>OX421368.1:25000-10025000 GCA_949126905.1 Amorpha juglandis
GTCAAACGATCGACGACCCCAACATTTTTTTCGGCGGCCACCAAGTCCTCGTTGAGCCCTATCCAACGGTACATCACGTTCCGCGCGGTCACTTATAGTTTCGTGGCAAAAGCCAAAAAAACAAGTGGCCACGTGGCACGTGCACCGTGATCTAGGGCTCCGAGGACAATTGTGACCACGCAGCGGGCTGCGCACCGTTGCGGCCATAGGGGAGGCACTTTGCCCCACACCGAAACACCAGTTTTGACGGCGCCGGGAGCGAAAAACCGTTTTTTCGGGAAAAATTCCATCTGTTTTTTGGCTCTAAGTCCGCGAGACGATCGACGACACCCCAATTTTATATTACCACCTTATAGCCCTCGCTGAGGCGCTTCTAGCGGTACGCCACACGCCGGGGTGTCGCTCGTAGTTTCGTGGCTTAGGCCAAAAAAACAAGTTCCCGGAAAAAACGTGCACCGGGATCCAGGAGTGGGACCGAAAAACTGAGTACCGGGGAAGGAGCGGTACAACAGGCAACTTCAGAAGGCAGTGCAAGAACCACCAGTTTATCTCAGAAATCTAGAATTGTAAGTGTTTTACTGTAAATTTATCGGTTTTTCTGGACCCACGCATCTGGAAGGGGGGAAGACCATCCTCCCGTACCACCAACCGAAGGGCATTACTACCCTACACCTTCATTCTGAATTTCAGAGCGCTGACTGGAAAAACCGATTTTTAAGGACATAAAAACACCCAAAAATTTTAAAATTATTAAATTATTAATTATCTAGAAAACTATTGGAAATTCTTCAAAATTATTATCGGATTTAAAATCCCAACGTAGTTGGGATTTTTAACAAAGTTGGGAATTTCATCCCCCACAATATTGCATAAAAATTTCTCCCCCCCCCAATAAATTTCCAAAAATTTTTCGGTTTCAAAATTTTTAAAACTCATCCTAAACTAACATATTACCTTTACCCATCACCCCCACCCCATTTTCGGCACAAAATTTTTTTTCACAAAATTTCACAAAAGTTACCATAAGTAACTACCGTTAAAACTTTTGTCATAGCATATTTTACAGATAAGATTTGGAAGTGATTCCAAATCAAAAAATCCCATTAAACCCCGGTCCAAATTTGTAAGGTTCAAAACCAGCTAGAAAGATTGCCCAGACCGAGACAAACAAAACGAGCCCAAACTCGGGTGAATTCGGCCAAAAATCGACCGAGAAACGACTAAACTACCAAATCCAGCCGCCATCTTGGAAAATTAAAGATCGTAATAACTCGGCGACCCTTTGGCCGAATCCGCCCGTGTTTGGGTTTGTTAGTATTGTCACGGAGAGAGCCTTCTTCCAAGGTACTCTACATAGAGTTTTAAAACTCTACATTTTTTGACAAATTTTTTTATATATTTTTAAGTTAGGATAAGAATAGTGTATACCATAAGACTCGCAGACGTGTTAGACACGTTCAGCAAACGACGTCCTGGGGACGAAAACATATAGAGTTAAGTAAAATAACACAACGGTGTCAGTAGACACCTTAACGGACAAGCACACAAACCACGTGAGCTGCTTTCGTAACCCAGACCTAGCGCGTAGAATTGTTGACTTCCTACAAGCCCTGTACACTTGTAGGAATTTTTTATTAGGACTTGACGCATTCCCCTAGCTACCCTCACCAACAATGTTTGGATTCCGCACCCCGGCGAAAGGAATGAAGTCTGGTAACGTACCCGAGGACGCGAGTCCCGTGGAGCCCTCGGGGGTAAAGGTTGCGGAGGCCCGGCGAAGCCTGGAAGCTCAGATTGAAAAATCTGAGCAGACTGGCGTCGCGGGGCCATCCGGGCTTAAGCCCAAGAAGGCTTCAACGGAGGCGAAGGGTACCGGCAAGAAGACTCCAACCCCAATCCCAGCATCATCCATATCCCCTGCCCCAAAAACGCCATCACCACCACGGCAAATTGGGAAGGGGAATAGGATCGCCGAGGCGAGATCATGTCTCGCCAAAATAAAAAGCCAGATTGGTATCAGCAGAAACTTAAAAACTGAGATCAAACATGATGTGATCGAGGCAGCTGAGAGGCTGTATAACATTGTAAAGGAAGGCGAAACGGGAAAGGGACAGGAGGGACCCAAGGAACCGATAGGACCTGCAGGAAAGACCGAAATGGAGAGGAAGAATGAGAGCCACGAAAAGAGCATACTTCGGAAGATAGAAGAACAAACGGAGATGTTGAGAAAGAATAGGGAGGAAATTGAAAAGATCGGAGAGGAAGTGAAGAAGCATAGGGAAGAATGGAAGGAGGAGAATCAAAAGCGATCCTATGCGAACGTGGTGGCTGGCCCGCGGGTGGGAGGGCAAGAGAGGGCAGAAATGCACTCGATTGCAATCACAGCCGCGGACCAGACGGCTACGGGCGAGGAGATCTATGAAAAAATCCGGAGTACTCTCAATGCGAGAGAAGAAGGACTGAAGATAGATAACATCCGAAAAGCAAAGGATCGTAAAATCATAGTCGGATGCAGGTCAAAGGAGGAACTTGGAAAAGTAAAGGAACGAATTAGGACAGCGGGGAGGGATTTAAATTTAGAGGAGATAAAGAACAAAGAGCCGATGCTCCTTCTAAAAGACGTCCTAAAATGCAATAAAGACGAGGAGATAGCACAAGCCATACTCACCCAGAACAGGCACCTGCTGGAGGGAGTGAGCGTGGATAGCTCAATGCTGAAAGTGAAATTTCGGCGGAGAGCTAGAAACCCGCTCACTTCCCACGTGGCGATACAGGTGCCACCGAAAGTATGGCGGCGGCTATTAGATGCGGGCTCAGTGCACATCGATGTGCAAAGAGTCAGGGTGGAAGACCAGTCCCCCCTGATTCAGTGTTCGCGCTGCCTGGGTTACGGGCATGGTAGGCGATTCTGCCGCGAACAGGAGGACGCATGCAGTCATTGCGGGGGAGGCCACCACCGGTCGGAATGCGCCGACTGGTTGGCAAAGGCACCCCCGTCGTGCTGCAACTGCGCGAAAGCTCGGTTCGGGGCGGCGGAGCACAATGCCTTTAGCCCAGAGTGCCCTGTGAGGAGGAAGTGGGAGGCCCTGGCGCGATCCGCAGTAGCGTATTGCTAAGGTGGATCCCAGGAACCCAGATCAGACTGACTCCCCAACAGGCGCTGCGCCGATCCTCATAGCTCAGGCCAACCTGCAGAGGAAACAACTGGCAACAGTTGAGTTCCTCCTGGAGGCCAAAAAGCGGAAGATCGACGTTGCGTTGCTCCAGGAGCCATACGTGGGGGGACAAGGTAGGGTGAGAGACCATCGCGGAGTGAGGATCTTCCAGGGAATCAATGGACAGGGGGAACCCGTCAAGTCGGCGGTGGCAGTGCTCAACGACGACTTGACGGTGACCCAATGCCCATTGTTCACCACAACCAACATCACCGTGGTGAAAATCCAAATGGGGACTCGCGAAGTGGTGGTCATCTCATTCTACTTTGAACCGGACAAACCCATAGGGCCATACCTGGAGCAGTTGGGGAATATAGTTGAAAAACTGGGTCCCAACCGAATCCTCGCGGGGGGCGACACCAATGCGAAAAGCATCTGGTGGAGCAGCGCGGAGACTGACGTCAGGGGAGAAGAAATGGCCGGCATGCTTGTGCAATACGGATTGCAGGTACTCAACGAAGGCAACGCTCCAACTTTTGAGACGATACGAGGAGGTAGACTCCTCAAAAGTCATATAGACATTACCGCCTGCACGGAGGACATCCTGAAGCTGGTGACGGACTGGAAGGTGGACGACACCATGGCGAGCTCGGACCACAACGCGATTACGTTCACAATCACCAAATCAAAATTAAAAACCAGTAAACAAACCCAAAAATCAACAAGGAGATATAACACAAAGAAAGCAAATTGGGAAAATTTTTATACTAAAATCGAACAATTTATAACGAGAAACAATATAACAGAAACAGAAATTAACAACATCAACAACAAAGAAAATTTAGACCATACAATAGAAAAATACATTAATATTGTAACCGAAGCTTGTAATGAGACAATACCGCTCATTAAAATTAAAAATAACATGAACGTACCGTGGTGGTCCGGGGAACTCGCCAGGATGAAGCAGGAGACCGTCACCAGAAGAAGGAGGATCCGATGTGCAGCGCCGGTCCGAAGAGCCAAGGTCGTCGAAGAGTACCTGCAATCAAAAGAAAAGTATGAAAAAGCAGCGAAAGAGGCACAGATCACCAGCTGGAAAGAGTTTTGCAAGAAACAGGACAGAGACAGCGTCTGGGAAGGGATATACAGGACGATCGGAAAGGTGTCCAAGAGACATGAAGATCTGCCACTGGTCAGCGATGGAGCAACCCTCACCGCAAAAGAGTCGGCAAAGCTATTGGCAGTAACCTTCTATCCAGAAGATGACCAGAACGAGGATAACGCAGACCACCAGCGTATAAGAAGAATGGCCGCATCGGTAAATGGCGAAGTCAATGCTGAGCACCTTGACCCGCCATTTACACTGGACGAACTATATGCGGCCACAAACAGCTTCAATCCAAAGAAAGCCCCGGGAGCAGACGGCCTAACGGCCGATATCTGTAAGCAAGCCATAGACAGGTACCCAGAATTGTACTTATCGCTGGCAAACAAGTGCCTGGAACTCGGCCACTTCCCTACCATCTGGAAGGAGGCGACGGTTGTAGTCCTCCGAAAGCCTGCTAAGGAGGACTACACCAACGCAAAGTCGTATAGGCCGATAGGACTGTTGCCGGTGATGGGGAAAATACTGGAGAAGATGGTGGTGGGCCGAGTGAGGTGGTATCTCCACCCTAGGACTAACCCCCGACAGTTTGGCTTTATGCCACAGCGCAGCACCGAGGACTCCCTCTATGTCCTAATGAAACATATCAGAGAAAAGTTATCTGAAAAGAAAATCGTAGTTATCATCTCATTGGACATAGAGGGAGCCTTCGACAGCGCCTGGTGGCCTGCTATTAGGGTCAGACTGTCGGAGGAACGATGTCCAATCAACATCAGAAGGGTGATAGATAGTTACCTCGAGAGCAGGTTAATCCGACTTAGGTACTCCGGGGTAGAGTATGCAAGGTGGACCTCCAAGGGATGTGTGCAGGGCTCCATTGGGGGCCCAACTTTCTGGAACCTGCTCCTCGACCCACTCCTATCAGAGCTTGACAGACGGGGCAGTTACTGCCAAGCTTTTGCCGACGACGTAGTGCTCGCGTTCGACGGACATGAGATGGGCGCTATACAGAGACAGGCCAACGAAACGCTGGCCTGTGTGAGGGATTGGGGGATCAGAAACAAACTCAAATTCGCGCCACACAAGACCCAGGCGATGGTGATAACCAGAAAGTTGAAGTACGATTCCCCAATCCTCCACATGGGCGGCGTTGACATTGGTCTGGTGAACCAGATGAAGATCCTGGGCATAACACTGGACAGCGGGCTCACTTTTAATGCGCATGTGGCAGGTGTCTGCAAGAAGGCGGTGGCCTTCTACAGGCAATTGTCCAGCGCAGCCAGGCTGCAGTGGGGACTGGGCCCCGAGTTGATAAAATTGTTGTACAGGGCTGTAGTTGAGCCAACAATTTTATACGCAGCTAGCGTATGGGCCCCGGCCACACGCAAGCTGGGCATGCGGAAGCAGCTCGCGATGGTGCAACGTGGCTTCGCGCAGAAGCTTGCGAAGGCCTACAGGACCGTTTCACTGAACTCGGCCCTACTGCTCGCCGGGATGTTGCCCTTGGACATCCGTATTAGGGAGAGTGCCTCCCTATACGAGGTCAAAAAGGGCTACTCTCGGCGGGTAGTGGGAGACCGGGACGTGGAACGGCCTGTGGCCTTCGATAAGCTGGATCATCCAGCGCGACGCGGCACGGTAAAATACCGGTGCCTGGTGGACGGTGCAGAACTGAACCAGGTCGTAAATCATGGCCAGGTCATTTACACCGATGGCAGTAAGCTAGAGGGGAAGGTCGGAGCGGCGCTCTCCATTTGGCAGAGCGCCGTTGAGACCAAAACCAAAAAGCTGAAGCTGGAACAGTACTGCACCGTCTACCAGGCAGAGCTGCTGGCCCTCCACAGGGCTGTACGTGAGGCAGTGGCGTGCGGGGCGGCTCAGTGCAGCATCCTGAGCGACTCGAGGGCGGCGCTGGAAACCGTCTCTAACGGAATTTCCCTCCACCCCCTAGCGTTCGATATACAAAATAATATCAAGATCTCGAAAGAACGCGGCAGAATAATAGATCTATTCTGGATCAAGGCACACGCGGGGTTGGAGGGAAACGAGCGCGCAGACGAGCTCGCGAAGGATGCTGCATTGAAGCTTAAGGTCAAACCCGACTATGATAGCTGTCCCGTTTCATTCGTCAAGCGACAGATTCGTCTGGAATCGGTTGACGAATGGAACCGGCGCTACATAGAGGGGGAGACCGCCTCGATCACGAAACTGTTTTTCCCCAGCGCTGTGGAGGCTCACCAGCTCATCCGGAAATTAGCGATCGACCCGCTAACGACGCAGGTTTTCACGGGGCATGGCGGGTTCTCCGAGTACTTACACCGTTTTAAGTGCAAGGAGAGCCCGTCGTGCATCTGTGACCCTGCGAAGCAGGAGTCTGTTGTACACATTATCACCGAATGTCCAGTGTACTTATTCAAACGCACGGAACTCGAGATCGAGATAGGAATAGAGATAAATGTGAATAATCTGCAAACAATAATAGCAAATAAGGAAATTAGATATAAGTTTATTGAATTTTGTAAAAAAGTAGTTAAACATGTAAACAATAGAAATAAGTAGTAATTAGGTTAACTAGACATGTAATATTAGATTATATGTTATTAGTAACTAGGAAATAAGGTAGACAATAAGATAGACTGTAAGTAGAATAAGATAGATAAGTTAGAATTAGTAAAAAACCTGTAGTGTAAATAAAGATAAAAAACAACAACTCGTTCCATAGAATAAGGATTAGACTTAAGATAAATAGGCTATAAGTAGGCGACTCCCAAGGAAGGAGCCTAGGCTTTAAATTAGGATCTCCCAATGAAGGAGTTAGATAGTTAGGAGGTAAGTGACAATATAGAGGCAGCTAGATAAGAACTCTAGAAAACACTAGGGGAACGAGAGTGGGGCATAGCGCCCCACAAAAAAAAAAAAAAAAAAAAAAAAAAAAAACCTAACCTAACCTAACCTAACCTAACCTAACCTAACCTAACCTAACCTAACCTAACCTAACCTAACCTAACCTAACCTAACCTAACCTAACCTAACCTAACCTAACCTAACCTAACCTAACCTAACCTAACCTAACCTAACCTAACCTAACCTAACCTAACCTAACCTTTTTTTTTTTTTTTTTTTTTTTTTTTGTTTTTTTTTTTTTTTTTTTTTTTTTTTTTTTTTTTGTTTTCGCGGGGAAAGCTCATTTATTGCTACCGCCCCACCCGGAGGGAGGGTGGAACGGTTATGTTGGGTTCTACCGGCCTTACGACCCAGCCACCCGACCGCTGGGCCGA
Source organism: Amorpha juglandis (assembly GCA_949126905.1). NCBI lineage: Eukaryota > Metazoa > Arthropoda > Insecta > Lepidoptera > Sphingidae > Amorpha > Amorpha juglandis. Next base: position 32,542 of record OX421368.1, read on the forward strand.
GTCCCTAACCATATATACACTTAACCTATGCCGGTAACTACCAACTAAAACCCCGCGGTGACCATCTTCGGCGCATTAGGGACGGCCCCGGGTTTCCCGAGGCGAAAAGCACCCCGGTTTCAGCCGGAACCGCCCCTGCGCGGTGCCGCCTTGCGGCCCGTCTCCAATTGGGGGGGGCTCAGAAGCCCCCGCCGCCGAAGGACGCCCTCGGCGTCAACGACAGCCACGAGGCCAACCACCCGTGCTGCCGTCCATCCCGGGGGTCGCACGTACAATAGTACGTGTACAAAAGGTGTACTGATGGGCGCTACGACAGCCCCCCGCTGCGCGCCCGCGACCCCCCGATGGCCCCTATTAGTCGCCTCTTACGACAGGCAGGGGATACCGTGGTGGAATTCTCCAAACGCCCCCAATCCACAGGGCGGGAGACGCCGGTCAGTCGTCACCCCGGCGCCTCCTTCGTCTCCGCTGGCGGCGGGAGGGATCGTTGTGCTCCCGATCCCTCTCGGCACTCTCCTTCTGCGAGATTACGGCCTCGCAGAAGTGGGCCACCGCACGCCAGGACCTCCGGCTGTCGACCATGGCGGACACCACGGCCGGCAGCGAAAGGTCACCTCCGACGACTGCTGCGAGAGCGCTGCGCTCATCGTCCCAGGCTGGACACTCCTCCAAAGTGTGTTGGGCCGTGTCCTGCGGACAGTTGTCACAATGGTGACACACGGCCGACTCCTCTGTGCCTACGATCTGACACAGGTACCGGCCGAAACACCCGTGGCCGGTGAGTACCTGTGTCAGTCGGAACGTCGCCGCGCCGTGGCGCCTGTCTAACCATTGGTCAAAGACAGGACGCACTGCCGCGACGGCCCTCGAACCCGCTGACGGGTTCTCCAGCCTGAGACGCCACTCCTCCACGGCGGCTCTGCGGAGGGAGCCACGTTTGGCCTCCACCTCTCTCGGGGCCGGTCGCTGCCCGCGCCTGAACGCCTCCTCCCGCCAATGGAATGTGGCGGAGAGGGCCTTAGCGTCCAGGTCCCACGGGAGGAAACCGGCCAATACGCAGGCCGCCTCGAACGAGATCGTGCGGTAGCCCCTGATCGCGCGCTGCGCCACTACCCGCTGCGGTTTCCGCAGCAGGGCGACGCATCGGTCGCTCAGGGACTCGGCCCAAACGGGACTCCCGTACAGGGCCATGGACCGCACGACTCCGGCGTACAGCCTTCGGCAAGGGATGCCAGGACCTTCCAAATTGGGCAGCAGGCTAGAAAGCGCGCCCGCTGCCCGGGACAATTTAGTCCCCAACGCTTCAAAATGGGCGCGGAATTCCCATCGGCTATCTAAAATCAAACCCAAATACTTCATCTTCGAGCCGATGGGAATCCGCACCCCGTTCACCACTATGTGGGCACCGGCCGGTGGCCCCTTCCGAGGCCCATGAAAGCAGATGGCCTCGGTTTTGTCGAGGGCCACCTTCAACCCTAGCCGCTGGATGCGGCTAACTACATGGCCGGTGCCCACCGCCGCCAGGATTGCGGCGTCCTGGAAGGTCCTGGAGCTGGCTGTGACCAGCGTGTCGTCGGCGTAGCAAGTGACGCCGACGCCCCAGAGGTTGGCACCACGGAGAACCCAATCGAACCCGATGTTCCACAGAAGTGGGCCCAGGACTGAGCCCTGTGGAACACCGCAGGTCATTTCTCTTCGGTGCCACCCGTCGGCGCCCGGATACACTACGTCCCTATAGGAGAGGTACGAGTGCACCAGACGCCGGAGATAGGGCGGCACCTCGTGGTACCGCAGTGCTTCATGAATACAGGCCCAGGGCAGTGTGTTAAATGCATTTGAAATGTCTAGGCTTACTGCGATGACGACTTTGCCCCGGGCCACCTCTTCCTCCGCGTGTGTCTTTACCCGCAGAATCGCGTGTACTGTCGAACGACGCTTCCTAAAACCAAATTGGCAGTCGGCCAGATCTGGACCGACCCTCTCGAGGTGCTCGACGAGGCGAGCGTGGATGACTCGCTCGAAAAGCTTACATACCTCGTCGAGCAGCACGATGGGCCGGTAGGCCGACGGCGACTCTGCGGGTCGTCCTTCCTTCTTGAGCAGGACGAGCTTCCCGGTTTTCCATCGCGACGGGAAGACGCCCTGCTCCAGACACGCGGAGAACAGGCTGCGGAGCCTCGGACCCAGGTACTCGACGGCTGCGACCCAGGCCTTTCCTGGGATTCCGTCGAGCCCCGGGGCGGTGTTCTTGCCCCGCAGCCGAAGCACTGCCGCCCGCAGTTCCGCGGGCGAAACCTCTGGGATATCCCTTGCCGAACTCGACGATGGCGCCGACTCGCGGGGCGCCATCGGTGGAGGAGTGGTCTCCACGGTGGCCGGAAATAAGGCCGCGACGACTTCAGCCAGAAGTTGTGGCTGGAGACCCTGCGACAGCGGGGGCGCCCAGGGGCGGAGCTTGTTCATCGCCACCTTATACGGACGCCCCCACGGGTCGCTGTCGAGGGTCTGCAAAAACTCCCTTCTCGCCGCGACCTTAGACCTCTTGATGGCCACCTGCAGCGCTCTCTTCGCCTCTTTATAGAGGCCGTAGAGCTGCCGCTCCTGGTCTTCGTGATCCGCCGGCCTTAGACGGCGACGACGGTGCCTGGCGTACTGGCGGCGTGCTGTAACGCAAGCAACGCGCAACTGCGCCAGCTCCTCCGACCACCAGTACACCTGGCGTCGGGGCGGGAGGCGCCGGATCCGGGGCATGGCGGCGTCACAGATGTCGGTCATCGCCACCCCGAACCACTCCGCCTCCTCCTCAACCCGTGTCGGCCCATCCGGCACGGGGAGCCACGACACGACCAGAGCGGCAAGTTCCAGGGCCTCTTTATTGAGGCGCTTCGTAGCCCACCGCGGGCCGTCCTGATTCGGGGCACTCGGTCCACCACCGGGCTGGGCGATGGCGGACGCGGAGACGTCGAACCTGATGTAACGATGGTCCGATAACGTCTCCACGCCCGCGAGGACCTTCCAGCCCTGGACACGGCGTGCGACGGCTGGACTCCCAAACGACAAATCAACTATGGAGCCGCCATTTTGCCGCACGCACGTGTCCACCGACCCCCTATTCAGAACGGCCAGACCTGCCGAGATCGCCCATTCCTCCAGGACCTCACCGCGTGCATCGGTCGCCGACGAGCCCCAAGCCACGGACTTGGCGTTGAAGTCGCCGGCGACGATTGCCGGGTGAGGTTGGCCTTGCACCACCAGGGCCCCCAGCTGAACCAGAAAAGTTTCAAATTCAGACAAGGGTCTGTTGGGAGAAAAATACACTCCGACTATCCAAATACCTCCCAACAGAGCCGCGACGCACCCCCGACCCTTCAGAATCTTCGCAAACGGGGGGGCGCCAGCGGCACCCTGGGTAATTAAGGCCACCGAGCCGTCGAGGTCCCCCGCCCAGTTATCGCGGGGAGGGACAAAGTATGGCTCGGCGACCACGACCACTTGCACCGACCACTGCGCCATGCTTTGAGTTAAAAGATCCTGGGCACGGGCGCAGTGGTTGATGTTCGCCTGGAGGAACCTTAAAGCCATTACTGATGGGCGATCTCCTCCACTTCCATCTCTACCTGCGGTGGGCTCTTCGACTGCGACTGGGCCGTGGCCTCAGCGGCAGTCGGTCTCCCTCTTCGGGGTGGGCGCCGGAACTTGCGGGAGGAGGCGGGACACGCCTTCCCCCCGACCTGATGCCCGGCGGGCTTGCCGGCCGCAGCGCAGACTGCGCAGTTCGGCACGGCTTCACATCCGCGGGCCTTGTGGCCCGGCTGACCGCAGCGATAGCACGATTCGCTGCGGTCAGTGCTGCAGGTGCAGTGCTCCCGCACGTGCCCTGACTCAAGGCAGCGGAAGCACCGCAATGGTCGCGGCTCGAGCACAGAAACTCTAGCCGCGACCCAGCCGATCAACAAACGACCTGCCCCTTTAACTTTTTGGGCGGCCTTGACGGGCAATTTGGCCCAAACTGAACCCAGGCCCGACCTGTCGGGGCGGATTTCCCCGACCTTAACCGCCTCCAGGGCACACCCACCGGCCTTGGAGAGGGCCGCTGCGACCGATTCGGGGGTGGCTGTATAGTCCAGCCCCGACAGTCGCAGCTCCGCATTCTTGGTGGGTCGGGAGACCCGTATGTCCTCCGACCCCTGAAAACACTCCCTGAGCCTCGCGGCTAGGGAGTCGGAACCTAACCTAACCTAACCTAACCTAACCTAACCTAACCTAACCTAACCTAACCTAACCTAACCTAACCTAACCTAACCTAACCTAACCTAACCTAACCTAACCAACTCGGCCACTTCCCTACCACCTGGAAGGAGGCGACGGTTGTAGTCCTCCGAAAGCCTGCTAAGGAGGATTACACCAACGTAAAGTCGTACAGGCCGATAGGACTATTGCCGGTGATGGGGAAGATACTGGAGAAGATGGTGGTGGGACGAGTGAGGTGGTATCTCCACCCTAGGACTAACCCCCGACAGTTTGGCTTTATGCCACAGCGCAGCACCGAGGACTCCCTCTATGTCCTAATGAAACACATCAGAGATAAATTAGCAGAGAAGAAAATAGTAGTTATCATCTCATTGGACATAGAGGGAGCCTTCGACAGCGCCTGGTGGCCTGCCATTAGGGTCAGACTGTCGGAGGAGCGATGTCCAATCAACATCAGAAGGGTGATAGATAGCTACCTCGAGAGCAGGGTAATCCGACTTAGGTACTCCGGTGTAGAGTATACAAGGTGGACCTCCAAGGGATGTGTGCAGGGCTCCATTGGGGGCCCAACTTTCTGGAACCTGCTCCTCGACCCACTGCTATCAGAGCTTGATAGACGGGGCAGTTACTGCCAAGCTTTTGCCGACGACGTAGTGCTCGCGTTCGACGGCCACGAGATGGGAGCAATACAAAGACAGGCCAACGAAACGCTGGCCTGTGTGAGGGATTGGGGAATCAGAAACAAGCTGAAGTTTGCGCCACACAAGACCCAGGCGATGGTGATAACCAGGAAGTTGAAGTACGATTCCCCAATCCTCCATATGGGCGGCGTTGACATTGGTCTGGTGAACCAAATGAAGATCCTGGGCATAATACTGGACAGCGGGCTCACCTTTAACGCGCATGTGGCAAGTGTCTGCAAGAAGGCGGTGGCCTTTTACAGGCAATTGTCCAGCGCAGCCAGGCTGCAATGGGGACTGGGCCCCGAGCTGATAAAACTGTTGTACAGGGCTGTAGTCGAGCCAACAATTTTATACGCAGCTAGCGTATGGGCCCCGGCCACACGCAAGCTGGGCGTGCGAAAGCAGCTCGCGACGGTACAACGTGGCTTCGCGCAGAAGCTTACGAAGGCCTACAGGACCGTTTCACTGAACTCGGCCCTACTGCTCGCCGGGATTTTGCCCTTGGACATCCGTATCAGGGAGAATGCCTCCCTATACGAGGTCAAAAAGGGCTACTCTCGGCGGGTAGTGGGAGACCGGGACGTGGAACGGCCTGTGGCCTTCGATAAGCTGGATCATCCAGCGCGACGCGGCACGGTAAAATACCGGTGCCTGGTGGACGATGCAGAACTGAACCAGGTCGTAAATCATGGCCAGGTCATTTACACCGATGGCAGCAAGCTAGAGGGGAAGGTCGGAGCGGCGCTCTCCATTTGGCAGGGCGCCGTTGAGACCAAAACCAAAAAGCTGAAGCTGGAACAGTACTGCACCGTCTACCAGGCAGAGCTGCTGGCCCTCCACAGGGCTGTACGTGAGGCAGTGGCGTGCGGGGCGGCTCAGTGCAGCATCCTAAGCGACTCGAGGGCGGCGCTGGAAACCGTGTCTAACGGAATTTCCCTCCACCCCCTAGCGTTCGATATACAACACAGTATCAAGAACTTGCAAGAACGCGGCAGAATAGTGAACCTATTCTGGGTTAAAGCACATGCGGGGTTGGAGGGAAATGAGCGCGCAGACGAACTCGCGAAGGATGCTGCACTGAAGCTGAAGGTCAAGCCCAACTACGATAGATGTCCCGTTTCATTCGTCAAGCGGCAGATTCGTCTGGAATCGATTGACGAGTGGAACGGGCGCTACGTAGAGGGGGAGACCGCCTCGATCACGAAACTGTTTTTCCCCAGCGCTGTGGAGGCTCATCAGCTCATCCGGAAAATACCAATTGACCCGCTATTAACGCAGGTGTTCACGGGGCATGGCGGGTTCTCCGAATACTTACATCGGTTTAAGTGTAAGGAAAGCCCGTCATGCATATGTGACCCTGCAATAGCGGAGTCAATAGTGCACATTCTAACCGAATGCCCAGTACATCTGTACAGACGTATGGAACTGGAAGTAGACATAGGCATAGAGATAAATGTAAGCAACTTAAAAACAATAATAGCAAGTAAGGAAATTAGACATAAGTTTATCAATTACTGTAAACAAATTGTAAAAACAGTAAACAATAGAAACAAGTAAGGAATTAGGTTAACTATACATATAATAATTAAGATTATATGGAAATAGTAACTAGGAAATAAGGTAGATAATAAGATAGACTGTAATTAGAATAAGATAGATAAGTTAGAATAGTAAAAACCCTGTAATGTAAATAAAGATAAAACAAAACTCGTTCCATAGATTAAGGACTAGATTAAGTTACGTAGGCCATAAGTAGGACACTCCCTACGAAGGAGCTAGGCGATAAGTAGGTTCACCCAAAGAAGGTGATAGAATAGTTAGGAGGTAAGCTATACAGAGAGAGACCGTAAAGACTCTAGAATTCACTAGGGGAACGAGAGTGGGGCACAGCGCCCCACAAAAAAAAAAAAAAAAAAAAAAAAAAAACCTAACCTAACCTAACCTAACCTAACCTAACCTAACCTAACCTAACCTTTTTTTTTTTTTTTTTTTTTTGTTTTCGCGGGGAAAGCTCATTTATTGCTACCGCCCCACCGGGAGGGAGGGTGGAACGGTTATGTTGGGTTCTACCGGCCTTACGACCCAGCCACCCGACCGCTGGGCCGAGTCCCTAACCATATATACACTTAACCTATGCCGGTAACTACCAACTAAAACCCCGCGGTGACCATCTTCGGCGCATTAGGGACGGCCCCGGGTTTCCCGAGGCGAAAAGCACCCCGGTTTCAGCCGGAACCGCCCCTGCGCGGTGCCGCCTTGCGGCCCGTCTCCAATTGGGGGGGGCTCAGAAGCCCCCGCCGCCGAAGGACGCCCTCGGCGTCAACGACAGCCACGAGGCCAACCACCCGTGCTGCCGTCCATCCCGGGGGTCGCACGTACAATAGTACGTGTACAAAAGGTGTACTGATGGGCGCTACGACAGCCCCCCGCTGCGCGCCCGCGACCCCCCGATGGCCCCTATTAGTCGCCTCTTACGACAGGCAGGGGATACCGTGGTGGAATTCTCCAAACGCCCCCAATCCACAGGGCGGGAGACGCCGGTCAGTCGTCACCCCGGCGCCTCCTTCGTCTCCGCTGGCGGCGGGAGGGATCGTTGTGCTCCCGATCCCTCTCGGCACTCTCCTTCTGCGAGATTACGGCCTCGCAGAAGTGGGCCACCGCACGCCAGGACCTCCGGCTGTCGACCATGGCGGACACCACGGCCGGCAGCGAAAGGTCACCTCCGACGACTGCTGCGAGAGCGCTGCGCTCATCGTCCCAGGCTGGACACTCCTCCAAAGTGTGTTGGGCCGTGTCCTGCGGACAGTTGTCACAATGGTGACACACGGCCGACTCCTCTGTGCCTACGATCTGACACAGGTACCGGCCGAAACACCCGTGGCCGGTGAGTACCTGTGTCAGTCGGAACGTCGCCGCGCCGTGGCGCCTGTCTAACCATTGGTCAAAGACAGGACGCACTGCCGCGACAGCCCTCGAACCCGCTGACGGGTTCTCCAGCCTGAGACGCCACTCCTCCACGGCGGCTCTGCGGAGGGAGCCACGTTTGGCCTCCACCTCTCTCGGGGCCGGTCGCTGCCCGCGCCTGAACGCCTCCTCCCGCCAGTGAAATGTGGCGGAGAGGGCCTTAGCGTCCAGGTCCCACGGGAGGAAACCGGCCAATACGCAGGCCGCCTCGAACGAGATCGTGCGGTAGCCCCTGATCGCGCGCTGCGCCACTACCCGCTGTGGTTTCCGCAGCAGGGCGACGCATCGGTCGCTCAGGGACTCGGCCCAAACGGGACTCCCGTACAGGGCCATGGACCGCACGACTCCGGCGTACAGCCTTCGGCAAGGGATGCCAGGACCTTCCAAATTGGGCAGCAGGCTTGAAAGCGCGCCCGCTGCCCGGGACAATTTAACCCCCAACGCTTCAAAATGGGCACGGAATTCCCATCGGCTATCTAAAATCAAACCCAAATACTTCATCTTCGAGCCGATGGGAATCCGCACCCCGTTCACTACTATGTGGGCACCGGCCGGTGGCCCCTTCCGAGGCCCATGAAAGCAGATGGCCTCGGTTTTGTCAAGGGCCACCTTCAACCCTAGCCGCTGGATGCGGCTAACTACGTGGCCGGTGCCGACCGCCGCCAGGATTGCGGCGTCCTGGAAGGTCCTGGAGCTGGCCGTGACCAGCGTGTCGTCGGCGTAGCAGGTGACGCCGACGCCCCAGAGGTTGGCACCACGGAGAACCCAATCAAACCCGATGTTCCACAGGAGTGGGCCCAGGACTGAGCCCTGTGGAACACCGCAGGTCATTTCTCTTCGGTGCCACCCGTCGGCGCCCGGATACACTACGTCCCTATAGGAGAGGTACGAGTGCACCAGACGCCGGAGATAGGGCGGCACCTCGTGGTACCGCAGTGCTTCATGAATGCAGGCCCAGGGCAGTGAGTTGAACGCGTTTGAGATGTCCAAACTCACGGCAATTACGACTTTGCCCCGGGCCACTTCTTCCTCCGCGTGTGTCTTTACCCGCAGAATCGCGTGTATTGTAGACCGTCCTCTTCTAAAGCCATATTGGCAGTCGGCCAAGTTGGGACCGACCCTCTCGAGATGCTCGACGAGGCGAGCATGAATGATACGCTCGAAGAGTTTAGCGACCTCGTCGAGCAGCACGATGGGCCGGTAGGCCGACGGCGACTCTGCGGGTCGTCCTTCCTTCTTGAGCAGGACGAGCTTCCCGGTTTTCCATCTCGACGGGAAGACGCCCTGCTCCAGACACGCGGAGAACAGGCTGCGGAGCCTCGGACCCAGGTACTCGACGGCTGCGACCCAGGCCTTTCCTGGGATTCCGTCGAGCCCCGGGGCGGTGTTCTTGCCCCGCAGCCGAAGCACTGCCGCCCGCAATTCCGCGGGCGAAACCTCTGGTACATCCCTTGCCGAACTCGACGATGGCGCCGACTCGCGGGGCGCCATCGGTGGAGGAGTGGTCTCCACGGTGGCCGGAAATAAGGCCGCGACGACTTCAGCCAGAAGCTGTGGCTGGAGACCCTGCGACAGCGGGGGCGCCCAGGGGCGGAGCTTGTTCATCGCCACCTTATACGGACGCCCCCACGGGTCGCTGTCGAGGGTCTGCAAAAACTCCCTTCTCGCCGCGACCTTAGACCTCTTGATGGCCACCTGCAGCGCTCTCTTCGCCTCTTTATGGAGGCCGTAGAGCTGCCGCTCCTGGTCTTCGTGATCCGCCGGCCTTAGACGGCGACGACGGTGCCTGGCGTACTGGCGGCGTGCTGTAACGCAAGCGATGCGCAACTGCGCCAGCTCCTCCGACCACCAGTACACCTGGCGTCGGGGCGGGAGGCGCCGGATCCGGGGCATGGCGGCGTCACAGACGTCAGTCATCGCCACCCCGAACCACTCCGCCTCCTCCTCAACCCGTGTCGGCCCATCCGGCACGGGGAGCCACGACACGACCAGAGCGGCAAGTTCTAGGGCCTCTTTATTGAGGCGCTTCGTAGCCCACCGCGGGCCGTCCTGATGCGGGGCACTCGGTCCACCACCGGGCTGGGCGATGGCGGACGCGGAGACGTCGAACCTAATGTAACGATGGTCCGATAACGTCTCCACGCCCGCGAGTACCTTCCAGCCCTGGACACGGCGTGCGACGGCTGGACTCCCAAACGACAAATCTACAATGGATCCGCCATTTTGCCGCACGCACGTGTCCACCGACCCCCTATTCAGAACGGCCAGACCTGCCGAGATCGCCCATTCCTCCAGGACCTCACCGCGTGCATCGGTCGCCGACGAGCCCCAAGCCACGGACTTGGCGTTGAAGTCGCCGGCGACGATTGCCGGGTGAGGTTGGCCTTGCACCACCAGGGCCCCCAGCTGAACCAGAAAAGTTTCAAATTCAGACAGGGGTCTGTTGGGAGAAAAATACACTCCGACTATCCAAATACCTCCCAACAGAGCCGCGACGCACCCCCGACCCTTCAGAATTTTCGCAAACGGGGGGGCGCCAGCGGCACCCTGGGTAATTAAGGCCACCGAGCCGTCGAGGTCCCCCGCCCAGTTATCGCGGGGAGGGACAAAGTATGGCTCGGCGACCACGACCACTTGCACCGACCACTGCGCCATGCTTTGAGTTAAAAGATCCTGGGCACGGGCGCAGTGGTTGATGTTCGCCTGGAGGAACCTTATAGCCATTACTGATGGGCGATCTCCTCCACTTCCATCTCTACCTGCGGTGGGCTCTTCGACTGCGACTGGGCCGTGGCCTCAGCGGCAGTCGGTCTCCCTCTTCGGGGTGGGCGCCGGAACTTGCGGGAGGAGGCGGGACACGCCTTCCCCCCGACCTGATGCCCGGCGGGCTTGCCGGCCGCAGCGCAGACTGCGCAGTTCGGCGCGGCTTCGCATCCACGGGCCTTGTGGCCCGGCTGACCGCAGCGATAGCACAATTCGCTGCGGTCAGTACTGCATGTGCAGTGCTCCCGCACGTGCCCCGATTCGAGGCAGCGGAAGCACCGCAATGGTCGCGGCTCGAGCACAGAAACTCGAGCCGCGACCCAGCCGATCAACAAACGACCTGCCCCTTTAACTTTTTGGGCCGCCTTGACGGGCAATTTGGCCCAAACAGAACCCAGGCCCGACCTGTCGGGGCGGATTTCCCCGACCTTAACCGCCTCCAGGGCACACCCACCGGCCTTGGAGAGGGCCGCTGCGACCGATTCGGGGGTGGCTGTATAGTCCAGCCCCGACAGTCGCAGCTCCGCATTCTTGGTGGGTCGGGAGACCCGTATGTCCTCCGACCCCTGAAAACACTCCCTCAGCCTTGCGGCTAGGGAGTCTGCCCTCTCCTCGCTGTTCGCCCCGGGCACCTCATACATAGGGGCACCCGTGGCCGCAAACTTTGGCTTCAGCCGAGTAATACTTAGGCCGGTGAGGTCCACCTTGCCCTGGGCCTCCGTCAGTACCTGGGCGTATGACAGCCCCTTCTTGACTGCCTCCGGTGTCAAGGAAATAACAACCGCCGCAGAGCGCGGCGGGCGCAGCTTCGGCTCAGCCTTTCGGTGCTGCTGCTGTTGTTGCGAGGCTGTCGGTTGAACGCTGCGTTTAGCCTTCTTCTTCGCGTTCTTACTCACCACCACGTTCCATGGAGTGTCCATGGACACCGGCGCCGGCGGCAGTGGGCGAGGCTCACGAGGCGTGTCCTTCTTCGCCTTCTTGTTCTTTTTGCCCTTGGCGGGCTTAGTGGGCCGCTGAGAGTTGGCGGCCACATCCGGCTTTGATGGCCCAGCAATTACTGGCGTTGGCGCCCAAGAAGGCCCGGCAACAGCAACGGGCATCGGAGCAGGAGCTGGAGCAGCGGGAGCAGCAGTGGCGGGGACAGGTTGTTCAGTCCCCTTGCCTTTCCCCTTCCCCTTCCCTTTCCCTTTGCCCACTACGGGAAGAGACGACGGAGGTGTCTTGTCCGGGTTGGCCCTAATCTCATGGGCCAGTGGCGGCCTTTGGGCGGGCCCCATGAGAGCCGACTCGATCCTGGCCGTTAGTCGGGCCTCCAGGAGTTCGATCGAGTTGGCTGATCCTTTATCCGCCTCTATCTGGTCGAGGCGGCGACGGAGAGCAGCAATTTCCTCCGACTGCTGCTTCTTCTCCGCCTCGTGGCGGGCGCACAACTCCCTCCATTTGTTTGCCTCATCTTGGAGGCGGGCCATTACCGAGGTCTCCGGCTGTTCAATAAACCTCTGGATTTTGTCCGTGACCACCTTCAGGCACTTCTGGTAAGTACCCTTTAGGTTGCCGGACTTGGCACTTACCATTTTAATAATTTTGCCACACTCTTTAAGGTCCTCGAGGACGATGACCTTGTCCTCTTCGAGTTCTGCCCACTCCATTGGGCCCTCTTTTGGTGGCGCCGGCGACTTCAGGAAAGAGCGAAGCCTATCCGTCATTTCCTCTTCGGCTTTCTGTCGGGCAGCCTCACGCCTTTGGGCATTTAGCTCCTTTTGGGCTTTTTGGATCCCAACATACTTGCCGGTCGCCGATGGGCGACCACGACCTCGGGGCGATGTGCGGGCGCATTTGGCGCCCACCCCACTCTCAGTGTCGCTGGAGCGCGAGGAGCGGGACCGAATTGAGTCGGTCTCGCTCCCTTGCCACATGCGCCCCCTGGACACTCGCGACGAAGCACGACTGTGCCTGAGCCCGGGAACAACCACCGGGCTAGCCACTGACATCTCCGCAGCTACCATCTCCACGGGCTTCGCGCCCACCTCCTCCACGACAACCTCTCCTACGTCAACGGGCTTGCGCCCCTCCGCCTCTCCGGACCCCGACTGGGATACCAGAGCAGGCAACTTCTCCAACAGGATTTTAGGGTTTAAGTTTACAAAAGCCATAAAGTTCCCACGAGTATGGGGGAAATAAACGGTCCACCCAGGCAGAGCCCCCTGTACCTGGGTAAGCCTAGGCGTAACCCGCACGGAGTTTCGGCTGGACTCCGGCGGGGGGTCGCACTAACGACCGAACTTCCCATCGGCCATGCATCCCCTCGCGGTGCGCCGCCGCTTGGGATTCGGGGTAACTTTTTATAGAGGTTTTCTACCTCGCGGCCCGGGCGGTGAAGCCAAGACCCTCGGTCCGGTGAGAGCGCGAGACATGTCCACAGACCTCCCACCGGATTACGATATACGACGGTGACAGCGGAAGAGAGGGTCCCTCCCACTGCCCGCTCGGCGGCGGGATGAGCGCACACGGAGCCCGCCGACACCCCCGAGACAGAACCCGGGGGTAGCCCGAAAAACGAGCCCAACAACACGAAGGCCGCCGCAACAGGCGACGACCCCCAACCACACTGTCAGGATATCGGCCGTCGGTCAACATGAACAAGATGACCGCCGTTGCCCAGGGTGCACCACGGGGAGGTTTCCTGACTTCGCACCCCAACCTAACCTAACCTAACCTAACCTAACCTAACCTAACCTAACCTAACCTAACCTAACCTAACCTAACCTAACCTAACCTAACCTAACCTAACCTAACCTAACCTAACCTAACCTTTTTTTTTTTTTTTTTTTTTTTTTTTTTTTTTTTTTTTTTTTTTTTTTTTTTTTTTTTTTTTTTTTTTTTTTTCGCGGGGAAAGCTCATTTATTGCTACCGCCCCACCCGGAGGGAGGGTGGAACGGTTATGTTGGGTTCTACCGGCCTTACGACCCAGCCACCCGACCGCTGGGCCGAGTCCCTACCCATATATACAATTAACCTATGCCGGTAACTACCAACTAAAACCCCGCGGTGACCATCTTCGGCGCATTTGGGACGGCCCCGGGTTTCCCGAGGCGAGAAGCACCCCGGTTTCAGCCGGAACCGCCCCTGCGCGATGCCGCCTTGCGGCCCGTCTCCAATTGGGGGGGGGGCTCAGAAGCCCCCGCCGCCGAAGGACGCCCTCGGCGTCAACGACAGCCACGAGGCCAACCACCCGTGCTGCCGTCCATCCCGGGGGTCGCACGTACAATAGTACGTGTACAAAAGCGTACTGATGGGCGCTACGACAGCCCCCCGCTGCGCGCCCGCGACCCCCCGATGGCCCCTATTAGTCGCCTCTTACGACAGGCAGGGGATACCGTGGTGGAATTCTCCAAACGCCCCCAATCCACAGGGCGGGAGACGCCGGTCAGTCGTCACCCCGGCGCCTCCTTCGTCTCCGCTGGCGGCGGGAGGGATCGCTGTGCTCACGATCCCTCTCGGCACTCTCCTTCTGCGAGATTACGGCCTCGCAGAAGTGGGCCACCGCACGCCAGGACCTCCGGCTGTCGACCATGGCGGACACCACGGCCGGCAGCGAAAGGTCACCTCCGACGACTGCTGCGAGAGCGCTGCGCTCATCGTCCCAGGCTGGACACTCTTCCAAAGTGTGTTGGGCCGTGTCCTGCGGACAGTTGTCACAATGGTGACACACGGCCGACTCCTCTGTGCCTACGATCTGACACAGGTACCGGCCGAAACACCCGTGGCCGGTGAGTACCTGTGTCAGTCGGAACGTCGCCGCGCCGTGGCGCCTGTCTAGCCATTGGTCAAAGACAGGACGCACTGCCGCGACGGCCCTCGAACCCGCTGCCGGGTTCTCCAGCCTGAGACGCCACTCCTCCACGGCGGCTCTGCGGAGGGAGCCACGTTTGGCCTCCACCTCTCTCAGGGCCGGTCGCTGCCCGCGCCTGAACGCCTCCTCCCGCCAGTGAAATGTGGCGGAGAGGGCCTTAGCGTCCAGGTCCCACGGGAGGAAACCGGCCAATACGCAGGCCGCCTCGAACGAGATCGTGCGGTAGCCCCTGATCGCGCGCTGCGCCACTACCCGCTGTGGTTTCCGCAGCAGGGCGACGCATCGGTCGCTCAGGGACTCGGCCCAAACGGGACTCCCGTACAGGGCCATGGACCGCACGACTCCGGCGTACAGCCTTCGGCAAGGGATGCCAGGACCTTCCAAATTGGGCAGCAGGCTTGAAAGCGCGCCCGCTGCCCGGGACAATTTAGCCCCCAACGCTTCAAAATGGGCACGGAATTCCCATCGGCTATCTAAAATCAAACCCAAATACTTCATCTTCGAGCCGATGGGAATCCGCACCCCGTTCACAACTATGTGGGCACCGGCCGGTGGCCCCTTCCGAGGCCCATGAAAACAGATGGCCTCGGTTTTGTCGAGGGCCACCTTCAGCCCCAGCCGCTGGATGCGGCTAACTACATGGCCGGTGCCGACCGCCGCCAGGATTGCGGCGTCCTGGAAGGTCCTGGAGCTGGCCGTGACCAGCGTGTCGTCGGCGTAGCAAGTGACGCCGACGCCCCAGAGGTTGGCACCACGGAGAACCCAATCGAACCCGATGTTCCACAGAAGTGGGCCCAGGACTGAGCCCTGTGGAACACCGCAGGTCATTTCTCTTCGGTGCCACCCGTCGGCGCCCGGATACACTACGTCCCTATGGGAGAGGTACGAGTGCACCAGACGCCGGAGATAGGGTGGCACCTCGTGGTACCGCAGTGCTTCATGAATGCAGGCCCAGGGCAGTGAGTTAAATGCATTTGATATGTCCAAACTAACTGCTATGACAACTTTGCCCCGGGCCACCTCTTCCTCCGCGTGTGTCTTCACCCGCAGAATCGCATGGACTGTTGAGCGTCCCTTCCTGAATCCAAATTGGCAGTCGGCCAGATCGGGACCGACCCTCTCGAGATGCTCGACGAGGCGAGCGTGAATTACTCGCTCGAAAAGCTTACATACCTCGTCGAGCAGCACGATGGGCCGGTAGGCCGACGGCGACTCTGCGGGTCGTCCTTCCTTCTTGAGCAGGACGAGCTTCCCGGTTTTCCAACGCGACGGGAAGACGCCCTGCTCGAGACACGCGGAGAACAGGCTGCGGAGCCTCGGACCCAGGTACTCGACGGCTGCGACCCAGGCCTTTCCTGGGATTCCGTCGAGCCCCGGGGCGGTGTTCTTGCCCCGCAGCCGAAGCACTGCCGCCCGCAATTCCGCGGGCGAAACCTCTGGTACATCCCTTGCCGAACTCGACGATGGCGCCGACTCGCGGGGCGCCATCGGTGGAGGAGTGGTCTCCACGGTGGCCGGAAATAAGGCCGCGACGACTTCAGCCAGAAGCTGTGGCTGGAGACCCTGCGACAGCGGGGGCGCCCAGGGGCGGAGCTTGTTCATCGCCACCTTATACGGACGCCCCCACGGGTCGCTGTCGAGGGTCTGTAGAAACTCCCTTCTCGCAACCTAACCTAACCTAACCTAACCTAACCTAACCTAACCTAACCTAACCTAACCTAACCTAACCTAACCTAACCTAACCTAACCTAACCTAACCTTTTTTTTTTTTTTTTTTTTTTTGTTTTCGCGGGGAAAGCTCATTTATTGCTACCGCCCCACCGGGAGGGAGGGTGGAACGGTTATGTTGGGTTCTACCGGCCTTACGACCCAGCCACCCGACCGCTGGGCCGAGTCCCTAACCATATATACACTTAACCTATGCCGGTAACTACCAACTAAAACCCCGCGGTGACCATCTTCGGCGCATTAGGGACGGCCCCGGGTTTCCCGAGGCGAAAAGCACCCCGGTTTCAGCCGGAACCGCCCCTGCGCGGTGCCGCCTTGCGGCCCGTCTCCAATTGGGGGGGGCTCAGAAGCCCCCGCCGCCGAAGGACGCCCTCGGCGTCAACGACAGCCACGAGGCCAACCACCCGTGCTGCCGTCCATCCCGGGGGTCGCACGTACAATAGTACGTGTACAAAAGGTGTACTGATGGGCGCTACGACAGCCCCCCGCTGCGCGCCCGCGACCCCCCGATGGCCCCTATTAGTCGCCTCTTACGACAGGCAGGGGATACCGTGGTGGAATTCTCCAAACGCCCCCAATCCACAGGGCGGGAGACGCCGGTCAGTCGTCACCCCGGCGCCTCCTTCGTCTCCGCTGGCGGCGGGAGGGATCGTTGTGCTCCCGATCCCTCTCGGCACTCTCCTTCTGCGAGATTACGGCCTCGCAGAAGTGGGCCACCGCACGCCAGGACCTCCGGCTGTCGACCATGGCGGACACCACGGCCGGCAGCGAAAGGTCACCTCCGACGACTGCTGCGAGAGCGCTGCGCTCATCGTCCCAGGCTGGACACTCCTCCAAAGTGTGTTGGGCCGTGTCCTGCGGACAGTTGTCACAATGGTGACACACGGCCGACTCCTCTGTGCCTACGATCTGACACAGGTACCGGCCGAAACACCCGTGGCCGGTGAGTACCTGTGTCAGTCGGAACGTCGCCGCGCCGTGGCGCCTGTCTAACCATTGGTCAAAGACAGGACGCACTGCCGCGACAGCCCTCGAACCCGCTGACGGGTTCTCCAGCCTGAGACGCCACTCCTCCACGGCGGCTCTGCGGAGGGAGCCACGTTTGGCCTCCACCTCTCTCGGGGCCGGTCGCTGCCCGCGCCTGAACGCCTCCTCCCGCCAGTGAAATGTGGCGGAGAGGGCCTTAGCGTCCAGGTCCCACGGGAGGAAACCGGCCAATACGCAGGCCGCCTCGAACGAGATCGTGCGGTAGCCCCTGATCGCGCGCTGCGCCACTACCCGCTGTGGTTTCCGCAGCAGGGCGACGCATCGGTCGCTCAGGGACTCGGCCCAAACGGGACTCCCGTACAGGGCCATGGACCGCACGACTCCGGCGTACAGCCTTCGGCAAGGGATGCCAGGACCTTCCAAATTGGGCAGCAGGCTTGAAAGCGCGCCCGCTGCCCGGGACAATTTAACCCCCAACGCTTCAAAATGGGCACGGAATTCCCATCGGCTATCTAAAATCAAACCCAAATACTTCATCTTCGAGCCGATGGGAATCCGCACCCCGTTCACTACTATGTGGGCACCGGCCGGTGGCCCCTTCCGAGGCCCATGAAAGCAGATGGCCTCGGTTTTGTCAAGGGCCACCTTCAACCCTAGCCGCTGGATGCGGCTAACTACGTGGCCGGTGCCGACCGCCGCCAGGATTGCGGCGTCCTGGAAGGTCCTGGAGCTGGCCGTGACCAGCGTGTCGTCGGCGTAGCAGGTGACGCCGACGCCCCAGAGGTTGGCACCACGGAGAACCCAATCAAACCCGATGTTCCACAGGAGTGGGCCCAGGACTGAGCCCTGTGGAACACCGCAGGTCATTTCTCTTCGGTGCCACCCGTCGGCGCCCGGATACACTACGTCCCTATAGGAGAGGTACGAGTGCACCAGACGCCGGAGATAGGGCGGCACCTCGTGGTACCGCAGTGCTTCATGAATGCAGGCCCAGGGCAGTGAGTTGAACGCGTTTGAGATGTCCAAACTCACGGCAATTACGACTTTGCCCCGGGCCACTTCTTCCTCCGCGTGTGTCTTTACCCGCAGAATCGCGTGTATTGTAGACCGTCCTCTTCTAAAGCCATATTGGCAGTCGGCCAAGTTGGGACCGACCCTCTCGAGATGCTCGACGAGGCGAGCATGAATGATACGCTCGAAGAGTTTAGCGACCTCGTCGAGCAGCACGATGGGCCGGTAGGCCGACGGCGACTCTGCGGGTCGTCCTTCCTTCTTGAGCAG
This sequence comes from Amorpha juglandis, assembly GCA_949126905.1. Taxonomy (NCBI): domain Eukaryota; kingdom Metazoa; phylum Arthropoda; class Insecta; order Lepidoptera; family Sphingidae; genus Amorpha; species Amorpha juglandis. The sequence goes on from OX421368.1 coordinate 51,053, forward strand.
GACGAGCTTCCCGGTTTTCCATCTCGACGGGAAGACGCCCTGCTCCAGACACGCGGAGAACAGGCTGCGGAGCCTCGGACCCAGGTACTCGACGGCTGCGACCCAGGCCTTTCCTGGGATTCCGTCGAGCCCCGGGGCGGTGTTCTTGCCCCGCAGCCGAAGCACTGCCGCCCGCAATTCCGCGGGCGAAACCTCTGGTACATCCCTTGCCGAACTCGACGATGGCGCCGACTCGCGGGGCGCCATCGGTGGAGGAGTGGTCTCCACGGTGGCCGGAAATAAGGCCGCGACGACTTCAGCCAGAAGCTGTGGCTGGAGACCCTGCGACAGCGGGGGCGCCCAGGGGCGGAGCTTGTTCATCGCCACCTTATACGGACGCCCCCACGGGTCGCTGTCGAGGGTCTGCAAAAACTCCCTTCTCGCCGCGACCTTAGACCTCTTGATGGCCACCTGCAGCGCTCTCTTCGCCTCTTTATGGAGGCCGTAGAGCTGCCGCTCCTGGTCTTCGTGATCCGCCGGCCTTAGACGGCGACGACGGTGCCTGGCGTACTGGCGGCGTGCTGTAACGCAAGCGATGCGCAACTGCGCCAGCTCCTCCGACCACCAGTACACCTGGCGTCGGGGCGGGAGGCGCCGGATCCGGGGCATGGCGGCGTCACAGACGTCAGTCATCGCCACCCCGAACCACTCCGCCTCCTCCTCAACCCGTGTCGGCCCATCCGGCACGGGGAGCCACGACACGACCAGAGCGGCAAGTTCTAGGGCCTCTTTATTGAGGCGCTTCGTAGCCCACCGCGGGCCGTCCTGATGCGGGGCACTCGGTCCACCACCGGGCTGGGCGATGGCGGACGCGGAGACGTCGAACCTAATGTAACGATGGTCCGATAACGTCTCCACGCCCGCGAGTACCTTCCAGCCCTGGACACGGCGTGCGACGGCTGGACTCCCAAACGACAAATCTACAATGGATCCGCCATTTTGCCGCACGCACGTGTCCACCGACCCCCTATTCAGAACGGCCAGACCTGCCGAGATCGCCCATTCCTCCAGGACCTCACCGCGTGCATCGGTCGCCGACGAGCCCCAAGCCACGGACTTGGCGTTGAAGTCGCCGGCGACGATTGCCGGGTGAGGTTGGCCTTGCACCACCAGGGCCCCCAGCTGAACCAGAAAAGTTTCAAATTCAGACAGGGGTCTGTTGGGAGAAAAATACACTCCGACTATCCAAATACCTCCCAACAGAGCCGCGACGCACCCCCGACCCTTCAGAATTTTCGCAAACGGGGGGGCGCCAGCGGCACCCTGGGTAATTAAGGCCACCGAGCCGTCGAGGTCCCCCGCCCAGTTATCGCGGGGAGGGACAAAGTATGGCTCGGCGACCACGACCACTTGCACCGACCACTGCGCCATGCTTTGAGTTAAAAGATCCTGGGCACGGGCGCAGTGGTTGATGTTCGCCTGGAGGAACCTTATAGCCATTACTGATGGGCGATCTCCTCCACTTCCATCTCTACCTGCGGTGGGCTCTTCGACTGCGACTGGGCCGTGGCCTCAGCGGCAGTCGGTCTCCCTCTTCGGGGTGGGCGCCGGAACTTGCGGGAGGAGGCGGGACACGCCTTCCCCCCGACCTGATGCCCGGCGGGCTTGCCGGCCGCAGCGCAGACTGCGCAGTTCGGCGCGGCTTCGCATCCACGGGCCTTGTGGCCCGGCTGACCGCAGCGATAGCACAATTCGCTGCGGTCAGTACTGCATGTGCAGTGCTCCCGCACGTGCCCCGATTCGAGGCAGCGGAAGCACCGCAATGGTCGCGGCTCGAGCACAGAAACTCGAGCCGCGACCCAGCCGATCAACAAACGACCTGCCCCTTTAACTTTTTGGGCCGCCTTGACGGGCAATTTGGCCCAAACAGAACCCAGGCCCGACCTGTCGGGGCGGATTTCCCCGACCTTAACCGCCTCCAGGGCACACCCACCGGCCTTGGAGAGGGCCGCTGCGACCGATTCGGGGGTGGCTGTATAGTCCAGCCCCGACAGTCGCAGCTCCGCATTCTTGGTGGGTCGGGAGACCCGTATGTCCTCCGACCCCTGAAAACACTCCCTCAGCCTTGCGGCTAGGGAGTCTGCCCTCTCCTCGCTGTTCGCCCCGGGCACCTCATACATAGGGGCACCCGTGGCCGCAAACTTTGGCTTCAGCCGAGTAATACTTAGGCCGGTGAGGTCCACCTTGCCCTGGGCCTCCGTCAGTACCTGGGCGTATGACAGCCCCTTCTTGACTGCCTCCGGTGTCAAGGAAATAACAACCGCCGCAGAGCGCGGCGGGCGCAGCTTCGGCTCAGCCTTTCGGTGCTGCTGCTGTTGTTGCGAGGCTGTCGGTTGAACGCTGCGTTTAGCCTTCTTCTTCGCGTTCTTACTCACCACCACGTTCCATGGAGTGTCCATGGACACCGGCGCCGGCGGCAGTGGGCGAGGCTCACGAGGCGTGTCCTTCTTCGCCTTCTTGTTCTTTTTGCCCTTGGCGGGCTTAGTGGGCCGCTGAGAGTTGGCGGCCACATCCGGCTTTGATGGCCCAGCAATTACTGGCGTTGGCGCCCAAGAAGGCCCGGCAACAGCAACGGGCATCGGAGCAGGAGCTGGAGCAGCGGGAGCAGCAGTGGCGGGGACAGGTTGTTCAGTCCCCTTGCCTTTCCCCTTCCCCTTCCCTTTCCCTTTGCCCACTACGGGAAGAGACGACGGAGGTGTCTTGTCCGGGTTGGCCCTAATCTCATGGGCCAGTGGCGGCCTTTGGGCGGGCCCCATGAGAGCCGACTCGATCCTGGCCGTTAGTCGGGCCTCCAGGAGTTCGATCGAGTTGGCTGATCCTTTATCCGCCTCTATCTGGTCGAGGCGGCGACGGAGAGCAGCAATTTCCTCCGACTGCTGCTTCTTCTCCGCCTCGTGGCGGGCGCACAACTCCCTCCATTTGTTTGCCTCATCTTGGAGGCGGGCCATTACCGAGGTCTCCGGCTGTTCAATAAACCTCTGGATTTTGTCCGTGACCACCTTCAGGCACTTCTGGTAAGTACCCTTTAGGTTGCCGGACTTGGCACTTACCATTTTAATAATTTTGCCACACTCTTTAAGGTCCTCGAGGACGATGACCTTGTCCTCTTCGAGTTCTGCCCACTCCATTGGGCCCTCTTTTGGTGGCGCCGGCGACTTCAGGAAAGAGCGAAGCCTATCCGTCATTTCCTCTTCGGCTTTCTGTCGGGCAGCCTCACGCCTTTGGGCATTTAGCTCCTTTTGGGCTTTTTGGATCCCAACATACTTGCCGGTCGCCGATGGGCGACCACGACCTCGGGGCGATGTGCGGGCGCATTTGGCGCCCACCCCACTCTCAGTGTCGCTGGAGCGCGAGGAGCGGGACCGAATTGAGTCGGTCTCGCTCCCTTGCCACATGCGCCCCCTGGACACTCGCGACGAAGCACGACTGTGCCTGAGCCCGGGAACAACCACCGGGCTAGCCACTGACATCTCCGCAGCTACCATCTCCACGGGCTTCGCGCCCACCTCCTCCACGACAACCTCTCCTACGTCAACGGGCTTGCGCCCCTCCGCCTCTCCGGACCCCGACTGGGATACCAGAGCAGGCAACTTCTCCAACAGGATTTTAGGGTTTAAGTTTACAAAAGCCATAAAGTTCCCACGAGTATGGGGGAAATAAACGGTCCACCCAGGCAGAGCCCCCTGTACCTGGGTAAGCCTAGGCGTAACCCGCACGGAGTTTCGGCTGGACTCCGGCGGGGGGTCGCACTAACGACCGAACTTCCCATCGGCCATGCATCCCCTCGCGGTGCGCCGCCGCTTGGGATTCGGGGTAACTTTTTATAGAGGTTTTCTACCTCGCGGCCCGGGCGGTGAAGCCAAGACCCTCGGTCCGGTGAGAGCGCGAGACATGTCCACAGACCTCCCACCGGATTACGATATACGACGGTGACAGCGGAAGAGAGGGTCCCTCCCACTGCCCGCTCGGCGGCGGGATGAGCGCACACGGAGCCCGCCGACACCCCCGAGACAGAACCCGGGGGTAGCCCGAAAAACGAGCCCAACAACACGAAGGCCGCCGCAACAGGCGACGACCCCCAACCACACTGTCAGGATATCGGCCGTCGGTCAACATGAACAAGATGACCGCCGTTGCCCAGGGTGCACCACGGGGAGGTTTCCTGACTTCGCACCCCAACCTAACCTAACCTAACCTAACCTAACCTAACCTAACCTAACCTAACCTAACCTAACCTAACCTAACCTAACCTAACCTAACCTAACCTAACCTAACCTAACCTAACCTAACCTAACCTAACCTAACCTAACCTAACCTAACCTAACCTAACCTAACCTAACCTAACCTAACCTAACCTAACCTAACCTAACCTAACCTAACCTAACCTAACCTAACCTAACCTAACCTAACCTAACCTAACCTAACCTAACCTAACCTAACCTAACCTAACCTAACCTAACCTAACCTAACCTAACCTAACCTAACCTAACCTAACCTAACCTAACCTAACCTAACCTAACCTAACCTAACCTAACCTAACCTAACCTAACCTAACCTAACCTAACCTAACCTAACCTAACCTAACCTAACCTAACCTAACCTAACCTAACCTAACCTAACCTAACCTAACCTAACCTAACCTAACCTAACCTAACCTAACCTAACCTAACCTAACCTAACCTAACCTAACCTAACCTAACCTAACCTAACCTAACCTAACCTAACCTAACCTAACCTAACCTAACCTAACCTAACCTAACCTAACCTAACCTAACCTAACCTAACCTAACCTAACCTAACCTAACCTAACCTAACCTAACCTAACCTAACCTAACCTAACCTAACCTAACCTAACCTAACCTAACCTAACCTAACCTAACCTAACCTAACCTAACCTAACCTAACCTAACCTAACCTAACCTAACCTAACCTAACCTAACCTAACCTAACCTAACCTAACCTAACCCCAACCTAACCTAACCTAACCTAACCTAACCTAACCTAACCTAACCTAACCTAACCTAACCTAACCTAACCTAACCTAACCTAACCTAACCTAACCTAACCTAACCTAACCTAACCTAACCTAACCTAACCTTTTTTTTTTTTTTTTTTTTGTTTTCGCGGGGAAAGCTCATTTATTGCTACCGCCCCACCCGGAGGGAGGGTGGAACGGTTATGTTGGGTTCTACCGGCCTTACGACCCAGCCACCCGACCGCTGGGCCGAGTCCCTAACCATATATACAATGCCGGTAACTACCAACTAAAACCCCGCGGTGACCATCTTCGGCGCATTAGGGACGGCCCCGGGTTTCCCGAGGCGAAAAGCACCCCGGTTTCAGCCGGAACCGCCCCTGCGCGGTGCCGCCTTGCGGCCCGTCTCCAATTGGGGGGGGCTCAGAAGCCCCCGCCGCCGAAGGACGCCCTCGGCGTCAACGACAGCCACGAGGCCAACCACCCGTGCTGCCGTCCATCCCGGGGGTCGCACGTACAATAGTACGTGTACAAAAGCGTACTGATGGGCGCTACGACAGCCCCCCGCTGCGCGCCCGCGACCCCCCGATGGCCCCTATTAGTCGCCTCTTACGACAGGCAGGGGATACCGTGGTGGAATTCTCCAAACGCCCCCAATCCACAGGGCGGGAGACGCCGGTCAGTCGTCACCCCGGCGCCTCCTTCGTCTCCGCTGGCGGCGGGAGGGATCGCTGTGCTCACGATCCCTCTCGGCACTCTCCTTCTGCGAGATTACGGCCTCGCAGAAGTGGGCCACCGCACGCCAGGACCTCCGGCTGTCGACCATGGCGGACACCACGGCCGGCAGCGAAAGGTCACCTCCGACGACTGCTACGAGAGCGCTGCGCTCATCGTCCCAGGCTGGACACTCCTCCAAAGTGTGTTGGGCCGTATCCTGCGGACAGTTGTCACAATGGTGACACACGGCCGACTCCTCTGTGCCTACGATCTGACACAGGTACCGGCCGAAACACCCGTGGCCGGTGAGTACCTGTGTCAGTCGGAACGTCGCCGCGCCGTGGCGCCTGTCTAGCCATTGGTCAAAGACAGGACGCACTGCCGCGACGGCCCTCGAACCCGCTGCCGGGTTCTCCAGCCTGAGACGCCACTCCTCCACGGCAGCTCTGCGGAGGGAGCCACGTTTGGCCTCCACCTCTCTCGGGGCCGGTCGCTGCCCGCGCCTGAACGCCTCCTCCCGCCAATGGAATGTGGCGGAGAGGGCCTTAGCGTCCAGGTCCCACGGGAGGAAACCGGCCAATACGCAGGCCGCCTCGAACGAGATCGTGCGGTAGCCCCTGATCGCGCGCTGCGCCACTACCCGCTGTGGTTTCCGCAGCAGGGCGACGCATCGGTCGCTCAGGGACTCGGCCCAAACGGGACTCCCGTACAGGGCCATGGACCGCACGACTCCGGCATACAGCCTTCGGCAAGGGATGCCAGGACCTTCCAAATTGGGCAGCAGGCTTGATAGCGCGCCCGCCGCCCGGAACCTAACCTAACCTAACCTAACCTAACCTAACCTAACCTAACCTTTTTTTTTTTTTTTTTTTTTTTTTTTTTTTTTTTTTTTGTTTTCGCGGGGAAAGCTCATTTATTGCTACCGCCCCACCCGGAGGGAGGGTGGAACGGTTATGTTGGGTTCTACCGGCCTTACGACCCAGCCACCCGACCGCTGGGCCGAGTCCCTACCCATATATACAATTAACCTATGCCGGTAACTACCAACTAAAACCCCGCGGTGACCATCTTCGGCGCATTAGGGACGGCCCCGGGTTTCCCGAGGCGAAAAGCACCCCAGTTTCAGCCGGAACCGCCCCTGCGCGGTGCCGCCTTGCGGCCCGTCTCCAATTGGGGGGGGCTCAGAAGCCCCCGCCGCCGAAGGACGCCCTCGGCGTCAACGACAGCCACGAGGCCAACCACCCGTGCTGCCGTCCATCCCGGGGGTCGCACGTACAATAGTACGTGTACAAAAGCGTACTGATGGGCGCTACGACAGCCCCCCGCTGCGCGCCCGCGACCCCCCGATGGCCCCTATTAGTCGCCTCTTACGACAGGCAGGGGATACCGTGGTGGAATTCTCCAAACGCCCCCAATCCACAGGGCGGGAGACGCCGGTCAGTCGTCACCCCGGCGCCTCCTTCGTCTCCGCTGGCGGCGGGAGGGATCGCTGTGCTCACGATCCCTCTCGGCACTCTCCTTCTGCGAGATTACGGCCTCGCAGAAGTGGGCCACCGCACGCCAGGACCTCCGGCTGTCGACCATGGCGGACACCACGGCCGGCAGCGAAAGGTCACCTCCGACGACTGCTGCGAGAGCGCTGCGCTCATCGTCCCAGGCTGGACACTCTTCCAAAGTGTGTTGGGCCGTGTCCTGCGGACAGTTGTCACAATGGTGACACACGGCCGACTCCTCTGTGCCTACGATCTGACACAGGTACCGGCCGAAACACCCATGGCCGGTGAGTACCTGTGTCAGTCGGAACGTCGCCGCGCCGTGGCGCCTGTCTAGCCATTGGTCAAAGACAGGACGCACTGCCGCGACGGCAGACGGCGAACCCGCTGCCGGGTTCTCCAGCCTGAGACGCCACTCCTCCACGGCGGCTCTGCGGTGGGAGCCACGTTTGGCCTCCACCTCTCTCGGGGCCGGTCGCTGCCCGCGCCTGAACGCCTCCTCCCGCCAGTGAAATGTGGCGGAGAGGGCCTTAGCGTCCAGGTCCCACGGGAGGAAACCGGCCAATACGCAGGCCGCCTCGAACGAGATCGTGCGGTAGCCCCTGATCGCGCGCTGCGCCACTACCCGCTGTGGTTTCCGCAGCAGGGCGACGCATCGGTCGCTCAGGGACTCGGCCCAAACGGGACTCCCGTACAGGGCCATGGACCGCACGACTCCGGCGTACAGCCTTCGGCAAGGGATGCCAGGACCTTCCAAATTGGGCAGCAGGCTTGAAAGCGCGCCCGCTGCCCGGGACAATTTAGTCCCCAATGCTTCAAAATGGGCGCGGAATTCCCATCGGCTATCTAAAATCAAACCCAAATACTTCATCTTCGAGCCGATGGGAATCCGCACCCCGTTCACCACTATGTGGGCACCGGCCGGTGGCCCCTTCCGAGGCCCATGAAAGCAGATGGCCTCGGTTTTGTCAAGGGCCACCTTCAATCCCAGCCGCTGAATGCGGCTAACTACATGGCCGGTGCCTACCGCCGCCAGGATTGCGGCGTCCTGGAAGGTCCTGGAGCTGGCCGTGACCAGCGTGTCGTCGGCGTAGCAAGTGACGCCGACGCCCCAGAGGTTGGCACCACGGAGAACCCAATCAAACCCGATGTTCCACAGGAGTGGGCCCAGAACTGAGCCCTGTGGAACACCGCAGGTCATTTCTCTTCGGTGCCACCCATCGGCGCCCGGATACACTACGTCCCTGTAGGAGAGGTACGAGTGCACCAGACGCCGGAGATAGGGCGGCACCTCGTGGTACCGCAGTGCTTCGTGAATACAGGCCCAGGGCAGTGAGTTGAACGCGTTTGAGATGTCCAAACTCACGGCAATTACGACTTTGCCCCGGGCCACTTCTTCCTCCGCGTGTGTCTTTACCCGCAGAATCGCGTGTATTGTAGACCGTCCTCTTCTAAAGCCATATTGGCAGTCGGCCAAGTTGGGACCGACCCTCTCGAGATGCTCGACGAGGCGAGCATGAATGATACGCTCGAAGAGTTTAGCGACCTCGTCGAGCAGCACGATGGGCCGGTAGGCCGACGGCGACTCTGCGGGTCGTCCTTCCTTCTTGAGCAGGACGAGCTTCCCGGTTTTCCATCGCGACGGGAAGACGCCCTGCTCCAGACACGCGGAGAACAGGCTGCGGAGCCTCGGACCCAGGTACTCGACGGCTGCGACCCAGGCCTTTCCTGGGATTCCGTCGAGCCCCGGGGCGGTGTTCTTGCCCCGCAGCCGAAGCACTGCCGCCCGCAATTCCGCGGGCGAAACCTCTGGGATATCCCTTGCCGAACTCGACGATGGCGCCGACTCGCGGGGCGCCATCGGTGGAGGAGTGGTCTCCACGGTGGCCGGAAATAAGGCCGCGACGACTTCAGCCAGAAGATGCGGCTGGAGACCCTGCGACAGCGGGGGCGCCCGGGGGCGGAACTTATTCATCGCCACTTTATACGGACGCCCCCACGGGTCGCTGTCGAGGGTCTGCAAAAACTCTCTTCTCGCCGCGACCTTAGACCTCTTGATGGCCACCTGCAGCGCTCTCTTCGCCTCTTTATAGAGGCCGTAGAGCTGCCGCTCCTGGTCTTCGTGATCCGCCGGCCTTAGACGGCGACGACGGTGCCTGGCGTACTGGCGGCGTGCTGTAACGCAAGCAACGCGCAACTGCGCCAGCTCCTCCGACCACCAGTACACCTGGCGTCGGGGCGGGAGGCGCCGGATCCGGGGCATGGCGGCGTCACAGACGTCGGTCATCGCCACCCCGAACCACTCCGCCTCCTCCTCAACCCGTGTCGGCCCATCCGGCACGGGGAGCCACGACACGACCAGAGCGGCAAGTTCTAGGGCCTCTTTATTGAGGCGCTTCGTAGCCCACCGCGGGCCGTCCTGATGCGGGGCACTCGGTCCACCACCGGGCTGGGCGATGGCGGACGCGGAGACGTCGAACCTGATGTAACGATGGTCCGATAACGTCTCCACGCCCGCGAGGACCTTCCAGCCCTGGACACGGCGTGCGACGGCTGGACTCCCAAACGACAAATCAACTATGGAGCCGCCATTTTGCCGCACGCACGTGTCCACCGACCCCCTATTCAGAACGGCCAGACCTGCCGAGATCGCCCATTCCTCCAGGACCTCACCGCGTACATCGGTCGCCGACGAGCCCCAAGCCACGGACTTGGCGTTGAAGTCGCCGGCGACGATTGCCGGGTGAGGTTGGCCTTGCACCACCAGGGCCCCCAGCTGAACGAGAAAAGATTCGAATTCAGACAAGGGTCTGTTGGGAGAAAAATACACTCCGACTATCCAAATACCTCCCAACAGAGCCGCGACGCACCCCCGACCCTTCAGAATCTTCGCAAACGGGGGGGCGCCAGCGGCACCCTGAGTAATTAAGGCCACCGAGCCATCGAGGTCCCCCGCCCAGTTATCGCGGGGAGGGACAAAGTATGGCTCGGCGACCACGACCACTTGCACCGACCACTGCGCCATGCTTTGGGTTAAAAGATCTTGGGCACGGGCGCAGTGGTTGATGTTCGCCTGGAGGAACTTTAAATCCATTACTGATGGGCGATCTCCTCCACTTCCATCTCTGCCGGTGGGCTCTGCGACTGCGACTGGGCCGTGGCCTCAGTGGCAGCCGGTCTCCCTCTTCGGGGTGGGCGCCGGAACTTGCGGGAGGAGGCGGGACACGCCTTCCCCCCGACCTGATGCCCGGCAGGCTTGCCGGCCGCAGCGCAGACTGCGCAGTTCGGCGCGGCTTCACAACCACGGGCCTTGTGGCCCGGCTGACCGCAGCGATAGCACAATTCGCTGCGGTCAGTACTGCATGTGCAGTGCTCCCGCACGTGCCCCGATTCGAGGCAGCGGAAGCACCGCAATGGTCGCGGCTCGAGCACAGAAACCCGAGCCGCGACCCAACCAATCAAGAGACGACCTGCCCCTTTAACTTTTTGGGCCGCCTTAACGGGCAATTTGGCCCAAACCGTACCCAGCCCCGACTTGTCAGGCCGGATCTCCCCAACCTTTACTAACTCCAGGGCACACCCACCGGCCTTGGAGAGGGCCGCTGCGACCGATTCGGGGGTGGCTGTATAGTCCAGCCCCGACAGTCGCAGCTCCGCGTTCTTTGTTGGTCGGGAGACCCGGATGTCTTCCGACCCCTGAAAACACTCCCTCAGCCTCGCGGCTAGGGAGTCGGCCCTCTCCTCGCTATTGGCCCCGGGCACCTCGTACATAGGGGCACCCGTGGCCGCAAACTTCGGCTTCAGCCTTGTTATGCTGAGGCCGGTGAGGTCCACCTTACCCTGGGCCTCCGTTAGGACTTGGGCGTAAGAGAGCCCCTTCTTGACTGCCTCCGGTGTCAAAGAAATGATGACCGCCGCAGAGCGCGGCGGGCGCAGCTTCGGCTCCGCCTTGCGGGGCTGTTGCTGTTGCTGCTGTTGTGGACCCGCTTGTGCCGCGTTGCGTTTCGCCTTCTTCTTGGCGTTTTGGCTCACAACGACGTTCCATGGCGTGTCCATGGACGTCGGGGCCGGCGGCAGAGGGCGAGGCTCACGAGGCAAAGTCTTCGGCGCGTTCTTCTTCGCCTTCTTCTTCTTGCCCTTGGCGGGCTTAGTGGGCCGCTGGTTGGCGGCCACATCCGGCTTTGATGGCCCAGCAATTGCTGGCGTTGGCGCCCAAGAAGGCCCGGCAACAGCAACGGGCATCGGAGCAGGAGCTGGAGCAGGGGGGGCAGCAGTGGCGGGGACAGGTTGTTGAGTCCCCTTGCCTTTCCCCTTCCCCTTCCCTTTCCCTTTGCCCACCACGGGGTGGGACGACGGAGCCTCAGTAGTCTTATCGAGATTGGCCCTGGTTTCATGGGCCAACGGCGGCCTTTGAGCGGGCCCCATGAGAGCCGACTCGAACCTCGCTGTAAGTCGGGCCTCGAGGCGTTCCATGGCCTCCGTCGTCTCCACCGTGCTCTTGTCCGCCTCTAGCTGGTCGAGGCGGCGACGGAGAGCAGCGATTTCCTCCGACTGCTGCTTTTTCTCCGCCTCGTGGCGGGCGCACAACTCCCTCCATTTGTTGGCCTCATCTTGGAGGCGGGCCATCATCGAGGTCTCCGGCTGTTCGACGAACCTCTGGATCCTGTCCGTTACCAGCTTCAAGCACTTCTGGTAAGTGCCTTTTAGATTTCCGGACTTGGCATTAACCATCTTGATGATTTTGCCACATTCCATTAGATCGTCGAGGACGATGACTTTGTCCTCTTCGAATCCTGCCCATTCCATGGAGACCTCTTTTGGAGGCACCGGCGATTTCAAGAACGTGCGTAGCCGTTCCGCCATTTCATTCTCGGCTTTCTGCTTGGCCATCTCTCGCCTCTGAGCATTAAGCTCTTTTTGGGCTTTTTGGATCCCAACATACTTGCCGGTCGCCGATGGGCGACCCCGACCTCGGGTTGATGTGCGAGCGCATTTAGCACCCACACCACTCTCGGTATCACTGGAGCGCGAGGAGCGGGACCGAATTGAGTCGGTCTCGCTCCCCTGCCACATGCGCCCCCTTGATACCCGCGAAGAGGCCCGACTGTGCCTGAGTCCGGGAGTAACCACCGGGCTCGCCACTTGCCTCTCCGCAGCTGCCACCTCCGTGGGCTTCGCGCCCACCTCCTCCGCTACGACCTCCACTGCGTCAACGGGCTTGCGCCCCTCCGCCTCTCCGGACCCCGACTGGGATACCAGAGCAGGCAACTTCTCCAACAGGATTTTAGGGTTTAAGTTTACAAAAGCCATAAAGTTCCCACGAGTATGGGGGAAATAAACGGTCCGCCCAGGCAGAGCCCCCTGTACCTGGGTAAGCCTAGGCGTAACCCGCACGGAGTTTCGGCTGGACTCCGGCGGGGGGTCGCACTAACGACCGAACTTCCCATCGGCCATGCATCCCCTCGCGGTGCGCCGCCGCTTGGGATTCGGGGTAACTTTTTATAGAGGTTTTCTACCTCGCGGCCCGGGCGGTGAAGCCAAGACCCTCGGTCCGGTGAGAGCGCGAGACATGTCCACAGACCTCCCACCGGATTACGATGTACGACGGTGGCAACGGTCTCCCGCTGCCTGCTCAGTGGCGTTTTAGCGCACACCGAGCCCGCCGACACCCCCGAGACAGAACCCAGGGGTAGCCCGAAGAACGAGCCCTACCACACGAAGGCCGCCGCAACAGGCGACGACCCCCAACCACACTAGACAAGTGACGACGGTCGCCGCAACGCGATACGACCGTCACCCGCCACCTGTTGTCAGGATATCGGCCGTCCGGTCACATGCAAGAGCATGAACAAGTTGACCGTCCGTTGCCCAGGGTGCACCACGAGGAGGTTTCCTGACTTCGCACCCCAACCTAACCTAACCTAACCTAACCTAACCTAACCTAACCTAACCTAACCTAACCTAACCTAACCTAACCTAACCTAACCTAACCTAACCTTTTTTTTTTTTTTTTTTTTTTTTTTTTTTTTTTTTTTTTTTTTTTTTTTTTTTTTTTTTTTCGCGGGGAAAGCTCATTTATTGCTACCGCCCCACCCGGAGGGAGGGTGGAACGGTTATGTTGGGTTCTACCGGCCTTACGACCCAGCCACCCGACCGCTGGGCCGAGTCCCTACCCATATATACAATTAACCTATGCCGGTAACTACCAACTAAAACCCCGCGGTGACCATCTTCGGCGCATTTGGGACGGCCCCGGGTTTCCCGAGGCGAGAAGCACCCCGGTTTCAGCCGGAACCGCCCCTGCGCGATGCCGCCTTGCGGCCCGTCTCCAATTGGGGGGGGGGCTCAGAAGCCCCCGCCGCCGAAGGACGCCCTCGGCGTCAACGACAGCCACGAGGCCAACCACCCGTGCTGCCGTCCATCCCGGGGGTCGCACGTACAATAGTACGTGTACAAAAGCGTACTGATGGGCGCTACGACAGCCCCCCGCTGCGCGCCCGCGACCCCCCGATGGCCCCTATTAGTCGCCTCTTACGACAGGCAGGGGATACCGTGGTGGAATTCTCCAAACGCCCCCAATCCACAGGGCGGGAGACGCCGGTCAGTCGTCACCCCGGCGCCTCCTTCGTCTCCGCTGGCGGCGGGAGGGATCGCTGTGCTCACGATCCCTCTCGGCACTCTCCTTCTGCGAGATTACGGCCTCGCAGAAGTGGGCCACCGCACGCCAGGACCTCCGGCTGTCGACCATGGCGGACACCACGGCCGGCAGCGAAAGGTCACCTCCGACGACTGCTGCGAGAGCGCTGCGCTCATCGTCCCAGGCTGGACACTCTTCCAAAGTGTGTTGGGCCGTGTCCTGCGGACAGTTGTCACAATGGTGACACACGGCCGACTCCTCTGTGCCTACGATCTGACACAGGTACCGGCCGAAACACCCGTGGCCGGTGAGTACCTGTGTCAGTCGGAACGTCGCCGCGCCGTGGCGCCTGTCTAGCCATTGGTCAAAGACAGGACGCACTGCCGCGACGGCCCTCGAACCCGCTGCCGGGTTCTCCAGCCTGAGACGCCACTCCTCCACGGCGGCTCTGCGGAGGGAGCCACGTTTGGCCTCCACCTCTCTCAGGGCCGGTCGCTGCCCGCGCCTGAACGCCTCCTCCCGCCAGTGAAATGTGGCGGAGAGGGCCTTAGCGTCCAGGTCCCACGGGAGGAAACCGGCCAATACGCAGGCCGCCTCGAACGAGATCGTGCGGTAGCCCCTGATCGCGCGCTGCGCCACTACCCGCTGTGGTTTCCGCAGCAGGGCGACGCATCGGTCGCTCAGGGACTCGGCCCAAACGGGACTCCCGTACAGGGCCATGGACCGCACGACTCCGGCGTACAGCCTTCGGCAAGGGATGCCAGGACCTTCCAAATTGGGCAGCAGGCTTGAAAGCGCGCCCGCTGCCCGGGACAATTTAGCCCCCAACGCTTCAAAATGGGCACGGAATTCCCATCGGCTATCTAAAATCAAACCCAAATACTTCATCTTCGAGCCGATGGGAATCCGCACCCCGTTCACAACTATGTGGGCACCGGCCGGTGGCCCCTTCCGAGGCCCATGAAAACAGATGGCCTCGGTTTTGTCGAGGGCCACCTTCAGCCCCAGCCGCTGGATGCGGCTAACTACATGGCCGGTGCCGACCGCCGCCAGGATTGCGGCGTCCTGGAAGGTCCTGGAGCTGGCCGTGACCAGCGTGTCGTCGGCGTAGCAAGTGACGCCGACGCCCCAGAGGTTGGCACCACGGAGAACCCAATCGAACCCGATGTTCCACAGAAGTGGGCCCAGGACTGAGCCCTGTGGAACACCGCAGGTCATTTCTCTTCGGTGCCACCCGTCGGCGCCCGGATACACTACGTCCCTATGGGAGAGGTACGAGTGCACCAGACGCCGGAGATAGGGTGGCACCTCGTGGTACCGCAGTGCTTCATGAATGCAGGCCCAGGGCAGTGAGTTAAATGCATTTGATATGTCCAAACTAACTGCTATGACAACTTTGCCCCGGGCCACCTCTTCCTCCGCGTGTGTCTTCACCCGCAGAATCGCATGGACTGTTGAGCGTCCCTTCCTGAATCCAAATTGGCAGTCGGCCAGATCGGGACCGACCCTCTCGAGATGCTCGACGAGGCGAGCGTGAATTACTCGCTCGAAAAGCTTACATACCTCGTCGAGCAGCACGATGGGCCGGTAGGCCGACGGCGACTCTGCGGGTCGTCCTTCCTTCTTGAGCAGGACGAGCTTCCCGGTTTTCCAACGCGACGGGAAGACGCCCTGCTCGAGACACGCGGAGAACAGGCTGCGGAGCCTCGGACCCAGGTACTCGACGGCTGCGACCCAGGCCTTTCCTGGGATTCCGTCGAGCCCCGGGGCGGTGTTCTTGCCCCGCAGCCGAAGCACTGCCGCCCGCAATTCCGCGGGCGAAACCTCTGGTACATCCCTTGCCGAACTCGACGATGGCGCCGACTCGCGGGGCGCCATCGGTGGAGGAGTGGTCTCCACGGTGGCCGGAAATAAGGCCGCGACGACTTCAGCCAGAAGCTGTGGCTGGAGACCCTGCGACAGCGGGGGCGCCCAGGGGCGGAGCTTGTTCATCGCCACCTTATACGGACGCCCCCACGGGTCGCTGTCGAGGGTCTGTAGAAACTCCCTTCTCGCCGCGACCTTAGACCTCTTGATGGCCACCTGCAGCGCTCTCTTCGCCTCTTTGTAGAGGCCGTAAAGCCGCCGCTCCTGGTCTTCGTGATCCGCCGGCCTTAGACGGCGACGACGGTGCCTGGCGTACTGGCGGCGTGCTGTAACGCAAGCAACGCGCAACTGCGCCAGCTCCTCCGACCACCAGTACACCTGGCGTCGGGGCGGGAGGCGCCGGATCCGGGGCATGGCGGCGTCACAGACGTCGGTCATCGCCACCCCGAACCACTCCGCCTCCTCCTCAACCCGTGTCGGCCCATCCGGCACGGGGAGCCACGACACGACCAGAGCGGCAAGTTCTAGGGCCTCTTTATTGAGGCGCTTCGTAGCCCACCGCGGGCCGTCCTGATGCGGGGCACTCGGTCCACCACCGGGCTGGGCGATGGCGGACGCGGAGACGTCGAACCTGATGTAACGATGGTCCGATAACGTCTCCACGCCCGCGAGTACCTTCCAGCCCTGGACACGGCGTGCGACGGCTGGACTCCCAAACGACAAATCTACAATGGAGCCGCCATTTTGCCGCACGCACGTGTCCACCGACCCCCTATTCAGAACGGCCAGACCTGCCGAGATCGCCCATTCCTCCAGGACCTCACCGCGTGCATCGGTCGCCGACGAGCCCCAAGCCACGGACTTGGCGTTGAAGTCGCCGGCGACGATTGCCGGGTGAGGTTGGCCTTGCACCACCAGGGCCCCCAGCTGAACCAGAAAAGATTCAAATTCAGACAAGGGTCTGTTGGGAGAAAAATACACTCCGACTATCCAAATACCTCCCAACAGAGCCGCGACGCACCCCCGACCCTTCAGAATCTTCGTGAACGGGGGGGCGCCAGCGGCACCCTGGGTAATTAAGGCCACCGAGCCGTCGAGGTCCCCCGCCCAGTTATCGCGGGGAGGGACAAAGTATGGCTCGGCGACCACGACCACTTGCACCGACCACTGCGCCATGCTTTGGGTTAAAAGATCCTGGGCACGGGCGCAGTGGTTGATGTTCGCCTGGAGGAACCTTAAAGCCATTACTGATGGGCGATCTCCTCCACTTCCATCTCTACCTGCGGTGGGCTCTTCGACTGCGACTGGGCCGTGGCCTCAGCGGCAGTCGGTCTCCCTCTTCGGGGTGGGCGCCGGAACTTGCGGGAGGAGGCGGGACACGCCTTCCCCCCGACCTGATGCCCGGCGGGCTTGCCGGCCGCAGCGCAGACTGCGCAGTTCGGCGCGGCTTCACAGCCACGGGCCTTGTGGCCCGGCTGACCGCAGCGATAGCACAATTCGCTGCGGTCAGTGCTGCAGGTGCAGTGCTCCCGCACGTGCCCTGACTCAAGGCAGCGGAAGCACCGCAATGGTCGCGGCTCGAGCACAGAAACTCGAGCCGCGACCCAACCGATCAACAGACGACCCGCCCCTTTCACTTTTTGGGCCGCCTTAACGGGCAATTTGGCCCAAACAGTTCCGAGACCCGACCTGTCAGGCCGGATCTCCCCAACCTTGACCAATTCCAGGGCACACCCACCGGCCTTGGAGAGGGCCGCTGCGACCGATTCGGGGGTGGCTGTATAATCCAGCCCCGACAGTCGCAGCTCCGCGTTCTTTGTTGGTCGGGAGACCCGAATGTCCTCCGACCCCTGAAAACACTCCCTTAGCCTCGCGGCTAGGGAGTCGGCCCTCTCCTCGCTATTGGCCCCGGGCACCTCGTACATAGGGGCACCCGTGGCCGCAAACTTCGGCTTCAGCCTTGTTATGCTGAGGCCGGTGAGGTCCACCTTGCCCTGGGCCTCAGTCAACACTTGGGCGTAAGAGAGCCCCTTCTTTACAGCCTCGGGTGTTAGAGAAATTATAACAGCCGCAGAGCGCGGCGGGCGAAGTTTTGGCTCCACCTTGCGAGGCTGTTGCTGCTGCTGTTGCTGCTGTGCCACGCTGCGCTTTTCCTTCTTTTTTGCATTCTTGCCGACGACCACGTTCCATGGCGTGTCCATGGTCGTCGGTGCCGGCGGCAGTGGGCGAGGCTCACGAGGCATGTTCTTTGTAGCCTTCTTCTTCGCCTTCTTGTTTTGGCCCTTGGCGGGCTTAGTGGGCCGCTGAGAGTTGGCGGCCACATCCGGCTTGGATGGCCCAGCTATCGCTGGCGTCGGGGCCCATGAAGGCCCGGCCACAGCAGCAGACATCGCGGCTACAGAGGCAGGAGCAGCGGGGGCGGCAGTGGCGGGGACAGGTTGTTCAGTCCCCTTGCCTTTCCCCTTCCCTTTCCCTTTTCCTTTCCCTTTTCCCACCACGGGTTGCAACGGCGGCAGCTCAGGTGTTGGCTTCTGGTTGGCCCTGGTCTCATGGGCCAACGGCGGCCTCTGAGCAGGCCCCATGAGCGCCGACTCGATCCTCGCCGTTAGTCGGGCCTCGAGGAGTTCGACCGTGTTGGCTGAGCCCTTGTCCGCCTCTAGTTGGTCGAGGCGGCGGCGGAGAGCAGCAATTTCCTCCGACTGCTGCTTCTTCTCCGCCTCGTGGCGGGCGCACAACTCCCTCCATTTGTTTGCCTCATCTTGGAGGCGAGCCATCACCGCAGTCTCCGGCTGATCAATAAACTTCTGGATCCGCTCAGAGACCACCTTCAGGCACTTCTGATAAGTGCCCTTCAGGTTGCCGGACTTTGCATTTACGATCTTTATCATTCTGCCGCACTCCTTCAAGTCCTCGAGGACGATGACTCTGTCCTCCTGGTCGACACCAGCCCACTCCATTTGGACCTCTTTTGAAGGCGCCGGCGATTTCATAAACGACCGTAGTCGTTCCGCCATTTCGTCCTCGGCTTTCTGCCGGGCAGCCTCTCGCCTTTGAGCATTCAGCTCCTTTTGGGCTTTTTGTATGCCGACATACTTGCCGGTCGCCGATGGGCGACCACGACCTCGGGGCGATGTGCGGGCGCACTTGGCACCCACCCCACTCTCTGTGTCGCTAGAGCGCGAGGAGCGGGACCGAATTGAGTCGGTCTCGCTTCCTTGCCACATGCGCCCCCTGGACACTCGCGACGAAGCACGACTGTGCCTGAGCCCGGGAACGACCACCGGGCTAGGCACTGGCCTCTCCGCCGCTACCATCTCTTTGGGCTTCGCGCCCACCTCCTCCACAACTACTTCTCCTACGTCTACGGGCTTGCGCCCCTCCGCCTCTCCGGATACCGGAGCAGGCAACTTCTCTATAACTATTTTCGGGTTAAGATTGACAATATCCATATAGTTCCCACGAGTATGGGGGAAATAAACGGTCCACCCAGGCAGAGCCCCCTGTACCTGGGTAAGCCTAGGCGTAACCCGCACGGAGTTTCGGCTGGACTCCGGCGGGGGGTCGCACTAACGACCGAACTTCCCATCGGCCATGCATCCCCTCGCGGTGCGCCGCCGCTTGGGATTCGGGGTAACTTTTTATAGAGGTTTTCTACCTCGCAGCCCGGGCGGTGAAGCCAAGACCCTCGGTCCGGTGAGAGCGCGAGACATGTCCACAGACCTCCCACCGGATTACGATGTACGACGGTGGCAACGGTCTCCCGCTGCCTGCTCAGTGGCGTTTTAGCGCACACCGAGCCCGCCGACACCCCCGAGACAGAACCCGGGGGTAGCCCGAAGAACGAGCCCAAAACCACACGAAGGCCGCCGCAACAGGCGACGACCCCCAACCACACTGTCAGGATATCGGCCGTCGGTCAACATGAACAAGATGACCGCCGTTGCCCAGGGTGCACCACGGGGAGGTTTCCTGACTTCGCACCCCAACCTAACCTAACCTTTTTTTTTTTTTTTTTTTTTTGTTTTCGCGGGGAAAGCTCATTTATTGCTACCGCCCCACCGGGAGGGAGGGTGGAACGGTTATGTTGGGTTCTACCGGCCTTACGACCCAGCCACCCGACCGCTGGGCCGAGTCCCTAACCATATATACACTTAACCTATGCCGGTAACTACCAACTAAAACCCCGCGGTGACCATCTTCGGCGCATTAGGGACGGCCCCGGGTTTCCCGAGGCGAAAAGCACCCCGGTTTCAGCCGGAACCGCCCCTGCGCGGTGCCGCCTTGCGGCCCGTCTCCAATTGGGGGGGGCTCAGAAGCCCCCGCCGCCGAAGGACGCCCTCGGCGTCAACGACAGCCACGAGGCCAACCACCCGTGCTGCCGTCCATCCCGGGGGTCGCACGTACAATAGTACGTGTACAAAAGGTGTACTGATGGGCGCTACGACAGCCCCCCGCTGCGCGCCCGCGACCCCCCGATGGCCCCTATTAGTCGCCTCTTACGACAGGCAGGGGATACCGTGGTGGAATTCTCCAAACGCCCCCAATCCACAGGGCGGGAGACGCCGGTCAGTCGTCACCCCGGCGCCTCCTTCGTCTCCGCTGGCGGCGGGAGGGATCGTTGTGCTCCCGATCCCTCTCGGCACTCTCCTTCTGCGAGATTACGGCCTCGCAGAAGTGGGCCACCGCACGCCAGGACCTCCGGCTGTCGACCATGGCGGACACCACGGCCGGCAGCGAAAGGTCACCTCCGACGACTGCTGCGAGAGCGCTGCGCTCATCGTCCCAGGCTGGACACTCCTCCAAAGTGTGTTGGGCCGTGTCCTGCGGACAGTTGTCACAATGGTGACACACGGCCGACTCCTCTGTGCCTACGATCTGACACAGGTACCGGCCGAAACACCCGTGGCCGGTGAGTACCTGTGTCAGTCGGAACGTCGCCGCGCCGTGGCGCCTGTCTAACCATTGGTCAAAGACAGGACGCACTGCCGCGACAGCCCTCGAACCCGCTGACGGGTTCTCCAGCCTGAGACGCCACTCCTCCACGGCGGCTCTGCGGAGGGAGCCACGTTTGGCCTCCACCTCTCTCGGGGCCGGTCGCTGCCCGCGCCTGAACGCCTCCTCCCGCCAGTGAAATGTGGCGGAGAGGGCCTTAGCGTCCAGGTCCCACGGGAGGAAACCGGCCAATACGCAGGCCGCCTCGAACGAGATCGTGCGGTAGCCCCTGATCGCGCGCTGCGCCACTACCCGCTGTGGTTTCCGCAGCAGGGCGACGCATCGGTCGCTCAGGGACTCGGCCCAAACGGGACTCCCGTACAGGGCCATGGACCGCACGACTCCGGCGTACAGCCTTCGGCAAGGGATGCCAGGACCTTCCAAATTGGGCAGCAGGCTTGAAAGCGCGCCCGCTGCCCGGGACAATTTAACCCCCAACGCTTCAAAATGGGCACGGAATTCCCATCGGCTATCTAAAATCAAACCCAAATACTTCATCTTCGAGCCGATGGGAATCCGCACCCCGTTCACTACTATGTGGGCACCGGCCGGTGGCCCCTTCCGAGGCCCATGAAAGCAGATGGCCTCGGTTTTGTCAAGGGCCACCTTCAACCCTAGCCGCTGGATGCGGCTAACTACGTGGCCGGTGCCGACCGCCGCCAGGATTGCGGCGTCCTGGAAGGTCCTGGAGCTGGCCGTGACCAGCGTGTCGTCGGCGTAGCAGGTGACGCCGACGCCCCAGAGGTTGGCACCACGGAGAACCCAATCAAACCCGATGTTCCACAGGAGTGGGCCCAGGACTGAGCCCTGTGGAACACCGCAGGTCATTTCTCTTCGGTGCCACCCGTCGGCGCCCGGATACACTACGTCCCTATAGGAGAGGTACGAGTGCACCAGACGCCGGAGATAGGGCGGCACCTCGTGGTACCGCAGTGCTTCATGAATGCAGGCCCAGGGCAGTGAGTTGAACGCGTTTGAGATGTCCAAACTCACGGCAATTACGACTTTGCCCCGGGCCACTTCTTCCTCCGCGTGTGTCTTTACCCGCAGAATCGCGTGTATTGTAGACCGTCCTCTTCTAAAGCCATATTGGCAGTCGGCCAAGTTGGGACCGACCCTCTCGAGATGCTCGACGAGGCGAGCATGAATGATACGCTCGAAGAGTTTAGCGACCTCGTCGAGCAGCACGATGGGCCGGTAGGCCGACGGCGACTCTGCGGGTCGTCCTTCCTTCTTGAGCAGGACGAGCTTCCCGGTTTTCCATCTCGACGGGAAGACGCCCTGCTCCAGACACGCGGAGAACAGGCTGCGGAGCCTCGGACCCAGGTACTCGACGGCTGCGACCCAGGCCTTTCCTGGGATTCCGTCGAGCCCCGGGGCGGTGTTCTTGCCCCGCAGCCGAAGCACTGCCGCCCGCAATTCCGCGGGCGAAACCTCTGGTACATCCCTTGCCGAACTCGACGATGGCGCCGACTCGCGGGGCGCCATCGGTGGAGGAGTGGTCTCCACGGTGGCCGGAAATAAGGCCGCGACGACTTCAGCCAGAAGCTGTGGCTGGAGACCCTGCGACAGCGGGGGCGCCCAGGGGCGGAGCTTGTTCATCGCCACCTTATACGGACGCCCCCACGGGTCGCTGTCGAGGGTCTGCAAAAACTCCCTTCTCGCCGCGACCTTAGACCTCTTGATGGCCACCTGCAGCGCTCTCTTCGCCTCTTTATGGAGGCCGTAGAGCTGCCGCTCCTGGTCTTCGTGATCCGCCGGCCTTAGACGGCGACGACGGTGCCTGGCGTACTGGCGGCGTGCTGTAACGCAAGCGATGCGCAACTGCGCCAGCTCCTCCGACCACCAGTACACCTGGCGTCGGGGCGGGAGGCGCCGGATCCGGGGCATGGCGGCGTCACAGACGTCAGTCATCGCCACCCCGAACCACTCCGCCTCCTCCTCAACCCGTGTCGGCCCATCCGGCACGGGGAGCCACGACACGACCAGAGCGGCAAGTTCTAGGGCCTCTTTATTGAGGCGCTTCGTAGCCCACCGCGGGCCGTCCTGATGCGGGGCACTCGGTCCACCACCGGGCTGGGCGATGGCGGACGCGGAGACGTCGAACCTAATGTAACGATGGTCCGATAACGTCTCCACGCCCGCGAGTACCTTCCAGCCCTGGACACGGCGTGCGACGGCTGGACTCCCAAACGACAAATCTACAATGGATCCGCCATTTTGCCGCACGCACGTGTCCACCGACCCCCTATTCAGAACGGCCAGACCTGCCGAGATCGCCCATTCCTCCAGGACCTCACCGCGTGCATCGGTCGCCGACGAGCCCCAAGCCACGGACTTGGCGTTGAAGTCGCCGGCGACGATTGCCGGGTGAGGTTGGCCTTGCACCACCAGGGCCCCCAGCTGAACCAGAAAAGTTTCAAATTCAGACAGGGGTCTGTTGGGAGAAAAATACACTCCGACTATCCAAATACCTCCCAACAGAGCCGCGACGCACCCCCGACCCTTCAGAATTTTCGCAAACGGGGGGGCGCCAGCGGCACCCTGGGTAATTAAGGCCACCGAGCCGTCGAGGTCCCCCGCCCAGTTATCGCGGGGAGGGACAAAGTATGGCTCGGCGACCACGACCACTTGCACCGACCACTGCGCCATGCTTTGAGTTAAAAGATCCTGGGCACGGGCGCAGTGGTTGATGTTCGCCTGGAGGAACCTTATAGCCATTACTGATGGGCGATCTCCTCCACTTCCATCTCTACCTGCGGTGGGCTCTTCGACTGCGACTGGGCCGTGGCCTCAGCGGCAGTCGGTCTCCCTCTTCGGGGTGGGCGCCGGAACTTGCGGGAGGAGGCGGGACACGCCTTCCCCCCGACCTGATGCCCGGCGGGCTTGCCGGCCGCAGCGCAGACTGCGCAGTTCGGCGCGGCTTCGCATCCACGGGCCTTGTGGCCCGGCTGACCGCAGCGATAGCACAATTCGCTGCGGTCAGTACTGCATGTGCAGTGCTCCCGCACGTGCCCCGATTCGAGGCAGCGGAAGCACCGCAATGGTCGCGGCTCGAGCACAGAAACTCGAGCCGCGACCCAGCCGATCAACAAACGACCTGCCCCTTTAACTTTTTGGGCCGCCTTGACGGGCAATTTGGCCCAAACAGAACCCAGGCCCGACCTGTCGGGGCGGATTTCCCCGACCTTAACCGCCTCCAGGGCACACCCACCGGCCTTGGAGAGGGCCGCTGCGACCGATTCGGGGGTGGCTGTATAGTCCAGCCCCGACAGTCGCAGCTCCGCATTCTTGGTGGGTCGGGAGACCCGTATGTCCTCCGACCCCTGAAAACACTCCCTCAGCCTTGCGGCTAGGGAGTCTGCCCTCTCCTCGCTGTTCGCCCCGGGCACCTCATACATAGGGGCACCCGTGGCCGCAAACTTTGGCTTCAGCCGAGTAATACTTAGGCCGGTGAGGTCCACCTTGCCCTGGGCCTCCGTCAGTACCTGGGCGTATGACAGCCCCTTCTTGACTGCCTCCGGTGTCAAGGAAATAACAACCGCCGCAGAGCGCGGCGGGCGCAGCTTCGGCTCAGCCTTTCGGTGCTGCTGCTGTTGTTGCGAGGCTGTCGGTTGAACGCTGCGTTTAGCCTTCTTCTTCGCGTTCTTACTCACCACCACGTTCCATGGAGTGTCCATGGACACCGGCGCCGGCGGCAGTGGGCGAGGCTCACGAGGCGTGTCCTTCTTCGCCTTCTTGTTCTTTTTGCCCTTGGCGGGCTTAGTGGGCCGCTGAGAGTTGGCGGCCACATCCGGCTTTGATGGCCCAGCAATTACTGGCGTTGGCGCCCAAGAAGGCCCGGCAACAGCAACGGGCATCGGAGCAGGAGCTGGAGCAGCGGGAGCAGCAGTGGCGGGGACAGGTTGTTCAGTCCCCTTGCCTTTCCCCTTCCCCTTCCCTTTCCCTTTGCCCACTACGGGAAGAGACGACGGAGGTGTCTTGTCCGGGTTGGCCCTAATCTCATGGGCCAGTGGCGGCCTTTGGGCGGGCCCCATGAGAGCCGACTCGATCCTGGCCGTTAGTCGGGCCTCCAGGAGTTCGATCGAGTTGGCTGATCCTTTATCCGCCTCTATCTGGTCGAGGCGGCGACGGAGAGCAGCAATTTCCTCCGACTGCTGCTTCTTCTCCGCCTCGTGGCGGGCGCACAACTCCCTCCATTTGTTTGCCTCATCTTGGAGGCGGGCCATTACCGAGGTCTCCGGCTGTTCAATAAACCTCTGGATTTTGTCCGTGACCACCTTCAGGCACTTCTGGTAAGTACCCTTTAGGTTGCCGGACTTGGCACTTACCATTTTAATAATTTTGCCACACTCTTTAAGGTCCTCGAGGACGATGACCTTGTCCTCTTCGAGTTCTGCCCACTCCATTGGGCCCTCTTTTGGTGGCGCCGGCGACTTCAGGAAAGAGCGAAGCCTATCCGTCATTTCCTCTTCGGCTTTCTGTCGGGCAGCCTCACGCCTTTGGGCATTTAGCTCCTTTTGGGCTTTTTGGATCCCAACATACTTGCCGGTCGCCGATGGGCGACCACGACCTCGGGGCGATGTGCGGGCGCATTTGGCGCCCACCCCACTCTCAGTGTCGCTGGAGCGCGAGGAGCGGGACCGAATTGAGTCGGTCTCGCTCCCTTGCCACATGCGCCCCCTGGACACTCGCGACGAAGCACGACTGTGCCTGAGCCCGGGAACAACCACCGGGCTAGCCACTGACATCTCCGCAGCTACCATCTCCACGGGCTTCGCGCCCACCTCCTCCACGACAACCTCTCCTACGTCAACGGGCTTGCGCCCCTCCGCCTCTCCGGACCCCGACTGGGATACCAGAGCAGGCAACTTCTCCAACAGGATTTTAGGGTTTAAGTTTACAAAAGCCATAAAGTTCCCACGAGTATGGGGGAAATAAACGGTCCACCCAGGCAGAGCCCCCTGTACCTGGGTAAGCCTAGGCGTAACCCGCACGGAGTTTCGGCTGGACTCCGGCGGGGGGTCGCACTAACGACCGAACTTCCCATCGGCCATGCATCCCCTCGCGGTGCGCCGCCGCTTGGGATTCGGGGTAACTTTTTATAGAGGTTTTCTACCTCGCGGCCCGGGCGGTGAAGCCAAGACCCTCGGTCCGGTGAGAGCGCGAGACATGTCCACAGACCTCCCACCGGATTACGATATACGACGGTGACAGCGGAAGAGAGGGTCCCTCCCACTGCCCGCTCGGCGGCGGGATGAGCGCACACGGAGCCCGCCGACACCCCCGAGACAGAACCCGGGGGTAGCCCGAAAAACGAGCCCAACAACACGAAGGCCGCCGCAACAGGCGACGACCCCCAACCACACTGTCAGGATATCGGCCGTCGGTCAACATGAACAAGATGACCGCCGTTGCCCAGGGTGCACCACGGGGAGGTTTCCTGACTTCGCACCCCAACCTAACCTAACCTAACCTAACCTAACCTAACCTAACCTAACCTAACCTAACCTAACCTAACCTAACCTTTTTTTTTTTTTTTTTTTGTTTTCGCGGGGAAAGCTCATTTATTGCTACCGCCCCACCGGGAGGGAGGGTGGAACGGTTATGTTGGGTTCTACCGGCCTTACGACCCAGCCACCCGACCGCTGGGCCGAGTCCCTACCATATGTACAACCTATGCCGGTAACTACCAACTAAAACCCCGCGGTGACCATCTTCGGCGCATTAGGGACGGCCCCGGGTTTCCCGAGGCGAAAAGCACCCCGGTTTCAGCCGGAACCGCCCCTGCGCGGTGCCGCCTTGCGGCCCGTCTCCAATTGGGGGGGGCTCAGAAGCCCCCGCACACCGAAGGACGCCCTCGGCGTCAACGACAGCCACGAGGCCAACCACCCGTGCTGCCGTCCATCCCGGGGGTCGCACGTACAATAGTACGTGTACAAAAGGTGTACTGATGGGCGCTACGACAGCCCCCCGCTGCGCGCCCGCGACCCCCCGATGGCCCCTATTAGTCGCCTCTTACGACAGGCAGGGGATACCGTGGTGGAATTCTCCAAACGCCCCCAATCCACAGGGCGGGAGACGCCGGTCAGTCGTCACCCCGGCGCCTCCTTCGTCTCCGCTGGCGGCGGGAGGGAT
Organism: Amorpha juglandis; assembly: GCA_949126905.1. Taxonomy (NCBI): domain Eukaryota; kingdom Metazoa; phylum Arthropoda; class Insecta; order Lepidoptera; family Sphingidae; genus Amorpha; species Amorpha juglandis. The sequence goes on from OX421368.1 coordinate 77,910, forward strand.
CGTTGTGCTCCCGATCCCTCTCGGCACTCTCCTTCTGCGAGATTACGGCCTCGCAGAAGTGGGCCACCGCACGCCAGGACCTCCGGCTGTCGACCATGGCGGACACCACGGCCGGCAGCGAAAGGTCATCTCCGACGACTGCTACGAGAGCGCTGCGCTCATCGTCCCAGGCTGGACACTCTTCTAAGGTGTGTTGGGCCGTATCCTGCGGACAGTTGTCACAATGGTGACACACGGCCGACTCCTCTGTGCCTACGACCTGACACAGGTACCGGCCGAAACACCCGTGGCCGGTGAGTACCTGTGTCAGTCGGAACGTCGCCGCGCCGTGGCGCCTGTCTAGCCACTGGTCAAAGACAGGACGCACTGCCGCGACGGCCCTCGAACCCGCTGTCGGGTTCTCCAGCCTGAGACGCCACTCCTCCACGGCGGCTCTGCGGAGGGAGCCACGTTTGGCCTCCACCTCTCTCGGGGCCGGTCGCTGCCCGCGCCTGAACGCCTCCTCCCGCCAGTGAAATGTGGCGGAGAGGGCCTTAGCGTCCAGGTCCCACGGGAGGAAACCGGCCAATACGCAGGCCGCCTCGAACGAGATCGTGCGGTAGCCCCTGATCGCGCGCTGCGCCACTGCCCGCTGTGGTTTCCGCAGCAGGGCGACGCATCGGTCGCTCAGGGACTCGGCCCAAACGGGACTCCCGTACAGGGCCATGGACCGCACGACTCCGGCATACAGCCTTCGGCAAGGGATGCCAGGACCTTCCAAATTGGGCAGCAGGCTTGATAGCGCGCCCGCTGCCCGGGACAATTTAGCCCCCAACGCTTCAAAATGGGCACGGAATTCCCATCGGCTATCTAAAATCAAACCCAAATACTTCATCTTCGAGCCGATGGGAATCCGCACCCCGTTCACTACTATGTCGGCACCGGCCGGTGGCCCCTTCCGAGGCCCATGAAAGCAGATGGCCTCGGTTTTGTCGAGGGCCACCTTCAACCCTAGCCGCTGGATGCGGCTAACTACATGGCCGGTGCCGACCGCCGCCAGGATTGCGGCGTCCTGGAAGGTCCTGGAGCTGGCCGTGACCAGCGTGTCGTCGGCGTAACAAGTGACGCCGACGCCCCAGAGGTTGGCACCACGGAGAACCCAATCAAACCCGATGTTCCACAGGAGTGGGCCCAGGACTGAGCCCTGTGGAACACCGCAGGTCATTTCTCTTCGGTGCCACCCGTCGGCGCCCGGATACACTACGTCCCTATGGGAGAGGTACGAGTGCACCAGACGCCGGAGATAGGGCGGCACCTCGTGGTACCGCAGTGCTTCGTGAATACAGGCCCAGGGCAGTGAGTTGAACGCGTTGGATATGTCCAAACTCACAGCAATTACGACTTTGCCCCGGGCCACCTCTTCCTCCGCGTGTGTCTTCACCCGCAGAATCGCATGGATCGTTGATCTTCCTCTCCTAACCTAACCTAACCTAACCTAACCTAACCTAACCTAACCTAACCTAACCTAACCTAACCTAACCTAACCTAACCTAACCTAACCGAACCGAACCGAACCGAACCGAACCGAACCGAACCGAACCGAACCGAACCGAACCGAACCGAACCGAACCGAACCGAACCGAACCGAACCGAACCGAACCGAACCGAACCGAACCGAACCGAACCGAACCGAACCGAACCGAACCGAACCGAACCGAACCGAACCGAACCGAACCGAACCGAACCGAACCGAACCGAACCGAACCGAACCGAACCGAACCGAACCGAACCGAACCGAACCGAACCGAACCGAACCGAACCGAACCGAACCGAACCGAACCGAACCGAACCGAACCGAACCGAACCGAACCGAACCGAACCGAACCGAACCGAACCGAACCGAACCGAACCGAACCGAACCGAACCGAACCGAACCGAACCGAACCGAACCGAACCGAACCGAACCGAACCGAACCGAACCGAACCGAACCGAACCGAACCGAACCGAACCGAACCGAACCGAACCGAACCGAACCGAACCGAACCGAACCGAACCGAACCGAACCGAACCGAACCGAACCGAACCGAACCGAACCGAACCGAACCGAACCGAACCGAACCGAACCGAACCGAACCGAACCGAACCGAACCGAACCGAACCGAACCGAACCGAACCGAACCGAACCGAACCGAACCGAACCGAACCGAACCGAACCGAACCGAACCGAACCGAACCGAACCGAACCGAACCGAACCGAACCGAACCGAACCGAACCGAACCGAACCGAACCGAACCGAACCGAACCGAACCGAACCGAACCGAACCGAACCGAACCGAACCGAACCGAACCGAACCGAACCGAACCGAACCGAACCGAACCGAACCGAACCGAACCGAACCGAACCGAACCGAACCGAACCGAACCGAACCGAACCGAACCGAACCGAACCGAACCGAACCGAACCGAACCGAACCGAACCGAACCGAACCGAACCGAACCGAACCGAACCGAACCGAACCGAACCGAACCGAACCGAACCGAACCGAACCGAACCGAACCGAACCGAACCGAACCGAACCGAACCGAACCGAACCGAACCGAACCGAACCGAACCGAACCGAACCGAACCGAACCGAACCGAACCGAACCGAACCGAACCGAACCGAACCGAACCGAACCGAACCGAACCGAACCGAACCGAACCGAACCGAACCGAACCGAACCGAACCGAACCGAACCGAACCGAACCGAACCGAACCGAACCGAACCGAACCGAACCGAACCGAACCGAACCGAACCGAACCGAACCGAACCGAACCGAACCGAACCGAACCGAACCGAACCGAACCGAACCGAACCGAACCGAACCGAACCGAACCGAACCGAACCGAACCGAACCGAACCGAACCGAACCGAACCGAACCGAACCGAACCGAACCGAACCGAACCGAACCGAACCGAACCGAACCGAACCGAACCGAACCGAACCGAACCGAACCGAACCGAACCGAACCGAACCGAACCGAACCGAACCGAACCGAACCGAACCGAACCGAACCGAACCGAACCGAACCGAACCGAACCGAACCGAACCGAACCGAACCGAACCGAACCGAACCGAACCGAACCGAACCGAACCGAACCGAACCGAACCGAACCGAACCGAACCGAACCGAACCGAACCGAACCGAACCGAACCGAACCGAACCGAACCGAACCGAACCGAACCGAACCGAACCGAACCGAACCGAACCGAACCGAACCGAACCGAACCGAACCGAACCGAACCGAACCGAACCGAACCGAACCGAACCGAACCGAACCGAACCGAACCGAACCGAACCGAACCGAACCGAACCGAACCGAACCGAACCGAACCGAACCGAACCGAACCGAACCGAACCGAACCGAACCGAACCGAACCGAACCGAACCGAACCGAACCGAACCGAACCGAACCGAACCGAACCGAACCGAACCGAACCGAACCGAACCGAACCGAACCGAACCGAACCGAACCGAACCGAACCGAACCGAACCGAACCGAACCGAACCGAACCGAACCGAACCGAACCGAACCGAACCGAACCGAACCGAACCGAACCGAACCGAACCGAACCGAACCGAACCGAACCGAACCGAACCGAACCGAACCGAACCGAACCGAACCGAACCGAACCGAACCGAACCGAACCGAACCGAACCGAACCGAACCGAACCGAACCGAACCGAACCGAACCGAACCGAACCGAACCGAACCGAACCGAACCGAACCGAACCGAACCGAACCGAACCGAACCGAACCGAACCGAACCGAACCGAACCGAACCGAACCGAACCGAACCGAACCGAACCGAACCGAACCGAACCGAACCGAACCGAACCGAACCGAACCGAACCGAACCGAACCGAACCGAACCGAACCGAACCGAACCGAACCGAACCGAACCGAACCGAACCGAACCGAACCGAACCGAACCGAACCGAACCGAACCGAACCGAACCGAACCGAACCGAACCGAACCGAACCGAACCGAACCGAACCGAACCGAACCGAACCGAACCGAACCGAACCGAACCGAACCGAACCGAACCGAACCGAACCGAACCGAACCGAACCGAACCGAACCGAACCGAACCGAACCGAACCGAACCGAACCGAACCGAACCGAACCGAACCGAACCGAACCGAACCGAACCGAACCGAACCGAACCGAACCGAACCGAACCGAACCGAACCGAACCGAACCGAACCGAACCGAACCGAACCGAACCGAACCGAACCGAACCGAACCGAACCGAACCGAACCGAACCGAACCGAACCGAACCGAACCGAACCGAACCGAACCGAACCGAACCGAACCGAACCGAACCGAACCGAACCGAACCGAACCGAACCGAACCGAACCGAACCGAACCGAACCGAACCGAACCGAACCGAACCGAACCGAACCGAACCGAACCGAACCGAACCGAACCGAACCGAACCGAACCGAACCGAACCGAACCGAACCGAACCGAACCGAACCGAACCGAACCGAACCGAACCGAACCGAACCGAACCGAACCGAACCGAACCGAACCGAACCGAACCGAACCGAACCGAACCGAACCGAACCGAACCGAACCGAACCGAACCGAACCGAACCGAACCGAACCGAACCGAACCGAACCGAACCGAACCGAACCGAACCGAACCGAACCGAACCGAACCGAACCGAACCGAACCGAACCGAACCGAACCGAACCGAACCGAACCGAACCGAACCGAACCGAACCGAACCGAACCGAACCGAACCGAACCGAACCGAACCGAACCGAACCGAACCGAACCGAACCGAACCGAACCGAACCGAACCGAACCGAACCGAACCGAACCGAACCGAACCGAACCGAACCGAACCGAACCGAACCGAACCGAACCGAACCGAACCGAACCGAACCGAACCGAACCGAACCGAACCGAACCGAACCGAACCGAACCGAACCGAACCGAACCGAACCGAACCGAACCGAACCGAACCGAACCGAACCGAACCGAACCGAAGTAATCTTACCATGACATTACATGGGATGTCATGTTTTGCTAGAGAATCTAGACATCGCGATGTAGGTGTGCAATGCAATTTGATTAGGTCTTTTAGTCGCGCCATCTCTTGACTGTTCCTTGTCAATTTGTTCTTTATATGCGGTGGCGCTGATCATTTTCTTTTATTTAACTTATATATAGTTACTTATATTATATTTAAATTTATTATACATAAATTTTAGATTTTAGATTTGGATAGTACATTTATTTCATTTAATTGAATAGTTAAATGTAATAAATGTACGAATGCAAGGTGTTCAATCTTCAAAAATACATTCAGAAATAATTGTTATATGGTTTATAACCTAAAACGCTACAAGAAGCCGGCATGATCTTGGTGACCACCGATAAACTCAGTGTTTGTCGGTGGCCACTGGTTATTTTTTTTTTTATTTATGTTTTATGATTATGTTGTTGGAATTTACATACCTTAACTGTATCATAACGGGCAATTGACCGTAACTCAATATTACCTTCTCCCTCATTTTAGCTAAAACCCCTCTGCCACTCTCTATTAGTTGTCAAACTCCCGCGTTATGTGACACAATTTTAAACAGCCCGTCTAGTAGTAGTATACAGTATACATTGAAGTCTGCATCTCAGGGTCCACGATATACCTGCTTATAAACAGAAGCAACACCACTCAGTACCTTTAATTATAAAGTACTGTATCATACATCATACGTGCCTATTGTGTCACAACCTACTGAGTCTTTCACTGTCATCAACGTCCTTCAAACTGGAACAACAATGTTTATATGTATAATACATTGCTGATGGCGGCGGAATAGTCAAAACGGTGGTACACACCCAGGTGGCCGTACAAGCGGTCTACCACCACATTTTAAACTAGATTTATAAAAAGTGTATGCAATTCATACACAGCAGAAGTGAAACTTTAGAAAAGTAGCCTACAAGAGAATGAGATAAATACAGAGTATCAAGAGTATTAGGATAATTAAAAGGTTTATTATTTTTGTAATAATTTTACCAAGCTCAATTTTTTTTTTTTTTTTAACAATAACTACTAACTACGGACTAACCAAATACATTTATTAAATACGAGTAAGTATCGAGCCCTGAGGACGAAAATTAATAACTTTTATTTGCAACCAGTATTTTATTTGATAACTCATCTACGTACGAAAAGTAGTTTCATCAACAGTTTTAGATCGAACACCTCTAAAAAGCTAGTACAGTTATGTACCAATCGCATCAATAGATGGCGCTACAACGCAAATAGATCGCGCTGTGGTTTACTTAACGTCGTGTATTGCATTTAAGGGTTAAGTTCTTTTTATTTTTTATTAATATGATGATAAGATGATCGTAAAAGTCCTTTGCCCTCCCCCAGTGACCGTCTTGAGTAGAGGGTAGGTACCCTACAGAGGGTGCCCTTAACGAGGACGCTTAAATGTAAGGGACGAGAGCGCCTAAAGCGCTCACCTAAAAGTCCGGTGAAGCTGAAGACAGCCGTCTAGCGTCGGGCTATCACCATAACGTCAAACGCAAAAAAAAGTGTAATGTTCATGGGCGGTAAAGATGATCACATTATCTCACTCTCGCAGGCTAAATCCTAATTATAAATATATTAACACGCTTTTATTAGCTTCAAATCGTAATTTAGCATACTTATCAAGGACCGATGACAATTCAATATTTTAAACAAATAGCAGCCTTCGTGGTCACGGGGTGGACTGAGGTAATGTAAAATAATGATAAATGTAAGATAATGATGGTAATGTTACATTAGGTATATATGTATTATAAAAGAAACACTCTTTTATAGAAAGTCTAACTAAAAAATAGAAAATAAATTTGAAGAACAAAAGTATTTTATTGTAAAAATAGCGTGGGGTGCTTTTTAAGATACTATCTAAATGATAATCCTTCTACTCATATCTGTCAATAAAATATTTATAACTCAATAAAATATGTATTGACACCATGTACTCCAAGCTATTTACACAATAAAATACTTTTTTCTTCAAATTTATTTTCTATTTTTTAGTTACACTTTCTATAAAAGAGTGTTTCTTTTATAATACACTAGATGACCCGGTGAACTTCGTATCACCTACATAATATATTTGTGTAAAATGTGGTCAAAACTTAATACAAATGTTTTATTTACATTAAATGCAATTAAGTGAGGTACTGCGCCATTGCACGTGAGGTAGCCCGTCGCACATTTAATTGACTTCGACGACCTAAGTCAGGTCGTCTCCCACCTCCCTCCGGTTGGATAGTCCTGTCCCCGTCCCGTCCCCGTCCTGTCCGCGTCCCGTCCCCGTCCTGTCCCCGTCCCGCCTCCTGTCCCTGTCCTGTCCTGTCTCACTGTCCTGTCTCACTGTCCTGTCTCACTGTCCTGTCTCTCTGTCATATCTCTCTGTCCTGTCTCACTGTCCTGTCTCACTGTCCTGTCTCACTGTCCTGTCTCACTGTCCTGTCTCACTGTCCTGTCTCACTGTCCTGTCTCACTGTCCTGTCTCACTGTCCTGTCTCACTGTCCTGTCTCACTGTCCTGTCTCACTGTCCTGTCTCACTGTCCTGTCTCACTGTTCTGTCTCACTGTCCTGTCTCACTGTCCTGTCTCACTGTCCTGTCTCACTGTCCTGTCTCACTGTCCTGTCTCACTGTCCTGTCTCACTGTCCTGTCTCACTGTCCTGTCTCACTGTCCTGTCTCACTGTCCTGTCTCACTGTCCTGTCCCTGTCCTGTCCCTGTCCAGTCTAGACGCTATACGACCCGTCATCACGGCAAGCTTCGCAACGACCACCATCCGGTTTATACTAAAACATTCCAAAATCAACAACTACTAATAAATTAAAAATTAATTAAAAAAACATTGTCCAGCGGACAAAATTGTGAATCTAAACCATTCTCAGATCCCCTTGAACACACACAAAAAATTTCATCAAAATCGGTCCAGTCGTTTAAGAGAAGTTCAGTGACATACACACTCACAGAAGAATTATATACAGGGTTAATTTTAAAACACCAGCAACCTCGCAGGACCAGATAGCTGACCCCATACGGAACAACTTTTGTTCTACGAGTTTGTATATAACTCAATATATTTAAAAAAAAATGATTTTACAAGTTTTTGTTGTGTCGTATTTTTCTTCGTAGCGTTCGGCGTGCGCGCGCGACTCAAAGGCGCCGCTCAGCTGGCTCGGGCGATGACCTTCAACGCTAGCCCGGTTCCCCACGCTTCGCGTGTTTGCTTACGTAATCTGCGATGCGTGTAGGTAACATTCAAGACGGAAATTAAATGAATACTTATTTTTGTATGAAAATAAAATCTAACAAATTATCAAAAGTAGTAGAACAAAAGTAGTAGCTTATAACCTTAGGTATCTACCCCTGCGAGGTTGCTGGTGTTTTAAAAATAACCCTGTATATAAAGACTAGCGGACCCGGCCACGCGTTGCTGTGCCTAAGGTATATGTTAAATTATATTGTAGTAAACCATTCAATGCAGTATGCGCCATCTATTGGATACTTACTCAATTCAGCCGATAAGTTATAGTTCAGTCCGGTCCCCAGTCCAGTCCGGTGCCCTGTCCAGTCCGGTCCCCAGTCTAGTCCGGTCCCCAGTCCTGTCGGGTCCCCAGTCCGGTGCCCAGTCCAGTCCGGTCCCCAGTCCTGTCGGGTCCCCAGTCCGGTGCCCAGTCCGGTCCCCAGTCCAGTCCGGTCCCCAGTCCAGTCCGGTCCCCAGTCCAGTCAAGTCCCCAGTCCAGTCAGGTCTCCAGTCCAGTCAGGTCTCCAGTCCAGTCCGATCCCCAGTCCTGTCCGATCCCCAGTCCGACCGCCAGTCCAGTCCGGTCCCAGGTCCGGTCCGGTCCCCAGTCCTGTCCGGTTCCCAGTCTTGTCCGGTCCCCAGTCTAGTTCGGTCCCCAGTCCAGTCCGATCCCCATTTCAGTCCGGGTCCCCAGTCCAAACCGGTCCCCAGTTCAGTCCGGGTCCCCAGTCTAATCCGGTCCCCAGTCCTCTCCGGTCTTCAGTCCAGTCCTATCCAGTCTCCAGTCGTGTCCGGCTCCAGTCCCAGGCCCCAGACCGGTCTGGTCCCCAGTCCTGTCAGGTCCCCAGTCCGGTACCCAGTCATGTCCGGTCCCCAGTCCAGTCCGGCTCCAGTCTGGTCCCCAGGCAAGTCCGGTCCCCAGTCCAGTCCGGTCTCCAGTCCAGTCCGGTCCCCAATCCAGTCAAGCCCCCAGTCCAGTCTGGTCCCCAGTCCGGCCCCAGTCCGGACCCCAGTCCAGCCCAGTCCAGTCCAGTCCACTCCACTCCAGTCCAGTCCAGTCAGACGCGAAACCACAAGTTTAGCCTCTACCAAAAAGTGCTCAACACGGCTAAAAAAACATTCCAAAATCAACAACTACTAATAAATTAAAAATTAATTAAAAAAACATTGTCCAGCGGACAAAATTGTGAATCTAAACCATTCTCAGATCCCCTTGAACACACACAAAAAATTTCATCAAAATCGGTCCAGTCGTTTAAGAGAAGTTCAGTGACATACACACTCACAGAAGAATTATATATATAAAGATATACACATAATGTAATGGTATACAGTGGTAATGGTAATGTTTACCATCATTTTCGTATTTTTGAGATGAGTGCCGCGTCGGTTGTGCTCGTGTTTGAATCAATAACGTACAATAATGTCCAACATACTTATAATTAGGTACATCGGTTAATAATGTGCCGTGCCCACGCGCATGTCCACTGCGGAAGAGAGGTCGGCATTGGGGTTATCCGGGGTGTGGAAAAATAGGCATTGGCGCGGGCGCAGCACGTAGGCTTGCGAGCGGGGTGTAAGCGTAGTGCAGTCCAAAAAACTAGCGACCACCGACAAACAATGAGTTTATTGGTGGTCACCAGAGTTATGCCGGCCTATACAAATTCCTCTCCGGAGAGGGAAGAAGCAAATTGAGAGGCCTGCAATAGGACAGGCGGATGACCGATGCACACAGGCACAGGGATAAAAGGATGTACCCCTACACTGGATGATCCCGGAACGAATGTGATCCACACAAGACGTGTGGATGGATGAATGTGGATGTGGATGGACTATGGCAGTTTAACATCATGTATACAGAAAATGGTGAATGTAATAGTTCGTAAATTTGAGTTAAGTGAAGTGTTACGTTTATTTAAATAAAACACAAGTATGAACGAGAAAAATAATTTTATTTTTACCATTGAAAATTGTCAAAAATACAGAGAGAGAGACGGATCACATTTCAAAAGGGCGACGCTCGCACTACATATTACAAATAAAACGCCGCGCCGCGGGACGAGCAGCACGGACCTCGACTACGAAAATTATTGTCGATCGAGCGGCACCAACTGGGGTTGGGTCAAGTGGGACACGAGGACCAGAACTCGGGGACTAGGTAACGCGGGGCTCGTCGTCGCGTTGGTCACGACGCAAGCGGTACCGCGGTGCAGCGCACGGAGCGGCTCCCGCCGCCAGCGCCAGAGGCTCGGCGCTGGCCGCCGCCGCCGCCAGGGCATCGCCGTGCTCAAGCGACCACTGCCGACGCAGTGTACGCGTACTGCCCGGCAGCCATCTGAAAATTGACAATTCAAACAGTACACCACGACTTTATTACCCTCTATTATTATTTGGCAAGAATTCAATGTCACGGTGCAAACCAATTTCTTCATTTAGTACGGGATACTTCCGAGATATCTTTACAATGACGGTGTTATATTTAAATATGATAGTCGGAAAAAGTCTTTTCTTATTTTTTAATGTATTTATGAATGCAGTGTCAGGAAGAGTAGCACAAAGTTGGTTTAAACGGATCCACTCAGGATATTTTAATGATAAAGTTGAGTTGTACTGCCAACAGCTGATGAAATGGTGGTAGCATATTCATACCCGCCCGGATAGCGACCACCGTACACATGGTGTTAAAATAGTACCCTATACACATTGTGTGGATAGCATTCCAGGATCAGCCGGTGCATATATGGTTCTCCCGAGGGGCTTGCGACAGGACTTGATGGTTAGTTGGGGCGGTTATAGCTTGCATTGGTTAGTTGGGAGGTGGTGGGTTTGTCCTGTCGCAGGCCCTTTGATTTGCTTCTTGCCTCTTCGGAGTGTGACGAACATTTATAAAATATGGCCGGCATGTTTTTGGTGATCACCCATTACCGTATTGTTTGTCATTGGTGGTTTTTTGGTCCACATTGTACTTAGTATAGGTAGGTATAGGTGAAGTCATTTTGCCGAGCTCAGATAAAAAAAAACTAAAGCAATAAATTGAGAGAAAAAACGACCGGAACAATAGATGTTTTATATTATTGCGGTGTTGTGTATTAATGTTTTATCAACAAAAAGGATGAAGATTTTTATTTATCGATTTTGTCTCTAAAACAGGCAGTATAAAGTGTTATAAAAATATAACATTTAAATTTATATTTATTTATCTATCAGTTGTCCCTCGCGGTTTCACCTGCATGTTACTGCCCTGCTAACATGGGTCATAGCGTAATATACATTTAAACCTCCCTCATGAATCACTCTATCTATTGCCGAAAACAGCATTAATATCCGTTGAATAGTTTAAAAGATCTAAGCCAACAGACAGCGGATGCGACTTCATTTTATACTATGTAAAGATCATAGTAATTAAACTTAAAATAATGTCTTGAATTTGTATATGTACTATGTATATACGAAGAAACTTTGTCACCGACCTTGTAGTGATAACTGATGAATGATAAGTATAATCATATACAGTAGGTACCTGTACCGCGCATAAGCCGCGCTGTGGTCGACGCTGGCGGCGTGCGGCGGGCCCCGGGCCGGCGGGGCGGGGTCGGCCGCGGCAGACCAACCCACGCTGCTCACTAACTCATCCATTGTTGGGAGTGTAGTGCTATCGGATGCTGTCAACATTGCGATATTATGCATACAATTTTGACAAGTATATCGACACCTCCTGCGCATAAGGTCGTAACACCATTTTTATCGAAAATCCATATTTTACATTATCGTAATTACTTGTATGAGTTTAATAGATTTCTGAAATCAGAATTGCAAAATTACTTTTAATTAACGAGTTTTAGAAACGCATATGGTCGTATATTTTGATCGCTACCGCGCATATGGTAGCATTTCATGGTACGACGATATGCGTTGCGCTATTGGTTCGCCCGAGACCAATCATGGTCAGTTACCGCCGTCGTATGATACTGACCGCGCTCGCAATAAAGTATGTCATTTTAATATAGAAAAACAGTATTTTGAAGTACTTTACGTTGTGATATCTCTTCTTAATATATATAATCAAAATGAACAACTTACGATCATCAAGAATTTTAAAATTAGCACTTAAAGAAGATTAAAAAATAACCTCCATTGAATCCCGTCAAATTGGTAAGTAATTATTGTTTTTTTAATTAACACTTGAAATAATATCGCAATACAAAGTTACTAGATTAGATGTTTATTATGTTAATTTTTTTTTTTCGAAATTTATAATTTTAATCTAGTCCCGCGCATGACGTCGTAACATTATAGTTACGACTTTATGCATTGTTTATTTCTTAAAGTTAGGAGTCGTAACTAGTACTTACGACTGTATGCGTCGTTATCAAATAACCAAATCTCTGTTCTAATTGTCGTATCTAGAACATACAACGTTATGCATCGAACTCAATATTAAATAAGACTTTATGACATTTTGTATTTGCTAAAATCATGAATAAATTTAATATTTTTTACCACTTTTAAGCTGTGGTGGTTAGTGAAATTTTATTGTATTGTTTTTAGAACCTGTCCAACATGAAACCGAGCATAATTTGAATTTGTAGGAGTGCTGGTGGGAGGATACTTGTATCCGACCGGATAGCGACCACCGTACACTGGTGCTAAAACCTGCCATAGTGGCCCACCTTGTGTGGGTCGCGTTCCAGGGTCAGCCAGTGTATATCCGGTTCTCCCCAGGGGGCTTGCCCCCTGATCCTAACCCTTTCCCCATCCCTTTTTCCTTCCCCTCTCCCTTGACCCTTTGGCAGGCCGGCATGATCTTACCGACCAACGATGGACACATTGTTTATCGTTGGTCGACAATATTCTTGGATTACGCTACACTTACCATCAGGTGTAGCGTAGTCACTTTGCCGAGCCAGGATAAAAAAAAAAAAAAAAAAAAAAAGTCAATGATCGAGGAATCTCCGACTAGGAGCGGTAATTGTAACGATGTCAGAAAAAGTTCTCAAGAAGTACGACTAGCGTTGAATGACAATCTAACAATCACCTATGAAGACTTTTATGCATATCGAAGGATATGATGAAACAAATGCAGCTTTGGAATCCGAGGCACCGTACGTCGCAATCAATCTCTTTTTGATGCAACACCTATCCCTTCACCCTTAAGCGAACCATTTGGAGTCGAAGAGGTCACTTGTGCTTCTCCAGCTAGTACCAATAGCAGAACTGACATGAACAGTATTATTTCTTCGCCTTGTTCGTCTGTTGAGGGTACACCATCTTCTTGCCGGAAGTGGCTCAAGCGGTGAGATGAATGGAAAGATATAAAACGAAAATGTCTTAAGAACTTAGGTAAAACCTACATGAGTACTAAAGACAGTGTCTATAGAGACAGTAAGTTTATTAAACTTCCGTGTACGTCAACATGTCGCCTTAAATATCCAGAAGTTCAGTTCCCAGCAACGTGAGAATATATTTCATTCATTTTGGAAGATTGGTGACCATACCATACACAGTGGGGTTATATTGCTAAGTATATTGAAGTGTGTAATACTCATAAAACTACAAAAGCTGAATGTAGACGTAAAAAAACTTTAAAATATTCCCTACCACTAACTGAGCCTAATTCAGATAATATTGTTTTAGTATATCAAACGATGTTCCTCAACACTCACTCTATAGGAGAGCGAACAGTTAATACTGCTGTGTCGAAGTGGTGTTCTGGTGCTGGATCTATTTCCCCAGACCATCGTGGCGGTTCAAGAGGTGTTATCATAGACGATGAGATCAAACAAAGAGTAATAAAGCATGTACAAATATTTCAACCAGTTGAGTCACACTATGTGCGTTAAAACTCAATGAAACTTTAATAGATGGTGGATTCACATTTACGAAAATGTTTTCTCTATATAATGAGTGGTGTATTGATGAAAATAAAACAAAAAAAGCTAAAACAGCTCGGCAATATAGGGAAATTATAAATTAAAATTTAAATATTTCATTTCACAAACCAAAGAAGGATATTTGTAATGAATGACATGTTTACGATTTAAATAAAATTAATATGACAGAAGAAGAAATAAATAATCAAAAAATACATATGTTATGAAAAGAATTAGCAAGAGATTTGAAGGAAAAAGAATTTTGTTAAAGGCACGCTTTGTTTGCTACAGAATTTTGTTATTGTCATAAGAAATAAGTTTTATTAATTTAGTTTTTTAATCTTAATTTGTAGACCACTAAGTGTAAATAAAGCTGAAAGCATAGTAAATATTGGCTGATTAAATAAGAGATAAAAATAAAAGAATATTTTAAGACAGATTATATTTTTAAGCAAAAGTGTTTTTTTTGTTATGGAAAATAGCTTAAAGTTGTTATCCAAATTGTTTTCTTTAATAATAATTATGTAACGATTGATTCATTGCCTATTATTACTTAGGATACCTTACGTTGTTATGTTATCCAAAGTTTAATAAAGTTTATCTAGCTCAAATTACGATGTAGGATTAAAACTGTTTGTCTTTAATTTTAGGTTGGCAAATGTGAGCTAAATTAATAATAAAGTTGATTTGAAAGAAAAAATGTTTTTATTCTTTTAAAAGTGTGTATAATTTTTTATCCTTAAATATTTATCTACCAATAATAACGTCGTAACAATTTGCAACTTGATGGTATGTAAATTTCTAGCCACGCATAAGGTAGTAACCCGGCGTAACTTGAAGGTAAGCCAAGTTTGCTCTACGCATATCGTCGTAACTCGTCGTAACTCAATGATGTAGCACTAGTATCCCTACGCATAAGGTCGTAAGGATGTAATTTCAGTATTTTTCTTTAAATTACAATTTATTTTCTATCAATGGTGTTTGTATAAAGATGACATATGGGCACCACTAATTATAAGCTTGATTTAAATTCAGATTTCCTTCACATTTTTGAGTAATGCCAAAAGTAAACTTTAAATGCTCATACTGTAAACTTGTCAAATTCTTCATACGACTATATGCGATGTAGGTGTCGATATAATTATGTGTGTCCTGGTACATGCATACATTTAGGTATGTTATTATCAAGGAAATGTTCTACATACAAATATCTTTTCTAATTTATAAAAAAGAAATAAAACTAGCATTACAGCATCCGATTATTGCTGCGGTGGTGTCGGGATTGGTGTAGTGGGTAGCTGGTGAGATTGTTTTGGACTCCGAGTCGTATTCCTGCTCGTCCGCTTCACACTCCGCCTCAGCTAGGACTCTTTCAGATCTGTACAATACATTGTATGCGACATGTGAAACTTTTCGCCAAATAAGGGTTTAACGCAAAAAAACTATATTATAGGTACTATGTAACTTACTCGAGAGGTGGAGGAGTAGGCAGCGAGCGGTCGAACCCTTCTTTCCCAAGTAACCAGTAAGTGTGCATGGCACCTTTGCCTTTGATTTGCGTGAGGCCCCGCGACCGCAGTCGATAACCGCCCGCTGCCAAGAGCTTTTCGGCGGTCGCCGCCGATACTTGGATTCGCCATGCCGCACCTAGAAATCTATTCTGTGATCGATGCGATAGGCGTGCAGGATAGTGTGAGATGAGTAAAGGGTCCGAGACTCACCGGTGGACTCCATGCGCGAGGCGGTGTTGACGGTGTCTCCAAAGAGGCAGTAGCGCGGCATGGTGAGGCCGACGACGCCGGCGCAGCACGGCCCCGAGTGCAGCCCGATGCGCAGGTGCAGCGGCGTGTCCGGCAGGTGGCGCACGCGGAAGCGCCCCGCGAGGTGCAGCAGGTGTAGTGCCATGGTGGCGACGCTCTCGGCGTGGTCGCGGGCGCGCGTCGGCAGCCCGCCTACAACCATGTATGCGTCACCGATGGTCTCCACCTTGTACACGCGGTACTGTTCGATGGCGGCGTCGAACGTTGTGTACAGGTCGTTGAGTAGATCGACCACTTGCACGGGAGTGCTACGCGCCGCCAGCGCTGTGAAGCCCACGATGTCACTGAAGTAGATCGACACTTCCTCGAACTCCTCGGGCTCCACGCGAGATCCCAGCATGAGCCGCTCCGCGACAGATCTGTGAAGTGCGAGTACACCGACTTGTGTTATTAATAGCTAGTAAATGATTGAAAACCAGTTTGGTGTACGGATCACGCGAAAATTAAATTCTTATTATCAACAGAATGCGTACCTCGGAAGCATCCTATTAAGCAGCTGTTCAGTTTTTTTCTTTTCCATGTCCAATTGCTCCGTCCGTTCTTTAATTAGTTCTTCTAAATTATTACTATACTTCTCGAGCATCTCGAACATAGAATCTACTATATTAATTTTTCTGTAATGAATATAATATATTTGTAAGTACATCGGGCATAATATCGGAGTGTTTCGAGCAGAGCAGCTATGGTACCAAGTTATGGCAGGTATTACCTGCCGCGGTGCATGCGACGGAACACGTCATGCAAACGATTGAAGTCAGGACGCAGGTCAGGAGCTTCGCTCCAGCACTGACGCATCACGCTGACAGCCTCGGGTGGCGCCGCACCCATCGATACCGATGGCCGGATCAGTGGTGGCGGCCGGGACACCTTCTCCACTATTTCTGCAACACGCTTCGACAGGTCAGTTTAGAAAACGTTCCGAGAATCCTGGTGTCGACCAGATCACTTACCTTCAGGAGTGAGAGCCAGCATGCAATAAGGCTCGCCACGCAGGATGACTTCCTGCATGATGATGGCGAAAGAGAATACGTCGCCGGGCTGCGTGACGCCGCACGGGCTGCCGCCACGTCTCTCCCGAAGAAGCTCCGGCGCAGTCCATAAAAGCTCTGAAATCGTCATTATTAAGCTTGACACTTGGCTTGTACACCATCAAATATAACAAAATTGCGGGCTCAACACGCTTTAAGAATGAATTTCAAACAAGCACTTTAAGTATTTTCAGACGTCAAAGATCATTTAGGAAACAGGTAAGGAAAGTTCAAACCCGTGTGACAGCCGCGAAAGGAAAGTGAGCGCACCCCTGGCGGAGCGTTCGGGCTGCGGTAGCGCCTGCGCGCGATAGAAGGCGGGCAGGCCGTAATCGGAAACGCGCAGCACCCAGCGCGAGTCGACGACGCAAGTGCGCGACGAGAGGCGGCCGTGCACCCGCAGCGGCGAAGCGTGCAGGTAGCGCATGCCCTTCACCAGGTCCGTCAGCAGCGATAGGCGGAACGTCCAGTCGAGTTTGATGTCGTCAGCCGTGAGCACGTCTTCCAGCGAGCCGCGCCAGCAGTGGTCGAACACCAGCGCCGGCCGACTCTCGCACAGACACCCTACGCAGTACACATATACAGAAACATGTGGTACACGATCACGTGCCACCACCACACCACCAAATGCTTACCACTTATTCTCTCGTATTCCACAAATACGTGTTTTGGGTCTGGGTGCTGTGGAACCGCAAGTTCCTCATAGTCTTAGGCTGCGGACTCGAAGTCAGCAGGCGCGGAGCGGCAGCGGCGGCGGCGCGGTAGCGGCGGTGACCCGGTCTCGAAGCCAGAGGGCAGATTGCGCGGCGCTAGAGCGGCGTAGTGTTGTACTATGAAAAATTAGTGTCTGTTCGCGAACGAAATTGATGTGAATATGATGTTCCGTATAAAAAATCATTGAAATAATTTGCTCCACCACGTCGGCGGGCATTTCTGAAAATACACAGCACTACGTCAATGCAGACGCTCAGGCGCCGCTCGACTGACGCGCGCCGCTCGTACGTCGCTCCTCGCGCCCGCGCCGCGCCGCTGCCTTCGAGGCCAGGTCCATTTAAATCTATGCATTGAAACGCGCCGCTCCCGCGCCGCCGCCGCTTGCCGCTGATTTCGAGTCCGCAGCCTTAGATACCCACGATATATGTTTAAATCTAGTATGGGGTTAGGACTATCTGTGTGACCATTGGGTGTATCTATTTTTATTCATTTAAAACCGACTTCAACAAAAGGAGGAGGTTTTCAATTCGGCGCGTTTTGCTTTTTTATGTGTGTACATCGATTTCTCCGTCAATTGTGGATCGAGTTTTAACATTAAAATATTCATTCAATATAATTAAGCAGCGATGTAGCGGGACCTTATAACGTCGCCGGTCAATTGAAACTGTACTGTTTCCAAAAAGACAACTACAAATTATTACTGCTGACTTTTTCACTGTTTGTAAGTCAGTGAAAGTTTTGTTAAAATGTATATTATTGCCAATTATGCTAAAAAAATGTTCGATAGTCTTCAAAGGATAACAACATTCTCGTCGCGGTTGTATTATTAATGTTATTATATTGGAATTGACATGCCAAGTTAATATGTAATTTTGATTTGTGTAGAAGTGAGATGCGTCAGCAAAGTGACCGAATTGTGTGTACATGGTCATATATATTTTTTTTTATCCTGGCTCGGCAAAGTGACTACACTACACCTGATGGTAAGTGTAGCACAATCCAAGAATAGTGTCGACCAACGATAAACAATGTGTCCATCGTAGGTCGGCAAGATCATGCCGGCCTGCCAAAGGGCCAAGGGGGAGGGGAAGGAAAAAGAGATGGGAAAAGGGTTAGGATCAGGGGGCAAGCCCCCTGGGGAGAACCGGATATACGCTGGCTGACCCTGGAACGCGACCCACACAAGGTGGGCCACTATGGTAGGTTTTAGCACCAGTGTACGGTGGTCGCTATCCGGTCGGATACAAGTATCCTCCCACCAGTAATATATAATAACCAAACAATGAATTTTTGAGTTTGTACGTCTTAAATTAAAGTTTAAGCATGATGTCGAATTAATAATATCTTAATGAAAATGGGGTACCTACCCAATTAATTATAGAGACTTGTTATTAGGTAGATATGGATACAATCAGTAGCGATACACGTACCAATAAAAGGATTGATGTTCTCGTGCCGCAAGCTTTGCATCACGAGTAACACGTCGATCGCTTTCCGTTTGAGCTCGAGCATGCCGGCGGCCGGTAGATACTTGAGGTGCACCGCGTCTCCTCTATAGCGAGTGCGGCGATCCATCACCGTGCGGTTCACGCTACAAGTGGAGGAGGGTACGGAAGGCACGCGTGGCGACGCCGCCGGCCGCTTCAGCAGGTCCGGTCGCTCCAGCTCAGGCCCGCCGAACTCGTGCAACTGCTGCAGCCAGCACGAGAGCATCGTCTCCATGCCCTCGCCGACGCGACGTCGCTCGTTCAACGGGAACGTGAAGTCGGCCGGCACTAGCACGGCGTCGCCGCGCCGCCTGCAGCGTCGCCGGCGCGCCAGTGCGAGCCGCGCACCGAGCGCTGCGCCTGACGCGAGCGCCGCCGCGCCTGCTGCGGCCAGCAGTGTGGCCATCACGCCCGCGAATAAGCTCTCGCCGTCGCGTCTGTCGAATGTCGCGTTCCAACGCTGAAGAGCGTCGGCTCCGTTCTCGAGTTCAACGGAGATATTCCACTCGGCTTCGTCATCGAGCACCCGCACCGAATTGGCAGCAAAGGTCGCAATGTAGCGCCAGTCACTCCTAGCGTCGATTCGTCCGTATAGCGGGTACATGGTCCGCAGGAGTTGCCGTCGCGTACGGTCGGCGTCGGCGGCGTGTTCCAGCATCTGTAGCGCAGTATTGTACAGCTCATCAGTGAGCTGCACGCGCTCGTTTCTCAGTTCCTTGTCACTCAGCAACAATACACGGCCGGGCAGCATGCCCCCGAGCCGTTTAAGGGCCGCGTCCAAGTGAACCGTCACATCTGAAGATAGCTCTTTTGGTGCACCATCTATGACACCACGGTGATGGGTACCGACGTCTGCGCTAATGTTCCCGAACGCATTCGATGCCTCTGGTTGGATCTCTGTAGTCGCAGGAATTAGGTATGGATTATTGTTGTGATCAATACTGTCCATCGAGGCGAGAGGCACGCCCGAAACTACGGCTGCAGTCGAAGTCTTTTTTAAGTTAACCAATTTATGAGAAGGCAGAGGAATTCGTTGTTTAATATGTTCATCGTTTAAATCCACGGTCGCAGAGTCCTTAGATACGGCTTCGAGTTTGGCGGGCGAGTCGCCGTTATCGCGCATGTTGAGATGTTTTACTGAAGACGCCTCGATTTTTAGTAATAGCAGTGCATCTGCGTCGACAAGTGATTGACCCGCTTTTAGAACCGCATCATGGACAGTGGAAGTGCAGAGGATCACCACTAAAAAGAAAATTCATGAATAAGTTTATGTTTACGGTTTAATGCAGGGGAACAGATACAGTATTACTGCGTAATACCATGCCAGCGTCGACGTAGATTAGAGCGGTCGGGTATCACGCGACTGACCATGGCACCTGCGGCCACCAGCGCGTGCCCCACTTGGTGCAGTGCCGCCGCGCAATCGGGATGTGTGGGGACTACGGTGGCGGGTGGCAGCAGAACTCGTGACCACTGTAAGCGGCGCGCCAATTCGGCCACCGCAGCGGCGCGCGTCTCCGACTGCGTGCACTCTGCCGGTACCGGCCTTCGCAGCACACGTGCCGCCGTCGACATCGCATCGCATACGCCAGCGCTCGTCCATCCGACGCACTCTACCAGCCCACCGGCACCGAGCGACGACAGAGAAGCGCGCACCACCGACTCTCGCCATCCGGAGCCGCAAGTGTCTGCCGAGCAAATAAGTAACCGATACGTTATGAAAGAAATAAACACGCGTGGATCGATTGAACCGGTAGTGTCAATGTCGGGCTCACCGTTGTAGTTGAGGAGTCGCACGGGCAGGCGTGCCGTGCTGTGTGCGTTCGTGTACCGTCGGAAGCGCGCCGTGTCAAAGGCGTCGGGGACACGCGAGGACGTGGAGCAGGCGGCCCGCAGCACGAGCAGTGCGGGCGGCCGCAGCGCAGCGGCGACGGCCAGCAGCGGCAGCAGCACGCGCATGCCGCGTCAGCGCGTCAGGTGACGTCCGCCATGAGCGGCGGTGGCGGCGGCGGCAGCGGCGCGGGTGCTGCACGCCCCGCTGCACCGGATCAAACGGGTGGCCACGGCCGGCTCGCCTGTGCCGGGAATAGTTAATCGATATAAGCGCGCTGCACGCTTCACTTCGCCCGGCTCCAGCGTTCAGCCGCTACATCGCCTCACTAAATTTGTGACCGTGCGAGGAAGCATTCAATAAAACGCAGCGATCAATATGTACGTCTGTTTATTGTATTAAAGTTGTGTTGTACGAATTATAAAAAAATAAGCTTTTGACGGGTGTGTATGAGTAATTTGAACACGTTCAGACGACGTGACTGTCAGCCGTGCACTTGTAGTGCTGAGTACAACCATCATATTGTAGCTGTTAAATACAGTAGGTACAGGTTCTTAGGGATGATGAAACCTACAAGATAAGCCGGTCGTACAAGCGTTGATCAGCACCTCTTGCTGTAGGTATATGCAATATCAATGTACTTTGTGTGCGCTTACAACATCGTTCGCCGTACGTTCGCTGCGCGCTAATGTCTGCTTAAGTTCACGTTTTTAGGGTTCCGTAGCCAAATGGCAAAAACGTATCTCTTATAATTTTGTCCTGATTAGATTGCCCTGAGCGATAAGGCCGCCAATTGTACTTCTTAACTTAGTTATATTTTTGTGTTCTGTCCTGCACTCCTTGTGTACAATAAAGTTTAAATAAATAAATAAAATAAAATGTCCGTCGGTGTTTTCGCGTCTGTCTGTCCGTATCTCACACCCATTTTACTCGGTGACTACATTTGGCGCTTTATGGGTGAAATTTGGATAGCGGGTGTATTCTATGAACCGCTAAACAAAGGTGTAGTGAAATTAAAACAAACTAGTGTTATTCTCCAGACATGTACAATGAGTGATATTTTTTCCAATGCACTTATATATGTGTGGTGGTCCTTATAATGATATATATATTATATGTACTTGTTTATAAGTATCACGGAATCCTTCACTGTGCGCGGTCCGACACGCACGTAGCCGGATTTGTTATTGTATGCGAGCGCACGTGTGTTCCTAATGATTTTTTCACGTGTAATAGTCAAGAAATAATTCGTAAATAGCAATAATATGCAGAAAGGTAACATTGTATAATAAAGAGAGGTCAATAAATAATTTAACCTGTGCTACCGATGTGGAAAATATTAAAATATGAGAAATTAGGGTGCAATAAGTTAGATGTTATATGAGAATTTATTGTGTTTTATTCGCATGTTTTGTTTTTTGCTGCTTATAACACACATATTTCATAAATATCACTATAATTGTATGACTCCTTGTTAAATTAAGTGTTTTATAAACACTATTCAGCAATTCCCAGGAACGCGAATATTTTATTCCCGGGCCCGGGAATATGAAAGAGATGGGAAAATTAAGATCGTCTATACAAGCTATTGTGTAGATGGTGTAAGTGCGACTCCGGCCATGGACGCCAAATCACGATTCTCAGATGTGATCAACATTACCTAACAGATTTTGCCAGTAACTGAGGCACTCTTATGAAATACTCGAACTTATTATGAAGAGTCAGATATCACTTCGGCATAGTATTGTGAGTACGCTCTCTATGTCAACTAGAACCATACCACTGTTTGTTAAAAACGCTGTGATATCAATTAAACATTAAAAACTTTCACAAGGGCACTATAATCGAAACCAAAGAAATGATCAGATAATAAATGTGGACATGATAGACGATAGTCAGGTGTAGCGGCGCGGCGGTCCAGCCGACTAGGCGCGAGTGAGGGTGGCGAGGCGCGGGGCGCGCGCGGGGGGGGGGGGCTCACCTGGTGTAGAGGCAGCGGCGGGCGGTTTGCGACGGCGCGGCTGGCGACCGAGTGGACTCACCAGCGCCTCAGTGGCGACACGGTGAGCTGACACGGACGGCACCACGCGCATGCGTCTCATCACATCTCCCCGCCGCGCCGCACTGCACCGCTCCACGCCGGTCATCGTCAGGAAAACAACATCCACTCATCAACACATCCTAAATAAAACAACAGCCGCCGTTTTTAACTAATTTATGTATTTGCTTAGTTTAATGGATCTAATCACATGACTTTTAACATAAATTGTATGACAGTATAGCACTATGAGCAATATAAGGTTAGTTTGTGGCATAGCTATTAGCTATAGTGTATGGTCGGGTCCTGGCTGGTGCACTGAGTGTGCTTCACGTGCACGCTGAGCGGCGCGGCGGCGTCAGCGCGGTGAGGGCAGCAGGTGACCGGCTGCCACAGCTGCGATGCGGTCCGCGTCGAGGCGCAGCGCGGCGCGGCCCTCAGTGGTGCGTAGGTCGCGCGCGCCCGCTCGCGCGTAGAATGAGAGGGCACCCGCGTTAGTATCCAACACGTGCCAGTCGATTCGACCGACGCCCTCGTGGAGCGCACGCGCACACAGCGCCCGCATCAGTTGGACCCCGACGCCGGCGCGTCTGTGCGACGGCAGCACGTACAGGTCCTCTATGTAGTACGCGCGCCCCGTCCAGCTAGAGTAAGCGCGGTTGCAGATCGCGTAGCCTACCACCACGCCGCTGCACTCCGCCACCAGCCCGAAGAACCATGGCGGCGAAGTGTCAAACCCGTCTCGCGTCAGGTCTGCACATACAAACAGCTCGTATTAAACACACTGTCCCACGGGCTTGTTACGAGTCTCAAGGGCCTCCATATGATGTGCTTAATTACTTACCGTCGACAGTTAGCTGCGGTCCATAGGCCATGCCTTCAAACTCAGCCAGATCCTGCACACAAGTGAACAAGTGTAAGTACTGGTTGGTCGTCACACACGCATATCAACTCTTCAACACACACATTAGCAATTTACAATAAAGTAAAATAGTAACACATACTTGTAATATTCATGATACCATATAATTAGATATTAGATTAGATATTAGATTATGAAGCAAAGTGGACCTTTAGGTGAAATTGAAGATGAAACACAAAAACTTCGACATTTTGGCAGCCTCCGTGGCGCAGCGGACGAGTAGCCGGCTGTGAAGCGAGAGGCCGCGGGTTCGATCCCCGCACCGAGACAAATGTTTGTGTGATCCAAGGACTATGTATGTGACTGTTGGGTGTATTTATTTATTTATTTGGCGGTTATTTTGAAGATTTGTAATTTTTTTAGATAAATTATATAATATCAATGACGAAGTTTTGACAAATTTGTTGTCTTTTATCCCAGATTTCACCCCCTAATAGTACTTCCACGTACGTTGATGTGGATGGGTGTCATAACATGCATCATGTATCATTTTGTCGTGACAAAACAAAAAATTACAAAAATAAATTAAATTACATGTCATGGCTAAATGGTATGGCGCATGGCGTCTCAGAGCGGAGCGCTCCTTGACATTAGGTCGTAATATTTGACAACCACCCGTACTTGAAGTTGCATATATAGTTGGTTACAGTCACGACTCCCAGTGTGGCGAAATGGCATAAGTGGAAACGCACTTTAAGGACAAGGGAAGCAACACCCCACGGCACTGCTTGCCACTCGACTGCGTTCATCACGCCGAATATAAGATGAAGACTTATTATGCCCAGTAATTTCAATTTTTATGTATATATTTATTGTATTGTATATATTTTTATGTATACGAATTAATAATTATTTACTGTCATGCCGTCATCTGCACCTCGCCACGCTGCGGATTACCATATCATAACGCCGGACACGTAAATATTACGCTGGACCGACCGGACCGGACCGTAAAAACCAGACATGTTCGGTTAAAGCCGGACGCCTGGCAACCCTAGTTGTATCAGAACTCTACCATATATTATGTATTACTATCACTACCATCTAGGTGGCTGAAAATCAAATTATATGTGTGCTTTACTGCTCGCTGTAAACTGTTACTTTATTTGCAACATGATTAATTTCTGGATCGGTACTCTAGTCATCACTCATCATTTAAATTCTCCAACCTTGAACTAGATAATTGTTATTATTGAATAACATGGAAACTCGCTGATGTATGTTACGCAAGTCAAACAATGATAATTGATAGTTGCTGTACGGTTATTTAATGCCGGGGATGCCACTGATAGCGAGAGGGCACAGATGACTCACCTGTATCAAGCGCAGTAACAGTGGCAGGTCTTCGCGCGTGGCGTCGCGCACGCTCACCGCGCCCGCCGGCGTCGATGCACTCAGCTCCGAGGACATGACAGGACAGGACAACGGACTGGAGACAGTAAGCAGTGGTCAAGCGGCGCACGTGGTAGACCAACGCAGCGCATGCGCAGGACTCTGTTGCCACACACAAGACTGTCAACCACTGTCAACAGTCGAAACTCGACTCCCAGTATATAAAGTGTATAATCTATGCTCGACTCTTTAATGTCGAGTCAGTCCGCGTTTCTGCGGTCCCCACCCTGGCCATTCCTTTACATAGGTGGCGTGCCTGTGATATTAGTATATTACCACGCAGCTGCTCGATGCAGATTGCAGATTAAAAATTAATTATATTCTATTAAATTCTTAAGTGTTGAATGGTTATATTTGGGTCATTCGATAAAATAGGTCATCTATGAAGTTCACCTATGGCATAATGTATGGAAATTGTGTTACAACGCCATCTCTTGGCTTTAATGTGAATTAGCTGACATGTAACTCGACTAACTTGCGCAGTTTCCGTACCATCACAACTAGTTATATTAATTCCGTCACGATATAATTTAGTTATCAAAATGTCCGTCTAATGGCGCACTGTGCAATTACATAGCGTAGAGGCTGAGTATTGGCTATCTAGAATCGTACTAGGTGAAATATTATGTTCTGAATCTTGCGAGTTAGGGTATGTCTAGAGACTAGTTACAAATACTAGTTTCTCGAGTATTTCACCGTATCAAATTCATGCAAGGTAACTACAGTAATTTTAATCGTCTCAAAAAAAGGACTTTTTGCTTCTTTATGTGCCTATGTATATATCGATTTCCGCTAATTTTGGCGCATACGTCAGAAAAAAAATCATTCGATACAGTATAGCCGAGATCCAATAGTTTGGTTCAGATGGTCCAATAGTTTGGTTCAAATCTGATGACGGATTAATTAGAAATTATTAATTATTAAATTATTAATGTACAGTACTCTTTATTCTAAAAGGTTTTTTTTTTACATTTTTAAATATAGCATTTGTAAAAAATAAAACATTTAAAAATATAAAAAATATCACCCTCCAGTGGCGAGGTCTAGGACCCAAGCCACCAGTGGTTAGGACCCCAGTGTGAGGAACCTCCTCACAATGCGTGCCGTGTCCAATAACACTGCTTTCTGAATCTGGCCCTTGACCCAACGACCAATCGAGAGCCTTTGAAGGTGTTGGTCAAGGCTCTTTGGTATCAACCCATTAGCAGTTACGACTATCGGAACAATAATTGTCGAGTCCACATCCCACATGTCAGTAACCTCGTGTGCCAGATCTAAATATTTGGACAGTTTGTCTTTCTCGGCTTTGACGAGGTTTTCGTCATGCGGAATGGTGACATCAACAAGTATTGCCCGGCGCGCTAATCGATCTATCACCACAATATCAGGCTTATTGGCAACAATAGTCCTGTCCGTGATGACAGATCGATCCCAATACAGCGTTGCATGTCCATTTTCGAGAACCGGTTGGGGGACATATTGATAATATGGTACCTCAGTGATCACAAGGTGATATCGAAGAGCAAGTTGTTGGTGTATGATCTTGGCTACTAAGTTATGTCTATGCAAGTACTCGCCGTTAGCAAGATACGAACAACCCGAAATAATATGCCTGATTGACTCTCCAGGACGGTGGCATGCCCGACAAATGTCGACCGTACCATCCTTCAGGATATATTTTCTGTAGTTGTTCGTCTTGATAACTTCGTCCATAATTGCAAAGACAAAACCCTCAGTTTCCCCGAAAAGATCACCGAAACGTAGCCAAGATACAGAAGCCAGTTGGTCTACATCGGGCCCATTTAGGGCTCGATAGAAACGCCCATGTAGTGCCTTGCTCTTCCATACCTCCCTGCGTTCACCAGTACTCAGTATCATAGGGACCCGCCAGTTCTCATTTGCTAGGGAGAGCGGAGTAAACCCTTTATCCATTGTGGCCACATCTCTATGCACATCCACTTCGCTATGAAGGAAATAATCCCTGAGATTGCATATCTCGCGGTTATGCAGGTCCTTAGCATTAAGTAAGCCTCGACCCCCACATTTCCGCGGGATATACAATCTCATCACAGACGATCGTGGATGGTGCATACGGTGCGCCGTCAATAGGGTTCGGACCTTCCGATCCAGGGCATCTAATTCGGTCTGAGTCCATTTGAGTATGCCGAAGGAATACATGAGTACAGGCATAACCCAACCGTTAAAAGCACGAATTTTGTTACCACCTGACAAAAAACTGTTAAGTACTTTTGTCAGACGGCCAAAGAAACGATCCTTCACCGATTGTTTTACGTCTGCACCCATTATACCTAACGCTTCGGACATACCCAAATATTTATAGGTCTCCGTCTCCGAGAGGGATCGAAGCCGTACAGTCTCTGAAAGGTGGATATAACCTCTCCTCGGCCCACATGAATGACCGCACATTTATCTACACCAAACTCTATATTGATTGAGTCGCTAAAACTTTTAGTTATTTTTAGCAACTCAATCAAATGTGTTTATTTTTTGGTGCAAATAACTTGAGATCATCCATGTAGAGCAAGTGGGATATGGGTTTGCTCCCTCTACGAAGACGGTAAAAAACTAATTATTATTATATTATTAATTATTCATTATCAAATTTGAGATTCTCAGCTTGCGATTATTTCCATACCCAAAGCCAGCTAATGATTTGTGGTCCGTTAGTGTTTATAGAAAATACTTTAATACTCAGTTACTCAGTACAGAAATAATCTTAATCGACGTATCTGAGGAATATTGGAATTATAAGAAAGCCGTCACTGGGTACGGGAGTTAGTCTCGAACGTCATCGGTGACCTAGTTTTGAAGTTCCAGTGTACACGGCACACGCCTCGCTTCTGTTATTTTGTAATACGTTCGGGACTTATCTCACTTAACACTTTTAAGTGGGGAAAGGGGAGGGAGTGATCTTTAAAGCATTTGCAGCAGGGTTGTGATCTGCAAAGCAGTGACATTTTAAAAGTAGGTAACCAATAAAACATGAGTTGAAGTGATTACCGTCCTTTTGTATATTTTTTTAATACTCGTCTCACGTACCTAACTCTATCAGACCATGCCTACGTAATACAATAGGTATATTATTAATTCATTATTATATTATTACAACCATCAGCCTAGAGTTCTATGTAGTAACATAATATTGACCTTAACATAAACGGAAAACGCCATTATTCCTTTGTTGTTTGCTTGCCATTTTGGAAAAGTAAGCCAGAATACGTTTCAACTAACAGCTACGAACATGTTCTAACTAAATAAAACTATCGTTTTTAAAATCAATAAATTTTTAATGAGTCTAATAACGAACTTAGAATTAACACAAACATAACACTTATTTTTATTTGATACTAGCGGTTTCTCGCGGCTCCACCCGCGTGATCTGTTTTTCCGGGATAAAAAGTAGCCCATATTCATCAGGGATAATGTAGGATTCTAACGGTAAAAGAATTATTCAAATCGGTTCAATAGTTTCAGAGCCTATTCAATGCAAACAATCAAATCTTTCCTCTTTATATCCCTGGGCCAGTACCGCCGCAACCGCTATGTCCCTACATTTTAAATGTGTGATATCTTCGAAAATATTTATTTAAATTACATGCCGTAAAGCGCCATGTTGATCTATATTAAATGCACAATGTATTTAATGTACTTAATTGGATAAGGATTAATGTTTAAAATCGCTTCGTAAATAAGCCATTATTTCTAATTCTAACTATTATGTGTTTATTTACGATATCACATTAGAAACCTCTAAAATGATCAGTGCTTTTCTACTATATTATGCATGTATTATACATATAAACCTTCCTCTTGAATGACTATCAAAATCCGTTGCGTAGTTTTAAAGATCTAAGCATATATATATATATATATAGGGATAGATAGACAGACAGAGGGAAGCGACTTTGTTTTATACTATGTATTGAAGAGTATGTATGACAGTATGGCCACGGTATGGCGCTATAAGTACTTATATGAATAGTTTGTGGCTCCGTGTTGTGTCTATGGCTCGGCGGTATATGGTATCTTCCTCTGGTTTGGTGCACGTGACGCAAAGGAGGTGGTGTATTGCAACAGGTCGCCGACGGCCACGGCGGCGATACGATCCGCATCGAGGCGCAGCGCAGTGCGACCCTCTGACACATGAAGGTCACGAGCTCCAGCCCGCGCGTAGAACTTGAGCGCGCTGGTGTTGGACTCGAGCACGTGCCAGTCGACTCGGCTGACCCCCTCGAGGATCGCACGCGCACACAGCGCCCGCATCAGCTGGACCCCGACGCCGGCGCGTCTGTGCGACGGCAGCACGTACAGGTCCTCCAAGTAGTACGCACGTCCTGTCCAGCTAGAGTAAGCGCGGTTGCAGATAGCGTAGCCGACCATCTCACCACGGCACTCCGCCACCAGGCTGAAGAACCACGGCGGCGTCGTGTCGAAACCGTCCCGCGTCAGATCTGCGACCACAAATCACACATATTACACACACTGTCTTATGCTACGCCCAGATTCCTTACTGTAGAGAGGTACTCACCATTGACACTTAGCTGCGACCCGTCTGCCATACCCCCAAACACAGCAAGATCCTGCACAGCACAACAGTAAATAAATATAGTTACTATTGAGCTATACGCGCACGTCTCAACTGATGGAATAGAAGTATTATTAACATTACAATTTCATGAATTATTATAATTGTATTATATTTTATTTAATAATACGATTCCCCGATGGAATCTCGATATCCGCGACGGAAACCTTTAAATATTTAGGCATATTCGACGTAGAACGTTTAATGGGTGCAAACATAAAACAATCCGTGGAGGAATGTTTCTTTGGCCGTCTGATAGTAGTAGAAGTACAGTCTTGGGTCTGGTGGTATTAGGATCTATGTATTATCAGTGACAGGACTAATGTTGCCAATAAGCTTGATATTGTGGAAGTAGATCGATTAGGGTATTGACTATACCTATTTGTTGATATCACCAACCCGAATGACGAGAAACTCTTCAATACGGAAAAAGAAAATGTCCAAGTTTAGACTTAGCACACGAGGTTACCCCAGAGGGTTTGACGTCAAGTGGGCGGACGGTCGTAAAAACTATAAGCCAAATATTTCTGTAACATATGTTGCACCAACTCCACTGAGAGTTGGATAGAGGTAGCTGGAAGAGGATACGAGGTTACTGACATGCGGGATGTGGACTCTACAATCATTGTCTCGATAGTTGTTTTTGTTAATATACCAACGAGCCTCGACTAGCACGTCTAGATGCTATCAATGCATTTTTATTGATCGCTACAATAGTCCTAAAACCAAGTCCTCCAACCGGGGCGGTTCTTGGGTACACTTTTATAGCGTATACAGCATCGGTGTTGGCTTCGGCCCCACACACGCCTAACAAAGGCCCGGGACTCTAGTATAGTCAACTAGCGGACCCGGCCAGGCGTTGCTGTGCCTAAGGTATATGTTAAATTATATTGTGGTAAACCATTCAATACAGTATGTGCCATCTATTGGCTACTTACTCAATTCAGCCGATAAATTACCTTACACCGCCATCTTTTAGAATCTCATGGAACTCACAGATAATTATAACTCTGTTTTCATATAACAAATAATAGGCAATAAAAAAAATTGGCAGTCATAGGGACTGACGACAGAAGTGAAAACTTTAGTACATTTATTGAATACTCACTCTCAAGTCAACTCACTATATTGCACTGCAGTCCAGTCCAGTCCAGTCCCCCGTCCAGTCGAGTCCCCAGTCCAGTCTGGTCCCCAGTTCATTCTGGTCCCCAGTCCAGTCCGTTCCCCAGTCCAGTCTGGTCCCCAGTACAGTCTGGTCCCCAGTCCAGTCCGATTCCCAGTCCAGTTCGGTCCCCAGTCCAGTCCCCAGTCCAGTCCGGTCCCTAATCCAGTTCGGTCCCCAGTCCAGTCCCCAGTCAAGGCCCGTCCCCAGTCCAGTCCCAAGTCCAGTCGGGTCCCCAGTCCGGTCCCCAGTTCTGTCCGGTCCACAGTCCGGTGCCCAGTCCAGTTCCCAGTCTAGTCCGGCCCCCAGTCCGGTCCCTAGTCCGGCCCCAGTCCGGCCCCAGTCCGGACCCCAGTCCAGTCCAGTCCAGTCAGACGCGAAACCACAAGTTTAGCCTCTACCAAAAAGTGTTCAACGCGGCTAAAGAAATTTCACTTCAAAAATATTAAATTAAATTACCTTACACCGCCCTTTGTAAGAATAACTATAGAATAACTAATAATTTGCAAAACAAAATATGGCGACTATAAATTGAGATATAAACTATCCATTAACCAAGTTGGACCAAACTGCACACAGATTGCAAAATTTGATTAAAATCAGTTCAGTGGTTTAGGAGCCTATCGCGGACAAACAACGTGACACGTAATGTTTATCTTTATATATATAATTCTTCTGTGAGTGTGTATGTTCCTGAACTTCTCTTAAACGACTGGACCGATTTTGATGAAATTTTTTGTGTGTGTTCAAGGGGATCTGAGAATGGTTTAGATTCACAATTTTGTCCGCTGGACAATGTTTTTTTTATTAATTTTTAATTTATTAGTAGTTGTTGAGTTGTCGTTGCGGAGCTTGCCGTGATGACGGGTCGTATAGCGTCTAGACTGGACAGGGACAGGACAGTGAGACAGGACAGTGAGACAGGACAGTGAGACAGGAAAGTGAGACAGGACAGTGAGACAGGACAGTGAGACAGGACAGTGAAACAGGACAGAGAGACATGACAGAGAGACAGGACAGTGAGACAGGACAGTGAGACAGGAAAGTAAGACAGGACAGTGAGACAGGACAGTGAGACAGGACAGTGAGACAGGAAAGTGAGACAGGACAGTGAGACAGGACAGTGAGACAGGACAGTGAGAGAGGACAGTGAAACAGGACAGAGAGACATGACAGAGAGACAGGACAGTGAGACAGGACAGTGAGACAGGACAGTGAGACAGGACAGTGAGACAGGAAAGTGAGACAGGACAGTGAGACAGGACAGTGAGACAGGACAGTGAGACAGGACAGTGAGACAGGACAGTGAGACAGGACAGTGAGACAGGACAGTGAGACAGGACAGTGAGACAGGACAGTGAGAGGACAGTGAGACAGGACAGTGAGACCGGTCAGTGAGACAGGACAGTGAGACAGGACAGTGAGACAGGACATTGAGACAGGACAGTGAGACAGGACAGTGAGACAGGCCAGTGAGACAGGATAGTGAGACAGGACAGTGAGACAGGACAGTGAGACAGGACAGTGAGACAGGACAGAGAGACAGGACAGAGAGACATGACAGAGAGACAGGACAGTGAGACAGGACAGACTATCCCGCCCACACACCCGCCACTGTAACTCCTGTGAACCAGGATCAACAGTGGCACGCATTTTGTTGACACCGAGCAGTGAAGCTCGGCGAGTCTCTGGGAATGCCTAAATGTCTTTGTCCCGCAACGAAATTAATCAGATAGAAGGTTAGGGAGGAGTTGGAAATATGAATTGTCCACTTCCCTCCATAGCAAAGCGGGAGACAAAATAATGAATTGAGGAGGTATTAACCTCAAGTGTAAAGACAGTTACAACTGGAGAAGCCAGATGTAAAGCACCACGGATGTCTTTAAGTGGGTCCTATCACGCGAGCTGTTACACTTGATTCCAATAATAGGTATGGCAAAATCGCCGGAAAGCACGGAAATTCTTTCTAGTCTCCACAAGATCCATATAGTATACAACTCCAGATGTTATTTGCATACTGTCTAACATAATGTTACGCTCATGTTGCCAGAGACTACACTCCCAAAGAATATGATGTGCGGATTGTTCGTACCGACAGTTTAGTGTAGAGCATGGACACGCAGGCGAATCAACCAACCTAAATGAAAACAGTTTGAACTTAAAGTTGCCATGACCCGTAAGAAATTGGGAAACACAATGATCAACTTCTAGCCAAGTTTTTGTTAGGCGATCGCGAACCGACGGAAAGTACTGATATAGATGCCGTCCCTTAGTAGAATTATCCCATCGCCATTGCCATTCGTTTAGTAGATCGTTATAATTTTCGGAGCACGATTTGAATAGTCGATCGATTCTTAATAGCTCCCGCGACGTAACAAAACTTTTGTCTATATTTTCTTTCGTTGAGTAATACATAGCGGCGCGACGCTGTACCTCCAGATCGACTGGAAGTACACCCGCAAGGACAGATAAAGCTTCGGTACTAACTGTTCTATACGCCTTACACAAGAATATCAACGCCAGGCGTTGGCTTTGGAGCATTTTTCTTCGCACGGCACCGATAGTAGCCCTATCAGCCCATACAGGTGATCCATAACATATACATCCCAAGTAAGTAGCTCCGTAGATGACTTTTAATGTGCTAAATGATAGACCCCACGTCGAAGTCGATATCCTTGTCAAGGCATAAAAGTTTCGTTTAGACTTTTCGCCCACGTTTTTAATATGCTCCAAAAATGAAAAATTTCGTTCTAAAACTAGCCCAAGGTAGCAAACCGATTCTTTTCTTTTAACGAAAACGTTGTTAAATTTTATTCGCGGCGGTGTTTTTAGAATGCCCTTTAAAAGTAATTGGTATGTTTTTTGTGGGGCAAACGCTAGACGATTTCTCTCACCCCAGGTGGAAATCAAGCTTAAGCACGTGCTGGCTAAACTTTCTAGTCCCGACCTACTATTTGACTGTATAAGTAAGAGTCCGTCGTCGGCATAGCCCGTTAACGTACATCCTTGGGGAAGAGGTAGAGCAAAAAAGTCGTCGAAGCCTAAATTCCACAAATACGGTCCAAGTACAGAGCCTTGAGGACAACCCATCGTCAGTGCCTTCGACACTTCATGGTGACCAAGTTTTAACTTGGTTATGCCTAAGGAAAAATATGAATATATATTTTTAGGGCAACCTCGGATCTTTAACTTGAGTAGTATCATTGGCCACCAAGCATTATCGAAGGCACCAGAGATATCCAGAAAGATGCCTAAAACATATTTATGCACCGAATTGCTAACCGTCCTTCTAACTGATATTGCTGCGTCTATAGTAGATTTTCCTATAGAAAAACCGAACTGTTTGTCATGAAATTTTGGACCGCCCGGCTCCAGTCGAGGTACAATCAGACGTTCAAGCATTTTACCTAAAGATGGTAACAATGTTATTGGTCGATAAGATTTTGGGTCTTCGGGGGGCTTATCGCCGCTTTTGGGTATTATCCGAATAAAACCGCTACGCCAAATTCGGGGAAAAATGCCTTCCGCAATACATCGATTAAAGACTATTAATATAGATTCAGCCGCTGATTTGCACGCTTCTTTAATCATTTTATTAGATATTTTATCCTCACCGGAGGCTTTGTTTAATGGCAATGAATTAACAATATCAATAAACTGCTCGAAAGATGGTAAGTCCGAGGAAGGAGTATTCGGTGGTACCGCAGCCCACATCCGTATTTGTTTATGATACTCGTTATCACGCGCTACCGCATCATCGGGTATCAACGAGTTGAGCAGAGCTTCCGTTGTCTCCTCAATACCAGTTGTATAGGTGTCATTGAGTTTTATATTTTGTACATAGGCCAAATTAATTGACCTATTTGCTTTAAACTCGTGATATAGAGGAGACCACGGGCCCTCCTTTTCTAACCGTGTTACAATTTTACGTAATAAATCGCCTTTAGATTTTTTAACCGCGGCCCTATAATGCGATCTGGCAACCCTGAGTGCATTAAAAGCAGCTGTAAACGCTTCTCCTGTTACACCACGTTTTTTAAGTCGGTTAAACGTCCTACGTGCCCTACGAAACGTCCGACGAAGATAGACTAGATAGTTGTTCCACCAGTCACATCTACGGGTACTAGTGATTACACCCCGGCCGATAGCAATGTCCGCACAGTAAGTAAATGTATCCGTCATAATTTCGGCGCACGTTTCAGCGGAGAGGTCGTTGCGAGTAAAGTCCCCAGCATGATGAGCAAATAGAGAGCTAAATAGATCCCAATTAGCTCCTTTAGACTTATATCTAAAGTTAAAGTTATTATAATGAGGACCCTGCGTCAAACCAGGAACGAACTCGTACACTATCAGGCGATGGTCACTACACGACGCGTCTGGAAGAACGCGCCACCTATCAAGGCGAACGTCTCCACTAGAAAGTGTGACGTCAATAGAAGATTCGCCCGTAGGGCTGCAATACGTAGGTGGTGCATCAGGGGTATTGTGTATGACTAGATTCATCTCTGCGATGAAGTCTTCGACGGCACAACGTCTTTCGGTATCAGTGGAACGATATTTGCCATACCAAAGGATAGACGACGCATTGACGTCGGCACCTATAATAACTTTCTGACCTACAAGCGACCGCAATACATGACGGAGATGGTGTATGTGGGGACCCACAGGGTCCGAATATTGAAAATAACAGCTCACGATGTAAACTTTATAAACCGGTGTTGAAACTTCTGCGACAGCACAGTGTGACGTCATAAGATTACGCACTGATGTGATAGTAAAACTTGAGTCTGATACATAAATACCTGCTCGTGAACTATTATCTAGCTGCACTAGCCTATTACGTAATCGCGCGTGTTGGTATTGCTCTTGGACGAGTACTATATCGAGTTTATAATCCTGAGTTAATATTTCTAATTCCGACGTCGCTATTCTATCATTATGGAGATTCAACTGTCCGATGCTAAGGCTATTATCCATTATAAAATATTAATAATGAGTCGAGAGAATGAGAAGTTCCAACTTATGTTTATAAGAAGGACACTCTTGAGACCCGCACCGATGATCGTGGGGTTTTTTAAAACGCTTACATGACGCGCATACCGGCTTAAAATCCGAGATTGCCTTATGAGGACAAGCCCTAGTCTCGTGTGCCTCGGCGCAGATGGCACATGTTGGTGTCTTAATTGTGCAGAATTTATGCACATGTCCGAATTGTTGGCAGTTAAGGCATCGGACTATCTCGACATCATCTATAAATCGACAAGTTGCCCAATCGATGAACAATTTTTCTTTTGTTGCGACTAGATGTTTGCGTACTTCCGAATCTAATTCTACACCTATCCATTTACGCCCGTTATCTAATTTACGCCTTCGAACAATTTTAATTGATTTTATGAAATCGTCTTCTTTAATAGGCATTTCGTCCTTAATATTTTGCCGATACAATGCACTTAGGAAAGCGCTATCTTCCATTGATGATGGCACGTCTTTAATTAGTAAACGCGGCCGACGACCCTTAGGTTTTTCTAAACGTAAACCGGCAGATTTTATTGCCTCAACGGATTGTAATTTTTTTATTTGACGTTCATTCGCGACGCGAAGTACGACGCCAGCTTTCGCGGTTTTTTTAACGCCTACAATCTGGAATCCGTCGTCACTTGGTTTTATGGCTTTAAACAGTGCCTCTTTGGTAGCAGACGATGACGCGATAACAGCTGTTTGT
Organism: Amorpha juglandis; assembly: GCA_949126905.1. Classification (NCBI taxonomy): domain Eukaryota; kingdom Metazoa; phylum Arthropoda; class Insecta; order Lepidoptera; family Sphingidae; genus Amorpha; species Amorpha juglandis. Next base: position 114,816 of record OX421368.1, read on the forward strand.
TCGCTAGTCGGATAAGCTACTATACACGGGAGTGGAGCGCGGGATTGCATTACCGGTGTTTGTTTGGGTAAACGAAGCTTGAGTTGGTCCGCGTACGATAACTTATTGTTCTCGTTGGATGAATTAACGGATGAGTTACGCTTCGCGATATCTAATTCCCGTTGCGTGTTGGCTAACCTTGTTTCGGTACACGACGACTTTAATGCGAGCAGTGAAACAATTGACGTGATTCGCTGCGTAAAATCCATTACCGCTGACTTATTTGCCACGTTCATTCGCGAGCCCTGATCGTTAACAAGTTCATTAATTTTGGCTAAATAACTCGATGCCTCGGAAACTAAGTCGCAGTAATTAGCGCGGCTAACGTCATCGCTGTTCGTATCGGACGCAGGCGATTCCATATTTTCGGAATCAGATCGCTGAATTCGTTTAGACCTATCAGGAGAAACACACGTTGGTGAAACCTGGCTAAATAAACGTTTTGGAGTCGCCGTATTTGGTGACCTTGGCGTTAAACCACTTTTTTTAAAAACGTTCGGACCCCGATCGGGTGGGTCGTCATTATTTGTCGACATTGTAAGCTAAAGAAATAACTACCTATAAGTAATTAAGTTGATTGCGATATGAAAATACACGGTTACTATTCGAAAAAACAATAACTACTTCGATCGGCCAAGAGATTTTTTTTTATGACACCCTCAGAATAAAATAAAATTACTTACCGAGGAAATAATTCGTTAATTATTTCGTTAATCCAAATTAAAACGCACAAAAACTTACGGACCAATATACACAAGGCAATACCATACACCAGAAAACAGTTCACAAGCCGGAATTCGATCTCCAAACACGTTAAACACAATTAATTATAAGCAGTACGCCAGGACGGTTACCGCACTGTGCGCGCGCGCGGAGGGAAGTGAGTGAGACAGGACAGTGAGACAGGGCAGGACAGGGACAGGACAAGACGGGGACAGGACGGGGACGGGACGGGGACGGGACGGGACGGGGAAAGGACGGGGACGGGACGCGGACAGGACGGGGACAGGACGGGGACGGGACGGGGACAGGACTGTCCAACCGGAGGGAGGTGGGAGACGACCTGACTTAGGTCGTCGAAGTCAATTAAATGTGCGACGGGCTACCTCACGTGCAATGGCGCAGTACCTCACTTAATTGCATTTAATGTAAATAAAACATTTGTATTAAGTTTTGACCACATTTTACACAAATATATTATGTAGGTGATACGAAGTTCACCGGGTCATCTAGTAGTATATAAAGATATAGACATTTAAAATAACAAAAACTCCCGGAGAGCCAAATATTGGTGGAGAGCTGGATTTCAAATAAAGTTTTAAAAATCTCCATCGATCTTAGAGATATGACAAAGACATACAGATATATTTACGTAATAATAATTACTAGCCTTGTATTATAGGTATACACGTTCCATTGCTGTTATACACCTCCACTTAATGAAAAGAGTTAAGGCTTAGTCTCTCTGATCGATTTCATCATCATCATCATCATCATCAGCCACAAGACGTCCACTGCTGAACATAGGCCTCCCCCAAAGATTTCCAGACCGACCTGTTGGAAGCGGCCTGCATCCAGATTAAATCTCTGATCGATTTAATCAATCTTATTAAAAGTGATTAAAATGACTACTACATACTAGATCGATGCCTTGACACTGCCGTGGTACTGCCGCTGACGTACGTCGCAACAGTCCTACGACTCAAACACACACGGCCCCACACTCGCCATCTGAGTAAACTATACACTTTATTCACCTCGCAAATCGCATTCGATATGTTTTCGCCTCTCTGTATGGGTGGTGTACGTATATGTATCCAACTGTATTATTACCGGCTCGATTCGTGAGAGCAGTTGGTATTCATAACAGCAGTTGAGAATTGAGTAGATGACGAGCATTCGACTGATGAACGAATCCCGCGAAGCTGCGGCGAGTAGGCCTAGTACAAGATTTGATAGTTTTATAAAACGATGTCAGGTTTCGTTTACTTATGGTACTGTGCAGCAGTGACTACTAGTAGAACTATGATCAGACGAAACTTAGGCATATTATTACGACTATATATATATAAAAATGCAATGCTGTTCGTTGGTAACGGCATCACTTGAGAACGGCTAGACCGATTTTGCTAATTTTCTGTTTAAATTCAAATTCAAATCATTTATTCTGTAAATTGGATCATAAATATGACTTTTACATGTCCATAACTTTATAGTAGAATAAATTTATTTATATACTAGCTTTTGCTCGCGGCTCCGCCCACGTGATCAAACAAACAAACAAACAATCAAACTCTACAGCTTTATAATATTAGTATAGATTTGGGTAGCTTAGCAACGGAAGCCTTCAAATAATATTATTCGGGTAGCTTAGCAACGGAAGCCTTCAAATATGAATAATTTTCCCCGTTTTTGCAACATTTTTCACTGATGCTTCGCTTCTAATGGTCGCAGCGTAATGTTATATATCCTAAAGCCTTCCTCGATAAATGGACTATCCAACACAAAAAGAATTTTTTAATTCGAACCAGTAGTTCCTGAGATTAGCGCGTTCAAACAAACAATCAAACTCTACAGCTTTATTATTAGTACTAGCTTTTGCTCGCGGCTCCGCCCACGTGATCAAACAAACAAACAAACAATCAAACTCTATAGCTTTATAATATTAGTATAGATAGATTATATAGCCATGAAAAGAAATGCCGAAACAAACTCATGGGTTATGGCCTCTTTTAATCTCCAGACATTGATTTTCAAATATAGATAAAAAAATAGAAAGTGGCATTATTTAAATTTTAAAATTCAACTAAAAATAAACAGCTGAATAAATTGGTCGTTGCTATGTTACCAATTGGGAACTTCTGAACGCCTGGAAGGATTGACATCATATAACATATTCACACCAAATATTTGCTTTGTCGATTCTTAAGAAGTGTCTTAAACACATGTATTAATTGAGTTTGTATTGTTGTATTACTTTAATGATTTTCGTCTTTATCTACCTTGGCATGTACGCCTTTATTTACAGAAGAAAATTCCATTACAAGACAAGGCCTGAACATCGACACAGTTTTAAAGAAACAAGCAAGACCCGTCCTACTACTACTTGGATGTCCGTAATGAGCCTGAAGAAAGCCAATGTGGAGGAATCAATGACTCAAAATTATGTGACCTGGAGAAAATTGATGAGGAGAGCCGACGTGAGCGGTTCATCGATCAACGGAAGGTTCGAGAATATTCGAGAACCTTCCGTACTAGTTCCCGGTTTTTTTGTTTCATGAAAATTGCAACTCGATACTTCGATATAAAATCGATAAAAACAGTTTGTTTATAATAATCACGATGGATATTATATGAAATAATAACAATAAGAACCTTTTTTTATTTTATTTGATTAAATGACGAGACGAGCAAGGCGCTCGCCTGAAGGTAAGCGCCACGGCTGCCCATAAACAGATGCAACACCACACAGAACTTTGAATTCCAAAGCACTGCATGGCACTGAACTGCGCTCGTTACCCCGAGACATAAGATGGTAAATCTCATAATGCCCAGTAATTTTACTGGTTTCAACGTCCTACAAACCGAAACACAACATTTCTTACACACTGTTGCTTGACGGCAGAAATAGACAAAGCGGTGGTACCAACCCAGATGGCCTCTCGCATAGGAGGGACCTACCACCTTGTAATTACTATATTGCTTCTAGAGTTATTGAATGTAGGTACCTAAACGACCAGTATAAAGAAACATATAGGTATTTAGGTTACGCAGACGTTACTAGGCAGAATTTGAAATTTGGCGCAGGCTGCAAACGATATACACCTGTATACTGTCCTCTACCTACCAAATTATGCACGATCGGTAAGCTTTAAACAAAGACTTATATGCAAACATACAAATGTATATATTCCGAGGTCTATATATTATTATTAATGTTTATATTTTTTTTTATGTGATCGTTTATAATTGTAACGACATTTAGCCTTAAAATTTTAAAATGCCTTAATATTAGTTTTAAATAGTGTACGTTACGTTGATGATCCTAAATAAATAAATATAGAATTTAGAAAAAATGTAGTACTCGGTGAAAACCGTGGTATGGCTACAGCAGGTTACTCAAACTGTAACTATATTTATCTAATATATATCCAACTTCCCTCATCCCACGCTAAGTGGAGTCGGCGCAACATGCTTTTTAACACAGGCTATAGAAAGATTTGGCTTGTAGTTTTTACGACACCCACGCGGTTGTCGTAAAAACGTCGTCAGGTAATAGGTACCTGACGTCAACTATATTCACTATATTTTCCTAATAATGTGAATAATTATCCGACTCGTGTGCTGGTCATCATTCAACATTTATCCGCTGGCGCCGAGATTGCATGCGGGCATGCGCGAGCCCCGTAGTAAAAAAAATCTGTTTCGATATTGGATAAATGTCATTTAAATATAAAATTAAATAAAAATATATACATACTGAAAATATTACTGAAATATTCTGACTATTGACCCGGGGTCAAGAAGTTATAATCACTGTCTTTGAACTAAGTACATCAAATAATTAATAACACGGAGACGCTTATGTAGGTCACGGGAACCACCGCCGACTTTTGACAGTTGCTGTACGGCTCTTTAAAAACGAAGACTTGTTGATAGGCGGCTACGTGCAGAGTAGATAAGGCACAGACTACTCACCTGTATAAAGCGCAGTAATAGTGGCAGGTCTTCGCGCGTGGTGTCGCGCACGCTCACCGCAGCCCCCAGCATCGACGCGCTCAGTTTCGTAGACATGTCTTTACAGAATAGTAGTCCGGAAGCAAGAGGTACGGTAGGTCAACGCCGTTTGCTGTGCGGAAGCACACTGTATGTAATACGGATCGCGGCGGCCACACGATACTCCCAACATTATCCAACATTTTTAATTATTGTTGTAAATTGTTACACACATCGATGTAAAACATAATGAGTTCACTTATGCGTGCCATTTTTAAATTTTATTCACAAAAATCTGCCACCCGTACCTGTGCTTGAAGAATAGTTATGCACCAATGATAATAATTTCCTTTGGATCGGGAAGGAAAATTGCTCAATCTATATTGGACCTGCTTATAGAAAGCCAGACTCCACAATTGTAGATTGTAGATGATTTCCTAGACAATTATTCGCGACACCTGTTTAAGAAACAAAGAACGAAAGCGTTCGCCTACTTTAGTTTATTGCGATCTGATCGAAATATTACAAAAAAATATTTATAAAGAAACTATGCATGCAAACAAATGGCAACAACATAGTAATTAAAATTGCCAAACGCTATTGCACTCGAGAAACCTTAACTACGAAGCTTATAATTGATTAAACTTGTACAAATTTAAAGGACCGACGATACTGCATTTAGTAAAAATAAATTCACCCCTTTTAGACCATACTATATCATTTTATGAGTGATAGAGCCAAGCTGTAGACAGTTTGGTCTATAACATGAATGGGCCGGATTGACCGGGTTGTTATCACAGAAAACCGACATAAAGTAGCGGCTTGCTGCTGCGTTTCGTACTGTGAGTGTGATATCCGGAGGCCCGAATCCCCTTCCCTTCCCAATCCCTTACTTATCCCTCCCCTCTCCTATAATTCGTCTAGTATTGTGGGTGTACATGGGCAGTGGAGATCCTTACCATTAGGTTACCCACTTGCACATTTGCCGATCTATGTTAAAAAAAAAAGATATATTTTAAAATTAAAGACACCAACCAAATGCCACTAGGAAAATGAAATATTTAAGAAATGTATGGTCAAATTAAAGGAATTTATAGTGAACGATTTATAATATATTTCATCCCCGTAGGTAGTACTAAATCCGAATGCATTGCTAGGACTTGATTGAACTATTTCTTTATCGAAAGAGTACATGTCGATATACGACTTGCAACTTTTGACAACACTAAATGGCAAAAAGAGACACCTCATTCCATTTCAATATTTGGTTTTCGAAAACAGTTGTCAAATGTTAACATTTATTTGGCGAATTCATTTCGGTATTTTGTGATTTTATAATCATCGAAATTGATGTTGTAAAAATACGAAAGATGTCAACGTTTTTATATTTATTTTAATTGCTATTTAATACTGGATATTGGCGAAATCATCGCTAATCGATGGAGCCATAATTTAAAATTAGAATCGATTAGAATTAGGTACTGTTATGAGTTATAAAATAATATGTTTTAATAAATAATAATAAATATATGTTCGAAGCAGCGATAGCTCAGCGGGGAGTGGTATGGACTGTCGAGACGAAAGTCGCAGGTTCGAAACCAGCCCCAAGTGCATACACCACTGACTTTTCTAAGTTACGTGTATATTAATTGTTAATTATCGCTTGCTTTAACGGTGAAGGAAACGTGAGGAAACCTGAGAACTCGATAAGATTTTTCGAAGGTATGTAAAGTCTGCCAACCCGCATTAGGCCAGCGTGGTGGACTAAGGCCTAATCCCTATCATTCAGTAGAGGAGGCCCGTGCCCAGCAGTGGGACGTATATAATACAGGGCTAGTAAAAAAAATGTATGTACCCAACAGACACACACATAGTCCTGTATATTTTATTTGACATAGGCGAGTATTATAAATGGGATTTTGTGTTGGTGCAGCTGATAATAGCCTACGAGATCCCTATTTATCTCTTTGCTTTAAGATCGGCAACGCGCCCATGATTCTTCTGGTATATTGGACGTACATGGGCGGTGGAGATCACTTATTATCAGGTGACACACGTGCACGTTTGTCGGCCTATGCTTATAAAAACGAGAGGCTCGTCGGCTGCGAGTCAAGTTCAATAGTATGATGAGAGATGATGATGATGATGAGAATGAGATCTATCGTAAATAAATATAATTCTTCTGTACTTACTAACCTTTCACTTCATCGAAAACTCCTAAACGGCTGGTCGGCTACACGGTTATGATTATTTTTTGTGTTTTTGAGTTGCTCAATAACAAAAAGCTTTTAATATAGTCTCGATTCAGATTTTAACTTCAAGGTTGCAAAATATGGCTATTCGGGAGATGATGCTTAAATGGCTTTCTGACTACCTCAAGAACTGGAAACAGCGAGTACGCGTTGGTAATCACTTTAGCGATACTGTAAACTGTTCTTATGGTGTATCTCAGGGCGCCCGGCCCGGGCGGTACAATCTCATCATCTTTATTTCTAGTTTATATTATTGAATTACGTAAATTAAACATTACAGGCACTACAATAATTATGTTCGCAGATGACAGTGTTTTACTATTTCAGGGAAAGAATTCAAAAGAGTACAGAAGCACGTTTAAGTAAAGTGATTAAATGGCTAGAAAATAATCTTAAAAATACATCTGCTTAAATAGATCGAAGACAAAATACATCTGCTTCAGTAAATCAAAAGTATCCAATGCGAAAACTAATTTTATTGTAAAAATTCACACAAATTCATGCAAACTGCCGTCCGCGTCACTTCGAATCATATATGATATCATACGTCACTGTAGCGCGAACTTGTTACGTCGAATGGTTGATTGAAAATTACATAATGAAATTGTTTAAAATCACCATTTTAAGGACTGTTTATGCTCAAAACATAGATTGAGTACTAAAAAGTGTGATTCTTTTTTTTTCTTTTTTTATTCCAGAACGGCAAAGTGACTGCACTACACCTGATGGTAAGCGTAGTGCAATCCAAAAAACCAGCGACCACCGACAAACAATGAGTTTATCGGTGGTCACCAGAGTCATGCCGACCTGTGAAAATGCTTCTTCCCTCTTCGTAGAGGAAAAAACAAATCGAGGGATCTGCGACAGGACAGGCGGATGACCGATGCAGGCACAATAATACAAGAATGTAACCCTATACCCGCCCCAATCAACCCATCAAGTCATGTCGCAAGCCCCTCGGGAGAACCCGATATATACTAGTTGATCCTGGAGCGCGATCCACACAAGGCGCGTGGATCACTATGGCAGGTTTTAACACCATGTGTATGGTGGTCGCTATCCGGGCGGATAGAATATCCTACAACCAGCATACGTTATAAATTTTGCTAATTATACCGTGACAAAAGTGAATTAACAAAAAAAATAGTGATTTACTATGGATAAGTAATTAAACTTGAGACAAGACAGACGATTTTATTTTTCTAACATCGAGTCATTACGCCATTACTACTGATTACTTTTATACCAAACTTATAAAAATAAAATAAAATATGTAACTGCACTTCTTTAGAAAGGGTCCCTTCCATTAAATACCTGGGTGTCACGATTGATGAAACCTCTCATGGAAATTCCATATCATAAATACAGCTAAAAGAGTCAGGCAAATCATTTATATTTTCGGAAACCTAAGAACGATTGCTAGCAACCAATTATTATTCCAAACTTATAATGTTCTATGTCATTGTATAATTAACTATTGCATTAGTTCTTGGGGCGGAGCTTGTAAAACACATATGTACTTACATTACAAATAGAACGAGTTCAAACAGCAGTCCTATAATTAATGATTTCCCTGCCGCTATCCGACTATCTTACTATATGTATAAAGAAGTATTTATTTAGACAGTACGAAACAAAACCTCAGGCTTTTAAACAGGGGGTCCGAACCTACTTTTGTGACTTCTAGATACCAAATTATAATAGACATCCCGCTGTCAACGGTGAACCTATCGGAAACCATATCCGATTGGCAAGTATCTAACGAATTGTCCAATTCTGATCACAGATGGATAAGATGTAAACTGAACGTGGACACTAAGAAACCTGAACCCTGGCGCAATCCCAGACGAACTGACTACGTAAAGTTCGGTAAGCTAGTGTCAGAAAGCCCTAATCTCAAACATATCCCTGAGGAATATGGAGGGCCAACTGACATAGACAAACACGTTAATAAACTGACTAAAACACTAATAGACGAATTTCAAAAAACATGCCCGCTTACGAGGCAACTGCGAACATACGAACTGCGCATATACACCGATGGCTCAAAAGCAAGGACAGGATCGGGAGCAGGAGTGTTTTCACCAGAATTGAACATCAAGATATCAATGGCCTTGGGCGAATACAGTTCCATCTATCAATGTGAATGTGTCGCCATCACACAGGCTGCCAAAGCAGTGGAAAAACGGGGCCTTACAGGCTATAAAATACGAATTGTATCCGATAGGGCTGCGGTATTACAAGCTCTAGACAGCAAAACTATCCAGTCAGGGCTTATACTAGAGTGCCACCAGGCACTGGAGGGTATAGGAAAGATAAACTCAGTTACCCTACAGAGGAAAAAGGGCACAGTGGCTCTCTAGGAAACGACGCAGCTGATGAGCTGGCTAAAAGAGGGTCAGACCAGGCATTGATGGGTCCCAACCCAATACTGCCACTGCCCTTTAATTAGCTGAGGACATGGCTGCGTCACAGAACGCACACACAAAATAACACGCAGATCAATGGGCGAATATTAGTACATGCAGACAATCCCGGGAAGCCGTGCCACACCCGGATATACGTCTGACTAATCACCTCCTATCTTTAGACAGGGCATCCCTACGCATAGTTATAGGTACCATCACTGGACATTGGCCGCTAAACAAACATTTATATGTTCTAGGTATGACTGATAGCCCCCTATGTAGGGGATGTCTGTTGGTTGATGAAACAGCTGCCCATGTCATCCTGGAATGTGAAGGTGTAGCTGCACAACGGGCAGAAATCCTCGACTCACCGGGGTCACTCCGAGAAGCCTGTGGAGAGACCAGGAAGATCCTGCGCTTCTGTTCGGAGTTAGGCTGGCTTGTTCTAGAGCCGGCATGCATATCACGCACAATGGCCTGGTACTTTTCCAGGCTAAGTGCGGGAAAAGGAGCCCACAACCAAAACCAAAACCAAAGTACGAAACAAAATCCTGTACCAAAGTATAAGGCCAAAGAATTTTATAGGGATATGGTATCGCAAAATACAGGATTAACCTAGTTTGGGAACCAGAAACTCAACAAATTGTAACCAAAATGTTTTTAACACGCTTTTATTAGCTTCAGACGTATGTATGTTGGTAGGTTGGTATGTTGGTATGATTGTCTGTAACCTTTGTCTGTTATCTTTGAACGTGATTTTGACCTCCTTCAAAACGTCGGATTTAATTGAAAATTGGCATACCTATTAAGGACCGATGACAATGCAATATTATAAAAAAAAATAAAGGTATTGCAAATTGTGATTAATAATTATAAATAATTGTGTTGTGTGTAAAGTTTAGTTTAGCGCCATCTACATACGCATAACAATGCCAATAGTTGGCGCTTTTGCTATTCGGGTTAGGATTTAAAATTGTCATATCGTAGTATCTAAGAGCGTCAATAGATGGCGCTTTTTTGATATTCTGGTTAGGAATTAAAATTATACTCTCTGGGTCTTCGCTAATTATAGGGAATATCGTAGTATCTAAGATTTATACCGAACTACGAAGTTCGTCAGCGTGTTTCTCATAACATCATATTTGCGTTCTGAGCATTGCATCAATACATGTCTTATTTGTGAAGAACCTCAACCGACTACAATATATTTTTATTTTAACTAAAAAATGAAAAATAAATAATAGTTAAAAAAACTAAAAAACACGCTTTTGTAGAAAGTCTAACTAAAAAATAGAAAATAAATTTGAAGAAAACAATGTATTTTATTGTAAAAAAGCATGGGGTGCTTTCTAAGATACTATCTAAATGATAATCCTTCTACTCATATCTTTCAATACAATAATTATAACTATTGACACCATGCACCCCACGCTTTTTTTTACAATAAAATACATTGTTTTCTTCAAATTTATTATCAATTTTTTTAGTTAGACTTTCTTTAATAAAGATATTTATTTGGTGCGAATAATAAAGGATAAAATTTGCAAAAATTCTAGAATAAAATTATCATTTACACTAAGAAAACAGAAAAAACAAACAATTAAACGGAATATGGCTGTGAAATTGAGTACAAATATTGCTTATTTAAAATTATGAACACGTGCTTCACGTGTTTTAAAATTCAACTCGCAGCAATATAATTTCAGCAAATATTAATAAGTAAGTAAGTAAAATTATTTTAAAGTCTTATCTTTCAGAGTTTCCAGGTAATCTAAAAACAGTTATCTTTGGATGCGTTATTGACGAATTCATGCAACCAAAAACAGCACAATATATCCTACTCGTCATATTAAATATCATGTACTTGATCTTATTACACGCTTTTTATTAACTTCACCTGTATGTTTGTTTTTTTTTAGTGAAAAAATCGCGCGGTTATTGTTAAAAAACAACACACCGTCGTCCGTTCGTCACTGCGGCACAGTCGCGAGTCGCGACTGTCTACATGCCGAGCGCATGACGAGATCGAGGCGCGTAGGTATAGCTCGCGTTTCATCCGTTTGTATGAAGTTGGAATTCTGTATGGATAATATACCGTGCCTTTGTTACGGCGCCGACATATACATTTTGAATGGAAGAGCCACGCTATATATAGTTTATAACACGGACGAGTATCCGAACGCACCGCGCCGTTCCTAGAAGCGTACGCGCCACAACGCCTGATGTCACGCGATCCGATGCAGCCAATCAGAGCGCTCCGCCGGCGCGGAGCGCGCGTTACCTACCGACACAGCCACGAGTGCCGGTCACGTACGTCAGTCAGTCGGCCACAGAGTCCCGTCGCGTCCGATCGCCGCGCATAAGAAAACTCCCCGCGCGTTACCAATAGTTTATTGTATACTTATGTGTAATTCCTGGTTTAATATTATAATTTGTTATTTGAAACTGGTGCATTATTTAAACATCACACACGTCTCGCTCAGAACCCAACAAACTACAAGATTAACACTCATAGGATTTGACATCTTAGAATCCCATGTTAAATCTGGCTGCCCAACGAGCGGGCAACGTTAAGTGTGTGTTTAAATTGTGTGTACTGTGATCGGTAATCTCCATAATGCCACGTAACGCAACGCGTAGTAAACGCCGGCAAACCGAATTCTTCGACATGGATCCAGAACAAGACATGACCACGCCCACGTCGGCGGGACGCCATGCGCCCACGGCGGAAGGCTCGACGTGCATCACAGCGAGCGATATGGCCTCGCTCATAACTTAATTGCAGCAAGCACAAGCCGAAAATTTCGAGCGACTTCTGACAAGAGTTTTTGAAGCACGTCAGTCATCTTGTTCGCGCGCGCGTGTTTCAACCGCGCCGGCCACGCCCACGTCATCGCCTGCTCAACCTGCACCCGGCAACTTTGCCACGTGCAAGGCTCGTTTCAGCGGAGCGACAACAGAATCCTTAGACGGTTTTATTGATGCTGTAGAAGCATTCAAAGACTGCGCAAACGTCAGTGATGCCAACGCTTTACGCGGACTCTCAATGCTACTTACGCATGAAGCCGCTACATGGTGGCAAGGAGTGAAAGCAACGGTCACCACCTGGGACAGCGCACTCCACTACCTGCGCAGCGCTTTCGGGGATAGCCGCCCTCCACATCGCATATACGTGGAACTCTTCTCCAACCCACAAGGTCAAGAGAAGACAGAAATATTCGTGGCCAAAGCGCGCGCCCAGTTAGCACACATACCGAACGGCGATCTTAGTGAAAAAGTTCAACTAGACATGATATACGGGATTCTCAGTTATAAAATACGTAAACGGCTACGCAGAGAAGAATTCTCCAATTTCAATGACTTCCTCCAAAAGGTCCGAAGTATCGAGGAAGCCACATCAGAGCCGCAAAATTCGCGCGCCGACACTTCAAAGGGCGCCGCCGTTGCCGCCCGCGCTTTATTGAAATCGCCGACAAAAACGCCGCCAGCGCAACCGTCAACGCAGCGAGCTAATTTTTGCCGACGGCCTACAGCAACAGAGACTACTTCGCGTCACCATGAGTCAAGCATCGACTCCAACACCACTCCTGCTAGGAAATTTGTGTTTTGTCTTTTCTGCAAAAATTACGGACATACTCGTGAACAGTGCCGTAAATTAAAACAAACTGTAGACAATAATAAGCCTAGTGGCAGTAATGTGACCAGTAAAAATAGTGTAATATCGTTTTACGGATGTGGCGAGAGCGGAGTGATGCGTTCGAATTGCTCGAAGTGTAACTCAAATTTTAGCTCATTTGATTTTATTCCTATATCAAAAAAGTCAATGACCCCACGAGCAGCTGTTGCTGGTAAGGTGTTCGCACACGTAAGTAATTTTGTTCCTCCTAAGGCTTGTACTGGGGCTGTACCTGACTTGTGTTCTCATAATTATTGTAGTGGGAACCCTAAGTGCCCAAATTGTATAACATTAAATACAGCGCTTCCCGCTACACAACACAGTCATATTTATCAAAATAATGAAAGTACACCCCCCGAAAACAATGTTTCTAAACATAAAAATAATGTTTTTTGTAATCGTACATTTAAGAAGAAAAGTTTTAATTTTGCATATCCATACGATATGCCTACGGCATCCCTTCCTATCATCGAGGGGGAGCCTTATAAACGCACACATGTAGCTAGTGAATTTGAGTCAGTGCCTCTTAGGGTACCTAGTGATAATCAGTGCGTCGTAAATAAGAATTTGCAGAATTATCGTGAACCTCTTAAAATAAAGAGTCAACGTAACGATAGTGTTCAAATTTTGCAAAATAATCATCTGCGTCAGCGTCCATCACGAAGTAGGGTGCCCATGAATTTATCGGGACAAATATCGAAAATTAAGTTACCTGATAGGGTAACCATGAGTTTACCAGGACAAGTTCCGGAAACCAGTTTTTCTAGTAGTATGTCCCCAATATCCGGTAATGAGGGTTTCGTTACCTTTTCATCAATGAGTTCTCAACAGGAGAATACACTGCGCCGACCCATTTTAGGTATTGAGATTTTAGGAATCCAAGGAAGAGGATTAATCGATACCGCGGCCAAGGGAACTATCGCCGGATCCGCACTCTACGAGTTATTAAAACAGCATAATCAACCCTTCGAGCAGAAGTGTATGCGTGTGAAACTCGCCGATGGTTCAGCACCCACACGCCAGATGCTGTCAACGACACTCGAAGTTTATATTAAAGGTAGGAGTGTTCACGTAGAATTTTTTGTTTTTCCGGATGCTATAGGCAATGACACATTACTTGGTATAGATTTTTTAACAAAAGCCGGATTGGAAATTAATTTTGCCACTTCCACATGGTGCTTTCATGGTTCCGGAAAAGTATATCCCCTAGAGTTTGAGTACGCCAATAACTTTGCGTCCTGCTCCGCTGCCGAGTTCCTGAGAGAAGACGAGGGAACCATGCTCAACCCACACGAACGTGAGGGGTTAGTTTCACTTCTGCAGCATAACGGAGATATCTTTGAACCAGGGGGAGCACCCACTCCGTATGCCGAACATCATATTGACACTGGGGAGCATGCACCAATATCAGTTCCTCCGTATCGGCTCACACCAGCGAAAAAAGAATTAATGAAAGTTGAGCTTGACAAAATGCTCAAAGCCGGAATTATAGAAGAATGCGAGTCTGCATGGACATCTCCGGCGGTGCTAGTGCCTAAAAAGGATAATAGCATCCGATTTTGCGTGGATTACCGCAAACTAAACGCTGTCACAAAGACTGATAGCTATCCGCTTCCGCTCATAGATGAGCTCCTACAGTCGACAAAGCGTCATTGTTTCATGTCTACAATTGATTTGAAAGCAGGCTATTGGCAGGTGCAAGTTCGCCCAGCTGATCGGGATAAAACCGCCTTTGTAACCCCATTTGGTACATACCGTTTTACGCGTATGCCTTTTGGATTAAAGAATGCGCCATCTACCTTCCAACGGCTGATAGATCGATTTCGTTCTGGCGCTAGTCTACAAGGCGTCGTAATACTAGCTTATTTAGATGACCTGCTCATTATTTCCGAAGACTTTTCTAGCCATCTACAAGACTTACAAAAAGTCTTTGACCGTCTGCGTCTATTCGGTTTACGAGCAAATCGTGCGAAATGTTACTTTTCGCGTCCAACAATAAATTACCTTGGACATGTGATAACTCCTGAAGGTATTAAACCGGATCCTTCAAAGATCGACGCAGTTGTACGGATGGCGAACCCTAAGAATTTAAAGCATTTAAAATCATTTTTGCAGACATGTTCCTGGTTCAGGAAGTTTGTCCCAATTTTTTCTCAGGCAGCCCAACCCCTATCTAAGCTCACACGTAAGAATGAACCGTGGGTATGGGAAAGTCAACAACAGGAAGCATTCGAGTGCCTGAAAGAAAGGTTAACGTCGGCACCAATATTGGTCAAGGCCGATTATTCTAAAACTTTCGTATTACGCACGGATGCCAGTAATTATGCCCTGGGGGCTGTCTTACTGCAGGGAGAAGACACTGAAGAGCGGCCAATTGAATATGCCAGTCGTCTGTTAACTCCCCCCGAAAGAAATTATACCACAACTGAGAAGGAAGTCTTAGCAGTTGTTTGGGCCGTAGATAAATTCCGTGGTTATCTAGATGGTCATCCGGTCATAGTTAGAAGTGACCACCAGCCGCTGAAGTGGATCTTCACTCTAAAAACTCCTAACGGGCGTCTCATTAGATGGGCTATGAAACTACAAGCTTTTGATATTCGTTTCGAATATACGCCCGGTAAAGCTAACGTTGTAGCTGATGCTTTAAGCCGTCCACAGTGCGACGATACCAACATTGATAGTTGTGACGTCTGCAGCGTTAACGTCGATTTACCACGTGTAAGTGCCGCTGAAATTCGTAAAGAGCAGCTTGATGATCCGGAGGTTGCCAAAATCCTCAACAGCCTAGAAGATTCTAGACCTGACGACACTCAATGGTTGGATAGAGGATACATCATGAATCAAGGTGTATTATATCGCTATATACCCGATTCAGACAGTGAGCAGCCGCAACTCGTCGTACCGATTTCTATGCGCGAGAAGATCTTAAAGGAGTTTCATGACGCCCCCACCGCCGGTCACCAAGGGGTGGAACGGACGTTCAATCGGATCAGCCGAAATTATTATTTTATGGGAATGCGTAAATATATTACAGACTACCTGAAAAATTGTGAAGAGTGTCAGCGATACAAAGCATCGAATCAGAAGCCCGCTGGACTCCTACAGACACCTGTCCTCAACCAGCGTGGAGAAGTCCTCGCCATCGATTTGTTTGGTCCCTTACCGGAAGGGCAACATGGCGAGAGATGGGTACTTTTAGTCGAAGATACGGCCACCAGATGGGTCGATCTGTTTGCTCTGACAGAAGCTTCTGCAGAAGTATGTGCACCCGTACTCATAAATGAATATTTCCTTAGATATGGGTTCCCACGCCGAATCATATCAGACAACGGTGTACAATTCATATCAGCCACCATGCAACAGTGCATGTTTATTCTTGGTATCAAACAAAACCTCATCCCTTTATACCACCCTGAAGCAAATCCTGCAGAACGTAAGAATCGGGATTTACGGACGCATCTTTCTATATTAGTGAAAAACGAGCACCGTAAATGGCCCGAATGTTTGCCCTCGGTACGCTTTGCTATGAACAGTGCAACCTGTTCCACTTTAGGGACCAGTCCCGCGCTGCTTACGTTTGCTAGAGAAATGCGTACCCCATTTGATGTGCAACACGATTTAAGGGCTATACTAGATAAAGAAAATTTCCTCCCTCAAATCACCCCATTCCTTCGTAGGTTTCTAGGAAATTGGGATGAAATTAGAGGAAGGGCTGAACAGCATCAGGACGATAGAAAGAAACATGCTGACAAGACCCGACAGATGGTACACTACAAACTAGGAGATTTAGTTTTTGTCTCAACTTATTTACTTAGTAATGCTGCTAAGGGTAGGACCCGTAAATTCATGCCGAAACGTGATGGACCCTATTGCATTAGTAAAGTTGTTAGTCCTACCAGTTATGAGGTCTCTGACTTAGATTCAAAAACTTTAGGCAAGTTCCACGCTTCCGATCTGAAGCCGTACCATAGTAAGACAGGTCAGGTCTCAGTCCCAGTTCAGCCTCGGCGCCTTCGTGGTCGCCCGCGTCATTCGGATGTTACCGAGTCACCAACGGGGCGTTGTAGTGACTCGGAGGGGGAGGATATAACACGGACGAGTATCCGAACGCACCGCGCCGTTCCTAGAAGCGTACGCGCCACAACGCCTGATGTCACGCGATCCGATGCAGCCAATCAGAGCGCTCCGCCGGCGCGGAGCGCGCGTTACCTACCGACACAGCCACGAGTGCCGGTCACGTACGTCAGTCAGTCGGCCACAGAGTCCCGTCGCGTCCGATCGCCGCGCGCCGCGCATAAGAAAACTCCCCGCGCGTTACCAATAGTTTATTGTATACTTATGTGTAATTCCTGGTTTAATATTATAATTTGTTATTTGAAACTGGTGCATTATTTAAACATCACACACGTCTCGCTCAGAACCCAACAAACTACAAGATTAACACTCATAGGATTTGACATCTTAGAATCCCATGTTAAAAGTTTTATTTACAGCATGAATGTGCTGGCTCGAACGGGTCGTTACCATCGTCCCACAGAAAAACGACGCATAGGAACGGTTTGCTGCTGAGTTTCCTATGGTGAGTGAGATATCCGTAGGCCCAAGTCCCCCTCCGCTCCCCAATTCCTTAAGTATTCTGTAAAGTAATGACATCTAGCGTCAAACTTGTACAACTCTTGTTGTCATAGATACGCCTATATATTGTGACCATAGATCAGTGTTTCCCAACCTTTTTTAGGTCATAACCCAACTTAACATTTTTTTGTTAAATTTGTCACCGATATCTAGCATTGCATTTAAATAACCCAAAGCGAAAGGGTTAAAGTAGTGTCGAGTCAATTTTTAAATTGCCCCCCTTAACTATCAAATTGCCCCCCTGTGGGGCGTGGGCCCCACGTTGGTAAACACTGCCATAGATTGTCACTAAAATAAACGCAACTTATTTACATAGGTTATAAATATTATTATTTAATCATACAAACCCAACCTCACATATTCCTTTCCTTTACGATCAACAATGTGCCCATTATGCTTTTATGGTCCAGTCATTTTAGCTTAAATTAGGTAAGAATCTCGGAATTCGAGATACCCAGCTGTAAGTTTGTAAATACTTGTATATTGACACCCTGAAAGTTGTCTCAAAACCTACATATGGTAGGGTGTGCGCAACTATTAAATTTCAAGGTCAAAGGTCACAAAAATCGTATTTTTGTGCTTTTTTTGTAAATATCTCATTTCCTATGGGTATTTTGCTATTTGTATCTATTATCAATATTATAGAACACAAAATTCTCTACAAATTTTGTTTAAAACTTTTTTTCATACGGTGAACCGTTTCCGAGATAGAGGGCGGAGAGCGCGCGGTCACAGGATCACTTCAGGTCAAACGGTGCCTCCGGTCGAAAACGCGCCATATATAGTTGATGAACTATCGATAAATCAATGATAATAAATATTTGTCAATTTTTATTAACTATTATGTTATACTAGCTTTTGCTCGCGGCTCCGCCCGCGTGAACAGCATTTTCCGGGATAAAAGTAGCCTGTAACCGTCTGCAGGGCTCCATCTGTCTCTGTAGATAAATTCATCAAAATCGGTTCAGTGATTTAGGCGTGAAAGCGTAACAAACAAACTCAGTTTCGCATTTACTTTCACCCCCTTTTTCATCCCTTATTAAATAAAATTTCCAAAATTCCTGAAACACGTATTTATTTATTTTACGTCAATAACCGAAATACCAAATTTCGTTCATGTAACTTTCAAAATGACGGACTTGTGACCGCGCGCTCTCTGCCCTCTATCTCGAAAACGGTTCGCCGTATGAAAAAAAGTTTTAAACAAAATTTGTAGAGAATTTTGTATTCTACAATATTGATAATGGATACAAATAGCAAAAAACCCATAGGAAATGAGATATTTACAAAAAAAGCGATTTTTGTGACCTTTGACCTTGAAATTTAATAGTTGCGCACACCCTACCATATGTAGGTTTTGAGACAACTTTTAGGGTGTTAATATACAAGTATTTATAGACTTAACAGCTGGGTATCTCGGATTCCGAGGTGAACTTACTAAAATGACTGGACCATTAGTATTGTGGCGTACATGGTTGGTGGAGATCACTTACCACAAGGTAACCCACATGCTCGTTTGCCGGCTGTAAAAAACGTACATACATACGGTCCGAATACAGAACCTCCTCTTTTAAAACGGTTAAAAATAACAATAATTTATAATATGATGAAAATCGCTGCAATAAAAAATTATTTGCATCTAATGAGCAACACTTTCTTTTTATTACATTAATAGGATAAAGTCATTTAACTTTAAGAAAATCTCTATACAGTGCCATCTATTTATTATGACGCGAACTAGCAGACATGCAGTTGGACATCAGACAGTTGTTCTGTTTCCATATGATTATTAATTATGAAAAGGATGTCTAGATGTCGCAGTAGTAAAGTACCTAGGTTATCTTTGTTAAGTAGTTATTGAAATGCCCGTCTGATGGCGCACCGTGCATGACAATGCATATAGCACGAGATCCGGCAGTAGAATCTATACGTTCATGACGTAGATGCTCAAGCTCAAATTTCTATATTTATTTTCGAATAGGACAATACATTGATCATAGGGTGCCAGTCAAAAAGTGCCCGCATATATTTTTAATAATAAAAAATATAATTAAATTTTGGGAAAAAATTTCGTTCATGGTGTAGTTAAATAAAACATTGTTCCTATTACAGCTATGTATGTAGAGAATTCAAAAAGCCATGGGTGCCGTTGCCTACTCGGCCGCAACTACTTGGCAGCCAGGTGTAAACAGGTAATACTTTGTTTTATTTATACGTTCATGACGTATATTCATGTTTTATACATCAAATTAAAGCTTATTTTTTTTTTGGAACGAAGTTCCTTACGGCAGGCTTGGAGGGGATAGGGATTTCGCTGCGTGACCGAACTGAAAAAAATGTGATAGTAAAACCGTAAGAAATATGCGTGGAAAAAATGCGTGGAAAAAATGCGTGGAATAAAACCGTTAAATGAGACTTTTTTTAAACTTAATTTGATATCTAGCACACAAAGTTAAAGTCGAAATTCCGTTAATAAAACAGATAGATAACTTATGACATTTGGAAATGTAGACGCGGTTTGAAATTTGAATTTGAATTTTTGATTATAGAACACGGCCGTCCACCGTTTAGTAGCCAGTCTAAGTCTGAATTAATAAGTTTTTATTTATAATTACATAAGTTGATAAAAAATGCTATACAATAGCTTTACCGCGGCAGTCTCCGAGTGCTACACGTCTTTTTTTTATTTCTATTTTTCTATTCTATTTCTATGTAATGTTATGTTGTCAAACAAAAATAAAGAGACATATTTTGTTATTTTAGTTGATAATTTGTATTTTTTACAATTTGTGTCGATTCTACATTAGCCGAAGGAACTTCGTTCCTACCTGGTGTCCCACGACACACACCAATTTTTTTTTAATTATCATGATTTACCGCTGCCTGTGAAAAAATCACCGCAAATTAGGGTTGCCAGCCGTTAAAAATGCTAGGTATCAAAGATAAAATGAGAGAGAGTTATCGCGCAATGCTACTTGTTAGACGAGGATGGCGAGTGTCAGCTGTGAGAATTTTCGAAGCCATTGTGCATGCGTCGACAGATAGGGTTCTCAACACAGCAGCTGAGATATTCTTATATTCTAACCACTGTTTGGAGCTCGTTATACACAACGTTGTTTATATTATTATTTTTTTATTTAACTTAATCATACTATAAAGTTGTTAAAAAATATTAATTTCAAGTTCTATTCGAGGTATAAAGAAAATAATTAGAGATGTGCCGACTAGTCGGCGACTATTCGGCGACTATTCGGCAAAGAACGCCGACTATCCAACTTCTTACACTTCTTAAAAAATCCATACACGAGACTTTCTTTTTGACATGATAAAATTTTAATTGAGCTCGTCACTTTAATATACAATACCGGTATTATCTTTACACAAAAATATTTTTTTTCACACAATAACACCGCTCTGACCATACAGAAGCAAAAATCAAGAAACAATGCGACGTAAATAAAATAGGTTCCGACACGCTCGCAGGCGGCGGTTGCAACTTGCGCGCGGATCAGCTGTAAACGAAGCGTCACGGATATCCCCGAAACGGTGATCGGCTCGGCCGAATAGTCGGCCGACTAGTCGGCCTCTTTACAACCGACTAATCGGCTAGTCGGCTAGTCGGCCAAAGTCATAATCGGCACATCTCTAAAAATAATTATTCGGGTATACATTTTTTATTGATTTTTTATCGATAAAAAAAAACTACAAAATTATCTTAACTGATTTATATAAATATACTAGCTGTCCCTCGCGGCTCCGCCCGCGTGATCTGCTTTTTCCGGGATAAAAGTAGCCTAACAGTGGCGCCATCTGTCGAAATTTAGGGTTGTATGTATTTTTAATGCTGTATCATAAAAAAATAAAAAAATAATATTTATCTAAAAATTAAAAAAAAAAATTGGGGTGGACTACCCTTAACATTTAGGGGGATGAAAAATAGATGTCCGATTCTCAGACATACCCAATATGTACAAAAAAATTCATGAGAATCGGTCAAGGCGTTTCGGAGGAGTTTAAACCACAAACACCGCGACACGAGAATTTTATATAATAGACTAGATGACCCGGTGAACTTCGTATCACCTACATAATATATTTGTGTAAAATGTGGTCAAAAGTTAATACAAATGTTTTATTTACATTAAATGCAATTAAGTGAGGTACTGCGCCATTGCACGTGAGGTAGCCCGTCGCACATTTAATTGACTTCGACGACCTAAGTCAGGTCGTCTCCCACCTCCCTCCGGTTGGACAGTCCTGTCCCCGTCCCGTCCCCGTCCTGTCCCCGACCTGTCCGCGTCCCGTCCCCGTCCTGTCCCCGTCTTGTCCTGTCCCTGTCCTGTCCTGTCTCACTGTCCTGTCTCACTGTCCTGTCTCACTGTCCTGTCTCTCTGTCATGTCTCTCTGTCCTGTCTCACTGTCCTGTCTCACTGTCCTGTCTCACTATCCTGTCTCACTGGCCTGTCTCACTGTCCTGTCTCACTGTCCTGTCTCACTGTCCTGTCTCAATGTCCTGTCTCACTGTCCTGTCTCACTGTCCTGTCTCAATGTCCTGTCTCACTGTCCTGTCTCACTATCCTGTCTCACTGGCCTGTCTCACTATCCTGTCTCACTGGCCTGTCTCACTATCCTGTCTCACTGTCCTGTCTCACTGTCCTGTCTCAATGTCCTGTCTCACTGTCCTGTCTCACTGTCCTGTCTCACTGTCCTGTCTCACTGTCCTGTCTCACTGTCCTGTCTCACTGTCCTGTCTCACTGTCCTGTCTCACTGTCCTGTCTCACTGTCCTGTCTCACTGTCCTGTCTCACTTTCCTGTCTCACTGTCCTGTCTCACTGTCCTGTCCCTGTCCTGTCCCTGTCCAGTCTAGACGCTATACGACCCGTCATCACGGCAAGCTTCGCAACGACAACTCAACAACTATTAATAAATTAAAAATTAATTAAAAAAACATTGTCCAGCGGACAAAATTGTGAATCTAAACCATTCTCAGATCCCCTTGAACACACACAAAAAATTTCATCAAAATCGGTCCAGTCGTTTAAGAGAAGTTCAGGAACATACACACTCACAGAAGAATTATATATATAAAGATAAGAACAGTCACCCGTAGACTATAAATACTGTATAATCTGGAGACAGCCAACATTCAAATATTTTATGATAGGTAATTTGGTGACTGGCTACTAACCAGTGTTCGATATTCAAAAATTGAAATGCATATTTCTAACCGATCTTTTCCAAACTCAACGTACTTCTATTGATAAATACCAAGGACAAGTTCGAAAATGAGCTTAATCGGCCAAGTAACTTAAAAATACAGGTTGTAAAAATTTGCAAAATCCTTAAAATGAATATTTTTTGACTTTCTTCGTTGAATAACTTTTGAATGCGATATTATGTGGGATTTCTGATCGTTGAATCTAAAAGCTCTTTAGATTCAAGCTTCAATTTCCATATTCGACGCATGCGCAATGGCTTCAAAAATTCTCACAGCTGACACTCGCCATCCTCGTCTAACAAGTAGCATTGCGTGATAACCCTCTCTCATTTTATCTTTGATACAGTAGCATTTTTAACGCCTGGCAACCCTAATTTGCGGTGATTTTTTCACAGGCAGCGGTATATCATGATAATTAAAAAAAAGCTTTAATTTGATGTATAAAACATGAATATACGTCATGAACGTATAAATACAACAAGTATTACCTGTTTACACCTGGCTGCCAAGTAGTTGCGGCCGAGAAGGCAACGGCACCCATGGCTTTTTGAATTCTCTACATACATAGCTGTAATAGGAACAATGTTTTATTTAACTACACCATGAACGAAATTTTTTCCCAAAATTTTTTAGAAAATGTTATATAACATTTTATAACACCGGTGTGGCAGCATCATTTAGTAAACATTTCTTAACAATTTGTAACATTTTGTAACATTTGTTAACATTTTATAACCGCAGGCGGCGGTACTTTTGAGAGCGGCGCCGTCAAAGAAGCCGTCAAAGAAGAATGTTCAGAAATGTTAGAAAATGTTAAGAAATGTTATAAAATGTTAAGAAATGTTATAAAATGTTAGATTTAATGTTAGAAAATGTTTGTAAACATTTTATAACATCGGTGTGGCAGCACCATTAGAGAACATTACTATTCTTAATGATCTATACTAATAATAAAGCTGTAGAGTTTGATTGTTTGTTTGTTTGTTTGTTTGTTTGTTTGAACGCGCTAATCTCAGGAACTACTGGTTCGAATTGAAAAATTCTTTTGTGTGTTGGATAGTCCATTTATCGAGGAACGCTTTAGGATATATAACATTACGCTGCGACCATTAGAAGCGAAGCATCAGTGAAAAATGTTGCAAAAACGGGGAAAATTATTCATATTTGAAGGCTTCCGTTGCTAAGCTACCGAAAAAATATTATTTGAAGGCTTCCGTTGCTAAGCTACCCAAATCTATACTAATATTATAAAGCTGTAGAGTTTGATTGTCTGTTTGTTTGCCTGATCACGTGGGCGGAGCCGCGAGCAAAAGCTAGTTTTTTATATTTACGCGAATGTTACACATTAAACTAAAACTCATTAAAACGGATTTTCGAAAGCTTTGCGGCCGTCGTGGTCGCGGGGTGGACTGGTGATTACTATTCTTTGAAAATTATCACGTCGAAATCCCGGTGCGCGAGGTCGTATAACTTTGTTTCTACTCCAAGACTGACTGATCCTTCTATTTACTTTCCCTGGCGTTGTAATGTTGTGTTTTCAGCATATCTCGCCGCACCCTGAAGCAAATCCTGGTTACGCCCTTCGGGGCATCTCGAAAATTCATAGAGACCTAAAGATGTTAAAAATATCGATTTGATATATTTTGTTCGATATTTTTTTTATTCTAGCACAGCATAGTGACTGCACTAAACCTGATGTCACGCACAGTGCAGTTAAACAAAATCAGCGACCACCGATCAACAATGGTTTTCACAATCCAATGTCTGATTAAATATTTCACACTCCGAACAGAGAAGAACCAAATAGAGGAGCCGGCGACAGGACAGGTGGATGACCGATTCAGGCACAGGTATACAAGGATAGGCCCTATACTTGCCCCAACCAACCATCAATTTCAGTCACAAGCCCCTACAGAAGCGGATATACACTGGCTTATCTTGGAACGCAACCACACGAGGTGTGTGGATCACTATGGCCGGTTTTAACACTAAGTGTATGGTGGTCGCTATCCGGGCGGATATGAGTCGCACTACCACCAGCGAATCAATGATAATCGATGTATTCATATTGACGTGATAACGTCTTATAATTCGATAGAGCCGGCTGCACGCACGAAAAAACATGACTCATGCGTCGTTACCTCGCTAGATGTCACGTTCCATTTAAGGCTTGAAGTGCAAGCGAGAGCGCGGTACGAGCGACAAAGAAGCACAATCGGCCTTTGCGTTCGGCAGCGTTCGAGATTTAAAAAAATTAAAACATAAATATTAAATCTTCCACATATCACAACAACGTGTCTGAAATGACAGGCACAGAGTACATTATTGATGACAGGTTAGACCAGCCATCCGTCAAAGGGAACATTTTCTCCTATATCAAACACATTGAGGCGGGCTTTTTAAAACTAGATTTACGAAAAGGACATTGTTCGTCGACCATACATAGTTGGCCTAAGAACCAAAAGGTAGGTGAATTTACTTTTTGGGTTTTAGATAATGTATATATTTGATTGAAACTATATTAAAACTACGGACACTTGAGAATTCCGAAAAATGAATAAAATACTTTCGGATTTTGAGGTTATAATTAGGCCAATAAATACTATCAAATATTAAACAAATGAAATTAAAATTCAGTAAACCGACTTTACAGACAACCGATTTTTTTTTTATCAAGTGTCGAAACCATATCTAAATCGAGATTTTTAAAATTAATTGCCATGAAATGTAGGCCAATAAAATTTTAAGATGCCGTAAAAGATCATCCAAATGTCAAGCATATTGAATTTTTTTTTACGTTATATCAAAATTGATATTAAACTTTTAAAAATTATCGATAAATTGATACTTTTTGAACTTCGATGACTCCTTTTTGAAGACGACTGATATTTTATTTAATAAGACCTGTGACTTGTGACTCCAGTATATAAACCAACTTTAGGAAGACCAGGTGATAGAGCTGCGAGTATATGGATGTATTGGCATCAGCTGGAATTTGCGACAATATATCATAAACAACGGCAAAACTATGAACTTTCATATTAGAATATCAAAAATAAACCAAGCAAGCGATAATTTAATAATGAATTCATACGTAACTTATACAAGTTAGAGGTTCAACCTCTTGAAGCCGATTTCCAACTTACAACTTTCGTCTCAACCGTCCGAACCGCTTCCCGCTGAGCTTGGCATAATACGTAGGTCGTGCTTAGCATAGTACCTGTATAGCAGGTACATCATATTCCATACAAATCCTATAATAATTAAACGTATAAAGACTGTCAAATAAGCAATAAGTCGATCATTAACTGGATACTAAACACTAATGAGAAGTGACCAGTGCTAGCTGCTGCTATTATTTGTGTATGAATTAGGTGTGTCAAAAATTTAAAAAATACATATTATGTACCCGCAGCTCAGTTCAGGCAAGGATATTTTCCAAGTGTAATGTGGTGACGGAGGTTGACCACAGTGCATGGTTAATTGGCCAGTGGCATTGGTGGACCACGGTCGAAGCATCTCTATTGCGATTGGCGATGCCGCGTCGCCGCACCGCTCCTGTACCAAACATTTTCTCATTAAAGTTTAAAACCAGAAAATCGGTCCATATTTGGCCGAAATATATGTCATAAAATACAAATGAGCAACTCCACCTTTTTGAAGTCGATTGATAATTAATTTAATAATACCTGTGACTCGTGACTCCAGTATTTAAAAACCAACTACAATGAGGTGGTTCAATCGGGTTAACACTTCATAGTGTGCTACAACTGTCTCTTGACAGTGGTAGCAGACTATGAAGACGTAAACTAACAGGTTGCTGTTTCGTACGGTAATGAAGTTACCGGGTACTGAAATCACTCCTCCGCTTTCTAATCCCTTAATTATACCTTTCCATTAAGGTCGGCAAAGCGACGAAACTTCTCGTATTGTGAGTCTTCGTGGGCGGGAGAAATCACTTACCATATCGTGATCCGCTTACTCCTTTGCCCTTGCGCCCTATTCTATAAAAAAAGCTGCCACTTCACGTCAGTTTTCTGTGAGACAGAGGTGGTTGTAGAGCACATTCACGCTGTAAATCAAAGTGTTGTTATGGTGGTTCTACTTCTGACAAAATTTACGTTCGAAATACAGCTCTCGTGTGCCTCCGAACTTCCGTCAATCTGCAACTCTACATTTACGACAAGTAAATTTAAAAATATAGCTATTTGAAAGAAAGAAACAAAGAAAATACGTTTATTACGATATCTTACACTAATAATGACTTAATGATTACTACAATAATAAAAATGTATGGCGACAAGTTGGACTATTCTAGATGCGTTACTATATAAAATTACGCAAACAGAGTCTGAAATACGTTGAATTAAGCCTATTACAGGAGCTATAAATCAGTCTATTGCCATACACTGCTGTACATAGGCTTTGTTGGCTCGACCGGGTCGTTACCACTGTCCCACAGAAAACCGACGTAAAGAAACGGCTTGCTGCTGCGTTTCGTACGGTGAGTGAGATATCCGGAAGCCCAAATCCCCTCCCCTTCCCAATCCCTAATTATCCCTTTCCTTTAAGGTCGGCAACGCGCCCATGATTCTTCTGATGGTGGGCGTACATGGGCGGTGGAGATCATTTACCATCAGGTGACCCACTTGCTCGTTTGCCGGCCTATGCTATAAAAAAAGTATGCACCAGCCATCCCAGTCTTGGACAGCCCCCATCCATCTGCCACCTTTTTAAGTAGTCAGTCCATCGTGTAGCAGGGCGTCCCACATACGTTTGCCGGAATGGA
Organism: Amorpha juglandis; assembly: GCA_949126905.1. NCBI lineage: Eukaryota > Metazoa > Arthropoda > Insecta > Lepidoptera > Sphingidae > Amorpha > Amorpha juglandis. Next base: position 142,550 of record OX421368.1, read on the forward strand.
TCCAGCACGTGTCTAAACTATGGACCATCTGTCTGTTTGCAGACATGACCGGCTACTTCCACTTCAGCTTGCTAATTCTGCGGACAATGTTGGTGACTTTGTTTGTCTGGCAAGAGACTTTATTTCGAATTCTATCCTCAAAGAAATTCCAAACACCAATAGCACGCTGAGCAATTTTAAACCTGTGGATCAGGTCGTTGTTGAGTGTCCACGTTTTAGCTCCATAGGTCATTACGGGCAGGGCAGTATTAATTAAAATCTCTGGTTTATAATAAGTACTGTGGAATCGACGAACCGAAAATTTATCATAGCTTTTAGAATACCGCTCGGCCCAACTGAATTCTTCTCTCTACCTCTTTGTCAAATTTGTGCCTGCCATTACATTATTTGGATTATAGGAACTAGTAGTAGGAATATAATAACTGAAATGGTAAGGTATCAATTTATTGCAAGCTGCATGATATTTGTAGAGAGCCCTCTCTTAATTTGGCAGCTAGAGTCACAACCGATTGTATCTATTTAGGATCGCTGGTTTTTGTTCGAGCACGACTAAGTGACTGCACTACACCGGATGGTAAGCGTAGTACAATCCAAAAACCAGCGACCACCAACAAACAATGAGTTTATCGGTGGTCACCAGAGTCATGCCGGCCTGTATAAATGCTTCTTCCCTCTTCGGAGAGGAAAGAAGCAAATCGAGGGGCCTGCGACAGGACAGGCGGATGACCGATGTAGGCACAGTAATACAAGGATGTACACCTATATACCCGGCCCAATCAAGCATCAAGTCATGTCTCAAGCCCCTCGGGAGAACCGGATATATACTACTAGAGGGTTACGTCTCGTCTCGGTCACTCCGAGAGCCCAGACCTCTCCAGCTTTGCTCTCGGAACACCTGTTTGATATTTCTGGTTTACACTGGGATGTGGCAGTGAATGTACCTATCGGTAGAGAGGTGTAATGTGTCTGATGATGTGTGGTGGCGAGCGCGAGCGGTGGAGCAAGCGAGACGGCCGAGGCCGCTGGCGGCGCGGCGCCAGGAGGAGGTCCGGCACTCGGGTCAGGCGTGTCGCTGCCACCGGCGCGGTTGCGTAAGCGATGTAGCGATGTGCGGGGCGGCGCGGGTGTAGCGGGGCGGCGCGGGTGTCGCGGGTGGGTGCTCGCTCGGTGCGCGGATGCGGCGGTGTGGCGGCGGGCGGCGGCGCGGACTCGCGCGCTATCGGTCGCTGCGCGCACGCGCCCTGACTCCTCAGCTCTCAGTTGACGCCTGACGGTTCTCTCGCGCCGCGCCAAGCTGCCAGCGAAGGCCGACGACTATGCGCGCGCCGCCGTGACGCGCGTGCTCGACATGGACGCACACATGCACGACAACAAGGACGATTACCATTTCGGTAAGTACTGTTCAGAGTTTACCACAGGAGAGGGTGTTGACTGCTGCCCTCATTAACGGTCACCACATTGTACATCCCACCACATCTAGCTCTTGATGAACCCCATAAATCACGGAATGGTAGTACGCGATGTTGTAATTTTTATATCTGTTTTACGATTTTAAAACTACAATAAATTCAACAAATAATGTGACAATTCTCGGATACCTACAATTTACATTCTAGGCCAAAAAGTAGGCACTGTCGGTGAATACGCGTACCGCATCGTGTTGTTGGCTCTTTACTGAAACCCGTCTCGTATGTCTCGTCGTACCCATGTAAATGAGTGTCGTAACCTGTTCAGTGTTGACTAGCGAGGATGATGCCGTCATAGTGCCTCTCGTATAACCCTTTGGCAAGTACGTACGTAGTGTTCAGTCTGAAAATGAATCCGACCGTAACAGTATAAAAGCGCATTTGTTTGTTTGCACACGGCGCGTAAAAAGGTTTATGGCTTTGGCGGGTTGGTGCGGAGAGGCGCGGGGTGTGATCCGCTCCACGCACTGACGACTTTTTCCCACTCGGAAGTCGAAGCCCTTATCGGTGTACGTTAGCGCGCCATTTTCACTGAGCGGAGTTTCCGCGAGCGTCCTGCGGCCGCGTCTCATCGGCGAGCGGCGCGTGCAGCGCGTGCGGCGCGTGCGGCTTTCCTTCTCGATGCTGGGCGAGGGCGACGACGATAGAGGCGGTAGAGGCGGCGGGAGACTTGCGGGAGTCACCGCGCTTTATCAGCCCACGATTAGATAAAGCGAAATCGCTGAAAGCCGTCAAGCGGCAGTAGGGCGCCGCGCGGCGGGCTCGGCTGGCGCGCCGCGTACTGCACCGCGTGCCTTCGCCTCTCGCCGTGTGTCGCCGTGTGTTGCCGTGTGTCGCCGTGTGCCTCCGTGCACCGCTCGCACCTCGCGCGCTTCCTTGTTATTGTTAGCGAGTGTTGACCGCGGCCGGCGCCCGCTGACCCGGTTTCTGCCGCCACAAGGCACTCGAAACACCTGCCGGGATCGCGACCCGTGCTCTGCGCCTCGCCGCACAGTGGTCACGTGCCAAGTGCTATCACAGCGCCGCATCATGTCCTGCCGCTGAGATGCTGTGAGTATATGCATTGGTCCCATTGGATTGAGCTGTGGGTTTCCAGCAACATGGCTGCCGTTTAACATGAGCGTATAAACAAAGCACCAAGCGGCAACTTTCGCCGCATGCTGATAATGAACATGACGTTAGAATTTCTCGACGTACACAATACTATACCCATATGCGTATCATTGCGCAGAAAAATACTGTGATAATACGAATAGATGATGCTGACCAGAATCGCTATTCTACATCAGAACACGGTCTTATCCCAACTCGCTTTTGGATTTATAATGTAAGAATAGACAATCGGGGACCATTAAATCCGTGCTTAGCCAATTATAAGCAAGGAGGTTGAGACGGCTTGCTGTAATTATATTCTGGTCGCCGTCGGTACGGCACCAGTTACCAGTCAGTAACGAGGACAGAGCATGCAGGCGGCCGCGGCAGGGTGTGCGCGGGGTGGTGTGCGGTGTGCGGTGCGGCGGCGCGCTGTGCGATAAGCGCTCGCCGCGAGCCGCGACCCCAGAGATCGGGCAGCGTCCTCGTCGCGTCGCCCTCCCCCAGCCCGCTACCGTGCCGCTGCACCGTGCCGCTGCGCCGCTGCGGTCGCAGGACACAGGCCCCGCACGCAGCACGCAGCATGTTGCACAAGCGGCGGCGGCGGCTGGTGGGTGTCAGCGGCGCGGCGTCCGTACGTGCCGCGGTGCGCGGACGTGCCTGCACTCGCGGGCCTCGCACACGTCCGCAGCGGCGCGCGTGCTCTCACCGCCTCCACCGTCCACATTCACGCCGTGGTTGCATGCCACTGGTGCCAGCCTCACTCCTCGGCACCACTGTTTCACAATATTAGGATTACATACTATAACAAAGGCTTCACTGTGACTCACGCTATGAGAACACCACTACACAGGTACACGTCAGTATAGCAGAGAGAGCACATAAGCAAGTACCCCGCCTCAATACCAGAGGGTTGGGTATTGGGTGCGTTATCAACGTATGGTGAAAAAAAAAAACCACAAAGTAATAGTTCAACTTAATTTATATCATAGTCGTAACTTTAACGTAACGTTATTCAAATTGGCGAAGTCATTTAGATTGTACGAGTTACAAAATATCTCACACATGACGTATGTACATTAAAATATTACAACTGCCGAACTCTTAAGACGCCAATAAAGTTTATATATTCGTACGCCATTTCATATAATTCTATTAATTTTCAGACCCCTCAATTAAGGTTATTTATGTACTTAGTAAAACGTACATCATTTCTGTACTCAGTAACTGAGAATCAAGCAATAACTAGCTCTGAAGGTGGAAATAGTAAAATTTTAAGTAGTGACTTATTGCCGCACTCGGAGACGTCACTAAACTTTAATTGTTATTAAGTAATCTCTTAGAACTAGATTATTTCACAGATATGTCAATTACGATTTTTCTCTATTCAATACGGGAGTATAAATCATTTTCTATATTCAGTAACGGAACATACAGCATTAACTGGACGTAAGTGTGAAAATAATAGATTTTTAAGAAATGACAATGACAATTATTAATGTTATTTGACGTGTTTCAGTGCGGCAGTTACATTTACAAAACCTTTAAACCTTTATTTCACCTTTGTGTGAAATTATAACATAACGTAAGAACACGCCTGTATGTAGGTACAAGGGGTAGATAGAGGAATAACTAAGTTAAGTTAAGCTTATTTCTGACATAAAACTTTATCAAATAAAGCACACATCTTAAACGTCCGACTTGTGACTCGAACTCAGGACCTCGACGGTTCATAGGATATTGCATATATGGCCTCTACACAAGTACACGATAACGTTTTTTCTTAAAATACTATTTCCTGTGATTATCCGATACACTCGAATAACAAAGTCACATACAAAAATCTACTTTTCCCTTTTTAGTAGCGTAGGTATTTTATTAAAGATTTATCCATAATTTACCCTATTTTTTGGGTGTTCCTAGATTCTTGTGCCCCTGACAATTTTGTGAACAATGTTATTGTTTATCAGAACCACATCACTACATAATATAAAACAAAGTCGCTTCTCGCTGTCTGTCTGTCCTTAGGTCGGTAGGTAGGGTAAGGTCTACAAAAAATTACACGACGGTATATGTCTATCTCATAGATATCCTTTACTTTTTACGAGAAATAATGGCTTATTTACGAAGCGATTTTAAGCAATACAGAATTAATTCGAAAGGACAGCCTCCATGGCGCAGCGGGCGAGTAGCCGGCTGTGAAGCGAGAGCCCATGGGTTCGATCCCCGCACCGAGATAAATGTTTGTGTGATCCACAAATATTTGTTTCGGGGTCTGGGTGTTGTAAGACAGAAAGTCTCTTGTAGTTCCTGATACCCACGACACAAGACTCATATCTTACTGTGGGGTCAGGACTATGTATGTGACTGTTGGGTGTAAAAAAATAAATATCCAATTAAGTACCTTGAATACATTGTGCTTTTAATAATGATATAATGGCCCTTGTGTGTTGTGTTGTTAATAGCGCCCTTTACAGCATCTAATTTAAATAAATATTTTCTAAGATATTACAGATTTAAAATGCAGGGACATAGCGGTTGCGGCGATACCACTAATAATCTACACTAATATTATAAAGAGGAAATATTTGTATTTTTGTATGAAACGAATAAACTTAAATACTACTGGACCTAGCGCTAGATATCAATATCCAACTTAGAATTTATTGATGTTTTGAAAACAACAGCACAACTTTAAAACTGAGCGTCATATTTTAATTGAGATATTCATAGAATATTATCTTACAAATTTCCGACGGATCCAAATTACAACGAAACGGTCAAACTGATTTTGACGCGAATTTCGTTCACAGATTTAGGACTTTTTGGAGAGTAATTTAAATGAGTAAGTAAAGAGGCTACTTTTTATCTCTGAAATATTTGGACTCCTGCGAGAGCGAAGCAGTATCATGCATATGACACGTAGACGTAACCGCGAGGGACACCTAATGTATTGATATCATGTTTTATATGTATGCCGAACTATGATCTAGTGTCGAATTTCTTTTACCCTTTGTCATTTCTATGTTGAACGATATTGGTATAATATTTTGGAATGCGTTGAATTGCTTTGTTGACGCATGTCACGTGGTGTGCATTCGAGTGGTGTGTCACATTGTAGTTGTGTAAACTAGACGCAAGTTATTTATGATTCCGTTGTACACTGTACGTATGGTTGCTCTCGTTATTTCGCTGAACTCCCTCTACTTACAATTGTATTGTTCCGCGCCGAGTAACACATCAGCGCTCGCCTCTGTGTGTGTACACACTGGGTGTGTGTGTGTGCGTGCTTGTTGCCTATACGTGTACAGGCACCGTAACTCGCATTAGAAAACAATATTACTTTTACTATTAGAGAATAATGATTCGTCGGTGATCACCGAGACCGGTTTAATGACACTTCTCATTAGCGGAGTGTGACGTGTATCATGTAGCTACTAGCCGTAACTAGCCGGGCAACAAGACGCCACTGGACTGCCTCAAGTGGTTCTCATGAAGGATGTAAATAGCTCTGTTCACGACCACTGTTAATATTACACGTGCCTCTACTTCTTTATGCGTTATGATGTGTACTGCATTAGCATAGTGTATGTTGTGTGCTAACAGCGAGGCGGTTAAACGTGGCGACGAGACGCGCGCCGACGCAGGGCGAGTGCGGGTGGGCGTGCGGCGCGGCGGGGGACGGGGGACCACTGATAACGGCTGAACCGGCGACCTCCGGCCTCCTCGCTTAAAAGTATTAATATCGTTATTTGTTTAAGTGTCGCCCCCGCCACCCGCGATCCGCCCGCCAGCGCCTCCACCCGCCGCTGCCCAACGGCGGTACGCGATGTTTAAACAAAGATAAAACTATTTCACAAGGGCAACACGACAACAAGCTCGCGATCAAAAACAAGTGTGAGAGCGATGAGCTCGCTCGGCTGCGGTCGAGGCTCGAGCACGCCACTGACGCATGATCTAGAGGCACAGGCCACAGCACGCAGCACGCAGCACGCAGCGCGCTCACGACAACCGGCGAGGCAGTCTGCACAGCCAGCCATCACACGCTCTTACACCATGTATAACAGTAACACATTATCAGATGAAATGATAAATATTAACAATCTTTATGATTGTTTTTGTCTTGCTAAGCTGACGAGCATATGGCCCGCCCGAGAACTAGTAGAAAGTACCCAAATTTAGGACCTTTTGCTATTTAAATTTTATGAAGATTTTCGCAATAAGGGATGAGGGGTAGTTATGCTGGACTTGCCGACCTTTCAAACACAGTTTACCTACGAGTTACATCGAAATCCTAACCAAGTTTTCTTACGCTGATAATACTCAAAACTTCACATTGGATTTTTTGGAAACAAGAATAAACTCTGCATTACTGTTGGAAGCACCACTGTGTGATGCCATTATAGCGAATATTACAATATACAAAGCCCGTATACCCCTTTATTTTGATAATTTGAAGTCGGGCCCTACTTCATCAACGCTTGGAAAGGCTTTGTCAGATACTGGTCACGATTGTCAGGTGTCAAGTGTCAGGTAGCCAGGCGTTGGTGTCGCGGTGTCGCGGTGTCGGAGTGGTCCTCGCCCGCATGTTGCATGTTGCGCGGCGCAGGACGCGTGTCTCCGCCACCCGCTGTTGACGGAACTGTGCTTGTAGCCTGTAGGTTTAATTAGATTCAACAACCATCTGTGCAGGAAATTGGTTTACCATCGGCCCAGAGTAACGGCTGTTCATAGGAGCTAAAATATCTAGCTAGAACATTACATTTATACAATAAATATGTGACATAATGCGTGACTTCTCGATGTACAAAATCGTGTATATACATCAAATATCATTAAACTGATCCCTGTATTTTTTAAAGTTGTAGGCGCTTTCCGCGCACGTTTCGTACGTTGAGTGAGATATGAGAAGGCCCTAATTCTCCGCTCTTTCTAAGATTTCTTAATTATGAGATACAATAAGATATAATACAAAAACTCTTTATTGTATCACCAATAATCACTTAAAATAATAATGATAATTATCTTTATTATCCTTTCCTTAAAAGTAAATTCCATCAATAACTCTACCGCTAGCTCGGATAGCTGTTTCAAAAGAGAAGAACCGTCATGAAACTCAAGCGTTGCTCTTTTCAGTACCAGTTTATAATTATTATTGAGAGCATGAAGGCTTTATAATTTTTTTTTTATTTGCCTAAGTGAGAAAACGAGCAAGTGGCTTGCCTGATGGTCAGCGCCATGGTGCGCCACGGCGCGCCTGTCCATGAATAATAGCAATGCCATACAGATCTCTGAATTACAAAACGCCTCATGGTAGTGGACTGTGTTCGTTTCCTCGAGATATAAGTTATTCACAATGCCCAGTAATTACACTGGCTTCATTGTCCTTTAAACCGAAACAGAAAAGTACTCACACACTGCTGCTTGGTGGCAGAAATAGACAAGCGTACGAGTATGCCTCTCGCATACGAGATACCTACCATCTAAAAAAAACGTGTGCGTTCGGGACGCTCGACAGAAGTGATAACTTAAACTAATGTGGGTTAAAGTGAGAGCGGAAGGAGCCTGCCTACTGCTATCGTATGCGTGAGGGAAAGGGAAGCCAGACAGAGTGGCGCCTTAACGCGTTACGTTACGAAGTCCGGTCAAAGTCGTGTCAAAGTCGTGTCAGAGTCGTGTCAGAGTCGTGTCAGAGTCGTGTCGGAGTCGTGTCGGAGTCGTCTCAAAGTCGTGTCAAAGTCGTCGAAGTCTGGTCGATGTCCGGTCGAAGTCCGGTCGAAGTCCGGTCGAAGTCCGGTCGAAGTCCGGTCGAAGTCCGGTCAAAGTCTGGTCAATGTCCGGTCAAAGTCATGACAAAGTCGTGTCAAAGTCGTGTCAAAGTCGTGTCAGAGTCGTCTCAAAGTCGTGTCAAAGTCGTGTCATAGTCGTGTCAAAGTCGTGTCAGAGTCGTGTCAGAGTCGTGTCATAGTCGTGTCAAAGTCGTGTCGAAGTCGTGTCAGAGTCGTGTCAGAGTCGTGTCGGAGTCGTGTCAGAGTCGTCTCAAAGTCGTGTCAAAGTCGTGTCAAAGTCATGTCATAGTCGTCGAAGTCCGGTCGATGTCCGGTCGAAGTCCGGTCGAAGTCCGGTCGAAATCCGGTCGAAGTCCGGTCAATGTCCGGTCGAATGTCCGGTCAAAGTCATGACAAAGTCGTGTCATAGTCGTGTCAAAGTCGTGTCAAAGTAGAGTCAAAGTCGTGTCAAAGTCGTGTCAAAGTCGTGTCATAGTCGTGTCGAAGTCGTATCGAAGTCGTGTCGAAGTCGTGCCGAAGTCGTGTTAAAGTCGTGTCAAAGTCGTGTCATAGTCGTGTCGAAGACGTGTCGAAGTCGTGTCGAAGTCGTGCCGAAGTCGTGTCAAAGTCGTGTCAAAATCGTGTCAAAGTCGTGTCAAAGTCGTTGAAGTCGTGTCAAAGTCGTCGAAGTCCGGTCGAAGTCCGGTCGAAGTCCAGTCAATGTCCGGTCAAAGTCATGACAAAGTCGTGTCATAGTCGTGTCGAAGTCGTGTCAAAGTCCTGTCAAAGTCGTGTTAAAGTCCGGTCCAAGCCGACTGGTCACTGTGTGACTCCACCTGGTGCTTAGTAATTATCAATGTTCCAGGGAGGTCGGCTAGCGCTGGCTGGTCAATGGACCGCTCGCGTTACGGAACGTTTCGGTTAACCCTCCCATAAGAAGTTATCACTTCAAAAATTTTTTTGGAAATAAAGCGCGCCAGAGTTGAATACGCTTTATGGCTGCTAAATACGAAGTGAAGTATTTTTCTGATATTGTTACTAGTATCGAGTATAGAATCGACGGTTTCGTTACGATTTCGTATACTTAGGATCGGTCCGCTCGCCTCTAGCACTCCTCTAGGTTCTAGGATAAGTCGTATCATAACAATATTATATTTATGACGGCTTAATCATATTGTGGGATTCGCAGGTCCAGATATTTCCACCCGTTTTCCTTTCCTTTAAGGTGAGCAGCGCAATGGCGATGGAAATCACTTATCACCAGGTGGCCCAATTGCTCGTTTGCCGACCGGCTCCATAAACAAAATACCTGAATTAAATGTGAATACACTAATCGCATCTCTGCTTACTCCTTCAAGCACATAAACGTAGGGTTATGTTACGTTACATTTATATTTTATGTACTCGTATGCAAATTTTGCGTCAATAGGTCTCACGGTGTGTATAAATTATTGAGTAGTTAAAGTAGCGGTTTTCCCCAAATAATAAAACTGAGTGCTGAAACCGAGGTCAAGAGTTCGATACCGGCCACGTACCTTTGACTTAACTAAGTGTATTGATTGTTTATTATTTTCGCTTTTAAGAATTTCGAAGGTAAACCAACCTAACAACCCGTTTGAGACCAGGATGGTTAACGAATCGATTCTCATTGATAGAGTAGACCCGTGTCCAGCAGCAGCACCAGTGAGGCAGTACATAATAATATAATATGACATATAATAATAATACTTTTGCTGGTGGTAGCATAGCGACCACCGTATACATGGTGTTAAAACCTGCCAAAGTGACACACACCTTGTGTGGATCGTGTTCCAGGATCAGCCAGTGAATATTCGGTTCTCCTGAGGGGCTTGCGACATGACTTGATGGTTGTTTGAGGCGGATATAGGGGTACATTCTTGTATCCTTGTGCCTGCATCGTTCATCCGCTTGTCCTGTTGCAGGCCCTTCGATTTGCTTCTTACCTCTTCGGAGTGTGAAGAAGCATTTATATAGGCCGACATGATTGTGGTGACCACTGATAAACTAATTGTTTGTCGGTGGTCACTGGTTTTTTGGACTGCACTGCGCTTACCATCAGGTGTAGTGCAGTTACTTTGCCGAGCTCGGGTAAAAAAATATATAGTGCTGGTATTACTATTAGTTAACTAAAAACAGGTATTTATTCGTCCCACTCCCAACGTTATCTCCATAGTGAATGAACAATCGCGCACTAAATACTCTTTTATCCTTAAAAAATAGCGAATGATACGACTGGTAAAAATGTAAGGAAGCTACATATTTGGTTGGTGATAAGGCGCTACTGTCTACAAAGTAGGTCTGAGTGTGCGTGCCCGGCTCCTTACTCACCGAGGTACGTTGCGCCGCCGCGCCGCGCCTGCTTCCAAAACATAAAGAACCTTAGCTTCATGTAGCTTCGTCCACGATGCTTCACATTTGGCTTCTGCAGTTGCTTTAGCATAATGGCAAAGAAAACAAAAAATCGTTTTGCAACTGAGTAGGTGCATAATGATAATGTTATTATTTGTTTTAGTTAGTGTTGCGTGCGGGTGACTAAATGCTTTAATGCGTGCTTTGGTCCTGGTTTATAGGAGTGTCAGTGGGTGCGTGGGAGGAGCGGCCTCGGTATCAGCGGAAGCAGGTGGCGCTGACGCGGGCGGCTGCGCGTGCAAGCTAAGCCTGTGCTCGTGTGTGATCTTTATACTTTATAATTTCAATAGCTATCTTTTCATCTCGGCTGTCGTCACAATGTCGATAGAAACTATCGTAGAACAAAGTCGCGTTATCAAAATCTCTACTATTCTATAGAGGATTTTATCAGTGATTTTATTGTCTATTAGTAGTTTGTTTTGTTAAACATATGTGCTAAATAATAATTTAGCTAATTCTTCTTGTTCTGATTAACGTTATTCCGGCTTTTTGCCAATTAGGCTATACTAATTAGGTATAACCTAATAAAAAATTATGCAGCACTGCATGGCACTGAACGGCGCTCATCACTCCGAGACATATATGTTGTCTCATAATGCCCAGTAATTTCACTAGCTTCAATGTCCTTCATACCGAAACACCACAGTGCTTACACACTGTTGCTTGGCGGCAGAAATAGACAAAGCGGTGGTACCAACCCAGTCGGCCTCTCGCATACGAGGGACCTATAACCTTGTCTGGATGTCGGTATGGACTGTATGACAATGAATCAGTTAGCACGTTGCTTTCTATATAGAGATGTGATAGGTAAAGTAACGTAATGTAATTATTCGAGTATGTGACCGCGACTTCGTGCCGCGTCTAACGAAGAAAAAATGGACTCGTCGTAAACAACTATACAATAATAACATTTAGTACATCCCAGAAAACGAAGTAAAACACTGTTAAATTTCTAGTCAAGCAAACAAGATTTTCACCCGGGGGTATCCGCGGGGTACTGTGAGGATTAGGATCGAACCTGCGACCTCTGTCTCGGCACTCCGTACTCCGTTCCGCTCATTATAAATTAGGTAATCGTTAATGTTTAACCTCCGACGTCACATATATATTTAGAAACATATTTTCTTCAAACATATAAGGCTCATCGCAATTAAACTAGCTTAAAAATCGCACGCATTAGGTCCATTCGTTTACGATGCAACAAAAATACACACACTCACTCATTCATACACACACACACACAATCACACGCACGCACGCACACGAACAATGATGACGAGGTCATACTTATAACACTCCGCTTTTGTCTCGGCGGATAAAAATAAATTCGTGCAGGGTGTAATGGTACAATTAGCAACGTTGATTTCAAAAAGATGGAATCCCTGGTGATGTCATGAGCCTAATGTCTGCGTGCCCTACAGGGTACAGGGTACAGGGCTCACAGGTGCCCACTTCCTAGAACCCAGTCTAAAGGCACTAAGCTTTGTTCTTGACTTAGTAATGTTACCTGTATTGTAATTAGCTATTTCTAATCTCTATACAATTTATTACATGAAATCGGATTTAATCGGATTCGGATCGAATCGGATAAAATTCTACATTTCTATTGAGGTTTATATCAATTTATCTAGGGACTATTATATTATTTATACTAGCTTTTGCTCTTGGCTCCGCCCGCGTGATCTGCTTTTTCCGAGGTAAAAAGTAGCCTATGTCCTATTCTGATGTATAAGCTATATTATTGTACAGTTTCATTAAAATCCATCCAGTAGTTTTTACGTGAAAGAGTAACAAACTTACATCCATCCATCCATACTTATAAACTTTCGCGTTTATAATATTAGTAAGATGATAAAAAACGGCTCCAAATTAGCTAATTTGGAAATCTTAAAAAACAAACTGTTTTTTTTTATTAATTTAATGGATTTAGCGGCTGGCGACTCGCACCTTGAAATGATGGCAAATAACAATTTCTAGTAAAATAGAAAATAGTAATATTTATTTGGAATTTTATACGTTTTTAGATGAAAGATTCACTTTTATATTGGCTGCTCAAATGTTTTTTTGAATTAGTTCTTTAGAAATTATGTTCTTTGAATTAGTTTCTAACGTAAAGCAAATCACATTTTGAACGGCGATATCGATCGCCAGATGCTCAGTAAAATAGAGGCGCGATCGATATTGTTCAAGTATGTACTTAAGTATTTCCGCGGACAGTACGGTTCCGACGTATTACAGGAACACATGAGTCTTAATAATATATTATAGAGGTTGGTTAAGACCAGTTGATGTGGATACGGAGATAAAGCATATTAAGTTGAAATGTGGGCCCCGGTAATAAGCTAGGATAACACTACACAGAAACAAAAGAAGAAAGAAAAAGCACGTACGTGTTTGGAGACTTTTTAAGCATAGGCCGGAAAACGTGCAAGTAAACGGAAGGGATAATTAAGGGATTGTGAAAGGGAGGGGGATTTGTATTTGCGGATATCTCACTCACCATACGAATCGCAGCAAAAAGCTGTAGCGATCGGTTTTCTATAAGACAGTGGTAACGACTCGGTCGAGCCAGCAATTCATGCCGTAGAAAAAACTGTCTACACCGTGGCTCTACACTCATTTATAGACTATTTACAATTTTGCTAAGATAATTAGAGAAATTACAATTACAATATTAAACATCAGTGAAAGTATCCTACATTGCTAGTCGCTGTCAGTTGCCAGTCTGTGAACTGGCACAGCGATTAGCTGACGATAGCTGTCTTTATGTCTAGCCCGAAATAGGAGTGGATGACCAGACGGCACGCTACACGTACCATCATCAACAAGCTATCGGAGCTTGTGCACGTGATAAAAATAATGAGTGTTATAGTGTGAAGCATCAATCGTGATGTTTCTATGAATGGAGTCTCGTACTATCTAGACATGTAGATAAGTACTACGTAAGCGACGAAGCTCGCCGAGCGTTTTGTCGCGCTGTATACATACGAGTGCAGTTTACACTGACCAAATCAGAACAGCCTTCACACTTATTATAGACGTTATTGTGTTACACGTAACACGTGATCTGTAGGTACCTACTTCTGGCAAACTTGCGGACAATAATTACAATGTATGTATTGTGGTGTCTAACCACAATGTCTATGTTATGTTATGCCTCAAAACAAAAAGATGTATTATAGCATTGTGTTTCATGCACATAGGATGTGGGGCGAGCGGGGTGCGGGTGAGAGGGTGACGGGGGCGACCCTTCCGCGAATAGCTCATTAGTAGCGCACAATGGTACGTCTATTGTGCCGCCACAGGAATTCGGTATTAGCAGCCAATGCCAATTATTGTTCTTATTTTAACATTCTCACACAGTATTACGACTCACCTATTTCTCTAGAACTGTACATTGATGTTGACGGCTCGTGCCGGTCGGGTAGGTCCGGCTGGTCCGGCTGGTCCGGTTGGTCCGCGGTCGTGCTCATCTCCCGCGGCGCGGTGACCGGGCTCCCGCCACTAATCCGACACATGTCCGGGATGGTTGTTTACTTATTTTTTCCTGTATTAAAATTGTTGTAGTTGTAACAAGTTGTGGGCAAAAACAAACACTTCCCAGCGGGTGTCGCGCGGCAGTAAATCACTGCGGGACGTCGCGCGTCGCACGCCCGCGCTCCGCACGCTTGTCACAACAGTTTTTTTCACGCGTTGAATACTGAGAACGCTGAAAAACGTCCGCACGCTACAATTTACAACGCCTTAAAAATGCAATAAAATTTATTGATTCCTGGAGCCAGCGGGTAGCGCTCTGGCACGGACAGGTTTACGGTGAGCTCGCGGGAGATGCAAAAACTGCGGCAGGAGTGTGGCTCGTGGTGGAGTGGCGGAGCCTGTCTGTCTGTCCGTCTGCAGCGTGCCGTAGGTCGGGAGATGTGGCGGCGATAAGGCGGGGTCGGCGCGCACGTGCCGATAGCTTATCTCACGGCGCACCGGTCGCGATAGTGCCGCCGCGCCGCTCTCCACCACCTACTCGATCAGCTGATCACACAGTACGCCACCTCGGTCCTGTTGTGGTGCTTCCCTCGGTACCTGTTCGTAGCACGCTCGTTCTACTCGACGCAACCAGTTGCATCACTCCCGGGTCTCGACACCTTCCATCTGACAAAGTCTATATATTATCTCAGTCTATACCGGGCTCGGCGCTGCACCGGAATTGAAAACATGTCTATGTTTAGGATTAAAGTGGCGATACGCATAAACAGCGTGTAGATAATGCGAGGCGCACGTACGAGCGAGTACGCAGTGGGTAATGCACGGTCGCACGTGGCGGCTGCGTCTACGCTTGCGCGTGCTCACCTGGACAAACTTTACGTTTGTGTGGGCTCGGAGCTGAGGGCGAGAGGTTCATCCTGGAGGCGCTCCTAATATGTCATGTATCGCACTACATGGCATATAAGCTCATCACAATGGATATCAAGTCCGGCCCTTCTATCTCATATGCCGCGATCCCGAGGGTGCAGGACGGCCGGACCCTCCCCGAGTCGGGCGGGGTTGGTGCCGTGGTGTGGTGCGGTGTGGTGCGGTGTGGTGCGGTGCGGGGCGGGCGATGGTGGCGGGAGGGGGCGGTGGCGGGCGCGCTCGCCGGGCAGCGCCAGTGAGCGCAGCGCGGGCGCACAGAGTGCACGCGTCAGGTGCACGCATTACCGACATCAGGGGGACGCGTTGTGAGTGATCAGTGAGCATGCTGCACGACGCATGGCCCGCCGCCTGGCACGTGAAGGCGGACGCGCTCGAGCTCGACGCGATCATCGACGAAGTCAACAACAACTGCCGCCTGAAAGGTAACAGCACCACCCGGCCTCTGACTCGATGTGGTGTAGTCATGGACACAACTGCGCCACGCGTCTCACTCATTCACGTCTTCACGACACCATGCCACTGACGAGCCTCTTATTGTTTTCAATATGATCGGCGCGTGCGACACTCACTAAACTAGTTTGTTTACTTTTGTCATTCGGTAATCAGTACTTAATCAGCAAGATTTATTATTGATATGGTTCAACATTAGGTTCTTACCAGCCTTTTATGAGCATGAATTTCTTTAATAAGATCAGTGGTGATTCGTTTGTGCATAAAACACAAAAGCCCCTCGATTTCCCCTTCGGAGAAGAAGAAGCATTTATACAGGCCGGCATGATTCTGGTGACCACCGATAAACTCATTGTTTATCGGTGGTTGCTGGTTTTTGGCTTACCATCAGGTGTAATGCAGTCACTTTGCCGTGCTCGGGTAAAAAAAAAAGGTTTATATGAAGCAGTAAGTAAGCGACAATTCACAGTTCAACTACATAGTTGAGAACCGCGGTAGCTGGAAAACGTTCCGTTACATAGGAGTTAGTTACTGCGACCCGCTATAAATAAAGTATTTTTAACGTCTGTCAACGGTCAGCGGTCAGCGGTCGGTCGCCGGCCCGCAGTGCCGTTGTGGTTTAATGAGTTCGCGTTTGTTTGTCACTTCATTAATTGGCAAACATCGTTAACGGTATTATATTTTCCTGTTTAATGAGTGCTCGTTGGGCCCTCATTAACTCTCTAATTGTCCGTTCTTTGGGTTGCCGTTACAAATTCACCTTTGTACTATATGTATTGTAATTTGTTTGGTTTATGTAATGTTTGTTGTGGTCGCTGTCACCGGCCGTGAACGTATCTCGGTAGCACTCGGTTGTCCTGAATCCGAGCAGCTATAGTGCGGTACGGTGGTGATGTAGTGCGGCGGGCAGTGGGAGCGCGCGGGCCGGCGGGCGCGGGAGAGGCCACTCCCGGGCCCCGCGGCGCGCCAATAGGCGGCGGCACAGTGTTGAGTAGTGTGTGCGTGTGCGCAGAGGGCGAGGCGGAGTGCGGCGCGGGCGGCGCGGGCGGCGGCGAGGCGGAGAGCCCGCCCCCCCTGCCGTACGGCTACGCCCCCGGGGGCGGGCTGTCGCCGGCGCACTCGCGCAGCTACCAGGAGCTGCGGCCGGCGGCTCACGCGTCACACGCGACACACGCGACACACGCGACACACGCGACTCACGCGCGAGACATGCAGACCTACGCGCACCTGGAGGAGTCGCTGTTCAAACAGTCGTCGGGCCCGGGCACGCCCGGAGGCGCCTCCACCGACGGCGTGTACCTCCGAGGGCGCAGTCCCGAGCTGAGTCCGTCGCCGGAGCGCCGCGACGAGTACCGCCCGCATTACGAACAGTACGCCGCGCCGACACCATACTCACATGAACAACATCACCTAGACACGTGAGTACCGCATTATTACTATCTAATATACAATGTACATTATTACTACAATATATCACATTAACATAACGCCATTATAAATAGGTATTTCCAAAAATTTCGTTTCGTTTTGAAGCTATTCGTAGTGTTGGAATGTCACACTTCCCTCAGGCGCGCGGACCCAAGACTGGTTGCCTCCCCTTTCTAAATCAAGTTAAACCGAATTATTTACTTCGCTTATAATGTAAAACCTAAATAAAATTATCCCTAATAAATAACAATTTGGTAGATGGTACCACGGATTTCTTTTTGTTAAATTTTCAGTTAGGCACGTAGGTTTCCTAACAATATAAATATTAATATAGCGGCGATAGCCTAGCGAGAGACTGTCGAGACGAAGGTAGCAGCTTCGAAATCAGCCACCAGGGCACACTTTACCTTTTGGGGAGTGATACGGAATGTCGAGACGAAAGTCGTTGGTTCGAAACCAGCCCCGAGAGTATACAGTATGCTTTTCTAACCTATGTGTGTATTTCTTCTGAATCATTGCTTGCTTTAATGGTGATGGAAATATCACGAGCAATCTGCATACCTGAGAAGATCTCCATAAGATTTTTAATAGTATGTACCTATGGGAAGATTTCTAATCCGCATTACACCAGCGTCGTGTAATAAGACCTAACCCCTCTCATTCAGTACAGGACGCCTGTGCCCAGCAGTGGGACATGTGTAATACAGGACTAGTATTATTATCGTATTTGCGTTTATTTTTGTCTGCGCCTAATACTCGTATAAATGTCGTATTTGGGCGTGGATCGCCACGCTGAGCATTACTGCTGACAGCATCAACAATAGCCCAAGAGGGCATTACTCTGAATAATCCTGACCGGTCAGCGCTAAACACTTTCACTACTTCATAGTCGCTTCATAATTAAGTAAATAAGTCAATACACCCAACAGTCACACACATAATCCCGACCCCACAGTAAGATACGAGTCTTATGTCGTAGGTATCAAGAACTCCGAGAGAATTGCGGTCTCAAAATACCCAGACTCGAAACAAATATATTTGTATCACACAAACGTTTGTTTCCGCGTTGAACCCGCGGCCTCTTGTTTTACAGCCGGCTACTCTGTCGCTGTGCCACGGAGGCTGTCAAAATTATCTAAGAAAAGTAAATTTTGTATGTAGTTGTAGAAGGATGAATTTCTATTGAATTATCTATCAAAACAAAATCCTTTTCAAATTAATTTAATAGAAATTACCAATTTTATTAGCGTTCCCAAACGTTTTTCATCAGTAGGCGAAACTCACGCGACAGCAAAGCCGGCTTGGTTAATACAAGATGGTTTACTAGACGGTAGACACCTCGTATGCCTGCGGCCATCTGTAAGCACCGAACTTAAAGGAAAGGCACAGTTAAGGGATTTGGGAAGGGTAGAGTGATTTGTGCCTCCGGATATCTCACTCACTGACCAAAAATCAAGTCGCTATTTTACGTCGGTATTCCGTAAGATAGTGGTAACAAATCGGACAACCCGGCCTATTTATCATCATTATTCATCACTCAAAGCTGGAGTTTTTAAATTTTACCTCTTTTTATTTTGACGAATTCTTACTTCAACTGAAACTGTTGAGGCCGTGGACATGTCCCTTAGGTCAAGTAAAAATTGTTAGTGATTTTGTTCCGATTTTTTTTATCATCTTGAATGACAAGAGCATAAGGTCGCACGCCTTATGGTAAGCGCTACGCCTGCCCTATAACAAATAATACCTAATAATAAATAACACCACACAAAACTTGAATTACAAAGTACTGTCTGTCGGACTACTGGACTCTATGAGGCTTAACATGTTTTGTGATGAAGGGGTTATTGTTATAGAGATGCCGGTAATTGGGTCATCTGCTGATAAGTGACGTCAAAACACCATGAACAACCATAATACCAAAACCATGGATGCTTTTCCAACCGGCGTTCCAACACATCTATTTTTTGTCAGCAAAAAACATTGGAATATTATCTTGGAGAAAAATTATATTCTTTACGCAAATATTTTTATTATCAAAGTTTTTATTTTCGCCAATGTTGATAATTATTTAAATGATGGAAGCTTAATGGAACTTATTCTCATATTTCAATACGAAAGCCTACCCGTTACAAATTCATTAAGAGATTATATTATCATCATGTGTTTGGAACCAACACGTGTTCATGTCGTGTACCAGAGCCTGTACACCTATAAGATAACAAAATCAATATATATCGCTCCTTTCCATGGCATGTCTTGAGCCAAGAATATACATGCGGACGCGCGTCTTACCGGTCGGTGTCTCTACACTATACCCTGGTCGGATGGAGAGTCATATAGTAGAGCCGGACCGTATAGTAGAGACGGATTTCTCGGAGTGGCGAGGTATTAGGCAGGCGTTACGCTTATCCTCAGACGGAAAAGCTGCACGTTTCGTCATTTTGGCTAATAAGAAACTGTTTCTTTTATTAGCACGTACAAGACGAGCAGGTCACTCGCGACATGTCTGCGCTTAGTATCATCGGTTTTAATAATAAACTACTGCATCACACTTCATAGCTCTTGTCATCTCGATATATAAAGTTTTTTCACTCACAATACTCGTACCCAATAATTTCATTGGTTTAATTAATGTCCTTCAATCCTTAACACAACAGTGCTTGTATACTGCTGTTTTATGACATAAATAAATAATTACTATTATCACAAATATAATCATCCCCATATCTTCGCGCCGTCGCGATCTGATCGGTAGAGTTGCAGCGATACAGTGCACGTGGCGACTTATGTTATCGCTGTATGTTATACAATACCAATATTACAAATTATCCTCTCGTAGTATTAACAAGCTTCCTTATTTCGTGTATAAAATTGCCTGTTGTAGCTGACGTGGCAATGTGCAAGATGTAGAGTTGCAAGTGAGATGTGAATGAGCCATCCTAAAAGGGCCGCTACCATTGTCTCACAGAAGTATTAGCTTTTTTTAATGATAATATTAATTTAATGTTGATGCTAACAAATACTCTTACTAATAATTAAAAAAAACTACTACATAATATAAATTTGTTGGAGTATGTCGTTAACGCCTGTACCTACTAGTATAAACTGTGCCACAGCCGTCAAAAGCTTTGTTGATAGGCAACGAGATTGTTATAGCTTAAAGGCAAGTACCATTCTTCTGGAGTTGTGAGTGTTCATGAGGACTGGTGACCAACACTGTGGCTCACTAGCTGTTTGCCGCTGTATTATGGCTATGACAGTTAACACACAGCCTGTGTTGTGAAGGAGTGTTGTGTTGTTTCGCCACATGAGTCGGCCGCGGTGCGCGGTCCGCGGTCGAAGGTTGTCCTCACTGTAGCAGTGCTCAGTACGGCGCGGCGCGTTATCAGCGCGGCATGGTGTGTGTGTGTACATGTGTACATGTGTGGTGTGTGGTGTGTGTACGTGTTGCTCAACAGCGGCGGCGGCGCGGTGGTGTGCGTGCGGCCGCGTACGTGCCCGCCACACTGCGCCGCGCACGTTTCCACACATTATTACAATGTACATGGAAACGCTGTCAGCCAGAGTAACATCTCGCTACTCGCTACTGGGACTCGAATCATTAGCGCTCTGTGTTGTTTTACATAAATTGTACATGTACCACCTAACCTTTCTTTCTTTCTTTCATAAATGATCCCTTGAATAACATATGAAATGATGTGCATTAGCGTAGGGACTTTTTTATGAAAGAGAAAGCAAACAAGCGGGCGACAGGCCTCGGATAAACTATAGTTACATTGCTAGGTTGTAGGTACGTGGGGGACCGTTTCGGAAGGTACCACATCTTTGCGTATTTCTTCCGCTAAGCAATAGTAATTAGGCACCGATATGTTCCTGTTTAAAGCACATTGAGGGGAATTATGCGACTTAACATTTAATCTCTCGGGGTGACGAGCACAAGCACCTTGTACTGCTTTTTAATTTTTGGTTCTACCATTTATGAGCAAGCGTGACGCCATTAAGCGAGCGACTTGCTCGTCTTATCATTGAAGCTATTTAAAAACAATATAGGCTAAACTTATCAACTTTGGCGCACTTTGAGACAAAAGTTTTAGAGCCACGCTGTAGATAGTTTTGTTTACAATATGAATAGGCCGGCTCCACCGGGTTGTTACCACTGTTTCACAAAAATCGACGTAAAACAATTTACTGTTGCGTTTCATACGGTGAGTGAGACATTGGATGGACAAAAATTGTCCTTTACCCAATCCCTTAATTACTCTATTCCTTCAATGTCGGCATCATGATTCCATGATTCCTCGTGCATTATTGATGTTCATGGGCGGTGGGGATCACTTACCTTACAACACTTACCAGCGACCCACTAGTTCGATTCGAAAAAATCGATCCTTTTTATCGTGAGCATGTTTGACATGAATCCTTGGTAACGATGAATAAGTTGTCTAACTGTAAATGTAAAGTGGTTATAGTCTGCGGAGCTTCGAGTGTCGCCGTGGCACAGCGTTATATTTGTAACATTTGCCAATTACATTAATTGGGTTGGTCGCACATGACATAACCCCCCCCCCCATCACACGTCCCCTCTATAAGGACACGCCATTGTTATTGTTTAATTGCGTCTTATATTAGAATTTACGTAGTCATTGAATTTTATTAGGCGGCGGGCGCGCTAACCATGCGCTAACCACGCGTTAACCAATAAAACAAACGGAGCCCAATACAAACATCGGGCGATGGGACCGCACGATTAATATCGTATTTACGAGGACACAAAGCAAACGAGCCCAAACAGTGTGAATTGGTTGTGCAAACAGCTCGGCGCGGCGGTGGAGTCGAGCGCGCCGAGCCTGTGAGTATTTGCACGGGCGACCATTTTTTGTGGCGCTCCGCGGCGCGCAGGGGAACTCCGCCGGAAGAGCGCCGGCCGAGGCTCTCACCACCACCACCACCGTGTACCACGATCAGAGGGAACGCTCTAAACATATCATATAATTACGACTAACGGTGATTAAACTAAATTATATAGTTGAATGGTTTAACTGTAAGGAAATGTGCGGTTTTCCTTAATTACTGTTGGTCTATTAATAACTGTCCGTTAGTAGTACCTACCGATCACAAAGTACTTACTCTTCGGATTCAGTAACATCGACTCTTTGTCTCAAGTCGTGTGCCGTTGATTATCTTCTTCGTCTCCAGCCCCTCGTTCACAAAACACTACAATCGCATGAATATGCTGGTGGGAGGATACTTGTGTCCGACCGGATAGCGACCACCGTACACTGGTGCTAAAACCTGCCATAGTGGCCCACCTTGTGAGGGTCGCGTTCCAGGGTCAGCCAGTGTATATCCGGTTCTCCCCAGGGGGCTTGCCCCCTGATCCTAATCCTTTCCCCATCCCTTTTCCTTCCCTTCCCCCTTGACCCTTTGGCAGGCCGGCATAATCTTGCCGACCTACGATGGACACATTGTTTATCGTTGGTCGACACTATTCTTGGATTGCGCTACACTTACCATCAGGTGTAGCGTAGTCACTTTGCCGAGCCAGGATAAAAAAAAAAAAAAAAAAAAAAAAAGCTCATAAAGCTATTGCACTAGTTATTTTGTAAATGGTAGAGCCCTGAAGTGGCAGCATGCATTTGGTTCCGTGAGTAAGATTTCTGGAGACCCAAATCCTCCCTTCCCTTTTCTATACTCATTTCTTTACTTTAGTTCAGGAACGCATCGATGATTCTTCTGATATTTATTTATATTATAGCCGGCAGAGAGCAGTTACTATCCGGTGACTCATTTGCTCGTGTACCAGCCTCCTCTATATATAAATATACGACTTATAACCTAACCGTTAAATACCTCCGAAATCACTTGGAACAGAGCTGTTCCTGTGGCCACCTTCCCATTCATCAGTCAGATCCTGAACACCATATGTAACCTAACTACGTATCGAAAAGTATTCAATGATCCCTAAAGAGATATAAATAACTGCAATTCATTATCGAGGATCTAGAAGCTGCAGACGGTCTGGTTCAGTATAAGCTCAGATCTACATCGCTAAAGATTCTCGATTATATATTTTTAGAGCAATGGCCGACAAACGAGCAAATGAGTCACCTGGAGAATGGATAGAAAGTGATTTCCACTGCCTATGAACACCCACAACACCAGAAGATTTATTTATGCGTTGCCGTCCTTTACGGAAAGAAATAGGAATTGGGATCGTGGGGGGGTTTGGAGAAGAAAGTATTTTCCATGAGACAGTGGTTATAACCTGTCCCAGCCGGCCCATTCATACTGTAGAGTATAGACAATATTATGTAGAGCCACTCTACCACTTATAACATTTTGGTTCAGTTACATAGGTTAGCTGATACATTGTGGGTACGCATTAGTCGTAACGCGTCGTAAGTTAATATTGCTCTTTTGTTTGAAACATTTATTTAAGGTACCACAATTTCAATATCCTGTATTATTAGTGTGGCTGACGACGGAGTTCCACTTTGTTTACCGCTAGCTATTATTATAAGGAAAATCCCGTTGGCATACACATACACACACGCATACTGTACACACTACAATGTACTGTGCGGATAGGCGGAATTTTATTTTTATATAAATCTGTAGTAACTGTGTCGGGAGCCACGTGGTTCTGCGGCGCACCTTAACCACTGTAGGGGTGTCTGTGGCGGACGACTGCTTTGTGAATTCGCGCTTAACGGGCCATTTTACACGTTTTAAGAGTGGCCGGGTCGTATTGGTAAACATAATGTTTTTTGTGTCGAGTGTCGGTTTAAGTGGCTCCAAATGAGTTGTTTGTATAGGCGCTTGGTTCCGGTGCGCCGTGCGGGCTGGCGCGGGCGCATGCGCGGACACCGAACATCGCACACCGCACCGCATGCACGTGTGCGCGCCAGTACTGTTACCTGCGCATGCGCCGGAGAGTATGCGGGCACACTTAGTGCTGGTGACTAGTGGCCAATACATTAGCCCGAGTTCGTCTGATGGACATTTAACGCACTCGACGATTTGAGAGATGGTTATCGTGTTCATGCGAGTTTCACTAAATGGCTGTGGCGCACGGTAGCCGAGCGACGTCACCGCGTCATAATGAATGCAACCGGGTCGAGGGCGCCGCGGGTGGGTGCGGCGTGGTAGCGGGGGCGGAGGGGGAGTGAGTGGCCCGCGATAACATGCGCCTACTTCCGAGACGTTCCGAGCCATTAGCCTCACCGCGCTCCACTTAGCGTGCTATACCTGTGCACGACACGCGGGTACGTCGCCGTGAGTCGCTGCGTCGCGGTGTCGCGGTGTCGCAGTGTCGGAGTGTCGCGACATTCTTAGGCAGCACGTAGCTCACGTCGGAGCGTGCTCGTGTTATCTCGCGGTTACTTCACGCACGTTACATCAGCGGAGATAGCGCAGTGCTGTTGCCTAACCAGCCCCATACGCCTACTCTGTAGGACGGTGGCGCAGCCAACAGACAAAAGGGATACAGCTGCCAATGAAAGAAACAACAAAAAAACTATAGACATTAAAATTAAAATACACACATTTGGCATAAAAACGGGCAATCATAATAGTTATTAATAATTATAGAGAGTTAAAAACAATATAATGGTACGTCTACACGATTGATCAATCCACTTGCCAATACATCGCGTAGCGTCGCAAGCGATGCTAATGACTTCGACTCGTTTAGATCAGCATCTATAGTGCCGCGGCACATCGCGCTCTCTCGCATAGGTATTGCGTTAAAGTCTCATATCCGATTATGTCAGTGTGGCGTCCCATTAGTTTGATGAGCCCTTAATGACACCATGTTACTAAGCGCGATGTGTATTCTATCACGCGGAACCGTTTTTTGAACACAAATGTTCTGTCGCGGACTGCCTCTAAATTTTATAAATAAAAGCGAGCGCGTGGTATTATAAAAACATAATATGTAGCCCAAACACTATTTAAATTTAAACATAATTTACGTTTGAATAATAATAACAGCAGTCCTGTATTATACTACCCCACTGCTGGGCACGGGTCTCCTTTACTAATAAAAGGGTTCACATTAAATTCACCAAGCTAGCCTAAAGCGGGTTGACTGACTTACATACCTTCAAGATTCATATGGAGAACTTTCAAGTATGCAAGTTTCCTTCACCGTTAAGTGTAACCAGCGCTAAATTCAAAAAATGACGTTGGATTTCCAGATTATTCATAGAAACCTGCTGACAGAATCGCTGTACAAAAAATATGTGTGTACTACAGCTTCATTATAGAATTTTCTAACAAATGTAGAATGTATGTAAGACTGCTCAACTTTGCTAAAACAAATTTTAATGACTTAGATTTTATACAATCTTTGACGCAAAATTTTAAGTGTTACATAACATATTGATTCACACGCATCTTTAAACAAGTGAAGAAGTGAAGTACTGAACAAAACGATATTGCAAAACTCGGTACACGTGTATGTAGAGCAGGCCTGCACTCTACGTCACTTTGTTGTATTAGTTCAGTTTAAACAGTTACAGCAGCGATAACGTTCAAGAAATGGAACAGACTGCTGAGAGAGAGGTCTGAGGGTTCGATTCCAACACACGTACCCAATACAGTCGTCATGAAAGAGGCATGTGTGATGATGCAAACATTTGAGCCAAACCAACAACGCAGCGCAGTTGAACAGTATTAACAAATATTGCTATCTTAATAAGGCTGTTGCGTGTTTTTAGTTTTAATGAATGATAATGTAATGTACTTTATTTTATTTTAACACGTACAATGTACATTCCAGCCGATCGAAAATATTAATGTTAAATTAGCATAAATAATAACGGCTGCGAACATTCGCTACTATGTTTAATTATATTAATCTATTTAAAAATTCCCGGAGGTTTCCCATCAGTTCACATTATTTTATCACTTATGCAAGTGCCCCCTACGTATGTATCTCTTAACTTGGTGAAAACGAGCTTAGGTAAGGGACGGATTTAGGGAGTTTCTTAGGATACGGGACCCTTAGTTAGATAGATAGATAGTAACTCTGTATTGTAGACACACACATAAAAAACAGAAAACAATACTAGACAAAATACAGGAAATAAATCAATGTGCCACAAGTGGCGGCATTATTACTCAAAGTAGTTAGGGAGTGTTGGAGGATTCGTTGATGAAAATGGGCATTATTTTCCATAAACGGGATCATAATATAGAAACACTATTACCAAAGTCTGTTAGAAATCTGTATTATATGTAGTTGTACATCGAACTTATGTAATATTGTATTTTCACTGATTTTTCCTAGTTATGCCATTAACATGAATTCAACCACCACACATTATGTTCGTGTTGCACATTTGGTGCATAGTTTTATACGACCAGTCGGCTGCCTCATGACAACTTCTCTCAGGATCCAAAGTCACACAAAGGAACCCAGGTTCCCTCGGTTCAAAATACCCTGGTTCCCAACTTATGTATTCTGCTTTGCAGTATTGTAAAGTATTTCTCTGTATAATAATCCTATCTATCAATCAATCGATGTTTCTAAGACCTATTATACGAAAGCATGTGCATGTAACATATGAGTGTCGTGCAGAAGCGGCGGCGGCAGCGCGCAGGGCAGCGTGTACTCGCGGTGTGGCTACACCGGCACTCCGCAGTACTTCGGCAATGGCGCCGAACAGATCTGGACCACCACAGCAGGTAATCACACGGTGCAATTCATTGTAACCGTTATTTGCTTCGGGTCTTCTTATGAGGTGATCTAATCCGGGGACCTCTTGTACTCTCATCGAAAGTGACCTCATAATTTTGGATCACTAAGATAGTGACGCCGGTAGTGGTTTGAGATTGCCTGTACCTTGTAGTTTAAGGAGAGACGCTGGATTTCTTGATGGTTTCCAGAATTATGCTGACTTGTCTAACTGAATATGCATAGTTTAATCCCAGAACAAGATTAGCGGAATGTTGGTTATTTCCATACTTGTCTCTATCTAATCGAGTACAAATATCTGGCTCCGTGCCACTAGTCCAGTAGTCTGTAACATCCGCAAGCGACAACAACAAACTTTGCGTTCCTTCTCCTCTTCTGAATGTTTAAGTTACTTAGATATGATCCAGCCAGCCAGCAGCCAGCAGCCGTCAGCCGTTTGCTCAAGTGCACGTACTGTTTGCAGGCGGTTCGCCGAGCTATGGTAGCGGCGCGGGCGGCGGCGTGGTGCTGGCCGAGGAGTACGCGGAGCCGGGCGGTGTGGGGGGCGCGGGCGGGGCGGGGTGCGCGGAGAGCGGGTGCGGCTCCCCCGCGCCCGCGCCCTCCGGCTCGCTGCCCGCGTTCAGCGCGCGGTTTGGCGGCGCGTTTGCGGCTAACACGAGACCCTCCACCGTGTACGGTGTCTCGACTCTCGGTCCTAATGCGTACGCGACGCACCAGGTGAGCATGCAACACACGACACACGCGAAAATATGGCCGGTGGAGATCACTCCATTTACCCATTAGTTGGTTTCTGCTGTATAAAAGCTTAGCTTCCACTTCACTTTCCTTTTGTATGTGACCCCTTCTGCGATCCAGACGGCCTGTTCATGCCAAAACTGCAACGTGTCTCTATCGCTTAGTATTTGAAATCACCAATCGTTTTTATAGAACATAAGACTAACGACATTTTGTCGCAGAGGATGTGCGGCGTGTTTAGTACGATGTCATGGTGCAGGCGGATGTCCGGCACCCGCCCTCTTGGCCACAATGTCAATTGCATTTGTCATATTATAGTAAATACTACATACTGCACGAAGAGAGTCCGCATAAATTTGTTGATTTTAGAGTTCCGTACCCAAAAGACGTCAACTGAACCCCACTATTAAGACTACACCGTCTGTCTATCTTACTTTTGAAAAGCTCTATGTTTCGAACCCTAATATAAAGGTGACTGAAATTTTGAAATACCTACAAATTGGTAACCACGTCATCATCAGCATATACTCGTCAAAGGTCTTTCCTGATACACATCATTACCCTCGGTCTTTAGCTCTGCATCCAATGCAATGCATCCCTTGCCCGCCGCTTTCATCATTCCACATGGCTACGGGGTGTCCTTTCCTACATTCTCGCTTTTGGAAAAGTGAAAGAGAGTAATAGTTTAGTAGAAGTACCCGCCGCCACTGACCGCTTGTCATTTGCAGGATGTGTGGAGTCTGGACGGTAACCGGCGGTCGCAGCTGACGTCGGCCGCCGCCAACCTCGCCGCAAGTAAGTACCGACGCACGCCCCGGCCCCGGTCCCGGGCCGGACGTCACTATGTGTGACTATGTCCTTTGCTTTGTTTATATGTATTCGGTTAAAACACCCGCTGCGTCGGGAGGATGTGTCGTGTGGATACGCGACTCAAGCTCCTACTAGCGCCACAAAAAACAATACCTCAAACATATCTGTCCTCTAATATGTACAGTGATAATGTAGACAGCGCGATGAATCGATAGCAGATAGCAACAGTGCCCCGTGTGTACGTGTGTGCGTGTGTGTGTTCGCGTGTTTTTGTCGGGGTCAGGCGCGATAGCCCGCGCTCTGCTCCGTCACTGCGCCGCTCCGCCGCTCCGCCACATCGTCCCGCTCAGCCGAATTATTTTTTATTGCGATAGTTTGTTTCTACAGAGTCGATAACGCGACAGTTCCGGCGTTATTTACGAGCGTCGGCCAGTTTTTTCAAGTAGCCCCATTCAGACCTTCGTCTATCTTCGAAAGCAATAGTGTCATTTTAGGTTTGTGACCCATAAAATAAATTAATATGATTTCCCAGCGTTATGGCCCGCGCCGCGCCATTCCATCCTCGTTGTGAACTCGCGTCACACCTCACGCCTGTCAAAGTGTCAACATAATTCCTGCGAACCGGTTCTTATTGCCACTTGCCGCTGGGTTAATTGCTTGTATCTATTTAAAAATGTCAGTAATGTTATGCGAAACCGAATTAACAAACGACCGTGTGATACATGGAACGTGTTGTGCGCTACGGTTCCAATATACGCGCCAGAAACTATAGTCACTAGCACCCATAGATTATTATGACGTAGGCAAAATATTGAGCTTGCTTTAATGTTATATTTTGTGCCAACGCAACTATATAGTCGCACATTACAGCCTCCGTGGCGCTGTGGGTAGCCATTCTCGTATTAAGACAAATGTTTGTGCGATCCATAGATATCTGTTTCAGGGCTGGGTGTTGCGGCAACCGTAAGTCCCTCGTAGTTCGTAATACCCACGATACAGGTTTAACCTAGTGTGGGATCAGAACTATGTGTGTGACTGTTGGGTGGTATTTATTACTACGTATATATTGCCAGCGTTTATATAGTTCAGGGTTTCCCAACATGAAGCCCGCAAACTTATCGCAGGAGTTCGCAAGGAAAAATAAAAAAATATGAAAGCATGATAGCGCGATAGAAAATTAGATGGAAACACACGGTGAAAAGAAAACCGCGTGGCGTGGCGTCCTGTACGGTGACGAAGAGATCGCTCGCTCGTGGGGGTAATTAGTTATTTAAATCAGTTAATTAAATAAATTGTGAGTCGACTTTAAAAAGCAAATTCAAGATATGTATTTAACAAATGATAAAATGTCTCCACGGTGTAAGTGGTGAAATGGGGTCTAAATAACACATAACGGTGTACAGAACAATTACTACTGTTTAAGTTGCACGCTGGGCAATATTCATGTTGGGATATACATAGTACGATAATGGTTATAAAGCATTTAAAACATTCGATTTTGTATCTATCTATTTATTGGCAGATCGAGCCAGGAAAACTTAATTTTGTTTGCATATTCGTACTGAATGGTAAAATTTAATCGGAATACGAAAGTAATAATTTTTAAATACCTACTTATTTTCGTTCTGTTCTCTATATGCTAACCGTACCGTAATATTTGCTGTTGTCATATAGGTAAACATCTTATTGCGTGACCTTACTAGATTTTTTTTTGTTTTTTTACCGCGTCATCTTCTACAGCTACTGAGAGCTATGGAGCCGTCAGTAGAGACTATAGAGTTTATAGGATACACATTCCGCCATTTATTTTACTATAATTTATACTAATGCATATAAAATTATTTTTGTGCTAATTATCATTAACTAGCAGCTAATTCTAAATTACGTTTGTATAATATCGTGAGGAAAACTATATAGCTGAGAATTCTCCATAAGAATTTCGAAAATATGTAAAGTCTACCAACCCGCACTGAGCCGTGCACAGGACTTAGTCGAGGAGCATAATACGAGATTGATATTCTAAGTAATGAGGCTTTCTTTCAAAAAACCAATCAAACAAACATAAACCTCGGTATGGAAACTAAATCCTCGTTTTACCACCGTAGGGTCCAGCGCTTATTCACGATCAGTACCAGGCAGAGACACTAATCATGAGGGCACACATTTTTCATGAATGTAAACAATTTTGCCCATGTTAACTGTATCTGGTCAATAAGATTAGCATAGCAGTTAGTAGTTAGGGTTCGAAGAAATACGTGGATTAATGGATGGAATACTTAGATAGCCAATCCAGCGTCAAACAGGATATACATTTTTGACCAACTCATGCTTGAAACTTAATTAAATGGAACGAAAGTAAGGTCTGCAAATAGCGAGTGTGTAGTTGCACCTCTGCCTAACCCTTCAGAGATACAGATTTATGTTATTTACATATTTAGCCTTTTTATGGTCTGAATACAAATTGCAGCATCTCCTGATGAGTCATAACATAACTCGGTATCTCAGTGTGCGCTCTTACTTCTCTCGTACGTACAGTTTTAGCCAGTCGTAGAATTACAATAGAGTTTCGCCACATTTTATCTTGTATAGTCATAGAGAAAGTATTTGTGAGTCATTACCGAGTCCACAGTGCGCACATTTTATACAAATACAAATCAGAAATGATGACACGTTATTAATAGCATGTGATTGGAGTGAGGTCAATCAAAAACCAATAATAAATATGTGAACTAGTTAACAGATTACAATATGTAGTTGTTGCAGTAGGGTTGTGCGGTGCGGTGCGGTGCGGGGTGTAGCGGGGCGAGGGAGGGGTGGCAAGAGGTGATGATCGCTAGTGCCGTCATAAACTTTTACGGCCGAGCGGTTGTTTGCGTAGGTCCCGACAAAAAACAAAAAGACCTCTCCTTTTAAAATGAAGTCGTTCCCTTTTAAGCGCATTAAAATGGCATTCCGTAAATGGTATCGGATAAGGCACGTGCCGCGAGCGCAAACATCGCGTCCGTCTATGTGTCCGCGTGTCCGCGTGTCCGCGTGTCCGTGTGTCCGTCCGAGCGGCGACAGGCGGGCATGGCTGTCGCGTGACGTCACACGCGGAGTGCGCACATGGCCGGGACCCGTGTCCCGTTACATCCCAATAATAGTTAATGGCATGCACGTTCAACACTTTGCCGTGGTAATTACGCGTAATCGGAACCTGCGTGCGATGATTTAGTTAGATCTCTGTCAAGTGTTCTGTGCCGTTCGTCGCATCACGCATGTAACTCTACACTCTGCTAATCACTGTGGAGTGCGGAGTGCGGACTCGATCTCTGGATCGTCATTCATCGCTGTGTGCGTCATGTATACGACACACACTCTTACAAATTTATTAACTGCGATATTTAAATAAACAACGAAGCAAATAAAATCATTCGACACTGAATTTCACTTCAAGCGGTAATAATAAGCTATATGTTTTATATTGCTTGTGTATGATGCATCAGACTGGTTGCTAGCCAACAATTTGTTGTCCGATACGAATGCTCTAAATATATTATGTTGTTTTAAAGCGCTGTATCTATTTACAAAGTAATAAACGCGATGTTGTTGTAAGTACGTGGATCGTAGATGATGCGGAAAATGACGTCGGTACGTAATGATATGGACAAATAACGTTGCTGAACACAATTTGCTCATCGTAGCTTAACATTTTCGGGTGCAAGACTATCCCGCTCACACACCCACCATTGTAACTCCTGTAAGCCCAGATCAGGTGTAGCAAGCATATTTCGACACCGAGTATTGACGTTCCCCGAGTCTCTGGGATTGCGAAATTGTTTTGATCTCGTAACGAATTTAATCAAATAGAAAGATAGGGAGGAGTTAGAAATATACATTGCCCCGATTATAAATTCTCTAAATAGCCCGTCACACTTCAGACTAATAAGAAAAAGCAGCCACTAGGGCACCGAGGACTCCACACCACTTGATTTCAGCCGGTAATTTATTACTATTAAAGAGATTGAATCCTTTAACGATAGGATGGAGATACAGACAGACGGGTTCCGTTGGATACATATATAATAAATGCTACATTTTAGGGATCGTATTACCGCAGTCAAACATATGCTCTTAATGAACATGTACATTATTGGTAGAGCTGCTATTTGTCAGTTTGTAAGGCAGTTGTATTTAATACTATTTGTACAACAATGGTAAAGACACAACGCAAAGACAAACTTAAATCGCGAAACAACACGTTTCGGTTATTGTTTTAATCGGCGCTTCAGAATGTGCTGTAATTTGCTTTATTCTAAACAGCTTAATACATAATACGAAATAAAATACTCAAGACTTACGACTTAATAATATTATGAATGGAAACGTTTGGATGTTTGTAAATTTGGATATATACAATTTTGTGAATTTGGATGTTTGTTAATCAATAGCACCTTAACGACTCAACAGAATTAAATGAATTTTGGCACACAAGTAGACCATAGCCCGGATTAGATCATAAGGTAGTATTACCACAAAAAATGATATTTACCCGCGTGCAAGCCGAGAGCAAGTCAGTCATTCATAAAAGTAGAGAGCAGATGAGTTTGATTAAATCGTCTTCATGTAAATGAATAATACGGGATGTAAGCTGTAGGAGGCTGGTATACTTACCCCCAAGGCCTAAACGAACAGTTGTATCCGACATAGTACGCTCCGGCGAGGTGTTACTCACTCGGAGCCCACCTCTCCAGCGTATGCTTATCAATCTCTCCATCTATTTAACGCTGGAAGATGTCCGAGGCGATCCTACAATAAATAAAACTAAACGGCCTTACTTCCTGCGTACTTTTGTTAGTTATACGTATGGTTCGTGAGAACGGTCGTGGACCGGTCGCGGTGTTAGTGTGTTATTGTTGAGTTTTGCAAAACATTCAGTAGAGTAGAGTACAGTTCCGAGAAGCGAGCGTGGCAGCGTGGCAGCGTGGCAGCGGGTCAGCGGCGCGGGGTCACTCGGGGCCGCATGAATGGCACCCGCCTGCCACCTGTGACGTCACACCACACAATCCGTTGCAAGTGCTTACACAGCGTCTCGCAGACTCCCCCGCTTCCCCCGTCTGATCCGCTCTCGCGGGTCGAGTTCATACCCGCCCGTACTAAATGCTTACCGTTGGGTTTCACTTACGTTCCGACTTCTGTACTATCGTTCTAAAACATCGATGATTTTAAATACAGATAGTGAGGAATTCAAATGAATACACGTAGTAGTAAGCGGCCCTACCCCGTATACCCCGCCGCGCGGCGCCTCGTCGTACGGTTCTTGACTCAGAGTCCTCCTTTGTTTGCAATGTATTGGTCTACGCGCTCATATTGTCACGACATCCGTCGCACTCACACATGTATAGCCACAGGCAACTACCATTATGTACATACAACCTGCATCTAATCTGTATCAAGTGATTTGAAGATGCTGTAAATTGTGTATTGCTGTTTCAATATTAAAAAGGAGCAATGCTAGTTACTAAAAAAGCAAATAAATACACATTGTCCTGACCTCACGCTAAGTTAATCTGTATCGTAGCCCTCAGGAACTACAAAGAACGACCTGCTGCGCCACCGACGCTGTCTACGAAATATTAATAGAAAAGTATAAGCGAAATAGACATTTATTTCTTTCTTAAATAGTTTTAACAAACTATTGTGTATCAAGCGATATAATGTGAATGAATCAAGTTGCCTTTGTTACCATATGTACCTATATTATGAATATTGACAACGATAAGCACATACTTATGTATACTTGTAAGTGTTTCACTTATGTTCCTCCTTTACGTATAAAAAGGGTTAGGACTTAGTCCACCACGGTGGCGGGTTGGCAGACTTTACATATCTTCGAAAATTTTCAGGTAGCATGTCTCATTCATCGTTAAATGAAACATTACGTATATTATACTTTAATAAATTGATTGTGCATTTCGACAAAGGGGTATATATTTTATAATAATTAAAATGTGTATCAAACAAATGATGCACAGTATGGTAGTGCCGCAGCAGAACTGGTGAGTAGGTACGCTTGTACCAGTAAACTCGAGTGCAAGCACGCCCGCTGCAGCTGGCCGTCGTTTATTTGGCTTTGTTAATGAAAACACGCCGAGTCAGCGTCTTGCGAGGCCTCGTACTCGCGCCGGACAGACTCGTCAGTGACTCACTCATTGTCAAGGCCGAGACGGTTCCACGGTCCGAGGGCGACGTTCTCTCCATTATGTAATGATATATGCTGAGGTAGCGCCGCGCGCTTCATTGTGACCGCGCAGTGCTGCCTCAGCGTGTTGTACTTGTATGTGTGATGTATTGTGGCATGTGTGATGGCGACGCTCGGCGGCGCGCGGATCCACGACTCGCCACTCATTGTGCGCGACCAATGTTTGAGTTAACGTATGTTGCGCGCAGTCGAGATGGCGGAGTTTTTCACTGAGGGGCGCGAGTGCGTGAACTGCGGCGCGATCCACACTCCACTGTGGCGGCGCGACGGCACCGGCCATTACCTGTGCAACGCGTGCGGCCTCTACAACAAGATGAACGGCATGAACCGGCCGCTGAAGCAGCCGCGGCGGCTGGTACGTCAGCGGCACGCGGCGCACGCGCTCCACGCGCCACCACACGACGTACGCACCTCATGCCGCTCCGATGATCCGCCTCCGCTCGCTCGACTAACCACCCCGCGCCCCGCGCACTCCCCCCCGCGAGAGATCCGCGCCCGCCGAGGAGCCTTGCGCCCGAGCGCTCATGTAGTTGTGTTGGTTGCAGTGGCCGCGGACGGGGCCCCGCCGGGCGCGGATTTCTTCAAGGGCTTCCTGTATAACGGCATCACGTCGCCGCACGCGCTGCCACCGCCGGCCCCGCTCCCAGTCTCCACCCCCTCCGACTACAAAACGAAGAAAGGGGTACGTGAGTCCCCCCCTCCCCCGCCTCCTCTCCCGCGCCCGGTCCGTCTCCTCGCATTGGCATCCCGCTTTAACACCCGCTCGCTAACACTCATACCGCTCGCTAACTGTCACGTGCAATGCATGAGTACTGTTGGACCGACGCGACAGAGAATGTCTCATGGTGACGTGTGTACAGATGGGGACGAAGCGGCCGGGCATGTCGTGCACGAACTGTCAAACGACCACCACGTCCCTGTGGCGGCGCAACGCTCACGGCGAGACAGTGTGCAACGCGTGTGGTCTCTACTACAAGCTGCACAACATCAACCGTCCACTCGCCATGAAGAAGGACTCCATACAGGTGAGATACACGCACGCACTTTCTTACATCGCTACTGTATTGTATTACTGCCTTCTTTCCTGGAATTTCTGATTTATACCTATTTGCACGGTGTCTAGTCAGGAGTTTACGGAGTTTTTGAAAAGCCGCTCCTCTGTTATCCTATTAAAAAACGAAAGAAAAGCTGGTTGTTTTCGTTCATAAAAAAAGTATTCCAATATTATTTTACCCAAATAACCGCGAATATTTGGGTAAAATAATATTAATAAATTATTTATGTCAAATATAGTTAGTGACTAGTGATATTTTCATTGAAATAAAATATAATATATCGATTTATAATTAATTAATTGATATTTAAAGTGTAGTATCAAGCAATTGATCGTTGTCGACATTTCCATTTCAGACAAGAAAGAGGAAACCCAAGAACAGTATAAAGACTGAGAGGAATCTCAAGACGGCGGTGCAGCGCACGGCCGCTGGAGTCAAGATTGAGAACTTAAGTAAGTTCACTTATGTCTTATTGAAGTACTTTTTTCGCTCGAGGCTCCGCCCGCGTGAAATTCTGCACCGTTCTATTATCGATATCGCCTTCATCAGGGATAATGTAGGATTCTAATGGTGAAATATTTTTTCAAAACGGTCCAGTACTTACAGAGCCTGTTCAATGCAAACAAACAATCTTTATAATATTAGTTTAAATTGTCGCGCTTTTAAGTTGCAGCGTTGTTGCATGTCAATAAGTACACTGTACACTAAATTATGCGAAAAGTACCGGACAAGATATTCTAGACTTAAAAAACAACTGACATCATATGCAATGCACAACAATATCCAACTGATTGATACAGATAATTTGGCGTTTTCTGATCTTTTTGATGAAAAATGTCAAGAAGTGGTCCAGGTTATTGATGAGTATGTGTGAGCGAGTGCGTGAATCAGCATCTGTGATAAAATAGCTCTTTTCAGATCCTTATAACTCTACTAGGATTACCCAACCCTTCAAGGGGCCCTTATTACACATGTATATAGGTTTAATAGATTGTAAGTTTCGGTAGGTCCAATGTAGCTTTAAATTGTTCATGTGCACACACACACTGCCAGTGTGTCGCTATTTCTGCTTCAAACTTGGCATCTACCGTTCATCTAGATTGTATTTGTCACCCTCACAACAGACTAGTAATGGAGTGTGGTGTTGTGTTACAGTGGAGAGCGGCGGCGGCGGCGGCGCGGGCGGTGGTGCGGGGGGCGGTGCGGGCGGAGGCGCGGGGGGCGGGGGCGCGCGCTCCGCACTCGCCATGGGCTACTTCATGCAGCACGCCATGAAGCTCGAGGAGCCCCCGCCGGCGCACCACGCGCACGCGCACGCGCACTCACACGCACTCACGCACGTGCACGCGCACGCGCACTCGCACTCACACACGCTGTACGACGAGCCCGAGTACCGGCGCACGCCTGACGCGGACAGGATGGATCGGCCCACAGTGGTGTCGATGGGCAGCTGAGCCACACCCGCCACCACCACCCGACCTCATAATCATTATTTATGTTTGTAGTGGCGGCGCGGGCGGTGCACCGACGCCCGAACAAATACAGAATCTCGATCGGATCGCGGGACGGTAACGTAGAATCTCAGTCGTGTAAGTCTAGATTAATATATTGTAGGAGTGGAGGAGCGGCCGAGCGAATCCGACCAAAGAGTCGTTGCTAGTTGACCAAAAACGAGGCGGGTGTCCCGTCCGAGTAGTTTGTTTGCGACGCGTAGATATATTTAATAATTGATAGTTACGAGTATTGTGGAAAGCTCAACGAATTTGAAACCAATGTGACAAAAATAATATAATAATAGGTGAAGTCGGTGTTAGTATAGGCGTGTATGTGAGGGTGTGTGCGATAGTGTTACCAAACGCGGAGTAATCTGTGAGACTGTGCCTGAACCATTCCTGCGTCGCATTCCTATGTAGGTAATAATAGCTGTAATACCACGAGAATAAATAATATCTATAATAATTATTATATAGAGGCTGTTTTATAGAACTGATATTTTATCTGACGTTATGATATTTTTGATAAAGTTTTCGTAATAGAGAGATATTGTAAGCGCCATTCGACGCTATAGAGATCTTATTTAAACTCCATGACTTGAAGAAACATTCCACGAATTTATCACTGTAGTTGTAGTTAGTTTAGGAGGCGGTCGGCGATGGCCATAGCGCGGCGGCCTCCTGGCACATCATAATATTATAGAGGATGTTGTGGATGTGTGTGTCGTCGGCCGCTGTTGTTATTGTTATGTATATATGTGTGTGTGCCAAGTGCCAAGTGCGAGAGACACTACCCTAGCGGTACGATATGCGGGTAGGCGCGGGATACACTGCGTGTGACGCGTGTGTGCACGCCCTTATCTAAGGCGGTACACTCACTGATATCAAGTTAACTGCGCTTCTACTGAAATTAATTATTTACACGATGTTGTTACAGCAAACGATCCAGTACATCAAGTACCGCACAAGTCGATAATGTGTGTCTGGCAGGTCATTAATGAATCACAAAGTTAGGCTTTCGAAATTTGTATACATACTATAATATTTATTTAAACGGGTTTTAATCGCGTTGTATTTGAAGTTATAAATCCTTTTACGTCCTTACGTTTCGACCGAGGTACATCGACCGTGGTCACTAGTTGACGGGTTGTCAGTCAATAATAGTTATACATTCAAATACGATGAGATTTAATAAATATTAAAGTATTAACGTATGATTACAACGCTATTTGATCGTCGAGCAGCATCGTCTAAATGAGGTCTTACATATAATATTTAAACACATTACCATGTGAACAAGACATATCACGGCTTGTATCGTGTGCAGTGTAACCCGCGTGTAACCCTCGGAGTGGATTGTTGCATGTCTATTGGAATTATATCACTGTTGTAGAGTACGAGTACGTATGGAGCGCGCGCACGCGTGTGACCGCGCGTCGACGTCGCGTCGTGTGAAGCGACTCGCGTGCGCGCACTACTAAATATATTTGTGTAAATATTATGTAAGAAATCAGAAGTACACATAAAATAAATTTTATTATGTATTGCTTTGTTTTATTTACTGCGGCTACTGGCCTGTTAGCCACATTTGTTCAATCGAAAAAATTGCCAAGAAAATTTTATAAAAATATATGATGAGATCCTGGGTTCGATCCCCTATTTTTCAAAATCTAATTTTGGGGAACAATTCAAGTCAAGATAGATCAACATGGGCATACCTCTATATCAATCGTTTTAGTGGCAGCATAATCAAGACTTGTGCCACCAAACAAAACCATAACATTGCCACGCTTAGAGCTTAGTGCAGCACATTTATTAGCAAAATTAACGAAAAAGGTAACAAACTGTTTAAATGAACATAACATAGTCTTATCCGGGTGGTCTGACTCAACCGCAGTACTGGGTTGGTTGCAAGGTGATGCCAACAAATGGAAACCCTTTGTCGCTAACCGAGTCAGAGAAGTTGTCAAAATATTACCAGCGAATTGTTGGAGATATATAAAATCTAATGAAAACCCAGCAGTTTGCGCAAGCCGAGGTTTGTCAGCGGAACAACTTCTCCAGCAGTCCTGCTGGTGGCAAGGACCAGAATGGCTACCTACTTACAATGACAATGTTCTTAAACCTGTTTTCACTACAAATGAAGAGATTAGACATTTAAAACAAATAAATGTTTCGACGTATCCAGGTAAAGATATCCTTAGTGAATTGATTAGCAAACACAGCAGTTTTACGCGTGCAACTCGAGTACTCGCATGGATATTACGAGTGAAATATAATAATAAACATGTTTTTATCAGCTGATGAACTGAAAAGATCGCGAATGATTATTATAAAACATGTACAGTGGAATGAATTTAGGAAAGAAGTAGAAATTTTGCAGAGGAGGAAAGGGTTCATAACAAAAGCAAGTTACTTAATTTGAGTCCATTTTTAGACGCACAAGGAATGCTCCGAGTTGGCGGTCGACTTAAAAATGCACATATCGATAAAAATACGATCCATCCACTTATACTACCACACAATAATTTTGGCTTTTACACGCTAATGGCGTAAAATGCTGATACGCAAATTTGTACGGTTGGCCCGTACATAAGTATTTTTCTAGTCGAAATCTATTAAACCTGATAGAGTGATAGACAGGACAGCTATTATCATGGGACGGAAATAAACTTGGTGAACGGTGAATGCATCAATTTTATTGCTGCCTTACATTGAAATCGTCTATCTAAAGAGACGCACCTACACTCGAAATAGAACACTATCAAATATGGCAGCCTATATGGTATGTCATATATGTATATATGGATAGATAACGTAAAACTATACAAGTAAAGCGTGTACTCATAAAATGAACATGCGGAAATGCTTCAAACCCTGGGCATGCGCCTGAAGCCGCCGCTCCGTGCGTCATATGGTTAGGGCAGCCCTGCGCAGCCTTAGGTATTCGGTTTACATCGCCCACGCCGCTCATAAAAAAAGCAACACCACACGGAACTTTCAATTACGAAGTACTGCTTGGCACTTGACTGCGTTTGTCACCCATACACATAAGTTGTTAAATCTCATAATGCCTAGTCATTTCAATGGTTTCAATGTCCTACAAACGGAACACAACAGCGCTTCTACCGTGATGCTTGGCAGCAGAAATAGACATACAACAGTGGTACAAACCCGGACGGTCTCGCATTGAAGAGAGCTATCACCTAATTCTTTAAGAGTATAATATAGGCTACAAACTTGTATTTTAAATGCTATTTAATTATATTAATTAGGTATTTAACTAAAAAAAAATATTGATTTTTTTTATGTATTTTAAAATTTTATTATGAATAATATTGATATGTAACAGAAAAATTTAAAAAAAAAATTTGTTCAATCTATACTAATATAATAAAGCTGTAGAGTTTGATTGTTTGTTTGTTTGTTTGTTTGAACGGGCTAATCTCAGGAACTACTGGTTTGAATTGAAAAATTCTTTTTGTGTTGGATAGTCCGTTTATCGAGGAAGGCTTTAGGCTATATAACATTACGCTGCGACCATTAGAAGCGAAGCATCAGTGAAAAATGTTGCAAAAACGGGGAAAATTATTCATATTTGAAGGCTTCCGTTGCTAAGCTACCAAAATAATATTATTTGAAGGCTTCCGTTGTCAAATCAAAATCAAATCTATACTAATATTATAAAGCTGTAGAGTTTGATTGTTTGTTTGTTTATTTGATCACGTGGGCGGAGCCGCGAGCAAAAGCTAGTTAATTATAAACATTTAAAAATTTATGAAATTCAAATAAAGATCACGTGACTATAAACGCGCCATGAGCGGCCCCCATAGTTGTGACGTCATAATGTTATAGCTATTCAATAACAGTACAGCGTTTACGGCTATTACACGTGACTAGACAATAATATTGAAAATTTATTGCTAAAAACCGAGATGTTAGTTGGTTCCGATTAGCTATGTGTGATAAAGGATTTATTAAGGCAAAGTCTGATAATATTCCTGATGTTGATATATTTATGATATCCATTTTTTTTTTAAAAAATGACGTTCGGTTTAATTCTGCTGAAGTTCGAGGTGCCAAGGCATCAAGGTAAGTTTGTTAAAAAATATTATAATAAATGAAAATATTTAAGTATTTATTCTCCATTATATTAAATATAAGCAGCGATATCTCAGCGGGGATTGGTACGGACTGTCGAGACGAAAGTCGCAGGTTCGAAACCAGCCCCAAGAGCATACACCTCTGACTTTTCTACGTCACGTGTATATTAATTGTTAATTATCGCTTACTTTAACGGTGCAGGAAACATCGTGAGGAAACCTGCATACCTGAGAACTCGATAAGATTTTTCGAAGGTATGTAAGGTATGTAGGTATGTAAGTCTACCAACCCGCATTAGGCCAGCGTGGTGGACTAAGGCCTAACCCCTCTCATTCAGTAGAGGAGGCCCGTGCCCAGCAGTGGGACAAGTATAATACAGGGCTAGTTGGTTGGTTGGTTCATATTAAATATAATTATTTATTTCATAAATTGTAGAGCACCGCGTGAGAGTTACGGCGACAAAGCTATAGGTTATGTTCAACTAAGTCGTAAAAATAATATTTGTATTGTAAAGGGACGGGAATGTCCAGAACACCGAGTTCGGAGTAAAGCTTATTCAGTTAAAGTCCAGAAAAATTCAGGATGTTCAATGCCATGACTGTGCAGCTTTAGCAGGTTTAAAGGTTATGATTTGGAGTCCAGTTAAAAAAAAATATTCACTGAACTCTACGTAAGTATATAATAATTATTTGATTTGTATACTTAAATAAATAATAATTAATAACAATGGTGTTAAGAAATACTTACATCGAAATGATCTTCACAACCAAAAATAAACGATTTTGTTTTGGGATTATTACGGTGCACTGTTTGAAACCATTTATTTCGACGTTTGTCATCTTGGCGAACATTTAAAAACATTTTGTCAGGAGTTGTTTTTGTAGTATTAGTACATAATGGTACAAAACAAGAACGATAACTATTGAGGTTCGACATTTTTAATATAAATTTGAATATTTAACAATGACAACAAAATTAAATAAATCAAAACTCTGTATTTATAATTTCTGTATCAACTGCAATGAGTGAAAACTAACATTATGACGTCACACGCGCTCGGATTTGTTCGGGAGCTGTCGGCGTATCTTCGGTGCTGGATTCAAAAGTTAATTTTTATTTTGAAATAACTTTTAAATTATTGCGAAAAAAAATAAAATAAAAATAGTTTTGTTATAAAACTTATATATGATCTTTCCATTTATCACAAAAAAAAAAATACTTAAATACCTAATTACCGTCTTGTTTCTGGTATTGTTAAATTAGCCCATTAAACATATGTACTACAATTAATAGCACATAGCATTTATTACTTGTAATCATTTAATATTCTACCCGTAGCGAATTCATCACTAGATATAATCCAAGTGTGTACAGCTGTGAGATGACGTCATGGCCAAACCTCATCCGCGCCGGTGTGACCAGAATAGTGTGTACTTACAAACACTATGTATCCGCTGTACGCCCCGTAGCGCATAGTATTGGCAATTTAAATATATGAGATGACAACTGAAATTGTGATAATATATGAATAAATACACCCAACATTCACACACATAGTCCTGACTCCACACCAGGTTAAACCTCTATCGTGGGTATCAGGAGCTACGACGGACTTGCAGTCCAACAACACCCAGACCCGAAACCTATGTCTAATTTTCTACATTATTTTATATGTACCTGATAATAATAAACAACAAACTATTTTGCGAAAAAAAACTAAAATTGGGTAAAAAATAGGCTGCAGTTCATGTTTTAAATACTGGAATAAGCAAAGGTGGGCGAGTAGTGCGAAAATCGGTCTATCTCTCTGACACGTGGATCGTAACAGGCGTGACCTGCCTTGTGACGTAACGCGCTATGTCGTGCATCCTTTTTCCATCAATTGGCAACTACCCCTTCTAGCAGATTTAAATAGCTTATAACTTTTTGAAGTGATAACTTCTTATGGGAGGGTTAACCGAAACGTTCCGTAACGCGAGCGGCGGTGAGCGGAAGGTTCCAGACTATTCCAAAACCTTCCGTGAGATGTCACGCGGGCCAGTTGACCAGCCAGCGCTAGCCGACTTCCCTGGAACTTCGATAATTTCGAAGTCCCAGGTGGCGTCACACAGTGACCAGTCGCATTGGACTGGACTTTGACCGGACTTTCACAGGACTGTGTTCGTTTTTTTTTATGGCGAATAAACATGTTACCGTAATTTTGTTTTTGATATTGATAAAAAAATGACGATCGATAAAGAAATATATGTACTTATAATTTGGAACATGGTGCCGTAAAAAAAGTACCAGGTTCGCATAAGCGCGAAGAGAATAGAATGTCCTCTTTTCATGGCGAGTAGCCGTAATTAATAAACAAATGACGATTAGGACAAAGAAAAACTTATTAAGTTTTTTCTTATTTAGAAAATGTTGCCGTAAAAACTACCAGGCTCGCATAGACGCGAAGAGAATAGAATGTACTTTTATCATGTCGAGTGGGCATGTTGCCGTAATTTTGTATTCTCGCATCTTGTTTGGTAAGTTTTCACTTCTGTCGGCACTCCCAGAGTGCAACCCGTATTTTTTTTATTCTTGATTTGATTTATGGATCACACAAATATCTGTCTCGGTGCAGGAATTGAGCCCATGGCTATGGCCCCGCTGCACTACAGAGGCTTTCAAAACCATAATATAGTGGGAGTAGGACGGACTGCGATGGTTTTACATTAGCGTTAATGAAGAGACGAGGCAGTCGCTCGTCTGATGGTAAGCGTCACGCTTGCCCATAAACAGAACCAACATCCATCAGAACTTCGAATTATGAAGTGCTAGGTGCCACTATAGTGCTTACACACTATTGCTTCGCGGCAAACATATGCATAAACTAGTACGTACCCCCACGGCCTATCGCATACGAAGGGTCTACCACTTAGTGAATAATGAGGAATAATTGAAGAACCATGGACGCGATGCCAACCTTAAAGGAAGGGTATAATTAAGGGATTGTGTAAGAGATGTGGAAAAACCAACTATATCCCTCAGCTACATGTATGCTGAGCTTAAGTACACGTAAAGAGAGTACTAGGTGGTAGGTGTTTAGTGTGCGGCTGTCTGGGTTGGTACCATCACATTACCTATTGCTGCCGCCAAGCAGCAGTGTATAAGCATTATTATATTTCGGTTTGGACATTTAAGCCAGTAAAATGACTGGGCATTATGAGACTTAACATCTTATGTCTCAGGGTGATGAACGCAGTCAGCGCTATGCACTACTTTTAATTCAAAGTTCTGTGTGGTGTTGCTTCTGTTTATGGGCAGGCGTGGCGCTTATCATCAGATGAGCGACTTGCTTGTCCGGTATTCAAGCTAAAAAAAACATTATGGGAAAAGTATTTTGCCGATTGATACAGCAAGGTTGATTACAAATAAGATCCGGAACATGATTATTTTACCAATCCTCTATATGGTTGGCATAATTGTATGATT
Source organism: Amorpha juglandis (assembly GCA_949126905.1). Taxonomy (NCBI): domain Eukaryota; kingdom Metazoa; phylum Arthropoda; class Insecta; order Lepidoptera; family Sphingidae; genus Amorpha; species Amorpha juglandis. The sequence goes on from OX421368.1 coordinate 187,191, forward strand.
TGTGGCTCCACAACGTGGCCTGATAACGTGTAACTGTAAATATTCACAATGCAATAATAACGTATTTATGTACCTAATACCTTCCTCTGCTGTCTCCCTCATAAGTTTATAGCTGGCCACGCCTACTCATATCTAAACATCACTCGTGTTCTTACTTACTCAGACATTGTATTAGAAAACATTACATAACGTCAGTGTTATGTACTGCTTTTCAATTCAACGTTCTGATTTCAGATTGCTCTTCTCACTTAACGAACTAACGAATAACGACGAATTTTACGTAAATTATCTCTCGTCACATTAATTATTTACGTCGGGGTTTATTATTACGTAGTGTTTTATCCTTTTTCAATAACATTTTAACAGTCGTGGGTTTTTTAAAAAAAAAAATTAAACTTTTTCTTAATTGTTTTTCTGAATCGCTTTAATTTTTATTAAAATGAAAACGTTTAGTGGAAGAGAATTATAAAAATCGTTCATCCGCAATTTCACCCCTTTAGAGATGGATTTTTTTATTCCATTTCAAATGAGACTAACTTTATACTATACCTACCTTATCGAATTAAGGTCGATCAAAATTGGATCATTCTGTGAAAACGCGGCGAATTGAGAAGCTTCTCTATGTTAACCTCAGTAAAAATCCGACCTCAGTCTACCTCTTCAGGGATGTATGTGTGGGTGATGTATGTATTTACTAGTAATTGCATTATATTGCTAATGATAAAGCTATTTGCGTGTCCGGTTGCCTCGTCACTGTCATTGCGGTGTTTCCGTCGCGAGTCACCGGCGCGGAAGTGTTATGTTATCGCTGATGGCATTGCGATTATTTGTCTGTTCAGGTAACTGGCCTTCCCTATTTATACTAAATATATATAGTAACCTATATAGCTGTAGCGATGATTGCATACCATGTGATGTTTTCCACAGTGATAGAGTAACTTTAAAAAAATTCAGAATATGTTGTAGATTGTGTATCGGATTTATATTTTGTTGGCATTCTATCAAGTTATATTTTAAACATAAAACTACTCACTGCGGTGCTGAATATATAATAAGTAAAAAAATGCTCTGTTTTATATATGTTCAGCACGTTGGGCTAATGTTGGATAACTCTCCGGTAAAAACGGAAAACTCTCCGGAATTCAGGTTTTCTCACAATATTTTCCTTCACTTCGAAGTAAAAGATAAAATAGAAGTGAACAATTTATATTTCCAACTCCTCCCTAACTATACATTAAAGGGATAAAGACAATTTAGCATCCTCAGACTCGCCGGGCGTCCCTGCACGGCGTCAATAAAATGTAGACCATTTTCGATTCTGGCTTGCAGGAGTTACAGTAGCGGGTATTTGTTCGGAATAGTCGTTACATACACGCAACTTTGGAAAGTTCTATATCTTGGGTTAACATTATAGTCTCTCAAACTAGTTAGAAAAATATTAATAATATTTAAATGGCTGACCAAGTTTCACTTAAATAAACGGTTTGAAATTAGGTCACTACTAATTAGGAAACTGACGCCACATAAACAAAATCTTAAAGTTATAACTTTTTCGCTTTGGATGTTTAGAAAGGAAGAAAGAAGGAAAACCATTATTTGGCCAATGCTTGGGACTCAAGGAGAATTAGAAGTGGAAAATAAATTACACGTCAAGTTTAAAAGTAGCTAGGTAACCAGGGACGTAGACATGCGATAGCTTTATACAAAAATATGTACAGATACAAGGTAGGTAAGTAATAGAATTTAATGACGGTGAAGGAGGCCAAAGAGGTGTATAAGGATCGTAGCAGGTGGAACTCCGTTGTCTCTGCCTACCTCTCCTTGGCAAACAGGCGTGAGGTTAGGTATCTATGTATTTAGATGGGTAAATACACCAAGTAAGTAACAAAAAGTAACACTATACTAAGTGGAATCCAAGCACACCCGCCACTCCTCATCAGTACCACCCGTGTCCTAAGTTTGGCCAAAAAAAAGCTCGTCATAAGCCAGGTAGAAAATCTGCTTGGCGCTGATATTCTGCCAGGATCTTATGAATAACTCCCGGACGTCAACAACAGGTATGTTAAGAATACTCGCTTTTATAATAGTTTATTTTGATCCAACATGAAAGTGAATAAGGTAGGCGATATGAATTTCGCCGACGGCGCCGAAAAACGTATTCATTCAATTTACTCTGATAATGTAATGAAAATAACTTTGTGTAGGTAAATGAAAGGTACAGAAAACAAATCAGGCGGAGACTGCGCATTGAGAGACCAATTAATGAAGTGATACATTTTAAGTGCTAAGTGTGAGTTAGTAAGGGTGTAATGGCTGGTAGATTTTTATTGTAGTTGGCAAACGAGCAAGTCAGTCAGCTGATGTTAAGTGAATCTGTGAATATCTAAGACACCTGCATATAGCACCGTTAACGATCAAGGAAAGGAATGGAGATTGTGAAGGACAGGGGAGTTTGGACCTTTTTTAGAAACACGACGAGCAGTTCGCTCGGCTGATGGTAAGTTCCAAGCTTGCCCGTAAACAGACAGCACTACATAACATAGAACTTCGAATTACAAAGCACTGCGTGACACTGGACTGCGTTCATCACCCCGATACATAAATCGTTAGTTCACACAATACCCAGTAATTTAATTGGATCTGCGTGCACATTGGTGCTTGACGGCAGAAATAGTTTAAGCGGTGGTACCAACCCAGACGGCCTCTCACATACGAGGGACCTACCACTTTGTAAAAGCCTTTATAATACGCCAACAACTTCTATCTGTAATACGAGTACTAAATAGTTCGCCTCTAACTACTGCCGGGTAAATCACACGCACAACTCATGAATTTGCAGTGACTACAGTCCTTTCGGTCATGGCGCGTTTGAGTGAGCATACGAGCTCTACGCTAAACAAGGGAGAGGGGAATGGCGTCACATCGATAGAGACCAACACCTCATAGCCGTTCAAGGCGTTTCGCTATGGGGTAGTATATGAGGGTGCAGTGCCGGAGTCTCCCTTCGGGCGGAGGGTGGCGTTCAAACATGGCGGCTATACGGACGTATAAGGCGCGGCGGCGTACGTGAACAACGCATAGAGGGGACCCTCTATGCGTTGTTCACGTACGCCGCCGCGCCTTATACATTCATCATACATTGTACTCCGCACACACGAGTACGTACAAAGTATGTTTATGTGTATTGAGTAGAATTAATGATGTACATTCGCGCAGCGTTGTTGGGGTCCGCCCTCAAATAACATCAGGACACTGTTGCGCTGTACACGAAGATAGATCCAGCGATGTCCACGTGATTCCAACTGGGGCCCAGCGCACACACACATACACACACTATTGCGTTCACAGACAAGAAGGCGGCGCGGGGCGAGGGGAACGTTATCGCGATTGCTGAAACAATATGGCGGCTTATCGCGGCCATCGCGCGTCACGTGCACCCCTTCACCCCTCACCACGGCACCTCACCGCGCGCACCTTCTCTTTATTAGCTTTTCACGGAAAATATTCGACGAAAAAAACAACTGATAAGATCGCGATGAGGTCGAGCGGCGCCCATCAATAATCCGTCGATGTATCGGCTATCAGATGAGGCGCGGGGATTACGAGCGCGGGCTCGCTCAGGGTCACTCTAGTGCTACAACTCCGTCGCGGCTCTGGGAGCGTCACCAGCGTCAACAGCGTCGGCACCAGCACCGTAACACACGCGAGGGCTCGCCAGCACCGCGGGACTCACAATGCGCCTCTATCAGATATCCTCGCCGTTTAAACTATCAGGATAGATATGTTAACTTCTCCCTGATAGTTTATCTCATCGCCGGCGATGCGCCAGCGCGTCCGCACCGAGCCCGCTGTAATGAGTCGCCGCGCCGCAGATACGAGCTCTCCTAATCAAATCTAGAGACCTTCTATCTGATAATTACTCGGTATCGGGGATGATATCAGCGTATCTCGGGGCTGGCAGATACCGCGCTCATCACTCGTCGCCCGGTGCGATGCACGGGGGAGCTGAGGAACGAAGGGAGCAGAGGGCCGCGCTGGCGTCGTTCCCGACAAATATTTGCTTAGCGCTCGTCGCCTTGTTTGTTCTTGTTATCGCGTCACCAACGAACACACCCAACGCTGTTACAGCGACGCGACGCGACGCAACGCAGTCCGGCGCAGCGGCGACACAACGACACAGCGACATCGCGACACCGCCGCGCGTGCTGCGCGAACAGCTGTTCAGCTAGATACTGTATCTGACATATACGATTATCAAAACTCTAAGATAACCACCACACATTAACACCTAGTTAAGATAAACGAGATAACAATTTGCATATCTAAAGAAAACTGCGATAGAGCGCTCTATCAATGGGGTCGTTGTACTATACTATTGTTGGCGTTTTATCGCGCCCTCTGAGAAAATTATAATTATTAGATAATTTGTGATCAAACAAGACAACCATTATGACACATCGCGTGCGGTTAGTGCCAACATCCCCATGTTGGCTGCTCTTTTCGCACTCCTTACGATTGCTTGTAATGGAGCAGTGATATTTCACGGTTGTTTGAATATGGCTAAGCTTAGGCCGTGTTGCGAGCTGATGTGATACCAAAACGCTAAAGCATGATGATGAGAGGAGTAGGTAATTCTCCAATGCATAGCAACAGCGCTGTGTCCTGCCTTGAGCGGCATGAAGTGGGCGCGGCTCCGCGGCACACGGAGGCGCGTGTTGCAACATGACCCAAATACTTTTCTATCATGTTGGGCAATATTGTCGTGTGAAACATTGTATATGGTTCAAACATGTTAAATATAGCGGCTTTGATGGCTGTGGATGGCGGTTGCCTCAGCTCTTAGCTACTAACTTTACAAGTAGTAGTAGTACTGTGAATCGATCGAGATGACACAACTTTTTACGAGCCTATTACGAATATTCTATTATAGGAAGAAAACCACCCTTCTCTTTGACGAAAGAGGTTTCAATTACGACTTGACCCAACGTAACGTACGGCTGTTAAGTTGTAATGACTTTTCGTTGGGCACTGAGATTGTCGGCAGCTTCAGAATAAATTCTTATTACAAAATATGTATTAAAAGCAGCGACTAAAGCAACTGTCGAGACAAAAGTCGCAGGTTCGAAACCAGACCCAAGATCATGCACCTCTGAATTTTCCGAGTTAAGTGTGTATTCATTATTAATTATCGCATGTTTTAACGATGAAGGAAACAATGTGAGGAAACTTGCACACCTGAGATTTTCACCACATAAATTTCAAAGGTATGTGAAGTCTCCTAACCTGCATTAGGCAGCTAAGGGCGCGTTTATATGACAAGGAATCCCACCGCGTTGCAGCCGCCGCGCGATCGCCTCGCTCGAATCACTCGAAAAAGTAATGTAAACTCTATTGACTAAGCCATAATGTTTAATTCTTCGCAACGCTCCAACCACGCGGCGACTGCGCGATCGTGTAAACGCGAGCGCGGCCGACCGCGCGGCCGACGCGCGTTTGGTTACTCACAAAGAATTTTTCGTGCGGCCGCACGAAATTTTTCGCGTCGTCTAAACGCAGCCTAAGGCCTGATCCCTCTCATTCAGTAGAGGAGGGCTATACTGGTCCCGAGGCCAGTTTGAAACTTTTTGCTGATAATTGATTTATTTTATTTTTAATTACTTGATATATGTAACAAAAATGTAACAAAACAAAAATATATATTGGCAAGAATGAAAGCTCGAAGGGGATACGGCGAGTCGTAGCACCCGCGTAGCACCGCTACGTGACACCCGCTCACCGCGTAGTAGGCGCTACTGTACCAACTAGTAACGAACTCACCTCATTGTATAAAGTGGAAAATTTAACAAGATTAAAGTAAACACTTTCTATAGTATATTTCTATACCAGCGACTTTGTGTAATTAACTTACACTCAATATGATTATGTTAGTGAATGAACACACAAGCAAGCCGGTCACCTGTTGCGATAGGAACAGTGAGCGCGATTTACGGAGACACTAATCCCCACATTCATTCTTTCCTTTTAAGGTCGGGAACAAACCAATGATTCTTCAGTTAACGTGAATTAATCAGATGCTCGTTGCTTGTTTGCCGACCTAAATACGTTTTTGCATACACCGTCGAAGACCGATACATACATACATAAATACGCATTCACGCCTGTAATGACCGAAGTGTAGTGTAGGCAGAAGTGTAATCAGTACACCCACATTTCGCCGAGCGTATTTCCGCCCCATGATGTGATAACGGGCGAGCCTATCGCCATACCGGGCACAATTTCAGACTCCTGACTGACACTGTGCATTTCGTGATAGAAACCAATAAAACTTTTAAACGACCCGGGGATCGAACCCGATAATTCAGCACAGCAGTCGTACCGTGTACGCAAAACAAGTGCGCCACCGAGGCAGTGCGATATTATAAATATTTATATTATAAAACGAATGTAAGGTAAGCCGCACGATGGTTCTGATGCCGCGGGCGCTATACTTGCGGTTCGGCTCCTTGATTAGATAAGGACAAGTTTGTTATTATTGTTTGTAACGATAGTGTGTTTTTATTTAGCTTCAACCAAAAGTATCGCGAAAGATTTTACATTTACTTAAATACTTCTTTATTAGACTGTGAACAAAACGAACAGATAAATTCCATATAAATTCGGTTAAGAATTAATGACGTAGTACGGAGTAAAGATATGTAACTATTCCACGGACAACAGCTTACTCGTTGCAATAGTATTATTAAATTGGAATTCATAAATTCCAATACAATATTACATTGGCAGTGTTAGGTACAGTTATTGTATGTACTACTACTAACTGTACCATCATAACATTGAAAATTAAAAAATGAAATATGTTATAACAAAACTTAATAACCGACTTAAAAAAATAAGTTAACTGTTAACTTAAGTCAACTGAAATTGAAATTACATTTTTTTTATATTATTTTTAAGTTTTTGTCAAAACTTATTTTACTATTGCGACGCATAAGACGAATATATATTATTAACTACGACAGTTTCGATCTTTTCATACACTGTCATCAGTTTTATAGAAGAAACATTATATATTTTTCGCATAAAACGTCCGCAATCGCCGGAGCGAGTTGCGGTTAGCCCTTTATTTTTTTTTCACGAATTTCGTTTTGCGTAAAACATCTATCTGTTACAATATATCGATGATAAAGTATTATAAAATTCAATGACTGCGACATGGGCGGGACGTGCGATGCGGATATGAGTACTAATGTTCAACTTAAAGGCTAATTCCGATGGAGAAATTATATCGCATGCGGTATGACCAGACGGGAATATATCAGGAAACGAGGCCGTGTCATACATTGAAATATAACTAATTTAAACTAGACTACAGAGTCATACAGACTACAGAGTGGTAGACTGCAGAGTCCACCCCGTGGCCACGAAGGCTGAAAAGGCAAAAATAAAAATACAAAATCGCGATCGAATCGTATAACGCGGTCTTGTAAATGTGTTTTCCGTTATATTCTCGCCTGATTTATACGAGAAACTTTGTCTAAATACGGCTTAACAAAGAGGTTCACATGGCAATTTTATGAAGCAAGAATTTTCGGCAGAGGTTCCCAACAGGAGCGCGGCTTGACAACTCTGTTGACGCTGGTGTTCCAGTTTCCGTGAGTGCGCGGGGCGGCGGGGCGGCGGGGCGGAGAGGAGGCTCCGCGTGTCACGCGCTGTCAATACTTTGATGTGTGATAAGCGGCTCTCCGGTGTGTGCTGAGAGGAGCCTACATACGCGTGACCACTCCACTTGATATGTGTCAACAAGATTGACGCGTTCAATGCTCTGAGCACACGTCTAACGTACTGAACAGGCGTGTCAAATGATTTACAACTGGAACATAGGTAGGATTCTGTTCCCATAGGACACTTCTGCCGGTCCTACTTTTTGAATTGTAATTGGTAGCCGGCTGCAATTGTCACAAAATGTGTTATTATGGCACAGATTCCAACAAATAATTAAAATATCCAACAGTTATGATTTTAAACAAATCTTTCGGTGCGCGGGTCCGACTCGCAATTGACCGAGCTTTACAAGAAAACGAGCAAGCGAGTCATCTCATAGTAATATATTATAGCAGCATTGATGAATAAGAATGCCTGAAGAATCATGAGTGAGTTGTTAAACAATATCCACGTCACAAGTCACAACTTCCGACTTTTTCTCTTTCGTGATGACTACGGGATCAATACGAAGACAAATCAAACATCATCAATGAAACAACAACATGGTATACAACATTACATTTTCCATATGAACAAGCGGTACAAGGTAGTGAGTGGTATTTGAGTGGTAGAGCCACGCTGTAGACAGTTTTGTCTACAGCATGAATGGGCTGGCTCGACCGGATCGTTACCACTGTCTCTCAGAAAACCGACGTAAAGTAGCGGCTTGCTGCTGCGTTTCGTACGGTGAGTGAGATAACCGGAAGCCCAAATCCCCTCCCCTTCCCAATCCCTAATTATTCCTTTCCTTTAAGGTCGGCAACGCGCCCATGACTCTTCTGGTGGTGGGCGTACATGGGCGGTGGAGATCACTTACCATCAGGTGACCCACTTGCTCGTTTGCCGGCCTATGCTATAAAAAAAAAAAAACAAAAGGTAGGATTCCGTCACAAAACTCTCTAAACTACCAAACTTCAAGTTTGGTCTTGTCAAACTACAAACTGCCAAGTCTAACAGACGGTTTCTCAAAGGTTGATCAAATCAACTAACAGAACTTTGATATTGCCAGCGTTTTCAAATCAACTCGAGTTTCTGAAACGTTAATTAGTGAAAAAAATTGGATCTAATTTGTGAACAATCGCATGAAAGTAATTGCCATGACCATTTGAACATACGATACCACCGTACCGAACATACGATTTTTCATATTAGTTTGAAAGCCTTGTTAACTAATAGGTGTGTCAAATCAAACGCGGTGATTAAGCTTCTAGCAACTAAATTTTGACTTGACATGAGATTTGACATAATATGATTAGTTATTTTTTACATATATCGGCCTTTCAGAAACAGGACATAAGTATAATTTAGAATTTGACAGAATTAATATATTGATTTAAGTTACTCGGCTATGGTATTAAAGTCAAAATGTAATCTGATGCAGCAACAGAATATCATGATGCATACTTCTAAACTAACATTGAGAGAAAAGATATTTTAAGAGATATTTAAACTTAGTGACACAAGACTACAGGACAACAGAGGAGCAGATATTCATCGTGCCGCACCAGCAATTACACAATATTTTGAATTTAGATAAAAAAGCAATACGCGGATAACTAATGTATTTTGATATTGTCAATTAAAGCTAACTCAGCTAGAAAGGTTTTTTCGAGTGGTAGAGCCACGTTGTAGACAGGTTTGTCTACAGCATGAATGGGCCGGCTCGGCAGGGTCGTTACTAATGTTTCCCAGAAAACCCACGTAAATTAGCGGCTTGCTGCTGTGTTTCGTACGTTAAGTGAGATATCCGGAGGCCCAAATCCCCCTACCCGTCTTAATCCCTAATTATCCTTTTCTTTGAGGTCAGCAACGCGCACATGATTCTTCTGGTATGGTGGTCGTACATGGGCCGTGGAGATCACTTACCCTCAGGTGACCCATTTACTCGTTACTTGGCATATTTTATAAAAAAAGAACAACGAGCAAGCAAGTAAGTTTGATAAACATCTTTCACAGTCAATGTAACACAGCGCGCGAGTATCCGGAGAGGCCGCGGGCTCGGTCCACTCACTGAAACAAATGATTGCTTCAGGTCTGGGTGTGGTGAAACTGAGAGTCTTACGTAGTTTCTGATTTCTACCCCAAAAGACTCATATCTTAGTGCGGGTCAGAACTATAAGTATGACGAGTTGATGTACTAATTTATTGGCGTTGATCAAGTGTGTTACGTATCCCACGGGTTTAATGGTTTAAACGCAGTGACATTTTAATTCTCTAGATTACGTTTTATATAGAAGGCAATAACCGCGCGCTGGTAAATAATCATCATGATCGCAATCGGCAATGAATCATGTGGGTGACAAGTGGTCACCCCTCCCGTCCCCACCACCCGCGCCCGAGACATACCGCGCTCCGAGGCGGTTATCATGATCGCGTCAAGTGCGTTGATAACGCGAGATACACTAGTGTCGTCCCGTGGATACGCACTTTCGGGCGACAATACTCACAAAATGATTCAACATGAGTGGACGCATTAGGAGGCGGCAAATAAATGTCTAAAATGAAATATTCCTTATCCGTATATAAACCGTTATTATATTCAGGACGCGTACAGATCTTACCAACTTTACTTCATGGCTACTTTGCAGGATTGGTATGGATACTATAATAACTTGTACTCGCAATAACTACGAGAATATGTCTTTACAGCAGCAGTTGGGAAACATCTGATAATGAAATTAAATGATCTTCACTGCCTTTGAACACGAGATATTGATAATTGCTAATTTTAAAGGAAAGGGATGGGAATTGAGAAAGTCAGGGGATCTGAGCCTACAGGAATCTTACTCACCGTACGAAAGGCTAGAGCAGGCTGCCATTTCACGTTCGTATTCTGCAAGAGATTGGAACGGCCTAGTTGACAGCTCAATCATGCTGTGAATATAACTGTCTGCAGCGTGGCTTTGAAACGTGAAATAAATATAGATGTTTCATACATACAGATAGAAAATTTGGTGTGAATATACTGGAATCAACACACAGTGGAATCTCCCACTCTTCCCAATCTAAAATCCAAAAGGTAAGAGATTCCTCAGGTATAGGAAATTTCTGGAAAACCATTGTAAATGTGGGGAGGTTAGGTTTCCGGAACACCGTGCGACAATAAACTGACACCAACTTGTTCAAACCGCCAATTCATACAGCACTCGATGCTATTTACAACGTAGTTCTCTCGCTAATAAATGCATAAATGCTCGTTATAGCCTTATGCTATAATAATAATATTTCATGGGCCTCGGTAGATAGAGATGGCGATATATAGCAAAAGATACATGTGTGTATTGTTGATCGGTTCGACAGCGATGAATCATTTTCAATTACAGCTAAAACTATATTAGGGATGTGTGTCACAACTCACAACACACGCATTCTATAGTAACTAGAAATATGAAAACACACGCCAAGCCTGCACATAATAACTGTTCAACGCATTTAAGACATTAATGAGTTACCAAAGTTACTTGTAGGTACATTTATTTTTCTGGTGTTTCAGGAACTTTCCTAATCAAATGATATCATTTCTCGACCTCTCTTGATTCTTAGTAGCACTATGAAGGTATCGTTAGTTCCTTCCTACTGTAAGGGTATTGTGCAGCAGACGCTATGAAGCAAGCTGGCAGGTTTAGATTATACAACACCATTTATTAGATTTAGCTTTGATCTTATAGATATGTGAAGACGTGGCCGTGTTTACGCTCACTACGTTCCCAGTGTTGACTTTGCTCTGGACCTTGAATTACAAAGTCCAGAGCATAAATACAAGGACTTTGAAATACAATGTTACGAAGTGAAGGAATGGAATATTGGAGGACGAAATAAACGAGGATTAAAAAGGACCAGTAAATAATGCTCCGAGCAACTGATTATCGATTTTATCTGACATGTAGGCATCACTCGCTGTCATATAAGAGTGAGAGCTGACACGTCGGACTGCAGGATATGATGAATGCTTATGGCAGATCGTGTCTGAAGCACGATGCCGCGGACGAGATGAAATACTCGGGCCTGGCGGATGAAAGGGAGACTCATTTCACTATAGAATATGCTCAAGACCGGGCAAAGTGGAAGAGTTTAATTAGGAAGGTGGAATTTAGTACCAACCCGAAACAGCACCAGGTAGAAAGAAAAAAGGTAAAGTGGAGGACCGCTGGCCCAATCCCATGATTAACGTTATCGACTCGTGTAATTAGACCGTTGATCGATGTCTCAAGTAAGCCCTGATCGATAAGATAATTCGAGCGCATTACTCGTTATCGTATTTTTTTATTGTTCCCTCAGCGCCATAAAATATTATTATAACGTCCATTGTCGCCAATGTGCGCCGCCGCTCATTGCACAAGCAGCACGCATGCGTCCACCGAGCTTGCACGCGTCCCTGATAGATATTTAACTTAAGCTACAAGCTAGTAAATATTATGCGAGTCTTTTCGACAGCTATCAGGTCATAAGTATAAGAGAAATATGTATGAAGCTAATTTCTCATCTCTCAATATATTCCAATACATTCCGCTAGGGGCGGCTATACACCCATCGAATAATTGCGCAGACTATGATTAGAGTAGTTAAGTCGGACCTGCGAAGGAGTTCACTGATCACTTCAACACAGATCATTTACCAATGCATCTCAGACACATGTGTTATCATTTCACTGCCTTCAGTATCCTTCAAATCGGGATGTAACAATGCTTGAACATGGTTGTTTGGCACAATAAGTCTACAAGACGGCGTCCTGCAAACGAGGGACTATCTAGTAAAATATTAGATATCCATAATTTATCTTTCTCGATGGTGTACGCGGTAGGACTGCTGTGCTGATGTCTTGGGTTCGATCCTAGGGTTGGGAAAGGTGATATTGGATTTTTCTATCAATAATAGCTTAGTATAAGCCCGGAGTCTGGAATTGTGTCCGGTTAAAGTATATCCCTATTAATTAATGAGATGGAAACAACCTCCGCGAAATGTGGGATTGGTTACACCTCTTCTACCCTTTTTTATACATGGGCCGGCCAACGAGCAAGTGGGTCACCTCATGGTAAGTGATCTCCACCGCCGACGTACTACAATACTAGAAAAATCGTGGGCGCGTATTGCCAACCTTAAAGAATAGAGATAATAACAGAATTGGCAAAGGGAAGGGGATTTGGGCCTCCGGGTATCTCACCCGCCGTACGAAACGTAGCAGCAAGCCACTAATTTATGACAGTTTTCTGTGAGAGGTCGAACGACCCGGTCGAGCCGACCCACTCACGCAGACCCACACACTCTTCAGCATTATTCTACTACTCAAACCTTTCGGAGATTATAGACGTGAGTGCTTATGTATGTATAATTACTCGACAAAAAGGAGAATGTTTGGCTCTTTTGTGTATCAGTATGTCTGTCTATGTGTCGTAACTTTAGTAGTATTATTAGTTTGAGTAAAACTAGTTTAATCGAGATGATTTTTATCTATGTTTGAAGAAAATATGTTCGACAATTTAGGAATTAAAGATGTTTGTTTAAATTGGCCCTGACAGGGTTTGTTAACGGTTGGCGTATACAAATTCACATTATCTCACCTCAAAAAGCCAATCAATAGCAACCTCTAATGTGTACTGATATATAAACTATATAATATAATAATACTAACCTTGTACTATACTCAGCTCACTGCTGGGCACATGCCTCCTCTACTGAATGAGAGGGGCTGAGCCTTAGAAAGAAAGAAAGAAAGAAATAATTTATTTAAACTCTAACCTTAGTCCACGCTTGCTTAATACGGGTTGGCAGACTTCACATTCCTTCGCTATTCTTATAGGAGAACTTCTCAGATATGCAGGTTTACTTCACCGTAAAAGCAAGCGATAATGAACAATTAATAAATACGTGACTTAGAAAAGTCAAAGGTGCATGCATGCTCTTGGGCTGGTTTCGAACCTTTTTTATACTAGCCCTGTATTATATACGTCCCACTGCTGGGCACGGGCCTCCTCTACTAAATGAGAAGGATTAGGCCTTAGTGCACCACGCTGGCCTAATGCGTGTTGGCAGACTTCACATACCTTCGAAAAATCTTATCGAGTTCTCAGGTATGCAGGTTTCCTCACGATATCTCCTTCACCGTTAAAGGTTAGTTTCGAACATGCAACTGGTTTATACGACTTCCCGTGCATCTAACGTTGCTCTTAATTTAATATTAAAAATAATGCATTAATTAAAGGAAATATTAAGGGTAATCGATCGAGGCCATGAGAAAAAAGGTTTTTCTTATTAGCGTAAAAAGCTTCGTTAATTTACAGACAGTGAGCTTATTGCACGATGGAGGAGAAAATATCATAGAAAACGTTTACAGGCCTATCTTGTTATCACTTGCTTGGCGAATTGACAATGAGGATATGATGTGGCCTCGTAAACTAGAGTGTTTTGTTATAATAACCTCTGCGTGTAAATGGGACTATACATTTAAAATAAGTGGTAGAGTTACAGCCACCGTACACCATGAATAAAAAAATTACAGAATACAGACGTCAAGCTTTGCTGTTGCATTTCATGTGGTCAAAAACATTATCAACGGGCACACGACCCCTTCAAATTTTACGCCTTTCCTGAAAGGTCAACCATATCCATATTTCTATTGTAGGTTAGTATTCGTAGAAGGCGCTACATCATTCGCTTCTCCACTTTATAACAAAAGTAATAATGTTCGTGGTGTCGAATAAATGTTGTTTATTTAATCATCATGGTAGTGCGATAACTTAACCTATAAGCTATAAACCCTGATGTCATCGTAGAAGAACATGTGTAAAAAATGTTAACATATTTAAACGGCTGAACATGTTTTCTTTAAAGGCAGCTAAGAGGCATCTCTATTAAAACTGGATTAAAACTAGTCCATTCGTTTAGTCTTTAGATGCTACGATACCTTAAATAGATGCATACACAGACCTACAGACAGACAAAGGGTAAACTTACAACACTCTTACAACACACTTACTTTATTCTCGCTAATGGAAGACATTGTGTTTTCTAGTGAAATTATACTACAAGTATACCTAATATAGCACTTTAATAGGTGAAAAATAGCTATGAAAGAAAGTAATTTTTGTGTATATACTACAGGTGCAAAATTATAGACAGGAAATATATAGAGACTTTGGTTTAGGCGCTGACTAGGTGCCCCTGAAACTGAACTGGGGCATGTTTGTCGCAGGACTTATATTTTGTCAGAAATATTTAAAGCGTTTATTCAATATCGACTGCATCCTTATATTACAAATAGGTACAGTTGTTTTCAGATGATCTCCTAGGACACCTCTGCGTAACTCGCAGCCGAGGTGTGCTGGGCCGGTATGGGAGGACTAGATGGAATGTGACGTACTGGAGGTAGTGATGCGGGGGTGCGGGGGTGCGGAGGGGGGAGGTACAGTAGCGTAGGCCAATTGGGAAGGAGGCAGGCACGCACACAGGCGCAGGCATCGCCGCCGCCCGCGCCGCGCTGCCACCGCGCCGCGTCGCCGCACTAGACGAGTGCCGGCCCGCGGCTCACCCGCCGCATGCGCTATACAACGCACTGTCATACAGATTTTAAAAAAAACATTTTATACGTGGATTTATAAGTGAAGTGAAAGGACAGTGTAATAACACATAAGTGAGTAGATTTTTTATAATTATGTATGTTTTGTTCCGTTTTCAACTGTAACCCCTGTGTATTTACTGAAAACATTGACGTTATATTATTTGTAATGTTAACAGATAGATTAATCTATATAAATAAAGAATAACAAATGTGTTCAGTGTCAAATTTACTCATGAGCTGCTCACGATGACGCCGCGCAGTCATTTACGCCATGAGAACGGTAGGGCGGGAAAATTTTCATGAAAAATCAAATGCATATCTTATTTGTTTCATTAAAATCCATTCAGTAGTTTTTACGTGAAAGAATAACAAACATATATCCATCCATACTTACAAACTTTCACGTTTATGGTATTAGTAGGATTTTAGCATCTCTTCTATTACTTGCAATGTTTTATTTGGTAAAATATCTGAAAAAAAAGATGTCAATTGAATATAAAAGATATAGATATTGTAGTTCTATACGAGTCACTGCCGACGCCTTATAACTTCCTTGAGGGTGTAGTTAAAAGAATCCGTCCAATATACTCTACTACCGGAGAAAAGTTGTGAAGCCCCCCCATATATCCCTACCGAAGGATTTTGTAAGTTAGTTTAACCCAAACAAACCCCCTACGGTTCCAAGAAACAAAAAACAGGGGATTGGAGATTCTAGGTCGAAACTATTTTTCTTATTGGAGTCCAGTTTGTCTATGCATCTTCACCTCGATGCCGCATTACCGTCTTTCCTATTTGTGAATATAACGAGCCACTACTCTTATTGGTGTTGTGATAATATTCATACATACACAAGCTCACGACTGTACTCCCGAAAGGGTAGATAGGTGTACAACTACTACATACGGGATAGCGACCACCATGCGCATGGTTAAAAATCGCCATAGTATCAGTTCATGTGAGTCACGTTCCGGGGTCAGCCAGTGTATACTTCAAGCCGGCATAATTCTACCGATCGTTGAGAGACGCAATGTCTTTTGACGGTCAATATTATATTTAGACTGCACTACACCTATTTAACATAAGGTTCAGTGTAATAACTTTGTCGTTCTAGGATTAAAAGACATTGTCGTCAAAAATTAGAGTGGTAGAGCCGCGCTATACAGTGTCATTTTGACACCCTATACTTAAATGAAACCATGTGTAGTGTTCGTTAATACAAGTACTTTGAGCTAAGACATTTTCTTATTAAAGGCAAAATAAAAAAATAATATTTCCTAACAAATTAAATGCCGTTAACATTAGATTAATTTTAAACAGTCTGTATACGCGCGCACACACATATAAAACTCAACATACACACCCGTCATCGAATGAATGAGACACACACACATACATTACCATTAAGCTTGGAATACATGTCGGACGAGCTTAGGCCAACACGAGTGTAGGTAAATTAATACAAGGCAAGCGCTAGTGCCTAGACGTTCGGCAAGTTTATCGAAAACCAATCGAGTAGCCGGCTGTGAAGCGAAAGGCCGCGGGTTCGATCCCTGGACCGAGACAAATGTTTATGTGAACCACAAATATTTGTTTCCCGAAACAAACCCAGACCCCGGGCTGGGTGTTGTGAGACCAAAAGTCTCTCGTAGTTGCTGATACCCACGATACTATCCTGATACCCAAAAATACTATCTATACGTTGGTGTTAGTCATCACTCGGCAGCATGTATTGCGAGCTTTATACCGTCAAGGTTAATGTGCCCGTTTTATAAAAACGCCAATCGTACAGAAGGCAAACGGCGCAAAATAGTAATTTAGGAATTGAAATAAATATTAGATTACCCTATGAAATGTAATAAAATCCTAAGTAAAATCGAATCTTGTAACTTTTATAATGATTATTTGTTTTTAGTCAAATTTGTGTTACCTATTTATAGTTATGTGCATTTCCCAAACACATTTTTTTTTACGTTTTGTCATTATCAATGAACTAATAACTAAATACTGTCGCAACTTTTTCAGTGAATGTGTCGAGAGCGTCTTTGTGAGTCTGAGACGTATTTTCATATGTATGAAGTTGCCCTTCTTAAGCGTTTGTGTTTTATAATAACATCGTCAGCTGTGACATTTTATTTAATAGAGTTAAGTGCAAAAACCGTACAGCGTGATTTAAAAGGCTCAAAACTTAAATCACGTTTTTTGGCAAAACTACTACAAGCTCAAGCCTCATGTTTGGTACAAGGTAAGCAGAGGCAATGACGAGTATGTGGTTTCATTTAGTAACAGGGTGTCAAAATAACCCTGTATATAATGTTATGTACAACACGAGTGAGCCGGCTCGACCGAGGTTACGATAAAACGGCAAGCGAGTTACCTGATGGTAATTGATTTCTCCCATACTAAAAGAATCCTGGTCGCATTACCGGTCTTAAATAAACTATTTATGAAATAAAAAGGAATAAATGAAAAGGATAGTTAAGGAAGGAAGGTGAGGGGAGATCCCTCGTATGCGATAGTTCGTCTGGGCAGGTTACTACCTCTACTTTATCTATTTCTGCGATCTAACACCTGTGTGTAATCTCAATTGTGATCCGGTTTGAAAGGGATAAGCCAGCTCAATCACTTAGCGATTCTAAAATATAAAAATCTTGTCTACGGGTGACGAGGGAAGTGCAATACTTTGCAGTTCAAAGATACGTGTGACGTTGCAGATACAGTGTAAGCCCCGAAGGGTTAGGCAGAGAGGTGTAACTAGTGCAACCCTATGTCGCCCACCTTCTTGACCTTATTGATGTGAAAGCAAGCGAACCTTTCGCCATACCGGTCCCAATTATAGACATCGGGCTGAAACTGCGCATTTCGTGATAAAGAAACCACCAAACCAACCAATATCACTTTTACCCGACCCCGGAATCGAATCAGTGGCAGTGTGATGTGGCTTCTGTTTATTAATAGCTGCAGCGGCTACCATCAGGCGAGTGAGCTACTCGTCTCGTCGTTTAATGAAAACAAATATAGGTTGTTACTGTTGTGTACTACATTAAAATTTGACGACGCTTGTCGATAAATACGAGAATTCACAAAATCTTACTAGACTTTATTATATTTTAACTTTATAACGTAATAAAACAATTATGTTTTATATTATGTACTACACACACAAACGTTACGAGTAGGAACTCTTTTATAGATGTTTTGGCAAATAAATTTTAAGCTTTGCAATGTCACATTTTACAGTTATTTACTCTACATCGCGTTTTACTGTCAAAATTACTTTAATTTAAGATGTACCTGTTAATCCACGTGACAAAAATCTCAGTAACAGCAGAGAATCAGTTTTATAAATTAAGGCTACGATTCCATTTAATTTTTTTTCCGTCGCAAAATACAAATGCCCAAATCCCGCTCTCCTTCCCCATTTCTTAATTATCTTTCCTTTAAGGTCAACAACACACCCATGATTTCGCTGGTATTAGGGATGTTCATGGGCGGTGAAAAACAGTAAACAGTTAGACACAATATACACCTACACCCAAACACCTGATAAAATGTACATAATATCTGTTAAGTACTACCGTTCCTTAAATCCATTGATTCCAATCTTTGATTTATTATTTTTGCTACTTGAACATGTCCAACTTTTTTATAAAATATTCTTTAGATCATATTTTAATAAGAGTCAGGTGAGCATATTAATTTTATTCGATAGTGATAGTCACTGTATTGTTTTTTTGTTTTCTGCACCGCCATTTAACTCATTACAGACACAACGCTTTTCTTCCAAAATCCGACTATTGTTTAAATTCTTTTGTAGGCTCGTTAAATAATTTATCCCGATTTCTTAGACAATCACTTCAGAGGAAAACAGCGGTGGCAGTAGGTAGATCGGTGTTCTACCGGGTGGCCCACACAAGAACAATGGCTCCTTGAACATACTTAAAAATAATAGATCAGAAAACCAGATCTTGTTAATGATACCCGGTTTCTCAAAGGCTGATTAAATCAACATTTAACTAACTGAACTTTGATTTTTACAGCACTGTCAAGTCGATTCGAGTTTCTGAAAAATTATTTAGGGAAAAATTTATTAATTTGTTTTATCACTTGTTCGTAACTGACAATCCATTTGAAGATAGGGTTTGATATGTCAACCATGCTTCCAAACTAATATCAATATTTCACATTAGTTTGGAAGCCTTGTTAACAGGTTTGTCAAATCAAAAGAGTCGACCAAGCGTCTAGTAACTCAATTTTGACAGATGATAGTTTATTTTTTACATAGATCGGCCTTTCAGAAATGGGGCGTAAGAAATTCAAATTCAAATCGTTTATTCAGTAATTATTTCACCACGGGCACGATTACACTTCACATGTTCTTTGGAAATAATCTGGTGGGACATTAAGCACCAAGAAAGTCAGGTCTTTAGATTTTGTGACGTTTTAACAATACATCATAACCTATTACATTTAGCTAGCAAATAATTATAAGGAACCTGGCATTTACAATGTATCCAAACTATATCGCTCTGTACGCAATACAAACTTACCTACCCGTGTACCTTATACGCTGCTGATATACCATCGAGAGCTACACTGATCTATTTACCAGGAAAACTTTTAAAAAAGGAAAGCAGTCCTGTGATATAAGGTACAAAAGATTACACACTAGAATTTAATTATGCTTGAACGAGAAAATATAATAGTCTAAGGTATCGTGTAGGCTGCATACTATAAAAACACACTGTTGTGTACAATGTTTACCTAATCCATGATCCTCTTAAAATATATTAGGTAGGGGCCTAGGTTGTGCCTTCGTGTGAGTAGGGACGTGGCGCACACGGCTTTAATAAGCGTCCGTTATCGCGCGGTTATCGCGGGATCAGTGTGCTGAGCAAACAGCGCGACGCCTCACCTCGCCGTAAACGCAGAGGGCGCGACACAAGCACCCCCCCCCCCTCGCGCCTCCGCCTCACACCGCCACATCGCCATACAGCCGCCACACAACACGGACACATCGATCATCGTAAATGTCGCGGCACTCATGCACGCACCATGGTTTACTGCTGCACACCATAGAATAGTCTCCAAGTGCTACAGCTTTGTAGTAAGAATCTGCAGCAGACACTGTGTAACCTCAGATGTTTTTTCAAGATTTTTTATACTGGCACTGACCTGGAGCTGATGTTGACTACAGTCCTAACATAAAGTCAACCGTCAAGAAACATTGCGTCCCTCGACGGTCGGCAGAATTATGTCGGCCTGAAGTTATTGGATATACACTGGCTGATCCCGGAACACGACTCGCCTTTACGAGCCACTATGGTGGGTTTTTCACCATGTGTACGGTGGTTGCCATCCAGTCCAGTCCAGTCAAGGTTGACCGGAAGAGAATAACTTTGGCATTAAGGCCGCCTTTAAATATTATATATAAAGTGTAAATAAATAAAATGCTTCTGTTACTGCTGTGCTCTATTAAGGCATTGTTTGTTAATATATTCGTGGCACATAAAGAGATCTTGCTGACCCACACATTTGAGCCGTACGCAGCCTGGTAAGTTCATTGGTGAGCTATAGATTTATGTAACCGACAATTTCTGATATTGAGCGGCCGAGTTAAGATCTTATTAAAATTTTACTAAAGCATACCACTTCAGTAGGTCAAGCATGTGTCTGATTCACCATGCAAATATGTTTTAGTATTTTTTTTGCTATATCGTAAGTTATAATGGCGCCATCTAAATGAGGCTTAACACCGGCTAGATGCACGCTTGTATGTCAGTGCGTTTACTACGCACCTAAGATGGCGCCGGCGCCGGTGTTTGTACTAGTTCCCTATTTGTTCATGTTTCCTCGACGCGCGCAGCCGCACCGCTCTTCCGCTCCATTTTAGCTCCAAGTTTATTTAGGCACCGGCTTAGACTGTACATTATTTGCCAAATTAACGACTCGAATAGTTCTAAAACATTGCGAAAACATGAAACGACAGCTTACGTTTGTATTTGTTTTGTCTGTAGACGCAATATGGAAAACGTCGGGCAATTAGTCCGCATCGGCACTGAAGAGCAACGTGAAGAAGACCCTTCCGCAGAGGCGCTGCAGCTCGTCAAGAATGAGGATAGGTTAGAAAATGAGCCGAGCGGTGGTGACGCGGGTGGGGGTATGGAGCATCAAGGGAGCGCGGGCGGGGTGGGGGGCGAGGCAGGACCCGGTGAGTCACCACAACCACACTCGCAGTCCGTAATCACATCGCGCCGTGCAGTGCGGACCATTACCGCCGCCGGGCACATCACCACCGACGACGCGGACCTCGGGGACGAAGGCGTCAAAGACGAACCACCCGAGCAGCCGCCGCTGGAACACGACACGCAGCACATGCAGCAGTACGCACCCAAGATGGAGGACAGCGATGCACGCGAAGTACAACAACACTACGATGAGGAGCGGCTCAGGCTCGCCGAGGCGGAGACGGCGCGTTACCTCGCCTTCAAGCAGGACCCGTACCGCCCCCTGCAGTCACCCGCGCCGGACAAGCGGCTGCAGGCACAGTACGCGCGCGCGCCGCAGAGGCCCGGATACGGACGCGGCCTAACTCTGCGATACGGCGCGCCGCACCACGTGATCGTCGCGCAGGACGGCGATGTAGAGGAGCACCCGCATGATGCCTTCCTCGCACACAAAGACAAGACGGACATGCAAGCGTACGCGACCGCAGAGACCGTGCCGAGCTCGGTGGCCGACACGCGCCAGTACGCGGCCGTTCTTGGAGACCAGGCGGCC
The DNA here is from genome assembly GCA_949126905.1 of Amorpha juglandis. Lineage (NCBI taxonomy): Eukaryota > Metazoa > Arthropoda > Insecta > Lepidoptera > Sphingidae > Amorpha > Amorpha juglandis. The sequence goes on from OX421368.1 coordinate 209,284, forward strand.
GCCTCCACCGCTCTAGAGATGATCCAGACGACGTCACTCAACAACCAGCAGTCGGTCGGCGTCGCTTACCAGCAGGTGAAGTACGAAACGCGCGGCGAGGCTGAGTCGCGACCGACCACGTATGCGAGCTTGCAACCGGTCACTTCGGTCCACGGCGGATACGCATACGCGGGTCAGAGTCCGCAGTACGGCGGCGCGAGCTACGGTGCATACGGCGGCGGTGGCAAAGAGCTGCTGACGCTGTACAGCGGCGCGACGACGGGAGCGGCGGGGGCGCGCGGGGACGAGTCGCCCCCGGGACAGCTCCTGTACCGCAGCGACCCCACGCTGTCGTCGTCATCACTGACGGCTCGTGGTGCGCACGTGGTGTACGGCTCGGTCGTGCCGCAGTCGCAGGCCGTGTACGAAGCTCCACCCAGCCCGAATTCTCAACAAGTAAGTATCTAATATTAAACGTAATGAAAATAGTAACGTTGGATAAATTGTAACTAACAGAGTGTTACAGGTGACCCTGTACACGCACGGCAACACGGTGCAGTATAAAGTGGGCGGCGAGCACTACCTGGGTCAGGGTGGTGGCGTGGAGTATGTACCCGTATCGGGGTACGAGGGAGGGCTGCTAGTGGAGGGCTACCCCGCGCCCAACCAAGCCTGGTCCGCGCACAACCTGTTACCCATCGACGACGGCTTTGATCCAAGTAAGCCATTAATTGAATCGATGGTCTGATGTATTGTTATCTTATGTATTGCAAATATATTATAACAATGTATTCTTGTTAGGTATGGCGGGCATGGGCGAGGTGAAGGAGTGCGTGAACTGCGCCGCGGCCACGACGCCACTGTGGCGGCGCGATGGCACCGGCCACTACCTATGCAACGCGTGCGGACTGTACACGCGCATCAACGGCGTCAATCGACCACCTCTCAAGGGGCAGAAAGCGAAACCTCAACAGGCTCTCGTAAGGACACGTTTCAATACGTTATAGGTTTAATGTGATAGTAAGTATTATAACTTCATGTTTGTGTGCAGCCTACCAACGGTAACCGACGCGTGGGCGTGACGTGTGCCAACTGTCGCACATCCAACACGACGCTGTGGCGACGCAACAACAACGGCGAGCCGGTGTGCAACGCCTGCGGACTCTACTTCAAGCTGCACAATGTGAGCTCATACACATTTCACCCTGCATAGTATTCGCGGCGCGCGTGCGCACTACATCGACAGTCGGCCGGCACGGCGGTGATTAGCGCGCACGCTGCCAGGTATCTAGTATCTAATCGGACGCCACTGCAGTTATCAGGGAACTCCTCGGCAAATATTGGGCCTGTATAAAAAATCAAAACACAGGGTCTCATCTAATCTCGCGAGATAAAACGCGGGGCTACCGACTGATAGAGAATTATCACCGCGCGGCCACGAATATTCATAATGAGATAAATAATCTTTTATCAATTATCTCTTAGCGAGTAGATACGCTTGTTTAAAGGATGATAGGACCGCGTGGCGGGAGATTACGAGGAGTTTCCCCGTCTGCGAGCGAGGTCACTCGAACTGTGAGCTCATGTATGTGTGCAGGTCAACCGGCCGCTAAGCATGAAGAAGGACGGCATCCAGACGCGCAAGCGCAAGCCGAAGAGCATGGGCGGGCACGGCGGGCACGGCGGGCACGGCGGCGTGGGCCGGCCGGGAGGCGCGGGCTCGCTCTCCGGTATGTAGGGCGCCACTCACCGCGAGCCTGCTCGCTCAGCGCCGAGCCCCCGACCTACTCATAACGTAGCTGTGTGCTGGTCCGCAGTGGAGGCACACTCGCACAAGGTGCTGCCTCCGCTGTACGCGGCGGTGGAGGCGGGCGCCGGGGGAGCGGGCGGCGGGGGCGCGGGCGGCGGGGGCGCGGGCGGCGGGGGAGCGCCACTCCTGCTGCTGCCTGCCCCCAGACACCAGGCCGATATGTGAGTACGAGCCTCGTGCTGTCGGCGACACTTCACCTCTCTATTGTCCGCACTCTACTAACCTCCTGCTTGGACATGCTCCTCTGGTACAGCATATTGGCTTGTAACTTCACTTTCACTCCGCACGCCGACTTTTATCATGAGTTATGTATGTAACCTAACTTTGACACCTACTAATATTGGCTCTATCGCATGACGCTGTCTTCTATTTGCATGTTTCTTAAGTTATCTCAAGGTTATAGAAGCTCTTACAAATATGTTTTATGCGACATTTCTCTTTATGATTTTGTATGAATACTGAGAGGTTCGCTCTGAAGACTTCCTCTCGTGGAGTGACGTAGTCCACGCGACCCTCTTCTATCCGTCTCCGAGCAAAGCTTAATGAAACTTGTTTATGTAGTTATGTGCAAATGCGGGTAGTTATGACTTGTCTATAAACATGTATGCAACGACATCTATACAATATCATTCAGACATCTGAGCGGATTTGTAAGCGGGTGTAGTGACGGTGGCAGCGTGTGTTCATAGGGTTTCCACGCTAGAGCGCGCGTCCGCGGCGTCGGCGCACTACCGCCCGCCCTAACACGCTGCACCAGCTCCTCGCCCGCGCCTCGCCCGCGCCTCGGCCGGGCCTGCAGCGGTAACAGAGCGGATCTACAGCTACATCACATCTAGTTAACGTCGCATAATAACCACAAAGAAAGACCACATAAAATACTAGGCATTATAAATAACGTACTTAAAGTGATTAAGATATTATAAAGTGCAATCGTTCAAAAGAAGGTACACTCCAAAGCGTCACAGCCAAAGATAGTGAAGCTGGTCTTCAATAGATACTATCAGAGTTTAGGTTAAATATCACTTGAAAAGGCAAATGTACATTGACTCAGATGTTCTAGCTAGAACTGGCGCTGAACTGGCGAAAACTCACTCGCGCCGTTTACAAATTTAATCGTCAGTCTAAAGTCAACATTGACACGACAGCACTGTATTTTTGTCACTGACTTTACCTACCATGTTTGTTTACGATTAAATTATTATATCTTTGTACATCATGTAATGGGTATACAAAACGTAAGTTGGTCTAGAGTTGAAATATTATTTCACTCTGCGATTAATAACGCCAAATCTATAATATAAACTATATCTGTAATCTAAATTATATCCTATATCTTATACGACATTAGTACCTATCGACTTTTCAACCGTACTCAATAACTGACTCATTGTAAATCTGCCTAAACGCGCTTCGTGTGTTCGGAGCGGTTGTGATTACGTGACAAAATACAGAACAAATCTATGAACAATGATTAGATTCCCTTACGTTAGAATAGCAATCAGACGAATTTATTAATATATACGTCTAGTTAATAAGTGTAATTATAATATGCGTTGTTATATGTGTATCCACAGCCACGTCTGTATGAGAGATCGCGTGTTGTGTTTGTGTGTGAGAACTGTAGGAGTGTGACGACTCTTGTAAATATGCGTTTATTTATGTTTGTTAGCTATAAGGTGTAATATAAGATTTTTTTTAAATGAATGGCATAATAAAATTGTTGCCTTTATAATCCGAATTTTATTTCCATAACCGTATTTATATTAAACAATTATATCTCTACAAACATGTAGTTTTACAAACAAGGTGTGTTTCGAATAAGTCTATTCGAAAGTCAATAAGAGATAAACTGTGTTCCTGTCCCAGACAAATAAAATGTCAAACTGTAATATTGTAACGGTTTCATCACCTCACGCAATATTTACACAGGATTAAGGAGATAATATTGTTCAGATAACTTTATCTAATGGTACTTACAGCGCCATCTATGTAGCTGTTTGTGTATTTCTATATAACCTTACTTTTAATTGTAGTAGATGGCGCTATGCATTGCTATTTATAGCAATGCAAAATGTCACTTGAGGAATAAAAAAATTCCATGAAGTAATTTTATTAGAACAGTAATATATTCTGAAATGTAATAACTTGATATAAAGTGCCTCGTAATTTACAACGATGATATTACTAACTCAATATACCATATCAACTATAGAGCAGCTAGTAAATGTATTCATATTATGACACTAGATGGCACTCGTAATCACCCCATGTTAAAATATTCAACTTTATTAAACAACTGCTAACAGATGGCATTAGTATGATTTGTAACTATTTTACTTAAAACATAAAACAGAGTACACAACAAAAAAATACGAATGATATGAGGTCCATCAGTGCTAGTCCAATGTTTTTTTCTGATTCGTTTTTTCGTAAGCGATATTGGTATCAAGACAAGTGGGTGCATGTAGGTTTTTGTAAATAGAGCTGTAGCTTATTAGCTGTAACTTGTTTTAGCTTATTAGCTTTGAATAATATCATTAAAACATTTTTCAATAAAAGTAGTTGTACATAGTATCGACAAATAATATGTCATCACTAATTTCCGGTTCGTAATTTTTCCGTTTTCGAATTAATCGTGATTTTTTATTGCGATTTAAGTGTTGATAACAAAATTTGCCCACGATACAGTTTTAATAGAACTAGTGCGGGTTCAAGACAATGTGTATGACTGTTGTGTGTATTTATAATTTATTAACTAAAATCCACGTTCACGAACTCACGAACACTCCAACATAAAGGAACTTACATATTAGGAGGGATGACTAATTAATTATTTTGTTTATCCTTAACACAGGAAACCTCACGCCACATGATACGAAAGTAATTTTTATCATACTAGATTCCCTCCATATTTCTAAAAAAAAATGTTTAATGTAATCAACATGCCAATATTTTAACAAATCTAGCTTAGACTTATTACAATTCACTTCAAGGAAAACTAATTAGTGCAAGTCATTAGTTAATGACGTCAGCGGAACGGTGAATTATGTGAAAGGTTACTGTTAATCCCTAGGCACCTATTCTTTACTTCCATGTGGAATGTTCTGACAGGTTCCTAGTAGTCAGAGCGGCTTATTATATGTACATGGTTTTACAATATTTTGTTGTGACTGATTTACTAAGAACAAAACTTAAAAATAATTGTAATTGTGATTTTTCGCGAGAATGGATTTAGACTTGAAATCTTATTTTTTCACAAATATCAATAATTCGCTATATTCAGAATATGATTATAATATACTGCATTATTATAAAACTTCCAGCATAGTGCGAAATGTAATATCATTTATTTTTATATAATACTAACTATTCTTCGCGGTTACACCCACTTGCATGCTACTACTCCGCTCTTGTGGCTCATAGCATGATGTAAAATATCCTACAAATTATTTTGGTGACAAAACAAATATTTGGTGTGAATATGACTCCTTTTTAGGCGTTCAAAGGTTCAAAGGTAACTGTTTAAATAGTGCCAAGAAATTGATTCGGTTGTTCATTTTCAGTTGAATTGTGACTGTCCCGAATTTTTATTTCTGCTAACTTTTCCAGAACCTTAACGAACAAAACAAATAACGAAATGTACTTAAATAGCTTTCAAAAGGTGAGTTAAGGTCTTAACTTTCAACCTAAGAAACTTTTCCAATTTTTCTTTCCATTCCCTCTATTCGGATTATATTGACAATTAAAAAAAAAATCGGTCCAGCTGATTTTAAGTGATGCCGTTACCAACGAACAGCGTTTCATTTTTATTTATTTAGATACAAGATATATGTAAATAGATGTTATATTAATTAATCTATACTTATAAAATAACATGTCCTGACTGACTGATTGATTCATCATCGCCGAGCGCAAACTATCAAGGCTACAAGCATGAAATTCGGACTGTATATTCATTTTGTTATGTACGCACCCACTAAGAAAGGATTTTAGAAAATTCCACCCCAAAGGGGTAAAAACAGGGGATGATAATAATATGTATGAAAGTCCGTCATTTTGAAAGTTACATAAACAAGATTTTGTATTTCGGTTATTGACGTAAAACAAATAAATACGTGTTTCAGAAATTTTGGAAATTTTAGTTAATAAGAGATGAAAAGGGGGGTGAAAGTGAATGCGAAAGTGAGTTTGTTTGTTACGCTTTCACGCCTAAATCACTGAACCGATTTTGATGAATTTATCTACAGGGATAGATGGGACCCTGGAGACGGTTACAGGCTACTTTTATCCCGGAAAATGCTGTTCACGCGGGCGAAGCCGCGAGCAAAAGCTAGTAATTAATATAGACCGTTGCTAGAACACAATTTAAATAATTGATAACTTTATGTTTTTTTATTTGCCTTAATGTTGAGACGAGTGGTTCGCTCGCTTGATGAAGCAACTCGAATAGAACTTCAATCTATGAAGTACTGAATGGCATTGGAATACGCTATCCCCCAAGACATAAGATATTAAGTTTTATAATGCCCTTCCTTCAAGCCGGAATATAAAATGCATAGTGGCTAAAATAGCTAAGTGATGGTACCTGCTCAGAAGGCCTCTCGCATACAAAGGAACTGCCACCTAATATTTATACTTCAGCTCTAGGTCACGCAGTAAGAAAGGTTTGCGTAGCTCTGCCACATTCAGATTCGGATGAAAGAAGCGACGAATGTTTTTTATTTTAGTATAGGCCGGTGTGTGTAGTGCAAGTGGGTCATCTGGTGATAAGTAATCTCTACGGCCCTTGAACATCCACAATTCCACAAGAATCATAGACAAAATGACGACCTTAAAGGAAAGGTATAATTAAGGGATTGGGAAGGGAAGGGGAATTTAGGCCTCTGGGTATCTCACTCACCATACGAAATGCCACAACAAGCCGCTACTTTAAGTCTGCTTTCTGTGAGACAGTGGTAATAAGGAGCAGGCCCATTCATACTGTAGACAACACTGTCTACAGCGTGGCTCTACCACTCATAGTTCATATTGCCAGAAGTTGTAGTGCTACCCAAGGACGGCTTAGATGTAGTACCTTTACCGAACGGATTAGTGCATTATGAAAAAAGAGTCTAATATGAAGTGCAGTTTCTTTGCCGTGTTTGGTAAAAAAAAACATAGTCTCTATATGCAACTGGCGATAGGTGTTGGTTTATGTTTATAATAAGAACTTTTCTTCATGAAGCTAATTAGTTAAGCGTTATGCACAAGTGCGTGTAGTTATGTTAGAATATAGTCAACAGTTTGATTTACAGCGATGATGCACGCTACCATGTCAACTTTAATGAATTATTAACCATAAATTACACGATGTCAACTGAAGGTAGAGCCAGCTCGTGACACGACAGCTCGAGTTTATCTACTTAGCCTATTTAATACTCTTTATAGAGACATATAATTATTCTTTATACATAACATATGTGATGCTTAAAAGCTCACGCTTATATCTCCTGAGGGGTAGGCAAAAGTGCAACTAAAGCTTCACCCCTGTTTAGAGGAGCATATTTTCATCCCTCCATGTCTTAGGGGCGAGTCTATAATCATACCGGGAACAATTTCAATCCCGGAATACTTATGTATGATTTCATGTATCGACAAACTAAAAAAAATTGAGATTTGAACCTAGAACTCACAGTTTCTCAGCCCAAATAGGATGCAATTAGATCAACGAGGCGATGTTTATTTACGTCATAATATATCCGAATATGTAAAGTTTTGATAAATTATTTGTTTTTTTTTTATGTAATAAGGGGGCAAACGGGCAGGAGGCTCACCTGATGGAAAGTGATCACCGCCGCCCATGAACATCTGAAACACCGGAGGGCTTGAAGAATACGCTCTCTTCTTGAAGGTTCCCAAGTCGTAACGGTTTGTTGTTCAGACACTTGTAAAATATTGTTTTGTAGAGTCGCTCTACATGCCATTATTTTGACTGGCCCGCTACAGGTACACACAAAGTTTTACTATAATCGCGATAAGATCACACTCGACGAAAATATATCAAAGGTTGCAATTATTGTGATACTCAAAAATATTGCATTATGAGAGAATAATGTGAAGATCTATATTGATTTATTATCATCGAATCGCGATCGATCAGAAAGTTGCTGATGCGGGACGCAGAAGTGTATAAAATGGTTTAACAATCATTACGCATTTTATCAGTCCGCCTTTTCACTTGTTTCTTCAAAGTACAGCTATTTGGAAAAAATAATCTGGCAACACTAGTCTTAATGAAGTATGTGACTTGTTATCTTGGTGCACCTGAGTATATTTCAATAATGGAATTCTCGTTTTTTGAAACCACTTTGAAACATCGGCTATATTATACGCCGCCTGAAAAATTAAAAGGAAGAACCACACTTTAGATAGTTTTGTTTATAGCGTGAATGGGTTGGCTCGCCCGGGTTATTACCACAGCCTTACAGAAACCCGATGTATATTAGCGGTTTGGTGCTGCGTTTCGTATGGGAAGTGAGTTATCCGAAAGCCCAAATTCACATCCGCTTCCAATCCCTATATATCCCTTTCCTTATAGGTCGGAAACGCGTCCATGATTCTTCTGGTATTGTAGGCTTTCATGGGCGGTGAAGATCACTTACTATCATGTGACCCACTCGCTCGACTGCCTATGCTATAAAAAAATCAAATTATTTCATTTTAATATCCTCTGCCTCTTTCCTCTCCTAGTATTATTTGCTACACAGTTATTGCTCATGATAGCTTAGACAAACGTAGTGCATATACATTTGTTTTTACCAATTTAAATGGGCGGAGAGAACACAAGACGTTCAACATACACGGGTTGTCAACTTACGCCATTGACTATACCGAACTAATCAATTAGAAGGTTCTGAGAGAATGGCGCGGCCACCACACCGCCGATATAACCGCGCACCGCCGTCGATGAAACCAGCTGCACAATTATTTCGCATTTTGTCTTCATACGTTCGTGTTATCTCGCTACCAGGCAGGTTTATAATAACGTTTAATTGACAGTTGAAGGCTCGAGTAAATGTGGACGTACAGTAAATAGAACTCGAATCATAGGACAGTCGAATATGCCGCTGATAATGCGACTACCTCATTAGCATTACTGTAACTATCCGTTATACGTATGAACAGACGCAGGTCGTGTGACGTCATGCGTCGCAGCGTATGATTATGAGAGCGGCACTCTCGCGCTACTAGATCAATTAAACTTGCCGTCCTGGGAGCAAGCGTGAGTGATAAGCGACTGCGGCGCGCCTTAGTAATGCACCCGTGAGTGACGGACGCGAGCGGGCGCGGACGCGAACCAGTGCAATCAACGATATTCATTAAGCAGCGCGACGGACGGACGGACGGCAGCCGGCCCAGGCTATTGATATATTACACGTATACACGTATCGGTTAAATTGTCTGATCGATAAGTGGGCGGGAGACGAGCGGCTGAGCGTGATATTCTAAATGGAACCTTGCCGTACACGATTAAGAAATTAATTCGATTCCCGCACGATACCGTTGCGTCCTTTGGCGATTGTATCTCTGGCTGATACCGCGACACGGAATGGAAGATATGATGAAAGCATGCGTTGCATTATACATCTTATATAATAGTGATAGGTTTGGTATTCGCGGAGCAGGTGGCGCGCAGTTGCGTGTCTCCTCGTGGTTGGAGCCGATCGCGCGGGGCTAATGTGTAACCGATGTCGCGGCGGAGCGCTACTAATGCGGCCGGCGCCGGCGCCCGTCTAAAACAAAATCTACAACATTCCTGCGTTTAGGTCGCGAGCCTTTATTCCTTTTTTATCGGATCATGAAATAATAGAATAGGTACAAAGCAGCCGCTGGTCTGGCGCGACGCTCGCGACCGCCGACTGGCGACATCCACAAACTTCTTATCCAGTCTGGATGAGATGTACCTATGCGGTGACATTATAGTGTTGTAATACGCGAACGTATAGTCAACATGACAAAAAGAACATGTCCGACATCACCAAATCCAGTGCGCAAGTGACAACATTATGTCGTGTAAGTTGTATTTAGTTGTGGCATTTCAACTTGTTGTCAAGTCACACTGGGACTGCATTCCTATTTCTAATGCACAGTTTAACAGCTATACCACTGTACTGTATTGTAACTCAGCTGAATTTTAGAAATAAATGCCTACAGCCGCGCGGTACGTAAACATGCGATAGGGCTGCCCGTCTCCAGCATTTTAATTACATTTGCCTACTTTGTGATTCCAATTAGTTTTGTGATTATAAAATACTTTTTTATGGATTCAGTTAGAGCATTACACCCATTCTAAATAACGACAACAACTAAGTAATAAAAAGTACCTTTTAAGTTGCCAATATTAATAAAACTGCGCAGCTGCGTACATTGTTTTGTCGCTTTATTATCCTAGCCTGTAAAAACTCGACTGTCGGTATCATGCATACCGAACTTTCTAAGAAATTCGTTATTTTGTTTACTTATTGGGATGCTTGCACGTGTAGACTGTTGTTGACTATAATTAATAAGTAGGAGTCATGGATTATCTAAACGATATCATATTCTTACCTCCTCAATATCGTAAGATATGAATAAAATAAGTTAAAAATACAACAAAATTACTGGTGCAGCAGAAGACAAAAGTCAGACAAAAATAACAGACTATACGCAATAGCGTTCAAATAAGATTGTTTTTTATGTACATAACTACTAACACTAGTCTGAAATAAACTTTATAATTCAGATTTTTCTTTTCTCCATTTAACGACAACTTTCTATAACGCCATAAAATGCACAGTCCCTTCAGTGTCGTTCTATAGAGTACAATAAACAACTATTATTAATAATAAAATACCACGTCAGTACTTTGAATTATACAAACTAACAAAACAAAACACACATGCCCCGAGGTTTTAACACAAGCGTACCTACCGTATCATGATTCATGAACCGCCTATAACTACCTATTTCACTCGTGTCAATTACTTTCCTTTAATCTATTTACTTTATTTATTAATCCAGACATTTATTTTCGGGAGATAAAAGAAAATACTTATCCATTAAAAAACACACACATTATGTACCTACCTACTAGTAAGTAAAATTATTTTATAGTCTTACTTTTCAGTTTCCAGGTAATCTAAAAAATGGATGCGTTATTGACGAATTCATACAACCAAAAACAGCACAATATATCCTACTCGTCATTATAAATATGTACTTGATCTTATTTTTAGTGAAAAAATTGCGTGATTATTGTTAAAAAAAAACACACCGTTCGTTCGTCACTGCGGCACAGTCGGGACTGTCTGCACACTGAACGCACACGAATATCGAGTCACGTGGGCATGGCTCGCGATTCATCCATTTGTATGAAGATGGATTACTGTAGATAATTATACTGTGGCTATACTGAGCAATAAAACCGAACCGAACGTAACTAAAACTGTTTTTTAATTAAGGATAATGGGTCTTATTTAATGGTAAAGTAAAAAGATAATACAAAAATAGAGAAGAATCCACAAGCTGAAATTGATAATGCGGTGGGTATCTCGTACTTAAAATAGTAAATTTAGACAAATTGATTTGGAAGCTTTTCTCGGGCAGTTTATTTTTTATTAAATTTTTAAAAACAATCTATTTATAAGTAAAATTGTTAAGATCGTCACTGGAAAGGCAAAAATACTAAACCACCAATACGTAAACTTTGCGGTCAAAAAAACTATATAAATTTACCTACTGGATAAGTAAAAATATATTTTATTTAATTATATTTTTATCCTATTATAAGTATTATCCTAAAAAAATATCAATTTGTGTCGTAAATACACAACTTTAAAATCCTCTACCGCAAGTTCACGTATTCAGCGCTTCAGTATTTTTGGATTTCTACTGACCATATTGTTTTTATATTGGTATTTCTTTATTTATTCGTAGGATTATATTTTAAATAGTATCTAATAAAGAGTTTTTGTAACCGTTTAAAATGTTTTTAAGTAATATTTAGTTTTTATTTAAAAAGCCATTAAACTAGCTATAAAGTAGTAATGCACGCCGCGGCCGCACCGCCGACGCGACGGTAACATCATTCGGCGGCACAATACAAGCCGACATAATTAGTGCCGCTACATTCAATTGACGGGATGTGAGTTCGATTCTATGACCGTAAAAAATTTAATTCGACTTTATTGTAAGAAAAAGTGTAATGTTAGGTACAAAAACTCTACATTTTCTAAAATGTTCTATTGAAGATTTTCTTATAACTTGATCACTATGTATGTTGTTATACATACTCGTAAGTGCATGTTAGTTAATTCTTGTTATCATATCGTACATTGTACCGAAATTGTTTTATGTATGTTAGTTTAGAATATACATAAAAACGTTACGTCGTGGCACTGAACCGCCAAAATCGGCGACGCTGCCCGTCGTAACACAAAAATGTGCAAAGTGCAACGCGTCGCGCATTCCGGCGTTGCGCCGATTTTTGATGATAGTTAGAGCAACAGAGCAAGCAGGTCACCTGATGGAAAGTGATCATCACCGCCCATGAATACCATCAATAACAGAGGAATTGACGGTGCGTTGCCGAACTTTGAGGAAAGACCAGGATTTGCTGAACGTCACATTCGTCAAAAAAAATAAAACGTTAGTCTTGTTAACAAACGTTAGTTTGTTTAAGATGCTTGGAATCAATGAGCAATACACTTATTAAAATCCATAACGGGCAGGTCAAGACTCAAAGTCAAGATCCCAGGAGAAACCTCACGTTACATGCCGACACACATAAAAAAGCGGTACAGCACGGCGCCGCAACGCAACACTTTTATGTTCAGTTTAATAAAATTACTTATGCTTTCTCTGAAACATAATAAAATCTGATCCCCAAAGCAACATACGCTACCGTCAATAACTCTACGATTAAAATAACGCGTAATATACTAATTACAATTTAATATTAATAATATTCATATTTGATAATTCTTAGCAAATATGAATTATTTCAAAAAGTAAAAGCACAGTTTAACAAAATCTATGTAAGAAATGTATGCTGCTAACAGCGGCAGCTTACACGCTATTATACAGATGGCTCAAAAAGGTTATCAAAAATAACTACAATATAAAAAAAAAAATATTAATATCTGTTTGATTTTCAATTTTCATTTTTTGTGTTTCAATCTTACACTGCTTTCTTTATCCTAGCACGGCAAAGTGATGGCGCTACGCCTGATGGAAAGCGTAGTGTAGTCCAAAAAACCAGCGACCATTGGTGAACAATGAGTTTATCTGTGATCACCAGAGTCATACCGGCCTGTCTTCGGAGAGGGAAGAAGCAAATCGAGGCGCCTGCGACAGTACAGATGAATGACCAATGCAGACACAGGGATGCAAGACTGTACTCCTATAATCGCCCCAATCAACAATCAAGTTCTGTCGCAAGCCCCTCGGGAGAACCGGATATACACTTGCTGATCCTGGAACGCGATCCACACAAGGTGCATGGGTCACTATGGCAGGTTTTAACACCATGTGTACGGTGGTCGCTATTCGAGCGGATATGAACATCCTACTACCAGCTTGCACGACGATCCTAAATCGTATTTAACTACAATTTTTTTTTAGTAATGTAAAATTTTCAATTTAATCTAATTCACCTGCCCTTATCCCACTTGCTTTGGTCCTAGTCGCATTCGGTCGACACCACATGTTTTATATCACATGTTATAGAAATATTTGGCTTGTATTTTTACGACCGGCAGCATGACTGACGTCATCCCCTGTGGGAAGAAAACACACAAATGTGGATTGCACAAACATTTGTCTTGGTGCAGGAATTGAACCCGCAGCCTCTCGCTTTACAACCGTCCACTCCAACTCGGGCCAATATGCAACGTATATATCATCAGGTCCAGAGTAGTTGATTTAATTTTGTTGTGCCGGACAAAAAAAAAACATTTTATTATTCAATTTGTGGGATGGGAAATGGGCGTGAGTCTACATATGAATGTATTTTTTTTTATTTGATTCAATGATGAGACGAGCAGGCGCTCGCCTGATGGTAAACGCCACGCCTGCCCATAAAGAGAAGCAATACCATACAGAACTTTGAATTACAAAGCACTGCATGGCACTGAACTGCGCTCGTCACCCCGAGACATAGGTGTAAATCTTATAGTGCCAAGTAACTTCCCTGGCTTACACACTGTTGCTTGACGGCAGAAATGGACAAAGCGGTGATACCATACGGCCTCTCGCATACGACCTACCACATACAATAATGGGAACTGATCTGGTGGGATGTTCAACATAATATGATTATTTATTTATTACTCAATAGAAATAATAGTCCATTAAGTAAACATACATTAAATATAACATAATATGCAAAGCAAAAGCTTTATATGTCGAAACTAAACGGTTACACTATGTTAAACTATAAATTATGTTTAAAAAAATATTTTAGCCTTGTTTAGAAGGAATGTTTCAATTTTATTATTGCCTTATCTGACAGACTAATTGGTCTAAGATCCCGCGGAACATTGACCTTCACCCATCTGTTTACCGGATGAAATTAATAATTTAGGGTATAAAAGGTGTTGCTGAACACATACAAATAGGGTTGCCTAAAAAAATATGGTCAAGGATAGGTTTTACCAATTTAAAAAAAAAAAAAGAAGATATTATTTCAGTGACTTGCTCACCAAATAAATGAACCTTCAATGCACACCTACAAAACACCACCTACCTGCAAAAGCTAGGAGCTAGATGAGCGCAATGACCACTTTTTAGTTTCCTGTTTGCACACGGCAACCAGGTAGTAGTGGCCAGAAAAAGGTAGGCAACCTATTTTTTACAGATAGTATATATTGTACCCTTTTCATTGAAGGTTAAATTTTTTTGGTAAGTAAGTCAGGGAAATTATAAAAAAAATTTTTTTTTTAAATGTTAATTAATCATATCCTTGACCATATTTTTTTAGGCAACCCTATTGGTATGTGTTCAGCAACACATTTTATACCCTAAAATGTTATTTTGATCCGGTAAACAGATGGGTGAAGGTCAATGTTCCCCGGGATCTTGTACTAAATGTGTTTCTACTAAAAAATAGAGCATCACAATAATATCGGGCAAAACCTACAGAGGTGATGTTATCAATTGAAAAATATTTAAATTTTCTAACTCCACAGATTTTACGCACGCTGTTAAAAATGTTGTATACAGCATGAATGGGTCGGCTCGACCGGGATGTTACCGCTGTCTCACAAAAACCCGACGTAAAGTAGCAGCTTGCTGTTGCGTCTCGTACGGTAAGTGAGATATCCGGAGGCCCAAAGGCCTTCTAATTACCTCTCTTCTTTAAGGCCGCCAACGCATGATTTCTCAGATATTGTGGATGTCCATGGGCGACGATCATTTACGATCAGGTGACCCACTGTTCCTTTGCCGGCCTCTGCTATGAAAAAAACCTACCGGTTCTGTCGTAGAACTATCGAACCCACAATAGAAAATGTGTAGTCAACTTTACGTAGTACGTAAAGGAAAAGGCGCATGGAATACTCAATATCTGGACAGGCACTTAGTTTCAGCCTAAACGGTGATATATAATAATATGCTGGTGGTAGGATATTTATATCCTCCTGGATAGCAACCACCGTACACACAGTGTTAAAACTTGCCATAGTGATCCACACACCTTGTGTGGATCTTGTTCCAGGCTCAACAAGATCCACACACCTTGTGTGGATCTTGTTCCAGGATCAACCAGTGTATATACGATTCTCCCAAGAGGCTTGCGACATGACTTGATGGTTGGTTGGGGTTAGGGGTACATCTTTGTGTCCCTGTGCCTGCATCGGTCATCCGCCTGTCCTGTCGCAAGTCCCTCGATTTGCTTCTTCCTCTTCGAAGTGTGTCATTTATACAGGCCGGCATGGTTCTGGTGACCACCGATAAACTCATGGTTTGTCGGTAGTCGCTGGTTTTCTTGGACTGCATTGCGAAAATAAATTTAGAGACGCATTAGACTTCAATGTGACTGTTCTACACGTGGAAGATATCAATAGCATTGTATAAGCATTGTTTAATATACAAATATTTTTGTAATCGAAACATATAAATCTAGTGATTGATTGCATCATGCAAATATTCCGGATGATAATGACACATATTAGTGAGCTTTGCTATTAATATGCTATTACTATTTAACAAATAATCTTTTATATGTATATATGTAAGGTATTTATCTATGGGCCATAGTTGCCCATGTATGTATATATGTAAGGTATTTATCTATGGGCCATAGTTACAGTATTCTTTTCTTTCAAAAGAACTTTTTTACATTTTTAAATATAACATTTGTAAAAAATAAAACATTTAGAGATATAAAAAATAATAGCCTCCAATGGCGAGACTTAGGACCCAAGCCACTGGCGGTTAAGAACCCAGAGTATCTCCTTCTTCATATATCCATAATATATCCGCCTTCTGAATCTGACCTTTGGCCCAACGTCCAATTGAGAGCCTCTGGAGGTGTTGGTCGAGGCTCTTTGGCAATTGGGTGTATTATTAGTAGTAGTACAGTATTACAAAACACAATCATAGTTGTTGACTACCTCGGTGGCGGAGTTGTGTAACGTATGCGTTACGACTGCTGTCCTGAGCTCTCGGGTTCAATCCCCGAGTCGGGTAAAAGTGCTATTGGGTTTTTCTATCACAAAATGCTCAGTACCAGCCCGGTGTCTGGAATTTGTTCACGGTATGGCGATTAGCTCGTCCCCTATCACGTCATACGACGAAAATAAACACGAAATGTGGGTGTTCAGGTTACACCTCTGCTTACCCCTTCGTGGATTACAGACGTGAGTGTGTATATTTGTCTAATCAAAGTAGATGTTTATTTTTCATAATTTGTATTAATTAATCGAACTGAATAAAAATATTTAGAGTGAGGACGCTATATCAACGCATATAAGCACAGACCATATCAGCGCCCGATTTTTCGCATAATCATTTCCATTTCACCCCAGAGATCTAGAAGTCTAATTGATTGGGCCATTAACTATAAATCGCTTTTTCGCTTTTTAATTCGACTTCAGACCTTGTATCTTGAAATTCAGTAATGTTAAAATTCCGGTGACAATTCTATTTTTAAGCGACTGCAAAAATTAATTTGAAGCTAGTTCTCTATTTTTGGTTTTGAAGTTTTACTTAAACTTATCTATTCCTTCACAACGTCGTAATATACCATTAAACGCCCCATATTACATTCCTACGATTAAAAAAAGTCTCAATGGCATATGTCTATTTAGTTCGCGCCTATTGATTTGCTACAGAAATCGCGTTTAGTGTAGCTTGTAAGATTTTTTTTTATGAAATAGGGGGCACTGTTGTGGAACGCCATGAAGAAGTTTCTGACTCACGCTAATTAATTAGCTAAAATATATTAGTTCTTTTTTTATGCGATCTTACTCCTTTGAAAAGTTGTTGGTGACACTATTGCTTTTAGCGATAACTCCGCCTGTTGTCACATATTGATTACAATTAATTAATATTTTTTTTTTGTAATTATATTTTAAGTGGTATACAATGAAGTGTCCTACAAAGTGTATTAATAAAAAATTCAGGTCATTTTTTTTTTATTTCATTTAACTATGAGACGAGCAAATCGCTTGCCTGTTGGTAAGCACCACGCCGCGCCTGTCCATAAACAAAAGCAACACCACACAGAACTTTGAATTATAAAGTACTGCATGGCACTGAACTGCGCTCGTCACCCCAAGACATAAGATCTGACATCTGTAAACCCTAAACACATCGCGTCACAGGCAATCTGCCAACTTAGTTATGGAACACGTGTTCCTGGCTTTAGCAAGCTAAAATTTGTGTCACACTGACTTAATCCTGTGAATCACATGGCTAGTCATGTGTGCAGTTGGTTTGTATGTTAGTGAAGCGATTTAACTGATATGAGTTTTACACATGTCCTGCAAGACTAAATAGGCCATGCCACGTGACGTCATCAAGGAAAATATGCTATGCTTGTTTCGAAAAATTCTGCGATATATAATAAGACAACTTTACGTACTATATGTGTCGCCCACGGCAGCGCACGCGTGAATCCCTCCTTTTTCCTTTTGAAATGTAAATATCCAAAAATCCTTTGTTAGCAGGCCCTTAAATTACACAAACCATTAACTAACTTAATTTCATGATCCTAGCATTAGTAGTTTTTGAAATATCGTGATGATCAGTGAGTGAGTATTACGCTTTTATGTTATTAGAAGATGTAAAAGCAATTCACTGTGTCAGAGAACTAGGATAGGTAGATTAGTCCTCGCCTATATGCAATATTTAATATTACATATACCAGCAGACAATTCAATAATTCCGTAGAGTACACAAAGACTACTACACAACAGACTTCTTATTTCGAAGTACCAATGTTCAAAACCCAACAGTCACACACATAGTTCTGATCCCACAGTAAGATATGAGTCTTGTGTCGTGGGCATCAGGAACTAGGAGAGACTTACGGTCTCACAACACCCATACCCCGAAACAAATATTTGTGAACAGAAGAGGTGATAAATGACCAAATATATCGTCTAACAGTAAGTGATCACCGCTGCCCACGACCACCCACAATATCAGAGGCATTGTGTACGCATTGTCGGCTTTTCAGAAACAGTATCACTTCTTCTAGGTTTTTACGTAGTATCAGTACACAAGACACATACATAATCTGTAGGTAGGAAGTACATACCTGCCCTTCCAAGAACACTCAAAGTGCGTTATTGTTTTTACTCTACTTGTCAGAAGTGGATTGTAGGATTAGATCGGTAATCCCATTGGTTTATCAACGTGGGAACGCCACCATTACCACAAAAGTACTGTCTGCTCACTGTTGTGCTTAGTGTAATAGCATTATAAGGATGCAGGTATTTGAATTGTCTCATGAGTTTGGTGAAATCGTGAAGAGTGAGGTCCCGACTTTTAAGCAGGTTGGACAATTGTTTGTGTGAGTTTGTTGTTTGAAAAACATGTGTTATTTTACCTTTTATCACATCATGAGATGTTATTTCAGTTGGTGCATTAGCTTCACTTTTGGTACAGACGTAGCAGTGCGTCTCCATTTGTGAAATTTGCCCGCATCGAGGCACGTGACTGGAACAAACAGTGGTGATAAATTAGATGCAAATATGCAATAACATTTCAACCCACATCAAGTAAAAATTGAGATGTCAATTTTATTTTGCTAAATTCAATAACTTAAACCAATAATTTAAAGTTCTATTTTGCATGTAAAATACAGTATTTAACCTACGTTAATCTAATAAATTTAGCAAAATAAAATCAATATCTCAATTCAATTAATCTTGATATGGGTTGAAATGTTATTGCATATTTGCATCCAGTTATCAAATATTTATGTTTGTCAAATATAACGACATAATGTCAGTTTGTTGTGAGACCCCGTAACATTTCGCTGAGACATGTCATTTAAATGTATGTACATAGGTAGCTACATTTTTATGACATTTCGCCGCACCGGGAGTCGTGGCTGTTAACCTTACTTGTTACGTCTAATACCTCAGCACTTCACCTTAATCGTTGTCTGAATGATGTGTTTTTTCTTCTGTAATTACTAGGTACCCATAATATCTCCTGCTTAATTTGCACAACATCAGGGCTGTAATAATAATTATTGTTTGTCTGATTCGCTCGATTGTGTGCAATAAAGTTTAAATAAATAAATAAATAAACATTCCCAGGTATGCAGGTATTTCCAGGTATGCAGGTATTCTCGTATTTCCTCACGATGTTTCCTTATCGTTAAAGCAACCGTTAATTAATAGATAATGTATTCCTACATAACTTAGAAAAGTTAGAAGTGCACTGCTCTTGGGTCTGGTATCGAACGTGCGACTTTTCCCTCGACAGTCCGTACCTGCTAAGCTATCGCTGATAAGTAGTAACTTGAGTTTATTTATTTTTATTTAAAAACGTGTATAATATTTTGTTTGAAATAATAAACGACGGTTTCTAAATGATACTCTTTCTGTCCGCCAGTGCGAGCGGTGCTACGTGAACCAACTACGAGTATTTAATTGCCTTTTAATTTGGCTTTATAACATGTTCGTTTTACATTACATCTGAAATCGTTATTATATTCCTCATTAATGATACAAAGTACACGCGAGCAGAGTCGCAGGCGGGGCGCAGCATTTATATACATTCATTAATATGTAACTGCCTGTAAGCCCACACGCCTCCTTGCTTCTATAGTACCGACATGATGAAAATAGCAACCACACCGGAAAAATCATGGTAGAGTTGCAGACCTTTGAGAAAAAGGGATTTGGGAGAAAACAGAGGTGTTTTGGGCAATATCATATTGTATTAATTACATACAATAAAGGAGTTTTGTTTAGATTTTTTTTATCCGAGCACGGCAAAGTGACTGCACTATACCTTATGATAAGCGCAGTACAGTCCAAAGAACCGGCGAAGACCGACTAACAATGATTTTATCAATGCTCATTAGAATCATGCCGGCCTGTATAAATGCTTCTACATACCCCGAAGAGGGTAGATGAAAATCGAAGGGCCTGCGACAGGACAGGCGCATGATCGGTGCAGGCACATGGATGCGAAAATTTACCCCTTTATCTGCTCCCACAAGCGATCAAGTCATCCCGTATGCTCTTCGGGAGAACCGGATATGCACGAGCTGATCTTGGCGATCCACAAAAGGTGTATGAGTCACAGATTCTAACACCATGTGCAAGGGGGTTGCTATCCGGGCGGATACGAATATCCTACCACCAGCATAATTTAACCATGATCATCTTCCATAAGATGTTGTGGTGGTCCCAAGACAGACGGCCCTACCACCTTGTTATTTACTCAATTGAGGAACACACTATCTACTCTGAAATAATTTATAATGTTACTATATTTACATGTCACAAAACTTTCAAATACCTATCCGTAACAAATGTACAATCATCGACACTGAACTAAGGTCAGTCAATCAGCTTTCTATTTGTGATAAAATGTTTACCCTCGTCATTAGTATGTGCTATTAATACGCTGAAGCAAAAAACAATTACACTTTCTCAATTAATTTCATATTTGTGCAAGCTAAAACATTAAAAGTTACCCGCCAAAGGCAGACTGAATGGCAATACCGAAATCGTCAGTACATCACGTGCAACATTCGAACCCGCATCACTCAACGCCAGTCATGGACGTCGCGTGTTGCCGCTGAGCTATGTGTTATCAAGCGCAATTTAGTATACGAGGTAATGCGAGCCTTAATGTGTAGTGAGCAGTGGGCTTAAAAGCCGTTAGATCGGTTACTGTGCCAACTGGTGTTGTTATCAGCACGGGGTACGAGGGGCGGGGGCGGGAGTGTGTCGCCACACGACTACCCTGCCGCGGCGACCACTTAAGCATTGTTTCAATTTAACTAACATTTTTGTGGGTTTTTGCAGTACAAACTTGTAAATGGTATTGAAAAACTAAAACGAAAGAACTGAGGAGGTGTTCCATTCAACATGTATGATTGTTTTTTTAAATATATATTACGACGCATAACTTTCCATAGAATGTTTCGATTTTGATGATTCTTTTTTCATTTGAAAGAGGGTTCAAAGTTTGTCCCATTTCAATCAAGAAAAAATTCCATTCCTCACGTCCCTTAAGATAACCAGTGCAAATCAGCACAGTGTTACAGCTCGTGCTCCAGACAGTAATATGCTGGAGTATAATTGCCGAAGCGTATAAATTGCTATACAATGTTAATACAATGTACTTACTTACATCTCAACTCACGTCTGTAATCCCGAAGTGAAGAGGCAGGTGTAAACAGAACACCCACATTTCACCGAGCTTATTTTTACCCCATGATGTGATAGGAGACAAGCCTATGACCATAACGGGCACAATTCCAGATCCGGGCTGATACTGAGCTTTCGTGACAGAAAAACCCAATATCACTTTTACTCGACACCTCACTGCAGCAGTCATATCGCGTACGCATTACAAATGTGCCACCGAGGCGATTGGTAAGAATATCAATAACATTACTAGGAAGTCATTAAATATATTCGTTGAATGTCTATTAGGTAAAATAAATTACATGATTTTGTATTATATAATCAAAGATTTTGCATACGTCCTTAGTGTATATGCGAAATTAATGCATTTATTTTAGAAGAAATAAAACTTAACAGTTTTTTTAGCACAGGCCGGCAAAGGACCAAGTAAGTTACCAATTTAACCAAGTAAGTTATCTCCACAGCCCATGAACATCCACAATATCAGAAGAATCGTGAGCGCGTTGGTGAACTTAAAGGATAGGAATAATTAAGAGACCAATCCCTTAATTATCACCTCCTCTTCTTGGGCCAGATATCTCATTCACCGTACAAAACGCAGCAGAAAGCCACTACTTTATGCCAGTTTTCTGTAAGAAGGTGGTAACAACCCGCTTGAGCCGGCCTTTTCGAGCTGCAGACTCTTTTTCACTCTTTCTTTCTTTTGACTCTTTCTCTTAGAGAAAAATTCAAAGAAATAGACATAATGACAGTAGCATCACAATTCATCTTCGCTAATTTAATGTATGTTCATAAGAATATAGACCAATTTACAAAAATTAGTGATACTCATGGCATAAATACTAGGAATAAAAATAACCTTAAATGCCATAAAACTAGACTCCACAAAATTGGCAACTCTTTTAAAGGGCTCTGTATACGCTTTTACAATAAACTTCCCAATTACATTAAGGAGCTTAATATCATGCAATTTAAAGCCACTATTAAGCGAAAGTTATGCAATAAAGCATATTATAAGATTTCGGAATATTTAGAAGATTTAAAGGCTTGGGAATAGCTTATAATAATAAATATGTGAATAAGTTACTATATACGCTAATTTTAAGCAGTTTGGGTATGTCATGCTCGCTTTAATGTCTGTGCTTGCGGCGGCGTCGTGTGCCGGGTCGGTCACTTCCCTGTAACATGGTTGAGGAGGCCGATGGCTGGCACATGCGTCATGCTCGTGAACGGGTGCTGCTTGTGTGGACTGGTCTGCTCAAGCTCTTATTGCATGTTTAGTTGATTTATTCATATAGTTCTTGAAGATCATGCACAAAAAACTATTATATTATGCTAATTATTTTACTTTATGACGTTCCTCATTGGCATAAATTGAGCTGCTCTAACTCAAATAAATAATACTTCAATGTATGTAGTTCTAATATATATTGTAATAAGTTTAGAAAAGAGCAACGTTAGAGTTTCTTGCCCGTTCTTCTTTAACGAATCAGCATTCCGAACTGGCGGTAGAGTTAAAATTTGACTGAATCTAAATAATGTTTGACATTTTACGGATTCAATAAATAATTTGATTTTGATTTTTGATTTAGACATACCTATCTACAGCGCGGCTCTACCACTCATTAATCTTCGTTCAGTGTCTGTTAGGTAAAATAAATCACATGATTTTATCCTCTCTGTTTGAACATTTTACATACGTGCCTAGTGTATATGCGAAATTCATACTTTTATTTTGAAATTAACAAAACAAATTAGATAAATCGAACATTAAGAAATATAAGATAACAAGTTGTGCTTGCGGCTTCGGTTGGGTGAACATCAGTATGTAGAATATCATTGTGTGTGCAGCCTATTCCTGCGGTAAAGGAGCCGCCAAAGCTTGATTGAATTTACAAATGAACAAACTTTCACATACATAGTAAAAGTACGAAGTATGTTTAGGAAAGAAGGGAGTGGTAGAGCCACGCAGTAGACCGATTTGTCTACAGCGTGAATGAGCCGGCTCGACTGGGTCGTTGCCAATGTGTCACAAAAACGATGTAAACTAGCTGTTTGCTTCTGGGTTTCTTACGGTAAGTGAGTATCCGGAGGCCCGAATCCCTTTCCCTTTTCTAATTCCTTAGTTATCCCTTCCCTTTAATGTCGAATACACGTCCATGAGATTTCTAGTATTGTGGGCTTATATAGACGGTGGAGATCATTTACCATCGGGTAACCCCCTTGCTCATATTTAAAAAATAAAAAAGATACCTGCTCCAAATATTGGGCGAGAAATGCCGAGAGTTGACAAATATAAGCGTGTGGAGTACAGTCGCCCACAGTAACGAAGACATTTAATATAATACTAGCTTTTGCTCGTGACTCCGCCCGCGTGATCTGTTTTTTCCGGGATTTCCGGGATAAAAAGTCCCCAAGTCAGCTCATACCCTGTCTGTATACCAAATTTCATCAAAATCCATTCAGTAGTTTCAGCGTGATTGACGGACAAACATCCAAACATCTAAACAAACAAACTTTCACATTTATAATATTAGTAGGAAGTAGGATTTATCATTCTTAGTAGTAACTAACTGTGGGAATGTCTTTTTCTGGGAAAAAGGTAGCATATGTTCTAATTCATGTCACTGTCTTATTGCATACTAAATTTTATTTAAATCTGTGCAGCCGTTAAGGTGTGATTGATCTACAAACATCCAAAATGTCCCTATATCCCCAGTATGTTAGTGTTAACTACATCTAAATCGGATAAGCCTTCTAAGATTAGCGTACATAAACGCACAGACAAACAGCCAAAAATTCTAACAATCATTTTATAGTGTGCTATTACGCTGATAAAAGTCCCAATAATATTTTTTCTCATATATCTTCCATGTACAGACAGCGATCCGTTACATTTTTATTATATGTATAGATTATAAGCAAGCGCAGATATCGTACACTCATGCACTATCTCAACGAGGTGATATGATAAAATACAGTAGCACATTTTACATTTTTACATTTTTATTTAAAGCTGCTTCCCAATATGGTAGCAACCAGCTACGACCAGAAGTATTTCTCAATAGAACTTGCTAATAGTAAACGCAATGATCTATTATTTTTATGACTTACCTCGGTTTTGTGAGTGTCAGTCGAGGGGCGCGGCCATTTTTGCATAAATTCTTTTGGCATAATATTTAAATCCTTAACTTGGCATATGATTTGTGCATAATAACAGTTGTCAATTTGCATAACTATTTCTGAGAATAATGTTTTTATTGCACTCATGATAATTTAGACCTTTTGCACGGCAAACTGACTGCACTACACCTGATAGTAAGCGCAGTGTAGTCCATGAAAACCAGCGACCACTGACAAACAATGAGTTTATCAGTGGTCACCAGAACCATGCCGTCCTGTATAAATGACACACTCCGAAAAGGAAGAAGCAAATCGACGGTCTTACGACAGGACAGGGAGATGACCGATGCAGGCACAGGGACACAAAAATGTACCTCTAGCCCCAACCAACCATCAAGTCATGTCGCAAGCCTCTCGGGAGAACCGGATATACACTGGCTGATCCTGGAACGCGATCCACACAAGGTGTGTGGGTTACTATGACAGGTCTTAACACCATGTGTACGGTGGTCGCTATCTGGGCGGATATGAATATCCTACCACCTGCAAAATATTGATCATAATATATCTGACATTCAGTACTTATGAATTCAGACATAAATACAAATGTGTAACAGAATCTCATGTTTAGAAATTGTTAAACGCGTTACAAGTTCGTGACAAATATGAATGTCGTGTTATGATCCATCAGATCACAGTGATGTTATATTGAAACGGTATAAAAGTTTTCATACAGGGGAGC
The DNA here is from genome assembly GCA_949126905.1 of Amorpha juglandis. Taxonomy (NCBI): domain Eukaryota; kingdom Metazoa; phylum Arthropoda; class Insecta; order Lepidoptera; family Sphingidae; genus Amorpha; species Amorpha juglandis. Next base: position 234,797 of record OX421368.1, read on the forward strand.
ATACTTTTTGTTATGAATATGGCCAGTTTTTGCAACGTATTACAGAAACGAGAGGGCAGCGATAGCTCAGCGGGGTTCGAAACCAGCCCCAAAAGTATACATCTCTGACTTTTCTAAGTTACGTATGTATTCATTGTTAATTATCGCCAGCTTTAACGATTAGGGATAAATCGTGAAGAAACCTGCATACCTGAGAATTTCTACATAAGTATTTCGAATGTATGTAAAGTCTGCCAACACGCATTAGTCCAGCGAGGTGGACTATGGCTTAACCCCTCTGATTCATTAGAGGATCCCATGCCCAGCAGTGGGACGTATATAATACAGGGCTAGTATCATTATTATGTATAGATGTGGTCATATTTGTGGCCGTTACATACATATACCTAACAATGAGTGTTTCTACGAAAATCTAAACATACTGATTTCTTACGTTTACTCGAATATTACTCATTGAAATAACATATCATTAACATTTTGGGACAACCTACACCTCAGTCCACCCCGTGACCGAGAAGGCTGAAAAGTCTTCCAAACGTCGGGATCAAAATTAATAAAAAAACCGCGATAAAATTCGTTTCAATTAGTTTTATTTCAATCTAAACATCCTTCAGTTGCGTTAATTTTAATCACTCCTTTATTAAGATCGATGACACCACTATATATTATTTGCATTAAGTTTCCATTCGAGTCCGTCGTTAATCATTTATTGTTGTCCAAAGTTAAGTACATATAGACATATTCATTCGATAAATAAATGCTTTGTTCACACAAGCAAATGCAATCGGATTTGGTACTACGGGGATAAAAACGGTTTGTAAATACCTATATGTATATCGTACTCTATACGTTAGTTCAATTTGACCACACATTATGTGCAGCATTGCAGTATCGATATTATTGTAATCTTTACTCGTTTATCTTTGTTCCTTTATATAATATCTTATATAGTTTTCTACGTGGTAGGTCTCTCGCACGCGAGAGGTCGTCTGGTTACGTACCAGCGCTTTGTCAATCTTTAGTGTTTTGTTTTAAATGACATTGAATTAAGTGCAACTTCTGGGCATTATGAGAATTAACATCTTATATTTCGTTTAAAGATCACAGAGCATTCCCATGCATTACCTTGTAATTCAAAGTTCTGTGTGATGTTGCATTTGTTTATGGGGAGGCGTGGTGTAATCCAACAGGAGAGCGGTATGTTCGTTATTGTCATTGAGCTGTATAAAAAATAGCTGCCAATTTAAATAGTGGAGCAGGTGAAAACACAACTTGAACCAAATTAATGTGCGGTTATAATAGATGTGGATCTATTTTAAGATAATTAATATGACTAACTGAAATACATGTTAATGTATATTAAATAAGCAGGAGCTATTGCTTAATGTAACAACAAGCTTGTGATGGCAGTTTGACCACCAAATAACGTTTTATTTCAATTTGCCACGACAAAAAAATTTTGCCAAGTGGTATATCAACGCTGTAGAGTGTAGATAGTGTTGAGTATGGCATTAACGGGCATGTGTTACCACCCACTTACATGTTTAATTACAATTACCTTCATACTGCTATTAAAAATTGGCCATGTGCGTGTTTGATCACACACAGTGTAGGATTCCGTAGTCAAGATTAAGGCTCATAGTTTTAAGTAAACACAATATATCTAAAATAAGGCGTACGCATAAATAACATTATATTTCAGAGGCTCTGTAAAATTTTTGAGGTCACTTACCAAAAGTATTGTGTAACTGTTAATATCCTATATCTCAAAACTATACGACCTAGCTCATTGAAACCAATTTACGTATGAGTTACTGTATCAAGTATGAGTGGTAAATTCATGCTGTAGACAGTTTTGTCTACAGCATGAATGAGCCGGCTCAACTGGGTCGTTACCAATCTCACAGAAAACCGATGCAAAGTAACGGCTTGCTGCTGCGTTTCATACGGTGAGTGAGATATTCGGAGGCCCAAATCCCCCTCCCCTTGCCTATACCTAATTACTCCTTTCATTCAAGATCGGCAACGCGCCCATGATTCTTCTGGTAATGTGGGCGTACATGGGCGGTGGAGATCACTTACAATCAGGTGACCCACTTGCTCTTTGCCGGCCTAGGATATAAAAAAATCATTGGAAGTACCTTTTTAAATTTATATTAAATTATTTATCTCGGAACTTTCCACCCGACATTGGATGATTCCGGGGGATCCTGCTATACCTGCCGGTATAACCACTGCGTTCTACATTTGTGGCCCATCTCCTTTGAAGCTTGGATACTTCCCCAAAGTCGATACGCACTCGGCGTCTGGATTAGAACGTGGTTTTCTTACTGCCATCCGTATTAGGATCGCGCCAAGAGAATGTACAAGTGCGCAAATGTCTGTAATCGTCCGCGGTGCCATCGTAAGTCTTATGTCCCTAATTAGTCCAGGATTGAGCCTATATTATGTACGAGCAAGTCGCTCGCCTGATGGTAAGCGCCACGCCTGCCGATAAACAGAAGCAACACCACACAGAACTTTCAATTATAAAGCACTGTATAGTACTGAACTGCTCTCGTCACCCCGAGACATAAGATGTTAAGTCTCATAATGTCCAGTAATTTCACTGACTTCAATGTCCTTTAAACCAAAATACAACAGTGCTTGCTTTTGCTTGACGGTAGAAATAGACAAAGTGGTGGTACCAACCCAGAGCCTCTCGCATACGAGGGGCCTACACCACTTTGTAAAATTTTATTTTTAATTGTTTTTGAACACTTTCTACTTGCAGATAATGTAAGTTATCATTTTACTGGATGTTTTAGTGTTGTTGCATAGTAAATGAATAATGTTTTAATCTATGTCGATAACAATATCTTTTGATGCGAACTTCACATTCATTTATTTTATAATTTTCTACAATGCGACATCACTGACACGCGACAATAGACATTTATCTTTTGAAATTATGTTGTAATTAAAAATTACAACGATTTCCAGTACTATTAAAAAACTACAAGAGAGAACCGGAGTCAATAAATAAAATTTTCAAAACAGGAACAGGGAAGAATACGCTGCGACTGAAACTCAATGAGAATTGACATATGAAGATCCAGAAAAAGGTAACAAGTGCTCGTAAATAGAAGTTTCATTATTGTATAATATTGTTTCTGAATGTTTAACGCAATTATTAAGAACGATGTAAAGTAATTCAGGCGCCAATTAATTAGAGAGTGGACCATGAACGCTCCCGGCTTGTACGGGAGTACGGGAACGAAAGAGTGCGGGCCCGAGCGATTGATCACCGCACCGTCTATAAACAAAAACCCAGCGCTAATTCCATTAGCCCGAAACTAACCCTGCGATAAATCTCCGCGCGGGCCATTACTCGCACGATAACGCCGCCCAGCGCCGCGACGCAGCCACCCTCGGCTCCCCGCCGGTGTAGAGCGCGGGGTCGATGGAAAACAGCATTTCCCATGTGGGATGTGGGCAGGTGGAGCAGGTAGGGTGGGTCGGCAGCACCCGGCCCCGCCCCTGGGCGGCGCTGAGGCGGCGGGCCGAGCGGGCCGCGCCGCGCCGCCCGCAGTGCTCCCGCGCGCCTCGATCCGGCTGCACGTCGCCATCGATAAACACGCGATAACAGATAACCAGTGATCTGTGCTGTGCCTCTAGTGCTTGACTCTTGACGCCCTGGAACGATCTCTATACATCTGTACGCTTGACACCCGATTATAGATTACAGTAAGTTTTATCTTAAGACATTGATAAGTGAGCAAGATGTTCTTACTTCAGTGATCAATGAGGCTAGTTCCGCTGAAGCAATATTTTATTTATCGCAAAAGCTTCTCTAGGTCTAATAAAGGCGTTTGTTCACAAACGAATGACGAAAACCATAATCGTAGATATAAGTGCATATAGGTGTATGTAGTGCCTTAACTATAACCTCTGTTTACTTAACTATATAGCTATATTGCAATATGTATGCTTTTACTGAATACAACTATGTAGTTATAGCTAAATTTTTCTGACGTATATCGCCCCAACGGTCCCCGATCACCTGCCGTTTATAATTCACATTTCGTAGGTGAATAACTTAGCGCTGTCCAAACATATATTATGAGTGAAATAGTATGCTGCAACAACTTAATTCATTCAAATTGCTATTTATCTACGACTAGACAATCGTTCTTGTGTACATTTAAAACACATTTGTGTATTGTCGAGTGCTTTTATTTTTATTCGCCTTAATGACAATACAAACAGGTCACACGGCTGGAAATAAGCGTTTTTAGAATACAAAATGCATGGCCTTGCACTTGGGTAGTAGTTACATTAGATCTTAAGACACACCATACATATTAATTTAAAGTCAAGGGTTGAGAGCGCCTAAAGCGCTCACCCGAAAGCCCGGTGAAGCTGTATACAGCCGACTCCCGTCAGGTTCACAGGAAGCGTCAAAACAAAACAAAAAAATTAAAGCAGAATACTACAGTGTTTATATGTCACGAAACAGTGGTAAACCCAACTGAACTCTCTCATACTAATAATCTATAAAGTAAAGTACAGTACACCTATCTATTGAAGCGCTACTACCTAACTATTATTAAAAGTGGTAGAGTCGTACACTCGGCCACGAAGTGAGAGGCCGGGGTTCGATTCCCACACTGATACAAATGTTTGTGTGATCCACAAATATTTGTTTCGGGTCTGAGTGTTGTGGGACCACAAGTCCCTCGTAGTACTCGACACCCACGATACTGATTAACCTAGTGTCGGGGTCAGGACTATGTCTGTGACTGTTGGATGTATTTATTTATTCGCACTAAACTTTTTTTCTCGAAAATAGCGGTAAATAGCGGCTTCTATTTCACATACAGCTCATTTTGCATATCTTGTGTTAATATTTTATTGCATGTTGTATAAATTCTCAATTTATGTGAGTTATAAATATGCAAAAATGCGATACAAATGCATATTACTGAGCTGGCAGCCTATGTGTGTGTGGAAGCTCGTTGCTTGCATAACATTGACTAGTTCGTCTGAGGTCGTGTCTCACGATCACTGATATTTGTACTTATTTGGAGACATTTGATAAACAAGTCGTTTCTATTCATTAATATCTGGAACCTTCTACAACTTATTTAATAGTTCAAGTTTAAAATCAGCCATATTTTATATTTGAGCGTTGAAATATGTACCTTCGTTCCGTAATCGTAATATTTTTAAACTGGTTAATTCAGTTTGTCTGTGTCGCTCTTAATTCTGCTATTGTGACGTAGAAAGCGATAAAACAGTGAACATTAAAACTTAAATTACTCAAGTTTTTTTAAGAAAAGTATTTTATCATCATGGAAACAAAAACGATATCATCACTAGAGCTTTTTGTTGCCTTGTCTTCTAAACCCTACAATAATGGACACAATTTATCACAAATAAGACATATCTACATCAATTTACCCATACTTCTTAATTGTATGTTCTTTATTTATTTGGGTATAAGAACAGTTACTCAAAAAGATTAATATAAAGGTTATACATAAAGACATAACAATAGTGTAACCAACATCGTAACCACATTTAAGTTGCTTGAATAAGGTATGTAAGGTGGAAGTTAGCTCTTTCATAATATTATTATGTTATTAGTGTATTTACAAAAAAAAAACAATAAATTATAGAACCAGAATTCAAATCATGTGCCTCAATAATATTTGTATATCATGATATTCAAACAACGTCCGGGTTTCCGGGCCTCTTCAGGCAATCAAGCGAAAACTAAGTACACACTCTTAAAACTACTTTATATTGGAACATCATCATCGCTCTCATCATCATCATCTTCGGTCTTACAAGATAACTGAAAACTGCCGACGCGCACAATTTCAACCGTAGTATTGCATACACTTATGTATTAGGTATTGGAGACATAAATAACACATAACTATACTCTTATACAAAGGGGTTTGTGTGATGTTAAATATTAAACAACTGTTGCTGTCCAAAAAACTTTTAATATACAAAAAAAGACGATACAAAATTTTCGACTGTTTGTAAAGAACACTAACTCAAAATTACTTGATTTTATTTTTAGCATTTTAACTTCTTGAGTCAATTCTACCTTATTCTTTATGTTTCTATTTTACTATTTTTAGAAAAAGAATCATTAAAATCGATGCATATATGTGGAAGTTTTAATCCTCGATTTCCTTTTAAGGTTATAAATAAAAAGGGTTAAAAACAGAACGTCCTGCGCTTTTTTTTCAGATACATATAACATTGGAATTTCTTACCCTAAAGTTCGCCTACGATTTACCTAGAACTGTAATTGTTCCTGGGCGGTGGTACACCTTGCTCGTTTGCCGATATTTTACTATATAAAAGAGATATTGTAGCTTTCCGATGTTTTTTTGCTTATAGGTAACTCAACAGAGCTAATCTTATCAGCTATTATAATTGTAAACAAATACCGCCGACACCGCTACGTTATCTAGTGCCATCTAATCTGTATTATATGCACGTTATCTGCTACATATTATAATTAACGTGTCGCTGTCACGATGATATCGCGAAATTAGATAATAAAACATTCGGTGTGAACTATACTGTGTACATACCGGTACGGAGGTCGACGGTGAATTAGAAAAAAACAACGATAATTGAGCCGCTCACTCCTTACCATATATGGCTGTGCATGTGCCTCTATTATTATTATACTAAATTATTTCTCTTGACTGCTCTATTGGCGCATTATTAGTATTTAAAGCAACGTTGACATTTTTAATATTTAAAATAAAATATTAATTTTAATTTTGTCATTCTTCTTTTTTATATGTGAGTGCGAGTACCTTGTATGTCCGGTATACTCATGGCTATATCCTCAAAAGGCTAGTCCAGGAATATATGTACCTTACACTCACATTATTCTGTAAAAAGACATTAAAAGAGGCAATAAACCCATGAGTTTGTTTCGGAATTTCTTCTCATGGCTAGCCACGAAATGCCGATATTTTATTTTTTATTTTTTACGAAAACAAAGTGGTAGCATATAAAAAGTAACTAAATAAATAACTAAAGCTACACATTTACATCTCCATAAAAATGTTGACATATAAAAGTTATATTTATGATCCAATTTACAGAATAAATGATTTGATTTGACCATAGTAGGGAGGCGCTTCAATGTACCAACTTGTTTTAAAGGATGGAAATGTGTCCGTGTAGAGAAGCGGTCACTTAATTATACATTATACAAAAAAAAGCACATCACAGTGTTTTACACTTGTTTTGAGTGCTCTATTAGGGCCACATAAATTTAATTGCAATTTAATACATAAAATATTTTGTATTCACTAAGAGCACTTTTTATCGAGCGAGAATATAAAGTTGATTGCCGAATATGTATGTCTAATTGACCTTTAATAATTATAATTATCGACTTGCACTAAATGTATTAAATCGAGCGTAAGTTCTGTCGTGTCGGCGCGACAGACTGTCTTATTACGAATGTATATATGTATATAGTTTCTACGTAATCAATAGTAATATATGTGTATTAAATTATTACACGAGCATAAATACTAATTTTGTCATACATTTGAAATATATATTATTATAACTTCTTTATCGATAGACACCGAAGACAAGGTTAACAACTCAGGTAACAGACTCGTCAGCAATAAATTAACACTCGGTAATAACTAGAAAAAGAGATCAGTACTTTTATATTATTACTTATATTTTATAGCAGTCGTACCGCGTACGCAATACAACTGCGCCGTACTATATAATCAATTTTTTTTTATAATTAGTAACTAAGATACAAAATGTCAAAAAAAAAAAAGAAATGTTTCAGTGTAATCAACATTTCTACAAAAAAATTGTGTTTGTTTACGTAAAGTAGCTATTTGCGGTATTACCTAATAGACGAATGCATTCGTATTTTACTGCCAGCGCTCAATAGTAATAGTGTGAGTGTAAATAATATACATTATTCATTTAAATGTATGCGAAACTGTGATACATATTTCTAACATTATACTTCGGTTTACAGAATGTATAAAAGTGTAATAACAAGGGTCTCGCAGTCAGCGGAGCCACAGGGTAGTGTACTGGCGCCGGCGCCTGCTTCTATTGTTTTTCGTAGCGGTGCTGCAATAACTGTACTGTGCTGTGCACATTCCGAGCTGGATTCCAAAACGGTGCCGAGTAGGTACAGTACGCCATGCCTTATGCCCACGAACTTCTGTGAAGGCTACAATCTGGTGTATGTACACAACTCATGCGGTTTCAATGTATGCAAAATATGATTCAGAATAAGTTGGCGTTATCGCTTATGCAAGAATCCACAGCCTACTCCTAAAAAAAAATTAAGTATGTTTTCTGGAATTTTACATAGATTCAGAGACTGGACTGGTGGAAAGAGCTCTCCCTCACCCATCGCACTCTCGCCTTTCTTGAATTATTAATATTGGTAATTCCCACGATTTCTCATTTATTTCATATACGAGTATTAAGGGTCTAATGGGAAGCAGTGATTAGTCACTATCTACTGACCAACTCATTTGTCTCCTGTACTAAGTCGTTTGAGTAAAAAAAATAAATAAATTGTTGGAGCACACTCAACAAATTACCTCACTGTACAAACATCCCGTGTCGCAACATTGCGAAGTGAATCTACCTGTAATCCTTTGGCTTGTGACAAAGGTGTCGACTGTCGACTGTCGACTGTCGGGTGTCGCGCCCCCGCGCCCGCCGCGGCGCCGGCGCTTCCTGTGCGACTCTCAGGTACCTTCTGCGGCCTTGGTACAACTGATAGTATGGCGAGGTAATACACTTTAGATATAGCCAACACTTCATGCTTTTTGGAACTTTTGTTAGTTTTTAGTTTATGCCTTATCTCTCTACGTTGAGGTGCGTATATTTGGCGTTATATACAAGTTACGGCTTTATTGTGAACAGCCTCCATACTGACGTCATTCTTTCTTCGCCATAACAATCAAGCGATAGCTCAGCAGGGAATGGTAGGGACGGCCAAGGTATAGTAATTGACTGGCAGTTTCCTGCGATGTCATGCGGGAAACTGTCTCCTTGTAAACGGGGCTTCACATGCTTTTTTAAAATTAATATATACATTTTTGAGAGCCTAATAATGAGTCCAACAAACTATATCAATATTTTTCTCAAACAACAATATACAATATATATTTTACAGCAATAGAAATCAAAATAAATTTATTATGACGTTTATGCTTCATGTTAATTAATTAATATACTCTTAATGAAAAAAAAACACTGTATAGTTTCGCTGCATAATAGGCTCGGAAGAAATGGAACATTTGCCAAGATTCCGCAGATGACGGGCAGTTCCGCACCGGTCAGTCCTCGATACAATCTCAATTTGGAGATCGCTAATGGAACTGATACCGACCGACCTGATCTTAATTACTGCTTCTATATTACACAGCTTTTAGATTTTAGAATAACATGTATAACTGGTTTTAATTACATTAATTAATTTTTTCTAATATGCAATTCTTAATTGGGGCTCTCATTATATGTAGGTATAGATAATATTTTTTTTGTTATGACTCCCAAAAAAATGATTTCTGTTATACATAATAAACATATATGTATATTGTAGAAGCTTGAACATCATACATTGGATTTTTAAAAAAGTAAACATTGCTCTAAACTAACTTTTGCTCGCAGCTCCGCTTGTCTGAATGTCTAATTTCGGGTTTTAAATTATATGACAGTACTAATTTTACTTATGTGTCATATTTTATCCAAATTGCATTCAGCCGTTACTGTGAAATGATGATAAGGGGAATGTGTTGTAGGAATGCACCTTCACGTGGGAGAAATAAAATTTGTCTTCCGGTAATTTGTTTTAATTAATTTTGCTTCTTAAAACTATTTTCATATTTTCACTCAAACATTTGCCATCTTTTTTCTAACTCCCCGTACTCTCCCTTTTCTCTTTCATTCACTTATCTTGCGTTCCATTCCACTTACAAATCTTTCATAATGTAACATTCATCTATACTTATAAAATAACATGTCCTGACTGACTGACTGATTCATCATCGCCGAGCGCAAACTATCAAGGCTACAAGCATGAAACTCGGACTGTATATTCATTTTGTTTTGTAGGCACCCACTAAGAAAGGGTTTTAGAAAATTCCACCCCCAAGGGGTCAAAATAGGGGATGATAATATGTATGAAAGTCCGTCATTTTGAAAGTTACATTAACGACATTTTGTATTTCGGATATTGACGTAAAACAAATAAATACGTGTTTGAGGAATTTTGGAAATTTTAGTTAATAAGAGATGAATAGTTAATGCGAAAGTGAGTTTGTTTGTTACGCTTTCACGCCTAAATCACTGAACCGATTTTGATGAATTTATCTATAGAGATAGATGGGACCCTGAAGACGGTCACAGGCTACTTTTATCCCGAAAAATGCTGTTCAACAAATAAAAATAAAAGGCCCACATGTATCTGCGTCCGATTGGCTCGCTTCACATGAAATGAATCTAAACTCGTTGGATATTCGTTGATACTATCCCAGTATTGTAATAATATTATACATGTGAAAGTTTGGAGTTTTGTGAGTTTGTGAATTTGGATGTTTGTTAATCAATCATGCCTTAACGGCTGAACGAATTTTGATGAAATTTCACACAGACAAAGTAGACTGACCTGGAATAGACATATGCCCCTTATTATACCGGAGAATAAAAGGTAGTATAACATAAGCCACGTATGCATCCTTAAAGGGAGGTATGCAGAAGTATAAGTATTGAATGAGCTTATTTCAGTTCCTTGATATGATAGGTCTATAGTCTATCGTTATACATCTCTCTCGTCTTCAGCCTACATCAATTTTGTTCTGTCCAAGGCAGTCCTCATCCAATCTCTTCCCGCCACATTTACCAGACCGTCGGTCAATCTCATCGGTGTTCTGCCCCGGTTTCTGTGACCAGTTCTGGGTCTCCATTCCAGGACCGCTTTACGCCATCTGCCACCATTCTTGCGGCATATGTGGCTTGGCCACTTTCATTTCTGTCGAGTCACAATCGCGATAATGTCGGTAAATTTGCTAAACTTGGACAAACTTCAAGCCCGGGCGACTGATGTGATTTTTGTAAAAACTCAAACACAAATTGTGATTGCCAAACATGGGATTTGAATCCGTGTACTCAAGGATACTCACGGTGCCCTACCACTCGACCAATGAGGCTCACATAAAGACACAACCTTATATAAAATTATAAGTTACTTACTGTTTTCAATTGAGTTTTGTTTGTGAAAGATTTCTAATTTATATTATTAGACCTAAGCCGCTATATCAATGAAGGAGCAGTTAGTCCTAACTCCGAAGTGCCAACCCCGCCTAACACCAGACGGGCCAGTAGTGGCTGAAAACCAGCGCTGGCTGAGATTTATATCTCAGACAGCAGTTAGCTGAGCCACTTCCTTTTGCCTTTTTTAAAATCTATTTTTTATTGTGTAGTAGTTTAAATTTGGGCAATAAACGTTTTTATTATATTATTATTAAATTGAATGCAATAACAATAAAGATATGCACTAACATTTCAACCCACATCAAGTAAAATACGGGTGTCAGTTTTATTTTGCTAAATTAAATAACTTCAATCAATATTCTAAAGTTCTATTTTGCATAATAGTTCGTGGGAAATTTTCAATTTATGTTTTTTTTGCAAACTGACGGAAGTTGACCTACTTAAATCTGATAATTTAGCAAAATATAATCAACATTTGCATCCAGTTATGCATAAACTCGTTTATTTTTTTGAACTAAGTTATCACCATACGGATAACTGACATTACTAATCGGATACAACAAGTAAGCAAATAGTGTTTTTTGCAACAAAAACTTATAATCTGCAATTATCCGACTCAGTGGTCGAATACTCACAACATACTTTACGAATATTTCTTTTGTCAGTTGAACAGTTTTTATAACAAAACCATTGTATTCCATAGGGGGTCGGTATTTCTTCAACTATAGTTGGTTTGTTTTTGTATTTGTTTATTGTTTATGAACCACTAGCTTTTACTGGTGGCTCCTTTCGTCTGAGTCTTTTTCCTATATAAAAGTAGCCAATATTCTGATTCAGGTCAAGGTCTATCTGAGTTCCAAATTTCATCTAAATTCGTTCAGGCGTTAAGACATCCAAATTTATAAACTTACATACTTTCCCATTTATAATATTGGTAGGAAAGTATGAATTGGTAGAATTAACAAAGGTGTAGGTAGTATGCGAGAGGCCGTCTGGGGTTGTACCACCGATTTGTCTATTTCTGCCGCCGAGCACCAGTGTGTAAGCACTGTTGTGTTTCGGTTTGAAGGACATTGAAACCAGTGAAATTTCTGGGGTGACGAGGGCAGTTCAGTGCCTGCATGGCATGCCTGTTTTATAATTGAAAGTTCTGTGTGATGTTGCTTCTGTTTATGGGCAGGCGTGGCGCATACCATCAGGCGAGCGCCATGCTTGTCTTGTCATTCAATCAAATAATAAATAAAGAATACACTGTAATATGTGCTATGTATAATTATAATTTGTAATAATAATTTTGTACATTTGACGATAATGCGAGCACTCCAAGCGACAATACATAAATTAGTTTGGGATTCAATGTGTATGTTTTTCCTATTGCTATGTACTACATAGCTAGTAGTAGTTAGTGGTATTGCAGTGCACAGCAATAGGAAAGTTACTCAAGTTAAAATTCAAGTAAAGTTGAGTTCAGTTGGAGTGGTTCGGACATTGCTTCGTCCGTCAATCAGCAGAGTGTACCACGTGCACGTGAGGTTAGCTGTGGGCCTCAAATGTTGCCCACTTATACTCATCATCATTGAAGAAAAAGGGAAGAACTTTGTAATGTGTGTTTTATAAAAACATACCTCAAAACTATACCTACAAATTTTATATCTTTAATGGCTACTTTACCTAAGCAGTCACATCATTATATTATTAAATTATCTATAAATGGGCGCCATAAATATGTATAGGTATTTACATGATTTCGAGATAACCGTCCTTATCTTCTGAATTTTGATAAGATCCTGCTTTAGTTTTACGCACTTTTGGTCATAATATATTTTGTAACCTTGATGTCCTCATTATACTACTTTTGCCAACAACAACCATAATTTTACATAACTAGGGCTGTCATTTTTACACTGCAATATCTTATAAAGCTCTAAAGGCCGACTTGAGACAGTCGTGTCGACTGTGCATTGGCCGTTATCAACTGATAGTAGTAGTTAAGCGAAGTCGGAGGCCTTCAAGTGGTTTAAAATATTTGTCACTAGGTTGGCCACTAATCATTCGATATAGAATTATAGAATGGAATAAATAGACTGTCCATTTCAGATTTTTAAAGGCAACCATGTGATTACGTCACTAACAATTGACGCCTTTAGTATATCGTTGACTTGACAGCGAGCGTCAGTAATGACGTTAATAACGCTCGCGTCTCATAATTGACACGACCGTTGGACGTCTGCCGTAAGCGTGTGGCGGTAGGTCCACTGACTTATCTATTTATATTGCCAAACCGCAGTGTATTTTTATTGTATTTCGGTTTGAAGGATATTGAAGCTAGTGAAATTATTGGGCATTATAAGATTTATTGGTGTTGCTTCTATTTATGGGCAGGCGTGACCCTATTCATCAGCGGAGCAACCTGCTCTTCTCGTCATCATGGTAATAAAAAAGCGGTATACAGTTTTGTCTACAGCATAAATCAGCCGGCTCGACCAAACTTGTTTCCTAATCGTAGAGCTAGAGAGATTTTCTACCACTTCCCGATGATTCCGATAGTCAATAAAATATCCATGATTCCTCTTTAATTTTGGGTGTTCATGGAAAGCGGTGCTTGCTCATCTGAGTTGATTGTTTGTCGGTATACAGCTACAAAAAGTTAAATATAGATATAATAGAGTGTATAATTTGTAAACGCGTGACATCTGACTCTTTCCCCAGATTGGGGAACGGTTTTTTGCTCCGTCCGTCATCATCGGATTAAGAACTCGTAAAGTGGAAAAAAAATGTACCCGCGCGGGGCGGGGCGGAGTGCGGACCGCTCCAAACATTTCGCACTTAGCTTTGTGTAGTCAGCATCATCGATCTTGATACTTGATACTTTTTGTTCTAAGATATTTATATTTTTTTTAGAAGGCCCGCAAACGAGAAAACGTATCACCTGGTGGTAAGTGATCAATACTACCAATGAACACCAGAGAAATTACGGTTGTCAAACTTTAAAGAATGGAACGACTGGAAAGAAGCAATAAAATAAGGATGGTGTTGTATTTTTGGCTTCCCGAAACCTAACTTAAAGCGCACTTCAATAATTCAATTTGACCTCCCATTTTGCTTCTTTATAATTAAATACAGGTAAAACAAAAATAAAAAAAATACCGATAAAAATAAAATGGAAAATGAACGTCTTATCGAGTCAACCATCCGATCACGCATTCCCATTAATTTTTCATATAGAAACATTAGGCAATTATACATCGTATATTTTAAATCATTAACTAAGCTATTTTGGAACTAGTTTCCCTTCGTTAGCATATTATCACAGTGAAAATGCCTTTCAGTCTGTCAGCACGTTTGATGTTGAATAAGCCGACATCATCAAGTCATTGAAGCTGATGCTATGCACCCGAATAATATTATGGCTACTTTGTTATTATAAAGTCGTGTACCGTTCGCATCTCACTCCGCAAGGTTACGCACACTGGTCCAATCCATACGCTTTCGTTTACAGACTGTATAATTTTTTGACTGTGTTATTATTTCGCAGAATGTTTTTGTCCCACTCATAAACGTATTTATAAATATTCACGTCCCATGTCCCTCATTTTTTCTCCAAATTAAAGTGCAAGGCCGGTAAATGTGTTTAACATGCAACTGTTTAAGTGGAGCGCGAGGCGACGTATTAAACTCTTTACAATATTGCTCTACTCGGTTATAGAGAAATTTATATGCAGTCCTGTGGAGAAGGGAGCCTGCATATGATTGCGAAATGGTTGTATCTGTGAATCTGTGGAGTCTATCGCCTACTTAATGAGTAAATCATGGGGACGCGTATATTATGTAATTCAAAATTTATAACAATACTTTGAGAATACTACGTTATCACTGTTAAACAATGCATCGTGAGCAATGAGATGAGCATTCATTAGTCGATGGCTCACTTATTCTCTAATGCGAACAGAGTATATATCGAAAGTAACGCGCGTGCTACAAAGTAACTTGTGTATACCACACATTTCATTTATAGTATATCACACATAATCCAAGTTTTAATGAAGTAAATGTATGCCATCACAATTCGCAATATATATTTGTTTTGCGATTTACGAATTACTCAAGTATCAAACGTCTCAGTTGGGGGCAACAAAAAAACGTGGCGCCTGCGCATTAGGAGCCGTGTTATTTATAGTGGGATTATTGGGGTTGTGCGCCATCTCTTTCATCCATCCAAGCCAGCGGTATATTTGTCTCTCTTTCCCAACAATTAGCCGGCCAGTCCCGCCTGTCACAGATAGCTCTATAACTTTGTTTGGGGACAATGCGTCACTTTTTGCTGGTGTAGTTTGCACAAGACAGACGTATGGCTCGTGCGCCAACGCCCCGTAATTTATAGCCATGACTCGTACCTTTATCGGGTCCTGCAGGGAGTCCCGGAGGTGGTCGCAACACCGTATAATTATGGGATAAATACAAGACGATGTCAGTTTATAGAATTGCGAAAACAACCTGAATGACACACATATTCGGCATACCTATTAATCTATTATAAACATATTATTATACTTTTTGTGTTAATCATTGGATATAGTATATGTATTACGCTACGACCTCGTGACCTTGGACAAGTTTTGGCAGTTTTTTTAACAGTTCACTATGAACTATCATCCCTTACGAATACCGTTTTTTCATCAAGTGTACGCGAAAAGACCCAATATCTTACTTGTATAATAGTAACATATTATACAAGTAAAGTATAATAGTAAATTAGCTAACCACAATGTTTCTAATTCCTATAAAATATTATACAGTAAATGCGAGAAATGTAAATAACAGTTTTACTAACTATTCAAAGATTTGAACATATATTAAAAAAATAACATTCGTTATTTGAATATTTAGAGAATTCTCGTCGAATGGCACGCTATTGACCTCCCGTTCGAATGACCGTCGCGTCGACCGCCACACCGCCAGGGAGTGCTGATTGGCTGCCACCATAGTATTTCATGTCTCAAGTTAGAGTTCAAATAAATTATTTATTGCTTTGTTACAACTACATACACCATCTATCAGTCTTCAAATTCATAATTATGATTCAAATTAATTTAACTATGATAGTGACCAATATTTTCTACGTTTGTTTATTGATAAGGAACCTTTTGTGAGTTTTTGTAAATAGTTGAGACAATTTTTGTATTAAAACCTCTACCTCATACCCAAAAGATGAATATCCATAATAAATAGATAAAAATAAATGATATTAAATGTGCATTAATTACCCGAAATGTCTGAAAATATCGAAGATTATAAGTATGACAACACTCAGATAAAAGCAGGTGTGGATTTAAATATCGCGGGTACTTCAGTACCATTTATATGTATATTGATTGTGCATATTAACTCTACAGCGCGGTCGCGAATAAACAAATTAACGAACGAAATAAATTAACAAATCCAATTAAAACAACATCGGCGAACGAATTTTAAAACTAATGTTCGCCCCGAATTTGTTCCGGTAATTGTGACACTTTTAGCGGACTTAACCTTAAATATGTACGTGGTTCTAGAATAATATAAAGATGTGTATTAATAAAGGTACAGTAGGAATATTCGGTTATAACGAATTAATTTGAAAACATACATACATACGTCATCACGCCTGTATTCCCCGATGTGGTAGGCAGAGGTGTAAGTAGTACACCCACATTTTATCTCCCTCCCATGTGATAGGGGACGAGCCTATCGCCATACCGGGCATAATATCAGACTCCGGGCTAATACTGAGCATTTTGTGATAGAAAACCCCAATACAACTTTTCTACGATACGGGAACCGAACCCGAGACCTCAGCATAGCAGTCGTACCGCATGCGTAATACAACTGCGCCACCGAGGCAGTCAGAATTAATTCGAATATCGAATGAATGCCCCACCATCCGGTTCCGGTCACTCACTCAAGAGGAAAAAAAGCACATCATCTGATGATGTAACAGGTTTGTTTACGGCCGTTATTATCTCATGTTTGTATTTACGAAATATCCGAATATTTTTTCCAAATCGTGTAATTTTAAATCTTAACACATATATTTTTTATGGATATAAAACATCGAGGCCGGATTGCACATCAATCTATGATTAAATTTAACCATTAAACATTAATGTAAAATTTTCATACGATGTGACGTTTCTTAAACAGGTTTAATGGTTTAACAGGTTTAATAGTAAACACGATTGCCATCGTTTGCAAATCAACCTAAGAGTACGATAAAACTTTCTCTGTGCGCAGCCGAAACAATTCATCATCACAATTTTATGAAGATAATTATGGGTGATTCTACAAAAATTGGGTAACTCAATGTCACCAGCCAATATATACAAAGTCTTATTATATTGTATTGAAATAACAATTTATTTTAAAACAATGAAAAGTCCTTTATTTGGTCACCCAATTTCACTTCTTCATTTTAAATACAAGTTAATAAAAAAACAAAATTAATACTCAAAACGTCAGTCCGTTGGCATGTCACAATCCCGAAAACCAACAATCAAGTGACTATCCATTAAACATTATCATTGATTTAGGAAAACTTACTAATTTACTACAATCTGTGATGTACATAGTATTATATACTACAACTTTCATAATGCAATGTTCTCTATTTTATTTAATAAAAAATAAGAAACTTTGTGTTTAGTTTCTTTCGTCAGTCCGTTGTGTGTTCTTTAAATTTAAAATTCGCGGAGAATATCACCGAGTCAAGGTCAAATCCCTGTTTAAGTTTTAATGTTGGTAATGAAGTTAGTTGCGGACCGCACAATTTGACGGCCGCCATAATAGTACCAGTGTTTGGGTTGTGTTTGTCGTCTATACACGTGCGAAGCCAGTCAAAATGTCAGTCCCATGGTGAGTCGTTATTTTCTTGTTAATCTGAGGTTTATTTTCATTTATACATAGTTAACTATGATTTGTTAAAATGTAGTTTGTTGATATTCGAAATTACCAAAAAAAACATTAGTTTTGATTATAACCTCAAATTATGTCTATTTCGTCAGTCCGTTGGCGTCAGTCCGTTGTCAGGTACTGATTTTTTTTTTTTGTTTTAGAGCACTTTTATCGTAATTGCTACCGTGTGTAAGCATTTCTATTTTATATTTCAGTTAAAAACATCATGCGGCACGCTAAAAAGAATTTGACTAGGGAAGAAATATTAAAAAAAAAAAAAAAAAGAGAGAAGCCGAAAAGTGACTGGCCCGATTTGGAACAATATAATCATTAGATTAGCCATCATATAGACCCGAATTTGTAATAATTTGATTTGATAACTATAGTAAACAAAATATCCTCAAAAGTTACCCAACTTTTGTATAATCACCCTTATGTTATTTATGGGAGAAATGCGTTATGAGATCCAAAAAACATCCGAAAAAGAATTCTAATTACCATAGTTGGGAAAATTTCTGAATTGAGGTCTCGAGTTCGATCCCCGGGTCGGGTAAAATTATATTAGGTTTCTATCACGAAATGCTCAGTATCAGCCCGGAGTCTGGAACTGTGCCCAGTATTGTGATAGACTCACCCCTATTACATCATGGGACAGAAATACGCTCGGCGATGTAGATGTACAGGTTACACGTCTGCCTACCCCTATGGGGATTATAAGTATGAGTGCGTAATGTTGCGAAAACTGAGCGCGAGATATTTCTTCTATGACCAATACTTTGCTTACAATGATTCAGACAATCCTTATTTTCTTGATCAGTAATATTAAGGCATCCTATAGAACAGTTCCTTAGAAAGCCAGGTAGCTTCCACTCGAACTATTTAGAACAATAACATTGACTAGTAATAAAACAAAAGAGCTAATCACTAGGCGTGGGAACGAGGCCACCACGGAGCTAAGCTTCCTAGAAATACTGCTTTAAGTGCCGTGTATTGTTCGCTATTATCTATTAATCTTTGTAGTTAATCCGAAACTAATTATTCAATAACATTTTGCCAATAATTACTATTGAAATTGATGCAAATATTCATAAAATCGAGATTATCAGCATGTTGAACGGAAAGATTATCTATCAAGTTCATAGAAATATAAGTCGCTCGGATCATTGAAGGGTAAGCAGATATGCAACTGGTAAACCCACGAGTCGCATATTTTATTTTCGTCCCAGGATGTTATTATAGATTAGCCTATCACCATACATAAAAACTACCAACTCCAGACAGTATATGATTATTTTGAATTTAAGAAAAAAAATACATCATAATAAAATATCGTAAATGTTATTTATTGGAATAAAACTAATTTAAACGGATTTTATCGCGGTATTTTTACACCCCCCCACCCCGTAACCACGAAGGCTGAAAAGTCTTCGAAACGTCGGGATCAAAATTAATAAAAAAAAAAATGGGTGCGTGTACTTATGTACGCGCGTGAGAAGTTATACTTCTTTGGCATCATTAAATAACCAATAATAAGTATTTAACATTAATAATTTAATAATATTTAGTGTTAATTATATTAAATAAAAGTATTTTAATTTATATCAATAAATAATACATACGGATAGTTAACCTCAATTATATTGGAGCACTTGAAAAAGTATATAAGCACAATTTTTTTCACTAATATTCACAAATAGTAAGTAATATCAATCAAAATATTCAATTTAAATCACTACTGAATATAATTTATTAGCACATATATAATTCGCACTTGTATGAAACTCAAACACGTGTTGTGAATGTATAAACTAGAGACATGTTGATAAATATTATAAATATGAAAACAGTGATCAGAGGTGACGAGCGTACCAACATGCGCGACTAATATCGAGGTTCAATTCCTATTTTGTTGGTAGCTTTTTTTTCGAGACTTAATGAGCGGTTAAGCAGACGGCTTCATACTGTTAATTTTGTGTCACAGGTGCGCGCGCATCTTAAAATTTCACTCTCATCATTTTTTCATAACGCGCCTAAAGAAGTATAACTTCAATAATCATATACTGTCTGGAAATATGTATCATGCTGGTGGTGGAAGGATACTTGTATCCGACCGGATAGCGACCACCGTACACTGGTGCTAAAACCTGCCACAGTGGTCCACCTTATGTGGGTCGCGTTCCAAGGCCAGCCAGTGTATATCCGGTTCTCCCCAGGGGGCTTGCCCCCTGATCCTAACCCTTTTCCCATCCCTTTTTCCTTCCCCTCCCCCTTGGCCCTTTGGCAGGCCGGCATGATCTTGCCGACCTACGATGGACATATTGCTTATCGATGGTTGACACTATTCTTGGTTTGCGCTACACTTACCATCAGGTGTAGCGTAGTCACTTTGCCGAGCCCGGATAAAAAAAAAATATTTAACTGGTTGAACGAAAAGATAAACTTGTCGATAAAGTCTAATATGGGAATTATATAAAATATATATAATACTAGATGACCCGGTGAACTTCGTATCACCTACATAATATATTTGTGTAAAATGTGGTCAAAACTTAATACAAATGTTTTATTTACATTAAATGCAATTAAGTGAGGTACTGCGCCATTGCACGTGAGGTAGCCCGTCGCACATTTAATTGACTTCGACGACCTAAGTCAGGTCGTCTCCCACCTCCCTCCGGTTGGACAGTCCTGTCCCCGTCCCGTCCCCGTCCTGTCCCCGTCCTGTCCGCGTCCTGTCCGCGTCCCGTCCCTGTCCTTTCCCCGTCCCGTCCCGTCCCCGTCCCGTCCCCGTCCTGTCCCCGTCTTGTCCTGTCCCTGTCCTGTCCTGTCTCACTGTCCTGTCTCACTGTCCTGTCTCTCTGTCATGTCTCTCTGTCCTGTCTCTCTGTCCTGTCTCACTGTCCTGTCTCACTGTCCTGTCTCACTGTCCTGTCTCACTGTCCTGTCTCACTATCCTGTCTCACTGGCCTGTCTCACTGTCCTGTCTCACTGTCCTGTCTCAATGTCCTGTCTCACTGTCCTGTCTCACTGTCCTGTCTCACTGTCCGGTCTCACTGTCCGGTCTCACTGTCCTGTCTCACTGTCCTCTCACTGTCCTGTCTCACTGTCCTGTCTCACTTTCCTGTCTCACTGTCCTGTCTCACTGTCCTGTCTCACTGGCCTGTCTCACTGTCCTGTCTCACTGTCCTGTCTCAATGTCCTGTCTCACTGTCCTGTCTCACTGTCCTGTCTCACTTTCCGGTCTCACTGTCCTGTCTCACTGTCCTCTCACTGTCCTGTCTCACTGTCCTGTCTCACTGTCCTGTCTCACTGTCCTGTCTCACTGTCCTGTCTCACTGTCCTGTCTCACTGTCCTGTCTCACTGTCCTGTCTCACTGTCCTGTCTCACTGTCCTGTCTCACTGTCCTGTCTCACTGTCCTGTCTCACTGTCCTGTCTCACTGTCCTGTCTCACTGTCCTGTCTCACTGTCCTGTCTCTCTGTCATGTCTCTCTGTCCTGTTTCACTGTCCTGTCTCACTGTCCTGTCTCACTGTCCTGTCTCACTGTCCTGTCTCACTGTCCTGTCTCACTGTCCTGTCTCACTTTCCTGTCTCACTGTCCTGTCTCACTGTCCTGTCCCTGTCCTGTCCCTGTCCAATCTAGACGCTATACGACCCGTCATCACGGCAAGCTTCGCAACGACAACTCAACAACTACTAATAAATTAAAAATTAATAAAAAAAACATTGTCCAGCGGACAAAATTGTGAATCTAAACCATTCTCAGATCCCCTTGAACACACACAAAAAATTTCATCAAAATCGGTCCAGTCGTTTAAGAGAAGTTCAGGAAGAACAAACTAACACACTTGTTTACACACTCACAGAAGAATTATATATATAAAGATTATACGTAATAGGAGCGGTATAACACGATCGGAGAATGGCGGTCTCGCGTTGAAATCTTTTCCAGGCGCGCATTTGACTTGAGTCTGTTACGTGCAAACTACATCCACTGCCTACACTGCAGAGAGCTTATAATTTAAATTGTAACGAGCTTTTATGCACAGTCATCTTGTATACACATCACGTTTCACCAATTTTTTGGTACCACATTTTTCTTTGCCCAACATTATTAAGTCATTGCTACCAATATAAAACAAGTTTTAGACTAAAGTTTGATACTGAGGCCAACTTTCTTAATGATCCTTAATCGTATTTATCGGCAATTTTTTTTTATTAATAATAAAAATAAACGGCTTATTTTCATATGATTTGACGTTACATTAAATATATTTATTGGCTAAATACAATTCGGGTTGGGAACGTCGGCCGTAGAATAACTTTATATTAGCTACTGTAGCTTAATTTGATAATTAAGATAATTGTATAGAAAATGCTGTACAAATGTAGATAATACACGAGTATTAAGTAGTGTAAGCTGATAACCTATACGAATAGGTTATCAGCTTACACTAAAATATTAAAAAAATACTAATTTAAAACGTAACGTATAATTACATGTAGAGTTCGGACATAAAAAAAATACAGATTTGTAATACTAGTAAATTATATTACGAAACTGATACTAAGATATATTAATCGATAAATTTACAATAATCACTTAATTAAATTATAATTTGAATATTATAATTATTTCGTGAGACACGTACACCTCAACCGCCACCTCTTTTCTCCGATTCACTCTCATACTTCCGCTCAATCCCTCGTTCATTCCTATCCATTCAATGTTCACTCAATCATGTTAATTTATCTATCATTCTGTTACACATTCAATCACATACACTGCATATACTAACGACATAGCGACTGTGAATATGAAATTAATAGCATAAATATAATGTCGCGATTCTTATTAAAATATTTTATAAATATAATATAAGTGGACTCACTATAATACTGCTCGATAAAGCCGTCATAAGCTACGAACATTTAGGTCAAATAGGG
This sequence comes from Amorpha juglandis, assembly GCA_949126905.1. Classification (NCBI taxonomy): domain Eukaryota; kingdom Metazoa; phylum Arthropoda; class Insecta; order Lepidoptera; family Sphingidae; genus Amorpha; species Amorpha juglandis. Next base: position 257,963 of record OX421368.1, read on the forward strand.
CGCTGGTGGAAGGGACCCGATGCATACGCGTACATAAGTGAGTGTATAACGACTGGCGTACTCATGATGAGACCGACCATAGCAACTCGTTCAAGCTAGTCGCGTCCGCGGGTCAGCTGTTGTATAACCAGTTACTGTAGACCCGCATTACTCTGGAAACTGCACTGGCATAATTTAGTTAGATGTATATGTTTTTTTGGCTAAATAATATTTTGATATAATGTATTTGACTACAATATTTATGCTCTTGTAATCAAATAGGTTTATATATAGAATCATTTTACACGGTGCTAGGTCCCTCGTATGCGAGAGGCCATCTGGGTTGGTCCACCGCTTTGTCTATTTCTGCCGCCGCGCAACAGTATGTAAGCACTGTTGTGTTTCGGTTTAAAGGACATTGAAGCCAGTGAAATTACTGGACATTATGAGACTTTATATCTTATGTCACGGAGTGACGAGCGCAGTTCGATGCCATGCAGTGCTTTGTAATTAAAAGTTCTGTGTGATATTGCTTGTGTTTATTGGCAGGCGAGCGACTTGCTCGTCTTGTTATACAATTAAATTAAAAAAAACATATAGCTTTAAAGTTTTAGATGGACAAAAATTTACGAGTATTCCTAGGTATATTTTTTTATGTTTAAAGGAAATTCCACGGACGCCCTACGTACTAGTTTATGGGGATAAATTAAGACGGATAGCAGCCCTGGCCATGTATATTATGTGGTGTCGAATACATCAAGACAAGTATCATCGTATAAATGACAAACGGGTTGCGTCAACACATTTGAATTCGATCTCAGATACTAGCCTCGATAGATAAAAATTTACTTGTACATTGATAACATCGTTTATACATTATATCTATAGATATGTGTTTTTAGTATCAAATAATTAAGTAAGTATCAGTTAGCATTATTTTAAATTTTGAAAATATACGATAATTACCGCTCGACACTAGTTTATTTCACTGACAACTTTTTAGATTACATTTGGTAATATGAGTTTTACAAAAAATATTTTGAATATTAATACACGGATACCGTAATTCTACGAATCACTTCATTAGCTTGAACATATATTAGTATCCTTCTGTACATACTCGCATACATATTATGTAGAGATATATGTATGATATATATACATACTCACGCCTGTAATCCCCGAAACAAGCATATCTCCGTCCCATAATGTGACAGGGGGCAGCCTATCGCCATACTGGGCACAACTCAAGACCACGAGCTGATACTGAGCATTTCGTGATAGAAAAAATCATTATCACTTTACCCGCCCCGGGTATCAAACCTGAGACCTCAGTACGTACCGAGTCGTACGGCGTAAGCAATACAACTGCGACACCGAGGCAGTCAATATATGTATTAGTAAGAAACAAATATTTCTGACGACACAGAAATTTTTAATTTTAATTAAATTTTTTCTGCCCACCTATTTTTTTTAACTCTAAACAAAAAAGGATATTATAAAATTGACTCCTTTTTCTGTTTGGGTGTGTGTGATAGTTAAGGTTATTCAAAACATATTATTATACTGCAAGGCACAAGTCTTGTGAAAAGGGTTTGCGAAAAATTTTTCATATTTTAAAATATTTTGACCTGAATACATGAAACTTGTTGCTTAGCTAACGACGCATGTAGCTCTCATATTAAGTATGTAATAAAGCTTATTCTTCATGACATGAAATTGCCCTAAGATCCTAAGATATACGGTGTACAACATTGAGGTAAGTTGCGCAAGATAAATCTTATAAAGTTGTTATCACAGGGTCCTTGGTTTTTACACATAAAAATATTCACTATAAGTATGTATATGTTATATAGATGTTTCGAGATCGAACCCAAATCAATTTAAATAATTTGAGGAACTTTAAATGGATTTAAATATATTTAATGTGAATGTAATTGAGCATTTATTTGATTTGATAATGATTAATAAAATGTTGGTAAAATTTTCTCTACGTAGATGTAAATTTGATCAAATATTATTATTTCCCATAAGCCTAATAAACGCCTTTCTTCCACATTTAACGAAATCTCTATATAAAAAACTCTGGCAATATAAAATTAACACCCTCTCAAAATGTTAATATTTTTATTCAACGGTTTTGTATATGCGATAATGTATCCGCCAGGACTTCGATTTTTATAATATATACAGATAATTTATGAACATATTAGTATTCTACGCACATTATTTACATTATAAGAGGACATAATTCACCAAATCACATATTTTATGCCGCAATAGAATTTCTTATTCGTGTATAAAAAATATTGAGTGTGTGATGTCACAACATTCAAAATTGAAACATTCGAATCACACAAAAAATCTTGATCATTTAACACTTCACCTAATAAACGCCGACCGTAGGCTGTAAGAGAGGGGGAAACGCAAAGTCGGACCTGATACCGAGCATTATGTGATAGTAAAAACCCAAAATAACTTTTACCCGACGCGGAAATCGACCCCGAGACCTCAGCACAGCAGTCGTACGCAATACAGCTGCGCCACCGCGACAAGCTTTTGGTATATTCATAATAATTTTACTTTACCTCACGCAGTCACCAGTGATAATAAAAAAAGCCAGGTGTATTTTATACTCCTTGTTAACTTTTTTGGATATCATAGGCTAGCAAACGAGCAATTGAGTCACCTGATGGTAAGTGATCTCCACCGTCAATGTACGCTAATAATACCAAAAGAATCATGGGCGCGTTGCCGACCTCAAAGGAATGGGAAATTGTAACAACTTAGCTTTATAATTAAGTTCTGCTTCCCATTTAAAAACAGATTACCCTTCACCACCGATATCTACTATCCATGAGTGGAGCGTTTAATTTTGTTGTATCCTATAGCAATATTAATCGCTTCACTCATGAGATATCGTGGATATCACGTTGTCCGTTATTTTAACAAGAGATGCGAGCTCATAAATCTTAACACTAATACATTCGTATGTTAATTAATGTGATTACCGCGAGTGTGTGAACCGAATTAGATTGACTATACATTGTAGATACAACTGTCTATTACTATGGACTTCTTACAGTACAAAGATTTAAATTATGCCTTTAATTAATATTTCATATATTTGGGACACATGAACGAGTGATATGGGTGACCCACTTACCATATATTGTTAGATTATATAGTCACTAGAAAGGCAGAATTACTAAACCGCCAATACGTGAACTTTATCGTATAGCATTTTAAAGTTGCTTTTGTATTATAAAAAATCCTAATAATTATATTAAAATGTAAAAATAACCTTTTAAAATAAAGAGTACTGTACATATTTTGAAAAAAATATAATTTAATAAAATATAGGATTTACCGAAAATTATCCAGTGGGTAAATTTATATGAAAGGGATTAAGCACAATTATAATCAGAATTAATTGTGATGCTTTTATTATTTAGTTATAGATATATATATTTTTTTTAATATAGACTGGCAAACGAGCAAGTGGGTCACCTGGTGGTAAGTGATCTCCACCTCCCATGTACACCCACAATACTAGAAGAATCATAGGCGCGTTGTCGATCTTAAAGGGAAGCGGTAATTAAGGGATTGGGAAGGACAGGGGATTTGGTCCTCCAGATATCACACTCACCGTACGAAATGCAACAGCCGCTACTTTATGTCGGTTTTCGGTGAGACAGTGGTAACGACCCGATCGAGCCGGCCCATGCATGTTGTAGACAAAACTGTCTACAGCGTCAACCACTCATACAGATACAATCACCTTAGTAGTGTGGGGACTATGTGTGTGACTCGTGGGTGTATTTATTTATTTGCATTAAATTTTATGGTATCTTAAAGGTTTTTATATATCATATATAGAAATTAAAGTTACCTTATATACCTTCAAGAAAATAGTATTTTATTGGTTTTATATTAAACACATTGATATCAAAATTAAAAACAGTTTTCCTTAGAGATAACTAGCCCTCAAATTAAAATGACGTTATAAATATAACGTCACAAATGCGTGTCATTAAACTGTTGTAAACGGTGATGTGTCAGTGCTGAGCATACCACGAGGATGTTATGGCATTCAAGAATGCTTCAAGCGGCTCAAATCGTCTCTCATTAGCATTGGAGGCGTATTAAACCTTCCTCCGATGTCATCATAACGATCTTCACACTTACACGTGTATATACCGAGCCGTACCGAGGCCGTGCGGTTTTTGAGTTCCTGCTCGATATTTTTAAACACCGACAAAAGAAAGGTTATATAAGTTAGTCCTCTTTATGTTTGTGTGTGTGACTGTGGATCTTAATGCCTAAACCAGTGGACCGATTTCAATGCAGTTTTTTTGTTTGCATGCTGGTTTAATCGCAGTGGTTCTTAACTAATGAATAGTTACCGATGTTTTTCTAATTAACGTCGTAGTTTTATATGAACAGTGGGTAGCAAATGGCAAGACAAGAGATTTAGCCTTCAACAAGATAAACTCACATCTAAATGAGACTTAGAATCCAGTTACAAATATCCATCTTCCGTAAGATAGCATGGTCTAGATCAATGAAGATACGTCCGGGCCGGTTCTGAGATATCTATAAACAACACGATAAGTCGCTATTCAATCATGAAGCTAACGACACGACTCCGCCACGGATGTGTGTGAACAGACCGTCGCGTCGTCATGTCATAGCGTAACTACTTCTATATGATTATGCAAATTATACGGCGGTGTGTGACGTTGCGGGGCGGCGAGGGGTGGGGCGGGGCGGGGATGCTCGTACTTTATCGCGCACCGTGTTAGATGTGTGGTGATAAGATACTAGTATGGTATTATCCGATAACGAGCCGCCGCCAAATTGTACGCAAGTTACACCTTAACTGTGGTTATTTTGATATCTGTATACTGGGGTCCAGTTTGGCCGTAAACTTATCAGAAGTGTTTACGCATGTATGTATATAATTTTATGTTTATAACACGTGTGCACATATATATTCGCTAATTACACTAGATGTAGAGATTAGATTCGTATAATATGCGATATTAATATATAATAATTACGATAAATAGCAGCTATAATTATTTTGTTATTTATAAACAGTTATTATTAAATAGCTGTAGTCGTATGTAATTTTATTGCTGCAATTTAAATTTTCAAACACGACATAACATATAACAGTAATATTCTTTACAATAATGAACACATGACAAGCGCTACATGTAAGTGAAAAACAATTACAGTCACAATAAGTTTGTATGTATATGAGAGCGTTTGATGCAAAATATGATTGTGTTTAAAAATGCACCATTATCGATATTGCATTGGGAGATAATCATAATACGCGGAGTTTAAACTAAAAGAACTGGCGAGTGACAGCGGGTGAGGCGCACCGACCGCGGGACAGGAATGTAGCTACAATGTATCGAGGTATGTACATCATTATGTTATACGGAATTTGCATTTTACAACAAACCCCTTGCTGCTACGCTGTGACCATCTCTATTGCAACTCAAGTAAATTAATTTAAAATGCTAGAAACTATGAAGTTTCAGTGGTTCAGCGTACAACAAAAATAAAAGGTAAAATTACGTAAAAAAGACAAAAATCGTAACCGTATATTCTACAAGCTAACTGAAACCCTGCCAGTACAGATGCTAGTAAAAGATAGGCGTTACTTATAGTGTAGTTTAATGTTATAATTATTCAGTACCAAGACTCAGAATTTCTTGCACGCTTCCATACTATCATACCATTCAAAGGATCTGCGGAACAAATTAGGGAAGAAACTGAAGATAAAATGCTGGAAGGGGGGAGTTATCCTGACTATTCTGAAGTGGAGTGAACGTGTTAATACAAGGCAGTGTACACAAGTCGCGTGCGCGGTCGCAGCGATGTCGCGCGGTCGCCGCCGCGTCAGATTTGTTCGACAAGTACATTAGCTTTATCTGCGCGACCGATCGCCGACCGATCGTCTGATCGAACGCTCCGACCGACTTCTAATTTAAAAGCGATGTCAATTGTCCAAGTCATACGTTACGCTCGCCGGTCGCGCCTTTAATATTACTACGGGTTGTTGGTGTGCTTCTGACAGAGTTAATTTGAACTAATTATTTTCTTTGCGATTACATCAATAAAACAGTACGCACACATTTTATAATGATTAAAAAAACCGGTCAAGTTCAAGTCGGACTTGTGCACCGAGAGTTCCGTACCTTTAAATATTGTTTTTCAGGATATCCGTCGGAACATATAATCTGTGAAAATTTAACCGCTTACCTATTACGGTTTTGATAATAGAGCCCTGTGAATGTAGGACAGATGGACAGACAACTTGACTGTAATAAGATGATATATTATACTATATTATTATAATATATTTACGAGCGGTAGAGCCACGCTGTAGACAGTTTTGTCTACAGCATGAATGGGCCGGCTCGACCGGGTCGTTACCACTGTCTCACAGAAAACCGACGTAAAGTAGCGGCTTGCTGCTGCGTTTCGTACGGTGAGTGAGATATCCGGAGGCCCAAATCCCCCTCCTCTTCCCAATCCCTAATTATCCCTTTCCTTTAAGGTCGGCAACGCGTCCATGATTCTTCTGGTATTGTGGGCGTACATGGGCGGTGGAAATCACTTACCATCAGGTGACCCACTTGCTCGTTTGCCGGGCTATGCAATAAAAAAAAAAATATGTATGAGTGGTAGAGCCACACTGTAGACAGTTTTGTCTACAGCATGGGCCAGTTCGCTCGGGTCTCTGTGTCAAATCGAGGTAAATAAGCGGTTCGCTGATGCCTTTCGTATTGTGAGGAGTGAGATATCCGGAGGCCCAAAATAATCATAGTATAAGTATAAATAAATTTTCAAATCCCGGGCAACTCATATGTGTATTACGAATCCGTAAAAATAATAAGTAAGCACGATGCCACCAGACTAATATTGATGTTGTGGCAACAGTTAATTTTCTCGCCTCGCTTTAGTCTCTATATGGTACAGTTCGTGGGCAAGTGGTACCTCTGGGTTCAGTTATGAGCGGCGCGCGGCTGCGTGGCGGTGCATTAGGGCCGACTCGTCGGAATATAATGCACTGAATGAATGTTGGGCGCCGGCGCTTTACGCGCGGTCGGCAGCACACCGAGAGCGAGTGCAGCGAGTGCACAGCGTTATATATTTTACTACATTCACATAATAATATGTATCAGGTCACATAAAAACGAACACTGACTCTTAGTGATAGAAAGAAAGAAAAAACATTTATTTGTTGCATCACAGAAAAATAAAACTAAGCGAGATATTCATTTGATCTAAATGGTGGCCAGTTACATTACAGCCCAATTTATTTCCTTTAAGACGTCCACGATTCCCTCGTCATTTTGTTTTTTCAAATGGTGGTGATCAGTTACCATCAAAAGACGCACCCACTTATGTGCACAAAAAAGCACTATGTTGTTTGACTTGGAAAATATTTTTAAATTAGGTTAGATATTTTTGAGCGGTAGAGCCACGCTGTAGACATTTTTGTCTATAGCATGAATGGGCTGGCTCAACCGGGTCGTTACCAGTGTCTTACAGAAAACCGACGTAAAGTAGCGGCTTGCTGCTGCGTTTCGTACGGTGTGTGAGATATCCGGAAGCCAAAATCACCTCCCCTTCCCAATTCCTAATTATCCCTTTCCTTTAAGGTTGACAACACGCCCATGATTCTTGTGGTGGTAGGCGTACATGGGCGGTGGACACTTGGTGTGGACACACAGGTGACACACTTGCTTGTTTGCCGGTCTATGCTATAAAAAAAAAATATATGAAAATATACAGTAACAAGAAACAAATCTGTAGATTATAATGCGTTGCACTTGTTGTGTCTCCGCCGTAGTGCGGCGGTGCATCGGCTCGCGGCCTCTGAAGCACCGCCTCGAAAGCCTTTCCGTGTTCCGCGCCGTCCGCCCCCCGCCGCCCCCCGCTGCCGCGCACCTCCCCCGCGGACACCCTCCGCACTCACACATCGGAACGTGATCAATTCACCAAAATTATTTATACACAAGAATGTTCTATAAGCCTCTGTAGCGCAATAAACAGTTAAACGAGAGACCGCGGGTTCGATACCTGAGATAAATATTTGTTCTGGGTGCACCAGTCACTCATAGATAGATACCTAGATTTGCATCTTAATATGGAGTCAGGACTGTCTGCGTGAATTTTGGATGTATTTTATTCTAAATTTACTACAATTATATTATAAACAATGTGCTGTAATAATATGAGATCAATTTATATACCCGAACTAATAATAACCCTCAACGTCAACCAGGAAAATATCTGAACTTATAAATTAAAAAAAAGATAAATATTTTCTAACTTCACGGCCCATAGTGTTATTTGCAATAGTTCTTAAACACTGTGTTAGTACTGTATAGTATTGTAGAGGTAGAAAAATACAATAAATTAATAAAGAACATAATATTACAGTCAAAATATTTACAAAAACACAATAGTAATTAATTAATACAGAGTACTTATTTTTTGCTACATGATAGAATAATCAGTTACATAACTTACACACATTATAATGTGATGATATAATATCATTATGGTTATTATGATTTATATAACTAACATTCTTTATTTATTTATTTAAATTTCCTTCACAAAACATTTATAAAGACGGAATTAATGCCAGAGGCTTTACCTAACAATCAACCTACGGGTGATGCAGAGACGAGACAATGTGGGTGTATATACATTTCAGAAGAGTATACATAACATTTTAATAATACATATTCTTAAGATATGTCAGTAATTATAACATTTCTATTTTGATTATCGTCCACGCCGAGACTATCAAAGGCATTTTAATTAAATAATGCAACAACAATGTATTGCAGTTAATATTTTTCTTAATTGTAACATTTATCCGAAGTCGCCCCTTGGAACAAACACAATGATAATATATTTAAAGTTTTACTTATAGGTTCTATGTGGACCCTAATCAACCTTTTTCTTCTAAAACCGTTATGTCAAAGATTTTTTTTACGTCAGTTATACTTTAGCTACTATGTGACGCTAGCATTTCTACTAAATGAAGTTATTAAATACGGAGCTCGTGCGTTAACTTTAATAATTAGATTAACAGCAAAAAAACAACCGACTGCCGACTGCCGACGGCAAAGAAGCGGCCAGCTGTATGCTAATCGTATGGATGTGGGTGTAAAGTAGTAAAATCATGGGTATGGGAAGTTGTCCTTATCTTTGCCTGTGGTAGAGATATACAATACTTTATGAGAGGTATGTTTCATTAGAATTTTCTCAAAGACTTGTAGATGTATTGTAATGATGTACAATTTTCTATTATTCATGTTATATTAATTATCTTTGAAAATCAAAAAAATCCTTGAATTCTTTTGGAAGATAAACTATGTAAAAATAAAACTAACTTAAACGCTTTAAAATATAGGATACCAAAATATTATAATATTTTAAACAGATGCATCTTTCATGGGAGCGCCAGTAGGCCTAAAATATTCTCATTTGTTTGTAACTAATCTTAGAAGTGAACATTTTATACACAATAAACACTTGATTATTAAATGAATAGATGAAAATACTTAGATTTGGGATAAAATAGGGATCGCAAATTATGTTTACTTTGATTTTTAAATTCAAGGCCATTACAAATTAAGATGGCCATGATGATGACATATCGTCGATGAAGTACCAATACCTCCTAACTGACAATTTAGTCCAAAATTACTTTTTTATTACAATAGGCTTAAACATAAACCACATCCCTTAGTAACTAATAAAAAGGTAATGTATTGGAAACTATATATGTACTATCAATAGTTGATCAAAATAAATAAAACATTATTTTAAACAGTTTTTGTAAAAATAAACCTTATTTTAAACAGTCTGGTGTAAAATTAGATTCTCAACACTTAGGAGGTATTGGTACTTCATCGACGATATACTTAATTGATCCCACGATCAAATAGTGAGGCAATACGTTAGGTATACTTTTGTTTGTGAAAAACTAAATATTATAAATTGCTGACATTTTACCGTAAGGCTTGTTTAGAGGTTCGCGACCGAGACAGTAGATCGCGACGTCATGATAACGACACGTCTGCTTTGTATCAAATTTTATGGAAACAGTCGCGCGTCACGCTCTCTTGTCAAGGTTTTTTTTTTATCCTGGCTCGGCAAAGTGATTACGCTACACCTGATGGTAAGTGTAGCGCAATCCAAGAATAGTATCGACCAACGATAAACAATGTGTCCATCGTAGGTCGGCAAGATCATGCCGGCCTGCCAAAGAACCAAGGGGGAGGGGAAGGAAAAAGGGATGGGAAAAGGGTTAGGATCAGGGGGCAGGCCCCCTGGGGAAAACCGGATATACACTGGACTGACCCTGGAACGCGACCCACACAAGGTGGGCCACTATGGCAGGTTTTAGCACCAGTGTACGGTGGTCGCTATCCGGTCGGATACAAGTATCCTCTCACCAGCAAAAATTCGAATATTTTAACACGTAAGTAGGTACAATAAAAAAGATGTTACTAAATAAAATCTTAAAAACAGAGGACGTATATAAAGTCATATTTTAAAAATAATCACGAAGAAAAAACAATTAGAGAAGTGCCCGTTTCAAGGATATGCACTTCTCGTTATACATAAACTATACAATATGTGCACTGTACAGTGTACAGTTTAGAGTGCGGGGGCTTTACAAACACCACTGTCCAGTTGAGCCTGGAACGTGTATATAATAACAAATATTTTTTAAATTGCCCTGTGGGGCGTGGGCCCTACGTTGAGAAACACTGTTTTAGAGGATAATGCACGCATACAGCCCGTAATTTCTCATTAACAAAAATAACTACAATCTACGTGACCATATAAAGTGAAGTTAAACAGAACCGATACATTCGATTGAATTGTACGAGTCATCGGTTTGGTGAATTGTTTTCGTTGTTAACAAGTAGGTTTATGATATGCTGCGGCCACATGACCGTAATACAATCAAACATGCGTAAGATATCATTTATGGAAGCGTCAGCCGACCGCATTTACTAATATTATCAACGGTTAATTTATAAAGGGATTGTTTTTGCAAAGCGATGACTACACTATCGTTCATTGTTTGCCTATAACGATGCAAGGTTTCAGTAACTAACTCTTTGACTGATGTAATGTTATAAATTAAAGTAATATTTGTCTTTAAATTGTGTAATTCTTGATTTCTTACGTTTACGCGAATGTTACTCATTGAAATAAAACTAATTTAAACGGATTTTATCGCGGTTTTTTATTAATTTTGATCCCGACGTTTCGAAGACTTTTCAGCCTTCGTGGTCACGGGGAGGACTGAGGTGTAGGTTGTCCAAAAATGTTAATGTTACAGTATCTACCTTCAATTTACAATTATAAAAATAAAAAGTCTTCGAAACGTCGGGATCAAAATTAATAAAAAACCGCGATAAAATCCGTTTAAATTAGTTTTATTTCAATGTGTAATTCTTGTTAGGGTAATTTAGATGTCAGGTACTTTCAGTATAAATTCCTTAAACTTTATTCATCTCCGAGAGACTCTTTTTACGGAGGGTTAAACAGCTACTTAATAAGAATCAAATACTGTAAATAAGTTTTAAGAGTGGTAAATCCACGCTGCAGACAGTTTTGTCTACAGCATGAATGGGCCGGCTCGACCGGGTCGTTACCACTGTCTCGCAGAAAACCGACGTAAAATAGCTGCGTTTAAAACATGAAATGCGGCCTCATTTATTAACCAATTGTAATTCTTGTTTCACTAACCAGTTTCTTTTATTATTATTGTCTGTTGCATGTAAAATAATGTATCAAATTAGATAAAATCATATACCCTATTGTTATTAAAGCTTTAAATTATTCTACAGCGTCAGAAGAGACTCTCATCCCAAAGGTGTTTAAAGATTTATTGTAAAGAATATCATTAACATTATTAAGTTCCCTCCAAGTTTGTTTGACTTGTACAAACATTACCCGTGAAGAATAAACACACTTACTCATTTTTAAACAAATAATAAAGCATTCACAATATATCTTTACATAATAAAATGAAGTCGCTGCCGCTGTCTGTTCGCTTAGATTTTTTTAACTATTCAACTGATTTTAATGCAGTTTTCAGCAATAGATAGAGTGATTCATGAGGAAGGTTTATATGTATAATAAATTATTACTTATTTTGTTTAATTATTATTTAAAGATTTGTAATGTGGTGTCGTAACAAACATATTTTTACCCGTGCGAAGCCGGCGCGGGTCGCTAGTTAAATATAAAATCATGCCTTGATGGCCCAATTGTAATGCGTGTGCGGTACGACTTATGTGCTGAATTTCTTGGATTCGGGCCCGAGTCGGGTAAAAGTGATATTGGGTTTTTCTATCACGAAATGCTCAGTATCGGTGCGGGGTTTAGAATTGTGTCGGTATGGTGATAGGCTTGCTCCCTTATGGTATTATGGGACAGTAATAAGCTTGTAATGCGGGTGTACTGGATCTACTTCTGCGAGGATTACAGGCATGAGAGCGTATATATTATCGTATTTCTTAAATTTTATTAAGTGGTAGAACCACTCTGTGAACGTTGTTCACGATGGGCCGGGTCAATAGGGAAGGTACCACCGTCACACAAAATATCTACGTATAGTGACAGCAAAGTATTGCGTAAGGCCAGTGATCTTGATGGCGACAAAAAAAATATGTCTGGTCTGGCACTAGCTGGAACGCGATCCACACAAAATATGTGGATCACTATGGCAGGTTTTAACACCTTGTGTACGTTGGTCGCTATCCGAAGGATGAATCCTTCCACCAGCGAATGAATCCTACCACAAGCGAATGTTTACTAATGTCAAATTTTCTTATGGTTTGACGTTTCTTACACATGTCTATTGGCTAAATATGATTAAAGAACGTCATGCAAGCGTCCTAAGATATGAAAATAAGTGCAACAAACTGTCATGGGTGTGCTTCTGCCTATCTGTTTGGGATAAAGGCATGAACTTGTGTATGTATGTATGTATGCTGCTCGGATTGTGCGAATCTTCGTTAAACGCTTACATTATAAGACATATGTTTGTTTATTTTGACGTTAGCTTACTACGTTAAAGTATAATTATTAATTAGTATTCAGTTGTTATGAACGAGGGCTTTAGCCCATTTTCCTTATGTGGGTTAATCGTTACTTAATATTACTATGAGTCTAAAACTCATTTAATAAAGCGTGTTACACTTTATTTAATAAAATAAAACCTATTCAAAAAGTTAAAAATAAAATAAACTAGTACATTCATTTAAATTATGGTAGGTCCTCTGTATGCAAGTGCCCGTCTGGATAGGTACTACCGCTTTTCCTACTACTACCGCTAAGAGGCTACATAAGAAGTATGTGATCATTAATGGGTTTCGGCACGGAGAACATTGAAGCCAGTGACATTACTGGGTATTATGAAACTTAACATATTATGTCTCAAGGTGGGAAGCGAAGTCCATTATCATGCAAAAGTACTTAATAATTCAAAGTTCTATTTTTTATAGCATTGACCGGCAAACGAGCAAGTGGGTCACCTGATGGTAAGTGATCTCCACCGCCCATGTACGCTCAGTACTAGAACAATCATAGGCGCGTTGCCGACCTTAAAGACAAAGACCCCTTAAAGACCCGGTCGAGCCGGCCCATTCGTGCTGTAAACAAAACTATCTCTCTATCTACAGGCTCTACCACTCAAAATCTAAATGCTTCAGGCGAGCGACGTGCTTGTCTCGTTATTAAGGTTAAAAAATTTGCAATAAAGCGCTAATTGGAAAGATTAGTTTTATCATACCATTTTGTACAGTCGATCAATCATAACGTAACGTACTTGCGACAAACTTAATATAAGCATTGAAACTAGCTTCTGTATGAGAAGGTTCCATAAAGTACTCAAAGTTGTGTATAGTGTGGCTCTACTTTAATAATTAGGTAGTATTTTTTCCTGGCAAGGCAGTCATAAAGAATAATAAATAAATACACCCAACAGTCACACACATAATCCTGACCCCACAGCAAGATACCTGAGTCTTGTGTCGTGGATAACAGGAACTACGAGAGACTTTCGGTCTCAGAAGACCCAGACGCCGAAAATATTTGTGTATCACACAAACATTTGTCGTGGTGCGGGGTTCAAACCCGCGGCCTGTCGCTTCACAGCCGGCTACTCGCCCGCTGTGCCATGGACGCTGTCAAGAGTGACTACATTGATGTTAAGTACAGTAGAATCCAAACATAATGTCGACCGAGATATTGCCCTTGACAGACGGCAGAATTATTGGCTAAAATTACTGGATATACACTGGCTGATCCCGGAATGCGATTCGCCTAAACGATCCATTATGGCGAGTTTTTCACCATGTATACAGTGGTTGCCATCCTATCGGGTACAAGAATATCAGGTACCCTACCACCAGCAGTTAAACTTGTTATAAGTAGGTTGATTTTATGATTTAATGTAATTTAATGTTACCTCACTGTTTCAAATTCAAATTCTTTATTATGTAACTAGCTAGACCACGCGGCTTCACCTGCATGTTACTTTCCATGGATCATAGGGTGATATACATATAAACCTTCCTCATGAATCATATCTATTGCTCAAAACTGCATTAGAATCCATTGAATAGTTTGAAGATCTAAGCGAACAGACAGCGAAAGCGACTTCATTTTATAGTATGTAAAGATTAGGTCGCTAAGGGCGTCTACACGTCATTTGAATTTAGCGGTGCTTCGGAAATGCACACTGGTCTGAGAAGAAGTACCAAGAAACTCAGCCGTTGGTTGTTTGTATTCTTTGTTTACAAGTTCGAAACCCAGATAGGGAGCTATATTAGCTTGGTTATCTGACGTCAACCCTATGAACGATATCAAAAATGACGTAAAGACGCTGTACACTGCACATTTAATACACGAAAATGATGACGAATAGGTATACTTAATAAATATTATTCAAACCGATTGCTAATTATAAAACTAATAACTAGATTAATAACTTATAAGTAGTAGAGCCACGCTGTAGATAGTTTTGTGTACCACGAATGGGCCGGCTCGACCGAGTCGTCCACTCTACCACGAGTCTGCCACTGTCTCACAGAAGACCAGCGTAAAGTAGCGGCTTGCTGCTCCGTTTCGTATGGTGAGTGCGATATCCGGAGGCTCAAATTCCCCTCTTCTTCCTAATGCCTTAATTATCCCTTTCCTGTAAGGTTGGCAACGCGCCCATGATTCTTTTGGTATCGTGGGCGTACATGGGCAGTAAAGATCACTCATTATCAATCATCAATTTCGTTTTCCGGTCTATGCTAAATACAAAACAAACGCAAATGCGACCACTGAGTGACGTCGGTACAAGTTTACTGTCGACTTGACTATTGCGTTGCGGCCGACGTTGAAATGGCTTGTCGATTCTTTACATAGTAATAATTATTATTCTTTGACAATGACTATGGCTGATGCGCTAATCTGCACGACCACAACCGCAAAGTGTGACGGCAGAACGATTGCGATACACACACACACACGCATGTGGGTGTATGTGTGGGTAGGAGCTCAATGGACTATACCAGGGACATTGTTGTTTCTGTACAAAACAATAATTAAAATTGATGTAATAATTAGTAATTCGTATTTAATAAATTAATTTTGTTAAGGAAAAATCATAACCTACAACAATAATTATTGTATAAATACATTAAACAGTCACAAACATAGTCTAGACCCCACAATATGTTAACTTGTACCGTGGGTGTCTGGATGTACGAAAGACTTTCGGTCCCAAAACAACCAGACCTGAAACTAATATTTGTGGATCATACACACATTCGTTTCGGTAATCGAACCCCCGGCCTCTAGTTTCGCAGCCACTACGCTACCCACTGTCGCTATCTACAAGCTTTCGTATAACCTTGATTAGTGCATGCGTGCGATTACATACAGTAGCCGTAGTGCGAGTCTTTGATTTTCGTATTTGACGGGACAACGCATATATGTAAAATATATATTAAACTAATAATTTTCCAATAAAATCCGCTAGGGGTGCTGTAATACATACTGCTGGTGGGAGGATATTCGTATCCGACGGGATAGCGACCACCGTACACTGGTGTTAAAACCTGCCATAGTGACCCACCTTGTGTGGGTTGCGTTCCAGGGTCAGCCAGTGTATATCCAGTTCTCCCGGGGGGCTTGCGACATGACTTGATGGTTGGTTGGGGCGGGTACAGGGGTACATTCTTGTATTATTGTGCCTGCATCGGCCATCCGCCTGTCCTGTCGCAGGCCTCTCGATTTGCTTCTTCCCTCTCCAAAGAAGGAAGAAGCATTTGTACAGGCCGGCATGATTCTGGTGACCACCGATAAACTCATTGTTATAAAACTCACGGATAACCGATGCAACCACTGGGATACAAAGATGTACCCCTATATCCGCCTAAACCAACCATCTAGTCATGTCGCAAGCTCCTCGGGAGAACCGGATATACATTGGCTGATCCTGGAACGCGATCTACACAAGGTGTGTGGGTCACTATGGCATTTTAACACCATGTGTACGGTGGTCGCTATCTAGGGGGAGATGAATATCCTATCACCAGCAACTCTCTCAAACACGAATGTCGTAACTTTATCTAAATGACGTTACGCGAATAACTCGCCCAAACATAAACTACATGTATTAACTGTGTTAAGTTTCAAATCCATTATTGTCATCCATGTGACGTGTCCTGAAGTAAAGGTGTACTGGTATAAAGAGATGCGGCAGTCGCGTCCGCGGCCGGTCCGGTTCAACTCATTACAGATGGACATCGTAAATTTGGACAGTCCATTAATAGAGGAGCTCGTAAAGTGGCCGGCGAGAGCGGTGGCGCCCTACAAGCCCTACTAATTGATCCCGAGCGTTGTCACCAAATTTTTTCCATTCGATCCAGACACACACGGGGAATGCTTTTATTCCGGCGACGGCGGGCCTGTTAATGTGTTAATACACTCGGCTTGTTTTTATGTTATTAATAGCCAACGACAGAAAGTTCGCGGCTTTCGTCCACGCGCACCGATCACAATGGAATAACGCTAGTCTAGCCTTATGCTTCATATTGTATTTTATGAATTTGCAGGAAATGCAATCAGACAAAAATACAATGATATTAGCCGTGTGTCCTAATGTGTGGTCTGTATTGTATTATATCATACTGTCCCACTTTTTGGTACGTGCCTCCATCGTTAATTCCAAAATTAAATGCCATTTCTTTAATCTACCCATAACTACTTTCAGTATGTATGTCAATCAAAATATTCATAGATTAAAACAATTTTTGAAGTTATACTTCTTTAGGCGCGTTATGAAAAAATGATGAGAGTGAAATTTTAAGATGCGCGCGCACCTGTGACACAAAAAATTAACAGTATGAAGTTAGGCGCGTTAAGAAAAAATGATGAGAGCAGTATGAAGTTAGGCGCGTTATGAAAAAATGATGAGAGTGAAATAAAAAAATACGGGTTGCACTCCGGGAGTGCCGACAGAAGTGAAAACTTACCAAACAAGATGCGAGAATACAAAATTATGGCAACATGTCCACTACACATGATAAACGTACATTCTACTCTCTTCGCGATTATGCGAGCCTGGTACTTTTTACGGCAACATGTTCCAAATAAGAAAAATCCTAAAAAGTTTTTCTTTGTCTAAATCGTCATTTATTTATTAATTACGGCTACTCGCTATGAAGAAAGGGCATTCTACTCTCTTCGCGTTTATGCGAACCTAGTACTTTTTTTACAGCACCATGTTCCAAATTTATTAAAATAAGTAAAATATGTATTTTTTATCGATCGTCATTTTTTTTATCAATATCAAAAACAAAATTACAGTAACATGTCTATTCGCCATAAAAAAAAAACGAACACAGTCCGGTCAAAGTCCTGTGAAAGTCCGGTCCAATCTGAATTCGGCTAGCGCTGACTGGTCAACTGGTCCGCGTGACGTCTCACAGAAGGTTCTCGAATATTCTGGAACCTTCCGCTCGCCGCCGCTCGCGTTACGGAACGTTTCGGTTCACCCTCCCATAAGAAGTTATCACTTCAAAAATAAATAAATAAATATATATATATATATATATATATATATATAATTATATATAGATGCGGTTTTTATTTTATAATTTGGAACATGGTGCCGTAAAAAAAGTACCAGGTTCGCATAAACGCGAAGAGAGTAGAATGTCCATTTTTCATGGCGAGTAGCCGTAATTAATAAACAAATGACGATTTGGACAAAGAAAAACTCTTTAGGTTTTTTCTTATTCGGAACATGTTGCCGTCAAAAGTACCAGGCTCGCATAAACGCGAAGAGAGTAGAATGTACTTCTATCATGTCGAGTGGATATGTTGATATAAATTAAAATACTTTTATTTAATATAATTAACACTAAATATTATTAAATTATTAATGTTAAATACTTATTATTGGTTATTTAATGATGCAAAAGAAGTATAACTTCTCACGCGCGTACATAAGTACACGCACCCATTTTTTTTTTTTGATTTAAGAAAGCTCGCGGTGAAAGAATGGTGAAAAAATGTTTATTTATATTGTGTGCATGATGTATTGAAAAATACTTTGCCGGTTCACATTAATGACCTGCCGGGATCATTTAGCGGTTATCTGCACATCGCTAGTTTTTTAGGGCCTCATTTGTACCATTACGCAAGCGGACAGGACTGTCGCGTCGCCAAACAAAAGAACGTCGGTGACACACGCCACGCCAATGCACCCGTTTTTTGGACCATCGTGTGACAAAAGAATTCTTTATCGTATCTTAATGGACATCTGTACTCTCACTCCAGTTATGCGTGATGGTCACTATGCGAATTTAGATAGAGTAACTGAGATAACTTATGACTATAGAAAAGCGTTGATGACGTCACGACGGTGCCACACGTTCGCCAAACTCGCGGTACCGCGACCGGGCCGCAGGATCGCAAATCTCTCATCGAAGTGCGGTAAAGTGTCGCTTTCCCACAGAGGGTCCGCGCCCTAATTAATTACCTTCGACATCGAGAGCTGACAAAAAAACGATACTTGTCGCGGCTTAAGAGCGGCGGCGCCAGAGTCGGGGAGTCGGCGGGACGTGGGACGTGCGGCGGGGGAGGCGGGGGAGACAGGGGAGGCGGGGACGGCAGCGGCCCGCAAAGGGAACCTCGCGGCTAATGCAGGCGCCACTCGATAAACCAGCAGACGCATGGGAAAGTGTCCCCAACCAATATCTGGAGACACATTATCATAATAATTCGAGTGAGCCGTTGCGTAGGGCCGGCGCAGGCGTGCCTTACTAGCCGGAGAAAGGCCTGCACTTACTGAAGTGTAGTGTTAACGCAATAGAACGGCACTGTGAAAAAGCTGCCCTGCACTGTCTCAGTCCAATCTCACATTACTACCTTAATCAACATGACACATTACTAAACAACACAGTATTTCAACATCTGAAAAAATTGGGATGTTATAATTTTAACCCTTTGGCCTATTTGTGGGTGTGTAAGTCTGTGGCAACTTAGTGCCTAAACGAAGCGACCGATTTTAATGCGTTTTTTTGTTTGATAGCTGCTTTAATTAAGAAAATTCTTAGTTTAAAGAAAATCTATTCAGTCATATTAAAGTTACCGTGGTTTCCGGATTAACATCGTTTGTAACGTGTTTATGAATCACTAGCTTTTGCCCGCGGCTTCGTCCCCTTGAGCGGTCTTATTTGGGATAAAAAAATATGCTATATCCTAATCCAGGTCATGGTCTATCTGTGTACCAAATTTCATCCAAAACTGTTCAGCCGTTAAGGCGTTATTGACTAACAAACATCTAAATTCACAAACTCACAAATATCCAAACTTTCACATTTATAGTAGTAGTAAGATGTCCTTTGTCAGTAGGCGTACTGCAGTTGCGTTACTACACCGTAATGTGTGAATACCCTTCGCGATGTCTGTTCTACATTATCCTAGTGCTTGACCGCTTGCAGCGGGCCTTGTTGCCGGGACATTAGTTTCGTTTATGGTCGATATCCATCGACTCACTTATCGATGTAGAATAATAAAACAAGAGTTATCAGCGTAGGGAGAGGGCTCTCGCGTTAATTTCAACCTCTCCCATAATGATCGTTGTTATCAGTAGGATTAGGATATCAAACGTGACTGCTCACTATGATGCGTTTACGAGGTTCATTAATATTTGAAACACGTGTGTTCAGTTAGGTTTGTGGAATTTCTGAATTGTACGGAACGTTTCAAGTTATTTTTATTAACTTTAATGACGCAACGAGTAGGTTGCTCGAGAGTAAGCGCCACGCCTGCCCATAAACAGATACAGCATCACACAGGACTTCTAATAATTACAAAGCACTGCATGGCACTCGACTTTCGCCCCGAGACGTAAGTCATTAAATAGTAATAATAATAATAGTAGTCATTTAATAGTAGTTTCAATTACTTGGCACATGCTGAGCCTGAGGTCTGTTTGGCCTAACTTGAGGCATAGATGGTCCCTTGTGGAGTAGAGGGTATGCTTGTGGCCATCCTACTTTATGTTGTCATAAAACTCAGATTTTTTTGTTTCTTGTGCAGTCACTTTGCAATACTCGGATGTAAAAAAAGGGAAGTAAAACTATCGCCTGCTTCGTGTTATATGTCGCGGTCTCTCTGCCTCGAACGCAGACTTCGACATTCAAAATTTTGTCTAGTTAGTTCAATGCTGTACCCTATTTTAAAACATAGAGACTCCATCAACAAATGTGTCATTGTAAGTGATCTTCACCACAAAATCACCACCATAAAAGTAAATATTGCTCAACATATGTAGTTGAGTATGTCATCCGAATACAAACTTTATGACAGGACATAATCATGCGGTACAGGTCATGTACCGCATGATTCGACAAACTCGCACGCGGACAACAGCGTTACAAAAACTACTTGAGCCTTATTTATTGCGCTTCAAAGTTACTCAATACATGTTTTATATTACATTTACTATACAATGATAAATTATGTCACATTAAACCTGTGTGTAATCAATAGGTTTCAGCAACGATACATAAAAACTATTGTGCAGTGCAAGATTGTTCGGTTGGATGTAATGGCC
This sequence comes from Amorpha juglandis, assembly GCA_949126905.1. Taxonomy (NCBI): domain Eukaryota; kingdom Metazoa; phylum Arthropoda; class Insecta; order Lepidoptera; family Sphingidae; genus Amorpha; species Amorpha juglandis. The sequence continues at coordinate 279,135 of OX421368.1, forward strand.
TGGGCATGTCATAATTTAAAACAAGTACATAATTCACTACACTGATAGCAGAACTAATAATTAATAATGTTCCTTGTTCGCAACATTGCCGCGATAGAAAAAAAACGACACGCAAGCGTGTGCGTTCCGCGTCGATGGAGAAATATATGTTCACTTTTACAACTTTACTGTTTCGTGGCAATTATTAGAAAATTAAAATGTAAACTTAAATTTTCATTTATGATTAATTTTTGTTTTAGATAATGTAGTTAGTACGATGAATGACCGATGTTAAAATCATAGTGTGGAATTTAGATACAGCTTGTCTCTACTAAATTATATTTCTAGTTGTATTGTATCTTTTTTCTTGTTGTATTTTAACGTATATGCAATAAAACGATTTGTATTTGAAAATAAAATTTTGCGGAAAGAATACTTTTTAATCGATGCAAGAGATGTTTTGTTGCACTTTTAAATGTTACAATTACTCATAAGCCTAGCGGGTAGTGAAATAGAACGGACTTGATTCCAATATCCATTGCAGAGATTAATTATTAGTTACATTAGTATTCATTGTTAAAAGTATGTGAAGTGTGCCCAACAGTGAGCCAGTGTAATTGACAGCACACTTCGTAGTTCCTGATTAACATGATACAGGATATCCTAGCGCGGATTCAGACCAATGTTTTTTTTAATTCTGTGCTAATAAAAATAAACCACGAGACCGCAAGCAATCAATATATTATATGTTAGATACCACTGTGGTGTGTTAACATTCACCATATTATATAAAGTGAGGCGAGGCACGAGGCACAAGGCACGAGCACACAATGCCTCGTTATCTACGTGTGTTGTCGGACAAGTCGCGACATCTGTCCAGACACGGATTTGCATGTGTTCGGTGTGGTGCATCATTACTCATACTCAACATTGTCGGTGCTTAGACAGTCAATGTAACTTTCTAGACGCCTGGCGATTCATCTATGACGTGTCAGTCTAGTGTGTACCAACACCACTGTCTCACAGACAAATGTTATATTTTGCTAAATTCATTAGATTTAAGTACGTTAAATTACCTTTTTTTTTTTATCATAAATGATGCATTCTCTATGCACGATTATGAAAAATAACACTTTAAATATTATTGATTAAGTTTATGAATTTAGCTTAATAAAATTCATACCTCAATATTTTATTTGATGTGGGTTAAAATGTTATTGCGTATTTGCATCCAAATGACATGAAGCCTCAAATAGTGCCCTTCTCAGTATCCTTTCCGTAAATCGGTATTTTTTATAGCATATACTGGTAAACGAACAGGTAGGTCACCTGATTGTAAGTGATCTCCATCGCCTGTGTCCGCCTACAATACCAGAAGAGTCATGTGCGCGTTCACGACCTTGAGGGAAAGGTTTATTTAAGTGATTGGGAAACGGAGGGGATTTGAGCCTCCGGATATTTCAGTCACCGTACGAAAAGCAGAAGTAAGCCGCTACTTCACATTCTGTGAGACTATAGTAACGACCCGGTCGAGCCGACGCATTCACGCTGTAGACAAAACTGTATATGGCGTGGTTTTACCATCCAAACAAAAATTATGCGATAACTCATCCGTGGTTCCACTGATATTATGGTTGTTCATAAGTAGAGGTCACTTAACATTGTATCATGTAGGACTTACTTCTTCGTTTGGTAAACGTTTCATATCAAAGGTTGGCATACAATTAAATTGATTACCTGATGGTAAGAGATCTCCACCGCCCCTGAACACCGTTGTCACACGTTGTCTTATAAAAAAACCTAAGGTCTCGCTTATATCCCTTGAGAAGTGGGTAGAAATACAACTGGTGTACATACATACGCTTCGAAGTGAAAGACAGTGGGTTCGATTCACTGAGACAAGTGTTTGTGTGATCCATAAATATTTGTTTCGGGTTTGAATGTTGTTGGACCGCATGTCCCTCGTAGTTTATGATACCCACAATACACGTTAATCTAATATGGGGCAGGACTAGTGTGTGACTGTTGGGTGTATTTATTTATTTTATTTGCTTTCATTTCTAAAGGATATTTTTAATTATATACATATGTGAGTATGGGATTACCGGCATGTGTCAATAACATCTCATGAATGAGCCGTTCGTATTGACTCATATTAGAAAATACGGTAAATGCAGTTATTTGTGTAATATTTATGTACATGAATGTTTCCATAATATGCGTTTTAAAAAAACCAAATACTTTTAGGTAGCTACAGAGGATATATTGTATTTATTTATGTATTTATATAGTTTTTCTCTCACGAAATGCTCAGTATTAAGTCAAAGTTTGGAATTGTGCTTAGTATCACGATAGGCTCGCCCCCTATCACATCATGTGACGGAGATATGCTCAGCGAAATGTGGGTGTACTAGTTACACCTCTGCCTACCCCTTTGGGGACGACAGGCGTGAGTGCGTAAGTATTATTACGCCGACAGCCTCCGTGGTGCGAGGTGACGCGACAGGCCGCGAGTTAGATTCCCGCACCGAGACAAATGTTTGTGAGATCCACAAATATTTGTTTTGGATCTGGGTGTTTTCTTCCTAAAGGGTTTGATGTCGGGCAGGCAGCAGGATGTAAAAATTACAAGCCAAATCTTTCTATGTGAATCAGATGTGTAAAGCATATTGCGCCGACCCTACTGCGAGTGGAATAAGAGCGCGGTATCGCCGACCGATTTAAAGTTATAATAACCGAGTTTATTTACTGTTATTTTCATCTGCAACTTTTATTAAAGTACAAATGTTTTTAAAACTTATAAGTTGTACTCAATTTCTCAAAAACCTAGGCACGGTAAATTTGAAATCTAATTCTAAAGAAAGTCTGTCATGTCAATACCGCAATCCCGAAACCGCCTACGTTTAACATTTCTCCACGAACCTCAGTTTATCGTTTTATTAACTTAAGCCATTATACCACGCGGGCCAGAATGCGCGCTCGTCACGCAAAAGGTTAGTTGAAAGGTCATACAGGGCAATAACCTAGCTGAAAACTACTTACATTTAACGAAAATCTTATTTATCTAAAAACTTATTATGCCCTGTAATAATGTAAGCTTGGACCCAGTAGAAAGCTATTGGTTCTACTTATCTGCAAAAGCTTTACAAGACCGAAAGCATTAATTTTTTAAATCTCTCGGTCTCCAAAATTGACGGTATAAAGTCCATAATAACGTAAATATCTTTTTTATTTTGTAATATGACAAAACGAGCAAGTCGCTGACCACCAGGCGAACGACTTGCTCGTCTTGTCATATTACAAAACACCACACAGAATTTTGATTTACAGAGCATAGTAAGCCACTGGACTGCGTTCGTCACTTTGAGACATAAGATGTTAAGTCTTATAATGCCCATTAGTTTCAATGGCTTCAATCAATATTTGTGTGTTAAGTAAGCCGTCAATTGGAAGGTTCACAATTCAGCTGTATATTTTATGTATATTACGCAATATCTCCGTCAGATGTGGACAGATTTTGAGGTTTTTTTGTTATTCGTTAAGGGTGACCCATATTACGGCGGCGACATATTAATTTGTTGAGCATAAAGTTCGGGAAAATGGGAACTAACGGATAACATTACCTCCAATGTTTTTTACAGCATAGGCCGGCAAACAAGCAAATGGATCACCTGGTGGTAAGTGATCTCCAACGCCCATGTACGCCCACAATACCTGAACTGTTTTTTTTCTGTTTGGATGCTGATGTAACTCGAGTTGGCTATTTTCAGCTTCACCGGACTTTTGGATGAGCGTTTTAGGCGCTTTCAACAATTTAAGAAACGATGCTATAGGCGCGTTATTGACTTTTAATAAAAGGGATAATTAAAGGACTGGGAAGGGTATTTACGCCTCCCGATTACTTACCGTACGAAACGTAGCAAGAAGGCGCTACTTTACGTCGGTTTTCTGTAAAAAAATTGGAGTCACGACTCGGTCGAGCCGGCCCATTCATGCTGTAGACAAAACTGTATACAGTGTGATTCAACTTGTATTTATCTTTAAAATTATGTTCCATTCGTCTGTAAGTGAAATCGTTTGTTGGTGATAGGATATTTATATCCGCCCGAATAGCGACCACCGCACACATGGTGTTAAAACCTGCCATAGTGAACATAATATTAAACAAATAATTCACGAATATAAATAATTTTGTATTATGGTGTATTTCACACATTTTCATTTCATTTCATTGACATCGTATTATGTACAATATGATCCAGTGTAATTCCATTATGATTCTAACACCTACAGCTGTATTCTTAGTGATATTTTCTGATAGGCCGTCTGGGTTGGTATCACTAATTTGTTTATTTCACCGTCAAGCAGCAATGCGTAAACACTGTTGTAAATCCTTGGTGACATTTTTCCTAGATAAACATAAGGACTAGACATCGGATTATAAAATAGCAAAATATGTATGCAATATGCTTGAATGAAAAATTCAAATATGCACCAAATTTGTATTAAAAAATGTTTGTTTTAATTACCATTTTTATTTATGTTTCAATCAATTAAAGAATTACGAGGAATATAATAATAATGAATTCTACTAAATGCTAACAAAAATGACACATAATTCTCCTGAGAAAAGACTATCAGGAATTTATCTACATTTTCTAAAACAAATTTGCGACGTTGGTTGAACATGAGTACGAGCCCGCGATTTTTATGTATTTTTTTTATTATGCATCTCGATCATTTGACATAATAAATAAATATATATTTTTGATAATTATTGGATACATAAAATAATATCGATAAAAACTAAATGAATGACCAGTTTAAGAAAAAAATTAGTTAAGGTTAGACAGACGTTACTGCATCGAATTAGAAATATTGGCGCAGCCTACAGTTCGTCACTGTTCCTGCTAAACAGTCTACCCCTGTATACTTCGCTACCCATCGAGTTATACACAATAGGCCAGGAAATATTAATAATAATAAACAACAATTATTATCCCGATAGTCGTCTCTGCCCATGAGTTGATACCGAAGAGCCCCAACCAACATCTTCAGAGGCTCTCAATTGGTCGTTGGTTCAAGAGCCAGATACAGAAAGCGGTGTTATTGGACACGGCACGCATTGTGAGGAGGTTTCTCTCTCTGGGGTTTTTTCACCGCCGGTGGTTTGGGTCCTGGGCCTCGCCATTGGAGAGTAATGTTTTTTTAATATCTTTAAATATTTTTTTTGTAACTTTAATATTAAAAAATGTAAAAATAAAGCCTTTTCAAACGTACATAAAATATAATGATAATAACCAGAAAGAAACTTAGGCTAATTAAGTATTTTACGAATTGGTATATGCAATAACACTATATTAGTCTAGTCATGACTTGCGTTTCGGCATCGGTTTTCATTCCCATGGCAACGTGCAACGCTGTCATTCTAGTGATCGCATACCAGCGCCTATAACCTGTCAATTTTCATTACCAACTCCAACTAGCGCGGTAAACGGAAGCTCTCACGTGATTATGATTAGAGTTGGTGTCGGTGGTGGAGCGGCGGCGAGGCGGCCGGAGTCACTGACCGCCACAATAACGTGAAACTAGTTTCTGTGCAGTGCATATAACTCGGAAAATAATCGCCTCGTCCCTATATACGTACCCGTATCGTTCGGTAGGGTGACAATCTTTTTGGACTTTATTAAAATGGATAATGGCGACCGCCTCATTGACACCAAAAAATAAATGTTTATTGCCAACGCGAAGACTTGCAAGATATTAAAGGTGATTTTTTTATTAATTGAATGACGAGACCAACCAGTAGCTCGCTTGATGGTAAGCGTCACGCCTGCCAATGAACAGAAGCAACACCACACAGAACTTTAAATTACAAAGAACTGCATGGCACTGAACCGTGCTCGTCACCCCGAGACATGTTAAGTCTCATAATGCGAAGTAATTTTACTTACTTCAATGTCCTTCAAACCGAAACACAAACAGTTTCTACACACTGTTGCTTGGCGGCAGAAGTAGACACAGCGTTGGTATCAACCCAGACGACCTGTCGCATACGAGGGACCATCGAAAAAATCTAAGAAATCAAGTCTCAGTTACAAAGGTTTGAAAATTCCCAGTAACAGAGATATTTTAATGCAAGTGTCGAGAGCTCATTGTAATTATCAACAACAGAGGTTTCTCACATATCCAGGGCCCATTTGTCCAGGTTTTAATGTATATGCTATAGGCTTAGATGGAAAGATTTGGACCCGCAACATATGGACTTTGACAGAATAAACTATTAAATAATATAGTCCTAGTGTTATAAACTTGACATTCAAATCACTTCATCTAGCAATTCCCACAATACACAAATCTGTTTCGGTTCTTCGCAAATTGTCCCACAATAAATTTATTATAACGTGGTCTCCACTCAACCAATTATTTATCGATCGTTGTTTTATACCTACATAATGTAGGCGAAGTAAGATTGTAGACATGTCGAGTATGTAAAGCATTTGTTGTCAGTTCGTGTCGCTAATATACCGAGGCTGTTGACTGTTTTTTTGTATACATTGGTATCATGAAATTTAATAAACAATATATACTTATAATGTAATGTCTAACGCAAAGTCTGTAATATATTTAAGTGTGTGTTTATGATACGCTTTTATTAATTGTGGTGCCTGCAAGTACTAGCCGATGGTGTTAGCGTTACTGCTGCACTATATTACAGTAACCAATATATCTTTTTATGGACTATTTCTAATCGAAACATACTTTTTAAAATGTCTAGCAAACCATTGTGATATGTTCGTGTAATTTCTTAATATGTCAATTCCTGTTGAGTGAGAGTCGCTGGTCACCCTAAGCCTATAAATAACAACAAACCTGTAGAGTGGTCGATGAATGCCGCCGCGCCGCGCCGGGCATTTACCACATCGCGAAGGGTCGGCGAGCCCTCGAAGGCGGAGCCCGGGGCGGGGCGAAGTCTCCCCGCCTTTGACTCTTTTTCCTTTTGCTTAACATCGAAGCTTTTAGTAGAGCGCACGTCGCGTTTATTTTTAGACCGCGGCGCGTAAATCGCCCGTGTGACACCGAACTTCATTAGTACCGCCGATGTACCCTCGGCCTACTCGCGTATTCTCCTTTTTTCATGTTACAATACTATATGTACATTTGGAGTGAATGTATAAGGTGCAGTGGTACGTACTAGAGACTAGTTGTATATCAGCATGGAATGCGGGTTGACAACGCTTTCAATTATAAATTAATGATAACTACAGCTGAAGTAATGTTTATGTAAATACCAACTGTCATTTATTTACACAAATGTCTACAAATTGTCGTTTATTAAGTAAGTTAAAGTGTTATTTATACTTTATACATTAATTTTAGACCTTTAGGTAGGTATTAAAACGCTTGAGACACTATGTAGGTTTCTACGCTGCGTATTGTGCAGGATAATTTATTTATTTGAATAGAACGGTACAAATTACCACTTACACTATTCATTTGAGCTACGCAACATAATTATAACTTATGCTAATGCTGCTCATCCATCATTCTCGCAGAACCTCAAGCATTCTAACAAAAATAATATTACGGAACTTAATTGTATTAGGGTTCCGTGCTCCAACGGTGCCAATGGATCTCCAATAATAAGTCTACGCCTCGCCGTTTATCCGTCATAACCTTTTGAGCTGGGATATGTAGTTGTAGTTGGTTGCAATTTTCGTAGAACATATATTATAATGATGTCTTAACAAATAAAACAATAATATAAAGTAAAAATACGCAAGGATTTGGCTATTACAGTCCTGTAAAACCCTAAATAAACTCTTTTAAGATGGGAACATTTAATACATTTATTGTAGCCGAAAATTTCCACACCAGACTTGACTAAACAACAACTACCCTACAGATAGAGCTTTAATTAAAAGGCATACAGTAATAATGAAGTTAATTAATTAACAGAGTTATTATCCTGCAGTAAATCAAAGTTAAGTTCACTGAAGGTCTTAATTATAAACGTGTAATAAATGAAGACTTACAAGCATAAGCTTTTTAAGGTTTACGTTATGTATAATTTGTACTAAATAAATAATAATGTAATGCTAAAACATGGGCTGAATTCAAATTAGATTTTTTATAATTATGTTTTTATAGCTTGACTGACAAACGCCACCGGTCACTTGATGGTAAGTAATCTCCACCGCCCATAAATGCTCAAAATACCAAAAGAATCATGGATGCATTGTCGACCTTAAATAAAGGGGATAATTACCAATTGGGAAGAAGGGGAGTGAGGCGGATTTAGGCCACCAGATATTTGGCGCCGTACGAAACAACCCGGTAATAATCCGGTCATCCGACCCTTTCATGTTGTAGAAAAAGGTATTCACAGCGTGGCTCTATCGTTTACAATTCCTATACTACCACTTACTATTTATTATAATGTACTAGTTTTCCCCGCGGCGCCACTCGCGTGTACAGCCTTCTCCGGAATAATAAGTAGTCTACGTCCTAATACATATTCACAAGTACAAAAATACAATAATAAACTTACAAACATTCCGATTGTCACATTTTTTGACGTGATAACGTCTTATAATTCGATAGAGCCGGCTGCACGCACGAAAAAACATGACTCATGCGTCGTTACCTCGCTAGATGTCACGTTCCATTTAAGGCTTGAAGTGCAAGCGAGAGCGCGGAACGAGCGACAAAGAAGCACAATCGGCCTTTGCGTTCGGCAGCGTTCGAGATTTAAAAAAATTAAAACATAAATATTAAATCTTCCACATATCACCACAACGTGTCTGAAATGACAGGTTAGACCAGCCATCCGTCAATCCCTTTGACATTTTCTCCTATATCAAACACATTGAGGCGGGCTTTTTAAAAACTAGATTTACGAAAAGGACATTGTTCGTCGTCCATACATAGTTGGCCTAAGAACCAAAAGGTAGGTGAATTAACTTTTTGGGTTTTAGATAATGTATATATTTGATTGAAACTATATTAAAACTACGGACACTTGAGAATTCCGAAATATAAATAAAATACTTTCGGATTTTGAGGTTATAATTAGGCCAATAAATACTATCAAATGTCAAATGTTGTCATCTGTTAAATCATTTTGACGGAGTTTTGGCGGGAATTCCGACAGTGCGGTTCATCGCTGATTTTAATTTATTTCAAAAACTAGTTTAATGTGTTTGTTGTATAAAAGTGGTGTGGATTTGTGCAAAAAACATTTACGGCGATGAACAGTGTATGGAAATATTGAATTAAGTGAACAACGCACATTTATACTTGTAAAAACTATTAAATTGTAAAAAAAATGACATAATTGTATTTATGCGTACAAATAAATCTAACTTGATCAATTTCATTGTGATTTCCAATTACCTCCTCCTCTATATACATACAAAGCTATTAAACAAATGAAATTAAATTTTTCTTTTGAAAAATGCTACCATTCCATCAGTATTTTCTTAAGACGTTGTCACGTTCAACTATCGTCAGTAAACCGACTTTACAGACAACCAATTTTTTTATAGTAGTAGGAAATAGTATTACAGTCTCTGATAAAGCTTTTATTATTCTTGTAAGGTCGCGATTCTTTTTGTTCCCACGAGTTGGTTGTTTACAGGTTTCTTTCATATAAAAAAAACTATGAAACTAAAATGTATTTTTAATGTTATTGACTATTTTATATAATTACAGTGTAAATTAATACGTACGTATAAATGACTGTCCCAGTGGCGTACGCGGTACAACTGCTATGCTTAGGTCTTGGGATCGATCGCTGGGTTGTATAATGTAATTTTTACTCCAATTCATAGATTATGATTTCAATGAAAACCGTAAATTTGACTAGCCATAAACTGTCTACGTGAAAATGGCCACGTAGAGAGTTTATAACACAACTGCGCCAGAATAATAAAACTCTTGTTTCCAAGTTTATGTTGCGGTCTCGTAAGGTAGAGTTTTCTATTAAATTATTGTCAGTGTTGTATGAGAAACAGTAATAATAGAGTTTTTTTAATCCTGGCATAAAGAAATCTGATGGTAAACTAGACCTGATGGTAGGTAAAGTAGAGTGCAACTGTAAAGACGCACATCGAAAGATATTGAATCTCTCGACGGTCGTCAGAATTATGCCGGTCTGACGAATCTCCGTGTAAATGGCGGTCAATGCCACATAAAGGTTTCCTTCAAAAATGTTACTCTCCGCGCTGTCAGCCGCATACTTCTTCCAACTGTTCATTGCCATTTAAAAAAATATCAAAGCGCATATTTCAAACGACAAAATCGTAAATTTGAACATTAAATTTAATTCCGCATTAGTTCGTTTAGAGCCAGTGTTTTGAAATTGTTATCGGCGTCCATTAGCGCGTTATCGATGCCACATTCTTTGGATTAATCAATAATAGGTTCGCCGGCTAAGCCAAATTAACTATTGTTTTTTTCTGTCCACCCTCGAAATGCTTCAAATTAAGTGCTAGCGCCGGACCCTTGTTGAAGATACATTCGAAACGACCGGCGTTACTCCTTTAATAAACAGCTTTACTAATAGTTATAGTATAGTGTTTTCTATCTGTATCTACAGGTATAAATAAAAACCGGCCATTTGACCATTCACTGAGTCGGACTGGCACCCGATGATTCCGTAAACATATCCTTAAATTCTTACCTTTTGCAATCTCTTTATTATTAAACAGCATCTGTGACGCAGTGGACGAGATACGGCTGTGAAGCGAGAGGCCGCAAGTTCGATTTCCGCACCGAGGCGAATGTTTGCGTGATCCACAAATATTTGTTTCGGGTCTGAGTGTGTTATCTCTCCAGTCGGCTTAGAGTCAGGCTGGCGGCCGGTCATACAAACTACTAGCCAAATCTTTATCTTACATTTAAAAAGTATCTTACGTCAACCATACCGCTAGTGGGAAAGGCAAGGTGAAAGGAAAGAAAGGCTATTTTTATTATTTGTTAGTAAACCCCTTAATAACCCAAACTAATTAAATAGGTTCAAATTATGTTAGTTATCACTAATAATAATAATAAAGAGGGACTTTTAAAGTTACGTACGGAATTCTCGGTGCGCTATTCCGACTCACACTTAACCGATTTTGTATGATTATGTGACCGACTAATCATTGGTTGCGTCTGGCACAGTCCTTAACTGAAAAAGCGTTAATTTGGTACAGCCCTCATAAGCGCGGTTTATTGGCGCCGTCAGTAATATTTCAGCCTTTATCTAATCATTAGGGGATGGCACCTCACCCCGCAGCCGACAGATGGTGTTGGCACCCCTGTCTCACCCCCGCGACTGACAGATGGCGCTGGCGCTGCCGGTGCGCACGCGCCGACACAGTTTTTGCTATCACAGTTATTAATAACGCCATCGATGTGATGTGCAGATAAGCGGTAGAATTCAACGCGCTATAAACTTTGGCATGTAATTCTGCTTCACGTCGGAGATGGACCATTTTTATACATTGATATATATGTAGCTTATTTACAAATCAACCCAGTCAATACACGAACATTAAACTTAATTTGGGTCTCTTATATCTCTATCAATAACGATACGTCAGTGTAATATCATAAAAAAATCTTCATAGTCATATACACGTAGACACTCGGCAGTGTATCATTTAAGTTTGGGAAATAATAATAATAAAAAAGAGGCGGTTCTCAATTCGGTGCTGATATTTTTTTACTTTTTTTAATGTACATTGATTTCTCTGCCTGTTGTGTACAGATTTTATCGAAAAAAGAATTCATTCGATAGTTTAGCTGCGATGTAATCCTATAAAAAATTGGTTAGGATCGGACTATTGCTCAACGGACAATAGCTTACTCGTCATACCATAGCTGTATGTAACACTGAAAATAAAATAAGTTTTAACAATAATTAAAAACCGACTTCAAAAAAATAACACTGAAGTCAAAAGTAAGAATTCCCATAGATCTCTTTGCCTGTGTCGCTGCCGGTCAACTGAAATTGCACTGATTCCAAAGAGACCTATAGAAGTTGTTGTTTTTGACTCTTCAGTGTTATTTTTTAGCTAATAAACATATTGTCACTTTCTTTAGTATAAAATGTATTTAATAAAGAACAAATATTTTTCAAGGTGGTAGGTCCCTCGTATGCGAGAGGTCGTCTGCGTTGGTAGTCGAACTTTTTCTATTTCTGCCGCCAAACAACAGTATGTAAGCACTGTTGAGTTTCGGTTTGAAGGACATTGAAACCAGTAAAATGACTGGGCATTATGAGACTTAACATCTTATGTCTCTGGGAGACGAGCGCAATTCAGTACCATGCACTGCTTTGTAATTCAAAGGTCTTTGTGGTGTTGCTTCTATTTATGCGCAGGCGTGGCGATTATCATCAGACGAGCGACTTCCTCGTCTCGTTATGCAATGAAATAAAAAAAAAGACAATTGTAAAAATCGTATCTTAAACACATAAGCTCACGCCTGATTATTCGAATGGATGAGCAAACATGCAACAAATACAAGCTCATTTCCATAACATTATGTTATAGATGTCCACCTTATCGCTATATCAGATATAATTTCAACCTGTGATCACAGACAACTACAATTCAATTTGAAAAATATCACATCATGTACGACATTTCAAATAAAAAAATATAAATTATGATTCCATACGTGGGATTGCTCATGACCTCGCTGGTTTCTTAGCTTAGGTACGCACTTTTTTTTTTATAGTATAGGCCGGCAAACGAGCAAGTGGGTCACCTGATGGTAAGTGATCTCCACCGCCCATGTACGCCCACCACCAGAAGAGTCATGGGCGCGTTGCCGACCTTAAAGGAAAGGAATAATTAGGGATTGGGAAGGGGACGGGATTTGGGCTTCCGGTTATCTCACTCACCGTACGAAACACAGCAGCAAGCCACTACTTTACGTCGGTTTTTTGTGAGACAGTGGTAACGATCCGGTCGAGCCAGCCCATTCATGCTGTAGACAAAACTGTCTACAGCGTGGCTCTACCACTCAAAAAATCACTGAAATCCTAATTCCCAAGTTCAACTATACATCGAACACAGACTACAATGTTGAAATCTGTCGGCATTGACACACTATTGTACTCGTAAATCGAACGGTTGATGTTAAACTTAATTAACTAGTGTTGATAACAGCACAGCATGGACAGCGAGGCAGGCGGGTGCCAGATTAATGTAATTACATCTGTGCTCGATATTAGACAAATATAAGGAAAAGTCGATTGTTTTCAGCGACTGACCCGTTTTAACGCTGTCAAAGCAATTCAGTGGCTTTTGGCTATTTAATAGCTTTTTAAAGCAGAAATAGCTCAGCGGGAATTAGTCGAGACGAAAGTCACAGGTTTGCAACCAACCCCAAGAGCATGCACATTTGTATGCATCTGACTTTGCTTAGTTACTTGTATATTAACTGTTAATTATCGGTTGCTTTAATGGTGATGGAAACATCGTGAGGAAACTTGCATATCTAAGAAGTTCTCCGTAAGAATTCCGAAGGTTGGCATAACCTGAATTAAGCCAGCGTGGTGCACTCTCATTAGCAGACATGGCCCGAGGCCAACAGTAGTATGTATAGGAAAAATATATTAATAATAAAACATAAAGCAGACATGTTACACAAATAATATTACTTTTAAATACGAGTTCGTTAGTTGAAAACCCATAAAACGGTATTTTATGCTAGTTTCAAGTGGTAATGTTTGTCATCGCGCCCCGAGTATGTGTGGTGCCGCGGCCGGCCTGCGCCTAAGAGCATGCACCTGTGGTAACCACTTGACGCCACATGCATCGCCTACGACGCTTTTTATATGGGAATCGGGTAGAGATCGGCTCACTGAAATGACTTTACGCTATTCAATTTTGAAACTTACTAGCCTGAAAATAGAAGTGTGAATGTTGAGAGTGTGTAATTTTGAATTAGAATGTATACCGTTATATTGAATGTGTCACCAATGTCAATTGCTTTTATCGTTCTTGCATGGGTCTGGAATAACAGTTCGCACACGGAATATTTGGAAACGGGACTATTTAAATCATAATGGTGAAGAAACCGCCACAGTGGCTCGTTCAGGCGAGTCGCGTTCCGGGTTTAACATTTACCTATATCCATTTACTTCAGGCCGGCATAACTCTGCTGACTTTCGAAGAAAATAATGTCTCTTGATAATCGACGTTATATTCGGATTGTACTATACTTAACACCAGCATTGTAGTCACCTTGCTGTGTCAGAGTACAAAATATCTTATTTTGGTTATAGAGTTTGTCCTATCTCAATAGCGATTTATAATACCTAAAAATATCTCAGCGGTACTACAAAGATAACGCTATTATATATGGGATAGTGTGACGCTTGCCATCAGGCGAGGATCCTGCGTCCCGTCATTCAGGTGAATATACATATAATAAATAAATAAACCCAAAAGTCGCACACGCAGTCCTGACCCCACGCTAGGTAAAACCTGTATCGTGGCTATGAGGAACTACAAGGAACTTGCGGTCCCACAACACTCCAACCAGAAACCAATATTCACTAGTCACACGAACATTTGTTTCGGTGCGGGAATCGAACCCACGGCATCTCGCTTCGTCGGCTCTCGCCCACTACGCCACGAAAGCTGTCCGGTACATATACATTCAAAACAGCTGTGAAGTAACAGTTATAATACTGAAGTGTTTCGTTACGCATATGCTTGCGCTGTGCAGGCCGCGTAATGAACAGAGATTGATCATTGAGTGCGATACCAGACGCGGGATCATGCCACCGGCCGACGCGACGCCGCGACGCCCCACCGCATTACCACTCGCGTACAAAACCTGTGCCCACTGCGGGATATTATCGCTTACATGCTTTTAATACCTTTATGCTGTATTGGCAGCCTACCTATACTGAGAAACCGTCAGGTATCAAATCCTAGGTCCAGCAACCACAATTTGTGTTTGATTTTTTGATTCGGAAAGTCACACATGAATTGCTCGGTATGGTATTATGCCCGGTATAGCAATAGGCTCGCCCCTTATTATATCATCGAAGAAAATCTGCTCTAATGGAGCAGCCCTAGTTGGACATCTGCCTTCCCCAACAGGGACATAAGCGTGATTTTATGTCATGCAACATAACATTACAAATCTCTATATCCAATTCAATCTTACTTATAACCTTTTTATAAATGATGTAAAAGACTTCCAAGTAGAAGGCGCTGCCATCAATATTATCATAGAAGGTAAAAAATAAAGGTTCGATCTCTCAACTACAAAGATACTTTTATCATTTTTCATATCACTAAATAGCGATTATTATAAACACAATCAACTACAAAATAGATAGAACCAAATCCGAGTTCAGAAGTCTGACAAATATTTAGATCGCCAATAATTTCATAATTACATATTTTCGACGTAGAAGTATTACATACTACATACATACATAGACTCACGCTTGTTTCCCATAGTGCTAGGCAGAGACAACATACTTCAATCTGCTACGATCCTTACACACCTCTTTGGCCTCCTTCACTCTTGTACGCTTCCTGATTGGTCAAAAACCGATATCATTTAAAAAAAGGATAGAAAGATTGAAAAAACATAAAATTACACCCTCATTTCCTAAGCAAAATAAATTTCCCTTGACCCAGAGAAGTAAATGAGCAGAGTGTAGAAGAGTTTTCTATTATCATTCTGAGTACAACATATTAAGTGCTTTCTTAATTGATAAGCTCGAATTCACAACCACTTGACTCACTCGAGTGATTCGATTAAAAAATAATTTAATCTCGATTATAATTTACAACTTACGGTACGTATTGCACTTGATTACAACCTATAATATATCGACGCTTGAAAGGCAAAAATATCTAAGCGACATTGAATAATCTTTACAGGAGTGATGTAAATTTAAAATTTTTGGAAAAATTATCATAAAAAGTTATGTTATGTCGAATTTTGATACTTTTAACATACATCATTTGGACTACACCGCGCTCACTATCAGGTGTAGTGCACTCACAGTGTAGACGCACTTTATGGCACACTGGAGTACAGTCAGCGGAGTTTTTGGTTGGTAGTGCTTGTGTAGGTTGATACTATTATAGTTGTAGGAAGTTGATCCAGCGGTCACCCGTATGTTTTAGATCTCTCTCAGGTGGATATGGGGCTTATCGTCAGGTAGTGAGTCCTGTCAACCCAACATGATCGTTCGCAGCGTCGGTACCAATAATAAACTTACCTCTGCGATAAAAAAGCATCAGTTGTACTCATAACATTTTCAGGCCGAGTCGCTGTGATCGTAGAAATCATTTAACGTTTGTCGTATGCTTAATGCCTGCTACAATTTGTCTCGTAATATTCACTATAATGTTATTATTTGTTTCATTATTTAAACATGTAATAATGAAAGCGTTCGCGTATCTTTTCGTGTGTGAGGGCCATCATTAATGCGCATTGGCGCCGCGCCGGAGCGCAGACGTTCATCTCAAGTGGTTCTAAATGCGCCGCCAGCGTTGGCCAGCGTTGGCCTAGGTCGGACACCGGCTAATGTACCACCGAAATAGATCCGGGGAGTGTTGGATAACCGACATTATTACAGTACGTGTGTTGGACCTTGGCCTGCGTCAAACCACGTGTTTCACTCATTATTGTATCACATAACGTAACGGTAATAGATGAAAAGAAATTCTGGACGAATCTTGATAGCCTGTAGTAGAACGCATGCGACATATTATTATTATGTAATGTAGTGTAATGTACACTCACGCCTGTAGTCCCCAGAGGGGTAGTCAGAGGTATTTCCGTCCCATGATGTGATAGGGGGCGAGCCATACCGCCAATGTCAACCGAAGGACTCAATGTTTCTTTACGATCGACATTATATTTGGACTGCACTGTACTCAACATCAGCTCCAGTGTAGTCACTTTGCCGTGCCAGTATAAAAAAATAAAAATCTAGTTTTTTTTTATCTTTAGAAGACCATTGGTTTCGGTTATAAGATATTAAAATGCCATTCAAATGTGCACGGTATCCTTAAATCTAGTTCGACACATTAATTGAAGTAATACAGACACTAATGTAGGCGTAAAATATAAATTGCATACATAATTTGCATGTGTCGAGTAATAAATCGGGTCGGCGTTCGGCTCGGCGCGGCGCGGCGGTCGGGCGTGCCGTCTGTGTGCTAATGTAGCGCGTAAATCAGTCGCGACCGCCCCGCCTCTCGGATACAAACAGACCTGCTAGCGATAACATCACGCCTGCATCACTGTTGAGGTAGGCAGAGGTGCAGGTGAGGTATTGTTATAGCTAAAGGTCGACAAACAATTAAATAATGTCGTCAGTGGAAAGGCAAAAATACTAATGCGCCTATACGTGAACTTCTCTAGTTCTCTCTTCTCTTCTTCTCTCTTTTCTATTACAAAAAAATCATAATATTTTTTTGGACTACACTACCATTAGGTGTAGTGCAAAAACTCTGCTGTGCTTGGATAGAAAAAAAAGAGCCTGCCCCCGGGGCAGGGAAAGTACGAATATATCATTTGCATTCAACATCGTTATTCAATATTGTGAATTATGTTGGCAGTTATAAATCAACAAGCTAGTTAGAGTCGCTGTAATGTGTTCAGTGGAATGCGAGAGATGTGGTGGCGCGGTGCGGAGGGTGGCAGGGCTCGTGTTCCAGGTGTCGGAGTGTCTAGATGTCAGATGTCAGGTGTCGCGTGTCGGTGATTTACTCTCCACGTGTACCCGAACCCTACGTCAACACCTTCTATTTGTGTAAAGCCAAAATTAACACTTAAATTAATAGCAACTCGTTAACATGGTTGCAGCGTAATATTTTACACTTCGTTCAATAGAAATAAATAAATATACCCACAGTCCTGTACTGTTAATACACCCAACAGTCCTGACCCCACATTAGGTTAAACCTGTATCGTGGGTATCAGGAACTACGAGGGATTTGCGGTCCCACAACACCAAGACCCTGAAACAAATATTTGTGGTTCACACAATTGTCTCGGTGCGGGAATAGAACCCACACCTCTCTGTTCGCAGCCGGCTTCTCGCCTACTACGCCAGGCATCCTGTCAAATATCGAATCGGTGGATAGCGACCACCGTACACATACCGCCATAGTGACTCGTTCAGGCGAGATACGTTCCGGGATCAGCCAGTGTACATCCAGTAACTTCAGGCCGGCATAATTCTGCCAACTGTCGAGGGACTCAATGTCTCTTGACGATCGATATTATTTTTGTACTGCACTATACTTAACATAAGGTCCATTTGTAGGCACTTTGGCGTGCCAGAATAAAAAAAAATCGTTGCTCTAGTGGCAGTGTACATATGCTGAGAAACCAGTTATGTCCTAGGTTCAAATCCCAGGTTGGGTTACGGGCGGCACATCAAGTACATATTAAGTATTCATTTTAATATTAAAAATGCCTCGGTGGCGCAGTTGTGTTGTGTAAGCAGTACGACTGCTGTGATGAAGCCCCGGGTTCGACCCCCGGGTCGGATGAAAGTAATATTGGGTTTTTCTATCACGAAATGCTTAGTATCAGCCCGGAGTCTGGAATTGTATCCGGTATGTCGATAGGTTCGACCCCTATCACATCGTGGGATGGAGATACTCTCGGAGAAATATAAGTGTATTGGTCACACCTCGGCCTATACCTTCAGAGATTACAGGCGTGAATTCGCACGTATATAAAAATAATTATATTTTCTATCAAGGCGAAAGGAAATTCAATTCGTCGCGTATATTTTTACATTATTTTAAACTTTCAAATGTTTTTAACAAATTTTAAAACCCCATAACGTTTTTATAGCCATGTCGCCCACTTCAGTTCGGTTCACGTGTACCATTTTTTGCCGGTCGTCATAAACCCGCTCTCTAATAGCTACAAATCTCTTAAGCACGAGGGACATGTGTCTCTAAATATAGAGGCAGTGTATAATTACACCAATATAGAACCAGTGTATAATTACACCAATATGTCATAGATAGTATAAGGGCCAACGAGACTGCTGTTTGTCTAAAGGCGCGATCGTTATATTTAATAACATCATATTTAATAGACAGTGAAAGGGTTAAATAATTACGTAATTGGTGTAATGATTTACGAACCTCTTGTTGTTTATTGCGTAGTTTTATTGATTTTAAACTACGTTAGATATATACGCACTCACGCCTGTAATTCTTTAAGGGGTAGACAGAGGTGTTACCGGTACACCCACATTTCGCCAAGCGTGTTTCCGTACAATGATGTGATAGGGAGCGATCCCCATACCGGGCACAATTTCAGACTCCGGTATGATACTGAGCATTTCGTGATAGAAAACCCAATATCACTTTACCCGGCCCGGGGATCGAACCCAAGATAGCACAGCAGTCGTACTGCGTACGTATGCAACAGCACCACCGAGGCAGTCATTACATTGGAGAATTGAAATAAAACTAATTTAAACTGGTTTATCGCGGCTTATATTTTAGTTTTTTCACGACTTCTCGAAAGCTTTTCAGCAAGTCACGGGGTGGACGGGAAACGTCGAGACCAAAATTAAAATATATACCGTTTTAAAATCCGTTTAAATTAGTTTTCTTTCTATGTGTAATATTCGTTAAACATAAAAAATCATTACGTTACAGAATGTTATTATGTTTTATTCAGTAATTTATTCATGTTACGTGATTTGTAGTCATTATTACAAGCCATCAGTAGTGGTTTACATTAGTTTTATGAGTACTACTTACTCGTTATAGTATTATTTATTCATTTTTATATTTGAATTGCTTTATGTTCTCTCTCTCTAGGTAGGTATATGATGACCACGACAGTTAAATAGTCAAGTCACGTCAACAAATAAAAAGTGCCAAAATATGGACTTTATTTATTTATTTACTCTTCATATACATGCAGCATAAAGGCGGACTTAATGCTATAAGCATTATCTCCCAGTCAACCTTAGGGTGATGCAGAGATGTACATGGCAGGTGTAATGGTGACGAAATAAAATAAACACAAGAAAGATATATTTGATACTTGATGATACTTTACGTAAAAAACAACTTGAAAAAGCTCTACCGTAATGTTATGTTATTACGCTAATGTCACGAAAATAGTTCAGTATCGCACGACCATTGTGTTACATATTATTTCAATTAAAAATTATTTTGAATGCAATGCTTTTTAAAATGGATAATAAATAAAAGATCTACTTTTGGGTTTCTTGATGCTTCTTCTAAGGCTATTGAAATTTTTTGAAGCACAAGTAGTCTTAAATATACATATAAAAGTATGCTTAGAATTAAAAGTTAATTTACTGAGTAATTGATTTTCGTGTAAATAAAAAAGATTTAATGGTATAATGTCACCATTTAGAGAAGTTAAATTAAGAACAGACTCGAAAGGCAAAATAACTTTTATTCATTTAATAAAGGTAAAAAAATATTACATTTATCATCTTTAACTATTCACTTATTATGCTATTAGATTACATCGTTTATAGTTTATTATCGTATCAAAATATTTAACGACTTTTCCATTTCAATCTCTACAGCTATCGCCAAAGGCCTATCGCTTTTATAATTTGTCCGATATGATGCCTTCACAAATAACTTATAATGATAATTACTTAGGGAGACAAGTTCACTGGAAACTATTCAATTGTTCAGGTAATTATATATTTGTACATACTCTACTATAACAAGGCTCTAATCTTATAGTACAATCGTCACGACCGGGGTGCTACCACTGTCTCACAGAAAATCAACGTGACACTGCACAACTTTGTTATTGCGGTTTCTAAACTTAACATTTGATTCTGTACCATGCCAGGATAAAAGTAGTAATAGTAGCAGTTTAAGTGCAGTGTTTCAAATTTGTTTTGTATTGAAAAACGTCACATGTCCTGAAAACCAGTTATAAATTTGAGGACAACAAGGCCAAAGGCTCTTTACCTGAATACATTGTGTAACCTTGGGTTATCTCTACTTGTGAATTTACGTGGTAGAACTGCATACAATCAGTAGTACACGCAACACCATGGTATTACTGACACACTTGTCGACGAGATAGGATACGTTCTATACGATATTTATTAGGTAATACCGTTTGTAGCAACACCCTGTACTATCACACTACTTGGATCTTATTGCGATGGAGTTAGGTACAAAATACTTTGACAAGCGTTTGTTGATAGTAGATAGGTAGGTCACGTATCGAGGATTTTGTTGAAAAGGCCAGCGTTGTCGCAGTTTCACTATAAATCGAATGGAAGAATTGATTGCAAAGTTGTTGATAGAGTATATTTGATCGTGGTATATTTTGACAAATTCCGCAACTTTTTATATCTGCATTTCTAAATTATTAATTTTATTAAAGGGTGCTAATGAAAAAAAATACGTTGGAATGGGAACAATATTAAGCAAAAAGATTCTTACGTTTATTGAAATAATTTATACGATAATCACATATCGATAAAATACTGTGTCATAGAAGACAACACTCTTTTGCTGATATTTTTTTCGTAAATATTTCTTTTTCTCTGATATTAGTTGCTCAGATATCTAATCTGAAAGAAACTAGTTGGGAGTTATTCTGTACATTGACCCATCTTTAGTTTTTATTATATTTTACCACATTCGAATGAGTTTTTGTCTAATAATAACCCGATAATCTACATAAAAGCCGATTTCCCCGAGTGTGTGCGACGTGTACGTGTGGTATCAATACATTGCGCATGCGCTGATATCTGCGCGGTTCGCCGGTTGCAGCGCGATACTGGTTTAATCACTTGTCGATTTACTTAGCTCGACACACATTACATATCCATCAAAACTTTATGTTAATAATAATACTATATTTGCATTATCAAACATCCTTGAAAAAGGCTTTAGACAGAAGCTGACTGTAGACTGTATCCCCAAAGGGGTAGGTAGTGGTGAAACAATTACACATACAGTTCGGCGAGCTTATTACTCTCCCATGATCTGATTTATCCCATAATTTTGACGATGAGCTCGTCTGCTGTCGAGCTGAGTCTCCATAACACGTACAAATCCTAACCCCAACTAATGTGTAATTTTTCAAATCAAATACATCAAACACTAATTATGTTGACGTGGGCGTTTGACAGCTGACAGACAGGGAGCGGGAGAGGGGTTCTAGCTCTAGTACGCGAGATGGCTAAGTTTAATTGATCGGAACTGAGTAGCGCAACTTCTATGTACCGCACATATAAACTTTAGCACAATTACTTTTATATTTATAGCTAAACACATATCATTATTTTCTTACACTATAAGTCGTGCGGCGTAAATTGTCGTTAGAGGCGGGGTACCTGAACGCCCCAGCCATTTGACTGTCATGCTGTATTTTGTCTTTATAGATCTAAAAGTAAGGGATTATTTGTATCGTAAATGTCTGCAAAGGCAAATATGTGTTTGTTGTTATTTTGCCTATACTATAGACTCTATAGTATAAATAGTTATCTCGGTTGGAGGCATACCACGGCTTCTTTTAAGGTCTAATCGCCATGTATGTCCCACAAATTTATATATAAAATATGTTCCCGCTTTTCTATTATAACGTAATTAAAAAGTCACAAAAAAAATGTAGACATCCGTTTACATTTCTGAAACACTTTTGTTGATTGGACTCTATGGCCCACGTAAAATAACAAAGTAACCAAGCTGTTGAGTTGTATGTGGTTTATTGAGATGACCGGAGGTCCAAAAAATTCCTCATTGAACGTCAATTCCTGTCACCGACGCGCCCTCGTTTCCTCTAGCATTATGGATATTCATGGGCAGTAATTATCACCTACCATGAAGTGACCCACTCGCTGCCATTTAACCTTCTACAATAAATAACATCCCGATTTGGCTGTATAAATCCAACTACAGTGTGGCTTTACTATTAACTGTTACATCTACCTACTTATTCCTGACATATTCTGTGTTGTTCCAGTTCCGTGCACCATAGAATGATAGCTCGGCAGTGAAGGTTGTGGAGCGTTGTTTAGCGGCGGCGAGAGTCTAGGATGTTCGGCGGCAGCGGCGGCGCGCACGGCGGCGCGTACGGCGGCGGGGACTGCGCCGAGGGCTACGGGCTGGGGTACGTGGCGGGCGGCCCGCGCCTCCAGCAGTACGCGCACTTCGCGCCGCATCAGACCTGGCATCATCACCACGCCGCGCACCATGACTCATACGGTACGCACATTTATACTGTTTGCAGTAAATACAACATGTAGTAAATGCCAAAGAATAAAGCCTCGTTTAGATGGAGATAGTTTCTTGTAAGACATTAGCGAGAATTGAACAGAAAATCGCCATTTACGAGGGCGTGTCATGTGTTTTTTTTTCAAACTGTATAAACACGGCAACGTCAATAAGAGCTTTCTATTATATACCCGCCTGTTATACTATAAATTTTGTAAGTTTCTCATTTGAAATAGTTTCTCTGGGTAGGTTTTTTATAGCATAAACCGGCAAACAAGTAAGTGGATCACCTGATGGTAAGTGATCTTCACCGCCCATGTACGCCCACAATACTAGAAGAATCATAGGCGCGTAGCCGACCTCAAAGGGAATGGATAATTAAGGGATTGTGAAGGGGAGGAGGATTTGGGCCTCCGGATATCTCACTCACCGTACGAAACGCAGCAGCAAGCCGCTACTTTACGTCGGTTTTCTGTGTGATAGTGATAATGACCCGGTCGAGCCAGCCCATTTATGCTCTAGACAAAACTCAGCGTGGCTCTACAACTCATGGTAGATAGGTGCTCATAGGTATCGGTCATCTATTTCTGCTACCAAACAACATTCACGAATTATTGTGTTTCGGTTTAAAGCGAGTGATATTACTCAGCGTATTGGTCTGACGTGTGACATTTCAGGATATCAAGCACAAGTACATACTTTGGTGCTACTGTAATACTTCATTAATGGCAGACATAGCGCTGATTATAAGGCGGACACCCTACTCATTTTAATACTGATAGTATAAGAATATTTATAAGTGGTGAATCCAGTTTTGTCTACACTATGAATGGGCAGGTTCAACCGAGGTGGGGCAATTATATCACATATTGAATGTGAAGACGTGTGACATGAAGTTCCGTTTGGGCAATGAAACTGCCGACACCCGGACAGCACTCAAACACCGACAACACACGATTTCACTGATATTGATGGCGCGGACGATGCAATAATCTTTGACCCACTGACAAATAGTAACTTAATTGACCAACTACCGATATTTTTCGAATATCTAAAAAGAACCACTAATCCAAACCTGAGATAAATAAAATACACACCCAACAGTCACACAATATAGTCCTGACCCCACTAAGATACGAGTGTTGTGTCATGGGTATCAGGATGCAGAAGGACTTTCGGTTTTGCAACACCCAGACCCGAAAAGAAAAAAAAAAAAAACAAAAACGCTGGTTTCACTTCAATAAAACCCACAATCTATCGTTTCACAACTGGCTACTGGGCCGCCAAAAAGCTGTCAAATGACATAAAATTATCCAACAATTGATGAAAATACATTCACCATTATGTATAAAGATCTTCAGGATACACAGATGTAGTCACTTCCGTGTTCGAGGATAAAATAAACGGTTGCAAACCTCAACTAGGAATTATGAATTCGTTAAATGTACAAACAGGGCAGTGAGTCACGCGCTAAATATAGATAAAGTGATACGCTATCGACGCCAACGCCTTTGTCATTCATCATCGCTCAACAATTAACTTGCATACATCACTTTACATATGATATCACTCATAATAATCAGCCTTTATTTATAACAAAACACATAGTTCAAATTGCAAGCCTTTCTCTAGAATAGATTGATATTTCGATTGCAATAAATCATAAATGAAAGCAGAATTCGATTGTAAAATTTAAACTTACATTGTTTATTGTATTGTGTAATCTAGTGAATGGTGGGAGCGGACAATGAAAGGAGGATACTGGATGTTTGTGAACTGGGTAGCGACCACCGTACATAGTGATATACCCGCCGCCCGCCGGTGTATATCCAGTTATACTAGCACAATACTGGGCAACGGTGTTGCAGCGTCAAGTTTGAAGATCGATTATATAAACGATTTCATCCATTCTATCGATCAATGAAATTGAGTAAATAGTACGCGTCACCTTCAAAATGTATTTCTACTGGCTCATTTGCATGCAAATATGCAGTAACATTTTAACCCACATCAAGTAAAACTGAGATAGTGATTTTATTTTGCTAAATTTATTAGATTTAGGAAGGTTAAATTCCGTATTTTACAATAAATCATAAATGAAACATTTCCCGCTTACAATTATGCAAAATAGGACTTTAAGTTATTATTGATTTAAGTTAATGAATTTAGCAAAATAAAATTGACATCTTAATATTTACTTGACGTGTGTTGAAATGTTATTGCATATTTACATCTATTTGTGGGATCGGTCCGGAGAAAACACAGATCTTATAATAAAATTGGCTATTAGATTTTCCAAAATTGGATAACGTGAAAATAGTGATACAAAATAGAATATATGGGGCATCGGCTCCATAAACTGGTAGATCATGTGGTACTCAGTATTTTCTATAGCATGAATGCGCCGGCTCGACCTACATGGTAAAATTGTGTCTTGAATACTGAAGTAAAATGGCAACTTTGGTATTACGTTCGAATCAACATGTAGATGTCGAAGGCCCTTAAAATGTTCCATTTTAAAACCAATTTCTATTATTCTAAACAGGCGTTGGTATGACCGACTTGCTCGATTGTAATCAACCGGCGTTAAACTAAAAAAATATGGCGGGAACATATGGGGGGTTACTCGATACATATTTGTACTCCAAATAGCCATCCCAGACACGTGGTTGATGGTGAAAACCACGCCAGAGTTCCAACGAGTTGCGTTCTGGAGTCATTCCGAGTATATCAAGTAATTTCAGGCTGGTTTCTGCCGGTTGTGGACTGCACGTCCCGTTGATTGGAATGTACCTACGACCAGGCACAGTGTAGTCATTTTCCTGTGATATGATATGAGAAGACTTATCCTCAATGTATGAGTTATGGCTTTGTCAGTCAAGTAAACAAGGATAATATTAATCCACCACGTATGGCTCGCTACATCGATTTTCATATTACGGGAAACTATTTATATCAATTGAGGATAAAAGTCGAATTATTTGATTTAGTTTTGCCATATGGATTTAGTACATGGAAGTGAGAATACAGTCAGGAACATCTTAAGTCATGATGGGGCCCATAGAGCCCTGTTTACCCAACGCTTAAGAGGAGGTTCTTAATTCAATTAAAGCAGCAATAATATAGAAAGTCGAGAAGTTTCACTCCTTTCTTGTGCAATGTATTTTTATGACCTCTTCAGTCCGAGGGTTCTAAGGCAGTACTCCGTATTCCTTTATGGTATCGAAAGTAGTTTTGGGATTTTGGCGCCGTGTGAAACGCAATAGCAGGCTGCCTCTTCACTCTTCGGTTTATTGACAGTCAGTGGTACAAGCCCGGTCGAGCCGGGCCATTGATACAAATCTACAAGGCGACTCTACCACTTAAAAATCGATAATTAGCTTACTGTCAGGAATTACATTACATTGTCGCCTCATTGTTCTACCGAAAGCCTACTTAGGCTAGAAACCTGGGTCTAAGAAAGCCTAAGTCCTGAATTTAAAATCCGAAATCGGGTCATCACATATGCTTGAGAGATAAATTTGAAAAATTACATTTATGTGAGCAGGATAGAAATTCATGTCCGATATGGCGATAGGCTCGCCCCCTACCATATCATGGGACGGAAATTAGCTCGTCGAACCGTGAGTACATTAGTTGCACTTCTGCTTACTCCTTCAGCGATACAGGTCATTACAGGTGTGAGTTTATGAATGTATAAGGAATTTAATATCGACTATAGGTGAATTCACGAATGGGCGGGACTTACCCGATGGTAGAATGCGTGTTCTGTCATTCATTACGCATCACGGAGCAACACCGACTTATCCTCCTTTATCAAAGGGGAATATTTATTTTAACGAATATTTTGTTTTAGTACATATACAGGGCGTCCTCGCGCTTTGGCTATACTGATCACAAATTCCAATACCGAGCAACTCCGATAGGATTTCTTGGTAGGAGTTTTCTGGTGGTAGGATATTCGTAACCACCCGGATAGCAATCACAATATACATGGTGTTAAAACTTACCATAGTGATCCACACGTTGTGTTTCCACCGTGGTGTTGCCGCTATCCCACAGAAACCCGACGTATAGTAGCGGTTTGCTGTTGCGTTTTTATATGGTGACTGAGGTATCCGGAGGCCCAGATTCCCCTCTCCTTCCCAATCCATTCATTATCCCTTTCTGTAGAGGTCGGCAATGCGTCCTTTATTCTTTTGGAAGTATGGGTGTTCATGGGCGGTAGAGATCACTTACCATCCACTTACGTGATCGTTTGCCGTGCTATGCTATAAAAAAAGTATCTTTTTAAAATTTTCTTTGGATGTATTATTACTCAATATTAAAAGGAAATATAGTCTCCTTTATTTAAAACTATTCAACGCAAAGTTCTTTGAAATAGCCTACTATTGTGATAATTAAAACCTACAAGGTGGTAGGTCCCTCCTATGCGAGAGCCGTTTGTGTTGTTACCACCGCTTTGTCTATTTCTGCCGCCAAGCAACAGTATGTAAGCACTGTTGCGTTTCGGTTTGAAGGACATTGTAGCCAGTGAAAATAATGGGCATTATGAGAATTAACATCTTATGTATTGAAGTGACGAGTGCTGTTCAGTGCCATGCAGTGCTTTGTAATTCAAAGTTATGTGTGGTGTTGCTTCTGTTTATGGGCAGGCGTGGCGCTTACCATCAGACGAGCGCCTTGCTCGTCTCGTCATTCAATCAAATAATAAATAGCAATGCAATAACAATACTAAATAACTAAAAATACTTTACAAATTCTTTATTCTTATCGACATTCGAGAAGATTCAAACACATTATATTCTTTATGTGTCGACACTATTACATTACAGATAATTATAAAATACAATGTTGTGAATTACCTTGATTTACAATAGGGCTCCAATGACTAAAACACTCTGGCGCTGCCTGGTTATCCTCGAGCGTGCTTTTCTCATGAAACCCGGAAAACTAAAGACCCAAGACAAACGAATATTTTCTTCTTTGAAATTTGACATTAAAAGTATATTTTTAAATTTTCCGTAACATAGATTAAAATCTAACACTAGGTCAATGGGGTTTTTATTAATAAAAGATGTTGAGAATTTACAGATGGGGAACATCTCTGAATAATAATATCAGAGGGACGAGAGTGGGGCATAGAGACCCACAAAAAAAAAACACTAGGTCAATAAACTCATAGTTCCAAGACTTATTTATTGAGTTGATTACACCATCGATGGGTTAAAATACTGATAAATACGTTTAGGTGTGTAAAGTATGACATTTGAAAGTCAAGTTTGCTTTTTCATAGAATTTTTGTGTCGCATATTATTATTTTTAGCTAAAGGAAAATTCTATTGTTATGTCGCTTGCATTTCAATGAAGTTATATTATGTCAGGTCTCTAAAATCAATTATTACGAGTTATTGTAATTCTATTTTATATAATCATAAAACATTGAAGGAAAATAGCGGTACCGTTAAAATACCGATTCCATTCCAAAACATCTATAACTTTTAAATCGCCGTGTTTCTTTGAACGGAGCAAACAACCATTTCGATAAGACCAGATATAAAAAAAACCGCATTCAAATATGCCTCAAAGAGATACTCACTCTTTCATAGATAACGATAAAACTCTTACTTAAACTTATATGGATTAATATAAATACATACTTTTGTCGTAATCTTTTTTTTATTTAATTGAATGATGAGACGAGCACTGCGCTCGCCTGATAGTAAGCGCAATGCCTGCCCATAAACAAAAAGCAACACCATACAGAACTTCGAATTACAAAGCACTGCTACTGAACTGCGCTCGTCACCCCGAGGCATAAGATGTTAAGTCTCATAATGCCCAGTTAATTCACTGGCTTAGTGACGAGTTTTACACCATTTGTATGGTGGTCACTATCGAGTCGGGTGCAATAATTATTACCTTTTCATCAGCAATTTCAAAAACTTATCACAAATTGATTAGCCATTGATAGAACCCAAGAACTCATGATATCACAGCCTATTTAAGCTGCCACTAAACTTAAGAGATGATTATGGTTATGAATAGATAATAATATGCATATAAAATGGACAAAAATACATCGACACCTGCGTTGGCTCACGGGAGCCGCGTCTTATCTCTCGATAAGCGGATTCTTTCAATTCCTCGTCAGCAAGACTGCAGCACTTCCGCTTGTTAATATCATATTACTGTTATTTATCCAATGCCAGCTACAAATTATTAGAAACGGTCCAAGGATCAAAATAAAATGAGCCTTGGTCTGCAATTACTGTGTATAAACACATCTCTACTCAATATTTTATCATGAACCTAGCTTTAACCCTGACTCTGCCCGCATGAGCGGTTTTTTGCGGGATGAAAATAGCCCATGTCCTAATCTAGGTAATAGTCTACCTGTGCGCCAAATTCCATCCAAAACCGTACGGCCGTTAGAGCGTGATTGACTAACAAACATCCAAATTCACAAACATCCAAACTTTAAGATGAGAAACTTTAATATGTCAAGCTATATAGTAAGTGATAGAGCCACTCTGTAGACACTTTTGTGTTGCCCATGAATGGGACGGCTCATCCGGGTGAACATCTCTGTCTCATAGAAAAACGTACATTTCGTACGGTGACTGGAATTTCTGAAGGCTTGAATCCCTTCTCACCACCCCAATACTCATAATAATTTCAGCCTCCGTAGCGAGCGAGTCGCCGACAAATGTTTGTGTGCTCCAAAAATATTTGTTTCGGATCTGGGTGTTGTGAGACCGAAAGTCTCCCGTGATTCCTGATACCCACGACACAAGATTCCGGACAAGGTCCGGCCACTTTATGACTATTAGGTGTATTAGTTATTATTACTCATACACATTCAGGGTCGACAATGCATCCATGATTGTTCTAGTATTATCTAAGTGTGCACTGTGCAGGGGTGTTAGATTAACATCAAGTGACCTGCTTGCTCTTTTACCAGTATCTTTATATGGTACAAGGTGGTAGGTCTAGGTGGTAGGTCTTTGTCTATTTCTGTCGCCAAGCAACAGTGTGTAAGCACTGTTGTGTTTCGGTTTGAACGACATTGAAGCCAGTAAAATTACTGGGAATTATGAGACTTAAAATCTTATGCCTCAGGGTGACGAACGCAGTTCAGTGCCATGCAGTGCTTTGTAATTCAAAGTTCTGTGTGGTGTTGCTTCTGTTTATGGGCAGGCGTGGCGCTTACCATCAGGCGAGCGACCTGCCCGTTTCGTCATGCAAATAAAACTGAAACTTTATGATAGGGATTCTATTTATAGGGATTATTGCGCCATTTATCTTGAATTGTTTTACCTTGTTCTTTTGACCTAGTTGTTTTTTAAATTGCAACCACAAAAGCTTTGTTTACGACCTGTAACTTACCTTATTTCTATCTAATACTATCAATTCTGAAAAGTGATTTCATTTTGTTTATATGTAATACATACACACATACGCACTCACGCCTGTAATACCCGAAGGGGTAGGCAGAGGTGTAACCAGTTCACCCACATTTCGCCGAGCGTATTTCCGTCCCATAATGTGATAGGGGACGAGTCTATCGCGGTACCGGGCATAATTCAAGACTCCGGGTTGATACTTTTTCGTGATAGAAAAACCCATTATCACTTTACCCGACCCGGGATCGAACCTGAGACCTCAGCTCACCAGTCGTACGGCGTGCGCAATACAACTGCGCCACTAAGGCTATGTAATAATCATGTATACAGTATTATGTATATACAATTTAGCACCCATTATTATTTTTACCTACTTAATTAAATATTATTATAGTACGGTATATTTTATAAAACGTTGTGAATGAGTTGTGATAAATCCTCATTCGTTGTATAAAATATCTTGTCAGATTGTATTTTGTTAGATTCTTTTATTTAAATGAATGACGAGAAGAGCAAGTCGCTCGTCTGCTGGTAAGCGCCACGCCTACCCATACACAGAAGCAATACGACACAGAACTTTGAATTACAAGCACTACATGGCACTGAACTGTGCTTATCACCCCGAGACAAGATGTTAAGTCTCAATGCCCAGTAATTCTATCTCGTATGCGTGAAAATATTTCAGAAAAGTTAGTCGGGATACATAAATCCATTTATATTTGTAATTTTTAGTTTCACCTTGTAGCCCAGGTTATCTGGGAACGGTTTATCGCACGACTGAGGCGAAAATTTTAGAGAAAACTATTGTTTACAAGGGCGCGTCATGGAATTTTACAGAAAAAAAGTCCCCTTTAAAACCCATAAACCTTTTAAAGCCCTTTTAAACGAGGGATTTTCATTATATTTACGCCTATTTCCAATAAAAAAACTCTCTCTGTAATGGGGTTTTAATAGTTAGCATATAGAAAAATTGTGTTCTAAGATTTTCCAATTTACACACTGGAAAAGCATAATATGAAGAAAATGGATAACTTATTTCCCGTCTTCAAGGTTTACTTATTTGTGCATCCAATATATCACAAATAATACGCCGTTATGTGTTTATTTAAACTAGTTAGACCGATTTTTAAAAGGATATCATGTATTATTAAATGTTACGCTTCATGTTTTTTATTATTTGTCGGTATATCCGTCATAATAATACATAATATGTGAAAATGTGAGCCAGCTCTTAATAGCAACCAGCTATTAACCTATTACGGTACAAAAGATCTTCAAACGTAATTCACACAAACATACAGTCAGACAGACGGACAAAGAGACGCAACGACGCGACGCACAGACGGTGTGGACTCAATAATAAAGTTCCGTTGACACATTTTAAGTACGGAACCGTAGAAATTATTGGAAAGGATAATTTTTCCGGCATCGTGCGGATTTCGTTACGGGAAAATATGACGTTGTTTCCCGGGATCAGTTCTAATACAATTCGAGGCTAACAGGAAAGTTTTCAATGAACCGATGTTTGTGTACTCGATGCTGCGCTCGTACGTAAGCAAACCGCAGTGATTCAATATCAGGAGTTAATTCCCAGTAAGATATTTTTCCTTTAGAGGATAAACATTGTTTTGTTTCAATGATGTCGGGCTATTATTTGAACATACATACGTTCACGCTTATATCTCCTAGGGGTAGGCAGAGATGCAACTAATGCAGCCATGGTTCACCGATAGGCACCTATATCACAGAGATTTTTGAATCAATAATTTAAATATTAATTTTTTATTATCTGTTTTATTTGACCCCAGGACCTTAATGATTTCTCAATTCAAGTAAGCTGCCGCGACACTAATGAGACGATGTTATACAACTATTATTTTTGAAACAGATAATAACAGAATTCTATAGTGATGCTTGATAATGTTTTAATATGCAATTTATTGAATAAATGATTACAATTTATGTTAATAGCTACTAGGTTAAACTATATAGAACGCATCTGCATAGTGAAACTGGATAAGACTTTAGCTAAACATACTATCCATACGGGAGTCTGTTTGTATGCGACGTTTTTAGATATAATTTGGTATGACCAAAAGCTATGCGCTTTAAGAATGGACATAATAATAGTATGGTACTTTTATTCCAGCCATAAAATTCACGCGGGTAGTGCCGCGAGAACAACCTAGTGTACTGTAAAGCGCGATAAAAAGAAATAAATAAATAGGTATTTATACCTCCAAATACTACACTATAAATATCATAAGTAAAGCGCAAAAGATGATTTTTTGATATTTTTAGGTAGAATGTCTAAATTATCGTACATATTAATATAATCTAAAATTTTAATAATACCAGTTTATTATTATCCCCAAAATGGTCACACAAAAATGTAGAGCAGGCAGGTAGGTATTTAGCGTCATGTAGGTTTATAATTCTTATAACACGCAAATGAAATTGTAGGACTCAAATGTAGAGTATTGACTACTAATAGATATTATGCTACAGAACTAATAGTATCAGTTCCGTATTACATACCGTCCCACAGTTGGGCACGGGCATCCTCTCTGTCCAGTTTATGGCTTTACGCGAGTGTGCAGACGGACTAGTTTACTCGTACGTTAATATTATGAGTATTTCGCAAAAGAGGCGTCAGGATTAGCATCGGGTTAAGCTCGTAACTCGCGGCTATCGGCACGAGTTCGGCGTGAATCACGAATGATAAGGAGCACGGGCGAGTGGACGTGCGGCCGACTCCTCGCTCAGTCCTCGCTCTGACCTCTGACCGACGGCGCGTGTCTCTTACCTATCATGGACGCTATCTCCGACTACCGCTTGCCGCCCAACTGGTTGCAGAACATCGCATTACTCGCAGGTACTTACATTTACGTGCAAACTTCGCAAATGTTATTTAGTGATGCCATTAAATATAGTTCGTCAATTTCAAGAGGCGCGTATTCCGAATTCTGAAATCCATTCAGCTTGCGGTTAATCATGTAACTTAAACAACAGTAACTATTCTCTAGGTAGTGTATAGTAGGAAAAAACACTATGCAAGAATCAATCACGTACGCAATTTTTCCACCACCGAGGAAAACAGTTTCACTAAGATCGAAGATTATATAAACAAGGGTTGCAATTGTAATAATTGTGTGTGATCAATGATTGTGTGTAATAACTTGTAATGGAACTCGTCGGATCGGTGTCGGAAACAATCTTGACTATACGTATTATGTGATTATCTACTCGGCTGTTCGTCGATGAGTGATAATATAACAAAGCAACAAAGAACAGTGTATTGTGACTCATTACCGCGCAGTTTCTTCGTATAAAAGATGAGGTCTTTGATAAGAGCATTTGTTGAATTTATTTTTAAAATTGATTAACCGATACATATAAATGCTTAGAGTTTTGTCTCTTTCACTCTTGATTTATTTTTAATATTAATAAGTTTACTTACTGTCAATAACATTATTTATAAGTAAGGGGGTGAAGCTATAATATAATAGGTCAGAGGAATGATAAAGTTCTTATAGGGTATTCGGGATGTAGAAAAAATAAAATCTGTGACTAAACTGTATAATTAAATAATTTGAAATATTTTCTTGGAACAGCGCGCAATTTACGATAAGAAAAACGAAAATTCGTGAGACCGATTACCACATTGTAAATATTTATTTCGTTCTCAAATTTATCCCGATTTAGGTAAAGGTTTTGCATTGTATTAATTTTATTACGATGTTTAAAATCGCATTACGCGACACACATATATAAATATGGAGTCTCTGATACTCACACCATGATAAATCTGAATTATTTAACAATACTTTTATAGAAGAGGCAGCCGAGCAACTATTAATAATTTTCACATTAAAATTCTCTGTTGTGCAGCAGACCTGTCACGGAAATGTGGAGTCGAGACTTTATATTTCAATATTTGTTATGCGTCTAGATATTGTTGATTGTTGATACCTAGGTACTACTTGATTGATAGAGCCACGCTGTAGAAAGTTTTGTCTACAGCATAGGCTGGCTTGATCGGGTCGTTAGAACTGTCTCGCAGAAAACGGATGTAATTTAGGGTCTTGCTGTCAAGGTTTGTATGGTGAGTCAAATATCCGGAGGCCCCAATCACCCTCTATTTCCCAATCCCTTAATTATCCCTTTCCTGTAAGGTCAGCAACACGCCCATGCTTCTTCTGGTATAAGGGGCGTACATGGACGGTGGTTACTTAACATCAGATGACCCACACACTCGTTTGCCGACATATGGTATAAAAAAAGAAAATAACGATATTTTATTGCTGTTGGCGGGCAAACTGCTCGTCATTGTATTAAGGCGAATAATAATTATGGTGATACTAATATGTGTTGTTGTTGTTCAGCTGGAGGTGGCGGCGTGGGCGGCGTGGGCTCGGTGGCCGGCGGCCTCTACTCGCAGAACGTGATGATGGGCTCGTGGTGCCCACCTTACGACGCGTTACAACGTCCCCCAGCTTATGGTGAGTCTACTTTCCTCTCTACAATCACTATCATTTGAATAATTTCTGCTTTTCCTGTGCTTTTATATACAAATAGTGTTAACAAAAATTTTATACAATATTTTTTACATGGTTAGTTTTAACACCAGTCGATTTAAAGTCCCTTAATATTCATCTTATTTACAAAATATTTTATAAATGTTTTTTTCTATTTTGAAAGTGGTTTACTCTGAGCAATATAGATTTGTATTCATATGGTATTTAGTTTGTTTAGTGAATTCCAAATTAGAATGGAATATAATTTAAGATCCAGTGCACGCGTTCTCTGCGATAAATTGTAAGCTAATTAATGGAAACTAATAAATAAGAAAACTTAAATGTAATCAATTATCCAGGGGTATATTGCATAGGTTTGTGTGTCAACAGACCCATAGCCCGATTTTAACATTATTGTACACTATATACTTGTTATTCAAATATATTTATTATTATTTATTAAAAACTTTGTACACATGGTATACAGGCGGACTTTAATGCCTTAGGCATTTTTTCCTAGTCGACCTTAGGGTGGTGGAGATCATGACTGAGGCAGGTGTATAATAAAATAAATAAAAATGTAAATATACTAAATAGATATTTAACTAAATAATTACGCATATTAATACATATATACAAAAAATACGAAAATATAATGTAATTGGAAAGAGTGTGATTTAGACACGGCTGTGCATTGACTTAAAAATCCATTTCGAATGTTTGTCATGTGAATTTAATTTGACGAGACTTTCATGGATAGGCAGAGACACTCAGACTTAATTTAATTTATTTGTTTTTAAACTGACTATTCAGTCTGGACTTACACTGATCGAGTTACGGGCAAAAGTTAGTGTGTCAATTATAATTTAATACGTAAACACGTAGGAAACGTGTGGCAACAGAGCCAATAATCTCCATTTTGATTAATCTATAATTAACGCTGATAATGTAGTCCCGTACAAAGTTTAATTGAACATAAAATTGCTAATAAACATTGTTAATTAATATTTCAATACTCATTTAACGACTTCAATTACGGAATAAGCAGTGTAATTTATATAATGCGCAGGTACGCTTAGTAGCTTTTAAAATTTACATTTCCTTTTTAATTCTGTAGGGTATTTTTAACGCATAAATACACTAAATACACTATAATATAATAATATACATAATACACTCAACGGTCACACATAGAGTCCTGACCCCACAATAAGGTACGAGTCTTGTATCGTAGGTATCAGGAACTATCAGAGACTTTTAGTCTCATGACATCCAGATCCCAAGACAGGTATTTGTGAATCATACAAATGTTTGTCTTGGTGCGGGGATCGAACCCGCGGCCTTTCGCTTCACAGCTACTCGCCCGCTGTGCCACAGATTATATTGGAAATATTTTCAGCCACCGATAAAAAGGATGTTACAAATTTGATCCCTTTTCTGATAGTGGTATGTGTGTGTATTTATCTGTACATCGTAGCGTCTAAACCATAGGCTCTCAAATTAATTTCGTCTACTGCCCACTTTGAGAAACATTATTTTCTAACGCCCCCGAAATTACTTTAGACAAATATGCCTATTGTCATATGATAATCCTTTTTTCGTCAGGCGACTGACCTGATGGTTTCGTAAAGTAAAAAATAAACTTGACACTTGGCAAACAAAAGTTAGTTGTTAATATTTTGTCGATATTGTGGTTCAAAGAAACTCAAGTCAAAATCAAAATCTTTATTCATCATGTAGGCTAAGAAATTGCTTGTGACAGGTCAAGTACACAACATTTAAGTAATTAATAAGACTAACTTAAGATTATGGGAACTTTGGAATAACCGCCGCGCTATAGGCTGGCCGGAAAAGGCACACCAACAAGCATGGGAAGAGGGAGGGGATCCTTAAATGTAGGGATTGCGGACTTGGGTGCAGGATGTGGCAATCGGGAAAAGGGCAGGAGGGAGCAGGGTTAACTTACATCAGCTTCCCTCGGCCACGCCACCGATGTACATTTTCCTTAAACTTTAATTCGTATTAGGTTTATATAAACTATTCTACTATAAAATAGTCCACATTTTCCGTGTTACTATTATGGGTCATTATCGTCCATTAAAATTATTTCATAATAACAATACGACGTAAGTTGCGGTTAAGTAGGTATTTGTTACAACACATAAAAACCTATACGTAGGCATCGCTGTCATGTATAAAGTAAATAATACGTTTTTTTGGCAGTATATATAATTCAGTGAGAATTATGTCTAGTTTACATGGGCAGTAACTAACGCTTAGTAATTGATACTTATAAGCATATAAAATGCATGTAAATTCTCTTCTCATAAATAGTTATGAGTCTTGTCATAAATAGTTATGACAAGACTCTTATAATTTTTTTTCCTGAAAGCATTTAAATTACGTTAATGAAACGACCATCAAAATTGATTCACTTTTGATAAAATTACGAACAGACCAACATTTATATAAATAGGTCGAATTCAGAACCTCCTTTTAAGTCGGTTAAAAATTAATATGAATGTAACATAAACAATACAATAGAACAACATAATAATCGTTATTGTAACTTAAAATTAGCCCGATTTTCAAATCAATTTGCTAAAAGATTGCATTGCATTAGAGCTTTCCATTTTGGCCCTATACATCGTTATCAGAGCTTAAACAATACATGGGATCACTCTCAATCTAAACACTAAAATAATTAAAAAATATCAAGCGAATTAAGAACCTTTTTTGAAGTCGTTTGATGACAATTTGAGCCTTAATAGCATGATAATAACAATGTGTACCTACAACCAGCTGAAACCAGACCAGCGCGAGAAATTTCCATAAACTCATTCACTCTGTTAATTGTTTACTATGATATTAGTTTTCCATTAAAAGAAATTCCCATGTGTCACGTTACGAGGAATAAGCTGTATTGTAATAGTTATGTTCATTCAGTAGTTTTTATAAGTACTTTTTTTAATCCCCGAAGAGGTAAGGTGAGGTGTATCACCTGTACAACCACATTTCACAGAGCGTATTTCCGACCCATGATGTGATAGGGGCCGAGCCTATCGCCATACCGGGCACACATTCTAGACTCCGGGCTGAGCATTTCGTGATAGAAAAGCCCAATATCACTTTTACCTGACCCGGGATCGAACCCCGAATGTCTTTCAAATTGGCACACAACAATGCGTTTGTTACTCTTAACGGTTGAAGTTATATTTACACTGTCCATAATATTAGTTCTGTTATAATTTTGCCGTATCTGGTAAAAGATGCTTGGCGGCAGAAATTGATAAAGAGTGGCACCTACCCAAACGGCCACGAACATGCGAAGGACCTCCACCTAGTAATGTAACATATCGGAGTAACAAGCACAGTGCAGTACTTTTTAATTCAAAGTTCTGATGATGTTGCTACTGAGTGCAAACTGGATACCAACCATCAAACGAGCGATTTGCCAGTCGATTGGTCTCATCATTCAGATGGTTACAAAATCAGATTTGGGCTTAACGAAACAGTACACATATTAAATATTAAACCAGTAAGATCAACTTATGTATGTACATGACAAAAATATGAAAAATATGTCCCACTTTGGTGTTTAGGTTTAGTCAGTTAAGATTTCCGGAGGCCCTAATAATAGCAGTTCCTTTCCTTAATCAGCAACATCCCTAATAATTATCTAGCGTTGTTTGTATCCATGCGTGCTAGTGACAACATACTAGAAGATTAACCACTTCCTCGTGTTGTCTTCTTCTACAATCTCAGCCTATTGAAGGCCACTGTTGTCCGTCGCAACATGCTACAGAAAGATTTGGCTTGTAGTTTTATAGTTCATCCTCCTTACGTCAACACCTCTGGGAAGAAAACACACCCAGACCCGAAACAAATATTTATGAATCATACAAACATGCGTCGATGCGGGAATGGAGTGCACGACCTCTCACTTCACACCCGCTACTCGCCCACTGCGCCACGGAAGCTGTCGTGACTTATTTACTGACTAACTTAATAAAAACAATTAATATTCCTTAGTAAAAGGGAAGTCCTCTGAACATCTCCTGTTATTGAAACGCATTACAAGAATTAAAGATTTCTGTTAAACTGGCGAGTGTGAGTCAAACATTATCTGCTTCGTTTGACGTCAATAGTGGCCCACAACCCTCAATATACAATAACAACTCACGGTAAACTTGGTTTAACTCTGATAATTCATTAATCATTCGGTGGCCATTTTGTCTCGCAAAGTCATCACATATTAAGTAAGGATGCAAAACAGACAGGCTTCAAACTTTAGGCTTTGACCCCCGACTTTTTGCGTCGGGGTTGATAACAAAGATTTATAGTCACCGTTAGTTGTATTTCATGGTAATATTAAGTAAATTTTCCCCCTCCCCATGGCTCATTTCTAAATGTTTCTTCTCAGATTTTTTAATTACAATTTGTTATATGGACATGCTCGTAGTAGCTTGTTTGCTGAACAAATCTTTTGATTTTATAGCGATATATATATATATATATATATTTTTACAATCGCCTATTCCTATTGCCTCATTAGTCCAGTGGCATAAAACCCTGAGTCCCTGAGTTCAATTCCCAGGTCGGACAATCACAATAATATTACTTATGTTGAGTTTTTGTTTCAAAATAACGCGCTTGAATTATCCGGAATTTTAATTTATATCCGGTATGGTGATGGGCTCAATAAAAATAAGCTCGAGGGTGCACTGATTACACCTCTGCTTACCCCTGCGGGGTTCCAGACGTGAACTTGTGTATGTCGGTATATGTAACTTTTCCAACTATATTTTCACTTATACTTTATCCATTATTAAAACTGACAACACTTACTATACATTCGTATTAGCATTACTTTAGGTAAGTCAATGGGTTTTTTGGCATTTATTTTTGGATCTGATTTAATGTCGATAAACGCGTAACGTCTTATGTGGTTTTTTATCGTCCTTATACAATACGTGAAGTGTTATCCTTAACTATGAAAAATTATACGCCTACCACTACTAGGCTCGGGCCTCCTCCAATAATGAGATGAATTAGGCCTTGAGGCCTTAGGCATTAGGCCCACGCTGGCCCAATTCATGTGGACAAACTTCTCATAACTTTGTAATCCAAAGGAGAATATTTAAAAAGGCAGGGTTCCCTACGATGTTTTTCTACATAATTTAACTGTCTAATTTCTACTAACGTAACTTTAAAAGTTCAGAGCTTTGTGGCTAGAAGCTGGTTTCGAACCAATGACTTTCGTCTCGACAGTTCTTGCCATTCTTCGCTAAGCCATCGTCGCTTTTGACAGGAAAACGGTGATATGTAGCATGAAATATACTACGCACTGTTTTATTCTGTTTATTTTTTATCTAATTCTAAGTATATACATCATTCTAAGTATGAACAGCCTCCGTGGCGCAACGGGCGAGTAGCCGGCTGTGAAGCGAGAGGCCGCGGGTTCGATACCCGCACCGAGACAAATGTTTGTGTGATCCACATTGATTTGTTTCGGGGTCTGGATGTTGTGAGACCGAAAGTCTCTCGTAGTTCCTGATACCTACGACACAAGACTCGTATCTTACTGTGGGGTCAGGACTATGTGTGTGACTGTTGGGTGTATTTATTATTTGATATACATTTTAATTAAATTTTAAATCTATAAGTTTTACAATTATATTTTCCGGGCATTATATCAGATAATGGTTCGACAACAAATCCCATCGGTAGACATTCCCGCGCGCAGTGTCGATAACATATTATTATACGAATTTGTAATCAAAACAGGAAGTAATGGTCTTACCGGGCCATACCATGACTAATTATAATATATTCCTGCAATCGCTGTGTAAATCATCACTCAAATTCAAATAATTTATTTCTATTAGAATACAGGTTAGGTGTTGTTTGAGAATATAAAAATCATGTATTGTTTTCCTGATGTTCGGAATACCTTATTGAAATGGTGAGACAGAATGGAATACGAATTTATGGAAGCTTTTTATGAACATTTCCGATATTTGATATGAGTCGCGAAATATTGCAATTTTTGATAATATCGTTATTATTTCATTCCTAATTCTTCTTTGCCAAAATATATTGTCAAAAATATGAGTATCTATTAAAACTGGATATTAAACAAGAAATGTAATAAAGTAAAATGTTTTTAAACTTTTAATGTAATTTCTACTTTTTAACCTGTATACATGTGTCGTAATTAATTCATCCGATATAATTCAAATTAATGGATTGGGGTTAGCAAACAGCAGATGCCGAGCGCTGTCGTGGTCTTATCATGCCGGATAGTGATAACAGTATAACGATACCTACCACATTACATACTCGTACGGCGTACCTACCGCTACTACACACTACACTACTAAACAATTATACAATTAGCTCTTGGATACTGTACGTATAATGTAAAATTTGTTTCTCCTTAAAAACAAACAAATATTGTTAATTTTATACTAATAAAACCAAAATAACAAGTCTAAGTATTTGTTTATTATTCGCTATATTATATAACCTATTATTATTTAATGTTTGTTTTTGTGTTTATTATCAAGACTGTGTTATGACAATGACCTCTGCTGTACCTACGATAGGTAAAAATAATCCATTTTTGTAGATATAAAGAGGTACAATACTTCACATGGCCAGTTGTATTCTCCACCGAGCACGACTCGTGTTATCAATGCACTTTGTGCGACTAGGACTGCTTGCTTTGTATCTCTTCTAAGAACTCGATAACCGATAATCAACATTGTCGTTAACAATCCAAACACTACATCTGTGTGCGATAACAACGTATTACGCAATAAAAAAAAAAAAAAAAAAAAAATAAAATAAATAAATAAAATGTTTCTGTTGAATATAATCCATTGGCTAGAACATTCTTTGGCAAGGTGCATGTTTTGATGATGCATGGCAACAGATGGCGTGATGGAGGTGTACGAGGAGGGGCGCGAGTGCGTCAACTGCGGCGCGAACAACACGCCGCTGTGGCGGCGCGACTCCACCGGACACTACCTGTGCAACGCGTGCGGCCTCTACCACAAGATCAACGGCGTCAACCGGCCGCTCGTGAAGCCGAGCAAACGGCTGGTGAGTTCCGCCGACGGCAATAGTAACGCGTCTGTTTGCGACAGGTGCAGACGCGGACCTCCTCACGCGCTTCTATAAGGAGGGCTCCGTGCAGAGATGGATGAGTGTGGAGAGCATGGCCCGGGGCATGAAGAAGGTGAGTCGGTGGCGTGTAGACTAGTGCATGCATCCCCGGTTCTCTCACTTCGCACGCTCTCGCGGCTCTCTTACCCTTCCTGATTTTCGGGCTTTGGCGAGTGTCAGGACACTACACGCTACCGCTCCCCACTTTAAGCCGCTGAGGCGTTTCGCTTGCACCGTTCACTGCTAATAGTGTAATTACGGACGATGGAAATTAGATAAGAGGCTCGTCTCGACGTAGATAACTAATCGATCGGTAATGGCAGGCCAGAGGTAGGTAGAAAATGGCCGGCGCGAGTTACGCACTGTGACGCAAGCGTCGGACGCGCGACGGCGCGGCGCGGCGAGCGGCGGCAGGCGGCGCGGATACGCGTGAGATAGCGTCGGGACAGGTGCGGAGCGTCCAATGG
The DNA here is from genome assembly GCA_949126905.1 of Amorpha juglandis. Lineage (NCBI taxonomy): Eukaryota > Metazoa > Arthropoda > Insecta > Lepidoptera > Sphingidae > Amorpha > Amorpha juglandis. Next base: position 321,914 of record OX421368.1, read on the forward strand.
CGCGCGGCCCCGCCTCGTCGCCGCCCGACACGCGCATACATTATACCGCGCAATGGCAAGCGAGCCGCACTATAATTTCCATCGTTTCTCAATTGGTACAAGATGGCGGGAATGGGACGCTGCTTTTGTCTGTAGTATAGTAGCGGTGATGGATCGTGACAGAGCTGTTGTCGCAGTAAACACGCCTACATAGTTCCAACTCGCATGTATAAACATTAAACAGCGAGATCTCTCGTGTTTACTGCGGCACGTGCTCTCTTTACTATTGTATTTACTAATGGTCACACACATTATTTTTGAAACAATAGGTACAGCACACCGTTTTTCACTCTTCTAACATGTTATGTATTCTTACTACTACTCATTTTATAAGCGGCTTGCTAAAAGATTCTAAGGTTAACAGGCTCAAGTGCTTAATACGAAGTTTTAATTCTATTCTTAACTTCCCTTTACACATGTAGAGTCGTACAAAAACAAAGCAATAATTAAAAACATGAGGAAAGCAACTATATAGAATAAAAATAGTTTAGCTTATATTAAATGAAGTTACGAATAATTCAAAATCTGATCTGTTTGATAAAGACAAAGTAATGTGGATCCTATTATTGCTAGTCCATTTTTGCATCGATTAAAAAACCAAATCATCCATAACATAATTACTTAGGCATTTAATTAAATGTTAAATTATAACATTGATTTGCATGACGCAATACAAATGTTATTAGTAGAAGAGACTGTTCCATATCGATTATTAAAACAACTTCAGAAGATAAAGCGCCAGAAGGCAGCTCCCAGACTTGACTTTTAACTGGTGGATTCTGGGGGTACACGTGAGGATGCTGTGAAAAGCTCTGGCATAACTTAGGGAGAAAGATTTTTACATAGAAATAACAAGACATTGCTTTGAATTGCATGGTTTACTTACAAATGTTACTTAAGCATTGCTTAGTAAAACACTCTTTTGTCTTTCTCTGTCAACGCGAATTATAAAGTGGGTAGAAAGAGACGAGCATAGTGTCTTATTTAAATTCTAAGCAGTGCTAAGAAAGTTTATAAGTAATGCCCATGATACACACATTTTTTTTTAATAATACACATGGTAAAGGTAATCTAAGCTATAGGTACTAGTAATCTAATTATTATAAACACAATAACGATCCATCACCTTTTCACCAACGTTTTGTAAACTCAAGGGGATCCCTAAACAGGAAAAATATACCTACATGCTTCCGACCTTAACTGGTCTTTCTTACTTTCTTAGTTATAGCTAAATAGAGAAGCCACGCTGTAGTCAGTGTTGTATAAAGTAAGAAAGGTCCAGTTCAATTAGATCGGGTACCACTGCCTTATAAAAACCAAAATGGTGACTTACTGTACGCACTGTACTGTAAAGTATCCCACGATTCTTCTGGAATCGTGTATGTTGGTAGCCGATCGTGATCACTTCGGTTGACCCACTTGTTCTTTTCGTCCTTCGGCTGTAAACAATACTTAGGTATTCCCTTAAGTTGATGACAGGTTGGTGAAAACGCGTAAGTTAGTTACACATGAATGGATTATGTGGAAACTAGAGTTGTAACGCATAGTGTTGTGCGCAGTCAGCGGCTCGTCGACACGGCCAGTGCTGTACCAACTGCGGGTCACGCAACACCACGCTGTGGCGGCGCAACAACGACGGCGAGCCTGTATGCAACGCCTGCGGACTGTACTACAAACTGCACGGGATTAACAGGTAAACAGGATGGAATGCCATGACATTAGCACCAAAATAACTTTTAGGTTGCCAATAAAAAATCATCAATATATCGCTATTTTATCTCGATGAATCGAAATCGATATGCCTATTTAATTTCTGAAAATATCGATATGATGTAAATTTATACTTTTTAGCAATTTGGACATCCCTAACTCCCTAAATATCTATTTAATATAGGTTGGGTAAAAAGCAAATATGCAACAAATAGAGCTAGCACTGTTGTGTTTCGGTTTGAAGGACATTGAAGCCAGTGAAATTACTGGGCATTATGAGACGAGCGCAGGCAGTTCCATGCAGTGCTCTGAAATTCTAAGTTCTGTGTGGGTTTGTTTCTGTTTATGGGCACTTAATATGTCTCGGGGTGCTCAGCGTACTGCAGCGTCATACTGTACAGTACTTTTTATTTCAAACTTCTAGGTGGTTCCAGGTGTTAAGTATTTGCGGGCAGACGTGACGCTCCCCATCAGGCGAACGACCTGCTCGTCATGTCATTCTGGCGGATAATTAATTCAACAATTTACCACCGATTTGTCTATTTCTGCCGCCAAGCTAGTAGCTGTTGTGTTTAGGTCTGATGGTCTTTGAAACCAGTGAAATTGCTAGGAGACTTAAAAACGTACGTCTCAAGGTGACGAACAATATTCAGTTATACACCATTGTAAATAATCGTTATTTAAGAATTTTTACTTAAGATGCTACGTGTTGTCTTTATGTGCAGACTTGCTCGTTTCATACTAATTGGAACATTGACCCCTTTACTCACTGTCTATTTCTATTGACTACATAATTAACCATAACTCGTATTACAGACCACTGGCCATGCGGAAAGATGGCATCCAAACCAGAAAACGCAAACCCAAGAAGGCAGCAAACAGCGGCAAGCCTAACACAGACGCAACCAAGAAAGATGGACACAGTTCTCCCGGCGTTGATGGTAACTATCTATTCCTATATAATTCTTCATAGAGGGGTTACTTTAGTAAATGGATCAATGAGTAATGGTAGATGGTGGATGGATAGTGACCAATACCACCTATTACACTCAGGGAGTTGGCAGTCGGCAGTCTAACCAAATTCTATTCATTTCACTTAATAACGAAGACCTGATTGGCTTGTGAGGTGCCTAAGGAAACTCCGTATTACTACTAGTAAAGCCAAAGAGTTTAAGCTTATCAATTTATCTACAACAGTTCTATATTTGTATGGATTAAGAAGCCCCTTCTGATTTTAAAAGGCAGCTCACACCCTCATTTAGTAGTATATCGGCTGATTTTGTAGGACATATTTTGAAATTTGTAGTAGGTAAAACATAGGTTTGCTGGTCGCTGACTCTCTCACTTTATTGGACCACTGTCCAATAAAGTGAGTGGTATTACCTCGATTTGGTTGCAGCACAACGTGGCTCTACATAAACTATAACCGATCACAGATGTATTAAACTATTTATGCTACATTGAAAGTAAATTTAAAGGTTGATTCCGACTTATTGTGTAAATAAATTGTATTTTATTGTTCAAGACTCTAGCTTTTATATTGGCAATACAGATTTATCTTTGTACTAAATATTAATGTTGTTGTATTGTGTGTTAGCAGACAGCAAGTCGAGCATGTCCGACGTGGCTCTGCCTCTGACGCCGTCGATGACGGGCCACAACACACAGAAGCACACGCGCGACTCTCTCGCGACGCCCGAGAGTTCGCCGCAAGCGCACGTGCACCCACACGCGCACACGCACACGCACACGCACGCGCATGCGCACACCACGCAGCAACACCAGCAGTACCCGCTGGGCCTGCCCGCCGCGCCCTTCCTCTCCAACCCGTCGCTGTTCAACATCAAGAGTGAACCGAGTGCTGCCAATGGCTACGACTACCCGCCGCATTCCACCTCGCATTATCACTCACAGCAACACTACCTACACTCATTACAGGTTGGTTTCATTATATTTTAGATTTTTTACTGAAACGCATAGCAATATAGTTAATATATAGCTCAGTGGGGAGTGGTACGGACTGCAGAGGCGAAATTCGCAGGTTCGAAAACAGGCCCAAGAGCATGCACCTCCAACTTTTTAGGTTACGTGTGCTTTAATAGTGAACGAAACATCGTATGGAAACTCACATACCTACATAAGAGTTCTCTACAAGAATCTCAAACGTGTGTGAAGTCTGTCATGTGTGTGAAACCCGCATTAAGCCAGCGCGGCGTGGTGGACTAAATTGTTGGCATGAGCTGTTTCTTATTCTAAAGTGGAATTATATTATCCTTATTACTCCAGTGGCAACTGCTAGCTAGGTTGTCTGTGATATCCCGCGCGGGATCAGGAACCCGTTTGATATAAACGAGCTGTCCCTCTGCGAGTCTGCACCCTGCTATCTTCATTTTAAAAATTTAAAGTAAAGAGAAAAAATAAATTTACACTCAAATTACACTCTGCAAATGTTTTGTACATTAAACAAAAAATGCTAAACAGTTCATAATATGGAGTGCATTTTACAGAACAGTTACATCCTAGAATTATTGACGGCAGGCAGGCAGCTGGTCATAAAAACATACTAAATATTTTTAGTGTAGTGGAATAATAGCGAGAGTATACTGGTAATGCTGTTGCACTCTCCGATCTCATAGTCTATTGTGATAATGTTTTGTTAGTTCACTTACCTACACCTACCATTGTAGATTTGCTAGTGTATAACACGTGTAATATTTATTTTCAGTACGGTGTGGGTAACGGGGAAGAGGAGGAAGGCAGCGGGTTCCTTCACCAGCGCAACGTGACAGCACACGCCAAGCTCATGGCGTCCACGTAGCGCCAGCGCCCGCACACTCACGTCCAGCGCTGACGTGGCGTCAGGAGTACGTCACGCTGACGCGGCGTCAGGAACACGATACGTTGACGCGGACGTCAGAAGTTGGACTGTGCACCATCAGGGTGTGTTGTGCTACAGTTATGCTTTAGAAAACAAAAACTTGTTTCCTTCGGTCAATACGAACAAATAATAAATAACGTATGCTCGTACATATCTGAACAATTACCTATGTAGTCGAGATAGCCGTGTGAGGCGAGATGTCCGACAGATCTGTGTTCAAGATAATTCGAACTGCATACAGACTTTTAATAGAACTTGCACTACATACTTATATGGTATTTTTTATGAATGATATAAAGTAAATTGTACAGTAAATAAAGCAGACTAAAAACCCAATTGTCAATGTGCTATGAAAACTCGTGAATAAAACATATATAATAAAACGTATGTTTACAATGTGCAAGTTCTATTAATCTTTAAAATTAATAATCTCACTTATGACATGTAAATACGAATCTCGTAGTGATAGTTTCTAATTTTAATATTTGTAAATCAAACTCAAATATAAAAAAAACTCGCTATTTTTGAACTGGCCCATTAAGATAATTAACAATTATTGTATCGTCGACTAATGACACAATATTTCCATCGAGTTAGTCTTACCCACTGATGTCTCCTTATCTAGGCTAAATTAAGAGACAATTCTTCAATGTCCGAATAAAAGTTATCTGCCAGATAACATATTATAGACAATTTATGATGTACCAATTGACATACGTATGTAATGACAGCTGCAACGTCATAATTTTGTAATTTGCCGTGAATTTCATCTGTCAGAAAACTTTACTTGAAGACTGAAAACTCGCCCCTAACCTTCAACAAAAACTACAATTTTAAAAATAAAGTAAACTTCGTATAGACCAGTGGTTCTTAAACTAAATGATGCAGCCATTTATAGATCATTCAACTAATTTTTGCACGGCTTTCTATGCGAGCCTAATGTGTTTGTTTATAGACAATGACAATGTGCCTGTCAAATGCCCAGAGCCTCAAATGCCATAACCTAGTAACGATAACTTTTTTTTTTTAATTCAAATCACAAAACAATTTACTTTTAACTTTCCATTTGAAAGTAATTTTGTCATTTTTTAAATCTATGTTTAATCATTTATGTCGTCGTACTGGACATCGTAATGGAAAGGACAGATCTTTGATATATATTTAGTATGTAATAGAATCTCAATAGTCAGTATGGTGTACAAATCATAGCTCGATCGCTTCATTGTCCCGCACAGTTCCTATATCGTCCGTGGAGGTGATCTGTAATGAATCGTTGGGAGCAACACTCTCTTGTATATATAGTTAATAAGTGTACTTAGTTTTAATTTTCTACAGTATTCACATTATGTTGTAAGCTGGACATAGATAAAATATCAATTATGCCGAGTGTAAAGCTGGGTCTCTTGAGACTATAATTTTATAAGCAATACAAGCCAAAACGTTCATTAAATACAAAAAGTGGCGTGGGCAAAGGATTTCCTACTATGGTTGATTAATATATTGAAATCGGTAATTTATTTACCAACATGGTTAACTCGTTTTTGAGACGTCAATAAAAGGCTGGCATTAGTGATTGACTGGTTTATTAAGTATAAATCTATACTACCTGCCATCTTAACAATATAATACGGTTAGGGATCGTCACAGTTTTGTAGATTGTAAGCACAAGAGGTCCGGCTTAGCGATATCTTATTTTTTTTAAACCATATTATGTTTGAGAACCTAAGAGACAAGAAAGCTTTGCTGTTTTATTTAAAAACCATTTACATATTAATGTGTGTCACATGACTGCTATTATCGCCAGAGCCTCAATCCTTAATGTACATTTAAACCCACATGAAATTAATACAATTTTGACGTTCTCGTTTATTTCTTATCAACATAATATGATTACGTCACATTAGATTAATACTGTATTTGCCATATACTTAATGAATAGATTATGGGTGACAAGACTTGTTACAGAATTGAGGTCCAGATACTCTTTTATCTATGCACGACGGTGCATTCTCTAGCTTGTCAAGTGAAATACATAATGTGAGCTAGCTACTAAGTTCGAATAAATGGCATTTATATTACTATAAAATGTAAATATTAGATAATAAAACAATACCTATACAACTATTCGAAATATATTAAACCCTGCACAAAATCGGTAACGTAACGCGACTTCGTATTCCATATCAAAAATATACTCTTCGAAATATGTACCTCACCTTTATTTTAAAATAATTATAAATAATATTTTCCCCTTTTATTAACGAGAATTGATTTTAACTAGAATCACTTCGTTGTAAATATATTAAAGATATTTTTTGATAAGGAAAACGTATCGCCATGATTATGTTTAAAGTATGTACAAAAGTGTAACAGATGATTTTAAATACATAAGCAAGCACATGAGAGCGTTTCATTGTTTTCTTCAGAATGATATTTTAGTATAGTAATATTACAGGCAATTCGTGACTAGGAATGATCTGTATAACCAGATATACACAAAATCTTTTATCATAATAATGATTAAGAATAGGGTATTTGACTATGTTTAATTCTATACATTATTTTATATCTATTGAACAATAATACGAAAGAAAGAAAAATAAATCCGAAAACAGAATTATAATTGGACATAAAGTTAGGCTGCAGATCATGTTTTAAATATTGGTATGAACAAATGTGGGCGCATAGTGGAGAATCTCACTATCTCCCTCCAAAGCGGGCATCGTAATGGCGAGACCTGCCTTGTGACGTAAAGGGCCCCATACATGGTAAGATTTATCTGTACGATCCGTCGCGTCAAACCGATCGAAACGACGAATCGATGGTGTATGTCAAGATCGTTAACGATTTACTTGATCGAAGACGATGTCGGAAATCGCAACAAAAACCCATGCAATCATGAATATCGTAACGATGAATCGACAGTGTATGGCTCTTTACGATCAACGATTCGATTTTGTAATTTTTTGATTTCTTAACCCACATTTTTCTAGGCTTTCTTATTTTCTTTTGAATCCGAATCAACGCTACCGCCACATAGGTAAGGGAAAGAAGTTCATTTTCCATTTTATGGGGGACGTCTTTAATTATTTGAACACGTCCTTATCCTTCAGCTTCAAACAAGTAAATGATCGATCGTTACGACCAGTCGTTTCGTGTATGAGCGACATTTTTGATGCGATCAATCGTCACGATTTTCATTAGATCGATCGGATAGACGAATCGTACCGTATATGGGGCCCTTAACACGTTTAAAGAATGCACGACATGTCGTGCATTCTTTAAACTCCATTGAATAGCTATTGATCGCTGTACCTTGTAGATTCTTTAGTCATAAAACCACACGTCAAATATATTTCACTAAATTGATCACTTATGACACACTCAACAATACTACGATTAAAACTATGCGCTTCGGAAATGTTCGTTTTTAACGCACTAGTACGAATATGCAAGGAATGCAAGCCCATCCGGGTCCGGTCAGCCACAAAAGAGAAAAACATGTGCATAATGTAAATACCGGAGCGGAAATATCTAGGGCGGTGTGAGATATCCAGAAGCCCAAATCCCCTTCCCTTTCCCAATCCCTTTCACATATCAGTCCACAACTTTTCGACGATTCTTCTGCTATTGTGGGCATTCATAGCCGGTGGAGATTACTTTCCATCAGGTCACCCACTTACTCGTTTGCCTACCTAAGCTATAAAAGCGCATAATTATAATCGTAGTTATGTACGTAATTATAAGAGGAGACCATTGGTAATAGACTCTATAAAGCCTCAGTCAACCCCCGTGGCGCTGTGAGCCAGCAGCCGACTGCGAAACGAGAGGCCGTGGGTTCGATTCCCGAACCCAGGCAAATGTTTGTGCATGATACAGTTTAACCTGATGTGGGGTCAGCACTATGTGTGACTGTTGCGTGTATTTATTTATGGTATGACTCGTTCTGCGAGTGCTTGTAGTCGTTCCCCCGCGAGTCTGTAATAACACCATTGCTCCGTGGCGGTGAGGTTGTCTGCGCCTACACTCGAGTAGAAACTGCACGCCGGGTTCCATTCCAGTACGTGGAAATCTAGACGACGGCAACCTGATGACCACGCTTCCTATACAACAAATCAATATTTAAGGCAACCGCTTTTGAGCATGTAGTAAATAGAAATGTCGTGTCACGTTGTTTGTCCGCGATAAACTCCTAAACTACTGGACCGATTTTATCTGTGAACACTTGTCTCTATGCAGTTTTATCTAACTTGACTGATAGGATAGTTTATATCTCAATTTATAGTCGCAATATTTTTTATTTCAAATTATTTGTTATTATTATCTGTGAGTTCCATAAGATTCCAGCAGATGGCGGTGTAAGGTAATTTATCGTCTGGATTAAGTAAGTATCCAATAGACGGCGCATACTGTATTGAATATTTACTACAACATAATTTACATAATTTAACATATACCTTAGCCTCAGCAACGCGTGGCCGGGTTTGCTAGTAGTATATAGTTTTTCGGTGGTCACCACAATCATGCCGGCCTAAATGCTTCTTCACTCTCCGAAGAGGGAAGAAGCAAATCGTGGGCCTGTGACAGGACAGGCGGATGACCGATGCAGGCACAGGGAACAAGAATGTACCCCAATCAAGCATCAAATCATGATTATCATGTAACATTTGTGACTATTGAGCGTTTATGATTGTTTGTTAATCAACCACGCCTCAGGGTTTCGTAAAACAGCGAACGGGGCGGGACGACAACGCGACGCTGACGGGACATACCGTCAAATACACACACGGCCGAAGTGAAAAATTTGAATTATCAAAATAAATTAACCAACGAATTTTAATACGCAAATGCAAAAAAACCACGTGCATGATACACCACATTGTTTATGACACATTTTCGTTGTACGCAGGCGCAGACACGTTGTAATCTATCTTTTTTTTTTTTTTTTTATGGCATAGGTCGGCAAACGAGCAAGTGGGTCACCTGATGGAAGGTGATCTCCACCGCCCATGTACGCACACCACCAGAAGAATCATGGGCGCGTTGCCGATCTTAAAGGAAAGGGATAATTAGGTGTTGGGAAGGGGAGGGGATTTGGGCTTCCGGATATCTCACTCACCGTACGAAACGCAGCAGCATGCTGCTACTTTACGTCGGTTTTCTGTGAGGCAGTGGTAACGACCCGGTCGAGCCAGCCCATTCATGCTGTAGACAAAACTGTCTACAGCGTGGCTCTACCACTCTCATCATCTCAGTCTCTCGCAGTTTAAATCCTATTTATGAATATATTTGTCTCTCTGTAGTCACGCAGTTTCGTTTCATCGAGTTTCAAATCACAATGATTCTAAAGAAGTTTCACTTCAAATATATGTAGACTTACATCGCTATCTTTAGTTGTTTCGTGTCTGTAATCACCAGCACCATCTGTTGTCATTTTCGGAATAGTTTCCCTTACACCCTGTATGTTTAAAATCCCCACCATACTGGCGAGTTCACAGACGTCGTGTTCCAATGTTAGCGAGAGTATATCCAGCACCTTCAGGCTGGCATTATTCTGATTGTCCAGGGAAACCATGTCTCTTGACGGTCGACATTGTATTTCAACTGCACTGTACTCAACATAAGGTCCAGTGCAGTCAATTTGCCATACCAGGATACAAAACTTAAGCATCCAAATTATATACCTGCGCCACAGCCTGGAACAGCTTACTCCCGATCCCACAGCGCTTATGATCAGCCCGGACGCACAGATCCTCCAGCATCATGGCGGGTCCTTCCCAAGTAGAGTAAGTTGGGAAGTATATAGCGTAACCCACCACAACATTGCTAGCACTCTGTACCTCTGCCACTTTACATCTGAAAGCTGGAGGTTGTCTTTCGAAACCATCATGTTCGAGGTCTGAAATAAGAAACAGATTGGCTTTATCATAAATAATGTTAGATGATATATTTTTAATATGAAGAAAATGAATTGAAATTGACAGGCCGGCATTATTGTACCGACCAACCATAGCACACTGTTTATCATTGGTCGACACTATTCCTGGATTGCGCTACACTTACCATCACATGTGGTGTAGTCATTTTGCCGAGCCAAGATAAAAAAACTTTTTACTTATCATGTTGTAATCTTTGAAACAGTAATTTCACATGAGTTAGGTGAAAATTAAGAATAGAGGAACAGTCAATAGATCAGTCAAAATAAGCAGTACCCATTCAGGAGCAGAACACATGTGCTAGCCATCAGAAGCGTCAGCCATGGTACAAGGAAGTCACCAAAAAAATTACCTTTAACAGACAACTTTGGTCCATCAGACATCTTCTCAAAATCAGCAAGCTCCTGTAATATAATAAAATTTATTCTAGGGCACTAAATTAATTAATTACTGAGATGATGCTGATCATGGAGCTGTCTTAGCAGGGGTTTCTAGATAAACAAATTATTTTAAGGATAGTTATGTGTATGCCATGTGATGGCATCGACACAACTGTGTGCATGCTGAAATAAACAATATAAAGTTTTAAAAATTATGTGCACAACTAACTGTCTATAGCAATAAATATCTGATAAGCGATAACCTACTCAATGTTTAGGGAGCTCTTTATATGCAAGCAGTTTACGCCTAGCACTAGCTTAAGGCTGGAGCAATATCTAAATATGATGTTACTCGGTTTTTATTGGTGTGGTTTGCCATGGGTGAAGCCTGAGGAGTGTTCAGAGATGTCACCGTTCTTGTTTAACACCTGGAGCAGGTATTACATTTGCTATATTTGGCACAGGATATAAACGATACAAGAGTGTGAATTCTTGAGCTCTTTTATATTCATCATTAGATGTAAGTAAGTATACAGTTTGTGATACAAATCTTGGTACTTTTATTGAAGTCAAAAACCTAATTGTCAAATATATTGTATAGTGTTTCAAGCACTATAAGCGTGTCTGTTAGAATACCTATATCAATTAATTAAATTCAAATTAACATTGTAGTATCTAATGTAGAAAAATAGAACTAGATAACACTGATAACAAAGTAAATATAACCTTAAAATTAAACTAATTTAATCGGATTTTATAGCGGTTTTTATATTAAATTTGGTAACCAAGTTTCGAAAGCATTTCAGCATTCGTGGGCACGTCAAAACAAAAAACCGCGATACAATCTCTGTAATAGTTTTACTTTAATGGGTATAATATTAACGTAAACATAAGAAATAATTAAATAATACCTGTATCATATCGGCAACGGCTTTCATATCTTCTCTCCTGGCTTGGCGAACAATAATCTCATTTCCTTTAAAATTGTCATTCATGGTAACAATTTCACAAAATGTTATATCTGTACTCTGAGATAAACGATGGAGATTGACAGTACTTGTTGATACAAAAATATGATAATAATTATATTGAATACTATATGCGCCATCTATTGTATACTGACTCAATCCAGTTATATAATAAATTACCTTACACTGCCATATCGTCGATGAAGTACCAATACCTCCTAACTGACAATTTAGTCCAAAATTCCTTTTTTATTACAATAGACGTAAACATAAACCACATCCCTTAGTAACTAATAAAAAGGTAATGTATTGGAAACTATGACTATCAATAGTTGATCAAAATAAATAAAATCTTATTTTAAACAGTTTTTGTAAAATAAAACCTTATTTTAAACAGTCTGGTGTAAAATTAGATTCTCAACACTTAAGAGGTATTGGTACTTCATCGACGATATGTTAGAATCATATGGAACTCACCGATAATTATCTTTTTGTCATAATAAATTATTTCGAACTTACTCAATCCAGCCGATAAATTACCTTACACCGCCATCTGTAAGAATCTTATGGAACTCAGTTAATTATAACAAATAATTTTCAATAAAAATTATTGCGACTATAAATTGAGATATAAACTATCCTATATCTCAAGTTCTTATTTTACTTTATGTAAAATGTAGTCTGTTGTCTGTAACTGTACCAATAAATAAATAAATAAATCAAACTTAGTTGGATCACACAGTTTGCGAAATGTAATTAAAATCGGTTCAGTAGTTTAGGAGTTCATCGCGGACGAATAACGTGACACGAAAATTCTATATATCGCACCCCCCCCCGGTGCGACACTGTCACTTATGCAAAAATGTAGTTTTTCAGGAGAAGCATTTAAAACTTTGACACCTTACAAAACACAATGACTTAAGAATATTATAGATGAGATGAATAGCTTATACTACAACGTCAACTTTTAACTTTACTTTTGGATAAATATTAATCACTTTATATTGTAAAAAATATACTTTATCATTATTTAACTCATTTTTTGCAAAAGTGACAGTGTCGCACCGGGGGTGCGAATTATGAAGATAATATAAATGGTGTATAGTACCCAATAGTACCACAACAATTTTATTATTTATATTCATATTCGACTATTAGTAGAGCATTTTGTAATCAAGTAAGCAAAAATGAAAAAAATGCTATTTTATTTTGGATTTTGCAGAAAATCAGGACATTGTTGGATTTGTAATTATAAAATAGTTTTTAAAATCAATAATCTAGGATGACCAAAACTTGAGCTATAGTCTTAATACAGTAAAGTAGTCTATTATAATCAGGACTTATAATATTATTAAGGGTCTAAAAATAAATGGAAGTAAAATAAAAAGCGTACAAGTTATAATAATTCACTTTTAAAATTTAATACATGTTTTAAAATAAAATACGTGATGTCGCCGACGCAGCGGGCGTGTTGAGTGATCGTATCGAACAAATAATAATTATTTATATTATAATATCGTTCCCGGTGCGATGTCCAGCGTTTAGTACAAAAATATGTTTTTACAATACGAACGTTAAACCTCGAATACACATGGTAATAAAAAGCATTATATTTTCATGACAATTCGTACGCGTTGAGAAGCAACTAAGTTAACCAGCTAGGTATTGTTATGGCTGTACGTAATTTCCGTCAAATTCATAAATATAAATTTTATTCAAATAACTTCGTTTTCATTTATTTTAAGTAATATGACACTGGCTGAATCAACAATAAAAGCCATAAAATACAACTAAAATGCAATGCGCGCACGGACCCCTGTACCTAGTACTATCCCTAATAGCAGGTGTTCCCTTACGTGTATTTCTTAAGCCGAAACGGCAATTAAACGCTACTGAATACCATTTTCGCAAATATAAAGCTTAAACACGGAATCAATAGGTACGTAGGTATCACTCAGTAGGTAGTAAGGCGTCGCGTCGCACAAATGATTCCAGCCGTCACCGACTTTTAATAGCTGTACATTACTGTTTCTGTAGCTGTACAATACAATATTAAGAAAAATATGAGTTTGATTATTATTTGAATACAACGTTATTGTATTTATTGGTCCAAACAAGACTAGGCGTAAAAAATGGGGGCTTATTTTCTGTTTTTTTTTTTCTAGTGGTACCGTATCTGTAACCGCCATCGATTTCGAAAGCGTTATTTTAACGTTAGCAAATTATAGTCTTCAACAAGCATGCTTTTACTTGGCATGTGTATTCCAGGCATTATAGTGCCACTTCTCTATCTATAACTAAATATTACTTTACACTTACACGTAACAATATTATGTAACATACTCCGGCTGTGTGCCGATAAAATCATATTCACAATAATTTTATATTGCTTAGGATAAAATGCAACATCTATATGGAATTACTGTACATACGCTGTATTTTGTTCATAACATTCGGTTAACTAGAAGTAATGTATAATTCACTATGTTATTGCTTTTGGAAGAACAATTATATTACTGGAATAAATTTGTTACATTTATGTGTGTGGCAGGGAAATTATAAATACCGACATTTCACCAAATATCTAAAAGTTGCGATTAATTGCCGGTGAATATCATTCTTAAACTAGATTTTGTGGTTCGCATAAAATATTTTTGAAAAGACCAAAATGTAATTTCGAATTGAAACAAAATCAAGTTAAAATTCATTTCCCTGGAATTAATCAAATACATAGAAATATCAAACGCTAGTTTTGATCTAATCTCATAACATAATGGTGTAAAGTCAGGTGTAAATTATAACATTTAATCTAAACTTTATACAATGTTTGTGATAATGTAGTACAGTAAAACCTGGATACGTGGGATCTGAAGAAACCTAATTTTTTTTTATCACTTATAGGAGCTTTTTATTTACCCAATTTCCCAAATAGGCAGGTTAACCCATAAGTCTAATTCCTTCTCAAAACAAACGTCAAAACTTGTCGACACCTGATGAATTGTCCCATTCATACGGGCTATTGAGCTACAAAGTTCCAATTATAGAGGTAAACATTGGAAAAATCTAAGAAATCAAGTCTTAGTTACAAAGGTTTGAAAATTCCCAGTAACAGTTTGTATTTCAATACAAAAGTGTTGGGACCTAATAAGTAATTATCAATAACAGAGGTTTCTCACATATCCAGAGCACACTTATCCAGGTTTCGTGGTTGATTCGGGTTCGATTCCCGAATCGTTACTTAGAGTATCTGGTTGTATTTGAACTAGGTGTAGAGTGATGAGTGACGAGTGATGCAGTCAGTGCAGATGCAGTCAGTGAGGGAACTCGGGCCTCAAGCCGAACTCCGCCGCGTACGCACCGGACCACGACGCTGATGTTATTATGGATGTCGAGGAAGCTGGAATAATATAACATTGTTCATATTAGAAAACATGCAATCAATTAATTATTTATATACGCACTTACACTTGTAATCCCCAAAGGGCTAGGTTGAGGTACCAGTACACCTATATTCCGCCGAGCGTATTTCCGTCCCATGATGTGATAGGGGCGAGTTTATCACCATACCGGGCACAATTCCAGACCCTGGGCTAATACTGAGTATTTTGTGACAGAAACGCAATATTACTTTACTCGACACGGGATCGAACTCAGCTCAGCAGTCGTACCGCGCACACAATACAAATGCGCCACCGATACAGTCAAATCGATGTTAAGTATTTGTTTTTCAAATATAAAGTTATTTATTAGGTGGCAGCTCTCTGGTATGTGACAAATCATTTGGGTAGATACCAGTGTAGGGCGTAGTTAACTACATTTTGTAATCTGATTACTAATTTCGATTAAAAGTAGTTAACTACATGTAGTTATGATTACATGTAACTTAACTACAGTAATCAAACTACATGAAGTAGTTATTAATTTGATTGCTGCAATCTAGTAGTTATAACTACTGATTATTTAAGTTTTATGAACTGATATTTTGCAATTAAATAAACACGTAAAGTGTAGTAACATATGTTTTGGTATATGGCTGCTTAAAAAAAAACAGTTTATTGCACATGCCTCTCAAAGTCCGTCAAAGTCCGGTCAAAGTCCTGTCAAAGTCCGTCAAAGTCCTGTCAAAGTCCGGTTAAAGCCCTCTCAAAGTCCGGTTAAAGCCCTCTCAAAGTCCTGTCAAAGTCCGGTAAAAGTCCATCAAAGTCCGTCAAAATCCTGTCAAAGTCCGGTCAAAGTCCTGTCAAAATCCGTCAAAGTCCTGTAAAGTCCGGCCAAAGTCCATCAAAGTCCGTCAAAATCCTGTCAAAGTCCGTCAAAGTCCTGTCAAAGTCCTCTCAAAGTCCTGTCAAAGTCCTCTCAAAGTCCTGTCAAAGTCCGGTTAAAGCCTTCTCAAAGTCCTGTCAAAGTCCGGTCAAAGTCCATCAAAGTCCGTCAAAATCCTGTCAAAGTCCTGTCAAAGTCCTGTCAAAGTCCTCTCAAAGTCCGGTTAAAGCCTTCTCAAAGTCCTGTCAAAGTCCGGTCAAAGTCCATCAAAGTCCGTCAAAATCCTGTCAAAGTCCTGTCAAAGTCCGTCAAAGTCCTGTCAAAGTCCGGTTAAAGCCTTCTCTAAGTTCTGTCAAAGTCCGGTCAAAGTCCATCAAAGTCCATCAAAGTCCTGTCAAAGTCCGGTTAAAGCCTTCTCAAAGTCCTGTCAAAGTCCGGTCAAAGTCCGTCAAAATCCTGTCAAAGTCCGTCAAAGTCCTGTCAAAGTCCGTCAAAGTCCTGTCAAAGTCCGTCAAAGTCCTGTCAAAGTCCGGTTAAAGCCTTGACAAAGTCCTGTCAAAGTCCGGTCAAAGTCCATCAAAGTCCGTCAAAACCCTGTCAAAGTCCTGTCAAAGTCCTGTCAAAGTCCGGTTAAAGCCTTCTCAAAGTCCTGTCAAAGTCCGGTCAAAGTCCTGTCAAAGTCCGGTTAAAGCCTTCTCAAAGTCCTGTCAAAGTCCGGTCAAAGTCCGTCAAAATCCTGTCAAAGCCCGTCAAAGTCCTGTCAAAGTCCGTCAAAGTCCTGTCAAAGTCCGGTTAAAGCCTTGACAAAATCCAGTCAAAGTCCAGTTAAAATCAAATTCAATTAATCAAGTCCAGTTAATTGTGACGCGTAACAGAAAAATCTGACGCATAACCGAAAAATCTGACGTAACCGAAAAATGAGACGATTTTTATTTTTTCCACGCACAGCCGTCAAAGTCCGTCAAAGTCCTGTCAAAGTCCTGTCAAAGTCCGTCAAAGTCCTGTCAAAGTCCTGTCAAAGTCCGGTTAAAGCCTTCTCAAAGTCCGGCCCAAGTCCATCAAAGTCCGTCAAAGTCCGGTCAAGGTCCGTCAAAGTCCGGTTAAAGCCTTCTCAAAGTCCTGTCAAAGTCCGGTCAAAGTCCATCAAAGTCCGTCAAAGTCCTGTCAAAGTCCGGTTAAAGCCTTCTCAAAGTCCTGTCAAAGTCCGGTCAAAGTCCGTCAAAATCCTGTCAAAGTCCGTCAAAGTCCTATCAAAGTCCGGTTAAAGCCTTGACAAAATCCAGTCAAAGTCCAGTTAAAATCAAATTCAATTAATCAAGTCCAGTTAATTGTGACGCGTAACAGAAAAATCTGACGCATAACCGAAAAATCTGACGTAACCGAAAAATGAGACGATTTTTATTTTTTCCACGCACAGCCGTCAAAGTCCTGTCAAAGTCCTGTCAAAGTCCGTCAAAGTCCTGTCAAAGTCCTGTCAAAGTCCGGTTAAAGCCTTCTCAAAGTCCGGCCCAAGTCCATCAAAGTCCGTCAAAGTCCGGTCAAGGTCCGTCAAAGTCCGGTTAAAGCCTTCTCAAAGTCCTGTCAAAGTCCGGTCAAAGTCCATCAAAGTCCGTCAAAGTCCTGTCAAAGTCCGGTTAAAGCCTTCTCAAAGTCCTGTCAAAGTCCGGTCAAAGTCCGTCAAAATCCTGTCAAAGTCCGTCAAAGTCGTATCAAAGTCCGTCAAAGTCCTGTCAAAGTCCGGTTAAAGCCTTGACAA
This sequence comes from Amorpha juglandis, assembly GCA_949126905.1. Lineage (NCBI taxonomy): Eukaryota > Metazoa > Arthropoda > Insecta > Lepidoptera > Sphingidae > Amorpha > Amorpha juglandis. Next base: position 339,844 of record OX421368.1, read on the forward strand.
AATCCAGTCAAAGTCCAGTTAAAATCAAATTCAATTAATCAAGTCCAGTTAATTTTGACGCGTAACAGAAAAATCTGACGCATAACCGAAAAATCTGACGTAACCGAAAAATGAGACGATTTTTATTTTTTCCACGCACAGCCGTCAAAGTCCGTCAAAGTCCTGTCAAAGTCCGTCAAAGTCCTGTCAAAGTCCTGTCAAAGTCCGGTTAAAGCCTTCTCAAAGTCCGGTCCAAGTCCATCAAAGTCCGTCAAAGTCCGGTCAAAGTCCGTCAAAGTCCGGTTAAAGCCTTCTCAAAGTCCTGTCAAAGTCCGGTCAAAGTCCATCAAAGTCCGTCAAAATCCTGTCAAAGTCCTGTCAAAGTCCGTCAAAGTCCTGTCAAAGTCCTCTCAAAGTCCGTCAAAGTCCTGTCAAAGTCCGGTTAAAGCCTTCTCAAAGTTCTGTCAAAGTCCGGTCAAAGTCCATCAAAGTCCGTCAAAGTCCTGTCAAAGTCCGTCAAAGTCCCTTCAAAGTCCTGTCAAGGTCCTGTCAAAGTCGGGTCAAAGTCTGGTCAAATACCAGTCAAAGTCCTGTAAAGTCCGGTCAAAGTCTTGACAAAATCCAGTCAAAGTCCAGTTAAAATCAAATTCAATTAATCAAGTCCAGTTAATTTTGACGCGTAACAGAAAAATCTGACGCATAACCGAAAAATCTGGCGTAACCGAAAAATGAGACGATTTTTATTTTTTCCACGCACAGCGATTCATTTTTATATATATTACGGAGATCGCTTGGGTTGACTTGTCATCAGATTGGCCGGACATTGTGTAGATCCAAAATAACATTCACCAATACTCAATTACAAAGGTCAATTTATTCGGTAGTACAAAATTACTTTGATTACAATCGAAAATCAAAAGATTAATTTAGATTGGAAACGTGGTGAGTTCGATACCGAGTGGCGACCGTTCCCTTTCCACGTCCGAATCAAGACTGCCGTTTCTCCCACCGGTCTGAACTTAAATACGCTAAAACGGCGCCACTAGTATCGACGACACCCAAGCAACAAAGTTGCTTGACGTTTCCGATTTTCAATAACGTTTCCGTTGGCGCTGTAATCGTTGTCGACGTTGCTCCGAGATTGCAATAGATGGCGCCACGTGCTGATGCTCCGATATATAGATTTAATTTAATTAATTTAATGTATTTACATGAACGACTATCGCGCGTGTTTTCTTTTTTAATGACGCAAAATCATTTTAAATATGTAGTTATAAAAAGTAATCAAGTAATCATGATTGCAACTACAATTAGTAGTTAGTAATCAAAATTTTTAACTACATTTTTGATTTTTTTATGTAGTTATTAGTTATGATTACTAACTACTTTATGTAATCGTAGTTAGTAATCAGTAGTTAGATTACATTTTGCCCAACACTGGTAGATACCATTGCTTTGTTTATTTTTACCGTCAAACAGCAGTGTTTTTACCGTCAAACAGCAGTGTGCAAGCATTTTAGCTTGAAGGACATTGAAGTTTTTGTAATGATTGAACATTATGAGAGTTAACATCTTATGTCTCAGGGTGACAGCACAGTCCAGTGCTGTGCAATGCTTTGTATTACAAAGTTCTGAGTGGTGTTGTTATTGTTTAAGGGGAGCGGTAGGGAATATGGATTTTCGGATATCTCACCTACCATATGAAATGTAATGTTGTGTCGGCCTATTCGAGATGGGAGAAAACTGTTGTCAGTTTTTACAGTAATATTGTGATGATGCGTGATATGTGTTGCGTTAAAATTGTATATACATACAGAGGTGCGCGATGAGTTTCTGCGGCGTGACCGGTGTGTCGGGGGTGAGGGGCGAGTCGGGGCTGCGCGCCGGCTTCGGCTCCAGCTCGTGCGTCACCGTGTGAGGAGTGCGGGCCAGCGCCTGCGCCTTCAGCAGCTTGCTCATGGTGTTGCGAGGAGTGGGCGGCGGCCGCTCCAGCGTGCGGCCGTGCGCCGCCGCCGTGTGCCGCTCCAGCATGTAGCGCCGCTCGAACCGCTCGGGGCAGAACCCGCAGCGGAACAGGCGGCGGCGCGGTGTGTCGCGGGGCGCGGCGTCCGGCGCGTGCGCCTTGCTGTGCGCCGCCAGGTTGTACCGCTCCGAGAAGCGCTTCCCGCAGACGGCGCACTCGTGCCGCTTCTCGCCGCTGTGGATGCGCTTGTGCCGCTTGAGGTGCGAGCGCGTCATGAGCGCGAGCCCGCACACGTCGCACGCGTGCGGCTTCACGCCCGAGTGCGACAGCTTGTGCATCTTGAACGACGACGTGTGGATGAACGACTTGCCGCACAGGTCGCACTGGAAATGCACATTTCACACGATATCACACACATGTCACGAACATAAAATAAAACCAAGAATCTTATTTTACTCCAAAATCTATTACCTCAATTCAAATATTATACAAGAACATCCCACACTAAGAACTCCTTCTCTAATTTTTAATAATATTAACTATGAAATTACACATTATTCAGAAAACAAATAAAAAATCCAAACCCTACTAAATAAACATAAACAACATGTTACAAATGGGTATAGTCATATTAAGGATAATTACATACATCTCACAATAAGTGTTTATGTAATAGATTGTATCAAAACCTATACATTTAAACATTTTACGTTTATTGTAATCACTCGTTTATTACGATACACAAAAACATTCCTACAAATTAATTAAAATGCGTGAGCAAGAATAGCAATGCTGGAATTAACTATATTCCAAAGTTGCAAGCCGAATATCAACATGTTACTCATTCGATAATAATAGAAATTTAGATATTTATACCCCAGGCATATATGGTAATTGTGTGAAGAATGTTACCTAATTTTGACCATACCTTCCTAGAACATATTGTATAATTGTGTCCAAATTGTTGTATTAACAACACGTTCCATAAAATAAATTATTCTAATAAAGGCACATTACCTGATAATTGAGTTTTCCAGTGTGAATATTGTTATGCCTCTGTAGAGCATTCTTAGATGGGAACAGTTTGTTGCACTCTTCACACTTCCAATCACTTATCCCTGTACAAACACAAGTTATATTCACATAAAATATACCATATTTAAACCTCCCTGACGAGTGGACAGATAATCCCCTACAAAACAAAAGGCTGTGGGTTAAACTTGGCACCGGGACAAAGTTTTTTAATGATCCGCTAGTATTCAATGGTCGGTGTGATTTAAATGCATGGCACTATCCATCCTCGGCGGCAAATTGCCGTGCTACGGCGGCTGTGTGGTTGGAATAAAAGCGAAATGACTTTGGAATTAATCCAAGAGTTCCAAAACACACTAGAATGGAGATAAGTGGCAACCCAAGTTGTGTGTAGTATTCATATTTATGCACATCTCGAAACGACGTCAAAACTAAACCTTTATTTTAACCCCACCAGAAGGAGTACCAAGTTTCACTGTTACCTCGTCCGGTAATTAGCAGACTGTACCACGGGCAGCTAGGATTAGTGTTTGACTTAAGATGTTAGTGGTCCACTGACACTTAGGAATACATTTACAGTAGTGGATATTCCAACAAACAAAATTACTCATAATTCATACAATATTATTCATACCAGAAATATGTAATTCTTTAAAATTTTATTATTTTTACTCCATTGCGAAAAGAGCAATAAATAAATTATATTTCATAATATAAGCTTTAGACTCCCTCCAAAAGTATAGAGTGAACTCTAAAGCGAAATAAATAAAAGCGTCATTATGTATTGAACACAGATACCAAAGGTGCGCAGAGCCGACTTAAACTGAGCCGGTTTCTTATTTTACAGTTTTGATGGATTTTTCATTCATATAATGTATGGGGTGGTAGACATACCCTTGTGCATGGCGATGTGTATGTCACAGGCTCGCTTGTGCTTGTAGTGTGCGCCGCAGATCTCACAGATGTATGGCGGCTTCGAGCCGTCGTGCTTCTGCTTATGCTGCTCCAGACGAACTGAAACACACAAACTGTTGTTTAATATATTTCGAATATTAGTACATCATCCTCCACCCAAGACCTCATAACACTCCAAGGAAGTGTAAGAACAACATGATTTTATACATGTTGCAGAAAGAATGTTAACTTTGTTTTTACAAATAATTTAAGTAACAGTTGAATTGGAACAGTACTTTTTTATCCTGGCACAACAAAGACTACACCGGACCTGATGTTAAGTACAGTGCAGTCCAAACATAATGTCGACCGTTAAGAGCGCCGCTGGCGCTGGCGGCGCCTGCCCATCTTCGTTCCGTTCACGCAAACAATGCCCCCACGGCGAGAGTTATAACACTCTCGACATATTTTATGACAAGGTTGGCACTTTTAAGACATTACTTTTGGGCCACCTTAGCTCACCTTGTAACGATTTGGAATTGTTTCTGCAAGTTACTTGTGTAAATTTAATAAATAAAGAGACATGAGTCCACCGACGATCAGCAGAATTATACCGACCCGACATTACTGGATATACTCTGGCTGATCCCGGAACGCCACTCCCCTGTAACAGTATGAGCCACTAAACATAACGATGACATGTTACAGAAAGATTTGGCTTGTAGTTTTTACCTGACATCATCCCCTCTTGAGAGCCATCAACATTTAATACTATTGTGTATTTTTTGTACATTCAATACTTACTTAATGACGTATACCGCGCACTGCACTGATCACACTGATGCATAACCTTGGGCTTCTTCAGTTTCTGAGCAGGAATTAACTTCATCTTCCTCTGTTCAGACACTTTCCTCTTCTTCTTATCAATAGACTCCAAGAAAGTGGACTCTGTGTCTAAATTATCGAATCCTATTTGCAAACATGGTTCGAAACCATTGTTGAACGGGCTTTGGGACCTGGAAATTAAGACTATTGGAAGTTTTTTATACCACTGAATTGGGCAAGCAGATCCATCTCCTGATGATAATCACCGCACCTGCCTGTGATAAGTTGTAATGCCATTCATAGATGGTTGTGACACATTTTTTATTAGCATTAACGACGAGACAAGCATGTCGCTCGGGTATTGGTAATCAAGTCTACCATAAGTAGAAGCAACACCAGTTAGAAGTTCAACTCAACAACGCTCTGCTGCTTGGCGGCAGAAGTAGACAAAGTAATACCTATCCCAGCGGCACCGTACGAGGACGTACGTACCGACACACTTTACAGTTATGTCTGTAGCCGGAATAAGCCGGTTTGACTGGGTTGTTACCAATCTTACAAACACAAATTAGACAATTAATTAGTCACAGATCAAAATTCATTCTACAATAAAAACCATTGATGTTTTTAACATTTGCTTGTCGTGACTGTCCTGTCGCGCGTACCACAACACAGCGCTGATTTTCAGTGGCCACCTTAACCACCTTCTACTATACATTATATACTTTCTAGTACGACATAAGAATGTGTATTGGCAGCATACTGATGCTTTTAGAACTGTGAGTGAGATTACTGGAGGCCGTAATTACTATTCACACACCAATATTTTCAATTGTTCATAGATGGAGATTCATTTATTAGAAAAAAAATGTGTGGAAGAGTTTTTGGTACTAACATTAGGTAATAAGTTTTCTTATGTTACTAACACTCTATAGATATGATATGTTGTCTAAAATAAAGTTTCTTTTAAATATATTTTTTTTATTAGATTGCCCTCATGCTGGTTTGTCTTATATTAAAAAAATACTAACCCATCACCAGAGTCCTCAGTCTTGACGTCTCTGAGTACAGAATTATCATTTAAGGCATGCTCTTTAAGCTTATGGTCTACCTCAGCCTCAGCTCCACCATTGTCTCCTTGTAGACCACATATGTCACATTCCCAACTGGAACGAGATACAATACATGTTATATTATATAAATTACTTGGCGGGGCAGAAATTATATTTTCAGAGATTAGTGAGTGACAGGAAGAGAAGAAGAACGACGAACTTTAGCCTGGCCAAGTGATTTTACAATTACATAATGTATTTTAATAAACTTTAGATATAATTTCTACAAAGTGAATTTGATTTAGGTATATTCTTGAAACATATGACACACTCAATCCATTATATAGTATTACTTATACATAATAACAAATATCTAGACTACCAAAAAATTGTGCCAACTAGGTTTTCTTTTTATTTCATTGAATGAAGAGACAAGCAATAAACATACAAATAACCTGCCCATAAACAGAAACAACACCACACAGAACTTTGAATTACAAAGCACTGCATGGCACTCAACTGTGCTCGTCTCCCTGAGACATAATATGTTAAGTCTCATAATGCCCAGTAATATCATTGGCTTCAATGTCCTTCATACCAAAACAAAAGCCAGTACTTACACACTGCTTGGCAGCAGAAATAGACATAGCAGTGGTACCAACCCAGATGGCCTCTCATACGAGGCTCTAACACCTTGAAAGGTATTTCAAAGTTTGCTAACAAATATTTTATTATCAATTTCCTGTAACATATAAGCAGGGTGGGGCAACTTGTTCTGAAACATCAGTCAGTTTGTCTGTACATTGTGTAAAAATTTTATTATAATAAACATTCAGCTTATCACAATTCTTTATATTTATTTCTGAATAAATACTTCAATCTTAAATCTAAAGCATCAACTATTTATACATATACTTTTTGTAAAGCCACAATTCAAATGTACTATGTATACAGTATACATTACTAGGTTAAACTACACATATAAGTTTTATAAAACTGAAACTTATTTGGCTAGTGGGGAAATGGAATTTGTGCCTCATAACACTCATCCAGCAGCGTTGCCATTTTAGCGATTTTATCACTGTATTGTATTGGATTAGTATTGGATGTTTTTTTTTTTTTTTTTTAGCTATCCGATATTATTTTTGTAAAATATTTTCGCAATTACATTATTTTGTTATACTTATCGTGTAATTTCCTTTTAAATTATTTAGTGATTTCTAGTGATTTTTTTTAGTTCCAAATAACCCGGTATCTAGTGACTTTTGAGACCAAATCTAGTGATTTTTTTTTCTGCGAGTTGGCATCACTGTCATCCAGTCAAATCTTGCAACTAAGTGCATGCATAAAACCAAGGTGTACTGAAGGATGGAGAAGACCCATGATATCAACATAATTATATACTACAAGACACACAGCACAACATTACAGATTACAGTATTCACCTGTGTTCAATCTTAGCCACCTTTCGTTTCCCTGTGGAGGTTGTTTTCTTTTTCTTAGAATGCACCTTGCGCCGTCGTTTCTTACGGACGAGTGGCTCGTCTTCAGAGTCCTCCTCCAGGTTGGCAAAGTTCACCGACTCATCATCATCATCGTCCACACACTCAGACTTCACCGACGACAGTTTTACAGACAGACCATTCTCAAACAATGGGTTCTTATTGATAATAGCTTCGAAAGTCTCCTTCAACTTCGTATACTCTATTTCGGCTTGTTCCAACACGTTTATCAGGTCATAGCAGCTCTTGCATATGTATTTGGAGCAGTTCTGCGCGGAGGAAAGGTTCACTTGTGTAAACTTCATGAGGAATTGGTCCAGCGACGTGCCGGAGGCGGCGGTCTTAGTGCTGTAAATATCGTGCCACTCGCGAGTACGCGTCACGCACAGTAGGCACTCCTGCGGCTCAGACTTCACGTCTAACTCCTTCTTGATGCTGTCTTCCATCGCCGTCAACCCTTCGGGCTGCTCCACTTTATTAATCGAGTTCATTGCACTTACTTCGGCCATATAGATATCAACAACTGGTACGGTTAGATAAATAGATTATTATGGAAAATATACAACGCTTAATGTAAAAGGTATCTGCGGACAAAACATTGTTTAGTCGTTCAACAAATGAATCCGTGTAATTTACGTAAAAATACAAAACACAAACGCGATTTGATATGTCACCATACGTTATTTTCCCTTTGACATATGTCTCAGCTATTCTCTATGGTTAAACGAGCGGTCACGAAACCATCAGGAATCTGCGACTCAGTGGCGCACAATGACGAAAAAACACTTGTTAATTTTCTGTCACTGAGTTAATATCGATTGCATATATCACCCGAAAGCAATACTTTTGAGATTGCTTGATTGTGCGTACCGTTGCTGTAGTTGAAACATTCAACGTTGAGCATTATGCCACATAATGCGCTTTAGTGCTGTAATTGGAAAACAGGGCATGATAAAATGAAAGCGGATATAGTTCGCCATATAACGTAGTTCCTTTATCTAAGCCATACTTAAAGTAAAAAAATCTATTTCTATTTGATCTGAGAAGCCATATAAGCTCGCGGTACATTCACACATGCATAATACATTCCAAGTTCAAGTTTTTGGCGGGAATTCTGACAGTGCGGTTCATCGCTTATTTTAATTTATTTCAAAAACTAGTTTAAAGTTGTGTTTATTATATAAAAGTGGTGTAGATTTGTGCAATAAATATTGACGGTGATGAACAGTGTATGGAAATATTGAAATAAGCGAATTAAGCATCGTACTGGAAAGAATTTATACCAAAACTCCAACGAGACCTTGAAAACTTCCACATAGATATTAATTCATCGTTCTTGTGAAGAATTGAGAATAAATTATACTTGTCATTGGCGAAATGCATAATAATGCGCAGCCATAAATAAAAAAGATAAGAAAAATACATTCCAAAATTATAATTAATTTATGAATTTATTTTTAAAAGTCCTTCTGTAATTATTCATGGCGTTGGGGAGTCTGCTGACAACGCCAAGAGATCAGTACAAAAAGGAAGTATAAAATTATTGGTTGGAATTTATTTATTTCTTTTTATTTATGGCTTTCGCAGTATTATGCGTTTAGCCAGTGTCAAGTATAATTTATTCTCAAGTGATTTTTACAAAAACGATAAAACACGGGTGCGGTCGATTTCAAGGTCTTGTCGGAGTTTTGGTGTTAACTCCTTTCAGTACGATTCTTAATTCACTTATTTCAATGTTTCTATACACTGTTCATCACCGTCAATGTTTATTGAACAAAACCACACCACTTTTATACAACAAACACAACTCTAAACTAGTTTATGAAATAAATTAAAATAAGCAATGAACTGCACTGTCAGAATTCCCGCCAAAACTTCAGGTTGGAATTTGACGTCGGCTACGGCGAGCGCTCTCTAGCGGAAATTGATAAAACTCGAGGTTCTGGAAAAGGCGGCGATTCAATTACAACATGTAAAAATAATTAAAATGAGAACTGGCTAAAAAGGAAATTCAAATGATGGATGCGCTATGGGAGAATTATCTCAGAGATTGGCGGAATCGGGGTAAGTGTAGGGTTTTTAAGGTATTTGTGTTGTATTTTCTGTACACTTAGGGTGTGAGACCGAGACAGCGACGGGACCTTCTACAACAACCAGCGGTGAACGTTGTATAGACTTTGGCTCACTTGGTCGGAGTTTATACAGTAACTAATAAAACTTATTATTTGACAGCTTTCGTGGCGCAGTTGGCGCGTAGCCCGCCGTAAAGCGAAACTGCAGGTTCGATCCCCGAACCGGAACAATTTTTTGTCTGATCCACAAATATTATTTTTGGCCTGAGTGTTGTGAGAATGTATGTCCCTCATAGCTCCTGATACCCACGATATACGTTAACCTAGTGTGGGATCAGAATTATATGTATGACTGTTGGATGTATTTTTAGTTAGTAAGCGTATTATTTAGTGAAGTCAACAATTGGTACTTTTTTGGTACTTTTAAAATCTACATAATAAAACTACAGTGTACGATTAGGAAGAGCAGATAGACCCCGCCTTGATTTTGAAACCTGCGCCCTCGCTCTGACACGACATGGTAGCGGTGGTGGTTATGGCGGGTGGTCACCACGCGCCAGCTGCAACAGTCACCACTAGTCCACCGAGTGTACTGCGCGCGGATTCACGCTCCCGAGCGCAGCCGTATTACACCCCACGCGAAACGCACACACCTGCGCGCGTTACGTTGTGAACTTAATGCACTCTACGATATTATAAACAAAGTATATTAGTGGTCTCTGTGTGATAAATATTTGTTCTGTGGCTGTGAAAGGATTTTGTTTATTTGAAGTTTACAAAATAATACAAAAAACGTAAGTCTTATTCAAACTTTGTGAAACTTATTAGTTTGTGCTTAAGCCTGTGAGTTAAGTTTGGCCAGAAAATAATATTACCTATACAAACTTTGCAAAATTTCTCCCCTTAAGATGAAATTTCGGGAAAAAATAATTAAACCCTTCCTAAACTATGCATACAACATAAAATCAACACCCTACCAAAATTTCAGTCAGGACTTTGCTTTATACTTTTTTTTATACCATAGGCGGCAAATGAGCTAGTGGGTCATCTGATGGTGATCTCCACCGCCCATGTACGCCCACAATTCCAGAAGAATCATGGGTGCGTAGCCGACTTTAAAGGAAAGGGAGAATTAGGGTTTGAGATGGGGAGATTTTTTTGTAAGACAGTAGTAATGATCCGGTCGAGCCGGCCCATTCATGCCGTAGACAAAACTGTCTACAGCGTGGCTCTACCAGTCAATTTTAAAGATAAACTAACAGATAATTAACGAGCTTAAAATTGCACTTACAAAATATTTGTAGTATTTGAATTTAGTTACGACTACAAACCACATTTACGCTTTCCAAGTTGCTTCAAGCTCTCATAAATTAGATAAACTAACAAGTTTTGGCATAAGAACTATGCGCGTAAAGTAACATATAGTCATGCATCAGCAACTCTACATATTGCTCAGTAAATATATTACAATTAAAGTGTTTTGCGCAATATATTGCAAACACTTTCCGAATCGTATCCAACTTGCAGACACGTTAATGTTACCGTTAAAAGTTATTCGACTACACTCTAGGTACAGTATTGCGGCACTTCCCTCGTTAATATTCGCTTGAATTATATTAGAGATCGCTGACGAGTGAGTTTTAAACGAAAAAAGGGGTGTTATTAGTCATAAGTACTTTAAACTTATGTTTTACCCCTTTGTCTGTGTGTGTGTGTTTGTGGCATAATAGAACTTAGACGACTGGACTAATTTGAATGTTTTGTTTTTGTTTGTAAGCTGGTTTAAGAATAAAAAGGGAGTGTAAGTCGGCCACTAACATTTTAAGCCTAAAGCTAATCTCACACTCTACTGATTAACGTAAGAGGCAATGGCGAAACTTGGTCCCCGTTTCGGGTTGTGGGGGTCATATCATCATCATCATCAGGGTCATAAATCCAGACTCCGGGCTGATACTAAGCAGTTCGTCATAGAGAAACTCAATATCACTTTTACCCTACCGGGGAGCGAACCCGAGAGATCAGCACAATAGTCGTACGGCGTGCGAAATACAATTACGCCACCGAGGTAGTTCCTAACTTAAAATATATCCGTGCACCTTTAACTTTAACTATTCGAGATTTATTTTTGTTATGGCATTCTCCAAGAAACTTGAACATACTAATTGCTACTTGAACCGTATGATTACCGCAATTAACCCATTTAAATATGTTAATTCAACTAGTTCACCAGGTAATGTGCGCTATACGGATATTTTTGTGATAGGCCTACTTACCTATCGTTCTGTTGGACGGTGTAGTATGTACTGAACAAACCTGATATTAAATTAATTAAATTTAAATTAATTAAATTAGATTTACGAGAAATAATATTAAACAAGACGGAATAATTCTGGCGACCATCAAAAGATACATAGTCGGGTCCTAACCGATTTTAATGACAAAACTTCCCAAGCCCTTAATTATCCCCTTTTGGAACGTAGTTCCTTATCGCGCGTTGCGAAAGGGGGCTAGACGGAAAAAATTGGTACGAAAAGTTGGCACGACATAATTCTCCGACCAAGAATAAATATAATATTAATTTGATATCTAGCACACAAAGTTAAAGTCGAAATTCCGTTAATAAAAGTAAAACTTATGACATATGGAAATGTAGACGTGGTTTGAAATTTGAATTTTTGATTATCGAACACGGCGCGGCGGTCCACCGTTTAGGCTGCGTTTAGACGACGCGAAAAATTTCGTGCGGCCGTTTACACGATCGCGCAGTCGCCGCGTGGTTGGAGCGTTGCGAAGTATTAAACATTATGGCTTAGTCAATAGAGTTTACATTAGTTTTTCGAGTGATTCGAGCGCGGCGGCCGCGCGGCCGCCGCGCGGCCACAACGCGGTGGGATTCCTTGTCATATAAATGCGCCCTTAGTAGCCAGTCACCAAATTACCTATCATAAAATATTTGAATGTTGGCTGCTTCCAGATTATACAGTGTCTAATATATAGTCTACGGGATGACTGTTTAATATTACGACTCACATCGAATGTTCTGGAACTCTCTAGAACGTTCGGTGTGACGTCACGTAGACTGTAAGACCGGCCGGTGCTCGTCGATTTACGGGCTGGGCGACGTAGCAGCCGGTGTGCTCCCTTCGGACCCTCCGTCCCCCCCGAGATCGAGATCATTTTAGTCAAGCCCGAGAGGTGGTCAAGCGCGAGCAGTCCATCGATCAACGGAAGGTTCGAGAGAAATCGAGAACCTTCCGGGTGACGTCACGCGCGCCGATTGACCAGCCAACGCTAGCCGACCTCCCTGGAGCTTCGAGAATTATGGAAGTACCAGGTGTTCAAACCCGTTCCCCCTACCCCCACCCAATTTGTCCTCACCCCCCCTCGGCCTAAATCGGTAATTTTTGAGGCTAGAGGGTCGTGCGACGGCTTGTCGCAATCGGCTTATTGAGCCCGACACTTTGGCCCCAATAAAAATAAATTTCGACCCCCCAGTAAGAAAGATCTGTAAAAATATCTCTAAAAATTCAAATATCTCAGAAACTACAATAGATAGACAAATAAAATTTTATTAAAATTCCTTCACTAATTAATCGAAAGGAACTTCGTTCCATCCGGGTGTCCCTTGACACCTCTCAAGTTTTTTTTATCCGAGCAAAGTGACAGCACTACACCTTATCTTAAGCGCAGTGCAGTCCAAAACAACCAGCGACCACCGACAAACAATGAGTTTATCGGTGGTCTTCAGAATCATGCCGGCCTGTATAAATGCTACTTCACACTCCGAAGAGGGAACAAGTAAATCGAAGAGTCTGTGACAGGACAGGCGGATGACCAACAGATGTATACTGACTGATCCTGGCTGATTATTTATGCTCAGCAGTGCATCCATGTGTCATGTTTATTAGCGGTGGAGATCACTTTCTATTAGGTGATCCACCTGCTCGTTTGCTAGCCTCTGCTAAAATACTTTCTTTGATAATAACAATTGTATTTTGTTCAATTAAATTATTTATTACTGAATTTTGTAGACATATTATTCTTCCCCTGGTCGTCAACCACCTGACGGAATTCACGCATGAATGCATTTTGTTCATTATAAAGGGTAAAAAATGGGTCGATGACCTGGTTAAAGGTCGCTCGGAAACGTAAATATCACAGGTTGTGATGATTATGGGAATTAACCAGTAAAGCACAGTTTTATAAGGAAAATATTATTTAGCTAGTCCGATTAAAAGGCGGCTTCAACAATTTATAATTTCTATCTAATGGCTTGCAGTGTAATATCTAGAATCTATATTTAATCTTACATCCTGACGCAGTGTAATCACTTTGCCGTGTCTGACTAAAGAAAAGTTGAAGATAACGCAGTACACATTGATTATGCATGGCGTACAAGACGGGCGCACTGGGACGTGGTGTATTTCTTTTATAACGCGCGTGTGTTCTTTTTTTGCGAAAATACTACCTGAAGAACCAGCTCACGCTGTAGACGAAACGGACTACAGCGCGGCTCTCACATACAAGATTGAGATGGCTCCAATTAAATGTGACGCCAGTGGCGGGGCAAGACCTTAATGTGAGGTGGGCAAGGTATAATTTTCGCGAGGCCCTCTTTTTCTTTCCATAAATGTATCCGTTAACTTTTGACAGGTACTATTCTATTCATTGACTAAATTTGATATGTCAAGAATAATATTAATCGTTTTAAGAGTAAATTTTTTTGAAGTAATGTATCGGGTTCTCCCGAGGGGCTTGCGACATGACTTGATGGTTGATTGGGGCGGGTATAGGGGTACATCTTTGTATAACTTTGCCTGCATCGGTCATCCCCTTGTCCTGTCGCAGGCCCCTCGATTTGCTTCTGAAGAGGGAAGAAGCATTTATACAGGCCGGCATGAGGTTACTACCGATAAACTCATTGTTTGTTTGGCCGCTGGTGTTTTAGACTGCATTGCGCTTACCATCAGGTGTAGTGGAGTCATTTTGCCGTGCTCGGCCAAAAAACAAAAACACGACCGCGAGGCCATAGGCGGTGGCCCACGTCACCCACGCTTTATGCCGTCTCTGTATGACGCTTTAGGTTATGCACGAGCAGGGCGCACGAGACGCGCTCAGTGGCGCGTATTTAACTGGGTCTGACCGTTGCGTGGCGTCACCGTTCCGGCTGGCTCCACCGCGACATCACCCATGATGTATGAGACACACGGAGACAATAATGCCTGACAATAATGTTTCAAACATCTTTCTAGCCTGCTGTATTAGGCCGGATTTTATCACAATTCAAAATCTAAATAAAAAAAAAACGCATGTCGAAATCTTGCACAACTTATTGTGCAAGCGGCAGCATGCCTTACACAATTTAAACAGTTTATGCATAGTGACAACCTTAGTCTACGTTTTTTGGATTCTGACTAAAGTAGCTTACTAGCGGATTACAGGCGTGAGGGCGTATATGTCAACTTAAAATTTGGCTTACTTATGTTAATTTTATTATTTTACAGGGTGGTAGTTCCCTAGTATGTGAGAGGTTGTCTGGGTTGGTACCACCGCTTTGTCTCTTTCGGCCGCCCAACAACAGTATGTAAGCACTGTTGTGTGTCGGTTTGAAGGACATTGAAGCCAGTGAAATTACAGGCCAATTTTATGTCTCGGGGTGACGAGTACAGTTCAGTGCCATGCAGTGCTTTGTAATTCAAAGTTCTGTATGGTGTTGCTTCTGTTTATGGACAGGCGTTTACCATCAGGCGAACGCCTTGCTCGTTTCGTCAGTCAATCAAATAAAAAAATATACGCAAATATTTTAAATTTAAAAAATACTCGAAGAAAGTTATCTTGGTCGTGAATGATTGGGTTTGCACAGCGTGCAGGTAAGGTGGTGCAGGTAAGGCGGGCCGTGGCAGCGGGTTCGAGCGAGCATGACGCCCCATGTTACCTGATCGTGTCCCTCCGCTCATGTGTATCGCCAGTCGCCGCGCCGGTCGCTCGCTGGACGCTGGCACTTCAACTGTCTCCTTAACCTGCTATTTGGATAGTAAAACAAAAAACACGGGTGTTATTACATGTTTTATAACTGTGTTTGTGTTTTTTATTTCAATGAGTAACATTCGCGTAAACGTAAGAAATCAGAATAATAATATGATTTTCCTGCACTTTTGAAAGAAAGAAAGAAACATTTATTGGCAACCACTGGGTGGTAAAAAGTTTGACAATATAATCTATACTAATATAATAAAGCTGTAGAGTTTGATTGTTTGTTTGTTTGTTTGTTTGAACACGCTAATCTCAGGAACTACTGGTTCGAATTGAAAAATTTGTGTTGGATAGTCCATTTATCGAGGAAGGCTTTAGGCTATATAACATTACGCTGCGACCATTAGGAGCGAAGCATCAGTGAAAAATGTTGCAAAATCGGGGAAAATTATTTATATTTGAAGGCTTCCGTTGCTACGGTAATCAAATTGTTGCTATGGTAATCAAATTGTTTGATTCCAAAGCGGTATCAACATAATATTATTCTTTATCATTGTAAACAATAATTTATAAAGAAGAAATATTTGTATTTTTGTATGTAACGAATTAACTTAAAAACTACTGGACCGATTTGAAAAATTCTTCCACCATTAGAATCCTACAATATCCCTGATAAACATAGGCTACTTTTTATGGCGGAAAAAGCAGATCACGCGTGCGGAGCCGCGAGGAAAAGCTAGTTATATTATAAGTATGTTATCAAAAACAATAAACAACAATAACTTTTGGAGCTAGACTATCGTCACTGCCCCCTTTCGACATAATGGAGCGGAAATGTGCGGACGAACCGTGGTGCATTAATTGAACCTATGCCTAACCCTTCTGAACATGAAAATTATATGCTGCATAAATCCTGATCAATATTTTTTTTATCCTAACACGGCAAAGTGACTGCGCTACACCTGATAGTAATTGCAGTGCAGTCCAAAAAACCAGCGACCACCGACAAACGTGGGGTCATTATAATCATGCCGGCCTGTATAAATGCTTCTTCTTACTCCGAAGAGAGAAGAAGCCAGTCGAGGGGCCTGCGACAAGACAGGCGGATGACCGATGCAGGCACAGGGATACAAGGATGTACCCCTATACCCGCCCCAACCAATCATCAAGTCATGTCGCAAGCCCATCGGGAGAACCGTGTGTGGGTCATTTTGGCAGATTTTTACACCATATGTATACGTTGGCAGTTATCCGGGCGGATATGAATATCCTATCACCAGCGATTAATATGTCTTAGTGACCTACCTGTAGTCCCCTAACCTTCCAATACAACAATCTCACGACACGCGACGTCGTGCACCGCAACAATCCATCAATAACAAGTAATTACCAACTCGTTAAAGTTTTCACACATCTGTTACTGTTGAGATTATCCATTCAATATGTTTCTGAGAATATAGTTATTACTTGTTGCTGTACTGTGAATGTACAGTAACAGTCTTCCCGCTAATCTTTCGGTTACGTAACCTAGAAATTTTAACAGCTATTTTTTATGCGCCAGTTTTATGATCCAGTGGAGACATTTCCATATAGTAACAAGTAAAATGAAGCGATAGCTTAGCGGAAAATAGTACGGACTGTCGAGGCGAAAGTCGCAGGTTCGAAACAGCTCCAAGAGTATGCAACGTTACATGAATAATAATTGTGCCTGAATAATAATCTCCCAACACGCATTAGGCCAGTTGGTAGACTAAGGCCTAACCCCTCTCGTTCAGTAGGAGGCCCGTGCCCAGCAGTGGGACGTGTATAATACAGGGCTAGTATTATTATTTAACTAAAATGTGTGATTTTGGTATCAATAAGCATCACTATAAGATTAATGAACGACTCGGAGCACATACATGATATTTGCACCTTGAGAAAAATTCAATTGACTATGCAAATTCTAATTAAATCTAGTCCCTTATAATTCCAACATATTTGGTCGTGTTTTCGATATTAAATATAATCTACTTCAAAAATATTACACGTACCGAATTCACACAAAAACATATCGAATTAAATTACAGAAACTACTTTTTTCTCGAAAAGAACTTAAAATAACTGTTAAGTACTACGAATAAATAAATCTCAGATTTTCGCTACAGTGCTTTCCAGGGTCGATCAATGACCAATGTTGAATTGCTTTCACCTGCCGTGGTCATATGTAGCCGGCTATTAACGTACCAACAGCATGGCATTGTCCAATAATACCAATTACACGCTCTCGATCTGCACGAGATGGTAGTAACATAACAACAACCTCACCTCACGCCTGTGTCACCCACGAGGTAGACAGTCTAGTGCTTCCACAAGTCGCCGAGCCTATTTCCTTCCCATGATATACTAGAAGGAGAGCGTATTATCATATCAATCATAAATCCTAATCAAGTTTACATGTTTGTTTTTGAACATGAGAAATCTACCCAAATTTTGATTGCCTGACCTGAGGAATGAACCCAGAAGGTATAGAAAAGAGCAACGTTAGAGTTTCTTGCCCTTTCTTTTCTAATAAGACAGCCTTTTGAACTAGAGAGTTTATTGGCGGAACCCAAACATTATCTGTTGTATGGATTAATATTTTGATTTTGTAAAACTCTTAGGGTTAAGAAGGAAGCTGCACACCTTGATCGCGATAGAGCTGATCCGCCCGGAGGCCTAGACCGCCGGTACGATGGCACTAATCGCCTCGCTTTCTCTGATTAGGAGCAAGTTAGAAACAGGAATAAAGTTTAGTGGCAAGGTTAGAGGGAAAGGTAAGAATGTGGCAGGGTCTAAGAGGAATTTTTCCATATAAAAAAGGGTATGTGGCAAATCAAATTGGCTTGCTTTTTGAGAGGTGGTGTTTAGACTCTTTATACCATACATTGAATACCACATGCAAATGCATAGCCTCGCTGGAAGAAAGCGAAATGTGATCGTTGCGTTGATTTTGATGTTTTTTCCGCTTTCTAGATACAACGAGGCTTGCGAGGAGGGGTTGGGGAGGGGAGGCTGTGGCCACCGAAGCGTTATAAAATGTAATTTATAATGATATTAACGAGTTACTTATTAAAACCGTAACTTCAGGCTGGCATAATTCTGCCGACCGTCAAGGGATGCAATGTCTCTTGACAGTCTACATTATATTTGGACTGCACTCTGCATGCAGTGTATAATCACTTTATCATGTCCGGATAAAAAAACAACTTTTCTTTTTTTTAACTGTATTACTCTTTTGCTCGTGGCTCAGCAAGCATGCAAGTCCTCTAGTATTTTCTATCATATCGCAGAGTGATATTCAGCGCATTCTGTTTGGTATTGCTTCTGTTTATGGGATGGCGCGACGCTTACCATAGGGCAGGGGACCTGCTTGTTTCGTCATTTAGGCTTATAAAAATAGTATTTTTTAATAGCTTATCTATTTACTGAAATGATCTGGGAATGAGTATAGTAAAAAGCTACTTTTTATTTTCTCAATATTAAAATATGTTTCACTATTGTGGTTCATGTAATTTATTATTTTTATGTAAATTTGGTTGTTGGTTCCTCAATAAAAATAAGTAACAAAGGGCGGACAAACGAACTAATGGGTTACCTGATGGTAAGTTATCTCCACAGCCCGTAAACACTCACATTACTAGAAGAAGTATGAGTGCATTGCAGATTTTTATTGAAAGAAATGGTATTTAAGTAGCAGGGGGAGTTATTTGACACTTTGGCAATTTCAAGGACATACATAACCTAACAGTTAGTTGATACTTCACCTCGGTTTTAGGTGAGTCGGTGGTACCCTGGACAGAGCGTACGTCCTCTGTGGTTTCCGGGGTCATCAAGTATACATTTGAAATACAACAGATATGGCTCATTACCACTGTCTCACAGGAAACCAGTGTGAAGTTACGGCATTCTGCTGTATTTCGTACGGTGAGTGAGATATCCGGAAGCGATAATCCATAATCCCTCAATTATCCCTTGCCTAGCGCCCATGATTCTTTTAGTACTGTGGGCGTACATGGGCGGTGGATACCATTTACCATTAGTCGTTCCACTTCTTCGTTTGCCAGCCTATGCTATATAAAAAGTAGTTAAAATTAGTGTCCGAAAATAAGCCTCTTCATTTGTTACAATCTAAATAACCTGCAAAATTCCAGGATCTAATTGTTGTTGGAAAGTATTGTCACCACTCTATTAAATGTAGTAGAGAATGCACAGAAAGCGTATCAGCATGATGAGTGCGCAAGTAATGCTAGCACAGATCCACTGATAGTTATATAAAGTACTACAATTTAAATTATGCGCTTCGAAAACATTCGGATGTCTAAAAAACGGACCTGTGATTATGATTACCTAGTAAAACCTGTTACAAAATGTACATAGGTAATAAAATTAGATAATATGGTTATTTTTCTCATAAACCATTCGCCATTTATTTTATGGCCGAGATCTGTAACACGTAATGAATGTGTACGAACACGTGGATCACCTGAAGTTAATTAATTTCGTGAGGGACTTACGACTTGACTTGATGGTTGGTTGGGGCGGTTATATCCTTGTATCTCTGTGACGGCATCAGCCATCCGCTTGTCCTGTCGTAGGCCCCTCGATTAGCTTCTTCCCTCTTCGGAGTATGAGGAAGCATTTATACAGGTCGGTATGATTCTGATAACCCACCGATAGCTATATAGAAGCTCTAATGTTTATCGGTGGTCGCTTGTTTTTTGGACTGCACTGCTCTTACCACCAGATGAAGTCACTTTGCCGTGCTCGGATAAAAAAAATACTGCAAACCTATAAAATTTAATAGTACAATATTTCAATACAAATACATTATTTCATCATGTTCTACCCACTGATCCACACAGGTAGCATATGTTAGCGATTTTCACAACAGTGTCGATGCGAGCCGTTGATAATAGGCGATGTCTCCACCACCGACGATCTCCTAAGTGATAATCATAAACGACGACTCGATCTGTATCTAAACTAGCATTGCACTTCATAATTAAAATTTCTAGTGTTTCAGATTAACATCAATGTACGCAACTGTCGCGCCATAGTGACTACTGAAACTGATTATACATGAAACCCTATTAAGATACGTCGTACAAATAAACTGCTTGCATAGCTTGTCGAATAATTTTGTGGTTGAAACATTCGTCTACTTCTCTCTTTATTCTTTTTGTTTTATATGTTGCCCAAATAAATAAATAAATTGTAGGTTATAAGAACTAAGAGAAAGAATAATAACGATTTTCTCATAGAAAATTTCTGAGAAACAATAGTTAGGCCGTCACATTTCGTCCGTACAAGAAGCTGGCCGAAGGAATAAATTCTCTTCCATTCAAAAACAGTGAAATCTTAGGTGTTCGCTAATAGCATAGATCACTTATTATCTGATGAATCTTGTTCTTTAGCTTACATTCTGAAGTCTAAACCAGTATTGTTTGTGCAGGTGGTGTACGCTGAGCGGCATGTACGAGCCTCGGTAGCGGCAGCATGGCCGCGCTCCTGTGCCTGGCGCTGCTCGTGCTGGCCGCGCCCACAGCTCTGCATGCGCAAGGTATACGCAATATTTTAATAGCCTTTATAAGCGGATGCAATCCCCTGATAAAGTTACTGTCGCCGATGGACACAATCAGGCTACTGCCTACAGTGGTGGAACATATAATCCGTATTCACTGCCGTAAGTAAAGAAAGTTGCCCGTAAATAATTGTCTGTAAGAGTTTGCCTTGAGCTACAAGGCCGCCAATTATACCAAATTGTTTTATAAAATGACTAATTTGTTGTATATCTTGTGCAAAATAACTTTTGTTAGATTCTTGTCGTGTATATTCATACTTCAATTAACTTTCCGTGATATAAAAGTTGATCAAATCTCGGCTGGAGATTTCGTAACTTCTTCCAAATCATTTTAAACGATGAAAATTCGTATTTTTACGTACGTGTTAAATTGCTTAAATCATAAAGGTAAGTTAGTAAGTATTACACCTTAGTAGCGTCCGTCAGACCAGAAATATTTTTTGCCTTGTGCAAATATAACCTAATTATTAATAAACTAACTTTCAAACAAAAAAACCGCATCCAAATCGGTCTATTTCTTTAAAAGTTACAGATTTTTTATAAACTTTTTTAACGTTTATTCTTACGATTTTACTTAAACGGTAAAATCGTAAGAATAAACGTTAAAAAAGTTAACGTTTATTTATACGCAACGGTACCTATGCATAAATAAACCATAATCACCACGTAACATAAACATATGAATGGCGTTATAATATGAAATCGGGACACGTTTCATGTTCTACTTTCACACACCAAGTTAGTTAGGAAAAGGATTAGTAAACACAATCAAAGTTCCATGTAGAGTTGTCACGCAAGCGATCAGTGTGGAGGGTCGGTGAACTTATGTTTTTCTTTTTGAACACACGACACAATTAATTAATATTGTAATTAAATATTATGTTATTAGATTTAAATAATTTAATGCTCGGGAGGAGGTACCTGATACATTTGTACCCGATTGAATAGCGAGCGTCGTACACAATATGGTGAAAGATCTGCCATGCCGCCGTCCGCTCGTTCAGGTGACTTCAGCCGCAGCAGGATCTCAGCTGATGCCGACCAGTTGGGTACAAAAATATCGGGTACCTTCCCATCAGCAAATGTTCAAAATAAATTTATTTATTTATCTTACCTTAGGTTTATCTTACCCCTTTTCCAATACCTATTACTATAGCCCCTTACCGTCAGGTGTTACGCTTGCTCGTTTGTTAGCCTCTACTGTACGTCATCTCCACCACTCATCATTACATACACAAAGAAGAGTCGTGAGTGGCTGATCTTTAATGAAAGGAATAGGATAGGTAATGAACCGGAGATTAAAATGTCACTCCAGGAATCTCACCCCAGGAATATTACTCGGTCTATAAAATATCGCAAGGCGCCATTTCATATTCACTTCGTTAGATAGTGGTCCCTGTCAGCCCTTCCATTTTGTAAACAAAACTGAGCACGGCTCTACCACGTAATCTGGGCTCTCCAAGATTAAGGTACCTAAAGACAGATCAGCACCGGAACCCAGGGGTCGGCGACCCAGCACGGTACACCACGCAGTATAATCGGAGCTGTCTCCGCGAGGTCGCCGGCCGACCGTTTGCATATTGCACGCCGCGGTCACTGAATCGTAACTGCAACTTGAATTTACTTTAGATAGTGCAGGATAGTGTAGGAGAAATCTCGACGGGTTTTATAGCAGAGGTGTCAAACACGCAAGCGGATCATCTGATGGCGAGTGATCCAAACCGTCCATGATATCCACAATACCTTAAGAGCCATGAACGCGTTGCCGATCTTATATGAAATAGGTAATTAAAGAACATGGAAGCAGGGGTTTTGGGCCTTCAGGTCTCACTTGCCGTAAAAAATGCAACATCAACCTACTACTTTGCGTTGGTCTCCTGTGAGATAGTGGTAACAGCCCGGTCGAGCTATTCCTGTTTATCATGTTGGGCACAAATCCAATTCTGAGCAAATCACGTGTCTTTGCATGTATTTGCTCATCGAAAAACTGACTATATTTTTGCAAGGAGGAAGGTACAGGGTCAGATCGCATTTTGTACTGGATAGCAATGTACACATGGGGAAAACCCAACTAAGCATATATGTTCAAGCTAATTACGTTCTTGGGTAAGCCATTCAGTAACTTCAGGCAGAAATTATTCTGCCGACCGTCCAGGGTTACAACGTCTTCCGACGGTAGGTATTGTGTTTGGATAGCTCTGTACTTACCATTAGTGCAGTCACGTGCCAGGATGAAATCCAATCCTTAAAAAAAGTGTTAAGCATCAATCACAAACATCTGAATGCCCAAATTCCCCTTTTCTTCCCAATTCCTAATTATCTCTTTCCTATATATACTGAAGGTTCGTGGCACGTGCCTGGCTAATAAATAAAAAATCTAAGTTGTATTTTATCAACTCAAACGTGTGCCGGTAGACGCCATGGTCTGGTTGTAGCGTTTCTTTGCACATTGTTCCTCGCGTGTTACAACACTATGTAAACTAGCGGTGCGGTGTAATTGCCGACGAACAACGCCGAAACTGTACGATATACGGGTATTGAATCACTGCAAAATATTGCATTGTAATCACTTGAAGTTCAAAGTAAAAGTATTTTTATTTTTTTGTACACTGCCACCGTTAAGACCGACTTACTGCTACTAGTAATAGTGGATCTAGAGAAGGGCGGCTAAAAGACTAGTTCCTTCAAAATTATAGTAATTACTGCTCCTCCAATGTTTACAGTCCATGACAAGTACAAATAACTGCTCACTTATCTTTCAGTACCCTAATTATTTTCTAACTCCACCACTAGTTACGCACAAACATCTATTAAAAATTGTTTTGAATATAAATTTTTGTGCGTACACTTTATAAGAAATTGAACCCCACACCGCTGACCCAAATTTATCAACACGCATCCGTCTTCTCCAGGATTTATTATAAATATAATGTATGAAAAAAAATTAAGAGTATCCTACACGGAAACCTGGTAGTAAAATATACGGATATGGGCGGTGGAGATCACTTGCCATCAGGAAACGCTTGCTTATTTGCCGGCCGTATAAACAAAAAAGGAATGGACATTTAAATGACACATCTGAGCATTGAAACTTGACAACTCCCTATGATACCTAATTAGTTTTAATCCCTAAATATATTAATTACATTTTTGAAATAAAAGAAATAAAAAAAACTGAGTCAAATAATGTAGCTTTGATCGTGGTGACTGCCGGCGAAACTGTTTCGACAGCTAATGATCATGTTCCTCTGCCGTCGGCGTATGCTGATTGAGACATTTAATTACAATACCGACAATACACTGTTTTAGTTTGCTGGTAATTTGTATGTTTCATCACTAATTCAGGTGCGCTTAGCGAATTTAATTTTATCATACGCACTCAGGCCTGTAATCCTCGAATGAGTAGGCAGAGGTGTAACCAGTACACTCACATTTCACCAAGCTTATTTCCATCCCATGATGTGTCCCACAATTCCAGATTCCGAGGATTTCGTGATAGAAAAACCCAATATAACTTTTATCTGACCCGGGGATTGAACCTTAGACCTCAGCATAGCAGTCGTACCGCATAAGCATGACCATGATTGATGGCATACGCCACAAAATATTTGTGACAAATGGAAGGGTCCATATCACTCAATGAGAAGAGAATGACGACTTCCTAAAAAAAACGAAGGTTGTTTATAGGCAGAGATATAATGTAAAGACAAATACAGAGCTAGGATGTAACCAAAGATCAAATTAAATGGTATAGATTAGGAAAGGTCTATTTCCAGCTGTTGACAAATGTAAGTTCTTGATTATGATGATCAAGAATTAATCAGCTGCTTTATCGCTTCTTTGTTTCTCTTTATCATTTAAGTTTTTAATATTATTAAATAGAATAAGTAAGTTCGAGTGGTAGAGCGACGCTATAGAGAGATTTTGTCTACAGCATGAATGGACCGGCTCGACTGGGTCGTTACCAATGTCTCACAGAAAACCGACGTAAAGTAGCGGCTTGTTGTTACGTTTCGTGAGTGAGATATCCGGAAGCACAAATTCCCCTCCCATTCTCAATCCCTAATTATCTCTTTCCTTTAATGTCGGCATCGCGCCCATGAATCTTGTGGTATTGTGGGGGTACATGGTCGGTGGAGATCACTTACCATCAGGTGCCCCACTTGCTCGTAAATCTCTAAGCAAATATCGATAAATTCTTTCAACACAACTATAACCTGTTACAATTATTTAGACTAAAGTAACATTTGCCTTCAATAAGTCTGTGTTTTAATTTATGGGTGTATCGGATCCTAACCATTGTATTTAGGGCCGACATTTCCTCTCGACAGTGGCTGCACCGGTAACAATTGGCGACTAATTGTTGTTGCAAGTAGAACAACCGTCGCAACCAAGCCAGGATGTAACAAGTCGTAAGTTGCGACAATGGCTTACTTGTGAGCGGTCAGTGCTGTTGAGTCATTTCAGTTGGCTTTATCCTGTACTCTCTAAAAGAAAAGGTTTATTTTGCCATATGTTATGAGGCTAATATATTATAAATATAACATTACTAGCTTTTGCTTGCGACCCTGTCCGCGTGAATGTAATTTTGTATTAGATCCCACGGGAACGGACGAATCGGTTCAGCGGTTTAGATTTTTCATACAAACTTTCATTCCCTTTTTAAACCCTTCAGGGGTAAATTTTTGGATTTTTTTGGAAAAAATAGTAGCCTATGTCCTATTCTGATGTATAAGCTATATTATTGTAAAGTTTCATTAAAATCCATTCAGTAGTTTTTACGTGAAAGGGTTACAAACATACATCCATCCATCCATCCATACTTAAAAACTTTCGCGGTTATAATATTAGTAGGATTGTTTATCTGCAGTTAAAAATCATCTCTGTAATTTGTTTATAGCAATATGAAATGATCGAGTAGGTCACCTGACGGTAAGTGTATCCACCGCCCGTGAACATCCATAGTTCCTGAAGAATTACGTATACACTGCCGAAATTACATCACATCCAGTTGTACATCCAGTTGATTTCTAGGTGTACTAGTCTCTGCCTACCCCTTCGGAGATCACAGGCGTGAATACGTATGTACAAATATGTAATTATCACGCAAAGGATGTGTTCGTTTTAGCGCCGGCAATGGATGTTAATAATTTACCTAACAATGAATATCCGACAGCAAACATGTAAACAAGTTTCCTACCGACATCAAACGGTTCTCTTGTATCCCTTAGAATATGCAGTCATAACTCTGTGGACATTATTACGAGGTTGGTACTAGGTTTGTTTGGTATAATGATTTAAGATTACATCACTAAAGTATAGCACTGAACTGCACTCCACTAATTTCACTGGGTTCAATGTCCTTCGAAATACAACAGTGCTTACACACTGTTGTTTGGCGACAGAAATAGACAAAGCGGTGGTACCTACCCAGACGACCTCTTGCATACGAGGCACCTACCACCTTGTAAAATTATAAACATCATATTGGATTCAATAAAATTTAATCTCTATATCTGTTTGCATGTCGGAAACCGTGAAGCCGGCACTAAAGGCAAGCGATTTGAATAAAGTCGTCGCAGTGACTCCACAATGCATTTAGTTAATAATTACTGTATCGGTGCGGTTCTTTGTACCGTTGGACGATTGTTGCGTGATTTGCGAATAATGTTCTATTCACACTCTATCGGGCGCTGTGTTAGTCAGCCTCGCTGTCCTACTGTTGGAGAAAGGCCTTCTCTTTTATCAATGGAGTGTGGATCCTGATCTCACACTGCTGTTCCAAAGTGGGTGGTACGTCCCTTCCAGACCATGCAACGGTTTCGGAAAGGCCTTTAAGATTAAAATCTAGGTGCTCATGGCTAAATGGCATAGATGTTGATATTATGAAAGACATAGAAGAAATATCCTTCAGAAAAGAAATGGGTCACTCTAATTTATTCATATAGAGCTTTATGGTTATCGAACCATTCAACATGAACTTATTTTAAAAGACTTCAAAGCATAATTTGATTACATCGGGCAGGAATAATATATCGGACGACCATTTGGCATATGACGAAAAAGATAAGGCTTTAGAGAGGGGGGCTGTCTCCCGATATCTCTTTGGCGATACTCATAAATTACATAATAATTCGGTTGCATCAACGCAACGTCACACTCTCTCCTAAACATGGAGTTTCGTTTCCCTTGGCGAATTAATTTCATAAATTTTAATTTAATTTGTATGAATAATCAGTTAAAAACCATTGTGTACGCTCTTCGCTACTTAACATTATTAGGTAATAAACAAAAATTTATACCCCGCATTTTGCTAATGAATAATTTTATAATTAAGAATTAAAATTTTAGCTTTGTTTTATGTGGTAAGTGGCAACAAGTACTTTTATTTAGGCTGAAAACGATGAGGTATTAGGCAACCACAATTTGTGTTTAAGTTTTTCGATTCTAAAAATCACACATTAATTGCCCGGGACAGGAATTGGTGCACTCGCTATACCCATCCTTTCAGAAATACAGCCGTGAACTTATAAATAACTAATTCACTCAACAGTCTTCTTCTCACACTAAGTGAACCTGTATCGTGGGTATCAGGTACTACGAGAGATGGAGTCCACAACACCCAGATCCGTAACTAATATTCGTGAATCACACAAACATTAGTCTCGGTGCGGTCTCGGGATCGAATCCACGGCCCCTAGATTCGCAGCTGGCTACTTGCCCACTGCGCTTCGAAGGCTGTCAAAAATAAACAAAATAAAATAAGTAAACCTGTAACTCGATCTCCGTGTGAATAATGATGTATCGCCAATATATTGCCACTCAATGATACATTATGTAACTCGTTGCTGCTTCTGTTGAAGAAATGTATTATAATGAATCCTACTTAAATCTGTGACTGTTAAAGAAAGACAAATGTATCTTGTATGGCGTTTAACGTTGATGGTGCAGTGCGGTCTGCACCGGAAGCACGCACCGCAGCGCACGACCCTTCTGTTACAACGGACCACGGACCGCGTACGACGACTGTCGGCACTGTCTCGGCTCTAAATACACTAGCTTTATACTAATATTATTGTAAAAATAGTTATTAAACCATCCCAGGCGATGTAGAGTCGATAATGTCGTTATTAATAATTATTAGTACATGGGCGATCGAGCTTCGCTCGGCGTTTGTTTTTTTTTTTTTTTTTTTTTCTTAGCATAGGCCGGCAAACGAGCAAGTGGGTCACCTGATGGTAAGTGATCTCCACCGCCCATGTACGCCCACCACCAGAAGAGTCATGGGCGCGTTGCCAACCGTAAAGGAAAGGGATAATTAGGGATTGGGAAGGGGAGGGGATTTGGGCTTCCGGATATCTCACTCACCGTACGAAACGCAGCAGCAAACCGCTACTTTACGTCGGTTTTCTGTGAGACAGTGGTAACGATCCGGTCGAGCCAGCCCATTCATGCTGTAGACAAAACTGTCTACAGCGTGGCTCTACCACTCAAAAAGTATGGAGATTTACGAAAACGATATTATTATTTTATTTTTGTGATTATATAAGATACAAGTAGTATCTAAAAAAATACGAGACGGTGCTATATTATAGTAATAGAAAGAATTTAATTTATATGTTTTAATGGAAAATCTTGTTTTCTCAGGAAAAATGCTCATAGGTACAGATAAACCTAGAAAAATAATTAAAATATATATACAATTATTGCTCCTTTAGATATATGTGATAAGAGCTTTGAATAAATATTATTTATTTTATAGGAGATGCCGACAAACGAGCGAGTGAGTCACCTGATGGTAGGTGATTTCCACTGCCCTTAAACACCCATAATACCAGTAAATCATGGATACGTTGCGGATCTTAAAGGAAAAGGATATTCAAGGAATCAAGAAAGGGAGAGTTATTAGGGCCTCCGGGACTTCTATTCTGTAGTTTATTCTATTATTAAACGGAAAAGTGCACATATGTATAGTGCAGTCCAAATAAAATGTCTAGTATCGATAGGCGTACCATCCTTCGGTAATTGCGATTAATTATAGCTACCTGAACTAACTGAATATACATAGGCTGATAACAGAACGAGCCACTGCTGCACTTACTGCTTACACTATTTTTCACCACCTTGATACTTTTATATTTTTAGTAGATCTACGATTTATGACAATAATTTCTCGTTTCATTACTGAACACTCATATTCCGCTTTCAATAAATAAATATGTGGTTTTTCCCCTCGTTTTTCATACATTAATAATGACTGATCGTCGATGATTAGTAGCCTATCTCGAATGAGGCGCTTTATCGTTCCTCGCACTACTCAATTTTGTGTGCAGTAAGATTCAAAATTGCATGCACAGGTCATATTGAATCAAGCGATTTACATTTATAGTCGTATTCGAATAGGCGCCACACTCATTCAACATTTATAACGCGATATATACAAGTACACTGCACTCCCCTTGCTCTGATTACGTAAAATTTGCAAAAATCGCTCAGTCATCGCGATATCGATTGCTATTTTCAAAAACTAGTTTTCAGGCAGATCGACTACACTGGTTCGCTACTACTGAGTGGAGAGCAGATTTCCACTAGGATCAGTAAGGATGCTTGTTGATTTTTAAAACCACGTTTTTTTCATAATGACGAGTGCACTTTTCCGGCGAGTCCTAAAAACGATTTATCCGCGTTTGATACCTTGGTATTCAGTCACAAATCACTTTATGGTACGAGGATAAAAAAACAAATATAAAGAACGAAACCTCTCGAGTACAAAATTAGAGATATTCCGTTAAAAGTACTAATACGTCCCCCACAGTCTTGCTATTTGACATCAAGTTTTGTTATTGCTATGCTATTACATACGTAATAAGGCTACAAACAACACGCACATGCAAACCGTTCGAGTTCCCGTGGTGTATGCCATGTCACCGTTCTACTTACATGTTACTTACTATGATTAATCTCATTACACTTTTAATCGAGTACGTCTTGATTAACTCTTACAAATGAGGTAGATTCAAAATTATTAGACAGAGAAACGTACATATACAATAGCTTAGTTTATTATATTATAGTAAAAGTGGTGGGATATTTTTGAAGTTATACTTCTTTAGGCGCGTTATGAAAAAATGATGAGAGTGAAATTTTAAGATGCGCGCGCACCTGTGACACAAAAAATTAACAGTATGAAGTTAGGCGCGTTATGAAAAAATGATGAGAGCAGTATGAAGTTAGGCGCGTTATGAAAAAATGATGAGAGTGAAATAAAAAAATAAATAAATAAATGTAAATAAATAAATATAAATATATATATATATATATACACTCCTTTGCAAAAAAAACGGGCGGGTTTGATTTTTTAACATTATTGGTAATAATTTAGTTCTTCAGAGGTTTTAATAGCCAAACTATGTTACTGGCACTTAATAAAGAGTCTGGGTATGAAAAAAAGTTCATTCCAAATTCAAAACTTTTGTTTTTTAAATTATTAATCCCTTTTTCATTTTGTGACACTTTTCGCGGGTTTGCGGTTAAAAGGTTATCAAGCAACTAAAAGTAACTTTTCGTTATTTTTAGTACAACAATTTATGTTTATCGCATAATTCTGCCTTATTGTGACTTAAAACAGATATCTTTGTGTCTATCGTAATGGCAGAAAAAGCAATGAGAGCTAGTAAAATTATAGCGCTGCTGGAAGAGGGGTGTAGCCAATGTTACGTCTCACAGCGGTTAAACGTGAGTCGTTCAACCGTACAAAGAACCTGGACTCGATACCAAGAGACAGGTTCCGTTCAGAGAAGGCAAGGTTCTGGGAGAAAACGTTGCACACAGCCGCGAGACGATCGCTTTTTAGTGACTCAGGCGCTGAGGAACCGCAAAGGCAGTTACATAGACCTCAAAAGAAACCTTGAAGAGGTACGAGGAGCACAAGTTAGCCTATGGACTGTGAGGAGAAGACTTTTAGCCGCTGATATACGTAGTCGACGACCAGCGCGGGCCCCCAAGTTACTCCGTGAGCACCGGATTGCGCGGTTGAGGTTCGCTAGAAATTGCCTATCTTGGACACCAGGTAACTGGAGTAGCGTACTCTTCTCCGATGAGGCTCGAATTTGTCTGCATGGTGAGGACCGACGTCGGCGAGTGTTACGAAGACCAGGGGAACGCTATGCCGATGTGTGTTTTGAAGAAATCACCCCTTATGGTGGAGGGTCCGTTATGTTTTGGGCGGGCGTAACTTCCAACTATCGTACCGAGATAGTATTCATAGAAAATGGCTCACTAAATGCGCATAGGTACATAACAGAAATCCTTTCTCAAAATGCACAACCCGCACTGACTGTAATTGGTGAAGATGCCATTTACATGGACGATAATGCTCGGGCCCACCGTTCTGGCGACGTAGATGCTTATATGCAAGAGGTCGGTATTCGTCGTTTGGATTGGCCAGCGCGGAGCCCCGACCTTAACCCCATTGAGCACGTTTGGAACCTCCTAAAAAGGCGAGTACGATCTGTCCAACCACCTCCACAAAACATCAGAGAGCTTAAACGTGTAATCTCGACTGAGTGGGAACACATTCCACAGGACACCATCAAAAGCCTGGTGGGAAGCATGCCAAGACGATTACATGCCGTAATCGCTGCAAGAGGAGGTCATACTCGTTATTAATTTTTATTTTTTAATGTCTCTTTTATTAAAATACCATAAAAATACTCGTAGTCTTAATTTCATTATACCCATAAAAATGTCCATTTTAACACGGCTCTCTGTTTACATTGACTAAAACACCGATACCAGGATAAAAGTGTTAAAAAACTAGATTCTCATTGATAATAAGAAATTTCTAGTCATCCAAGCTAATGACATACTAAAAATATAATAATATTTACCCATAGAAAAGCTAAGGTAAAGTGTGTGTGTAAGGTGCCCGTTTTTTTTGCAAAGGAGTTTATATATATATATATATATATATTATATATATATATATAGATAATTATATATAGATGCGGTTTTTATTTTATAATTTGGAACATGGTGCCGTAAAAAAAGTACCAGGTTCGCATAAACGCGAAGAGAGTAGAATGTCCATTTTTCATGGCGAGTAGCCGTAATTAATAAACAAATGACGATTTGGACAAAGAAAAACTCTTTAGGTTTTTTCTTATTCGGAACATGTTGCCGTAAAAAGTACCAGGCTCGCATAAACGCGAAGAGAGTAGAATGTACTTCTATCATGTCGAGTGGATATGTTGATATAAATTAAAATACTTTTATTTAATATAATTAACACTAAATATTATTAAATTATTAATGTTAAATACTTATTATTGGTTATTTAATGATGCCAAAGAAGTATAACTTCTCACGCGCGTACATAAGTACACGCACCCATATTTTTTTTATTTATTTGATTGAATGACGATATGATTCATTATAAAAACGAATTTGATAATAAAGTACCTACCCGGTAGGAGAATAGAAACTGAAAGTGCGTGCGGTCCGCGGTCCGAGCCCTGCTGACCCCAACACCGATCCGGCGGATACGAGGGCACGAGGGGGATTATTTATTGCGCGGTAGCTTCCGCTGTACCACCTGCTTTTACGGTCTCTTTAGACGAGTATTTATGAATATGAAAAATAATAAACCCTTACGCAACTTAAAATGTGTATTCGGTATTAAAACAAATAATATATTGCTTTGGCTTTGTCAAGCAACAGTGTGCAAGCACTGTTGTGTTTCGGTTTGAAGGACATTAAATCCAGTGAAATTACTGGGTATTATGACACTTAACATCTTGCCACCCCGTGACCACGAAGGTTAAAAAGCTTTCGAAACTTCGCGTCGGGACCAAAATTAAAATAAAAAAAACGCGATAAAATCCGTTTAAATTATGTAGTTTTATTTCAATGACTTAACATCTTATGTCACGGGGCTAGTCATAGCCATAATTATAATAGAGGACGGATAATGGAAAGTATGAAATGATTCGCGGAAGTGGCGTAAGATATTGCGGTTTCGCGATCACCTTCCGTCTTGTAACATCTCACTAGTAACACACAACACAATTTACCGACAAAACAGTCTGTAGGTTAGCATAGAGGTGACTAATGAGATAATGTTTCAGTAATTGCTACAGAATATGGACTTAATATTATATTTGGTATTTCGTGGTACAGGCCAATGGCCACCGGCGTTGACCCAGTTTTGTCGCTGCATGATACTTAACACCGCCGACAGCTTATGTTTCCTTAATATCATTTATATTGTTCTCATGATACATTGTATGACAAAAAATATTTTTATTACATCCAAGAATATTACTTTCTATGCAATAGCTAGGTTACCAATAAATATGAGTGGTACAGCCATGCTGTAGACAGTTTTGTCTACAACATGAATGGGCCGGCTCGACCGCTTAGAGACATCGTCATCATGCACTCGCGTTCGCATTGAGCCGACATAGTAGTATTTTCTGTGGCCTAACCCGGAGGAAATATAACACTGTCTCAGGACGCTAATATCTCTTCTCTTATTAGCAATTTGGTAGAACAAGACTAAGAAGGATTTGCACCCAGAACCTAGGTCTTGATTTCAAAAACCCCAAGTTGGACAACCACAATTTGTGTTTGAATTTTCAATATGATTAGAATAGCAAAAGGCACGCCCCCTATAAAATGATTTAACGTAAGTAAATCCCTCTCATTCAGTAGAGGGGGCCCGTGCCCAGCAGTGGGACGAATATAATATATAGGGCTAATAAAAAAAATTATAATCGGCGAAAAGTAGGCATAGCTCTAGTTGCACCTCAGCCCACCCCATTGGGAATACAAGCATGGTATTATGTCCTAAATATATTTTTATTCAACTCTACCTCTAAGATCTGTTATAATGTGATTATGTGCGTTAGACGGAAGAAGATTGCGGCTGGACGCGGCCCGACCCGTTGCTTCAGCCACTCCGACGGAAACTCCGCCAGCCACGGTCGCAGCCATCGCACTGTCGATCAGGTCTCGTGGTGAGTGAGCACCACACAAACATGCACTTGGTAGTTCGCAGTAGATGGGCTAGAGAACATTGCTGCATGAGTTTTTTTTATCTGTGACTGACGTACTGTGACAACGTGCTTCCAAAAGTGTTATATAGTATAGACTAGATGACCCGGTGAACTTCGTATCACCTACATAATATATTTGTGTAAAATGTGGTCAAAACTTAATACAAATGTTTTATTTACATTAAATGCAATTAAGTGAGGTACTGCGCCATTGCACGTGAGGTAGCCCGTCGCACATTTAATTGACTTCGACGACCTCAGTCAGGTCGTCTCCCACCTCCCTCCGGTTGGACAGTCCTGTCCCCGTCCCGTCCCCGTCCTGTCCCCGTCCTGTCCGCGTCCTGTCCGCGTCCCGTCCCCGTCCTTTCTCCGTCCCGTCCCGTCCCCGTCCCGTCCCCGTCCTGTCCCCGTCTTGTCCTGTCCCTGTCCTGTCCTGTCTCACTGTCCTGTCTCACTGTCCTGTCTCACTGTCCTGTCCCTGTCCTGTCCCTGTCCAGTCTAGACGCTATACGACCCGTCATCACGGCAAGCTTCGCAACGACAACTCAACAACTACTAATAAATTAAAAATTAATAAAAAAAACATTGTCCAGCGGAAAAAATTGTGAATCTAAACCATTCTCAGATCCCCTTGAACACACACAAAAAATTTCATCAAAATCGGTCCAGTCGTTTAAGAGAAGTTCAGGAACATACACACTCACAGAAGAATTATATATATAAAGATTGACGCTTGTAGTATGTTGAATAATATTAATATTGTCTTCTTCCACCTACCGTTATCCCAATCGCAGTGGGGTTGGCGCAATATACTTTTCAATACGTTATAGAAAGATCTGGCTTTTAGTTTTACGACTGGCCGCTTGTCTGACGTCAACCCCTCTGCGAAGAAAACACCCAAATCCGAAACAAATATTTGTGCATCACACAAACAACTGTCGCGGTGCGAGGTTAGAACCCACGGCCTCTCGCTTCATAGCCGACTACTCTGCGCCACGAAGGCTTGCGACATGACTTAATGTTACGGGTAATGTTAGAAGAACAACTAAACATTAAACCCATATATGTACTTACATATTTTTTTTTGCTATATTGGCTCCCTTTTCATAACTGACTTGTAATTAGAGCAGCAGATATTTACTTGCCTAAATGATGAATAAACAAATTTAATTTCATTGAACTGTGTCCGATGAGTGTACAGTACAGTCGATTAAACGGTTTCAAACAGAACGGGTCATAAAGTGCATTATTTCGACTACAATACCACGCTTAAATAACAAATTGTATAATTTAGGGTAAATAAAAAGTATTAAATTGCTTCATTCTGCGATAAAACGTCATTTGATGGACAATGGTACCGGACAGAAATGTTTAAACTTGCATCTGTAGATATTAAGCGCAGTGCAGTGGCATACAGTAGTTTGGAGATCAGAGTATTAGTGACGTTGCTACTGGTTCCGGGCACCATCGAGGATTTTTACTTGTATTTTGTTGATATTTTTGCGCTATTTTGTTGTTGCCCTAGCACCATAGTGTGTAGTGTTCTTTGCACACGCTTTTACAAACTTATGCAAATATGTAGAACGAAAGAAAAATTTTAGAAGCATGTTTAGATTTAAAAACTTTCACTTAATTAATAAATTACACACATTACAACATAATTTTTTTACGGCATGTAAACGAGCATATGGGTTAAAAGTAATCGCCACCCATAATACAAAAAAATTACGGATGCGATACCGATCTTTAAGGAAATTGTGAAGGAGCTGATTTGGACCTCGGGAAATCTCACCGTACGAAACGTAACAGTAAGCTGCTGCTTCATAAGTATCGTTTTTCAATAAGACAGTGGTAGTAATCTGGTCGAGCCGGCCCATTCATGCTACAGACAAAAGTTTCTACAGCATGTATAAAAGAAACTGCCTTTACTTCAACGAGGCGACACAAATAAATCTTTAACTCATCATGGCTTACGTTTCAACATACAAGTATTTTAACATCTCTATGTGATTTGGTCAATAAAAGCTTTGGAAATCTTTCACGTAACAATTTCCTAGTTGATTATGCGATCAGTTACAATCTATGGCGAACATGCGTGGTTGGGCTTCACGAGATATCACGTGATAGGTCAGACTTGAATAGCCAGAGGCTATGGGAGTTTCACTTTTATAATCCACTAGCTTTGGCTCGTGGCTCCTAACAAGAATCTATATATCTATAACCGTCTCCAGGGTCCCATCTATCTCTGTACCAAAATTCATAAAAATCGGTTCAGCAGTTTCGCCGTGAAAGCGTAACAAAAGACTCAATTTCGTATTTATAATATTAGTTAGAAATAATGTTACATTATTTATTAACAAATCAATTATCGCCTATTTTTTACGCACGTCCTACACCTCAGTCCACCCGTGACCACAAAGGCTGAAAAGCTTTCGAAACGTCGCGTCGGGACCAAAATTAAATAAAAAACAGCGATAAAATCCGTTTAAATTAGTTTTATTTCAATGTGTAACATTCGCGTAAACATAAGAAATCGTCAGTTTTCAAGTTTTGTTAAAACTTATTTTATACAAATTACTGTCGACGATGATTACAAATGACAACAGCGTGATGCACACAATGTTGACATCGTTTGTTGTTATGGTGCGATGCATTTGTAAGCGACGCAACTATTGCCTAGTCTCTGTGATTGCTACATTTTTTTTTACTAGCCCTGTATTATATACGTCCCACTGCTGGGCACGGGCCTCCTCTACTGAATGAGAGGGATTCAGCCTTACAAACATGTGATTGCTACATGGTGAGAATTATTTAATAACGAAGACCACGACTATTTTGCAGTTATATATGTATTTTTGAGCGCATTTCAGTACCATGCAGTGCTTTGTAATTTAAAGTTCGGTGTGGTGTTGCTTCTGTTTATGGGCAGGCGTGCATCAGGCGAACCTTGCTCGTCTCGTCATTCAATCAAATAATAATCCCTCTCGTTAAAAATCGCCCTACCCTTAATTTCCCTGGCATTATGGGTGTATTTGGGCAGTTCAAGTGCTATCAGACGACTCATTTGCTTGTGTGCTTACTATTTCTCTTTCTGTCCTTTTCATATTGACCTAGCATTTATAGTACTGGTAAATGTAATATTACATAAGGATGATAAAGCATATGCTCCAGGCAGTTCAGCGTTCACGCTCCGGCGCATCAGACGCCAATAAATCAGTTTTTGTCTTACGTTTTTTGCCGAATTTTTAAAGCCGGATTTCTATATAATTCCGAAGAAATCTCGCTTCCTTCATCCTGTATTTAATATGGGTGTGTTTCAAGGAGTATTTTATAAAGTAGTATAACCCTACGTATGAGTCTGTATTCGCATACTCTACACGTATTGCAGAATTCATTAAGCTTAGTTTCTACGATGGCAATATTACTAGAGGTCAATTTGTGTGACAATATATCAATAACTAGCGAAAATATTAATTAAAAATGGATGATCTAGGCGCGGGCAGCATGCGCGGCACTTGTTGCGCTGTGCCGAGAGGATGTAGTGCAACGCAATCTGATTGTGACATCCATGACACGGATTTCATTTGTTTTGCCAATAGAACAAAAACAATTGTCCAGTGTCGGTATTTAGCACATTAATCACCGGATAAACACGTGAATATAGGACAAAAACAATGCAACTTGTTATTGAAAGTGCAGTCAATAATTTGTAATGGAGTTTCATCGCGTTTGACACTAGACTACAATCGAAGTTTATAATTTCATTGTTAACCCCGGACAAAATCGAAGGGTGCTATGAGTTTACCCCTTTGTACGTCTGTATTTGTGTCTGTGGCGTCGTAGAGCCTAAACGAATGGACAGTTTTAACTGCGTTATTTTATTTTAGTGATGGTTTAATCGAGATAATTGTTAGCCTGAATTGAAAAAAAAACTATTTAGACATTTATAACCGAAAGCCAGTAGTTGAGTTTCGAATGAAAAATATGCTGACATTATACTTGATCTAATTTTAATCTTACAAAATCTAGATCAGGTGTCAAGTGTCCAAAATCATTAAAGTTTACCCACTGCAGCAGATCCGAGATTATGATCACAACTCGGAATTCTCAACTTCGGATCTAGTGCGCAACCCATCATTCAAATAAAATTTCAACTACTTCAATGTGCAAATAATTTTACTGTATTGAATTAGTAACTGCCACACTCAAAGAATCAAGTTAACATCAGTTTTCATCATAGTAAAGTTTTGAATTCGTTTGTTTCCACACTCACAGGCAGTTATTTCTTTATGTTCTGTTACAGAAATAAACATGACTGATTTTTCAGAGAAAGAATCGAATTTTAAGCAATGTATTAATGGCAATCATAGCTAATTGGCGTCTCTGAGTGCAGCAGTAACATTGTCGTATGCCCACTTTAATAACATTGGAAATTGCTTTTTCATTTGCCAGGAAGTTTGAATAATAATATTCATGATTTCTCTGATCGTTGTTTCTAAATAATTCTGAGCTTGCATTACATACAATAAAATATGGTTGCCAACAAATTACTCAAGCACGTAAAATTGTAATGATTCAATTATATTTTTTGTTCATAGCGGATGATTTCACCATACTTAAATGTAGTAATTATACTGTCAGTATCGTAATTGACTGACTGTCAATATATCTTTATTAGTGTAGTGTACTGAACAGTTAGTAACTCTTTTTCAATAAGATTGATTATGTAATAGAGTTGATTTGGAACTAACGCCAGGTTTCTGAAAGGATGATCAACTACTAATATAAAAGAACGTATTTTGAGTTTCTGGAAGATTCTTCAATAATTCTATCGTCAAATTGTATGTTAATTATTATCAAGCGATTATTCGCAAATTACACCAGAAATTAATACATGTTTCACTAAACAACGTTTTAGAAACTCGAATTGATTTGACAGCGCTGTCAAAATCAAAGTTCTGTTAGTTGAATGTTGATTTGATCAGCCTTTGAGAATCCGAATGATAATACTATACAAAACACTCATTCTGTTCACACTCGATCGAAGAGACGTCATATAATTTAGTTATGTAAAATCATCAGCTATAGTTCCATCGTACTATTATAAGGCCCTTACATCGTCAAACGTTGCTAGAACTTTCTCACCTTATGCATTGAAATGTATTTTGTACATCGCATGTGAAAGACCATATTTCTTATTTCTTTTGCTTCATTTTATATCAGGTAATGCGAATAGTGTACAAGAGCATAAGAATATATATAAAACACCAATGTCTACATTCTATTACTGTCGTCTATAAAATCATTTTCTTGTTGGATATCACTTATCATTTACCGAATTTCTTTTGCATCCTTAAAAAACACCAGATCACTCAGATCAAAACGAATTCTCAACGATTGGCATGGCATGCATATACTTCTAGTTTACTTAGTTTATTTTTGGTGTAATAAACAAAAGTGGGAACAATAGCATTTCAAGCAATACGCTATAGACAGAAGATTAAATTTTCTTTAAATATTCTGTAACGACTAGTACATTAACTCTTGTGCAACATTTATAAATAGCTGATGAATTTTAATAATTCATGAATTCCTAACGTATTAAAAGTATAGCACGCGATAACTGCATGTTCCGGTCGTTGGTCCGATACCCCTCCACTCCCCCCACGCCCTGTATAGATAACATTTAAGGGGGTGAGGTTAGGTTATAATACAGCTTAATAAATCTACAATACGCCGCGTTATAAGATATTCACGTTCGTCAAGCGTCATAGTTTGTGCTTAAGATGCGACTTATCTCTTTCTCTCATTGCCTCCACTTCTTGACTGCTTAGGACACTTGATTTTTGAGTTGAGTGAGTGTTTGAGTGGAATGGATAGGATGATGGAAGGGTTAGAGACTATTCCTCCCACACACCCGCCACTGTAACTCCTGTGCAATAGGATCAACAGTGGCACGCATTTTTGTTGACACCGAGCAGTAAAGCCCGGCGAGTCTCTGGGAATGCCTAAATGTCTTTACCCCGCAACGAAATTAATCAGAAGGTTAGGGAGGAAATAATTTAATTAATTGTCCACTTCCCTCCTAGTAAAGCGGGAGACAAAATAATGAATCTATATGATCATCTATATGATGGAAGCGATACTTGTCAAATAACAAACGACGCAAACTTTCCCGTCATTGTGCAAAATGGCCATTATGCACGCTTGCGAACGAGATAGTAAGACTTCCCCACTACGCGACCACCTTTGCTCATACCAATATTTAATATCCTAATTGCGGGCTCATTATTAAACCAATTTTGATTGTGTTTTAACAAAAGGGATTCTTACGTATTAAATGTTGCTTATAAAAATATGAAAAAAATAAATTGTATATAGGAAACTACCTTAATCACCCGTTGCCACCCAACATTTCTCCTTATAGCAGTAGTCCGGCAAACGAATAATTGTGTCGCTTGACAGTAAGAAAGTCCCACCATAAATGAAAGCAAAAGTGTATTCGTTATTCGATTAATGAGGATTGTAAAGTATGTATAGTATGGGCGGGTTTTCGAATTCCGGATATCTCTTTCACCGTACAAAATGCTATTATTGACATTTGAGAAGTGGAATGGGATTGTGAAATACTGTGGGCGGATGTTATCGGCCGTCCGAAATCTTATTCATCTTAGTAAAGCATGTAAAAACAGCCTCCCACTTCACTTTGGGTTTTAACTAGACAATGAACCACCTTGATCGCAGCGATACATTCATGCTGTAAACAAAGTTGTCTACAGTCAGGCTCTACCATGATATTTTTGTTAATTATTCGGTGTAGCGTCTTTAATTCAGTTTAAGGGCTGTATAAACATTCACGACCTGATTCCATTATATTACGCAGATCGCGGCCATTGTGACACTAATTTCTAATTGATTGGATGAGGCCTGACTGGTGGCTTAGTAGCCTGATTGTATTATAAACTAGCATTTGATTGGGGCTCCGCGCGCGTGAATTCTACATCCTATTTCTGGCATACTTCCCTATAACCGTTCATCCCTTATTTTACACCCTTAGGGGCGAAATTCCCGAAGATCCTTCTTTAGTGAATGCTTACAACATAAAAGGCATTAATTGCCAAAATTTCAAGTTCGTAGGTCCAGCGGTTTTGGCTTTGCGTTGACGAATCAGGCAGGACACAGAAAGTTAGTCAGAAGTAATTATTTATGTATAGATTATTCTAGTTCTAATCGTGGCTTTTTAATACATGCAGCGCATGATGACAGGAAATTCGGTGGTGCGTATACATTTTAATATTAAATATTATTTGTAATTGTTATATTTTTTATTTATACTTTTATCAGTTTAACTGTAAGCGGTTTTATTAATGTGGATTATTAAGAGGAGGCTCCCTAAATTGTACGTTAGTTTCGATGACCATACTGCGTCAATTATATATCCAAGGAATATAAAACTTTAATATATGATTTTTCAGTCCTATTTCTTTCCGTTAATAAGACAGTTACACAATTGTGTTATTTTCCCTCGATACATTTTTATTCCGAAAACGATGTATTTTTGGTAGAATTTTTGCTGTTTCTAATAAATGGCTTGAGTTATATGTCTAAAATAAATATTCACAGTTAGTAAATATTGTTTATTATCCACTGCTAAGATATAAATTACCTAGATCAATTAAAACTCATAATATAAATTATAATAGATTTGCGACTTACGTCATTTACTTCTGTGCATTGATAAACGTCCGACGATGTGCGCAATATTCAACCTTATGTCATTTCTCATAGTGTGTTGAGTAGTGCACGGTAACTAATAATTAAAGCTATTTATCGTTAGTACAGCGCCGTGCTTCAAGGAAAGACTACGTGTTTTATGCCGCGCGAACGCTCTGCCCGAGTGTTGAATCAGTTTATTATATTTGACAAACTATGCGAAACAGACAATAAATAATTTGTGCAAAAAAGAAAGAAAGTGAATCGTTTCAAAAACTTTGCAATGATTATGAGAGAAGCAAAAGCGTAAGTATTTTGTTAGAATGTTATTTGTACATTTTGAAATTAAAAGTATTATTATATATAATATAACATATTTTAATAATATTATTTCTAAAATAGAATTTAACTATTTACATTATTACATACATAATAATGCCTCGGTCGCGTAGTTATATTTCGTACGCGGTATTGCTATGCTGAGGTCTCGGGTTCGATCCCCGGGTCGGGTCAAATGATATTGGGTTTTTCTATCATGAAATGCTCAGTATCGGTCCGGAGTTTGATCCCGAATTGTGCCCGGTATGGCGATAGGATCGCCCGCTGTCACATCATGGGATGGAAATACACTTTGCGAAATGTGGGTGCACTAGTTACATCTCTGCCTATCCCTTCGGGGATTACAGTCGTGAGTATGTATAAACAATCATTATAATGACTTATATACCCTATCTTTTTTAGAAAAAGAAATAAAGAAAATCGAATGATGGTTATCCGGAACAAAGAGTCAGTGGAGTCGCCTCGGCAATTATTTGATTTAGTTTCTACTTTTGTGATGCATGAAGAGTGAGTTACTCTAACATTATATTATACTATACTAATAATAAGATTATAAGCAAGTATGCATCTAATCGTCATGTATAATTACTAACTTGATATTGTAAGTAATATTTACTTTATCTTCTTCTTCACTAGGTGGTCGGTCCCTCGTATGCGAGAGACCAACTAGGTTGGTACCACCGCTTCGTTTATTTGTCCTACCATGTAGGAGTGTGTAAGTACTGTTGTGTTTCGGTTTGAAGCTAGTGACATTACTGGGCATTATGAGACTGCAAAATTTGTATCTCGGAGTAAATATCGCAATCCAATATCACGCAGTGCGTTGTAATCTAAAGTTCTGTGTAATATTGTCTGTTTATGGTCAGATGTGGCGCTTACCATCAGGCTAGCAAAACGTTATTCATGCTAATAAAACAAACTATTACATATTTTATTGGCATTATTATATGATAATGGGTAATAACTACTAACTATGTATGTAATTATTTACATTAAATCTAATCTATGTTCTTTTTATTATCATGGAGAAACAAAATGACGATTATTTTGCTATGTAAAGAACCATGCTGTAGACACTTTTGTGATTTATCTACAATCTGAATAAGCCGGCTCGACTGTTATTCATACTTAAGTGATCTCCACTCATTGATGATTTATTTACATAATTACCTAAATCATTGTTACATTATTATTTAATCTATTTACATAAATCACCAATGAGTGGAGATCACTTACCATCAGCTTACCTACTTTTTGTCCTAGCACGGCAAAATGACTGCGCTATACCTGATGTTAAGCGCAGTGTAGACCAAAAACTCCAGCGACCATCGATGAACAACGAGATTATCGGTGGTCACCAGAATCATGCCGGCCTAAAATAATGCTTCTTCACACTCTGGAAGAGGAAAGAGGCAAATCGAAGAGCCTGCGACAGGATAGGCGGATGGCTGATGAAGGCACAGGGATACAAGGATGTATCCCTATACCCGTCTCAACCAACCATCGAGTCATGTCGCAAACTCCTCGGGAGAACCAATTATACACTGGCTGATCCTGGAATGCGATCCACACAAGGTGTGTGGGATCATTATGACGGGTTCTTACACCGTGTGTATGGTTGTCGCTATCCGAGCGGTTAGGAATATCCTACCAATAGCCAATTCCTCAATTGATTACATAAATGGGTAAGGATGAAAATGATGATGATCCTGAGCTCGAACTTCTAGTGATGTTAAAAAATATGATTTGATTATATGATGATGATTGTTGATGATGTTTTTGCAGACTAAACTTGATAAACCTTGAATCTAGCGAGAACACTGAAAACATAACAGCTATTCATCGTGCATATATTTCGCCACCATCAACTCTCGGGGACAAACCTCCCATACGATGTCAAAGAGAACATTTCTCATAATATTTGTTCCATGAAAGCAAATATGACAATATATAGCCCTTACTTGATGCAACTGACATTGTATGGAACGTACTGTTATGTTGTTTAATTTACGATATTTTTTTTTATATAACAAAATGTATATTATTATGATGTCTTTCAGATTGATGTTGATCATGAAAAAATCCTT
The DNA here is from genome assembly GCA_949126905.1 of Amorpha juglandis. NCBI lineage: Eukaryota > Metazoa > Arthropoda > Insecta > Lepidoptera > Sphingidae > Amorpha > Amorpha juglandis. The sequence continues at coordinate 383,932 of OX421368.1, forward strand.
ACGAGGTACAAAATATAAGGTGAAGATGTAAGATTTTGTTGTTTTATTTCGACCTTAAACCATTCTATAGACACATGAGTATCATCCTAATAAATAAATACACAGTATTTATTCCTTCTTTTTTGCACTTTTCGTTATTTCCTTTTGAATACACGTTCTAATGGGTAGACGTATCATCGACGTACAGTCATTTTTTGAAAAACAAAAGAAAATTAAACTATAGTCTATTTTAAAGAAAATTCATTTATTTTTTGTTTTATATACACATGGTCTGGGTTCCCTGGGCCATTTTTCCACTTGATTACTATCAAGCTAATTTTCCGTGAGTAGCTTCGTTTCGATGAGACGCCCAATAATTCCCTATGCGAAAATTCTCTATTGTGATAGCTAACAGAGGTAGCAAGGATAGAATATTTCGAGTTGATGATACCTAAAAATTTATAATTTTATTTGTAGGACAATATGACTGTTAAATTATATAAATATTAACTAAGTAAAAACAAAAAAATCAGCTGGTTAGTAATCATACCTATTGGAAGGAGGGGCTTCCAATAGGTATCGCAAACGAGGTCATAAAAAATTATTACTAACCAGCAGATTTTTTTGTTTTTACTTAGTTCATATTTATATAATTTAACAGTCATATTGTCCTACAAATAAAATAAAAAAACTTTGAGTATCATCAAATCGAAATATTCTATCCTTGCTACCTCTGTTAGCTACCACAATAGAGAATTTTCGCATAGGGAATTGTTGGGCGTCTCATCGAAACGAAGCTACTCACGGAAAATTAGCTTGATAGTAATCAAGTGGATCAGCTGGCCCAGGGAACCCGGACCATGTGTATATAAAACAAAAAATAAATGAATTTTCTTTAAAATAGCACCAACACATTTGTTCAAACGAAAATATATTTCATTTAAATTTTGAAGAAGAAAAAAAGAAAAAACACTCAAAAGGCGCAAATAACATTAATTTCTTTCATGAAACTACTAGAGTATGTTTTTGTAACCAGTCTACATTTAGCGGCATTATGCGTGAACATATAATAAACAAATATATTGTACTTTTTTTTTTATAGCATAGGCCGGCAAACGATCAAGTGTGTCACCTAATGGTAAGTGATCTCCACCGCCCAAGTACGCCCACCACCAGAAGAATGAATCATGGGCGCGTTGCCGACCTGAAAGGTAAGGGATAATTAGGGATAGGGAAGGGGGGGGGATTTGGGCTTCCGGATATCTCACTCACCGTACGAAACGCAGCAGCAAGCCCCTACTTTACGTCGGTTTTCTGTGAGACAGTGGTAACGACCCGGTCGAGCCAGCCCATTCATGCTGTAGACAAAACTGTCTTCAGCGTGGCTCTACCACTCAAAATGTAATGTAAATGTATGTTCGCAATTCGTCTGTATATATATATACCTCCTCTGTTTTTCCATTGGTTAAAAAATGTGAAAAAAGCATCAAAGATTCTAAGTTTGGAAATATGCATACAAACTGTGATAATCCTGTTCATATTTCCATTCAGTGGGTTTTCGTGTACAATACACGCACAAACATACAGACAAGATAATTAAAAATATATATTTCTGTAATCGAATATGTTTATCATTACTTTTTAAACATATCAAATGTACAGACACAGCTCTGATACAATTTTGTTATATTATATCAACAAAACATTTGTCTTTCAAAACAAAATATATTATTAAAAAAATATTTATGTACAGAAGTCTCCGTGTATTTATGCCCACTACTATAACGTCAAGCGACGCGCGAAACGACGCGTTGCGTACAAGTGCAGAGGGTAGCGGGGTGGATGGGCGGAGCTAACGCACGAAATATTTTAGGCAGCATGCTCTTAATGCGGATGTGGAAGGGGAGGGGGATTTGAGCCTCCGGATATCTCACTTACCGCACGAAACGCAGCAGAAAGCCGCTCCTTTAGAACAGTGAGACAGTGGTAACGACCCAATCGAGCCGGCCTATTCGTGCTTTAGACAAAACTGTCCTCAGCGTGGCTCTACCACTAAAAAAATTCGACATACGAGTTTTTGCATAAAAAAACTATCTACATCGGAACTCCCACTTAATCACATAACTGTTTATTTAACAGCTATCCAGGACAGCAGATGTTACCTGATGAATGGCGGCGCGGTGGAAAGCTTCTTTATCAGCGAAGATACGCCAGTCGGCAGTATCATAGGTATGCTATTTGGATCGTGTTGTATTATTTTATTACAATATGCCTGTTTTTATTCGCCTTATTTACACATAGTCGACATTTAATTTGAACATATTAAGAAATATAGTTAGAAAAGAGAAAGGCCCTCCAGAAATCTCACTCACCGTACGAAACACAAGCTACCATTTCACGTCAGTTTTCTGTGAGACAGTGGTTATGACTCGGGCCTCGGACTCGAGCCAATCCATTCATTCTCTGGATCTTGATTCTGGTCTCCTTTTCTGCGCATTTATTCTATAAAATATTGGGTTATTGGATCCACCCATTCTATAGACAAGCGTATCTACAGCGTAGCTCTACCAGTTCCAGATGCAGAGAACGTGTCTTATCGTGGCATATTTGAATATTGTAGGAACGTTAAGCGTGAACGGTGACCCGAGCGAAGAGCATGGCGACATCACGCTGCGGTTGCAGGAGCGCGGCGCGGCTGTGGGCATCGCGCCCGGATCCAAGAACATCACGTTACTTCGCGCACTCGACAGGGAGGAGAAGAAGGGCCCTTCTAATGTGTACGTCAATGTACGGTGTGATCGACGACGGACCACCGACCCGGTGAGAATTAATGAAAATATATAGGTATTAGGCTTAGTAATATTATATGGCCTGCTAATGCACGAGTCAAAACCTGATGATGATTAGGAAGTGTTAGATATTGACTAAAGTACTTCGCAATTGTTAATGTGAAAGCAAACCTTGAACTCAATGTTAATTGTACGTGTCTTTACATGAAATTGTTATGAAAAAAATAAGTTTATTGGTGGTCTCCAAAATCATGCCGGCCTATATTAATGCTTTTTACATTCCGAAGAGGTAAGAAGGAAATCGAGTGGTCTGCGACAGCACAGGCGGATGACCGATGCAGGCACAGGGATATAGGGAATTATCACTATATCCCAAACAACCATCAAGTCATGATATACACTGGTTGATGCTGCAACAAGCTGTATGGGTCATTATGGTAGGTTTTAACACAATGTGTACCATGTGTCTTTTTGCTATTCGACTTGTTCATGGATGACAGCAATCTAAGTGATGAAGTGATCTCCCATTTCTAAATCCAATTCACGCTATCGAGTATTTAGAAGAGGAAGATACATTTGAGAGTGGTATGTGTGGCAGAGCTTCGTGATCCCTGTGTCGGTGCGCGTGTGGGACGTGAACGACAACGCGCCGGCGTGGGGCGGCGGGCCGTACCGCGCGCGCGTCTCCGAGCTGGCGGCGGTGGGCACGCGCGTGGCGCCAGACCTGAGAGCCACCGACGCAGACCAGCCAGGACCCCACGCCACCATACACTACGCGGTGCTGCCCGGACCAAATAGCGTGAGTCACCCACTACTCCATACATCACTGGCTGTCTGTTGCCTGGTGGAGAATGTGCTAGAAGGTTGTTACTCTTCCGGATATCTCACTCATCGTACAACAAGCTGCTACTTTGTCGGTTTTCTGTGAAACAGTGGTTAACGACCCGGTCGAACCGGCCCATTTATGCTGTAGACAAAACTGTTCAATACTATTCATTCATACATCTTCGTTAACTATACCTCTGCTAATGATTGTTGTTTGGTATCTATCGGAAGGAATTTAAGCGTATCTCGAACTGTTATTCCAAATTGCAGGAGTACCTGGGCTTTGCAAATGAGCTTGACAGCGCTCTAGTAGTGAAGAAGCCGCTGGACTTCGAGACGCTGCGCAACTTCACAGTAGTGCTGAGGGCTCAGGACCAGGGCTCACCAGCGCTGCACAGCGACACCACGCTGTCCGTGCTGGTGCTGGACGCGGACGACCAGAACCCGCGCTTCACACACGATCACTACTCCGCCGTGCTGCCACCTGACGCTAGAGAGGTACCGCACTAGTATTTTGTATATAGCACGAAGCGAGCAAACAGCAAGAGGGTCAACTAATGGTAAGAGCTGGTGGTTGGATATTAGTATCCGCCGGGATTCACATGTACCTTGTGGGAGTCGCATTTCAGGATTAGCCAGTGTATATCCGGTTCGCCCGAGGGGGCTTGCCCCCTCTTCCTATAACTTTCTCATCCCTTCATCCTTTCCCTCACCTTTAGCCCTGGGATGAGATACTGCAGAGGTCCCCAGTAGCCCTGTATTTTGACCCAAGGGCTAAAAAAAAGAAAGAAAGAAAAAACTTCCGAATATATTCTCAGAAGGACAGCGCAAATAATAGGTACTAATTTTTATGATAAGCATTTTATTTTAATTCCAGGGTACGGTACTGGTAACTTCCCCCGGCCCAGTGTCGGCAGCAGACCAGGACCTGGGCATCAATGCGCCGCTCCACTACAGCACCACCGGCGACAACAAGCAGCTGGTGACCATCGACCGCGACACCGGCCAGATCACCGCCACCAAGCAGCTGCTGGAACAGCTACAGCCGCTCACCATCGTGCTCAAGGTAATGTTGTACTGAGTATTTAACCCCACTGTCACACCCCCGGTGACCACAAGATACCAGCTCACTGGTACCATATGAATATCTATAGCTACAACCACGGAAAGGTGCTCGTATTTCTCTCGTGATTAATACTGGATAAAGCAATCTTTCTTACAGTGGACAATAATGCCCCCTCGTGTAGCTTTCAGGGAGGGCGTTAAAGGTATCGGAATGCAAGATTTAACTCATAAAAATGATGATACATTGACCATATTTAAAATAAAGTAATTTCAGGGGGCGCTATAAGATATTTGATTCTCAAAGTGGAACGAAATAAGTTTGAGAGCCTATGGGATAAAGGTATCTGTGGTATTGTTGACGCTCTTACATCCAAATACTGCGACCAAAGCAGAACAGTCGTTTGGTAAAGATTCTGTAAGTTATTATGTATATACCCAGCTACGACATGTAACTATAGATTCTTATGACATGATTATAATTTTGTACTGACTTGTTGTAAGTGCTATTTCTATTGCCTGACTGATTAATAAACTATTTCATTTCATTTAGTTTAGATTTTGCTAGGAAAGTTAGATAACCACCGTTTTTAATCATTGATTCTCTTTGTCTATTCTTCTTATCCTCTACTCTTGAATTTCCACACTAATTCACTACACATTAAACAAAGTGCATTGTGGTTGCAGGCGACGCAAGTGGACAACTCAGACCGATACGCACTAGCTACGTTGGGGATATCTCGAGCCACATCCCCCACCACAACTAGTGTTAGCACTACTGCTGCTGATCCTGAGCCTCGTGCAGTGCGGTTCGTACATCGCGAGTACAGCGCGGCGGTGAGCGAGGCCACGCCACCTGGAGCCGTTCTACTGGCGCTGGATACTGACCCACCGGCTGGACCACGTGCGAGGGTAACGGTCGTCACGATTTACATTTATATTGCAACAAACCATATTCCATCTGTTCGTTAAGGCGTAACCAATAAAACGTGAACACCTGTACTCATCTTTGTGCCGAACTTCCCCTTCCATTTAAGTATTAAACCTTTTAGATTTTCCACCACTGTTTCTAAAATAAACTTCGGAATTGATCGCCTCTCGATCTTCATCCAGAGCTCTAGCAGCTCCAGCATGTAATGAAGGGCGCCACTCCAGGCACCGTTTCCTTGAGCGCACCTGTCTTTGCATCCTACATTACAGAATATAATTCAGGCTTTACCGTTCCAATGGGAATGAACAAAGGGACAGAGGTCTAAATAAGAGTATTTAGATCTAGCTCTAGCTCAAAAATAGCCTCAGACTGGCATAGTTTCCATCTCATTTATAATTCTTGTAACCCAATTTTTCTATGATTTTCCTTTACGTTCATAATCCAGATTCTTGACTCTATTGAATTGTAATAAGAATTTCCTTACGTTTCAGAACCCGCTGCAGTTCTATGTGTCGGACCGTAGTTTTCTGGACAAGTTCGCGATCAACAGCGCAGGAGAGGTAATACTGAGGAGGTCGCTGGACTATGAGAGTGCCAGCGCGTACCAATACCAGGTCATGGTCACGGACACCCTCACTGTGAGTACTGCTTGCTTCTCATTACCTACCAGATCATAAAGTATCAACCTTGATTTCTATAAGTGGCACATGTGATTCTTTTAAAATTGGAAACTTATCTGAGGAAAAGTATTTACAAAGAATATTTCTTAGTTTTATAAGGTGGTGGCTGCTCTATTGGCGCATTTTTAGTATTTAAGGTATATGTAAAGTTGACATTTTTAATATTTTTTAAGAAAAATAAATTTCCAGTTAATTTCCATTTTTTTTTATTTGTGAGTGCGAGTGCCATGTATGTTAGGTATACTCAGGACTATTTCTTAATAGTCAATCCTGGAATTCCTGTACATTATACTCGCACAATTCTAGTAAATCAATGTTTGGACATTAAAAGAGGCCATAACCCATGAGTTTGTTTCAGCATTTCTTCTTATGGCTAGCCACGAAATGCCGATAAAAGATAAAAGATAAACAAATGTATTATAGTATAAAATTATTGACATGTAAAAGTGATATTTATGATCCAATTTACAGAATAAATGATTTAAATTTGAATTTGAGTAGGTCCCTCGTATGCGAGAGGCCGTCTGGGTTGGTACCATCGCTTTGTCTATTTTTGCCGCCACGCAACAGTGTGTAAGCACTGTTGTGTTTCGGTTTGAAGGGCATTGAAGCCGGTAAAATTATTAGGCATTATGAGACTTACCATTCTATGTTTCGGAGTGACGAGCGCAGTTCAGTTCCATGCAGTACTTTGTAATTCAAAATTCTGTGTGGTGTTGCTTCTGTTTATGAGCACGCGTGGTGCTCACCATTAAGCGAACGCCTAGCTCATCTTTAATAATAAAAAAATGTGGGTAACATATTCACTGATAAAAATGTTAGAGTCAGCGCTACAGTGCAAGTTTCTGGTTTGACCATTGCAGAACGACACAGCATCGATCAACATAACCGTGATGAACGAGAACGAGTGGGAGCCTCGGTTCCGGTTCCCGCAGTACGAGTTCAGGGCGGAGGGGTCCCGCGGGGACGGGCTGCTGAGGCTCGGCCGACTGGAGGCACACGACGGGGATGCTGGGGACTCGGTACAGCTGGCGCTACATGGACCGGCAGCCAGGTCAGCAGGTTTAGGGAGGCACAATTTACCTCCTTTACTCAATCTTCTTCTTTCTTGAAGGCATCTTCTTTATTTGAAGAAATTTTTATCGTTACTATGGAATAGTCCAGAATTTATATATTTGGGGGGGCGAATGGGAGCCTCGGTTCCGGTTCCCGCAGTACGAGTTCAGGGCGGAGGGGTCCCGCGGGGACGGGCTGCTGAGGCTCGGCCGACTGGAGGCACACGACGGGGATGCTGGGGACTCGGTACAGCTGGCGCTACATGGACCGGCAGCCAGGTCAGCAGATATAAGGAGACACAATTTCCTTTCTTTCTTGAAGGCATCTTCTTTATTTGAAGAAATTTTTATCGTTACTATGGAATCGCCCAGAATCGCTATACATTGGGGGGGGCGATATGGACCATAGGAATTATCGAAACGGCACGTGTTTTTTTTTTCTTTTTTTTTTATGGCATAGACCGGCAAACGAGCAAATGGGTCACCTGATGGTAAGTGATCTCCACCGCCCATGTACGCCCACAACCAGAAGAATCATGGGCGCGTTGCCAACCTTAAAGGAAAGGGATAATTAGGGATTGGGAAGGGGAGGGGATTTGGGCTTCCGGATATCTCACTCACCATACGAAACGCAGCAGCAAGCCGCTGCTTTACGTCGGTTTTCTGTGAGACAGTGGTAACGACCCGGTCGAGCCAGTCCATTCATGCTGTAGACAAAACTATCTACAGCGTGGCTCTACCACTCACTAAAACTACCACCGGATTCAAAACGACCCATCTTGAGAAAACCCAGTGAAACAAACTCAAGTGGGCTTCCTTTACTGCTGAATTCAACGCGGCGAGACCCAGCCCTGAAAAGATCCAGCTAGACAAACTCAAGGGCTTGTTTTTGGTCCCATCTAGTCGGCTCGGTCCGGTAATAATTGCTTCTGAGTTCTGAGGGTGCAGCTCCCAAGTTCAAACCCTGTATTTTAGGCTAACTCATACATGTTTTTTGTTTGTTTTGTACCACAGTATGTTCTACGTGAACTCGGACGGCGACATGTTCCTGCGCGAAGAGGCGTTGCCGTCCTTGAACTCGTCAGTACTGCACGTGGTCGCCACGGCATACGACTCGGGATCTCCTCCTAAACAGGTCTGTTATATATTATCATTTTTTTTATTATTTTTTTTGCAATAATATAGTGTTTTATTGTCTATGTGTAATTAGATTGTATATTTTTTTAACATCAAGAATCCGATGTGTTGAAATTTTTTATGTGTATGAAAAATAATATTGATTTTCGGGGTTAACGATTCAGATCTTCTAGATATTTGATCTTTTGTTTCTGGTACTCCTTGGGTAAATATATAATCCTGAAGACGTGATATATTTAATTATTGCTTTCTACATGATTTTTTTGTATTCTTGACTTTTAAAAATTTTGATCAGCTAGAGAAGAATACGAATAAACACAACCTCAAGTATAATATAAACATAACTTCATGTATGAAGGTTTTTTATTAGTTGTTATGACGAAACGAGTAGAACGGTCGCTTGATGGTAAGCGATATGCTTGTTTATAAATAAAAGCAATATCATATAGAATTTTAAGTTACAAAGGGCTGTATGAGTACTGAACTGCGTGCGTCATCTCAAGACATAAGATGTTGAGCTTAAGGGGTAAAGAGAAGTGCAATATGACTAAGTTATTAATGTCAAAATTGTTTTTGTTTTTAGGTAGTCGGACGATCGTAAAAATTACAAGCCAAATCTTTCTGTATCATGTTTTATAAAGCACTAGCTGTTCCTTGTGGTTTCACTTGCATGTAACAGCTTTGCTCCCCAGCATTATAGCGTGATATACATATATATACACCTTCCTCATAAATAACTGGTATCTATTGCAGAAAACTGCATTAAAATCCGTTGAATAGTTGTAAAAGGTCTAAGCGAATAGACAGCGGAAGTAAGTTCATTTTATTCTATGTAAAGCATGTTGCGCCGACCCCACTACGAGTGGGACGAGGGCAGGTGGTTGGTATAAGGTAGTAACGTGTGTGTGTGTTGTTGTTGTGCGCAGACATCCGTGCCTGTGATCGTGCACGTGGACGAGGAGTTGCGCGGTGGCGCGGGCGGGATGTCAGCGGGTGTGGGCGCCGGGGTGGCGGGGGGAGCGGGGGGCGCGCTGGTACTGCTGGCGGTGCTCGTCGCCGCACTCTGTCTTTATATGTAAGTACACTGTATAACACATAGTTTTGGAGTGATAGAGCCAAGCTATAGACGGTTTTGTCTACAACATGAATGAGCCGGCTCGACCGAATCGTTACCAATGTCTGAAAACCAACGTAAAGTAGCGGCTTGCTGCTACCTCTCGTACGGTAAGTGAAATATCCGAAGACCCAAATCCCTCTCCGCTTCCTAATCCCCAATCATCCCTTTCCTTTAAAGTCGACAACACGCCCATAATTCGGTGGAGATCACTTACTACCAGGTAACCCCACTTGCTCACTTGCCGACCTATAGGTACTATAAAAAAAATATATACACTAACAAACCCGACCACGCAATTGACTAACATATATATTACATTATATTATAATAAACTATTCAATATAATGTGCGCCATCTATTAAATACTTATTCAATACAGGTGATAAATTACCTTACACTGCCATCTGTTAACATCTTATAAAACTCAAAAATCACTCATATCAATCACTTTTAAAATCAACAACGAACCAATTATCAAATTATGAGCGTTGAAGATCTTACACCAGGTGATTCACTTATTAGTATAGGTACCGATACCTGCTATAAATAAAACATTGGCAGTCATAGGAGTTACCAATAGAAGCAAAAATTTACAATTTAAGTATATTTATCTAGTACTCACTCTCGATTAAACTCAATTTAGACTGACGATCTGATTATATAGCTACAGGGATTCAAAGTTCACAAAATTTCATCCATCCAAAAAGCGTCTAAGGTGCACAGCACACGGCCAGATATGTATAGTCTGAATTAATATTAACATGTCGCTAACGCGTACCACAAGTTTACCCCCTACTAAAAAGTGTTCAACGCGACTAAAGAAGTTTTCACTTCAAACATGTGTTTCCAGTAAACGTGCCAAACCGTCATCCGTGTCTCACACGAAGAGCACGGTGTACGCGCACGAGAAGCCGCGCTCACCAGCCGCCGCGACGGTGACGTCACCGGTGAGGTCATCCCGCCGCGCCGTCGCCCCCGCCCCGCCCGTGACGTCAGCAGGGGCGGTGACGTCGGCAGCGGTCCCCAGCGCCGCCAGCTCGGGCTCGCTGCTGAGCGTGAGCGCGGGCGCGAGCACCATCCTCGCCAACTCCACCAGCAGTCTGGACCTGCGGCAGGAACAACCCACCACAAACAATAACAACGATGGTAATCACTAATCATTTCTTATGTTTACGCGATTGAAATAAAACTAATTTAAATTGATTTCATCGCGGTTTCAAATTAATTTTGATCCTTTTCAGTATTAGTGGTCACGTGGTGGACTCGGCGGGGCGGGGTGGGTCAGTCAATAAAATCCGTTTAAATTAGTATTATATCGACGGTAATAACTGTGTATAACCATGATCATGTCTAGCTGGTGGAAGGGTTCCTTATAATATACTTTTTGTATCCGATTGGATAGCGACCACCGTACACATGGTGAAGGACCAAATATAGTAGCTCGTTCAGGCGAGTCGCGTTCCTGGGGTCAGCCGGTGTGTTTTATTTGATTGAATGACAAGACGAGCAAAGCGCTCGCCTGATGATAAGCGCCACGCCTGCCCATAAACAGAAGCAACACCACACAACACTTTGAATTACAAAGCAATGCATGACACTGAACTGATCTCATTACCCCGAGATATAAGATAAGTATCATAATGCACAGTAATTTTACTGGCTTCAATATACTTCAAACCGAAACACAACAATGCTTACACACTGTTGCTTGGCGGCAGATATGGACAAAACGGTGGTACCAACCCAGACAGCCTCTCACATACGAGGGACCTACCATATTCACTTCTGCCGACTAAGTCAGGTCGTCTTCCACCTCCCCCCGGTGGGACAGTCCTGTCCTGTCCCCGTCCCCGTCCCCGTCCCCGTCCCCGTCCCCGTCCCCGTCCCCGTCCCCGTCCCCGTCCCCGTCCCCGTCCCCGTCCCCGTCCCCGTCCCCGTCCCCGTCCCCGTCCCCGTCCCCGTCCCCGTCCCCGTCCCCGTCCCCGTCCCCGTCCCCGTCCCCGTCCCCGTCCCCGTCCCCGTCCCCGTCCCCGTCCCCGTCCCCGTCCCCGTCCCCGTCCCCGTCCCCGTCCCCGTCCCCGTCCCCGTCCCCGTCCCCGTCCCCGTCCCCGTCCCCGTCCCCGTCCCCGTCCCCGTCCCCGTCCCCGTCCCCGTCCCCGTCCCCGTCCCCGTCCCCGTCCCCGTCCCCGTCCCCGTCCCCGTCCCCGTCCCCGTCCCCGTCCCCGTCCCCGTCCCCGTCGCCGTCGCCGTCGCCGTCCCTGTCGCTGTCCCTGTCCCTGTCCCTGTCCTGTTCTGTCCTGTCCTGTCCTGTCCTGTCCTGTCCTGTCCTGTCCTGTCCTGTCCTGTCCTGTCCTGTCCTGTCCTGTCCTGTCCTGTCCTGTCCTGTCCTGTCCTGTCCTGTCCTGTCCTGTCCTGTCCTGTCCTGTCCTGTCCTGTCCTGTCCTGTCCTGTCCTGTCCTGTTCTGTCCTGTCCTGTCCCTGACCTGTCCCTGTCCTGATTGTCAAAATGTAGCACCTGACTTGTTGCCTAAAAACCACGCCCACCTCAAAACATGAGGCGGTGGTAGGATGTAATTTTTAGAGTGCACAAACGCCGCTGATTAAGCAAGTCAGCTAACACCTGGTAGATGGCATATACATGGCTTGAACCCTCACTACCACTATACATTGTCAGGTGGCGGTGGTGTCAGTAACGGTCCCGGCGCGGGTCCAGCGCTGATGAGTGACCACCTGCAGGCAGGAGGTGCGGGACGGTCCGGCGTCGCGTGGCCTTCACGCACCATCCCCGCCAGACTCAAGAAACTCAGCTGGGATGACCAGGTGATACATCACACACACCACAATTCAACCTTAGCTTTTACCACCAGTTGCACCACAATACCATACTACATACACCATAATATCACCTTTTAGAGACTCTCTTACCATTGTAAACCAGGATTCACAGTGACTTGCATTTTGATAACAAAGAGCACCTACGTTCTATCAATTTATTACCCTACGTAGCTAGATACTAGCTACACATTCTTAATGTTATTGCAAATCATTTGGAATGGTGTGACATGGCAAATGCAGTTAATCCATACATCTAAATGTATGGATTCTGAATTCTCATTACATTTTGTGGTGGGTGGAAACACAGTAAAGGTGCAAAGCAATATTTTGCAAATCTGATATATCCTTTACAATATCTTAAATTATAACTTACCCTGAAGTCTGGTTATTGTTCATCCTCTGGAAATATTTTAGATTCCACAGAGTAAATTGATATATAAGATGTAATGTTGCAGGGCAGTGGGGGCGAGAACCCAGTGCACGACGCGACCAACCCCACGGTCGCAGAACACATGAACCTCACTGTGTACTTCTGATCGAAGACGATACGTCAGTCGGTAACACAATACCTGACCCAAAGCGTCAAGTCAAAGATTATTACCCTGTAGTGAATACCAACATGTTGCCAAATAGTCCAGCGCCTGGTGTAAATACAAGTGTAAAAACAAATGGAACCGCACAAAAACCTGAATCTATGAAGACAAGGTACGCAGTTCCGAAGAAAACAGATAATCTCAAATCATCGGTCAAAAGTGCTCTACAAGCAATTCAAGATACTGAGTTAGAACATCTCAGTCGGAATACACCAAACACTATCAACTCTCTTAGAAATCCTGTATCAAATAAACCTTTACTGGCATATGGACCTATTGCAACTCATCGTTTGTGTAATAGTGTCGGTAATAAGTTGTATGGTTTACCTTCACATGCATTTCCATCTACAGTTAATAACTCAAACCTAGCAATATCTGGAAACTTGCTACCAAATCAACTATCCTCAACATCGCCTTTAATAAACAGCTCTTTTTCGTTAACCCAAGCTTCGACATCTAAATCTACATCGAATAAAGCAAAATCTAGTAATTCTCCATCGATAACTAATTCACCAGCAATGTATCCGTCATTACCATTATCCAATCAAATAATGTCTACAACTTCTTGTAGTTCATTTTCTACTACATATATATCGACTGAATTTACATCGAATACGACGATATCACAAACCTTCCACCCTCTATACACATTTGCGTCGACATCAGTGCCTGATGATGCACAGGCTCCGTGGTCTTTGAGGTATGTAGGTCCTCCATCATATGCTACTATAAAACCTCGGAAGCTGCACAAAAGTCACGTGACACCGGCTGTATTCGCTAGAGGACCTGACCACAGGATAAAATTGTGAAACTAATATTGTTGTACCTATTCGGTTAAAAGCTTAACCGGTGAGTTTTGTTGGTATTGTATAGGAATTAACAGTGATCTTTGTTTTTGTTACTTTTTTTTATTGTAGTTTCAGAAATTACTCATAATATTTTACTATCGGAATCAAAGTTAACTACATATTTTTCGCATGGAATATACCTAAATCTATTACATACGAGTAGATAACAATCATTTATCAAAGAAGGTTTTCACTTCTTTAAACATTGCTATGTTAAGTTGGAGTAGGCGCTTACCATCACGCGAGCGCCTTACTCATCTCGTCATTCAAACAAAAGAAAAAAAAAAATACTGTAATCATGAAGTATGCTGGCATATTGAATGCATATCCTTTAATACCTATTCATTCCGACTCATGTGATCATAAATATTATTTCAGATTTTATACATTTGGTACTTTTGTACTGAGTGCGATGAATGTACAATTGCATGTATGTTTTTTTTTTTTTTTATACCATAGGCCGGCAAACGAGCAAGTGGGTCACCGGATGGTAAGTGATCTCCACCGCCCATGTACGCTCACGACCAGAAGATTCATGGGCGCGTTGCCGATCTTAAAGGAAAGGGATAATTAGGGATTGGGAAGGGGAGGGGATTTGGGCTTCCGGTTATCTCACTCACCGTACGAAACGCAGCAGCGAGCCGCTACTTTACGTCGGTTTTCTGTGAGACAGTGGTAACAACCCGGTCGAGCCAGCCCATTCATGCTGTAGACAAAACTGTCTACAGCGTGGCTCTACCACTCAAAGAGCTCTTCAATTTGTGATGAAATTAGATTTATACAAAAAGTAGTATAAAGCCGCAAATGTTTTATTATACTTCAATTATACTGGCATTATCGCGTGTACATTAACTCGGTTACTTACTGAGTTTAGATATAACATTACGTCTTTTTAATAGTTTCAATACGCGCAAATTAACATGACCGGCGTCACGGCTGTTAGTTTAAACTAAAGTATGACGGGATTCGCAAAGGGCAGGTAAAGCGTTTAACTTCACCACGGCCAACTTATTTTGTGCGCATTGTATATGGTTCCATATTTACTGGAAAATCAGTCTTGAATAACATTTTTTCAAAGCATTATTGACAATATAAACTATAATTATTTATATATACATACGCACTCGCGCCTGTAATCCCGTAATGGGTAGGCAGAGGTGCCACCAGTATACCCATATTTCGCCGAGCTTATTTACGGACGATGATGTGATAGCAGGCGAACCTATCACGATACCGGATACAATTCCAGACTTCGGGCTGATTCTGAGCCTTTCGTGATAGAAATTCCAATATCACTTTACCCGACCCGGAGATCGAACACGAGGCCTTAGCACAGTAGTCGTACCGCGTACTCAATACATGCGTATTTCCAATACATACATTCCACTACATTAATAAAATAAATAAATGAATTAATTAATTAAAAGGAGTATGTATGTACACGCGATAAAATCTTTAAACTATAAGATTTACCCAAAACACGACGAGAGTAAGATAGTACAGTAATGTAATTATTGTTGTAACAATGTAATATTTATTAGCTTAAGTTAAGGTGATCATACGAATTGTTATTATAATGTTTTGTTTATATATTGTTGTCTTTTATTTCCACAACCTCGTATGGTGTCGCAACTATAAAGATATTATCATAAGCAAAAGAAAGCAGCACAAGACAATAATCCGGCTACAAACTATTGTTGCGCACGTGACCTTGTCAGATATTACCCACCATCACATAACCACCCAGACATGAGGCGCATGTTAAATGCAATAACGAAAATATTATAATTCTTTACCATAGAGGACCGACACTATCGTTTGCAGACGGAGCGGCTTCAGGCACAGATTATTTAATATATAGTTCTTAACTTCAGTACAGGTATGCTGGTGGTAGGATATTCATATCCGCCCGGATAGAGACCACCGTACACATGGTGTTCGAATCTGCCATAGTGATCCATTGTGTGGATTGCGTTCCAGGATCCGCCCCTCGATTTGTTTCTTCCCTCTCCGAAGAGGGAAGAAACATTTATACAGGTCGGCATGATTCTGACCACTAATGAATTCATTGTTTGTCGGTGGTCGCTAGTTTTTTGGACTGCACTACGCTTACCATCAGGTGCAGTGCAGTCACTTTGTCGTGCTCGGATAAAAAAATATGTTCGGCGTGAAGATATAGTTCACAATGCGTGCTCAAACTTTCCTTACGTTTCTTGGATCGTATTTGAAAGTGAATGTGAATGTTATGTAACGACATAATATTATGATTCGCGATATACATGATGACTCAATGAACATAAACAGTCGTGAACGGCATAACTGTGATATGGATTCTTAGAACAAGCAATTGGGAGAACTGATGTTTCGTGTTGGATGAGCTAAATCAAAATTCATTATCCGGGATAGACTAAGTAAACTTGTGTACGCACAAAAAGGAATTGCAATTCATTTTTTATATCATCGCCCTGCAAACTAGCAAGTGAGTCACCTGATGGTAAGTGATCTCCATCGCATATGCATGCCTACAACGCTAGAAGAATTATAGGCGCGTTGCCGAGCTCCAAGGGAAGTGATAATTAAAGGATTTGGAAGGGGAGGGGGATTTGGGCCTCCGCATATCTCAAGAAAAATAAGTATTCTGGAATTCAATTTACCATTTTAATTAGCATTAAAATTATTTGTAGAATTGAATTATTAGTTTATCATTTCTTAAACGTATATTTTAGCGTTTTAAGTATAATAATGTGTTACATCACGATTTTGATCATGCAAAAAACTGAGCGTGAATACGTAGAATGTAAACGTAGCCGCGATATTGCTTTCACAAAAACATGAAAGTCGGAATGTGCAATATTATTAATTAGAGAAACTCAACAAAAGTTATTACTTAATTGCCCTCGAGCGAAAATATAATAAAAATGTTATAGCAACACTACCATCTCATACATACTCGTTGTAATATCATATACGCATTTCCGGCATTTATGGCACAGCTGATACCAGTTGGGTTGCGGCTATAACGATCAGGATCCATGTTCTAAAAACGATACAAAGCAACGACGTTCGATAATGTAGACCTAATGTAATATAGAATATCCATTACAATAATAATATAGCTAATTTAAAATACGGCGATTAAAATTAAGCAGTTGGTAAAACATGGATGCAAAGGGGAATATGTTTTATAATTGCAACGTATTGTTACAGTTTTAATTATTTTCATTACTTAAATAAAGGTATTCTATGAAAGAACAATAAATAGGAAAATTAAATCATTTTTCATATACGTTTCTACTTACAAATAAATATTTGTAGTAGTAATTTATATTGTAATGGCTATTTTGTACCTACTTTACTCTATGTATGTACCGAACTTCATTGTTTAGATTCGGATTTACCGAATAAAGGCCTGGTTCGAAAATTGAGTAGGTATTGGAGCAAAAAAACGGATTAATTTTAACATATTTTTGAAGCACCTTGCGGTGTCTTGAGGTTTGCAGATTTAATTGCAGTTAATATTATGGCTTCCAATTTATGTGAAATTCGCGTAAGCATAAGAAATCATTATACATTACAATGGTTTCACCCAGTGAGAGTTTTCTTTATCTTAAAAAATCCTACACAAAATAGCAAATCAGTTTGTTTATATTTTCTGCAAGTTGTGTTGAAAAATACTCTACAGTGCGTTGATGTCTTTTATACCAACGCTTGTCCAAACGCAAACGTTACAATCCCACTATAAATGTAAATGTGAAAGTTTGGTTGTTTGTGAGTTTACATGCTTGTTAATCAAAAACGCCTTAACAGCTTAACATTTTCGGATTATTCATCCGATATCCAATAGATTAAAAAAAGAATTTAGAGCCGCCAGTATAAGCTAGTATGATATAGTAAATAGTATTTAAGTGAAGTTTATATCGAAAAACAACAACTTACATATGGCTGTTTGGCGATAGAAACTGACAAAGCGGTGTACACACCCTGACTACCTCTCGCATACGAGGGACCATTTAACATTAATGCCATCTGCTCCATTTGCCACCAATAAAAATCTCTTAAGGTCCGTGTATATTGTACACTGCAGAACCTTTTTTTTTTTTTTTTTTTTTTTTTTTTCGATTTGGCGTAGTACTGTTAGCCTGACGCGAGTCGGCTTTCTACAGCTTCACCGGACTTTCGGGCGAACGCTTTAGGCGCTCTCAACCCTTACATTTAAGCGACCTCGCTGAGGGCACCCCCTGTGGGGTACGGACCTCGGCTCAGGGCGGTCACTGGGGGAGGGCAGAGACATCTGCGATTATCATTTTTGGGGAGGTTTAAAACTACTGGTTGTTATCATCATCGGCTCGCGGGTCGGTACTAGGGTCAGGGGGGTTGCGGGGAACGCGGCGCGGTCCTCGGCGGCGAGGACGGTAAGTCGGTCTTGTGGAGTGTGCTTTCATGTATTCCTCTCTCCTTCGGATGGCCAGAGTGGTCGCGTCGTCGGGATCGGAGAGGACGCTACGCGGTCGTCTCCATTTCGCGCGGTCGAATGGAGTGTAGATTGACGCTTGGCGGATAAGCGTATTCGGATGGTGAGCGGCGCGGTCGAAATAGCGTTTGCTGTTCATTTTCATGAACTGCCGGAGAGTCGGCATGCCCGTGTCCACGTGGATGTTGAGATTCCTCACATACCACGGGACCCCAGTAATCTTACGCAGAAAGCGATTCTGCAAGGCTTGCAAACGTCTATAACGACATTCGGGTACGTGGGCAAACGCGGGCGACGCGTACGTCATGATCGGCCTAATGCAGGTCGTGTAAATCCTAATCTTGTTGCGGGTCGAGAGTTTGCTTTTTGGGTTTAGAAGCCAGTAAAGCTGGCTCATCGCGAATGCGGCTCGCGCGCGTACCGCTTTTAAGTGTGGCCCGAAGGTAAGCCTCTGGTCTAGGGTCACTCCTAGATATTTGACCGTTTTAGTCCAGGGAATGCACATGTTGAACATGTTGACATTCGGCACTGGATCTTTGAAACGGGCTGGGTATCTATCGAAAAGGATCGCGGCGCTTTTGGTCGGGTTGATGGTGATTCGCCATTTGCGGCACCACTGACCGAGTTTGTCGGCAGCGGCTTGCAAAGTGCGAACCACATCAACCGGGTTTTTGCGCGATGCGTAAATCGCGGTATCGTCGGCAAAGAGCGCCAGATGGGCGCCCTTTGGCCTGGGAATATCGCTTGTGTATAGCGAGAAAAGAAAGGGTGAGAGGGCCGAGCCTTGCGGGACTCCGGCCGAAATGGTGTGTCGGGAAGAGAGGCTTCCCTCCACGCGATATCTGAAACCGCGATTCGACAAGAACGCTCGTATGATGTGCACGAGCTGTGTGGGCACGTTCATGGTGTATAGCTTGTAAAGCAAGCCATTGTGCCACACCTTGTCGAATGCTTTTTCGACATCGAAAAATATGGCTCCGGTGGGGGTCTTGGTAAAGTTTTTCGCGTGGATGTGCTCCGTGATGCGGAGCACCTGATGTACGCAATTGTGGCGGGCTCTGAACCCAAACTGCTCCGCGGGGAGCAGATTGTGGTTCTTTGCTACTATTTTCAAGCGATCGAGGACGAGTCGCTCGTACATCTTACCCAAAGAGCTCAAAAGACTGATGGGGCGGTAAGATGTCGGGTCAGAGGGGGGTTTACCCGGTTTGGGTATGCCTATGACAATTGCCTCCTTCCACTCTTGTGGAAAGAGGCAATTGCGGAAAGCTGCGTCAAAAATCGCAGTGAGGATTTCCAGCAGATGGCTGGGGAGCATCTTAAGGACGCGGGTGGATATACCGTCGCCCCCGGGGGCTTTACGTCGTTTGAGTGACCTGACCAGATGGCTTACTTCTTCGAGTGTCACCGGTGCAAGAGGGTTTGGCGGCTCATCGACATCCGGGTCGACGGCGGAGGAGGCGAGTGGGATCGGGCGCGTCGGCGGCGGGAACGCATTCCTACTTTCGACAAACTCATTGACCGCAACAAGATGGGCCTGTTCTGATGGGAGGACTTCGCTGAGGGAACATTGAGTCTCCAGGCTGTCGGCTAGATATTCGGCTTTTTCGTCGTCATCGAACGCTGGGCGTTGATTCGGACGATCAAGCGGGGGCATGGTTGTTGTATCGCTTCTCCTGAAGGCACGACAGAGTTGCCAGAAGGCCTGATGGGTCGGACGAATTTCGTCAAGGTGATTCCCCCATCTCGAATCGACGAGCCCTTTCATGCGACGTTTGACTTCCTTTTGGAAGTGACGCGCAAGGGCTCGTCGGTCCGGGTGGAAGATCGACGCGTATTGTCGCATGGCTGCGTTCCGCCTTCTCACCACAGCCCGCAAGTCTGCCGGGAGCAACATGTGACTGGGTACAGTCTCAGGTTCCTCCCTTGAGCTTTCGCTCACGGCATTCTGCAGGTGAGTGGTGAAATGGCGTGCCGCCTCTGTCGTCTCTTCAGGAGTATCGATTCGGTCGGGGATCGCGGCAAGAGCACTGGACGAGGTGTCGGCGAGCTTGGCGCCAACTTGGCGCCAATTCGTCGTCACCTTCGTCGGTTTATTAAGACCTGTGTCATCGGGGCCTATGTGAGGGACAAGATCTAGGATCACAGGTCTGTGGTCCGAGTCTAGCTCTTGTAGCACCCGTATAGAGCGCATGCGTAAGCATACATTCTTCACGAGTGCCACATCGAGTATCTCGGGCCTTTGTCCGGGATGTCCATAGTGAGTCGGTTCGGGGGGTACAAGAATGTCGATGCCTAATCTTTCAAGATTACCCTCCAGGGCGATACCTCTCGCGTTTGTCGAGTGGCAGCTCCAGAGAGTATTCTTGGCATTGAGGTCTCCCGCCACTAGGACGGAATCACTCAATGCGAATAGGGTGTCGAGATCGGTGGAGAGAAGCTCCTTACTAGGGGAAAGGTAGGCCGACACGATAGTGATCGGCGGATGGCCGGTCATGGCCAGCCTGCAGACTGAAACCTCAATGTCCCTCAGATCTGTCGGGGGGTCTAAAGGTATGCAGTGCAGGGACCTTTTGTAATAAATAAGAGTGCCGCCTAGCGGACCCGATACGCGGTCGTTGCGCACGAGTCGGTAATTTGGAAGCTTGGGACTACGCCTTGGAGGCTTAAGGAACGTTTCCTGGATGAGGAAGACGTCCAAGTCATTGTCGCGGACAAAATGGGAGAGCTCTAAACGGTCATCCTGGATGCCGTTTATGTTGAAAAACCCCACTCTGAGGGAGCGGGGTTTGGTCCGCGTGGGCAGCTTCGAACTATTGTTAGCCATCAGGAACCAAAAATAGTTCGCAGCAAGTGCTGGCGCTGCTGGGTTTGAAGCTGAGTGATTTGGTCCAGGAGGGCCTGGTCCGGCACACGCATCTCCAATAGTTTTTGAACGCGTACCGCGATACGGGTAACGATGTCGTTACCCGTGATCGCGGTAAGGGCACCAACTCGTTCCCACGCGAGGTCCGAGATGGTGCCGGAGATGAGATGGTGGTCCTCCTCCGGGAGGAGGGACCGGATACCCGACGGCTGGGGTGCGGGGTTTGTTGCCTTAGGGGCAATTTGGGGCGCGGGCGCGGCCGCAGTCGTCGCCGCTGCCACCACCTGGGGAGGTTTGGCGGGGGCTACCTTGGAAGAGGTAGCGACCGCCTGAGGTAAGGGTAAGGGTGGGAAGGAGGTTGCGGGTTTCGGTAGTGTAGGAAACCACGGGTTGATGAGCGGAGGAGGGGCTAGGCGGAACTGTTCCACCGGTTTGGGAATTGGGAGCCGCTTACCCTGAAGGGGCTTGCGGGCTTTTTGTTTTGGTGCACGAGAGCACCCGCGGTAATTGGCCGGATGGCCGGACTCGCCGCAGTTAACGCACGAAGGCGGCTCCGTGCATTGACTGCGGTCTTTAGGTCGCGGACAGTCCGCGGTGGAGTGCTCACCGAGGCACTTCACGCAACGGGCTTTCAGCTTGCAGCCACGTGAGGCGTGGCCGTAACGCTGGCAGTTGTGACACTGCCCTACTGTGTTCCTTTTGTGGGGAACCTCAATGTCGAAGCCTCCCAGGCCTCCTATCGATTTAATTTTGAAAATGTTCTTTGTGTCCTCACGCGATTTGAGGACGCAAAGGACCATCTCG
Organism: Amorpha juglandis; assembly: GCA_949126905.1. Lineage (NCBI taxonomy): Eukaryota > Metazoa > Arthropoda > Insecta > Lepidoptera > Sphingidae > Amorpha > Amorpha juglandis. The sequence continues at coordinate 405,924 of OX421368.1, forward strand.
AACAGCCCGTTACGCGGGCAGTTCGGCTTTTTGACTGTGGCGTGCATGCGGTGCACTTCCAGGCAGTTGATGCCCTGGGCGATTAGGTCGTCTTTGACCTCTTTGGTTGACATATCAAGGGGAATGCCTCTGATGACGTACCGGAAAGTACGATCATCGGCGAGGGTGTAGGTATAATACTGGATGTTGTTGTCATCCAGGCATTTGGTTATGGTGCGGTGGGCGGAAGCAGAGATTGGCACCATCACGGCCATCTGCTCCCATTTGTCCCATTTGGGGGCTGCTTTTAAGGACTCTCGTCCGACTAGTCGAACCAGGTCCTCATAAGTCATGTCCTTTGGTTTTAGGACTGAAATGGGCTTGGGCCCAGAGTTGGGGATTGCCTGGGAGGCTTGGGATGAATCAGGCTGGGCGGGAGCCCGCGGGGAGGACGAGGAATGATCCTTCGTTAACCCCACATAGCCTGGGGCTCGGGTGAGAGGGATCTCTGTCGGGGCGTGCTCTGTGGAGGACTGAGAGGTCTCCATCGGCACGGGGGAGTTAGGGGTGTCAGGAATGACGGGAATGCGCGCCTTCTTTTTCTTCCTACGGTTTTTCACCGTAATGAAGGGGCCGGAAGTCGCGGATTCCTCTTCGGACGAGTTATCCTCGTTCGAAGAGGGGGAAGTGGATGGGCTCAGGGTAGAGCCCGGGCGTTTGGTGGCAGAGGTGGTGGCTGTGGTGGCAGCGGCGGCGGTGGCGGCGGCGGGGTTGGCGGCAACGAGGCCTAATTTAGCGATCTCCGCGATTCTTTGGAGAAGGTGAGGGCGAGACTGTAAGGCCTCGATGATGACATCGTCAGTGATCACAGGCTTGGCGTCAGCCATTTTGGCGGCTGAGGCCAAGCCTACCTAATCTTTGGTCTAAATTTGTCGCGAGTGGGTTCGGGACACGGTGCGTTCCCCCGGGAAAGAACCCACAAGAAAGCCGGGGGCTATCGCACACGAATTTGCGCGGCGGGTCGCGGTCGCGGATTGCGCGGTCAAAAACTAATCCCCGGGTAGGTGCGCCCGGGGGTGTGTAGGTGCTTGACCCTCCTCGCCGGGGATAGGCGAGGGGGGATGTACTTAAAACTAGGGCGTGCCCTAAGCTTGTATCCCTCTGCCAATCTCAATGTGCGAGAGGGTTCCTAACAGTCCGTGAACCGTAAGCGATATTGGTCCGGAGACCGCACGCTCAACCGGAACACGGGATGGATATTGGGGATGGGTAAGGTTGGGAGGGCGATGTGCGGGGGAGACCGTGGGGTCACTCCACGTGCCTCCTGATCCGCACCCGTCCGGCTTCGCTTTAGCCCTGAAGGGGCTAAAAACGCGGGCCGGGTCCCCGCAAGCTCGGCTTGTTTACACCGTTAGGTTAACCACCGAGCTTACGCCCTGAAGGGGCCAAAATCGTGTAAAAACACGGAAGATTGAGCGGTACCCTGTCCTGAAAAGGACGCGGCACCGATCGTAAAAGGGACCGAGCGCAGGGGCTCAGGTAGTCGGGCAACGACTCGGGTCAGAGAACCAGCTTTATGGCCGAGCAGGTGCTACGACCATAAAACCGTACGTCCGATCCGAACCGGTGCTCAGAGCGGAATCTGCAGAACCACTACATCGTTGTGTCTAGTGGTGGGCAGCGGCTTGTGTAAAGAGTCGCGTGCAGTCAGCCGGTTCGAATGAACGTCGCGTCGTGTAGTGAACTCACGCGCGGGAAAAGTGATTTAACAACATTCAGTGAATATTAAAACATACATTATTGTTTAGTCAATGTGATTGTGAAATTATGGTAAGCAAAAACTGATGTTTTTATATAGCGTCACTGGAAAGGCAAAATTAATGAAATGCCAATATGTATGTGAATTTTACGGTAGCGCGTTATAAAGTCTTTTTTTAAGATACTAATTCATAATAATTATATTAGAGAAAATATTATTCAATAAAATATAGATTTAACTGAAAATTATTCAGTAGGTAAATTTATATGAATTTCTATCGTAAAAAACCACTTTTCAACAAGTTCTTAAACTCATACACAAATTATGATTGGCCGGTCAGGGATTTGAACTCAGGACTTCAGGCTCTCCTCAGGTCCCTCAGGCTCGGATGGGAGAAGATCGATTACATATTTTATGGCAACACAAAAGACATATTTAATTAAAAATTGCTGCTATGTTCACCTCCTCATATTTCGTAAAAGAATGAGCAAAAATGAATTTGATACAATCTAGCTTTATAAAAGTTAATAGTACTTAAAAATGCTTTCGGTACTCACTATAAGTGGCATCATAATGCGCAGTAAAGATTCAACAATAATAATTGTTTATTTACTATTCGGTTATGTGCAATTTGGTAAAGCTATGGAGCATTGTTACAGCTGTTATTTATTTTTATAAAATAATATACTCTCGGAGTGTTTATGAAAAGCGAATCCTAGTTTTTATATCGGGCATTTTCAATTCAAGCTAAGCTATTTTTTTAACCCCCGACAAAAAGATATCTTTATATAAATCTGACGATCGCTCTCTGTCGATGTGTGTGTTTGTCTGTACATGCGAACATGCGTACGTGCGTGTGTATTTTCCTATTTTTTTTTGTTTAAACGCTGAATTCATCGAGACGGTTCTTAGTTTAAAGAAAATCAGTGCAGCTAATAGCTATTTAAAGGTGATCGGTATTTTTCTCTAATTGAGGTCTAGGGTTTTTACCGATAGTATAATTACAATTAAATATCTAATAACTACTACTACTAAGTAACTACTCATAAAATGAATAATGATCATGTCCCGCTGAGGCTTAATTGAGTTGCAATAATCATTCCATTGTTTTTCTGTTATTGTTCTCATGAGGATCCGACGTCTTTGGGGACCATCGCCATATCCGATATTTAGATTTACTACACTAATATTCCCTACAGTAGTGGCACTGTATGCTGCCCCTTATGACAACTTACAATAATGTTGTAACGCACTATATTTTCCGTTCCAATACTGCTAGGACCATTTAGAACAGCTTATTGTGGCAGTGATTACTGATTATGTGTATTGCCAAAATAATAGTCAGACGAAAATCGCAAGTAGAAGAATTCTACGGTGCTCTATTCCAAAATGTATCACCTTAATAGAATTTGGATAATAATTTCGATTAATTTAGTAGTACGTCACTAATGCGCTTCTTACAACAATGAAGTACGGCTAATGTTCTTTCACACGTAGTTGTTAAGGCCCTTCCGTGAGCAAATGACTTTGACTGACGCGCGCCATACTGACTCGTGTACTTGGCGTGTGAGTTTTCGTGCAGAATATGCACGTATTTAGCGAATAATTGATTTAAAAAATCAGGTTTTGGTCTTTTCGAAAATTTAAAACGGGCAAAATATTCGTTATTAAATTGCCTATCTAGTGATTATAATATCATATGAAAACAATCTGTACTTTAAAAGGAGACGCACGGATTTTTTTCATTTTTCTCATTTTTGTGGTTCATTTATAACGACAATTTAAAAAAATATATCAAAATTAATATGAATTTGAATCGAACAAAGTAAAGCTGAGAGATTGTAGAAATTTATTGTATATTTTTTTAATCAATATTTATTTTAAGTAATGACTAGATAGCCTCTAAAAATCTAGATCGCGCGGCGTTTTGCTGGGGGTATGGCCTTAACTATTACGGAACTTCATGAGCCTGCATACGTCCAAAGTGCCATCGCACAGTGTCGCTACTGTAAAAAATAAATAGTAAAATAAATTGACTTTAAAATAAATACTTATTAAGTAAGTAAAATAAGAACTTAAGTAGACTAATGTATGTAAGCATATGATTTCAACTAACTACATATTACGTATGCCCTAGTTATTTCTATTTACATCATGCGGGTAGCGCTGAGGCTGACATATTTTTATCATTTTGAGTAGAATCGAGAAGAATTCCTTAGAACTATACCACAATAAAATCTATATAATGTTTTAATACCGCTGTGTGGTAGTACAACTTTCGCTCGGAGAAAATCCCGCGTAATATACGATATAACATATCTCGGCGAACGGATGTCGTGAAATCTGACGAAATCCTGGTTGACATCGGATGCGGTGTCCGCTTTCTCCGCGAGACCCGCCTCCGCGTAGGGTCGGTACTTGCCAAGTTTTTGTAAACATAATGTTTTCAAAATAAACTTGAGGCAAACCTTCAAGATTCTGTCCTGCTTTCTCCTGCGTACCTAAAATGACTCATGTCATAAAAGAAATAAGGCATAACTATAATATGATATACACAAAGTTTATTTATATAGTTTAATCAGTAAAATGTATGCCTTCAAAACGAGGGTACGTCAGATGCTGTTGAATGAAGCAGAAGAGTCACCACATTGATTCGTTGTATATTATATATGTATGTATTTAAGTATGTATATGTATATATTGTGCATATTTATTTATGTATACGTATATATTATGTATATATATTCATGTATATGTTTAAATATTCCACTTTTTGTTTGTATGTTATGATTATTTGTATCTCGTAATTTTGTAATATTTCTTGTTGCACCTACCTTGTCTATCTCTGCACCATCCTAAGGTTGACTGGCAGAGAATGCCTCTGGCATTAAGTCCGCCTATATACATTTTGTATATGAAGTGCAAATAAATAAATAAATAAAAAGAACATTAATTTCATTAGAACAAAACGGTGAGATCCTTAGTTCCATCGGATAATCAGAATTTTGGTTTCCCCCATTTTAAACATGTAGCCAACATAGCGGCAGCTATCTGTGTGCCAAAATTAATCTAAAACCGTTCAGTATTTAAGGCGTGAGTGATTAATAAACATACAAATCAAGAAACAAACATCCCAACTTGGGAAACTTGGGAGGCCCAAATCCCTTTCCCAATCCCCCTTAATTATCCCTTTAAGGTCAGCAACGCGCCTATGATTCTTTTAATATTGTAGGCGTACATGGGCGGTGGATCTCACTTACTAAGTGACCCACTTGCTCGTTCGCCGGTCCATATCATAAAAAAAAAATATAATAGTAGTAAGATTGTTTTATAAATAGCAGTTTAGTCGACAACCCTAGCTCTCGCCACTGTATCGCTTACATAACACTATTACGCAGGCAAGCCGATGACCCGGCTCGTAATACTCGACGTGCCTCGACTGACTCATTGTGTTTGGGGTTTTTGTTGACTCAACGAGGTCTTCATGAGGATGTACTATTGGCAAATTGCATTTTGCAATGAATATGTAACTTCATTACCATTGGTAGTAGTAAAGTAGGACATTACTATTAAATGAAATACTTCTACATACTAAACGTGCATTAATGCTAGTTTATTGTTTTTAAGAAATAACGAACAAACGCATATACGCATTCACACCTGTTATCCCCGAAGAGGTAGGCAGAGGTATAACCAGGACACCCATTTTTCGCCGAACGTATTTTCGTCCCGATAGGCCTATCGTCATACCGGGCACAAGACTCCGGGCCGATACTGAGCATTTCTGGTAGAAAAACCCAATATCGTTTGACCTGACCCGGGGATCGAACCCGAGACCTCAGCATAACTGTGTCACCGAGACCGGCAACTGAAAGAGTCATGAAAAAAATTGTTTTGTATAACATAAGTGGACTGGACTGAAGCTTGTATATAAAAACATAAATTAACTTTTCTTTTGTCCCCAGATGTTGTACATACTACACATAGCAGTTGCTCTCCTGCTGACGACCACTTCCCTGGCAGATAACAGCACGCTGAGCGATGAATCATGCTCAGCTCATCCTTACGAGTCGGGACCCTGGAGCTGCTTGCTGGAGGAGTGGGCCACTTCAGCTACACCTAACAATAGACAAGGTGCGATGAGTAGTCATTGTGATTAATGAAGAATCTGTAAGGGATGCCATAACAGTTAACACTTCGTTGCATCAGATGCGGTTAGACTGCTGTATCGATCTACAGACTACTTAAAAACAACTAGATTTTATGTACTAAAGAGCATGCAGTAGTTATAAGAGTTAGCAGAATGAGGCTGAGTCGTTATACGACTAAAAGTCTCTAAAAACTATTGAATAAAAGAAAACCATTTAAGTAAAAGTTCGAATAAATGCAGATAGAGTTTGCTATATTAGGGAAAGACGTCTGAAAACTAAGACAGATGGCAATGACGGTGCTTACGGAAATGATATCATAATGGAAACACGAAATAATTCTACCTATTCTTTTAGAGACTATGCGCACGCGCCGCTCCCGCATATTTAACGGCCGTTAACCTCGATCGTCAGTAATTTTTAATAGCTTTACATTTCTTAAAAATAAAATGATTATCTTTACGATATATGAATTTAATAAACGTTATGTATTCAAACATGAAAAATAAAAAATTGCTAGTTTAATTCACGATTTTTAGTGGTATCATGTTAATTACCAGCACCAACATTTGTCAAGAAGAGGCAATAACACATGAGTTTGTTTCGGCATTTCTTAAGGCTAGCCATAAAATACCGATGTAAATATTATAATCTATTAAAAAATATATTGTCATGTAAAAGTGATATTTATGTTCCAATTTACAGAATAAATGATTTGATTTGTCTTAGATTTATGAGGCGTAACCTCTTACCTACACCCTTTATTAAAGTTATACCTTCTGCACTTGTAAAAATTAAAGATTCAAGTCACCAAAAATAAACTGTTTTAATGCTATGTCTCATTAGCAGAGGATGCCCGTGGCCAGCAGTGCTTGAGTTTTTTTTTATTTGCATGAATGATGAAACCCGCAGGTCGATTGTTTGATGGTAAACGCCACGCCTGCCCATACGCTTCTGCTTTCCTACTGCAACACCACACAGAACTTTGAATTACAAAGAACTTCATGGCACTGGACTGCGCTAGTCACCACGATATGAAGTATCATAATTCACTGTAATTTCACTGGCTTCACAAAACTCTGCTTGTCGGCAGTAATAGGCTAAGCGGTGGTACCAACCCAGATAGTCTCTCATATACCAACACCTACCTTGTAAGAGCGACAAATAATAAGTCACGTCTGATTTTAATTCAAATTCCAGGTCGTATATTAGCGCTGCCTCCCACCAAGGGTTATTACGTTTCGGATCGCATCGACCTGGTGCCCCCTCCCCCACCGCAGCACCAGCTACCGCCTCAACAAGTGTCTTCACAACACCAGCAACCTGCACACCAACAGCCTTCAAATCAGCAACTATCCCCACAACCAGCACACTACGGGCCTCCACAGCCAGCACACTACGGCTCTCCACAGCGGCCACCGACGCCGCAGGGCTACGACGAGTGGCAACCGTCGCCACCGCCTCCAGGGAAGATCCTCAACCGACCCCCTTATAAGGACAAGTTTAAACCTAGCTACGTGAGTTTTACATTGTACTCTACAATAACTCCTGCCTCGCCTGTTTCTTTCTTGGTCATCCACTGCTTTCTAGTCAACACTCCATTAAATTAGTCTGTAATTCTTCTATCGCATTAAATGTTATTCTTTCTCCCTTAAGCATTATACATATGTACATAGACTCACGCTTGTTTCCTGTAGGGGTAGGCGGAGACAACGGACTTCCTCCTGCTATGATCCTTACACAACTCTTTGGCCTCCTTCACTTTCATTAAATTCTAAAGTATATTATTATTATTCTTAAGTATTATCCGTAATCTAATTACGGATTTGTTGGCTTAGTTATATTTACCACCTACTTTAAAGGTTATTTTAGAATTAATCAAATTACTAATTATAAAAGTCATACATAGTTGATACAAAGTTAACTCTACAGTAAGATAAAAAATTATCTTATAAAATAAAATAAATTATTTATACAAAATATAACAAATAACAGGTTGCCTGGAAGTAATTGCCGCTAGCAATAAGGCCGCCAATTGTACTTCTTTTTATAATTTTTAAATGACTATTGTGTTTTTTCAATACTTTTTGTGTGATGTAAAATTAATCTATAAATTATTATTATTCTTCACTCAGCCAGCACCACCAAACCACCCAATCCCAGTTCACGGGCCAGTCAACAGCGTGGACCGATTCGATGAGCAGAAACCGAAGCCACAGAAGCAGGTCTCGGAAACCGACCTGTTCCTCCTAACAGCCATCGAGAAACTTGTCTTCCGTGTGGATATCATGGAAAAACGACTGAGGAAGTTGGAGGAGAGCGTGCATTACCTGGTAGCAGGAGTTGATGCTAAGCCAGGTGAGTTAATTATAGAGCTACTAGATTTTTTTAACTAAATGCAAGTAAGTGAGCTAATGTCGTCATCACGAATATTATAAATCACAATGCTAAAGGAATCGTGGGCTGTTGTCAGGCAATGAATGGGGACTGAGCAAAAGTGAAGGTATGTTAGGTTTTCGGTAACTCACTTACCTACTACAACATGTGTCAAAGGCAGCATCAAAGTTGCCACTAATAACTATATTTACCATTATCTAGTCATTTATTAAATCATCATTTTTAAAGTCTTCTTTTATAAGACATTCAGAAGTTACTTCGCCTTTTTTACTTTCAATCTGTTCGTCTACCGTTACAGAGCCGTGCGTTGCAAACTTCACTCGCGTGGGCAGTGCTTGCTATCAGTTCTCTAGTGAGTCACTCAACTGGAAGGGCGCCAACTACGCCTGTCGCAAGCTGAAGGCCAACATGCTGGAGATTGACACCGACGAAGAGCGCAAGCATTTACTCTCTGCCATGCTTGCAGACAAACGGCTTCAAGGTACACCTTAATTCTTTTCATAATAGCCAACTTACACTTGAGTACTAAAACGTTACTCCAATATGGATCATAATAAACATTACTTTTAAATTTATACGGGCCGGTACAAAAAGGTAACCGTAAGATAGTCGTCCAGATAAGACAGTGTCGGTCGTACCATATTTTTCACCGAGCAGCCTAAATTGTAGAGGTTATATTCCCGTTGGAGTAACCGCTTTATGCGCCGACATCAGCTTAGAAGCGCCATGTATCCATTCTGAGTTCATGCTTTACACAATAATGGCCAAAGGTAAAGAAAAAAAGAAACAATATATTTGGTTTTTCAGGATAAAAATGGTACAATTTAAAAGTAACTTACATACAGAATGAAAAACCAAAATGGACTCGCCTCAGCTTCGTGCTGTAGCGTATAAGCTACAACGCTGATTTTCAGCCGAGCCCATCAGTGATTCCAAACTTGGTATTGAATGTGTGTATACATAATATATTAATCTTGTTACATCCTACAGTTAATATTTAACCAACACTAAGCTGTGTAGCGTTTCAATATTCTGTTTAATAACTAATGTACATTAAAATTATTATCAACTATTCTTGAATTACCTACCGGGTTACTTATTTAGTAGGAACCGGATTTGGTTCATCAATGTGGTCAAGTTTTGTTCTATACAAATATAAATAAATAATATAATTTCAATCTGGCTCTGACAAACTTCTTTTAAATACGACTGAAGTGACAAGCATATGGCCGGCCTGATACTACCTTAGCAACATGGGAAAATTTTCGATAAAGAGCTCATTCTATCTATTACGGATCATTTTGGATCCAATGCGTTAGAAAAAAAATTGTTAGATACCTAGGTCAATTTATGGTAATTTCTAACCCATTGATGGTTCTAGGAGTGTCACAGCACTTATATATGCCCATACTCAATGTCTTAAATTCCAATATCCTTAACCCTCAGGTGGCGACTGGTGGACCGGCGGTCTCAACCCTGGCTTATTATGGATCTGGTCTCATTCAGCCAAGCCTGCAGTATCGAACGGCACGGCTGTATCAGGCGAGGGTCGTTGCCTGGCCCTTACATTGGACCAATCAAGAGCCACGCTACTGTACCGCGGAGACGACTGCGGGCTTAGACATCGGTATATATGTGAGAAAGGAGAAGATGACAAACTGTCCAATGAGATTGAAAAGAAAGCGCGGAAGATGAGGGATCTGCATAGAAAGCCTAAGATTGCTTGGATTGAAGATCCTTTAATTGTGTAGTGTATAAATACATCACGTGACAGAAAAAAGTTAAAAAATAACTACTTTTCTGTCGTGAGGAAGTTTCACTTGCGAGGACGTTCATTGTTTTTGCTTGAATGACGAGACAAGCAAGTCGCTCGTCTGATGGTAAACGCCACGCATGTTCATAAACAACACCTGACAGAACTTTGTAGTACAAAGCACTGTTTGGCACTGGACTGCGCTCGTCACCCTGAGACATGTTAATAAATCTCATAATGCCCAGTAATGTCTGGCTTCAATGTCCTTCAAACCGAAACAACAGTGCCTTCGCAATGCTGCTTGGCTGCAATGATAGACGAATCGGTGGTACCAACCGAGGCAGCCTCTGATTCATATACGAGGGACCTACCAACCTGTAATTCGAGAAAACTTAAATTTTTATTTATATAATTTCAAATAGACCATTTGTTTCATATTATGTTCAAATGACTTATTCCTAATAAAAAGCACAAGTATATTATGCAAAAGTGAACTGTCTGCCAAGTCAAGCCCTTATTGAAAATCCAGTTTTCTGTCCGTGAATTTATAAAAGTAATAATCTGTAGATGAATAATTTTATTGTTCCGTATTTATTAATGATTATTTATTTTGTATAATTCGATTGTAAATAAGCCTTACACATTTCTTTTACCGTTATAATTAAAGTTAATTGAAATGTGTAACTAGCCTAAAGATATATAGGGTGATAAATAAAAATACCAAATTCTCATTTACACTATCTTATTTATATTTAATATTTACAAGTTGTAAGGATAACAACAAAATAACTTATGTATAAATAAATACATTGACTAATGTGGATCGCATTATGCAACGAATAAAACAAACTCATTTGTCTTTATTATTTATATCTTTAACGAGTGTAACCTTATTTCACCTGACTGTACGTAATTGGCGGCTATATTTGTTTTCAATTTGGAAGTCATGTATACGCTCACGCCTGTACCCCGATAGGGTATGCTGTGGTGCAGCTAGTGTTGCACCCACGGTTCGCCAAACATATTTCCGTGCTATGAAATGACAGGGGGCGAGCAGAAATTGGATGTCTCGATAAAAAATAAAGATAAAATTGAATAACCCCTTGACTGATCATATAATTCTATGTCATGTACAGTCGAGGCGACAAACATAGGTCGAGAAAACAAAGCAATGTTCGAAATTATTTGTGATCATGAAACTCCATGTCGATTGAATTTAATAGCGATAAATACTGAGTTAGTTTTGCTAAATTCATTAATTTAAATTGATTTTAAGAACATTTTTCTTTTACAAAATCGTACATGGATTTTTTTATGTTTCATGCCCGATTTTCCAAAAAAACTACGAAATAAAATTAGTTTAAATTATTGAATTTACCGTGATACTGAATTACAATTTAGTAAAACAAAATCAGTATCTCCATTTGAACTTGCTATTGGGTTGGTTCTTTTTTGCGTAACTACGTCCAATTATAACGTTATATCACCGCAACTCAGCGTCTCGTACATAGGGTGGTCAACAGTTTGTGCAGTGTAAAGCGCGTATTAATCAATTAGTAAAAACAGTCCAATCGCAAGTATTAAGGGATAGGCTCAATTTGAAGGAAATTCGGCGAGTTAGCCGCTGCATTATTTGATGTTTCAAGCAAAATGTTTCAGAAAGTAGGTACAATGTTCATACACACACCACGGAAGATGGATAATAATAAATGTATAGACTTTGTGTGTGAACTTCCTTTGCTTGCTGCAATTACTTTCACTGTGTACTTTCTACAACATACTGTATTAATGCCCTTTGATTTCAACAGTATCCTGTATTAGTTCAACATATTTCATCCCGTCTACTGACCTTAGGAAAATAAAATTATAATAAATTATACATAGTACATTATATACCTTCACGACAGTATTCCCGAAGTGGTGTGGGTAGAATTAAAAATAATGCACGAACTCTGACCAAAAACAATTTCGTCCTGAGACGTGTAAACTTATATTGACTGACTTAAAACAAAGATTTTTCGTACTAACATAAATACAAATATACAGCAATGATAATCCATAACTAATGACTCAGCCTGTTACTAAAAAAAAATAGTATTTCCAGAGTAATGACGAGACAAGCACGCGTCCATAGTTAGTGAGTTACAAAGGTAAGAAAATTTGTACAGATTGTAATTTTTAGATTAAAAGTACAATAGAAGTATTAAAATTTCCATAAATCATCGCACACCCTCGGCTAAAACAATTTCCTAAAATAACATGGCAAATACAAAGAGAACGACTTGGTACTTAATGCTTATCTTTATGACTATGAGCTCATACTGGCAACACCGAAATGGTACAAATGGTTATTATTTTTCTGTATATATTTTTATTTTTCAAGTCGACAATCTGGCATACTCAAGATGACAATTATTTATTTTCTTAATTAATATTTTTTTTGAGTTTTATTATCTCCATATGCAGAGACAGTTAATGTTATGTGTTCCTAGAATAGTTAGATAAATAATCCAATTTTAAGATATAGCTGAATTACAAAGTTAATATCTGTCAAGATATTAAATTAAAACACTGAAATATTTAATACCACATAATTGAAACACATATTTGAGGCGATATGATTTCAAAACTTAATTATCTCATTATTGGTCTCACTGTCTCGAAGAACAACAAAATCTTATTGACGATATGAAAATAAAAAGTAGTAAAAGACTTTTGTACATAGTAATAAAGGTTTAATCTAATTATGATTAAAAATAATGAAACCGTATATCTTTTTCTAATTAATCTAATCCGACCTTATCAAATATGAGCTCACAGTCGTAAGCAAATAGAAAATATAAAACACTGTTGTAAACACTGTTGTGTTGCTTGGCGGCAGAAATAGACAAAGCGGTGGCACCAACCTAGACGGCCTCTCGCATACGAGGGACCTACCTCCTTGTTTTGATACGATAAGTTAACCAGCTTGTTGAATCTCCGAAGTGAAATAAGAGTCCGTGGATTCGATTCCCGCACCGATAAATGTTTGTGATCTACAAATATTTGTTTGAGGCGTTTAGAGACCGTACATCCCTTGTAATTTTTATTATCCACGACACAAGACTGTATCTTATGAGGAATCAGGACTATAAGTGTAACAGTTGTTTATTTTTTGTACATGAACGACTCATTCCGTTAATATTTCTACCGAGTGGTGCCAACATAGCGACATTAAATCACACCGGATATACCTTACAATGTTGCAAGACTTTGTGCCAAAAATCACTCAAATCCGAGCAGTAGTTTAGTCACAGGATTTATTTACATTTTCTTAATTTTTATACAAGATTTTAATCCGAGACGGTCCGATGCTTAATAAACTACTAAGTGATAATCCTGTGCCATATTTCTGAATTAGTGAAATTTATTGTTCAGTTTTGACGTTATGTTAGTGCGGAAAAGTTTAAAACCTCAAAGTCGTTCATCGTTTAATTGAATGTCTCAATGCTGGCGCCACTCAGTATACAATAATGTCTACTCGTATGTCTATGGAGGCAGCCTTTATTTTGTTAGAAGTCACTTCAGTTACAATAAATTGTTGTCGCATTATAATAATTAGGTTCGCGCCATACTACGACATGTTACATTTGTAAATGACCGTCGGCCGTCAATAATAAACCGTAATGTAGCATGACCCTTAAGACCTTACCTACAATCATTTTTAATCAGTGTTCCATCTCTCACTTTAACGTTAGGAAGGACGAATAGCAATTACTTAGAAAACCGATTAAGATAGCGTTCCAATCATCGTGTCAACCAAAAGACGTGTATGACACAAACAGGTTCACACGATACGATTTTAGTTGATCAACTGATAAATCCGCATGTGATTTGGGCTGTCTGAAAAAACTTTCAACGAAAACCACACGGCTATTGTTAAATCAAGTCGTTGATCAACTAAAATTGAACCGTGTGAACCGATATAACGCGCTTTAACTTCTTTATAAAATCGACAAGATGACTGGTAATCCGCTATGAATAATGTTTGTAGGTAAGGGTGTAAATGTACAATGTTGTGTTGGGATAAAGCCGATAATTAACATGAGGTGGGGCAATTTTGTCAGTCATCATTTTTTTACAATCTTAATTACATTTTGAAATATTTATTCGAATTTTTGCAGCGCAAGAAATTATACATCATGTATTTTTTATGAGGGATTTCTTTAAACTACTAATGGCAATAAAAAATATCAAATTAGTGACTTTTTTGACAAGGATAAGTTTCCAAATGTTACCTTTTTAACTGTAGACAGTAAGTAACATTTTGCATGCAAATGCTTTTAAGGTTATTTTAACGCAAAACATTTTGTTATTGTCAATGTGGCTGCAAATATTTTTGGTGTTTTACCCAATTTCTTTTTAACAGGTTTTATAAAAGTCAAAAACAGCCAAAGCATTAAATTTGTGTGTTAAATTAATCTCTGGGATTTAAAAAAAACGGGTTATTATACAGTATTTTGAAATTTATCCGGCTCGAAGGACCAAAACCGGTAGCGACTAGTTGTTAGTTGTTGTTAGATCTAGTTGAAGTGGAACTTGAACTGGAAGGGGCTGCCGTGCTGGAAGTGGTGGAAGGGGTTGTTGAAGGGACCTCCTTGTCCACGTTGAGAGTCAGGATCGAGAGGGTCTGTTCCGGAATCGAACTGCGCACGCTTCTCAGGGTCCGTCAGCACCTGCGGATATACTGACGTGTTAGTACGTCGACACGTGACTTTTAGGGTTCTATACTCAAAGGGTACACACAGAACCGCCAGCCAGTGTATATCCGGTTCTCCCCAGGGGGCTTGCCCCCTGATCCTAATCCTTTTCCCATCCCTGGTTCCTTCTCCTCCCCCTTGGCCCTTTGGCAGGCCGGCATAATCTTGCCGACCTACGATGGACAAATTGTTTATCGTTGGTCGACACTATTCTTGGATTGCGCTACACTTAACATCAGGTGTAGCGTAGTCAAAGAAAAAAAAAAAAAAAAGAACCCTATTATTGGGCCCACGCCATCTGTCTGTCGGTCTTTCTGCCCTGCATTTAAAGGACTATCTTTTGAACCGTAATAGGCTGAAATTTTTAGTTTTCACAGCACTGAAGTAGTATGTTCAAAGTCCATTCAAGTTATGGGTGGTGTTATTTATGGGCAAACGTGGCCCTTACCATGAGCGACCTGCCTATCAAATCAAAAATTCTTAATTGCCCTTGTACTGATGGTCATAAACAAAGACACCTTGCCATAGTTGATTTCTCTACAAATAATACATACCTCTTTAGCCGCAGCGATATCTATGAACTTCTTCTCTGCGATTTTCTTCTCATCGCCCTGGAAGTTGTCTGGATGCCACTTCTGTGCAGCCTTGCGGTACGCTTTGGTTATCTCTTGTTTGTTTGCGGTTCTGCAACAATTATACTATGAGTAAATAATAAAGCCCAATAGAGATTTGGGCCTCCAGAAATGTTACATCACCATATAAAACCAACAAGTTAACACTTTTCATCAGCTTTTTGTAAGACAGTGATAACAAAACCGACAAAGCTGACCCGTTTAAGCTGTTTACAATTTTATCCGTCTTAAACATTGTGCAAATGATAGTTATTGTTAAGTGCCAAAAACGGATAAGTGTTCAATTCTGTGTACATGATTGGTTTGTGGTTTTATTTTACACCAAAAAGTAACTAATGGCGTTTAGAAAAATCGTCAGTGTGGGTTCGCACTCACTATGAGGCGCCAATAACGTTTATGAATACAGTGATGCATTTGTGTTATTTTTTTTAATATCTTACGTGGTATTCTTAAAACAAGACAATTTTAATGTTCATTGATTGTTTTGTACGTAAAGAAGCATATATAAGGTCACATCTGAATTCCCAAGAAGGTGGGCAGAGATACAAACGTATCCAGCTGCCAAAACCGATGGAACAATAGTACATACATAATAATATATCTATTGTAAATTTACATTTACATATGTCTATTTTAAAGTTGATTTTCTATGTTTAGATGTTAATAGATGGTTAGATTACCTCTTAACCCCTAATATCTTATAGTAATCTCTCTGCTCCGATTGTTTCTGCAGTTTCTGCGCCCTGCTGAGTCCGTCCTTAGCTCTCTGCAGGGCTTCCTCTATCTCCAACGCCTGTTTGAATGTGTGTATCGCTGTAAACACATATGTTCATAAATATTTATGACAACTAAGGGTTCGTGATACATTAACGCAATAAATTTTACACAAAACTAAACTATAACTTGGCAAAGTTTTTTTTATAACACTATTTTTGCCTCTTTCTCCCCACCTAATAAATCGCGTTGACAGAGAAAGACAAAAGAGTTCAACTTATCAATGCTTAAGAAACGTTTATAAGTAGGGTCTTTTATGTTTTTTATTTAATACGCTGCGGCAGGTTATACAAAAAACCGAGGAGTATAACTTGCCACTTTGCTTAGCGTTTGTGGACTTTGAGAAAGCCTTCGATTCGATCGAGACCTGGGCAGTGCTGCAGGCTCTCCAGCGGTGCCACATCGACTATCGGTATATCGAAGTGTTGAGGTGCTTGTACAACAACGCCACCATGTCGGTCCGAGTACAAGAACAGAGTACGAAGGCTATTCCACTACAGAGAGGCGTGAGACAGGGAGATGTTATTTCTCCGAAACTGTTCACTGCCGCGCTGGAAGATGCCTTCAAGCTCTTGAACTGGAAAGGATTCGGCATCAACATAAATGGCGAGTACATGACTCACCTCCGCTTTGCCGACGATATCGTGGTCCTTGCGGAATCGCTGGAAGACCTGAGTACAATGCTCGAAGACCTCAACAGAGTTTCTCAACGGGTGGGCCTCAGGATGAACATGGACAAGACGAAGGTGATGTCGAACGTCCATGTTGTGCCCACCCCGATTGCTGTTGGAAGCTCATCTCTCGAAGTTGTCGACGAATATGTCTATCTAGGACAAGTAGTCCAACTAGGCAGGTCCAACTTCGAGAGAGAGGTCAATCGTCGAATCCAGCTCGGCTGGGCAGCGTTCGGGAAACTTGGCAAGGTCTTCTCGTCCAAAATACCTCAGTGCCTGAAGACTAAAGTCTTCGATCAATGTGTGTTACCAGTGATGACATACGGCACTGAGACGTGGCCTCTAAATATGGGCCGTATAAGACGGCTCACAGTCACTCAGCGAGCTATGGAGAGAGCTATGCTCGGTGTTTCTCTACGTGATCAAATCAGAAATGAGGAGATCCGTAGAAGAACGAAAGTCACCGACATAGCTCAGCGAATTAGCAAGCTCAAGTGGCAGTGGGCAGGCCACATATCTCGCAGAACCGACAACCGATGGGACAGAAAGGTTCTGGAATGGAGGCCACGTACTGGCAAGCGCAGCGTTGGACGTCCACCTACAAGGTGGACAGACGACCTGATAAAGATCGCAGGAAGTCGCTGGATGCAGGCCGCTTCCAACAGGTCGGTCTGGAAATCTTTGGGAGAGGCCTATGTTCAGCAGTGGACGTCTTGTGGCTGATGATGATGATGAATGACGAGACGAGCCAATCAGTCGTTTGATGGTAAGTGCCACGCCTGCCCATAAACAGAAGTAACACCACACAGAACTTTGAATTACAAAGCACTGCATGGCATTGAACTGCGCTCGTCACCCTCAAGACATAAGATGTTAAATCTCATAATGCCGTATAATATCACTAGCTTTAATGTCCTTGAAACCGAATCGCAACAGTATTTACACACTATTGTTGGGCAGCAGAAATAGACAAAATTGTAGTACTAACCCAGCCGCCCCTTTCCTTTCTGTGGGGTTTTTTTTAAAAGCATATTTAATAGCAATATTGCTTGATATTTACCGTCATCGAACATTTCCAAGCCGAGCAGTGCATCAGCCTTGTCGCACATCACTCGCGCGTCGGTCTGTAGCTCGAGCGCGGAGTTGCAGTGCGACAGCGCCTCTGTGTATTGTTCCTCCTGCAACAACACAATGACATGCTTTATAGAACAACTAAACAGGAGTTTTGCCGGGAATTCTGACAGTGCAGTTCATCGCGTATTTTAATTTATTTCATAAACTAGTTTAGAGTTGTGTTTGTTGTATAAAAGTGGTGTGGATTTGTTCAATAAACATGTTGAAAATTAAAAAACATTAAAATAAGTGAATTAGGCATCGTACTGAAAGGAGTTAACACCAAAACTCCGGCAAGACCTTGAAATCGACCGCAGCCGTGTTTCATCATTCATAACGAGAATAAATTATTATACTTGACATTGGCAAAATGCATAATAACACGAAGCCATAAATAAAAAAGAAGAAAAACAACAAAACAAAAAGTTATACGCGCCGAACTGAGAACCTCATTCTTTTTATTCAAGACGGTTAACAATTCAACTATGAAACCACATGATTATATATTTTTTTTATAATAATATAATCTGACCATTGACCAACCCCTATATAGGACCGCACAAACATTTTATCTCAGTGCGAGAATCGAACCCACAGCCTCGGCTCAAAGCCGGCTACTCGTCTACAACAGCATGAAGGCTGCCACATTGATTTTCAATGTTATAAGCGACCCTGTGGACTGTTTTATTTACAGTATGAATGTATTAACTCAACCAGGGAGATTAATATTGTCTCACAGAAAACCGACGTAAAGTATTAGCGGTCTGTTACTTTCCGCACAGTCATCGAGATTACTGGAGGCCCAATTCCCATTGATCATTTTCGACCTTTTCTAGTATAAATAACAAACCTTAACAGAACAGCTGCACAACCACTTCTTAGCCTCGAACACGACCAGCGTGACCTCGTCTTCAATCCTCAGCACCTTGTTGGCGCTCTCTATACACCCGAGGAAGTCGCGGGACTCACTCCTTTCCTCGCAGTCGAGCAACAACTTGTCCACCTTCTTCACTTTCTTGTAGAACGGGAAACACTTTTTGTGCTCCGGATCCAGTTTTAGACATTCACGGATTTCCTAGAATCGAAAAGTATATTTTAATAGATATATCATGTGGGGATACTTCTTATAAATATTTGAAATTATTCCACTTTTATTCATTTGGAAAAAATATATAAGTTTAATACCAAGTTTTAAACTTATATACACCATGATATATGATATTATATATACAGCATGAATGGGCTGGCTTGACCGGATCGTTACCACTGTCTCACAGAAAACCGACGTAAAGAGTGGCTTGCTGCTGTGTTTCGTACGTTGAGTGAGATAACCGGAAGCCCAAATCCCCCCCCTTCCCAATCCCTAATCATCCATTTCCTTTAAGGTCGGCAACGCGCCCATGATTGTTCTGGTGGTGGGCGTACATGGGCGGTGGAGATCACTTGCCATCAGGTGACCCACTTGCTCGTTTGCCGGCCTATGCTAAAAAAAAAAACCAAGTATACAGGATGTAACATAATATTTTTATTATGATGTTAATTTGTGTATCCCCAAGCAGTAAAAAGGGGCGTAGCTATTTGAAACTCAGATCAGAACACAGTTTTGTTTATCCCGTTGTATATATACCTTAAGCGCGTCGCTAACATGTCCCAGCCTGTACAGCAACGTGGCGAGCCTGTAGTAGCCGTCCGTCGAGTCCTGTTGCAGTCGATTTACTGATCGGATGTCGGACACCGCCGAGAATAAATCGTTCTGAAATTTATCACATGGAATGCATAACATTGTCGCTTATCACACGCATACTAAATAATAACGAGTATATTACTTATGATTATTGTCCTATAATTTAGTCTATATTTCTGAATTTTAGTTAAACTTGAACTCCGCAAAGTCGATGTTTGCAAAGTCCATGTAAAATTAATTGTCTTAACATTATTATTTTGTATAGATAATTTATTATTTAATTATATTTCTTTAAAAATCGATTTATGACAATACAGTATTTTTATATTAAATAAGAAGACAAATTAGGTTTAATACAATTTTGAACATAATTCTCTTAAATTGACAAATTCTGTTGAATTTTTTTTTATCTTTATTTAAAGTGCTTATTCGCAAAGCGAATATGCTGCACTAATGTTACATGATATAACATATCTAAGGTACAAAACAACTATAATATAAAGCATGATTATAACTAAAATAACTTCATCTATCGGACAAACCGCACTTGACTAGGTCTAATATCTTTGCTGTCATTACATTTATAGGAAGTGCCAAACATGAATTACATTGTCCAATGGAACTGCCTTGTAGTATTAACCGTCTCGGAGACTCATTCCTAATACACTCCATTAAGATATGGTAGGCATCCTCTATCTTCGAGCAGACGCTGCACAGTGGCGACGTCACTTTACCCATAAGGTGCGCAAACATATTCAATTTATTTATTTGAATTTTTATTTATTTATGACGAGTACGGAAAAAAACTAGTAAAATAGCAATAAGGCATGTCGAAAGTGCAAAAAGAATCGATTTATATCTCATCAATACTTTTTATAAGTATCAATATGGATTTTGATTATCGAGAATAAAATACCAATTAGATATTTAGATGACCATTTTTTGGCATGTCGGTTCAGGTTTGGCCCACACTTCATGGCATTCTATTCTCAAAACATCGATTTAGATACTTAATAAAAGTATCGATATATCGAAATATGAAATATGTAACACCAAAAAATAGCAATCCATCGCTGAAACAAATATCGATATTATTTCAACATCCCTAATAGCAACATTTTGAAACTATATTTTAAGTGGAACTCACGGAGCCGAGTGGCCGTTTTGTCGAGTCAACCTTGGACTAAGTTGGAGTTGATGCACATGAGAATGATCCTGGTGGACAGTTGGGAGTGGTGGAATGAGGTGTGTGGGAATGTGGGAGTGTGAGAGTGTGGGTGTATGGGAGTGTGGGTGTGTGGGAGTGTGGGTGTGTGGTAGTGTGGGAGTGTGGGTGTGTGGGAGTGTGGCTGTGTGGGTATGTGGGAGTGTGGGTGTGTGGGTGTGTGGGAGTGTGGGTGTGTGGGTGTGTGGGTGTGTGGGAGTGTGGGTGGGTGGTAGTGTGAGAGTGTGGGTGTGTGGTAGTGTGGGTGTGTGGGAGTGTGGTAGTGTGGGTGTGTGAGAGTGTGGGTGTGTGGGTGTGTGGGAGTGTGGGTGTGTGGGTGTGTGGGTGTGTGGGAGTGTGGGTGGGTGGTAGTGTGAGAGTGTGGGTGTGTGGTAGTGTGGGTGTGTGGGAGTGTGGATGTGTGGTAGTGTGGGTGTGTGAGAGTGTGGGTGTATGGGAGTGTGGGTGTGTGGGAGTGTGGGTGTGTGGTAGTGTGGGAGTGTGGGTGTGTGGGAGTGTGGCTGTGTGGGTATGTGGGAGTGTGGGTGTGTGGGTGTGTGGGTGTGTGGGTGTGTGGGTGTGTGGGTGTGTGGGTGTGTGGGAGTGTGGGTGGGTGGTAGTGTGAGAGTGTGGGTGTGTGGTAGTGTGGGTGTGTGGGGGTGTGGATGTGTGGTAGTGTGGGTGTGTGAGAGTGTGGGTGTATGGGAGTGTGGGTGTGTGGGAGTGTGGGTGTGTGGTAGTGTGGGAGTGTGGGTGTGTGGGAGTGTGGCTGTGTGGGTATGTGGCTGTGTGGGAGTGTGGCTGTGTGGGAGTGTGTGTGTGTGTGTGTGTGTGTGTGTGTTTGTGTGTGTGTGTGTGTGTGTGTGTGTGGAAGTGTGGGTGTGTCGGTGTGTGGGTTTGTGGGTGTGTTGGTGTATGGGTGTGTGTTGAACTCACCAGTGCTATGTAACACTCCGCCCGCAGCTGCCGCAGGTGCGCGGACCAGGGCGACACCTCGAGCAGCGAGCTGGCGAGGTCGGCGGCGGCGCGGAAGTCCCCGCCGCGGTAGTACGCCTCCACTAGCCGCAGCTCCTCTATATACTCATCGATGCGATGGTACTGATTTATTGCTTCCTCGTTATACGGGTCTGCATATGTCTACAAAGTGAAAGCGTTTTTAAAACATATATAAAAATGTCCGATAATGTGTTTTTTTTCTTATTTCATTGAACGACGAGACGAGCAAGTCGCTCACCTGATGGTAAGCGCCACGCCTGCCCATACACATAATAATAATTAACAATAAACACACATAACTTTGAAAAGTCAGAGGTGTGTGCCTTAGCCCTAGATTCGAACCTAGGACTGCCGTCTCGGCAATTCGAACCACTCCCTGCTAGCCGCTACACCATCACCGCTTTTAATTTTAAGGATAATGTTTAAAAAATAGTACAATACTAAACAAACATACAGCTTGGCAAAAAAGAGTATGGATTTAATGAGGGCGCTTATGGATTTAATATGGCAACCCGGTATACTACGACATAAAATGTTTAGATACTTGTTATTTTTATCTATTGTTGTTTAATGGGCTTTAGTGGGGTGATTTCAATTGCCAGCTAAAAATTATTTTTTGGAGGATAAAATAGTGTCAGATAAAAAATATATTTGTATATGAGATTTATCTTCACTAATATTATAAAGGGAATGATTCTTTGTAAGCTTATAGGCTATATTTCATCCCGGAAAAATATATAGCGAGAAAATTATCCTGGAACAATTTTATCACGCAGGCGAAAGCTAGTAATATATATTGCGAAAAAAAGATATTCATTACTTACACAATTTCTATATATTTTTTACACAAAGTCTTTGACACTTAAAATTTAGTTACGGAGTATATCGAGTCTTAATCCCTCAGATGGAACAGAGGGCATCCATAGTGGCAACATAATATTATGAACCCTCACAGATTTTTTTGTTTTTATAATTTAAATTATTAGTCTTCCTTACTGGGGGGAGATTCGAACAGGTTTGATAATTTAAATAAAATACCATTGTAGTTTTAATAGGATAAAAAGGAAAATTAAACCTTTAGATTATAGGAGTACTTTGAATTTATTCCAATAAAACAAATTAACATTTTAATTCAATCAGATTCCAAAAGACTCGTCTAGATATTCTATCCCAGAAAGGTCTATTGAGTCTTGACTAGACGATCATGCAACAACAGAATCATCTGAATCACCCGAATATGTATCTGTATCGCTACTGCTATCTCTGAGGTTAATGACCAATTTGTCTATGTCGTCATACATGGTCATTCATTTACAATTTTAATAGCATGTTTGCATGAGCTTTTCCAGTTTTAGCACTAATCGCGTGGAATGCTTGTCCAGCTGACATCTGTTGGAATGAAATATTATTGATTATGAGTTCAACTTAATAACATTATGAAAATCTAATTATGAACTAGATCTACCTTTATGTCAATGGACCTTACGTTGACAGAGGCAATCTTATTTTGTGATTATCTCGCGATAGCTCTCATCCAAATAAATATTTTTTTGGAGTTCTATTGGTAAATTACCATTATGCATTATATTTTTTTTAATATTGTTCCCTCTTTGTGACTATGTTAATGCCGCTCAGACTGTTATACATTTTTTATATGAGAAACCCAGAGAATGTAATATCTTTCTTAGATGTCTACGACTTCCATTAAATACCAGTTTTTCTTTAACTACAGGTAATAAGTTTCGTATTGTAGGCACCTGAGAAAAAAGAAAGTATTCATTTATTACATAATATCGTATTTATATTTGTTTTTTATTGTAGGAAGTAGGAATAATATAAAATATATTACATATGTACCTGTTTTTTTTACAGTATAGAAGAAATGAACCTTTTATCTTATTGCGCATAGATCAAAATTATAAAGATCTTTCTTTTGTTGACTTTTCCTATTTTTACCAGATGTAGAAAAAACGCCTTTATTTTTTTCACCTTCTTCAAAAAAATCCTTTGGTGTTGACTGATTTACCTAAAAAAATACCAAACATACATAAGAATACAAAAACAAATTTTTAAATGTTCAGTATTACAAAGGATCAAAAATATTAAGTCAGCTTATATTAACACGTAAACATAACCTCAGTTATTCTTTTGTAAACAAAACACAAAAATCTCTTAAATTGTATGTTACAGGTAATTTAAACTAGTGCAAAATGTATAATTTAACTTGTTAGATGTAAATAATTTGCATAAATACCTGTCATATCGGCTGTTCTCTGATAAACATTGTTAATTTGAGACAAAACTTGTTCCGCTTGAGATTCAGCCAAACATCGTAAAAAACTTGATATATCACGGCTCTACCACTACAACGAATCGTTTTGTTAATTTTAAATAACAAAACAAGCAACAACCGTACGAGAATTTATAGAATTTTGTATAAAACTAGTTGACGCAAACAACAATGACACAGAAAGTACTAGCTATTTGACAGCAATGACATTTTTAATAGAGTTGCCACAATATATTTTTTTTAGTTCCTATTTTCACCGCGTCATACTCTTTTTTGCCAAGCTGTAAATGATATTTTTTTAAAGATAAAAGATAATACTATAATAAAGTAACCTACAATAAAAATTTCATAATTACTTAGCAATCATCATACAAAAACCTGATATTTCATGTCTTTTTTTATAAAATGATGTAACTGTAATAAAAATGTATACAAAATAAAACATTGCACAGTGAATTAACGCAAACACAATCCAAACAAGTTTTTTTATTAAACATTTTGAATCGAACAATCACTATTACAATGCATATTATTGTCTGCTTGCAACACTGATATTGAGCAATAAAATACGTTTTTGTTGCTGTTATCTGTCGTATTATTTTGAAACTCTGTAAGTATCATCATGTAGGCATTTACTGTACTACGATTAAAACTTAAGCGCTTCGAAAATCATTGTTTTTTTAACTGAATGCGAGATTGCGATGATTGGGAATATTTGTTTTGCCGAGTCGACAGTTGATAGCTTTCTAACATCATGCTATGACTAACGGGAGCGGAGCAGTAGCCTGCACGCGGTTAAAACTGCAAGGAACACCTAGTTTATAATATACCATAGTTTATCAGTTACACTCCGCTCGCTTCCTTATAACGATACGATTGCTACAATCGTTTATATTTTACTACTTTATATTATTTTATTACAGTATCATTAGAAAATCATGCAAGATAAACAAAACCATCATTAA
The DNA here is from genome assembly GCA_949126905.1 of Amorpha juglandis. Lineage (NCBI taxonomy): Eukaryota > Metazoa > Arthropoda > Insecta > Lepidoptera > Sphingidae > Amorpha > Amorpha juglandis. The sequence goes on from OX421368.1 coordinate 431,031, forward strand.
ACATAGTTGGAGCGTATCTTTCATCTGCCTGGCGGTAATGTTTTTTTTTTTATTGCCTTAATAGGCAGACGAGCAAGCGGTCCCACCTGATGGTAAGCGGTTACCGCCGCTCATGGACATCGGCAATGCCAGGGGCACAGCCAAGCCGCTGCCTACCGTTGAAGGAATACTCTTTTTAAGCCTCGTTTAAAGAAGGACATGTCATAGCGCTCGGGAAACACCGAGGCAGGGAGTTCATTCCAGAGCTTACACGTGCGTGGTATAAATGAGCGCTGGAAACGTACGGTGCTAGATCGCATGGTTTCCAGGTAGTACGAATGAACTCTACTGCGGTGCCGGGTAGTGCGATGGTAAAATGGTGATGTTGGTACCATCTTAAACAGTTCCTCAGAGCACTCCCCGTGGAACAAACGATAGAATACGCAGAGAGAACCAAAGTCTCTCCGCGTTCCTAAAGGTTCCAAGTTATTCGTGAGACTGGGGTCCCCGACGATTCGAATAGCCCGCCTTTGTAAGGAGTCAAGTGGGTCAAGCAGGTATTTGGGGGCTCCTGCCCAGAGATGAGAGCAGTACTCCACGTGGGGCCGTACTTGAGCTTTATAGAGCGCAAGTCTATGGCCCGGCGTGAAGTATCGTCTCGCTCTGTTCAGGATACCCAGCTTTTTGCCAGCCAATTTGGCTTTGTCCTCCAAATGACTCCTGTACTGGACTTTACTGGATATTTCGACGCCGAGGATCCCAATACTCTCGGAAACCCGGAGAGGTACTCCTTGGGACTGTGGCGCTATGACAAAAGGGTCCTTCTTTGCAGTGAACGCGCAAACTTGTGTCTTCATGGGGTTGAATTGAACCAAGTTCTTTTCCCCCCATTCCGAGGCCCGCCCCAGAGAGCTCTCGATTTCAGACACAAGTTGAGACCGTCTTTCCTCCACAGTACTCCGAGGAACATTCTGATGGCCGATGTATCGCGCGTCACTCGTACTGTCATCTGCATAGCAATGTATGCCGTCTATGGACAGCATATCATTGATATGCAAGATGAAGAGAGTCGGCGACAACACCGAGCCCTGTGGAACGCCAGCATTAACGGACAGAGTCTCGGAGCAACAGCCGTCTACGACGACTTTGATGCTCCGACCATCCAGGAAGCTAGCGATCCACTTGCAGAGTCCCTCGGGGATCCCGTAAGATGGTAACTTCGATAGAAGGGCTCTATGCCATACTCGATCGAACGCCTTCGCGATATCTAGGCCAACAGCCATAGCCTCACCCCTGCCCTCCAAAGCCTCAGCCCAGCGATGAGTGAGGAATACAAGAAGATCACCAGCTGACCGACCGTGACGGAAACCGTATTGTCGATCACTGATCAGCTGGTGCTCTTCAAGATAACGTAACAACTGGGCGTTGATTACTCGCTCGATGATTTTGGAGAGCAGGGATGTGACCGCTATCGGCCTATAATTTGAAGGGTCCGACCGGTCACCTTTTTTAGGGATCGGATGGACATGAGCTACCTTCCACGAGGTTGGGACCTTGTTGGTATAATAGGAAAGACGGTATAGGCGCGTGAGAACGGGGGTCAACTCAGGGGCGCACGTTTTAAGAACCACCGCGGGGATGCAGTCTGGTCCACTCGACTTACGAATGTCGAGAAGCCTCAATTCCCTCCTGACCGCACGCTGGTTTATGCGGATTTTGGGCAGGGAGAACTCGCACCGGGGGATGTTCGGCGGTGTGGCTCCTCGATCATCCAGAGTCGAGTTCGAGGCAAAGGATTGAGCCAAAAGATCAGCCTTTTCCTTTGCACTGTGGGCCAGACTGTCATCAGGCTTACGCAGTGGCGGGAGACTTGACCGGCAGAAGTTACCTTGGACAGCTTTGGCAAGCGACCAGAAAGCACGGCTTCCAGAGGGGTAGCTCTTCAGTCGCTCGCCAATTCTGCCAATGTGTTCCGCCTTGGCCTTGACTATAGCCCTCTTGTTGAACCTAGAAGCAGCATTATATTTCCGCTTCTCCTCTTTGGCATTCGGATCTTGACGTTTTCTGGCGTCAACCCACGCCTCGTATGCGGACTGCTTTAGGCGCGCAGCTTCGGCGCAGGTATTATCATACCAGGGCCGGCTACGACGCCCGACGGGTATTTTGGTGTTGGGGATGAACATATCCATCCCCGAGAGCACCACGTCCCTAACAGAGTCCGCACAAACGTCAAGATCTCCCGAGGAGAAGCAGAGCTGCTTCCATGGGTAGGACGCAAAGAATTCGCGAAGTCCATCCCAATCTGCTGACCCATACCGCCAGACCCTGCGAGTCCCAGTGGCAGAAACGCGATCGCGATACATAGCAGGGGCTGTCGAACGGATCAGGCAGTGGTCAGATGACCCTAGAGGGGCGTCGACCACCACTCTGTATCCGTCAGGGTGTGTAGTCAGCAGAAGATCCAACATAGAAGGCTCGTGGGTCTCAACATCAGGAACACGGGTGGGCTGCGTTACCAGTTGTGTGAGACCATAAGCCAAGGCCATTTCATAAACAGTCCGACCCGGGAGGTCGGTGGTCCGCGACCCCAGCCACTCAACGTGATGAGCATTGAAGTCGCCAAGGACCACCACCTCCGCGGATGGGAACTGTTCAAGAATTTGGTCAGTCCCCACTTGAACGTTCTCAAATAAGTAAGTAGACCCCACTTCACTGGCATGGGACCTGTAGAGGCATGCGTAGATTCGGGTACGACCCCCATGGTCTACACAAAGCCACAATATCGACAGGTCCCGATGCTCGAGGCCCCGAAGGCGGCGACAACAGATATCACCCCTAACGAAAACGCACACCCCGGCCTTACGCTGGAATGAGTGCTCCAATACGTAGCCGGGGTAGTTTAAGTACGATGTATCATCAGGGGTAGATATCTGAGTCTCCGTTAAAAAGAGCAGGGCAGGCCGTGCCGTCTCAAGGTGGTGATGTACGGCATCGAGGTTGCTGTGTAGACCCCTAACATTGCAGAAGTCCACTCCTAATGTGGATCCAGTTTCCGCCGAGTAAATACTTCTCTTTTTTTTGACCTTCATATTTTTTTTTTATATTATAAAAGAGTAGGAAGGGATATGGATGTGTGTAGTGGGCTCAGTACGGCACCCGGATAAAAAAGGGCGGAGCGTGATGCGAGACGGGCACGTGGGTAATGTGAGGAGCTGGCACGGCGCACGGAAGGGCCCCCGATGCCCCCCCCCGTGTACAGGCGCCGGGATCCACTCCAGTCTCCCACTCTGGCACGACGACTGTACAACGGGATTTTCGCCGGTTGGTGGGACAGCTTCCCGGGAAGGGAGTTTGAAAGTGTGAATTCCCGGGTTCAGGTCCCCTACTGACCGGCAGGCGGCCGGCGGCGACCGTTCCCATCGGGTCTCCCTGTACCCCGCGTCAGCCCCTCACGCCCATCGTGCCGACCAGGCCTTTAGCACCGCATGTTCCGGGTACCGTGTGAAACCACCAACACGGAGAGGAAAGGACAGGGCAGGAACGGCTATCCAACCCTTCCACCGAAACGCATTACTGCTTGGCGGCAGAAATAGGCAGGACGGTGGTACCAATCCGCTCGGGCCAAGCGCCGAGCAAAATACACATTCACTCAGTGCTTAGCCCTACCACCAGTGACGGGAGAGAAGGGGTGGGACTAGGACACCATGACCGCGGAGAGAGGGGAAGGTATGCGGCAATGGAGGCTCAAGGGGCCAGGGTCGCGTACCTAATCATTCTATGTGGCAACCGGACAGATTAACACAAGAATGACCCTCTGACCATAATGACTGATTGCACTGGTGGAATAATCTCTGTCACAAGATTATCCCACCAGCGGGCGGTGGGGTCGTCACGTCCCTACGCCAAAGACTGAGTGACGATGTTCATTGTCACAGGCTCAGTGAAGTGTGCAAAAATTTGTAACAATTATGTCACGGTCGGAAATGCAAGGTTGCTTCTACAGTTCTTAGGCCCGTATACACAAACAACGCTTAATTAAGCTCTTTGCAAAGTGTCGAATTCTGTATACATGATTGGTCTGTTTTTATTTAGCGCGAATAACTAACCAATGACGTTTAGAGAAATCTTCACTGTAAATCTAACATAGTAAAACGTGATTTTATTATTTATAACATTTATTAATTATAACAAAGGAAAACAAACTATAATATGTGTCACAATAGACAGTCTTATCGCTAATAGCGGTCAGACATCCTTAGGATGGAATGGTGGTTGTTTTGTTTTCATTTTTTTATGTATGTATGTACATCAATTTCTCCGCCAATTGTGTACAGATTTTGTACCAAAAAAAAATTGATAGAGTTTGGATGTGGTCCAATATAGATTTGGTTAAGATATGATGATGGCGTATGGAGCAAATAAGCTGTTGTCCGTTAAGGAGTTTAATGTTTTACTACTGCTACTTTTTAAGAACCCGCTCCTTTTTTGAACTCATAAAAGTAATGAGGAGTGTGTTTTTTAGACAACAATAAATTGTAATTACCACTATATTATATGTTAGTTCGTTTAGTTCATATCGTATTGTTATCAAAGTATACTTATAAGGAAAATCAAAATTAATAACAATTTTATCAGTGATCAGCTCTCCGACATTATCAACCATTGTGTGTGAATTGACGTCATATGAAAGTTTCATATATTTCTAGAAGATGCTTTCATATATTTCTCATACTTTTTATGGTGGATTTACGAACTTATTCTGTAAATGTTTTAATATAAATTGCCTATTGTGTATATGTTTTCAGAAGCCCAATTAACCTACCCAACCTTTACTCAATAATTTTCTATAAGGTCAGCAATGCATGCACAACTTTTCTAGTATTTCAGCTGTTCATGTGTGATGCGACATCACTTACGAATAGGGACCCACTTGGTAGTTTATCAGCTTCTACTATAAAAAAAAGTATAACATCATACTCACAACTTGTAGGTAATCATCCTTTGCATCAGTGTATTGTGCTAGTTTGAGGTATACATTGGCCCTCTGCAGACGAGCAGACGTAAAATCTGACTTCAACTCCAATACCTGCATAAAATGGAATATGTATGCTCAGGTACCAATGGTCGTGGTAATTAATCATTTATTCAAAAAATATCGTAAACCAAGTCTCTGTTTCACAAAATTTGCGAAAAGTAATTGAACCTACTTACACAAACAGGAACCAAACCACAGCAAGTTCAAATGGAGATACTGATTTTGTTTTACTAAGTTCAATATTTTTTTCTAAGTTTTGGACATCCACCTACAAGGTGGATAGACGACCTGATACAGATCGCAGGAAGTCGCTGGATCCAGGCCGCTTCCAACAGGTCGGTCTGGAAATCTTTGGGGAGACCTATGTTCAGTAGTGGACGTCTTGTGGCTGATGATGATGATAATGATGATGATGAAGTTCAATAATTTAAACTAATTTTTTCTTGTAGCTCTTAGGAAATCAACCATGACATTTATTCCATGCACGATTTTGCAAAAAACACAGTACTGAAATCAATTAAGAGAGGCAGAAAAAAGAAAATGTATGTTTCTTTTTTCTGCCTCTCTAAATTTGTCTGATGTACAATGAAGCATTATAAATAAATAAATAGGATTAAAATAGATGTTTTTTGTTGTTATATATTTCAGAGTGTGGATTTAAGATTTAAATGTGTCATATTTTATTCAGTATACCAATAGCATTTAATGAGGTGGTGAAACAAAGTCCTTATCATTATGAGAAGTTTTGTACATATAACACAGTTCATACAAACACTCTTACACTCTGGTACAATTGTTTTACTATTTTCAACTGATTAAAATTGATAACAGTATTTGTTTATAAACAATATTAAATGAACTTGGTATGACATTATTAAAACCTTAACTTTTTTAATAGGTAAGACCTTTTCTATGGAGTTATTAAAAATACATATTATTCCAACTAATTGAAACTGTCTAGTACATTCTGATAAGATAAAATAAACAATAAAACGTTAATAACTATAATACAATGTTTTTTATGGACAAGTGACCCCCTGCAAAATTATGAAAGTAAATGAAAAATTATTGAGAAAAAGCTTTAAAAGGGGGATTTACCCACTTTCATTTTGTTTTACCAACATTTGATCTATTTCAAATATATTTTTACTTTTAGTTCTATTTTTTTCAATATCTCAGGGAAAAATCCGCAGATATATTTTAATAAAAATTCTAAATAGTTCATTAATCAGAATTGTTTAGTATTTAATCATGCAATTACTGAAAAAATACCAATAACTACCTAAAGTTTTCACATTAAAAGTGTTATTATATTCTATGTTAAGTTTACTTTATCTATGTCTACATGACTTACTCTATGATGGTTGTTTTTGTTAAGTGTTAATACACTTTTTCTAATTTTATTTTTCTCTATCATTTTATAACAAAAAGTCATAGCTTTTGAAAAAAGGTCAAACTTTTAATAATCCTCACTGATTTATATTATTTTAATTTTTATTATTATTGAAAAAGACATTGAAAGTGTCCAATATATTGTTTGTGCTATTTTTATTGATGCAAAGGGTCCTTTTGTTGGTTGACTTACTTTTAAACTAATAGAGTTACACGAAAATAATGTTGTAATGTTTTAAGAGAATGTCTTGTAGAATAATAAAAAATAACATAAATAAGGGAGGTGATATAGTGTCACCATTTTTAAAAAATATATGACTTGAATGTGAATATTTTGGGCATTTCTGTAAAGGAATAATACTTACAATTTTGTTTTTCTCATAGGTAAACTATTTAGCTGTAACTTAAGTATATAAGGAGTCCCTTTTACAGTTTCTGAGGAGAAACTTTTTGACGAGACAATTTCCATAAATTTTCATAATTTTTCAGGCAGTCACTTGCCCATGAAAGACATTGTATAAAATGATTTAATCATTCTTGACAGCGAATCATACCTTTGTGAAGTCCTGAAGGGCGAATTTGGCCTTCCCGAGCGCATAGTACACGGTACCGCGCTTGAAGTACGTGAGGTAGTTGTGTGGATCCCCCTCTAAATATAACAAAACTTTTGTTACAAAATGTATCAGCAACTTATCAATGAAATGTTTAGATTACGGCCTTCTTACGGTCAAGGACAGCCCTTAGTACTATTCTAGGAGCAAGGGCACTCACCGACAGCGGCATGATAATGTGTCAATGCGTCCGAAAGCTGCCCGCGCGCTAGGAAGTCTCTCCCGAGCTCCAGGTGTTTGTTCACCTCAGCTTGTGACGCGCACTCTGAAACTGCACCGCGACATATCAAAACACATTCATTCCATGGGATAAGTCCCTCAGAAAACAGGTTAAAACACTAAATATTACCCACATTCTAACACTACTTCTAGCACTAATAATACAAGGCAAGGCGTCACTTTGTTCCAGTTGATATTCGCTAGGTAGTCCATTATTAAGCTACTATTTTTTTACTGCAGCTCGTATCGTATATACACGGCGATTCAATTTTCAATACAAAATAATTATTTGACAGAGCCACAATCCATTTTTCGTTCGTCTCTTTTCGTGGTCTGTTCTGATTGGTCCAAATCAGACAAATTGAGACAATGAGGTTAGACAACTGTCATTATGTTATTGCCATTTGCCAAATAAAAAATGTGTTACAAGGTTGTAATCTACTAAACGAAAAATATAACAATAAAAATGTATACTGATATACAGATAAACATCTGTTCGAGATTATCTTCGAATAAATTTCGAAACTATGTTTACTTTTTAAAGAGACAAAGCTTTGTACACTAATTCACTTTGTTGTGAGCTTGAGACTCGCCACTAGACAGGATTGCTAGATCGAGTTTCAGGCTTTTCCTCATGTTCATATATATTTTTCCCCAAACATTTTTTTATATACAGTAATACCCCGACTTACGCTACCCCATTTTACGCGAATTCGGAGATACGCGGTTATTCTTTTTGATGGCCGCGCGCGTCAGCTCTCCTATTCCGCCATGTTAGTGGTCCGTTTAAGACAGGTTCGAAAGTGTTCCGCGTTGAATTGTTTTAGAGTGGTAGAGCCCCACTGTAGACAGTTTTGTCTACAGCATGAATGGGCTGGCTCGACCGGATCGTTACCACTGTCTCACAGAAAACTGACGTAAAGTAGTGGCTTGCTGCTACGTTTCGTACGGTGAGTGAGATAACCGGAAGTCCAAACCCCCTCCCCTTCCCAATCCCTAATTATCCCTCTCCTTTAAGGTCGGCAACGCGCCCATGACTCTTCTAGTGGGCGTACATGGGCGGTGGAGATCACTTACCATCAGGTGACCCACTTGCTCGTTTGCCGGCCTATGCTATAAAAACAAACGTACATTGTGTTTTATTGATAACCTCAAATTATGTCACTCAAAAGTGCATGCAAAGTTGTACCCCGACTTACGCGAATTCGACTTACACGGTTATAGCTCAGTCCCACCTATCGCGTAAGTCCGGGGTATTACTGTACATATATTTCAAAGTATTTTTTCAAACAGGGGTTATATCGTATTAAAAGATATGACACTATAATTTAAAAAAATATGTAGCTCCATGAATATTCAATTGCTAAGAATATTTAACAAAATGTGTGATTAAATTTAAATAAAGCCAAAATATCGAAGGCATTGATATAATTTTTAAATGTGTGAAAAATTTATGGAACTTGGATGACATTTTGGTCTAAAAATTGTTTGAATAAATCCACGTGACTGGAGAAAAAAGGTGCGTGTGAGGAGGCGACGCGGCAGCGTTCCCCGAGTCCTTAGTGGATTTTTGGATTGTGGGGAATATTCGCATACGGTTTGCAACCGTATTATTTATTTATTAATTAAGTAAATGGAATTACTTACCGTCAATATAATTAGATCGTAGTAATAGCGTAGTAGTTGTTATTGTACTGTATATCTAACAGTACAATAACAACGTCTCACGTATAAATTTTTTTATTATAAATTATCGAACTGCTAATTTCGTCGATACCTCGCCAATTGAGGTATTGACATGCGACAGCATCTTTAAATAGTTTGTGATATTTACCAAGTTATTGACCGAGTTAATAACCAATGAAAATGTATCTTTCCCTGTTTTCCAATTACAAAGCATAATGCGACTCAGTGGCGCACAATGCCGAAGTGTGCTAATTGCTAATTGGAACGTGAATTAGTTTTCTAGTGCACCAGCAGAGTGCGCTAAGTTCAGTGTTGAGAATAAAAATATAAATAGTCAATGTTTATACCTTCATCCATCCTTACATTTACTTTTTAACAGGGTATGAATTAACTTTTGAATATTTCGAAAACACTACAATAAGACGAAAGCTTAAAAAAAAATCTCAACAATAAACAATATTAATTACTAACGATAATATAAATTAAATGTCGATCAATGCCAACTTAAAGAAAAAACACTTGTTAATTTTCTGTTACTGAGTTGGTATCGATTGCATGTATCACCCGAAAGCAGTACTTTTGAGAGTGCTTGATTGTGCGTAGCGTTGCTGTAGTTGAAACATTCAACGTTGAGCATTATGCCGCATAATGCGCTCTAGTGCTGTAATTGGAAAACAGGGTTTATTATTTACAGTGTTGTTCGTACAGATTTATATAATTAAATAGGGTAATTGACTAGTTGTGCCACCTGGAAGTTATCCACTAGGTACTTTAAAATCAACAGCCATTAATACGAAACATGATATAAACTTAAGTGAAAATAGAATATAAAATGGTTTTAATGACCTAAACTAAAGGAGAGCACGTATTGGAAACATCTCACTGTATAAAATACAAACAGAGGCAACTATCCTATTTTTGAATGTTTATAGTCAATTTCGATTTTAAAACAAATTTTCGATTTTAAAATAGATTTTAAAACTTTATGAAGGCACTGTAAAATGATTAATGATTTCAGATTGATTGTGACTTTTGGAAACTCCCAAGTGGCAACACCGAAACCCGTTCTTTCATTTCCAAAGGAAAACAGTGAACGGTCAGTGAATAAATATTTGACGAAATTTCAATAATTACAAAGTTAACACATAAAATAAGAATAGCTTTTTCGAAATCGTGCATATCTCAAACAATACGTGCATGCAAAAACGTCGGATCAGTTATTACTGTCGCGATATCTCCGGATTTAATATTGGATGTCAACATAACCTCTTGACAAAAAGTTGCACTTGGTTTCGTGTTAAAGTTATGGTGGTGTTTTAGGAATGGCAGACGCCGTGCCATCGACAGCGCCCAAGGCGAAAGCGCCTAAAACTAAGGCGCCTAAAGAAAAAGCCGCCAAGGCAGCGCCAGCAGCGCCTGCGGAACCCCCGAAGGTGATCCGGAAGTCGTCGAAGCCTCGCCACGGCAGGCTGTACGCCAAGGCAGTGTTCACGGGATACAAACGTGGCCTGCGCAACCAGCACGAAAACACAGCACTCCTCAAAGTTGGTATTTGGTAATTTTGTACTCTTGTATAAATTTGAGGTTATAATCCTTTAGTGTAGGCCTGACATTTACAAAATAGAAATACTAGCTGTTGTTCTTCATACTGCCTTAATTTTCTTGTTTTAATGTAATCTACATTACCAAAAATATATATGAAAATAAACAAATAACAGTTTTCATCTAGGAACTGGACATTATTTCTGTGACAGTATTGATATAATAGATTGAAAGCATGCATCAAATGCAGTTGCTGTAGCTTTGTTTATAGCATTGCAGCTCCAACGGGAAGACCACAAAAACAAATATAAAAAAAAAATAATTTTAAAAGTTATGTTTAAACATTACTTTTGTTAGGGCCTGTTGCCCTGCTTCTACATTGTGCACTAAAGAATATTATTTATATAATATAATTGTTCACTTGGATCATTTTCAGTGTAGTTTTCTAAACTGAATAATAAACTGTAGTAAAATGTATATATTGTTATAAAATAGAAAGAATTTCAATGGATTCTCACACTGCTCACACATTGGAAGTAAAGATTATCTACAGGTGAGGTGAAACATGCCTAGAGTTGCCCAATTGAATAGTGCTGGACCTCTTTTATGTTGCCTCACATAGCTTCATATTTTTATTCAATAATATCTTGCTAGACAGATCCTAATGACACATTCAATGAGAAGTCTCTGCCAATTTGTGAAGCAGGCCAATATTAGTTTTACATGATGCTTATGACATTTGAAACCTGAATTTAATGTGGACCAAACTGTACACTGATTTAACCTAGTCCATTATTGCTACCAAAAGAATTACAATAAGATATGAGTAATATCTCATAAATTCCAGATTGAAGGAACGAAAGACCGCGCTGATGCCATTTTCTATGCTGGCAAGCGTTGTGTGTATGTATACCGTGCTAAGAAGAGGACACCCATCCCCGGAGGACCCCGTGGCAAGAAGACAAAGCTGCGCGCCATCTGGGGCAAAGTGACCCGTCCCCATGGCAATTCTGGTGGAGTCCGTGCCAGATTCAAGTCCAACCTGCCCGCACATGCTATGGGACACAGGATACGAATTGTGAGTGTTTACATGTATCTTTATATTTTTATAAGCTTGAATGATTGCAGCATCATCATGCCTGCCCACTAATAAACAATCTGTGCAGAACTGAATTAAAAAGTACTGCATGTCACTGTGCTCTGTTCATAAGATGAGATGTGAAGTCTCATAATGCGCAGTAATCACACTATCATTGAACTTGAACACATCAGTATGCAACTGACTAAATATGTTTATCTCATATTTATTAGATCTATCTATCTATTTGATCAAAGATGTCAATTTTATAATATTTTTGTTGCCTCAATCTCCTCAGCATCTGTGGCGCAGGGCGAGTAGCTGGCTGTGAAATGAGAAGCCATTGGTTTGATTTCTGTACTGAGACAAATGTTTGTGTAATCTACAAATATTTGCTTTGAAAGTTTTTCAGTAATTAATGTCAGATGCTGAAATAGAAAAAAAAACGGCATCTATTAATTTTATAAATAAATAATAAATAACACCCAACAGTCACACACATAGCCCTGACTCCACAATAAGATACGAGTCTTGTGTCGTGGGTATCAGGAACTACGAGAGACTTTCGGTCTCACAACACCCAGACCCCGAAACAAATATTTGTGGATCAGACAAATATTTGCTCGGTGCGGGAATCGAACGTTTCACAGTCGGCGACTCGCCCACTGCGCCAGGGTGGCTGTCAAATTTAATTTAATTATGTACTGCCACACTCAGACTTTTTTTTAACTTGATTGAATGACGAGATGAGCAAGGCACTCGCCTGATGATAAACGACTGCCTATAAACAAGCCTCACCACACTTGACTTGACTCACTCTCATCTTAATATCACTTGAGAATATAAAATGAATCACATCTGAGTGTGACAGTAAATCTTAATTTACAAATAAAAAAAATTGTGCACTGTGTATTTGTGTATTGTGTATTTTGCGTCAAACATGTATTATTTTGCTAAATTGCAAAACCCAACATGATGCTTATGACATTTGAAACCTGAATTAAATGTGGTCAATATATTTTCTGACATCAATATATTTCTATGTTTATAAGAAATCATTAGGGCTTACATTAATGTATTCTTTATTTTGTTACAGATGATGTATCCATCCAGGATCTAAAGACCGGTTTATTATAAGTATAAATAAAATTCCCAAAAAAATCTATACCTTTGTTTTAATTCATATTACATAGTTCAGCAAACTTCATTATTATTGTTATTTTTGTTTAATTTCTCATCTTGGAAATTTGGCAAATATCCAACTATTGGAGTATTAGTGATAGAGAAGAATATAAATACAGAATTTTTTTCTTTCTTTAATTATGATGGTTGTATTCCCAAAGGATGCACAGAAGTGCAATTAGAGCATCTAGAATTCTTTGCCACTCTTTTTTTTTTAATCGAAAACACCGATTGGTAGTTTTGTTTACAGCATGAATGGGCCGGCTCGACCGGATTGTTACCACTGTCTTACAGATAACCGACGTTAAGTAGCAGCTTGCTGCTGCGTTTTGTACGGTGAGGGAGATATTTGGAGTCCCAAATCCTCCCCTTCCCAATCTCTAATTATCCCTTTCTTTTATGGTCAGCAACGCGCCCATGATTCTTCTGGTATTATGGGCGGTGAAGATCTCTTACCATCAGGTGATCCACTTGCTTTTTGGCTGCCATTGCTATAAAAAAACGTGATGGACTGACTGGTTTTGAACGCTGGACCTCATCGATTTCTCAACGTATATACGCTATAATTAGCCAAATGATGCAATCTATACTAATATTATAAAGCTGAAGAGTTTGTTTGTTTGTTTGAACGCGCTAATCTCAGGAACTGCTGGTTCGAATTGAAAAAATATTTTTGTGCTGGATAGTCCATTTATCGAGGAATTCTTTAGGCTATATACTTACGCTGCGACCATTAGGAGCGAAGCATCAGTGAAAATTGTTACAAAAACGGGGAAAATTATTCATATTTGAAGGCTTCCGTTACGTGCGCTGCGTACACGGTTCAAGCTACCCAAAAAATATGTATGAAAGAATTATTTCTCTTTAAATGCTCTAAAAAAATGTCCGCGACAGTATATGTCTACCTTTTAATATTGACTCACTATAACCTTTTCTATGGTAATCAAATTTGGTCGGAAACTATAAATGTGAATGTAAGTTTGTTTGTTACGATTTCACACGTAAACTACCTACTTAACAGATCATCATGAAACTTTGTACACATTATTAGAAGTAACATAGGCTACTTTTTATTCCGAAAAAAAACCAGATCACGCGGGCGGAGGCGCGAGGAAAAGCTAGTAAATAATAATACTGGAAGATAAATTATTGCAATACACCCTGTATTATTAATTCATTATAATATACTCGTTCTACTTATAGGCAGGCGTGACGGTTACAATCGGGCAAACAACATCATCCAGACTTATATGAAAAAGTAAAATATTTGGTTGCACAATTCATCGCGTACCGAGCGTGGTGTGATATAAACCGCAGTGTATTGTCACGTTGCAGCGCCTACGATGACGGGCAAGTGCGCGACGCGCGTGCGTAATTAATCATCACTTAATACATAGGGGAAAGGTGTACGAGATGATTCCCTTAACGGAAAACGCTCGTAATATCAAAGATATTTAACATAATTATGATCTGAAAGCGTTTACTACTAGCATATTTATCTGTCTTACTTTGGGCGTATGTTAAATCATTTAATTTATTAAAATTGAAATAAAAAAAAATCGTTTTTTAAAACCTTGCGAAATGATCATCTTGTACACCCCGGTGTTCAAGATGATCCCTACGATATGGACAAGATGATCCTCGGACAATCATCAATAAACAACATACTTATTACATAATTTAAGTATTCTATAGTCAATTTTAAATCACATAATATAATTTGTGAAATCAAAAATCATACATTACATAGTTACGGGCTGATTCTTCAATCAAAATTCACGACAGTTATTCTTTTGATAGGCGATTGAAAAATCATTCCTAAGTAGAACAATTAGAATAGATTAGAATCTTCTTGACAATAATTAACACTGTTAGTCAAAATCAACAATATAAAAGCTTCGTAACGTACCAATTAAAAAAAGTCAATAAACTGACTTAATCTGTTTTTAGAATTCTAAACGCTTTTTAGCCGGCGACATGATACACATATCACAAATAAATTCATCGGGATCATCACTACCTATCCCTGCACAAGCTTCATGTTCCCATTTTTGGCATTCAGAACATTTTATCCATCCTTCACCCATCTTATCTTTGGAAAATGTTTCCGTGCAGAAAAGGCATTCTGTATTATTGTCAGATGATTCGGACTCAGAGACATACAAAGTTTTTTTCTTTTTATTTGATACTCCTTTTTCTACTCCCTTCCCTTTCTGTTTATTTTTAGTTATATATTTTTTGACTGTGTGCTCTTTTCGTAACTTCCTATTTTCTTTTCCAGTTTTTTTGCTTGTTTCTTCTTCTAAGTATTTTTTGTATGGTGTGCTGGTTAAAATGGACGTATCCACCTTTTTTCTCTTTATGTTGCTCCTTTTGCCTACAATTTTTGGGTAAGGTTTTATCTTGGCCGGTGAAACAACAAAATTTACAAAATTACTTTTGTCAAGGAGTGACGGTGAATCATTTCGGTTCAACGCATAACTTGTAGATGGCAACGATGACAAAGGAATTCGAATAGAAAGCGATTCTTCTAGATGATCCCTAGGGACCATCTTGTACACTTAAAAGGTGATCATCTTGCCCCAACCTTAAGTTTTCCATTTGTTACTCTGTAACATAACCTCTAAGTATTCTACTGTTACCATACTATCAAAAAAACTAAATTGATCATATTAGGAAGCTACAAGCACAACAATGACTGTAACTGACAGTATACAATAAGACTTACATGAGTTTAAAGTCAGCGTTACCTTAGATCAACAGCACACAATTTTAATATTTTCCCATTAAAACAAGTGCGTCGGTCGCTTCGCCATCACGAATTGACTAACGCGGGGGATGGCCGGGGGCCACACATTTTCGAAGAATATGACTAGATAGCATTTACACTTTAGTCGCAATTGAAAGTGATCATCTTACCTTAAGGGATCATCTTGTACACCTTTCCCCTACTTAAAATTATAATTAATTACCTTTTTGATTTGGGCGGCAAGTGAAATTAAACGTAAGACTGCGGATTCAGAAGGCAGATAGGTTAGTATTTGTGTGATCAACAATATTTGTTACATGTTTTGTTGGAACTCACGACACATAAAAAACTTGTATATCACGACTACCTACATATGAGTATGGTAGGCTGGATCCAACTCTGCATGTTTGACACTGGCACGCTTGTTCAGGCAGCACTAAACTCAACTATAGGGAACAGTTTTAACTACTACATGAATGGGCCGGGTGGGGTCGAAACTGGGTCTGCCATAGAACATTGCTAACGGAGTGGCCTCAGACTTTAGGCTTTGTTCATACCAAACCACAATAAATATGTGGATCGGTGTGCCACATTTGGATTTGGCTCCATCTTAAAACTAGCGTCAGGTCGGTATTGGGTCGGCTCAACTGAGTCGGTAGTACCTACAACAGTTACAAAAATTGCCGTGAACTGGTAGCTTGCTGTTGTGTTTCGTACGGGGATATGGTGTAATTTTATGTCGGACTACAGAAACATGATAACATCTGATCTGATTTGACACATCCTCCCAAAAAAATTATTATATATTTTTTTATATATCATAGACCGGCAATCGAGCAAGTGGGTCACCTGATGGTAAG
Organism: Amorpha juglandis; assembly: GCA_949126905.1. NCBI lineage: Eukaryota > Metazoa > Arthropoda > Insecta > Lepidoptera > Sphingidae > Amorpha > Amorpha juglandis. Next base: position 447,364 of record OX421368.1, read on the forward strand.
TGATCTCCATCGCCCATGTACGCCTACAATACTTGAAGAATCATAGGCGCGTTGCCGACCTTAAAGGGAAGAGATAATTAAATAAAATAAAAATTAAGGGATTGATGATTGATAGTGTAGATGTGTATTGTGCTATCGACGTTAGTTAGTTACTCTGATGCATTCTATCTGTGAAAACTTTTAAATGGCCTTCTCATACCTACTCACATATCTGTAACATTGTATTTACCATATGCTAGCTGTAAGTTTTCCGAATAAAATAAAATAGGGAAAGGGAGGAGGATTTGGGCCTCCGGATATGCTACTCACCGTACGAAAAGCAGTAGCAAGTTTCTGTGAGACAGTGGTAACGACCCGGTCGAGCTGACACATTTATGCTATAGACAAAACTGTCTACAGCGTGGGTCTACCACTCAAAGGGGACGCAGTGGAAAGATATTTGTTTAGATTTTAGAAACAGTAAATATGGCGGTTCGACCATCGATAGAACTATCTTAATAACATTCTGGATTCAATATATATATTTTTTTTATAGCATAGGTCGGCAAACGAGCAAGTGGGTAACCTGATGGTAAGTGATCTCCACCGCCCATGTACGCCCACCACCAGAAAAATGATGGGCGCGTTGTCGACCTTAAAGGAAAGGGATAATTAGGGATTGGGAAGGGGAGGGGATTTGGGCTTCCGGATATCTCACTCACCGTACGAAACGCAGCAGCAAGCCGCCACTTTACGCCGGTTTTCTGTGAGACAGTGGTAACGACCCGGTCGAGCCAGCCCATTCATTCTGTAGACAAAACAGTCTACAGCGTGGCTCTACGACTCAAGATAATAATTTTACCAATTTTAATAATCAAGATAAAAGTACAACGCAAAAACAAAAATATTGTTTTTACGAGCCAAGGACATGAGGACGTTCACGTTTACAGTCGTGATGATTGATATGTGATGATGCACGATACCAATTACCAACTGATTACGTGCTTTCAAACTACGTTAGTATTTTTTGACGAATTAGTTAGCGACACCTAATAGCTTGGTTACAAAGTCTGCAGTGACATAATATACCATTGGACTGTGCTAGTTTTATAGGTCAGTCGCTGACTCGTTATAGTACAGTTACTCGCACCGCATGACTGTACTTATCAATACATGTACTATAAAACAAAGTCGCTTCCCGCTGTACGTCTGTCTGCCCCTATATATGCTTCGATCTTTAAAACTACGGAACTGATTTTGATGCGTTATTTTTAATAGATAGAGTGATTCAAGAGGAAGGTTTATTTGTATAATACATGCATAATATAGTAGAGAAACATTGATAACTTTATAGGTTTCTAATGTGATGTCATAAATAAACACATTTTTTGCGCTTACATTGCAAACGCTGGCTAAACCCTACGAGATATATTAAAATATTGTACTACAGTATTGTACACCTTAAAAAGGTCTACAATAAAGTGGTATATGTCTATCTCTTAAGGATAACCCACAATAACAATTTTTATCCTTTACTTTTTACGAGATATAATGGCTTATTTATGAAGCGATTTTAAGCAATACATAATTTAATCCTTATCTAATTTAGTACCTTAAATACATACTGACAGGTTTCGTTACGCCAAGTGGGAGGCCTTCGGGAGACTTAAAAACTTTGACTCTTGGCAACTATCCTTTCGGTAAGAAGAAGCAGCTCGTGATTACACAGGACGCACTGCTGAGCTGGCAGTGAACAGCTCCTGCCGTGGTTTATACAATATTGAAGACTCGCATCTGACAGTTACTTGTTTCCAGTAACTCGGAGGGGTAACTCTCACAGTGTAACCAAGGCATTATGTTTACCTGCGTATTTTGACACGTAAAAAGTTGGGTATTTGATGGGACTTTTTATTTGCGTTTATTATAAGGTGTTTATGGACTTCCCGTGTTTTTATGGAAATTTATAGCAAATTGCTAAGACCAGATTGCTTTTTACTTGGTTCAACAAAATACCTAAGTTTAACTACACCCAAATCCACTCAACAGTCGTGCACTGGGCCAACCTGTTTCGTGACTCAATAACTACGAGGGACACAACACAACATTCAGAACCGAAACAATATATATTTTTAGGCACGCCCGATGTCTGAAAAGCTGATCAATGTAAAAATTAATTAATCATCTGTCAATTCTCATGTCGTCAAAATTGAGTTTCTAGAAGCGTGGTCAACGCTTTTGATTTGATACACCTGTTACTTAACAAGCCTTTTAAACGAAAAATCGTATGTCAAACGCTATTTTGGGTTTCGGGAAAGTTTTTCTTCTTTAAGGTCGGCAACACATCCATTATTCTTCCGGTATTGTAGGTGTTCATGTTCGATGGAGATCACTTACCATCAGGTGACCTACATGCTGGTTTGTTGATCTCTGCTAAAGGGTATAACACGGGTTATTGAGTAAAGACCGCGTTGAGGGTAACGTAGGGTTGGGCGCCTTGCAGCAATGTGGAGGGTGATGTGCGAAAAGCGTCCGGCAATGATTTGGTGCAAAGAGCCAAGATAGACCTCAAAAGTTGGCATTGGGAGAAGCCCATGTCCAGCAGTGGATAAATGAAGGTTGATGATGATAATAGATAAAGTAAATTATATGCTTGCTGGTGTTATGCGTCAATAATTTGACCGCACATCCGTTCTTTGTTGTGATGACTTGTTTTATTATGGCACGTGACCCAATCAGATTTCGGACCGCGTTTGTCGTGACCTGCATTGTGAGCATAAAAAAAAAAACAGAAATTAGAATACAAATAAAACAAATATGGAATACATGTGGTGGCTTTATATCACACAGGGCAATAACAAGGGCAAGCAACCAATATTAATAACTAGCTTTTGCTCACGGCTCTGCCCGCGTGAATGTCTTTTCGGCGATGTCCTAATCCAGGTCAATCCAAATCCAAATCCTTTCAGTCGTTAAGACGCAATTCATTGAACTCTCAAACATCCAAACTTTGATATTTTTTATATTATAGGTTTTGCAGGCACACCAGTATTCATATCCAGGGCTATTCATGTCCCCTAAACATACGGAAGCAGTAAAAGTATTTTCAATCAATTCCAATTCAGTTTAATTTTAGTTTACTCACTCTCTTCTAACACAGCTTCAATCTTAATGAACGACTGCTCAGAGTAGATTCTATTTGTTCAAACGATCAGTCACATCACATACAGTGTCATTTTGACACCCTATACTTAAATGAAACCATGTGTAGTGTTCGTTAATATAAGTACTTTGAGCTAAGACACTTTCTTATTAAAGGCAAAATAAAAAAATAATATTTCCTAACAAATTAAATGCCGTTAACATTAGATTAATTTTAAACAGTCTGTATACGCGCGCACACACATATACAAATCAACATACACACCCGTCATTGAATGAATAAGACACACACACATACATTACCATTAAGCCTGCAATACATGTTGGACGAGCTTAGGCCAACACGAGTGTAGGTAAATTAATACAAGGCAAGCGCTAGTGCCTAGACGTTCGGCAAGTTTATCGAAAACCAATCGAGTAGCCGGCTGTGAAGCGAGAGGCCGCGGGTTTGATCCCCGCACCGGGACAAATGTTTATGTGAACCACAAATATTTATTTCCCGAAACAAACCCAGACCCCGGTCTGGGTGTTGTGAGACCAAAAGTCTCTCGTAGTTGCTAATACCCACGATACTATACTGATACCCAAATATACTATCTATACGTTGGTATTAGTCATCACTCGGCAACGCTCGTCCAACATGTATTGCGGGCTTTATACCTTCAAGGTCAATGTACCCGCTTTATAAAATCGCCAAGCGTACAGAAGGCAAACGGCTCAAAATAGTAATTTAGGAATTGAAACAAATATTAGATTACCCTATGAAATATAATAAAATCCTAAGTAAAATCGAATCTTGTAACTTTTATAATGATTATTTGTTTTTAGTCAAATTTGTGTTACCTATTTAGGCATGTGCATTTCCCAAACACATTTTTTTTACGTTTTGTCATTATCAATGAAGAAAGTAATGCTGTCGCAACTTTTTCAGTGAATGTATCGAGAGCATCTTTGTGAGTCTGAGACGTATTTTCATATGCATGGAGTTGCCCTTCTTAAGCGTTTGTGTTTTATAATAACATCGTCAGCTGTGACATTTTATTCAATAGAGTTAAGTGCAAAAACCGTACAGCGTGATTTAAAAGGCTCAAAACTTACATGACGTTTTTTGGCAAAACTACTACAAGCTCAAGCCTCATGTTTGGTACAGGGTAAGCAGAGGCGATGACGAATATGTGGTTTCATTTAGTAACAGGGTGTCAAAATAACACTGTATAAAACTAATTAATAGTTAATCTTTCCCTTTTAATCTGTTAATTGTATTAATACGTGACATAGAATAAATCCCAGCACTCACTAGCCATAAAAATAATGTGTTTGTGTACCTAGATTTATTTTCCACGGTCGACACCTGGCTAGCGTGTCAATAGAGAGTTAATGCTAAATGTACTATTATATTGTTTGTAAGGAACATAATCATTTATCGCTAATGATTTATCGCAGATATAAAAGTGTAATTGTTATAAATTAATGATGTATCATTTTTGCCAGTGTTGAAATGCAGCAGCAAGCCGCTACTTTACGTCGGCTTTCTGTGAGACAGTGGTAACGACCTGGTCGAGCCGGCCTATTTATGCTGTAGACAAGTGTCTACAACGTGGCTCTAAAACTCAAAAACTTACTTTTTTCGTTTATGGATAAAAAAAATAGTCTATTACACAGTATAAGAGAAAAATAAAACGCTCCTCAACATAATTCTTTCTTTCTTCTTTCTACTTGAATGGTAATCAAGTATTTTTTTGTAGGTACCTATATGAAATCATAGTTAAGTCAGTATATTACTATGATCACAGGTATGATTGTCCCGCTGTCAACATGTATAAAGACATTGCATGTGTATTGAATTACGACAGCTCAATGAACCCTCCCCTGTCATATCTCATGACGAGGGTCCCAACTCCATGCTTTTGTACGTAAAAGTGTCTATTTCTGATCACATTTATATCAAATGATTTCTTATGTTTACATGAATATTACCTACACATTGAAATAAAACTAATTTAAACGGATTTTATCGGGACCCGCGTAAAAGAACATATAGCTGACGTTAAACACCGACGCTCTACGAAGTCTGCAGTTGCTGAACATTCAGAGGAAGGCTCCAAGCATTATCTTAGATTTAACAAACTACAAATCATTGCCAAAAAACACCGATTCCTACCTAGCATGATTCGCGAGGCTGTTGAAATTAAAAAGCATACAAATTTCAATAAGAGAAGATGGAAGCTAGCACAAGCATGGGATCCGATTATACATTTAATTAAATCGGAACCCAAAGGACCAACTGCCAGACTCCAACGAACGACTTCGACTTACAGAAAACACTGTATACTTGTAATCTATCTCATTCTCTCGCAGGCTAAATTCGATTTTTGAATATGTTTGTGTCTTTTACCGTCGCTTTTTCGTTTCATTTAACTTTCAAATCACAACGGTGCCAAAGAAGTTTCACTTCAAAAACTGCATTCAAATCGGTCCATTTGTTCACACAAACACAGAAAGCGTTTGTCTGTGGTTTTAAATATGTGTCACGGAACTATATCAGAAGTCAGGTGAGTATAGTCTATTGTGTGTATGACGACGGTATCTGCAGATTGTGTAGTCCAGATGGATATTTTCCGTCGGCGCGGCGGGAGGCTCTCAGACCCTGCTTTGTCCACAAACAATAGAACGCGATGGTGCTGTCTAAGGCGGAGTACCCACGATGTAGGAAATTAATTACTTCTGGTAAATGATTACTGGGCATTATAAGATTTAACATCTTGTCTCGGGGTGACGAGCGTAGTTCAGTGCTTTGTAATTCAAAGTTCTGTCTGGTACTTCTGTGTATGGGCAGGCGTGGCCCTTACCATCAAGCGAGCGCCTCGCTCGTCTCATCATTCAGTCATTTACATTAAATTACAATTTAGGTGGGCACTGAAAATCAGCGTTGTTGACGTTTATTGCAACGTTGCAGCATTACGCTGAGTGCCAGACAATTTCCGCACATACTAATATGGAACCTATTTTAATTTAAGAATTCAAGTTTTTAACATAAGATAAAATATATTAGTAAATATGTGACCGGTGATGCAATACAGACAACAACTCTTGCCTCTTGTCAATGTAGATGTTGCCAACCATCACATAATGACATATCATTGGTACGTACTGTAAGGTTTTCTAATAATTATCCTAAATTTAAAATAGTTTTACCGGGTAAATTATATTTTTATCAACTGGGCACACTAGTGGCCTCTTGGTGGGATGCGGCATTCAAAACGGCGGTTGTTGGGTCCTAACGCTCGAAGTGTGCGGATGTATTGAAGTTACCTACTTGTATTTCAAGAAATATAGTCCTTGTCAGTTTAATATTTGAGTTTAATTATAACCTTCGTCGACACGTGCAGTGAGATAAGGGGATATTTTACATCTCAGAAGCCAGGGATAAACCAATAAAAATGTAAGTACACGCCTACAACTTAATTATGACCTATAAAGTGCGATTGTTAAACCTTGTAGTTTGTTTTCACGATTAGAAGTAATAGTGAACCGAACCTAACGCTAAAGCGGAAAATGTTGAAGCCGTCTTGTTAAATAGACTACCCACATTGAACGCATGATATTTACGAAATGCCACTTACCTTCGAAGTTCAAGCTGATGTTATACTTCCCATGTAATCCTTCCTACTAATATTATAAACGCGAAAGTTTGTAAGTATGGATGGATGGATGGATGTATGTTTGTTACTCTTTCACGAAAAAAAAAAACTACTGAATGGATTTTAATGAAACTTTACAATAATATAGCTTATACATCAGAATAAGACATAGGCTACTTTTTATCCCGGAAAAAGCTAGTTTAAATACTTTTATCGTATAAACTAAGAAAAATTTTAATTGAGGGTAAAAAAAAAAAAAAAAAAAAAAAAAATTATTATATCTGGTTGTGCGCCTGGGGGTTTATAAGGGGGATCAGCAATTCGTTATTTTTTGCGTAGGACGCATGGTTTTCAAGATATTAGAGATTTTGTATTTTCAACAAAAATCACGTTGACCGATTTTATGTCTAATGCACACAATTTCCGACTACGAGTTTCAGATGATGGAATCCAACGATGTTGGACGGAGCGCAGAGACTCCCCGACGCAGCCGATCGCGCTCCAGGCGCAGCCTCACTCGCGGGCGTGATCGCGACTCCAGTCGACGCAGCCGCAGCTACTGCCGCCGGCTGCAGGATCGCGAAGAGGCGCTGAGAAAAGAACAGAAGCGGGTTCGCCAACTGGAGCTCGAGCTGCAACGAGAACGAGACGTGGAGCAACGTCGTCAGCGGAGCGTACGCAGCGGGTCGCTACAAAGGGCGACGCGGGAGAGCCGCAGCCGCAACCGAAGCCGCAGTCGTAGCCGCAGCCGTGGCCACGAACGCGGCCAACACCGCAGCAGCAGTCCCATGCCCGAGGGGGACTACCGAGGAGATTCTAAAAGGTCACGTAGCCCATCCTTTTCTTCTAAAGACGTAACTCAAATAATTAAGTCTATTAAAGATATCTTCCCGTCACAGCCGAGCCATAGCACACAAATTTCGAATAGAGATAGTAAAAACATTATACCTGAGTTTAACCCTTCGGAGAAAAACCAGCGTATGGATATTTGGCTAAAAAAGGTTAATGAATGTGCGATGGTCTACGGCTGGGACGAGAAGAGCACAGTACATTTTGCTATGCAAAAATTGTCTGGGTTAGCTAAAATATGGTATGAAAGTCAGAGCTCGATTTTATATAGCTGGTCGGACTGGCAAACCAAATTGTTAAGCGCCTTTCCTTGCGAACAAAATTATGGGCAATTGCTTGAAGACATGCTAAAGCGCAAAAGTAGTATTAACGAACCCATACAAAACAATTTTTACGAAAAACTTTCACTACTTAACCAATGCGATATAAGCGGCAGGCGTGCAGTCGACTGCGTTATCCACGGCATTAGCGATAGGACCACAAGGTCTAGCGCATTAGCGCTACGGTGCGATGAACCTGATGATCTATTGAAGTTCTTAATTAGCAATAATAGAGATCCTTACACTCCTCAACCATTATTTATGAAGGATCGTAATTTCAATACGAATGACGATAAAGTAAATAACCGCTCTAATATGAAAACCAATCCTGGGTTGTTTTGCTACAATTGCAAAGAGAAAGGGCACCCGTTTTCAAGATGCCCAAAACCTCTAGTAAAATGCAGTAGTTGCGACAAAGTGGGACATAAAGCTGAACTTTGTCGTTCCAAACAAGAGACGGGATCGAGGAAAGCCGACGGGGTGGCGAAAACTTTGCTCATAAGTAGTTCAAAGCCCAACAATAAATTTACGAAGGAAGTAATTGTAGAAGACATGCCATACCAAGCGTACATTGATATGGGCAGTGAGGTGACCTTAATCGCACAGTCGTGTTTGGCAAAACTCGGGTTATCTCACGACCAGATTCCATCCACTATGAAAGGTTTCGGCAATAACCTTGTGAGTTCATTGGGCTCTGTAAAACTAAACGTGACTATAGATGGTGTGGGGGCGACCGTCTGTTGCCGCGTAGTAGAGGACCAGTTCTTAGAGAAGGACCTGCTTATAGGACAAACCTTCACTGAACAACCTCATGTAGTTGTTTTTAAAGACGTAAATAGACTACAATTTATACACGTTGACTCCGAACTACCTAACTTTATTCAAAATGATGACAATGAACGGCTTCAGAGGGTCAGTATTGTAGCACGCTGTAACCTACAAGGAACTGCCAGCGTCAAGGTCAGAACTGAAACGCTATTTACCGGCAGTATGATAGTTGATACGAGGGTAGTGGGCAAGCTAGGTGAGCAATACATTGTTTACGGCGGGGTTTACGAAGTCAAAAACGGTTCATTCTACGTCACAGTGCAACCCTGCGCCGTCCCATGTCGGCTTCAGGAAAACTCGGTGGTCGCCAGGGCCGAAAGAGTAGAATCCGTTTATAGACTTGTGAGCGGGGAGATTTCTACAGCTATGGGCACTCGCACCGAGTCTACCCCAGCTAAGAAATTTGACGAAAGTCTAATACAAGTAGATGAGATGGTTTCCGATGAAGCCAGGACCAAGCTTCTAGACGTGCTGCGGCGCCATGAACAGTGTTTTGCGCATGGCTTGGCAGACCTTGGATGTACTAACGCGGTAGAGATGAACATAGAGTTGAGCAGCCAGCACCCTGTAGTTTATAGGCCGTATCGCCTGTCTCACCATGAGAGAGAGAAGGTTCGTGAAATGGTTGACGAGATGTTAGAAGCGGGTGTCGTTCGAGAGTCAACTTCTAACTACGCTAGCCCAATAATACTCGTGCGGAAAAAGAACGGTGGCATACGACTATGCGTAGATTACAGGCTGCTCAATTCCCTGACCATAAAAGAGAGATACCCCATCCCGATAATAGAGGATGAAGTGGCGAGGTTATCGGGACAGGCGTGGTTCGTTACTCTTGATCTCATGTCAGGTTATTATCAAGTACCGATATCGGAAGACAGCAAGCATTTGACTGCTTTTGTGACCCCCGACGGTCACTACGAATATAATCGTATGCCGTTCGGACTGGCAAATGCTCCAGCTGTCTTCCAAAGGATGATGAACCACGTTCTGGAACAGGCTCGATTTAATAAAGCCACAGTCTATTTAGATGACTTGTTGATTTTTGGTGAAACTCCGTTTGAATGTATAAGTCGTTTAGAAGAAGTCTTAATATTGTTAGAAAAGGCGCAGTTGAAACTGAATTTATCTAAATGCAGTTTCTTGCAAACCAAGATCGATTACCTGGGGTACGAAATTAGCGCGGCTGGCATGCGCCCAGGTTCTGCCAAAATTCGGAGCGTAGCGGATTTTCCCTTGCCACAAAATGTGCACAACGTGCGCCAGTTTTTAGGACTTGTGAGTTATTTCCGGAAATTTATACAGTCATTTGCCCAGATAGCATACCCACTCACTAGGTTGTTAAAGAAAAATGCAACCTGGGAGTGGACGGCTGAGCAGAAAGACTCATTCGATGTCCTGAAGTCCAAACTGGTAGAAAGGCCTGTCTTGGCATTGTATGACCCTACAGCCGAGACAGAACTCCATACGGATGCGAGCAAAGTAGGTATTGGAGGGATATTGCTCCAGCGTCCAATGGGAAGTCAAGACGCATTTCATCCCGTGGCGTACTACAGCCGCCAGACGACCCCAGAAGAAAGGAACTTCCACTCGTATGAGTTAGAAACTCTTGCGGTTATATGCGCATTGAAGAAGTTCCGGGTTTACCTCTTAGGGAAGCCATTCAAAGTGGTTACCGATTGCAGCGCGCTGCGCTCTACGTTTGAAAAACGGGACCTGATACCCCGGATTGCCCGCTGGTGGATTGCCTTGCAGGAGTTTGACTGTCATATCGAGTATAGACCGGGTACAAGAATGGGTCATGTGGACGCCCTTTCCCGGAATCCTACATACGATACGGACACTGCAGACCACGTAAGATATCCACCAGTACTGGCAATTTCCGACGAGGATTGGCTGCTGACTTTGCAACTAGGAGACCCTGAATTGTGTAGGATTAGGGATATTGTCAGTAGTAAACTAGATCCCAAAGGATTAGCTTACATAAGAGACAATTATGTGTTAAAGGACAACAAGTTATTTAGGTGCCTTGGGGGCGATAAAGAGAACGTCAGATGGGTGGTTCCGAAGGGTGCAAGGTGGCAGCTGTGTAAAATGAATCACGATGATATAGGTCACGTTGGTTATGAAAAAACCCTGGAACGCATGAAGAAAAGTTACTGGTTTTCAAAAATGAAACGTTTTACAAAAAAGTATGTTAGTGCATGTATAGATTGTGCCTATGCTAAGAAAGCTGCCAATAGGCGAGAGGGATTGTTACACCCCATAGAAAAAGTTGCGATTCCATTTCACACGTTGCACGTCGACCACCTTGGACCCTTTGTGAAGTCGAAAAGGGGGTTCACACATACGCTAAATGTCGTGGACTCCTTCACTAAGTTCTTGTTTATCAAGCCGGTACGGAGTACTAGTACTGCAAATGTCATAAAGGCGTTGCAAGACATTTTTGACATATTTCGAGCACCTGATAGATTGATTAGCGATCGAGGTTCTTGCTTCACCGCTCATGCATTCCGAAGGTTCTGTCTTGAGCGAGGCATAAAACATGTGTTGAACGCAGTGGCAAGTCCTAGGGCCAACGGTCAAGTAGAGCGCTATAATAGGACCATACTTAACTGTTTGACAGCCCAAAATTTACGCGACAATGAGAAGGCTTGGGACAGTAAAATTGGGAAAATACAATGGGGCTTGAACAACACCATACAAAAAACCACAGGAAAGACACCAGCTGAAATCCTGTTCGGTATGGCAATGTATAGTGAAGTTAAGCCAGCCTTAAACGCGGTCGTGAATGATACTCGCGGGGTCATTAACTTATCTGATCTCCGCACTGAAGTCAAGGAAAAGATCAATGAAGCCCAAGCTGTGCAAAAGGAGCAGTATGATCGGAATAGGCATGCTGCTCGTACATATAGCAAGGGTGATCTTGTAAACATAACAAAGGTTGCATTTCAAGGTAAAGGTCAAAGTACAAAGTTAATGCCTTCTTACGAGGGGCCTTTTAGGGTCATTAAGGTTATAGGGAACGATCGTTACAGGGTTGCTCCGATCGCGGGTTTTGTGGGTATGAAAGGGAAACGAAAAACCACGGTTGCCGCCGATAGAATGAAACCATGGATTCATATAGCTTCGTTACGTTTAGATGAAACAGACGACGAACAAAGCGATACTGAATCAATTGAATGATTCTGCTCTCATGTCTTCAAGTCCCTTCCGGCCAGTTTCAAACTACCCAGAACATAAATGCAATTTTAGTTTAATGTATGTACGTTGTGATTTAAATGAAATGTAATGCGAGGACGTTGTTTTGTGATGTTTCAGGTCGGGCGCGAGCTACATCCACATCCGCGCCTGGCCTGATGCCGCGCAAAACACTCGCAAGAATTTATATTTAGAAATTATAGCAGGATATTGTGATTTAGCCCTGTCTAACTGTTGTCTAAATCCATGTTCATGAATTTGAGATAAATTGTGTAAATATCATTTCGAGTTTTGCTAAATAATTTATGCTATATATAGTGATTACAATAAATAGTTCCGATTTTAAGATGATTTTACGATTGTAAAGTTAGTTTATAAATGGTTACAAGGTTTCAAGGATAGTTATAAATGGTTACAAGGATAATTAATTATAAGTGGTTACAAGGTTACAAGGTTATAAGGATAGTTATAAGTGGTTGCAAGGTTACAAGGATAGTTGTAAGTGGTTATAAGGTTACAAGGATAGTAAAGTTGTGTCTATTTGGTTACAAAGATAAAAATAAGCTTTTGTTAAATTATATAGCGAAATTATTAGTTGATTTACACGCATTATGTCTCTTGCTAATTTGTTGATGAATAAATTTTAATTAACGGTTTGCTTATTATAATATATTTGCAAATACAACAAAAATACTGTCATTATCATAACAAGTACTATAAAATCGAATATTGTATAGTATATTATTTGAATGCCTCGTTCCGCCAAGTGTAAGGTTTTATATGGTTCCACCTGGTTCATGCATGAGGACATGCATGTCATCAGGATGGTCGAGTGTAAGGTTTTCTAATAATTATCCTAAATTTAAAATAGTTTTACCGGGTAAATTATATTTTTATCAACTGGGCACACTAGTGGCCTCTTGGTGGGATGCGGCATTCAAAACGGCGGTTGTTGGGTCCTAACGCTCGAAGTGTGCGGATGTATTGAAGTTACCTACTTGTATTTCAAGAAATATAGTCCTTGTCAGTTTAATATTTGAGTTTAATTATAACCTTCGTCGACACGTGCAGTGAGATAAGGGGATATTTTACAGTACTTGTCCGTTGTTGGGGGTACCGTCTGGTGTTGCCATATGTAATTAATTTGTCGTGTTATTATTTCCTCTGTATTATTATTATTTCAATTTTTTCTATTTGTATGAGCGGAAATAACTTTATTATCTTTCTTTCTTACATATAGCTATACTCGCCTCTTAACTTCAGCAATCCAAATCTTATAATCTGTTCAACTGAGCATATGTACTGGGCCTTACAGGTACAAGTGGAGCAGGCCCTGACATGGATACCTAGTTGTCACTATCGATCCGCGGCCGCTCTCGTTTCATCGGCCCCATCAAACTTTCATTACCACCTATAAGATAATTACATGCTTGATTGTACTGGTAACTGCGAGGGACGTTCAAGAAGTATGTAAATAAATTTAGGAATTATATTTTTAAATGGGGACTTAGTTGTCTTAGGATACAGAGTTAAGCCGAGAGAGATGGAAAACATCTTGTCGACGATAGGGACTCAAAAGGTGGAAATCCTCAATTGCCCCCAATCCACAGAGCAGATCTAGACAGTGCCTACATAAAACTAATGACACAAAAGTGAATATGCATCCTGATACTTTTAAAACCTTCTCTAGGGTTAATTCTAAGTTATGCCTTTATTGGTAGCAGTCTATGATTAATATTATTATAAAATAATCATCAGTCAGTCCTCCCCGTGACCACGAAGGCTGAAAAGTCTTCGAAACGTCGGGATCAAAATTAATAAAAAACCGCGATAAAATCCGTTTAAATTAGTTTTATTTCAATGAGTAACATTCGCGTAAACGTAAGAAATCATTATAAAATAATAAATTTAGGAAGAAAAAATGTATTGCTGTCGTAATATTACTGTATTTCCAACACGTCCCACTTCTATGATTTATCATGTCTCAGGTGCTGTAGATGGTTAATCGATTGCAGAGGGGTATACTCAAAAGAAAAATGGCGCTGCAATCCGTCCTTTCAACATCATGCTATTAAACAAAATTCATTTTGTAATAGATTTTATCCAATACTCCGAGTGGACGAAAGTTCGAAACTAACTGGCGGGTAAACTATCGATTGTAAACTCGTAACAACCGTTGGTGGAAAACTTTTTAATTGTCGCTGGCTAAGAAAGTCGTTCTACTGCCAGCTAACTGGCCGCGAGAAGGTGCTTAACCTTTCTTTAGGACTGAATGATAAGATGAGGTCTCTTGCCCCACGCCTGATCGTAAGCGCCACGCCTGCCCATATACTGTAGCACCACAATTTAGTATTTGTTACCGACCGGCAAACGAGCAAGTGGGTCACCTGATGCTAAGTGATCTACACCGGCCATTTACGCCCACAATATCAGAAGAATCATAGGCGCGTTGCCGACCTTAAATTAAAAAGATAATTAAAGGTATGTGGGGGATTTGTGCGTTCAGATATCTCACTCACCGTTCGAAACGTAACAGCAAGCCGCTACTTTACGTCGGTTTTTTTATGATACAGTGGTAAAGACCCGGTCGAGTCGGCCCATTTACGCTGTTGACAAAACTACTACGACTAACAAGCTTTATCACTCCTAGAAACCTTGAAAAAAACCTGCATACCATGGGTAAGGACATCTCAATTTCCCATATTAACGAACTGGATACATAATAATATACTGTATTATGGTTAAATAATTAACACCCCAATATATCGCATTGACAGAGAAAGACAAAAGATAACTAACCAATGCATAAGTAACGCTTAAAGGCCTATAATATCAATTGGAAAGTGTATAGGCTTGCGTTAAGGGCTGTACACATGCGGCGCCGCTGACGGTCACGCTCCGCAAGACGCGTCGAGTCGCTCGTCGCGCTCTATTTGTCGCTTTCTTGCCTTACCGCGCAATCGCACACACGTTCATACCCTGATAATATGTTACACCTGAGTCCTATTTATATGGAGAGAGTTTATCGCATTTCACATACGAGAATATTACAGAAAAACTCGATTATGTGATTACGTAGTACAATTTGAAAAAAAAAACAACCGAATGACGCGCCCTCGTAAATATGTATCAGTTTTTTATTATGTTGTCGCTTAGATCATTTGAAAAGCTCTCCATTTAAATGCTTCGAAATTAACTTTCAAACAAACAAAAATACAAATAACTTCCTCGGTGGCGCAGTTCTATTGCACACACAGTTGCATTTGAGTGGCAGAGCCGCGCTGTAGACAGTTTTGTGTACAGCATGAATGGGCTGGCTCGACCGGGTCATTACCACTGTCTCACAGAAAATTGACGTAAAGTAGCGGCTTGCTGCTGCGTTTCGTACGGTGAGTGTGATATCCGGAAGCCGAAATCCCCTCCCCTTCCCAATCCCTAATTATTCCTTTCCTTTAAGGTCGGCAACGCGCCCATGATTCTTCTAGTTAAGTGGTGGGCGTACATGGGCGGTGGAGATCACTTACCATCAGGTGATCCACTTGCTCGTTTGCCGTCCTATACAAAAAAAAAACGCAACAGGACTGCTCTCTAGAGTTCGATCCCCAGGTTGGGTAAAGTGATTGGATTTTTCAATCACGAAATGCTCAATTTCAGTCCGGAGTTGGGAATTGTGCCCGGTATGGCGATTGGTTCGCCCTCATGGAACGGAAATATGCTCGACAAAATGTGTGTGTATTAGTTACACCTCTGCCTACCCCTTCAGGTATTGCAGGGCTGAGTGCGTATATATAAAATCCAAATAAAAATCGGTCCTTAGGCGCCACAGTAAGATATTCATTTAAGAAATATTAACATTGCTCATTTATAAGTATAATGATATAAAGATGGCGAATTTCAAACACACAGTTTAGACGAGTGACAAAGGCATTTACCATAGACTAGTACCCTATTTAGAATCAAAGTCAAAAGTCTGGAATCAAGACAGCCTCCGTGGCGTAGCGGGCGAGGAGCCGGCTGTGAAGCGAGAGGCGCGGTCTCAGTTCGATCCCCGCACCGAGACAAATGTTTGTGTGATCCACAAATATTTGTTTCAGGGTCTGGCTGTTGTGATACCGAAAGTCTCTCGTAGTTCCTGATAAGGCGACACAAGTCTCGTATCTTACTGTGGGATCAGGGCTATGTGTGTGACTGTTAGGTGTATTTATTTTTTTATTTATAAAGTCATGGTCTAAGGCTAGTCAAATACGAAAAATGATAAAAATACTATCGTCAGTTATTGCGGACGTCGTCACGTGTGCCGCCACGGGGGCACGTAGACGCTGCTTCTTATTAGGGTTGCCATCTATGCTGATTTAAATTATTTACTAGAAAATTTAGGAGCGTCTTACTTCCGTATTCATTAATGTGACTATGAGGCCTCATAGTGCCACGAACGCATGGTGGCGATTTGTTTACATAGGTAGGATAGGTCCGTTTTTGGATAATAAAATATACACTTAAATAAGAGCTTCTTAAATCCTAAAGTAATGCTGGGTTCGAATAGTCTCATCTTAATAAGCTTCATACGAATGCATACTTCATTTCACTCTAATGAAAAAATCTCAAATAATATCTGACTACTTCTGGAGACGTATCAGAGGCTTGCGACAGGACTTCATGATTAGTTGGGGCGAGCATATGGGTACATCTTTATATCCCTGTGCCTGCAGCGGTCATCCGCCTGTCCTGTCGCAGGCTTCTCGATTTGCTTTTTCCCTCTTCGGTGTGGTGCATTTACTTTGCCGTGCTCAGATAAAAAAAGAGTGCTCCGCTGGTTGTAACGATCAGAGGTCCGAGCCACCGACCCCGAGCATTCTCTGTTGGTGTCACCGCGACTTTAAATACGTGGCAACCCTATTCATCTATTAGCGGTCACAAGTCACTACTCACCACTTAACCACCGTACTACTCTGCAATTTAACATTTTATTTTGCTTGTTCACCGTGAGCTATAAACATTAATTTGTTTGAGTTTTCTAAATGATGACAACATCTAGTTTTCCTGTTACAAGCAGAAGAGCATGTTAATGGATATAACAATTAGCAAAAATATGAATGAAAAGAGATCCAAAATGAGGTTGAAATAATAGTGCATGCAACTGAAAAACATTGAAATTAGTTATGTTCTATTGTTTGGAGATTTATATCTTCTAGTCGTTGTGTTTTCATCAAATGTTTCGCTGTGTGAGAACCATGTTTTATTGTTCCATGAAATTGCAATTTGTGCCAGGTGTGGTGATAGGCTCGCCCCTTATCTTAGGTGCATTAGTTGCACCTCGGCCTACCCCTTCAGGGCTAAAGGCATCAGCTTACGTATATTAAAATTTATTATGCGAGGCATAATTACATAAGTAGAAAGCAAGACATAAAGAATAATAGCTAATATAATAGGAAAACCTGTTATATAGCTAATACAACACGTTTTCCTATAAAGACAGAGTAATTTATTTTTAGATAAACTACTCATTTTCTTGCCAGGTGATTCAATCTTGTAAATCCTTTAATCTGAATGAACTCATCCTGCATCTTTAGTAAACTTTACAGTTCTCGAAGTAATGGAATTAGCACGGTGTGTCACACTCACTAGTGATCGCAGTAGAATGTTCCAGAGGGACCAACGCGACGTAATGCGCACTTCACTACTGCAGCTCTAAAACCACGCTTATTTTTGCTTGCACTATTTTTTATCTTTAACCCACGACGCAAAAAGATAATATAAGGTAAGTGGTAGAGCCATGCTGTAAATAGTTTTGTCTACACCATGAATGGGCCGGCTCGACTGTGTCGTTACCATTGTCTCACAGAAGACCCACGTAAATAGCGGCTTGCAGATGTGTTTCGTACGGTGAGTGAGATATCCGGAGGCCCAAATTCCCTTTCCCTTCCCAATCCCCAATTATCTCTTTCCATTAAGCCGGCAACGCGCCCACGATTCTTCTAGTATCGTGGGCGTACATGGGCGGTGGAGATCATTTACCATCAAGTGACCCACTTGCTCGTTTGCCGGCCTATGCTATAAAAAAATATGTAATATAAAAATAAAATGAAAATAAAATATTTTATGAACGTGTTTTCCATAATTTATTTTTATCTCTCCGCGATAACCCGTCAAATGCACAGTCTTACCCCCGCCGCGTCGATTGGATAATGAAGGATGTAGCTGCCGCAATGACCCATAATTGTCTCTGTGCTACATGCAGCTATTTCTGTTCCACGTGGGCGTCTGCTTTGTTCGCGTTTTTAGAACACTCCGAACGTGTAGGTTATTGTTAAAGAAGTAGACAATTGATTGCAGGGTTAAAATGCCCACATGGCCGCCGTTTTTATAACAGCGGCCACACGAGTAAATGGGTCACTTGTTGATAAGTGGTCCCCACCTATACAAATACCTACAGTACTAGAAGAATCATTGTCAAGAATCACTGGACTCGTTGTCCACTTATAAGGTAAGGAATGGGGTTTGGGGAGGAGAGAGAGGAATATGGCCCTCCGGAAATCTCAATCACCCTACGAAAAGTAACAGCAGGGTTCACGTCGGTTTTCTGTGAGACATTGGTAATAATCCGGTCGAGCCGACCCATTCATGCAAACAAAACTGTATGTAGCGTAGCTCTACCACTTGCAGTGTTGGTTGGGAAATCCAAGCTGATTATAACGATTGTAACAACAATAACGCAATAACCATATTATATACTTATTTATTGATTATTTTCAGTGACAGTCAATTTTACGTAGATTGATAAAATGGGGAAAATTACGCGGGTATAAAGCCAAGCATAGAGAAAGAAAAAACATACTTTAGTAACATAATATTCTTTTAATTTAAATAAGAGTGTGTGTGTGTGTGTGTGTGCGTGCGTGCGTGCGGGCATGACTGCATGCGAACGTGCATGACTGCATGCGTGCGTGCGTGCGTAAGGATTCTAGCAGGAAGTGCGTGGTCTCTGCGTACCCCTATAAGAAACAGGCGTGAGTCTGTATATTTATGTAAAGAGAAAGAGAGAATAAAATGAGAAAATCCATATGTCAATTACGGGACCATAAAACTGGGACTTGTACTATTTATTTATATAGTATTCCTGTGTATGTTTTCACGGAACATAATACGTGTTTATTTTTATGTCCTCATTTAGGGCAGTGTCCTCTCGGAGCTAAGATAAACGACACTAGAGAATTTGATCATAAATCAACAGTATTTTGGGACTTGCTCTACATTACTTAGGCTCAATATGTGATCTTTTTAGGACAATACCTATAATGACGTGGATTCATTGAATGTCCTACGGGATCAGAGATTCAATTTCCATGTGATACTTAGAGGCCGTGACAAACATTAATGATAATCGATTTAATATCTGATATTTTTCTATTATTCTTGGCACATTCTAACAAGTGTCACAAGTTGCGCATCAATATTTCCGTGATGAATACATATATATATATATATCTTTTATTTAAGAATTTTCCTGAAGAATGGTAATTTTAAAATGTTCTTTTAAGACAAGGTTGGAGAGGTCAAAAAATTCTCACATAAATCATATTTTTTTTTAATTTACTTGTATTTAATACCACGAATAATTAAATTAAATTCGTGAGAAAATATTCCTGAAAATATATTACAGTCTTTTAGACTAAGAATTTTATACAGACAAAACTTTTATTTTTATTTTGAAGCAAATGTGTTTAGTAACACAATAGATTGCAAACAATACCTAATTAATAGTTTTTTACTAACGTTTGTTTTACCATTTGTCGAATAAAACCTTTTTAAACATTCAGACGAGGTTCTCAAGATGTAATACAAAATAAATAATACTTAACAAAAACTATGAAACACGCTTATATAAAAAATTTAACTAAAAACAGAAAATAAATTTTAATAAATTTAAAGAAATAAACATTTATTTCTTGATGATGCTTGATTCATTTAAATGAAATAAAAATGCGCTCGGTGAAATGTGGGTGTACTGGTTACACCTCTGCCTACCCCTTCGGGGATTACAGGCGTGAGTAATAGATGTGTACACTTCACTATAACAAAACAACTGTATTTTTAACTACGTTAGAGAGATATCTCCGACCAGCGCTGAAAGAGCTCTGTCAGGTAGTTCAAGTAGCAATTACCTTACAATCAGTTATTGTCTACGTACCGGACGCTTGTTAGTATAACAAAACGTAAACAACTTAACTACTGTATACGGCCAATCTGTTTGTGTTATTTGTCTTTGAGATTGCTTCCTTTTTTTTGTCTCTTCGCATTTTTAATATTTCGCCAATGACAGGTTTAATTACAAATATGTAAGGATATGATTAATTAACATTTAAAAAAAAATATATATAATTTCCCTGACTTGCTTACCAAAAAAAATTAACCTTCAATGAAGGGTGTACAATGTGTACTACCTGCAAAAACTAGGTTGCCTACCTTTTTCTGGCCACTACTACTGGTTGCCGTGAGCAAACAGGTAACTAAAAAGTGGTCATTGCGCTCATCTGGCTCCTAGCTTTTGCAGGTAGTATACATTGTAGGTTTTCATTGAAGGTTCATTTATTTGGTGAGCAAGTCAGTGAAATATCTTTTTTTTTTTTAATTCGTAAAACATATCCTTGACTATTTTTTTTTAGGTATGTGTTCAGCAACACATTTTATGCCCTAAAATATTATTTTCATCCGGTAAACAGATGTGGGTGAAGGTCAATGTTCCCCGGGATCTTAGACCAATACATGTGTTGTATTATTACAATGGGGTCAAGATTAGTTACAATGAAATTGGGATTGATAGTGATGGGTCGCGACCGGTCACTAGTACACTATATACAACAATATAAAATCCATGTTTATGAGTTATTAAACGTCTATTATGTTAGTTAACGGCCTGTTAAGTTTTAACTTTGATAGCTAACAGCAATGTAGCACGTGTGCACGTGGTTTATAAAGCCTTAAAACTTAATTTGTTGATTGCTTCCTTGATATAGTAACAGTACTGAGGCTCAGAACTGACGGAGTCCGGAGTTGAAATCGGGTCGCGCAATATTATGTTTTTGTTTATCAGCCTGAATCACGGAACGAGCAAGTCGCTCGCCTGATGGTAAGCGCCACGCCTTACCCGTAAACAGAACTCCACACAGAACCTTGAATAACAAAGCACCGCATGGCGCTGGACTACATTCGTCATCGCGAGACATAAATTATTGTCTCATAATGCCTAGTAGTTTCACTGGTTTCAGTGTCCTTCATACTGAAACACAACGGTGTTTACACACTGTTATTTTTGCGGCTGAAATAGACAAAGCGATGGTACATATCCAGACGGCTTCACGCTTATGAGGGACCTGCCCAACTATCCCACTCTCACGCATCAATCATATCATATCACATCATAAGACGGAAATCTCAACTAACGGTACACAACATTCATCTCTGCCTACCCTTTCGAGAACAAGGTCGTGAGGTTATGCTATTATATTATTCAAAACCAACCAAATAATTTAATAAATCACAACATTTTACCAAGTTTTCTCAATTTCTCTATTATTATCTAGTTCGAAGGACCAAAGTTTGAAGATTATCAACGAATATAAGTCCGCAGGTAGAGATCGCTTATCTAAAATAACATCCCGCCACTTAATTTTGAACCTTACAGCGCAGAAAATAGAGTTGCCCAAGGATTAATAGCGTCTTATTTTACTTAAGAAACAATGTGATGGTAAGACATTCAACATTGCTTGTCAAGTACTTAGTTTGACAATAATGCTTGATGTAACGTTCAAGCATTTCAACTTCATTTTGCAAGTTACCTTAAACCCTTGCCTGTCTCCCCGAAGGGGTAGACAGAGGTGCAACTAATGCTGCACCCACAGTTCGCCAAGCTTACTTCCGTTCCATGTGAATTTGACAGCTTCCATGACGGTGCGGGCAAGTAACCGGCCGTGGATTCGATTTTCGCACCGAGATAAATGTTTGTGTGATTCACAATTATTCGTTTCGGGTTTGAGTGTTGTGACCGCAAGTCCCTCGTAGTTCCTGTTACCCACGACACATACCACCACGACCTAGTGTGGGCTCACGACTATGTGTATGACTGTTGGGCGTATTTATAATTTATAAATGCTTCTCTGTTTTGTGCTATTATTATTTACAAGGTGGTAGGTCCCCCGTATGCGAGAACCCGTCTGGGTTGGTAGCACCGCTTTGTCTATTTCTGCCGCCAAGCAATAATTTGTAAGCACTGGTGTGTTTCGGTTTGAAGAACATTAAAGCCAGTGAAATTACTGGGCACTATGGGACTTAACATATTATGTATCAGGGTGACGAGCACAGTTCGGTGGCATGTGTTGCTTCTGTTTATGGGCAGGCGTGGCGCTTCCCATTAGGCGAGCACCTTGCTCTTCTTTTCAATCAAATAAAAACAAAAAATACATTTTGATGCACACACTTGATTGTCAAGCATCTTAAGCTTAGATTTAAACTACCAAAATGGCTCGTCAAGCGTAATTTTTTTCCCATGTCATATTGATCATCTGTAGAAGGCATAAAGTTCCTTCACATAGCCGAAGTAACAAAGAAAAATTATACATAAAGTCATTGACTTCGCAAATAGAATGTCTGCTGTCTGCTATTTCTTAACACAATTAAAAGATATCACTTTGCGCAAAAATGTATTAGGTTTCATTAATAATGGAATATTTACGTAAAATAAACAATAGACAAACGAGTTTCTACTCTATTTGAGTGGAATAAGAAAATAGAATCTATTAATATCACATTTATTTATTAAATTCACATGTATTTTTCAATTGTAAGTCTGGTCTAGACGCCAGACTACTTAAATGCTGAGTAAACAATATTTTTAGTAAATAAATATGAGAGAGTAGAAATTTATTTGAGAGAGTAGTGAAATTTCGCGTGTGAAGGTTTTTCAAGGTTATTTAAAATTAAATGTTGTTTGGAGAATCAGCCTATAAAAATTTCTGGAGTATTTATTTAAACTTTATATTACAAAACATATGTATAAAGGCGGACTTAATGCCAGATGCATTCTCTAACAGTCAACCTACAGGTGATGCAGGGACGAGACAATGTGGGTTTATAAAAGTTATAAAAGAAATCATCAATCAGATATTAATACATAAATCTACTGGCGTATTATCTAAATGAATACTAAAAATGTATAAACTACAGATTCAAATAAATATATCTTTACATAGTATAAAATGAAGTCGCTTCCGCTGTCTGTGCGCTTAGATCTTTTAAACTACTTAATGTGATGAGTTTAATGCAGTTTTCAGAAATAGATAGTGATTCATGAGGAAGGCTTATATGTATAAATATGTATATGCTGACTCGACCGGGTCGTTACCACGGTCTCACAGAAAACCGACGTAAAGTAGCGGCTTGGTGCTGCGTTTCGTACGGTGAGTAAGATATCCGGAAACCCAAATCCGCCTCCCCTTCCCAATCCCTAATTATCCCTTTCCTTCAAGGTCGGCAACACGCCTATGATTCATGGTATTGTGGGCGTACATGGGCGGTGGAGATCACTTACCATCAGGTGACCCCCTTGCTCATTTGCCAGCCTATGCTATAAAAAAAACTTTTGTTTGAAAGCTGGTTTAATCGTGATGATTCTAAGTAATGTTTGATGTTCTGAGTATTGTTTGAGGGGTTTCTAACGGTTAGGTTATATTAAATGAATTGCAAACACAAAATGTAAAAACAAAATCAAAATAGAAGCTAAGTAAGCGAACGCAATAAAATAAACTGCATAGTGCACTTTATAGTCATATACTTAACGAGCTGCATTTATTGATATTAGCTATTAAAAATGAGTTACCAATATTGCGGTACAACTGTGTTGAAAGGATTCCTAGCTGGAAAACAGCGACAATTGATGCCCTAAATATTTCTATACCACAGTGTTGACTATTAAAATATGCAGCCGTGCTTATAGTGCTACTTTTTCTCTTATCACTATGATCTAGAATTAAGTACCGTAAAATAGCAATTTAATATGCGCTGGCTGTATTCACATCAAGTAGATGTCAATAATTGTGAAAGTCGTTTATAAAGAATATCTTTGTTATTTGTTGTTATATTGAACATTAGTTTTTTGAATCGAATAACAAAGAAAATACCAACCACGTCATTCGTTTTGACGAAAATTTGTATGCAGATCTGTACAGTGCCCCCAGCAGATAGTATAAATCCTGCTAATATTATAAATGTCAAAGTTTGTTTGTTTAGATGTTTGGATGTTTGTCCGTCAATCACGCTGAAACTACTGAACGGATTTTGATGAAATTTGGTATACAGACAGGATATGAGCTGACTTGGGTGATAGGCTACGTTTTATCCCGGAAATCCCGGAAAAAGCAGAACACGCGGGCGGAGCCGCGAGCAAAAGCTAGTAAATTATAATTTCTCGAATACAGTGGACAAATCGCGTCGTACCTGGTCCACTTTTTAATAAGCTGGGCTGAAAAATGATTTCTCAATTATCCATATAAACGTTCTAATTAAAGCACTAACGCACACATTAAGATGTGTGGTGTGTGGACACGACGAACGGCAAGTCCACGTGATGTAGTAGCGAGTGGCGACGTGAGCACGACCGCAGACGGCACGCGACACACCTTGTTTCAGAGGTGGCGTAAGGCGTGGGCGATGTGAGCCACCGCCTACGGCCTTGCGGTCCGAGGGGCCTACGCCTCAATGGTTTAAGCATAACTTAAAGCCGTGAATGTTATGAATAGAATTCTCGTAGTAAATCAATGAATATTATTAATTGCATCAATGAATGGAATTGTAGCTGTCAACAGTTAGCCGATGCATGTACGAAAAAGAAGAGGGCTTCGCGAGATATAACTTGCCCACATCAAATTAAGGTCTTGCCCTGCTACTGCCTTGTTTGTTTAACTTCCAAGTAATGGACGTAAATAAACATTGTATTAATGATTTACGAGGAAATATCGTCTTGGATTTTTAAAGCGAAGCAAAGTAAATCTGTCAGAATATTCGCAACGATCTTTCGACGATACATCTAACGTTGGTCGGCAGAAATATGCCTAATTGTTTCTTTACAATTCGTTTATAGGACCCCAGATGGTAGGAGGGTGAGTGAGTATGGCGAGTGAGATGTCCGGAGCCCCAAATCCCCCCTCACTTTGCCAATTACTTACTACTTACAATAGTGTAGTTTCCTATGTTGAATATTATACATTGTTTTATACGCAACATAAAATAATATGAAAATGAAACCAGTTAAAATCGGTTCAAAAATTAGCCCGCAATTACAATTTTAAATATTGGTGTGAGCTAAAGTGGGCGCATGTTACTATCTCGCTCGCGCGCGTGCACCGTAATGGCCATTTTACACAGTAACGTCAAAGTTTGCGTCGTCTGTTATTTGACAAGTGGTATCTCCATCAGATTTGAATGGCTTCTAATTTATTTTAAAATGGACGGATTAATGAAATTCTTTCTGCAATAGGTTTTGGAGAACGTAACTTATTGATTTAAATAAAAAAAAACAAGTTTATTACTTATTACTGCAGTTTGACTCCCGTTTACGAGCCTCTGCTAAGAACAAATAAATAACGAAGATTGTCGATGCGCGTAATTTAAGTTATAGTTATGTGTATGACTTCAGAGTATATAGCCACAAACTTTAATAAACCTTGGGCTGTAAGAGAGTAGGTGGGAGATATGAACGTAGGTAAAATGCACTTAAAGTAAAACGACGGGTAAATACTAGTGGTAGTAGGCGTGGGTGTTTGTTTGTTGTTCGTTCTGTTTGAGACGTTTGAACTCATTCAACTTGGCAACTGAGGATACTAGTCTGCCGTCAAATTATGTGAAGGAAAATATATATAAATTCCACTACACTATTATTATATATGTGTGGAGTGTTTCAACAACCGGGAAGATACTGTGATTTACAATATTTCGATCTCCGAATAAATTTTATTAATCAAATATTAAGGCTTCAATGTATACTGTCAAGTCTGTATAGAAGTAAAATGGCGCCACATAATGCGGGACTTTGACAGTTGACAGACAGAGAGCGGGATAGGCCTTGTAGTTGAGAGTAAGCTAGATGGTAATATTAATGAGAGAGTTAGTCAATTGATCGTAACTTAGTTTAGCCCAGAAAATATTTCAAACACTAATGTTTTCATTGTATCCCTTCGAAGGACGATCGTTAGAACAATCAACAAATATGTCCAGGCGAGTGGTGAGTGACAACCCTGAGTTTACTGCGTTCAGCACGATAAACCTCGGCCCATGTCACTCGTTCTTCGCAGTTTATTGCAATGACATGCGGGATTTTTATTGTTGGATATAACTGTATCTCGCTAGTTGGGTCGTGACTTTAAACAAGTGTGAGAAAATATAGAATACGGGTGTATTCTGGCTGACTTTCCCCTCTTCTATAGTACTTAGTTTTGTTTTTCGGAGCACGGCAAAGTGACAGCAATACACCTGATGGTAAACGTAGTGTTGTCCAAAAAAACCAGCGACAAACAGTAAATTTTGCAGAAATTGCGTTGTACAATGCTACAGACATACCCATCCATAGATGAGTGGCATGCGTAGTAGAGTCTTACTCACACCCACTCTACCCATGAGTGGTAGGGCCACGCTGTAGGCAGTTTTGTCTACACCACGAATGGGCCGGCTCGACCTCTCAGTAAGTCTATTTTAAAAGTCTTCTAAAATTTTACTACAGGAGAATATCCTCAATTAAAACCGTCCCAACCCGAGCACCTATGTAGATTACAGTGACCCAAGCCTAAGAATATTTTCTAATATTTTCACCACGTGTAATGAGCATTCCAAATTACTATAGTAGTAGCATTGACCTAGTTACCATTTTCATCCTTGGGCGGTGCGTGGGTAAGCAGCATTGGTCCATATTTCACTTTATTACCCTCGTGTGAAGTGATTAAGAAAATTATGATTATTGCCACGTTAAGGTTAAAATAACATTATTTGTAACACATTTTAAAGGCGTTCTCAGGCGACACGTAAAATTGAATTTATTTGGTCCTGTCTCACCAGTTTGTTAGCCTAAGTGTCATGTGTCAGCCATGTTAAAGCGTTTACACGCTGGAAAATTAAAAAAACACGCCAGTTTTCAAGCTCGCCTGGCGGAAAATAGATCACGGAAAACTCACTAAGCTCGGTACAGCTACTATAAAAAACACGTAATCCGAGAAAGATTGCATTAAACTGCGCCCTGTCGGCATCGTGGCATGATTTAACGAGCTCCAACTTCCTATACATTTTAATGCAGCACCGCGTCTGACCGGATTTAGTACCAACTTAATTAAGAAAATCATGTAAATTGCATCTAGTGTTTGAGTTACAAGCGGTTTACCTCTTGTAGAATGAAGCCTATTTTTCATCCCTCAAACAAAAATAGGTGTTTTATTAGTTTAACCCCTTTATCTATCCTGCCCGCATACATACTCGCCACTATAACTTCTGTGAGGCAAGATCAACAGTGCCACGCATTTTTGTTGACAGCGAGCACCGTTGTCTTTGTACCGCAACGGAATTTATCAAATAAAAAGTAAAGGACTTGAAAATATAAATCGTCTATTTGTGTCGAGTGTCGTGAAATGTACAGTATCACTTTGAAAAAGTGAATGAAATTACATGTCATCGTGTAAAAGGTTGTAGCTCAAACAATAACACGGAAAATTACACGCCATACGCCGAAGTTCTGAGGCTTTTCGTATTTAAAAATCATCATAGTGAAGCTCTCGGTTACCATTTAAACGTTAATAAAATCATAGTGAATATCGAATTACCTTTTCCTTTAGGTCCCACAAAGTCGATAACTCATACCAGTTAATCAAAAATTTACAGCGTGTCAAATATGTTCCCTTGACCCGTTTACCTGGATTTAATAGGCCTAACCGCTGAAGTTTGTGGCTTGGGCCGGTGACTGCTAAAGCTCAGTCGGTCGGTGGCCGCCGTGAAGCGTGCCCGCTACGACACGCTACAACGTAGCATCGTAGACAACTTGCTACGACTACGTGATAATGTGAGTAAATTTTATGTGAGTTAATTGTAGTACTTTTTATAGATATTTGGATAATTTGGTTTTGATTGTTTTTACCTTATCAATACATTTATTAAAAATGGTATAAATATCTCAGTAAAAGTTATCAAGTGACTGGTAGTGATGTTGCAAAAAAAATTAAAGTTTTCAATTTGATAAAAATAATCTTGCGAAGTAATTTGATGATAATTTTGTTGTCACCCGACTGAAATGATTTTTTTTTATTTAATCAAAGTCTAAAGTGGCCTGTGGACGTCATACCTGTCAAACTAAAATTAGTCAATCTCTTATTTTCGTTTTCGCCCATTTGACAGGAGTAAACTATATTTTAGCTAAGTTTAATTCCTGATAATTGATGCGTATAACTTTAAGTAGAATTTTAGTATTTTCACGAGAAATATATCAATACGTGCTCGATTTTTATTAAGCATCTTTATGGCGATTAGTTAGTCATTAAAAGTTTAACGAGAGTTTTCATCGAGAGTTTTTTTTTGTTCGACAAAAATATTTTTAATACCACAAGCAAGCGCAAGTCATTGCTATGGAGTTTTAATCTCAGTTTAGGCCATTCTTATTCTCATACAGAACTAGTGTTTACGTTTACTGATTCACAGGTTTTAGGAAATATTTACGCTTCCACTTTTACGGTTAGCTACAACCTATGTCGCGCTATCCATAATTGTGATAACTTCTTTTGAATGTTTTATTAATAAATCAAATAATAAATACAACCAACAGTTACACACATAGTCCTGACCCCACAGTAAGATATGAGTCTTGTGTCGTGGGTATCAGGAACTACGAGAGTCTTTCGGTCTCACAACACCCAGACCCCGAAACAAATATTTGTGTATAATAAAAGTTATTATGTAGAAAATGAAGTTAGAATTAAAATATTGATTTACAGCATAGTCTAGATTGAAATTAGTTAATGAAATGAAATAGTTTATTTAATCATGTAGGCAATTAAAACGGCGGTCATGACAAGTCAGTACAAAAGTAAAAGAAACTTATATATAGAAATCAGTATCACCTAATGTATATAGCATCATCAAAATACACTCGTCAATTAGACATATTTATGTAAAAAGGAACCAACCATCAGCAAGTTCAAATGGAGATACCGATTTTACTTAACTAGGTCCAATTAGAATAAAACTATTTATTTATCTACTAGCTGTGCCCACGACTTCGTCCGCGTAATGCTCTAAAGTAATGCTTATTCTATACACGATAATATACGTATAGCCATCGGGGATCAAAGCATTCAGGCTGCTAGGATTGCTAACACGTGACAGAGCCACATAAAGCTGACATTGCGAAAAACAGCTAATACTTGGATCCACAACCACAACTTTTAGCGTCTGACCTTCGCCTTGCCCTTTATCTTTAAATCGGCATGACTTTTTTATTTATGAACCGATTGACATGAAACAAACACTAAATGTTAAGTGAAGCTTACCACAATATTATTATATTAGCGAACTACATCTAAATTAGATAAGCAGTTTCTGAGATTAGCGTGCACAAACGCACAGACAAGCAGACAAATTCATTTTATGGGGTGCTGTTGCGTTGATAAAGGTTCCAATAATATTTTTCTCATATATCACTCATGTACAGACAGCGATCCGTTACATTTTTATTATATGTATAGATTATATTTTTACCATGGCAATTCCAGAATTGTTTAATATTTAGTGGGAGGAGGAGGTCGATATAAGAACTTAGTTCTTTTTATCAGGGCGAATAAAAAAAATGTTTCCACGCGTTCATATCATGTAATGCAGTATAAACATGAGTAATGTGCAGTTTGCGGCGACTGATGACCACAATGTACCATCACCTACTCGCCATTGTTCACGGCCAAGGTCGTGTCGAGAACGTGTCTGTTTACATACTGTCTCGGGTCATATCGGATTTCTATTGTTTTTCTTTTATTCAACTCATTAATTCAGTAAATTGGATCATAAATATCACTTTTACACGTTAATATTTAAATTATAGTTACATCGTCATTTCGAGGCCAGCCATGACAAGAGATACCTAAACAAACTTATCAGTTATTGCCGCTTTTAATGTCCAGACATAGATTTCACCGAATTATGCGAGTCTTAGAAATTACATGAGAAATGACTAAAAAAATAATAGGGCACAAATAACATGATCACTTTCAAACCAATTTATTCTATTCACAGAGAACAAACCCGTGTCAGGATTAACCAATTGTGGGCTTTACTTTAACTGCACTTGTATACACGCTTAGTATGATTAACTACGACAGAATTACTACTACAGTAACGGACAGTCAAGCAAAAGGCTTGACTACGATAATAACGACCACGACGGTCTTTACTACGCGACGTCTGAATGCGAACTGTCCCTGTCAAGTCGTACGCCACTCTTTTATACGTTATTTTAGGCGTATTTACCCGACAACAATTTTATAAACACCGTTCGCATAAATTAATAAGAATTAACACCTAACACGGCCTCTCCTGACGCGTGCGCGTCCCGAGCACATTAGGTTTTTACAGAACAGATAATGAGCTTAAAAGAATACAATGCAAATGATTCGTTTCTAGGCGAAGCCGCTACGCTACGGACAGATGCTACTCCGCACCACGCACGCTGTGCCGTATTCTTCATCAGAACCGCTGTCGTTACACTTCACAGCTTTCGTCTGCCTGCATGACGCACCCGACGAGCATCTTACACCTCCTGGGTAACAGAAATAGACGGCAGAATCACATAGCTCATAGTCACATAACAAAACAGTTGTCTTGGGTGCGGGAATCGATCCCGCAGCCTGACGCCTATCCGCTGTGTTGCGGAGGTTGGCTGTAATTTGATCGTACCATGGGTATACCCATGCGACACTGTCTTATATTACAAAATTTCAGAAATACATCAGATGTGTTTTATGCACCGCTTCGACCAATCCTGACTAATTTAAACAATCACTGCTGGGGTAGCCTTTGTGAAGGTTTGAAGTTAAAGACTTACGATGAATCCTATACACCCATACACCCAACAGTCACATACATAGTTCTGACCCCACACTAAGATACGTGAGAAGTCTTGTGTCGTAGGTATCAGGAACTACGAGAGACTTTCGGTCTCACAACACCCAGACCCCGAGACAAATATCTGTGGATCACACAAATGTTTGTCTCGGTGCGGGGATCGAACCCGCGGCCTCTCGTTTCACAGCTGGCTACTCGCCCGCTGCGCCACGGAGGCATCCTAGCTTGGGATTCGACATTAATTTTACTCTTAGAAATAAAACAAACGAGAATTAGTTCACCATGGATACACATCAGTCCTTAGATGTCTTCAGCAGGGCGAGCAGACAAAGGACCGGGCAGTTGCTCTTCCACGACAGAGCCTGCTACACAGATCCAGGGCGCTCGTCTCGCGCACTCAGTGCCCTGAGCACGCCAACTGCATGTTCCAGCAAGATGCTGGCCTGTAAGAAAACCAGTACAGCGGCTGCCAGGGCTGCGCCTGATACGCATTAGAAATACGTCTTCTGGGACAGCACCTGATACACATGAAAAATGTGTCTTCCAGAACAGCGCCTGATACAGAACTGTAACACACGGAAAAACACACGGAGAACATTAAAAATGGTCAGACCAGGGAGATATAGAAGGTTGGATGATATCGTCTTTCAGCTTTTGATCGACTTGTTTATGTACTACATTTTTGTGACAATCTGTATGATTTTACATGAATAGGGGTATCACTGGTTGTTTTTATTTGTTGATCGAGCGCGGAAGTTTGTATGAGATGATCATCTGGTAGGTGGAAAATATCTGAATATTGAAAGCATAATGCGATAAGAGCATTGGATTCTTCCAGGTTTAAGTGGTCGGTCCGCAATGAATTTATTACGGCATTTGTACGGCTAGAGACTTTTGAGCTATAAGATTTATATGGTGTTGTACCTGGAGGTAAGGGTTCAACCCTGAGGTTTAAGTTTGATTTGACATTAATTGGAAATTCTGAGATATTGGCAACTGTAACGTTTGCACGATTATTGTCTTTGATTTTTATGATCCAGTTGGATATTAATAAATTTTCTGATAGATGTTGATCTATAATGACACTTTCGTTGAGGTCTGTTTTACATACTGAACATTCAATGATTGTTGCAGTTCGTGGTGGAGTAATATAGAAAGGGTCAAAGAAAACAGCAGTACATGAGGTAAATACCTTTTCGACGTATCGAGATTGATCTCGAAGATATCAAGACCTTCCTCGTGGGGCTGATTACCCTGCGGCGTGACCATGATTTTGGATAGGTCTTCCTATGGGGCTGGATGGGGCTGGTTACCCTGCGGCGTGACCATGATTTCGGATAGGTCTTCCTATGGGGCTGGTTACCCTGCGGCGTGACCATGATTTCGGATAGGTCTTCTTATGGGGCTGGTTACCCTGCGGCGTGACCATGATTTCGGATAGGTCTTCTTATGGGGCTGGTTACCCTGCGGCGTGACCATGATTTCGGATAGGTCTTCTTATGGGGCTGGTTACCCTGCGGCGTGACCATGATTTCGGATAGGTCTTCTTATGGGGCTGGTTACCCTGCGGCGTGACCATGATTTCGGATAGGTCTTCTTATGGGGCTGGTTACCCTGCGGCGTGACCATGATTTCGGATAGGTCTTCTTATGGGGCTGGTTACCCTGCGGAGTGACCATGATTTCGGATAGGTCTTCTTATGGGGCTGGTTACCCTGCGGCGTGACCATGATTTCGGATAGGTCTTCCTATGGGGCTGGTTACCCTGCGGCGTGACCATGATTTCGGATAGGTCTTCCTATGGGGCTGGTTACCCTGCGGCGTGACCTTAAGTTTAGAAGATAGGGCGCTTATTGGGGGCTGGTTACCCGAGTGGTCCCTATGATTTAACGATTTGGTTATGGTATCGACTTTACTATGTTGCCTCGGGCGATACCGTGACGAGGCATTTACTCGGTTAAAGTATCAGGAGAAAACTCGACTTCATCCTGGTCGGTTTCATCGGCCTCATTGGGTTGTTTGAGGAAATTTACGCGTGGAGGCGGCCTGTATGAATTTTGATTAGCCGTTGGATTTGTATACAGGTTCGTGTGTGTGTCTGAAGCATAACTTCTTAATATCCTATGAAGTAATAAACCATTACTATGGGCGCAAGCGTGCACTCAAGCGCCCACAGACAAGGGTCTTGTGAATAATAAAAAATAATTGGTTAAACATCTAAAAGCTTCAGACATAACACGAATAAAATAAATCTCAGTGCATTGTGAATGACAGAATCCGGACTTCCATCATTCCCCCTACACTGCTATATGACATACTATAGTAGCTGCAAAATTGCAAGCGCGCGTGTACTGGCTGATGCCATAGGTCCAAAGTAAATATGTAGTAACCTCCACACCTTCCAAACTAACATGTGAAAGAACAGAAAATCTGAGCGACTAACGCCACACTCTCGGCAGACGGATGTGAAGTAAGATTACTTAGGCAAAACAGAAGCCAAAAGCTAGGATCTCAGGCCTAACAGAAGCATTAAGCCAGGGGCTCAAGCCTAAAGAAGCCATAAACCAGAGGTTCAGGCCTAACAGAAGCCATAAGCCAGGAGCTCAGACCTACTAAAGCCATAAACCAGCAGTTCAAGCCTAACAGAAGCTATGAACCAGGGGCTCAAGCCCACGGAAGCCGTAAACCATAAGGTTCAGGTCTAACAGAAGCCATAAGCCAGGAGCTCAGGCCTACGGAAGCCATAAACCAGAGGTTCAGGCCTAACAGAAGCTATGAACCAGGGGCTCAAGCCTACGGAAGCCGTAAACCATAAGGTCAGGCCAATCGGAAGTCTCTCGATGACTTACCAGTCTCAAAGAAAGCGGAACACGTCTTAGACGTCCACTCACCAAGCCGTTGATGAGCGATCAACGCCTGTGAAGCGGAAATCCGCCATGCGCGTCTCGACAAGCGGCGCCCAGCACCACTCCGCCACACGCGTCTCGACAAGCGGCGCCCAGCACCACTCGTCACCACTTCTGAAAACATTCAGAAAACAAGAAGGCAGGCGATTATCATGAAAATAAATTTTATAAAATTCTCCCCACACTAAAGTTCAGACAGAAGCCTGATACGTATTGGTAAATAAGTCTGCCAGGCCAGGGGCCCGAAAGGCATTTCGTTAAAAGGTTGAACTCTTTCGAGTTCAGCAGTTCCGCATAATATGATCATGTCTGACATATCCTATAACAGAATATGTCCACGGGGTATACGCCCTCAGTGAGTTCGCAAAACAAACATGGTCAGAATCCAACGGCATCATAAGCCCTTCTCCAGGACATCAGGCAGCATTGCAGCCAGTGTCCAACCTCTTACGGTTACAGTAATTTGCAGTAAACATTTGAACATCATTCATATCTACAACGAAATAGCAAATCCCTTTCATTAGGCATTTAGCGCATGGTGGGTACACAGCATTGCTCTATAGAGAAATCCGTCCCCGTCATCAAAACAATTTTATAAAACCTGTAGGTACTGCAAATTACTTTTATACCAGATCTACACATAAACTGGAAAGAACTCACCAAATTCTTGTTAGTTTCTCGATGTATACTTATCACAGTCATCTCGCAAAACCGCTATATGAGCCGTATGGGTGAACCATCACACCGTGTGCATAGCTATATGGTCCAAATGCCAGTGCCAATGCCACATCAATAGAACTCGTCCATTATAGTCCTAGATAAAATCTGACAAGAATTGGCACACAATTAATAACTTCGTAGGTATAGACACAACCATGAATGCTGGGGTATTCTGTCTTTAGACTTGAACACAATATGTAAGACTTTTCGTATCCATAAGCAGCAAACTAATATGTTCACAATAAATTTATTACTGCAAACAAGTTACTTTCAAATATTTGGAAAATGTAAAAGGCATAGAATTGTTAATAATTATCAGGTAGATAATTATTCATTTGCATTTTTGAACACCATAAAATTTAGCAGTACAATGATTTCTTAATAATTATCGGGTAGATAATTATTCATTTACATTTCTGAACACCATCAAATTTAGCAGTACAATGATTTTACACTGAATGAATTATTGTATGACGCTAGACTGCTATACCATGGGATCGTCGTGATCTCTAATTAACTCACCACATGACAATCTTATTGGCGATTTTTGCTTTAACAAAAGTCCAATAAAATTGGAACACACTCACCAAATACCTCGTAGACAGTCGCAGTCATCGCGCAGTTATAAACATGTTGCGTAGTTACCAACACAAGTGCATTTAAAGTTCTAGCATTAGCTTATTAAGTATTGCCTTGAAAAATTTACTACCAAGAAAATGATGATAGGCTGCGGAGCCTATCCCACTTCTGATCTTAGAAATTACATGAGAAATGACTAAAAAAATAATAGGGCACAAATAACATGATCACTTTCAAACCAATTTATTCTATTCACAGAGAACAAACCCGTGTCAGGATTAACCAATTGTGGGCTTTACTTTAACTGCACTTGTATACACGCTTAGTATGATTAACTACGACAGAATTACTACTACAGTAACGGACAGTCAAGCAAAAGGCTTGACTACGATAATAACGACCACGACGGTCTTTACTACGCGACGTCTGAATGCGAACTGTCCCTGTCAAGTCGTACGCCACTCTTTTATACGTTATTTTAGGCGTATTTACCCGACAACAATTTTATAAACACCGTTCGCATAAATTAATAAGAATTAACACCTAACACGAGTGTAATAAACAAAAATTCCTGGATTGGTCTTTTGTATTAATTGTTAATTATCACATACTTTAACGATGAAGGAAAAATCGTGAGGAAAACTGTATACCTGGGAATTTCTCCACATGAATTTCGAATGTATATGAAGCGCCATCCCGCATTAGGGCAGCTTGGTGGGCTGAGGCCTAACCCCTCTCATTCAGTAGAGGAGGACCGTGACCAGCAGTGTATAATATAGGATTAATATTATTGCCTAAGGCATTAAAGTTCGCCTGTTTACCATGTGTACAAAGTTTAATAAAAAAAAATTGTGGTGTCGTGGGACACCAGGTAGGAACGAAGTTCCTTCGGCTAATGTAGAATCGACACAAATTGCAAAAAAAGTCGTGCTCAATTCTGTGTATGCGACTGTCGCGCCTGCGCACGTCTCATTTAACGGTTTTATTCCACGCATTTTTCTTACGGTTTTACTATCACATTTTTTTCAGATCGGTCACGCAGCGAAATCTCTATTCCCTCCAAGCCTGCCGTAAGGAACTTCGTTCCAATAAACTTTTATTCAGTAATATTTCATCCCAAAACACTACCGAAGTGTAACAACTCTAATTAAAAACTTAGACTTAGACTGGCTACTAAACGGTGGACGGCCGTGTTCTATAATCAAAAATTCAAATTCAAATTTCAAACCGCGTCTACATTTCCAAATGTCATAAGTTTCACACCCATCTGTTTTATTAACGGAATTTCGACTTTAACTTTGTGTGCTAGATATTAAATTAAGTTAAAAAAAAGTCTCATTTAACGGTTTTATTCCACGCATTTTTCTTACGGTTTTACTATCACATTTTTTTCAGTTCGGTCACGCAGCGAAATCCCTATCCCCTCCAAGCCTGCCGTAAGGAACTTCGTTCCAATAAATATTAACTTTATAAATAATCTCCACTGCCCATGACATCAGCTATAATACCCGAAGAATTACGTGATATGCGCTAGATGGACGCGTTATCCACCTTAAAGGAAAGGTAATTAAGAGATTGGGAAGAGACTGGGTGGTTACCACTATCGCAAAAAAAAACTGACATGAATATATCAATCAGTTTATCGCTTCGTACGGTGAGCAAGAAATACGGAGACCCGAATTCCCTGCCCTTCCCGATCAATAAATTACGCCTTTTCTCTATGGTCGGCAACACACCCATGTTTCATAAGGTTTTGCATAAGGAAATAGACTATGGGGATCACTTACCATTAGGTAGCCCACATGCTCGTTTGCCGCATTCATCTACATTTCATCTTCAGGTACTAGCTAGAGAATTATCAGCTTTACTAGATTACATTTGTTAATGTGTTCATTGTTCATTTGTTAATACCTAATTTACTATGGTTAATAATAAAATCGTTTACATACATATATAGACTCACGCCTGGGTGCAAATATGCAATAACATTTCAACCCACATCAAGTAAAAATTCAAATATTAATTTTATTTTGCTAAATTCATTAACTCAAGTTAATAATTTAAAGTTCTGTTTTGCATAATCGTACATGGGAAAATATGTTTAATTTATGACTATTGTTATAAAATACAGAATTTTATCTACTTAAATCTAATGGATTTAGCAAAATAAAATCGATATCTCAATTTTTACTTAATGTTGATTGAAAGGTGCGTATTTGCATCTAAATCACCTCAATCAAGTATTGACGGATCGAATCCGTATTAATACGTAAAATGTTGACTTGTAAAAGCCAAATAGCCATATAAGTAATTAATAAATAAACATTGTATATCGTAAACACGCGATTGTATTTGCATTTGGTGGCCGCGGGCGCCCTGTAGTCGCGCAAAACAAATTGCAGTGACAACCTCCACGCAAGGTCACTGCCACATGTCACGCTAATGTCTTATTATTGCTACTATTGTTTACCTGTATTTGTAGAAGCAGTCGAGTGTGTTATCGATATTTCACACTCAATCGATCTGTCATAGTTTGTGTCGTGAAATAAGGAATTATTTATAACAAGGTTTTGTAGTTAATATCGAATAAAAAAACACAGAAACGTTTCATGTGTCTTAGAATATGGTCGTTTTGGGACTACACTGTTATATACCTAATGGTATATAACCATTAGGTTTAGTCATGTTTTATTAGGTTTAATTGAACCACGATAGAAAACATTCCTAAATAGTTCCCATAAAGTCCAACCGGATCGATTATCGCCAGACACTTAGCACCCTTCAAGCATTTCAAGGGCGTATTCACGAAGGAATAAAAGTTCTGTGTTTCCTAAGATTATTTTTTTATAACACAGACCGGCAAACGATGAAGTGGGTCACCCGATGGTGTGATCACCACCGCCCATGTACGTCCACAATATTAAAAGAACCATAGGCGCGTTGCCGACCTTAATGGGAAGGGATAATTGAGCTATTGAGACATTATGAGAATTAACATCTTATGTCTCGGGGTGACGAGCGCAGTTCAGTGCCATGCAGTGGTATGTCATTCAAAGTTCTGTGTGGTATTGTTTCTGTTTATAGGCTGGCGTGGCGCTTACCATCAACGTGCTCGTCTCGTCATTCAATCAAATAAAAAAAAGCTATACGGTAGGTAAATGTATTCGTTTATTCCGGAACCCTGTCAAGGATATGTATACGTTTGATGGATCGAGTTCGAGTCGGCACGTCACGTTTGCAATCAATCCTAATGGGACCTTCTGGATTCCTCCTCACTTATGTAATGGAGCAGCGATGTACTTCGGTCAACTCTTTTACTATCTCTAGTGTTTAATTGTCAATGATTGACCCTTTTGGGACTTCTTTTGGTATTATATTGCTTAAAAAAGCGGTAATCTGAATTAAAAAGATACCGCCTTCTTGTTCAGACGGCAAAAGCGTGGGCGATAGCTTAGAGAGGAGAGCAATGGACTACCGAAACGCGGGTCTGAAACCAGAGCCACATAGCATCAGCATAATAGTCTATCTCATTTTCTCGCAGGCTAAATCCTATTTTTGAATATGTTTGTCGCTTTTTCATTTCACTGAATTTTCAAATCACAACGGTGCTAATAAGTTTCACTTCAATAACCTCTCGTTATAAATTATTCGTGCAAATTTTCTTTCTAAGCTATTATAAAGTTGAGAGTGGAATTTATTTAATTAAAATCGCGGTTTATTTTCATAACTAAAAGCAACACGAATTAAAAAAACGCGGGAATTAAACAAGAAATATTAAATAACCTACCATCGTATTCCGAAATCCTTCAGGCACGCATGTAGGATATCTGCTTCTGAGGTCCCATAAATTTAATGAACCAAAGCTCGATGGTAGGACGCGTAGCCATTCAAGAGTTCAACCTACCTGGCTGGTGGTAGGATATTCATACCCGCCCGGATAGCGACCACCATACACGGTGTTATGACCCGCCATAGTGACCCACCTTATGTGGCTCGCGCTCTGGAGTCACCTAGTGTATATCCAGTTCTCCCGAGAAGGCGTGCCCCCCTCCTCCTATACCTTAACCATCCCTTTATCCTTCCCCTCCCCTTTGGCCCTGGGATGAGATACTATAGGTGTCGTCACTATCCTATTAGCAGGAAACCCTGTAGTCCAGCCCGAGGGTCAAAAAAAAATCGTATCGATGCTATTTTGACATAGCATAGAGATTCCGAAAAGTTATCAAGTCGCCGATGCTTAAAGTATTGTGAATGCTGTGGCAGTTATGCTTGGCCCTCATGGATAATAAAGAAGGCAGGTTATAGCAGACATCTAGTAAATATGTTGAAAGAAAACTTTCTTGTTTGGGGTTACTACCCCCTGAGTCATCGTCTGGTTTCATGTCTGGTTCGTTAGTACAACCCTTCAATATGATTGTATTTTATTGCTTTCTCCAATCGCTTTCAACTCCGTCGAGCTAAAATACTATTCGATATTTCATAGCTATAATGGATAAAAGTCTATACATCTTTTTTATAAAAGTTGCAAAAGATATTTGTATCTATAGATTATTATTATTAGATTGTAAGGCCGTCTGATTTGGTACCACCGTTTTGTCTATTTCTGCCGCCAAGCAACAGTGTGTAAGCACTGCTGTGTTTCGGTTTGAAGGATATTGAAGCCAGTGAAATTACTGGGCATTATGAGATTTAACATCTTATGTCTCAGAGTGACGAGCGCAGTTCAGTGCCATGCAGTGCTTTGTAACTCAAAGTTCTGTGTGGTGTTGCTTCTGTTTATGGGCAGGCGTGGCGCTTACCATCAGGCGAGCGCGCCTTGCTCGTCAATTAAAATAAATATATATAAAGATAAAATACTATAACAACGTAATCTACCACACTCGATTAAGTTACAATAATATAAAAATCTCCACATTCCTTCGAATTCCAGGCAAACTGGCTAACGTGTTTGCTATAAAACTTGTAGTATACAGAGTGTTTTTTTTTTGACAATAATTACACAAACATTATTACTTGAATTATTAGATAGTTCTTCGGACGATGATTCCGATTTTCAATACGACATCAATTTGCAACTATAATTGCAAAAAGGAATTTGGGCAGAACGTCACATAATGTACCAACAGGAGCAAGATGAATTTCATTTATACACCGATCTTCTTCGGCCCCCATAGCGTCGCGGCGCGGCGGCGGCGTTTCAACTCCCAATCACACGCTCGTAAACACGTCACAACCTGTATTCATCACAACGAGTTAACGTTTCTACGACGATATGTATATCTATACTAATAATAAAGCTGTAGAGTTTGATTGTTTGTTTGTTTGTTTGTTTGAACGGGCTAATCTCAGGAACTACTGGTTTGAATTGAAAAATTCTTTTTGTGTTGGATAGTCCATTTATCGAGGAAGGCTTTAGGCTATATAACATTACGCTGCGACCATTAGAAGCGAAGCATCAGTGAAAAATGTTGCAAAAACGGGGAAAATTATTCATATTTGAAGGCTTCCGTTGCTAAGCTACCGAAATAATATCATTTGAAGGCTTCCGTTGCTAAGCTACCCTAATCTATACTAATATTATAAAGCTGTAGCTGTAGTTTGATTGTTTGTTTGTTTGTTTGATCACGTGGGCGGAGCCGCGAGCAAAAGCTAGTGTACTTATATTAATATAGTAATCTTAACATAAACCTTCATATAGTTCAGTATCTTTAGTAGAGGGCACATAAAATATATATTATCTTGGTTGTGTGTGTTTTTTATTATTTATTTAATTGAATGACGTGACGAACAAGTCGCTCGCTCCATAAACAGAAGCAAAACTACATAGAACTTTAATTTATAGAGCACTGCATGGCACTGAACTGCGCTCGTCACAGTGAAGTTAAGTCTTATAATGCCCAGTAATTTCCCTGGCTTCAATGTCTTTTTAACCGAAACAACAGTGCTTACATAATGTTGCTTGGCGGTAGAAATAGACAAAGCGGTGGAAGAACCCAGACGGCCTCACGCATATGACAGAACTACCACCTTGTATGCGTGTTTTTTTTTTTTTTTATACTGGCTCTGCAAAGTGACTACGCTACACCTTATGGTAAGTGTAGCGCAATCCAGGAATAGTGTCGACCAACGATAAACAATGTGTCCATCGTAGGTCGGCAAGATCATGCCGGCCTGCCAAAGGGCCAAGGGGGAGGGGAAGGAAAAGGGATAGGAAAAGGGTTAGGATCAGGGGGCAAGCCCCCTGGGGAGAATCGGATATACACTGGCTGACCCTGGAACGCGACCCACACAAGGTGGGCCACTATGGCAGGTTTTAGCATCAGTGTACGGTGGTCGCTATCCGGTCGGATACAAGTATCCTCCCACCACTTTTTGTTTACTTGTTTACACGTGTTTTACTTAATTCAAATGTATGGCTGGTGATACTGTTAAATTTAGTTTAAGAGAATATAAATATAGTATCTTCATCGTGTGTAACGACGTTTAAATTTTAGATACACATACAGACATATCCCAAAGAAATTCCCATAAAACAAAATTTTTACAGAATATTTATACACCAATATTATCGAAGATGATTACTTATTTTTCATGCCGAGCTTAACTCCTTATTTGATTTTATTAAAACAAATCCATCAACAACGCAAATATGTACAAAACGAAACG
Source organism: Amorpha juglandis (assembly GCA_949126905.1). Taxonomy (NCBI): domain Eukaryota; kingdom Metazoa; phylum Arthropoda; class Insecta; order Lepidoptera; family Sphingidae; genus Amorpha; species Amorpha juglandis. Next base: position 489,342 of record OX421368.1, read on the forward strand.
AACGCGTAAATACACGACGTGATTTATATAATGACATGAAACCATTGGGGCACGTTCTATTGCAGAGCGAGGCGGGGAAACCAGATGTGCAGGAATAGACCAATCAGATTGTTTGAAATTTACATCACTATTATCTTTCGCTCTAATAGAAATAGATCTGCTGGTGGTATGATAGTCATCTGCCCGGATAAACTCATTGTTTGACTGTGGTTACTGGTTCTTTTGGACTGCACTACACTTACCATCAAATATAATGCAGTCACTTTGCCATGCTCAGTTAAAAAAATGATCTCTAATAAAACATGGAGCAACATTATTTGTTTTTTTTTCACCTGAAATGCGACTGGCATATGTCATCATGATAGATAATAGCAATACTCAGAACTTTTAGATCACAAATGCAACAACAGCCTAATGAAGCAGAGTTATTCGAAGAACCAAATCTCCTTCCCCTTTCCATCCCCTAATTATCAATTTCGCTTAAGGTTGGTAACTCATATCTAATTCTTCAGGTGTTGTGGATATATGAACGGAGATCACTCACTATCAAGTCGCCGACTTGCTCGTTTGCTTTATCTACTATAAAAAAAACTTACGCGGAGTGCAGCGGTGACAGCACGTGTCTGCATAGACCAACTGATTTATAAAGAATCTAAATATTCGATTCAGATATATTCAACTCGCTTGTGACAGCTTCGTCTATCTCTACAGCGCTCCAATCTGCTCCGTTTCAGATTAAAACGCACCCTTATGCTTGATCGATTGGCACGACGGCGGCGCTGTTTGTCATTCAATCTACGAAAGGAATAAAATCAAATCATTTATTTGTAAATGTAGGTAAACCTTCCACAACAGATGTCATAATTAAATCTAGTCCTCCATATTTCACTTAATAAAACTATACAAATCAAGGGCTACAAATCAAATAAAAATGTATGAAACCATACTCCAAACCAAGCTCCAACATGACTCCATGAATTCCCCAATGGAGTAAAAACATGGAATACATGTCATAAAAATGAAATGTAACTACACTGATTAATGAATAAATTTTATAATCAACACTTAACAAGGTGGTAGGTCCCTCGTATGCTAAAGGCCGTCTAGGTTGGTACCACCGCTTTGTCTATTTCTGCTGCCAAGCAACAGTGTGCAAGCACTGTTGTGTTTCAGTTTGAAGGACATTGAAGCCAGTGAAATTACAAGGCTTTATGAGACTTAACATCTTAGGTCTCGGGGTGACCAGCGCAGTTCAGTGACATGCAGGGCTTTGTCATTCAAAGTTCTGTGTGGTGTTGCTTCTGTTTATGGGCAGGCGTGGCGATTACCATCGGGCGAGCGCCTTGCTCGTCTCGTCATTCAATCAAATAAAAAAAGGATAGAAAAACAATGCACACGTTTTTCCAGTAATGTTGGCCACACTACAAATGCCACAATACACTGGATGTTGGAAGGTCAAGCCGTCTGCGCCGACCTGTTTGCCGAGCTCTTAATACGTTCTGCATATAACTCAAAACAAAAGAGGGTAGAATGAGACGCTACTATATGATTAGATCTATATTAATAGTATTTGAATAGTGCAAGGTCGAGATCCGGGTACATATAAGAAGTACTTACAATAGAAAAAGTTTTAAAAAACTCAAAAACTGACTTAAAAAAATAACACTGAAAGTCAAAAATAACCATTTCTATAGGCCTCTGGAGTCGTTGCCAGTCAACTGAAACTTCACCGAAGAAGAATAGAAAAATTTACACTTTCAATCTTATTTTCTTGAAGTTGGTTTCTAAGTCTTATTAAAACTTATTTTATTTTCAATTTTCAGTATTACGTACATGGTATGGTATGCCAATTCCAAACGCAATAACATAATCGCGGCAAGTGTCTTGTTGTCTGTTGATGAGTTTCATTTTTCCTCCGTACTCCATTATTAGATCTTCATCATCAGCCACAGGACGTCTACTGCTGAACATAGGCCTCCCCCAAAGATTTCCAGACCGACCTGTTGGAAGATCTTAACCAAATTTATATGGGATCATATCAAACTCTATCGAATTATTTTTTCCGACAAAATAAAATGAGAATACCTTAATCATATACATGCAACATAGGTATATACACAGAATACTGAGATAAAAAATCTTAAAAACTCCTTAGCTTTGCAGAAAGGTGTAATTTGCTTATTCATGAAAAAAACATGCTATTTACTATGTCTATCCCCTGGGTATTGTACGATCTTCGTTAACACAATGGAATATTTTTGTATGTTTGGCTCTCGGCCAAGTAGAATATTTGAATCATCGTCTACATTGCTAGGTTACAAACTATAGTTATTCTTGCATGTTTTACCTTAAAATGTTAGGAAAAACCACCCAAGCATTTACCATTTCATTGAATTTATATGCGTCATTATATTCAGCCCGTAACATTTTGAACTGTTCTAAGAAAACTGCGCTTTACAGACACGATTTTTCTTCTAAATTAAGCAACAGAGTAGTTTCAATTTTTTTTAGACATAGTTTTATTTGCAATAGAAAATAAATTATTTTGTAAAAATACAATCAAAATGGGTGGGAGGGCTAGGCTAGGAGGCACGAATGGGAGGCTTGTTATTAAAAACCCTTTGCCTAAACAAAGCCTAGGAAAATTGCCGAACTCCCATAAAAGGCGAACGACCTGCTAAAGACTTGACTCACTGGCTCTGCGAAGATATGTTGCATCTCTTTGTATCTTTTATCGATTTTACGATGGGGAGTGTTCTGAGGAATTATTTGGAATAACACAAGCCGCCAAGTTTCATTGGGATTTCATCCTTATCATCTAGATGGATGGCATTCCACAACAGTGCGCTTTACTCGGAGTTTACTTCCCCGTACAGCGCCATTGTGGAATCTGCTTTCACCTACAGTATTTCCAGACAGATACGATATAGGTACCCTCAAGAAAAAGAGTCTTTTTTTCCTCAAAGGCAGGCAAGGCACCAATGATTCCCCAGGTGTTGTAGGTGTGGCGGTGGTGATTACTTACCATCAGGTGACCCATTTGCTCAGTTGCCTCGTATTCTATAAAAAATTACATTTAAACAACCTCCCCTGCTTTACAACTTCTGTTCCCTGAAGTCATATGTAATAATAGGCAGTGGATATCGCTTACTATCATGTGACTCCATTACTCATTTTCCGGCCTTCAGAAACATATACAACAAAACAATTGTCTCAAACGTCGGAAAACCCAAAATCATTTTAGCACCATTTCACATAATTTGTTAACCTCGGAGCACCTAGGATTTCCCACTTCCTCACAAGTTTAGTTCACCTCATTGGCATGCAAAAAGCGCGCGTCTGCGTTTAACATAACAATGCACCTACTAGAAGTTTCCATCGACAAATGAAACGATTGTAGTAAATCCGAGCACTAAAAAAGGATCGGCAAAAAATAGTCACCGTGACGCAACAACCGATTTCCTTTTACTGTTATTGAGATACCGAACGATAGTGACAGTTTTGAATGATCGAGTTATTTAACTTGGGTCTACACAGACAGCGGGTTAGAGACAGAGAGGGCTACATTCAATCAATTGCAGATGTCGACCTTCAACTGCCTTAAAGTGTATACTAATTTGCTCATGCACAATTATTTTAATTTGCAATTTTCATGGTAGGTTTTTTTTGTACTTTATTGGATAGATTGTTTATGCTGGTTTCGTCTTGAATATATAATAATTGTGGTAAAGTAATTTTTTAAATCTAAGGCCTGCGAGTAAGTGTAAACGAGTAAGTGTCATCTGATAGTAAGTGATCTCCAACGCCCATGTAAGCCCACAATACCAGAATTAGCTAATATAGATAATTAAGTATGGGGAGGAAGATTTGGGCCTCCGGATATCTCACTCACCGTACGAAATGTTGCAGCAAGCCGCTACTTTACGTCGGTTTTTTGTGAGACAGTGGTAACGGCCCGGTCGAGCCGGCCCATTCATGCTATAAACAAAACTGTCTACAGCGTGGCTCTACCCCTCGAATCACGACTTTAATCAGCCATTTGATAAATCTTAACGTAGTCTTAAAAATCTACAATAAAAAGTAAATGAATCATATTCGAACAATAGCTATGGCAAAATAACACACAATAGTAAAATTTCACTGCCTGTAGTTGATCGAAACAGTCATTCATGGTTGGGGAAGGGGAGAAAAACAATCTTCCCACAATGTACAGAATTATTTATCATATTTATAACAAAGCGTTAATGTTTTTGTTACATTGTTTCGGTTGTATAATCATTTGTTTATTGTACCTAAACTGTATTTCGCCACGTACATTTTACATTTCAGTATTAAGTACAGTTATGGTTTAAACTCTATCGAATGTTTTTTTGCAATTAAATGGGTCCACAATGGATGGAGAAATAGATGTACATACATAAAAAAGTTGTGTGTGTGCAATTCACACGGCAGAAGTGAATCTTCAGAAAAGGATTAAATAAAAAGATAATTAATCAACGGATTTTAATACGCAAATGCAAAAAAATAAAACACGTGAATGATACACCACGTTTTTTATGATACACTTTCCGGAGGTTTCGCACCAAATGTTCTGATTTGGAACCTATCATAGGACGAAAATAAGCATAGTGACCTGTGTATGTATTAATGGCACCTCTACCTACACCTTCAGGGTTACACGTGCTTACGTTATCAAACATACACATCAATGTCGGAGATTTGGTTTAGATAAAAATATAATGGTGCATTGTGATGAATTAATTTAATTCACATGAGATAAAACTAATTAAGAGATGATTGTTTAGATTAGAATCATACATACCTATTATCATTTTTTTTGCAAACCGGCACATTTTTTTCATAGATTGGCAAACGAGCAAGTGGGTCACCTGATGGTAAGTGACATAATGGCGCATATTCTATAGTTTCGAAACGAAGCAACCAAGTTCGAAACATACATAGAGTGCACTAGGTATAGAATAGCCATTACAATAACAATATTTTTGATATACCTATCATTGATGTTACTATCACAAAAATTCATATGAAACTAAATATACTAAAAAATAATAGATTTTTCCTATTTATTGACGTTTCCTAGAATACTTAGATTATAAATATATATTATTATTAAAAAGTATATAAAAAATCAAACATAGCACGTTGCAATAATAAAACATATTTCCCATTATAAACATGTTTTTAACGACTGTTTTTTGAGTCACAATATTTTATTTAGTATTTATATTTTAGTAGTAGTATTTTATTTTATTAGAAATGTTATTATTATCATGGATATTCTAGGGTACATTAGGTCTACGTTTTCGAACTGTGTCGCTTCGTATCGTATTATAGGATAGCCCCTCATTGTGATTCCTCGGTTATTGTAGATATTCATGGGCGGTGGAGATCACTTACCATACTTGCTCGTTTGCCTCTACTATAAAAAAAAACATCTGACAATCTCACTCACCTTACGAAAGGCAACAGTAAATTGTAATTCCACATCATTGTTCTGTGAGACATTTCTCATTAATAGCCATCGGTCCAACAGGCCATGTAATGATCGGTCCGCGACCACAGTCCGGTGCTTCCTTTCCAATATAGAAAGCAATCAGCTTTCGACAACGCTAGGGCGTGAGGACTAGTCGACCGTGGTGGCTGTGTACAGGGTCGCACGCAGGAGGATTATTTGGGGCATCACCCACTGAAATAAAAAGCACAAGTTCAAGCTAGTATGTGGAAGTGATACTATTATACTTACGATTTGCCAAGACTATTTCTGTTCTATTATTGTGATGAGGAAAGTGCTTATCGCCATATAATAATAACCGTCTGACTGTCCTTGGATAAACTGCTTTAGTGTATAGCCAAAAGCCCGGGATTGTCAGACCCCGTGGCACAGCGGGCGAGTAGCCGGCTGTGAAGCGAGAGGCCGCGCGTTCAATCCCCGCACCGAGACAAATGTATGTGTGATCCATATATATTTATTTCGGGGTCTGGGTGTTATGAGACCGAAAGTCTCTCGTAGTTCCTGATACCTTACTGTGGGATCAAGACTATGTGTGTGACTGTTGGGTGTATTTATTTATTAATTCTGAACTCTCGAGCTAATAATAATACTAGTATAAATACCTATGTATATACATACATATACCAGTCCCGTATTACATAAGTCTGACCACTGGGCACGGGCCATCTTTACATATAAGAAGGGTTAAGCATTAGTTCACTACTCTAGCCTAAAGTAGGTTAGTAGTACTCACATGTCTTTGAAATTTTTATAGAGAACTTTCCAGATATGCAGATCTCCTTAGAATACTTCTTTCCTCAAGCAATCCCGGGCATCTCATATATGATTTCTGTGGCAATTTGTCCATTCCTTCAAAGATACAGGAAATAATATTTGAAGCTATACCATGATGCTTGATTTTTTTAAGGATAATTTATTATAAATAATCTTTCTGCATCATCCTCCAGCCTAAGCACCCTCTAACCTGACTACGGTCCTGTGTACACATATAGTGAAATTGCCTCATTAAATTTATTTATTCGATTTTCGATATTTGCTTATTACATAGGCGAACAGGTTGGGATCAATTCGACTTCCCGTAATATGTATTTTCCTTAACGATTTATATATTATTTTGTAACTTATAGGCACGCGTGGGCTATGACCCAAACCCTCACATTAGAAGAAGCCTGTATAATCTAATTTGAAAGTCTAATTTGAAATAACGCTGCTTAGTCCGCGAAGTCGCAGATCTTTGTTTCTGCTTCTTTCTCTTTACTGACTCTACTTAAAACTGACGTCCAGGGGGGGACTATGAACCTTGCCCCACCGTGGCTGTGGCTAAAAAAATATTAAATTATCAGAATATTCCTAAGCATATTATGTTATAATTCGGCATCGATTAGTATCCAAGCCATGCGTCCCCGAGTGTCACGGTTCGATTCCGCGTAACGTCTGGTTCGTTGACATCTGTCAACAATGTCACATCGATGCTTCCACGAACTAATCCAAAGTTCATGGAAAGGTAGAGTTTGTATTACCATATAAATCGGCAAGATATCCTGGACAATGTGTTATTGATTGAGTACGATACATTGTCTATTCTATAAAAATAATGAGTGGCAGAGCCAAGCTGTAGACAGTTTTGTTTACAGCATGAATGGGCCGATTCAACTGGGCCATTACCACTGACTCATAGAGAACCGACGTAAAGTAGCGGCTTGCTGCTGCGTTTCGTAAGGTGAATGAGATATCCGGAGATCCAAATCACCCTCCCCTTCCCAATCTCTTAATTATCCTCCTTTAAGGGCAGCAACGTGTCTATGGCCAATAAAATAAAATAAAAATTCCTGTCTCCGGGCTAATTGATACTGAGTATTTCGTGATAAAAAAACAAATAATACTTTTACCCGACCCTGGATCAAACCCTCAACACTGCAGTCGTACCGCGAACACATTCCAACTGCGCCACCGAGGCAGTTGAAGCAGTCAGTATTATTATGTGTTATATAATAAAATTTTCACATCAGATAGGCCTACTTCAGCAATTAAACTTTATATCCGCTCACTCACTCAGAATATCAGCTCACACTCGGAATATCAAACTATCCAGAAGTTGATCTGGCTGGATAAATTAGATTTGAACCGGCAGCCGAGTGCTGACAAATGAATCTTATTTTCCGAGAATCACGTCCCCAGTAACATCATTTGACGAGCAAAGTTATTATAGCTTTGGTTAGGAGAGTCGGTAGCGTGTGTAAGGTAGTCGGCGGAATATTTTTTTTTTTATTGAATTGAATGACGAGACGAGCAAGTTGTTCGCCTGGTGGTAAGCGTCACACCTGCACATAAAAAGAAGCAACACCACACAGAACTTTAAATTATATAAAGCATTGCATAGCACCGAACTGTGCTCGCCACCGAGAGTCATAAGGTGTTAAGGCTCATAATTCCCAGTAATTTCAATGGCTTCAATGACCTTCAAACCGAAAAACAACAGTGCTTTCAAACTGTTACTTGGCGGCACAAATAGACAAAGCGGTGGTACCAACCCAGACGGCCTCTCCAGTACGAGGGATCTACCACCTTGTGAATTTTCTGGCCTTATGTTTGTTCTAACTAATATTAGGTTTATAAAGTGAATTTGTTTGTTTGTTACGCTTTCACGCCTAAATCGCTGAACCGATTTTAATGTATTTTGGTACAGAGGTAAATGGGACCCTGGAGACGATAATAGGCTACTTTTTATCCCAGAAAAAGATTGTTTACGTAGGCGGAGTTGCGAGCTGTTTCTGCTGCCGAGCGTCAGAAATCATCAATACATAGTATAGAATTAATATAAAACAAAGTCGCTACCAGCGTCTGTCTGTTTGTCCGCTTATAAATTATGTTAGCGATTTTGATGTCCTTTTCGCTAATATTCGGAAAGGTTTATATGTATATCACGCTATGACTAATGGGAGCAAGGCAGTAAGATGCCAGCGGTGAAATCCTTCTGCTATATCATGAGCGGTGGAAATTATTTACCATAAGGTGATCCACATACTTTGCCGGCTATCGTGTAAAAAAGCTGCGAAGTATTCCGACCCATTATTCCCAATTATTCATACCCATCACAAATCCCTTGAGCAAGCTTCCTCGCAATTACCGCACCAGACCGCATATGGTTGAGACATTTCGTCCCTATACATGTCGCGTAATATCTTACGCAACACCACCTTGCGTGAACAATATACGCAATGTATGTTGCATGCATAATGACGTTCCAATGGGCGCGTTATGTGAGGTTATGCTGGTCTTACTATAATAGTATTATTCCAGATAAACTAATAATAAATACATCACCCGATTGCCCAATAATGTAGTAGTATTGGTAGTTCTAGCTTAATCCCAAGGGATATATTTTATAATCATAAGTATACGTTAACGTACAAAACACCTTTAAAACCAGAATTATGTTATGTTATTCTATAATATGGGGTCCTTTAAAGGGAGCATGAAGAAGCAGTTGGGCAGACCGGCATGATCTCGCCGACCTACAATGGACACATTGTCTGTCGTTGGTCGACACTATTACTGGATTGCGATACACTTACCATCAGGTGTACCGTAGTCACTTCGCCGAGCCTGGATAAAAAAAAAACTTTGTTTATATTGCTAACCTTTATTCTATGTTTAGAGTTGAGGGTATTAGCGTAGATGGTATGAAAGTATACAAGAGTGTCCTTTTTGTCCGAAATTGGCGTCACCAAGTATGTAAGAGTAAAAAACACAACTAACCTTCAATATAGTTTCGAAAGCTTTTCAGCCATCGTGGTCACGGGGTGGACTGAGGTGTAGGTTGTCCAGAAAAGTTAATGTTACAGTGCCTACTTTTAATTTACAATTGTTGTAAAAAAATAATTTTTAATTTTGTTACTGGTCCGATCTACGCAGAAAGAGCAACGCCTTGAAGTCTTATTATGGTTTTTTTTGGTTCCGATTTTATTAAACGTATAATCGGATCTCAGGCTTATGGTAGCTTCCAACCATTTTGTCCATAGAAATTTGGATGATTTTATTTTTGCCACCAACCGAGATCTGAAACATTGGGAAGCATCCGTCTGATTTTGGACACTTTTAGCTTTCAGGATTTAAAACCTATTCGTTCTTTTGTACTCTAGTAGGAACAAATTTAACCTACTGTGCTAGAAGGTTTTCAATTACACAAGCTGGCATGATTCTGGAGACTTACGATAAATGATTGTCTGTCGGTGGTCGACACTATTCTTAGAATACACTGCACGTACCATCAGGTGTGGTCATTTTGCCATGGCAGGATTTTCTACCAAAAGGCAATTTTACTTACTTCCAACTACACACATTGGCCGTGATCTTGAACATAAACACGCATATAACCATCATGTGACATGTCACTGTAATTTGTATAATATCGCGGGGCAATTTATCAACACGCACGAGATAAATGATTGTTCATGACACTGGTCACATTGATAATGTCATTCCATGGCATTTACTGGTGGTAGGATATTCATATCCGCGACCACCATACACATGGCGTTAAAACCTACCATAGTGACCTTGTGTGGATAGCGTTCCATGATCAGCCAGTGTATATCCGGTTCTCCCGAAGGGCTTGCACATGACTTGATAGTTGGTTGGGGCGGGTATAGGGGTACATCCTTGTATCCCTGTGCCTGCATCGATCATCCGCCTGTCCTGTCGCAGGCACCTCGATTTGCTTCTTCTCTCTCCGAAGAGTGTTGAGAAGTATTTATACAGGCCGGCATGATTCTGGTGACCACCGATGAACTCAGTGTTTGTCGGTGGTCGCTAGTTTAACTACAATACTCTGATGCTTACCATCAGATGTGGTGCAGTCACTCTACCGTGCCCGGGTAAAAAAAATCTTAGCACGGAAAAGTGACTACACTACACCTGATGATACGTGTATTCTAAGAATAGTGTCGACCAACGACAGATGATAATTTATCGTAAGTCACTAGAATCATGGGGCAGGTTATGTAATTAAAAACATTACCCACCTTCTGGCACACTATAACTAAAATAGTTCCTTTCAAGTAGTGCCAAAAACTAATTGATTGATGTCATTATGACAGCCTCCATGGTGCAGTGGGCGCATAGCCAGCTACGAAGCGAAAGGCCGTAAGTTCGAATTCCGCACTGAGACTAATGTTTGTGTGATCCACAGGTTCATATTTGATTCAGATTTAGGTGTGTGGTACAGGATAGATACAGGTTTAACCTAGTGTGAGGTCAGAACTATGTGTCTGACTGTTGGTGGTATTTACTATAAATAAAAAGCATTATAACCGATCGAAACGCAGCAATAACAATAACAAATAGCTAACAGAAAAGTTCTATTAGAAAACACAATTTGTCCCTGGTGTCGGACACGTGAATACTTCGATCAACTTCCTCCAGTTCCAAGTACTATAGTCTAGACAGGACACCACGGGCTGGACTGGAGTCATTAGCGGACACCTGCGCGTTGTCATTCGAGGAGACGACGGGTCGCGACGTCCGGCGCAATTCCACTTCCCGCCACGATCAGTGACTAACATCATCGTGGCATGACGAGTCAACTTATACGACAACCTCCGTGGCGCAGCGGGCGAGTAGCCTGTGGGCTGTGAAGCGAGAGGCCGCGGGTTCGATCCCCGCACCGACACAAATGTTTGTGTGATCCACATTGATTTGTTTCGGGGTCTGGGTGTTGTGAGACCGAAATTCTCTCGTAGTTCCTGATACCCACGACACAAGACTCGTATCTTACTGTGGGGTCAGGACTATGTGTGTGACTGTTGGGTGTATTTATTATTATTATTTATTTAAAATCAGTTTTGATAATATTGTCATTGTCTACAAGGTGGTAGGTCCTTCGTATGCGAGAGACCGTCTGGTTTGGTACCACTACTTTGTCTATTTCTGCCGCCAAGCAAAAGTGTGTAAGCACTGTTGTGTTTTGGTTTGAAGGATATTTAAGCCAGTCAAATTAATGGGCATTATGAGACTTAACATATTATGCCTCGGGGTGACGAGCGCAGTTCGTTGCCATGCAGTGCTTTGTAATTCAAAGTTCTGTGTGGTGTTGCTTCTGTTTATAAGCAGGCGTGGCGCTTACCATCAGCCGAGCGACCTGCTCGTCTCGTCATTCAATTAAATTAAAAAAATCCTAAATTGTTTGCTATGTCGTGGGCCGTACAATCGATCACGGGCCGTGGTTTGACGACCGCTGATATAGACTATAAATCAACATTTATAACAGCAATTACAACAAATTTTAATATCTTGTTGTTAAAATAAATATAAAATTAAATGGCCTATGGATTTATTATATGGCATAAATGTTTATAACATGTGCGTGTTTGAGAGTGGTGACGTCGTTGCTAATTTTTTTGGCAGACTCTTGTGTTGACCTCTGATGACCTGTTATTACTATTTGAAATCATGATATCAGCGATATAGCGAAAAAAAGAATTTGGGTGTACTGGTTACACCTCTGCTTATCCCTTCGAAGATTAAAGGCGTGATCAATATATGAACTTCCCTCTTTTGGCTTGGTAATTTTCCGATTACAGACCTACACGTAATTGCCGATTGTAATAAGTTTTGCCCACGTTCTGAATGGACCACGTGACTTGCACAATCTCATTTGAGATACGCAGATTTTTGTCCCATATCGGCTAGGCCAGTTTCTCAGTATCGCTTTACGGTTTTTCAGATTATATTAGTATAAAGCTGAAACTTTTGTGATTCAGTCAAAGAACCGAGTCTGAGCACTGAACGTTAACATTTACATTTACATTGTTGGTTTTCTGTGACATAGTAGTAACAACCCAGCGTGTTGCTGTAGACAAAACTATCTACAGCGTGGCTCTAATATTTAGAAATTCTGTAAGATTTGACAGTGATTAATAGTCATGCATTTGACGAGTCCATGTCTAAAATTTTAATCTGTGTTAAATAATCTGATACATGATTTGCTAGATGACGAAAAAACTTGTTCCTAAATATAGTTTTATTGCTAATTCGACATAGCATTTTCACACAATATATAAATTATAAACAGAATATATTTTTGTACTTAATTTGATTTTTGTAATTATGGTGTTTTTAAATATAACATTTCCATTCATGGTGCTGCCACACCGATGTTATAAAATGTTTACAAACATTTTCTAACATTAAATCTAACATTTTATAACATTTCTTAACATTTTATAACATTTCTTAACATTTTCTAACATTTCTGAACATTCTTCTTTGACGGCTTCTTTGACGGCGCCGCTCTCAAAAGTACCGCCACCTGCGGTTATAAAATGTTAAGAAATGTTACAAAATGTTACAAATTGTTAAGAAATGTTTACTAAATGATGCTGCCACACCGGTGTTATAAAATGTTATATAACATTTTCTAACACCGGTGTGGCAGCACCATCAAATAACATTTAATTATTATAACAATAGTGAGAATTAAATACAAAAACTTAAGATATTAGGGGTCCGTTATGCCAGCAAGGTGGACAGGCACCACTTACAGTTAATAAGTGGTAGGGTTTACGAGAGACGTTCCTTTAAAGACACAAGACAGTTATCAATTATGTTCATAGTTTATTGGTCACTTATACAACGTTACTGCTTTACAGACCACAACCCCATGTCAGAATTCTCTATAGACTGCTCTTTAAATAATTATAACAAAGACTGAACTAACCGAACTGTAACTACTGAGCAACCGCGTAATGAACTCTTGAACTATCGACTGTAGACTAGGACTGACTGAACTTAACGTGAACTGACCTGCTCCTAATGAAGAGGCCGTTTCTTTTTATTATCTAAGTTTAATACTATTGTTATTATAGGTTAAGACAGCCTGTAAAATGGTATATAATTACTTTAATCTTAACTAAAATAGAAGGCCTTCTTTTATAGTGAGCCTGTCGCTCCCACTGAACACGATTGGTTTGTCAATCCTCCATGATTATTTGCGCGTACCCTTATTATTACAATGAAAGGAATCACTATACTATATATACTTATTTCAAGCTATGTCAACCAATTTGGTTAACAAAATGGGATTATAATTTCATATTTCCTAGGATTATTCTTATTGTCGTTTTTATACTGCAAAATTAGGTAAATTTTAGAAATCGGATGTGTAGTTAGATGATATCTTTAGCAAAAAATAAAAACAATCATTTAATGTATGTGCGAACTAAACATAAATGTTTATATTATACAATATTTTTATTACTATGACTTAATTTTTTGGTACCTATTAATTCGAAAATTTTCCCATTGACGCGACGGAGGTTTTGGAACAGCTCTTGATTATGATCAGTGGCAATGAGTTAGGTATCAGTCGACAACAAGCTCGGGACTATTCGACCGGGATGTTACGCTACCAGTATCTGTTAGAAAACGGACGTCAAGTGACAATTTTGGTGTTGCCTTATCGACAATCAATATGGCGTTACTATTATGTGGTCAATCCGATAAATGCCTCCTCCGCAATCACCGTTCCTTTGTCATTTTTAAAGCATAGCATATAACAAGCAAGTGGGTTACCTGATGGTAAGCGATCTCCACCGTCCATGTACGCCTGCAATACTAGGAGAATCATAGGCACGTTGCCGACCTTAAAGTGCAGGGATAATTAAGGGATTGGGAAAAAAGGCCGTGGGATTTGGGCCTCCGGATATCTCACTTACCACAACAACAAGCCGCTACTTTACGTCAGTTTTCTGTGAGACAGTGGTAAAGGCCCGGTCGAACCGGCCCATTCATGCTGTAGACAAAACTGTCTACAGCGTGGTTCTACCACACATACAACTGTCTAAAATCTACATATAGGTTAACGCACTCGCATTTTGTCAAGCATTGTAGTACACATGGGTGCTGTTGAACTCTTGCCATTAAGGGGTCTGCATGTTTATAAAAAAAAAAAAATTGTCCAAAAAATAAAAACTAAACTAATCAGACCAGTCTTGAATCGATACTATTGCAGTTTTATTGTAATGTACAGTTATAAATATAGCTTCCACTCCAAATTGATTATATTAGTTTAAGAGGTAATTAAATTTTTTGGTTTTCAGTTTTTTATGAGTCAATCTTTTCTGTTATGCGCAATAGTTTTTGTTTATTTAATAATTAATTTAGCGTCCGTGGTGCAGCGGGCGAGTAGTCGGCTGTGAAACGAGAGGCAGCGGGTTCGATCCCCGCATCGAGACATATGTTTGTGTGATCCATAAATATTTGTTTCGGCGTCGGGGTGTTGTGAGACCGAAAGTCTCTCCTAGTTCCTGTTACCCACGACACAAGATTCGTATCTTACTGTGGGGTCAGGACTATGTGTGTGACTGTTTGGAGAGCATTTATTTATTTATATTTAACAAAAAAAAATTGCAAACTTTATGTAATAGCTCGGCTCACACCACATTATTGCATGTGGTTCGAAACGCGAACGCTCAGATTCCTCAGACAGCCACAAGCTCCATATAAGATTAAAATAATAATAATAACAATACTAGCCCTGTATTATACACGTCCCATTGCTGGTCACGGGCTTCCTCTACTGAATGAGAGGGGTTAGGCCTTAGTCTACCACGCTATCCTCATGAGGGTTGGCAAACTTCACATACTTTTGCAAAATCTTATCGAGTTCTCAGGTATGTAGGTTTCTTCTTAAAGCAAGCGATAAACAATTAATACACACGTAACTTAGAAAAGTCAGAGGTGTATGCTCTTGGGGCTTGTTTCGAACCTGCGACTTACATCTCGACAGTCCGTACCACTCCTAGAAATAAGTATAAGATTAATTATTAAGATTAGATACATAAATAAATTCGATGCCCAATCATATCAACTCTTATAAAGCACAAAGCACTCTGCATTTATGTTAGTTACTTTGATAAGACAAAATTGTCTGTATACCTTTTGATAGTGATTGACAGTGATCGAAACCGGTATGATAATAACCTGTATTTCTTGACCTTACAACCTATAATAATTTTACAGGTATTTTTAAAGGTAACCATAATTTATTTTCAATTATTACATTTCTCAAATCTAACCGGTTTGATACCGGTTACCGAAATAATCATTAGGTATCTCTATCTTACACGTGCCGTCGGCATAAGATAAAGGATGGGCAATAGGTACCTCTGTGTGTATTAAGGTCATTTTTAGGCTACCGTTATTAAAATGGTAACCTAAAACAGTTACATGTTTATTTATCTTGGTTACCGCTAGGTAACCTAATCTTAAAAATAACCCTTTGATACCGGTACCGTAATTAATAGTGGTTTTCGGTCCCTGAGTGATTGAGTGGTAGAGCCACGCTGTAGACAGTTTCGGATGAGCCGACTCGACCGGATTGTTACCACTGTCTAACAGAAAAACGACGTAAAGTAGCGGTGCTGCGTTTCGTACGGCATGTGAGATATTCGGCGGCCCAAATCCCCCTCTGTATAACTCTAATACAAAACGTAACAGGAAACTGCTAATACTTGACATCATAAATAATTGGATAATAATATCATTATAAATGTGTAATTTATCGAGTCAATTCATACAAATAAGTAAATGCCTAGCTAAATAAATTAAATATTTTTCCTGTTAGCGAATTGGATATAAATATTGATTACATAGGTTTTTGATTACAGAAATAATGTTTTCTTTGTCCTGGCACGGCAAAGTAACCATACCAGATGGGGAAGAGGAAATATGAATTTAATTGGTATAAATTGTATTTCTGACTAAGAGAGTACCGATTCGATTTTGACCAAGCAAGGTTAGTCTTTTATTATAGCATAGGCCGGCGAACCAGCAAGTGGGTCACCTGATGGTAAGTGATCTTCAACGGCCAATTAAGCCCACAATACCAGAAGAATTATGGGCGCGTTGCCGACCTTAGGGGTAGTTAGGGAATAGGAAAAAATATATAATACTGAATGTTCGTATTGTTTTTAAAAATAAAACACACACTTGAATGTCAAAAAATACATTTAATGCACATAATTTTATTATCTCGTTCATATTACCATAACTAAAAATGCGTTTAAATGTTAATAATGACATAATTTATGTACTTAATAAAACGTTAATAATATTTTAAATAAATTACTTGCTACATTCATTATAATGTATCATGATTTATAGTTGTATTATCATGCAGATATTATTTTTTCCTTCTAATTTTCCGTTATATGTAACTGTCTTTATTATAAAATAATTTGATGTTTGGGCATTTGTATTTTATTATTTGATACACTGTCCCTAACCTGCGCTCGTCACCCTGATACATAAGATGTTAAGTCTCATAATGCCCAGTAATTTCACTAGCTTCAATGTTCTCCAAACCGAAACACAACAGTGTTTACACACTGTAGCTTGGCGGTTTAAATTGATAAAGTGGGTGGTACTAACCCAGACGGCCTCTCGCTAACCTACCACCATGTTTATGTCGACCCCTGAGAAACCGACTTGGACCGCAAGTGGTCGATATCAAATCAAATAAAAAATTAGTGGTGTCGTGGGACACCAGGTAGGAACGAAGTTCCTTCGGCTAATGTAGAATCGACACAAATTGCAAAAAAAGTCGTGCTCAATTTTATGTAGGTTTTCTTGATTTTTCTCTTAAATTTTGCTGATTAGTTTTTATTTAAGTACAAGAAAGTATTTAGGAAATTCAGTATTTTAGGAAATAATAAATTACTTAAAATAAAAAAAAACATCGTAATTCAAATTATCAACTAAAATAACAAAATATATCTCTTTATTTTTGTTTGACAACATAAAATTACATAGAAATAGAAAAATAGAAATAAAACAAATTATCTAATCACACACCCGAGTATAGTCTAAATATAATATACGCAATAAAATATAAAAATACATGACCCTATGTATAAATACCAATATCATTGGACAAAAATGGAAGCATAAAAAAGGGCAAGAGATAATATATCGCAAGACGAATAACGAGCTAGCGTAATCTTTTAAAAATCGAAGGAGATATTTTTTTTTTTTTTTTTTTTTTTTATTGCCTTGATAGGCAGACGAGCAAGCGGCCCGCCTGATGGTAAGCGGTCACCGCCGCTCATGGACATCGGCAATGCCAGGGGCACAGCCAAGCCGCTGCCTACCACTGAAGGGATACTCTTTTTAAGCCTCGTTTAAAGAAGGACATGTCATAGCGCTCGGGAAACACCGAGGCAGGGAGTTCATTCCAGAGCTTACACGTTCGCGGAATAAATGATCGCTGGAAACGTACGGTACTAGACCGTATCGTTTCCAGGTGGTATGGATGAACTCTACTGCGGTGTCGGGTGGTGCGATGGTAAAATGGTGACGTTGGCACCATCGTAAACAGTTCCTCAGAGCACTCCCCATGGAACAGCCGATAGAACACGCAGAGAGAACCAAAGTCTCTCCGCAGTCCTAAGGGTTCCAGGTTATCCGTGAGACTGGGATCATCGACGATTCGAATAGCCCGCCTTTGTAAGGAGTCAAGTGGGTTAAGCAGGTATTTGGGGGCTCCTGCCCAGAGATGAGAGCAGTACTCCACGTGGGGCCGTACCTGAGCTTTGTAGAGCGTAAGTCTATGGCCCGGCGTGAAGTATCGCCTCGCTCTGTTCAGGATACCCAGCTTTTTGCTAGCCAGTTTGGCTTTATCCTCCAAATGACTCCTGTACTGGACTTTACTCGATATTTCGACGCCGAGGATCCCAATACTCTCGGAAACCTGGAGAGGTACTCCTTGGAACTGTGGCGCTATGACAAAAGGGTCCTTCTTTGCAGTGAACGCGCAAACTTGTGTCTTCGTGGGGTTGAAATGAACTAAGTTCTTTTCCCCCCATTCCGATGCCCGCCCCAGAGAGCTCTCGATTTCAGACACAAGTTGAGACCGTCTTTCCTCCACAGTACTCCGAGGAACATTCTGGTGGCCGATGTATCGCGCGTCACTCGTACTGTCATCTGCATAGCAATGTATGCCGTCGATAGACAGCATATCATTGATATGCAAGATGAACAGAGTCGGCGACAACACCGAGCCCTGTGGAACGCCAGCATTAATGGACAGAGTCTCGGAGCAACAGCCGTCCACGACGACTTTGATGCTCCGACCATCCAGGAAGCTAGCGATCCACTTGCAGAGTCCCTCGGGGATCCCGTAGGATGGTAACTTCGATAGAAGGGCTCTATGCCACACTCGATCGAACGCCTTCGCGATATCTAGGCCGACGGCCATAGCCTCACCTCTGCCCTCCAAAGCCTCAGCCCAGCGGTGTGTGAGGAATAACAGAAGATCACCAGCTGACCGACCGTGACGGAAACCGTACTGACGATCACTGATCAGCTGGTGCTCCTCAAGGTATCGTAACAACTGGGCGTTAATTACGCGCTCAAAGATTTTGGAGAGCAGGGATGTGACCGCTATCGGCCTATAATTTGAAGGGTCCGACCGGTCACCCTTTTTAGGGATCGGATGGACATGAGCTACCTTCCACGAGGATGGGACCTTGTTGGTATAGTAGGAAAGACGGTATAGGCGCGTGAGAACGGGGGTCAACTCAGGGGCGCACGTTTTAAGAACCACCGCGGGGATGCAGTCTGGTCCACTCGACTTACGTATGTCGAGAAGCCTCAATTCCCTCCTGACCGCACGCTGGCTTATGCGGATTTTCGGCAGGGAGAACTCGCACCGGGGGATGTTCGGCGGCGTGGCTCCTCGATCATCCAGAGTCGAGTTCGAGGCAAAGGATTGAGCCAAAAGATCAGCCTTTTCCTTTGCACTATGGGCCAGACTGTCATCAGGCTTACGCAGTGGCGGGAGACTAGACTGGCAGAAATTACCTTGGACAGCTTTGGCAAGCGACCAGAAAGCACGGCTTCCAGAGGGGTAGCTCTTCAGTCGCTCGCCAATTCTGCCAATGTGTTCTGCCTTGGCCTTGACTATAGCCCTCTTGTTGAACCTAGAAGCAGCATTATATTTCCGCTTCTCCTCTTTGGCATTCGGATCCTGACGCTTTTTGGCATCGACCCATGCCTCGTATGCGGACCGCTTTAGGCGCGCAGCTTTGGCACAGGTATTATCATACCAGGGCCGGCTGCGACGCCCGACGGGTATTTTGGTGTTGGGGATAAACATATCCATCCCCAAGAGCACCACGTCCCTAACCGAGTCCGCACAAACGTCAAGATCATCCGAGGAGAAGCAGAGCTGCTTCCATGGGTAGGACGCAAAGAATTCGCGAAGTATAAAAATACTTCAACTATAACTGGCTGAATGAATTTCATTTTAAAAAAGGAACTAGCGCTGGCTGGTTATGCGACTGTCGCGCATGCGCACGTCTCATTTAACGCTTTTTTCTTACGGTTTTACTATCACATTTTTTTCAGTTCGGTCACGCAGCGAAATCCCTATCCCCTCCAAGCCTGCCGTAAGGAACTTCGTTCCAAAAACAAATCAAATAATTTATTTTGTAAATTGCATCATAAATATCACTTTTACATGTCAATAATTTTTTAAACTAAATTGTATTTACATTTACATCGGCATTTCGTTGCTAGCCATGAGAAAAAATACCGAAACAAACTGATGGGTTATTGCCTCTTTTAATGTCCATACATTGATTTTAGAGAATTATGCGAGTGTAATGTACAGAAATTCTTGGATTGGCCTGTTGAGTAAATAGCCATGAGTATACCCGACATACATCGCACTTCCTTAATATACAAAAAAGAATGATAACAAAATAGAAATGATTAATATTTTTTTAAAAAAATAATATAAATGTTAACGTTGCCTTAAATACTAATAATGTGCCAATAGATATTGACCACTTTGGGAATCCCTGTTCAAATGATAGCCGTAACAATCCTCGTGAATAGCTTCAAGACGGCCAAGTTAATGTTATTTACAAGGTCCGCAAATGATATCGAAAAATATTCTACATTTTCTTTCCACTTACTTTCCGTCCTTGAATAAACGCCTGTATAAGTAATTTCCATCTATTAAAGCCAATTCAAAACAAATCGATACCTACATCTATACAAAGTATAAAATGAAGTCGCTTCCGCTGTCTGTTCGCTTAGATCTTTTAAACTATTCAACGGATTTTAATGCAGTTTTCAGTAATAGATAGAGTGATTCATGAGGAAGGTTTATATATCACGCTATGACCCATGGGACCATGGGAGTGATACAAAGTTTATATATTTAGAAAAAAAAAACATAAAAGTTGTCCTAATTAAATAATAAATTAAGTAATCCCCTTAATTAAGATTTTTATTTGTTATCATGTATATTTTTGTTTTTGTTATCGGGCGATATCGTCGCTAAGCGACAAAGCCTAAAAATAATTAAAAAAAAAGTAATCCCCGAAGTGGTAGACTTAGCTATAACCAGTACACCCACATGTATGTACTCGTATGTATATTTACCGTCGAATTTCGAACCTTTTCTATTTCGCGTCATTTAAAAAACAAAGGATTATTGTTTTGTTTCAAATAACAAAAATCTTAGTTCAATATCCACAGATGCATTTCATAGACATGGAGCACACTCCATATCATTGAAATGGATACCTCCCTCCACGGGACATAAAGGCGTACAACAACGTGTCAATACACAAGATGGCACACAATACCATCAACTACAATGCGAGTACACATCACCAACACCGGTGCGTTACGTAATCCGAGTGCCGTGGGCTGAACTTGGCAACTTCTATTATTATTTGTGTGTATAAACTCCAGGAAAAATGTTTACGCACTAAAGTCTGTAATCCCCGATAGGACAGGCAGAGGTATAACTAGTACACCCACATTTCGCCAAGCGTATCTCCGTCTCATGATGTGATAGGGTGCGAACCTATCGCCATAGTGGGTAAAATTCCAGATTCCAGATTTTTTTTTTATAGCTGAGTGCGTCAAGCGAGCAAGCGGGTCACCTGATGGTAAGTGATCTCCACCGCCCATGTAAGCCCACCACCAGAAGAATCATGGGCGCGTTGCGGACCTTAAAGAGAAGGGATAATTAGGGATTGGGAAGGGGAGGGGATTTGGGCTTCCGGATATTTCCGGATATTTTGGGCTGTGGATTTCGTGATAGAAAAATCCAATATCAATTTTACCCGTGGATCGAATCCGAGAACTCAGCACAGCATTCGTACTGCGTACGCAATACAACTGCGCCACCGATGCAGACGTTAAAGATGTTTTTATCTCTTTTTGAACCTTATAGTTTGGTCGCAAATGTCAGGTTGTACCAGAGTTATGATCCCGCGGACGGCCTAAAAGCGCTGGTATATTAGAGGGACATATAAGGTCATGGTTTCACTACAGAGGATCCTAATATGGGGAACTTGAATGAATAAATCGAATAGAATAGAACGAATGAATAGATAAATCCAAGCAGAAACCAACGTATATATGATTACGTGTCTATTTAGTGCCACTGCCGAACAATTGCCTTCCTTCCATTCATTCTGATCGAGGGCATTTGTAGTAAAAAAAGCTTTATTGGAGTCTAGTTCATCTATCCATCTTCACCTCGGGCTGCATACATGGCGACTCCAACCATCTGAGCTTGGGAGTATGTTATTCGACATCAGCGATATACGGTTTTACATAAAATTAACGATGGCTTAGGAACGATCATCCGCCTGTGCTGTCGCAGGCCCCTCGATTTGCTCCTTCCCTCTCCGAGGAGAGAAGAAGCATTTATACAGGCCGGCATGACTCTGATGACTACCGATAAACTTATTGGTTGTTGGTGGTCGCTGGTTTTTTTTTTTATCCCGGCTCGGCAAAGTGACTACGTTACACCTGATGGTAAGTGTAGCGCAATCCAGGAATAGTGTCGACCAACGATAAACAATGTGTCCATCGTAGGTCGGCAAGATCATGCCGGCCTGCCAAAAGTCCAAGGGGGAGGGGAAGGAAAAAGGGATGGGAAAAGGGTTAGGATCAGGAAGCAAGCCCCCTGGGGAGAACCGGATATACACTGGCTGACCCTGGAACGCGACCCACACAAGGTAGGCCACTATGGCAGGTTTTAGCACCAGTGTACGGTGGTCGCTATCCGGTCGGATACAAGTATCCTCCCACCAGTAGGTTTTTGGACTGCAATACGCTTACCGTCAGGTGTACTGCCGTGCTCGGATAATAAAAATAAGATTGATTGCATATATCGTACTAAATCATTAAAAATGAAGACCACCGTAGTATATAACTTTAATCATAATAACTTCTCTGAACCATAAATATTATGCATGCTACTCCAATTACGTCTTCTGGGACACCTATGGGATATTTATGAGGGAATTTATCAAAGATTTATATCTATAAGTTTTTTATGGTTCATATAATTGTTGGGAAAACGTATATTCCAAGAGGGGTTATTAAACGAATGGATTTAAAGTTGTGGGCGGTATGCCTGTTTGAATGATTGCATAATTAAAACTACATATATAAGTCTGTGAAATACAAATTAAAACGAAGTTCTCAAACCCAATGCAGAATAGTTTTTATCCAATTTAGTTTCTTTTAAAACTTGGTTGATTTTCCACTTGGTTCGTTACTTCAAGTAACTATCTCTTTACTTTGTACAAACATTTTTTTTTAATTGATAAGTAGAATTGCGTCAGTCCACCACATTAATGCGGGATGCTGTTACAAATTGGATATGAATAGTAATAATTGTGAGTGGCAGAGCCACGCTGTAGACAGCTTTGTCTACAGCATGAATTGACCGGCTCGATGAGGTCGTTACCACGATCTCACAGAAAACCTGGAGGCCCAAATACCCCTTTCCTTACCAATCTCGTGTGTTCTTTTCCTTTGCAAGTCGGCATTGTGGGCGTTCATGGGTAGTATCAGGTGATGCTCGTTTGCCGGCAAATGCTATAAAAATCTTTGCATTGATGGCTGGCATCATAATCATCAATGAATGAGTAGAATACGGCTCTGTATGACACCTTGCCACATCCGTGATTGGCATACGCAAAACCACACCAATTGATATACGAGTGGCGCGTACTATGCATCGACTACATTTACTCTGGAATGCCATCGAGGACTTCGACATTTCTATTTACGTATTCCATCTTAGTCGGACCAATTATAAAAGTTTTATTGATTTAAGGTAATTTCTTTATAAATACCACTGATAGAGGAGACTCATAGCTCCACAGCTATGAGTGCCAATTCACGGTTTGTAAAATTTGACATTACGCAAAACACGTGTAGACCTAAAATGGTAACAGACTACTCGAAAATTTGTGGACCAAGCGATATCCACTTGTTAACCACGCGAAGTTCACTCGTTGGCCACGCGAGGTTCACTAGTTGATCTCGCGACGTTCACAAGTAATAATGCGTCGCTAACCCGTGGACTACCTGTCGACAACGAGTTGACGCCGAATGACGAGGTGGTGCTGGTCGGGTGGCGGGTGGCTCTAATGAGCTATGTTCCTAATCCTCGTAAAGTTACGTAGAGGTGCAAGTAGTGCTTATTTCTGTCCAATTGTCGTGCAGTGTAGTGCAGTCACTATTCGGATAAAAAAAAATGTATACTGTACATTGCAATATTATTATGTGGTCGTATTATTCCATATAATTGAGTATTATTATATTTAGGTCACGTGACATTACCTAGGTTATCTCCGCTATACTCTAATTTTGTTTGTTATATTCAAATCACGTGTGTGCGATTATGTCCCACGTTCAATTAACGCTAATGATGAATCGTAAACCTATATGATTATGTACACGTGATGTTGTACACACAGACAGTTATGTACAATGATATGTCATGTTATTAAAGTTACATTATTTACATAGAAATAAAATATGCTCTTAGTGGACAAATGTCGACAGGACGGGATTAGAGGATAAATTTCCGACATCAATTAGAATTTAGAAAAAAATCTAGTTTATACATGGCTGAACAGATTTTCTTACGAAGCTAAGATCACGTCTATATTAAATCAGCTTACAAATAAAAAAAATATTCAGCCCATTCGTATAGATGCTACGACTGACAGATGAAGTAGTCAAACTTGTAACACCCCTCTTTTTTGTCGGGGGGTTAAGTAACACTGGAAGTAAACAAATCCTTCGCCACTAGAACCGGACTCTGTTGAGATTTATGTATGAAACAAGTTAACAAGACGGATTACTTGCAATAAGATATACTTGGGTACAGCTGATGTGTATAGTACAATCTACCCTCAACTCTTCCAGGTAAGGTTGAAGTTTGTCCAGCCAGATCGTCGGTGGTATCTAGGTCAGGGATGTACCCTGAAACCAGTCGAAGTTGACATCCTTGCAACTATTTACTGGTGAGTGACGAATGGAAGGACATCGTCATGGTCGAAGGATATTTTTTGAAGTGAAACTTCTTTAGAATCGTTGTGATTTGAAACTCGATGAAACTAAAATGCGTCACGATAAAGACTAACATATTCATAAATAGAATTTAGCCCGTGAGAGAATGAGCTAGATTACAAGTATGCTATCACTTGTCTTTGCGTCTGTGTACAACGAAGCCTTCGGAAAACGTGGTGTATTTTCATATGTTTTATTTTTTTGCATTTGCGTATTAAAATTTGTTGGTTAATAATTTATTTTAATAATTCAGGAGTTTCACTTCTGCCGTGTGTGTATTGCACACATATTTTTTTTGGATGTACTTACTGTAAAGTATAAACCACAGAGTGCTTTCAGAGATGCGAGTATCTGTTATAGGTTAATCTTTTTGGCAGTCTTCGTGCCGCAGTGCGTGAGTAGCCGGCTGTGGATCAAGAGGCCGGTTTAGATTCCCGCATTGAGACAAATTTTTATGCGATCCACAAATATTTGTTTTGGGCCTGGGTGTTGTGGGACGGCAAGTTCCTCGTAGTTCCTGTTACCTGGGGTCAGGACTATGAATGACTGTTGGACGCTTTTTTTATCCTAGCATGACAAAATGACTATATTGGACTGATGTTATGTACAATGCAGCCCGAATATAATATCAACCGTCAAGAGACGTTGCACCCGTATAAAGCACTCACTCAAAAGTCCGGTGAAGCTGAAAACAGCCGACTAGCGTTGGGCTATGAGCATCCCGTCACATATTGAAAAAAAAACCTTCATTTGGCCGAAATATCAGAGAAAATGTGAGCTGTACCTCAACTTAATAGACTAATCGCATGTATTCTAATGATAGGATTTGTCGATGACCTTGCGATCGCGTTCAGATTTTTTAGGAAGCGACAGGGCAATAGATTAGCTAGACTTTTTGCAGCGTTAAGGTCGATGGAACAGCTGTTTTTATTACTACCAATTTCCTTAACATTCAACAAAGTATTTACTAGAACCTGCCATTAGTAAATACATGTTATTTTTTTATAGCATAGACCGGCAAATGATGGTCACGCACCGCCCATGTACGCCTGCAATACTAGAAGAATCATAGGCGATGCGGACCTTAAAGAAAGGGGATAATTATGGGATTGGGAAGGGGAGGGGATTTGGGCCTCTGGATATCTCACTCACCGTACGAAATGCAGCATCAAGCCGCTACTTTACGTCGGTTTTCTATGAGACAGTGGTAATGACCCAGTCGAGCCGGCCCATTCCTACTGTAGACAAAACTGTCTACATCGTGGCTTTACCAAACTTTGAAAGAACTTCTTATTATTGCTAATCAAATTAGTGGTACCCACCTGGACGGACTCTCACATACGAGAGACCTACTTACGTGCTAGCATTTAAACCTGACTTGCACATAGGTACATGTAGGTATACAAGTTGATCGTGCGCAAATGACCTCTGAGTTCAAGGCTACTATGAGTATACCTGCGACAGATAGAACTGGTTAGATATATGGATACTGTTTTATTTAACTGTGCAGTTTTATTTACATTTTTCCTCATTGCTTTGAATTAGAAACCTGGTTAAATAGTCCAAAGGTCTGAGTGTCGACTACCGACAGTACGGATCTATTTTTTTTTTTATAGCATTGGCCGGTAAACGAGCAAGTGGGTCACCTGATGGTAAGTGATCTCCACCGCCATGTACGCCCACCACCAAAATAATCATGGGCGCGTTGCCGACCTTAAAGGAAAGGGATAATTAAGGATTGGGAAGGGGAAGGGATTTGGACTTCCGGATATCTCACTCACCGTACGAAACGCAGCAGCAAGCCGCTACTTTACGTCGGTTTTCTGTGAGACAGTGGTAACGACCCGGTCGAGCCAGCCCATTCGCGCTGTAGACAAAACTGTCTACAGCGTGGCTCTACCTCTCTACAATCTTATTTTAGTTTCACTTGATATTTGATATTTTGAACCATGGCCGCCAATCAGTCCGCCAACGGGGCGTCAGCAGTCTCCGATTTTTAAATTAACCCATATAAAACGTATTATTGATGATCTCTCAATTTATTTGTGCTCGCTGTCTACGTTTTATCGTTGTCTATATTTGAAGTTTTTTGGTTTATAGAATTGTGTAACTATTGTTTCGGGATAAAAGACTTTTTCGTCAGTTAGTTAAATAGTTCGACCTTGAAAATATAACAGTCACACTCACTTTTCTTTTAAGAATGGATTTTATTCGGAATCTGTATATAAGGCATGTTTAATAATATGACAGATTTGATCAATTTGATTTTATTATAGTTTTAAATGAATAGTTACTACTATTAATTACCAAATACAATGTTTTACACTTGATTGACAATAAAAAAGATAATACAACAGTTACATGCATAATTAATATTCGATAGTTCATATCCATAAACTAATATTTTTTGCTCGTCGTTTCGCCTACATTAATGTTTTTTTTTCCGAGATACAAAGTAGCCTATCCAGGACATGATCTACCTGAATGCCAATTTTCATCCAAATTCTTTTAGCCCTTATGGTATGTTTGATTGTGTTAATATGTTATATAAGATGATTTTCTACTTTGTTTGATTTCAAACAAGGATTCAAAAATAGTCTCTAGCACTTAATACATTCATGGTGTTCTTAAAAATTACATTTACTTAAACAACCTGAATATTATACTATATAATTCAACTTATGATGTAACCGTTCTAATTGAATTAGTCAAATCCATTGCCTTTCATATCATGTGTCATCATTTTAGTAATGTACTTAGTGTCTCCAAACCATACATTTCTTAGTAATTCACAATGTATGTTTATATATCTTATTATCGTTTACCTTAACGGTGTTGTTGCAGAATCGGTGCTAACTACACCATTATTATGGTCAACATTTAATTATATTATAGTTCTGAATTACCTTCCATTAACGTTTAATCTGTAAACTGTCCTCTTAAACTCGGTTTTACCTTGATAAAGTTCAACCGTTGACTTTTCCTTGTACCCTTGTGAGAACACCGCTTAATTTCATTAAGTTGTTTTTTTAATTCTATAAAAGACCGGCGTCCGTCAGCTTATTAATCCGTGAGTTTATTATAATCAGGCTTGCTGATCTATTACTGGGCAAAGTTCTGTCTCCTTGATCCTACTGATCTAGTGGGGGTATCAAGGGTCGCAATCATAATATTTTTAAATTTATTTTTGATTAGACTGAATAACTAGACAAGGAGGCCGCTCATGATGGTCAGCACCACGCCTGTGCATAAACAAAAACAACATTGACTTTCTTTCCGTTAGTATCCACTCTCTCAAAATCCACTTTTTCTTTGGTCTTACTCCTTTCCCTTTCACTCATCAATTTGCTTTTCATGTCTCCTTTTTTTTTCGATCACGGCAACGTGTCTGCACTACACCTGATGGTAAGCGCAGCTCTGTCCAAAACAGGAAGCAAATTGAGGGGCCTGTGACAGGGCAGGCGAATGACATGGCGAATACAGGATATATCCCTATACCCCTATCAACCATCAAGTCATATCGTAAGACCTTCAGGAGAACCGGATACACACTGGCTTTTTTTTATACCATAGGCCGGCTATCGAGCAAGTGGGTCACCTGATGGTAAGTGATCTCCACCGCCCATGTACACCCACCACCAGAAGAATTTTGGGCGCCTTGCCGACCTTAAAGGAAAGGGATAATTAGGGATTGGGAAGGGGAGGGGATTTGGGCTTCTGGATATCTCACTCACCGTATGAAACGCAGCAGCAAGCCGCTACTTTGCATCGGTTTTCTGTAAGACAGTGGTAACGATCCGGTCGAGCCAGCCCATTCATGCTGCAGACAAAACTGTCTACAGCGTAGCTCTACCACTCAAAAAATATTTATTTATTTTATTTTCACTATGGCAGGTTTTAATAACATGTGACGATGACGCTATCCCGGCGGATATGAATACTCTAACACCAGCTTACGCAACTTCTTACGTCTTCAAACCAACCAACGTTATATCCAAAATGAAGTTGTCCAGTTTGGTGATTAGTGGTGCGTTTCTGATGTTTTGTGGAAGCACGCGTCGCTGCGCGGTTGTGTAACATTACTATTATGCCGGTCCGCGAATTTCACTATCGCGATGCAGGATGTAACAAGGTCATCAAGTAACGTGTTCTTTTAGCTAGAGGGCTTTTTATTTGTATCGGGCGAGAGGCCGTATGTACCTTTACTGATTCTTTTTGTCTTGGTATTAGTCTTTTTTATTTTCCTGAGACTACCATAAGACTACTAGAAAGAAGAAGGATTGATTACATTGGTATTTGCAAACAAAATATTAGTTAGAGCAATATTTATTTGTCCTGGCATAAAGCCGCCATATGGAAATAATAGCAGAAACATCAGAGGCACACGATGTCTCCCTAAGAAGATAGGCAGGTGTGCAATAAGTGCATCCATATTTTGTCAGTGGTATTTGTTACCATGATTAGACAGGTGCGTCTTTTCTTACTGGATTTCCAAAACTAGGAATCAATCTTAGTTCCTAAAGTTATGTACATTTAAAGCGCTCCCCTACTATAAATTATTGAAGAAAATAATTTGATTATATATAATACTTCTGATGTTTGTGGTTGTTTTTATATATACCTCTGGTGAATTAATAAAATATAATAAAACAGTTACAACAATCTTAAAACGATTAGTGTAAAAAAACATAATTATTATGTACCTGTTTGCTTAGTTATACTTGCCAATAAATAAATTAAAGTTGATTTGCAAAAATAATTAGCAATCAGCCCTCTACCTGCAATTATTTGATAAACAGATTTTGATTGCACAAATAATAATATGAAAAAAAGGTTATGCCTAATCGACATAAACGATCTTGCCAACCCGAGGAACTTGTTAATTGTGTATACGTTTTTTTTATATCATTGAATAACGAGACGAGCAAGTTCGTCGCCTGATGGTAAGCGCCACGCCTCCCCATAAACTGCATGACACTGAACTGCGCTCGTCATCCCGAGACATAAGATGTTAAGTCTCATAATGCCCAGTAATTTCACTGGTTTCAATGTCCTTCAAACCGAAATATAACAGTACTTACACACTGTAGAAATAGACGAAGCGGTGGTACCGACCCAGACGGCCTCTCGTATACGAGGGACCTACCACCTTGTGTATTATTTATAAATGCTTTTAGGCTTGTATACATACTATAATATTTATTTAAATTCAAATACTACGCGATTAAGACTCACTTAAATAGATATCTATTTAAGTGAGTCTTAATCGCGAAATAAAAACATCGCGAATACAAAAAATTCAAACGTAATGACTTGTTCAGTTTATTTATGTAATTTTTCGAGTCTCTTGCACTTTCCTTTTATATTAACCAAAAGTGATTGCACCGTACCTAATGGGAGTTGTAGGTGATTATAATGGTGACAACTAGATGATACCTTGCGCCTTGTATATTATAATCTTTCTTAGCACTGAATAGTTAAAACACTATTTTCGTCTCCTTCTAACCTTTTTATAAACCGCGTTGACAGGGAAAGACAAGAGTGTTTAACTAATCAATGCTTAAGTAACGTTTGTACTTAAGGCTCCTTATTTCTCTCGACCGTCACAAAAGTGTGCTGTTCTATCTTATATCTGGATGTACACCTATTACCCTCGGAACCCGACACACCGGAACATGAAGCAATGATACATGAATGAAGAATTCTCACCTTGTTCATTTGATAAAGGGTAGACGAACTTCTCAACAGAGAACGGGTTAACCTTTTGCTCCTCGGAAACTGCAACCTTTATAAAGTCATTGGTAGGTATAGCGCGGGTTGTTGCACCTTTCCTTCCGGATTTTACTTTCCTACGGTACTTTTCTTCCGGCAAGTGATTGACTTCAGAAATTTCCATTGGTAATGGAACACACATTATCATACATTAACTATCACATGAGAATGGTTTAAATGAAATAATTACGTAAATGGCAGCGCAAATCTTTGTCACTTGTATTAAATACAAAATCTTGATTAACAAGTCGATGAATTTGTAAATAGTTATTTTTAAACGAAACTTATTTATTGCCATTTGTCATCATTTCTGTAGATTCTGCCGCTTTGACCACGAGGATGGTTAAGGCACATATCAATAACGCGCCCATCTGAATAATTATGCTCGGATGCCACCGCATTTGCCACAAAATACACTTTTAAATTATGGTTTTTGTTTCAGATCGACAGTGTTGACAAGTTCCATCGACGCTGTGCAACATCAGATTTACTCGATTAAAATCAAAGCTCCGCGCTGTCGCCAGCCGCGGCCCGCGCCTCGCCCGCGCCACTCCGCGCCGCGCCGCCGCGCCGGCCCGCGCTCGCGCCGCCATTCGGTTGCCGCGACCCGTCTAACGTGTACGTACGTCGCCGCACGCGCGTCCTCTCACGATACATAACAGTGACTTATTAGTGTTTTTAACACAAATCGAACACGCTCCTCACGGTTATTGTGTACGAGTGAATCTCCGAGAATTTTAATTGTTACCGTTTTTGTCGACATTTTCACCTACAAACGAACAAGTGCATCGAGTGTAGAGAAGGCTGCATTCCAAACCGGTGTCGTTCTTTTACGGACGAGCTGTGTACTGTGTACTACTCGTTGTGTATGTGTGTTTTATTTAGTAGCAGCGCGCCTCTGTGCCGGGAGCGCCCGACGTCAAGCCTCCCACCGGACACGTGGGGATCGGGAACGTGAGAGTTATCATAATGTAATAGTGATTACCTTACAAAATGGCTCGAGAAAACGAGCGGCTATTCGACGCGGCCGCAAAAAGCCAAACGGAAAGATTGCAAGACGCAGAGAAACCACCCAGCGATTGCAAACCTAACGGTCTGAGAGTGCGTTTCCTGGACGAGGAGGGCAAGACTGAGCGCACTGTCAGCGCAGACGAGGTGGACTGCGCAGTCACGCGCGTCAAAAAAATACACATTCTCAAGAACCGCAGCTCGAGCGAGACTAGTATTCTGCTACGCAACCCTTCGCTGCTGAAGAGGCGTTCGAGCGATCGACGGCACAGCGACGGGTTCGCAGACTGTGCCAACAACAACTCCGCCTCCAGCGAGAATTTAAACGGTACACGCGACAACCGTTCCGACGATGATACTACCAAAGATGCGAACGGACACGGTTTCAAGAAGAACTGTAATGTGTACAGCGTACATCAGGCGAAAACGCTGACGCCGGAGCGAAAGAAATCGCTACCATTAGCGATGCCGCGGTTAATGGGGCACCGGCTGCAGGAAGGGAAATCTATTCTGCCAGCGGAGGTGTGCTTGGCGGAGGGACTGTCTGGGAAGGACTTCACGGCGCGCGCCATTGGCCGTCTATCCCGCGGGATCGGCAAACTACTTCGCCGCTCCAACAGCGTGCGGATTAGCGATCCAGATCCCGTGTTCAAAGTGGCTTATCTCGGAAACGTCCCCACCGGCTGGGCTAGAGGTAAGTCGATTCCATACTATATCTCGCAGTATCCAGGTCAAACGTTGCGAAACCGCAATCGTAAGGCAAAACGTTGCACATGCAACGCCTAGTTACGATCAAGTAAAAAGTGTCGATAACGCATTGTGGTGATTACAACACGTGTGCATATACAACACGGCACGTATCCACCTGTAACGAGGGTTTGGCAACATATTACAGCATTGTATCGATAACAAAAAAAATGACAATCCTTCCGAAACATAAATAAATAGTAGAATCGATGAACATTCAATGTTTACATCCCTTCACGATCTTTTAAAAATAACCTAAAACATTTTGCACAAAAAACAGATTTCGCTGTAAACAAAAGGTATAAGTAAAACATGTTGTGTGTAATTAAAACCAAAACTAAACGTAAACGATTTAAATACCTAATCGCATTTCGTAATTAGCTACATTAACCAAGAGGATATTCGCGAAACTGCCCAAGCACTCTTATTTGAATAAAGTACAAGGAATGTTTTGTTTGATCAGGTGGAACTAGCGACATAATAAACCGGCAGTAGTGCGGTACCACACAAGAAAGATCAAATCTTCGATGATCTAAAGAAACAATATTGCGTAATTGGTTCAAGGTGAATCGTTCGACCGAATCGTTTCGTTCACCAAACTCGGAGGCTCATTACCCATGATTGGATCCAGCGGAAAACATTAGCATGTACTTATCTGCGTTATTTGTGCGTAATTATAATGCACATACCTGCGTAATACTAGAATAAAATCGATTATTAATTGTGTACCTATCCGTAATTGTTTTTGTTAATCAAGGAAACATAAGACCGCCATTAAATTACAATTGAAGATTGGTCATGGATATTATACTCATGAAAAACGTCTTCATAAAGGGAAACCTTGCAATTATTTACCGTAATAACCTTATCGAATAAGTATTTTTAAGTGCTGTTATTACGAAACATAATAGTGGTACAAACCGGAATAAAAACGTACGTAATCGTAAATTGTCTCACCGGTTTATTAAATTTTGTTAATCTGAGTGCATAATGATTGGAAAATGTTAATTAATGTAAAGGATACACGGAAGACGAATTCTGAGAAGTTTATTAATAAATAATAACGTATTATTATTCTAAATTAAAATTTCAGTCATTCAAAATTAATCACTAGTGATTGATGAAAGATACTAATAACCAATGTTTCGATATACTTTACTGTTTGTGTATATATATTTTTTATGAATTTATTGTAACTGTTATATCTAAATCATGCCTTTGGTAACACGTTTGAAATTATTTCTCAATGACGAAATTTAAATAACAAAAGCAAAATAAATTACCATAACATTATTAAAAATAAATTATCATCTTCAAGATAATTATTTTCACGTTATGTTTGTGGCCCGAAAACTGACGCTGGGACAATATAATTGAGCTAGGTATATTTTTCTTCCTCTCGACAAATGAATAATACAGTTAGTATGAAATTACATAATAACCGGCACTAGGTAATTCGGGAAGTTTGAATGAAAACTAATAGTGCGCTAACAATTTTGTTTTGCACTTCGGTCTTCTTGCATTGAGCTACCATGGCAGAAAATCTATACGTTCCTAGCCAATTTTGACTGCCATGATTTTTTTTTTAATAATATTTAATTCGCACCAGAATACAAATTAAGTCACATTTAATTTCAAAAATTTCCTCCCAAAAAAGACTCAAACTTCGTCATGCAACTTTATTGATGGTTCTTTCACTATAATAAACTCCTTTGCAAAAAAAACGGGCACCTTACACACACACTTTACCTTAGCTTTTCTATGGGTAAATATTATTATATTTTTAGTATGTCATTAGCTTGGATGACTAGAAATTTCTTATTATCAATGAGAATCTAGTTTTTTAACACTTTTATCCTGGTATCGGTGTTTTAGTCAATGTAAACAGAGAGCCGTGTTAAAATGGACATTTTTATGGGTATAATGAAATTAAGACTACGAGTATTTTTATGGTATTTTAATAAAAGAGACATTAAAAAATAAAAATTAATAACGAGTATGACCTCCTCTTGCAGCGATTACGGCATGTAATCGTCTTGGCATGCTTCCCACCAGGCTTTTGATGGTGTCCTGTGGAATGTGTTCCCACTCAGTCGAGATTACACGTTTAAGCTCTCTGATGTTTTGTGGAGGTGGTTGGACAGATCGTACTCGCCTTTTTAGGAGGTCCCAAACGTGCTCAATGGGGTTAAGGTCGGGGCTCCGCGCTGGCCAATCCAAACGACGAATACCGACCTCTTGCATATAAGCATCTACGTCGCCAGAACGGTGGGCCCGAGCATTATCGTCCATGTAAATGGCATCTTCACCAATTACAGTCAGTGCGGGTTGTGCATTTTGAGAAAGGATTTCTGTTATGTACCTATGCGCATTTAGTGAGCCATTTTCTATGAATACTATCTCGGTACGATAGTTGGAAGTTACGCCCGCCCAAAACATAACGGACCCTCCACCATAAGGGGTGATTTCTTCAAAACACACATCGGCATAGCGTTCCCCTGGTCTTCGTAACACTCGCCGACGTCGGTCCTCACCATGCAGACAAATTCGAGCCTCATCGGAGAAGAGTACGCTACTCCAGTTACCTGGTGTCCAAGATAGGCAATTTCTAGCGAACCTCAACCGCGCAATCCGGTGCTCACGGAGTAACTTGGGGGCCCGCGCTGGTCGTCGACTACGTATATCAGCAGCTAAAAGTCTTCTCCTCACAGTCCATAGGCTAACTTGTGCTCCTCGTACCTCTTCAAGGTTTCTTTTGAGGTCTATGTAACTGCATTTGCGGTTCCTCAGCGCCTGAGTCACTAAAAAGCGATCGTCTCGCGGCTGTGTGCAACGTTTTCTCCCAGAACCTTGCCTTCTCTGAACGGAACCTGTCTCTTGGTATCGAGTCCAGGTTCTTTGTACGGTTGAACGACTCACGTTTAAGCGCTGTGAGACGTAACATTGGCTACACCCCTCTTCCAGCAGCGCTATAATTTTACTAGCTCTCATTGCTTTTTCTGCCATTACGATAGACACAAAGATATCTGTTTTAAGTCACAATAAGGCAGAATTATGCGATAAACATAAATTGTTGTACTAAAAATAACGAAAAGTTACTTTTAGTTGCTTGATAACCTTTTAACCGCAAACCCGCGAAAAGTGTCACAAAATGAAAAAGGGATTAATAATTTAAAAAACAAAAGTTTTGAATTTGGAATGAACTTTTTTTCATATCCAGACTCTTTATTAAGTGCCAGTAACATAGTTTGGCTATTAAAACCTCTGAAGAACTAAATTATTACCAATAATGTTAAAAAATCAAACCCGCCCGTTTTTTTTGCAAAGGAGTGTAGTTAAATAACAACTTTTTAACAAAAAATAAAACAGACACTAAAAACTAAACAATTTTGAGTCGGTGGTATCAATCATGAGCTGTTTAAATTACGCTTTATATTTTCTAATAACTATTAATTCATGTAAATAATTACCCATCTTCAAAGATCAATAAAATTACACCTTTAATTTGTCAGTATTTTAACGCGACGAGCTACCTCATGCCTCATATTATTACTTGATAGGTTTTCTCACGATATCGTTTTATAGCGACTGATACCTTAGATGACTACAAGACAGAGACGGAGACCGCAATGCATAAGTCAGGCGATAGCAACACCTAGCTAATGTGATTTTATAATAAATACATAAAAAAAATTATAAAAGACGCAAGAATTGCAAAAAATATTGTTTTTACAAAAATAAATAACATCATTTTTGTATTTTTTGACTTTTCTCATAAAATACGATATACATACTTTTTGAGTTTTACTATATTTTTGAAGTGATAACTTCTTATGGGAGGGT
The DNA here is from genome assembly GCA_949126905.1 of Amorpha juglandis. Taxonomy (NCBI): domain Eukaryota; kingdom Metazoa; phylum Arthropoda; class Insecta; order Lepidoptera; family Sphingidae; genus Amorpha; species Amorpha juglandis. The sequence continues at coordinate 525,643 of OX421368.1, forward strand.
GAACCGAAACGTTCCGTAACGCGAGCGGTCCATCGACCAGCCAGCGTTAGCCGACCTCCCTGGAACATCGATAATTTCGAAGTCCCAGGTGTCGTCACACAGTGACCAGTCAGCTTGGACCGGACTTTGACCAGACTTCAACCGGACTTTGACCGGACTTTGACCGGACTTCGACTGGGCTTTAACCGAACTTCGACTGGGGTTTAACCGGACTTCGACCGGACTTTAATAGGGCTTTGACCAGGCTTTAACCGGATTTTGACAGGGCTTTGACTGGACTTTGACCGGATTTAGACAGGACTTTGACCGGTATTTGACCGGACTTCGACTGGGCTTTAACCGGACTTCGACTGGGGTTTAACCGGACTTCGACCGGACTTTAATAGGGCTTTGACCGGGTTATGACAAACTTCGACAGGACTTTAACCGGATTTTGGCAGGACTTAGACCGGTATTTGACCGGATTTTGACCGGGCTTTGACCGGATTTTGACTGGACTTTGACCGGATTTAGACAGGACTTTGACCGGTATTTGACCGGACTTCGACTGGGCTTTAACCGGACTTCGACTGGGGTTTAACCGGACTTCGACCGGACTTTAATAGGGCTTTGACCAGGCTTTAACCGGATTTTGACAAGACTGACAGGACTTTAACCGGATTTTGGCAGGACTTAGACCGGTATTTGACCGGACTTTGATAGGGCTTTGACCGGATTTTGACTGGACTTTGACCGGATTTAGACAGGACTTTGACCGGTATTTGACCGGACTTCGACTGGGCTTTAACCGGACTTTAACCGTAATTTGACCGGACTTCGACCGGACTTTAATAGGGCTTTGACCAGGCTTTAACCGGATTTTGACAAGACTGACAGGACTTTAACCGGATTTTGGCAGGACTTAGACCGGTATTTGACCGGACTTTGATAGGGCTTTGACCGGATTTTGACTGGACTTGGACCGGATTTTGACAGGACTTTGACCGGTATTTGACCGGACTTCGACCGGACTTTGACCGGACTTTAACCGTAATTTGACCGGACTTTCACAGGACTTTGACCGGACTTTGACAGAAGTTTGATAGGGCTTTGACATGACTTTGACCGGACTTCGTAACTGCGCCACTCTGGCTTCCCTTTCTATCACGCATACGGCAGCAGTAGGCAGGCTCCTCCGCTCTCACTTTAACCCACATTAGTTTAAGTTATCACTTCTGTCGAGCGTCCCGCGACGCACACTTTTTTTTTATACCTTATTCTGGAAAGTACTATAATCAATTTAAATGTTGGCAACCTTACACAATTGTATACAAAGCGGGGGTGTCGAATTTGTCGTGTGTCGCGGTCTCTTATCTAGGTCGCGTACCTCATGTGTCAACACTCGTAACTTCGAAGTCGGAGGTGTACGCTCTGTACTTGGGATCGAATCCGCGACGTCAGTCTGGGCAATCCGTTCCATTATTCGCTAGGTTGTCACTGCTATGTTATTTAAATTATGTTCTTTGGTGTCTACCTAGTATTATTTTCCTCTTCCACCTGCCCCACTCGCGGTGGGACCGGCGCAACATGCTTTCTAACACATGTTACAGAAAAATTTGGCTTGTATTGCTTACGACCGGGCGCCTACGTGACGTCATCCGCTCTGGGAGGTATCATTTTATAGATTCAAATTCCGTTTCGACACAGCGATAAAGTTTTAGAAATTAATTAATTTTCCTGAAGTATTTATATTGATATTTGAAGCAACCTATCTCTATTACAACAATATCTGTTCATTTTATTAATTGCTCAAGCCATTTACTCATATTATTATTAAGTTGAATTGGCCATTAAATTCAAAATTGATTAATTCTATTTGGTTTTTTTGTCGGTTTTTTACACTCCAAATGTTTTGATGAAATCTTATAAACAATTACACAAGGTGGTAGGTCCCTCGTATGCGAGAGGCCGTCTAGGTTGGTACCAGGGTTCGAAAATATCCGATATTTATTATAAATATCCAAATATCGGATATTTATGATATCCGATATATATCAAGTTTGATATATATCCATTTTGTATGAAAGCCATATTATTATTTTATTGTATTATTTATGAATACTGTTTGCATATTGCAAAATCTATGCTTTAGATAAGACATAATCAACTAAAAAACATAAAATCTTCTTTTAGGACAGAAGTGTTGCCATTAATGGATTAGAACTTACCATTAGGGAGTATGTTTTAACTCTACTCCCACGCCATCTACATTTGGGAAGTAAAAATACAGTAACAAACGCTAAAAATTACTTGATATTAATTTATTTAACCATTTTTGTATTGCAATATATTATAAAACATTTGATATATATACTCATTGATATATATCATCAAACCCAGTCTGATATATATCGGATATATATCGGATATATATCTTGATATATATCCATTGATATATATCCTCGAACCCTGGTTGGTACCACCGTTTTGTCTATTTCTCAGGCCATGCAACAGTGTGTAAGCTCTGTTGTGTTTCGGTTTGAAGGACTTTGAAGCCAGTAAAATTACTGTGCATGAACTTAACATCTTATGTCTCGGGGTGAAGAGCGCAGTTCAGTGCCATACAGTGCTTTGTAATTCAAAGTTCTGTGCGGTGTTGCTTCTGTTTATGGGCAGGCGGGGCGCTTACCATCAGACGAGCGCCTTGCTCGTCTCTTTATTAAATAAAATAAAAACAATAAATACAGACGAATTAATTCCTATATTTTTTAAAATCATTTAGCTTACTTCGAAATCCACATATGGGGAAATATATGTTTACACAAGTCGAAATATATAATACTATCGAATTCTTATTGTTATTTATATCTATTTCCTTGTGTTTGCATTCATTATGTAGATGTGTGTGTGGTGGTCGAAGGCGAACAAGATTCGGTGTGTGTCGTTACGCCTAACCAGAAATACCTGTTGCGGTGTGCCGATTACATCCGAACCACTAATGGATGCCACGTTCTAAAACTTGCAAAATTGCCGTTTAGTTTTGGGAAGATATAAAAGTAGAGCTATGAAGTAAAACTTATTTAAACGGATTTTATCGCGGTTTTTTATTAACCCGACTCTTCCATGACTCTTCTGGTGGTGGGTGGTGTACATGGGCGGTGGAGATCACTTACCACCAGGTGACCCACTTGCTTGTTTGCCGGCGTATGCTATAAAAAAAAAACCCGACTGACCGTCCATCCCGTGACAACGAAGGCTGGCAAGCTTTCGTAACGTCGAGATCAATGTGTAATATTCTCGTAAACATAAGAAATCATTATAAAAGTTGAGCTTTGTTGTACCTATGTAGGTAGATTTGTCTACAGCCAGACTATAAGAAATGCTACCGTCTGAAGGAGAAAACGTGGGCAGTTTTATGTAACATTTCGTAATGCGCAATGTATATTTTTTATCCGAGCACGGTAAAGTAACTGCACTACACCTGATGCGCAGTACAGTTAAAAAAACCAACGACCAGAGATCCTCTTTGGAGAGAGGAGAAGCAAATCGAGGGGCCTGAGACAGGACAGGCGGATGACCGATGCAGTGTCCATGATATTTCTGGTATTGTGGGCGTTCATGGGCGTTGGATATCAGAAATTTGAGCATTGCTACTGTCTATAGCAGCCCACGATGGTTTACGATAAGCAGCAGCTTTGCCGTACCCTGACATTCCTGAAGTCCATGAGCTGTCCATGACTGCTTACCATGCATGCTCGTCTGTCTATCTATACAATAAAAAGGCGTTTACCATCGGACGAGTGATCTTCATTCAGATAATGTAGTTGTATATAAAATAAGTTACAAGGAACGAAAACTAAATCCATCTACGAGAGTTGACGATCAATAGTACAATAAAACATTCCAAGTAAGTACATCCGCACACAAACTTTCTGCTTACATATCACTATTGGACGTATTTACGCTAAGAAGAACCACCAACCCACAGCAAGTTCAAATGGAGATTCTGATTTTGTTTTGCTTAATTCAGTAATTTAAATTGATTTTAATACTTACCGTATTTTTTGTAAAATCGTACATGAAATATATTTCATTTCCAAAAAAATACTAGATTTGATTAAATTATTGAATTTAGTAAAACAAAATCATTATGTCCATTTGAACTTGCTGTGGGTTGGTCCCTTTTTGTATAACTACGTCTAATTTACGATCTGAATTTTAAATTTATTCGCCCTGCCGATGGATATAAAAAATATAGCTTTTTTATGGCTTACGAATGTATTCTGACGGCTCACCTAGTGGTAAATGGTAACTTATGGTCATAAAAAATTTAACAGTGTGGGTACAGTCAAGACTTTACCTACCGTGGTGGGTATAGGTACCTCTAGGTTGCATGGAAAGTCCAGAACGTTTTTCAAAGGCCCTTGTAGACAGTGGAAGTGATCTGCTCTGTCATTTTAGTGATTTTAAGATAATAACTGGGTAGGTCTATCTTATGTGAGTCAGTCTGGGTAGTTACACTCAACAGTCACACACATAGTATTGACTTCACAGTAAGATACGACTCTTGAGTCGTGGCTACGAGAGACTTTCGGTCTCACAACATTCAGACCCGAAACAAATATTTTTGGATGACACATTTGTCTTGGTGCGGGAATCGGACCCGTCTCGATTCACAACCGGCTACTCGCCCACTACGCCAATCAAAGAAAATTGGAAGGTCGTATACTGAATCCCAAAGTAATAATGTCTGTAACCTAAATGACTATCGGATATTACTTTGCTCTTGGAAATATTTGTGTAATATTTCTTGTTAAAGCTTATAAATTGTATTATTAAAGTTTCATTTATGGCAAGAGTTCGCATAAGACACACGAGAAAATAATAGAAAATTCTTATTGACGAGGTTGCGTCATACAGTTTGAAAAAAGAATTGCATGACGCGTCCTCGTGAATGGAGATTTTGTTTTACTACATTCAATAATTTAAACTAATTTTATTTCGTAGTTTTTTGAAAAATCAGGCATAAAATATATTCCATGTATGATTTTGCAAAAAAATACAGTATTAAAATCAATTTAAATTAATGAATTTAGCAAAATAACATCAGATCTCTATTTCAACTTGCTGTGGGTTGGTTCCTGTTTGCGTAAGTAAGTCCAAATGATAGTTTTCTGTTAGGTATTTTCTTGCGATGTACGAGGAAACTTTTTTCATCCAAATGTGGGCTTAATAATTCAGGGATGATAATTGTCATTTCATATCATCATCAGCCATAGGTCATCCACTGCTAAACATAGGCCTCCCCCAAAGATTTCCAGACCGACCAGCCCCCCGACCGCCTATTCAAAGCGATAGCGATAGCGATAGCAATGCGCGAAAGCGATGACAATGTATTGTCTTAATTACTTAAAAATTAACGATCTTAATTACTTAAATATTGACCGAATGATTTATCCATACATTTGACAGTAAACAGACAGTAATTTTTAAGTAATTAAGACAATACATTGTCATCGCTTTCGCGCATTGCTATCGCTATCGCTATCGCTTTGAATAGGCGGTCGGGGGGCTGTTGGAAGCGGTCTGCATCCAGCGACTTCCTGCGACCTTTATCAGGTCATATAATTGTAATGAAACAGTACAGTGTGTTGTATAAAACAGTATTTCAACATTGTAACCAGACGATTACATTTCAAAAAGAACTAGATACGTAACAATAGCCAATGCAATCATGAATCCATCTTTTCCCTGAGTGTTGCATATATTTTCGAAACTAATTTACTAATAATAACTTGAACAAGGAAGATATAAGGAAGTCGGTCGTTTAATTTATATTTAGTTGGGTCATTTTTATAAGAATAGCTTCTACAACTTCTCTTAGACCTTCATTATTTACCGTTTTCTTACATTTGTTTTAAGCCCCGACCCCATATACATAATCTAATGTGGTAACAGGTTTCTGGTCATCACATATCCGTATTTTCCAATTATACCAAGGTTGCCGGAACGCATAATGTAATATTTATATAGTCTGTTTACAAAACAATCGCATCGATACATATCCATAACCAGGCGGCTTAGCATAAGCTACACGAGACAATTTTGTAATTTCATTTTGTCGTTAAAACATCTATCTAACATGGTTGAATAAAATACTCGACTCTTTATTTCAGAAGTAGAGAAAATGAACGTTAGAAAAATAGTTTCTTTTATATTTTATTTGATTGAGTGACGAGACGAGCAAGGCGCTCGCCTGATGATAAGCGTCACGCTTACCCATAAACAGACCCAGCAACACCTCACAGAACTTTGAATTACAAAGCACTGTATGGCACTGAACTGCGCTCGTCACCCCAAGACATAAGATGTCAAGTCTCATAATGGCCAGTAATTTCACTGGCTTCAATGTCCTTCAAACCGAAACACAACAGTGCGTACACACTGTTGCTTGGCGGCAGAAATAGACAAAGTGGTGGTACCAACCCAGACGGCCTCTCGCATACGAGGGACCACCTTGTTACTATTTCCTAGTGTCTTTTTATTTATTTCTCGTAGATGTCATCTTTCTCGCGTGTTAGGTATATCGTGTTGCATATGCAGTCTCGATTGGATTAAACCACTGTCTACTTGGAAAATTAAAAAGAAATGAAGTAAAAAGTTTGTAGAAGAAACGGCAGACATGTTTATGTCTCAAATGACCTTATCGGCAGACACGAACGTCGAGAAAGTTCCATACAACTTTGGGTCAAACAGTCACAATAAAACATTGAAATGGCGATGGGCAAAAATATTCATGAATGTTCAAAAAGCGAAAGCAGAGGCTCCGACGGGGACTACCTCATTACTTACTCGTTTGCGTTGAATAATGTAAAAACCAGGGATTTTGTGGTAAGTTATTATGTATGGGTCGCCTCAAGGTGGATAGTACCAGTGTCTCACAGAAAAGTGACATGAAATAGCAGTCTGCCGTATTTCATACTCTAAACGAAATTTCTAGAAGCCCAAATTCCCAATGATCGGCAGACGGCAAAGCATTCACAATTCTTCTGGTATTGTGGGCGTTCATGTGTGATGGTCACTTACCATCAGGTGACCATCTGGTTTGCCGGTCTTACTATAAAAATGCTGATGAATTTATAATATGAGATAATAGAATTCATATTTCTGAGGCGAGGACAGAAGCGTTATTCCTGTTATAGATTTTCTTTAATGAACGAACTTAACAAAGAATTGCCTCATCTTTACTGGCCTTAAACTTTTTGTAAATCACTGTTTTCGTCCCTTTCTACTCAATTTATAAATGACGTTGACAAAGAAAGAGTGTAACTAATCAATGCTTAAGTAATATTTAAAAGTAAAACCCTACGTGCATTATATTACGTTTATTAAATAAAGACCTTAATTTAAGTCATCGTAAAGCCTCATTAAATTAATGATAGTTTATACATAATATGTAAACGTACACAGAAAAGAATATATAACAGAAAACTCTTGTTTACCAGGCCACGTCATACATTTAGAAAACATAATCACATGGATGCAACTATGAATACCAGTTTTTTGTTAAATTCCTGCTTCGGTTGAATGATAAACTGCACACAAATGGGGCTTTGGGCGAGATATTAATCTTGTTCGATCCGTCATCTCTAATTGACACTTCTGTGGAATGTGCCAATTAAATCGAGACGCCCGTGTAGGTTTCAAGTCTACAGGAATTACAAGTCACGAGCCATTGCGTGTGGTGCCGCGGCCGGGTTGTTGTAGAACCTAACAGAAGCGCAATTCCCGCTTCATTTCGAGTTTTATATGAAAAAGCGATTAAAGACGTGGGACTACAATGACGCACGGTCCGTGAAAAGGCTAATGATTTGCCGTGTCGAATGCCCACAGGAGTAGGAAGGAAGATCCTATATTCTATTTATATTTCTCACGGTGCATTCTATGGAATTTGTTTCAATCTTCGTTATTTTCCCGTAATTATGCATGTTATGTTCAGAATATGCATGAGGATGCTGCATGTCGTAATGCAATTGGAACTCGTCTCGAATAAACAACAAATATGTACATAAGCGCACGCTTATTTTTCGTCCTATGATGTGATACTCCGCGAATCTATCGCTATTTCGGAACATATTTCAATCCCGGGTAAAACAGGTGTAGTTTTACGAATTTAATAACTCAAAATTGTAATTGCGTGATCCGGTTTGTACCCAGGACCTTACTGTTTCTCAATCTAAGAACTAGACTATATCGACGAGTCTGGCACATGCCATGTCAGTCGTCATACACGGTCCAGTGACTGTCTGGCTCAGTAGTCGATAAGCATCCGTCACTGTGATTAAAATGTCAGCTATCGTGGATCACACGCACTACAGTTTCATCTTCAATATTAGAAATACACTCCGCAATAACTTTTTACATAGTGACCAAGACGAGGTTAACTTGTATCCCAAGTATCAGGAAGAAGGAAGGTCTTGCTGTCCCACAAAACCCAGACCCGCAACAAATATTTGTGCACACAAACATTTTCTCGGTGTTGTCAATCGAACCCGCGTCTTTTCGCAGCCGACTCACCAACTGCCGTCGAGGCTGTCTTTATATTAATTGAATTTAATCTGAACTTGGTAATCCCCCAACAAATTATCCAATTAATCAATTAACGAGCTCACAGTAATCACTTCAGTCCAGATGAAGAAATTGTGTTTAATTACTATCATCATTAGTTAGTCATTTAATGTCAATCTGAGATTTTTGTGATTTAGAAAACCATTTTTGTTTGGCCTGCGTTAGATTCTTAACTAGGTTTGAATTGATAAGACTCGGACGATGAGATCGGTTGCTCACATTGCTATTAAAAATGTACAACCGTCACGTATTCTCAAAAGAATCATCAAAACATTCCGTTGAAGTTGACGTTGACAGAGGCATCGTGCACCATACAGATACAGAAAAATTTAAAACCTTTTTGCTGTAGGTAAATAATTAAGTGGTGCGACGCTTGACGAAGCGCGTCAATAACCAAACTTAAAAAAATGAAACAGGTTCTCAATTCGGCGAGTTTTTTTTGCGTTTTTTATGTATGTACATTTCTCCGCCAATTGTGGACCGATTTTGCCAATTCGATAGAGGTTAACTGCGATGTGGTCCCAAATAAATTTGGTTAAGATCTCATGACAGATTACAGAAAAAAATCAAGGGATAAAAAAACTTAATACCGATTTCAAAAAAAATAACACTGTAATGACAATGTAGTCTATGGGTCTCTTTGGAGTCGATGCCTGTATAGCTGCGGTTAACTGAAACTGCACGACGGTTTTAAAGTTTTTTAATTTTATTTTATTACAAAATCAGACACGACATGTATCAGACACGTCAGACCTATCCGGAAATGATACTGCCTAATAATGGGAATAAAACCAACCGAACAACGGCTTTCACTGTACTCAGCATGTGCATCTGAAGATGGATGTCGGGGCTGTGAGCTCGGAGTGAAAGTAACCTCGCCGAGCAGATTCCTCGACGGAACTTTTACTTTTGTCATCGAGAGGACGTTTTATTTTGCGATTTGTATTCCGAAGTTGTATTCTGCAGGTGTGCAAATTGTCTTGTTTGTGCATGGCATCCGGCGTCAAGCCTAGATAGGTTGGTTTTCTTTAGGAATGTTGTTGGCAGTCTAGACAAGTTGGAAGGTCCCTCCTATGTCGGCTCAGTTAGTACAACTGCTTTGTCTTTTCTGACGCCAAGCAACACAATGTCAGCACTATTTTGTTCCAGTTTCAAGGACATTGAAGGCAATCACATTACAGGGCATTATGAGACTTAATAGCTCAATGTCGCTTACATGTTTATTGATGCTTTAAACTTCGATGCGTAAGTAAAGCTGTATGCGGATGAAAAGGATTATAGTTTTACAGGAGTTTAGCGTTACATACATTTGTTTACCAACACACGACTCATAATGAAGTATGTGCATATATCGCGTATTAAGATAAAGTTGTTTTCCATTAATAGCTTATCAGTCATGTAATACTTTAATACGCACAATCCCTTGTTCAAACTAGTGGCGGCGCACTTCCACTATAAATTGATGAGTGTCCGGTGTACTCTCAATATTTTTCTGTTTTCCCCAGATTGGATTTATGCCTAATACGGCGGTGGGCTCGCATAGTATAAACCGCGGCTCGACTCGATATACACTAGTCGTACTTTGACCTGCTATGGCGGATGACCGATGCAAGCACAGGGAAACAAAGATTTACCCCCATACCCGCCCCAACCAACCATCAAGTCATGTCGCAAGTCCCTCGGGAGAACCGGATATACACTGGCTGATACTGGAACGCGATCCACACAAGGAACGTGGACTATGGCAGGTGTAAACACCATGTGTACGGTGGTCGCTATCCGAGCAGATATGAATATCCTACAAACATGAATTAATATGACCGTGTCTCTCGGTTGTGCCTGCGTGGTCATCGTATGACGTATTCTCATTATCTGAACTGCGTAAAATGTTAAAATCCACCGCAAACATTACATATATCCCGCTGTAGGATTATGTACAGAATTACAGCGAGATTATTTCTAATGTCGTACAGATTTTAATTAAAAAAGTTATTACGATACAAACTTTTTATTGCCTGGTTTGTTTACAGCCTTAGTTCCCAAAATGGTCCGGGTGGACCCCCAGGGGTCCACGGGAGCCTCTTCAGGGGTCTACGTTGATCAAAATAGGAGGTTCACAATTCGTAAGCGGCGGACCACGAAAATGTATCTGCTTTCGATAGTGAAGAACTAAAATGTTGGCTTGACTTCACCTATCAATGTAGGCAGATAATATTTTAAGAAGCTCAGCGACTGTTAATTGTAAAAACTTGCATACTTTTTGTCAAGTTTTGGGAATATGGTAGAAATGTAGCTGCAGGGGGTCCACCGGAACCAGTTAATTTTTAAAGTGGTCTATGAGAAAAAAGTCGGGGAACCTCTGGTTTACAGTGAAACAACACAAACTTTTTTGGGTAGAGCCACGCTGCAGGTATTTCGTCTACAAAATCCCCCTCCCCTTCCCGATCCGTTAATTATGCCTTTGCTATAAGGTCCGCAACGCACCCATATTCTGGTATTGTGGGCATACGTTCGTTGGAGCGTCTAGCTCGTCTCGTCATTCAATGAAATGAAAAAAAAAATACTTTGTTCAAGTATACCTCTCGAGTCGTAAGTCATTAGTTTTGTATAATTTAAATATGGTATGCTACTCAGGAAATATCTTTTTGTGTACTCTGATAGGTTCCGAGGTGCAGTGGGCGAGTGTCACTCACATGTGAAACACACTACTTCAACCCCGCACCGAGAGTCGAGACAAATGTTTGTTTGAACCGCAAATATTTGTTACGGGTCTATGTGATGTGAGATCAAAACTTGTAGTTCCTTTTAACTTACTGTTGGTTCAGGACTGTATGTGACTGTTAAGTCCTATATTTTCTTTGGCTTAATGAATATTGGATAAAGATGGACAGCCATCTTTAATTTGTTTTATAATAAGTACATGCGTAAATACAAAACACCCTTACTTCAAAGATATTTACAGAGAATTCTACAAAGTTTAATTTTTTTAATCGTTTGGACAATAACTTGAGAACTGTATTCACAGAGAGCTCTGTGATTGTCTTGTGATCTAAGACATCTAAACTTAACAATTTAAACAGCGTCTTAAAATCGATTATTTGAACAGAATACGTGACACAGAACTAAAGTACACGTAATTTGCATAGCAATATTGATTAGTATTTAAAATGTAAATATCAAATTAATATAGCAGTCACGTCGGGGGAAACAGGTCTCCGTCGCGGATAAGATTTGTAAAGTTATTGATATTATCTGCAGGGGTCGCCAGTATCCCATTAGCAGGGGCCCCTGTAGTAATCCCAAAGTGTAAAAAAAATGAATGGGCTAGCTCGACCGGGTCGTTACCACTGTCTCACAGGAAACCGACGTAAAGTAGCGGCTAGCTGCTGCGCTTCATACGGTGAGTGAGATATCCGGAAGCCCAAATCCCCTCCCCTTCCCAATCCCTAATAATCCCTTTCCTTTAAGGTCGGCAACGCGCCCATATTCTTCTGGTGGTGGGCGTACGTGGGCGGAAGAGATCACTTACCATCAGATGACCCACTTGCTCGTTTGCCGGCCTATGCTAAAACAAAAAAAAAACAGCGTACCCCTGAAGACGGACTGGAATGCTTTGTTCGTGGTCCTTTGATGATTAAAGGACATTGTCAAAAATGGCCTATGAATCAACACGCATGAAACATTTACTATAATTATTATTATTATTTATAATGTACATTATAATTATTTCAATAGAACGGACACTTTTTAATTTCGAAAACAATTTAAAAAGTATTCACTTCCGTTATAGTCCTCGGTATTATAATTTTTGGTTCAAATTCGGGTTTTTAATAGGCAAAGGTATTGTAGCTCATACAGCCAAGTCTTTGTAACAGCACTCTTAATAAGAGTTTGACACAGACAAACGTCAGTATTCTCAAAACTCAAGTTTTGAGAATAAAGACGCTTGTCTGTGTAATTAAAAACCATTATTTTATTAACCATGATTATGGTTTTTAGTCACAAACAGTCCGATATGATGTCGCGGAACCATAATACGGTTTGTCAAAATGTTTTTTTTAAATTTATTTATGGCTTCGCATTGTTATGCATTTCGCCAATGACAAGTGTAATTTATTCTCAAGTCTTCACAAGAACGATGAAATATCGGTGTGGAAGTTTTCAAGGACTTGTTGGAGTTTTGGTGTGCATTCTTTCCAGTACGATACTTAATTCACTTATTTCAATATTTTCATACACTGTTCATCGCCGTAAATGTTTATTGCACAAATCCACACCACTTTTATACAACAAACACAACATTAAACTAGTTTTTGAAATAAATTAAAATCATCGCGATGAACCGCACTGTCAGAATTCCCGCCAAAACTCCGTCAAAATGAATTAACACATGACAACATTTGACATTTGATAGTATTTATTGGCCTAATTATAACCTCAAAATCCGAAAGTATTTTATTTATTTTTCGGAATTCTCAAGTGTCCGTAGTTTTAATTTAGTTTCAATCAAATATATACATTATCTAAAACCCAAAAAGTAAATTCACCTCCCTGTTGGTTCTTAGGCCAACTATGTATGGACGACGAACAATGTCCTTTCCGCAACATACGTTAAGCCTCCAAGTATCATCGATATGTTGTTGGATAATCATTACATACTAGTTATTGCATAGTTTGCGTTACAACATTCTTTGTTAAGTAACTGCTGTGGAATTTTAAGACGAAGTTTTAGTGAATCTTCTAGGCATTGTGTTACAAGCGGGATTTTGCAATGTAGGGTAGACTGGGTACGATTGTGACAATTTAAGTTTGACCGCCAATAATTTTGTTAATTTACTATCTGGTTGAGACAAAAATTATTTAAATCGTAGTTTGTACATTTGTCTACACAAAAATACTGAAATTTTGTCTCAAAATACGCTGTATTAGTTATAGCATCAAATGTTTTAAAAAAAGGGAAAATGTCACTACCGACCACACCCCAAGGACGGTTGTGACAGTGGGTGGGGTCAGACGTAAACATTCATAGAAATGGTTTATAATGACTTTTATTGTTAGAAATGTTTAACATAACACAAAATACTTTTCTTCTATATAAAGTTTACATTTATATATCAAATTAAATTAAATCTACAATCACTTCTACTCTTATAATTTCCGTAAAGAAGTGCCACGTTTTACTTCATCATAAGCATCCTTATTTTGACAAATATCAGACCGCGCTCTTTCGCTTCTTTCCGCAAGCTTTTTCTGGGCATCTAAAAGCAAAAACATAAAAAAATATATGTCACAACCGTGCCCACTGAATTTGTCACAACCGTACCCAACGCATGCTTCTGAAAACAATAAAATACCATGACCAAACTAAATTATCTATGTAAAAAGTAATCATTTGTTATTAACGACTAATATTCAATTCACAACAAAAAAATATTTGCTATAGTATATCTGTATACCAATAAAAGTGGATATTCAAAGAATTTGAACAAAAAAACTTACTTTTGGCTGTTGAAAAGCAATGTGGCCTCCTGCTTTTGTTTACGTCGCGCACCGGCTAACGCAATACTGGGCAACATGTGTAGACATGTATCGCGCTTCTTTTTCTCCTTACACTCTTTCCCGTATTCCATATAGTTTCGCGATTATCACGACTGTCACAACCGTAACCTGTCACAACCGTACCCAGTCTCCCCTACTCTTGCCAGTCAGGTATTAGATTCTGTGACAAGAAAAATGTTTGTAACTATTACTTGCAGGTTTCGAATCAAAAATATTATGCTGTTGGTAGGATATTGATAGCCGTCGGATAGCGACCACCGTACACATGGTGTTAAAACCTGCCATAGTGACCCACACACCTTGTGTGGACTGCGTTCCAGGGTCAGCCAGTGTATATCTGGTTCTCTTGAGGGGCTTGCCACATGACTTGATAGTCGATAGGGGTACATTCTTTTATCCCTGTGCCTGTGCCGGTCATCATTTGTTTTGCTTCTTCCCTCTTCAGAATGTGAAAAAGCATACATACAGGCCAGCATGATTCCGGCGACCACGGATAAACTCATTTTTTGATGGTGGCTGGTGTTTTTTTGGACTGCACAGCGCTTACCATCAACACTCCATTAAAGTTGCTCGATTTGGCGTGTCCAGTCAGTGTAATATCCAATTATACAGGCCAGCATAAATTTGACGACTGTCGAGAAATGCAACATATCGCGACGGTCAAAATTATGTTTGAAAAGTACTGTGCCCAATCAGTACTTCTTTTAGCACTGCACTGTGCCAGGATAAAAAAAAAACACATAATTCAAGCTAAGAACCCTACAATATGAATTATTCGACTAACTTTGCTAAAATAATACATAACTCAGAAATAACATAAGTTTTATTTTACTTCGATATTGTTCAGATTGTTTTAAATAAGGGTAGTTGCCTAACTTAACATTCATAAGTCTAAGTTACCACGCTTTTATTCTAGCAAGAATTTAGACGATAATATTTGTTCTAACTTTCAATATAAAGGTAAACTAAATATTCATTAAATAATTGCAAATCGGGGCAGTGGATTAACCAATCGGAATAACAAAACATACCTATACCTATTTCTACTCTACATACCTATTTCTAAAAAACGTATCTATGATTATAGAAGAGCCATCTTCAAAACTATGTAAATAGGAATGTATGGTTGGGCCACGCTATAGACAGTCTTGTTTACATCGAATGGGCCGGCTCGACCGGGTCTTTACCACTGTCTCACAGTCAATCGACGTAAATTAGCGGCTTGATGCGTTTCGTATTGTGAATGAGATATCCGGAAGCTCACATCCCCCTCCCCTTCCCAATCCCTTAATCATCCGTTCCCTTTAAGGTCGGCAACGCGATGATTATTCCAGTATTGTAGGCGTACATGGGCGGTAGAGATCACTTACCATCAGGTGACCCACTTGCTCGTTTCCCGGTCTATGCTATGTAAATAGGTAGATATTGTAAAAGTGTGTCATATAAACTTTAGTAACAATATATCCTTGTAACTAGGGTACATCAAAATACCTAATTGTAAATAAACATGGTGATCATTTAAGGATAATAGATACAAAGTACTAAACACAATTGTATTTTATAGTGGTTTGGTATAAATAAATAACTATCGGACAATTTTGTTGGAACGAAGTTCCTTACGGCAGGCTTGGAGGGGATAGGGATTTCGCTGCGTGACGGAACTGAAAAAAAAATTGGTGTGTGTCGTGGGACACCAGGTAGGAACGAAGTTCCTTTGGCTAATGTAGAATCGACACAAATTGTAAAAAATACAAATTATCAACTAAAATAACAAAATATGTCTCTTTATTTTTGTTTGACAACATAAAATTACATAGAAATAGAATAGAAAAATTGGTGTGTGTCGTGGGACACCAGGTAGGAACGAAGTTCCTTCGGCTAATGTACAATCGACACAAATTGCAAACAATTCAAATTATCAACTAAAATAACAAAATATGTCTCTTTATTTTTGTTTGACAACATAAAATTACATAGAAATAGAATAGAAAAATAGAAATAAAAAAAAGACGTGTGGCGCTCGGAGACTGCTGCGGTAAAGCTATTGTATAGCATTTTTTATCAACTTATGTAATTATAAATAATAACGAGCTAGCGTAATCTTTTAAAAATCGAAGGAGTATTTTTATATACTTCAATTATAACTGGCTGAATGAATTTCATTTTAAATATGTCTCTTTATTTTTGTTTGACAACATAAAATTACATAGAAATGACTGACATTAAAATTGACACATTGACTGTCGCGCCTACGCACATCTTATTTAACGCTTTTATTCCACGCATTTTTCTTACGGTTTTACTATCACATTTTTTTCAGTTCGGTCACGCAGCGAAATCCCTATCCCCTCCAAGCCTGCCGTAAGGAACTTCGTTCCAAAAATAGAAATAAAAAAAAGACGTGTAGCACTCGGAGACTGCCGCGGTAAAGCTATTGTATAGCATTTTTTATCAACTTATGTAATCTATATATATAAAAATGAATCGCTGTGCGTGTGTCTCGCCAAAACTCGAGACTGGCTGTACCGATTTGGCTAATTCTGATCTTGAAATATTTGTGGAAGTTCAGGGAAGGTTTACCCGGTGAGAAAAAATGAGTAACATAAATAATAAGTAAAGGAAAACACTAAAAACGACAACTTAATTTTCCAGTACAAACTGTTCCTGGGTATGAAACACTTGAAGTCTTTTTGATGTGAAACATCTATAAGCGCAGGTATAAACCGGATTGTTGGTGTTGCGAAGCTTGCCGTGATGACGGATCGCCACGCTATACTAGACAGGACAGGGACAGGACAGGGACAGGACAGGGGCAGGACAGGACAGGGACAGGACAGGGACAGGGACAGGGACAGGGACAGGGACAGGGACAGGGACAGGGACAGGGACAGGGACAGGGACAGGGACAGGGACAGGGACAGGGACAGGGACAGGGACAGGGACAGGGACAGGGACAGGGACAGGACAAGGACAGGGACAGGACAAGGACAGGACAGGACAGGACAGGACAGAACAGGGACAGGACCAGGGACAGGGACAGGCACAAGCACAGGCACAGGCACAGGGACAGGCAAAGGACAGGGACAGGATAGGGACAGGACAGGGACAGAACAGGGACAGGGACAGAACAGGGACAGGGACAGGACTGTCCCACCGGGGGGAGGTGGAAGACGACCTGACTTAGGTCGTCGAAGTCAATTAAATGTGCGACGGGCTACCTCACGTGCAATGGTGCAGTACCTCACTTAATTGCAATTAATGCAATTAATTTTACACAAATATATGTAGGTGATACGAAGTTCACCGGGTCATCTAGTTATAAATAAAAACTTATTAATTTAGACTTAGACTGGCTACTTAAACGGTGGACGGCCGTGTTCTATAATCAAAAATTCAAATTCAAATTTCAAACCGCGTCTACATTTCCAAATGTCATAAGTTTCACACCTATCTGTTTTATTAACGGAATTTCGACTTTAACTTTGTGTGCTAGATATCAAATTAAGTTAAAAAAAAGTCTCATTTAACGGTTTTATTCCACGCATTTTTTCCACGCATTTTTCTTACGGTTTTACTATCACATTTTTTTCAGTTCGGTCACGCAGCGAAATCCCTATGCCCTCCAAGCCTGCCGTAAGGAACTTCGTTCCAAAAATGTGATAGTAAAACCGTAAGAAAAATGCGTGGAAAAAATGCGTGGAATAAAACCGTTAAATGAGACTTTTTTTAAACTTAATTTGATATCTAGCACACAAAGTTAAAGTCGAAATTCCGTTAATAAAACAGATAGGTGTGGAACTTATGACATTTGGAAATGTAGACGCGGTTTGAAATTTGAATTTGAATTTTTGATTATAGAACACGGCCGTCCACCGTTTAGTAGCCAGTCTAACGCCCGTATACTGAAACGCTACTTAAGTATTTAAGATCGTTTTAAACAAGTTAAGTCCCTCTTAGCTGTCAAAATTGTATGAAAATAAGTAGCCGTTAGCCGTCAGACAGCTAAGTAGCGTTTCAGTATTCGGACATAAGTCTAAATTAATAAGTTTTTATTTATAACTAGCTGTCCCGCGCGGCTCCGCCCGCGTGATCTGTATTTTCCGGGATAAAAGTAGCCTAACAGTGGCGCCATCTGTCAGCAATGTGTCACGCACCGACGCCATCTACTTAAAATATTGGTTTGTAGTACATGCTATGTATCAGAGATGGCGCTGTATTTAAAAAATGATTTTCCCTATTTTCCCGCTTTTCTATTGAAATTTTTCCTAGATTTTCGTTGCTATAAACCTCACGGAGCCCGAGACCTTTCCAACGAATGCAAAACCGTGGAAATCGGTTCGTGCGTTCTGGAGTTATATCGTCAGGAAGGAAAACCCGACTTATTTTTATATAATAGACTAGCTGTCCCGCGCGGCTCCGCCCGCGTGATCTGTATTTTCCGGGATAAAAGTAGCCTAACAGTGGCGCCATCTGTCAGCAATGTGTCACGCATCGACGCCATCTACTTAAAATATTGGTTTGTAGTACATGCTATGTATCAGAGATGGCGCTGTATTTAAAAAATGATTTTCCCTATTTTCCCGCTTTTCTATTGAAATTTTTCCTAGATTTTCGTTGCTATAAACCTCACGGAGCCCGAGACCTTTCCAACGAATGCAAAACCGTGGAAATCGGTTCGTGCGTTCTGGAGTTATATCGTCAGGAAGGAAAACCCGACTTATTTTTATATAATAGATTACATAAGTTGATAAAAAATGCTATACAATAGCTTTACCGCGGCAGTCTCCGAGTGCTACACGTCTTTTTTTTATTTCTATTTTTCTATTCTATTTCTATGTAATTTTATGTTGTCAAACAAAAATAAAGAGACATATTTTGTTATTTTAGTTGATAATTTGTATTTTTTACAATTTGTGTCGATTCTACATTAGCCGAAGGACTTCGTTCCTACCTGTTGTCCCACGACACACACCAATTTTTTATTAATATAACAATACACTACAATTAATATGATTGACATAAAGTACTACAATCTGTGGATCGCGTTCAAGGATCAGCCAGTGTACATCTGGTTCTCCCGAGGGGCTTGCGAAATGACTTGATGGTTGGGGCGGGTATAGGGGTACATTCCTGTATCCCTGTGCCTGCATCGGTCATCCGCCTGTCCTCTGGCAGGCCCATTTACTTCTCTCTCAGAAGAGGGAAAAAGCATTTATACAAGCGGGCATGATTCTGGTGACCACCGATAAACTCATTGTTACCATTATTTACCATAGCTACCACCGATAAACAATGAGTTTATCGGTGGTAGCTAGTTTTTGGGACTGTACTACGCTTACTATCAGGTGTAGTGCAGTCACTTTTTCGTGTTCGGATAACAAAAAAAAAACACAATATATAACGCAATGGGCACTCGAGACCCGAGTAATTTTATCCTCGTCTACTGCATTTCAACGGTTTAAAGGGGAAGCCTGAACCACAGTAATTTGAATATACCTAACCCTTCACCTGTTTTATGTGACAGTGTTTCTAAAATAGTATCTGCGTAATAATATCGGGACTGCGATGGGGATAGGGATCTCTGGAAAAGTCAACAAGGTGATAATTATGAATAGGTGACAAATGGATCGTATCAACATACGCTATTGTATTTTCATAATGCAATAAGAGTATTCCTTCAACGGTAGGCAGCGGCTTGGCTGTGCTCTTGGCATTGCCGATGTCCATGAGCGGCGGTGACCGCTTACCATCAGGCGGAACCGTTTGCTCGTCTGCCTACTATGGCAAAAAACACGTCCAAATTAAATGCCATTTCTCCTTTTGAACGCTTTTACAACAAAATTACAGACGATTGAAACTCATGAACTCTAGCTAAAAAGAGCTTAACTCTAGCTTTAGCTTAGATGCTGCACTTATTGTTAAATAATTCCACAATAATATGGTTTGAGGTTCCTTTAAAAAGAGATTTAATAAGTCCGTGGTCATTAAAGTTTTAGAACTACTGGTATAGGATACTCGGTCCCCCTGACCGCGAACCCTCAGACGGAAGCGCGGTTCGTGCTCCCGTCCCTCCGCGCACTCTCCGCTCACTCCCCGCTCACTCCTTCATTCATGTCTTTTTTTCCTATCACATTCCAAACTCCATTGTTGGCTCTGTCGCTCCCACAGCTACGGTTCGTGACACATCACCTTAGCTTTATACTATCAACTTAAATGTAAGGAGTTGGGATATATTTTACATTGACGTTTAACAAGTAGTTCGGTTACTTCATGTCGCCGTATTTACTTGAACTTGATTATTTATGTTGTATGGTTAATGAGTTAAGTAAATATGTGACTTTTACAGAATCATGCTTACTTGGGTTATAAATAAATATATTATATTCATTACTTGTTTAGGGTTTTACGTATGTATATAATATTAACTAAGAAAACCGTGGACATAATATACATACATACAGGTTGCAAACAGAACCTCTATTTTTAAGTCATTAAAAATTGCACTAATAAAATAAATATTTTTATTTTATTTATTTTAATTTGTTTCTGTTGTTTCTGTACTAGGCACTATGAAAGTGACGAGCTCAGTGTAGTACCATGGGGAGCCATAGCTTTTACCATCACGCGATTTGTCTTGTCTCGTCATTAAGACGTATAAACAAAAGAAAGTGTGTGTGTGCAATTCACATACGGCAGAAGTGAAACCTACAATAGTAGCCTACAAGAGAATGAGATAAACAAAGAGGAGACCAAGATTACAGAAAACACTGTATACTTGTAATCTATCTCATTCTCATGCCGGTTAAATCTTATTTACGAATATGTTTGTCTCTTTCTACTGTCGCTTTATCGTTTCATCGAATTTTCAAATCACAATGGTGCTAAACAATTTTTACTTAAAAAAGTGAGCACACGCCGTAACATTCCTCTATACAATTATCTACAATACCCAGTTAGTTATCAAGTTATATATTGAGTTAACAACAGCGTCGAGTTCACGGTATTGATAAGGGTACAGTTAGCGGTTATCGCTGCCTAACCCACATACGACACGATCAGGTGTCACTTCTCAGTTATGTACAGGGACGGATCTAGAGTTTCGGAGGGTGGATCAGCGTTATTTGTTTCGTAAAACAAGGACAACTGTTCGATGAGGATTTTTTTATTTAATTGAATGACGAGACGAGCAAGTCGCTCACCTGATGGTAAGTGCCACCCCCTGCCCATAAACAGATGCAACACCATACAGAACTTTCAATTACAAAGCACTGCATGGCACTGAACTGCGCTCGTCAGCCTGAGACATAAGATGTTAAGTCTCATAATGCGCAGTAATTTCACTGGTTTCAATGTCCTTCAAAATGACAGAAATGTCCGGCAGAAATAGACAAAGCGGTGGTACCAACCCAGACGGCCTCTCGCATACGAGGGATCTACCACCTTGCAAATGGTTGATGTTTGCAGTTTTTCTTAAGCTGAAAAAGAATGCGTAATTTCTGTTAGATGGATAAAAGTGTATAGATAATAGGGTTGATGCATGAACTGGAAGTAATTAATGAATTAAATGTAATGCAATAGTAAATAATACAAAAAAAACACTATTACGAAAACAAAATCAAAATTGATTGAAAAATGAAACCACAAATAATATTTCAAATAAATATTGAATAAAACGCGTAAAAGCGTGTGTCAATAAAATTAATGCACTACCATCTCGCTATCTCGTTCGCACGTGTGCGTCGCATTATTACCATCGTTTGGCATTAAGCCGAGGTGACCCAAGCAGAAAGAAATAAGTTACTAAACTGTGGGGCAATTTTCTTCGGTGTCCTAGATCCGCGTCTGTTTGCATTACAGATGTTGGATTATTGCAATCGATGTAGGCAATCTTGAGTAGTGCTTGTGGTCACTTGACATCATAACATAATCCTAGTATGTCTAGAACCAATGTGCTAATTTTAGATCTTGAATTTATCTCATCGGCAGGATATTATTTCGACTTTATAAAGTAATTTGTTAATTATTGTTTGTTCTGTTTACTTTAATATTCATTAGAGAATTTTTAATCAAAGGTAGATAGATTTAATATTATATGGTATATAAATCATAATACCTATTTAGCTTAAAATATCAGATTGTCAGACGTTTTGTTTTTGAATATATTTTCTCAAGATCTGATCAAAACAAACAAACAGCAAAACTATTTACATCATAACCTCACGCCTGCACCTCCGAAGGGGTAGACAGGTGCAACTAGTACACCTAGTATTCGTAGAGCTTATTTCTATCCCATGATTTGATAAGTGGCGAAGCTATCACCTTATTGAAATTCCGATCCCGGACATCTCAAGTGTGACCTTTCAAACTGTCATTGGCCGACCTGGGATTTAAATCCAGCAGTTCCCGGGCTTCTTAGCATAAGTACTAAGGAGACTGCAGTTCGATAAGGCGATAATCTTACCACTATTATAAATATAAATGTTTAGATGTTCGTGAGATTGTGAATTTGGATGTTTGTTAGTCAATCACGTCTTAACGGCTGAACGGTTTTGGATGAAATTTGGTACACATTTAGGCCATGATCTAGGCTACTTTTTATTCCACAAAAGCCCACTGACGCGGTCGGAGCCGCTGGTAACAGCTAGTACAATAATAATTCCTTCCTGCCACGAATTCCCACCGCTCAACAACAGCATACATGACTGTTTTGGTATTAATTTTAATCAATTTAAACAGTTTCGTCTAAACATTTATTCGCAACCGGTTTGGTCGCATGTTGGTCGGTAACCCGCGACCGCTACCCACCACTCAACCTATCAGGAGCCTCCGTTTGGTTTTTTATTTTTTGTGCGAAATTTTTTGAGAACATTTTTATTTTCGTCTCTAGACTGTTCCGTCAATTGTAAATTGCAAATTCCGTTAATCGTAAAGTGAATTATTATATTTGATGTGTGTTTTAGTGCACTGTGCAGATAAATCTACACGGATATAGTAATATCTTTATAGAGACTAGGGAGTGGTCTACCTATACGTTCGTTGCCAACCAGTACAAGGGCACACTATTCTCAATTATTCTGCCTTTAAGAAATGACTGTATAATAATAATAATAGTAGCCCTGTATAGCCTAATACACGTCTCAATGCTGGGCACATGCCTCCTCTACTGAATGAGAAGGGTTAGGCCTTAGTACACCACGCTGGACTTATGCGGGTTGGCAGACTTCACATATCCGACTTCTCAGGTATGCAAGTTTCCTCAAGATGTTTCCTTCACCGTTAAAGCAAGCGATAATTAGCAATTAATACACACATAACTTAGAAAGTCAAAGGTGCATGCTCTTGGGGCTGGTTTCGAACCTGTGACTTTCGTCTCGACAGTCCGTACCGTCATTCCGTCCCCGCTAAGTTATTGCTGTATATAAACTGTTAATTAGGTGAAGGAAAATATAGTGACAAAAACTCTTTACCCGAGATTGTTCCAAAGGAATTTCATTAGTATATAAAGTCTACCGACCTGCATTAGACCATTATTATAGACTAAGGTCTGACAGCCTCCGTGGCGTAGTGGTCGTGAAACCAGCTGTGATGAGAGAGGCCGCGGTTTCGATTCCCGATGTTTCTGTGATCCACGAATATTTGTTTCGGGCCTGGGTGTGTTTTTATCAGAATGGTTGACGTCAGGCAGGCGGCCAGTCGTAAAAATAACAAGCCAAATCTTCTGTAACATGTATTAAAAAGCTTGCGCCCATTGCCAGTGGGATAAAGGCAAGAAAATATAAAAAATGGACTAAGGCCTAATTCCTCACAGTAGAGAAGGCCCGTGCCCAACGGTGGGATAGTATAATACCAGGCTCATATTTCCACATGACTATTTTGTTAAATCAACGCATTTAATTTTAAAACGTGGCGGAACTAACTGTTAATATGCACATATAAAAATATATGCTTAAAATTACAATCTCATGAGGAAACAATGTTGCTGTTATTGCTTGTAATTACAATGTATTAATTGTTTATTGCCGGCATACTGCATGATCATGTCATTTGTGAAACATTTTGAATGTTCACGAACTTTATGTATGAGGATAATTATTTTGTATCGTCTGTCTGTACTCCCCCGGAGACTGCAAAATCGGTATAATCCAACTTCATATGACAATCGTGGCGATTGAGTTGTAGTCCGTTGAAGGGTTTAATTTTTTTACTCCGTATTTTCTGACACCCATGATACAGGTTATCCTAGTATGGGGTCAGGACTATGTGTGTGACTGTTGTGTGTATTTAATTAATTATTGTCCTGAATTTCATTGTGTGTGTATTTTCTGCTACTTTAGGTTACATAATTAACTTTTTTTTATTAAAATTTCATTTCTTCCAAAACTAGCCTGTAGCCGCACACGCTGCTTACGTTTTTTTTTATCCGAGCACGGCAAAGTGGCTGCACTACACTTGATGGTATGCAGTCCAGAAAAACAGCGACCACCGACAAACAATGAGTTTATTGGTGGTCATCAGAATCACGCCGGTCCGTGTAAATGCTTTTTACTTGAGTATTTTTTTCATATTGGAACTAATAAACAAACAAACATGCAGTTACAAATTTATAAAAGGATGTATTCATGTCTATTTCCAGCGTACACATTATTAATTAATATTTAATTAGTAATAAAATATCTCGTTATAATATGTAATATATTTAATTTATTTAATGGTACGACCGATGACTTCACCATCAGTAATAGGTAACGGGACAATAAAACTATAAACCGAACAGTTAGTATCCTTTACATAATTTTATTTTCGTGCATTCGATTCCCACGACAGTAAAAAAGTAAAAAGACAATAGGAAAAAAATGGCGTCATGTTCTAATGAAATGTAAATTATGTTTGAATTTACATGAATATCCGTCGTGATGTTACGCTCTGACACAGGCGCACACACACGCTCGCATGTGAACATATAAATTTCTTCACAATACACAAGTGTTGCCAAATTTTTGTCCTGTATCCGCAATAGGTAACTGTTCAAACCATCAGAAACCACTAAAATCCTGAATCCTATACTATATTTTACATGACAATAGTATGAGGCCTCGAATACTCGTCATTTGAATGTTTGATTGGTTAAACTTGGCTTAGAAATATATACAATTAGTAAATATTTAGTCATAATTGCGGGCTCATTTTTGAAACGATTTTGATTGTGTTTTAACAAAAAGGTTTCTTTTTCGTATTATTCTCTGTCGCGTATAAAATAATGTATAACATTCAGTATAGGAAACTATATTGTGATTGATCATAAGTTTAAACACTTTAAAACACAAATCGTCGTCGGTTTGCTGTCGGTCGCGCGGTTTCCGAGAAATCAATTAGAACACACTAGAATTGCGAGATTAATGTATAGGATATCACTTGATGAAACTGGAATTTCGAGTTGTATTGCAAAACTAGATAATTAATTACAATCTGTCGACATGATACGGTAACTTTTGGATCAAATTTCATGCGAATGTAGAGATTAATATTTATTTACCAATATTTTCATTTACCAATCTCATATACGACGTGTTACAGTAAGGCGTCGTCATATTTGGATACAATTATGTAATAATATATCAACCCACATGAAGTAAATATTGAGACATAAATTTTATTTTGCTAAATTTATTACAAATAATTTAAAGTTCTATTTTGCATAATCGTACATGGGAAATGTTCCATTTATGTTTTTTTTTGTAAAATAAGGAATCAAACCTACTTTAATCCAATGAATTAAGCGAAATAAAAACAATATCTCAATTTTTACTTGATGTGGATTGAATTGTTATTGCATATTTGCATCCATTAAAGGTTCGTTACATAATAAATAAACCCATCATTAAGGTTCGTGAACCGGATCTTATCAAAAACTAGACATTCTAAAATTTTGCTCTAATTTTAATCACTTATTAACTACGATCACATCTCTATAAATAGGTAAAGGGCGTGAGCGAGAATAACAGTGAGACAAACTAGAGTACTAGAGTGAGACAAACAGCTGTTTATCATTTAGTGTTGTCCAAAGTAGCAAGTCGATTATCGTCATGTTACTCATCCGATGAAAAAGAATATTCTTTTGATTATTTATGTTCTAGCAATGCAATTTGATTTGCTGCTATGGGGGGTGAAATATTGTATGATACACTATAAATTGTGTAAATACCTTTCTGGAAAATGTTGTATATTTATTTATATAAAACTAGGTTTTCCTCACGGCTCCGCCCACGTGATCTGCTTTTTCCGGGATAAAATGTAGCCTATGTTCATCAGGGATAATCTAGGATTCTAATGATGATTTTTTTTTCCAGTAGTTTTTAAGTATATTCGTTACATACAAAAATACATATCTTTCCTCTTTATAATATTAGTGAAGATGTAGATTGACACTTGATTGAATAAAGAAAATATCTTGAGATTGAAGTTTTAGGGAGAAATTTTTAAAGCAAGGCAATCGAGCACGTGGGTCACCCGATGGTCAAAGATCTCCACCATCTACGGGTACTAAAATTAAATTCATCTAAAATGTAAATAGCTTTTTTATGTTATTACATAATTAACTTTAATTTATGGTCTGGTGTTTTATAACCTGCCAGAAATAATTATAAAGCAATAAACCCAAAATTAAAATATATTCACACGATTACACAATATCATAATTTATAGTAAAGTTTGTTATATAATGTTATTATAAAAAACTAGCTGTCCCTCGCGGTTTCACCTGCATGTTACTGCCCTGCTCCCGTGGGTCATAGCATGATATACATATAAACCTTCCTCATCTCTCTCTATTGCTGAAAACTGCATTAAAATCCGTTGAATAGTTTAAAAGCTATAAGCGAACAGACAGCAGAAGCGACTTCGTTTTATACTATAAAAAGATAATACCAGCCCTGTGTTGTACACGTCCCACAGCTACTGGGCACGGACCTCCTCTTTTGAATGAGGGGGTTAGCTACCTGCCTGCCTGCATGCCTTAGTCTACCACGCTGGCTTAATGTTGACTTATAAATACCTTCTACATTTTTATAGAGAATTTCTCAGGTATGCAGGTTTACTCACGATGTTTCCTTTGTCGTTAAAGCAAACGATAATTAACAATACACATAACTTAGAAAAGTCAGGTGCTCTTGCTGGTTTCGAACCTGCGACTTCCTTCTCGACAGTCCGTACCAATTCCCGCTGAGCTATCGCTGCGACTTATAATGTTATTTTAAAATTATGCGAAATTATTCATTGTCGCAACACGATCTTCTGGGTCCGTGTCCGCACATGGTGCGTGGATCACTATGGCAGGTGGTAACACCATGTGTACGGTGGTCGCTATCCGGGTGGATATGCTTATCGCTGTTTTGACTGCACTGCGCTTACCATCAGGTGTAGTGCAGTCACTTTGCCGTGCTCGGATAAAAAAAATGCAGTAGTATGTGGACATTACACGTATGGTGCCCATCGAAAAAATATATGGAGTGAATACCGATTATGTTATGAAATATGCATGCTAAGCATTGTTTTATTACGAGGCGGATGTCGGCCGAATTTTTGTCACACGTTCCGAAATTAACAATGCAAAATAATAAGCGAATATTCTGATTCGGAAATCATTTAGAAATGTTAATATTTATTCTGTGTTGAATAATGTTTCAATGAAGAGTATGGGCCTCTATTAGTAGTACAAGATCCCGGGGAACATTACCTTCACCCATCTGTTTACCGGATCAAAATAACATTTTAGGGTATAAAATGTGTTGCTGAACACATACCAATAGGGTTGCCTAAAAAAATATGGTCAAGGATATGATTCAATAAAAAGTGTACAATGTATACTATCTGCAAAAAATAGGTTGCCTACCTTTTTCTGGCCACTACTACCTGGTTGCCGTGTGCAAACAGGTAACTAAAAAGTGGTAATTGCGCTCATCTAGCTCCTAGCTTTTGCAGGTAGTATACATTGTAGGTTTTCATTGAAGGTTCATTTATTTGGTGAGCAAGTCAGTGAAATATCTTTTTTTTTTTTTTAATTCGCAAAACCTATCCTTGACCATATTTTTTTAGGCAACCCTATTGGTATGTGTTCAGCAACACCTTTTATACCCTAAAATATTATTTTCATCCGGTAAACAGGTGGGTGAAGGTCATTGTTCCGCGGGATCTTAGACCATAGTGAGGTTAGAAAATGTCATCACCACGCTGGCCTAGTAAGGTTAATCTTATAGCCATTTTGTAAGCTAAGTTACCACTGGCGTCATGCAAAATAGCTCCTTCACCATAAAATTAAAGACAATCACATATTATGTACGATCACGGGGTGGACTGACCACGAAGGCTGAAAAGCTTTCGAAACGTCGGGACCAAAATTAAAATAAAACCCCGTTTAAATTAGTTTTATTTCAAAGTTTAACATTCGCGTAAACGTAAGAAATCATTATGAATACCTAGTTACCTCAAAAAATAGTTTATATATTGTGCAATAATAATTGACGTCAAGATTCCCACGGTCAAGTCCGAAATGTTATGCAATTATAAACTTCATTCTATTGTTGAAAATCGCGCGGACCGCGCCTTAATATTGCTCTTTGTAAATGATACATTTATTGACGTCTAGATATATATTTATATCTATCTAATACGTCAGAAAACTTAAATTGCCGAATCTGGTATGTAATTCAGATAATAAATCACAAAATGTAAAGTTCTTAATTTTATAATCATTAATAATTTCCTGCACGAGACTAGAATGCAGATCGAGTATTAATGTTATATGTGCAAAACAGCATCATCGAATTATAATGACTACCGCCCACGGGACACTTTATTTTTGTGTGAGGACACATATATGCTGATAGCGCAACTGGAGTCGACTGTTTTCAACCTTACCTTTTGGGTGAGCGCTTTAGGCGCTCTCAACCGAAGAACGCCGCCTGGTGGCTTCATTTGTGATTAGAAAAGTAAGAGAAATAATAAAGCATGATTGAATACCGCTGTGTTTATCCTTTTGTAAGGGAATTCAAAAAGATTAAGTTAATTTCAAGAACCCCCTTTGTTCACTTTAGACATCTTTAGGTGCTGTATACTAACTGGCAGTCAGACCTTAAAGGCTGCGAATGATGGTATACTTCGATCTTTCAACATCATTGATCCTAACTTCAATAAAATTCTAAAATACCTCATTTTTCATATGTATATAGAGGCAATAGTTGCAGAGGAAAACTAATCGGTCGGGGTGCAATTAACGATAATCCGACGATCCGATAAGCTTGTTAATGAGGTTATAATATTGCTATTAAGTTTATTGCTCGTTACAATGAGATAGCATTGTCTCTCTCTTTGGAATTGACCTCCAGTCCCTCGATCCGTGATCGCATAGAGACACTTATTTCAGTATACATAATTGGCCCGTTATTTGCTGGTTGTCAAGTGCGAGTCGTACTCAAGCACCGAGGGTTCCGTAACCCCTTTAAATTATTTTTTGTTTTTACTATTTGTTAGTATATCCTCCATAATACTGCCTATTCTGTGAAAATATTTTCCGCCTGCTTAATGTTCTGATGCGCTTCAAAATATAAGGAAAATATATAATCTATGTGTCTTTAAGTCGCGAGTGAATCGTTTTTTATTAGGCAAACGTGTTCCTTAGGCCGCATCATCGCTCACCATCAATCGACATAGTGACCAAAGTCTATTACGAATATGAAAAAGAGCCATTTAAAAGTAGCAAAGACAGAAGGCGCAGCGTCTTAATTGGTTCCATTCATTCCTATTGGGTATGGAACACAAACAATAACGGACTAATTACTAAAAAATCCTGGTAAAATGTGTGTTATACTTGAATACGGGCGTAGTCTGCTTGATAAAGGGATGGTCGACTGTAAGTTCAAGTGGCAAATTGATTGGTATTATTTTCCTTATCAATACAGTAGCGGAAAATATAATAAGTTGTAAACATAACCTATGACTTGTTTCCTCAAACGATACCAGGAATATTTTTGATGTAATCGCGAGACGAACATACATTGGTATTGGCACGATTATAAATGATCATATTTTTTTTTCTTTCTTTATATTTTGACCCTTGACAGAATACGGATGATCCCTATTCTAGGCTGAATATGAAAGTGCCTAAAGAAATATATTTCGTTCTTTGACATCACTATCCCACTCGCAGTGGGGTCGCGACATGCTTTTTAACACATAAAACGATTTGGCTTGTAGTTTTTACAATCGATCGATCGGAGGCTGTCGACCAAATTGTATAACGTTAGAATACATATTCACTTTATTTTTACTTAATGCTAAAGCTGTTTGGATCAATGTTTTTTAGGATGATTTAGATAAACTTTTTTGTCTACCTGTCTGCTTTTCTGTGGCGTCGTAGCGACTCAATCGCTTTAAGTGCAGTTTTTTTTTGGAAACCTGATTTAATCGACATGGTTCTAAGTTCTGAAGTAGATCAGTTGAATAACTTTTTTTATTGTCACGTGTTTTGAGCGTTGTAATGTTGTAAGAGTTCATTTTAAAATCTAGTCACCTTTCCACAAGGTAACTTAATTCCAGTGTCTTCCATCTGGATTGAAGTGATGCAGTTTCGTATAGTATTGATTTGTTATTTTTATTCTTATTTATTTCGACAGCCTCCGCGGCGCAGCGTGCGAGTAGCCGGCTGTGAAGCGAGAGGCCGCGGGTTCGATACCCGCACCGAGACAAATGTTTGTGTGATCCACAAATATTTGTTTCGAGGTTTGGGTGTTGTGAGACCAAAAGTCTCTTATAGTTCCTGATACCCACAAAATAAGATCGTATCTTACTGTGAGGTGTGGACTATGTGTGTGACTGTTGGGTGTATTTATTTATTTATTTATTTTGGGGGTTTTTGGTGACATTTTCACCATGCCAGCCCCATCTTACCCTAAACACTATATTACTTATCCTATATTATTTAGTTATACATAAATATATTCAGATAGAGGATAGTATTGCTGTAATTTTACATCGTAAAACTCAATGTCTACTTTTTGATGATTTAATGATTTTATAACAACGCGGTAACCTGATGCTGATGGTTTTTTCTATGGTAAAAAACACGCATTACATCAATTTTACACGTTTTTTTGCGAGACAGAGACAGATGTCTGTCCCGCTTCATGCTTGATTATATCAGTTGGCGAAATAATATCACGTGTTAGCAATATTATTAATATCAAATGAACTTACGCCTGAGAGGGTAGGTAGAGGTGCAACACGTTCTTTTGCAACGCAAGTCCACGGTTCTTTTTATTTGACCGCCTGACGAAAAGAAGACGTCGTTCGCCTTATAGTAAACGCTGTACTTCTGGGTATTGTCGAAGGACGCAATGTCAATGCATGCATTTTAGAACTCGATTATTTTCATACTCTTATTTTGTTAATGCTTGGTGCTCTGTTAGTGAATACAGAATATGCTTTATGCTCCGAGAAAGTTAAAAAAAACCTTTATTAAATATACGCGGTAGTCTCTTGGGGTGTCGCGTAGAGTTTTCGCTATATTAAAAACAACACTCCCAAGAGATTAGGTCGTAAATCCGTGGGGTGGGTAATGAAATGAGAGGGTTGATTCCCGGGAGAAATTTTATAATTACACAGATTTTTATTCCCAGTTCTCACTAGACAAATGTTTTGTGATCCCCAGAATTTATTTCGATTAAAGTTTTATAGGTCTATAGTTCAAAGGTATCGTTTTCACTATGGGTTGAACTATAGTACTTTTTTGGTACCTTATATGAATGAAAATTTCATTTTGCTATTGGAAAAAATATAGTTTTCCAATGCTTTATCAAAAAATTATCGATTTATTTGTCGCCAACAGTATCGGCATTAAACATTCCTTACAGAAATAGCCAAGGTAGAATAACTGTCTAGGATAGTGATAAGTATGGCAGAATTAGTTTTGATATTAGGGTGGTCGGCCTATCTACCTATTTATACGTGAAGAGAGAACTTTGCACCCCATTTAAGTAAATTGCGCGCACGACGGTGTGTGAGATTTGGCATAATTAAAGTTTATATGGAGAAAGAGTGTACAAAGTCATATATTCAAATCTAACTAATGTGAAAAAACAGTCACAAATTAAATGTCCATACAATATAAATGAAATCTGTTAATACCGTTGGAATTAGTTAGTATAAAAATTAATATCTGTAACAAATTATACAATAATTTAAATAAATAAAAAACATTATTTACGTCATACTGACAAAGAATATCAAGTATCGCAGTTAACTTAATAAAAAAAAAAAATATTGATTCCTAATCTCGACTATGCGACCACTGGTTTAAAATCTACATTAATTTATAAAGTAGTTTAATGGGCAATAAACATTAATCATGATGGACAGTTTCAACAGACTATATTAGGATGAGTGAATTTGGTTGATTTTCGCCGGAACGTGTTGACGACCTTGGTCATTTGGTTCCGCTTAGAGAAAATCGTTTACAAAGCATCGTGCTTGGCAACACCGAGGAGACCTTGAAATCGGCTACACCTGAATTTCATCGTTCTTAAACGGTGGGATTAGTGTAATAAACCCGAAAATATATACTTTTCATTGGCTGAATGCATAACAGTCCTTTGTTTATACATAAAGACTTGGCTTGTAGTTTTTACAAGCCTGCCTGAAGTCAACCCCTGGAGAGAAAACACCTAAACCCGAAACAAGTATTAATAGATCGCAAAAACATTACGCTCGCTGTGCGAATCGAACCCGCCGCCACTCGCTTCACAGCCTCGCCCATAAAAAAAAAATAGTATAATGGAATTTGCTTATTTATCGATTAACAATTCCGTGTAACAATCGTACTAACTATAAGGACTTTCTTTAGAATTTATATTAGCATAGATTTTTAATAGCAAACAAAAGAAGCTATTTTTCTGTACACAATTTAGCGTTTTTCGTACCCAATACCGTTCATCTCATGGCGACCTCGTAAGGTCATACATCACTAATGTTTCGAGGACGCATCAAAATGAACAATGGCCAAAGAAAACCAAAGTCGAAATACATACGTGTCTTGTATATGAGATAGGTATGACTTTGTTTAGTTATTGACATTTGAAAGAAGTAATCGTTTAGTATTTTTTTTAAACATAAACACAAGGACGCCTGTATCTCAGTAAGGGTGGACAAACGTGTATCTAATACACTGGCTAGTTTGATTGGCTTATTTCCGTACACTCCGGTTATCGTTTGGAAGTTATTTATATATTTGAATGATGAGACGAGCTAGTCGCTCGCCTGATGGTAAGCGCTACGCCTGCCCATGAACAGAAGCAACACCACACAGAACTTTGAATTAAAAATCACTACATGGCTCTGAACTGCGCTCGTCACCCCGAGACATAAGATGTTAAATTTCCTAATGCTCCGTAATTTATTAGCTTCAATGCCCTTCAAACCGAAGCACAACAGTGTTTACACACTGCTTGGCGGCAGAAATAGACACAGCGTGGTACCAACCCAAACCAACCCAGACGGCCTCTTGCATACGAGGGATCTACCACCTTGTTTATCGCCATAATATGCTCTAGGTATTTCAAATACCTTTAACACATCATCAAAATTATGCATAAAGGCTTAACAGGTGTAGAACACCGAGATAGTTTTTAGAGATTGCTATTTGCGATGGTATAATATTAAAATAAAGGGTCCCGAGTTACATCCGCCATTAGTTGAGTCAACTCTGACTACTTTTAAAAAACATAAGCGTTGAATTGATCGTCTTTTTTGCGTTGGTTAATTATATTGAATTGGTATTACTAAAAAGAATTTCCCATATTCCTAGATGCGTCGATCCATGACAGGTTAATTTTCAAAAAAAAATTCATTTAACGGAAACCTCAGGTCTCGTGATCTTCGCTCAACAAGGTTAAGGTTAACTTTTTCGACTGGTTTTTTTAACTGACAACCCGGTTTAATGTGCTGAACGGAAATACGGTGTTCTGTTATAAATAACGTTTCAATGTTATTAACTCGTATTTAAATCTGTTTTACCTGAAAATAGTAGAATATCATCATCATCATCAGCCACAGGACAATCCATTGCTGAACATAGGCACAAAGATTTCCAGACCGACCTGTTAGAAGCGGCTTGCATCTAGCGACTTCTTGCTACCTTTATCAGTCTGTCCACTTTGTAGGTGGACGATGCGCTTACGTGAAGATAAGTGGTAAGGATTGGGAAGGCGAGGAGGATTGGGACTTCCGGATATCTTACTCACCGTACGAAACGCAGTAGCAAGCCGCTACTTTACGTGGGTTTTCTGTAAGACAGTTGTAACGACCCGGTCAAGCCTATTCATGCTGTATACAAAACTGTCAACAGCGTGTCTCTACCACTCAAAATTTCTGATATCGGCACGCGAAGCAGGTACACGGCATTATTTAGATTTACGTTTGCTACAAGTGCTGGTCGATCCTGATCGTAGATACAAGGGTACCCTAGTATCTAAGAATACATGAAGGGGAAAAATAAAGTAAACTGTGGTGTTTAGTTCACGGTGAGCACACCTATCAAGAAGGTTAAGGTTGTAATATTTTTCCTATCACTATGTCGGCGAGGCTGCGCACGCGCACGCCGGCGTCCTTGCTACGGTCGACGGCACACATACCGATATCCTAACACTAACTGTGTTATGCTTCAATTACGCATATTAAGTACTTCATTTTTTTTTTCCTGTCTCGGCAAAGTGACTACGCTAAACCAGATGATAAGTGTACCTAGCGCAATCGAAGAATAGTGTCGACCAACGATAAACAATATGTCCATCGTAGGTCGGCAAGATCATACCGGCCTGCCAAAGGGCCAAGGGGAGGGGAAGGAAAAAGGGATGGGAAAAGGGTTAGGATCAGGGAATAATCATTCAATGTACCTAACATAATCAGGGAAGGAAAAACTAAACGTAAATAAATATCTACCCACTTTTCTATTAGCTCTATTGTATTTGTAATTGACAGTAGGGACCGAAAACCACTATAAATAACGGTATAGGTATCGATTAATTTGGGTTATTTTTAGGTTACCGCTATATGGGTAACCAAGATAAATAAACATGTTATAACTGTTTTAGGGTACCACTTAATAACGGTAACCTAAAAATGACATTAATACACACAGAGGTACCTATTGCCCGTTCCCTTATTTATGCCAACGGCACGTGTATGATAGAGGTAATGATTATTTCGGTAACCGGTATTAAACCGGATTATTTAACCGGATTAGATCGTTACCACTGTCTCACAGAAAACCGACGTAAAGTAGCGGCTTGCTGCTGCGTTTCGTACGGTGAGCGAGATATCCGGAAGCCCAAATCCCCTCCGTTTCCCAAACCCTAATTATCCCTTTCCTTTAAGGTCGGCAACGCGCCCTTGATTCTTCTAGTGGTGGGCGTGCATGGGCGGTGGAGATCACTTACCATCAGGTGACCCACTTGCTCGTTTGCTGACCTATGCTATAAAAAAAAAAACTTGAGAGGTGTCAAGGGACACCCGGATGGAACGAAGTTCCTTTCGATTAATTAGTGAAGGAATTTTAATAAATTTTTATTTGTCTATCTATTGTAGTTTCTGAGATATTTGAATTTTTAGAGATATTTTTACAGATCTTTCTTACTGGGGGGTCGAAATTTATTTTTATTGGGGCCAAAGTGTCGGGCTCAATAAGCCGATTGCGACAAGCCGTCGCACGACCCTCTAGCCTCAAAAATTACCGATTTAGGCCGAGGGGGGGTGAGGACAAATTGGGTGGGGGTAGGGGGAACGGGTTTGAACACCTGGTACTTCCATAATTCTCGAAGCTCCAGGGAGGTCGGCTAGCGTTGGCTGGTCAATCGGCGCGCGTGACGTCACCCGGAAGGTTCTCGATTTCTCTCGAATCTTCCGTTGATCGATGGACTGCTCGCGCTTGACCACCTCTCGGGCTTGACTAAAATGATCTCGATCTCGGGGGGGACGGAGGGTCCGAAGGGAGCACACCGGCTGCTACGTCGCCCAGCCCGTAAATCGGCGAGCACCGGCCGGTCTTACAGTCTACGTGACGTCACACCGAACGTTCTAGAGAGTTCCAGAACATTCGATGTGAGTCGTAATATTAAACAGTCATCCCGTAGACTATATATTAGACACTGTATAATCTGGAAGCAGCCAACATTCAAATATTTTATGATAGGTAATTTGGTGACTGGCTACTAAGGGCGCATTTATATGACAAGGAATCCCACCGCGTTGTGGCCGCGCGGCGGCCGCGCGGCCGCCGCGCTCGAATCACTCGAAAAACTAATGTAAACTCTATTGACTAAGCCATAATGTTTAATACTTCGCAACGCTCCAACCACGCGGCGACTGCGCGATCGTGTAAACGGCCGCACGAAATTTTTCGCGTCGTCTAAACGCAGCCTAAACGGTGGACCGCCGCGCCGTGTTCGATAATCAAAAATTCAAATTTCAAACCACGTCTACATTTCCATATGTCATAAGTTTTACTTTTATTAACGGAATTTCGACTTTAACTTTGTGTGCTAGATATCAAATTAATATTATATTTATTCTTGGCCGGAGAATTATGTCGTGCCAACTTTTCGTACCAATTTTTTCCGTCTAGCCCCCTTTCGCAACGCGCGATAAGGAACTACGTTCCAATAAAAAAATTGTGGTGTCGTGGGACACCAGGTAGGAACGAAGTTCCTTCGGCTAATGAAGAATCGACACAAATTGCAAAAAAAAAAATTGGTGTGTGTCGTGGGACACCAGGTAGGAACGAAGTTCCTTCGGCTAATGTAGAATCGACACAAATTGTAAAAAATACAAATTATCAACTAAAATAACAAAATATGTCTCTTTATTTTTGTTTGACAACATAAAATTACATAGAAATAGAATAGAAAAATAGAAATAAAAAAAGACGTGTAGCACTCGGAGACTGCCGCGGTAAAGCTATTGTATAGCATTTTTTATCAACTTATGTAATTATAAATAAAAACTTATTAATTTAGACTTAGACTGGCTACTAAACGATGGACGGCCGTGTTCTATAATCAAAAATTCAAATTCAAATTTCAAACCGCGTCTACATTTCCAAATGTCATAAGTTATCTATCTGTTTTATTAACGGAATTTCGACTTTAACTTTGTGTGCTAGATATCAAATTAAGTTTAAAATAAGTCTCATTTAACGGTTTTATTCCACGCATTTTTTCCACGCATATTTCTTACGGTTTTACTATCACATTTTTTTCAGTTCGGTCACGCAGCGAAATCCCTATCCCCTCCAAGCCTGCCGTAAGGAACTTCGTTCCAAAAACTTCGTTCCAAATTATCTAATCACACACCCGAGTATAGTCTAAATAACATACGCAATAAAATATAAAAATACATGACCCTATGTATAAATACCAATATCATTGGACAAAAATGGAAGCATAAAAAAGGGCAAGAGATAATATATCGCAAGACGAATAACGAGCTAGCGTAATCTTTTAAAAATCGAAGGAGATATAAAAATACTTCAACTATAACTGGCTGAATGAATTGCATTTTAAAAAAGGAACTAACGCTGGCTGGTTATGGGACTGTCGCGCCTGCGCACGTCTCATTTAACGCTTTTATTCCACGCATTTTTCTTACGGTTTTACTATCACATTTTTTTCAGTTCGGTCACGCAGCGAAATCCCTATCCCCTCCAAGCCTGCCGTAAGGAACTTCGTTCCAAAAAAAAATACGGTTACCTATTTTTTTATCCGAGCACGGCAAACTGAGCGCAGTCAGTGGTAAGCGTAGTGCAGTCCAAAAAACCAGCAACCACCGACATGAGTTTACTGGTGGTCACCTGTCATGCCGGCCTGTATAAATGCTTCTTCCCTGTTTGGAGAAGGAAGAACTATTTCGCTAAGCAAGCAACTTATTACGAATAGTCATTTCAATAGAATCCCAATTGCTATGATGGTAATATTTTATTGATTTTTGCAGTATACCGACGAAATATTGACTTTCATTGAATGCATATGTCGTATTGTTAGCA
The DNA here is from genome assembly GCA_949126905.1 of Amorpha juglandis. Lineage (NCBI taxonomy): Eukaryota > Metazoa > Arthropoda > Insecta > Lepidoptera > Sphingidae > Amorpha > Amorpha juglandis. The sequence goes on from OX421368.1 coordinate 563,891, forward strand.
AGTCGTAAGCAGCAACGTAATCATATCATCATAATATAACCTTACAATATTCTTCTGTAAAGGATGCATTGGCGACTAAGTATTACGAGAAAAAAACACTATTACAAAATATCTACATATTACCTAATGCCACAAATCAAACCAAGGCCTTGTCGTTTTCCTCTGAACTAATTGGTTCGTAAATACAATTTTAGTACCATACACTTAGTATTTTTCCGTAAAAAGTCATTGAGTGTGGTAACCCTGTACGGTTTACATGTCCTACAAACGACTCCTTTATTTTTCCTGTTGGTGTTTGATTCTATGTTTGAGATTATTAAAGGTATTAATGCTAATATAAGCATTTAATTCTTAAGTATTTGTTATGTACTAGCTTATCCTCGCGGTTCTGCCCTTGTGATCTGCTTTTTCCGGGATAAAAAGTAGCCTATGTTACTTCTAATACCTCCAAGAATATGTGTACAAAGTTTCATGATGATCGGTTAAGTAGTTTTCGCGTGAAAGCGTAACAAACAAACTTACATTCACATTTATAATATTAGTATGATAAGTAGAGTTGGTACGATCCCGTGGATGGCTTGAAGAAAAGCGCTGGCTTGAAGCCAGTGTATATCCAGTTCTCTGGAGGGGCTTGCGATATGACTTAATGGTTGTTTGGGGCGGATATAGGGGTACATACTTGTATCACTATGCAAGCATCGGTCATCCGTCTGTCCTACCGCAGGGTCCGCGATTGGCTTCTTACCTCCGGACTAACTCATTGTTTGTTGGTGGTCGCTGGTTTTTGGATTGCACTACGCTTACAATCAGGCGTAGTGCAGTCACTTTGCCGAGCCCGGAAAAAAGGAGGCGATATACTAACAGTAATACAGCTAATTAGGACATCCGATAAGACTGTTTATCTGATTAATCCTGTTAACACTTGATAATGATTTGGCGCAGACGATCATCGGATTACGATAGTTCTATATAAACACAGACTGATCATAATCTCATGTCAATATTCTCAAATCATTATCTAAAGCGCCTTATCATCTATACTAATAATAAAGCTGTAGAGTATCATTGTTTGATTGTTTGTTTGTTTGTTTGAACGCGCTAATCTCAGGAACTACTGGTTCGAATTGAAAAATTATTTTTGTGTTGGATAGTCCATTTATCGAGGAAGGCTTTAGGATATATAACATTACGCTGCGACCATTAGAAGCGAAGCATCAGTGAAAAATGTTGCAAAAACGGGGAAAATTATTCATATTTGAAGGCTTCCGTTGCTAAGCTACCCAAATAATATTATTTGAAGGCTTCCGTTGCTAAGCTACCCAAATCTATACTAATATTATAAAGCTGTAGAGTTTGATGGTTTGTTTGTTTGTTTGATCACGTGGGCGGAACCGCGAGCAAAAGCTAGTCCGTTAATATATTGACACGGTGAATTGAATACATTGCACCTGATAGAGTACAGTAAAAATATAATAGCGATTGTGAACCATCAGGAGACATTGCGTTGATGGTCGACAGAATTATTTCAGCTTGTTCTGTGAATACATTGGGTGCTACAGATCGCAGGTTGTCTGAACGAGCCACAATGGCAGGTTCTTTAGCGTCTGTGGATAGTGATAGTGACTGTATAGTGATCCAGTCCGTCAGTCAGTTAAATGGTTTACAACAGTATTAGGTCTACCACCACCACGGAACTACTGCAGCTATTGCACCCAGCTATTTTATGAGTGGTGGTGCTCTAGACATTTTTGTCTACAGCATGAATGGGCCGGCTCGACCGGGTCGTTACCACTGTGTCACAGAAAACCGTCGTAAAGTAGCGGCTTGCTGCTGCGTTTCGTACGGTGAGTGAGATATCCGGCGACAGAAATCCCCCTCCCCTTCCCAATCCCTAATTATTCTTATCTTTTAAGGTCGGCAATGCGCCCATGATTCTTCTGGTATTGTGCGCGTAGATGGGTGGTGCAGATCACTTACCTTCATGATCCACTTGCTCCTTTAACGGCCTTTGCTATAAAAAAATTAAAATACCCACGTTTTCTTCATCTCAACACAAAATTCGCTCTCGAACGACAATGGAAGTAAAATATAGGCACATCGGATTGAAATGCACGGATCACGCTTTCATTTTCAACAATAAACTTGCGCTAGTCAACGCGGTACGAGTTATTTCCATTGCTATTGATTCGCGATGATTAAAACAAAAACACAAGCGTAGTAAATCGATTTTATTCAATGCCGTCCAGCCGATAGCGATACGACTTGTGGGTAATGTATTGCTTTAATACATTTTTAAACAAGTTGGAAAATTAAACTAATCCCATATGATAAGAATAAGTCGTTCTTACAATGTCCAAGTAACATTACTTTATTTTTATAAAAAACAGGTCACAGGTGGTAGGTCTCTCTTATGCGAGAGGTCGTTTGGGTTGGTTTCCACTTTGTCAATTTCTGCCGCCAAGCAACAGTGTGTAAGCACTTTTGTATTTCGGTTTGAATTTTATTTGTATTTAATAATAACGTAACGTAATGTTAATATTAAAACCAGGTGACACTGATATTAGCTGTGCAACGCGGCGCTTTATTACCTACTGAGTATTGGTGGAGGTCGTTGACCCTGTGTTTAGGATTAGTAAGCTTTACCTTGCGGGTTAACTTGTCATTTCCAACATAGCAAATTAGCAGTAAAGGAATAACGGTTTCCGTATATGTAAAAGAAGTGTTTTATTACCATTTCAGCTTCGAAAGTGGTCCCCTTACACCTGGTAAGTAACATATAAACGGTCGAACAGATATTATCCTTGCATCGAAACAGTAGGGAGGGGGAGATGAGAGCCGCCCCGTGTGTCAACGGTTTTGGGGTGACACCTTACCTGAAACATGAGAGAGGAATCATGAAGAGTATTCCGAGGAGTTTCAATTAACCAGTCACTGGATTCTATCACCGCATAACGCGACGTAAGTTACGGTTCCATGTCCATCTAGATCGATGGCGTTCGCTAAACTCAAGCACAAGATTTGCTTCCCCATATAACAATAATAATAATAGATAATATAATAGATAATAACAATATATAATAGATGATAACAAGCACCTTTCAGGAACCTACTGCGGGATTTCCGACATGACTTCGCAACCTTCTAGAAAAATACCCAATTCTTTCCTCAAAAGTTAGCAACGAATCGGCAATCCCTTTGGTTTTGTAGGTAGTCGGCGGTGACACCATCCGATTATCCTGCCCGTTTTTCCTTTTTTCATAAAAAACACTATATAATGCAGTAAACTACAAAACCAAGACAGTAAAAACGATTATTTAAAGATTTAAGTAGACTTGGAAATCCCTCATTGTGCCTACATGTTTTAAGGACAATGTTTTAAATCACCTCTTGTATATCGTCAACCATCAAGTATTATTGTAAATACTTTCACATGTAAAGGCCATCAGTAATTTTTCTCCCAATCCTGACCCATTATGGACGTGTGAATCCCCGAAACTCGGAAGTATATTGACAATTATTCGCAAACGTTACAGAGGGAAGTGATTTCAAGGCCTACTGTTGACCTATAGTCCATAATTGGTCATCGTGATGCCAAACGATGACCTCACAGTTTAACATACACGTACACGTCTGTATATGTATAATATCAACACGTTGTTTCATGGCGAGCAAGCGACATCGAATTGTGAAAGTGGTCTCCAGATTGTGTGGTAAAAGTTCAATGTTTCATCAACGCGGTATTTAAAGGAGATTCAGAAATGTCGTTCGAGGTATAATTATACCATTATGCCTATACAATCGAAAGGGCAGGCAGTACACCTACGACAGCCAAAGTTTTCTGAAATTATTTCTGTGACCGGCAAGCATATTGCAGTGTTGGGTTTAAAGAACAAGATAATAATAATAGCTCTGTATTATATAGCTTCCACTGCTGGGCACGGGCCTACTCAACTGAATGAGAGAGATTAGGCCTTAGTCCACCACGCTGGCCTAATGGGGTTAGCAGACTTCACATACCTACGAAAAATCTTATCTCAGGTATGCAAGTTTCCTCACGATGTTTCCTTCACCGTTAAAGCAAGCGATAATTAACAATAAATGTACACATAACTCAGAAAAGTCAGAGGTGTATGCTCTTGGGGCTGGTTTCGAACGTGCGATTTTCGTCTCGATAGTCCGTACCACTCCCCGCTGAGCTATTGCTGCTTAAAGACAAGAAAACAGTAAAATTACTGGGTATTGTGAAATGTATATCCAATGTTCCTGGATGAGCAGCATAGTTCTGTGACGGTAGTACCCGAGACGGTCTCTCGCATACCTGGGTCATAGCACCTAGTAGTGATAAGGTAGTGTTTTTATTTGAATACTACTTCAACACATACTGGCATCCCAAAACCGAGACCGAATTACCATTTCTGTATTACCCTAGCATGTTATATAAAACAACATGAATACGACTTTCGTCAATTTGTTATGGTCGCGAAAATTATTCATATGACGTACACAAATAAATCATATTATATTGGCTTCTCGTGTCTTTGTATTCTGCCCATTAATATTAATCGTCATGAAAACAAATTGTACGTATATAATTATAGTGTAAAGTTCACCATAATAATTTCTGTTTTGGAGGGGATTGACGTCAGGCAGGATTGACGTTAGGCCGGTCGTAAAGGCTACAAGCCATATCTCTGTAAAAGCATGTTGCTCCGATCAACTGCGAGTGGGATAAGAGTAGAAGAATAATATGTCGTGTTGTGTGTGTAATTTTTGAAGTAATGTGTGTATTCCTTAATTATCACTTACTTTGACGGTGGCGGACATCGTGGGGAAACCTGCATACCTGTTCCTCATAACTCATAAGAATCTCGTCGCAAGGTTTACCAACCCGTATAAGGACAGTGTGGTGGCGAGCTCCTCTGATTAGAACAGAACTTCCGTGCTTAGCACTGTGAAGAATATAATACAGATTACAGGGGTAATATTTTTATTACCCCTTCTGATGAACTGCAGGGGTCCCAGGGGTTACTGGAAACCCCTGCAGTATCTCATGGTCGGCGTTATAAGAGTTAGGGTGGAAGGGCAAGTGATTTTGGGTGGGGGAGTTGAGAGGTAAGGAAAGGTGATAATAAAGATGGGAGCGAGGAGAGGGGAGGGATGTAAGAAGATGATGAGGGAAGAGCAAAGGAAGGGGCAGGACTAATATTATACCTACTTACGTGACGAAGTGAACATGTAATAATTTCGTGTTATCGTTGAAACCAAGTGTATTTAGACAACAAGAGCGGGGATTTACTAATTCACTAAAAAAACCCTAATATTTATTATGAAAAAGTGGAAAATTAATTTATATCTACTTCCAGAATTATTAGTCAAATTCCATTAACATTATTAAAACGAACTCAATTTTTAACGAAAATACTTCAAAATATCAATGCGGTCGGTACATGTTTAATGCTTTTAAAAATGTAATAACCGTGATGTCCAATATGGGTAATGGAGTGCAGCGACACAATGCAATCGCTTCAATACATGCATGGACACATAATGTATTGCAAGTAAATGGATCCATGCATGTTGTGTTGCGATATAACAATCGGGCACGCAACATACGGTACATTTTAATTTCAAAAAGTACTATATTTATAACTAGCTTTTCCTCGCGGCTCCGCCCGCGTAATCTGCCTTTTCCGGGACAAAAAGTAGCCTATGGTACTCAGTGATAATGTACCTTTCTAACGGCAAAATAATTTTTGAAATCGGTAGTAGTAGTTTTTAAGTTTATTCGTTACATATAAAAATACAAAGCTTTCCTCTTTATAATATTATTGTAGAAAATAATTCTTAATTCATCCAACAGTCACACACATAGTTCTGAGCCCACACTAGTTTAAACTGTGGTCTGGCTATCAGGAACTACAAGGAACTTGTGGTCTCCTAACACACCCAGACCCGAATCGATTCCCGAGTCGGGTTAAAGTGATATTGGGTTTTTCTATCACAAAATGCTTAGTGTCAGCCCGGAGTCTAGAATTGTGCCCGGTATGGCGATAGGCTCGCCTACAATTATTATCCTTTACAATTATTTACCTCCCCATCTCCCTTGTCAGCAAAAGTAAGCAAAGCTCTTGTTTTGCTTTGCTTACAATACGTCAAATTGTCAATCGTACCGAAACGAAACAATAGAATGACGGAAGAAATTGTGCGCGAATTCCCCTACTCAGTTCTAAGCGAATACCTAAACGTATACATTATTTGTGAGAATCCCCAAAAATGCGTTTCGTTTTCAAACATAGATAATGTGTGGGTTGCCATATGTGTAACGTTCCAGGGTCAAGCGGAGTACATCCTAGCTACTTCAGGGATAATTATAGGGACTGCTCAGGGACTTAATTTCTCGCGACGATCACGGTCACGGAATGTAATTGTTTGTTATATAGCATAGACTGCCAAACGAGCAAGTGGGTAACCTGATGGTAAGTGATCTCCACCGCCCATGTACGCCCACAATACCAGAAGTCATAGGCGCATTGCCGACCTTAACGGGAATGGATAATTAAGGGATTGGGAAGGGGAGGGTTTTGGGACCCAGGATATCTCACTCACCATACGAAACGCAGCAGCATGCCGCTACTTTACGACGGTTTCCTGTGAGATAGTGGTAACAACCAGGTCGAGCCGGCCCATTCATGCTGTAGACAAAACTGTCTACAGTGTGGCTCTACCACTCATTGAGCATAATAATTTCTCTCATCCATAATTTCAAACTCAGTTCATAGATAGACTTCTAGTCTGTCTGTAAACCTGAATGAACCCTCCCGCGGCGGCGCGGCGCGGGGTGGCGCGTCGGTGCTGGATCGCGCCGGTCGGCATTCGATCCCGTTACCTAACGGCAGCGCTCGCACGCCCACCATTAAACATTTAATCGTCGGCTTTTATTTACCGCATACTAGCGAATGATTTCGCGTGCTTATAGTGTCTACTAGTGTAACATTCTAGCGGAGGAAGGATGTTTATGATAACCGCGAATTAATATCATAACCATAAGTTAAGGCGCTCATAGACAGTTGCACTCACTGATAAGTAACACACAAGCGCGTTAAGCAACCTTTGGCGCGGTCAGTCTATGGATGGGTGACCAGTTGGTATTCAACTGAATGTCTCCGTTCTTTGGAGGGCACGTAAAAGTCGTTCCCGGTTGTTATCAACTGGCTGCCAGTGCCAGTGGAAGGCCTACGGGTAGTTTTTTGTTATAGCATAAAATATTACATGTACCTTTAGTTATACATTTTCTGTATGTTTCCAAAATAAATAAATAGACCGGCAAACATAGGCGCGCCTTAAAGGGAAGGGACAGTTAATGGTTTGGGAAAGGAAGGGAGATATGGGCCTCCGGATATCTCACTCACCATACGAAACGCAGCAGCAAGCCGTTACTTTACGTCGGTTTTCAGTGAGACAGTGGTAACGACCCGGTCGAGCCTGCCCATTCATGTTGTAGCCAAAATTGTCTACAGCGTGGCTCTACCACTCATAGTATCATCATCATAGTATCATACATCATTGATATAAAAAGAAAGAAAGGTAATTTTTATTTTCTTTAGATATTTGCTTTTATTTTAGCAGTCTTCGTTCTGTGCCACTGAGTAAATTTATTTTCTTTCCTGACAATTACATTCAACGTGAGAAAACCACATTAGGCGGTTAGTATTTTATGTCGTTATGTCATCATTTTGTGGTTACATAAATTAGTTTTATGTATTGTTCTATGTGGCTTTTTATGTCAGTGTCTGTGACCTTTAAACAGACTTCTAACGCAAAATGAGTGTTTAAATAAATAATATTTAATTAACTTCAATTAAAATTAGTGAGATAATGCTGTATTTTGTCATAATATTAAAATGTGAACGCTACTCGGTAATCTCAGCCATGTTTTTTTTATCCGAGCACGGCAAAGTGACTGCTCTACACCTGATGGTAAGCGTAGTGCAATCCAAAAAGCAACGACAAACAATGTTAATCGGTGTAAATGTTTATCGGTGATCACCAGAGTCATGCCGGCCTGTATTTTACTTCTTTGGAGAGGCAAGAAGCAAATCAAGGGAACTGGATATACACTGGCTGATCCTGGAACGCGATCCACACAAGATGTGTTGGTCACTATGGGAGGTTTTAAAATCATGTGTACGGTGGTCGCTATCCGGGTGGATATGAATATCCTATCACCAGCATGTGTTTGTGCTAAAATGCGATATCAAATTTATACTATAATTTATATCTAGTATATGTAATGGTCATTGGTGGGTCAAGCACCGTATCCTCCTTATTAAATAAATTAATATACCCAAAAGTACCCACGTAGTGATGACCCCCACACAAGGTTAAAACTGTATCGTAGGTATCAAGAACTACGTGGGACTTGGTCTCATAACACCCAGACCCGAAATTCGTATTTGTGGATCACACAAACATTTGTTTCGGTGCAGGATTCGAACCCGCGGCCTGTCGCTTCACAGCCGACTACTCGCCTACTGCCACGGAGGTCGTTGAAGAATATTTTATTACAACAGACATTATCCAACTGTTCATAAGCAATTATAGATATCATCTATACTAATAATAAAGCTGTAGAGTTTGATTGTTTGATTGTTTGTTTGTTTGTTTGTTTGTTTGAACGGGCTAATCTCAGGAACTACTGGTTTCAATTGAAACATTATTTTTGTGTTGGATAGTCCATTTATCGAGGAAGGCTTTAGGCTATATAACATTACGCTGCGACCATTAGAAGCGAAGCATCAGTGAAAAATGTTGCAAAAACGGGGAAAATTATTCATATTTGAAGGCTTCCGTTGCTAAGCTACCGAAATAATATTATTTGAAGGCTTCCGTTGCTAAGCTACCCTAATCTATACTAATATTATAAAGCTGTAGAGTTTGATTGTTTGTTTGTTTGTTTGATCACGTGGGCGGAGCCGCGAGCAAAAGCTAGTTATTATATAAAAGACAAAAAATCCGTTCATAACATTAACGACTATTAAAATAAAACAACGGTTAAGTTAAAAATATATAGCAATTAAACAAAAAAAAAATAGCCTTTGATTACTTTAGATCATTAAATACTGTGTTGCCAATTCCATTTATATCGTTAAAACTGTGTTTTTTTTATTTCTTGTATATATATGCAAATCAAAACCAGTTTTTGAAAAAAAAAACCTACCTACGTTTTAAAACACAAAATACTAGTTTTTCCTTGCGACTTTGCCCGTGCGATCTCACAATAATGCTTTTTTAGCGTAGACCAGACGAGCAAATAGGTCACCTGGTGGTAAGTGATCTCCACTGCTTCTGAACGCCCAGAATATAAAAGAAGAATCATGGACGCGTTGCCGAGTTTAATGGAAAAGGATTGGGAAGAGAGGGGATTTGGGCCTCCCGATATCTCACACACCGTACGAAACGTAGCAGCAACCCGCTAGTTTACGTCTGTTTTCGATGAGAACGTAATAACAACCCTATCCCATTCATGCTGTAGACAAAACTGTCTACAGCATGGCTCTACCACTCAGCAACGCTTGTGGGACTATCGCCCGTGTTCACAAACATCACTCAAGTGACCTCTTTGCTAAGTGTCGTTTTCTGTACACGTGATTGGTCCGTTTGTGTTTAGCGCCAAAAATGGACCAATCACGTGTACAGACATCATCGCTATGCGTTCGTGGACACTGTGTTGCCTCATAGTAATGTTTGTGAATACGGGTGTATGTTTTTAAAATATACGATTCAGGATCATTAAATCTCAGGATTTATTCGTTTGATGATGCGTTTTTTTCAGTTTTTTTCGTAGTCATATAATTCCAAAAACGCTGAGTGTAATATTTTATTATCTCAAATACTAATACATAATCTTTAAAAATTGTATAAATAAATACACCCAACAGTCACACATACAGTCCTGACTCCATCCTAGGTTTACCTGTATCGTGGGTATTAGAAACTACGAAGGACTTGCGGTCAACAACTGCCAGACTCGAAATAAATATGTGTAGATCACACATATGTGTGTTCGGTGCAGGAATCCTGCCACGCTGCAGACTGCACCACGGAGTCTGCCAAAGTCTAAAATATCTAGACCCGAAACACAATTAAGGTAATGTGGATAATATCCTAAATACTATTTTGCACACTCACTCACACACCTAGATGTTTTGATATTTTAAATAAAAAACATTTTGAAGTAGGAATTTTAGCTCAACAAAAAATTATGTACAATTTTTTTGCCATAGATCCTTAACCTTTTCATGGTAAAGTACTAAATTGATTGACCATTTGATTGTGATTTATGTATGGATTTTTTATTGTATTGTATTGTAGAATTGTTTTTTGCTTATATTTGGCCAAATCGAATAGGCTGGACATAGTAATTTTTTTTCTAACAATTGCGTACAATATTTATGGTTATTAATAATATCTAATGGCTTATCCTGGTTATACAAACATTTTTGACATGTTTGCCCTTCCCACGCATGTAATCCCCAAAGGGGTAGGCAGAGGTGTAATCAGAACAACCACATTTCGCCGAGCCTATTTCCATCCCATGATGTGATTGGCCGCGAGTCCAATCCACTTTTACACGACCCGGGAGCGAACATTATTTTCCCGTATTAACCCCTGCTAATGGCCCATAAAATCAGAATGTGGTAAAATAAATCATGGGTGCGTGGCCGAGCTTAAAGAAAACGATTGAAGATTAGGAACAGGATTTAGGCCTTCAGATATAGCTGAGAGTACGAAAACCGCTACTTCACCGTCTTAGCTACCATATCGAGCCATCCCATTCGAACTGTCTACAGTCTTGCACTTTTTGACAATTGTCTCCGGAAAGACAACACAGATTATAGTCTTTTCAAAATCCCAATCTCAGGTGTGTTTGGAGTTGTGCTTCTCTGAATGCAAGATATCTATTCCGTAACTATTCAAATGGATCTCATTTACTACAAAAAGTTTTACTGCCCAACAGATTATACTTATGGAATTTATAACTGGTTAAAGCGCCGCAGGATGTTGTCATTGATCATTTTTTGCATGTATTAAAGTCAACTATTATGTTTATTTAGGAGTTCTTCTAAAAAAGGGCAAAAGAAATATTTAATGACCTTAATTGTTAGATTTGACTAATAACTTTGAATTTTTATCGGTCAATTTCGTTGAGATTCAATATTAAATTATTGAAACTATTAGGTATTACATATCTAATACTATTATCATTCTGAAAGTTTAGATGTTTGTGAGTTTGTGAATTTGAAAGAAGAAAGAAATAAAGACATACAATTTATTCTGATTTTGATGTTTGTTAGTCAGTTTTAACGCCTTAACGGCTGAACGGTTTTGGATGAAATTTGGCACATTGGTAAACCAAGATCTGGATTAAAAGGCAAGGCAAAAGGCCGCTCACAGGTGAAGCCGCGGGCAAAAGCTAGAAGACTATAAAGAAATAATATTTACATGAAGGCCATCAGCCGTTTTTGCTACGAGCAAAAACTAGTAAAAATATAAGTATGATTACCACCATTATAACTTTTTTAAATGTGGAGTTAATTGATATAATATTTTAATACTATAAAAAACGTCATTTACCATGGCGAGGTCCACGACTCGAGCCACCTTTATTAGGACCCCAGAGTAAGGAGCCTCCTCACAGTGCGTGTTGCATCCAATAACACCGTCTCCTGCATCTGGCTCTTGACTCAACGATCAATGAACATCTTCTTGGTCAAAGCTATTTAGCATTGACCTATTACCAGAAAGTTCTATCGGAACAATGATTGTCGAGTCCACATCCCACATGTTAGGAACCTCACGTGCCAGATCCAGATATTTCGACTTTTTGGCTTTAAATAAGTTATCGTCATGCGGAATAGTGACATCGACAAGTATTGCCCGGCGCGGCGTGCTAATCCACGTACTACCACAATATTAGGCTTATTGACAATAGAATTCCTGTCCGCGAGAATTGTAGGTAAGATTATTATATAAAAGATAATATTTCCAATCTGAATAACTATTAAATCGTGTCCTGGGAATATGATAACTAACCAACAGCTAGTATTGCCAATTTTAGCTTACGAAACCGAACTCGCCTGCGGTAAAATATCACGTTCCGTCCAATTGAATTGGAGACGTTTCTTGGGGGTGTGATCCCGGGTGGCACAATTAAGGCAGACATTTACTACTGCGGATATTGGGTCGGACAAATAGGGAAATGTACGGAATAGTTGTGGATTTTAGAGGATTCTATTGATTTCGTCTTTTTTTTATTCGATTGAATGACGAGACGAGCAAGGCACTTGCCTGATGGTAAGCGCCGCACCTGCCCATAAACAGAAGCAACACCACACAGAACTTTGAATTACAAAGCACTGCATGGTACTGAACTGCACTCATAATGCCCAGTAATGTCACTGGCTGCAATATCCTTCAAACCGAAACACAACAGTGCTTACACACTGTTGCTTAGCGGCAGAAATAGACAGCGATGGTACCAACCCAGACGGCCTCTCGCATACCAGGGACCTACGACCTTGTCTGCCTCTATGGACCAATTATAATGCGTATGCATGTACGACTGCTGTGCTGAGGTCTCGGGATCAATTCCAGTGTCGGGTAAACGCCCGGCATGTGAAATTATGCCGATAATGGGGATAAGCTCGGCGAAATGTGAGTGTATTGGTTACTTCTTGGCTTCTGCCTACGCCTTCGGGGATTACAGGCGTGAGTGCATATGTATAAATAAAGTCGAATGTGTTGCGCTGACTTTCGCGTGACTTTCCTTCGTCCGCTCTTCCTAAAGCCTAGACTTAGTTTTGAGACGTATGACGTTATTTAAACTCAAATATATGTGCAAATATGACGTCACACCCGTAACCGGCATCTTAGTGCAAATAACTAGATTGTATTAAGTGATTTAAAGGAGGAATGTAAAGAAAACACTCTTGACTTGTTTATTGGCATCCGTCATCGTAACTTCGTAAGAGTGCTTGTACATTTGCTAATACCAATATCTTTTTATGGATACAACTATGTAATAAAATTTGAACCGATATCAAGTAAAAATTTAGATGTTGATTTTATTTTGCTGTGGTGAAAAATCAAACATAGTGACTTGTTCCGGCCAGTCGCATCTTCATCATCTGACCCTTGAGGGCCTAATGTCTCTGGCAGTGTCCAGTCCATCCAGTAACTTCAGACTGACATCATTCTGGCAGTTGACACTATATTTGGAAAATCCATCCAATGTTTATCAAATTATGATTTCATAACGAATACTCCGAACCAAACACCCAATTCGTGATATAATATTTGTCTCATACAACCAACGCTCTCGTTTTTTATTCCTGTTTTACCAAATTTGTATGGGCAGCTCGAACTCTGAGGTAACCATGTGCTCCCACTCGAACAATCAAATCCATTGAATTTGGAATGAGCAAAAAAAATTGTATCATATTGTGTTATGACAAAACAATTTTTCTAAGCACAGATCAATAGACTTATAGACACCACATAAGAATTAGCTTTACATGAAACGAATTCAATAATAGTATGTCGGTGCACTAAGTGTAAGTCTGTGAAATGATATGCCATGTCAACCAAAAGACACAGAATAACTGAGCCAATGGGTTCACATTTCTTTCACGTTTTGAGTGTTAGAGTAACACTGTAGATAGTTTGTCTACAGCATGAATGGGCTGGCTCCACCGAGTCGTTACCACTGTCTCACAGAAAACCGACGTAAAGTAGCGGCTTGCTGCTGCGTTTCGTACGATGAGTGAGATATCCGGAGGCCCAAAACCCCTCCCTTTCCCAATCTCTTAAATATTCCTTTTCTTTAAGGGCGGTAACTCGCTCATGACTATTCTGGTATTGTGGGCGTACATGGGCGATGGAGATTACTTACCATCAGGTGATCCACTTGCTCGTTTGCCGTCCTATGCTATAAAAAAATATCGCCTCCTATGAAATATATGTAGTGATCGTACGCAAGCTCGGTGTATGGGGACTGGACGTGGCGCCCTCGTTCCTATAAAGTGGCGTCTTTTGGATTTATTTGTCTATTTTCTAAAGCAACATATTCAAATGTTCGTTGTAACAACAATATAACGTTTATTTAAGCATTATTGCATCGTTTAGTTGTTTTTGTCTCAACTAATAACTTGGACTTTTTTTTGCGCTATAAACGTTTTGTAGGCTTACTCGGGGTACTGACCGTGGTGTCATTCAATAGCTCTAGAATATAATATTGTTATCATTTTAGAGTATAATTTTAGTTATTTTTGCAAACATAACTTATCTTATTGTATCCACGAAAGTGTAGGCAGAGCTGCATTTTTCCGCTCCTTGGTGTGATATGCGTGCCATTCGACGCATCAGGCACAGATCAATTTTGGCCAACACCAGGTGATTTGATGGGGATGAGTTGCTTTTCGAATCAAAAATTAAACCATTAATATTTTGATTCACCTGAAGATCGAACCCAATACCTTACACACACAGCCTAAGTACACTCTCATTAGATTTCGATTATCCATACATTTTACTAATCATTAATGTCTTCATAATATTCTTTATCTTACTACTATTTTAAATGTGTAGGTTTGGATGTCTGTTAGTCAATCACGCCTTAACAACTGAACGGTTTTGGATGAAATTTGGCACACAGGTAGACCATGACCTGGATTAGGACAGGCTACTTTTTCGGAAAAAGACGCATTCTCGCGGGCGAAGCTAGTTCATATCGTGTGAAGGAGCTTTAAGATTGTTTGAGTTGCGTTTTGAAACACGGCCAAAGCGGGAACATCTGGTGCGGTACAAAATGCACATCATTACTTTTTATTAATACTGTATGTAGGGTTGGCACGTACCGAACATTTAATTGAATGTATTGATTTTGAAGTATCCGAAATATTTTTGGCGAGTCGAAGTCACAGGCCAGTAAGATTGTTAAACTGATTGAATGTTATAAATTAAGTCAAATAATGCCAAATTGTGAATTTTTGGGGGGAAATTGTGTACCGATGAGAACTTTTAAAGAAAAATATTCACTTAATAAATGCCTAATGTCAGGAGCTGGTTCTGATATTCTTGGAAAAAATATTAAATAGGTACTCAACAATTCCTTTCTTTGTTTAGTTACTATACTTCCTCATTTTTGGTGCATCCATTACCACATACAAAAAGAACTTGTTTCCTCTGACAACCCTATCAATATATTGATATTCCAGCGAAAGTGTTAAAACATTTTCTGATTCGCAATCAGACGTGTATCTTTTATAGCTACTTCTTCATTTTTTACTGTCATTTCGTATTTTTAGATTCCAAACCTGTTTTAGTTTCTAGAAATTTCTTATCTCTAAGAATTTTTATTTTTTCTATTCACTTTTATATTAAGACTAAAATAAATTACGCAAAATGTAAAACTTGTTTTATTTGAATTATGATAGTATGTTTTATTTTAGTATATTAACAGTTATCTGGATTTTCGAACATTCTGGATATTCCGTTATTCGGATGTACGTTGTGTGAACTTGTGTGGATAGGTGTCTATGTACAAAGTAACACGATTATGTAAATGCTATGGAATTTGACGGTAAACATATTTACCATAACGGGCAAGTAATGACACTTACATATTACATTGCTACTTATGTTTATAAAGGAATATTTCGCTACCAAAGTGGAAACTTTTTTGTAGATCGCTATAATTAAGGTATGTTTACATTGCCTGGACAATATATCCTAGGTACATTAAAATATGATAATTAGTATTCTTTTACTAGGTGTTAGGTCTCTCTAGGTCTCGAACATCAGTGTGTTAGTACTGTTGTTTTTTTATATTCTGGTTCGGCAAAGTGACTACGCCAAACCTGATGGTAAGTGTAGCGCAATCTAAGAATACTGTCGACCAACGACCGACGATGTGTCTATCGTAGGTCGGCAAAAATATGTCGGCCTGCCTAACTGCTTCTTCGTACTCCGTTTAAAGGATCCCATATTATGGACGGAACAAGTGTGCCGGCAAACTATTCCACAGCTTAATTGTTGTGTTTCGGTTCGAAGGACGTTGAAGCCATTGTAATTACTGGACATTAATGGACTTAAGAACTGACTGCATTGTCTCGGGGTGACGAATGCAGTCCCGTACCATGCAGTGCATAATTCAAAGTTATGTGTGATGTTTCCAATTTTGGGCAGACGTGGCACTTACAATCAGGCGAGAGAAAAAAAATATACCCACAGTCACATGCATAATCTTGTAGGCTTAGTACAACTTTTGATAATTTTCTAAAATTTCCATTCCCGGCCAACTATATGATTTTTCTATCACGAAATGCTCAGTATCACCCAGGAGTATGGAATCATGCGCGGTATGACAATAAGTTCGTTCCCAATCACATTATGGGACGGAAATAAGCTTGGCGAAATGTGGGTGAACTAGTTACACCTCTACCTAACCCTTCGGGGATTACAGGCGTAAGTGTATGTCACATCATTCCTATACTATGATAGCGTCCACTAATATCCTGAGGACTACTCGCATTGGGACTACGTGACTAGATGTTTATAACCAACCACAACACTTATTCTGAACAACGATATTATAGTTAATAAGATTCCCTCGTCGTTCCCACTTATAACCAATTACCCCGACCTGCGCACGCGCAGCGGAAGCCGCGGCGCCCGTGCCATCATGTCCCCACGTGACTTCCTGTACCATTCCACCACGCCTGTCAATTAATCAGTAATTGACCTGGTAAGAGGGTACTGCCTTGCCTATGGAACTAGTAAAAAACTTGGGTTCAGTTCCCAGATCGGGCTGTAGAATTTTGGAAATCTTATAACTACAAAAATAAAGGATTAACCTGCATATTATGTTAAGTGAACATAAAGTTGTAACTTTATAAGTGATTTTGATTACACACAATCTACTTGAAACATTAAAATATATTACAGGATTACGAGTGTTTTCCTTGTAATAGATCGGAGTCATATTTTTTAATTATGTAACGTTTCTGCCGAGTCACCGACGTGTGGATTGATGTCGTGATTATATAATATCTTGAACAGATGTTTGTTAACGTGATGAGGACAAGGTTTTGTGGAATAAATATTAGTACCTGGGCGACCGAGCTTTGCTCGGGTGAAAAAAAAAAAAAACTTGAGAGGTGTCAAGGGACACCCGGATGGAACGAAGTTCCTTTCGATTAATTAGTGAAGGAATTGTAATAAAATTTTATTTTTTTAAGTTATAATTATAGATTTTTTTATTATTAACAAATATAATGTTATATAAACTTAATCAGTAGGCTCAATTTTCGTAATAATATTATTTACAAAAAACCTGTATACACTCAACAAAAATAATCGTCGCGACACCACACTGTTCAATGCAAAATAGAAATGAAATACACCGGCTGCTACGTCGCCCAGCCCGTAAATCGTGTTCGATATTCAAAAAAAAATGAAATGCAAATTTCGAACCGCGTCTACATTTCTAAATGTCATAAGTTTCACACCCGTCTGGATGGGATTAAGTCCTTTTACTTTTATTAACGGAATTTTGACTTTAATTTTGTGTAATAGATATCAAATTATTTAAACAAATGTCATAAGTTTCACACTCGTCTGGATGGGATTATATCCTTTTACTTGTATTAACGGAATTTCGACTTTAACTTTGTGTGCTAGATATCAAATTAAGTTATCACTTTAAAAAAGTGTCGTGACAACTTTTCGTGAGATTTTTTTCCGTCTAGCCCCCTTTCACAACGCGCGTTCCAAAAGTAGTATTATTATTCGCCAATAGATGTCAGGAATTAAGTCTAACCTCAAAGCAAACACTCATTGACTTAATTAATTAATTACTAATCTTAATCTAGATGACCCGGTGAACTTCGTATCACCTACATATATTTGTGTAAAATGTGGTCAAAACTTAATACAAATGTTTCATTTACATTAAATGCAATTAAGTGAGGTACACCATTGCACGTAAGGTAGCCCGTCACACATTTAATTGACTTCGACGACCTAAGTCAGGTCGTCTTCCACCTCCCCCTGGTGGGACAGTCCTGTCCCTGTCCCTGTTCCTGACCCTGACCCTGTCCCTGTCCTGTCCCTGTCCTGTCCCTGTCCTGTCCCTGTCCTGTCCCTGTCCTGTCCCTGTCCTGTCCCTGTCCTGTCCTGTCCCTGTCCTGTCCCTGTCCTGTCCCTGTCCTGTCCCTGTCCTGTCCCTGTCCTGTCCCTGTCCTGTTCTGTCCCTGTCCTGTCCCTGTCCTGTCCCTGTCCTGTCCCTGTCCGGTCCTGTCCTGTCCTGTCCTGTCCTGTCCTGTCCCTGTCCCTGTCCCTGTCCTGTCCTGTCCCTGTCCCGTCCCTGTCCCGTCCCTGTCCCGTCCTGTCTCTGATCCTGTCCCTGTCCCTGTCCCTGTCCCTGTCCCTGTCCCTGTCCCTGTCCCTGTCCCTGTCCCTGTCCCTGTCCCTGTCCCTGTCCCTGTCCCTGTCCCTGTCCCTGTCCCTGTCCCTGTCCCTGTCCCTGTCCCTGTCCCTGTCCCTGTCCCTGTCCCTGTCCCTGTCCCTGTCCCTGTCCCTGTCCCTGTCCCTGTCTTGTCCCTGTCCTGTCCCTGTCCTGTCCCTGTCCTGACCCTGTCCTGTCCCTGTCCTGTCCTGTCCCGTCCTGTCCCGTCCCTGTCCCTGTCCCGTCCCTGTCCCGTCCCCGTCCCTGTCCCGTCCCCGTCCCTGTCCCTGCCCTGTCCCTGCCCTGTCCCTGCCCTGTCCCTGCCCTGTCCCTGCCCTGTCCCTGCCCTGTCCCTGCCCTGTCCCTGTCCTGTCCTGTCCCTGTCCTGTTTAGTATAGCGTGGCGACCCGTCACCACGGCAAGCTTCGCAACGCCAACAATCCCGTTTATACCTGTGCTTATAGATGTTTCACATCAAAAAGACATCAAGTGTTTCATACCCAGGAACAGTTTGTATTGGAAAATTAAGTTGTCGTTTTTAGTGTTTTCCTTTACTTATTATTTATGTTACTCATTTTTTCTCACTGGGTAATTTTTTAAGAATGATTCCTAGCTAGATCGATTTATCGCCCCCGAAACCCCCTATATACTAAATTTCATGAAAATCGTTGGAGCCGATTCCGAGATTCCAATTATATATATATATACAAGAATTGCTCGTTTAAAGATATAAGATATAATAGTTTACATTAATGGAGAAAAAATAGGAAGTGAAAGCTAATCTGTTATGAGTGATAGAGCCACGCTGTAGTTTTGTTGGTTCTGTCTACAGCACGAATAGACCGGTCAAAGCGGTTCGTTGCTGCTGTCTCACAGAAAACCAATGAACAGTAGCGCCGTGCTACTGCGTTTCATTCGATGATTGAGATATCAGTAGGCCCAAATGGCACTGCACTGGGACCGCAAGTCGGTAGTTCCTGATACTCACGATACAGGTTTAACCTAATGTGGGGTCAGGACTATATGTGTGTCTATTGGATATATTTATTATTATTATTTTACAGTCTTAAATGTTATCTAATAATTCCTTGGATATTAGAAAACATGTCTTTAATTTATCAACGGTTTCTACGGTTATAATGCAAATATTTTTAGGTACAAATATTTATTTTCCTCCATTTAAAACCACTGAACACTTACTCAATGAAACCATTCGCGTGATAGCCCCACTGACCGCGGAAGTGGTCGACGCAAAGAGATATAAAATGCAAGTGAAAGTACGCAGGAAGCCTAAAGCTGACACACTGACATCTTAAGCCTATCGCACACTGCGGCCTGTGGAATGGCAACACAGTTACACCACATATAACATTACATCACATGTAAGTGATTCATCGACTCCCAGACAAAACCACTAGACCTGAAAAGCTGAAATTTTTAGTGTATTTTTTTATTGATACATTTAATAATAGAATAATACCCAAGCAGCTGGCACAGTCCCTTACACTTTTAGATCTGCCACAACAAACTTATATACGGCTACAGAAAGCAGTGCAGAATAGTTAGAAAGTTTTTGCAAATAGAGCCAATTCCCCTACAGACTTCTAACGTAGATTCGAACCCTACTGATAGCCGCTTGGCTTAGGCCCGTGGTTGCCAGAATATACTGATCTTGTAGATCGAGAAGCGGAAAGCAAAAATAACAATAATAATATTTATTTATTACAACATGTTGATGCTAACAAATACTCTTACCACAAATCTAGAAATAAAACTACAACATAACTTAAATTTGAATGAGATTTGAATTGCTGGTGGCAGGATTCATATCCGCGACCGCGACCACTGACACGTGGTGTTAAAACCTGCCATAGTGACCCACATACCTTGAGTGGCTCGCGTTCCAGGAGCAGCGGGTGATTTCCGTTTCTCCCGACGAGTTGATTAGGGCGGGTACAGGGGTACATCCTTGTATCCCTGTGCCTCAATCGTTCAACCGCCTGCCTTTGGAGAGTGAAGAAGTGTTTATACAGGCCGGCACGATTCTGCAAGCTATCGGACTCTCGACTCATTGTTTGTCGGAGGCCGCTGGGTTTTTTAGACTACACTGCGCGTTGCATCAGGTGTAGTGTAGTCACTGCTGTGCTCGGACAAAACATGTTGTAGGAACATCGATTTTCCCACCAATTGTGAATCGGAAAAAACTGAATTCGATAGAGTTTAGCAGCGATGTGGTCCCATATAAATTGATTAAGATTTTCAGTGTTTTTTTGCCCCAAATAAACCTCGTGTTTATAGCACAGCGCTACGTCATTAATTCCTTTTCAGTCTATAATGTATAAATGTATAAAACGCTACAAATGTTAAAACTATTATTTCCTTAATCGAGTTTCTTCCGTTGCTTTGTGAAACACCGGTAAAGTGAAAATCGATTCCCGTTGACATTGACTTGTGCATTGATTTGTAAGAACAACATTATTTTATATTCTTATAAGTTTTGCTCGCGACTTCGCCCGCGTGAAGATTTAATCAAACCATACTTTTTACACAAATTTTGAAATCCCCTTTCGCTTCCTATGGTTGTCCATAAATTACGGTAAGTGTATTTCTTTTAATTTGGATTCCCTCCCCCTTGGTGAGGTGTGGTGAGATGTAACACACTTTCTTCAAGCTTTTATAAAAAAAAAAAAATCATGCCTATTACTAATAGTTGCTATACTGTTTTTCAGTTGAATACCAATGGCGTGGAGACCATTTCTCGAAACCTCAAACTGCGGGCCTTATACGTTAAAAATATTAACAATATTTTTGTGACACAAAGGAAAAATGCGGAAATGTTACACATAAATACTATTAAAACATTTTAATTAATACCACACATTAAAAGGATTAAATGCGATAAATATAATCTAAATCAATCGGACGTACTTAAAGCGATAGTCAAAATACATATCGGATAAAACTTAGTTAAAACAGAATTTTTAACGTATATATTTATGTATAAGCTTACGTCATTATTGTCGAAGTGGTTGGCAGAAATGCAATGACTGTTCAGCGGACTTCTATCTCATTATGTGAACACTATCTCGTATCTATCTCATTATGGGAACAAGCCTATTACCGTATCTGAGTCAGTGTATTAGTTAGTGTATTTCTAATCGATAATGCTAATTATCCAAACCTTGGGGTACGAATATAATATACCTCACAGGTTTTATAGCCGAATTAAGCATGTACTACACCAATGAGCCACTATTGAAGCCAGTTAAATTACTGTGGATTATGAGACAATATATTATGTCTCGGGGTGACCAGTGCAGTTCAGTGCCATACAGTGCTTTGTAATTCAAAGTTTGTGTGATATTGCTTCTGTTTATGGTCAGGTGTGGCGCTTACCATCAAGCGAGCACTGGCTCGTGTCGTCATTCAATCAAATAATAAAAACTTAAATTTATTCGTGGTTACATAATTTTAGAAATATGGCGTACATTACAGCTGTTATTACAGTGAAAATACTTGCATGTAACTGTAATAAATAGTTTTATACATATAATTATTTCGGTCGAACATTAATTAAACACCAACATAAAACTGCAAAACCATCAAAAGGCGAAGTTCGTTCACCTTGAATGTTTATAAATATGGTATATTAATGTAATCGATTATTGTGTAACGCGACTGGCAACTGGTCACCATTGCCCGCGTCGTGTAGAAAGTTATCGTATTGAGGTCGCACTGGTGGCGTCGTGCGCCACTTCCCAGCAATTTTGACAAATGTATGATATTGCATAGTGCGAGTTTGGTTTTTAGGTCGGGTAATTTTATTTGATTGAATGTCGAGACTAGTAAGGCGTTCGCCTGATGGTAAGTGCCACGCTTGTCCATAAACAGAAGTAACACAACACAGAACTTTGAATCACAAAGCACTGAACTGCGCTCGTCACTCCGAGACATAAGATGTTAAGTCTGATAATGCCCAGTAATTTCTGGCTTCAATGTCCTTCAAACCGAAACACAACAGTGCTTATACACTTGCTTGTAGGCAGACCCCTACAAGTACTGTATTTTTTTTCAATAGATAACATCCCGGATATTTTTTAACTATTTCTAACTATGAACGGGCATTGTACGTAGTCCATGTGAACTTTAAGATTATATTATATTATTTATTTTAAACGTTTATCCTGAAATGTAAACTAAACCCGATCCAAAAAATAAATGAATGTTTACACCGTCAGCCAGTGCTATTCAAAAATATTATGTTTATCGTTTCACTTGTGTTTATAACAAAAAGAGCAATAAAAGTTAAAACGTAACACAGGTGTACATTGTTGGCGATGCGAGCACAATTTATGATCTTCGGCGACCTTCACCAGATCATTTGTCACGTGACACAACCCGTGTCACCTACGACGACGACTCGTGTTCACATTGTTTTTATATTGTTCTTTTAGAGAAAAATGGCGCATATTTAATATCAACTTTAAAGGAGGTTTTTAATTTGTACGTGTGTTTTGGGGGTTTCAGTAGCCAAAGGAAGGCAACGGAATTCTATTTTTAAACGACGACAAAAATAGAGGACGTTCTCAATTTGAAACGTTTATTATTTTCTTATGCCTACGGCGCCCCGTTGGTCTATTTGCTGGCCCACGTTATTTTGTAGATATTATATTCTTTTTTATTCGATTGAATGACGAGACGAGCAGTGCGCTCGCCTGATGGTAAGCGCCACGCCTGCCCATAAGCAGAAGCAACACCACACAGAGCTTTAAATTACAAAGCACTGTATGGCACTGAAATGCGCTCGTCACCCCGAGACATAAAATGTTGTCTCATAATGCCCAGTAATTTCACTGGCTTCAATGTCTTTCAAACCGAAACACAAGAGTGCTCACACACTGTTGCTTGGCGGCAGAAATAAACAAAGTATTGTATTAAACATTTTCAAGGACTTGAATTTCACGTGGTTTTCAAAAACCAAACCGTCCACTATCCACCATACACCGAAACCTTTTTATTATTCCTTTCTTTTATTTCCATTGTTAAATAAACATCTGCCGATCCCCACAATACCATCGTGCCACCACACTAGTCGTGATTACGACTAATTAGCAACCCACGACCGCTTTCATCGCAAGCGTGACCGCCATTGTGATTGCAATTAACCCCCGCGCAATTTATACTGACCATTGTTCGAAATCGCTTAAGGAATCTGTAAGTGTGGAGGTATTCCAAATGCTTAGCATACCTTATGGTAATTGGGGAGCGATGAAGTGTTTAGAATCTGGTTTACAGTAAAAAAACGGATTCTGACATCGACGGCTCCGTATTGCCCTGATTCTTTTCCTTTTTGTTCTTATGAATAAATAAATAAATAAATACACCCATCAGTCACATACATAGTCCTGACCCTACAGTAAGATACGAGTGTTGTGCCGTGGGTATCAGGAACTACGAGAGACTTTCGGTCTCACAACACCCAGACCCCGAAACAAATATTTGTGGATCACATAAATATTTGTTTTCGGTGCGGGGATCGAACCCGCGGCTTCTCGCTTCACAGCCGGCTACTCGCCCGCTGCGCCACGGAGGCTGTCAAGAGCTGGAATTTGAGTGGTAGAGCAACGCTGTATACACTTTTGTCTATAGTACGATTTTTTTATCCAAGCACGGCAAAGTGACTGCCCTACACCTGATAGCAAGCGTAGTACAGTCCAAAAACCAGCGACCACCGACAAACAATGAGCTTCTCACCCGGTTTTACAAAGCCTGGTCAAATCAACATTCAACTAACAGAACCTTGCTTTTGACAGTGCTGTCATATAAATTCGAGTGCCTGTATCGTTAATTAGTGTAGAAAATATTCTCTGATTTAACTTGCGAACAATCGTGTCTTAGTAAATGATACACCATTCGACAACAGAATTATCTGTGAATCGTCCAGAAACCCAAAATAGCGTTTGACATACGAATTTTTCGTATTAGTTTGAAATGTTAGCTAACAGGTGTGTCAAATCAAACGCGTTGACAACACTTGTAGAACATTGAAATTAAACTAATTCAAACGGATTTTATGACCACCCCGGTTGGTGACTGAGTCCACCCCGTGACCACGAAGACTGAAAACGTCGAAACGTCGGGATCAAAATTAATAAAAAAATCGCTATCAAATCCGTTAAAATTAGTTTTGTTTTAATGTGTAATATTCGCGTAAACATAAGAAATCATTAACACTTGTAGAAACTCAATTTTGATTTGACTGGTGATTAGTTTTCGACATTGATCAGCCTTTCACAACCCGGGCGAAAGTCAGGAGAAAGATTTAGATGTAATCCCGATCACACCATATCCAGAAGCATTGTCATTCACCGGCTCCTCGTGTCTGTGTAGTGAGTGCGGACCGGTTTATTGCCTCAATCACGAGGGTAAAGTTCAAGTACAATTACTCACAATTTGTACCGACAATCATCCTTAAACGAATTAAAAGGTCAATATGCATAGCGAAGAATTACCGATGAAACGTCACTTTATCTTTATCGTGAAGTGACTCAAGATCAACATATTTATTGAAACAGTAAAATGTTTAGATTAAAATTGTATCTCTACCGTCAGTTGGATTTATTTTATCCGAACTCGGCAAAGTGACTTCATTACACCTGATGGTAAGCGTAGTGCAGTTAAAATGAAATCAACGACCACCGACAAACAATGATTTTATAGGTAGTCACCGGAATCATGCCAAATAAATACTTCTCCACACGCCAAAGAGGGTAGAAGCAAACCGAGAGGCCTGCGAAAGGACGGGCGGATGATCGATGCAGGCACATGGATACAAGGATGTACCCCTATACCCGCACCAACCAACCATCAAGTCCTGTCGCAAGTCCCTCGGACGAATCGGATATACACTGGCTGATCCTGGAACGTGAATCACACAAGGTGTGTGGGTCACTATGGCAGGTTTTATGGTATGAATATCCTACCACCAGCGAATTACACTTACATACACTACTGATTAACTATATTTTATTTACTAGTGGAGGGTGTGTCAGATTATAAAGTTAAGTAATATCTGCACCAGCTTCTATTGTTCTAACATTAACATTATGTAACATTAAATATCACGGTCGAATGCCACGAGGGACCTACCACCTTGTTGTTGTTGACCTACTATTTAATCATTCACATTTTTGTCGCGGGTTAAAAATTGTAAACATGTATTTGACAAGTACGCCGCGAACCTTTCACCTTCAAGTTGTGTAATTTTGCATTTGTAATGCCTTCTTTAATTCATCAAAATAGCTACAAGTATATTAGTGCAATGACCGTAGTGAGAAAGTCCTTGACGCTACAATAGCGGGGTGAGCAGTGCGGTGCGGGGCCGGTCTTTTGCAACCGTTTGTAATATCCTGTTGCGAAAACTTCGTCCAATGCGATACAGTCATTTGATGAAAGATTTCTGCACTACTAACTTTTTAACACTTGCATGTTACTGCCCTGCTCCCATGGGTCATAGCGTGATATACATATAAACCTTCCTCATGAATCACTCTATCTATTGCTAAAAACTGCATTAAAATCCGTTGAATAGTTTAAAAGATCTAAGCGAATAGACAGCGGAAGCGACTTCATTTTATACTATGTAAATGATTTAAAAACGTCTGGACATTTTCAGATAAATACAGAAGCTACGGAATATTTAGATTTACCAAATATTTATATTATAAATCAAAGAGTACATTTCATGTAATTTAAATGTGAACATATAATTGTTTTCAACACCTGACATATGAAGAGATAAAATGTTCTATAAACAACACCCACAGACAAAAATTATTTTTAAAAACAAGTTCCAGTTTCGGTTGCGCGTGTCACCCTTTTTATATATTTTCGTCACCACAGGAAAGTTTATCAATCCACCTGGAACCTTAAACCTGGAAACTTACCTCCAGTGCCATTCGTTTCCAGATGTAATTTCTCCCACGCACTTTCAGACTATGGAATGAACTTCCCTCGGTGTTTCCTCAGGATTATGACATGTCCTTAAACCGAGGATTAAAAGGTATCTCCCCAATAGGCAGTGGCTGGGCTGTAGGTTCTTGGAATCCAGTGGTGAACGAATCCAGAGTTTGTTTCGTCGGGTCTTCTCAAGATTGGTCGTTTTGGATCCGGTTGCAGTTTTAAAACACGTGCTGTCTCGATAATGCCTATGGTCCATTATTACATTCCCTTCCCCCAAAGTATTTAACAATTCTGGACTTTTACTTTAAAAATATGGTAAATAAAAAGATTGAGTGTAATTGCCGAGAGTATGTATACAATAGTTGATATTGATCTCTATACATGAGTTTCTTTTACTTTTGTATTTGTCATAAACGCTATTTCAATTGCCTACGTGATTAATAAACTATTTCTTTCCACGGCACCTATTGTGAAGATGTTCCTCACTCTGGAATCCTAACATCCAGTTGCTTGGGTCCTAGGCCATTGGAGGGTGATATTTTTTATAATTTTATAAATGTTATATTTAAACATGGAGGAAAAACCTTTTAACACTAAGAGTAGTGCACATAATGGGCCTAACTTATAAACTTTACTTAAGCATCGATTTATTAATTAATTATTCTAGAAAATACTAGAAATAGACTAAAATTATATTTTAACTAAGTAGTTCTAAGAAAGTTTATCACTAAGGGCCTATATGTTACACCCGTAAACTTGTCAAGCTACGATAATTTGATAGTTCCCAAAATGTCGCCCTTTTGTTACTAATCGCAATGTACAATGTTTGTACCGAATTCTAAATGTCAATGACTTCGCCAAACGTGAATTATTTAGGGTACCGCTTACGTAGTTGTTATACAATACCAGTGTTTTGGCTCATGTAATAGAGTCTGGTTAAGTTGTGCGGACTGATCAAAGATATTTGGAAGTTGCTAGATTTACAGATATATAGATTTGAGTGGTAGAGCCACGCTGTAGACAGTTTTGTCTACAGCACGAATGGGCTGGCTCGACCGGCTCGTTCCCACTGTCTTACAGAAAACCGACGTTAAGTAGCGGTTCGCTGCTGCGTTTCGTACGGTGAGTGAGATAACCGGTTGCCCAAATCCCCTCCCCTTCCCAATCCCCAATTATACCTTTCCTTTAAGGTAGACAACGCGCGCATGATTCTTCTAGTATTGTAGGCGTACATGGGCGGTGGAGATCACTTACCATCAGGTGACTCACTTGCTCGTTTGCCGGCTTATGCTATAAAAAAATAACGCCGGGTTTCTGAAAGGCTGATCAATGTAATAATTTACTAATCTGTCAAAATTGGGTTGCTAGAAGCGTGGTCAACGCTTTTGATTTGATACGCCTGTTAGTAAACGAGGCTTTCAGACTAAAAACGAAAAATCGTATGTGAAATGCTATTTTAGTTTTTTTTATAGCATAGGCAGGCAAACGAGCGAGTGTGTCACTTGATGGTAAGTGATCTCCACCGCCCATGTACCTACGCTCACAATACCAGAAGAATCATGGGCTCGTTGCCGATCTTAAACGAAAGGGATTGGGAAGGGGAGGGGATTTGGGCTTCCGGATATCTCACTCACCGTATGAAACGCAGCAGCAAGCCGCTATTTTACGTCGATTTTCTGTAAGACAGTGATAACGACCCGGTCAAGGCAGCCCATTCATGCTGTAGACAAAACTATCTACAGCGTGGCTCTACCACTCATAAAATACTACAGAACCTAACATGCCATGTCCCACTGTATTTTGTAACATACAAAGTACACTATCAATCCACTTACAACTTAATGTTGGGTGTAGTAAGGTTCAAAATTGAATGCCGAAGCGAGTCCTGTACATTATGAGGCTTGATTTAATTGGGTGGCGCATACCATCGCGTATGTACTGACACCTCGATGTCATCTGATAGTGTTCTAACGGTATATAATAATAAATTATATATAACTGTATGTTGCGGTGGGTTGAAGGCAAAAAATATAATTGGTAAAATCATTAACCAACGAAGAAATGGATAAATAAATATACTCAACAGTCGTTCACATAGTCCTGACCTTAAAATAGGTTAAACTTGTATCTTTAGTATCAAGAAATACTGGGCACAAGCAGTCCGACCACACAGACGGACCTGAAACAAGTATTTGTGATCACAGAAACATTGGTCTCGGTGCGGGAATCGAACCTGCGGTCTCTCATTTCACAGTCGGCTACTCGCCCAATGCGCCACGGAGGCGGTTGATTGCACCTTATACATTTGTTATTTTTTTATGTATAAACACGCATAAATTATCACAGAGTAATGACTTTTTATTCACTTGGGCCTATGGTATAGCTTAAACTTGGTGCTATATGAATATGAGAAAAAAACATCCTTAACGGAGTTGGGATGAATATCTGAATGGGGAACTTCGACATTTTTGCGATTGCGATTGTGACGATTATTTCACAAATTTTTTTAAAAAAAGAACGTCAGAAATAGAAAAAAATACAGAAATAAAAATAACCCGTTTTAAGTCGAAGCATTAATTATTGACTATTATACCTTAAATATTAAAGAAAACACTTAAGATAAACATTATCAAAATCTTGCATAAGATAAAAAAATACGGTTAATTCTAACAACAAGTTTTAATGACATATAATTTTTTAAAGTTTTAAGTGTAAATTACACTTAAATAAGTTTTTTAGGGTTAATGGCACTTAAATAATAATTTTATAAACGTGCTCGCTTACATAAATCACTGTTTTAAACTTAATTGTGGGAATTCACTTGAATTGTTCGTAAAGATCAAGTTCAAAGTTTATTCGAGAAGGACAAAGTAATTTGAAGCGCTCGCCTATTTCGCTGTTTTACATAATTGTATAGTTTTTTCTATAATTAAATACGTAATCGTTTTCGCAGTAATTTCGTTCGAGTCCGTTGTTAATCTTTCCTTAATGTTCATACAAAATGTCATAGTAGGACTTGTTCTTTGGCGATAATTAACATTTTTTTAATCATTTTTTTATTACATTTTTTTAATACTTATTACATAACAATTTTTTATATAGCATAGACCGGCGAACGAGCAAGTAGTTCACCTGATGGTAAATGGTTTTTAGTCGACAGCAATTTACTCAGAGGTGGTGAAACAGGCGCTTAAAATTGCTATTGTTATCCCAGTGTTATTATCTGTTGCATTATGCGCAAGGTATCCAGATTCCTTAAGCAACACGGTAAAAAGTTGATGGGAGGGTACCTGAATCAAATTTTTAAGGGATTTTCACCATTAGTCACTTCCCAGCAGTGTATAAAATCATTATACACTGCTGGGAAGATATGATATATTCCACACACCAGGTATGGAACCCACGCTATGATAAGTACATTGAACGTATTGAAAATATCCAAAAGAAATTCGTTAAATATCTTTGCTATCGTATCAATATTCCTTACAATAATTTTAATTACCTCAACTTATGTAGGAAATTCCATCTCCTGCCTCTAACCAAGCGATGAGAAATAGCGGACATAACCTTCTTTTTAAAAATATTTTCTGTTATTGATTGTTCGGAACTCTTACAAAAGATTTCCCTACACGTACCTTTCAAAATTACAAGATATACTAACATTACATAGTAGTTCTAATAGTAATGGAATAGTAGTTGTTCTGTAGCGTTTTCCATTAATTGTAAATAACTTTGTTCGACAATATTTTGTTATTTCCTACTTTTGTTTACGTGTAATGCCTTATAATATATCTATACGTATAGATCTGTAATTGGCTTATTCTGTTGTAGTATTCGGATATATATATTTTTTTATTATAGCTGTAGATCTATTCAATGTTAAAATAAAATATATTAAGTACTCTCCTATAAGCAAAGAAGCAAAAGTAATGGCAGCATTTTTATGTGTTAATATAAAACTATGTTTGTTTGTTTGTTTCAGGTAAGCATGGTATAACACAACCATGTATTCATGGAGTAAAATAAAACTGGTCAGTATAAATGCTAGTTTTAATGGACAGTCCGAAAGGAGGAAGGCAATTTAATTGACATGCCAATTATGAGTAATTTGTGCGAAGCCCCGACTCGCGGTGTCACCGTCTGCATCAGTCAAAGATCTAATTATGACATTTCTTTAAACATTCCCCATCTCTAAAATAGGTATAGATAAAATCTAGATGAACGTGAGTCGTGAAATTATGAACATCATAGTACAGACCAGCATTATAGAACCTAAACAGGGGAGTGTGTGTATATTCATATCCGCCTGGATAGCGACCACCGCACACGTGGTGTTAAAACCTACCATAGTGATCCACACGCATTGTGTGGATCGCGTTCCAGGATAATCCAATGTATATCCAGTTTGCGACATGACTTGATGGTTGGTTGGGGCTTGTATAGGGGTACATCCTTGTATCTCTGTGTCTGCATCGGTCATCAGCATATCCTGTCGCAGGCTCCTCAATTTGCTTTTTCACTCTTCGGTGTGGGAAGAAAAATTTATACAGGCTGGTATGGTTCGGGTGACCGCCGATAAACTCATTGTCTTTCGGTGGTCGCTGGTTTTTTGACTGTACTGCGCTTACCATCAGGTGTAGTACAGTAACTTTGCCGTACTCGATTAAAAAATAGATCACTGGTCTATTAGTGATAACAATCCTTCACTGTCAGTACAAATCGAGTGCAAGTGAACTCGGCAAATATTTTTAAACCGAACACAGAAAACATGTGTGACGCACGTTATTAGATAATTTCGGTACTGTAACATGTTTTTCATGAGTCACTGAAATTTTCACGGTGAAATTTTAATCCTCTGTAAAATTTATTTATAGAAGCGAAAATCTAAATATTTATGAGGAAGTGCGAAGTTTTAGTAAAGTTAAATGAGAGAGTTATCGAAACGAGTCTGCGCATGAACCCAAGAATTAGGCGGAGTTTCTACCAAGGTGCTTCACATCAGCCTGTTCTAAATATTCTCTGAAAGAGATATTCTTGAGCGCAATTTTGATGCATCGGTATTGGAATTCTATCATTTTATACTCTAGAGTGCGATCGTAGTGCCATATATTGGTATAGTCATCGCTATTGTCCAAGCCGTTACAGCTCTAATTAGCACTCTGCTAGTTGGACTCTCGCGCAATTCCTATTTTAATTCAATGTTATCAAAATTTCAAGGGTAAATAAATTCCAAGGCTTTGCATTGACATTGGCATTGGTTCCGAATTTTTATTGGATTCAGGAGTAATGTAATTACTCCCTACAAACTCACAATCATACTTTACCTCACAATCATAATCTAATGGAGAGTTCTACTACTACAGTATACATTTAGCAAAAATTACAAAGACTAGGCTGGAATCAACAAGTATTTTTTTTTATAGACCAGCAAAAGTAGCAAGCCGCACCTGATCGTAAGTGATCTCCACCGCCCATGAACCAAAATAATACCAGAATAATTATGAATACATTGCTGACCTTAAAGGAAAGGAATAAGGATTCAAATGTTTTCATAGTCACATATAAAACCGACGTAAAGTAGCGGCTTGAAGCCGCTCCATTTCGTACGGTGAGAGATCAGATGTGCCTTGTTCGTTTGACGACCTATGCTATAAAAAAATTAAGGACTAATTTCGGCTTACAAGACAATACCGGTCATACGCCCGCCACTGTAACTCCTGTAAGTCAGGATCGATACTAGCACGCATATTTCGACACCGAACAATGAGGCTCGGCGAGTCTCTGGGAATGCGAATTGGCCTTTATCCCGCAACGAAATTAATCAAATAGAACGATAGGGAGGAGTTGCAAATAAAAAAAAACACTTCGGGATTTGGGCCTACCACTCTACTCATCGTGCGAAACGTAACAGTGAGTTGCCACTTCACGTCTGTTTTCTGTAAAACTGTGGTAATAACCCGGTCGAGCCAAGCCATTTATACTGTTGGCAAAAGTATCTAAATTCTGACTCTTATCACTTGTAAATAAAAAACACTACATGTTTTTCCCCAACTCCGTATGCATTTGTGAATCACCGTTTAATCAGCTGTGTGTACAAACAGAACAAATAATTCCTCAGCTAACAGTAGATAAGACTTGCATTGGCATTGAAAGATTAATCTTGCTTATTAAAATTTGACCTTTTATATTATTTGGGAGTATATTGCCTCGTTATCATGATGACGTAGTCACATTATAATAAAATGTATGTCCTGATGCCTCTAACTTTCTGTATTTATTTAAAATAATTTATTACATACGCACTCACGCTTATAATCCCTGAAGGGGTAGGTAAAGGTGTATCTAGTACACTCACATTTCACCGAGCGTATCTCCGTCCCATGATGTGATGGAGGGCGAGCCTATCGCCATACCGGCCACAATTCCAGACTCCGGGCTGATACTGATCATTTCGTGATAAGAAACCCCAAATATCACTTTCACCCGACCCGGGATCGAACCCGACACCTCAGCATAGCTGTCATACTGCGTGCGTAACACAACTGCGCCTACGAGGCACTCTGAGGCGATAATTTATTACAATAAGATATTTTATATGTTAATTTGGAGCCACGCTGTAGATAATTTGTCTATAGCGTGGCATTTCCCGATTCGTCCGGAAAAGTACCACAGTTTCACACAAAACCAATTTTGATGAAAAAATTAATGAAAAGTAATTTTAATGTTACATTTTGTATTAAGACTGCAATCTAAACTGGTTACAAAATCGTTGGAATTAAAAGGCATATTTGTCACTATGCACACCTTTGGTAGCTAGCTATTATTCTTTAGGATCGGAGAGGGAAGAAGGAAATCGAGGGGCTTGCGACAGGACTGGTGGATGACCGATATAGGCACAGTGATACAAGGATTTATACCCGCCCCAACCAACCATCAAGTCTTGTCGCAAGCCCCTCGGAAGAACCGGATATACACTGGCTGGTCCTTGAACGCGATCCACAAGGTGTGTGGATCACCATGGCAGTTTTTAACACCATGTGTACTGTCGTCGCTATCAGGGCGGATATGAATATCCTACCACCCTTATTGTTTTTCGTGTCATCTTTACTCATGAGTAAGTACTTTATTATGGATACCTTGTTTTCAATCGTATACCAGTTCCAGTGCCCTCTGTATATAACATAAGATCACAAGTTCCGTATGTGAGTCAAGGTGATATCTTATCAAGCCAATAAGGCCTATGTAGTACAATAAAGATAATTAAATTATATCTGTAATTTTAAGCATAGGCTTAAACAATTTTATTTCCTTGAAGACATTCACTTCTTAAAATAATAATTGAGTTATGTTATCGCACCTAAAAATAAAGAGAACAACCTTACTAAACTCTTAATCTATATTCGACCTTAATGAATGACAAATAGAGTTTAAATTAGGTTGTAAATTAGGCCAGCATTCCTTATTCGGTACAAATGACGATGTTGCGTCCATATTTAGTGCATGTGCACTGGATAATCAACGCGCAACGAATGCTAATGAGTTCATAATGTTTACCGATTTATATGTCATTCTAATGCGTGTTATTTTATTAATTTAATGTATGAAGCTGTTATTGTAAGATGAGTAGCCTTTTAGTATGCTTATTAATCACAGTTATGGCTGTTTATTATTATACTTATTTTACAATATTACGTTCATCGATAACTAAAAATACCTCACAACGTTGTATGTATTTCTATATCACAATGCTTTTTTTATCCGAGCGGCAAAGTGAATGCACTACACCTGATAAGCGCAGTGCAGTCCAAAAAACCAGCGACCCTCTTGACTCTCTCTTATCGGTGACACTAGAATCATGCTGGCCTGTATAAATGCTTCTTCACACTCCGAAGAGTAAAGAAGCAAATCGAGGAGCCTGCGACAGAACAGGTGGATGCCCGATGCAGGCACAGGGATACAAGGAGGTACCCCTATACCCGCCTCATGCTATGGATGTATCCCTATGCCTATATCAAATATGATCCTTGAAAACTAAAGCCACCTGTCGGCATTTGATGGCTTCTTCGCCCCCGCAGTCAGCCGCAATCAGGTGCCATTGACATTTCGCCATACCGGCCATTGTCGCGGGCGTGGGACAGACAATGTAGGCGCCACAAACCGTTTACCAATCATAATTTATACGCACTCTCGCCTTTAATCCACGAATGGGTAGGCAGAGGTGTAACCAGTACACCCACATTTCGCCGAGCGTATCTCCGTCCCATGTGATGGGGGCGAGCCTATCGCCATACCAGGCCCAATTCCAGACTATGGACTAATACTGAGCATTTCGTGATAGAAAAACCCAATATTACACAACCCGGAGATCGAAACCGAGATATTAAGTCTCATAATGCCCAGTTATTTTACTAGCTTCAATGTCCTTCAAACCGAAAAACAATAGTGCTTACACACTGTTGCTTGGCGGTATGAATAGACAAAGCGGTGGTACCAACCCAGACAGACTCTCGCATACTAGGGACCTACCGCCTTGTAAAGTCTATTTCGATCAATGGCCCAGAACTAAAATCGCAAAAAGTGATTAGGATTGATCTATTTGATAACAATAACGGATTATACTGAACGCATGTCTAAATGAGTAATGACACATTATATTTTTTATTACGCGATAAGAATGATAAGAGTTAATTGCCGACAATACATGGATTAAGATAGTGTTAAATATTTACGCGGAATATTTTTATTGAAGTTATTTTATAAAATCGGATGTTTAGGAAGTAGCCTACTTCTTTTTTTAACGTGCGGAAACCCTTTATAGGTTGAATTATAGCGTAGGACGGTAAACGAGCAAGTGAGTCACATGATCAAAATTAATAAAAAACCGCGATAAAATCCGTTTAAATTAGTTTTATTTCAATGAGTAACATTCGCGTAAGAAATCATTATGAGTCACATGACGTTAATTGGTCTTCAGGGCCCATACACAATACCAGAAGAATCATAGGCGCGTTGCCGACCTTAAATGGACAATTAAGGGGTTTGGAAGGGTGAGTGTTTCGCGATCGAATCGCAAGCTGCTAGCTACTTCACGTCGATTTTCTATGACAGTGGCAACAACCCGGTCGAGCAGGCCCATTCATCCTGTAGACAGAACTGTCTACAGCGCGGCTCTACCACTGAAAATATGGTTAATCAATTTATTCAACCAAACGGATGGATAAAGATCTGTGAGTACTTCTAGAAGGAAGACGATTATGCGTATTTTAATAGAACTTTGTTTGCTCCTTATTATTTTAATAGAAATAGCTATGGCTTTTTAATACCCTGAATGTCGACACGAGCAAGTCACTCGCGTGATGGTCAGCGCCACGCCTGCCCACAAACAGATGCAATACCACATATAACTTGTATATCACAAAGCATTGCATGGCAGTAAAAAGACACAGGATGTTAAGTCTCATAATGGCCAGTAGTTTCACTGGCTTCAATGTCCATCCAACCGAAACAACAATGCTTAAACACTGTTGCTTGGCGGCGGAAATAGACAAAGCGGTGGTAACCCAGGCATCCTCTTGCATACGACAGACCTACCTAGTAAATGCAATCCTTACCTATACTTATATTGTACGTCACTCTAGCTGATAGCTATAAAGGATTTTTCCCATACGAATTTGTAGATTTGCTTCTTCTAATATTTAAAGGGACCTATTTACGTAAAAAGGAACCAACCCACAGCAAGGTCAAATGGAGATACTGATTTTGTACCCTGTTTACTGTATATTTGGACCTGGTTATGCAAAAAGGAACCAATCCACATCAAGGTCAAATGGAGATACTGATTTTGTTTTGCTAAATTAATTACTTAAAATTGATTTTTATATCGTATTTTTTTGCAAAAACGTACATGGAATATTTTTCGTGTCCGATTTTCCAAAAAACTACGAGATAAAATTGGTTTAAATTATTGAATTTAGTAAAGGTGGTTTGGCCATATTTTGAGAAAACCACAGGAGTACGTCGGTCGCAGGTGCCTGAGTCAGATCGTACCAAAAAGCGTTGGCTTGACGTATTGGAGGGAGACATGAGAGCCAATGGTCTCACTATAGAGGATGCTCAAGATCTGGCGAAGTGGAGGCGTTTAAGTAGGAAGGCGGACCCTGGCACTAAGCCGGGATAACGCAAGGCAGAAAGAAAGTAAAACAAAATCAATATCTCCATTTTACCTTGTTGTGGGTTGGTTCCTTTTTGCGTAACTAGGGCCAAATATACAGTAAACATGGAGCAGGTGCGCCACGGATAGATTTGTGATGTTAAATTATGTTCTTTTAGCGTAAATATTCCGATGGAAAGTTTCGCTCTTGGAAATATTTATTACTGAGACGGATTAACATTTCAATTACAGCGTAAGGTCACGACTTTATTCTCGAAGGGTCGGACAGAGGTGCAAAAACACCCACTTCGTTGAGTTTTACTTTTTAAGCCTTATGATGTTACTAGAGGGCAAGTCTTTTAACATTAAAATTCGTAGCAATTCACGCCTGTTTTTGAATCGTCTTTTATCGGATACATTAAGTCAGCATAACTGGTGATTATTCTAGTGTTGTTGGCTCACATGGGCGATGGAAATCGAAAATACAATCAGGTGACCGACTCGCCCGTCTGACGGCCTCGGCAATAAAAAAGGAAAATTTCTCCAAGTTTTCTTCATTTCATTTTACTGTTTCGCAAGTTTGTTATAACAAACTTTTCACAAAGTTGCCTATACTTCTATAAATTGGCCACAGAGCATTACAAGCTTTCGTTGAAAAATTCCCACTTTTCCTTTTTGCAAACGGATTTGCAACGGAACCTTGTCAACAAAGTTCTGAAGTCAAGGGTTTTTTTATTGTTTTAATACTTGAAACGTATCTATGTACGTAAGTATATTTTATATCTATGTATACTGTATTATATTATATCGCATGTATACAGTAAAACCTTGATAAGTGAGCCCTGGATACTCGTATGTGAGAAACCTCTGTTGTTGATAATTACAATGAGGTCCCGACACTTGCATTCAAATACTCTGTTACTGGGAATTTTCAAACCTTTGTAACTGAGACGTGATTTCTTAGATTTTCTGAATGTTTACCTCAAGGGAGTCGCAGTCCGGGATCAGCCAATGTATATCCAGTAAGTTCAGACCAGCATATTTCTGTTGACCGTCAAGAGATGCAATGTCTACAGTCAACGTTATATTAGTTCTGAGCTGTATTTAACATCAAGACTAGTCTTAGTCTAGTCACTTTGCCGTGGCAGGACAAAAAAGGTACATTCGAATTAGCAGGAGGAATTAGTTTTGAGTGGTAGAGCCACGCTGTAGACAGTTTTGTCTACCGCATGAATGGGCTGGCTCGTCCGGATCGTTACCGCTGTCTCACAGAAAACCGACGTAAAGTAGCGGCTTGCTGCTGCGTTTCGTATGGTGAGTGAGATAACCGGAAGCCCAAATCCCCTCCCCTTCCCAATCCCTAATTATCCCTTTCCTTTAAGGTCGGCAACGCGCCCATGACTCTTCTGGTGGTGGGCGTACATGGGTGGTGGAGATTACTTACCATCAGGTGACCCACTTGCTCGTTTGCCGGCCTATGCTATAAAAAAAAAACACACAAACTTAGCGTAAACGTATCATAACCCTGAACCACACACGCATAGCTCCTGGCGACCGCATGCCAACATGGTGATTATAAATCCAAAATACTACAGGAAGAACGAATTACAGACCAACGTCGATGCCGGAACATTAACCAGTTCCTCACAGATAACATCACTAATCATTGTAATACAGGATATGAATGTGCGACGCATTAACAACGTATGGGTTAAAAGCGAAATTCAGTATTTTTTAGAAAGTTTTCATTGATCAGTAACTGCTTAGTTAGAATATGTTTCAATACTTAATAACGATTATATGAATAAATACACCCAAAAGTCACACATGTATTCAGAATGATATAGGGATGACGAAAGTGAAAAAAGTATCGATTTGGGTGATTTTGAAAAGTATAAATATCGATTTTGATACATGAAGAAAAAATATTGATGTATGGCTTGTCATTTGGATGACCTTTTTTGATGTCATAACTTTCGTCCACATTTCACGGCATCCAATTTAAAAAATATAGTTTTAGATATGATTTCGATAAGTACTTAATAAAAAAATTCTATAAAATAATTATATTGGATCAAAAAATATCTCCTAAAAATAAATTCAATATATTTTTCATTTAAATAGGGATTTACGGCAATGATATACCACAGTCCACGTTTAATTTCATTCCACAATCGGACTCCTCCATCGTTTCTTATATTATTACGACTACATAAGTTCTTACACATGCCTCATTACCTCTGTAAACAAGAGCCTACCACTAAGTTGATATTACATCTATCGTTACGTAAGTCGCTTTCTTTATGTCGGCATCGGTTGCGTAATCTGTCAACCACTTCCCGTCATTGTTCGCAATCGAGATTTGTTTATTAGTAGTAATTTTAGTTAATTATACACTTATTAATGGATAGAAAGTCTGTAACTCATTTTTTGTATTTTATCATACGTTTTTTGTTAGTTTTATTAATGGTGTTATGAAGCGCTGTTTTGCATTCCCGATCATCAAGAACCGCCATTGCATGTCGGCCTGAGGTAAATGGAAATACGCCAGCTGACCCTTGTACACTCACAATTGGTCACTGCACTATTGAAATGTACTGAGTCTGAGAATCCGTGAGGTTCTGAGGTCAAAACACTGATCGAGAAATTTTGAATTTGCGACCTGAAAATAGGCCCGACCCTTATCACTAACTGCACATCTGCCTATCTCTTCAAGGATAACCGAGTGACTCGCGTAACCGAGGCTACCTTTGGTTTCTCATCACGCGTACGGTGGAAGTCATCAGCAAACAATAACAGTATTTTCTGCCGCTAAGCAACAGTGTGTAAGCACTGTTGTGTTTCGGTTTGAAGGACATTGAAGCCAGTGAAATTACTGGCCATTATGAGACTAACCATATTATGTCTCAGGGTGACGAGCGCAGTGCCATGCAGTGCTTTGTAATTCAACGTTCTGTGTGGTTTTGCTTCTGTTTATTGGCAGGCGTGGCGCTTAATATCAGGCAAGGCGCGCGTCTCTTCATTCAATCAAACAAAAAAAAATAAACTCAAAAATATCTTCTACATATTCTAGACCATTCTCATTCGTCCTTAATACCACTTTACTACCCGTTTTGATAACTCTTATCTAACGGAGCGCTTGTAAACTTGAACCATTGAGTAAACCCATTAAATTTACTGTATGAGCAATAAAAGCAAGTTTAACAGCGTCTTCCTTTTGTTCCTACATCGGAATTTTACTACGATCTAGTTTACATGTACAAAAGGCACTCACGCCTGTAATCCAGTGTAGGCAGAGGTGCAACCGAGACTCCCGCACACACCCGCCACTGTAACTCCTGTGCACCAGGATCAACAGTGGCACGCATTTTGTTGACACCGAGCAGTGAGGCCCGGCGAGTCTCTGGGAATGCCTAAATGTCTTTGTCCCGCAACGAAATTAATCAGATAGTAGCATTTTGTGATACAAAAACCCAATATAATTTGACCTGATCCGGAATCATATAATAATAAATAAATAAATACACCCAACAGTCACATACATAGTCCTTACAAGTAAGATGCAAGTCTTGTGTCGTGGGTATCAGGAACTACGAGAGACTTTCGGTCTCACAACACCCAGACCCCGAAACAAGTATTTGTGGATCACACAAACATTTGTCTCGGTGCGGGGATCGAACCCGCGGCCTCTCGCTTTACAGCCGGCTACTCGCCCGCTGCGCCACGGAGGCTGTCAAATAATTAATATCAATGATCAATAATCATCATGATAATACCATTTCTTTAAGGTCGGCAACGTTTCCATGATTATTCTGGTATTGTGGGCGTTTGTGGGCGGTGGAGATCACACACCATCAGGCGAGCCATTGCTCACTTGCCGGTCTACGATATACTAAAAAAACTATATGCAAATAGTAACAAGTATTTTAATGGAAGTAATACAACCAGTAGTCAGCAAAAAAAACAGCTACTTTAGAGAAAGGGACTTCAAATCCCAAATACCACGACCTCAAAAACCAGAGGTCACTTGCTAATTCACACCATCATTTTGTATGACAAAAGCCGGACCAACTTATGGCGACCCACTAACTACATAAAGAAATGTTAGCATCTTTTGTACTCGATAGAATTTTACCTATTGTTGATGTGACTGATGTATAAATAATTATATGTGACCTTAGAACGTAGAGGGCAAAATAAAAACCGGCCAAGTGTGGATCGCACTCGCGCACCGATAGTTCTGTAGCACCCTTATATCTTTGTCTTTTTTATTTGCTGGTATATCATGATGACAAGGAAAGCCTCCGTGACGCATTGGTTAAGTGGCCGGCTGTGAGGCGAGAGGCCGCGGGTTTAATTCCCGCACCGAAACAAAATGCTTGTGTGATCCATATAATATATTTGTTTAGTGCCAGGGTGCTTATCGGCAGAGAGGTCTCTGTCAGGCAGGCGGCCGGTCTTAAAAACTAAAAGCTTAATCATACTGTAATATTTATTAAAAAGCATGTTGCGCCGACCCCACTGCGGGTGGGATAAGGACAAGTGGAATGCACTGCGCTTACCATCAGGTGCAGTAGTGCAGTAACTTTGTCGTGCTGGGTTACAAAAATCCCTTCAACCAAATCCTATCCCGTTAGAGAAACAAGCTGGAGTAAGATAGAGGCACGCTATAGATAGTTTTGTCTAAGCACGAATGGACCGGCTCGACCGGGTCTTTACCACTGTCTCACAGAAAGCCGACGTAAAGCAGCAGCTTGCTGCTGCGTTTCGTACGGTGAGTGAGATATCCGGAAGCCCAAATCCCCCTCCCCTGCCCAATCACTTAATTATCCCTTTTAAGGTCGCCAACGCGCCTATGATTCTTCTAGTATTGTGGGCCTATATAGGCGGTGGAAATAACTTACCATCAGGTGACCCATTTCCTCGTTTGCCGGTCTATGCTATTTAAAAGAAGCATATGTGCAAGCTATAAATTATCCACCTTCGCATGAGTAAACAACTACTAATGTATACTTATTTAAAATGCAATTGAATGCAGTGTTTACGTTACGATGAAACTGCACAGCATGACAAATGGGTTCCGTGAAACATACGACCGAATTAAATGCGACGAACGGATATCAGTTTAGTTAAGGAACCGGGAGTCGTTTATTTTGCCGGTTATTATTAACCAGTTATTTTTGCCCAGTGAGTAGTTCGATTTTTGAAATGCTACTTCTGGGAAGTGTTCGCTGTTTCTGAATATTTATTTGTCATGGTTTATTCCAGTTTAAAATATTTTTTTTATTAACAAAAACCGGCTTCAAAAATAACACTGAATATCAAAAATAACAATTTCTACAGGTCTCTTAGGAGTTTGTGCCTGTGTCGCTGCCGGTCAACTGAAATTGCACCTTACAAGGTAGTAGGTCCCTCGTATGCGAAAGGCCGTCTGGGTTGGTACCACCGCTTTCTGCCGCCAAGCAATAGTGTGTAAGCGTTGTTGTGTTTCGGTTTGAAGGACGAATGAATATTATTGGACATGATGGATTATGACATTTAACATCTTATGTCTCGGGATGACGAGCACAGTTCAGTGCCATGCAATGCTTTTTAATTCTAAGTTTCGTGTGATGTTGCTTCTGTTTATGAGCAGGCGTGGCGCTTACCGTCAGGCGAGCGTGTTGCTCGTTTCGTCATTATATAAAAAAAAATTGGTGTGTGTCGTGGGACACCAGGTAGGAACGAAGTTCCTTCGGCTAATGTAGAATCGACACAAATTGTAAAAAATACAAATTATCAACTAAAATAACAAAATATGTCTCTTTATTTTTGTTTGACAACATAAAATTACATAGAAATAGAATAGAAAAATAGAAATAAAAAAAAGACGTGTAGCACTCGGAGACTGCCGCGGTAAAGCTATTGTATAGCATTTTTTATCAACTTATGTAATTATAAATAAAAACTTATTAATTTATACTTAGACTGGCTACTAAACAGTGGACGGCCGTGTTCTATAATCAAAAATTCAAATTCAAATTTCAAACCGCGTCTACATTTCCAAATGTCATAAGTTATCTATCTGTTTTATTAACGGAATTTCGACTTTAACTTTGTGTGCTAGATATCAAATTAAGTTTTAAAAAAGTCTCATTTAACGGTTTTATTCCACGCATTTTTTCCACGCATATTTCTTACGGTTTTACTATCACATTTTTTTCAGTTCGGTCACGCAGCGAAATCCCTATCCCCTCCAAGCCTGCCGTAAGGAACTTCGTTCCAATAAAAAACTTATAACATTATGCAATAAATACTAGAAACATTAAAAAAAATTGTAACAACATACCCACAGACAAAAAACATTGTAGCATCTCCTTATTTCTCGTAAGTCAGACATTGTAGGCTATATAAAAATATTGTACCACAACAATACAAATCTTGGATATGCATATTACTGTTTATCGAGCGGTGAAAATCGACGTCTTTTGTTAACGTGAGACATTATCACGTCTGCAGGGATGACAATCTTATGATTTTTATTAATTTGTTTACAAAATATAATATACTACCCCTAGACGTAAAAACACGACACGAACGCTCGTGCCGCTAGATTGTGATTGGTCGAGAGACCAACGTGCGACGATTGCCGATACAAATCCGAAACGAAGTAATGGAACGTATCGTTTTGGAATTTTTGCGTTCGGAGGTTATTTATAAAAATATATTATGTGCATATATTTTTTCTTTTTTGTTTTTAATTTTTACTTTTAATTTTTTACTTCTAATTTCGATAAATCATGGCGGCATGTAACCCTGTCAACTGGGCTGATTAGTATAATAACTAAAGGACCAATGTCCAGCCAATGCCTCATGAATTGAGACTAATGTGTGTATAAGTAAAAAAAAAAATTGGTGTGTGTCGTGGGACACTAGGTAGGAACGAAGTTCCTTCGGCTAATGTAGAATCGACACAAATTGTAAAAAATACAAATTATCAACTAAAATAACAAAATATGTCTCTTTATTTTTGTTTGACAACATAAAATTACATAGAAATAGAATAGAAAAATAGAAATAAAAAAAGACGTGTAGCACTCGGAGACTGCCGCGGTAAAGCTATTGTATAGCATTTTTTATCAACTTATGTAATTATAAATAAAAACTTATTAATTTAGACTTAGACTGGCTACTAAACGGTGGACGGCCGTGTTCTATAATCAAAAATTCAAATTCAAATTTCAAACCGCGTCTACATTTCCAAATGTCATAAGTTATCTATCTGTTTTATTAACGGAATTTCGACTTTAACTTTGTGTGCTAGATATCAAATTAAG
The DNA here is from genome assembly GCA_949126905.1 of Amorpha juglandis. Classification (NCBI taxonomy): domain Eukaryota; kingdom Metazoa; phylum Arthropoda; class Insecta; order Lepidoptera; family Sphingidae; genus Amorpha; species Amorpha juglandis. The sequence continues at coordinate 607,824 of OX421368.1, forward strand.
TTTAAAAAAGTCTCATTTAACGGTTTTATTCCACGCATTTTTTCCACGCATTTTTTCCACGCATATTTCTTACGGTTTTACTATCACATTTTTTTCAGTTCGGTCACGCAGCGAAATCCCTATCCCCTCCAAGCCTGCCGTAAGGAACTTCGTTCCAATAACTTCATTTTTTTATCGGAGCTCGGCAAAGTGACTGCACTACACCAGATGTTAAGCGCAGTGCAGCAAAAAACCTAAACTGACCAAAGACACAGCAGCATCTACGGTTCCTCACTTTTCTAACTAAAATTATGGTCAGTGGCAACCATGTGAGTTGGTGGAATACCATTAAAGCTGCATTGTTCACGTCGCCCGATGACGCGCCAGCCATTGTGTGTCGATCACGTGACACGCGTCATGACACGTCTGACAATGACGTCATTTCCTCACAAGCAGTGCATTCAAACGTTTTATATATTTTTGATTCTTTTTATATAGTTCGTTATAGAAGAACGAGTAGGAAACTCTAACGTTGGTCTTTTCTAAACTGATCTACAATACATATTTGCTCTACATACATTGAAGTATTATTTATGTGAATTATAGCAGCTCAATTTATGCCAATGAGTAACGTTATAAAGTAGAGTAATTAGATTATAATGGTTTTTGTGCATGATCCTCAAGAACAATATGAATTAATAAACTAAACACGCAATAAGAACTTGAGTAGACCAGTCCACACAAGCAGCACCCGTTCACGAGCATGACGCATGTGCCAGTCATCGGCTTCCCCAACCATGTTACAGGGAAGTGACCGACCCGGCACACGACGCCGCCACAAGCACAGACATTAAAGCGAGCATGACATACCCAAATTGTCACCGTTAGAATTAATAATTAAAAAAGATGTCATACTTATAATTATTTACCTCCACTATACTATTGTGTCGGTAATAAGTATGTTACACGCAATACCATATATATACACATGTATAGACGGTTTATAAGGTGGTAGGTCCCTCGTATTCGAGAGGCCGTCTGGGTTGGTACTACCACTTTTTCTATTTCTGTCGTGTTTCGGTTTGAAGGACATTGAAGTCAGTGAAATTACTGGGCATTATCAGATTTAATGTCTTATGTCTCGGGGTGACGAGCGCAGTTCAGGGCCATGCAGTGCTTTGTAATTCAAAGTTCTGTGTGGTGTTGCTTCTGTTTATGGGCAGGCGTAGCGGTTACCATCAGGCGAGCGCCGTGCTGGTCTCGTCATTCAATGATATAAAAAAATACACGGAATACCACATTTTTCGGTCATTTCACACTTTTCGTCCGTACCCATAACAAATAACAGTGATTGCAATCTGTCTGTTTCGCCACAAAACAAGCGGATTATGCGATAATCCGTCGAATAAGCAAACACAATGTTGGAACTGGGTTTGTGTGTCGTGCTGTCGAATCTTGTATCTTCACGCCATGATTGTTTGAGTGTGGACATATCCGGATGATGTTTTTTTTATTGAATGACGAGACTAACAAGGCGCTCGCCTGATGGTAAGCGCCACGCCTGCCTATAAACAGAAGCAACACCACACGGAACTTTGAATTACAAAGCACTGCATAGTACTGAACTGCGCCATCACCCCGAGACATATGATGTTAAGTCTCACGATGCCCAGTAATTTCATTGGCTTCAATGTACTTCAAACCGAAAAATAACAGTGCTTAAACACTGTTGCTTAAGGGCAGAAATTGACAAAGCGGTATTAACCAAGACAGCCTCTCGCATAAGAGGGACCTACCATCTACCAAGAAATAAAATTTGCAAAAAATTAACGATATCTGTATTCCAGGATTTTAGATACATCATAATTTCTTCGAATTCTCCGAAACATTACGTATTCACAGCAATGCGTGTAATTTTACGATGTATTAATATATTGCATGTATTATGCAAAGCTTACTTGTACACGTTAACCTCCAGGTCGTTGACCTGTTACGTTTTTAAGGTACCTGGTGTTGTTACATTTGGCGGGTCATGAAATGCGAGGGAATTTTCTGTATTAAGTTGAAATAAGTTCAAGTGATATTTTTTCATTGGATTATTAGGGTTTCGCCTCGGTGGCGCAGTTGTATTGTGTACCCGGTATGCTGTGCGGAAGTTCCGGATTCGATTCCCAGGTCGGGTAAAATGATATTGGGTTTTTCTTTCACAAAATGCTTAGTATCAGCCCAGAGTCTGAAATTGTGTTCGGTACGGTGATAGGCATAAAATAAATCGCATTCATAAATATAAACCCAATAAATTTATCTATTGTTTAAATAAAATAAATAATAAATGAACCCCATCACATCATGGGACGGAGATAGGCTAGGCGAAATGTGGATGTACTTTTTTTAGAGACTATACCGCCCACACACCCGCCACTGTAACTCCTGTGAACCAGGATCAACAGTGGCACGCATTTTGTTGACACCGAGCAGTGAAGCTCGGCGAGTCTCTGGGAATGCCTAAATGTCTTTGTCCCGCAACGAAATTAATCAGATAGAAGGTTAGGGAGGAGTTGGAAATATTAATTGTCCACTTCCCTCCATAGCAAAGCGGGAGACAAAATAATGAATTGAGGAGGTATTAACCTCAAGTGTAAAGACAGTTACAACTGGAGAAGCCAGATGTAAAGCACCACGGATGTCCTTGTTACTGTACTTGTTACTGCCTACTCCTTTGGGGATTTTAGGCGTGCGTGAGTAAAAGAGCCTTCTCTTTCCTCAAAGGCATACAACGCACCGATAAGTCCTCTGGTGTTCTAGGTGTCTATGGGCGGTGGTGATTTTTTTTTATAACATAGACTGGCACACGTGCAAGTGGGTCACCTTATGGTAAGTCATCTTCACTGCTCATGTACGCTTAGCTTAGCTATTAGGCCATCATGGGAGATATAGGCTCGCCGAGTCTTTTTTATAACAGTGACTACACCGGACCTGGTGTTAAGTGCAGTGCAGTCCACACATAATGTCGACCGTCAAGAGACACCGAGTCTCTCGACGGTCAGCAGAATTATGCCGGCCTGAACTTACTGGATATAAACTGAATGATCCCGGAACGAGACTCGCATGAACGAGCCACTTTTGCGGGTTTTTTACCATGTTTACGGTGGTCGTTATCCAGTGGGGTACAAAAATATCAGGTACCTTCCCACCAGCAGCAGTAGTTGTGGATCATACAAAAAACTGTCTACGAATAGGAATCGAACCTGCTCATAATTTAAAAATAGCGATCGCCCGCAACGCCACGGCCGTGTCGTCTAGGTACAACTAAAATAATAAGTATGTAAAGTCCGCGAAAGCTTGACGCATACCTCGCATATCGCGGTGAAAGCTCTCACCTACTTACGAAGTGGCCCTTGCAGCTTTAGATCTCGCTCGTAAAGTTATTTACTGTCGCCATTATTAGTTCAGAGATCATTCAGGTTTGTATACATTCTTGCAAGTATTACAGACTAGTATTTGCTCGAGGCTCCGCTCACGTGAAATTCTTCACCGTCATATTTCGAACATACTTCTATATAACCGTTCATCCCTTATTTTACCACCTTAATGGTGAAATTTCCATAAAATTTCTAACAACACTAAATATATCAACTGCCAAAATTTCAAATTTGTAGCCTCAGTTTAGACTCTGCGTTGATGAATCAATCAGTCAATCAGGGCAAGTCATTTTAATTGTATAGACAAGGACATCGGACATCGATTTATATCGTCGTAGTTTAAGAAAAAGGATATAATCCATACGGTGTCACTTTGGAGCAATAAAGCATTGAAATTTGAATGTTTATTTGTTATTGTCTAACATGAAATTTCTTATTCTAAACTTTTTTTGCAATTCTTATTTAGACTGTTTTCGTCTCTTTCTACCCACTTTATAAATGGTGTTGATAGAGAAAGACAAGAGTGTTTAACTTATCAATGCATAAGTAATGATTATATGTAAGGCCATACATGTTATATAAAAAAAGTTGAGTGTTCACACACGGCATAAGTGAAACTTCCAAATAATTAACATTTATTAAGTAACCAAACACGTAAATGATAAACCACGGTGTTTATGACAATTTTTAGTTTTTTTGACTTGTTTATGGTTTTTTTAAAGCAGCTTTCCGTTAATATATTTTATTTTATAGCATAGGCCGGCAAACGAGCAAGTAGGTTACCTGATGGTAAGTGATCGCCACCGGCCGTTGGGTAACGTATCGGCCCGTAAGGGTGCGTTGCTGACCTTAAAGGAAAGAGATAATTAGCGATTAGGCAGGGGAGGGGGATTTCGGCCTCTGGATATCTCACTCACTGTAAGAAACGCGGCAGCAAGCCTCTATTTTACGTCGGTTTTCTGTGAGACAGTGGTAACGAGCCGGCCCATTCGTGCTGTAGACAAAACTGTCTACAGCGTGGCTCTACCATTCACCAAAAATGTTTTTACTAACTCTTTTATGCCTTATGGCCTTCAAAATCAACCTTAGTCCAAGAAACAACGCACGTATTCGATCGTCAAGTTTTTTTAAGATGCACCACCTGAGGCGACAGTGGGACGCGCAATGCATAACGAATCAGATCCGGGGTGCGTTTCCTACGATTTTCCTCGTGTTTCGAGAAAAATACACGGAACTGTCTGCTATTAGCATTCAACGTGTGACCTAGGATGTTCTCACTTCGGACCTAGATAATTGAAGGAAGGATGACACAGTGTGATAAGGAATATGTAATACTACACATAACATAAGCTCACGCTTGTATCCTCGAGAGTGGGGGCAGAGATGCAACTAGTGCAGCCTAGGTTTACAAGTTTATTTTTGTACCGTGATATTATAGGCAAATTTATCACCGGCACAAGTCCAATCCCGAACTACACGTATATATTTTTTTAATTAACACAACATGTTATTTAATAACTGTATGCTTAGTAATTCTACAAAGTGGTAGGCCGTTCGTCTGCAACAGGCCGTCTGTGTTGGTACTTGTTGGCCTTGCCTATTTCTGCCGCCAAGCAATAGTGTGTAAGGACTGTTGTGTTTCGGTTTGAAGGACATTAAAGCCAGTGAAATTGCTGGGCATTGTGAGATTTAACTCATGTCTCGGGTTGCCGAGAGCAGTCCAGTGCCATGCAGTTCTTTCATTTCTTTATAATTGAAAATAATAATTATTACCCTGAGGCGAGCGACCTGCTCCTCTCGTCATTCAAGATATTAAAAAAAGCAAGATCACTGGCATCAGGTTCCAGGTCATTGACATCTGGTCTAAAAAAAGACGGTAAATACATTGTATGTGCAGTTTTTTTAAGAAGTATAGGATTTCGCATTCACTTGCTATAGATAATATTGATATGACAGCTTCCGTGGTGTAGCGAGCGAGTAGCCGGCTGCTAAACGCGAGGCAGCGGGTTCGATCCCCGCACCGAGACAAATGTTTGTGTGATCCAGAAATATTTGTTTCGGGTCTGGGTGTTTTGAGGCCGAAAGTCTCTCGTAGTTCCTGATACCCACGACACAAGACTCGCATCTTACTGTGGGGTCTGGGCTATGTGTGTGACTGTTGGGTGTATTTATTTATATTGTTTATTTATATATGTTGAAAAGGAGGAAGTTTAAATGGACGAAAATAAATTCGGTTTTAAGGTCTTATTCAGGGTCATGGTAAAACCAATGAACCTTGGAGTCCGAAAATATAAAACAATTAAAAAATTTAAACCAGCTTCTGGCTGCCCTATAAAATTATATTTATGCAATCTTTATGTGTAATAAGAAGGCATCGCTTTATTTTACAAATTTAGAGGGTAGGTAGTAATGTAAAAGTGTACGCACATTTCTTTCATCAACTTAATGTCTCCCATTTCATAATGTACATGCATGTGCACTCACGCCTGTATTCCCCGAAGGGGTAGGCAGAGGTGTAACTAGTACACCCACATTTCTCCAAGCGTATTTCCGTCCCATGATGTGATAAGGGGCGAGCCTATCACCATACCGGGCACATTTCCAGACTCTGGGCTGATACTGAACATTATGTCATAGAAAAACCCAATATCAATTCACCCGACCCGGGATCGAACCCGAGACTTCAACATAGCCGTCGTACCGTGTTCGCAATGCGCCACTCAGGCAGTCCGTTTTCCTGTCTGTTAAAACGAAAATATACCTCGAGTTTCTTAAACCGACCGTAAGTTATTAAAATTATTATTATATTAAAAATTAAGGAAACAGTAAACTGGTCTCCGGGTGTTAATCGGCAAACGAGTTTTTTGGCAAACATTGGTGTTTAGCAAGTCTGGCGTTATTATCGAAACACTCCTAATATTATACATTTAAAACGGAACCCAAAAGACCAATTGCCAGACCTCAAGACACTGTGAGCTCTTTCTGCGTAGATCGGACCACTAACAAAATAAAAAATTTAAATTTTAACCATAATTGTATTCGCCGGCTGCGCCACGAGGTTGTCAAACATTTGTCCCTTTGCGGGAATTGAACTTACGACCTCTGCCGGCGTGTCCTCCGCGATACAGTGTGGAGGTCGTTATGAGCAAACGTGAATTGATTTTTAATTAATATACCTAAAGCATTTGAAATCATCTCGTATTTTGTTTACAAAACAGGGTCTCACGGCCATGCCCTTCGCAAGGTCTGCAGAGGTAAATGGGTATAACATAAACAAACGCATTGAAATAAAACTAATTTAGTGGTCACCGGGTGGACTAGTAACCTGAGTCACCACCAGTGCAGTCCACCCCGTCACCACGAAGGCTGAAAAGCTTCCGAAACGTCGGGATCAAAAATTAATAAAAATCAAAAATCCGTTTAAATTAGTGTTATTTCAATGTGTAATATTCGCGTAAACATAAGAAATCATTATATAAACATCCTTTATCCCCGAAAGGGTAGGCTGAGGTGCAACTAGTGCAAACCGCGGTTCGCCGAGCTTATTTCTGTCCCTTGATATGATATGGGACGAGTATATCGTTATACTGAGTAGAAATTAAAATCCTCGCCAACTCGACGTCAGAAATATATAATAATAAACTAGCGGCCCGCCCCGATTTCGAACGGGTATTTAACAAAAAATTTAGAAATTATAAATTTTTACACTTCTTTTTGGGTTGGGGGTTACTAAAGAAGAGAATAAAGAGTTATTATTATTATTTTTATTTATTTGTATTTATTTTATTGATGTCCTCTATAAAATTGTAGTACATCACTTTGCTCTATTGTCAATAATTTACGCAGCGTACGCGATATAACGATTTTTTTTGTATTTTTTTCGGAGGTTGGGTTACATTATCGAAGTTTTCATATGGATGCCTAAGTTATTTGAAAATATTCTATCGCCTATATTCATCAGGGGTAATGTAGGATTCTAATGGCGAAACAGTTTTTCAAATCGGTCCAATAGTTTCAGAGCCTATTCAATGCAAACAATCAAATCTTTCCTCTTTATAATATTAGTTTAGATCACACAAATACTTGTTTGAACGGGGAGGTTGAGGGTCGAACCCGTGACCTCTTGGCTCACAACCGGTCGCCGGACCACTATCGACCAATCCAAATGCTGACTACATAAATAATTTGATGTTTTATTAACACACATGACATTTCAAAATTGCTATATTGTGGAATTTGAAGTGCATAAGTTGCGAAAGCAGACCGATTCGCACATTTCATACCTTTCGCAACAAACATTATTTATACAGTTTTGCAAGATTTTTGCACTTATTTACATCGTGGATCGTTATTGCTTCATTAAAAATCGATAAAATGCTAAATAATTAAATTAAACTGATAGACTGCGGCGGTGGCGCAGTTGTGTTGCGCACACGGTACTACTGCTGAGCTGTCTCGGGTTCGATCCCCGGGTTGGATAAAGTGATAATGGGTTTTTCTATCACGACATTCTCAGTATCAGCCCGGAGTCTGTAAATGTGCCCGGTATGGCGGTAGGGTCGCCCTCTATCACATGATGAACGGAAATACGCTTGGCGAAATGTAGGTGTACTGGTTACACCTCTACCTACCCCTTCGCGGCTTACTTGCGTATTTTTTGTACATATCAATTAAATTAAATGAAACATAAACGTCATCATCCTCCTCAACTTCATTAACTAGATGGGGATTATGTACCTACAATTCGGAATTAAAAATCAATATTTATATATTAAGAATTTTTTTCTTTATCCTGACATGGCATGGACCTGCACTGGACCGTGATGTCAAGTGCAGTCCATATATTACGCCCCTCAAAAGACTGCATCCCTCGACGGTCGGAAAAATTACACCGGCCTGAAGTTACTGAATATGTACTGGCTCTGCTGGAACGCGACTCGCCTGAACGAGCCTTTAAACTAAAAAGCACGACATTTTATATACCTGCTTCTGATTAGAAAAAATGTACACTTAGACAGCCTCCGAGGAGCAGTAGGCGAGTAGCCGGCGATGAAGCGAGAGGCCCTAGGATCGATTCCCGCAGCGAGCCAAATGTTTGTGTGATCCAAAAATTTTTGTTTCGCGTCTGGGTGTTGTGGGACCAGAACTCCCTCGTAGTTCCTTACCGACACAGGTTAACCTAGTGTGAGGTCAGGACTATGTGTGTGACTATTGAGTGTATTTTTATTATATTTCGGCGTTTTTTTTTAATTTTACCCCTAAGTCGGTGAATTAGGGGTTTAAAGTTTATATGGGAAGGTCGTCGCTCTTGAAGGAAGAAGTATGAAATTCAAAAGGGTCGAAGGTTTTTCCAGACAGACATTAAAAACTAGTAGCTAATGAATATCAACCTATATTTATGAAGCTAATATTAATGATAATTAATATCACCTCAAACCAGTTAAACTTACTATGACTATAATTAAGCAACTAAATTAAGATAATAGTCGTAACTAATACAGTAGCTATCGTGGTCATATTCCAGAATCCATAATCGAACAAACATCGCTTCCATTTCCAGATTAATCGGTTTACATTCCTCGACATCAATCCGGCTCGAAGGACCATTTCTCGAGTAAACAGAGGGGTCGTTCACCTGCAATGTGGCCGAGGAAAGTGAAAGTCGTAGCACTGTCGAGATTCACAAGTGTTATAGTTTAATTGCTCGTTGGATTGTCTAAACTAATATTATAAAGAGGAAAGATTTTATTGTTTGTTTGCATTGAATAGGCTCTTAAACTACTGGACCGATTTAAAAAGTTTTTTCACCATTAGAACATAGGCGATATTAATATTATAATGGTGCCGAATTCCGCGCGGGCGGAGCCGCGAGCGAATGCTAGTAACTTATAAAGACGAGTCCCCCTTATTCACAAACAACACTAATGACCTCTTTACTAAGTAGACATTTCTATATAAGTGATCAGTCGGGATATTTTGAGTTTTGGCGGGAATTCTGTCAGTGCGGCTCATCGATTATTTTAATTTACTTCAAAAACTAGTTTAAAGTTGTGTTTGTTCTATAAAAGTTGTGTGGATTTGTGCAATAAACATTGACGGTGATAAACAGTATAGAAATATTGAAATAAGTGAATTAAGCATCGTACTGGAAGGAATTCACACCAAAACTCCAACAAGATCTTGAAAACTTCAACATCGATATTTCATCGTTCTTGTGAAGGCTTGAGAATAAATTATACTTGTCATTGGCGAAATTCATAATAGGGACACCTAGATATACCCTTATACCCGCCCCTACCAACCGTCATGTCGCGAGCCCCTCGGAGAACCGTATATATACTGGCTGATCCTTGAACGCGATTCACACAAGGTGTTTGGGTGACTATGACAGGTTTTAACAACATGTGTACGGTGGTCGCTATCCGGGCGGATATGAATATAATACCACCAGCAAAAATGTTAATCTATAAACTAAACATTGTGTATTTAATATTAATGACTGTCCAATTAACACTATGAATCGTGATTACCACAAGGTGATAATAAGATTAACACAAATTAATTTGTGTAAGATGTACACATGCGTACAGGCCGACAAAAGTCGTGCATAGTCCAATAAGCTTAAAGACGCGACATCCAACACACACTAAAGTCGGATTATTTGAAACCCTTGCAATCGTAAAAATTACAAAGGTTTTTGGCAATAGTAAAGTGGTAGATCCACGCTGTAGACAGTTTTTCTACAGGACGAATGTTTAACCGGTTTGTCAGCATTTTTTTTCATGTATTTGTCTTATGTTATTGGCTGGAGATCACTTACCATCGGGTAACGTCAGGCGCGCATAATTCTGCCGACCGTCAAGGGACCCAATGTCATTTGATCATGTTTCTGTTATTCTGATCTGATTATGTTTGGACTACACTGTACTTAACATCTATCCGATGTAGTCACTTTGCCGTGCCAGGGATAAAAAAAGGTGAACCAATTGCTGTAGCAACGCACGCGCATGGTGCTGTACCTACTGCGCACATCATCTCGAGGTACAGATGTATCTAAGCTTGAATGTACCTTATGTAGCGTCTTGTAAGTTCATTTGTCTGTGCAGTAGACATATTATTTACACAAACCATTAACAATGGTTGGCTCATATCGCGCCTGTGTGCACGCTTCCTTCTCTGTTATTTGAATATGTTAAAAAATTACCTAAATGTTTACTATCTGGTGTTTACTTGAATTAACAATCTTTAAAGGCAAACTTCTATGTGCTTCTAATAGTCGCGACGCTGGCGCCAGTAAGGCGGCGTCTGCGGTTTAAACCAGGGATGGAAGCCGGTATGGCAAATACCTGTATTTCTCGGTTACGACCTATAATAATTTTACCGGCATTTTTAAAGGTAACTGTTATTTATTATTATTATATTTCTCACCTCTAACCGGCTTAATACCGGTTGCCGAAATAATCACTCTATCTTACACGTGCCGTCGGCATAAGATAAAGGACGGGCAATAGGTACCTCTGTGTGTATTAAGGTCATTTTTAGGGTACCGTTATTAAAATGGTAACTTAAGTATATTTATTTAGTACTAACTCTCAACTCGACTCGGATGACGGACTGACGGACTGACTGACTGTATAGCTACAGATACTCAGAGCTCACAAGATACCGCTTTCACCCATACAAAAAGCGTCTAACGCGCACAGATATGTTATACGTTTATAGTCTGAATTAATATTAGCATGTCGCTGACGCGAAACCAAAAGTTTACCCCCTACCAAAATGTGCTCAACGCGGCTAAAGAAGTTTTCACTTCAAAAATAACATCTTTTTTAACGCGACATTTTATTTGTAACAAAAATCCCCCAAAACAAGCCCATTTAAAAGATAAGTGACGGGTAACCCGTAAACGGCCGGTCATTAAATGGGAAAATAATGTTTCAACCGTTTAATGGTCATTTTTATTCCACACTGACCGGCGGTTTACGGTTGTCTTGTAACTGTTTTATGTCCGTCGGAGGGACTATGAGGCGCCTTTTATGCCTACTGATATTTGTATTTTGTAACTTAATAAAAAATATTACATCTCTTTTGTAAATGGTATATATTTATTGCTAGTAGTGGTAGGATATTCATATCTGCCCGGATAGGGACCACCGTACAGATGGTGTTATAATCTGCCATAGTGATCAACCTGTGTGGATCGCGTTGCAGGATCAGCCAGTATATATCTGGTTCTCGTGTAGGGCTTGCGACATGACTTGATGGTTGGTTGGGGCGGGTATAGCATAATTCTGGTGACCACCGATGATCTCATTGTTCGTTGATGGTCGCACACAATTATATATTTAAAAATGAGTATATTTAAATATACTCTATGTCTCACTAAGTATTGTGATTATCTGGACTGATAAGACTTTACACATCCATCAGTCACACACATAGCCCTAACCTCACACTAGGTTTACCTGTATCGTGGGTATCAGGAACTCTGAGGGACTTGCGGTCCCACAACACCCAGACCCGAAACAAATATCAGTGCATCACACGGACATTTGTCTCAGTAGGGGAATCGAATGCACGGCCTCTCGTTTCGTAATCAGCTACTCGCCTACTACTCCACAGAGGCTGTAAGAGTCTGTTTTGACCAGCAATCATACTGTGAGTCCGAGGTTTGTGACAATTGACAATATTTTCCTATACAATCGCTCTGGTAGTTCGGGTTATACAAGTAAATGGTATTGCGTTGACCCTGAGCTAAGACCCGCCAAACAGTCGCCGAAAACAACACTTCATCAACGTGTGTACGGCAAAAAATCATAACCTGTCAATTTGTAAAAAATATCAAAAAGACGCACGCCTTATTATAGAGGTATGTTCGACGCCTCTAAATGCTCAAGCGATATTGTGTTCATTTTGATAAACTTTAAATATAAAAAATTGTGGAAGAACATAAATGCTCCTACTAATATAATAAATGTATCGGATATTTGTGAATCTGAATGCAATGCTTTAGACAGTTTTGTCTACAGCATGAATGGGCCGATCGACCGGGTCGCTGCCACTGTCTCACAGAAAACCGACGTAAAATAGCGGCTTGTTGCTGCGTTTTGTACAGTGAGTGAGATATCCAGAGGCCCAAATTCCCCTTCCCTTCCCAATCCCTTAATTATCACATTCCATTAAGATCGGCAACGAGCCTACGATTCTTTGGTGACCCACTTATACGTTTGCCGGCCTATTTTGTAAAGAATGAATCACGTAAACGTATTTGGATGAAATTTGTCAGTCATGTAGTTTATGACACAGGCTATCGGCTATGTCGTTGGGTACTGCAAGAATACATTAACTGACGAATACAAAACTATGAATTAAGCCACTTTTAGATTTAGTTATAATGTTCTCCCTATATATTCCTTTATGATTATGTTAAATGTTTTCTTTAAACGCTGGTGGTAGGATATTCATATCCGCTTAGATAGTGAGGTGTTAAAACCTGCCATAGTGATCCACATGCCTTATGTGGATCGCGTTCCAAGATCAGCCAGTGTAAATCCGGTTCTTCTGAGGGGCTTGCGACATGAATTGATGGTTGATTGGGGCGGGTATAGGGGTACATTCTTGTATTATAGTGCCTGCATCGGTCATACGCCTGTTCTGTAGCAGGCCCCTCGATTTGCTTCTTCCATCTCCGAAGAGAGAAGAATCATTTATGCAGGCATGACTGGTGATCACCGATAAAATCAACGTTTATCGGTGGTCGCTGGTTTTTTAGACTGCGCTACGCTTACCATCAGGTGTAGTGCAATCACTTTGCCGTGCTTGGATAAAAAAATCATATCTAAGATGGTATAGGGAAAACATAACTAAATCTAAAAGTGGCTTAATTCATAGTTTTGTATTTGTCAGTTAATGAGTTCTTGCAGTAAACCGACGATGTATTGTGCTATCCGGAAAAAGACAGTCATGCGGTCGTAGTCACGACTAAAGGTAGACAATTTTAACTGGTATGCGAAATATAAAAAATTAATGACAGAATTATGTTAATAAACTTTTTGTATTCAACATTTAATGTGTAACACGTGAGTTGAATTAAAACAACTAATATATTTTTTTTAGGTTTAGCGGCTAAATAAATTTATACAATATTGTCCAAAGGGTCCTTTGTAATAGTAATAATAATAAATACACCCAACAGTCGCACACATAGTCCTGACCGCACAGTAAGATTCGAGTCTTGTGTCGTAGGTATCAGGAATTACGAGAGACTTTCGGTCCCATACCACTCACAACCCCGAAACAAATATTTGTGGATCACACAAACATTTCTCTAGTATAGTTTATAGTCAATTCCCACCTTCCATCTGCCCTTATCCCACTCACAGCGAGGTCGACAAACATGTTTTTTAACACATGTTACAGAAAGATTTGACTTGCAGTCTAAAGTCAATTATGTATGTTAGAACAAAATTGAATACATTTAATTTTATATAAGGTAACTCACATAACTCGTAATAATTTATATTGTTGGTACATAATTTTACTATATGACCAGTTTTGTACAAAAAAAATCGCTCGTTAATTGTGTTAGCGACTGGTTTTCTTCGTGACTTACTTAATAATAGCTAAATCATATACTTTTTGTATTGCCTTATATACCTATATAGTTAGATAACTTTGCATGTAGATCTAGATATATATGTAAATATTAACATTTTGTATAAAGATTAATTTAACACGTCTATGTAAAAAAAGTTTGTGCATGCAATTCACACACGGCAGCAGTGAAACTTCAGAATTATTAAAATAAATTAATTAACCAGCGAATTTTAATACGCAAATGCATAAAAATACAACACCACGTTGTTTTTGACACATTTTCCGAAGGCGCAAAGACAAGTGAGGGCATACTTGTAAAATATCTCATTCTCTCGTAGGCTAAATCCTATTTATGAATAGGTTTGTCTCTTTGTCGTGACGCATTTTCGTTTCATCGAGTTTCAAATCACAACAATACTAAAGAAGTTTCACTTCAAAAGTTAGATTTGGTTAATATACCAAAATTTTATTAATACCTATCCATCGTAGAGAGGTGGATGAAAGAAGATTGAAGAAACAAATATACATGGCGAGTGTGAATGGTACAGTTGGGAGGGGAAGGCCTCGGCGAACTTACTTAGATCAAGTCAGAGATATTCTCGAGAAAGGCCAGGTCAGAGGTACCCTAAACCGACGTACATGCATGAAGAATATAATGAGAGTGCAGGAGGCCAAAGTGGTGTGTAAGGATCGTAGCAGGTGGAAGTCCGTTGTCTCTGCCTACCCCTATGGGAAACAGGCGTGAATCTGTACTAATCCGTTGTTAGTAATTGAGCGTTATATTACACACTTCTATTAATATCCAAAGTTTATGTAACTCGCCACATACGGGAAGGAAAATGATCCATGTAATAATAACTCCAGTGGTCAGTAATGATTGATTACGTTCCTATAATTACACAAGCTCACGCTTTTATCCCCGAAAGAGCAGGGATGCAACCAGTACCTACATTCACAGTTCGCCGATTTTAATTACGTCCCATAATGTGATAGGGTGCGAGCCCATCGCCATACCGGGTACAAATTCTAATTGAATTTCCGATCGAAAAACTCAAACAAATTTCGATTGCTCGACCTGAGATTTGTACCTAGTACCTGACTGTTTCTCAGTTTATGTATGCTGCCACTAACCTGCCATGCTTATATTTAAAAAAATATATACATCGATAGTTACACTTCACATTTATATGTATATACTAGCATTCGCTCGCGGCTTCGCCTGCGTGAACCATTATATTTTTGATATCTTTAAATTGGCATAACTTTTTGATTTATGAACCGATTGACATGAAACAAACACTGAATGTTAAGTGAAACTTGCCTAAATCTACATCTAAATCAGATAAGCTGTTTCTGAGATTAGCGTGCACAAACGCAAAGACAAACAGACAAAAATTCTAACAGTCATTGTATGGGGTGCTATTGCGTTGATAAAAGTCCCAATAATATTTTTTCTCATATATCTTCCATGTACAGACAGCGATCCGTTACATTTTTACTTATTATATAGATATAGATGTATAGATTATATTCTCAATTTGATTTACTGATATGATCTACACTGTGGTATGCCGTAGGCATGTTCATTTGTCGTTGTGACAGCGACGCCTTCGCGCTGTAAACATTATATGGCTTGCGGGTAATCACAGATTTTATTACCATTTCATCAATTATTGATACAATCCTCTCAACTTACCTTTCTCTTTTAATAAATACAGAGTTATATTAAATAATATAAAGTAATTTATTTGTCGAAGCACTTATAAAATTTTTCCTATAAGTTCTATTCTCATTTAAGTGAAATTTTTATTTATGTTTGAGAAATAAATCGTCTTTAATGGATTCCATGTATATTTACCTGTATACTATTAAGGCAAAGGCCCTGCAGTGGAACAGACGGTAAGCACAGTGCAGTCCAGATATAATGTGGACCGTCAAGATGTTTCATCCCTCGACGGTCGCCAGGTTTACGGAGCGGGTTGCCTGTGCTCTGGCATTGCTCCACGAGCGACCGCATCTTGACACATCTGTAGGATTTTTTAAGTATTTCATATAAAAAATATGACGGCGGTTCCATTCGGTTCCATTGTGGTATTGTGACACCATTATATTTAAACAAATTATAATTATCAACGACTTTAATAAAGAAGTTTCTCAGTTCGATCGTTTAGGCTGCGGACTCAAAGCCAGCGGGCGCGGGGCGGCGCTAGAGCGGCGTAGTGTTGTGCTATGACAAATTAGTGACTGTTCGCGAACGAAATTGATGTGAATATTATGTTCTATATAAAAAATCACTGAATTAATTTGCTCCACCACGTCGGCGGGCATTTTTGAAAATGCACAATACTACGTCAATGCAGACGCGCGGGCACCGCTCGCATGCGGATCGCTTGTACGCCGCTCCTCGCGCCGCGCCGCGCCGCGCCCGGCCCCTACCTACGAGGCCAGGTTCATATAATTCCATGCATTGAAACGCGAAACTACCGCGCCGCCGCCGCCGCCGCCGCCGCCGCCCCGCGCCCGCTGGCTTCGACTCCGCAGCCTGAAACGACCTTATTTTACTAGGGGATCTCTACTGATTTATAAGAGACTGAGACATGCTATAGCCAGTTTTATGTACCGCATGCCCTATGCGACGTTTTTCACAGAAAATTGACGTTAAGTGCTACGCCGAACGGATGGATTTCCTCCGATTATTCCCCTAAATACCATCACCATTCCCGCGATTATTCTTGTATAGTCTATAGTCTTCATGGAAGTTGGAAATAATTTATCACCATGTAATTATTCAATTGCCTTCTCTTCTATAAAAAAAAAAAAACTACACTATTCAAAGTATGGATAAGCGACAATTAATACTCGTTAGCAATTCAAGGATCCTACGTGTATACTATTATATTTAATGTAACCTAATCATTTTCCTAGTATTAAGAAATATAATTTTATAAACGTTAACAAGCTATATCTAGTTACTTAATGCAACTTGACATTAAATATATTAATAATTGCCCAACAAATGAAGCAATCACTTAACCGCAATGTTGACAAAGTGTGATCAAAATATATTCGTGTTATTATAAGTTTGTAATATTATTTTATTGTACCTTTCCAGGCGAGAGCTGTATTGAAAAGCCACTGGCGACTTTATGGCGCAACTACCAGCAGTCCACCAAACCAGACGTCGTGATGAAACTCTCCGTCACCAACTCCGGCTTGAAAGGCTTCACCAAAGAGCACGGGCTCACTGAGTACTGGTCCCACCGCATCACCTACTGTGCCAGCCCGCCACACTACCCCAAACTGTTCTGCTGGGTCTACCGCCACGAAGGCAAGAAACTCAAGCACGAACTCCGTTGCCACGCTGTCCTATGCACCAAAGAGTCGATATCAAAGAAGATTACAGAGGAACTACAAGTCAAACTGAAGCAAGCGCTAGTCGAGTTCAAGAAGGATCGGATCTCGAAGCAGAACGCGAGGTTAAGTCTCGCGAACAGCGTTTATGATAACCCCAGCATGCCTCGCAGAAAGATCATGCTGAGTGTCGGTGCAATGAACTACAGGCCGCCGCTCGAGAGGTCCAAATCGGCTCCAAAATTAGGAGCGATCGAGGAATTATGCTCTGAGGAAGATGAAGAGGAAGCAGAGATGAAGGCTCGCGAAAATATTACCAACGATTGGACACGAACGTCATTCTCCAAAAACATGGAATTGGATAACATGTACTCCACACAGACGTTGGACAGACGGCGGCCGGAGATGAAGAGCCCAAGGAAGTTGTCTTGCCCTGAAGGCGTCATGAACCGCACCCTCTCAGAATCTGCCACCGAAACCGTCACCGTCTCCGACGAACTCCTCGACCTTATAGTTAAGGAGAGTTTAAAAACTGTCGAAACCCATAACGAAGACGCGTTGGAGTCTATCACGGAAACAAACGAACTTAACGATGCGACGGCCAACGACAAACTGTCGAACTTCCTCGTCACGGACAGCGACGATGGATCAGTATCCTCCGGCTGTGAGACCGCTAGCACCGCTGCATCAGACACAGAACCTTCGTCGCTGCCGTCGCTCCCTCAGGAGGACAAGCACGCCGATGCAGCACACTTCGACAATGCTAGTGACAGATCATACACCATCGAAACGAACGAGGTGAACCATGTACCTATCGGAGAGAAGACGGGCTTCAGACGTCGATCCACGTACCCGCCGCTCAGCTCCAGCCTCATAGACTTTGACGGGAAATTTGAATCTCTCATTGATAATTTGACTGATGTGGACAGCCTTAACTCTAGCACTGAGACTGACGTATTCAAGAATGGTGGAGACAATGACAGCGCTTGCAGCGACGAGTCGGGATACTCCGAGCTCTTGGATGGCAAGGAAAGTATCATCGGCAACACAATTATGGTGTAAACGCGACCTGCAAACGACTGTATATTTAATAAAAAAATGTGGTATTTTGTTAGTTGTGGTAAATGCTTAGATGAATTAAGTAGTCTAGTGGTTGCTGTCGACCTAGACACGCCGAAACAATGCACATTTAATGTTAGGGAAATAGAAAATACGTATATTTGTAAAGAGAAATTTAATTTGTAAATAACAGGGTAAGCTGTACTTTATCCAGTAAAGATTTAAATGTTTGTATATATTGTAGTTTAAGTTTGAATTTAAATGAAATTTATTAGAGATTTATTTCTATAATTATATTTAGTTCATGTATATTGTGGAGGTCCTGCTTTATTACAGGATGATGTTTTAACCAACTTTGACTCGAAAGTTGAGTCCGTCGACTCAGACAGAGACTCGGACAAAGCGGATACAACTAACAATGTGTGATTGTAGGTAATGTTAAGACGTATAGTCAAAGCCCTTTCCCCAACTTTTAATCTAGTTAAAGTGTGATGGAAGAGTTGCGAGATCGCGCAAATGGCGCCTCTAGATCGTAAAACTTTAAACAAGTTATCGACGTACTGTTAACTTATTTAAAGTTTAAAATGTGAAACAAAAGTTACGTAATTGATTTATTGGGAAACTCGAAATACGGACGCTAGAACTATTTCCTGGTTTTATTGAGGTTGCCTATTAAAACTTCGACATATGATGGATTGATTCTTGCTTCGATGGCTTAACATCGAAACGAATTGTTTTTACGATTTCAATAGTGATGATGTTTTGTAAATTATGCAAAACTTTAATAGATTAGCATAATATAGCCAAAAAGTATTGAATTGATGAAATCGCAGCAATGATTTTGTCTGTAAAATTTGCTAATGTTAAAATAGTTTATTATGTATGTATTTAATTTATTGACATATGAATTTGTCTCGAGTCCCCGCGTGGTTTGACCACACCCTGTATTTTATGTATGTGTAGTTGTGCTTTCTTGTCTGTTGATTAAACGATCATACTGTTTGTTTCCACCATCATATGGTAGGTAGGTACTTACGCATTCCAAGTGGACTTACACCGGTCGTTCAATATTGTAATGATTGAAAAACGAAAATAAAATTAAAAATTATTTGTTGTTTCATTTCGCCTAATGTCTTTGTAGTACGTTAGGTTCGATTCTCAGAACACATTGCTCAGGACTATTGACTTGATGCTAACAATAGTCATAAAACTAATTAAAAAGTATACTTTAAAGGCCTTCAAATCAAATCAAAATACACCGTATCATTATACACCGTAGTTTAAATTTAAACTGTATATCTCCAGTGTGCTGCTGAGGTAAACTTTAGTAATTTGTTATAAACCTAGTTTAAAGTTAGACTATGTTTTGTAAGATGGAAAACTATTACTTTCGATTGAAATCTCCATCCGTCACTTTGACTATTTAAGTAAAGGTTGGAATTAGACATAGGTTTATATAAATAGGCTGCTTCACGTACCTAGAGCAGGAGATCTTGCACACACGTAACCTGATTCAGTCTGCAGTCGGGGTTACCGCTGCACCAAGTCAGTTGAATACATACACAAAAAATACGTGTCGTAATGTTTTGCTAAAGGAAGTATTTTGACATCACTAAATCGCTCTTGTGACGGTATAGCAGCCTTAAAAATGTGACACGCTTGGGTTAATACAGGGGCCGTAGTGCGAGTTTTTTAATTTAATTTAATTAATGACAGCTATTATATAATTTGGCAGCAAACTTAAATTAGGCATAAATTGAAATAGGTATTTGCGTTGTCTATTTTGATTATTGCCCGTGGTTTGACGAATTATTTGACTTGCCATTAATAATCATAAATGATTACTAGAGTATGAATCATATACATAAACATAACAGTCTAAAAACGAAAGAAATCCCCTAGATACAGAGGCAAGGGCGAATAAAGACCTTTATCGATGTTACAAAACTTACACTAGTCTTGAAAAAAAACCTACACTATTTTTTTAATGAAATGTGCACATAATGCCAATATTTTCAGGTTTTTATACTGTGTACAGTAAAATATTTGTTTACAATATCCGCGAGTTTTGAAAAATACTTTAAAATAAGTGATAGTATAACGATTTAAAAATCCAATAACAATAAAAACTACTTAGCGAATAAACAAAAAATAAAGTTGCAAATCATAATCACGAAGTACTTTAGTAATATTCATATTTATAGTACGTTATAGTGTCAACCGAAACACCAGATGTAGCGCAACGTTGGATCCAGCCAAGCATGACCACTGCAACAACCATGCGTGGAACTGAGAGGTGACACGTTTCATTTATTTTTATTTAATACACCATACACTAAACTCCTCCATTCCACTCCATACACAGTATATTTAAATAGACGCATAGAACTGGAAATAGATATGATGATTAGCATAAGAAACGTAATGTAATATGAGCAAATAAAGAAAGTAGAAATAAGTTATATAATGCTCGGGTGGCATAAATGAAATTCTGTACTTGATCTTATCACTTTTACTTGGGTAACTACAAAACAATATAAATAGTACAACAGTGGGCACAGAACAATCCTTACGCGTTGTCGCCGCGGGCCGACTGCCGGCGGGTGCGGCGGCGCGGGGTGCAGAGGGGTGAGCGAGTTCGTTTCCAGGAAACGCGCGACGGTGCGCTTGATACCTATAGTGCGCTACAGTTATTGATTACTGCAAAAAAGTAGAAACAGATGTAATAAATATAAATAGGTAGAAAATAAGTTAGACTAAACAAGGCAGTCAGTCAAGAAATACTGTCAAAATAAAACGAAATGTAAGTGCAAAAACCTCAGTCGACTTCTCCACAGACATGACATCATTTTGTATTTTGGGGTTTCATTGCTAACAGGTAAAAAACTTGTTTCACTTATATTTTGATTTTTAATCGACTCGGGTTCGAACCCTCACACCAACACAAATGTTTGTGCGATACAAAAATATTTGAGGCGGGGTTGTTGGACTATTGGATGTATTTATTATACAATGAACACTTACATCATTTGGATATACTTGCATACTCATAAAGCCTGGTTAATGTTAATTTAATATGTTGACTGGTGGAGCCACGCTGCATACAGTTTCGTCTACAGCCTAAATTGGCCGGCTCGACCGCGTTATTACCACTGTCTCACAGAAAATGGACGTGAAAAAGGAGCTTGCTGTTGGATTTCGTATGGGTATCCGGAGGCCCAAACCACTTTCCCTTCCCAATGCCTTAAGTCCGGAAAAGCACCCATGATTCGTCAGGTATTGTGAATGTCCATGGCCGGTGGTGATCACTTACCATCAGGTGACCCACTTACTCGCTTGCTGGTCTCTACTATATAAGTACAAGTACTTGCAACGTTGCTCGAAGATTGTTAAGTTGCTATGAATTACTCGAAATGTAGCCTTCGTCAGCTCTGGGTATGTAGTTAGGTTCTTCTATAGGATTATTGATTTTCCCGCCAAATAGCAGTTTGTAAGCACTATAGTATTCCGGTTTGTAGGACATTGAAGCCGTGACAAGCGCAGCGCAGTGCCATGCAGTACCTACTATGTAATTCAAAGTTCTGTGTCGTGTTGATTATGTTTATTGGCAGGCGAAGCTGTTATCAACACGCGTTCAAACTGCTTGTCTTATATTTCATGCGAATAAAGATTATAAAAAAATTAAAGGTCGCATATAAAAACCTTTCCTGATAGGTATAAAGAACCCTTCAGAAGTCACAACATGCTCATAAATCTAAACTAATATTGCCAACATTCCAAAATTACAGATAATTATTAAAATAATCACGACAAAAATTAAGAGCAAAAAACAATTTAAACTCTGCATTCATGTGTAACCTTCGCAGGACCGCGAGGGCGATACCTGAGCGAGTCAAAAAACCTGATATAAACATTCATTATCATGTAATCGGACAAAAATAAAGTTCGTCTGTCTGCAAGCTACATTTCTATATTAACGTAAATGTTCGGTGTAATGTGGCTCCAAATATACTGGAATATTTTGGCACAAAGACAGCCTTCTTGGCTCAGTGGACGAATGCCTGACTGTGGAACGAGAGGCCGCGGATACGATACAGGTTAAGCCTTGTCGGGTTGAGGCCTATAGTGTGTCTTGGGTGTATTTTTTATAGCAGACGACGATAAACAAGCAACTGGGTCACCTGGTGTTAAGTGAACTACAAGGTGGTAGGTCCCTCGTATGCGAGAGGCCGTCTGGGTTGGTACCACCGCTTTATCTATTTCTGCCGCCAAGGAACACTGTGTAAGCACTGTTGTGTTTCGGTTTGAAGGACATTGAAGCCAGTAAAATTACTGGGCATTATGAGACTTAACATCTTATGTCTCAGGGTGACGAGCGCAGTTCAATGCCATGAAGTGCTTCGTAATTCAAAGTTCTGTATGGTTTTACTTCTGTTTATGGGCAGGCGTGGCGCTTACCATCAGGCGAGCGCCTTGCCCGTCTCGTCATCCAATCAAAAATAAAAAAAAAAGAACTTCACCGCCAATATACGCCCACAATACTAGAAGAATCACGGGTACGCTACGTAGAAAGTGATAATTAACGGGCTGGGAAGGGAATGGGTAATTTAGGCCTCCCGATATCGCACTCCTCGTACGAAACGCAAGTCGCTTTACGTCGCTTTTCTGTGAGACAGTGGTAACGACCATTCATCCAAATCCAAACAAAACTGTCTATAGCGTGGCTCTACCACTCGATATTTATAACTAATCGATATTTACAACTAACTCTCGGTCAACCTAGGAATCGAATCACATATTCAACGTAAGTTTGTAAAACCAAGAAAAATAAGAACAAAACCAAGGAAACAATACATTTTACTAGTAATACATTGTACAGGAATGCGCGCAGTACATACCCGGTAACTCGTAACGGCGATCTGAAATTAATTGGGTCAAAATAAACCACGCAGAGAATCGATCGACAGTGCATTCAACACTTCAACTGCAAACCGTAAGTATAGGCAGAGGTATCCAGTACACCCACATTTCACCGAGCGCATTTCCGTCCCATGATGTGATAGGGTCGAGCCTATCGCCATACCTGACACAATTCCAGACTCTGGGCTGATACTGAAGTATTTCGTGATAAAAGACCCATTATCATTTTACCCGACCCGGGGATCGAAACCAAGACTCCAGCAGATCAGTCGTGCCCTGTACGCTATACAACTGCGCCATCGAGACAGTATGGTCGTACCGTAAAGTAAGTTGTACAGAATGTCTTCTTCAATCTGCCCTTATCCGACACGCAGTAGGGTCGACGCAACATACTTAAACTTAACTTAAACTCGCTAAACTACAAGCCAAATGTTTCTGTAACATGTGTTAAAAACCCCACTGCGAGTGGTGTAAAGAAGAAAATAATCCGTTGATTTTAACCTAAAATGAACCCATTTCCAAGGCTTTACAGTCTGGCAAGTAACCAGAGATAATAACCGACCCGAGAACTGAACCAGCAACGTCCGCAACACACCGCAGGGCCTCATTACGTTATCAGTAATAACACACATTTTCCTGTTGTTCTAATTCGGTATCTAGTGGTAGTGAGTACTCTTGCGATGTATACGATGAAACCAGGATGTAAAGATTAGCTACGGTATTCCGTATTATTAGACTAATTATTATCTTCTACGTCTACGCATTTATAAAGTTCCCTTCATATTTAAATCTAACGGTACTTGCTCTGAATTCCTATGTTTTATTCCCATTTCGGAATTATGTTTTCAGTTTTTAAGCTTTAATTACGTAATCATTAAAGACCCCGATATTATCAGAAAAGAGCTGTCATTTCCAAATGGTTACCATAACCACATTTTTACTCACATTTCACACCATTTCACACACATAATTACCTCAAACATAACCAAGAATAATCTCGAATAAATCCGGGTATCAAACAAACAACAGCATTAGAATTGGTCCATCCGACTCAGACAAAGAGTACAAACTTTTATCAGGCCTCATTTTTGTCGGGGTTAATTTTATTCTGAAACAGATTTTATAATATTTATTTAAACGGGTCTTAATCGCATAGTATTTGAAGAAATAAATACTTATTATTTCTTTCTTTCCCGACGTTTTGAACGAATAACATCGACCGTGGTCACGGGTTGACTAATTCAAATACATTTAAGACCCGTTTTTTTTATTGATTCAGTGACATGACGAGCAAGGCGCTCGCCTGATGGTAAGCGCCACACCTGCCCATTGAATTACAAAGTACTTACTGCATGGTACTGAACTGCGCCCGTCACCCCGAGACATGAGATGTTCTGATGAAGTCTCAAAATGCCCAGTAATTTCACTGGCTTCAATGTCCTTCAAACCGAAACACAACAGTGCTTACTCACTGTTGCTTTTCGGCAGAAATAGACAAAGCGGTGGTACTAACCCAGACGGCCTCTCGCATACGAGGGGTCTACCATCTTGTAAGTAGTTAAATGTATACAAATTGTGTAAGCCTAAAAACAGACAAGATATCCGGATGGTATTTATTTTGTTTTTTTTTTATTGCCTTTATAGGCAGAGGCAGACGAGCAAGCGGCCCGCCTGATGGTAAGCGGTCACCGCCGCTCATGGACGTCGGCAATGCCAGGGGCACAGCCAAGCCGCTGCCTACCACTGAAGGGATACTTTATGACGGGCTGAAACTCATTTATAATGAGGTGGTTGTTGTGGCGTCGTCGCTATAGCTACGACCCGGTTCGATTCCCGGCCAAGGGAAACGTCGTATTGACCGGCGAAGCATTACATGTTAAAAGGATATAATGGTGAGCACAGGTTAAAGACATTGTGATTTCTATATCTACTCTCTACTAATATTGTGATTGTGAACATTTGGATGTTTTCTTATAGCAGATGCCGATAAAGGAGCAACTGGGTCATGATGTATGATGTAGTGATTTCTACCGCCTATGGACAACCAATATACCGACATTAACGGTAAGGGATAATTAAGGCATTAGAAAAGGGAGAGGGATTTGGGCCTCCGTATATCTCAGTCACCATACAAAACGCAACAGCAAGCTGCTACTTTACATCGATTTTCTGTGAGACAGTGGTAACGACCAAAGATGTCTACAGCTTGGCTCTTCCACTCAAATCCTGTCAATGTCAAAGGGACATGGCAAAATTATAAGAGTTTTGTTTTTGCCATTTGGCTAGGGAAACCTAAAAGTCATGTAAATAGACGAATTAGAAACATTTCTTCGTTTTTTTCCTGGGTTACATAATAAAATAATATTAAATGTGCCTCGCTACTTACAAAATTACATGCATGTATATATGCAGGCATTAGTGATTACTGTGTTGTACATCTTTGATGAACTTGCGTGAAACAACCCCAGTTCGTATAAAACAATAATAAAAACACAAGCCCCATACAATTCATGACAGCACAAACAGTTACAACTGTAAAATAATGGCAAAACAATGAAAATCTGATGAAATTAATGCGATGAATAATAAATGTTAGGTCACTACAGCGGATGCTCTTTGTGTAAAAAGATAAAAAAAAACAAAGAGTTTTTGGTACTTTTAGGCAATCTATTATTTTAGGCTATTCCCCGAACTTTTAGCGTGATAGGGTAATTGACCGCTATTATTTATGCAATGATGGTAAGTGTAGTGTATGCAACCGACCTCCTCCGTCCCCATAGTCGGCCCGTACCTTACACACACTATACCATTACCATAAAAAAAAATCACTATCATTTATCTTGCTTCTGTGCAGCACAGATAGTCATGGAACGTGCTATGCTCGGCAGCACACTCTGCGATCGAGTTCCTAATACAGAAATTCGCAAGAGGACTAAAGTCCAAGATGTTACCAGAATCTTGGGACTCAAATGGTGTTGGGCAGGGCACTTGGCCAGACGCTATGGCGGCAGGTGGACTGTCACTGATCGTGTGGAGACCAAGAACAGGTAACAGAACTAAAGGGCTAACAAACTAGTTATTTCATTATTTAATTTGTTTTTTTTTTATCCTGGCTCGGCAAAGTGATTAGGTACGCTACATCTGATGGTAAGTGTAGCGCAATCCAAGAATAGTGTCGACCAACGATAAACAATGTGTCCATCGTAAGTCGGCAAGATCATGCCAACCTGCCAAAGGGCCAAGGGGGAGGGGAAGGAAAAAGGGATGGGAAAAGGGTTAGGATCAGGGGGCAAGCCCCCTGGGATAAACCGGTTCCTCAAGGCACACACTCCACCTAATTTGAGAACGCCTGATAAATGTTTTTGTATCACTCTTGTGTTTACATAAAGATTTCATTCACGCAGCTTTTCGCAATTAAAAACTGTCTTTTTTTATGGTATAAGCCGGCAAACGATCAAGTGGGTCACCCTGATGGTAAGTGATCTCCACCGCCCATATACGCCCACCACCAGAAGAATAATGGGCGCGTTGCCGACCACAAAGGAAAGGGACAATTAGGGATTGGGAAGGGGAGGGGATCTGGGCTTCCGGATATCTCACTTACCGTACGAAACGCAGCAGCAAGCCGCTACTTTAAATTGGTTTTTTGAGGTCGAGCCAGCCCATTCATGCTGTAGACAAAACTGTCTACAGCGTGGCTCTACCACTCAAGCTCTACAGCGTGACTTTATCAATATTGAAACTCATTATCTTTATTTGTAAAATACTGCCATCTTGTGAGTTCTTGCCTTACTAAGAAAGGAAAACTGAGCTTAAGGTTAAAATATAAAATTGACAGTTTACAAATGTTTACTATTTAATGCCATCTAGCGGTGCATACAGAAACCGAGGAAAAAATTCGACGTGCTGTGTGCGATTCAGTGCCATCTATTATTTAAATAAAGTAGTTGATCACTGAAGTTTTAATTCAATCATAGATGCCGTTATATTAATACTTTATGTTTTATACTGTTACGTATAGATGGCGCTATTATTATTTCTGTTTTAAGCCGATTAATTTTCGATCGTCTTATGTTTCGAAATATTTACACCAAATAGGTCCCATTTCCAAGATCCTTTTTGTAATTCATAGGGTTTACTCTGATAGTGGCCTTGCACATTTGGCTAAAGTCTAATGACAGTGTACGAAAGAAAACTTAATAATTTTTCAACAGCAAGATCTTTTTGCCATGGATCTATAAGGGATTACGTGCAATTACTATTCACAAGTCATTTCAAAAACCTGTACGTAAAATAAAGTGGTATTTTTTAATGCTGAACGGCGAAGCGAAACGAGTGAGTGGGCCATCTGATGGTAAGTGGTCTCCACTATCCATGAATATCCGCAATACCGAAATAATCATAGGAAAACAATAGAATAGTTAAGGGATTGAGCGGGGCAGGGGCATTTGAGCCTCTGAATATCTATCATAATACTCAACGTACAAAATTATTAATTTTCGATCGTCGGTTTTTGAATTTACTAAATTTATTCTGAAATTATTGTCTTAGTTGGGTCAGGTGACAGAGATACGCTGTGGGCACTTTTGGTTAATTATTACCACTTCTAATTATTTATTATTTATAACTGTCTCACAGAATGCCAACGTGATAGGTAGTTCGGTGTTGCCTTCACTACAGTGAGTAAGATTGGCGAGGGTCCAAATCCCTCCTCTTCCTATTCTTTTCCTTTAAAATCAGCAACGCATCTAAGATTCTTCTAGGTTTCGATGGTGTTCCTTTACAACTGGGTAACCCACTTGTTCACTTGCTAATCTTTGCTATTAAAAAATACCAGGCGTTTTGTAGTGAAAGTTTTCTTCGACACCTCGGCACCGTGAATAACAAAAATTGAAAAAATTGGCCTTGACGAAATTCAGTGTTAAAACTTGACAAATATAATAACTCTAGATAAAAAAACTGTCTTTCGTGCACCTAAACTTATTTCACCTTGAATTTAATTTACCAACCTGCTCACTTTTGTTTTCGTTGGACGAAAAAGTATATTCAAAGCTATCGGTAGCAATAAGACGTTCACGCTGTTAAACCTTCCTGGAACAACTACCGCGCGCCCAAATTAGTATTGTACAAATCAAAAACGTTGTAAATTATAACAATACAAAGACGCCAATTGTCAGGTGACAGGAGGCTGTAAAGGTAAATATTTTGGTCAGATATTGTGTTCAGATTGTGACGCTACGGGGGTTGGGACGAGGCGGGTTTTTTGTCTCCCGGTAGCTGTTTTACGTGACTAATTTGATTATTTTAGTTGTTCTATGCGTTCTCAGATATACAAGTACGCTTTATGAGGTAACAAAACATTTAGAAATAAAGAGTAAAGTCAAGAATATATAGGCAGTAGGCACTTATATGAAATAACGTAATTCTTTATTTAAAGATAAAAGTATTTATCAATTAATGGAATATTATTATCAAATCAAATCAAAATATTTTTAATTTGTAGGCCCAAAAGGGCACTTAAAATCGTCAATACAATAAAATTCAAATAAAAATAATACAAATGTCAAATTTAAGTTAATTAATTAATTATAATTGTAAGAATTATTAATAATAAATTTTAATTTTTATTAAAATAATTAAACAACAGTACAATATTTATTATAACTTTCATCATTCTATTCTATCATTTTTATTTACCCATAATGTGGTATTACCTCCATACTTAATTACTTAATTGAATGTGATATTTAAGGCTAAAATTTTAAAATTTACTTAACACGAGCCAATAAATAAAATAATACACTGAACAAATAATAAATTTATATGAAACACCAAAATTTAGAACTTTTATTTAACTACTATATTTCAAGGAAGTTTGAGGAGCCCAGAGGTAGATTTTCATAAACCATTGAATAAGTAAAATAGACACGGCTATGAGCGTAAATTGGACTATGACGTTCCTTTACTTTTTTCAACAATTACATTTAAATGTGACAAGCTCATCGAATGACCGCCCACGGGCCGGTACAATAGGTCCCAAAAATTGTGCAAGGTGCAATGATAAAACACGGTAGCTACAGGAGCCGGTTAGAAAAAAAATAACAAATGTACAGACAAATGCTTTGACAAGTTGCTGGTGGTCGGCAATTGTTTATATTATACGACTATAGTATAAGTAATTCGACTCACAAATCGTTTTTTATATGCTCACGCCTTTTACGAGGGGTCGGCAGAAGAGCAACTAGAGCTGCATCCACGATTTGCCGAGTTTGTTATCGTCCCATAACAGCTCGTGTGATTCTTCGGATCGAAAATGCAAATAGCAATTGCACCAACCGGTTTTGGACCCGTATTGGGTTTCATGGTTTCTCGGCCTAAGAAGGCTGCCTGCTAGAGCCAATCCCTTAATTATCCCCTTCCTTTAAGGTCAGCAACAGTCCGATGAATTATTCTTCTTGTATTGTGGGCGTACATGAGATTACTTACCATCAGGTAACCCACTTGCTCGTTTGTTCACACCACTCGTTTGTGCCCACTTGTTCTATGCTGTATAAAATGTCCTACTATTTCACGCGCCGAGATCTTAGGCACTATCATGTATATAAAATTTTCTTTTATGTTTATTTAAGAATAAATTATATATTTTTTAATCATTTTTCAAATCCACCCCTAAAGAGAATGCAACCTGCTTATACTACTTACGCAGAACGCAATAAACCTAAAAATTAAAATAAAAAATACACTCAACAGTCACATAGTCCTGACCCCATAGTAAGATACGAGTCTTGTGGGTATCAGGAACTACGAGTAACTTTCGGTCTCACCACACCCAATACATTTTATTTTCTTGCAATACGTTTTATTCAAATAATAATAATTCATACTTGGGGGGCGTAGGCGTGTGCTTATATACGTATAATAGATGATCTCGCATAACACAAGTTCTAATGCAGAAAAAAACATGTCACTATTTCTCCGTGCCAGAATGACAAATACACTCATCGCTCACTATAATAAACTAAGCCGCAATTGGACCTAGTTACGCAAAAAGGAACCAACCCACAGCAAGTTCAAATGGAGATACTTATTTTGTTTTACTCTTTAAACTAATTTTATCTCGTAGGTTTTTGGAAATTCGGGCATGAAATATATTCCGTGTACGATTTTGCAAAAAAATACATATTATAATCAATTTAAATTAAAGAATTTATCATCAATTGAAATAAAACTAATTTGAACGGATTTTATCGCGATTTTTTATTAATAGAAAGCTTTTCAGCCTTCGTGGTCACGGGGTGGACCAATCAAAATTAATGAAAAACCGCGATAAAATCCGTTTAAATTAGTTTTATTCCAATGAGTAATATTCGCGTAAACATAAGATATTTATCATCCATTTGCTGTGGGTTGGTTCCTTTATGCCTAACTGCGTCCAATTTATCATATCACGAAATTTATGACTGTCATCACACCTGTGGTCTCAATCCTTATCAGTGATGGGACGTTAACGGTTGCTAATCGTCGTATCATTGTCAGTCGTCAGTCGTCGCTTCGTGCCTGATTGCCGATCTCTCGACATCATCTAATCAGATCGGATATCTTGTTTCGGCGGCTTACTACCGTAAACTTGGATTGAGCTAGTTAAATATTATAATGTTACAAGATTAGAGCCATATTTTTTTGCTAGTTTGCACTGGTTGTAATGTGTTTTTAGAGGTCCGTACCTCAAAAGCAAAAAAAGCTTCGTTCTTCATCAGTCTGTGTGTCAATACCCTTGTTGTTGTTTTGAATTTGAATTTATTGTTCCTCATTTCAAGGTTTTAAATTTATGAAATCAAAAGAGACTGGAATTTATCTACACAAATAAAAGAAGGAAAGATGAAAGATTTGTACTTTTGTATGTAACGAATAAACTTTAAAACTACTGGACCAATTTGACGAATTCTTTTGCCGTTAGAAAGATACATTATCACTGAGTAGCATAGGTTACTTTTATTCCGGAAAATCAGATCACGCGGGCGGAGCCGCGAGGATAAGCTAGTGTCATATATTTTCATTTTATTCTGGCACGGCAAAGTGACTACGGTGGAAGTATAGTGCAGTATTATTATTATTAAACCGAGGCGACCAGTTAACTTACCTATTGCTAAGTGCCACGCCTCTTTATAAACAGTAGTAAAATCACCCAAAACATAAAATTCCAAAGCACTGCATGGCACTGCATTGCACCTAAAGCATTAAATATCAAGAACCCATTAATTCCTCCGGCTTCAACATCCTGCATAGAAAAGAGTTCAACGAGTTTAAAAAGAGCTTCCTATTTCCCCAGTAGCAGAGACAAGCAAGTCTCGAGTACAGCGGAGTTAGTCTATAAAGCCGTGCAATTGATGCCACGCTCCGCTTTGTCTCCGTGGCCAATCGGCGCGCTCTCCATTTGGCCAAATTTAAAGACGTGCGAGGCACAACGAGAGCAGCCAATCTAGTTTATACTTTTTAAAGAAGGTTGTTTTTATCGGTAAATGGGTAAAGTAGCCGCCATAGCCAGTTATGTCTATTTAATGTTAAGCCGGATAAGCTGATCAGGTGGGATGATTATTTGTTGTGCTTTTGCGTTTTGGACGGTCAGTGAGATTGAAAGAATATTAAATCGCCTCTTTTTTAACCGTCTTTTTTTATAGGATAGACCGGCAAACGAGCAAGTGGGTCACCTGATTGTAAGTGATCTCCACCGCCCATATACGTTCACAATACTAAAAGAATCATAGGCGCGTTGACAACCTTAAAAGGAAGTCATAATTAAAAGATTGGGAAGGAGAGGGGGATTTGGGCCACTTACCGTACGAAACGCTGCAGCAAGCCTACCTTACGTGGGTTTCCTGTGAGACAGTGGTAACAACCCGGTTTAGCCGCCCATTCATGCTGTAGACAAAACTGTATACAGCGTAGCTCGACCACTCATATAACTTCAATAAAGCAGGAGGTTTTCAATTCGGCGAGGTTTTTGCATTTTTAATGTATGTACATCGATTTCTCCGCCAATCGAGAAAAAAAAAACATTCAGTTTAGCTGTAATATAGTCACATATAAATTTGGTTCAAATCTGATGTCCATCATCACAGATTAAAAATAATGAAACTCCTCAGCAGATTCAGCTCAGTCGTCGCCATTGTTATTGAGTTAAAATTTTTGAAGACAATTTTAATCACTTAAAATTCTTTAAATGGTAGCTTGAACAAGTGGCGCAAGAAACAACCCCGCATTACAAGTAAAAGCCGTTACACTCTAGTATTAAAACAATAAGATCTCTCATTGTGCCCTCGCCAAGCACTGAACCCCTTACGGAACGGTGTCGCGCGGCGCGCTCCACTTGCATTTTGGGTTAACATCCATACGTCCGTCGTGTCTTACTGATTGATGATACCACTTCACTAATTCCATCCAAATTACTTTAAGATGGATGATAGGTAAATATGGTTACTAAGGAGCCAATGGATAGAATGTAAGTTGTTAGCGTTAAAAGTAATAAAAAAGAAACAAATATTTATAGAATCTTCAAACATCATTAGATTCAGCTAAATTATATCTCTACCGTCAGTTCGGAATGCTGTTTCGTTAAATAAGAACGGGCCAGAAACTCTAACGTTGCTCTTTTATAAACTTATATACAATATTTTTACTACATACGTTGAAATATTATTTATTTGAGTTAGTGCAGCTCGATTTATGCCAATGAGGAACGTTATAAAGTAAAACAATTACATATGCATACATACATATGCACTCCCGCCTGTAATCCCCACATTTGGCTAAGCGTATTTCCGTCCCATGATGTGATAGGGGGCGAGCCTATCGCCACATCAGGCACAATTCAAGACTCCAGGTTGATACTGAGCATTTCGTGAAAAACCCAATATTACTTTTACCCCACCCGGGGATGCAACCCGAGGCCTCAGCATAGCAATCGTCCCGCGAGTGCAATACAACTGCGCCACCAAGGCAATCAAAAATAATTAAATTATACTATTTTTTGTGCACGATCCTCAAGAGTAATATGAATAAATTAACTATAACAACCAGTGACAGTTTGAGTAGACCAGTCCACACAAGCAGCACCAGTTCACGAGCATGACGCATGTGCTAGCCATCGGCCTCCTCAACCATGTTACAGGGAAGTGACCGACCCGTCACACGACCACCGCAAGCACAGAGACTTTAGCGAGCATGACATACCCAAACTGCTCACAATTAGATTCTCAACGACTGTCATGAGAGACACGCTTAGTTCATTCCTATATTAATAATATAGTTAAATAAATAAATACATCCAATAGTCACACACATAGTCCTGACCCTACAGTAAAATACGAGTCTTGTGTCGTGGGTATCAGGAACTACGAGAGACTTTCGGTCTCACAACACCCAGATCCCGAAACAGATATTTGTGGATCATACAAACATTTGTCTCGGTGCGGCGATCGAACCCGCGGCCTCTCGCTTCACAGCCGACTACTCGCCCACTGCGCCACGGAGGCTGTCTAGTAGGCTGTCTGTATAGTTTCTGGGTAATTTAAGAAAAAAAAACATTTTAAACATGGGTCAAGGTTATAAATAGATAATTTAAACAAAAGGAACACTGAATAACATTATGACTTGCATTGTGGCGTCTTAAACACCAGACATATGGTCAAATGGACAAAAACATTGGTCATAATGACCATTGAGTTTTTTAAAACAATATCGTATCTAAAACACATGCATTACACCGTAACAAATTTGATTGTTCCAAAAAACACAATCTGCAATAGATAATTTTGTTTTTATTCATAAAAGAAAGTCGTAAAAGCATTAGGTTTTCTAAAAGAATTGTGATGGCATAATGTGTTGGCACGTGTGCGGATTTACAAAAAAGTTTTGTGGTAACTTGGGTTCCATATACTTTGAAATGAAATGAAATGAAATGAAATGAAATCATTTATTAATCATGTAGGCAATTGAAATAGCGCTTATGACAAGTCAGTACAAAAGTAAAAGAAACTTATATTACATAGAAATCAGTATCAACTAATGTATACATACATACATAGCATCATCAAAATACACTCGGCAATTACACTAAAACTATTTATAATTATTATTTTTCCATATTTTTACTATGGAATAGTCCAGAATCATCATATATTTTGAGGGGTCGTCTATATGGACCATAGGCATTATCGAAAACGGCACGTGTTTAAAACTACCACCGGATCCAAAACGACCCACCTTGAGAAGACCCGGCGAAACAAACTCAAGTGGGCTTCCTTTGCCGCTGGATTCAACGCGGCGCGACCCAGCCCTGAGAAGTTCCAGCTAGACAAACTCAGTGGGCTTGTTTTTGGTCCAGTCTTTCAATCCAAATTATTTGCGGAAATACAAAGCCTTTTAAATATATAGTTAGTTATAAGGCAGATTAATACGGATCATGTGTATCTCCAGATTGATTGTTTTAAAACTACCACCAGATCCAAACGCGACCCTGCCTGAGAAGACCTGGCGAACAAACTCAGTGGGCTTGTTTTTGATCCGCTTAAGCTATTCTCGAAAATAATGACTTGTCGATTAAAAAATTGCCATATTCACGTAGGTATTTTATTTGTTACACGATCGGTCGTCTTTAATTCAATTTATTGTAGTTTTCATTAAAATTTATTTATTTAATTTGCTCGTATTATATTGCAGTCATTTAAAGATCAACATATTTAATTATTTAGGGTAAATTTATGAGTTTATTCCCTACATAGTTTAAGCTACAGGGCCCCCAGGAGGTCGCAGTATGCAAGAAGGAACCGAACGCCAAACATGTCTATCCTCTAGATATTGCTTAACATTATAGTAGCCCCTAGACATGAGCACTCGTTTAATGTGTGCCTTGAACATTTTATCGGGCATATTAATTACGTTATTGGGGAGCTTGTTATAAAATTTAACGCTGTTACCCATAAATGACTTTTTAGTCTTGACTATTCTAAAAGCGGGTACAGCGAGTTTGTTTTTGTTCCTCGTATTTATACTATGAATGTCACTATTTTTCTTAAATTTATTGAGGTTTTTACGAACATACATAATATTTTGATAGATGTATTCAGACGGCACAGTCAGTATATTACTATCCTTGAATACCGATCGTAAGGAATCGCGGCTACTTAGGTCATATATAGCACGAACTGCTCTTTTTTGTAATATAAATATAGTGTCTATATCAGCAGCTGAACCCCACAATAGAATGCCGTAGGACAAAATACTGTGGAAGTATGCGAAATATACCAACCTAGCCGTTGAAACATCAGTCAAGCGTCTTATTTTCCGAACAGCAAAAGCTGCAGCACTTAATTTACCGGATAATTTTTCAATTTGAGGGTCCCACTGCAATTTACTATCTATGGTTATTCCTAGGAAAGTAGTTGCAGAGACTAGATCCAATATTTCTCCGTTTAATTCAATGCGCGACTTCACCCTTCCAACATTTGGTAATGTAAAACGGATACATTTTGTTTTACCTGCATTTAATAGAAGATTATTCGCAGAGAACCAATTTAATATCAAATTTAGAATGTTGTTGGGTGTAACTAGACTTTCATCCTTGCGATTTACTTTGAATATTAAAGATGTATCGTCAGCAAATAAAACTATATCTGTCATCTTTTCTACCATGTACGGAAGATCATTAATATAAACTAAGAACAGAAAAGGGCCCAGAATGGAACCCTGTGGAATCCCTATTTTAACTGTGGATCCCACTGAAGTGACGCCTTCAATAGACACTCTTTGTTTCCTACCAGATAAATAGGATATCACAAGATCGAGAGATGTACCACAAAATCCATAGTACTTGAGTTTAGCAATAAGGGTTTGATGGTCGACGCAGTCAAAAGCCTTGGAGAGATCACAGAACACACCAAGAGCATCCTGTGATCCCTCCCATGCCTCCAATACAGATGTCATTAAGGCAGAACCAGCATCTTGAGTCGACCGATTCTTTGTAAACCCAAATTGTTTATTATGCAATATCCTATTCCTATCAAAATGCGCCAACATTTGGTCCAGCATTATTTTTTCAAAAACCTTACTAAGAGCTGGTAATATAGATATAGGTCTATAGTTCGAGGCGCTATTTACACAGCCTTTCTTAAAAATGGGCACAATTTTACTAATTTTCATTAAATCGGGAAAAGTACCGTCACTAACACAAAAATTAAAAATATCTGCTAAAATGGGAGCAATATTTATTATAATAGCTTCTATAGCTTTAACAGATAACCCCCATAGATCTTCGGTGCCTTTAATTTTAAGTTTCTTAAATGCTTTAATTATTTCACAATGAGATATCGTGTCAAAATTAAAATGAGGCATAACTCCTTTGACATTTTCTGATAACAATGATTCTGCTAAAGTCGCTGATGACTGTAGACATGTAGTAGTCTCTATGGGTATGTTAGTGAAATATTTCTCAAGGTAGTTAGCAACAGAGAGCTTATCTGAAACTAGTTCGTCATTTATAAGTAAAGTTATCGAGTTGTCACTAATTCTATTTTTACCAGTTTCAGCATTAATTATTTGCCAGGTAGTTTTTATTTTGTTGCTTGATCGTCTTAACTTTTCACTAATATGTGCGGCTTTAGCTTGCAAACATACTTTTTTAAATATTTTAGAATAATTTTTGACGTAGTTTGAAAAGTTGACATCAGGTGTATAGGACCTTCTGTCGTATAAGTCATATAAAATATCTCTACTACGCCGAATGCCTTTAGTAGCCCAGGCTGCAAAGTTAATTTTAGGGCTAGATTTAAGTGTTTTTGGTTTGCAAGTTTTATTAAATTCATTGCAGATTTTACTAAATAAAGCATTATACATGTCATTTGGATTGTTAGAATTTGGCATAAAAGTGTACATTAACGAATCTAGATTGTTTCTAAAATTCAATAAGTTGTTTTTTGTCAGAGGCCTTAATGTAATGGGGTTCTGATTTTTACTTATATTATTGTTAAGTTTGACCATCTGACACTTATGATCTGACCGAACACCTGTTGTTACAAACTTATCTAGTGTATTGAAATTGGTTAAAATATTATCAATACATGTTGCCGACGCATATGTGACCCTAGTTGGCTCAGTAAACAAACAATTTAAATTAAATGAGCCAAATAATGATACAAATTTACATTTATCCGGAGAATCAACTAGAATATTAACATTAAAGTCTCCGCAGACTATAATTTTTTTATTATTTTTAAATTTCATAAGGATATCCTCCATAATTGAAATAAAACTTAATAGGTTAGATGAAGGAGGCCTATATACACATAATATAATGTATAGGTCGGTTTCCGCACATGCGACCTCACATACTCGCTCAACAGAGAGGTGAGAAATGTCTTTCCTTTCCTTAAATGTAACATTATCTTGGACTAGAATTAAGGCACCTCCACCCTCTGCAGACACCCTATTGAACGAGCTGGCGACCCTGAAGCCATTTACATTAAAGTTCATATGGTGCGCCTTCAACCAGGTTTCTGTGAAACACAAGATATCAATTTTATACAAGTCAATAAAAAGTTCTATGTCTAAAATTTTGCCAGAGAAGCGGTTAATATTCTGATGTGATAAAACTAAATAATTTTTATGCTTCTCTGTTGTCACATTTACATGTTTAAATTATTCACCACATTTATTTTAGTAACACTACTAACAGTGGTGGTCAAATTCACTGTCATACTACTTATGACTGTGTTAATACAATAAGCTACTGATGTAGCAATCAATTTTAATAAAAATTTAGGTGGATACAAAGTATCCTTTGTCAGTCTATATTTACCAATAAATATATTGGTGTCAAAATAAATAAATTTATCATTATAGTGACTCACTAAAAATTGCATGTGTCTGTTCAAAAGATATATATGGTTATTTACCCTATCAGACACATTGTCTAGATATGGGAAGGCACACAGTATGATCTTAGGACAAGTTAAGTTCAACATTGACTTAAAACCGTCGGTTATGTCCTTTTTCTTTAAACCGAGGCAATTCCCTACAAGCAGTGTAATGCATGAGTTATTAATATATTTTTCTAGTTTTAACTTTTCTATTATTTCTGTGTAGCTCACTCCTGGCATACAGTTATTTGTTACAGAGTGATTAAAACTATTTTTTAACAAAACAAATAGAGGTAACTTACAACTTGTAAGATATTTTTGACGCTACTTCCTGTCACCCTTTGCAGAAGCAGAGGGTGACAGGAAGTAGCGTCAAAAATATCTTACAAGTTGAAGTGATATGTTATTTTATGGTACTTTAAACTATTCCTATGGTATTTATTACTTAAACCAATTACTCTCATTTTCGGTTTTGAACTATAAAAAAATCTTTGTGGTAATAATTAATTCATATTAAAAAATATTATTATTGATTTCGAACTTCGTTGCTTCGTTTCGGATTTACAGAATAGGAGCTCAGGTCTTATTACATCAGTCAGTCGGGTAAGCACTAACTAGACAAGGTGTTAAAAATGCATTAGTCGGTCATTCTTAAATACAAAATCGCGGCCCACGTAGTACGCAATAATGCGGTTTAACATTTGGTGACCCACTCCTGGGATGAGCGACCGTTAACTGGTTAAATGTTGAGATGTTGTCAGCACGTCGAAACGATTATTTAGGTTGTCGTATGTAACATTCCGTAAGAGATGGTATGATCGGTTTAGACTTCAATAATAATAATAATTTTAAGGAATTGGGTGTGTATTTAAACGTATTATTTTTATAAATATTTATATTCATATACGTAGGATTTTTGTAAAATGTTGATAGTGGTACATGATAATAAATTAAAACTAATTTTTTTTTATATATATTTGTTATTTTGCCGACCTACGATGGACACATTGTTTGTCGTTGGTCGACATGATTCCTGGATTGCGCTACACTTACCATCAGATATAGTAGTCACTTTGCTGAGCCAGAATAAAAAGTAATAATTATTATACTTATATCAGTTATAAGTTTCACTAAAAAGTAAATTTATACTTACTTTTTGATAAATTTATAACTTGAAATGTGCATTATTAACAGTTTAAATTTACTACAATATTTTTAACTTGCATAATAATATAGTTTTTAGTTTGAAGCAAATTAACAATAATAAATCAAATTTAATGCAGTGATTTATAAATACGCAGCATCTAAGTATTATTCACCAATGAAAGTGGGTCAAATCGAATATGATACTCTATATAGGTACTATCCAAATACAAATAGTTAAATAGTTTAAAGTTAAAGACAACTTTTGTCGACGATAGTTAAAAGCCAAAACTATGAAAATAACTTATGACAGACCTACTGTTAAAATTCAAAACGTCGGAGAATGCTAATGCAGTTAATAATATATTTTGCTAGTGCGAAAGTAAATACCACCTGTAGAACAATCTTAAAAATAAAACCTTTTTTCTTATCCTTTAATATTATAAAATGTTCTTTTAAGTTTGTCAGTGTGTTTATCAGTGGTACATACTTACATACGTCTTTTATTTTATGATTACACAAGCAATGTTACACACAAGTCTATCTGAAATACAAAGTTGTCTTCAATAAAATAAGACCTCAGTTGTAACACGAAAAGGACCCAAACCACAATTTTTACTTGTCTGTGTTTGCTTAAACAGTTATGTAAAGGCGCTTTAACTAGCTAAATGCCATAAAACTAGTCAACGTAAATTTTTATATACATAATATAACGGGCGCTGTTCCACAAATCGAAAACCTGTATTGAATCCTTATGGTTTTATTGATGGCAATAAAAAGTAAACCACAAATATTATGATTGGGTGTAATAAATTGTGGGACTTGTTTCTTAAATATAGTAGCTATGAATAAACGGTAAAGCTGCGCGATAGTCACTTTTGGTTATAGCCAAAATTACTAGACTCGACTAGGATGTCTGATGTAGCAGCTTTGCTTTTTTTATAGCATAGACTGGCAAACGAGTAAGTGGTAGTACTAGAAGAATCATAGGTGCGATGCCGATCCTTAAAGGGAAGGGATAATTAATGGATTGCGACAGGAAGGGGATTTGGGCCTCCGGATATCTCACTCACCATACGAAACGCAGCAGCAAGCCGCTACTTTACATTGCTTTTCTGTGAGAGAGTGGTAATGACCCGTTCGAGCCGGTCCATTCGTGTTGTAGACTAAACTATCTACAGCGTGGCTCTACCATTCAAATTCATATGCTATTGTGTTTTGTTGCTGCTCGCTCAAAAATACTCATCTCGCAATTCCCATTTCTTTTCTTTAAGATAAAAAGTATAGAGTATCACAAACTAACCCGATACATTTCTTTTGCCTCTTCCACATTTATGAATACACATATAAGAAGATATATACTTTAGGACAATAGTTCGGCCCAATTACTACCAAGCCCTTTATCTGGTGTTTTTTTTTGCAATTCAAAGATAACTTTTATACAAATAAGAGCCTAAGAGTGTACATCCTGTCCCAGGTTGTAGCAATGGACGATAAGAAACAAATATTTAAGAATTGCAAAGCTATGTATATGTATATTATATTACTTTTTAAGATTTTTTTTATTTAAATTAATTAATGAAGGTTCATTGTTAGTACATATTAGTGTTAAATTTAAAACAACTATTGTTTTTTATTTACTACGAAGCTATGTAATTTGAATGCTGTGTACAGTAGTAAATGGACGCCAAATTTATATCATGTCTGTTATGAATGTAACTCTATGTAAAATGCAATCTGTTGTCTGTATCTGTGCCAATAAATAAATAAATATAAGCTTAAAAAGAAAATCAACTATTTCACGGTACTAATTCACGTTACAAATTTACTTTAATCCAAATCCATAATCAACATATTTTACATAAATATTTTGATCCACTTATGATATGCTAAGCTTGCATGTATGGCGTTAGATTTACGACTGGCAACCGGAACTGCCACGGAATTGTGTTAAATGCCATCTTTACATTTGGTGGATCGGACTTTGGACCTACTTTTGGTTGCTATGGTAACGAAACCTCTAGAGATAAATAATATAATAAATAAATATATCCAACATTCACACACATAGTCCACCAGCAGCAAACAAAGAAAGAAACATTTATTGGCAACCA
This sequence comes from Amorpha juglandis, assembly GCA_949126905.1. NCBI lineage: Eukaryota > Metazoa > Arthropoda > Insecta > Lepidoptera > Sphingidae > Amorpha > Amorpha juglandis. The sequence goes on from OX421368.1 coordinate 649,320, forward strand.
TTCGATGGTAAAAAGTTTAACAATATTACAAGTATATTATCAAAAACAATAAACATAAAAAAAAACTACAAGTGTGTCCGCTATATGTCCCACCACAACAGTGCCAAGAGAATCTAGATCAGCATAATGCCAAACAATAATAAATTGCTTGGCGCTGATTTTCATCCAAACCCTGGCCTAGTAAGCCGCTACTTTACGTTGATTTTTTGTGAGACTCAGTCGAGCCGGCGCATAAAGACAAAACTGTCTACAGCGTGGCTCTACCACTCAAAAATCTTACTGTAAGGGCAGGAATATGTGTGCGACTGTTGGTGTTATTTATTTATTGGTTTCCTTTACCTCTATTTTCATGTTTACAGGTAAGCGAAACTAAATGTTATTATATTGGTCAATAAAGTTTTACAGTCCCGCGCACATTGTTCTCGATGGGGCGGCAACGTTTGTCTGTCGGCTCGTCTGTTTGTTTTATTGCTTTTGCGGATAATTGCCGAATACAGTTACGTTTGAAGGGCTGGGTTATATATTTTTTTATTTTACGGTACAGTTCAATATTTTGGATGTTTGTGGTGAACAAGATAAATATGTTATTTTGTTATACATGATGCTATACCGTAGCTAATTTAGGGTTTTCTTGTATTAACAAAGGGAAATAATGTTTTCATTAAATATTTTTTACATTTTATCATTGTTCATATTAATCATTTCATTAAGACAAGAGATGGCGTATTAAATGGTTGCTGGTAGAAATTAAAATCACTTATGAGTTATGACGTATATTTTTTGTTAATAGAACATTTTTAAAAATAGAATTAAATAAAAAAACTAATGAAAATTATTACCCATTAACTTTTCTAAATAATATAATGATAATAATTATAGGATTATTATAATTAATGAGGTCATAATGATTTTTATGCGAATATTACACATTGAAATAAAACAAATTCAAAACTTATTTTATCGTGATAGAACCCATGACTACGAAGTTTGAAAAGCTTTCGAAACATCGGGACCAAAAAAACCGCGATAAAATCGGTTAAAATTAGTTTAATTTTGATGAAGTCATGTCCTCTAATGATGGTCATACTTCGCTGAACTAATTGTCACATTAGTAAATTTTTTAATCACCTTCAATAAAAGCTTCTTATTATAGACATTACTTTATCGACTTATTAACACGTAGGAGACTATAAAAAAGTTATATCTAAAGCTCCCATAATGGCGCACTCCACAGTCCTATCGAATCCATTACACCTGTTATCTGGCCCACAATTAACAACATTAATAACGGACTTGTCGCCCACTCTGATTGATTTATTCGCTGTCATAACAAATTACAGCGCGCATTCATTAAACTCCTTTGTATAGCTTTTAATTTTATGAACTTATAGTAACCTATATTACTTTTTATTTATTTATTTGATTGAATGACGACACGACTAAGGCGCTCGCCTGATGATAAGCGCCACGTCTGCCCAGAAACAGAAGCAACACCACACATAAATTTGAATTATAAAGTACTGCTTGACACTGAACTGCACCCGTCACCCCGAGATATAGGATGTTAAGTCTCATAATGCCCAGTAATTATACTGGCTTAAATGTCCTTCAAACCGAAACACAACAGTGCTTAAACGTTGTTGCTTGGCGGCAGAAATAGACAAAGTTGTGGTACCAACCAAGACGGCCTATCGTATACGATGGACCTACCACACCCAGTCACTAACCTCTCTTGGGTTGTTTTAGAATGAATGACATGATTTAACCGTTAGCCATTTAACTCCCGACATCAATTAAAAAAAATGTAATTGCTTGGTGGTTAAACAGATTCTCTTTCTAATAGCTTAATAAGCTTTCAGTTAAAAACGACATTAAAATTAGTCCATTCGTTCAAAGGTTACGAGGTCACAAACATACATACAAGCACAATGAATATTTATAAATGAGTACAATTTTACTAATTTTGTAAGTCTAGCATAAAACTTGTAGTTAATGGTTTTTTTTATTAGCCTGTTGTAAGGGTTGAATATTTTGTTGAAACAAAAAAAATACTTTGTCTATGAACCGTATTCTCAAATACCTTTCTGTTAATCCTACAGTTAAAACGGTAACTTAATTTGTTTTTAAGCTTTATATACTTACGTATAAGGAAATAAAGTATAGGATACATTTTGACCATTAACCTATTCCGGTTAATTGATGACAGCTTTCCTTCCGTCATCGATTCTACATGACAGAAAAAAATATTCCGCAGATATATAATCTATAAATAAGTACGTGAAGAGAAAGCTTTGTACCCCTTGCTTGCATAGAAGTCTGTGAGATTCGGCATAATTAAAGTTTATATGGACAAAAGGTGTAACAAACTTAAATTAACACATAATAGATATATACGCAAATAACATATATTAAATAAAACATTTGAGACCTTAAAACGTATTCCAATTACTTATTATTTACTTATTGAGGCAAAATTCAACATTTAGAATCTACGAAATGTTATTAGTTTTTGATAAAAATCGCAAATAAATTTACAAATATACATTTGTACGGGTCGAGTATTTAATGACCTTTTGAGTCATTTAATAATACTAACGAATTAACGAATAAGCCCAATAATCACTTTAGTGTAACACAACCTCGTAATTAATTAAAATAATATTGAAAAAGTGCATTCAAGTAGTGATTGTTAAATAATGCGCTTGACTTGCGATTGAATAATGCGCGTTGAAATCTTTATTAAGAAACTTGACAGTAGAGACGTTTGCTGAAGATTGTTACGGTTTTAAAAGTTTTCTTTTAGTAATAAATACATTAAAAGGAAACTTTACCTATTGTTTGTATTCGAATTCACTACAAATTTCATTATCATTAAGTCAAATGTATGTTGCTAGTTTCAGCTATGTTTTTTTCGTGTCATCAGTTACTTTAATTAAATATAGAACGGTCAATGCACACCGTCATCAAATATAATTTTAATACTTCGCTTTCTAGTCTGGGTGTTACGATGGTATAGAAATAGGTATAAGGAAAATATTACTTTGACTTATTGTCTAAAATTCTGATTATCTCTGATAGAGCACTTAACAGTATAGATTTCGTGGAACACAAAAAATTCTTCAACTATAGTGTCGACATATGAAAGCATTTTTTTTTTATTTTTATATACCTAAACTATTTACATATTATGCTACTATTTTAGTTCAGTATTTCACAATATTTTATACGTGAGCCGAAATTATGGATGATTTGTGGGTCAGTTTTTGTTCCGTGATACCCATAACGAGGAGTCATCAGTACCGTACATTTCTGCTAGCTCAATTACCGTGTCTGGTATACTACAATAAGCCTTTTAATTAAGACGTCAAAGAGCTATTAGTAAGACATAGTGTTTGAGCTCGGACAGCCATCACTTTCTTAACCGTCTAAAAGAGGGAGGAGGTTCTCGTTTCGATGCGAAATTTTTTGGTTATCTGGATACATTATTATGAGTCTCATAATATATATGAATTAGTGACATACAACAAAGCACATGATAGCATAATGACAACATGAATCGGTCGGCTCAACCGGAGTGGTACTACGGTCTTAATATAAAGCTTTTCAATTGTGATTTGTAGGATTAAACTTTCAGAAGGCCAAACAACCTTATTGATATTCCTTCTGCTATACTTATAGTATTGCTATACTTTTCCTTTAGTTCTGTACTGAATTCATGATTCTTCTAGTATTGCAGTTTTTCATGGAAGGCGATGATCACTCAAGATGGTTCGGCGGCTCAATTGCTTAATTATCAAATTTTTTGAAAACAAGTGTGTTTTAGATTGTTTTTTTTTTATTTGATGAAATGATGAAGGCGCTCGCCTGATGGTAAGTCCCACGCCACGCCTTTCTTTCTTTCTTTACGAGGGACCTACCAGCTTGTATTTTATTGTGTAAAATGAAACCACATTGACTATTTTATTGGTTGGCGAGGCAAAACGCCATAGGCATTTTACAATAAAAAACCACTAAAACAAATCGATTACATTCTAAAAATAATATGATAAAAATTAGTGAGTCGCGAATATAGTGTGCTACTTACACCGTTAGTGGGCAGATCGAGGTCGGGGCCCGTCCCCCGCCGCGTGACCCCCCCAGGGTCAGGGGGGCCTGATCCCCTGATGATGCTGTATTGTGCAATCACGAGCACATGTGGTCGCACACGTCCGAATATGAACTGTTAGGCTCATAAAGTATTGAAAAATATTTTAATAAAGAATTTTTGCGAATTCTCTGTGGAATAAAATTTGTAATAGACACTTAAAACACTATTAAGAGGATATATAGTGATTGCACTATAGGTACTTGATATTAAATTTAAGGGTTCTGTACCTAAAAGGTGTCACTGGAGTCTTATTACTAAGCCTACCGTCTTCTGTTTGTCCTAACTTTAAAGGACGCTATCTTTTAAACCATAATATATGTGGCTTGCTAAATTGATGACATAAAATGTGCTATTATAAAGGGTAACCTGATAAAAAAAAACAATAGTGTCCATTACTCGATATGTGAATCTGACTGGCGTTTGATTGTTTTTTTTTTTAACATTTGTATGATTCTCAATAATATATGCTTAAGCTTCAAAGGTTAAAAACCCCTTGTAGTCCTAAATTTTATTGTACGGCATATTACAGTTCGCGGGCAAGACCCTGTGTGACCGTAGGTTGTAATTTTCTAAGAGATTGAGAGACGCTGTAGACTCTTGTCTACAGTATTAACGGGCTGGGTTGGTCGGCATCGCACCCCCAAATCACTAGTATTGTGCGCATGAACCATAGAGATAATTTAGCATTAAGTGGCTATAAACGTTTTCAGGACTCTACTATGAAAAAAATACATAAATACTATTGAAATAATATCATATAGTATAACAGAGCTTGTAATTAATAAAAGCACTCGATAGGGATGAATGAAAGAAAGATAGAGAGGCCTTTGCCCTGCAGTGTGATATATCAGACTTATAATAAGCAGAGCTCATAACATAACCCTTTAAAGTAACAGTAGTTGTTGACAGTAGATAAGCCACTTTGGGCTGACGCACCGTAGGCAAGCCCACGTGCCTGCGAATAGAGTAACGGCTTATCTGCCAGATAAGCGTTTATTGTTGAAACGAGGCTAGTAACTGAATTTATTTGCCTTCAACAAGAAATGGAGAATATTTTTTGTTACATTTAAGTGGTAGAGCCACGGTGTAGACAGTTTTATTGATGGCATCAATGGGTCACCTCGACCGGGTTGTTACCACTACCTCCCCAACCTTGTATATGCCTATAATCATAATAATCTATTAGCAATTGGGTGTGAAAGCGGTACAAACAAACACACTTGCGCAGTTATAATATTAGATAGAGTTGAAGGCGAAACCTATGAAATAAAAAAAAACTCTAAATTATAGACTAGAGGTAAAACTTAAGTGTCAAATGCCATAATGAATCTAATGATTTCCAAATCGCTTCCCGGAGCCGAAGCCGTGACCTTCCACTCCCAAACCATTAGTCACCGATAAACACTAAGCGGCCTTTACTGTTAATTGATTACCATATGACGCAATAAACTGATGACGTATAATTAGGATACGAATATTAAGAAATTGTTTAGCACTCCAAACTGTATAAAAGGCAAAGTCCTGAACAATAAATAAAAACTGTATGACCCCAAGCTAATGTTCTCGAAGATTCACGACAAAAATCTACTGAAATTGAGGTTTGGCGCGACCGAAATTCAGCGCGGTGGTGGCGTTAATGTTATTTCAACTATCAATTAATTTACCTCAAACTCAACTTTACCTCAAAGATTATAAAATCATAATTAACGTAACTAAAACGCTTTAAAACACAAGGTAAATATACACATTCTGCCTCAACAAAAATCTCCGCAACTAAAACATATTGAACATACAGTTTTTATGGTGATTAAACTAGGAGGTTTCTCCAAATTTTCTTGTTACTTAATGCATTTTTAGGATCGTTTGGGATGTGATTTAGTTGGCGTAGGCACGTGGCCACCCAAAACTATGAATTGCCAAAATCTAGGCCACATCCTCATGTAGAATACACCGATGATTTTGCACGTTTTCGCCCAGATGGCGGGATGGCGGTAATTGGGGGCAAAATTAACATAACACGAATTTGGTTCTTTTATCTGAGAATAGTTTAGTTTTAAGCTGAATATTAGTGGTGATATGATGGAATGACTCTACCAAATCGATTCTTAAAATGAATGACAATTTTCACAAGCATTTATTTTATAAGGACTTTGGCGTTAACTAGAGAAGATAAGGCTCGCTCTTTTTTATAGCAGGAGATCACTTACCATCAGTAAACCCACTTGTTCGTTTGCCCGCCAATGCTATTAAAAATGCATTATACCTTTTCTTAGATTCCCACAAGTCTAATAAAATCATTGATGATGCTAAAATGATACGACAAGTTAAAACAGGCCAAGTGTGAGTCGAACACATGCATTGTGGGTGTCGTATCACCACACCTGTAAATTTTTATATTTTTTTTCACGCCGTGAATATTTCAATAATATTATTTGCAATAAGATTATCAAAATTATTACAACCTCCATCATTTAAACTTTGTAGGGCAAATAGGCAGCCATCGTGGGGTTAGTAATTGGATTCCGTTAGTACCTTTGTGTACGGAACTCCAATAATAAAACAAGCTGCGGATCCCACAGAAATGCCATGCAAAATAAGAGCAACTATCAATTTAAAACACTTTGACCTACTTCGGTTTATTTGGATATGAACAGTCATCGCGGTAAATAAAAATTAATTCCGATGACATGATAGTTTCTTTATTATAACGGGTTTGATGCTCGGTTGGTACCGCAGATAGTTATTGATTCTTGAATATATAAATGTTGAAGTTTTTGGCTGAGATTATTTCGTAAGTAATTGAGTTAGAAACGTTCGAGTTCATACGGATCAATTTTATTTGATCAACTTCTAAATTACTGAAAATCACTTACCATCAGGTGACACACTTACTCGTTTGCCGGTCTATGTTATAAAAAAAACCTATAGGAATATTCGAAAATATAAAGGTAAAGCATACCAAAATATTACAAAAATTTGGCAAAAGTAAACGATGTCTTATCGGGTTACTTTTGCCTTCAAGGGTCCGCCATATTGTAAAGGAAAATACGTCTCTAATGTTCCATTTTTTATTACTAATCATTAATGGATAACCTATGACGACTATTCCGTTCCGTCGTAGTACAGTGGCCCCTAACGGGTAACTTTATTGTAAACCACAAATACTGTTTAAATTGTTGTTAATGGTAAATTAATGGGCATTAGCATCTGCCATTGTCTATCACTTGATCATGATATATTTCGGTCGATCAATTTATTTTTGGTGCATAAAATATGGTTAAAGTTATTATGAGTGGTAAAGCAACGCTGTAGACAGTTTTGTCTATAGCATGAATGGGCTGGCTCGATCGGGTCGTTACCACTGTCTCTTTTTGATTTTTTTTTTTTTGGGTTTGCTGTAAGCCTGACTCTAGTCGGCTGTATACAGCTTCACCGGTCTTTCGGGCGAGCGCTTTCAGGCGCTCTCAGCCCTTGACTAGGTGACCACCGCTGAGGGCACCCCCTTTGGGGTACGAACCTCGGCTCAGGACGGTCACCGGAGAGGGCAGAGACATCTGCGATTGGGGTTTAGGGGACTATTTTTAGGAATCTATTTGATGATTATCATCATCATTAACATCGGCTCGCGGGCCTTTACTAGGGTCGGGGGCGTTGCGGGGAACGCGGCGCGGTCCTCGGCGGCGAGGACGGTAAATCGGTTGTGTCCACTGTCTCACAGAAAACCGACGTAAAGTAGTGGCTACGTTTCTTACGGTGAGAGTGATATGTGGATAGTAAGCGCCACACCTGCTCATAAACAGAAGCAACACCACACAGAACCTTAAATTATAAAGCACTGCATGGCACTGAACTGCGCTCGTCACCCCGAGACATAAGATGTTAAGTCTCATAATGTCCAGTAATTTTACTGGCTTCAATGTCCTTCAAACCGAAATACAACAGTGCTTACACACTGTTGCTTGGCTGCAGAAATAGACAAAACGCCTGAAACGGTTTATTTTTATTTATTTATATGTGAATGGTATCGCCGTAAACATTATTCCTCAGTAACATCGGTTATGTATATATTTGAGGCGGTCGTGTTTTTAATTAATTGTATCTAATTCTTATTTGTAGGATATTAAGATTAATTTTATTTTCTTAAATAGTTTATTCTAAGCATTATATTATGTCTTCTTGAAATTTATTTTAGGAGAATTCAAACAAATTCAAGTCAAACTGTATGCTTCTTAAATTTTATTAACGTAAATTCTAAATAACAATCTTGGACCAAATACACTCAGATTCGGACCTGGTTCGGCCAGAAATGATCACTTTACGTCACCATTTCTCAAAACGCAAATACCTCTACCATTAGATGATTCAAGAATCCATGACCTTAGAGCCGTAACCCAAAAGAGGATCTTGTTAGGGCCCGTGAAAAGCATCGGTGGTCTACTTACCGCCATAAGTAAGCGTCATGAAATATCATGCTAAGTCAATTTAGACCTTATTTACATAAACATTGGAGTGGAGAGGACTTGTTCGTCGGTTTGTAGGTCTGTAGGCCTGTTGAGAGTGTGTGCGTGAAAGTTGTCTATGTGTGCGTGTACGCAATGGAGATAGCATACCGCTGGGGCCACCAACTTCAAGAGAAATGCACCGCTTTTGAATTTATTTTTATGTATGAAAAATCTATGTTGTTATTATAAGAAATTTAGAGTCTATATTATGTTTCTTTTTAATATAAAGCAGTCAATATCAGGTTTTATTTAATCAAGTTTTTATATTGTAAGATTTATTATATATATAAATAAATCGGTTGTCTGTAAAGTCGGTTTACTGACGATAGTTGAACGTGATAACGTCTTAAGAAAATACTGATGGAATGGTAGCATTTTTCAAAAGAAAATTTTAATTTCATTTGTTTAATATTTGATAGTATTTATTGGCCTAATTATAACCTCAAAATCCGAAAGTATTTTATTTATTTTTCGGAATTCTCAAGTGTACGTAGTTTTAATATAGTTTCAATCAAATATATACATTATCTAAAACCCAAAAAGTAAATTCACCTACCTTTTGGTTCTTAGGCCAACTATGTATGGACGACGAACAATGTCCTTTTCGTAAATCTAGTTTTTAAAAAGCCCGCCTCAATGTGTTTGATATAAGAGAAAATGTTCCCTTTGACGGATGGCTGGTCTAACCTGTCATTTCAGACACGTTGTTGTGATATGTGGAAGATTTAATATTTATGTTTTAATTTTTTTAAATTTCGAACGCTGCCGAACGCAAAGGCCGATTGTGCTTCTTTGTCGCTCGTTCCGCGCTCTCGCTTGCACTTCAAGCCTTAAATGGAACGTGACAGAGCGAGGTAACGACGCATGAGTCATGTTTTTTCGTGCGTGCAGCCGGCTCTATCGAATTATAAGACGCTATCACGTCAAAAAAGGAAAAACGTCTTCACAACTTAAATCCGACGCAATACATTATTAACACGCTTTTATTATTTTTATTTCTTATATTGTTTAAAAATACAACACAGGTGTTTCATAATTCACATTTACACAGCAACACGCAAAAATAATATAAGAGTATAGTGTTCGCAATGTTTCTGAGGACTTATAAATAAAAATTTTAGAGTTAACTTCTTACATCTCGCCTTCTGGTCAGGGGTCCCTCGGGTAGCTGATCCACTTGATTACTATCAAGCTCATTTTCCATGAGTAGTTTCGTTTCGATGAGACGACCAACAATTCCCTATGCGAAAATTCTCTGTTGTGGTAGCTAACAGAGGTAGCAAGGATAGAATATTTCGATTTGATGATACTCAAAAAATTATAATTTTATTTGTAGGACAATATGACAGTTAAATTATATAAATGTTAACTAAGTAAAAACAAAAAAATCAGCTGGTTAGTAATCATACCTATTGGAAGGAGGGGCTTCCAATAGGTATCGATAACGAGGTCATAAGAATGAACAAAGAAATCAGCTGGTTAGTAATCGGAATTTGGAAGCGGAGGGAGAGATTTCGGCCTCGGAATAGCTCACTCACCGTACGAAACGTAACAGCAAGCCACTACTTTCCGTCAGTTTTCTGTGCTACAGTGGTAACAACCCGGTCAAGCCCTTCATGCTGTGGACAAATTGGTATACAAGGCTAATTATGGCAGGGGTGTGATGACACTACTAAGTTGGTGTAATGCTAGATGGAGATTCACCATTCCTCGTCTGTACCACGTCGATGATGTTAGATTGAGTTCGGATGCATGTTGATGGGTTCTTTGCACCTCTATCATAATAAATAAAGAAATAAATACACCCAACAGTCACAGATATAGTCCTGACCCCACAGTAAGATACGAGTTATGGTCTCACAACACCCAGACCCCGAAACAAATATTAGTGGATCACACTAACATTTGTCTCGGTGCGGGGATTGAACCCACGGCCTCTCGCTTTACTACTCGCCGGCTGCGCCACAGAGGCTGTCAAAATAATCCAAATTTGATTACATGATACATAAAATATATTAACTAACAATTAAATCGAGCTGTATCGTAATATGTACTAACAAAAGTGTACAATGTACTTGAAAACGTACAATCACCTTTAATCCTGCAAACGGGCGCTATTCGACGGAGTGGAAACAAACAAAATCGAGGCCGCGCGTTTCCGACGAAACATCCTTCGCACTCAATAACTTAATAAACTGTAAGAATTTATATTTATAGATAGCTCAGTGAGGTGTGGTACGGCTTGCCGAGACGAAATAAGAAGGTTCGAAACCAGCCCCATTATCAGGCATTTCTAACTTTTCTAATTAACGTGTGGGTTGATTGTTAATTATCGCTTGTTTTAACGTTGAAGGAAAAATCGTGAGGAAACTTACAGAGCTGTATGTAATGTCTGCCAACCCGCATTAGGCAAGGATTGTGCATAGCAGTGGGACATGTGTAATACATAACTGGTTTATTATTATTAAAAAAATATTCCGAATCTTACACAAAACATCCATGAGGATATTTACACTATTGAAGACATTGGCCTCCTAACACAACTACAAAATAAAGCACATTATATTTCATTGCAAAAATCTATATAAGTCATTTGTTAAAATGTTATGAACATTTTAAATATAACTTTGTTTACTTAATGAAACAGCTGTACAATCGACTCGCTGTTATATAACAATATAATGTTAATTATCCGAACAAGGGTAATTAATAATTGTATAACTATGCACTCACGAGGTAGGTATAGGTGTAAACTAGTACACCCATATGGATGTACGGTGAAATGTTTCACCGTGCTTATTTTTTGTCTTATAATGTCAGGGTGCGAGCCTATTTCCATACTGGGCACTCTGGGCTTATACATCTAATTTAGCGATGGAAATCCCAATAAAACTTTTACCCTTTACCTTTTACGTACCATCGAAGGTATTCTATACCAGCAACTCAGAATGGTTTAGAAAAGGACAGTACGTGTGTTAAATAGACAAGCGATGTAGAGAAACAAATAATTGTATGACAGTCGTATGTATCTTTTACTCAAAAACATCAATAATAAAAATATAAAAATTAAATATAGCATAACATTCTAACGTAGCAGTAAGTTAGTGGATCAAAATAGGTAGAATTATTACAATGTTCGTTCAGCACGGTACCTACTGTACTTATATTGAAAACAGACAAGTTTTTGAACAATTTCTGTGTAATTTATGTGTTTATTTAAAAAAAAATACGGACACTTATTCGAGTATAGTATTAATTAATCAGTTTATTGTCATTGAAAATTAAATTTATTTAAATGACGATTATATGAGATTACCCTATGTACATTTTTATAATATTAGCTTTTAATCACGACTTCACTCTTGTGAATTACTATTTTCTGGATTGATTGTTTAGCTGATAGATATAATGGTGTCGAACATTTCAAAACAGGCCTGAAGTGGATATAGATATCGTGTAATTTAAACAATATTTCATATTTTGATGTCGTTACATGTTTTAACAAACTTGGCAGTTTAATTGTTTAAGAATAATAACATCGAATTCAGCTGTACAATTAATGGCACAAGCTGTGTATTTTAAATTCATACATAAATATGGTTTTGAAATAGAAAAAGAACTCCAACTGAATAGCCATAATTTTTCGTTATTTAATAAATACTAATCTTGGCCGTAAATGTGCAAAAGACATAAACGGGAAAAATTTATAATATATTACGGCCTGTTGCCGTAATATATTATATTCTTGTTATCGGATACTTTATAAAACTGAACTGTACTTGAAAAATTATGTGCAATAAATTAGATTGTATTTACAATACTTCGACTACTAATTCAGTCTACATCGTAGCACGTAGCGGTCCGCAGTTAGTCCGCCCAGCGCAGTGGTGGTAGAAAATTTTTGGTGGGAAGCGAGTGGGGTGCGCGCGCGCCGCAGTCAGTCGCAGAGTCGCGCGGCAGGCGCCCGTCGCCAGTGAGTGCAGTGCAGTGCGTAAAATAACACTAAAAAAACACACACATAGTGACGCTCTACCGGAAAAATAAACAGTGTACGTTGCAAAAAATTACAAAAAAAAAGAAAAAATTATATTCCATTTTCAAAATGGGGCAAAGTTTTTTTTGGGAAATGTTTGTAATTGGCATCATAGTGACGTGACAGTGCCGCGGATTGTGGATCTACAGTGGATGAGCACTCGGAGAACAGTTTTTTTATTACTACTCTACTATTTATTTATCTATTAATCTCCCTCCTGTGTAGATATTCGAAAGAATATTTATTCGTTTTTTATATTTTTTTTCGTTTTCGTCATATCTATTCATGCCAATCACATCTTTTCCTGTTTTTTCTTTTTTTCCTATTTTTAGTTTAATTAATTAACAACTTCGCTGTTTACTAACTGCATGTAAGAGAGCTAAATGACAAAATAAGGCTTAAAAGATAACTGCACGTGTTTTCATTTGTTTAGTGATATAGAAAAGTAATTTCCCGGGTCGCGGTGTTGCCGGTTCGATTTTGGACGCTTATCGCGAAGGTCGCCCGACGAGTTTTTTTTTACAGTTGTAACGGAGCGCATGGCCCGTTTGTGGCGACACATTTACATATTTCCTTTTGTTTTGTATTTATTTTATTACTCTAATACAATTACACAAAAACCTTATCTTTTCGAAAATCAACATTAACAATAATTATTTAATTTTCTCCCTTAAAATTAAATTGATTCCAATTATAAATAAAACTAAAACGATTAACGTTGAGCAATTGCGATTCTTAACGCAACTAAATTAGTAATTAATTAATTAACTCGGTTATTGTACGCTTATTAATCCCGTACTAATATCGAGGAACGTATTATCTAGGATAATTAGGTTTCTTCTATAGAGTTGGCTTTTGTTCTAGTCCCCCGACCCTCACTCTCCCCGCTCTGAGACCCTGGATTGTTTCCCTGGTGCGTTGAAGGGACAGTGGAGTGAGGACTGAGAGACGGTTACAGTGGAATAATGTATTGGATTTGACGACAACACAGCCGTCCATCTTCAAATAATTGTCAGGTGAGTAATAAAGCTTATGCGAAATATAATCTAAAATGCGATAAAAATGAGTCAGGACATTTGAGGGCAACAAACGTTATATTTATATAAAATATGCTCTTCGACAAGCTTCGTTTATCGTCCGAAACACGATGTTAACCATAATCTAATAAAGAACAGTTATACATTCAGATTATGTACTGGCTTTTCTTATAAGCGCCTGGATAGCACGATATATTTAATTTTATTACCACAAAAACGAAGAAAGCTGATGTGCTTAACTTCAATATACTATAAAATGTTTTTGTGACAGGAAACAAGCAATTATTTTAAAACCATCTTTATCACAGTCTTCAGTCTTATAAAACTGTATTAAAAGCGTATCTGTCATACCACAATTGATATATTTTCAGGACAGTTATCAAAATATATATATTATATGCTGTGGATAACGGTGTGAGTTACGCATTTGTTTTTTGTATATTTTATTAGTTAGTTTATATATAATGTGTAACTGTTTGTTGTACCCAAATAAACAAAAAAAAAAAAAAAAAAAAACAGCTTTATGTTCGTTCTCTAGATTCTTTTGACTTAGATTTGCTTATGAATAATGTTTTGTCAAATTTTCGATACAAAATACATTTATAAAAAATTTACTGCTAGTAAACGTATCTGCCAACGGGTCTGCCAACCCGCATTAGGCCTTACCCCTCTCATTCAGTAGAGGAGGGCCGTGCCCAGCAGTGGGACATGTATAATGCAGGGCTACTATTATTATAACTATCTGTCTTTAACAGAATATTGAGAGTGGAGTGAAGTAATTTTAAAGCAGTATCGATGTAGGCATGTCCTGACCTACCTCACGTCGAGTCGTGAAGCAGTTAGTTATATTTTATGCAAGCTGACAATCTATTTTATGCTCTCTGCATATCTGGACAACTAATTGGGATTAAAGGACTACGCGGTGGGTCAATTTTAGAATTATATATCTACGGGGTGGCTTAATTGTGTCCAATATTATAACTGAAGCCTAATTTTGGAAATCTATAGAGAGTTCTTAACAAAAGACGCAGAGTTGTTTTCTAGACCCATGATCTGCATTACTAAAGTCTGAAATCGGGAAAACAGAGTTTCCACTGTTTCCCACATACGTACGGCCTTGAGTTGCCCAATTGATAAGAAATAATACATTTACCAATTATAACCTTTTTAAACTCTGAAGTAGAATATTGATATTTTGGATAATATGCAAACGACGAGCGTTATGCTATGAATTCATTTATTCATTCGTTTTGAAATGAAAAGTATATAATTAGGAAACAGATTAAGATAATATAACGATACGATAACGATAAACTATGTGTTTATCGGTGGTCACCAGCATCATGCCCGCCTGTATAAATGCTTCTTCACGCTTCGAAGCGGGGATAAGCAAATCGAGGGGCCTGCGACAGGACAGACGAATGACTGATGCAGGCACAGGAGCTGGGTTACAAGGTACCGGCCGGGGGCGGCCCAATCAGCCATGGCGTAAGCCCTTCGGGAGAATCGGATATACACCGCTTGATCCTGGAAGGCCATCCACACAAGGTGTGAGGGTTACTAGGGCAGGTTTTAACACCATGTGTACGGTGATCGCTCTCCGGGTGGATATGAATATCCTTCCACCAGCAAAAGTAATTTTACGGGTACTGTACTATATTATCGAAGTTAGGGTATTAAATAGACTTATAGCAGAATTTCTAGCCTTTGTTATAAATAACTTTGTTATCTTTAAACAAAACAGGTTTGTTATCTCACATTATGCTTTATTCCACAAACAAACGTAAACGATCATTAACCTCTAATTTTACGATTCATACAATTAATAATTATTTAATATGAAGTATGACGAATCGAAGAGTAGATAGGCAAGGTGCTTAACAATATGGCTTTATTATTTTCTTCATTTATTTTGGCAATGAACAGCTGTTGTATCTTCACAAATAGTGCCGAAGAATAATAAATTTAAACAAAATGATAATGAATGAATGAAATGATATTTTCGTCATATAGTTTAGATCAAATCAACAAAATGGTCTTAACACACAACTCACACTCTGAATCGATAACTCTAGCACTTGTATGAGATTATGTTTTTATAAGGTCACACCTGTATCCCCGAAAAGATAAGCAGAAGTGCAACTAGTGTTCCGCCAACCGTAATTCCGTCTCATGATGCGATGGTAGGCGAGTCTATCACAAACTTTAATACCGGATAACTCTAGTATGATTTTTCAATCCGAAAAGTCAAATACAAATCACAACTGTCCGATCTGAGTTTCGAACCCAGTACCGTCCAGTTTGTCAGCCTAAGTACGTTGTCACAAGACCAATGACGTGACGTAAGCGATCTGTGCATTATCACCACCCAGTTTTTGTGTTGCCAATGTCTAAGAAGAATTAAGACGGTGTATGACGCGTGATCCTTCGAGCCGGATGAGTCACGATCTCGGCGCGTCGTGAGCCAATCTTTGTGGGCGTGCGGAACTGCGATATGTGGGTCAGGATTACTCTGATCTTACCTAGGGTTCATGTCCTGACGTTTGCTAAATATTGAATCATTTTATTATTATTCAATAGTTTGACTATTTGATAAGATTGAATGATATTGATAAGATTGGTGAACTGGGCATCACGATACTTCAAATTTACTGTCTCGGTGTGATAACCGTAGTGTAGTACCAGACAGTACATAGCAATTCAAAGTTCTGAGTGGTGTAGCTATTATTTATCAGCCGAGCGACTTGCTCGTCGCATCTTTCGGTGGTTCATAAAAGTTATAGGAAGTATATAAATATTTAACAAAATGGGACTTTACATTTCTTAAAACTTAACTTATGCCAAACACTTTTTATAAACTTTGGCTAATTCACATTACTCAAATATCTGCCAATATGTATCATCCAGCAATTAAGAAATAGTAGCATAAATAAATCCGTAACCAAACCAATGAAAATGAAAAGAAATACGCATAATTCCTGAAGGGTTAGGGGGAGGTGTAAACCAGGTAACCAGTATATCCACATTTCGCATAATTCCAGCCTCCGGGCTGATACTGAAAATTTCGTGATAGAAAAACCCATTACCACTTTACCCGACCCGAGGATCGAACCCGAGACCTCAGCTCATCAGTACCGCGTACACAATACGACTGCGCTGCGAGGCAGTCAATGAAAAAAAAAAGTTCAACATAGCCAAATAAACCTCACACAAAAACAAATCCGTAACTAACCACGCGCTAAACCTAAGCACTATAAACCTAGACCGAGTGTGACACACATACGGTGGGTAGGAGTGGTGAGCGGAGGGGAGGGTATGTGCAACTTTCACTCGCGCGCCGCAGAATCATGCGCACGACGCGACGCGACGCGGCAATGACCATGCGCTAGGGCGGAGTGTCAAGTGCAATGGAGAAACTTGGCCGATTAGGCGGTTGTACTACATATATGGGAATTTGGAATCTTACACCGATTTTTTTTGTTATGGCATTGGCCGGCAAACGAGCAAGTGGGTCACCTGATGGTAAGTGATCTCCACCGCTCATGCACGCCCACCACCAGAAGAATCATGGGCGCGTTGCCGACCTTAAAGGAAAGGGATAACTAGGGATTGAGAAGGGGAGGGGATTTGGGATTCCAGATATACTTACCGTACGAAACGCAGCAGCAAGCCGCTACTTTACGTCGGTTTTCTGTGAGACAGTGGTAACGACCTGGTCGAGCCAGCCCATTCATGCTGTAGACAAAACTGTCTTTTTTTATTTTATTGAATGACGAGACGAGCAAGGCGCTCGCCTGATGGTAAGCGCCACGCCTGCCCATAAACAGAAGTAACACCACACAGAACTTTGAATTACAAAGCACTGCATGGCACTGAACTGCGCTCATGACTCCGAGACATAAGATGTTAAGTCATGCCCAAAAATTTCACTGGCTTTAATGTCCTTCTAACCGAAACACATCAGTGCGCCTTGCCCATCTCGTCATTCAATCAAATAAAAAATACCCAGTCAGATCAAGGTTTCGTACTTCTTCCCCTTGAATAGAAGATGACGTGATGACTTTAAATGAAGCAATGTGTACTAAAAATGATGCCACTCTTAAAATTCGTAAAAACTCAACACTATTTGTATTCCCAATCGATCTTGCAATCACAGCGAGACGGAATTTCGACATTTACCCAGAACACTGAATCATTTCAGAGTTTTTCATTAATTTTCGTAACTTCAGTTACAGACCTGAAGGTTAGCGAGCATTGTTTGTTCATTTTACTAAGATGTTATAGACTAGACTACTTGTAGTTCGTTATTTCTTTTTAATTCTAGAGACTAAAGTGGAGTTCGGGTGGTAGAGTCACGCTGTAGAAGGTTTTGTCTACAACATGTATGGGCCGGCTCGACTTGGTTGTTACCACCGTCTCACAGAAAACCGACGCAAAGTAGCGGTTTGCTGCTGCATTTCGTACGGTGAATGAAATATCCGGAGGCCCTTAACCACCTCCCCTTCCCAATCCCTAATAATCCCTTTCCTTTAAGGTCGGCAACGTTCATGGGCGGTGGATATCACTTACTATCAGGAGTCCCATTTGCTCGTTTGCCGGCCTATGCTATTAAAAAAGTGTCGTGTGGATTTTTTTTAAGTTTATTTCATCTTATCTGAAATTCATTCGCAACTGCTTTGTTTCCGGAATAAAATCAGTCTTAACAGTTTTAAATCTTTTACGTAAATTTAAATTTTTGAAGATTTTAGGTTAACGCATTTTAAAAGTAGTTAAACATATTAGAAATCGAATTTAGTTTTTAATAGACATGCCTTCCGTAGTTGAATATCTAATATGTATAATTATTCATGAGAAATATTTGGCTTATTTATATTTTATGACTTTTAACATATCTTTAATAACAATTTATTAGTGTGAGAAATTTTGTAATTTAACATATTTAGAAAAATATGAATATAAATATTGATTCATTGAATAATGGTTGTCTTTTTGAACAAGTAAATATTTTGGAATTTTACTATTTTTACACTACTACTTGTGTAATATTTTTTTTTCCTCTTTCGACTTTCTAATATTTTATGTTTAGTTTTTCTATATAGATAATAAATAATAATATAATACGCGCGTGATCAATCACAGCGAAGCCTACTTGGTAGGGGGCGCACGCGACGCCGCGGACGTTGCCCAGAGTGAAAGCGGCGTCATGGCGACCAATCAGCTGATCTACTGACGCCATTTTTACTAGACATCTGACACTACAAGTCTTCAAAGGTTGACAATAATTCATGTGAAGTTTGAAATTCGAACGCTTTATTTTTTATTTACGAAATTTAAATTAAGAATATAAATGAGACAAAGGAAATAAAATGCTACGCTTTAATAAGCAGTCAATGCTTTTCAATCAAATCCTGCTTAAAATCACGTACGGCAATATAGTAGGACAGTGATTGTAATAACCATCTCAGTATGTTGGGTTCAATAGGTTATCTCATAGAGGCAAAGGAATTTGTCGACTTGAAACCTTTTAGTGTGTATAGAAGTACATTACTGGCACATGTTTAGAAAGAGATTTTGCTAATCATATTGTTTAAGAATGTTGGTATATACTAAGACGGTAAATCTATCGTTCCAATATATTTGTTTCCAAAAAAAACTATGAATCTGTCTTTACATCTTTGTATCTGTACACCCAAAATAATTGCAATGAAATTTCGCGAAAACTTGATAAAAAATGCGTAAATGATGGGCACGCTGGTACCGGCGCGATGGCGGTCGGAGAAAGCCGCTCATCTGGCCGGTAATGGGTTGCGACCGGTCGAGCGGCTCCCCCACCTAACCTTTAATAGTGGTCTAGGCCGTGGCTCCCGCTGACCTACATACGTCAATGTTGCTAACTACTGACGTATTTGGCTAAGAAGATAGTAAATTTGCAATCAATAAAGATTCTCAGTTCATGCGGTAATTTGAAAAAAGAAAGCCATTGATTAAGTATTTTTAATTCTACTGAATATTCGTGCTGTTGTTGCCACAAAGGACAATCTTTCCTCATATTAAGTAACGTTAAAAATTATACTTTTTTCAACCATTTAAAATTATATGCGGCCAGTAACAATAAGGTTCTTTAAGTGCACATGTCGCCGAAAATACGAGACGCCAGCAAAGGCTTTCCCATCGCGTGTGGCTTTCTCCCGCGCACTATAAAGGACCCACGACAGATGTCCCGCGAACCCTTCAATCAGTCAATATTTGAATTCAAATTTGGAATACCAGAAAAAACGAACATGTGCGCCGTCGGGTGTGGGAATGTGAGATGCGCTGTACCTGCTTGAGAAATCGATTGTAATGTTACTGATATCGATTATCGATAATTATAATGTAATGATTGAATACTGAGAAAGTGTTAAAGGAGATTTACTCTGCATTGACAATTAAATTGTGTTAATATTGAATTAGATACAATCTACACGTATTAAAAAGTACACAAACGCGGTTTGATGTTTAGTACAATGCAGTTAAAATATAATGTCGTCCGTTAAGAAATATTGCGTTCGTCGACAGTTGGCAGAATTATGCCGGCTTGAAGTTACTGTATACCTATATATTGGCTGACCCCGGACCACAAATAAGGTACTATGGCCGGTTTTTCACCATGTGTACGATGGTTGCTTCCAATCGGGTACACTCATTATCTGATACCCACCAGCACCACCAATTTGCTATCTAATATTGATACAAAATTGAGAAGGAATATTTTAAATAAAGTAGTAGTAATAAATATACCCAACAGTGACAGTCCTGACACCACATTAGGTTAACCTGTATCGTGGGTATCAGAAACTACGACGCACTCGTAGTCCCATAGCACCGAGACCCCGAAACAAATATTTTTGTCAGTGCGGGACTCAAACCCATGACAAACACAATATTGAACCCTCTCGGTTCGTAGTATCGAGTTCTTAGGTATGCAGGTTTCCTCACGATGTTTCCTTTACCGTTAAAGCAAGCGATAATTAACAATTAATATACACGTAACTTAGAAAAGTCAGTGGTGTATGCTCTTGAGGCTGGTTTCGAACCTGCGACTTTCGTCTCGTTCAGTTCATACAACTTCCCGCTGAGCTATCGCTGCTTTTTTTCATCAAATATTTTATAGCTGTTGGAAGACATACGCCTTTAATCGCGTGTACACCGTCCCCGGAACTCCAAAATCCTTACCCATAAGACAGAATAAAAAAATAATTATACACCTTATAATAAAAAGCTACCGATAAAAAAATGAATTACCCCTCAACCCCATCATTTCAAACTTTAAATAGTAAACAGGCTTTGTTTACATTGCCCTTAAGATCCGGAACGAGCCGGATATAGGTTTTGTGCGGCGGATGTGACGTCACAATATGTAATTTGACTCCCACGTATTTGGGTCATGTATTGATGGGTGCTTTTGTAAAAAAATATATATTAAAACTATTAGATTTAACTGCCTCGGTGGCGTAGTTATATTGCGTACGCGGTACGACTGCTGAGCTAAGGTCTCGGGTTCGATCCCCGGGTCGGTTCAAATGACATTGGTTTTTCTATAATTAAATGCTCAGTATCGGCACGGAGTCTAGAATTATGCCCCGTATGGCGATAGGCTCGCCTCCAACACATCATGGGACGGAAATATACTCGGCGAAATGTGGATGTACTGGTTACACCTCTGTCTATCCCTTCGGGGGTTACAGGCATGAGTGCGTAGGGGTGAATGATTCTTTTAAGTACCATAGGTCGTAGCTCTGTGATTCTTGAATTAAAAATATATTGAGTGACTTCCGGGATATGACTCTATATATCATGTTATTTTTAATTGAAAATCATACATTTGACCAGTACAGACACCTGAAACCACTGACGAAACCCTTTTCAATAATCAATGGCTAGATACATTATTACAGCACACGAACAGAATATAATCACATTAATCTGCATCGACACACACTGTAGCTATTCCCGTAAATAATGGTTCGCAATTCACAAACGGAGTCGCGTGGCCACGTGCGGTACTGTTAGTAGTGACGTAGCATAACTGCGTGCACGCTCCAGTAGGCGCAGACAAGGCCGAAGAGCCACCGACCTGCAGAGCGAGATGGGTGGCGGCTGTCTCGCTCCCACCGTGAACGAAGCGGAGTATCAAGACTATCTTACTATAGTAAAATATATTTCAGAAGGAAATAGAAGATTGTTGTGTATTTTGTTTGATGTAGAGGCTAAAAGGTCATGGATTTGAATGTTGTATTAAAAGGCCGTCAATCCTGTTTTCCCGAAAGCCTAGGAAAGGTTGAACGGACTTGGGATGGGTGGAGAGATTGCCTGCATACACCTCTGACTTTTTATTGTTATTAATTGTCTGTTTTAAAGCAGGCGAAAACTTCATAAAAAACCTAAATATCTGAGAATTTTCCATATGAATTCCGAATGTATAAGAAGTCTGTTTACTCTCATTAGGCCAGCATAGTTGAACAAGATCTAACCCCTCTCATCAGTAAAGGAGGTTCATGCCCAGTAGAGAGGATATTGTATAATACATTACAGAGCTGATATTATTATTTAGAGGAAAAAATTGGTTGTCTGTAAAGTCGGTTTACTGACGATAGTTGAACGTGACAACGTCTTAAGAAAATACTGATGGAATGGTAGCGTTTTTCAAAAGAAAATTTTAATTTCATTTGTTTAATAGCTTTGTATGTATATAGAGGAGGAGGTAATTTGAAATCACAATGAAATTGATCAAGTTAGATTTATTTGTACGCATAAATACAATTGTCATTTTTTTTTACAATTTAATAGTTTTTACAAGTATAAATGTGCGTTGTTCACTTAATTCAATATTTCCATACACTGTTCATCGCCGTAAATGTTTTTTGCACAAATCCACACCACTTTTATACAACAAACACATTAAACTAGTTTTTGAAATAAATTAAAATCAGCGATGAACCGCACTGTCGGAATTCCCGCCAAAACTCCGTCAAAATGATTTAACAGATGACAACATTTGACATTTGATAGTATTTATTGGCCTAATTATAACCTTAAAATCCGAAAGTATTTTATTTATATTTCGGAATTCTCAAGCGTCCGTAGTTTTAATATAGTTTCAATCAAATATATACATTTTCTAAAACCCAAAAAGTAAATTCACCTACCTTTTGGTTCTTAGGCCAACTATGTATGGACGACGAACAATGTCCTTTTCGTAAATCCAGTTTTTAAAAAGCCCGCCTCAATGTGTTTGAAATAGGAGAAAATGTTCCCTTTGACGGATGGCTGGTCTAACCTGTCATTTCAGACTAGTGATGTTCATGTACAAAAAACATCGATATTTTTTCCGATATAATATATCGTGTACAAAAAATATCGATATTTTTTCCGATATAATATATCGAAATATTGTATCGATATATAGCGATATATCGGTTAAAAATATCGATATTTTCGATATATCGAATTGTAGAAAGGAAAAGACTTTATTAGAAAATGATTAACAAAAATAATATCGAAGAGCTAAAAAAAAAAAAACAACATTCAATACTTATTCTGGTATTTGATGTTGTTTTTTTTTTTTTTAGCTACATCCGATAGATTTTCTATTTTCCGATATCCTTATTTCGATATATCGGATAAAATATATCGACTTCAATGATTCGATAGTATCGCATTGATTCGATATATCGGATAAAATATATCGATATTATATATCGACTTCAATGATGCGATAATATCGCATTGATTCGATATATCGAATAAATGTATCGATATTTTATCACATATCGATACATATCGAGCACCCCTATTTCAGACACGTTGTTGTGATATGTGGAAGATTTAATATTTATGTTTTAATTTTTTTAAATCTCGAACGCTGCCGAACGCAAAGGCCGATTGTGCTTCTTTGTCGCTCGTTCCGCGCTCTCGCTTGCACTTCAAGCCTTAAATGGAACGTGACATCTAGCGAGGTAACGACGCATGAGTCATGTTTTTTCGTGCGTGCAGCCGGCTCTATCGAATTATAAGACGTTATCACGTCAAAACCGCTGCTATTCAATAATAATGTGTCAAAACGTTAACTAATACGATAATAAAGAATTGCCTGATCCGGTAATGGAATCACGTATCTTACTAATAATCATAATTTTTTTATAATGTATGATAACATTATTTTTGTTCTGCTGCCTGTATGAAACTTAAAAGCAAATATTTTCAATTCAAATTATGAAGTATTTACCACAAAATTACATCATAAAATAGTATTCTAATACAATATATTTATAACTATATCAATTATTATTACAAAAAGACACATCACAGATAATTCTTCTGACGTAAGTGACGTTACTTCAATATTTCGGGACTCTACCAAGTATTATATCTATTAGACCTTCTCAGTGGACTTATTGAGAGCTCTACCAGTCTAGTAAGCCTTATCTTCACCTGCCCTCATATACATACCAATCAATCGACCTACTCTATATTTATATCCTACAAACAATGAGTGCTAACAGTACAAAAATATTCAAATTGTGATAATTTGGTACTTCATATTGTATAGAACAGTTACGGTTGTTGTTATACGCAATGTTTTAACTGGACCGTCCCGTTTTACGCTTATGCTGTTACTATGGACATTAGTAACAACTTGTAACCAAGTTTTTAATGTGATTTTTATTTCGTAAAATTAAAATTAAATTAATTTTTATTTGTCACTAGGGCGAATTTAATTCCACTTAAAATAAGTTAAATCAAATTCACACTAAACGTCATTTTAAAAATCAATTTTTCAGCCGTTACTTTAAATAAAAATAGTTATTGAGTCATTCACATTACTCATAAAAAATATGACAAATATTTGAGATTTAAAAAATCTCAATACCAATTATTTCACAAAACTCTACATTTATTTAATTATATACATTTTATCTAAAATCTCTTTTCATCACCCAAATAACACTTACTTCATAAGCCAAAACCGAACAGTCATTGTAAAGACAGTAGAGCAAGCAAGTAGAGCCGTTGCGTCGGTAGAGGCCCAAAACTCCGATCACCGTTACGTTACCGGACAAGGACCTTCTAAACCGGGCGGCTGGCGTGACCGCAGCGGATTCCACTCAATTTTATGTCTTTTGGGAAGTTCGGCCTTAAGGCTCCTTTACATTATAATGTTTTTAAATTCCAGAAACAAACAGGTGCAAATGTTATGTGTTTATTATACTTAGCGACTTTATAAAGCTCCGACCGACTCCAACCCGCCAAAAATTTTGTTAATAAAATTTCTACCAATAATATTTGTTACTAGAAAAAAGTCTCAGTGATTGAAACACTCTAAACGACTTGAGAATATTACTTGTGTAATATTTTTAGAACTTGCAGAAAAAATAAACCATACATATATTTAATTCTGTGCTTTGAAAGTAAAAAATGTCTTCCATGTTTATTTGGATTCACTTTAACTTAAACTGTACAATTATCACTTACACAGAACTTGATTACTTCAGTTATCTACATTAGTGCCTAATAAATTGTAGAGCTGTTGATTATTCTATTAGTGTCTCTATTTTGATTCTTATTGGTGTTCTATCCTTAAATTGAAAATATATCATATAGATTCAGTGGATTACTACAATAGAATCCACACTTGTTCGAATCGAATAAATACATATTATAATAAAACAACTATTAATTATCTCTATGAAAGCAATAATAACTATTCGTTAATTTATCTAGGATTTTTAAGTTTCGATATTTAATAGCTTCTTTAATGACCTCTACTTACAATATTTCAAATTAAGACTTTAATTTACTACTGTTTATCATTTTAAATAATTTTAGGGTAATCAAATTGCACAGCTAAAACACGGATTTCAAAAATGTATGTTTCAAAGCGAATCAGCCTATATTTTATCGTGCTTGAATAAAAATAATTTGTATAAACTTCAATCTATATAACTATGATTAAATAAAACAACTTAAGCACTAAAAGTATTCATAACCATATTTTTCCTAACAGTTGGTAGAACTATTTTATTTTACGTGTGAACACAACTCTACAATTCCTTTGAGAATCGCTTTGAATGAAATGTGGGTCAAGTTTATTGACAAATCAGGACATTGCCCGTCGTTTGTCCCGCTCTGATATATATCTTTGTCTCTCTCGGACGCATTACCTTCGCTAGGACAAAGCTCGGAACATTGTATCTTAGCATCTTATCTGTAGATAGAGTAGATAGGTGAATATCAGAGACTCTGATTTGGAATATGTGTTTATATTAGTTCACGTTTCAATTTATTATACATCATTTACGAAACAAAAAATAAATAAAACTACTAAGGAAATTACCTCACCGGGTTTTGAGTAGAGTTAGAAATAAGTTCAGGTAGTTTATGTAATTTTTAAAATATATTTATCGAATTCCCCTTTCAGTGTGATACAAGTAATTAATTATAAAGGAAGATATTACACGACTAATTTAGAAACAATGTTTTATAAAGTCAACTAGCACACGTACGGTTCACCGAAATTATTTCCACCCCATGATGTGATTAGGTAGCGAACCTATAGTTATATCTATTTTTTGGCCTCTGGTGACTCCTCATGCATAAAATTTCTAACACAACCCTTCTGTCCCTGAGGCGCACCATTGCAGTTAAAAATGGAAATGATCTCTCTATTATACAATCACTAAAGTATTTTAAACAGTATTTAGTTTTAATTTATTAATTTTGTTATCATTATTTTTCTTTTTTAATTATCTTTCTAATCTCCTTACCTTCAGAAACACTAGCACATAGTAAGACTTAGTTTGATTTTAGAATTAATGTTTAATTGTTTACTATTATTTTGTTTAATTTTAGATTTAAAACTGTACCTGTATTTTGAGCATTTTCGGCTACTCGCAACTCTTTTTAGGTACCCCAAGATACAGGCATTGACCTAGTTTGGGGACCCCTGTTAATATTGTAATGCTCTTTTCAGATATGCCAATGTTTGTTAACATATGTCTAGTTTGTGTAATTCGTGTTGTTTTTTTCGTGCAATAAATAAACTTATTGTTATTATTATTATTATCTATAACTTACTAGGTAGAAGGTCCCTCGTATGCGAGAGGCCGTCTGGATTGGTACCACCTGTTAGTCTATTTCTATTGGCTAGCAGCAGTGTGTAAGCACTGTTGTGTTTCAGTTTGAAGGACGTTGAGGCCAGTGAAATTTATGGTCATTATGAGACTTTATAACTTATCTCTCGGGATGTCGAACGCAGTCCAGTGCCATGCAATGCTTTCTAATTCAAAGTTTTGTATGGTATTGCTGCTGTTTATAGGTAGGCATAATGCTTATCATCAAGCGAGCGAAATGTTCGTTTCGTGATTTAAGAAAATTTAAAAAAGTATCGACTTAAGAAAATAAAAAAAAAGTCTCGACTTCCATTCCGTAATTGGCTTACACCACCTTCCACCCTTTCTTCTAACCAAGTGTCTCATCCATTTGAGTAATTAGACGGATTTTGTTTAACATTAATTTTCGGACAACATAATGGCCCATGATGATTTCATTGTGACATCACCCAAATAGTGCCACATATCTAACTAATTACATTTCATTTATTAAAATCTATCAACCCGTTTATGATAAAATTTATTGAAGAGAAAATAATAGTCAAATACACCCCAAAAACATAACCCTATCATCAAGCAATCACATAAGTACAATAGTAAGTAAAACAGAAGCGTCGCATCCAGTAGTATGTAGGTTTCGCGGTCAAGCAGGGCGGTCAAAGGAGAGGCGCGGGCGCGGGCGGGGGGGCGGTCGTCTCAAAAAGTGAAACGCATCTAACAGTAAACATGATTCAGAGATCTCACTGAGATCGCTTTGTGATTCGCACGAGTCCACAGATTCGCAAAGCTCTATGTAGAGTAGTAATATTATATATATTTTTTTTAAACCAATTTTTTGTATTAGCCCTATATACTATATTAGTCCCACTGCTGGGCACGGGCCTCCTCTACTGAATGAGAGGGATCAGGCTTTAGTCCAGTTTTAGTAAAACCAATACAACAAAAAAAATATTCGTTTCTTACACACTGGTACAAATTAGCAGCCAATTTTCAACCGGGTCGGTAGAAAAATTATGCAAAACCAAATATCATAAGATCTCTGTATTTAATCATCATCATAACATGTTTGTACAAACTCGCGCCTGTAACTCCTGAAGGGGTAGGCAGAGGTGTAACACAACCACATTTCGCCGAGCGTATCTCCGTTCCATGGTGTCCCATTCAATACCTGTTTTTACAATGGCGAATTAAGCATTAATCTGTAATCGAATCATTAAAGATTAATTAAAATTTCTTACACGTTAATTTGGAGGTATTTTTCCTGTGACCATCAGGGACAACGGGTTTATCTTTATAGCCTCGATATCCAAACGCATGCGCTTAGGACTCGTGGATCCGGGTTATGTACTGAAACATAACTCTCGATGGCCAAAAAAATTATAGTAATATAACCTAGACCCGAAATAAATATTTATTTATCCAGCATTTAATTTTCTCTCAATTTAGTCGTCGAACTTGTGGCCTCTTTTTCCTAACCGGTTACCTGTCTAATATATAACGGAGGTTCTAAAGACTCTACATATGACCTCAACAGATGATTACTAACAATGACAAAGTAAAACAGGATAATCACATTAGTTACGGAACACAACTTCACATATCCGGAAAGAAAGTGTTTTGATAAAACACGCGTCGCCTCTTTATCCGTGTTTGCCATTTTTTCCTCATGACGTCATTTGATACTTTATGTGGGTTAACAGGATGTACATCGAAAAAATTTGGGACGCCTCTAAAGTTCTGTGAGACCTTATAATTACTGCAAGGGTTTTTTGACTGGCTAAAATAGTCGTTTGACAAGATTATAAATTAATTCGTTTTTTATACCCTTGTATGATGGGACGAGTAATGGTAAGTACCACGCGTGGCAATAAACAGTAACAATGTCATGTAACCAACAACTTTGTATTAAGCATCTATTTATATTTGTCTTATTATAAAACTCATATTTTATAGTAGTCTATGGTTACTTTTGTATTTATGGTTCAATTCGTAAATAGCAAGGTTATTATTAAAAAATAAATAAAGTGTTAACTAACGTTTAATTTATTATTTAAATTTCGAACTGGAGTTGCAACTTATAACTTAAAATCTGTTAACAAACAAAAATACTTTTAAAAAAATATTCAAATACTTTTACCATAAATGGGATGCTTTAGAGCACTATGTTTTGTTATTTTGCTTTTTTGTTGTGACTTTTTAACATACAATATTTTGTGGGGAAAATATGGGCATAAATGTAGTTCATGGGGTATATCTAAACTAAAGACAGATTTTTTAAAGTCTCCAAAGCCTTCCCATATCTTCTTTGCTTCAGTAAAATAAATACTCTACACAATACAAAACAGATTATAAATTATTATTATCATTCTAAATGTAAATCTCAAATATTCCGTTTAAAATACAAATCTATAATGAAAGAGTTTCAAATTGTCCCACCGATGCGGTAAGAGATTCGAGCGTGTATTTTCGGAAATCCTGGTATTGGGGTCACGGCAGGCGAGTCCCGTTACCCCGGGAACCTGTCCTGGGAACCGACCAATCACCGCCCGACCCTTGCGTGATAATTTTTAACCAAAATATTGATGTATTGAATATTGAGAAGGATATTTTATGGAGTAAATGAACTTTGTTGTAGAAAATATTACGAGTACTGAGTATGAATTGTTGTATAACTTGATGGCTGAGGTAAATTTCATGAGGACGATTCTTAAAATGGAAAAACATAAAGTAAGAAGAAGTAAGAAATGAAATGAAATGGAATAAACGATTTCATTTCATTTCATTTCACATAAAGTAACGCATAGATATGAAGCTAAACAAGGCGTGCGAGAAGCCATCTGGGTTGGTACCACCGTCTATATCTGTCGCTATGAAAC
Organism: Amorpha juglandis; assembly: GCA_949126905.1. Taxonomy (NCBI): domain Eukaryota; kingdom Metazoa; phylum Arthropoda; class Insecta; order Lepidoptera; family Sphingidae; genus Amorpha; species Amorpha juglandis. The sequence goes on from OX421368.1 coordinate 679,066, forward strand.
AGTGGGTAAGCACTGTTGTGTTTGTTTTTGAAGGACATTGAAGCCAGTGAAACTACTGGGCATTATGAGATTTAACATCTTGTGTCTCAGGGTGACGAGCGCAGTTCAGTATCATGCAGTGCTTTGTAATTCAATGTTCTGTGTAGTGTTGCTTCTGTTTATGGGCAGGCGTGACGCTTACCATCAAGCAAGCGCCTTGCTCGTCTGGTCATTCAAATAAAAAAACAAAAATACATTATGTTTTTTTTTACCGCTACAGATGATATTATTCATTTTAAATATGTAGCGGTTTATTTTCTTCTTTTATTTATTACACTTACAAATATAAAATTTTTACAATTCTATTAAAATATCTAGCAATCTTATTTGTGACTATAAATGGGTTATTAAACTACTGTTTTGTTACCTAAATCCGCTAATGATCGTTCCACGCGATCGTAGAAAATTCACATTAACACCCAGGACTTACATTCCAAATCACTTTTTATTTTGCAACTCTCATTGCTAGCAATGATTTAACAATTTTACGTTGTTCAAACTGCCACAGCTCACGCCACAATGGACGTGTCAGTGTGTCAACATCGACCTCCGACAATTGCATTATATTCATGTTTTATTATAATACTTAACGCATTGTAACTGACCGTTATTTCTTGAATAATTTAATTGTTGAAATACTCATACTTTTTTATTACACCCAACAGTCACACACATAGTCTTGACCCCACACTAAGATACGAGTCTTGTGTCGCGGATATCAGGAACTACGAGAGACTTTCGGTCTCACAACACCCAGACACCGAAACAAATATTTGTGGGTCACACAAATGTTTGACTCGGTGCGGGGATCGAACCCGCGGCCTCTTGCTTGACAACCGGCTACTCGCCCGCTGTGCCACGAAGGTTGTCAAACATTAATTCTATTGTGTTCGAATTTTTCAGTTACATATTAAGGTTTGTAATTTCATATTAACAATGACTACTTTAACATCAGGTAAAGATGATATTACATTCTTAGCTTTTAAATGAAAGTACGTCTTTATTGGCTTCTATATTGCTAAATTCTATTTATGAATATATTTGTCTTTGTCGTGACGCATATTCATTTCATCCATCATCATCCACAACGATTCAAAAAAAGTTTCATTAAAAAAAACTTAATCTTTACGTCTGTAGTCAAGGTCACTAAAAACTACATAAATCTAGGCTACACACCTGATGTTTACATCCTAGGTCAATTCTAATTCCTAGGTCAGAGCCGAATGGAGCACCGTACCGTAGGCACGGCATCCGATGTCACGCGTCGACCATAAACCTACATACAAAACCGCATTTTTTCACTAACAATTTCGATCTTCCTTCTCTCTCTATAACGTAATTCGGTAGCAAGTGAGAAAGAGGCGGGTTGAATTGCGAATAAGCTCGTTGTATGTTAATTTTAATGCCGAATTTAAAATTATAATGAATATATTTAGGTAGATTAAATAGAGCAAATCTCAACGATTATAAGTAACAGTATATTTTTTATATGAGCAATATAATTTTTACGATAAAATGCCTACTTAAAAAAATAGGAATCTTAATAGGAATTTGCCTAAACTTTGATCAAAATATATTGCAGGATAGCGATGTCCTCTAATATCGATTTCCCCAAAATGACTTGATTGAGTTTTGGTACCAGACAGTATATATCAGCACTATCAAGAAGATAGGATTGTCAACTTTGTAAACAAATAAAATAAAACTTTTAATCGGTCTTGTCTTAATTTTAAACTGCGGGCCAATTCTCGTATTTAACATTAACTGAGACTGAACTTTAACCAAACTGAGATTAGACTACGAATTGAATAAAATGTGGCATTCTGCTCCGCTTAAAGTTCCAATATCATTCCAGTAGCATTATGATGTCAATTCGATATCATTTTAATTCCAAACTAATGTCAGCCACCACAGACTAAATTATAAAAAATGTAAAGCGAATGTTATAATAAAGTTGCCAGCGGACAAAATATATTGGCATTGAGAGTAAGTTTGGCGATTTGAATTGGATGGAAAAGTTATTACTCTAGCACGAAGTTATTAATTTAAAATTTGATTAATAGATTTTATAATTTATTAATTGATTAGGAAATTTCTCATGTTTCCCCTAAATTGAAAACCCGTTTTTTTTCGGAGTTCTGTGAATTGTGAGTGAAAACATATGCGTTAATTTATTGTCGTGGTGGGTCACCCACTGATTACACCTTTGTTATTGCAGGCTCAAAGTACTAAGATCGAGAGCCGTAAAATTTTTATTAAAAAAGAATGTCTATTGTTATTGTTCCGTGATTTAATTTTGTTGTGTATGTTATTTAAGTACGTATCTTTCAATTTCTATAATAAGTTAATTATGATTATCCATTGCGCGCGATAAATACTAATTGAAAGTTGACAAAATATCGTGAGTTAATTATTAGTGGACTGTTAGTAAAGTGTTAGTGAAACAATGACTAAACGATTAGAAATGTTTCTGGATTTCACTGAAGCAATTCGGATCATCAATTCTAGGCCTTGAGCCGACTCTGAAGGAGGAAGGACAGTGTATTATCCAAAAGGTTATGTTCACACAGTGCAAAAAACATGGATTCAGCTGCAATGTGTAATATGTGTGTGTATGTAATAGTGTATTGTATTTTTATTGTTAATATATAATGTTTCCTTACGACTTTGTGATTTGATTGTTACGTATTTACATAAAATATTACCCATGCATATATACAAATATCGATATGATTGACTATATTTCAGTTAATTCATAATATCATTTCAGTTACATTTCGGTGTCAATTTAGTCAACTTTCAATATACTTTTGATTGCATTACAGTTTTAATGGTTTACAGAATGCCACTTGCAACTTTCTTGGCACTGAAACTAGATCGGAATGATATTTTGAACATTTTTAATTACCAGAATTGGCCCGCTGATTGAAAAATAATGTTCCCGCACTAATTTCAATTTGGACCCATAATAATGGCTATGTTTTGTGAGATCAAAGTCGTTAGCAATTTTATCAACGTTATTTTTTATTTAATTTAATAGACGGCCTCTCGTATACGAGTGACCTACCACCTTGTAAAATTACCCTAAAATGATGCTGTCACAGTCAGGTAGCGTTTATATGTAATCACGATATTAAAGCGATGTATGATTCATACAATTACGATATATCAACTATGCAGTCGCAAACGCTAGAGTGTTTTTTTTTGTTAAATATTTTTTATTTTACTATGTTTAGTGAAAGAATCATTAAAATCGGAGCATAAATTACGATGTACGATTCTTTCTTTCTTTCTCGATTTTCCACCCTGTTAGGAGTGGAATTTCTCGTGAAATTGGACCTACTTACGCAAACAGGACCCAACCAATAGCAAATTCAAATGGAGATACTGATTTTGTGTTACTAAATTCAATAATTTAAATTGATTTTAATAATGAATTTTTTGCAAAGTCGTACATGGAATATATTTCATGTCCGATTTTCCAAAAACCTACGACATAAAATTAGTTTAAATTATTGAATTTAGAAAAACAAAATAAGTAATTCCATTTGCACTTACTGTGGTTTGGTTCCTGTTAGCATAAATAGGTTCAAAAGATGCAACTAACTTAGAGCTATATTTGAACGAATGAAAAAAGACACCAGATCGGTTCATATTTGGCAGAATTATGCGTTGTTATACATAAAAAACGCATACAATTGAAAACCTCCACCGTTTTTTCTTTGGTTAAAAATAAAATCTGCGGGATATGAACCCGCTACCCCTCATGACTTAGTCTCATAATTACCGAATACTGCTGAGCAGTCACGATGCAAACACCCAATTACATGAGATTTAAACCGAACTCCGTTACGCGCACACTAATTTATTATTCCGTGTGTGTATATATACAGCCAACGGATATCTGTCGGTCTGTGCACACAATAAAAAACCGCGGCTCGTGTCCGCACAACGTAATGACTGACTTACATCCAAAACGGGGTGCTGGAAAAAAATTACAAGAGTAAACGTTTTAATTTGGTGTAATATGTAGCTTTTTAGGGTTCCTTGCTTAAAGGGCGCCTACTACCAAAAATGGTTTAATTTTTTTTGTTATCAATAAAGACATATCGTAACTTGTGATAATATAATGTTAGGTGTTAATTTTTATTAATTTATGCGATCGGTGTTTATAAAATTGTTGTCGGGTAGATCCGCCTAAAATAATGTATAAAAGAGTGGCGCATGACTTGACAGGGACAGTTCGCGTTCAGTCGTCGCGTAGTACGGACCGTAGTGTTAGTTATTATCGTAGTCGAGCCTTTTGCTTTGCTGACCGTTACAGTAGTAGTAATTCTGTCGTAGTTAATCATACTAAGCGTGCATACAAGTAAAGCTTTTATTGCGGCCACATGTTGTGTTGGGAATACCTTGAAATTACTGGGTTAACTGTGGATTGAAGCTGGGATGAGCGTTTGTCTTGGAGTGCATCGGACACGCTATCCCAGTGTGCTCGGAAACTTAATCTGTTAAGTTGTCCTGGAGCAGGGCTGCCGGAAAGTCACGCGGGTGGCGATTCGTGCAGCGTGGGACATGTCTGACGGCAGACATGTGGAGTGAAGCTGGGATAAGCGTTTGTCTTGGAGTGCATCGGACACGCTATCCCAGTGTGCTCGGAAACTTAATCTGTTAAGTTGTCCTGGAGCAGGGCTGCCGGAAAGTCACGCGGGTGGCGATTCGTGCATCGTTTTAGACATCTAATGTCTGTCGGCAGTCATTGTCCGAACTGGTTTAATGCATGCTTTTATGTGAACCGATACACACACGCAAAGCCATGCCTCACGTAAGTCCTCGTAGGTCTCTGACGAGTCGTGAGGGGCGATCTTCCGACAAGTCCCGCCCCGGGTGGTTGGTTCATGTATTAGGATGTTTTACACCTATTGTGCATAGGAAATAATGGGTTTGTTCTTTGTGAATAGAATAAATTAGTTTGAAAGTGATCATTTTATTTGTGTCCTATTATTTTTATTATTCATCTCGGCATTAAATTGTTAACAATAATTATATTTAGGAGGAGTATGGTAGGTGTTCGTCGTTCCATTTTCCATTTATATTATAATATAGATTAATTTATGGAACCGAAAAGAAAAATTACTCTCATGTTACAGACAACAGTAGACCGATAGATATTATAATAACTTACAAAGGCAGTGTGCTTTTGTTGCTAAGGTATTGGGATCGATCCTCGGGCCGCGTAAAGTGGTTTTTCTATCATGACATGCTCAATATCAGAGAGGGCAAGTAAGAGCAGTGCAGGCCAAAAAACCCAGCGAACACCGACAAACAGTGGGTTTATTGGTGGTCTCCAAAATCATGCCGACCTATATAAATGCTTCCTCACACTCCGAAGAGGGAAGCAGTAAATCGAGGGGCTGGTCAGCGGACGACCGATGCAGGCACAGGAATACAAGAACGTGCCTCTATATCCGCCGCTACTAACCATCAAGTCCTGTCACAAGCCCCTCGGTAGAACCGGATATACACTGGCTGATCCTGGAACGCGATCCACATAGGTGTGTCACTATGGCAGGTTTTAAGACCACGTGTACAATGGTCGCTATTCGGGCAGATATGAATATTAACAGCAAAAAGGTAAGGTAGTTCAAATCTTAATCTTTCAAACTTCATTCTCTAATTTTTTTATATCATCAACTCATTATGACTTTTATATAAATGTGTATAATATGGTCACTTATTTAATATAATAGTCGTGATACCTTCGCCAGTTATTTTGCATAGCCTGAGGTCATACTCAACGGGAAATTCGTTAGCCCGTGAAACTAGATTCAGGCAGGTCAGAGAGAATGATCAGTCGCTTATATAAATGATGCGTGTAACGTTTTATAATTTAGATTTTTTATTATATCAAATTAAATTACAAGCACTAATACAACGACTGCGGAGACGGAAGTCGCAGGTTCGAAACCAGCTCCAATAGCATGGAACTCTGACTTTTCTAAGTTACGTATATATTCATTATTATTTATCGCTTGCTTTGTTGGTGAAGTGAACCTGCATACTTGCGAATTTCTCTAGACTGAGAAGCTTTAGGCCACGCGTTTAAATCCCGTGTCGGGCAATCAATATTTGTATTCGAATTTGTGATTCAAAAAAATCACACATGAGATACCTTGGATTGATATTTTTGTCGATAAGCACGCCCACAATCACATCATAGGTCGGATATACATTTGGCAAGCCGTGGTTGCAGCATCAGTTGTACCTCTGCCTACCTCTAAGGCTACAAACATCAGCTTATGTTTTGTTCGTTAAGTTACTACCTCAACTAAACTACGCTGAAAACTGAGTTGAACTGAGTTGCAAATATTTTAATGAATGGCCGTACGGTAGCTTATTAAACCACAGTTACTTATAATAACCAGAGCTGAAATAATGGAAGATGAGTACCTAACTGACAACCAGTTATTTCTTCGCAAAAAACTTGGCCATGTAGGTAACTTAAATAGGCGGTAAGATATTTTGAAGTTTAGCTTATTGTACATAGTTATTTAAAGTAGTTAGTTCCGTACTCGTTGACAGCCTCTTGTGGCGCAGTGGTCGACTGTGAAGCGAAAGGCCGCTGGTTCGATTCTCGTACCCAAGCAATTTTTTTGTGTACTCTGAAAATATTTTTTTAAGGTCTGAGTGTTTGTCCCTATAGGGGTTGACGCCAGGCAGGCGGTCGGTCGTAAAAACTATAAACCGAATATTAACCGAAAGCATGTTGCGCCGACTCCACAACGAGTGGGATAAAGGCAGATGGAAGGAAGAATTTTGTACTCAGTATTAATGTATACTAATATGTATGCAGATCAGTACAGCGCGCCTAGCAGATCGTTTTGTAAATGCATTAACTTTATTAAAAAATGTCGTATTCGAATGACATGACAAAATTTTGCATTACATTACAAGGTGGTAGGTCCCTCGTATGCGAGAGGCCGTCTGGTTTGGTGGCACCGCTTTGTCTATTTCTGCCACCAAGCAACAGTGTGTCAGCACTGTTATGTTTCGATTTGAAGGACATTAAAGCCATTAAAATTAATGGTCATTATGGTCTTAACATCCTATATCTCGGGGTGACGAGCGGAATTCAGTGCCATGCAGTGTTTTGTAATTCAAATGCTTCTATTTATAGTCAAGCGTGGCGCTTACCATCAGACGAGCGACTTGCTCGCCTGATGGCTTCAATGCCATAAAAAAGTTACAGGTATAAAAAGAATAAAAAGAAACACGCAGTTCACATGTGAAAAACTTTGTTGGACAGACCATAGTGTCAGTAGGACCGCAACGGGACTACTGGTTTTTGGTTTCATTGACATTATTTTGGGAGCTAATAGTGTTACTGCTGTCTTAGGCGTCACTATCACAGCTGTCTGTGGTTAACCGTCTAATGTAGAGTCATATCTTAAGTGCATCCAATCGTGATAATGTGATATTTTTATAAGACGAGCGCTGAAATTTGAGTATTATGATTATTTATTTATTGGAAAACATACAGAACAAGTATACCTAAAGGAACAAGTAATATAATGCCCAGTAATTTCAATGGTTTCAATGTCCTCCAAATGGGTACACTACAATAATACGACAAACTTTATTCCGACAGTCACAAATACGAATTTCAAAATACCGATTTTCATAATTCCGAATGGTTTAAAATTCCGAATATAATAACTCCGATGTATCATTTATCCTATTTTTATAATTCCACAATTTCAAAATTCCTAACGTATATAATTACGATTCTCAAAATACCGAGTTTCAATAGATCGAATAACAAAAAGTCCGAATAAATTATAATTCGAAACATCAAAAATACGAATTCCGATTATAAAAATACCTATTAATTAAAATTCCGAAATAAAAACGCCTTGTAAAACTGAATAGAAAGACAAATCAACACATAATTGCTTGTCAAAGAGAAGTATAATAGTATGAGGAGGTAGAATTAAAAAACTAATGTCAAATGCGTTTCAAAAATATTTTCTTTCCAATAAAAATATTTTTTTCGCTGGTCACAATTCTAACCTAACCCAAATGATTCACTAACAATAGAGAGGATCTGGCGCTCGGCGGCCGCTGCCGCGGCACGCTCGCTTCGCTCGCTCGCCTTCGCGCTTTAATGGTCACAGTTCTAACCTAACCTAACCCAAATGTATGTAATGATTATACTAACAAAATCAAAATCCTAATTTTAGCAATTTATTCGGAATATTGAAAATCGGAATGTTGTTTTTCGGACCGAGAACCCATCGAGCATTTGACTCTTCGAACATATAAAAATCGGAAAACAAATAGTTCGTGTTTACAACTTTCGGTAAAAACATTTTCGTAAATTTGAATAATAGACATTATAATTTTTAGCTATTATGAAATTCGGAATTTTGAACATCGGAATATCGAAATTCGGAATAAAATATTTCGGAGTATTTGGGTGTTCCCCCTCCAAATGCTATTTACTCAAAAAATTAAATTTTTTTGGTGCTCGACAGCCTTTTGTATGAGAGGGATTTTACCACCCTACATGTGGCTGGTGAAGTTGGCTTGGATTCCGAAACAACGTTGGCCCCTTAAACCATCAGTAATTATAGAAAAAATTGTTCCAACGGATAATTAAGAATGATAGTTACGATATAACGGGACCCAATGTACACCACTCACTTTAAGTTCGTTACATTAAATTCGGAAACTAGATTCGCTTACCGTTATTATACAGTCCTGATGTGATGTCTGTTTGTGATTTTATTATACCCAATGGCAGGTAATTAAGTAATAATCGTTTAGTTTCCTAGTCATAAAAATGTAGGTTAACATATTACATTAGGAAAATCAAATACGAGTAGCAGTAATTTAACAACAAAAATAACAATCTTTATCACATAAAAAATACACACAATAATAAATAAAACAAGTTAAATAGAGATTTGGTGGTAAGTGATCTCCACTGCCCATGAACATCCAGGAGAGAAGAATCATGAATACGTTGCCGAAGGTAAATGTCAAGAATGAGGATTTAGACGCGGAGAGATATTTTGAGCCACAAAAGGAGTAATTTAAAAAACCGTCGGAAACCTTTTTTATATATGCTAAGAGGTCCTTATTAACTTTTTGATATTGTGTCCCGAACCTTATTCGTAACTTAAAATAGTTGTTATTATTTTTTCCCTTGACAAACTCAATCAAGTTAACACATAGGCCCTTCTTGCTCTTTTAGGTTACACAAAAACAATCTAAGCAGGAATCGCACCTACAGTAATCTTAAATGCTTCTTTGTGTTGTCTAGAATCTAGATGATTAAATACTTAGGCGGGTCGGTCCCAATCTGCATCGACGTGAGATCTGATACCATGACTTAGATGCTACGATAGTGCTCTCATTCAAGGATTGTTAATTGTACCATACAATAACTGTGCTGTCCGCATGAGTTTGTATCGGAACGAGTTGAGTTATCTTGGGAGTTTAGAAAAGTATATTCATTGAACAATTTTTTTATCCTGGGACATCAAAGTACACTGGACTTGATGTTAAGTTTAGTATAGACAAAATATAATATCGATATTCAAGAGACAGAAACTCCCTCGACTGTCGGTAGAATAATTATGCCGGCCTGAAGTTACGGTTTGATGGTCGCTATCCATTCGGGTACAAAAAAAATGAGTACCCTCCTACCAGAAACATAGGATCAAAGTCTTTAACAAAGGCTGTTTGAGAAGACCGTTATTTAATATTCTCATAATGTGTGATAGAGAAAGCCTTAAACAGTACCTGAATGTTATAGGGTGCAATTAATTTTTTTTTTTTTTTTTTTTTTGTTTTGGGATTGCTGTAAGCCTGACTCTAGTCGGCTGTATACAGCTTCACCGGACTTTCGGGCGAGCGCTTTCAGGCGCTCTCAGCCCTTGACTAGGTGACCACCGCTGAGGGCACCCCCTTTGGGGTGCAATTAATTATGCTCGGATTTACTTTATATAAAAGTGGTAGAGAGACGCTTTAAACCATTTTGTCTACAGTATAAATAGGCCGGCTCGACCATGTTGTTACTACTCTCACGGAAACTAACGTGAAGTAGTTCAATGTTCCATAGATGAGTGAGACATATGTAGGCACTACCCCTGCTCCCCCTTCCTAATTCCTTTCCTTTCAGGTTGAGAACGCGTTAATGACTCCTCTGTTATTGCGGGCGGTGAAGATCATTCACCATCAGGTGACCCACTTGCTCGTTTCCAGCCTCTGCTTAAAAAAATGTCATTTATACCTTATATTATGAATAGAAATTTTAACATTGCTTCAATAATTTAACTTTTCGTTTAGTAATTATAAAAAAATTATAACATTGCGTCAATAATTTAACTTTTCGTTTAGTAATTATAAAAAACATTTTTTTTAGGTTGAAGTTTGTATTTAACGATAGTGACAATCATTATAAAACATAATTTATTCAACGAATACGTGCAATGCGTAAAACAATTATACTGGCCACAAATATGTTTATCATCATAATATGTCCTTATTGAGTTTCAAGTCCAATTTACTTCAAAGTATTAAATACATTTATACTTGTTTATAGGTATAAATTCGTTTATAATTTTCACCACAAACCGCAATCAAAACGTCTAATATTTCACATTAACTATAATATTAACATACGATAATCTTGATTACAAAGATATAATCCGTACGGACCGCTAAGACATGTAAAATAACTAATGTTCAGTTCGCCAACTAACATCCATAGAAAAGACATCAACGCGTGGTACACTGACCCACTGGCTCTATGTGGGTGTAAACAGGTGTGCCTGAGGACTTGTGTGTGTGCTAATGAGATGTTAGACGTATGTGTATATGTGTGTGTGTGAAAGAGTTGTAATTGAACAAAGTCATGTGTTAAAAAATAAGTATGACTAAGCGATTAGCAGTGAAAGTGCGAATAGAGACGATTCCGAATCATTAGACGCATTTTGATAACATCTATGTTAACTTTACATAACATTCTCAGTTAATGGTATTTATAACTCAGTTAACATGTCGATAAAATACTTACAAATTCTTAATGTAAGAAATAATTTAACACCTTTTTGTTACCGGGGAGTTTTATTACTTTATTGTAAATAGTTGATATAATTTAAAGTTTTCGTTTAAAAAGTCTTATTGTTTCAATTCACCTTAAGGAGTGGGTTAAGTTGGCATTGATAAATTACTTTCTTCATGTTGGTCATACTGTCACGCGACACAGAACGTTATTTTTTTTTATTAAACGATAGTTAATTATAAACGCCTTAAGATATTATCTGGTCAATTGATAAAGAAAAATACATGAATATTTTTACTTTTGATGTTGGGATTACAGTACAAATCACCCCAATAATGTGTGGACTTTGCACAGCAGTCAAAAGCGAGACTGATTAAGCTATTTCACCCCAAAGAGTTAAAAATTATATACTGCAATTACTATCAGCTGTAACATAGTTATTTTTCGTTTCGATAAAAACATAAAAACAAAATATGCATTGAATCTGTAAAATGTAAAACAACATTTACATTTAGTAAAATTTTAATCTACTGCCCGTTCAGTTTGCTCGTCTCGTCAGTCGCAAAAAAACTTAACATCAGTTCCAGGATAAAAAAACACTATAATATGTAGTGATACTCATCTATTTATTATCAAATGTAAAATAATTTAATTTACGTTTGTACGTCTGTGAAAATAAATGTTATTAAGGCAGTAAGGTGTGCGTAGGCTCGAAACACACGCAGCGCGATTATCGCACCGTTTTATCGTTTACTAAAGGTCAGCTTTGCGGAATATAAATTCTTAATACGTCCTTAATAGATATTGTTGCAGTGTTCACTGTTCGTATTAGTTAATTAAGAAAAAAACTAGTAACTTAATGTATTGCTATGTCACTGAATTCTTAACATTATTGTATGAACTCTGAACAGACTCTGGAATGAACTTGCCTCCGTGGTGTTTTTTTATAACATTGGCTTACAAACGAGCAATGGGATCACCTGATTGTAAGAATCGTGGGCACGTTACCGACCTTAGAGAAAAGGGTTAATTAAAGGATTAGGAAGTGGAGGGAGACTTGTGCCTCCGGATATCTCACTCACTATACGTAATGCAGTAATCATCTACTATACAAATAAAGCTTTGCACCGAATGTACTTAAAAAAATATTTTATGGTTTAATCATGTAATACGTCTTTTTGGCATTGGCTGTTCTGAGTTGAAATTATGAACTGGTGAATATATTAAATTAAATCAATTAATTATATATTCCACAAAACATAGAAATGTACAAGACTATGAGCAAGATGTCCAATATCACACATATGCGACGATATTTCACATTATCGTGCTGGTGTGTGTGCGAACTTTCTTTCTAGTACGAGCAGACACCCCCCCCCTCTCCTCCTCGCCCCTTGCCACTCGGTAATCCACTCGAAGTAATCGCGTAGATAAACTGAAATAACGTTGGATATTTGTTTTTTTAATTAGCGTCAATGCCGATGGTAACTGTCACGCCTGGCCATAGACCGAAAAAAAACTAAAATGAAGTATCTACTGCATGGCATTGGACCGCGCTCACCCCGAGACAATATTAAGTCTGATAACGCCCAGTAACTTCACTAGCTTTAATATCTTACAAACCGTAACACAATAGTACTTATGTTAGCGGTAGAAAGAGACAAAGCGTTGGTAGTTATCTAGATGGCCTCTCACATACGAGGGCCCAACCACTTAGTACATTAATTAACTTTTAATTTATTGCATCGGGATGATAAAAATTTCAAATTAATAGAATTTTTCTTCTAAATTAGGACTATAATGGTTGCTATTACTATATTTTTCAATAATGAAAGAGGGTTATAAATAAATTGAGTAAAAGCAGGTGTTATTTTTTTAGAAAAAGAAAATTGACGCAAAACAAAAATAAAATTACTTTTAATTTAATTTAACTAATTTTAAGTTGATGTTTTGTCTTTAATATTAATTTATCAACGATCTTTAATTGTATTTAGCCCTTAAATATGCTTACTACAGTAAAAATTTCATACAATTTGACGTTATTTAAAATTTGTATTTAATGATTCATCGTGATATAAAAATTATATTTTTTATAGTGATCTCTTACGCGAATGTTACTCATTGAAATAAAACCAATTAAAATAAAAAACCGCGATAAAATCCACTTAAATTAGTTTTATTTCAATATATTTTTTATATTATATGATACGACAAATTAAAAACACACGGTTGAATCCTAAATGAGTGCACTACAAATATGATTTAGAAAGAAGTTTCTTCCTTCCCTCCTCAAATGACGTAAAGAAAGTCGGCGACATTAGCGTAGTGTAAAATGTAAAAGTCATTGTCAAAATCACCGCAAGTGACGATGATTTCGACAAACCATCGTCATCGTTGGAAAATGGACGCCGCGCCGGTGACGAGCGCCGTTTTCTATTTGGCGAGTAAAAGTTTTGTTACACTTCTGCAAGTGACTGAGACAGTGAATATGGTGGTTGGATGGAAAACTTCAAATAAAGTTTGCTTATAGGATACTTAGCTTTTCAGAACGATCATAATATACTCCTAAATATAAGTTCCTTTGTGTTTTGCTATATTTGGAAATAAATAACATTTCTACATTTGAAATTACTGGGCATTGTGAGACTTAACACCCTATGTCTCGGGGTGACGAGCGCAGTTCAGTGCCATGCAGTGCTTTGTAACTGAAAGTTCTGTTTGGTGTTCCTTCTGCTTATGGGCAGGCATGGCGCTTACCATCAGGCGAGCGACTTGCTGTCTCGTCATTCAATGAAATAAAAAAAATGTGCATTTCTGGACTATTGATGTTTATGACGGGATTTAAAGCTTCGTTTACACACATCCCACTTCTAAGCAAAAGTCCTGGTTAATATATCCTTTTTACACTTATTTTTGCCAGTCTTACCAAAAATTATATCACCACATAAAATACCTAAGATCGCTTTAACCTTTTTACTAAATACATTCGATCGTAGTTCAATGCGATTACTATGATAAAATAATGGCCGCATTTAATGTTCCAATTAACATAACACACATGACAAAGCGGCTGAATGACATAATTAATTATATTTGTTAAATAACACAGCCCAGCGCTAGTAAAAAAAAAAACACAGTACAATAAGCCTAAAAACGAAGACATTTAGGCATTTCCAGAGACTCGCCGAGCTTCACTGCTCGGTGTCAACAAAAATGCGTGCCACTGTTGATCCTGGTGTACAGGAGTTACAGTGGCGGGTGTGTGAGGGGTATAGTGTCTAAGCCTAAAAACGCCACATAGACTACGTCATACATAAAAATACAATTGTGGAAGCGAAGTATTTTTTAAAAGCTAGTTTTGATAAAATAAATCAGCCAATTGGGACGTTTGAGGTAGAGGTATTATATACGTAACCAAGGCGATCGTGGTAATTTTAATGTGGCCTCTTACAGATTTAAACGTCTATGTTAAATAATAAAGGATACGAAAGTTACGAGATTCGCCGATAATATTGTAAAAGCAATAATAAAAAATGAATATTTCCTATAAAGACATTTTATCCATTTGCCTAGTCGAAGCGGTTATTAGGATATGGTTTGATTTATAAGAGCTTGCGTTTGATTTATAAGTGTATCAGCAACTACGAAATACTTTCAGTCTCACAAAGCCCAGACTCGAAACAAATATTTTTAGATAATACAAATGGAGACAAGTGGTCTCGGTGCGTGAATCAAAACCGTGGTCTCACAGCCGGCTACTTACCCGCTACGCCACGGAGTTCGCTAATGCCAATGGTGTCATAAAAGATACTAGGAATCGTGGGGAATCGTCTAGTAGGAAGGAGAACCTAAGCAACGACCCAAAATAGCACCGGCTAAAAGAGACTATTTTTGTTCTTTTTGGCCCAGTAACAATTCAACATTACCTGTAATAACAAACATTCTGCTTATCAACTCGCTCATTGCTTACAATTGTACCACACCCACCTGTCAGTGAAGTACACCTGCGTGGATGCGTGTGCGCCTTAACGAAGTTAAAAACATAATAATAGTTTATAGAAGAGGTTAATGAACTCAATTTTAGGCTTAATATACTTACTACAGTAAATGTAATGAAGAAGTTGTCTGTTTGTTAGTTGGGAATAATATTGAAAACTACCAAATTAATTTTAATAATTATAATAATTATTACATTAATATTTAGAAAACAGATTTTATTTTGCTGGTGGTAGGATATTCATATCCGCCCGGATATAAATATCCTACCACCGGAATCTTCGAAAATTGGTGCATAATTAAAGTGTTAGTCTTTCATTCCCTTAAGAGCGGAATTTCCACTTCAAATTTAAATGGAATCAACTTTGAGCCATACTATTTCAAATGCAAAATCTATCATCTTTAAAATTGTTAAATTTAATTTATAGTTGGCGGAGCGATGCAAAACAAAACATACGCGTTGAGTTGAGATTCTTCAGTTTTTTTTTTTTTCACCAGTTAAAAATTACTTACTACTACAAACCACACATTTAGGATATGTTTCCATTCGACGAAAATGTTCCCTATGAAATAAATAGGGAAATCTGCGATACGCAAGTGAATAAGTTTCTTGTAGAGGACCCTACAAGACCCTACAATTGGCACTATCGTAAACCCCAACACAATATTGTAAGCAAAAATTTAGCCAAGTATAAAAAACCACTTGTTAACCTCAGGCAAACTCACGGGGCAAAAATAATAATTACAACCAGCCAATATTTAGTTTAATTAAATTGATGTCTGTCTCGAATGTCTGCTCTATTTGTCTGCGATTAAAAGCTTTTACCGTTACAGGATAATTTGTGTATTTAACACAATGTACACGATTTATGAGACCAATTATTTAAATGTAAATTGTAAATTACGTGGTTAATTTATTGATATTTTTTTAAAACAACATGTTTGATTTAATGTAGACAAATTAGATATTATTACCAACCATAGTTTTCGCGGGCCTTTGCCTGTGTTTCTTTCATTCATACAAAATTAAAATCCGTATTTCTGACCTCTAAGGCAAACCTCCAATTACGGGCGTCAGGGCGTATTTTTGTATTTGTTAACGAGCACAGAAAAGCGACTGCACATAACCTGATGGTAAACGCAGTGCAGTCCAAAAAACCAGCGACCACCGACAAACAATGATTTTATCGGTGGTCACCACAATCATGCCAGCCTGTATAAATGCATCTCCACACTCCGAAGGGCAATTGAGATAACTGTTAACAATACAACGGTCCTTCTGAGGCAATCGGCTAATAAAAAGACTCGTATCAAAATCTTATAACATGCTCGAGCGTGAAAAATCAGTGTAACAAAATGCTTCCTGTACTGCAAAGGAAGATAGTCATAAAGAGGGTTTTTTAAATCGACATCGTATATAAAGATATATGATGTCGATTTAAAAAACCCTTACAATAATAAGAGATAAAGAGAGCACAGAAAAAGTAGAAATGAAACAACGTCTTAAGGTAAACACTGAAAATCAGTGATATGTGTGATATATATGTGATAGGCGCCACGTCACAGCTGTACGATGCATGGTAACTTGCTTGTCACAATCACGACACAAATCCCAAAACCATAGTAAATTTTACTGTAGATTATTTTAGATTCTAACGTGAAATAAAATAAATTCTTTCTTCTCTCTTTCTTATTCAATCTCGGGCAACTCATATGATTTTTTATAAAGATTAAAATATATAAAAAGTTATTTCTTTATAAAGCTAATCAGAATTCCATTTATCGTATAATAAGAAGTGGTATAGTAAGTAAACGTGTTATATAAACAATAGCGTAGGATAAAGCACGGAGACGTGCGGACGGACAGACTAGCTGCGTAAACAATGGCTAACTGTACCTGATAGTACACGACACCGACCCTGTACGCATAAACAGGGTGCGTGGAAAGTGCAAGAAAATTAAGAGAGCGGTTTTTGGGGAATTCAGGCAGTGGTAAAAAAATAATGGCCAGTAATTTCACTGACCTCCATGTCCTTCAACCCAAAACACAAAAGTATTTACACACTGGTTGGCAGCAAAAATTGACATGGAACCTGGAAGGCATCATACGGCGAGTGTGATACCCGAAAGCCCAAATTCCCCTCCCAATCCCTTTATTACACCTTTCTTACGCAGTCATAATTGTTCTAATAGTTTTATTACAGCTCAATTAGCACAAAAGTAAACCCATAGCTACGATAATTACCGCTTCTAATTGCAAAGATAAAATGCAAATTTACAATCGTAAACTGTATTGACCAATCATTGCAGGTTAAAAAGTTGGTAACTGGAACACAACTAACCGCAATCGAAAACCGCTAACGAACGTTCAACGATTTTAATAAAAAAAACACAATTGACAACAATTATGATTATAAACTTATGGCAGATCATTGCAATGTGGTCATTAACCTTTGGCATTGGTAGTATGAATCAGTATCTGGGAAACACGAAGTTCCTAAATGAGATTCCCGGAGGTGTGCGGTGATCACTTATTATCAGGTGACCCGCTTGTTCGTTTGCAATAAAAAATGTCCCATAAAATTGCAATATTCGCAAATCAGGACATTTTTATCTAGAAGATACGTTCCGTACCGGGTTATGTGGTCTAAAAGTGGCATAATATCTAGTACCAAAGAATCAATCAATTTTTTCTTTTAATACCTTTAAGCTGAATAATATGACAGATTACAGAAACCTCTTCTTATTACAATTATTGTGCCAACCTATCGTTTCACAAAGTCATAAACTATATCAAGTTTATTTTACAACCGTTCAGCCATTATTAATTAAGAAAAACAGTTAGTAGGTATTTCGAAACACTCTGTAGCTGTACAGGAGCGTCCTACGTCACAACTGGTCTAGAGCCGATGTGAGTACGTCACTTCAAGCCTACATTGTTGTGCGTGTGTGTGCGTGCGTGTGATTTAATACAACCTGTCGTTGTGTTGCCAAGTGAGACTGGACAGCTAAAATAACTGCTTCTAAATTCCGTTTTTTATAATTATTTAGTGTAAAAATACCTGCGCATTTTACTGTACTTTATTATGAGTTTAATTGCATAAGGCTAGACTAGTTCTGAATGAATGAATGTCATTTATTTCGAACAACGGGGGATAATCAGCCATGAATTGACATATAATTACAATTTAAAATTATATTGGAATATTGAATTATGTTTTCAATTAATAAGATGCGCTTAAATAAAGTTTTTTGAAAAATTGTTTTAACACTCTTGAAGTTTCATAAAATATTTTTTTGTTAAATATAGTTACAAGAAACATGTAACAACTATTTGCCTATTTAATGTATTATTTATGAATAAGTGTCTTCCAAGTGATAAACTTAATGTTTTTAATACTTGAACAATTATTAAAAATATTCTCCAAATGGAAATAATTTATGATGACACACAACTAGCCGTAAATTTATATTTTTATGAGCCATAATAGAAGTAAACAAGTTAAAAAGCGTTGATGCAACTTATAGTTGTACGACGCTGTCTAAGCTCTATTATTTGTTTTTTTTTTTATATATTATGAATGTATCAACATATTTCAAGATAATTTGTTATTTAATTCCATTATGGACTAAGAGTAAAAATAAATAACTTTCAACAACAAAATAAAAAAATATATATTTCATTTCTAGCTTATTATCTAGTATTTTTGGTTTAAAGTTTTTTATTTTTCATATTTTTGTGAAAGGTTCATCAATAGTGGTGTATACGTTTCGATGTTTTAGAAGTCTTTAATCTCCGATTTTTTAGAATTATTTCTTCAAATTTAATTAGGCCCACCACCGCAGTAAACAATATCGAATACTAAAAGAATCTTTCACGTAACGATGCGGCTGACATGGTTACGGTAATAACCACAAACCTCTAGATAAAATAAATATAAAAAAGCATCCAAATCGGTCCACATTTGGTGAAGTTATGCGTACATAAAAAAAAAATATTTTTACAAGCGAATTAAGAACTTCTCTGTTAATTTTCCTTTTTAAAACTTGAAAATTACTGTAAAATTAATAAAAATTATTTAAAAAAATAGATTGTCAATAACTCACGTATATAGTTTTAACCCGCAAAATTAAAAAAAGAATACAAGATGGCCGTGTGGCAGATAAAGCGGGTGTTACATAAGATATTCATATTCAGTGGTCGCTCCCCAAGGCCACGCGTGTCGCCGGCCGAGCCTTCGCCACGTGGCGCCGCGGACGACGACCCCGACCAGGGTTGTCTACACTTTATTTATATTTATATTTATCTAGGCAAGGACATCTACTTGTATATCTTATGATGACATAGTCGTGTTATAAATGTTGTGTGCTTCAATAGACATTTAATGTGTTAATAAAAATTGCTAGCGTCTAATAAATAATAACAGCATAATATCCTACTAAACCAGTTGATATCTTAACACTTTTATACAATTTTATAAGTTTTTTTTTTGTAATTATAGATCAGAAACCTTTTAATAAATACGGGGCCCACTGAGGCAAAATGTAAAGGTGGCGGGCCGCACATGTATACGAAAAATACGCAATTTGACGATTTGAACTATGTGCGCTCGTACATTACGTATGCTGATGACCTTGACGTTTTAAGATATGTGCGCTCTTTGCTTTTCTTAATGCAAAAACAACAATTTCTCAGTTAACTACCCAAATTTTACCGGAAATAAAAGGATGGCTACGCCGCTTATGTCGGAATTTCTGGTCTTCTGATCCAGTTCAAGATGCAGTTCAGTGGTAGTCATGCTAGATTATCCTAAGCAATTTTCTACGCCAGCAATACTGTCTAAAACGCACATGGTCTTTTCCTTCTGATCCTGGATCCTAGTAATTCTCGAATACTGCCGGTACCCCTCTTACGCGCTACTTTTGCGGCCTCTATTATGTGTAGACAAAACAAATATACTTATACATTTTTCCCAAAAAATAATAATATTAAAAACATAACTATTTCTATTATTTTATTAGGGCTATAAAACATTAACAAAGCAGCAACCCTACGCATAACTGTAAATTTGGTAGGACCCACTCAGTCGGATCTCGGGCTATCCCGGCTCGGGTCCGAAGGACGACAGGGTCGGTGAACTCGGCGCACGGGACCCGGGATTTGATTGATGTGAGATTTACTTTTTTTGGGGGTTTTTAGTCGTCTTTGTTTTGACTCATCACTTACGTAAAAAACTTTGTTATTGTGTAAATTAAACAATTTTATAAAGAAGTTAAGTTTTGAAAGAATTTTGTGAGATTTTTGTACGGTTTAATAATTGAAACTACTGATCCTATTCTTTTTTTTACTCTATTTTTACTAATATTAGTCTCTGAGTAGTATAGCTAATTTTTACTGTGATAAAAATGAGTATTCAAGAAAAAGACCAAATTAGCGCCAATAACATTTCAATACATTTTAAGGTATTAAAATGTATAAAAACATTCAAAACAATTAAAAATATCACATATACTAGATATGTGCATATACTAGGATATTTAGATAATAGTAAGTTTTCAAAAATATCCCCGATAATATAGGAATCGTCGCGACCCTGCCGACCCTTAGAACAGAGTTATGAATCATATTCAATATATCATAAATAATTCTAGCAAAGCATAAAGACAAAAGAAATTTAAATAACATTAGACTGTCCCACAATCATTGCTAAAACAAAAAAAAAATATATATCCCTTGAAACAAATACAAATGAATACTAAACTAAATAACTGGAATAATAAAAACGTAAGCAAGAGTGTTCAAATAATCCTTTGAAACAAGCCTATTTTAATGCTAATTAATTTAGCGAGAAGTGATATTATGACAGTAGCATTGCCACCTAGTATTGTGTAATTGTTCATTTTATGATTGCTTTTATTTGTTTATATAGGATTTACATTTTATTGCGGACAACAATAACAGGGCTTGTGTAAAACCTTTTTAAATAAGTTGAAAGAATTGTTCTCTCAGGTATTTTTTCATTAGTCTAACAGCTTTGCAGTCGGATATTTACATTTTATTTGTTTTATTTGAATTAAGAACAATAAATAATTCTGGCGTAATTCTTGCAACTGCAGTGCTATGTATTATAAGTTGCAGTCACTATGCCGTGCTAGGATAAAGAAATATGGACCTGGATACAAAAAAACAACAATGAAACCTAGGAAAAAGAAAATAATTATGGTCTTAATTTGTTTCGTTTCATGTTGTATAGTAATATATAAAATAATCCCTTTTTTTACGACTATTTTTAAGGATTTCTAAATTTATTTAATTTCCATTGCCGAACGTCATTACCTTAAGAATTAATTAAATACCCCTTCAATTATTATTAATCCGTAAGTAATAAGGTATTATCAAACTATAAACCTCGGAATACAAATTATTCTTACTAAAACCCTCTCGAATTTGAATAACATACCTTAAAAACATTTCCATTAACCATGTTACCGAAACCTGCCGTAACTGGTAACGGTACACGCGCCTTTACAAACAGACGTGCGGACAAACAATATTGGGCTATTAGGATCAAACGAGCCGCCATGGGAAACAATGTGAACAGTTAGAGTCGTTAAGTTGTTAAAAAAAATCGCAAGGTTTAGGTTAGGTATATAGTTAAAAACGGTGAATTGGAAATAAGAGATATTTAAGAGGCTGTTTTATTTGGGTCATGGGCATTGGCTCCATAAAGTCACTACACTATGTAGTGTTCAAGCAAGCAATAGAGTCAAAAGCTAAAAAAGCATTGGGTTAGATTTTGTGAGTGGTAGAGCCATGCTGTAGACAGTTTTGTCTACAACATGAATGGGCCGGCTCGACTGGGTCATTACCACTGTCTCGAAGGAAATCGACTTAAAGTAGCGGCTTGCTGATGAGTTTCGTATGGTGAGTGATCTCACTTCGGATCCAGAGGTCCAAAATCTCCTCCTCTTCCCAATCTCCAATTATCCCTTTACTTTAAGATCGGCAACGCGCCTTTGATTCTTCTGGTATTGAGCATATTCATAGGCGGTGAAGATCACTACAATCAGGTGTCCCACTTGCTAGGCCGGTCTTTGCTGTATATAAAAACCTAATAAATACGCACGACAATAGAAAGCGTTTGTCACCTCAATTAAAGAGATACGTTTGACATGTATCGACATGCGGGTTAGCAATCACTATCGCTCCCGTTCAGGATGTTTTTTTTACACACACACACACACACACACAACACGGAAAAGCTGTACTGAAAATCGATATTTCGTGATTTCCATTTTTATTGATATATAATCTTCATTGAAATAAAACTAATTGAAACGGATTTTATCGCGGTTTTTAATTAATTTTGATCCCGACGTTTCGAAGACTTTTCAGCCTTCGTGATCACGGGGTGGACTGAGGTGTAGGTTGTCCCAAAATGTTAATGTTACATTATCTATCTTCCGTTTAAAATTATTAAGATTTGATGATGGTTCGCAGAAGGAGCTCACTGTGTCTTGAGGTCTGGCAGTTAGTCCATTGGGTTCCGATTTTATTAAGTGTATAATCGGATCCCAGGCTTGTGCTAGCTTCCAACCATATTCTCTATTGAAATTCGGATGTTTTTTAATTTCAATAGCCTCGCGAACCGATTCCTACCCAGGATGATTCGTAATGATAATAACGTAATTACTAAAATACCTTTGGAAATTTCAGCAAAAAATCCACTTCCTAAAAACTCAAATTTGACCTCAAATACAACAATCAGAACGAGACAAATAATCGCCGTCAAATCTTATTGTTAATACAACAAACCAATTTAAAACACACAAAGCAAAGAGCGGCGATCGTAACAAAACCGAAACAACATGGTTTACGGTTAAGTTTTTGTCGCGAGTCGCAACCACGTTCCTTCCAAAAAGTACGAAAACTTGTCAAAACTTCAACCGAACGTAAACCACTCGGCACAGTGACCGACTAAACGCAACCCCGCGCGACCACAGAGACGGATTTGTAAAAAAATATGTATATAAAAATGGTATCACGAAATAAATTTTTGGGTCAACCCACACGCAGCGCCCGCATTGAAAATTTGTCGCGGACCGAGCGAGACGAACATAGCGACTCCGACGAGAGTGAAAGAAATAGTATGCGAGCGAAACAGGGCCGGCTAACGGTACCCATACGGAAGTATGTCAGTGGCGTAAACCAGCTCTCGGAAACGTTAGGTCGCAAGCGCCGGTATCTTTGTAATGGAATTCCAACCTTGACCCGTGGTGTTACGGTAGGAAGTGGGACCGGTTTTCGATTTTCACGGTGTCGATTCACTACAATAGAACGATGTTCAATGTTTGATCAGAGTCCGCTTTTAAACCTACCTCAAGGATGGACGTGGAACGCGACGCGACGTGGACGCGACGTCTGGACGTTATCATCACGGACTATCATTTGCGGTGCTGGTAGAGTATTATTTCTTACTCTACCTTCTTTTTAAATAAACATATTTACACATCACGCTTGTAATCCCCGAAAAGGTAGGTATAGGTGTTACCAGTACACTAACATTTCGCCGAGCGTACCTCCGTCCCATGATGTGATAGGGAGCGAGTCTATCACCATACCGGGCATAATTCCAGGATCCAGGCGTATACTTAGCTTTTCGTGACAGAAAAACCCAATATTACCAAACTAACTTTTACCCGACACGGGAATCGAACCCGAGACCTAAGCATAAGAGTCATACCGCGTGCGTGCGCCATCGAAGCAGTCACTCCTTTTTTATATGAAATCATTTTAATATATTTTATTTTAGTTCGATGACCTATTTGTGTTAATTAGTCGAACACAAATCGCATTATTTAAATTATATTTAAACGAGTCCATAACTGTCAACTATTTGAATATTTATAAATTGCTCTGGTTTTCTCGTGACTTTTTTTATCCGAGCACGGCAAAGAGTACTACACCTGATGGTAAGCGCAGTGCATTCCAAAAAAGCAGCGACTACTGACAAACAATGAGTTTATCGGAGATTACCAGAATCATGCCGGCCTGTAAAAATTATTATATTTGTTATTTATATTATTCTTTTTTGATTATAATTATGTATGCTTTCGTATGCAGGTCTTCTCACAATGTTTCTTCGCTGTTTAAGCAAGCGACAATAACAATAAGTATACACTTAGAAAGGTCAGAGATGCTGGTTACGAACCTGCGACTCGTCACGACAGTCCATACCACTCCTCACTGAGCTATCGCTGTCATATTATCACCATAATCATAATTTGTGTAATTTGAGTGGTCCTGTTTAAAATTGTGCATATGAGTATAGGCCATATCACATTTGTGACACATTTTGACAAATTTTTGTGTGATCCACAAACATTTGTTTCGTATCTAAATGTTTTCTCCCCGGTCGGTTGTAAAAACTATAACATTTTTCTTTAACTTAGCGTGTTAAGCAAAACAAAATCAGCATTAATGTAAGTGGTAAAATTTATAATTATTTGTTGCGATTTTACTAACACTGTTTGTCCTGAAAGTCGTTTCTGTATAATTTTGGAGAGAAAAAATTATTTTAAAGTAAATGCCACCACATATACCACCATACCACCTGGGGTCATGTGAATCTTCTATTGGTATACACAAGTGTACTGGTTATTTTATATATATTTGGTAAATTATATTATTGGCTGCTTGATTTCTACAGGCGATATTTTATCAGCTGTTTTATGGCAATTATATCGTGGTACCGCTTCTATACGTGTCGTAAATCACGTGTCATCGTTGCTATAAGACATAAATAGGAAGATTTTATGAGTGGTAGAGCCAAGGTGTAGACAGTTTCTTATACAGCATGAATGAGTCCGGCCGGGTCATTACCACTGTCTCACAGAAAACCGACGTAAAGTAGCGGCTTACTGCTGCGTTTTGTACGGTGAGTGAGATATTCGGAGGCCCAAATCGCCCTCCCCTTAATAAATTATTATTAATATATGTCTGAGACATATGTTGCTAGGTCTCATAATACCCAGTACTTTCCTTCCCAACCCTATCTCTACTAAGAGTAAATGTTTGTACGATTCATGCGCGATCGAAGCCTGCAATTTCAATAGAAATTGATCAGCACAAATTAGTACCAACATTGGGGCCGTAGTTTTTGAAATGGCATACTTATGCACAAAATAATTTATGACTTTCACTGCTCACCCAGCAGAGCGGATAATAGCAATCTCGGATACATTCTTAAATGTGATACAAATCCGTTTATTCTACTTAAGTTATCATGGTTAAGTTGGTTATACCCTCATTGGTTTAGGTAGTGTTAATCGTACTCAGAAAGAAACTGGCGAGGCTATGAATTCAAACCCCAGGTCAGCTAAACACTATTTAATTTTATGTTATGTTTTTCACATGAAAAATCACACAAGGTGAATTTTTCTTACCCGAGCCCGGCAAAGTGACTGCACTATACCTGATGGTAAGCGTAGTGCAGTCCAGAAAAACCAGCGACAACGGACAAACAATGAGTTTATCGGTGGTCACCAGAGTCATGCCGACCTGTATAAATGGGGGACCTGCGACGGGACAGACGGATGACCGATGCAGGCACAGTAATACAGGGATTTACCCCTATACCCGCCCCAACCAACCATCAAGTCATATCGCAAGCCTCTCGGGAGGGCCGGATGTACACTGCCTGATCCTGGAACGCGCTCCACACAAGGCGCGTGAGTCACTATGGCAGGTTTTAACATAATGTATACGGTGGTGGCTATCCGGGCGGATAGGAATATACTACCACCAGCCTGAGGCTTTTGCATAGATTTAACCGTGAGTGTACTATCTTATTTTGAAAAATCACAACATGTGCCACCCGAACCAATTTAAAAAGCAATTATACACTTTTATCGAAATAAATTGTGAAAAATTTCCATTGCACATTTGTACTGTATTTAATTGTTGGCCAATGCATCGGTGATATTGTTTAGCATTATGTATTTTTTCGGATCTGTCTCACTCGGTGGTCACGTTTACAATGCAATCGTGGTTGAAATTTATTTTTTCGGTCTGAGTGACCGACGTTGCGCCACGCCTGCAGGGTTGCCAGACATTGGTAGCTACGTTCCTGAAAACCACTGAAAACACTAAAGATGAAATTATTTTAAGTCCGCTAAAATATATTCGGCGGGTAAAAAAGAAGTTTCTGTTTTTTAAGTACCTATTATGAACGAAACGTATGGAATTATATTTATAATCACACTGAACTGAATACGACAATAATTATTACAAAACCTGAAATATTGAAGTGATAACTTCTTATGGGAGGGTAAACAGTTCGTAACGTAACGCGTTACGGCGCCACTCTGTCTGGCTTCCCTTTCTCTCACGCATACGACAGTAGCAGGCCGGCAGGCTCCTCTTGTCTCACTTTAACCCACATTCAAGTTATCACTTCTGTCGATTGTCCCGAAACGCATACGTTTTTTTTATATCCAATCATCGAGATTTGACTAACTTACAAATATAATTTCTCATCAAAAACCGTAAATAGTAAAAGAATAACGTATATTTAATTTACACAGTATTGCGAGCACATTTATAATTTATTCAACATTTATCAACCCGTATGTAGTAAAAAATCCGGAACTTTTCCGGAAACCGCACGCTATGAACCCTGAGCGCCACGGGCCGTCGACCCGCGCAATCAGCCTTCTTGCACTTTGCGAAAACCCCGCCAAGGCCGCGCTCTTGGCAGCCGAAACAAATCTATATTTTAATAGTATAGTTTTTGTCGCAAGCGGTTGCGTGTTTCCATTGGCCAATCAGGTGCGTGCAGTCACGAACATTTTATATGATTTTTTACCAAATATCTCGCTTGTTATGGTTACCAAACTACACTTGTACGTTGAACTTATTTTCACTTGATATGACACATTTTACTTAAACATTTAACTAAAAAAATAAGACTGAAAAGTCAAAAATATTTCTATAGGTTTCTTTGGAGTCGGTGGCCGGTGCCCTTGTGGATGCCGTCAACTGAATTTGCACTGACTCCAAAGAGACCAAACTTGTGTTATTTTCTGAAATCGGTTCTTAAGTTTTGTTAAAATTTATTTTATTTTTCCATTTTCAGTATTAAATACAGCTATGGTATGTAAATTCCAATTCAATAACACAATCGCGACAACTGAGCTGTTGTCCGTTGAGGAGTTTCATTTTTTTACTCTGTACTCCATCATCATATTATGTTAACCAAACTTATATGTTACTATCGAATGATTTTTTTTTTCTGAAAATCGGTCCACAATTGGCAGAGAAATTGACGTACATACATAAAAACGCAATAAAAACTCGCCGAATTAAGAAACTCCTCCTTTTTAAACTTGGTTAATAAAATAAGCCTTTTGTTACTATCAATTATATTATTTAAAAAGACAATCTGATAATGACAGAGCTCTTTTACTACTTCTAAAAGTACTTGAGATTCTATAATTATGCTGACTTGCTTTAACTACAACGTACGAGGCCTTCTAGGTTGGTACCACCGCTTTGTCTATTTCTACCGCCAAGCAACAGTGTGTAAGCACTGTTGTTTCGGTTTAAAGGACATTGAATCCAGTGAAATTGTTGGGCATTATGAGACTTAACATCTTATGTCTCGAGGTGATGAGCGCAGTTCAGTGCCTTGCAGTGCTTTGTAATTCAAAGTTGTTTTTTGTAATTCACTGTTTGGTGTTGCTTCTGTTTATGGGCAGGCGTGGCACTTACCATCAGACGAGCGCTTGGCTCGTCTCGTCATTCAATTAAAAATAATGGATCAAATAACAAAAAACTGATCGTACACTGGCAGACCCCGGAACGCGACTCGCTGGAAGAAGTCTCTAGACGGGGGTTTCAATAACATGTATGGTGATCTCTATCCAGTCGGGTAATATACACTACCTTCTTCCACCTGCCCTTATACCAAACACAGTCAGAAACAAATATTTTCTTCATAGCCTGTAGTATATACTAATACAGTATGTATACAAATATATTTACAATAATTAATCTCCTCTTAATAATTTCTTTAAAATTTGTATTCTTTTCTACCCTTTCAAAATTCGATGCTATTAGAAAACAAAACAATATTTTTGTTGTATAGTAACAATGAAGTTTGAAGTGAATTTACATGAAACAGTTGCAAAGGCGGTCAGGCGTCGTGAATAACTCGGCTAATTGTCCACATGTACGTAAACAGGGCAGCGCAAGCCGGCTATACTGCGCGATACTGTACACGGCCGCACCTAATGTGTAGACAGGGGTTTATGCGCTCATTTTTTTTATTTTAAAGGAAATACACTACCTATTAAATTAATTACAATTTGAGTTAATTTGAACGTGGAAAATAACTTAAAAAACAAATATTCACGGAAGATTCGAGATATGCATGGTTAAATTTAAAAAATATATATGCGGTGAATTGAGAACCGCTTGGTCTTTTTATTCCATAAAAGGCAATGCAAAGAGTGCATTTAAATATTTTAAATATTCTATAAATGAAACAACAATTAGGCACATCCAAGTCGCAATGAAATTATATTATTTGTTGATGATTTTCCAATTTTGCCTTAGTAACCAATCCGTCATCAGATACCCTCGATGTACGCCACCTCTTCCATAAAAACCCTATTTAATAAATAAAAAAGTTCACGTATAGGAGAGATATCCTCCTTTTCAAAGTTGGTAAAAACAATTGTAAAACACGTTATACGAAGTTAAGTAAATATACTTAAGCAGGTCAAAATTCATTGAAGCATATAATTAAAATTTAAATATTTACAACCGCATTTCCACAACGTGTCTAAACTGAATTAAAGTATTATTAATAACATGGTCATTCCCAATTTGACACTCAGAGCAATGGCATTGGAACCAATGTTTGCATAACGTTTAGCAAATATTTTCAGCGCACTGAAGTTGGCGGGTAAGTAAAATGCGCCCGCAACACGGATAGCCAGTGAGGCGTGGAAAACGCGGCGCGGCGTCGATAGCGCAGTTTCATACCGATGCTATTTTGTATACCAATTCATTTATTTACATGCAACTATGTAGGAAATGGACGCAAAATTAAAAAAATATGAAAATTTGTCAGCGACATTCCTAGAGATGTTTTTGTAACTGGTAGAGTCGCGCTGTATGGCTAAGAAAATAGTTATAGATTGCTAATAAACTTGCAAATATGTGCATACATTAACGGTATTAATAAATTCAAGAACCCGATTATAGATTTATTAATGTACAGATATTTTAATGAACTATATAGAATAAAAGTCGTTACAATAGATAATATCCAAAACGTAAACATTATCCATCATATTTTTTTACATCAATTTCCTAAGTGGCTAATATGGTGTATTTTTTGTTACAGATAGCACGGCAGGGTGGCGGCATCCAAGTATGGCGGTGGCGGGGTGTCCCTCGGCTCCGGGGTCGCGGTGAGGCGCGGCATGAAGTGCGCGGGCGTAGGGGGGGTCGGCGGAGGCGCTCCTGACGAGCTCCTGCTCGGCGCCTGCTGGCTCGACAACAAGCTGGACAGCGCGTCCCCACCGCCCACCTGCCACGAGCTCATCGACTCCCTGCTCGCCCCCCCGCCGCTCGCCGAGCTCAAACCCCTCCCTCCTTTCACCGGTTACACCGGACACCTCTCCATCAACGGCATCTCCGGCCATCATTACCACGCGATAGCTCAACGTCTTCCAGAGGAGAATAACAACTACCCCACGCAGAGCGGCTACGGTGCTGATCACGACGTGGTGTCCTCTTCGACGTGCCCCGCGGACGCGGAACCTCCCGACCTGGAGGATGTTAAGCCGTTTCTAGAACCACCTGATACGAAACCCTTCGCGGAAACGTCTGGCGCGCCAGATTCTTGCGCCACTTCGTGTTCACCGCCAGCTAAACTGTTCGAAGACAATCATAAACAAGACATGTATGACATTAACATCAGCTCGATAGAGGACATCGCCGCGATCATCGGTTCTGCAATCGCGGACACCACGACCACGCCATCCCAGCCCGAAGACCCTGAGCGAAACGACTCCAGAGACAGCTGGATGGACATCGATGCGTGGATCACCGGCGCCTGCAGTCAGCATGGAGAGAAAATCGTGCCACAAGACCTCACGGAGTTTGGCCTCCCAAGCACTCCACCCCCGCAGCAACAAAACCATAGTATAGACTTTCCGTGCAAAAATCAGGACTTCTCCAAAAGTACAGAGTTCCTGCAAAAGAATTTGGGGCAGACTGGTTCGGCGTTACAGTCGCTTCTGACGCATGGGTATATGCCATTACTACATAATCGGTTACAAAACGGACCGCCTGTGAAACAAGAGTCGCCGAGCTCCACCAGCTATGGTATGGACGTGATATCTACATCATCACCGCCTGGCAACGCGGTGTCGACAACAGACGGGGTCGGTGGCTTGCTTAATGGCAGGTACGCTTCACATTACTCACTGGGACTGAAGCCTGATGGGTTATGCAGCCCAGAAAGACTGTTAGGATACCCTCACGCGCACACCACTACGTCAACGCCCGTTGGCAAGAACAAACGGAGTCGTACGAAAGCGAAGCCAGGCGGCAATGGTGCCAGTCTTCACGGCTCGTCACTCGCCTTCCCTTCAGCGGCCGCGGCGGAGCTCAGCGGGCTGCTGGGTAAAGAAAAGCCAGTGCACAGGTGCGGCATCTGCAATCGAGGTTTCTTGAATAAATCCAATATAAAGGTGCATCTCCGCACACATACAGGCGAGAAGCCTTTCCGCTGCGACGTCTGCGCTAAAGCTTTCCGTCAAAAGGCGCACTTAATCAAGCACCAACAAATACACAAGAGGATCGGCAGGGACTGATAGACGATGTGGCTCAAATTAAAGCATTTAATGTGTGCGTGGTTGTGTGCGTGGTGCAGTGCGATTAGCCTGTTGTATGTACATTCCCCTATGTTACTAACAATAGATGTAACACGTATTTTAATAACATTAGTGTAACATTCCTAAGGAAAAGTGCAATGTTAACTAGTTTTAAGATTCCTTCAGATTTTTATGTAGATATCTTGTTATATATTGTTGTGTAGGACATTTTCATTCCAATTTTGTCGATGCTTCTGTTCACTTTATCTCGGACACGCGTCGGCGCAGCGCGTTCGCTATGTTGAAGTGCGCCCTACTCAAATATACACGAATAGATTTATCAAGATTTTATGATTCTTTTATGTGAATGATTACTCCGATTACCTATACTTATAGTCAATTTATTGTTTAGTTTTAACTGTATAATATTAGGGTACTTAAGTATTGTAAGTAACAAAGAAATGACAAAGCTCACGAGGCTAACAATTATATCTTCTTAATTTAAAATATTAGTACAATTAGCATCTGTAACATTAGAAAAAAGAGTATATCTTAAAAAAAAAATGTTATGGGGTAAAATGTTAAACACTACCCTCAAGACTTTTTTGGAATGTCACAAATTATACAGCTGATGTTTTACTGTTGTATAAGAGCATTGAGCTCTTGATTTTGCCGTGAATCTCATTTAAGTTTCGGCACAAGTAGACACATTTGCGCCAGATCAATGTATGTAAAATACCCAAATGTAACAGATGCTAGTTATAAGCGAAGTATTTCCATTACTTTTTAGTAAAACACATTTTATCAAAGAATCTCAACAACTTATATAATTATATTATGTATATATGAATAACTAACTTTTACTTTGACTCTATTTTTGGCCTCTCAATCCAGCTATATATTATTTATTGGTATATAAAATTTTAGACTTTAAGGTGCTTCAAACCTGCACTATGGTTAGATGTTTTCAAATTAAACCCAGGTAAATCCCACCATGAAAAACGACACTTTTTGACTGATATTGACAATAAGTGATAAAATGAAATAGTGCGAGATTTATAAAAATCAGCACGAGAACTGAAAATATATACTTCATATCAACTTTTTTTGTGTAAGGACTTACTTGTGTTTGATTCTATTTAGGTTATATGAAAATCATATTTTTTCATCAATTTAATTCTAACCAATATTTTCATCGACATATACTAATGGAGGTCATGTTATTAACTTTTTTAACGATTTTTTTTTCGTTCATTTAGCATCACATTAATGAAATTTTTCAATACTCACAAATCATACTTAAATTTCTTAAGTAAATCACGTATTTTGAGATCCTATAATATAAAAAAAAAAAATCCGACTACTTCGTATATAACAATTTTAACTAGAATTTATTCCAACCAATATAACAAATATGGAATTCCATTTCACATATACAAGAATTACTTCTAAAAATGTAATTTAAACTATACAGTATCCACACCACTACAACCACAGTACTACCTACTTCGGCAACCTCCCTCCATGATCTGAGTAACCGTCCAGACATGGTTGACCAAACATTGGTTGCATATCCGTTCTAATTCGTAAAACAAAGATTTGCGCATAACAATAATCATATTCCAAAACTCAATTTCAAATTAATCCCAACTATCACTGCCATCTACCGCGATAAAAACGAATTAAGTACGTCCTACCCATCGTACGCACGAACACGCAAAGCAGCGGAACTCGCCGCGTCCGGGAAGCGGACGGCAAAAAAACCTACAAAAATCCACACAGAACTATTAATATCGATCCGGAGTTGTGCAATTGCGAATCAGTTTAATTAATGTTACCGCACCGATATTTGGGACGTTCAACTTTGCGGGTTAAGGATACGTTGTAATGTTTCTACTGAGACAAGGACGATGGTAATTGGTTATTGCAATTAAAAATAAAGTATGTGGTTTTGTAAAAAAAAGTTAAATTAAACTCGCTGAACTTTATCCCTACATTTTTAGTGGAAATCTAATTAGAAATTATTTTAATAAGTATAAAATCAGACATTCCAGCTCCTATTTTATTTGCATACAATCATGAAAACATTTGATTTATAAATATTTTCTTAAAATTCTTGTTTGAATAATTTTCCGAACACATTTTCGCAACAAATAGTTTACCAATTTTTTCATCGAATACATTTTATACATTGAATTTCGAATTTCATCACAACTGATCATTTATTATTAAAATAATTCATCACTACATCTTCATCATCATCATTTATTTAATAGTATATAAATTCACCATCACAATTACATCACAACTAAGTATTGTTTTTATTCGAGAGAGTAAAGTGGCGTGTCGTGTAAAGTTTATTGAATAAATTTCAATGTAACATTTTGAGGGGCAATCTGAAAAAAAAACTGGACTTATTAGCCACCTTATTGACAGGTTAGAGCTTTATAAGTCGCCAAAGCCCTATAAGTTTTACGCTAATCAACTTACCCTACAGAGTTAAGAAAAAGCTATAATAATTAAAATGCACATGTTTTAACAATGAAAAGACATGTTATGAACAAATGAAAGCTATCACAAATGAGGGTCTATAGCATAATATAAAATAATATTACAAACTGGTTAAATAAATATTTTGGATGTGCCTTATTTGTTAGACACATTAAACATATTACATACCATGACTAAGCTCATAAAAGTATTTTTCTAATCTCGACTTTAACTTTTAACTAAACATTCCATTAGGTTAATTATTTAAGTTACAGTTTACGTGTATCGTTCAAACGCTTTCAATGGCGATTGTACAGCGGGCGGTTTACACCGACCGCGTTACACGCTGGAAAAACGCGCGTTTGAAACGCTGCGTATTTGGAGAATGGTAAATTAATAAAAAATCAACTTACAATAAAAAATTAGCAATTAGGGTTGCAACGGAAATGATATCCAAAAACGAAGAACCCAAAATAAAACATTTGCAATGTTTATTACTTTTAGTAACCAAAAATAGCTTTATAGTACCATAAATATAAAAAGAATTATATTAATTTCCGGTAACTTTAACCCAAATATTTAGCGAGTCACGGCGATGTTGTTAATTTTTTATTTGTTACTTTCTCCAAAAATGGTAAAGGTTAGTAGTACAATATGGTTATTCATAAATACTATGAATCGATTAACGTATAAGATTGGTCGAAAATCATAATATAAAAATATAGCGAAGCATAAGAGGCAAAAAGAGATGTATGGCTGGGATCTATAAAGTGAACTTCGACTTTGTCTAACTCTGCGTCAGCAAAACGGTGACTCGGCTCCGTGCGATTCTGTTGTATCCATATATGTTGTATATGTAATATCACTCTTTAAAGAAATATACTTTGGTTTGTTAAAAAACATCAACACAAGAATAAGACAGATAATTTTAACTTCACAAAGTCTATTTTGGTGATTTGTTTTTATATTTTCAACTTAATTTAAATTCTGTTCTATAGATCTCAGCGTTGAATTCCAGTTCGGAGTACTTACTAAAACGGAGCTAAGACTATGGTGAGGTGGAAGACGGATTACGGTGATGGATGTGTTTCGAACGCAGCGTTTTCCACAGCGTGTATAAATGGATCTTAATAAAAGTACCTTTTGCTAATTAAGCGTTTAGATATTAAGTATTTATTGGTTAATATATGATAACAGTAAGAAATATTATGTTGTAATTATTTTTGTATTTATAAAGCCTTCCAACTTACGTAGTGTATAGTGTAGTTATAGGTCGGTAAAGAGTATATTTCGAAAGGTTTTTTATGATACGAATTTTTGTAAATTAATGTAAAATAAATGGAGATTTTTTTGTTAATGATATTTTTTGTTTTGTTTTTCCATTATTATTATTTATTTTAATATATTTTTCAGAAATAATAACTCCTTTCATCACATTTCATCTGTGTTGTCTTAAATATTTCTGGTTATACAATTTCGTTGTAAAGATCCCAAAAATAACGTAAATAAAATAATAATAAGCTTATATATAATATGCATATTGGAGTTATATTTAATCAAGTTTTTGTCTAGTTACCTAGACGCCATCCACCACATTTTTTTCAATTAGGTACCCATTCACACAGAACAAGCACTTCATACAATCCCTTCTCCCATACAACTCTCTTAATTTCCTCATTGTAATTAACATTAGCAAAACCAATAGAGATCTCTAATATACAAGCAGGTCAACCTCAAACAAAGGTGTGAACTGAGTGAAAGATCCGCCAAGGTTGCGTCTCCCCTCCCCTCCGCCCGCAGAAGAAAGTTTCATGTGAAAATTGTCATAATGCAGCACGACAAATTGCCTTTTTACGTATATTTTGGTAGGGCTACCTTGAGTCCTAGTTCCGATAAAAAAATATACATATGAAAGTCCAAAATAGAATACTTTAATGTGGTTTAAATGAAAAAAACTAAATTAAAGAAGACTATTTAATAAATTCACAATCTCTTTTCTATGACATACATTTTTATTTTATATTTTAATTAATAAAACACTACTATTGAAGTCACGCAACTAGTTAAAAAATAAAGTATGCCAAGCGAACATCACGAACGCTTCATTCAAAAGATAAAAATGTGTGTCATCTAGACTAAGCTATGTCTTTCAGCAACAATCGGAAATGCATCGGAAGTATCGACAACCCTATAATCTACGCACACTATTGGATACGTGCAAATGCGCACACGCACACGCTGAATGTCAACTCACTGTCGTGTCACACACACAAGAACCAGTACAGTTGGCATAAAAATGCTAATATAATTTGTAAATCGCTGTATTTATCTATTAGTAGTACTTTTTATTTTATGTATTACCGCGACTGTGATGAGGATTATTATTAAAAAAAAATTGGATTCGTAAATAAGGCCTACGGCCTTGATAACCCAAAAGTAGGCAAACAATGCGTGATGGCTCATTCAAGTCATATGTAATTCACTACA
The DNA here is from genome assembly GCA_949126905.1 of Amorpha juglandis. Taxonomy (NCBI): domain Eukaryota; kingdom Metazoa; phylum Arthropoda; class Insecta; order Lepidoptera; family Sphingidae; genus Amorpha; species Amorpha juglandis. The sequence continues at coordinate 715,037 of OX421368.1, forward strand.
CACTTGTCTAAACTATTTTTTTTTACAATATAAAAAATGCAATATTAGCAAGAACGGCTCCATAGTCCATCACCACTATGAGATCATCATCATAAGTCTGTCATCACTCTGTCCTAATAATATGTAATAGTCAAAATTTAAGAATTGACATGCATTCCTGAGGAATAATAATATTGTTAAAAAAATTATTACCAAATAAAAACAAGTACGAAATATGAGTGATCTACTAATACTAATTCAGACGACAACTTCCAATAAAACAATAAATAACACTAAAACAAATATCAATGTGCAATGACAAAAAGTATCAATGTTTTTGCTGACGGTACAGCGGAGCGCGCCGCCGCCGGAGAGATTCTTTCACCAACCCACTTACATACTGAGGTATGATTTCTCCAGCACTCCCCCCTCCCCCCGTCCCGCGTTCCGCACACCCCGCACCCCGTCAATACGCACTGCACAGGCTTGACACATTGATTACACTTCAAACACTCTGTGTACCAATGGATGTCAGTAGTAGGCGGCAATAGTTATTTAAAAGTATATATTATACAGGATGTTTTAATAAGCCGATAATTGAGCTAATGGTAACCTTATGGTAAGTGATATCCACCGCCTACGAGCACACCAAAAGATCATGGGTGCTGACATTTAAGAAAAGAAATGGGGACTGTGTAGGGGTCAGGAATAAAATTGGGCCTCCGGAAATGTCACTCACCGTATGAAACGCAACAGCAATCTGCCACTTGACGTCGGTTTTCTGTGAGAAACATCTCGGTCAGCCGACCCATTGATGCTGTAGACAAAACTATATTAACTCGCTCTACCACTTTCAATTATTTACGGAATTTGTTTAAAATATACCACGAAGCCTACAGCAGCGTACAGATACGTACTACGAAACTTACTACTATTATTAGGGCCTTCATATACGAGAGGCCGTCTGGGTTGGTACCACCACAGTCGGTAGGCACTGTTGCGATTTTTTTTTAATATACAACACATCAGCCACACACATAGCCCTGACCCCACATTAGGTTAAACCTGTATCGTAGGTATCAAGGAACTACGAGAGGACTTGCGGTTCCACAACACTCATACCCGAAACCAACATTTGTGGCTCACATTTGTCACGGGTGCGGGAATCGAACCCACGGCCTCTCGCTTCGTAGCTGGATACTCGCTCGCTGCGCCAAGGAGGCTGTCATTGAAGCCATTGAAGTTAATGGGCATTTTTTTTCCGAGCACGGCAGTGACTGCACTACACTTGATGGTAAGCGCAGTGCAGTCTAAAAACCTAGCGATCATTGATAAACAATGAGATTATCGGTGGTTACCACAATCCGCCATGTATAAATGCCTCTTCATACTTCGAAAAGGGAAGAAACAACTCGAGAGGCCTGCTACAGGACAGCTTGATGACCGATACAGGCATAGGGATATAAGGATGTACCTCTATACCCGCCCCAACCAACCATCTGCTCCGGTCGCAAGCCCCTCGGGAGCCACCAGATATAAATTACCTCATCCAGGAACGCGATCCACATATGGGTCTATATGACAATGATGCTCGCCTGATGGTAATCGCCTGTCCATAAACAAAGCACTGCATGGCGCTGAACTGCGCTCATCACCCCGAGACATAAGATGTTAAGTCTCATAATGTCCAGTAATTTCACTGTATTCGATGTCCTTCAAACGGAAGCACAACAGTGCTTACACATTGTTGCCACTTATACTTATAGTTATTTCTGTCGAACTAGACAAAGCAGTGGTACCAACCCAGACGGCCTCTCGCATACGAGGGACCTAAACTATAACACATCGCGGATATAAAGGTTCATTCGGATGCTACACATTCTATGCAGTTTGGGACGCACGTACAGTAAACGCGAGCTGAATCAGACAGCACGACTACTGGCGAGGCTACGACAGACAAACAAGTGAGTCCAAGTTCGTGGTAATATCTGCTCGGATCCTAGTACTAGAGATGACGATGAGGGTAAGGTTCTTTCGGGGTCTGGGTGTTGTGAGACCGAAAGTCTCTCGTAGTTCCTGATACCCACGACACAAGACTCGTTTCTTACTGTGGGGTCAGGACTATGTGTGTGACTGTAGGGTGTATTTATTTTTTTTATTAATTATACTCATGAAAAGCAGCGATAGCTCAGCGGGGACTGTCGAGACGAAAGTCGCAGATTCGAAACCAGCCCCAAGAGCATACACCACTGACTTTTCTAAGTTACGTGTATATTGATTGTTAATTATCGCTTGCTTTAACGGTGAAGGAAACATCGTGAGGAAACCTGCATACCTGAGAACTGGATAAGATTTTTCGAACGTATGTGAAGTCTGCCAACGCGCAATAGACCACCGTGCTGGACTTAAGGCCTAATCCCTCTTATTCAGTAGAGGAGGCCCGTACCTAGCAGTGGGACGTATATAATACAGGGCAAGTAAAAAAAAAAACTCATGAAATGTACACCGCAACCAAAATCTGGTAGCAAAATTAATGTCAACAACCTCACAATACACAAAAGGTCACACATGTAATTTGGCGCAAAGATCAAGTGAAATGCAGCCAGTGAAATAATAAAGAGTTGCCACTCGGCGGGCATGCGCACGCGCAGCGCCTTGCCCTTCATACTTGAACTCCTGACCGACCTTTGTATGCCGCATGCTATAAGAGATGGAGGGTAAGGTTATATTATACAGATGCAAGTTTTAACCGACTTAAAACGGAGGGTCTTCGAGATATATGTCTGTATAACTGTCTACTGCGTGGCTCTACCACTCATAAAACTTATATATAGTAGACAGTTTTGTCTACAGAATGATGTTTTGTCTCGTTACCAGTGTCTCACAGAAAACCGACGTACAGTGAGTGAGATATCTGGAGGCCCAAATCCCCTTCCCTTCCCAATCCCTTAATTATCCCTTCCCTTTAAGGTCGCCAACGCGCCTATGATTCTTCTAGTATTGTGGGCGTACATAGGTGGTGGAGATAATTTGCCATCAGGTGACCCACTTTCTCATTTGCCGATCTATGCTATAAAAAAGGGCCCAATGTGGCTAATAAACCAAAACGCCAAGCAGAAAAAAGAAATACCAATATTTCTAATTCTCGCTCGTCTCCTCTATTCATACCAGACAACGCTAACGAGCTATATTTGAGGTTAAGATGATTAATTACACAGATTTGTGTATCGTGAGCTGTTGCGATGCTGCCGGGTCCCCGCTCCACGCCCCGCCCCGCTCGCCGCTCGACAATGACTTCGCCAAAGCGTTTTTTAATTATTTAACCGGGTCAGTAGGCCGCGCTGTACGGTATAGATGGCTTTGCACTAATTCCCTCAAATTGTTTACTACTGCAAGCTTAGTTTAGGGTTACCAGTTTTGATAGAATTGCCGACTGGCTATTAAACAAGAAAAAACAGTTTTTCAAATGTTTCTTTTCGAGACAATTTTAAAACTTTCGAATATTTTTTTATCGAATCGGACAGCCCATTTAGTTAATAAGATACGCACTTCTCCGTGTATATAGACAGAGTGATTATATTTTTTTATATTATAAAATATATTTATAATTTTTTTTTATTTTGTCGTGTTATATTTAAACTGATAAATAAAGTTTATCAGTTTTTTGGATAATATAAATAGAAAAATCGGTCCTTATTCATTTCTCTTATATAGTATAAACCAGAAGCGCTGTCCGCGTCTGTTTGTTAGTTTGATTGCTTTTTTCTAAACTACGCAGCAAATTTTTATAAGATTTTCGGTAAATTTTGAAAATTTTTTTATACACATAAACTCATGCCCGTGATATATTCTGGAAAGTTTAACCGATATGAGCGCGGGTGAAACCGCGAGGGACAATTAGTTATTAATAAAATATGTGCCTTATTAAGTCATATTTATTAAAATATCATAGGACATGGACTAATATAAAAGATGTTTACTTTTAACGCTTTGTATTATAAGCTTTGAAAATATTAATAAGGAAAATAAAATCTACGCTGCATCATAATTTCTTGTGGTTTAGCAGTAGAAATAACTTGAGATTGATAACAATATTTATGCCATGGATCAGGTCAAGGTTTAATCCTTAGTTAAGTATGTAATGCAAACATACATAGCTTAATGCGAATTATAAAAAATAAGACGTGTAACATGATGCATTCTTCGCTCGTCATTATTCTGCTGGCTATATTTAATAAATACGAGAAATTAGTTATATGTAATAAACCATTTTATTTCAAGTCTATCAATGAATGACAAGTGACATATCTATATTTAAATAATTCTCTTCTTTGACGTGACATACACTATGCTATTAACAAAGAAAGAGGTAAATATCCAATAGGTCTCCGCCCTTAATTATTGCGTTATAGCTCCGTCGATTGAGGTGCTTAACATTTGGTTAATGTGCCTTCTCCACGTCGCACCAGAATCCGTTAAAACCTCATAATGTAGCTGGCCCAAGCGTTTGACCACTGTGCCAAATTCCCATTTCTTCTTCCCACTATAATTTCGTAGTTGAACTCTCTGCCCTGAACGGAATGTTCTTAGATCACGTCCAGTCTGGTTAGTGGGTGAGACGAACTGTGCTATCTGCGCTTGTGGTTTCTGGAACATGGCGTGAAACAACGTTCTCACCAACCGCCCACTAAACATTTGTTCGTAAGGACTTTCCCCAGTTTGTCTAGAGGGCGTTCTTCGTAGTTGGGATTTGATTTTTAAAATTTTCTCATATATTGAGCCAGATTCGTTATCCATACTATGCAAGGCTTTCTTTACTGTCTGGACGAATCGTTCAGCTTGCCCATTCGTGGCTGGGTGATATGGAGCCGAAGTTTTGTGAGACACTCCGTTCTCACGTAAGAATGACTCAAATTCTTGAGATGTAAACTGCCTGGCGTTGTCCGAAACAAGAACGTACGGTAAGCCAAAATCAACGAATAAATTTCTAAGTTTTGAGATACACCACTTACTTGTGGTTGTTTGAGTTGGGATTATTTCAACCCATTTTGACATTGCATCAACTATTACGAAGAGATAATAGCCGCGTACTGGACCCGCGAAATCAATATGTATACGCTGCCAGGGCGCTGTCGGAGCTTCCCAGTGGTGTAATGGGGCTTTCTCTGGTTCGTTTTGTTTTAGACGACATTCACGACATTTGCTGACCAATTCCTCGATATCTTTGTCAATATTTTTCCAATATACATAACTCCGCGCTAAAAGTTTCATTTTTAGTATACCAGTATGGCTTGTATGTAATTCCTTCAATATATTGTGTCGGAGATTTTGAGGAATCATAACTCTAGTTCCCTTAAGAAGACAGTCGTCTTCAATTGTTATTTCATTGTCACCGTAGCCCAATGTTCTTAGACTCTGTCCATTCCTTAGTTTATATATTATATTTTTGTATTCTGGATCGTTCATTGTTTCCTTCGCTATTATTTTGCGGTTAATTGTAAGTACATTAAGTTGGTTCTGCTGAAATATACTGTGTTGGTCAATATGGTGTTCCGAAATTCGTTCCACTGGAAATCTTGAGAGATAATCTGCATTACTGTTGTTCGCTGAATTTCTGTATTCAATGTTGTAGTCGAATCCCGAAAGAAAGTGTGCATAGTGAAACAACCGCATCGTGCTCATTGCAGGTAAGGTTTTGTGTGGGTGGAATATGGACGTTAAAGGCTTATGATCCGTAATAAGCGTGAATTTCCTTCCGTAACAATAATGAAAGAATTTCTTTACTCCCCAGTAAATTGCTGTTGCTTCTTTATCTATTTGGCTGTACTTCTTTTCGCTAGATGTTAGTGAACGTGATGCAAACGCAATTGGTCTGTCGGTCCCATCAGCCAATCGATGTGAGAGCACGGCACCCAGGCCGGTCGGTGAAGCATCTGTAGCGAGGACCAGGGCCTTCTTTTGGTCGAAATGCAGTAGGACTCGTTCACTAATTATTTCTTCTTTAATTTTCTTGAAACTATTTTCACAGGCTTCTGACCATATAAATTTCGTGTTTTTCTGTAATAATTTGTTGAGCGGATTAGTAATCGTTGCAAGATTAGGTATGAATTTGTTATAGTAATTACTCATACCCAAAAATGTTCTTAGTTCATTTACATCGTTGGGTTCCTTTGTTTCAAGTATGGCTCGAATTTTATCTTTATTTTTGTGTAGTCCGTGCTTGTCTATTGTATGGCCTAAATAATTTATACTAGTTTTGAAGAAATGGCGTTTATCTTTATTCAATTTGAGATTATGTTCTTGTAATCTTCCTAACACTGTTTCTAATCTTTGTTGTAATTGTAGTTCTGTCGATCCTTGTATAATAATATCATCAAAAAAACATTTCACACCCTGTATATCTTGAAGAATTTTATCCATAAATTTTTGCCACAAGCTTGGGGCCACCTTTACCCCAAACATCAAACGATTCACCTTAAAAGTGCCCTTGTGAGTGCTAAGTGTCTGTAAAATAGAACTTTCTTCATCCATTTGCATATTAAGGTAGGCTCGACAAATGTCTAATGTGCAGTAAAATTCGCCACCGTTCATCTCTGAAAAGATATCTTCTATGATAGGAATCGGGTATTGTTCATCTTTAATTACTTTATTTAGGGTGACTTTATAATCGGCACATAGACGTATGCTTCCGTCAGGTTTCACGATCGGTACGACTGGAGTTCCCCATTCTGAGCTATCTATTTTCGTTATCACTCCTTCTTGACACAGGCGATCTATTTCTTTATCAACCTTTTCTTTCAATGCGTAGGGAATACGTCTGGGCTTAATGTAAATTGGTGTAGTGTTTTCCTTTAAAGTTAAATGCCCTTTGTAATTTGGAATGCATCCCAGTTTGCCATCAAAGACTGGTGAAAATTTTGAAATGATATTGTCCAATCGTGAGTTGTCGGCCCTTTCTAATGATATTTTCTTCATGTCTGCCATATTAATATTGATTTCTCTAATCCAAGCTCTTCCGAATATGGCGTCGACGTTTTGTCTGATAATAAAAAGTTTTCCATAGAAAGATTGCTTTTCATAATTACACTTGACGTATATAACTCCAACTGGCGTAATAAGTTCACCTGTGTATGTTCTCATTCTTACTGTTGTTTTAAATATTTGTTTGTTTAATTGGAACCGTTTGTAGTCTCTCAACGAAATGGATGAAAGTGCTGCACCTGTATCTAGTTCCATCTGTACTTTTTTGCCTTCAATAGTTACGTCAACCATAAACTTGTCTGAACCAATAGTGTTGACGGCATTGATATCGCCAATGTTTTCATCGTCAACTGAGTTCGGTTCTTCCACCTGGTGTGCTGTATTCTGTTTTAATCTCTGTAGGCAAACACGAGCTAAATGTCCTGTCTTTCCGCATTTAATGCAATTGGAGTTGATGTGTTTACATTTATTGGCTCTGTGATTAGCATTCCCACAGCGGAAACATCTTCCTTGTATATCTTTGAATGAAGTGATTTGGTTTGGTAGTGGTTTCACCGCGGGTTTGCCTTTATTCTGAAATGAATGTACTGGTACTTCGTTGTTTGGATCATGTTTGTTTTTCATGAAGTCATTGTCAGCTTTAGCTATTTGTGTTGCTGTCGCCATCTGTACTATTTCTTTAAATGTACTTATTTTGTTGTCTTGCAATATTTTCGTTCTAATTTCGCCATCTCGAACGCCTCTGATAAATTGTAGTGATAAAAAGTTCTCATTTAGCGACTTTTTGCAATGTTCACAGCTAAACTCACAATCGTGTGCTAGATGTTTCAATTCTGTACTGAAATTGGTTACGGTTTCATTCTCAGCTTGTATACGAGTTATAAACTTATGACGTCGTGCCCAAATACTGGGTTTAGGATCTATGTATTGTTCCAGCAAATCTACTAGTATCTGAAACTTAATTTGTGATGGATCTTCTGGTGCACATAAGTCGCATGCCCGTTCATGTAACTCTGGGCTTAAGGAACTAAGTAGTACGCAAGTCATCATATGATCTTCATTGCAATTTGTCATTTGTAAATATGTTTTCAGTCGTTTTACGAAATTTTTGAAACTTTCCTTTTCTTGGAATGGTTGAAAGTTAACCTTAGGTATCTGGTACCGTGCGTTGCTCTCTGTAGTGCTCGCGCTTGCTATCGGAGCAGGTGGAGTTGCGTCATGAGAGCATGCTGTTGAAGTTCTTGGTGGCCGTAGATTGTGTAAAAATATCTTTAAGTTTATGATTTCTTGTGTTACCTCAAAGTGAAGGTCAATCTCTTCTTGTGGATTTTGAGTGATAATTTCGATTTTCTCTTGTAAAATGTCGAATTTTTCCTCATTTTTTTGAAGTGACGTAAGTCGTGAATCGTATTCGACATCCGAAATTTCTCTCAAAGTTTGTAAATAGTTGGATAATTTTGTTAATTGACCTTTAATAACACTCCTTGAACGTTTGAGTGTACTCAAATCTTCTTCCATTGTCGCCATTAATAAATACGAGAAATTAGTTATATGTAATAAACCATTTTATTTCAAGTCTATCAATGAATGACAAGTGACATATCTATATTTAAATAATTCTCTTCTTTGACGTGACATACACTATGCTATTAACAAAGAAAGAGGTAAATATCCAATAATATTGATCAACTTGATTGCTTTTTTGTAAAAGTTAAGAATATCTAAAGCGTTCACCCGAAAGTCTGGTGAAGCTGTAAACAGGCGACTCTCGTCAGGCTAACAGCATAGCGTCACTCAGCCTTTTTCCGGAAGCCCAAATCCCCTCCCTTTCCCAATCCCTAATTATCCCTTTCCTTTAAGGTCGGCAACGCGCCCATGATTCTACTGGTATTATGGGGTACATGGGCGGTGGAGATCACTTACCATCAGATGACCCACTTGCTCGTTTACCGGCCTATGCTATAAAAAAAAAGCAACAAGAAAGAAAAGATAGCTTTTTCATTCGTAATTTTTAAGTGGCCAAGCAGTCAAAAAGTTCAAGCGACTTAAATCGTTCATGACGCAGCGCACACTAGCGCTAATTAAACGCCATCAGTAAAAGTGTAACACCAAATAGAGTTGTTCAAAAATCGCTAACCTTGACCATGGCGACGTTTCCGATGGAAGCTGCGAGTGCGGCGCGACCGGTACGGAAGATACGCGCCGTGCGAGTGCGAGCGAGACGGCGGACAGAAAGTGTGCCGCGACACAGTTACCGAGTGCGCGCCACATCCGTAAACACAGGTTTTGCTCTAAGTGGGGAAATGACGTCCTTTTGTCTGTTTGTTTGACACCGTTTAATATTATGCATAGTGGTATTACAGAAGTCTTATATCCCAGTCCAAGAGCAGCATCCGGGTAGTCGGTATCAGTTTTTTTTATAGCATAGGCCGGCATACGAGCAAGTGGATCACCTGATGGTAAGTGATCTCCGCCGCCTATGTACGCCCACAATACCAGAAGAATCATGGGTGCGTTGTCGACCTTAATGCATAGAGAAAGGCATAATTAGGGATTGGAAAGGGGAGGGGGATTTGGGCCTCCGGATATCTCACTCACCGTACGAAACGCAGCAGCAAGCGGCTACTTTACGTCGGTTTTCTGTGAGACAGAGGTAACACCCCGGTCGAGCCAGCCGATTCATGCTCTAGACAAAACTGTCTATAGCGTGGCTCTACTAGAAACCGCTCTACTAGTTAATTCTACTTTAATCCTGGTTGCCAACAAGAGAATGGTTGCCTGGAAAAGATAGCATTAGTGATAAGGCCACCACTTGTGGTACATTTATTTTCGCTTTGTTTTTTTTTGCGTGTGTCTATAATACAAAGTTACTATATATCTATCTATAATAACGGGAGACTTGCAAGTGAACATTAGAACTTAACGTATTTAAGTACATTAAGTAACCTTTCATTTTTAACTATGAGATGCGATACATCTAAACATGTTTGTATTCATTCAATTTCATGTTTAAGTGTCCTCAAAAATTCTATTTAATTCAAGCCATTAGTAAATGAGTATAAGGAAAAGTCGAAGCTAATACCTTTCAAAGACTACATCTACAGAATACGGTCAAGCATAGGAAAATTAATGCGTAGGCACTACGCAAGTTTCATTAATAAAATTGATTAAAACATGTGCTTTCGTAGTTTAATGCAGCAAAATTCGTAGCGGGTAGCTACGTCGTAGGGGATATTTGATTATGAATTAAGATAAGCTGTTTGGTGGTAGGATATTCATATCCGCCCGGATAGTGACCACCGTACACATGGTGTTAAAACCTTCCACAATGACCTACACACTTTGTGTGAATCGCGTTCCAGGATCAGCCAGTGTGTATCCGGTTCTCCCGAGGGGCTTGCGACATGACATGATGGTTGGTTGGGGCGGGTATAGAGGTACATCCTTGTATCTCTGTGCCTGCGTCGGCCATCCGCCTGTCCTGTCGCAGGCCCCTCGATTTGCTTCTCTCCTCGCCCAAGAGGAAGGAAGCATTTTTGGGGCGGCATGACTCTGGTGACCACCGATAAATTCATTGTTTGTCGGTGGTCGCTGGTTTTTTGGACTGCACTACGCTTACCATCAGGTGCAGTTTCTTTGTCGTGGTCGGATAAATAAATAAATAATAAATAATAAGCGATGTTGAGAACTTGAATTTAAATAAACTTAACTGTTTCTTGAATATTTTTATACTGTAATCTGTAATCTAGAACGTGATTGAGCCAGATTCTGAAAAGTAGTTCAAGCAAGTTGCGATAGATGTCGTTTTGTAAAGGTTTTTTGAACAGTAATTTGGTTTTTAAATATTTCGTATTAACGGTTGTTATTTTTTACAGTATGTATATGAATGCATAAATTATTATTTCGTTTGACTCTCATACATTATAAATTGGAGTAGTCTTTTTTGGCGCGGGAAAGAACTTACCAAATGGGCTCAATCTTTTGTGGCATTTTTGGATAAAATATCTACAAAATATAACCTGACAGCCTCTGTGGCGCAGCGGGCGAGTAGCCGGCTCTGAAGCGAGAGTGGGTTCGATCCCCACACCGAGACAAATGTGTATGTGATATTTGACACAAATATAATTGTTTCGTGGTCTGGATGTTGTGAGACCCAAAGTCTCTCGTAGTTTCTGATACCCACGACACAAGACTCGTATCTTACTGTGGGGTCAGGACTCTGTGTGTGACTGTTATTTTAATTTATTTATTATTACCGAAATAGATCACATTTGTTTAGGCCATATAAAGGAAGCTATGATATTTTCCCCATACATAAAATTCTATAAATACATGTCGTTCTACATGGCACAAGGTATATTATTAATGACCCTCTCTGACCTTTGATTTTGTAACTAATTTCACTGTCTGATTTTTTAGTGGTCATCATCAATATTACACTATACTAAAGTTACCATGTGGACCTGAGTTGTTTTTTACATATGTATACTATATGTATATGGAGCCGTGGAGGTCGTTAGTGACCCACTTATTAGTTTGCCAACTTCTATTATAAAAAAAATAAATCTATAATATAAATAATGATGGGTAGAGCCACGCTGTGGACAGATTTATCTATAAAATGAATGTGCCGGCTCGACCGAATCGTTACCACTGTCTCACAGGAAACCGACGTAAAGTAGCGGCTTGCTGGTGTGTTTCGTAAAGTAAGTAAAGTTATCCGGAGGCCTAAATACCCCTCCCCTTTCCAATCCCTTCCCTTTAAAGTCGGCAACGCGACTATGATTCTTCTAGTATTGTGGACGTACATGGGCGGTGGAGAATACTTACCATGAGGTGTCCCACTTGCACGTTTGCCGATCTATGCTATAAAAAAACACAAAGCTACACTACCGTAACATTTTCGATCCGGCACACTTAATTTTCGCAAAACAATATGTACCAGGATTTTATAAAAACCAAGTGGTGGTGTGTGACGTGGCGGGGAGGAGGCGCCCCTCTCCGTGTGTGGGAGGGGGGAGTGTAAAAGTAAAAGTCATGCCGTCCGCATCGGTAACAGTACTCAAGTTCGCTCTCGATAGCGCGGCACACTTATTAGCGATGTGGGAAATATGTGTGGTGATGCATTATTTATACTGTCAACCTACTTATGTATTTAGGACATGGGGGAGCACGTGGTCGATTTCTGAAGTAGGATACGCTTCATCAGTGTTATTGCTGGGCATTATGAGACTTCACATCTTCTCTCGGGGTGACGAGCGCAATTCATTGCCACGCAGTTCTTTGTAATTCAAAGTTCTGCGTGGTGTTGCTTCTGTTTATAGGTAGGCGAGCGCCTTGCTGGTCTCGTCATTCAAAAAAAATAAAAATTTTGGGTCTCAGTGGCTGCTGTCATCGTATTAGTTGTGATAGCAGAGTTGGAAACCATAGGATATTTAGAAAAAACAATGATATGATAAAATCACATTATACTCAGTTTAAGTGTTAGAGCCACGCTGTAGAAAGCATGAATTGGGTTTATATCACTGATAGGTACAAGGTGGAGGTACAGATAAATGGTAGCCTATAAAAAAATACCTTTTTTGCTTTTTGTTACGATAACTTGACGAATTTGTAACTAAAAAAATTGGCAGTATTTTTTATATCAACAATAATGTTAAAAGAGCCTAAAATAATATGCGAGCGTAGTTGGCACTCTGACTTTAATATAGCGACATCTATTGAAGCATGTTTGAACTATATTTCGCGCCAAATGTATTTCTACCAATGACGGTAACGTGTCTATCATCCTAAGAAATAGATACAACAATATTAACCTAGTAACTAAGAAATCATAAAATTTTAGTGTATTTTCATGATATGGATCTTTATATCCTATTAATTACCTAAAATTGAGGTAGGCAGTATAAGATAAGGCTTTTTTTATTACCTATATGCTTTATATGCGGATCTCGACTGATAATTATTTTAGAAGACAGGAAATTGAGCAAGTCGGTCACCTTTTATTTTAATTAATAGAATAACGAGACGAGCAAGTCGTCACCACCAGAAGAATCATGGGCACGTTGACCTTAAAGGAAATGGATAATTAGGGATTGGGAAGGGGAGGGGATTTGGGCTTCCGGATATCTCACTCACCGTACGAAACGCAGCAGCAAGCCGCTACTTTACGTCGGATTTCTGTGAGACAGTGGTAACGACCCGGTCGAGCCAGCCCATTCATGCTGTAGACAAAACTGTCTACAGCGTGGCTCTACCACTCAAAATGCTCTGTATTATCCATACGTTAAAAGGTACATTTTCCTATAACACATTCACTCCCCAGAGGGGTTGACGATAAGTAGGCAGTTGGTCTTAAAACTACTAGTCATAGCTTTCTGTAACACATGTTAAAAAGCATGTTGCGCCGATCCCATTGCGTTGGAATAAGAGCAGGTGGAAGAAGAGACTTTTCTGTAAATCCAGATGCATTTTAAGATCCTAGAGACTATCTGCTACTTTACTGCATTAACATTATGTGATTTAACATCTTCGTCTTTTGATTATCAGCGTGCAGAGCCATGCAAAACTTTTTAATGTAAACTTCTTAATACTGCTATTTTTATAGGCAGACGTAGCGTATAATATCAGGCGAGCGACGTGCTCGTCTTGTCTTTGAGTTATGTTGAAAATATTCTTGACCATAAGAGACTTAGCTCACTTATAAATATTTACATCTATGTCACTGTCACACTGAAACTAATACATAGATTAGAATAATATTGAAATTAATTCATTTCTGGGTTAGCCAATTTGCTATGTAGAGTAACGATTACTGTCGAAAGCCATGCAATTATTGGAATCGTTAATATTTTTCGTCTATAAACTATAAAAGTTAACTATCTGAACTAAGCTTCATTGAGACCTTGCTGTTATCGTATACGATTAAATAGTATGCTATTACGATAAATATAATGTAGATACTGTACACTTTTGAGTGGTAGAGCCGCGCTGTAGACAGTTTTGTCTACAGCATGAATAGGCCGGCTCCTCCGGGTCGTTACCATTGTCTCATAAAAAATCGACGTAAAGTAGCGGCTTGCTGCTGCGTTTCGTACGGTGAGTGAGATATCAGGAGGCCCAAATGCCCTCCCCTTCTCATTCCCTAATTTTTCCGTTCCTTTAAGGTCCACAGCGCGCCCATTATTCTTGTGGTATTGTGGGCGTACATGGGCGGTGGAGATCACTTACCATCAGAAGACCAACTTGCTAGTTTGCCGGCCTTTGCTATGAAAAAGAAAAAAAATCGGAAAAAAGAACACGCCCACTGTGACCCAAACGCAAAATATTTTAATTGTCCATAAATTTTATAGTATTCAATAAAGTTTGTTTATGGAAGGCCTAAATACATAGCTAGCCAAAAATATCACCTACTCAGACTATAAAAAGATACACCGAACGGTACAGACCGGTCAATGACCTTAATTTAAGGGTATTTAAGATTCTGGATTGATAAGGCAATTCCAATTAAAGTTTATTATGTATATACATTCTTCTTTCCAAAGAGGTTGACGTTAGGCAGACGGTCGTAAAAACTTCAAGCCGAATCTCTCTGTAACATATGCTAAAAATCATTTAGCATCGATCTTACTGCGAGTGGGATAAAGGCAAGTGGAAGAGAAGATGTATATTTATATCTGTTAAAAAATATAAGTTTCTTTTACGGCTCATACTATACATTTTTGTTTTATTTTATTGAATGACGAGACGAGCAAGGCGCTTGCCTGATGGTAAGCGCCACGCCTGCCCATAAACAGAAGCAACACCACACAAAATTTTGAATTACAAATCACTGCATGGCACTGAACCGCGCTAGTCACCCCGAGACATATGATGTTAAGTCTCACAATGCCCAGTAATTTCACTGGCTTCAATGTCCTTCAAACCAAAACACAACATTGCTTACACACTTAGTCCACCACGCTGGCCTAATGCGGGTTGGCAGATTTCACATACCTTCGAAAAATCTTATCGAGTTCTCAGGTGTGCAGGTTTGCTCACTATGTAATGTAATGTAATAATACAAAATATTAAAAATGAATGTCAATATGGATTTATTATATTAAATTGACCTAACCTAAGAATACCTCAATAGACCTTTGTTATTACTATTAATAAACAACGTGCTAACAAAGTCCCCGTTCGTTCTAGTTTCAGAAACAATCCGATGTTGCTCTCTGGACACCCACTCTACTCATTGTCTTTACTAACAGGACTCTAGCTTCGAAAGTAGACTAATCCGCCGATAGAAATTATATCTTGGCTAGGGATGCTCTTACATGACTGCCACAGAGACATTATTTAACATTTTTTTTTATTAAATACACCCAACAGTCACATACATAGTCCTGACCCCACAGTAAGATACGAGTCTTGTGTCATGGGTATCAGGGACTACGAGAGACTTTCGGTCTCACAACACCCAGACCCCGAGACAAATATTTGTGGATCACACAAATGTTGGGGATCGAACCCGCGGCCTCTCGCTTCAGCCGGCTACGCGCCCGCTGCGCCACGGAGGCTGTTAAATTAATTCATATCGTAGAATTCGATTATTTGCACGTATAGCTGCAAGTTAATGGTTTAAACTCAGTAAACTCCGTAGGTTTTGAACTAGTCTACCCCGTTATTGCGAAGGCTGAAAAGCTTTCGAAACGTCGCGTCGGGACCAAAAATAAAATTAAAAACCTCAATAAAATCCGTTTAAATTATTTTTATTTCAGTATGTACCTATCGTTCTAAAAATGTTTCTGAAGTTACAAATCAAATATGACAGCCCCCGTGGTATAGCGGGCGAGTAGCCGGTTGTGAAGCTAGAGGCCGCGGGTTCGATCCCCGCACCGAGGCAAACATTTGTGTGATCCACAAATGTTTGTTTCGGGGTCTGGGTGTTGAGATCGAAAGTCTCTCGTAGTTCCTGATACGCACGACATAAGACTCGTATCTTACTGTGGGGTCAGGACTATGTGTGTGACTGTTGGGTGTATTTATTTTATAATCAAACATTTCTCATCCACTAGCACATCCCTATTCGTCGTAGTCAATCAAATAGCCGGCTCCATTCTGAATGCTGTTATTAATCCACAAGTACGCACTGCCTGTGCGCCATTAATTCCGCACTTAAATGACAGCTTTCCTTACGCACACATACAGTTTTTGTCGCGGAACAGTCTAAGCAAGATTTATTACGCTATGTTTGTAATGTGACTAGATCTAGTGATAGAGCCACGCTGCAAACAGTTTAGTCTACAGCGTGAATGGGCCGGCTCGACCGGGTCGTTACCACTGTTTCACAGAATAACAACGTAAAGTAACGTATGTGAATGAGATATACGGAGGCCCAAATTACCCCTTTCCTTTCCCACTCCCTTAATTATGCCTTATGATTCTTCTGGAATTATGGGAGTATATTGGCGGTGGAGATCACTTACGATCAGGTGACCCACTTGCTCATATGCCGGCCATGCTATCTCATGCTCGAATTATTTCGTTCATAACATCAATCCTGGCTTAATTGAATCAATCTTCGGTTATATTTTGACTATTTGCTACACACGAACTTTGGTCAGCACGTGGGCTTGGTGGCCCTCCACCACCTCGCTTGCATGCATCAACAGATGGTGGAATAGTTGAAAATTAAGTAGGTGTCAATGCCCTGCACCAGTTTATTCTCATTACGAACAGGACATGAAAGTCGTTGGAAAATACTCTGACTCTAAAGTCGCAAATGTAATGTAACAATCGTAACATTATGCAAGTTACGTGAAAATGTCATTAGGTGGGTATACACATATTTTATTGTTTTATTATTAAGTGCAAATAGATAAATAATGTTATAAAAGAGTTTTTTTAATTCCTATATCAACGTAAAGCAAAAAAATGTTTGGGTATGGTTTTGGTATTGGTATTGCAGTGACAATGGTACAAGGATGCATAACTTTTGGCTGGTTTTGGGTTGGCTTTGTTTTACGCCTGCACTTCACCTGATGGTAAGCGTAGTGCAGTCCAAAAACCTAGCGACCGAAAAACAATGAGTTCATCGGCGGTCACCAGAATCATGCCGGCCTGTATTAATGCCTCTTCACTCTCCGAAAAGGCAAGGGATCCTGGAACGCGATCCACACAAGGTGTGTGGGTCACTATGGCAGGTTTTAACACCATGTGTACGATGATCGGTTTCCGGGCGGATATGAATATCCTACCACCAGCAACTAGTTGCCGATACGACTATAATTACTCTTTCTAATAAAACATAACATATTCCTGCCTAGCCTTTTGGAGACACAAGCATGAAATCATGTTATGGTACTCTGGCGGGAACGTACAATTTAATTTGGATTACAATACTGACGAGACTGTATTTGACATTCCAGAGAAACTTAGAAAGCAAGTTGATGTCATTGTATAGGTTCATACACCTACCATGTTATGTATACTCACTCCACACGTTAATACTTGTGGAGAAACGACTGACAAACTAAATTGAGTCCGGCAAACACACTTGCTGGTGGTAGGATATTCATATCTGCCTGGATAGCGATCACCGTACACGTGGTGTTAAAACCTGCCATAGTGACCCACACACCTTTTGTACACCGCGTTCCAGGATCAGCCAGTGTATATCCAGTTGTCTAATGGGGTCTTGCGACAAGATTAGAGGGTTGGTTAGTGCGGGTATAGAGGTACATCCCTGTATGTCTGTGCCTGCATCGATAAACTCATTGTTTGTCGGTGGTAGCTGGTTTTTTGAACTGCACTGCCGGGCACTACTAGGATAAAAAAAAGCATAAACCAGCAATATTTTCAAGGGATATTAACCTAATTTTATTCTAAGAAATGGCACGGGCTTCCTCAACTGAATGAGAAGGGTTAAGTCTAATGCGGTTTGCAGACTTCACATACCTTCGAAATTCTTATGACTTCTCAGGTATGCGGGTTCCTCATGATGTTCCTTCACCGTTAAAGCAAGCAATAATTAACAATTCGTAAACACCTAACTTAGGAGTCAGAGATGCATGCTCTTAGGGCTGGTTTCGAACCAGCGACTTTCGTCTCGACAACACGTACCACTACCGGCTGAGCTCCTTGAAATGACAATAAAATTTTATTGATGTGTTTTCTATGCCAGTAAATCTATCGTCAGCCTACACCAGGATCTACCTATCCACTGCACCCAGTTACACCAGGAAAGCAGAAGTTATTAAGGCAAGTGCAGCCGCTCGCAGCTCATTATCCGAACTGACATGAGCTGATCGTAATTATTATCAGGAAAGTGTGCCAACGCTTCGATTGACGAGAAAATGTTGAGGAAATTGTATAGTGTCATTATCGTAGGGTAATATGGTTTCAATTAAAATAACACTATAAGCGTTGCTTTATTGGTTTAAAACTAGTTTTTAACCCCCGAGAAAAAGATAAGTATTAAAATGTTGGCCTCTTTATCTGTCTGCAGGTGTGCTTTATGCGTAGGTGTATGTTATATTAAACGAATGAACCGAATTGAATGCGATTTTTTTTTTTTGTTTGAAAGCTAGTTTCATCGAAGAAACAGTTTTAGCGATGATGGAAGAAAATCTGTTAAGCAATTTCATTAAGCAAGTTTGAAAATTAAGATATGGAGATCAAATACCCTCAGGTGACACTCTTCCTCGTCTGCCGGCCTATGCTATTAAAAAGTCTGTGTACTTGTTGCATATCAAGCCCCGATGACACAGGTGTGAGATTATCAAGAAAATTAATATTTTATTTTTACTTTATGAATGGTAGAGCCACGCTGTAGACAGTTTTGTCAAAGATTGGGCCGGGTCGACCAGGTCGTTACCACTGTCTCATAGAAAACCGATGTAAAGTAGCGGCTTGCTGGTGCGTTTTGTACGGTGTGTGATATTCGGTGACTCAAACACCCTCCGCTTCCCAATCTCTTAATTATCCCTTCCCTCTCCCTTCTCTCAGTGGAGATCACTTACCTTCAGGTGGCCCACTTGTTCGTTTGCCGATCTTTGTTATAAAAAAAACCTACAAATTCACTTGACATATTGAACTCCGAAAAATGCGACAACACTGCAACGGTACGCATCTCAATATTAATCAACATAACAAATTACAATAACAAGTATATCCGAAGAGTTGCACGTGTGTGCGCGTGTGTGTGTGTGCGTGTGTGTGCGTGTGTGTGTGAGCATCGGTGCGCGGCCGCGACGTCGGCAGTGGGTCAAGAAACAAGGTCACGGCATTTCTCTCTAGCGTGCTTGGGAGGGGAGCGGGGAAGGTAAGGGCGCGTAGGCGCGCAACATATTGGCGGGCAATTTGATTTACATTCAACGTGCACGGTTGGGCGTTTGACGAGACTTTATTTATAGCTGAAGTTCGGCCAAATTACAAGCGTGTCAAACAATAAGTGATTAGGAACCCTCGTAAACAGCTCTAGAGGATTTGAGGTATGGCTGACTTTTAGGCTTAAAAAAAAGACAAATTTTTAGACCGCTAGCAATCTCATTGACAGAATCAAAACAGGTAGCTGCCATTTCACAAGAGTTTGCTGTGAGACAATGGTAACATCTCAGTTGAACCCTTTATCTACAGATAAGTGGGTATCGAATGAATAAGGACTGCCAAAGACCGGGATGAATGGAGCATACTTGTGGAGGCCTATGCTCAGCATTAGACTGATTTATTACCACAGCTAAATATCAATAATAATAATACTAGCCCTGTATTATACACGTTCCACTGCTGGGCACCGGCCTCTTCTACTGAATGAGAGGGGTGAAGCCTTAGTCCACCACGCTGGCCTAATGCGGGTTGGCAGACTTCACATGCCTTCGAAAAATCTTATCGATTTCTCAGGTATGCAGGTTTCCTCACGATGTTTCCTTCACCGTTAAAGCAAGCCATAATTAAGAATTAATATACACGTGCTTTAGAAAAGATAGAAGTGTATGTTCTTTGG
The DNA here is from genome assembly GCA_949126905.1 of Amorpha juglandis. NCBI lineage: Eukaryota > Metazoa > Arthropoda > Insecta > Lepidoptera > Sphingidae > Amorpha > Amorpha juglandis. The sequence continues at coordinate 734,985 of OX421368.1, forward strand.
GCTGGTTTCGAACCTGCGACTTTCGTCTCGACAGTCCGTACTGGTCCCCGCTGAGCTATCGCTGAAATATCAAGTTCATCGAATATTATGAGCGAAGTTACTCTAACGACATTTCTATTTCTGGGAACTGTGGTATAGAACCGGATCTTATTTATGCAATTAATATAAAATAAAATGACTCTTAATATAAAATGATTAAATTTAGATTATCGAAAGAGATATATACTTTTTGAATTTCATATTTAAATGAGTGTGAACTCATTTCTTTATCCGAGCACGGCAAAGTGACTGCACTACACCTGATGGTAAGCGCAGTTTAGTCCAAAAATTCAGCGACCACCGACAAACAATGAGTTTATCGGTGCAGGCACAGACATAACCCGCAACAACCAACCATCAAATCTTGTCACAAGCCCCTCGAGAGAAGTGGATATTCACTGGCTGATTCTAGAACGCAATCCACACAAGGTGTATGGGTCACTATGGCAGGTTTTAACACCATGTGTACAGTGGTTGCTATCCGGGCGGATATGAATATCCTATCACCAGCAATTTAAATTGATTATAAATATATTTTTAAACTCTATATGCTGAGATAAAGTATGTATTTATTAGAGCGACACCGTAGGCCTTTATATTATTTATTGCTAGCCTTCCGCTCGCGGCTCTGTTTGAGTTACATCCAAACTTTCCTAACCCCATTATTCTATTAGGGGCTTAATTTAGAATTTTGTGATTTGGGCCTCCAGATATCTCACTCACCATACGAAACGCAGCAGCAAGCCGCTAGTTTACGTCAGTTTTCTGTGAGATAGTGGTAACGACCCGTAGAGCCGGCCCGTTCATGCTGTAGACAAAACTGTCTACAGTATTGCTATACCACTTAGAAGAAGTGTGCTCACTACTCAAGTAGTGCCAAATCTGTATATACAGTTATAATAAATGCTGATGTCGAAAACTGCAAAACCCACACTTCCATATGCTAATAGCGTAATGTTTGTGTGTTTAGTTTAATCAGATGCTAATGAATGCCGCGTGTCTTGTGCGGGGGTGGGTAATTAAGCTATTGACCTGATTATTAAACTCATTGTTGGTACTGTCATCAAGTTTAACAAATAAACCTGTACTCATGAAGGGGTAGGCAGAGGAACAAGCATACAAGGATGCGATAGATGGTAAGTCGTAATAAGGAGTATAAATGGTAGGCCCAGACCAGTCATGTGTAATTTATCGAATCGAAAAAATCTTATACAAATTGTGCATAATATATTATTTTTAGTTTTTATGTCGGTTCTTTTTAAATAGTCTTTATTTTAATATTTTTAGTGAAATCATTATTAAAATCGGTGCATAATTGTATTTTTTTTTGGCGTTTCACCCATCGGTGTTACCCTTTCTTATTTTTTCTAACTTAAATGGAACGAGTTGAGTCAGCCCTTATCGAATACAAAAATAACCTTCCATTCATAAAAAAACATATATAATGGCTGATTGAGAACATCATTCGTTCTTTTTCGTCCATTCGTTCCTTTTTCATCAAAAAACCATCGAATGATCCTTCGATCTTCTATCCCCAAAAAATCATCTTTTAAATGACCAGGGTTTTCTTTTGATTTCAAATAGAATATAATATAATTTATTTTTCAATACCAAAATTATCTCTTTCCTTTATTTATTCTTAATAACATAAGAAACGTTATGTATATATTACAAACTATATTGTGGGCGAAGGAGTTCTTTACCATCAGGTGACTCACTTACTCGAGTGCCAGCATTAGCTATATAAACGACTGGTATAGGTAAAAGATCATTGTCTTCTATATTCGTCATTTTTTGGTAGTTTTTTGAACCACAGTGAAGGTTTCATCGCCTTTTGCAGTTGAGTGACGAGAAGTTAGATAAACAGGTCGATCGGCTTATGGTAACCGCCACGCCTACCCATAAAACAGTAGCAACACCGCACTGCGCTCCTCCAACCGGAACATTTCAAGATTCACGGACTAAATATTTCTCCGTAACGTAATGAGAACTTCTCATTCCCAGAGAACGGCCGAGCTTCACTGCTCGGTGTCATAAAGTGCATGCCATTGTCGAAACTGCATTAACAGTGGCGGTGATGTGTGCGGGATAGACAAAACCATCTACCAGCAGGGATTTAAAATTTGACCCAAGGATTAGCACCTCAAAAACCTTTATTTACGTTCTACGTGTCGCGTTAACTGCATTGTGCTTTTTCCCCGCAATATTTTATTTTATTTAGGATTATGTCAGACTCGCCGGTTCTTACTTGTAATGTTACTGATACATTAGGGCTCTAACTAATTTTCTTCTTCTTTCGGAACATTCTGAAATTACGTAGTGCTTACTATAGGGTGCGGTATAGTCTTTGCCATACCAGGATAAATAAACACTGTCAATTTATGAGAACATCTGACTTTCTGAGTAATATCCTTAAAAAAATATTTTCTTTATGCCCATCGATCTCCAGGCCGGTTTTAAGGGATTTTTATATTTTCCAAGAATTTATTGTTCATAAGTGTTAGCGTCCAATTACACTTGTATATAATCTGAGCAGAGACCCCCCCTCCTCAGCTCGCCCCTTTCACCTGCCCCCGCCGCACTCAGCCTACTTCCGTGGCATACATTCCCAATTCAACCGGATTGGGGCCTAGAATTTTGGAACGTTTTAGCTGTCGCATTTCAACTTTATTTGCAAGTGGTTAGAGTTTGAATTTGAGTGTAAATGTACATATAATAGAATATAGATAGTATATGAATCGTAATAAGGTTGCAAATACGTCGTACGCTTCCAGTCAATGAATGACAAAACGGTATGCGAAGTCTTGATGCGTGATCTTGAAATTCGTACATTTTTAAAAAGGTACTTAATACGGAATATACGACTTTAACACCTTGTGATACGGACGTGTTTTGCACGATATAGTTTTTAGGTTTTCCACTATGTCGCGCCGGTGTTTGCATATTGAAACGCCGCGTGCGACTTTTTTTAACTTAGTTATATTTTGTTTACATTGCTGTGAATTTGGGCGGTTCGCACACACTTTTACTATCTTTTGGACTTATTCGGTTGTATTGTTGTAATTAAGATGTGAATGGTGTTGGTTATAAATTGCGTGCATTATTTACATTAGACTTAGTTTCACGAAAACAATTGTAATTGATGGCTTAAGTGTATAAAGTCGTAGTTTTAAAAATCCTGATTATGTTTTACTCTTTACATTTTTTATAGCATACACCGACAAACGAGCAAGTGGGTCTTTGGAGGATGATTTGAGCCTCCGGAGATCTCATTCACTGTACGAAACGCAGCAGCAAGCGACTACTGTACGTCGGTTTTCTGTGAGACAGTGGTAACGACCCGGTCGCGCCGCCCCATTCATACTGTAGACAAAACTGTCTACAGCGTGGCTCTACTAATCACTCAGCTAAAAGGAAAAGGAGGGAGCAGTAAGTCCACACCCCAAAACCTAAGCAACCACGACCCCTAGATGTGTTTATATATCTGTGTCCGACTGATAATCTAGAACAGTAATTTAAAATCTAGTGTTCTCCAGAAGGAACATAATAATAATAAAAAATTGGTGTGTGTCGTGGGACACCAGGTAGGAACGAAGTTCCTTCGGCTAATGTAGAATCGACACAAATTGTAAAAAAAATACAAATTATCAACTAAAATAACAAAATAAAAAAAAAGACGTGTAGCACTCGGAGACTGCCGCGGTAAAGCTATTGTATAGCATTTTTTTATCAACTTAGGGACAGGGTCAGGGTCAGGGACAGGGACAGGGACAGGGACAGGGAAAGGGACAGGGACAGGGACAGGGACAGGGACAGGGACAGGGACAGGGACAGGGACAGGGACAGGGACAGGGACAGGGACAGGGACAGGGACAGGGACAGGGACAGGGACAGGGACAGGGACAGGGACAGGGACAGGGACAGGGACAGGGACAGGGACAGGGACAGGGACAGGGACAGGGACAGGGACAGGGACAGGGACAGGGACAGGGACAGGGACAGGGACAGGGACAGGGACAGGGACAGGGACAGGGACAGGGACAGGGACAGGGACAGGGACAGGGACAGGGACAGGGACAGGGACAGGGACAGGGACAGGGACAGGGACAGGGACAGGGACAGGGACAGGGACAGGGACAGGGACAGGGACAGGGACAGGGACAGGGACAGGGACAGGGACAGGGACAGGGACAGGGACAGGGACAGGGACAGGGACAGGGACAGGGACAGGGACAGGGACAGGGACAGGGACAGGGACAGGGACAGGGACAGGGACAGGGACAGGGACAGGGACAGGGACAGGGACAGGGACAGGGACAGGGACAGGGACAGGGACAGGGACAGGGACAGGGACAGGGACAGGGACAGGGACAGGGACAGGGACAGGGACAGGGACTCATCGACAAGGTGGTTGTTCCCTCGTATGCGAGAGGCCGTCTGGGTTGGTACCACCGCTATATCTATTTCTGCCGCCAAGCAACCGTGTGTAAGCACTGTTGTCTTTCGGTTTGGAGGATATCGAAGCCAGTGAAATTACTGGGCATTATGAGACTTAACATCGGGGTGACGAGCGCAATTCAGTGCCATGCAGTGCTTTGTAATTCAAAGCTCTGTGCGATGTTGCTTCTGTTCATGGTCAGGCGTGGCGCTTACCATCAGGCGAGCGCCTTGCTCGTCTCGTCATTCGATGAAATAAAAAAGTTATAGTTTGCCGCTGCATCCTCGTAATCCGCACTACTTAAGAAAGCAAATTGTGACAGTAATGAAGCCTGTTGGCGCCGCCTACCTAACTCCGGAACAATAGCGCGAAATAAGCTCAGTGTCCACGTGGGTTGGTACCGTTTGTTTTTGAGCTTGATATAGACCTCATGAGGTAGGCGGAGTGAAGGATCCTCTGTATAAAAGCCGAGTTTTATGAACTCGCCGTGTGAATTAAGGACTGAATGAGAGCAATATTTTCTGAGTGGTAGTCACGCTGTAGAGTTTTATCTACAGCCCATTTATGCTCGTCCGGGTTATTACCATTGTATTAGAGAGAACCGATGTAAAGTAGCGGCTTGCTGCTGCGTTTCGTACGGTCAGTGGGACTTCTGTAGGCCCAAAACTCTCTTTTCTATCCCAATCCCGTAATTATCCCTTTCCTTTGTTGGCAACACGCTGATTCTTCTGGCATTGTGGGCGTACATGGGCAGTGGATAACACTTACCATCAGGTGACCCTCTCGCTCGTTTGCCTACGAAATAAAAAAAATGTTCAGGGTCTCAATTTACCAGTAACCAGTACATCAACATTTCGCCGAGCGTATTTCTGCCCCATGATGTGATAGGGGCGAGCCTATCGCCAAACCGGGCAAAATTCCAGACTCCGGGTCGATACTGAGCTTTTCATGATTACTGCGCCACCGAGGCAGTCAGTTAAAATAGTATATACCTATTTTATTTACAATATTATATACTTACTTATGGATAAAAGGGGTATGAATTCAGTAAAAAAATATATAGGAAAAGTTACTGTCAAATAGGCCGATTTTTAGACTACTGTGAACTTATTATGAGCTTACGATAAAAAAAGAGCTTTATGTTTAATATTGGAGTATTTATATTTAGATTGAATACCGCCATACCTGTAGGCTGTAGCGCCATCTATTAGCTAGTTTTCGAAATCTGCGTGCAATAAAAAATATATGAAAAATAAAATTATATAAATGGTAGAAAGTAATATAATTAAGACCGTTACGTAATCTAAATAGGTAAAAGTACCTTTTGTACCACGAAAATGCCGTAAAAATCTACTAATTAGTATAAAAAAATGTGAGTATTATAGCTTCACCACGAAACTATCTTGTTGGAATTGTTGGGCGTCTCATCGAAACGAAGCTACTCACGGAAAATTAGCTTGATAGTAATCAAGTGGAAAAATGCCTCAGGGATCCCTGACTATACATACATATGAGCGTACAGAGCTCAAATCATTAAGGTCGTTGTCGGAACGAAAATTAAATAAAACAACATCTGATTCGTTTTATTTATTGCGACCCAGAAAGACACCAAGCACCGGAAAAATAAACATTGGAAATGATTTGTAAACAACATAATAAACATTTCTAGTATAAATCAACAATTAACAAATCTAGAAACAGTGAAACATTAAAAACATAAAGAGTCAAAAATTAATAGAATGATTTTTTTTTTCATATCTTCCTTTGTGACATGCGGAAATTTTATCTTGTAATGAAATTATTTATAAAATTGACGCAAAAATAAGTATAATAATTTATTTACGATTGATTATAGACTTATTTTCAAAAGTGTAAAACAGCTATTTCATTAATAACAATACCTTATTTCAGAGCCATCTGTTTACAAAATCAAGAACTATTTTCTTATTGTTATTTAAAAAATATTTTTCATTTTAACTATCAATAACTGCAGTATTAATAATCCAAAATGAATATTGTAAAAAGGCGAATATTTTATTTGCGTAGCTATAATAAACCGGGGGTAAAATTCCGCATTATGTCACGAAAACAAATCGTTTTGTGTGATTATTGAAGACATTCTGTCTTACTCTAAAAAGTTAGTACACTTACACACTTTCTTTATGATAGTGTTTTACGAATATAATTATATCTCTCTTTAATCAATAATCTATACCAAAATCTAGTTCAGCATTTCTGCTAAAATGTTATATAATAAAAATAATACACGATTCTATTATCGATTATATCTCGATAAGTACATCGAATTAATACAATATTTTCAGTCAAGACATATACGAAAAAATGTGATTTTCAACAGTCAGTAAGTACAAACTTAGTTCTAATACCAGTAGGTAACATCCCAATTTGTAATTAAAGAACAGTTCGAGTATTTTTCATGATTTGCATATACAATACATACAATACATTCATAAGTTTTGTCATCATTATACTATTATCTGAAAATTATCATATTTATTATAATATTAGAATACTTTTCCTTCGAACTGGCTTACTTGAAGCTTTAAGCTTAAGTTCATAATATGTTTAAGGGCATTTCAACACTTCTTATAACCATAAAGAAATATCATAACAATGATTCGTGATAAAATCAAATATTAAAAAGTTTTGAGTCGTCATATTAACATCTGAAATGAATTTTATAACAATACTTTCCTCCATTCTATGATTTTTACTTACTGAAACATTGCGTCTCAAAGAGTTGAACACTCAGGGGTAATTCAAACTACGCTGCACCATATAGTGACATTGTTCATTTAGAATTATGCAAAAGACGTCGTGAATGCGTGGAAAGGATGGCTATTATCTAATATACAGAGGATAAGTATAAACGTGTCCATACAAAATGCTGAGCAATTTAGTTGCAATATATTATGTGCTATATTATAGCGTAGTGTAAATTAGCTTCAAACTTGATTAGAGCATTAATTTTTGCTCCAAAGCAGCCCACAGCGGATCGAGAGGAGGTTCCGCAGCCTTGTAGAAGTTCCCATCCTGAACAACAGGTGGCGTTGCATCGAACCTTAAGTAGTTCCCGGCGGAGAAGACAGATGGCGTTTTATCAGGCGTCAAATAATTTTCAGGGGATATAGATGCCGCCATGTCCTTGAAACGACGACGGCCGGACGCCATACGAACGCTTCGCATCATCGCTGTAGATTTCATGCGTTCTGGAAAAAAAATCTATGTTAGATGTGTAAACACCACAATGTTCATTAGCAGATTCAAAGTCGTGGTCGTTAGCAAAAACTCCTGCTTGCGAGAGTCCCACACTATGATTGGTAGAGCCAAGATGTAGACAGTTTTGTTTACAGCATGAATGGGCCGGGTCGTTACCACAGTTTCACAGAAAACCGACGTAAAGTAGCGGCTTGTTGCTGAGTTTTGTACGGTGAGTGAGTTATCCGAAAGCTTAAATCTCCCTTCCCTTAATTATCTCTTTCCTGTAAGGACGGTAACGCGCCCATGATTCTTCTGATGTTGTGTGCGTACATGACCGGTGCAGACACTTACCATCAGGAGACCACTTGCTCGTTTGCCGGTCTATGCTATAAGAACACTATGACAGCCTTGGTGGCGCAGCGGGCGAGTAGCCGGCTGTGAAGCGACAGGCCGCGGGTTCGATTCCGGTACCAAGACAAACATTTGTGTATCCACAAATATTTGTCTTGGGGTCTGTGTGTCATGAGATCAAAAGTCTCTCGTAGTTCCTGATACCCACGACACAAGACTCGCATCTTACTGTGGGGTCAGGACTATGTGTATATATATATATATATATATATATATGTGTGTATATATTTATGTAATACCTTATTCGGTTATATTATTTTTTTTTTCGGTATTGTACACTTGACTGCCCGTTATTTCTCATTTACTTGCCTCCATCCCATGGTTGTCTGTAAGAAATTGCCTCGAGCGATAAGACCGCCATTTGTACTTTGTTTGTATACCCTTTTCTGTTATGTTTTATTTCTCTGTATATGTGTACAATAAAGAATTAAATAAATAAATAATGTGTGCGACTGTTGGGTGTATTTATTATTTATTTATGTATTATTAATTATCTCTTCCCTGTAAGATGTGATTCTTCTGGTATTGCGGGCGTACATGATCGGTGCAGACACTTACCATCAGGCGGCCCACTAGCTCGTTAGCCGGGCTATGCTGTAAAGCTGTGCGTGTGCGCGAGTACCTTCGTGCGTGGCCACTGAGCTAGTCCCGTTAGCCGGGCTATGCTGTAAAGCTGTGCGTGTGCGCGAGTACCTTCGTGCGTGGCCACTGAGCTAGTGCCGTTTGCCGGGCTGTGCTGTAAAGCTTTGCGTGTGAGAGTACCTTCGTGCGTGGTGAGCGGGCAGTACTTGATGGTGTGCGCTCGGTCGCCGCGCGCGCCGCACCGCGCACACACGAGCGCGCGCAGCACCGGGCAGCGCGCGCGACCCAAGCCGTCACGCAGCGAGTGCGACCGGTAGTACGACCAGCGCTCGCCGTTGTTCTTGCAGAAACGACACTCCTGCACCACACACTATTGTACACTACGCGGCCGAGTGCCGTGAATGCTTTTTGAGGTAAAACTTCGTTAGTACAATTGGATGAAACGAAAAAGCGACAGTTTGAATGGTAGAGCCACGCTGTAGACAGTTTTGTCTACAGCATGAATGGGCTGGCTCAACCGGGTCGTTACCACTGTCTCACAGAAAACCGACGTAAGCTTGCTGCTGCGTTTCATACGGTGACTGAGTTATCCGGAAACCCAAATTCCCTCCACCTATATCCCTTATTATCCCTTTTCGTTTAAGGTCGGCAACGCGCCCATGATTCTTCTGGTGTTGGGCGTACATGGGCGGTGGAAATCACTTACCATTGCAGTATGTAAGCACTGTTGTGTTTCGGTTAGAAGGATATTTGTGAAACTTTACATCTTATGTCTCAGCGTGACAAGTGTAGTTCAGTGCCATGCAGTGCTTAGTAATCAAAAGTTCTGTGTGGTGTTGTTACTGTTCATGGGCAGGCGTAGCGCTTATCATCAGACGAGTGCCTTGCTCGTGTCGTCAATCAAATAAAAAGAAAAATTAAAAAACAAAAAGACACATTTATACACTGCACCGCCGAGTGTTGTTAATGATATTGAAGTGAAACTTCTTTAGCACCGTTGTGATTTGAAAATTCGATGAAACGAAACAGCGACAGTAAAAAGAGACAAACATGTTCATAACTAGGATTAAGCTTGCGAGAGAATGGGATTGATTACAAGTATGCTATCACGTGTCTTTGCGCCTGCGTACAACAAAGTCTTCGGAAAATATGGTTTTTATTTTTTATTTATTTGATTCAAAGACGAGAAGAGCAAGGCGCTCGCCTGATGGTTAGAACCACTCCTGCTCATAAACAGAAGCAACATCACACAGAACTTTGAACCACCAATCACTGTATGTCACTGAACTGCACTTGTCACCCTGAGACTAAGTCTGACATGGCACTTTCAATCAGGCGAGCGCTTTGCTCGTCTCGTCATTAAATCAAACAAAAAAAATGCGTTTATAGTATTAATGAATAAACAAACAGTCTCTATCTCGCAGAAGAGCGACGTAAAGTAACAGCTTGCTATTATATTTTGTACAGTGGGTGGGAAATCCGGAGACACAAATCCCCCGTTCCCTTCTCAATCCCTAAATTGAATGCAAATACGCTAGTTACACTGAATTTTTAAGAATCCATGTGTTATGTCGAAAACAAGCAAAATTCGTAAAGGTACCTCATTGAAGCGTCCAGGACGGTTTCGCTGCATCTTACGCAGCAGCGCGTGTATGACAGCGTCGGGCAAAGTGTTCAGAACGCGGGACTGCTCCTCAGTCAATACAGGCTCGTCTACAGGCTTGTATACAGGGGATACTTCGGGAGCCGTTACTGTAATATAAACAGAAACTCATGTCTTGTATTATTAGCTTCTGGAAGATTCATAGATAATTCTCGTCGAATATGTATCAATTACTAAGTGATTGTTCGCAAATTAAATCAGAGAATAATGCATTTTTCATTAAATAATGTTTCAGATACTCGAATTAGTTTGTCAGCGCTGTCAAAAAGTTTTGTTAGTTGAATGTTGATTTGATCAGCCTTTGAGGAGGCGCATGATAAAGTTAAGATTGCATACTTGTATCCGACCGGATAGCGACCACCGTACACTGGTGCTAAAACCTGCCATAGTGCCCCACCTTGTGTAGGTCGCGTTCCAGGGTCAGCCTCCCCAGGGGGCTTGCCCCCTGATCCTAACCCTTTTCCCATCCCTTTTTCCTTCCCCTCCCCCTTAGCCCTTTGGCAGGCCGGCATGATCTTGCCGACCTACGATGGACACATTGTTTATCGTTGGTCGAGACTATTCTTGGATTGCGCTACACTTACCATCAGGTGTAGCGTAGTCACTTTGCCGTGCCAGGATTAAAAAAATACCTTCATTAACCGGTGTGGAAGTGGCAAGCGGTGTTGGAAGCCAGTCCCCACTGTGTGGCCGGGGCAGCCGCATCGCCGGGGTCTTCTCTGGCGCCGGCCACGACTTCTGCCGAACGTACGCACTTCCCGGTCCCAAACCCGCTAGATCTTCTGGGACATGCAACAAATAATTGATTTTCAGAGTTTCGCTTCAACGGCCTTTCCACATCCCAATCTTCCCCAATAGGTCGGCAACGCCTCCACGGTTCCTCTGGGATTGTGGATATATAACACAAGCCGGCAAACGAGCAAGTAGGTCACCTGATGGTAAGTGATCTCCAACGCCCATGTACGCCCACAATATCAGAAGAATCATGGGTGCGTTGCGGACTTTAAAGGAAATGGATATTTAGAGATCGGGAAGGGAAGGGGGATTTGGGCCTCCGGATATCTCACGCACCGTACGTAACGCAGCAGCAAGCTGCTACTTTACATTGGTTTCCTGTGAGATAGTGGTAACGACCCGATCGAGCCGGCCCATCTTATCTTACCATCAGGTGTCTCACTTACTCGTTTGCCGGTCTATGCTTTAAAAAAAAATGGTTTTATTTCAACATATAAGTATTGATTCGGATATTATAACAAGTAGTGATGAGCCTTACCAGGTCGCGTTCTCCAGATGTCTTCATCGGGGTTGTACGGCGAATCTGACCCGTTCATCTGGAACTCTTTCATGACGTCATCCAGGGTACATTTGCCCATCATCACTGTAATTATTGAATGGAAATTAGTAGTCGTAGTCGATTTGATATTGGGAATTGCAATTAATCTTTCTTGTGTGTTAATTGAATCGATAAAAAATATATTTTTTAACCCTTAGGGATAAACTGCAGGCGTCTCTGCTAATGGGATACTGGCGACCGCTGCAGTATCTCATCCCAGGGTTTAGGGATTTGAGAGAGGAGGGGAGAGTTAGTGAAGGGAAAGGTAAAGGAGAAGGGTGCAAGCCCCTCGGGAGAACCGGATATACACGGATATAACCGGATCTAATTATTACAAAAGAATAATAAATTACTGATACTTACAGTTCATAAAACTCGGGGATTTAAAATCGTCCCTTGGTTCTGACTCCAATGACGGCCATCTTTGTTGGTTCAACAAACTCGTTGACTGGAAATTGAATGTTATACGTTACCTACTTAGTCAATTGCGCCGTGCAGGTCAAATAAATAAATAACACCCAACAGTCACACACATAGCCCTGACCCCACAGTAAGATACGAGTCTTGTGTCGTGGGTATCAGGATCTACGATAGATTTTTGGTCTCACAACATCTAGATCCAAAACAATATTTGTGGTCCACACAAATATTTGTTTCGGTGCGGGGATTGAACTTGCGGAGTCGCGTTTCACAGTCGGCTACTCGCCCTCTGCGCCACTGTGGCTGTCAAATACAATTTAATGAACAGTATGTATACGAAAAATAACTTGACCGCGCTGAAGTTTAGCAACTTCTCCTGCCCTCTACGCCTCCCTCCATCGTTGGATCCCTGAATACAATAGTTGTGACATCGCCCGTGATCATATTCAGGCCGGTTAAGTTAATTTGCGCGTGTTGTACATTCGAAATTCTTATGGTGAATTCTCAGGTATGCAGGTTCCTTCACGATAATTTTCTTAACCATTAAAGTGAGCGACAATAAATAATAGATATCTGATATATAAAATATTTTTTATTGCACACCAAACAAAATAACTTGAAAGCAAGGCTTATACAGTAAAGGTGATACAATGGGCGGTCTTATCGCAACCGGCGACTTCTTCCAGACAACCTTAAAAAAATATATACACAAATACTAAATGTGTGTAAAGAGGTGTGTGCCTTGGGGTCCGGTTAGCTAACTCTCACACACCCCACTAAGCTATCAGAATTCAATACTTAATGATAATAAAGTGCACAACATGTTCGTCCTTATAAAACATAGATTAAGCTTAGACAGCTTATAAGAACTAGTTTACTATGGTAACCCATACAAAATATCGACCTAAACCTAGATTAAAGTTAGTCTACGTTTTTTAATAAGGGCAAATTTGTTGACGCTTGGTCCCAATCGCTGAAAATCTTATTTCATTATCGAATTGAAAAACCTTGGATTGGAACCAGATACTTTAACAGTTCTCAGCCTTAATAAGTATGCTGTCATTAGCACAACGGGACGATATAAAAAAGACAGCCTCCGTGGCGCAGTGGGGGAGTAGCCAGCTGCGAAGCGAGAGGCCGTGGGTTCCATTCCCGCATCGAGAAAAATGTGGAATCCATAAATATTTGTCAGGGCCGCAAATAACAGGTTATTTGCGGCGCTAGTTTCTGACACCCACGATCCAGGTTAACCTATTGTGACCGTTGGGAGCATTTTTAATTTTATTAATCTAAGCTGATATGTAGGAACAATCATATTCATATATTCCAATTATAAACAATTATATTCATATCATTATAATCAATCACCAGTCGTAGAATTGTACTGGATCCATCTCACACTTCACAGTGCCTAGCGAAATAAATGCTTGCAATAATATATTCGTCCCGTCCGGGATTCGAACCCGCTGCGTTTAGTCACAATTGGCTGTATTCGCTTTTGCTTCATAATGGACTTACACTTTTCTTTTTTACGTTATAAATACGTCGGCAGGTCTCATTGTTATTGTTAATTTTATTTGCGTCTACCCTCATTTAAATAAATTAACAATTATCGTAAAAGTAGTTTTTATGGAATGTATACTTTTTTTTATAACACAGGCCGGCAAACGAGCAAGTGGGTCCCCTGATGGTAGGTGATCTCCACCGCCCCTGTACGCCCATAAAACCAGCAGAGTCATGGGCACGTTGCCGACAATGATGGAAAAGGATACTTAAGGGATTGGGAAGGGGACAGGATTTGGGCCTCCGGATATCTCACTCACCGTACGAAACGCTGCAACAAGCCGCTACTTGACGTCGATTTCCCGTGAGACAGTGGTAACGAGCCACTCGAACCGTTCATTCATGCTGTAGACAAAACTGTCTACAGCGTGGCTCTACCACTTACTAATTTGTTTGCCATTACGATTCAATATTAATTATTAAAAATTATAAAAAAACGCATTTCGTACATGTAGAGACATGTTTGTTTTGTTTGGCTAAACATCTACCCTCCACATGTTATTGTTAATATTCCAAATAACAATTATAACTTACCGAACTTGTCGAGCTCCAGCTGCCATAATCACTGTATTCTATTCTCATTTTTATTATTTACTTGTATTTATTAAACGAACACTAAAAAATATTACAAGCCCTGCGCAAGTTACGACTGCTTCGCTAGCCGCTAGTCGCCACAACTAAATTATAGTTTGACTTGACGAGGACACCCATTGGCGGTCACTGGATGTAGTTGACGAAACCGCAAAAGCGCTGATTGGTCTAATTTCAAATAGTAATGGAACGATTAAGCATAAATGGCGCTCAGCTCATACTTCAAAGGACCGCGTAGATTTTTTATTTATAATTTAGAATCTGAGACCGAGTTATGTTTATTTTTTAGTCGACTTGCCTCTAAAGTATTATATTTCGCTATATCGCAATAACAGTCATGAAACAAAATCGAATGACGTATTGATCACATCAATATAACATTGACAATGAAAATATTATTTTTTTATATCCTAGCACGTAAAGTAACTGCACTACACTTGATAGTAAGCATTCCAAAAAACCAGCGACCACCGACAAACAATAAGTTTATCGGTGGCCACCAGAATCATGCCGGCCTGTATTAATGCTTCTCCACACTCCGAAGAGGTAAGAAGCGAAACGAGGGCCCTGCGACAGGACAGGCGGACAACCAATGCATGCACAGGGATACAAGGATGTACCCCTATACTCGCCTCGACCAAGTTGCGGACTTTGACCGGAATTTGATCGGACTGTGACCGGACTTTGACCGGAGTTTGACAAGAATTTGACAAGACTTTGATCGGAATGGAGTTCAGTGCAGTGTAGTGCAGAGCAATCCAATGAAGTGATAACTTATTATAGAAGTTTAAACCGCTTCGTAACGTAATGCGTTACGGTGCCCCTCTGTCTGGCTTCCCTTTCTCTCACGCATACGGCAGCAGTAGGCAGACTCCTCCGCTCTCATTTTAACCACATATTTCTCTTGAGCGTCCCGAGCCGCACTTTTTTTTATTCCGGTACGACAAATTACACCACTGGCCCCACAATACCCATTCCGAAACCATTATTTGTGGACCACACAAACATTTATCTCTATGCAGGAATCGAACCCGCGACTTCTCGTTTTAGTCTGCGCCACGGAGGCTGTGTGAAAAGTAAAAAATAATAATTTCTAAAGGTCATTTTGAAGTCGGTGCAGATCATGGTTAGGGCCGGCGCTCACTGACGGCGTGGCACGGCAGGTCATGCTGCGGCATCCCGCGGCGTCCCGTGGCATGCCGGAGCATCTCGCGGCTTGCCGGCTAATCTTTTGCTACGCTCAGTCAGTGTGAGGCACAAAAAAAGCGTGGGCGCGCCAGTGCGTCTTCACCCTCCCTTGACCCCGCGCACTGACTGGACTGCGCCCCGGTAACCGAAATGATCGCTGCATAACTTTCAGTCTTATTTTAACTAGCTTAGTAATCATAATTCTTCGACATAAAGTGACCCATACGGCTCGCGCGATGCGATGGCGCACCGCGGCAATCCGTGGAATGAAACGGCATGACACGTCTGGCCGGAGCATCTCGCGGCGCGTCGCGTCATGCCGCAGCATCCCGCGGCACGTCGCGTCATTTCGCGGCACTGTGGTATCGAAATAAAGTAACGTGAATTCTAAACTCGTGGAAATAAGATTCAAAATAACTTGATTAGTAATAAAAGCCTTTGCTATGACACGCCGTGCCGTGCCGGCAGTGAGCGCCGGCCCTAAATATAGGTTTTGCAAAAGTTAAAAGTTAACATCTGCTCACTGCTGACAGTATAATCAACAAACTTGTTGTATTTACATAATTGTACTTTATCACACTAGACCGACAATGTATATAAAGAAAAAATTGTGACCCAAAAACAGCTCAAAATTCGGTATTATCTCTAGATGGCGCTGACTCGCAACACAAAACTTGCATAACATCCATAGAGATATGAAATTAAAATTTCTTCTTCGACAAAAACAATCAAAACTTATTTAGTTTTATGTGGAATATGTAACATTGTTCATAAAAATTAAAATATCTATTTTATTTCACGTTATATTATACCACATTCATATGTGTATTAACAGATGGCGTGGTGCTAGTTTCTATGGAATATACAAAGTTACGCTTTCTTATCACTAGATGGTACTTTTTTCTATTATCAATTTTACAAATAATAATAAAAACGATACAACGTATAGCATTGAATAAACCGGGATGGTTTATTTTATTTTAATACAATATTAAATGGCTTTTTTATCCTGACTCGGCAAGGTGACTACGCTACACGTATTGGTAAATGTAGAGCAATCCTAGAATAGTGTCGACCAACGACAGACAATGTGTCTATCGTACTTCGACACAATATATTATGTAATAATAATACACCCAACAGTTACTCATAGTCCTAACCCCCATAGTAAACGAGTCTTGTGTCAAGGATATCAGGAACTCCGAGAGAATTTCGGTCTCAATACCCAGAGCCCGAAACAAGCATTTGTGGATCACGGAGTGGTAGGTCCCTATAGATGGTAGGTTTGCGAGAGGCCGTCTGGGTTGGTACCACCGCACTGTCTATGTTTGCCGCCAACCAACAGTGTGTAAGTACTGTTGTTTCGGTTTGAAAGACATTGATTCCAGTGAAATAACTGGGTATTACGAGATTTAACATCATATGTCTCGGTGTGACGAGCGCAGTTCAGTGCCAGGCAGTTCTTTGTTTATGGAATTCAACGTTTTGTGTGGTGTTGCTTCTGTTTATGGGCAGGCGCGGCGCTTACCATCAGGCGAGCCTTGCTCGTCTCGTCATTCAATTCAATAAAAAAATATACATCTCAAAATGGTTTCCCTTTATAGTCACAAAAATTACACTTATATGCCCTTATCTTCCGAACGTGCGATGTGCTAACACAGGGGTTTAGTACATGACATAACGTCACTGTCATATCAAAATGTCGTATGTTTTTAAAGGTCATATGTTTACAAATTTCCATGTACTAGTTACAATCTGTTTTTAAGGATATTACGGTTGAATAAACACAGTAAAATTGCCTTTTCTGAAAAAAGTAACTTTTTACACAGTACTATAAAAATGTAAACTATTTTTGTGTTTCCTGAAACAGGGTATTTAAACATACGACATTTTGAAATGACATCGACGATAAGTAAAACACATTTATAGAACACAGCGTTTATTACAGCCTCTGTTTAACAAGAAGGTTCACTGTAGAATACTGATTGAGGAGGTAAACACTAACATGACCATCTGAAAACAGGAGTTGGCGTGTCTGTCACTTTATAACTTTATATACGTATTCATGTCTAAGGTACACCTGAATCACATGTCTATAATAAAACTTTTTTTATCCGAGCACGGCAAAGGGTCTGCACTACACCTGATGGTAAGCGTAGTGCAGTCCAAAAAACTAGCGACCATCGACAAACAATGAGTTTATCGATGGTCCCCAGAATCATGCCGGCCTGTATAACTGCTTCTTCCCTCTTCAGAGAGGTAAGAAGCAAATCGAGGGGCCTGCGACAGGACAGGCGTATGACCGAGGTAGGCAAAGTAATACAATACATACAAGTACCCCTATACCCGCCCCAACCAACCATCAAGTCCTGTTGCAAGCCCCTCGGGAGAACCGAATATACACTGGCTGAACCTGGAACGAGATCCACACAAGGCGTGTGGGTCACTATGGCAGGTTTTAACACCATGTGTACTTTGGTCACTATCCGGGCGGATATGATTATCCTACCACAAACATAACTAACATTCAAAAATTATCCAACTCATACAAGACCATTAGGGGTCCTCTAAAGTTAAGGCAAGGTTGGTGAAAATCAA
Organism: Amorpha juglandis; assembly: GCA_949126905.1. Lineage (NCBI taxonomy): Eukaryota > Metazoa > Arthropoda > Insecta > Lepidoptera > Sphingidae > Amorpha > Amorpha juglandis. The sequence goes on from OX421368.1 coordinate 753,033, forward strand.
AATGAGTAACAGACACGCCTAAACCACACCGTGAGATTCACAATACCAAACCAAACTCCAAATTTTCACAAACCAACTATGTATTATATTTATAAAAACTGGAAATCCACCACACGATCTCTGTTCAACAGATTACATCGCAAGTGCGTTAAAGGAACGTATTATTAATTATAATAAGTTTACATTTGCAGTTACATGTACTTGTTAGATACAATCAAAAAGATTGTCATTATTGTGAGTTAAATTTTATGCCGAACCCATTTAACCCATTATCACTATATATAGATCCCATACGAAAATATTAATAAAAAATCCAAAGTTCATCCTTTTTTACCTAAGCTAAGGCTACAAATCATCTACATAACATGTGATTTGTACCTTTCTGCACTATCTTTGAAAATGAAGTCGCTTCCGCTGTTCGCTTAGATCTTTTAAACTACCCAACGGATTTTAATGCAGTTTTCTGCAACAGATACGAGTGTTTCATGAGGAAGGTTTATTTGTATATCACGCTATGACCCATGGGAGCAGGGCAGAAACCGCGAAGGACAGCTCGTCATGTATAAATCAAGAACATGTAACTGCGTGAAGTGTAATGACATTTAGTTAGCGTCTCCGAAGTACTCCTTGGCGGCCTTGGTGTCAGGTTTGATGGTCTTGGAGCCTGGCTGCCAGTTGGCGGGACACACCTCGCCATTCTTGTCGGTGAACTGGAACGCTTGCACTAGACGGAGGGTCTCCTCGACAGATCTGAGGGAAAAGAGTAGTTCATAGTTAGGAACTTCAACTTTTGCCGATGGGACTATACTTGTATCCGACCGGATAGAGACCACCGTACACTGGTGCTAAAACCTGCCATAGTGGCCCACCTTGTGTGGGTCGCGTTCCAGGGTCAGCCAGTGTATATCCGGTTCTCCCCAGGGGGCTTGCCCCGTAATCCTAACCCTTTTCCCATCCCTTTTTCCTTCCCCTCTCCCTTGGTCCTTTAGGTCGGCAAGTAGGTCGGCAAGATCTTGCCGACCTACGATGGACACATTTTTTATCGTTGGTTGACACTGTTCTTGGATTGCGCTACACTTACTATCAGGTGTAGCGTAATCATTTTGCCGAGCCAGGATAAAAAAAACTTTAAAACTTAGAAGAAGAAAGAACGAAGAAGAAGAAAGAACTTTAGAATCCTAAAACGCACATCGCGATGGTTGTTTTTTTATTTGACTGAATGACGAGAAGAGCAAGGCGCTCGCCTGATGGTAAGCGCCACGCCTGCCCATAAACAGAAACAACACCAAACAGAAATCCGTTTAAATTAGTTTTATATCAAAGTTGACAGCCTCCGTGGTGCAGCGGGCGAGTAGCCGGATGTGAAACGAGACACCGCGGGTACAATCCCCGCATCGACATAAATGTTTGTGTGATCCACAAATATTGTGTTTCGGGTCTGGGTGTTGAGGCCGAAAGTGTCTCGTAGTCTCTGATACCCACGACACAAGGCTCGTATCTTACTGTGGTGTCATGACTGTTGGGTGTATTTATTTATTTTAAAGTGGAAAGTGGACTATCTCTTTTTTTAAATCGATTTTAAAAGTGAATATAATTCAAACAATGAGGTTATCAAAAGGTTTACATCCGTAATGATTTCTTACGTTTACGCGAATGTTACTCATTGAAATAAAACTAATTTAAACGGATTTTATCGCGGTTTTTTTTAGGTTTACATCCGAATGAATTACTCAATTTATGATATGATCCTCCGATATGACAAAAATATAAATTTAAACATTTACGCCAACCATCGTGTTGCACAAACCGCGTGAGATCGTAATTAGGCGGTCGGTGCAAAAGATAACATGCGAAGGTCGCAGTGGTTTTACACATGTCACTGTGTCAGGTTATTGCATTCAATAAATTACGTTCAAGTGAAATATAAATAAGATAGAAGCCATTCACGCACGACATATATGTGTTACGTCACAAGACGGGTCACGCCATTACGCTGCACGCTTGCGAGCCAGTTGGTAAGATTTCCCCACTACACGCCCACCTTTGCTCATACCAATATTTAAAATATGGACTGCAGCCTCATTTCCTATTCAATTTTAATTCTGTTTTTGCATGAAATCCTTTTTTAGTATTTTTGTCGGTTGGGTATACAGTAATTTATAAAATTAGACATAGCAAGAGTGGTAAGTTGCAAGAATGATAGAGCCACGCTGTAGACAGTTTTGTCAACAGCATGAATGGGCCGGCTCAACAGGGTCGGTACTACTGTCGCACAAAAAACCAATGTAAAGTAGCGGCTTGCTGCTGCGTTTCGTACGGTGAGTGAGATATCCTGGGGCCCAAATCCCCCTCCCTTTCCCAATCCCTTATTTATCCCTTCCCTTTAAGGTCGGCAACGCGCCTATGATTAGTATTGTGGGCGTAAATGAGCGTTGGAGATCACTTACTATCAGGTGACCCACTTGCTCAAATGCCTATGCTTAAAAAAAACACTTAAATAACCTATTTGTGATTTCTATTCGACAAATTACTTATTTACCCGGATTTGGTATTTGTGCGTTGTAAGACAGATAGTGTCACCGCCAATCACATCATAGGATGTCAATAAACTCGGCGTAATATGGGTGCAGTAGTTGCACTTTTGCCAACCTTTCAAATGTCCAAGCGTGAACTCGAATGTATTAATATATGAGAGTGTATGTCATAATACTCGATATCAATGTACCAATGTATTATGTAAATGGTTGTACTCGGTATAACGAAGCGATAAGAACACACGAAACTGATATAATATAATTATAACTAGTAATCATTGTGGTAAACATATTTATACAGTGAATTTTTGAATGTGTTACACTGGTGGTAAGATATTCATATCCGCCCGGATAGCGAACACCGTTACACATGGTGTTAAAACCTGCCGTAGTGATCCACACGCCTTGTGTGGATCGCCTTCCAGGATCGGCCAGTGTATATCCGGTTCCTCCGAGGGGCTTGCGACATGACTTGATGGTTGGTTGGGGCGGATATAGGGGTACATCCTTGTATCCCTGTACCTGCATCGATCATCCGCCTGTACTGTCGCAGGCCCCTCGATTTCTCATGTTCAGTCAGGTACAAATATGTTTGAGGAATTCCTCCATCAACAAACGCAGAGAAACATACGAATATCGCACTTTACGATTTGCCCTAATTCTATGCACAAGAAACATACATTCAGACACCTTATCGACTGGTTTACTTATCGATAAAACGTTTATCTAATTTTACAATTAGTGTAATCCAAATTCTATAAATTCGGCTTTTTTGAATGTCGCACAATTATTTAAAAGGTTCGAAGAATCAGTTATCAATTTTATGAACTTTTAAAGATATGGCTTTAATTTCATTTTGACAGCCTCCTTGGCGCAGTGGGCGAGTAGCAGGCTGCAAATCGCGAGGCTGCGGGTTCGATTCCCGCACAGACAAATGTTTGTCTCTCGTAGTTCCTGATACCCACGATACAGGTTTAACATAGTATGGGGTCAGGACTATGTGTGTGACTGTTGGGTGTATTTATTTCATACATAAAATTTTAATTGCTGTCGTATCAATTCCAAAAGTAACTAGACAACTCTTAAATACCAGTTTAAATTATAGTAATTCAGGTTGAAGGTCTCACGAAGTAATTAATAAATCATGACACGATGTTGAAATAAACTAATTTAAACATATTTTATCTCGGTTTTTTATTTTATTTTCGGTCCCGATATTTCGAAAGCTATTCAGCCTTCGTGGTCACGAGGTGGACCCCGTTTAAATTAGTTTTATTTCAACGTGTAACATTCGCGTAAACGCGTAAAATTATAATACAGGCCATTAAAAAGACTAACTTACGATTATGGGAACTTTGGAATAACTGCCGTACTATAGGCTGGCAGGAAAAGGCACACCAACAAGCATGGGAAGAGGGAGGGGATCCTTAAATAGGATTCACGGACTAGGGTGGAGGATATGGCATTCGAGACAAAGGCAGGAGAGAGTAGGACAAATGAACAATTATCTGTAAGAATTTTAAAGGTAAGGAGATGTGCCGTGGAATTTACTGGCAGGAATATCCACAGCCTAGCTAACCTACCAACCTTTAACTAGCTGCCTAATGATGACGACCCGAAGAAGAAAGGCAGAATCCCCGGGCTTATTTTTCGTCATCAATTATATATGAGGCTGCTAAAACCAGAGTGGCCTAACTGCATTTTGATGACTTGACCTATTTGTATTTTCGTCAATTTAAACCACGGCCGAAATGAACTTGTACTGGCATCTATGTCAAGATGATGTTACCAATTTTAGGCCGGTCTGGCACTTTTTGAATTACGAAAATAAAAATAGGTCAAAAGTCATCAAAATACAGTAAGACCACTCTGGTCTAGCAGCCTCATGTTTCATGTTCTGCTTTTTTATGGTGCTGCCACACCGATGTTATAAAATGTTAACAAAAACATTTTCTAACATTTTTTAACATTTTCTAACATTTTATAACATTTGAAAACATGAAATCGGCCCTTCTTTGACGGCTTCATTGACGGCGCCGCTCTCAAAAGTACCGCCGCCCGCGGTTAAAAAATGTTACAAATTGTTAAGAAATGTTTACTAAATGATGCTGCCACACCGGTGTTATAAAATGTTATATAACATTTTCTAACACCGGTGTGGCAGCACCATTACTTTTGTTGATGATCGTGACTCACCGTCCGACGGGCAGGTCGTTGACGGTGATCTGCCTGAGGTTCTGCTTGTCGTCGATGATGAAGAGTCCGCGGAACGGAATGCCGGTCTCCTCGTTGAGTATTCCGTAGTCCCGCGCAATGCTGTGCGCCTTGTCGCTCAGGATCGGCACGTTCATCGGACCCAGACCACCTGGAATCACATCACACTGAGTACCATCACACGGAGTACCATCAAGTATTATGGGACTTACTTATAAACGTCACATAAGCAGTGCTTTGTTAAACACTGTCTTGTCTTTCTTTTGGTAATCACATACATCAGGTAAAGTTTGAGTTCAGGACTACCGTGTGTTAAAAAAATAATTGTACGTAGTCGCGAGAAAAAAAATAAGTACACGAGTGGTAACCTGTAGACAGTTGTGTCTACAGCATGAATGGTCCGGTTCGACCGGGTCGCTACCACTGTCTCATAGAAAACCAATGTAAAGTTACGACTTGCTACTGCGTACGGGGAGCGAGATATCCGGAAGCCCAAATCACCCTCGCCTTCCCCATCCGTAATCATCCCTTCCACTTAAGGTCGACAACACGCTTATAATTCTTCTAGTATCACTTACCATTAGGTGACCCACTTGCTAGTTTGCCGGCCTATGCTTTAAAAAAAGGCATAACTCTTAAAGATAAGGATCCTGACTGTCCCCCATTCAAAATAGGGGATTGACATTTGACATTGACAATGAGGATTAGACATTTTCCGCACAATACGATTAAAATGAACGTATACGTGTATATTAAAAATGTTTTGTTGTGTTAACATACCCTGTTTGCGCGGTGTGTTGATCCACGCGAGGTGTGTGAAGTGTGAGTCGGTGGAGGCGGCGAGCACCTCGCACCCGATCTTGCGGAAATCATCCGCGCGCTCCGAGAATGCGATGATCTCGGTGGGACACACGAACGTGCTACAGAACAACATACATCGCTACAGACAACCACTACAAATGAATCAATAACAACAACGTACAATGTAACGGATAATTGAGTAAAAAAAGTGTTGGAGCAGAAATTATTCTGGATTAAAGTTATATACAGTTCAAACGTGTTACATATCGTAAATTTTAAGCAGGTAAGTTAAGTTATAACGAAGTAAATAACTGTCCAGTCTTATACAAATACTATTATAACAAAGTTTATGACACCGATATTATTAAAAGTAAATATATGTAGTATATTTCTAATTTCTTGGCAGAGTCTAATTTTTTATAAATAATAATTTGGAAATTAAGTACGCTGATAGGCGACTCCGTATTTAATAATCAACGCAACATAAACGCCTTGCACCAGTCCTCGTGTGGCGTGGACGATGTACCATTATCTGTAGACAACACAAAACTCATCACAAAGACCCATGCCCAAACCAGGACCACGATTTCAAATGAATTTATTAGTACATCACGGCTCTTTTCCGACAAAGCGAACTCCAAACCAAACTAGCTGTTTCAGAGGCAATATCCAATCCAAATAAATATTACCCGAATGCACGATGGGAGATGTTATTTTATTGTAATTCAGTTTTAAGCCACTAGTTCAATTTTTTAAATAAGGTTCTGAAGATCTATTATAGAAGAAATAGGAAGAAGACACAAGACTTCGGCGAGAAAGAATAAAATAATGTGTATTCACGTTTTCGGCCAAGTTTCCTCAAAACTGGCCACGTGTAACTCACAAAGATAAATTGTGTGAACAAACTCATTGAAATTCTAATGTATGGATCAATTTCTGTTACGAAACTGGTTCCAGATACATTGACACGCTATTGTTGCGTATTTTTTAAGTAAATGCACACAGTTTCGTTACGTTCAAAATTTAAATACATGTACATTTACTGTTGTACCTTTATAAACCAGTTTCGATATTTTGGGTGGCTTTTAACCCAAGTTATGTCAAGTCCTTCAAAGAGTTTTAACCACAATTGCAAATAGCAAATTAGCTGATCATTCTAGAATCTAGATGAACGGATCAAACTTATGAACACTCTCGAAGTCCCTGTGAAATATCAAATTGAAAACTAACTTGTAAAGCTGGTATTCATCTAACAAACTGCGTCACCCACAAATGATCAAATAGAACGACAAATATTGAAGCTATATTGAAAATTCAAAACCCACCCGAACCCCGGTTGATGAATTCATGACATTTATAAGCGACACAGATGTTCCCGAAGTTGAGCGTTTGTACCTATTGATATGTGGATGATTCAAAAACGGACATACGAGTTACCCAAAAAACATTAGTAAAGACACAAAAGCGCCAAATAATTGTCACCACATCGACACAGCTATCTATTTAAGATTAAATGACATCAATTCGCTTTCTACACTCGTTATCACTTTATCCGTATATAATAATACGCCACTTCCAATAGTTGAAGCAAACGACACAGAAATGTAAGCTAGCGAAGGATTTAATTGAAAAAATGATTTCCGAAATGATGAAGTTGAAGCGATTGAAGAAAGAGAATCTAAACAGCTTGACCTTCATATTCCTGATACAAAAGGGTACGAGAAAACAAAAGCGAATAGCTGCAAACGTGCCCAAGTCCACAAGCGGACCGATGCGGGCCGATGATGTATACGATAGTACACTCACTTCTTTGAGTCTTTATTAGAGGCCAGTCTAGGGACACAATTGCTAAGCCAACAGGGCCTTGCGCTCGGTTTGCCAACATCCGGCCCTCCAGTTAACTTTGCATGAGCGGTCACCCATCCACAGTTGGCATGCGCTAACCGAAGCATACTCCTACGATACGATTTCCAGTCACAAACTTTGATTCATTAAAAGTAATTTCTAGAATTTTAGATATCGAATTTATTATAATAGCTTTAATTCAATGCCAATGTCACATTAATAGGTTTTCAATGAGTGGACTAACCGGATGGTTCAGTTTCTACGAAAGTTGATACTTTATTAGTATTCATGAGAACAATGACTCTTAGATATGTAAAGTGATGCAATGGATATAATGTTAGTTTTAGAAGTCTAGAATCTCAACTATCTTTGCTACTTACAAGTCAAGCGGGTAGAAGAAAAGCACGACGTATTTGCCCTTGAAGTCTGAGAGGGCGATGTCCTTGAACTCCCCGTTGACCACGGCGGTGGTCTTGAATTGGGGGGCGGGTTTGGCAATCTGGAGAGGCATTTTGTTGAAACTGCAAAAAAAATAGATATAGATTTATGTTATGCTTATCATAAAATCCAACTTTATATCAATTTCTGGGAATAATTGTGAATTGATACAAATAAAAAAATATATAGTAGTAGGTTTCTAATAAAAACAGCTAACAAGAAAAAATACCGGTTCAAGTGTAAATACGTCGTCGTCGAGAAATTCGCTGGTGAAATTGGCTGTCCTATTTTGCATTTATGTACAGAAATATTACGCCAATTACACTACATTCCGAATTCTACATAAATCATATCGGACATTATCGTGTTGTTAAAGAGAATGACATTGATAAGGACCCAATTTAATTTTGTTGTACCAATTACTATAACATTACAATCAATATAACTAAAAGAGCTAAATAACTCTAGATTTGGTACAATAAATACTTCAGTTTCGAATATGCGAGTTATTTTCGTCAACTGTCGTCATTCACTTAGAATGAATAATAAATGAGACTATTCTAATATATTAGCTGTCGAAAATTCTTTTGTGTTCAAACAGCTAACATACCAAATGATAATGCAAATTAGGAATACAAACAAAAACTCCGTTAACACTTTGTACTCTATACCTTATTAGGGTGTTATAAAAGAACTTCATCGTGTCATTCATAAACGGTTGTCAAGATAAGGTCAAATGATAGCTTTGATGGGAGATAGATGCCTTTGACAACTCAAGTGCCGAACTCGGCAATTGTTGTGTCTATGAAGCAATCATAACCACGTGTGCATCCAACAGAAACAAAAGCCATGGTTTATTGGATAAAAATTTTACGTGTCACGTGGCACCCACCATTTTTGTCAACAAACACGATTGTCAGATGATGTTGTCTTTATATAGACAGACAACGCTGTTAAACATAAGCCCGACGTTATATCTGAACACAATATTCGGTTACATGTCGACTGACAATTATTGCGTGCCAAATTGGGAAAGAATATCAAATAACGGAAGCAAAGAAACAGTTTAAAAATATTAATTACCTAATCAAAACGCGGTCTCTAATCAGTGACGAATATCACTTTAATAACATACAACTATAAATTCTACAAAACAATGTAGAAATTCACTCTAAAGATCATTCAACTGCAGTTTTACATCTCAGATAAGACGAAACCGAGATGTGATATCATTGTTGAAAAGTTGCTTTCACATAATTAGTGAATAATGAGAACTTTAAGGAACAAGTAACGTGTAACCATTTGAAATGTTAATAAACACCTGACCTTTATGAGTGTGGATGTGTTTTCTTTGGGTTCTAGAATATTTTTGTTATACTGATGACACAGTTATACAAAGGAGTATGAAACCATATTGGCAAAGAGACTAAAATTGTGAAGTAATCTTATAAGGCTTAGATAATTTTGGAACCATGCAGTTCCTAAATACGTATAAATCCGATACTTCTGAAAGTCTAATTCTTGTTCCAATTAATGTAAAGTTATTACGAGCAAGACATTGTTACTGTACTTCAAATTATGTAACTGACTCGGTGTTTGCAAATTATATTTAGTCACAGAAATATCTTCCGACGAATACGTCCATCGGTCTCGCAAGGTCAAGGTGAAGTTGCCGACGCAATCAATTCTTTAAACTGTACTATAGCAAATATATACGTAATACGCCCCTTGCATGATGCCAATCATACACATTGTAGGAATTACCTTCTACATAAGGATTTTACACTATCTACATCATTAAATATTTTCATAGAATTATTCTCACACTCACAGCCAGTAACCGCTACATGTTGCATTACTGAATACAGAAAATGATTTAAACTCAGTAACTCAGTACCTACAGAACGAAAATCTTAATTTACGTCTGAGAAATAATCAGAGTTTTAAGAAATAGCTTATTCACAGTGTGAAAGATTACATAACCACATTATGTATTTAGTATTACTACTACTCTGGGTGAAATACATTGTAATTTGTTTAAACAAGGTATTCATATTCAAACGTGGTGGAACGAAGTTTTATTAGCATGTGTCGAAACAACTTAAAATTTCCTTGTATTTTACATTTAAATTCGATGATTCATTTAGTAACAGCTAAGTATATGATAAGGAAACCTAACATTTCCACTCCACACGACTAAAAAAGACATTTAGTATGTAATTATATACTTAGAAATCAAACTGGTATGGAATTTTAACGATAAATATTCCATTGGCAGTCGGATAGTAGACAATGTTACGTTCTGGTGTGAAGGATATCGAAGCCAATCAAAATATTGAGCATTATCAGACTTAGCATCTTATGTCTCTGAATAACCAGCGCAGTCCAGTGGCATGTAATACTTCATATTTTTACTGGTGTTGCTTCTGTTTATGGTTAGGCGAAAGACCTGGATCCCTATGCTATAAAACGATATGGTGAAGGACCTAGTAAACATACACTCATAGAATATCCAACACTATATTCGTAATACAAAATACTATGGGTTAAATTATAGACAACGTGGAAGAGTGTTATAAGGCAGGATATTTTAATATTGCTGCAAGTGTTATGTTGGAGTATTTATGTAGTTACTTAATATTATTGATAGCTTAAACATAAATACATAATGTATTCAAGGAGCCACAGTAAAAACGGGATATCAATAATATGTCATAATTTTTTTTTTAAAGTAAAAGCATTTACTTAAAAATTCATCTTAGTTGTATCGGTACCAAAAATATTAATGTCATGGCTACTGTTGTACTATGTATGTTATGTATGTTGACCTACTGTTGTACTATGTATGTTCAGATGTATGGATGTAGCATAGGAGTTCCAGTCTAGTCATTGACGCTAAAGACAACTTTTTATCAAAGTTTTTAAACATGAATTTTACGATTACAATAATTCCTACAATCCAAAGATTAATACTATTAGATTATATTATTTTGTCGTGACAACTGTTCCAGTATGTTGGAGAAAGATAAACGTATCCGTATCTGCTGATAACAAAGTCAGGTCCAAAACCTATTAAAATTGTTACGTTAGCATTGGATGAGTTTATATGAATGTTCTTTTGTGTGTTACTATAAATGTTATTTATTTCCTGGTCTCATGGATCGCCACATGTACTTAACATTTTTCTTTAAGGTCAGCAATGCATTAAAGCCTCTTCTTCTAGTCAGTAATTACCTCGCCATCAGAGGACTCACTACAGACTTCTGCCTTAAAATAATTAAATGCTATAGAGGAATGTATATCATTTCCGTGAATAGATAGCTATCTTTAATTTCCTGGCACCTTTATTTTATTTTTGGAACGAAGTTCCTTACGGCAGGCTTGGAGGGGATAGGGATTTCGCTGCGTGACCGAACTGAAAAAAATGTGATAGTAAAACCGTAAGAAAAATGCGTGGAAAAAATGCGTGGAATAAAAGCGTTAAATGAGAAGTGCGCAGGCGCGACAGTCGCATAAACAGCCAGCGTTAGTTCCTTTTTTAAAATGAAATTCATTCAGCCAGTTATAATTGAAGTATATAAAAATACTCCTTCGATTTTTAAAAGATTATTATTTATAATTACATAAGTTGATAAAAAATGCCATACAATAGCTTTACCGCGGCAGTCTCCGAGTGCCACACGTCTTTTTTTTATTTCTATTTTTCTATTCTATTTCTATGTAATTTTATGTTGTCAAACGAAAATAAAGAGACATATTTTGTTATTTTAGTTGATAATTTGTATTTTTTACAATTTGTGTCGATTCTACATTAGCCGAAGGAACTTCGTTCCTACCTGGTGTCCCACGACACACACCAATTTTTTTTTTTTTTTTTTATCCTGGCTCGGCAAAATGACTACGCCACACCTGATGGTAAGTGTAACGCAATCCAGGAATAGTGTCGACCAAAGACAAACAGTGTGTCTATCGTTGGTCGGCACAATCATGCCGGCCTAAATGGTTAGACATATACACTTTTAGAATTAAAAGAACCTTATAATGCTGTCGAACCTCATAATCATTATTCTTGAATAGCTAATGATGAAATATTGATTTATAATCTACAAAAACCACATCTAGACGTATCAACTGCCTACATAACAAACATGGTCTAACCTACGAACATTTGTCTCCATAAGACCCGCAACATACGGATGCGGTATCGTGTGAACTTCATAATTGATTGCAGCCGTGGTCTTCCACAATGTGACCAGAAGGTGACCTTCCCCGTTGAACAAGTAATCAGTTAAGGTGCCACATACTTGCATGTTCTTTAAGATCGATTTCAGGTTTTCTAATCTGGGAAGGAATGTTGTTTTCGTGGGTTTTAGGTAATAAAGGATATTTTGTTTAATGTTGAACGCAGGCGGACAAAGTAAAGTGGATTATCATTGTGATCATCGCACATGTACTCCAACAAAACCATAGCAATGGTGGGTGCGTTGTCGACTTTTAGGTATTAAGGATTTGCGTATTTTTGGGTCTTCAATCTACTATTTAGGTTAATATGGATTCAAAAGCGGTAGGTATTAATGACTTTAGCAGCTTATATACTTGTTAGGGATGTCCTCATCTTAAAGTAACAAACGACCGATCTTTTTATCCATTATGTAGAATGTAGGCCCATATGCCTATCATTATTAACACAAAAGCATTTTTTTAAATTCAAAATAGGCTTGCGTTTGGCCACTATCTCGCCTGATGGTGAGCGACGATGATGCCTAAGATGAAGCACGCTAGCCTAGCAAAAACCGATTCACTCACGACTTGAAGACACTCAGATTATATTAATTATCCGTGAACAAAGACTCCGGCAACTTGTTCCACATCTTGGGCAGTCCGAATAATGAAGGTGGAACATGGGATACTTAAATACATCTTTTTAATGCCCCTTTATTTCCACCGCACATTATTACTTTTGTGTAAAAGAACTTGAAATCTTATCTCAACGGACGTAGAATGCATTTTGAATGTACTATCAAACAATGGTCGTGGGAAATATGTCAGTGAACAGGTTTTGAACAATGTACAGAGAGTACAGTACAGTTAAGTGCTAACATTTTATTTAATAAATGATGTTTCATTTATAACGTTTCTTTGTGTACCCCACTATTCTACGGACCGTTTATAATCAACTCCATTTTTTATAGCATAGACTGAAAATCCCAATCCCCCTCCCCTTCCCAATCCCTTAATTATCCCTTCCCTTCAAAGTCGGCAACGCGCCTATGATCCCTCTAGTGTTTTGGGCGGTGGAGATCACTTACCATCAGGTGACCCACTTGCTCGTTTGCCGATTGTTATAAAAAAATCGTTTCATTATTTTATTTATCAGAATTTATACTCACTTTTACACTCTACAAAACACTATCTACAGAAATCAATTAAATCCAAAATTATCTCATCGTAATTATTTTTTTTATCAATGAGACGACGGAATGTTCGTAAATAATTGATAAGTGTCCGTCGGCGAACTTGTTATCAGTACTGTGAACCTTGACACAAATGTGCTGTAAATAAGTATACGGTCATTATTAGCAGTTTATTCGTACTGTTTTCCGAATATTTAATTATATAACTGAATAAAGAGGGAACCCTTAGTATTTAACTAACGGCGACGTTGAATTCGCGATTACTAATCCAACGGTTTCACTAGTTCACCTTGAGCCAAATTCTATGGGATCCTCTTTATTAAGATTAGTCGCCCGGTCGAAAAGACTGACCGGTGATGTAAGTCCAACATAATATTACTGTGGTTCAATTCTATAGTTTTGACTAAAGCTTCATAGAATATAATAGAAACCTCTGGTTTACCTAGTCATATCAAACGAATCTCGCTGTGTAGAAAAAATAAACAAAAAATAAGCACGCGGTTGGAACAGCGAGCGGTATCCTTAAAGACCATCAGAACCAACGCATATGCTCTCAAGGTCAAGAGTTATCTATTCTAATCCGATCGTTCGTCATTCATAACCTCGATCGATAGAGAATCAATTAGTTATTTGCAAGATACCCTAGGGTCATCATATGAAAATCCAAGTTCTGGCAAAAATATGATTTCTTTCGCGATTTGGATACATATTATACCTATTTGACAGCCTTCGTGGCGCAGTGGGCGAGTAGCCGACTGTGAAACGTGAGGCCGTGGGTTCGATTCCCGCACCGAGCAAATATTTGTCTGATCCACAAATATTTGTTTCGGGGTCTGGGTGTTGTGAGACCAAAAAGTCTCTCGTAGTTCCTGATACCCACGACACAAGACTTGTATCTTACTGTGGGGTCAGGGCTATGTGTGTGACTGTTGGGTGTTATTTATTTATTTTATTTATTTATTTACTTGAAGGAGTCTTCCCGGAACGGAACTTCGCAATAGTCAACCTGCGACCACGGCCGATGCAACTCGGTCGAAACGTCGGGAAAGAAATAATACGTATTCATACCTTCAAATACTTCTGGCAAAAAGCCGGATTGCTACAAAGACGTTTGCCACAAGCGCAAGCTCTTTTCTATCACACGTATCATTGTATTCGTTGGGTTCATTTTTTCCCCAAGAAAAAAAATCCTACAAATATAAATGTATATATTTAAGTGTTAATTATTCAAAAATCTTGACATGCCAAGACAAATCCTGAAGTCTGGCAACCCTACTCAAGCCGTACGGAAATTTCGAGACTTGTCAAGTCCAGTGTCGCAAGTTAGTAACGACCCGCCATGTCACTGCCTACGTAGTTGTATCGGCGTTTTGACGACGGACGACCTTGATAAAGTATCGGGTGTTATTTATAGACGGATTTGCCAGAAAAAGAATTAAACAATCTTGTGTAACCGTTAGGTACTGTTAAATAAAAACATAAGCCGTCTAATTGTAACTGCATTTAAAAGCGTGTTAAAAGATAGTGAATCTTTGTCTTTAAAGAAATGAAATTGGCAATTTCAAAAACAGCAACCGTCTCGCTTGCAGCTTGGCATAGCTGAGCATCTGTATGAAACTACAAATAAAAAGGTGGTAAAGGAATCCTCCCATCTTCCGTGCCGCGACCGTTTCGAATAACGTTGGATCTAAAGTAAAGGCGCTTGTTATATTAGATAGCAGATAAAAAAACAGTTCAAAAATATAGCACAAACAACCTGCTATTCATTGTACTATCTGCGCTTTACTAATATTACATTTTATTCTTTTAGAGTATATTTTAAATTTTGTTGAACGTTCATCGGACATTTTGCTTTTTTGTAGATATCTGCTAAAAAGACATCGCAAACACAGATAATATATTACGTAGTGTTTCGTATAGCCTGCCTCACTAAGGGATAGTGTTTAGTGTTAGTGAAAGACTTTTTTAAATCAATTCAGTAGTTCTAAAGATTCCCTACATACAAAAAGAACCAAACAATATTCCCTCGTCTAATATGGTGGTTAATTTTAATTCATTTAACCAAAATTGTGCAATGGAAAAAATATATTGTCACACGATAACTGTAAAGAAATTTAAAACCGGCTGTGTACATAAAAAACAGACTGCATCTAATTATTTACGGGCAATTTTCCCATGCACGAGTAATTTTATTGTTTCGAGAATATTCTTATAGAAAAAGAAAAATCCATGACCCGACCTTACGATATTTGTAATTATAATGCTACTGGGATTAGTATCTTAAGTTATGTCAGCTACAGCAATACATTGTGTTACAGTGAAACCTGGATAAAAGGCCCTGGAACTGGTCCCGATACTGTTGCATTGAAATACCACTCACTGTTATTGTGCATTTTCAGACCTGAGACTTGTTTCTTACATTTTTTTCGATGTATACCTCGACAATCGGAACTTTGTAGCTCAATAGCCCATGTAAGTGGGACAATTCATCAAATTGCGTTTATTTGGAGACTTCTATATGAAAAATAAAACATTTCAACTTCTCATGGTGGGACCCTCTATAAATAAGACAACTGTCATGTTAACCTGCCTATTTGGGAAACTGCGTAAAGGAAATATATCCCCTAGGCCCTTTCAGGTCCCACTTATCCAGTTTTCACTGTATAATATGATGAATTTCAAACATTATGGCAGACATATTTAAATATTGTAGAGCCACACCGCGGACAGTTTTGTCTAATGGGCCGGTTTTATTACCACCGTAGTAGCAGCTGTGTATGATATCCGGAGACACAATTACCCTTTCATTCCGAATCCCCTTCCTTTAAGGTCAACATCGCGTCCATGATTCTGATAGTGTGGATGTCCAGTGGGCGGTGGAGTTCACTTGCCATTAAATAATTTGCTTTCCGATCTATGCTAATTAATATCAGTTAATTCAAGAAAATCATTGAAAAGATTCATTTCTTTGATTCTTTTGATTGAGCAGGAAATTGGTTAAAGCAGTAATTTATAACTTTTTGTGATCCACATAATATATTTTTATTTGATAATTAATGAATCAAGAGATTCTCTAGTTTAGCTGGCATATGGTGGCATACAGCGTTCATCAACGCTATAATGTGACGTAATGTTACATGTATCGAAACTTAATTATCACATTAACGCCATAGCATCTTCTTTAACTTAAAAAATAAATAGATATATCTACATAATCATTTGTCGTACGCTTCATAATTATCTATAATATATCTCGCTACATCGCAAGTCTATCTGCACTACATACAGTACTGCTTATTTTTGTAACCAACTTACAAGGGTATTGGTAGAAGTATTATTATTTCAATACCGTAATGCAATCGTCAAAATTCATCGAAGTCAACCATTAAAATACATTCCAAGAAATACTTTCGACACACAAACTACTTGGTTTCAATGTCAACTCTTACCAGGAATCTTATAGGTAGGTGATGTTTTGTCTTGTGTTCCGAAAGGTGAAGTAACAGAACAATAATTTACCTAACTACTTTCCACAACAGTTTATGATTTACGTCTATAACCAAAAACACTTGGCGACTAGCTTAATATGAAACTATTCCGCCAAAGTCACGTGGAGGGTAAAGATAAATTTTATCTATTTCGTGTTATGACACTGTCATTCTTAAATTATCCGACCTAGTATGACGAGTGACAAAAGTATTTGAGGCACAAGCCCCCTATTCTATAAAACGATACGAAGCGACGAAGTTCGATGCCGTAGACCTAATGTAACATAGAACTTCCATTACAATAATAATATTTGTAATACAAAATACTGTGTAATCATTTTTACTTACATATTAATCTTTGTGGTAGTATTTTATATCAAAATAATATTATTGTAATGGCAATTCTATACATACTATACACTATGTATGTTTCGAACTTCGTTGCTTCGTTTCGGATTTATAGAATAAGAGCCCAGATGAAGGAAAGGTAATCCGTTTTACTCGATTCTTCCATTGACGTGTGCGTGTCAAACTATGGAATTGGCACAGCGCATACTGTAAATGCACGATGCGGTGATGAGAGACATACGTCAAAGGATGACTCAGAGAATGTCAACAAATATGGACATAAACATTAAACGTGTATGAATGACGGGTTTATACTACTATTCGAGTTTCTATCTACTTTACAGGTCAGAATATAAGGTAACCTCATCGAGAATGGTCTCATCATAGGCATGAGGTGAGCGGGTTTTTCAAGGTCCAGAGTATTGGCCTCATCGCCGCGACATAGGCACTTATGATCCAGGCTCATCTTCCAGTTGGCACTTGGCAATTTGAAGACTGCAAGGAAGGACTATTTGAATAATTTGTGACAATGATATGATTACAAGATTTTGCTGGTGGTAGGATATTTATATCCACCCGGATAGCGACCACCGTAGACATGGTGTTAAAACCTGGCCTAGGCCCGCATGATTCTGGTGACCATCGATGAACTCATTGTTTGTCGGCGGTCTCTAGTTTTTTGGACTGCACTACACTTATCATCAGGTAGTGCAGTCACTTTGCCGTGCCCGGATTTTAAAAAAAGTATAGTATAGTGTTGTCATAAAGCAAATTCAAGCTGAATGTCTGTTACTTCTTCAGGGCTAAATGCATTCTGTTGAAGTCGCAGAAAAAAAAAATAACCTGAAATAGATTTCGTTTAAGATGTAATTGTTTGTTTAGCACTAGTTAATAGGTAAGTGATAAACGTAAAAACAACTCCACACAACAGTAGCACTAATAGGTAATCGATACATAGGCATTATTTAAAAATTCTTCATAAGTGACGATTGGTCATATTTTAATAAGGTATTGACTGAAAAAAGAACTAATAAAATGCCTGAATACTCTTGCGACGTAGTAACACGAAATCGTTCTTTAACTATAAAATTTAAAGTTTAAAACTAATTTAAATTCGTAATTTGGATAAGGCACAGGGCCTTATCCAAATTACGAATGAATGTGTGAATGACGTATTTTTGCAAAGCAAATAAGGCTTTGTATGCCTTTTTAACAGCAACGGGGCTAATAACAAGATAGGTAATGAAAAATCAGTAACTATTCCATTGTTGTCTATGATAAATTAAAAATTATCATGAACTTGCAAAGTAAAATATATTTGGTGTGGAAGTCCATTAAATATTTTTTTACATTATACATATGTACAGCGAAGGCTAATATTAAATTATTTTAATAAATAACATCACTATACATAATTTTATGCATATAAGAGACTTATAAAACACACATTTTAATTATTCACAAATGGAAAATGAATACTTAAATAATCCTAACATTACTTTTGTTATATTATTTTATTGAGCAAGACAAATCCAGTTTTATGAACAAGTCTTAATATTCAAGTCTCAATTGCTCAGTAATTTAATTGTATTCAATTTCCTTCAAAATGAAACAACAATGCCTACTCCACAGCTGCCAAGCAGCCATGTTACCAATCCAAACAACTTCTCTTACATATGAGGGACCACCTTGTACAACCAGTTTGAATAGGCACTCTACATCATTGATATGGTCAAAGTCAATGAAAAAATCATCAAACATTGAATATTTTAATGATATGGTCAGTAATAGTTGCCCAATTCATAAAATGCAACCATTTCATACAATGGTAGACTATTTCATCTAATGATCAATTCTGTGATTTGATCACGACAAATATACATAATAAAATGGTAATAATACTAATAAAGTACAGTGAAGTATTTCAAATGAAACTGAGTATTATGATTGCAACACTTAAAACCTTGACATGATTAAATACACTTTCTATATTCTTTAATCATTTGTGTAGACTTTAAAATGTTTTAAGTGACGAATTCAAAATTTGTTAAGCTACATAATTGAAGGTTTAGCTAAATAGAATTAAATTGATTTTAATTATGAAAAAGTAATAATTTATTTGTCTTTGAATTGAAGAGTCTGTTTTTTTTTATTTATGTATAATTATTATGTAAAATAGGGAAAATTAATGTGGGATTGACTAGCAGTCAATTATAATTTAGCAAATTATAATTCATTTTATTCCAATATGATAAAATGGTAATTGTGAATTAATCATTCTCCAACCCAGTTCACACAATTATATGCCTGATTATTCATTAGAAATTTTTCTTGAAATAGATTACTGTTATTGAACAGTTGATAGTTGCAAATGCATTGAATGTTTTATTTTATAAAAAGTTTTTATTACACACTTTTTAGTGAGATAATCCAAAATCAGTGAGTTTGTTTAATAGGCTGTATGACGAAACAAACAGGTCACTGGCTAGATGGTAAGCTCCATGCTTGCCAATAAACTAAAGCAACACCACACAGAACATTGAATTACAAAGCACTGAATGGCATTAGACCAGTCATCCCAAGACATAGGATGTTAAGCCTCATAATACCCAATAATTGTAATAGCTTTAATGTCCTTCACACAACAGTGCTTATGTGGGGGTGGTATATAAATAAGTTCATGAATATATTATGACAATTCTTGCACTAAAATAATCTTCATAATTATATAGTCTAAAAATAGTTTGTATTGGGGTGACAAGTGGTGACCAGTGCCAGTGTTTTGTAGTTCAAAGCTGTGTGGTGTTGCTTCTGTTTATGGACAGGTGCTTGCCATCAGACAAATAACCTGCTTGTCTCATAATTCAAACAAATAAAAAAAAATACATAAATCTAAACATAATATACCTTCTACATACAAAGATAGGCCAACATGAAATTTTTATTTGCCTAATTTTCAAGAATTTCGTGGAAGAAAAATGTTATCACTGAATGAGTAATTTAATCATAGATATTGGAACATCTTTGAATAAATTCTTATTTTAGAGAAGTATAATAACTATGTGCTAGAATTAATTTGTCTCCATTTACATAATATTATTGCAACATATATTTAGAATTTAACTTTATAGTATTTTAAACATCTCAATATCTATACTAATAATAAAGCTGTAGAGTTTGATTGTTTGATTGTTTGTTTGTTTGTTTGTTTGTTTGTTTGTTTGTTTGAACGCGCTAATCTCAGGAACTACTGGTTCGAATTGAAAAATTATTTTTGTGTTGGATAGTCCATTTATCGAGGAAGGCTTTAGGATATATAACATAACGCTGCGACCATTAGAAGCGAAGCATCAGTGAAAAATGTTGCAAAAACGGAGAAAATTATTCATATTTGAAGGCTTCCGTTGCTAAGCTACCGAAATAATATTATTTGAAGGCTTCCGTTGCTAAGCTACCCAAATCTATACTAATATTATAAAGCTGTAGAGTTTGATTGTTTGTTTGTTTGTTTGATCACGTGGGCGGAGCCGCGAGCAAAAGCTAGTATAATATAAAGCCATATCTTTATATATATAATTCTTCTGTGAGTGTGTATGTTCCTGAACTTCTCTTAAACGACTGGACCGATTTTGATGAAATTTTTTGTGTGTGTTCAAGGGGATCTGAGAATGGTTTAGATTCACAATTTTGTCCGCTGGACAATGTTTTTTTTATTAATTTTTAATTTATTAGTAGTTGTTGAGTTGTCGTTGCGAAGCTTGCCGTGATGACGGGTCGTATAGCGTCTAGACTGGACAGGGACAGGACAGGGACAGGACAGTGAGACAGGACAGTGAGACAGGAAAGTGAGACAGGACAGTGAGACAGGACAGTGAAACAGGACAGAGAGACATGACAGAGAGACATGACAGAGAGACAGGACAGTGAGACAGGACAGTGAGACAGGAAAGTGAGACAGGACAGTGAGACAGGACAGTGAGACAGGACAGAGAGACATGACAGAGAGACAGGACAGTGAGACAGGACAGTGAGACAGGAAAGTGAGACAGGACAGTGAGACAGGACAGTGAGACAGGAAAGTGAGACAGGACAGTGAGACAGGACAGTGAGACAGGACAGTGAGACAGGACAGTGAGACAGGACAGTGAGACAGGACAGTGAGACAGGACAGTGAGACAGGACAGTGAGACAGGATAGTGAGACAGGACAGTGAGACAGGACAGTGAGACAGGACAGTGAGACAGGACAGTGAGACAGGACAGAGAGACAGGACAGAGAGACATGACAGAGAGACAGGACAGTGAGACAGGACAGTGAGACAGGACAGTGAGACAGGACAGGACAGGGACAGGACAAGACGGGGACAAGACGGGGACAGGACGGGGACGGGACGGGGACGGGACGGGGAAAGGACGGGGACGGGACGCGGACAGGACGCGGACAGGACGGGGACGGGACGGGGACAGGACTGTCCAACCGGAGGGAGGTGGGAGACGACCTGACTTAGGTCGTCGAAGTCAATTAAATGTGCGACGGGCTACCTCACGTGCAATGGCGCAGTACCTCACTTAATTGCATTTAATGTAAATAAAACATTTGTATTAAGTTTTGACCACATTTTACACAAATATATTATGTAGGTGATACGTTGTTCACCGGGTCATCTAGTTGGTGTTAATAACAGCTAAGCTTTGCATTTAATTATACAATCAAAATATATAATGTACACTGCATGTACTTATTTTATAATCATTATATTACTTATAAACACTATAATATCATATAATTACTTACAACCATGACATAAGTAATGTTTACGACTAAGGCTCACTATGATCCTGTGTTGAAGCTAAACATTTTCAACAACAAAGAGATATCATGCAGCAATAGACATTTTAAACTAAAGTCATGCAGTTTAATTTCAATTACTTGCTCAATATTTTGAGTACTTAACACAATGATAAGTTTGACTCATCGGTCATAATTAGGCATTGTAGCCAACCTCAGAAGCATAGAAATTGCAATATTCATGCTAACCATATACCTTAAAATGAAATTAAAACTACCTTTCCAATATTACTTTTTTTGCCAAGTTTCCAGCATTTCCATCTGACTCACTGCGAATTCCATTTCTACTATTGCTTCCTTGTTGCATCATTTCTCAATTCGCATAACCTTAGTTTATAAAAACAAAACTAAATGAGCAAGCTTGAAAATTACATTTAAATTTGAGGATAATAAAATAACGTCATAGAAAATACTGCTCCAAAGCAAGTTACTCAAAAAAAAAACGATCCAATGTCTAACTATACGAAGCAAACGAAAAATAAATATTGGTAGGGTAGTGAATGAATGAATTTAATTTGATGTACACATTCGTTGAAATAAAACTAATTGAAACGGATTTTATCGCGGTTTTTTTTATTTAATTTCGGTCCCGACGTTTCGAAAGCTTTCAGCCTTGATGTAATCGATTGAAAAAATCTAGACATGCCACGAATCTTGAAGCTCTTTAACTTATGTACCTACAGCTCAGTGAATTGCAGACGGAAATTCTGATAAATGCCTACCCACCTCCAAATTTTAAACACAAAGCAGTTACACTGGGACATTGGACATGTGGTATAACAATATTGTCACGGCTACTAAGCTGCCACTATAATACAAAAAAAATTCTAGATGAATCTTCTCGTAACGAATCTTACAACGGGATAATTAAGCATAAAAAAATAGTGCAAATATTTTTAAGATATAGAGACTCATATGAAAATTACGTAATTATAACGAAGCTTCCTGCCTCGTAGGTGTAAAAATTTAAGAATTACTCACGTTATAAAATTCTTCGAAATGAAATGAAGCAACACAACCACACTCCGTGGACGCCCGGCGTGAAAATAAATGACAGCCGGAAAAAATGGCGGAGACCGGCCGGCGATTCTTTGTTGCCAGTTATTAAAATAGTATTATTTTTAGCAAATTATTAGCAAAGGAACTAGAATGCATAATGTGTTTTATTAATTAAAAACAAGTCTTAAAAAACATAAACATGGTATTATAATCGGTGGGCAGATTTAGGTTTAGTAGAACTTTAATAACGTACCAATTTTAAATTCGAATCATTTAACTGCTATTATTGGCCCTTGAGTCTGTCAATCAAATAGAACGGAAGTGAATTTAGCTTTGTAAGGCTAAGCATAGAACATTAATAATCAGAAAAAAGGCTTTTTCATAAAAACATAAAATATGTTTTAATGCAGAGGTTAGTGTTCCGAATAAAATGAAACGAAGGTTTAAGTTGCATTAGTAGTTGGTATAATTGTTGCAATGTTTGTCCATAGATGTCGTTTTTCTCAATTTTTTAAGTTATGAATTGAAATGTTATGAATTATGGTTAATACGGATTTAATATACTTCGAATAACTTCGAAATAAAAATATCACTTAATATATTACTACATTTATGTATTTTAAAAAGTTTTGTGCATAATGGTATTATAACATTACTGTGATAATGGTGTTGGAGGAATTTAACAAATGTTTACAAACACCTTAACATACCTATCTGCCCACTACTTTTCGAAATATTTAAATATGCCTATTTTAATTGTTCAAGTCTTCAATATTTATGATCGATTTAGAAGTTTGGCTAAATATTTCTCACCAATAAAAATTACTAAATTTATGTAACTTAACTGTAATTAATTGTTAATAATCTTACAAAATTAAAATGTGGAATAATGACGTCGTTATTTATTTAAACTTATACTCCAACTAGCTTTTAGTCGCGGCTCCGCCCGCGTGAATAGCATTTTCCGGGATAAAAGTATCCTGTAACCGTCTCCAGAGTCCTATCTGTCTCTGTAGATAAATTCATCAAAATCGGTTTAGTGATTTAGGCGTGAAAGCGTAACAAACAATCTCACTTTCGCATTTACTTTCACCCCCTTTTCATCCCTTATTAAATAAAATTTCCAAAATTCCTGAAACACGTATTTATTTGTTTTACGTCAATAACCGAAATACTAAATTTTGTTTATGTAACTTTCAAAATGACGGACTTTCATACATATTATCATCCCCTATTTTGACCCCTTAGGGGTGGAATTTTCTAAAATCCTTTCTTAGTGGGTGCCTACATAACAAAATGAATATACAGTCCGAATTTCATGCTTGTAGCCTTGATAGTTTGCGCTCGGCGATGATGAATCAGTCAGTCAGTCAGGACATGTTATTTTATAAGTATAGATAAAATATCGTTGTGTAGTTGGCAGTTTGCACGCAATGCCAGGCAATGGCGAGCTATGACAAGTGTATTTGTTCCGGCCTCGGGTATTTATGGCCGTTCGGTTCTTACTGCTTCCGTGCCCCATGGAGCGTGCCTTGATTTACAGCATTTACTTCATATGAACGTGTGCCGAGTGCCGATTTGACTTGGTTGCTTTATTTTTTTTAAAGCAGTGGCCGGCAACTAGCAAGCGAGTAACCTGGTGGTATGTGATCGCCATCACCCATAAATACCCATAGTAATACACACCTCTAGGTTCACATTCGACGTACCTTAAGAATAACATAGGTACATAGACCATTAAAAACAAATCAGGTAAACAACACAAACTGATCCATGCGGAAAGTAATTATGTTGCACTTTAATTACGACCAAATCAATGAAATCAATTCTATTTTTAACACGCTTTTATTAGCTTCAGATGTATGTTAATATCATAGTATGTTTGTATGTAACGGAATCTTTGAACGTGATTTTGACCTCCTTCAAAATATCCGATGTTTGACGACGACATCCTCCTTCAAATCAAAATTTGCTTCCTCCCTCTTGGGAGAGGGAGAGAAAGCATTTATGGGCCCACATGACTGGTGACCACCGATAAACTCATTGTTTGTCGGTGGTCGCTGGTTTTTTTGGACTGCACTACGTTTACCAGGTGTAGTGCCGTCACTTTGCCATGCTCGGAAAAAAAAAATCCGGCAAACATACATAAAAAATATTCGTCTAATTGAGAATCCGGTTCTCCCCAGGGGGCTTGCCCCCTGATCCTAACTATTTTCCCATCCCTTTTTCCTTCCCCTCCCCCTTGGCCCTTTGGCAGGCCGGCATGATCTTGCCGTCCTACGATGGACACATGGTTTATCGTTGGTCGACACTATTCTTGGATTGCGCTACACTTACCATCAGGTGTAGCGTAGTCACTTTGCCGAGCCAGGATAAAAAAAAGAAAAGAATCTCCGTTTTTTGCAGTCGGTAAAAATTAATATGACCTTAGAAAGAAATTGGCAATAATAATAAAATAAAGAGTTATTGTCTTAAAAACAAATTTGAATCGTACGCTCGTAGTTCGTACGCTAAGTTACTTTTTTTTTTTTTTTTTTTTTTTTACCGTCTATCTAAGTTTCAATTTAAGGTGGAGTTTTAAAATTGAAATCGCAATGAACACTTGATCTGTCTGGACAATATTGGTAATTTAAGTCCATTTAAATACAGTCAACCTGGGTAACTTAAGCTTTCAATGTAACATTGACTCACTAACTTGTATTTGAACGTTTAATTTTTTCTCTTCTTACTGATGCACTGTATAATAATAAGTTGTTTAATTTATGAAAGTAAAAAGTGTTTTTAAACGAAACCTGCAGTGACAATTGATATTTATCAAATATATATTTTTTTCTCACCATTCAAAATTTGGGCGGTAAACAGAGTTAGAAATATACTTGCTAAAAAGTTGTGTATAGCAATTACTACAGAAGAACTACAGAAGGCGAGTTCAGTTTTATGTTGAAGAATCATATGTTTTTTATGTAATAACACTGAAATATCCCGCGATATTGATAGATTTTTTAAAAAATCTTTAATTAATCTTCGAGCCGTTTCATTTTCAGACCATTTGGGGTAACATTAGCTCGGGGCGAGGACAGACAATGCGTGAAAATTTCAATTATGCAAAAAAGTTTTGAAGGGTGGAAGTGGCCATCGAAGCTTGACATATTTAATTGTCACCCCCGAAATATAGTTAGTCGATTTAGAGGATCTAAAATCACAAAACGAGGCGATTCTTATGCGATTGATGATCAATTTCTATACATGGTATGGGGTAATTGAGACCCGATATTATGTTTCTTTTTTATATGTGATTGAGTTTGTTTTATTATTTTTTATTATTTTAGGCATTGCTCAATAATTATAAGTACATCAAAACCTGATTAATACAATAATAACTTGATTTAAGAGGTCCATAAAATAGAAGTTGATTTCGATAAACCAGGCAGTTTAATATTGTATTAATATGGCAACCCTACGTTGCCACTAAAAAGGAGATAGTGATATAAACGAAATGTATTTTTTTTATCAATATGGAAAGCTAATCTTACCGAGGAGTAAACAAAACTACATAAATTAGAGATTTTCTTCATCAACTCCTCATACTTATTAATGTTACCCAAATGTCAGTGTAACTTTGGCTCACCAAATTTTTGGTAATTTAAGGGTCTTTTATTTATCGTTTTGATAAATAACACAGGAATTAAGATTAAAGAGGCCAATATCCCACTAGAAACACTCATTTAGGACAAATAACAATAAAAGTAAATCCGTACTGCTATAAATTACCTCTAAAGTGAGCCAAAGTTACCCAGGTTGACTGTACTGATCTTATTTGATTTTTACGTTCCATTTATTTTTAAGATTCTTTTCTAGTTTTTGCTATTTATCGTCTGATTTTTATTGAAGCACTTAGAAATTTATTTTAGGCTTTTTTTCGAAAAGGTTTTGTTATTTTTGTACGTAACTTATTGCTCGCGGATTGCCCCGCATGAATTTATTTTTAGTGATAACTTAATTTCTTGCCTTAAAGGTCGAATTAAAAATAAAACCGCTGAAATATAATATTCTTCCCCCTGCCCTAATCCCACTCGCAGTGCGGTCGGCACAATATGTTTTTAAATAACAAAAAAAATAATATAAACAACTATTACAATGATTCTTTCAGTATACTGCTGAATGCTGAAATACAAAAAGTATGTGGGCAATTCACACAAGGCAAAAGTGAAACTACAGAAATATTAAAATAAATTAATGAACCAACGAATATTAATAAGCAAATGCAAAAAAATAAAACACGTGAATAGCATACCAGCTATTTATGACACATTTTCCAAAGGCTTCGTTGTACGCAGGCGCAAAGACACGTAATAGCATACTTATAATCTATCTCATTCTCTCGTAGGCTAAATCCTATTTATGAATATGTTTGTCTCTTTGTCGTGACGCATTTTCGTTTCATCAAGTCTCAAATCACAACAATTCTAAAGAAGTTTCACTTCAAAAAGCCCCGCAAGCCACGCAACCACTGTTTTTTCAAATCGATTCTTCTATACAATATCGATTGTAGTATCAACAGGGTCTCCACTCGCACAACAGTAACAAACATTCGAAACAATAAAGCGGTGAATGAACGCGTCACTTCCGTGGGGCACGATTACGCTGTTTCCGCTCGGAGGGCACAATAGCCCGTGGACGGTTTGTGCTACTGTTGGAACTCGTGTGATTCTCATATTTATTTCGTTGGTCGATTTTTTAGTATAATCCAAAGTGCAGGACTAATGTGATCTCTGAAAAATCTGTCATTTGTTACAAGAAAAGTTTTTTTAATTGATTAAATGACGAGACAAGCAAGACACTCGCCTGATGATAAGCGCAAGGCGCTCGTTTGATGGTAAGCGCCGCGCCTGCCCACAAACAGAAGCAACATCACACAGAACTTTGAATTACAAAGCAATGCATAGCACTGAACTGCGCTCGTCATCCTGTGACCACAAGATGTTCAGTCTCACAATGTCCAGCTCACATACTGTTGCTTGGCGGCAGAAATAGATAAAGCGGTGGTACCAACCCAGACAGCCTCTTGCATACGAGGGACCTACCACCTTGTGAGTAATGAGTTTGAATGCGAATAGAAATTATGCGCTTTGGCAATATTCATTTGCTATGAATTACGAATAAGCAATCAATTTCCAGCCGACCTGGTGTGTGGTCAGTCGCTTTAGATATTAGATACTAATACACTACGGCATGGTGGCAGAAATAGATAAAACGGTGGTACCAACATAGTCGGCATCTCGCATACGAGGGACCTATCACCTTGTTATAAGAAGGAGAGATGAAGTACATCGTTAAGTAGTTGAAAATATCTGTTAAATATTCGAAATACAATAGTAGGTCTGTTAGTTACCGGACACTAGGGATGTCGTCCAGGATGCGGAGACAGGCTAGAGATGAGTGTCATCCTCCGCCGTGTCTTCAACGCAACGGTGACTACTGCCGCTATGTATTGCGCCTTTGAACATGCACTGTTCATATATGGTTTAGTTGTTGTTTGGTTGTAAGAGTACCCATTCGTATTAGAGTCAGATCTTTTTTTATTTGATTGAATGACGAGACGAGCAAGGCGCTCGCCTCATGGTAAGCGCCAGGCCTGCCCATAAACAGAAGTAACAACACACAGAACTTTGAATTACAAAGCACTGTATGGCACTGAACTGTGCTTGTATCCCCCAGAGGAGGTTAATGTCCGAATACTGAAACACTACTCAGCTGTCTGACGGCTAACGGCTACTTATTGTCTTATTTTCATACAATTTTGACAGCTAAGAGGGATTCAACTTGTTTAAAACGATCTTAAATACTTGAGTAGCGTTTCAGTATACGGGCGTAAGTCTCATAATGCCAAGTAATTTCACTGGCTTCAATGTCTTTCAAACCGAAACGCTGTGGTAGGTCACTCATATGCGAGAGGCGTATTTTTAGGTATATTTCTGCCGCCAAGCAACAGTGTGTAAGCATTGTTGTGTTTCGTACATCCGAACTCGCCTTGATCACGATTACATAATATTTTTAGGATAATGGCGCCAAAGGTCTTTCATATTTACTTTTATGATTATGTAACTTAATAATTGTAAAGAATAATGAATTTTTCCGCCACCTGCCCTTATCAAACTCGCAGTGGGGTCGGTGCTACATGATTTTTCACACGTTACAGAAAAATTTGCCTTGCAATATTTACCGGCCTGTTGTCAACTCCTCTGGGGAGAAAACACCCAGCCCCGAAACAAATGGACCGTTTATTTTGAAAGTGGTGTAAGTCCATTTTCTTTTGTTTCGAGAAAATTAAAGGTTACTATATTTGTTGATTTAAAAATACAGGCAAATCATATGAGGTCTGGCATTCTTTCTATTGTTTTATCAACGTTTAATTTGTTTATATAAATTTGTTTTTGGCTAATTAGACTACGATAACACATATACATGTGCTGTAAATGGACTTACACCACTTTCAAAATTAAACAATTGTAAAAATCGTTTAATTTCAATTTTGAAAAATCAAATATCCCTTAAAATATACTTAATTTTAATATACATATTTTGTTTACAAATACGCATAACAACACATCAAATTTTATTTTAGACGGCAATTACATTGTCATTACAAGATACTGATTACAAGAATTTACTTATTCTCTGCATGTGGTAGTGTTTCAAAATATTCATGATGCACCGGAGGTATATAGGGTAGTAGCTGCTTCATGTCTTTATATTTTTCGTACGTAATAGATCTGGCATTTTGGTACAAAGGCTCCAGGGCGATTTTTTCAAATTTTAACGGTCTTCCAGGACGTAGAGGTAATAAATTGATAATTTTAAATTCTGCGTCCGTCATCGTTGTTTTATAAAAAATGGTATATGGTGCAATTTTGAGGAACCTCAACCAACATATTTGCAACCAATTGACCTGCTCCCCATTAGTATTTTTTTATCTGTTTTTTAATTGCATTTTGGAGATTTTTTGTTGAAATGAAATTCTCCCCTTTCATTTCATATAAAATGAATTTATCCTGTTTTCTACATTGTGCTATTACATTATAGTAATCTTGTGGTGTGTACACAACATTCATTTTTCTCAATGCAATAAATTATAATAATATAATACATATAACAAAACATTGATCGGCATCCATCTGCTATGCCACCTACCTCTGTCAATTGGACTTACACCACTTTCATAATCGATGATTATGCAATTTCATTTACCGACCGATTTAAAGTTGTACAGAACATGGGGTTTTTTTTGAGAAATTAAACACGGACTAGTTATATATAAAAAAATTACATTAAATTAAGCCTGAATTACGTGATAGCTCATTTTTCTCAAAAAATGGACTTATACCACTTTCAAAATAAACGGTCCAAATATTTGTAGATCACACAAACATTGTCTCGTTGCCGGAATCGAACCCGCGACATCGTGCTTCACAGCCGGCTATTCGCACACTGCGCCGCGGCGATGTATATATCAGAAATAATGTACCTACTGAATTAATTGCTAATCAGTACCTATATTACATTGCAAATTATTTGAAAATGAAACCACCCTGTAATTAAGTATTGACTATTTAAAATCAGTCATTTACCAAAGTTGCATTCCAATGCGTAATTTATACAGGTATATCACTCGTTTCCACTTTACTAATTCATCCGCACGTGACAGGTTGACATTGTAAAAGTCAATTAGTATGAATTACATAGGTAATATTTATTGAATGATCAAACGAACTTACCTGAAGTGAAGTTCGATCCTAAATTGTTCTGTCTTCGTCGAAGAGATTTATATTAATTATATATACTTGTAGTAGCTCGCTAGCTACGCGTTTATCCACCCGCACATTGTTTAGAACCCTAAAAATAAAAATAAAATGATGACAGGCTACCCACACGGCGGTAATAACCTCATTCTAGTTTAGAGAGATATGGTCACCACTTATATAACGAGGATACAACATTGAGCCTGGGGGAGAAAAAGTTCTTCAGACTAGGGTTGGGAGGGACCTTAAATCTCTTCGACGAAGACAGAACAATTTAGGATCGAACTTCACTTCAGGTAAGTTCGTTTGATCATTCAATTGTTCTGTCTTCGTCTTCCGAGATTTATATTAATCTTATATATAAAAATAAGTCGGGTTTTCCTTCCTGACGATATAACTC
Source organism: Amorpha juglandis (assembly GCA_949126905.1). NCBI lineage: Eukaryota > Metazoa > Arthropoda > Insecta > Lepidoptera > Sphingidae > Amorpha > Amorpha juglandis. Next base: position 784,161 of record OX421368.1, read on the forward strand.
CAGAACGCACGAACCGATTTCCACGGTTTTGCATTCGTTGGAAAGGTCTCGGGCTCCGTGAGGTTTATAGCAACGAAAATCTAGGAAAAATTTCAATAGAAAAGCGGGAAAATAGGGAAAATCATTTTTTAAATACAGCGCCATCTCTGATACATAGCATGTACTACAAACCAATATTTTAAGTAGATGGCGTCGGTGCGTGACACATTGCTGACAGATGGCGCCACTGTTAGGCTACTTTTATCCCGGAAAATACAGATCACGCGGGCGGAGCCGCGCGGGACAGCTAGTAGGTCTTAAATAAAGTGGACTGATCCGTCCCAGCAGTCCGGTTAATAACCTCGACACTGACGCGGATGCTAGCTTATTGTGCAGCCGCTACTAGCGCAGAGAGTTTGTTATCCATCGACCAATCATTTGCGACAATACCGCATAAAAAAGATGATCCAAAATTTAAAATCAAATAATTTTGTATATAGTACCACCGTTAGCAATCCTATTAGAGTCAGTCTTACTCTTATAAAATAACAAGGTCTCTGTAATCGCAGGAATGTTGTCTGAAAAAACTTAATCCAGTTTAAGTGGCGATTTGCCTATAGCGGACGTTTTCAGTAAACGGTACAGTAAACTATTCAGTAATCAGTGATTATGATATTGATTCTATCGTTGTAAACTTTAATATTTATGTTCCTAATAAAAGAAAAAAGGTTTGACATCTTTGTTCAGTGGGCAAAAACAACAATTCGACCAGTTTTATACAAATTCGTTCAATTCAATTCAATATCCGTTAGGATACCAGGCAGCCAATCTAACACGATATTTGGGTTCATGTACTATGGTACACTGGAAATAATGATTAAAATTTGAAATAAAATAAATAAAATAAAATCTCTTGAAAAAATCATTGTTGTCGTTCGTTTTCTACAACCTTATTTATACAAATAAAGGGCAAAACAGAACGATTGGTATTCAAGACATCCTGATAAAAAAATGATACATTAAATATGGGTATTTCCATAAAATCGAGATTATTTCACCATAGCTGTGTATTTTGGTAATGTAGGTACTATTTGAAAAAGAAGCCATCATTACATGGCAGCAGGAGAGACTTGTAGTCTGGGAACGCTTCCCGGGTAATATGCTGCAAGGCTACGAGAAACATACTTAACTAAGTAAATTTACCTACATAGACGTTGAATACTTACAATATTTATAAATTGAGGGTACTAGGAGGGTAGTAGTTTTATCAAGAGTAATTATATTTAAAATCTTCAAAACAAGCGCAAAATGCGGAAATGCGTAATGTGATAGCATCAAAGTTTTAGGATATAAGGGTCCCTTTTCCATGAAATAAATATACTTGAACCATTTTGATTATTTTTTGATTTTTTGCTTTGCATAAACATAAAGCAAAAAATCTATTTCTTGCATGCCAGAAGTACGTATATATACATACATATATATAATGCGTTAATGCGTTCTGGTGCAATCCCATTGAATATCAATATCTCTAGACTCATATCTGCCTCCACGTTCAGAGATGATTTAATATACAAAGCGAATAAAATTATATGGCGTTCTACACACCAGTCCAGATTTTTCGAGTTATGTCATTGAGATGTAGGAATTCAACATCACTTTTTCTGTTTATACTCGTATTAAGCAATATCTGTCATATTATTTATTCGCATTAGAATTTGACATGGGCTCAATATACTAGAAGATGACTTTAATTCGAAGAAAGCTGCTACGAGTTCTAAGAATACGTAAAAAAGCGTAGGGAAAGAAATAAGGAAATGTATTTATACTTTCAAATACTACACGACTAATATTATAATTTCTAAGAATTTTATGTGAAGACTTGTTGGTAATGATTTTACGGAACCAACAATTTTTTCTCCACGACACAGGGTTCCTCAGAACCGAAGTCTGCATAAAAATATATTTCGAGTTCGAAATCGTACAATTTATTCGGATTCATAGACACACACACAGCCTCCGTGGCGCTGAATGCTGGAATAGCCGGCTGTGAAACGAGAGGCCGCGGGCTCTATTCCCGCACTGAGACAAATGTTTGTGAACACAGGTCCCTCGCAGTTCTCACAGTAGTACCCACAATACAGGTTAACCTAGTGTGGGGTCAGGACCATGCGTGTGACTGTTGGGTGTATTTATTTATTTATTTATAAATATTAAAATAGACATTCTCCACCAAAACAGATGTTCACGTAAATCATTCGGGATATAGTTATCATAGTCTAATAACACAAAATGTGTGTGTAACCAACAATAGACAAGCTACGGTTAGAATTCTGACATAACGAGCGAAACTACGAATGAAAAGAATGAATGTATTTGTTTTGTACGTTATAGATTTATTTCTTTCTATTTCTTTTTGATGTGGTAGTACCAATTCTTATGTCCATTAACATAAAAATAAATATAAATATATTTCAATAAAAATAAAACCAAAAAATTAAAGATTATTCTAGAATCTAGAATACTCTTAGATTAAAACGTAACCTAGTAAATAAGGTTATGTATTACTCACGACTTTCGTGGAATTCATCATATTCATTTCCAAAGTATAGCAGCTGTCATAGGAATAAAATACAGATTTGAACTCCTGAGACTGTAAAGAGGATGCGACAGATTTCATAAATTTAGTGAATGTTTACTGCTAAGGAAAAAAGTAAAAGGGGATTAAACCAAAAAAAATATATATTAGGTCCTTACATATGAAATTGGCGTTTTTCGTACTGGCCACTTTAATCACAAATTTCTCCTCTTTGGTAAGGAATTCCAAATTCAAATTTGTACAGCTATATACTCATGTCTTTGTGCTTCGATGATCGTCATTCATTTGTTTTTTTTCTTCTGTTTTTTTCTGTTTGCGTCACTCATTTTACTAAATGGAAAACTTAAAATATTGCATTATTTACGAGTACCAGTTCCGCCGTGGCACTAGTGCTGCGGAAACAACTCGAAGGGTGAATGGTGTGTATGGCGGTCGTGTTGCAAAAGAAAACACAGTTCGTTTTTGGTTCCAACGTTTTCGTTCTGGAAATTTCGACCTGCAGAACAAGCCCCGTGGACGGCCTGAGACTCAAGTTGATAATGAAGAGTTGAAAGCTATTGTGGAAGCGGATCCATCGCAAACCACGTCCGAGTTAGCTGCAGGCTGCGATGTTACTGATAAAATTGTTTTAATTCACTTGAAGCAAATTGGGAAGATTAAAAAGCTTGAAAGGTGGGTACCTCACGAATTGACTGAAGCAAACCGGCAAACGCGCGTCGACTGCTGCGTTACATTACTAAACCGGCACAATAATGAAGGTATTTTAAACCGAATCATTACCTGTGATGAAAAATGGGTTCTTTACAATAATCGGAAGCGCTCAGTGCAATGGTTGGATCCTGGCCAGCCAGCCAAATCCTGCCCCAAGCGAAAATTAACCCCAAAAAAGTTACTTGTAAGCGTTTGGTGGACTAGTGCCGGTATTGTTCATTACAGTTTTCTCAAATCTGGCCAGACTATTACGGCTGATGTCTATTGTCAGCAATTGCAAATCATGATGGAAAAGCTAGCGGCTAAATAACCTAGGCTGGTCAATCGCTCCACGCCACTGCTGCTTCACGACAACGCTAGACCACACACTGCGCAACAGACGGCTACTAAATTAGAAGAGCTTCAATTGGAAAGTCTAAGACATCCTCCGTACTCCCCGGACCTTGCTCCAACAGATTACCATTTTTTTCGAAATTTGGATAACTTCTTGCAAGGGAAAAAATTCAACTCCGATGGGGCAGTCCAAATCGCCTTCAAAGATTTTATTGATTCCCGTCCGACTGGTTTTTTTAGTAAAGGGATCAATGAACTACCTATGAGATGGCAAAAGTGCATAGAAAATAATGGTTCATACTTTGATTAATTAAATATATTATATTAAAAAATATTCGACTTTTTGTTCCTCCCATACAAAACGCCAATTTCATATGTAAGGACCTAATATATAAAATAGAATCAAAATAAAACCTAAAATGGTTTGTATGCCTGTCGAGGATGGGTACTAAAAAAGTAGACCTCTTTAGACCTCAAAAGGTCTTATTTTATCATATAAGTATTCGGTGTGATCAATTTTATTGTCATTCTCTAACTGTTCATTCTAAAATTCATCATCAGATCATCATCATTCATTATCAGACCTTTCCGGGAAGTATTAGGAGATGTAACTACATATTATGAATTTCTAAAGGCACTTTATAAAAAGGAATTTATACTCAGAAACGTTATTTAAAACGTTTATATCTTAAGTAGGATTTATTGATGCCTCAACAAAATATTTGAGGCGACCTACATATACCTGAGATTTTAATGGCGGTGCGGCGGGGCTGCTAATACTGGGGCGGCGTCTTTTTCCTGCCGGTTCGGTAAGCTTGCCGTGACAGTCGCTGTTGGTAGCGGGAAGTTGAGCCCATTGAGTTTAAATTACTCGAACTAGCCGTAGTTGCAGATTGTAACAGCTTGTTTTGTAACTATACTGAAGTTAAAACGGAGCGTCTAGTTTCAGTCTCCGAAAAAATGAGAAAACCGCCAAAATGTATGCCATTAGGCTTTGTACTTCGGGTGTATAACATTGGTTTATACAGCATTGTGAAGCCACAACCAAGGTGGCTTTGTTTTTACCAACTTACCCCCACGCGTTACTTTCCGCATCAAATATCACTAAAGCTTGCAAAAAAGCTCGAGATCGGCCTAAGAAAGCACGACGACCTCTACTGGTCGTTGTCTTTGACAAGCAGGCCAGTTTGTATTTCACCAGGAGCATTATGTGCTCGAAAAAAAATAGCAACGGCGAACCTCGCGCTGGCATTGTTCCTAGCTCAGGTGTCGGCGAAGACGACGGGATCTGGCGTGATCTAGACTGATATCTCGGGATCAACGGCGTCCTTGCTGTGAATTCAGCGGAGGACATGACGACAAGAGTCGACTCATCTTTAATAACAATAATGCATATGAATGTCGGTTAATGTCTCGCATTAACTCACAACGAAATAGCTTTAGGTCAATATCACGTATTGACTCGAAACAAACAAAATAGCTATTGGTCAATATCACGTATTGACTCAAAGCAAACAAAATTTCTATAGCCTAACATCGCATGTTAGATGTGAGATAATTATTTTTAAATTATATTTAAAATGTAGGTAGTTTTCCAATTACAGCACTAGAGCGCATTATGCGGCATAATGCTCAACGTTGAATGTTTCAACTACAGCAACGCTTCGCACAATCAAGCACTCTCGAAAGTACTGCTTTCGGATGATACATGCAGTCGATACCAACTCAGTAACAGAAAATTAACAAGTGTTTTTTCTTTAAGTTGGCATTGATCGAAATTTTATTTATATTATCGTTAGTAATTAATATTGTTTATTGTTGAGAAAATTTTCCTGTTAAAAAGTAAATGTAAGGATATTCACGTTCCAATTAGCATTAGCACACTTCGGCATTGTGCGCCAATGAGTCGCATTATGCTCTGTAATTGGAAAACACCTATAAACTCGTAATAAAAATATTTTTTCTTACTTTTGAGTTTCCATCTTCATTTCTCTTCCGTGATGCTTTTTCGCTTATGGCATAGTGACAAACTCACACTTTTGTGGATTTTTTGGATTTAATTTAACACTACGTGCGGTGATGCGCGCGCGCACACGAACGAATGAGGTTATTACCGCCGTGTGGGTAGCCTGTCATCATTTTATTTTTATTTTTAGGGTTCTAAACAATGTGCGGGTGGATAAACGCGTAGCTAGCGAGCTACTACAAGTATATATAATTAATATAAATCTCGGAAGACGAAGACAGAACAATTAATGTTATATTTGGAGTACCTTGTATAGTCAAGTGGACGGTGCTCTAGCGGAAAATTAGGTGTTTTGGTATAAAATGCCATAGCATTCAAAGCACACACTGCAGTATAATGGATAGCTACATTTCTAACATATTCCTAAAATTCGTTACCATATTCCATATTCGTACTGAATATGGAATATGCAAGTATTTACAATTAACAGTCACTGAGCTTAGTAACATATTATCTGCCTACATTGGTAGATAAAGTCAAGCCAACATTTTAGTTCTTCACTATCGAAAGCATAATATAAATTTTCGTGGTCTCCCACTTACGAATTGTGAACTCCTATTATTTTGTCGTGCCAACGTAGACCATCGAGTTTCCCGTGGACCACTAGGGGTCCACCTGGACCACTTTGGGAACTAAGGGACTACACTGTTGGGTATATCTATTTATTTATGATAGTATTCACGCCTCTCTATCCCACCTGCTTTTACCCCATTCGCAGTGGTCGGCGCAACATGCAATTTTTAACACACGTTACTGTAAGATTTGGCTTGTACTTTTAACGATCGACCGCCTGCCTGACGTCAACCCCTCTGGGTAGTCCACATATTCACACAATTTCTAAAAAATAGTCATTGATATTATCCACTTGATAACAAAAGATTTCACTTCAACACTACTATTAAATTATAAATAAACCAAAAACAGTAAAACTGCCCTTGGCCGGACGATAAATCTTGTTCTTATCAATAAAACATAAGGATCCAAGGCCGCCGCCCAATCCCAAGCCGCGTTTATTACATTGTTTACAAAACAATACACTGCTCTGTTATTTATTAGGTTATATTTTATTAGTCTGAATGTCGAGAGGGTTGTTGCTGAATGTCACTGCACATAAACAGTTGCAACGGAACTGAGAACTTTGAAGTACAAAGTAGGTAACTTTGCTGGATTGCGCTCGTCTTCCTAAGTCTTATATTGCCTAGTAATGTTACTGTCTTCAAAGTTCTTCACACCGGAACACAACAGCAACGTTCTATCGTAATCTATTTCTGCCGCCAAGCTTTGCTAAGGCGGTGGCACCTTCCCATATGGCGTCTCGCATACGATGGACCCACAACCTTCAACAAAACTACAAACTTCACGGATAACAGACGTGAGTGCATATTATATATGTGTATTGAATATTTGGATGCTAATACACAATAACATTTCAACCCACATTTAGTAAAAAACGAGATAACAATTTTGGTTTGCTAAATTCATTTTAGTCAATTTAGTCTAAGCATCATAGCAGGAGGAAATCCGCTGTCCCCTATGGGGATAGCCGTGAGTCTATATAGGTGTTTGTAAGATTAAAACACACTAAGCCTCGTGTCCCCCAACGCTTTCGCGATTTAAGGATTTTCCAGGTCACCACCCTCTGATCAAATTAAAGGCACGTTGTTCTTTTATCTTCCGCTCAAACGCGTTCAGAGGCCGTGCTCGACCGACGAATGAAAGGCTGACAACTCGGTCCGGTTGCACAGCGCGGCACGGCGGACCCATTGAACCGGGCCAATTACAAACATTCGGTTACATCCCGTTGGGGGATTTTATAGCGTTTTGTGTTGGAAATACGTGGATGTTTGAATTTATAGACTTCTATTTACAGCAATTGATGGCATGATGTCTTAAAGTTATTGTAATATCTATATAAACATACCAGCTCTTGTCGCGGCTCGGCCCGCATGGTAGGATAAAGAGGTAATAGTCTATTTGTGTGCCAAAATTACATCCAAAACCGTTGAGCCGTTAAGTAGTGATTGACTAACAAACATCCAAATTCACAAACTAACAAACATCCAGACTTTCAGATTTATAATAGTAGTAAGAGAGAATTAGTAGTAAGATACGTCCTGATTGATTGATTCATCAAAGCACACTTAAAATCGCTAGGTCAAGAAAGTCAAAAGTAGTTCAAAAACCACATTCAAATCAGTTAAAATACCTATTCAAAATATCTATTTTACATGAATATGCAGTGCAGTCCAAAAGTAGTGACTACCAACAAACAATGAGTTTATTAGTGGTCATCAGAATCATGCCATATAATGATGCCATGTGCGATCGTTAGCACTATTGGTAGTTGGAGCATTAGCGTCTAAATAATATTTGTAGCGGTCAATATCTGTCGTGACAAATTCAACATAACTCCATTAGAACGTCTATCGGCTCGTGTCCTATACCTACCTACCTACCTACCCACTATAAATTAATTTTGGTGACAGTGTGTCTCGGCTTGCTTTATCGAGTGAATAAATACTTGCAGATAGGTAAATCCTTTGGTTGGAGGAGTAATAAAAACGAACACATAGAATTAAACCGACGTGCATGCATGAATAATTTAATGGGAGTGAAGGAGGTGTTTCTCTACGTGATCAAATCAGAAATGAGGAGATCCGTAGAAGAAGGAAAGTCACTGACATAATCCAGCAGATTAGTAAGCTGAAGTGGCTGTGGGCAGGCCACTTAGCTCGCAGAACAGATAGCCCATGGCATAAAGGAGCTGGAATAGAGGCCACGTACTATCAAGCGCAGCGTTGGACGTCCGCCTACAAGGTGGACAGACGACCTGATAAAGGTCGCAGGAAGTCACTGGATGCAGGTCGCTTTCAACAGGTCGGTCTGGAAATCTTTGACCTATGTTCAGCAGTGGACATCCTGTAGCTGATGATGATGAAGGAGGCCAAACAGGTGTGTAAGGATCGTAACAGGTGGAAGTCCGTTGTCTCTGCCTACCCCTATGGGAAACAGGCGTGAATCTATGTATGTACATAGAACTGTCACGTAATCTTACACTAGTACATATATAATTGTCACGTAATCCCAAACCAGTAGCTTGTGGTTCGTATCGGACCGGATAGCGAGTATCATACACTGGTGTTAAAACCTGCCATAGTGACCCACCTTGGGGTCGCGTTCCAGGGTCAGCACTGGCTGGATATACACTGGTATATCCGGTTCTGCCAAGGGTGCTTGCTCCCTTTTCCTATACGTTTCCCATCCCTTTATCCTTCCCCTCGCCTTTGGCCCTGGTAGATACTGCAGGGCTCGTCAGTATTCCATTAGCAGGGACCCCTGTAGTCGATCCCAAGGGTCAAAATAAAACCCACACCAGTACCTGGAGGTCCTAACAAGTGTAGAACTTTGCATCGGATGGTAAGTATAATGCCGTCCACATGTAATATCGACCGTCGAGAGACGTTGCCACTTGTAGTAGGAAGCTGATTATAAACCGAGTGGCTAAAGATGTATATATGCTTATAAATGGTAGATCCCTTGTATGCGAGAGGTCGTCTGTGTCGGTACCGCCACTGTTTTGTCTATTTATCAAACAGCAGTGTGTAGGCACTGTTGTGTTTCGGTTTGAGGATTTTGAACCCAGTGAAATTACTGGGCATTATGGGATTTATCACAGTATATCAAGGTGACGCGCAGTCTAATGCCACATAGTAATTCAAGGTTCTGTATAGTATTGCTTCTGTTTATGGGCAGGCGCTTACCGTCAGGCGAGATATTTGCTAGCTTCATTATTCATGCTTATAAACATAGTTACATACTAGCGTAGTCCAAGGCACCACCAACTAATCTAATCTTATATATATAAAAGAAAGTGGTGTTAGTTACACCACTTATAACTCAAGAACGGCTGAACGGATTTAGCTGAAAATTGGTGGAGAGGTAGCTTAGAACCAGGAGACGGACATAGGATACTTTTTATCCCGTTCGAACGCGTTTCAGTCAAGTCACTATAAAACGTGGTATAACAAAAACACATCTGACATGACACAAAACGCAAATGACAGTGGAATAACAAAACTTAAATGACAGCTAAACGTAATTTTGTCTTTGGTTAAGTATGGTAAAAAATTTGACAATTATAAAAATGATAGCTAAACGTAATTGATAGGTAATATCATCAGTAATTTGTTTTCTCTTTGAATCATCATTAACAATGCCAAGACGATCAAATCTTTCCCGACAAAACTATGCATTTGATCTTTAGCAAAGTTGTTGTGCATGAGCCCACGAAGGTTTCTGAGAGGGTACGATCAATTTTCGACACTGTTAGGCTACTTTTATCCCGGAAAAAGCAGATCACGTGGGCGGAGCCGCGAGGGACAGCTAGTCAAATATAAAGAGATAGTAAATTCTAAATATTTGAATAAAGTTCTTCAATCATAGCTTAGAAACGACATTTAAAAAAAAAACATCAAATTGGTGCATTTGTGATGCCATACCCAGCCAAAGTTGTCAATTTTATAACATACTAGCTTTTCCTCGGGGCTCCGCCCGCGTGATCTGCTTTTCCGGTATAAAAAGTAGCCTATGTTACTCAGTGATAATGTAGCTTCCTAATGCCAAAAGAATTTTTGAAATCGGTCCAGTAGTTTTTTAGTTTATTCGTTACATACAAAAATACAAATCTTTCCTCTTTATAATATTAGGTAGATTTATTTATTTTGAGAGTTGATATTTTTTTTTTAAATCTAACATTTCGAAGGCAAAACGTTCAGTAGGTACATCTAATCTTAAATATTACTCTTTGGCTTCTGTAACTAGACGCACAGACAAATCTATAAACCTATACATAGAAATTCAAACTCCATCCTATATTCCATTAGTCCGGAAAGCCGTCGGCTGACATTTTGTCTTGTTAACTGAATGGTTTGCATCATAAAGTGTCAAATTATTACAATATTCTTTAAAATATCATGGAAGCCTCCGTGGCGCAGCGGGCGAGTAGCCGGCTGTGAATCGTGAGGCCGCGGGTTCGATCCCCGCACCGAGATAAATGTTTGTGATCCAGAAATATTTGTTTCGGGGTCTGGGTGTTGTGAGACCGAACGTCTTTCGTAGTTCCTGATACCCACGACACAAGACTCGTATCTTACTGTGGGGTCAGGACCATGTTGGGTGTATTTATTTATATCATGATGCAATTCAATCCGCGATGTTTTAATGTAATTAAGACTATAATAATTAAACTATTAGGTGTAAACACGAAGGCTCGTTGTGTGAAAATGAAGGTTGTCTGGAAGAAAGTGCTGAGGTTTCGGGTTCGATCCCCGGGTCAGGTAAAGTGATATTGGGTTTTTCTATCACGAAATGCTCAGTATCAGCCCGGAGTCTGGAATTGTGCCCGGTATGGCGATAGGCTCGCCCCCTATCGCATGGGACGGAGATACGCTCGGCGAATTGTGGGTGTACTAGTTACACCTTTGCCTACCACTCTTGGGGATTACAGGGGTGGGTGTTTACATTGGAAGAAATCGCGCGGGCCACCCTTACTGATAATTGTATTACCCTTACTGTATGATCCTTACTTTTGAGTTACTTTATTTAGTGTGCAATAAAGAATATTTTATCTATCTATCTATATTATTTCAGTGATGCATAGAGCAGCTATACAAAATAATAAAAGGCACACACAGTGACTCTATTACTATGCTATGCATGCCGTCTTTTCTGTACTATAATATGTATGTATTATACATATAACCCTTCCTCATGAATCACTCTATCTATTGCTGCAAACCGCATTAAAATCTGTTGAATAGTTTAAAAGATCTAAGTGAAGAGACAGCGGAATTGACTAATATACTATGTAAAGAAGAAGTTTTAAGCATTTACTAGGTAAAACAATCTTAATAAAACAAATGCATTAAGAACTCAACAGTTGAGACTAAAGATGCGCAAAACGACTAGAGCAGGGAGTCCCATCTGCCCAAAGATAAACCGTGAAGATACTTTGTAAGATACATACAAATGAACAAGGCTTGGAGTCGGCGCCATTCGGTGAAGTTGGAATGTCCCGTCTTGTTGACTTCGTGAAAGTCTAGTTTAGCATTTCAAAATTTGCATTCGCTTCAACACGATTCAGTACCTGAATTTACTGACTTTGATGTTTGTCATGCAATTGCCTTTTAGTCTTGAAATGTGGTGATTTTTTACGTTTACGCGAATGTTACACGTTGAAATAAAACTAATTTAAACGGATTTTATCGCGGTTTCTTATTTTAATTTTGGTCCCGACGTTTCGAAGGCTTTTTAACCTTCGTGGTCACGGGGTGGACTAAGCAGTAGGATATCCCGATATTTTTTTTTCGAAATGTGTTTTTTTTTCAATAGTTATATTATACCGTATTTGTATCTAGGAAAAGTCTTCTGTGTCAGTAGGTATGCGGTAAAAAAAGCATTTTCCTCTTATTAATACTCTGTTTACGTGAATAATAAATACCTTATATGTAATACATACGCACTCACACCTGTAATCTCCGAAGGGGTAGGCAGTACACCCATAATGTAATACCCCACCCGTCCCATGATTTGATAGAGGACGCCATACCGGGTACAATTCCAGACTTCAGGCTGATACTGAGTATTTCGTGATGATAAATACCATCAGGCGAGCGCCTTGCTCGTCTTGTCATTCAATCAAATAAAAAAAAACATAAATCTGAACCTACGAAGAAGACGTACAAGATTACAAGATGTTTATAAAATATCGAAATCCTTTAGAAAATCGTCTCGATCATCCAAGACACAGCGCATGTTCACACAAAACGCTCACAGAACCCTGTCAATTATCCCGAATAATAGAATATGACGCGACGCTTTTTTCCACCTTCAAAATGCGTGTTATTTTCCACATTGTTTTTTCTTGAGTACAGATATCTTGTAAAATGAAGAACGGCGGTGGGCGGGAGATAAGTTCAATTTGCACGCGTCACGTGCGACCCGCGATGACACCTTTTGAAAAATAATGAAATCAAAGCAATATGTTACAATGTAGATTGTAGGTATTTTGCTTTGAATCAGATATCCTTTAGAATATGTGAGTTAAACTGGGTGTTATATTTGGGTTTTGTTAGCAATAATTTTACAATTCTATAATTCTTCGTATCTTTAACTTATAATTTGAATGTCTCATTTAGTGTAAGAAACTCATCACGTACTTAGGTGGTCTACAGGGCATGAAAGGTCCAAGGTGCGTCCACACTTCTGTTATATTTTACCATATCAAGAGCCATGGTTAGAGAGAGTACTTTTATGCTAATGTGGATGGGTTTCGTAACATGTATTGTGTCATTTTGTAACTTGAAACTAAAAATTTTCGACGTATCAGATGGCATTACAAGGTGGTAGGTCCCTCGTATGCGAGAGTCCGTCTGGGTTAGTACCACCGCGCCGTCTATTTCTGCCGCCAAGCAACAGTGTGCAAGCACTGTTGTGTTTCGGTTTGAAGGACATTGAAGCCAGTGAAATTACTGGGCATTATGCGACTTAACTCCTTATGTGTCGGGGTGACGAGTGCAGTTCAGTGCCATACAGTGCTTTGTTATTCAAAGTTCTGTGTGGTGTTGCTTGTGTTTATGACTAGGCGCTTACCATCAGGCGAGCGCCATGCTCGTCTCGTCATTCAACCAACTAAAAAAAAATGCATTGTGACTTTAGATCGTAACATTTGATAACCACACTTCACACTTCAAAGTTTTCACACAGGTTTGCCATAGACATATTTTTCGCTGCAGATCTGCCTGCATCTTCATCTTTACATTTTGTCGCGAAGTTATTTATGCGAACGCATTTTTATCACATCAGGTTTTGGTTTATAATTCTAATAAATAAAAGGGGAATGCCCATCTCCCATACAAAAAAATGCCTAAGATGAACAAAAATGAATTATACACCAATTTGTAGTTAAAATCAAAGTAAATCTATTACAATTAAAATGTCTATCCAAAAACTTGGAGGAAGCTCGTTAAAAACATTTTGCCAAAAATATATTTTACGTATTGAAATTGGGATCTGACAAGTGCAATTATATCGGTAATTTAAATAGGTTAAGGATACATCATAATTCATAGATAAAACAATGAGGTATTATATTGGAGCGGACGTCGAATCGGAAGTAAAAAGTTTGGTACTTACGAATAACTTAAACAGAAAAACTATCTGTCAAATACGATTTGTATTTACTAATGTCAAATTCGACATTCATGTACATTTACGACAATCAAATTAAATACTATAATAATAATTATAATACTTTCCCCCTAGTGTGTAAAACTTGAGAATAATACAACTATTCTTATTTTAATCTAAATAGATTATATGACTATTTGAAGTTTCTGTCCATTTCCAGGCATTTTATGGGCATTCCCCTTTAATTACCAAATTGAAATCATTATGTGTCCATGATATTAAATAATAAATAGATCTGAATATGCGGTATAACTATAGAATAGGTACCTAAAACAAATCTGTTCATATAGGCTTTGAAAGAAGGCATGACAGTGAAAGTCATAAACAAGAGTCTGTCTATAAATGGGGCGTAAAGTAGGCCTACGCATAAATAAAATGTGCAAGTATTAACTACAATGAACAGAACAATATACAAGAATGTAAAGAAACTATCAAGGGGCACCGTAGGCGAGGTTAGGGCACGCGCGCGGATCCATCCCACTTCAGGCTGACTTGGAATGTTGGCAAACTTTCTTCATATATGCCTCTCACAGTCGCTGGCGGCTTTGAGGGAGCAATACATGAACGACGACGGTAGACGAAAAGAAATCTGACAAGTTTACAGTGTAACATTTTGAGCGGTAGAGCTGTAGAGTTTCGGTCAAAATCATGAATGGAGCGGCTCGACCGGTCGTTACCACTGTTTCACAGAAAACCGACGAAAAGCGGCTTGCGGCTGCGTTTCCCTCTTCGGAGAGGGGAGAAGCAAATCGAAGGGCCTGCGACAGGACAGGCGGGTGACCGATGCAGGCACAGAGATACAGGAACATACCCCTATACCCGCCCCAACCAACTACCAATCATGTCGCAATCCCCTCGGGAGAACCGGATATACACTGGCTGATCCTGGAACGCGATCCACACAAGGTGTGCGGGTCACTATGATAGGTTTTAACACCATGTGTACGGTGGTCGCTATCCGGGCGGATATTCAATCCTACTAATTTCATCTCATCGTAAGTTTATATCTTACACCACACCAACTTCTATATTGTACTTTTTGTGAAGAATACAATTTGTTGCGTTTAATAATTTTCGCTGAGATTTTTTCGCGAAACATTTTGCTTTATTGACAAATGCGAGCGACATGTATAACACGTGTCGACATATTAAATAACTTATATCGAACATAACTTCGAAATAAAGTATTGTGTGAATTAAAAAAGTTTTCGAGGATTTTATTTAGCTTAGATTTCTTATTTCGCTGCTGCGATAAAAATATTCTGGAATGGAGGCCACGTACTGGCAAGCGCAGCGTTGGACGTCCACCTACAAGGTGGACAGACGACCTGATAAAGATCGCAGGAAGTCGCTGGATGGAGGCCGCTTCCAACAGGTCGGTCTGGAAATCTTTGGGAGAGGCCTATGTTCAGCAGTGGATGTCTTGTGGCTGATGATGATGATGATAAAAATATTAAATACGCACTCACGCCTGTCATCCCCGAAGGTTGTTAGTTAGTAGTTGTTGAAGTCCCATGATGTTATAGGGGGCGAGCTTGATCCCCGGGTCCTTTAAAAGTGATATTGTAGTTTTCTACTACAGAATGCTTAGTATCCACCCAGGCTACTCGCCCGCTGCGCCATGAAGGCTGTCAAACGTGCAAAATTTCTTATTTCTTCATCTACATTATAATAAATCGTATGATATATGTACATAACATATTGTAAAGCATAATAAATACTATGTAACATGAATAATGAAACTAAGGTTAATAAAATGTCGGCCATTTTGCTCGGGTGCGCCGCCATGATGGATGACGTCACATGACAGGTGAATCGCTCGTCCGATACCCAACGGTTGTAATTCGTTGTTGCTACTCAGGAATAGTGATCGGGTAGTCGGCGAGTGGTCAGTATGGATTCATTTAGTACTATCGACCGCGAAAGTACTTTGGTCCTTCGAAACGGATTGGCATTTACACAGATGTTAGCGCTTGAGATATTCTTTATTCAAAAAATTTGGTTCTAATGTTTTTTTATAGCATAGGACGACAAACGAGCAAGTGGGTCACCTGATGGTAAGTGATCTCCACCGCCCATGTATGCCCACAATACCAGAAGAATCATAGGCGCGTTGCCGACCTTAAGGCCATGCCCCCAGCAAAACGCCCCGCGATCGATGTTTTTAGAGGCTATCTAGTCATTACTTAAAATAAATATTGATTAAAAAAATATACAATATATTTCTACAATCTGTTAGCTTTACTTTACTTTGTTCGATTCAAATTCATGTTAATGCTGATATATATTTTTAAATTGTCGTTATAAATGAACCATAAAAATGAGAAAAATGCAAAGATTCCGTGCGTCTCCTTTTAAAGTACAGATTTTTTTCAAATGAGATTAACATCACTAGATAGGCTATTTAATAACGAATATTTTGCCCGTTTTAAATTTTCGAAAAGACCAAAACCTGATTTTTTAAATCAATTATTCGCTAAATACGTGCATATTCTGCACGAAAACTACACCAAGTACACGATTTAGTATGGCGCGAGTCAGTCAAGGTCGTTTGCTCACGGAAGGCCCTTAAAGGAAAGGGATTATTAGAGATTGGGAAGGGGAGGGGATTTGGGTCTCCGGATATCTCACTCACCGTACGAAACGCAGCAGTAAGCCGCTACTTTATGTAGGTTTTCTATGAGACAGTGGTAACGACCCGGTCGAACCGTCGGATGGTGTTTGTTGGTATCTGTATAGTGTATTTATTTATATGCATAAGGAATTAAAAAAACTATTTTTGATGGTATGTACCCAAGTTATTATGTCTAAATTGCACTATGTTGGATAGGCGGGTCTTTATTTTTTATCTAATAGTTAACTTTATGCCGAGGGGCTAATCCTAGTTTTAATTGCCTATTTGACCAAGAGTCATTTATAAAACTACTAGCTTTTGCTCGCGGCTCCGCCCGCGTGATCAAACAAACAAACGATGTATGGATATTTAAATAAATAAATAAATAAATAAATAAATAATAAATAAATAACAAACAATCAAACTCTACAGCTTTATAATATTAGTATAGATTTGGGTAGCTTAGCAACGGAAGACTTCAAATAATATTATTTGGGTAGCTTAGCAACGGAAGCCTTCAAATAATATTATTTGGGTAGCTTAGCAACGGAAGCCTTCAAATATGAATAATTTTCCCCGTTTTTGCAATATTTTTCACTGATGCTTCGCTTCTAATGGTCGCAGCGTAATGTTATATGGCCTAAAGCCTTCCTCGATAAATGGACTATCCAACACAAAAAGATATTTTCAATTCGAACCAGTAGTTCCTGAGATTAGCGCGTTCAAACAAACAAACAAACAAACAATCAAACTCTACAGCTTTATTATATTAGTATAGATAACGCCTATTTTATGAAAGGCTGATTAATTTAAAAATGAACTAATCACTGTTAAATGTCATGTCAAGCCAAAACTGAGTTGCTAGAAGCGTGGTTCACGATTTTGATTTGACATTTGTTAATTAACACGGCTTTCAAACTAATTTGAAAATTCGTATGTGAAATGTTAATTTGGGTTTCCGGAAGGTCCATAGATAATGCTATGTCCAAATAGGTTGTTAATTACTAACAAGCGATGGATTGTTTGCAAATTAAATCAGAGAACAATAAATATTTCTGAAACGTTAATTTGTATCGTTTTTTTTTATTATTGAATTGAATGACGAGACGAGCAAGTCGCTCACCTGATGCTAAGCGCCACGCTTGCCGATAAACAGAAGCAACACCAGACAGAACTTTGAATTTAAAGCACTACATGGGATTGAATTACGCTCGTCACCCCGAGACAGAAGATGTAAAATATCATAATGCCCAATAATTTCACTAGCTTCAATGTCCTTCAAAGCGAAACACAACAGTACTTACATATTAATGCTTGACGGCAAAAATAGACAAAGCGGTGGTATCAACTCAGACCTTGTAATAAATTTAACATTCACGTTTCAACTCGAATTGATTTGACAGCACTGTCAAAATTAAAGTTCTGTTAGTTGAATGATAAGCGTTAGAGAAACCGGCTGTAAGACTTTTTTTTGTACTTTTTTCAATACAGTTGTCTCTGATATTGTTTGTAGAGGGATGGGCCGCGGCGGTCGGCGGTATCAAGTTCCTATTAAATTGAGTAATTGTTTACATTGGCGATCTTTCGGGAAACATTGTATTACGTAGCAAAGTATGTTTGCCGATCGGAATTGCTAGTATATTTATTTATTAAAAAGGTCTATAAAAATATTATATATATACATTAACATACATTCGACAGCCTCCGTGGCGCAGCAGGCGAGTAGCCGGCTGTGAAGCGAGAGGCCGCTGGTTCGATCCCTACACCGAGACAAATGTTTGTCACTTACTGTGGGGTCGGGACTATGTATGTGAATGTACTGTACTGGGTATCAACGAGGGACTTGCGGTCCCATAACACCCAGACCCGAAACCAATATTTGTGGATCACACAAACATTTGTTTCGATGTGCTAATGGAACCCATGGACTCTCGCTTGGCAGCTGACTCGCCCGCAGCGGCACGGAGGCTGTCACGGAGGCTAAGGTATAATTGGACCTACTTACGCAAACAGGAACCAACCTACGGCAAGTTCTAATGGAGATACTGATTATGTTTTAATTAATAATAAAAAACCCTTACAGAGGTAAAATTATGTAAAAAACCTTAAAATAAAAGCAATTCATAAAAGCGATAAATTGGACTACACGCGACAACTGTTGTTAAATGCGTACGGTTAAAATAAAACTTCTCATCTCGTTATGCATTGTGCCTTAGGGCACAACTGTTTAAGTCAAAAACTTGGGTAAAGCAAAGGTCATGTACATTACGGCTTATCACAAGACGGGTCGGTAAAATGAGAAGAAAACTTATTTCACTACAGTGTTGTTCGCTGAATGTTTGTTTTTCTTTTGTTTCGCGCAGCCGCAGCGCCTTATCACCGTTGGGTGACGCTTACCACGGTTGGGCGCACGTGATCGACTTTTAATCGATCGGTTTTTGAAGTGAAACTTTAGAATAGTAGAGGAGCCCCGTTCACTGGGACATATGTATTTAGAATTTATGATTACTGTGTGCTAGGTCCCTCGTATCCGAAAGGCCGTCTGGGTTGATACTACCACTTTGTTTATTTCTGCCGCCAAGCAGCAGTGTGTAAGCGATGTTGTGTTTCGATTTGAAGGACATTGCAGCCAGTGACATTACTGGGCATTATGAGACTTAAGATCTTATGTCTCGGGGTGACGAGCGCAGTTCAGTGCCATGCAGTGCTTTGTAATCCAAAGTTCTATGTGTTGCTTCGCTTTATGGGCAGGCGCTTACCATCAGGCGAGCGACTTGCTCCTCTCGTCATTCAATAAAAATAAAAAATATAATAAAATGCCCACTCTGGCCAGCTTTATCGTCGGCAATCCTAAACCGGATTGCAATCCAACCGTAGGGTCGATACTATAAAACAATTTGAGCGAAAAATGTCGATAGTGTACGTAAGCCTTTTTAGTACAAATGGATTTCTCTTGTCGCCTAGTCAATAAAATGTGAAAGGTATATGCACTAGAACTGAAGCTGCGGGTGATTTCGCGCGAGTAAACCCGTGTTACAATGTGTTTGTTGTTTCATAAGGAGTCTATGGTTGCGAAAGGCAAACGAGCAAGTGGGTTACCTGATGGTGAGTACCTTTTTTTATTTGATTGAATGACGAGACGAGCCAAGAGCTTACCATAAGCGCCACGCCTGCCCATAAACAGAAGCAACACCACACATAAGATGTTAAGTCTCATAATACCCAGTAATTTCACTGGCTTCAATCCCCTTAAAAACGAAACACAATAGTGCTTACATTCTGCTGCTTGGCGGCAGAAATAGACAAAGCGGTGGTACCAACCCAGACAGCGTCTCGCATACAAGGGACCTACCACCTTGTGAAATAAATCTTGCTAAAAATATGACAGTGATAGTACCATGCTGTAAACAGTTCTATCTATAGCATTTTGCTAAGATATTCATATCCGCCCGGATAGCGACCACCGTACACAAAGTGTTAACACCTGCCATAGTGATCCACTCACCTTTATATGTGGTAGAGCCACGCTATAGACAGTTTTGTCTACAGCATGAATGGGCTGGCTCGACCGGGTCGTTACCACTGTCTCATAGAAAACCAACGTAAAGTAACGTCTTGCTGCTGCGTTTCGTACGGTGAGTGAGATATTCGGAAGCTCAAATCCCCTCCCCCTTCCCAATCCCTAATTATCCCTTTCCTTTAAGGTCGGCAATGCGCCCATCATTCTTCTGGTGTTGGTCGTACATGGTCGGTGGAGATCACTTACCATCAGGTGACCCACTTGCTCGTTTGCCGGTCTATGCTATATTGTGTAGATAACGTTCCAAGATCAGTGGGATACAAATCACAAGGAACTTTGTATCAAGAATACTCAAAGCTAGAACAATATTACCAAATAATATATAGTTGTCATGATAAGAGAATACACGATCCCCATAGGCTGGACACTACATGTTGCCTTATGACAATAATCTGTGTTGCGTACATAATTAACAGGCCATTTAATTGGATATGGACTAATAACTAACCATTTATTATGTATATTCTGATGTTGTTGATGATCTTGATTGTTGAGTGGTAGAGCCACGCTGTAGACAGCATGAATGGACTGGCTCGACCGGGTCGTTACCACTATCTCACAGAAAACCGACGTAAAGTAGCGGCTTGTTGCTGCGTTTTGTACGGTGAGTGAGATATCCGGAAGCCCAAATCCCCTCCCCTTCCCTATCCCTAATTATCCCTTTCCTTTAAGGTCAGCAACGCGCCCATGATTCTTCTGGTGGTGGGCGTACGTGAGCGGTGGAAATCACTTACCATCAGGTGACCCACTTGCTCGTTTGCCGGCCTATGCTGTAAAAAAAAAATGTGCGATAAAGTATGAGATAAGTTCGTATTAACAAATAAATAAACTGCCTTGTAGGCTGTGTAATGCGTACGCGGTGTGACTATTATGCTGAACCCTCGGGTTCGATCCCCGGTAGGGGTAAAATTCATATTGGGTTTCTCTATGACGAAATGCTCAGTATCAGCCCGGGGTCTGGAATTGTGTCTTGCAGGCGATAGGCTCGGGTCCTATCACATCATGGGACGGAAATACACTCGGTAAAATGTGGATGTAACCAGTTTCACCTTTGTCTACGCATTCGGGGATGTCACAAATTAAAAGAATATCAAAGAACGCATAAATTAGATAGACAATTTATCCCAAAAAATAATCAGCTGGTTAGTAATCATTCTTATGACCTCGTTATCGATACCTATTGGGAGCCCCTCCTTCCAATAGGTATGATTACTAACCAGCTGATTTTTTGATTTTACTTAGTTAATATTTATATGATTTAACTGTCATATTGTTCTACAAATAAAATAATAATTTTTTGAGTATCGTCAAATCGAAATATTCTATCCTTGCTACCTCTGTTAGCTACCACAATAGAGAATTTTCGCATAGGGAATTGTTGGTCGTCTCATCGAAACGAAGCTACTCACGGAAAATGAGCTTGATCAGCTAGCCGAGGGACCCCTGACCAGAAGAATTATACATATAAATTGCATCTTCAGCACAAAGCAATGATTTATGGATCACAAAACTATGTAAACACGTGCCTGTATCGATGGCATCAAACAACTCCATCAAAAGTTTCCATACTAACTGCATGTTAAGTTTAATGCTACAAAGTTGGATCGGCTGGTGACTTCGCTATCGGTGTTTAGTTTTAATGGATTTTGTAATGTGAATACTTCGACCTGAGAAAAGCGTAGGGTACGTGTGTAGCTACTTTTTATGGCGCAGTCAGGCAAATGATAAGACAGGATACCGGGCAGAAAGAACGAATTGCGATCAAATGGTATTTTAGTGGTAGAGCCACGCTATAAACAATTTTGTCTACAGCATGAATGGGCTGGCTCGACCGGGTCGTTACAACTGTTTCACAGAAAACCGACGTAATGTAGCAGCTTGCTGCGTTTCGTACGGTGAGGGAGATATCCGGAAGCCCAAATTCCCTCTCCTTCCCAATCCCCAATTATCCCTTTCCTTTAAGGTCGGCAACGCGCCCATTATTCTTTTGGTGGTGGGCGTACATGGGCGGTGGAGATCACTTACCATCAGGTGGCCCACTTGCTCGTTTGACAGACTATGCTATAAAGAAAAATGTCCTTTACTTCTTGATTCAAAACATTTCTTTATGGTAGTAAGCTCTTTATGTATAAAAATTTCGTGTCACGTTGTTTGTCCGCGATGAAACTACTAAACCGATTTTAATCAAATTTTCCGAATCGTTTGATCCAACTTGGAACATGTACGACTACATTACTAGAAGAATTACAGGCGCGTTGCCGACCTTAAAGAGAAGGGATAATTAATGGACTGGGAAGGAAAGGGTGATTTGGGCCCCGGATATCTCACTCATCGTACGAAACGCCGCAAGCGTTACGCAAGCCGCTACTTTACGTAGTTTTCTATGAGACAGTTGTAGATCCAGTCGACCCGGCCAATTCGTGTTGTAGACAAAACTATTTACAGCGTGATTCTACCACTTAAAATGATTATCGCAGGTCGGTGTCATGAATGCTTTGTAAATTAAAGATCTGGATGGTATTTCTGTTTACGGGTCAGGTGTCAGGTGCCATCGAGCAACCTGTTCGTCTCCTCATTTATGTTAACAAAAAGACGTATCTTTCTTCTTTCTATAGTCTCAAGATTATGTGTTACTATTGGGTGTAATTATTGAAACGAATAAATAGAATAATTAATGCAATATTATCATACATTCAGTACTCATAATATGGATAAGCCATCATTCAACTCTCCCACATTTGATACGCAAGAGTTATTGGCCCACAGTTCCAATCTTCGTAGAATAGAATAAAATCAACATGGAATTGTTGCAAATGTATTCACCTAAGTGCCAACTTCTCACAGGACTTCAATGAATCTCATTCCAGTCGAACCCGCTTTTATTAGAAGTTTCCCTAATAAAGGCGGCCGAAATGACCGCCCGGCAGGAGGGTACTGAGGAAGAAGGGGGGTATGGCCACTAAGTATAAAGGTTACATTGGGAAAACATGATTTTGTGTTTTTTTCTTTTTTTAACTGAGCCCGGCAAAGTGACTGCACTACATCTGATGGTAAGCGTAGTGCAGTTCAAAAACCCAGCGACCATCGACAAACAATGAGTTTATCGGTGGTCACCAGAATCATGCCGGCCTGTATAAATGCTTCTACATTTATTTAATTGTATGACGAGACGAGCAAGGCGAAACACAGACAACAGAACTTTGAATTACTAAGCACTGAAATGCGCTCGTCACACCAAGACATATGATGTTAAGTCTCATAATGCCCAGTAATTTCACTGGCTTCAATATCCTTCAAATCGAAACACAACAGTGCTTACACACTGTTGCTTAGCGGCAGAAAAAGACAAAGCGGTGGTGCCAACCCAGACGGCCTCTCGCATACGAGGGACCTACCACACTTTGAATACTACACTGACGTTTCTATCCTTTATTACAGCACATCTAACATGACACAACATGTCATGTCAATGTCAAAACTTAATGTCTCCCACAAAAACCCAAGTCCGTCCCGACCATCCGTCGTAGTTTTTGCGCCTCGGTCCAAACGAATCGTGGGAAACTTTTGAAGTACGCTCCCAGGCCAGTTTTTGCTTTTTATTGTCGCTCGCGTCCTCACTGAGTACAGAAAGAATTTATTATTTTCGTTGTGGACCCGTAATTGCTTTAGTTTTCGTACGAAATTCTGTTGGGGCCCACAATGGAATATCTGATTACTCATAAATAGTTAACGATGCCTCGACTACAGTACACTTTGGTAAACAGGAAATAAATTAGCTGTACTGCGAGGCTGGCTTATAAATATAGGAGGCCGAGTTATGTACGGAGTCTATAGAATATTCAGCTTCATAAGAACTAAAACATATTCGTAAATAATAAAGTGATAACTTCAAATGAAATGGAAATTCTATATTTAGGTAAATGCTTAAAATGTTTGAGTGGTAGAGCCACGCTGTAGACAGTTTTGTCTACAGCATGAATGGGCCAGCTCGATCGGGTCGTTACCACTGTAGAAATCCGACGTAAAGTAGCGGCTTGGTGCTGCGTTTCGTACTGTGAGTGAGATATCTGGAGGCCCCAATCCCCCCTTCCTAATCCCTTAATCATCTCTTCCCTTTAAAATTAAAAAACAAAACTGGCCAAATGTAATCATATATTGCTAATTATATGTTTGTCATTTACATACATAATTTATGCCTGTGATCCTTGTAGGGGTAGGCAGAGGTGTAACCCGGGCAGCCATATTTGGCCGAGCCTAATTCCGTCCCATGGCGTGATAGGGGCGAACCATACCGGGCACAAATTCCTGACTCCGGGCTAATACTGAGCATTTCATAATAGAAAAACCTATACCACTTTTACCCGACCCGGGGATTGAACCCGAGACCTCAGCACAGCAAGCGTGTGCAACTGCACCACCGTGCCTCGTCTCTCGCCGTCATTATCAAAAAAGCGTGTGGATCACCATGGCAGGTTTTAACACTATATTCACCAGCATAACTCATTTCTTAGCTACAACTTGTGTATCTAGAGTTTATCTTGTATCCTAGACCAGTGTCTAGTCTAATTTGTTACTGTCTAGAGAATTGCAAGTTCGCAAACCTTGCTCTCCTAGCAATAACGCGAGTTCCAGTGAGTTGATTTATGAATAAATACACCCAACAGTCACACACATAGTCCTGACCCCACACTAAGTTACCTGTATCGAACGTGTCAGGAACTAAGAGGGACTTGTGTCCCACAATACCTTGACCAGAAACAAATGTTCATGGATCATGCAAACATTTGAATGCAAATATGCAATACATTTCAACCCACATCAAGTAAAAATTGGGATATTGTTTTTATTTTGCTAAATTCATTAGATATAATTCAAAGTTCTGTGTGGTGTTGCTTCTGTTTACGGGCAGGCGTGGCGCTAACCATCAGGCGAGCGAGGTGCTCGTCTCGTCATTCAATCAAATAAAAATATGTAAAATTGTTTCATTATTGAAAACATTTATTTACCCAATGGATAGGAATGACATATTTTATTAAAATCCGTACAAAGTTATATAAATACGCAGTTCACGATAATCAGCACAGGATATTACGAGTAGATACTGCGTAGCGCTACTTCAGCATAACGCGTACGTTCCAAGGGACGAATCTAGGAAATTATAAATATACCGACAAAATAATAATTACAGGTACCTGAAAATGTGTTTCCATTTGTGACCGAGAGGCGTGACTGTGACAAATACGACAAACTCTCAAGTGTCTCAATGTCACGGGGCGATCGCTCTGTGACGCCCTAACATGTTAAAGACTGGCAACGTACCAACAATTCCTCTAGAATTGATTGTGTTCATGGGTGGCGATGATGACTGGTAGATTCAATTAATATGCAAAAGTGCCTTAGGCGGCCTACATTATAAAGAATTTGAATTTAAATCAATACCATCAGATGACCCGCTGGTTCGGTTGGACCTTTCATAAAAAAGTGTGTGTGCAATTCACACACGGTAAAAGTGAATCTTCTGAAAAGTAGCCTACGAGAGAATGAGGTAAACAAAGAGGAGACGAAGATTACAGAAAACACTGTATACTTGTAATCTATCTCATTATCTTGCAGGCTGAATCCTATTTATGAATATGTTTGTCTCTTTTTAGTATCGCTTTTTCGTTTTATCCGATTTTTAAATCACAACGCTGCTAAAGAAGTTTCACTTCAAAATATAATACCTTTAAAACCCGAATCGCGGTACTTATGCTGTTCGTTGACGCGATTCCTATTTTTCCTCGTACTCTTTTATCACGCGCAAATTGATATGGGACCAAGACAGAATAAGACCTTTTGCTTGACGCTGGGGGGTTGTATCCCCAAACCCTACATTCAGCCCTGTGCCGGTTGATTATTATTAATGTGTCGTCAGTCACGCGGGGCGTGTCGCGTGCCTACACTATATTTTTAGTTATAAAATGACGCGCGCCTCGGGACCCGTCAAATTTAGCTTTGTGCTCGTTTTTATTTTTGTTGGAGTACTTTTGGTTGTTTATGTTTTAATGGACGATCTGCTTCGAAAAGTTTTTTAACCGAAATTAAAAAAGGAGGAGGTTATCAATTCAGTTGTTTTTTATGTATGTACATCACATTATGTTTGACAGTCGTCTCGCAGTGGTCGAGTAGCCGGCTGTGAAGCGAGAGGCCAGGGGTTCGATTTTTGTACCGACACCAAATGTTTGTGTGATCTATAAATTTTTGTTTCGGGTCTGGGTGTTTCTCCCCAGAGGGGTTGGCGTCAGGCAGGTGGCTGGTCCTATAAACTATAAGCCGAATCTATCTGTAACATGTTAAAAAGCATGTTGCGCCGACCCCACAGCGTGTAGGATAAGGGCAGGTGGAAGAAGAAGAAGAAGTAAGGTTTTGAAAGGGTTGTATTTCCCATTTATGTTTTTTTTTATTTGATTGAATGGCGAGACGAGCTGAAGGTAAGCGCTACGCCCGCCCATAAATAGAAGCAACACCACACAGAACTTTGAATTACAAAGCACTGCATGGCACTGAACTGCGCTCGTCATCTCGAGACATAAGATGTTAAGTCTTATAATGCCCCGTAATTTCACTGGCTTCAATATCGTTCAAACCGAAACACAACAGTGCTTACACACTGTTGCTTGGCGGCAGGAATAAGAGATGTGTAGATATATAAGTATGTAGATATGTATACATAAATGAGAAAATGTAGAATCAAACATTTTTCATACACGTCTTATAATTTCATCACAGGAATAAAGTGTATACAATCATTGAAATAAATAAATAAATTCGCCTACATACATCGTAACAAAGCGTCGACGACGGGCCAAATTGAACGTTGCCAGCGCACATATTAAAATTTCAATTAACACAACCAATTAAGAGTGTTGATTACAAACATTGCGATATAATGCGAGTTATTACGTGGATGGCCCAGACAGGGCAAATGGGAAATGGGCAAATGTGTTTTGTTAACGAGTTCCGTGTGGAAGTTTGCCCTCCACATTGGTCTTTGTAAAATTATGTTCTTTTTGATTTATTGACGAGACGAGCAAGGTGCTCGTCTGATGGTAAGCGCCACGCCTGCCCATAAACAGAAGCAAACACCACACAGAACTTTGAATTACAAAGGACTGCATGGCACTGAATTGCGCTCGTCACCCCGAGACATAGGATGTTAAGTCTCATAAAGCCCAGTAATTTCACTGGCTTCAATGTCCTTCACACCGAAACGCAACAGTGCTTACACGTTGTTGCTTGGCGGCAGAAATAGACAAAGCGGTGGTACCAACCCAGACGGCCTCTCGCATACGAGGGACCTACCACCTTGTGAATTGTCATTAGATGGATCTGAAATAAGCTGTTAGCGTTTTTTGTATGGTTATTTGGTTGTGGTAGTCTAGTGTATTTTGATGATGCTGTGTATGCCATATATACAGGGTTAATTTTAAAACACCAGCAACCTCGCAGGACCAGATAGCTGACCCCATACGGAACAACTTTTGTTATACGAGTTTGGATATAACTCAATATATTAGGTCCTTACATATGAAATTGGCGTTTTTCGTACTGGCCACTTTAATCACAAATTTCTCCTCTTTGGTAAGGAATTCCAAATTCAAATTTGTACAGCTATAGACTCATGTATTTGTGCTTCGATGATCGTCATTCATTTGTTTTTTTTCTTCTGTTTTTTTCTGTTTGCGTCACTCATTTTACAAAATGGAAAACTTAAAATATCGCATTATTTACGAGTACGAGTTCCACCGTGGCACTAGTGCTGCGGAAACAACTCGAAGGGTGAATGATGTGTATGGCGGTCGTGTTGAAAAAGAAAACACAGTTCGTTTTTGGTTCCAACGTTTTCGTTCTGGAAATTTCGACCTGCAGAACAAGCCCCGTGGACGGCCTGAGACTCAAGTTCATAATGAAGAGTTGAAGGCTATTGTGGAAGCGGATCCATCGCAAAACACGTCCGAGTTAGCTGCAGGCTGCGATGTTAGTGATAAAACTGTTTTAATTCACTTGAAGCAAATTGGGAAGATTAAAAAGCTTGAAAGGTGGGTACCTCACGAATTGACTGAAGCAAACCGGCAAACGCGCGTCGACTGCTGCGTTACATTACTAAACCGGCACAATAATGAAGGTATTTTAAACCGAATCACCTGTTATGAAAAATGGGTTCTTTACGATAATCGGAAGCGCTCAGCGCAATGGTTGGATCCTGGCCAGCCAGCCAAATCCTGCCCCAAGCGAAAATTAACCCCAAAAAAGTTACTTGTAAGCGTTTGGTGGACTAGTGCCGGTATTGTTTATTACAGTTTTCTCAAATCTGGCCAGACTATTACGGCTGATGTCTATTGTCAGCAATTGCAAACCATGATGGAAAAGCTAGCGGCTAAACAACCTAGGCTGGTCAATCGCTCCACGCCACTGCTGCTTCACGACAACGCTAGACCACACACTGCGCAACAGACGGCTACTAAATTAGAAGAGCTTCAATTGGAAAGTCTAAGACATCCTCCGTACTCCCCGGACCTTGCTCCAATAGATTACCATTTTTTTCGAAATTTGGATAACTTCTTGCAAGGGAAAAAATTCAACTCCGATGGGGCAGTCCAAATCGCCTTCAAAGATTTTATTGATTCCCGTCCGACTGGTTTTTTAGTAAAGGGATCAATGAACTACCTATGAGATGGCAAAAGTGCATAGAAAATAATGGTTCATACTTTGATTAATTAAATATATTATATTAAAAAATATTCGACTTTTTGTTCCTCCCATACAAAACGCCAATTTCATATGTAAGGACCTAATATTTAAAAAAAAAAGAATTTTACAAGTTTTTGTTGTGTCGTGTTTTTCTTCGTAGAGTGCGGCGCGGCGCGGCGTGCGCGCGCGACATCAAACGCGCCGCTCAGCTGCTCGGGCGTTGACCTTCAAAGGAGCTAGCCCGGTTCCCCACGCTTCGCGTATTTGTTTACGTAATCTGCGATGCGCGTTGTAACGTTCAAGACGGAAATTAAATGAATACTTATTTTTGTATGAAAATAAAATCTAACAAATTATCAAAAGTCGTAGAACAAAAGTAGTAGCTTATAACCTTAGAAATCTACCCCTGCGAGGTTGCTGGTGTTTTAAAAATAACCCTGTACATTAGTTGATACTGATTTTTATATATAAGTTTATTTTACTTTTGTACTGACTTGTCATAAGCGCTATTTCAATTGCCCAAATGATTAATAAACGATTTCATTTTATTTCAATTCAATCTTTGTTTTTCGTAGAAAGACAAGTTGCTTTACCAGTTCTACTCTACTTAAATCAATTTCACAGCGTCTTTCCACAGTTTTAATCCCCTCAGTTATGAAAAACATAATGAAACTTTTACCGAATAGTTTACAAGAATTAATTGCAGCATATTGTGATCAAGAAATGTATCGATGTCTATAGAATTGTAATATTGTTCTGCGATTGTATCCGACCATTGTGTTTGTATGAATGCAACGGGTTTTGTATTCGTTATTTGTTGCCAACCCTTCTATCGCTTCTGCTTGTTATTACTGTGTCTTTGTTTTTCACCAGTTTGTATAATTGGAGTATTTTTGAAGTGTAAGTTTATTTTATGGATTGTTTACTGGAACGTATTTTATTCTATTAGAGTATTTAAGGTAGCTGGTGATAGTATATTCATATTAACTCGGATAGCGACTCCGGTATACATGTTAAAACTTGCTATAGGGACTCACACACCTTGTGTGGGTCGCGTACCAGAATTAACCAGTGTCTATCCGATTCTCCCGAGCAGCGTGTAGCTGGGACTTGCAAAGCGTTATAGTATACACCAGATGACCCAATATAGATATCAAGCTGGTGGTAGGATATTCGTACCCGCCCAGATAACAACCGCCGTGCACTGGTGTTAAAATCTGCCATAGTGACCCACCTTATGTGGATCGCGTACAAGGATTAACCAGTGTATATCCGGTTCTCTCTAAGGGCTAGCCCCTCTTCCTATCCCTTTCCCTTCCCTAATTCCTTTCCCTCCCCTTTAGCCCCGGGATGAGATACTGAATATCCCTTTCCCTTCCCTAATTCCTTTCCCTCCCCTTTAGCCCCGGGATGAGATACTGAAGGGGTCGCCAGTATCCCATTAGCAGAGACCCCTGTAGTTCATCCCAAGGGCTAAAAAGAACATATAGGTTGGTAAGGTTGTCTGGTAGAGATCGCTTTTAGCGATAAGACCGCCTTTTGTAACTTGATTTAGTTGTAAGATTCTTAAATTGGTGTGCAATAAAGAGTTATCTATCTATCTATATAGGTATCATTGGTATACGCACAAGTAACATAAAACCATTCTATATTTGGGAAAGAAAGTTGTCGCTCTCGTGGAAATCTGTTTAGCCGTTGATACAAATGAAATTATGTTGTTTACGCACATTTGTGTCTTGTGGCCTCCGTTTATCCCCGAATTACTTTTTATTACACTGTAGGGTTGTCAGTACAAATCGGTGACGTTTCTACGAACGTTCCAGTGTGTATGTGCCTACTTATCTTTTATCGTTGTGTCTACCCTTGTCTAGTCATGTTATGAAGTTGATATGTTCATGTTTTTGTGTAGAATATTTAAGGCTTAATTTGGAGGCTAGGGTTACTCAATTTTGTTATTTTTTTATGACTTTCACGAATCATTTTCAACGGCTTGGAATTGCCGATGTCAGTGAACGGCGATGACTGCTTATCATCTTGATTGTATGCCATTTTAGTGCGTTAATTAAGATAATCTCAATTTATTTGGATAGTTAGATAGATAACGCTTTATAACATTTAATTTTAACATGTGGAAACTTGTCATAAGCAATATTGTAACCAAATTGTAAACTTAATCATTGTACTATTAGTCTGTAAGCTTTCCTAATTATAAATAAATAAATTATTGTAGACACACACATAAAAAAAAGGAATAATCAAAACCAGCAAATAAATGTGCCACAAGTGGCGGCCTTATCACTAAAAGCGAAATCTTCCAGGCAACCATTGGATTTGTTTTTTATAGCATAGGCCGGTAAACGAGCAAGTGAGTCACCTGATGGTAAGTGATCTCCACCGCTCATGTACGCCCATAATACTAGTAGTATCATGGGCGCGTTGCCGACCTTAAAGGAATAGGATAATTAGGGATTGGGAAGGGGAGGGGATTTGGGCTTCCGGATATCTCACTGACCGTACAAAATGCAGCAGCAAGCCGTTACTTTACGTCGGTTTTCTGTGAGACAGTGGTAACGACCCGGTCGAGCAAGCCCATTCATGCTGTAGACAAAACTGTCTACAGCGTGGCTCTACCACCCTAAGAGTGGATGGAGAGAATTATCAAGAAAACTTTAGACGGGGTGTATTTAGTTAGAGATGTTGAAAAAATATCCATATTTTTCTGTGCTACATTCATGTTTTTTGGCGATACATTTTGATTCGATACCTTTTATTAAGTATCGAAATCATATGTAAATAGATATTTCTATAAATAGAATATGAAATGAATGTAGACCACATTATTATTAAGGTGCAAAAAAAAGGTTATCCAAATATCAAGTCGATATATCGATATTTTTGGGCGCAATGTCAAAACCGATATTGATACTTTTTAAAATTATCGATACGATAAATAATTTTAATATTCACATATTATACACAAATTCATATCCATTAGATGATTGTTTTGGCCAACCCTATAAGGCCCATGTGGCCCCGAGGGCAGGTTGTGCAATTATCGCTAACTCGATTGACTCTTAACCCTGTCATACGACTTTTTTGACCCGAAATCCACTTTTTATTAGATACGTATTTTCAGATGTTTGATTGCGATGTTGTAATTAAGGACAAGGACAAGGAATATGTAGCATAAATCTCATTAAAAAGTCATGAACGTAGTACCTCAATAGGCCACGCTGTAGACAGTTTTGTCTGCAGCATGAATAGGCCGGCTCGAAGAGGTCGTCACCGCTGTGTCACAGAAAACCGACGTAAAGTAGCAGCTTGCTGTGGCGTTTCGTAAAGTGAGTGAGATATCCGGAGGCCGAAATCCCCCTTCCCAATCCCTTAAATATCCCTTCCCTTTAAGGTCGGCAGTGCGCCTATGATTCTTTTAGTATTGTTGGCGTACATGGGCGGTAGAGATCACTTACCATCACGTGACCCACTTTCTCGTTACAATAAAATCCCAATATCACTTTATCTGCACCTCAACTCTGTAGTCGTACCGCGTACGCAATACATTGTGGGCAGGCAGTCTAATTCAGTAATATTGAAATGGTATTAGCACTGTATTAGCATGTTTACGAGTATTAGTTCACCAAAAGCGCTACACCTAATGCATATGTTAATTATTTTGCATGACTGGTGGGATTTTTGTCTGGCATTTAAATAACGAACTTCTGTTAGTAATCAATACTGTAGTCGTTTGGAAATGTCGGTAATTATGTCCGACTCAGGGTTTTTCATGCTTTGCAACTGTAAAATTTATGTCTATATGCTGAATCCGGTGAGCGGAGAGTTGAGGATGGGAGATGCTTATGTTGCTCTGTCATTCTTGGTTATAGGGTATATATAATTTAAAATATCTTGAGTGGTAGAGCCACGCTGTTTGTCTACTCTATTGTTGTTTTGTCTACTTGTGGTTTTTACCACTATTTCGCAGAAAACCACCGTAAAGTAGCGGCTTGTTGCTGCGTTTCGTACGGTGAGTGAGATTTCCGGAGGTGCAAATCCCCCTCTACTTTTCAATACCCATTTCTTTCTTCTAAGGTCGGCAATGCATGTATGATTCTGGTATCTTGGGTGACGTACTTGCCCTTTTGCCAGCTTCAAAAACTCAACAAATCGACCAAGAATGACGAACGTCCGTTACAATAAATACAGAAATATCACGACCCAAAGAAATCTAAGTTGTACAAGAGCAGTTAACATATTGTAACATTACTAAGGGTAAAATTATTAACTCGTCACTGTTAGGTCACGGTTTACACTCACACTACACTCGACAGCCACTGACCGTATTGTCGAATAGTTAAATTGTATTATAGCTGCTTTAAAGAGTATTGGCCTGAGTAACATTATTCTTTTATTTATTTGATTAAATGACGAAATGAGCAAGGCGCTTGCCAGACGATAAGCGACATAAACAGAAGCAACACCACACAGAACTTACACAACTTAACTTACTTACACAGATGTTAAGTCTCATAATGCCCAGTAATTTCACTGTATTTCAAACCGAAATACAACAATGCTTACACACAGTTTCTTGGCGGTAAAAATAGACAAAGCAAAATGTTGACGAATTTATGTTTCACCGTATGCTGTGTATCGTGAAGTACATAGGACTTTTGAAACGCGCTGTATCTCTTTTACATTATTATGTGGCATGGTGAATAGCAACTACGCATCGTGGTATGTTCAGTATCTTCCTAAATAATGTCGATGTGTCCGAAATAAGCATCTTGTCACTTTTTCATCTATCCAATGGTTTCATTTGAGATTTGGGAGCCCATTTTTTTATAGCATAAACCGGCAAACGAACAATTGGGTTACCAGATGGTAAGAGATCTCTATCGCTCATGTACGCCTACAATACTAGAAGAGTTATGGGTGCATTGCCGACTTTAAAAGGAAGGGATAATTAAGGGATTGGGAAAGGGAGGGGGATTTGGGCCTCGCGACATCTCACTCACCGTACGAAACGTACGAGCAAGCGACTACTTTACGTCGGTTTTCTGCGAGATAGTGGTAACGACCCAGTCGAGCCGGCCAAACTGCTGTAGTCTAAACTACACCACTCTTAATTTTGATTGACTAACAACATATCGCTACGACTTAAAACCTTCAAGAAAGGAGCCTGTTCTTCCCTCAAAGGCTGGCAACGCACCGTCAATTCATCTGGTATTGATGGTGGAGGGCGATAATCACTTACTATCAAGTAACCCGCTTTCTCTGTCGCCCTCTCTTTCATAAAAACATGTTATTAGATATACTAAAATTATTTTCCACAGGCCAATGCTAAACATACTGACAGTATATAATGCGTTGTAACAAAAGATGGTAGAACTAAATTTTCAGGGTTCGTACACAACGAACGGCTTACACGTTACCGATCCGCTGTCAGTGGGTATAAATGGAAATTAATGGTTCAACCCTCAACCCTAGCCAGCCCCTCCCCTCCGCTCGACCACCGACACCCGCAGCAACCCTCGTCACGCCGCCGTAAGGCAGTCGACTAATAAAACGTCATATTGTAAAATTAGCAAAATAAAACGCTTTGTTTGAAACATGTTCAGCGGAAAATTGATAAGGTACCGCTGTCTTGTCAGTATGGTTTTTAATTTATGGTTTTGGATTTTTATGAGCTTTCCGTGTTTGATTTTATAAATAACTAGCTTTTGCTCGCGGCTTTGCCCGCGTGAACAGCATTTAAATATTATCATCCCTTTTTTTTACCCCTTTGGGGTAGAATTTATTAAAATCCTTTCTTAGCGGATGCCTACGTCATAACATCTACCTGCATGCCAAATTTCAGCCCGATCCCTCCAGTGGTTTGGGCTGTGCGTTGATAGATCACTATGTCAGTCAGTCATCTTTGAGTTTTATATATATATAGATAAATAAATACACCCAAAAGTCACTCACGAACTACGAGGCACTTGAGACGACGACACTCAGACTGGAAAGACCGGTAAACGAGCGAGTGGGTCACCTGATGGTAAGTGATCTCCACCGCCCGTGTACATCCACAATGCCTGAAGAATCATGGGCGCGTTGTCGACATTAAAGGAAATAGATAATTAGGGATCGGGTAGGGGAGGAGGATATGGGCCTCCGGATATCTCACTCACAGTACGAAACGCAGTAGCAAGCCGCTACCTTACGTGGGTTTTAGTAGAAACATGAATCCCATGAAGAAGTTCATCTAGGTGTAAAGGAATATGTTGTAATTAAACATGTAATTAAGTCTTAAAACTCAAATAGTTTAAGAATCTCGTGACGTAATAAGAAATATTACGCAAAAATGCGAGTCCCAAAAGGTATTTGTAAACCATAATGGCAATTTCCGACGAATGAAGTTCTCTGAAATCGATTTGTAATATCATATTCCAATTTAGTTACGAAAAGGGTAACCGTAAACTTTTTTATATCCGGTCTCTAGAGAATATAAATTCATTGGGTTGCAATAAATATATACATACATACATGGACTCATCCCTGTTTCCCATAGGGGTTGGCAGAGACACCGGACTTCCGCTTGCTACGATCCTTACACACCTCTTTGGTCTCCTTCGTCTGTCCACCTTTTTGAACATCTGTTGAACTCTTATCGACATAAAATAAGTTTCTATACTAAAAAGCAGCTAATCTCCCCCGGCATGTACGGGTGCATTCATTTCACGGTGAATTCTAAACTAATATCCCAAGACGAGGCTAAGAGTGCACCGGAGCCATTTTCCGCCTCCCCTCCCCCAATCACACGGTGTCGTTGGCAAATCCTGATAAAATTAAATGCATGCGATACGGTGCCTTATTGCTCTAGCTTAATATGGAGATGAGGTGAAGATTCCATTCACATTGGAATAAGTGCAATCGGAATTGGACGAGCGTTTTCAAGATCATTATACATGTCGTGAAAGTGAAAAAATGAGGACTTAACTACTTCTGTACGTGATCGTAAGACCGGTTTTAGCAACGTTATATTGACCGACTAAAATAAAGATATTCTGTGTTGAAATTGTAGGTATGAATGCAAAATTGACCGTGATTTTTTTTTAAACTAATGAATCAATTGTGAAGATTCTTTCACATAATTTAAGGACTAGTTTTTTATCGTGGTTCCGCCACACCCCCGCAAATGTCTTTACTAAGAGAAGTTGATATTTATTAAATCAAAGATAAATAGCTTATACCTATTAGGGATAATGTAGCTTCATAATGGTGAAACGATTTTCTAAATCGGTTCTGTAATTCCCGAGATTATCCTCTACAAACTTCAGTCTAAACTCATAAACTTCTTTATAAAACGAGTATAGATGAGTTAGTGGGCAAATCTTTACCAAATATATTTTATTATAAACGAAGTAACCTTCATCAGCATTGTAAATAATCATTTTTTTTACTAGCTCTATATTATACATGTCCCGCTGCTGGGCACGGGCCTCCTCTACTGAATGAGAGGGGTAAGGCCTTAGTGCTTACTCATAGTAATATCATATTATATGTGGTAGAGCCACGCTGTAGACAGTTTTTGTCTATAGTACGAATGGGCCGGTTCAACCGAGTCGTTACCACTGTCTCACAGAAAATTTAGAGGAGCCTGCGACAGGACATACGGAGGACCGATGCAAGCACAGGATGTACCCCTTTACCGTCCTAACTAATAATAAAGTCATGTCGCAAACCCCTCGGGAAAATCAGATATACACTGGCTCACCCTGAAACGCGATCCACACAAGGTGTGGGACACTATGGCAGGTTTTAACACCATGTGTACAGTGGTCGCTATACGGGCGAATATGAATATCCTACCACCAGCCAGTTTGATGGTTTCTCTAAATAATATCTCTAAAGAGCTAATCGGCCGGCTTAAAATAACATATTACTGTACTAACATTAGCGATCAAGTTCGCATAACTAACTACAGTTCGCTGATAGCTTCGTGTTTATTTTCAAGGTAGATTCCAATCAAAGTTCATAATCTGTTCACTGAACCCGCCTAATGGGATTACCGTATCAATTTAATTTTGTAATCAATGTATATATATATAAAAATGAATGTTTGTCTGAATGTCCTTTATAGAATCGTAAACTATGCATTTGATCATGTGATGATCTTTAGCAAAGTTGTTGTGGATAAGCCCACCAAGGTTTCTGAGTTGGTACGACCAATTTTTGACAGATGGCGCCACTGTTAGGCTACTTTTATCCCGGAAAAAGCGGATCACGCAGGCGGAGCTGCCAGGGACAGCTAGTCTAAATATATAAAACTCAAAGGTGACTGACTGACATAGTGATCTATCAACGCACAGCCCAAACCACTGGAGGGATCGGGCTGAAATTTGGCATGCAGGTAGTTATGACGTAGGCATCCGCTAAGAAAGGATTTTGATAAATTCTACCCCCAAGGGGATAAAATAGGGGATGAAAGTTTGTATGAAACTTTGCCAATTTTAAACGTTCACGCGGGCGGAGCCGCGAGCAAAAGCTAGTTTCTTATACAATAAACATTACGAGTTATGAGTTGACAAAAATAATGGAAGTGAAAGTATGAATTAGGCATTTAGTAAATCTCTTCGGTTTATTACCCGAAAGAAATAAATTATGTGAATGATCCATCCAATAAACTCTCAAGATTGAAATAATAGGCTTCATTTATACTATAATGGTATTATCCTAAACATTATAAAATGCTTAAGCTATTGTTTTAATGTTTTTAGAATCATGCAAAAATTTGTGAAACAATTTTAAAGAGATTACACATGATGCGTTAAAACATAGAATTTAAAGTGGTAGAGCCAAGCTGTAGACAGTTTTGTCTACAGGATGAATGGGCCGGCTCGACCGGGTCGTTACTACTGTCTCATAGAAAACCGACGTAAATTAGTGGCTTGCTGCTGCGTTTCGTATGGTGAGCGAGATGATGCTGGCTCCAATGTCCTTCAAACCGAAACACAACAGTGCTTATACACTGTTGCTTAGCGGCATAAATAGACAATGCGGTGGTACTAACCCAGACGGCCTCTCGCATACGAGTGACCTACCACCTTGTGGATATGAATATTTTATCGTACATATTTGGTTTCAATTCCATAATCATTACATTTTTAACTAAAACAAGAATTTAACCCAACAGCTTATAGTTAAAATGACTTTTAAACCCAATTCCCGAGACATCCAACCTATTACACCCTCAAGGGCCTAATAAAAAGTTAAAGAAAACTCCATAAAGGTTGGAAAACAATTGAAAAACCAATTGTCTGTACAGAAGGTAAAGTATTTGGAACAAATTCGGGTATCACGAGCGTGGAGAGGGCACAAAAAATTCAATTGGGACCTGAAGCACCGCTAAATAGAAAAGTCGTAAACCGTTTACGTACAGAGGAATGTTGTTTTAACATCATTTAGGGGAGAAGTGGTCTAAGTTAGGATTTTTTTGACCCTTCCATTCTATTCAATATCGAATGGCCAAGCAACAGTGTGTAAGCACCGTTGTGTTTCGGTTTAAAGGACATTGAAGCCAGTAAAATCACTGGGCATTATGAGACTTAACATTTTATGTCTTGGGGTGACGAGCGCAGTTCAGTGCCATGCAGTGCCTTGTAATTCAAAGTTCTTTGTGGTGTTGCTTATATTTATTGGCAGGCGTGGCGCTTACCAGCAGGCGAGCGCCTTGCTCGTCTCATCATTTAATAAAAAAAAGAAGAAGATTTTCATTCCTACAGTTGGTACTACTATGCGTTGAGCTATCGCTGAGTTTTATGCTAATGACGTCACTGGTCAATTCTAAATTTTCACTTTGAAATCTTTACAAACCCTCTCTCAACTCACAACTTGCGTCCTTTAAACCAATCGGCGTTGTCTGATAGATGGCTTCCATTTTTA
Source organism: Amorpha juglandis (assembly GCA_949126905.1). Taxonomy (NCBI): domain Eukaryota; kingdom Metazoa; phylum Arthropoda; class Insecta; order Lepidoptera; family Sphingidae; genus Amorpha; species Amorpha juglandis. The sequence continues at coordinate 822,907 of OX421368.1, forward strand.
AAGTAAAATGCTATTACATTAAGCCTTTGACTTTTAAAGAGCGTCTAAATGTATAACCCGTGTATATTACGCGTAGCCTGTGGCTTTCATTCGTCCTCAAACGCTTTGATCTTCGATGCGTTGTATTAGAGAGATAAAAATAGACATTATAGCAATAAAATTTTAAATCACTATTAATATATAGCGATAGCTCAGCGGGGAGTGGTATGGACTGTCGAGACGAAAGTCGCTGGTTCGAAACCACCCCCAAGAACATGCACCTCTGACTTTTCTAAGTTACGTGTATATGAATTGTTATGTCTGCCTACCCCTTCGGGGGTTACAGGCGTGAGTGCGTATGTATGTATGTATTTTTTATTTGACTGAATGACGAGTCGAGCAAGACGATCGTCTGATGGTAAGTGCCACGCCTGCCCATAAACAAAAGCAACACCACACAGAACTTGAATTACAAAGCACTGCCTGGCACTGAACTGCGCTCGTCACACACTGTGCAGGATCAGCTCGAATTTACGATGACCTGAGGTAACTTCGGGTAATGCCGTAGGGAGCGCCCTTATATACATTTTACTTAAGTGGCGCGCGGCAATACCGTAAAGAGAGCCTCGTTATTTTGCACATTTCGTCCTGTATATAGTTAGTTTTAAGCGTAATAGTTTTTAATTATTGTTTTCAATGTTTTTTTTCTATATTATTTACTTCAATAAAATATACAGTTATTGATCCCCTTAGTCATAAGATCGTAGAATGTGTAGTTATATCGTTATAACTTAGTATATAAGTTAGTAAATAAGGTACATAATAAAGGATATAGAATCCCGTCTCCTTATTGGTCGATCGCCTAGAGGGGAAGGGTCAGAGGAGTGAGGGACGAGGGCCGGCAATCGAATAAATTACGGGTTGCCGGCCCAGCGAAGCCAGTTCGCCGCTCCAGCTCCCTCGGGTCACAAATAAGAAGAAAGAAGAAACAAGAAGAATCAAGCAAGAAAAACGCCCAGGCTACGCCCAGAAGCAAGAAAAACGTCCAGGCTACGCCCAGAAGCAAGAATAACGTCCAGGCTACGCCCAGAAGCAAGAATAACGTCCAGGCTACGCCCGGAAAAGAGAAAAACGGTCACGCAAGCAAGAAGAACGTATCCGCCAAGCGGAAGCTCTGTAATCAGATCATTTCCTGTTTCAAATAAAGAGAGACGTCAAAGTTTGATCTGATTTTCAGTCCAGGACCTCAACCGAGGCATTTACCCACGCAATCCCAGCACACACACATCGTTGGTCCTTCGGAGTCGGATTATCGTGGGAAATGCCTGTAACCAGGTCAACTGGACGCAGAGCCGCTTCGGCGACAGTCTCGACAGACGCTACCGTGACGGACGCCACGAGTGCGTCGGGCACCGGGACGAGCGCTACAGGCCAGTCTAGTGCCGCCACGCTCGTTTCCGGGACCTCGGCCACAACTACGGACGTCACGGTCACGACCGACCTCTCGCGTACGTCCGCGACCGCGACCGCGACCGACACCTCGCGCGCGACAGGTGTCTCGCGCATCCCGGATGCCGCGACCGATCTCCCGCGTGCGCCCGCTACCACAATCGACGCCGCGCGCGCGACCGGCGTCATGCGCGTACCCGCCACCACGAACGTACCTACGCGCGCGCCCGGTACCACGAACGTCGCGTCGCATGCACCCTCTACCACGATCGACCCCGCATGCACGCCCGGTACCACGAACGTTCGGTCGCCCGCACCCGCTACCACGGTCGAGCCCACTCGCGCAACTAGCACGAAGTCTGCGACAGTACGCCGAAGCAAGACTGTATCGAAGAGATCAACAAGATCATCGCGTCTGGCCGCCGCACGGGCCGAACTCGCCCGACTCAAGGTGGAATTAGCCGCCGCCCGTATAGCCGAAATAGAAGCAGAGTCGGACTCAGACACGAACTCCGCCGTCACCGAGGCTGAACAGGAGCAACGGGTCCACAGTTGGCTGGAAAGCAGTCAACTGTTAGCCATCGACTACCAGCCAGCAGCGCAACATGAACCTCAGCCGCCGGCCGATCCTGCCGTCCCAGTGACCACTGCCGCGTCATGGGACACCCCGGCGCCTGCACCGGCGGGAGTCACCGCCGCACTCCCGCCACCCCTGCGCATGGTGACACCTGGCGAACTCCAGAACTCGACAGCGCAGCTACCTCCGCCACCGATCACCGCCGCATCGGGAGGCCAGAACTTCGGAGCTGCGCCGCCGCCCACGCCACCGGTCGCGCCACCGTGGCACCAGAACCCGGTTGTGCACCCGCCCATGCAGAACTTCGGGGAAGCACAGCCGCCAACAGTAAACCAAGCCGCCAGCCACGCGCCTTGGAGACCCTTCGCTTCAGACGTCCCGCGTCAAGAACTTAATGAAGCGATAGCCATTCAGCGAAGATCGACGGAGATTCAAGAGTTGGCCTCCGCGATTACATGCGCAGTCCAGTTTGCACAGAACAGGCAGCCAATAAGGTACAGTGAACTACCAATATTTAATGGTGCACATCAAGACTGGTTGACCTATAGAGCCGCCTACATCGAGACGGCGCATCACTTCTCATCGTTGGAGAACATGTCAAGACTACGTAGAAGCCTCAAAGGATTGGCGAAGGAAGCGGTTCAAGGGTTGTTGATTTCCATCGCGGACCCGAACCATGTTATGAAGTCACTGGAGACGCGATTCGGGCGACCGGACTCCATTGCAATAGCGGAAATAGAACGACTCAGAACTTTGCCGCGCCTCACCGAATCGCCGCGTGAACTATGCACCTTCGCCACAAGAATCGAGAACATTGTAGGAACACTACAAGCCCTCGACTGTGCCTTCTACTTGTACAACCCGGAACTCACGCGAAACATAGTCGAAAAACTTACACCAACGTTGAGAAGACAATGGTACGTGTTCGCATCCGCGCAACCGAAGTCGGATCCAGACCTAATTAAATTTTGCCGCTTTATAGCGAAAGAAGCGGAATATTGTAGCCCGTTCGCCCCACCGGAACAAGTCGTCGACCGAACTCCAACCAAGCCGAACACGCCGGGACAACGTCGACAAAGGGTGAACGCGGTCGCCGAAAATAATAAGCCGGCTTGCGGACTCTGCAACAAGGAACATAGTATTGCGGAATGTAAGCAATTTAAGGACGCAGACATCAATGTAAGATGGGACATAGCGAAGAAGCATCACCTATGTTTCCGGTGCCTGCGACATAGATCGAAGCAACACAGCTGTAAACCCAAGAAATGCGAGATCGACGGCTGTGTACACCTCCACAACAAACTTCTTCACTCAACAAAGAAGAATAGTAACGAAGAAGTGAAGAATGAAGAACAAGTAAACATGGCATACGCTCCGAAGGTGTCCTTCCTCAAGATTATCCCAGTTACTATTTCCGGACCGGCGGGAGCTGCGGACGCGTTGGCCCTATTGGACGACGGATCGACGATAACCATCGTCGACGCGGAACTGGCCAGGAAGATAGGAGCCGACGGTCCGGATGAGCCCCTAAGTATCACTACATACGACGGGGAAACAGGAAGCGAACTCAAGTCCCGTCGAGTCACCTTCACGATAAAAGGGACAAATCAACAGGAAGATAGAATCCAAGCGCGCACTGTAGAAAACCTCCGGCTGACAGCGCAACACATCCCGAAGGCGGCGATCGACAACTGCGAACACCTCAAGGATATAATATCGGAACTACGCCCTAGCGACGCGACACCAAAGATCCTGATAGGCCAGGACAACTGGCATTTATTGCTCGCTACGGAAGTCAGAACCGGGAAGAGGAATCAACTAGTCGCATCGCTGACCCCGCTCGGATGGGTGGTGCATGGAAGTCATACGCGAACACTGGGACATCGTGTAAACTTCATCAACCACAGCGCAATGGACGGCGAACTCACAGAGATGGTGAAGAAGTTCATCACGCTCGACAACTTGTACGTCGACCCAAGACGACCCAATAGTGACCCGGGGGAGCAAGCGCTTCGTATATTGGAGCAACACACTAAACAGAACTCAGATGGCCGTTATAGGACTGCATTGTTGTGGAAGAAAGAAGATGTTGTCATGCCGAATAATTACGACAACACATTAAGAAGACTTCTCACCATTGAGAAGAAGCTAGATCAGAATCCCGAGCTCAAGGTAAAGTACAATGAACAGATGGAGGCATTGGTAACCAAGGGTTACGCTGAACCGGCTCCTCCTACGACGACACGTAAGACTTGGTACTTACCCCATTTCGCCGTGTTCAACCCAATGAAGCCTGGCAAGTTACGAGTGGTACACGACGCCGCCGCCAAGACCAGAGGTACATCTTTGAATGACCAGCTGCTCACCGGTCCGGACCTCCTACAGCCGCTGCCAAGTGTCATAATGAAGTTTCGTCAACATCCAATCGCAGTAACCGCCGACATAAGCGAAATGTTCATGCAAGTGGAGCTGCGAGAAGAGGATCGCGACGCGCTCCGGTACCTGTGGAGAGGGGACAGACGCGACGAACACCCGCCGCGACAGTATCGCATGAAGTCGCTGATTTTCGGGGCATCCAGCTCACCCTCGACCGCTATCTACGTGATGAATCGCAACGCGGAAGAACATCGCCACAAGTACCCGGAAGCCGTCGACGCAATCAAGACGAAGCATTACATGGACGATTACCTCGACAGCTTCAAGACACTGGAAGAGGCGACAAAGATAACACAACAGGTACGGGAGATCCACCGGAACGCACATTTTGAACTTCGCAAATGGTCATCGAATTCGACGGCTCTACTGGAAGAACTCGGCGAAAATATCGGGCAAGAAAACAGCGTCGCCTTGGAGGAAGATACCAAGATCGAGAGGGTACTCGGCCTCATATGGAAACCCACTGAAGATCGTCTTGCCTTCAATTTAGACTTGGGACGCATACCTCAGAACGTCCTACACAGCGAAAGGCCGACGAAGCGACAAGCCCTAAAAATAGTAATGTCGCTATTTGACCCGCTCGGGTTAGTCTCGCCAATAACCATAGCGGCGAAACAAATTTTACAGGAGGTTTGGAGACACGGCACTGAGTGGGACGAGCCAATAGAACCAGACTTGGCCGCGAGTTGGGCCAGGTGGATCACCAACCTCAAGAATCTAAGGTCAGTATCGGTGCCGAGGTGCTACCCAGTCTACAGCTCGGCGATATCCCTGCAATTACATGTCTTCACCGACGCGAGTGAGTCCGCGTACGCGACGGCGCTGTACTGGCGCGCCGTGGATGCCGGAGGACACGTCAAGGTCACGCTCATCGCTGCCAAAGCCAAGGTAGCCCCTCTGAAAGTGACATCGATCCCAAGACTGGAGTTGCAGGCAGCAGTACTCGGCGCGCGTATGGCAGCCGCCGTGAAGCAGGAACATCACAGAAAACCCGAGGCGACAGTCTATTGGACAGACAGTCGCACAACACTAGCATGGATTCGCACCGGGTCAAGATCATACAAGGCATACGTCGCTCATCGTGTCGCCGCGATAGAAGAGCACAGTCACACAAACGAGTGGCGGTGGATACCAACAAAGCTCAACGTGGCCGACGACGCGACTCGCAACGTGCCGGACGACTTCGGGACGGACCACCGTTGGTTCACCGGGCCAGAGTTTTTGCTGCAGGAACCGGAGATGTGGCCACCGGATGACAGGGACGTCATCACCGCAACGGGTGAAGAGCGACTGTGCCACATCGCCAAGAAGCAACCTCCACGGCTCAAGGAGGCCCTACCAGACGTCAACCGCTTCTCTCAGTGGACAAGATATCTGCGGGCCGCGGCACGAACATTACAAGCCGTGGAAGTGTTCCAGCAAAAAGCAAGACAAAAAGTCAATTACAAGAGAACGAAACAGAATTCGAACCCGGACCCGACATGGCGCAACCAGAAGGCCAAGACACCCGCGCCGAAGAAAACGCCTACTTCGACAACAGAAGATACGTTTCTGCCGATCCCCGCTCGACTGCAACGCCGTGCAGAAGCCCTCATCCTACAAGTGAGCCAAGAGGATTCCTTTCCCGAGGAGCTACAGGCGCTCAAGAAAGGAAACACCGTATCAAGAGACAGCCGGCTCTACGCGCTTAGTGTAAACCTCTCTGAGGGATACATTAAGCTGAGAAGCAGAATAGGGGCCGCGCTCGAAGTATCCGAAGACATGAAGCACCCAATAGTACTAGATGGTGACCATCCAGCAGTAAGGTTGTGGATCAAGCACGTACACCGACAGCTGCATCACGCCGGCGTGGAAGCACTGGTCAACGAGTGCCGGACACGGCACTGGGTCCTCCGCTTACGTCCTACGGCCAAGAGCATCGTGCGACAGTGCCTACAATGCCGCGTGAGAACTGCAACTCCGCCACAACCCAGCACAGGCGACCTCCCACCTTGTCGTCTTGCACTCCATCAGCGACCCTTCACGTACACGGGACTGGACTACTTCGGGCCGCTAAGCATCACTGTAGGCCGCACTCATCAGAAGCGGTACGTCGCCCTATTTACCTGCCTCACTACGCGCGCCATCCACCTGGAATTGGTATCGTCGCTCAGCGCATCTTCTGCGATCATGGCGCTGAGAAGAATGATTGCACGACGAGGTTGTCCGACACAACTATGGTCGGATAACGGCACCAGCTTCCACGGCGCGGACAAGGAGCTTCGTCAAGCTGTCATCGCGGCCACCGAGCAAGAGGCGTCCAAGCAGGCCATCGACTGGCGCTTCATACCACCAGGAGCACCGTTCATGGGCGGAGCATGGGAGCGCATGGTGCGCTCTGTGAAGACGGCACTCGGGACCGTGCTACATGAGAGGCATCCGTCAGAAGAGGTTCTACACACTTTGCTCGCGGAGGTTGAATTCACCGTCAACAGCAGACCTCTGACACACGTATCCGTGGATCCTCAAGACCCAGAAGCCCTCACGCCCAACCACTTCCTCATGGGCGGACCGGGACGAGTCTCAGCGCCGGGCCAGTTCGAAGATCAAGACCTGAACCTGCGTGCCAGCTGGCGTACCTCACAACGCCTAGCCGACATGTTCTGGGCACGATGGCTGAAGGAGTACCTGCCGGAGCTGAGAAATAGAAGAGACCCTCACGGAAGAGGACCGGAACCTCAAGTCGGAGACTTGGTGCAGATCGTGGACGGCAACCTCCCTCGCAACATGTGGGTGCGCGGACGCATCAGCGCATCGTATCCTGGACCAGACGGCATCACGCGCACCGTGGACATCGAGACAAGAAACGGCGTGCTCCGGCGTCCAGCTAAGAAGATCATCGTGCTGCTGCCGAGCGATCCTGCACCGACCTAAAATGCATCGCAGCGGCGGGCGATGCACGGCGGGAGAAATGTGCAGGATCAGCTCGAATTTACGATGACCTGAGGTAACTTCGGGTAATGCCGTAGGGAGCGCCTCTCCCTTATATACATTTTACTTAAGTGGCGCGCGGCAATACCGTAAAGAGAGCCTCGTTATTTTGCACATTTCGTCCTGTATATAGTTAGTTTTAAGCGTAATAGTTTTTAATTATTGTTTTCAATGTTTTTTTTCTATATTATTTACTTCAATAAAATATACAGTTATTGATCCCCTTAGTCATAAGATCGTAGAATGTGTAGTTATATCGTTATAACTTAGTATATAAGATAGTAAATAAGGTACATAATAAAGGATATAGAATCCCGTCTCCTTATTGGTCGATCGCCTAGAGGGGAAGGGTCAGAGGAGTGAGGGACGAGGGCCGGCAATCGAATAAATTACGGGTTGCCGGCCCAGCGAAGCCAGTTCGCCGCTCCAGCTCCCTCGGGTCACAAATAAGAAGAAAGAAGAAACAAGAAGAATCAAGCAAGAAAAACGCCCAGGCTACGCCCAGAAGCAAGAAAAACGTCCAGGCTACGCCCAGAAGCAAGAATAACGTCCAGGCTACGCCCAGAAGCAAGAATAACGTCCAGGCTACGCCCAGAAGCAAGAATAACGTCCAGGCTACGCCCAGAAGCAAGAATAACGTCCAGGCTACGCCCGGAAAAGAGAAAAACGGTCACGCAAGCAAGAAGAACGTATCCGCCAAGCGGAAGCTCTGTAATCAGATCATTTCCTGTTTCAAATAAAGAGAGACGTCAAAGTTTGATCTGATTTTCAGTCCAGGACCTCAACCGAGGCATTTACCCACGCAATCCCAGCACACACACACACACATAAGATGTTAAGTCTCATAATACCCAGTAATTTTACTGGCTTCAATGTATAATACTACATATATAACCAATCATTACAAACCAAACCAAAACAACTGATGCGTCTAACAAATTCAGCAACGTCACTTACAACCACAATAAATTCGTACGCCTTACGTGCGTGGCCACAAATTTGATAGTCCATTAAATTTGCATCGGACAACTTTATACTGTCTGCGACCGCCAGTGTAAAAATACACGAGCACGTGAACGTAATAAAAATGATGGTAAAACAGCGGTAAATCTGCGTAATTATCCGGAAGAGTTTTAAATGTACCCTCCCGTTTGTGAATGTTACTGTTATTAAGCGTGTTTGCAATGTTTGTGTTATCTGTATTCGCGTGGATAATTTGGACATGTGGCAGTGGTACAATATGTCCGAGGATTTGGGTAAGCATCCATATGGACAGCGGTGGCACACATGGTCAAAGCTTGTCAATAGCGATGTTGATAACGATAATTATTAATCATCAATTATTTAAAATAGTCGGTCCTTATTGATGGCGTAAATATAATTGCGTAATCGATAAATAGCCAGTAGTAGGAGTTTGACAGCCTCCGTGGCGCAGTGGGCGAGTAGCCGACTGTGAAACGTGAGGCCGCGGGTTCGATTCCCGCACCGAGCAAATATTTGTCTGATCCACAAATATTTGTCTGGGTGTTGTGAGACCAAAGTCTCTCTTTGTTCCTGATACCCACGACACAAGACTCGTATCTTACTCTGGGGTCAGGGCTATGTGTGTGACTGTTGGGTGTTATTTATTTAAATAAATATAATTGGCAGTAAAAATCTAGACTGATACGAGAGTGGGTGCTAGGAAGAGCCATGCTGTCGCTGTCGGCATATGGTCAAGTGGGTCACCTGATGGTAAGTGATCTCCACCGCCCATGCACGCTCACAAAACTAAAAGAATCATAGGCGCGTTGTCGACCTTAAAGAGAAGGGAAATTAAGGAATTGGGAAGGGGAGGGGGATTTAGGCCTCCGGATATCTCACTCCCCATACGAAAACCGCTACTTTAGGTCGGTTTTCTGTGAGACAGTGATAACGAGCCGGTCGAGCCGGGCCAATCATGCTATTGAAAAACTCTCTACCACTCAAAATATAATCCTGTAATAATAGTAATATCCTGTGAGGCGTGAGCCATATTAAGTACTCTTCTTGTCGATTTATAAAGTTTCTGTTTTAACTACTGTTTCTCGGAACTTTAAAGTCGTTAATTCTTTTGCAAGGTATAAAAAACATTATTAAAAGTTAGAAATAAAGCTGGCCAAGGAAAAATGGATATTTTGCAGTTAATGCCCCATGTGTAGTTTATTATTGTCTTCTTCCCCCTGCACTTATTAGAAAGATTTGGCTTGTAGTTTTTATGACCGGCCACCTACCTGGCGTCAAGCACATTGAAACCATTAATGCCCATTGAATACCAAATTGCTTATTGGTTCAACGTCAAGCCATTGTAATTTTATAACCCACTAACGGCGAAGGAAACATCATGAGGAAACCTGCCTATCTGAGACTTCTCTATGAGAAGAGACTTAGGTGGTAGGTCCCTCGTATGCGAGAGGCAGTCTGGGTTGGTACCACTTCTTTGTCTATTTCTGCCGCCAAACAACAGTGTGTAAGCATTGTTGTTTCGATTTGAAGGACATTGAAGGCAGTGAAATTACTAGGCATTATGAGACTTAACATCTTACTTCTCAGGACGACGAGCGCAGTTCAGTGCCATGCAGTGCTTTGTAATTCAAAGTTTTGTGTGGTGTTGCTTCTGTTTATGGACAGGCGAGCGCCTTGCTCATCTCGTCATTCAATCAAATAAAAAAAAAAAGAATTTCCAAATGATGTGAAGTCTACCAACCAGTCTTAGCTAGCATACCAACATATTACCATGGTAATACATGCCTGGTATTATTGATACAAGATGATGCTTTTAAAGCCCTTTGGACCCTCGTGGCTATAACAGTGAGATTATCTCACAATGCCATTTAATTCCCCTCGCGGAGTATTAAAACGGATATAGCCTAAAAATAGCTCAGGAAGGTAATAAAGAAAGTTTTTTATCTGTCCGCGGCTCCTGCTAATGTTTGGGGATAAATCTCGAGCGACAAAGGAGCCGCTCCGATGTAGATGTCATGTGATTTACTTTTATAGCGTTAAGTGAGATGACTGCCGTTTGGGAGTAGCGTGGGACTTTTTTAACCACCGCCGCAGAAAGAAGGATTTTGTTAGTTCAAAGCTTTATTTATCTTTGTTTATTATCAAGGCGCTCACCTGATGGGAAGCGCCACGCTTGCCCATACACAGAAGCAACACCATATAGAACTTTGAATTACAAAATAATGCATGGCACTCGTCACCCTGAGACATAAGATGTTAAGGCTCACAATGCCCAGTAATGTTACTGGCTTTAATGTACTTCAAGCAGAAACACAACAGTGCTTACACATTGTTGCTTGGCGACAGAAATAGATAAAGCAGTGGTACCAAACCAAACGGCCTCTCGCATACGAGGGACCTACCATCTTGTAAAATCTAGGAGAAAAGACCTCCTGTCCTGTCCTGTCCTGACCTGTCCTCAGATCTCATGGTCTTTCTACTCCGCGTCATATTACCTCATGAGAGTCGGCGTCGTAAATGACAGGTAAATGACAGGCTGGCACGTGCCTGCGGTAAATGCAGCTCTCGACTGCACCACTGAACCAAGGATTATGTTAGCGAGAGCTTGTTCGATTCAGTTATCTTTTGCTTTTTACTAACAGTTTAGTAAGCAAATACTTACGTTTGGGAATATGTAATATTTTATATATACATACATACATATTGGTTGGGGCGTACAGGGGTATATCCTTGTATCCCTGTGCCTGAATCGGCCATCCGCATGTCCTGTAGCAGGCCCCTCGACTTGCTTCTCCCCTCTTCGCAGCGTATAGAAGTATTTATACATCATAAACTCATTGTCGCTGCACTGCGCTTACCATCAGGTATAGTGCAGTCACTTTGCCGTGCTCGGATAAAATTGAAATACTTGACGTGTGAAGGCCATGCATATTTCCTATCAGAGAGCGTACACTTTCTTGGGATATATGTTTCCAGCTATTTCAATACATTTAAGTGAGATATTTTTCATAGTATACCAGACTGATTTGACTCTTCAAAATCCTTCACCTTCTTGTTTCCATACCCTTACACTACGGTCATAACAAAAAAACACTAAGACAATTCGTAAATATAATAATTAATACTACGCCTGTATTATACATGTCCCACTGCTGGGCTTTTCTACTGAATGAGAGGGGTTTGGCCTTATTCCACCACGCTGGCCTAATGCGGGTTGGCTGATACCTCTGAAACATATCTTTGAAAATTTTTATCGAGTTCTCAGGTAGGCAGGTTTCCTCACGATGTTTTCTTTACCGTTAAAGCAAGCGATAATTAACAATTAATATACACGTAACTTAGAAAAGTCAGAGGTGTGTACTCTTGGGGCTGGTTTCGAACCTGCGCCTTTCGTCTCGATAATCCGTACCACTCCCCGCTGAGCTATCGCTGCTTGCTATAAAGAAAATTCTTTACGAACTTAATAGCTCTTTATCGTTTGAGCCTCCGTGATTTCAAGGAATTTAATATCGAAGGTCACTAAGGGACGGGGAAAAGGCAATGTCGACGATTTAATGTAATTGTCATATTACACGTCCCTGGTGACGTCAGCTTTACTGAGGTTATTACGATCTTTTATTTTATATAGTGCCAGAGCCTCGCTACAGTCAGTTCTGTTTACAGCATGAATGGCCCCACTCAACGCGCTCATGTTTTATTTTATCATAAGTTCTAACAAAACGGACACTGAGGGTTCTGTAGTCCGTATCCACATCCTTAAATGTTTACTTTGTTATTTTTATTGTTTGTAAGAATATAAAATAAAGTAAATATACACAACAGTCACACACATAGTTACACATGCACAATAGGTTGAACGTGTATCAAGAACTATGAGAGATTTGCGTTCCCACAAAACCCAGCCCCGAAACAAATATTGTGGATTGCACAAACATTTGTCTCGGTGCGGTAATCGAATCCGCGGCTTCTCGTCACAACCGGCTGCTTGTCCGCTACGACAAGGACGCGGTGGAAAATTGAGCATTACGGTTCAAAAGGTAGAGTCCTTTAAATGTAAGATACACTATCAAACAAAATGCATAATGTCTGTAATAGATACCTTCGTACCTTTGTAGCCTTCGGATAAAGCATCCCGAAAATGATCACACGCAGATACATCCAAGCAAGAAGAACTTGCGAATTCTTTTGTCCTGATGCATAGAAATGGGTCTCCGTTTTTCATATAAACATTCGAAAATGAAACATCGTTCGGGCCTAATACGTCGAAGCCTAGCGCGAACCTAATAAAAATGTACAAAAAACATACAAGTCTGATCAAAAGTTAGTAATACGGGCGAAACTTCTTAGAAAGGATTGATCAAAGACCTTAGTTAGTTAGAACTTCCTAATTGAATGATGGGACGTAGTAAGATTCATGTAGGATGAAGGATAAGACAGGAATTACATTTATAAAATAAACTAGCAAAGGAAATAGGGTTGACTTGTACTTTTTTATTCTGTTAACCAATAAGTTACGTTTCCTAAAAACTTTTAACGAAATAATTATATAAATCAAGTAAAAAATAAATAAGTTAGAAGCCATTTAGGTGTGCTGGAAGGAGTAGTTGTCAAATGACGGAAAAACTATGCACGACATGGCATGTTACGTCATAAGTCTAGTCATTACGATGCACGCGTCCGAGAGAGGTAACGTGATTATCTCACTACACGCCTACTTTTGCTCATACCAATATTTAAAACGGCTTGCTTGCGGCTTGGCTGTGCCCCTGGCATTGCCGATGTCCATGAGCAGTGGTAGGCAGCGGCTTGGCTGTGCCCCTGGCATTGCCGATGTCCATGAGCGGCGGTGACCGCTTACCATCAGGCGGGCCGCTTGCTCGTCTGCCTATCAAGGCAATAAAAAAAAAAAAAAAAAAAAAAACATGAACTGCATTATGACCAAATTTTAATATTTCTGATTTCGTGAAATAGTTAATTTTCTTGTTGCCCAGTACATATCTCAGACCTACTGAAAAGGTTTTATAAGTGGAGATCGACCAATATACCAATATAATGATAACTGACTTCCACGGTCTTTCCTCTCCGAAAGGGAAGAAGCAGGCCGTCATGACTCTGGTGACCACCGATAAACTCATTGTTTGTTGGTGGTCGCTGGTTTTTTGTATTGAACTACGCTTACCATCAGGTGTAGTGCAGTCACTTTGCCGTGCTCTGATAAAAAGAGCCAAAGGTATTACATTCCAAAAAATGATTTTAAATTTTCTCTTTAAAAATGAAGTGGATGAATTTCAATGTAAGTGTGCTTATTCAGTGTTGTTTTTACAAAGTCTTATTGCATTACGACCGCCTTTCGTCTGAGGTTCCCTTCTTAATGAGGGATGAGGCTGTCGGAGTGTCGGCAAGAGTTTTGTTGTTTGTTATTTTTGAGATTTGATTGGATTTTCAGTTATCGTGTTAATTGCAAGATTTATGAACGTATTACATCCGCTTCAAATGGGTTTAATTCTCACATTAAGATTGAATATAAATTGGAATCTTTATTGAAATATAGATTCTAGGATGTTGTATCATACCTTTGAAAAGAAACGCATTAGGAATATTGCTTTATTCAATGTGCCTATACCCCTAGAGAGGCTGCCTGCTACATAGAAATTGCACCACTAAATTACGATCAATTGATCGTAACCGTTTGCTGGTGGTAGGATATTCATATTCGCCTAAATAGCGACCACCGTACACATGGTGTTAAAACCTGCAATAATGAACCCACATCTTGTGTGGATTGCGTTCCAAGATCAGGCAATGTATATTCGGTTCTCCCGAGGGGCTTGCGTCATGACTTGATGGTTGCTTGGTGCGAGTATAGGGGTACATCCTTGTATCCCTGTGCCTGCATCAGTCATCCGTCTGTCTTGTCGCAGGCCCCTCGATTTGCTTCTTCCGTCTCTGAAGAGAAGAATTTATACAGCCCGGCATGAGTCTGGTGACCACTGATAAACCCATTGTATGTCGGTAGTCGTTAATTGGACTGTACTATGCTTACCATCAGGTTTAGTGCAGTCACTGCTGTGCTCGGACAAAAATAAACTCACGTAGGCAGAGCCTCGGGCAAAACTACCACATAAAATCTAAGTACTTAGCCACTGTATACTTAGCTACTTCAAAAAGTCGTATATTTAGTACCAAATAGAATAAATATGTGCCACATTTGAATGCCTTTAGAATCGTATTGATAAAGGCGCGCCACACAAGAGGCCTACAGGCGGTGCGCGTAGTAATTTCCTTGTGAACCGGCGCGACGCCCGTTCACACCTTTTTGGATCGCGTTAATTAAGTACCGACGCTGAATGTACGCACCAGGTGTACTCACAGTGTGGAAACACTGTTATATTTAATACCGGGGTTCTATAAAAACATTTAGCCATTTATTTATGAGTGGTACAGCCACGCTGTAGACAGTTTTGTCTACAGCATGAATGGGCTGGCTCGCCCGGGTCGTTACCACTGTCTCACAGAAAACCGACATAAAGTAGCGGCTTGCTGCTGCGTTTCGTACGATGAGAGTGAGATAACCGGAGGCTCAAATCCCGTCCCCTTCCCAATGCCTAATTGTCCTTTTCCTTGAAAGTCAGCAACACGCTCATGATTTTTCTGATGGTGCACATGGGCGGTGGAGATCACTTACAATTGTGTGTCCCACTTGCTCGTTTGTGGACTTATGCTATAAAAAACCTTTTAAATAGAAACAGTAAACCCCATCAACCTGCCTATTAGTCCTCGAAAATCACCATTAATATAGATGTACGCAGCGTCCCACCGCGTCGCGTCCAAATAATTCGGCTCATTTAATATGCAACACTCGATTAGTCAGCAGACTGGTTTAGAAACCCTTGTACACGATTAGTTAGATGCATAGCCTTGCAATTTATCTAGTTTTAATATTCCAGTTTCAATGTGGTAGAGCCACGCTGTAGACAGTTTTGTCTGCAGCATGAATAGCCGGCTTGATCGGGTTACACTTTCTCTTAGAAAACCGTCGTAAAGTAGCGGCTTGATGCTGCGTTTCGTACGGTGAGTGAGATGGAGGCCCAGATTCCCCTCCCCTTCTCAATCCTTAATTATCCCTTTCCTTTAAAGTCGGCAACGCGCACATGATTCTTCTGGTATTGACTTCATGATTGATCTGGGCGGTGGAGATCATTTACCATCAGGATGCTAGTCACCCCCGAGACATAAGACGTTAAATCTCATAATGCTCAGTAATTTCACTGGATTTAATATCCTTCAAACCGAAACAAAACAGTACTTACATACTGTTGCTTGGCAGCAGAAATAGACAACGCGTTGATACCAACCTAGACGGCCTCTCGCAGACGAGGGACCTACTACCTTGTAAAATGACAACTACGACGTTTTTAATCAGATTCTCTAGCAAAATTAGAGACGATATAATTCCTAGCACCATGTAAAATGACTGCTGGGACGTTTTTAATCAGATTCTCAAATTAGAGACGATATATTTCTCCAAGTGAACTTCAAACAAAGTCATATACGTTTGATTACACGGGTCAACACAAAATTTGACCTTGACTTTAAAGCATATTATTTCGATATTTTAGGTCGTAATTAGACGAAAAAAATATATATGACATGAAAAAGTTTGCTTTTGTATTGAGGAGGCTGATTTAAAGACATCTTTCAAAATCTGTGGCTTTAATTTTTTATTGAAAATGAATCTTTTCAAATATATATTTTTATTATTATTTATTAAGTTTTATTATCAAAATAACTTACAATAAGTGGAAAATAATTTAAAAGTGCACGCTTTTAATTTTTCTTTTATGTTCATAAGTACATTTTCTCACTAAACCCCAAATATATTCTCCCATCATCTTTTCATTGTATTGGCCTTGATAACGTTGTTCAAAGCTCATAATGTCCTCATGAAAACGTTCTCCTTGCTCTTCTGAATACGCTCTCATGTTGTTTTTAAATGTATCTTAATGATAATGTAGCATAATATGTACATTTAATGACATCCTACAGAGCATGGCCTTAATATTTTTTAGCATATCGTCAACTACGTAGTTTTTAGCTTTGTTATATCCTAAAAATCCAAAAACGACTGCTTTAAAACTACTCGCTTTTTGAGTACGATTCAGCAACGTTGGAAATAAAACAAATAGCCTTTTGAGTACGATTCAGCAACGTTGGAAATAAAACAAATCGCTTTTTGAGTACGATTCAGCAACGTTGGAAATTTTTCATCGGCGAAAATCTGTCTAATTTGCGGACCATCAAAACACCAGCTTTAACTTTTGCTTCTGACTTGTAATCTATATCATTCTCTCGCAGGCTAAATCCTATTTTTGAATATGTATTTTTTTTTTCGTGACGCATTTTCGTTTCATCAGTTTCAAAGCACAACGATTCTAAAGAAGTTTCATTTCAATAAAAATGTATATATCTATCATATCTGCTTAATAAAAAATTGCTTAACTTCCAAACATCTTTTACAATAACTACAAGCAACATGTGGAGCCCATGGCTTGTCTTGATGCCGAACAAGACAGTCAAAATATGCTTTGTAGGCTTCACAGAGAACGTCAGATGTCTTTAGTTCGTATTTTACATCGCAAACTTTAATAGATTGACCATATATATAAAAAAATGCATCAGCATCATATTTAAACTATCGCGACGATATTTTTAGACTTGTACAAAACACCTAATCGTTGTTTATCACTCGAGTGCCATTTAGCGGCACTTTTTGAACGTAAAAACCCCACTCTAATCGCGCAGTAGTTTTAAATGTATTAAAATTTATGAAAATATCAAAAATTAGTATTATTACTATAACTATCACAAAAGCAAACTTTATACCAAAAAAAGATATTTTCTTTTCGGTTTTGTGCATAATTAACCGAAAAATCATAAAATAAACTTTAGGACAAAGAACGAATTTTTTTTTGTAGACCCGTGTTATAAATAAAAACAATCAGATCCACTCACCCCGAGGACGCGAGGTCGTTCAGCCTGACGGTCTAATCAAGCGTTCAGCGCCTCGGATTGCCTAATGGAGTGATCGAGATGAGACGATTTACTACAAACGATAACACAACCAATGATTTTATACATTAATGTAGACAGAGCACTTAAATTCGTATAGGTTATTTAAAACAATTTTGCTAAGTCTTCAGTCTCTTGTGCGAGAGTCCTCGGAAGGTGCCACAAGACTATTACGTCCGGGAAACAGCAATGTGTAAGAACCGTTGTGTTTCGGTTTGAAGGTCATTGAAGCCGAAGTGAAGTTACTGGACAATATAAAACAAAATCAACTAATGAAGGGTGATGAGCTTAGGCCAGCTGCAATATACCACAGAGTGGCGTTACTTCTTTCCAACAGGCGATTCACTTGCAATTTCGTCATCCCAGCAAATATTTAAAAAAAAAACAAAGTAACATCAGGTAGAATGGTCTGGTAAAACACATCCAGTTCATCTATTCTCCCTGGAACAAGTTACTTTCAGTACCGTACGTTTCCAGCGGTCATTTCTCCCACGCACTTCCAGATTCTGGAATGAACTTCGTGTCTGTGATGTTTCCGAAATGTTATTAAATTTCTTTCTTCAAAGGAGGCTTAAAAGTATTTTCTCGGTAGGTAGTAGCCCGGCTTTACCCCTGACGCTACTAATGTCTATGGACGACGGTAACCACTTGCCATCAGGTGGGTCGTCAGCTCGTTGGCCAATAAAAATATAAAAGCAATGCTATTGGCTATGGCTAGTTTTACCTACAGTATGGGCCGTCACGAATGTCTGCACTATCCCATAGATAGAATTAAGTCGCAGGTTGTGTTACGTTCTTACGGAGAAATAGTTTTTTTTTGTTATAGAATATACCGGCAAACGAGCAAGTGAGTCATCAGATGGTAAGTGATCTCCACCACCCATGTACGCCTACAATACTAAAAGAATCATAGGCGCGTTACCGACCTTAAAGGGAAGAGATAATTAAGGAATTGGGAAAGGGACGGGGATTTGTGCCTCCGGATTTTTCACTCATTGTACGAAACGCTGCAGTAAGCGGCTACTTTATGTCGGATTTCTGTGAGACAGTGGTAACGACCCGATCGAGTTGGCCCATTTATGCTGTAGACAAAACTGTGCACAGCATGTCTACCGCTCTTAAAAGAGTTGTTAAAGTGTTGGAGTTAGAATAATTGATCTCATTATTCCGCTCGTAGTCTTACAAAATCTGATAACTTATATTGGCCTTGTTGCTAGTTACAATCAGTCTATAAGACCCTTTGAGGATTTTAACTAAATAATTTACGAAATACTTTGAAATCCCCAAATTTGAATAGTCCGTCTGGCCTTAAACTCCACTGAAACGTGCTAAGAAAAGCTCTAAATAGTCCAGACGTGGTTCTTGTTTGTATAAGTAAACATTTCTTAATATAATGTAGGTGAAGATAAATTACAGACCTTGACACAGTGACGTATGGAGAGCCTAAAATGAAATAACTGTATCAAGATTACAAAGCACCACAGCCTTGGAATATTAAGACACTTTAACAAGACGATAATGTAATTATCAGCAGACTAGACGCGAGACCACCGCTGGCTAAAGCTGTTTACCCACGCGAATACCTACTTGTAAATTAAATGTTTATGAATATAAAGTTGACTCAGCATAACATAGTCATGTTTTTTTCTTTCAAAGGGGTAGACTTTAGAGGATTTTTATTTTTATATATACACTGGTTGCCAATTCCTCAAATCTGCTAAAGAGGGCTAATCCCTCTCATTCAGTAGAGGAGGCCCGTGCCCAGCAGTGGGACGTATATAATATAGGGCTAGTAAAAAAGAAAAAAAAATACACTGGCTGATACTGGAACGCGATCCACACAAGGTGAGTGCGTCATTATGGCGGTATAGTCAACACTATGTGTACGGTGGTCGATATCCTACCACCAGCAAGCCTTCATAAACAACTACAATTTTCAATCTAAACTATACCGAAGTCTAACCTACCCTTAGGACTATGTTATCCTTGTTAGCCAGTGAACGCCTGGATAATTTCTGTTTAATCCTTTTGTAAATTAAGTCGCTTGTAATAGGCGAGCAAACGTTCGTCAGAATTGGAGCCTGGTTTACTTGTCTGGCGGGTTTGACCTTCGGTGCAAATTGGAGGTCAGTTTATATATGGTTTAAATTATATTATTTACAACTACGGTAAGCTGGGATTAATAGAAATAGGATATTATTCATGATGAGATAAATGGATAAGTGTTTGATGAATATAAAAAATAGACAGAGGAGTATAAGGAGGAAGTTTACAAGGTGGTAGGTCCCTCGTATTCGAGAGGGCATCTTTATCTCTGTACCTGCATCTACATGTCCTGTTGCAGGCTCCTCGATTTGCTGCTTCGCTCTTCGGAGTGTGAAGAAGGTTTTATACAGGCTGGCATCACTCTGGTGACCCCCGATAAACTCATTGTTTGTCGGCGGTCGCTGGTTTTTGGGACTGCACTACGGTACGGACTGCACATAAGGTGTAGTGCAGTCACGTTGCCGTGCTCTGATAAAAAGTAAAAAAAAAAAACATTCATTTCATTTCATTCATCATTTCCATTATCTCATATATGAAAATATCACATTGAAGCTCGTCTGGACTCCAGATAGTTTGCTGGATGACCAAACAACTCCAAATTAATTTCTGTTCGCTGCTCCCTTTTGTTGTATTCAGGTATTGGCCACTGATTAATTCCTGGCCTATAGAGTATCCGTATTTGAGAAAAAAATGTTTGCCTAGCGACTATTGTAGGAAGAAATAGCGCAGTGAAATAAAACTAAGAAAAAATGTAAAAGTGACTTCGTATAGAAGAGCGTGATGAAGAAGTATATAATTAACTTATGGCAATGTCAATAAACAGTGTAATGATGGAATTTGTTTTACACGACCGCATAATTAAACTAGTGGCAAAGAACAGAAGAAGCAGAGAAAGTGTTTTTTATTTTATTTCTTTGTATGAATGATGAGACGAGCAGTTCAGGTTACATAATATTTTCTTATTTCCGCTACATGATTATCTTGATGCAGTCTTCAAAGATTTATCAGAATAAAGTAAGATATTTTTAATCTAGATAATTTCTATTCGTTCTTAGAACTAGAACATGATAAGATATCTTCTCCGAGCAAAGATCAAAGAATGCTGTTCCATTCATGTTATAAAGCTTCGAACATAGGAAAGGTTAAAAAATCATTCTAAGTTTTTATTATACTTTTAGTGGAAGAGTCATAAAAATAAAATAAATGACAACGTTTGAGTATTTCATCCCCGATTTTATCCCCTTAGGGGTGGAATTTCACGCGTTTCGATTTAAGTTGATCAACTGCTAAATTAGTTTTTTTTATACGAGCATAGCAAAGTGACTGCACTACACTTGATGGTAAGCGTAGTGCAGTCCGAAAAACTAGCGACCACCAAACAATGAGTTAATCGGTGGTCATCTGAATCAAGCCGGCCTATATAAATACTTCTTCATACTCCGAAGAGGGAAGAAGCAAATCGAGGGACCTGCGAGAGGACAGTCCGATGACCGATGCAGGCACAAAGATACAAGAATTTACCCTTAGACCCGCCCCAATCAACCATCAAGTCATGTTGCAAGCCCCTCGGCGAACCGGATATACACTGGCTGATCCTGGAACGCGATCCACACAGTGTGTGAATTACTATGGCAGCTTTTAACACCATGTATACGGTGGTCGCTAGCCGGGCCAGCTAGCTAGCCACCAGTTTACTATAAACCAGCAATTCTTAAAGTGGGTTGAAAAGTCACTAGGATTCCACGAATCAGTATTTTCTCATTGAAAAGCGGCAAACGTCTGATCGGATTTATAAAATACCCGACCTCATTCAAGACGAATTTCTACAGATTAAACGCTTCTGATATGTATGCTCATTGAATTTATTTATATATTTAAATGTTATGTACACTAGTAATGTAAAATAAGAAACTTTAGGTACATTTATTTAAAAGATATAATTATGTTATAATTCTCGAGTAGAGCCACGCTGTATACAGTTTTGTCTATAACATGAATGGGTCGGCTCGACCGGGTCGTTACCACTGTCTCACAGAAGCCATTGGAATCCAAAACCAAGGCAACTAGGATGGAAATAAGAATTGGAGAAGGAAACGGCAGTCAAAAGTAGTAATGAATGTAGAATTGCATAAAATAAAAGAGATTTATTGAGTATTTCGTGGCTTTAAAAGTTTAGAAAAAACTGCCATAAGCCATGCCTCTCGTAAATTCTTTATTTATTTTTTATCCTAGCACGGCAAAGTGACTACACTACACTATGTGACTACGCATTACTACTAACAACGCTGGCTTAACGTAAGGCAAGTTTTTACAAGTCCATTTGCCATCACCTTTACAATTCAGTGCAAAATCAACAAGGCGAGCTCTGAGATGAAAGAACGCATTTGGCTTTCTTTGTACGTGCCCCTCCTTTGCTCTGTTTACCTTAGGGATGGGAAGGGGGGTTCATGACTTACGTCTCGTTAGTTTTGGAAAAACCTGTATTTGAATACATATTTCGTTTTTTATATCATAGACAGGCAAACGAGCAAGTAGGTCACGTGGTAGTAAGTGATCTCCACCGGCCATGTAGCCGTGAGGTCCTAAGTTCAATCCCCTGTTGGGCAATCGCAATTTGTGTTTGAGTTTTGGATTCAAAAATCACCCATGATTTCCCGGGATTTGAATTTGTGACTTCAGTCTCGCCCCTTATCACATCATGGGATGGAAATAAGTTCAGCAAAACTTGGCTACACTATTTGCACCTCAACCTCTAACCCTGCAGGGATAAAGGCGTATAAAACTTTATACTCGTGCTAAAAAGTAACACACCTACAAATTTGATTATAAAATATCAAATTTTCCATCTACATGTAAAACAGAAAATACGTTATTTCATAAATTACTAGAGAATTACATGAAATATGTGATGAGATCCCGGATCATAAGGAGAACAAATGAACGGCGGGCCCGGCGCGGCGCCCACTCCGCCCAACCCGACCATCATCCAATAATCTCGGATCGGGAACTTTTCGGTTTGACGGAATTATGAATTTTAATGTACCCATAGCCTTCTGTGATTCACTATTAGACGGGCAGCCCGCAATGTTTCTTTGGAATTTATTCAAATTAGTTTAACAGATGACAGCCTCCCTGGAGCAGTGGGCGAGTAGCCGGCTGCGAAGAGAGAGGCCGTGGGAGTCGATTCCCGAACTGAGGCAATTGCTTGTGTGATCTACGAATATTTGTTTCGGGTCTTGATATTATGGACCGTAAGTTCCTCGTAGTTTCTGATACGCACGACACAGGTCAACCGTGTGTGAAGAAAGGGCTCTGTGTGACTGTTGGGTGTATTTATTTATTTATGGGTATTATATTAGACCTTTTAGTTTTCTGTTAATTTTTGTCACCATTTTGTTTTGAGTAGTTAATAAATTTATAAATTACAAATTCTACAGAGTCCAGTTAATTCGTTATGTAGCTAAAAATACAATTGTCAACTTTATATTGTCAAAAAAGACGAATTTTCTACGTGATGTAGCCTACATAAATCAGTAAGTCAATCGTTGATATGAGTTGATAATCACTATTAAACAGGTTTACAATGCAACAGTTAATTTGTTTGATAGATAGAATACTCTTCATTGCACACCAGAAAAAGTAACTTAAAAGTAAGGGTGATACAGTCTTATCACAACTGGTGATTTCTTCCAAATAAACTTAGGATGGACAGAAATTTTAGGTACTTAAAGATTTTGTAAGTGAAATTTCATTAAAAAACTCATTAACATTCTGCTTGTCGTATTATCTGTGGCTCTTAGACAATAATATACGTTCACAGGCACATGGCAAAAACTGTAAGCTGCCGTTTGTGGAAATGTTTCATACCGTTTATTATTCATGGTAGTGGCGATTTGCATGGACCATAAAGTAATTCATATTTCCCTTTTACAACTGTGTTTTTATGAGTGTTACTCACTGTAACGGATTTTAGAGGATTTAAATTAATATCGTTTCGAGAATGCTATGAGCAATATTTTACAATTCGATGTTGATTAAGTTTTAATTTGTTAGAATTAATGTAAGAACGATTATGTACTTATCGTTTTATTTGTTAATAGCAGAAGTCCATAAATGAGCAAGCAGGTCAGCTGATGGTATGTGAACTCCACTATTCATGAACATTTTGACTTGAAGAATCTTGGACGCGTTGCCGACCTTAAACGAAAGCGATGTTCAAGGGTTTGTGAAAGGGATGTTGGCCTCTGAATATCTCATTCAGCATATGAAACGCAACATAAAGCCGTAGCGGCTTGATGTTGCGTAGGTTTTCTGAGAGACAGCGTTAACAACGCGCTTGGGCCGACCCATTCATGCTATAGACAAAACTGTCTACAGCGTGACTCTACCACTTAACGTACTTACTGGGTGAAACTTACTTTTTAAATAACGAAACACATTTTTCTTTTATGATCTGAATGTTTAATTAAGCGAAACTATAGATTTTCTTTCAAATTATCCCAAAGAAAATTTAAATTAGCATTCTTTGAAAAGTTGTTAATAACAACTAAGCGTGTTGTTGTTTATTTTTTTGTAATTATAACAATGTTCATTATTCATAATATCATTCACTGTTAGTACTGTAAATAAATGAAACAACCTAATAAAAAAACGAGGCATTGCTTCTTCTGAACGCTTTACAATGCATACGGTTGACATTTAATCAAAGCTGATGAATGATGCATTGAGTCCAAATATTTATCCTATTCTAAATAAATACACCCAACAGTCACACACATAGTCCTGACCCCACAGTAAGATACGAGTCTTGTGTCATGGATATCAGGAATTACGAGTCTTTCGATCTCACAACACCACGACCCTGATCACACAAACATTTGTCTCGGGAACGAACCCGCGGCCTCTCGCTTCACAGCCGGCCACTCCGCTGCGCCGAAGCTGTCTGAATGTTATCTATTGCAAATACACGTGTATAAGTAATGAATATCGTTCGAAACGGTGTTCAGTGACCGAATTCACCTGGGCGCAGACGGTGCGGGGATAGAAATATCATCGGTGCGGTACTAAAGTGATTTGCAAGTAAAATCGTCTGACATCCACACTGCCTGTGTTTAGAGCATCGTGCCAAAACCTAACCAAGATATCGATTATATAAGTTTTAATGTCAGTAGTAGTTTTAGTGGCATAATAATACATCGTTGGTACCTCTGTACTAATAATGCCTTTGTAGTACTGTAATTAAATGCGTGCGGTCGTAGCAGCATTTTGTAATGTCTTAAAATGAAATGATTTCTGTGTAGGCGAATATTACTCATTTAAATAAAACTAATTGAAATTGATTTTATCACGGTTTATTTTAAATTTTGAAACAGAAGTAATAATATAATTTGTTATCATAAACGATTTCAAATAGATTGCACAAACCGACACAGTTCCATACGATGGTTTAACAATACAAACATTTTAAATCCATTAAATTTAGCCATTAATTATAGAGATCACCCAAATTCACCACAGCGGCCACTGAATGGCACAAAGTGGTTATAAAAATATCCGTGTCAATATCCGTATTAACGGAATTTATTCGGTAAACAGTGGTGTGGAGCGACGCCGGCCGGAATACCCGGGAACCGAGAGTGATGGATGCTGGAAGGTTTAAAATTATGAATTTCGAATTATAAAAGAATATGTGTTAGTATAGAATAGAATATAGAATAGAATATGTGTTAGTACACACAAGTCAAAATATGTGTCAGAAAAAAATTGAAAGAAAAATGCATTTATTAGCCACAACACGATGTGATCCTAGATTGAAGAAGTCATTTTTTTATCTTAACACAACAAAGTGATTGCACTACACCTGATAGTAAGCATAGTGCAGTCCAAAAACTAGAAATCACCGACAAACAATGAGTTTATCGGTGGTCACCAGAATCATGCCGGCCTATATAAATGCTTCTTGGAGTGGGAAGAAGCAAATCGAGGGACCTGCGACAGGAAAGGTGAATGACCGATGCAGGCACAAAGATACAAGAATGTACCCCTATACCCGCCCCAACCAACAATCAATTCATGTTGCAAGCAGCCTTCGGGAGAACCGAATATACATTAGCTGATCCAGGAACGCAATGCACACAAGGTGTGTGGGTCACTATGGCAGGTTTTAACACCATGTGTACGGTGGTTGCTATCCGGGTGGATATGAATATCCTACCACCAGTAAACGTCTAAGCATTTTCATAAATACCAGTATCACATTTCGCCGTTTAATTGTACGATTCCATTAACTTTATACAGACGTTCGCATACATTTTCAGGCGGACAGGATGCAATGGCATTTCGCACTGGAACATTGAATAATTTTATGTTATGAACTTGGAAAAATGAATTCTTGGCTGAGTAAGCTGTAAATGTGGTTTCCCGACAATGGTATTAACTGCATGATATACGTGTTGGGGGAGTTCGTTTTTTACGGTTGCTGGAGCTGTATTGCCTGTTGTATCAAGGCGTTTTGAAGGAAATTTATGATATATATAGCTTAATGATTTCTTACGTTTACGCGAATATTACTCATTAAAATAAAACTAATTTAAACGGATTTTATCGCGGTTTTTTATTAATTTTGATCCCGACGTTTCGAAGACTTTTCAGCCTGTATATATAGCTTTATTTACTGAGTGTAAGTGGGCCACTAACATCTTAATTTCAAAACCAAACTCACTTGCACGTGGGACTCCATATTTTTATTTAATTTGTTTGAATGACGAGACGAGAAAGTCGCTCGTCTGATGGTAAATCTTAATTTCAAAACCAAACTCACTTGCACGTGGGACTCCATATTTTTATTTAATTTGTTTGAATGACGAGACGAGAAAGTCGCTCGTCTGATGGTAAGCGCCACGCCTGTCCATATACAGAAGCAACACCACACAGAACTTTGCATTACAAAGCACTGCATGGCACTGAGCGGCGCTCTTCACCACCGAGACATAAGATGTTAAGTCTCATAATGCCCAGTAATTTCACTGGCTTCAATGTCCTTGAAACCGACACACAACAGTGCTTACACATTGCTGCTTGGCGGCAGAAATAGACAAAGCAGAGGTACGAACCCAGACGGCCTCTCGCATACGAGGGACCTACCATCTTGTATTTACGGGCCACCAATATCTTAGTTTCGAAGCCGAACTCACCTGCACGTGGTACACTCTGGTGGTGAATAGACTAGGCAATGGCAAATGAGGGTGTACTGGTTACACCTGTGCCTACCCCTTCGGGAATTACAGGTGCGTGTGTATATATATTCGTGTTGCCTGAAAACATAACACTACTATTGGTCCGGAGTCCCTCGGCCAGCTGATCCACTTGATTACTATCAAGCTAATATTCCGTGAGTAGCTTCGTTTCGATGAGACGCCCAACAATTCCCTATACGAAAATTCTCTATTGTGGTAGCTAACAGAGGTAGCAAGGATAGAATATTTCGATTTGATGATACTCAAAAATTTATTATTTTATTTGTAGGACAATATGACTGTTAAATTATATTAATGTAAATTCATACGAATTTCTTGCTTGTAAACTCTTTTTAATTGACTTTTGAGTTTGATCATAAAACAATATGTATGTCAGTCAATTATTGACTAGATGCCATTATATAAAATTAAATACAAATAAAGTTAAATAATAATATAATAATAAAGTGAAACAATAGCTTTGAGTGTTGTTTCTCTTATTTACAGGTGTGTAAATAAATATGTTATTAATAATTTAGGTTAAGTTATTTTGTGTTTATATTTTAGTTGAACATTGTATTTCATGAAATAAATTCTCTTATTTACAGAGCAACAACTGAGCTTTTTGTTCTAATAACAATTTAGTATCTATACAACACATTACAAAACAACACTTTCTCTAGCTATTGACTAAAATGTCAAAGTTAAAATTTGAATTTGTAGTAAAAGCGAGTGAAGATCCAAAAACAAATGTGATCTGCATAACCTCCATCACGGATCTGGAAAACCAGGTTTTTGTTATTCCAGAACATCTACAAGCAATGAGACTGCATGATAAAATTATGAAAACCCAAATTTTTCAAAAAGTAAAAGCTACATTACAAAAGAGACATGAAAAGAGACAAGTGTGGATTACCATGACACCAGAAACTTACAATGAATATGTAGATGAAGATGGGAATATACAGTTTGGTGGATATTTACTGGAGGAGATTACAGCAAAAACACAGCAGCAGACTTCTTCGTCTGAAATTTCAGTAGATGCTTTGACAAAAATATTGGAGAATATTACTGAAATGAAGAAGAATACTAACCAATGCAATTTAAGGAAATTATCAGAGAAAATTGTAATAGAGAAATTCAGTAGGAAGACATCAAGTGTATTGCAGTGGATGGTTATCTTTGAAACGGAATGTATGCGTGTAGGAATTAATGAAGATACTCAGAAAATTGAAATCTTTAGGTTATTTTTAGAAGATTCTTGTCTTGATTGGTACAATTCAATGCTTATAAAACATACAGTAAATTCAGAATGGTTTATTTGGAAAAGGAACTTCTGTGAGACTTACGCGAACAAAGGTTGGACACCAATAAGATATGCAATGCTTTTTAAATACAGACAAGGCTCATTACTAGAATATGCTATAAAGAAAGAAAAGCTTCTATTAGAAATAAACAGATCAATAGATAAATCAACTTTAATTGATTTAATTGCTACTGGGTTGCCAAACTTTATAGCCGATAGAATTGATAGAAATAGTTTAAAAGAGACTGAGGATTTATTTAATAACATAAGAGGTTTAGAACATTTGGTAAATAAAAAGTTTGGGGAGAAAAAGACAATGATCTTTGAAAGTAAAATAAAAGAAAAAAATGTAAAACCATGCAAAATCTGTGAAAAAGAAAATAAAGGAAGCCGGTACCATCCGGAATCTGTATGTTGGTTCAAAAATAAGGACAATGACCGTTCTAAAAATCAAATTAAAAGTGTTAATAATTCTGAATTAGAAATGGAATTAAATGAAATAGATCCAAAAAACTTATAATTCCACCATTAATCAAAGTTAAAATAAAAATAAATGATACTTTAGAAACTTTGGGAATTTATGATTCTGGTTCTAATGTAACTTTAATAAATTCAAAATTATTATCTTTAAAGAATAAACTAATTAATGGTAACAATAATAAAGCAAATTTAAAAACGATTAATGGTGTAAAAAAATCTATAGGAATAGTGACGGTAAAGGTAAAGATTTTTGGAATTGAAAAGATTATTGAGGTTTTTGTCATAGATGAGCAGAACTTTGATTATGATTTTTTAATCGGATTAGATACTATAAAAAAATTTCAACTAATTCAAGATGAAGAATTAAGAATTTCACAAAAACTGAATAAAGCAAAGAATAACAATAATGAAAAAATTCCTGGCTTAACAGGTAAAAAAATTGAAAAACTAAACTTAGGGAAGGAAAATTATGGTGATGACATCCCCATAATGAATAAAATAAAAAAACATGATGAGTGTAAAATAAATTTTAATGAACACATAAAAACTGCAGACTTCTGTATTTCAGTCAACCACTTAAGTATTCAGGAACAGTCAGAAATAGATAAATTAATATGCAAATACAGATCCCTCTTTGCTAAGGATAAATATGATGTAGGCACAGTAAAAGGTTATGAAGCACACATTGATTTAATAGTAGATAGATATTGTAGCAAAAGACCATACCGGTGCACTTTTGAGGATAAAAAGGAAATAGAACAACAAGTATCAAAATTATTAGAAAGGAACTTAATTGAGGAATCTTATAGTCCCTTTGCAGCACCTGTTACATTGGCCTATAAAAAAGAGGAGGGAAGAAAATCTAGATTATGCATAGATTTCCGAGATTTAAATAAAATTATAGTTCCCCAGTCACACCCTTTTCCACTAATAGAAGATTTAATGTTAAAAACAAGAAACTGTACATATTTCTCAACACTTGACATAAATTCAGCATTCTGGTCAATACCCTTAAAAATTGAAGACCGTAAGAAAACGGCATTTGTTACTCAAGAGAATCATTTTCAATGGACTTGTCTACCATTTGGCTTGAAAACTGCTCCTGCAATATTTCAAAGAATACTTTGTAGCATTATAAGAAAAAATGAACTGTCAGATTTTACTGTGAATTTCATCGATGATATTTTAATTTTCTCACAAACATTTACAGACCATATTAAACACTTATCATTGTTATTAAATGCTATTTCAAAGGAGGGCTTTAGATTGAAATTCTCGAAGTGTAAATTTGGACAGGAATCTGTGAAATACTTAGGCCATATAATAAAAAATAACACAATTACTCCACTGAAGGATAATTTAATTGCTATAAAAGATTTTCCTGTTCCAAAAACGCAAAAAAATGTTCGTCAGTTTTTGGGAAAGATAAATTTTTATGGAAAGTATATACCCAACATATCAATCATATTAGATCCCTTACACAATTTATTACGTAAAGATCAAAAATTTAATTGGACAGGAAAATGTCAAGAATCATTCGATAGAATAAAAAAAATGCTTTGTTTAAAGCCAATTCTGGCAATATATGACCCAGATCTTAAAATACATATTTATACAGATGCTAGTATACAGGGTATAGGCGCTGTCTTAAAACAACCACAACGGAATGGAGAAGAGAAACCCTGTGCATATTTTTCAAAAAAATTGAATGACAGTCAAAAAAAGAAAAAAGCCATTTATCTGGAATGTTTAGCAATAAAAGAAGCTGTAAAGTATTGGCAGCACTGGCTCATAGGAAAACAGTTTAAAGTATACTCTGATCATAAACCTCTAGAAAAAATGAATATTAAAGCAAGACCAGATGAAGAACTAGGAGACCTCACATATTACCTATCACAATTTAATTTTGAAGTAATATATTCTCCAGGTAAATACAACTTAGAAGCTGACAGTTTGAGCAGAAACCCGGTATTGGAATCAAACACTAATCAAGAAGAAATTATAAA
This sequence comes from Amorpha juglandis, assembly GCA_949126905.1. Taxonomy (NCBI): domain Eukaryota; kingdom Metazoa; phylum Arthropoda; class Insecta; order Lepidoptera; family Sphingidae; genus Amorpha; species Amorpha juglandis. The sequence continues at coordinate 853,444 of OX421368.1, forward strand.
AATTGTGAATTTCATTAAACTAAAAGACATCCAAAATGACCAAGATAAAAATGAAGATATTAAACAGAATAAAAATAAATTAAAAGTAAAAGATAATATATACTTTAAGAAGATAGGTAAAAAGGAAAAAATTATATTAACTGAAGAATTTAGTAAGCAAATTATAAAAACCATACATTATACATACTGTCATATAGGAATAAAACAAGTGGAAAATAAAATTAAACCATATTATATTGCGAAAAATTTAACATTCAATATAAAAAAAATATGTGATAGCTGTGAAATATGCATAAAAAATAAATCTAGGATTAAATATAAATATGGGCTAATGTCACATCTGGGTCCTGCTACTTTCCCTTTTGAAATCATGTCTATAGATACGATTGGTGGATTTGGTGGCTCGCGTTCTACAAAAACATATTTACACCTTTTGGTAGATCATTTTACGAGATACGCCTATATATTGACTTCAAAAACACAAACCTCAAGTGATTTTATAAAGCTTGTAGACAAAATAACTTCCGAAAACAAGATTGGTATAATTCTTTCAGACCAATATCCGGGGATCAACTCAAAAGAATTTAAACACTTCCTAGAAAAGGAAAACATACCCATTATTTTCACGGCAGTTAATGCACCATTTTCTAACGGCCTGAATGAGAGACTTAACCAGACGTTAGTTAATAAAATAAGGTGTAAGATTAATGAAAATAATCAGAAACTGGCCTGGACTAGTATTGCTCACGAGTGTACCCAAAAATATAATGAGACGGAACACACCGTAACCGGATTTTCTCCAAAATATTTATTAGAAGGAAAAACTGTTAATATTCTACCAGAAGAGTTAAAACATGAGACAACACATAACAAATTATTACAAGATAGGAAAATAGCATTGGAAAGAACCATAAAATCGCATAATCATAATAAACAACAATATGACAAAAATAGAAAAGAATGTGAACTGAAAGTGGGAGACTTGGTTTATATTGAAAATGGAAATCGATTAAATAGAAAAAAACTTGATCAGTTGAGAATCGGTCCCTACAAAATTTTAGAAATATTGTCAAAATCAATCTATAGAATAAACACAGGCCATAAAAAAATGGAATCTAATCTTTTCCACATTACGAAGCTTATCCCGGTACTGGATGATATCTAACATCCTATGTGGGGGGGGAGATGTAAATTCATACGAATTTCTTGCTTGTAAACTCTTTTTAATTGACTTTTGAGTTTGATCATAAAACAATATGTATGTCAGTCAATTATTGACTAGATGCCATTATATAAAATTAAATACAAATAAAGTTAAATAATAATATAATAATAAAGTGAAACAATAGCTTTGAGTGTTGTTTCTCTTATTTACAGGTGTGTAAATAAATATGTTATTAATAATTTAGGTTAAGTTATTTTGTGTTTATATTTTAGTTGAACATTGTATTTCATGAAATAAATTCTCTTATTTACAGAGCAACAACTGAGCTTTTTGTTCTAATAACAATTTAGTATCTATACAACACATTACATTAATATTAACTAAATAAAAACAAAAAAATCAGCTCATTCAAATCATTTTTTATGACCTCGTTATCGATACCTATTGGAAGCCCCTCCTTCCAATAGGTATGATTACTAACCAGCTGATTTTTTTGTTTTTACTTAGTTAATATTCAGATAATTTAACAGTCATATTGTCCTACAAATAAAATAAAAATTGGTGTGTGTCGTGGGACACCAGGTAGGAACGAAGTTCCTTCGGCTAATGTAGAATCGACACAAATTGTAAAAAATACAAATTATCAACTAAAATAACAAAATATGTCTCTTTATTTTTGTTTGACAACATAAAATTACATAGAAATAGAATAGAAAAATAGAAATAAAAAAAAGACGTGTAGCACTCGGAGACTGCCGCGGTAAAGCTATTGTATAGCATTTTTTATCAACTTATGTAATTATAAATAAAAACTTATTAATTTAGACTTAGACTGGCTACTAAACGGTGGACGGCCGTGTTCTATAATCAAAAATTCAAATTCAAATTTCAAACCGCGTCTACATTTCCAAATGTCATAAGTTATCTATCTGTTTTATTAACGGAATTTCGACTTTAACTTTGTGTGCTAGATATCAAATTAAGTTTAAAAAAAGTCTCATTTAACGGTTTTATTCCACGCATTTTTTCCACGCATTTTTTCCACGCATTTTTTCCACGCATATTTCTTACGGTTTTACTATCACATTTTTTTCAGTTCGGTCACGCAGCGAAATCCCTATCCCCTCCAAGCCTGCCGTAAGGAACTTCGTTCCAATAAATTTTTGAGTATCATCAAATCGAAATATTCTATCCTTGCTACCTCTGTTAGCTACCACAATAGAGAATTTTCGCATAGGGAATTGTTGGGCGTCTCATCGAAACGAAGCTACTCACGGAATATTAGCTTGATAGTAATTAAGTGGATCAGCTGGCCGAGTGACTCCGGACCATATTTACACAATCGTGTAAAAACTATCACATGATTATACTTACATGGAACGTAAAAACAATGACGGACACGTAACGGTACAATGCGAGTCGTCCACGACGCAATTTTTCTTTGCTTAATACTAAGGAATTTCCCAAGAGTCGTCCAAGAGCGTCGTTACTGTCCGCATTCAAGTTGTGACAAAGAATTTTTTTTTATGGGTTACTTATCCCCATAATGGGGCATGAAGACGGACTGGTTGGACCTTAAGCGTTTTTATTTGTCCTTTTATTTTCCTTTGAGACAATGCGTACGTGTCGGGTCTTGTAGTGTTGCCAAGTTGTGTATTGTATGAAACAAATATTTGGTTATTTGTAAACTAAAAAAGAAACAATGAGGTTCTCAATTCGTCTCTATATATTTTTTATGTTTCTTCACCCATTACTTCGCCAATTGTAGACCGATTTCGATGATTCTTTTTGAATTCGATGACAGGGTTTATTGCAGGGTGAATCCACTTAACTTTGAAGGTGGTGAATCATTAGAATTATCAGTTCCATGCATGCATGCTTTCAAGTACATAGTAATTGAAAGTCCTTGTTGGTGTACTTTATATGGGAAGCCGTTTTCTCGAAGTTCAATCAAAGGAAAAAACACAAAACACCCAATTTTAGGAACACATAACATTATTTTCAGCTAAAACTAAGAAATAAGATTATAAAGATTTAGCAGACATACGAAACAACTTCGCACCCCGCGGTGAGATTTAAAAGGGTATTTTAACCACTATTTCTTCACCACCATGCATCACAATAATTTTTCACAGAGAGCAAATAAACGCGGGGCGATGTCGCGGTCGTGAACTAAAAAGCTATTAAGCAAGTTGTCTCCGGCGCTCGGAACAAACTGAGAAAATCTTATAACGTTACAAAGGAATGAAGAAATGTGACCCTTTAATGAACAGTTGTAATATTGAAATGTAGATGTTTGTAAATAATGTTCAAGCAAATTGCAGTTTCTATTGGATTCGTGTCCATAGACTTTTTTATTTATCTAGATGACCAGACTAGCTAGTAGATTTGCATAGTATTACATACCTGCTAGGGGTATGATATTCATATCCGCCTGGATAGCGACCACCGTACACATGGTGTTAAAACCTACCATACTGATCCATACGTCTTTCTCTCGTCGCTTCTCCCGAGGGGCTTGCGACTTGACTTGATGGTTGGTTAGGGCGGTTATAGAGTACATCCTTGTATCCTTGTGCCTGTATCGGTCATCCGACTGTCCTGCCGCAGGTCCCACAATTTTCTTCTTCCCTCTTCGGAGTGTGAAGAACCATTTAAACATATAGGCCGGCATGATTCTGGTGATTCACCTTTACACTCATTATTCAGGTCGCTGGTTTTTTTTTATTGCACTGCGCTTACCATCAGGTGTTGTGTAGTCACTATGCCCTGATCGGCTAAATAAAAAAAATAATAATAAAATTGTACAACCTTAGTTTAGTTTATTTGAATAATTTACACATGAACCGTTGACAACCGTAGGTGAATATTTTATAACACTACTACAACATTTTTACTGTCGCCATGTAGTTTTTAAGGCTTTGTAAGTGGTACAGAGTGCGCAGTTTCTCCTCAGTAAATAAGTTTCCCTCCCGCCGCGGGACTGGCGAATTCGGCCACTATGCTACTTGTAAATGAGGCCCGTTGAGAGTCGCTGCATTTACCCTCGGTAAATTTATGTTATTAGTGTATTTCGCCATGTTTCCCCTTTATAAAATTAAGTTTATATCACCGTAAAATTGAAACAATTTAAAGGTACAAACGGCAAGGAGGGTATTTGGATAAAACATTGCTGGATTAAAGTTGTATTGCTTTCTACGATTTTATATATCGTGGTTAAAAATTCGTAGAATCGTGTCAAATATATTTTGGACGGAATGGAGGCCATAGCAGTCGGGCTTTTTAAGCGACTTCAAAAAAGAGGTCCTCAATTTGGCATGTCTTTTTTTTTCTTTTTTTTGCAATTCCCAGACTGCCAACCCGCATTAGGCCAGCGTGGTGAACTAAGGCCTAATCCCTCTCACTCAGTAGAGGAGGCCCGTGCCCAGCAGTGGGACATATCTAATGTAGGGCTAGTAAAAAAAACAGACTTCAGGACACTGTGAGCTCTTTCTGCGTAGATCGGACCATTAACAAAAATTAAAAATTATTTTTTTAACAATAGTTGTACACTGTAACATTAACTTTTTTGGATAACCTACACCTCAGTCCACCCAAAAACACAAAATTAATAAAAAAAACCGCCATAAAATCCGTTTAAATTAGTTTTATTGCAATATATCAAAACCAGCATCCTCAGCGTCCACATAAGATTTTATCTAAATTCCAATATCTGCATACCTCTTCTATTATTTAAATCACTTAGCCTAAAATAAATTGTGACGAAACCTGTGATCCTTAACCTCAGGTCTCGTTCTGAACGTTTTAGGTTTTGTACCCTTATTCATTACTGGCTGCGGTCCTTTTGACCCTTGGTGTAGTAATTACATGTGTCAATTCTTTCGATTGAACGTTTCAATCGAATTGTATATTATATTATACACTTTAGGGTTGACTTCTTAGAAATTGGAATTATTGGCCCTTTCTTTTTTGACCTCTTATTTGATTAGTCAGGGATTGCTGAATTGCAAATTACAGTTTGACTATAAATAAAAATCTGTGGTTCACAGTGTTAAACTAAGTAAATGTACCTCTTGATTTTTTTTATAGCATAGACCGGGAAAGAAGGGAGTCACTTGATGGTAGGTGATCTTCACCGTCCATGAACGCCCACAATACTAGAAGAATCATAGCCGCGTTGCCGACTTTAAAGGAAAGGAATAATTAAGGGATTGGAAAGGGGAGGGGAATTTGGGCATCCTGATATCTCATTGAAATAAAACTAATTTAAACGTAGCCTGATATCTCCTGATATCTCAGGAGCCTGATATCTCACCTACCGTACCAAACGCAGCAGCAAGCCGCTACTTTACGTCGGTTTTCTGTGAGACAGTGGTAACGAGCCGGTCGAGCAGGCCCATTCGTGTTGTAGACACAAATATCTACAGCGTGGCTCTACCACTGAAACGAATGAAGTTAGTGTCATATTTCATGATGGTATTCTTATTTTTTGTGTCGGTGTTGGTTTTTTCTCATATATATTCTATATATTGGTAAACACAGTAAAAGACAACGCAATCCAAATATATTAGAGTCGCAGCCGTTTGAGTTGTAAACGTCAAACCCCTGCGCCATTAATGTAATGAAATTTGCATAAACGGATATTTTTTCCCGCATAAAAGGACGCGGGCAGTTGGAGTTATAAAAGAATTATGTATTATCAAAATCAAAAATTACTAGGTTCATATAGCCTTATAACCTGACTATAAATTACACGAGTGTCATAAACTGCGAACTTTCTGTTTCAAACCACTCATACATAATACAAATATTTTCACCTGAGGAGGCGGTTCGTAATTCTAAGCTCTTTTATCCGACTTCATTAAAGGAGGATCTATATTCAGCGAGTTTTTTCTGTTTTTAATTATTGTCAAACTCCGGCTCTTAATTGTTTAGATTCGAAGCTTGTTTCGTTTTTATATCATCATCATTTTTCACTGAGCGGATAGAACCTGCAACTTTTTATGCTCCAATAGATGCGCTCCTCAGCCAATATCTTTTGAAAACAGACGTATTAAAAATAAAAAGTCTGTGTTTTAATTTCCCAGGCTCATTTCACGAGCATTCTTATTGTTTCAATGTTTTATATTGTTTCGTTCGGCACAAGGAATGCTGTAGATATTGTTTTAAGATTAATCTGAGATGGAGCCGTTGTTCTAGATTGTTCGTTACTTCTCTATTATGTTTGAGGTTATTTAAAATCACCGTTGATGGTAGTAACAATATATTTTATTTAACATAGAAACCTATCTGTATTGACAGCCCCGGTGGAAGCAAACGTGAATATAAGTGTATGATAATATGGTTTAATTTTTTTTTTGAGATTTGAGATATATTGGAGGAGAATCTTCTGTCTTGAATGAACTTATTACCAACCAATTCGATTTTCAAATTATGAAACATTGGTTGTAATGGTAAAAGTAGATAGCACAAGACCATGGTGGCGATCATCAACCCGATGGTTTGATGAAATCAGAGCCACAGTGGTACAAACTATTACCACTGCCATGAGACAGACCGAAAATGGTATCGCAGCTCGTCATTTAATTAAGGATCTTCAAAATGGGCACGACCTTCAGTAATAAAGATTACGACGAAGGTTTTTTGTTCATAGCACAGGCCGGCAAACGAGCTGATGGTAAGTGATCTCCACCGGCCATGAACTCTCACAATATCAAATGATTTACAGAAGTGTTACTGACCTTAAAGGAGCTAGAAGATAGCCGGCTATTCCATTGATTTTCGACAAAGTATCACGTTCTAATAAAAAAAACATCCAGGACCGATAAATGTAGGAGTTTTCATATTGAAATATGATCTCATGTCCCGTTATTTCAGTCGCCGTAAAGTTAATTTAAGTTACCATTGAGTGAGTACTTTGTTAAGACTAATCTTAAGACACCACTTAATGAATACAATTTCGGAAACGATGTTCAGATTAAATACCATAAGGATATTTAAAAAAAACATTATATCGATAAGATTGCATTATAAAGCAACTACATGTACAAGGTAACGCCATATGACTTATTAATGGTATGCCATCAAAAAATATTCTTCGCTTCGCCAGAAATACCCTTAATGCGTCCATATAATCCTCATACATAGCATTTGCTGAATTACCTTGGCCTTCCTCAAATCAACTGGGGGCTTATCTCTTTAATAGAACGACTGGCTGACAGATCTCACTGCGGATTTGCTTCTATGAAGCATTACTACGTTATTAGTGGCTAAAGAGACGTAATGTTGAAGTCCTAAAAATGTACGACCAATTCGGACAGTGGAAGATACATTAAAGTATGAAATAGTTAGTTACGTTGGCTTGGGGCGGTCGGTAGGTTATTATGTATCTTTATAATGCGATGCTTATTTATATAGTGTAACCTTTTGTTGTGAAATCTTTTGATATTGTTTTACCCTGGCTCGGAAAAATGACTACGCCACACCTGATGGTAAGTATAGCGCAATCCAGGAATAGTGTCGACCAACGAAAAACAGTGTCTATTGTTGGTCGGCAAGATCATGCCGGCCTGCCTAACTGCTTTATTAAATCATTCTAAACTAATATTTGTGTGTGATATCGACTATTAACTATTTCTGAAAGGCTGATCAATAAATAAATCACCTGTCAAATCTCATGTCAGTTCTCGTGAAAGTCAGTAAAAAACTGGGAAAATTAATGAACTCTCAGGATCACAAGCGCAGTGAAGTGAATTTCATTGTATTTGAAAACTGCTCTATCATTTATTTTATTTATTTGATTGAATGACGAGACGAGTAAGGCGCTCGCCTGATGGTAAGCGCCACGCCTGCCCATAAGCAGAAGCAACACGACGCAGAACTGCGCTCGTCACCCCGAGAGATAAAATGTTAAGTCTCATAATGGACAATAATTTCACTGGCTTCAATGTCCTTCCAATCCAATTCACGTGTGACCTGCTCGTATTATCATGCTGCATTTAGCAGGTATATAAAGTACTCTTCCATATACTCTAGTTTCTTGCAGTCATATTTTTAATTTAGATTCCATAAACTTCTGATTTAAGGCCATTGAACTATTCAATCAAATAAAAGTCAAGTCAGTGACTCCGGGGTCCATACGTCATTGTCCACAATCCAGTGGCATGTTTTATTTATTGGACCCATTACCGATCCGAGCCGATTTATGGCGCCAAGCTCTCCCCGCATGGATAAGATTTTATTGTTAACAACCCGACCATTACCGGCTATGTTATGGCTGTTGGATGTTATGGTGGTTTTATGGTGGTAATGGATTCAAATTGGGCAGTTTCGTCCTGCCGATGGGGTTTCGGTGATTTCATATGTTGTTTATGAACTTTCATGTCTGTATTGTATGATCAAAGGGTAAATGCAAGTAAAGTATATTTTGCTGCCTCGATGTTATTTGAAAAGCAGCAGTATGTTAGCATTGTTGTGTGTTCGGTTTGAAGGATATTGAAGCTAGTGAAATTACTGGGCATTTAACAACTTATGTCTTGGGGTGAGGAACACTGTTCAGTGGCACTGTTTTTTTATTTTATTTAATGACGAAACGAGCAAGGCGCTCGCCTGACGGTAAGCGCCATGCCTGCCCATAAACAGAAGCAACGCCACACAGAGCTGAATTACGAAACACATTTACAAGGTGGTAGGTCACACGTATGCGAGAGGCCGATCCTTTAAAGAAATAGATAATAAAGTTACTGGTAGGGAAATGAGGATTTATGCTCCTGGTTATCCCACTCACCGTTTGAAATGCAACAGCAAGCATGCATCACGTCTCTTCTCTTTGAAACAGTAGTAACAACCCTGTGGATACCGGTCCATTCGTACTGTAGACAGTAGACAAAACTGTCACCAGCGTAGCTCCACAACACAACCAACAGATGAATTTAATAATTCATGAATCAACATAAATCATTGCAAATAACACCAGTCTGCTCATGATTTCTTCATAGAAATTATGCAAATTCTATTATGTGGCCAATAAAAATTGCCTAAAGCTTTATTCAATATTTACGACTCGCTTTATTCTATAGATTGCGTGGGACAAAAGAAACGTTTCACTGTGACAATGGACGCGGTCGATACGTGGGACAAAGGGACGTTTTGGCACGTTTTTTCATTAATTAATTCGAGTAACCTCGTATGCCAATGGATGATCGATCTATCGCCAAACATGTGTGAAAAGGCCCTGTCCGATATAAAGGCGGTTTTGTTGGTTCGCTTGAAATAAGATTGAAAGATTAATTTAATATACTTTTTATGTTGTCAAGAGAAGGGAGATCGATTCTTTCTAATAGTATATTTTGTAATTCCTTATGTATATGCAGGTCTGCATTTGGACTGCACAATGACTGCAAAATATTGTTTGTAATTTTTGGTGCATTTTAAATAACTGTATGGAACTGTAGCGTGAAATTATTGGAACTGCATATTATATTCTGGGACTGCATACTTAGATACTTAACTAAAAGTAAAGGTATTAAACATAGTGTATTCAGACATACCAATTAAATCAGATGTTTTTATGCAAGTGGGCAGCCGGCCCACCTGATGGTAAGCGAGTAGCGCCTCCCAATTCAGCGGCAGAAGCTTGTGTCTTCTCAGCGTTGAATTACACTAAAATGAAGACAGTTAGGCATATAAATTACACTGTAACACTATATTTAAGTGAATATGTATGTTTTAAAATAAATATATCTGTTAAATTCCTCATACATACATAGACTCACGCCTGTTTCCCATAGGGGTAGACAGACACAACGAACTTCCACCTGCTACGATCCTTACACACCTCTTTGACTAAATAAATAAATTCCTCATTTCGACCATTTTGAATTAAAGTCGACGCAGTACCAACTACAATATAGTAACAAACTGCCGTTTACCATTACACTTTCTACCAACAAATTTACGTCACAGTAAATAATTGAACTTCAGGGTGGAAAGGAGGTCATGTCCCCCACACTCCGCTCCAAATTCTGCACAAACCGCGTATAGTTTTGACATTAGGGAATCATTTGCGACTAATTAGCGCGTGGTGGCGTAGATTGATGGTTGTGTTTGCAAGTGACGCGGTAAGCGACCACCAGCCTTTGTTCCATCAGCACTGATGATGTCTTGAGTACGGCTCTGTTTAAATTGTTTATTAAATACACGTCTACTGTTGTAGAATTGTAAAGGCAGTCTTTTGATGGTACTGTCGAGTCTTGACGCAGCGTCGCGTACTGCGTAGGTTACTACTACCTCTTCTGTCAAAGTCGTACTGAAGGCGCTAGTAATACCATAATAGTTAGGCTACTGGCGAACGGACCTTATCAAAATCTGGACATCCTAAAATTACACGCTAATTTTGCTCAAATATTTATGAAGCATATTATACGTTGCTTCTAAATTTGACCATACCCTTCTGTGACACGTTATATAATGACAATTATACTAAAACTAACGACCTGCGCCGGCTTCGTACGGGCAAAAATATGTTAGTTACGACATCACATTACAAATCTTTGAATTTTTCGGGGTTTCTGTACTATAATATGTATGTATTATACATATAAACCTCCCTCATGAATCACTCTATCTATTGCTAAAAACTGCAAAAACTATTGAATAATTTAAAAAATCTAAGCGAACAGACAGCGGAAGTGACTTCATTTTATACAATGTAAATATTTAACTTTGCAATACTCTGTGAAAATTTAATTTTGCATTTGACTCAGCATACTTTGGAGCCATCGCCAAATCTAACAACACTTTGACTAGTTAACAATGATGTGCCAGAAGGCCAACATAGTATAAGCGAACAGTGTCGCAGGGAAAGGCTTGAGTATTCTGAAATAAAACATCGTAATATTTTGTACAACCACAGATGTTACTAAAGTAAATAAAAATATGAAAATTGCTCGCATAGTTAGACCTCACAAGAAAAAACGTCTCGTATAAACTTTTTAACTTATTTAAAACCGTTAGTCTTGTCTGGAATGTAAAACTTGAGCAAAATAAAATGAATATTAAAGTTATGTAATTGTGTTTGCTTTGTCAGTTTGTTTGTCGAGACTTGAAAAAATCTGCGTTCTGTGCAATGTTTTGAATTTGGTTTTTACAAGCTGTTATTTTTCGCCAGTGTGGGTCCAATCTTGCGACTGAATTTTAAATCAGACATTGGGTATATAATAATTATATCTTACTTAATTTTAGTTTCTTTTATTTAATTGAATGACGAGACGAGCAAGTCGCTCGCCTGATAGTAAGCGCCACGCCTGCCCATAAACAGAAGCAACACCACACAGAATTTTGAATTACAAAGCACTGCATGGCACTGGACTTCGCTCGTTACCCCGAGACATAAGATGTTAAGTCTCACAACGCCCAGTATTTCACTGGCTTCAATGTCCTTCAAACCAAAACACAACAGTGCTTACACATAGCAACAGCAACTTAGCAACAGCTTGGCGGCAGAAATAGACAAAGCGGTGGTACCAACCCAGACGGCCTCTCGCATACGAGGGACCTAATAAACAAAAAAAATCCTTCTGCTGTAGTCAAATAAAAACAAAACTCATAAGTAACAACTTTTAATTACAAAACCTCTTACCATTATTAATATTTTACATCGAAATTTATTTACATAACCACAAAGCAATCGCAAATCACAGCAATATAAACACAAACAAACAGAATTATCTGCGTTTCGCGTGTACCGCGCGGCGGGATCAAGTTATTAATTATCCTGGCCAAATGTTTACCTGCACAACTCTAAAATGCTTTAATTGCTTTCGAAATATATATTTGGTGTTTATGTTCACTGATTTCGAGTTGCGGTTCCACTTGCGTTTAATTTAAAAGCTAATTTATGGGTTCAGTATAATTATTTCTTTCTGCCTGGCGTTATTCTGGTTTATTTATTTATTTAAACTTTATAAAAATGACATGTATAAAGGCGCACGTGTGTATATAAATTGTAGGTAAAATAAATACTGTCAAGAAAAAAGTATATAGACAAGTTTCTAATATATATATATTTTTTTTAAAAGCCCTGTATTATATACGTCCCACTGCTGGTCACGGGCCGCCTCTACTGAATGAGAGGGATTAGGCCTTAGTCCACCACGCTGCCCTAATGCGGGTAATACATAAATCTATACTTATAAATAAAAACTACGAAACAATACTATAAACATAAATACACAATAATTTATTATATATACAAATATATACATATAGTATGAATCTATTGAAATCGTAATTCTGCAACACAATCCTCAAATAGTGTCGGAACTTTAAATTTAAAAGTGAGCCGGTTAGTGGACGTCCAGATTCTTAAAGAGAGCGCATTCCACTGGAAAGTGAATTTAAAGTTAAATATCGTTCGCTTTAACGGTGAAGGAAACATTGTGAGGAAACCTACATACCTGAGAACTCGATAACATTTTTCAAACGTATGTGAAGTCTGCCAACCCGCATTAGGCCAGCATGGTGGACTAAGGCCTAACCCCTCTCACACAGGAGACCCGTGACCAGCAGTGGGACGTGTATAATACAGGGCTACTATTATTATAATTTAACGTTTTTATTATATGGTGGACAATATCCAGCTGGGGTACTATTGTACTGACAAAGGTGTCTCCAATACCAAGATCATGGCTTTTTTTACTATCCCGCTCACACACCCGCCACTGTAACTCCTGTGCACCAGAACCAACAGTGGCACGCATTTTGTTGACACCGAGCAGTGAAGCTCGGCGAGTCTCTGGGATTGACTAAATGTCTTTATCCCGCAACGAAATTAATCAGAAAGAAGGTTAGGGAGGAGTTGGAAATATTAATTTTCCACTTCCCTCCATAGCGAAGCGGGAGACAAAATAATGAATAAGCTCAAGTGTAAGAATATTTACAACTGGAGAAGCCGGATGTAAAGCACCATGGATGTCATTAAGTGGGTCCTATCACGCGAGCTGTTACACTCGATTCCAATAATAGGTATCTTGGGTTGCAGAAAATGTTCCACAATAGTTGTAAACACAGGGACGTGGATGTCCGCAGTGACAACTATTAAATAATGATTTACAGAGACGATGCCGCGCCGACCCAACCCTTGTCGCTTGTACTCGTGACTAACGATTACTGACTACCCTAGTTGTGGATAAACAGCACCGCAACAGAAGAATATTGATGCGGATTTTAATGTTTTTTTTTATTTGATTGAATGACGAGATAGCCAAGCGCTCACTTGATGGTTTAGGCCACGCCTGCCCTTAAACAGAAGCAACACCACACAGAACTTTGAATTACAAAGCACTGCATGGCATTGAATTGCGCTCGTCACTTTAAGACATAATATATGTTAAGACTCATGATGCCCAGTAATTTCACTGGCTGCAATGTCCTTCAAACCGAAACACAACATTGCTTACAAACTGTTGATTGGCGGCAGAAATAGACAAGGTGGTGGTACCAACCCAGACGGCCTCTCGCATACGAGGGACCTACCACCTTGTACCACCCTATTGGCTGTTTCGATAAGGTTATGACTTATCAGGTTATGACTTATAAGGTTAATAATGGTCGATGAGCGGCTTTTTGCAGCAGCGTTGGACGCCCACCTACAAGGTGGACAGACGACCTGATAAAGGTCGCAGGAAGTTGCTGGATGCAGGCCGCTTCCAACAGGTCGGTCTGGAAATCTTTGGGGGAGGCCTATGTTCACCAGTGGATGTCTTGTAGCTGATGATGATGATGAGCGGCTTGACCCGCCCACATTACATTAATTACTACTATTATAGCTATTCCGTGAACTATTCTTACTGTCAAACAATTAACTGTGCCAGTGATAAAAGTACCGTAAACTGTGGCAAAATTTAAATAGGCCCACATAAAATGAATGCCGCGGAGGAACCCCGCGCCAGCCGTTATCCTAATGGGTAGTTAGCTTTTGTCACAACCTTCCCCTTATTAAACCACGTCCGGGGTTTGATTACGGGATATATTAATATGTTACCGGCGGTTTATTTGATGGGCTATTTGTATACGTCGGCGGTTTAAAAGTATTTTTGTTGGCTTGAAATTACTGGTTGTTGATAATAAACCAAAATCCTAAATATCAGCAATTTTTTTTGTAAGTGGCAAAGCTACGCTTTAATTACGATGCGAATGAGTTAGCTCGGCTGGGTTAGTAAATCTGTGTCAGGAGGCCGACGTGAAATAGCATCTTCCTCTCTACTTCCCTCTTCAGAGAGGGAAAAAGTAAATCCCCTCGATTTGCGACAGGACAGGCGGATGACCGATGCAGACACAGTAGTACAAGAATGTACCCCTATACCCGCCTCAACCAACCATCAAGTCATACAAGGCATGTGGATCCCTATTGCAGGTTTTAACATAATGTGTAAGGGGTCGCTATCCGGGCGGATATGAATATCCTACCACCAGCAAATTCTTTCATCTCACCAACCTTTTTGTCTGGTCTTTATAAATCGTTCCGTTCCATTGCTTCTCTCACAAACATTATATTTATATCCTTTGGTATAAGGTAATAGAAAGTTAATGAATCATAGCTAGATTACAGGCTATCACACTCCATCACATGATTGTTAGGCGTGACATTTTAAGGGATGGTTACCAGCAGTATATTAATATGGCCATTACAATATTACATGCCTGTTCGTCACGCCATGTTCACATTTACAGTTAAAATGTTAAGCGAATACCGTTCTTTTATTGTCTTCAATGCTCGTTGTTATAGAGTAACAGGGTAAGGGTGGCTCTGCTTGCTTTTGTATAGTATAGACCGGCAAACGGTCAAGCGGTTCACCTAATGATAATCACTTCATGTTTAAAATATCAGAATAATCATCGTTATGTTATTGATCTTAGAGGGAAGGAATTAAGGGATTGCGGGATTTGGGATTCAGGATATCTCATTCACCGTACGAAACGCAGCAGCTAGCCCCTGCTTTACGTCGGTTTTCAGTGAGACAGTGGTAACGATCCGGTCGAACCGGCTTATTCATGTTGTAGACAAAACTGTCTACAGCGTCGATTATCCAATCAATTTAAGATCATTTACGAGGAACGGCCATTAATGAATATAATTGTAGCAGTCTCATACTTATTTCACGAATAATACTTCGACAAATAACAAAGGGAAATGGCTGGACATGAAACTAAACCGTAATACGAAGCTACCTCTGGGAACGCATGCCACATCATATTCTATTTCAGTGAGTTCAAAGGGATCGGACGGTATTGGCGATGGATACGGATGTATTATTAAAATATTATTTATAATTCTATCGAACTTTGGCATGTGGTACTTTTGGAGTGAAATTTCTTTAGAATCGTGTTTTGAAACTCGATGAAACGAAAATGCGTCACGACAAAGACAAACATATTCCTAAATATGAATTAGCCTGCGAGAGAATGAGATAGATTACAAGTATGCTAACACGTGTCTTTGAATGTGTCATAAACAACGTGGTATATTATTCACGTGTTTTATTTTTTTGCATTTGCGTATTAAAATTTGTTGATTAATTAATTTATTTTAATAATTCTTTTAATAGGTACGCTATATACAATTTTATTGACGGCAAGAATGGGCCGACTTGACTCACAACTGCTTCACAGAAAACTAACGTGAAGTAGAAGTTTCCTGTTACGTTTTATACGGTGAGTGAAATTTCTGCAATACGAGTGAGTTTTCCCAAATCCCCTCTCCTACCAAACTCTTTATAAACGCCTTTCTTTAAGGCCTTTTTCTGGGTGGGAGATCATTTACCATCTAGTGAACCACTTACTTTGTCGCTCCTTTATAAATATACGTGTGAAAAAGATTTTATTTAAAATTATAGGATTTTAAAAATTATACATGATGCTAAATACGCACAGGATATAAGGAGTTCCTCCATAACATTTCCAAACTCAGTTACATCTCGGACAGCGCAAAATTCAATACAGTATGTGTTACCCTTCGTCGGAATATCACGTTTTACATATTTAAGAGGTAGGTGTGAATGGGGTCAGGCTCAGGGCACAGGCGCTGACGTATCGACGGGATTTCTCGCTCTATTATCACTTCGCGTACCTACTTTATCAGAATTTTATATTATAACTTCGTAGCTACAGCTATCGTAGAATAAATTAGGGACAAACAGTAAATTCATGATTGTGAATGTATCAATTTTATGTGCTATCTGCAGACATCATTTCATTTTAGAATTCATTTGGATATTCCAGATTAAACATCACCACTCTTCATTCAGATGACTGTATACCTTTACCAATGGTTAGAAATAAAGAAACATTTCGCTTTTCCGGCTTGATAAGAACCGTATTGCTTGTTAATATAACTAGTGGTGGTAGGATATTCATATCCGCCTGGATAGCGACCACTGTACACATGGTGTTAATAACTGCTATAGCGATCCACATACCTTGTGTGGATCGTATTCCATGATCAGCCAGTGAATATCCGGTTCTCCTGAGGGGCTTGCGACAGGATTTGATGGTTGGTTGGGGCGGGTATAGGCGTACATATTTGTACATGCCTGCATCGGTCATCCGCCTGTCTTGTCGCAGGCCTCTCGATTTATTTCTTCCCTTCCTTGGAGTGTGGAGAAGCATTTTTACAGGCCGACATAACATCTGTTGACCACAGATTAAATCAGAATCAGAATAGTTTATTTGCTTAGAATGTAGGTACAAATCATTGTTTTTAGGTGGTCGCTGGTTTTGTTAGACTGCACTGCGCTTACCATCCAGTTTAGTGCAGTCACTTTGCCGTGCTCGGATAAAAAGAAAAACAAGTTAACGTAATGTAACTCTTGTGTGGTAGGTAGGTACTGTACTTTGATTTGTCTTGACATATTAAGTGATAAAAACTCAGAGAAAGTAGAACAAACTCGGTAACTATTCGAGACTTATACTATAGCGAGTGGACATATTGGACTAAGTTAAAAAACTACCGTTACAGATAGTAAGAATAATTTCATCAGTTATCATACACTACATGGACCCAACATCCTGTTCAGTATGACTGCACTCGACTGACTCTGCAAACAAAACGTCTCTTTACATATATGCAATATCTTAACGTTGCCTTTGACTCCGCGACAGTGTTCCAAGACATTCGATGCCTTTGAATACGGTCCGTTTGATAGGATACCTTCTGTTTCACTTTAATACATTACTCGGACGGACCGATCCTACAAATGTATTACTTAATGTAAATTTTGAGGAAGATTTTACGTAAATCTAGTAAGGTTTTGAAGTTCTAGATTAATGAATTTATATGTTTAGATATTGTTAAGGAAGAAACTATCACGTTCTTAATTAAAAAAGATGTAATAAACGGGTAAATGTGTAAATATCCGGTGGCCCAAATCCCCCTCCCCTTCCCAATCCCTTAATTATCCCTTCCCTTTAAGGTCGGCAACGCGCCTATGGTTCTTCTAGTAATGCTCGTTTGCTGTTCTATGCTATATAAAAAAATAGTACATTAATATACCGGTTCCTACATCAATGAAGCAATGATTGAATCTTCATACATAACTGATAAGTTCAAAACACTGATTAAAGCTGACAGTTTCATGAGCAAGCCTCGTGACTTGTGGCGGTGATTCGGCCAACAAATTAGACTCGTGTCCGGCTGGTCCGGCGAATTTCCATGAAACTAGACCGATAGAGACGATAGCCGAAAGTAACTGTTTTGAATTAGACCGTGTTGAACCTTTGCTACTTATAAAGTTACGCCCGGTTCCTGAAATAATGATCAAAATTAACTAATCATCTGTCAAATCTCACGTCAAGTAAAAATTGAGTTGATGGAAGCGTTTTTTTTATTTTATTGAATGACGAGACGAGCAAGTCGCTCGCCTGATGAAAAGTGTCACGTCTGCTCATAGACAGAGGTAACATTACACAGAACTTACAACAAACCTTTATTCAATTTCAAAATGTCACATTGAATCTTAATAACGAACACTGAAAGTTTCAACTACAAAGCGCTCATCAAATTCAATTTCTTCCACAATCACTCCGTCGTAATTTGAATATCGTCAATATGAAATGTAGTACCTATACATCTTCGTACAACGTTGCATCAACAATGTAGGCACAAAATAGACCGCGTGAAACTTGATGATTACTTGGCCAACCTCGCATTCAAACTTCACGTCTAAAGGGACGCAGGAATAGAATTAACGCTCAGAGTCCTCGTATATTGCTTGTAGATGAGTTGTCTGTTTTGATGGAGTAGAACTTACTTTATGGGACATAGTGCATACTTAGTTATGTACCTATTTGTAGTCATATTTAATTCAAAATCTGTTCTGCCAATCTAAACATGTATAGGTATATGTTTCTTCCTCTAATTATGTGTGAAGGGTGGTTTCAGAAAGAGTATCACATTTCTAAAAGACCATAAAATACTCTTCCTCCTCTTATTCCATAACTTCACCATCAGGTGTAGAATTTTCAAAAACAATTTAGCTACCGAGATAAAGATTGAGAACGTACAGGATAGTGTAAAAAATACATGTCTATGTAAATGTCTAGACGTGATAATATTATGTCAGCCTTGTATTATATCCCATTGTTGGGCTCATTCTCCTGTACTTGTGACAGAGGTGAGGTTATAATCAATTACTCTGGCAGAGAACTAACGTGATATACATCGTAGGATTAACTCGCTGACGTGGCTGTGGGCTGGTCATACTAGCCGTAGAAACGACAACCGTTGGAGTAGACGCGTTCTTGAATCCTACGACTCGGTAAACGAAATGTGGGACACCCTGCAGTTAGATGGAGCAAAGACATACTCAAAGTGGCTGGTAATCGTTGGATGAGTAGAGCTGAGGACCGGGGTCAATGGCGTGCTAATTAAGTAAGTAACTAACTAACAAGTGTACTAATACGGGCTGATAATGATGACCCTGGCCTACTGCTGGTTGTTATACTTCAGATACCAAAAGACTATATAAAACGTGAAGTATCTATACCACTATAATATCAGAAACAATAATACACGCTTGGTCGATTAAAAAAATAGAAGAATACAACCTCAGATAAACTCCGTGATTCACACAATGAGTCGAGATGAATTTTTCATTCAATCCCGTAACAATGATATGCTTAACGGTGAAAATAAAACAATGGCCACGTGACCCGTAGTGATGGGCTCGATCGACGCTGACCCACTTGGATTTTATGGACGTAATCGAGATGTTAAATCGATTGTGACTTAAAATAAATTGATTGTGTTATGTGTGCTTTCTACCTATACGAGAAACGTAGTATAGAGGCAATCTAGATGTTAATCAATACGACGCGAAGTTTAAATAAATAGGACTCTATTGTTTATTAGGTATTGACTTTATAAATTTCAATTCAATTTCATTAATTTTGTTGTGAAGTTTCGAGAGACTTGCCGAGCCTCGAACCGCGATGTCATTCATAATGCCTACCGTTGACGACTTTGGCTTACAAAGTTGAATTCAATTAGTAATCTAGTTCTCTGAAAATACCAAGCTCAAGTTGATGTGCGTGAGATATGAGTGGTAGAGCTATGCTGTGGACAGTTTGTCTACAGCATGAAAGGGTCGGCTCGACCAGGTCGTTACCACTGTATCACAGAAATCCGACGTAAAGTAGCGGCTTGCTGCTGCGTTTTGTCCGGTGAGTGAGATATCCGGAGGGCCAAATCATCCTCCCCTTCCCAATCCCTAATTGTCCCTTTCCTATAAGGTCGGCAACGCGCCCATGATTCTTCTGGTATTGTGGGCGTACATGAACGGTGGAGATCACTTACCATCACGTGACCCACTTGTTAGTTTGCTGGCCTATGCTATAAAAACATTTATTATAGCTATCGAATTCATATAAAAAAATATCACCTTGAATAGGTAGGAATCGGATATATTTGTACCCGAATGGATAGCGACTACTGTACACAATATAGTGAAATACCCGCCATTAGTTATGATGGGATGTCCTAATTATTTCTTAAAGCTGGCGTATTTATAACGACTGTCAAGATGCCTAACACTTCTTTTGGACTGCGATGCTAACATCGGTGTTAAGTAAAAAAATATGACAGAATTACCGATAATCTTTATTGTAATATTGTCATAACAGCCAAAGCAGGCATTTTTTATTCTGTTAGTGTACAATCGTACATATAAATCACTAAATATATCACCGGCAGAAATCGTCCATGAGTAGAAAGTTTAAGAAGTTAAAAGACACGTAAAGTTAATCAAAGCGTTCAGAGCAAACTTGCAGAGTTTCTAGAAAATTCGAAGAAGTCAGATAAAACTTATCTTTTGATCCGACGTATCTTTAAAATTGGAGATATTGAAAATATTATTCAGTGCGGAAAGTCTGATATTGATACTGAGTTTAAAATAAATTATTAGTTCAAGCGTATGTTTGTATCGAATGACGAAAATAATTAAAGTTCTTTTTATTTTTTTTATTTGATTAAATGACGAGATGAGTGAGGCGCTCGCCTGATCGTAAACGCCACGCCTACCCATAAACCACAGAACTTGGAATTACAAATCACTGCAAGACATTGCACTAGCGATAGCTCTACGGAGAGTGGTACCAACTGTAGGAATGAAAATCTTCTTTTTTTTATGACGAGACGAGCAAGGCGCTCGCCTGATGGTAAGCGCTACGCCTGCCAATAAACATAAGCAACACGACACAGAACTTTGAATTACAAAGCACTGCATGGCACTGAACTGCGCTCGTCACCCTGAGACATAAGATGTTAAGTCCCATAATGCCCGGTAATTTCACTGGCTTCAATGCCCTTCAAACCGAAACACAACAGTGCTTAAACACTGTTGCTTGGCGGCAGAAATAGACAAAGTGGTGGTATCAACCCAGACGACCTCTCGCATACAAGGGACCTACCACCTTGTATATACGTTCAAACTTTTATATGCGTTTCGTTAAAGATAACATTATTTTTTTCTTATTAAATTACGTTTTGATCAAGTTATGGGCATAATTTAGTTTTGTTTTTATATCAGGCCGCCTGGCTGATAATGATATAGCTGGCTGCTAACAATATCGGAAAATTCACTTACAATAACTCATGTTTCATATAAGAACCAGATGTCTGGGTTAAGTCAAACCAGTTCGTTAGTTAATAGACATTATAAGATTGAAAGAATTCTAAAAAATTAAAGGTCATGTCACATCACTCTCTAAGATTAAAGGTTTTCATAAAACGTAGAACGGCGGGAATGTCTGTGAGTCGTAGATAGAATATATTTAAATAAGCCTCCGACAGGCTATTGAAGATAGGAATTGTTAAAATGACGCTTTTAACTATTCTACCTTATTTTACAATGCTACCTTACAATTTTAAAATGTATTACTGATCGAAATAAAATTAATTTAAACGGATTTTATCGCGGTTTTTAATTTTAATTTTGGTCTCTACGTTTCGAGCGCTTTTTAGCCTTCGTGGTCATAGGGTGGACTCGGACATCGGGACCAAAATTTAAATAATAAACCGCGATAAAATCCGTTTAAATTAGTTTTATTTCAATGTGAAACATTCGTGTAAACGTAAGACACAATTAAAGTACTTATTACTGATCACTATACTAACATTCTGCACCTATTTGATAAGAGAGTTTCTCGTATGAATTTAACAGAAAACTGTTTTATAAAGCCGCATATACGATTTTAGCTATTTAGATGACGTGACCTCGTAAACGAGAACTTCCTGCTGTACTGCCTGTCTCTGTCGTACGTCTATCTCCGGGTTAATGGGGTTTATTTCAAAACTAGATCAATGAAAAAGTGAAGTAGTCTATATTCTAAATAAGCATACTACTGCTGGTCCCACACGCTTTAATAGATACCGGCCGCAGAATTTGTGGCTCCATTAATAAAACATTTTTTTTTTAATCTAGCTTGCATACTATATTAGTTACGGAGAGAGACAATAAAACACGCTGCTCTAAAGGTATGTATGTGACAAGCCTGATTACAATATTATATTGGCCTACCTTCTGTTCTCATTACCCTTCAATGCGGGGTCCGTGTGACACACATTTTTTACGATGGTGCAGAAAGGATTTTAGATTTTACGAGCATCCGCCTGTCTGACAAAATTACTTCCATAATTAAGGGAAGTAATTTTAATTTTTAATCATCAACCTAACAAGATGGAAGTTTCTAATTGAATTGAATAGGAATGGAAAAAAAGTCCTATCATAACTCACCTACAATTCGTCAACCAGCATCTTCTTACGGCTCCTTTTTGCATATTTATAGGCGCGTGAATGGCAGCGGGTACGGGCGTGGCGGGCCACAGCATGAGAAGATTGCACCACCATTGTACCATAGTCTAAATATCGTTATAGGCGTTTGCTGGTAAGGTATTCATATCCGCCCGGATAGCGACTACCGTACGCATGGTGTTAAAACCTGCCATAGTATCCCACACACCTTGTGTGGATCACGGTCCAGGATCAGCCAGTGTATATCCGGTTCTCCCGAGGGGTTTGCGACATGACTTGATGGGTGATTGGGGCGGACATAGGGGTATCCTTGTATTACTGTGCATGCATGCACCTGCATCATCAGCATCGGTTATCCGCCGGTCCTGTCGCAGAAGAGGGAAGAAGCATTTATATAGGTCGGCATGACACTGACAACAAAGTGGCACAGCCACGTTATTGTCAGTTTTGCGTACAGCATGAAAAGGTAGACTCCTGGATCTCACAAAAACCCATCGGAAGTGTCAGCTTACTTGTTGCGTATAGTTTCTTTGAATCCTGGCACGGCTAAGTGAATACACTGGATCTAATGTTGTTACAGTGCAGTCATAAATTACTTCTAACATTACGTCCCTCGACAGTCGACTGAACTATGTTGACCTAAATTTACTAGATAAACACTAGCTGACCCCGGAAAGCGACTCTCCTTAACGAGCCACTCAGGTACCCCAAGAGCAATAATTTCATAAGTGCTGTGAGATCGCTGGATGTTCAAGGGATCCCCCAATCCCCATTTATTTCCATAAAGGCGACGCATTCGCAATTTCTTTGACAGTAAGCGTTTACATATTCAGTGGTGCTCACTTTCCATCAATTGTCCCAGTTGCCTACCTTCTATTTTTGAATATAAACAATATTATTGTGGCTAAGAAATCGTCAATTAATATATTTAATCAATTGTCAATTATATATTATCAATAAGTATTAAGCAATTTCAATTGCTTAATAGGCGTCTGATAAATTATTAACATCAAATGCGTGGAAAGCCTGTATGATTTTTAGACTATGATACGACCATTCCTCTTTGCATTGCAATAGCATTGTTTTTACAGGTCAGATCTCTGCTTTGACCTAGATTCTAAATCAGTGTTTTCTCATTTGACCAACAAAGAGAGAATTAGTCAGCAATGAACGAGTGGTTGGTAGTATTTGAAGTTTATCGAGACTTATGCTTATCGAGGTTTGCTTTGCTATTTGCATCGTTACTTAAATATATATAAAAAGGTATTTAAGGTGCGTCGCATCGTCGCCCTCTCTTACGTCTTTTCTGTATGTATTGCGCTTAAGAAAGGAATAGGCGCTTCTCTTGTAAATTTCTAAGTGCTATCAGTTTCGAAATATTCCAAGCGAAAGTTGTCTCCACATGAAAATAAACTCCGTAAAATCACTCCCTTGTGGAACGTCATCTGTCTGAAAGCAAGAAAGATTTTTTTATGAGTGGTAGAGCACGCAGTCACGCTGTAGACAGTTTTGCCTACAGCATGAATAGGCAGCTCGACAGGGTCGTTACTACAGTCTCACGGACCGACGTAAAGTAGCGGTTTGCTGCTGGGTTTCGTACGGTGAGTGACATATCCGGGACGCAAATCGCCCTCCGCTTCCCAATCCCTTCTCTTTAAGGTCGGTAATGCGACTATGATTCTTCTAGTATTGTAGGCGTACACGGGCAGTTCAATCAGTTACCATCAGCTGACCCATTTGCTCGTTTGCCGGTCTATGCTATAAAAAAGAATCTCAACTTTTACTTTTTCACTTACAGATATTTAAAACCAATATTCCAACCTAAATTTGCCTTTACACGGTCATGTCTCATAATTTATCGTCGAACAATCGTAAGTAAGCCACAGCTTACAAGTCGTTTCTTTACAACCAATCCAACAAATAAAACTGCCATAAATTATCTTACATGGAATTCAGGCAAAATGTAAAGTCTGCATTATGACACTCGGTTTGATCGCTCAAAACTACTAGCACCATAAAATGTCCCCGTCACGGAATACAATTTATAAGTGGAAGTGACTCTGCGATGTGTTTTAATATAAAGAGTTTTACGGCATTTGCTGGCATGCAATTATTGTTCGTATAAATTAAATCAAATCATTTAGTCTGTAAATTCGATCATAAATATCACTTAAATAAACTAGATTATATTTAAGGTGAAGTTTAGGGTCTAATGTGTTACCTAAATACTTAGTTGGACTCCACAGCCTCCTCCACTTAGCGTTAACACGTTTGACATGTAGTGTCAAAATCCCAATCCATTTAGTTTTCCATTTAAAAATACCACCGCCTTTTTGAAGTCTGTTATTAATAAGTGTCGCTTCCCTTGTTTTTTGTAAGTGTCGCTTTCCTTGTTTTTTGTAAGTGTCGCTTCCCTTATTTTTTGTTCCGTGGTTCCAATACAACGATATTAATGGTGATGATTTATGTATGCAGTGGGGCCAAGGAAAAGAGGACCGGCTGGCGAGGGGCCAACTGACTAACTGCGACCAAACACGGGATTTAGCAATTCGAGAACGCGACCACATTAGGAACGTGGGTTTATAGGCATGGAGGAAGCGGGGTGAACGATGATGAATGTTATTAAAATTTTGATACGTCCGATTCTTACAGCAGAAAATCTATTGTACATTATCTCTTTGTTTTCCAAAAGCCTATGTATTACAAGGTGGTAGGTTCCTCGTATGCGAGAGGGCGTCTGGGTTGGTACTATCGCTTTGTCTATTTCTGCCGCTAAGCAACAGTGTGTAAGCACGGTTGTGTTTCGGTTTGAAGGACATTGAAGCTAGTGAAATTGTGAGATTTAACATCTTATGTCTTTGAGTGACGAGAGCAGTGCCATGCCGTGCTTTGTAATTTAAAGTTCTGTGTGCTGTTGCTTCTGTTTGTGGGCAGCCGTGTCGCTTACCATCAGGCGAGCGCCTTGCTTGTCTTCTCAATCAATTAAATAATTTAAAAAAATGTGGATAGATTCAGTTAGAGGGCTACGCGATAAGATAAGGCTCATGTTTATGTTTTATTTACATTGAACTTTGCGGACATACATGAAGGTTTATGAAGCGGTACTGGTTTTGTTTTTTTACATAACAGTATAGGTAAAACAGAAAGAAGGATTTATCGAACTTGTCGACAATCTATAGTTATATCTTCTCATTATATATACCTTAATTTTCTCTGTGTGTGTACAATATAGTTTTGTATTTGTTTTGTAAGTCAGACATTTTAGACTGTACACTAAAAAAATCAATAGTTGTAATCGCTTACCGTTTAAAACCCACACCACACCTAATTCCTGCGAACTTATAACGAGATACAAGCCTTGTGCGACGTAATGGTTCCTCTATTTAAGTATTTATTGTTTTCCATAATACACTAATGAGTGTAAGTTCGGTCGCGGGTACAAACAACCTTGGCTTCATTACTGCGTTGAAATGATGTACTCGCCTAAACGTTGGCTGGGTTTTATTCGAGCCAGCCTTAAAGGAATAGAGATAATTCGTAAGAGGAGGGCATACGAGCTAGTGGGCCCTCTTCTATGTGACATTCACCTACCGTGAACACCCACTGTACCAGATAATCATGTGATGACCTTCAATTGGTTTAGTATTTAGGACGTAAATGGAAGTTATAATAGAAATAATTTGGGCTATGCTCGGTGTTTCTCTACGTGATCAAATCAGAAATGAGGAGATCCGTAGAAGAACGAAAGCCCGACACAGCCCAGCAGATTGGGAAGTTAAAGTAGCAGTGAGCAAGTCACATATACGATAGCCAGATGAGCTAGAAAGGTTCTGGAATACAGGCCACGCACCGGCAAGCGCAGCGTTGGACGTCGACATACAAGATGGACAGACGACCTGATAAAAGTCGCAGGAAGTCGCTGGATGCAGATCGCTCCCAACAGGTCGGGCTGGAAATCTTTGGGGAGGCCTATGTTCAGCAGTGGACGTCCTGTTGCTGATGATGATGATGATGATGATGAAATCGAAGTGGAAGAGGATCTCTCAGGCCTCGGCCTGTAAGAAAAATGAGAACGTGGTATGTGATTTCCCCCGACCACAAACAATACCAGAAGAATCATAGATGCGTTGCTGATCATAAAAGAAAGGCATGGCGCTCAAAATTCCGACAAAGTTTAAAAATGTAATGTAATTCACAACACTCATTTCGCCGAAAATCCACTTTTAATCCCAATTGACGCTAATAACTGTATTATATATCAGTGATCAACGTCCAACGATATCTCTTTGTCCTTAATTACGAAAGGATTCCGAATAATTTACGATACAAAAACTGTCCGGAGTGGTAAAGTTTTAATCTAACGTAAGGCATAATTAGTTAGCAAGAATAAGGAAGCATTTACATTGAAGCGGAGTGGAGACGAAACGCGGAATAGACCAATCAAGTTGTTTAAATAAAGAAAAGGCATAATTAAACCCAAACCCCAACAGTCACACAGATAGTCCTGACCCCACAGTAAGATACGTGTCTTGTGTCGTGGGTATCAGGAACTACGAGAAACTTTCGGTCTCACAACACCCAGACCCCGAAAGAAATATTTGTGGATCACACAAACATTTGTCTCGGTGCGGGGATCGAACCCGCGGCCTCACGCTGCACAGCCTACTACTCGCCCGCTGCGCCACGAAGGCTGTCTAAATTAGGGATTAGGAAGGGGAGTAATGAGCCGGTCGAGCCAGCCCATTCATGTTGTAGGCGACTGTCTACAGCGTGACTCCACCACTCGAAAAATTTACTCGATTTGACGTTTCTTAAACATGTTTAGTGGTTAAATACGATTTAAACATCGTCGAGCAAGTGGGCCTTAATTATATTAACTGTGAGGTCTCCATGTACTTAATAAATAAATAATATCCTATTCTGTTCATTGGAAACAGCGAAGTCTTCACAATTGGGCTTTTCTCCCCACACCGATCCGCGTAAATGTAAACGCGCCCTTATGGTTACACCTTTTTTTTAAGCCAGATAAATCGTTGTGGGTAAGGGGTAAAAACATCTTAAACCCCATTAATCGTGCTATCATTTACCGTCTTTTAAAATAAGCTAATTAATTTAGGTTGATTTATTTATTTGCAGAAAGTGTGCGGTGTTCGGCTTTTAGGTGTACGTTGTAGCAAAATGGACATTTTGCTAATTAAGTTTGTTTTTATGTTCAACTAATTAGGGCTTCTTCCGTACAATGTATGTATGTGTTTTTTTTTCACACACATAACCCTGTTCCCGCAGTAAGATACGAGTCTTGCGTCGTGGGTATCAGGAACTACGAGAAACTTTCGGTCTCACAATACCCAGACGCCGAAACAAATATTTGTCTCGATACGGGGATCGAACCCGTGGCCTCACGTTTCACAGTCGGCTACCCGACCACTGCACCACGGAAGCTGTCAAATTGTCTGTTTGACTTGTAGTAAGCCATGAATGATTATAGAAAGAGTGATAAAAAGGTGGTCAAGAGTGGTAGAGCCACGCTGAAGATAGTTTTGTCTACACCATGAATGGTCCGGCTTGACCGGGTCTTTACCACTGACTCACAGAGCACCGATGTAAAGCAGCGGCTTGCTGCTGCGTTTCGTACGGTGAGTGAGATATCCCGAGGCCCAAATCCCCCTTCCCAATGCCATAATAATCTCTTCCCTTTAAGATCGACAACGTGCATATGAATCTTCTGGTATTGTGGGCGTACATGGGCGGTGGAGTTCTCTTACCATCTGGCGATCCACTTGCTCCTTTGTTGGTCTTTGTTATAAAACCATTCACTCATAAAACTTTAGAATTTCACACGCTCACGCATCAGTTTTTCATTGCGGCAGTTGCGGTCAAAATATAGTCTCAAATTATATTAAACGTGAATCATCCACGTCCTTAACTCCGTTCCAATGACGCAATACTCGTAAAACAGTACCTTAATTAAAACAACATAATTTTTTCGAAGTAATTGAACATGGGTTGTAAAAAAATAATGGCCGCATAAAATAATGTCACCGGAGATTCCATTATTGGATGCGTCCGACGCAATAGGAGAACACATAAAAAACTGTCATAAAAATCAAAGAAAATTACTTCGCAAAGTGAGCGCTCTGCCATCTTTTCATTTACATGGTTCGCTTGGTCTGTGAGCGTTTGACGTCTGGAACGGGTATTTTGACACTGCCGAGGACACGTACGTAAGAAGGTTTTAGGATAGACCGGTCTTCTTCATGAAGGAGTAGAGGATGGAAATGGAGATAGAACGATGGATCCCTATGTCAATCTGCTTAACTTACTAATTAGTTAGCTCGCAACTTTTATAGACAGTTTTGTTTGCAGCATGAATGGGCGATTCGCCCGGGGTAGCATGGCTGTCTTATCCGGCTATTCGCCCGCTGCGACACGGCGGTTGTCAAATTATACTATTGAATACGTACGATAAAAAATAGTACCTCCATTGTAACGAAGCTATAACATAATAGTGGTGAGTGGTAGAGCCACGCTGTGGACAGTTTTTTCTACGGCATGATTGAGGCGTCAAGCCGCGATGGGGTCGTTACCACTTTTTTACAGAAAAACGACGAAATGTAGCGGCTTGCTGCTGCGCTTGCTGTAAGTGCCATATCCGGAGGCCCAAATCCTTCCTTTTCCAATCCCTTAATTACCCCTTCCCTTTAAGGTCGGCAACGCACCAATGATTATTCTAGTATTGTAGGCGTACATGGGCGATGGAGAGCACTTACCATCAGGTGACCCACTTGCTCGTTTGCCGGTCTATTATATAAAAAAATATATTGACGTTACAATGGCGGGTGTATCTTGATTACTCAATATCTATTCATTAATGATTAAAGGTAACGATAAATTATCGTTTATGCGGCCTCTTTCCACAAAATTAATTTAAAAAACTTTAATACAATAACGTGAGAGGGGTCCGGTATAAAAAGCGCAGTACGCCTTTAGTTCTTGCCGATGCCTCTAGTATTATAAACAATTTTCATAGTTTCACGAGCAGATGTCTAACTTTTCCTTTAGCTTTAGTGTTGAGGGGCTATGTCGACATAATTTGATATCGACAAAAGGGGTAGTTTATTTCGCTTTTTTTTTATTCGAGCACGGCAAAGTGACTGCACTACACTATCACGTTTTAGGATCAGCTAGTATATCCGGTTCTCCCGAGGGGCTTGCGGCATGACTTGATGGTTGATTAGGGCGGGTATAGTGGTACATCTTTGTGTTACTGTGCCTGTATCGGTCATCCACCTGTCTTTCGCAGGCCCCTCGAATTGCTTCTTCCCTCTCCGAAGAGGTAAGAAAACTTTATACAGGCCGGCATGACTCTAGTAACCACCGATACACTCACAGTTTGTTGGTGATCGCTGGTTTTTTGGATTGCATTACGCTTACCATCAGGTGTAGTGCAGTCACTTTGCCGTGATCGGATACAAAAAAATAAAAAGTTTTTAAAAGGCGTCCGCGGATCACGTCAAGGTGGTGCCAGAGCCCGCAGATCACGCTTAGGTGACGCTAGGGTTATGTAAAAGATTGGGACATGCTGCTTCAATCTATCGTAAAATTATATCGACAACGCCCCATCACAGAACAAGGCCAGCGTCACAGGCAGCTCCGACGGAAAATTTCGAACTTCATCGTTGAATTTTAACGTGAGAGAGTTTGAAAAAGAATTTCTCATGTCACCACTGAGCGGTGGCGGGCGGATCCAATATGCATGATGGTACTTCAGATTTGTATTGCCTCTGAGTAGTGTATTTTTATTCAAAATATGCACGTCTATAATCGGCTCAATAGTTTCTTTATTAAAAAAAATAATGTAAAACTGATGCAAAGTGCCTACTAAGATTGATGATATTTAATAAGAAGACGCTAATATTTAGCGATATTTTTATGAGTGGTAGAGCTACGCAGTAGACAATTTTGTCTACAGCATTAATGGGCCGACTCGACCGGGTCGTTACCACTGACTCCTAGAAAACCGAAGTAAAGTAGCGGCTTGCTGCTGCGTTTCGTACGGTGAGTGAGATATCCGGAAGCTCAAATCCCCCTCACTTTTCCAATTCCTTATTATCCTTATCCTATACTTAAATATTAACCACCGACTCAAACAAATATGTAATACTTTCAGATGTAAAAAATAAACGCCTCCGGGTGGATTCGAACCACCAACCTTTCGGTTAACAGCCGAACGCGCTAGCCGATTGCGCCACAGAGGCTTCTATCCAACTTTATGTATAAAGACTTCGCTAAGTCAGAACTAACAATACCCCGTGTTATCGCACCGTGAGTTCGGCTCACATTAACATCATATTACAAAAAAAATGTTTACTTCCTGCCGAGTACCATTTATAAGATTTAGGTAATTAATGGTCGCTTTTTAGAAAATTAACTAAGTGAATGAACATTTTTTCGCTGATTGTTGTGTTTCTTTGAAGGACATTGAAGCCAGTGAAATTACTGGACATTTTGAGACATCTTATGTCTCGGGGTGACGAGCGCAGTTCAGTGCCATGCAGTGCTTTGTAATTCAAAGTTCTGTGTGGTGTTGCTTTAGTTTAGGGACAGGCGTACCACCAGGCAAGCGCCTTGCACGACATTCAATCAAATAAAAAAGTTTGAAAAGATTTTGCATATTGCTGTCCAACTATATTTTAGATGGCCCAGTTTAGAACCTACTCTACCAGAATCATTCATTACGCTCATATTCCAGCAAAAGCAAAATATCTGTGCGAATTAAATTTCCATTCCGCCTCGAACGTTTAGATGTAACAATAGGTCATGTTCCAGCCAGAGTCATCGTTTATCCACACACACAAACTCACACACATACACAAACCGCTTCAATTACGCGCTCGGCCGTACTGAACATGTGCTCCAGTGCGAGCTATGCTATACGTGCCAGAAAATAAAAATAATAATAATACCCCCAGCAGTCACAAACATAGTACTGACCCCACAGGAAGATATGAGCCTTGTGTCATGGGTGTCAGGAACTACGAGACTATTGGTATCAAAACACCCAGACCCCGAAACAAATATAAGTGGATCACACAAACATTTTGTCTCGGTTTGTGTCTTTTTAGTATCGCTTTTTTGTTTCATCGATTTTTCAAATTACAACGCTCCTAAAAAAGTTTCACTTCAAAAGTAAGACGATGAGGCTGTATAATATGCAGTCCTTTGCCTTCCCAATAAAGGAAAAAAAACAAAGATGAGATAAAGATTACAGAAAACACTGTATACTTGTAATCTATCTCATTCTCTTGCAGGCTAAATCCTATTTTGTTTGTCTTTTTTTACTGTCGCTTTTTCGTGCGGTGCGGTGCTAAAGAAGTTTTACTTCAATAATACTCAGTTTTTGTGATTAAAATAGACAAGCTATATATCGCATTTAGCTGTAAGTGTGCGCTCAGCATCTACTCTAGCGGACGATTTTAATTAACGTCCATCGCTCGAGTATTAAAGAGTGTCGGACTGAAAGGGACGCAAAGGCAATTAGCACTAGCTTTAAATTACTGCAAATTTAATTGTAAACCCAAATGTAAACGTAGAAAAGACATTCTGACATTTGGCTATTGGGATATGCGCTTTTTGTAGCGTTTTTCACCGTGTTGATTTGTGTTGTTCACTTTTTTTTTAACCCTTGGGATGAACTAGGGTTCACTGCTAATGGACTAACTGGCGACACTATCTCATCCTAGGGTTCAAGGGAAGGTATAGGAAGAGGGGGCAACCCCTCCGGTAAACCGGATATACACCATGATCCTGGAACACGATCCATATAAACAGGAGGTTTTAACACCATGTGTACGGTGGTCGCTATCCGGGCGGATACGAATATCCTCCCACCAGCTACACTACAGTGTTAGGCAGTAAACCGTAAGCTTGTAATCATTTGCTCCGACGAATATGTGTACAAACATATGGCGCACTTACAATAATATTAGTTTAAGGCGAGAATATGATTAACTTAATACAATATTTATTCAAAAGGGTGTTACAAATTTAGTCCCATTTAATTTTGATGTAAATATGCACAGATTTTTAATAATTCACTAAAATAAAAACATTTAAAATAACTGAAAAGCTGGTGCTACAAATGACTTCCAATATAAAACTGATATATAATAATACCGACTTAATATTGGTTAGACGCTTAATTTTTAGATTTTTCTTTTTTTGTCGGTTCTATTTTTGTTATAAAAAATGAGAACTTTCATTGTCGCTTTCAGATTTCAAACTTAGTATTTAGCTTTAGCCATCCTGAAATATAAAGACAATACTCGTTTGCAACGCGATGTAATTACAATAAATTCTTATACATAATTTTCTTAACTAACACTCATATTTTCTACATAAAAAACCCACTCTTATATCGTAAAAGTGAGCGGTGGTAGCTTGGCAAATGGTATGGCATATTTACTTCACAAATATGTGCATTCGCCAAGACAGTGCACTGTTTGCACAAAGTTACCAAGTTTTGTTGGTTTTTAGCTTCTGCCATCGTGTTTACTTTGTCGATTAATGCCCCTGTTTATAGGAACTTAGTGTTTGTTAGCTTGAATATGTTTGTTTTGTCTTGCATTATAGGAGCCAGTTAGTCTGACTTTGCATTATGTTTGGAAATGCTAGAGGCACTAAACAAACGATCTGATGCTAAATTTATAGACATTCGAAAGCCGAACTGTGGGCCCGTCTGATGGTAAATAGTGGCCCATGGATATTAGCAATGCCAGGGGCCCTACTACACCTATCATCATTTTTAAGTGTCCTTTTAAAAAAGCAGCCATAACTTAGTGGGGAGTGGTATGGACTGTTAGACCATTTAGGGCTTCTTCATGATCAACAAAAATGATGCTGTGGTGTATCCTTATAGAGGCTCCTCTTGCTTTATCTTCCTTCATCATGCCATTTGGAATATTTATATCTAACTTTGTTCTTGCTTTGTTTCAAGTTGTAAGGTGACACTTTACTAGTTTAAAAATAACATATTTTATCTGTGTAGTAATTTGTGTAGAGTGCATTTGGTATTTTAAAATAAAAAATAATGTCGCTTTAAACACGATTTCACAAACATTCGCCAGTATTGGATTAACGCCGTATTTAATAAAATGTGTCAATTTCGCAGCATGTTTCCCCGTATTTAGAATTAGCTTAATTCACCCTCAGCCGAGTGTGCGCCCTCTCGTATGATCTCGGATAAGCGAATTAACAACCTCTGACGCACACAAGTGCATCCTAATATCTTGAGTGCACACTGACGTCTGCAAGCAAGATTCTGATTAGGACGTGTTGTGGGACGAAGAGCGTCAGTATGGCTTGATAGGATTTTGGATTGATGTGTGAGATATTTGGAATAAGCTGTAAAATGAGAAAGTTGAACTACGATTTGTGGAAAACATGTGCAGCTTTTGAAGGATAGAAATATGAGCAGTAAATAATTATTTCGCGATTTTTTTAGAAGTATCGTGACCAGCACTACTAACTGTATCAATTTTCGGAGGCGTTATCCTTACACCTAGTCTATAAACTACAGATGACAATAAATAAATAAATAAATAACACCCAACAGTCACACACATAGCCGACACACCCACAGTAAGATACGAGTCTTGTGTCTTGGGTATCAGGAACTACGAGAGACTTTTGGTCTCACAACACCCAGACCCCGAAACAAATATTTGTAGATCACACAAATATTTGCTCGGTGCGGGAATCGAAGCCACGGCCTCACGTTTCACAGTCGGCTACTCGCCCACTGCGCCACGGAGGCTGTCAATGGCCAATGGCCTATCGAGCAGTTTAAAACCATACTATTGAATTATTATTAACAAATAATATATCCGGCATTATAAATAGATAGTTTTATAGTATCCAGACTCCCTTAAACGGAAAATTAATTAAGCACTAGTCCCTGTAGTTTATTCATTCTCAGTAACTGCACTCGTAGTTCTTGGTGGTTTATGAATGAGGAAACTTTAACAGTTTCACGAAACAGCGCTGTTGAATTTCCGGAAGAATTATGTTCTAATTGCTATTAAATAGATATAAATACCTACCATTTAATACTCCGTAAGATATTAAAACTATTTCCTTTATAAGGAAGATATGTCGGTTATAGACATTTATGATGGAGTTAGTAAGGCCAATAAATTTGGTCTTGTATTGGAATTTATAAAGTACATATCACGATTTTAAACTTTATTCTTAAGATACTTCTACTGGTGGCAGGATAGTCATAACCGCGCGGATAATGACCACCGTACACATGGTGTTAAAACCTACCAAAGTGACCCACACGCCTTGTGTGAATGCGTTCCAGGATCAGCAAGTGTATATCAGTTTCTCCCCATGGGCTTGCAACACATGATGGTTCGTTGAGGCGGGTTACACGGTAAAAGTATATCCTTGTATCCATGCGCCTGCATCGGTCATCCTCCTGTTCTATCGCAGACCCCTCGACTAGCTTCTTTCCTCTTCGGAGTGTGAAGAAGTAGTTACAGAGGTACTTAATGCGCCATATACCTGTTGCAAAATGCCTCTACCTACTGTCTCAGGGCAACGAGCGCAATACAGTGCCATGCAGTACTCTGTAAATTAAAGTTCTGGAAAGTGCTGCTACGGTAGGCGATCTCGCCTAGTCAATCAGTGGTGTGAAAAATTATTATGCCTCAGTATATAACTTGAATGACTGAAAATTTTATTTCTCCATCGATCATTGCTTTGGCTTGATTGTTTATAGCTATCCGTATAGCGAAAATCAATTGAGTGGCATCGCATGCAATTCATACGTTGGGTGAGTAAACACTACTTGGTTTTGCGATGTCAGAATGAACTTCAAATGTGTCGCAAAACATAGTAGCTTAGTGCATGAAGTTATTCTGGATTTCTTATATGTACCTGGTTTCTGAAAGGATGATTAATGTATAAAATAACTAATCATGTGTCGAGTCAAAGCTAGACTACTAACTAGCTAGAAGCGTGGATAACGCTTTTGATTGACACCTGTTATCACGGCTTTAAAACTTAAGCGAAAAATCGCATGTGTAACGGTAAATTTGGGTTTCCGGAAGACTCTTACTTAATTATATCGACAAATAGTGTCAATTACCAACTAACAAGCGAGTGTTGCCAAATTAGATTAGATAATAATTAACTCACTTATCAACGTTTCAGAAACTCGGATTGATTTGACAGCGTTGTCAAAATCAAAGTTCTGTTAGTTGAATTTTGATTTGATCAGCCTTCGAGAAACCGGATGTTAATGCACGTAGTATGAATACATAGAATAGAATAAATAGAAAACTTTGGTACTTTGAGCTTTTTTTCGGACTGACGTAAATCATAACATAAACAGGTTATAAATCCCAGCTGTGTAATGATTACAACTAGTTTGTTAGTAAAATAGAGGATACTAACCAGCTGATTTTTTTGTTTTTACTTAGTTAATATTTATATAATTTAACAGTCATATTGTCCTACAAATAAAATAATAAATTTTTTGAGTATCTTCAAATCGAAATATTCTATCCTTGTTACCTCGGTTAGCTACCACAATAGAGAATTTTCGCGTAGGGAATTGTTGGGCGTCTCATCGAAACGAAGCTACCCACGGAAAATTAGCTTGATAGTAATCAAGTGGATAAAAGGCCCAGGGAACCCTGACTATATATATTAAATTGGATGTTATCATTATATAACAAGTATATTTTCGTAATTTTGAACAATTTGCAGTTAAGATGTAATTTTGATTTTTCTTGGTTTTTTTGCAGTAGCTATTGGTTGTAGCCTTTTGATAATAGTCTTACATTAGACACAGAACCTTTCAACACCGAGCCATACGAGTAAATATAAAACAACGTGATATTCCATACTATTGAACCAATCAATAGGTTCAATATCTCCAAGACAAGTGCCCTCGAGTTAATTGCTGCGAACTTTATTTGAGCTAGAAATCAAAGAGCTGGATTCTTAAGTTGTTCGGTACAAAGTTAGTCGACTGGATAAATTGTGATATCGAGGGAGATCTAAGGCA
Organism: Amorpha juglandis; assembly: GCA_949126905.1. NCBI lineage: Eukaryota > Metazoa > Arthropoda > Insecta > Lepidoptera > Sphingidae > Amorpha > Amorpha juglandis. The sequence goes on from OX421368.1 coordinate 889,991, forward strand.
CTCGATTTAACCGGCGAAGAATTTAAAATGCTATTGATGTACTGACTAGGGTTTTGGTGAGATTGAAATTAAAGAAAAAAACAGAACTCATGTTTTTTTTGTTTGAATGACGGTACAGGTTGCTCGCTTGTTGGTAAGCGCTGCACCTGCTCATAAACAGAAGCAAAAATATATAGACCTTTGAATTATAAACCACTGAATGTCACTAGACTGGGCTCGTCACCCCAAGACATAAGATGTTAACTCTCAGAATGCGCAGTAATTTCATTGAGATCGTACCCCCGGTACGATCTGGCTCAGGCATCAGATCAATTAATAATAAATATTAATTATTATACAATTTTTTTTGAAACTAATATTTAAAAATGTAAAAAAAAGTAACGAGTAAAAAAATAGGGAGTACTGTACATATGTTATTGAAATGTATATTTTAATTCATAAAGTCCACCTCTTTACGAACTCTTACAGATTTAAAGTACACAATTTATTTGCCTTTTGCTTTCACTTGTATTAAGTTGAGAATGGACACAACTTTGTTTCTTGCGTTATTGAAAAGCTTTTATATTATTGAGGAAGGAAAATATAAAGACGTTTCATTCAGGTAGAATGTTTGTGTATCATGGGTTAAAATATATAATAATGGATTGTTTATTTCTTGTGTCATTTCTGTGTAAATAATGACGAGAGGATGGTTTCGATATCCAATTTATAATTGATTTGGTAAGGCGATATTGTGTATGCTTCATATCACGAGATGTGTGACTGCTACGGATAGAATAAGGCATTAAAATTTCTCCATGATTAAATGATAAAACATTAATTCAGGTTTATTCCATATAATATTTCATACATATTTCATTTTCTCTTTTATTTTATTAAAGACTTGCCATGCTTATTCTATTTTGAATCAACAAAAACAACAGTGTGTATGTTACTCATTATTCCACCAAAACGTGGAAAGATTTGGAAGATTTTTGTAGTCGATAGAGTTTACACCCTTCTTGGCCCTATTAAAATTTTAAGAATAAATTTTCCCACCTGTAAAATACTCGTAGGTGATGAAATCGAAGATGAAAGACTAAAACGATGCACCGATTTTGGGAATTTTGAGAATTATCTTTTTAACAAAAAATAAAAAGCAAAAAATAAAAATAAAAAATGGAGTCGGTAGTATCAAACTGCAATGGCACCATAAAGTCGTTACACCCAGACCATGTCTGTTTTCTGGTTCTAATGCTCCACGCATCCTTTACTGTTTTCCCGTACCCGCTGGCAATTACAAATGTCACGCATAAATTTTGCTCTTGTAGGATTACCAGGATAGTCTTCAACATTGAGATAGTCTTTTCATTTTTTTTGCCTTGGATACAAAGGAAATGGAATAATTAAATTTGTAAAATTAGTTTGTGCAATAATCGCAGTTTCTAGAACTTTCTTATTAACAAATGCTGCGGCCTGATAGAACTATTATTTGACAGCCTGGCAGGAGCCGTAATTTTATATATCTAATGATACCACGATGCATGCTGTTATTAAAAGTATTTTAATCAAAGCAAGGCAATGCAGTTTTTGCTTAGAAATAAATTAATTTTATGGCTGCTCTTTCAGTTTTTTTTTATTAAATGACGAGGCGAGCAAGGTGCTCGCCTGATGCAACACCACACCACACAGAACTTTGAATTACAAAGCACTGCATGGCACTGAACTTCGCTCGTCACCCCGAGACATAAGTTGTTAAGTCTCAATGCCCAGTAATTTCACTGGCTTCAATGTCCTTCAAACCGAAACACAACAGTGCTTACACACTGCTGCTTGGCGGCAGAAATACATAAAGCGGTGGTACCAACCCAGACGGCTTCCCGCAAACGAGGCACCTACCACCTTGTAAAAATCATTTTATAAATATCATTTTTATCTAGCAAGGTGCAGAGTTCATTGAAATTGAATGGAAAATTCTTCTGAATTTATTACACCCACTATTTGAAACAACACTGCCCAAATTATATTTATCAATCTGTGAAATCTGTCTAAACGGAGTTTTCAAAACAATTCGTTGTTTATGAAATCTGACGTGCCACATGTCAGGATAGAAAACCTTATTTACTTTTCGACGAATTACTCTTGGAACAATAAACTTCCATGAACTGCTCAAAATGTATTCAGTTCAAAGTTGAAATATGTAGCCACTATAGTAATTACATTTTATCACGGTTCAAAAAACAAGTTAAAATATAGCCTCAGTAGGGATTTAACTCCGTAAAATTTTAGGAAAACCAAATGGTAGCTATGCTATATTTAGCTTTATAATTTAACGGCAGGTTTTTGTTATACTGTTAATGATATTACAATAAAGCCAAGTAATAAATTAATTAACTGAGTTTTATTATTATAGCATTAGGGACGAGGATGGTATATGATATGATTTGTGTTGACACTATCACTAAAACACCTAGAGAAGAATGTGCCAATGGCCAAGTGTTATACCACTTGTCTCAATATCGAACACCGTACATGAAAATCATGTTGAATTTTCGACCTAAGTAGCGTTCGAGACTTGTTACTAAATTTTATTTCAAGACCAATCATTCAATAGATCTCGTCGCTTAGGAGTTAGCTACTTCATCACCTGTAAACTATTTGTATTCTTTTATTCACTTGAAATAAAACTACTATGCCGTTTCTGAGAAAGTTCAGAGCAACGAAAAAAGCGTCTGAATTCTACATCTAGTTGCTTTAAAGGCCAGCATGCCGATTGTCGTTGTGCTAATGGTAGTGCAATAATGGTTGGTATGGCTGGCATGGTTGTAGTACCAGGTTAAGGGTACTTAGCTAAGAACTCTCAATCTAAACAAAAGACCACATACAAATCGGTGAGATGCAAAAAATATGCAGACAGATAAAGGGATTAAAATTTTAATACACCTGATTATGTCGGGTATTAAAGAATTAGATCCGCAATCCCAGGATTGGAAGGCCACCCCATTATCCCGTAGGTGAGTTCATGCATTAAGGACACGTGTTCTAATTTATCGCGAGATTTCTTCGCCTCTGTACCGACTCCGGCTAATATTTATACAAATTATTCACGTTTCAATACTAATTAAGCAAATTTGTATACTCGTTACTCTTCTATAAACTGTTTATGTTCGCTTTACGTAATTTGATGTGATTACGTCTGGAATTTTGTTTGTGAATGGATGCGGATTTTTGATGTTAGAACTTTTTGAGAATTTATTTGACGTTGGTATTGAATTTTGCTGAACACGCATTAAGTAAATGATAAATGAACTCAAAACTCTTATGTGGTAGAGCCCGAATGGACTGGCTGGTTGGGGTGGTATTTGCAATAACCGATGCGAAAGGTTGCGGATCGTACGGTATCTGAAATTTCTTTTCTGGAGACCCGAATCCCTTTTTCAATCCTCATTATTTTTATTTTGCCGGGGTAACCATAATTCTTCTGGTATCGTAGGCTGCCGTGAGCGCCAGAAACAACCGAAAATAAAGTGACGCATTTGCTCGTTTGCCGGCCCTTGTTATAAAAAAGTCGCCTCTAACTTCTACGTTATTTGTGTGGAATTTGCTTTCCTTCTATCCTGGTAAGAAATGTCGGTGTGCAATTGGACCTAGTTACGCATACAGTAACCAACCCACAGCAAGTTCAAACGGAGATAATGATTTTGCTTTGCTAAATTCAATAATTTAAACTAATTCCATCTCGTAGTTTTTTGGAAAATCGGCCATGAAATATACTACATGTACGATTTTGCAGAAAAATACGGTATTAAAATCTATTTAAATTAATGATTTTAGCAAAACAAAATCAGTATCTCCATTTGAACTTGGTGTGTGTTGGTTCCTTTTTGCGTAACTAGGTCCAATTATTATAGAAGAAGTCATAAGGGCATTTCACATACAAGGCCTGTAATCTATACTTATAGACCATCAATGGATAGCATTAAATAAACGCTGTCTCTTGATGCAGGATTAGCTATTCCCAACTTGTGCATATAACCTAACAAATTAATCCAATAGCGGTGCATGTCGTCCAACCGGCTTCATAACATTTAATGAAATCATTAATTCCCGTAAGAACTTCTGAACTCCAGCAAAAAGGTACACTTTAGAGATTATGAGGATTAATTTAGCACTGAAATGCTAATATTAGCGTTGTATGATGGGATATTTTACTATGTTTTATTTTATACATTCAAAAAAGACGTTTCATTTCACATTTCGGTTTGAAGGACATTGCTTCAATGAAAGAGAACAGTCCTTATAAACTGTTGCTCGGCGGCAGAAATAGACAAAGCAGTGGTACCAACTCAGACGGTCACTGGCATACGAGGGCCCTATACTACCTTGTAATAATAATAAATAATACGAAAAAGGAACTATTTTTCGAAAACGGAATTAAAATTGGGAATAAATGAGGGTGTAAATATTGGTACGGGTACGGTAAGGTGTGTGTAGAGAGAAAATCTCACTATCTCCCTCGCACGCGTGCATCGTAATGGCAAGACTTGCCTTTTTTTTTTTTTTTTTTTTTTTTATCCTGGCCCGGCAAAATGACTACGCCACACCTGATGGTAAGTGTAGTGCAATCCAGGAATAGTGTCGACCAACGATAAACAGTGTGTCTATCGTTGGTTGGCACGATCATGCCGGCCTGCAAAGGGTCAAAGGGGAGGGGAAGGAAAAAGGGATGGGAAAAGGGTTAGGATCAGGGGGCAAGCCCCCTGGGGAGAACCGGATATACACTGGCTGGCCCTGGAACGCGACCCACACAAGGTGGGCCACTGTGGCAGGTTTTAGCACCAGTGTACGGTGGTCGCTATCCGGTCGGTCGTGCATCCTTTTCCCATAATTTACGGACTACAACTTTTAGTAGATTCAAATGGCTTCTAACTTATTTATTTGTGGCTTGATTTATATATTTTTTTCGATAATAGACTTCGGGATACGAAATTTATTGGTTGAAATAATTTAAAAAAGTGTGTGTGTGCATTCACACACAGCAGAAGTGAAACTTCAAAATTATCAAAGTAAATTAATTAACCAACGAATTTTAATTCGCAAATGCAAAACATAAAACACGTGAATAATTTGCTTACACCATATTGTGGTTTATGACACATTTTCCGAAGGATTCGTTATACGTAGGCGCAAAGACACGTGATTTCCGAAGGCTTCATTGTACGCACGTGATAGCATATTTGTAATCTATCTAATTCTCTCGCAGGCTAAATCCTATTTATGAATATGTTTACTTACCATCAGATGACCCACTTGCTCGTTTGACTATGCAATAAAAAAGTTAATGCGACTAACGTGGAAAATACTTTGTTTTCATGTAAGTAAAAGTACCGTTTCATTTCACGCTGAGTTAAATATGTAATGAGTTACGTTTCAATGTAAAAGTCGTAAACCAGTATGTTTTAACAGAAAACCTTGTAATCGTTCCGTGAAATTCATATGGCAGTTACCTGCTTTTCGGTTTTAATAGTAATAAAACTAAATTAGTTCTTGTTTGCCTTTTATAGATACGACTATGTGTATAAAAGAAGGGTAGGCAGAGGTCAAACTGTTTGCTCAGTGTTATCTGATCTTATTTCCGTCCTATTTTATGATAGAGGGGGAACCTATCATATAGGTATATTTATTACTAACATTCGCTCGCGGCTCCGCTCGCGTGAAGTTCTGCACCTTTATATTATCGAATTTATATGTAATAGATCTTTAAATTGGCATAACTTTTTTATTTATGAACCGATTGACATGTATAGATGTTGAAAGTTTTGTAAAGGTTTTCCTTCAAACTGAAACACAACACTTACACACTGTTGTTTGACGGCAGAAATAGACAAAGCGATGGTACCAACCCAGACGACCTCTCGCATACGAGGGACCTACCTTGTAAATGTAAAATTTTGTAAATATTAGTTATGAAAAGATAAGTCGAAAGGTAACCTCTACAAGCGGTGATATTGACTGTCTTGTACAGCGAACCGCTCTCTAGGGGGAGAATTTACATGCATCTGGATCGTCTACGAATTAAAATTAATAAAGCGTGAATTATTGTTATTAACGATAAATTATCTTTTACATTGGCCTTAGGTCAATGTCTTAGGCGGCAAAACTGGTGAGGACGTGGGGTCGAGTAATTTAAATGTATATTCTTCTATATTATGTAGACGGGCATAATTCCATACCGTTTTCAATTTCATGCCGTCATACATCATTTAGATTCAGTTAAATTTAAAACGTTTCATTTCAAACTGCTCACAATTAGCGTTTATAGTAACTAGTTGTCAACAACTGCTATGAGAGTCACGCTTAAATCATCATTCCTGTATGGTTTTTGACCCATTAAAAAATGGGGTGATTAAATTTGACTCCTTTCTGTCTTGTACAGTTGTGTCTCAAAGAATGGACCATTTCGACTTCGGTTTTTTATTTGAACTCTAATTTAATCAAGGGTGTTCTTAGCTAGGTAAACCGCCGTTCAACGAAACATCATTCCGAACTGGCGGTAGAGTTAAAATTTGACAATCTAAATGATGTTTGACGTTTTCTGATTTATTGATTCAATAAATGATTTGCTTTTGATTGATGTTAGTAATCCATAGGTTCCTTACTTATCGTATGAACGCGCACCTTATGTTAACATCGGTGGTGTCTTGTAGGAGGTAGGGGAGTGGGGTAGCGTAAATACGGCGTAATATGCACAACGTTCCTTTAGCCGTATCGAACTCGTATATCGCAGAACTTTTCCAATATAAGATACGGTGCCATCGGCCCCCTCACATAATTTTAGGATAGCGCTTATCAAGCTGTACACACCCTAGGTCGCACAATTTTTAACCCCCGACGTACCTCGTATGATTGAGGCCGTCTGGGTTGGTACCACCGCTTTGTTAATTTATGCCGACAAGCAACAGTATGCAAGTACTGTTGTGTTTCGGTTTGAAGGACACTGAAGTCAGTGAAATTACTGGGCATTATGAGACTTAACATCTTATGTCTCTTAATGAGGAAGGTTTATATGTATATCACGCTATGACCCATTGGAGCAGGGCAGTAACATGCATAGGAAACCTCGAGTGACAGCTAGTTGAAGATAAATTATTACAAATACCGTCATTTCACATTTATTATCCATAAATTACATTATCAGCCCGATTCCGGGGATCTTGTCATGATTTTATGTATTATGTGCTTGAAGGCATTCCTCACCATGACTTTTTCCGTGGAATCCATTAATTTCCGGGACTGCTTCTTGACAGGTGACATAATATCGGGCTCGGAGGCCCTCGAGGGACTAAATCTTCATTTGTCAATTTGAAATTTTATACATAAAACGATGATTACAAAAATAGCACAAACGCACAAAACAAACGACTTTGAGCAAGGAAAGCAAGCGAATGTCAAAATTCTTTATTCCAAACGACTTATATAATATATCATCTGCTGGTGGTAGGGTATTCGTATCCGCCCGGATAGCGACCACCGTATACATACACTTACCATCAGGTGAACCACTTGCTCGTTTACCATCATATGCTCTAAAATAATGACTATGATTTAAGCAAATTATGAAAACTTCGCAGATGCTTCAGATACTTTTAAGACATTAAACCTCTTCATTGAATGTTATCAAGTTTGAAATCAAATTAAATCCTCTCCTCAAACACTTGATGAATTAACACCTAATACTAATTATTAACTGTTAAATAACGCAGAGGAGTGGCAATTACCGAGCTCGGTTGACGCGGCGCGGCGTCGGTGTTGCGTCTAGCACCGATCTCTACATCAGTTAACTTTTCCAATATCTGTACTCTGCGGGGGATGATGTGGTGGTAGGGAGAGACGTGAAGCGGATAAGCAATTTAATAGTAAGGATATTTTGGCTTAACTTTCTTTGTGCGCGTAATGTGTTTGTATAGCTATAGCTATAATGACAGTTTGTACTTGTCAATTGGGTAAAAGATGTCTCAATGTCACAAAAATCTTTCTTTCCATCTAACATTATCCCGACGTAGTACCAAAGTCCGCCTCACTACTTCAACGTTTTCACTTCGCCCTATTCTGAGCATCTGTAGTGAAAGCAGTGGCTCCGTGATACTTTTTGCCATCCCCACAAACAGATGTCAATCTAGAAATTCGGAATAGACATCCTTTAGTAGGCGATGGAATCCGATCAATACTATGGATTTAAAAGCACAATTCGAGCCACCTAATGGTAAGTAATCTCCATCGCAAATGCATGCCCATAACACTATTTTATTTTATTTATTTATTTATCATTATATTTGATCCACCAACAGAAGATACAGTAATTTGCTAACAAGTATATTGTACGCAATAATCCTAAGTTACTGCTCACCTAGTTATAGGTGGACCCAGCTTACATTGTAAAATTAACTACGGAAGCAGACATTATTAGAACTTATAGTTATATTATAGAATTATGTTACTATGGTTAAATAAACAATACGCAATATTTATGAAAGCAGTTTTAGGAAAATATGACAGATCAATGGTTTGTGCGAAGTTGTTTGGCTTTTGCTTTTGATCGACACCAGGGAGCTAGGTGTTGTATCACTTGGTGCTTAAACACGGCATGACTACGGGAATTCATTATGTCAAACTCCTTTGGTAGATAATTATATAACATCTTAAACCTTATGGCAGGGGAGTTGCGTCCGAGGTTTGTCCTCACACTAGAAGAAACATAGGCGCGTTGTCGATAAAGGGAAGAGATAATTAAGGGATTGCTCATAGTACGAAATATATACAACAGGCCGCTACTTTACGTCGGTTTTCTGTGAGATAGTGGAAACAATCCAGTCGAGCCAGCCTATTCATGCTGTAGACAAAACTGTCTACAGCGTGGCTCTGCCACTCAAAAATGTAAGGTGCTTCATACTAATATAAACAAATAATTTTGGATCAAGCGGTATCAATTAGAAAATATTTGGTATGTTAACTCGTAACTTACACCAAACCCGAATCTAGTGGTGTATTTATGAAGAGCCCTTTAAAAATATTCGAAAACAAAGGGCCCCGGGATCCTTTGATTACGTTCCCTGTTGTTTTGGAGTTCGCCAACATTTCCCCGGGTACGGCGATTTGATTAAACCCATTTGTACCTTATATGAGAGTTCCATGTTTGTCAAACTTTATTATTGTTCCCTAAACAGTAGTTTTAATCAGTTTAACTGTGTTATTTACTGTGATTCTAAAAGGGTTCTTTTTTCCATGTTAACTGTTTCTATTATTGTACTAGCTTTATGCCGTGGCTTCGTCCGCGTGAACGTCAGTATGAAAAGTAGAAGCGTCACGGTCTATCTGTGTCCTAAATTTCATCGAATATTTCTTCAAAATTTTCAATTTGTTTACACATCTTTTACAAATAAACTACCAAATGCATTCTGCGATATCCAATGTCCAATAATCTTATACATCCATCGTATCGGATGCATCTAAAGTAATTTCGCAAGAGATTTCTTCTCTAAACCCGGACATTAATATTGGTATTTATCCAGATGGAGGCGAGTTATCGGGTGCGGGTCTGGAACGGGATTTATACCAACGATCCCGATACCGCTTGACAAATAACTTGGAATCCGTGCTATTCTTAAGAAATATTCAGCGGAAGTAATTACTATTTGTCTGTATATAGAATTTTATTCAGATTTTGTTTTTGTTTTACATTAGGTGTAATAGGAATGGTTGGGGATTATGCCATTTTCAAATTAGTTTATTTATAATAACTAAACAACGGTGTTTCTGATGAAATATATTTTGGATGGAAATGTTCTTTTTTACCCATGATCTCACTGCTCACTGCACCACAAACGCTGTCAATACTACCCATAAAACCATAAGACTTACAAACATAATTTGCTTCATAACTCAAAAACATTCTACTTGCACTTTTTACTCGTTTCAAGATCGTAACGCGTATAAACGTTCCCATAATGGCTCAGTTGGTTGAGCCACTTGAGAGCTGTTCGCAGTAATCGATTCCGGGACGCAGTCAAGCTGAGCTTACGTGTAGTGGCTGAGTAAACGAGCTGTTTGCTAATGTTAAGTGAAGTGAGAATACACCTCATTCTTTTCGAGAAGTCCACAATAAGAAACGTGGAAGTGAATTTCATTTTTATGAAAAGAGCAACGTTAGAGTCTCTTGCCCGTTCTTCTCTAACAAAACAGCATTCCGAACTGGCAGAGATGAAATTTGACTGAATTGAAATGATGTAAAATATTTTACAGATTCAATAAATATTTTAATTTGATTTTAATATCAGATCATTATAAGATTGATGGCATCGCTGGTATATACGAGAGATGAAGAGCCCGAAAGTTGGATGCATACATATTATTTGCACAAGCCCAAAACCTATACCAACCCATTCACAGACACTACATGCCTCACTACCCTACAAGCTTTAATATTACTAAAGTAACGGAGCAAATAAAACAATTAAGCGATAAGTCCAACATTAACCGGTCCATGCTATTAGTTTAAGATTTAGCCCGCTATATAAACATTTCCCGAACAGATCGGGTATTTCTACTGGAATTAACAGGAGCTGTTAGGTTTAAAGTGTTTAAGTTTCAACGGGAAATTATAGTTTAATGTTAATATTAGACGAGATTGAGCTAAAAGTTAATTATGTGCTTCGTCAGTCTTTGTTGTTTACGGATTATTATAAAAGCAATCAATGCCCAGCCATCTGAGAATGGTCCAGTTAATCATGAGAAAAATTTAAGGCTGAGATCATATAGAACAAACTTCGACTTAAGTTGTTTTGTACTAAAATGACTTCGCTAAATCTGAACTAACAAGACAGACGAGCAAGCGACCCGCCTGATGGTAAGCGGTCACCGCCGCGCATGGTCATCGGCAATGCCAGTGGTATAATATAATAATGCCATCGTAGCTGTACGGGCCAACCGTACAAATTTGCGTATCAGCATTTTACGCCATTACCGTGTAAAACGGTAATTGTATCAGTTCGCGTACCGCTGGGCAACAAGCCGCGCGTGCTCATATCAAATATCATTATCATCAAGCATTATCATAGAATTAGCAATTATTCAATATAAAATTTATCAAAGACATTATTTAGTATCATTTAACAATCAAGCATAGATGTCCCGTACATCTTAATGGTCTTTTTTTTTTTTTTTTTTTTTTTTTTTTTTTTGTCTTTTTGTAGGCAGCTCTCGTGGTTTGGATAATGATGATGTGTATTCATTGTGGGTGTCCGCATCAAGTTTCTGATCCAAAATATGTACTACGAATGGATCCCACGTGGAAATATCTACGCCTAGGTTTTTTACAGCATATAGACTCTCTTTTGCGCTGTCATAAAAATGATACTTTAGAATTGCACGGCTTTTGCGACGCATCCATGAAAGCGTACGCGGCGGTCATATATTGTAAGATCGTCAAGATAGACCAACATGGACATACCTCTACATCAATCGTTTTAGTGGCAGCAAAATCAAGACTTGTGCCACCAAACAAAACCATAACATTGCCACGCTTAGAGCTTAGTGCAGCACATTTATTAGCAAAACTAACGCAAAAGGTAACAAACTGTTTAAATGAACATAATATAGTCTTATCCGGGTGGTCCGACTCAACCGCAGTACTGGGTTGGTTGCAAGGTGATGCCAACAAATGGAAACCCTTTGTCGCTAACCGAGTCAGAGAAGTTGTCAAAATATTACCAGCGAATTTTTGGAGATATATAAAATCAAATGAAAACCCAGCAGATTGCGCAAGCCGAGGTTTGTCAGCGGAACAACTTCTCCAGCAGTCCTGCTGGTGGCAAGGACCAGAATGGCTACTTACTTACAATGACAATGTTCTTAATCATCCACTTGTTTTCACTACAAATGAAGAGATTAGACATTTAAAACAAATAAATGTTTCGACGTATCCAGATAAAGATATCCTTAGTGAATTGATTAGCAAACACAGCAGTTTTACGCGTGCAACTCGAGTACTCGCATGGATATTACGAGTGAAATATAATAATAAACAGATGTTTTTATCAGCTGATGAACTGAAAAGATCGCGAATGATTCTTGTAAAACATGTACAGTGGAATGAATTTAGGAAGGAAGTAGAAATTTTGCAAAAGGAAGAAAGGGTGCATAAAAAAAGTAAGTTACTTAATTTGAGTCCATTTTTAGACGCACAAGGAATGCTCCGAGTTGGCGGTCGACTTAAAAATGCACATATCGATAAAAATACTATCCATCCACTTATACTACCACACGAGTGCCACCTGACAGACCTACTTATTGACCATGCACACAAAATGGTATTCCATGGTGGTGCTAGAATCACTCTAGCATGGTTGCGGAAACACTATTGGATTGTGGGAGGTAGCCGAGCAGTCAAGAAAAGGTTAAGAAAGTGCATTACATACCGTAAACATTTACCCGAAAACCAAAGTCAATTAATGGGAGACATAAAACGACCCATCATCAAGTTATCCTTGTTTCCTACGAATAGTGAAAATACTCACCAATCATATGTACCGTCAACATCGCCAAAGGCCGAGAATTACAAGACTCCATCAACAAAAATTAAAGGATTCAGTTTTACAACGCTCATGTATTTATTTATGTTTGTTATAGCGGTAATATCAAATGTCCGTGGAGCTTATAACATAACAGAATTTAAATCAAATCAAGCAATCTATTTTGACAAAATAACGGATATGCATCTTATCAGAGACGACTGGAATCTCATAGTTTACTATGAGATGGATCCTTATTGGACCGGATTTGAAACATTCAATAAATACATACAATATTTGGAACAGATTTGTTCCAGTATAAAGCAAAGCTCACATTGCAACGATGTCATATCATTCCTACGTCATGATCATATGGAACTACAACATTACAATAAAATGTTGTTAAGTCAGCAGTTCCGACCGCGAGCACGCAAGCGCCGCGGCCTTATCAATGGAATAGGATACGTCGCTAACTCCCTATTCGGAGTACTGGACGAGCGTTTCGCCGAAAAATATGAACAAGATATCAATCTTATCAAAAATAATGAAAATCATTTGGCTCTATTATGGAAAAATCACACATCAGTGATTGAAGCACAATTTAATTTATTAAGAAGAATGGAAGGTGTCATGGAAAAACATCATAAACAAATTCATCAGAAATTATTAGGTATAGAAAGTTTCGTCGACGTATTAAAAACTAAAGTACAGGATAGCATATTAATAAACGACTTTATGATGACGGCATTCATAGCAAAGGATATTTTAAATAATCTAAAGCATGTACAGGAAAATCTAGTGGATACTATTACTAATATTTTCAATGGAAAGGTGAATTTCCATCTTTTATCGCCTGATCAGTTATGGCATGAATTAAATGTTATATCTGGACAACTACCCAAAGACTACGCACTGCCAGTAGAAAACGTTGACTTTATACAAATATATAATCTTATGAATATAAAAGCTAGAATTACCAAGCAATATATCATATTTGAAATTAAAATACCTCTCATTAGCCGAGATAGTTATGAAATATTTCACATCTTGCCTATTCCTCACAAATTAGGAGATCAGATGATAAACGTACTATCTATATCGGAATACGCAGCGATCAGTTTAAAAAGAGATACATTTTTATCAATGACTGACAAAGAAATCTCATCATGTTTAGAATTAGGAATTAAAAAACTATTATGTCACATAAGGACTCCCGAGTATCATATGACCGACGACGCAGCTATGTGTAAGACAGGGATAAATGCGGTATGCATAACTATAAAGAACATGTGTAGTGATAAAATGACACAACTACATACTTCGGGAACATATTTGTATTTTTGTTGTAACGAGTGCCGCATGAAACTGATATGTGACGATCAAGTTACCGGGCTACAGCTGACGAGCGCCGGGTTGTTGACTGTAGGTCATGATTGTCTCATCAAATCTAAGGAATTTAGCATTTTTACACATAAGCAAGGCCGAACAAACCTAGTCCTAGGACCAGAAATATTAGCACCGAATATTAATCCGATTAACCACATAATTAACGTCTCTTTGCCTAATATAGAAATAAAAGCCCTCAATGCAACTGACATAGCTGACCACCACAGGAGATTATCAATTATTGAAAAACAGGTACAAACCATGAAGCAGGAAGTGCCTATTATCAATGACGTGTCAAGTCATGACATTCATCATTACACCGCTATATATATTATTTTTGCAATATTAACACTGCTTGGAGTAGCAGTCGTATGGAAACAGCTCCGGAGGTGCCAGCAGAAGAAGAGTTCTGTGCAGACTACTGCGCAGCCGAGTCTATCCTGGCCAGGTCGTCGCAGTGATAGTGCAAGTGTTGTGAGTGTAGTGAGTGATAACACAATTAGTGCAAGTGTCGATAAGGCAAATTCGCCAATCGTGAGCAAAAGTGTTAGTTTTAAGGAATTCGACTCATAATTGTCGGGTTTCATTTGTTATCATTTATTAACCCTTAGATTTAAATCAATCAAAATGTACATCATCCTTGTATCATTATAGCATAATAACAAAGCATTCTTCATCTTCTCCCTCGGGAGCATGTACGGGCCAACCGTACAAATTTGCGTATCAGCATTTTACGCCATTACCGTGTAAAACGGTAATTGTATCAGTTCGCGTACCGCTGGGCAACAAGCCGCGCGTGCTCATATCAAATATCATTATCATCAAGCATTATCATAGAATTAGCAATTATTCAATATAAAATTCATCAAAGACATTATTTAGTATCATTTAACAATCAAGCATAGATGTCCCGTACAGTAGCCATACTCGAGACACAAGACTCGTATCTTTCTGTGGGGTAAGGACTATGTGTGTGACTGTTGGGTGTATTTATTATTATTATGTATGGTCGCTTTTTAAAAAAATAACTACGTGAGATTAACACTCTTACGTTGACTTCGCTTTTGACTTTGAGTTCATATCGAAGTGTACTACCCAAAGTCACTTTCTGGATGACTTAAGTAGGGTCTATAGATCTCGGCCTAAGTGTATTTGTGTATTCCATCAGCCAGTTCCAGAAATATAAGCATATATCTACCCACTTATCAGTTATGCTTTATTATATTTTTGCAGTATTAATATATTCCCATCCCTATTCTTTAAAGATTAAGGCAACTTGTCCTTTATCCTTCGGGCATTGGAGATCACTTATCATCAGTTGGCCTACTTGCTCGTTACCTCTGCTGTAAAAAAATAAACTAGCAAGCAATGCTAACATAAGTTCCTGTATACGTATTAAAAACCCTTCACACTCCCTCATAAGGATAAAACAAAATCAACCGTAAAGAGCCTAAGTCCTAAGAACCGAAAGCACTAAATAATTTAAATTTAAGGCAACGGGGTCTTAAATTAACAATACGACGGCTCAGTTCATTTAGATAAGGCCGGCCCTCGGGCAGGCGGCTCAAAGAGGTTCATCCCGATACGGTATTCAAAGAATTTCTTATAGCAATTGCTTAGTAAAGAATGAGGAATATTTTAAGATATTTATAAAGTGCTGTGGTTTATATAGAATGTTAATAATGGGTGCTCGATCGATGGTAGTCATTATGTTAAAAAATATATGAAAAGAGCCTATTCTTTCCTCAAAGGCCGGCAACCCACCAACGATTCATCTGGTATTATGGGCAGCGGTGATCACTTACCCTATTGCCCCCTCTTATAAAAAAGTCAAACCTATTGCACTAATTAATCGGTAAATTATTAGCGAGTTGGGCAACCCTTGGCGTGGCGCCCGGATAGCGACCACCGTACACATGGTGTTAAAACCTGCCATAGCGACCCACACATCTAGTGTAGCTCACGCTCCAGAATCAGCCAGTGTATATCCGGTTCTCCCGAAGGGCTTGCTCCCTTTTCGTTTACCTTTCCTTTCCCTCAATCCCTCCCTTCCCAAATCCTTTAACCCTGGGATGAGGTACTGCAGGAGTCGCTAATATACCATTAGCCGTCCTGTAGTTCATCCCAAAGGGTTAAAAAAGCCCTTGGCGTGGTCAGCATGTGGATGCGTGACCGCTTAGTGGTATTTGAACTAAGCGCCTCCATTTAGTTTTACCTAGTGCGAGGTCAGGACTATGTGTGTTCTTGCTTCAATTTCTTTCAAACCGAAACACTGGCTTGGCAGCAATTACACGGCGGGTTACAACTCTACCTACCCCTTCGGGGATTACAGGCATGTCTGCGTATCTATAATATAAACCTCTCCCAAGCACGTCCAATTTAACCTCGTAAAAATAACCCAAGCCCACAAAAAGTGAATGAGTATTAAATTTCCGCCAACTATTGTATTCCGTTCGCGCCTCGAGAAATCTCGGAAAACACTATTAGTGAAAAACGAACCGAACGCAACCGAAAAGAAATCAAAGCCTTTTGTAACCCATTTCCATTTAGCCGAGTGGTTGAAACTGGATCTTGGAGGGGCAAGACAGTCGGCGGGCGGTAAATACGAAATGCGGAGCTGATAAAACTGGGATGTAGTTAGACTTGAGCCCTGGGACCCACATACTTTCCCACAGTCAATTTAACATTACGGTCTCGTGTATTATGAAAAATTGCTTATCAGCATAAATTATTTCAAATGCAATAGAAATATATTTCTTTATAAGCTTAAAATAAGTTTTAACAAAACTTATAACGCGATTAAAAAAAACACTGAAAGTCAAAAATAACAATTTTTATAGGTCTCATTGGAGTCGGTTTACTCCAAAGAGACCTACAGGAATTATTATTTTAAGTATTGCTAAAACATATTTAACGTTTCAATTTTCAGTGTTAAGTACGGTATGTTAATTTCAACTCACACAACAGCAACTTTAAATTTCTCAGGTACGCAGGTTTCCTCACGATGTTTCCTTCACTGTTAAAGCAAGCGATAATTAACAATTAATACACACGTGATTTAGAAAAGTAAGAGGTCTATAATCATGCAGTTAGTTTCGGACCTGCGACTTTCGTTTCAACAGTCCGTACCACTCCCTGCTGAGCTATCGCTGCCGTCGGGATTATAGTAAATAATTTAAAAATGACCTCCCACTCTAATTGCGTGCCTGTTGATTAAAAACCGGAAACGATCCGTTCTGAAGAGTCCATGGACTCCATGGTATTATTCATCCGCCATTGATTCATTGTTGGTTTGAGGAAAAATATAAACAAATCAAAGAAATACAGAATGACATAATTTAGCTTTATTATTGATTGTCAGATTAGCTAATCCTCATTTGCGAGAGGCCGTTTGAGTTGATATCATCGCTTAGTCTATTCCTCCCGCTAAGAAACAGCGTATAAGCATTTATACATAGCTGCTTGTACTGTTATGTTTCGGTGTGGAAGTCATTGAAGACAGAGAAATTACTGGACATTATGAGACTTAATTAAATTAAATAATTTATTAAACATATAAGCAATTGAAATAGCGCTTATGACAAGTCAGTACAAAAGTAAAAAAAACTTATATATATAAAAAACAGTATCAACTAATGTATACATGTCATACATAGCATCATCAAAATACACTCGGCCATTATACTAAATCTATTTATTTATCTATTATTATTTTTCCATATATTTATTATGGAATAGTCCAGAATCATTATATTATATTTTAGTGGGTCGTCGATACAACTTATGTCAATGTCAACAACTTATGTCCCAGGGTGACGAACGCAGTCTGATGGTGCTTTGTAATTCAAAGTTCTGTGTGATGATGTATCAGTTTATGGAATTTAGCATTAAGCGAGCGAACTGTTCGTTTCATCAATCTAGCTAATAAAGAAAGATAAAGAACTATTTCAATGCTAGCAATCATAAAACTAAGGAATATTTATAGAAGCTTCGATTTACGCACACAAAACTTCTCATACAAAATGAATTGATATTCTTTTCGAAATACAAGTCTATCAGCTAAAACATTGCTTTCCATCCAAAATATAATATTCTTTTTATACCGTATCCATATCATAACTTCTCGGAAAAGCTACATAATTTTCACTAAAAAAGTCTTCTTAGATCTAGCTTATTTATTTTTTAGAGCGGCACAATAAAGGCGCTCGGTAAAATGTCCTTTAGGAACTCTTCGCTAGATGTAGACAAAAAACTTAAAAAGTCTGTAAAAAAGTCAAAGCGACCCAGTTCTGAGTTTTTTCATAAAAGAGATGAGTCCGAATAAATCTTATAAAAGTCTAATGAATCAACTATTTTGTTCAAGTAGGTAAGATAGGACTCTGCAGGCAATTTGCGTTGTTTGTTTGAGCCGTAACCCGTAACCTTAGAAAAAATATATCGTTCCCTAATGAGATGGGGTATCGTTAAGCCTTTGTATTCGTCTGATGTTTTTATTTTGTCCGTCTAAATTTTTATGATACCTGCATTAGAACATAGTAAGGCGTCAATGTGAGTAGGGTAATTTTAATTGTTTCCTTTTTTGGAACGAAGTTCCTTACGGCAGGCTTGGAGGGGATAGGGATTTCGCTGCGTGACCGAACTGAAAAAAATGTGATAGTAAAACCGTAAGAAAAATGCGTGGAAAAAATGCGTGGAATAAAACCGTTAAATGAGACTTTTTTTTAACTTAATTTGATATCTAGCACACAAAGTTAAAGTCGAAATTCCGTTAATAAAACAGATAGGTGTGAAACTTATGACATTTGGAAATGTAGACGCGGTTTGAAATTTGAATTTGAATTTTTGATTATAGAACACGGCCGTCCACCGTTTAGTAGTCAGTCTAAGTCTAAATTAATAAGTTTTTATTTATAATTACATAAGTTAATATACACGTGACAGTCACAGTCTCCGAGTGCTACACGTATTTTTTTATTTCTATTTTTCTATTCTATTTCTATGTAATTTTATGTTGTCAAACAAAAATAAAGAGACATATTTTGTTATTTTAGTTGATAATTTGTATTTTTTACAATTTGTGTCGATTCTACATTAGCCGAAGGAACTTCGTTCCTACCTGGTGTCCCACGACACACACCAATTTTTTTGTTTTTGGGCGTATTGTGGGCTTACATAGGCGGTGAAGATCACTTACCATCAGGTTACCCACTTGCTTGTTTCCCGGCTTATGATATATATAAAAAATAAATTTCGTTGTTCATCTTCGTTTGAGACTTAATTCACGATTAATCCTAGTCATTTTTTATGCATCTCGGCAAAGTGTAATACACCTGATGGTAAGTGCAGTATAATCCAAAAAAACCAGCGATCTCCGACAAACAATGAGTTTATTGGTGGTCACCAGAACCATATCGGTCTGTATAAATGTTTCTTTACACTCCGAAGAGCGAAGAAGCAAATCGAGGGACCTGCGGTAGGACAGGCAGATGTCCAATGCAGGTACAGGGATACAGGAAATGTACCGCCCTGACCAACCATCAAATCATGTCGCAAACCCCGAGAGAGAACCGCACATACACAGGCTGATCCTGGAACGCGATCCACACAAGGTCTGTGTGTTACTATGGCAGGTTTTAACACCATGTGTACGGTGATCGCTATCCGGGCGTATATGAATATCCTACCACCAGCAATCTCGAGCCAGGAATAAAAAAATAAAACAATGTTACTCCATTCTCTGTTTAAAACACAAGTAATTTTTCTTTAATTCTGAGAAAATCTAGCCTACAAGCAAAACCAAATTATAAGCAAATCGCTAATCCAATTAGGCATTTATTTTAGCTGCGCAACATTTCCTTCGTAGTAATGATTATTTTGAATAAATACATGTAAACGATTCTCTAATGTTACGCTTAAGGGGTTTAGGGGCACATACGGGTGGATATTATGTACATAGCTACTATAAATAAATCAATATTTGATGAAGCAGGTATTTACCCTTGTTTTAAAAGGACAAGGTACTAACGATTTCATTATTATTATATTTATTGAAGTAAAATTTCTTTAAAATCGTTGTTCTTTTGGTGGTGGTCGTATATGGGCGGTGGAGATCACTTACTATCAGGTGACCCACTTGCTCGTTTGCCAGCCTATGCTATAAAAAAAATACTACCTTCCTTAATTATGGTAATTATGACAGTGCGCAGTGGTTTTATTGCAAACAGCATGCGCGTGCGTTTCAATATAGCGTGCGTTGCAGTACTATTATCCCGTATATCACTGAAGATGTTTCTTAAATTCGAAGCGCGAGTCGAATTAATACCGAGCACCTTAATCGAATGAATTGAATTATTCAAATCGCGTCTCCGGCGAAATTTGTCTTTACACAAGCTGTTTCTTTAATTTCTCGCCATTTTTATGTATTACATTGTCATTACAATTAGCATTTATTAAGTGAACAAGTTTTTTTTAATCTGAACAGGACAAAGTGATTGCATAACACCTGACGATAAGCGCAGTGCAGTTCCAACTACCGAGAAGTAATGAATATATCGATGGATACCAGAATCATGCCGGCCTGTATAAATGCTTTTTCACACTCCGAAGAGAGAAGCAAATCGAGGGTAGCCTGCGTTACGGCAGGCGGATGACTGATGCAGACAGATAGATACAAGGATGTATACATATATCCTATACCTACCTCACCCAACGATCAAGTCGTGGCGCAAGGCTCTCGGGAGACCCAGATATACACTGATTGATTCTGGAACGCGATCCACAATATGGCAGGCTTTAACACCATCTGTACGGTGGTCGCTATCCGGGCGGATAAGAATCCTACCAGCCGATATAATATAATACATATAGTATCTTCCGAAGTCTATCTAGCTAATACATCTTCACTATTCAACGAAACCTCATTACAAATAAGATTAGGACCTGTCACTAAAACCTCATTTCAAAGCGATCAAAAACAAGCGACGTCTAAAAATCTGCGTCACAAACTTTATAAACGTCCGACAAACTTGATTGGGGCGTATTTACTGTACTGGAGTCTACTTAATATTTAGCTCTGGAGGCCGGTAGACGGCACCCAGTTTTAAAATTTCATCAGCACAAACTTCAACGGGAATTCTCATCATGTTTATGATACTCTGAAATTGTATTTTTCTGAGTTTGGAGTTGGTAAATGTTGTTAAGGGAAACAATGTTTTAAATACTTGTGAGGTTGTATAGACCATGTTGTATAAAAGCCTGAATTTTCTTGTCATAATGGGAGCGTTTTTGCAGCTTTGTAATATTTGTGTTATTAGACTACTAATTTTAGGTTAGTAAATTAAAGATGTTTAATTTTGGGTCAGCTTATGTACACTACACCGGGAAAAATACAAATTGAGGCAGCCCTAGGAACAATACAGTTGAATTTATTTGATAGCCAATTAATATCATTAAGTACAATTTTAAGAATGACATCATTAATTTTAAGAGTTTTTTTCATAGCATAGGCCGGAAAACGAGCAAGTGGGTCACCTGATGATAAGTGAACTCCACCGCCAATGTACGCCCACAATACTAGAAGAATCATAGGCGAAATCATGCTGATTTTGTCGTTACGAGTATGATTGATTTACAACTGCTTTACTCCAACTTGATTTACCATAGAAGAGTGAAAATATAATTTAAAATTATTAAGAATTTCAACTTTGCTTAAATTACCAGAGACTTTACATCAAAATTACCTCCGGATTGAGCTGTGGATTAAGCATCGCTCGACATTTAATACAGTCAATAAGCTCGACGCAGTTAAACCTGTGGAAGCATTAACTAAAGAGCTACAGTTAACAGCGACGCGACGTGCCTTCCAGTTAATTGCTAACGCTGTCAAATTTCCCAGTCGAATTCCCGGCGGAATTCCAGACTTTAGGCGTGGAAAAACAGATGGTTAACATTATTGCATCGGCGGTTGCTTGAATACTTGTCATAATGAGAATGGGAGCTGAAATTTTGTGGTTTTCTGAGTATTTGAAGTCTATATAAATAAGGTGGTAGGTCCTTCGTATGCGAGAGAATGTCTGGGTTGGTACCACCGCTTTGTCTACTTCTGCCGCCAAGCCAAAGTGTGTAAGCACTGTTGTATTTCGGTTTGAAGGACATTGAAGCCAGTGAAATTACCGGGCATTATGAGACTTTACATCTTTTGTCGCGGGATGACGAGCGCAGTTCAGTGTCATGCAGATAACCCCTTTTTCACAATCCCAAAGCTAGCTTAATAGAATATACATTGCTTTTTTTTTAGCATAGACCGGAAAACGAGCCAGTGGGTTACCTGATGGTAAGTGATCTCCACCGCCCATGTACGCCTACAATACTTGAAGAATCATAGGCGCGTTGCCAATCTTAAAGGGAAGGGATAATTAAGGAATTGGAAGGGGAGGAGGATTTGGACTTTCGGATATCACTCTCACCGATTAAGGAATTAGAAGGGGAGGAGGATTTGGGCATCCGGATATCTCACTCACCGTACGAAACGCAGCAGCAAGCCATTACTTTACATCGGTCTTCTGTGAGACAGTGGTCGAGCCGATCGAGCCGGCCCATTCATGCTGTAGACAAAACTGTCTACAGCGTGGCTTTACTCACGAACGAGAGTTTGCGGCCGTCAAACCATCAAACGCAGGCTTAAAACATCCACGTTCGAACAATAACCGATTTTATAAAGGGGTAATAACAATATATTAGTATTTATGGGGTCTAACAGTACCCCAGCCCGAACTGTAACGTATATCATCACAAAATTAATGTAATGTTCTGCGTGCTTAGTTTTAACAATGTGTTTTTATGAGTATCTTTATATTCTAGACTCCTTCAGCGTTATGAGGTTTTTTGAGATATGAATAAGAATTGTTTTATTTGAAGCCCAGTGTTATTACATTCTTACGGCGGGACTAGGAAACTAGGTAAAGGAAAACGTTTATGTAATGCTATTGCCCTCGGCTCCGTCCCAGTGAGCGGCTTTTTACGTTAATAAGTAGCCTATGTTTTAATTCAGATCATGGTCTACCTGTGTGCCAAATTTAATCCAAAACCATAATTATATCAAAGACGGGCAAACGAGCAAGTGGGTCACCCGATAGTAAGTGATTTCCACCGCCCATAATATTAGAAGAATTATAGACAGGGAAGGGATAATTGAGTGATTGGGAAGGGGAGTGGGATTTGGGCTTCCGGATATCTATTTCACCATACGAAACGTAGTAGCAAGCCGCTACTTTACGTCGGATTTCTGTGCTGCAGACAGATGTACCTTCAATAACAACAAAAAAATTGATGGAAGTATTTCATAACGGATTTTATCACGGTTTTTTATTTTAATTTTGGACCCGACGTTTCGAAAGCTTTTCAGCCTTCGTGGTCAGGGATGGACTGTCACTCCGACAGTCACAGACAAAAGCTTTCTAAGCGTCGGGCCCAAAATTAAGTTAAAAAAAAACAGCGATAAAACGTTAGAATAGACGTTTAATGATATGGCAGGAATACAATCCACAATGACACTTATAAAAATGGCGATGACTTACATCACAATTATTAAAAATAGACTAACTAGAATTATTAGACTAGGACAATGGGTACTTTAAAATACATGACAAATTTTCCATTAATTTCGAGATGTAAGCTGTCTTCAACGTAGATTAAAACATGATTAACCTATCTACACTGTAGTATGGAGATATGACCTTAATGTTATCGAGAAGGAATTTAATTTTTAGCCACGTTTAAAGGCTCATCGCATATTCTGCGCGCGTGGCCCGCGATATTTATTATATGAACGCATATTTTAATTTATAATATCTCTCGCCTCATCCTTCGGCCCCTCGAAGAACTGTATTGTCGAGGGAAGAGAAACCCGGAGATTGCGTGGAATTTTCGAATTTCGAATGTCAGATGCAGAGTAGAACTGATTGACTTAGTTACTCTCTCAAACTGGCTGATAATTATAAAATTTGAAATAATTCAGAACATATTAAAACTAATTCCTCGACATTCGTTGTGAAATAATAGCCACAGATAAAATTCTACTTATAGGCGGTTGAAATATTACATTTGCGCTAGCAAATAGCTTATAGTAAAATATCATGGCCTTTTCTCGTGATTCCGTTTTGGTAGAAAATCTAATATGATCAGCAGAAAAGTAAATATTTTGATTATATATAACAATGTTTAACGAAGTCTTCGTAAAATGATTCTATAACTGGCAACATTAGCGGAAACCTCTCATTTATCCTGCGGTTTAGACCTTTCGAGGGTCAATGAATATTGGATTTTTTTGTGCATTCTCTATTAAAATACCCGGCTTGCCCAACAATAATTCATGCCCACAAGTTTCCTTTGCATAATGACTTGGCTTGACCTAGTATATTCTAATCTATTTCTGCCGCCAAGCAACAGTGAAATTACTGGGCATTATGAGACTTACCCTTCGACAACTTATGTCTCGCGGTGACGAGCGCAGTTCAGCGCCATGCAGTGTAGTATTGCTTCTGTTTATGGGCAGGCGTGGCGCTTACCATTAGCTTAGCAACTTGCTCGTCTCGTCATTCAATCAAATAAAAAATATTACACATTTTCAAAATATTCAAAATGATTTGTCAAAGCATTTGCACAGCTATGTCCACGGTATGTTCTGTTTCATGCATACGTGGCCGAACACCAGAGCCATGCACTGCCGCGTCGCCGCACGGACCAATTAGCCCTTTGTCACCATACATTTCACCAGCTTTAAAATGTTATTCAATTTCTCGCTTATTCATTTGTTTGAGTGAGGCATGATTGAGCACTTTTTCGATAATGGCTTTGTTTATTGTAGGGTGTTTCTGGTCATATGATGACGAATACAAGACTTGGATATACCTGTTCTAAATACCATTTATTCTCATAATATAAATGGAAATAGTTCGTCCTTCTGTCACGCAGCAATGGATCAACATGTTTTATTTGCAAAGGTGGTTTATGGGCCCAAGGGTGACAAATATCAGCTCTATATTATACTTTTCCACTGTTGGGCACGGGCCACCTCCACGAATAACAGAGTTAAGGTCTTAATCCACCACGCAGGTCTAAGGCAGGTTGGTAGACTTTTCATACCTTCGAAATCATTTAGAAATTTTCAGGAATGCAGGTTTCATTCAATAATTCACGATCCGTACATACGTAACTTAGAAAAGTTGGAGGTGCGCGCTCTTGGGGCACGTTTTCTTCTTATTTTGTATTACATTTCAATTATTTTACAGCAGAAAATCAGAATATTTAGTTTTGCTTGAATTTTTTGGCTTTGAACATCCCTCGTTTAAAATTTTATTTAATTATTTAGCAATCTTATGTACTAAGTAAAATTCTTCATTAATGACATGAAAATATTTGTTTTATTTAAAAAAAAACACGTTTATGGTATTATTTACGCTAAAAAGGGATAAATAAGATCAAATCTAGTTTTATTTACACATTTAAAATTTAGATAATCTGTAATTAACTTTAAAAATAACAAAACTTACTATAACGTTTTCGTCGATCCGTCTACGCAATAATCTCAATATATGTTTCGTTCCGATTCTCCCCTCGATTCGTTTTCACCCTGTTTTATGGTAGTCCAAAAGCATTTTTAGATAAGACCAATTGCCAATTCACGGACGATATGCCTTCTCAAAAATAAGGGTGTATTTTCGAAATTATTCGATGTTATGTCTTGTGTTGGACATTTCTTCACTTTTCGCAAAGTGGCGCCGCAATTTTTAATCCGCCCGTGGATTTCTTGGACTCGTTTTAAAAGTTACATCATCTGTAACTATATAGAGGTTATAATTCTTTTCTAACTCTAAAAATGTTTGGAAGTAGGTAGGATTATAATTATTGGTATGAACAAGATAATAATAACATTGCAATGGTTGAAAGTAGACGAGAAAATAAAATATAGAAGTTTTTAAAGCGTAAATGGGCCGGCTCGATCGGTATGTTACCATCGTCTTACATAAAAAAGAAATGAAGTAGCAATTTGCTGTTGCGTTTCGTACATTTAGTGAGATATCCGAATGACCAAATCACCCCTCTGCTTCTCAATACTTTTATTAACCCTCCTTTTACAGATCTGAAACAATATTTTTCTGGTATTTTGGCTGTTGAATGGCGGTGTACATCGGTTGATCTAAACCGCAAGTCCGTTTAGATTTGCTCGCTTGTCAGCTTATGATATAAAAAAATGTATTCAATAAAAGGCACAAAAGAATGAAATATTTAAAAAGTGAATGGATTGCGAGGACCATTAACACTGAATAAGTGAATGACTAAGATAATGGATAAGGAAAATAGGAATGGAACAACTTAAGGAATACGATGTGTCTTATCTAAGGGAATTGATAGGAACACGACAAGCGCCTTTCTCATGTTTCTTTTCGATTCTCCCTAGTAAAAATTTAAATTCACATTATTGTGGTATAGTTGTCGCACCTTATGAGTGGTAGAGGCACGCTGCAGACAGTTTTGTCTACAGCATGAATGGGCCGACTCGACCGAATCGTTACCACTGTCTCACAGAAAACCGAAGTAAAGTAGCGGCTTGTTGCTGCATTTCGTACGGTGAGTGAGATATCCCAAGGACCAAATCCCCTTCCCCTTCCTAAACTCTTAATTATCCTTTCCCTTTAAGGCCGGCAACGCGCCTATGATTCTTCTAGTATTGTTGGGCGTACACGGGCGGTGGAGATCACTTACCATTAGGTGATCCAATTTCTCGTTAATCGGCCTATGCTATAATATAAAAATAAACTTTGTTAATTGTTTTAAAGCTACACTAGCCAAAATATAAGCCTTCATAATAGCCTGGTAAATTTGTCTGCATCAGAATTCGCACTCAAACCTGGTAGACATTTTCTTTGAATAGACTGCTCTGCATGCACTTCAAGGACAATCTTGTTCTTTTGCTAATCTATGGTTAGGCTAAATGACACTTCTTTTATTTTAAACCCTAAACATTATAGGCCTTACAAACTATTCAGAGTAATTAAGGCATTTTAAATATTTACCCACAGACTTTTTAGTAAATGTCCAAATGTTTATTTCTTGCCAATTAACTCCAATTAATGGGCGAGCGATTAAACAAGCCGAGATAAACGCAAAATTCACGTTTAATAAACTACGGTTCGGGCAAGTTGGGGTTTAAAAATAAACTTAGTGAGCTGAGAGCTTGTGTGGACGGGGTTGTAGGATTACTGCGGATAAATGTTTTTTTTGTCTCTCGGTTAAGTTGTGAAAATGTTACCTTTTCGCAAGCTTTAGTTCAAACAATGATTTGGAATCTTAAGTTTTACTTCTCTGCGACCATATTCAGTTGTTAGCAAGAGTCGCAACAAAAAAACTATAACCTATTAAAATTCAACTTCAAAATTATACTAGACTGCTATTTAGTAAAAAAAAATGCAACAAAGTCATTTTTCACACTAAGAGGTTTATTGCAATGTCATTTTAAATGGTATCTGTCATATAATGAATGAAACAGCTAAAATTAAATAAATATCAATTTAAGACTTTACCATGTTTATTTATAGCGTACTAATTTAAATTTTTTTTAATAGCATAGACCGGCAAACAAGCAAGAGGGTCACCTGATGGTAAGTGATTTCCACCGCCCATGTACGCTCACAGTACTAGAAGAATCATAGGCGCGTTACCGACCTTAAAGGGATTGGATAATTAAGGGATTAGAAAAAGGAGGGAATTTGGGCCTCAGGATATCTCACTCACCATACAAAACGTAACAGCAAGCCGCTACTTTAGGTCGGTTTTCTGTGAGACAGTGGTAACGACCCGGTCGAGTTGCATCATTCGTGCTGTAAACCATACTATCTACAACGTGACTCTACCACTCAAAAAAAGTTATTGAAAGTTATTAGAATAGATTATTAAAATTACACACGAATCAAGCTAAGTAGGTGGCTGGCACAAAAACATCATATCCGGGTTCCAAATTAAGACCAAAACCAAATTCCCTGAAAACTCTTATGTCGTCAGCAAACTATACCCCATTAAAGAAATAAGCTATTACCCATACGGTAATAGTAAACCTTCCGGGCTGAAGGTCAAACGCTGGTTACTATCATTTATCTATTACCGAGATAAGCCGGGAAATTCTTGGGTACCCTTGTTATCTGCGGAACTTTTCAGTAAAATTTTCACTTGTTAAATTTGTTTGGGTGGATGTCTCTTATAATTCCTTCAGGAACGTACTGATATTGGTGGTGGTTAAAAGTTACAGAATTTAGGGAATGAATTCATAGGATTGAATCTGTGAAGCCGACAAAAAAAGTACAGTTTTTACGGTCATTTTCTCTCTTAATGTGAAATTAAATTGTCTATTTATCATGTAGGCGATTAAAATAATTCTTAGACAAATTAGTACAAACAGGTAAATAAAAGAATGTTGAGTACATATTAGAAATCTTATCTTGATTATTTCGATTCATACTCCACAAAGCTTAGAGCTTCGTAGTGACATATGTTACGCTATAACTTTTACAATAAAATCATGTAGAAAATAAACATAATGTACATTCCAATAAAATAATGAAAGAAATAAAAACTCTGCGTATTGTGCCACTGTTTGGTGCTTCGATAACGTCATCGATTTTGTAGCCAAACTTGGCTAACTTAGTTACAAAGTCAATATTATTATTCTTTCGAATATAAAAATTGGTATAATTTTAATAAGAAATTCATTCTTCAACTTGGGGATGTGTGTCTTTATACTTTTAAGAAAACAGATTTTTTTATTATTTAATGACGAGACGAGCAAGGCCTGATACCTGATACCTGATGGTAAGCGCCGCGCCTGCCCATGAACAGAAGCAACACCACACAAAGCTTTGAATTACAAATGATTGCATGGCACTGAGCTGCGCTCGTCACCCCGAGACATAAGATAATCTCATTATGCCCAGTAATTTCACTGGCTTCAATGTCCTTCAAACCGAAACACAACAGTGCTTACACATTGTTGCTTGGCAGAAATAAATAAAGCGGTGGTACCAACCAAGACGGCTTCTCGTATACGAGGGACCTGCCACCTTGTACTTGTGTCTTTGAGAGATAAGGTTTACATTCTAAAATTCGATATTTTTTTTTGAAGTTATACTTCTTTAGGCGCGTTATGAAAAAATGATGAGAGTGAAATTTTAAGATGCGCGCGCACCTGTGACACAAAATTAACAGTATGAAGTTAGGCGCGTTATGAAAAAATGATGAGAGTGAAATTTTAAGATGCGCGCGCACCTGTGACACAAAATTAACAGTATGAAGCCGTCTGCTTAACCGCTCATTAAGTCTCGAAAAAAAAGCTACCAACAAAATAGGAATTGAACCTCGATATTAGTCGCGCATGTTGGTACGCTCGTCACCTCTGATCACTGTTTTCATATTTATAATATTTATCAACATGTCTCTAGTTTATACATTCACAACACGTGTTTGAGTTTCATACAAGTGCGAATTATATATGTGCTAATAAATTATATTCAGTAGTGATTTAAATTGAATATTTTGATTGATATTACTTACTATTTGTGAATATTAGTGAAAAAAATTGTGCTTATATACTTTTTCAAGTGCTCCAATATAATTGAGGTTAACTATCCGTATGTATTATTTATTGATATAAATTAAAATACTTTTATTTAATATAATTAACACTAAATATTATTAAATTATTAATGTTAAATACTTATTATTGGTTATTTAATGATGCCAAAGAAGTATAACTTCTCACGCGCGTACATGAGTACACGCACCCATTTTTTTTTTTTTGGTCGTTGCTGCGTGGTTCTGTTTTTATTCTGTCAGTCGTCATCTCATCTCCTATCTTTTCGCGGTCACATAGTCCAACCAGTGTTTTTTTGGTTTTCCTCTACCCTTTCATTACGGTCAACATTTTCCGTATATACGCACAAAAATACCTTTAAATCTAAATAACGTTAAATTTCGCCAGCATAGTATATAAAGATGTTTTCTTAACAAACGTAAAGGAGAAAAAAGTTGAAATAAGTCATCAGATCGACGGCTTAGAGAAAGTTTAACATTCCTCAGCGAAATGTTTGCGAGTTCTCTGGACCTCTCATTGGGTGTACTCCTTTGATGAAATGAAAAGTTTATGGTTTGCTGCGAGTTAAGAGTGTATTTGGCCATCCAAATACACTCTTAACTTATTATTTTATAACTATCGCAATAAAGGAGTAGGGTTTTTTATGGTATAGGCCGGCAAACGAGGAAGTAGGTCACCTGATGGTAAGTGATCTCCACCGCCCATGTATGCCCAATACCAGAAGAATCATGGGCTCGTTGCCGACCTTAAAGAGAAGGGATAATTAAGGGATTGGGAAGGGGAGGGGATTTGGGCTTCCGGATATCTCACTCACCGTACAAAACGCAGCAACAAGCCGGTACTTTATGTCGGTTTTCTGTAAGACAGTGGTAACGACCCGGTCGAGTCGGCCCATTCGTGCTGTAGACAAAAATGTTTACAGCGTGGCTCTACCACTCTTTGGGTGCTTTTATCTATAACAATGCAAACCTTTTTACTTGAGTGGTCCCATTTTAATAATTCTATTTAATCGATAGGGCTCTAAGTTTGCCCTATTAAAATTACTAGAAACAATTTCAATTACAATTGACAGAAGGGTAAATTCCTATGCAATAGGGTTTAATCCGATGATGGTTTTATATAAATTTGGTAGAAATCTAATGAAGGACTACGATGGAAGATATACTCAGACAAACTCCTTGACGGAATCAGCAAACGCACAGCGATTTGGGTTTCGAAGATTTTTACATATATTTATATGAATTCGAAGTTTCGCGTATCGCTTGTCGCTTTAACCGCTCGCTCTAGCACCACGACGCTTTCAGAAGTTTTCAAGGAGCGCTCTTGTTAGGCTTTCTGAATGTATAAATTAAAAATAGAGTTCAATGAATTTTCTTTACCGTTTTTCGGCAATTGTTTATGACTTTTGTTTTGCAATGTTTCAGCCTTTTTATTTATTTTCCGTGCAGCCGGCTCGATTGAACAACTTTCGGAGTTTGATTGTATTTATGTTAGAAACTGTATTGTGAAGAGAAATTCTATTTTGTTTTAACTTGTACCTACTTGACTTTATAGCATCTAGTGATCGATTTATATAATAAGAGAGTATATAAGCGGTTTAATTCAAGTATTACTACTCTAAGCTAAACAGATTATTTTAGTACATATATGTTTGTTACACAGCTTAGAAACGAAAGGGAAGAATTTGTTTCAACATTAATGGTAGTGAAAAAAAAAAATTGGTGTGTGTCGTGGGACACCAGGTAGGAACGAAGTTCCTTCGGCTAATGTAGAATCGACACAAATTGTAAAAAATACAAATTATCAACTAAAATAACAAAATATCGCTGCTTCAAAACAAAAGGGCCACAACGCGAATAGACCTAATTTTACAGGAGAGCCATTTAAAGTTTTCAAAATCAGTTTTTGTATAATTTCTCTGTGATTTTAAAACTGATAAATAGGTGTTATACACTGTTAGAAAGATATTTTTAATCTGCTTTTAATGGTTAATTCGGTTATGTGTATTTTTTTCTAAAAAAAAAGTTATGAGCAGATATGTCTCTTTTGTATATAAAGATATTGTTTGAATTATGGGGAAAATTTAACAAAACAGTCACAAGTTTTAAAAATAATATGTATTCATGGTTCATTTTGTACCATAGCTTACACAAATTAGAAAAAATATATTATAAACCAAAGAAAGTGACCATGTCACATAAAAATAATTACTAAAACAACTTTTTCTTCTGTGAAATATAAAGAAATGCTACAAAAACATTACTTTCTTTTGTAGAGACTATCCCGCCCACACACCCGCCACTGTAACTCCTGTGCACCAGGATCAACAGTGGCATGCATTTTTGTCGACACCAAGCAGTGAACCTTGGCGAGTCTCTGGAAATGCCTAAATGTCTTTGTCCCGCAACGAAATTAATCAGGTTAGGGAAGAGTTGGAAATATTAATTGTCCACTTCCCTCCATAGCAAAGCGGGAGTCAAAATAATGAATTGAGGAGGTATTAACCTCAAGTGTAAGGACATTTACAACTGGAGAAGCCAGATGTAAAGCACCACGGATGTCATTAAGTGGGTCCTATCACGCGAGCTGTTATACTTGATTCCAATAATAGGTATGGCAAAAACGCCGGAAAGCACGGAAATTCTTTCTAGTCTCCACAAGATCCATATAGTATACAGCTCCAGATGTTATTTGCATACTGTCTAACATAATGTTGCGCTCATGTTGCCAGAGACTACACTCCCAAAGAATATGATTTGCGGATTGCTCATACCGACGGTTAAGTGTAGAGCATGGGCACGCAGCCGAATCAACCAACCTAAATGAAAACAGTTTTAACTTAAAGTTGCCATGACCCGTGAGAAATTGGGAAACACAATGATCAACTTCTACCCAAGTTTTTGTTAGACGATCGCAAACCGACGGAAAGTACTGCTACAGATGCCGTCCCTTAGTAGAATTGTCTCATCGCCATTGCCATTCCTTTAGTAGATCGTTGTAATTTTCGGAGCACGATTTGAAAAGTCGACTGATTCTTAATAGCTCCCGCGACGTAAGAAAGCTTTTGTCCATATTTTCTTTCGTAGAGTAACAGGTACATAGCGGTGCGACGCTGCACCTCCAGATTGACGGGAAGTACACCCGCAAGGACACCAAAGCTTCGGTGCTAACTGTTCTATACGCCTTACACAAGAATATCAACGCCAGGCGTTGGCTTTGGAGCAGTTTTCTTCGTACGGCACCGATAGTAGCCCTATCAGCCCATACAGGTGATCCATAGCAAATACATCCCAAGTAAATAGCTCCATAGATGACTTTTAATGTGCTAAATGATAGACCCCACGTCGAAGTTGATATCCTTGTCAAGGCATAAAAATTACGTTTATACTTTTCTCACACGTTTTTAATATGCTCCAGAAAAGAAAAAAATCGTTCTAAAACTAGCCCAAGGTAGCAAACCGATTCTTTTCTTTTAACTAAAACGTTGTTAAATGTTATTCGTGGCGGTGATTTCAGAGTGCCCTTTAAAAGTAATTGGTAAGTTTTAATTTAAATTTTAAATTACTTACTAAACAAATGCAAACAAAAACAAATAAAAAATCAATAAACTGAAATTGTATTGACTATCAGGAATGGAACCACTGTCCGAGGAGTCATTCAATGCTGGTGCGTTATTCATCTTCTCAATACAGGGATCACTTTCAACGTCGCTGTTTTTAAATAAAGTTTCATCATTGTCATTTGGCTGCTTGATTTGGTTTTTGTACTTTACCATGTTGAGTATCCTATGCGCTCAATTGTTCATTATATAAAAAATAATTAAAACAAATGTTAAAATGCATAAAATAAACCTTTACCTTAATAAAATGAACTTACAATAAAAATAATAAGCAAAAACAGTCTATTTAATTATAAAATAACATGATTTTACTTTTAAAAATAAATATACAATGCAAATGTATATCAAAATAATAACTTTTATTCATTAATAATTACTATAACCTAGAAAAAATCACCAGCAAAACGGACGTATTCCTAACATGTCCCTTTTGAAATAACGTAATTATTATCTCCTAAATGCATCTTCTATGCAAAACATATTTATTTCAAAATATGGTACTTTTGTTTTTAAATTGTTATTACAACTCCTATAAAGTGTTATAGACAAAACAGACTTTTTTACAATATGGTCCTTTTGATTAAGTAAAATATGTGATACTTACATGAATATTATATGCAAAACGGTCGTTTTTCAAAATATGGCACTTTTGTTTAAATAATAAAAGTTTAATCAAGGGATTTTTTAGCGTTATGGCCCTTTAGCACGAAACAAATGTGCACTTTCGTCAACGTTCGGGCCGCAACTCACAAAATGGCAGCTTTGCACATATGTTGCAGCGTAAATTCGAAAATACAAAAAAGACGTCAGTAGTATTTTTATTGCTTAAAGTGAGAAATTCATGGGGATCTTTTTAAATTATGAAAATATAACCGACAACATTTGAATTTTTACAATAAAAAGGATTTTGAAATTTTTTGATTTGTGGCCCTTTTGTTTTAAAGCAGCGATATGTCTCTTTATTTTTGTTTGACAACATAAAATTACATAGAAATAGAATAGAAAAATAGAAATAAAAAAAAGACGTGTAGCACTCGGAGACTGCCGCGGTAAAGCTATTGTATAGCATTTTTTATCAACTTATGTAATTATAAATAAAAACTTATTAATTTAGACTTAGACTGGCTACTAAACGGTGGACAGCCGTGTTCTATAATCAAAAATTCAAATTCAAATTTCAAACCGCGTCTACATTTCCAAATGTCATAAGTTATCTATCTGTTTTATTAACGGAATTTCGACTTTAACTTTGTGTGCTAGATATCAAATTAAGTTTAAAAAAAGTCTCATTTAACGGTTTTATTCCACGCATTTTTTCCACGCATTTTTTCCACGCATTTTTTCCACGCATATTTCTTACGGTTTTACTATCACATTTTTTTCAGTTCGGTCACGCAGCGAAATCCCTATCCCCTCCAAGCCTGCCGTAAAGAACTTCGTTCCAAAAATATATAGATAAATTTGTTGTTCAGCTAATATTTGAAAATTGTTAGGGCTATATATTAGATTAGACGATATTGAAATTACTACATAGTTTAATAAAGAACAAAGAAATGGGCCGTAGTAAACACAAAACAGTAAATATTATATTTATAGTAACATAAAATACCTAATGTATTTTAATATTATCATAATTTGACTGGGAGACTCACGCGCATATCATAAAAGTTATATAAAAGATATCTTGCACCTTTTATACAAAAAAATCCAAAATGTATTACCTCGAAAATGTTATCTTAGTTTTAGTAAAAAAAGAAATATATATTGAATAGGCAATATTCGATAAAAGCAATTTTGGCGCGAGGTGGGCCCGTCAGACCGCAGTTTACTGGCACAACTTCAGCAGGGTTAGATTTATCGACGGTCCCAAGTACCCCCGAAACAACTAGGAAAAAATTGGCGCCACGCTACGGGTTACGGGGTGTTGATGCCCAATGCTTTTACTGTTGCCAAAATGTTTAGTTTATGATTTAGTTTCCGTGAAACAGTTTTTGTAAAAACAATTTTTGGTTTTATAAAATTGTGATTTTTGATGAATTATTTTTTATTTAATAGCTTTTGCCGCTCCGGTCGCATGAAAGTGTTCCCGTCATCTTTCAAGGATAAAAAATCTTTTGGCAATTTTTCGTCGATAATTCATTTTTATGCAAATAAGTCATATCAATTCGTTGCTTCGTTACTATGTAAAAGGCAAAAAATAGTTAAAAATAAAAAAAACCACACAATTTTGTGTCCTTGTTATTGCAATTTACTAGTTAAAATTGTAAAATAAAACCTCAATTACCTATAAAAAAAATACACAAGGATGTACCCCTATACCCGCCCCAATCAACCATCAAGACGTCATGTCGCAAGCCCCTCGGGAAAACCGAAGATACACTGTCTGATCCTCAAATGTGATCCACACAAGATGTATGAGTCACTATGGCAGGTTTTAACACCATGTGTACGGCGTTCAACAGCAGCTTTCTTTTAACGCAATTCTACATATTTCACATTTACATAACGTCAACTTATTCCCAAACAATATAGATACCAATTCAAAAACTTAAGCAAAAGTCCGCTAAGAACACTATTATACCAACCGACATGTTTTGATAGCAATTTACATCCGAAAACAGAACCTGGAATCTCGCCAGCGAGAAACTTTGCTAATAGCAACGTTAATGCGTTCTTTAAAAACGTCAAAAAACAACTTTCTACCGGGCAACACTTATTTTCGCGAAGTTCATCGGAGTCGGGCAAACAAAACAATTGAAACACAATAATATAACAAAGAATATTGTGTTTTGTGTAGCATAAACGTGCTCGTGGCTTCGCTCGCGTCAGTGGTTTATTCTTACATAAACACGTTTTTAGAAAACCCTAAAAGTCAAACAAAAAACATTTATAACTTAAACGAATTATAACAATCGATAGAGATGAATAGAAGAAAGATAGGGAGTCCTAAACAGGCTTCGTCCTGCGGTGGCGCATAACAGGTTTATAAGAAAAAATCACTCAAACGGCCGAATAGATATATATTATTATATATTTTTTTATGTGGGGCTCTATGCCCCACTCTCGTCCCTCTGATATTATTTTTCAGAGTTATTACCCATCTATAAAATTCTCAACATTTTTTATTATAAAAACCCCGTAATAATGCAAGAGTAAAAAGGCCGAATAGATATTAATATTAATAATACTAGCCCTGTATTATATACGTCCCACTGCTGGGCACCACGTCCACAACGCTGGCCTAATGCGGGTTGACAGACTTCACATGCCGTATGCAGGTTTCCTCACGATGTTTCCTTCCCCGTTAAAGCAAGCGATAATTAACAATTAATGTACACGTAACTTAGAAAAGTCAGAAGTGCATGCTATTGGGGCTGGGTTCGAACTTGCGACTTTCGTCTCGACAGTCCATACCACTCCCCGCTGAGCTATCGCTGCTTTTTTTGAATAGATATTATAAGCAAACAAACATAGATAAGCTAACATAGCTAAGAATCATCACCATAAACCATTTCAAACAAAAAGGTTATGTTTTTATAGCATAAGCTGGCAAAAGAGCAAGTGGGTCACCTGATAGGCCATCTCCACCGTCCATGTACGAATACAACCAGAAGAATCATGAATGCGTTGCCGGCTAAAGGAAAGGGATAATTAGAGATTGGGAAGGGGAGGGGGATGTGGCACTCCGGATATCTTACTCACCTTACGAAAAGCAGCAAG
Source organism: Amorpha juglandis (assembly GCA_949126905.1). Lineage (NCBI taxonomy): Eukaryota > Metazoa > Arthropoda > Insecta > Lepidoptera > Sphingidae > Amorpha > Amorpha juglandis. The sequence continues at coordinate 926,901 of OX421368.1, forward strand.
CCGCTACTTTACGTCGGTTTCCTGTGAGACAGTGGTAACGACTCGGTCGAGCCGGCCCATTCCTGCTGTACACAAAACTGTCTACAGCGTGGCTCTCGCATTCATAAAACTGCATCCCAATCAGGCCCTTCCTTTATTTTATACACACAATTTCAAATGGCGCTCCTATAGACACGTATTCTAAGATTGTATGTTTAATGAATTTTCCTCGTGAATTTGCTTACGTTCTTCGGTAAAAACTTTTGGCTGAATGTGGTCGTTTTTTTCCCAAGAAACATTAAAAATATTCGAAGTGTTTGTGACAAAGAAAGGCTCTTTGTTGGTCCGCGTTTCTTATTGTACTCTTGACGAGACAATAATGTCGCGCGAGGTTTTATGTTACATCTAAATAATCGCTACGGTTATTTATAACACTGAGAAAAGATAAAATTATTTTATTTATTTGGAAACAGCTAAAAAGTGGATGCGCACAGTTACCTTATATTTTTTGCATTTGTAACATAATTAAAGATAACATATAGCGTCCACATTTGTGACCTTTAGACACAAAGAGAACCGGAGTATGTGTCACTCACACGTACTTAAATAAATAAATACATAGAGGACGGAGGCTGTCAACTTTGCTACGGTTATTGTGATAACAGTAACAGTTGTGACATGACACGGAAAAATGTTTGAAAAATGTATCCGAAAGAATCGCATTGTGTCATTAGGTTGTAACATTTGACAATCGTCGGCACTAGTATCTACGCGTATCTGGAACGGTCACGGAGTCTCGCTGCTTCCAAATAAACAACATTTACGCACTTTAAACCCAACATCAATTTTTATTCTGTAATTTCTAAACTGAGCGTATTATTTGTCAGCTTCCGTGGCGCAGTGGCCTTTGTTCCGTGAAGCGAGAGGCCGCGGGATAGATTTCCGCTACGAGAAAAATGGTTGGGTAATTCGCAAATATTTATTACGGGTCTGGGTGTTACAGGAAGTCCCTCGAAGTTGCTGATACCCACGATACTGGTTCACCTAGTATGGGATCAGGACTATGTGTGTGACTGTTGGGTATATTTTTTAAATATAAATCATCTCGATTTTTTTTTTGTTATAGAATACGCTGGTAAACGAGCAAGTGGGTCATGGTAAGTGATCTTCACCGCCCATGTACGCCCACCACCAGAAGAATCATGGGCGTGTTGCCGACCTTAAAGGAAAGGCATAATTAGAGATTGGAAAGGAGAGGGGATTTGGGCTTCCGGATATCTTGCTCACCGTACGAAACGCAGCAGCAAGCCGCTATTTTACGTCGGTATCCTGTGAGATAATGGTAACGGCCCGGTCGAGCCAGCCCATTCATGGTGTGGACAAAACTGTCTACAGCGTGGCTCTACCACTCAAATTAGCTTTCAATTAAAACAAACGCAATCAAATCCTTTCATTAGCTTAGGCTCTACGAAACTATTAACAAATACATCCATACACATACAGACAGACCAAGCGTTCAAACTAATAACAGCCCTCGTTTTTTGAGGGCTTAAAGATAGAAAGCATTACGCCTTCACTCCTGACACATATAGGTTCCCAATCTCAGCTCAAATCACCGAGAAAGCACTGAAACTTAATACGACTCGTTTAGGGCCCGAATAAAATCTAGACTATCCTAGTCAAAACGTCCCATAGGACACTGGGATCCAATGAAGGAATAACCATTATACTTGAACACTCCAAATAAAATTGGTGGTAATATTGAATTGCGTATGGTTTTAAGGCTGTAACAAACGCTAAAATCCCTTATGAATTTATAAATAAATGATTTAAAAAAACTGCGATGGCAAGTTATCGTGCGGCCGAGATTCATTGTTGCGGATAAGTTATTATCAGTAAAAATCAAATTACAGACGAATTGAGAAGCTTCTCCATTTTAAAAACGGCTATAATTAAAACATTTTTTTCATAAGTTATGTTTTATACAAACTGTACTTCAACAAAAAGTTAAATTACACAATGTAATAAAATGAGTCAGCATTTTCTTGGAACCTAACGTTTTTTATAATCTACAAATAGTTACAGCCTTAAGTTAGCGCAAAATTATCTTGTCGACATTTTTATTATCCTACTGCGCAGAGAGAGAAGGCTGTTGGCATTTGCGGTGGCTGTAGAAATGTAGGTAAGTATATGGCTTTTACCTTCGACGCTCTCTGTAACCTACATGAGTTGATAAGTTTTTGTAAATGAAGGCTTGTAAAATTGGTTTGATCGCATGCGTGTGTTTGTATGTGCGTGTGTGCGTCTGTGTGTGTCAACAAATGTACCGTTTTGAATACGTTTTTATTTTGTTTAAAATCTGGTTAAATCGGGATGCCTGTTAGCTATATTTGAATAAAATCTGTTGAGCTGCCGAAAAAATGACTTAACAAGAAACCCGACTGTGCATAAATCGCCCTGGCAACGACACGTTCCACATTCAACAGGTAGTAGATTAGCATATCTCAGTTTGAGATATCCTTTTTGCAGGTAGGAGTTTTGGATATTTAATTTGTAAAATATAGAAAACATCTAAAATGTCAACGCAGATAAAAACCTACGCAAAATCTTTCACAAATAAGGAAGTGAAATTCTTGGCGACAAATCCTCTTCTGTCCCAAGGATAAGGAAAAATTTAAATAACACAAAGCGAAGAGACACAATGAGTCAAAAATCCGGCACAATTACTAGATTTTGATTGCGACCGATTTGCATTACAAAGAGTTGCAAGAAATTTCTAAACAAACGAAAAAAAAAATAAAGAAAAACATAGGAAAATGTAGCTGAAGTGATTTCTTTAATCTACGAGGAATCTAGTGTACCGGCCATGACGCTACTAGTCTCACGGCGACTACAAATTGGAAGACAAAAATCTTAGCAGACACTACTATAGCAATTTAAACCATATTCCATGATTATTAAGGATCGTTTTGCGATGGGACCTGTCCGTTCTGAACAGACTCATCATCGTTAAAACCTAATCGTGTACTGGCGCTCATTATGCAAAATCGAGAAGATCCCCATTACAGAATCACCGCAGCGTAAAAGAACATTTTATATTTTTTCCACCGATAAATCATTGCGATGAGATGTATTTGGCATTTAAAGTTTACGATGTACGAGTCTTTCGCAGATACGAAACAGTATTTAATCAAAATGGTTTTTATGGATCTCACTGCTACGCCAAGTTTTAGACTAAGCAGAGTTTTTCGTATTGCACTAGTTGATGCTACTTTATATTACCAAAGTGTATGGTATGACCTCTCGACGGAGCCTGTCTGCCACCTGCTAGAACTATGCCGGCTTACTAACTTAACATTCATCGCGGCTAATCTCGGAATGCGGCTTGCCGAAACTTTAGACCTATGTACAGCTATCCAGTCAGTCACTTTTCGGGCTTCCCTCTAAGTAGTAAACTTTCTTTAGTTCATCAGACACTATAATAAGTACCATAAGTAGTAGACCACCGTAAGAAACCAAACTGTAAATTATTTATGAGCATCCAATCTTGCCATAAGTCATATTTACCTTAAAATTTCATACACAATAACGTGCCAAGATAAATAGCAATATAAAATTCTCGTAAATCTCACTAAAACATCGCAGTGCACCCCGACGTAATCCCGTCAGTGTCGACGAAGTAATCTCTCAAATTAAACCATAAATATACGGCCTGTTCCGACCCGTTCGAGGCCATAATGAGTTTGCTGTTCAATTTAGCTTTGGAGATTATTGGAATTTATTTATGCCTAACTTCAACTACGTTGAGGAGTTTTGGATCCTTAAAATATTTGGTGTGATTAGGATCTTTACGGATCATGTCGATTAACTATCGCTAAATTCTTGTATTCCCATGACTATAATTTCTCTAAGTCAGGAGTACCTGACCTGAGATCCTAAAAGTAAAACTTTGGTTTACTCTGGGAAAGGCAGTAATGAATGATATTTGGTGAGATTTAGGCAAAAGTAGGTCCTCTTGGATAGTTATTTATCGCTATACCAAAAATAAATCTATTATAATTTTATGGTGTATTTTTTAACTAAATAGTAGACATAAGTTGTAATGTTTATTATTTCTATTTACTGGGCTGTAGCTCGGCCTTCAAATCATATACTAGGACCATACTGATAAACCTAGTGCAATGCTGTTAAATCTCAATGACGTGAGACACCACGAAATCAATCGCATCAAATGTGAAAATGTATAATGAGTATTTATTATAAATAATTTTTCTAACAGTATTCGCACCTAATAGGTTCGAATCTAACCAAGAAATAAAATGAAATGGCTGGTTTCTGATAGAACGGAAGCAAAAGGTTTATTAGTATTGGCGACATTATCTGAATATTTATGAATCTCTGAGTAGATGATATGCATTTGTTATGCAGCTGCTTGCAATTTCAACAAATGAATGAAGATAAATATTCGAAAATTAACAGGTTATTGCAAATATATGGAATTTACTTTTATTTCGGTGGTTTTTATGCGATTTCTGTGACATTCAGCAGTCATGAATGAGTCGTTAATGATGAACTGTTTTTTTATTTTATTCTGGCACGGCAAAGTGACTGCTCTGGACCTGATATTAAGTACAGTGTAGTCTAAATATACACTGGCTGATCTCGGAACGCGACTCGCCTGAACGAGCCACTACGGTGGGGTTTTCACCATGTGTACGGTGGTCGCTATCCAGTCGGGTATAAACATAATTTTTTCCGTCTGCTTTCTGTGTGACACTGGTACCGCCATGGTCGTGTTGCTTCTTTCTATAGACAAAACTATTGTAGTTCTACTACTACTCTAATTCAGTAAGTTCTCTCAAAACTTTTTATCATCCTTATTAGTTAAATTTTGTTATTTAATTATAATAAATTTTGGACCACTTACCATATTTTCTTATCTGCTTCTATTTTTGGTATCCGGGTACAATAATTTAAAGTCTTGTATCCAGAAATTATTTATTCCTGTACTATTCCTGTATTCAATAGAATATAACTCCAGGATCTTTACAAGACCTTCTCATAACAGGTCTTTGACGTAAAGCCTCAGACGAGGAGCGAACACGAATACATAAGCGTGTATCGGGAGCGTTCCCGTAATCTGGAATCTTTCACGCCCAGTTGTCATTCTGGCATAAATCCGAGGTGGGAGCGAATGAGATAAGCCGATTTATTAGAACCGAAGTGAAAGTAACAATTTTATATCGTCCCGGGAGATTTGATGCGGAATCGAATAAAGTATTTCTACCGATGGTTTTAGCGGTTTTGCGTTCGAGAGTTGATCGAGTTTCTTGTTATGTTAATGAAATGTTTTTGGTTTTGTGGTACTTGGCTTTGGAGTTTGTTTCGGCGGAGGTGAAGTTGTGTTCCAAGAGGAAATGGGTTGAGAATTCTTTGTAAGATGTTTATAGGTGTGTTGCTAACACACTAATGACTACAGTTTGAGATTGAGTTGTTTTCGTTTATAAACGTGCGTGTAAGTAACAGCATCTTTTAAAGATATAAACTCAGGCAACTGTAGGTATAGTTGCTTCTCTGCTTACTCGTGCAGCGATAGAGAAGTGAGCTTAAGTCAGGAATCAAACCAAAAAATACGAATGATGAAATGAACAAGAAACCAACAGACTTTTTTAAAAAAGCTCATATTTTGACGTGAGAATTTTCGTTTTAAAATTAGGCTGCTTTTTCGATATTAAGTCAAAATAAGGTGCAAAAATAAATATTTTAAATCAAAAAAATTACAGTGTATTTGGGATACAAAAAGGTAAGTTTTCACCAAATTTCGTGAAAAAAAAATGATTTATTGTAATAGATAAAAATAAAAACAAAAAACTTGGTTATTTGAATTTTTCACATAAATTTTGAGGTTATGTGAAGAAAGTGTGTATACAAAAGTTGTAGATCTTTTTATTACCTACAACTTTGCGATTTAACTTTTTTCCATAGGACTTGTAGTTTTTCCGGAAATCGAGATAAACCGTTTTTTACCCTTAAAAGCCCCCCCCCCCCCTTCCCACTTCCCGACCTCAGATTGCCCGTAATTTATTTTTCCTATCAATTTTGTTGTATTCTCTTCCTTTTACAATCGGTTTCATTCTACTATAATTTTGTTTCTATTTTTACCATTTTCAACGGCATCGGCACCGGTCTATCTATAGTTGGGCGGCTGTCTTATTCCCACAAGATAGAAGTAAACATGTAAATGTATATTTTTTAATTTTCTATTCAATGTCAAGTCGAAACAAGCGATCGCCTCGATGGTAAGCGCCACGCCTGCCCATAAACAGAAGCAACACCAGACAGAACTTTGAATTACGAAACACCGCATGGTCTCGTCACCCCGAGACATAAGATGTTAAGAGCATGCTGCCTAAAATATTTCGTGCGTTAGCTCCGCCCATCCACCCCGCTACCCTCTGCACTTGTACGCAACGCGTCGTTTCGCGCGTCGCTTGACGTTATAGTAGTGGGCATAAATACACGGAGACTTCTGTACATAAATATTTTTTTAATAATATATTTTGTTTTGAAAGACAAATGTTTTGTTGATATAATATAACAAAATTGTATCCGAGCTGTGTCTGTACATTTGATATGTTTAAAAAGTAATGATAAACATATTCGATTACAGAAATATATATTTTTAATTATCTTGTCTGTATGTTTGTGCGTGTATTGTACACGAAAACCCACTGAATGGAAATATGAACAGGATTATCGCAGTTTGTATGCATATTTCCAAACTTAGAATCTTTGATGCTTTTTTCAAATTTTTTAACCAATGGAAAAACAGAGGAGGTATATATATATACAGACGAATTGCGAACATACATTTACATTACATTTTGAGTGGTAGAGCCACGCTGAAGACAGTTTTGTCTACAGCATGGATGGGCTGGCTCGACCGGGTCGTTACCACTGTCTCACAGAAAACCGACGTAAAGTAGGGGCTTGCTGCTGCGTTTCGTACGGTGAGTGAGATATCCGGAAGCCCAAATCCCCTCCCCTTCCCAATCCCTAATTATCCCTTACCTTTCAGGTCGGCAACGCGCCCATGATTCATTCTTCTGGTGGTGGGCGTACTTGGGCGGTGGAGATCACTTACCATTAGGTGACACACTTGATCGTTTGCCGGCCTATGCTATAAAAAAAAAAGTACAATATATTTGTTTATTATATGTTCACGCATAATGCCGCTAAATGTAGACTGGTTACAAAAACATACTCTAGTAGTTTCATGAAAGAAATTAATGTTATTTGCGCCTTTTGAGTGTTTTTTCTTTTTTTCTTCTTCAAAATTTAAATGAAATATATTTTCGTTTGAACAAATGTGTTGGTGCTATTTTAAAGAAAATTCATTTATTTTTTGTTTTATATACACATGGTCCGGGTTCCCTGGGCCAGCTGATCCACTTGATTACTATCAAGCTAATTTTCCGTGAGTAGCTTCGTTTCGATGAGACGCCCAACAATTCCCTATGCGAAAATTCTCTATTGTGGTAGCTAACAGAGGTAGCAAGGATAGAATATTTCGATTTGATGTTACTCAAATTTTTTTTATTTTATTTGTAGGACAATATGACTGTTAAATTATATAAATATGAACTAAGTAAAAACAAAAAAATCAGCTGGTTAGTAATAATTTTTTATGACCTCGTTTGCGATACCTATTGGAAGCCCCTCCTTCCAATAGGTATGATTACTAACCAGCTGATTTTTTGTTTTTACTTAGTTAATATTTATATAATTTAACAGTCATATTGTCCTACAAATAAAATTATAAATTTTTAGGTATCATCAAATCGAAATATTCTATCCTTGCTACGTCTGTTAGCTATCACAATAGAGAATTTTCGCATAGGGAATTATTAGGCGTCTCACCGAAACGAAGCTACTCACGGAAAATTAGCTTGATAGTAATCAAGTGGAAAAATGGCCCAGGGAACCCAGACCATGTGTATATAAAACAAAAAATAAATGAATTTTCTTTAAAATAGACTATAGTTTAATTTTCTTTTGTTTTTCAAAAAATGACTACGTCGATGATACGTCTACCCATTAGAACGTGTATTCAAAAGGAAATAACGAAAAGTGCAAAAAAGAAGGAATAAATACTGTGTATTTATTTATTAGGATGATACTCATGTGTCTATAGAACGGTTTAAGGTCGAAATAAAACAACAAAATCTTACATCTTCACCTTATATTTTGTACCTCGTAAGGATTTTTTCATGATCAACATCAATCTGAAAGACATCATAATAATATACATTTTGTTATATAAAAAAAATATATCGTAAATTAAACAACATAACAGTACGTTCCATACAATGTCAGTTGCATCAAGTAAGGGCTATATATTGTCATATTTGCTTTCATGGAACAAATATTATGAGAAATGTTCTCTTTGACATCGTATGGGAGGTTTGTCCCCGAGAGTTGATGGTGGCGAAATATATGCACGATGAATAGCTGTTATGTTTTCAGTTTTCTCGCTAGATTCAAGGTTTATCAAGTTTAGTCTGCAAAAACATCATCAACAATCATCATCATATAATCAAATCATATTTTTTAACATCACTAGAAGTTAGAGCTCAGGATCATCATCATTTTCATCCTTACCCATTTATGTAATCAATTGAGGAATTGGCTATTGGTAGGATATTCCTAACCGCTCGGATAGCGACAACCATACACACGGTGTAAGAACCCGTCATAATGATCCCACACACCTTGTGTGGATCGCATTCCAGGATCAGCCAGTGTATAATTGGTTCTCCCGAGGAGTTTGCGACATGACTCGATGGTTGGTTGAGACGGGTATAGGGATACATCCTTGTATCCCTGTGCCTTCATCAGCCATCCACCTATCCTGTCGCAGGCTCTTCGATTTGCCTCTTTCCTCTTCCAGAGTGTGAAGAAGCATTATTTTAGGCCGGCATGATTCTGGTGACCACCGATAATCTCGTTGTTCATCGATGGTCGCTGGAGTTTTTGGTCTACACTGCGCTTACCATCAGGTATAGCGCAGTCATTTTGCCGTGCTAGGACAAAAAGTAGATAAGCTGATGGTAAGTGATCTCCACTCATTGGTGATTTATGTAAATAGATTAAATAATAATGTAACAATGATTTAGGTAATTATGTAAATAAATCATCAATGAGTGGAGATCACTTAAGTATGAATAACAGTCGAGCCGGCTTATTCAGATTGTAGATAAATCACAAAAGTGTCTACAGCATGGTTCTTTACATAGCAAAATAATCGTCATTTTGTTTCTCCATGATAATAAAAAGAACATAGATTAGATTTAATGTAAATAATTACATACATAGTTAGTAGTTATTACCCATTATCATATAATAATGCCAATAAAATATGTAATAGTTTGTTTTATTAGCATGAATAACGTTTTGCTAGCCTGATGGTAAGCGCCACATCTGACCATAAACAGACAATTTTACACAGAACTTTAGATTACAACGCACTGCGTGATATTGGATTGCGATATTTACTCCGAGACACAAATTTTGCAGTCTCATAATGCCCAGTAATGTCACTAGCTTCAAACCGAAACACAACAGTACTTACACACTGCTACATGGTAGGACAAATAAACGAAGCGGTGGTACCAACCTAGTTGGTCTCTCGCATACGAGGGACCGACCACCTAGTGAAGAAGAAGATAAAGTAAATATTACTTACAATATCAAGTTAGTAATTATACATGACGATTAGATGCATACTTGCTTATAATCTTATTATTAGTATAGTATAATATAATGTTAGAGTAACTCACTCTTCATGCATCACAAAAGTAGAAGCTAAATCAAATAATTGCCGAGGCGACTCCACTGACTCTTTGTTCCGGATAACCATCATTCGATTTTCTTTATTTCTTTTTCTAAAAAAGATAGGGTATATAAGTCATTATAATGATTGTTTATACATACTCACGACTGTAATCCCCGAAGGGATAGGCAGAGATGTAACTAGTGCACCCACATTTCGCAAAGTGTATTTCCATCCCATGATGTGACAGCCGGCGATCCTATCGCCATACCGGGCACAATTCGGGATCAAACTCCGGACCGATACTGAGCATTTCATGATAGAAAAACCCAATATCATTTGACCCGACCCGGGGATCGAACCCGAGACCTCAGCATAGCAATACCGCGTACGAAATATAACTACGCGACCGAGGCATTATTATGTATGTAATAATGTAAATAGTTAAATTCTATTTTAGAAATAATATTATTAAAATATGTTATATTATATATAATAATACTTTTAATTTCAAAATGTACAAATAACATTCTAACAAAATACTTACGCTTTTGCTTCTCTCATAATCATTGCAAAGTTTTTGAAACGAGTCACTTTCTTTCTTTTTTGCACAAATTATTTATTGTCTGTTTCGCATAGTTTGTCAAATATAATAAACTGATTCAACACTCGGGCAGAGCGTTCGCGCGGCATAAAACACGTAGTCTTTCCTTGAAGCACGGCGCTGTACTAACGATAAATAGCTTTAATTATTAGTTACCGTGCACTACTCAACACACTATGAGAAATGACATAAGGTTGAATATTGCGCACATCGTCGGACGTTTATCAATGCACAAAAGTAAATGACGTAAGTCGCAAATCTATTATAATTTATATTATGAGTTTTAATTGATCTAGGTAATTTATATCTTAGCAGTGGATAATAAACAATATTTACTAACAGTGAATATTTATTTTAGACATATAACTCAAGCCATTTATTAGAAACAGCAAAAATTCTACCAAAAATACATCGTTTTCGGAATAAAAATGTATCGAGGGAAAATAACACAATTGTGTAACTGTCTTATTAACGGAAAGAAATAGGACTGAAAAATCATATATTAAAGTTTTATATTCCTTGGATATATAATTGACGCAGTATGGTCATCGAAACTAACGTACAATTTAGGGAGCCTCCTCTTAATCACCGCTTATCTGAATAATATATTGTTAGATGATAACACTGGACACTCCCCTCCAGCGTGACCAGTTAGCAATATTTTTTTAAAAATGTTTTATTGTTTTATTTATAAGAATATTATAAATCAAATTCTTTCATAAAGCTTAGTTAAGCACGCACACTCCAATCACTTCACCTGACACAAAAACCGTGTAACGTTTAATTAAACCACAACAAACAATGGTTACATTAAAAAAACGCAACACCGCTTCCAAAGTGAATAAATTAGTTTACACGAGCCGACACAAAAAGTGTTCAGCGTTTTCCAACAAGCAGTTATCAGTGACACGTCCTAACGAACCGAGCACAGACGTGACCCGCCACTGGCCACTGTGTTGGAACAGCTGGTGGAAAAAGGTATAATAAACTAGTTTCTTTTATTGAATGCTTAATATTTAGAATATTTCAGTTTAAATTTAGTTTTGTTGTTTTTTTATCGATTTTAAAAAGGAAGCGGTCGATTGGTGAGTTTAATCTATATATTTTTTAATTCATTGAATTACGTGACGACCAAGGCGCTCGCCTGATGGTAAGCAACACGCCTGTCTATAAACAACAGAACCACACATAACTTTGAATTACAAAGCACTGCATGGCACTGAACTGCGCTCGTCACCGAGACGTAAGATGTTAAGTCTCTTAATGCCCAGTATTTTAGCCTTAATTTCACTGTCTTCAATGTCCTTCAAACCAAAACACAACAGTGCTTACACATTGTTGCTTGGCGGCAGATATATATAAACCAATGGTACCTACCCAAACGGCCTATCGCATACGAGGGACTTACTTGTTCGACTGGCGCCTTGACTTGACTGCCTTATTATGATCGCAGTAATTTATTTATTTAAATTTTGTACAAAAGTTATGAAACACAATACGACAGACAAAAAACAGCACATTACTCACGTTTTGAAACAAAATTTCGCAAAATGCATCACGAGCTACGATAGTACATTAAACAAAGTATACTCGTGCCAAATTCTAGACTGAATGAATTTCTGTTGCTAAAACAAACTAACTAACATTAGTTAAAGTTATGACGGGCACAAACAGAAAATTACGCAGCGAAATTGTAAAAATAACATATAAACTCTCGCCTTTATGGTTTACAGTAAAACCGGTATACGGTTTTGGGACTATGTTATTATATAAATAAATACACCCAACAGTCACACACGTACCCCACAGTAAGATACGAGTTTTATGTCGTGGGTATCAGGAACTACGAGAGACTTTCGGTCTCACAACACCCAGACCCTGAAACAAATATTTGTGGATCACATAAACTTTTGTCTCGGTGCGGGGATTGAACCCGCGGCCTCTCGCTCCACAGCCGGCTACTCGTCAGCTGTGCCACGGAGGCTGTCAAATATCAAAACTTATATCTGTGAATAAAAAATCTTTTCGACATAAATGAAATCGACAAAACGAACACTTAAAACCTAAAAATAAAAAAAAACAATATTTTTAGCCGATGCAGTATATTCCGGGTAATTAACAATTGTTTTTGTTGTTCATAACTGAAAAACTCATGTAAATTTTTTATTGACTGAACTGGGAATCGATCCCAAGGCGTTACGATTACACCAAAATGTGGCGATTCAAATTACGTATATTCAATACTAGCTTTTGCTCGCGGCTCCGCCCACGTGATCAAACAAACGAACAAACAATCAAACTCTACAGCTTTATAATATTAGTATAGATTTGGGTAGGTGGTGACAGTGTTAACAACTTCAACGGAAGCCTTCAAATAATATTATTTCGGTAGCTTAGCAACGGAAGCCTTCAAATATGAATAATTTTCCCCGTTTTTGCAACATTTTTCACTGATGCTTCGCTTCTAATGGTCGCAGCGTAATGTTATATATCCTAAAGCCTTCCTCGATAAATGGACTATCCAACACAAAAATAATTTTTCAATTCGAACCAGTAGTTCCTGAGATTAGCGCGTTCAAAAAAACAAACAAACAAACAAACAAACAATCAAACAATCAAACTCTACAGCTTTATTATTAGTATAGATAGGTTGTATAAATAGAATAATAAAAATATTTCGCGTGAACTTTTAAAATAAAATCACCGAATAAATAACATCACGACGCGTAATTACAGGATTGGCAGATTTATAAACTCCGCCAGATAGAATTTATTAATCACGTTCACCGCTGGGAAATAAACGCTGTGTATTTTTAATTACATTTTCATAAAAAAAACTTCGGCTTGGCAAGGACGTTGACCGAGACACGCATGGATATCCTTTCGTTCCCTCGGGATATTGCTTTCCGAACCATTAGTATATCCAGAGCTTGAAGGCAAATGTACCGGATTTATCAAGTTTATTTATTACGTTTAATCTATAACCCCCTAAAGCAAGCTGGGTGGAGGGTACACGATACATTTATGTACCCGAATATGTAGCGACAAACGCACATTTGGTGAAAAAACTGACTATTTTTTTTATTTGATTGAATTACGAAATGAGCAAGGCCCTTCCTGGCCAAGGCCTGATGGTAAGCGCCACGCCTACCCATAAACAGAAGCAACACCACTCAGAACTTTGAATTACAAAGCACTGCATGGCACTCACTGAACTGCGCTCGTCACACCGTGAGGTAAGATGTTAAGTCTCATAATGCTCAGTAATTTCACTGGCTTTAGTGGCAGGTAGAGGTAGTAAATTAAGTAAATCAAAATTTTCATATACACTTCAATTTATTTTAAGAGCACCTTCAACTAATAAAACCTTTTGTATATTTACAACGCAACCGGCTAAATCTTAGAGGTGCCTTTTGAATTAGTCTGTCTGTGCCTAATCACCAATAACTAGAAGAAATTTAAAATGAAAGGCACTCCCATCAGCATTCGTATAACAGTAAAAAGTATCCGTGACAACAGTGGAACCACTATAAATGCAAATGTTGAACAACAAGCGTACTCGATGACTTTGCCGTGGTCGTATTCTGACTTGTTTTTATAAACTACTAGCTGTCCCTCGCGGTTTCACCTGCATATTACCGCCATACTCATAGCGTGATATACATATAAACCTTTCTCATAAATCACTCCATCTATTGCTGAAAACTTCATTAAAATCCGTTGAATAGTTTAAAAGATCTAAGCGAACAAACAGCGCAAGCGGCTTCATTTTATACTAATTAAAAATTGTAAATTCGCTCGCGTGATGATTTTTTTTAATAGCATAACTTGAGCTGTCAGCCTTATACATACGCACTCATGAGGTGTAACAATGTTGTTTTTTTATAGCATAGATCAGCAAACGAGCAAGTAGGTCACCTGATAGAAAGTGATCTCCATCCGCCTACAATACTAGGAGAATCATAGGCGCGGTACCTATAATGGTATCATAATTAAGGGATTAGGAAATGGAGGGGGATATGCTATTCTTATGATAAGTATGTTTTCCGAAGGCTTCAATAATATAGTCTTTACCACTCCAAATTTCTTTCCTTAAATATCGCGAAATCCTAAAATCATTTATATCAAAAACTTTGTTGAAATGACATACGTGCAAAGTCAATATGGAGCACCCGCCATTCGATACTTGAAAAAGCCTGGGGAAATGAAACAAAAGCGTGCCAACTCTGATTGTGGAATAGCGTGCCGAATGGTATCAGCGGTCGGCAGGCGGCCGGTGACTGGAGACCGACGTATAAAGAAAAAACTTCGCTATACCAGTATTTTAATACTTGCGTATAGTCGATTTGATATTCTTATTGAGTTGTTTATATTCGATTTTATAGTAACATCTAATTATGTTTTTTATTATCTAATTAAATGATAACGGGAAAATCGCTCGGCTGATGGTAAGCGCGCCTGCTATAAACAGAAGCAACACCACACAGAACTTTGAATTATAAAGCACTGTATGGCATTGCATAATGCACTGCCCTTGTCACTCTACTTGTCTCTTTATGCCCAGTAATTTCACTGGCTTCAATATCCTTCAAAAAGAAATACAATAGTGCTTACACACTATTGCTTGGAGGCTTGGAGGCTTTTGCTGGTGGGAGGATACTTGTATCCGACCGGATAGCGACCACCGTACACTGGTGCTAAAACCTGCCATAGTGGCCCACCTTGTGTGGGTCGCGTTCCAGGGTCAGCCAGTGTATATCCGGTTCTCCCCAGGGGGCTTGCCCCCTGATCCTAACCCTTTCCCCATCCCTTTTTCCTTCCCCTCTCCCTTGACCCTTTGGCAGGCCGGCATGATCTTACCGACCAACGATGGACACATTGTTTATCGTTGGTCGACAATATTCTTGGATTACGCTACACTTACCATCAGGTGTAGCGTAGTCACTTTGCCGAGCCAGGATAAAAAAAAAAAAAAAAAAAAAAAAAAGGCAGAAATAGAGAAAGCGGTGGTTCCAACCCAGAAGGCCTCTCGCATACGAGGGACCTACCACCTTGTGAACTTGTTGGTAACTTAAGAATATGCTATCTACTTTGCGACAGGGAGATTGGGAGCATCGAACTCGAAGTGATATTTTTCAATTAACTGCACATTTTTTTGACAGTTAGAACCACGCTGTACACATCGATATATAAAAAAAGGAGGATAGAACGCTACTAATATCGTCAGTGATGCAGGTTTATGATATATGTGTGTGAAAGTTGAGGGATACCAGATAAATGAAAATTTTCCCCAGTTTTAACCAACTCCTAAGAGGTTTTATATTCGACCCGTGTGTATTGAATAAAGTATGTACATGGTAATTAAGTACTTAATTCAAACAATTAATTGATTCGTTTAATTGTGGGGTAGGTATATGAAAAGATAAAAATTAAATTAAAATCCTTTAGAATGTTTTATTTTTTTATAAACATGCCTTTTACTTTGCACGGACCGTTCAGTAGCTTCTAATTTGGAAATATGGTGATCTCGAATGCTCAAATATTTTTCTAAAATACATTTAATTAGATTAATCCTATATTCGGTGCCTGCCAGAGTGTGTTTTAATTCCAAATTGAAAAAAAAGTACTATTCGCTATAAAATGTCGTCACCATTCCGCATGACGAGAACCTCGTAAAAGCCAAAAAGATAAAACTACCAAATATTTAGATCTGGCACACGAGGTTACCGAGATGTGGGATGTTGACTCAACAATAATTGTACCGATAGTCGTCTCTGGGTTGATACCGAAGAGCCTCGACAAACATCTTCAGAGGCTCTCAATTGGTCGTTGGGTCAAAGTCCAGATACAGAAAGCGGCGTTATTGGATACAGCACGCATTGTGAGGAGGTTTCTCTCTCTTATGTCCTAACCGCCGGTGGCTTGGGTCCTAGGCCTCGCCATTGGAGAGTATTATTTTTATATTTTTAAATGTTTTGTTTTTTGTTTTTAACTAATATTTAAAAATGTAAAACATCCTTTTAAAATAAAGAGTACTGTACAAAACAAAGTTCAAAACGCACTGATAAATAAAAAAGCCGGGGCTTGTGCCGCTGCCGCGCAACACAAATTTTACCGAATCCAAAAATACCTTTAGACATTAATGTTATTATTTACTTCTCACAGAGTTTCTTAAGATAAATGTTATGTTTTGGTAATCTAGATAATATGAAGCCGGTTAAGCTTCAAAAAAGAAGGTTCTCAATTCGGCGAATTTATTTTTTTATATATTTGTTTGTTCGAGGAGTTTAATATCTTTACTCCATATTCCGTTATCAGATTTTAACAAAATATATATGCAGTACCATAGCTAGGAAGGAAGAGGGGGGCACTCTACCCCGGTTGTCACCGGTTTTGGGAACACGACCTGATATAACCCGAAATAATATTCAAAAATGGGGAAATCCTCTCCTCTATCCTCCTTTTTTGAAATCGGTTAAAATACATTAAATCATTTTAAAGCTTTCATTCTTTGGGTGACAGCCAAATCAAATCCACCCCGGGTGCCACCCGTGCTAGCTACGCCACTGTATATAGGAGACCGCTTAGTACCTAAACTTTATCGAACATCAACATATTTCAACAAAGCGGTCCATATTTGATGGGAAAATATATGTTCGTACATTAAAAATAAAATATACGCTTAATTGACAACCTCCTCCTGGTTTAAAGTCGGTTAGTAATTTTTGAACTAATAATGTTCTTAATTACAACGGAATACTCACACTTTGGGGAAAATACCTCATTTATTTTCTGGTAACACATGCACGTGAAGTTGACGTTTATGTTCCGAATATTACGTAAATAATTTTACCAAAAACATTATAAAAGTGATTATAAATTCATATGTTACCTGTGCTAAGTAATTCCTTGATATTTCTTTTTCGATGTCGAATTGTTTTTACAATGTTTTATGACACATGTCGGCATTATTATATTTTTTTAAATCCAAGTTGGAGTGAACGTTACACAAGGCGGTCGTGTCGCGTAATGGCGGAAACTGGCACACTATGATGAGAGTGTGTGCGTGAGACCCGTATACGTACAGCATTCTGGCACACTATGGGTCACTTCACTTTCGATGTATGGGACGTGGTGTCCCCCTTTTTTTATAAGTCGATGGCTATACATAGTTTTGTCTACAGCATAATGGACCGGCTCGGCCGGGTCGTTACCGCTGTCTCGCAGAAAACCGACGTCATGTAGCGGCTTGCTGCTGCGTTGCGCACGGTGACTAAGATATCCGGAGGCCCAAATACCCCTCCCCATCGCAATCCCTTGACTATCACTTCCCGTTAAGGTCGGCAACGCGCCCGTGATTCTACTGGTGCTGTAAGCGTACACGAGTGGTGGAGATCACATACCGTCAGGTAAGAGATCATATACTTGCTCGTTCTCCAACCAATGCTATAATTTTTTTTGGTAAAAACCAGGTTAAAATTATCGCTGCTTTTATATCAGATTCAGGGCAGCAAGAATACACTACAAGTAACTATAGACACATACATGCGACAAATAAAAAAATGCATTCATTCTCATTGTAAGCCGACATTACAAATTATAATTTACAATTATTGAACGTGGTGAACTTTCAAAGGGTCGCAAGTGCTACAAGTTTGAAAGTTTTCAATATCTTATGTAAAACTGATTACTAGTCAGAAGAAAGGAATAAATTCTGAACAAGCATGTCTGCTGTAGCGAACAGCAACTCAAATTACGTCATCAAAATCCGTCTGGTAAAATGAAACCGAGACAACCTTTGACATGTACCCTCGGTTATTAGATAATAATGCAGTTTTCTACAAATTATGTGTTCACCCTCATTTGAAATTCTATGCATTGTTGAGTACGTTATATTTAATTTAAAATTTTGAAATCAGAAGCAGTATGTTGTTTCGGTTAAATAGCTGGAGTGTTTTACGAGAATATTGCTTTGTTAAATATAGAAATGCGTTTGTGTTATGTAGCTTGTCTTATTGCAGATAATTATCTACATATGTATCTCGATAATTTAATAATTTGTTCAATATTGATAGTTTCAAATGCTAGATGCAACAAGGTTAGCAAACACTACCAGTTGGTAAATAGTGATGTAAATTTATGAATTACATTTACTGGAAATCGAAGTTAGTTTACAGGTTCCAAGTTGTGATATTCGTACTTATTCTAAATTATTTTACACACTATTTTAGTCAACCTGTAACTATGTAATGAAAAGAAAAACAATGAGGTTGTTAATAATGTTAGCAGTGATTTCTTTTTATTGTAATTACGAGGGCCATAGTCATGGAGGGTCGAGAAACTAGTGGTGTCCAGTGGGAGCGACAGGCTCACTATAAAGGGTGAATGGCCATTGGGTGCGGGTCAGTTCATGTTCAGTTCAGTCAGCTCTAAGTGATCAGTCTTTAGTCGGTAGTCCAAGAGTTCATTACGCGGTAGCTCTGCTGGTTTACTGTTCGCTCCTAGTTCTGTCTTGGTTATAATTACAGAGCGGTCTATAAAGAATTCTAACATGGGCTTGTGGTCTGTTAAGCTGATACATTGTTTAAGTGACCAATAAACTGTGAATATAATTGAAAACTGTTGTTTTGTGTCTTTAAAGTAGTTCTCGTCTGACGTAACTCCTAACACTATGCATAACGTCACAGATAATATTAGTAAAGAATATTTGGATAGTTTCAAACAGGCACTCAAAATTCCAACCCACACAAGCAAAGAAACATTTCCAACCAATCAACATCGAACTGTCATAGAATGTTTCGAACATATTTCTTCCCGAAGTCGATACGTTATTCCGGCCGCGGGAGAAACTTCACCAGTCACGTATTAATGATTCAATGCGATATTATTTCTGTTCGTATAGAGTATGGGCGATAAATCTAGACGAATGACGATGCTGGCAATAGTAGATTTTCTAGGTTCATTGAGGAGCCTCATTGAATATTATCAAGGCTTTGGAGATGTGAGAGGGTGGCTAGAATTTATTTGCGTCGATGGTTTTATACGATATTTTTGTTTACGGTAAAGTGACTAATCTGGACTTGATTTTAAGTGCACAGTGCAGTTTAATGTCTCTAGTTGATACAAATTGCTTGAATTGTAATATTGAATTAAATTATTTATGAGCAACGTTTCAGAGCTTTATTTCTCGCCGTAACTTTATTTCTAGGAAAGCATAATGAGTAAATCTATTATCTGGTTTGCTTTTTACTAATATTAGTTAGAGAACGACTAAGATTTTTCTTGGATTAAGAAAGTTTTCGCCAATATCAATTACGCAGAAGAAAAAAGATGAAAATGTTGTTACAAACAAAAAAAAATATATAATAAACAATAAAGACATAAATGTGTCCGGTATGGCGATGGGCTCGCCACCAATCACATCATGGGACAGAGGTAGATCAACGAGGCGTGGGTGTTCTGGTTGTGTGTCTGCATACTCCTCCGGGATTGCAGGCGTGAGTGCAGTAAACTTACAACCTTCTAAACTACCTTCTAAAACAATGGAGTCACTGGTGAAACAGTTTCAATTTAACTTTTTCGACATTGCACTAATACAGAGTTTTTTGTCAAAACCAAAAGCAGAGATAACAATTAAATTGTGTTCACTTGCCACAAGTATCCACAAGTGATTTTCTTACTAATAATATGCTATGTATTTGAATTAGTTTGACATTCTGCCCTTCACAAAAACCCGTATCAATTGCTCTACAGAATATTCCAACTTTTATTTTACTAAGGCGTAGAAAGAAATCCTTGAAATCACTCGGCGAAATTCTCAAGTGAATTTTAAAGCGAACACTTGATATGAACGGGCTCGCTCGCTCTCGCTCCAGCTGTGACGTCGATGAACCGTATCATGCACGTGACATATAGGCTGGTAGACCATAGGGTATAGTTTAGGTTTGAGTTTCGATTCGAAAAATGTTAGTTAGCGACCTTCTCGTATCTTCTATCCGGCAAAAAATGAGTAGTGTTAGTCCGGACCTTTTACTTTAGAGAGAAGAGAAGCCATACAGCAGGACATAATAAAACCATTCATCTGTTGATAAAAATAATTAAAAAATCACGTCCGAAATCCTGATGGTTGGTTCGATCATGAAATAACAAAGCACGCGATGCATCGGACAGCTAAGCCATTTTAAAATCGATGTTTTTGTTTGAATCGGTTGGAATGTACAAGACATTTAGTAAATGGAGATGCCGAGATTCACATTCTGTTATGTAAGATTATCGTTGAATAATGCTATTTGGAATGCTTTTTCCTACATTACAGTAATTTATCGAATAATTAAAATGTCAAACATCATTTAGATTCAGTCAAATTTTATCTCTACCACCAGTTCGGAATGGTTTTTCGATAAAGAAGAACGAGCAAGAAACTCAGCTCTTACTCAGTTCTAATTAGATTAGAGTTTGGAATTCACTTTACAAGCGGTTTGTAACTTTGGTTGGTAAAATATGTAAAACCGAAAATGAGGGGAAATCTATGATAATGTGTAGGTTTAAGTTTAAACGGTAGTTATATGAGTTCATGGGCGTTTTACTATGTGATCGTTCTCCCTTTGTATATTTTTGTAAGCACCGCTGTGTCCTGATTTGAAGGACAGTGAAATGAATGGGATTTATGAGATTTAACTAAGACCTATGTCTCTTTGTGACTAGCGCAGTACATACCATGGACTATTGTGTATTCCATAGTTCTGGATTTTTTTTATTGCATTGGCCGGCAAACGAGAAAGTGAGTCACTTGATGATAAGTGATCTCCACCGCCCATGTACGCCCACCACCACAAGAATCATGGGCGCGTTGCCCGTTGTAAAGGGATAATTAGGGATTGGGAAGGGGAGGGGATTTGTGCTACCGGACATCGCACTCACCGTACGAAACGCAGCAGCAAGCCGCTACTTTACGTCGGTTTTCTGTGAGACAATGGTAATGACCCGGTCGAGCCAGCTCACTCATGCTGTAGACAAAACTGTCTACAGCGTGGCTCTACTACTCAAAAATGGATGTTGTTGCTATTGCTCATAGAAAAGCGTAGCGCTTACTATCAAGCGAGGCTCGTTTCATCATTCAGGCAAATTAAACATTGAAGATTTTCATGGTCTTGCTGATTCAATCAAAAGGCCTACTCTTTTAAATAAAGGCCAAGCAAGCTCAATAGATAGCTGATGAAAGATGATGCGTGCATGGAAGTAATTGTCCGACTATTGACTGATATGCCAGAGCTTATGACTTATTTTACGTCCATGAACAAATACAACAGAACAGATGTCCTACTTCAAATACTCAATAAATACGAGTGACTCTAGAAACCGACTAATTTTATAATAATAATCATAACAAACATTGCAACCTTCCTACATAGTAATAAGAAAAATGTTATTAATCTGAAATGTTATTCGATTAAGACCCGATCTATTAACCGAAGCCACGTCCAAACCGTAGTGAGTTATAATAAAACGGTTCAATTGAGTTATGTTAACGAACTGCCGGCCACTCTCATTAAAACTAATGAGGGACGTTTGACGCGCGCGTCATTTGAGCGTTTGAGAGATTAATGAACTGCTCCTTCGGAATGTAGAATTATGGATAGTCAACAATAATTGTTTTATGAATAAATTTATTTTCGCTCTTTTCTTTTCTATTAACGTAATAGTCTATGGTTGTGGTTGAGACTGAGGACTGGTTGAGAGTCGTGTCAAAAATGGTCAAAAAAGAATCTACAAATGGCATTTATTGACGTCGCCTGTCGCATACGAGGGACCTACTACCTTGTATTTCTTACTATGATTTACTTCTTAATATTATAACTAACATCAACACGATCATGTAATTTTGATTAACACCCCTCTGATGATATTTTGACGAGCCACCGTTTAAAGGATTTTTTTTATTCTGTCGCGATGTTTACTTATAAAAGTGTTACAGATTCGATTATTAGACGAAGCGAAAACGAAAACCACCCTCGGGCCGCGCCAATTACAGGCCATCAGCGCTGGATGGAAAAAAAGGATTTTACTTTTTTCACAGAGTGGCAAAATGAGCAATGGGATCCGGCTTTATCCGACCGGCGCGGCGCTGCGGGCCCAATTTAAATCGTTCATATCTGGATTATGGTTGTGTTATTGTTTTAACGCGGTTAATTTATTTTTTAGGTGAATGAGGATTTAGGTACAGTTGTTTTAGCGGATTTTGTGTGTTAGCATCGTCATAGGTGGCCAAGTTAATTTTTGGAGTATGAACGACAGTCTATTTTTTTTTATTTAATTGAATGACGAGACGTGCAAGGCGCTCGCCTGATTGTAAGCGTCACGCCTGCCCATAAACAGAAGCAATAACACAGAACTTTGAATTATAAAGCACTACTTGGCACTGAACTGCGTTCGTCACCCCGAGACATGAGCTGTTCTGTCTCCAAGAGCCTTTTTTGTAAATGTTATTTACTGGTTAGTTTTGTCTTTAACGTTTATAAAGTTGCTAAAACGGGACAACATAATGTTTATCTAATCTGTGCTTAAATTAAGTTTATCAGTAAGATCCATAATATTTTTTATAGCATAGACCAGCAAACGAGCAAGTGGGTCACCTCATGGTAAATGATTCCCACCGCCCATGTACGCATACAATACTCGAAGAGTCGTAAGAGCGTTGCCGACCTTAAAGGGAAGGGATAAAGGGAGGGGGATTTGGGCCTTCGGAAAATTGTAATGTCCAGTAATCTTGTCTATATCTTGGTTTCAATATACGTAATTAAAACTGGAACACGATAGTGACAACAAACTTTTGATTGACGGCAAAAATTGAAATATACCATAGTATCTACCGAGACAGATTCTACCATGCGAGAAGAGAACCACCTAGTAAATAATGGGAGGTGAAAATATTCAAAATGTGGAGCTATTGCTGCATCTCTACGTATCTCTTTACTGATCGAAGCCCCAGGGCATACTCTTATTGAAACATACTTGAATATTAGCATGAAAAAAAATGTGTAAAAGAATTTCGCTTAACGAACACAGGTCAGATTTTCCTCCTAAGGGACGATGGTGTCGATAGGGAACTCGTAATTCGACTTCGTGGCTTCATTTAGATATTTTCCTGTACGATGGTGAATCATGGAATAAGTAAGAACGTTAATTCAGATGCCGTGAATAGATTATGATATGATCAATATGATGGCTTAATACGTAATAAATGTTACTGCAATAATAATAAACATAATTAGGAACGTAACTTCAATAGTAGTTTCAATGTATACTCACGAACTTCAAATGAAACCCATATTCGACTTACGGTTGGATCTAAGTTCAAGCAAATGTCCACTTTAGCCTTTTATTTTACTGGCTTCAATGTCCTTCAAACTGCAGTATCTCATCCCAGGCCCAAAGAGAAGGGGAAGGAATTAGGGAAGGGAACTGATAGGAAGAGGGGGCAGGTAGGACTGATAGGAGGGGGGGGGGTATATACACTGGCTGACCCTGGAACGCGACCCACACAAGGTGGGTTACTATGGCAGGTTTTAACACCAGTGTACGGTGGTCGCTATCCGGTCGGATACGGATATCCCCACACCAGCATGTTATACACACAGATACAGAAGTTTTTAACGTGTAACTTCTCTTTTTGCGTCTGGGGTAAAAAAAATAAACACATTCTGACATCACATTTTTCTACCGCTCAGTTCATCTCTAAAGTACTCTATATTAAATAAAAACTTTTTTGGTGCTCTGTTTTTTACCTTAATTACCAAGTGAATGCGACGTGATCAATTAGCCGAGCGCGAGAGGGAAATATTGCAAAAGTTTAAATCTACATCGGCTTTACATTCTGCTATAGCACAGAGGGGAACACCCAAATACTCCGAAATATTTTATTCCGAATTTCGATATTCCGATGTTCAAAATTCCGAATTTCATAATACCTAAAAATTATAAAGTCTATTATTCAAATTTACGAAAATGATTTTACCGAAAGTTGTAATCACGATCTATTTGTTTTCCGATTTTTATATGTTCGAAGAGTCAAATGCTCGATGGGTTCTCGGTCCGAAAAACAACATTCCGATTTTCAATATTCCGAATAAATTGCTAAAATTAATTAATAAATTAGATTTTGATTCAGTTAGTATAATCATTACATACATTTGGGTTAGGTTAGGTTAGAACTGTGACCATTAAAGCGCGAAGGCGAGCGAGCGAAGCGAGCGTGCCGCGGCAGCGGCCGCCGAGCGCCAGATCATCTCTATTGTTAGTGAATCATTTGGGTTAGGTTAGAATTGTGACCAGGGAAAAAAATATTTTTATTGGAAAGAAAATATTTTTAAAACGCATTTGGCATTAGTTTTTTAATACTACCTCCTCATACTATTATACTTCTCTTTGACAAGCAATTATGTGTTGATTTGTCTTTCTATTCAGTTCTACAAGGCGTTTTTATTTCGGAATTTTAATTAATAGGTATTTTAATAATCGGAATTCGTATTTTTGATGTTTCGAATTATCATTAATTCGGACTTTTTGTTATTCGATCTACTGAAACTCGGTATTTTGAGAATCGTAATTATATACGTTAGGAATGTTGAAATTGTGGAATTATAAAAATAGGATAAATGATACATCGGAGTTGTTATATTCGGAATTTTGAACCATTCGGAATTATGAAAATCGGTATTTTGAAATTCGTATTTGTGACTGTCGGAATAAAGTTTGTCGTATTATTGTAGTGTACCCAGCACAGAGACGAAGTACAGTGCAGCGCAGATTTTGAACTGGTTCGAAAATTAACTGATAATACTGTCCGTCCTGGTTTTCATTCTAAAATACTTTCTAGTAAGGCTTGGGATATTGATAAGTATTACCATTGTTATGACCATTTAGATGAAAATATGCAATAATATTTCAACCCACATCAAGTAAAAATTGAGATGTCAATTTTATTTTGCTAAATTCAATAACTTAAATCGATAATTTAAAGTTCTATTTTGCATAACTGTACCTGGGAAATGTTCTAATTATTGTTTTTTTTTTTTGTAAAATACGGAATTTAACCTACTTAAATATAATAAATTTAGCAAAATTGAATCAACATATATTTTTACTTGATGTGGTTAGAAATGTTATTGCATATTTGCATCCATTTATATTACCAAATCACTGTCTTAGGTTTCACTGTCAGTAAAACATGAAGCCCATTTTATAGTTAAATCGGCAGTATCGATATTACTGTCAGTCATTTCCCGGACGTGGCCTCTCTAATGAATTATGAGCCACTTAAGCTGCGACGCAGCTGCGTGTGACAGTTTGTTACAAAATGACATTTGACATGATCATGGATTGCAAAGTAGATATGGCATATTACTTGGATTTTTCCTGGTGGTAGGATATTCATATCCGCCCGCACAATGGCCTGAATTTTTACAGGCTAAGTGCGGGAAAAGGAGCCCACAACCAATACCAATACCAATCCGCCCGGATAGCGACCATGGTACACATAGTGTTAAAACCTGCCATAGTGACCCCCACACCTTGTGTGGATCGTGCGTGCGTGTGACATACACCAACCATCCATCAAGCCACGTGGCAAGCCCCTCGGGAAGACTGGATATGCACAGGCTGATCATGGAACGCGACCCACACTAGGTGTGTGGATTACTATAGCAGGTTTTTTAACGCCATGTGTCCAGTAGTCGCTATCCGGGCGGATATGAATATTCTAACACCAGCTACTTTAAACAACCAAACTTACGTTTTATACTGCGTCGCCTACGTCTCGACAAACGTTCACCCTAAATACAGCGTTTAAGTCAGTTTTATAAATGGCCTAACTTCGAGTGCGAGACACTTTACGACCTGCCAATACGGTTTGAAAAATTTTCTTTTAAAATTATGGGGAAGTACTGGCTGTTAAAAAAAAATAACGAATAAATATTGTTAAATGGGCATTATGACGGTTTGTAGTTGTGATAGAAATGTATGATTAGATTTAACTGGTGAGTTTGCAGTCATTTTTTGGCATAGATCATTGAACGGTCAAGTGGGTGACCTGATGGTAAGTGATCGGATATCTCACTCACCGTACGAAACGCAGCAGTAAGCCGCTACTTTAGTCGGTTTCCTGTGAGACAGTGGTAACGGCCCGGTTGTGCCGGCCCATTCATGCTGTAGAAAAATCTGTCTACAGCGTGGCTCTACCACTCAGAAAGCATGTCGCTTGGAATGCCATATGGAAGGATCAGTGCCACTGCATCGTACGACTACTTAATCGGAATTCAAATAACTGCATAAATTCTTCATACCCTGAATTTATTCGAACGAATACGATACTCTAAACTATGACTTGAAATTTTGCACCTTTTATACTAGACATAGATGTTCACGTCAGCGGAGCCGCAAGCAAAAGTAAGACAACCAATGCCAATGAAATAAATAAAGCCAATGAAATCATCATCTGAAAACAACAACTGTCAATACAGATTTATCAGGACGATTTCCAGCCCACACTTCCATCTCCATCACGGAAGCCGAGTTAATTTCACGCTCAAATTGTCCAAATTTGCCATCAAACGAACGAGGAAAAGATTGAATGACCACTTAGCCATATACGAAAAACGATATTCTGTTTATTTGTATGATGGGGCTATTAACCAGTTGTCCTGCCAGAAAAGGTTTTTCATTTGATGGAAGACTTGTTTTATGATTGTCAATATATGTAGTGGCAGTTGATCGCTAACCGTACTGTAGATCGATTACTGTGTGGGGTAAATTTGAGAAATGTTATACCGCCAAGCAAATTGTAAGCATTGCTGTGTTTTGGTTTGAAGGACATTGACGCCAGTGAAAATACTAGGCGTTAGGAAGCTTATCATCTTATATGATGAGCGCAGTTCAGTGCCATGCAGTGCTTTGTAATTCAAAGTTCTGTGTGGTGTTGTTTCTGTTTATGGGCAGGCGTCGCGCTTACCAACAGTGAGCGCCTTGCTCGTCTCGTCATTCAATCAATTAAATAAATAAAAATATATATGTATGATATGTATACAAATCGGGAAAGCTTGACATCATTTATTTGTATGACTTTAGCTTCGCGGACATTCGCTGTGGATTTTGCCTTCAGTTGCAAACATGCAGCCCAATTATTTTGCCCATTGTTGCATTAATACAAATGTTCAACAAAATCCGAGTCCAATTAAGGCATTCGTAAAATAATATTGAACGAAACGAGGAAGTACGCGCGAGTGAACGAGACGCGTTGTCGCGACTCGCGTCCTCCATTATTGTATCGAATGCTAAGTGGGACTACCGCGAGATGCACGCCTTATTATAGAGCCACATTGTGATGTTAAAACGACATTGTTATCATTATTATTGCTTTTTCTCGCGGTTAATTAACATATGAAGTAGCAGCTTGCGGGACCTGCAACAGGACAGATGGATGACCATTATTTATTTTTTTATTTGATGGAATGACGAGACGAGCAAGGCGCACGCCTGATGGTAAGCGCCACGCCTACTCATAAACAGAAGCAACACTGCACAGAACTTTGAATTACAATGCACTGCCTGGCACTGAACTGCGCTCGTCACCCCGAGACATAAGATGTTAAATCTCATAATGCTCAGTAATTTCACTGGCTTCAATGTCCTTCACACCGAAAAACAACATTGCTTAAACACTGTTGCTTGTCGACGTCAATAGAGGGCGCGGTGGTACCAACCCAGACGGCCTCTCGCATACGATGGACATACCACCTTGTTGAACAATGACTATGACATGCACATAGTCATAAAGCCGCCACACGGAGGTAGACTGAACCGCCGGACGGGAGGGCCCCCGTTCCCTCCAGGAATAGGTCACCGGGACCCCACATCCGGTCACCAACCGGCACGACGGACCTACCCAAGATTCGCGTGGTATAGTGGGGCAGCCTCTCGAGGTAGTTCGCTCACACTGCGTGAGTGTCTTATAGGCCAGGTTGCGGTCTACTTGTATGTCAAAATTAATCCAAAATGGTTGAGCCGTTAAGGCGTGATTGATTAACAAATCCAAAGTCACAAGCGTCCAAACTATCACATTTTTACATGCTTCAAGATATACGATATGTGGGATACGATTTCGTACCTTTAAGAGTTTATGTTTTTAATAACAATACTGAATTTTTCTCAGTTTACCCAATGCCATGAATAAAACAATGCACTTCTAAAAACTTCGACACAGAAAGGTTATATCTCCGTTTTACCAGAATACAGCAGTTCCGCGAAACTTGAGCCAATCCGTCGAGCGTACTTCTTAATTAATGAGAACGCCCGCGAACACCCATTTTAATTATTGACTCCCGCTCCCCATTGTTGCGTAGCGAAATCACATTTTTAAATGGATTTTGTTATATTTTACCAGTTTGTTTTTAATGCACGGAGCAGGAATTTCAGTAAAGTTCTATACAGTGCAAAGCTGATACTTGCATTCAGTAGGGGCAAGATAACTAGTGCGGGGTGTATTTAGTCTTTTTTTTAATTTGATTAAATGACAAGACGAGCAAGGCGGTCGTCTGATGGTAAGCGCCACGCCTGTCCATGAACAGAAGCAACACCACACAGAACTTTGAATTACAAAGCACTGCATGGCACTGAACTGCGCTCGTCACCCCAATACATAAGATGTTAAGACTCATAATGCCCAGTAATTTCACTGGCTTTAATGTCCTTCAAACCGAAACACAACGGTGCTAATACACTGTTGCTTGGCGACAGAAGACAAATCGGTGGTACCAACCCAGACGGCCTCTCACATACGAGGGGCCTACCACCTTGTAGTCTAGTCGAGCTTATTTTCGTCCCATGATGTGATAGAAGGCAAGCTTCATCATACCGGGCACAATAACCAGTCCCAGACGATATGGGATTGGCGGTGGAGGTCACTTACCATCAGGTAACCTACATGCTCGCTTTTCTTCTTCAATAAAAAAATATATATAGAAAGTACTGTACTTTACACATTTCCTATAATCATTTTACATCGTCCTATCTAAATGTACCCGCTTAACCCGCACAACCTTCGAGCAGGCTGGCTCACTGGCACCCCGGGTACATGCTTAAAATTATGGCAGGCATTAGTCAAAGTCCTGCAGCGGATTGTATCTTCGGAACGTTGCTTTATCTTGATGAAATATTAACGCATGCTTTGTCTATCTACGCTCGATAGGTAGCGCAGTGGGCGAGTAGCCGAATACAAAGCGAGAGGCCGTGAGTTCAATTCCGCACGAGACAAATGTTTGTATGATCTACTGATTTTTGTTTTGGGTTTGGTTGTTGTGTGATCGTAATTCCCTCGTAGTTCAGGAACTGCGATATTATAAAGACATTGTTATAATTATTATTGCTTTTGCTCGCGGCGTTGCGCGTGTGAGTGTTTCGATCTAGTGTTACGGTTTACTTCTATGTCTCAAAATTCATCCAAAAGGGTTAAACCATCAAGGTGGTTGATTGACAAATCCAAAGTCACAAACGTCCAAACTGTCAAATATTTACAAGTTTCAAGGCAGAATATCATATAATATCCTTCTTTAAAACCCCTGGATAAGATTGTCTATCAGGAAGAAGGAAAGAAGGTATCAGGTAAGGTTGAAGGTATCAAGATACCCACGATATAAGATAATCGTATCTACACACCGATACAGGTTTGACCTAGTCTGGGGTCAGGACTATGCGTGACTGTTGGGTGTATTTAAAAAAGGTTTTAACGCGAATGAATCCGTAATCAAGGTAGGTACGTAGGTCCCTCGTATGCGAGAGGCCGTCTGGGTTGGTACCACCGCTTTTCTATTTCTGTGGCCAAGCAACAGTGTGTGAGCACTGTTGTGTTTCGATTTGAAAGACATTGAAGCCACTGAAATTACTGGGCATTATGAGACTTAACATCATATGTCTCAGGGTGACGAGCGCATTTTGGTGCCATGCAGTGATTTGTAATTCAAAGTTCTATTGTAGTGTTGCTTCTGTTTATGGGCAGGCGTGGCAAAAGCAAAACCATGCGAACACACATACGTGAATTACCATCCCTTTTCTCATAAATCCTATGTCACAGTACCATAATAAAGATTGATAATACCATACAATATGTTACAAATGTGTTATCAATAAAAAACTACGTGACCCGTGTGACGTGATTCTCAATTCAGAAGAAAAACATTACTACAATAAGAAAATAGGAAAATACGTCAGAAAGGTTGGGACGAGTCCAGTTATTCAGATGCATGGACTTGTTGCTCTACTTACCTGATATCTAAGAATCGGTTTGCGGGGGCTTCTGAGCCCCAGGCGGCACCACGCAGGGGCGGTTCCGGCTGAAGCTAGGGGGTTTTCGCCTCGGGAACCCGGGGCATGGTCACCGCGGGGTTTTAGTTGGTAGTTACCGGCATAGGTTGTATATAGTGTTAGGGACTCGGCCCGGCGGTCGGGTGGCTGGGTCGTAAGGCCGGTAGAACCCAACATAACCGTTCCACCTTCCCCCGGTGTGGCGGTAGCAATAAACGGCTTTCCCCGTGAAAACAAAAAAAATATATCTAAGAATACTAAGATGATACTTTGGATGTAACAAGCAGATGAATAACAATCTAGTATTAGTGGTAAGTCTCTTAGATTTTAGGCCTTCAGGTAATAGGCAATTTAGCATGTACAAATTTACACACCCTTATCACAGAATGGCTTTATATTTGAACTGCTAAAACCAGTCCCTATATCAAACTCCTATTACGATTTCTCATATACATTTATACGCACTCACGTCTGTAATCGCCGGAGGGGTCGGCAGAGGTGTAACCAAATTTCACCGATCCTATTTCTGTCCCATGATATAGAAGAGTGAGCCAATCGCCATAACGGGCACAATTCCAGACTCCGGATAGACACTGAGCATTGAGTGATAAAACCCAATAACACTCATCCACCGGGGATCGAACCCGACACCTACCTGCAGTCGTACCGCGTACGCAACACAACTGCACCAACGAGGCAGCCTTATTTTATCAAAAGCTTACAAGAATTTAACACATTTTCGGCGAACCGTTTAGCATCGGGATCAAAACTACCTGCACAAAGTTATTCACCACAACCGCGAGCTTTTATTAAGCTCTTATTTTATAATTCATTGGGGTTAAATTTCGTCGCGTCGCTTAAGAGAACGCTTCGGGGATGTATCCGCTTGATTTACAGGGGGTGTTAAACTATATAGTTTCATGTACAATGTATATTGTGAATGCACAGATTTTTGGGTGGTAGAGCCACGCTGTAGACAGTTTTGTCTACAGCATGAATGGGCCGGCTCGACCGGGTCGTTATCACTGTTGCACAGAAAACCGATGTAAAGTAGCGGCTTGCTGCTGCATTTCATACGGTGAGTGAGTTATCCTGGGGGCCAAATTCTCCTCCCCTTCCCAATCCCTCAATTATTCTTTTCTTCTAAGATCGGTTATTGTTCAATGATACGCCAATGATTCTTCTGGTATTGTGGGTGTACATGGGCGGTGGAGATCACCTACCATCACATGACCCACTTGTTCGTTTGTCGTTTTATGCTATAATTTTATCGGATGATTTTGCGATGTTTAACAATATCTTTAAGTATAATATATCATGCATATATAAATGCATCCAATTTCATGAAATATTCGACTATTTAACGATATGATCAATTTTACGGTCTAGTTATGACATACATATGTGTCTGTTGCGTATTTTCTCTTAAGTCACCTCTTTGATTTAGGAGGCAAAACGAATCGTCTAAAAGACTACAATATATAAAGATAAAAATACAATGTTATTTGTTACTCAAAAGGGGAGTCACATCCCCCTGATTTCTTTATTACGTCCCTGGTAAAGGTAAACCAGGCTTCATAAGGCCTGCTGTTCATACAAACTCGAAGTAATTAAAACTTTCTGTTCACGAATAATAGCTGTTTTTTCTCCCATATTCATGATTCATATTACCAATTATTAATGCAATATCCTTACAGTTAGGCGCATAATTGCATAGTTTTTTTGTAATTCTTATGTTAGTCTACATAAGGTTCATAAAAGCTATTTACTTTTATAAAATGCCTTGAACCCGTATGGATTCTTAATAATTTAGATTTTACATAGAAGTGTGGTAAATTTTAATTTCCGCATATTTGAGGATATTCCTCAAATACACCCAACAGTCACACGAACAGTCCAGATCCCACACTATGTTAACCTGTATAGTGGGTATCAGGAATTACGAAGGACTTGCGGTCCCACAACACCCAGAAGCGAAACAAATATTTGTATATCGCACAGACATTTTCCTCGGTGCGAGAATCGAACCCACGGCCTCACGTTTCGCAGCCGGAAACTCGCACACCGCGCCACGGAGGCCGGCATTTTATTTGTTTTTGTATTATCAAGATATTGTTGGTATAAAAACCTTACAAATATCAAAAACAAACGCTAGTAGTTCATAATCAAGGCTCTGTAATCGAAGCGGGAGTCACGCCACGAAGGGCCACAAACCGTTTCATTTTATTTCTTCTAAACACTGGAAAAAAATATGGCTGGATGTATTAAACTATTACGTAATAAAAATGCAAGTTCCTCATTTCACTTGTACATGAATTATACAACTGGGTACATTTTACGTAAGACGGTGTTGCGAGATAAAGCTCGCTATTCACTGGCCAACATGTTCGCTCTGAAAATATAAGGAAAATTACGTGCATTATTATGTTCAATTGTTGAACGAACTGGGAGAAGGGATGACTTTAATCCGTGCAATGTGTTTATTGACAGTATGATTTTTGCCCATAGTACAAGTAAGTGTAATACGACCAATTGTTGGGTTAACGACCACCGTACTCATAAGTGATTTTTACCACCAATCACGGTGACTTATTAGAATTATCAAAAGTAATATTAAGCAATTTATGGACTGGCATACAAATTGCGATAAGCTAATTTTTTCGTACTACATTAAATTATTTAGGGGGGCTTTTTTTGGGACAAAGATAAGCACATCGCCAACACGCTACCCTATCAGTAGCACATCCGCGATGTAGTAAAACTATAAACGTACCTCCAGAAGCTACATTAAGCGGCTTAAACACTCGCTCGAGTGTAACGTATGGAATTAAATCGTAAAACAGCGTACATTGTGTTTTAGAGACGCCCCGCTCCACCCAGCCGCGCCCGCGCGCCACTCCGCGACTCCCGCACGGTTTATTAACAGAAATTATTGATGGCGGGTTAATGGGACGCTTTATTTCTATTGATGTGGAGTTTATTTTTTGTTCGCTTTTTTATTGTTAAATATGGTCGACGCGAGCCCATTTATTTCTGATTATTTCAAGGAAGTATTATCTGCGCAAGTAATCCGGTTTATGTGTTTGTAGAGCTATAAAAGTCTTTCCATGTATTTAGAGATTAAAAAAAAAAACAATATGAACGCGCCGAATTGAGAACCGAGGGGGTTCATTTTTGAAGTCAGTTAATGAAAATGACGTCATACATTGAAAAGGTGATCCTCATTCCTTTACCTAGCCATGTAGTGAGTTTGTACACACTGTAGACAGTCTTGTCTACAGCTTGAATGGGCCGGCTCGACCGGGTCGTTACCACTGTCTCACATAAAACCGACGTAAATTAGCGGCTTGCTGATGCGTTTCGTGTTGTGAGTGAGATATCCGGAGGCCCAAATCCCGCTCCACTTCCCAATACCTTAATTATCCCTTCTATTTAAGGTCGGCAACGACCTATGATTCTTTTAGTATTTTGGGCGTACATGGGCGGTGGAGATCACTTACCATCAGGTGACTCACTTGCTCGTTTGCCGGTCTATGCTATAAAAAAAACATCATTAAACTTGATAATCATTGTAAACTACCCTCAAATTAACAATGTTACTGATGGTACTAAGAATTTACAATAAATCACGCTATTTCCATAATCATGAACCCGACGTATACTATAACTACGTCGAGAAACCCCCAGTACAACAGTAGAATGTGATTAGAGGCGTGACGTCACGGCTAGATATATGACCGTCCATTTGAGAGGTCCCGCAGGAGCGATGTCTCAGCTTCTGTCCTCGGGGCTCGCTTCTGTTATCGCTAACTTTTAGATAGGATGTGAAATGTTTTGGGGATAGTTAATATTTACGAATATTTTTATAATATTTCGATTTTTTTTATTTCATTAAAGACGAGACGAGCAAGGCGCTCGCTTGATGGTAAGCGCCATGCCTGCCCATAGACAGAAGAACTTTGAATTACAAAGCACTGCATGGCACTGTACTGCTCTCGTCACCCCGAGACACAAGATGTTAAGTCTCATGATGCTCAGTAATTTCACTGGCTTCAATGCTCTTCAAACCGAAACACAACAGTGCTTACACACTGTTGCTTGCCAGAAATAGAAAAAGCGGTGGTACCAACCCAGACGGCTTCTCGCATACGAGGGACTTACCACCGAGTGCCTCTTGTGTGAGTAAACCGTGAGCCAGGTGAAGTTTTAAAAATAATTTGACAAAATTAAGGTAAATTTAACAAGCATTGTTATAAAACTAGGCAACATCAAAGGCTCTAAATACCCATTACATAGTTAATAATTGTTAACGGTATGTGTGCTTAGGAGCAGTTTACACTATCCACTAAAACGCTGTAAACATATACACAAAATTGCTGGCGTTAGGGATATTTTGTAAATGACCGGACGATGTACAAGATCAGGGTCGATACTTGGGGCAAACATTATTTATTAGCATATAACACCAGCCTTGTATTATACTCATGGCCAGTTGCACTTGCTAATCGGTAATGAACTAGCGAATTGAGCCACCCTTGGCGCAGTCAGTTTATAGTAACCACTTAGTGGTATTTTTACTGAGCCGCTTCGGGCTTCGGAGGGCACTCAAAATTCTGTTATCAATACACAGACAGCTAGTATGACATATAATTCTACTGCTCTTCAGTTGGACGTTTCCTCATGATGTTTTACATCATCGTTTAAGCGAGTGATAAAATACAATAAATAAAATATTGAAAAGTTACAGGCTGGCTGTGAACTCACAACCGCTGTCTAGTGTATTGGCAGTCTGTTTCACTCCCCAGTAGCCTGTCGATGCTTGTTGTTTTCATTGAACATTGCATATTATGAGAACCTTCATCGCGCAGCGGGCCGGTAGCCGGTTGTAAACCGATGGAGTCTAGTAGTTCCTGATACCCAAGGATCTTAGTAAGGGGTCAGGACTAAGTGCCTGTAATATCCCATTTATATGTTTTTAATGGTGAAACTGAGCGCTACAGATGTTGCTCTGCAGACGTTAATACTTTTGTAGAATGAATTAAATTTGCACGTGAATTACCATTGGAGGAAACATAAAGCCTCGCCTGAATAAACACCCAATCTGATAAAGGTCATAACCACCCTTTATATGCAGTAGAAGACTGTGAAATGGACTTTTGTTTAGCATTTAATTTCTTTGAAATGATCATAATATTGCAAGTATTTGATCCTTTATTTTAGTGTTTGTTGAAATATTATATATTTGCTGTTAGGAAAATACTGAAACTATTCCTAAAAAAAACATTTGTTAGACTTCGGTCTCACCCCAATCACTTGCTGAGGTGGGCTGTGCGTAGCGGGAATTTTGATATTTTTTTTAAACTATCTAGTATGATTGGATTTGGCTCTATCTCACCTATATATTGAATTTCCTGTTAGTTAGGATCGACAATTACATATTTAATTTAATTCCATGTTGCAGAAACTGTTACTTTCAGTTTATTATAACGTCGTCCATCATGATTCATAAACCACCATTCCCAAATTGGCTTGTTCAAATCCTCATATTTAAGACTGAAAATAACCTCATAGCCTTTAGATTCTACTATTATACTAAATAATATTTTTATTGTGATAAAGACTTTTGATAAAAAAACAGGTATTTAAAATTGTCAAAAACAATTCCATCACAATATTTCCACGCACACATTACGCAGCGTTGAAACATAAAAACGTAGGCAGCAAACTATTTGCAACTCATTCGCAAAGCGTCGGGCGTAACATTTTATTCATATTAAACAAGCATAACACACATGAAACGAATTCAGTGAAACTCGCGAAGTGAAATTGGGGCCGTCTCATTCTCCCGCGGCTCTTGTCGGCCGGGGTTGCGAGATCTAAGTATTTTCAGTATATTTTCCGGGTTTGAAGCGGTTTTTAAACGTCAAGAGAGTGATATGCTACTACGAAGCTATGTATCTTGAACGCTGTGTACAGTAGTAAATAGACGCCAGATTTATATCTTGTATGTTGTGAATGTAACCCTATGTAAAATGTAGTCTGTTGTCTGTATCTGTACCAATAAATAAATAAATAACTATTAATGTATGTACGTCACATTGGCTCCTTATTGAGAATCAGTGCTGCAGTATTGTTTAAACAGTACTGCGATATGTAGGGATGAGCGCACCATTGTTAAAGCAACACATTTTGAAGTAATAAATAATCGACTAATGAGAATGCATCATTGTTTATTGCTCTAATAATATAAATCTTTTCTTTCTTTCTATAAGTTTCACCCCGTTATCTGTCTGTTTGTGATAATTCACAAACAGACAGATAACGGGGTGTGGTCCATTCATAAGATGCCGTGGTAATCCACGGCATCTTATGAATGATCTAA
The DNA here is from genome assembly GCA_949126905.1 of Amorpha juglandis. Classification (NCBI taxonomy): domain Eukaryota; kingdom Metazoa; phylum Arthropoda; class Insecta; order Lepidoptera; family Sphingidae; genus Amorpha; species Amorpha juglandis. The sequence goes on from OX421368.1 coordinate 964,050, forward strand.
TTAGGATATATAGGTTTTATTTGAAAGTTTAAATATTCGAATAGTTTTAGGTTTTCTTGGCCTAATGCTTCTGATAAGCCGTCTGTAACTACCAACTCCGCGATAATTAATAGCAAATATATCGTGTTTGGGCTCATTGAATAGGTTTCACGTATTAGGTTAAGGACATCTACGAAAAGATTTCGTAATATTTTTACCAATATGATCAGCCTATTCTTTCTACTGTCCAGTAATGATTTCATGTGATATTATGAATGGAATAAGATAATGCTAACTCTGATTTGGTGAACCACATAGAATTAAAGTAAGGACCCAATTAGTTTCAGAATCTTTCATAAGGTTTGAATATTATTTAAATGATCAGTACTATCAAATCGTCAAACATGTGGTTTAGATCCAGATTTCTGTTAAAAAAAAAAACCTTATCACATGTTTAAAGAGACTGCTGTAGAGTACGGCAACGGAATTTAATTTCAAATTTATTCTTATTTTCCAGCCAGTAGCTCCTAGAGATTCATATCAGACTAGATACAACATTTAGGAGTACAATAGCCTCGCCGAGCTGGCAACACGCGGACGAACTCCACGAAACTTAATCTCGGTAGTTTACAGCAGATAAAACTTGCTGTATGGAGAGAACGGTGCCCTGAATTTGTTCCCTGCGAACTTTTGTCGCTATTAATTTCATTGGTCTACGTACTGTTACATTTCAGCTACGTTTTGTTTATGGAAGATGATTAGAAGTAGAATTGTCGCTAACAAATGGTTTATTACTGCTGTAATAGATTGTGGATATTATGACAAAGAAGATTTTGCTATGATTACCTTGCGTGTATGAATATGTTTTTCCAGGTTAAAAATATACTTTGTTCTTATCCAAGTCATGGTCTACCTGTGTGCTAAATTGCATCTAAATATTTTCAGCCTTTAAGGCATGATTGATTAACAAACTCGAATACCATACATCTACTTTTACATTTGCAGTGTTCGTAGGATTTACAACCATATCTTTATATATATGTATTTTTGAAGGTTCTTTTTGCTACAGATTAAGCCATGGGCTACGAAAGGATGTTTATAAAGAGTTTTTAATATACCTATAAAAAAGTTGAAAGTGAACAAAAGAAAAAGTGTTTAAAGCTTCCATGAATTTTGTACGGAGAAATCTTACTGACCGATAAAAAGAGATTCCATTTTTAAAGCTTTCCTTTTAGACTGCCTACAAAATCTGTACCGATGACGTCAAACATTTTATGCCTGTAAACATGCAGCATCCTCCGAAGACACGTTCTCAAAGTTGGCTCATAAATATGCGAAAACCTATCGACGTCGAGTAAAATATCAAAGTGTTTCACGCCCCATGGACTTTCACTTATGCGATATGCATCCACTTGCATCGAGGAAGGAAAAACATGTTCGCAAGTGAAGCGAAATTTTCTCAGAAGTATAGAGTCGGTAAGTTGGTTTTTCTAGTAGGGACGTGTAATGGAATATATTTTATGTAACTTCGAACTGCTGAATAAATTTTGTACAGATTTTTTTATTAGTTTCAATGATAAAACTAGCAGCAAAAAGCAACACCACAAATTTTTCAAATAGCCTCTTAAAAGATAGAAAGATAGGATTTTATACCTTTAAATAATATGCGATTTAGAACCATTTTAAATATTACAGTAAAGTCGATAATATAACATCAACAGCTTCGCTTAAATTTCCAATTTCTAGTGGCCTTAGAGATGATGAGTGAGAGGCGAGTTCTTGGTAGATGGCGAGGTGTTGTAATGCGTCATCAAATCGCGCGATGGGTCCTTACTTAACACTTTCAATAAATAAATAAATAACACCCAACAGTCACACACATAGCCCTGACCCCACAGTAAGATACGAGTCTTGTGTCGTGGGTATCAGGTACCACGAGAGACTTTTGGTCTCACAACACCCAGACCCCGAAACAAATATTTGTGGATCAAACATCGGCTACTCGCCTACTGCGCCACGGAGGCTGAAAAACAATGACTTTCAATCATTATTTATTAAACAAGATTTACAGTCGTGACTCTTCTGTCAAATGAGTTTCTATATCAGATCAACATTGTATTGCCTACTTTCAAAATTTTTGCTTTACATTAATCAGGTAGAAAATTTTATTTCTACAATCTTATATTTTATAGGTATCACGTACGTACCGATAAGTTGCCAAGCCGTCAAAGCGAGCGGATCACAAATTCAATTCGCTACCGCTTCAAATATTAAAATCGATTTGAAATGTCGCGTTGTAAGTTACATGTAGGTCTAGGGTTAAGCTAACCTTCATTCGTCTGATCTAAGACTGCGTCCCGTCTTTGGCGTTATATGAATAAAACACCACATTGAAAATTGGAAATATTGATACCCAAAAGTTGTGTTTTTTCAGCAGACTTCAAATAAGAAGGGTTTCGCAATTCTTCTTTTTTTTTTTGCATTGAATGTCGAGACGAGAAAGGCGTTTGTCTGATGGTAAGCGCTATGCTTGCTCATAATCAGAAGCAACACCACATAGAACTTTCAATTACAAAGCACTGCATGGCACTGAACTGCGCTCGTCACCCCAAGATGTTAAGTCTCATAATTCCCAGTAATTTCACTGGTCTCAATGTCCTTCAAACTGAAACACAACAGTGCTTACACACAGTTGCTTGGCGACAGAAATAGATAAAGCGGTGGCACCAACCTAGACGGCCTCTCGCATATGACCTTGTATATTGCAAGAAGCATTAATCCAATTTCGGAATCACATCTCACAAAACCGATTACACTTTGAGATATATTATATCATATTATATAAGGGTGAAGACCCTTCCTAATCGAATCATAATATAATTCCAGTATCTACCACAACCTGTACGCTTTTGGTGTCCGTGACCCGTTCATATTCACGTCCGATTTGTCATACAGAGCGGGCTCAAACAGCGACTAATGGACCGTATGATAACCCGCTGTTGTAGTGGTCGGGTTCACACCTGTGTGGAATGCCTAAACATGTCTATAGCTGACAGCTTTTGTGAATTAGAATTTCATCATGCTTTGCTGGCAATGGTGTTGTTTTTTTTATAGCATAGGCCGGCAAACGAGCAAGTGGGTCACCTGATGGTAAGTGATCTCCACCGCCCATGTACGCCCACCACCAAAAGAATCATGGGCGCGATGCCGAACATAAAGGAAAGGGATAATCTTCCGGATATCTCACTCACCGTACGAAACGCAGCAGCAAGCCACTACTTTACGTCGGTTTTCTGTGAGACAGTGGTAACGACCTGGTCGAGCCAGCCCATTCATACTGTAGACAAAACTGCCTACAGCGTGGCTCTACCACTCAAAAAGGTTTGCTTATGAAGGTTTTGAAGCTCGCGAGAACTGGAATGATTATGTATATAGGTTTAGAGATATAGAAACTGACATTGCATCATCAAGTTGAAGAATACATAACCATTTGACAAAGGATTGAGGACTATTATTACTGTATGGAAGATATCGAAAGCCTATATAGGTTTTCTGTGAGACAGTGGTAACGACCCGGTCGAGCCAGCCCATTCATACTGTAGACAAAACTGTCTACAGCGTGGCTCTACCACTCAAAAAGGTTTGCTTATGAAGGTCTTGAAGCTCGCGAGAACTGGAATGATTATGTATATAGGTTTAGAGATATAGAAACTGACATTGCATCATCTAGTTGAAGAATACATAACCATTTGACTAAGGATTGAAGACTATCATTAGTGTATGCAAGATATCGAAAGCCATTATTTGCGAGAACGTTATAAAGTCTGTCAAAGAGTGCAACTGCTGAAGAGCATTTAATTTATCAGTCTGTCTATCCATCATCCTTTTGCTCAAGTATGTAGAGCAGTATGAAATCAAGAAGAAGATGGTAGGCCCCTCGTATGCGAGAGGCCGTCTGGGTTGGTACCACCGCCTTGTCTATTTATGCCGTCAAGCAACAGTGTGTAAGCACTGTTGTGTTTCGGTTTGAAGGATATTGAAGCCAGTACAATTACTGGGTATTATGAGACATCTTATGTCTCGGCGTGACGAGTGCAGTTCAGTACCATGCAGTGATTTGTAATTCAACGTTGCTTCTGTTTATGAGCAGGCGTGGCGCTTACCATCAGGCGAGCGCCTTGATCGTCTCGTCATTCAATGAAATAAAAAAAATGAAAAATAAATCGAAAGCCTCTAATATTAAGGAATGCTTGCTTACATAATAATGAATTAAATTAATCAACCGAAACATTTAAAAATTACAAAGTAATACACAAATTATAACGAAAATATCCTATTAGAAAGATGAAAAGTAGAAGATTTCTGCGAAACATTATACCCTGGGCTGTTGTAAACGTAATAAGACAATTGCGTAATCTGCTAAAGCTAATTAAGTAGCCTCTCAAGAACACAAGTTGAAACTAATTGATACAAATCGTGATCTGGGACAATGGTCGGTGCTTTTTTAAGCTTATTACATCGTATTTATGTAGGTCGTTGGTTGTGAGAGTAGCGAATAGCGGGTAATTGATTCGGCGATAATTAGACTTACAAGGTTGTAGTCTTGTGTTGCAAGCTATAGCTTTACAGTCTTAACTGGGAGCGGTTGAAACAAGAGCTAGAACTATACTTTTAGGGCTTTACTAATAAATGTTGTATACGAGTGTCATACTTATACAGTGTTTTGTCTCGCTTCTTCTTATAATAAATGTCACTCAACATAGCAAGACAAAGTATTGTATAACTATTACCAACATATACAATGTTTATTAGTAAGGGCTTTATAGTATACCCGGGTTCAATTGGTGGCCAAACATTTATTGACCGCGTTCGGATGATGAGATTTCATATATCTGTTAGAGTTCAATCATGGTTGCTCGCTAAAACCTTAAAGAAAATTGGCAAAATAAAAAAAATTGTCCAGAAAATTTACAGATTGTTCAAAACTATGAACACTGGAAACTCTCAAATTCATATAAAATTAATTAATTTGAAAATAATTTTTTTTTCAGATTATTTTTTTTTTTGGTTTTTTTTTATCCTGGCTCGGCAAAGTGACTACGCTACACCTGATGGTAAGTGTAGCGCAATCCAAGAATAGTGTCGACCAACGGTAAACAATGTGGCCATTGTAGGTCGGTAGGGGAAGGAAAAAGGGATGGGAAAAGGGTTAGGATCAGGGGGCTTGCCCCCTGGGGAGAACCGGATATACACTGGCTGACCCTGGAACGCGACCCACACTAGGTGGGCCACTATGGCAGGTTTTAGCACCAGTGTACGGTGGTCGCTATCCGGTCGAATACAAGTATCCTCCCACCAGCAAATGTTTCCCATTTGTTTTTATCCGATCGAATGTTTTAAATACACCAAGTTTGGTGGTTATTTAGCCTATCAGATAATATTCACGGAAACTAATCATCATCATCATCCTCATCATCATCATCCTCATCATCAGCAGCCACAAGACATCCACTGCTGAACATAGGCCTCCCCCAAAGATTTCCAGACTAATAGTTCATAGAAAATACACGTCTCTGTCACTCCTCCCGCATCCTTACTCTAAAGTAATAAGGTCTATTATGGACATTACGTAAAAATCAAGGAATGGAATTACAGGAGCCTTTGTAATGCGTCGCCTACACTCCATAATTGAATTTTTCGTCCAAGGAAACTCCTGACGAATTGGATTGGGCTAATAGAAAAATACGTTTAGAAACTTCTTGCTGGAGTAGTGTAGCTACTGCAGTAGTAACTTTACTGATTAAGAATTCTGGAATACAATTAGCTACAGGATTTAAACAATGTATCCTTTTTGGTTTCCCTGTTGTTTGTCTGCTCATTTGTTTTACTTTCGAATGATCTATCTTATTGTTAGTGATTCCTTTATATCTGCCGCCAAGCAACAGTGTGTAAGCTCTGTTGTGTTTCGGTTTGAAGAAAATTAAAGCCAGTGAAATTACTGGGCATTATGAGACTTAACATCTTATGTCTCGGGGTGACGAGCGCAGTTCAATGCCATGCAGTGCTTTGTAATTCAATTTTCTGTGTGGCTTTGTTGCTGTTCATGGGCAGGCGTGGCGCTTACCATCAGGCGACCGCCTTGCTCGTCTCGTCATTCAATAAAATAAAAAAGAGTTTGTAAAGTGTAAGTGTTGTCAGGGTGTAATGGTCACTATTACACCCTGATTTGAATTGCTAACCTTCATTTTGTGTTTTTAAAATAATACTCATCTCATGTAACTTGTACAATATATCATTTTTTCTTTTTTCTTGAACTGAAAGTATACACAGTCGAGTTTGTGACAGTGATTGACTAATGTGAGGATAATGCATAATAATATAAGCTATAATTTTCCTCATTGGCATAAACCGAGCTGCTCGAAATAAATTGAATTAATGTGGACTAAATACTTTTAAAATGTTGCCCCTTCTTCTTTAAAATCAAAATCAAAACCAAAACATGAAATGATGAAATGAATATCCTGGTAATAGGATATTCATATCCGCCCGGATAGCGACCACCGTACACATGGTGTTAAAACCTGCCATAGGGAACCACACATCTTGTGTGGATCGCGTTTTAGGATCAACCAGAGTATATCCGGTTCTCTCGAGGAGCGTGCAACCTGTCCTGTCGCAGGTCCATCGATTTGCTTCTTCCCTCTTCGGAGTGTGAATAAGCATTTATACAGGCCGGCATGATCCTGGTGATTGCCGGTAAACTCATTGTTTGTCGGTAGTCACTATTTTTAGACTGCACTGCGTTTACCATCAACTCAGACAAAAAGGAATTAAGTGAAAACACTTTCACCATTTCACATTCCTTAAATGAGTTAATTAAAAGAGTTTCTAGCAAAAACTAGTTAATAAAATTGACCCAGCAAGTGATCCCAATGAATCCTATTGAGCGTGGTGTGATATGACCAATCGATGACAAATGCTCTTTTGGCGTAGATTGTCGTGTTCATTGCACGCATCAAGCTGCTAACGGTCCGCGCACACCGGTCGAACACATTGACTGCTCAAATCACGTCTGTTCTAGATACCTCAATAATTACACTGCACCTAATAGTGCAGTAGAAAATATACACGGTACATCTCTCAATGCTAATCCAACAGCAAATGTTTGTGCTATCCACAAATATTTATTCGGGGTGTTGAAGTTAGTTGAGTTTCTAATATTGTATGCAGAGACTGATGTGGTGTCAGGCCTATGTAGATATATTCGGAGGTTTTATTTGTTAAGGCCAGATTTTTTTAAATTCCTAAAGTAAATCTTTACACGCATAAAACACATAGAAATGATTTTTTTGTTATTTTGCCATTTTTTTATGTTGGGTACGGCTATTGCCATTAATTCCAATTTAATAACCCAATCACGATGCCATTCTTTATTGAGAAGATTTTTTTTCCTTCGCCTTACATTACTAGATCTTTATCAAATTTATATGGGCCCACTTTCAAGAAAAAACTTTATTAAACACAAAAATATCTTCATAAAGTTGCTTATTATTTTTTTATTTGGTTGAATGACGAGAAAGGCGTTCGCCTGATGCACGCCTGCCCATAAACAGAAGCAACACCACACAGAACTTTGAATTACAAAGCGCTGCATGGCAGTGAACTGCGCTCGTCACCCTGAGACATAACTTGTTAAGTCTCATAATGCCCAGTAATTTTACTGGCTTCAATATCCTTCAAACCGAAACACAACAGTGCTTACACACTGTTGCTTGGCGGAAAAAGTAGATAAAGCGGTTGTACCAACCGTGACCTCTCGCATACGAGGGACCTACTATCTTGTGATCTACATTTGTCGGATATATCGCATAATATACATAAAAAATACAGACGTATTAAGCACTTCCTGAGAACGTTGTATTATTATTGTATCATTACAATGGATTTTTCAAATTCATTTTAAAATCCCGAGCTAAATCCGTAACACCAGTGTACAATCATCTTTCATAGCTCTCTGAATCCACAATCGAATGCCACAACCTCTTTGACACGACACATTTGATCTCGAATTGCGTTAGTCGGGTAGAATTGGAACGCGCTCGTCAAGTCTGTGACATTTAATACTAAGGTTTAGGGAAGGTTTAAGGTTAGGGAAGCGTGTCCAGTGGAGTCGAATAAAAGCTAAATTTATTCATATAAAAATGACATGTCTGGACTCACTGACTAATTCATCAACGCCCAGACCAAGGTAAATTTTAAAAACTGTTTTTTTTTGTCCTGACTCGGCAAAGTGACTACGCTACACCTGATGGTAAGTGTAGCGCAATCCAAGAATAGTGTCGACCAACGACAAACAATGTGTCCATCGCAGATCGGCAAAATCATGCCGGCCTGCCAAAGGACCAAGGTTAAAGGACTATGACAGGTTTTAGCACCAGTGTACGGTGGTCGCTATCCGGTCGGATACAATTATCCTCCCACCAGCAAATAATAACAAAATAACCACTAGTATTTTATTTATGAATGCTGTTCCATACGAACTATAGGGTGATGGTAGATCTTTCGTATGTATGCTTACAATACTAGAAGAATCATAGGCGCGTTGCCGACCTTAAAGGGAAGAGATAATTAAGGGATTGGGAAAGGGAGGGGGGTTTGTGCTACAGCGTAGCTCTACCACTGCGAATAATTTAAGGTATGTGAAGCCTGCCAACCCGCTTTAAGCCAGCGTGGTGGACTAAGGCCTAACCTCTCTCATTCAGTAGAGGAGGCCTGTGCCCAGCAGTGGGACGTATATAATACAGGGCTAGTAAAAAAAAAGTGAGACTCAAAAAGCCTTAAAATCAAGGCCGGCTCTAGGCTGGTTAAAAATACAATCTTGTATATTATGTTACTTACATCGTCAAGTTGACGGTGCACGTGCAATCACTTAGCCTTATTGCTTTATACGGGTAAAAGTTCCGAAGAGAACTACACAGAGTTACACACGGGAGAGGAGTTAATATATTTTGCAGTCGCGGCTCAGCCCCATTCTGCCGAGTAACTGAGTGTTACTTCTTACTTTTGTTAAATACATATATGTTTAGTTTCTGACGTTTACGCGAATGTTACTCATTGAAATAAAACTAATTTAAACGAATTTTATCACGGTTTCTTATTTTAATTTTGGTCCCGACGTTTCGAAAGCTTTTCAGCCTTCGTGGTCAAGCGGTGGACTGTAAAATTAAAATAAAAAACCGCGATAAAGTCCGTTTAAATTAGTTTTATTTCACATTTATTTTTGTTTATAAGTTAGAGCTTGCATTCTTTAAGAGGGAGATAGAGGAGTAATAGTGTACCCACGCTTTTGCTTGCGGCTTCGCTGGAGTGAGTATCCTCTGGAAAAGTCCCCTTTTTCTAAGGGATTGAGTTCTGAGGAGTAGTTTTTTAGGTCTAAAAAACAAACTGCCGGCGCCGACGGCGCAGTTGTATTGCGTACGCGTTACTACTGCTGAGCTGAGGTATCGGGTTCTATCCCGGGTCGGTTAAAGTGATATTAGGTTTTTCTATCAACAAATGCTCAATATCAGCCCGGAGTTTGAAAATATGCCCGGTATGGTGATAGGCTCGCCCCCTATCACATCATGGGACGGAAATACGCTCGGCGAAATGTCGGTATACTGGTTATACCTCTGCCTACCCCTTTGAGGAATACAGGCGTGAGAGCGTATTTATGTATGTAACAAGGTAACGCCATATATCCACGTAGACATAGGCAAAGTTACAAATAGTGGAGAGGCATTCGACGAGTTTTTTCTGTCCCATGATGTCACATGATCAGGTCGTAGGTCCCTCGTATGCGAGAGATCGTCTGGGTTGGTACCACCGCTTTGTCTATTTCTGCCGCTAAGCAATAGTGTTCAAACACTATTATATTTCGGTTTGAAGGAAATAGTGAAATTACTGGGAATTATGAGACTTAAAATCTCATGTCTCGGGGTGACGAGCGCAGTTCAGTGCCATGCAGTGCCTCGAGTGCGTATGTTAAAAAAAATAGATTATTACCAGAAACGGGACATTTTAAGCAACACCGTGAGATGTGTTAAGCTTGACGCTGATAAGCGAGTGATAACGTGCGGTTAAGCCGCCATCTTCCGTGACCTACTTAAAGCCAAGATGTTCGTCAGCTTCCCTGTACAAATTTATTGCCTTCCTGTTGGAGGTCGAGGGATAAGCGATCGCGATTGATATTTCATTATTTGAATGATGACTCGCAGGCTGGTATATTCATATACGCCCGGATAGTGACCACCGTACACATGGTGTTGAAACCTGCCATAGTTATCCACACGCCTTGTGGGGATCGCGTTCCAAGATCAGCCAGTGTATATCCAGTTTTACTGCGGGGCTTGCATGATTTGATGGTTGATTGGTGCGGGTATAGAGGCACATCCTTAATTTACTGTGCCTGCATCGGTCATCCTCGATTTACTTCTTCCCTCTCTGAAGAGGAGAGAAGGATTTATACAGGCCGGCATGACTCTGATGACCGCGGATAAACTCATTTTTTGTTGGTGGTCGCTGATTTTTCGTACACTATGCTTACACTATGCTTGTCTTGTTGGTTGTCTTTTGTTGGTTTGAAGGACATTGATGCCAGTGAAATTACTGATCATTATATTATTATTATTAATATCTTATGTCTCGGGGTGACGAGCGCAGTTCAGTGCCATGCAATGCTTTGTACTTCAGAGTTCTGTGTGGTGTTGTATCTGATTATGGGCAGGCGTGGCGCTTACCATCGGGCGAGCGGGTTACTCGTCTCGTAGTCAAATAAAATAATAAAAAAAGAGTAACCTATTGTTCCTTCCTTCCAAACCTTCAAAGTATCTCATATCTACGATACAGGTTTAATCTAGGGTGTGTGTGACTGTTGGGTATATTTATTATTATTATTTATTAATATGTCATATGCGGTCCAAAATTGTACACTTAGCAACAGCTTCCATATTGCTTAATAGAGTCGACCAAAACCGTATATTCTTAACACGTAAGTCTCTTATACTTTACGACAAAATATAGAGTGGTTCCTTAATCGATTGTCGATAGTTGCTTTACATAAACGCCGCTCTGTGTTTTATCCACACGGTTGGTAATGTCATGCGATCCATCTTGTTTAATAAACCCACTGCTGCTGGATTCATATCCGCCCGGATAGCGACCACCGTACATATGGTGTTAAAACCTACCACAACGTTCCACCACGACCACCACTTCTACCTTGCACCTTGTGTGAATCAGCCAGATGATGCGAAACCAAAAGTTTACCCCCTACCAAAAAATGCAAATTTCAGCTACTTCCTTAAACACAAGGTGGTACGTCCCTCGTATGCGAGAGGCCGTCTGGGTTGGTACCACCGCTATGTCTATTTCTGCCGCCAAGCAAAAGTGTGTAAGTACTGTTGTGTTTCGATTTAATGAACATTGAAGCCAGTGAAATTACTGGGCATTATGAGACTTAACATTTTATGTCTCGGGTTGACGATCGCAGTTCATTGCCATGTAGTGTTTTGCAATTCAAAGTTCTGTGTGGTGATGCTTCTGTTTGGGGGCAGACGTGGCTTACCATCGGGCGAGGGCCTTGCTCGTTTCATCATACAATCAAATAAAAAAACACACTACCAATGCAAAAGGGTAGTCACAAAAATTATCCACACCCGATAACATACAGTACATAAAGTACTTAGTAATACCCTTGCGCCATAACAAGGAGCTGATTAAGCTTACTCAGTAACCCGTAGTCAGGTAAACTAGTGTGTACGCTTACTTGTACAGGCGTGGGTGTACGATGTGGGCGGAAGCGGGGTTCAACCAAGATTCAAGGTTCAAGTCAGCATTATCAGGTTGGATTTATCAACGTCACGCTTCTTGAAAATGATTTTGTAGATGTGTTATTTTTTGGATTAGAAACGGCTTTGAGTTTATTGGTTGATATAATACTAGCCCCGTATTCCACTGCTAGGCACGGGCCTCCTCTACTGAATGAGAGGGGTTAGGCCCTAGTCTGCTGCACTGGCAGTCTTTTCATAATTTCGTAATTGTTATGGACAACTTCTCAGATATGCAGGTTTCCACGATGTTTACTTGACCGTTAAAGCAAGCGATAATTAACAATAAATACACACATAATTTAAAAAATCAGAGTTAATACTCTCGGGACTGGTTTCGCACCTATAAATTTCGTCTCTACAGTCCGTAGCACTCCCCGCTGAGCTATCGCTGGAGTAGTTTAAAAATCTTGAAGCGCTACGACTGCCCATAAACAGAAGTAACATCACACAGAATTTTGAATTACAAAGCACTGTATGGCACTGAACTGCGCTCGTCACTCCGAGACATAAGATGTTGTGTCATAATGCCCAGTAATTTCACTAGCTTCAATGTCCATATAACCGAAACACAACAATGCTAACATACTGTTGCTTGGCGGCAGAAATAGACAAACATCTATATCTAACGTAATACCTATATCCTAAGTCAAACTCAGATACCCTGACTTTATAAGGTGTTAAATAAACTATTATCTAACCAACTCGCCATTCGACCATCACAGTGACCCAAACTGCTTTCACAGCTAATAACGGGTCGTATCGGAGACGCTACAAACTAGGTTTTACGATCTCATTTATTCACACATGTATGAACACACAGCCCAACCCAAAACAGAGTGGCAATGTTGCGGTTTAGCGCCCATAAAACTTGTAGGCCTCAAGAATTTACAAGGTATAAATATTCTTGTAAAGCTATATTCGGGATATAAACGTATAAAGGCTATTGTGATATAGTTACAATAAACTAAGCAGAATAGTAAAAATGAGCTGTACAGTAAATCAACTTGTAAGTAGGTCATTTATAGCATAGACTGGCAAACGAGCAAGTGGGTCACCTGATGCTAAGGGATCTCCACCGCCCATGTATGCCCATAATACTAAAAGAATTATAGGCGCGTTGCCAACCTTAAAGGGAAGGGATAATTAAGGAATTGGGAAGGGGAGAGAGATTTAGGCCTCCGGATATCTCATTCACCGTAAATCATTAATATTTTGATTTTTAACTTATATTTTTTATTTCCTCTACTACACGACCACTAGTTTGCATATAATAATATGTACACTTATATTATCATCAATGTTTTTCATACTTTACCCCATATTACCGTATATTAAGTTCTTTAGTTCTAGTATTAGCATTTTATTTTTTTTTTGTTTTTAACAGACTATAAAACAACTCGTTGGAAAGTTTCCTACAAGTTAAGCTATCGAATAAACTTCAGTGCAGTGATTCTACTAAGTTTACGGAACCTTAAAAATAACCGTTTCAAAGTTTTACTACCGGAAGTGTAGTTGGAGGAGTTGTGGCGAAATCGACGACGGATAAATCATTTTAACCTGTCAAGCTCACACCTGTACCCTCGAAGGAGTATTCAGAGATGCAGCTAAGAGATATTATCTCACAAACCTACCTCTACAACTCCTGTAAGCCAGGATCGACAATGGCATGCAATGTTCGACTCCGAGGAATGAAGCTCGGCGAGTCTTAAGAGTGGTAGAGCCACGCTGTAGACAGTTTTGTCTACAGCATGAATAGGCTGGCTAGACCGGGTCGTTACCACTGTCTCACCGAAAACCGATGTAAAGTAGCGGCTTGCTGCTGCGTTTCGTACGGTGAGTGAGATATCTGGAGGCCCCTCACTTTCCCAATCCCTTAATTATCACTTCCCTTTAAGATCGGCAACGGACTTATGATTCTTCTAGTATTGTAGGCTTACATGGGCGATGGAGATCACTTACAATCAGGTGAACCCACTTGCTCGTATGCCGGTCTATCCTATAAAAAAATATTTTAACTACGGAGTCTGTCCTATATAAATACTAGATTATTGTGCATTATTAATTACTGTGCATTATGAGACTTAACATCTTATGTCTCAGGGTGACGAGCGCAATTCAGTGCCATGCAGTGCTTTGTAATTCGTAGTTCTGTGTGGTGTTGCTTCTGTTTACCTTGCTGGTCTCGTCATTTAATCAAATAATAAAAAACCTCCTTATTGAAGTTGGTAAACATATTTACATCTCCTTAGCCAATAATGTATGGAAGTATTTATTATATCTGCGAAATGAATCACAAAAACTGTGATCCCAATAGAAGTTACTTGTACATTACACATTAATTTTGTACGACATCGTAACTATCTGGCGAGATTATAAAAACATGTCGTAAAAATACATCCCCTGATCTAAATAAATATTCATTCCAACACATGCTGATCAACAGATATCTCTATTTAAAGGTACATAGAGTCGAGAATAGATGTATGTTTTTGTTTGGTATAAAAACAGAATGTCACCTATAAACCTTATGCCTTGAGAGTAATGGGCCGTAGCCGAAGTTATCAGGAGAGTAACCTTCAAATTGTGACGCGTCTTTATTGATAAGGAAGTGGCTGTGAAATATTAAGACGCGTGGTGGAAATTTTTGGGCATTTTTCTCCCGCGAGCACTTGCCTCGATCAATTACCGGCGACGTTGACTGATTAGTGTTTGTTTGACGTTCATTACTTTAATATTGAACGGTGGGACAGTCGGAGTGGTTAGGATTGAAACCAGTGTTTTTGGATACTTGGTTACTGTCAAAGTATAACTTGGCTCTACATTTCTCATAAATATCATCGTCTACACAGTGGACATATCGTGTAACAAGCTTAACATAACATTTGAGTGGTAGAGCCACGCTGTAGACAAGTATACAGCACAAATGGGCCGGTTCGACGGAGTCGTTACCACTGTTTCACAGAAAACCGAACACAGAATATAACGGCTTTTCGTACGGTGAGTGATATATCCGGAGGGCAGAATTCCCCTCTTTCTGATCCCTAATTATCTCTGTCCCTTAAGCTCGACAACGCGGCCAAGATTATATTGGTATTTTGGGCGTTCATGTTGGAGATCACTTACCATCAGGTATACCACTGGTCCGCTTTCCGGCCTATGCTATATAAAAAAACACATGAAAATCAGACAAATAGAGAACCTCTATTATGGAAGTCGGTTAAAAATTAAATCTTCGTTTTTTTCATAGGATTAAACTATTGTGGTACAGAAATCAAACATGAGTATATTTCTCCTATCCTTCAAACTGAAACACAACAGTGCTTACACATTGTTGCTTAGCGGCAGAAACAGACAAAGCGGTGGCACCACGGCCACTCGCATACCAGGGACCTAACACCTACTAAGCCCCACAACACACACCCCTCAAACACTATACCCCAAGCAAACCCACATGTAACACTAATTGATTACATAAACGTAACAATCCCGAACCAAACGATAACCCAAAGGTCGTTACAAAGCATTAAACGTCCAGTTATAATATTACAAGGCGATAATATTTTGTTATGCAAATAATATTACTATCGTTAGGTAATAAAATTTGATATACGCGATAGTAATTGGATGAGAATTTGCTCGAATATGCGTCGAGAAGTTTTCCTCATACAGTACTAATATTTCTTTTTTTCTTATTGCCAGTATTCGACTTAGATTCTTTTGGTTTGTTCGTTCTTGAACATCAGTAAAACTATTGTCTCGCTGGTGGTAGGATTCATAGTCGTCCGGATAGCAAATACCGTACACATGGTGTTAGACCACCACCTGCCGTGGTGATCCACACACCTTGTGTGCATCTCGTTCCAAGATCATATAGTGTATATCCGGTTCGGAAGTAGCGGCTCGCTGCTGCGTTTCGTGCGGTGGGTGAGAGTGAGATATCCGAAGGCCCATATCTTCTCCACTTCGCTTAATTATTCCTATCTTATAAAAGTGTCACTGAGTCCATGATTACTTTGGTATTATGGGCATTCGTGGGCAGTGGAAATCAGATACCATCAGGTGATCCACTTGCTAATCTCACTGACATTCGAAGTATAGTATGTAGGTATTTTTTTAGCCCTTGGGATGAACTTTAGGGGTCCCTGCTAATGAAATACTATTGACCCTCGCAGTACCTCATTCCAGGACTAAAGGGGAGGGGAAGGATTAAGGGATTGGAAAGGTGTAGGAAGATGGGGAAGCTCATCGTGAGTACCGTATATACACTGGCTGATCATGGAACGTGACCCACACAAGGTGGGTCATTATGGCAGGTTTTAACACCAGTGTACGGTGGTCGCTATCCGGGCGGATGCGAATATCCTACCACCGGTAGTATAATAGGTATCTATAACCTAAATATATTTATCTAAGCAACAAAGTATACATTTATAAAAGCTAATTATTAAACATTGTCCTAAAACAAGGGCTAACGATATTTGTAAAACTAATTACAAGCAATCTATATTCCGGTCTAGTAATTGATAACATGACCTAGATGAGAGCTTGTAAAACTATTATGAGAGTATATACAGTAAAATTAGTACTATTATGAGTGGAAGCGCCACACTGTAGACAGTTTTTTTTAGACTTTGTCTATTTCTGCCGCTAAGCAACAGTGTGTAAGCACTGTTGTATTTCGGTTTGAAGGATATTGCAGCCTGTGAAATTATTGAGCATTATGAGACTTAACATCTTATGTCTTGGGGTGACGAGTGTAGTTCAGTACCATGCAGTGCTTTATAATTCAAAGTGATGTGTGGTGTTGCTTCTGTTTGTGGGCAAGCGTGGCGCTTACCGTCAGGCGAGCGCCTACCTCGTCTCGTCATTCAATTAAATAAGATAAAAATAACCAAATGAAATAGGTACATACAGTTGAACATTAAAAATTTAACAGCACATATTATTCTATGAGAGGTATGTGGTGGAGCATATTTGAGTGGATCTCTCTTCAAATAACCTCGTAATTGTTATATCTAGGCGTTTATTTATACATGTGGTGTTTTTGATGGAATGCGATATGGGAGATACACACGGACTTTTAGCATAGGCAATAGGATTTACCACGGCTTTATCGCAAGACCATCCGTGGACCTGTTGGTATTTGTGGAGTATTTTGCCTACACACCCACCACTATAACTCCTGTAAGCCAGGATCGATAGTGGCACGCAGATTATGATAGCGAGGTAAAGGGGTATATCCTTGTATCCTAGTGCCTGCATTGGTCATCCGCCTGTACTTTCACAGGCCCTTAATTTGCTTCTTCCCTCTCCGAAGAGGGAAAAGCATTTATACAGGCCTGCATGATTCTGGTGGCCATCGATAAACTCATTGTTTGTCGGTGGTCGCTAGCTTTTTGACTGTACTACGCTTACCATCAGGTGTAGTGCAGTCATTTTAGATGTTATGCTTTTAAATTGAGCAAGTCGATAAGAAAATAAATCTCGGAAATCAGTTCTTACCGCAGATTTACGTTGACTGTTAATCCGAAAAATGCAAATATGTGAAATATGTGCTTTAGATACCAATATCTTCTGCTCGCTACTCCGCTCTCCGCTTATGCGGTCTTTGGAAGAATAATAGTAGCCTATGTCCTAATCCAAGTGTACCTTTGTGCCAAATTTAATCCAAAACCGTTCAGACTTTAAGGCATTATTGACATCCAAATTTACAAATATCCAAACTTTTACATTTATAATAGTAGTAAGATTATATAGGTGTTTTGAGATATGCGACCGAGACATGAGCGGCTGTTTCCGTACAATTTCATGCAAAATGGACGTGTCGCTATCGCCTGATCTCGCGCCATCGCGCAGGCCTCCTATCTGAATCGCGTATCTCAAATCGTACCATCCGACGCCATACAGCCATAAAACTGACTTAACTACGAAGTTTGTCAACCAACGTGCTGCATGCCCTCAAAATCAGTGTGTAACATTAATATTCATTTACTTAATCAATTAATAGCATCTCAGAATCATTATTGATCTTGGAAACTCTCGGGAGGGAAGCTAATGCAGCTTCCATATTCATCAGTGGTTCGCATCTAATAGATTATTGAGTACTCGCGCCATTATGTTCAGGACCAGCGTGTACATGAAATTTAAGGGTTTTGTAATATATCCCAGTCTATGGCCAAGATTAAATTCTGAAATCGATTGCTTTGAATGTAGTCGGTAAAATGATAGTATTAAAATGCTAACTAATATTATAAATGCGATACTGAGTTTGTGTATTTATGATGCTTTTACATCTAAATCGCTGAACCGATTTTGATGAATTTTTCACTTTTTATACCAGAAAAGGTTCACGCGGGCGGAGCCGCAACCGAAAGCTGGTTGATAATAAAAATTGCACAAAGAACCTAACGCGATAGTAATTGAGTGGAAATTTTCTCGAGTATGCGTCGAAAAGTTTTCCTCATACAATACTAACATTTATTTCTTTCTTATTGCCAGTATTCAACTTAGGCGCTTCTGCTTTGCCCGCTCTTGAACATCCTCAGTAGTAAAGTCATTGCCTCGCTGGTGGTAGGATATTTATATTCGCCCGAATGGCGACCACCGTACACATGGTGTTAAAAACTGCAATAGTGATCCATACACCTTGTTTGGATCGCGTTCCGCGATCAGCCAGTGTATATCCGGTTTTTCTGAAGGTGATTCTGGTGACCACCGAGAAATTAAAGCCATTGAAGCCAGTAAAATTACTGGGTATTCTGAGACTGTTTGAAATTGACTGTATCACACGTACAGTCAATTTTCCGTGCGAGGATAAAAAAATGGTATCTTTATTAGTAGCACTAACTTCTGTGAACTGAGTATAGTCTGTCTGTCTGAATCTCAGACAAATAATATATTGATCAATACAATATTGCAACAACAAAGTATACTCAGCGACTTCATGCTACACTATTATTTGGCCAAAGATCATGAACCTCATAAGAAAGTATGAAACTTAAATTATCTGTTATGTATTGCATGAATACACCCAATAGTCATGTTGGAGAAACAGTACAGCTAAAGTTGACACCTTGCCAACACCATGAAAAGACACGCTTTCGAATTCAGTGCCAAAAGAGCATTTGGCGACAGAATCCAACCTTGGTATGTTTAATTAACAAAGAAACTATCGCCGATTTTATTAGGGTCACTGGTATATCGTTTACATGCTTTTAATTAAGTTGTGTTTGTTATAGTTGTTGTTCTGTTTTGTTAGTTGTACTGTATACGTTTCCAATGAATTTAATAGTTTAAATACTTTGTGATTCAGTCTCGGAAGCATCATATGTGGTCAATATTGGTTTTTAGATGCTAGCAGTCTTTCTTCCACCTATTCCAATTGTCGCTGTGTCATAAAAGTTATGGATTAGTCTTCTTAAGTCTAAATTAATATGGAGCCTTTTCTTTGTGTTTAAGGCTCTTTTATTCTCATTACAACTCCATTGTAGTCAGTTTTGTCTACAACATGAATAGACCTGATTGACAGTGGTACGACACCACTGTCTCATAAATACATATGAAGTTTGCTGTTGCGTTTCGTATTGAGAAACTTCGTAGCAAAGTGAGTTTTGTGAAGTCTTCCTGAGGCCCAACCTCGCCTTTCCTATTAACGTCCATTCTTTAAATCAACTCATCCATAATACGTCAGATATTGTGGGTGTTCCTGCGCGGAGTAAATCACTTACTATCAGGTGACTCACTCATTCGATTTACAGCTCCTAGATAAAGTCTTTCCTGGGTACATGATATCTTATGTCTTCTATTTTATCTGTATAGTGCGTACGGCTTATTAATTCCGATCCGTGTTGATTAGAACAACACAATATTAATATTCCTTGTATGTCGTCACACATTTCTAAATTACATTCTATTTACGTACAAACACAGGCTGATAATGCAAAAATACTACTCGTTACGATCGTTTTATATTCAGAGGACGCTCTGAAGTCCCGAAAACTTTTGTCCAAAAAGGATTGTTCGTACTTAACAAATGCCGGACGTGGACGCGAAGGGTCTAAGGGCCACTGAGTACAGTTTAGTATAGGGCTTATTTACCTTAGTTTAGACCTACGGATTATTTACCAGGCGTGTTTGACGGCGTCTAGACATTTAATGCCTACCTTTTTATGTATGATGAATTGTCTGAGCTTATCTTTTTTATATTAACATATAAAGGGTTATTTACCCACTCACGCCTGTAATCCTCGCAGGGGTAGGCGGAATTGTAACCAGTACGTCCTCATATCGCCGAGATAATTTCCATCCCATAATGACAGGGGCGAGCAATCCCCATTCTAGTAACAATTCCAGACTCCGGGCTGATACCTAGCATTTCACGATAGAAGAAACTAATATTACTTTTATTTCTTTGTGTGGATTGCGTTCCAGGGTCAGACACTGTATATGCGGTTGTCCCGAGAGGCTTGCGACATCTGTGCTGCGACTGTGCTCGCATCCGCCCGTCCTGTCAGGCTTCTCGATTTGCTGCTTTCTTCTTCGGAGTGTGAAGAAGCATTTAAACAGGGCGGCATGATTCTGGTGACCACCGATAAACTGATTATAAATTGGTGGTCGCTGGTTTTTTGGATTCCGCTGCGCTTACCATCAGTTGTAATGCAGTCACCTTGCCGTGCTCGGATAAAAAAAAAGTTCGTTACGCACCTACGACTTTCGTTTCTGCAGTCCATGCCACTGCCCACTGAGCTGTCTTTGATGACATATATTATCATAGAGTACAAATCTTTCACTGCCCAATGATAAATAACAGACTCATGGGAATCATAGTACCAACCTTATAAGATTAGAAAGAATGTGCCATCAAACTAACTACTGTGTATTAATGCAAAGTTAACCGGGCCTTCGCGTGTCTGCACATATGGGGCGGCTCGTAAACCGGCATGTGGTGCCATTAAAGCAGATTACGCGGCGACCTTGCCCAATATTACTGATTTATGGTTTGTATAATGAAGAAAAAGCAATTTAAAGGTCTCGGACACCATAATGACGTTACTTTGAGGTTACGGTTTATCGAGTGTTTGGTAGGTTTTGTAGGGTTGATACAGATTTATGTGAGTGATCGGTTGAGGCGCTGTACAATGTTTTTTTTTATCTGACCGCGGAAAAGTGACTGCACTACACCTGATGGTACGTTTACGTTTACGGTCCCTGGCCTGAACTAAGTGGAAACCTGTATCTCCATAATAATTTTAAAAAAACCGCATTGCAACCGCAATTGCAGATCTTTTTGGAGTCGGTGCAATTTCAGTTGACCGGTAGCGACACAGGCACCAATTTGAGACCAATTTCGGAGTATACCCTATCCATTAAGAATTATTCAGGTAACGACAGAGGCACCAATTTGAGACCAATTTCGGAGTATACCCTATCCATTAAGAATTATTCAGGTAACGACAGAGGCACCAATTTGAGACCAATTTCGGAGTATACCCTATCCATTAAGAATTATTCAGGTAACGACAGAGGCACCAATTTGATACCAATTTCGGAGTATACCCTATCCATTAAAAAAGGAATTATGGAAATTGGTAATTTTAAAAAGTTATGCGTGGTCTAACATAAAAGATGTACGTGTCGAAGAAAACTCCTCCGTTTTTTTCGTCGGTTAAAAATATGTAAATAGTTGCGTTCTAAGCCCCAAAAACTGCTGCTTGTAATCGGTAATTATATTTAGTTCCGTCTTCATTGTTCGTGAACTTACACTAAATTAACATTACATAATCATTAAGTATTTGTGGACAGGATTATTGATTAAGCTATTTGCTGCACAGCTTAGGTCTAACTTAGGACTTAATTCAAATGCAATTAGACATACATGGATTTGGTTAATAGGCTTACATCATAATTTAAACTGAACTATCGCCGCCTTGGTTTAGATCCAGTGTATTTAAACTTGACCGGTGAGATCTTGAAAGTTGGTTCAGAGTTCTTCGTTACAAATTTTTATATCTGGTTCACACGGTACCATTTTATAACATGCTTTAAGTAAAATCTTAAACTAATTGGTACTGAAAAAACTATAATGAACTTGAAAATTCGGAGCACATTGGGTTTACTCTTATCCGTTGTGAGATGTTTCCCATTTACCCTTGTATTCTGTATTAGTATTTCTGAAATCATTAGACCTACAAGTTTTGATAGTTTTCGAAAACGATGACAGTTTTCGTTCACTCTCCATATGTCAAGTCAATGTCAAGTAGCAGTAGCCATTCGTGGGAACTATTATATTATACTTCACAAGGTGGTAGGTCCTACGTATGCGATCGACCGTCTGGGTTGGTACCACCGTTTCGTCTATTTCTGCCGCCTTATTTATATATTTTTTTCCGCCAAGCAATACTGTTCAAGCACTGTTATGTACCGGTTTGAAGGACATTGAAACCGGTGACACTACTGGGCATTATGAAACTTAACATCTCATGTCTCGGGGTGACGAGCGCAGTTCAGTACCATGCGGTGCTTTGTAATTCCAAGTTCTATGTGGTGCTGCTTCTGCTTATGGGAAGATGTGAAGCCTTCCATCAGGCGAGCAACTTGCTCATTTCATCATGAAAAAAAAACAAATAGGCGAATTCAGTACATCCTTTTTGAAGTCTCAAAACATCAAATCTCAAGCAAAATGTAACGTCGAAATTAACGCTGCCAACAAAAGAAGCGTTCCAAATTGGCGAAACATTCGCACACGCGCACATTTAGGGGGAAATGTGCAAACATACCGCTTTATGTGGCGGTAATTTATTTCTTTTGTCAACTCTATATGAATATTTATTATGTTTGGACGGTTTTACCATTTCATCGTGTGATAACGAGCCCTGAAATTGCTGCGGAAAATGTGATTGTATGGCATTAAGATTTGTCTTCTTTGGAAATTGTAACAAGATTGGGAACTTTTAAACTGCTTGAAAAAAGAGGTTCGCAATTCGTGTGTATAGATTTTTTTGGTATTTAATTGAATGACGAGATGAGCAAGGCGCTCGCCTGATGGTAAGCGCCACGCCAGCTCTTAAACTGACGCAACATCACACAGAACTATGAATTACAAAACACTGCATGACACTGAACTGCGCTCGCACTCCGAGACATAAGAAACTCAAGTCTCATAATGCCAGGGGTCGCCAGTATCCCATTAGCAGGACCCTGCAGTTTATTCCAAAGGGTTAAAAAAACCTCTTCTGGAATAAAGGCGTAATAGACTTAATCGCCTCATTGGTTTAGCGGCAACTTACTTAACTTACTTAACGTTAAGAAACCGTAGGGTCTTGGGTTCAAATGTTAGATCGGGCCACAATTTCGGATGAGTTGATGAATGTTCGGTTAAAAACAATTTCATAAGTTGCTTGGGATTGGATTTTGAATAGTATGTTGATACGTTATCACATCATGGAATAGAAATACACTCAGCGAACCGTGGTGCAGCACTAGTAGCCTCTGCTTACCCCTTCGGAGATACATGCGTAAGCTTCTGTAATAATTACTGTAATGTATTGTTAATGACATTGCTGTGGTTTATTAATTAATAACAGCCGCAGAGACAATAGAGTCGCTGTTTCAACTTAATTATTGGACTTTGTCCGCATAATTATCAAGGGGTGTCGCTTAATAGCATATAATAGCTCGCAGAACCGATAACCGATGGGACAGAAAGGTTCTGAAATGGAGGCCACGTACTGGCAAGCGCAGCGGTGGACGTCCACCTACAAGGTGGACAGACGACCTGATAAAGATCGCAGGAAGTCGCTGGATGCAGGCCGCTTCTAACAGGTCGGTCTGAAAATCTTTGGAGTAGGCCTATGTTCAGCAGTGGTCGTCTTGTGGCTGATGATGATGATGATGATGATGATCACTTAATAGGGTCGATTAATGCATGTTTTATTATAATTTCAATAGATAAATACACCCAACAGTCACACACATAGTCCTGACCCTACAGTAAGATACGAGTCTTGTGTCGTGGGTATCAGGAACTACGAGAGACTTTCGGTCTCATAACACCCAGACCACGAGACAAAGATTTGTGGATCACATAAATGTTTGTCTCGGTACGCGGATCGAACCCGTGGCTTCACTTCAAAGCCGGCTACTCTGCCTGCGCCACGGAGGCTGTCAAAACTATGTTAAGAATATGCGGTGTTGCCTATTTTATTCGTGTCTTTACATAGATCATGCAAGTTCTGTAGTCATTTCCACTGTTTTTTAATTTGATTGAATGACGAGACGAGCACTGCGCTCGCATGATGGTAAGCGCCACAGAACTTTACAAAATAACAAAGCACTGCACGGCACTGCACTGCGCTCGTCACCCCGAGACATAATATGGAAAGTATCATAATGCCCAGTAATTTCACTGGCTTCAATGTCCTTCAAACCGTCACACAACCGTGCTTACAACAAAATTTAGTCAAAAGCTGACTTAAAAACAATTACACTGAACAGTGAAAAATAACAATTGTAGGAATCTTTGGAGTCGGCGCAATTTCAGTTGACTAGCAGCGACACAGGCACCGACTCCAAAGAGATCTAAAATGTAAGTTTCATTAAACTTTAGTTTATTCTTCAATTTCTTGTTAAGTACAGCTATGGTATGTAAAATCCAACTGAATATTATAATCGGGATGACTGATCTGTAGTCCGTTGAGGAGTTTCCTTTTTTTACTCCATACTCCATCATCAGCAAATTTATATTTATATGGGACCGCATCGCGGCTAAACTCTATCTAATGATTTTTTATCCAGTCATTTATCTTTACGCCTTTATCTTCCGAAAAAAAAAAACACTGACGAAATTGAGAAAGAACCCTCGCACAAAGGCAATAATACCTTTCTAAAACATTTGTTTATCTTTTTATCAGCTATAATAAAATCATTTTCTGTAATTATCGCAAGCAATTTGTAGCCAATCGAGGCAATTTCGTTATCCCGAACAAATTAGGCGACGCCCACGGCCACCCGAATACTTTTCTTTTATAAACGAACTTTTAAAAGTGTATGGGCTCCTCGCAAACACCGTTGCGGTGTCACGCAAATTGTATAGCATTTACTTTGGATTTTGTGCTGCGGTGGGGATTAATTTCGATAAATGAAACCTCCAAATTGGTTTTTGTTTTTCAATTAACTATTATCGTCGGTGCGTAGTGGTTTGACGCAGAATGGTCAGACAGTGTGCGGTTGAAGATTGGAATCCCATATATTGTGGATATTTTTAGATTTCATATTCCCTTCTTCATTATTGATTCCTCAAACAAAGTGATAAAAAGCTTTTAAATTGGACGTCCTTATATATGCTAAGGAACAATTTGCAAACGGACGGAACGTTTCGAAAGCTTTTCAGCCTTCGTGGTCACAGGATGGTTGTGGTTTAAATTAGTTTTATTTCAATGAGTAATATTCGCATAAACATAGATAACCCTGCCCTATCTCAAAACACTTGTCCTTGTAAAGGTCGTGTGTGACACGGGTAGAGGCTTAGCTATTTTTATCTAGCACGAACACAGCCGATTAGTTTATTGATCAGCGTGCTGGGATGAATGATATGGGAGTGGTGTAGTCTAGTGTGCGAAGAAAAAATTTATAGATTTTAATAGCAAATGAGGCTTACTAGAAAGTTGATCATCTTGTTTATATCAGTTTGACAAAGGATTGCTTGATGGTAAGTGATCTGTTTAGCCTTAGAACACTCAAAAACGAGAATCTATGAGTGTGTTGCAAATCATAACGGAAAGGGATTTGTATTAGGAAAAAAAGAGAGGGAGGGTTGGCCTTTGGAAATACACCATAAGAAATAACTAGTTGCCACTTGAATGGGTTAAAACAAATTTTCTTCAAAGGTCTAAATTAGGTTTTCTTTTCGTAACTCAATTATTAATAGTTATAAATATTCTTTACATAATACCCTTCCACATTCTAATCTGGGTCAACGTTTGGCCTTGTATTTTGTAAAAGCCTCCTAACTTATGCAGCAATGGTGTTTTTTAATTCAACAAAAACATTCGGATATCCAGCGAAGGAAATGGCAAGCGGCCAACAAGCTGGCACGCCGATGGTTGGCCCCAATATTGTTCTGATGAAAAAAGGGTGTATGTAGAAGCCAATGTTTGACAAAAACTTGAGACTTATCGGAAAATATAATGAATAGATTGATAGATTTGAGTGATAGAGCCACGCTGAAGCAGTTTTGTCTACAGCATGAATGGGCTGGCTCGATCGGGTCGTTACCACTGTCTCACAGTAAACTGACGTAAAGTAGTGGCTTGCTGCTGTGTTTCGTACAGTGAGTGAGATATCCGGAAGCCCAAATCCCCTCCTCTTCTCAATCCCTAATTATCCTTCTTTCCTTTAAGGTCGACAACGCGCTCATGATTCTTTTGGTGGTGGGCGGTGGAAATCACTTACCATCAGGTGACCCACTTGCTCGTTTGCGGGCCTATGCTATAAAAAAAATTGGTGTTTTGTTAATAACTGACTAATTTCATTTGTATATTAATAGTTATTGAAATAAAATGTCTTAAAACAGAGCTGAATTATAATCCCATATTGTCTATACCACTCGTCTGGTCTCTATCCCTTAATAATTTATGTCATATTCTTAAGACATTAATTACCAAGGACGCAGATTAAAGATGCCATCACCATAATATCGGGTATTAAATTGTCTCACTGCTGGCCACGGGTATGATTGATAGGGATTCGTCGTTTCGTCCATCACGCTGGCTTAATGTGAGTTGTTAGACTTTATATACCTATGAATTACTTATGGAGAATTCTCAGATATGTTTATTCACGATGTTTTCCTTAATCGTCACATCGTTATGCTAAGATATTCCGAAGTTATCAGCCTTCACAAACTATATTTATAAATCTCATAAATATTTGTTAATATTACTTTATTGGTCTACAATGGCATGTACGCTTGAACTGAAAATCTTTTTTTTATTTTATTTAATTAAATTATGAGACGAGCAAGTCACTCGCCTGGTGGTAAGCGCCACGCCTGCCCATAAATAGAAGCAACACCACACAGAACTTAGAATTCTAAAGCAGTGCATGACATTGAACTGTGCTCGTCACCCCGAGACATAAGATGTTAAGTTTCATAAATAACACTACACATTTTAGACCCTTGCCTATACCTTCAGGGATACAAGCGTAAGCTTTATTTATTTATTTAAACTTCATTGTACACAAAGAGTACAGTACATAACACTAAAATATAACTAATACATATAGAAGTACAATTGGCGGCCTTATCGCTCAGGGCAATATCTTACAGGCAACCATGGGATGGAGATGAAAGAAGGAGAAAGAAAGGGCAGTTAAGAGTGTACAGTAAGCTAATTTTAAGAGTATACACAAATATAATTGATATACTAATTAAATATTATAAATAAATATATACATACATATAATACATAAACTAATAAACTAACAATAAAATTTATATGTATATACATAAATATGCATTTTGCATTTTGGTTACTACATTTTGCACTTGATTTGCATCTTCGGTCTCCGAAGAGGGAAGAAGTATATATACAGGCCGGCATGATTCTCGTGACCATTGATGAACTCATTGTTTGTCAGTGGTCGCTAGTTTTTTGGACTGCACTACGCTTACCATCAGGTGTAATGTGACCGCATTTCTGACTTTTCCGTGCTCAAATTAAAAAAAAATACTGACGATGTAAAAAGGGTAAGATAATAATGGAATTTATTAATAGCTTGGTGAAAACGTGATCGCGGCTTCCCTTCTGTTATGACGTCATTGTAAACAAGTTACGAACAAAGTAACTGTCATATAATATACTAGCTTTTGCTCGCGGCTCCGCCCACGTGATCAAACAAACAAACAAACAATCAAACTCTACAGCTTTATAATATTAGTATAGATTTGGGTAGCTTAGCGACGGAAGCCTTCAAATAATATTATTTCGGTAGCTTAGCAACGGAAGCCTTCAAATACGAATAATTTTCCCCGTTTTTGCAACATTTTCCACTGATGCTTCGCTTCTATTGGTCGCAGCGTAATGTTATATATCCTAAAGCCTTCCTCGATAAATGGACTATCCAACACAAAAATATTTTTTCAATTCGAACCAGTAGTTCCTGAGATTAGCGCGTTCAAACAAACAATCAAACAATCAAACTCTACAGCTTTATATATTAGTATAGATTGATATTTATTTGATACGTTTTTACCCCCACGTAGTACCAGCTTACGCAGCCTGCGAAACCGGTGAAGTTTTGCTTTGATTCCCAGGTTGATCAATCGGAATTTATTTATAGTTTGTTTCAAAATAATTAGAACACATTACCACTTCAAAAAAGACATATTTTATATATGTATTAGTATTTTAGTTTACTATATATTTATTTAATTTAATTTATTACTATTACTATATCCCTGTCTCTCACTCTCTCTTTCTCTATCTCTTTATTGTACACTACCGTGACTTCTTTTACTTCAATTTCTGTCCATCCAAAGGTTGTCTGGCAGAGATCGCTCGTAGTGATAAGACCGCCTATTGTAAAACCATTAAGTAGTCCTATGCTAAATTATTTTATGTGATTATTGGTTATACAATAAAGAGTTTTGTATTGTATTGTATTGTATGAGTTGCCTGGGATTGTTTGTGCTTGATATGGCGATAGACTCGCGCCCTTCATCGCTCATCACATCATGGGATGGTAATAAGCTCAACGAATCCGACACCACAGACATACTTATGCTTAGTCCGTGATTATAGACATGTGCTTATGTTATTTTTTACTCCAACAGAGTTTGAATAATCTTTACATAGTATAAAATTAAGTCGCTTCCGCTGTCTATTCGCTTAGATCTTTTAAACTATTCAACGGATTTTAATGCAGTTTCCAGCAATAGATAGAGTGATTTATGAGGAAGGTTTATATGTATATCGCGCTATGACCCATGGGAGCAGGGCCGTAACATGCAGGTGAAAGCGCGAGGGATAACTATTAAAAGTATATTTAAAAAAAAATGGCCATTAATTTAAACTGTAAAAGATCGCCAATAATTAAGTGAAAAGCGTTATTGCGGAGGAAAAACGCTGTAACAGGGGTGAAGTCTAACGCTTATTGGGTTTCGGGAATTAGCAATAAACCTAAAGCCGTTACATCGGTGGGGTAAGCTTAAAGCGCAAGGCCAGTTTTACTTCTTTAATGTTTCAATAATAAATTAGTATCTATGTATCTATTGAAAGGTTTTAATGTCATTGCCAGCGCTATAAAGGGCAAATAGAATCAAAATCAAAATCAAATAATTAATTGAATCAGTAAAATGTCAAACATCATTTAGATTCAGTCAAATTTTAACTCTACCGCCAGTTCGGAATGCTGATTCGTTAAAGAAGAACGGGCAAGAAACTCTAACGTTGCTCTTTTCTAAATGCCTGTGTCATAACCTATTTCAAGAATGTATACATAACAATCCTACTTCCTACTAATATTATAAACGCGAATATCCTATCCTATCCTACTAATATTATAAACGCGAAAGTTTGTAAGTATGGATGGATGGATGGATGTATGTTTGTTACTCTTTCACGTAAAAACTACTAAATGAAACTTTACAATAGTATAGCTTATACATCAGAATAGGACATAGGCTACTATGTTTTTCAAAAATCAACCCCTGAAGGGTTTAAAAATGGGATGAAAGTTTGTATGAAAAATCTAAACCGCTGAACTGATTTCAATGAATTTTGGCAAAAATATAGTTGATGACTCAGGGTTAAACATTGGGTATTTTTTTCTTTAAATTTCAACCCCTAAAGAGCTCAAATAGGGGATGAAAGTTTGAACGAAAAAATTTTGATGGCGAAATACTGATATCGCTTCTGGCCTAGCATAATTTACCGGCTGAATGAACTGGGGTGAAATTTGGCACATAAGTATATGATCTCGCATATACCTTACAATATAGTGCAGTGTTTATTTTTACTTATATAGCACTGCATGGCACTGAACTGCGCTCGTCACCCTGATACATAAGCTGTTAAGTCTCATAATGCCCAGTAATTTAACTGGCTTCAATGTCGTTCAAACCTAAACACAACAGTGCTTACACACTGTTGCTTGGCGGCAGAAATAGACAAAGTGGTGGCACCACATTCAAACTCACAGACATCTCAACTTTCCGTTATAAGAGTAGTATGTTTTTTTTTTTCCTGGCTCGGCAATGTGGCTACGCTACACCTGATGGTAAGTGTAGCGCAATACAATGTGTCCATCGTAGGTCGGCAAGATCATGCCGGCCTACCATAGGGCCAAGGGGGAGGAGTAGAAAAAGGGATGGGAAAAGGGTTAGGATCAGGGGGCAAGCCCCCTAGGGAGAACCGGATATACACTGGCTGACCCTGGAACGCGACCCACACAAGGTGGGCCACTATGGCAGGTTTTAGCACCAGTGTACGGTGGTCGCTATCCGGTCGGATACAAGTATCCTCCCATCAGCAATTATTTATTATATCCGCTACCTCCCAATATCGAAGACAGCCACCGATTCGGTAACACGTTCGGTGGAGCGGAAAGGTGTTCAGCGCGGTTTCAATTAGACGCTAGCTCATCCCAACATCCACCAATGCACTTGCACTTGCACTACACTTAAATAGGGATATTTATACCCTAGTTGTTTACCACTATATTTCAGTTTACTAAGTATTTAAATGCTGCAGTAGTTAGTGTCGTAATTTTCTTCGTTAAGAAATATACATGCTGGTGGTAAGATATTCTTATCCGCCCGGATAGCGACCACCGTACACGTAGTGTTAAAACTTGCCACTCACCTTGCGTGGCGCACGCAATAACTTTTTTTTTTATAGCATAGGCCGGCAAACGAGCAAGTGGGTCACCTAATGGTAAGTGAATCATGGGCGCGTTGCCGACCTTAAAGGAAAGGGATAATAAGGGATTGGGAAGGGGAGGGGATTTGGGCTTCCGGATATCTCACTCACCGTACGAAACGCAGCGGCAAGCCGCTACGTTACGTTGGTTTTCTGTGAGACAGTGGTAACGACCCGGTCGAGCCAGCCCATTCATGCTGTAGACAAAACTGTCTACAGCGTGGCTCTACCACTTGTAAACTACTAGGCATTATGAGACTTAATATCTTATGTCCCGGGTATCGAGCGCAGTTCAGTGCCATGCAGTGCAGTGCCTTATAATTCAAAGTTCTGTGTGGTGTTGCATCTGTTTATGGGCAGGCGTTGCACATACCATCAGGCGAGCGAGTTGCTCGTCTCGTCATTGAATTAAATAAAAAAAAACATATACTAGAATTACGGTGCTTGCTAGTTTATGCTAACTCATTTACGCACTTAAATTCATTCCTACTGTTACACACCAGTTGCTTAATTATCTCTAATATACTGAAATATACAGGAATACCAAGTCACGCTTTTTGTTACAACTCTTTCACATTTTACACTCCAGATATACATGTTTTATAACATGAAACAGTATGTGTTAGAGATAAGATATGGATTCATTTTTGATTTTGATTATTATTATATTTTTAACATAATTTTCACGTCTGGCTTGTTTTGTATTAGCCTCATCAGTCAAGTAATTTCAAGCTGCGTGCAACACGCTCTAACTCGATTTGCCATTGGGCATACTAAGGATTGCCTTAGTACTACTTTTTAGGGTTTCGTACCGTTACCAACGAAAGCCTTATTATTAGTTGTGTTATTATTGTGGATCCTAACAAATAATGAATCATAAAGCTATGTGTGTTTGTACGGAACCGTCTGTGCACAGGTCGGAATCAATCAATTGACCAGATTTATATTTTTAAAGACTGGAGAGAATGAGAAAGTCAACAGAGATACTTAAGTCAATTAAAAAAAGGAAATTGGAATATTTTGGCCACATAATGAGAAATAAATAATATGAACTCCGTCAACTAATCATTCAAGGGAAAATAAAGGGCAGGAGGAGGCCCGGTCATAGGCGGAGATTATGGCTTATGAATCTTTGCCAATGGTTCAACATGAGCACAAGATCATTGTGATCGCCTAACTCCGATAGAAAATGGCACTCAGTAAAGAAGATATTTTTAAATACATTTCCTTTGATTAAACTTGTGTCTAATTATGAAACGATTTCGATATCTTCTTCTGTGTCGAAGTTATCGTTTTGTTAGGTTACGCCATCCTTTACTTGGACGCTTCCACTTCGCCTGATCTTGAACAACCTTCGTAGTGAGACCAATTGTTTCTTCTTCTTCCACCTGCACTTCTCCCACTCGCAGTGGGGTCGGCGCAAAATGCTTTTTAACACATGTTACATAACGATTTGGCTTGTAGTTTTTACGATCGGCTGCTTGCCTGTCGTCACCCCTCTAGGAAGATTAGTTTTATATTATTTACCCCTAATATGTCAAGTATTTCAGACCCTCCCTGAGTTCCTTACCCTAGTACGATTTGGATTTACATTTGCGACCGACGAATTCTATCGCCTTAAATATGATGTTTAAAAATAAGTAATTAATGTTCCGACTGCACAGCCTATTTTCAATTCAATAAAAGTTAACATTCATTTCAATATGAAACAAGCGAAAGTTCGGATTATTGGCTTTTACTAGTAAAGCCTCTGCAAAATGGAAGTTATTAAAATTTAATTTGTAATCTGATTTTGTATTTTTGAATGTACATTTAACGAAGGCTTTCAATTTTATTCAAAATAATGAGAGAACTGCTTTTCAGAATAAAAATCGGGTTGATTTTTAAATTTCAACGCAGGACCTTTAGAATGTCCAGACCTTGATTTCAGATTGCTAAATGATGTAATCTCGCGTCTGTATCCTCGAAGGGGGTAATAGAGATGCAACTAATGAATTACCATTCGCCGGCATTAATTCCGTCTCATGATGTAATGTAGAGAACCTATCGCCATATCGAACTACAAATTGTGCTATACCCGGCACCCCATTTTATTTCATATTTTATTTTTCGTATGAGGAACTCAAACACAAATTAGGGTATTGCCTGTCCTGAGATTTGAACTTATAACCTCACGATTTCTTAGTATAATTACGGTGCCACTAGGCCATTAAAGTTATTTGAAATTAAATATCGTATATGAAAGGTCTAAAATTAAACATCGAGTTATAATAAAAAAATACCATATTAATTTAAAGTTAAGAAGTTAAATATAATGTTGACAGCCTTCGTGGCGCAGCGGGCGAGTAGCCGGCTGTGAAGCGAGAGGCTGCTGGTTCGATCCCCGCACCAAGACAAATGTTTGTGTGATCCACAAATATTTGTTTCGGGGTCTGAGTGTTGTGAGACCGAAAGTCTCTCGTACTTCCTTCCACGACACAAGACTCGTATCTTACTGTGGGGTCAGGACTATGTGTGTGACTGTTGGGTGTATTTATTTAAAAAAAAATATATGAAACCCCAAAACTCAACCGGACTAAACATAAAAAAATCGTTCGTTTATGCCACATCATAGCACAGTGCATATTTTCAACTGCCTTCGACGCCTCTGTCGTCGAGAGGAAATTAAACTCCTGCTGTTTTTAATTAACTCGTTCGCGCCGGTCCATCGAATGGTCGGTGAAATTAGTGTTTTATTTTTACCTACTCCAGGTCGAGTTAAACAAATAATTTTTATTGGGTAGTAAGTAAAAAAGTTATCTAATTGTATATTGCCTACATATATGTGTAGTACAAGCATCGAAGTTCGACAATTAGATAAAAGTTTAAAATTTAAATGCAGTTAAATTGCTACTAGAAAAATTGTAGAAAATATTAAGTTTAGCGCAGTTTAAATATCAGTATAATTAAAAAAAGGGTGGTTAAAAATTCAAACTGATTAATACACTTTTAAAGTTAATTTACTTTTACATTTAAGTTACTTTACATTTAAAACTAAAATGAATTTAGTTTTAAATGTTACCAAAACAGTAAAACAGTAAAATATAATTTCCTATACGAAAACCGTAATAAATAAAAAACAGCCTTTACTTCGTATCAAGGCGTGTAAGCACTTCTTAGCTTAATTTATTATAGGTGCCAATGCCCCGACATTCGCCACACTTTGGGGTAATGTGGCACATTCACTGAAACGGTATATTAGCGGTCCACCTCAAACCAAAATCTGATAACTGGTACCTCGAATTTGTTCGCGTAAATACCCCATTGCTATTCAAGTTGTGTAAGTTAGGCGGCGTGTCGATAAGACGGACCGTTTACATACAGCTCGACGCAAGGCAGAGGTGACGGTGAAAAATGGCGGTAACGACGATTGGGGTAAGTTGGGACATTTCTGATTTAGGAAGAGATACGGTTAAGTGTGAGATTTACGGCGTTTCTTTGTTCTTCGCCTTGATTTAAGTTGTATTTTTTTTTATTAGAATGACGAGACGAGCAATGCCATGCATTCCTTTGTAATTTAAAGTTCTATGTGGTGTTGCTTCTGTTTATGGGCAGGCGTGGCGCTTACCGTCAGGCGAGCGGTTGGCTCGTCTCGTTATTAAAAAAAAATATATAAACCGATTTTGATTGTGTTTTAAAAGGGTTTCTTTTTCGTATTATTCTCTATTGCATATAAAATAATGTAAATATTCAACATAGGAAACTACTCTATTGCTGAAACTTTTACATTGTTCCGCTCTAGCGTAAAATGGTCGACCGTAGCAATATAGAGTTGCATCAAATTAATACAATTCTCTACAAACGTTGAATATTAATGTTACCATTTTGGGTTAATTTAACGTTTGGTCGGACAGATTTATCAGTTAGAAGTAAATTTGGGTTCGTCGCGTGATGTATGACCTTATTGTATAAGAAATTGGACAATGATTTAAATTCAAGCTATCTTTCGCCTTTAGACTTAGTTAAAGGCCGGTTTTGAGGTAAGCGACTGAGGCAGGGTATTATATTAAAATTTAAAGGTGTTAGAGAAAGATTAGGCTTGAAGTATTTACGACCGGCGGCCTGACGTCAACCATTCTGACGAGAGGATCAAATCATTAATTCAAATCCATGGCTTCAGTGCAAACGATTTGTGTTTGCTCAACCTGGGATTTGAAGACATCGACAGTTTCTTAGCCTAAGCATGTCCACTAGACGAGTGTAGATTGAGTTCAAATATACGGGTTTCATAAATATTATTTCACGTTGTTTGTCCGGGATGAACTCCTAAACTACTGAACCGATTTTAATCAAATTTTGCAAACTGTCTGCATTTTGATCCAACTTGACTATGTCAAGGTAGGTTATATCTCAATTTATAGTTATTTTTTTATTGCAAATTATTTGTTTATTATGTGATAGAGTTATAATTATTTGTGAGTTCCATAAGATTCTAACACATGGCGGTATAAGGTAATTTATTAACTGAATAGAGTAAGTATCCAATACATGGCCCATAATGTATTGAATAGTTTACTACAATATAATTTAACATATACCATATTATATACCTTAGCCAGAGCAACGCATGGCCGGGTCTGCTAGTTGAAATATAGATATTGGAACAATAAATTAGAAAACTCAGTAAAGTTGCATCATCCGTCTGTTTTGAATACATGGACTTCCTGTGGCTGATGATGATGATGATGAATTATAATAAGCAATGGTTCATGTTATTTGAAAGTTGTATCATTTGTTTCTAGTACTATAAAATTGTCATAGTCAGGAGATCTAATCAATCTCTTAGTCATGTTAGTCATGACATCTCATGTTTACAGTGAAGATAAAAGAAAATTCCGTATGCAAGACTCGTGACGGGTTAATGGGCGAGTCCATTACGTAGATACAAACTCCGTGCTCTTGGAGAAAATTATCTTAAAATAAATATCGAAAAACATTTTTCATACGGTGCCGCGAAATGATGCGGAGCGGTACATGCACACCATAAATTGTGTTCACAAAGATGTTGTAATATTACTCTGTATATTCCATTTATCTATCTATCTCTTTTTTATGACATAGGCTGGCAAACGAGCAAGTAGGTCTACTGATGGTAAGTGATCGCCACTGCCTATGTACGCCCACAATACCAGAAGAATCATAGGAGCGTTGCCGATCTTTAAGGAAAGGGATAATTAAGGATTAGGAAGGGGAGGGGCATTTAGGCCTTCAGACTCGCCGCACCAAAATGCAACAGCAAACCGCCACTTTACGTCGGTTTTTTGAGTGATAGTGGTAACTCGTTCGAGCCGGCCCATTCATGCTGTAGACAAAAGTGTCTACAGCGTGGCGTTACCACAAATATTCTAATTTATATAACAGAACACTTATGAGGTAGCGTTGTGCTTACCATACCGAAATAAAATTTCTACTATACTGTAAGATTTCTTATAAACTTGTATTAGAAAGTTAAGAGGATAATGCTTCAGTGTGTCAGAAGTAAAAATCTAAACCGTCTACAGCAGCTTGGCATTTTAATGACTAGTTAAATAGGAAATTCCGTGTTTCCAACTGAACGAGAATTTTCTTAATAAACTCTATTAATAAGGAATCTAGTTAAACTTAGCAGGAAGATTCTAAAGTGTCCACTTATACCCCAATGATTGTACAGTCACGTACATATATTGCCTCATAGGTCTAGGAGTTCCATATATATAAGCTAAGATACCGGTGAGGTTCTGACTTCAAATACCAATTCAAAAATCACAATTTGTGTTTTTTTTTATCTGAGCACGGCAAATTGACTGCACTACACCTGATGGTAAGCGTAGTGCAGGCCAAAAATACCAGTGACCACCGACAAACAATGAGTTCATGGGTGGTCACCAGAATCATGCCAGCCTGGATAAATGCTTCTTCCCTGTTCGGAGAGGGAAGAAGTAAATCGAGAGGCTTGCGAAAGGACAGGTGGAATTACCCCTATACCCGCCCAACCAACCATCAAGTCATGTCACAAGCCCCTCGGGGGAACTGGGTATACACTGGCTAATCCTGGAACGCTATCTACACAAGGTGTGTTACTATGGCAGGTTTTAACACCATGTGTACGATCGCTATCCGGGCGGATATGAATATACTACCACCAGCATAAAGTGGCACCTCTACTAGCCATTTAATAAAGTGGCACTTTTTCCTACCCCTTCGGGTATAGGCAGAGACGTGCGTATATGTTATGTCACGTATCCCCCATTCCCGAGGCGCGGCACGTATTAAATCCGAATGTGCCTACACGAAGCCTGTCATATAGATTGATATATTATTATGCGTTGTATTTACATATTAATAAACATATTATCGGGGTAACGGTGTGTGTGTTTAATTAACTTGGTGTTTGTTGGTTTGCTGGTGGAAGAGTACATTTTTGTAAATGATTGGATATCGAATACCGTAAATATGGCGAAAATTCTACTATAGTGCCTTGCTTAATGTGTCGCGTTCCAGGGTCAGCCAGTATATATCTAATAACTTAAGGTTTAATAACTTATGAGTGGTAGAGCCACGCTGTAGACAGTTTTGTCTACAGCATGAATGGGCCGGCTCGCCCGGGTCGTTACCACTGTCTCACAGAAAACTGACGTAAAGTAGCGGCTTGCTGCTGCGTTTCGTACGGTGAGTGAGATATCCGGAAGCCCAAATAACCACAGTTGCTTATTCAGATGAATCGACTTACAGGTTGACATAATTACAGATAGTAAACAGATAATTGAGGCAAAATAACAGTTCTCTTTTTTGAGGAGGTTAAACTCGCAACCCTAAATAACAACTCCCACTTTTATTTACAAAACGCATTGCTGACATTTCTACACAATTTCTCTCCAACAAAGCATCTGAAGTTTTAATGTTATTTTTTATTTGTAGCCGATGTTGGGGCGAAGTTGGCAGACCAGCGCCTTTACATTCAAATGTGTTGAACTTTTCCATTGTGAAGGCCTTATGCTCGTCTTCACTTAAATTTGAATGTTTTATGGGTCATTTGGTACTTAGATTAAATTATACACACCCTTTACTTTTTAAAGTAACGAAGGGAACTTCGTAATTGGTCAGATAGAAAAATTCGAAAGATTCGAATTAAAAAGAAACGATGCTGCACACCCCAAATTTGAGTCGGTCTTTAGAGAATGGAATAGGAATTGGGAAGTGGAAATTTTTCGACGAGACGAGCAGCTCGTTCGTCTGATTTTGAGCGCCACGCCTTTTTTATGAGTGGTAGAGTCACGCTGTAGATAGTTTTGTCTACAGCTTGAATGGGCTGGCTCGACCGGGTCGTTACAACTGTCTCACAGAAAACCGACGTAAAGTAGCGGGCGGCTTGCTGCTGCGTTTCGTATGGTGAGTGAGATATCCGGAAGTCCAAATCCCCTCCCCTTCCCAATCCCTAATTATCCCTTTCCTTTAAAGTCGGCAACGCGCCCATGATTCTTCTGGTGGTGGGCGTTCATGAGCGGTGGAGATCACTTACCATCAGGTGACCCACTTGCTCGTTTGACGGCCTATGCTATTAAAAAAAAAATCATTGAAACATTTTACACATTGATTGCTGGATTGGCTGAAATAGACAAAGCGTAACCTACCCAGACTGTCTTTCTCATGAGGTCAGGTACAGTGATTATCAGGTACGCTGCAAACATTTAAACTTGAAAGGTATTTATTTAACCATTAAAAGGTAAAGTCGAAAAGCTTCGACACTCGATATTTGCATGTTTTTGCCGGATCCGAGCTGGCTCAAAGCAACGAATGTGTACGTTAAATTTACGACTGATTCGTGACGAACAAAATTACGTTTTTATTTATAACTAGCTTTTGCTCGCGGCTTCGCCCACGTGATCTGCTTTTTCCGGGATAAAAAGTAGCCTATGTCCTATTCTGATGTATAAGCTATATTATTATAAAGTTTCATTAAAATCCATTCAGTAGTTTTTACGTGAAAGAGTAACAAACATACATCCATCCATCCATACTTACAATCTTTCGCGTTTATAATATTAGTAGGATGTTTTTGTCTTTAGCAGTTGTATTTTAGTATTATGGTCTAAGATCCCGCGGAACATTGACCTTCACCCATCTGTTTACCGGATGAAAACAATAATTTAGGGTATAAAAGGTGTTGCCGAACACATACAAATAGGGTTGCCTAAAAAAATATGGTCAAGGATAGGTTTTGCCAATTTAAAAAAAAAAAAAAGAAGATATTATTTCACTGACTTGCTCACCAAATAAATGAACCTTCAATGAAAACCTACAATGTATACTACCTGCAATAGCTAGGAGCTAGATGAGCGCAATGACCACTTTTTAGTTACCTGTTTGCACACGGCAACCAGGTAGTAGTGGTCAGAAAAAGGTAGGCAACCTATTTTTTACAGATAGTATACATTGTACACTTTTCATTGAAGGTTAAATTTTTTTGGTAAGTAAGTCAGGGAAATTATAATTTTTTTTTTTTTTTTTTAAATGTTAATTAATCATATCCTTGACCATATTTTTTTAGGCAACCCTATTGGTATGTGTTCAGCAACACATTTTATACCCTAAAATGTTATTTTGATCCGGTAAACAGATGGGTGAAGGTCAATGTTCCCCGGGATCTTGTACTATTATTGTTGCTGGTATTTGTATTTTTGAACAAACAACCTCATTTAAAAATGTAAATGTAACTATTTTGATTTTGTTTCATTAAAAAAAGTAGGAGGTTATGATTTTTTGTTACTTTTTGTGCTGTGTTTTATTCGTCAAATATGGAAAAAATGTCTGTCTGTCTGTCTGTGGGGATAGGTGAGGCTGCGCAATAAAAAAAGATGGGTGTTAAAAATCTTATCCAGAAATGGATTTTAAAAGTAATTATGCCAGTTTATACATTAATTAAACATTACCGCAAAAAGTACACAATAAATTATAGACATTATCTGTTTTCATACGGAAGCCACGCAGTGAATTATTCAATATTCAGTGTAAATGTGGTTACACATTCACTATTAACAGTTGTATATTAATAAAATAGTTACTGTAGCTCTCGATTCGTCCCATGTGTAATGTATGAGTATTATATTGAATATACTGAGTGTATACAAGGTGGTAGGTCCTTCGTATGCGAGAGGCCGTCTGGGTTGGTGCCACCGCTTTGTCTATTTCTGCCGCCAAGCTACACTCACTGTAAGCACTGTTGTGTTTCGAGAACATTGAAGCCAGTGAAATTACTGGGCATTATGAGACTTATGTCTCGGGGTGACGGGCGCAGTTTAGTGCCATGCAGTGCTTTGTAATTAAAAGTTCTGAGTGGTGTTGCTTCTGTTTATGGGCAAGGACGAGACAAGCAAGGCGCTCGCCTGATGGTAAAGACCACGCCTGTCCATAGACAGAAGCAACACCACACGGAACTTTGAATTAAAAAAGCACTGCATGGCATGCATGAACTGGGCTCGTCACCCCGAGACATAAGATGTTAAGTCTCATAATGCCCAGTAATTTCACTGGCCTCAATGTCCTTCAAACCGAAACACAACAGTGCTTACACACTGTTGCTTGGCGGCAGAAATAGACAAAGCGGTGGTGCCAACCCAGACGGCCTCTCGTATACGAGGGACCTAGCACCTTGTTGGACGTCGCCTGGCACTGAAAAAAAACGTGTTGTCATTTCAAGTAAGATTTTGAGCCAGTTAGTGTTTGATAAATAAGAAGTCACGAGCTCGGTGTTACACTGAACGGTGTTGGTTCGTTTGTTTGAATCGCAAATATTTGTAATGAAGCTGGGTATTGTGGGTAAAGTCTGGAAGTGTCTATACATCTACAAGGAGTCGTCTAGGATTATAATCATTATCACTATGGTATATTCAAGTGAACTTATGTAAACTTACAAAATTTATTTATTTTCTGCCGCCAAGCAACAATGTGTAAGCACTGTTGTGTTTCGAGAACATTGAAGCCAGTGAAATTGCTGGGCATTATAAGACTAAACATCTTATGTCTCGGGATGACGAGCACAGTTCAGTGCCATGCAATACTTTTTAATAATATAAATTATAATAAGTGTACATATAATAAGTTTTGTGTGGTGTTGCTTCTGTTTATGGGCAGGCGTAGCGTTTACTATCAGGCAAGCGACTATAAAAAAATCTGCAAAAAGTTGACAAAGGCTTGACATTGCTAAAAACTTATTAAAAGTCCTTAGGTGCCACAACACGAAACATACACAAAGGCACACGCACATACACACGTACATAGTCACCAGTATAACAGCGTACTAGCAATCTTCAACGCCACTAACGGTTTTTTTTACTAGCCCTGTATTATATACGTCCCACTGCTGGGCACGGCCCTCCTCTACTGAATGAGAGGTATTAGCCCTTAGTCCACCACGCTGGCATAATGCGGGTTGGCAGACTTCACATACCTTCGAAAAATCTTGTCGAGTTCTCAGGTCTGCAGGTTTCCTCACGATGTTTCCTTCACCGTTAAAGCAAGCGATAATTGACAATTAACATACACGTAACTTAGAAAAGTCAGTGGTGTATGCTCTTGGGACTGGTTTCGAACCTTTTTTTTTATTTTTTTTTATAGCATAGGCCGGCAAACGAGCTCGTGGGTCACCTGATGGTAAGTGATCTCCACCGACCATGTACGCCCACAATACCAGAAGAATCATGGACGCGTTGCCAACCTTAAAGGAAAGGGATAATTAGGGATTGGGAATAGAAGGGGGATTTGGGCCTCCGGATATCTCACTCCCGTACGAAACGCAGCAGCAAGCCGCTACTTTATGTCGGTTTTCTGTGAGAAAGTGGTAACGACCCGGTCAAGCCGGCCAATTCATGCTGTAAACAAAACTATCTACAGCGTGGCTCTACCACTCGTCTTCGTCTTATTACAAAAACCTTAAACACTTACACTCACACACACACACACATAGTCGCCAATATAACAGCGTACTAGCAATCTTCAATTCCTAACGGTTACCGTAAAATAAACCGAATTCGTCCCTCGTCAATCCCCGCGGTATGGGATAAACGTTTTCAAGGCACTCGTGTGCTCTCTTCCATTATGTCGCGTGGAATACTTCCGCGTGTTTTGATGGAGGCCAAGGATGCTCGAGACGCGATGGGGTGAAAGCCCCATCATTGTTTACGGCGCGAATGACAAGGTCGTGACATATATTCTGTATGTGATGGAAGGGTTTTTAAAAATAAGGTTTTGATTGTGCTGGTAATCAGCAGCGGGGTTTGTTAATGGTTACTTAATATATGAAATTCGTTTGAACTTACTTTTATTTAATTTAATCGAAGGATGAGATGAGCAAGTTGCTCGCCTGATGGTAACCGCCACGCCTGCCAATAAACAAAAGCAACACCACACAGAACTTTGAATTATAAAGTACTGCATGACACTGAACTGCGCTTGTCATCCCGAGACATAAAATGCCCAGTAATTTCACTTGCTTCAATGTCCTTCAAATCGAAACACAACAGTGCTTACACAGTACTCGGCGGCAAAAATAGACAAAGAGGTGGTACCAACCCAGACGGACTTTCGCATACGCGGGACTTACCAACTCGCGGAAACCCTAAGTAGCTGATGACAATCCTGGATAAAAACAATAATAATTCCTCCAGTAACCATGCAGTATATTAATGAGGTTTGTATGACGTGCTCCTACCAGACCTCATATGTCAATTATATTAAGATTACACATGATTACGGGGTGACGTGAGCGGTGAGGATTATGGCGTGTTCCCCTCCGGCAATTTTGTCTGATAAGAAACGGTAACTAATTAAAGACACTGACTTGCATCAATTCATATATTCATGTCATATTTAAGGGTCATGAGTCTGACAATACAAGTGGTAGAGCCCCGCAGGAGATAGTTTTGTCTACAGGACGAATGGTCCCGGTCGTTACCACGATCTCACAAAAAACCGGCGTAAATTAGTAGCTTGCTGCTGCGTTTCGCACGGTGAGTGAGTAATCCGGAGGCCCAAATCCCCCTCCCCATCCCAATGCCTTAATTATGCCTTTCTGTTAAGGTCGGCAATGCGCCCGTGTTGCTTCTAGTGTTGTAGGCGTACATGGGCGTCGAAGATGACCCATCCCATTAGGTGACCTATTTGCTCGTTTGTCGATCTCTTTTTTTTGTCCGGGCACGACAGTGACTGCACTACACCTGATGGTAAGCGTAGTGCAATCCAACAAACCAGCGACCACCAACAATGAGTTTATTGGTGGTCACCAGATTCATGCCGGTCTATATAAATGCTTTTTCGCACTCCAAAGAGGGAAGCAAATCGAGGAGCCTGCCACAGGACACGCAGATGACTGATGCAGGCACAGGGATACAAGTATGTATCCCTATACCCGCCCCAACCAACCATCAAGTCCAGACGCAACCCCCTCGGGAGAAGCATATACACTAGCTGATCCTGAAACGCGATCCACACACCGTGTGTGTAATCGACATAACTATGGCAGGTTTTAACACCATGTGTACGCTATCCGGTCGCTATCCGGGCGGATATGAATATCCTACCACCTAATAAATAACATGACACCATATCGACTTTAGTCGTCAAAAATAAATAAAGCAAACACCTTTACCCCCAAATAAAAGCCCTCATCGACACGAGCGGCAGACTGGAGATTTAATAAAATCTTTAATGACTACAACCCGACTCTTTATGTGCAAATCACACTTTTACGCTCATATGAAAAAGCAACGGTTGAAAGGTAAAAATTGTCCCGGTGAGTACGCCGTCCCGGATATTAACTCCGCCCGGGTGACCCGGTTTTTTGTCCGGGAAGTCGGATTTTTTAATTTTCACACAAAAACCTCGTTCGTCGTGATATTACAATGGTTAGGTAATTTTTTGTTCCGGTGTGATAAAGTACGTGTGGTTTTCAATTCTATTTTTTTCTCTTTTTGTTCGTCTTTCGTTTTAGCGTGCTAACAGCGTTTTAGCCTCTTAATTTGGAATCGAGGCCAGGGTAAGAAATCATTGCTCGTATGTGCTGAAATCTTGTATTAAGATTTTTTATGTACCTTTAATTTTTTGTGGTTGAGCCACGCTGTAGACAGTTTTTCTACAGCATAAATTTGCCGGCTCGAGCGGGTCGTTACCACTGACTCACAGAAAACCAACGTAAAGTAGCGGCTTGCTGTTGCGTTTCCTATGAAGAGTGAGATATCCGGAGGCCCAAATCCAAGATTTGCCTGTTCTATTTTTGACCCTCTGGGAAGAAAACACCCAGACCAGAAACAAATATTTGTGGATCATATAAACATTTGTCTCCGTACAAGATTCGAGCCCGTATCCTCTCGTTCCACAGCCGGCTACTAATCCACTGCGCCGTGGAGGCTGTGTTTCTTTATTTATATTCTGTTTATTTTAAACAAAAAATGGCTACATCGCTTCCGTAACACTTGGCAAGGTTTCTAGTTTGTCACTTTGTACTCGTCCCAATTCGCCGAAATTACATCATCAGTAATTTTTGCCGAACTAAAATCTAGCAAAACATGTTCTACAGATTACAGATAAATCAGATTCCGAAATAATATGGCTATGGAACTTCATCTCATTATTTGTTTTGATGTTAATAAACTTTTGGTTGGAAAATATTCATGGATTTCTTTTAAATAGAATAAGGATATTTATTGTGCCAATTACTGTCGGAAAGTTTTTAGTACTTTTGTATGATAATAATTTGTGAGTTGACTTGGATCAATATTTTTTTTTATATTATATCTTGTTTCGACGGTTGAACTGCTGTAGTAGTGTTGTCCCAAAAATATACTACTGTCGTGATCTTTTTGTCGGCGCAGTACAAATAGATTAAGGCATGTCCTTATGATGAATATTTGTATTTTATCGAGCGTTAATGACGAGATGATGGTAAGCGTTACGCCTGCCCATAAACAGAAGTAACACCAATCAGAACTTAGAATTATGATGTACTGCATGGCAGTAGACTGCGCTCGTCACGACGAGGCGTAAGATGTGATGTCTCATAATGCCTAGTAATTTCAGTGCCTTCAATCTCTTTCAAACCGGAACATAACAGTAACAACTAACAAGGTGATG
The DNA here is from genome assembly GCA_949126905.1 of Amorpha juglandis. Classification (NCBI taxonomy): domain Eukaryota; kingdom Metazoa; phylum Arthropoda; class Insecta; order Lepidoptera; family Sphingidae; genus Amorpha; species Amorpha juglandis. The sequence continues at coordinate 1,008,958 of OX421368.1, forward strand.
ATAGGTCCCTCGTATGCGAGAGGCCGTTTGGATTGGTACCACCTCTTTGTCTATTTCTGCCGCCAAGCAACAGTGTGTGTACGATTGTGTTTCGGTTTGAAGGACACTGATGCCAGTGAAATTACTGAGCATTATGAGACTTAACATCTTATGTCTCGGGGTGACGAGCACTGTTCAGTGCCCAATTCAGTTCTGTGTGTTGCTTCTGTTTATGGGCAGGCGTGGCGCTTACCAAGCAAGCGCCTTGCTCGTCTCGTCATTCAATAAAATTAAAAAACGAACATAAAACTTGGTAGTAGAAATAGAAAAATGGGATATACATACCCGGACGGCCTCTCGCATAGGAAGGATCTAACACCTTATAGGAACAGGAGCTGTCTCATGTAATTATAGTGATTGATGTAAATTTACAGGTTCGTGTACTCTAGACAAATGTTAAGACATTAATACTAACGATGTAATTTTCTGTCGGTGAAACTTCGGCTTGGGCCTCAAGGTGTGAGAGAAAGAAGGTTGTTAAAAGAGTTAATAAACTAGAATAAGAAATTGTAATGCATAGGATAATGAAATAATTAAGATACATTTAGATGAAGATAATTTATTTTATGACGTAGGAGAGAATTTATCAGAAACCGTCATATATGAGCCCATGTCCTTTGATACTTTTTTTAAACTCTATGATATAGAAGAAAAATTTTTTGGTACCTATATTCTCACCTATTTCATATAAAACACTATCTGTCTCAATAAATATTCATTTATAACAATTTTAACAAAGCTGTGGACTTATTTGGATCAATTATTAAAAAAAAACGTCAATGATTTCGATACACTTTTTCTTTTTTTTACGATACCCAAATGTGGAGATTATTGGTGCCTTTTTCCAGACCAGTGGGCATCCCCAAGACACCATTACGTTTAAACATGACATGTTAAATTGGCTTTGGTGGCCTAATTACTAAATAAACGATTAGAATAAAAAAATCGTTTTAAAATCATATTTTTCTGATTCCAAGGGAACTCAAAAGGTGTTTAATAGTGGCAACACTGAAAATAGATTATTCGATTCCGTAAATTTTCTTTTAAGAAGAGCATACGATTATTGGAGATAATTCATTCGATTTACCACGAATATACATATTTTACTGGATTCATTTTTACCCAAGTTTTATTCATTTCAAGATAATCTTCATATTCCACCACTATTATAATACCCCTCAACATCTTGTACCTTACGGCAAACCCGATTAGTAATGTCCTGATCTGCCCGGGCCGAGTGGGCGACGGTCAACAGTACCATAATTTACTTATCGAGCCTCGTTACCTGAACCTTCATTTCCCCAGGACACGGCTAACGTTAGCGTTGCCAATTTTTTATTGGTAGACGTTGGTTTTATGTTGGGTAATTTTAGGAGCTCGCTAGTTCGGAAAAACATGACCTTATTTATCGGTATCATCATGCTGGCAAATAAAGTTATTAGATAGTATGGATTGGAAACTATGATTGTCTTTCATTGATTGCAAATAATGTGCCTGCAAAGTAATTGAATTTGGGATAGTGGCTCTAATTTTTATAGTACTGCTCTGGTGACAGCTTTAGGTCCTGAAATAAAGTGACTTCGCTCGGAATCTTCCCGTCACATGATAAATTATTTGTTTTTGACCGGCTCATTAATATTATGCGGTATGCTATTGGTCTCTATATGATTTTTTTTTCTTAATTAACAACTAATGTCTATACTTATAATCATATTTTATTAATAAAAGGCTTTATATGTTTTACCAATATTATTTTATTAAAATTTTTAGTCTGTGTCTCATTAAGTAATTTATTATGAAGTCTTTGTACAGACTTTATTCATATATCTAAAGGTAAAGCTAACGTTTAACAAAATTAGTGCACACAACATGTTGAACATTAATTTTAGTCAATATAAATCATTATTTACTGTCGAAGAAATTATAAAAATTTTCTAATTTGACAAACATAAAAATTAACCCTGGAAAAATAATACGTACCTGTAGGTGATGGTCGTGTATTAAAATATGACACGTGACAATAACTAAATAATTTATTGTTGATTAAAATAAAGATAATTTAATAATTATTTTTCTTTCAACAACATGATCAGTCATGGATTCCAATTGAAAACACTAAATGGAAAATATTAGTACATCTTACAACCTGTAGTATGTTTCTTGTACCTATTTACATATTTACATTGTCTGTTGGTCCATCTATTTTGGGAAATTAATCTTAAAAGAATTATTCAATCGGAAAAATATTTTATTCCACCCACCTATTTTTTTAAAATCAGTTAATATACCAAGTAGATATCAGAAGCGTGACGATATAAACCGTACTTTGGAATCATTTTTTTTTTATTTGGCACGGCTAAGTGAACCTGATGGTAAATAAAGTGCCGTTTAAAATATTATATCATCTCGCCAGAGATCGTTGCTTCTCAATGGTTACCAGAATTATACCAACCTACCTAACTGGATACACATCGACTAAAATCGGAATGTACGTAACCGCAACGACCCACTAATGTCGATATTCCGGAAAAAAAAAATCATAGATTCATGCACATCCACCCAAATAACATAAAATTACCATAAGTTAGGGCTGTATGCCGCTTCTCAAATAACCATATCCAGTTGATAAATTGGATAACATCTTCATAATTGATCAAAGATTTGGACAAATATACATTAAGTCCTACTCAAATAAATTTGATACACAATAAAGAAATTGAAGCTATTTGACGAGTACCATACCACGCTTAGCTTTTGGAGTTACAAACCAACTCAATTTAAAAGTTGTCACTATGGACTGGTTGCCAAAATATTTTTCCGTCATTGGCTTTTCAAAACCAGTAATGTTTTCCGTCACACACTCAGTTATTGCATTTAATTTGTTAAAACCATCGGCGTGTTTAAACGATAATTTACGAATATTAACAGGAATGTAGTTGAGATTTCAGTAGGCTATTAAAATACGGTGACTGAGTTTAGAGTTAATAAGCGAAATTACCGTTGCTGTTCATATGAAAATGTACTATCAAAATTGTTCATGTATAAACGGATTTAGAATTATAATTAGTATGCTTTACTAATTATAATTCTAAATCCGATTAAAACCATGTCAAACCTAATTTGATTTCTGGAATTACCAGTGGAACATGCTTAAATTGTAATATTCGTTAGTGAATAAATGAGCCAAATGTTTGGCGATATTATTCAATAGTGCGTCTCATATTGTGAGTACTATATGTCCCTTTAACACATACCGGAGGTCAGATATCGTCTCAGGTAGTATACTGATTTTTCCTAGTGAATATATGGTATTCAAAAACATACTAGGCAATGAAAGTAACTTAATTTGATGTCAGTATTACTACCAAGAATTTTAATAGCCGACTGAAACTACCAAAATAGAAATCATTATAACATTATTACTATCCTATACGTTAACGGGATGGATATGGAACGTTTATTTACAAATGTCTATATACATAAATAATATACAATGATATTCATTTATCTATAAACCGTCGAGTCCGTTCACTATTTCGATACAGATATGAATTTCCAATAATCGATTCAAGTTCACTATAGTCAAATCACTTTCATAGTCACTTATTATAAGAAACCTTCCAATTTCAAGTGTTACACGAATATAAAGTCTTATATGTAATCCGTGACGCACTTGAGAAGGTCCGGTTCGAGTCACACGATCTCGTCGTGGTGGACCACGTCGCTGCAACTGCCGGCTCGCTGCAGTCAGGCCCTCTGACGTCACACTCTCAACTCCTCCATTGTGACATTGGACTTGGCGTTTAATTGAGTATTCTTCTTTGTGAGTGTATTCGTGTTTATCATTTGCATCTGATGTGCTGAGAGCAGTGGCTGGTTTTCCTGTAACTGGCCACTGGCTAGAGTATTGATGTTACTCTTATTTATTTTAGGAGGAGGCGGCGCTCGAGGCAATGTTGCCATGCTTGCGACGTTATTACTCGGTAAGTCAGCGAATTCTGGTGGTGGCAATTGGTGATGAGAATGTGTGTGATGATGACTCAAAATCGTGGCCGGATCATTCTTCAAACTTGTTTGGTATGAAAGAGCACCTTCTAGGTCGCCACAAATATTATTCGGCATCTGACCATTCTCAACTCTTTTCTTTAGATGGGCACCATTATTCATCCCATCTTGACCATTCATCCTTGTCTTATCTCTTTGGTAGTAAACTCCAGCGAATATAAGGACGTTTAATATGAGCAAAGAGCAGCCTATAGCAATAGTTACACTAAGGGCTGTAGAATACGCAGCAAATCCGTCTTCAGGAGGGCTGGAGGTTGTAGTATCAGTCTTTTGTACTTCAGAGCTTCCCAAAGTGCTTTGTGTTATTGCGTTCAATCCAATTATATTGAAATTTAATGGTGAGGTTATATTCAAAATGCCCATGACGGGAATTTTCGTGGCCATTCCCGTATCTGTAATGATCAAGTCCGTGGTCTTTTTGAATGGTGGGCTGTATGTCTTCATTGTTGGTTGCAAGGAGGTATCCTCATGCTCTAGCTGATGATGTGAAGGAGGTACATCCTCACCGCCTGGACGGTGGAGATCTGGCACCAGATTTAGCCAGAATGATAACCTGTGGACAAGTTTCTTTTCCAGTATTGATATAGGAACCATGTTAAATGATAGTTTGAGACCTTTAGTAGTATCGATACAAAAAGGAAAAAAATGAGAACTTTAATTGGTATTTTAATTATTATATATTGTGTAGCAAGATGAACTGATAACTTATCATCAAAATTTGGTTTAAAAACCTAATCTTTCTGCCTGACATTATCGCGGCCCAATGCTAGAGTTCACTTTTCTATCGTAATTTAACAGTAATTAGTATTTTAATGGGTGAACCGTCGTTTGACCACCCTAGCCCGCAACGGTAACTAATTTTCAGCATTGCCTTGTCCGTTTGTCAGCACACTGTACCACATACAGGTGAGATTGGCCTAAGATTTTGGTAGCCCACCTACATTCCGCTCTTCCACTTCCACGCTTATTTAATATAATCAATAATGAATACTATTATTTTAATAAAATGGCATCTATAACGGAATATTTTAACTCATGGTAACTCAGAGTTGACTTAGGACCAATCCTTTCACCGAAAAGGAGTAAGTTTCATCATAAAAAATACAGTTTCGCGTTCACTATGAGAATACTTACCTATGAGCTCTGTAGTGGTTCTTCAATTTAGCTTTAGTGTCGATGTTCAAATACTTCTTATGCACGGCCTCGTACGCCGTCCATTCAATGTTCTTCATTCTTACTCTTTCTTGTCTTCCCGCTCTTATTGGATCGCTTTCTTGAGCTTCGTTTGGATTACTAAACAAAAACAAATTGTAATTTAATACCCGAACCCAATCCTAATAATATAAATGTAAATGTGTAAATTTGGATGTTTGATAACCAATTATGTCTGACGGTTGAACGGAATTGGACGCCATTTGGGATATAGGTAGATCATAATCTGGTTTAGGACATCGTCTACTTTTATAAAGAAAGTCACGTGGGTAGAACTCCAAGCAAATACTAGGGGATTATCAAAGCCAAAATCTCCAATCCCGTTTCCAACCCCTGAATTACCCCTTTCCCTTAAGGTTGGCAATAAGTCCATGATATTTCTGGTGTTGTGGATGTTCATAGACGGTGGAGATCAACAATTTGCTGACGTCGACAAAAAAAAAGTAGTTTATATTTTTATTGTGTGCTTCGTCAGCGCAATTATTAAAGTCGTTCGTTAATGACTTTATTTCTATTTAATATAATTTACTTATAGTTATTTTTTATCGCGTTAAAATACTCTACTTACCCAGTTTTGGCAAAGTTTCCCCAATACAACATCACGGACTCAGATAACGTTACTTCAGCTTTGGTGTAGTTGCGTGGGAAGTGGGCGAGCCCGCCCACCAGCGGGGCGCCAAATACGTACGGCAACTCTTCTCCGTGAATACAACCTTGACGCTGTTTAAATAAATATGACATCATCAAGTGATTTATTTTGTAGCTATGAGTAACTGCAAGTTGTGTTGCTCCGCTTATAGAGCTTCAGTATGACGAACACTAGCAGTCACCGGACACTGTAGCTTTAGTTGCTCACCAGTAAACAGAAGGTCATGATATGTATGTTAGTTATACAACTAGTAGTTCTGTTTATTTTGTAAGTCTAATTGACACAGCTCAGAGTCAGCACTCCCACAATGTTACTAGTATCTGCTATGCTACGTCTCTTGCCCCTTTTATAAATATGCTTTAAGAATTTATACGATTTTGAAAATAAACGCTAATAAGAATATTCTTATACAGCTAATGTTTTTAATGCAATAGAAATACGTTGATAGTTGGCATAATCATCAAACATCAGCTTCAAACATTCTTGCATGATATTTATTTTACTACGCTATGTCAATATTCAAATGGCATATTAATATGTCTGCATCAATTAACATTCATATCAACATTTGTGCAGGCTGTGCAGTTCGGACTAAATCTGTTTTATTTGCATTTGACAATCTGCCCTATGAAATATTGTTGGAAATATTTTTTGGAATCCATCGAATTATTTCGGTTCATTGTTCGGTTGGTGGTTTGTGATTGATATCGATTGCTTCTTTTGGAAATAATGAATGTTTAATATTAAGATACTGTTTTGATCTTTAATTATAAATAAATAATTTATTCGAAGAGATAGCTATTATTAAGAGATATTTATTGTTCAAGAAAACCTAAACAAGAATATCAGCTCAAGGAAATTTAATTATGTAGCACATAATACTGACTTTGAGACGGTGATTAGTTTAAATAAGTTAAGGCATTTTACGATAGATATGATAATACAGAAGTTCTACGAGTAAGGGATCCCTATAATTAAGAAAATATTAAGTACGCCAATAATCGGCGAAGGGGGTAGACAGAAGGGGGTTATCAGTACACCCACATTTCTCCAAGCTTATTTCCGCCCCATGATGTGATAGGGGGCTTGTATATTGCCTTACCGGGCTCAGTTCCAGACTCTAGGCTGATACTGAGCATCGAACGCGAGGATCAGACCCGAGACCTAAGTTGTACTGCATACGCATTACCACTGCGCCCACGAGGCAGTCAATTTATTCATTATAGAACCAATATTACCAACGAGGTAAATGTAAAACTATCCCGATAACTCATTCCCACCTCAAATTGCAGTAACTCTATGATTTCTCTTCAAATAGGGTTCAAACGGAGGTCCGGAGCTCTTAGACGTACCCTTGAACCTTTTACTGAAAGTGCTATTTCTCTGATTTTAGTGGCCTATAACTTAGTTATCTTTGACCTTGAATCCTATTGAATTATGTCAGTAAATTTGTGAAATTTATGGAGTAGTTAAGTTCATTTTACTTTGAGTAAAGTTGTAATGTTTATGGAGAGATTATTGACTTTATCGGCGCTGCCTCTGAAATTTAATGTCTTTGAGCAGATAAAACACCCGTTTAACTCATTTGTCAGGAAACATTAAACCGTGTGTGTATGTTTTAATAATCTTTTCTACTTGATTAAAATATACAATACTAATTGTTGATACTTTCAAAAAGGTTTAATACAAACTATTCATTGAAGTATTAACAATATACATTGTGATTTCTAAACTATATTACGAACTACATTTAGTGTGTTTTATTATTTGACAAATTACATTAGCAATGAAATTGTTAGCAAATGACACATCCGCTCTCGCAGATGGGCGCTCATATTTATCGCATCCGCTCATTCGAGAAACACGAGACACTACATATAATACTAACCTGAGGATAGTCTCCATATTTCGTTTGATAGTCAAACACGTACAAATAAGAGTTTCTTCGAAGTGCCGAATGTGTGTCTGCAGTTTGGACGATCGGCGCCACGACTTGTGCATCGCTCAGTGCTTCTAGAGTCTCATCTCTGTTGGGGACAATATAAAAATCACAATAAGTTACGTCCATAATATTGGAATGGCATTCAATCATCCGTAGAAGAACGAAAGTCACCGACATAGCTCAGCGAATTAGCAAGCTCAACTGGCAGTGGGCAGGCCACATATCTCGCAGAACCGATAACCGATGGGACAGAAAGGTTCTGGAATGGAGGCCACGTACTGGCAAGCGCAGCGTTGGACGTCCACCTACAAGGTGGACAGACGACCTGATAAAGATCGCAGGAAGTCACTGGATGCAGGCCGCTTCCAACAGGTCGGTCTGGAAATCTTTGGGAGAGGCCTATGTTTAGCAGTGGACGTCTTGTGGCTGATGATGATGATGATGATGATTCAATCATCTTCAGGTTATCCTTCTGAAATTCTTCTAGTTGACTTGTGAAAACATAGAAAAGTTTATAGGGAGCTCTACACAATAATTTAGACCAGCGAAATTCAACTGTGCTTTGCTTTGAGTGGATGCCCTAGAAACACAAACCAAAAGAATGTAGAGCTAAAGTTGAACTAGATCCGCCAAAAAGATGGTTTTTGCTTTTTTTTTAACTTACACTATCATATACAGCCACTTCTTCTTTTATAAGCCTATTATGTCTTATTATAGGACAGGCGTTGAAGAAGGGGATTCGGATTATTAAATAACCACGCTGATTCAATGCGAGTTGATGGGTCGCCATTGACTCGTTCGCATTACAGCAGGATTTATCACGGGCACATCGTTTAGGCTCGGTTACTGAAAGATTATACCAATGAGAAAATTATCTATAAATAAATATAATTACCTGATATTGATGGGATGTTGTACAGGCTTCTCCCAATCCGTGTACTCATTAATAATGGTGGCCAGTATCTCTGATAAGTGATAACTATAAGTGTTCCTCACGAAGGACTTCAGGATCTTCGACCTTCTGTCGGCTTCAATCCCGTATTGTACGTCATCTCCACTGAACGCGAAGTACGCCTCTGCTTTTGTTACGCCCAGCATCAAGTCATACCTAGTGGATTAATAAAATCTATTATTTTATATTATTTCTAGACACCAGAAGAGATTAAAAGGTGTTTTTACGTAGTTCTTTTCATGTTTTCATTTCTGTTTTTTCATTGTGTTACATATAATAAAACCTTGTGACTACATTGGACCTGATGTTAAGTACAATGCAAAATATTTTGTCGACCGTCATGAGATATTGCTTCTCGAATGGCGGCAGAATTATGTTGGCCTGAACTTACTGGATATACGCTGGCTGACCTCGGAACGCATCTCGCCAAAACGGCTCTTACACCATTCGTACTATAACCAGTATCCAGTTGGGTACATAAATGATCAGGCACCCTTCCACCAGCACTATTTTCTTCTTAGTATAACCCTTTTACTTCTTTATATAAAAGGTTTGTAGGACTTCAAACAAGCTATTGTAATAATAATATACTAACTTGGTAAGCTGAGCCACAGCACTCTTCCTCATGAGCACTGCGTTTATAATGTTGATAGCGTTCTGCGCCTGTCTTCCGATCGGCGCATGCGCGACCGTCTGACCAGCCCACTCGTACCCATTCTCAGGGTTCACTAGGAGATCTCCTGTATCTACGAGAAAAACATTTGGAGGCTGTAGGATATGGATATAGAAAGCACAATCTCACGTTTGGTTCCCTGAAGAGGTAAGTTCAAAACAAATGCACCCAAAATGCGCTTCTTAACATCTCATCATGTGCTAAAATACATGTCCTCTTATCGAGGAAAATTCGAATCTAGGGCAAGATAATGTTTGTTTTTAGAATCAAAATGTGTTAACTATCCGAAGTTCGAATGTCTTAATCGGACCGGGGTACATATATTTTTCTTGTAGTTAGATTTTTATTTATGAATTTTGCGAGTAATCGCTCTTGAATCAAATTGGTATTGGCGGTCTATAATTGGCATAATTTGTGTTCTTCAGTTTCAATATACCTATTTTCTTTATCTTTAACAGATGCCCCTCAATTCAAGACGAGTCTAAGAAAATTACTAATACACATCCAACAGCAATCCAAGAACATTTCATCAGACATACGATACTCAGAACGAAACAAGAAAAAAATAAGGACAAAAATCATGTCTTACTAGAAGTGCTAACTGAAAACACGGACGGAGCGAGATGAGAAAACTTTACGGAGACAATTTAATAACTGCCACCAGCTCCACTGACACGACTAAAGAATGTCGCCGAAGTGAAAACAAGGGTGGGCGCGCGCCACCGTGAAATAACGTTGGAACAACTGTACATTGCAGCTTTATATTGTTGATTTATACTCGGATTCTTTGTGCCCCCTTCTTGTTCTTCATTTCTGAAGATCAGTCGTTTCGAACACGCAATACAAATGGGGTTTACTTTTGTGTTATATATTTACTCTGTGGCGTGAAGATATGTGAATATTGTTCTGGGTTCTAAGAGAGATTACATCAATTGTCTTAAGACTCGATGGGCTCGTTTCAGGCCGTGATAGGTGTCAAACCTGTCGCCATACCGGGCTCAAATTTCATCAATTATGTGTGATTTTTCGACATAAAACTGAAGCACAATTTGTCATTGTCATTGACCTGAGAAATAAACCTTGGACCTCATGATTTCTGAGCCCAAGTAGATTGCTACAAGGATAATGAGGCGATATATAGTGTTTTCTTATGTATTGGTTTTAAATTGACAGTTCCTGACTTATACGATTATTTATTTACCAAATCTGTTGTAATCTGTTATATAGACGACGTCGGCAGGAAATCAGAATACAATAAGTAAAAATTAAATTAATTACTGTTGCCTAGGGCTTAAACATATAGTATTTTTTGTAAGTCTTCTACTAATAATATCATCATTAGAATCAAGATTTGAAAATCCTGCAAAGTTGGTCAAGCTTGCAAATCATGGCGTTACAATTAAGGAGTTACAGGAGAATGTTTGTATCTATCCGGATTCTTGATGCGACGTAATTAAATCCATTGAAATTGCAAAGTTGTTGGCAGTTTCAAATGGCCCACTTGTTCATAACTCAACACTTCCAATTCTGAAGGCATTCTAGGAGAGTTCCACAAGTTTTGCTTCGGTTATTGTATTAAACATCGATTACAAGAGACTTGATTACTCCTGATAATAATGTTGGTACTTATATATGTTGCGTATAGAATACCGTTTAAGATTGTCCTGTTTTTAGGTGTTTTTCATATTACATATGTATATGATCTCATGCTCAGAAACAACCAGCGTAGTCTGCCGACCGTTCCAGTCACCGAGCAAATTAAGTGTTCTTTTAATTGAATTTTTTAATTTCATCCGCTTCATACATAAATCCATGTTTAAATAATATCACAATAAATGAGCTAGTCTTTAAAGTACGATATTGAAGGAAAAGAATAAATAGATACATTTGTCACATTGTTACTGCCCCTTACTGCCCCTAAAGTCTCGGGTTCGATCCCCAAGTCGGGTCGGAGTAATACTGTGTTTTTCAATCATGAAACGCTCACCATTGGCACGAAGTTTAAAATTATGCCAGGTTTGGCGATAGGCACGCCACTTCTCACATAAGCGGACGGATATAACCTCAAAAAAATGTGAGTGTACTTGTTAAACTTCTGCCTACTCCCTGGGGGATCACTGACGTGAGTGTTTATTACTTACATTCATCCCTTTTCTTCTTTATCATAAAATACATTATTTATGAATGCAATTGGCTAATGTAGACATTATACTTTTAGAACTTGTAGACTCCTGTACTCATCCATTAATTTTATGTCCCTAGTGGCTACTTCTAACGTCGAAATGTTGAAATTAACCGCTAAAGTTCTGTATATTTTTAAAACTGCTGACCATGATGGACCAACCCTTCCAGAATATAAAGTAATTTAATTTCATAAAAAAGATTAAACATTTTAATTTCAGTTCTTTCTTTTACAACATACCATTACTTCACGAGAGAAAAGATCATAAGAATCCAAACAATCAAGACGAGGAAAAAGGTTCGATAAATGTCACTTCCAATACGAGATTTGAAATCGCTTCAGTCCGAGTCAATGAACGATCAACTGCCTGTTATGTAACTATTCCTCTTGAGAAAAATAAATTAAGCCATATCATGGTACCCTTTTCTAAATTCACCCCAATTTAGAGTGAAAAGACAACTAGCTATTGGATTGTAAAACAAGGGATCATTACATGTATACGTCTTCTAATTGGAACTCTTGTTTGTGACAATTTCGTCTGGCCATTCGCCAACCGGATTACAAGCTCTGGTATCAAGATACAATTTCGTTGTATAAATTGTTATAACAATAAAATAGTTATTTCTTACTTACAAGGGTCCGGTTTCTTTTTCTATAACTTGTTTATTTTTTCTTTTAGTACTAATAAATATAAGTTATTTATAGCTTTTGGTTCTTTTATCTAACGTATCTTTATTAGTCGTTCAGTTGTTGTTTCTTAGGACTTGTGCCTGATAAAAATAGGATTTATTTGTAAGACATAATTATAGTTGACACTAATGATAGGTTTTGAAATATGTTGGTTATTCTTGAAATAATTAAATTAGAATTACAAGCACAAATTAGCCACCAAATATTAATTGAACGAACGGAATGAATCGCATGATTCGACTTTCGATTAACATTAAAATATTGGTAGTAAGGAGCCTTCTAGTGGCGCTATAGGTTGGAGTTAGATGTTTCTCGGAGTAGGCAGTTTCTTCATTAATCTACACCATGACATTCATATTGTATTTTAAGCTTCCGTATCTAAAGAATATCAATGGAACCATATTTAAATCCTACGCCTTCTGACTAACTTATTAGTTTTTAACAGATATTATCTTCGAAACCATAATTAAAGCTTAATTTTTTACAGTGTGGTTAGGATATCCTAAAAAACAAGAACAATTTAAATGAGTGAGTGCCTTACCCTCGGTGCGTGAGTCAAATTTTCATTTCTCAACTCAGTTTTTTTGATTTGGAAATGTGTGGTCTAAATAAATCTTCTAGATACTTGAAGTCAGTTAGGTGTCAAATTAGATGCAAAAATATATAGACTATACTAAACAATGATCTTACCTATAACTACTCCATCGACGCTGGGCCCGAAAGCGTAAGCAAAGTCGGGCGCTTGCACTGGTGCGGACAGCATTGCTTCTAGTGGACGTTCTCGTAGACATCGTAGCAACGCGGGTGGTGTCAGTTCTGTTTCACACAATAAAAGTGTTTTAAAGTGATAACAATGTTATGTTATTGGTCTAACATAATACTGTTATGAAGAATGTAAAAGAAAACAATTGTATTTCTAGTCCAATAATACATTTTTCTTTCTTCTTTCTATAAAGCCGCGTTTCGTGGTGTTTAACCGATGGATAACCTTTTTTTGGCTTTTTAGTATCTTTGAGTTGGTTATCATTTTAGTTAAAAAGTTTCTATTTTTATATTTTTAGTAAAATCATCAATCATCAAAATCAGTTTATTTTTGCTTGGCTCGTCTCGTCATTCAATCAAATAAAAAAAACTCAAAGAAACTAATAAGTTAATAATAAAAATCTATATATTTATCCGTGTATTTACATAGGTCAGGCAGGTGCCATAGTCATTTCCATAGACCCTGTTACCCAATCCACTAACACCTCACCTCAATAACCAATTATAGATTTAAGTCCATCGTTACAATAGTCCTACACCGACCGGGGGCGGTCCTTGGGTACACTTTTATAGTGCATACAGGGATAGCCGCCGGGCGGTGTCACATCACAATATTAGATTAAATTTGTCTAACGGGCCTCTACGTGTTGGCTTCGGCCCCACGCACGCCTACCAAAGGTCCGGGACTCTATAGTCCCGAGATATGGTAAGACATAAAATCTATCTTGAGTGAGTACATGACAAAACGAGAAGATCGCTTGCCTGATGATAAGAGCAACGCCTGCCCGTAAACAGAAACAATTACAGTGCACTACATGGCACTGGACTGCGTTCGTGACACCGAAACATAAATTGTTATTGCCATTGTAATGTCATTGGATTCCATGCTATTAAATATCTATTATCAAATAATAACTACTAACCTGGTGAGCAATTTGCATGGGTTGCCACTATAGCAGCGTACTTGTTAGGATCTGCGACTAAGGACCATGGACTCAATCCAGATCCTGACATGAGAACTGCTCTGTGGAAGAGAAGACCTGGAACAAAAAACATTGTAAATCGACTATTTACTGCTGTTTTGTTGATTGCTTGAAAATCTTTTAGGAACCTATCATTTATTTAGGTTCTACTGCACCAATTTTTTGACATCTTTAAGATTTTCTGCACCCTCGTAATTGAACCTTGTTAATCTATTATCTGATGTTACGTAGTTACGTAGTAAGTAGTTACGTGTGTTGTTATTATTGTTAATTATCGTTCGCTTTATTTTATTTTTTATTTTACACACTTCATACATAAATGTATAGGCGGATTTAATGCCGGAGGCATTCTCTGCCAGTCAAACTAACATAATATAGAAGTAACATATTATCGTGATGAAACCTGAGGGTTCTACATAATAATTAGGAACTTTTCTTATTAAAATCGGGATTATATGCCTAACAGTTTTATATTATGATAGAATAGAAGGCTGATATTGTTAATAATATGTCCTGTAATTAATGAAACTCGAAACGAAAATTAATTAATGAAACTCCATCTGATAAAAAAAATACCGAACCGTTGAAACCACCTGATGGATTAATAAAAGATCTTCAATTTCTTAATGGTTGAACACTTTCTTCGAGAATAGTATAAGAACCATCTCGATGAAACTAGTTTTTAACCACAAGAAATAGATGGAACGATGTCACAGACATACAAATGGATCGAACTAATAACAACCTTAAAAACAAAACAAAAACAATCATATGCACAAAACACAAGAACTCATCAAATTATTCATATTCGGGTCACGCACCCTCATATCCGTGAATGCACTTAATAGTATGTGAGATAAATGTACCAACGAGTGTGTCACCGTTTTGAGTCAGGTGCGACCCTGGGGAAATTTAGCTTTATGAGCTTATATGCAATTTTCTGTTGACAGGTAACTGCTAGTTGGCAGTCAAAACAGATTATGACACTGTCCTTATGAATAACATATTCCCATATTTGGCTGTTAGAAAACCGCTTAAGGAGAGTTGGATGCAAATTTGCAATAAAATTTCAACCCACATCAAGTAAATTTTATTTTGCTAAATTCAGTAACTTATACCAATAATTTAAAGTTCTATTTTGCATAATCGTACATGGGAAATGTTTCATTTACGATTGTTTAATAAAATATGGAGTTTAACCTACTTAAATCGATAGCGACCACCGTAAACTGGTGTTAAAACCTGCCATAGTGAAACACCTTGTGTGGGTCATTATACGCTTGTATTGCAAATTTTCATATTGGATTCCGGCCGCTAAGTATAGTGACAGCTTCTTACTTTATTTTTCTAACTTATTATGAGCAATTCCTAAAAAGCGAAGGATTTCGAGTGACAGGTTGATAGTTTGCGTGTCTGGTCTTAGCACACATATTATTATGATGAACAAATCATGTTAGTAATTTGTTCCTCTGAGACTCAATTCCTATTATTACTAATGCTTAAGATCAATAATTGTTGTCATCATTTTATGATCACCGATGTTGCTGATCTTTGTGGAACGTGCCGATATTAGTAACGAGCTATATCAGTGGGTATTTTATTGCTGAATATCCGTTCCGTAATATAGTGTGTTATACAAGCACCACATCTTAACTAATATTATAAAAGCGAAAGTGAGTTTCTTTGTTACGCTTTCACACCTAAATCGCTGAACCGATTTTGATGAATTTTGGTACAGAGATAGATTTGACCCTGGAGACCGTTATAGGCTACTTTTTATCCCGCAAAAAGCTAGTCTTCTATATAATTAAAGAAAAACATTTCCACACAAGTCAGCTGCGCCAATGCAAACAAATTAACAAAAATAAAGTCAAGAATACATTAAGAGAATATAAAAAAAGAAAAACAGAAACATAACGCAACACAGTATCAGATGTAGCTCGAGCTTCAGTGTTGTTTAACGAGGTTATATGAAGAAAAATAGTTATCCAAAATATCTCTTTTCTTACATAAGATGTTAAACACAAAGCATTGAAATGATAACTGCGCTTTGATAACTGGTCCGAGAAAATTTATCTTCGCTTAAAACAACGGATAAGGAAACAAAATCTACAAAATGCTATTTATAAAATTCCTTTTATTTTTCCTGTACTTGAAGAAGCAAACGAGCCTCTGTGAGCGCTGCATTTTATTATTAAAGCGCCTCTTTCTTATTTGATGAGACATTTAATACAGTGTTGTTTTATTTAAAACCTCCTGATGCTCGTTTGCATGTCAGTAAGTCTCTATTTTCAACACTTATATTAAATATGATTTAATTTTTTCGTGTTCCATATTGTTTTTATTTAATTTTTCATTAAATATGGTGGGGCAGTCCGCCCATGACCGATATATGAACATAGTACAAAGCGCCGAAGCAGGCCCCGAAAGTGTGGCGTGACGAATTTGACTTCTTTGTTAAAATATTGGCTGACGACATCGTTGAATAAGAAAAATTGGAAACAGTTGAGAAAGAGGTTTGCGCAGTAGTGAGACCATGTTGAAAACCATAGATTTATTTTTAAATTTTCTTAAGCTATGACTAGTTAAACACTGCTTTTGTCGCTTTCTAGCCATTTTATAAATCACGTTGCCAGAGAAAGACAAATACGAAATAAACTTATTCATTGACTGTCCTTTGACCCCCGCAATGTTAGACGTATAATTTAGAATGCAATGTGACTCCCACATTAAAGTAGTTAATCTAAAAATATTACAACTCAGACTCATAGAAACTTCATGAAACCACATTTGACATCAACGGTCCGTTTTATAAGGGAGCAAACGATGCACGAAATCTACGAGATTTTAGCTCCGTCGTTGGTAATTTAGCACGTCTGGCTTGTAGTTTGTGTCGAGGTCGTCAGTCTCCTCTCAGATAATTTGTGTCGGCAAGTTAACGGGAAATTACTTAGATCATATCACGCTTGAACTTACGCCACTGCTTTGCGTCTCAGTTTTGCTAAATTTTCTCTTTTTTAGTTTGGCGTGTTTTGATCGTTTGACTTTTAAATCGCGTTCGCCCTTGAAAGTTCTGTGTATTTTAATGGTGCCTTAGTAAAAAATAACAATATCTGGTTCTGCATAATTGGGTTTGTATTTAGTGTGATTAAATTATGATTTCTATAACGTCCATAATAATGAGTGGTAGAGCCACGCTGTAGACAGTTTTGTCTACAGCATGAATGGGCCGGTTCGAACGGGTCGTAACCACGGTCTCACAGAAAACTGACGTAAAGTATCGGCTTGCTGCTGCGTTTTGTACGGTGAGTGAGATATCCGGAGGCCCAAATTCGCCTCCCCTTCGCAATCACTAATTATCCCTTTCCTTCTAAGCCGGCAACAGACCCATGATTCTTCGAGTATTGTGGGCGTACATGGGCGGTGGAGATCACTTACCATCAAGTAAAAAAAACTTCGCACTCGAGATATGTGATTTTATGACTAATTACACAAGCAGTCATAAAATTAACAGTAATGCTATACCAATGCTTTCTGCTTAAAAAACCAAAGACATTTATTAACACACAACACAATATCAGATCGATATCAGCAACTGAAATGACTGAAAAAGATCTATCAAACTCCAAACGCGTGCAAAATTCCAAAATTATATTTCAAGAACCCCCGAAAATGCAGCGGGCGTGATAAAAACCGATAAAGTAAACTGAGGTGGCACAGCCTCAGGCGTTCGAGTGGCTTTTATTTTCCGTTCGCTCGCGACTATGCTGATGAAAATTCAAGTGTTCAACGACTTAGAATATTCTTTGCATAATCTGTTTTCGGCGGGAATGGAGTTCGTGTGAATATCGAGGTTTTAAAAACAGGTGATCAGGTGCAAGATTGTATAGTGGTTTAGACAAATAATATTATATTCTACGTTATGCGGTAAGCAAGATGTCGGAGAAAAAATATTGAATGTGATTATCGGGGTGATTATTTTGCGATACCCTTTGCAGCTTTTCGGTGTTAGAAATATTAAAATGTAGCCGTAGTTCATATTAAAAATCTTTGTGTAAAGTCTTAGAACAGTAATTGCCTGCTCTTGTTTACAGAAAAGGGACTCGTACACGCTGGAGACAATTTTGACAATAGACAAAGCGGTGGTACCAACCCGGCTTCTCGCATATTAGGGACTTACCATCTTGTATGAAATTATTCCTCTGCGAAAATAGATAATGGATCAACTTTGAAGCTAGAACAACACCGTGCTTGTGCATTACATAAGATGTCTATATATCACTATAACAGTATGCTTTGTGTTTGCAAGTTTCAAGCAAAATTTAATATCAAAAGAGCAATGTTTGCATACGTATTCATTAAATTACATATTGTTAAACTGCGCAAACTGCACCGTTGTATCGACCCAGTTTTTCGGGCGGAACCGAGTGTCGACTCAGCGATACGTGCTGAAAATAGTCCACGTCATATGCGTGTTACTTTCGTTTCTAACTACATGCCCAAAAATGCAATGAGAAAAGTTTTTGTAGTCATCTTCTAATTTCACAACGTAAAATCTTTGTTTGTATTAATTACAGTTTGTGTCGGTTAAAAAGTTCATTGGCTGAATTCAACCTCATAAAATAAGCCACAATGGGAAACACTTTTTCGAATCTTTAGGTTGGTAACCTTGAATGAGCAAAACAAGAATGGGCACACTCATCAGAGAAATACAAGTACCTTGGAGAAAGATACCAAATCGGGATGTTAATATTTTTGGTAAATTATATACCTTGATCTGATTGTGGAACCTAAAACCATTTGAGCATATCAACTTACGCTTGTATTCCTGGAGAGCTAGGAGAAGGAACAACTAGCGTACCCGCGGTTCACCGCGTTCATTTCCGTCATGATACATGATAGATAGCGAGTAAATCACCATATAAGATACAAATCCAAAACGTAATCCGTTTCTACAACCAACTATGGGTTAACATGATTAATGAAACAAGGAAATTTTGCTCATAGAGTGAAATTACTAACACAGCTCTTCAACCTGTAGCAAGTATGGACTTAGATCTAGACTTAGAAAATCGCGTTTTTTTTTCTATCGCCATGAATATCGTTCTTATTACAATAAAACATTAAAAAACATTGTGATTTCGTCACGTCACGCCAAGTACTTCTATTGCTACACACGTTTCATTAGAACGTTATTTGTGTTCGTGCGTTGTGCCCTTTTATCTTACGGGCGTTTATCTTACGTGTTGTCATGATGTGAGTGAGCAAGATAGCTGTTGGTATCGGAGCTTTTGGAAAGTAGAAATTTAAATAATGTTGTAATTTTGTTTCTTCATCTTAGTTTAGTTTGTTGAGTATTTGAGCGCTATGACAAACGTGAGTGACACACAACCTGCTGAGAAAGAAAAACGTGATTTTGGATGCAAATATGCAATAGCATTTCAACCCACATCAAGTAAACATTGAGATTTAAATTTTATTTTGCTAAATTCAGTAACTTATAGATCAATAAGTAGCTGTTCCTCGCGGCTCCGCCCGCGTGATCTGCTTTTTCCGGGATAAAAAGTAGCCTATGGTCAACAAAGATAATGTAGGATTCTAATGGTAAAAGAATTTTGCAAATCGGTTCAGTAGTTTCAGAGCCTATTCAATGCAAACAATCAAATCTTTCCTTTTTATACCCTGGCTGAATCCCCTGCATTTTGATTTGCAAATTTGCAAATTTGTAATATCTTCCAAAAATGTATCTAAATTACATGCTGTAAGAGGTCATATTGATCTATATTAAATGCACAATGTATTTAAGGTACTTAATTTGATAAGGATTAATGCTGTATTGCTTAAAACCGCTTCGTAAATAAGCCATTACTTCTCGTTAAAAGTAAAAGATAGAAAATGGTTATTGTGGGTTATCCCTAAGAGATAGACATATAGCATCGCAGACTTTTTTGTAGACCTTTTTAAGGTGCACAATACTGTAGTACATTATTTTGATATATGTCGTAGGGTTTTAGCCAGCATTTTCAATGTAAGCGCAAAATTATGTGAAAAAAAAATACTACGCCACATTAGAAACTTCTAAAATTATTCGTGTTTCTCTTATATTATGCATTTATTATACTTTATTAAATAAATAATAAATAAATAAATACACCCAACAGTCACATACATAGTTCTGATCCCACAGTAAGATACGAGTCTTGTGTCGTGAGTATCAGGAACTACGAGAGACTTTCGGTCTCACAACACCCAGACCCCGAAACAAATAAATGTGGATCACACAAACATTTGTCTCGGTGCGGGGATCGAACCCGCGGCCTCTCGCTTCACAGCCGGCTACTCGCCCACTGCGCCACGGAGGCTGTCTTTATTATACATATAAACCTTCCTCTTGAATCACTTTATCAGTAAAAAAAACTGCATCAAAATCCGTTGCGTAATTTTAAAATTATATAGGGACAGACAAACAGCGTGAATCGACTTTGTTTTATACTATATATTGGTAATACTTTCTTCACCCACGTGATTTAATTTTGAGTTGAATAAAGTAGGTACATTAATTAATTACGCATTGTTCACCTAGTTGGAGAAAGTTCAAAGATCTGTAGGAGTCCGTCTGGGTAGGTGATAAGCCGTCCAATAGATGGCGCTATGATCGAGCTAAATCGCGCTATGGTTTCATTGCAAGCCAAACATCTTATACAGGTGCCTGTCGCGCCATCTATATTCATTTAATTTTCGTTTTAATTTTTGAATTGCAGTACTAGTGTACTCATACACTGTACTGTGATATCAAGTCACCCTAGCGCTCTATTTTCGTTGTTTAGCCTATATCTGTGAAGAAGCGGTTGTTTATCAATATATTGAACTGTTGCGTTGTCGTATCTACGATGAAAGTTTTGCAATTATGATTTACTAGCTTTTGCTCGCGGCTCCGCCCGCGTTATCTGCATTTTCCGGGATAAAAAGTAGCCTATGTCCTATTCTGATGTATAAGCTATATTATTGTAAGGTTTCATTAAAATCCATTCAGTAGTTTTTACGTGAAAGAGTAACAAACATACATCCATTCATCCATACTTACAAACTTTCGCGTTTATAATATTAGTAGGATAGTAGGATTTGTAAAATACGAAATTTAACCTATGTACTTAAATCTAATAAATTTAGCAAAATAAAGTATTTGCATCCATTTATCACCCTCCTCTTCTTAGATCCCTATTTATCTCTATCTAGGCTTCTAGGATCACACCTTAGTGTAAAGCACAGACGAGATTTATAAAGCTCATTAAAGTTGTTGTCGTGTACATATAGAGTGTGGTTCTCAATCTACTCTGTGCTAACGTCAGCTGAGCTTAGATAATAAGCTGTTTTACTCAGGACTAATGCAGCTTATACTAAGCTTTACTCGTGGGAGGTATGAGCTAATGTAAGATAATTTGTTAAGACTTAGTTAAAGATCAGTATTTAGCTGGTTAAAATTGTGTTGGGGAAACAGTGATGACTTATAAATTTCTAGTCTTCAAACATTTAGAACTTTGAATTATAAATCACTGCATGGCACTGAACTGCACTAGTCGCCCCGAGACATAAGACGTTAAGTCTCATAATGCCCAGTAATTTAACTGGCTTCAATTTCCTTCTAACCGAAACACAACTGCTTACACATTGTTGTTTGGCGGCAGGAATAGATAAAGCGGTGGTACCAACCCAGACAGCCTCTCACATACGAGGGACGACCACCTTGTGGTGTTATGGAAAACATTTTTTGTTGAAATGTACACGGCATTTGCCTAAACACAAATATATACAGAGACATATCTACCCACCCATTCACCAAAGACCTCATAAAGTTTTTCGCTTATTATATGACGTTATTTCGTTTCCTCGTGAAATGACCCTGATGAGACAATAAACAAGATGTAATATAATTTGTTCGCCCAGCTCTGTCCGATACGTGATCAGACTAGAATGGAATGGGAATTGAAAATGAGAATATCGTACGGGAAATAAAACATGTAATGTGAGCGAGGAATTTAGCGGAGTTGGGGAGCCGTATTGTATTGTCAGTACTAAATTGAAGATTCTGATTCAAATTACATACACAATTATTGAAACCCGGTTCAAAATAAACTATCCGGTTGATATTGATATCGCCTAAACTTAGCTAAATGTAAAAAAGTAGTATCAAGAACGTGATAACGGACTTAGATGATAAAGTACAACCAATAGTAATTCAACATGACTAAAATTAATGAGTTTACGCCAAAGTAGCCTTTGGCGAGTTACATATGTTGAAAGTTACATTGAAAGTTACATATGTGAAGTGACATAGTAATATTCCTATTTATATCCATTCATTGAATAATCCACACATTTGTTATGCTGGGTCAGTGAATGTAGTATCTGTTTGTGCTGAAATTTACTAATTTACTAAAATCGAGAAACACAAACGCATATTCTGATTAACCGACCTGTAATTTAAATAATGGACCTCACCGATTTCACAACCTAAGTATGCTGCCAGTAGAGTCACTAGATCGTTCAGACGCACGTGACTGAACGTTCATAAGACCTGAACTAATCTAACAAAATCTTTTACTTTTCCTATTCCCAAAACAGTCATGTCGTGTTTTATAGTCTGTCCTGATGTACAGACCTTTATCTACCTATCTTTTACCACTAATATCCCCATCCACTATGCATTATATTTGCATTGGACGTCCCTTAACAAATCTTCGTATCGCCCTCAAGATTGAATAAGGAATGATCCTAGAATATTCTTGCGGGATAATAAAGGCGGTATAGCATTTCGTTCAATCCCGGTTCGGTAGCTTAGCCGGTTTCAATCTCAGGTTATAAGGAAGGGTTGGGAATGCAGATTGAGATTTGTATGCGAAAGTAATATTATGCAGATTTTATGAAATTTCCGTATGCT
Source organism: Amorpha juglandis (assembly GCA_949126905.1). Lineage (NCBI taxonomy): Eukaryota > Metazoa > Arthropoda > Insecta > Lepidoptera > Sphingidae > Amorpha > Amorpha juglandis. Next base: position 1,032,045 of record OX421368.1, read on the forward strand.
CAACATGTACCTCCTACCCGATCCACATTCCTTTCTTCAAAGGTCGATAACACACATAGATTTTCAAAAATGGTTTTTAATCATTCATTATCAGGTGATACCCTTGCTTCTGCCATCATCTATCTATCTATATATATAAAAATGAATCGCTGTGCGTGTGTCTCGCCAAAACTCGAGACTGGCTGTACCGATTTGGCTAATTCTGATCTTGAAATATTTGTGGAAGTTCAGGGAAGGTTTACCCGGTGAGAAAAAATTAGTAACATAAATAATAAGCAAGGGAAAACACTAAAAACGACAACTTAATTTTCCAATACAAACTGTTCCTGGGTATGAAACACTTGATGTCTTTTTGATGTGAAACATCTATAAGCGCAGGTATAAACCGGATTGTTGGCGTTGCGAAGCTTGCCGTTATGACGGGTCGCCACGCTATACTAGACAGGACATGGACAGGACAGGACAGGAACATAACAGGATAGAACAGGACAGGGCAGGGACAGGACAAGACAGGGACAGCGACAGGGACAGGGACAGGGACAGGGACAGGGACAGGGACAGGGACAGGGACAGGGACAGGGACAGGGACAGGGACAGGGACAGGGACAGGGACAGGGACAGGGACAGGGACAGGGACAGGGACAGGGACAGGGACAGGGACAGGGACAGGGACAGGGACAGGGACAGGGACAGGGACAGGGACAGGGACAGGGACAGGGACAGGGACAGGGACAGGGACAGGGACAGGGACAGGGACAGGGACAGGGACAGGGACAGGGACAGGGACAGGGACAGGGACAGGGACAGGGACAGGGACAGGGACAGGGACAGGGACAGGGACAGGGACAGGGACAGGGACAGGGACAGGGACAGGGACAGGGACAGGGACAGGGACAGGGACAGGGACAGGGACAGGGACAGGGACAGGGACAGGGACAGGGACAGGGACAGGGACAGGGACAGGGACAGGGACAGGGACAGGGACAGGGACAGGGACAGGGACAGGGACAGGGACAGGGACAGGGACAGGGACAGGGACAGGGACAGGGACAGGGACAGGGACAGGGACAGGGACAGGGACAGGGACAGGGACAGGGACAGGGACAGGGACAGGGACAGGGACAGGGACAGGGACAGGGACAGGGACAGGGACAGGGACAGGGACAGGGACAGGGACAGGGACAGGGACAGGGACAGGGACAGGGACAGGGACAGGGACAGGGACAGGGACAGGGACAGGGACAGGGACAGGGACAGGGACAGGGACAGGGACAGGGACAGGGACAGGGACAGGGACAGGGACAGGGACAGGGACAGGGACAGGGACAGGGACAGGGACAGGGACAGGGACAGGGACAGGGACAGGGACAGGGACAGGGACAGGGACAGGGACAGGGACAGGGACAGGGACAGGGACAGGGACAGGGACAGGGACAGGGACAGGGACAGGGACAGGGACAGGGACAGGGACAGGGACAGGGACAGGGACAGGGACAGGGACAGGGACAGGGACAGGGACAGGGACAGGGACAGGGACAGGGACAGGGACAGGGACAGGGACAGGGACAGGGACAGGGACAGGTCAGGACAGGCCAGGACAGGGACAGGACAGGACAGGACAGGACAGGCGCAGGACAGGCGCAGGACAGGGACAGGACAGGACAGGGACAGGACAGGACAGGGACAGGGCAGGGACAGGACAGGGACAGGGACAGGACACGACAGGGACAGGACACGACAGGGACAGTACAGGGACAGGACACAACAGGGACAGGACAGGACAGGGACAGGACTGTCCCACCGGGGGGAGGTGGAAGACGACCTGACTTAGGTCGTCGAAGTCAATTAAATGTGCGACGGGCTACCTCACGTGCAATGGTGCAGTACCTCACTTAATTGCATTTAATGTAAATGAAACATTTGTATTAAGTTTTGACCACATTTTACACAAATATATGTAGGTGATACGAAGTTCACCGGGTCATCTAGTCTGCTATAAAAATTTCGTGCGTATCGTGGAGTCCTAAATTTTCTTCTTCAAACTCCATTTAATGTTTCCACGAGACTTTGCCGTTGATGTTTTGATTGTCTTTCTCACTCTGCCTTTAATGAAAAGTCATTTATATGACATAAGCCACGTCTATATCCAAGGCAGAGATGCAATTTGTACATCCACGGTTCGTCGAGCTTTGTTCTGTCCCATAATATGATAGGGAGCCATACCGGAGACAAATACCCAGGCAATTTTATGTGTTATTTTTCCGATCGAAAAATTCAAACATACGTTGTGATTGCTTGATCTGGGATTGGAGAGCAGGACATCACAAATTCTCAGCCTATGTATGTATGCTGCCAAAGGCGGAAAAGTCGTTAAGCCATTACATAAAAGCACTACTGCTAGTTAAAGTCCCTCTTCATAACCGAGAAATATTTAACGTTTACTGTTGCTCCGTAATTGTTTCTGTGTTCGTTTATTTTTAATATTCATCGGGTTTTCGCGCTATACCTGAATTTTACGAAACATAAATTTTGTTTTCTGACTTAAATATTTCAATATACGGCTCAGTCTCAGTGGTAGATATTGATGTTGTGAGTACGGGTTCGAATACCAATCATCACAAATAATAGTAGATGTACAATGTGTATACACGGTATGGTATGCGAGAGGCCGTCTGGGTTAGTACCACCGCTTTGTCTATTTATGCCGCCAAGCAACGGTGTGTAATAACTGTTATATTTCGGTTTGAAAAATATTGAAGCCAGTGAAATTACTCGGCATTACGAGACTTAATGCCCTATGTCGTGGGGTGACGAGGGCAGTTCAGTGTCATGCAGTGCTTTGTTATTCAAAGTTCTGTGAGGTGTTGCTTCTGTTTATGGGCAGGCGTAACGTTTACCATCAGGAGAGCGACTTGCTCGTCTCATCATTCGATTATCTAAACAAAAAAAATGTAAAATATTTAATATTGTATCTAAATGTTTGGTACATTATTTATCATACGAAAGTTAACAGCAAGATATTACCGTCAGCTTTCTGTGGGACAGTGGTAACAATCCGGTCGAGCCGGCTCATACATGCTTTATCATTCATAATTTCAGAAATGTGGATACCGACCATTAAAGAAACAGGATTAGGAGATTTTCCTGAAATCTCACGAATCGCACAAAACAGAACTGCTGGTCTGACTCATCCGGCCCGTTAATGCTATAAACAAAACTGCTCCCACCACACACTTGTAAAAAGAAATACATAAATCAACAATTATTCGTGAATATGCTTCACAACCGCAACACGAATAATACATAAAACAAAATAGGAAAACTCATTTACAACCACCGTTGTCTAACTCAAAATACAAGATTAAACCGCTCGCGACTGCTACGTTTAAAATTCTATTTAATCTGAAACAGCTACCAGTGTAGTGTATGGTTCCAAAACTTTCAAATCTGTAGGCAAAGAGGAAATTTGACCGGCGTGAGATTTTTATTTTATCCGAGCACGGCAAAGTGACTGCACTACACCTGATGGTAAGCGTAATGCAGTCCAAAGTACCAGCGACCACCGACAAGTTTATCGGTGGTCAACAGAATTATGCCAGTCTGTATAAATGCTTCTCACATTCTGAGGAGAGAGTAAACAAATCGAGGGGCCTGTGATAGGACAGGAATTATATGTGACCCTCGAAAAATGATGCAACGAAATGTTGACTTCATGAAAAAACCACATGCATTGTAGCCATCGTGTTAGCTAGAGCTATGGAAAAAAATATATAGCTGACCGATAAAACCAAATAATGAAGAAAGTGTCTGAAGATATCAAGTTCTGATTTATGGAATAATTAAACTAAATGTAAAAAAAACTACTTCAAAATTATGTTAAAAATGCACGAAATAGAGATGATACTTGTAAACACGCAGCTTCATTATAAACAAGAACTAAGATACATTATTTATTTAAGTACCAATCTATACTAATATTATAAAGCTGTAGAGTTTGATTGTTTGTTTGTTTGTTTGAACGCGCTAATCTCAGGAACTACTGGTTCGAATTGAAAAAATCTTTTTGTGTTGGATAGTCCATTTATCGAGGAAGGCTTTAGGCTATATAACATTACGCTGCGACTATTAGAAGCGAAGCATCAGTGAAAAATATTGCAAAAACGGGGAAAATTATTCATATTTGAAGGCTTCCGTTGCTAAGCTACCCAAATCTATACTAATATTATAAAGCTGTAGAGTTTGATTGTTTGTTTGTTTGTTTGTTCACGCGGGCGGAGCCGCGAGCAAAAGCTAGTAATAAATAATGTCATAACTAAAACTTTAGGAATCGCTCTTCTACATAATAATAACCGTTTTCCGTCAGAATAATGTTCATCTAAATGCATCCCTGAAGGTTCTGACTCATTTCGTATGTTCGGTGTTTCGTATTTCAGCGGAGCTATTTGGTGCTTGAAACTAGTCGTATTTTTATATAATTTTTTGTAGCTTTTGGTAACGACTTTTCTGGTGTATGTAATTTTTAAATATTTTAGGTAGAACTTAGTTCTTTGAATTGAATTTCATGAGTAATTTTGGAATTTTAAGGGCTGGTTCTTGGCCAAATAAATGTTATCTGTCAGATAACAAATTAAACAACCAAAGTAGTCATTTAATATGTTTATGGGCTTACATCGGTATAATAATTATCCAGTTGAATTGCGTTACATCCGTAGTAATAAGACGAAACTGTATTAATGATTAATTTGGCGAAATAGTGGCGAAAAGTACTTTGTTGTCAAATTCGTCATCTTCTATTTATTTATTTATTTAATGACTAGTAATAAATCTTCTAGTTTTATATAATCAGTTCCAGAATGCGGTTGAAAGAAACCACTCGTTTATTTACTATCGTTAAAGTGCCTTGGACATGCGTTTCAAACATTCCACAGTTCCTCTTCTGCGTGGATTTATTTTCATGTAAGCCTAAGTTTTTAGGTTTTTGTATACTTTTATTCTGTTTACTATGACCACTATTTTTTAAAGCGGAATATTTTTTTTATGAAACACAACCTTTTCGACCAACTTCAAAAATTAGGAGATTTTCAATTTTTTTACGCATATGACGCGATAGCTGTCTCCGCCAAATGTGGACTGATGTTATTGATTCGTATTACAGCCGATATGGTTTATCTCGAGGGTGGTTGCATACATGATGGAGATCTAACAGTTTACGATAGAAGAATGGAAAACTCAACTGATTTCAGTAAACCCATCCTTACTCGGCTTTTAACTTTATTGTTTAAAAACGTGTAGTTAAATTATCTAAAGACCTCTGAGTTCCTCGCCAGATTATCATGCCGAGTTATAAAAGCCATCAGAATTCAACAACATTTGAACAAACAAGTGGCTTGGTGTTAAACTCATTACGTTTATATACAGTGTGCATGCTTGTGTATAATTTAACAGGGGATGGTTAATGACATATCTGCGAGTTGTGTACTTTGTGATGCTGAGGTTTGCCACGATTCGCTTAGTCAATGTTTTTGTACGAGACGTAGTTTGGTTCAGATAAATAATGTGATCGTGTGAATTAGTTTGTATATATCTTCCGAGAGGCCTGCGACATGACTTGGTGGTTAATTAAAGCGGATATAGGGGTACATCCTAGTATCACTGTGCCTGCATCGGTCATCCGCCTGTCCTGTCGCAGGCTCCTTGATTTGCTTCTTCCCTCTCCGAAGAGGGAAGAAGCATTTATACAAGCCGGCATGACTCTGGTGAGAATAAACTCATAGTTTGTGGGTGGTCGCTGGTTTTTGGATTGCACTACGCTTACTATCGGGTGTAGTGCAGTAACTTACCGGTGCTCGGATAAAAAAACCATTCTGCTATTATTAGGCATGTCAATATTACGTTTAATATTGACATGCCTAATTTTCGATGAAAATTCAGCACAAGTTAATTTTCACAGAACAGATGTCGTTGACCCACCATCACAGCGTCGATCGCATAAATTTATACAAAAAAAATCGGTTGTCTGTAAAGTCGGTTTACTGACGATAGTTGAACGTGATAACGTCTTAAGAAAATACTGATGGAATGGTAGCATTTTTCAAAAGAAAATTTTAATTTCATTCGTTTAATATTTGATAGTATTTATTGGCCTAATTATAACCTCAAAATCCGAAAGTAGGTATTTTATTTATTTTTCGGAATTCTCAAGTGTCCGTAGTTTTAATATAGTTTCAATCAAATATATACATTATCTAAAACCCAAAAAGTAAATTCACCTACCTTTTGGTTCTTAGGCCAACTATGTATGGACGACGAACAATGTCCTTTTCGTAAATCTAGTTTTTAAAAAGCCCGCCTCAATGTGTTTGATATAGGAGAAAATGTTCCCTTTGACGGATGGCTGGTCTAACCTGTCATTTCAGACACGTTGTTGTGATATGTGGAAGATTTAATATTTATGTTTTAATTTTTTTAAATCTCGAACGCTGCCGAACGCAAAGGCCGATTGTGCTTCTTTGTCGCTCGTTCCGCGCTCTCGCTTGCACTTCAAGCCTTAAATGGAACGTGACATCTAGCGAGGTAACGACGCATGAGTCATGTTTTTTCGTGCGTGCAGCCGGCGCTATCGAATTATAAGACGTTATCACGTCAAAATGTCATTCTGTTCTCGCTTGGTTGAAGAGACTTGTTATAATTTAACAATGAAAAGTGGAGCTCAGCGCGTCTGTTCTATCACAATTATGGAGTTCGGGGCCTTGGCCCCTTATACCCAAAAATTGGACTTTAGATCTCCCTTTTAACTCTTTCGCAATATTCATTGTATAACGTCAAATCACTGGAAAATTTTAGCATTTCTGAAATAAGTCTATGTCTTTCAAGTACCTGTCATTTTATCACGATCCTATTTAAAGTTACAAAGTAGAACATCTAATAGAATATCTAATAGCATTGTAGAATTATGAAATGTCATGCTATTTTAATTAGTCCAAAACAATACACTATTGAATCGTTGTTCCTCGGAATTCGACGACGCTATTTTAAAAAACTACCGGCATGGCGTGACGACAGCAATTACTGATTCAAATTTAAAAAGCTTAATATACACAAAGAAGAGTATTACTACCGGGCGAGGCACGATTTTCTTTGCCTTTGTTTGGAACCATTATGGGACAAAGCGATATTGCTTTGTAATGGATTCGATTAACTTTGAATATTTTTTCGTCATTGGTTCTGTTAATGAAGGAATTCAGTCTGTTCCTTAAACATGTTTGTCCAGTTTTTCTTGCTTTTTTTTTAATCTACAATGACACTCGAAAAAAATCTCCTTTAATATCTCTTTTTGAATTAAATAAAAAATATGAACTTCTTGAAGAACTTCTTGAATTAAACATATTTTAAGGCAGTAAAATCACTCCCTCACCTCTTTCCGTATTCCCGAAGGGATAGGGGATAGTGATGCAACCACAACATTCATGGATGTAATAGTTGCACCTAATTTACCATGGTAAAAAAGTTTACTTGCATCTTATAACACGATCGCGGAAACGAGCTTACTTGGTATGGACGAGTCACATATTCTAATCTCATGCAAAATATTTGGGACTGAAAAATCAACAAAAAATTGCTTAACCCTACCCAAGACCTCATTGGTGTCTCAGTTTAAGTACGCTGTCACTAAATCAATTAGGATAAATAAATAAATAAATACACCCAACAGTCACATACATAGTTCTGACCCCACAGTAAGATACGAGTCTTGTGTCGTGAGTATCAGGAACTACGAGAGACTTTCGGTCTCACAACACTCAGACCCCGAGACAAATATCTGTGGATCACACAAATGTTTGTCTCGGTGCGGGGATCGAACCCGCGGCCTCTCGTTTCACAGCCGGCTACTGCGCCACGGAGGCTGTCATATAAGATATATTTCTAATTATCTTATTTTAGATAAATTAATTTTGTCCAGTTATTTTGGTATTCTAGTTTTGAATTATTTTCAAAGACGTACTACTATATCTTATACAACTATAAAGGCTGAACAGGTATTCTTCCTAAACCTTTAGGTGATAATTTTCGTAAAACCATTCCTCACTCGGCATCTACTCAAAATGAAGTTTGACCCAATTACAGGCTCACAAATCCAACACGAACTCGTGTCCACCCAGTTTTATGCTCTGTTTATCAAAACTTTGTCCGTTGGTGAAAAAGCAGTCATTAGTTGTTGAAAACTTTACCCGAGGCGAGCCAGCTAAATTGTTTCGTGTCCCTTCATCAGGTATGCAGGACGGCACTTCGAAGGGCTCGAAATTGCTTCCTCTAGCTCCTGCGTTGACCTCAGCGATTTTATAAATGACGTGGGAACTGTATTGGAGAATGGTGTGTTTGGGCTGTAGGCCTGAGAATTTTAACTGCCTCTAGGGGATTGAAAGTGGTATCGAAGGCATTTTGAGCAGCCATTTATTTAGCTTCATATATAGCGGTTAGCGTTCACATGGCTCAAAGTCTTGTACTATTCCTTCCCAAGGGTTTTATTCGGTGGCAGTTCTAGTTACGTTATCATCCAATATGATGATGGTAACCGATAAAACTGCAATACATTAACTTCCAATGATAAAACAGGGTGTAAATAATTTGAAAACTTTGTCAGACTGTCCATCTCATCATTTATTTGTCAGTCTGTGGTGGTGGTGGCATTGTTGCTCCCAAAATAGTAAACCAATTTCAGTTCGTTTTTTATTTGAGAGCTGGTTTAGTTGAGATTGGCTAGTTGGTAGCAGCTGCACATGTGAGAGTTCGTTTGATTACGTAATACCCCTTTGTTTATTTCTCCGTCAACCACGTTATTGTCTTTCGGCTTGAAGGATATTGAAGCTACTGGGCACTATGAGAATTAGCAAACCATGATGAACGCAGTCTAGTGCCATACAGTACTTTATGATTCGAAGTTTGAATTGGTTTTGCTTCTGTTTATGAGCAGGCGTGAGCCTTACCATCAGGTAAGCGAACTAATAATAAAAGTAATAATAAAAAGATGATTCTTACATTATATTTGAAAAAATCTTCAATTATAACTATATTTTTTATGTGTGTTGTATGTTTATCAATTTTGAACATACAGTTACTTTTCTAGGTATGAGTCTCTAAATGTAACGTTTCTTTCAACACTAAGGTCGTATTTTCTATGTACTGGACTTTCCCAGTATCCGTTTTCGATTGCCGTGGGATCAGAAATTAATTTAAAAAGGTTATTATAAACATGAAATTCAATATCAAACTTCGCTGTTCCTATCAAGATAACTTATGAACTCTAATCACGCTTAACCTGTTTGGTGACACTTGGCAAAGAGAAATTATCTCAAGTCAACTTAACTCCAACTTATAATTAAGTTATAGACATTTTCACCGACTTAACGGCCTCATCGGAAAGTTGCCCAAGTTAACGTTTCAAGTTAAAATCGTTAACTTGCATATATCATGCAAGTTTTGTGATTTTGGGTTTGGAAATTATTAGCGTGGAGCTTGAGAGCAGTTGCGGTCAGGCAATATTCGTGTGGGATGCCTCTTGGATCAAGTCTGTGGCTCGTAAAGCCTGTGAATACATATCCGTAAATCTATACATAACATAAAGGACCTATTCCACAATATTCGAACAATATTTAATCATGATTGAATGAATAAGACAACTATTTTTGAAAGTACAAAGATTTAGAGTGGTATAGCCACACTGTAGACAGTTTTGTCTACAGTATAATGAGGGGAAGGAAAAGGTATGGGAAAAGGGTTAGGATCAGGGGGCAAGCCACCTGGGGAAAACCGGATATACACTGGCTGACCCTGGAACGTGACCCACACAAGGTGGGCCACTATGGCAGGTTTTAGCACCAGTGTACGGTGGTCGCTATCCGGTCGGATACAAGTATCCTCCCACCAGCAAATTATCGTTATCACTGTCTTACAGAAAACCGACGTAAAGTAGCGGCTTGCTGCTGCGTTTCGTACGGTGAGTGAGATATCCGGAGTCTCAACAAATCCCTTAATTATAGGTACTTTTCCAATAATTATTCCAATATTAAAATTGACATTGCTAATTTGACATGAGTAAACCCAAAAGATAACCAGATATTAAGTAGACAATAAGTACCACCTTATAAATATCGATTTATCAGGCATTCATCCGAGTTAACTCTATTTTTGTGTTTGTGGGCACTTGCCATTAAACAAGAAGTTTAGGACGGCGTTATTACCATGGTTACATAATGGCTAGCAAAAGCTATTAAACTATAAATATACTAATAATTAACGTTCATAAATCATAAAAAGTTGTAGTGGTCATAATCCCGGAAACTTCACGACAAATAATAAATTGCGTGCACTCGCAACAATCCCCAAAATTACCATTTAATCCTCAGATAAAAACAGGGTTAAACGAATTTTTACGAATGAATAATGAAATATCTAACTTAAAAAGTAAAGTTGAACATTGGAATAACAAAATGAAAACAACTGCACGTTATATTCAAATCATATTTTATCTGCTTCCAACATAAGCAAATGGACTTAAAGCTAATAACCTTGGGTGGGTTTACTTAGGATCGGCTGAGGGTTAGAGCCAAACTACGTTTTGAGGTATGCGACAGAGACAGGAAGGCGACAATTTCGGTACAATGTACAAAGCGAACGTGTCGCCTTTCTCCAATAAGAACAAAGCAAAGTATATAATATGCTTTTTTATACTTTATAGTGTAATAACCTTGGCATTTCTATTTCATTAACTATGTTTTTTTTTATCCCTGCAAGGCAAAGTAACTGTACCACACCTGATGGCAAACGTAGTGCAGTCCAAAAAACTAGCGACTACCGACAAACAATGAGTTCATCGATGGTCACCAGAATCATGCTGGCCTCTTTGGAGAGGGAAGAAGCAAATCGAAGGGCCTGCGACAGGGCAGGCGGATGACCGATACAGACACAAAGATACTAGGATGTATCCCTATAACCAACCAACCATCATGTCATGTCGCAAGCCTCTCGGGAGATCTGAATATACATTGGCTGATCGTGGAACGCGATCCACACAAGGTATATGGTACAAAGGTCCCTACGGTAGGTTTTAACACCATGTGTATGGTGGTCGCTATCCGGATATGAAATACCACCAGCGATGTATATTTTCGATCTTTTTTTGATTATCTTATTATTTTCTTTTGACAGCCTTCGTGGCGCAGTGGGCGAGTAGCTAACTGTGAAACGTGAGGCCGTGGATTCGATTCCCGCACCGAGCAAATATTTGTCTGATCCACAAATATTTGTTTTGGGTCTGGGTGTTGTAAGACCAAAAAGTCTCTCGTAGTTCCTGATACCCACGACACAAGACTCGTATCTTACTGTGGGGTCAGGACTATGAGTGTGACTGTTGGGTGTTATTGGAACGAAGTTCCTTACGGCAGGCTTGGAGGGGATAGGGATTTCGCTGCGTGACCGAACTGAAAAAAATGTGATAGTAAAACCGTAAGAAAAATGCGTGGAAAAAAAACGTGGAAAAAATGCGTGGAATAAAAGCGTTAAATGAGAAGAGCGCAGGCGCGACAGGCGCATAAACAGCCAGCGTTAGTTCCTTTTTTAAAATGAAATTCATTCAGCCAGTTATAATTGAAGTATATAAAAATACTCCTTCGATTTTTAAAAGATTACGCTAGCTCGTTATTATTTATAATTACATAAGTTGATAAAAAATGCCATACAATAGCATGTCGGCAGTCCTTCGGCAGTCTCCGAGTGCCACACGTCTTTTTTTTATTTCTATTTTTCTATTCTATTTCTATGTAATTTTATGTTGTCAAAAAAAATAAAGAGACATATTTTGTTATTTTAGTTGATAATTTGAATTTTTTGCAATTTGTGTCGATTCTACATTAGCCGAAGGAACTTCGTTCCTACCTGGTGTCCCACGACACACACCAATTTTTTTTATTATTTATTTATTTATGGTTGATTATAATACCTCTTAACTAAGGTATAGCGTATTAAATATCAATTTCTTTACACCGAGCTACCTAAATATAGCACTAGAGCGTTTGGCTGCGAACCAACAAGCCGGACTATCTAAACAACACAGTCTTGTATAGCACCTTATCTGCTGGCCGTACTTTAGGATATGTCGTTAAAGAAAATTGATATTATAGTTGAAAGGCCTTAGCTTAAGTGAATTGTGTGGCTAAACGTTGTTTATATCTTAGAGTATGATATGGAAACATCTGAGAGAGTTTGGTAAATAGAGTATTTTGAGAAGAACTATTAAAATTTGGATGTGTAAAGTCTGACAGTTGATATTTAAGTTTTTTTTTTTGGATCAAAATTTGCAGGTGACTATTCGAATTTCTTGAACATATCTTGAACGATAGCATAAAAATATTTTGTTAGAATTTTAAAATAGTAAAATATTAGAATAACTCCTACGTGGACTGTGACAGGCTAAATTATTTAGACTTAAGCAGCCTATTTATTAATACATATATGTTCTTACTTACCTTCAGGCACTGCCAACGAGGTCAGAAGAAAATGGACACAAGCTGCCCCAGTCCCGTGGCCCATGAGCGTCACATTAGTAGGGTCTCCACCGAAAACAGCTACGTTCTCTTTGATCCAGTGCAGTGCTGCGATTTGATCCATCAGACCGTAGTTGGCTGGTGACCGAGGGTATTCGTCCGAACGAGGATTCAGGAAGCCTGTAAAAGAAGTTTAAATTTAGTTGATGCTAATTTCAATATTCAACAAAGCTGTTTGTATTACGTTTGTATTGGATTATGTTTGTTATAGCGTCCATATAAAGATCAGTATTGATTGTTATAAAATATTTTATTAATTTTGTTGTAAAATTGAATTCACATTGCTGAAAAAGGACCTGTTCCGCTGATGCTTCTCTCCCAAGAACTGAGATCCTCATCTTCAGTTGAGTTCTTAATTGTAATCCAAAAAACCAGCGACCACCAACAAACAATGAGTTTATCGGTGGTCACCAGAGTCATGCCGGCCTGTATAAATGCTTCTTCCCTCTCCGAAGAGGAAAGATGCAAATCGGGGGGCCTGCGACAGGACAGGCGGATGACCGATACACATACGGTAATACAATGATGTACCCCTATACCCGCCCCAATCGACCATCAAGTCATGTCGCAAGCCCCTCGGGAGCACCGGATATACACTAGCTGATCCTGGAGCGCGATCCACCCAAGGCGTGTGGATCACTATGGCAGGTTTTACCACCATGTGTACGGTGGTCTCTATCCGGTCGGATATGAATATTCACCAGCTACCACCAGCCAGTATTTATCCTAGCCTGTCTATATCCTGGATACTGAAGAGCTCTAATTTACAACCGAATGACCAGAGTGCCAGATCACCTATTGTCTCCTGCCTTGCTTCTGTTCCTATATATTTTAGAATCCATTATAACTTTTACGGAGAAAAAATTTAATGTGTGTTAACAGTAAAAAATACAATATTGTAACACATTTTAATAAAACAATAAATTTAAAGGTCTTAAAAAAATAATGGACTAGATTTAAACGAACGAAAATAAGCTGAATTAAGTACATAATATTTTGGCACAATTAATTAGCGAATACGTACACAAAAGGAGAATTATTAACAAGGTTAAATTATTCATTAAAAGGAAGGCATTTTAGGATTGTTATTAATATTTTAAAAGTAAATTTAGATGTTTTTGCGCGAGAGGAAAAATCTCCATTTACAAATGAAACGGAATTAAGCGAAGTCTTAATACTGAAAAAAAAATGTTTTCGTTCGGTTTGAGCTTTGATATTTAAATTGTTTTGTTTGAGTCTTGATTGTTTCTTTATTTAAAAACATTAATTGCTGGATAAGATTTTTTAAGAGCGTAGAACCAAGTTGTGTATATTTTTGTCAGTATTTTTAGTGTTTTTTGTTGGTTAATGAAGTAACCCCCCAGGATGGAGACTGTATAAACACGCTTTCCAGTAGATACTTCAGGACATTTGTGCGCATTTTGCTATATGTGGGTGAGTATGTAAATATATAGATTTGATTTGTGTGATTTTGTGATAATGGCTGGATACATAATCATTGAGTCCATACAAACACGTAGCAAGTTATGTATTTTTATTCGAGCACACACTTCACTACACTGATGATAAACGCAGTGCAGTCCAAAAACTAGCGACCACCTACAAACATTTAAGTTATCGGTAGTCCCCAGAATCACACCGGCCTGTATAAATGCTTCTTCACACTCCGAAGAGAGAAGATGATACAAGAAAAGTTACAAGGATGTACCCCTATACGCGCCCTAAACCATCAAGTCATATCGCAAGCCCCTCGGGAGAACCGCATATACATTGGCTGATCCTGGCACGCGATCCTCACAAGGTGTGTAGATAACTATGGCAGATTTTTTTTTTTTATGGCATAGACCGGCAAACGAGCAAGTGGGCCACCTGATGGTAACTGATCTCTACCGTCCATGCACGCCCACCACCAGAAGAATCATGGGCGCGTTGACGACTATATAAAGACCCTGCGGTATCTCATCCCAGGGCCAAGGGAAAGGGGAAGGAAAAAGGGATGGGAAAAGGGTTAGGATAAGTATCCTCCCACCAGCAAGATTTTAACAGCATGTGTACGGTGGTCGCTACCCGGGCGGATATGAATATTCTACCTAATTCAAGCGGTCTACTTGAATTGTTACCGAGTTTAGAATCCTTTAATTGGATTATTTACCTAAATCTCTAATCGTTTAAATTATTTCAACTATTAAGAGTACTTATAATAAACCTTGTACAGTTTTCAATTTAACAATATCAGATACTTCGAGATTAATTTGCAAATTGTTTATTATCGAATTATTGGAAAATAGATTTTGTAGCTTGTGGAAGTTATCTAATGAGATTATACTATTAAAAGGTGATTTCAAAAGGAATTTGTTAAGCTTATCCTCTTGTATATTGAAATTGAAATACGCTTTAATCGTGTTTGTTTACTTTCCTATCTTTATTTATTTATAACTTTATTGTACACCACAATATCAAGTATTAAAACTATACAATAGACATCTAAGAATAATAAAAAGAAGTACAATTGGCGGCCTTATTGCTAACGGCAATTTCTTCCAGGCAACCTATCTTCTTAGTTAGTAAAATCTCAATAATCAAATATACAGCAAAACGAAAAGATATTCAAACCACTTGCATATATATTTTTTTATTTGATTGAATGACGAGACGAGCAAGGCGCTCTCCTGATGGTAAGCGCCACGCATGCTCATAAAAAGAAGCAACACTACACAGAACTTTGATATACAAAGCACTGTATGGCACTGAACTGCGCTCGTCACCCCAAGACATACGATGTTGTCTTATAATGCCCAGTAATTTCACTGGCTGCAATGTCCTTCAAACCGAAACACAACAGTTCTTACACACCGTTGCTTGGCGTGGAAATAGACAAAGCGGTAGTACTAACTCAGACGGCCTCTCGCATACGACGGAGCTACCACTTTCAGTAATTAACTTTTAAGGCCCGTTTCAAAATGCTGAGACAAAAAACAGCGCGACGACAGCGACTCGAATAACACATTCCAATATTTGATTTTAATGAACACTTTAAGATCTACGTATGATCATCAAACAGTATAATTGTCTATTTGTAAAAACAATAACATTCTCCACACGAAGTTCATATCTACGGTTATTTTAGTACCGCATACAAATAACCCAGCGTTTCCAACTTACTGTTAAAATAATATAAGTAAATATCATGTGTTAGGAAATTGGCTTAGTTTGTGTTAGGGGTTGATACGATATTGATATCAAAACAGCCCTTTGTGAAGGGATGTTTGATGTTAAACAAGTGAAGATAATTTTCATAGACTTAAAGGGGTTCTGAATAGTTATTTTCGGGGCCATTGTTAGGTTTGATATCGTAATTTTACCTAGATTTAAAGGTAGATTTCGAGATCTTTTGTGTTTTTTGTTTAAAGATTGTGATGGATTTGTGACTTGTTAATATTATATTATGATAATAAATAGAGATTTTATGATAATAAATAAACAATAGAGAGTTTTTTCTACAGCATAAATGGGCCTCTTATTCTCTCGCAGACTAAATCCTATTTATAAATATGTTTATCTCTTTGTCGTGACGCATTTTCCTTTCATCAACTTTCAAATCACAGAGATTCTAAAGAAGTTTCACTTCAAAAATATACTTATATGGATGTACTCCTTTTAACTGGTCTGGTTTGAGAATAATCATCATAGATTTATTTTCATACGACTGACCTTCATCCTGCAGCTATTCTGTGAATACAATTTTAAATAATTCAGAGGCCGGCGGTGGGCATAAAGAAATGCCTCGGATACTCAGCTATGTCAACAAATAGAAGGGCGTAAACCTCACGTACACAACTATGTGAGCGCCGCATTGTTGTACTCTCAAAGGATGCCTTCGTGTAAACTTTATTTTATATCACAAGTATTTGAGCAAACTCGTTGTTTGTTTTTTTATTAGATTGAATGACGAGACGAGCAAGTCGCTTGCCTGATGATAAGCGTCACTCCTGCCCATAAAGAGAAGCAACACCACACAGAATTTTGAATTACAAAGCACTGCATGGCATTGAACTGTTAAATCGAGACATATGATGATAAATCTCATAATGCCCAGAAATTTCACTGGATTTAATGTATTTCAAACCGATACACAACAGTGCTGCCACACTGTTGCTTGGCAGCAGAAATATAGCACAATAAGGTGGTACCAACCCAGACGGCCTCTCGCATACGAGGGACCTACCACCTTGTAAAAGAAAGAAGTGAAAGAATTGCTGTTTGATTTTGGACGACAATAAGGAATAGTAATTTCATTGATTTAGTTGTGTCGCATATGGGCAGTGAAGCTACTGAGGTTCTAAGTTCTTTAGGTTAGAAAAATCAAACGGCCAGAACTGGAACTTGTATTGGATAGATCGATAATCTCGCTTCTTACATCATATCCTAAGAAAAACCGGATTGTAGATAAAAAGGTTGAGTTCATTGGTACAAGTTATCGTCTAGACGAGATGCTCACAATTTCTCCGGCAAACTTATATTAACTTTAGAAACTGCCGCAAGTCGTATGAGTTTGGGTAGTACCGTACCTATGTAACTATGAAGCTGCAACATCATATTTACCTTTATTGTTCAAGTAGCGTTCGCTCTCGGCTCCGCTTGCGTGAAATTCTGCATCGTTATATCATCGATATCGCCTATGCTCATCAGGGATAATGTAGGATTCTAATGGTGAAAGAAGTTTTCAAATCGGTCCAGTAGTTTCAGAGCCTATTCAATGCAAACAATCAAATCTTTCCTCTTTATAATATTAATTTAGAAGAGTAACTAATATTGTTCATAAAAATCTTTTGCTGTATATATGCGGTATTGTTTTTTTAAACTGTGACAAGGTTATACAAGGTATGTGAGAGGCCGTCTGTATACCACCACTTTGTCTATTTCTGCTGCCAAGCAACAGTATGTACTGTTGTGTTTCGGTTGGAAGGACATTGAAGCCAGTAAAATTTCTGGGAATTATGAGACTTAACATCTTATGTCTCGGGGTGACGAGCGCAGTTCAGATTCAACGGCTCAATCCCAGTATATGATGCTAATCGATTGACAAGCAAAACGAGTTATCGCTGACAAATAAATGACGAGCCACGAGATATGACCAGTCCTTAAAACCTTTTGTCAGTATACAACAAGATTTACCGACGAGCTCTAAAACTGTCGTACTATGTCTCTGTCGATCAGTATCTCAAAGACAAATAGTCTATTTAAGTCTATAATATTGCGGCCGCTATGTGACGTCACCCGGGACACTCGAGCCTAAGCGAGTGAGGCCCGGGAAATGGTTATGGCATCCTTTGCATTTCCGCCTCCATTCCAATCCCAAAAACACCAAATTCTACCAGTTACGTCAAATAAAAGTAAAGTATTATTTGACATCAGCCGAAACGTGTTAAACATAATGCCTTTAACACGACAATATCCCTTCTGTATTATTACTGTAATATCCTGAATAGTATATGGGACATTTATTTTGCAGTTTCGCTTGTTCTAAACTGTCTAATAATCTTGAATATAGATTGCCAAATACTGTAAATAGGGACACAAAATTAAACGGCGTTTTAGAATACACGAGGAGTTTCATCTTATTTTCGAGAGTTCAGGGCCATGTACTGTTAGAAAGTAATTACCAAAGATATGTGACTTTAAATGGCAATGCGGCCTTATTCATGCTGTAGAAAAACCTGTCTACAGTATGAATAGAGTGGCACTACCGAGCTGTTACCAGTCCCACAGAAAAGGTTTATAAGATGGTAGGTCCCGCGTATGCGAGAGGCCGTCTGGGTTGGTACTACTTTGTCTATTTCTGCCCCCAACAACAGTGTGTAATCACTGTTGTTTTTCGGTTTGAAGGACATTGAAGCCAGTTAAATTAATTTACTGAGACTTAACATTTAATGTCTCGGTGTACGAGCGCAGTTCAGTGCCATGCTGTGCTTTGTAATTCAAAGTTTTGTGTGGTGTTGCTTCTGTTTATTGGCAGGCTTACCATCAACCGAGCGCCGTGCTCATCTCGTCATTGAATCAAATAAAAACAAAAATATCTAAGCTTCTGCATTTATGTTTACGACATTTGCCCAATATTTGAAAAGAGCTGCAAAAGAACATTACATTTGAAGTTTGGAACTTCATAACTTAATTATTTATAATCAACTTTCTAAGTATCGTTATTAAATATAAAATTCATTACAGTTCAAATAGCTTCACCGTTCACAATATTACATTACAGAGCCCAGTCTTTGATGTAGTTTCATAACGAATATTTCAGTTATATTAAATTCAATCGCAATTATTAGAAAATTTAATAGTTTGGCAACTCCGTTTATTTTAAAGAAGGTTTTTTTTGTTAAGTTCTTTGAACGTAGTTTAATAATAATTTATATGACGCGAACATTTAATTGCTGTAGTAGCAGTATACTTCGGGTTTGAAGTCAGTAAGAGTTGTATTCGATTCCTGTGTGATAAAATTAAAATTGTTTGTTTTCGATTCGAAATGCTTACGTATGTGAAGTGCCTGGGATGGGATTTTTTTACAGTAATGTAGAAGAGGTTTGATCTCTCGTTAGAATTTTCCATTTTTGTCAGTAGCCAATTTAATATAAAAGTTTTTAAACCGCCTGAGGACTTGCACGTCAAATTATTCTCTTAGTGGCAACTCTGCCGTGTCGCGCTGTGACGCGCAGTGCAGCTCTAGTGCCACATGCTCCATAAAAATTGGTTAAAATATTTTTTGGAGCCCTTGAAATAGTAAAATAATAACTTTTAACGAAAAATAAAACCGTCTCAAACAATAAAAAAGAAAAATTTGGCTTAACCGATTTTGAGTAAATTTGACGAGCAAGGCGCTCGCCTTATGTTAGGCGCCACGCCTGCCCATAAACAGAAGCAAAACAAATTCAAACTTTGAATTATAAAGTACTGCATATCATTGGAATGCGCTCCTCACCACGAGATATAAAATGTTAAGTCTCATAACGCCCAGCAATTTCACTGGCTTCATTGTTCTTCAAACCGAAACACAACAGTGCTTACACACTGTTGCTTGACGGCAGAAGTACACAAACTGGTGGTAAACCCAGACGGCCTCTCACTTGAGACACCGAATCCACTCGGCGCGCCGAGTTAACTCGGTAACTTGAGTGCAAACGAACTCGAGTCAAATTTATTTTCCCTCGAGTCATTCGACTAAAAAACGACTCGAGTCGCATGACTACTCTCACATACGAGAGACCTACCACCTTGTAAAATATGGTATTATTTTATACACAAAGTGAGCAAGGCCTGCTCATATTATCTTGTTCATAACAAAACCTTAAGTGTAGGCCCACAACCACCCATAATTTCGTACATTAGTGTGTCGAAATACTTAGTTGTCGACGGGTCTATCAAGTCACGTAGTTCTAACAATATTGGGTCATTTAAGTGAAGCGTGAGGAAGCAATTAAGTAAGCCGGCATGATGCCAAGAGTTGAAAGACGCCTCTTCTTAGCGTGATTCGCTTTAAATAGTAATAGTTGTGAAAGCATTCAGAACAATCAATAGTTTTATTTACAACTAGCTGGCCCTTATGGCTTCATCCGCGTATTTTTTTTTTTTGATTGAATGACGAGACGAGCCAGGCGCTCGCCTGATGGTAAGCGCCACACCTGCCCATAAACAGAAGCAACACCACACAGAACTTTGAATTACCAAGCACTGCATGGCGCTGAACTGCGCTCGTCACCCTGAGACATAAGATGTTAAGTCCCATAACGCCTAGTAATTTCAATGGCTTCAATGTCCTTCAAACCGAAATACAACAGTGCTTATATACTGTTACTTGGCGGCATAAATAGACAAAGCGATGGTACCAACCCAGACGGTCTCTCGCATACGAGGGACCTACCACCTTGTATATGCTACTACTCCGCTCCAAAGAGTCAAAGCATCATGGCATGCGAGACAGTAACGACCCTGTCTAGCCGGCCCATTCATGCTGTAGAAAAGTCTGTCTACAGCGTGGCTCTACCACTCATACTTACTTACCATCAAGTGACTCATATGCTCGTGTGTCGTTAAAAAAAATCAGCATAATTAACAGTAATATTGAGTTATATATTGTGTGTAGGTATAATGGGCGGTTTGCATGACCCGAGGCAGTAACATGCGGATGATTCAGCGGCCTCCCCTAATTATAGGGCTTTTGTTACGCATTATATTATGCGATGATGCTTTATAACAAACACTATTTTCGCAGTAACTGATATCCTTTAACCAAGGACTTAAATAATTAATAAAAGGTACTTTGGTTTATGTCTGGAATTTATTTCTAAACAGCCTTCAGAAAAGGGAAAGCGCACGTGGTGGTAAACGCCGTGACTTTTTTTTTATCCGAGCATAACAAAGTGACTGCACTATACCTGATGGTAAGCGTAGTGCAGACCAAAACACTAGCGACCACCCACAAACAATGAGTTTATCACCAGAATCGTGCCGGCCTGTATATCGAGCCTGTAAATCAAAGAGACTGCGACAGGATGGCGGATGACCGATGCAGGCACAGGGATACAGAAATGTACCCCTATACCCGCCCCAACCCACTATCGCTATTTTCTCGTGCAATAATAAAAATGCACGAAATCTCTTTCCATCAAAATCCATTACTCATAACAAAATTCCTCAAAATCGCAAAATTTTAGTTATAACATTTCGCAAAGCCCCCATTTATCTCAGTTTTCGTTCGGCCTCAATTGAATTCGGATCAGAAACGATGCTAAAATATTTCAGTCACGACCAACTGAAGGATAAAGTATGAACCGACAGTTATGCGTATTTCACGCGGTAATTTCATATAAGAAACGGCTATGTGTTTAGAATTTATAGGAGCAGCCCTTGGTACAAAGAGATTCATTGATGAAGGTAACGTGTAAATTTTTGCCACGTTTTTGCAAGTTATTCTGGGGGAATGGAGGGTTTTAATAATTCAATTTTTCCTAGTTCTGCAAAATAACTTCAGATTTCTTTACTATTCCTTGATTGGCAGTGGCAATCTGACTCTGAATCTGTTATTGCTATAGTATCATCATAACAGGGAGACAGTCATCTTCTTTCACCTGCCCCTATTCCACTCGCAGTTGGGTCAGCACAATGTTTTTAACACATATTACAGAGAAATTTGTCTTTTTGTTTTACGACGGGTTACCTACCTGACCCTTCCAGGGAGGAAATACATCCAGACTCAAAACAAATATTTTTGTACCACACCACCGAACCTGTGACCTTGCTTTACAGCCGGCTCGAAAGCTGTCATCTCAAACCCACTGAAGTATCAATTATTTGTGGGCAATATTTCTCTAAGCAGTCTAGGTTAAAAAAAATCCATAAAATATTATAGCATTTTGCTGAATGCTAAGGTGCTTACTTAAGTCTCCAATCTCCCAAAATCGCAAGCTGGTAGCTTATAGTAACCATAATAACCGTTGAACCCATTGTAGGTATTACCGGAGACCCACATGTTTCTGTTGACAGACCAATAGAACTTACCCAATATCCCAAGCCGGTAGTTAATGGTTACCACGACGAGGCCAGCGTGGGAGGCCAGAACGGTCCCATCGTAGGGGTTTCCGGAGCTCCACTCGTAGCTCTCCCCGTGGACGAAAACTAGCACGGGATACCGCGCCACTGCGTCGCGTACACCTGCTGGATAATTGGATCGAGTTAGTAATGCTATAGATTTTTTATAGAACTTTGAAGAATCCAAGGTATTGTGTACGATTTTGGAAACTGTAAAACATGTCGTGCTAAGTCATGGATCGCATAATTTTGATATTTCTTTAATAAGATGCTACTCTGGATCAAGACCTGAGATAATATTTTAACTAAAATCTTGGTAACTAAATCGGTACTAGGTAACTTAAGATTCTAAATCATAGAGTACTTAACAGTACTAAGTATTCGTTATGATCCATTAACACAAACTAAGATAAGAACTGTTTGTGTTTTACAAGATAAATTTATGAACAATAATGTCTCACTGATACTAAAAAGTGAATTATTGGCCAAAAACATAGAAATTCGTACATAGCACTAACTATTTGTCATTTACAATCTGTACCCTAATGGCACACGGAGCCATAAATAAACTCCCAAAAGACTACCAATACAAGTTGTAACTCAAAACTTTTGCAGAACAGCGGCGCCATCTATGAGAATTTAACAAAAACCCATCGATAAATCAACGCAAAATTTCACAAACAAATATATTTCGATTCCATTCAACAGAGCGTTGAAAACGGTGAAACTTTTACAATAATATCAACACGCCATTCAAATTCAACGTTGAAAACAAAAAAAGAATACCCGTCTATCGAAAGGGTGCAGTTGAGGCGATAACCGCCCTCCCCCACCCGTTCGCACGCCCCACCCATCTTATCTCAACCATGATGGATCGCAAAGAAAAGGATAAATCAAGTTTTTGTTCAGCGTTTTACGCGTGGCACAAATCTGCAGATTTAGCGGAGGGTTTAAATATAACTACGATAAAGTGGCGTTGTGGGTTGATTTTGTAATAACTAGTGGTGTTATTTATCGTCTTTTTCAATATCAACTGTAGGGTACTGGGTACGGTATCCAGTTTAGATTTGATTTTAAGTGCGTTTCTGAAGTGATTCTGAGAATTAATATCTCCTGAACACGTAAAGTAGTTGCAAATGTCAATATTCATTGCACACATACAAGTTCGTCTACTCATAACAATAAATAATGCTAGAAGTTTTTGATAGATCATTATTAAATTAATTCTCTTGAACTCTTGGAAGTTAGTTTTCAAGTGAATATACAATAACATGACTTTCACCACCCATAAGAGTATTTCTTTTATGAGAGTATTTTTTAGACAGCCTCCGTGGCGCAGTGGGCGAGTAGCCGACTGTGAAACGTGAGGCCGTGGGTTCGATTCCCGCACCGAGGAAATATTTGTCTGACCCATAATATTTGTTTCGGGGTCTGGGTGTTGTGAGACCAAAAGTCTCTCGTAGTTCCTGATACCCACGACACAAGACTCGTATCTTACTGTGGGGTCAGGCCTATGTGTGTGACTGTTGGGTGTTATTTATTTATTCTTTTAATAATATTCATCATTTTGCAACTACACAGAATTATCAAGGTTCCAAGGTAATACTAATACTGTCCCACTTCTAGGCCTCCTTTGAACGAGTGGTCATGCTGATCTAATGCGAGTTGATAGACTTTACATTCGAAATTCGTATGTGGAACTCTGGACTAAGAAGATACTATCAAAAAAATGCAAATATCAGACTGACATGATCCTGCCCATCATGAGATTCAACGTTTCTCATTGGTTGGTATTTGGGCTTTAACAGATCACTCTAACATAAGCTTGGTTTATTTATTTATTACAAAATAATACTAATATTTATCTAAATACTAGCTGTCCCGCGCGGCTCCGCCCGCGTGATCTGTATTTTCCGGGATAAAAGTAGCCTAACAGTGGCGCCATCTGTCAGCAATGTGTCACGCACCGACGCCATCTACTTAAAATATTGGTTTGTAGTACATGCTATGTATCAGAGATGGCGCTGTATTTAAAAAATGATTTTCCCTATTTTCCCGCTTTTCTATTGAAATTTTTCCTAGATTTTCGTTGCTATAAACCTCACGGAGCCCGAGACCTTTCCAACGAATGCAAAACCGTGGAAATCGGTTCGTGCGTTCTGGAGTTATATCGTCAGGAAGGAAAACCCGACTTATTTTTATATAATAGATTATAAAAAGGTAAGGTGTAATCTAAGGTTGTCTGGATGAAATCCCCGGTTGCGATAAGACCGCCCATCGTATCACTCTTACTGTAAGATTTTTTTTTTCTATTCTCGCTCGGCAAAGTGACTACGCTACACCTGATGGTAAGTGTAGCGCAATCCAAGAATAGTGTCGACCAACGATAAACAATGTGTCCATCGTAGGTCGGCAAGATCATGCCGGCCTGCCATAGGGCCAAGGGGGAGGGGAAGGAAAAGGGATGGGAAAAGGGTTAGGATCAGGGAGCAAGCCCCCTGGGGAGAACCGGATATACACTGGGTGATCCTGGAACGCGACCCACACGAGGTGGGCCACTATGGCAGGTTTTAGCACCAGTGTGCGGTGGTCGCTATCCGGTCGGATACAAGTATCCTCCCACCAGCAAAGAACTTTTAAGTTGCTTTATTTGGTGTACAATAAAGAATATTCTATCTATCTATTTATATTTAGATGTTAAACTGGGTGCTTACTTTTAATAGGTATTTATTTTTCATGGCCTATTTTATTTTTATACATTGTTGTTGTAGTGGATATTTGTTGTTAGTCAAGGATAAATGTGTTTACTTTCTCATTGTTTCTAAGCATTTCTTTAGTATTCTATAAATACTGTTCGTAATTCCTAACTGTCTGCATAAATATCCTAAATGCCATCTTACAAAAACAACAAAGACGAAATATCTGTTTACCCTTACACCACAAGGAGTTTCATAAACACTGTCCGGCGACATCCGGCTATCTCATTGCAAATCTGGCGTTAATGACTTGGCTGAAAGAGATGGATGTATGTTTATGTGCTCTTACTGCAAGTTATGTGAAAACGTGTTTACTGTTAGTTAGAAGTGTTTAATTTGGAGAACATAGTTTGGAAGAGATTTTAGCACAAAGATAATATGGAAGATAAATTTAACATAGCATATAAACTGGGATAATATTGAATTAGTTAGAATATTCTCTATCTATTATAATATCTTACATTCCGCGTAATACACAATCAATGTAATATAATTTACTAGTTGGTAGGTCCCTAGTATTTGAGATGGTGTCTGAGTTGGTATCACTGCTTTAGCAATTTTGCCGACAAGCATTGTTATGTTTTAGTTTAAAGGACATTGAAGCTAGTGAAATCACTGGGTATTCTATTGCTTAACATCTTATGTTTTGGGGTAACGAACGTAGTCTAATGACATGCAGTTCTTTGTAGTTCTAAGTTCTGTTTGGTTTCAATTCTGTTTATGGGTAGACGTGGCACTTCCATTAGGACCGCGACCCTGCTCATCTTATGTAAGCTACCTATCTAAATAATACTTAGCTAAATGCGGTTCCATCACAAAATCACCCAAAATCAGGTTCACCGCTAACAAAATCGTCTAAAAGGACATTTTAGTATCAAAATAAACCCAGCTGATTTTAGTGAGCAACTTTATATTTCAAACAGAACCGTAAATAAAATCATTTTTAAAGATTTAAAGATAAAATAAAAAATTACAAGTCAATCCGCCATATCTCATCCTTCAAGTCAACTTGCGAGCCTGCATTCCCTTGGAAGTCAATCACACGCACACACATATCGGGGCATATTTAAAACATGCCTACAAAATTGTTAAAAAGATTGAAGGCGTAATGGATTTTTAAACATAAGATACTGTTCAATGACACATTAAGTAAATAATGATTTAATGGAATGGAGAGAAGATATTTTATAACAGAAAGCAGACAAAGAACCTAGTGGATCATTACTGTTGGTAAATGACCATCATCCATGATCTCCCAAGAAGATTAGAGGGTATGTTACTATCGTTTAAAGAAAAGAATGGCGAACTGTTACGAAACCGACGTAAAGTAGCGGCTTGCTGCTGCGTTTCGTACGGTGAGTGAGATATCCGGAAGCCCAAATCCCCTCCCTTTCCCTATCCCTAATTATTCCTTTCCTTCAAGATCGGCAACGCGCCCATGATTCTTATGGTGGTGGGCGTACATGGGCGATGGAGATCACTTACCATCAGGTGACCCACTTGCTCGTTTACCGGCCTATGCCATAAAAAAAAAAACAAAACGTTGTGCCTAAATTTCCTGATAGTCCGGGAATCTCCGTGGTCTTTTGGAACTTAAGAGCAAAGATAAAACTGTACCGTGGTTAGCTAGGTGGTAACTACAATAAATAAAGTCCCATATTATCGCTTATATGGAACGGTGAATTAGCTGGTGGTAGGATAATCATATCTGCCCGGATAGCAACCACCGCACACATGGTGTTAAAACCTGCCATTATTTCTCAAAGAATTACAAATTCATATACAGAGAAATATAAACTAAAAATTAAAAAATATTTAAGCCACGGCGACTTGTTAAGAATAAAATAAGCATTAACAATCTTCTCGTTTAATAATGTATGCTAATTCGAAATCCTTACCTCAAAGGTCGGCCACGTATAACTGAAGCGTATACGGGAAGTGATCATGCCTTAAAATCAGGTGTTTTCATCATTAGATTATATTCTATAAGACTAGAAAGTAATATTTCAATATAATAAAATAGTGTTGATTTCCGAAACAGATAGAAAAAAAAAGTTACGGCTTATGTCATCCACAATACAAGCCGACAGATGACCAATCCATTCCTCCTCCGAGGATGTAATGAGCCGAATACATCACAGTATTATCTTCTTCTTCCAATAAATCCCGACATTGGATGTCACTGATTCATTGCTTTATTCCGTAGCTTGTACTGTGGTTCTAACCAATAGTAATATTTTATATGTGAAATAGTAAGTTTTTGGTGTTAGCGTTTTTCACTCAGCAACGTAGCCACAAACCGAAATTATTTTTTGCTTAGAGATAGTTTATAGGCGAGAAGACGAAACCAACTACAACAACTCCTCATGCCGGAAATTTGTCAGGAAATACTTTTACGTCCACGGTACCGCGAACAAAAGCTAGGATCCTTATAACAAAACATTATTTTACTTTTCTTTTGCATATAATATTATGAAGAGGTTTAGAAATATAAATATCCCGAATCATACGTCAGCAACGGAAATCATCTTGAAGTGGAGCATAAAAGTCCATAAATAATAAAAGGCATCCTTTATAAAATGCACAAAAGGGAATATTCTAAAGAAAAATCGTTTCTGCATTGCTATTTTATCACCCCACGGTGCAAGGAGATCTCGAAGAATTCACACCTGAATTATACATTCGTTGAATGCTCAAACAACACGATTTTAAGATCGTTCTGGGAACTTGCAACATATGAAACTTGTAGACAAACATTTTCCCGTGATGTGAATTCAAAGTAATGTAAGTATACACTTTGTATTCTTAAAGTGGTTGGCATACGTGAAACTATTGTAGTATCCTATAGTTCACTGCTTGTTTTGTCCCACGATGTAAAAGATTGAGAGAATATTGACCAAAACCCCGATCAACTCACACGTGGTAATCGGATTGAAATCTATTACAAATTGAAATACTACATAATTGAAACGGATTTTATTGCGGTTTTTAAGTTATTGTATAGATTTTATCGCGGGCCTTGCGGCAAGACTGAATCCAGAAATTTTGTAACGAATAAACCTAACATCCCGCGCCGACCTGCCAGCGTTAGCTGACCTCCCTGGAACATCGATAATTTCGAAGTCCCAGGTGGCGTCACACAGTGACCAGTCAGCTTGGACCGGACTTTCACAAGACCTTGAACCCCGACCTTGACCGTGACCTCGACCTTGACCCCGACCTTGACCTTGGACTTGACCCCGCCCTTGACCTTGACCCCGATCTTGAACTTGACCCGACCTTGACCCACAAAATTAAAATTAAAAAAACGAAAAAAAATACTGCATAAATAAATAAATAAATGATTATAATTACATAAGTTGGTAAAAAATGCTATACAATAGCTTTACCGCGGCAGTCTCCGAGTGCCACACGTCTTTTTTTTATTATAATTTTGTTCCCGACCTTTCGAAAGACTTCATGGTCACGGATTAGACAACCACTGTCTCACTGAAACCCGATGTAAAGTAGCAGCTTGCTTCTACGTTTCGTACGGTGAGTGACATATCCGGAAGCCCAAATCCCCTCCCCTTCCCAATCCCTAATTATCCCTTTCCTTTAAGGTCGGCAACGCGCCCATTATTGTTCTGGTGGTGGGCGTTCATTTACGTGTGTCAAAAAGGGTTCCGTCATATTACTTTTCATACTTGAATTTCCTAGATTTCTCGTGATAAGAACGATGCCCTTGGGATCGGAGCTCTCTGAATCAGCGCAAATATCGATAAAGAAATATTTATCTTGCGACACAGATAACATTTTGTTGTACAAAACTTTTCCTACGGATAATAATACGGATAATAATATGTTTTGGTTTTATTGCCTTCTATTTATAACGTCTAGCTTAACATTAAGTAAACCAATTATAAGAACAAACTTTACATTGATACTTTGATATTCTATTTAAGTGATATACTCGGAACTTTAGAAATTTCAGGGAAAATCCTCAGAAACGAATTGTTAAGGAATTTTAACCGACTAAAAAACGAAGATGGTTCTCCACTCAATGTTTATGTATTTTTGTATGGATAATCAAGCATATCATGTGCGTGCGATTTCGTGATTCTTTTTTAATTCGATAGACAAAATATTACTGGTCAAAGTTGGTCCCATTTAATCGATTTAATTTGGAGACAATATCAATCAACATCATTCTCGTGATGGTCTGATTGGAAATAAAAGAAGAAACAGAATACCGTTAACTTTAAAGCTACTATTGAGCGAAAGTTATGTCAGAAAGCCGACTACTAATTTTCTGAATATTTAGAAGATAGAACGGCTTTGGGATTCATTAATCTGACATATTCTACTAAATATAAAAACTATATAAATCTTAAAATCTAACTATTCTTAATTTTGATTATTGGGAACTTTATGGTAGATTATGTAAGGCAAGTTTCGCCAGTCATACATATACACCCAACAGTCAAACACACACACACTGACCCCACACTAGGTTAACCTGTATCGTAGTTATCAGGAACTACAAGAGACATGGAGTCCAACAATACCCAGACCCGAAACAAATATTTGTGGATTACACAAACACTTGTCTCAGTGCGGGAATCGGACCCACGGCCTCTCACTTCGCAGCCGGCTACTCTCCCACTGCGCTACAGAGGCTGTTAAACTGTTTTACCATTGTTGTTTAGCAATTATACCAAACGTTTCGTAATTTCTACATTTAAGGACTTGTAATAAAAGTAAAGTTCAATTGTTTGACATCAGCCAAATCGTGTTCTTTAAAGATAATGCCGCTCTAAACACGGCAATATCCGCTCAGTATAGCAATATCCTGGATAAGTGTCAACGATTGTTAGCCTATTTACATTTTAGCAATTTTACCGTATCCAGTAAAATTTGAGTTTAAAATTGTTCTTAGTATAGATTAACAATAATGTGTATTTACTAGAATGTTAAGAGCCATGCTGTAGACGGTTCGACCGGCTCGACCGGGGCCTTACCACTGTCTCACAGAAAACCGAATAATCTAAATCTAAAAATAGAATATAAAACTAATTTGGGGTTGGTACGGTACCCTCGGTGTGCGATTTCGACTTGCACTTGCCAGTTTTTATAAATTTACCCCTAAAAGGGAACTTCTGAATCAGTGAGTATTGTTAAAGGTAAATTGTATTTTTCAACCCCTACAACCTTTCGAATAGGGGTTGGTCACGCGATTAACCGGTGTTGGACATGATTCAGTGAACAACAATGTGTTGGTCACGTAGTTTACTACTGAGGCCTGCTCAGTGAAAACGAGTGTTGTATTTTGTACGGCATTGGAGGTGATATAAAGTACAAGCGACCCGCGCCGGTTTCACACGGGTAAAAGTATGTTTGCTACGACATTATATTGCAAATCTTTAAAAAATTGTGGCACCTAACTCCTAAACTAGAGAACCAATTGCAACGGTTTTTGTTATAAATGATGACGTAATCGACATTGTTATTACCTGGTCTAATCGAGATCTTAGCTGTGTTTGAAGACAAAGATAACATGTTTAAAGTAGAACAATTGAAATAAAACATGGTAGATAATTGGCCTTAAAATTTGGTTTCAACCTAACTAAAAGATTAACCATTTATGTCTACTCGTTAGCATGATCTCAATTGCCAGGACTAAAAAAGGAAAACGCCATAGGCAGCGAAACGGCAATAGCATAGTATTGATTTACTACGCTATCCATCATGGCAAATGACATGCCACCATGGGTTTGTTTACAGACATAACTCACGAATGCTTCCAATGGCTATGCAGATTATGATTTCTGCCTACGTCGCAATGTTAGTTAATAAATCATCCACACGTAATATGAAGTATATGAAAGATATATTTTTATGTAGATATTTCAAATTAAACTAGTATTTTTATACAACTAAACGAGGAGACGAGCAGATTGCTCGCCTGATGGTGAGAGATAAATTGCAACATTACTCACAAATTTGAATTCCAAAGTGCAAGGCAGTACACTGCGCTCATCATTCCAATTAAAGACGATATATCTCATAATGCTCAGTAATGTCACTGGCTTCAATATCCTTACAACATAATAGTGCTCACAGAGTTGCTTAAAAAACTCCTACCCCCTTCTAACCTTTGCCTTTATTGTATCTACCATTAAATGTCTTAGGCAAAACCTCTAAATTGAAATCAGTTGAAAAGCCAGCAACAATTCTTGATCATGCAAACATTCCAAATACATATCAGGTACAGGATTCTGACGGAATCCGAAAGTCCGGTGCAGCATGTACGGCCGGCGTTCGCTGTAACAATATCAACATTTCTGCACCGGTGCCGGCTATGCGAAAATTGCACGATGCTCGTCCGAACAATCATGTTCCGATAATGTATTGCGTTACTCTAGTTGTGTCGTGTTTCTTATTGGCGATTAGATGTGATATTTTGGAATAGATAGTATCCTACATTCATGCTAGTATTATAAATATAGAAGTTCAGGTATTTCTCAGTTTGCATATTTGTTCCTTTTACCTGGAACTGTCTTCCTCCAGTACAGTGCGTTTCCAGAGGTAATTTCTCCCACGCACTATGACTCTGGAATGAGTTTCCCTCCGCGGTGTTTCCTTAGCGTTATGACATGTTGTTCTTCAAGCGAGGCTTAAAGAAGGTACTTTCACGGTAGGCAGCGGCTTCCCTGGGCCCCTGGCATTGCTAATGGCTATGAGTGGCGATAACTACTTACCATCTGGTGGGACGTGAGCGCGTCTGCCTTCGTAGGCTAATAAAAAAAAACTTAGTCCACTACGCTAGCCTAATGCTATTTGGTAGACTTCACACACTTGGAAATTCTTATGGAGAATTGTTAGGTATGGTGGTTTCCTCATGATATTTCTTTTATCAGCGATAAAAATAAATAAATATACTCAACAGTCACACCTATAGTCCTGATCCCACGCTAGGCTAAACTGTATCGTGGGTATCAAGAACAACGAGAGACTTGCGATCCCAAAACATCCAGGCCCGAACAAATATCTATGGATCTTTGTCTCAGTGCGGGAATCGAATCCACAGCCTTTCGCATAGCAGCTGGCTACCATACACGCGTATCTTAGAAAACTTAGAGTTTTATGCTCTTGGGGCTATAATACCAGGGAAATCGTGGCAAAGGGAAGGGGTCAGAGGGAATTGGCTTGTTGTCCTTATTGATCCTTCTGTGACCGACTTCCGACCGCCTGCCTTATGTCAACGCCTCTGGGGAAAACTCTACCACCTCGTGTAAAACTGTATACCATTTGATTTTATCTACATTAATCAATATCTACAAAAGGTTGAAGGCACCAGTGTTGGACACATCCGTGAACAAATTGAACAAGACAGAGTTCGCGTGCGTACGTTGCGTGAGTCGCGTGTGAATGCCCATTATGCTTACAGTCGTACTAAATATAATATTCATGGCTGTCAAACATGGGGTATCATATAGTTGAGTTAGTTTAGTTGGTACTAGGAGTTATGAGTGAAAAGTGCTGATACCGTAAATTTCTTGACCGAAAGTTCACCAAAATTATGATGACTTCCTGAAAAGTGGCTCCTAGGATGGATCGCTTTCCAGGTTCAGCCAGTGTATATCCGGTTCTCCCAAAGAGCTTGCGACATGACTTGATGGTTGATTTGGGTGGGTATAGGGGTACATCCTTGTATCACTGTACCTGCATTGGTCTTCCGCCTGTCCTGTCGCAAGCCCCTAGATTTGCTTCCTCTCTCTCCGAAGAGAGAAGAAGCATTTATACAGGCTGGCATGATTCTGGTGTCCACCGATGAACTCATTGTTTGTCGGTGGTCGCTAGTCTTTGGACTGCACTACGCTTACCATCAAGACGTGTAGTACAGTCACTTTGCCGTGCTTGGATAAAAAAAAACATACTATGCTTCTATTTTAATTAAATGTTTGATGTTCTGTCACAACAAAATATTCTGTAATAAAGCAATGTTTAGTCAGTACCAAAGTTCAATATACCCATACGAGTTAACCCACACGTATGAGTTCGTGTGTAACAGACGATTTTGGTGAACCCCCGCAGGCTGTCATTTACTGTTATTAAAAGGCTAGAAGAGTATTTTGGAAGGGTACCGTTACCACGCCTTCGTACATACTACGGCCCAAGCTATGAGCGATTTACTGTAACAGTCAAAATTAAGGTTCCCAGTAGGGTAGGTTCCTATGTAGAATTTTACAACTATACTAGCTTTTGCTTGCGGCTTTGGCCGCTTTTTTCGGGATATATTGTAGCCTATAACCGTTCCTGGGATCCCGTCTATCTCTGTACCAAAAGTCATCAAAATCTGTTCAGCGGTTTAGGCGTGAAAACATAACAAACAACCGACTTTTGCATTTATGGTTGGTACCACCGCTTTTATATTTCTTCCGCCAAGTTGCAGTGTCTTAGCACTGACAATGTTATCGGGGTTTGGTCACTAACCCAAGAAAAAAATAAATAATATAATGCTGAACAGGTTTTCGTATGAGCAGCGTTAGGTCAGCTGGTATGGTAAATATTGTCGAGACGAAAGTCGCACGTTAGTTATAAGAGCATAATACCTCTGAATTTTCTAAGTTATGTGTGTATTAATTGTTAATTATTGCTTGCTTTAACGGTGAATGAAAATTCGTGAGGAAACCAGCATAATTGAGAATTTCTCCACATTCGAAGGTTTGTGCAGTTTACCAACCCGCATTAGGCCAGCGTGGTGGACTAAGGCTTAACCCCTCTCATTCAGTAGAGGAAGCCCGTGTCCAGCAGTAGGATTTGTCTAATACAGTCGATTTATTTTAGGTTTTCATCATCACATATCCATATTTTTGAAATATACAAATATTGCTGAAGCATATAATTCAAATGCTAGCACTATATGTTAATGCATGAACGAAGAGAAAAAAAATTCAACTGCTAACTGAATATTTCCTCGCTTACTGCGCTTCGTGAAATATCTTTTCAATCTGAGCGACGTCAGCGTTTTTGTAAACGTCGCAATGCTGATTTCTAAATCGGGTCAATTTAATACAGTCGGAGCGCAAAAATGTATAATCTAGAACTGCACTGCAGAATTAAAGTGCAGACAACGAGGGCTTCGCTGTCTCAACGTTGTATGTAAATAACTATAAAGCCAAGCTGGTAGTCCAAATCTTGTTCTTTCAGTGAAATACTCGGATTATGAGATTTAACATGTTATATCTCGGGAGTGACGAGTGCAGTCCAGTGATAGACACTGTTTTGTAAATCATAATTCAGTGTGGTGTTGTTTCTGAAAGGCCAGGCGTTGCACTTACAATTTGGTGAGTGAATTCGTAATTATATAATTGAAGCTAATAAACAAAAGATATGACATATTTAGCTCATATCTGAATCATATCTATCTGAAGGCGTAGGCAGACGAACACTAGGAGACACAGAATTTCCAAAACTAATTTCCATCATCATCATAAATTTTAATCCCTTGTAGGTAATATGTGATTTTCTGAATCGAAAACTTAACACATTTTGTGATTACTCCATCTGGGATCTGAACCGAGGATCTCACCGGTTTCACATCTTACGTAAGATGTCACTAGAATAACGAGGCGGTGCTTGATTATTAATTCATGGATTATGATTTTGTTTATTTTTATTGATATCATTTTTCCCTTCCTTCTTTTCTCTATGAAAGGCTTTTTGGGACTAATCTTTTAAATCCGTCTTGGACTAAAGCGTGATCGAGGTCTCTTTGGGACCCATTCCTGGGCGATTTCAGCTTACCGTTCGTCTGAACTCGTGTGTGATCTAAATAAATTATTATTGACACTCGCAACCGCATTTCTTTTAAATTAAACGCTCCAAATCACCGCTATATCTTATGCCTTGTTCTCCTAAAGCCCCGGGTGAAAAAGTATTACGTATGCATAGTAAGGTACACACGAGGAACGACAAAAGCTCCCGAAAACCTTGCGTCGACGTGGAAAAACTCGCTGGATTTCCACGTAATATGAGAGATTGCGGATCCAGGTTTGATGTCTGTTTTAATACTCTGCCTGGATTGTAGTTATTGCGAGGGTTTTCGCCGTGTAAACGGCAAGCGTGGTTTTTTCTTTCACGCGTGGCATTTTTGTCGTTTTACCTATATTTTATCGAATATCTGGCAACATACAAGGTGGTAGGTCCCTCGTATGAGAGGCCGTCTGGGTTAGTACCACTTTTTCTATTTCTGCCACCAAGCAACAATGTATAAGCTATTGTGTTTCGGTTTGAAGGACATTGAATCCAGTGAAATTACTGGGCATTATCAGACTTAACATCTTATATCTCGGTGTGACGAGCGCAGTTCAGTGCCATGCAGTGCTTTGTAATTCAAAGCTCTGTGTGGTATTGCTTCTGTTTAGGGGCAGGCGTGGCGTTTACCATCAGGTGATTGGTGACAGGTGACCTTGCTCGTCTCGTCATTCAATGAAATAAAAAATAATAAAATACTTTAAAAGAACTGCTCTAAATTTTCTAACAGTTACGAAAGTCATAGAAAATCACAATAAGATTGTGAATAAATTCAGACGAGTTATTTTTCATGTATGGTTAGGATCCCACCGGGCACAAGTCTTATACTATCCAATGTTATTAAAACGACTCTAGCCAAAAGGCTAGAGTTACTACTAAAAAGTCTAAAACTCCTAGTCTAAAAAGTCCTAGTATTTAAATAGCATTAATTAAGTTAGTGCTCTATTCATATCATCAAATTTCTATGAAACTTCTAGTAGGTTTTCATTGGATATCTTTAAAATAATATAATTACATTTTGTAGAGTTTTATAAAACGTCTATTCTATAATAGTTTAAACTAGTAACTGGTACCAACTTCGCCTTGGAAAATATACATTATTTATGTTTACATTGAATAAACAATATATTATGCCTATAATAACCTACCTTATAAAATTATCTAAACGTCTGTTAAAATTAATTCATCTATTACAAGTTGTACCAGATTAAAACAAACAGATACAAATGTTGCGGAGTGTTATGCTATTTTTTGTTTATTCTGAGAATATTTATTTTCTATTTATCCGTTTTTGTTCTGTTACTCGTTTTCGATAATGCTATTTCGCTCGAAATCCCTCGGTTACTTACGACTCCTTTGGGATGTGTAAGGAGAGGCGGTTTATTCTTAGACCGTTACTCCATTACGGTTCGACTTGAAACAATTTTTTATATCGAGTATATTTGTTTACTCCAAATCTTTAGAAATACTTGACATACTTGAAATGGTTGATGGCATTTCCAAGACTAAAAATATGCTTCAATTCGCCGATATTTGTGCAAGATATACTAGATATGTATTTCATTAGGCTATTGTATAAAAACGAAAATTTATATTTTACCTTGAGCAGGCGCGTATATGTTCAAATACAAGCAGTCTTCTGACTGATTTGTGAGAAATGGCAGTATCCTCTTCAGGTATTCCAGCCTTCCCTTAGAAATCCTCTTCAACACAGCAGTCTCGTTCCTTATATCTGGCAAGACTTGAGGGCACACTGGACTGAACTCCTCAGCAATTTTGACCCCGGACCATTGAGCACCAGACACGGGAGGCATGAATCTCAAAGATCCCACTGGAGGGGACGCGTAAGGAATTCCTCGGAACACCTCTACAGGCTCGAGGTATCTCGATTCTGGTGTAACTATGAATCCTCTTATATCTCCATACTTAGTCCTAACTACTCTAGAGCTAATGAAGGATTGCGTCTTCTCGTCCATCGGCGTTTCTCCGCTGACGACCTTCGATGTTAAGGCGGGTAGCGTGATGAAATAAACAACCAGAATTAGCATCTTTTCGCCTCCGTCGCCACCGCGCCAGAAAGTCCTCGTTTGCTATAATACGACCATTTTTGGACGTCACTCGACACGTCGGTACCATTTACTGGTTTATCTGTAACAATAATGAACATCCAGTTAATATGTAAATTAGTGCCATTCGTTGGAACTTTTTTTGCAATAACTGATGTTATCCTACCCATGGAAAGTTAGGAGATTTTCATAATTACAATATTTTTTTTTTTTTTTTTTATCCTGGCTCGGCAAAGTGACTACGCTACACCTGATGGTAAGTGTAGCGTAATCCAAGAATATTGTCGACCAACGATAAACAATGTGTCCATCGTTGGTCGGTAAGATCATGCCGGCCTGCCAAAGGGTCAAGGGAGAGGGGAAGGAAAAAGGGATGGGGAAAGGGTTAGGATCAGGGGGCAAGCCCCCTGGGGAGAACCGGATATACACTGGCTGACCCTGGAACGCGACCCACACAAGGTGGGCCACTATGGCAGGTTTTAGCACCAGTGTACGGTGGTCGCTATCCGGTCGGATACAAGTATCCTCCCACCAGCAAAATTATTGAAATTAGTTAGGTATTTTATCGGAGAACTAAATTAGTTGTCGTACTTGGTAAAGCTGTGGCTAAATTATGTATGGAATTTGATCAAATATTCAATTTCCATATTCAGTAATACGTATAGCTGGTACTTTTAATTATTATAATGTATTATGTAATGTTACCCCTTATAAAATAGAGAATATTACAATATTCAGCACCTACCAGATAATATATGACTTAAACTTTTATAGTATATCGCAAACTGTACTAATAAATACCGTCACCAGTTATTATAATGTAATAAATAATTTAACCTCTTCAAAAATAGAGATTATTACAATATCCAGCACCTACCTACCAGAGAACATGTAACTAACGTTTAACAGTATGTCGGTAACTGAATTAACAAATACTATCTCCTATAAATTGGTTACCATCATTTTCACCACAAGGTCCCTTGATAATAATATTTTCCAATGAAAATGTGATACAGTTTATAACAAATCAATATCCAGAAATGTCAAAATTGCTCTGTTGATCAATGTCCAGTGCATTATTAACCGAACTTCAAAATAATGAATTTGATTAAGATCTGATGATGGAATACAGAGTAAAAAATTAAACATTGATGAGTTATACTCAAATAACTTATCAGCGACTTAGAAGAAACTAGAACTTAGAAGCAGCGATAGCTCAGCGGAAGGAAATCTGCATACCTGAAAACTCGATAAGATTTTTTTAAGGATTGTGAAGTCTGCCAACCCGCATTAGGCCAGCGTGGTGGACTAAGGCCTTACCTCTCTCATTCAGTAGAGGAGGTCCGTGCCCAGCAGTGGGACATGTATAATACAGGGCTAGTATTATGATTATTTATACTCAAATAACCTGTGCTAAAATCAGCCAATTAAGCTTTCATTTCTTGATAGTTCTATCAAGCTTTGTTTCAACTGTTTATTTGCCTAAACGCCTAAATTGTGAAATTACAAACCGTTTTAGTGAGACGTTAATTAAAACACAGACTTTGTGATCTAGTTAGCTAAAAGGCCAGTCAAAATTGATTCTAATAGAGGTCGAAACAATCAAGAAAGTTATACTTGTGTTACACATTGATCGACTGGCAAGTAAAACCGGATTGTAGAGTTTACTGGTTAGTCTCGTTCGTTGATGACTATTATATACCTTTATTTCTATATATATTTTTGAGTAAATCCACGCTGTAGACATTGCTTTCTTCAGCACGATTGGGCCGGCTCGACTGGTAAAAAACCGACGCAAAATAGCGACTTGCTTTTTTTCGTACAGTGAGTGAGATATTCAAAGGCCAAAATGTCCCTCCCCTTCCTAATCCCTTAATTATCTCTTTCCTTTAAGGTCGGCAACGAACCCATGATTCTTCTGGTATTGTGGACATGGTGTTAAAACCTGCCATAGTAGCGCACGCCTTGTGGCGATCACGTTCCAAGATCAGCCAGAGTATATCCGGTTCTTCCGAGAGGTTTGCGACATGCCTTGATGGTACACTGAGTCGGTTATAGGAGTACATCCATATATTCCTGTGCCTGCAACGGTCATTAGCCTGTCCTATCGCGGGCCCGTCGATTTTCTTTTAAGAAGGAAAGAAAGAAGAGGCAAGAAGCATTTATATATGCTAATATGACTCTGGTGAACACCGATAAATTCATTGTTTTTGGTGGTCGCTATTTTTTTCGATTGCACTACGCACTACTATCAGGTGTAGTGCAGTCACTTTGCAGTGTTCGGATAAAAAAAAAGTTTGAGCTGCGCCATCGAGACACGCGACGACAAAGAAACGTCCGCTTTGTATACAATTGAATATGTTCGTTTTGTTGTAATCGACCAAGCAAGGAGAGTGCAATACGCTACGGTCTATCATAATATAAACGCAAAAGTAAATCTGTTACGTGTTCCCGGCTAAACGGCTGAACGGATTTTAATGACATTTGGTAAGGAGATATATTATGTCCTGGGGAAAGACATAGGATACTTTATGTCCCGGAAAAAGACATCCACGCGGGCAGAGCTGCGAGCAAGAGCTTCTTCGTCTTAAAGTACCTCTCCAACTAGTGAAGGTTGGCAGTCAGCTCTGCATAATCTTTTTTATTCCTCACGAGACGAAATAGTTCAGCAGCGCTTGTTCACTCTCGGATGTTTCACAGCAATGACGTTTTCTTTCGACCAGCCTTTCTTTTATCAACTACTTTTCCCATCATTATGAGTCGAAGGAGCTCGTATCTGTCATGTCTCAACACGTGACCTAAATATGCAACTTTTATTATGGTAAGTTTGCGGTTCTGAAGTTCCTACTTTTCGAAAGACTTCCTCATTGCTAATTTTCGGAGTTCAATTTATTGACATTAAACGTCTGTAAGATCACATCCAGAACGATTCTATCCATTTCCTGCGATGTTCTTTAATGGTCCAGGCCTCACATCTGTTTAGAAGAAAAAGCTAGTCTTATGTAAAATGGACGTGTCGCTGTCGCCTGACTCATATCACGCGCTGCTGTCTCCCTGTCTCGTTCGCATTCCTTAAAGCATGCCTTTATTGATTGGTTCATTAAATACGAGTTAATTTGGAATGTGTTAATTAACTATTATTAATTATTAACATTTGGTACACACAAATGAATACGAGCGATGGTTTACAATTTACATTATGTACGAGTAATATGCAAATGATATAGGTATTTGTTCAAGTAGTGCAAATTTCATAGGATTCTTTTAGTTATAAGTATAATTGATCTGTAAATGGGTTTATGATATACTTTTACACAGCGTGTTACAGAAAGATGTGGTCAAATTTAAGCAACGTGTAGTGTAACATATTAGTATTTCACTTCCTGTAGAATCAAAATAGATTGCATTGACAGCCTCCGTGGCGCGGTGGGCGAGTAGTCGACTGTGAAACGTGAGGCCGCGGGTTCGATCCCCACACCGAGTCAAATATTTGTCTGATCCACAAATATTTGTTTCGGGTCTGGGTGTTGTGAGACTGAAAGTCTCTCGTAGTTCCTGATACTCACGACACAAGACTCGTATCTTACTGTGGGTTCAAGACTATGTGTGCGACTGTTGGGTGTATTTATTATTTATTTATTTATTATTATCTTGAAATAAAAGATCGCATCCAAATCGATGCATCCGTTTAGGCATTACGATGGTACAGACAGATAAAGACACAAATAGGCAAAATTTTGAAAATTTATTACCTCTCCGTTCGTCGGGTGTTGATAAAAAAAGCCTGACTTTGCACGAGCATAAATCAATTCGAGAAACATTCAATCTTTAATGTTTTAATTAAAAATTTACGATTACTGACCAATTCGAAAGGCTCAAAGGGTCGAATTTCGCAGAAGCACAAAATTAAATATTTGCCTGATCCGTAAATTATTGTTTGAGATCACACCCACGTAGGGTTTGATCGGTCAGGTGTATTCTTCTTGAATTATTTCAGGCTCTTTTATTACTTTAGTAAAGATAGGCTGCCGACGGTATTTACAAGGTGGTAGGTCCCTCGTATACGAGAGGCCGTCTAGGTTGGTACCACCGTTTTGTCTATTTCCGCCGCCAAACAACAGTGTGTAAGCACTGCTGTGTTTCGGTTTGAAGGACATTGAAGCCCGTGAAATTATTGGGCATTATGAGTCTTAACATCTTATGTCTCAGAGTGACGAGTGCAGTTCAATGCCATGAAGTGCTTTGTAATTCAAAGTTCTGTATGGTTTTGCTTCTGTTTATGGGCAAGCGTGGCGTCGCTTATCATCAGACGAGCGTCTTGCTCGTCTCGTCATTCAATCATTCAACAAATTTCTTTCACATATCAACAAGATGTCACACAAAATTTCAGAATTTGACAAACCGTATAAATAATTCAACAGAAATCGAACCAACGACACTACTCTTCCGTCCACACGATCTTTACCGAAGCTGTAAATTCCGAAACATATAAATGTCGATGTGAACACGAATCTTGGCCGTATAATATCCTTTTGCTGCAAATGGCCTGCGGATCCTCGGCGCCAATAAAACAAGATGTCTGCCTTGAATATTTATTGTGTAAAGGATTGTGTAAAAATAGCGGATATTTTAAATATAAACACAATAAAGACACTAGGTGTTTGGTCTCTCGTATGCGAGAGGCCATCTGGGTTGGTACAACTGCTTTGTCTATTGTCCGCCAAGCAACAGCGTGGAAGCACTGTTGTGTTTCGGTTTGAAGGGCATTGACCAGTGAAATTACTGGGCGCTATGAGACTCAACATCTTATGTCTCAGGGTGACGAGCGCAGTACCATGTCATCATCATCATCATCATCATCATCAGCCACAAGACGTCCACTGCTGAACATAGGCCTCTCCCAAAGATTTCCAGACCGACCTGTTGGAAGCGGCCTCCATCCAGCGACTTCCTGCGATCTTTATCAGG
Source organism: Amorpha juglandis (assembly GCA_949126905.1). Classification (NCBI taxonomy): domain Eukaryota; kingdom Metazoa; phylum Arthropoda; class Insecta; order Lepidoptera; family Sphingidae; genus Amorpha; species Amorpha juglandis. The sequence continues at coordinate 1,073,817 of OX421368.1, forward strand.
TCGTCTGTCCACCTTGTAGGTGGACGTCCAACGCTGCGCTTGCCAGTACGTGGCCTCCATTCCAGAACCTTTCTGTCCCATCGGTTATCGGTTCTGCGAGCTTTGTGGCCTGCCCACTGCCACTTGAGCTTGCTAATCCGCTGAGCTATGTCGGTGACTTTCGTTCTTCTACGGATCTCCTCATTTCTGATAGAATATTTCAGTACCATGTAGTGCTTTGTAATTCAAAGTTCTGTGTGGTGTTGCTTTTGTTTATGGCCAGGCGTGGTGTTTACCATCTGGCGAGCGCCTTGAACGTCTCGTCATTTCGTAAAAAAAATACTATGAATCAATATTGAGTAGATAGTCTACATCCCTCACCAATAACTTTCGAATCCCGCGGGATACCTAACGTGACAATCAAGCTTTCAATATCCCTGTGGTACTATAGTATATGTTGTACATGACATCGGGTAATTAATACCAGGGACTAAATCAGAGGCAAGAAATAAAAATATATTTTCTGAACCATATTAAATCCCGATGAAATTTTCGATGCATGTGTTACTATGGCGGATATATGTGTTGAGCGGTAGAGCCACGGTGTAGACAGTTTTGTCTACAGTATGAATGAGCCAGTTTGGCTGGAACGTTACCACTGTCTCACAGAAAACTGACGTATAGTAGGGGCTTTCGTACGGTGAGTGAGACATCCGGAGGCCTAAATGCCCCTCCTCTACGTTAGTTATTTAGCCATTCCTTTCCTTTAAGATCTTTAATGCGTCTATGATTCTTCTGGTATTATAGGCGTAAGGATAAGGTGACCATACGTCCCCTTTTGAACGAAGATCACTTACAATCAGGTGACCGACTTGCTCGTTTATCGGCCTATGTTAAGGGTGAAGATGTTTTATGACACCGAATAAAATTGGAGCATAGTATATATCTCGAAGATGGATCTATTCGGGGTTATCTTTCGGAACCCTTTTATACATGGTCGGACACAATGTGCCCGGTTTCAGACGCAGATAAGTCGCCTGACACAATACGGGCCGAACTGGGGCGCGATGATGCGAGGCTCACATGGGTGGTTCCGGTTTTTCGGATCTCCGGTGATTCCGGAAAATTGGAATAAAATATTTGTTATTGATTACTGATAATTATGTTACTCTGGAAGTTAAGTTTGGATTATGTTGGGTACCATTTTGCAGAATTGCTAGAAGACTGTAACTTCACTCTGTCTCAAGGATGGCGATCCTTAAATCCGCAATGACATTATTATGTATTGACATTTACATCGCGGATCGCATATAATGAGTATGTAATGGCGCGTTGGTTTTTTATTATCCAATACGGAGAGTAGACATGTGTATCTTCTGTCTACGGCATCTTAGCGTCCAGTAACTCGAGATGAAAGTGTTTTTTTTCAATCTAGTTTTAATCAAGGTATTTATCAACTATGTTTAAAAGAAAGCCTGTCTAACCATTTATATATTACATATCATTTTTTAATTAATATTGGGATTTTTTTATCTTTAATATGCATCGCTGAGTGTATGAGTGGTAGGCCGTATGAATAGGCCGGCTTGACTGGGTCGTTACCACTGTCTCACAGAAAACCGACGTAAAGTAGCGGCTTGCTGCTGCGTTTCGTATGGTGAGTGAGATATCCGGAGGCGCAAATCCCTCTCCCCTTCCCAATCCCTTAATTATCCCTTCCCTTTCAGGTTGGCAAAGCGTCCATAATCTTTGTAGTATTGTACGTGTACATGGGTGGTGGAGATCAATTACCAGTGTCCCACTTGCTAGTTTGCCAGTCTATGCTATATAAAAAAAATATATACTGTAATAATAAAAATAGAGTACCAGCTACTATTTTAGAATGAGCAATCTCTATACCCATTATTTTCGCATCAACAGTGTTCTCGTCTCTTAGTACACAGTAGTCTCACCCTCCTTTCAAATTACCCCTTTGAACTTTCAACCCTCGACTGAGAAAGAATGTTGTCTTCACAATTCCGGACATACCGGACATCCGGCAGCATGTGAGCCGACCGCGTCCTAAACGGCTTTGTAGACTAACGACATTTTGTTGTGAATCGATTGAACTCTTTGATTTCGTTTAACGTGAACGTGTTCTGTTGTTAAAATGGTTTTCGATACTAGTTTAAAGTAAGACTTTGTTTTGTTTTTACTTTTAGTATTACAGACTTAGGGTTTGTTTTAAAATGTCCAAATAAATGTTATTTAAAACGTTTTTTTCTGAGCACTGCAAAGTGACTGCACTACACCTGATGGTAAGCGCAGTGACAAACAATGAGTTTATCGGTGGTCACCAGAATCATGCTGGCCTGTATATATGTTTCTTCACACTCCGAAGAGGGAAGATGCAAATCGAGGGGCATGCGGTAGGACAGGCGGATGACTGTTGCAGGCACAGGGATACAAGGATGTATCCATATACTCAACCCGACCAATCATCAAATCCTGTCGCAAGCCCCTCGGGAGAATCGGATATACACCGGCTGATCCTGGAATGCAATCCACACAAGGTGTACGGTATTTGCTCTCCGGGCGGATATGAATATCCTACCATCATCTATCGTAATACAAAATTATCATAGGAATACACATGGAGAAGCGTATGTCGAATTGATAGTTCATAAAGTTGTTAAATATGTTAATTAGCTGGTAAAATTTGTACGGATACTATAGAACAGACTTTCTGTTGGTTTTAATAGCTATAACCAGTACTCCCAAATTTCACCGGGCATATTCCCGGCGTGCCTATCGCCATATCTGTTACAATTCCAGACTCCAGGCCGATACTGATATTGGTTACTGCCGAACTGCATTTAGTCATAGAAAAACCCAATATCATTTTACCGGACCCGCAGATCAAACCCGAGACCTCAGCATAGCAGTCGTACTGCATACGCAATGCAATTGCGACACCGAGGCAGTCATTATCCAGTCATATAGCTATTAGTATAGTCCAGCTAGTTCTATGGTGAATGAATGGGAGCACGCCGGGAAATTGCGGTCTCACGCCTCGTGGCGGTGCATTCACTCGGCGACATCCAATGACGTAGAGCAAACTCTACCAGTAATGAAATAGAGTTCAGTGAACCTTATTGTGTAACGTTTGGTTTTTTACAACCTCCGTGGCATAGTGGATAAGTAGGCTGGGAAGTGAGAGGCCGCGGGTTAGACATATGTTTGTGTGATTTACAAATAGGTGTTTCGGATTTCGGGGGCCGGCAAACGAGCAAGTAGATCACCTGATAAGTGATCCCCGCCATCTATGTACGCCCACAATACCAAAAGAATCATGGACGCGTTGCCGGCCTTAAAGGAAAGGGATAATTAGAGATTGGTAAGGGGAGGGGATTTGGGACTCCGGATATCTGACTCAACGTACAAAACGCAGCAGCAAGCCGCTACTTTACGTAAGTTTTCTAGGAGACAGTGGTATCGACCCGGTCGAGCTGTCTACAGCTTGGCTTTACCACTCACAGCCCACTCTAATGTATGTGTAAGCTCAGCGAGTTATAAAACAAACCGTTTACATACGTTCGAGGCATATTAATTCTGCATTCAACTATAAATGTTTAACTTCTTGTATTTAAAACGCAAATAAAATATCACTCATAATTACTGTGGAAAATGTAGCGTTGCCTCTCTACTGGCGCCCAACTGTGGCGCGTTCTGAGTTATAAATGTGGCAGCTTCATTTTATGACTTGATTGTATGCGTTTACATTGCACCCAGAGTTTACTCTACGTTTTTAAACGTTCTTTAATGTATGAGAATATACATTGCGTAAATTCTGGTATTGGCGGATAAACTTGCAGTTTGTTTTTACGTTCATTAAAATATCACCCTGGTTTTTATTTAACTTCACCTGTTTGTGGTATGGTAATATAGATATGTGTTTATATATTGTAATTACATACGCACTTACGCCTATAATCCTTGAAGGTATAGGCAAAGATGTACGCCCACAATACTAGAAGAATCATGGGCGTTGCCGACCTTAAAGGAAAGAGGTTGGGAAGGGGAGAGTGATTTGGGCCTGCGGATATTTCACTCACCGTACGAGACGCATCAGCAAGCCGCTACTTTACGTCGGTTTTCTGTGAGACAGTGGTAGCGACCCGGCCGAGCCGGTACATTCATACTGTAGACTATAAAATTAAAAACCGCGATAAAATCCGTTTAAATTAGTTTTATTTCAATATCTACAGCGTGGCTCTACCTATATATACTTATATCACTATACATTGCGTGCCACACAAAGTTTAATTAAATGATTTGCAACGCAAGTAAAACATGAATAACAATGCAACAAAAATACAATGTGAGCGACATAAAAGCTTTCTGGAACTCATTACTCGCGATGCAAGTTCGTATTATAACGACGTTAGAGCTTTGAATTTCGAATTAAAAAGGTATATTGCAGTGTTTTATTACGCTGTGTTTATTTTCATTAATATTTAATTTGGTTTAATTCAACACTACACTTGACACCAACTTTGACGTCACGTGTAGTGACGTCGTTATGTGATTAGTGTCTGTTATTTGATTAGTGCCCCCTCCATCAGATTTTAATAACTTCTAATTTATTATTTAATGGACGGATTAATGAAATTCTTTCTGCAATAGGTTTTGGGTAACGTAACTTAGTGATTAAAATAATAAAAAATCTATTCAACTATACTATTATAAAGGACTGCATGTCACTGCACAGTGCTCGTCATCCCTAAGTATAAATTGACAAGTTTCACAATGCTTAGTAATTTCACTGGCTTCAATGTATTCATATATCATGTAATCATTCAAGAAAAAAAAATACAGTTGTCAACATTTTTTTTTAATAAGTATATAAAAACTCATATTCAAAAACACGTACAAAATCTGAGAGATCCAACAAGAAATATAATGACACACTTTTTACGGCACGTACTCAGTGAATGAATCTGTTAACCCCCCCTCCCCTCCCCGCTTCATACTCAATTCAAATGAAGCCAATCGCTATACGGGCTTATCCGATATGAATGCGCGATACCAACTCTAAATGGAAACAGATTTTGATTTACGACCCGTTTAATCTGACTTCGGAATCCATTAATGACTGTGCAGTGGACGGATTTGGGGTTTTTTGAGGGGAGCTAATAAACAGGGAGGGTGACGGAAAACAAACAAATCTTTACGTAGATTGATTACAAAAATTGGTTTTGTACTTGTGTGCTAGCGATCTGGCCTGGTTTCACTCTGCCTTAAGATATACCAAGTGTAAATCAAAAGATATGAAGGGTTCAAATATTTTTTCGGAACCTAACCAATCTCACTCGATAGTAACATACGTATGACGATATCTTCTTCTTCTTGTAGTGCCTCTCCAACTAGTGAAGGTTGGCAGTCAGGTCAGCATACTGTCTTAAAAGACATGATAAAACCCGCAGATGAAATAGTTCAGCAGTGCTCGCAATCTCTGTCCATTCTCGGATGTTTTGTCATGACTTTTTCCTTCGACTAGCTTTCCTTCTGCGAGCTACTTTTCCGATAATTATAAGTTGAAGGAGCTCGTATCTGTCATGTCTGAGCACGTGACCACGTGATATGATGATCCTCTATCCCGGATTGATCAAGCATGGTTGATTATAAATCCAAGTATCTTCATTCGAAGGTAGCGAGGCTTTTGTCACTGCAGTGCCACATTGCCATAAAAACCTGCAATTCTCTATTGGTGGTGTAAATCCCCATAAACTAGAGAGAGAGAGAGAGAGCGATCGAGAATTTAGATTTTTTTTCTGTCTTTTCTTTTCAAATGTATATCCAATCATAAACTTTCGTGATGCAGTGCAATTGCTTTCATAATTTGCATTATTTTACAACGAAACATGCCATGCTCCATTAAAAACTCAGATCTGTAATTATTTACCGTAATCATGTTATAAACAAACAAATACCTATTTAGGTTCACGAATTCGCAGTATATTATCCGTAGGTAGCAATAATGTTATAAAATAATAATAGCATAGCCGTCACGGAATGAAAATAAACATTTGATTTTTCGTTTTCAGAGAAATTTGTCTTTCTTTCGAAGGACATTTTAACATTTTGTAAATATATATTTTATACAATTACGTTTTATCACAAATCAATCTCACCTGGGGGATTATACCCACAAGTTTTTTTTTTATTAAGTGAGTCACCTGCTGGTAAGTGATCTCCACCGCCCTTGTACCCCTACATCACTAGAAGAATCATAGGCGCGTTGCTGACCTCAAGGGAAAAGGATAATTAAGAGATTAGGAAGGGGGGGGGGGATTTGCCATTATTTTTTGCCATTTCTCCAGATATTTCACTTGCCGTGCGAAACGCAGCAGCAAGCCGTTACTTTACGTCGGGTCGGTTTTCTGTGAGACAGTGTTAACGATGCGAGCGAGCCGGCCCATGCATGCTGTAGACAAATACGAGACCTACCACTTATATGAGATGTTGATTGTGTAGATGGCCCAGTTAATATGGCTATCTGTTACTCAGTACTTTATGGGCGAGTATCGATTTTCGCAGTTTGTTGGGTCCAGAAAAATCTGGAAGTGTGTGAAGAACAAATGATTTTCGAATTATAAAGCACTGTATGGTATTGGACTGCGCTGTTCACTTCGACACTTCGAGAGATTTTAAGTATCATACATAATAACACCTTCAAACCGAAACACAACAGTGTTTATATACTGCTGGTTGGCGGTAGAAATGGACAAATTGTTGAATATATCCAAGTACAATACTGAATAAACTAGCTTCCAAATAAATAAACCTGGTCTACTTTTTTAGAATCTACAATGCTACAGACAGAGGTTTTAAAACAGCATCCCTCATTTTCATCGGAGGTTAAAAATTCAAAGACACGTGTGTTGACACAGAGAATATTAAAACAAATAACAAGAGGATTTTAATAATCCATTTCTGATTCGAGTTAAAATTTCATCCGTCCCATCCGTGAGTTCGTGTCCATTATTAATGAACTGCAAAAATCCATGAAAAGTCATGGAATTTTGGGCGGCGTTTAAATATTTATCATCGAGAGAGCCATTGGAGCACTCATTAATTTTTAGATTTAAAATGAAATTTTGACGCACTGCTGGATGGATAAAAAGTTTCCAAATTGCCGAAATGTATTTGTGTCTTGGGATTGGTAAACTTTTAACAGGGTTTAGCTTTGCCCTTTTTTGATGAGCCATATTGCTGGTTGGTCCTTTGGGGATAGGATTTATTCAGCGCAGAACGGATTCGTAAAGTGTTTTATATTGTTTTTTTATCCGAACATGGCAAAGTGACCGCACTACACCTGATGGTAAGCGTAGTGTAGTCCAATAAACTAGCGACCATCGACAAATAATGAGTTCATCGGTGGTCACCAGAATCATGCTGGCCTGTATAAATGCTTCTTCCCTCTTCGGAGAGGAAAGAAGTGAATCGAGGAGCCTGCGACAGGACAGGCGGATGACCGATGCGAGATACAAGGATGTAACCACCGTACGCATTTGCAACTTAACGTCATTCTTCTGTGAGCCAATGCTACAACTCTGGTTGAGTCGGCTCTTACTACATAGAGTAGATTGTCTATAGCGAAGCTTTACCGCTTATAAAACTGCAACCAGCCATCACAAAAGCCTTTACATCAAATTTCAATTAACCTCAAAACAGTCCAATTGTGAAAATAATCTCAGTGCATACACTATGAATCGATTTTGTGGCAGCTTAATTCAAAATCATGTGACCAGCCAGCGTTGTACTAGTAACACGAACTTATTTCCGCGCCTGCTGCGCCTAATGACGAGTCAAACGATGTAAATGACGACCCGATACTGTTAGTTGCGTTTTGATTGACGCGGTTTTGCTGATTAGAATGGACTAGTACGGTAAAATTTAGTAACAGTAAAATTTTAACAAAATATAATTGTAACACAAGGCTTGTAATTTTTAAATAATTTCCAAGGCTTTCGTAAAAATCTGTTTGGGTACTACATATTATATTTTCCTAGGATTCTTAGTGATAGACTGCATATATTTTAGGCGATCTTTAATTATATTGCTGATAAAGTTATAATATTTATTCTGGTAACACTTCATTGTTAGAAGAGTGGGATATTTGATAATTGGTATACCCATAAAGTTTAAAAAGGAACGGAAAACGCGCCCGAGTGAGTCGACATTTGAATTTTGTAACGTTTAACCGGTGAGAAGGTGTGGGTCCACCTTCAAGTACAGTTGTGTTTCGGATTGACATTGAGAGACATTGGAACCAGTGAAATTACTGTGCCTTATGAGACTTAACATTCTATGTCTCGGGGTGACGAGCACAGTTCCGTGCCATGCAGTGCTTTGTAATTGAAACCGCTGTGTGGTGTTGCTTCTGTTTATAGCCAAGCGTGGCGCTTACCATCAGGTGCGCGACAAGCTCGTCTCTATTCAATTAAATAAAAAAAATAGTTTTAAGCAAGTGAATTTCATTGTATCATTCCATACTTCATAGTAGAGTCTAGTAACCTTAGCAGTAAATACCTGATATCTTTCACTAGGGTATCCTGACTTCATGCATATTTCATTTTCGTAAACCAGGAGCTTTTCTTTTGTACCCAAGGCTCAATAAAACAGCATTATATATTTAGTTCAGTGGGTCCATCCCGTCTCACCCACTCCGCCCCTCCGACCCAAATATGTCTGTTACCAATATTAATAAAATTTACCTTTATATGCTCGGAAGGTATTTTTATATAGCTAGCGAAATCGTATTTGAAGGGGTTTTGGACGCCGTAAGCTATTTTTAATGTACGTCACGGCTGTAAACCCCGACAGGGGGGTATACAGAGGTGTTACCTGTACACCCACATTTCGCCGAGCGTATTTCCGTCCCATATTATTGCGAGCCTGTCGCCATATCGGGCACAATTCCAGACTCTGAAAATACTGACCATTTTGTGGTAGACAAATCCAATATCACTTATACCCGACCCGGGGATCGAACCAAAAACCTCCGCATAACAGTTGTATTTAGTGCGCAATATACGCGCCACCGAGGCATTCCTGCGTCGTTTCTAATATATTGCTGTAATATAAAAACTATTTATACCAAACAAGATCTTTTATAGCATAGACCAGAATCATAGGCGCGTTGCCGACTTCAAATGAAAAGAATAATTAAGGGATTGGGAAGGGGAGGGGGATTTAGGACTCCGGATATTTCACTCACTGTACGAAATGCAGCAGCAAGCCGCTACTATACGTCGGTTTTCTGTGAGATAGTGGTAACGACCCGGTCGAGCTGGCACATTCATCCTGTAGACAAAACTGTCAATAGCTTGACTACTTGACCACTCATAAATCGATATATTCGATACTGCTCTCTTTCCTCCCAAAATATCGCAATTTATTTTTTTCAGTAAAGGTCGAAGTTTATCAAGTATCATTAATACGAGTACCCTTCAGAGTTGTGTAATTAAATTTACAAAAGGAAAACATAAAAACATGTAAAGTACAAGGAAATGTTGAGATTTCCCAAGAATAAAATGTGAAATCAAATGTTTAGAGGCTAACTTTTGCTCGCGGCTCCGCCCGCGTGAACAGCCTTTCCCGGGCCTATAACTGTCTCGACTGTCCTGTCTCATTAGCAATTCTGTTTTTTTTGGTAAAATCGTCAATTAATTCATGAATGAATCCATTCAATGAATCGTATTCAATTCATCTCCTACCGGAATTAGGAGATGTTAGGTATCGGCATCTCACTATTGAGTGACTAGACATGACCTCCACTGCTCTACTATTCCAAAATCCATACATTGCAAATACCGCATCGTATATCAACTCTTTTTCCACCCATCAAAATGGTGAAATAAAAACAACGAAAACATTCGTACAAAAGAAGTACGAAAATGGGAACGCGGCACACACGGGACAAAATTAAAATCAATAACGGTGGGCCGGTCGCGACGCTCGGAGTAAACAGTACGTCAATATACTTTCCGGATTAAGCACTCTTAAGGAACTCAACTGCAACAAGGTGGTAGGTCCCTCGTATGCGAGAGGCCGTTTGGTACCACCGCTTTGTCTATTTCTTGCTTGGTTATATACAGTAGATAGACAACTGATAACTTTAAATTACAAGGTACACCCTCAATGCACTGCTCTGCGTTCATTACCCCGAGATTGAAGATGTCAAGTTTTCCAAGCTCAGATATCGCACTGACTTCAACTATCCTTCAAACCGTATAATATTTACCTATAGGTAAGCGTGTCACTTATTATAAAGTGAGTGAAGAGCTGTTTGTTTGTAAGTGTTTGCTGGTGGTAGGACTCATATCTGCCTGGATAGCGATCACCGTACGTATGGTGTTAAAACCTGCCATAGTGATCTACACTTCACATCATCCCTTGTGTGGACCGCATTCCACGATCGGACAGTGTATATCCAGTTTTCACGAGGGGTTTGCGACAAGATTTGATTGTTTGGGATGTGTATAGTGAGGAGTACATACTTTTACGCCTGTGTATTTACATACTTATCGGTCATCCGCCTATCCTGTCGCAGACTCCTCAATTTGCTTGCCCCTCTTCGGAGTTTGAAGAAACAGGCCAGCATGATTCTGGTGACCACCGATAAACTCATTGATTGTCGGTGGTTGTATCAAACTACACTGCACCTAATAACAGGTGTATAAAGTATCTCGTACTCGGATATAAAAAAGGAAATCTATTCTCGGCTTAGCATTAAAAAAAAAACAACCCTACTGTACATTTCCTACACACGGCCGGATGTAGGCCATGACTGGTATAAACTTAATGGGGAGTTTTGTAAAGGTATTATTTTGATACCCTACCTGCGGGTTTATGTGAACCAAGTCATGGAAAAATAACTGTTACATTCGATTCAGTTAGTCCGAACGATCGGTCAGTTATCTGCGCGTAAATCCACTTACTGGACGAGTGTGGAAAAGTGTGGGAAACTTTTTTGAAATCCTGGTTTGGTTCATGGATTTTGCAGGTATAAGCGCGGATTTGTGAGTTTTGTCAGGGTTTTAGCACGTGTCTATACCGTTTTTTTATCAGAGGCTATAAATTGAGCAAGTGGGTCACCTGATGGTAAGTCATTTCCAGCAAGAGCACCACGTGTGATGACCACCCACAATAGAATCATAGGTTCCTTGCTAACCTTAAAGAAAGAAATGGAGATTAAGTAAGTGGTTCTGGGAAAAAACTGTCCACAGCCAGTCTCTATCTACTACTTAACAAAAAGCAGTGACAGACCCGTGCTTGAGCTAGTTTTGTCCATAGGATAAATAAGGTAGACTAGGGGGCTTAGGAAACCAGCGTAATGTGTTGTTGAGTTTTGTATTCTTACTGATATGGTGGCCCAGGATATTCTGACTCTTTCAAATCTACTCTTTGAAGGAACGCATTTAAGCATTTTTTTAGCTTTGTCTTCAAGGTCAATGGTAATTGCTTAGCATAAGGTGATCCATTTACTCATTTGTAATGCCGTAAAAATAACAATAAAACTTTTCTTTTCTTCAAACATCATTAAAAAGAATAACTTTATTCAGATACCATTTTTTTCCAAATTAACATTAATTGTCAGTTATTTTTGTTACTCAAGAAGTTGTTGTGAAATAAAATAAGTACTTATTTTGTAATTGAAAAGAAACGTTGTAACTTAAGGAAAACAATGAACGATTGACTGAGTTTATTATATTGACTCATGAATAATTTCCTATAGTATTTTCAGCTGGTGGTAGGATATTCATATCCGCCCGGATAGCGACCACCATACACATGGTGTTAAAACATGCCATAGTGACGCGTCCCAAACACCCATCAAGTCATGTCGCAAGCCCCTCGGGAGAATCGGATATACACTTGCTGATCCGGGAACGCGATCCACATAAGACGCGTGGATCACTATGACAGGTTTTAACACCATGTGTACGGTCGCTATCCGGGCGGATATGAATATTCTACCACCAGCAAACGTGCAAAAAGCAAAACGTGATTTTCTGTGAAACACTGGATAAAACCCGTTCGAGGCGGTTAATTATTCTGTAGACAAAACTCTCTACAGCGTGGCACTACCCCTGACGAACATTCTTTTAATTCCACACCAGGTACTCAAATGTGATTTACAAGAGGTCACTTGTGCAGGCCATTACAGAGGAAGGGACCATCTACATCATCCAAGGCGATAACCGATCAATATTTAATACTCAACCTTCTCTACGACACGTTTCATCTTCTACAATAATTCCGTATAACTTTTCTGAGAGACGGCAATACTTTACAAGATTTTGAATTACAATAGCAGGAAAGAAATTTGGTGCGCGAAGTCAAAGAAATATCGAATAAAAATTCGAATATGATTTATTAGAATTTGACAAATGTATACTCTTGAAAGGCCTCTCCAGTGTTGTCTCCGTTCTATGGTTTCCCGGAGATATTTCTGGGTGATAAAGCTGCTATTTTGTTTTATGGCTTTTAAAGTAAAAGCATTTTAAAAAGAAGATTCTCAATGGGCACTTTGTGTTTGCTTTTTTTAATTGTTTGGGTATTTGGTGTTTTTTTATCCAATACGGATTTCTTGCCATGTAATTTCAAAGAGTAGATGGCACCAGACCACGAAGAAGGACGCCCATGCGATGGACTGATCAGATCAAGTCTGCATTGGGCGGTCCATTGCATGAGAGCACCAGGATGTCGGCGAACAGGCAGAGATGGCGGGAGTTCGTGAAGCAAGCCATGTCATCAGCCAACGATGAAAAACCGCCAAAATGATACCACGACCACTCTGCCAAGAGCGTCACAAACAAGAAGAATTTCAAATAAATCCGCCTAAGATCTGATCTGATCTGAAGCAAAAAAATGAAACTACCATATAATTTTATATCCAGAACAAAATACGCATTTTGAAAATGTTGTGATGATACCGGTTGTAACGTTGTACGTTACCTAGTAACAGTTTCTAGTAACAAGCCATATTACTAGCAAAAGATAGTATAAAAAATTCTTAAAATTAAATGTATTTTTGCGCGGTGCACACCGCGGGAACTCTCTTGTATAATAATTTACCGTTACACGGTTGGACCGACACCGCGTCGACCGGACGACACAACTCGTTCATTTGGTCGACGGTGCTTCAAGCGTGAAGACGAATTTAGTTCCACTGGAGTCTGTGTGCCCGTGGATAAGTTTTTTTGTCCCGTTACCATTAACGTGGTAATCCGGAAAATTCCAGCGTGTATTATATTATTCGCCGTTGTAAGTTTATTAAGCACCCCCATTGGGTAAGTCGTTGAACAAGTTATACGTTTTAATTTTCAAATTGTAACCGCCGATTATTTTTGCAGTGTTAGATCTTTCCTCATTGTTAAACTAAGTGATTCATAAAAGTGTGTCGATGCTCGAAGTAGCAATGCAAACCTTTCAATTTAAATAAGTAATTAGTAGCTTCATTTTTTCTTCGTGTACCGACACGTTTTGAATCAATAGCCGTTATATAATATAACTGAACTTAAACTTAATTGGTGCCGTTCTGAGTGTAGCGTAACACCGCACCAACTACTTACGGTTCCGTCCGTGGGGATTTGGTGCGGGTTCGGTCCCGGCACTTACATTTGTCCTGTATGTAAATTACAGGGTGCGAGTTTTACATTCGCAAGTCTACCCTTGTGAGTTTTACATTCGCAAGTCCTACCCTTGCGAGGTCTACATTTGAGAAGTATACATTCAAGAAACTCTTACTTGCGAGGCTTATGCTCGCGAGGTCTACGCTTGGAGGTCGACGTTGCGACACAATTATATAACCCCTACGAGTCGCGTCGACGGTCGTCGGCCAGTTCACCGCTGCGTCACCGTCCGCGGGTTCCAGACCGCGTGGCCGCCTTCGGTCGCCGTGCCGCAAGCTCCCGCCCGGCCTTCCTTCGCCTTGACCCAAGGACGGTACTCGAACGTGGCAAGAAAACCAGACGGCCAGAACCTACCCCCTGTACTTAAAAAAAATATACACTCCTTTGCAAAAAAAACGGGCGGGTTTGATTTTTTAACATTATTGGTAATAATTTAGTTCTTCAGAGGTTTTAATAGCCAAACTATGTTACTGGCACTTAATAAAGAGTCTGGGTATGAAAAAAAGTTCATTCCAAATTCAAAACTTTTGTTTTTTAAATTATTAATCCCTTTTTCATTTTGTGACACTTTTCGCGGGTTTGCGGTTAAAAGGTTATCAAGCAACTAAAAGTAACTTTTCGTTATTTTTAGTACAACAATTTATGTTTATCGCATAATTCTGCCTTATTGTGACTTAAAACAGATATCTTTGTGTCTATCGTAATGGCAGAAAAAGCAATGAGAGCTAGTAAAATTATAGCGCTGCTGGAAGAGGGGTGTAGCCAATGTTACGTCTCACAGCGGTTAAACGTGAGTCGTTCAACCGTACAAAGAACCTGGACTCGATACCAAGAGACAGGTTCCGTTCAGAGAAGGCAAGGTTCTGGGAGAAAACGTTGCACACAGCCGCGAGACGATCGCTTTTTAGTGACTCAGGCGCTGAGGAACCGCAAATGCAGTTACATAGACCTCAAAAGAAACCTTGAAGAGGTACGAGGAGCACAAGTTAGCCTATGGACTGTGAGGAGAAGACTTTTAGCTGCTGATATACGTAGTCGACGACCAGCGCGGGCCCCCAAGTTACTCCGTGAGCACCGGATTGCGCGGTTGAGGTTCGCTAGAAATTGCCTATCTTGGACACCAGGTAACTGGAGTAGCGTACTCTTCTCCGATGAGGCTCGAATTTGTCTGCATGGTGAGGACCGACGTCGGCGAGTGTTACGAAGACCAGGGGAACGCTATGCCGATGTGTGTTTTGAAGAAATCACCCCTTATGGTGGAGGGTCCGTTATGTTTTGGGCGGGCGTAACTTCCAACTATCGTACCGAGATAGTATTCATAGAAAATGGCTCACTAAATGCGCATAGGTACATAACAGAAATCCTTTCTCAAAATGCACAACCCGCACTGACTGTAATTGGTGAAGATGCCATTTACATGGACGATAATGCTCGGGCCCACCGTTCTGGCGACGTAGATGCTTATATGCAAGAGGTCGGTATTCGTCGTTTGGATTGGCCAGCGCGGAGCCCCGACCTTAACCCCATTGAGCACGTTTGGGACCTCCTAAAAAGGCGAGTACGATCTGTCCAACCACCTCCACAAAACATCAGAGAGCTTAAACGTGTAATCTCGACTGAGTGGGAACACATTCCACAGGACACCATCAAAAGCCTGGTGGGAAGCATGCCAAGACGATTACATGCCGTAATCGCTGCAAGAGGAGGTCATACTCGTTATTAATTTTTATTTTTTAATGTCTCTTTTATTAAAATACCATAAAAATACTCGTAGTCTTAATTTCATTATACCCATAAAAATGTCCATTTTAACACGGCTCTCTGTTTACATTGACTAAAACACCGATACCAGGATAAAAGTGTTAAAAAACTAGATTCTCATTGATAATAAGAAATTTCTAGTCATCCAAGCTAATGACATACTAAAAATATAATAATATTTACCCATAGAAAAGCTAAGGTAAAGTGTGTGTGTAAGGTGCCCGTTTTTTTTGCAAAGGAGTTTATATACGATTTTAATTTTGAGGACGTGGGATCTTTTTATTTGTGCCCGTACCCGGGACACCACCTACTACCCAAACGTCACACGGTATTGTTGCTACTTTTACCATTTTAGTCTGAGGAATATGTAATAAGTTATATTACTTGTATAATATACTAGCTTTTGCTCGCGGCTCCGCCCGCGTGATCAAGCAAACAAACAAACAATCAAACTCTACAGCTTTATAATATTAGTATAGATTTGGGTAGCTTAGCAACGGAAGCCTTCAAATATGAATAATTTTCCCCGTTTTTGCAACATTTTTCACTGATGCTTCGCTTCTAATGGTCGCAGCGTAATGTTATATAGCCTAAAGCCTTCCTCGATAAATGGACTATCCAACACATAAAGAAACAATTCAATTCAATGACTTACGGCAGGCTTGGAGGGGATAGGGATTTCGCTGCGTGACCGAACTGAAAAAAATGTGATAGTAAAACCGTAAGAAAAATGCGTGGAAAAAATGCGTGGAATAAAAGCGTTAAATGAGACGTGCGCAGGCGCGACAGTCAATGTGTCAATTTTAATGTCAGTCATTTCTATGTAATTTTATGTTGTCAAACAAAAATAAAGAGACATATTTAAAATGAAATTCATTCAGCCAGTTATAATTGAAGTATATAAAAATACTCCTTCGATTTTTAAAAGATTACGCTAGCTCGTTATCTATATATATAAAAGAAAGTTGTGTTAGTTACCCCACTTATAACTCAAGAACGGCTGAACGGATTTAGCTGAAAATTGGTGGAGAGGTAGCTTAGAACCAGGAGACGGACATAGGATACTTTTTATCCCGTTCGACCGCGTTTCAGTCAAGTCACTATAAAACGTGGTATAACAAAAAAACCTCTGACATGACACAAAACGCAAATGACAGTGGAATAACATCTATATATATAAAAGAAAGTTGTGTTAGTTACCCCACTTATAACTCAAGAACGGCTGAACGGATTTAGCTGAAAATTGGTGGAGAGGTAGCTTAGAACCAGGAGACGGACATAGGATACTTTTTATCCCGTTCGACCGCGTTTCAGTCAAGTCACTATAAAACGTGGTATAACAAAAAAACCTCTGACATGACACAAAACGCAAATGACAGTGGAATAACAAAACTTAAATGACAGCTAAAGTAATTTTGTCTTTGGTTAAGTATGGTAAAAAAATTGACAATTATAAATGATAGCTAAACGTAATTGATAATATCATCAGTAATTTGTTTTCTCTTTGAATCATCATTAACAATGCCGCGACAAAGACGATCAAATCTTTCCCGAATAAACTATGCTGACAAAGTTGTTGTGCATGAGCCCACGAAGGTTTCTGAGAGGGTATGATCAATTTTCGACACATGGCGCCACTGTTAAGCTACTTTTGTCCCGGAAAAAGCAGATCACGCGGGCGGAGCCGCGAGGGACAGCTAGTTATTTATAATTACATAAGTTGATAAAAAATGCTATACAATAGCTTTACCGCGGCAGTCTCCGAGCGCCACACGTCTTTTTTTATTTCTATTTTTCTATTCTATTTCTATGTAATTTTATGTTGTCAAACATAAATAAAGAGACATATTTTGTTATTTTAGTTGATAATTTGAATTTTTTGCAATTTGTGTCGATTGTACATTAGCCGAAGGAACTTCGTTCCTACCTGGTGTCCCACGACACACACCAATTTTTTTTATTAACGTATTACTATTTCGCGCTAAAAATCCGCCATTTTGTATTTTTTCAAACACCTATCTAAAGACACATTGGTTTTTAAGACGAATATACCTTAACAATCGAAATCCATCCAGCCGTTTGAAAAAAAACGAAATAATAAAGAAATTTACAAACATTTACATAAAATACGCTCCAAACATAATCCTTCCTTGGCACTCGGGTAAAAATAGACAGCACAAGGCTAAGACGCCCCGATAATGAGTGGACCTTTTCGTTTCAAATTCCTGTTCCGGGAATTAATCTCTTTCATTTGGGGCCATTACGTAAAATAGCCCGACCAACCAGGGGTTGTCAAGAGGACGGTAAAATCGCCAACTATGTATATTTGAGAAGGTGTTTTATTCATCATCTGGTTTATCTGTAGCCAATTTTATTGAGCAGAATCCAATATCCAGAGCGCGATATCGAAGACCAGTTTCAGCAATCAGTTGAGTGAATTTTTGAATTTGATAAACAGTGTTGTGTCTAATATGATGATAAAGTTGCTTCCCTTCACATCATGCCACAGAATAAGTGGTGGGAGGATCCGACTGTATTGATAGGATATTGTAGGATCCGATTGTATCCGACCGGATAGCGACCAGCTGGTGGGAGAATACTTGTATCGGACCGGATAGCGACCACCGTACACTAGTGCTAAAACCCGCCATAGTGGCCCACCTTGTGTGGGTCGCGTTCCAGGGCCAGACAGTGTATATCCGGTTCCCCCAGGGGGCTTGCCTCCTGATCCTAACCCTTTTCCCATCCCTTTTTCCTTCCGCTCCCCCTTGGCCCTTTGGCAGGCCGGCATAATCTTGCCGACCTACGATGGACTCATTGTTTATCGTTGGTCGACACTATTCTTGGATTGCGCTACACTTACGATCAGATGTAGCGTAGTCACTTTGTCGAGCCAGGATAAAAAAAAATAATAATAATCTTTGCGAATCGTTGCACCGTCCTATCCTCGTTTAAGAAAGCTTTAGCATATCTTATGAGCCTGTGTCAACCCATTTGGAGATACAAAAATGACTGTTAAATAGCGCCAAATTCACGTTCAAAATTAAATCCTAAATCTTACTAGACTTTCAATCTAAATTCCCAAAATAGTTTCAAATAACGCACAGTCACTTGTTTACATCCATTTTATTCCTAGAATGCTATGCGAAATTACTAATTCTAGTTTGAGTAGTAACAGAATATCTGACGCAAAATCAGAATACATTTGAAGCAATTTAGAACTTTGAAGTAAGTGTGAAGTAAATTAATGACAGAGATGTTTATTAACCGCGGAGAGTGCAGACACAATTTTTGCTTGCTATGATCCTTGCATACCTTGCAATTAAAAACAAATAATCTTATTAAATCAGTATTAAAACAAACAAAAACCTCATACAACTAACAGTTATACACTCACCCACAGACACAACACCTGCTTTTTTGTCAAGGGGTAAACATATGTAAGTAGTAAGAGGAAATTTATTACATAATGACATGTAAAATATCTAATCTACGTGGGTGGACAGGGAAATGTTTCTTAGAATATTAGTAAATGTTATATCGACCTAACTGTACTAGAAATTTCATTGAAAACATTTATAAATTCGTTCCCTTCCTATCAGAATCAATGACCAAGGAACTATTGATCTGAACTGATCTTGCAAGCATAAGTTAAATATTTGAGTGGTTTTTTTCTACAACTATTTTACATTGAGGACCCGAGTATAATTTTTTTGAATTAGTGAAATTAAATAGGAGACTAACACGCTACGCTCAAACTAGACCCCAATTTACAATTAGAAATCAGGCAGACATAAATGTTACATCTGAAAGTCAGGGAACTTGATACCCGATTAAAACCAACGTGGTTTCAAGACGAAAACTTATCCGATCATAATATCTTAGTAAACATAGTAACCCCCTCAGTGGACCCCACATAAATCATGACGTGCCATGGGTCGTTACCTCAAGCTAGATCGAATTTATAGCCCCATAGCATTTTCCCTTTTGTATGTAACCTACTGTTAGTATGGAGTAACTTGACCTTTTCCTCAAGGTATATAAGACTACTTATTATACAAAAACAGAATAAGTCTAAATGGGTTTTTGTAGTAAACATCGAAGTGGTATATAATCTATTGTGATTAAATTGTCGCCTCCACAATTTTCGTTTTCCTAAGGTATTAATAGAAGCGGAAAAATATGGACACTTTTTCTTTACATACTATTTTTTTAGTTTTCCTTTTTATTATTCCTAATTGCTCAAAATTCGGTATATTGTATATTGGTTAGCAAAAGAACAAGAAGTGGCTATCCTAATAAATCCTACCGTAAACCATTAACCAAAGTAGGAGAATCATAAATGTATTGTTAACCTTTATGGACAGGAATAGGGATTAAGAAGAAGGTGTATTGGACCTTCCGAAAACTCACTCATCGTAAGTAAAGTAACAATAAATTGTTACATCACGTCGGTTTAATAAGTCAGTTATACCACCTGGATCGACTCCATCCATTCATACTGTAGAAAAGTAGCTGGGTTCTATCACTAATGCAAAGTCGTTTTTATAAAGTCACTGAATATTGTTGAGACGCTGAGTTAAGTTTGACTAAAATCTTTAAGTAGCATTGTATTTTCTGTGAGCTGAGTAGTTTTTACACTTACCTCTGTATTCAAAAACATGATTTCGAACTTCTAGCGGTTAGTATTTCTTGTCTAAAAATAATGTATACGAAACAGATAAAATTTACAATGCCAATGCCTAGCAGACTAGCAAAGTAACAAAATACTTTGAAATGATAAATAGCATACTTTAGTTTTATACATTTAAAATAAAGTAACAGAATCATTATGAATTACGGAGTTCTAACGTCATGTTGTTATATGGCCCGAACTATTGACAAAGACGAATGTGACACCTCATGACGAATGTGACGTAAAGAGGAATTAGTTTTTAGTCATCACCGCCACTCATGGATATCTACAATGTCAGTAAAATCGTGGATGCATTCGATTTTAAAGAAAGGATTGGGGGTTAGTAGGGAATGCGAGTGATTTTAGACGTATTATAATCTTACTGACATAGCTGTACTGAACACAATAGCAAAGTTCCTAATGCACTTATTTTTTGAGTAGTAATGGCAATGCTCCTGTCGAGTCAGATCATCGTAAAATCTGGGTACATCGAAGCTGTACTTAAAGACGGATTTATATTTCCCAATTTTTAACGTGAATTGTTTTTATTCTTCACTGTGTAATTTAAAATGAAAGATTTTAAATAAATCATACGCCGGAACGTGAGTCATAAGTACCCGATAATTGCCACTCAATACACAGTTTCAAACGCAATGAAATCATCTACTTGAACACGTTGCCGTGCTTTAAATAAAATAATAAATACGATACGATCAAACTCAACAGCCAAGGATATATTGGAAAATACTTTGTTTTTTTTTATAGCATTGGCCGGCAAACGAGCAAGTGGGTCACCTGATGGTAAGTAATCTCCACCGCCCATGTACGCCCACCACCAGAAGAATCATGAGCGCGTTGCCGACCTTAAAGGAAAGGGATAATTAGGGATTGGGAAGGGGAGGGGATTTGGGCTTCCGGATATCTTACTCACAGTACGAAACACAGCAGCAAGCCGCTTCTTTACATATGTTTTCTGTCAGACAGTGGTAATGACCCGGTCGAGCCAGCCCATTCATGCTGTAGACAAAACTGTCTACAGCGTGGCTCTACCATTCAAGTAAAATTGTTACATACTCTTATCACATTGATTGCTCGTTAAGTGATAAAATTGAAACGTGATCAGTTTGCACCTTATTTTATCACCATTGCTGCATTGCTGATGGTAGGATATTTATATCCGCCCGGATAGCAACAACCGTACACGTGGTGTAAAAACCTGTCATAGTGACCCACACACTTTGTGTGGATCGCGTTTCAAGATCAGCCAGTTTATATTCGGTCCTCTCGAGGGGTATGCGACATGACTTGATGGTTGATAGGGGCGGGTATATATATAAGTAAGTATAACACTTTTGAATAAATCAAAACAGTAAGCAATCATGTAAATCTAATCAAAAAGAATAATGAAAAATTATTGGAATATGTATAATGCTAGATTCTTTAACTATATGAAATTAATTATAAGATTATAGTATTACATGTTCTGATGGCTAAAACACGTGTAATATCAAATAATAGAAACTGGGTAAAAGAGTAGTAACAACTTTGCCTGAAAAAAAAATTCAATAAACCAATTCTAGCTTATGCCTTCGCCAGACAAACATAGCGTGTTACAGCTCATAATAAAAACAAAATCGAAACAAAAGACGCACAGTTTAACAGGATAATAAACAAAAAAGTTCCCTTTATGGTATCTCCAACTATTCTGCCATAAATTTTGGTAGGAAAGCAATTTTGTTGTACTCGGTCACGGACCTTTATCAAATGCGGATCAATTGACTCGGCTAACACCGCTGGGATTAAAGAATTAAGTATTGAAGCTAACTGAGGCAGACATAAAAGCAGGCCTATATAGATTGGTTTTAGACTCATCAACCACCCAGCTGACATTATTTAAAGTAGAGGTTAGCAAAGGAGAAACGACATCTATAATTTCAAATATTTTACTGATAAATGTTAAGAACGTTTCTCACTATAAACATAATAGAAGCTAACAAAAATACAAAATCATACAGCTGTTCTGAGACACAGAAGAAAAATCGGTAACTCCGGACTAGTTCTAATATGAAATGTCTATCAACTTCAGAAACTAGAATCCACCCAAACGCAGAACCCCGCATCCTTCCATTAAGAGGGTTTAGTGCCTTATGCGTGTTGAAAGTCGTCTTCATTTTTAAGCCACCCATAAGCTTATGAGCAGGTTTGACGTTCACCGCTTGACTATAATCTTAAGCGAAGGCTTAACGTACTATCCGGAGGCTGGAGGGTTGGCTTGATGTTTAGTTTCTAGCGGTTACATGTATATTTATGACAGGATATGCACCATAGACCAACGATTTATATAGATTTAGTATGTTCTACTACCTATTACGCAAATAAATTGCAATAGTATTAAAAAAATGGTAGATTCGAATTATCAACTACTATATGGCACTGGACTGCACTCGTCATCCCAAGAAATAAGATGTTATCTTGACTTATAATTTCCAGTACTTTCACTGGCTTCATTGTCCTTCAAACCGGAACACAACAGTGCCGCTTGATGGTAGAAATAGAAAAGAAATTGAAACTACCCAGATCGCCTTTCGCATACGAGATGTCTACCATCTAGTAAGAATTTACTAATAAGTATCTCCTTTTTAAATAATTTAAAAGTCCTGACAGCACATTCATCATCAGTAGCCTTAAAAATACATAAAACTAAACCAACATTATAAACTCACAA
Organism: Amorpha juglandis; assembly: GCA_949126905.1. Taxonomy (NCBI): domain Eukaryota; kingdom Metazoa; phylum Arthropoda; class Insecta; order Lepidoptera; family Sphingidae; genus Amorpha; species Amorpha juglandis. The sequence continues at coordinate 1,096,639 of OX421368.1, forward strand.
TGCCCATTATATTCCAAACAATTGGGAGTAAAATCAACACAAAGACAATTCTATTGTATGGAGACAGTATATGGAAATTATTCTTTGTTGAGTGAACTGTGTACCTTTATTAATGTCTCAATTGATTTTCCGGAGATGGGCCTTGAAAACAACAGCTGAGATTAACTCGAGAGTTTGTTTACGAAATAACTTGGTTCTTTCGGAATTCGGATATTACTTATGGATCAATTGAAATGTTTTGGAAAGAGATTAAAGCCTTAGCTGATATACTGAGACGTCATATGACTTTGAAATAGTTAAAGTTGATTTCTCTGGCCTAATATTATGTCTTTTTAGCATGGTGGTATTCTTAGTGGCAGATATATATCTCTTGGGTTTTGGGAGTGAGACAATATTAAAATTGGTATACTTATGAGTAGTAAAGCCACGCTGTAGACAGTTTTGTCTACAGCATGAATGGGCTGGCTTGACCGGGTTGTTGCCACTATCTCACAGAAAACATTCTTGTTGCTGCGTTTCGTACGGTGAGTAAAATATCCGAAGGCCCAAATGCCGGATATCTTCCCAATCCCAAATTATCTCTTTCCTTTAAGGTCGGCAACGTGTCCATGATTCTTCCAGTATTTTGGACGTACATGGGCGGTCCAGATCATTTTCCATGAGGTGATCCCCTTGCTCGATTGCAGGCCTATGCTATAAAAAAAATCTAGCGTGAGTTTTTATGATATCTGTTACGTTATTTGAAAAAAGTGTATGAAGTTATAACGTTCCCAATACTATTCGCCATGGGAGTGAATATGGATAACATGACAAGTTCCAAAAACTCAGACTAGGCGCATTGTATTTTTCGAAGAAGTGTCTAGATTAACTAAACTCCGAACCCATATAAATGTTTCACAAGCGAAAAATATTGTTGTGTGGAACCTAATTCCTCAAGGGATCCAAGTTTGATTAATAGTCTATGAGATTTAATTAGTAAGAAAAGAAGAGCTCGTGAAAATGTATAAATACACTCATAATAGAAAAATGTTAACGAGATAATCCTTGTTAATGATAATTAAGGCTTTGGGTATACATCTAGTAATTAGTAATAGGATTAAGAAAAATAAGGTTGGAATTAGACGACTTATTTGCTAAAATTATATAAAATGTTTTTCTTTTTGGGTGTGTAGCCAGACAAACAACCGACCCGCATGTAAAATAGATACTGCCGCTAAGATAGTATTTATTTGTTATGGACATCGTCTACCATCAGAATACTCACTTGCTCGTTTTTCTGCTTCTATTGTAAAAAAAACATCAATAATACGAGGTGAAAATTCAAATAGGTAAACATAATTGACATTCCTAGCAAAAATTAAGTAGTCTGGACAAAAAAGGCTTAATTCATTCAACAATTCAACAACAACAACAAAAATTCAACAACAAATTGTAAATAAGTTTGTTAAATTCATCCCACATTGGAGGTAGATGAGGTCAAGAGTATGATGATGATTAGAGTATAATAGCAGTTGATCTACTAATTGATGATCACAGGAATAATGGGCAGAATTAAAGTAAAACAAACGTTCAAAAACCTATGTAGGCAGTCTAAAAGCTGATGGACCAAATTATCAAAGGGTAATTAGATGGAGTAAAGTAGACTAAAATCTATGTTCACAAACCAAAGTCCAGCTTGTATATACATTTACTGGGAGGGTATGGTTTTACGTCAGATTTCCTTTTTTAAGGCGAGTGCAGATCCGTATATTGGACGGATAGTCTTTCAAAATTTCTGGGTAATTGCCTTTTTGACAAGATAAGACACTGGATAATAAACATTTTATACTATGATAAGGTACTAGAAGGCCGCTCAATGTTGTACTTCCATAGACTATTCCTCCCTCACTCTCCATTGTAACTCTTATAACGGGATTGACAGTAACATGCATCATGATGTCACCTAGTAGGTACTAAAGCTTTTCGAGCCTTTGGGATCACTAAGCCTTCTCTAAACCACTGCGTTATCATCATCATCATCATCAGCCACAAGACGTCCACTGCCTTGGCCTCCCCCAAAGATTTCCAGACCAACCTGTTGGGAGCGGCCTGCATCCAGCGACTTAATAATAATAATAATCCGCTACACATAAGTGGTATCAGCGTTTACACTACTTCTGCTACCGAGTTGCTACCTGGTGCAGTGCTAGAACAGTGGCGAAACATCGGGAATTCTGAGACTTTGCACCTTATGACTCTACATGCCATGCGTAGTATAGGATAGTGTCATGCAGTAGTTTGCTTATTTCGAAATCTCCTAGCTAGTGTCGCTACTATCTATGATCAGACATGGTATCTGCGAAGCGGTTTAAACAAAATAAGAAATATCAAGGAGTTTAAAATATGAATGTGCATTTCTAACCACAGCAAAGTGGAGAACGAAATAATTTTATCACGTCCTTATGCAACAAACAAATTCAGTGTTAACCATGAAAAGACATGGAAACAAAACGTGGAAGAGAAAATAAAAATCCCTGTGAATGTACCGGTACCATACACCCACAGATTAATTGAATAAAGGTGTGTAAACAATGGAATTATTCACCCGATTGACACAATAGGATCATTGTGTGCGGGCTTTATCCGAGACCCATGGGAGAGGGCAGCGATTCTCAACAAGTTCGATCGATGAGCCTGAGTACTAACACAGAATTCTATATATTACCACTTACAACTTGTCCCAAAAGTAGACCCTCACACCCTTGCATCGACGCCAAAAGGCACTGCGTCACACATACGGTGATGCACGCTGATATTTTTTATTTACCTCCAATAACGTAGTCGCGTCGGTAAGCTAGTATGTACTGAATCACTATGCGGGAGTTGTTTTTTCGTATTAACCGTGTCAGAATCAGTCTTATTGTACACATAAAAGATCTTAAATTTTGACTTTTTGACATCCGCCACAATGCTACATATTTTGTGAAAATTTTAGACATCTATTCCGGTTCAAATAGAGATAGATCCCATCAATCGTAAAACAGTTTTAAAAGTTTTACTAGGTAGTAGGTCCCTTGTATGCGAGAGGCCGTCTGGGTTGGTACCACCGCTTTTCCCTTTTCTGCCGCCAAGCAAGGGTAAGAAATGTTGAGTTTCAGCTTGAGATACATTTAAGCCGGTGAAATTACTGGGCATTATGAGACTTAACATCTTATGTCTCGGGGTGACGAGTGCAGTTCAGTGCCATGCAGTGCTTTGTAATTCAAAGTTCTGTGTGGTGTTGCATCTGTTTATGGGCAGCCGTTGCGCTTATCATCAGGCGAGCGACTTGCTCGTCTCGTCATTCAATTAAATAAATAAAAAAAAGTCAGATAGATGTATCTATCTGACTATCCTACGTTCTATGCTGTGTGTAACATAAGCGCAGTAATAGGCTTCCGTTACCACGAAACAGATTTCATGTCAGTACCTCTTGTTGAGAACCACTGACAAATCCATGGCACCCATTCTCCTGTACGAATTGTTCTGATTCTTGTATTGTTGCGTGATCTGTCTGCTTCTTTATGTATTGTGGGCAAGTGTTTCATTGTTTACCGCGGATTGATGTCCGTAAATATTCTTACAGAATGTTGTTAGGGATAAATATTATATGTGATCTCGCTTGCTATCGCGGAGTATTGTAGTTTTTTTGCAATTGTGAACTCTTAATTATTGATTTAGTTTGTTGTTATCTGTCTGTTACTACAGAAATACATTATTTCACGCTTTATGTCTGAAGAGATAGGCAGAAGTGTAAGAAGCACACCCAAGATTTGCCGAACTTATTCCGGTCCCATCAAGTGATTTGATAGTGAATAAATTTCAGGCTTATAACGTACTAGCTGTGCCCGCGAACTTCGTTTCGCCATCAAAAAGCTTTCATACAAACTTTCATCCCCTATTTGGGCCCTTTAAGGGTTGAAGTTTAAAGAAAAGATACCCTATGTTTAACCCTAGGTCTTCAACTATATTTGTGCTAAAATTCATTGAAATCGGTTCAGCGGTTTAGATTTTTCATACAAACTTTCATCCCCTTTTTAAACCCTTCAGGGGTTGATTTTCGAAAAACATAGTAGCCTATGTCCTATTCTGATGTATAAGCTATATTATTGTAAAGTTTCATTAAAATCCATTCAGTAGTTTACGTGAAAAAGTAACAAACATACATCCATACATCCATCCAGTCATACTTACAAAATTTCGCGTTTATAATATTAGTAGAATTGTAATTTTCATTCCCAACATGACCATTGAATTAGATGTCCAACGCTTTTACATCCTGATTTTTTAAATTTTTATTTGTCTCAATGACGAGAACGCGCTAAACGCTCACCTGATGCTCTCGTCAACCCGAGACATAAGATGTTAAGTCTCATAATGCCCAGTAATTTCACTGGCTTCAATGTTTTTCAAACCAAAACACAACAGTGCTTACATACTGTTGTTTGGCGGCCAAAATAGTCAAAGCGGTGGTACCAACCCAGACGGTCTCTCGCATATGAGGCACGCCTTTTAAATATAATTATATTACATAAATTACCACTATTAGTGCGAAGTATTCACGCGGGTCAACTAGTTTCATTTATTACTCAACAAATTAAACCATCGTAACTATTAAAACTTGAAATAAACCGCAACGAAACTCCTTACACCAAAACCCAAGATCTTATTTAGTAACAAAGCCCTCTCAACATAATTGCGTATTTAAAATTGCGACTGGAATGGTTGAAAGCCGTTCTGACTTTTTATCTTAAAATGAATTACAAGGAGTACGGAGGACCATTAATTCAGCTTCATTGTCACCCTACGGAGGGGCGAAGGGTCCTCCATCCTCGAGGTCTGGTGATAAATCAATATTACAAAAAAAAAGTCTTGACGTATATTTGACATATTATAGTTGTAATGCTGCTTGATTTAGCCATTCATGGAGGATTTGGTTTTTATTTTTTTATTGTTGGGTGGTAGAGCCAAGTTGTCAGTTTTGTCTACAGTATGGATAGGCCGGCTCGAGCCAAAAATAAATACTGTAAAATTTTAATTCGATTTGATGTTTCCTAAACAGGTTTTTTTTATCCTGGCTCGGCAAAGTGACTACGCTACTCTGATAATAAGTGTAGCGCAATCCAAGAATAGTGTCGACCAACGATTAACAATGTGTCCATCGTAGGTCGGCAAGATCATGCCGGCCTGCCAAAGGGCCAAGGGGGGAGGGGAAGGAAAAAGGGTTAGGATCAGGGGGCAAGCCTCCTGGGGAGAACCGGATAAACACTGGCTGACCCTGGAACGTGACCCACACAAGGTGGGCCACTATGGCAGGTTTTAGCACCAGTGTACGGTGGTCGCTATCCGGTCGGATACAAATATCCTCCCACCAGCAAACGTTGTAAACGTAGAGGTTAAACGTTGTTTAGAAGGTATATATTTACTAAATTAATTAAAAACTTGTTTAAAATTTAAATAACTTCAAATATTAGGTACTAAAATAATAAAGTTATGATAATAGCCGAAATATTTAAAGAAAACAAAGTTGTTTCTACAGTAGTCGTTGCGTGGGATTCTAAAACAGTTTTCATGGAAATAGTTTATTTGAATTACCATAATGTTATTTTAATCCATTACAGCACGAGCTGGCCACCCTATTAGGGATAAATCTACGTAGAATGGGTAATTTAAATTTATTTCTATATGTGTAATAAATATGTAGAATAGTCTTCGCAATATTGTACACAGGAATAATGTTATTCTATACCATATAGAGTGGTAGAGCCACGCTGTAGATAGTTTTGTCTACAGCATGAATGGGCCAGCTCAACCGGGTCGTTACCACTGTCACACAGAAAACCGACGTAAAGTAGCGGCTTACTGCTGCGTTTCATTTGGAGCTTCAGATATCTAGACGTCCAAATCCCCCTTCCCGTCCTAATCCCTTAATTATTATTTTCCTTTAAAGTCGGCCAGGCGCCCAAGACTCATACATACTTCCCTGAATTATCCTTTTCCTTTAAGGTCGGCAACGCGCCCAAGACTCATACATATTGTGGGCATACATAGGCAGTGGAGATTACTTACCATGAAGTGAAAAAAACACGACACACTCTGACATATAATTCCAAAAGTAGCTGTCATACACATTAATTGGTGGTTAAATCTCATTCGAATATTGTGAAATAGAGTTTCAAAGAATATAATATAAATTAAACGGTTCTCCTACAAAGTTAAATAAGGTCTCTTTCCCCCAAACAGGTCCAAAGTGTTTTAAAAGCACGAATGCATCAGATGATGGCCGTAATACTTCAGCTGTATCTGGTTCCGTACCGACCACTTATCGCCGTCAGCCCCTAATGGACTGTCTAGTCGGGGTTGCCAACAATACACACTCATAACTCCTACAAACATTTGAATAAATATTTTAAATTTATGATTTAAGAACTGTGATTTAATTTGAGTATTTTTTTATAGCATAGGCCGGCAAATATGCAAGTAGATCTGATCTGATGGTAAGTGATCACGAACGACGAGTCGCCAACGCAGCGCCTCGTGACCACCATTGACGTCATCAACTGCAAGCACCTCCGCCGTGTCCACTCGGAGCGCGGCCACTTCTAATACATACATCGACCAATAGGCACACAAGTTTTATTTGTAATTTTATTAATAAATTTATTTTAAATTAATTTGCATTTTTCTGCAACTTCGGGACGCGCTCGACATAATTTACGTCAATTTGAGTGTAAGGATGTTTACCTATACACATTTTCCTCGAGTCGAAAAAACTTTGGTAATGTGACACATTGATTGATGAGTGAATTTGATACTCCATTTTTTTGAAATTTCTTTAAGGAAAAATCAACACTGTCCCTACGACGCGTTTGCTTAGGCTCTCTTTTTATTTAGAACCTTCTAAAAATTTACATGTAATATCATTTTAGTCGTCATGTATTAGTGGTTTGAAAAATGTTGGACACGGCCTTGTGTGTTTTCCCATGAAATTGAACAACTTTGTCCATGAAACATGGGTGAAAATATGAAAAAACGGTCTTTCAAACAAAATTAGGTTAGTTGATTACCATTGTCTCTATATTATATTTTATGATCACTCATAGCTCCGCCAAATGTGAACCGATTATTATGATTAAACACATTAAGAATAAAGCCGAGTCAAAAACTAACACAAGTGTTTCAAATGTTTTGATATAAAGCATAATATGTGAAATCCACAAAACCAGCAACCAGCGATAAATAATGAGTTTATCGGTTATAAGATAAAATTGCTGGTGGGAGGATACTTGTATCCGACCGGATAGCGACCACCGTACACTGGTGCTAAAACCTGCCATAGTGGCCCACCTTGTGTGGGTCGCGTTCCAGGGTCAGCCAGTGTATATCTGGTTCTCCCCAGGGGGCTTGCCCCCTGATCCTAATCCTTTCCCCATCCCTTTTCCTTCCCTTCCCCCTTGACCCTTTGGCAGGCCGGCATAATCTTGCCGACCTACGATGGACACATTGTTTATCGTTGGTCGACACTATTCTTGGATTGCGCTACACTTACCATCAGGTATAACGTAGTCACTTTGCCGAGCCAGGATAAAAAAAAAAAAAAAAAAAATCCAAATTCGTAAAAACGAATAGCATGTTGCAACATGTCTTGCAAATTCGTAAATAGACAGACATTTTTTTTATAATCAATATTATGTATCAAACTCCCGAATAGTCGGGTAATCCCCCGACGCTGACAGCCTAGCCTTTGTACATATCCCTATTAACGCAAACACCGACGCTCCGGCAAATTTGATTTGAGCCTGTGAACATTTTGCGGTGGAAAGTTTACCGTGTCGATTTATTACGATTATACATTATGGCGGATTTGTGTGTCTTAGTAATCTACAAAACTGAGTGGGGAAGTTAGATGTAGATAAAAAGTGTGTGTGTGCAATGTACACACGGCAAAAGTGAAATTTCAGAAATATTAAAATAAATTAATTAACCAACGAATTTTAATACGTAAAAGGAAAAAATAAAAATCGTGAATAATTGTTGATGAGACATTTTCCGAAGGCTTCGTTGTACGTAGACGCAAAGACACGTTATAGCATACTTGTAACGTATCCCATTCTCTCGCAGGCTAAATCCTATTTATGAATATGTTCGTCTCTTTGTCGTGACGCATTTTCGTTTCATCGAGTTTCAAATAATAACGATTCTAAAGAAGTTTCACTTCAAAAAACGTTTTAAAGGATAGTATTGACGCAACAGTATTCATGCATTGACTTGCTTGGCTCTACGATTTTCCCTCTGACAAATAAGATTATTGTCTTTCTTTATTTCTGCCTTGCGTTATCCCGGCTTAGTGCCAGGGTCCGCCTTCCTACTTAAACGTTTCCACTTCACCCGATCTTAATAAATAAGAGTATGTTAAATCTCATAATAATCAGTTTAACCAGCTTCAATATCCTTCAAACTGATACGAACCTAGACGGCTTCTAGTGTGCGGGGGACCTGCGCCTTACATTATATTATTATGGCGTTTGATCCGAATTAAGGCAGAACTTTTCTCATTAGCAGAGGTGGCCTGATATTTAAGGGATTGGGAAGGGATTGAATTTTGGCTTTTTTTTATAGCGTAGGCCGGCAATCGAGCAAGTGGGTCATCTGATGGTAAGTGATGTCCACCGCCCATGTACGCCCATAATATCAGAAGAATGGGCGCGTTGCCAACTTTAACTGAAAAGGATAATATTAGGAGTTGGGAAGGGGTTGGAGATTTGGGTTTCCCGATATCTCACTCACCGTACGAAGCATGCAGCAACACGCTATTGCGCTCAAACCGACGTGAGTAGCAATTCACGTTTTCTGTAAGACAGTGGTTATAACCCGATTGAGTCATTTATGCTGTAGACAAAGTTGCCTACAGCATGGCTCTATCATCATCATCATCAGCCACAGGACGTCCACTGCTGAACATAGGCCTCCCTCAAAGATTTTCAGACCGACCTATTGGAAGCGGCCTAATTGGCCAGCTCTATCACTTAAAAATAATTCGTTTATTTTTGGAACGAAGTTCCTTACGGCAGGCTTGGAGGGGATAGGGATTTCGCTGCGTGACCGAACTGAAAAAAATGTGATAGTAAAACCGTAAGAAAAATGCGTGGAATAAAAACCGTTAAATGAGACTTTTTTTAACTTAATTTGATATCTAGCACACAAAGTTAAAGTCGAAATTCCGTTAATAAAACAGATGGGTGTGAAACTTATGACATTTGGAAATGTAGACGCGGTTTGAAATTTGAATTTGAATTTTTGATTATAGAACACGGCCGTCCACCGTTTAGTAGCCAGTCTAAGTTTTTAATTAGAGTTGTTACACTTCGGTAGTGTTTTGGGATGAAATATTACTGAATAAAAGTTTATTGGAACGAAGTTCCTTACGGCAGGCTTGGAGGGGATAGGGATTTCGCTGTGTGACCGAACTGAAAAAAATGTGATAGTAAAACCGTAAGAAAAATGCGTGTAATAAAACCGTTAAATGAGACGTGCGCAGGCGCGACAGTCGCATACACAGAATTGAGCACGACTTTTTTTGCAATTTGTGTCGATTCTACATTAGCCGAAGGAACTTCGTTCCTACCTGGTGTCCCACGACACCACTATTAATTTTTAATCCATATCACACTATAACTAAATACGTAACAGACCCACAAACTAACCGCCTGCAATGTTATTATTTAATTACCGCTCCTCTATGTTTAGTGCAAAGTTAATTAAACACTATTTACTTTGGAGTGAACCCAATGGAACTTGCACAGTTTGAAATAATAGTGTTCAGTATTTGATATTTCGTGGTAGTTGTTAAAACTTTATCGGAATGTTTTTCCTTTTGCTATAAAATAGACAGCTCATAGAACTATCTGCTGCACTCAGATATGAACGAAAGAAAGTAAGAGGAAGAAGTAAGCAAATATGTAATTTTTTTCGAGGGATAGAGCCACGGTGTATACAGTTTTGTCTACAGCGTGAATGGGTCGCTCGACCGGGTCGTTAAAACTGTCTCACAGAAAACCAACGTAAAGTAGCGCCTAGCTGCTGCGTTTCGTGTAATATCCGGAGGCCCAAATCCCCCTCCCCTTCCCCATCCCAAATTATCCCTTTCCTTTAAGGTCGGTAACGCGCCAATTCTTCTGGTATTGTGTGCGTATCACTATGGCAGGTTTTACCACCATGTGTACGGTGGTCACTATCCGGGCGGATATGAATACTACCACCAGCAAAACTCTTCTGTACTTATACACATTTAATGAATACACTTATATAAATTCGAAGCAAAGTGAAAACTCTTTCACAACTAAATTGTATTAAACTAGAATTTCAAATAAATAAAAGATTCAAGGAAACGGCACAAGAAACTTGGTGAATGTAACGCAATTTCATTACAGTGGTAGCTAACTTAATATTTTGCAATAACTCCAAGGGTTTTATTTTAATAACTAGATTACCAAAGGATTTTGATAGCATAGACCGGAAAACGAGCAAGTGGATCACATGATGGTAAGTGATCTCCACCGCCCATGTACGCCTACAATACTATAAGAATCATAGGCGCATTGCCGACCTTAAGGGATAATTAAGGGATTGGGAAAGAGAGGGGGATTTGAGCCTCCGGATATCTCACTCACCGTACAAAACGCAGCAGCGACCCGCTACTTTACGTCTTTTTTCTGTGAGACAGTAGTAACGCGGTCGAGCCGGCCCATTCGTGCTGTAGACAAAACTATCTACAACGTGGCTCTACCTCTCTTAAGATTAACAGCTTTCGTGGCGCAGTGGCCGAGTAGCCAGCTGTAAAGCGAGAGGCCGCGGGTTCGATCCCCGTATCGCGACAAGTTTTTAATTCAGGCTTATGGATAAAACATGCACTGACAGTATCTATTCTGCGACCTAAATAGAAATTAGGTCATTTGTACCGAAGAACGTATAATGCTTAAGGATTTACCGGTTTTAAGGTCCCATTTTATGGACGCGTTAAAGAGACTTACTCTTTAGAACTGAACATAAACACGAAGGGTTAGTCGTTCCTCATATAAATGGGGCAGAGTAGGGTTGCCAACAGCAAGGTTTCTCGCTCGAAGACTAGTATTCTCGCTAGATCATTAGTTTGATGAAGGTGGTAGGTCTCTCGTATGCGAGAGGCCGTCTGGGTTGGTACCACCGCTTTGTCTATTTTTGCTGCCAGGAAATAGTTTGAAAGACATTGAAGCCAGTGAAATTACTGGGCATTATGAGACTTAACACATCTTATGCCTCAGGGTGACGAGCGCAGTTCAGTACCATGCATTGTTATTCAAAGTTCTGTGTGGTGTTGCTTCTGTTTATGGGCAGGCGTGGTGCTCACCATCAGGCGAGCGTCTTGCTTGTCTCGTCATTCAATAAAATAAAAATAGTATAAAATCCTCTTGCGCGACGATTCTAAATCGGGTTCAATCCACTGGACCTGTTTAAGAAACTTCAAATATAAAATTTGGATATTAGTAAACAAGTTTAGTGGTAAAAACCGGTTCAACTATGCATGACTGTTGGGTGTATTTATTTAATAGGGTAGTTGACTGTTTTTTTTATTTTAATCAATCAGTTACGTTGCGCAGAAAGAATTTCATTAATCCGTCCACAATAAAATAAATTAGAAGTCATTCAAGTCTGATGGAGGGGACACTTGTCAAATAACAGACGGCTCAAACTTTGACGTCACCGTGGCTAATGGCCATTACGGTGCACGCGTGCGAGAGTGATAGTGAGATGTCCCCACTACACCTTTACCTTTGCTCATACCAATATTTAAAATCATAATTGCGGGCTCATCCTGGAATTTCTCCATAAGAATTTCGAATGTATATGAAGTCTGCCAACCCGCATTGGGCGAAGGTGGTGGACTAAGGCCTAACCCCTCTCATTCAGCAGAAGAGGCCCGTGCCCAGCAGTGGGACGTGTATATTTTTTTTTTATTTGATTGAATGACGAGACAAGCAAGGCGCTCGCCTGATGCTAACAACCACGCCTGCCCATAAGCAGAAGCAACACCCCCCCCTTCACCCCGAGACATAAGATGTCAAGTCTCATAATGCCCAGTAATTATACAGGCTTCAATGACCTTCAAATCCAAACACAACAGTGCTTACACACTGTTGCATGGCGGCAGAAATAGACAAAGCGGCGGTACCAACACAGACGGGCTCTCGCATATGAGGGACCTACCACTTTGTAACTTTACGACACCCAAAGTTAATCACTTAATTGATTCACATAACAAGTAACAACCCAGCTTGCTTTAAATAATATAATCGTTAAAAACTCCAGACAAACAAAAACATCTGTACCTTTTAAATTGTGGAACATAATAATATTTTCTTAAAATTGCAAGAGCCTTTACGATTAAATTACTTTTCAAACAGAAAAAACCGCATTCAAATCGGTCCATTCGTTAAGGGACTACGGTGCCAAACAAATACACACATAAACCCACAGACAGACAAAGGGGTCAAAGTAACACTACTCTTTTTTCTAGGGGGTTAAAAACTGAACTTTAATACGACTTATAAAAGCCTCTCAAAGCTGGGGAATATAAAATATACCAAAAATATTCAGAGTCGATATTATTAAGAGTATCTGTATATAAGTTCAAAAGCTCCCCTTTTTTAACACCCGACCGAAAAGAGGGGTGTTTCAAGTTTGGCCCCTTTTTCTGTCTTTCTCTCTCTCTCTTTCTATGTGTGTATGTGTTTGTTTGTGGTATTGTAGGCCCTAAACGTATGGACCGATTTGAATGCGGTTTTGTTTGTTTCAAAGCTGGTTTAATCGGAATGCATCTTAACTATATTTGAATAAAATCTTTTCAACCGTTCAAAAGTTACACATGTTTTTTTAATTGTCATCAGGGGTTTTTGACGGTTCGGTTGTGTTATGAAAATATTGTTATGCTTAAATGAAATTATAAGTAAGAATGTTAATTATGTTTTATCAAAGTTAGATCACTTTTACAGCAATCAGTACAGAAAAACAAACTTTAATTTTAATGTTAAACTATCATGGTGCATACTTGTTTGTCAATTTAATATAAACTTATTAATAGTACAATTAAATTGGGTCACATAGCACGACACTCACCATTAGGAGATCTCGTACACTCAACAAATTGTATGAGTCAATTTTTTACACATTTAAACCTCCATTGCACTTGCACTTAAATCACACACACACGCATTACACCAGTATTGTCGAAACAGTCGCGTGGAAAAGTGTTTAAATTTTTTACAATTTAAATATTCATCGTAAGTCGACGACAGCACGTTCTAAATTTAAAAAATATCAGTAGATTTTAAGTTCCGAATGGCGGGGCGCGGTTATATTGGTGCGGCAAGGCGCGCCGCTACACTGACGGGTTTTGACGGGGCGGCCGCACTGCGCATGCCTGCCCGCGCAGCCTCGTCTGAAAAGAGATGAAAATGGCGCGTGCCGATTTACACGACTGATGCCGAACTGTGACGAATTGTGACGAATATTCTCAACAGTCGTGAGGCGGCCCTCGTTAACGGTTTCTCCGTAATGTCGCACGATAAATTGCAGTTAATACCGTTATTGTGTGACGGATTTATGAATATGTCGACCTATTTAGATTGCGTATGGCTTTATAATCGTGTGTACTCGCTGAATTACTGAGCAAGTGTTTGGAATACTTATATCAGTTTACTTTAGAAAATATCGTAATTCCGAGATAGTTGAAATTAAGAAAACACTGTGGAAAACTTCTATGGAATCAAAAACACACTTTACGCTACGAGTGGACCATTACCGCTTACGCAACGCTAACAAAACTCATTAGAGTAAATGAAGGTGTATTTTTGCAATAGGAACAAAATTTAATTTCTAGAAATTTACATCCACCGCACCGTGAAATATTAAGAGGAAAATTTCATTATGTTAATTTCTCGACCGCCCACATGCAGCATTATGAAATCTGAATGAAAAAAAGCCTTTGAACCCGTCGTTCCGAATGAGTCGGATAACTTCGGCAATCTTCGGATATCACCGGCCAGTCGTAAACGAGACGATGTTTTTATGAGCGCACTTACGCGACTGTGCCGTAGCTCTTCGAGCGTTGTAATACGGTTAAATTTCAAATGTACGTTTGAGAAGTTTTTTATTGCGAATGTACAAAGAATCGGACCGTGATAGCCTCGTCTGAATTTTTCCGGTTATCTCTGTTGAAAGGGAACGCGTGTGCTTTACAGTTGTAAGGAACGTGTTAAGATACTTCGCCATTTTTATTTTGCTAGGGTTTTACGCGCCTTAAGAGGTCTGTCTGACACAAAAATCTAATGTAACGTCTCACTGTGGCACTTACTTATTCATGGCCCTTACGCGGGCTCCATGTACCGTATGTAACTTGGTGAATAGGGGTGTTTGTAGCCCTTAACTTAGGATTTTATATTCATTTTGTGCGAGACCAAACGAAAATAGGACAGTAGACTTGATTTAATTCATTATTTAAATGAATAATTTGCATTACCCAAAACCTTTTGTGGAAAGAAAGAATTTCATTAATACGCACATAGATAAATTAATTACAAGTCATTTAAATCTGATGGGGGCATTTGAATAATAACAGGACGTCGCAAACTTTGACGTCACTGTGTAAAATGGCCATTACGCTAGATGAGTGCGAGCGAGATAGTGAGATGTCTCCACCTTTGCTCATACCAATATTTAAAATCATAATTGTAGGCTCATTTTTGAACCGATTTTAGTTGTTTTAACAACAGGGTTTCCTTTACGTTTTATTTTACGTATAAAATAATGTAAAACATTGAACAGAGGGAATTTCTTTATTTAGGTTGGAAATCAATATGAGTGATGAAGTGAGATGATCAAGATGTTAAAATATTGTCATTTTATTTGTCTAAGCCCATAAAGGTGAGTGAGATATCCGGAGGCCCAAATCCCTTTCCCAATCCCTTAATTCTTAAGATATTACGAATCTTCACGGGCGATGGAGATCACTTACCATCAGGTGACCAAATTGAGCTCTGCTATAAAAAATATACATAATCACTTTGTTGGCATTCCTTCTGTCTGTGGGGGTTTATAGAATTTGATGGATTTAAATTGTTTGTGAAGAATACGCAAGTATCCGGACACGGAAGTGTATGGACAGCCTCCATGGAGCTGTGGTCGAGTAGCCGGCTATGAAGTAAGAGGCCGCGAGTTCGCACCGAGACAAAATGTTTGTGCCATCTAAAAATATTTGTTTCGGGGTCTGGGTGTTGCGACACCGAAAGTCTCTCGTAGTTCCTGATACCCACGACACAAGACTCATCTTTGGGGTCAGGACTATGGGTGTGTCTGTTGGGTGTATTTATATTTATTTCTACCGTGACATTTAGCACCAACATCCAAAAAGTTCTAAGACGAATTCAAACCGATAATATCCAATTACAAGTCAAATTGCGTAATACAAAATAAACTAAGAACCCGACACCACTTAATATCTATTCCTGTTCGAAATGTACGTGTTTAATTCATCTTCAATCGACTTAATAAAAAGGCTATTACATTCTGCTAACAAAGTATTTTTAAATAAACTCGCGCTGTATATACAGGTGGCACCAAATTGAATGCCAAAGTATATCCTATTTTCTTATACAGCGTGTTACAGAAGGTGTAATTACATATATTTGGGGGTCTTTACATGCTCCTGACCGTAAGTGTTTATGTACCGGATAGTATCAAAATTTAGACATCTTACAGAATGTATGTTAAATACGTGAGAATATGCTAATTTTAATCTCTTTTTAATAACGATTGATAAAATCGATTCCTTTAAATTAGGTGAAGTGAGTGAACGAGAATTATAATGCTGTGGTGAGACAAAAACTTAGCCGTTTATCATTTAATATTATTCAAAGTTACAAGTCTAATGTCGGCATGTTATTAATTCGATAAAAAAAGAAAATGCTTTTATTTTTATTCTAGCAATGCCATCGGGTTTAGTACAAATTGGGGTTATATACTTATACACTACACTATACATGGGTTTTTGACAACACCTTTCTCTAACACTTATATCTTCCTACTTAATATTTTCAAATGGGAAATTTCAGACGTCTATGTGTTTGTGACTTTGGATGTTTTTTAATAGACGCCTTAAATGCTGAACGGATTTGGATGACATTTTACACACAAGCAGATCACAACTTAGATTAGGATATTTATTATTAAATTGTGTATGACCAATACTTATAGAATACCATTAGCTTGTTATATTAAGCATAAATTATGTTTCTGTAGCATCCTGTGAAATACGTTTTTTTGGGACGGAAGCGTCTTTGGATCAATATCTTTTTGATTATTATTTTTAAAAAGATATTGGAGGCTCATCCGATAGACTTGAATGTACAACAATAGTGGGTTGAACAAATTTGCTTTGAGTTTGTGACACAAGTCCAGTTTGTGACAAACGAACTGTCGTAGGGTGCTTTTTACTTTATTCGAGCACGGCAAAGCGACTGCACTACACCTGATGGTAAGCGTAGTGCAGTAAAAAAAATCAGCGACTACCGACAAACAATGAGTTTATCGATGGTCACCAGAATCATGCCGGCCTGTATATATACTGGCTGATCCTGGACCGCAAATGACACAAGTTGTGTCAAGTGGGTCACTATGGCAGATTTTAACACCATGTGTGCGGGTGGTTGCTATCCGGGCGGATATGAATATCCTACCACAAGCATTATCAGCAGTTAAAATAGCATGGACTAAGCTCTCATGTGTAGGTAGCACATGATGCTGTAACATACATTTCTGTATCTTTCCTTTGAAGCAAAGGAGAGAACGGAGATCACATATCACCAGATGACTCACTTGCTTGTTTTCCAGCCTATGCTAAAAAAATACTTTGGTTAATTGAATGATTTCTGGAATCTATCCGCATAATCAAACTGGAATCGTTTATCAATACCGTCAATTATGTGGACTGCACCTTAGCATCATCTAACTGTTGGATTGGATAGTATTGAGGTTCTTGATAAATGTCCTTTCTTAACCTTAAGATATTAACATATATCAAAACAATGTGAATATAGTTGAGCAGGACGTGTGTCTACGCAAAGGCAGGCATAAGCAAATCGTTAATTTCTGAGACTCTCGACCTAGTTACACAGACTCGCTGACTTCCATAGAATTTTTAGCCAGACTGTGTATTTTAATAATGCCTACAATTTTAGATTTCACTTCCATTAAAGTATTATAAATTAGTCTTTCAAGTAGAAGAGTCTATTTAGGCTTCCTTTCTGTCTGGCGCTTTTGCGGCCGAGTCCCAGGGTCAGCCTTCATACTTAGACGCTTGCACTTCACCCAGCTTTGGCGTGGTCTTATGCATCCATTGTAGAAAGACCATTGGCTTCTAGATTTTTCTATAAAGCGTCAAGTTAGCGCTTTTTGGGATAAAATTATTTATGTTATCCATACGTTATATGAGTCTTGAGTCTTGGGTATCAGAAACCATAAGAATCTTTTGATCTAACAACACCCAGACTCGACATATATATATTTGTGAACCATTAATGTGGATGCGAGGATCAAATCTGTGGCTTCTTATTTCACAAACAATAACTGGCCCGCTGTGACACGAAGGCTCCAGAGGGAGTATCTCAAGCTATGCATTCTCGCATATCGGAAACTGTTTGAATCTCATACAATTGAGAGGAGATTTATTTTTGGAAGTGCTAAAGCTGCACAGAAGCCGGTATTGTCTGCAGTACAAAAGAGCGAATAAATCCAATATATCGATATATCGACACTTCCTCTGGTAGTATTATGGTTGTCATGGATAGCAGTCCCATTTACGATCAGGTGACTTACATTCTCGTTTCCTTCCGTCTGCTAACAAACTTCAAACCAACACCACTTATGTCGTGATTATTATGCCATAATATATTTTTGCCATGCATTGTAATGAGACACGAGACGATATTTAGCCTAATTTATTGTATGTACAAATGGTGCTTATATGTTAGTGTGGTGACGTGCGTGACTGATCTTGATGATGTGATCCTGATGACTTGTTACTAACTACGTGACTTATTCCTAAGTACGTGCAATTATGTACGACGGTGTCGCTACAATTATCACATTGACTTATAAACATCTTCAATAGCTCTAAGACTTGATTCAGCCTATCTACCCCAGCAGATACTCTTTGTACCGGCGCGCAGATTTCATGCAACGCTTGCTCATGATTAACTTCGTAAACAGTCCTGTAGCCATTCTGTCGTACATTAGTTTGTTTTGTTTCTTTATTAGCTGCTTGCTGTCACACTGCCGTATTTATTGCCCCATAATTTTGCAGATACATTTTGAAACAGTGTTTGTTTTTACTGCGCAGGTAAGTGATACTTTGTGGCCGGTGTTGTGATCATACTTCGTTTGGGGATGTAAATGTGGGAAATAGTTTTTGGAGTTGGGACTTTTGAATTATTTAAATTGAAAAAGGAAGATATTGATGCATTTCCGACTTTGAAACATGATGATAATTGGAAATCTGCCATGAATTGGCAACCTAATGAAACCACTACGTTATCAATTTATTTTTGTACTGTCTTAATTTCTTCATATTTTTTGTACTCAATTATACCAACTTGTATATGTGGCTGGCAATTTCCGCAAAGTTAATATTTGAAATTATTCGAATATTTTTTAGCCTGGCACGGCAAAGTTGCTGCACTGAACTTACTATCAAGTACTCTTACTTGATAGCAAGTTCAGTGTATTGTTGACCAAACATCCCTCGACGGTTAGCAGAACTATGTCGTTCTGGCTTGGCAGTGCAGCTGCTGGTTGACCCCCGAACGCCAATTGCTTGAATGACACACTATGGCCGGTTTTCAGTCGGCTACAAAACTGATTAGGACACCCTTTCACCAGGACTTAAAGTAGGTATTTACTGAATTTTTTATTTCTAAACTCAAAGTTAATTATGTCACTATTCAATTTACTGAAAAGTTTTAAAAAAATGGCAAAATAGAAAAACAGGCGTTTCTCTATACTGACAATTGGCATTACATCCGTTAGTGGCATTAACATCTGCGACTCTGGCAGTAAGTATTTAAGCAGTTTGTATTACAGTTGTCAGATAGTTCGTAATGGCTGAGACAATGCACTCGATGCCACGAGCCATCCTGATTGTCCTCGTGCAGTACAAATGTAAGATATTGGCGATTCACTTAGGTTATAAAGTTTTAACAATAGACGGATGAGGAAGTTTGTCACCCGTAAATGAGCAGTACCAATGAAGATCCATAACGCCAGAGTGGTTGATTTGTGGATCTGCCGCTATACAATAGATAATAATAAAAACCAACAGTCAAATTGTCCTGTTCATTGCACACCAAATTAAGCAGATAACTTAAAAGTACAATGGGGTCGCCTAGACAACCTTAGTACTTAGTCCTTCCTTGTATTTTTTATTATGAGAAATCGCTGTCCATGAGTTGTTTAGACCGCTAAACCCAATCTCAATGGCAGGTAATGAAGTTTCAACACGGGTAAAACGCCCCAAATCTCCTTAGGTTGATTTCCTCGGCTCTCAAAGTCTTTTTTCCAAAAAGGCTATGTTTAATGTCGAGCGAAATTTTTTCATGACTCTTTTCGTTTTCATAAATTTTAATGTACCATTTAAAGCACTGGATTCGTCTTGGTTTCATTCGATAAGAAATTTAGATTTAGATCTGAATACGTAATGGAAGAACTTAAGTTAAATAAAATATATTTGAGATATAATGGTTTCTTACATTTACGCGAATGTTACATTATCTATCTTCTGTTTAAAATTATTAAGGTTTGTTGATGGTGCGATCTACGCAGAAGTATCGAACTGGATTTGTGTAGATCGGACCATCAGCAAACCTTAATAATTTTAAACTATTCTTGAATTGCGCTACACTTACCATCAGGTGTAGCGTAGTCACTTTGCCGAGCCAGGATAAAAAAAAAAGATAATGTAACATTAACATTTCTGGACAACCTACACCTCAGTCCACCCCGTGACCACGAAGGCTCAAAAGCTTTGAAACGTTGAGACCAAAATTTAAATAAAAAACCGCGATAAAACCCGTTTAAATTAGTTTTATTTCAATATTTGAGATATTTGTGAATTTTCATCACTTAGTTTTAGGACAGCTTTATATTACACTCATGTGATTTAAATACGTTATTCAAAAACTAAAGCATTTTATTTTAATGTATACTGCGTTGGATAGGTCCATTCGCTTGATGATATATTGCGCAGCCTAACTTGTGATAAAATATTAAAATTTAATCTAAAGCGATATATTTTACGTTTTTTTATGGCATAGGGAGGCGAACGAGCATGTGGGTCATCTGATGGCAAGTGATCTCCACTGCCCATGTACGCCTACAATATCAGAAGAATCATGGGCGCGTTACCGACCTTAAAGAAAAGGGATAATTAAGGATTGGGAAGGGGATGACGATTTCGATCTCCGGATATCTCACCCACCGTACAAAACGCAGCAGCAAGCCGCTACTTTACGTCCTGTGAGACAGTAGTAACGATCCGGTCGTGCCGGCCCATTCATGTTGTAGACAAAACTGTCTACAGCGTGGCTCTACCACTCGATACCTATTTTCATTTTATAACTATATATGAATTATATATAACCGGTATAATTATTTTCTATTCAGCTGGTCATTGAAGTTGGAATAAGAGATTTGAAATACAATCGTAGGACGTTAAGTACCTACTTATCCTAAGGGCTGCTTGGGTAAAAGAGCGCACGGAGAGCCGATTAATTGTTTAATTCATTTTAGGGACACATTCTTGGGCCTGAAGGCTGAAGCTATATTTAACTGGGGACCTTTTAGAGACCGACAGATGCTCTGATGAAAAGTTTGCTAGATTTTAAAGGGATTGTTAGGAAAGTTATGTTACTATGAGATTATATTATCTGTAGGACTGTTTTTATTATTTTTACCAGAATGCCACAGAAGTTACAAGGCGGTAGGTCCCCCGTATGCGAGAGGCCGTTTGGGTTGGTACCACCGCTTTGTTAATTTCTGCCGCCAAGCAATAGTGTGTAAGCACTCTTGTGTTTCGATTTGAAGGATATTGAAGACAGTAAAATTACTAGGCATTATGAAAATTAACATCTTATGTCTCGGGGTGGCGAGCGCAGTTCAGTCCCATGCAGACATTTGGAATTCAAAGTTCTGTGCGGTGTTGCTTCTGTTTATGGGCAGGCGTGGCGCTTACCATCAAGCCAGACCATCTCATCATTCAAACAAATAAAAAATATATCATTATATATAAAATATATACCAAAATGGGCATAGTTCCTTTTCCCTATATCGTTAGATAACGGTAAGCAGCGGCTTGGCTTTGCCTTGACATTGACCATGTAAGGTGGTCACCGCTTACAATAGCCGGTCCGTACGATCCTCTATCTACATAAGCAAGAAAAATCTATGTCACAAGTTATCTGTTATCTAAACAACTTCACTCGAAACTCAACGCTGCGATCTGGCAAAAATATTTTCGCATTTCGCAAGGAAGTAAGAAATGCCGAACTCCAAGAACTTTCCAGGAACACTTACTGTTGGCGTGCTCTTTGAAAAACTCGCGCCGAGACATCCGGCTCGAGACTATTAATTGTTTGTGAATTCCTCGGGAGCTGTTTTAATAACCGTGCGTACACAGCTTAGGGTAAGACTTGAGTGTGGAGTGTCTTAGATTCAATTCTTTTAAGTGGTTTCATATAAGCATACGTTTGTATCTTCGAGATGGAAGTCTGAAGTCTTTGGCCCATGATGTTGATATGTGGTAAGCTTATCGTTATATCCACCACGTGGTTTCCAAGCAGTCATATTAAGAAAGAAGAGCAGCATTTATTAAGCAAGAAGCATTTTATGCTGGTGGTAGGATATTCATATCCGCCCGGATAGCGACCACCGTACACAAGGTGTTAAAAACTGCCATAGTGATCCGCACCCCTTGTGTGGATCGCGTTGCAGGATCAGCCAGTGTATATCAGGTTCTTCCGAGGGGCTTGCGACAAGACTTGATAGTTGATTAGGGCGGGTATTAGGGTACATCCTTGTATCACTGTACCTGCATCGGTCAACCACCTTTCCTGTCGCAGACCCCTCGATTCACTTCTTCCTTCTCCGAAGAGGGAAGAGGCATTTTTACGAGCCGGCATGATTCTGGTGACTACCGATGAACTCATTGTATGTCGGTGGTCGCTAGTTTTTTGGACTGCACTACGCCTACCATCAAGTGTAGTGCAGTCACTCTGCCGTGCTCGGATAAAAAAGAAATACAGGCCGGCATGATTCTGGTGACCACCGATGAGCTTATTGTTTGTCGGTGGTCGCTAGTTTTTTGGACTGCACTACCCTTACCATCAGGTGTAGTAAAGTCACTTTGCCGTGCTCGAATAAAAAAAGGTAGATAAAAAAGTTCCACCCAGCTCATAACATAAAAATTGCAACTTAAAATGCCAATACGAACACCGAACCCCCATAAAAAACGCCCTCAAGTGTCCTAATGACGTAGCTAATGTGTAAAGTTTTGCGCGGTCACGTACCGCGACGCCGCCGCGCATCAATCTGTGAAGCTAATATAAAATTTATAAGATCGTGTATAGGATGTCGTTATGAGTTGATGATGGTTTGTGGTGGAGCAGCTATGTAATCCATTAAACAGGATCCATGGGGACAAAAAATTCAAATAAATTCCCCAGGCGATTTAAGAATCCTAGTGGATGCAGGGTGTAATTTACATGACATAGTATTTGTTTTTATGACCCTTGGGATGAACTACAGGGGTCCCTGCTAATGGGATACTGACGACCCCTGCAGTATCTCATCCCAGGATGGGAGGGGAAGGATTAAGGGTTGGGAAAGGTATAGGAAGAGGAGGCAAGCCCCTTCAGAAAGCCAGATATAGTGGGCCTTCTAAGACTTAATACTTTATGTCTCGAGGTGACAAGCGCAGACCAGTGTCATGCAGTGCTTTGTAATTCAAAGTTCTGTGTGGTGTTGCTGTTGTTTATGGACAGTCGTTGCGGTTACAGTCAGGCGACCAACCAGTTCGTTTCTTCATTCAAACTATTAAACATATTAATACATACTTACATGAGTAAAAAACATTAAAAAAACCGCAATCAAATCGTCCTATTCATGTGTAACATCACCCTTTTTACTCGGATGCTAAAAATCAACCGTTCGATCTATTATATATACCCTCTGGCTAGTAAAAAAAAGGTAATTTCAAACATATGTCGTTCACAAAAAATAACAACATTTTTCCAATAACACATGCTAAAACAATTATGTTACGAAGAAAAATAATATGAAAGTAAGAAAAACAATTTCACTAAGTAAATATGAAAATAATTTAAAAAGAAATAGCATTGTTATTATTTGCTAATACTTTGTCGATACTGTCGGGTCTTGTAACTGGAGTGAGTTAGGTTCCTGATCCATTGGTGAATACAAGCTATAAGCTATAGGCTTTTATATTTACAATAGTTCAAATGTTTACCTTCATTTTTAATAAAGATTTATTAGATGATCCGAGCGAATACCGCGCTCGTTAAATAATATGATAAAGCAGTCCCAAATTAACATTACAACAAATTAGTTGATTATACTGTTAACAGATGGTATTGTTAATTTTCGTCAATAGCGGCAAACAAAAGCTTTAAAATGGTGTTTGAATCATTAAATTTGATGAAGAATTATGGAAGTTATGGAGTTTCGATAAAAATACCTTTGAGATATAATATATAGAGATTTTTATGCAAACATGCATATATAATAACATGTATTTTAATATGTTTGTCATTGCTAAAGTAAGTTGGTGTAATCCAGCATTAATATTTTAAATATCGCTCTATTTGGTAGCTTGCACTGGATCTCAGTACTTTGGGTACGCCGACGACGGTCAATTGTTATGGAATTGACGCTGACATCTCCATTATAAGGTTTCCGCGTTATTAGGCGAAGGAACGAGGTCCAACATTGAATGAAATAGTGTTTGATGCGTGCTTTTTGCTTATTTATTTTAACGTCGACGAAATCACGAAGGGAATTGGATTCTATATCATTGTAGAATACATTTTCCTGATGAAAAGAAAATATAGTGTCTCTTCAGAGGGGTTGACATCAGGCAGGTAGCCAGTCGTAAAAAGTACAAGCCAAAGCTTTCAGTAACGTGTGTCACAAAAAGTATGTTCCACTGCCAAACACAACCGTGTATCACTGTGTCTGTATCGGTCATCCACCTGTCCTATCGCAGGCCCCTCGATTTGCTTCTTCCCTCTCCTAAGAAGGAACAAGATACAGACTGGCATGATTCTGTTAACCCCCGATAAACTCATGTTTGTCGCTGGTCGCTAGTTTTGTGGACTGCACTAAGCTTACAATCAGGCGTAGTGCATTCACTTTGCCGTGCTCGGATAAAAAAATCCTCTTTCCCCCATCACCATTCCCTTTCTTGAATGTTGACCATATATCCGTGATTCTTCTGGTACTGTAGTTAAGATTATTTAGTGAGCTATTTTTTACAGCAGATGCCAACAGACTAGTAAGTACTATCTCTATAAAACGGTTCTATTCATTTTCTACTCAAAAGTTTCTACAGTGTGGTTCTACCACTGTTAAACTAAACTAGCCTTATTAAATACAAGTATTTCCAAAGCAATCATTTCCATCAGTTTAATTACAGCAATATAAGACGGATCTAGCTCAGTCTACTTATCTTGCAATACAATCCTAAAAGTAATCATACAATACCTTCGCAACTTGTATGAACCCTAGCTAGTAAACTACATCTGTTAGCCCAGAAGCAAGAGAAAAACAAAGGAATCTGAGATTATTGGGGCAAGCATATTATGGACTCACAATAGACCGTTGAGAACACCTAACTCGAATAAAAAGAAAGTACTTTAGCAGCACCAGTGGTCTAGGGTTGCAGGGTTATTTCAGAAAGATTCCCAGAAATCGTTGATTGGGGAATTCTAAATTCTGAAGCTAAAGTTTCGTGAAACCTTCATTGTACATGATTTTAATAGTGTGATTATAAAGTTTACGTAGAACTTATTTAATATTGGTTTATTGTAGTATATGACTGAACTACTGTACAGACATACCTTCTGTATTATAACTATTGTGAGGGTAGTCGGTAAAAAGACTGACATCGACGACAGAAAATAAATACAGCGGGGCCTACTAGGAATACAATCGTTCCAGTAGAGCAGAAATGTATCTACAAAGTGTCTGTGTGTAGTGGTGTAATAGTGTGAGTGAGGTATTATAAAGCGGTTCCTAAAATTTTATTAATAGTTTTAGGGTGGTCTCTGGAACTATTGATCCGATTCTGAAAATACTTTCACCGATAGAATGTTTCTATTATCTATGAGTGCTATAGGCTATTGAGACAAGGGGATAGGTCCCTCGTATGCCAGAGGTCGTCTGGGTTGTTACCACCGCTTTGTCTATTTTTGTCGCCAGCACTGTTGTGTTTCGGTTTGAAGGAAATTGAAGCTAGTGAAATTACGGGGTATTATGGGACTTAACATCTTATCTCTCGGGATGACAAGCGCTGCCCAATGTCATGCAGTGCTTTGTAATTCAAAGTTCTGTATGGTGTTGCTTCTGTTTATGGGCAGGCGTGGCGCTTACCATCAGATGGACGCCTTGCACGGCTCGTCATTAAATCAAATAAAAAACTTGGGTGGGGAGCTACCAATCTATAATATCACGGCGATGTTGTTTTAAAGGTTATCAAGTATCTCAAGTATCTCAAGTCCATCATTTTAAACAAGCTCGTTATCCATCGGCTAAGAATTTAAACTATCCTGAATGACATAGAGACGTTAATTAAGTTGCAGTATTTATTAGGTTTATTATAAAATATTTTTTTCTCATAGACTCCAATTACTGGGCATAAATCGTTTTCTGTACTCAATAAAGAAGCAAAACGCATTAACAGTGAGTGAAAATCGAATTAAAAAAATATTTAGAGACAATTTTATGTTTCTGAGTGCGGCGGGAATTCGGTGAACATCATTCAAACGTTATTTTCTTTAAGAATTACTAATGATTTAATTTTAACCACTTCAAGTGTGTGTTACACTTGCAATAATTTTTAATCTCTCAAATTCCTGCAAATAATGTTCATTGCTAAGCAACCCAGCCCCCCGTCCAAGCGGAAGCCAGGCAATCCGTCATTGTCGCTGCAAACCGTACTAAGAAAAACTTCCTAATGACTCACCACGGTTCCTTTTTGTCGGGCACTGGCTCAGTGTGGCTAGTGGGCGGGCAGACGAATAGATCTGCGCCCCGCACCATCTTTTTGTTTGGACTTTTCTAGTGTTTGAATCTTAGACTTCTGTTTTCTGCTTGAGTTGTTTGGATCTTGATTTCTATTTAAATTATGAGAATAGAAAGGTATAAAATAGTACTAAACTTCAACATTATGGTATTTGTAATTTCTTTCTTTACTAGTACTTATTTGTTAATATAAATAGTTATTGAAACATTCCAATTGGTAGCTGAGTTTTAAAACAAGTTTATTTATGAGACCCGTATATACGTAAATTTGTTCGCCACGTTCTTAAAAATAATAAATCGATTTCGGAAATTCTTTCCTTATTGTAATTTAAAGAAGGTTAAGATATAGTAAGCAAAATTGGCTGGTAATTATTCTTATGTATGGAGTTTTGTATCTTTACATAGTATAAATATAAAGTGAAGTCGCTTCCGCTGTCTGTTCGCTTAGATCTTTTAAACTATTCAACGGAGTTTAATGTAATTTTCAGCAACAGATAGAGTGATTCATGAGGAAGGTTTATATGTATATCACTCTATGACTTATGGGAGCAGGGCAGTAACATGCAGATGAAACCGCGAGGGACAGCTAGTATTTTATAAAAAATACAATCGGAATTATTTGATATACGAGCTATAATTATTTGAGCTTTCGGAATTCAATCGCACCATACGAGACTAAACAGAACAATAAGCTGCCAGCTATCATTTCTCGTCATTTTTTTGGCATGTCAAAATTACTACACTATACCAGGTAGCACAGTGGTGGTACAGTGCAGATAATTTTCTCTATCCACCTAGCAGTTTAGGCCCCGCCCGGGTAAAATTCCGCACCGTTATATTATCCATATTACCTATGTTCACCAGGGGTAATGTAGGATTCTAATGGTGAAAGAATTTTTCAAATCGGTCCTGTGGTTTCAGAGCCTATTCAATGCAAACAATAAAATCTTTCCTCTTTGTAATATTAGTTTAGATAAAACTTTTCTATATTACTATAAACTACCGCTATTTAGCCGCCAAATTTATGCCGTAGACACTGGTTAGTAGGTCCCATGAGAAAACAAAACCGTCTTCAATATAGTTCTAGAACTTCCCTTCTTAATCTTCATGGGCTCTAAGGGCGCTGGCTGACGTAACAACTTAAAGCTATATTTTTCAAATATTAATATACAAATTTAAATAACACCCAACTTTCACATACAAAGCCCTAGCCCCAGTAAGATACATTTATCTTGTGTATCAGGAAGTGCGAGAGATTGTCGGTCTCACAACACCAGATACGAAACAAATATTTATGGATCAGAATATTTTTCTCGATGCAGGGATCGAACCTGATGCCTTACATTTCACAGTCATCTACGCGTACACTGCGCCACGGAGCCAACTCCTAAGCCAACGATAGTAAGACGACCATAAACCATTCAAACACCATCAATTACAGGAGGAATAAAGCAGACGCATCGTGGGTACCACGGGCAATAAACCTTCTGGCCGGGACACACGGCCCGCCCATCTCTCATTTTGTCATAAAACCCACTTTAACGTCCGCAACGCCTGAGAGCTCTCATTTTTAGATTCCTCTTAATTTGCCGCTCGCTGGGCATTTTAAATAAAATATAAAATATTAAACATATTTTTAAGGATTATAGTGTCGAGAGGATACTTGGTTTGAGACTATATGGAAGTTTATGTAAGGCTTATTTAATTAGCAAAACCATATTGAAAGAAAGAAAGAATTTATTTGAACACTAACTTGAGACATGAAAAGTTAAAAAGACATTAAACTTAAAATATAACTTTATTATTTTACCTTATAATTTATATTTGGCCGTTGAATCCTTTTTATTATAAATACACGTATCTCCTCCACGAATGAGCAGGGATATACCTGAATCCACTACTCTAGCTTAAAATGGGTTTGTACTTCATGTGGGTTTGTACTTAAATTTGTTAAGCTTCATTTAGACGAAGATAATTTATCGCACTATACGATGGCGTCATGCAATTTTGCTAGTGGTAGGTTATTCATATCCGCTCGGATAGCGAACACAGCGTACAAATGGTACTAAAATCTGTCATAGTGATCTACACATCTTGTGTGGATCGCGTTCCAGGATCAGCCAGTTTATATCCGGTCCTCCCGACGGGTTTGCGACATAACTTAATGGTTACTTGGGGAGGGGATAAGTGTACATCTATGTATCCCTGTACCTGCATCGGTCATCCACCTGTTCTGTCGCAGGCCCCTCTATTGGCTTCTTCCTTTATCGGAGTGTGAAGAAGTATTTATACAGACCGGCATGATTCTGATGACCACCGATAAACTCATTTTTTGTCGGTGGTCGCTGGTTTTTTTGGACTGCATTGCGGTTACCAGGTGTAGTTTGCCGCACTCGGACTTTGCACGTTGCGGTGCTTGGATAAAAAAAACTTCACTACGCTTCCATCCAGTAACTTAAGCGGGCATAATTTTGACGACTGTTGAGGGATGCAATGTCTCTTGACAGTCAACTTTGTATTTCGACTAAACTCTACTTACCATCAGGTCCAGCTTAACCATTCTCTTCCTAAAAATTATACACATAAAATTAAAAAGCCTTTATAACTACACATTGCTAGTTTTTAAACAAGCATTGAAATGTCAACAAAATGAAATCTACTGCCGAGAGATACTTTTTGTGTTCTTCATTGCAGTTAAATAGAATAGCTATTAATGAGAAAAACTCAAAGGAAATTAACGATGCATTTTATTTAGAAATACGTTTCTTGAACTGACGAAGTAGGTCAAGTCTTTAGAGTAGATGAACTATTGTGAGTAGAAATTTCTTTTTACTCCATTCAGCCGTGTAGTTCTTAAGCTTCGCTTTAATTCAACGTTTATATTAAATCTAGCAGAGCATGTTGAGAGAAAGTAGTGTTTTTTTATTCGTGGCCTGGATTCTGACGATTATCAAATATGCTACGTCTCTCGTTAACTTGCACTATATTAATACAGTTATTGTTGTGGTTGGATATTCATATCCGCCTGGATAGCGACCACCGTACACATGGTGTTCAAACCTGCCATAGTGACCCACACGCCTTGTGTGGATTGCGTTCCACGATCAGCCAGTCTATATCCGGTTGTATCATCCGCCTATCCTGTCGCAGGCTCCTCCATTTGCTTCTCCCCTCTTCAGAGTCTGAAGGAACATTTATAAAGGCCGGCATGATAAGGTGACTCCCGATAAACACATTGTTCGTCGCTGGTTGCTGATTTTGCACTGCAATGCGTTTACCATCAGGTGTAGTGCAGTCGCTTTGTCGTGCTCGGAAAAAAAAAAACAGACTTCTATACTCACTTCACTAGGTGGCAGGGCCCCTCTAATTCTATAGCCAAGCATCAACTAAATGCTAAATCAAGCTATGACATTCAAAGCAGTGCAATTTGTGGACATTATGAGACTTAGCTTCTTATATCTCGAAGTTATGAACATAGTGCAGTGCTTCCACTATTTATAATTCAAAATTGATAATGACGTAAGGTGCTGCTTTTGATTGTGTGCTCGCGTGACGCCTTCGCTTTGTTCGGTTTGTCATTCAAGCCAAAAAGAATACTGCAATAGAATAAAACAAACTTTTTCAATCGTGGAAACGAATAGTTACATTGCCCTGTCAAATATTTAATACAATAGCAATTCATTTCATTTCATTGCCCTACTCCTTAGACTTGAAGAAAACAGCGTATTCAGCAATTCACATATCGAAGTGAATTCCTGGACACGACTTTTCCATTTGGTTAGTACTGGACGTCTCTCTTCATTAGATGTTTAAACGTCCACTAGTGGGTTTGAAACATGTCATTGGAAGTCACTTGGCAGGTTTTGTTATGGCCTCCGTTAGCATTTGGGTTCGGAATCTAGAAAACCTGACAAAATTCTGTACAAATCATACGTAAATAATTCATTATTAATAGTAAGTCGTGATTTTCGGCCCCTTATTTACAACGCTGCCTAAAACAGGTCACAAAAAACATTAAAACTTTAGTGTCGGTGTAAAAATATAAATTTCTATGCATAAGCCTTATGCGCGTAACAGAGAAAATTAAACTTTTCTTTAAGCTCTTTTGTAAACAAGTTGCAGAAAATATTTTGAAAAGTTGTAGACTTCTTAAAATCCTTTTCATGAATAGTTTGAATTGTTTTACTGAAAAATTAATTGTTGTTCTACGCCTTTATAACCTCAAGTACTGAATAATTTTGATGTAATTGCTATAATACTTTTAAGTTGAATTGTAAATTAAGTTTGAAAACAATAAATTAATACACTTAGCGTCTGTTTAACACCTCTCAGTTAATGCTGTAGTGTTTAAGTGTTCTATTGAATTTGCGCGTAGAATGATAAGTGACCTTACGCTGCGTGGTCCGCTAGCAAGTAAACAAATTTCGGCAGATAATATATTTTTGAACCTTTTTTCTTCTTTATTTGATTGTATAAATAAATACACCCAATAGTTACATGCATAGTCCTGACCCCCACAGTAAGATACGAGCCTTGTGTCGTGGGTATCAGGAACTACGAGATACTTTCGGTCTCACAACACCCAGACCCCGAAACAAATATTTGTGGATCAAACAAACATCTGTCTAGGTGCGGGTATCGAACCCGCGGCCTCTCGCTTCACAGCCGGCTAGTCGCCCGCTGTGCTGTCAAAGTGAATGACGAGACGAGCAAGGCGCTCGCCTGATAGTAAACGCCACCTTTCAAGCTAATAAAAAAAAAATCAACATGAAAAATCAATTCTACCAATTTCATCTGACGGATAAATAAATTACAATTATTTCGTCTCAGACTCAGCTCAATAGAATCTAATCAAAATTCAATTAAATATATATCGAATTGAAGCTAAACTTAACTATCGGCCGTAATATTAGGCTTTCTTAACCAAAGATAGAGTAGGGTTGGCACTTGGCAGTTAGGAGTCTCGAAAACGGGCCGACACAGGGAGAATTATTGGCGTTTGAAATTAAACACAATTGTGCGACGGAGACGAATGGCGACTAGTGGCCGACAAATTGTGCTGATGTTACGGCTTATGCATTTTTTGATAATTTTAGGAGTATTTCTTAATCATTTCTTAAGTAATTTGTATTTTCTATGTATTTGTAATCAAAAGGTGATAGGTCTCTCGTATGTGAGAGGCTGTTTGGGTTGATATCACCGCTTTGTCTATTTCTGGCGTCAAGCAACAGTGTGTAAGCACTGTTGTGTTTCTGTTTGAAAGAAACTGAAGCCAGTACATTTACTAGACATTATGAGACTTAACCATTATGTCTCGGGGTGACGAGCGCAGTTCAGTGCCGTGCAGTGCTTTGTAATTCAAAGCTCTGTGTGGTGTTGTTTCTGTTTATGGGCAGGCGTTGCGCTAACCATCAGGCAAGCGCCTTGCTCGTGTCGTCATTCAATCAAATAAAAAAAACCGATCTTAGTGTAATTTTCGATATTGCTTTTGTCACATCATAAGTCTATGATTCGCTCGTCTGCGTGAGTTATCTCAAACTAATTGGCTTCATATTTGTGTAGAAATTAGAAGAAATTAGAAACACCCTGGTTATCTATAAACAACTGTAGGATTGTATAGTATTTATAAAGTAGTAGATCCACGTTATAAACAGTTTTGTTTACAGCATGAATGAGCCGGCGCGACTGGGTTGTTACCAACTTCTCATAAAAAATCGATTTGAAGTATTGCACTTGCTTCTGCGTTTTATACGGTGAGTGAGATATCTGAAGGTCCAAATTCCCCTCTCCTTTCCAATCTCTTTATGATCCTCAACTCATCCTTGGTATTGTGGATGTTATGGTTCGTGGACATGACCTACCATCAGGCGACCTACTGGCTCGTTTGCCGTTCTCTGCTATTAAAAAAATATTCAAATTTGAACCTCAATACCATAAAGAATATAAAGAAAAAGCGGCCAATAGTTGGCAGCTATATTTACTTCTATTTTCGACAGCGATTGACCATCTAATGTTGTACACAATCAAAGATTTCAATCTGCGTTTTGGTATCGATTAGGACGTATAAAAGTCACAACTAAACTTATTAGTCTAAATAATAAGTTTAGAACTAAACTAAGTCGTTGTGTAAAGTTGGGCGTAATCTTCGGATCGCAGTCACCGCCGATGCCACTGACCTTGAATACTTAAGTCAGGGCTTTAACTTGCCAGCCTCTACAGTGGAAGAGCAGTCGATTGACATCTGAAAGACTGTAGGATCGATCTACAAATATTTGTCTCGGGTGGTGTTGGGAGAGCTAAAAAATCTCATAATTCATACACATGATACAATATTCTTACCTCTTCATGTTAGGTCAGGACTATTGTATAAAAATTAAAAATATCTTTTATTATTATAATATCTTTTAATTAAAAGTTCATTTTTGGGAGATAATTTGGGTATTTATTATGGAATACTGACCTATTTAAAACAAATGTATTTGATTAACATTTTGCTTCAAATCTTCTTCTATACACTATTTTTTTTTGCGTGATTATAAGTTTGTTCATTTTGCCACACTAGCAACGACATCACTAAACTACGTGAGCATGAGTTCCGCTCTTTATTCTTCCAAGCGAAACAAAAGCGATATTTACTGAATAAACAATCCAGCGCTAAAGCAGAGCTGTGGACCCAGCTGATAGGTTTCAGATTTTTAAAATCCAGTTTTTGTTTACATGTAAAGGACGTTTACATTCTGTTGAGAACACGGTTTTTGTGTCCCCAAAATTAAATAATATGTTTATCACAGTAATGAATGAGGTTGGGATGAATGTCATACACAGTACAAGTGCGGTTTGGTTGACTGTTTTTTTTATTATTTGATTGAATGACAAAACGAGCAAGGTGCTCCCCTGATGGTAAGCGCCACGCCTGCTCATAAACAGAAACACCACCACACATAACTTTGAATGATCACTGCATGGTACTGAACTGCGATAGTCACCCCGAGACATAAGGTGTTAAGTCTCATAATGCCCAGTAATTTCACTGGCTTCAATGTCCTTCAAACTGAAATACAACAGTGCTTACACACTGTTGATTGGCACCAGAAATAGACAAAGCGGTGGTACCAACCCAGAAGGCCTCTCGCATACGAGGGACCTACTACCTTGTTAAACCTACCGATCCAACGAACGAAAATGGTTACAGTAATAAATTTAACTACAACGGACTCTAAGCAAACCTACTTCGTTCACCCTGTCGACCAACAGATGAAGTGCTTAATGGCTATTCATAACCACATTGGACCAGTATAGTAGGATTTAACACCCCTTCCTGAATTATGACAATGATGGCCTTTGCGTGACAGCTGGACTAAACAAGATGTTATGTAACTAAAAGATCTTAAGAAGATACGGAATAAGAAATATATCTAGATTCTAGAGGTCTGGTTTACTAGCGCGACAATGATAGTAAAAGCATTAGAGTGAAGATTACATCTGTGCACCTGCAATATAGGCTAAGTGTCAGTTGGACCGACGACCTGATAGAAGTTGCGGGAAGCATAAATTAGGAAGGCGGAGGACTATTAAGATTGAGGCGATCTGGGGACTATGTCCAGCAGTTGACGAGCGCAGGCTGATTTATGAACGGATAGATGTTAAGACTACACCACCCCACCATCAAATTAAAACGAGATATTTGAAATTAGATTACTATTGAGTAATCAGAGCACGACTCGCCCAGTCGATTCCAAGAAAATCCATATGCCATAATGGTGTAACGGAAATTTAAGGGCGTTTGCTAACAACAGAAAAAAGAAAACGCGGAGAAGGTGCAACTGAAGAGTCACGCAAATTTCTGGCTAGTATATACTATTTATGGACTAGTGTGATACTTACTATCAGATACGCGACTTGATCGTCTCATTGCTATTGCAATCCACTATTTGACGTAGGCCTCAGCAAGTTATCGATAAACATTCCAACTTGGACAGCCAATATCCATTCCTTACAAACCACTCTTTTCAAGTTGTCGATTCATCGTTTAGCAGGAAGGTAAACTGACTACCTCGTCTCATCATCCAGACGAATAAAAAAATACCCGAGCGAATTGCCTGCCGGTTGGTCATGACCTTATGTCTTATTCTCTACCCTTGCCACAAGGCTCGGCTCGACTTTGCTGTTAGCGTCCTGCCTAAGCCATCAACAACTGCCAGTCTAACGCAAGCGGTTAATTTACGATCGAAACTTAACCCGCCGGTGATCAATCAAGCTCAACTCTCCACAATTAAGCCGTACGAACTGTTGGGTTGCCATGTAACTGGATAAAACGACATACCCGGATATTATAGTTGTCATCTTTGTTTTTAAGTTAGTCATCTGGAATAAACAAGTCAACAGCTGGGATATTTTTGGAAAACAAGGCGTTTTAAGATTGAATAATATATTTGTTAATATTACTATTTGGTGTATAACTAATAAGAAATTGAGTAGAGAGTTTTTTGAAATAAAAGGAGTATGCAATATGCAAAATATAAAACAGATTCAATAAAGTCAAAAAAACATTAATGTCGAATTTTTATTGTTAACTCCCGAAGTTTTTCATTTAAATTTTTCGAATGAATCATCAAATTCAATGTGTATTATGCGCGTAAACATAAGAAGTTATTATGATTTAGTGTTCTTCATATTTTAGCTTATTTCACATTATCGGAGCATTCTGGTTTTCCCTTAAGGTTTTAGGTCTTAAATGTGAAAATTTGTTACCCTAAGCTATAAGACAATGCATCAATCAAATCCTGGGGTATTTAATCTCGACTTAGCAACACCAAAATAAATAAAGATTGGTAATACACGAAGTGTCGACATCAAGCCGTGATCTTCAGAGTGCCTTTAACCCTCTTGAAAATCGACCTCGAAGATCGGAGGGAAATTAGGATTGATGAGTGCCACCCATGATGTGATTTGGTGTTGAAACCACCACCTTTAAAGTTAAGTCACGTGCCAGTTCAATGGGTTCAACCACATCATTTAAGATTGATGATATTAAAGTACTAGTCAGTACGCCAAAGAAGGCATTAATTATAACAATAATAATAAATACATCCAACAGTCACACAAATAGTTCTGACCCCACGGTAAGATACGAGTTTTGTGTCGAGGGTCTAGGAGCTACGAGATACTTTCAGTCTCACAACACCCATAACCGAAATAAATATGGGACACACCAATATTTATTTCGGTGCGGGGATCGAGCCCGCGGCTTCACAGCTGGCTAGTCGCTCGCTGCACCACGGAGGCTGTCGAATTCTAATTAACAAAGCTGAATGAATGTTGAGGCGATTTCCGGGGTCAGCTGGGTTAGTTAATTTAGGCTAGCTTATTTCTGGCGACTTTAGACTGCAACGTCTGTTGATCGAAACTAAATGTAGTATGCATAGAATTTACAATCAGTGTAGCCATATGATCGTGTCAGGAGAAAAAAATATTTGTAACGGCCACATTTCACATTTCCTCTACCAAATCTAATCAAAAAAAATTGGCGAAGCATTTTATAAACATTTACTAAAAAAGTCTATGCATTATGGAGGTTTATATACGAAATATTTCGAGTGGTAGAGCTACGTTGTAAATAGTTGTGTCTACAGCATGAATGGGCCGGCTCGACTGGGTCGTTTCCACTGTCTCACAGAAAATCGACGTAAAGTAGCAGCTTGCTGCTACATTTCGTATGGTGAGTGAGATATCCGGAAGCCCAAACCCCCTTTTCTTTGTCAGTCCCTAATATACGCTATTTGCTCTTGTCTATTTTCATCCCATGATTTAATAGAGGACAGAAACGCTAAAGCTATATCATGTATTTTTTTCGAATCAAATAAGTGATATCTTTGTTAATAGCATGATCTAGAATAAAATTGTCATCGGTATCATTACCTGTGTTTATGCCACTAGATTAAAATTAATGAGGCGAAAAGCCTCAAATATAGTTTCCAAAATCTAAACCACGTCTGCAGAGTTTGCTATAGTATATTAAACGCTTGTGAAATCAAAACCCGGCCATAATAGACTGCCTGAGGCGTCTAATTTTACACCTAGCCTCTTACTGGGCCGCGTAGAGCGGGGCGAAGTTCGAACGTTTGGATCCATTTACATCGTAATTTCTAACCTTGATACTAGTTTTTGGAATAATATGGAATTAGATATTACATAAACGGTAATGCTTGTTCTTCAAAATGGTATTTAGGGTCTAAAGATTTAAGATTTCTATGTTTTTGTTTATCTACTAAACTGGACTGGATTAGGCAAGACTGTTGTTCTTGTGGTTGATTTGATTTTTTACATTTTTGTTTTACAATTGAATGAAAAAACGAGCAATTGTTCATCTGACGGTAAGCGCCAAGCCTGCCTATAAATAGCAAACGCAATACCCTGAATTGTACTGTATTGATTGCATTTGCTGTTGGTAGGATATTCATATACGCCCAGATAGCGAACACCGTACACATGGTGTTAAAACTTGCCATAGTGATCCACACGCCTTGTGTAGATCGCGTTCTTGGACCAGCCAGTGTATATCCGGTTCTCCTGAGGGGCTTGCGACATGACTTAATGGTTGGTTTGGTCGAGTATAGGGATATATTCTTGTATTACGGTGCCTGCGTCGGTCATCCGCCTTTCCTGTCGCAGCCCCTCGATTTGCTTCTTCGCTCTCCGGAGAGAGAAGAAGCATTTATACATGCCGACATTACTCTGGTGACCCCCGATAAACTCATTATATGCGGTGGTCGCTCGTTTTTTGGACCGCACTACGCTTACCATCAGGTATAGTGCAGTCACTTTGCCGTGACGACAACGAAACGTGCTCGGACACAAAAAAAACTATATTGCGCTCAAAACCGTCACATGTCCGATAATTTCACTGGCTTCAATTTCCTTTAAATTAGAACTGAGCATTCATGATCAATATGGTATCATGAGTATTCATGGGGGTAATGTAGCATCAAGTGACTCGCTTGTTCTTTTTCACGTCTCTGCTACTAAAAAAACACATTTTTTAAACACTGCAACTGCTACAATTTTATCACAAAAGACAAATTCGTTCAAACTGACCGATTCGTTCCCGGTGTCTCATAACTAACGCTTTCATATGCATTGTGTGTACTTTAGCCGGCGACACAAAAGGACCGTGGTCGGGAACGCAATCTTGTGTTTTAATTTTTTCCTACGAAACTTTTGTTGGTTACCTAACTTTATTGCGTGAGAAATTTTAAACGCGAAGACACTTTGCAAATGTAAAAATGTTGTCTTTGTAATTAAGATTTTTATTCCGTTTTTAATTAAAATTAACAGTGTTGAGTGGATGAAAATCCATTAAGAGACCATTATTTTGTAATTGGAAATAAATGATTTATTGTAGTAAATACATATTTTTTGATGAAATTATATTATTATTTAAAATTAAAAGTAATTTTTATTTTAAATTGTCCAATATGTTTAAAACCACGCCAACACAAGAGAATTTAAAATTACTTAAAAAAATTAAATGTTGGAATACCTTAAGGGTTGACATTTTTACATTTGTTTTTTTTATATATCACATAAACCTTATCAATAGTACAAATAGCAAAAAAAATATTCTCGCTTTATTTGTAAAAAGTAGTCGAATTATAAATATTTCAATAATGTTGTATTCATTTAAAACAATATGTACAATTATTTTATTGTTATCCCAACGAAACGACTGCACATTTCTTGCAACTAACTTTGG
Source organism: Amorpha juglandis (assembly GCA_949126905.1). Lineage (NCBI taxonomy): Eukaryota > Metazoa > Arthropoda > Insecta > Lepidoptera > Sphingidae > Amorpha > Amorpha juglandis. The sequence goes on from OX421368.1 coordinate 1,134,809, forward strand.
ACATATCCTTTCATTAATTCGAACGGGGCAGTACCCTAAATTCGAAACAAATCTTCACGTTGCTCAACAAATCTATTCAACAAACCCTGCATCGTAACAAAACTGTAACACGTCCCCGGGGCGTTTGTAAAAATAAAATAAATTGCAGCAGTAGGCCCTGTGATTTATGTTCTACCCCGTGAGCGTTGATTCATCATTTTCATACGATAAAAAAACTGTTATTTTTCGCGTTGTAATTCACTGAATGAGTAATGATCCTAGAAGAATAACAATGGAATGTCGGGCTAAGAATGTAGTTGTGGTAATGTAGTTTTGCTGTAATAATGGGGCGGAATGTCGTGGTGGTGATTTGAGAAGTAGCTGAAATAATAGTTAGTTACTTGTTTTATGCATTAATTGAAGAGCAGTACGTGTTTCTAATTACGACTCCTGTTTCATCGCTAGCTATATACTACAACAATTTTCGTAAAAATGTTCAATAATGTACATCAAATTCTATTTAATTTTATTCAAAGTGATAATATCGCGCTTTACTGCTTATAGCATTAATGAATCGGCCCGCTGGAGTTGCACTTACTGACTTATTAATAACTCAGTTTTTCTATTCAGCTTCATAGAGCCAGTAATATTGCCCTAAAAGTCCAAGACAATTCTCGGCCTTCTACTATTGAAAAAATGTTTTACGCGCATGTTCATCTTTAAACAATAATTCAAACAATAGCGAATTCTAACTTAAAAAAAGAACATCATAATTCGTTGATGGCCAACACAATGTCCAATGCTCCACACAATCCCGCGAGTCACATAAAGATAAAAAGTTCCGAAACAAAAACCAGAAGACTAGGCGATACAGAAAAATAATCCTACATGACGCCGCATTATAATCGGTCACCAAGTTTAAGTACACTCTGCTTTTGATATTGAACGGGTGAATCTGATGCCATTGAATAAATCTCTATTATCTATTTTATTTTTCGTTAAGTTCATTTATATTTTTTGCATATTCATATCAAATCTTTTATATCAAACTAGCTTTTGCTCGCGGCTCCGCCCGCGTGAACTGCATTTTCCGGAATAAAAGTAGCCTGTAACCGTCTCCAGGGTCCCTGTCTGTCTCTGTAGATAAATTCATCAAAATCGGTTCAGTGATTTAGGCGTGAAAGCGTAACAAACAAACTTACTTTCGCATTTACTTTCACCCCCTTTTTCATCCCTTATTAAATAAAATTTTCAAAATTCCTGAAACACGTATTTATTTGTTTTACGTCAATAAGCGAAATACAAAATTTCGTTTATGTAACTTTCAAAATGACGGACTTTCATACATATTATCATCCCCTATTTTGACCCCTTTGGGGTAGAATTTTCTAAAATCCTTTCTTAGTGGGTGCCTACATAACAAAATGAGTATACAGTCCGAATTTCATGCTTGTAGCTTTGATAGTTTGCGCTAGGCGATGATGAATCAGTCAGTCAGTCAGGACATGTTATTTTATAAGTATAGATAAATTTAATTTCATTTTGTGTCAGACGCTACTCATATATATTATTGTATATTTACATTTTTATTTGCGTGAACAATTCAAATACGTCTTTTATGCACGAAAGTGGTGACAAATCTAGATGACATAATATTACAATTTTATTTTCATGAATATTTTAATAAAGACTCTCCTGTGTTGACACTCCTATTGCAAATACTCTCAGTCGGGATCGGCAGGAGTACGACTTTAACGATATTGTGCATAGTTGTATCTGATAACTCTAAGTTGTCTTTAATGTGGATTGAAATTAGGCAGAGAATAGTTAAAAATTAAATTATAACTAGGCGAGCCGGGCCAATACTTACGTACACGTAATATAATAAAGAAAAAAATAAGTAAATACAAAACAACAAATTAGTTGATTATATTGTCAACGGATAGCACTGGTTAATTTTCATTGCATTCATTGCCAAAAAAGTTTGACAAAAAATTAAAAAAAAAATAACAAATGTGGCAAATATAAAGCCATAAATATAAGCCTTAAAATGGTATTTGAATCATTAAATTTGATGAATAATTATGGAACTTATGGCGTTCCGATAAAAAAAATCATCTTTGAAATATAATATATAAAGGTTACATAACACTTAGTCCAAAACGCTACGTCTTTAGGCTTATGAGTCTATGAGAGGATGCGATAACGTGAACTCTACACTTATTGTTACTCCAGAGACGCGCCAAGGTCCTGATAACTAGAATAGGAATTAAAAACTACGAAATTTACCACACGGCCACTGAAAACCGTCTCTTCCAGCGAGTTTTCTCATAATGAAAACTGCACAGAATTACAATTTTTTGATTAAAATCCATATTAAGATCGCCAGTAGTGTGTTTTTCCCCGGCATTACACTGGATCTGATTGTACAATGCACTGCAGTCCAAATATTATGTCGTCCGTCAAGAGACATTGCGTCCCTCAACGTCCGGCCGAATTATGCCGGCTTGAAGTTACTGGATATACACTGGCTGACCCAAAAACACGGTTCGACGGCACGAAACAGTAGGGCGGGTTTTTCATCATGTATACGGTGGTTGGTATCTATTTGAGTGCAAAAATATCAGGTGGGAAGGCTAGATTAACAAATACTCCCACATCAGCCCATCAATAACTTCTTCTTTGAGTGCCATCTCCTATAGAGGTTGATGTTCATACAGGCTATCTTAATTTTGGACGCTGCTGCTCGGAACAATAATCTCATTAATCATTGGCGAATATTTTTAAGCCATGATATCCTCCAACGACCGGGGCTCCTTCTGCCATAAATAACGCTAGTAATATTTTCTGTGAGACAACAGTAACAACCCGGCCGAGCCAACCCGTTCATGCTGTAGACAAAACTGTTTACTATCACTCACAGTTCTCAAGTACCAATCCTCTCCTGTCAATTCTATGGTAACGAAAATCACAGGACTTAATAAATTTAAGATTGATAACACCAACATACACTGTAGATTGCTTTAAATTAAGTTGGAAAAATCTTAATTAGATTTTCTGAAAGTTAGTTATAAAATCATTAATAAATTATCAACACCATCTTTTTCAAGGTGGTAAAGTACAACAAACAGCTTTAGAGTTGAATCATTTACGAGGTCGTGCATACTTTTGGCGTAATTTTTGCCCGCCTTTTTTGCCGACCTTGTTTTCACCTGTTGAATTTTGCTAAGTTTGCGGCTAACGAATTTTGTATTGTTGCCAGGTATAGAGATTTTTTGTTGCAGTTTTTGTGTTTGAGGGCTATGTGGATGGTGGTTTGCATTTTAAATCGTGAACTAGAAGTTTTACTTTTCGATAGCAATGTTAGGCATTGTGCGTTTGCCTTCTGCTATAATGTTACTCCATAATTAAAAATCCTAAAATGATTTCTTCTCTTTATGGACAAGCGTGCGAACTGCCGGTCTCCTCATTAATATAAAAGAAACTAACTAAAATTTGGATGATTATTATTTCAGATTCATTATGAACTGTTTCCCTAGAACGAAATATTCGACAGCATGTCATGAAATACATACATACGTATTCACGCCTGTAATCTTTGCTGTAACCAGTACACCCAAATTTCGCTGAGCTTATCGTGTCAAGCAATTCCAACGTCATGATATTTAAAACATTTCAACACTGTACAGATCTGCATACATATTTACGACAATAAGGCTGACGTGACAGGCATCGAAATTCTCGCAGTAGTAGAAGCAGTATATGACCCGTTTATATATATATTTATAATCAGTTAAAAACCGTGAATGTTTCGATTATAAAAGTAGAGACTCAAAAAATCTCTCTCCTGTTATCCTCCCATCTTTCAGGATTGACAATGCTCCCATAATTTATTTCGTTTTGAATGTACGTAATACTGTGTACTGGTGTCCATGTTCAGTGATCACTTATTATTAGGTGACTCACTTGCTTGATTGCTGCTTCTGGAATCTGTAATTCCTCTTTATATATCACCTATGCGAAGTCATCATAACGTACGACTAACTATACGACTTAGATATTCAGTTATTCGCATTAATCCTGTTTGATTTGCTTTAACTAGTTAAGCCCTCTCTACACATTGGCCTCGGCCTCTTTCTGTCTCTGGTGAGATAATATGGCAAATAGACCGCAAGAGGCAAGACAGTCCTCACGAGAATCACAATCACACACAGGAGTTCATATTCGGTAGCTCTAGCCGTGTCTCGCCTAATGTATGGAGTGGGTATTAAAGTGAGTCAAAACAAGAAAGTTAACGACCAAAGAGCCTTTGCTTACATCAGCGGGCTGGAGAATTAATTTCAATAGTTGAATATTAACACGGTAGTAACAATCATTTTGATTATATTGCATAGTAGGAAATATGGATTGAGTCCATCATTGAGATTGGTCATAATTTAGTTTAAATTTGTAGATCTTTGAAATAAAACTAATTTAAACGGACTTTATCGCGGTTTATTAAAGCTGAAAAATCTTCGAAACGTCGGGATCAAAAGTGATAAATAAACCGCGATAAAATCCGTTTAAATTAGTTTTAAAAATTAGTTTTATGTCAATGAGTAATATTCGCATGAACGTAAGAAATCATTTTGTAGATATTTGATAGCTGAGGTTGGTACAACCATTTTGTCTAGTTCTGCCGCCAAAGAGCAGTGAGCAACTCGGTCACCCGACGGTAAGTGATACCATTCAAATACACCCATATCATCAGATAATAATTCATGAGTATATTGGGTACCTAATTTTTTACGATTACTTATTTGATAAATGATGGTCTACATCTAATGCTGGATTGCACCAACTTACTTTAGCAATGACAAACATGTTAAACTACCGGTTAACCAAAAAATGAGTTGCACCATTTGACAAATGTTTGATGACGTCATAACTTTAGCTGTTAACAGTAACCACCCAAGATTCGCTGGTCAAAGCTATTGTTTAAGTTAAATAGCTTTCAGATGGTTCAAATGTTGTTGTAAATAAAATTTTCGCAGATTTTAACATAATGACAATGACATTGAGCAAAATTTGTCTATTAACCCTTTGCCCCTGATTCGGAGTAAATAACCCTGCATTGCAACCCTGATAACTATAACTATACCAAGAAATATGATGGTGCAACACATTCAGCAGTCAATGCTTAAGTCAGCGTTACTGTTATCGTCAAATTTGACATAAACCTTAACTATAACTGCTATTATGGTGTAATCCAGCCTTAGTCTTTCAGAGGCAGACATACGCTTTTACACTGCTGTAAATCGGTGCGGTGTATAAAAGGTCTACGGTCTAAATTGTTACAATTGTAGCAACCGTTAATCTAAGTCAGAGACGTTACCCTGGTTCTAAAATTAGACTAGATTTTTAGAAGACGAATATATCAATCGTCGTAATTGATATTTCATTGAATAATCACATAGGTCTAGTGGCTTTAAAACATTTGAGGTCGTGACTTCGATTCGCAAATCCGACAATTAAATGTGTTAAGTTTTATTAAAAATTGTTTGTTGTTGTGTTAGTATCGCCCCTTATGTCATTAAAGACTATAAGCTTTTTAATTAGCGGCACTTGTCCCTCTGCCTACCCCTTTGGGGATACAGGCGTGAGCATTGTATATGTTATTTTCTTCTTTAGCTAAATAGAAGGCATGGTCATTCTTCACAGCCTTTTACATGACAATCTAATTAATGTTCAACTTTAAATAAAATCTCAATAAACATCAGTAAAATCGAAATCAGGACGTTCTGTAACCGTTTCACAATTAAATTTAAAGTAGGAACGCTCCTCTCCGATTGAGTTGCACGATCTCAACTTTAGGAGATACATATAAAATAGTATATGTATGTATATATCACGTACTTAAATGTGCACCATAGGCATTATGTATTTAAACAATAGCGTATTTTAATATGTTTGTATGAAATTACTGGGCATTATGGGACTTAACATCGTATGTGACGGGTGACGAGCGCAGTTCAATGCCATGCACTGCTTTATCATTCAAAGTTCTGTGTGGTGTTGCTTCTGTTTATGGGCAGACGTAGCGCTTACCATCAGGCGAGCACCTTGCTCGCCTCATCATTCAGTAAAATCGAATTAAAATATACTAGTTATGTATGTGATGTTTTATATAAATAAATTATATTGTACGTCATAAAAACTCAGAAGCACTAAGAGATCTGTAATTCCCTTAGTACCAGCCGTCTCTCGTTTATTGGACACTATCTTATTTCTACGAAGTCGGCGAGGCTGAATTATTCAATAAAAGCCAATCTAAGTATGTAGTGGTCTGATTAAAAATGCATTCGCTACTATCCAGTAATCCAGTGCTGCTATATTTTCCGTCTGGTCTAACTCCTTTTGGCTTCGGAAGTCCGAGTAATGATTTGAAACTGAATTTGGTTTGTACATTGAATTCTACATTGATATTTGCAAGAGATTGGATGAATTTCTTTTTCTTGAAACACTAATGAGAATTTTTAAAGCAGTAGAGCCACGTTGTAGACAGTTTTGTTTACAGCATGAATGGGACGGCTCGATAGCACTATGGCATAGAAAACTGACGTAAAAAGTAGCGGCTTGCTGATGTGCTTTGTACGGTGTATACACCTCTAACTCCTCTTTCTAATTCCTTTAATTGTTCCTTTCCTATAAAGTGACGATTCTTCTGGTATTGTGAGTACAAGAGCGGTGGAGATCACTTACTATCAGATGACACACTTGCTCGTTCACCGGCTTGTGCTATAAAAAATACAATAAATATTGGTCCACAAATTATGATCCGTAATAGCTGAGAAATTGGATTTCCTTATGTTTAGAAGCCTTAACATAATATTTACTTGGAAGATAGGATCTCTTTTTCTGTGCTGGATATGATAAACTATATCTCTCAGTTCCGTACTGCCGCCTTCCATGGGTTGTATATCGTAAGTTTCTATATATATGAGTTGATTTTTCACCCATTGTGATATGTTGTGTTATTAAAAACATATTTTAGTATGGTCTGGTGACTGAGGCCGGAAGACATTCATGGTAACCATGGGTGGCTTGCCCGGTTGCCACTGTGGCGACATCTAGCGCGCACAGCACAAATCAATCCTGCATCGCGCTAGCAAAATTTGCGCGACGAATGAGTTTATATACAAGTTCAGAACATCAACCATCGGAGGGGCCGCGGCCGGTCAGGTATAACACCCACCTGACTGGAGATCTCCCCCTTCGCCAGAGGAACACCAACACCCGTTCCTATACCACCTCTTCTCATCAATTATATGGGGACTGCTTTGGTCAGAACGAAATGGCTTGCAATGCAAGAGGCCATCACTCAGCTTTGGGTACTCAGTAGATACAGCCTGTAGAAAGAGATAAAAGTGATATGTTATAGGAGAAGATACTAACTATTACCTATGAGAAAATCAGTATTCAAGAGTGGTTGTCATGTAATTAATTAATCATGTATATTCCATTATAAAACCATCAACATTTCCCTCATATCTCGCTCCATTGTTCACGTTAATTCCCAATCCCACAAATTCATTAGTCATGTAACAATATCGAAAATAACTTTATCGACGCTTATCACGTTACCAAATGAAGCGGATCGTATTCATTGCCGCATTATACCCGACGGCTCATCAAAATGAACCTCATTACGGTCAGGAGTAAGCAACTTTATCAGAAATGATTACATGTATTTGTTCATTACTGTGTGTTACTTTTGCTGGTGGTAGGATATTCATATCCGCCCGGATAGCGACCACCGTGCACATGGTATTAAGACCTGACATAGTGACCCATACACCTTATGTAGAGCGCGTTCCAGGATCAGCCAGTGCATATCCGGTTCCCCCGAGGGGCATGCGACATGACTTGATGGTTGATGGGGCGGTTATAGGGGTACCACTGCCTGCATCAGTCATCCGCCTGTCCTGTCGCAGGCTCCTCGATTTGCTTCTTCCCTCCCCAAAGGACACGGCATATTATAGATTTCACATACCTTCGAAATTCTTATGCAGTTTTTCTTCATCGTTAATGTGAATAATTTAACAACGAATAAACATCGAAATCTGTATAGCGTATGCTCTAGTAACTATCACTGAACCTGCAACCGCCGTCTGGCAAGTGTGTTCCACTCTCCATAAGGCTCTCCCTGCTTTATAACCCAACCATTTACCTAAAACATAATCACTAATTTAACTCGTTAACTCCCACTAAAGGTCACAAATTCAAATTCCAAAGCAGAAATGCACGCGCAACGTGAAACTGTAACATTGTCGGGGCCATCATTCACAGCTGTTTAACTAATTATAGGAACAAAGCTGGCCGGGCGGTGTCCGGGCGGTGTCCGGGCGGTGTCCGGGGTGTCCGGCCGATGACCGGGATGATTTACGGGCCGTCACGCCTGTCCGCGGTGGATACCGTCGCAATTACCGGACATCACGTCACTTATAACTTATCCACTAGCTAGCATGTGTGATTCTGTTTGAAGTTTATAAATAACTAGCGACCCGCGTCGGCTGTACGGGTAAAACATGTTTTCTTACGTTATCACATTCCAAATTGTTGAATATTTCGACTTTTCTGTGCTATAATATGTATTTATTATACTTACAAACCTTTCCCATGAATCACTTTATCTATTGCTGAAATCTGCATTAAAATCCGTTTAATAGTTTTGACGATCTAAGCGAACAGACAGCGGTAGCGACTTCATTTTATACTATGTAAAGATAATAGCATATTATGCTTTTTATACTAAGGTTCGGCATTGATATATGGTAGTATAATGCAGTAGATAAATTGAAACACCATGTACTGTTTACCAGCCGACTGACTGCTGATAATAATTATTCCACCCTATTAATACTCTTCTACAAATGTTTCAAATTAGTAATTGTATAAATATTGAACATTTTCAAATATTCTTAATGATATTTTAATAATTGTTGTTACTTAGTAAATTAAGTCAGACATTGCCACATCTATTAGCCGACGATATGAATTTTAATGTTATATAATCATAGAATGAGATTATAATCGTGAAGCGACCATTTAGTACTGTTGGCACTTGTGACAGTAGTGGCTCATTTGACGAATCTGTGATTTTGTTTTTTTATCCGAATACGACAAGGTGACTGCACTACACCTGATGGTAAGCGTAATGCAATCCAAAAAGCCAGCAACCACCGACAAATAATGAGTTTATCGGTGGTCACTAGAGTCATGCCGGCCTGTATAAACGCTTTTTCCCTCTTCGGAAAGCGAAGAAGCAAATCGAGGGGCCTGCGACAAGACAAGCAGATGACCGATGCAGGCACAGTGATACCAACCCAGACGGCCTGTCGCATACGAGGGGCCTACCACCTTGTAAATAAAAGATTTCAAAGAAGAACGACCCCGCTCTCCCCAATCCCCATTCCTTTCCCTAACGGAAGATGAAAAAATCTTGCACTAGGCACACTAATAAGTGACCACTCACGACCGCCCACGCACACTTACAACTCATGCGGAATCGTAGAGCTGTGTTGATCTTCGAGGAAAGGGATGGGGAATTGGGGTAAGGGCATTTGTGGCCCTAGGCTATTTCACTAACCTCACCACACATTGTACGTTATTGCACGTCGGTTTTCTGATAGCAACGTATCTAATTGTGTTTCGAGTTACATGAGACGAGTTATACGTTATTAAAGGCATAAAACAACAGTAATTATCAATTATATGCATAGTTTATTTTTTACTTATACAATGTTACTGTTTTACAGACCGTAACACCAGTTTTTTTTATTTTATTGAATGACGAGACGAGCAAGGCGCTCGCCTGATGGTAAGCACAACGCCTGCCCATAAACAGAAACAATTCCACACAGAACTTTGAATTACAAAGCACTGCATGGCACTGTACTGCGCTCGTCGTCCCTGAGACACAAGATAAAGACTTTTTTTATTTGATTGAATGACGAGACCGGCAAGGCGCTCGCCTGATGGTAAGCGCCACGCCTACCCATAAACAGAAGCACCACCACACAGAACTTTGAATTACAAAGCACTGCATGGCACTGAACTGCGCTCGTCACTCCGAGACATAAGATGTTAAATCTCATCATTTCAGTAATTTCACTGGCTTCAATGTTCTTCAAACCGAAACACAACAGTGCTACACACTGTTGCTTGGCGGCAGAAATAAACAAAGCGGTGGTACCTACCCATACGGTATCTTAAATATGAGGGGCCTACCTTGTATTAATGTAACTGGCCGCCTGAAGTATAAATGCTATAAATGCCCTACGGCCTACACAATAAATGAACCATGAACTGTGCATCCAATGCTTACATCTCTGCCTACCCCTTCGGGTATATGTGTGAGCTTATCCTATGTTATACATCTAAATAGATATAACAACTGGTCACCGTTACACCACTAAAATATATCAGCAGCTTAATTTCCATAGGATTGTTTGTTTGTCTGAAACTTGGTGCCGATCTGTTTACGCACAGGCTCCGTTGTGCAAACACCCAGATTTCTGATAATATAGATAAGATGCTGCGGGGGTTTGCTCTCAGTTACTGTGTACTTAGTTTGTACGAGGACTTAATTTCGGGCTGAAAGTTTGTGTTTCTGATACAGCTCTTGTTATGAGACGAAATTGTGAAATAGTTTTTTGTTGATAAAATAACCGTTGGAAACCTTTGAAATTGATTAGAAAAATATTTAAAGTTTCTATATCTAAGTCTATCTATAATCTATATAAAAACTATCATCTAAGCAAATTTCAAAGTCCTAGCTGCAGTAGTTTTTGATGTATCGTGATTAATCAGTGAGTGAGAAAGTGGTATTTCGCTTATATAGATTTTATGAGTGGTAGAGCCATGCTGTTGATAGTTTTGTCTACAGCAAGAATGGGCTGGCTCGATCGGGTCGTTACCACTATTTTACAGCTTACTATCAGGCGAGCGCCTTGCTCGTCTCGTCAAAAAAAGTTGATCTTTTCTAAACTGATTTACAATACATATTTGCAAAACATTGAAGTATTTATTTTAATTAGAGCAGCTCATATATGTCATTATATGATGCTAAATAAAAGACGATATGAAATATAACAGCAAGATCATCCAAGAGATGTAAAAAGGGGGAACATTTCAACTCTTTTACAAAAAACCCAAAGGAATGTCGGACGCAAACGCGAGGCCTGCACACGACAAGCAAACCTTTGAATACTTTGAGGCCCGGCTAAAATTACCTAATTGTTAATTATTCCAGAGTTGGCTCGGCAAACAGTGCTGGCGACGTGGCTTGTTAAATTTTCATATAGAAATTTTAATAACACGTTTTTGTCAACTGTTTTAGAAGCACGTACCTTGTTAAAGAAGTGTACAAAGGTTTGTGACTTGAAGGGAATTTTCAGTGTGTCTTGTTTTGGAAATTGTTTGCAGTGCGTTAAAAATGCTGTGTATTTTTTCTAGTTATATAGATTTTTATTTTTATTTAATTGAATGACGAGACGAGTAAATCACACGTCTGATAGTAAGCCACGCCTACCCATAAGCAGAAGCAACACCACACAGAACTTTGAGTTACAAAGCACTGAATTTTTATAATAAAAAAAAAAATTTGTGGTGTCGTGGGACACCAGATAGGAACGAAGTTCCTTCGGCTAATGTAGAATCGACACAAATTGCAAAAAAAGTCGTGCTCAATTTCATGTAGGTTTTCTTGATTTTTCTCTTAAATTTTGCTGATTAGTTTTTATTTAAGTACAAGAAAGTATTTAGGAAATTCAGTATTTTAGGAAATAATAAATTACTTAAAATAAATAAAACATCGTAATTCAAATTATCAACTAAAATAACAAAATATGTCTCTTTATTTTTGTTTGACAACATAAAATTACATAAAAATAGAAAAATAGAAATAAAACAAATTATCTAATCACACACCCGAGTATAGTCTAAATATAACATACGCAATAAAATATAAAAAAAAAATGACCCTATGTATAAATACTAATATCATTGGACAAAAATGGAAGCATAAAAAAGGGCAAGAGATAATATATTGCAAGACGAATAACGAGCTAGCGTAATCTTTTAAAAATCGAAGGAGATATAAAAATACTTCAACTATAACTGGCTGAATGAATTTCATTTTAAAAAAGGAACTAACGTTGGCTGGTTATGCGACTGTCGCGCATGCGCACGTCTCATTTAACGCTTTTATTCTTACGGTTTTACTATCACATTTTTTTCAGTTCGGTCACGCAGCGAAATCCCTGTCCCCTCCAAGCCTGCCGTAAGGAACTTCGTTCCAAAAAATACATTTTTTATTCAAATTTATTTCCTATCTTTTAGTTGGATTTTCTATAAAAGCGTGATTTTTAGTTTTTGGAACGAAGTTCCTTACGGCAGGCTTGGAGGGGATAGGGATTTCGCTGCGTGACCGAACTGAAAAAAATGTGATAGTAAAACCGTAAGAAAAATGCGTGGAAAAAATGCGTGGAATAAAAGCGTTAAATGAGAAGTGCGCAGGCGCGACAGTCGCATAACCAGCCAGCGTTAGTTCCTTTTTTAAAATGAAATTCATTCAGCCAGTTATATTTGAAGTAGTTTTATATCTACTTCGATTTTTAAAAGATTATTACATAAGTTGATAAAAAATGCTATACAATAGCTTTACCGCGGCAGTCTCCGAGTGCCACACGTCTTTTTTTATTTCTATTTTTCTATTCTATTTCTATGTAATTTTATGTTGTCAAACAAAAATAAAGAGACATATTTTGTTATTTTAGTTGATAATTTGAATTTTTGGAACGAAGTTCCTTACGGCAGACTTGGAGGGGATAGGGATTTCGCTGCATGACCGAACTGAAAAAAATGTGATAGTAAAACCGTAAGAAAAATGCGTGGAATAAAACCGTTAAATGAGACGTGCGCAGGCGCGACAGTCGCATACACAGAATTGAGCACGACTTTTTTTGCAATTTGTGTCGATTCTACATTAGCCGAAGGAACTTCGTTCCTACCTGGGGTCCCACGACACCACTAATTTTTTGCAATTTGTGTCGAATCTACATTAGCCGAAGGAATTTCGTTCCTACCTGGTGTCCCACGACACACACCAATTTTTTTAACTAATTATTTAATCATAATAGCCAACAACAAGGAGTTTTATAAGTTGTACTATATTATTGTAAGGCCATTATCGATATTAACACATATTCTACTATTGCCCACCAACTCTTACACCTCAAAGTTTAAGTCAGCCGGCAACAAGTAGTTAACCTTCGAACCTTCGCTTTAATCGCTTTCAGTAAAGTCGTCATTACACCGAGTTAATAGATCAATTTAACTTAATTATAGTTTGACAGATTAAATATATTCAAGACTTTAATGTTACAAACTTATAATTTTTAATTCGCAAATAAAACTTTTAGGTTTTTCTTCACAATATTTTTTCTTTATTATTTTAGGTCACAAACTCGGTTTAAATTTAATATGGCATAGAACGCATTTAAAAAAAATATATTTTCTATTTGTATTGGGAGCGCCATAATTTTGTGTTTTATTTGTTTTTTATACAACGATCAAATGATTAAGAAGGTGATTAATAGCCATTGTTGTGAAGAGCAAAAAAAAGGAAGAGGCCAACCACTAATAAACTGGACTTCTCCAATATAAAAACAACCTACAGACACAAGCCTTAACGCCGGATATGGCAGATCATCAAAAATGGATAATGTTAGGTCCGCAATTAAATTGGATAAGATAACAAGAAGAAGCAAGGAGGTGTGCACTATGACAAAAACCCCTAAACCACAAAAGGTTTTTTTTTTAATTGGCACGGCAAAGTGACCACTCTACGCCTGGTCGTACAGTCTAAATAAAATGTCGACTTTCGAGAGACGCAATGTCTCCAGAATGAAGCCGGCCGAAGTTACTAGATTTACACTGGCTGATTTTGGAACGCGACTCAACTGAACGAGCCACTATGGCTTTTCAACTTTTCACCATGTTCGGTGGTCGCTATCTATCCATTGACAACATAATTAAGTATAATATGAATTTCATCAGGAAGTAAATTATCTATCAAAGGCGACATTCCATTTAAGTCTAGAGATAGAATGAGTAAAAAGTAGCTAGAAGAGGCGAACTTATATTTCATCGGGTATTTAGATAAAAATTAAGATTATATCCAATTAAATTATTTTTCTATTCACTAAAGTATTCTTATTATTATCTATAATATAAAAGCATCCATTCAAATCTATTTATATTCAGATAAATCTTCTATCTATAATATAAAAGCATCCATTCAAATCTATTTTTATTCAGATAAACTTCGATAATTATGTTCATGCTACCAAACAGCCAGTTTCTAAACCATTTTCTTTCCGCCACGTGCATAGTTCGTTAGCTTTTAATTTGCTAGTTTAATGAGTGGTACCAACTTTTGTTTTGCCTGTAACAAAAACTCCCCCAGCTTCTATTTCAATAGTAATAAGAACAGTTTTGTAATGTCATTTAACTTTCTCATCCGTAACTGTAATTGTGTGCTTCGTTGCTTTCCCACCCCGAGCCTCTCAAATTATTTAATGACGAAACTTTTTCCTCTGCCTCCACTAATTTGACTGGCGATCTTATTCTTAAAATTATAATGAGATTATATCTTCTTGGGATTTGAGTTAATTAAGATTTTTGGTCAGATTATTGTGGCTTATCTTTTCAAGAGTTTCTCTTTCTTTGTAAGATTCTTGATCGTATGGTACCTTTGGGATGCTATGATATTTTTGTTTTACAAAAATGAATAAAAGTAGCTTTGATCTTATTTTTCTTAAGAAAGAATGAAAGAAAGCATTTGGCAGGCATTAATTACGGTACCTATTATATAATTTTATGTGGCATATTTACATAGTGTGCGTGCGTGCGTGTGTGTGTGTGCGTGCGTGAGTGCGCACGTGTGTGTGAGTATCGGTATATTAATCTATACTATCTATACTAATATAATAAAGCTGTAGAGTTTGATTGTTTGTTTGTTTGTTTGAACGCGCTAATCTCAGGAACTACTGGTTCGAATTGAAAAATTCTTTTTGTGTTGGATAGTCCATTTATCGAGGAAGGCTTTAGGCTATATAATTACGCTGCGATCATTAGGAGCGAAGCATTAGTGAAAAATGTTGCAAAATCGGGGAAAATTATTTATATTTGCAGGCTTCCGTTGCTATGGTAATCAAATATGTTATATTTGAAGGCTTCCGTTGCTATGGTAATCAAATATGGTCGGAATTAATGCATTATTGTCAATTTATAAAGAAGAAATATTTGTATGTAACGAATTAACTTAAAAACTACTGGACCGATTTGAAAAAATCCTTCCACCATTAGAATCCTACATCATCCCTAATAAACATAGGCTACTTTTTATGCCGTAAAGAGCAGATCACGCGTGCGGAGCCGCGAGGAAAAGCTAGTCATAGATAAACCTAAAGTGTCAATATTTATCCATTCATTCAGTGTATATCTGGTTCTCCCGAGGGGCTTGCGACATGGCTTTATGGTGGGTTGGGGCGGATATAGCGGTACACCCTTGTATCCCTGTGCCTGCATCGGCCATTCGCCTGTCCTGTCGCAGGCCCGTCGATTTGCTTCTTCTCTCTCCGAACAGAGAAGAAGCATTTATACAGGCCGGCATAACTCTGGTGACCACCGATAAACTCATTGTTTGTCGGTGGTCACTGGTTTTTTGGACTGCACTACGCTTACCATCAGGTGTAGTGTAGTCACTTTGCCGAGTTCGAATAAAAAAAAAATTGGTGTGTGTCGTGGGACACCAGGTAGGAACGAAGTTCCTTCGGCTAATGTAGAATCGACAAAAATTGCAAAAAATTCAAATTATCAACTAAAATAACAAAATATGTCTCTTTATTTTAGTTTGACTACATAAAATTACATAGAAATAGAATAGAAAAATAGAAAAAAAAAAAGACGTGTGGCACTCGGAGACTGCCGCGGTAAAGCTATTGTATGGCATTTTTTATCAACTTATGTAATTATAAATAATAACGAGCTAGCGTAATCTTTTAAAAATCGAAGGAGTATTTTTATATACTTCAATTATAACTGGCTGAATGAATTTCATTTTAAAAAAGGAACTAACGGTGGCTGTTTATGCGACTGTCGCGCCTGCGCACTTCTCATTTAACACTTTTATTCCACGCATTTTTTCCACGCATTTTTCTTACGGTTTTACTATCACATTTTTTTCAGTTCGGTCACGCAGCGAAATCCCTATCCCCCCCAAGCCTGCCGTAAGGAACTTCGTTCCAAAAACGATACGAGATAGATACGAGTGCTCCATGATTTAAAGAAGCACATTTTCCCTTACATTAAAGTATTAAATATTAATGCTTCAGTTACTTAAGTGGCACAAACAGGTTGGAAATGCGATGATCGTAATTCATATGTAAAATTATTTGAAGATTTGAGCACTTAAGTAATTCGTGCTATCTCGGGTCGACGGATAGGTTTCTTATTTGTTTATCCTGTGACTTGACAATATTGACTGACATATTGACAATATTTGAAAACAATTCAGTGGTACAGAATGTCGAGACGAAAGTCACAGATTTGTGGTTCTTCTTTTGCTAAGTTATAGTGTATTAATTGTTAATTATCGCCTACATTAACAGAGAAAGATACATAGTTAGGAAACCTGCATACCTGAGAAATTCTCTACAACAATTTTGAAGCATCAAAGCGAGTGAAATTACTGGGCATTATGAGACTTAACATCTTACGTCTCGGGATGTAGAGCGAAGTTCAGTGACATGCAGTGCTTTATAGCCCAAAGTTCTGTGTGGTGTTGCTTCGGTATATGGTCAGGCTAATGCCTGATGGTAATCCATCAGGCGGCCGTATTGCTCGTCTCGTCATTCAATTAAATAAAAAAAATGTAAAGTTATCTGACGTCTCTGCTTGAAGCTATTTCACTAAGCTAGCAATACAAGCATACTCCTAATATAGCTAAAACATAATTTAAGTAATGATTAACGTTCTAATTACAGACACGTAACCAGGAACTGTAATTTATTCAATGGGGTGTTTAATAAAGGGCCCTTATTAGGTGTTATTTCACCTTCGTGTAGCAGCGGGGGGTTATTAGAAGGGTTCCGTTTAAATAGATGGTGTTTTTTTATTTAGCATAGATCGGCGAACGAGCCAGTGGGTCACCAGATGGTAAGCGATATCCACCGCCCATGTACGCTCATACCAGAAGAATCATGGGCGCATTGCCGACCGTAAAGAAAAAGGATAAATAGGGATTGGGAAGAGGAGGGGGATTTGGACCTCCAAACATCTCACTGGCCATAGAACACGCAGCAGCAATCCGATTTGCATCGATTTTCTGTGAGACAGTGGTAACGACCCGGTCGAGCCGCCCCATTCATGCTGTAGACAAAATTGTCTACAACTTGGCTCTACCACTCTAGAAGATCTAATAATCTTAAATTATTTATTAAAATCCTTCATTTCGGCCGATCTTGAGCATTCTTGTTGTGAAACTATTGGTTATCGTATCTCCTTCTAGTACAATAAGCCAGTAAACTAACGGTTAATAAATCTAAATCACCCCTCTTTATGTCGCGGGTTTAAATTCCAAACATCAATAAATGAAACATCTGTAATAACTAAATAGCTGAATATAATGTATTCGTTTGGTATTCCAGATTGATTCCACAAATAAGGTAATCAGAATACAGTTTGCAGGTCACGTGTACAAAATGCTTAGGTTGGTTGACTGATGTACGGGATTGATTTAAATATTCGGATTGAGATTATTTATTGAAATAGATCGTTAAATGCATGAGTGATAGAGCCACGCAGTTTAGTCTACAGCATGAATGGGCAGGCTCGACCGGATCCTTACCACTGTCTCACAGAAAACTGGCGTAAAGTAGCGGCTTGCTGCTGCTGCGTTTCCTACGGTAAGTGAGATATTGGGAGTCCCAAATCCCATTCCACTTCCCAATACCTTAATTATACCTTTCCTTTAAGGTCGGCAACGCGCCCATGATTCTTCTGGTATTATGGCCGTATATAGGCGGTGGAGATCACTTACCATCAGATTACTCACTTACTCATTTGACGGCTTATGCCATAAAAGAAGCTCCTAATAAATATAAAAATATTTTGGCTTCAAATAATCAACCGAATAATAAATTAGCTTCAAAATTTCATGACCACGATAAAATCATAGCAATAAATGCGAACAATGCACCATTTCGAGAACATTCCCTGCAAAACGAGACGTTAACTACCTCAAAAGTATGCACTCTAAATAGCACCCCACTGACATCTCGAAAAAGCTGCTAAAAATAGCATAACGTTAAAACGCAAAATCGTATATCATAAACGCAGACAGCGGATCGCGCCAGCGAAGGTTTTATTTCACTTCGCTATGAATTTATCGTTTCCCACTTCCCGTGCAATATTTGTGAAGGTACTATAGGTCAGTGCAAGTGAAGGAGTAGAACAAGTTGGAAATAACATCTTATAGGATCCACTGAATGAGCGAATGAACAGATACGGCTCAGTTCCTTGGTGCTTCTTTTTAGACCAGTAGTCGTTTCGGAAACACCAGTAGATTCTGGATTTTACGTGTCCAAGTGGGATAATATGAATAAAAATAAAATGTTCTCAAGCGACCAGCTCATCTCGTAAATTAGGTTTTTAAAAACCATGTAAAGGGTTCAGGATTGAGATCTTTTGTGTGACGTTTCTTAAGTGAAGAAACTCGGGTATTCTGAAAGGAATTTAGCTAAATACAGCTATTTTAGAATAAAGACCTTCACTACTATCATTGTTTTTACTACAGCCCCCATATCTATGGTTGTGTTCAGTGATGTCTATCGGTAGAACGTTCCATCGACCTGCCCATTGAACATCGGAACTGCGAATTTAAACGCCGAGCTATTCTTGTAGACGCACGTATCAAGGGATCAGTGGGCAGACCTTTGAGCTCACTGGTTATAGGTGATAGCTATTGTAGATTGTAGTTGAAATATAACTGTATATTCTTTAGGTCTATTATCACAAGCTGTTATTTAATTTCATCTTTTAGCATGTGTGGGTCTAATACACGCACACACACATACACACACACACGCACGCACACATGACATACCCACATATTTACTAACATGATTCAAGATAACAATCTAGGTACTCGATCGTCTGCCAAAAATCTGCCATATAAACCGAGAAACCAGCAAATAGATCACCTGATATTAAGTGATTTAAGTGATACTAAGTAATTCACCGCTTACGAAACTCCACAATACCAGGAGAATCACTATGATTTTTTATTAAAACAGCCCTATCACCGTTTCCACAACAAACATTTAATACTCTGTATAAACAAAACAAATCTAATTTAGCCAGCGACTGTCCAAATACCATTCCGTTGGAATCTCCTTGTTTCTGTACTCAACCGTAGTAATTAAATTGGGGGTTAATAGGCAGGCAATTTACTTAAGTGCATCTTCGGACACTCCGCAGTGACCGAATTAGGTCTTTCAATGTACATAGGTACGGCAAAACCTGTCCCTTCTGAGACTTGAATTAAGTACCTGTTGTCCAAAGATATGTTGTACTTGTAATAAAAAAGGAGTACATATACTTGAATTGAGAATCCTCCTCCTTTTTTGAAGTTTGTTAAAAATGAAAATAATTTTGAAAATTAATAGTACATGCATAAATTGCCTCATTGGTCTACTGGCAACGTACTAAAGCTGAAAATCTTGAGGTACTGTCTTCATCTTCCGGGTCGAGCAATCACAAGCTGTTTGAGTTTTCGGTTCAAAAACACAAAAATTGCCCGATACTCGAATTTGTATCCGGTGTGGCGATAGGCTCGCCCCTTGTCACATCATGGATTAGTAATAAAATCGGTGAAACCTAGATGCAGCACTAGTTTTACCTTTTTATTACCCCTTCGGAATATTAATAAAATTTCTAAAAGACTATGCTCGAGTTTTGTATAAAATTTTCTTTGTCACAAACATTATGTGGCTCGAGTTCCAGGATCAGCCAGTATATATCTGGTCCTCGCGAGAGGCTTGCGACAGGAATTGATGGTTGGTTGGGGAGATTATGGGAGTATGGTAAGCATAATGCAGTCCAGAAAAATAGCGACCACCAACAAACAATGAGTGAACACAAGGCGTGTGGATCACTATGGCAGGTTTTAACACCACGTGTACAGTAATCATTATCCAGGCGGATATGAATATCTTACCACCAGCATTATAATAAAGGCAAAAATACATAATACCAAAACAACGCAATTTCTCGTTCGAGTTCAAGAAAAATGTATCACGTTCGATACAAACTCATTTCAGCATAAAATATGAAAAAACACACCTGTCCCTGGTAGAATGAAAAATAATTTAGCAATGATAGGTTGGGGAACGCTGTGATGTGCTCTTATGTAGAATTGTAAAATTACAGAAGGGACATAGCTTTGTAGAATAAAAAATAATTATTATTTAAATGACTGCCCCGGTGGCGCAGTTATATTGCGTACGTGTTGCGACTGCTGTGCTGAGGTGTCGGGTTCGATCTCGGGTCGGGGAATACCCACAAAACGAGAAGACTCATAGGTACGTTCCCGTTCCTAATGGAAAGGAACAGGGATTAGGAAGGCAAGAGGAGATTTGGGCTTTCGAAAATCTCACTTATTGTACAAAAGACGACAGTAGGCTACCACTACCCGTCGGTTTTCTGTGAAGCAACACATGCGTGACAACGTACATATACGATTGAATACAACACTGTCGTAGCATATCCCATACTTTGTTTCGGCCGTCTGTCTCGATACAGTTTTTGTTCTTTTATTGCAAAATGAATCTGTCGACAACTATTATCCACGGTAAAAAATAATATTCATTATCCATGCTTACGGGATTTGTAAGTTTTAACCTCCCAGAAAAAAAGGTTGTTATAAATCCATCCCTTTGTCAGTGTGTGTACGTGTGTGTTTGCATATTTTTTGTGTCTGTGGAATCGTACCGACTTCATGAAAGGACCGATTTGAATCAGTTTTGTTTGAACGTTGATTTAAACGAGATAGTTCTTAGCAATGTTAAAATAAAGTTGAAAATAACAGATATTGTATTTGTCAAAGGTTTTTAACTTTGAAATCCAGGATTGCCTCTGCGCGACTCTCGGAACATCAATATATTTTTAAGTCTTAATTATATTAACAAAGCATTAAAACAAATGAAATTAGTTCGTTCTACCGTAAAACAGATCTCTAAATTAAATTCTCCGCGACGCATTATCTGTAGGCAGAATTCCCAACGCCACTTGGCTCGCAAAATATACTCTAGGTTCACGTTATATAAGACAAATGTATTCACTATTTATTTGACTAATTCACGCAACCACGTACCGTTTCAGATGAAAACAAAATATCATTACGGGCTCAGATTTTATCATAATATGTTAGTTGCTTCAACTACGTGCGATGTTTCAGTTACGGTATATTTAACAATAAAAAGCAAAAGTTTGCTGTCTGCGTATCTTATTTGGGACTTTCCTAGATTTCACTTAATATTTGCTTTAAGTCTTGTCTCACAGTGTACAGATAAATATTATTTGGACCTACTTACGCAAACAGGAGCCAATTCACAGTAAGTTCAAATGGAGATACTGATTTTGTTTTACTATATACGACTAGACTTTACCTTAGTAAAACCAGCCAAGTTTAAATAGCTTTATTTCTACTATAGTATTTTCTTTTAATATGGCATAACTAGCCTCAAACCTAGTATATTAAAAAATCCGATCAATCAGCGAGTAACACGATGACAGAGCTCCCTAGTAAAGCTCACTTTTGTATAGCAAAATGGGGTTTTGAACACTGACAGTCCTGGCTTGTAAATCCTTTGACAAGCCCCAGCGCTACACCGCTTAACTCGCCAGTCGATCAACACCAATCCCTGTAATAAAATAGTCGGTGTTGAAACGGTCTTTTGCTGGTGATAGGATATTCATATCCGCCCGGATAGAGACCAGCGTACACATGGTGTTAAAACCTGCCATAGTGATCCACACACCTTGTGTGCGTCTTGCTCATCTCGTCATTCAATACAAAAAGTATAATAATTAAACTACGATAAAAATATACCAATACGCATCCAAAATGCGGCCGATTTAATACTCTAACTCGAATTTATCAGTAGGAATCCAAGTGCAGAATTGAAAATGAAAATAAACTCCATAAAAATAAATAGAAGAATAAAAGAAAAATGAATATTGAATACACAAAGCGTTGCAAGTGAGCCGTATTGAGATGTAGAAGGCAAACAATACGCACATACTGATTATGGCGTATCGGCAGTTACCGTAACGGCGTAGTGGAGCCAATCACGGAGCGTATTCTTCGCCATCGAGCCTAGCAAATAGAGCTCGAAGTGTTGTTATTATGTTATGCGGTTTTAAAACGATATTGTACCGATTTATGTGGATTTAAACATGCGGTGTTGATTGTTTTCAAATGGTAGATTTTTGGTAAAATTCGACACAAATGACTCTTCAATCATGTTCAAACTCAATTTAGATTTATTTTGGTATTTTTTTTATTGGATTTTAATGGTTTTGTATTTTTTTAATGATTGAATGACGAGACAAGCAAGGCGCTCTGCTGGTGGTAAGCCTGCCCGTAAACAGAAGCAACACCACACAGAACGTTGAATTACAAAGAACTGCATGGCACTGAACTGCACTCGTCACCCTGAGACATAAGATGTTAAGTCTCATAATGCCGACTAATTTCACTGGCTTCAATGTCCTTCAAACCAAAACACAACAGTGCTTACACACTGATGCTTGGCGGCATAAATAAATAATAATAAATTTATTCTATAATTTCATACTGGTCTAGTAAATGTCAAATAAAGGGTTTTTTAATACAATATTGTCTCTTACGTCAATGTTGAGAAGAATTAACCTTAAGTTAAGCATCAGATATATCATTAGTAGTTGTCCATAGTAATTTTACCATGCCAGCCATCTCTAACCTGTCTTTCTTCGTTCCGTTCTCTTACAAAGATCCGTCTGGTAACTGGATGTTCACTTTTGTAGAACGCGTTAATTAGAGGCTCAAAAGTAGATTTTTCTACAAATCTATGTTTAACATCAAAATGTTTTCCAACAATGCCAAAGAGAACACATGTTAAGCAAAGTAAAACAAGTTAATTGGAGTCTAACGTGACTAACATATATAATTAAATGCCAACTTTCAACAACCATTTAACAAAGTTAGTAACAACGTGAAATAAATCTGTTACACAAATGATATTATTTTTGATTGAATTGGATTTTGTAACAGTAATTATAACGATATTATTAATTTTCGCTGTTTAATTACGTATGCTTTGGCTTAAAAAAACACGCTTTTATAGAAAGTCTAACTAAAAAATAGAAAATAAATTTGAAGAAAACAAATATGTATTTTATTGTAAAATAAGCGTGGGGTGCTTTTTAAGATACTATCTAAATGATAATCCTTCTACTCATATCTGTCAATACAATATTTATAATTATAGGCACCATGCACCCCACGCTTTTTTTACAATAAAATACATATTTGTTTTCTGCAAATTTATTTTCTATTTTTTAGTTAGACTTTCTATAAAAGCGTGTTTTTTAGTTTTAATAAAACTATTAATTATTTTTCATTTTTTAGTTAAAATAAAAACATATTGTAGCAAAGAGTATAATTTTAATTTAAAACCCGAATATCAAAAAAGCGCCATCTATTGACGCTCTTAGATACTACGATATCCCTATAATTAACGAAGATCCAGAGAGTACAATTTTAATTCCTAACCCGAATATCAATAATTAATTAAATTTAATTATTATTATTATTATTTTTTATTTTTTTATCAAATTAGTGTATTGGTATCGGTCCTCGATAAATCTACAAAGTTTGAACGAAATCTGGCCGTTTAAAGTGGGTCAAAATCGCGCCCAAAGGAGTCGGTTACAAACAAACATACAAGTGAAGCTAATAAAAAGCGTGTAATAAAAGTAAGAGTGAGAGGGTTTGTAGGCCTATTTTAATTAATAGAACATATGAAAAAAGCGTATGTATGCAATTCACACAGCAGAATGACACATTTAGAATTATTTGACATAAATCGACCATTTTATTGATAAAAACCGTCGTATTCTCGGATCATATCGTTTCTGATTCCCAGTTCAGAATACTCGCAAACCATTCGACACGGATCGTGAAAGTAGAGAGATATTGCAGATAGTGAGCTCAAAGTTGTTCGCAATACGATCCCGTGACGTGGTTCCCGGGGCCAGGGGTAACTGCGGAGTCCGGATCCCGGATCGCATGAAACGCCATTTCCTGTCATTAATTTTTCAAGGAAAAAAAATACAGAAATCTCAATTGTTTGAAATAAAATCTTTTGTGGAGATGCTTTTTGTGATGGAAGTTAATGAAAAATTTTAATCTTTTTTCTGCGGGATTGGTATTGTGGGTGCGATGAGAAATGAATGGTTTTAGGTTTGACCTATAGGTATTTACTTTTTATTTACGCATGAAAAACAACTAAATCCAATAATGAGTTTAGTCTCAAGCAGACACCTCACACTTTTCGAAATTACGATTTAAATTATTTTCACTCAAACACACTTTTTTCACTCAAATCACTCAAAATCAGAAAACCATTTTTAAAAACAAACTTATATCAATAGACCAATGCTTATCCATTTGAAAATGGTAAAAATAGAAACAAATTTATAGTAGAATGAAACCCATTGTAAAAGGAAGAGAATACAACAAAATTGATAGGAAAAATAAATTACGGGCGATCTGAAGTCGGGAAGTTGGAAGGGGGGGGGCTTTTAAGGGTAAAAAACGGTTTATCTCGATTTCCGGAAAAACTACAAGTCCTATGGAAAAAAGTTAAATCGCAAAGTTGTAGGTAATAAAAAAATCTACAACTTTTGTATACACACTTTCTTCACATAACCTCAAAATTTATGTGAAAAATTCAAATAATCAAGTTTTTGTTTTTATTTTTATCTATTACAATAAATCATTTTCAATCAATCAATCAATAAGATTCTACAACTTTCTCAAAATATTGTAGATATGTCTTATTAAATATTAACTTATAACTTTACATTTTCTGAGCACATTTACCATAGTAATGTATATATTACTTTTACACTATCAGAAAGTAGAGATTTCAACGAACAAGAAACTAACAGACTTTTTAAAAAAAGCTGATGTTTTGACGTGAGAATTTTCGTTTGAAAATTAGACTACTTATTCGATATTAAGTCATAATAAGGTGCAAAAATAAATATTTTAAATCAAAAAAATTACAGTGTATTTGGGATACAAAAAGGTAAGTTTTCACCAACTTTCGTGAAAAAAAATGATTTATTGTAATAGATAAAAAAAAAAACATTAGTGGTGTCGTGGGACACCAGGTAGGAACGAAGTTCCTTCGGCTAATGTAGAATCGACACAAATTGCAAAAAAAGTCGTGCTCAATTCTGTGTATGCGACTGTCGCGCCTGCGCACGTCTCATTTAACGGTGTTATTCCACGCATTTTTCTTACGGTTTTACTATCACATTTTTTTCAGTTCGGTCACGCAGCGAAATCCCTATCCCCTCCAAGCCTGCCGTAAGGAACTTCGTTCCAATAAACTTTTATTCAGTAATATTTCATCCCAAAACACTACCGAAGTGTAACAACTCTAATTAAAAACTTAGACTTAGACTGGCTACTAAACGGTGGACGGCCGTGTTCTATAATCAAAAATTCAAATTCAAATTTCAAACCGCGTCTACATTTCCAAATGTCATAAGTTTCACAACCATCTGTTTTATTAACGGAATTTCGACTTTAACTTTGTGTGCTAGATATCAAATTAAGTTAAAAAAAGTCTCATTTAACGGTTTTTATTCCACGCATTTTTCTTACGGTTTTTCTATCACATTTTTTTCAGTTCGGTCACGCAGCAAAATCCCTATCCCCTCCAAGCCTGCCGTAAGGAACTTCGTTCCAATAAAAACAAAAAACATGGTTATTTGAATTTTTCACATATATTTTGAGGTTATGTGAAGAAAGTGTGTATACAAAAGTTGTAGATCTTTTTATTACCTACAACTTTGCGATTAATATTTTTCCAAAGGACTTGTAGTTTTTCCGGAAATCGAGATAAACCGTTTTTTACCCTTAAAAGCCCCCCCCCCCCCTTCCCACTTCCCGACTTCAGATCGCCCGTAATTTATTTTTCCTATCAATTTTGTTGTATTCTCTTCCTTTTACAATGGGTTTCATTCTACTATAATTTAGTTATGTATCAAAATGGATCGGAATCGGTCTACAACTGCCATATTGGATTTACTATGACGTCAATCAACTTATCGCTTATTTATGGTTCCATATCGATACTAATATCCTCTCACATAAGGGATTTACCACCTAGACTTATTAGTCACTTATTATATTATGTTGATCACGCGTCAGAATATGACGAAAGACCTGACTTCAATTAGGATTATGGACTATTTTTTATCCTAGCTCGGCAGAGTGACTACGTCACACCTGATGGTAAGTGTAGCGCAATCTAGGAATAGTGTCGACCAACGATAGACAGTGTGTCTATCGTAGGTGGGCAAGATCATGCCGGCCTGCCAAACTGCTTCTTCGTACTCCGTTTAAAGAACCCCATATTATAGGAAGAAGGGAACTCGTGTACCGGCAAACTATTCCATAACTTAATGGTCCGGCAGAAGTACGATTTCGCTATGACGTTGTTTGACAATCTTTACCAATAAATTGTTGACATCCGCGATTACAATTTCCTCCCAAAAACCCTTCGTAACATATTTCAAAAGTAATTCCAACACAAAGGAATCTTGGATCGCAAAGATCCGAGATGGCCGGGCCACAGTTTTCCGAATATTTTAATTTCCGGTCCGGCTATCTTAGTCACGAAATATTACGTTCGATCCATGTTCAATGTCTACGGTCGACTTGTCGCTTTGTGCATGTTGTTATCTGGAGAATAAAGAACAATGTATATCGTGCTGATATTGGAACAGTACTGCTACGTGGTATACGTATTTGCACCTGTAATACTCGAAGGGGTAAGCTGAGGTATCACTCATTTCGCCCAGCTTATTTTGTTTTTTTTTTATTTTTATATTTGATAACCATGTATTTCTAGATAGTTATGCACCCTGCACCAGTTCATAACATGATACCAATTTACTTGACATTCAAATGACCTTATTTACTAAAGTAAAGACTCTATGTAACTCTATCCATTGAAAACATGATAATTTTTCGCTGATCAATGAATTTTGCAGGTGTACATGTTTAGATTAAAGTTCTTAGAACTAAATGAAAACATATTGACAATAAAACTGCTGACGTGCTGTCTAGCAGGTGACCTTGTTATGATCAAAATTCCTGGAACTGAATACGCATTATAAATAAGTTAAGAGTATAAATAAGGATAATTGTTCGATTTAATTTAGTCTCAAATAAATCTTCATCGTGAAGAGTTGGACTCTACATTTTTTATTTAAAAACCTCCTGACGCACCCGCGTAATTTTTATCTAGATTGCTGTTGTCATGATTGGATCTTTGCTTTGCTATTTTACTGATCAGTTTCATTAGCTTCATTCATCTCACTATAAGGTCCCAAAGTGACCCCTTCTGCAACAGTATGTAAGCATGGTCTTGTTTCGGTTTGAAGGACATTAAAACCAGTAAAAATACTTGGCATTATGAGAATTAACATCTTATTTCGGGTTGATGAGCACAGTTCAGTGCCATGCAGTGTTTTATAATTCAAATTCTGAGTGGTGTTGCTACTGTTTATGGGCAGGTGTGAAGCATACCATCAGGCCAGCGGCTTGCTCATCTCATTATTCAGTTAAATAACGCATAATGGCACATGGGTAATTTTTCTCGAGATCGATCTATTTTTCGCGCTTTACTTTACTTAAACTGAGCTTATTTGTTGTACTTAGATACGCATGTTAATCTCATAAACTAAACATAAACAGCGTTCAATTAAAGGCCAGCTGATCAAAGTGACATCAAGGCAATCAACTCTTCAAGCACAGATGTTGTTTCAATATTAAACGGTGTGTAATATTACGGGGCAAATTAAGCAAGATTTCACCAGAACATGAAAGAATTTCTAATTTCAAGCTCAGTGTCCCGTTTTGGAGGCATCGTTTTACATTTGTGAGAGTTCCGAGCATTCCTTGGGCACTGTACGGAATTAGTTTGTACTATTGTTAAATTTAAGATAATATGAGTTTAGATGTGAATGCAAAACTTATGGATTTTTTTTCAGGTATAATTATGTTTGTACTACCATCAGATACAGTGTAGTCACTTTGCCATGCAAGAGTAAAAATGTACAATAAGAATAGAAAAAGTACAGGGTTGATCATAATTGGATCTAGTTACGCAACAGGGACCAACCCATAGCAAGGTAAAATGGAGATACAGGATTGGATAATCTCCTTCTCGAATAGCAGCAAATGTATTTTATTAAAGTTGGTTTTTAGTTTTAATTAATCCATAGGCTATGTAAACAGCGATAGCTTATTTGAGGAGTATAATGGACTACTGCGGGTTCCAACCCAGTCTGACTTTTCGATGGTGAAGGAAAGCAACGTGATACCAGCGAACCGTAGAGTCTCATAAAGAATGTTGAAGGTATACCAATCCTATAAGCCTGTCAAGCCTTTAACCCGCATTAGGTAAGCGTGGTAGACTAAGGCTTACCCCTTTATTAGTAGAGGAAGTCTGTTCTAATTTATTTTCCGTAATTTATTTTCTCTTTATTCCTTTTATCGCAAGCACAGCCCAAATAAAGCTGTTTTCTTTATTTATTTTATTTTACGATCGTATGTGAACAACTGATATACATTTTAAAACACACATTAACGTTCATGAATACCATGAATTTTATTCAAGCATGACGTACGATGCAACACAAATCACCCACATTGGATACCATTATCCCGACTCGGGAAACACAATCCACTACATCGCTGTGTTTATAAACGTACAAATAACACTGCGACATTAATAATGCTCAATGCAACAATAAATCTCGGCAATCTCCATCGAAATCGCACTTTTTTGCAGTCCATTACTGCGTACAGAAAAACCAGTAAGAATTATTATAGAACAAAAATATAAAACAATCGTTAATACATTGCGTGACTGAGGCGTACAGTGGAATCAGGATTGTGGGGCTTAAAGTAAAACACTATTGTATAATTTTCCAGGCTGGAAACTCATTTTGTAGTCCTGTTTTTTTTTTAATGATAGAGGCAAACGAGCAAGCGGGTCATGAATGTAAGTGATCACCATTGCGCATTGACACCCAGAATAGCAGAGAAGCATGGATGTGCTAACAACCTTTAAAGAAAAAAGATTGGGTATTAGAACTGGCATTAGGGCCTTTGGTAATCTCATTTACCGTATGAAGCGTAAGTAATAACTTTACGCCGATTTTTTTTGTGAGACGGTAATTAACAACGCAATTGAGCCCGCCCCTTAATTCTGTAGACCAAAGTGTCTACACGTGGCGTGGTGGTAGAGCCACGCTGTAGACAGTATTATCAGCATGAACAGTCCGGCTCGACCGGGTCGTTACCACTGTCTCACAGAATCTAGTGTGAAGTAGGGACTTGTTAGTAGTAACCATATACATACCTTCAATTACTGCTACATCCCCCCTCACTCTATTCTACGACCCCCTCCCCTACGGGTCATTTCAGACGCACGCCATTACGCCATACATAACGTCCCGGGCTGATTTATATCGCCCGAAGCCTCTAATGTTAATTCCATGCTTGCAATTAGGAACTTGTTGATTTTAACTCACTACGTAATGTATATTTTGGTAAATTTATTTGACCGTATCGCTAGTGATGTATTTCACAAAGGTTATTTATAATTAAAGATTTTTTTAGTTGTTTTAATTTTAGCTGGGGAATATAAAATATATTAATAGCCGACTCATTTGTGTTTGGTCATTCGTGTTCTGCCTAATGAGTTCACAGTTAGATTTTATTTGATCAACTGATAAATTGCATGTGATTTGAACTGTCTGAACAACGAATTTATGAAAAAATATGTACTACAGCTTTTGTTGCTTCATGTCAGTTGGTCAATTAAAATCGAACCGTGTGAAGCTGCTATAATATAAAACATGTCTGTAAAAGAGACAAAACCAAGTGAAAGATGCGATGTGTGATAAAACTTACCCTAAATATTTTCTACGAACATCATATTTGATCTTAGTAAATCTATCGTACAGCTTCCAAAGGCTACCATCAATGTAAATTCTATTGAGTATTTTTTCTTATTAGTTCAAAATGAAACAATGATAAGCATCCCAATCACTTTTTTTATCCGAGCATGGCAAAGTTACTGCACTATACCTGACGGTAAGCGTAGTGCAGTTCAAAAACACCAGCGACCAGCTACAAACAATGAGTTTATCGGTAGTCATCAGAGTCATGCCGGCCTGTATAAATGCTTCTTCCCTCTTCGAAGAGGAAAGAAGCAAATCGGGGAGCCTGCGACAGGACAGGAGATGACTGATGCAGGCATAAAAATACAAGTAAACCATCAAGTCATGTCGCAAGCCCCTCGGGAGAACCGGATATACACTGGCTGATCCTGGAACGCGATCTACACAAGGCATGTAGATCACTATGGCAGGTTTAACACCATGTGTACGTAGTGTGTGTTTTAGTTACATTTTATAAAATATTAGGTCAGTACGTTTTAATTGTGTACACTTTCTATTGTAAAATGCTCACAAATATTAACCGCAGTACGCAGTAAACTTCATGCAATTGCACAGTTATAAATGAAATATTTTCAAACGGTGCAGTTGGAATTATTTTTTGCTCAAGCCAAGTTATAATTTAGCACACTTTGTGATCTACACGCGATCGGAATGCACACATACATTCGTATTGTGGTTGAATTTATCACGGCTAACTGGTTTTCGGTTTGCTAATGCTATTTTGATATGAAATTCGTGGCGAAATGTGACAAAGAGATTAGTGCCTAGTGCTTGTTTAGGTTGATACACAGACAGGAGACAGGGCGACAGCGAGTTTTTTTTTTTGCATTGACTGGCAAACGAGCAAGTGGATACTGACGGTAAGTGATCTTCACCGCACATGTACACCCACAATACTAGAAGAATCATAGGCGCGTTGCCGACCTTAAAGGGAAGGGATTGGGAAAGCGACGGGGATTGGAGCCTCCGGATATCTCACTCACCGTACGAAACGCAGCAGCAAGCTGCTGCTTTACCTCGGTTATCTATGAGACAATGGTAACGACCCGGTCGAGCCGGCCCACTCATGCTGTAGACAAAACTGTCTACAGCGTGGCGCACTCATAAAGATAGGCAATAGCGACATAACCGCTTTGTATTAAATAGTATAGAAACGGTCGCGTGTTGCTCTCTTTGTCTCAGAAAAGACTCAAAACTCACTTGTATACAGAGCGGACGTGTCGCTGCCGTCGTGTGTCGCTGTCGCGTAATTAAGAACGTGCCTTAAAAAGAAATAAAGAAAGGTATGTAATTTAAAACATTAGATATATGTCGGTTTTCACACCATGTGTACAATGGTCGTTATCCGGGCGGATATGAATATCCTACCACTAGCAAAGTGGTCACCTTAGCGTTGGCAAC
The DNA here is from genome assembly GCA_949126905.1 of Amorpha juglandis. NCBI lineage: Eukaryota > Metazoa > Arthropoda > Insecta > Lepidoptera > Sphingidae > Amorpha > Amorpha juglandis. The sequence continues at coordinate 1,166,609 of OX421368.1, forward strand.
ACACTCACAGTTTCTTTGATGTCATGTCCACGTACATTTGTGAGTACTTTCATAAAGTACGTTCTATATAAAAACCCTAATCTTGCCCGTAGCGGAACAAAAAAAATCACCAAAAATATGGATTACTGGGATTTTCACAATCGAGGATACCAATGAAAAATCCCGTTCCTCATTAGAGCGTACCGTATCAAGGTCACTGGTAACGATCGAACGCTGCTCTACATTCGATCCCCGGGAATAAAGAAAATTGAATTCAGTCTGGTGACGATTTTCAAAGCATTATCCGAGTGTCAATGAAAAATGGCGTCTTTTGTAAGGGTAATAAGTCAATATCGATTTAGAGCTGGATATATCGCCTGAGATTACATGGTTATGATCACTGCTGCATGAGGTTTATAGTTATTCCTCTATAAAGATTTTTCTATTATATTTAATTATTTATATTTATTTGAGTGGCAGAGCCACGCTGTAGACAGTTTTGTCTACAGCATGAATGGGCTGGCTCGACCGCGTCATTACCACTGTCTCACAGAAAACCGACGTAACGTACGGTGAGTGAAATATCCGGAAGCCAAAATCCCCTCCCCTTCCCAATCCCTAATTATCCCTTTCCCTTAAGGTCGGTAACGCGCCCATGATTCTTTTGGCGGCGGGCGTAAATGGGCGGTGGAGATCACTTACCATCAGTGACCCACTTGGTCGTTTTCCGGCTTATGCTATAAATTAAAAAAAAAGATCACCCTCTACAAACAAATACACAGCATCAAAAACTTTACTTGTTTAATATTACGGTCTTCAGTAACATAGTGCGTTTAATATTGCCGAAATAGTTGGTAGAGGTATAAATACTGGCGTACACAGAAGTTTAATATGGGAATCATATTTTGCCATATTTATCAAAATACTTCTAATATTACATAATCTAATATTTATGGCATTGGCAAAACTACCTTATTTATACTAATAATAAAGCTGTAGAGTTTGATTGTTTATTTGTTTGTTTGAACGCGCTAATCTCAGGAACTACTGGTTCGAATTGAAAAATTCTTTTTGTGTTGGATAGTCCATTTATCGAGGAAGGCTTTAGGATATATAACATTACGCTGCGACCATTAGAAGCGAAGCATCAGTGAAAAATGTTGCAAAAACGGGGAAAATTATTCATATTTGAAGGCTTCCGTTGCTAAGCTACCCAAATAATATTATTTGAAGGCTTCCGTTACTAAGCTACCCAAATCTATACTAATATTATAAAACTATAGAGTTTGATTGTTTGTTTGTTTGTTTGATCACGTGGGCGGAGCCGCGAGCAAAAGCTAGTAATAAATAAACGTTTTGATCTGGTGGAACGATTTACAGTCAAATTGACGGATAAAGGATGCATGAATAGCTTTGTGACGTCACCGCAATTACGGTCTAGGCGTGCGAGGGTAATAGATGTATCCTCTATTCTATATATAGAATGGTTAAAGGCCAACCTAGTTTAGTCTAAGTTTAAGTCTAAGTTTTCAAGCCTTAACGACACTGAGTTTTCAAGATTAACATCTGCTCTGTGTGTCCCTTCAAAGCATAGAGATACTTAGTTGAAACACCACTGCTTCGAATATCCCTTTTAATCAAAAATAAAGAAGCCCAAGATTGCACTAAACCTCATAGTAATGTGCAGTCCAAAAAACCAGTGATCACCGCCAAACAATGAGTTTATCAGTGGTCACCAGAATCATGCCCGCCTGTATAAATGCTACTTCCCTCTTCGTTGGTCACCTGATGGTAAGTGATCTCTACCGCTCATGTACGCCCATCATACCAGAAGGCCCAAATCATGGACGTGTTGCCGATCTTAAAGGAAAGGAGGTTTCTTACTCACCGTACGAAACGCGGCAGCAAGCCGCTACTTTACGTCGGGTTTCTGTGCGACCGTGGTAACGATCCGGTCAAGCCAGCCCGTTTATGCTGTAACTCTACCACTCAAAAACCATGCTAGAAATCAGCTCCGAATTCTAAATTGAGATCAGTCATATCGTTATAAATTCAGTTTTTTAAAAAACATACGTCGCCAGAGTTTGAGACTGTTCAAATATGGATTAGGCACATTTTCATACTCAAATAAAACGCCGGCTCCCTCGGTAAACACGCCGTGTGACGATTCTGTTCTGTTTTCGAAACGTGTCACGAAAAAATGAAAGCCTTGTTTGTGAAGTGCGGCTTTATGTTAGACGAAAATTACCAGGATTAAATTAAAAATTTGATTCACTGCTGCTCCCAAATCCAAATGATCGATGATAAATAACATAGTTCTGTATGAAATGTTTTATTCTTTTATATCAAATTTGATTGCTCACCAAATAGTCTGGTTTCTTTGTTTCTTTTTATTCTGGGACGGCAAAGTACTTTTTTTTTATTTGATTGAATGACAAGACGAGCAAGACGCTCACATGATGGTAAGCACCACGCCTGCCCATAAACAGAAGAAACACCACATAGAACTTTGAATTACAAAGCACTGCATGGCACTGAACTGCGCTCGTCATTCCGAGACATAACATGTTAACTCTCATAATGCCCAGTAATTTCACCTGGCTTCAATGTCCTTCAAACCGAAACACAACAGTGCTTACACACTGTTGTTTGGCGGTAGAAATAGACAAAGCGAGGGTACCAACCCAGACGATCTCTCGCATACAAGGCACCTACCACCTTGTAATAGTATGTATATAATGTGTAGTATGTATAATACGCTAAATACATTAATGCGGTATTTTTTTTAGACTCGCTACCGTGGGATATCCACCTCTAAGAAAGCCAGTATATATTCATTTTCATTCATATAATTTTTTCACTTTTCATTGTTACTACACCAGATTGCATACAACGCCGTCCCGAGTGTTGCGACTTTGTTATACAATATACCAACTTACAGTATAATATCGTGTAGTAGTTGCGTTGGATTCGGGTAAAATTGTAGATGTATTAATTTTAGAAGTATTTCGAAATAGATAGGATGTTCAGTGTATTCAAAAATATAGGAAATCGCAAGCATGATACATCTAAGCTTTAGTAAAGTTAAATGAAAGTTTTACCAGATGGTAAATCCTTCGTATGCGAGAGGCTTTCTAAGTGGGTACCATCATAAAATCTCTTTTTGTCCTCAAGTAGTAGTGTGTAAGCATCGCTGTGTTCAAGTTTGAAGGGTATTGCAACCAATAAAGTTACGGGTAATCTGAAATGATGCGTGATATAAATTCTTACGCCGCTTTTGTTTTATCCGAGCACGACAAAGTGACTGTACTACACCTGATGGTAAGCGTAGTGCAGTCCAAAAAACCAGCGACCACCGACAAACAATGAGTTTATCGGTGGTCACCAGAGTTATACCGGCCTGTACAAAAGCTTCTTCCCTCTTCGGGGAGGGAAGATTTCTTTATGGCACACTAACTAACTTAAAAGTAAGGATTATACAGTAAAAGTTATATAATAGGCGGTTTTACTTTCTTAGAGATTTTAGGTACGGAAGGAGCTAGGATTTAGCTTAGACATATGATTGGTTCATTCGAAAATATTTGCTTTAGTTCCGGGTGTGGCCATAGATTCTAACATTTATGAAACAAGTCGTCAAGGTCAAGTATGATGTATAACAGATAAAGAATCAATAATAGAAACAGGTCTTTTAATTACTTTCCTCATTACAAGGTTCAGAGTTTACGTCGAGTTGCACTGCGGTCATTTCAACTAGGCGACTGTTCACTGTATATTTGGCGCTGTTCCAAAACCATTATAAAAGTTTTCCGCAGCTAAGTAGGGCAGTAATAAAATATTAAATAGAACTGAATGAGTGTTGCGTTGAGGAGATTTTTGGACCAGAAGCTTAAGACGGCTTATCGATAGCGATGCATTTAATCATGTTACCAAAGTAAATAGTACAGAGGTTATAGGAACCAGAGGTAGCGGGTTTGATTCATATATGGCAGATAATGTGTTCTTTCATTCAATTATCTAAGCAGCTGCTTTATGCCTTGAAACAAGACATAACACGAAACGTAGCAAAGCACTGACTACATGTACGTTGTAATGCTTCCTTTTTTACAAGTCCAATTAATGATTAAATGAACAAATCAAAGTCAAAGAATGGACAAAAACCTTCTCTAAAAATGAACATCCAGGTTCTTATAATATTACGTTTACTAGGTTATGAACCTAATAAAATAGGCTACCCTACACTCTTGTTTATAATGTGTGGACATAATTTGAATAATCTTAACTCCAAGGGCCTTGTTGTATTTTCCCTAGATATATCTGAGAGCATCCAAGTTGATTTAATACTAAACAGTTTCTCTAGTATTGATAATTATACCACATAATATAATATCACAAAAACATTTTATTAATAATTACAACGGCAAAGAATATGTTACGGTTACGCAAAGAATGTACTCTTCCACTAGATCAATAATACTCAATGATATGTGTCTCCCTATTTCTGTATTTAGGCTTCTTGTACGAAAAAACTAAAATTACAATCATAATTCGTTCCACTGTAATAAGTCGCTACGTATGTTTCATATATCATTTCTCCTTTTATTAGATTATATTCCTGTGAATTAGGTTTCTTCAGATCTGTCTTTTCTTGTTTTAGTTCAAAAATAATATTAACAGTTTATATCTCGAATATGGGAGGTGGACAGACGACCTGATAAAGATCGCAGGAAGTCGCTGGATGCAGGCCGCTTCCAACAGGTCGGTCTGGAAATCTTTGGGAGAGGCCTATGTTCAGCAGTGGACGTCTTGTGGCTGATGATGATGATGATGATGATGATATCTCGAATGGGAAGGGCATTGCTATACTTTATGCTGAAGTACATTTTTGGTGAGTTATAACTGCATAAGTCTTAAGTTCTAGAGTTTATATGCATATGTAAAATCAGGCCTTTATTTAAATCTCCTTCACGCTTTATTAATGCTAGTTGGTAGACTTCACGTGCGTTTGAAATTGTTGAATGATGAAATACCGTCTCATGGGAGTAGGCAGAGACTATTGAGTGACACACCTCTTTTGCTTCTTCTACATTTATAGATCTTTATATATTTTCGCCGGTTGAGGGTACTCCCCATTTATGGAGAAGATCATTTATTTGATCGGCATACGTTCTTCTTGGGCGCCCTTTTTCGACCCTCCTATTCACATTCGTATGATAATACCTTTTTTAAGTCGTCTTTCCTTTATCCTCTCCTTATCCTTTTACATATAAAATTTATCATATTAAATTGGATAGAAGAGCAGTGTCTCCTAATACAGGTATCTCTTACTTAAAAGGAGACATCAAAACCAGCAAGCTGTAATAGAAGAAGTTAGTTGCAAATAAACTATTTTGTATCTAACTAAAAGTAACGCATTAATATAATTAGAATTTTAAAAGTGAGCAAGATAAATCTCCAAATAAATTGTCGTATCTGCTAAAAAGATTAAGGTTATTTCGAGTTGTCGGTTTGTGGAATCCAAGTGTCTTGTAGCTTCCATATCCATGACATGAATGCTCCAGTGTTGGATCAAGATTTATGCGATTATTAAAAAGCAGCGTTAAAACATTATCACTGTTTAGGTAGTTATAACGAAGTTTGAATACCCTAAAGTTCAACTAAGATCAAATTGCTGACTAAAATAAATAATTTCGAAAAAAATATACATCGCTTAGCAAACAATATTATAAACATAGAGTGAGTTCAAGATCATATCTATAGATCAACTAAAAACAATATAATAAAAAATGGATCCCGTTTAGCGTACAAATAAAAAGAAAATAAATAATTTAAGGGATCGTAAACTTTTGAAATTTATTTTCTTCTAAAATGAGAAGGAAACAATTAACATAGTGTAAACATAAATAAGAACTGCCAAGTTACTTAAAAGGACAAAAACGATTCACCAAACAACCCGATGGCCTTACATGTGAGCCCAATGCAAATCCCTGAGAGTATTATGTAGCAAATCGAATGTCCATTAAATTAAACAGTGGAAATCAATTAGAGGATGCGTCGGTTGATACTCGCTTCCGTGACGTGCGGCCCGCTCGTGTTACCTAAATCTACCTTTGATGTATCGACTGTTTGTATTCAATTAATTAGACCATCTTGGCAATTTTCTTTTTTTGGACTTATAACATCACATCTTATTGCATTAATTTTAATTTAAAATCAAAGGGATACTTTCAGATTACTAGAAAACTATTTATAGATTATTTTGGATTTGGGGATGAGACGTCTTTAAGTACCTCTAAAACAAATGAAGCTAAACATTCTAAAAATATTCTATCCAAAACAAGACGTGTTTAGCTAATGAGATGACAATACTTTTGAATAAGAAAAACTTTAACAGTTTTCAATCGTCGACAGTTGAAGTAATAATAAGATGCAAAGGTTACCCTGTGCCCTCAGTAAAAACAGGATAATTCCAAGTCATGTGTTGTAACATGCCAGCCTATTTGACGCCTAGTCGCTTCAATCCTTGCCCAAACGTTTATTGAATCAATATAATTTGGACCTTATGAGTTTTGAATAAGTGTTATTTGAAATACATTTGACGTTTGTCATTTGAATAAACATGTGATAAAGTTCAGTTTAAAGAATGTGATTCTGATATTGTTTATAATTTTGTATACATTTATTAAATTTTCTGTTTACTCACTGCTAGAAGAGCATGAGAATATATAAATAGTAGTCTAATGAAGTGAATTGAGTTTAAGTGTATCGTGGGTAATCACCACAATCAATTTTAAAAAGCCTAGTTGCAATACATTTTTATCCAATCGTAAAAGAAGCATAATATTTAATTAATAATTTATTGATCATTAAATTGTGTAATCTTGAGTTGGACAATAATTTAAGGAAGTTAGAATTTTTATTTTTGTACAAGACCATTTGAATAGATAAAACAATATAATTACTGCTGCACTAAGAAACGTTGTAGAGCCACGCTGTAGACTGTTTTGTCTACAGCATGAATGGGCTGGCTCGACCGGGTCGTTACCACTGTCTCACAGAAAACCGACGTAAAGTAGCGGCTTGCTGCTGCGTTTCGTACGGTGAGTGAGATATCCGGAAGCCCAAATCCCCTCCCCTTCCCAATCCCAAATTATCCCTTTCCTTTAAGGTCGGCATCGCGCCCATGATTCTGATATTGTGGGCGTACATGGGTGGTGGAGATCACTTACCATCAGGTGACCCACTTGCTCGTTTGCCGGCCTATGCCATAAAAAAAAAAAGTAATCTTAATTGACTCTGAGAAATCAATTTCTGAGGAATGGCTAATCAATACTTAAACTTAAGTGGCGTCTATAGGGACGGCAGGAAGGATATCAAATCGATAAAGTATAGAAAAGTGATGCAATGCACTCATAAAACCGAAGTCAATAACTGAACTAACTGCCTTGAAATTTTGTTTCCGAAACTTTTAACTCTATACTGTCGCAAGCTTGAGATGGGCTATCAATTTGCCACGCAGTTTCGTGATAACTAGAAGTAAGAGTTCGTTAGTTCGAAGTTCGAAGTTCGAAGCAGTGATAGCTCAGTGAGTGGTACGGACTATCGAGACGAGTTACGGGTTCGAAACCAGCCCTAAGAGCATACACCTCTGATTTTTCTAAGTTACGTGTATATTGGGGGTGTACGGGGTCCTATACGACATCTTTCGGGATCCAAGCCATCCTCACCTGCACGTGGTGCACCCTGCTAGCTAACGGACGAGGCTCTGGCGACTCACCAACCCGCACTGGACCAGCGTGGTGGGTTATGGTCCTAACCCCTTAACTATGAACAGAAGTAAAAGAATGCCCCTAGTGCCCGGCAGCCCTTGTCGCCGTACTGGCGTTGATGGGCGTCAGTCCGGTACTGGGGTCGGGGGCCAGGTAAATCCCCGGGCGAGGTGCTACCATCAAATGACCCTGGCAAACGTAATTAAGGACACCGATATGCTTAACATCCTTACATTTAATACTCGCACGCTTTTAAAAGACGAACGAATTATAGAACTGGAAAATGCGTTAAAAAAGATAAAGTGGGATATAGTTGGTTTGGCAGAAGTCAAAAGACAAGGAGAACATACTGAGGATCGAGAGGATGCAGTATTTTTCCACTATGGTGAGACAAGTGGAATGCATGGAGTTGGGTTTCTTGTCTCGAAAAAATGGAAGGACAACATCATAGCATTTGAACCTTACTCGGAACGAATTGCCGTACTAAGGTTTCGACTGACACCAACAAAGACGCTGACACTGATACAAACATATGCACCAACATCTACACACTCTGACGAGGAGGTGGAGGAATATTATGAACTACTGAATGAAGCATGCGACGATAACCGAGGCACATGGACTATTATCCTTGGTGACTTTAACGCTAAAGTTGGCTCCAGACAAGAATCCGATAGTATGAACATCATTGGTCAGCATGGATCTGGCAATAGAAACGAACGGGGTATTCGACTATTGCAGTTCTCGATTGGACAACATCTCCACATTGCAAATACTTATTACTTTAAAAAACCACAGAGGCGTTGGACATGGTTGTCACCGAATAGTAATACTAGAAACGAGATCGATTATATTCTATCATCAGACATTGGCATAATAAAAGACGTGGGTACTATAAACAGATTCAGCTGTAGTTCCGATCACAGACCTCTCCGAGCTAAAATTCGATTTGATTTTAAAATTCACAGAGCCAAACTTTTTACCAAACAATACAAGGTCGCCAAACAGAATCTTCTTCAAAATTGCATTGAGTTTAACTTGGAGTTATCTAACCACTTTAAGGGCTTACCGTTAGATGTGACAGATGTGGAACAACAATTTAATACGATTGTAACTGGTATAAATACTTGCAGCAGAAAATTTAAAAGTACTAACAAATCTAAATTATTAACACCGCCAACCTTACATCTAATAAAAACGCGGGATGACGCGAAGAAAAATACAGCAGAGTACAGAAATATTGATCGGCAAGTTAAACGCAGTATCAGAAAGGATCTAAGAGACCATAATTGCCATCAAGTCAAAATCGCTTTGGAGAGACATTCTTCATTGAGGGTCGCTAAACAAGGTGTAACGAAAGGAAAGGCTTGGATTAATACCCTACAGGACCAAACTGGCAAGAAACACCACAACCAGGCAAAAATTATGGATATATGTACTACCTTTTATAAGTCCTTATACTCTGACAGTTCCGAAGTTACTACATTTCCGGTATACTCCTTGTCTGATTCGATTCCCCATATCACAGGTCCTGAGGTGCATAAAGCTCTCAAAACAATGGCTTTTGATCGCAGCCCAGGGAGCGATGGAGTTACCACGGAGGCTCTAAAAGTTGGTTCGCCTGTACTGTTACCTTATGTGACAAATCTTTTCAACGCCATATTGGAAACAGGTCACATTCCGAAAGACATGTGCCATTCTAACATCATCTTAATTCATAAGAAGGGTGAGAGGTCTGATATCAGCAACTATAGACCCATAAGCCTATTATCGCATATGTACAAACTTTTTATTAGAGTCATCCTTAATCGCATTGATGGAGATCTTGACATCCATCAACCACCAGAGCAAGCTGGTTTTCGTCGCAGCTTTTCAACTATAGATCACCTTCATACAATAAATCAGGTCATAGAGAAATATACAGAATTTAATAAACCATTATACCTAGCCTTTGTGGATTACACAAAGGCTTTCGATAGCATTAAGCATTCCGCAGTATTTGCAGCCCTTGAAAACCAGAAAGTAAACAAAACATACATAGACTTACTAAGAATCCTCTACCGTAATAGCACTGCTGATATCAGACTTCACTCCTCCGGCCCGGCTTTCGGAATTTATAGGGGTGTTAAGCAGGGCGACCCACTCTCCCCAAAGCTTTTTACCAGCACCCTCCAGGAAATATTTAAGTCCATATCGGATTCTTGGGCAGAACGGGGTATTTTGGTGAACGGTCGCAAGCTGTCAAATCTTCGGTTTGCGGATGATATTGTTCTATTTGCCTCTTCGGCCCACGAACTGCAACTTATGCTCGAAGATCTGAGCAGGGCGAGCCTTGAGGTTGGGCTTACGATGAATCGGTCAAAGACTCAAATCATGACAAATAGCACTCGAACTAGGATTGAAGTAGATGGAGGGGAGATACATTATGTCGACGAGTATATATATCTTGGCCAGATAGTCTCCTTCGAAAACCGCCAGGATCGAGAGATCCAGCGTCGCATTGAAAATGCATGGAGGGGCTACTGGTCTTTAAAACAATTTATGAAAGGTAACCTCCCGATGTCGCTGAAGCGTGTACTCTTCGACATGTGTATATTACCTATCCTCACCTATGGAGCTCAAACGTGGTCTTTGACTGAGCTTCAGAAGTCCAGGCTCAAGGTTTGCCAGAGAGCTATGGAACGCAGCATCCTTGGCGTGACACGTATGGACAAAGTACCCAACACCACCTTGCGCTCCATAACTAAAATAACCGATGTAGGATACAAATCGGCCATGTTGAAATGGGACTGGGCAGGCCACGTAAGCCGGATGGGTCCGGAGAGGTGGGCCAGGACTATTACCCATTGGGTTCCCGAGGATGGCAGACGGCGACGGGGTAGACCCCGAAAGAGGTGGCGCGACGACCTTGACCACTTCGAAAAAGACTGGCCGACAACAGCCGTAAATAGGGAATGTTGGAAGGAGTTAAGGGAGACCTTTGCCCAGCAGTGGGACAATATAGGTTAATAAAAAAAAAAAAAAAAAAAAAAACGTGTATATTAATGGTCAATTATCGCTTGCTTTAACGGTGAAGGAAATATCGTGAGGAATCCTGCATACCTGAGAACTCGATAAGATTTTTCGAAGGTATGTGAAGTCTGTCAACCCGCATTAGGCCAGCGTGGTCGACTAAAGCCTAATCTCTCTCATTCAGTAGAGGAGGCCCGTGCCCAACAGTGGGTAGTATATAAAACAGAGCTAATATTTTATATTATAAAGACAGCAGTTCTGAAAAAACTACATCATAAAATGACTATATTCAGAAAAAAATATTAAAATGTGATCAACGACAAAATATGATCCCTGCATTTAAAAGTTAAACAAGTATCTCTAGATCTGTTTTTTTCTCGACGAGTTTTTCTAATTGCTCGCAGTTAAAAGTTGCGAGTAGTTTAAACGGACACATTTCAAGTTTAAATGAAGCTTTCACGTCGGATTTTTGTTTGAAATTTTATGCATTTGCTTTATTTTATGTACGCTGTTTTGGATAATAGGAATTCAAAAAGTAGTATTGTATTAAACATAAACAGAGTGGGGATATTTTATTAATTGTAATTATTTTAGAGGATTTTTGACAAATAATTTGTGGCAGTCATTTTTTTGTTGCATGTGGTTTACCTAATGATAAGTGATCTCCACCACCCATGTACGCCATGACCTTAAAGGTAAGGGATAATTAAGGAATTGGGAAAAAGAGGGGAATTTGGGCCTCAGGATATCTCACTTACCAAACGAACGCAGCAGCAAGCCGCTACATTACGTCGGTTATCAGTGAGACAGTCGGTCGAGCCAGCCCATTCATACTGTACACAAAACTGTCTACAATGCAGCTCTACCACTGATGAATTTACCAATAATGGTTAATTTGGTTTTTGATGATTAACAATTCAACTGTTCTATTAAATATTTCATGTGCTCGTGATTTGTGATTTATAGGATTGGTTTATTATATTCATTGTACCGCATTAAATTTCGTATTTTTTATTATTATGAATTTACAATCTCATTTTGCAATCTATTATTATTCTAATATTAAATAAGTACATAATCGATATAAAAAGAAAATCCAGCCTACGTGGCGCATGATCCCCGCACCGAGACAAATGTTTGTGTGATCCACAAATATTTATTTCGGGGTCTGGGTGTTCTGAGACCGAAAGTCTCTCATGTTTCCCGATACCCACGACACAAGATTCGTATCTTACAGTGGGATCAGGACTATATGTGTGACTGTTGGGTGTATTTATTAAAAAAATATCCAGTACACTTGTTTTCTTACCCTGATTTATAAAAATATACTTGACTTTCTTTACAGTTTTATTACAAAGGGAAACAGACAATTTGTCAGATAAAAAAAATACAGACACTTCCAAATAAAACGAATCGACAACTGTAATAAAGTTTTATGTGTCTCTAGAAGAAACTAATGGGAAAGTGTTATTCGTACACCGGAGTAGTAAATTCAACTATTGGAGATCTGTCAGCCATTATTAACTTTGCAAGGCCTTTTGAATTTCTATGAATTATGACTTGATTAAGCTATAACCAGAAATTAGCATGGGCATGTATATATAACTAGCTTTTGCTCGCGGCTCCGCCCGCGTGATCTGCTTTTCCCGGGATATAAAGTGGCCTATGTCCTATTCTGATGTATAAGCAATATTATTGTAAAGTTTCATTAAAATCCATTCAGTAGTTTTTACGTGATGGAGTAACAAACATACATCCTTCCACACTTACAAACTTTCGCGTTTATAATATTAGTAGGATTTTATTTGTGATCATTCATTCAATGTTTAACTTAAATTACTCTTTTATTTAATTGAATGACGAGACGAGCAAGTCGGACGCCACGCCTGCCCATAAACAAGCAATACCACAGAGAACTTTAAATGATGAAGCACTGCATGGCACTGAACTGCGCTCGTCACCCCGAGACATAAGTTGTTAAGTCTCATAATGTTGCGCAGTTCAGTGCCATGCAGTGCTTTGTAATTCAAAGTTCTGTGTGGTGTTGCGTCTGTTTATGGGCAGGCGTGGGTGGCGCTTACCATTAGGCGAGCGCCTTTCTCGTCTCGTCATTCACTCAAAAAATTAAACTTAATTTCGTATAAAAATAAAACAAAAATATGTGCGCAGTTTTCTTTTTCAGTAGAAGATGTAAGACTACCCGTCTTTATTAGGTTAATGTAAGTTACCTAATTAGATGAAATGTTTCCTTAATTCACCTTTTCGTCATTTGGCAAAGGTTCAAATCTTCGGCTTTACATGGTGATTGTATAATCAAGCAATTCGTATAAATTCCTGCCACTGTTTTAATGTTAGCCATTTTATATTTAATTAAATGGACTTTATTGCCTGTAACTATATTTTTTATAATTAATACATTAATTTATGAGTGGTAAAGCAACGCGATAGCTCAGCGGGAATTGGTACGGAATGTCGAGATGAAAGTCGCAGGTTCAACCACCCAGCCCCAAGAGCATACCTGAGAAATCGATAAGATTTTTCGAAGGTATGTGAAGTCTACCAACCCGCATTAGGCCAGCGTGGTGGGCTAAGGCCTAACCCTTATCATTCAGTAGAGGAGGCCCGTGCCCAGCAGTGAGACATGTATAATACAGGGATAGTAAAAAAAAAAGGAACGCTGAAGACAGGTTTATCTACAATATGAATAAATCGGCTCGACCGGATGTTACCACTGTCTCACAGAAAACCTACGTAAAGTAGCGGCTTGCTGCTGTGTCATATGGTAATGCGATACCCGAAGGCCAACTCCCCCTCCCCTTCCGAATCACCATTCTTTTATAGTCGGCAACCATGATTCTTCTGGTGTTGTGAGTGGTGGAGTTCACTCATCATCAGATGGTGTACTTGATTCGGTTTCATCATTATTTATTGATGATTCATAGCATATCGTAGACGTGACATAAACATCAGCTACATTTGATTTGTGTGACAGTGATACGTCACTCGTCATTAATTTATTTTATTAGGCACAGTTAGAGCATTAGGACTATGTTTATATGAAAACTATTTGAGTCTGAAGTCCACTTACAACTATACACTGCGATTAAATTTATAGAGTACGGTAACATCGCACAGAAATCAGTGTAGTCGGTCTACATTAATAAAAAAAACTAAAGAAAAATGGTTAATAATCGCAGTCATACACAACCATTATCTATGTACAAATACATCGCACAAACGTAGCAAAATATGCAAGAGTTTGTTAAATCTTCTTCTTCTTTTTTATTTATGGCTTTCGCATTATTATGCATTTTGCCAGTGTCAAGTAGGTATATTTATTCTCAAGTTATTTTTACAAGAACTGTCTCGTAGAGGACACACTGTAGTCAGTGCAATAAAAAGTTGTTTTCTTGCTGTTGTATTTCTTTAATTACTTGAATTTACAATTTTACAAAAGTACGATGTGAACGCCGCGATGGATGTAATGCAATTGAGGTGTCGGTATGACGTTAAAATATAATAAAAAAAATGCCTGGTGAGCTGACAATACAATAAAGCTGTTTGACGTAATTGCCCCTTACACAAAGTAAGGCGTTCCTGAACAAGAACGATGAAACGGGTGCGGTCGCTTTCAAGGTCTTGCTGGAGTTTTGGTGTTAACTCCTTTCAGTATGATTCTTAATTCACTTATTTCAATGTTTCCATACACTGTTCATCACGGTCAATGTTTATTGAACAAATCCACACCACTTTTATACAACAAACATAACTCTAAACTAGTTTATAAAATAAATTAAAATAAGTGATGAACTGCACTGTCAGAATTCCCGCCAAAACTCCGTTTGTTAAATCATTTAAGCTTCCAGTAGTTCAAAGCCTATTTAAATTACAATTCTAGACGACAATAATCTGATTGTTTCCAAACCTGTAGTAATTACTAAAATGTTTCTCGAAAGTGTATCCAACGATGAACCTAATTGTACTGAAAGTGAAGCGAGACTTGAAAGACAATCGCCGCTGATTGCCGATGAGTTTGGCAGTGACAGTGCCTCGATCAATCTCCTTCACATCGCCGTATTTAACAGCTCAGCGGATAATGGAAGCCGAGGTTTCTTTGATTTTTGTACAGTTACGACCATAGCAAGGGTAGGTAGGACTGAATGATTTCTGTAATTTGTATTGTTTTGAGCAGTGGCTTGTTCAGTTATGAATATATTTGGACTAAAGTGCAGTATATTGGCATATTTACTACTGGTAATTTACTTGTTGACTGCTAACTCTGAATTGGTTTACGCCATTTTTTAATACTAAGTGAATCTAATAGTTGTGTGTTAAAGAATAAAATAAAATGCCACTATGTAATAAATTTCCATGCTGGATTTTGTCTACCAAAACTTTAATCCTCAGAACATAAAAATCTACTTTTGTCTGTGGTCTGACAAACATACTAACGACACTTTCAAGTATAATCTAGATAGATAATAAGTATAATATCTACTACAAATAACACTTTATAAATACACTCGCCACTACGGAGAGGTCAGTTCTTTGCCGACCGACTAGATATTGTTATACCAATAATCGAGTGTAATCCTATGTGAATAAAGAGTGTTCACAAGCAATTTATGTTTTGGATCTAGCTATAAGGGGCGGCTGGACGCTAAATAAACTCCTTTGCAAAAAAAACGGGCACCTTACACACACACTTTACCTTAGCTTTTCTATGGGTAAATATTATTATATTTTTAGTATGTCATTAGCTTGGATGACTAGAAATTTCTTATTATCAATGAGAATCTAGTTTTTTAACACTTTTATCCTGGTATCGGTGTTTTAGTCAATGTAAACAGAGAGCCGTGTTAAAATGGACATTTTTATGGGTATAATGAAATTAAGACTACGAGTATTTTTATGGTATTTTAATAAAAGAGACATTAAAAAATAAAAATTAATAACGAGTATGACCTCCTCTTGCAGCGATTACGGCATGTAATCGTCTTGGCATGCTTCCCACCAGGCTTTTGATGGTGTCCTGTGGAATGTGTTCCCACTCAGTCGAGATTACACGTTTAAGCTCTCTGATGTTTTGTGGAGGTGGTTGGACAGATCGTACTCGCCTTTTTAGGAGGTCCCAAACGTGCTCAATGGGGTTAAGGTCGGGGCTCCGCGCTGGCCAATCCAAACGACGAATACCGACCTCTTGCATATAAGCATCTACGTCGCCAGAACGGTGGGCCCGAGCATTATCGTCCATGTAAATGGCATCTTCACCAATTACAGTCAGTGCGGGTTGTGCATTTTGAGAAAGGATTTCTGTTATGTACCTATGCGCATTTAGTGAGCCATTTTCTATGAATACTATCTCGGTACGATAGTTGGAAGTTACGCCCGCCCAAAACATAACGGACCCTCCACCATAAGGGGTGATTTCTTCAAAACACACATCGGCATAGCGTTCCCCTGGTCTTCGTAACACTCGCCGACGTCGGTCCTCACCATGCAGACAAATTCGAGTCTCATCGGAGAAGAGTACGCTACTCCAGTTACCTGGTGTCCAAGATAGGCAATTTCTAGCGAACCTCAACCGCGCAATCCGGTGCTCACGGAGTAACTTGGGGGCCCGCGCTGGTCGTCGACTACGTATATCAGCAGCTAAAAGTCTTCTCCTCACAGTCCATAGGCTAACTTGTGCTCCTCGTACCTCTTCAAGGTTTCTTTTGAGGTCTATGTAACTGCATTTGCGGTTCCTCAGCGCCTGAGTCACTAAAAAGCGATCGTCTCGCGGCTGTGTGCAACGTTTTCTCCCAGAACCTTGCCTTCTCTGAACGGAACCTGTCTCTTGGTATCGAGTCCAGGTTCTTTGTACGGTTGAACGACTCACGTTTAACCGCTGTGAGACGTAACATTGGCTACACCCCTCTTCCAGCAGCGCTATAATTTTACTAGCTCTCATTGCTTTTTCTGCCATTACGATAGACACAAAGATATCTGTTTTAAGTCACAATAAGGCAGAATTATGCGATAAACATAAATTGTTGTACTAAAAATAACGAAAAGTTACTTTTAGTTGCTTGATAACCTTTTAACCGCAAACCCGCGAAAAGTGTCACAAAATGAAAAAGGGATTAATAATTTAAAAAACAAAAGTTTTGAATTTGGAATGAACTTTTTTTCATACCCAGACTCTTTATTAAGTGCCAGTAACATAGTTTGGCCATTAAAACCTCTGAAGAACTAAATTATTACCAATAATGTTAAAAAATCAAACCCGCCCGTTTTTTTTGCAAAGGAGTGTAGATACATCACCAATATACGGAACACTATGTTCCCGCATACGTTTCACGCCTCCGATAAACACAATATAATCAACGATAGATAGAAATAAACATGCACCGCCATTGTAATTAACCAACAACTTCAAGTTTACTTACAAACCGTGAGATTACTTCAAAGCGATTTATGTATTTTGCCAAAGTAAATATCGTTAGGATCAATAGCTTTCGTCGAAACTGTCTAAGTGTTGCGGCTTTGGGAACTTTCTGTGGCGTTCGAGAGACCCTCCAAGACTATTGAATTCTGTCTCTTAGATTACTGAGTGAATCCATTTTGACAATCCATCTTATCATTCAACTGTTGTGGTTTATTCGTAAAATATTTATCAGATCAATTAATTTTGGGTTATATATTAGTTTAATTTGGAAAAGGGAGTTTTCTCTATGTAGATTTAGATAAATATCTATATCATGATGACGGTATAATACGGATTAAAGAGAAGTGTAAAGATTATCTATGGTATATCCTATACTAATAATAAACATGTGAAAGTGGGTTTGTTGGATTTTCCTCAAATTCAAATTCAAATTCAAATTCAAATCATTTATTCTGTAAATTGGATCATAAATATCACTTTTACATGTCAATAATTTTATAGTATAATACATTTATTTATCTTTTTTCGGCATTTCGTGGCTAGCCATGAGAAGAAATGCCGAAACAAACTCATGGGTTATGGCCTCTTTTAATGTCCAGACATTGATTTACTAGATTTGTGCGAGTATAATGTACAGGAATTCCAGGATTGACTATAAAGAAATAGTCCTGAGTATACCTAACATACATGGCACTCGCACTCACAAATAAAAAAAATGGAAATAAACAAATTTAAATTTAATATTTTTCTTAAAAAATATTAAAAATGTCAACTTTACATCTGTACCTTAAATACTAAAAATGCGCCAAAAGAGCAGTCAAGTATAATAATTTACCAGAGGACCATGGACAGCCATATTTTGTATGGAGTGAGCGGCTCAATTCCAAGCCGTTTTGTCTTCCAAATAATCTTTAACATTATAGTAACCTTTTCGGCAAAGGTTCTGTTTAATAAATAATTTAAATTTATTTAGACTTAATTGTTGAATATGGCTAGGAACTTTGTTGTAGAAACGTATACTTTGACATTTGAATGAATTACTAATTTTTTGAAGTCTGGTCATGGGCAATATCAGTTTATTCTTATTTCTAGTATTTAACATATGAATGTCGCTGGTTTTTGTAAAAACATTAATATTTTTTTTTACATACATTAGGTTGTCATATATGTATTGAGAAGCGACAGTCAAAATATTTATTTCTTTGAATAAATCCTTTAGAGATTGCCCACGTTTAAGATTGTAAATAGATCGAATAGCTCTTTTCTGCAGCACAAAAATAGTTTGAATGTCGGCAGCATTTCCCCATAATAAAATGCCGTACGACATTACACTATGAAAATAACTAAAATAAACTAATCGCGCTGTTTCTACATCAGTTAGCTGGCGAATTTTGTAGACTGCGTAAGCTGCAGAGGTGAGCCTTTTCGACAACTGGTTTATATGTGGTCCCCATTGAAGCTTAGAGTCTAAAGTTATACCCAAGAACTTGGTGGTGTCCACAAGATCCAATTCTTCTCCATTTAAACTAACGCAGGTCTTAATATTTCTAACGTTAGGTGTCAAAAATCTAACGCATTTAGTTTTATTCTCGTTTAAAAGTAAATTATTGACATTAAACCAGTTTACTACTTTTAAGAGAGTATTATTTACATCGTCAGTAACAGGTTGCTGTCGTTTGAGTTTAAATAAAAGTGAAGTATCATCTGCAAATAACACTATCTGTTGATTGTCATTAATAACATGAGGTAAATCATTTATATAAACGAGAAATAGAAATGGGCCAAGTATGGAACCCTGCGGAACACCCATAGTCACTACGGATCCCAAGGATCTCTGGCCATTTATATCAACTTTTTGAATCCTATTATCCAAATAAGAAATAACAAGATCCAGAGCAGTATTCCTAATTCCATAGTGATGTAACTTCCTGACCAATGTATCATGAGAAACACAATCGAATGCTTTTGATAGGTCACAAAAAATGCCTAAGGCGTCGTGGAAATTGTCCCAGGCGTTAAAAATATTTTCTAAAAGTTCAACCCCGGCATCGGTGGTTGAACGACCCCTTGTGAAACCAAATTGTTTCTTGTGTAACAAATTATTCATGCTAAAGTGAGTTTGCATTTGATCAAGTAGTAATTTTTCAAATATTTTACTAAATGTGGGTAGCACTGAAATTGGTCTAAAGTTAGTGGGGTCGGATGTGCTACCTGATTTAAACAAGGGTATAATTTTACTACTTTTCATTAAATCAGGAAATACGCCACAGTCGATACATTTATTAAAAATTATGGCTAGTTCAGGTGCTACTATGGTAATTATAGATTTTGTAAGCTCAACCGAGTTACCCCAAAGATCGGCTGTTCTTTTAACATTAAGGGTATTAAATGTTTTTATAATAGTTATGTCATTAATATAATGAAATTTAAATATATTATTACAACAATCTATATTCTCTTTCAATAGTGATTCAGCAATAGTAGGGGAAAAATTCAAAGATTTTGTGGTAGAGATTGGAATGTCAGTAAAGAATTTTTCAAAAGCAGTCGCTACTTCAGAATCTGATGTGACAGTCTTATTTTCAATAGCAAGGCTATAGTCCTTCGTTTGATGTTTAACTTTTCCAGTCTCCTTATTGATTAAGTCCCAAGTCGTTTTAATTTTATTACTACTATTTTTTATTTTAAAACTTATATAATTACACTTTGCTACATGACAAATCTTTTTAAATAATTTAGAGTATTTTTTTACATACTGACAAAAGGCATCACTCTTATTATAGTGTCTCTCTTCATACAAGTCATAAAGCCTTTTCCTACTTTTACATATACCAATAGTAGCCCATTCACTGAATGTTGTAGTTCCTTTAACAGAGATCTTCTTAGGGATAAAAGTAGAATTAAACTCTGCACAATACATTTCAAAAAAGGAATTGTACAGCTGGTTAGGATTGTCACTGTACAATAAAGAGGGTAATTTACTTAAGAGTTTACTTTTGAAGATCTCCAAGCGACCTGTAGTTTTAGGTACCACAGTTATAACATTATTTGCCATATTTTTACTTTCTTTTCGAAAAGTAATTAACTGTCCACAATGATCCGAGTCTAGCTGATTAATAATTTGTTTAATATTTGGAACAATGTTAGTAAATATATTGTCTAGACATGTTGCTGATGTGGCAGTTATCCTAGTTGGCTCCAAGAAAATATTTTCGAGATTATAGGAGTTAAACAAATTTTTAATTCTAAGACACATGGAAGATTCTTCTAACAAGTTAACATTAAAGTCACCACATACAATAACATTTTTATTTAGTTTACAAATCTTTGCTAACACTTCATTCATGACATTTTCAAAAGAATCATATAATGCCAATGGTGGTCTGTATACACTCAATACAACAAGCCGCTCTAACTCCAAACAGGCTATCTCAATTATCCGCTCAACAGAGAGGCTCACAATATCTTTCCGTTCTTTAAATGTAATTTGTTTGTTAATTAATATTAATGAGCCACCATGAATGGCATTTTCTCTGCAGAACGAACTAGCAAGCAATATACTAGCTCCTGTCTAGCAAACCTTTATATATTACCAAATTATACTACGATAGCTTACTATTATGGTGATTAGCAATGCTTTAATATTAAATAACTTAAAATACTTATACTTTACAAATCCTTTGTTTTTGTCGAAATTCGAGAAGATTCTATCACATTATATTCTTTATTTTTCGTCATTACAGATAATTATAAAATACAATTTCGCTAATTACTTTGTTTTACGATAGGGCTCCAACTAACAAAACGCTCTGGCGCTGCATGATTATCCTAACGCGTGTTTTTCTCATGAAGCCCGGAAAACAAAAGACGAACGAATATTTTCTTCTTTTTAATTTTGACGTGAATATATTCTTAAAATTTTCCGTAACATAGATTAACACCTATGATGGACGACATGGATCGACATAATATTTTCATAGGTTGTTTGATTCGCGAACAAAGTTAATGTTAAAAATATCTATCGGGTTACAGCCGAAGAGCTGTGACTAAAAATCCTGGGTTCGATTCCTTCATCCAATCCTTTGTAAGACTTTTACATTTGCATAGAGACAAATGACAGATTAGATCTTCATATCATGGGACGTATCGACCGTCCCAAACCATGGCATATTTTTACTGTACATGATACGACAGCGTCCTAGTTTATTCTTAGCGTTTCTAGCTTCAATTAACCCTAGAACAAATTTCAATGAACTCATTGAACTTTTACGTAGAACTTTATTCAAAAGAACCCATCGTTCAGATTAGGTTTTTCGTGAAAATAAATGGAGTGATTAAGTTGCGAAAAACGTACATTCGTGATTAAATTCAATGTCAGAACATAACGATGGCGAAGGGCATCGCGTGTATAAAAGAGAAATAGAACACTATGGGTTACATGTGACTTTTTTGTAGGTTTTTTTAATTCAATTTTGAGACGCATATTACTGCTTTTTTAATTTGATTGAATGACGAGACGACCAAGTCTCGCCTGATGATAACGCCTGCCCTTAAACGAAGCAACACCACACAGAACTTTGAATTACAAAGCACTGCAAGGCACTGAACTGCGCTCGTCACTCTGAAACATAAGATGTGAAGTCTCATAATGCCCAGTAATTTCACTGGATGTAATGTCCCTGAAACCGAAATATAACAGTGCTTACACACTGTTGCTTGGCGGCAGAAATAGATGAAACGGTGGTACCAACCTAGACAGCCTCTCGCATACGACGAACCTACCACCTTGTTATGCGCGTGATAGATTATTTAATGATTTCAGTGTGTTTTAACACGAATTCACATCAGAATCACTAATTAATTACAAAGAAAAACATAACTACAATAGTTTATTAATAATACTGTATGAATTAGTCATAATAATCACTTCAAATTACAAATGTATACTAATTATAAGTCATATTCTTTTTATTGTCTTGTTTGTTAATTATAACCTCTTTTATATGTGATACATAACATTGTAACAATTTAAACTCTGTTTAACTGGTTTTACACATATAACCTAAGTTGTTCATTAACTATACAATTATAAGAACAAGTATGATATTTAATTAGTTAACTTAATCATAGATACTCTATTTTTGTATAACTTAATCCATTTTTATAATGAAACACAAACAGAAACGAATCTGTATTAAAATCATCCGATCGTCCGATGTGACGTCACTTGTTTACTACTGGCTATAAAAGCAGACGCTCCGCCGATACTCGGCACATTCTGTTCGGAGCAGTTTCACGGAACGAACCTAAGTTAAGTAACCTTATTGGCTTCTTCTATAATTTATGTTCTATATTTTATCATTTCTATTTCTACCATTGCTATTAAAATAATTTAAATACAGTATATTGCTTAATGTTTTAATGTTAATAAATTTATATTATTGCTAGTTTCATATTATGTTTCTTTTCTAGCTTCATATTAGTTTTCTTCCTATAATCTAAAAATTAGCTATTTGTAAAATAAATAAAATAAATGTTTTTCCCGATATATATATTTTTTTAATTATTCTAGTTATAAAAATCTCTCACGCGCATTATCTAGAAAATTATTAAATACATTCACCCAGCAGTCACACACATAGTCCTGACCCCAGACTAGGTTGACCTGTATCGTGGGTATCCGAAATTACGAGCTACTGGTGCCACAACATCCAGACCCGAAACAAATTTGTGGATCACACAAACATTTTTTCCGGTGCGGGAATCGAACCCGTGGCCTATCCCTTCACACCGGGCTACTCGCCCACTGCGCCATGAACAAACAAACCTAATTTATTATTTCGACATAAGCAGTAGGTACAAAGAAAAAAAAAACTGCTCCGTGACCGCCACCGTTTCGTTTAACTATGCTGACGATCTCTGTGTCACGACACTATTTATCGCTAACATATTTTTACATGTTATTTAACCGACTCGTTATTTGTTTGTCAGTTTTTTTTATATCAACTCATTTATGGCGCATCGCTCGATGATTAATTTTGTTTTTTTTTACGAACTTGGCAATATTAGCGCTTGTTTTCGGTGTGGAAATTTCGTAACAAAATTCCTTCAACTCTTTTTAAGCTATTGTATAGATTTTATCGCGAGCCTTGCGGCGAGACCGAATCCAGAAATTTCGTAACGAAAAAACCTAACAGCCAGCGTTAGCTGACCTCCCTGTTTTAACTTAATTTGATATCTAGCACACAAAGTTAAAGTCGAAATTCCGTTAATAAAATAGATGGTTGTGAAACTTATGACATTTGGAAATGTAGACGCGGATTGAAATTTGAATTTGTGATTATAGAACACGGCCGTCCGTTAGCCTGCGTTTAGACGACGCGAAAAATTTCGTGCGGCCGAACGCGGCGGCTGCACGAAATTTTTCAGTCATAGCAAATGTATGTCTTATTAACTAGGACTTAACGTTGAAATTCTTTGTGAGTAACCAACCGCGCTCCCGTTTACACGATCGCGCAGTCGCCGCGTGGTTGGAGCGTTGCGAAGTATTAAACATTATGGCTTAGTCAATAGAGTTTACATTAGTTTTTCGAGTGATTCGACGCGCGGCCGCAACGCGGTGGGATTCCTTGTCATATAAATGTGCCCTTATTTTTAAGTTGATAAAAAATGCTATACAATAGCTTTACCGCGGCAGTCTGCGAGTGCCACACGTCTTTTTTTATTTATTACTATCTGCCCTTCATAGTTTCACCTGCATGTTCTTCTTGGAGAAAAGACACCCAGACCCAAAACAATTATTTGTGGATCATACAAACATGTGCGAGAATCGAACCCACAGCCTCACACTACGTCACGGAGGTTGTCGGTGGTGTAGTCGTGAATTTATATACGGTACTAAATCTATTTTATTCTTTTCTCGTTTTATTCAAGAGTAACGGAGTCTAGTACTGCTACTGAAGCATAAAACGAATTTTTTGAAACACCACAGTCGCACTATATCTCAATTTAATCACTGAAGTCTCACTCAAGCCCGCTTTTATCTTCATCAACGTGAACGTCGCCCACAGTTTTAAGCATACGAAAAATGATGCCATCGTTCTCTTTGGAAAAAACACGACTGACCGCTGCAATCCATTCGTCCTTACATTTGTCTATGTTAGAACCAGTTTGAGATGAGACGCAATGTACTGCGCCTCCCACTATCATGGTTGAAGTTGTAAAGTGACAAATGTTAAGTCTCGTCGGCATCTTTCGGTCACAAGGAATACCTGTGACCTTCGAACACTTAACCCAAGTTGAAGTCGATTTCATATTTTTGTTTAATTAATAAACACAATCAACAGTTACACACATAGTCCTGACCCCATAGTAAGATACAAGTCTTGTGTCATGAGTATCAAGATCTACGAGATGGTTTCGATCTCACAACACCCAGAACTGTTGAATTTGTTTAAAGTGTTGAATGCTTTTATTTACAAATAATTTGTAAGCTGGTGGGAGGATACTTGTTTCCGATCGGATAGCGACCACCGTACACTGGTGCTAAAACCTGCCATAGTGGCCCACCTTGTGAGGGTCGCGTTCAACGGTCAGCCAGTGTATATCCGGTCCCCCCTGATCCTAACCCTTTGCCCATCCCTTTTTCCTTCCCCTCTCCTTGGCCCTGGGATGAGATACTGCAGGGTCGCCAGTATTCCGTTAGCAGGGACCCCGTTGTTCATCCCAAGAACTTTGGCAGGCCGGCATGATCTTGCCGACCTACGTTGGACACATTGTTTATCGTTGGTCGACACTATTCTTGGATTGCGCTACACTTACCATCAGGTGTAGCGTAGTCACTTTGCCGAGCCAGGATAAAAAAAAAATTGGTGTGTGTCGTGGGACACCAGGTAGGAACGAAGTTCCTTCGGCTAATGTAGAATCGACACAAATTGCAAAAAAATCAAATTATCAACTGAAATAACAAAATAGGTCTCTTTATTTTTGTTTGACAACATAAAATTACATAGAAATAGAATAGAAAAATAGAAATAAAAAAAAGACGTGTGGCACTCGGAGACTGCCGCGGTAAAGCTATTGTATAGCATTTTTTATCAACTTAAAAATAACGGACGGCCGTGTTCTATAATCAAAAATTCAAATTTCAAACCGCGTCTACATTTCCAAATGTCATAAGTTTCACAACCATCTGTTTTATTAACGGAATTTCGACTTTAACTTTGTGTGCTAGATATCAAATTAAGTTAAAAAAAATTATGTCGTGACAAAATTTTTCGTGCCAACTTTTCGTACCAATTTTTTCCGTCTAGCCCCCTTTCGCAACGCGCGATAAGGAACTACGTTCCAAAAAATCTAATGATACTGATACAAACCAGATTTGCTCAATTGTTTGTCGAAGTACGCTGGGCAGTATCTAAGTACTATTTAACAACTGCTGGTGTTTAGAATACAGATGTTGGCTTTACGCGTCTTTATATCCCGGACTCAGGAAGCGGGATTAATCGTGCTATTTCCCCGGTAACTCGGTTGTTTATGCATCGTTTTATTGGTAGTGTATTCCCGGGAAATATTACTTCTGCATCAGAAATTAGGAGTTATTGTTGCGAATATACTTGATGTTCTGAGAAATGGGGTTTTGATGGTTCCTTTAATATTACGTTCAGGTTTATTGGTATTAGCAATGCTATTCCAGCAAAGAGGGAGAAATACAGCATAGCTCCAACTCTTTGCCGGCCTAGGATATTAAAAAATATGATAATAGTCATTATTCGACTTGGGACTTGAACCCCGAACTCAAGGTTTTTGTAGTCTAAGTACGCTGACACTTGACTAATTGGGCCATTTAAATATATAACACAGGGCACATATTGTATTGTAGAATGTGTAGAGACTTCGTTATTTGCTTTTGCGGCTACGTTGGGTGGCTGACTTGGACTGAAAACTTGTGAAGCAGCAAAATACCTTCGTAAATTATAATTTTCTATATTAAATAAGCAGCGATAGCTCAGCGGAGAAATGTTGTATATTAACTACGTAGCGATAGCTCAGCGGGGAGAGGTACGGAATGTCGAGACGTAAGTCGCATGTTCGAAACCAACTCCAAGAGCATGAACCTCTGACTTGTCTAAGTTACGTATATATTAATTGTTAATTATCGCTTACTTTAACGGTGAAGGAAACATCGTGAGGAAACCTGTATATATCTGAGTTCTTCATAGGAATTTAAGGTATGTGAAGTCTATGTTTTACAAGGTGGTAGGTTACTCGTATGCGAGAGGCCGCCTGGGTACCACCACCGCTTTGTCTATTACTGCAGCCAAGCAACAGTGTGTAAGCACTGTTATGTTTCAGATTAAAGGACATTGCAGCCAGTGAAATTGCTGGGTATTATGAGACTTAACATCTTATGTCTCGGGGTGACGAGCGCAGTTCAGTGCCACGCAATGCTGTATAATTGAAAAGTCTTGCTCGTCTCGTCATTCAATCAAAAAAATAAGTCATTTAGTGATAATTTAAATACCAACTTCCTATAGAGAAATATTCTTATCATTGATGAGATAAATTAATTATTTACTTACCAATGAAAAGGACGCTTAAACCCAGCAATAAAGCTATAATTTTACTCCAAAATTATTTACTCATCCCTTGCCAACGCAATAAACTGACGCACAAGAGTAATCCGTTAAGATTGAGATAAAATTCGGCAGCCAAAGTGCTTTACATTTAATTTTATTATAGTATCAAATAATACGTTGCTATAAAGGAAAAACGGTGACTGTATGGGAAATTTCCTCAATATTTCTATCGCTGTACACGCCTATACTATTTAGATACATGATATAATAATTAAGTGAAAGCGTTTTCATTATTTTGGTCTTTTTATAACATTTATTTTTATTGAATGACGAGACGAGCAAGGCGCTCGCCTGATGGTAAGCGCCACGCCTGCCCATAAACAGAAGCAACACAGAAATTTGAATTACAAAGCACTGCATGGCACTGAACTGCGCTCGTCACCCCGAGACATAAGATGATAAGTCTCATAATGCCCAGTAATTTCACAGGCTTCAATGTCCTTCAAACCAAACAGGGCTTGCACATTGTTGCTTAGCAGCAGAAATAGACATGTCAACAATATTATATTGCGTGCGTGACGTAGCAACTAAATCAATGAATTTGAATGGTTTTTTTTTATTATAAAGCTGTTTGCAACTGCCAATATGAGTTTTAATAAACTAATAATAATACTAGCCTTGTATCATACATGTCCTACTGCTGGGCACTGGCCTCTACTGAATGAGAGGTCTCTGGCCTTAGTTTACCACGCTAGCCTAATGCGAGTTGTCGAAATTCACTTACCTTCAAAATTCTTATGGAGATCTTCTCAGGTATGCCAGTTTCATTCACTATTAAAGCAAGCGATAATCAACAATTAATATAAATGTACATAGAAAATCTCAGAAATAAATACTTTTAGGGCTAGTTTAGAAGCTGTCACTTTCATCTTGACAGACCATACCACTTCCCACTGAGCAATCGCTGCCTTTTTAATATAACTTCCAATTTTTATGTTAAAACTAGCTGTCTCTCTCAGTTTCATTTGCATGTTACTGCCCTGCTCCCATGGGTTATAGCATGATATACAATATAAACCTTCCTCATGAATCACTCTATATATTGCTGAAACCTGCATTAAAATCCATTCAATAGTTTAAAAGATCTAAGCGAACAGATAGCGGAAGCAACTTCATTTTATACTATGTAAAGATTGTGTTTATTGTTCTTTAAATACGGATTTGAAGAACAATAAACACAATCTTTACATATCATATAAGCTACGGAGCTTGAATAAATCGCTCCCGCTTCTTCCTATCACTATTGTATGCGGTCAAAACTAGATTCCCCCGTAGACACGTGCATTATAAATGTTTTGCGGATATCGCAATTCGCGATACAGCCGAATTCCACCGCTATTTCATTTCCCGGCACATGAATACAGTATTGGATCGTTTTTTTATTATTTATTACGCGCCCACATTTTCCCGTGTAATTTAAATTATCATAAACCCCTTCCGTAGTATGATTAATGGTAATAATAGTTTGGATTCCATACTTCCCTCGCGATGCGATGCTCAGGACCGAGCGAGGAAGGAATGCGGAATCGGCATAACAGAAATACAGGCGTCACCATAAGTTTGTATTTATCTGAGTGGTAGAGCCACGCTGTAGACAATTTTTTGTCTACAGTATGAATGCGCTGGCTCGACCAGCTCGTTACCACTGTCTCACAGAAAAGCAACGTAAAGTAGCGGCTTGCTGCTGCGTTTGGTATGGTGAGTGAGATAAAAGTACAACAATAAATACAGTAATTCAAACTATATTCCCAGAAATAGAGTACATAACATTCATATTAAATAAAGTAATATTTTAACCTCTAAGGGGATTAAATTGAGGATGAAAGATTCAAACTTCGTCATTTATGCACCAATTTTAATAATTCTTTCACAAAAAATAGTAAAATAAAAAACTATTTAACAAATAAGACCGACTCAAAAAACAATCAAGCTAAAAATAAAACCTAGCAATTTTGAGTCAATAATATCAAACGTCGACTATTAAACCTCAATACTACCAACAAAAACTAACAACCTAACTCGGCGGTAGGTCTCTCGTATGCCAGACCGCCTGGGTTGGTACCACCGCTTTGTCTGTTTCTGCTGCCAAACAGCTGCGTATAAACAGGGCTATGTAATTCATAGTTCTATGTGGTGTTGCTTCTATCTATGGGCAGGCGTGGCGCTTACCATCCGGCGAGCGCCTTGCTCGTCTCGGCATTCAATCAAATAAAAATGTATATAAATCGGGATTTATGAACCCAAATTGAAAAAGTAACATCGGAAATGTATGTCATATAAGTGATTGGTAGGCATCGACTTACCTTAATAAAAAGCTAATAAAAGTATATCAGAACAGATGACTGCCATTGCTAAAATGCCTTATAATAAATAGAATAAATATTTTCCTCCATCAAGTTAAATATAGCAACTATTAAAAATACAAAGAAAACACCTTAATTCATGGACACAATACACTATCCAGGAACCTCTTTGTCCCCTCTGAATCAAATAGACACCAAGTCTAACCGCTAATTCAGAAGCCCCAAATCAAGCCGCTGTCCACTAAATCTAAGCCACTTTTTCATTCAATACCCCAATGACGTCACAAAAGAGGCTCGGAACGTCGAGCCCGCATAAATCACTACATGTCATCTCTCCAGGCTTTTGTTCACGATCAAAGACTTCATTCTGGAGATGACCAGTATCATCTGACCTGAACTTGGTAATTCGATTGACTTGAATGGAGACCTAGACAAAATTGTTATCATCCGATGAAAGAACTTTGTTGCAATTACACAGGTATTTTGGAGATCTGTTTGGAATTAATATTCAGTTATATGACTTCCATTCTCGCTTTGCAACGGAAAAGCAGTTGAAAGCATTCTTAACGGCTTTTACAATGTAATGTTTTGTTTATAGTGGAAGTTAGCTAGTAAAATATTTATGTACTTGAGATAAAATTTAATCATTGACTTTTAATGTTAAGAGTTTGAAAGAATTATTCTAGCAATTATATAGGCGAGCTACTAGATGGTCGGAACTGTGCATTGAGGAACGACTGTAATTTAATGCCTACGTAATTAAAAAGTATGTTGTATTCACAAACGAAATGTACAAAGAATACAGTTGATTATAATTCATCATCATTTTTGTCATTATTATTACTTAGTTGCTTTGTCCACACTTTGTAATTATCTTTTTTTATATCGGCTTACTTCATCTCTATATTAATTTTATAGTCTCATTGGCGCCGCCAGCGATGATCGAAACGAAAGTTACCAGTTCGATCCCCGCACAATAAAATTATTTAATTGGTCCATAAATAATTGTTTAGAATTTTGTGAGACTGAAAGAGCACTTATTGTTCTTGGTACTAACGGTAGATGATGTATCTTAGTATGGGGTCAGCAATAGTACTAAAATACATAAGATTGTGCCCGTTGAGAGTAACTATCTAGCTAATCTAATAAGATAAAAAATGCAAGAACACAGCAGAATCTATATCGTATAAATTTTTATTGATAAATTAATTGAAAAGAATATTTTAATTTAAGAATTATTTAAGTAAATTTATTAGTTATAATAATTGCTATATCATAATATTACAAGTTAACAAAATTTAAATTGGCAATTCACGAAAATATTCAAGATGCATTTCAAACAATAGCCACTATTCAGGTTCAAAGAACTCTGCAAACAATAACAAAACTAACCGAATACAATTTAAATATAATAGAGTATCTGATATCGCTAACGATGGTTGGTTGTTGCCAACAGTCGTTTTCAAATTCAGTAAAATGTTGATTTCAGAGATGCACCGTCCGATAAAAACAGAAATTATCACAAATAATACCCATAAGCAGACAAAACTTAAATTGTTAGTCGATATCTCGCCCGCCGGGGTTAATTACGGACTTAGATCGGACCAGATAAAACTTGGCGGGGAAGTATTGACGTTTCCACTTAAGATGAAATTGGTTGAAGGTTTTATTTTTGTTCGGAATTACCTCTGCTGGTCAGCCCTGAGGGCTAGTCGAGGTGTGGGAGTAAAGTAGAATGAAGTTAAATTAAAAATTGAAGATTACATTTTACAAGCAGTTTATTTTTATAAAACTGGTAGAAAAGAAGATTAAAAATCGTGTATGATACTAGCTACCATCTCTGAATATTAATTAGATGAAAACGCGATAAACTGATGCAATCATCATGCAACGGGCAGTTTTGCCTAAAAACGTATTCTGAGTTAAATTAGGTTTAATTAATAAGTTATAGCAGAAGGACTAAACGAGTAACTTAGTTACCTGATGGTAAGTTATCAAGGATGCGTTGTCGAACTTAAAAGAATTAGGATTGGGAGGAGGGGAAGACCGTATTTGAGCCTTGGAAAATCTTACTTGCAATATGAAACCCAACAGCAAGATGGCAATTCACATGTTAATTAGATAATCAGGGTCTAATCACCCTGATCGAAACTTCACGCTGAAGATATAATTCTAGAAGATAAAGAGCATAGCTCTCACACTTATTATCTTATTGTAATCTATTTTTTAATATTAAATCATTTCTTCTACAGCAGAAATACTAAAATACTGTAATTAATATAGACACGTTTTACTCTAAATTTAATATTTTTTGTTCATTGTTTTAGAGAACTACAGAGTAAAACAACAATATAAATGCAACAATGCAAAATATGTCCCAATATATCTTTCTGTTCAATTTACGCGGCTGTGTGGGCTTATAAAACTTCATTACAGTCGCAGGACTGTGTTTTGTACATTAGCATGTTTAGAAAATACAGTTATATTGGCTTACGATTTCTTGTTGTTTTCTGGTAACAAAATAACAATATTCTTCATAAAGTATGTTCTGTATCATGTTTATAACAGCTGACTAGTTATAAGAGTAAAGTATCACAAGGCCAAAAATTTCTAAAAAGCCATTGGCTAGTAAATCATATTTTCAACTATCATAAGTTTCTTTTTTTTTGTGGCAAAGCTACGGCACTACATCTGATGGGAAGCGTAGTGTAGTCCAAATAAACCAGCGACCATCGACAAATAATGAGTTCATCAGTGGTCACCAGAATCATGTCGGCTTGAATAAATGCTTCTTCATAGTTTGAAAAGGTAAGAAATCGCGAGTCCTGCGACATAGGTTAGGTACATGACCGATGCAGACACAGGAATACATTGATACAACCTCATACCCATCCCAACCAACCATCATGTCATGTCGCAAGCCTCTTGGAAGATATGCACTGGCTGATGCTGGCTTGCACAGAACCACGCATGCTGGCTTGCACAGAACCACGCATGCTAGCTTGCGTAGCCACAGCTTCATGGTCTACTCCATCTAGGCTCGAACTAAAAAGTTCACGAAATCTTACTACTGCCGGACCATTAAGCTGTGGAATAGTTTGCCGGCACACGCATTCCGTTCTTCCTATAATATGGGGTCCTTTAAATGGAGTATGAAGAAGCAATTAGGCAGGCCGATCATGCCGACCTACGATAGACCTGCCATTGGTCGACACTATTCCTAGATTGCGCTCCACTTACCATCAGGTGTGGCGTCACTTTGCCAACCAGGATAAAAAAAAACTATCATGCACCGACACGACACGATTTGATATCGTGTCGTATTCTAACTACCATTCTAGTCTCTCTGGCTGGTTTCCAGTTAGCGAAGGGTGAGATCGCTGAACTGTAGCCAATATAGCCATATCACAGTGAAAATTTTCTCTTGTACACACTATTATGAATTGTTTAGATTGTAAAGTTTTATGTTCTGTATTAATTTTAATGTGCTAGCTAATGTTTCTCCTGTGGACAATAAAGGATAATATTAAAGTAATAGTAACTTGAGCATAATTAATTACATGATCCCCTTGGTCGCCTCATTGGTCTGGTAGCAGCGTATTAAGGCTGAGAACCGTGGGGTCCTGGGTTCGATTCTCAAGTCGGGTAATCACAAAAAATGACTTTCTTACTTGTACTTTTAGTTTCGATAATTTAAATTCGATTTTTTATCCGAGTACGGCAAATTGACTGCACTACAACTGAGGGTAAGCAAAGTGCAATACAAAAAACCAGCAACCACCGACAAACAATGAGTTAATCGGTGGTCACCAGAGTCATGCCAGCCTCTATAAATGCTTCTTCCCTCTTCAGAGAGAGAGACCTGCGACAGGACAGGCGGATGATCGATGGAGGCACAGCAATACACGGGTGCATTAAAAAAAAACCCTCCCTAGGTACATTGTTACCATAAGGGTACAATGTTCCTAGTGAATGTTTGACAGTGTTTTATTCTATAGTATAATATTTAACATTGCTACACAATGTTACCGCGTCCTTGTTCTGCATGCTGATATACATTATAAATTCAAGTTGCTAATAAAATGCTATCTTCTAAAATAATACGCAACAAAGTGCCTTAAAATTAACAGAAAACAAAATATAAATAAGTAAAACTATGTGTTCAAGTATGCGGTGTCGAGCGGTCGAGGGTTCATTTGCGAAGCTGAAAATAGATAAGGCAGGTTCATTTATGCATTTTACCAAACTTAATTTAGCTATCTTTTGAATTGAATGAATAGACGAGAAAGGCGCTCGCCTGATGGTAAGCGCTACGGCTGCCCATAAACAGAAGCAGAACTTTGAATTACAAAGCACTGCATGGCACTGAACTGCGCTCATCACGCTGAGACATAAGATGTTAAGTCCCATAATTTGCCCAGTAATTTCACTGACTTTAATGTCCTGCAAACCGAAACACAACAGTACACACTGTCGCTTGGCTGCAGAAATAGATAAAGCGGTGGTACCAACACAGACGGCCTTTCGCATACGAGGGACCTACGACCTTGTAAAACCACTTTGTATCTAGCTAAATAATGTGCAACAAAGAGCCTTAAAATTAACAGACAACAAAATATAAATAAATAAAACTATGTGTTCAAGTATGCGGTGTCGAGCGGTCGAGGGTTCATTTGCGAAGCTGAAATAGATAAGGCAGGTTCATTTATGCATTTTACCAAATGTAATGTAGCTCTTTAAACTAA
The DNA here is from genome assembly GCA_949126905.1 of Amorpha juglandis. Lineage (NCBI taxonomy): Eukaryota > Metazoa > Arthropoda > Insecta > Lepidoptera > Sphingidae > Amorpha > Amorpha juglandis. The sequence continues at coordinate 1,200,482 of OX421368.1, forward strand.
TTTTATATAGAACCATACTTACATACATACATTACGCTCTGACGCCTGTAATCCCCGAAGGGATAGGCAGAGCTTTAACCAGTATACCCACATTTCGCCGAGTGGTTGTATGTGTCTATTTGTGACACTTGTGTAACACATAAAAGAATGGACTAATTTGAATGTAGTTTTTTTTTCGGAAGCTTAATCGAGACGGTTTTTGGCTATGTGTAAACAAAATCTGTTCAGTTTTTTTTTCTAATTGACATCGGGTTTCTTTAATGGTTCCAAATCATAAGAGTTTGATATTTTTTTTATCTGAGCCTACCATGTGCCTGTCGCAGGACCCTCTATTTGCTTCTTCCCTCCCTGGCGGAAAGAAACTTTTATACAGGCCAGCATGATTCTAGTGACCACTGATGAACTCATTGTGTGTCGGTGGTCGCTGGTTTTTGGGACTGTACTACGCTTACCATCAGGTGTAGTACAGTCACTTTACCGTGGTCGGATATAAAAAAACTGACACGACCAGGCACTATTAGTATTTACTAGCTGAATTGCTTTTAATAGATGCAAACTGCCCACGCCAAATAGCCGCGATATTAATTAGACGATTTGGAAGTGGCCTGAATAAATAGAAGCAGATAAGTCAGACAAAATAATTTAATTTTAGTTAGATGTAATTAGTTGTATTTGCTTTAATGAGAGACGAGGTATTTTTGCTAACACATGCTGAGCTGTGGCCGTTTTGTGAGCACACCAGAATCTAAGTTTTTTGTAATTAATTCTATCTGTTATAATGCGGTTGGTTCCAATAAAGCTATTTTTTTGTCTGCCTCTATTAGGGCTTGGCAGTCTTCTCACATCACATGCGATCGCGAGGGCGCGTACCTAGCCGTTGGTTTGACCAAATAAAAACACTCACGGGGCTCTCAGAAACAACAGCAATGAGACATGCTAAGGACAGACAAACCTGGAAAGAAGAGAAAAAGAAAGAATGGACGTCCACGGTGTCAACAGCAACACGACATTTACAACGCCGTCTCGGGTCGCACCAAGAAAATGCACAATTAAACGAAGGACGCATATCATCCACGAGGCGGCTGGGACCCTCGGTATCCCTGATTCGTCACCTCTTACGACAAGCATCATTCCATCCATTGGTAGAATTCTTCAAATGCCCCCAACCCGTGAACGGAGTTGCATATCTCTCTATTTAGGCTTCCGCTTACCTGAAACAATATTTGGGTATAATTTTCGAGGTTTACCTTATCACGGTGCCATAAACTTAGTTAATACTGCTAAAGTATGTATCAGCGTGCACACGAACCGTAAGTCAGGCTACATTAGTCAAATTCCTAAATAAGCCGCTATGAGTCCATGTGTTTGGATTTCTGTTGGTAATTTATGTTGCTTCGCTTAAATAGGCCATCGTGATCATATTCTGGTTTATTCAAAATAATACAGTATTGTTTAAGCACTGTTGTGTTTTGTTGAAGGATTTTGAAGTCAGTAATATCACATGGTGTTATGAGACTAAATAATACGACACGTTCAAATATGAGAGTCAGACTGACATATTTATACCGGCAAAAAGATGCTTTTTTTTTAATAAATACATAAATACACCCAACAGTCACACACATAGTCCTGGCCCCACAGTAAGATACGAGTCTTGTGTCGTAGGTATCAGGAACTATGAGAGACTTGTTCACTATATACTTCAACTTAAACTTAAAATTACTGTCTTTTATATTAGTTTCTGGTTAAATTTCACAATATTAAATCAAAATTCTGTTAATTGGATGTTGATTTGATCAGCCTTTGAGAAAGAAGGTATAAGTCCAAAAAAATATAGGTTTAAATGTATTGCCTATTTTCGTCTTGATATTCACAGGATTTTAACGCACAACTAATTGCTCCTATATAGAATTATCAAAGTTCTGCCGCTAATTAACGCCGAACAAAATTTTAGAACTTTCCCCAAATTCTGGTCTGAGGTCTTTACGTTTAAATTTTAAATATCAGAAACCGCACTAACCGAACCACAAATACGGTTTATCGAAAACTGATATAAATATTTCGGAGTTTAGTGGCTCTTTTCACGATGGATAATTATTTGTTAACTCCCGACGAAAAAGAGAGATAATCTATGTTGGATATCTTTTGCGAGAATAGAAATATCGTGGAAAAATCGTAGGTTTTTTTTTTATCCTGGCTCGGTAAAGTGACTACGCTACACCTGATGGTAAGTGTAGCGCAATCCAAGAATAGTGTCGACTAACGATAAACAATGTGTCCATCGTAGGTCGGCAAGATCATGCCGGTCTCCCGAAGGGCCAAGGGGGAGGAGAAGGAAAAGGGATGGGAAAAGGGTTTGGATCAGGGGGCAAGCCCCCTGGGGAGAACCGGATATACACTGGCTGACCCTGAAACGCGACCCACACAAGGTGGGCCACTATGGCAGGTTTTAGCACAAGTGTACGGTGGTCGCTATCCAGTCATACAAGTATCCTCCCACCAGCAAAATTGATCGTATCACGAAATAGTTGGCGCAGTTTTATTGCGTACGCGGTACGACTGCTGTGCTAAGATCTCGAGATCGATCCCCGGGTCGGTTAAAGTGATATTGGGCTTTTTTGGCACGTTGCCAAACTTAAAGGAAAGGGATAATTAAGGGATTGGGGGTGGGATTTGGGCGCCAGATATCTCACTCACCAGTAAGCCGCAGCAATACTGTGAAGAAACACGAAGCCTTCAAAACCTATAAATATGCGAAAGACCTCATTTTATTTGGAATTCGTCTCGAAACAACCTCTACATATCTAAATATTTGGTAGGCGCGTACATTTTTTACGGGGTATAAATCGAAGGGTCCCGGTCGTAAAACTTTACTTTGGTAAGCAATACAACATAATCTAATTCGACCCAATCTGAAACGGGAATCTTATATGTAAAAAAGGTTTTTTTTTTTGGAACGAAGTTCCTTACGGCAGGCTTGGAGGGGATAGGGATTTTGCTGCGCGACCGAACTGAAAAAAATGTGATAGTAAAAGCGTAAGAAAACAGCGTAAGAAAAAAGCGTTAAAAGCGCCGCATAACCAGCCAGCGTTAGTTCCTTTTTGACTGCACCAAAATTGTGTGCGAATTTCAGCTCAATCAGTTTTTAAAATGAAATTCATTCAGCCAGTTATACTTGAAGTATTTTTATATCTCCTTCGATTTTTAAAAGAATTTTACATAAATTGATAAAAAATGCTATACAATAGCTTTACCGCGGCAGTCTCCGAGTGCTACACGTCTTTTTTTTATTTTGTTATTTTAGTTGATAATTTGTATTTTTTTACAATTTGTGTCGATTCTACATTAGCCGAAGGAACTTCGTTCCTACCTGGTGTCCCACGACACACACCAATTTTTTTTATTTAACCGAATGACGAGACGAGCACGTCGCTCGTAAGATGCGACATGATAGTAAGCGCCACGCCTGCCTATAAACAGAAGCAACACCACATGGAACTTTGAAAAACAAAGCACTACGTCACTCTGGTATCCCCCACCCTCCCTGAAACGTAAGATGTTAAGTCTTATAATGCTCAGTGATTTCACTGCCTTCAATGACCTTCAAAACGGAACACAGCAGTACTTCTGTTGCTTATCGGCAGAAAAAGGCAAAGCGGTGGTACCAACCCAGACTCCTCGTACCTCCTAGTAGACTGAAAACATTTTATAATAAACATTAAAATTGCTTAGGCCTCCATGGCATAGTGAGTAGCCGGCTGCGGAGCGTAAGTCCGTGGGTTCGATTCCCACACCGAGTCAAATTTTTGTGTGTTCCACAAATATTTGTTTCAGGTCTGGGGGATCTAGGATAGCAAGTCCCTCGTTTTTGATACACACGATACAGGTTAACCAACCAGGTATGTGACTGTTGGGTGTATTTATTTATTTACTCGTGTAAATCCAAATTTTAATCCAATTACAGCCAATTTCGAGTTAATTCTATCAATTATTGAGTAAGCATACAATTAATTATTTACATTTAATACATTACATTTAATTATTAATATTACGAAATTCCAGGTATTAAATGCCGTTTAATGAATTTACAAGAGATTCACGAATACCGTATTAATGTAAATAATTGTAACTGACCAATAGCACTCAATTAATAAATTGCCATCGATCAATAAGCTAAATAAATACCAAGTTTTCGATTGGAATATCATTAAATGAGTGGTAGAGCCATGCTGTAGACAGTTTTGTCTACAGCATGGATGGGCCGGCTCGACTGGGTCTTTACTGACTCACAGCAAAACGAAGTAAAGTAGCGGCTTGCTGCTGTTTTGTACGGCGGGTGAGATATCCGGAGGCCCAAATCTCCCTCCCCTTCTTAATCCCTTAATTATACCTTCCCTTTAAGGACGGCTACGCGCCATGATTCTTCTAGTATTGTAGGCGTACATGGGCGGTGGAGATTACTTACCATTAGGTGACCCACTTGCTGGTTTGCCGGTCTATGCTATAAAAAATATATATATTCTGGTAGTAGGTCATTACACTGCTTTAAGTTTCAAACCGAAACTTAGTACATACTTCGTACTTTTATATTTCTTGGTAGCACAAAGCCTGTACTACTAGTTTCTTACAATTTATAAAAATATGAATGTATTCGTCATTAAACTAAACGCAGCGAATGCAGGGATAAGTCCTGCTACCTATACAGTTAAAAACACTTGATTTAAATTCGCCAACCGTTCGCAACGTGTCCGCGCCGTGACAATTGACTTCAAAAATCCTAAGGGTTTCGACAAATAGCAGGCTTATGGCGGGACGCTGACGGGACTGCGTATAGGTAGTCCAGCGCGACGGTTCTGTGTGACATTTTCTATATTGACTAATGCATAACAACTGCTCACGTCCCGTCAGAGTCGCGTTGCCGTCCCGCCCCGTCCGCTGTTTGACCAAACCCTAAAGACATTAGTATTCGTGTCTGGTACGAGCCTGAAGATTCCCTGGCAGCGACCAGGGCATATGCCACTACCAAGCACGGGGCACCCCAGAAGACGGCAGTATTGCGAGTCCAGGTGAGTGAGTACATCCACTACTGGAATGTTTTGTTCCTGGTCCTTCGATTCAATTTCCACAACAGTCCGTCTAGTATAAGTTTTGATAGCTTTTCAAAGCAATTTACATTTTCAGTTAACTCCATACGTCGGCTCGGTCATAATGATGAACTTAAATTGGTAGTATGAGTAACTTTATATTATACTAGCATTCGCTCGCGGATGCGCCCTCGTAAAATTCTGTGCCGTTATATTATCTAAGTCACCTATGTCTATCAGGGATAATGTAGGATACTAATGGCGAAAGAATTTTTCAAATCCACCCAGTAGTTTCAAAGCCTATTCAATGCAACGAAACAGTCAAATCTTTCCTCTTTATAATATTACTTTAGATTAGTCGAAAGTGGTGGGATATTTAATATATAATAATAAATCTGCCATAGTGATCCACATACCTTGTGTGGATCGCGTTCCAGGACCAGCCAGTGTATTTCCAGCTCTCGCGATAAAATCCGTTTAAATTAGTTTTATTTCAATGTGTAATATTCGCGTAAGCATAAGATATCTTTCCGTTTAAATTAGTTTTATTTCGTACTAGCTAAGTAATACTGTAGTTACACATTGCTGTCTGGCAACAGAATTAAAGCAGAGGTATCATAGGCCCTCTCACATACTCCTCGTCATCTACCACCTCGTCAAATGCTCCTTAACATCTACGACATACATTTGCACCATACAATAGCTTAGCAATAGCATCATACATATGCGGCAGCGGCTTGGCCATGCTCCTAGCATTGCCGATGTCCATGACCGGAGCAACCGCTTACTATCAGGCGGGTCGCTTGCTCGTCTGCCTATTAAGGCAGTAAAAAGAAAGTCAAAGCCACAAAATATTCTCATTCATTCATTCTCCCGCGACTGTACTTTCGAACTCACCACGCACAAACTCAAAACACACTGATTCCGTCCATATATTAGTACAAATCTAAGGCACTTAAGCTATAAATCAAGTTTACCGAGGGAACACAAAAGCACTTTTCTTTGAGAAACTGCGCGGGACCGGGGAGGCTCGCATGCAAAATGAGCGCCTTTTGTTACTTGACGACGGTCTCCTGTCTCGGAAATGGACGCGACCAATCCGCCACTCCTTGGGTATTTCGTGTAATATTCAAGTTTTTGGGATCAAGCTAAGAGTGTTAAGTCTAGATTTTACGCATAAATAGCTGTCCCGCGTGGTTTCACCCGCAACATAAAGTTAGGGTTTAAATATATGTGGGGATATGCGAAAATCTAAGAAAACAAATAACAAGCTAGAACCCAATTACCACGACGACGAGCGCAGTTCGGTGCCATGCAGTGCTTTGTAATTCAAAGTTCTGTGTGCTGTGACTTCTGTTTATGGGCAGGCGTGGCGCTTACCATCTGGCGAGCGCTTTACTCGTCTCATCATTAAATCAAATAAAAAAAAGTTGCGTGTGGTATGTGAGTGTCATTTTTAGGTAAGCATAAGTTAAGCCTTTCCTTGTACTACGACAACCATGCCAAAATAATAGTATATTTAATTCATTATTGATGAAAATCTTGAATCATTTCGAATCTTTAAAAATAATTAATACTAACAATTGTTAACCGGATCAGATAGCAGGATTGAATTTTGATTTATTTTTAATTGAAACTAAATAAAAAAGCTCTAATTCCATTCCAGAATGATCTGTACTTCTTTCTTTAACTAATAACTCTGCAAAGACGACTTATACCTTTACATTGAACTTGATATTATAATTACAGCAAAATGTAAAGAAAATGACCACCGTAAAGAAATTTGAGCACCCGCGGCCATCCCCGTAATTATACCGACAAATTAGCATAATTATGTTTTGTTCGGGGACAAAAAGTGGTACATTTAGAGGGATTTTCACACATTACAAGCACTTCATTACGGTCCAATTAGCTGCTAAGTTTAAAATTTATTATTATTGTGTTTAAACTATGACCATAGAGTCCAGATTTAGGTAATATAAAACATGTATACTGTATAGGCCACTCCAACCACGATCGTAACGATGGACAAATATATAATAACGTACTCTGTAATATTTTTTTTACATCTCGATAAAAAATAAGTATACCAAACTTAGAAACTGACTTCAAAAAAATAACACTGCAATGTGAAAGGTATACAATTCAGCTAGCAGTCAGCGACACAAGTATCAACAAAAAGATCTATATAGAAATTGTTATTTTTGACTTTGACACTTTGACTTTTGACAATTTTCAGTGTTAATACAGCTATGGTATGTAAATTCCAACTAAAAAACACAATCGCGGCGACTGAGCTGTTGTCCATTAAGGAGTTTCATTTTTTACTCTATCCTCCATCATCAGAGCTTAACCAAATTTATATGGAACCACATCGCAACCAAACTCATGAAGTTATTATCTGTCCGTGTGTCTGCTTGTCTGTCTGTGTAGCTGAAATTTTCTCAGAACTGGTGTTTTTATTGTAGACATCTTAAGAAATGAGTGGATGACTTGCATTTAACCGGATTTTTAAAATGTTTCTATAAAAATACGTCATACCGCTAAGGAATCATTGCCAAGTTTAAATCACATTAAAATCTATCGATTGACCTCATTTTACTAAATGTCCAGCCAAATAAATTTCCAAGTCCTGAGAAATTTCCAGTTAATTCCATTCCTTATTAGACTATCGTTGTCTATCTACTACCATACTTCATAATAAAATCAAGCTAAATATATCACTGGGACAAGACAAAAAGAAATTCACCCTTTCCCATCCATTATTTATATTGGCAAAGAATGTCCATAGCGGAAAGGTGGGGCAAACAAAATGCTCTTATATCTTACAGTTACCTGCGCGTACGGAAGTTATGTAAACACTCTCATGAATGATAAAAAAGTGTCCACTCGGAAGGGTCTTGAAAGGTCGCTGGAGATGGGACTGAGTCGATGATATTTTTCACGGTTTTGCTTGTAAGAAATTCATCGAAAGATATGATAAATCTTTGTTGGTAGGATATTCGTATCCGCCCGAACAGCGACCACTGCAGGTGTACCTGCCATAGTGATCTACACGCCTTGTGTAGATAGCGTCCAGGATCAGTCTGTGTATATCTGGTTCTCCCGAAAGGCTTGCGGTATAAGTTGATGGTTGATTGGAGTGGGTATAGGGGACATCCTTGAATCACTGTGCCTGCATCGGTCCTCCGCCTGTCCTGTCGCAGGCCCCCCGATTTGCTTCTTCCCTCTCCGAAGAAGGATCCTACAAGCATCGGAGAAGGCCCCGGCAGATGTTTAGGATTTGGAAAGTTTATACCTTTTTAGACATATAATTTGGGATTGATAGATTCACATTATAGTACTTCAACATAATATTTGTACAATAATTTCATGAAATTAAACAGAACAGCCCATGGGATTTTAGTAAATATATCAGTCAATTATTTGATTTGGGTTCATTGACACAATGGTACGACAGTAAACATCAATACATTAGCATCGGTGAATATTAATTAATAAATAATAATGGTTATACTCTTGGTAAGTGATCTCAAAGTGTACGAGTCCTGATTCCTGAGTAGACTAGTTCTATCATAAAAACGAAAATATTATTTTTATTATTTTAGAAGTTCACAATATCAATTTTAACTTTATTCGGTGTCAGGAAAGCAATTGGAATAAAATCTCAAATAATCCATCGACATCGACAGTTCAGTAATCTCTACTGTATGTCGACGCGGCGAGACAGAATGGATGTAATTTCCCACCCGAGGATGGACGGGCGCGTGGACGGACACGCGAATTGATCAAGCCTACTAGTTATTCCACCTTTGTGAGCTGTTATTAAGGAATGACTGGATTTCATTTCTTATTAGAAGCAGAGCTAATTTTATCGATATAAGACTTCTTTTTTGAGTGGACCACGAACATCTTAAGCCCGAAGCTAACCTCACCTGGACGTCGAATACTTAGCTAATTGAGGGACGAGACAAAGGCTAGAATTGGTCCCCGTTGCGGGTTTTGGGGGTCAGACGGCGGGTATAAAATACAAAATCCAAAATGTGAATTATAGAGCCACGCTGTAGATAGTTTTGTCTACAGCATGAATGGGCTGGCTTGTCCGGATCTTTACCACTGTTTCACATAAAAACGATGAAGTATCGGATTGCTGCTGCGTTTCGTACGATGAGTGAGATATCCGGAGACCCAAATCTTCCTCTGCTTCCCAATCCCTTAATTTCCCTTTCCTTTAAGGTCGGTAACGCGCCTTTGATTCTTCTGGTATTGTTGGCGTCCATGGCCGGTGGAAATCTCTTACCATCAGGTGAACCACTTGCTTGTTTGCTGGTCTATGCCATAAAAAAATCCATCAAATCATGATGTAGAGATGGACACTGACATTAAACTGGGATAATGCCAAACAGAAAGAAAAATTGATTATCATCATCATACTTAGTACTGAAGTAGTGGCGTTGTGGCGAGGTCAGCAAACATTATATTTCAAGATACAGATTTTTTTGAATAAAATTTTACAAGCGGCCATTTAACTGAAGTCACACCTGATATACTGTTCAATATGTTACACTCATATCAAGTATAGAACTAATATCCTTCCGAATGCACCTTGTCTGGTGAGTTCCCGCAAGTCTTAAATATACGGTACAAGGAAGTCATAAAATATGTGTCGCAAGCGAAACACTCATTGTAGCTGACTGTTGTAGTATAACCACATGTATGGCGAAACGTAAGGCTGCTTCCTTAGGAGTTGAATATTATGTTTCACTTTCTACTCTTTTGTATTCAAAATATGAAAGTGTGGATGTTTATGAGTTTGTGAATTTGGATGTTTGTTCAATTCGTGAATTAATCACTAAGCCCGCTGACCGGATTTGGATATTTAGCATACAGGTAGATCATGACCTATATATAAGGACATAGGGTATATAATCCCGTGGGATATGAGACAAACCAAAATTAAACACATAAAAAAACCCGAAATACACATATTACAGTAATTATTTCTTATTCTTCCACCTGTCCGTATCCCACTTGCAGTGGGGCCAGAGCATCATGGTATTAAACAGATGTTACTGAAATATTTGGCTTGTATTTTTTACGACCGGTCACCTGCCTGAAGCCACCCGCTCTAGAGAGACGCTAATGTTTGTTTCGCTAGATGTGAAACAAACATTTGTCTCAGTGCGGGAATCGAACCCGCCTCTCGCTTCACGGCCGGCTACTCGCCCACTGCGTCATGGTGGTTGGCACTCATATTACTGTATTTAATATATTAATGCAAAAGGCCCATTCATAAAGGTAAAATAAGAGGACTCCTTACAAAATTTACATCAACCTCAGTAAGATCATTGAATATTGCTATTTTCTCTAATTTTCTAATACAACTCCGTTTTATACAAGAAGGTGAAAAGAACTGCTATTTCTTTCAAGTGTATTTTCAACTTTTGACGAAATTAATAATTAATGGATAATAAACACCCTACGTACGAGTTTGATTCACGATTATTTGATTTCTGAGGTTCAAATTTAGACCGGAGTCCTTGTCGGAAAATTGGAAAATGTAAGCAGGAGACCGAAAAATACTAAAATTATACGGTGGCTGTTAAGATACTATTGCAAGCTACTTCCAAAACTAAATACATCAACTACAATTCAACCACCAAATTTAGGTTACCCACCCATCCTTCAAAACAAATGTTACATTATTCTAAATCTCCTTACCGAAAGACCAGTGAGGGCATTGAAGCTGTCGGCCATTTTCCTAAGCCGGGTCCTGATTTAAATCACCGTACATATTGTGTCGAGACCCGTTCGAACCTACAAATGCTCGGATCATTCCTTTGGAACAATTTGAAAGGTCTGCAGAACTTTCTAGAAATATTGGAATAAATTATTTATTTGAAACGTGCAGTTGTAAGGATTTATTTATAAACGTGCAACTATGGTGTAGTAAAAGTTTTTTACGTTTTCTCTGGATAAATTAATGTCACTTATCATAAAGAGGAAATTCGGTTTTATAAGTAGATCAGTTGGACCTACATACGCAAACAGAAATCAACCCACAGCAAGTTCATATGGAGATACTGATTTCGTTTTGCTAAATTAACTAATTTGAATTAATTTTAATACTGTATTTGTTTGCAAAATCGTACATGGAATATATTTCATGACCGATTTTCCAAAAAACTTCGAGATAAAATTAGTTTAAATTATTGAATTTGGTAAAAAAAAATCAGTATCTCCATTTGAACTTACAGCAAGTTTTAGTTTCCGTTTGCGTAAGTAGACCCAATTGTAATTCTGCTTATAATCATATAAGTGTATTAATTACAAATTGGCTTCTGTAATATACTATTAGGTTTGTCGTAAAAATATTGTGTTAACATACTCTTTATTACAAAGTAATCTCAAGATAGGGCGAAGTGAAAGTATTGAAATTGAAAGCAGACCCAAGTAATATGACGAGATAACTTTTTACAAATATATCATTATAAACATACACTCACAAAAATTATTATGCAAATAGCGAGCAACTTTTTCGTCTCGCCATTCAGACAATCAGCAGTTAGACAGCACATCAAAATAATGGAAATGGATTTGGTGTTTAAGGTATGTTATTTAGTGTTTTCATTGTCCAGACTGAAATGATCTTCAGACCGTGGATATCTAAACAATACTAAACAAGAGACAAGTGCTATTACAATTATTTTTAACATAAAATAAATCCGACTCAAAATAAATAAAATGCTAAAAATAAATCTAAACAGATTTGATTCGCTGACATTGTGAAATTATGACAATGATTGATACGACAAAAATTAAAATTGTTCTTTTATCTTTTAGTTTTAATGAGCCGGTTTTTTATATCATTTTTATTACTGAAAGGATCATCAAAATCGGTGAATAAACGTCGAAGTTAGTCTTTAGGGACCACTACTGCAGTAAACATATTCGAAAAAAAAAATAAAGTAATCATCCAAATCACTCCACATTTGACGGAGTTAAGCGTGATCATACATAATAAAAGAATTTATATTAGACAAGCTAAGAAGATTTAAGGTTTATTTGTGTTCGTTATAAACAGTAGAATTTCTAAAAATTTTCAAAACACCCATATGAAAGTACCTTTACACTAGCGTGTGCAGTAAGTGCAAGGCCCGAGGAATCCCCCGTCTCAACCACAAGCCTCGGCGACAATTTGCCCTAATTACTAGCAAGGTAACTTCCCAACATGTCACTTCTATTTACTTTATTAGTTACGATCAAATTCCACCTTGTTATTTAGGATACTTTAAAGTGAGTGTTTTTGTTTGTTTGACTTTAGTTTTGGAACTATGGAACAAAATCATGATGTAAGAGCTAACTCTGTAATCTAGTTTACAGTATCTACTTTAAGCTTTACAAGGTGATAGATCCCTCGTATGCGAGAGGCCGTCTGGGTTGGTACCACCGCTTTGTCTATTTCTGCCGCCAAGCAACAGTGTGTAAGCGCTGTTGTGTTTCGGTTTGAAGGACATTAAAGCCAGTTAAATTACTGGGCATTATGAGACTTTCCATGTTGTGTCTCGGGGTGACGAGCGCGGTCCAGTACTATACAGCGCTTTGTAATTCAAAGTTATGTGTGGTGTTGCTTCTGTTTATGGGCAGGCGTGGCGTTTGCCATCATGCGAGCGACTTGCCCGTCTCATCGTTTGAATTAAAATCTCATAGTTATAATATATTTTTTTTCTTTTTTTATTGCCTTGATAGGCAGACGAGCAAGCGGCCCGCCTGATGGTAAGCGGTCACCGCCGCTCATGGACATCGGCAATGCCAGGGGCACAGCCAAGCCGCTGCCTACCGTTAAAATATTTATGTCCCTGTACTTAAATTTCGATATACAAGTGAAATGAGTAAATGTGAACTGGAATTTATGATTATTAACCTGCCCAATTATGCTCTTGATTGATAAGCATTCTCGAGGGGACATCGGCAAACTTGATTTATGTCTTTGACAAAGTACTCCAGTTCAAAGGAAGTTTAAATCTTCGCAGCCACTTCTAAATTAGTTCTTACTGCGTCTCGTGCTTAGAAATATGAAAGAGGTTGGAAAGTGACAGTTGGAGTCTTAGATAGGGCCGTGGAAATATTTACAGCATTATTATTTTTTTGCTTCTGTGCTGAAGTATCGGGTTCGATCCCCGGGTCGGATAAAGTGATATGGGGTTTTTCTATCATGCAATGCTCAGTATCAGCCCGGAGTCTTGAATTGTACCTGGTAGGGCGTGCTCTATCACATCATGGGACCGAAATACGCTCGGTGAAATGTGGGTATAATGGGTACAAGGGCAACGCGCTCATGATTCTTCTGGTATTGTGGGCGAACGTGGGCGGTGGAGATTACCATCAGGCGACCCACTTACTTGCACGTATGGTATAAAAAATATGATTAAAGTCGGTCTATTTGTTTATGCGCTACAATGCCACAGACGGATGACTACAAACATACACAACTTGGTAAAAATTGTAACTGCCCTCTTTGTTGTCTCGGGTTAAAAATTTAAAGCAGTATTATAACAAATTAAATAGAATTCATCGTATTAACTAACGCTCCACCATGCCATAGCTGTAGTTTGCACGGAAATCCCGTATGTGTTAAAGAATAATAATTTAACGTAAGATGTACAGAACCTATTAATAGGTTGTCTCTGAGAAGACAACTAATAATTTAATAATATAGCCGAGAGTACTCTATATTGGGAGTTGCGCAAGATAAGCACGAACATAACGCATAACGTAACAGAGAAAGTTTGACTTTACTCCCCATACATTTTTATACTCATTTTTTACATTTGCTTTAAATTTGTTTATGTAAGAAAATCGATTCTTAAGAAGTAACTCCAAATATAATTATATTAGGTCCTTACATATGAAATTGGCGTTTTTCGTACTGGCCACTTTAATAACAAATTTCTCCTCTTTGGTAAGGAATTCCAAATTCAAATTTGTACAGCTATAGACTCATGTATTTGTGCTTCGATGATAGTCATTCATTTGTTTTTTTTCTTCTGTTTTTTTCTGTTTGCGTCACTCATTTTACAAAATGGAAAACTTAAAATATCGCATTTTTTACGAGTACGAGTTCCGCCGTGGCACTAGTGCTGCGGAAACAACTCGAAGGGTGAATGATGTGTATGGCGGTCGTGTTGCAAAAGAAAACACAGTTCGTTTTGGTTCCAACGTTTTCGTTCTGGAAATTTCGACCTGCAGAACAAGCTCCGTGGACGGCCTGAGACTCAAGTTGATAATGAAGAGTTGAAGGCTATTGTGGAAGCGGATCCATCGCAAACCACGTCCGAGTTAGCTGCAGGCTGCGATGTTAGTGATAAAACTGTTTTAATTCACTTGAAGCAAATTGGGAAGATTAAAAAGCTTGAAAGATGGGTACCTCACGAATTGACTGAAGCAAACCGGCAAACGCGCGTCGACTGCTGCGATACATTACTAAACCGGCACAATAATGAAGGTATTTTAAACCGAATCATTACCTGTGATGAAAAATGGGTTCTTTACGATAATCGGAAGCGCTCAGCGCAATGGTTGGATCCTGGCCAGCCAGCCAAATCCTGCCCCAAGCGAAAATTAACCCCAAAAAAGTTACTTGTAAGCGTTTGGTGGACTAGTGCCGGTATTGTTCATTACAGTTTTCTCAAATCTGGCCAGACTATTACGGCTGATGTCTATTGTCAGCAATTGCAAACCATGATGGAAAAGCTAGAGGCTAAACAACCTAGGCTGGTCAATCGCTCCACGCCACTGCTGCTTCACGACAACGCTAGACCACACACTGCGCAACAGACGGCTACTAAATTAGAAGAGCTTCAATTGGAAAGTCTAAGACATCCTCCGTACTCCCCGGACCTTGCTCCAACAGATTACCATTTTTTTCGAAATTTGGATAACTTCTTGCAAGGGAAAAAATTCAACTCCGATGGGGCAGTCCAAATCGCCTTCAAAGATTTTATTGATTCCCGTCCGACTGGTTTTTTTAGTAAAGGGATCAATGAACTACCTATGAGATGGCAAAAGTGCATAGAAAATAATGGTTCATACTTTGATTAATTAAATATATTATATTAAAAAATATTCGACTTTTTGTTCCTCCCATACAAAACGCCAATTTCATATGTAAGGACCTAATATTAACTTGATAATAGAATACATACATTGTTAAATAGACATTGTATTATACGTAAATATTATATAAAGTATACATATGTAAATATTATAATACGGGACTTTCTGTACCTTTGCTTATCCCTAAGGGAATGCAGAAAAGATTTTAATGCAGAAGTATGCTATTTTACGCTATTTGGATTTTAAAACATTTGTAATATTCATGAGATTTAAAATTAAAATACGTCTATGTTCTTTAAGACGTTTGCATTAATATTAAAGTAGATCTAAGTGAACTGCTGTCCAATAAAATACAAAAACATTTGGTACAAAATTAATTGACAGATATATAAAAATCTTTCTGATATTATTTTTTATTAGCATAAGAGCAGCGTAGTTGTGTGTGTCGAAAATGCTGAGGTATATTATTGAATAATTATTAATGATTCACTTATAAGCAGGACGGGTATTTTGACATTAGAAACAGTGGCATCATTTTCCCGTACCAGGATAAATGAAATGGATTAGTCTTAGGGTTATTTATGTTTATTTACCACTAATACTCAGTATAATATATAGTATATTATACTGTTTCAGCGATCGAAAGATCTTTATTAAATAGAAAATATATTATTAAAATCATTGCTTTTGTGTACAGTGTACACGTTGTTGGTGACATGTTTGTCGATAATTTACAAAACTTTAACGTTTGTATCCCCGAAGGAGTAGGCAGAGGTACAACTAGTGCACTCACGATTCGCCGATCCTATTTCCATCCCATGATATAACGATAGGTGGCAACTAATGTGTGATTTTTCAGAACGAAAATCAAACAAATTATGATTATCCGACCTGGGATTTGAATCTAGGTCTTCAAAGTTTCTCAGCGTGAGTAGACTAGGAGACCAATGAGGCGTTCCCTAATTCTTGCCTTTAAAATTAAATAAATTGTCTTATCTGGCAACTGGTTAGTGTATGGTAACAGGAACTACGGATAAGTTGTTCTCAGGACCTAACGAGGCAATGTAGCGTGAAGTGGCACTGTTAGACTTCACAAATTCAAACGCTAGATCCCTTGTCTTCATCGGAATCAGCCGTTGGGCAATTAACTGTCTTTAATCCTAGAAAAAAATCTAGCTCCTTTGTTCATTGTACTAAGTACGAATGTCATTTTGCTTAAGAATTGTTCCGACTAATTAAGACGTTCTTTTGTTTGTTTTTTTTTTGTTGAAGACATTTGAATTCTTTCTGGGTGATAGGAATCAAGTAAGTCAAGAGGAGACAATATATTTGATTATAATAATACTAGCTAGCTCTGTGAAATACAATTAATTTAAACGGATTTTATCGCGGTTTATTATTTTAATTTTGGTCTGGACGTTTTCGAAAGCCTGGTTTGAGATGTAGGTTGCCCCGAAATGTTAATGTTGCATTATCCACCTTCAGTTTAAAATTATAAAGGTTTATTGATGGTCCGATCTACGCAGAAGGAGCTCACGGTGTTTTTAGGTCTGGGAGAGAGTCTTTTGGGATCGAATTTTATTAAGTGTATAATGCAGCAACTGACAGAACATTCAGAGGAAGGCTTTCTTATTACTGGCCTAAACAGTTAGCGAGCTGCTAGACTCCTTATTCAGTTGAATAAAAAAGATGATGTTTTCACCGCGTATATGGTTGCCGCCAATTAGACGGTTTACAAGGAAAGTGCCTTGCCACCAAGAAAATGTAATATATTTTGTGCGACCAATTAAAACTCGTGAGAACGCAAAACTTTAGTAAATTAGACAAATCCGTTGGGACATCAGTTAGTTTAGAGAGTTCTACAGCCTGTATCTCTGCCACTTTAAACATTGTGTAAATTAAGAAAAAAAACTACTTCATATGTTCCATTTAAAGCAGCAATATCTCAGTTGGGAGTGGTACATGATAGCTGAGACGAAAGTTGCAGGATCGAAGCAGATCATGAGCAGGTGCTGCTTCTGACTTTTCTAAGTTAAATTTATATTCATTGTTGATTATCGCTTGCATTGGAAACTGAAATAGCGTTAGGAAACCTGCGTAACTGAGAATTCCTTACAAGGACTCTTGTATGAAATCTGCCAAACCATTGGGCCAGAATGGTCGACTAAGGCCGGATTCTAGGTCGTCGATCGTGAAAACTATAAGCCAAAGCTTTTTGTAAGTCGTATTAAAAAGCATGTTTCGCCGACCCCACTGCGAGTGGGATAAGGGAAGAAGTAATTTTTTTGCTGGTGGTAGGATATTCATATCCGCCCCGATAGCAACCATTGTAAACATGATGTAAAAACCTGCCATAGTCTGCCACACACCTTGCTTGGATCGCGTTCCAGGATCAGCCAGTGTATATCCGGTTCTCCCGAGGGGCTTGCGACATGACTTGATGGTTGTTCGGGGCGGGTGTAGGAGTATATCCTTGTAATCCTGTGCATGCATTGGTCATCCGCCTTTCCAGTCGCAGGTCTCTCGATTCGCTTCTTCCCTCTTCGGAGTGTGAGAAGTATTAATATAGGCCGGCATGACTCTTCGGCCAACTTAACGTGGGCACGTTACGAATCTACACGATCATATTCAATAAGGTCCCTGCGACTTTCATCTCAGCAGACCGTATCACTTTAGCTGCACTAGAACAAAAAAGAAATAAAATCAAAAATTTTATTTAAAAAGAAAGTACACAGTCGCTATACCGCTTTTAGGCGATGCTGAACGCATTTTTTACCTAATTAGGGCTTTTAAAGCAATTCTTAAAACCACTAAAGATTTAAGCTTGATTTTAGACGCTTTAAGACTAGAATTCGTCAAAGTTGTTAATCTCAAAGTGCTGACGTAGGTTTTACTTAATACATTTTTTGTCGAAATTTTTTAATCCAGATAGACATTAGGCTTCTAATTCACTAATGCTTAAGTATTTTTGATTTTCATTTTAAGCTCATCCCTGTGCCGCGAAGAAGTGGACAGAGGTGTAGCTAGTGCAAAGCGGTTCGCCGAGCTGTATGATCAAAGTGCAAATTTTAATTTCGAGATCACATTCCATCAGGTGACCCACTTGCTCGTTTACCGGTATATGCTATAAAAAATACTATCACATTCATTCTATGTATGTTCACGCACGATCTACCGACAAAAAACGATCTTCAAATATGGAAACTTACACTAATCACTAAATCATTAGCAACCTCTTGTTATTCCATGAGCCAGCCGATCCATGAATCTCCGAATATATCTGAAAGTACTGGGTCTACGTGTCGGCCATGCTAATTGCCGTTCGCGGCCTCCACACGTATTATAAAACGTTATATTATCAGGATACCAGATTTCGTATGAAGACCTTTTGAATGGCTAATGTGAAATTATTTCGCTATGTAAGCGGTTCGGTGTATATTATTTGTGAAAAATGGGATGTCGGTTGGGGCATATTTAATTTCTTTACATGTTTTTTTATAGCATAGACGAGGAAATGAGGAAGTGGGTCACCTGATGGTAAGTGATCTCCACCAATACAATGTATGTCAATACTAGATAAATCATAAGCGCGTTGCCGAGCTTAAAGGGAAGGTATAATTAAGGGATTTGGAAGGAAGTCGGATTTGGGCCTCCAGATATCTCACTCACCGTACAAAACTCAGCAACAACAAACCGCCATTTTACGTTGGTTTTCTCTAAGACAGTGGAAACGACTCAATCGTGTCGACCCATTCATGCTGTAGACAAAACTATATAGCGTGGCTCTACCACTCATAATACAATTACAAACACAATTTATTTATCTAAATCTATTTATCCATAATTCATCTGAGTACTTAAAGGGATGTCGCGTCGCCTACCATCCTGACCACCTACCACAACGACGGGATGCGGTGACAGGGTAAATGGGTCCATTAATTGATTTACTGCTGGAATACCTCCAGTTTCCAGTAATCGAATACCGGTTACAAAGAGGTTGCCTACGTATCTTTACATAGTATAAAATGAAGTCGCTTCCGCTGTCTGTTTGCTTAGATGTTTTAAACTATTCAACAGATTTTAATGCAGTTTTCAGCAATAGATAGAGTGATTCATGAGGAAGGTTTATATATATAATACACTCATATTATAGTACAGAAAATTTATTTATTTATTTATTATTATTTATAATTCTTTATTGTACAATGGAAATAAAAAATACATGTAACGTAACAGTCAACGAAATTAAAGTACAATTGGCGGTTCTTTGGCAAATTCAAAGATTTGTAATGGGATTTCGTAACAAACATATTTTTACCCGTGCGAAGCCGGCGCAGGTCACTAGTACACTATAAATACATTATTATTCACGTTGTTAAAAGGTTTATCTACTTACTAGCTTTTGCCTGCGGCTCCATCCACTTGAGTGGCTTTTTGTAGAATAAAAATTAGCTTATGTTGTAATCCAAGTCATGGTCTACCGAGTGCACAATTTTAGCCAAAACCGTCGAGATTGAATAACAAACATCCAAATTCATAAGGTAATAGGTCCCTCGTATGCGAAAGGCCGTCTGGGTTGGTACCACCGCTTTGTCTATTTCTATCGCCTATATATCTATATACGCTTAGCAAAATGTCGGTGTACTGGTGACACCTCTGCCTACCCCCAACGGAAATTAAATAATATATTGTGATTTTACATAATGCAGTACATATTGAACATATTGAATTAAGGTTCTTCGAAGAAATTATCTTCCTTCAGAGACGAGTATACGAAGTTTAAATATTATGTAATATCGTACTGTGCAAAGTTAAAGATCTCTAAGAATTAGAATTACCTTTAAAGATAACTAATTATAAGTTATATTAATTCTATAAAAAGATCATTAAATTTGATAAAGTTCAGTAGATATTAAAATAGGTTCTGATTTTTATTATCTAACGAAGGTTGAATGAAAGCCTTCGTAGCGCAGTGTGCGAGTAGACGGCTGTGAAGCGAAAGGCCGTGGCTTCGGTTCCCGCACAGAGAGAAAAATGTTTATGTGATCCACAAATACTTGTTTCGGGTCTGGATGTTTTTTCCCAGAGGGTGCATTAGTTGCACTACAAATTCGGGGATAAAGGCATCAGCTTAAAGCTCTCATCTCACCCTTCTTCTACAAAATACTCAGCCTCATTTGAGTTTATCAAAATATTCGCACAATTTTTATTCCGGCCCATTATTCATTTTTATACACGGAGTCGCATTTAAAGAGGTTTTTGTGGCAAAATAATAGCTTCCTTGTGCACTTGGCGGTTGACGAGCCGTTCTCTACCGAATTTACATGATACTGCGGTTTTAATATTTGTAGTATATACATACACTTGTAATTTTGTGAAGTGAACACGGACTGTTCCAAAATCTACTGGAATGGTTCATCCATCTACGTAAAATAAGAAGACATTATTCGCTCACTAAAATGATGATGAATAAATTAATTCGAGGAGTAAGTTATACCTTTTTTTATTTGATTGAATAACAAGACGACCAAGGCGCTCACCTCATGGTAAGCGTCACGCCTGCCCATAAACAGAAGCAACAACACACAGAACTTTGAATTACAAAGCATTGCATGGCATTGAACTGCGCTCGTCACCCCGAGACGTAAGATGTTAAGTCTCACAATGCGTAGTCATTTCTCTGGCTTCAATGTCCTTCAAACTGAAATACAACATTGCTTACACACTGTTGCTCGGCGGCAGAAATAGACAAGTATACCTTCAAGTTTCTTACTTGTTTTGATGTAGCTGAGTCATTCATTTTGTAGTGACTTCTCGTCTTCTTTTTCTTCTCCTCAAAATTTGATATTGTAGCTTTCTTCCAGCACTGCTGCGACTTCCTTTGCGATTCTGTGAGAATTACTGCATATTTGCGTTATGAGAAAATGTAGTATGAAAACATTGTGTTTTACACAAATTGATCAGCCCCGTATTATATACTGCTGATCTATGATTGAGGTTAGGTCTCACACCAGGCTGTGCCGGTTGATAGATTTTACATAACTTTGAAATTTTTATGTAGAATTTTTAGGCACGCAGTTTTCCACAAGAAGTTTTTATTCGCCATTAAAACAAATAACAATTCACAATAATAATATTTCTGATTCTGATTCTGTACTATTGAAAAGTTAGTGTATTATTTGAGACCTGGAACGGAACTAGTGATACTGGTCTCGACAGTTTCACGACGCGCTATTAAGATTTCGTCCGTTTAACCGATCTAATTAAACTGTTTTAAATTCATCACCATTGTTATCTTAGACCTCTTCATTCCTAGAGTTTATCCAGACAAAAACAAAAGAAACCCCATATTTTACTTAGCTCCACCAGTTCTGTGCCAGTTTCCCATCTCGCGTCGGTCTCGCGTCTTGGACATTTAATTTTCATGCGCCAGTCGCGAGCACAATGTCTTGTATTCAGCTTTCAACTCGTGAAAAGGTTGAAACAACGACCTGTGTAAACCTGCTGCTTTGGCATAAATTTGGGAGTGGATATACAAAATATTAGCACTTGAAATGTATTAAATAATTGCTGAAAATTGCATAACGTAAGCTCACATCTGTATGTAAAAGACTATCCCGTCCACTCACCCGTTACTGAAACTCCAGTGCACTAGGATCAATAGTGGCACGCGTTTTTGTTGAGATGGAGCAGTCTTTGACGAGGATAAGGCTGAGGTGCAACCAGCGCTGCACGCATATTTCGTTCTGCTTATTTCCGATCTATCATATTATAGAGACGAGCCTGTTGTCATCTTTGGCCCAATTTTCAATCCCGGGCAATTCATTACTGATTGGAAATTCTGTTTCCCAAGCGCTATGACATGTCCTTTACACGAGGCTTAAAAAAAGAGTTCCTTTGACAATAGGCCGTGGCTTGGCTGTGCTCCTGGTATTGGCGATGTCCATGAGCGGCGGTGAACGCTTACCATCAGGCGGGCCGCTTACTCGTCTGCCTATCAAGATAATAAAAAAAAAACAAAGATTTGGATGCTTAACCTGGAACCTCACGGTTTGTCAGCCTGGTTAGTCCACCACTAGACTAATAACGCGATGATAAAATTTACGTATCAAGTTTTTTAATTTAATTGCCTCGTTTCGGACTCAAGGTTACAAAGCTAAGGAAACACAAAGTAAGAGCAAATTACATAGGTCACATTACATTTAATTTAATTTGGAGATCCTTTTCGATCTCTCGTTCTCTGAGTTCACGATCCCTAAGAGCATTTCCAATCAGAGGTATGTTTGTGTATTCGTACAGGCATACCTATCTTTTTATAGCATAGACTGGCAAACAAGCAAGTGGGTCAACTGATGGTAAATGATCTCCACTGACCATGCACACCCACAACACTAAAAGAATCATAGGCGTGTTACCGACCCCAAAGGGAAGGGATAATTAAGGGATTGCGAATGGGAGGGGAATTGGGCCTCCGGATACCTCACTCACCGTAC
Source organism: Amorpha juglandis (assembly GCA_949126905.1). Taxonomy (NCBI): domain Eukaryota; kingdom Metazoa; phylum Arthropoda; class Insecta; order Lepidoptera; family Sphingidae; genus Amorpha; species Amorpha juglandis. The sequence continues at coordinate 1,223,175 of OX421368.1, forward strand.
GAAACACACCAGCAAGCCTTTATTTTACGTCGATTTTCTGTGAAACAGTGGTAACGACCCGGTCAAGCCGGCCCATTCATGCTGTAGACAAAACTATCTACAGCGTGGCTCTACCACGCCATATATATAAGTATGCCATGCTTGCCCATTAATTAGCTACCCAAAATTTTGAAGTTTGAAGTACTTTTACTGGTATATGTACAAATGTCGAAAGTCTAAAAACATTTATTTACGATCAGTCGAGGGATCTGAAGGTGTCAGGCGAATAGTTATATTGGAATTATACATGTCCTTAACCAGTAACCTAGCTTGGTATCCTTTCTGAGGCCTTTGTTAACATTTTTAGTACGTAGCCTTTGAACTAAGTATTAGATGCTGACCTATGCTATATGCAAAATTCTCCTTTGTTTCAAAATTTCCCTCAGAAATATTCACCGCTGATATATTGAACAATTTACAGCCCAATCACCTCGGTTTTACAAGCCGGAACTTCCGAAATGCGCGCAAAATTTCTCAAAGACACGGGCACTTAAACTGTGCCCAAAGCTTCCGTTGTGTGTACTGCTGGCCTGAAATATGACGCCTTGAGAAATAATTATAATTTAAAGTACGTTTGAGAGAATTTGGATATATGTTGAATTGTGGTTTATTATTATGTTTATTTTATTCTAGTATAGCAGTGACTACACTAAACATGATGTTCAGTACAGTGCAGTCCAAATATAATGACTACTGCAAGAGCCAATACATTCCTCAACGGTCGGTCGAAATATGCCGGTCTAAAATTACTGGATGTACACTGGTCGACCACTGAGCGCAATTAGCCTGAATGAAGGAGCCGGTACGTCAGTTTTGTCATGTAATGACGTCACTATTCAGTCAGGATATCCCAATACCATATCAAGAATCCCATCAGATAAATAGTGCGCTTTGTTTAGGTTTTTTTTTAGCCGAAGACGGCAAGTTGACTGTTCTTCATCTGATTGTAATCGTAGTGCAGTCCAGAAAACCAGCAACCAACGACAAACATTAAGTTTGTCGGTGATCACCAGAGTCATGTCTGCCTGTATAAATGCTTCTTTCCTCTTCTTCTCTTGTATGTTTTACGTTTTGTGCTTTTGAATTTTTCATCTTTCGATGGAGCGATTTGAAACGTATTTGCAAGGTAAAAGTTTACAACAATTTGTGCATATAAAATTAAACTTAGGTATTCCAAATTACGTAATACCTTTTTAAAAGTTATTTATCAACTTACACATGTGTCTTTATTGCTGTATTATTTTAGAACTTCGTGAATGAAATCACAATAAAATAAATTTTAATCCATTCAGTCCAATTAAGAACATCTTAACATCTAGTAAAAGATATAAAAAAAGCTTTTTTTATTTATATGATTGACGAGACTAGCCAGACGCTCACCTGATGGTAAGCGCCACGCCTGCCCATAACCAGAAGCAACACCACACAGAACGTTACAAAGCACTGCATGGCACTAAACTGCGCTTGTAATCCGTTAAATAACAAAAAACGTTAAATCTTATAATGCCTAGTAATTTCACTGGCTTCAATGTCCTTCCAACCGAAACACAACAGTGCTAACACACTATTGCTTGGTGACAGAAATAGACAAAGCGTTGGTAGCAACCCAGACGGCCTCTCGCACACGAGGAACTTACCACCTTGTATTTATTTAATTTACCTTATTTATTTAATCAACTCAAAATCAGTTATTCCAGTCAAGTTTGTGAATAGATTTCAAAATTTTTATCTGTGTATCCGAAAAGATGATTAAGCGCATAATTTTAATCACAGCACTGTAGTTGCTTTATGTATACAGTAATACCTCGACTTACGCTACCCCGACTTACGCGAATTCGGAGATACGCGGTTATTCTTTTTGATGGCCGAGCGCGTCAGCTCTCCTATTTCGCCATGTTAGTGGTCCGTTTACGACAGATTCGAACGTGTTCCGCGTTGAATTGTTTTACGTACGTTGTGTTTTATTGATAACCTCAAATTATGTCACTCAAAAGTGCATGCAAAGTTGTACCTCGACTTACGCGAATTCGACTTACACGGTTATAGCTCGGTCCCACCTATCGCGTAAGTCCGGGGTATTACTGTATTTGTTTTTACATCACGTGCCCCATTTACCACGTCCAGTAGTGTAAACACGCCAAGCTTCCGGTACTCAGAGCTGTCAAGTGCAGCCTGTAAGCTTATTTTGGAAAGTGCAATTTCTTTGAGGCGCTTTAGCGTTATTCGGAACGTAAATTCCTCGTCGGCTCTCAATGACGCAATTGTATTTGAAATTGAATAAAATTTATTGGACGTCGAGTGAAGACTTGAAGATGGAGTGGGGCTTTGAAATTTTACAGGCTTTGTGATCGAGGGCGAAACATAGGATCCTATTTTATTTAGAAAATAATACTTTTTTTAGGTAATACTCAAATTTAGATTCGGTGGCCGCGTTAAGTGTCCGGAGTTTGGGTCAGTGATTATAATACCAGCTTGTTTTTTTTTTAACCGAGCACAGCAAAGTGACGGCACCTACACCTGATGGAGTGCAGTCCAAAACACCAGCGACTATTGACAAACAATGAGTTTATTGGTAGTCACCAGAGTCATGCCGGCCTGTGCAAATGCTTCTTCCCTTTTCGGAGGCTGAAGAAGTAAATGGTGGGACCTAGATAGGCAAACCAGTAAGTGGGTCATCTGATAGTAAGTGATCTTCACCGCCCATGTACGCCAACAATACCAGAAGAATCATGGGCGCATTGCCAACCTTAAAGAAAAGGGATAATTAAGAGATTGGGGAGGAGAGGCGGTTCGGGCCTCCGGATATCTCACTCACCGTATGAAACGCAGCAGCAAACCACTACTTTACGTCGGTGTTCTGTGAGACAGTGGTAACGACCCGGTCGAGCCGGCCTATTCATGCTGTAGATAAACTGTCTACAGTGTGCTTCTACCATTCAGCTTGCCCCCTATCCCTCTTCATGAGACGGAAAAGGAACTGGTATACAATACATTACCCTGATTATGAAGTAAATTCAAAACGATAATTGAGTATTAATTTCACCACAATACCAAAATACCATGATATATCTGAAATGTCCGTACGATCTTTTAATAAGGCGAACAAATTGCAAATGAAATGGCTCTATGAAATAACCGATTTCCTGCGACAAAACTAGCGTTTAACTGAATTAACATTATTTGTTTACCGACCGGAACCGAATGTGTTGCGTGAAGTGTAAAAATTTGGACAATATGAAAAAAGTCTGATTTAGTGCTACTTTTGCGAGTCGTAAAGTCTTTACTGCATTAGATAGTAGTAAAGATTTTATTGAAGCAACCCGTAGGTCTTAAATCTAGTATGTACTCGTCGAATGAACTATCGTACTACCTGTCGTAAAAGTAATAGAGGTCAAGTAGTCCTTAGTAATTCTTTAGCAAGAAATATTTTTAAAATATACATTCTTTGTTTCTTATAGCCAATAAATGACACGTGATAGCAAGAATCGAGCTACGAACAAAACAGAACTAAATATGATTTACACGACGCCGTACACCGGTTATTGATAGTGCTCGTTAAAAACTCTAATACAAAACGTTATGCGGCGTCGTGTAAACGTAGTAGGCTGCGCTTCAGCGATGTCTTGGATCACGCTTGTACGCGTCGCCTAACTGCAGCGTTATAAACAATGTGTAGAGGAACGGATGTTCGTGTCCCTCTAGCAAGGGAGGAGATCTCCAGTCAGGCGGATGTTATACCTGACCGGCCGCGGCCCCTCCGATTGTTCATATTCTGAACCCGTATATATAATAATTGTCGCGCAAATTTTGCTAGCGCGATTCAGGATCAGTTGTGTTGTGCGCGATACATGTCGCCACAAATGATTTCAATGTATACTACTAGATCGGCTGCGTGTTACATAAAAATTGCGCGCACTAATTTACGGTAGATTGATCGTAATTCAATATTGCCATCTCGCTTACTCTTATAGAACCAGTCTCAACCGCTCCCTGTCTGTCAGCTATAAGAAACATCATTGGATCTCCTTCTTTCACCTGCCCTCATTCCGCTCGCACTGAATTCGGCGCAATATGTTTTTTAACACACGTTACAGAAAGATTTGGCTTGTAGGTTTTACGACCGACCACCGCCTGCCTGACATCAAGCCTTTTTAAGAGTTTCTTGATATATATAGTATTAATTCACCAAATAAAAATTAGTCTAGTCTTATCACAGAAATGCCAACTTCACACTACCTCACCACATCTTTGTTTATGAATGCAAATCGGTTATTATCGGGTCGGAACGCAATTTCTAATGAATTTATCATTTCTATTGCTTCCTGTGAGACCGCAAATTAAACGCTCCATAATAAGTGAAGCGCTACCACTAGTGAAGAGACAAGTTCTACCGTTTGTAGAGTTTTGAACGAGTTTTTGAACTTTCGCTAATGAATTGTTATTTTGTTGTGAACAGGAAGCGGTGGTTGGCTGTTGATTTTATATTGTTTTAATTAGTTTTGAGTTGTTGTGTTAATTACAGTATTACACGATTACCGTTCACTTTGGAATAGCGGTTACATCAACGATACTCGGTGCTACTACCGAATGAAATTGAACCGATTTAAATATCTAAAGTTGTTTTACAATAATAACATTTAACCACCAATTAACATATAAGACAGCTATTTTTAAAGTTGGTAGGGCCCTCGTATTCAAGAGACCGTCTGGGATGGTACAACCGCTTTGTCTGTTTCTGCAGTCAAGCAACAGTGTGTAAGTACTGTTGTGTTTCTGTTTGAAGGACATTGAAGCTAGTGAAATTAATGGGCATTATAAGACGTAACATCTTATGTCTCAGGGTGACGAGCGCAGTTCAATGCCATGCATTGCTTTGCAATTTAAAGTTCTGTGTGGTGTTGCATCTGTTTATGGGCAGGCGTGGCGCTTATCATCAGGCGAGCATCTCGCTCGTCTCGTCATTCTATCAAATAAAAAAAAGTATCTACTAGACTTGGTAGTATACATGTGTGTGTCTTTTGTATCACATCATATGATAGGGGATAAGTCTATCGCCGTAACAGGAAAAAATGCAATCCCGAGCAATTGATTTATAGTTTTTTTATTCTAAAACAAACACAACTTGCTATTGCTAGACCTGGGACTTGAACCCATGGTTCCTGAACCTAATTAAATTGTTACTAAATCAATGTCTACTTTTCATCAAATCGATGGTAAATCACAGGCGAAGTCGCAAGCAAAAGCCGGTTTTCAATAAAGCTTCAAACTAATTTACGTAGCACGCGTTACATGACACTGTCGTTAACCCATTAGTTAACCACTGGCCAAACATTTGCGCATGCCTCGCTTTACAAGCAGATTAAACTATCGTTGTTATCAGCTCTGGTAACATTATTGGGACTGCAGTTGCTAGTTTTGATGGCTATGAGATAACAATACCCTCTGTTCCTCTGCTGGGTATAAATCGAAAACGATTGGGGTTAGGCTTTTGTCCACCACGCTGATTGAATATGGTTGGGCAGATTCCGTATGCCTTCAATTTTTTATAGATGACAAGAATAAATCTGTTACTAGGCGCACAGAGATAATAAAAGTAATTAATAGTGTTGCGATCGATTTTTTCTATCTTAATAAACGAGTAATTGAAATAAGCTTGAAGATTTTGGATGTCTAGATTTTAATAATCTCTGGTAAATAAATACTCTCTATCAGGTGTGTAACGACCCCCAAATATGATTACACCTTTCTGTAATATGTTGTATATATCATTGTAGATAGATAGATAGATAATAACTCTTTATTGTAGATACACACATAAAAAAACAATAATAGACAAAAAGAGCAACTAAGTGTGCCACAACTGGCGGCCTTATCACTAAAAGCGATCTCTTCCAGGCAACCATCATATATTCTACCAATAACATAAATGTCATAAAAAGGGCCAACAATATCTTTGAATAGGGAAAAGATGTAGAACTTGAGAGATCTTTTCCCAGCCGCGGCACAACATAATTCTAATTAAAACAGGAACTTTTTAATTACTGCTGCTTCATTGCTAGTTAACAGAAGAGAAACATTGTGAATTGTCTACGATTCTACTTAAGCTACTTTGAATTTTAGAAATCCAGGCAGACTGACCTATCTTGTCTGATCAGCAACACGTACTAAAGATTTAGCATGGTTCATTACTGCACACAATGGTCCAGCTCCATCAGACAGACGGCGATAATTACACAGTGGACGTTAATCTTGCATCATGCGGTCCATGTAGCTTGTAATCTTAGTGCATACTGCTTTGTGGTTGGGAGACTGAGTGATTACTCCTAGTACAAACGGAAATGTAGTAAAAACGGAATGATTATTAGAGGGAGTTGATACATTTTTAACTTGTTCTTTATTTTATAAAGCATAGGCCGGCAAACGAGCAAGTGGGTCGCCTGATGGTAAGTGATGTCCACCCCCCATGAACGCCCACAATACCAGAAGAATCATGGGCGCGTTGCCGACCTTAAAGGGAAAATATTATTAGGGATTAGGAAGAGGAGGGAGATTTGGGCCTCCGGAAATTTCACTCACCGTACGAAACGCAGCAGCAAGCCGGTACTTCACGTCGGCTTTCTGTGAAACAGTGATAAAGACCTGGTCGAGTCGGCCCATTCATGCTGTAGACAAAACTGTCCACAGCGTGGCTCTACCACTCAAAAAAATATAGTTAGTTAGTTTATGGTTGTAGCTTAGTTTTTTGAGTGATGGAGTCACGCTGGAGACAGTTTTGTCTAATTAATGGGCTGGCTAAACTGGGTCGATACCATTATACCACAAAAAAATCGACGTATAGTAGCGGCTTGCTGCTGCCTCTTGTATAGTGAGTAAGATATTTGGAGGCCCAAATCTCCCTTCCCCTCCATATTCCTTTCCTTTAAGGTCGGCAACGCACGCATAATTCTGCTGGTATTGTGGAAGTACATTAGCTGTGAAGTCCACTTATCTTCGTGACCCACTTGCTCGTTTGCCGGCCTGTTCCATAAAATAAAAAAACAATCGACTTCAAAGAGAAGGTTCTCAATTCATCTGTTATTTTAAGGTTTCATACCCAAAATGTGCCAACTGAGTCCTATTACTAAGCCCAAACGCCATATGCATCTGTCCTTCGTTTACAGGGTCCATCTTTTGAACCCCAATAGGAAGCCGGATCCCATATAAATTTGCATAACATCTGATGAGGGAGCATGGGGAAAATTGAAAAACTTCTCAACACACATGAAGCAGCAAATTTACCGCGAGTCGGGTTTTGAATTCACTTGGTAATTTTAGGTTAGGTAATTTGATTTGTTTATGAGTGCAGTTACTTCTTTGTTTAGAGATAACCATTAACCACAGATGAGTTGCCCAGGTTTGGCATTTGTGCCTGATATGGCGATTTTCCAAGCTGATAAGTCCCTCGTATGCGAGAGGCCATCTGGGTCGGTGCCACTGCTTTGTCTATTTCTGCCACCAAGCAAAGTGTATGCACAGTTGTGTTCCGGTTTGAAGGATATTGAAGCCAGTACTGGGCATTATGAGACTTAAAATCTTATGTATCAGGGTGACGAGCGCAGTTCAGTGCCATGTAGTGCTTTGTATTTCAAAGTTTTGTGTGGTGCTGCTTCTGTTTATTGGCAGGCGTGGCGCTTACCATCAAGCGAGCGTCGTACTCGTTTCGTCATTCAATGAAAAAAAAACATCATTTACTATCGGGTGACCTACTTGTTCGTTGACCGACACGTCTGCTTTAATTGTTAAAGCATCCGTTTAAAAACCAATATCGTTCGACTCGAAATATTGATGATTAAATTTTTAATATCAACGACGCCGAGAGAATTTAAAAGCGGGTTTAACGCTTTGATTGTCGACAAACAATGGATTTCGGCCTGGTTTTTATAATTAACTAGCTATCCATCGCGGTTTCACCTGCATGTTACTGCCCTGCTCCCATGGGTCATAGCGTGACATGCATATAAACCTTCATCGTGAATCACTCTACCTATTGTTGAAAACTGCATTAAAATCCCTTTTAATAGATCTAAGCGAAAAGACGGAGGAAGCGACTTCATTTAATAGCCTAAGATCCGGCAGTAGAATCTCTACGTTCATGACGTAGATGCTCAAGCTCAAATTTCTACATTCATTTTCGAATAGGACAATACATTGATCATAGGGTGCCAGTCAAAAAGTGCCCGCATATATTTTTAACTAGCTTTTGCTCGCGGCTCCGCCCACGTGATCAAACAAACAATCAAACTCTACAGCTTTATAATATTAGTATAGATTTGGGTAGCTTAGCAACGGAAGCCTTCAAATAATATTATTTAGGTAGCTTAGCAACGGAAGCCTTCAAATATGAATAATTTTCCCCGTTTTTGCAACATTTTTCACTGATGCTTCGCTCCTAATGGTCGCAACGTAATGTTATATATCCTAAAGCCTTCCTCGATAAATGGACTATCCAACACAAAAAGAATTTTTCAATTCGAACCAGTACTTCCTGAGATTAGCGCGTTCAAACAAACAAACAAACAAACAATCAAACTCTACAGCTTTATTATTAGTATAGATAAAAAAAAATATAATTAAATTTTGGGAAAAAAATTCGTTCATGGTTCATCTACGTCATGAACGTAGAGATTCTACTGCCGGATCTCGTGCTTTAAGGATGCCCTCCTTTTTCCAGTGCTTGTTGGTGTGCCTTTTCCTGCCAGCCTATAGCGCGGCGGTTATTCCAAAATTCCCTTAATTTTAGGTTAGTCTTATTCATGACAAATGTTCTGTACTTGACCTGTCATAAGCATTTTCTTAGCCTATATGATTAATAAAGATTTTCGATTCTGATTTTTTGATTTTGAATAAATTTTGTACTATGTAAAGATGGAACTAGTGTTATGATTGGTCTCCTCATCTCGGCTCGAACAACGAAATTGCTAGTGGTAGGATATTCATATCCAGATAGGAACCACCGTACACATGGTGTTAAAACCTGCCATAGTGCAAAAACGTGATTCAAATACATCTTGTTTGCATCGAATTCCTGGATCAGCCAGTGAATACCCGGTCCTCCCGAAAGACTTGCAACATGACTGTATGGTTTCTTTTATGGCTTCAGTTTGTTTAAATTATTTCAAAAACATTACTTACTAGCTTTTACTCGTGTTCCGCCCGCGTGATCTGCTTTTTCCGGGATAAAAAGTAGCCTATTTTCATGAGAGATAATGTAGGATTCTAATAGTGAAAGAATTCAGTAGTTTTTAAGCTTATTCGTTACATACATTACATTCGTTCGTTACAAATCTTTCCACTTTATAATATTAGTGTAGATATAAGTCATAACAAATAACAAATACCGAAATAACTGAAATACGTAAATAAATACACCCAACAGTCACATACAAAGTCCTGATCCCACAATAAGATACAAGTCTTGTGTCGTGGGTATCAGGAACTACGAGAAACTTTCGGTCTCACAACACCCAGACCCGAAACAAATATTTGTGGATCACATAAACATTTGTCTCAGTGCGGGGATCGAACCCGCGGCCTCTCGCTTCACAGCCGGCTACTCGCCCGCTGTACCACGGAGGCTGTCAAAGTCATAAAATAAAGTGTTAAATTAAGAAAAACATAATCTGCATATAACACGCAAACAAAAGGATCCTTGTCCCTACCTAATCCAAAACTACCAAAAATAATTTGCAAAAGGTCTAACAATGGCTTTCATTCGCACGCCGCGCTGGTAAGTTTGAAGTGGGCACAGCGTTTACGGCTCCGGTGGATGGACCCCTTTACAATGAAAATGAATATCACAATATTATAATAAATTGTATGTAGATTAGTACTTGATTTTTGCCTTTCAGACCCATCGTACCCTGGCCGTACAAATGTATTACTTAGTTTTTTTATCCAGATACGACAACATGACTGCCCTACTACTACTGCCACCACGCAACAGTGTGTAAGCACTGTTGTGTTTCGGTTTGAAGCCACTGAAATTACTGGGCATTATGTGACTTAACATCTTACGTCTCGGGGAGACGAGCGCAGGTCCGTGCCATACAATGCTTTGTAATTCAAAGTTCTATACAGTGTTGCTTCTTTTTATGGGCAGGCGTGGCGCTTACCATCAGGCGAGCGCCTTGATCGTCTCGTCATTTAATCAAATAAAAAAACACTACGCCTGGTGGTAAGTGCAGTTCAGTCCAAAAAAACAGTGACTACCAACAAACAATAAGTTTATCGATGGTCACCAGAAGCATGCCAGCCTATATGAATGCTCCTTCACACTTCGAAGAGAAACCGAGGAGCCTGCGACAGGACAGGCGGATGACCGATGCAGGCACAGGGATACAAGGATGTATCCCTTTTTTACTTATTTTTGTACATTGAAGCAGTTAAAAACATAAAACATTTTAAGTTTAACATTTTAACAAAATCTATTTTAATAACATAAAAGCTTGTTCGTTGTCATTTTCAAATATTTGATTTATTTAAACGTCATTTACTTTATCCCTTTCACCAAACCCTTTCATTGGATATACCAAGGGGTTGTAAAGTAAGTAAGGTTTATCCTCAACTTTGAAGCGGCTGCCTTTTTTTTTTTACAAAATCGCTGTATAATAGATTCTATTTTCGCCAGCATCAAAAATCTGTGCATATTTCTTTCTGTATTCGATAGTACTGGTTTAATATCTACTTCCAAAATGTAACCTACCCATACTAGGAGGTAGAGGTAAATAATAATAATAATAAATACAGCCACCAGTCACACACATAGTCCTGACCCTACAGTAAGACACGAGTCTTGTATCGTAGACACCGAAACAAATATTTGTAGATCACACAATCATTTGTGTTGCCTCGGTGCGGGGATCAAATTTGCGGCCGCTTGCTTCACAGTCGGCTACTTGCCCACTGCGCCACGGAGCCTGTCAAGAAGATAAATCATACCTACCTACAAATGCTCAAACCAGTATCCCTGACGGGGTAGGCAGAGGTGCAAGTAACACCACGGTAGGTAACGAACCTACCGTCATAGTTGACGGACACACTGAAGCCAGTAAAATTACTGGTTATCACGATATTTAACATCTATGCCTCGAATTAATGAGTGCAATCCAGTGCCATACAGAACTTTATAATTCAGCGTTCTGAGTACTGTTGCTTCTGTTTTTGGGCAAGTGTGGCGCTTCCAATTAGACGAGCGGCCTGTTCTTCTCTTCATTTCGGCTAATTAAAATAAATATATACCAACAGTCACGCATAGTACTGACCCCACAATTGGTTAACCTGTGGCGTAGGTCTCAGGAATTACAAGGGTCTGACAGTACCACAACATGCAGATACAAAACTAATATTGGTGGACATACATTTTTCTCAGTGCGAAAATCAAACCCTCGCAACCGGCTACTCTCCCACTGTGTCGTATATCAAATAAGATATTTGACAGCTTTTAAAAAACCTTTAAAAAATCAGTTAAGATTTGAATCTTTATTGCTTTCTTTACCACGACCTGGTTACAAATCTCATAGCTCCACACCATGCGTAATCATTCACTACACTCATTTCCCAACCATGAAAATTCAAACACGCTCCAAGGAAATTATTATATTATTATAAGAATTTAAGCGGGCGGGCGGCAGAGGGTTATAAATTTTGGCGACAGCGGAAAACGGCCCTGATGAGATATCACCCCTTAAAATTAAAATGTAACGAAATAAATTGCGCCACAGTGAGCCTTCCGCCCCCTGCACTCACCCTGGAGAAATTTACCTTACGATAATATCTATTTGATTAAAATGAGTTCGAAATCCACTTGGGGTTGTGCTTTCGAAGGTGAGTTATGTGTTGTGTTACTTGAAAAAAGTTCAAGGTAGAACAACTGAGACTTGCCGATGGCTATTATAAAATCTTTTGATTCAACTCCATCATCAGCATAACCTTACACCAATATCCCCGAAGGAGTAGACGGATGTGCATCTTCATTCATAAGCCTGTTGCCGTATCGGGCACAATTCCAGACTCCGAGCTGCTACTAAGCAATGATAGAAAAACCCAATATTACTTTTATCCGACCTGGGGATCAAATCCGAGACCGCAGCCGAGTAGTCGTAGCAGTCAATATTGATAGAAATATACAATTTTTGAATGCTGACCTTGAAGGAGCCAAATTAATGTTTATAAGTGATACAGCTTCGCTGTAGCATGGCTTTTGGTACCTTAAATGGGTCGCTTTTGCTGTGATAGTACCACATATTCATAGGAAATTTAATTGAAATGATAGCTTTTTTTATCTTTCGGAAGGTTAGATACCAACACCGCAACTTTGATTTACAAAGCACTGCATGGTACTGAATCGCGCTCGTCATCTCAAGACACAAGATGCTAAGTCTCATAGAGCCCAGTAATTTCACTTGCTTCAATGTCCTTCCAACCGAAACAACAGTATTTACACACTGTTGCTTGGCGGCAGAAATAGACAAAGCAGTGGTACTAACCCAGACAGCCTCTCGCATACGAAGGACCTACCACCTTGCAAATGATTTATGGTAGTCTTTGATCGTCAGGTGATTCATTAGGTTATTTGTTTGCTTTATATAAGATAGGTTTAGGCACAACAAAAGTCCTCTTGCATCCCACACTTGTACCAGAATAAACTAGGCTTATCAGAATCATAAAAGATACCATTGCGTAGACACATATTCACATAAATACATATATCTTTACGATTGCCCATAAACCGGTTAATATTCACGGTAAAAAGATAGAGAGACATAAACAAATTGTGAACAATGGTATAGACACTGTATCACCAGATACGACTTATGTTATTTACAAAGAACATAAATTTTATTACGACTGTATGGAACTGCGCTTGGAAGTTTTTGAATACGGTTTCTGCGAAGTTTAAGCTTTTTGAAAAGTTGATTACCCTATTGTGCTTTTCCGTATACCCGTACATCCTAGAAATGTAAAAAAATAGTAAAAAAAACTTACCATGAGTATTTGGACGTGGGATGAGTAAATAGTTTGCTGAGTCTTCGGCGCACGGTTATTGTTTTTTTTATATAGTGTAGACCGGCAAACGAGCAAGTGGATCACATGATGGTAAGTGATCTCCACCACCCAAGTACACCCATAATCCCAGAAGAATCATGGGCGCGTTGCCGACCTTAAAGGTATTATTAGGGATTAGGAAGGGTAGGGAGATTTGGGCCGTACGAAACGCAGCAGCAAGCCGCTACTTTACGACGGTTTTCTGTGAGACAGTGGTGACGACCCGGTCTAGCCGGCCAATTCATGCTTTAGACAAAACTGTCTACAGCGTGGCTCTACCACTCTTGCGTATGAACGCAACAGTAAGCAGATATCACGACTGTTTTCTGTGAAATACTGGTAACAATCCGGAGCCGGAACATTAATTTTTAGCTGTAGTTATAAATGCCTATATTTAGACCAAATTTATCGACAATATTTTCTAACTAGAACCATCTCTACCCAATATATTTTACTGCATACTAGTTTAACACCCCCGTTTGACGTACGTTTTATTGGCAGACGGTAAAGATGCCGTTTGCTCCAGACGAGATTTATTTGCACATTTATCTCTAACGAAGCTAAAACTATTCGAGACTTTAGTTCTCAACGTATATAAAAAGAGTCGTCAACTCTAATAAATTGTTTTTAGCTAAATCGCATTGGGAGTACTTAGGAAAAATAAGATAGTTCTTAGCGAAAAATTTCCACAAAAAAGACGTTTGACTGCAAAATCAACAAAAAGTTACAAGAATAAGTTTTAACTAAACTTAAACGTCCAAGGTGGACAGATAAAGGTCGCAGGAAGTCGCTGGATACAGGCCGCTTCCAGCAGGTCGGTCTGGAAATCTTTGGGGGAGGCACTGTTCAGCAGTGGACGTCCTGTGGCTGATGATGATGCTGATGATGATGAAACTTAAAAACCGAATTAAAAAGAGTAACAGTGAATAGTCAGATTTCCTTGGAGTCGGTACCTGTGTCGCTGCCGACAACTACAACAGCTTTTGTGTCTACAGCTCGGTTCTACCACTCTTAAATACTGAGTTTTAATAAGCTATCGCCGTTCTCTCTGATAGTACATTTTACGTACCTATCGCACTCAAAAGCTAAATAAATATTTACAAATATATCACCACCAGAGTCCGCGAACCTGGCCCTCCGCCAGATAATGTGAAACTAGATATATTTAACTATACCTTCTAATATTGTTCGTATTTTACTAGTAAACGGTAACCGCTTCATACCGGTGGAGCTAGTAAAAAGACGTTTAGATAAATAATTTTTATTACAAGTCATTTTTTTTTATCCAAGCTCGGCAAAGTGACTACATTACACCTGATAGTAAGTGTAGTACAGTCCAAAAAACCAGCGACCACCGACAAACAATGAGTTTATCGGTGGTCACCAGAGTCATGCCGGCCTCTTTGGAGAAGAAAGAAGCATTTATACAGGCCGGTAAAACGAGAGGCCTGCAACAGGACAAGCGGATGACTGATGCAGGCACAGTAATACAAGGATGTAAGTCAGTAAGTGGAAACGGCGCCGCAGTGATCGAGTCGATCATTGTGAGGATAGGGTTAGTATTGTATGTCGAAGTACCGACAGTAAGGAGGTAGATAAAATAAATAAAATAAAGATTTTTTAAGGGTAGTGGCCACTGCCCGGCCCATGCAACTCGGTTGGAACCTCGAGAAAAAAATAAATAATAGGTATTCATACCTTCAAATACTACGCAAATAAGACCTGTTTAAATATTATAATAGGTATCATCCATTCAGAACTCACTATAAATTTCAAAAGCAAATAACACAAAAATCACACTCCCAACTCAATCTACATGTTTTTACAAATTCAAAAACTACATTGAAATTTCATTAAAATCATTGCTGAACTTTGGTAAAGTTTCCTTCGGTTTTCACAATGCATTTCATTCATTAATTCACTTCTGAGTTTTGTGATTGCTTTTGAATTTTCCGATGTCAAGTAGTTGACATCCATTCCGTACAAAATTAATAAAGAATGATGTTACAACGTTATATTCACGAAAAGGAATCGGATGTGACACGTATTGAACCTGTTGATTTAGGGTTGAAATAATTGTATATTATTCTGTAGTCAATAAACGAAAATTTACTAGAAATAGGTCACCACCAGAGATGTGACGGATTGTTAAAAATGTATATCCGCGGATACGGATCATTAGTGTGTAGATCCGCGAATACATATTTACAAGGTGGTAAATCCTTCGGATGCGGCTGTTTGGGTTGGTACCACCACATTGTGTCTTTCTGCCGCCAAGCAAAGTGTATGCACTGTTGTGTTTCGGTTTGAAGGACATTGAATCCAGTGAAATAACTGGGCATTATGAGACTTAACATCTTATGTCTCGGGGTGACGAGGGAAGTTCAGTGCCATGCCATGTAATACAAAGTTCTGTGTGGCGTTGCTTCTGATTATGGGCAGGCGTAGCGCTTACCATGAGGAGAGCGCCTTGCTCGTCTCGTCATTCAAAATTACCGCTATAAATCCGCTTATGCAGTTGCTAATTTAGGAGCCCAAGTTTCAGGGGCTTTATGCCCGCCTCCCCTGTACCGTGTGTATGACACAGTGCGCCCTTGGGAAATTTATACCTAACCGCGAACCCGAAAATTGAATACTAAAGTAACCGGTTATCATTTGGTAGTTACATTTTTATGGACAATACTCCGACACTAAAGGTGCCTGCTACGCCCCTTGGAAATTAAAGGGTTTTCTATTACAATTGTTAGATATATCGGTTCAAATTTGAATTTTGTTATGTGTGAGTGGACTTGTAAATCATACAAAATAAAAGGGGTAATTAAGGGATTGGGAAAAACAGGGGGATGTAGGCCTCCGGATATCTCGCTCACCGTATGAAAAACAACAGCAAGTTGCCAATTTACGTCAGTTTTCTGTAAAATAGTGGTAACAACCCGGTTTAGCCAGCCCATTCATGCTGTATACAAAACTGTCTACAGCGTGGCTCTACCACTTATAGCATAAGACCACTAGACCAATGACGCTTTGTACACCTCAGGATTTAAATCACTTTTTTACATGCCAAAGGTTTTTACGTAAGAATAAAATGTATGCAATACTAAATCAAAGTACTGTTTGCGCTAAACGAAACCGCATGTAAAAGCCACCAACGAAATGCCAGGGGTTTAAATGTGAGCAAATATCGATACGTGTTCTGTTTTCCGAACGGATATACATGGATCTGTGGCAACACCGCAAATACCTGTCAATTTTGGGGATACCATGTTGTAATATTACCGAGAATTCGGGAAAAAGAGTTCTGAGAAACTTTTGAGTTGTAATACTCGGCTAATCCGTATATTAACTATATGTATCCAAATAGAAGTTATTCTGAGGAAAAATGTAGCGTCACAATAAGGTAGAGTCCGTGTTGAATATTATACTACTTAGCAATTTTATGTTGCATTTCGTTGGTGAGTGAAATACCGGAGATCTAAACCCCCTACCCTCTTCAATCCCTTAATTACCTTTTTCCTTTAAGGTCAGTATACATAATATGGTAGTTTCCTATATTGAATACTGTACATTATTTTATATGCAACAGAAATAATACGAAAATGAAACCTATTTGTTAAAACACAATCAAAATCGGTTCAAAAATGACCCCCAAATATGATTTTAAATATTGGTATAAGCAGTATAAATAGTAGGTTACTATAACTCTTATAGTTTTGTCTTAGCATGGCAACACCGATAACAACCAAATATTTGTAACTTGTTACCGCTGCCACTGGGGAAATCGTAACATGTGCCTGCAATATTTTGTAATACGCCAAAATAATCCTACAACATTTACTTAACCAACCGATCTTAGCACATGGTACCAATTCTTTTTAAACAAATACAATACGGACTTAACTAATAACTTAAACAACTTAATAATATATATAACTTGACCTGTCTAAAGTCGCGCCTACTGTTTACAGAGATTAGAGGAAGAAGGTGGTGGGCGGGTGAAGACACCAACTTCAGACCCGCCAAATTATTTTGCTTTTACTATGGTTTACGGCCGGTCGTAAAAACTACAAGCCAAATCTTTCTGTGACATGTGTTATGAAGCTTGTTGCGTCGACTCCACTGCGAATGGGATATATTGGAATTATACGCAATCTGCAAATAAAATCTCTTAGGGGGATGGAGAGTATCATTTACACAACAGTTAATTGCACCGACCTGGTTGTAACTTTAACTTTATGACAATCATAAGAATTAATCACGCATTTGGAATGACCTTCCAAATTGCAGCACCTTACGAGACATACAACAGCATATTTAAACTGTTTGGTTTATACGAAACTCCACCTTAATCGGCTAGCGTATAAAGTGTGTCATTAAATAGTTAACTCAATTAAATGTTTAAGACACAAAAACATGGTTAATTAATAAGTATATTTTCAAAGTGAAAGAAAACCCCTCATTAACTGATTTCAAAAAGGAGGAGGTTCTCAATTTGGCGAGTTGTTTGTTTTTTTTTTGTTTTTTGTTATGTATGTTCATCGATTTCTCCCTTAATGATTTTATCGGAAAAAAATCATTCGATGGAGTTTAGCTGCAATGTGGTCCTATATAAGTTTGGTTGATCATGGAGTATGGTGTATAAAATTTAACTCCTTAACGGACAACAGCTCAGTTGTTGCGATTGTGTTATTGAGTTGGAATTTATATAACCATAGCTGTATTTACACTGAAAATTGAAAAATAAAATTGGATTAAAAAGTTTGAAAATAGACTTAAAAAAAAATAACACTTAAAGTCAAAAATATTGATTTGTATATAAGGAGGAGTTGGTGTAATTTCAATTGACTGGCAGCAACACAGGCAGCTACTCCAAAGAGACCTATAGAAATTGTTATTTTTTACTTTTTAGTGTTATTCTACTGAAGTCGGTTTAAGTTTTGTTATTTTAAACCTTGTCTACAGCATATCTATATAATGGCAATATAAAAGAGCAGGTATTATTTGATATTTTATCGACGAACTTTACATTACAAACTTATATTGGTGTATACGCTTTACGGGCCAAACTTTAATATTGGCGAATAAAGTTTTAGAACGGTTGCCGCGGTCAAGCGTGGTGCCTGGAATTTTAAATTGCAATTCTTATTTTTAAATCTTGATCGGATTCAAGTTACAAGCAAATATCTGTGCCAAGAATTCATAGAAGTATAGGAGATTGAAGTCATAGAAATTCTGATTTAATTTATCTGAGCTTTTTTAAATTTACAGACTTTCCATAAAAGCTATAAATACCTATATGTTTAAATATAAGTTTCAAAAAATCTTAAAACCAATTACAAAAAAATAACATTCTGTTCTGTGTGGTGTTGCTTCTGTTTATGGGCAGGCGTGGCGCTTACTATCAGGCGAGCGTCTTGGTCGTCTCGTCATTCAAGCAAATAAAACATTTCACTGGATTCCAAAATCAGATACGAATAAAATATGAGCCCAAAGCCACCCTTTTACATACCTAAATTAGATTTTAATATTCTGAACACGTGAATACATAAGAAATTAGATTTGTTTTAACATACAATACCTTTGGCAAACATTGAGATACCTGCAAAGACATGCCGGGTAAACATTGGTTAAATTCTAACCTCATTTTGAACGGCTTTGTATTGTCTGAGATCGTGAGCTAAACGATGGTATGTTAAACATGAGCCCGTATCCCCAAAGGGATAGGTAGAGGTGAGAATAATTCATATAGGATTAGACGAGCGTATTTTGGTTTCTTGATGACTGATGTGATAAGAACGAGCCTATCGTCATACGTATTGTAGAGCACACACTACACACCATACTGAATGGTAGAGCCACGCTGTAGACAGTCTACAGTATGATTGGGCCGGCTCGACCAGGTCGTCACTGTCTCACAGAAAACCGACGTAAAGTGGTGGCTTGCTGCTGCGTTTCGCACTGTGAGTGAGGTATCTGGAGGCCCAAATCCCCTTCCCCTGCCCAATTCCTAATTATCCTTTTCCTTTAAGGTCGACAACGCGCCTTTGATTCTTCTAGTATGGTGGGCATACATGGGTGGTGGAGATTACTTATCATCACCCACTTGCTCGTTTGCTATAAAAAAAACCTGAATATGTCTCTTAGTAAATTATGGAATAAATAGATAAATGTAACAAAGGCGTTCAGTCAACGTGCAGTTATAAATCCTGAGATACAGTGGTTCCAAGCCGAAATACCTCACGGAATTGAATCTGTAGTGATAAAAACATGTAAAACTTTGTAAAGGTTCGAGCCCTTTTTGAAGGCGTAAAAAGGAATTCTTTAGGTTGTTTGGACGAAACAAATCCTTTTTGGTTCACTCCGGTTTACTTTTTTTACCCTTTTTGGGTGGGATGTTTTTAAGAAATTTCTTTAAATAACGTCAACAAAATGACTTGTCCAGTTTTAAGTAGTCATTCATGTGTAATGAAAGATACATTTTGTTATATAATTAAATTTCAAGATGATGATAGAAGCTCCACGCCGACCCTTATACAATATAAACGCCAATCAGAACTTTTGGTTCAAAAGACTGTACTACGGTTGTAGCCGGCTGTGAAACGAGAGGCCACAGGTTCGATCCCCGCACCACGACAAATGTTCGTACGATCCACAAATAATTGTTTCGGGTCTGGGTGTTTTTTCCCCAGTCGGGTTAACGTCAGGCAGCCATCGTAAAAACTACGAACAAATTTTGAAACATGTGTTAAAAATCATGTTGCGTGGACCCCAATCTCTTAGGATAAGAAGAAGGGGAAGAAAATAGAAATTTAATCAAATTATAAGTACGTAACACAAACATTGAAACTAGCAAAAATCACATACAGCTATAAACATCTGTTACAAACAAGAAAGTGTAACCACTGGCTTATTGCACAGAACTTGTCTAGGAAACTTTTTGCCATAACTGTGCGAAAATGAAGAGGGACGGTAATTTATGGCCATGTTGTGGTATTGGCTATTATTGGACAGAAAATAAATGGAATACTTTTGCAACAAAGTTTTATAATATAATAATGTTTGTAATAATATTATATATCTATGATCCATCTTATATATTTCTTTATGAGTGGTAGAGCCAAGCTGTAGACAGTCTTGCTTACAGTATGAATGGGCCGGCTCGACCGGGTCGTTACCACTGTCTCACAGAAAACTGACGTAAAGTAGCGGCTTGCTGTAATGTTTTGCACGTTGAGTCAGATATCCGGAGACACAAATCCCCCTCCCTTTCCCAATGCCTCAATTATCTCTTCCCTTTATGGTCGGCAACGCACGGTCTATGAAACTTTCTAAACCATGTCAATGGCGTTGGTACACTAGCCTTCTTATTATGTTAATACGAAATCCAGTCGCTGTAAATGTATGCATGCCTATTTGTATTCTTCGGAAGGTGTCCTGTTCAGTATTCAGGACGTATCTCGTAATTCACACGACGAATTGATACGAAGGGATCTCATCTTCTTTTCTTGATATATTATTTTAGATTCTTTCATCATTAATGGATGATGAAGTAAGTGATAGTGCCGCATGTAGACAGTTTTGTCTGCAGCATTAATGCAACCTCATTGTTTCTACTATCTCCCAGAAAACCGACGTAATGTAGCAGTTTGCTGTGGCGTTAAGGACGAGTGAAATTTCGGAGGCCCAAATAGACTTCTTCTTTTCAACCCCTTAATCATATCTTTTCTTTAAGGTCGGCAAGGCGTCCATAATTCTTCAGGTGTTGTGAATATTCATGGACAGTGGAGATTACTTACCATCAGGTGACCCACTTCGTTGATTGCTGTTCTGCTATAAAAAATGCTGAACCAGATAATTATTTATATTATTATTACACACATTAAACTCTTTAACGGATTTGCTATTTTATTTCGAGATTGAAGTTCAATTGAATATATTCATCAGAACTTCGAATTATGAAGTACTGGATGGCACTGGATTGCGCTCGTCACTCGGAGATATAAGAGTCTCATACTGCCCGGTAATACGATACAAGGTAGGTCCTTCGTATGCGAGAGGGCGTCTGGGTTAGCACCACCGTTTTGTCTATTTCTGTCGCCAAGCAACAGTGTGTAAGCACTGTTACGTTTCGGTTTGAAGGACATTCAAGCCAGAAAAACTTCTGGGCAATATGAGACTTAACATCTTATGCATCATGATGACCAGCGCAAAGTTCAAAGTTCTGTGTGCTGTTATTTCTGAATATGGGCGGGTGTGGTGCTTACCATCAGGCAAGCGTCTTGCTCGTTTCATCATTCAATCAAAAAAAAATCTACACAAGGAACATCCACAACAATTTATCCTGATCTAGATAATAAAAACAACCGGCTCCTCGTTGTAGCGATATATGCGGGATATAAACATCTTCTGTATCGACAAACAAACGATTTAATTTGAGATAAACAGCAAGGGCCGCAAGCCTCAGAATGCCTTCATTAATTTATTTCCAGTTATATTTTCTGGCCGCCTCCGATCCAAGTTGGCTTCCGAATTCCATGAGACGTAAAATATTTTGTAGCGAAGGGTTGGTTTGTTCAACGATAATTGAAATAAATTATCCTGGGAAATTAGTTCCCGGAACCATATTTGTGTTTCGGTTTGACTTTGAGGCCAGTGAAATTACTAGGCATATAAGATTTAATTCTCGTCTCGGGGTGACGAACGCAGTTCGATGCCATGCTGTGCTTTGTTATTAAACGTTTTATATGGTGTTGCATCTGTTAATGGAGAGGCGATGCTCTTGCCATTACCGTTAGGCAACCTGCGTGTTTTATGCGAGCACGGCAAAACGACTGCACTACACCTGACAGTAAGCGCAGTGCAGTCCAAAACACCAGCGACCATCAACAAACAATGAGTTTTATCTATGGTCACCAGAATCATACCGACTGGTATAAATCCTTCCTCACACTCCGAAGAGGGAAGAGGCAAATCGAGGGTCTTGCAACAGGACAGGCGGCTGACCGATGAAGGCACAGTGATACAAAGATGCACCTATTGCCGCCCCAACCAATCATTAAGTCATATCGCAAGCCCCTCGAAAGAATCGGATATACACTTGCTGATCCTGATGATCCTGGAACACGATCCACGTGTGTGGCTCATTATGGTAGGTTTTAACACCACGACCCGCTGCGCGCCCGCGACCGCCGATGGCCCCTATTATTAGTCGCCTTTTCCGATAGGCAGGGGATACCGTGGTGGAATTCTCCAAACACCATGGTTTTAACACCATGTGTTAAGTTTTGACTAGTCGTCCTTCCGTATCATCGTGGCTTTTGGCGCAACAGTACACATTGTATGTTGAATATCTGTATCTGTATAAGTGCCACTCGGAGTTCGCTCGGGTAGCGACAACAGATTCCTCCTTAAAATTTATAACCTCTTGTAATATAAGCCAGTCGTTTGTGAAAGGGTAGCGTTTTGTTTCAGCCAACTTATTGCAATGACAAGCGGTATCATTTCCCTACATTTACTTCACTAAGTGCCTATTCTACAACGCACGAGTAAAGTTTAAACAATAAGAATAATTAACGTACAATACAGCTATTTTTGAATGTACAGTCGTCATTTTTCTTCCGGCATATATCAAAATAACTTATTCTTCCACGTACCCTTATCCCACTCGCAGGAGGATTGGCGCAACATGCTCTGATACATGTTATAGAGAGATTTGGCTTGTAGTTTGTATGACCGGTCGCCTGTCTGACGTCAACCTTTCTGGGGAGAAATCACACCCGGGTCTGAAATATTTGTTGCCCACACAAATATTTGTCTCGATGCAGGAATTGAATCCACGGCCACTCGTTTCACCCCCGCCCATCGCCCACTGTGTCACGAAGGCTCTCGTCATCTAAAAAATAAACCAAACTTTTACATGTAAAAAATAACCTAAGAGTTCCATAAGATCTTTGACTCACAATCGTAGGCGTATTGCAGAATCAGCTACATTACACGTAGGCGAGACATAAGACGCCAGCATTTTACGAAGCGTCTAATTAATCTTCGAATAAATGTCGAACATTATCGTTTGACTATTCGACGGGGAATGATTAGACAGATGCTTTGATAAGATACATTGACGGAGATAGCATTATCAGCCTGATTAGTGAAGATTTTTTTGTGTTTTTTTTTGTAATATAGTAAAGGACATGTGAATTCAATCAAATCACACAATCATAGCTAATATCACGAAAGTGAGTTTGTTTATTTGTAACCCGTTGACGCCTAAATTGCTGAACCGATTTTGATGAATTTTGGTACAGTGATACATAGGAATCTAAAGACGGATATAGGCTATTTTTTATCCCGGAAAAGACTGTTCACGTGGGCGGAGCCGCGAGCAATAGCTAGTAGAACATACAACAGTAAATGATATCTACCACACGTGAATACCGTTTTGGGTCAAATCGTAGTTGCGTTGCTTCCTTAAAAAAAGGATCGGACTTGCGTGATTTCAGTGAGTAGTACTTAGTAATGTATCAGTATTGATCACTACTGCAAAGTTAGCATTGCAGGAATGACTTCTACATTTTGACTTGCCGATTTGAATTCCATCATCGAGTCAGTAAATGCTTTTGAAATTCCAATTAACGTTGTTGACAGCATTCACGCTTAATCTGTTTCGCCACAATTAATATCGTGGCTTTTTTTCATCCATTTTCATTCTTACGGCCTTTTAATTCTGTTTACTTTTGGCTGTTAATTACAGGAACGGCAGTTATTTAATTGGGCAATGTAGTGTTGGTTTACTCTCTAGATTTTAATTTGTTTCTTTAATTTCTTAAAACTGCCGATTGGAAGATCTTTTCGGAGCTATTGATTATTTGTCGGCTAAGAAGATATTTTTGCGTGTGAAGTCTTTTTCCATGTTAGTTTTGTTGTAGATTTTGAATCTATGGCAGATACTGTCTTAACCCTTAAATTGGCACTACCTGATCCCGATGATTTTTTCAGACTTTTTATAAATTATGTATATTGTTAGAGATAAATAAAGATAACATATATGAAAATTAAACAAATATGTTATATCTTCACAGGTTTTTTTAATGTCACTTATAAGTGACATTGCCAACTAGTCTACAGAATTGAGCGCAGCATATATGTCACATAAAAAGTACATTGCCAGTTTGACTAGTTAACAAAATAATACAAAGTAATATAAAATTATTAAAAAAACATTCGGCTTATAACTAATATTGAGATCAAGTTACAATTTAGGAACTATAGAATATATAAATGTTACAATTAACAAAATAAAAACTTAAAACTTGCAAAAAAACTTAACTATACACCTTTGGTTATAAAAATAAACTTTTGAACACAAAATTAAACAAAGCAATTTTACTTATTTTTGTGAAATAATAGGAAACAATTTTTTTTTATGTGAAACAAAGTTTTTGTCCACATTTTGAACACATGATCATCGTCTTTCAGTTTTTACACAAACAGCATCGTCCCTGAGACGTGTAAACTGAAAAATGATCGAAACAACCAAGACGTGATTCATCGACGGGACGGGGTATGAAAGGCTTGGTGATGATATCAGACCCAGGTTCAAGGGTACCTCTTTGGAATTGAGATTTGGTGTTGGTTTTGATGAGTATAAGAGCAGCCTGTATGCGAAACTCTTTAAGGGATAATTTATTTTCGTTTCCAAGTTGTATACAATCACGGCGGTGCAATAGCCAGCTATTATTGAGTGCAATAACCATAAGCTGGGCAAATATTGACATATACCATCGCCTCGTTTTAATACGTATTCTGTATAGTGCAGTCAACATAAAATCCAGTAATCTTCATTTGCATCTTAGGGCATCTTTACAATTCCCATAATAATCCCGATACCTAATACTATTTATATTTATTTTCTTGTTACACAGATAGATTCACCTTGTCGTTGTACTGAATACAGGTTAGTCATATCTACAATATAATCTAACAGATCGTCATCAAAAAATAATTTGAAATATTGCTGCGGAGATTGTAATTGATACTTTTCTGCAAAACTAACAGTTGTATCCACTTCCACGGCTCCTGTATATTTGGTTTTCTTAAATGTAAATCCTAATTGTTTTAGTTTGCGCTTTTTTGCAACAGGTTCTGAGGATAGAAGTAGCATGGGGGACGACTCAATATTGGCGACTTGTCTAGTACGGCGACGTGTTGTGACTGTGCTTGGTGTCAGTGGAGATCTTATGGATCTTGTAGATGGTTGCTGGTACAACGCAAGCTGGTAGAACTTGGGGTCTAGCTACTAATGAAGATGATGTTGATATCATAGGCGGTGTTTGGTTTTGGTTTACTTGGTTTTCTGATGTAAATCCCCCTAAATCTGCCTATGCTGGTTCTTCGAAGTCACTGAGATCCTGAATTAGGTCATAAATAGCAGGCCAAATACTTCTCACCGTTGAAGAAGTGTGAGAGCCAGTGTAGTTGTTTATGAAGTACTCACGCGCTAATATTCCTCTCTCCTCATCATCTTCAGATTCAATCTCCGAATCTTCAGAATCGGAAGGAGGTAATAGCGCAAGTATTTGCTTAGACTTATATTGTAAAAATGTGATATGTATCTATATTATATAAGATATAATGTAAATAGATAAGTTAAATTCTACTAGTAACTAACTGGCAATGTCTGTTACAAATGACAAATATAAGTAACCATACTTGGTGGGACTTTTAGGCAAAGTCCGTTATAAGGGACAAACATAAAAGTCACTCCTTATGAGACCTAATTGGCAATGTCAGTTTCAAGTGACATTAAGATTTAATTAGATATCGAAAAAAAAAAACGAATACTACGGTAATAAAAACAATTGAACACTATCGATTTATCATTATTCTAACTAAATTAAACATAAAAAGGATATAAAACAAAGAAATACTTACGTAACAATAATATTTTTAACGAGTGCAAACTTAGTCCGCCATTGCAATATTTCAAATGATCGATACAACGCATCTATCGATCGAGATAGCGATTCAAATGCGCGAGTACGTAAAGAATGGCCTATAAGACGCGACATACCACGTGACAGGTGCAAGCGTCATCTCAAATCACATTTGTATGCGTTTTTATAACACGTCACATAAAACGGACAGAAACAATTTAAGGGTTAAGTATTTTTAGAGTTTCGTACCCAAAAGGTGACAACGAAACACTATTACTAAGCTTACAAGGTTTGCCTGTCTAACTGTTTTTAAAGGGTTTAATTCTAACTGGTTTTTTTCCTCTTTCCGGCCTTTAAAGGGCTCCTTTATCTATAACACATATATACAAAATCTCTCGCTTTTATCTTAATATATTTATAATATAGAGTATCCTTAATAACCAGAAAATTTCACAGAATATGTTATGGTAATCATTTAAGGCTGTGGTGGTACTAAGTAGCAGAACTACGCTGTAGACAGTTTTGTTTACAGGAGGAATGGGCCGGCTCGACCGGGTCGTTACCACTGTCTCACAGAAAACCGACGTAAAGAAGCAGTTTTGCTGCTGCGTTACTGAGGTTTTCTGCTGAGGCCCAAATCCTCCTCCCTTTCCCAATCCCTTAATTGGCCCTTCCTTTTAATTATTATTATTATTTAAGGTCGGCAATGCGCCTATGATGTACTTGAGCGGGGGAAAACACTTACCATCAGGTTCAATGTCCAACCAACTAGTTCGTTTGCCGGTCTATGAAAAATAAAAAAAATTAAACATTTGCTATCAAGTAAAGATGATTTTTTTCTGTCTAACGCGTTTTAAACTTCAATACCTCATTTCCATTACGCAATATTGGAGCTAGAAACGGTAGCACTATTGTGTTTTTTCTCCTCTCTCAGACCTCAAAGCGAAGGGTGCCCCTAACACGGTCGAGGGCGTACGCTCGAGCCCGGCTTGCGGTCAGCAATCCTAAGCGATATGAAGTGAAATTCAATTTTTCCTTCACACAATCACGTTCACGCTACGTCAGACGTATTCAAACGTCTTTTCAACTACAATCAAATGATTGTAGTTATTTACGATTGGAATTATTTACGAAAAATAATTCCAATCTAAATAGATTGGAATTATTTTTATTGATTGGATTGCCTTTTACGATGTGACAATGTTCAGTTGATTTGGTGTCATGATTTTTGTGATATTTTTTGGATTAAATTTTATATCGTTTGTTTACTTTTCCACCATATTGAACATATACTGATGTTCGAAATATGAAATTTTGAAACAAAGTGATTACACCAGCAGGTTAGGCTGTAGGTATGCGCGAAAATATAATATGGAAATGTTTCACCATAAATGAGCCGAGTCGACTGAGTTGTTACTGACGTAACACGTACAATAGTAATTTGCTACTGCATTTCGTTCAGTAACTGAGATATCTGGAAGCCCAAATCCCCTCCGTTCTTAATCTTTCATTATCCATTCTTTTAAGGTTAATAATACATCCCTAATTCTTGCGTTCGTGGACAGTGAAGATCACTTAATATCAGACAACCCATTTGCTCGTTTACCGGCCTATGTTTTTAAAAGTAAGTAGCCATCAATAAACCAAATTAAATTGATGTGGATGATTTGAGATAGGTTGTTAGAACAGAGGAAAGCATAGTAGAAGATATTTTAAATCGTAAGGTAATTTATAATAATATTCTAGGCTATTTTCCTGAGACTATCATGTATCAGCAATAACCTAACCATTTCAGACGATATCAATTAGAATTGTGTAAAGACGTTAAATAGACTGGAAATTTGAAAGTGGCTGAACAAATTTTGAAACATAGCATAAATATTTCTTGATTTAAAGAAATATATTTCAAATAATCAATTTATTTGGGTACCACGATGCCATAGAGTAGTAATAGCTTCAAATTTATATTTATGCTTTGCAAATTTGTATTTTGCTTTCATTAATATCACTGAACATTATTTCTCAGATAGTCTTAATTTGTTCCACCTTTTGGCCTTCAGTATGTGCTCACAATGTCGAAACCACAAAATTAAAATTTTAATTCGTTTAAAATTTTATTTCATCACCACAGACCAACGAATGATTTATTCATCCAGCATCAGTATAAAGTATTCAAAGGCTGCCACTA
This sequence comes from Amorpha juglandis, assembly GCA_949126905.1. Lineage (NCBI taxonomy): Eukaryota > Metazoa > Arthropoda > Insecta > Lepidoptera > Sphingidae > Amorpha > Amorpha juglandis. Next base: position 1,251,414 of record OX421368.1, read on the forward strand.
TCCCGCTCGTACCGGGTTTATCCGGTTAATATCTTATACAGCACTTGGACCGGTTAATAAGCCTAGTGCAGCGGGTCGCATTTATCCGGTGTCTTCCGGCCGTTCTAAAGGAATTTACGGACTTGCGATGAATAATTATGTATTCATGTCCCTTGTTTGGCTTTACCTGGTAGAATGAGGGTCGGGTGGTAATGATATCATATGATAAGTTATGGATGGTTCAGTTAACACATCATTTGTGTTGCTTGCGTTTGAATTTAGGGTGGACAGAACCTATGAGTAATTTATATGTACGTGTGGTTTCGTACAAACAAAACCACGCTATACCGCCTCTTCTGGTTGACCATAATATTATTTTTTAATAAAAAACCAGAATACTAAAAACCTCCGACAGGCGACAGCCTCCGCGGCGCGGCGAGCGAGTAGCCGGCTGTGAAGCGAGAGGCCGCGGGTTCGATCCCCGCACCAAGACAAATGTTTGTGTGAACCACAAATATTTGTTTCGGGGTCTGGGTGTTGTGAGACCGAAAGTCTCTCGTAGTCCCTGATATCCACGACACAAGACTTGTATCTTACTGTGGGGTCAGGACTATGTATGTGACTGTTGGGTGTATTTATTTATTTATTTAAATTTATTTGAATCGGTGCTATTTCAGTCTCATAGCCAATAATCGAATTACAATCAAAATTGTTTAATATTATTGTTAGCTTTTTAGTTTCGTTTTCGGTCAATTTTAATTTACTATTTTTAGTAAGAAAATTATCAAAATCGGTCCATAAATATGGGGGCTAAAGAAGGGGGCTAAGTCTATTATAGCCCCTTTTCCTACTATCTTCCACTTCTCGTCCACAGAGAAATGAGAACTCCTCAGGTATTTTCAACAGTTATAAAATAATAGTGGGTCTCAAGTTAATCGAAATCTCCACTGAAATAACAGATTCGAGACATAACGATATAAATTCTTTTTTTTTATCCTGGCTCGGTAAAGTGACTACGCTACACCTGATGGTAAGTGTAGCACAATCCAAGAATAATGTCGACCAACGATAAACAATATTGTGTCCATGTAGGTCGGCAAGATCATGCCGGCCTGCCAAAGAGCCAAGGGGGAGGGGAAGGAAAAAGGGATGGGAAAAGGGTTAGGCTCAGGGGGCAAGCCCCTTGGGGAGAACCGGATATACACTGGCTGACCCTGGAACGCGACCCACATAAGGTGGGCCACTATGGTAGGTTTTAGCACCAGTGTACGGTGGTCGCTATCCGGTCGGATACAAGTATCCTCCGACCAGCAAGAAACAAAATTCAAACAATTCAAACAAAATGCATTATCTATTTGAAATATTTACCGAACAAAAAGTGCATGGGTGCTGGTGCAGGCACTGTTCCTTTTAATCTTTAACGAACGAGTTTCATATTTCACAAAATCCATTTACTTGTGCCACAGCTTTTGTTGGGATGCTTCGCTTTTAGCATATTTAAGGAGATGCTCTTTTATGCAACATCCGCTTGGTGGAAAGTGCAGATAACAATGTGAGGAATATTTGTTGATATCTGAGGATTCTTTTAATAAATGCACCCGACAGTCACACACAATCTCTGCCACCACAAAATACAAGTCTTAGGTTGTGTCAGGAACTACAAGGGAATTTTGGTCCCGATTCAAAGAAACTAGAAAATGATCTTATCCGAAAGGAATTTCGAGATACTCTGGAGTAAATCTTTTTACGTTCTATCAACTATTAACTAAGGATAAGTTCCTTATACGAGAATAATCATTTACACCGTCCATGTCGGCAGAGTTAGACTTTACTTGAGAGAGTTTTTTTTTATAGCATAGACCGGCAAATAAGCAAGTGGGTCACCTGATGGTAAACGATCTCCACCGCCCATGTACTCACGCAATACTACTAATAGGCGCGTTACGAACCTTAAAAGGAAGGCATAATTAAGGCATGGGGAAGGGGAGGGGGATTTGGGCCTCCAGATATCACACTCACCGTACGAAACGCAGTAGAAAGCCGCTAATTTATCTCAGTTGTCTGTGCGACAATGATAAAGACCCGGTGGAGCCGGCCCATTCATGCTGTAGACAAAACTGTCTACAGCGTGGCTCTTCCACTCATAGTAAGAAATGGCGGACAGTTCTGTTATTATAATGACGAATAATATACGTTGTTATAGATATATATACACTGCCAATTAATTGGCAATTCAACAAAAGTAATGCATTCGCTTTATACGGTTGTCGTTTCATTTGTTGTTCACTTTGACTCAGCTATGTGTTAATACGAATATTGATTATTACCAGCTTTAGTTGGTAAAATGACAAGTGATTTATAACGTGAATAAGAAAGCGAGTAATTATATTAGAAGAAGAATTATATAAGAAAGCGAGGATAGTTATTCTGGAATAATTTGGAATTTGGTCAGACCTTATCTGTTACGTTTACTATACAGATGCAAACACCAGAACTTTATACTTATTAGCCGCGAATCAGCAAGAATCCAAAATTGCAGTACAAAATTGTTCAACTACTTTGAATATTTTATAACAAACAATTGCACCTTAATGTTTTGGAGTAGCTCAGTTTTCTGCATTTTGTTTTGGATTAAAATTGTAGTTTACCTGGCTGCATAAAAACCTTGTTAATTCTTTGTCAGATTGCGTCGGTTTTTGCCAGTTGTTTTCTTTGGTTATTCGTGAGGTGGAACTAAGGTTTTATCTCGAGAGGTTAGCATTTAAAAAAAGTCTTATTATGTTATAATCGATTTGTTTGTACCTCGTTTTTATATTTAATTGAATAACGAGACGAGCAATACGCTCGCCTGATGTTAAGCGCCACGCCTGCCCATAAACAGAAGCAACACCACACAGAACTTTGAATTACAACGCACTGCATGGCACTGAACTGCGCTCATCACCCCGAGACGTAAGACGTTAAGTCTTATATTGCCCAGTAATTTCACTGGCTTCGATGTCCTTCAAACAGAAACACAACAATGCTTACACACTGTTGCTTAGCGGCAGCAATAGACAAAGCGGTAGTACTAACCCAGGCGGTCTCTCGCTTACGAGGGACTTACCACCTTGGTAACCTCTTCTTTTAAGGACAGTGTTAATCTTTTCGATGTACCCGTGTTTTTGAAAATCCTCGTGGAATCACGAAAACCTCCATAGCGCAGTGGGCAATTAAATTAGTTGTAAAGCGAGAGTCCGCTGCTTCAATCATCGCACCGAGACATACATGAGAATTAATATTTCTTGTAGTTCGTAATAACCATTACATACGACACAAGATTGTACTTTTCCCTAGCGTCAGGACTATATGTGTTTGGTGTATTTATTATCATTAGGTATTGTTCCTCCGAAAATCATTCAAAAACTCCTCGTTTACCGATGACTAAGTTTCGCCGAGTGCGATTGTGGTGAGCGAAGTCACGACCCGAGGTGACAAACAAAGAGGTTGAAACAATGTAAAAGCTTTTGCCGCCTGAGTCGTCGGTAAACATCGGCGGCCCGACTTCACATATGAGACATACTGCCACAGCGTGTTAATAGCAAGAACTACAACATATTATATACTGATCATGTTGCGTTCCCTTTACGCGACTATCGCAACATTCGCAAAGCGCTTGAGGAAATTGAGGAATTTTAATAAGACTAAATATGCCTGTGCCCATTTTAAGGTCGACAAAGAATCTACCCCTAAGGAGTGAAATCGGGATTATAAACTAACAATTTCGACACTAAGCATCGATTTTCTTAATTTTTTCACTAAAAATTGTAAAATAACTTATTTATTACCAAAAATACATACGATAGAAATTGAAATAACACCGACTCAAAATTTATTAAACTAAGAGGTTATTTTCTTAAGATTTTTTTAATCGAATTAATTGTTGTTCAAACGTTTTTAAATAAGATCCATTTACTTAAAGTATTCTGAGTATAATCTTATTAGTAATGTACGTAAAGAACTAAAAGATATTTCAGTATTATTGGAACGAAATTCCTTACGGCAGGCTTGGAGGGGATAGGGATTTCGCTGCGTGACCGAACTGAAAAAAATGTGATAGTAAAACCGTAAGAAATATGCGTGGAAAAAATGCGTGGAAAAAATGCGTGGAATAAAACCGTTAAATGAGACTTTTTGGAACGAAGTTCCTTACGGCAGGCTTGGAGGGGATAGGGATTTCGCTGCGTGACCGAACTGAAAAAAATGTGATAGTAAAACCGTAAGAAATATGCGTGGAAAAAATGCGTGGAAAAAATGCGTGGAATAAAACCGTTAAATGAGACTTTTTTTAAACTTAATTTGATATCTAGCACACAAAGTTAAAGTCGAAATTCCGTTAATAAAACAGATAGATAACTTATGACATTTGGAAATGTAGACGCGGTTTGAAATTTGAATTTGAATTTTTGATTATAGAACACGGCCGTCCACCGTTTAGTAGCCAGTCTAAGTCTAAATTAATAAGTTTTTATTTATAATTACATAAGTTGATAAAAAATGCTATACAATAGCTTTACCGCGGCAGTCTCCGAGTGCTACACGTCTTTTTTTTATTTCTATTTTTCTATTCTATTTCTATGTAATTTTATGTTGTCAAACAAAAATAAAGAGACATATTTTGTTATTTTAGTTGATAATTTGTATTTTTTACAATTTGTGTCGATTCTACATTAGCCGAAGGAACTTCGTTCCTACCTGGTGTCCCACGACACACACCAATTTTTTTTAAACTTAATTTGATATCTAGCACACAAAGTTAAAGTCGAAATTCCGTTAATAAAACAGATAGATAACTTATGACATTTGGAAATGTAGACGCGGTTTGAAATTTGAATTTGAATTTTTGATTATAGAACACGGCCGTCCACCGTTTAGTAGCCAGTCTAAGTCTAAATTAATAAGTTTTTATTTATAACTAGATGACCCGGTGAACTTCGTATCACCTACATATTATATTTGTGTAAAATGTGGTCAAAACTTAATACAAATGTTTCATTTACATTAAATGCAATTAAGTGAGGTACTGCACCATTGGACGTGAGGTAGCCCGTCGCACATTTAATTGACTTCGACGACCTAAGTCAGGTCGTCTTCCACCTCCCCCCGGTGGGATAGTCCTGTCCCTGTCCCTGTCCCTGTCCCTGTTCTTGTCGCTGTCTTGTCCCTGTTGTGTCCTGTCCCTGTCCCTGTCCCTGTCCCTGTCCCTGTCCCTGTCCCTGTCCCTGTCCCTGTCCCTGTCCCTGTCCCTGTCCCTGTCCCTGTCCCTGTCCCTGTCCCTGTCCCTGTCCCTGTCCCTGTCCCTGTCCCTGTCCCTGTCCCTGTCCCTGTCCCTGTCCCTGTCCCTGTCCCTGTCCCTGTCCCTGTCCCTGTCCCTGTCCCTGTCCCTGTCCCTGTCCCTGTCCCTGTCCCTGTCCCTGTCCCTGTCCCTGTCCCTGTCCCTGTCCCTGTCCCTGTCCCTGTCCCTGTCCCTGTCCCTGTCCCTGTCCCTGTCCCTGTCCCTGTCCCTGTCCCTGTCCCTGTCCCTGTCCCTGTCCCTGTCCCTGTCCCTGTCCCTGTCCCTGTCCCTGTCCCTGTCCCTGTCCCTGTCCCTGTCCCTGTCCCTGTCCCTGTCCCTGTCCCTGTCCCTGTCCCTGTCCCTGTCCCTGTCCCTGTCCCTGTCCCTGTCCCTGTCCCTGTCCCTGTCCCTGTCCCTGTCCCTGTCCCTGTCCCTGTCCCTGTCCCTGTCCCTGTCCCTGTCCCTGTCCCTGTCCCTGTCCCTGTCCCTGTCCCTGTCCCTGTCCCTGTCCCTGTCCCTGTCCCTGTCCCTGTCCCTGTCCCTGTCCCTGTCCCTGTCCCTGTCCCTGTCCCTGTCCCTGTCCCTGTCCCTGTCCCTGTCCCTGTCCCTGTCCCTGTCCCTGTCCCTGTCCCTGTCCCTGTCCCTGTCCCTGTCCCTGTCCCTGTCCCTGTCCCTGTCCCTGTCCCTGTCCCTGTCCCTGTCCCTGTCCCTGTCCCTGTCCCTGTCCCTGTCCCTGTCCCTGTCCCTGTCCCTGTCCCTGTCCCTGTCCCTGTCCCTGTCCCTGTCCCTGTCCCTGTCCCTGTCCCTGTCCCTGTCCCTGTCCCTGTCCCTGTCCCTGTCCCTGTCCCTGTCCCTGTCCCTGTCCCTGTCCCTGTCCCTGTCCCTGTCCCTGTCCCTGTCCCTGTCCCTGTCCCTGTCCCTGTCCCTGTCCCTGTCCCTGTCCCTGTCCCTGTCCCTGTCCCTGTCCCTGTCCCTGTCCCTGTCCCTGTCCCTGTCCCTGTCCCTGTCCCTGTCCCTGTCCCTGTCCCTGTCCCTGTCCCTGTCCCTGTCCCTGTCCCTGTCCCTGTCCCTGTCCCTGTCCCTGTCCCTGTCCCTGTCCCTGTCCCTGTCCCTGTCCCTGTCCCTGTCCCTGTCCCTGTCCCTGTCCCTGTCCCTGTCCCTGTCCCTGTCCCTGTCCCTGTCCCTGTCCCTGTCCCTGTCCCTGTCCCTGTCCCTGTCCCTGTCCCTGTCCCTGTCCCTGTCCCTGTCCCTGTCCCTGTCCCTGTCCCTGTCCCTGTCCCTGTCCCTGTCCCTGTCCCTGTCCCTGTCCCTGTCCCTGTCCCTGTCCCTGTCCCTGTCCCTGTCCCTGTCCCTGTCCCTGTCCCTGTCCCTGTCCCTGTCCCTGTCCCTGTCCCTGTCCCTGTCCCTGTCCCTGTCCCTGTCCCTGTCCCTGTCCCTGTCCCTGTCCCTGTCCCTGTCCCTGTCCCTGTCCCTGTCCCTGTCCCTGTCCCTGTCCCTGTCCCTGTCCCTGTCCCTGTCCCTGTCCTGTCTAGTATAGCGTGGCGACCCGTCATCACGGCAAGCTTCGCAACGCCAACAATCCGGTTTATACCTGCGCTTATAGATGTTTCACATCAAAAATACTTCAAGTATTTCATACCCAGGAACAGTTTGTACTGGAAAAATAAGTTGTCGTTTTGAGTGTTTTCCTTTACTTATTATTTATGTTACTCATTTTTTCTCACCGGGTAAACCTTCCCTGAACTTCCACAAATATTTCAAGATCAGAATTAGGCAAATCGGTACAGCCAGTCTCGAGTTTTAGCGAGACACACGCGCAGCGATTCATTTTTATATATATAGATTACATAAGTTGATAAAAAATGCTATACAATAGCTTTACCGCGGCAGTCTCCGAGTGCTACACGTCTTTTTTTTATTTCTATTTTTCTATTCTATTTCTATGTAATTTTATGTTGTCAAACAAAAATAAAGAGACATATTTTGTTATTTTAGTTGATAATTTGTATTTTTTTCAATTTGTGTCGATTCTACATTAGCCGAAGGAACTTCGTTCCTACCTGGTGTCCCACGACACACACCAATTTTTTTTTTTTGAATGACGAGACAAGCAAGGCGCTCGTCTGATAGCAAGCGCCCATAAACAGAAGCAACACCACACAGTAATTTGAATTACAAAGCACTGCATGTCACTGAACTGCTAAATATCTTTGTTATCAATTCTATCTCCCAGTGTATCACATAAAGCCGAAATGGCGAACTCTTCACGATTGTTTTCTAGAAAACTTATTAGTTACGGAGAGATTGCATCTTGGCTCAAGCCACTCGCAAATCGAGGATCTCTCCTGCTGTATCCGTGGATCATTAAACTTGGACTTGCATTGTTTGTCGGCGGTAGTTGTTTTTTAATTGCACTGCGCTTACCATCAGGTGTAAGGCAGTCACTTCGCCGTGCTAGACAAAAAAAGAAAATTATTCAAAAGATGGTAGGTCCCTCGTACGCGTTGTGTTGGTACAACCACTTTGTCTATTTCTGCCGCCAAGCAACAGTGTGTAAGCGCTGTTGTGTTTTGGTTTGAAGGATATTGAAGCCAGTGAAATTACTGGGCATTATGAAACATAACATCTAATGTGTCAGGATGACGAGCGCAGTTCAGTGCCATGCAGTGCTTTTTAATTAAAATTTCTGTGTGTCCTGTTTATGGGCAGGCGCTTACCATCAAGCGAGCGCCTTGCTTGTATCGTCATTCAGACAATTAAAAAAAAATACTATCACTACAATTATACGCACAATTATACTAACACAAACTGCGCCGTATTAATAAAGTAAAACAAAATTTCATAAAATTAATCTACACAAGTCACACCTCGAAAATCCTATTCTATCATAAAGACTTCGTGAAAAAGATTAGCAATAAATCTCGTTTTTTCCTGTAATTTATGGCGTTTTTATCAACGGAAACGTCGATTCAAATTTCGTAAGGCGTTTCTTCAGACACGTTCCACCTGATTGTGTAAACACACGGAAATGTAGTTCATTTTATATCGTTATTAATATATGTTTTACTGCTAATAAATCCGGAAGTGTATAGCAACTAAAATAAATAATTAATACACCCAACAGTCTCACACATAGTTCTAATAAATGTTGTCTTATCAGCTCCCCTAATGTGAGTTTTTTCTGTATTCATCACATCAGCTTTATTGAAGAGAATATGTTGGGAGACTCGTACAAAATCAGTAGTGGATAATACAAAAATAATTATAAAAAATAACACCCAACAGTCACACACTTAGTCCTGACCCCACAGTGAGATATGTGTCTTGTGTTGTGGATATCAGGAATTACAAGAGACTTTCGGTTTCACAACACCCAGACCTGAAACAAATATTTGTGGATCAGACAAATATTTGTCTCAATGCGGGGATCAAACCCACGGCCTATCGTTCATAGTCGGCTACTTGCCCACTACGCCATAGAGGCTATACATGCATGAGTAGGTTGAGTCCCGTCCGTGGCTAAGCTCACGCACGCGCCGTTGCACTGCATCCATGACTGTCGTGATAGTGTTCATAGACCGTAGTTGTCGGCCTAGCTTTAAATAATTAGACATGCATAACTAAGAATAATTGACAACCACCGTGACAAAGTGGACAAGTTGGGTGCGAAACAAGAGGCCGTGGTTCTATTTTTGCACTGCGACAAGTGTATGTGATCCACAAATATTTGTTTCGGTTCCAGATCCTCACCAACACCCAGGTTTTGTGGGACCGCAAGTCCATCGTAGTTCCTGATACCAACGATACAGATTAACATACTTTAAGGTTAGAACTATGTGTGAGACTGTTGGGTGTATTTATTATTTATTTTATTTACTAAACACTTCCGGATCTGGGTAGCGTTTCTTTATCTTGTGAATCCTTTACAATTTATAGCCAGCGTTAATCAGCCCGTCCACGGTTTCACCCGCAATTTTCAGCGGCTTTTCAAACGTCGCGTCTACGCCCGTTTTATCATCACGTATGTTTACTAATACTGCGTGCTAGGCGCGCACCTCACGTGCTCCTTCATTCCCCCACTCAATATATCAAGCTCCGGGCTGTGATTGGGGGCACACGTCAATAATTCTGTATACCCTATATATCCTGGTTGCATACTTGCAAATACAGTGGTTAGCTAATGAAATATGACTTCAAGCGTAGGTGAGAAGCTAACATGTATGGTGGCTGAAATTGTATCGCTGCATGTTTCAAATATCACATTTATTTGTTATATTTTTAAATAGCTGTTTTTTTCGGCTCCATCTGCGTTATAATGTAAGGAGAATATTTTGCATAACTAAACAGCGGTGGGTAAGCACTGTTGTGTATAATTGAAGCCAGTAAAACTATTGGGCATTATGAGATAACATCTTATGTCGCGGGGCGACGAGCGCAGTCCAGGGTCATGCAGTGCTTTGTAATTCAAAGTTATGTGTGGTGTTGCTTCTGTTTATGGGCATGCGTAGCGCTTAACATCAGGCGAGCAACCTGCTCGTCTCTCTTTTATCAAGCGAATAATGCGTGAATGCGTGAGGTTCTTAGTTCAAATTCCAAGTCAGGCAATCACAAATTGCTTTGAGTTATCGATTAGAAAAACACAAATGAGTTGCCCTGGATTAGATATTGCGCTCAGTACGGCGACAGGCTAACCCCTTATCACATTATGAGACGGAAATAAGATTGGCGATGTAGCGCATGTTCGCCAAGTTGTCATTACGAAACATCATCATACTTTAAACAAACATTAAAAATTAATTCCCATCCTGCACTAAACAATCTAAAGTTGAAATATCCAAATAAACTGGGGTTTGCCACTTTACTATAACAAACATCCTCAATATTTCAACAACTAAACCGTCCAACCTTCGTCAATTAAACTTAATGAAAAGACAAAGAAAATTACTTTACTCATTGCGTAGTGTACGCGAGCCTTACTCTAAGAATTTGTATCAATATGTAACCGCGAGGCTAAACAGTCGAAGATTTATGAGTTTAAAGGGTTTAGATATATTCCACGAGACGTGAAGACGGATTCCCGAGTCGTTCATCTCAACAAACAGCCTCCCTGCGGTTGCTGTTACAAAGCTTTTAGCCGATATACAAAAACCTACTGCGGCGTTGGACGTATATTGAGCGTCTTTTATGAATTAAGTGAAGAATTTTCCCCGCTCTTTCATAGGTGTCCCTTTGTTGTGCATTTAGATAATTTAATATTGGTATAAATGTTTTTTTTTCGTAGCATACGCCGGCAAATGAGCAAGTAGGTCACCAGATGGTAAGTGATCTCCACCGCTCATTTACGCACAGAATACCAGAAGAACAAAGAAGACCTAACCTAGATTGAGTTGTCTGTGCAGAAGAATCATGGGCGCGTTGGAGTAGGAATAGGAATAAGAAGGATTAGGAAGGATTTTGGCCTCCGGATATCTCACATACCGTACGAAATCAATCATATCACGGGACGAAAATAAGCTCAGCGAAATGTGGTTGTACTGGTCACACTCCTGCCTCCCTCTACGGGGATTACAATCGTGAATGCGTATGTATGAATATTATTACATCAAGAAATGGATAATTCTCTATTAGCAAGTTTTACAGACAAACAAAATTATATAATTCAGCTTACTTTACTCAATGATTAAGATAAAAGCATTAACCGAATATAAATGGATTGTACCGTGAATTGTAATAATAGATGAATTAAAGCCATTGGTAGCAAAATAGAAATAGAATTAATACGGAACAGTAATTTGACGTGGGTTGACAGACGTTCCTCTGAAAATGTATTAAATTGTGTATTTTAAATAATATTGTTAAATTTAAGATACGGTCTGGGTTGGATTTGACGTTGTTTCTAAGTGATGGTGATCGAGCTATCATTTAATTATTGATTCTATAACAATGACGAGTTCGAGAGATACATTCGTAAATAAATGTAATTTAAAATGTATATGATTTATTCCCAAGATTACATAATTTAGATGGCTTGATTACTTAAGGCCAAATCGTAAAAACCGAATTCAAAAAAGTATAAAACATATCACACATATCAGGTTCGATCCCCGAGTTGGGTAAAAGTGATATTGGGTTTTTCTCTCACAAATAGCTCAGTATCAACCCGGAAGCTGGAATTGAGCACAGTATGGCGACAAGTGCGCCCCGTATCCACATCATGAGATGAAAAAGCTCCGCAAAATATGGTTGTACTGTTTAAACCTCTGCCTACTCCTTCGGAGATTACAGTGTATGTGTAAAACATTTAGCTACTATCTAAAAGTCAAATAATGTATACTTCAAACAAACTTCATCAAACAATCAAATAGGCAAAAGAGGCCACTCGAAATGGAACTTTCAAAAAATTCCTTAACAATGCATACAGTTTCGAAACGTGACGGCCAACAAAGAGGTCTGACAAAGCGATTTTCTACCCTCAAAACTGAATAAAATTACACCACCGGGCCTTGTTTCATTTGCCTTTAGGACATGAAAAAGACAGTTCCTTTGCTATTCTGTCTGTAAAAATATTTTTATGCTGCGTTTGTTTTTATATAACGAATAGTTCGTGTCGCGTTTGTGGTTTTAGTAGCGTTTGTAAAGTGCAAAACAAAGTGGAGTGCAATACAATAAATAATGTTTACAGCAAAACGCATTCTTCACGCAATGCATCAGAGAGATGCATGTGTTCTGGATCGACGTGCATTGCTACTTTAATATTTATTTAGACTGGTCTTAATCTCTTTTTTATACTTAATGTGGTGGTCACGGGTTGACTAAGACAACCTGAGACCATGGCTGATATAACTCGGTCGAAACGTCGAGAAATAAATGAGAAATAAGTATTTATACCTTTAAATACTATGGGATTAAAACCCGTTTAAATAAATATTATAATATACAAATCCGAAAGCCTTAATCATTTATAGTTTCTTAAACATTATGCTCTTCGGCAATCATCGCTTTTTCAAAAATACCAAAGTCTGATGATGATAATCTAATACGAACCTGCTACTATTCGATTATGTACTTAATTATTGTTTATAGCATAGGTATGAAACGAGCAAGTGGGTACCCTGATGGTAAGTGATCTCCACCGCTCATAAACTCCTACGATATTAGAAAAATCATGCACATATAACGGCCCTTCTGTTTCCATTGGAAAGGATAATGTAGATTTTGGGCCTCCGGATATATGTGAACTTTTTGTAGAAAACGTAACGGAAAACCGCTATTTTACGGCAGTTTTCTGTTAAACAGTGGTAAAAACACGGTGTGGGCGCCTCATTTATGCTGTAGACAAAAATGTGTCCATCGTAGCTAAATCGCTTAAAAAGCTTTTTTCTCATAACCGGATGTAGGTGACAAAGAAAGTCGAAAATTATGCATGAAAATGTACAAGGAGTCAGAGCAAAAAAAAATATTTTATAACAATTTACGAAGCACAACATGAAAGGAAATTACTCCTTTAATAGCATTAGTCAATTCCCATTTAATAAGAGCCACGCATGTTAAGGGCCCTGATCCCTCACACTGTGGAAAATGAGAACAAATTACTTACAATACCTTCGGGTCCGATTGACTCCACGTATTTAATATTGAGAAAAGGTATGTTATTTGTAACTTGAAAAGTAAATTATTAGCTGGTGGGAGCTAATCTTTTTTTATTTCTTTTGTTTTTCGAGCACGGTAATATGACTGCACTACACCGGATGTTAAGCGTAGTGTAATTCGATAAGTAGCGTCCATCGACATATCATGCCGGCCAGTATAAATACTTCTTCCCTCTTCGGAGAGGGAATAAGCAAATCAAGAGGTATGCGACAAAACAGGCGGATGACCGATGCAGGCACGGGGTTACAAGGATGTAGCCCTATACCCGCCCCAACTAACTGTCAAGTCGTGTCGCAAGCCACTCGGGAGAACCGAATATACATTGGCTGATCCTGGAACGCGATCCACACAAGATGTGTGGGTCACTATGGCAGGTTTTAACACCAAGTGTACGGTGGTCCATATCCGGACGGACATGAATAACCCACTACCAGCAAAACTGGTCTTTCGTATCTGACTGGATAGCGACGACCATACTCATGGTGATAACCCCAACATAGTAGCTCGTTTAGGCGAGTCACGTTCCGGGATCCGTCAATGTATATTCAGTCATTTCAGGCCGACAAAATATGTATATGTTAATAAATGTTTTTCTTTTAAATATTTAAAGAATATTTTAAAATAAAAAGTACAATACATATCTAAATATATAAAACTCAAAGGTGACTGACTGACTGACTGACATAGTGATATATCAACGCACAGCCCAAACCACTGGAGGGATCGGGTTGAAATTTGGCATGCAGGTAGATGTTATGACGTAGGCATCCGCTAAGAAAGGATTTCGATAAATTCTACCCCAAAGGGGTCAAAATAGGGGATGATAATATTTAAATGCTGTTCACGCGGGCGGAGCCGCGAGCAAAAGCTAGTAACTTATAAAATTCAGTGGTGTGCATCGCGGAGTCGGTGATCAGACCTTGGACACCGTCATGGCAATCCATTTCACTCGGTTGTCAGAACTAATTAATCATAAGAGTGAGCATTCAGATCTGCTGAGTGGAACTATCCGACGCTTCAACGTCCGGTGAGAAATCGAAGTTTTTCATCAGTATATGAGAGTATTGTGTTTTTCTGCTGCGCTGGTTCCCTATTTCGATCAGCTATTCATCAACCAACTAATCGATATTTGCATATCGATGACGAGAGGTAGCGATTCGAGTTTTAATTTTTACTTGTTTTGTGACTCAGTCATAGTATAATTATGCATTTTGATTGTATTACTAAACGCTTACTTTAATGAGTTTCATAAGTGTGAACCACATTATGTTAGCGAATATAGACTTTTTATCTCAGCTGATTAAACGGCTATTTGTTTATGTTTAACTGCTTTTAGCTGTGTGTTAGCATCAGCTAACATAAACCCGACTTCCTATCATCACCTTACTACTTCATCACCAGTCTCTGATCACCAACTGGATGTAAATTACTCATTGGAACCTATCTAATGAGCTCAAACACGAAGCATTTCCTAGGCCACCTTCCTACTCCATTATCAAACCCTGACCACCATCAGGCAGCAAACTCATTGAAAGTTATTGATTGAGTTAAACACAATATATCTTAGACAGAACAGACAGCTCAGTTGCAGCACCAGGAAAATGTCAGTAGGAAAAGTCTTGACTGAATTACCTTTTAAATATGAATAAAACTGCTTCTTATGCGGCCCATTCGTTAAGGCTTTATTATAATAAAGCTGTTGGTCTTTTTCTGTTGCTCTGTGGTATTCCACAAAAAGACAGATAAAGGGGTCAAATTATGCACCCTTCGCGTTCGTCAGGGGTTAAAAAAATCAGTTAAAATCTTTATCGAAGGCGTACCCCTAAATAATTAATTGGTCTGTAGCATCAGATTGCTAAAGCCTCAAACCGCCTTATTCATGTTCTTTAAATATACACAAACAATAATAAATTGTTCACATTTTCTAAAACTAATTCCATTTATCTAGTACGTACAAAAAATCAGCTGGTTAGTAATCATACCTATTGGAAGGAGCGGCTTCCAATAGGTATCGATAACGAGGTCATAAAAATGATTTGAATGAGCTGATTTTTTTGTTTTTACTTAGTTAATATTCATATAATTTAACAGTCATATTGTCCTACAAATAAAATAATAAATTATTGAGTATCATCAAATCGAAATATTCTATCCTTGCTACCTCTGTTAGGTACCACAATAGAGAATTTTCGCATAGGGAATTGTTGGGCGTCTCATCGAAACGAAGCTACTCACGGAAAATTAGCTTGATAGTAATCAAGTGGATCAGCTGGCCCAGGGACTCCGGACCATTACTACTTCTAAAATAGTCAACAAACTTAGGGCAGAAGTACAACATACAAACAAATAGCACTACATTAAACCAATAAACTTACTATAACCCCAAATAAGTTATCAAAATTCCCAGCACATAACACGAATAAATCAATTAGACGTGAACGTATTGCGTGAAAAGTGCAGAATACTCGACTCACGTGCCTTCCACTCCTTATCGCGAAGTTGGACCGCGATGCGTTTCGTGGTGTTCCATTCAAACTTCTTCAGTACTGGTGCGTACTATATGTTTGAGGCTAGTGACTTTGAAATTAATTGTTTTTTGAAGTGATATTTCTTATGGGAGGGTAAACCGATTCGCAACATAACGTGAGTGGTCCATCGATCAACGGAAGGTTCGAGAATATTCGAGAACCTTTCGGTGAGACGTCACGCGGGCTAGTTGCCCAGCCAGCGTTATCCGACCTCCCTGGAACTTCGAGAATTTTCGAAGTCCCAGGTGACGTTACACAGTGACCAGTCGGTTTTGACCGAACTTTGACCGAAATTTGACCGGACTTTGATAGGACTGTGACCAGACTTTGACAGGATTTTGATAGGACTTTGACCGACTTTGCCTGGACTTTGACCGGATTTTGACAGGACTAATGGTGTGAGTGGAGTGCTGTTTAAACTTTTTTCAGACTTTTCAGTTCAAATTTTTATTTTTGATACACTGCCAGAATTATACTGGCCTGACTTTTTGGTTTTAGAATGGCTGAATTTGATGAGTGACTTACGTGACCACACAAAGTTGCAGCTTGATAAGTTTGCATGATATTACCGGAGGTCCAAATCTTCCCACTGTTCCCGATCTCCATTCCTTTCTTTTATGCTTGGTAAGGCATTACCGATACCTCCGTAATTGTGGCACTACTTGGGTTACATGATACGGTGGAAATCGCTTGCCATCCAGTGACTCACTTACTAGTTTGCTGACTTTGCTATAAATAATGTATTCTTGTGTGCTATTCAGTTTTATCGAGTTCGAGAACAAACAGTATGGAGATTCTAAGCCGAAGGCCGACTTCGCAAACTTATCCTGTAACATCAAAGTTCTTATTTCATAATACATTGTTAAGTTTCACGTATTCAACGTTTGTTATGCGAGATCTTCACTCTGGCAGAGTTGGACTTACTTTATATAGAAGTCTGCAGTCGAAACTAAGTGAGCATTTGCGCTTACTTGAATAGTAACTAGCATAACACGGGGTTAATCAAAAGAACTCATTATGTAATGAAAACAGCGTCATTAAGCTGCGTGTTTGAGTGGTAGAGCCACGCTGTAGACAGTTGTCTACAGCAAGAATGGGCCTGATCAACCGTTACCATTGTCTCACAAAAAAACTACATAAAATAGCGGTTTGTACGGTGAGTGAGATATCCGGAGGCCCGAATCCCCCTCCCCTTTCCAATCCCTCAATTATCCTTTCCCTTTATGGTGGGCAACGCGCCTATGATTCTTCTAGTATTGTGGGCGTTCATGTGTGGAGATCACTTACCATCGGGTGACCCACTTGCTAGTTTGCCTGCCTATATAGTTCACCTGATGATGAGTGATCTCCACCCACAATTTATTTACCAGAAAAATCGTGGGTGCGTTGCCGACCTTAAAGGAAAGAGGTAATTAGGGACTAGGAAGGAGAGGGGGATTTGGGCCTCCGGATATCTCACACACCATACGAAACGCAGCAGCAAGCCGCTAGTTTACATCGGCTTATTTAGCTTATACTTTGTTTACTTCTACATTTAATTATAATAAAGTGTCTTAGAGCAACAAAAAAGAAAGAAATCCTTTGCATTCTACTTAAGCATTCCTCCTTCTGAGTTATATCCAAAACAAACCACAAAAAAGACCCAGCGGGTATAAACGTCCTTAAAAACCCATTAACCGCCAATTACAATTCCTCAACGCCAATAAAACTTTCAACAAATTAAAAACAAACAATACACCGTTATAATGTTAAAAATATGCAAAAAAAAATATGCTACGAGACAATGGGAGCGTAACCCCAGCATTTTATACATCCCAGTGGAAATTCTACTAAGTGAAATCAAACTATCTCGTTCGAAGAGTTATCGGGTCGCACAGTCCATTATGTTTCTACGTATATTTATATAGTTTTATAATATTACATTTTTTTTATGCGGGCACGGCAAAATAACTGCACCACACCTTATGGTAAGCGTACTGCATTCCAAAAAACCAACGACTACCGTCGAACAATGAGTTTGTCGATGGTCACCGGAAACATGCCGGCCTGTATAATTGCTTCTTCACACTCAGGAGAGGGAAGAAGCAAATCGAAAGGCCAGCGACAGGACAGGTGGATGACCGATGCAGGCACAGGGATACAAGAATGTATCCCTAGATCCGCCTCAACCAACCATCATGTTATGTCGCAAGCTCCTCGGGAGAACTGGGTGTATACTGGTTGATCCTGGAACGCGATCCACACAAGGTGTGTCGGTCAATTTAGAAGGTTTTCACATCATGTGTATGGGGGTCGCTATCAGGGCGAATGTTTATATCCTTCTACCAGCAAATCCTAGACATCAGTGATCAATCATTTGATGTTATCGTTAGCCTCTGCTATAAAAATTACAAAATGATAGCAGTATGCTTCAAACAAAGACTTTAATGTATATTACTAGACGGGCTGTTAAGAATTAAAATTGGGTCACAGTTTGACAGCTGATAGACAGAGAACGGGAGAGGGTTTACGAGGAAGCGAGATGGTAATATTGAGTTACGGTCGATTGACCGTAACATCTTGGCGCAGATTCTAAAACCGCGCAGCCGGTCTAGGAGTATACATTGAAGTCATTGCCTATAGAAAAGGTGGTAGGTCCCTCATATGCGAGAGGTTATCAGGGTTGGTACCACCGCTTTGTATATTTCTGTCGTGAAGCAACAGTGTGTAGCACTGTTGTGCTTCGGTTTGAAGGACATTAAAGCCAGTCAAATAACCAGGCATTATGAGACTTACCATCTTATATCTCGACGTGAAGAGCGCAGTTCATTGCCATGCAGTGTTTGTAATTCAAAGTTATGTGTGATGTTGCATCTGTTTATAGGCAGGCGTGGCGCTTTCCATCAAGCAAGCGCCTTACTCATCTCATCATTCAATTAAATTAAAAATATATTGTTCATTAGTGCAAAACCGCAGAATATCGTTGGCATAAAAAAGTATACCTCGAGAACGAATAAAAATAACTTACACAATCAAATAGAGAGATGTAATCGAGCAAGCACACGTCCTCACTCTTCGTTATTTCTCGAGGGAGATGCGTCAGTCCTCGTAAATGTTTAACAATAGCTGCAGTTGCAGACGAGACGGCCGCTCATAGAGAATTCAGAAAATCAACATTTTATGATGTACTTAAATGATACTGAAATGTGTATTTTTAATAATGTATTTTTGTTATTAAATTTAGAATTGAGACCTTGTCTCCCTGGTGGGCATGGGGCTTCTGTTTGAATGAGAGCAATTAGATATTAGTTGACCATGCTGGAAAAATTTGGAAGATTGGCGTTTTGGAAGATTGAATGTACCTTTGATATTCCTATAAAGAATACCCAGGTATGTAAATTTCCTCACGATGTTTCCTTCACCGTTATAACGAGCGATAGTTAATCATGAATATAACTAAGAGAATTCAGAGATTTAAGCTGACAAATGGTGGGTGTACTAGTTAGTAATACTTAGGACAACAGGTCAGTCGTCGCGATTGTGTTATTGTGTTGCAATTTAAATACCATAGCTGTACCTAACGCTTAAAATTTAAATACTAACCCCAAAAAATAACAGCGAATGTCAAAAAAAATATTTCTATAGGTCTCTCTGGAGTTGGTACCTGTGCTGCTGAAATTGCATCGACTTCATAGAGACCTATAAAAATGTTGACTTTTTAATTTTATATTTAGGAGTTGTTTTGTTTTTAATTTTCTTAAACCTATTTTATTTTGTAAATTATTATTATGTGCAGATTTACCTTGTTTATAAGTAAACGCTCTAGCGGGCACTGAAATCAGACAGCCAATCATAACTCGTAGGTTAGTTCCGACAAGCTTCCCCAATTATGGCGCTCTGCCGTTTTAATTGCGTTTGCACTAAACACAAACGTCTCTTAATTAATTCCAAATTAGGCCAACACAAACTCAGCGCCGGGAAATTTTGTATGCTCTTCAAAAAAGTGTTATCTCATGACTTTAACATTTGCTAAAGTAGAATTTATTTCGAGTGACTTTAGAAGCAGCGATAGCTCAGCGGCGAGTGGTACGGACTGTCGAGACGAAAGTCGCAGGTTCGAAACCCGCCCCAAGAGCATATACCTCTGACTTTTCTGTTACGTGTATATTAATTGTTAATTATCGCTTGCTAAAGTGAAGGAAACATCGTGAGGAAAACTACATCCCTGAGAACTCGAAAGATTTTTCGAAGGTATGTGAAGTCTACCAATCCGCATTAGGCCAGCGTGGTGGACTAAGGCCTAACCCCTCTCATTCAGTATAGGAGGCCCATGCCCAGCAGTGGGGCATATATAATAAACAAAAACTTTAGAAATAAGTGCTGAGATCTCAGGTTCGATCACCAGCTCGGGTAAAAGTGATATTGGATTTTTATATCACAAAATGCTTAATATCAGCCCGGAGTATGGAATTTGTACCCGGTATGGCGATAGGCTCGTCCTCTATCACATCGTGGGACGAAAATGAGGTCAGCGATAGATGGGTGTCCGAGTTACACCACTGCCTACCTCTTCGGGATTATAGGAAAGTTACACACTGCCACAATTTAGGATTTAAGGTCCATCGATTTAATTTGTGTATTGATGGATCTGAGGGCATGTAATTTAAGATTTTTAGATTAGAAAACTAATATCTCGTACAGTAGTTTGGATTTCCAACATTTGCTAGAGTCATATAGATTACGGCCAAAACCCTCATATTGCTGAATTGCAAATAGCCCAACTTATACGAGCTAACATTATAATTATAGGCGTTAATATTTAGAGAGGAACCATTAAATCTAAACATCAATTTAGTAATAAACTAAAAACAGGAGAGCTAAATGTTCTAATAAATTTGTACTTGTAATTTCAACATTCGTGAAACCACACGCGTTGTATTCAAAATCACAATTTATAAACTTAAAGCGAGTTAAAGTATTACTTTAAAAGCAAGACTTTGCGAAGAGTTACCGCTTATATTCATTTCTAATTAAAATTTTCACCAAGGGTACTTCCCCATTAATAAATAATGCTGTCTGAGAGGGGAAGCTGTCTTCATTCCTAATAAATCGATTTAAAGTTGAATTTTGTAGAGTTAAGAAAGTTAAAATTTGTTTTGGCGAGTCCAAAAAAAAAACAATGAGTAAAAACTTATATATTTATTATATTAGTTTTATTATTACCAGCCCTGTTATCTGTATTATACTATGCCGCTGATAGGTACATGCCTTCTTTGTTAGATCTTAGTCCACCACAATCTAATAAAAATATGGATTTTAAAAAAGGTACAGATCCCCAGAATATAACAACAAAATATAACTCTGCATTTACTAAATCAGACGGCTAGCATTTTTAAGGTCTTAAAAGTTTAGTTCCCCTCGGGAGAACCGGATATACACTGGCTGATCCTGGAACGCGATCCACACAAGGTGTGTGGTTCACTATGGCAGGTTTTAGTATCATGTGTACGGTGGTCGCTATCCGGGCGGATATAAATATTCTACCACCAGCAAATTTATACGGTCATGCTCACTATATTTTTCATGCGGGTTGCCATACTCATATACTCTATATATCGTAGTCGGGTAAAACAGTCTATTATTGTCGCTTCATCCCCCAAACTGCACTATCACCAAACTGATGCCCCAGCACCACTGACAAATGAACTGAACCGTTCTTGTTTATTAGCGAATAGTAAGGTTTTATGTATGCTATTCGCACCTATTTTACGAGAACGTTAGGCCTCGCGAATAAACGGCCAAAGTTTTGAGTTGCTCTACAAAATTCTCTGTGTGCCTTATTGAGGAAATCTGTGTTCCGTGAACACTGGCAGGGCTCTCTGATAGTGTTTTAGTGTCATTAATTCAAGTATTGACTTGATACATATTCAGGCTATTTTTTATCTAGATTATCTTGCTTCTTAACCCCTTTTTAGGTTTCCGTACCCAAATGGTAAAAATTTAACCCTTGTAATTTCAACATGTCTGTCTGATCGTATGTCCATTTATACGTTTGATATATCACACATTTTACTCGGACAATATTACCACTATTCAAGAGTGGTAGAGCCACGTTATAGACAGTTTTGTCTACAACATGAATTGGCCGGCTTGACCGGATCTTTACCACTGTCTCACAGAATTGAAACCAAGCAGCATGATCACTAAGGTAACTAAAACAATAGAATCTTAAAAAAGTATATAGAACTGTTTAAAACATCCCTACACTTATATTGCAATAAACAAAATGATTCTGCTCTCTTAACCGTATTACCAACTCTAACTAGGGCATAAACGTACATACATTTATCACAGTGGTTGCACAAGTTTGTGCATGTGTGAGTTCCAATAGCATCAATTTAGAACCGTAAATGCAATTGCGATAAAACTGAACTACGTGATAAATAAAACAAACTGGAGAGTGTTTACATGTTGTTGATTTATAAAAATAATCCTAGTAATAAAGAAAAAAACATTTTGCACGACTCAACTTAAGTACAAAACATAACATTTGACAGGGAGTTTTGGCGGGAATTGTTAGAGTGCGGTTGATCACTTATTTTAATTTATTTCTTTTGAATTAGTTTTTACTAGTTTGAAGTTATGTTTGTTGTATAAAGGTGTTGTGGATTTGTGTAATAAACATTGACCTTCATGAATAGTGTATGGTAACATTGAAATAAGTGAATTAAGCATCATAATGGAAGGAATTCCCACCAAAACTCCAACAAGACCTTGAAAACGTCTACACCGATATTTCATCGTTCTTGTGAAGGCTTAAGAATAAATTATACTTGTCATTGGCGAAATGCATAATAATGCGGAGCCATAAATAAAAAAAATACATTTGACAGCCTCCGACGCGCAGTGGGCGAGTAGCCGGCTGTGAGAGAGCGGATTCGATTCGAGACAAATGTGCGATACATCAATATTTGTTTCGGGGCTGGGTGTTGTGAGATGGCAAGTACCTTCAAAGTTCCTGATACTCACGATACAGTTTACCCTAGTGTGGGATCAGGACTATGTATGTTACTGTGTTACTGTTGGGTGTTTTAATATTTATAAATACACAACATGACATATTATGCGAAGTAACAATACGTGATAATAAAAATTACGCGCGAATCTCAATCGTCTTCTTTTTAAGTCAGTTAAAAATACACACCAACATAGGCATAACTTCACACTAAGATACAAGCCTTATAATAATAATAATAATTTCAAGCAACACCCAGACCCGAAATAAATCCTTGTCTCTTGATTATTGTAAGCGCGGCCAAACGTTTCATCGCTTACTACTTCACTTTACTTTTAAAGCAAAATAACACTCCTATTTCTAATTTCTCCAATTTAATTCGAAATCACGTACGAAGTTTCCACTTTATGTTGCATTCCGTCTCCGCTTTGCGATAAATACGGAGACGCCCGTAAAGATAAATGAATATGTAAGTACGGCAGGTCAGCGGCGGTAAGGAGCTCCGGTTGACCACTCCATTAATCTAACTCACTGCATGCAGTTGCTAAATAAAAAAAGGGATTCGACATTATCGAACGACGGTCAAAGTGCAATATGCTGGCGGGTACACACCGTATATTCGTAGTGACTCTTTTATCATGGGAAGACAAAGTGACTACATTTAACCCGATGTTAAGTACATCGTATTTCAAATATAATGGCGATATGAATGAAATGGCAGCGGTGGAAATATAATTTTTCTAAATCAAAACGTTTATTTTGCATGTAGGCCACAAAAGACAAACAATGAGTTTATAGGTGGTCACCAGAAGCAAGTCGAGGGGCCTGCGACAGGATAGGCGGATGACTGATGCAGGCACAGGAATACAAGGACGTACCTCTATACCCGCCCCAACTAACCATCAAGTCATGTCGCGAGTCCCTTGGGAGAACCAGATATATACTGGCTGATCCTGGAACGCGGTCCACATAAGGTGTGTGGGTCACTATGGCAGGTGTTAAAACCATGTGTACGGGGGTCGCTATCCGGGCGGATATGAATATCCTACCACCAGCAAAACACATATGTACACTCCAATTGATGCCGAACCCCAATAATATCATTATGGCCATGTCAACCTGAAGTGGTTTGCTTTCAAATTACTTCACAGAGCCCGCAGCTAATATCCCTCTATATCCCTATCCTAATGTCTTTCTTCGAATTTAGGCTTTGCAGCCACCAACTTCGTTTTTAATTACGGGTTTTACTTACTAGGTAACTCATTTACGTAATAACCGGCTTCCTGCTTAAAATGTGTGTGATAATAACTTTGTTTTGAAAGACAACTCGGGTCACCAAGAATAATGTCTCTCATAAAATTCACGCCCTCAAAGTTGGTGCTTTTAAATTATGTAACAGGTATAATAATTAATTTATTCCTTTATTATAATGCAAAGGCGTAAAACTTACACTTTACTAAGTTCTGTTGGTGGTAGGATATTCATATCCGGCCGGTACACCACCGTACACATGGTGTTAATGTCTTGTTATGTGCTCGTTTGCCGGGCTAAGGTATAAAAAAACACCGCCGCCATGATAGCCTTTTGTGGGAATTATATTTAACTAGCTTTTGCTCGCGGCTCCGCCCGCGTGAACGTTTAAAATTGTCAAAGCTTCATACAAACTTTCATCCCCTATTTTATCCCCTTGGGGGTAGAATTTATCAAAATCCTTTCTTAGCGGATACCTACGTCATAACATCTACCTGCATGCCAAATTTCAGCCCGATCCCTCCAGTGGTTTGGGCTGTGCGTTGATAGATCACTATGTCAGACAGTCACCTTTGAGTTTTATATAATTAGATGGAATTTCGCTTATTACAATAGTGACACCTATATGAAAATTTACCTGGCAGTATATTTTTAGATTATTCGCCAATAACCAGCATATAACCAGTAGACCGTTTATACAGTTTTAATATATTACATGACAACTTTCCTCAAAAAACATCACTGTTAGAGCGAGTTTGGAAGTACGAAGCCCAAGTTTCACGTTATCTACGCCATTACAAGACGTTTGTAGGCCTTCACGCTTATCTAAAACTTGTTCATAACTAGTCACCGCGGATGGATACAATCTGCATTTCACACAGAACTCTAAGTTGTAATGTTTGTATGGTGTGGAGAAGCGTATAAGATATTCTGTCTCTCATATGAGAGAGTTCGAAAGGAACCACCGCTGTGTTAGGTGTTAATAAGGCATTTTTGTACAATTACCATAAAATAGTAATAGTAGTTGTACTATGTAGGCCCTAGTATACGAGAGGCCTTCTGGGTAAGTACCTCCGTTTTGTATATTTCTGCCGACATTCGTGTGACATAATCACTGATATGTTCTGTTTTGAAGGACATTGAAGCCAGTGTATTGCGGGACGTTATGATTTAATATACATGTGTCCCAAGACATATATCTATTTTTCTCAGGAAAATTAGCGCAATGCAGTGCTTTACCTGTATAATCCAGTTCTAAGTGGTATTACTGACCTATGTTTCACAGACAGACCTTCAGGTGAGTGAACTGCTCATCACAAAAAAGATTTTAAATACAGCGTATCTGTTTTAGTAGTTTAAATGTCGCAGACAGACAACGACCTCAACTTTATAACATTTTATTTTATTTATTTGGGACACAAACAAATAAAATAATGAGTGGTAAAGCCAAGCTGTAGACAGTTTTATCTACAACATGAATGGGCCGGCTCGACCAGGCCGTTACCACAGTCTCACAGGAAACCGACGTAAAGTAGCGGTTTGCTGATGCGTTTCGTACGGTGAGTGGGATATCCCCAATCCCCCTCCCCTTCCTAAACCTAAATTATCCCTTTCTTGCTTGATCACTTGCCAGCCTATATGCTGTAAAATAATTCAGTGAGATAGCCACAAATCAGTTGAGACGGCTCCTTCATGCTGTAGACAAAAGTGTCTACAAAGTGGCCCTACCAATTACTTAGACTAAACAAAATTACTTAGTTTATGCCGATACTAAGATATCTAAGTAGGTCATCGCGAAGTTTATGGCCACCCATACTGGGTTGAAAGTAGCTAATTTGGAACTGTTGAACCCGATTGCGACCAACTTTCGTCTCACTTTGTCGATGGAATAAATCAAATTTGGCAAAGTTGAATTATCAATCATGGAGACAATCAGAGAGATCCATCTACATTCTATCAGGAGTGTTTTAACGTTGAATGTCGATTTGGTCTGAAAATTGAACTTGATAATTTTGGTGATATCTGTAGATACAGTAAAGAAGAGAGTTCGCAAAATATATGAGTTTCTAACAGTAACAAAATATTAATAGGTGTCGGACATAAGTCAATAGTGCTTGCAACTCCATCCATACTTACAAACTTTCGCGTTTATAATATTAGTAGGAGTAGGATAACTCAAAGTTCTGTGTGGTGTTGCTTCTGTTTATGGGCTGGTGTGACGCTTACTATCAGGCGAGCGTTTTGCTCGTCTCGTCATTCAATTAAATAAAAAAAATTATAGTACAGTTCAAACACAATGTCCACCATCAAGAGACATTGTGTCCCTCCGACGGTCGGTAGAATTATGCCAGCCTGAAGTTACTGGATATTAACTGGCTGATCCTGGAACGCGACTCATATGACCGACAGTATGATGGGTTTTTCACGGAGGTGGGTCCAAAAGTCAAGTCAGTCAGGTACAAAAATATCAGATACCCTCCCACCAGCACCACCAGGATGTCTAAAACACTTAAATTTTGATTGCCTCATCTAGAAATCAAGCCTAGGATCGGTTTTATAGCCAAATACCCACAAAACGTGTAATCCTATACCATCGTGTATAGATAATTTAAATTAATAATCAAAAATTTACAATTCATTAAATGCTTCCACTAATCATTGCCATAAAATGTCAATCGCAAAATGCAGCTTTTAACGGGCTATGAAAAAAAGCTCCGCATTACCGCGTTAATCTGACCAAACCGCGCCCGTAACTTTACCATCAAGTATTTTAATTATTTTAATCTTCCGACAAAACTCTACGAAAGCTCTCTCGAGACTTAGAATTTTGTGGAATGGTGCAAGTTATAAGCAGTTATAATATTTAAACGGATCTTAATCACGTAGTATTTGAAGGTATAACTACCTATACCGTCTACATTGGGAGCGTATCTAGGTGCCCCCCACTTACTACTTATAAAAATATTTCAACATAAGTTGTAAATGCACCACTTAACACCTGCCAATAAATGCTTTCGTTCTATCTTCTTCCTTTCTTTCTTTCTACTATTTATTTGGTTCTTTCCTTCCATCTAATCCACGCGTCCAGAAGAACTACTTAAAATGTGCAACTCGAGGTGACAACCGTAATACAATGCCATGCGGAGCTTTGTGGTTCAAAGTTATGCGTGGTGTTTTTGTGTGTGCTTTTGTTTATTAGCAAGCGTTTCGCTTACCACCAGGTGAACGATTTGCCAGGTTCATCATTCAATATAATAAAAAAAAGTCTTCCTATAAATTAGATGTTTACATAGGCACTCACGCCTGTAATCCCCGACAGAGTAAGCAGAGTTGTAATCAGTACACCCACGTTTCACGTGCGATGTGATAAGGGCCGAGCTTACGGGAACAATTCCAATATCCGGGCTGATACTGAGCATTTCGTGATAGAAAAACCTCACTATCACTGTTACTTGACCCGGGGATCGAACGCAATACAATTGCGAGGCAGTAATTTTACAAAATATAATTTTTTTCTCGGAATATGTACAAGCTAAAACCAGTCAATAATTTAATTTTGCCCTAAAATTATTCTGCCATCAATTAAAACTTACACTAAATAGTAAGTCGCTTATATCTTACCACTTGTACCATCTTCGCCTAAGTACTAAAGTTGTCAGCGGATAACTTTGACCGGCCAAATATAATCGTTTATCTACAGTTACTGTTTCGATAGGATCGTCACGCAGTATCAATTACAATATGGGCAGAGAACTAAAGACCTTTGTAAGTTCTACTATAATATCATTTATATAGTAGGACATATTAGGCGTCTTCAATTGGTATAACAAGTAAAACTAATAGAGTATCAGTACTGATTTATTATGAGTGGTAGAACCACGCTGTAGACAATTTTGTCTATAGCAAAAATGGGCCGGCTCTACCAACTCGTTATAACTTTCACATAAAAACCGACTTAAAGTAGCGGCTTGCTGCTGCATTTCGTACAGTCAGTGAGATATCCGGAGACCCCAATCCCCCTTCCAATCCCTTAAATATCCCTTACCTTTAAAGTCGGTAACGCACCCATGATTCTTCTGGTATTGTGGACGTACATGGGTGGTGGAGATCACTTACCATCAGGTGACCCACTTGCTAGATCGCCGGCCTATGCTATAAAAAAACTTATCTCCCAACCCACACTCATCGGGTGGAGCCGCGAGAAAAAACTAGTATTAATATAAAAATAAAACATGAGGGGTCTAGGCGAATGATGAAAGGCAAAAAATGGCGGACTCCGAACACAAAGCTTTGAAACCGAAATATAATAAATATCGACGGCAATCCCCTTTTTCATTTGTGTCTCGTCAAATTAATATCGAAGTGTGAAAAATTGTCTATGACAAAAAAAAACTTTGCAGATATAAATTCTCAGTATTTTCGTTCGGTGAGTTTCTTTTGATTGAGTGAAAAATATTTTTTATGTAAAAGAACTTTGACATTTCACTTGAGATGTTCAGCAGGCTTTGATACAGTTATGAGGTGTCTTTTTGTATTGACTTCTTTAGATTCAGAAGTTACGAGAATCTTGTAGAGTTGTTGTTGTTTATTTATTGGTGTTATTTGATACATGGGAAACTGACTTTAAAATGTCAAACATCATTTCGATTCAGTCAAATTTAATTTCTACTACCATTTCGGAATGCTGTTTCGTTGGACAAGAAACTCTAACGTTGTTCTTTTCTAAAATGATTTAAAATGGCCTTCAGTGATATCTCATTCAAAAACCTAGTCTTAGTATGGTCCCAGCGAGAATCGGTCCCATGATAATTCCTTAAAAAGTGAATGTATATAAAAATACCGCTCACCTGACCAGCTCAACCCTCGTCAACTCCTCTATGTTACTGACAGGTAAATGAACAAAGCACTTTTTTACGACTGTCAACAAAATGTTTACTTTATAGAAACGCCTAAATTTAATGCCGATTGAGCGTGCTTTTAGGCTGTTCGTGTGGTCCTTTTATGATAATTTTTTTAATAATAACGGGGCAAAAATCAAATAGGTCGTCTGATGGTAAATGATGACTGCCGGACTTACTACCTCCATTTTAAGCTTAAATCTGTATTATGAACTAAGTTATAACACGAATAAAAATCAACAATCGCATCGGAGAACGGAGAAGTCTCGTCAGAGAACATTATGTGTGAAAATAGTGCCAGACGAAACTTTGTTGTGAAACCGTGAAGGAAATTTGTCTGGCTGGATTGCCCGATAACGTCTCGAATGACTTGATAAGGATCGAAAGAACTTTAAGTCTGGCCACAAAAAAGTTAACGTAAAGACAGATCGTTTGTTTTTAAACTAGCTTTTGCTCGATCCTCCCCGTGAATGATATTACTGGATAAGAGGTCTATTTCCTAATTTAGGTCATGTTCTATGTCTCAGGGTGACGAGCGTAGTTCAGTGCCATGCAGCACTTTGTAATTCAAAGTTCTGTGTTGTGTTGCTTCTGTTTATGTGTAGGCGTGGCGCTTACCATCACGCGAGCGCCTTACTCATCTCCTCATTCAATCAAGTAAATAAAAAAACAACCTTCTGTTTTCATTATACTGGTGTTAAAGTGTTGTCCTTATCTTTTCGCTTGATTTAATATTACCTTACTTGAAAAGTTTCGTGTTTTTTTGTAATACTTATGATTAAATAGAAGATTTTATTATCGTGCATGCTTTTGGTATTATGAATGCGGGGTCGAAAAGTCTGACGGATTTATTTCGTTTTCCAGAATTAACTATGCATGTGTATATTCTCAGAAAACAATGACGCGACGACAGACAGTGGGAATGCCCCTCTGTCTGTCTAAACTGCCTTTTTGTATACGTTATGGCGTACATATGGATTTATTTAATGACTTTTTTTTTGTTATAGCATAGTTCGACCAACGAGCAAGTGGGTCACCTGATGGTCAGTAATCTCCACCATCCATGTACGCCCACAATACCAGAAGAATCATGGCCGTGTTGCTGACCTTAAAAGAAAGGGATAATTAAGGGATTCGGAAGAGGAGGAGGTTTGGGCCTTCGGATATCTCACTCAACGTACCAAACGCAGCAGCAAGCCGCTACTTTACGTCGGTTTTATATGAGACAGTAGTCACAATCCGTTGGAGCCGGCCCATTCATGCTGTAGACAAGCGGTCTAAAGTGTGACTCTACCACTCAACAATATATTCTATTACAGTAAATATAAAAGAAAACGCGAGTGGACACTCAAATTAGGTGGAATCTCATCGCCCTCAGCTATGTTTGCATAATGCTCTGTAAACAACTTCGCGTAATGAAGATTCGACATTGTATATTTTTTCTGCTGGACAAGTTTTGGGCGGGAGCGAGCTCATTGATGGTTAGGACAGTGTTTCAAGATTGGTCGGAACTATGTAATTATAAAATTGCTTTGTTTGTCTATTGGGAGTCTACTGAAAAATAGAAAGAAAGAAATTATTGGCAGGTGTTAGGAGTAGTAAGTGGGGGTATCTAGATACCCTCCCACGATAGATGCTATATGTCCCACAACGACCGCGTCAAAAGAATAAAAAATCTTCTGAGAAATCGTGACATCCTGGATTTAAACTCCAGGTCAGGCAACCTAACGTTTTATCAGTGTTCGACCGCGGAGACCAGTGTAGATGCGTTGGTCCTGTGTGGTAGATTATTGATTCCAACTTCTTCCTTAATTGAGGAGGTAGTGCCTTCTTTTGTGTCTTCTTCTTTCTTTCTTTTCTTTCAGTTGAATATTACATGCTTATAAAAGTAATGTCTTGGTGTAGTTATTTTTACTATAATTTAGAAATTCTTATGAAGAACTATCAGGTATTGAGGTTTCCTCACCGTTAAAGTGAGCGATAGTTAACAATGAACACATGCTGAAAAGCCAAAAGTACCTGAGGGCTGATTTCGAACCTGCGACCCCATCTGATCGCTGCTTTTCTAACTCTCAAAAAAATATCACAGCTCAAAATGCACAATCCCCCACTTTGCGCCAACGCTCTAAGTGTTTGTTTTTTGTATTCATTTGAGAAGTCAGTATTTATGGCTGAAAAAGTAAGTTAAACGAGAAAAATTCTTGGTGGAAAGAGATTTGCAACTTGCTTTTGATAGAATCGGCTGTTTCGGCTAATACATTTTGGTATGCTCAAACAAAATATAAACTCTTGGTATTCCCCTCAGAAGCATAAGGGCGTAAGGATTATAACTCATAAAATGTATGCTTCTTAGGTAAAGATATATAACAGTAAATTTAAACAATTGTACTGTCATCAGCTGAAAAGCAGCGATAGCCTCGCTGGTAGTGGACCGGACTACCCAGGGGTCGTGTGTTCGATCCCTTACCTCAAATAAAAACCTTACTGTTAAAACCCCGACGATAATTAGACAAATTCTAATTCCTAACTGCCAGAACAGATTTCCTTCAAAGATAGCTTAGAACCATCTCGAACTAGCTTTCTAATAAAAATTTCAAATCAATTCACTCGTTTCGGTGCTCCGATGTTGAGGTATACATCCACTGATAGACAAAGGGCTCCAACTTATAGCATCCATGTTTTTTATCTGGATTTAAAAGTAAAAAATTAAGGACGTAGAATTCTGCTCCAGTTCGACTCGCACTTGACCGGTTTTTACTCGTCCTTTCTGTAAGCAGATTACGCTTTGCAATGTTTACATTGCACAGCTGTTCTTTTTATAATGCCAGTCTCAGGTGTCAGGAACAAGACGCTGTGGGATAAAATCTTTTTATAATTGCCGTCACTTTCAGGTCATGACGTGGAAGGCTAGGATAGCTCACTGGATCCTACTGCGCTGTGTTTACAGTTTACGATGCAGTGTTTATTTTTATTGCATGTTTATAAATTAAGTAATATTTTTATTTTATTGAAAGCTTTATTTCTTTCTTTTCTTCATCGGATGTTTTGAAGTATATCAAAATCTTCAAAACGAAAACAAAAACAAATTTGTGTATCCCACAAATGTTTGTCTTAGTGCTGGGATCGAACCCGCGGCCTTTCGATTCACAGTCATCTACTCACCCGCTGCACCGCAGAGGCTGTCGTAGATTTAACATAATATAAAAAAATGAATTTCCACATATGTCATGGTGTACTGTTAACAGTAACCGAACTTAACTGAACACTGTTTCTTTTTTTTTATAGCATAGGCCGACAATCGAGCAAGTGGGTCACTTGATGGTAAGTGATCTCCACCGCCCATGTACGCCCACCACCAAAAGAATCATGGGCGCGGTGCCGACCTTAAATGAAAGGGATAATTAGGGATTGGGAAGGGGAGGGGATTTGGGCTTCCGGATATCTCACTCACCGTATGAAACGCAGCAGCAAAAATTTAACTTTCTAATTTTAACTACAAGAAACATTATCCGGACACGGTTAATTAATAACCGAACAAACCATTTATTTGTCCACTTCATTGCGTTGTTCATAATTCACTGTTAATTAACAATTACAAGAACAAATTGCTTTTTATTTTTTCCTTTTCCTTAAAGTCTGTATTTTAAAAAACTTTCTTTCCTTTACAAGAATGTTATTTATGAGAAATGAAAAGTATAAAATAAATCTTTTTTGTTAAGATTTGAGTTTTTTGAAGTGAAAAATTCTATAGAATCATTGTGATTTGAAACTAAATGAAACGATAATGCATCTTCTTAGTGTGAAGAAGCATTTACACAGGCCGGCATGGTTCTGGTGACCACAGACAACCACATTATTTGTCGGTGGCCGTTTTATTTTGGATTACACTGCGCTTACCATCAGGTATAGTGCAGACACTTCGCCGTACTCGGATAAAAAAAATTACCACTTATAATTCTGATTCTATCAAGAAACATTGTACACAAGGAATTACATCAAACAATGATTGTAGACAAGAAATTTAAAATGTACCCTTGTAAGATTATACCAAACAAGAGACAAACACTTAAAAATTCCACAAATTGTACGAAAATAACAAAAAAAAAACATTCCACCGATAAAAAAGCAATTAGCAAGAATAAATAAAGAAGGAAAACGAAAACCTCCCATAATGATGGCATTTTAAATGTCATTGTTTTATCGCGTATCGGTGTTAATGCGACCTTATCCGAGGGCCACGAAAGCAGCGCTCAAAGCGAAATCGGTTTGTGCTGCAAGCATTAGTATCATGAGCAAAGCGCTCGCCTGATGGTAAGCGTCACGCCTGCCCATAAACAGAAGCAACACCACACAGGAATTTGAATTACAAAGCACTGCATGACACTGAACTGCGCTGATCACCCCGAGACATAAGATGTTAAGTCTCATAATGCCCAGTAATTTTACTGGCTTCAATGTCCTTCAAACCGAAACACAACAGTGCTTACACTCTGTTGTTTGGCGGCAGAAATAGACAAAGCGATGGTACCAACACACACGGCCTCTCGCATACAAGGGACCTACCATTTTAAAATAATAACAACATTTTAAAATAAAATAAAATAATAATTTGATTCAAATTTAGAATTTAAATTCATGAATATTCAAACCGATTTCTCTTTGACAATAAATTAACAATAAATAAACATATTTAGCAAATTTATTCATTGTTGACTGCCTCGGTGACGCAGTTGTATTGTGCATGTGCGGTAAGTCTGCTGAGGTCTCAGGTTCGATCCTCGGGTCGAGTAATAGTTTTAAGAGTGGTAGAGCCACGCTGTAGAAAGTTTTATCTTCAGCGTTAACGGACCGGCTCTACCGGGTCGTTAACAATGTCTCACAGAAAACCAACATAAAGTAGCGGCTTGCTGCTGCGTTTCATACTGTGAGTGAGATATCCGGACCCCCAAATACCCCCCTTTCCCAATCTCTTCCCTTTAAGGTCAATCTTAAAACAGGATATCAGCTTAAAAAATTACAAATATTTTGGAAATTTATGCAAAAATAAACAGCGATGACGTCTTATTTCATAGAATTTATTAAGCGATTAATTTATGTAAAAAATGGACTTGCTTTGAAATTTAATGATATTGACGCAAGAAAATTACTGGAAAGGAAAATGGGTACAATGTATCCACAGCAACCGATAACAACCACGCGTATTTTAAAAAGCTCTTTTTGTTCTTTTTCTTCTTCTTTGTTATTTTATTTATTTATTTAAACTTTGTACACAAGGTATACAGGCGGACTTTAATGCATTGGCATTTTTCTTAGTCGACCTTAGGGTGGTGGAGATCATAACTGAGACTAATTGACTGTTACTTGACAGAACTAAATCCTTATGGAAAAAACAGCTAAAATAAATCTTAAATAAAATCATTTATTGATCATGTGTGAAATTAATAAATAATAGTTTAAAAAAACTAAATAACACGCTTTTATAGAAAATCTAACTTATAAATTTAAAAAATAAATTTGCAGAAAAAAAAAATATTAAAAAAAATGTGTGGGGTGCTTTTTAAGATATTATCAAAATGATAATCCTTCTACTCATATCTGTCAATTAAATGGATTAACAATTAATATACACGTAACTTAGAAAAGTCATAGGTGTATGCTCTTGGGGCTCTCGAACCTGCGACTTTCGTCTCGAGTCAGTACCACACCCCGCTGAGCTATCGCTGCTCACATTATTATTATTTTAATTAAACAGTCGTAAATACAATTTCCTCTTAACATTCCCAAACATAGTAAATACGAAGAATTTATATCAAACAAAAGATATTAAAAGCATACTAATTTAAACATCCTGTTGTGCCATCTGGAGGCGTCGATGTTGACATAAAAGGAAGCGCCGACAAACAATGCGAAAAAATCAACCATCTAAACAAAATCTTGTCGAAATTCCGAGTACTCCATATGAAATTGGATTTATTATTCTCCTCTTTTTTGTCTTTTCAAAAGTCACACATAGTCCTGACCTCACACTAGGTTATCCTGTATTGTCGCGTGGCTTATGACGTCACACTGTGATGGTGATAGCTTTATACCACCGTCTTACATATGATAATCTCTGGTTTATTTTATTATTTAATTACAATTAATAGAAACAGTAATTTAGCGTGAATGTGACAAGTAGCAGCAGCATCCGGGTGGATATGAATATCCTACCAGCTACCTGATGGTAAGTGATCTCCGCTGCCCCTGAATACCTGAAAATACCTAAAATATTTAATTATATAATACGGTTGGCATCCCTAATGCTTACCTACTTAGCAACTATGTTTTTTTTTATTTTCAAAGCCTGCCTTAGTTAACTATTTACTGCCTGTGTTACTGTCTTACTGGCGGAAACACGGGGACATAACGCGATAAACCGGCACATGTCCCCGTATACCGGGAGTATGGCAGCCCTAGGCTAGAAGGATATCGTTATTTTAAATTACGCATTTCGTATTTTAAACTAAATTCTTCTAAAAAGGTTTCATAGTTGTGCTCTTTATTATTTTACTAGTTTTTCCTCGCGGCTCCGCCCGCGTGATTTACTTTTTCCGGGATAAAAAGTAACTTATGTTCATCAGGGATAATGTAGGATTCTAATGGTGAAAGAATTTTTCAAAACGGCCCAGTAGTTTTTAAGTTTATTCGTTACATACAAAAATGCAAATCCTTCCTCTTTATAATATTAGTGTAGGTTATAAAAACTTATAAAACATGTAAATATGGTTTTAATAAACTGTGTACTCACGCCTGTAAATCCCAAAGGGGTAGGCAGTGGTGTAACCATGATGTAATGGGGGGCGAGCCTATCGCCATACCGGGCACAATTCCAGACTCCGGGCTAAGATTTGGTATTTTATGATAGAACAACCCAATATCACTTTTACTCGACTTTGGGATCGAACCCGAGACCTCAGCATAGCCTTACCGCATACGCAATACAGCTGCGCCACCGTGGCACTATAATAACAAGTGCTAACTTTTTAATTAAAAACAAACTAATCTCTGTTAAAATTCAAACTGAAATTAATCTAACATAATTTATTGATATTATGTTATTAGTTTTTGAAATTGCTTGCTTTTAATCTTGAATATTAATTTCTTATTAAATTTTTAAGTTGATTCAACCATTTTATGCGTAAAACTAATCAGCATATTTAAATTCTATTACGATTTTAATTAATTTTGCGTCTTCATTTTTTTTTTCCAAAACATTTTTGTTTCAAATATACAAACCAAAGTTTGGAGTGTAGTGCCGACTCGACCGGGTCGTTACCACTATCTCACAGAAAACCGACGTAAAGTAGCGGGATGCTGCTGCGTTTCGTACGATGAGAGATATCCGGAGGCCCAAATTCCCCTCCTCTTCCCAATCCCTTCATTATCCCTTCCCTTTAAGGTCGGCAACGCGCCTATGATACTTTTAGTATTGTAGGTGTACTTATACTATTGTAGGTGTACATGGGCGGTGGAGATTACTTACCATCAGGTGACACACTTGCTCGTTTGTGCCTCTATGCCATAAAAAAACCATCATGTGACATCTCGTTTGCTATAAAAATGACAAAATTATCAAATTATGTTCGAGTTTGAGGAACATTTATAGTAGAAAAATAACTGATCATTATGAGACTTATTTTTTTATCCCGGGGTATCGAACTCATTGTAATTTCATTGCAGTGCTTTGTAATAGTTCGGGATGTGGTTGCTTCCGTTTATGGGCAGGTGATTTTTTATCAAAGGTCGTTGCGTCATTGACTCTAATAAAGAAACACAATAACAGTGCCAATCTACCTATACCAACAATTTTATAAAGAGCTTCTCTTTTTAACATGTTTGATCACTACATAACAGAAAATATTCCGCTCTAAGAAATGGGAGACGAAGCAAACACATAACACAAATAAACAGCAAAAACGCTAAGCCAAGTGGTAAGGAAATCTCAGATGTGACACGAGGTGGCCCCAAGCCCCTTGTGTACACGTCGTTAGTTTGTCCGTCTGTCTGTACTTTTTGCAATCGATATCCCAGCCAGCAGCTGCGGCTTAACACGACGCGCGACAAGCAACCGTTTTGTCCTTTTTGCAAACCAAGATTTTGTGTTGCCAAGGGCGATGTGGTGTTATCTGGGAATAGGGAAGTTTCCTATGTTGAATATTATACATTATTTTATATGCAATAGAAAATAAAACGAAAAAGAAACCCTTTAGTTAAGACACAATCAAAGTCGATTCAAAAATGAGCCCGCAATTATGATTTTAAATATTGGTATGAGCAAAGGTGGGCGCGTAGTGGGGACATCTCACTATCTCGCTCGCACGCGTGCACCGTAATGGCCATTTGCCACGGTGACGCCAAAGTTGGCCCTCTGTCAGATTTGAGTGACTTCTAATTAATTTTAACCGACGAAAAAAAATTGGGAGGAGGTTTTCAATTCAGCCGCAAGCCGTTACTTTACGTCGGTTTTCTGTGAGACAGTAGTAACGTCCCGGTCAAGCTAACCCATTCATGCTGTAGACAAAATTGTCTACCACTCATTCTATTTGATCGACTACAAAATAAGATGCGATTTGAAACCTCTGAACTATCTTTCAGTCGAACTGATCAACACAAACAATACAATTTAATTAATTTAAGTCACGGTTAAACAACTTATGAGAAATTCAAGTTGATCAGTTAAATTCTAACCTTCGAACCGCTATAAAATAATAAATGCTTACTAACACCGTCATAACAAAATAGCCCAGCTAAATTCCACAAATAATCCCGGAATACAGTAATGCATCGCAACATTGTGAAATCCATGATATTTTCGGAATGAACGGTGAAATTTCGCAAATTTTCCAGCGAAGCTTTATGCATTTTTGAAGGTTTCTTGTACTGATTGGTTGTTGTGAACGCTCATTCGATTTCAGAGCGGATTTTTGACTGGATGTTGCTGAGTGACAGAAAAACTTTAACATTGTTCCTATAAAACAGTTTCACACGATTCTATTTTAGTTGATTGACTCAAATCAACCATAGCTGTATGGTTGGCTGATCAATTTGATTGAGTTTAATAATACTGTTCAAATCGCATGCATTTTCACAAGGTGGTATAGGTCCCTCGTATGCGAGAGGATGTCTGGGTTGGTACCACTGCTTTGTCTATTTCTGCCGCCAAGCAACAGTGTGTAAGCACTGTTGTGTTTCGATTTGAAGGACATTGAAGCCAGTGAAATTATCGGGCGTTATGAGACGTAACATCTTATGTCTCAGGGTGACGAGCGCAGTTCAGTGCCATGCAGTGCTTTGTAATTCACAGTTCTGTGTGGTGTTGCTTCTGTTTATGGGCAGGCGTAGCGCTTACTATCAGGCGAGCGCCTCTCTCGTTTTTAAATCGGTCCAGTAGCTTATAAGTTTATTCGTTACATACAAAAATACAAATCTTTCCTCTTTATAATAGTGTAAATAACGCAGTCGAATAAACAAAGAATATACCGGTGACTCGAACCCGGAACACTCCATTGAAATCATTTCCAATTTCACAAATTCCTTCACAACCGCTTTCAGTGACAACGCGACAGATGTCATCCAGTTCGGAACTCAGCGACAGATATATAAAGGCACGTGTACGTTGGAAATGGTATAAATACGTTTTTATTTTACCTATTTATATTTATAGGTGGTAGGTCCCTCGTATGCGAGAGGCCGTCTGGGTTTGTACCACCGTTTTGTCTATGTCTGCAACCAACAATGTGTCAGCACTGTTGTGTTGGAGGACATTGAAGCCAGTGAAATTACTGCGCGTTATGAGACTTAATCCTATGTTTCGGGGTTGGCAGCAGCATGGCAGTTCAGTGTCATGCAGTGCTTTGTAATTTAAAGTTCTGCTTGGTGGTCGTTGGTTTTTTGGATTGCATTACGCTTACCATCAGGTGTAGTGCAGTCACCTCGCCGTGCTCGGATAAAAAAAAAAGACGTGTGGCACTCGGAGACTGCCGCGGTAAAGCTATTGCATAGCATTTTTTATCAACTTATGTAATTATAATTATTTATTTATTTTATTTATGCAGTATTTATTTTCCTTAGTTTTTAATTTTAATTTTAATTTTGTGGGTCAAGGTCGGGTCAAGGTCGGGTCAAAGTCGGGTCAAGGTCGGGTCAAGGTCCGGTCAAAGTCCGGTCAAAGTCTTGTGAAAGTCCGGTCCAAGCTGACTGGTCACTGTGTGACGCCACCTGGGACTTCGAAATTATCGATGTTCCAGGGAGGTCAGCTAACGCTGGCTGGTTGGAGTGGGGGGTGTTAGGTTTTTTCGTTACGGAATTTCTGTATTCGGTCTCGCCGCTCAAGGCCCGCGATAAAATATAATATGCAATAGCTTAATAAAGATGAAACAGCGTAATAAAAATCAATAAACAGACGATTAAAACCACAATAATCTATTCTAATAAGTATAAGGAAATCATAAAACCGTATATTGACATATCAGTAATAGCCGATGACGTGTTCACTTCAAAGAAATCGTTAAAGCCACGTGCGTTTATTAGTTCTATTTTTGGGTACTACTTTATTGTTTCGTGGACGGGTTTGTGTTGTTGCGTTAGGTGTAAAGCAGGTTCACACGGTTCAATTTTATTTGATCAACCGACTTGAATCAACAAAAGCTGATGGTTTTGTTGGTTGATTTCTTTTATCAGAGCACGGCAAAGTGACTTTATCGAGTATGAGTTTATCGGTGGCCACCAGAATTATGCCGGTCTGTATAAATAATGTGTCACTCTCTGAAGAGGGAAGATTCAAATCGAGGGGCTATGACAGGACATGCCGATGACCAATGCAGGCACAAGGATAGAAGCATGTACCCCTAACCTTACCCTCCTCGACTAACCATCACGGCATGTCGCAAGCCCCTCGGAAGAACCGGATACACACTGGCTGATCCAGGAACGTGATCCACACAAGGTGTGTGGGACACTGTGGCAGGTTTTAACACCATGTGTACAGTGGTCGCTATCCGGGTGGATATGTCTGTGACGCGAAACCATAAGATTTTCCCCTACCAAAAAGTGCTTCACACGGCTAAAGAAGTTTTCATTTAAAAAAATGTGCCGTTTAAAATATAAAATATCCAAATAACTGTCCCGGTTAACATAAGTAATTATATCGACAGTGATAAATCTCTACGAGCCAAATATGATCCCCATACATTAAACCGGTACATGTGCGTACAAACACGAGGAGTTTCGAATCGATTCGTCTTCGGCTTTCCTGGAAATCCGCGCCATATGCCCGAAAATGGCATCATGGGCATAGAGTAACATAGACATGACGTAGATGCGACGATTCATGCACTTATCATTCTAGAAATAGTAAATCATTTAGATATAGAAACATTAGTTCGAGTTATACACATAAACAGTTAAGTAATTATTTATCAAATTCTATGACTTTAATTTTTATTTCTTCAGTAGTTTTTACTTTTTGAGTGGTAGATGTACGCTGTAGACAGTTTTATTTATAGCATAAATGGGCCGGTTCGATCGGGTCTTTACCACTCTCTCACAGAAAACCATCATAAATTAGCGGCTTGCTGCTGCGTTTTGTACGGTGAGGGTGATATTCGTCGACCCAAATCCCCCTCCCCTTTCCAATTCTTTTATCCTTTCCTATATTCTATATATATTATCACTTCCTTTTATGGTTGGCTACGCGCCTATGGTTATTTAGGTATTTTGGGTGTACATGGGCGGTAGAGATCAATTGCTCTTAGGTGACTGACTTGCTTGTTTGCCGGTCTATGCTATAAATGTATCCATATTCGACTTAAAACTTTGAACAATCTTATATAATGATAAATAGCTGAGCTTTTATCCCTCTCTAGTATTTATATTTTTATTTATCACGAGATTTGTAGGCACGTGATCAATCTTAGTAATCGTAATAAACGAATGATTTGAATTAGCGTAAATTATGTACGTCTAGATTTTGATAGGATTCAGTACAAAAACACTTACCTTCGTATTCATAACCGTTAAGATGAAGGCTCATTATGAGCGCGAACGCATAATACGATTTTGTTAAATGTCATTGGTTAGTTTTTGGCGCTAATTCAAAACAGACCAATCATGAACACAGAATTCGACATTTGGCAAAGAGCTTATTTGTTGTTTGTAAATACGGGCATAACTGACAGATGTATGCAACGACCCTTAAGTAATATCTTTCTGTTACACGTTTTTTATTATAAAGTTGAATGTATATTACTGGTGACAATAGATGAATTTATTTATTTTTCGTTTTTTATATCAGAGAAGAGCCGTTTTAATCTTAGCATCGAGAATAAAATTTAATAAGAAAGAAGTGTCTTAAATGTTAAATATCTAGTTTCAAGTATTTTGGATTGAAATAAATCAGTATATATTATTCCCTTTAAACGATACCACATTCGTAGACTGTGTAAAGTTTTATGACATACGCTTTCAATAAACTCAATAAAATACGTTTCTGGAGTAATCATGAAAAGTAATAGCTAAAACCACTTACCCACTGCCGAAATAAACTATGAACGCATATACCGAACATTCGTGATTTAATAAGACTAATAAAAAAAAATCAGTTCTACTAATTGAAGACTTTTCAGTGTTTCGCTTGTATTTTGTTATTAGACCTTATAAGTCTGACCTTGAGGTAAATTTAAGGTTACTTAAATAATCATAAATACCAGAAGAATCATGGGCGGGATGCTGACTTTAATTGAATGGGATAATTAGGCATTGAGAAGGGAGGGGGATTTGGGCTTCCGGATATCTCACTCACCGCAAGAAGCCGCTACTTTACGACATTTTTCTGTGAGACAGTGATAACGAACCGATCGAACCGGCCCATTGATGCTGTAGATAAAGCTGTCTACAGCTTGGTTCTACCACTCATGAATAGCATGTCACTTGCCTGATGGTAAGCATTACGCCTACCAATAAACAGAAACAACACCACTCAAAATATTTGAAAAATCTAAACATCTTTCATTATTATTCTTAGAAACCCATAAATACCACTCAAAACATTTGAAAATCTAAATATCCATCATCATAATTCTTAGAAAGGACGATTGGTATCATTTTACTGAACTAAAACCTAAACCATCTCATCCATAGAGGTCCTTATCCTATACTAGGACAATATAACATAGAGCAGCTATAATATAGCACTACTGTCTGTCCAGATTTAATCTATGGCCACGTTATTTATAAAGACATGAATTTCGCGGGGCTTTGGTGCAATTAAACGGGGAACAGAGCGGACGCTTTCGCGATGAGATTCAAAGAAATTACGTTCAACATTCGCTTTGAAGATAAATATTTAAGGCTAGTTAAGAACTGTGGCGTTTTAGTTAGTTGAATTGGATTTCTTGGTGAAAAAGGAACTTAATGTTATTAAAATATTTTAAAGGTAATGGAGAATGAATAGATTAGGAAAGGGAGATAGGTATGGGTGGTTCAAATATCTCACTCATTGCTCTAGCCAGTACATAACTTTGTTTTCTGTGAGACAGTGGTAAAGACCTGGTTGAGCCGGCCAATTTTTACTGTAGACAAAAGTGTCTACAGAGTTGCTCTCCCACACCAAAAAAATCAGTATTTCTTCTGACCATTCATTATTTCCTATTTTCGGTATTTTCTATAATAGGGGTCCTTTATGAAGAGTGAAGAAGCAATGAAGAAGCAATTAGGCACGCAGGCATAACTTTGCCGACCTACGATAGACACATAGTCTATCGTTGGTCGACACTATTCTTGGATTGCGCTACACTTACCATCAGACTATATCAGACATCACTTTACCGAGTTAGGATAAAATAAAGACTTAATAAGGCGACTCATAAGGCTAATAAGGCGGGCTTTCATTTGTCATCTTTACTGACTAAGAGCTATTGATTGACTAAAAGCGAAAATTTTTCCGTGGGTACAAACAAACATAGGTACCGACCGCTCTTCGATTTTGAAGTTGAAGTAATCAATGATGAGAGCAGAAGAGAATATTTAGCGCATAATATTAAAACAACCCATAAGAGTTATGTCGTTAAAGAAATAATCAATTTTAAAAGAGATTCTTCTACCCAATGGATCCGGTCCACTTCCCATATCCGGATGGTTAACATGGACACGTGGCGCAGTTTATAAATACACGCGTCACTCCGCGCCGCTATAATGATCCGAGATGCGCAGATGTGAAAGGTATTACGTTTTTTGATAAGTCCGAAAATAGTCGTGATTAAAATGGGTGAAAGCATTATGAGGAAAGTGGCATGCCTCTGAATTGTAATAGTCAGTAAGAATTTCGACAAGGTGGTCGAGAGGCCGTCTGGGTTGGTACCACCGCTATTTCTGCTGCAAAGCAACAGTGTTTAAGTACTGTTGTATTGCAAACGATACCGACCTTAAAAGAAAATGATGATTAATGGATATCTCACTCACCAGAGGAAACGTTTACTGTCTGATAAAGGTAGCAACACGGTTGAGTCGGCCCATTCAT
The DNA here is from genome assembly GCA_949126905.1 of Amorpha juglandis. Lineage (NCBI taxonomy): Eukaryota > Metazoa > Arthropoda > Insecta > Lepidoptera > Sphingidae > Amorpha > Amorpha juglandis. Next base: position 1,294,582 of record OX421368.1, read on the forward strand.
GTAGACAAAACTATCTACATGTGACTACACTGACTTACTCACTGAATTTCCTCCAACTTTGTAATCAACTCCAACTTGTAAAATGTGTGGTTTTCTATTCCATTCAGGCTTATGTGTTTATGAAAATTTGCCAATGATAAAACCAACAGCACCTGCTAGTTATTTCTACACTGCCGGAAAATATCAATAAGCTTACTGACATTTTATTGGCAATAACAAACACTGTACTAAAAATTTCAAATATCTGTATAAACATTTCCGTCTTTTTCAGAGAAGATATTATACTGAGAATTAGACCACCCTGCTGCTGATTAGACACTATGCAACGCGGAGACGTTGGAACTGACCTGTTTCTATTGACTTATAATTTCAGTGGATGAAGTTATACCCGAGAGTGTAGATCTTATGCATTTTATGCGTTTCAAATCCCTTTCAAGTGTGTTTGCTTGATTCTGCCATAATGAAGAGATGAGCAAATTGCTCGCCTCATGGTAAACGTCACATCCTGTCTTTATCACAAATTTTACCTCTCAAAACTTTGCATTACAAAGTGCTGCTTGGCACTGCACTGCGCTCATCATCCCTAGACATTAGGTGGTAAAGTTTATCATGCCCAGCCATTTCACTGGATTCAATGTCTTTCAAACCGGAACACTACATCATATACAGGTTGGCTGCAGAATTAGACTAAAAGCCTGGCTTTGACCACTTTCTAATAACATTTGACGATATCACTTATATTCCTTCCAATAAGCCCTAACATTCCCCCTTCTAATATCTGTTTTGTACCCAAAAATAAATCAGCGAGTGCGACGCTCGCGACAACGGACGAACCACGCGCGCTCTCATGATGCACAACATCGTATTTATATCCCGTGGTGAAGATTTGTACAACTTTTTGCATGCACTGACCTTTTGTGAACTTTAAATGGAAGGCTCTAATGAGCTGCTTTAGACATCTGGTGAGATTAGGAATGTTGTGATCTTGAAGACGGTATCAAAGGCATAATATACAAGGAATACTCATGGGAGGTTTCGTGATACATTTTTATACCTGACCATATAGCGACCACCGTAGACATGGTGAAAAACCTTATATACTGCCTGGTTTAGGCGAGCCGTATTCTGCGTGGGCCATTATCAATCCTGTATAATCTAAAAATAGTAACTTCAAGCTGGTATAATTCTACAAATTTCGAAGGGTGCAATATTTCTTCACGGTCAAAATTATATTTTGTGTGTACTGTACTTAGAAATAGGATCAATGTAGTCATGCTATGCCAAAATATTAAAAAAAACAAAATTTGGAATGCAGTATTCTGTTCGACTGCTGGAGCCTCGGCTCTTCTACTAACGAGAGCATGGCCTTTATCCACCAAACTGATATAATCAGCAATGGCAGTCTTTGCCTTCTAAATTCCTAGACTTGGACCCTGTACATTATATTGAATGTGTGACGACTTCAGAGAGAGACTAAGGACCAGATCCGAATCCATAATTCTGGAAATTACGATTTCCTAGCAACTTGTGATGTTGAATAGTTCGATAATTCCATATTTTTATTTCCATTTATTAGATGTTATTACAGAGCGGCAAAAGTCATGAACAGCTCGTTATTTATACATTCAAACACAGAACTGCACTTTGATGCACCGTTCGACGGAAACAGATACAAACTTTATTTAGAATTATGACTATACTAGCTTTTGTTCGCGGCCTTAATAAAGACTGTATTTTGATATTTCTAGTAGTTACGACAACGCATAAGCAAGCCAAGGACATGCTAAAGTATCAAATATTTGTTGTTGAATATCCCCGCCTTGGATACTGTTTTACGCAGTCAGATTTTAATAGATACATCCATACATTAGCTCACGCCTGTAAACGGGTAGGTAAAGGTAACCAGATCACACGCGGTTCACCGGTCTAATTTACGGCCCATGATGCGATATGTGGCGAGCCTATCACAGCTGAAAATCTCATAATAACAGGGCAAATAGAAGGCAAAATACCAAGAAGAAGGAGCCGCAAACATTGGTCTGAGTAGGTGTCAGAACAGGTGGAGACACCAGTCAACGACGCCATCCACCAAACCGAAAATCGTAGCAAATGGAGAACGATCATTAACGTAGTCCTTGTAACGATCCTTGAACTTGACCTTGTGACGATCTTCAATGAAAAAACGATAAAGGAGAAGAAATCGCACAAGTTCTAAACTAATGTAACTCATGTTTTTGACAGCCTCCGTGGCGCAGCGGGCGAGCAGCCGGCTGTGAAGCGAGAGGCCGCGGGTTTGATCCCCGCACCGAGACAAATATTTGTGTGATCCACATTTATTTGTTTCGGGGTCTGGGTGTTGTGAGACCGAAAGTCTCTCGTAGTTCCTGATACCCACGACACAAGACTCGTATCTTACTGTGGGGTCAGGACTATGTGTGTGACTGTTGGGTGTTGTTTATGTGTAATTTTACGAATCGAAAAAACCAACCACAATTGTAATTTCCCGATCTGGGATGTAAACAGAAGACATCACTTGTTTTTAATTACTTATTAAGTATGCTAGATCAATGAGGAGATCGTTGAGGTTTTTTAATAATAGCAAATTAAACATAATTGAAATTTCATGTTTCGTTATAACTTCGCCATATGCTCAATTGAATTAACAAGTTACTACTCCCTTAATCTATTTTGGTGACGTATTCTAAGTATTTGGATGTCTATTTATTCCAATTCGACCAAGTGTTCTGTACGGGGATTGTCGCGAAGCATTCAACACATAGGCACGTTAACGTCTCTGAAAAATATCCGAGGAATGTTATCCCCTCTGCTTCGGATGCTGTAGTATTTCGGTATTAGAGATGTGGGGACAACTTTGGACGCGGTCCAGTCGCTAACGCACGACGCGTAAGCACTAACGTGGCATCATTTTCAAAACTCAACCGCTATTAATTAATAACGCGTTATAAATAACATTGAAACGGTATCGATACGCAAATGTCATTGGCCAATTTCAAATTTCGAACGTTGACATAAAATGTCGAGTTTTGTGATTCTGTGATGGATGGTTTTTTTGTGCGTGTTGATAATTTTACAACGTGAGTCATTGAGAACTGCGTGTATTAATCCAAAGTGAAAACAAACTGTAAAACAATAATCTATTTTAAACACACTGCACATAAAACGAACACATTGACGATCATAAACAAAATGGCTTCTAGTGTACACGCGACATGGTTTATAAATCAAAATATGTTTATTTGTGTTGCTATCTCGCTCTTGCTACCGAGTGTGAACGAAGGTGCGCCGAAGATGTACGATGATGGGCGGAATTACCCGAACAATGACGGTGGGAGGAGATTGACAAGAGAGTACCATCTTCGGCAGGGTGCTTTGAGAGGGTTGATTGTGAAACCAAGTAGACAATATGACTTGCAGTATGTGGAAATGTTTCTTGGGATTCCTTATGCTGCAGCTCCTACTGGAAAGTTTAGGTTTATGCCTCCAGGTAAGGAATAACCAAAGCAATTTTTTTTATAACACATAAAACTGCTATTGTGACTAAGCTGTAGAGCCTATGCGAAATGGTGAAATCAGTGGGCCTAGTACAAGTTTTGATAGTTTTCTAAAACGATGATAGTTTTTGTTTACTCTCCATACATCGAGTAGCCGTAACCACTAGTGGGAACTATGATGAAATAAAATTGCTGGTATAATTAATTTCATATCACATAAGTCGAATACAAAACTAGTTTTCGATCATTTTTACAGTATGAATCACTAGTTTGACACATCGTCAATAAAATTTATATACGAATACGGAAACTATTACGTATTCGTGTCTTGTACACGATATAGAGGTATAAAAGAATACAACTTGGATATTTATGGTAAAATTTTGATGATTCTATCACAAAAAAAATAAAATAAATAAAAGCTTTTTAAGCTATAGTTAAAATTATTATACAGATTGTTTTTTATTATTACCCACGACGGAACGGAGACGGTATATATGCGTTTGGGGTGAGAGGTTGTGTGTTTGTGCAAACCAATATTTCCATTTTTCTTCAAAACCACTGGTCCGATTTTAATGCGGTTTTCAGCGATGGGTTTGGTCTTGATTAGTGCATGTTGTTAGATAGGTGTTACGGTAATCACTCACCAGGGGGCGCCGTAGTAAACATTTTTGTCCAAACCAATGTTGCCACATATCTCCAAAACCACTGTTCCGATTTTGAAGCGGTTTTCAGTTATGGGTTTTAGGTTTGATTAGTGCGCGTTGTTAGATAGGTGTTAGGGTAATCACTCACTGCCATCACTATTTTAAATTATAAAATAAAAATATTAATAAGTAAACTATAAAAAATACAAAACTTGTTCATTTAATGGTAGCCCCAGACGAATTTTACGTAAATTATTTCTCGTCACAATTATTTTGTCCTTTTGAATAACATTTTAACCGTCGTGGGTGTTTCATTTTTTTTAAATTTTGCCTTGTTTAGTATTTTAGATTCAAGATTCGATTTTATCTTTAGTTAAAAACCCTTTTCATAGCGTGTTTATGAAAGGTGTAGTTATATTTGGAGCTTGTCAAAATCTGGACATCTATAATGAGTGTTAGAGCCACTGTGTAGACAGTTTTGTCTGTAGCATGAATGGGCTAGGTGACCCACTTGCTCTGTTACCGATCTAGATTATAAAAAATGGATATACAAGCACACTAATAAGAACACACACAAACCAATTCTCACAAATATTATCAAAGACGATGCAGTTATAAAAACAATATAGTTTTATAAAAATATAGATTTCACAAAGTGGTAGGTCCTTCGTATGCTAGAGGGCATTGGTACCACTCCTATATCTATTTCTGTCGACAAACAACTGTGTGTAAGCACTGTTGTGATTCGGTTTGAAGGACATTGAAGCCAGTGAAAATACCAGGCTCGATTTGCTTCTTCCCTCTTCGAAGAGGAAAGAGGGACTTATATAGGCCGGCATGACTCTGGCGACCACCGATAAATTCATTGTTTTTTGGTGGTCGCTGGTTTTTTTGATTGTACTACGATAACCATCAAGTGTAGTGCAGTCACTTTGCCGTGTTTGGATAAAAAAGAAGAGGCATTATGAGACTTAACACCCTATGTTTCGGTGTGACGAGCGTAGTTCATTGTCATGTAGTTAATTCAAAATTCTGTATGGTGTTGCTTCTGTTTATGGGCAGGCGTGACGCTTACCATCAGGCGAGCGACTTGCCCGTCCCGTCCTTAAATTAAATTAGATAATTTTAAAAAATCCTCAAAAATATACAATACCTGGATTTGGACATCACAATATTTGGATTCCTAATAGGAATATTGAAAATTCAAAAACCGCCTAAAATGTTATGCTTACGTTATTTTCACTTAGTTTAAATATTAGACTGTTTACTTTATATTGTACAAAAGTTATGATTACAATATCAAAATTATAATAACAATAATTCTAACAAAGTTTCGTATTTATAAAGTCCTATGTACACAAAATGGCTCTAGCTGGCAGAATCAACGTAGTTTAGTTTAAAAAATCGGTAAAAAATGTTCAGTACTATACCGTTTCCCTTGAAAGGAATTGTTTCAATAATGTATAGAGCCTGGGCCAGATCATTTAAAAAAATTCAAAATCTTTAGTCATCATGTAGATTAAGAAAGCGCTTATGACAGGTCAAGTACAGAACATTTAAGTCATTAATAAGAATAAGTTAAGGTTATGGGATACTTTGGAATAAACGCCGCGCTATAGGCTGGCAGGAAAAGGCACACCAATAAGCATTGGAAGAGGGAGGTTATCCTTAAATGTAGAGATTCACGGGCTAGGGTGGAGGGTATGGCAATCGGGACAAGAGCAGGAGGGAGTAGGGAAAATGAACAATAACCTATAAGGATTTTAAAGTTATTCGCCTGATGGTAAGCGCCACGCCTGCCCATAAACAGAAGCAACACCACACAGAACTTTGAATTACAAAGGACTGCATGGTACTGAACTGCGCTCGTCACCCCGAGACATAGGATGTTTAGTCTCACAATGCCCAATTATTTCTCTGGTTTCAATGTCCTTTAAACCGAAACACAACAGTGCTTACACACTGTTGCTTGGCGGCAGAAATAGACAACCAACCATTAACATTGGTTGAGACGGCCTCTCGCATACGAGGGACCTCCCATCTTGTGGTAAAGTAAGCCCACTGAGGTTGTTTCACCGTGTCTTCCCAAACGGGTTATTTTGGATCCAGTACTCAACAATGCATTAAACAAATAAAAATGGAATACAAAGAACATGTTACTCCAACAACAGGTCCTTACATGCTGCTGTGCGACCTAAGCAGCATTTTCAATGAGAGGCCCAGTGTCATGTGCCGATTCAACAACGAGCCATCAACACGTATTTATATCATTAATATCTTTTGTTTTAGCAAGCGCTCCACCTTGGCCTGGCTTGAAGATGGCTACCCGTTTTGCGCCTGTATGCCCTCAGTCCCTGCCACCAATCAAGAAGGACAACCCTCCCTCCTTAGGGAGGCAACACTACATCAATAGAATGAAACCGTTCCTCGCAAATGAGAGCGAGGATTGCCTTTACTTGAACATCTACGTGCCTTATAGAGGTAAGAAATATTATCTTCGCTATACTTCTTGTCGGAATTTCTCTTTCTTCAATCGTAGCCAACGCACCAATTTCTCTGGTGTTGTAGGTGTCTATGGGCGGTGGTGATCACTTACCATCAGGTGACCCAGTTGCTCAGTTGCCCAATATTCCATTAAAATATGAGATTAACATTCATTCGCAGGACTCTTGTATCTTTGATGAATCTTTACATTGTATAATAGAAGTTGCTTCCGCTGTCTGTTCGCTTTAATCTTTTAAACTATTTAACGGATTTTAATGCAATTTTCAGTAATAGTTAGAGTGATTCAGGAGGATTTATATGTATTACGCTATGACCCATGGGAGCAGGGCCTTTTCTATCCATGACATCGTAACTTTTTTATACTGTGACTGACGTACAATGCAGTCAAAATAAAAATTTCTACTGTATAAAAGAAGCGCCACTCGACAGTCGGCAGAATTATGCCGAACTGAAGTTACTGAGTATAAACAACCTAACCTAAACAAAAAGAACGATTTGATTACAGTTTTCTATTCTTAACTACATTTGAATAAAACCTTTCCTGGCATTTCATTTTAGAAATTGCAGATCTTTTTAAAATTTATGTCGGGGTTTTATTAAGGTTAGGTTATAAATACATGTTACAGTTGATATTAATAATAATTCAGGTTGTAATGAAAGCAGTATGATATTCGTCAGCTCGACTCCTAAAATACGGAATATGCACGATGTAAATTGACGTTCAGAAACACAAAGGGTTGTTAGCAAGTTAGACGGAGCGCTGACGCGTTCAGTAAATTCCATTAATATTTTATTTGAAATGCCTTGAGCACTTGCATTTGATCGGTGGTTGTTTAGCTATTTCCAAAACTACGTATATTAGATAGTGATTTAAAAACAACATTGAAGCGCGGTGCAGTCCAAAAAAAAATAGCGACCACCTATAAACAATGAGTTTATCGGTGGTCACCAGAATCATGCCAGCCTGTATGAATGCCTCTTCACATTCCGAAGAGGGAAGAAGCAAGCGACGGACCTGCGACACACAAGGTGTGTGGGTTACTATAATAGGTTTTAACACCATGTATACAGTGGTCGCTATCCGGGCGTATATGAATATCCTACCATCAGCACAAGTTTCTGCTGTAGACGCCATACAAGTATAGTTGACAGCTGATGGCAAATACAAAATTTGAACTGCTAAAATATGAGTAACTCTCAACAGTCCATCTTTGGACTTTATACTGGTCGCTATCCAGTCGGGTACAAATCTATCAGGTACCCTCCCACCAGCAATCTTATTCTAGACTTCATTAGTGAGATGTACGTAAATTTTGCCAAGACTGCCAACATTTTTACATTTTTTTTCAATAAATTCGAGTCATGTGCTCGGCGCCTTTTTGGCAGATTCAGTATCAAAGCGTTACTATATCTAACTGGTGAATGTGCGTACGTTGTTAGCATACCTAAAACGTGGCCAAGCCGGCGTGGCACGTTTGACAGCTCGCGAACACACGAGAACTTCTACCAGAGACTACAAAGAGTATAATAATTAAGTTGATTGATTTAGGCTGGATTGCACCATAATAGCTGTTATAGTTAAGTTTTATATCAAATTTAACGATAACAGTGACGCTGACTTTAACATTGACTGCGGAATATGTTGCACCATCGTATTCCGATACTACCAGATTCCTCGACTAATTCTAGAAGCAGGGACATGATATTATTTTGGAGCACAAACGCTTTAGGAGATATATCGGTTTGAAGGTTATAATTGAACCATCTGATAGCTATTTAACTTAAACAATAGCTTAAACCAGCGAATCTTGGGCGGTTACAGTTAACAGGCAAAGTTATGACGTTATCTAAGATTTATCAAATGGTCCAACTAATTTTTTGCTTAACTAGTACTTAAAGATGTTTTTCATTGCTAAAGTATGATGGTGCAATCCAGCCTTGGACTTTGTAGTGTTTGTGGTTTTATGAAACACGCGTCTATTACGTTAAATATAGACTTCAAAGTGGGTGAGGTTGTCCGTTATTTTGAGTGGTAGAGACATGCTGTAGATAGTTTTGGCCTTGTCGACTAGATTGTTGCTACTCTGACACAGAAAGTCGACGAAAAGTACCGGCTTACTGCTCTTCCCAATCCCTTAATTATCGCTTTTTTTTGGAGTCGGCAATGCATCCATGGTTCTTCTGATATTGTGGCGAATATGAGCGGTGGAGATGACCCACTTGCTCCTCTGCTGGTCCATGGCATAAAAAACATAGAACTGGGTTCAAATGGGAAATTAATGTATCTGAATACAATTTTTTTTAAGTGTACGGCACACCGCTTGATCTATTTCTACGGCTAAACAGCAGTGTGTAAGGCTTCGTTGTACGCAGGTGCAAAGACACATAATGGCCTACTTGTAATCTATCTCATTCCTACGCAGTCTAAATCCTATTTATGAATATGTTTGTCTCTTTTTACTGTCGCTTATTCTTTTCATCGAATTTTCAAATCACAACGGTGCTAAAGAAGTTTCACTTCAAAAATATTGCTATGTTGTGGGGAGTTTTCATGTTTTAATGGCTTTGTTTGTAATTGTCCAGTGCTAGCACGAGCTGAGCCACGGGCGGGTCACGGCCTTCTGGTGTACGCGACGCGTCGCGCCTCCAAAAGTACTGAAGCTTTGACAAGTTAGCATAATATGTTGCATGACATATCTTGCGATCGATAGAGATAATATCGATAGCTAATATCTCAGATAAAAAGTCGCGGTCGATAAAATTACGTCATCACGTTAGGGTTCGTAGAAAAACTTCCAGAAAGATGGAAAATATTTTTTTATATTTGTATAATATTCTATAATTTTTTATCTGAGCACGGCAAAGTGACTGTTCTAAACTTGATGGTAAGTGCAGTGCAGTTGAAAATAACTGGCAACCACCGACAAACAATGAGTTTATCGATCGTTTACACTCTGAAGAGGGAAGAGGCAAATCAAGGGCCTCCGAAAAGATAGGCAGATGATCACGCATAGGGATACAAGGATGTAACCCTATATTCGCCCCTACTAACCATCAAGACGTCATGTCGCAAGCCCCTCGGTAGAACCAGATATACACTGGGTGATCCAAGAACGCGATCCTCACGAGGTGTGTGGATCATTATTGTATGTTTTAACTCCATGTGTACGATGGTCGCTATCCGGGCAGATATATGAATATCCTACCACCAGAGTCTTAATTTTGATATTACAAAACGAGTATTCTATACAAAGTAATGTAGGTGGCTTCACATGCAAAGCGAGATAATTTTAACGTCTCATTTTGTCGTGAAAATACAGTTTTATCCGGTTACCTCTATACATCCATCGAGGAAAACATGGTTGCATAAAAGTCTCGACATTTCACCATTCTCAGACAAGGGACATTTTTTTTTTATTTGATTGAATGATGAGACGAGCAAGGTGCTCCGCCTCTCCATAAACCGAAGCAACACCACACAGGGCTTTGGATTACAAAGCACTGCTTGGCACGAAACTGCGCTCGTCACCCCGAGACATAGGATTTTAAGTCTCATAATGCCCAGTAATACCCAAGGCCTCATAATTTCATTGGTTTTAATGTCCTTTAAACCGAAATACAACAGTGCTTACTCACTGTTGCTTGGCAGCAGAAATAGACAAAGCTGTAGTACCAACCCAGACGGCCACCTTGTTTTATCCGCTTACCTTTATATGACTATTCAAGCTAACATGGTTTCTTAAGTCTCGACATTTCAACATTCGCAGACGAAGGGCATTAAAAATACTTTTCAACACAATTCTCATTATTTTGTATCTTTATAAATTAAGTTGGCTGTTTATTCACAAAGATTTTTTGTGTAAACTCTTGGTATATTTTCTTTATGTTGGTTCATCAAGCTGATTAAATATGGTTATCTGTATTCAAGATAACTTTCCAGGCCGCCATAATGAATACGACTAATAAGAATAAACAATAGTTCATTAGATTATTTTGTGATACAACTGGCAGATAAACATGAATTCTATATTTTATCAAGAGCTTCTTTGCAAAGCAACAATAGTTTTAATCCATGTTAAAAAAATATAGTTTTTTTTTATGCAGTACTTATTAAAGTGTGTTTTTAAAGTAAAAAAAAGGTATCCTATGACCCTATTTGTTTAATTTGCAGATCTGTTTGTTTACATTATGTCCAAGTTGTGTTTCGTTTTCAGAGTTATCAAATTGAGTCAGAGTCATTAACCAGCCTTTAAAAAAGGTTGGTTAACCCAAAAAGCTAAAACCCTAAACGTAAAATTATCTTATTTTAATTTTGTTGATACCATTATTAAATAAAGGCAGTCTAGTAAAACAATTAATGACTACGAATAAAAAACAATATTTATTGCTCCAAACAAAACTCGGTCAACTAGACCAGTTTTGATTCTAAAATTAGATCCTATTTCCGTACTTTGACCTGCACGATCTAAATAGCGCTACAAACTTATTTTTTGCAATTGGCATTCACCCATCTTGAACTAATTAATAACTAATTCTTCCGTAAATTTAACTATAGCAACATTAATTGTACAAGATACTCGCGATACTCTGGCAAGGTCGAACATCGAATATTTATTGTTTGCTTATTATTAGATTTCTAAAATTACTAATCTTCACAAAATACTAGGAATTTCCTGCAATTTTTATTTATAGTTAAACAGTAGAGTCTATTATTAACCTACTTGACATGACATTGAAGCCAGTGAAATTACTGGGCATTATGAGACTTAACATCTTATGTCTCGGGGTGACGAGTGCAGTTCAGTTTATATGTAGGCTATCATTATCCCCTTAGGGATATAGGCGAGGGCTAATTAATTTGTTTTACAAATGCTATTAAAAAAGAAATGCAAAATAAATGTACCAGAATCATCAACTAAAGACATTTTTATATCGAACCGCTCCTGCTATAAATATTATGTTTAAATTATTTCTTTAGGAAGCGAGACGTAAAGTCTTTATAGATTGGGTGGACATTAAAAAGTTTGAATTGCCTATTTAGCCGTAGAAATGAGCCTCGCAGATAACTTCGGTAACGACATAGCATCCGTCAAAAATGATAATCGTCCGCTTAAAAATTTCGCCGAGCGCTTAGACTTCGCTGTAAAGACTTCATTTTAAGTGTTTCGAGAATATTTTATGTTGTTTTTTGTAAATTACTTTCAGGTATAGAATTAGGAAGGTCGGAGGAAGTCGCTGGATGCAGGTCGCTGGATCCAACAGGTCGGTCTGGAAATCTTTGGAGGAGGCCTATATTCAGCAGTGGACGTCCTGTGGCTGACGATGATGATAGAATTAGGTGGTGGTGGTAGGATATTCATATCTGCCCGGATAGCGACCACCGTCCACATGGTGTTAAAACCTTCCGTAATGACTCATACACCTTGTATGGATCGAGTACCAGGATCGGCTAGTATTTATCCGGTTCTCCCAAGGGGCTTGCGACAGGACTTGATGGTTGGTTGTGGTGGGTATATGGGTCCATTTTTGTAACCCTGTGCCTGCATCGGTCATCCACCTGACCTGTCGCAGGCCACTCGATTCCATCTTCTCTCTTCGGAGTATCATCTTCTCTCTCTCTAGTGATCACTAATAAACTCATTATCGATGGTCGCTGGTTTTTTGGATTGCATAACGCTTACCATCAGGTGTAGTGCAGTCACTTTGCCTTGCTCGGATAAAAAAAATAGAACTAAAACTCTCTTTTCTAAATAGCCTACACAAGTTTTCAAAACATCAAGCGAAAAGCTAACGGGATTTCAATGGTATTGTAAATACTCACATCAAGTACTATTTGAGATAGGCGCAAAAAATCTATACAAACTATTTTAGAGTACGAATCGGCCTCCGCCCAAATCGATGGGAAATGATTGACGCGTATTTACTCTGCAAATTGCGTTGCCGACTTGTTTTTTCAATCTGTTTTGGCGTCATGTGGTGGTGAAATACCCTTTATACTGACTACTGAATGTGTTAAGTTTGGGTTAATTATATCGATGATGATGAAGTCAGGGGCAGCCTTCGAATTCGCACATTATCACACCTGTTTCCAATAGAAGTAAACAGTTATGGACTGCCACTTTACTTGGTCCTGACATACCATTTTTACTTCATCTACTTTCATTAATATATTCATGAATTGTCTTCAGATTAAAGTACTTAAGAACTACTTTTTACTTAATATGTTACCAATTTGGTTGACATAGTTTTGGTGTGGTTCCATTCGCTAATGTATCTGTTTCGCTAGTCTTCAATCATCTCTCTTTTCAAATTCGGCCACCTCAGCATTCCTTTCTGCATTCTTGTCATGACATTTTCTTTCACTTCACAGCGTTCTATCATTACATGATTCATATACAAATTACTTTATCCCACCTCGTTCACTTGGGATACGCGACATGGCAGTTAAATTCAAAGAATATATCTCGTAGTGCGGGCAGGCTTTTAAAGGCAAGATGTAATTTCGTTACCAAATGTCTTGAGACGTTGGAAAGGATGGCCCAAAAGGCTGGCTCTCCGTTTTGGAATAAATGAGAGCACAGTTAAAAAGATGCCGAAGTTCAAGCAAAGTGAAATAGGATGGGTAGGAAGGTAAGCCCTGGCATGATACTACAATAGCCCTAGACAGAACGAAAGAAAGATAAAGTGGAGCAATAAGAAAACACTATTAGGCAATGATATTTTCTACTCCATTTACGTTTCCTAAGCCTGGTGCTTCCTCGGTCTAGTGGGAGTGAGTGATTTGTAGATCGAAAGGTATTGGTTGAGATTCCCAGTTTGGTAATTTTATAAGCAATATTTTCTGGTGATTAGACTTCTCAGACCGATATCACATAGAGGCCTCGTCAGTCATAAAATCGCTTGAACCTTTCTATAGCATATTTTGTAGAAGTATATTGCACCGATCCTATATTTAAAGTCGGATAATATAAGAAAGTGATGAAATTGGCTGAATCTGCTTGTAAATTTTGTAAACCGGTACAAAGTTCTTTACACTGTGTTAATTATACTATATGGGTGGTCATCTCAACAGTACGGCCCATAAAACTTACGATTAACTATTGCTCACGACGTGCTTGCTATTGCTGAGTGAATCAATGATCGCCTTTTGTGGCAATTTAGTCAATAATAGGTATTATCTTTTTTTTTTATGGCATAGGCCGCCAAACGAGCAAGTGGGTCACCTGATGGTAAGTGATCTCCACTGCCCATGTACGCCCAACACCAGAAGAATCATGTGCGCGTTGCCGACTATAAAGGATAATAGGGATTGGGAAGGGGAGGGGATTAAGGCCTCCGGATATCCCACTCACCGTTCGAAATGCAGCACTAAATCGCTCCTCTACGTCGGTTTTCTGTGAGATAGTGATCACGACTCAGTTGAACCGACCCATTTATGCTGAAGACAAAACTGCCTTCAGCCTGGCTGTACCACTCAAACGATCACGGTCGAAGTAACCGTACTATAAAGCCACTGGTTTCATACCTTGTTATGTTTAGCTATTATCTCCACATCACCCATCTTACCCACTTAGTAAGTGTCTATCCGTGATCTAGCCATGTACATAAAGAAATAAATCAAATCTCACAAAATTGATGTCAATTGAAGATTGATGTCAACAATTGTTCATAAGTCATAGATTAAGAACAAGATAAAAAAAAAACAATGAAAATTCGGTCAGCGATTTAATGCAAACAATTTCGTACTAGTTCAGTCAAACAACGGATTGAAAAATTGAAAAATGTTCCACTAATACTTCTACGCGGTTTAGTGTAATTATAGAATGAGGGGGAACTTAATTCTGGCTTTTGGCGACCAAAATAACTGGGAGATGTGAGATTATTCCTGTTGCAAGAAAGTAGGGAACTATTTGAATGTGATATTTGGAGTTATGTGATTAACCATTCCGTTTCCGGCTTTATTGTAGGAAATTGGCCAATTTTTGTGGAATCGTCAGAGATGTTCGGTGAAATTGACAGGATATAGGTTGGTTCCCTATGCTTAAAAAGAACAAAATACTGCAAGAAAAAGTCGAAGATTTTTTTTATATTTTTTTTTTGATTAAATGACGAGACGAGCATGGCGCTCACCTGATGGTAAGCGCCACGCCTGCCCATATACAAAAGCAACACCACACAGAACTTTGAATTACAAAGCACTGAATGACACTGAACTGCACTCGTCATCCCGAGTGGTAAGATGTTAAATCTCATAATGCCCAGTGATTTCACTGGCTTCAATGTCCTTTAAACCGAAGTACAACAGTGTTTACACACTGTTGCTTGTCGGCAGAAATAGACAAAGCGGTGATACCAACCCAGACGGCCTCTGCATACGACGGACTTACCACCTGCTTGGAGCTAGTTTTGTTTCTATACCTAGAAACACGGTTTGTTGTTGCGAGTTCATCCAAATACTAGTGTCCGTTACGGTTGAGGCGTTTATAGCCAGGTGCAGTCACTGATCGGTAAACGTTTTGAGTGGTAGAGCCACGTTGTAGACAGTTCTGTCTACAGTGTGAATGGGCTGGCCCGACCGGTTCGTTACCACTGTCTTAAAGAAAACCGACGTAAAGTAGCGGCTTGCTGCTGCGTTTCATACGGTGAATGGATGATATCCGGAAGCCCAAATCCCCTCCCCTTCCCAATCCCTAATTATCCCTTTCCTTTAAGGTCGGCAACGCATCCATGATCCTTCTGGTGGTGGGCGTATATGAGCAGTGGAGATCACTAACCATCTGGTGACCCACTTGCTCGTTTGCCGGCCTATGCTATAAAAAAACGATTAGCGAGTTAAGCAACCTTGATAGTAATCAGTCTATGGATGGGTAACCGCTTAGTGGTATATCAACCGAGCGCCTCCGTGTTTCGGAAAATGCTTAAAAAGTAGGTCCTGGCTGTTATCAACTGATAGCAGTCGTTAAGCCAAGTCAGAGGACTTCGGGCGACTTGCAAACTTTGAGACTAGGTTGGCCACTAACCATTCGATATAAAATAGATTCCGTTATGGTAATTGAATCCGCCAGATGTTGTTTTTTTTTTTTTTTATCCTGGCTCGGCAAAGTGACTACGCTACACCTGATGGTAAGTGTAGCGCAATCCAAGAATAGTGTCGACCAACGATAAACAATGTGTCCATCGTAGGTCGGCAAGATCATGCCGGCCTGCCAAAGGGCCAAGGGGGAAGGGAAGGAAAAAGGGATGGGAAAAGGGTTAGGATCAGGGGGCAAGCCCCCTGGGGAGAACCGGATATACACTGGCTGACCCTGGAACGCGACCCACACAAGGTGGCCCACTATGGCAGGTTTTAGCACCAGTGTACGGTGGTCGCTATCCGGTCGGATACAAGTATCCTCCCACCAGCAATGTTGGAAATTATATGAAAATAATATGTTCATATCTCAATCGAATATCTAGAAACGTTCTTTATACAGGCTGGAGTGTCACTGTCGCGGTCGTGATGCGTCGCAAACTCCTGAAAACTTGCCTAAGAAGGGCTTAACAAAAACGGAATTGGGTCTAAAATTAACTTTCTGAATCCAGCTCTTTAACTGTATTTTTTGGACAATATAAGTATTCGCGAAACAACATCTTGCCGCGCAGTTGGCTGCAGTCAACTCATTGTTTAACAACTCTTTGTTGCTCCGGTCTTTGTAAGAAAATCACGTGAAAATTTCAACTTATACCTTTTGTGAATGGAACACAATCTAACGGACTTGCTTTAGTTGAATTTAATCTGGGTAACGAGGGCAAATACTGAGTCTTCTTTTTAGTTTGTCTTATTCGCTTGAATTAAAAGACAATGAGGTTAGTTCCGTAAAGATAAGCGCTACGCCTGTCTCATATTCAGTAGCAATACTAGAGTTTCTGACATTTTGAATAACGAAGCTCTCCACTGTGATAGATTTAATTTCATTAACTTTAATGCTCTTCAAATTTTATTTTATACACCGAAGGAGATTGACGGAAGCCTAAAAGAAATCCATCCCAATCCCTATTCCTTTCCTTTAACGTGGACAGCACACCATTCTTTCTCTTCTCCTGTTATTGTAGGTGTTCATAGGCTGTGAAGATCATTTACCATATGGTAAACCACTTACTATGGTTGGTAGGGGCGGGTAAAGTCTACAGGGGCACATCCTTGTATCCCTGTGTCTGCATCGGTCATCCACATGTCCTGCCGCAGGCCTTTGGATTTGCTTCTTCCCTATTCAGAGTGTCAAAAAGCAATTACACAGGCCGCCATGATTCTGGTGACCGTCAATAAACTCATTGTTTTTCGGTGGTCACTGGTTTTTGGACTACACTGCGCTTACCATCAGATGTAGTGCAGTCACTTTGCCATGTTCGGGAAAAAAAAACATTCACGAATGGTTTGAATTATCTATACCACTAAACTGAAGAAGTATTTCGACAATACAAACAAGATTGTAGCACATCTTGACTTCAAAGAGTTCACGCACAATAAAACGCCTAAAATCGTCGCTAGCCGGATACCGGGCCACAGTAGGCGCCAACCTCACAAAACTAACTCGTTAACGGCCCTCCCAACATGATGAATGGATAATATTTTGGGAATCACAAATTTTTGGTCAACTATCGTTCAGGAGAAAATCATACTGAATATTTGGTGAGACATATAGTTTTTTTTAATAATATGAGATAGAGTTTTCCAAAATTTCATTCGTCAAACTAGGTTTTGTAAATAGGTTTAAGGTGTTTCAAAATACTATTTTTTTTATCTGACATACGGCAATGTGACCGCGCCAAAAACCTAAAACGAAAAAACGAAACGAAATTAAACCTAAAATTAATAAAAACAAAAAACGATCATCGGCTTTAACCCACTAAGTATGTTTAAACATATTATTTATTAAGTTTTTGCGAATGTTACACATTGAAATAAAACTATTTAAAATGGATTTAATCCCGCTTTTTTATCTTATTTTGGTCCCGAAGTTTCGGAACCTTTTCAGTCTTCGTGGTCACTGAGGTGTAGTTTGTCCCGAAATGTTAAGGTTCCGGATCTTCAATTTGAAATTATTAGGTTTTGAGTTTTGTCCGATCTACGCAGAAGGAGCTCACAGTGTCCTGAGGTCCAAAATAAAATAAAAAAAACCGCGATAAAATACGTTTCAATTTGTTTAATTTCATGTTTAAGAAACATCAAATCGTGTGAAAATTTGAAAACAGATCAGTGCTTACAAACTGCTGTTTGTTGGCAGAAATGGACAAAGCGGTGGTACCAACTCAGACGGCCTCTTGCATACGACCTACCACCTCGTCAAGATTTGGTGTTGAGTGTTATCATGAGTTAGCAAAACTGAAGTTATCTTTGGGCCTGAGATGTTAGAGGCCCACTTACACTCCACAATTATACATTTATAACTCAATATATCTATTTATTAATATTATTTAAACATAAGCCCTGTGTAATTAATTACTATGTAATAAATTGTTTATCATTTTATAACAATCCTCATAAAAATCAACTTATTAAAAAATAAGTCATGAAATTTTGAGTTACAGCGCCATCTATGTATTAATGTTAAAGTTACACATTCAACTGCATTGCTGAAAATCATAGCGCGGTGTAGATTTCTGCTCTCAAAATTTGCGTTCCGTTTCGAAATAGTCCACAATACTACTAATAGATGTCACTACGAGTATGTTTATGAATGGTTAAGTTTAATCGTTAAGTCGGTGATACTGTAGTTTTATAGACAAATATTGATATCGCCGATTCAAAATTATCTAGGTTTATTTTTAGATATTTTGTATTTTTGGATCGGTTTTATTTTCCGTTATTATGATTTTACTTTATTGCGTATAGAATTATTTTTATTTTTTGTGTCGGTTAAAAAGAATCTAATCAGCTACAACATGAATTGAATCAATTAATATTAGGAATAACACAATATATTACTTTCTTTTTATCCGGGCACGGCAAAGTCACTGCACTAGACCTGATCGTAAGCGAAGTGCAGTCCAAAATACACAGCGACCACCAACAAACAATAAGTTTATCGGTGGTCACTAGAATCATGCCGGCCTAAATAAATGCTTCTTCACACTCCGAAGAGGTAAAAAGCAAATGGAGGGGCTTGTGACAGGACATGTGGATTACCGATGCAGGCACAGGCATACAAGGATGTACCCCTATGCCCGCCCCAAACAACCATCAAATCATGTCGCAAGCGGGAGAACCGGATATACACTGGCTGATATGGAACACGAACCACACGAGGTGTGTGGATCATAATTGCAGGTTTTAACAACAAGTGTACGAATGTATCTCGTATCTGTTTCTTTTTTTAATTATACATAAATAAGTCCATTTTTTTTTAATAATTTGTTTCAGAACAAAAGCCCAAGAAGTTCCCTGTGCTTGTGTTCATCCATGGGGATTCTTTCGAATGGAGCTCCGGTAATCCATACGACGGCAGAATATTGGCTTCATATGGAAATATCATGGTCATTACTGTTAACTTTAGACTTGGGATTTTGGGTAAGTCTCAGCCGGAGACGGCGTTAGTTCATCCATACCTTAATCATAATAAATACACCCAACAGTCACACACATAGTCCTGACCCTACAACAGGTAAAACTTGTATCGTGGGTATCACATACTACAAGGGACTTACGGTCCCACAACACCCACATCCGAAAGATATGTGAATCACAGAAACATTGTGTCGGTTCGGGCATTATTAATTAAATAAATAATAACGAACCCACGAGCGTAGTTATAAGGCATATATGATACGACTACTGTGCTGAGGTCTTGGGTTTGATTCCCGGGTCGTGTGAAAGTGATATTGGGTTTTCTATCACAGTATCAGCTTGGAGTTGGAAATTGTGCCCATTATGGTGATAGGCAAGCTCATATCACATCATGGGACGGATATACGCTCTGCGAAATTTTGGTGTAATGGTTACACCTCGGCCTATCCTTTCGGGGAGTACAGGATTAAGTGCGCGTGTATATAATAAGAACTTAATATAACCGACTTTACCTTCAGGATTTATGAAGCCAAGTCTAACAGAGCACGAGTATGGGAACAACGGTCTTCTGGACCAGCTGGCGGCGCTCCAGTGGATCAAGGACAACATAGAAGACCTGAATGGAGACCCTAACTCCGTGACGTTGATGGGCCACGGCACTGGCGCGGCGTGCGTCAATTTCCTAATGCTCTCTCCTATTTCTAATGGTAAGTTATGTCTTTGGCTCTACCGCCAAGCTGTAGAAAGTTTTGTTTACAGCATGAATGAGCTGGCTCGACTGGATCGTTACCACTGTCTCACAGAAATATACTTTACTGAATGAGAGGGGTTAGAAAGATAGTCACAAGAAATGATAACGATAGTCAAACGATAGTGACAAGTTTGAAACAAGCCCTAAAGACCTCCGACTTTTCTAAGTATTAATTATTAAGACTTTTCTAAGTATTAATTATTAATTATCGCATGCTTTAAAAGCGAAGGAAACGTCGCGAGGAAACCCGCAGACCTGAAAATTATCCACACTAATTTCGATAGTGTGAAGTCTGCCAACCCGCATTAAGCCAGCGTGGTGCACTAAGGCTAAATTTATGGTAAAAAGATTAGTTCTTTAAATTCAAAACATGTTTTATCATTGTTTGCGAACTCCAAAACAGTACACTTTGTTATTCTGATGACAGGTGTTTTGGCACAATGTTTGCCCGCACCTATGTTTGGAATGCATTTACACATTTTCAACTTATGCAAATATTGGCAGAAACTTTAAAAATACAGTTGATAAATGTAAAAACATGTTGAATGTTTGATATCTCTAGTTTGTAGAGCCACTCTGTAGACAGTAACATCTACAGCATGAATGGGCCGGCTCAATCGGCTCGTTACCACTGTCTTGCAGAAAACCGGTGTAGAGTACCGGGTTGCTGCTGCGTTTCCTACGGTGAGTGAGATATCCAGAAGCCCAAATCCCTCTTCCCTTCCCAAATCCCAATTATCACTTTCCTTTAAGGTCGGCAACGCGCCCATGATTCTTCTGGTATTGTGGGATTATATGGACGATGGAGATCACTTACCATTAGATGACCCACTTGCTCGTTTGCCGGTCTCGCTATGAAAAATATATTATAATAAAAAATTGTGAACAGAGATAAATAAATTGTTAGGAGAGTTGAGAAAGCATTGACCTTAGTGAAGTTGTGATCAGAACAAAAGATGAGTAATTATGATTGTTCTGTAAAATTACAGGATCTTTTTCTTTGAATTAAACAGGGGTTTGAACGGGATAAAAAATGAACACGACTCTGTTTAAATAAACTCTCTTTGAACCAAAACGTAAATGGAATATATTCTGTGAATAGAAATATATTTTCTTTTAGGAATAAATATTCCTAAAAGAAAATATAGTTCAGTTCGTATTTGCGTTTCGTTCGTATTATCCTTCAGTTTGTATTTGCATATCTTTTTTATGTGCTTGATATGTTTGTGTAGAAACGATAACTAAGTGTAGCTTTCACTTTGTGGACTCCCAATGGGGACCTTGTAATTATGAGTTATACAATGATATAACTCATAACTACAAGTAATTTTTAAAAGAAAATTCGTTAAATCTTACTTCTGCCGGACTATTAAGCTGTAGAATAGTTTGTCGGCACACGTGTTCCCTGTTTCCTATAATATTGGGTCCTTTAAACGGAATGTGAAGAAGCAGTTAGGCAGGCCGGCATGATCTTGCCGACCTACGATAGATATATTGTTTGTCATAATTCATGGATTGCGCTACACTTACCATCAGGTGCGGCGTAAACACTAACGAGCTAGGATAAAAAAGTACAACTACAAGTAAGTCTTAGAAAGTGAAATGAAGTAATTTTCTTTTAGTAATGGACGGCAAACAAGCAAGTGGGTCACCTGATGGTGAGTGATCTCTACCGCTCATATACGTCCACGATACCAGAAGAATCATGGTCGCGTTGCCGATCTTAAAGGTAAAGGATAATTTAGGGATTGGGACTGGGACGGGGTTTGAGCCTCGGGATATCTCACTCATCATACGAAACGCAGCAGCAAGCCGCTACGTCGGTTTTCTGTGAGACAGTGGTAACGACCCGATCAAGCCAGCCCATTCATGCTGTAGACAAACTGTCTACAGCGTGACTCTACCACTCAGAAAAAGTATCTTAATATACATGTAATGAACAATTTCCATAGCATTATTACAGGTAAATATCTGAACTCTGACCATTAATAACTGGAGCAATTTTGTAATCCCTATTCCCCGGTACGAGCGTTTCCAATGAGTACTTGAGTGCGGATTAATGTCAAATGCTATCGAGTCTTTGTTAGACTGGAGTAAGAATCAGATATTTTTGCAAGTATTATGCGGCTTTGGATTGTTGGTAGGTAGGTAGTGTAGGCGGTTATAAAGTAGATAGTCGGGGGATCGATTCACGTATTTGAACGAAACTTTTGTAGGTTACAAGCAAAACTTTGTTATGTGAATACCGTTTAATTAAATTCAATCGCATTATATAAGTCTCAGCGTTATAATATCAGGACTGTAATTATAGTTAGGACTATTTTTCATCTTTTTTATGTATAATTTACTGTCATGCTTGTTCTTGAGCTTATCGTTTTTTACAAATAAATGTTTTTCTTTTTCTCTGATTGATTACAAACTTAATACTGGTGGTAGGATATCGATATCCGCTTGGATAACGAGCACCGTACACATGGTGTTAAAACCTGCCATAGGGACCCAAACATCTATGGATCGCGTTCCAGGATCAGCAAGTGTATATTCGATTCTCCCGAGGGGCTGGCGACATGACTTGATGGTTGGTTGGGGCGGGTATTGGTATTGGTAGTGGGCTCATTTTCCCGCACTTAGCCTGTAAAAGTATCAGGCATTGTGCGTGATATGCATGCCAGCTATAGAACAAGCCAGCCTAACTCGGACCAAAAGCGCAGGATCTTCCTGGTTTCTCCACAGGGCGGGTATAGGGATACATCCTTGCGTCCCTGTGCCTGCATCGACCATCAGCCTGTCCTGTCGCAGGCCCTTCGATTTGCCTCTTCCCTTTTAGGAGTGTGAAAAACCATTTATACAGGCCGACATGATTCTAGTGACCATCGCGTCGATAAACTTATTGTATGTCGGTGGTCTCTCGGTTTTTTTAACTGCACTGCGCTTACCATCAGGTTTAGTGCAGTCACTTTGCCGTGCTTGGATAAAAAAATAACAAATAAATAAAACCACAATTTCGTTCAGATATTTCATTTACGTTTTTTCCACATTTTTTATTAGTCTACACGTAAATGACAAAACAAGCTGTTTACCTGCTTAATGGTAAGCGCCACATCTGCTTGGCGTCAGAAATAGACGGGCACTAAAAACTGATCTATCGTTAATTTCATATTGTAAGAAGATGTATTGAAAATTCTCTTTCATTCATTCTCTTATATATTCCATACATTATAATAAAATTATGCTATTATTTCGATTGCAGGTTTGTTCCACAGAGCAATATTGATGTCGGGTACAGCGTTATCTGACTGGGCGATGACTAACAACCCAACGCAGTATACTCTTCAAGTAGCCCAGAGCCTTGGCTGCAGTCCTCACTCCAGGGATCTGATGACCTGCTTGCAGAAGAAGCCGTGAGTCTTATAATATAAATAAAAATCAAATCTCAAGGGTCTTGTGGCTAATCTAGCACCCAATTTTAAAATAAATGGCAGTAGTACCATTCGTCATTGGAGGATGACCTTCGTGAGAAAAGACAGCATGAAGGAAATAATATAATTTCTAAATAAAAGAGATTTCAAATAGAAATCCATGTCATTCTGGGTATTGATCTTAGAGTTTCATAAACTGGCATGGCAGTGATTACATTGAACGCACATTACATTGAACAAGATTTAGGAGATTATACATCTGTCGATGGTCTCCAGATTCATGTCAGCCTTCCTTAACTGGACCCTGGGACAAGTCACTGCAAAAGAATTTATCTTTTGATATTTTTTGTTATTTATTGTCATATCCACTATAATTACACGTATACTGTAAAAAACAATCAGTTTGATACTTATTACGATTCCAAAGATTGAATTCTTCAATTGTAAACAGACAGACATATAGACAAATGTTGTCAGTTTAGAAATACGGTTCCGTTAGCATCCTTTAGGCATGAAATGGTAATAAATTTTGAAATATATACCTTGACATTTCCAGTTTATCAGAAATTAAGAGAGTGCAGATACTATCACGCGAGTTTGAGACTCCACTTGGGCCGGTGGTGGCGGGTTCATTCATACCGAACGAGCCGGCCAAAACGATGGACGCCTTCCCGAACTTGCTGAGCAAGTAAGTGCTCCCATATACTGTATGAATTTGAGTTTACCCTCTGCAACTGGCGTCTCAGTCCACCAGACACTTCAGTTCATCAAAATGTGTTCTTCGACCTTATTTATATATAGTGTATATGGGGTTCTCCCGAGGGGCTTGATGAACATGACTTGATGATTGGTTGAGGTGGTAGTAGGGGTACATCTTTATATTTCTGTGCATCGGTCATCCGCCTGTCTTGTCGCAGGCCCCTCGATTTGCTTCTTTCCTCTCCGAAGAGGGAAGAACTATTTATACAAGCCGGCATGATTCTGATGACCACCGATGAACTCCTTGTTTGTCGGTGGTTGCTAGTTTTTTGGACTGCACTACGCTTACCATCAGATGTAGTGCAGTCACTTTGCCGTGCTCGGATAAAAAAAGTTACGATTATAGCGCCTTTAGTAGGTTCCTTTATATTTTGCGAATATAATATGGTCAGCGAGTCGCAAGTGCTTATGGCAGATGGAAGTACCTTCCTGCGTTGTGGATCAACAAGGATATTAGGGATTCCGATCTTTGATGAAGCAATGCAATCTATTGATATTTCGTCGATAAACAGATCGATCTGGCTTTCAAAGATTGTTCTAAAAATAAAGAATGGAACCGTTCTGTTTATGTTTTCTACGGGTAAGTAAATGAATGGAAATAAAATTTATTCCGACATAAACCCACTGTCTAAGTGATTAACGATTATTAAACACTTGTACAAAGCGAGATACAACCACTCTATAAATGGGCTCTTAACTTTAATACACCTCTCAAGAAAACGACATAAAACTAAAAGGAGCAAAATAAAAATATCAATACAAAGTTTTATTTAACAGTTCCCGACGACTCTAGCGCAGCAAGTAACTTTTAAACAAAACTTTCTCCGCCGATAATGGCCCACGTATGGCTGATATACACGTGAACAAATTATTTAATATTATTTCCGTGCTTTAGGTTTTATTTATGTTGGCATGGTAAAGTAAGAGCAAGGCGCCTGATGGTAAGCGCTAAGCCTGCCCATAAACAGAAGCAACACCACACAGAACTTTGAATTACAAAGCACTGCATAGCACTGAACTGCGCTCGTCACCCCGAAACATAAGATGTTAAGTCTCATAATGCTCAGTAATTTCTCTGGCTTCAATGTCTTTCAATCCGAAACACAATAGTGCTTATAAATTTTTACTTGGTGGCAGAAATAGACAAAGCGGTGGTACGAACCCAGACGGCCTCTCGCATACGAGGGACCTACCACCTCGTAAGTAACATAACATGTACAATTTTCATAATCAATTCCGTTTTATTTGTAACAGATATCAACTGCTAAGTGGTGTAACAGAGTTAGAAAGTTACCATGACTTCGGAGTAATCGAACTAGATCATGGAATACTAGAGAATCAGCGGGATGATTTCATAAAAAAATACGCAAAAATTATATACGAAGGAGCAGAAAAGGAGGCGTTGAAGATTATATTGAAAGAGTAAGTATTATTGCCTTGTTAGGTGTAGACAAGGTACCTCTCCAAAGAGGGAAGAAGCATTTATACAGGCCGGCGTGGCTCTGGTGACCACCGATAAACTCATTGTTTGTCAGTGGTTATGTTTTTTGGACTGCACTACGCTTACCATAAGGTGGCGCTGGCGGGAGGATACTTGTATCCGACCGGATAGCGACCACCGTACACTGGTGCTAAAACCTGCCATAGTGGCCCACCTTATGTGGGTCGCGTTCCAGGGTCAGCCAGTGTATATCCGGTTCTCCCCAAGGGGCTTGCCCCCTGAGGCTAACCCTTTTCCCATCGCTTTTTCCTTCCCATCCCCCTTGGCCCTTTGGCAGGCCGGCATGATCTTGACGACCTACGATGGACACATTGTTTATCGTTGGTCGATACTATTCTTGGATTGCGATTCACTTACCATCAGGTGTAGCGTAGTCACTTTGCCGAGCCAGGATAAAAAAAAAGATGAAATGCAGTCATATTGTCGCGTTCGAAAAAAAAACATTTGTTAATCAATATCGTGGCTTAAGCACTTACATTTAATCTGTCTCATAGATACGCGCCAACAAAACTGAACCCTCAAAGCTGGAGTGTGGAGACAAACCGTGACGTCATACTCAACCTCCTCAGCGACGCCAGGACCCTGGCTCCAGCTATCAGATTCGCCAACTACCAGTCCAAGGCCAACCGCCAGTCTTACTTCTATGTCTTTGGTCATAACTCAGTCAGCACTGATTATGCTCCGGTAAGTACTATTATGATGGTCGGTTAAATTCTTCCTCTATGATTTTTAAAGTATTGTAGGATACGGTAGATGGTAGACATGCGAGAAGCCATCTGGTTTGGTACAACCGCCTTGTCTATTTCTGCTACCGAGCAGCGCTGTTGTGTTTCTCTTTGAAGGACAATCAAGCCAATGAATTTATTGCGCATTAAAAGACTTTTTATTTCTCGGGGGACGAACGCAGTCCCATGCCATGCAGTGCTATGTAATTCCATGTTCTTTGAAATGTTCCTTTTATTTATATAGGTAGCCATGGCGCTTAATATCAGACGAGACCTGCCCGTTTCATAATTTTGGTTAATAATAAAAAGCGCTCATAGCTAGGTGCATTCACTAATCAATAAAAAAATTGCGAGTTAAGCAACTCTAGAAGCGATCAGTCTACGGATGAGTGAACGCTTGATAATATTCCAGCTGTGCGTCTCCGTAGCATCCCGCGTAGGACCCTAAACACATTATTATGTTCTGTTGTACTAAAAAACATTCTATACATAATACTAACAGTTTAAAATATATCGAGCAATGGAATTTAGATGCAGGACAAACATCGAAATGTCAACTTGAACTGTCTATTGTTTTCGACTTAAAGCTATCGAAAAAGACAAAAGAGGCATCGGTAGGCGGACGGTGAATTTTTCAAGTTGCGCCCAAAGCTTCGCTTTTCAACAGGTGTCGGCGGATGAGGCGATGAGTCCAAAAAAAAGAAGTACCTTCTCAAATTTTTAGGGTTCTGTAGTTTAGAATAGTATGAGTGGTAGAGTCACGCTGTAGACAGCGTTTTGTCTACAGCATGAATAGGCTGGCTCGACCGGATCGTTACCACTGTCTCACAGAAAACCGACGTAAAGTAGCGGCTCGCTGCTGCGTTTCGTACGGTGAGTGAGATAACCGGAAGCCCAAATCCCCTCCCCTTCCCAATCCCTAATTATCCCTTTCCTTTAAGGTCGGCAACGCGCCCATGATTCTTCTGGTGGTGGGCGTACATGGGCGGTGGAGATCACTTACCATCAGGTGACCCACTTGCTCGTTTACCGGCGTATGCTATAAAAAATAAAAAATAAATAGAAAGTGATTTGTAATATGACGTCATGTTTGGACTTCACTATACTTCAGGTTATAATTATTCAGGATATAAATAAGGCAATTAATAAATAAAATATTAAAAAAAAAATATTACGTGTATAGGTAGTAATCGATATAATTATCCATTTGTAGAAAAGGTAAATATTAAAATTATCATAAAATATCATTAAACTTATGTTTTTTTAATGTACCAAATTATAGTATATCTGAATGGTGGCTATAGGCATCGAAGTTAAGTTTTTATTATGGATTCAGACTATCATACTAGAATTAGTTACAGAAAAAATCTGTAAAAAATTAATGGTAACGTTAAAATGATTGTACATGTTTATAGCAAACGTAACAATATTTAATATACTAAAAGCTTTCTCAGGGTATGTGCACAATATATTAATTTAGTAAAAGAATCATCAAAATTGATTAAGTAGATAGTTATTGAGAACTTTGCGGACTAATTATATACGAGTAAAACACAGAACCTGCTTTTTAAGTCAATTAAAAAAAATTAGGGGTGTCGTGGGACACCAGGTAGGAACGAAGTTCCTTCGGCTAATGTAGAATCGACACAAATTGCAAAAAAAGTCGTGCTCAATTCTGTGAATGCGACTGTCGCGCCTGCGCACGTCTCATTTAACGGTTTTATTCCACGCATTTTTCTTACGGTTTTACTATCACATTTTTTTCAGTTCGGTCACGCAGCGAAATCCCTATCCCCTCCAAGCCTGCCGTAATAGCACGAGATCCGGCCGTAGAATCTCTACGTTCATGGCGTAGATGCTCAAGCTCAAATTTCTACATTCATTTTCGAATAGGACAATACATTGATCATAGGGTGCCAGTCAAAAAGTGCCCGCATAATTTTTTTTTTTTTTAAATATAATTACATTTTGGGAAAAAATTTCGTTCATGGTGTAGTTAAATAAAGCATTGTTCCTATTACACAGCTATGTATGTAGAGAATTCAAAAAACCATGGGTGCCGTTGCCTACTCGGCCGCAACTACTTGGCAGCCAGGTGTAAACAGATAATACTTTTTTGTACGGCAACTATGGTTTTTTGAATTCTCTACATACATATCTGTGTAATAGGAACAATGCTTTATTTAACTACACCATGAACGAAATTTTTTCCCAAAATGTAATTATATTTAAAAAAAAAAAAAAATATGCGGGCACTTTTTGACTGGCACCCTATGATCAATGTATGTCCTATTCGAAAATGAATGTAGAAATTTGAGCTTGAGCATCTACGCCATGAACGTAGAGATTCTACGGCCGGATCTTAGGCTATAAGGAACTTCGTTCCAATAAACTTTTATTCAGTAATATTTCATCCCAAAACACTACCGAAGTGTAACAACTCTAATTAAAAACTTAGACTTAGACTGGCTACTAAACGGTGGACAGCCGTGTTCTATAATCAAAAATTCAAATTCAAATTTCAAACCGCGTCTACATTTCCAAATGTCATAAGTTTCACAACCATCTGTTTTATTAACGGAATTTCGACTTTAACTTTGTGTGCTAGATATCAAATTAAGTTAAAAAAGTCTCATTTAACGGTTTTTATTCCACGCATTTTTCTTACGGTTTTACCATCACATTTTTTTCAGTTCGGTCACGCAGCGAAATCCCTATCCCCTCCAAGCCTGCCGTAAGGAACTTCGTTCCAATAATAAAAATACCTTCAAGACATAGCATACCCAAAAAATAAAAATATTCGACGGAACCTCACGAATTGAAACAATTTCATACTTAGCCGCTTTTATTGAAAATTAAGAGTTATTTAATTATTAATAAACAATATTGTTATTATATTTTTCAGCTCAATAAAAGCGTCCATGGTCAAGAAATGCCGTATGTTCTAGGAATTCCTTTAGGAGGCGCTAACACACATTTCCATCTAGAATATACTCAACAGGAAAAACTGCTAAGTGAAGTCGTGATGCGACTGTGGACTAATTTTGTAAAGATCGGGTGAGTTTTTCAAATTAGAACAGATTTTTTATCCTGGCAGTAAAGTGACTACATTGGACCTGATAAGTACAGTGCAGTCTAACCATCATATCGACGGTCAGGAGCCATTGCGTCCCTCGACGGTGGGTAGAATTATGCGGCCTGAAGTTACTGGATATACACTGGCTGACTCCGGAAAGTAACTCGCCTGAACGAGCCACCATGGTGGTATTATTTATTTACTTTACCATATTTCACTTTGTGTACGGTCGTCGATAACCATTTGGGTTCAAAAATATCATGTACTATCCTACCAGTGGCGCTTACCATCAGGTGAACACCTTGCTCGTCTTGTCATTCAATCAAATAAGAAATAAAAAAAACATAATAATATAATATACATAATCTCTATGCTTTACTCGGAGTTTCTTTCCCGTACAGAGCAGAGATGCAGAAAAAAAGAGCCTTCTCTTTCCTCAAAGGCAGGCAATGCACTGATGATTCCTGTGGTGTTGTAGGTGTCTATGAGCGGTGGTGATTACTTACCATCAGGTGACCCACTTGCTCAGTTGCCCCCTATTCCATTAAAAAATCATGATTCAAACTACTTGTCTTTCTTGTAACTGTAATATTCAGATAATTAAAAAACTTTTGAAATGTGTTTTGTTTATTTTTCAGTTCTCCAAACACCCAGAGCGTCAATAAATATTTTACAAAAGATCCGAAACAGCAGAGTCAGTACAATGTTGAATGGCCGGAGTATGATGTTGGGCATCAACCATATTTGAGACTCGGTAATTTTTTCACCAAATATACCATTACCTACCTATTTGTAATAGGTAGACTTGTACCTGTGTGTGTCAGTGGTAGAACTAGTTTATAATAATCCTAACCTGGAACACCTCGATACAGGTTTGCCTAGTGAGGGGACCGCGTATCAAACACTGTATAAATCATTTAAATTACAATTTTAACAATGTTTCTCGAACCAAAATGTGTGTTTTATGTAAGCGCTAAACCCATGTCGTAGACGCTTTTGTCCAAAGCAAGATGGGGTCGGCTCGACCAGGTTAGTACCATTATTTCTCAGACAACCGAAGTGAAAAGGCAGCTTGCTGGAACGTTTCGTACGTGAGTGAGATTTCTGAAGACCCAAATCTCCCTCCCTTGCTGGTTTGCTGGTATAGAAAGAAAGAAGAAGAAAGATCACACGAACATTTGTCTCAGTACGGGATCATAACCGCAGCCACTTATTTTATAGCTGGCTTGTACTACGTTATGGAGACTGTCTGATTAATAAACTCAATACAGCGATAAACTAACTTTTCCACTTTATTTTAGATTTACCGCCATCCATCAGTAGTTTGTACCGATCAAACTACACGGGGTTTTGGATCGATACGTTACCGAAAAAGATGAGCTCATATGTCACAGATCCTTTGTTTGACTACACACCTACACCGACAACACAGCGGCCGAAACCAACAGTTAGAAGCTCAGGTATCTATAGATATTTTAGCTATGAATTTTAGTAGGAGTTGTAAATCTGGAATACTTGTCTTAAATTGTTGTTGCGGTCGCTTCATTGGTCTAGTGGTAGCGTACTTAGTCTGGGTATTAATAAAGTCCTTGGTTTGAATTCAAGGTTGAGCAGTCGCAATTCATATGTGAATTTGTCTATTCAAAAATCTATTTGGTATAAGATCGAAGAAACTACTACTTACACCTTTGCCTACCTTTTCAGGGATACAAGTGTGAGCTGTGTTTAAATAATTATCATAAGGTTTTGCGATGTTTGAATTAACGACAATCTCATCAAAACATACATTAACACTTCTAAAGGACAGGTGGAGGTACCATTACTTTAAAGTTTTTTAATATCCTAATCATGTTTTTTTCAGATCCTATGAGAAGAATTTGGCAACCACGTATGATCGAATCACCATCGCATTACCCTCCCAATTACGGCAAAGTTCGATCCTATTACCAACCTGAAACACGATCCGACCCAGACAGCATTTATAGAGAGATACAGTCAATTAAAACGCCCCCTCGCCTCGGTCACATGGAGGTAATGGAAAAAGCCGCAGGTCATACAACCGCAAAGCCAAAACCGACCGTGCCTGTGAAAACGTCAAGCGCTACTGTAACATTGGTTGTGTCGCTTGGAGTGCTCTTCTTAATGGTTAATATTGCTACATGTTCCATACTATATTTTAAGAGAAGGAAATTAAGGTTAAGAGAGCGAGTATTGCATACGAGACAGCCAAGAGCTGAGATTGGTGAAGTCGATGTTATAGGACAAAAGAGCTCTAAAGATGACAAAAGTGCCTTACAAACTCTAAAAAATGGATGCAGTGTTATAAAATCTATGAGTTTTAATAAAAAACGAACTGGAAGCAAAAAAATCAAGAAGAATTCCGATCCGTCTAAAACACCGAAGAGTGATGATTCTGGAGGTTTTAGGGAGAGATTTCAACTACGTCGACATTTGTCCACGAGTACTCTAGACGCCCATACAAAAGTAAGAGATTGGATTGCTAATGAAGTCATGCATCGCTGTTCTCCCGGAATATTAAGAAAATCAAATTCAGACCTTAACAACGATAAGCATATGGTCATTGCTAAACCATTCACAAGGTCAGAAGAACTGCTTTCAGACAAAAAGAGACCTAAAATGGACACTTTGAAAGTAGAGGATTTAAATGCAGAGATAAAATTATCCAAAACTTATAGTAAAGGACGCACATCGGAGAAAACAACATCAACGTCAGCTTTGGGATCTCATTCATCTATAGGAAGTCATAAACAGTATAAAAATATATCTAGACAAGGAAGTAAATCAACAGAATCGATAAAAAGTAAAGCAACAGAAAGTATTACATCCAAAAAAGTATCTGTAGCTATAGACGCTACCCCTTCCGCTCGCACGAACTCCATTTTGAAACAAGAACCTATAGAGATGTCAAAATCATTCGATGGTGGTGACCAAACACATTCCAGTAAACAATTGCAAAGATCCAAAACTGAGGGTGATTTTAACCTAGGAACTAATAAAAATGAAAATAAAATATATACTAATATGGTGACACTATCTGTGGGTAAAGATAAACCTTTGACGATATCTCATAAGCATTCCGTATCAGATCCCGTCAAAGATGTCGATTATGAAAAACTATATAAAGAGAAAATGGCAGGTGGACCACCCGTAATTAATATACTACCTCCAGTAACATTTAGAAATGAAATTAATGTTACTTCACGAGAAGAGGGGTTAAATGCTCAGCCTTTATCGCCCGAAGATGCGTTGTTAACAATTAAAAAGATGAATTTCCCAAAGGTCCTTCCAGATTTACCCAAAGCGCAAAAACGTTTATCTCTCCAACCAGCCTCATTACAAACATTTCGTAGTTTTGGAAGTACGGATAGTCAAGATCGTCCAAAAGTACCGCCACAACCACCGCCCAGAACATCAACATTAGAACGACGATTAGCCTACGCAAATACAAAACTTTTGTCTTCTTTCAATGCATCAAAAGACAAAATTCCAGAAGTTGGTATGTATAAAGACTATGTCAACATCGATGTTTTAGCTCATATTCCAGATTCATTCCAGACATGGAATAAATCTCTGGATAATAGTGCTAAAGCGGATAAACCAGAACCGACAACTATAATTGTACCTAAAGATAGAGAATATCCAAAAGTTATTATAGCTTCAAGCGATATTCAAACAACTGATCCAAATATACTAATAAAACCTTCAACAAGTAACATTGAAATGCCGCCAAATGTTCCGAGAGTAAGGTTACCTGATGATTTCCACTCACAAGGTGGATCATTGACATCATTTTCGTCATTCTACTCCGATGATGATGATGAAGGTGATGACGTAGAAGATATATTTGAAGACATAGCGGAAGATAAACTCATCCAAGAATTAGTAGGTGGAGTTGAATCACCAACAAATATGGATGATGTGTTAGATTCAAAAGGTCCTGAGACAATATTTGAGAAGAAATTAGAAATAGTTCCAGTGAAAGTTAATCCTGGATATCTAGTACCGAAAAATCAAGATGATTATATCTGCATATCAGATTTGCATTTACCGGATTCAAGTGGGTTGGAAAGAACAGCTCAAATAAAGCCCAATTTTGGACTGAACAAACTCCAGCATAGGACGGAAAGTATAAACCGACCGCCAGAAAAAGCTGTAAAAGTAAAACAAAAGAGAAGTGTTAAACCGTCTTCGCTATTAGGTAAAAGTAGAAAGATTAAAAGCAGCGAAAGATCTAGCGACTCTAGCAAATTAGAGCATTCAAATTCTGGTTCTTCTAATGATACTGAAACAAGTACTGGAACTGTAAAAAAAGTGGAAATAAAAAAAGACGATTGAATGATGTTTAATCAGCGATGGTCTAAGCTGTAACCCCGCCAATTCAACGGGACGCTGACAAAATATCTTCTTCTTCTACTTCTTGGTCAATGGCGACGATCTCTGTATGTGTGTAGCTATTCTGGCAATGTTACGTGCGACATTTATTCCTCCTTACGCCACCAAGCGGACGTCAGGCAAGATATCATTATATATAGATTTTGTGGGCAGTTCCACTTTCATTTGGCGACGGTATCATCTAGAAAGAGCTCTAATGGTGTAGTCAAAATGCGCGTGATAGCGCGCGCCGAGCCTCGGATGGAGCACGTTACTTTATGAAACGATTCTAAGGCAGAGTTTTGTAACACTGAAAATTTTTATATGAAAATTATAGTGAGACTTAAAAGCCTAAAAAAAGTATACATAAAGTACGGGCTTGAATGGCAGTATATTGTAACACATAGCTTTTAACCCAAACAGCTTTATCTGTTACAGTTGACCGCATGGGGTTTTAAGTGGCACCGATGGCAGCCGAACCTTCCAAAAGAAGGAGGTGTTAGATCACCCAAAACCCTCTAGCGCTGGGGAGTAGCAGGCGCTACGTTACAATATTACTTTATAATTATATTTTTCATTTCGAGCTAGGAGGATAGTTGTTAGGATATTGTTTGAAGTAGAAGTGAGTTAAAAACGAGTAAAATAAGGTATTAATGCTATGGAGTATATAATAATAATAGCGTGTGATATAATGTAAGGATGTGGCATAAGTATAGACATAGTTAATATTGAGAACACATTTTAGTAATTTAATATCTTGGAACTGAAATAATAAAAATAAATATCACCTAAAAATATATTCTTGTGTCAAATTGATCTCAATTAAGGCAGTACATGCAGTACTATGTTTTCTTATGCGTTTCGGCGATCGTCGTTATTAGGGTTCAAACAGAACCTTATATAGGAACCTACGTTGTCTGTATCAGTCTGTTCATCCATCCTACCTTTAAATTCCCCTGATTTGTGAAATTTTCACAGAAAATTAAAATTGTATGTATATCCCAAAATATAATTACAATAATTAAAGTAACTTAAAATATAATTAAAGAGACTATACGGTGGATAGACGACCTGATAAAGGTCGCAGGAAGTCGGTGAATGCAGGCCGCTTGCAAAAGGTCGGTCTGGAAATCTTTGGGGGAAGCCTATATTCAGCAGTGGACCCTGTGACTGATGATGATGAAGATGATGGTGATGATGGTAATGATTATTCTATATTGTATCTGATCATCAAGTATCGACGCAATATATTAAGATTGCCGAAACGCGAAACTGTAATTATTGTACTTTACAATACCTAATATAATGATGTTTTCAAACTGGTTAGTTTAAGATAAACTTCATATAAATTCCAAACCAAACGGCATAAACCAAAGTTTATAATGAAATTGCATTTAGAAATATATACGTTTTTTAAAATTTCGTGTTTTATTTTAACCTCGCCGACTAATGGGAGAGGCCGTCTGGGTACCACCGCTTTGTCTATTTCTACCGCCAAGCAACAGTGTGTAAGCACTGTTGTGTTTCAGTTTGAATGATATTGAAGCCAGTGAAATTACTGGTAATTATGGGACTTAACATTTTATGTCTTGAGTTGACGAGCGCAGTCTAGTACAATGCAGTGCTTTGTAACTCAAAGTTCTGTGTGGTGTTGCTTCTGTTTATAGGCAAGCGTGGCCCTTACCATCAGGCGAGCGACTTGCTCGTTCAATAACAAAAAAGCGGCGAACATCGCATATATCTAAAAGTTTTAACAAATTCAATAAAACCCTGATGTGTCGGAGATTATCCAAAACCAGTTGAAACTCAACCGGCTCGGTGCGGTGTTTCTTAATAAAACTCCAGTTAGAATTAAACGATCTCTCTTAGTATCTCAAATTCCTTATTGTGTTTGAAACGTTGTTACTTTAGGAGTGTCGCGTCTTTTCTTTTAGCGTTTGTTTGTCACAAGTTGGTGGCTGATAGTTATTTATTTTCATAATTAACATAAAACAGTAATATATATCTCGGTGGCGTAGTCGTATTGCGTACGTTGTACGACTGCTATGCCGATGTCTTGGGTGTGATGTTCGAGTCGGGTAAAACTGATATTGGAATTTTCCATCACAAAATGATCAGTATTAGTTGAATACTATTGAACAAAAGACATGTTGTCTATCGTTGATCGACACTATTCAATTGCTACACTTACCATCAGGTGATCCAGGAAATCTATCCCTCTAAAACGTCAGATACAGCACCAGTTGCATCAGTGCCTACCCCTCCGAGGATATAAAAACGCGCAATCTCATCACTTGAGTCATCCAACAGCTCTTTCGACTCCATTATGGTAGCGCGGCGTCTGCGGCCGGATCGCGATGTTCATTGAAAGCCGGTACCCATTACTCATGGCAATTACGCAAATATCCCATCGCAACGCGACAAAACTTCTAGTTACAATAATCCTTATATTATCACTAGCTCGCGCAGAAAGTTACTTAATAATTTCATTTCCTTGACAGCCTCCGTGGCGCAGCGGGCGAGTAGCCGGCTGTGAAGCGAGAAGGCGCGGGTTGGATCCCCGCACCGAGATAGATATTTGTGTGATCCACAAATGTTTGTCTCGGGGTCTGAGTGTTGTGAGACCGAAAGTCTCTCGTAGTTCCTGATATCCACGACACAAGACTTGTATCTTACTGTGGGGTCAGGACTATGTGTGTGACTGTTGGGTGTATTTATTTATTTACCTATTATTTATTTAGTATTACTTCCATTTACTTTTAGTGGTGGTAGGATTCATATCAGCCCGGGTAACGACCACCGTACACATGGTGTTAAAACCTGCCATAGTGTGTACACCTTGTGTGGAACGCGTTCCAAGATCGGCCAGTAAATATCAGGTTCTCCCTTGGTTTGTGACAGGATTTGATGGTTGGTTGGGGCGGGTATAGGGGTACATCCTTATATCCCTGTGTCTGCATTAGTCATCCGCCTGTCCTATCGCAGGGTCCTCGATCTGTTTCTTCCCTCTCTGGAGTGTGAAGAAGAATTTATACAACCCAGCATGATTCTGGTGACCACCGATAAACTAATTTTTTGTCGGTGGTCGTGCGCTTAACATCAGTAGTACAGCCACTTGACCGTGCTCGGATAAAAAACTGTCTATATTAACTTTATACAATATTTCTTTCGCTTAAATGACGAGACGAATAAGTCGCTCGTCTGACTAGCATTACGCAGTGGCAATACCAAACTGCGTGTCACTGCATTGCGGACGTCAATCCCAGGCGCAATTTTCATCAAATTATGTAAATGTGGATCGTATGGGGCGCGGGACTCGACCGGAATAAAATACGATTCTGTGTATTAACGCGTCACGCAACCCGCACCTTACCATCACTGTAATTCGATGTCATTAATTGCACAATTCCATCCAATTGTAACTTTTTTATTCAAACACGGTAAGGTGACTTTTTTTTATAATATCATAGGCCGGCAAACGAGCAAGTGTGTCACCTGATGGTAAGTGATCTTCACCGCGCATGTACGCCCACCACCAGAAGAATCAAGGGCGCGTTGCCGACCTTAAAGGAAAGGGATAATTCTGGATTGGGAAGGGGAGGGCATTTGCGCTTCCGGATATCTCACTCACCGTACGAAACGCAGCAGCAAGCCGCTACTTTACGTCGGTTTTCTGTGAGACAATGGTAACGACCCAGTCGAGCCAGCCCATTCATGCTGTAGAGAAAACTGTCTACAGCGTGGCTCTACCACTCAAATACAGTACAACCCAAATATAAAGTCGACTGTCAAGAGACACGTGCGTAGCATAGCGGTTGGCAGAATTATGCCGGCCTGAAGTTACTGGATATACGCTATCTGACACAGTAACGCGACTTACCTGTACGAGCAATGGCGAGTTTTCACATACAGTACTTTTAATTCAAAGTTCAGTGTGGTGTTGCTTCGGTTTATGCGTAGCACTTACCATCAGGCGAGCGCCTTGGTCGTTTCGTCATTCAATCCAATAAAAAAGTGTTTTATTCGTATAAACATTACAAAATCAACGTATAATATTCTCTAATTTTTAAAATAGCTCTCAAATTTGTTTTTTTTTCGTTAAAAAAATCTCAATTCACTGCAACACTTCATTTGCAACACTCAGACGGCAGTCACAGTCAAACAAGCCTGATTACTCTTTTGTCACTAACGACACATTGTCGTGTCCTGATACTTCTGAAGTGAACCTTAATTGGGGTTAAGGATCTCTAACAAGATTTCTGAATTCATAAAAACAATTGTAAGGATATTAATAATAGGTACAATGTGGTAGGTGCCTCGTATGCGAGAGGCCGTCTGGGTTGGTACCACCGCTTTGTAAATTTCTGGCGCCAACCAACAGTGTGTAAGCACTGTTACGTTTCGGTTTGAAGGACATTGAAGCCAGTGAAATTACTGGGCATTATGAGACTTAACATCTTATCTTATGTCTCGGGGTGACGAGCGCAATTCAGTGCCATGTAGTGCTTTGTAATTCAAACTCACACTCACTCTCACTCTGAGTGGTAGAGCCACGCTGTAGACAAAACGGTGAATGGGCCGGTTCGACCGGATCCTAACCACTGTCTCGGAAAAGCGACATAAAGTAGCGGCTTACTGCTGCGTTTCGTACGGTGAGTAAGATATCCGGAGGGCCAAATCCCTCTCCCCTTCCCTTAAATATCCTTTCCCTTTATGGTCGGCAACGTACCTATGATTGATTCTTCTAGTATTGCAGGCGTACATGGGCGATGGAGATCACTTACCATCAGGTGACTCACTTGCTCGTTTGCCGTTCTATGTTATAAATAAAAAGAAAAAATATATACAAACACAAAACAAATAATCAAATGGTGAAAGCGTTGAATTTTTTTTTTTTTTAAGACAATCAAGGGAAGAGAATGGCCCTTACCAATCCCTTAATTATCCTTTCCGTTTAAGGTAGGCAACGCACCTATGATTCTTGTAGTATTGTTGGCGTACATGGGTCGGGTATAGATCATCGTTTGGGTAGACCATAAAAAAGGCCTCCCAATCGGCCACACGTCCTTTGTTATTTTATTAACCCTTTAAATTCCCTAAATTTTGACTATCGTGTCTATTGTATAAAAAACAAATACTAAAATGTTCAATTCAAGCGATCCACTGTAAACAAGCGACAAATCTACGTGAATTTTTTCAACGCGACAAACAAAATGTTAAAATAACTCGCCGTTTCGCGCCGCGCTGCTAGAATTTACTTTAATCGGTTCATATTTTTACAAAACAACAACGGCTTCCGAAATGGTGCAAGTGCGGTTTGCGCACGATAACATTATTTTTACACTATACGATATAGCGTACCGTATTAAGTTTCTGGGAGGGGGGAAAAATTAATATAAGAAGGTAGCTTTGATTAATAAAAATTACATTTAGGATTATAGCTCATGTATGAGGAAAAACAACGAAGTTAAACCCAAATAATTCATTAATACCAATATCAATCTTCTACAAATATATTAGGCATAAATTGAACATTTATAAGTCTGTAAGAAGGAAATTGAAGGAAAGTATTTTTTTTATTTAATCGAATGACGAGACGAGCAATACGCTTGCCTGATGGTAAGCGCAACGCCTGCCCACAAACAGAAGCAACACCACACAGAACTTTGAATTATAAAGCACCGCATGGCACTGAACTGCACGCGTCGCTTCTAGACATAAGCTGGTAAGTATCATAATGCCCAGTAATTTAACTGGCTTCAATGTCCTTTAAACCCAACACAACAGTGCTTACACACTGTTGCTTAGCGGCAGAAATAGACAAAGCGGTAGTACCAACCCAGACGGCCTCTCGGATACCAAGGACCTACCATCTTGTAAAATGAAAAAGTAAGTAAATCAAATGGTGAAAGTGATAAGTTTTTTTTAAACATTCACGCAAAGAAAGCAAACTCTTGGAAATGATTTTTTTTTCACTTTAACATGTCAGACATCATCTAGTATAAATGTCCCTTTCAAACATTATGTAGTTTTATATACCTTAGAATTTATAGTTAAAGATATCTACGTTCGGCGAAACATTGTCCATATTTTGTTATGGACATTATTGAAACATTCGTTTAAAAATGATGTTGGTGCATAAAATAAAAGCGCTTTTAATATCATATGCATTTTAATAATCTGTTTTAATATGTTTTCTGTTTTATAGAACGTGCAAGGAACTAGTAAGTTTTTTTTTTTTTTTTTATTAGCCCTATATATTATATTCGTCCCACTGCTGGGCACGGGCCTCCTCTACTGAATGAGAGGGATCAGGCCTTAGTCCACCACGCTGGCCTAATGCGGGTTGGCAGACTTCACATACCTTCGAAAAATCTTAACGAATTCTCAGGTATGCAGGTTTCCTCACGATGTTTCCCTCACCGTTAAAGCAAGCGATAATTAACAATTAATATACACGTAACTTAGAAAAGTCAGTGGTGTATGCTCTTGGAGCTGGTTTCGAACCTGCGACTTTCGTCTCGACAGTCCATACCACTCCCCGCTGAGCTATCGCTGAACTAGTAAATACAGAACTTAAAAAAAACATACTGTGAAAATAAATTCGTCCATCTTTGTAAATGTGTTGTTTAGAATTATCGCACAATAAATTAATTAACTGTTATATATATTTGAGAACTTACATACAGATTACATTCACGCCTGTTTCTCATAGGAGTAGGCAGAGACAACAGACTTCCACCTGCTACGATCCTTACACACCTCTTTGGTCTCTTTCACTCTCATTATATTCTTCATGCATGCACGTCGGTTCGGGTACTTTTGACCTGGCCTTTCTCGAGAATATCTCCGACTTGATCTAAGAACGTTCGCCGAGTCCTTCGCCTCCCAACTATACCATTCACACTCGCCATGTTTATTTGTTTCGTCAATCTTCTTTCATCCATTCTCTCTACATAACCAAACCATCTCAGTATTCCTTTCTCAGTCTTCGTCACTACATCTTCTCTCACGCCACACCTCTTTCTTACCTCCCTAGTTCTTACTCTATCTCTTTCTTTCTTATTTGAGAACTTACATAACAAAAAAAATATCTCCAAACTGATGACTATTTCTTTATAAGTTACTAACATTCTGTTGTGGCTCCGCCCACGTGAAATTCTGCACTGTGATTCTAATGGTATTTTTTTTTTTGAATCGGTCCAGTAGTCTCAGAGCCTATTCAAGGCAAACCAACAATCAAATCTTTCCTCATTATAATATTAGTTTAGATTTATCTATCGAGATAATATGAGCGGTAATTGTAGTATGGAGGTAACATTCCGTACTCTTCTATTTTCTTCCAATAAGTACTGTTAAATAAAACTGTATGCTAGCTTATTCGCGGAAAGCTCTCACTAAAACATTGTTCGTTGAAACTTTAAAAGCCATTAGAGCTTGAGAGAAAGCATTATAATTAAAAAGAAAACTATAAAGCATAGCATTTAGATAAAGCACAATAATAAATACAGTAATTTGAACAATCTTTCCAATAAAATACATTCATATGAAACAGAGTAATATTTTTAAGCCCTTAGAGGATAAAATTGGGGATGAAAAATTCAAACTTCGTCATTTATGCACCAATTTTGATCATTCTTTCACTAAAAATAGTAAAATAAAAACGATTTAACAATAAGACCGACTCAAAAAACAATCAAGCTAAAAACTAAGCAATTTTGAGTCGATGGTATCAATCATTGACTATTAAACTATAGCACAACTGTCACAAACCAACAAATTACTTAACTAGGTAGTAGGTCTCTCGTATGCGAGAGGCCATCTGGGTTGCTACAACCAATTTATCTATTTCTGCAGCCAATCAACAGTGTGTAAGCACTGTTGTGTTTCGGTTTGAAGGACATTGAAGTTGGTGAAGTTACCGGGCATTATGAGACTTAACTATGTCTTGAGGTGACTAGTGCTTTGTAATTCAAATTTCTGAGTGGCGTTGCTTCTGCTTATGAACAGGCGAGCGCTTTGCTCGTCTCGTATTCAATCAAATAAAAAAAAATGCAGAAGTAAATACACAGTTGCTATACCATCTATCGTGATACGACTGTCTATATTTATTGGCGCTATATTAAATTCTTAAGGACAGACATTGAATTAAAGTCTGAAGGGTAGAATAAACGGTCTGCTTTATTTGTCGTTGCTTTTCTTGAATTCTATGTTTTTTTAATAAATTCGAAACGATTTTTTGCATATTACTAATCGACCATAGTAGGTTCTCAATTCAATGAGGTTTTTTTTGTTTTCAAAGCCAACCGTTGGTGGTTTCGCTGGTAGTAAGATATTCATATCCGCCCGGATAGCGATGACCGTACACATGGTATTAAAACCTCCATCGTGTTCCAGGATATATCCTTTGTAATTCAAACTTCTGAGTCGTAATGCAACTGTTAATGGGCAGACGTGACGAATCAGGCGAGCAACTTGCTCGTCTTGTTATTAATTTTTGTGTCGGTTATATTTTAATATTTTTACATGTAGTCAAATGACATAAGTAAGTGTGGATAAAATATAATCCTTCCTTCCACCTGCCCTTATCTCACCCGGAGGGGCGTAACATGCTTTTTAACACATGTTACAGAAAGATTTGGCTTGTAGTTTTTACGACTGGCCGGCTACCTACCATCGACCTCTGTGGAGGGTACCCAGATTCCAAAAAAATATTTGTGAAACGCACAAACATTGCCTCGGTACGGGAATTTAACCCCTCTCTCGCTTCACATCCAGCTACTAGCCCATTGTGCCACCAAGGCTGTCAGAATAAATACTATAACTTTTTTACAAAAATTTTCAACCGACGAAAAAACTGAAAAGTAAAAAATAAAAAACCGCATTGCAATTAGGGTTAAAATTTTTGATAAATTTTTTATGGGACTAATTTGGGACTCTATCTATTGAAAAAAGAATTATTAAAATTAGTTTACTCTGTAAAA
The DNA here is from genome assembly GCA_949126905.1 of Amorpha juglandis. Classification (NCBI taxonomy): domain Eukaryota; kingdom Metazoa; phylum Arthropoda; class Insecta; order Lepidoptera; family Sphingidae; genus Amorpha; species Amorpha juglandis. The sequence goes on from OX421368.1 coordinate 1,337,397, forward strand.
GTTATGCGTGATCTAACATAAAAAAAAAAATATGGGTGCGTGTACTTATGTACGCGCGTGAGAAGTTATACTTCTTTGGCATCATTAAATAACCAATAATAAGTATTTAACATTAATAATTTAATAATATTTAGTGTTAATTATATTAAATAAAAGTATTTTAATTTATATCAACATATCCACTCGACATGATAGAAGTACATTCTACTCTCTTCGCGTTTATGCGAGCCTGGTACTTGTTCCGAATAAGAAAAAAACCTAAAGAGTTTTTCTTTGTCCAAATCGTCATTTGTTTATTAATTACGGCTACTCGCCATGAAAAATGGACATTCTACTCTCTTCGCGTTTATGCGAACCTGGTACTTTTTTTACGGCACCATGTTCCAAATTATAAAATAAAAACCGCATCTATATATAATTATATATATATATATATATATATTATTATATATATATATTATTATATATATATATATATATATATATATATATTTATATTTATTTATTTATATTTATTTATTTATTTTTTTATTTCACTCTCATCATTTTTTCATAACGCGCCTAACTTCATACTGCTCTCATCATTTTTTCTTAACGCGCCTAACTTCATACTGTTAATTTTTTGTGTCACAGGTGCGCGCGCATCTTAAAATTTCACTCTCATCATTTTTTCATAACGCGCCTAAAGAAGTATAACTTCAAAAATATACGTGTCGATTTGAGAGCCTCCTTCGTTTTTTGTCGGTTAAAAACATAATAATAACCAAATTAATGCTTCACAACATGAATACCCAATTTCATTAGACTAAAGTTAAATTAGAAATTAATTACTTGTTTAACACGAAGATTTAAGCAGTAACAAATTCAATTAGTACTAAATTTCTTCTTAATGAGGAATTCACTGGACAAATCAAGTTATTCATTATTAACGCAGATATAAATGGCTTTCTGTAAAATAAGAGTAATTAATTTTACTTACTTTTAATCTTACTTAATCTTTCTTTTCAACTACCGCTTTATTAACTAATAGTACGCATAATGGTCTCTTACGTTTACACAAATGTTACATATTGAAATAAGACTACTTTAAACGGATTTTATTTTAATTTTTAAATCCCGACGTTCGATGACTTTTCAGCGTTTATGGTCTGACTTTGATGGTCGGTTGGGGCGGATATAGTCTACAGTGGTACATCCTTGTATACCTGTGCTTGCATCGCTCATCCGCCTGTCCTGTCGCAGGCCCCTCAATTTGCGTCTCGCTTCGAAGTATGAAAAGCATTTATACAGGCCGGCATGATTCTGGTGACTACCGATACACTCATTGTTTGTCGGTGGTCGCTGGTTTTACTAGACTGCACTGCACTTAGGTGTAGTGCAGTCACTATGCCGTGCTCGGATTAAAAGAAAACTAAAGATTTTGAGGTGCGCAAACCAGACAGGACACAGCACTTCGTGACGACTGCGTCTGCATGCAATTGTATAACTTCATTCTGAGATATGAGACCGGGACACGAGCGATTTGTAAACTAAGGTAGTTTCCTATGTTGAATATTATACATTATTTTATATGCAACAGAGAATAATACGATTTTTTTTTGTTAAAACAATCAAAATCACTTCAAAAATGAGCCCGCAATTACTATTTTAAATATGAGCAAAGATGGGCGCTTAGTGGGGACATCTCACTATCTCGCTCTCATGCGTACACCGTAATGGCCATTTGCTACGGTGACGTCAAAGTTAGCGTCGTCTGTTATTTGATAAGTTATAGTTCATCAGATTACAATGACTTCTAATTTGTTTTTTTGTGGACGGATTAATGAAATTTTATGAGTGGTAGAGCCACACTGTAGACAGTTTGTCTACAGCATGATTGGGCCGGCTCAACCGGGTCATTACCACTGTCTCACAGAAAACCGACGTAAAGTAGCGGCTTGCTGCTGCGTTTCGTACGGTGAGTGAGATATCCGGAGGCCCAAATACTGCTCCCCTTCCCATTCCTTAAAGGAAAGGGATAATTAGGGATTGTCCCTAATTATCCCTTTCCTTTAAGGTCGGCAACGCGCCCATAATTCTTCTGATATTGTGGGCATACATGGGCGGTGGAGATCACTTACCATCAGGTGACCCACTTGCTCGTTTGCCGATCTATGCTATAAAAAAACATATTTTTACAATAGGTTTTAGGTAACGTAACTTATTAATTAAAATGATAAAAAAAATCAAGTCAACTACCATATTCCATACAATATAATACTCAGCGGTCAAGCCCGTGAGAGCAATTTTTAAACTCGTATAGAAAAACATTCGCCCCGGAAGCTACTGCTTAGGTAAATACGAGTCGATTTGTTTCAAAGGCAATGCAAACGAACGATTTCCAGCTATCGAACCGAAAAAACTGACCTCCCGGGACCGCTCCGGGGTAATGTTTATGTGGATGATAATTTTATCCGACTTCAAAAAACAGGAGGAAGTTCTCAATTGGGCACCTAATTTTTTTACTTTATCATGTACATAAGTACATAGACTTCTCTGCATGCAGACACTTTTGTTTACAACATTAATTAGCCAGCTTGACCGGGTTGTTACCACTGTCTCACAGAAATCTAACATGAATAATCGAATCTACAAGGTGGTAGGTCCCTCGTATGCGAGAGGCCGTCTGAATTGGTAATACCGTTTTGTCCAACTGCCGCCACGTAAAAGTGTGTAAGCACTGTTGTGTTTCGGTTTGAAGGACATTGAAGCCAGTAAAATTACTGGTCATTATGAGACTTAACATCTAATGTCTCGTGGTGACGAGCGCAGTTCAGTGACATGCAGTGCCTTGTAATTCAAAGTTCTGTGGGGTATTGCTTCTGATTATGGGCAGGCGTGGCGCTTCCCATTTATTTTAGGCAATCAAATAAAAAAAGAAGTAATCTAGCAGTTTGCTGTTGCGTGTCGTATGATAAATGCAAGTTTGATCCGGAGGCTCAATGCGCCCTTTCCTACTCCCTTAATTACCCCCTTTCCTTTAAGGTCGGCAACACATCCATGTTTCTGATATCGTGGTTGGGGGGAGGTGGAGATGACTTACCATCAGGTGACCCGCTTGCTTGTTTCCCGGCCTCTGCTATAAAATGAATGCTCCCTATAGCAAAACCACTCGTGTTATTGGAACGAAGCTCTGGCAAACTTCTTAGCGTATCATTCTCGAAAATATCTCCTTAAGTTATAATCAATCATTAATGTATCCCACATAATAACAAAAAGTTTGCACAAAGGAGACAAGCAACAAGGGACACTTCTCAACAAACCACAAGAACTATTGAAGATTAAAAGCAAACGGTTTCAAGACAATATTATGTCGCGCAGAGGCAACTTCACAATCCCGCAGTCAGCGCCAAATAAAAAACTTGTACTCATCGAAAATTATCAAAACTTTACGCTTGGAGCTATTAAAAGTTCCGTGAAATTTATTAAAGATCACGTCCTATGATAACCAATGAACAAAAGTATCCTAAGAACCTTTATCGCCTTCGTAATAAAGTCTACTTTGTATTGGCTGGAGGGACCATGAAGTTTGTTCTATCACTTCGACAAAATAAAATTATTCATAGGGAAAATGTTACATGGACCCTATTTCTTATGCATTAAAGGACTTTTTCCCGTGCATAATTGATTTAACGAGGGCAAGTACTGACTTATTGCACGCATCAAAACTAGTTAGCCGAAAAATGATGCGAGAAGCAGGAAACTCCTGCTAGGAAATATTGTTTTTATTACTTTCTCAGACGGAAATATTGTCATTAACAACGAATATGTCGTAGTTCATAGTTGGACTTAAGTCTTAAAACCCCGTCAAAAACCAATAGTGTGAAAATTTAACATATTTTTCTGACTGTCTGCAGTATCGAAGCATCAAAAGAAAAATTATTTTAGATTCAGTTTTTATTGTTTGTTTAATCGAAATTGTTATTGTTCTGTTCGAAGAATATCTGTTCAGCTGCTTATGAGTCACAGATGTTTTTGTGATTAACGTCGAATTGAATCTAATCGAAAGCTAAATATTTTTTTGTATTATATTTTAGAGATAGTTTAATTTACAAAACAGTTTCAACTCTAAATAACTTGTTGACAAATGGAATTAGGCATTCAAGCTTCATTACTCGGTGTCAGTATACACCTCTGACTTTTCTAAGTCACGTATACTAATTGTTAATTATCGCTTACTTTAACGGTGAAGGAAACTTCGTGAGGAAACCTGCATACCTGAGAACTGGATAAGATTTTTCGAAGGTATGTGAAGTCTGCCAACCCGCATTAGGCCAGCGTGGTGGACTAAGGCCTAACCCCTCTCATTCAGTAGAGGAGGCCCGTGCCCAGTAGAACATATATAATACAGGGCTAATAGAGTTTTGTGAACGACACCCTACATTTTCCTTACCAGATTAAACCTACGTACCATATACCTTCATCTTGCAGTTTCCTTAGGGTACAACAAACTCTAATAAACACGGTTGGCAGCTAATGAAAGTAGTCGTTGGGAGTAAATTAAAACACATCGTTCGTGCACGGCTATTTTCAAACCGTCCTGATTGTGTCTGTTTATTGAAGCGGCTTGATTAATGTTGAATGTACCATCGCTAAATTAGTTTTGTTAGCCTTATATGCTGGATTATATTATGTAGGTTAAACCTAACTAACATAATTAAACCAAACCTAATGATTTGGTACAAGCATATGTAGTGTAAACATTTTTATTCCAGCATGGCAAAGTTACTGCACTACACCTGATGGTAAGCGTAGTGCAGTCCAAAAACCAGCGACCACCGAAAAACGATGAGTTTATCGGTGGTCAAGCATAGGCTTGTATCTCCGAAGGGATAGATAGAGGTGCATCCAGTACAAACACTGTTTATAAAGTTAATTTTCCACACGCTCAATTCACTTAAGGCTAGGCTTGCTTATTATCGTTTGTGTGTGAACCGTATTTATTTCCAATATTAGCTCACCTTTTTGAGCGGTAGAGTGTAGACTAGAAAAAAAACTATATCCTTGAATCTTGAAATCTCTCCTTAAATCTCTTAAACTGGTAGATAGCAGCTTTGCTGTACCCTTGACATTTCTGATATCCATGAGCGGCGGTGACCGCTTGCTTCAGCCTATCAAAGCAATAAAAATCTATTTAATATCTAACTACAAAAACGGCGACGAAAATCTCTATTGATAACCTATTTGTTTGGGATTAGCAAATTAAGGATAATGGAAGGGAACACCTCCTTAAAATTTACCTTAATCTGATACTTAATACCAAACTCCAAGTTTCACTCGCCGTTTTGAATAATTTAATAAGGAAGATTGTTACAGCTAATGATAATGTCGTGTTCATGTCTGTGGTAGATAGGTACTAATTGAATTTTACAAGGTGGTAGGTCCCTCGTATGCGAGAGGCCGTCTGGGTTGGTGGTCCGCTTTTGTCTATATCTGCCGTCAAGCAACAGTGTGTAACCACTGTTGTGTTTCGGTTTAATGGACATTGAAGCCAGTGAATTTACTGGGCATTGTGAGACTTAACATCTTATGTCTCGGGGTGACGAGCGCAGTTCAACGCCATGCAGTGCTTTGTAATTCAAAGTTCTGTGTGGTGTTGCTTCTGTTTATGGGCAGGCGTGGGACTCATTCGGGGTACATTATTGTATTACTGTGCCTGCATCGGTCATCCACGTGTCCTGTCGCAGGCCCTCAATTTGCTTCTTCCCTCTCCGAAGAGGGAATAAGCATATATACAGGCCGGCATGACTCTGGTGACCACTGATAAACTCATTGTTTGTCTTGGTCGCTGGTTTTTTGGACTGAACTACGCTTACCATAAGGTGTAGTGCAGTCGCTTTTCCATGCACAGATAAAAAAAATCCTCTGCCTCTATCTTATGGAATTCAGACGTAAGATTATGGTATATTAACGAAATGTTTCAAACAACGTAAATTATAAAAGCTTTAATTACAGTCGGTATGTGTGCGAACTTTATCAAAGTTTCATAATAATGGTTAACCGCATACTCTACTGTATGAGGAAATCAGTGTAATAACATGTTCATTTCGCAGATATGTTTAAACGCATTTTAGGATATTAAATGTGAATTAATTGTAGACAGTGTTTTTATAGCAAAGACTGTCAAACCAGCATGTGAGTCATCTAATAGTAAGTTTCTTGAGTGGTAGAGCCACGCTGTAGACAATTTCGTCTACAGCATGAATCGGCCGACTCGACCGGGTCGTTACCACTGTCTCACAGAAAAGCGACGTAAAGTAGCGGCTTGCTGCTGCATTTCGTACGGTGAGTGAGATATTCGGAGGCCCAAATCCCCTTACCCTTCCTAATCCCTAATTATCCTTTTCCTTTAAGGTCGGAAACGCACCCGTGATTCTTCTGGTATTGTGAGCGTACATGGGCGGTGGAGATCACTTACCATCAGGTGACCCACTTGCTCGTTTTCCGGCCTATGCTATAAAAATGTGATTTCTACCGCCTATGTACGCTCACAATACCAGAAGAATTATAGGTGTGTTCCGTTGTTGTTTGTGGAACCAGTTGCCAGAGTCTTTGTTCCCCAAAAAATATAATCGGGGTGTCTTCAAGTTACGAGTGAATCGGTTTTTGCTAGGCAAGCGTGCTTCAACTTAGGTCTTATCGTCGCTCACCATCAGAGGTAGTGGCCAGACGCAAGCCTGTTATGAATAAAAAAAGCCTTTTTCAGGTCGCTCGCCTGACGGTAAGCGCTACGCCTGCTCCTCAACAGAAGCAGCACCACATAGGACTTTGAATTACAAAGCACTGCATGGCACTGAACTGCGCTCGTGACCCTGAGACATAAGATGTTAAGTCTCATAATGCTCTGTAATTGCACTGGCTTCAATGCCCCTCAAACCGAAACACAATAGTGCTTACACACTGTTGCTTGGCGGCAAAAATCCAGAAAGCGGTGGTACTAACCCAAACGGCCTCTCGCATACGAGGGCTCTACCACCTTGTAAACTTCAAGCCGGCATAATTCTGCCGGCGTCGTCCGCAAGTCGACAATATATTTGGACAGAACAGTATTCATCAGGGTCATTGTAATCACTCTGCCGTGCCGGGATAAAAAATAAATAACCTTTTCAAGGGATGCCCATGTCGTAAGATCTGTTATCATGAAATCCATTAACAATTCTGTCGTCTCTACTTCTGTCTTATAATACTACAAAAGAAAGAGATAGCTTATAGTTTATCGTACTGAATATCCGGTCTGTGGTGTAGATGAGTTGAACATGATACAGTAAATATGAAAAACAGTAGTTGAATTTGGAGTAAATAAAATATGTAAAAATGAATGTCTAGGCTAGTAAGGCATAGATAACCTCACGTGCTAACAGTGATATAGTGGTCAGATTTGTACCAGAATGTCTATTAACGCCTGATTTGACACGTTCGCTTTGTGTCGTGCTCTCCTGTCTCACAATACCTCACATACCTCAAAACCCTAACTAATAAATGCGAAAAATCGCCTAAATCGCTGAACCGCTTTTGATGAATTTTGGTACAGAGATGACCTGGAGAGGATAGATAGATATTTTTATACCTAAAAAAGTTATTTAGGCAGACAAAGCCGCGAGGAAAACCTAGTATACCTATAAAATTGCATACAAAGTCGACGTGTAACTGATGTCTCGAATCACTCACTTATCTAGATCGCGCACATCTAAATAGGCCTGTTTTTCAAAGCCTGGTCACCGCTGCGGCCGCTAAGACTCCATTTTTACTCGCAATGCCTTTCAACCCTTAAGCCATCAACTGACTTACTGAAATCCCTTCGCATCCTAATGTATAGTGTAAGGCTAGAAGCAATTTCTCAATATAAGCTGCAGATCGGCGGCCGGACATTGAAGGATGACGATTAGCTCCAAAGGATTCAAATTCAAATTCAAATTCAAATCATTTATTCTGTAAATTGGATCATAAATATCACTTTTACATGTCAATAATTTTATACTAAAATTAGATTACATTTATTTATCTTTTTTCGGCATTTCGTGGCTAGCCATGAGAAGAAATGCCGAAACAAACTCATGAGTTATGGCCTCTTTTAATGTCCAGACATTGATTTTCCAGAACTGTGCGAGTACAATGTACAGGAATTCCTGGATTGACTATTAGAAATAGTCCTGAGTATAACCAACATACATGGCACTCGCACTCACAAATTAAAAAATGAAAATTAACAAATATAAATTTAATATTTTTCTTAAAAAATATTAAAAATGTCAACTTTACATATTATGTATCTTAAATACTAAAAATGCGCCAATAGAGCAGTCAAGTATAATAATTTACCAGAGGACCATGGACAGCCATATTTTGTATGGAGTGAGCGGCTCAATTCCAAGCCGTTTTGTCTTCCAAATAATTTATACGTGAAACCCTCAGAACAGTCATTAACCAGGACCAATATATCCAATATATACGGTATTGGTGTATGCAGGAATAAGAATAGATATCAAAAGGCAGTTTATGTTATTTGATTGAATGACGAGACGAGCAAGGTGCTCGCCTGATGGTAAGCTGCCCGTAAACTGAAGCAACACTACACAGAACTTTGAATGACAAAGCACTGCATGGTACTGCACTGCGCTCGTCACCCCGAGACATAAGATGTTAAGTCTCACAATGCCTAGTAATTTCATTGGCTTCAATATCCTTCAAACCGAAACACAAGTAGTTACTCACTGTTGCTTGGCGGCAGAAATAGACAACCCAGTGGTACCAACCCAGACGACCTCTCGCATACGTGAGACCTACTAACTTGTAAATAAGAGATTCTAATAAATAAGAGATTATGTATTGCGGATAATAAGTTTTATTTAAACTAATGATTATTATCATCTCATTTTAATATATTTTGCTCATAACAGCAATAGATTTTTTTTCAGTGAACTTTCTTAGATCAAGTCGGAGATATTCTCGAGAAAGGCCAGGTCAGAAGTACCCTAAACCGACGTGCATGCATGAAGAATATAATGAGAGTGAAGGAGGCCAAAGAGGTGTGTAAGGATCGTAGCAGGTGGAAGTCGATCGAGACAGCGCACCGCGACGCGCAACTTGTTCATATCATTTCATTCTAAGCTGACGTGTCGCTATGGCTTGGCTCAGGACATGATTCACTATCTCGATCGCGTACCGTACAAATATTATAGGAAAACATTAACGTTTCACAAAATACGAAATGGTTCGCCCAAAATAACATTTTTAATTACAATACTATAGCGTCAAGAGCAGTAGAGACAAAAACGATAAAACAAAGGATGATTCAACATTTCGAATAATGAGGGACGGCGGAACATTTCATCGCAGCAGAAACTCGACGTTTCCACAATTCACACTAGTAAACACAATCATAAAACCCATCATCCGGTTTTCCGGTCAGTTGGTTTATATTTATTTATCGTTACGCCGTGTTTACACTGGACGATGCTGTAATTGCTTCTTTTCGTGGTGATATAAAGTCGTTCAAAACTGTCTGTCAGTCTGGCTGCCGGTGGTGGAGACGCGCTGTAATTTTCAACCGACTACAAATAGGAGATAGTTCTCAATACGCAAGTTTTTTTGTACGTTACGCAGTGCCAAATATAGAACGATTTTAATGATCCCTTTTTGTTTAAGCAAATCGAGGGGCCTGCAACATGACAGGAGGATGACCGATGCAGCAACAGGGATACAAAGATGTACCGCTTTTTTTGTCACGGCGAAAACTATTTATTTATTGGGAGGGAGTTGGAACGGTTATGTTGGGCTCTGCCGGCCTTACGACCCAGCCTTGAGCCGCCCGGGACAGATGGAAAACATCCGGGTGACCACTGGGCCGCGTCCCTACACTATGTACACCCTATGCCGACAAATACCAACTAAAAACCCCGCGTTGACCTTCTTCGGCGCATGTGGGGCGGCCTCGGGGTGTCCTTGAATAATCCAAGGATTGCTACCGGAACTATGAATGAACGGAAATATGAATATCCTATCACCAACAAGAATAGAATTCATTCACTTACTAGTAATTCATTTGACACAAAAGCGCTTTTTACTTTCCGCTCACCGTGTGAAACCAGCACAGGCGGAAGTTTCACGTGTCACTGGACATTACATCTTAGATCGACATATCAGCATCTTTACTAACTTTGGGAATATATGAAAGGTTTTCTTCACGCGATGTATTTTTATCAAAACGAAATTAAGTTGGGTGGGGAATTTCGGATATGTGGTGAATATATTTTATTGGTTTAGTTTTAGCTAACTTTTGACTAGAAAATAAACTTCCAAGGTGGTAGGTCCCTCGTATGCAAGAAGCCGTCTGGGTTGGTACCACCGCTTTGTTTATTTCTACCTCTAAACAGCACTGTAAGTACTGTTGTTTCGATTTAAAGGACATTGAAGCCAGTGAAATTACTGGGCATTATTAGACTTAACATCTTATATCTCGGGGTGACGAGCGCAGTTCAGCGCCATGCAGTGCTTTGTAATTCAATGTTCTTCTTGGTGTTGCTTCTGTTTATCGGCAGCCGTGGCCCTTAAAGCGACTTGCTCATATCGTCATTTAATTAATTAATAATAAATGTGTATAAAATAAAATTCCATAAAATACAATAAAATTCCAATGTGTTAATAGTATGGATATAATAAAGGTGGCAAAGTTAATTAATATTAAAAATACATGTGATTTATGGGGAATTTCCACAAAAATTCTGAATTTTGTAATACCTGTGATAGCTCCCCAGTTAGCTTTAATTTTTAATTCATGTATTAGTTGTGGCATATTTCCTGATCAGATGAAGCTCAGTAAAATCATACCTCTCTTTAAATCTGGTAGCACAACTGACCCCACTAATTTTAGACCTATTTCTGTGCTACCTTCAATAAGTAAAATCTTTGAAAAACTCATCCTTAGTCAAATACAAAATTATTTTACTTCAAATAAAATCCTGCATCATAAACAGTTTGGTTTCACACGGGGTCGCTCCACCACCGATGCTGGTGTTGAGCTTTTAAATAATATATTTGATGCCTGGGAGGGTTCACAAGATGCCTTGGGTGTATTCTGTGATTTATCCAAGGCGTTCGATTGTGTTCACCATGACATTCTTATCAGGAAACTGAGTCACTACGGAGTAAATGGCGTTGCTTTAGATTTATTTAATTCTTATTTAAGCAATAGGATTCAAAGTGTTGACGTCAATGGAAAAAGATCACCTGGGTCTACTGTTACAATGGGAGTTCCACAGGGCTCGATTCTTGGACCCTTTCTATTTTTAATTTATATTAATGACTTACCTTATCACATAAGGGACAACTGTGAGGTAGTGTTGTTTGCAGATGATACTTCTTTGATATTCAAAGTCAATCGACAACAATCCGTTCTTGACGATGTAAACAGCACTCTCTCAAAAATAGTACATTGGTTTAGCGTTAACAATTTATTACTAAATAGTCAAAAAACCAAATGCACTAGATTTTTGACACCTAATGTCAAAAAGGTTAACGCTAACATTTTTATGAATGGTGATGAGTTAGGCCTTGTGGAGTCAACCAAGTTCTTAGGTATAACTTTAGACCCTAAACTTCAATGGGGCCACCACATATCTGTGCTAGCTAAAAAATTAAGTAGCGCAGCTTACGCAGTGAGTAAAATACGCCAACTGACCGACGTTAACACGGCTAGACTGGTTTATTTTGCATATTTTCATAGTTTGATGTGTTACGGAATTTTACTATGGGGTGGTGCTGCTGACATCAATGCTATTTTTGTTCTTCAAAAGCGAGCTATAAGATCTATTTACTCGCTCAGTTCCAGATATTCTCTTAGAGAAAAATTCAAAGAAATAGACATAATGACAGTAGCATCACAATTCATCTTCGCTAATTTAATGTATGTTCATAAGAATATAGACCAATTTACAAAAATTAGTGATACTCATGGCATAAATACTAGGAATAAAAATAACCTTAAATGCCATAAAACTAGACTCCACAAAATTGGCAACTCTTTTAAAGGGCTCTGTATACGTTTTTACAATAAACTTCCCAATTACATTAAGGAGCTTAATATCATGCAATTTAAAGCCACTATTAAGCGAAAGTTATGCAATAAAGCATATTATAAGATTTCGGAATATTTAGAAGATTTAAAGGCTTGGGAATAGCTTATAATAATAAATATGTGAATAAGTTACTATATACGCTAATTTTAAGCAGTTTGGGTATGTCATGCTCGCTTTAATGTCTGTGCTTGCGGCGGCGTCGTGTGCCGGGTCGGTCACTTCCCTGTAACATGGTTGAGGAGGCCGATGGCTGGCACATGCGTCATGCTCGTGAACGGGTGCTGCTTGTGTGGACTGGTCTGCTCAAGCTCTTATTGCGTGTTTAGTTGATTTATTCATATAGTTCTTGAAGATCATGCACAAAAAACTATTATATTATGCTAATTATTTTACTTTATGACGTTCCTCATTGGCATAAATTGAGCTGCTCTAACTCAAATAAATAATACTTCAATGTATGTAGTTCTAATATATATTGTAATAAGTTTAGAAAAGAGCAACGTTAGAGTTTCTTGCCCGTTCTTCTTTAACGAATCAGCATTCCGAACTGGCGGTAGAGTTAAAATTTGACTGAATCTAAATAATGTTTGACATTTTACGGATTCAATAAATGATTTGATTTGATTTGATTTGATTTGAATGAAAACCACGCCTAAATTCATTAATTCAAACAGCGTATCTTACTAACTGTTCAATCAAAGGCACATCACTTCATTGGAATCCACGCTATTCCAAACCCATCGGCTAACAAAGCCTCAAATTCGTTTCGGATGGAAATCCGGCGAATTTTCATGCAAATCCTATGGAGGTGGTCTAAAGTGTACAGAATAGATGCTTTAAAAAAAAATATATAGCGGTATTCGATGCATTATTCTGTTGAAAAATAAATTTAATTATTTTGAGACTTTTTTTATTAAGTGGGTCACCTGATGCTAAGTGATCACCATCACCCATGTACGTCCACAATACGCTATCCAGTTGGGGTCAAAACTAATCATCTAGCCTCACAACACATTACACTTGCTGATTACAGAAATTTTATGCTTCGTTATTTGTAGTCCGTGCCTGAATATGGAAATCTTTATTGCTGTCCCTGAGTGTTTTTTTTTATTTAATTGAATGACGACATAAGCAAGGCACTGATGGTAAGCGCTACGCCTCCCATAAACAGAAACAACACCACACAGAACTTTGAATTACAAAGCACTGCATGACACTGAACTACACTCATCACCCCGAGACACAAGATGTTAATTTGCATAATGTCCAGTAATTTCACTGCAATTTACTTCATACCGAAACAAAACAGTGCTTACACACTGTTGCTTGGCGGCAGAAATAGACAAAGCGGTGGTACCATCCCAGGCGGCCTCTCGCACACGAGGGACCTTGTAACAGTGGCAGCATTCGAGGCAGAAAAATATATTCCCTGCCGTATTTTTCTCTATTGTTCAACAGTGTGATAATTTTCCTTTAGTATACTGTACACCCCTGGAGATAAGTACATGCATTATTGTGCTAACCCCACGTAACACCATTAAATCACTGTGTTCGTCACGCACAACTCTTTTGTGCGCCATTGTACGATCTCTTGAGGTTTCTAAAGCCATTGTTGGACCTTCCCGGAATTATGAAATGTATGGAATAGACTTGGTATTATGATTCGAGTGTGGTTTGTTATGTTTTTTTAGAAGCACTTATTGTTGTATTTCCCGCTGTTATTTCTTTTACTTGGAGCGGTTAGTCTAAGTTTTTCTAACTATCCATAAAGTTTCTTATAATATATCTAAGCGCCATTGGTCTACTTAGACTGAGAAACTGTACCATTCTGGATTCAAATCATTGGTCGGGTCCTGGGTTGTAATTCTAAATCGCACTTGAGTTTTTGATATTAAAAACTCATCTAAGTTTCCCGGGATCGGAATATGTTTCTGGTGTGCCGATAAGCTAATACTATACTAATAAGTGTATATATTTGCTGGTGGGAGGATATTCGTATCCGACCGGATAGCGACCACCGACCACCGATAAACTCATTGTTTATGGGTCGTTGCTGGTGTTTTGGACTGCACTACGCTTACCATCAGGTGTAGAGCAATCACTTTGCCGTGCTCGGATAAAAAAAAACTGCCTACACCACTACGCCTTTCGCGCCTGTAATCCCCAAAGGGGTAGACAGGGGTGTAATCCGTACAACCATATTTCGCCGAGCTTATTTACATCCCATGATATGATGAGCCGAACCTATCGCTATACTGCGCACAAATTTCAGACTCCGAGCTGACATTGAGCATTTATTCCGTGATAGAAATAACCCAATATCTATTATACTTGACCCGGGGATCTAGCCCAAGACCTCAGCATAGCAATAGCACCACGTAAGCAATACAACTGCGACAACGAAGCAGTCGGTTCTGTCACCAATTGAGCAATTTATAATGAAAACACATCAAAGTTTCGCAACTCCGTTTCCTAGTAGAGGTACTGTAATAATGGGGTGCTATGATGTATGGTGTTTTTAGTTTAAGCCTCGTCATGCGACACCTCACCACTCAGTAATGTCACATTAATTTTTTACACGAAAACAACTTCTGACTTCGTTCTCAGCATACATAATTAAATTTTTAATGGAACGAAAATTCACCACAACTCAACTTTGTCATTATATTTGTTTCAGTTATTCCCATATGGGTGATGTAGTGGATATCAAGCTATTTTGGATTTTAGTATGGTAAATCTACATTATTTTAACTATGATTTAGACTTGTTTTGTTGATTGTAGCTAGATTTGTCTACTGTTAGTAGTTGTATGATTGGGTGATCTAACTGAGGCTGTACCACTGTTTCAACGCTGACGTGAACTGGCAGTTTGAGTTTTGTGTGGTCAGTAAAATTAACAAAGTCCTCAAATATTCCCTTATTCTTAGATGCTGTCACTTTCTACAGTCTTAAGCACCTCCTTAATAAGACCATTGCTAACAAAGAGCCATACCTTGATTAACACTAAAAACATTATGTGCCAGAAGATTTCAGTTTTATTTTACTACAAACACTGACACCGATTAAATATAATAGACCTTCAATATTAACTGGCGAACTACTAAAATGATTAGAGAGTACAGTATGTCGTCAACTGACTCCCGTAAGCCTTTGTTCCAAATTAAGTTAAAACGTACAAAGCAAGTGGTTAACTGAAGTACGGATGTACTGATACCATGCTATGTTATTCCGCATATAGTCATAACTGTACATTTAGAAGGTACGTGGGGCAAGTATTGTGCTAAAATTCAAAACATCGATTATGCTTCATTGGTCATTTTTAATATCATTAAAATCAATACAAATCAATTAATGTTATACATCATTTAGATTCAGTCACATTTTAATTCTTAAGTGCATTACAGACCACAACCCCATATCAGGATTCACTAGGGATTGCACTCTAATTTATTATAACTAAAACTGAATATGAAACCGGCAGAGCTATCATGTAATGAACATACTGTAGACTGAACAGTAATCACTAAGAACTGGTGACTGGTGACAGCTCTGTGTACTCGAAACTAGGCTCCAATTATGACAACGACCTCTTTTAAATGATTTATGTACTCTTCGACTACTTCTTCTTCTTTGTTGTAGTCTTCATTACTGAAGGTCGTATCCAATGTAAAAACCTTTAATGGAGTCGTTGATAAGCTGTTCCCGTACCACTTTGTCTTCGGCTTGTCTGAGGGCAGTGGTAAAAATAAGT
Source organism: Amorpha juglandis (assembly GCA_949126905.1). Classification (NCBI taxonomy): domain Eukaryota; kingdom Metazoa; phylum Arthropoda; class Insecta; order Lepidoptera; family Sphingidae; genus Amorpha; species Amorpha juglandis. The sequence continues at coordinate 1,353,261 of OX421368.1, forward strand.
CCTCTTATAGATCTATTTTGATCAAGTCAGCAGGTAGGTGATTGCCCGTGTGGTCTTCTACCATCTAGTTCCGTCTTTCTCCTACTACTATATCACACTATTACTATTTCAATGTACCCAACTTTATTTTCTAAAACAGCCTCAATTAACCAATACATAGGGATTACCGTAACAGAGAAGAATTTTGATTTAAAATTTCCTTAGGCACAAATATCTGGTAAGTCGAAGTGGAAGTCACGCCAAAACCACGACACTCCTCCAACTTTTGATGTGGTAGCGACTTATCAAGAAAGTAGGTGATAATAAAATTAATACATACACATTGGTATTAAATAATGACACGGCATAACCGTGTGCACATATCATGCATTTCTGACTGTATGATCATTACTCAGCTAATACCACAATTAGTGGGTTTTATAATTACATATGAAATAATGCATGAATAAATCTCGCAACTGGTGAAATGAATAGCGTACAAATGTACCTCTTGATTAATGTAATATAGAAAATTACGGGACTCGCCAGGCACTTTTAAATGATGAAATATTAAATTAGTATGTATGAATAATTAATCTATATATATAAAAATGAATCGCTGTGCGTGTGTCTCGCCAAAACTCGAGACTGGCTGTACCGATTTGGCTAATTCTGATCTTGAAATATTTGTGGAAGTTCAGAGAAGGTTTACCCGTTGAGAAAAAATGAGTAACATAAATAATAAGTAAAGGAAAACACTAAACACGACAACTTAATTTTCCAATACAAACTGTTCCTGGGTATGAAACATTTGACATCTTTTTGATGTGAAACATCTATAAGCGCAGGTATAAACCGGCTTGTTGGCGTTGCGAAGCTTGCAGTGGTGACGGGACGCCACGCTATACTAGACAGGACAGGGACAGGACAGGACAGGGACAGGACAGGGACAGGACAGGGACAGGACAGGACAGGACAGGGACAGGACAGGCACAGGGCAGGGACAGGGACAGGACCGGACAGGACAGGGACAGGACAGGATAGGATAGGACCAGGACAGGACAAGACAGGGACAGGGACAGGGACAGGGACAGGGACAGGGACAGGGACAGGGACAGGGACAGGGACAGGGACAGGGACAGGGACAGGGACAGGGGCAGGGGCAGGGGCAGGGGCAGGGGCAGGGGCAGGGGCAGGGGCAGGGGCAGGGGCAGGGGCAGGGGCAGGGGCAGGGGCAGGGGCAGGGGCAGGGGCAGGGGCAGGGGCAGGGGCAGGGGCAGGGGCAGGGGCAGGGGCAGGGGCAGGGGCAGGGGCGGGGGCGGGGGCGGGGGCGGGGGCGGGGGCGGGGGCGGGGGCGGGGGCGGGGGCGGGGGCGGGGGCGGGGACGGGGACGGGGACGGGTACGGGGACGGGGACGGGGACGGGGACGGGGACGGGGACGGGGACGGGGACGGGGACGGGGACGGGGACGGGGACGGGGACGGGGACGGGGACGGGGACAGGGACAGGGACAGGGACAGGGACAGGGACAGGGACAGGGACAGGGACAGGGACAGGGACAGGGACAGGGACAGGGACAGGGACAGGGACAGGGACAGGGACAGGGACAGGGACAGGGACAGGGACAGGGACAGGGACAGGGGCAGGGGCAGGGGCAGGGGCAGGGGCAGGGGCAGGGGCAGGGGCAGGGGCAGGGGCAGGGGCAGGGGCAGGGGCAGGGGCAGGGGCAGGGGCAGGGGCAGGGGCAGGGGCAGGGGCAGGGGCAGGGGCAGGGGCAGGGGCAGGGGCAGGGGCAGGGGCGGGGGCGGGGGCGGGGGCGGGGGCGGGGGCGGGGGCGGGGGCGGGGGCGGGGGCGGGGACGGGGACGGGGACGGGTACGGGGACGGGGACGGGGACGGGGACGGGGACGGGGACGGGGACGGGGACGGGGACGGGGACGGGGACGGGGACGGGGACGGGGACGGGGACGGGGACAGGGACAGGGACAGGGACAGGGACAGGGACAGGGACAGGGACAGGGACAGGGACAGGGACAGGGACAGGGACAGGGACAGGGACAGGGACAGGGACAGGGACAGGGACAGGGACAGGGACAGGATAGGACAGGGCAGGGACAGGACTGTCCCACCGGGGGGAGGTGAAAGACAACCTGACTTAGGCCGTCGAAGTCAATTAAATGTGCGACGGGCTACCTCACGTGCAATGGTGCAGTACCTCACTTAATTGCATTTTATGTAAATGACACATTTGTATTAAGTTTTGACCACAGTTTACAAAAATATATGTATGTGATACGAAGTTCACCGGGTCATCTAGTGTTTAATATTATTTTACATTCTGTTTATAATAGAAAAAGTTGATCAAAGGATAGCTCTGGCCTTACTTCAAACGAGCTTTTCGGCATGAGTTTTATGAACTACGACTGACCAACGGTCCCTTGACATCCAAACCTGAAACACATAATTAGTCCCAGTGCCAAAATCCAACCCACGGACTCTTCTATTTTTTTTATTTGATTGAATGTCGAGACGTATTTTTCAATATTTCGACCGATAATTCGAGTTTAGTCGGTATACTTTTTTGAAAAAAAAAATATTCTGCCTTTTTTTTTATTTTTACACCGTAAAGTGACTGTACACATATAATGTTAAGCGCAATGCAGTGCCAAAAAAAACAATAACTAAATGACAAATAATGAATTTATCGGTGCTCACCAGAAGCATAGAGGCCTGAATATATGCTTCTTCACACTCTGAAGAGGGAAGAAGCAAATCGAGGAGCCTACGACAGGACAGGCGAATGACCGATGCAGGCATAGGGATACAAGGTGTACCCCTTTACTCGCCCCAACCAACCATTAAGTCATGTCGCAAGCCCCTCGCAAGAACCGGATATATACTGACTGATCCTGGAACGCGCTCCACATAAAGTGTATGGTCACTATGGCAGATTTTAACACCATGATTACGGTGGTCGCCATCCGGGCCACGACCAGCAAATACCACATATCTGATGACGAGAGTTTATATCATCATCATCATATGAGCTAATTGCCGTCTACTCTTGCACGTGAGCCTCCCCAAGTGTTCATATAGCTCATAATTCAGAGGAGTAAAAATAAATTAAAATAAATCTGATTGGAATCGCAGCACACCCCTAGTTTACACTGAATGTATGTGGAGTAAGACAAGCAATCCGTGCAATTACTTAACTTTGTAGGGGTGCGCCTGCCTCCTTGTTACCCAATCAACCCAATGGGATTGGCAAGTTACGACAGATTGTCGTATACGGTGTACCTTGACAATTATTTGAGTATGCGAAATTAATTTAACTGATTATGTTATTAAAGTACTTTGTGTTTTAAGACGAAAGAGTAAGTATATAACGATGACGTTTTTTTAAGATCCGTACCTCGAAAGGAAAGATAAGGGTTCCGGATAGGATCGTTTCATGCCCGTTTTTATAATAATACATAAGTTTTTTTTTTGTATTCAATTGAATGGCGCGACGAGCAAGTAGCTCGCATGAAAACCGACATAAAGCAGCGGCTTATTACTGCATTTCGTACGGTGAGTGAGATATCCGGAGGCCCAAATTTCCCTTCCCTATTCAATCCCTTAATTATTCCTTCCCTTTCAGGTCGGAAACGCGTTTATGATTCTTCTACTATTGTGGGCGTACATGGGCGGTGGAGATCACTTTCTCTCAGGTGAGCCATTTGCTCGTTTGCTGGTCTATGCGAAAAAAAAATGTGCATAAAAATATTTTTTATTCCTTTAAACCATGTTACCCTTGGTCTTCCTAAAACATTTAAAGTAATAAAGTATCTCATAATTCAACAAAATATATCACAACACAACCGCTGGGGATTAGAACATAAAGGGGGAAAATTAAATTTAAAACATAACAAAAATGGCGCAAATGGAATATTCCAGCAAGGAGAAACTTTGCCACCGGTGGCACAGTTGTATTATCTACGCGGTACGACTGCTGTGCCTCCGTCTGGATGATAGAGTGATATTGGGTTTTTCCATCATAAAAATGAAGTGAATTTACTGAGCATTATGAGACTTAACATCTTATGTCTCGGGGTGACGAGCGCAGATCAGTGCTATACAGTGCTTTGTAATTCAAAGTTCTGTGTGGTGTTGCTTCTGTTTATGGGCAGGCGTGGCGCTTACCATCAGGTGAGCGATCGTCTCGTCATTCAATCAAATAAATAAAAAAAAAGAAACTTTGCCTCGGTGACGCAGTTGTATTACCTACGCGGTACGACTGCTGTGCTGAAGTCTCGGATGATAGAATGATACTGGGTTTTCCGTCACAAAAATGATCAGTATCAACCCGGAGTCTAGAATTGTATTCTACAAGGTAGGTCCCTCGTATGCGAAAGGCCGTCTGGATTGGTACCACCGCTTTGTCTATTACTGCCGCCAGCAACAGTGTGTAAACATTGTTGTGTTTCGATTTCAATGACATTGAAGCCAGTGAATTTACTGGGCATTATGAGACTTAAGATCTTATGTCTTGGAGTGAGGAGAGCAGTTCAGTGGCATGCAGTGCTTTGTAATTCAAAGTTCTGTGTGGTGTTGCTTCTGTTAATGGGCAGGCGTGGTGCTATCAAGGCGAGCGCCTTGCTCGTCTCATCATGCAATCAATTAAAAAAGATGTGACGCTTCAAATATTTAAACTCGAGTATCCTGTAAAATTTCAAGACTGTACACAATAGGATAATAATATATTGATTTACCATCATTTACGGAAAAATACCTCTAAATTTCAGTTTTACCCCAATATTATGCGGAATCCTAAAACCACACATAAATAACACAATTTTTCCAACATGGCACACGTTTGTTTTCTAATGGTGGACATTGGCACAAATCATTGGTCGTTCGATATGGCCAACGTTACATTGTCTCATATTTTAGCCCGAATTGTACGCATGAATGCTGACATAACTTATAGTTAGCACTTTACAGTGGTGGACATACGGGTAGAGAGGTTGCTGAGCATTTTTTTACGAGCACGGCAAAGTGACTGATCTATATCTGATGGTAAGCGTAGTGCAGTCCATAAAATCAGCGACCACCGACAAACAATAAGTTTATCTGAAAAGCGACCCACATAACGCGTGTGGATCACTATGGCAGGTTATAACACCATGTGTACGGTGGTCGCTAACCGGCTGGATATGAATAACCTACCAGTAACTAAGTCTCATAATGCCAATTAATTTCACTCGCTTCAATGTCCTGCAAACCGAAACACATTCTTAAATATTGTTGCTTGGCGGCAGAAATAGATAAAGCGGTGGTACCAGCCCAGACGGCCTCTCGCACACGAGGGACCTCTTCTTCTTATTCGTGACGCTCTTGGCAGAGCGGTCGTGGTCATCATTTTGGTAATTTTGGTGGTTGACGAGGGACCTACCACCTAGTAAATTCGTGGCCTTTTTACTTAGACTTAAAGCCAAACCTAGCCAACAAATCTCCCAACACATCGGCCAACAAATCCACCCGTATATCGAACCTGTATAACAAATTGATCTTATTACCGTGCCCTCATCATAGATAGATGTGGTGTTTTTTTGACAGAAGCCCGGAGCAAGTATACCCTTTTCTTTTCTTTGACAGAAGCTATATTGTGCGACGTGTTTTCATATAAAATTAATTGGTGGGACGTTTGGAGTGGGGTCTAGTGGATATGAAAATATTGACGGGGGCTCCGGAGTTCTTTTTTCATGGTTACGTAAGTCAATAGGTGCATGATATATCTTTTTATAGTAAAGAAATGCTTTATCTGTCTGCAGATATTTTGTACCTGTTATGTTGGTGAACTCTGTTGCTGGTGGTAGGATATTCATATCTGCCCGAAAAGCGACCTTCTTACACATGGTGGTAAAACCTGTCATAGTGATCCACACGCTTTGTGTCAATAGAATTCCAGGATCAGCCAGTGTATATCCGGTTCTTGCGAGGGACATGCGACATGACTTGATGGTTAATTGGGGCGGGTATATGGGTACATCCCTGTACACTGTCTGCATCAGTCATCCGCCTATCCTGTCGCTGGCCCCTCGATTTGCTTTTTCCCTCTCCGAAGAGGTAAGAATCATTTATACAGGCAGGCATGAGTCTGGTGATCACCGATAAAGTCATTGTTTGTTGGTGGTCGTTGTTTTTTTGGACTGTATTACGCTTACCATCAGGTGTAGTGCAGTCATTTTGCCGTGCTCAAAAAAAAATAATACAAAAACAAGCCTCCTCTACTGATAATAAGGGTTATGTCTACATTGGCATATTATAGTTTAGATGCTATAGGGGTTGAAACCGAATCTGCGACCTCGGCCATAGTCAGGCTAATTAATAATAAAAAAAATCTTCTTTAGCCTATTGGCTTACAGTAATTAGATAGCTTTGTAATAATTTTCCTTGTTAAAAAGGCTTTGTTGAACAGTACCTTTCTGAAGCAGTAATGGTTCAAGTTGAGATGGAATTAAAAATTTTGCTTTACGTTCAAAGGCAGTTTTAATTAAATAAAACTGTGTTATGAGGAGTCATTCTCAAATCTCTTTTATTCAACTTTGCGTACAAATTTGCTGGTAGTAGGATATTCATATCCACCCGGATAGCGAGCACCGTACGCATGGTGTTAAAACCTGTCATAGTTCCACACGCCTTGTGTCTCTTGTGTGAGTGTGTTGTTCCAGGATCTTCCGATCAGTGTCTCCGGTTTTTCCGAGGGACTTGTGACATGATTTTATAGAGGATTGGGACGGGTATAGGGGTATACCCTTGTATCCCCGGCCCGGAATCGGTCGTCCACCTGTCCTGTCGCAGGGTGTTATTCCGGTAAAGACATTGAAGTCAGTGGAATTTCTAGGAATTCTAAGACAACATCTTTCATCGCATGGTGACGTGCAGTGTAGAGCCATAAAGTACTTAATTCTGAGTATTATCGGTACTGTTTATTATATTACTGCATAGAATGGTAAACAAGCAAGTGTGCCATCTAATGGTAAGTGATCATTACCGCCCTTGAACGCCCACAATACCATAAGACTAAGAAGATAATTTATGGATTAGGAAGGGGCCTCCGGATATCTCACTTTACATGTAAAATACAATAGCAAGCTACTTTACGTCAGTCTTCTTTTTCTTGAGGTGACGAGGGCAGTTCAGTGCCATGTAGTGCTTTGTAATTCAAATGTCTGTGTGGTCTTGCTTCTGTTTATAAGCAGGCGTGGCGCTTACCACCAGGTGAGTGCTTTGCTCGTCTCGTCATTCAATGAAATAAAAAAAATGTTTTGAGGCGAGGCAAAGATTTTCTACTTTAAATAGAGGCCGGTTTGCTTTTAGAATAGAGAATTCCGTTCAGTGTTTGTTTTGTACACCACCTGGCCCATTAACTTTGAACAAGGTTACCTTGCTTAGGACCTGACGTTCCATTTAGCAAAGTTAGGTTTTAATAAATGATGTTCAGGATTATCCCTTATAAATTATGAAAATTATCAAAAAATGTCAAGGTAAATCGCCGCATTTTTTTAGTGATAACCTTGACGATCTTAAATCGAACGAACGATCAGAAACTATGAGATCCAGGGTTCGGGCAATCAGGTTGTATGATTTGAACAAACTTGGATTACCTAAAATGTCTGCTCAGTAAGGCGATAAGATTGCTTTCTATCATATCATGGAATGGAAATAAGCTTGGTCAATTGTGGGAGCAGTAATTTCACTCTAGGATCTCTGGGGATACAGGCATGAGCTATATAAAAATAGAGAAACAGATAAGAGTTCCAATTACTAATGTCGTACCCACTGATCGCTGACTTCAATTCCGTCCCCATCATGTGATGGGGGTCTAGCCTATAGGAATCTAATCACATCCGACACAAATTGTAACACTGGGCAAGTCTTGTGTGATTTTCCGAGTCGAAAATTTAGACACAAAATTGTGTTATTGTCTTGTGTGTGTATGTGTGTTTTTTATGGCATAAACCGGCAAACAAGTGAGTGGGTTACCTGGTGGTAAGTGATCTCCATCACCCATGTACGCCCTCAATACTAGAAAAATTATAGGCGCATTGCCGACATTAAAGAGAAGGGATAATTCAGGGATTGGGAAGGGAGGGGGATTTGGGCCTCCAAATATCTCACTCACCGTAAGAAAGCAAGCCGCTACTCTATACCGGTGTTCTGTGAGACAGTGGTAACGACCCAGTGGAGCCGGCCAATTCATGCTGTAGACAAAACTGTCTAACACCAACCACCACCAACTGTTGACCATGGTTAGAGTTTATGCCCGATGGTATTTGAAACCAGGAATTCTACTAAACTAACTAGTGAGTAAGGCGTAAAGAAAAATATATAAAGTTCCTGAAAGAATATTCAATGTATTCATGTTATTATAACAAATGTTTATCGTAAGAAGTGCAGGCATCCAGCGTCTCGCTAGCTTGTTAAGGGCATTATTAATAAAAGTTGCAAGTTATAGGCGATATAATCAAGACTTGATTTTTTTATCCGAGCACGGCAAAGTGACTGCACCTGATGGTAAGCGCAGTGCAGTCCTAAAAAACCAGTGACCACCGACAAACAATAAGTTTATCGGTGGTCACCAGAATCATGCTGGCCTGTATAAATACTTCTTTACAATCCGAAGAGTGAAGAATCAAATCGTAGAGCCTGCGACAGGACAGGCGGCTTAGGCACCGGGATGAGCCACTATACCCGCCACAACCAACCATCAAGTCATGTCGCGAGGCTCTCGGGAGAATCGGATATATACATTGGATGATCCTAAAATGCGATCCACACAAGTTACTATGGCATGTTTTAACACCATGTGATGGTCGCCATCTGGGCGGATGTGAATATCCCATCACCCAATAAAAAAAAATACCAAATCAAATTAAATCGATAGAAGGAAATTAATCAAATGTTTATGTTATCTACAATTAAATATTTCGAGTCTAGGTGTTTTCTCCCCAGAGAGATTGAGCCAGGCTGGTCGTAAAAACTACAATCCATATTTTACAGTTACATGTGTTAAATAGCGGGCGGCGGCGACCCCTCTACCAGTAGGATTAGGGCAGGTGGAAGAAGAAGATAATATTATAATTTATTTTGAATAACAGCAGCTCAAACATGAACATTATTACAAAAAAGTAATGAAATTATAATGTTTTTGTGTATGGTCGTCATGAGTACCATGAATAAATTAAGACCATAAAACAAATGTTTCAACAAACAAGAGTTTCTTAGGCCGATTTGAGCTCTGTTTGGTCATACAAAACAAGCCTACGTTCCGGACGATTCACGCGTTGTGACAGTAGTTTTCTAATGGTCTTTGTTAGTGACTTTTTTCTATTGATGATGAATATGTAGCTAGACCCATATTTTATGATGTCACAGAACTTCCTTTATTAAAAGAAACAAGTGAATTAGATGGGTAGAAAATTAATTGCCTAAAAATGTTTTTACCTACAACCATTTCCCCATTTCGCATTGCGTTACACTCGTAATAGAGCCAAGCTATAATTTTTTTTGGTTTAGTTAAATCACCTGAGAAATCAACTTTCCATTACTATTCTTTTATTCTTTTATTACATACACATAGATCCGACTCCATACAGCGATAAAAGAAAGTAAAGCATTTGTTCAGCCTTTTTATAAACACACTTACTAATAATAAAACAAAAAAATAGAACAACACCAGACACAACAAAACATCAACATTGAAATTCTTTAAATAAACAATATACCAAAGAGGCGGGCAGCTTCTATCTCGTGACCTAGTCGAAAAGGTTTAGTGTTATACGAGACAACGCGAGCCTGCCACCAGTTTTAAATTAGAATCTATGATACAATACAAGTCTCGTGTCATGGTTATGAGGAAGAGTGACTTCTGGTTTCACAGAATACACACCCGAAACAAACATTTGTGGATCACATAAATATTTGTCTTAGTGCGGAAATCGAATCGGCCCTTGGTTTGACATCTACCTCGCTGCGCCACTGAGACTGACGGATATTGTGGGTATAAAAGAACATCAACCGCTAACTCCTGTACTTTGAGCGATGTAATAAAAGTTCTCGGAGTACAGTTTCTTAGTAATACACTAACGATATCCTCATTTTGATGTAGATGAGGTTGGAAACATTTCAACTTAGGCTTGCATAACTTCTTTAATCCATAATCTAAGAACCTATACTTATGTGAGTAGTTTTTACAGAGTATTAAGGATAATGCTGGATGTTCATTACTTTAATATCAGTAATAATTATATCAGCTCAGACCGTTCGACTACTGAGACATTGGCCTCCTCTGATAATGAGGACTTATAACTTAGTTACCACCCTGGCCTAGTGCGGATTCGTAGACTTTACATCATATATGTTCGAAATTACTTTTGAATAAGTTTTACTAATGCAGGTTTTGTAAGCGGTATATCTACAACATGAGTGGGCCGACTTGACCAAGTCGTTACCACTGCCTCATGGAAAACGGACGAAAAGTTGCGGCTTGCTGCTGCGTTTTGTGCGGCGAGTGAGATATCCGGAGGCCCAAATCCCTTCCGAATCCATTAACTATCCCTTTCCTTTAACGGACAACGACCACGATTCTTGTGGTATTGTGGCCCGTGTACATGGGCAGTGGAGATCTCTCACCTTCAGGTGATCCGCTTGCTCGTTTGTCAGCCTATGCTATAAAAAAACGTGCCTTTATCTAGTAATTACTATAACATTTATGTTATGGTATTTATACCATCCTCAAATGTAATCATCTTTAATCGTTCTACATCACCTCAATAGACCTTCGGAGCTGATAATTAAGTCTACAACCATTTACACAAACCAAGGACAATACTGCTGTCATTGTATGAACCATACTATCACTCAGCCTCGTCTAAGTTAGATCGACACATCAATTTACTCAGAATTGACCATCCATTGTGAATGAGATCTATGTATAATTTGAATGAGATGTATGGTAGTGTAGGTGCTTACCTTTGTGGTTTAGATTAAAATGTATCAAAACCAAGTATTTATTAAATCTTTAAAATTCCCAAAATTATTTAGAGTCAGTTAAATTTTTCTCTACTTCCAGTTAGGAATGCTGTTTCGTGAAAGAATGAGCAAAGAACTCTAACGCTGTTCTTTACAATATTTGCACTACACAGAAATCTTATTATTTGAGGAACATTATAAAGTAAAATAATTAAATTATAATATGTTTTTTTGCATAATCCTCAACATCGGAATATAGGACCAGGTCAAGCTTGTCTTAGTTAAATAATTTTTTATAAAAGCATAAATCAAACTGTAATCTCATTTCTCAGCCGAGTTCAAACCTAATTTGACATAGAGTAAAATATATGACAATAATTCTATCTGTTTCAGATTACCACAGAAAGTCAGGCGTCGTTGTTTGTATCATACAACAGCCACTATACGTTCGTATCTATATGTACTTCCATCTGACTTTTATCTACAGAAAAAAAGCACCAAATCCATATATATTCAACAAGATTCCCGTATTTAAAAGTCAGTACTGCATATGCAGTCGTGCAAATTTTCTGCGCGGCCGAACGCCAATAGAGCTTTTCGGTAGTGCAAGCTGTACACAAAAATTGGTGGAAAATCGCTTTCGATAAGACTTACTACATTCGGAAAATCAGCGTCTGCTATTTGCTTGTAAGCGAATTTCTATATTTAAGGACTTTTACATCAGCATCGAGGGTATAACAGAAATTTGGAATTTTATTTCGCATTCTGAAAATTATTGGGACTGTGATAAATTATCATTGTATAATATAAATATAACATAACATAAAACCCTCGCTCAATGATCTTATTTTAAATTTTTAATCAACACGAGCAGGTCGCTTGCCTGATGGTAAGCGCCATGCCTGCCTATAAACAGAAGCAACACCACACGGAACTGAGAAATATAAAGCCCTGCATGACACTGGAGTGCGCTCGTCACCCCGAGACATAAGATATTAAGTCACAGTAATTACACTGGCTTCAATGTCCTTCAAATCAGAACACAGTAGTGCTTACTCACTGCTTCTTGACGGCAAAAATAGACAAAGCGGTGGTACCAACCAGAAGACAAACGTGTCTACAGCGTGGCTCTAGCACATGAAAAAATATGAAATAACTTTAAATTAGCTGCCTTTTTTTATTCTGGAACTAACCAAGTTCCGCACTGCAATAAAAAGAAGTTATCAACTCCAGAGTACACTTAAAACAATAACCGACGAAACTTAATAAACGTCACCTCAAGAAACAAAGATTATCGTGAAACATTGTTCAAGAAAAATGTATAATTTGAAAAGTTCTGCTAATGAAGAAGGGGATTTAAAAGAGACGTCGATGTCCTCGAGACATAATTTCCCATGAGATCGGGAACATTACCGTGGAAAAAATAACTACGATGAACTTTCATACTTTCTCATTAGTGATGATGTTATGGGAGTATTTTTCCCGCTCATAATAATGAGGAAAGTTGCGTTGAGCGTGTGGTGTACAGCAGTTATTCAATGTAATATCATTAAGCACGTGTTTGTTTTTTTTTTATCCTGACTCGGCAAAGTGACTACGCTACACCTGATGGTAAGTGTAGCGCAATCCAAGAATAGTGTCGACCAACGATAAACAATGTGTCCATCGTAGGTCGGCAAGATCATACCGGTCTGACAAAGGGCCAAGGGGAAGGGGAAGGAAAAAGGGATGGGAAAAGGGTTAGGATCACGGGGCAAGCCCCCTGGGGAGAACCGGATATACACTGGCTGACCCTGGAACGCGACCCACACAAGGTGGACCACTATGACAGGTTTTAGCACCAGTGTACGGTGGTCGCTATCCGGTCGGATACAAGTATCCTCCTACCAACCAATAATATTGACTCAGAAACTCGAATGGTAGAGCCACGCTGTAGACAGTTTTGTGTACAGCGTGAATGGGCCGGATCGACCAGTTACCATTGTCTCACAAAAAACCGATGTAAAGTAGCGGCTTGCTGCTGCGTTTCGTACGTTGAGTGAGATATCCGAAGGACCAAATCGCCCTCCCCTTTCCAATCCCTAATTATCTCTTTCCTTTAACGTCGGCAACGCGTACATGACTCTTCTGGTATTGCCGGCGTACATGGGCGGTGAAGATATGAAAGTCCTTTAAGTAACCAAAATGTCGTTTTACGTCGTTTTTCCAGACACTATAACCAACACAGATGCATGAATTCATTCGAAACTCACGCTTTTATGATGAAATTTAATGGCTTTTTTGTTTATCTCAGATCATAAAAATGAGACTGAGGTGCATTTCAAATTCTGCTTTTAAAGCCAATAAAACTGTATTACCTCTCAAGTCGTAACGCATTATGGTCCACTTAAACGACGCGTGATAACGCGAGCCGAGCTACGGATGAAGCGCAATCTAGCAGTGTACATGACGCTACACACTGTTTATCCGTTATGATTTGCCAAAACTACGGTATTTTATCCACGGCAAAGTAACTACACTGGACTACACTGCACTATACTTAATACCATTATTATTATTCATTCACTTATCCATCCATCCACCATTATCCATTATAGTGCAGTCCAAAATAATGTCCACAGTCAAGCCACATTGCGTCCCTTCACGGTTCACGGTCAGAATCATGTTAAAACCTGCCATAGTGATCCACATGCTTTGTGTGGATCGCGTTCCAGGATCAGCCAGTGTATATCCGGTTCTTCCGACATAACTTTATGGTTGTTTGGGGCGGATATAGGGGTACAACCGTGTATAACTATGCCTGCATCAGTCACCCGCCCGCCAGTCCTGTTGCAGGGCCCTCGATTTGAAGCATTTATACAGGCCGGCATGAGTGGTGACCACCGATAAACTCACTGTTTGTCGGTGGTCGCTGGTTTTTTGGATTGCTCTAATCTTACCATCAGGTGTAGTGCAGTTACTTTGCCGTACTCTGATAAAATAAGTTAGAGCCGTTAGACCCCCTTTTGAAGATACGCCCCGTCGTTTACATATTAAGGTAACATTGTCAGTTGCTCTACTCGCGCTGGCACGCCTTGTTTAACTGCACCTTTATAGGCGATGGTAAATATGATTATATTTTAGTCAAGTTCATTAATTTACAAACTCTCGACAGTAAATGTTCGTGCGCTATCTTATATTTTATCACCAATATATTTTCATTTTAGTTGGTAAAACATTGTACATATACTTATATTGTTATCGAATGTTACTAACCAATTTAAAAAAATACATGGGCGGTGGAGATCACTACCAGGTGACCTACTTACTCGTTTGCCGGCCTATGCTATAAAAAAAGCTCTAAATCATCACAAAGAATATGACAGAGTCCACATAAAGGCTAAAACTCTCTCGTATCAACGAGTCTGCAAAATAAGGTTTCCTGATATTTCTGAGAACCCATTAATCTCAAACTGTCACGAACTTTGCTAGACAATTGCTGTGAAGTTGCGCAAAACTGTACCATTTTTAGTTAGGGTTGTCGCACATATTACCAGATCATATCAGTCGCCTGGTGATATAAAATAGCCTGTTCTCGTCTGCTCATAGACGTAACGCACTCAAGACTTCATTTTTTTTATTTAAATGAATGGCGAGACGAGCAAGGCGCTCGCCTGATGGTAAGCGCCACGTCTGCCCATAAACATAGCAACACAACACAGAACTTTGAATTACAAAGCACTGCATGGCACTGAACTGAGCTCGTCTCCCCGAGACATAGGTGTTAAGTCTCATAATTCCCAGTAATTTCACTGGCTCCAATTTCCTTCAAACCGAAACAAAAGTGCTTACACACTGTTGCTTGGCGGCAGAAATAGACAAAGCGGTGGTACCAATCCAGACGGCCTCTCACATACGAGAGGCCTATCTCGTGATGTCCTGTGAGAATATGGTAATAACACGAGCCGGCTCATCCATCATCTGTCTACAAAGTGGCTCTATCATTTAGGGAGTAACTTTACCACTTTCTAAAGAGTTTGTTTAGTCTGAGGTGAGGTGATGCCTTTACCATTCGCATTTCCCATGAGAAATATGCGTTTTTTGAAGTGATAACTTCTTACGGGAGGGTATACCGCTTCGTAACGTAACGCGTTACGGCGCCACTATGGCTTCCCTTTCTCTCACGCATACCGCAGCAATAGACAGGCTCCTCCTCTCTCACTTTAACCCACATTAGTTTAAGTTATCAGTTCTGACGAGCGCCCCGAGACGCACACGTTTTTTTATGAGGGAGTTTAATCATACAGTGATTATGTCACTCCCGTACCAAACAGAAATATTGCAACATTAAGCCTAAACATACATTATAATGCATTAATACACTCTCGCACATGTAAATAATCATACAAGTATGTATTACAATTCATAACACTAGCAACTTTATACGTTGCAATTTCTAAAATTAATATTATACGTGTGCGTCAACCCTGATTTAGAAAAAAACAAACTGTAAAGTAAGGAACGAAAGTGGTTTGTTACAAACAAAATTTCAGGACAAAATAAATCATTTTTCACTTGGGAGAATGTTTTTCCAACAGACGCAGCATTAAGTGTCGCGGAAGTGCGCGACGAAAATGTACTTATGGTGTTCCGTAGGTTGAACTGATTACTTGGTGATAGATCTATCGTCTGTGTAAGGATTATTGTTTCGATTTGAAGGATATTGACGCCAGAGAAATTACTATTATGTAATTATGGTATGTATTTATTAATAAATAAATAAATTATTAATAAATTAATAAACTACCCTCTACTTTAAAAGACAACTTAAATAAAAAAAATATTAAATGGAAATTAAAGTCGTACTTTCTTCACATTTGAATACCATTATAAATTTATTTGTGCGTGCACTTGCCTAGTTTCTATTATTACCTATATATTCATGTAAAGTTTTGTATCACGTGTGTACGTCCTGCGTCGACTTGATGCAGACCATAGCGTTGTCGACAAACCATTGTGGTTTATTCAATGCTATACGTTGTATTGTTTTTATGATTAATAAAAAATAATGAAAAAATAATTTATATATATAAATACATATAGGTATTGAAGATTCCGTGGGCAGTAGAGATCACTTACCATCAGGAGACCTACATGTTTATCGGGTAGATGTATGAAAATGCTATGAGAAATGCGGTGCTTTGTATGATGTTGCTTCTGTTTATGGGGAAGCGTGGCTTTTGCTTACTGCCAGGCAAGAACCTGCTCGTTTCGGCATTCAAGCTTAAAAAAATTCTAAGGTCTAAGGAATTACATACCTTAACGGTATTAGCAACGGAACTCTAATAAGGAACTCTTGATATTATTAACGAATTCCCAGCGTGACTGGTTCAAAACATGTTGATCAAGTCACTGGGGCTGAGTAAACAATTTTATTTACCTTTAAGGTAATAGGCAGTACAATGTATTCCTTGATATCTATTTAGATCGTGACTCCGCCTGTTTTGAAAATTTTCTCGACATGACTATGAGTGGTAGAGCCACGCTGTAGACAGTTTTGTTTACAGTATGAACGGGCCGGCTCGACCGGGTCGTTACTACTGTCTCATAAAAAACCGACGTAAAGTAGCGGCTTGCTGCTGCGTTTCGTACGGTGAGTCTAATATTCGGAGGCCCAAATCCCCTTCCCTTCCCAATCTATTAATTATCCCTTCCCTTTAAGTCGGCAACGCGCTTACGTTTGTTCTAGTATTGTAGGTGTACATGGGCGGTTGAGATTACTAACTATCACTTGACCCACTTGCTCGTTTGCCGGCCTATCCTATAAAAAATCCTAAGTCTAGTCTAAGCCTAAGCCTTTGAACCTCATGCAAAAAAATGTCGATCTGTTGCGCCATTGCTGCTAGAAAAAAGACTAACCAACAACGAATAAATGCACATTTACATTTTTAGTAATAATATACATTGCATTCTAAACATGCTATGTATGTAGTTTATTACGTATTTTCTTGTTTAAAATCAAGTTCTGCTAACATTTCTCAAGAACAACACTGCCGTCATTATTTATTTACTGACAAAGAACACAATTATTAAAATTAAACTTTGCTTTTACGAATTTGAATGACCTCAAGAACCTTGATGGATCTTAAAATTCGGAGCGAAGCTGTATTTTTGGTTGCGCGGGTGAGGTCAAAACTATTTATAGCTGTTCGCACATCTCGTATTTTCTCCTTAATTGACATTTACTTAGATTAATGTCGACGGATGCTGTAGCACAGACCTGTTAAAGTAGATAGTCCACTTCTTAGCATCAACTTCTTAGCTTTTTAAAGAATTTCATCACATTTGTATATTAGATTTGCTGGTGGTAGGATATTCATATCCGTTCGGTACACTGATGTTAGGGATGTTAAGTATTACAAATTATTGGGCATTATGATGCCCAATAATTTCACTGGTTTCAATGGCTTTCAAACCGAAAAAACACTAGTGCTTACACACTGTTGCTTGGCCACAAAAATAGACAAAGCGGTCGTACCAACCCAGACGGCCTCTCGCATACTAGGGACCTACCACTTTGTAAATAAATAATGAATGGTAAATGAGTTGCCCTATCTACCACATGATCAATAATCGTAAAACTTAGAGCGGATAATTGCGGTGACGTGAGACAGTGATAAATCCAGTTTTAATAAGTGCTTACACGTACAAGTATTCGTTACCTACACACATTGTTATTTCGATCTATGTGAGCTTACTTCTGTTGCAGATATTCTCCAATTTAGGAGTACTATGAAAAGTCTAATTTGCCAAAAAGTTTTCGATCTATATGTAACTAGCGACCCGTAACTAGGCTTAAGACGGGTAAAAATATGTTTCTTACAACATTACATTACAATACCTTGAAAATTTCTATACTATAATTGTACGTATTATACGTATAAACCTTCCTCATAAAGCACTCTATCTATTGCTGAAAAGTGCATTAAAATCCGTTAAATAGTTTAGAAGATCTAAGCGAACAGACAGCGGAAGCGACTTCATTTTATACTATGTAAAGATTTTCCTTTAATTTTTTTGCAAGTATATACGATAAGGCATACGCGTGAGAATCATATCCTCCACTATTTTATATGTCGCTTGCGTATTTGGCATGTTTTGTAGACATGTTGTTTATAAACCTGAACTGACAGATGACCGCAACATTAAAATATCGACAGGCAACGATAGATTGTTAGGTTGAAGTGGTTTTATATACAGACATGTGTTGGAACTGACGATAATAATAATTATGTCTAAGTGGACAGAGATCGTCTCGACTGAGATCCAATTACAGGCGAGATATTGTCATTATGAACGTATAACAATGTGACACCTAATTACTTATGAGTGGTAGAACCACGCTGTAAACAGTTTGTCTACAGCATGAATGCGCCGGCTCGAGCGGGTCGTTACCACTGTCTCATAGAAAATTGATGAGAGCAAGTAGCGGCTTGCTGCTGTATTTCGCACGGTGAGTAAGATATCTGGAGGCCCAAATCCCTTTCTGTCCCTTTCTCAATTCTTTAATCATTTTTATTTATATTATAATTCTAAAATCATTTGTCTCTTCACAGTCGGCAACGCGCCTATGATTCTAGTATTGTAAGCGTGCATGGGCGGTGGAGATCACTTACCATCAGGTGACCCACTTGCTCGTTTGCCGGTCTATGTTTTATAAAAAAAATACCTACATATAATTTTTTTATCCGAGCATGGCAAAGTGACTGCACTACACCTGATGGTAAGCGTAGTGCAGTCCAAAAAACCAGCGACCAACAATGAGTTTATCGGTGGTCACCAGAGTCATGCCGCCCTGTATAAACCATTCTTTGCGGGCGAAAACTCTTATTTCAATTAAATGGATAAAAATCTAAAGGAAACTTCAAAAATTCCAATTAAACACCGGCCCAATTACAGATCTCATCTCTTATTTGAAAAGTAAATTTGTTTTAACGCACACGCTATCAACGAAACAAACAACAGTTGCGAGAAATTTCAATTCTCCCAACCGATATTTGCGCGATAAATCATTAGGAGAAAAATAAATAATTTCCTCAAGACATTTCGTCTATATTACGTCAAAAGACAGCGCCGAAACCAAATCTTCCTAAACAACAATATATCGCTTTAAAGAACTTGCGATCAATGAAGGACATAATTATTCTCCGTGCCGATAAAGGTAATGCGACAGTAGTAATGGATACGTCAGATTATAATAATAAAATAGAACAACTTCTGTCGGAGGGAAATACATACAAGCAGGTTAGAACAGACCCAACTAATAAAGTTTTAAAGGCGACTAGCTCTCTAATAAACTGTTACTCCGACACATTAAATCTTGACGTAAACTTACTTGTCCCTTCGTGTGCAAAAGCTCCTAAACTGTATGGGTTACCAAAAATACACAAGCCAAATGCTCCACTACGTCCCATCGTGAGTCAGGTCGACACACCAACCTACAGACTGGCTCAGCACGTAGCAAAAGTGCTTTCACCACTAAGAGGAAACACTAGAGCATCTGTGAAGGATTCATACCAATTTGTCAGTGATATTAAACACTTACAATTAGCTGACAATGAAACCATGGTTAGTTTTGATGTCCAGTCTCTATTCACAAGCTTACCCGTACAAGACTGCATCGAAATTGTATCTAAGAAGTTAGCAGATAATAACATGCCCATAGAATATGCAGAATTACTCAAACATTGCCTCACATCTGGCTATATGTTGTGGATGAATCAATTTTATGTACAAGTGGATGGAGTAGCTATGGGCTCACCTGTGTCTCCAGTAGTCGCCGACATTTTCATGGAGGACTTCGAGGAGACAGCCCTAAGCACAGCCCCCGTCACTCCCAGGTTTTACAAACGGTACGTAGATGATACATTCACAATTTTACCATCTGACAAAGTATCTGCATTTTTAGATCATCTTAACTCCATCAACAATAAAATACAATTCACTGTGGAGTTAGAACAAAATAAATCTCTTCCTTTCTTAGATGTTTTAGTTATTCGTAATCCTGATCAGTCTTTAGGCCATACTGTATACAGGAAAATGACCCATACAGATAAATACCTGAATGGTCAATCTCACCACCATCCAAAACAGTTAGCTACCGTGGGTAAATCTTTGTTTCAGAGAGCACAAGGAATCTGTGACGAGGAACATCTGGCTGCCGAGCTGCAACATGTCAAGCAAGTACTGCGAGACAACAAGCTCCAAATTCCACGCCGTCGTCACAGAAACCGAGTGAAACCAGCCACAGTTGAACGTGTACCTGTTGTGTTACCTTTTGTAAGAGGAGTCACAGACAAGATTGGCTACATACTGAAGCGTGCTTCAATTAAAACTTACTTCAAGCCGCCCAAGAAGATTAGTCAATTTTTACCACCTGTCAAGTGCCATATACCTCTACAGGAACAGGGAGTATACAAAATCGACTGTGACTGTGGCCTCTCCTATATCGGTCAAACCAAAAGAAACATAGGGACCCGCGTAAAAGAACACATAGCTGATGTTAAACACCGACGCTCTACGAAGTCTGCAGTTGCTGAACATTCTGAGGAAGGCTCCAATCATTATCTTAGATTCGACAAACCACAAATCCTTGCTAAAGAACACCGATTCCTACCTAGGATGATTCGTGAGGCTATTGAAATCAAAAAACATCCAAATTTCAATAGAGAAGATGGTTGGAAGCTAGCACAAGCCTGGGATCCGGTTATACATTTAATTAAATCGGAACCCAAAAGACCAATTGCCAGACCTCAAGACACTGTGAGCTCCTTCTGCGTAGATCGGACCAAACCATAAAGATTTTTGTAATTGTAAATTGAAGGTAGATACTGTAACATTAACATTTTTGGACAACCTACACCTCAGTCCTCCCCGTGACCACGAAGGCTGAAAAGTCTTCGAAACGTCGGGATCAAAATTAATAAAAAACCGCGATAAAATCCGTTTAAATTAGTTTTATTTCAATTTCCTCCAGTTTACGAGGCCGAACCAAAAATGGTGGAAAACGAAGTTTTCTCATTTCCTTCGGAGACATTAACACGTTGTACGGCAAACGTGACCAGAATACAAATGGACTGACGAATTAAATATTCATCTTATTTGTGCTTTGATTCTTCGGGGTCGTGTATATGTGTCTTAAAAGATGTATAAAAAAGCCTAACGTTGGCTTACAACGGTTAAAATACGGGATCAAGTCCTTCGATCACCGCTCTGAGTTAAATATTAACTTTTATTAGCAATAAACTACTACGCGAGGTTATATTCTGCTTTCACAAATCTTGGCGTAACTTACATTACAAGGTGGTAGGACCCTAGTGGTTGGTACCACCGCTTTGTCTATTTCTGCCGCCAAGCAACAGTGTGTAAGCAGTGTTGTGTTTCAGTTTGAAGGACATTGGAGCCAGTAAAATTACTGGGTATTATGAGACTTAACATCTTATGTCTCGGGGTGACGAGTGCAGTTCAGTGGCATGCAGTGCTTTATAATTGAAAGTTTTGTGTGGTGTTGCTTCTGTTTATGGGTAGGCGTGGCGCTTACTATCAGGCTGGCGCTTGGCGCGTCTTGTTATTCAATAATAAAAAAAATATGTCATACAATAACACGACGCATGGTAGCGCCGGCGGAAACAAGGACGGGACGCCGGCCAGAGTTACGGGCATTTGCTTAGGATATTGCAATACTTGGAATTTGTGCTCATATAACTCATATAACATATAAATAAAAAAATAAAAAAAAAATAATATGACGATATGCCTATCACATCTCTTCTTTTTTTCACCTGCCCTTAACCTACTCACAGTGGGGACAGCGCATCACGGCTTTTAACACATGTGATTTAGCCGACTGTTTTTATGACCGGCCGCCTGTCTGACGTCAAGAAATAAACACTCAGAAAAAACACTAAGACCCGAAACAAGTGTACGTGGATCTCACACACATATTTCTCTTTCGGAACGGGAATCGAACCCGCGGTCTCTTACTTCACAGCCCGCTACTCACCCACTGCGCCATGAAGGCTGTCCTGCGCTATTATTTTAATAGTTTACAAAAAAAACTTTTAGTTTAATATTAATAACCCCGTAAATGCATATACTACCGGTTGGAGGTTACGCTGAAAGCCCGGTATTCACGGAACTGCGACGTAGCTCCTTTCTTAGATAAGAAATTACTTTTACACTTCACGACATTCACTATATACTATAATTTTTTTCATATTTCTACAGTAATATTATAATAAAGAGGAAAGATTTGATTTTTTTATGTAAAAAATAGACTTAAAAACTACTGAAACGATTTAAAAAATTCTTTCACCATTAGAATTCTACATTATCCCTGATGAACATAGGCTACTTTTTATCCCGAAAAAAGCAGATCACGCGGGCGGAGCCGCGAGGAAAAGCTAGTATTAAATACACCAATACCTTTTCACGCTTGTGGTAGGATATTCATATCCGCCCGGATAGTGACCACCGTACACATGGCAAAACCTGCCATAGCGACCTACACACATTGTGTGGATCTCGTTCCAGGATCGGCCAGTATATCCGGTTCTCCCGAGGGGCTTGCGACATGACTTGATAGTTGGTTGCGGCGGGTATAGGGGTACATCTCTGTATCCCTGTGCCTGCATCGGTTATCCGCCTGTCCTGTCGCAGACCCCTCAATTTACTCCTTCCCTCTCCGAAGAGGGAACACATTGTAATGTAAAAAAATCGTGTCGATATCGCATCGTCAATTATAATTATGCGTAAAGGAGTGAATTTCCCGACGACATTAGGTCGGATCGCACATCTCGAGGGTGAAAGATAAAGAAGCATAAAATATAATGTCAGCTGTGAAGAAATGAGATTCCAGATTATTTCGGATAAAATACTTCGTGTAATGTCGGATAGTTTAACTTCGGAAGTACTATCCGGGGTGGTATCTGCGGAATTGTTGAAGTTAATTTCTTATAAACTTTATCACTAATTTTGCTTGAATTTGTAACATTTTTAAATGAATAGGATTTATGCGGTGTTTTTTATGATTTTAATCAATACATTGCCCATAATCAATATTGGAAGTTTATTATCTACTAAAAATTATTTAAGTAATAGGCTAATATAATACAATCTGGAGGGCATGATTGTCGAATGACAATAAAAGGATGCATGCCATATGCGATGACGTCAACCTATACGATGGTTATAACGCGGCGCCCGCGTACGAGGGAGATAGCTTGATAGTCCCACTACTCATTTATATTATTTCACACGCGTTTTATTCCTTATTTGAAATATTAATTGTGTTCTAATTTTTCAACCAATTTTGATTTAATTTTCGTAATAGTTTATTTTATATTATTATCTATCACGTGTACATTCATATTCGAATTCAAATGCATCAATCATATTGAACTGTCATGTTGTAGGTTTGAAAACATTCAGTGAACATTGTCGCAGAAAAGACCTATTTTCGACAATTCCAGTCCCGGGCTGATTTGATGCTGATGCTGACTTCACTGCGCTTACCATCAATCAGGTGTAGTGCAGTCACTTAGCTGTGAAAAAAAAACAATTACGGATTCTCATTGCGTCAATATTTCACCAATATAAGCGCACTTATATACATTTTTTTTTTTGAGTCTACGAACTTTATACGAAATGAGAGTGGTAGAAGAGTAGAGTGGTAGAGCCACGCTGTAGACAGTTTTGTCTACAGCATGAATGGGCTCGTTCGACCAGGTCGTTACCACTGTCTCACAGAAAACCGACGTAAAGTAGCGGCTTGCTGCTGCGTTTCGTACGGTGAGTGCGATATCCGGAAGCCCAAATCCCCTCCCCTTCCCAATCCCTTTCCTTTAAGGTCGGCAACGTGCCCATTATTCTTCTGGTGGTGGGCGTACATGGGCGGTGGAGATCACTTACCATCAGGTGACCCACTTGCTCGATTGCCGGCCTATGCTATAAAAAAAAATCCTTTAGGAGCTAGAAACCCTTCTCTAATATCTCCTAACACAATACATATACAAATATAATAAAGGATAATGCTAGTTTGTTACTCAAGGCGTGGATTCAAACAGCTATTATTTGTAATGACCTGGCCAATTTAACACAATACGTAAATTAGTTTCGGGTACAATATTCTAAGAAAGGTTGTAGGGATGAGTAATGGTTGATGCGGTCTTTATCAACTTCACTCGTGCGATTATAAATTAAATGTTTTCTAGTAAATTAAAAGCCAAATCTAAGTGAATATGTCTAATGGTAAATAGCCTCATTGCTATCGCCTCAATATATTTCCTTCCTCCTTCCTTCTTTCATCTCCATCCCATGGTTGCCTGTAAGACATTGCCCTGAGCGATAAGGCCGCCAATTGTACTTCTAATATTAGTTATATTTTAGTGTTATGTACTGTACTCCTTGTGTACAATGAAGTTTAAAATAAATAAATAAATATATCGTAAAAAACTTGTGTCCAAAAACGAGACGATGAAGGTAACTTTCGTTATATATTTTTTTTATTGAATGACGAGACGACCAAGGCGCTCGCCTAATGGTAGAAGTAACACCACGCAGAACTTGGAATTACAAACCACTGCATGGCACTGAACTGCGCTCGTCACCCCGATACATAAGATTCTAAGTCCCATAATGCCCAGTTATTTCCCTGGCTTCAATGTCCTTCAAATCGAAACACAACAGTACTTATACAATGTTGCTTGGTGGCAGAAATAGACAAAGCGGTGGTACCAACCCAGACGGCCTCTCGCACTCGAGGTACCTACCACCTTGTAGGTCACGACCACGTATTAAAAACAATTTTATATTTCGATGCTGTGAAAGAAAGAATGTCAGGAAGTCGCTGGATGCAGGCCGCTTCCAACAGGTCGGTCTGGGCATCTTTGGGGGAGGCCTATGTTCAGCAGTGGACGTCTTGTGACTGATGATGATGATGATGAAAGAAAGAATTGTATACAATAATACAAATCCAGAAACATATTCATGGATCGAAATAGCCCTTCCCTATTTTAAAGGACACGCTACCGCTTCACCTAGCTTGTAAACATTATACCAAAGGGTCGTCCTGTGTAAATGTTTCCCGACACAATACCGGCTGAGCGTCTCTGGGAATCGATAGAAATAGTATTGTGAACGCATTTAAACTATTCCAAATTGGTTTAAGTCTCGACTGATTATGAATTTCTCTTGATGTTGGGTATCCAGGGAATATATGCTACAAATGTGTTTAAGAGATAAGAATTTAAATTTTGCTGATGATTTGCTGGTTGTAAGATATTTATATACGTCTGGATAGCGACCACCGTACACATGGTGTTAAAACATGCCATAGTGACCTACACACATTGTGTGTGTCGCATTCTAGGATCATCCAGTGTACATCCGGTTCTCTCGAAGAGCTTGCGACGAAACTTGATGTTTGTTTTGGGCGGATATAAGGGTACATCCTTGTATCCCTGTGCCTGCATCGGTCATCCGCCTGTCCTGTCGTAGGCCCCCGATTTGCGTTGTCTCTTTTCGGAGTGTAGAAAAGCATTTATACAGGCCGGAATGAATCTAGTGACCACCGATAAACGCTTAGTTTGTCAGTGGTCACTGGTTTTTTTGGACTGCACTGCGCTTAACATCAGGTGAAGTGCAGTCACTTTGGCGTGCCCGAATAAAACAATAAATAAATAAGAGGTAATGCTTTAGTCATTACGTTACTATAGGAAAAGGAGTTTGTGTTTCTATCTCATAGGAACCTATTGTGATGTGGCAGTCCAATGCCATGCAGTGCTTTGTAATTCATAGTTCTGTGTGTTGCTTCTGTTTATGGGCGGGTATGGTTTTTGCCATCAGGTGAGCGACCGGCACGTTTCGTAAATCAGAAAAATAAAAAAGTGACTCGATTATATACTTGGGTCCCAAAATATATTATTTGTAGTAACACCCTTGTAACTTTAAAACTAAAACCGATATACATCGACCATTTACATAAATTAATTATTATGCGAATACTGTTGTTCGTATTGTCTGTAACACCACATTGTTGTGTTTCCAAACTCACGTATATGGAACAAGTTTGATTGAAAATTTCCATTAACATGTAGTTGGGACAATGTATATGTACGAACAAACACCAAGTTTTAATTAAACTCTCAATATCGTTTGTGATTATTTATGGAATATTTTTATTGGATAACGAATGAGAGGAAACGGTTTTCATGAAGCAGGAAGGGCACAAGCAGGCAAGTTGGTCACCTGATGGTAATCCACCGCCCATAACGTATACTATATTGTCAGTGGAATTGAGCCTGCGCTGACTTCCTTTCTTGGTTTATCTTTAGTTCTCGAAAATGAACAAAAATATCGCTCTCTCTTCTCTTTTTTTATCCGAGTACAGCAAAGTGACTGCACTACACCTGATGTTAGGCGTGGTGCAGTTAAAAAAAACCAGCGACAACCGCCAAACAATGAGTTAATCGGTGGTCACCAGAATCATGCCGGCCTGTATAAATGCTTCTTCCCTCTTCGGAGAGTAAAGAAGAAGCAAATCGAGGGGCAAGCGACAGGACAGACGGATGAACAATGCAGGCACAGTAATACAAGGAAGTATCCCGATATCCGCCCCAACCAACCATTAAGTCATGTCGAAAGCATCTCGAGAGAACCGGAGATACACTGGCTGATCCTGGAACGCGATCCACAGAAGTTGTGTGTATCACTATGGAGGTTTTAATACCATGTGTGAGATGGTCGCTAGCCGCCCAGCTAGACATGAATATCGTACCTCCAGCTAATTTTATGTAGAACTCTCCGTCTCCTTTCCCCGTTCCAATCCCCCTTCCATTTATTTAAGGGCGTAGGTGAGGGAATCCATAATTATGCGAATATTCACGGGCAGTGAAGATCTTTTGCAATCAAGGGATCCATTTGCTCGATTACTTATCTCTGCTATAAAAAGACAATACCAGGCAGGCCAGCTAAGCAGTAAACCTAAGCACCTTTACACCTACTTAGCCAATACAACTTGAAAAAGAACCCTTTCGAATTAATTTTTCGAATTATTAAACACAATTTATATGCATAAAGAACGCCTCGGATACGCTAACGACTTGGACAAAGTTTTATGGGCGATTATTAAAATGTGTCGCCGCGTCTTATTTAATAGATAATGTATTGTTATTGCCTGGAATTTTACCAACTTTCTACGACATCTTGGAATGTTTTTTATGGTTCACGCAGATAATGTAATACATTTTAAATGCCTTTTATTTTGTCTTGATTACTTAGACTTAATCGTAAAATACTGTCCGAAAGAGCAAAGTAATTGTGGTGATCACAAGTGATAGGGCCACGCTGTAGACAGTTTTTGCCTACAGCATGAATAGGCCAGATTGATTGGGTTACCACCGTCAGAGAAGAGAACTGGCGTAAATTAGCAGCTTGCTGTGGCATTTCGTATGGTGAGTGAGATATGTGGAGGCTAAAAAATACTGGAAACCTAAATATAAATACTACAAATTTCAAGTTGGTGCTTTCTACCAAAAATAGATCTTAATAGCACCAACACAAATTTAACTATTTTTATTTTTTAAGTTTTTCTATTCAGATTTATTCATAACATATAGTAGAGAGCGGGATTTTCCTTATGATATGTATAAGGGTTAGTTTATCTCTAAGCACATTTCAAAGGCATAAACAACAACAAAATATCACATTTGATATAAATCAAAAATAACACGTAAACAATAGAAATTCTCTCCTGGGGGAACATGTGTTGCAATTCTTACGGGTGGAGGGTTCCGGACTACTTAATCAAAACATCCTTTTATTTCCGATTCTCCCGGGATTCCTTTGTGTGACATGATAAAGGAGGTATAATGTGTTACCACAGTATTGTCAATGCCTTCATGTTTCGATTACGCAATTTGTCGAATATTTTAAGCGACTTCAATATACATACATTCGCACTCACGCTTTAATTCCCGAAGGGGTAGCCAGAAGTGTTACCAGTATGCACACATTTCACTGAGTCTATTTCCGTCCCATGGAGTGATAGAACTTCACAAAACTATTCTAATTATTAAAAACTGCATAAAATATTATTAAAAACTCGACTACAAAAAAGACAATTTAAATGTAATACATTATAAAGAACGAGACAAAACAAAATTAAAATCTATATATATAAAACTCAAAGACTGACTGACTGAGTGACACACATACACTTCATAGATGTATACACTTCTGCTCTACTGGAACGACAGTGTTCCTAGTAGCTGCCGCTATATTTATAAGGTATTATTCGTCGTCGCTGTCATTCTATTTACCGACTACCCTCACGATAGTTATTATACCCAAGGTATGCTTGTACAGTAGTTCAACCATACACTACACTACTGCATAAGCAAGAAGCAACAGTTGAATTTTGAAATGATTTACCAAACCTTATAAACTTTTAACGGATACATTTTGCCACAGGAATAGGCAATCAAGATTGTTTCACGAAATCGCCTACAGCTGTTTTACGGCTTTAATTAAAGGCTTGAGATGTTAAAGGTCTTTGATAATAAAAATAAAATGAGGAATTTATTAATTATGCCTCTCGTCTCCAATAATTTTGTCTGAAAAATTACAAGGAATCTTTTGTTCACGGCTTTGAACCTGTAATAAGTATTCTGAAGGCAAACAAAAGAAATCACTTGGCTTTGGGTATTGTGGGAGTATTACGGCTTTGATGCTATGTTCAAAGGTTTTTTAGAACAAAGTATAAGTGCCGTAAGGTATATTTTTTTATTGGCCTAAATTACGAAAGCAGGTCACTCGCCTGATGGTAAGTTTCACGCCTACCGAAAACAGAAATAACATCACACATAGAGTTACAAAGCACTGCATTACATTGGTCTGCGCTCGTCACCCATAAGGTTAAGTCCTTGTTAAGTCACTTCCACCACCCATGAACATCCATTGTATCTGAGAAATCATGAATGCATTGCCGAAGTTAAGTTAAAGGGAAAATTAAGGTATTTGGAAGGAGGGATTTGCACTTCGAATTCAATTCGAATACGTTTTCTTCATACAGTGCTAACAACACGGTCGAGCCGGCCCGTTTATAAATAAATACACCCAACAGTCACATACATAGTCCTGACACCACAGTAAGATACGAGTCTTGTGTCGTGGGTATCAGAAACTACGAGAGGCTTTCAGTCTTATAACACCTAGATCCCGAAACAAACATTTGTCTCGGTGTAGGGCTCGAACCCACGGCCTCTCGCTTTACAGCCGGCTACACGCCCGCTGCGCCACGGAACCTGTCGATGCCTGCTGTTTTTGCTGTAGAAAAATCTGTACAGTTTGGTTCTTACACCAACACGGCGGAGCCGGCCCATTAATGCTGTAGACAAAACTATCTACAGTATAGTTTTTACATTTCAATACATATACAAATACGTATATACAAAGCGGACGCCTCGCTGTCGCCGCTCTTTGCAGCTGCGCTCTTCAAAAGTGCCTTTAAATCAATAAATCATTTAAAATGTCGCAATTAGAAATGAAATTGTCAAATCCATGAATCTTCCGTGTGCAAATTAAAAGGGAATTTTATTAAAATCGCTTATCCATCGACCGTCAATCTTCTGTTATGAGGGTTATCTCTCAACGTCTCGATAGAAATTGGCACACTGTTACGTTAAACGGTGAAAAAATATTCCAAATGATCTACGGTCGGGTCGCACTGGACTTCAGATAGGGTTGTACGGGTTTTGAATCGATAAATGGATTAATCGGATTGTTGTGAGTTAATTATTCTAAAATATACAAGGGATAGACTTTGAATCGATACACGGCTGAGCTGTTTTTAAAAGAAGAACAAGCGCATGACGTCATGGTAAGTAATTTCCGTCGTCCACGACCATTTATATTGCTAGAGCAATTGAAAATGGAATAGGGGTTGGCATGGAATTTCAGGGACTTCCAGTAATCTTACTGACCGTACAACATTCAACAGCAAACTCTAGCTTTATGTAGGTCCATTGTGAAAAAATATTTTTATAGAAGAGACCGGCAACTTCCATGAATACTCACAATATTCGATGAATATTTAAGGTGAGACAGGGATACCATCCTCTAGTTGCAACGCCACCTATTAATACGATACAAAAATCTTTCTACAGCTTGACTTACTTGTGTGTGCTGTGTCACATAAACGTGTGTATAGGCAGGCGTGGCGACCTTCGCTCTCGTCATTTAGTTGTTTAATTCTCTTAAAGAAATAGAAAAGAAATTGTGTAAAAATATCGATAGTAAATCGATCTTATCTCTCCCCTACAGCTGGACACTGATTGATGACACCCCGTTGGGAGTATCAGCCTGGTCCACACATTTGTCACCGGTATGACGAGCGGGACTTACCAATGTATTTTCACGCATGGTGAATTGAGATACCCGTTTTGATAAGTGGTATTTTGCATATATTAAATAACCATCTGAATACAATGTCCTTGAAAGTATAGAATAAAGAGCATGGTAATTATTATTTTGTAATAAAATAATAACAGGTTGTCTTGATGAAATCACCGGTTGCGCTCAGACTGTATGATCCTTACTTTTAAGTTCTTTATTTGGCGTGCAATAAAGGATATTCTATCTATCTAGATAAGGATAAAACAAAATAGCAGAGGGATTTCATTTAGTAACTCCAGGAATGACGATTTTGTCACGTTTTAATAAAATAGGAGAACGTCAGTCACAAATGACTGTTCCACTCCAATCTATCCAATCAATCCAATGATCGACCGACTTGGAATTTGAATCCAGGACTCAAGGATCTCACCCAAAGTACGATGCCATTAGGTTAATGAACAGTAAATAGTAGAAAAGCTAAATGTTATCCAAAAATCACAAGCAACAATCAACCATCATACATACGCTGCTACAAGCCTAAATATTACCAATTACGAATCTATAAAATTAGATATAACGCGGACGTGTCGCTATCTCGTGGTATCTTATCTCTGTCGCGCACCTCAAAAGAGGCCTTAACAGTTACTCCAGCTATAATCTTTAAACCATCGGGTCATTGAATTTACTTAAGGATTGCCATACTCTGACCAAGCCGGCTTACGTGCATCTACAGTACGAAGGCATTTGAGACTTAAGCCACTGACTATTGCTATCTTGAGATTCGAACCCGTCTTGAAAATAGAGATTAATATAAGCTGCAGCAATAGTATATTAAGATTAACGTCTTAATGTGGCACAGTTATAGTACCATAGTAGTGTATTCTAATACGAATATGGAAGTTTTTTTTTGATTGAATAACGAAACGAGCAAGGCGCTCGCCTGATGGGAAGCGCCACGCCTGCCCATAAACAGAAACAACACCACACATAACTTTGAATTACAGAGTGCTGCATGGTACTGAACTGCGCTCGTCACCCCGAGACATAAGGTGTTAAGTTTCATAATTGCCCAGTAATTTCACTGGCTTCAATGTCCTTTAAACCGAAACACAACAGTGCTTGCACACTGTTGCTTGGCAGCAGAAATACGAGACGCATACGAGGGACCTACCACCATTTTCAGAATTTTACTTTGACAGCCTCCGTGACGCTATAGACGAGTAGCTGACAGTAAAGCAGGAGGGTACCTGATCGATTGCCGCACCAAGGGCAAATGCTGGCAAAAAGCTGTGGCTCCGCAAGCCAGCACGCGTGGTTCTGTTAACGAAAGGTGAGAATGGGATAAGGTCAAACAATTCTTCAGAGCATTCACCGTGATACAGACGGTAAAAGTATACCAGTTACGTAATGATATTTTCATAACAGTGTGAGCAATAATTATACTTATAATTAATCCATACGTAACTTTGAAAAATCAGGGGTATATGCCTTGGAGATTGGGATCGAAGCCATGACCGGTTCTGTCTGGGCTGTCCACTACTACTGTAAATTTAACAGTTCTTACTGCTATTCTTAGTAACTTCCTACTGCTATTACAAATGTGAAAGTTTGGATGTTTGTGAGTTATTAATTTGTATTTTTTTTTATTTGATTGAATGACGAAACGAGCAAGGCGCTCGCGTGATGGTAAGCGCCACGCCTGCCCATAAACAGAAACAACACCACACAGAACTTTGAATTACAGAGCACTGCATGGTACTGGACTGCGCTCGTCACCCCGGCACATAATACCCAGTAATTTCACTGGCTTCAATGTCCTTCAAACCCAAACACAACAGTGCTTACACACTGTTGCTTGGCGGCACAAACAGACAAAGCGGTGGTACCAACCTAGTCGGCCTCTCGCTTCTACCTTGTTTGGGTGTTTGTTAGTCAATCACTCCTTACAGTCTGAACAGGTTTGGAAAAAAAATGCCCCACAGATGAACTATGACCTGGATTATGTAACTTTTTATCCAAACAAAGGCCGTTCACCTGGCTGCCCACGAGCTAATAAATCATAAATATGTTTGATCGGATAAATTAACGGTTAATTTAACATGACGTCGGTAAATGAGCTCATACGAGGTCAATACCATTAATAGATTACACAATTTTCATTGTGTACGCTATTAACTAGGCTTTTACAGCTGTTACAGCTGATATTTGAGTCGGGTAATAAGTTGTTTGCTGTGGGTCATGAATGAATCTCTGTTTTTTTTTACTAGCCCTGTATTATATACGTCCCACTGCTGGGCACGAGCCTCCTCTACTGAATGAGAGGGATTAGGCCTTAGTCCACCACGCTGGCCTAATGCGGGTTGGGAGACTTCACATAACTTCGAAAAATCTTATGAGCTCTCAGGTATGCAGGTTTCCTCATGATGTATATCCTTCACCGTTAAAGCAAGCGATAATTAATAATTAATATACACGTAACTTAGAAAAGTCAGTGGTGTATGCTCTTGGGGCTGGTTTTGAACCTGCGACTTTCGTCTCGACAGTCTATACCACTCCCCGCTGAGCTATCGCTACTCACAGCGTACAACGGCTAAGAATCTCTGTTAACAAAAGTATTTTACAGTAGACCGCGGCTTGGCTATACCCTTGATATTGCTGTTGACCTTGAACGGTGGCAGGCCATCAGGTGGACTGTCTGATAGTCTGCCTTCGAAAGTCAAAAAAGTAGAAGTGTTGCGACTAGTGATTTACGCTGACGGAATATCCGTTCCAACGTGTAATGAGGCTTTATTGAGCACATATCCAGTCTTGGGGCCTAACATGAGCCGACGAGATAATATTATCTCAGGCTCAAATAAGAACACTATTGATGACAAACATCACAGATGTGTCAACATTAGATAAAATTACACCCTCATGTTAGGATTCCTAGATAAATACTATCAAGAAGTAAATTATATTATTTTATCTACTTTTATTTCTTCTTTTGAATTATGATTCTATATAGTTTTATGTCGCATAGTTGTTTGTTCTTTATTAAAACATTATTTCAAGGTTTTGCAGCCTGAATATGCTTTAATTATGTCAATAAGGATTTACTAGCAGAGCCACGCTGTAGACAGTTTTGTTTACAGTATGAATGGGCCGGCTCGACCGGGTCATTATGACTGTCTCACAGAAAACCGACTTAAAGTAGCGACTTGCTGCTGCGTTTCGTACAGTGAGATATCCGGAGGCCAAAATCCTCCTTCCCTTCCCAATGCCTAATCATCCCTTTCCTATAAGCAACAACAGTCAGCAACACGCCTATGATTCTTCTGGTATTATGGGCCTACATAGGCGGTAAAGATCACTTACCATTAGGTGACCCACTTACTCGTTTGTTTGTTTGCACAATAAATTAAAATGCGTCATACATTATACAAAAATCAATGATCACACTTTGGTTATTTATTTTGAGCTCTTGGATCTAGTGTTACTCTACAATTTTAGCGTCCATCAAACGACTGGTTTTGCATTTCATCCATCTTTTAGTTGTTTCGTGCCAAAATATTCAGATTGGAAGTGTGTGCGTGAAATATTAAACTCATACAATATTAAATTACCATACATCACGATCAGGAGCTTCACATAAGTAATTTAATTTAACTGAAAGAAAACACATAAAAATAAAAATTGCCCATAAAAAGAAGTGGGTGAATAAATGCTTGGCGTAAGTTACGAGCGAATGTAGACAACACATTTTTTTTAATAACATTGCTAGTTAGATGAAATGAATGCTGCCATTTCTAAAATCCATACCCGACTGCATGATTTTTTATAGGATAGGCTGGCAAGCGAGCACGTGGGTCACGTGATGGTAAATGATTTCCACCACCCATGTACTCCAATAATACCAGAAGAATCATGGACGCGTTGCCGACCATAAAGGAAAGTTGTAATTACGGATTGAGAAGGGGGGTTGAGCTGGCCCATAATTAAAAAAAGAAAAATAAATCAAATAAAAAAAAATCATCTATACAAAGAAATAAAATTGGAGTGTCTGTTTGTGATATTAAAATAACCGCTTTTTACTAAGTGCATTTGGATGTATACACGGTACATATACAAAATAATATTTTTTATATTTTTTTGTCTATCTGTTTGTTTAGGCTAATCTCTGAAATTGCTAGACAGATTTTGACGGGACTCCCACTGGCAGATAGCTGATGTAACAAGGAGTAATTTAAGCTACTTTTATTTTAGAAAAAAAAAATATTTTAGGAAAAAATAGATCGCACAAAAAAAAACTTAAAAGATAAACTTTGCGAACTGAACAATAGCTGTTTTATTAACTACCACGCGGACAAAGTCGCGGGTAACAGCTTGTTGATTTATAAAACTGCTGAGTAAGCATATTTTTGGTTTGTTTTTTTTTCTACATCTTGTAACTCGGTCCAATCCAGCTCCAGTTGAAAGTTATGTCCGTCCTCTGACACAACTCTGACGTTACAGATTCATTTTGTTATCTCGCTGTATATCGTATCGCGACTCACGAGTTCTGTTTGATATTGTATCACAGTGTTGCATACTATTTATAAGATGGTAGGTCCCTCGTATGCGAGAGGCCGTCTGGGTTGGTACCAGCGCGACGTCTATTTCTGCCACCAATCAACAATGTGTAAGCACTGTTGTGTTTCGGTTTGAAAGACATTGAACCCAGTTAAATTACTGGGCATTATGAGATTTAACATCTTATGTCTCTGGGTGAGCCGAGACGAGTACGTATGATGTTGCTTCTGTTTTTGAGCAGGCGTGGCGCTTACCATCGGGTGAGCGCCTTGCTCGCCTCATTCAATAAAATAAAAAAGACCAGTATTTGCATGGCCTGCTATCCTCTACTTATGTGTACGGGTTTTAATTACTAATATCCAATTAATGTTATTGCATCACTCAGCAGAGGTGTAACCAGTTTACCCACATTTCTCCGAGCGTATCTCCATCCCATGATGTGATATCACACATCCATAGCCCTTCCCTTTAAAAAAAGTGGAGATGCAAGAAGGAAGGAAATGGGAGAGGAAGGGATGGAAAGGGAAACCTACATTTATTTACACTACTTAGACATTTTGGAAGCCACTTACATGAAATGAAATTAGAAAGAATCTTGAGTCCAAGGTTCCGTTAACTTGGCTCAAATAAATCTGCCAATAGGCCTGCTTAGGGGCCGTAATAGATGGCTCGGTCGACATGCGTTCATTTGGGGAGGATTTTCAGGGTACCGTGTAAAAATAATGGATCCATTAAAGATTTGCCATTTCCGATAGTGCACAAGTCAGTTCATTCATATAGTATCTAAGACAATAGTTTACTTAATTGGTTCTTAACTATATATGGAATACAAACATATCATAAATCAGTAGGATGCTTGCTGTCGGTATGAACGTTAATTTGTTCCTGCATGACTCAAAAATAGCTAAACAGATTTCGATGTAAGTTTCAATGTTATATGAAACAAAACTCCAGGAAAAGGTTGCGAAAACTATTTTTATTCCAGAAAAGGAATTTCACATGAATAGAGCCGCGGGAAAAAACTAATTAAAGACGTTTTTTTGAAAAAAAAATGTCATTATACTATATCGTTGAAAACTTACAGTTAAATAGTTTATCAAGACTGTGCTTTTTTGAAATATGCGGGTCCAGTGAACTTTTCCTATTAAGATTTTTACGACCAAAACCAAGTAGTCACTTTGGATATAACTCTGGACAAAAAATCTAGAATAGATAGATATAGACTGAAGTTAATATTGATGGTAATACTACTTATCAAACAGTATAAGGAATATTTAGTCATTTTAAACATACTCTAAAAAAGGAGAGCGTTTCGCAATTTGGTGTTTTTAAGCTTTTTTACGTATGTTGATATGTGCCAGTGGCTCTATCGGTCTAATAAAACTGCACCGACTCCAAAGAGAACTATCAAATTCATATTTTGGATTTTTCAGCGCTATTTTTAAGACGGTTTTTAAATTTTGTTAAAACTTATTTGTAATACCTACGGAACTCTATACTAAGCATTGACCGATACGTTCTGTTTTTTATCTTCTTGCCTTGAGACTTGGGATTATCGAGCCAGTGAGTCATTGCTTTATATAAAAATAAATAAATCGCATAGATTTTAGTATTGAATTTTCTTTGAGAGAGTGGAATTAGTTATAAACGATATAGAATTGAGAGAAGCAATAAATGTTATTGTCGCTTCTTTTGTCTCGTGGTAAATAAAGTACTTAGTCTGGAAATTTGGTAACCACAATGTAGATATTGAGTGGTAGAGTAACGCTGTAGATAGTTTTGTCTACAGCATGAATGGGCCGGATCGACCAGGTCGTTGCCACTGTCTCGCAGAAAATCTACGTAAATTAGTGCTTTGTCATTCAAAGTAATAAGTGACGTTGTTTTTGCTTAGGTAGGCATAGCATTTACGATTAGGCGATCGATTTACTTGTCTCTTTTCGACTTTCAGACTCATCTTCGACCTGCCCTTATCCCACTCGTAGTGGGGTCGGCGCAACATATTTTTTTCGCACATGTTATGGAAAGACTTGGCTGTAAATTTTCAAACTGGCCGCCTGCCTCAGGCAGAACAACCCCTCTAAACACCTAGACATAAAACAGCTGGCTACTCCTTCACTGTGCCACGGAAGCTCGTCTTTCGGACTAATAAAAAAAATACCCTCCTTATTTGCTTAATTTATTACGCCATATTTGCAAATCACTTCTAGAAATCCAAATGGTTTAAGATGCCTCTGTATTTCGTATAATTTACCAATCACTATATCCAACATAACACTTTGATGATTCTAACATCGTCCTCTCCCATAAACACCTAAAGAGGGCTATTTGTTTTGAAAGCGAAAGCCGTTGACACAGCAATCGCATATTCATGACCCTCGAGGTCCCTTTATGAATGGAACTGCGAAAATTTATGTCTAAAACGTGAATAATCTTATAATGTATACTGAAGTTTATATTCATTATTTTAAGTAAATATGAAATGTAGACAAACTGATGATGTGCGGTACGATGATAAGATTTTGTGGTAGAGCCGCGCTGTAGACTTCAGCATGAAGGGCCGACTTGACCGGCTATCAATGTCTCACAGAAAATCGACGTAAAGTAGCGACTTGCTGCTGTGTTTTGTACGGTGAGTGAGATATCTGGAGGAGCAAATTACCTACCTCTTCCCAATCCCTTAATTATCCCTTTGTTTTAAGGTCGACGATGTGCTCATGATTCGTTTGGTATTGTAGGTAAACATGGGCGACGGAGATTATTTACCATCAGTTGCCCTACTCGCTCGTTTGCCAGCCTATACTATACGGCCTATACAAGACAAACATAGAGCCCTAACCTGCTGCTAATCTAAGCTTCAGACTCTAGTAATAGGCAAACAGCATACATACATATTAAATTTTAATTTTAGCGCCAGGCATTGGCTGGAGTTATCTAAAATTACCTATCCATCCACCAAAATGTAGGTTGGCTTATAAATTATAAGCAGCCTCTAATATGAAAAATGGGAGACTTAAATACAGCTTTGCTTTTTATTCGCTTAAACACTACTTTCATTTTTTCTTAAGTTGATTAAATAGTGACTTGGGGTTATGTCTACCTGCAAGTTCTTACCATGATGGTGTTTCTGAAACGGCAGTGACTACGCTGAACTGTATTACATTATTATTACAGTTCAAATATAATGTAGAACGTTGAGACATGATTTCCTCGTCGATGGCCAATATTATGCCGGCCTAAAGTTACTGCATATACGGTGACTCTTCCCCGAATATCACTTGCCAGATCGACTAATTGTGGTGGATTTTTTACTATTTGTGTAGTGGCAATCCAGCTGGATATAAAAATGTATAAGACACCTTCCCAACTGCAGTTGCCAATAGCTCTCAGTCATTTTTAATAATATAGCGGAATCTATTTTACTTAAACTACCAACTTCAGTTCGTCATATTTTGCATTAGTAGCTACTGCTAGCCCAGGTTTAAAAAACGGAATCTGTGATGTTTTTTGAAAACTATCAAATAATAAATGCCAAGTAATTTTAAGTACCTTAATTCTTGCGCGATGCTCAAAAACAAATAGGCAATTACGATTTATTAATTACTTTAAATAATAAAAACACAACATGGGGTCAGACAATTTGCGGTTCAGATGAAGTTATTAAAAAATTCACAAGAAGTAATTTAATTTCGCGTGATTAAACTAGCTGAGATGAGTTGTAAAATAGCTCTAAATAAGACTCTTCAGACAAAATTGTGGAATATTTTAGTTTAACAAGATACATTTTGGCTGCGTTTACGTTTGATGAATTAACTATGTGATGAACTATCACGTATACGGTATTTTTTTTTTAAATAGCATAGACCGGCAAACAAGCAAGTGGGTCACCTGAGGGTAAGTGATCTCCACCACTCATGTACGCCTACAATACTAGAAGAATCATATGCGCGTTGCCGACCTTAAAGGGAAAGGGATAATTAAGGGATTGGGAAAGGGAGGACAATTTGGGCCTCCGGATATCTCAATGACCATACGAAACGCAGCAGCAAGCCGCTACTTTACGTCGATCTTCTCTGAAATAATGGTAAAACCTATTAGCATCTTTCTGTTGCGATAACTCGAGCCCAAAATTCCTTAATTTTTCCTTCCCATTAAGGTTGACAACGTGCCTTGACTCTATTGTAGGTTTTCATGGAATATGGAGATCACTTACTTTACTTGCTCCTTTGGTGTATACACCTCATGTATTTTTTTATTTTATCTTCATCATCATCATCAGCCACAAGACGTCCACTGCTGAACATAGGCCTCCCCCAAAGATTTCCAGACCGTCCTGTTGGAAGCGGCCTACATCCAGCGACATCCTGCGACCTTTATCAGGTCGTCTGTCAACCTTGAAGGTGGACGTCCAACGCTGCGCTTGCCAGCACGTGGCCTCCATTCCAGAACCTTTCTGCCCCATCGGTTATCTTGACATACTGTAATTAATTCTAGAATACAATAATGATACCCTCGCCGTATGCACTAAAAGTGAATTCGTGCATTATTTACCACCTAGAAAGACATAATAAATCTATACAAAAATGTATAATTTACATAACCGAGCGCTCCTGTTCCTTCAGCATACACAATAACGTCTACATTTATTCTAAAATATAGCTTCATTAAGAAAGGTGCATTATTAAAAGAAAAGCTGAGCATGTAAGATACCTTTATGTCTTAGTTTATTAATTTAATGAGTTTTTATAACAATGTGCTCTAGTTATGTTAAAAAAAGCAGATTAAAAAGATGTGATGTGATTGGGTGAGCGAAATGATGGAGTGTGATTGGGTGTGCGAAACGATGCAGTGAATTTAAATGTGCGAAACGACACACCGACCTAATCGCATCACAATTCGATTAAAGTAAACTCTATCGATGAAAACGTTCATCTAATTCTTAAATTTCATGAAACAGAAAAGTTAAAAGCAATTAGATTTCACTGTGATTAAAGTGTAACAGAGTGAAAGGAGCAGTTTTTTCCGACAACGAAAACTAACTTTGTGAAGTTAGTGACCCCAATTGAATCCGCTTCTGACCAGCAGTTACAAATGAAGGGCATTTGCATACTCATTATTGAAATGGGTGATTTAAAGAAATCGTTTCTTACAAACTTCTGCTTTGAAGAATAAATAGTTAGGTTTCATTAAGCCACATTAACATTTCTGCTGTATATATTCATATCGGCCCGGATAGCAACCACCGTACACATAGTGTTAAAACCTGCCATAGTGACCCTTGTGTGATTGCGTTCCAGGATCAGCCAGTGTATATCCGGTTCTACCGAGGAGCTTGCGGCATGACTTGATGATTGTTTGGGGCGGGTATAGGGGTAAATACTTGTATCCCTGTGCCTGCATCGGTCATCCGCCGGTCGTGTTGCAGGCCCTTCGATTTGCTTCTTACCTCTTCGGAGTATAAATAAGCATTTATATAAGCCGGCATGATTCTGGTGACCACCGATAAACTTATAGTTGGTGGATACTGGAATTTTTTGGACTGTACTAGCGACCATACTGTGACTTGTTCGTTTGCCGGCCTATGCTATAAAAAAGGCATTAAAAATCGACTCTTAATCGGAAAAATACCCCAAGGCTTACATATCGAAAGCATCCTTCCTTCTATCTTATATATAAATGTATGTAAAACTTAAAGCAAAAATACGTTAGAAACGTAAGTACAGATATGATAATTTTATGTATCTTGTAGAATATTTAAGTGCCACGAAGACAAAATTGCGAGATAAAGTTCAAGTTTTTAGAACAGCTATATAAAGTGCAGGATATATTGTGAGCGAAAGCGGAGTTCATTGTATTAATTTAAAAAAACTCCCGGTATGAAATAGAAAAAGATTTTTATTTTTATAAATATCCAGACTCTAGGCCGATACTGAGCTTTTCATGATAAAAAAACCCAATATCATTTGACCTGACCCAGGGGTCGAACTCGAAACCTCAGCATAGCAGTCGTACCGCGTACGCAAAACAACTACGTCACCGAGGCAATATATAATATGCTTACAAATAATAATAATACAAGGTCACAGGTCTCACTGGTGGGCTCGGCTGTATGCGCTTGGGGCTGGTTTCTATCCTGCGCCTTTCGTCTCGACAGTCCGTACCACTCCCCGCTTAGCTGTCGCTACTTACTAACTCTCATAAAATAAAACCCCTCCCTTATTTCAAATA
Organism: Amorpha juglandis; assembly: GCA_949126905.1. Taxonomy (NCBI): domain Eukaryota; kingdom Metazoa; phylum Arthropoda; class Insecta; order Lepidoptera; family Sphingidae; genus Amorpha; species Amorpha juglandis. Next base: position 1,394,465 of record OX421368.1, read on the forward strand.
TTTATCGCAAATAATGAAGAGCGGCGAGGATCTTAACTACTAAGGGGTGGTAAAATTTAAAGTCTCCTAAGTGCTAAGTTTTTGTTATCTTTGGACGCTTACCACACTGGAGGATAACTTTTAAGGAGTTAACTAGTCTGCATTGAGGTATTTTGATCTGAATAGTAAGTTCTAAGATCGATATTTGCTGGTGGTAGATAGCTGGATATTCATATCCGCCCGGATAGCGATCACCGTACACATGGTGTTAAAACCTGTCATAGTGAACCACACACCGTATGTGGATCGCGTTCTAGCATCAGCCAGTGTATATCCGGTTCTCCCGAGAGGCTTGCGACATGACTTGATGATTGGTTGGGTATAGGGTGTATCCCTGTATCCCTGTGCCTGCATTGGTCATCCGCCTGTCCTGTTGCAGGCCTCTCGATTTGGTTCTTCCCTCTCCGAAGAGGGATGAATCAATTATTCAGGCCGGCATGATTCTGGTGACAATCGATGAACTCATTGATTGTCGTTGCTCGCTCGATTTTGGACTGCACTACGCTTACCATCAGGTGTAGTGCAGTCACTTTGTCGTGCTCGGATAAAAAAAAACACCATTAATATTCTTTTCAAAACTATGCTAACGAATCCTTTACAATTTTATTGGCTTTCAAACCATACTAATACATTTTAACTTAGTAATTAAATTAAACAACGCAAATGAGTTTAGTTTTAATTAAAATCCAACGTAATAAATAGAAGTCTGTCCGCACCTAATTACTGTTGTTCGGTATTGTTACAGTGGCTCGACCGAAAATTATCTAATTTATATTTTTTAACTACGATTAAAATTTACTAAAATTTTACTTTAGTGTGTAATTAGCTTAGAATGTAATCGTATTGTTTTCATCTTGACACGACTAAGTGACTACGGTAAATTTGATGTTAAAATGCTATACAAATGTAATGTAAATGTAAAGTAAAGTAAATGTAATGTAATGTAAAGTATATACATGTAGTTTTCTTTTATGTACCCTACCCTTTCTGGCTCTTACTATATCTCCATCCCATGGTTGCCTTGAAGAGATTGCCTTGAGCGATAAGGCCGCCAATTGTACTTTTTTATTGTTGACTGTTTTTCTTGTATGTATGTAATCCAAATAAAAGTAGTAAAAAAAATGTACAATAAAGAATTATAAATAAATAAATAAAGTAATGTCGACATTGCGTTGCTAGAAGGTGGCAGGTTATGCCGGCCTGAAGTTACTGGATAAACACTGGCTGACTTCGGAAAGCGGCTCGCCAAATCAGCCTCTATGGCGGGTTTGCACCATCTGTATTATGGTTGCTATCCAGTGGGGTACAAGGATGATAAGGTGCCCTCCCAGCAGAGTATTTAGGCTGAAAACCGTGAGGACCTGGATACAAATCCCAGGTTTTACAAACACAAATCACACATCAGTTGCCAAGAATTGGAGTTTGTGCCAAGTATGGTGGCAGGATCACATTATTACTACTGCAACATGTGTTGACTCTATACCGTCTCTTCTTCTTCTTTTTTGTTATGCTGATAGCCTGACGCGAGTCGGCTGTTTTCAGCTTCCCCGAACTTTCGGGTGAGCGCTTTAGGTGCTCTCAACCTTACATTTAAGCGACCTCGCTGAGGGCACCCCCTGTGGGGTACGAACCTCGACTCAGTACGGTCGCTGAGGGAGGGCTACATGGACTATAGGTTTTGGGGATTATTTAAGCTACTGATCATCATCAGCTCGCGGGCCGGTACTAGGGTCGGGGCGGCGGGGGATTCTTCGTCGACTGCGACATCTTTTATACTGTCAGCACGTGGAAGGGAAATCTGGTGATATTTTTTCCATTAAGGTGAGGGTAGATCTAACACCTGCGGGTAGCCGAGGGTAGATGCCGTAAATTATGGGATGGATGGGTGCACTAGTTGCACTTATCAAATAATTCTATTATCTTTAAGGATACATGGACGGCATAGGCTTATTAATAGAGATGTATCGTGATGGTCGTCATCAGTAGGTAGCTAGAGAAAGGTTGGTAGGTTAGCTAGGCTAGGAATATTCCTGCCAGTAAGGTCCACGATACATCTCCTTACCTTTAAAACCCTTACAGATTTATTGTTAATTTACCCAACTCCTTCCTACCCTTGTACCGATTTCCATATACTCCTAGTCCGTGAATCCCTACATTTAAGGATCCCCTCCGTCTTCCCCTGCTTGTTGGTGTGCCTTTTCCTGCCAGCCTATAGCGCGGCGGTTATTCCAAAGTTCCTTTAATTTTAAGTTAATCTTATTAATGACAAATGTTCTGTACTTGACCTGTCATAAGCGCTTTCTTAGCCTACATGATGAATAAAGATTTTGAGATTGGCACTCCTTGTCTACGGGACTCCAAAAAGTACCACATAAAATAACATCGATAAAATTTGTTAGGAATACCGATACATTTTTGTGGCTATTCAAAGCACTCTGAATTTACCAAACATGTAGAAACACTGCTTTGATCCGCTCCAAGAATGTGAAGTATTCAAACAGGTAGGTAGAAATTTCGCCTCGCCCGGGTGATCGCAGTACAGCTATCTGAAGGGTGCACTCAATTCCATGTGATGAATGGATCAGAAGCTATAGTCAGGATCTACATGTAAAGAATTTTATAACTTCAGAAATTGAGAAGCAATTCGAGGTGCATATTTTTTATGTATCGCTTCTTTGTAAGAATAGTGTGTTAGAAATAAATACACCCAACAGACACACACATCGTTCTGACCCCACACTAGGTTAGCCTGTATCGTGGGTATCAGAAACTACGAGGAACTTTCGGTCCCACAACACTCAGACCAGAAACAAATATTTGTGGATCACACAAGCTTTTGTTTCGGTGGGGGAATCGAACCCACGGCCTCTCGCTACTCGCCCATTGCGTCACGGAGGCTGTCAGTTATATCAAATGACTGGGAAATTCAAGATAACTTACTGTTCTCGCAAAGAAGCAGTATGGCTACAAATAACTGGTGGTGGAGCCACGGTGTACAGTTTAGTCTACAGTATATTCATACTGGGATATGGTTATATTGGTCATATGGTCATATATTGTCAGAAATACATATGGTCATATTCATAATTATCTTTATTAATTTATATTATCTTTATCTCACTGCACATCGTCTGTTCTAGCACGAGCCGAGCCATTGATGGGGCGCAGCCAACTATCTGACTATATGACTCCTGAAGTACTGATCATCACAACGATTCTACAGTGGGCAGCGTTGTTTACAAGAATGAGTTTTGCTTCGTCCGTGACTTATTTTTCTCGGACAACTTCAAATTACCGATAAATTACGGCTAACAAAATGCACAACAAACTTTATGTGCCACAAAGTTATTCCCAAAATGTTTCTAGTTATTCGTCATCTCACGAGGGTGAGGTCAACAAACGCTGAAATAAGGCCGTCTTATAGTTTGGTCACGTAGTAATATTATATCACTCAATTTGAGATTGCTTCGACCCGCTGAAACTGTAGGTGGGGCTCCGTGAAGGGTCTTAAAACAAGCTTATTTTGCAGTTAGATAGTTTATTCGAGTATTAAATATTAGATATCTAAGTATATACAATGTGTTAAAAAAAGTTACGAAATCGGATTTAGTTCTTCGAGGAGGAATACTATACTTTGCTGGTGGTAAATTATTCATATCTGCCCGGATAGCGACCACCGTACTGGTGTTAAAACCTGCCATAGTAACCCACACACCTTGTGTGGATCGCGTTTCAGGTTCAGCCAGTATATATCCGGTTTTTCCGAGGTTGGGCTGGGTAAAGGGGTATATCCTTGTATCTCTGTGCCTGCATCGGTCATCCGCCTGTCTTATCGCAGGCCCCTCGATTTGCTTCTCCCCTCTCCGAAGAGGGAAGAAGCATTTATACAGCCCGGCATGATTCTGGTGACCACCGATAAACTCATTGTTTGTCGGTCGCTAGAATCTTGGACTGCACTACGCTCATCATCAGGTGTAGTGTAGTCACTTTGACGTGCTCGGATGAAAAAAAATATCAGTTCTCATTAAGTCCTAGATAACATCTCTAGGTGAAGTAACTTGCTTTAATATAAGTGTATCTCGTTTATTGGTGTTATACGATCACGGGCAATATTATTTATTTCTTTACATCAGTACGGGACCGAGTTGTGGTTATTGAAACGTGGTTTAAAGTACAAAAGTAGCGCGATTTGGATTTTATGTAAATTTATTTTACAGGCAACATCAGTGCTGTTCTGTTACTCAGTAGCATAATAATAATAATTTTACTATTAGCGCTGTATTATATACATTCCGAACAAAATTTGTTTTTTGTGGGGTCAACTATTTAGTCCTGCGAGGTTGCTGGTGTTTTAAAAATAACTCTGTATTATGAATGGGAAAATGAAAATAATATAAAATTTGCGAATGGTACAATTGGAAGGGGCGAAGTTTCTTAATTTTACTTTATTTTTATCTTTTTTACGCTATGATTCCTTTTGCAATTCAAAAATAGACATTTAATTTTATTTATAAAATAATTTCAACAAATCGCTTCAGCGTATCTTTCACACTAGACCCCATGAGAAAGTGGCTATAAAACACCGCGACCATTTAGGATTCTTTAGTGAACACGTGTGTTACACATTGCGGCTTTGTTTCAAATCCCTTGAGTGTAATGTGAACAATGGTGGTAGAGACATATCGTCGATCGAACTGTCGTAGCACTCGAGGCCTTTTAAGCAGTTAAATTATCACGTCGTAATTAGAATTAATTAGAGTAAAAAGTAAAGAATCTCTTGAAAACATCTAGCCATTTTAATTGATTATAGTTACTGCTACTTGATATATGGAGAGAAATGAAAACTGTCATCGTTTTTAAAACTAATACTAGGCCTATAAGTATCATCCCAGTCGAGCCCATCATAAACACTCTAGACAAAATCTCGTACAGTGCGGCTCTACCACTGTTCACTTATCACTCGCACTACCTACACGTACAGTAGATTTCCATTCCATTTAAAAGCCAACCCCAACATTGAATTTTCAGGAATTTTCACTCTTCCCGTCCATTCGGTGAAATCCCGCCCAGTAAATCCGAGAGCAACAAAAGGATGGCGAAATCCGAGTAGATGGCTACGTACGAAGGTCCCAATCTTTATGTCTGGGCGGTTTAGGAAAGGATTTATCAGTAGATTTTCTATAATATATTATCAGTTGAGCCTAAAAATTTCTTTAAGGAAGACAAAGTTAAAAAATGTTTAAAATACAAAAATAATGTATAATTTAACGAAAACGATTCTTAACCATTTTATTTGTAAATTTAATAAAAGTTGACTGTAAGCCATGAGTTTCAGGGATTCTCGCGTAGAACAATCATTTATCGGTATTTAAAGAGAGTTAGAGTAGAGTTTTTCATTTGTAGCTGCGGTAATGGAATCCCTCTGTACGCTCGTGTATTCAATCACCCTTTAGGTGTTGACAGAAACTTATTACTAAGCTTGCGCCGCGTGCTTGTTCGTCTGTCCATCTGTCTGTCTGTCCTGCCCTTAAACGCCCTATTTTTTACCTTAATTGATATCTGGATAAAGTTCTTACAAAGAAATGTGTAAATAAAAATATAAAACTTTTTTTACATCATAAACCGGTATCAAGCAAGTGGGTGACCTGATGGTAAGTGATCTCCACCGCCCATGTACACCCACAATACTAAAAGAATCATAGGCGTGTTGCCGACCTTAAAGGATAATAAAGATAACTAATTAAGGGATTGGGAAGAGGAGGGGGATTTGGGGCTCCGGATACCTCAGTCACAGTAAAAACACATTTTCCGAAGGCTTCGTTGTACGCAGACGCTAATACTCGTAATAGCATAATAGTAATCTATCTCATTCTCTCGCAGGATAAATCCTGTTTTGAAAATGTTTGTCTCTTTTTACTGTCACTTTTTCGTTTCATGATATTTTCAAATCACAACGGGGCTAAAGAAATTTCACTTCATAAAACATCTATCTTCACATCCCTAAATAACAATGAATCAAACACATCGCTACGGTGTAGAGTAAACAGTGTAATAGAGCGAAATTTCCGCCTTGCTTAATCGGTGTTGTGAGATGATATGTCTCCATTATGCCTGCCAACGTTAGTAATTGATTGAATTCCTTCCGTAACGGATACTCTAGGTAGAGCTTGAATGTCTTTAGTCTATCTGTTTCATCGACTATGTTTCGTACAAGGATGTAGGTCCCTCGTATGCGAGAGGCCGTCTGGGTTGGTACCACTGCTTTATCTATTTATGTCGCCAAGCAACTGTGTGTTAGCACTGTTGTGTTTCGGTTTGAAGGACTTTAAAGCCAGTGAATTTATTGGGCATTATGAGACTTAACATCTTATGCCTCAGAGCGACGAGCGCAGTTCACTGCATGGCTCTGGCCATGCAGTGATTTTTAATTCAAAATTCTACGAGTTGTTGCTTCTGTTTATGGGCAGGCGTGGCGCTTACCATCAGCTCAGCGCCTTGCTCGTCTCGTGAATTTTGATAATTCTTTTCGATATCTATCTCCTAATAATGTTCTCATATCATTTTGGTTAAGATTAGATTGGGATGGGGAAGGGGATTTGGGCATTAATTTCACTCACCATACGAAACGCAGCAGCAGCAATATAAGATAACGCAACGTAAGATATATTATAATATTACGTGCTCTGTTACAAAGTAATAAGAAACCACAGGATAATAATAAACAAAAGTTTATAGTATAATAGTTCCATATACTATTTAAAACAGCCAGTCGCACTCCACAGAAAGCAACAATAACTTCATATTAACTTCTTTATTAAGTAAGCTGATTACAACATTTATGAGTTCGTTTACCCTTGTACTGGATTAGCCTCAGCATGTACGAGAATTGTCGTGTTGAAATGTTTCTCTTCTTCTGGCTAATCGTTTTTTTTTTTTGCGCGTGGCAACACTAGCGGTAACAGCTGTTTTGTCCGTGTCTCAAAGTTTTTTTGTAAAGTAATTAATATTTACAGCCCTTTCCCAATTAATCACGTTGCATTATAAGTGTATAACGTTATTACGGTGAATTATTTGTATATTAACTCATATTTATAAGGTGGACACAGTGAAACGAAAACTAACCGGCAAGTGACATTTCGTACGTAACCTCGCAGAACGTGAACGTTTTAAAATTCAAAATTTTACTTACATTATTCATTGTTATCTCTCTGTCTTATTAATTAAGCATTTTGTTTTTTGTTAATTAACTACCTAAGCAAAGGTCCAAGGTTGGTATCGCTATTTTGCAATTCGGTTATTGTTAAATTGACAAGACAACTTCTTGGGATTAAACATTTGGAACTTGATCCTAGTTTAAAATGATGACACGTAAGGCCTCTTCTCGTCTGGAGGAAACCAAACTCCAATTAACTTTAAAAGAATTGAAGGCCACCAAGGAGTTGGTTGAGGATTTATACAGAGAGAGGGATGATAATGAAAAGGTACTGTTGGAAGTGTCTGATAAAAATTCTTTGATGAAAAATGAAATGTCTCAACTGCATATGCAATATGAGGCGTGTTTAGACGAACGGGAGAGGTTGCAAAATATTATAGAAGGATTTAGCCAATGCAGTGATGATTATGAGCAAGCTCTAAAACGCATCAGTGAATTGGAACACCTTTTACAGGAGGCTCATAATCAAATACATAAATTAGAAAATGATAAGCTAAATGACACTATAATACAAAACCAAAGCCTATTTGATGAATTAGTTGCAGCCTCTCCGCAGTTGGTTCATGCTGCAGGTAAATATACCCCTTCCACAACAACCATTGGTTTGGTTGCTGATGATAGTACCAATCACCATCCTAAGAGCATTGGGTTATGCAGCAGGAACAAACTGAAAAAGTATGTACGTATAAATAAATACATAACTAAGACTCAGAAATTAATAAATAAAAATAAGTATTTTACAAAAAAACTCAGACAAAGTAAAATCAGAGTAAACATGAATGAACAGTTACAATCCTGTTTTAATATTATTGAGGATAATAGAAATCAATATGAACTTGAAATAAATAAATTAGAATTAGAAATTATTAGTTTAGAAGAATCCTTGAAATCCATGAGTAAAAAGTACGAAATCTCAAAACATGAAATTAATGAACATATACTGGCCTTGAATGAACTAGTTGATACATGTAATTATAATTCTAAACGATTTAACTCATTGGTCAATAACCATTGTAGTAACTGTAACTGTTCATCGTCTAAGTTGTCAATGACTCCGGTAAAAACTTCATTTAAAGCAAGAAATTCATTAAATAATAACACTTTCCTAAACAGTACCTTACCACACAGCAGTCATATACAGAATAATATAGTTATATTCAGTGATGATATTGGGAAAGGTCTGGGCCATTTAATTAATAATAAGCTCGGACAATCAGTCATAGACTACTGTATGCCTGGTCACTCTTATGATCAGATTATAAATAGAATTTTAAAGTATAAATTTAATTCTTGCAGTACAATAATAATTTTAATTGGTAATAGGGGTAATGTAGACAAACAAAAATTCACCGAATATTTTAAATTATTAACAACTCTTATGGTTAATAAGATTGTGATGTTTTCATTCCCCTATAGCAAAGGTTTGCCACCTGCAGAAAAAAATCTTAGATTTAAGTTAAATATAGATATGGACACCCTTGTTAGTAATTGTAACAAGGTAGACTTAATAGACATTAATACTTACTCTGGTAAGTATAATTTAAATTTAAAAAATAACTTTTATAGTAAATTTATGAAAAGACTTATAGCTAATATGCTATATTTTTACTTTATTGACATTAAAGCCAAATCATTGGCTACAGAAGCTGCTTCTATTGAGCAGTCTCCTTCTGACATAAGGAATAATACTAGGGTATCTATTCCAACTAATTTAAATTAATTCATGAGACAATAGAGGTCACCTCTTGCATTCATAATAAAAACATAGATAATTGTGTAACATTAAATAATTGCCATAATGAATTATTATCATTAAATATAAATTCCACTCTATCAGCTGTTCAGAATAGTATTTTTGGTAAAGACAATATTTTAAACCTAGTCCATCAAAATAGTCAAGGTATGCTAGGTAAAGAACTACAGTTGGAATTGTTCATGAGTTGTAAGAATATTGACATCCTTTGTATTACAGAACATTGGCTTAGATCTGAACAGCTCATGTTCAATTTTAATAATCACACAGTTGGCAGTCACTTCTGCAGACAACATGCTATACGTGGAGGCTCTCTAATAATAATAAATAAAAAAATTAAATTTAAAGAACGGAAGGACATAGTGAGTCTTTCTGTGGAGCAGACTGCCGAAATATCATGTATAGAACTAGAGCAGCTCATTGTTATTAGTGTATACAGACCCCCTGCCTCATCTTATGATAGATTTGAATGTGTACTTGAGGAAATATTGAGGAAACTAATAAGATCAAATAAGAGACTGCTCATTTGTGGAGACTTTAATATTAACCTTTTAGAAAGTAATCCTTTGGTTATAAAACTGAAAAGCCTTTTCCTATCATTTAATTTAGTCCATTTGTTTTCAGAACCAACTAGGATTAGTAGTACAAGTGCAACCTGTATAGATAACATCTTTACAGATATAGTACCCATTAGTAAATGCATCATTAATAATCTTGAATCTGATCATTGTGGACAGTTAGTGACATTTAATTGCAAATTCCAAACATCATCGGATAAAAAAGTTACTGTTGTGCCAGTAACAAAGTCACGGCTGGAGAAACTTAAATTAAGTTTAATGAATAAATGCAATATTCCGGTATCTAATAATAACCCTAATTTATTATATAATTCATTTTTCAATGGATTTTGTAAGGAGTTTAAATCAATTTTTACATCCAAAGTAGTTTCTACAGGCAAGCATAGAACTTTTAGTGATTGGGCTACTTTGGGTATCCATAGAAGTAGAAAGAGATTATATGACCTGTATTATGAAAAATCATACAATCACAATAATGATTTCATTGAATACGTTAAAAGGTATTCTAAAATATTTAAAAATGTATGTAATTGTGCTAAATCAATATACTTAAGTGACAAAATAAAAAACTCCAAAAACAAAATTAAAACGACATGGAGTGTTATTAGCAAAGAAACTGGTAAGGCTAAACTTCGTGACACTGAGTTTAGCTTAATAATTGATAATAAGATAATTAGCACAGACTTAGAATATACCACACCAATATAGATATACCAGTTTCTACCACAAAAAATTTAAATTCATCTCCTACTATAGCAGAAAGTATATTAAAAGAGAGTGTCCCTGGATGTAATGATTCATTTGAATTCCAATGTGTTAATAGCATGGATATAATAAAGGTGGCAAAGTTAATTAATATTAAAAATACATGTGATTTATGGGGAATTTCCACAAAAATTCTAAATTTTGTAATACCTGTGATAGCTCCCCAGTTAGCTTTAATTTTTAATTCATGTATTAGTTGTGGCATATTTCCTGATCAGATGAAGCTCAGTAAAATCATACCTCTCTTTAAATCTGGTAGCACAACTGACCCCACTAATTTTAGACCTATTTCTGTGCTACCTTCAATAAGTAAAATCTTTGAAAAACTCATCCTTAGTCAAATACAAAATTATTTTACTTCAAATAAAATCCTGCATCATAAACAGTTTGGTTTCACACGGGGTCGCTCCACCACCGATGCTGGTGTTGAGCTTTTAAATAATATATTTGATGCTTGGGAGGGTTCACAAGATGCCTTGGGTGTGTTCTGTGATTTATCCAAGGCGTTCGATTGTGTTCACCATGACATTCTTATCAGGAAACTGAGTCACTACGGAGTTAATGGCGTTGCTCTAGATTTATTTAATTCTTACTTAAGCAATAGGATTCAGAGTGTTGACGTCAATGGAAAAAGATCATCTGGGTCTACTGTTACAATGGGAGTTCCACAGGGCTCGATTCTTGGACCCTTTCTATTTTTAATTTATATTAATGACTTACCTTATCACATAAGGGACAACTGTGAGGTAGTGTTGTTTGCAGATGATACTTCTTTGATATTCAAAGTTAATCGACAACAATCCGTTCTTGACGATGTAAACAGCACTCTCTCAAAAATAGTACATTGGTTTAGCGTTAATAATTTATTACTAAATAGTCAAAAAACCAAATGCATTAGATTTTTGACACCTAATGTCAAAAAGGTTAACGCTAACATTTTTATGAATGGTGATGAGTTAGGCCTTGTGGAGTCAACCAAGTTCTTAGGTATAACTTTAGACCCTAAACTTCAATGGGGCCACCACATATCTGTACTAGCTAAAAAATTAAGTAGCGCAGCTTACGCTGTGGGTAAGATACGCCAACTGACCGACGTTAACACGGCTAGACTGGTTTATTTTGCATATTTTCATAGTTTGATGTGTTACGGAATTTTACTATGGGGTGGTGCTGCTGACATAAATACTATTTTTATTCTTCAAAAGCGAGCTATAAGATCTATTTACTCGCTTAGTTCCAGACATTCTCTAAGAGAAAAATTCAAAGAAATAGATATAATGACAGTAGCATCACAATTCATCTTCACTAACCTAATGTATGTTCATAAGAATATAGAGCAATTTACTAAAATTAGTGATACTCATGGCATAAATACTAGGAATAAAAATAACCTTGTATGTCATAAAACTAGACTCCACAAAATCGGCAACTCTTTTAAAGGGCTCTGTATACGCTTTTACAATAAACTTCCAAATCATATTAAAGAGCTTAATATCATGCAATTTAAAGCCACTATTAAGCAAAAGTTATGCAATAAAGCATATTATAAAATCTCGGAATATTTGGAAGATCTTAAGGCATGGGAATAGCTTATAATAAATATATGAGTACGTTACTATATACGCTAATTGTAAGCAGTTTGGGTATGTCATGCTCGCTTTAATGTCTGTGCTTGCGGCGGCGTCGTGTGCCGGGTCGGTCACTTCCCTGTAACATGGTTGAGGAGGCCGATGGCTGGCACATGCGTCATGCTCGTGAACGGGTGCTGCTTGTGTGGACTGGTCTGCTCAAGCTCTTATTGCGTGTTTAGTTGATTTATTCATATAGTTCTTGAAGATCATGCACAAAAAACTATTATTTTATGCTAATTATTTTACTTTATGACGTTCCTCATTGGCATAAATTGAGCTGCTCTAACTCAAATAAATAATACTTCAATGTATGTAGTGCTAATATATATTGTAATTAGTTTAGAAAAGAGCAACGTTAGAGTTTCTTGCCCGTTCTTCTCTAACGAACCAGCTTTCCGAACTGGCGGTAGAGTTAAAATTTGACTGAATCTAAATAATGTTTGACATTTTACTGATTCAATAAATGATTTGATTTGATTTGATTTAATCTACATGGAATATACGAGTCTCAAGTCTATCAGACTGCTTCGTGGTGCAGTGAGTGAGTGGCTGGTAGTAAAACCTGGGGTCACGGTTTCGATCTCTACGCTGAGAAAAAAATTGTTTGATCCACAAATATTTTTATTTCTACTTTGTGAGACGGAAAGTCTCTCGTAGTTCCTGATACCCATGTTACAAAATGATCGTATCTTGCAGTGAGGTCAGGACTGTGTGTCTGTGATTGTTAGATGTTTTTTTTTATAGCAGTGGATGACAGTCAAGCAGATGGCTCATCTGATGGTAAGTGATTTTCACCACCCATGAGGATCCACACTGCCAGAAGAATCATGGTCACGTAGCTGACTTTAAAGGAAACGCATAAGGGATTAGGAAGGGAGATATGGACCTTTGGATCTTTTGCTCACGTATAAAATTCAACAGCAACTAGCTACTTCACTTCGGTTTCTGTGAGACAATTGTATAAACCCAATTGGTCTGGTTTATTTATGCTGTAGACCAAATTGTTGACACGACGTGACAATAGGCTTCCATCGGCAATCTTTATGGACACATTGTTTATCGTTGGTCGACACTATTCTTGGATTGCGCTACACTTACCATCAGGTGTAGCGTAGTCACTTTGCCGAGCCAGGATAAAAAAAAAAAAATGTTTCTCTCTTTTTTTACTGTCGCTTTTTGGTTTCATAAAATTTTCTAATCACAACGGTACTAATAAAGTTTCACTTAAAAAAAATGATTTATCAGCCAATATGTCAGACAACAAGCTCGCTACATTACACTCTTGTAGTTCCATGTAATCCATATTCACTGCGACCCGTCGAGGCACGTAATTTTTACACGCTTTTTATTAACTTCACCTGTATGTTTGTTTGTATATTTGTTTGTATGTTTGTAAACGACTCCTTTGGGTTCGATTTTGACCCACTTTAAACGGCCAGATTTCGTTCAAACTTTGTAGATTTATCGAGGACCGATGACAATACACTAATTTGATAAAAAAAATATTAAAATTAATAATAATAAAATAATAATAATAATTTAATTAATAATTGATATTCGGGTTAGGAATTAAAATTGTACTCTCTGGATCTTCATTAATTATAGGGAATATCGTAGTATCTAAGAGCGTCAATAGATGGCGCTTTTTTGATATTCGAGTTTAAAATTAAAATTATACTCTCTGCTACAATATATTTTTATTTTAACTAAAAAATGAAAAATAAATAACAGTTTTAAAAAAACTAAAAAACACGCTTTTATAGAAAGTGTAACTAAAAAATTAAAAATAAATTTGAAGAAAACAATGTATTTTATTGTAAAAAAGCGTGGGGTGCTTTTTAAGATACTATCTAAATGATATCCTTCTACACATATCTGTCAATATAATAATTATAACTATTGACACCATGCACCCCACGCTTTTTTTTTACAATAAAATACATTGTTTTCTTCAAATTTATTTTTATTTTTTTAGTTAGACTTTCTATAAAAGCGTGTTTTTTAGTTTTTTTAAAACTGTTATTTATTTACATCTTAGTCTGGCATTATTATTTCTCTTAGTTTGTATTTATCTAGATATTTATATGGGGATGAAGAGCTTAGTTGGCATCGTGATATCTTGTTTAAAATACGCTGCCCAGTATATTCGTGAAAGAGTTCTTAGAATATGATTTCATATATTAATGATTTCTTACGTTTACGCGAATGTTACTCATTGAAATAAAACTAATTTAAACGGATTTTATCGCGGTTTTTTTATTAATTTTGAACCCGACGTTTCGAAGACTTTTCAGCCTTCGTGGTCACAGGAGGGACTGAGGTGTAGGTTGTCCAAAAATGTTAATGTTACATTATCTACCTTCAGTTTACAATTATAAAATTTTTATGGTTTGGTTCCGATCTACGCAGAAGGAGCTCACAGTGTCTTGAGGTCTGGCAGTTGGTCTTTTGGGTTCCGATTTAATTAAATGTATAATCGGATCCCAGGCTTGTGCTAGCTTCTAACCATCTTCTCTATTGAAATTCGGATGTTTTTTAATTTCAATAGCCTCACGAATCATCCTAGGTAGGAATCGGTGTTCTTTGGCAAGGATTTGTGGTTTGAAATTAGTTTTATTTCAATTCATATATTAAGTGCCTCTTACGCAGTAGGAGTGCTATGCTCAGGTCTCCGGTTCAGGTTCAGGATCAGGTATTGGGTTTTTCAATCACGAAATACTTAGTATTAATCCGGAGTCTAAAATTGTGGTCGGTATAGGGATAGGCTCGCCCCCTATCATGTGATGAAAATACGCTCAGCGAAATGTTACACTTCTGCCTTCCTTTTTATTCCCTCTCCAAAGAGCAGAAGCAATTAAGAGAAGAAGCATTTATACTGGCCGGCATGATTCTGGTGACCACCGATAAAATCATTGTTTGTTGGTGGTTGCTAGTTTTTTGGACTGCACTACGTTTACCATCTGGTGTAGTGCAGTTATTTGGGCGTGCATCTTGGGGGTCAGGTCTATATAAGTGACTTTTGGGTATATGTTTTTATTTATAAAACTTGCATATAATGCAACAATAATTCAATAATTAGTTGGATAAAAAAATTCGTTCTGTATTATCATATATTTTATAGTTTTCTCAATATTTAATTCATTTTGTTTTCAACTCCTTTTATAAAACTATGCACAATTAATAATACCTTAAAACTGTGCGAATACAAGTACCAGAAAAAACTTACTTTCTGCTTTATATAAAATATTCTAAAATATACATGATATTTTCAGTTCATTTTAATTTATTATACCATTACTATAACCGTAGCAGACCCCCGTAAAAACTCGCATTTCGCAAACGTTTACACACCATAAAAGGGGAGTCAACAATATTCCCATCGTGGAACCCATATTGTAAACGGTGAGGCGTGCGCCACTAAACATAATATAAGAGTGTATAAAACGACATTTTTTATGTATATATTTTCCTGCGTCAAAATTTAACATAAAATTCATAATATTTTGAAGTGAAACTTCTTTAGAACCGTTGTGATTTGAAACTCGATGAAACGAAAATGAGTCACGATAAAGAGACAAACATATTATCTATATTTATAAAATAACATGTCCTGGCTGACTGACTGATTCATCATCGCCGAGCGCAAACTATCAAAGCTACAAGCATGAAATTCGGACTGTATATTCATATTGTTATGTAGACACCCACTAAGAAAGGGTTTTAGAAAATTCCACCCCAAAGGGGTCAAAATAGGGGATGATAATATGTATGAAAGTCCGTCATTTTGAAAGTTACATAAACAAAATTTTGTATTTCGGTTATTGACGTAAATCAAATAAATACATGTTTCAGGAATTTTGGAAATTTTCTTTAATAAGGGATGAAAAAGGGGTGAAAGTAAATGCGAAAGTGAGTTTGTTTTTTACGCTTTCACGCCTAAATCACTGAACCGATTTTGATGAATTTATCTACAGAGACAGACGGGACCCTGGAGAGGGTTACAGGTTACTTTTATCCCGAAAAATGCTGTTTCCGCAGGCGGAGCCGCGAGCAAAAGCTACTTCATAAATAAGATTTAGCCTGTGGGAGAATGAGATAGATTACATATGTTGCTATCACGTGTCTGCGCCAGCATACAACGAAGCCTTCGAATTTATAAAACTGTCAAGAGACATTGGGTTCCTCGCCGGTCAGCAGAATTATGCTGGCCTAAAGTTACTGGATATAACACAGGCTGATCTTGAAACGCGACTCGCCTGAATGAGCTACTATGGCTATCGAGTCGGGTACAAAAATATCAAATATACCATCATAACGTATAATTCGTCACTGGAAAGCTAATATTGGCGCTTTAGTACTTTTGCCCTTGCAGTGACGATATGATCTAAAAAAAATACAAAGCTAATCCCAGTATATTCTCACTAGCGTGTTAGCTACGTAATAATTGTCACGCCTGATAATGTGCTACGTGCTACGCTCGTAGCATTTGTGCATAGCTGCAAAATGTATTTGCTACGTGATATTAAATATTAATGTTACTTGAGAATATATGCTACGTGTTTATTAGTTTGTTTTTTTTTGTTTTGTATTTATAGATGATTGCTGATATATCAAATGTCTAGTTTATTTTTAACCCTTTAAGTGGAGCAAGACTCTCACTGGATATCTCACTTTCTTGATTCGGCAAAGTGACTACGACATAATCCAGGAATAGTGTCGACCAACGACAAACACTGTAAGAAATGTAACAATAATCTGTTACTTCACGTCTGTTTTCAGTAACGGTTTTTTCAGTGACTGCCACGGTGGCGGAGTTGTATTGCTACGATGAAGTCTCGAGTTCGATCCTCGGGTCGGGTCAATCGACATTGAGTTTTTCTATCGTAAAATGCTCAGTATCGGCCCGGAGTCTGGAATTGGGCTCTGTATGACGATAGGCTCGCTCCCTCTTACATCATGGGATGGAAATACGCTCGGCAAAATGTGGGTATACTGGTACACCTCTGCCTACCCCTTCGAGGATTACAGACGTGAGTGCGTATGTATATGTTCAGTAAGAACCCTAAAATTACCGTAGACGACTGTGTTCTACAGATTAATTATTTATTGTATATTCTATTTATATAAAATGGTTAGTGGCCAACCTCGTGTCAAGGTTTTTAACCATCCGGAGTTCTTTGACTTGACTTAATTACTACTATAACTGATACTTATAACAACCTTAGTGGCCAACCTAGTGTCAAAGTTTTAAAGACACCCGAAGATCTTTGATTAGATTGAAAGACTGCTATCAGTTGATAACAGCCGGGACTAAATTTCCACGAGCCCTCCGAACCATTATGAGACTTAACATTTTATGTCTCGGGATGACGAGCTCAGTGCAGTGTCATGCAGTGCTTTATAATTTAAAGTTCTGTGTGATGTAGCTTCTGTTTATGCGCAGGCGTAGTGCTTACCATCAGTCAAGCGACTGCTCGTCTCATCGTCCAATTAAATTAAATAATGTTATTTAAACACAATATTTCTGCACACCCTCATAAATTATCACCTGGACGAATCGTCATTTTCCTACATTACACAAGGAAGTAGGAAGAAGGAAAATTAACGCAGTGTACTGCGTTAAATCATTGTTGTACTGGATTACCGAAATTACTCTACCTTGTAATTTGTGGTTGTACGCCTCTAATGGAATACCAGGGCTATTGTGGAATATAGAGACCTCGGGAGATATAATAGGAAACAGCTATGTTAAGAGCGTTTATACTGGAGTACTTAGTTATTTTTTTCCCCGGAAATATTTTTTTTTATAGCATAGGCCGGCAAACGAGCAAGTGGGTCACCTGATGGTAAGTGATCTCCACCACCCATGCACGCCCACCACCAAAAGAATCATGGGCGCGTTGCCGACCTTAAAGGAAAGGGATAATTAGGGATTGGGAAGGGGAGGGGATTTGGGCTTCCGGATATCTCACTCACCGTACGAAACACAGCAGCAAGCCGCTACTTTACGTCGGTTTTCTGTGAGACAGTGATAACGACCCGGTCGAGCCAGCCCATTCATACTGTAGACAAAACTGTCTACAGCGTGGATCTACCACTCATTGGTAGAACATCATGTGATCCACAAATATTTGTTTCGGGGTCTGGGTGTTTGAGACCGAAAGTCTATCCTAGTTCCTGATACCCACGACATAAGACTCGTATCTTACTGTAGGGTCAGAACTATGTGTGTGACTGTTGGGTGTATTTATTATTATTAATGCTATATGCAGCGTGGCTCTACCACATAAATATTTTTGTCAAATACGTTAGCGCGACCCAAAATAACAATAAATGCTATAAAGTTTTCTTCATAGGTTAATAAACGCATCAGCGAGGCCGGTGAGGCAATAAACAGGTGACGTTAACCATTTACGTTCGCGTAATGCCTTCCGCCTCGCGTAAACTACGTTTGTGACGCAAACTGTAACGCGGGCACAAAATCACATTAGGACTTGGAGTTGTAAATACGTTTCAGAAAGTGCTAGATGTTTGTCGTCTGATTGAAAATAAACTTTAATACTTTTTCTGACCAGCTTTTTAGTTTCCATTGCAATTTTTGGAGTGAAAACTTCTTTAGCGGCGTTGAGCACTTTTCTTAGGATGGGTATGAAATGTTAAACTCGCGTTGTGGACACATGACCTGATCCTGATTGTTTTATTTAATATAAATTGTTATTTTTGTGTTCGATAACGCAATAAATGCATATTGTAATTAACAAAGAAAGCAATTCGTGCGAAATTATTCCCTAACCACTCCAAAATATTCAAAAATGCACAATGTTAATGTTCAAGTTTTCACTTCTGCCCGCACTCCCGGAGTGCAACCCGTTGTTTTTTTTTTATAGCATAGACCGGTAAACCTGATGGTAAGTGATCTCCACCGCCCATGTACGCCCATAAAACAAGAATAATCATAGGCGCGTTGCCAACCTTAAAGTCACTGTCAGGTGTAAGTAATAAACCCTAAATATGACCCACACATTTCTATAACACGTTGTATAACCCAGTTCTTTTGTCTAAAAACTTAGCTTACTACTCTTAATACACTCAACAAAATGTTCCCAAAACCCCACACGCGAAGTTATCATTAGTTTTTATGCAGCATACTTTTTGCAGAACATTATGAATCCGCATAAAAATGTTTTGTTCTTATTCGTGGTGATGTATGTCACGAATTTATCGTCGTCTAGCGCAAATTATGCAATGTATCCTCATTTGAGTACTGCTGACTTTCAAATGACCTAATGCATAGTGACGGTAAGTTTGATTATGGCGTATTTTTTAAGCATAGGCCGGCAAACGAACACGTGGATCACCTGATGGTAAGTGATTTCCACCGCCCATGTACGCCTACAATACTAGAAGAATAGGCGCGTTGTCGACCTTAAAGGAAAGGGATAATTAAGGAATTGAGTAGGGAAGGGGATTTCGACATTCAGAGTCCCGAAACCCCTTCCCCATACAAAACGCAGCAGCGAGCCAGAGCTACATTATGTCGGTTTGGACAGTGGTAACAACCCGGTCGAGCTGGTCCATTCATGTTATAGACAAAACTGTCTACAGCGTAGCTCTACCACTCATGCAAGCAAACGAACAATAGGGTTGCTAGATGATAAGAAAACTGAAGATGAATGGATATGTTGCACAACTTAAAACATAGGAGCGGAGATTAAGATATAGATTAGATTAAGAAGATTAAGTCGTATGGAATTTTACTATGGGGAAATGCTGCCCACATGACTATTATTGTGCTGCAGAAAAGAGCTATTCGAGCTATTTACAATCATAAACGTGGGCAATCTCCGAAGAATTTATTCAAAGAAATAAATATCTTGACTGTCGCTTCTCAATAAAATAAACTGAAACTAAAAACTCCATAAACTGCCTAGACAGAATTGCTTACAACAAAACCTTGTCTTAATAAATGACAACATTTCCGTGTTATGAGAAAAAGGTGATCCGAAACCCTCGTTCCCGCGCGAACATTTCTCAACACCCCTCTACGTCACAGGTTTAGGGTGGGAAAGCGCCCCGTTGATTACAAATGGTTATGGTCTCACGCTGTTTATCTTTTCCGATTCAGTGGAGATGGACTGGTGTGAATTTGTGTAGTTGTCAGGATATATATTATCTTTTATTACCTAATAGACGGTTTATACCGACTCCAAAAAAGAGCATGTTTTCAATTTATCTGTGTACATATGTATGTTCACGTATAACTAATTGTTATTTTTTTTATTGCATAGGGCCGGCAAACAAGCAAGTCGGTCATCTGATGGTAACTGATCTCTAGCGTCTATGTACGCCCACAATACCGGAAGAATAAGGTTATAAGGGATTGGGGAAGGAGAGGGGATTTGGGCCTCCGGATATATCACTCATCATACGAAACGCAGCATGCCACTACTTCAGGTTGGTTTTGTGTCAGACAGTGGTAATGACCCGGATGAGCTGGTTCATTTATGCCGTAGACATAACGGTCTACAGCGTGGCTCTACCAGTCAACAAATTGGGATTTTGATAATTCTTTTTGTATTCAATACGTTTACTCTCGATGATGGTCTCATATGAGTTTGGTTAAGATTAGATAACAGACAACTAAAGAAGATAGCAAATTCAACTGATCAAACCTGCGATTTGGGATTTGAAGTCCGCTTTTCCCATGATAGAAAAGACGATCAGCATATTCTTATGCCGATCACACATCTAGTTCTAGTTATTATGTTTTAATTTAATCTAGAAATTAAAGTCCAGTTTTGCTTCATATCGTAGACCACTACTGCTCCGATGACACACTAATATAGATGTTAGTGTAACTCGGTTACCATCACCCTAAGTGTAAACAATAACCACAATCCTATAATAATGATAGGAATAGCGCTGGCTGATTGCACTCGATGTGATTCACATGAAAGCAGAAAGAGACGTTAGATGCTAATCTATCGAATGTGTAGGGTTGACGGAATTTTTTGATATGCTTTTAAATCCCCAACAATAAAGAGGGTAGTAATAAGTTTAATCCACATTTTTAATAAACCATTACGCTCGTGATAAATATAATAATACAACAATAAACAATGCAACGATGTCTGAAATCCCCGATGGGGTTGACAGAAGTGTAACCCACAGTATACCTAAGTATACCCACATTTCGCTAAGCTTGTTTCCGTCCCATGATGTAATAGAGGGCGAGCCTATCACCACACCGGGCAGAATTCCACACTCCAGACTGATACTAAGCATTTTCGTTATTAACCATAACAAAATTGCGTTGTTAAACATAATAAATGTTTTTTTTCATCTACAATAATGTTATAAAGAGAAAAGATTTGTATTTCTGTATGTAACGAATAAACTACTGGACCGATTTCAAATATGATATCTGATATCTCACTCGCCGTACGAAACGCAACCAGACAGCAGCCACTTTATGTCGATGTTCTGCAAGACAGTGGTAACAACCCGGTAGAACCAACCCATTCGTGCTGACAAAACTGTCTACAGTATGGCTCCACTTAGATGTGAAGTTTGACAACTTTCAATAAGCCAACGTGATGAACTAAAGCCTCTTACAGGCAGAAGAGTGTCCCCTATCTAGCACAAAAATTAGAATAATCTTCAAAAGTCAGCTGGCAACCCTACAAATACGAAATTACCAAAATGTATCCGCTGTTTAACCCATCAACGGCGCGATACAAATCAGCCCTATCAACTCAGCAGCTGAAACTTCATTATGGTTCCATTATGCTGAAAGCGTTCAGCACGTTTCGACGAATACGTCCAATCGATAATGATTTGAAGAGGGCGTGGTGGCGTAATTGTGGAAAAGATAACCTAAAACATGTAAAAGGTGTAATTATTCATATCACCATGGGTTACCGTCGGAAAACCAGCGCTGCAACGCATTACACGTTGTAGCATTTTAAGCTGAGATGGGACCATTTACGGCCTCACACAACTGACTAGTGGGCACCCTCCGCCTATTTATATTTATTTATTTATTTATTTAACACTTTATATACAAAGAGTATAAAGGCGGACTTAATGCTATAAGCATTATCTCCCAGTCAACCTTAGGGTGATGCAGAGATGTACATGGCAGGTGTAAAGGTAACAAAGAAAAATAAACAGAAAAGAGATATATATCCAAAAAAAAAATATAATATATACATACACATAATATATATAATAAATACCTAAAGAATATAAATAAATAACTATAAATACATAATGAAATATATTAGTTAAATATATAATACATATGATATAATACAATAACATAACATAGTAACTAATGTGATGATTCTGCCGCTTCATCCAAGAGTAACTGCCGGACTCTCACCTTAAATCCAAGCCTGGTTGTTGACGACCTGATTTCGAGGGGGAGTGCGTTCCAGAGAAGTATAGATTGAATGGAGAAGGAAGAGTGTGTGAAGTCGGAGGTGTGAGGGGGACACTTGAGAAGGAGATTGCTAGAAGAGCGTAGGTTCCTGTCATGACTATCGCAAAGAAATTGAAAGTTGGAAGATAGATAAGAAGGAGGAGAAGGCGACGTGAGAAACGAGAAAAGTGTAGTCAGGGCACGTAAAGAACGGCGTTGGCGGACAGGAAGCCATTTCAATTGCGAACGAAAGGAGGAGATGTGGTCGTATTTGCGAAGGTTAAAAATAAATCGAATGCAGTTATTGAGAAGACGGTCGAGTTTGACTGAGGCCACCTGGGGTCGCCAACTCAGAGTGGAGTCTATGTGTAGCCCAAGGTCCTTAACAGAGGAACACCAAGGAATGACTGAGCCATTAAATATGACAGCTGGAACGGCAAAGGTGTCTATTCTGCTGATTAATCTTGAGCTGCCGACTATAATGGCCTGACATTTGGTGGGGTTAACAGCTAAACCAAAGCTGTCAGACCAAGTTTTGATGTGAGCCAGGTCCCTGTTCACTCTCTCTACCGCCTCGGCCACACAAT
Source organism: Amorpha juglandis (assembly GCA_949126905.1). Taxonomy (NCBI): domain Eukaryota; kingdom Metazoa; phylum Arthropoda; class Insecta; order Lepidoptera; family Sphingidae; genus Amorpha; species Amorpha juglandis. Next base: position 1,417,454 of record OX421368.1, read on the forward strand.
CGACTCCAGCTTGAGCATAAATCTGCAAGTCATCGGCATAAAGATGATACGCACACTGAAGGTTTTTAGTAATGAAATTAATGAAGATAGAGAACAACAAGGGGGAGAGTATGCCGCCTTGAGGGACTCCAGAGTCTATGTTGCACCAATTAGATGATTTATCATCAAGCCGCACCGACTGCTGGCGCCCCTGAAGATAGGAAGAGAACCATTCCAGTGCAGCGGGGGAGACCGAAAGGTAGGAGAGGATTGACAGTAGGATGTCGTGGCTGACGGTATTAAAGGCGTTCGAGAAGTCAACCAAAGCCAGCACAGTGACTTTGGTGTTTTCCATGCCCGCCCTAATATCGCCAGTCACCTTAAGAAGCGCGGAAACGGTGCTGTGGCCAGGCCTAAAGCCAGACTGTAGTGGAGACAACAAGTTATTTAGGTGCACGAAACTAGACAGCTGCTTATGAGCACAGGCCTCCAGCACCTTGGAGAGGAAAGGAAGTATAGATATAGGTCGAAAGTGGGTCACGTGTGAGGGGTTTGAGATTTTTGGAAGAGGAACAACAAAGGCCTTCCGCCAGGGAGATGGGAATATATCGGTATTTAGAGAAGCATTAATTATATGAGAAATGGCTGGGAGAAGATGGGACAGGATAGGAATTATCATGCGACGGCTAATGTTATGTTTATATCTACTAGGTTATTTTTGATTTTTTTGTCTGTCGCCATATTTTTTTTAATTATTGTAGTAGGCATTCAGTCATTATTATTATTAGCGTGAGTTACCATAATAAACGTATTTTCTTTCTTTCTTATTTGACTGCAGTGGATAAAAAGCCGGCTATGGAACGAGACGATTAAAGTTTAGCTGCAGGTAGGTCACTCGTATGCGAAAGGTCGTCTGGGTCGGTACCACCGCTGTGTCTATTTCTGCCGCCAAGCAACAGTATATAAGCACTGTTGTGTTTCGGTTAGAAGGAAATTGAAGCTATTGAAATTACTTGGCATTATGTGATTTAACGTCTTATGTCTCGAGGTGACGAGCACAGTTCAGTACCATGCAGTGTTTTGTAATTCAAAGTTCTGCGTGGCGTTGCTTCTGTTTATGGGCAGGCGTGGCGTTTACCATCAGGCGAGCGACTTGCTCGCAGCATCATTCAATTAAATAAAAAAACCAATCATGCGGCAAGTTTATGATCCTAAAATATTTGTTTCTGCTCTAGGTGTTTTAAGAATGAAAGTCTTTCGTAGTTCCTTACCCAAGATGATCGCATATTACTGTGGTAACAAAGCACCATATATATTTATAATAATATATTTAGGTGTAAATTCACAGAACCAACTAAGCGCTAAATACGATTCCGATAACGCTGTGTTATCTCCACCCGAGATTAATGTAACCTGATACTATTAGAATCAATTAACCATCTGTATCGTCGGTTACAAAACTCATAACTGTTGGCATTTGAAAACATCCGGGGCGTAGCGGGCGATTAACCGGGTGTGAAACAAGAGGCCATGGGCTCGATCCCTACAGTCAAATGATCCACAAATATTTGATTCGGGTCTGGATGTTATGAGACGGAAAGTATCTCGTAGTTCCCGATACAATAATTATCTTATTATTCGTCAGGGCTATGTGTGTAACTGCTGGGTGAATTAGTATGTTTTATTTACCATTTTAACCGACAAAAATACGGAGAAGGTTCTTAATATAATACGTTAATTATTTTTATGTATAACCGCGCATATATTTTCAATGATTGATCGGATTTTGATGATTCTTCTTTCATTCGAAAAGCTAAATTTAGCCATTTATATTTCAAGAAAAAATTTCATCCCTATGTCGGTAAAATTGGCGACAAAAGACTAAAATTTCGTCACTTATGCTCCGGTTTTGATGGCTGTATGTTATTTTTTAAACTAAACATAAATTATGTTTTTTTTAGTTGATTAAAATTTAAGGTGGCTGTATTGTTTCCGCCAGTAATAAGTTTGGTTCCCAAGCTATGAATGAACTTTTAAATTTTTGATTAAGTATAATTTAATAAATATTAATTTTTAATTAAAACTTCAAACCACTTCTCTAATCGATTATGCGAGTTTAATAGTAATTTGATTGATAGATAACTCGGAAGCCAGTGAAGCGAAAGTCCCCGATATTGTCTACACAAGCCGGGTTGATACCAAATTAAATGAAGCCGTCTCAACGGATTAAATAGAAATTCCATTACAAAATGCCGTATAGAAATTCGTTTATTTGGCTCAACAACGGGTATAATTATCGCTTTCTGGCTCTGAACTCCTGGTACTGACTACGTTGATGGTTCTAAAATTAAGAATGCCATTTTTTTTATAGCATAGGCCGGTAAACGAGCAAGTGGGTCACTTGATGTTAAGTGATCTCCACCGCTCCTCTTTATAATATTAATTTATAAGTCATTTTATTGATACAAAAAAATTATAAAACATCTAAATCAAGAATGTGGAATGTTAAATTTACCGTAGCTATTTTCTAATGGTCACTTCCATTTGAAGGTAAGACTTGCACTCACCACTCGCATTAACTGGATTAGAGAATTCACCCCTACTATTTGCTGAACAATGGATTTCTTTTTATCTTTAATCGCATTAGGGTCTAGGTTTAATGAATGTATTGTATTGTTGAGAATTGTTTCGTTGCTTTAGAAATGGAGGAGGATTTTTTAAACAAACGAACTAAACATTTGTTTTGTATTCGTTTAGTTTGTATCTAGTATCAAATATTTTAATCTCATTAAAGTAATTTATCTTCATTTAGTTTATAGAATATGAGAACAATAAAAGGCGTTTAAATACTGAAATGGTTTTTTTAGAGACCACCGACAGACAATGAGTTTATCGGTGGTCACCAGAATCAAGCCGGCCTAAATGCTTCGTCACACTCCGAGGGAAGAAGCAAATCGAGGGGCCTGCGACAGGACAGGCGGATGACCGATGCAGGTACAGGGATACAAGGATGTACCCCTATACTCGTACCAACCAACCATAAAGTCATGTCACAAGCCCCTCGGGAGAACCGGATACACACTGAGCTGATCCTGGAACGCGTGTGTGTAACGTGTGTGTGCAATGTGTGTGGGTCACTATGGCAGGTTTTAACACCATGTGTACGGTGGTCGCTATCCGGGCGAATATGAATATCCTACCACAGCAGCAGTATATTGAGTGCCAGAAGCTAGGATTTTGATACAACTCTTCCGCATCTTCCACGTTCATATATCTTCTCATCTCTCTCTTGGAGATATCACATATTTATTGAATTAAATTGAGTTTAAACCTATTTTGAGTTAGACTTGTTTGAATGAATAAATTTATATACATTTGGTGGAGTTATGCGTGTTTATTACACGCGTTGAATTAAGAATATCGTCCGTGTTTACTTCGGTTAAAAATAAGAATAATTACGTAAATTTAAAATATTATTTGTAGAGAAAATAAAATCATTATCAACAAATAAGAGCTTACAATGAATATATAATGCAAAACACAAAACGACGTAACATATTTATGATAATGAACTCGATCTACTTTTTTTGTTATAATGTATAAATTGGTTTACATCCAACTTATTTTCGTTATGTATACATTACGAAGCTTTGGATTATTTTGAAATTGTTTTTTATTCACTAAAATTTGATACGGACAGGTCACTTACTTGATGAAAAGACAAACATTTGCCTGATCTACAAATACTTGTTTCGGTTCTGAGCGTTGTGGGACCGAGTGTCTCTCGTAGTTCCTGACACCCATGACACAAGACTATTATACTCAGGGTTATGTGTGTGACTGTTGGGAGTTATTTATTTATTATTATTCATAGTCCAGTGCCATGAAGTGCTTTATATTTCAAAGTTCTGTGTGCTATGTGGTATGTATGTGGTAGGCCCCTCTTATGCGAGAGGCCGTCTGGGTTGGTAGCACCGCTTTGTCTATTTCTGCTCCCAAGCAAGAGTGTGTAAGCACTGTTGTGTTTCGGTTTGAAGGACATTGAAGACAGTCAAACTGGGCATTATGAGACTCAACATCTTATGTCTCGGAGTGACGAGCGCAGTTCAGTGACATGCAGTGCTTTATAATTTAAAGTTCTGTGCGGTGTTGCTTTTGTTAATGGGCAGGCGTGGCGCTTACGATCAGGCGAGCAACTTACTCGTTTTGTTATACATGTTAGAAAAAAAAAACTCTCAAACCATTAGTAGTCTCTCTTAAATAACTGCATCAATGTTTCCTCGCTGGGACGAACAGATTATCTTAGTCAATTTAATTACGAGGTCAGATGACGCAACCTGGTTCAGCTGGCGAAAGTGATTCCACGTAGGTACCCCATTATTTTTAATGGGGTAGCCTGTTGATTCGTAATTTTCACGGAGATGTTAATTAATTCTTTTAGATGAGTTTCTTTTGGGGTATATTTTTTTATCCGAGCACGGAAAGAAACTGCACTATATGATGGTAAGCGCAGTGAAGTCCAAAATAACCAGCGATAACACAATAAACTCTCCGCAGAGGGAAGAAGCAAATCGAGGGCCTGCGATAGGACAAACGAACGACCGATGCAGGCACAGGGGTACAAAGATGTACCCGCATGTCTATACTCGCTCCAACCAACCATCAAGTCATTTCGCAAGCACAAGAACCGCATGTACACTGGCTGATCCTGGCTGATCCACACAAGATGTATTTATTAAGTCATGACTCATCATCATCACTATGGCAGATTTCAACACCATGTGGTTGCTATCCGGGTGGGTGTGAATATCCTACCACCTGTGAGTTCTAGGGTTCCGTACACAAAGGGTACCATCATCATCTCAGCTTATTGCCGTCCACTGTTGGGTGTAAGGCTCCCCAAGTGAGCGCCAACCATCCCGGTCTTGGCAGCCCGTATCCATCCGCTACCTACCATCTTTTCAAGTCCAATTACCAATTGAACCTTATAACTAAGGTCACGCGCGGCGTCTGTTTTTAGGTACTTCCTACTAATATTATAAACGCGAAAGTTTGTAAGTATGGATGAATGGATGAATGTTTGTTACTCTTTCACGTAAAAACTACTGAATGGATTTTAATGAAACATTACAATAATATAGCTTATACATCAGAATAAGACATAGGCTACTATGTTTTTCAAAAATCAATCAAAAGTGATGAAAGTTTGTATGAAAAATCTAAACTACGGGACCGATTTCAAAAATTCTTTTGCCGTTAGAAAGCTACTTTATCACGGAGTAACATAGGCTACTTTTAATCCCATAAAAAGCAGATCACGCGGGCGGAGCCGCGAGGAAAAGCTAGTATTTATATATATCAGCTATAATACAACTGACGTTTGACGCAACAATACAAGTCTAGACTTTATGAAAAACAGTAATACCCTAAAGAATTATGGGAAAATATTGTAGCCCGGCTAATAATGTATCATTATAATAAAGGGCCCGAGCAAATACATTATATTAAATCTTTGGAGACGTGTGCATAATTAATGGTCCCCGTGATGACGTAACAATTCACGTATCGTGCTTTTACTCTACTGAGGTAGTATTGCGATACTATTGTATTTTTACTCGAATGCTAACTTTTTGGGACTTTTTTTTATTTAATTGAATGTCGAGACGATGGTAGGTGCCACGCCTGCACACAAACAGAAGGAACACCGCACAGAACTTTGAGTTATATAAAGCACTGCATGACAATGAACTGCGATCGTCACTCCGAGACATAAGATGTTGTCTCATAATGCCCAGTAATTTCACTGTCTTCATTGTCCTTTAACCCGAAACACAACAGTGCTTACACACTGTTGCTTGCCGGCAGAAATAGACAAAGCGCGGTGGTAGCAACCAGACGGCCTCTCGCATACGAGGGACCTATCAACTTGTAGTTACATTGCATCTAATGAGAAGTATAATGTGATCCAACTATAATGCCGCTAGGATTATGCCGGCCTGAAGTTATATGTTATACGGTGGTGGCCCCAAGAATCGGAAGTCGAAACGAGCAACAACGTCGACATTTTAATATAAAATAAATATTTATTTTATTTTTGTTAATTTTCTATTTTTATATATGAGTGCGAGTGTCATGTATGTCGGGTATACTCAGAGTTATTTCCTCAAAAGGCCAATCCAGGAATTTCTGTACATTACACTCACATATTTCTGGAAAATGAATGATAATAACCCATGAGTTTGTTTCGGTATTTCTTCTCATGGCTAGCCACAAAATGCCGAAATAAATATAATCAATTTTAAAAGAATATTTACATGTAAAAGTGATATTTATGATGCAATTTACAGAATACATGATTAAAATTTGAATTTCAGCGATTATGATGCGGTTTTCACCATTTTGTATTCCCGTACTAATTTAGTTAAACGCTTAACCCAATAAAACGTCAAGGCGTCCATCCTAATACGTCATTAAGCGTAGCTTGCAGTGTACATCCAGTTTATACCGGTAATAATTAGGCGGCACTCGGCGAAGAGAATTTTTAATGACTTAGGGAAAATAAATGAAATAATTAATTAAGGGACGATGACGAAACGTCTCGATGAGGGTGTGCCCTTAATTTACTGAGTTCGATATTTGAATTTTGAATTTAATTCGTTTGGTTATAATAGGTACATCCAACAGTCACACAATTTTTCCGCCGTCACCGCTTTGTCTATTTCTGCCGGCAAGCCTCAGTGTGCAAGCACTGTTGTGTTTCGGTTTGAAGGACAATGAAGCCAGTGAAAATACTGGGCATTATGCGACTTAACATCTTATGTCTCGGGATGAGGAGCCCGATGTTTATCGGCAGTCGTGGCGCTTACCATCAAGGGATTTGCTCGTCTCGTCATTAAATTAAATAATAAAATAAAAACTTCACACCAATTGCCAATTTACACCTTTCTTGAGTGGTAGAGCTACGCTGTAGACAGTTTTGTCTACAGCATGAATGAGCTGGCTCGACCGGGTCGTTACCACTGTCTCACAGAAAACCGACGTAAAGTATCGGCTTGCTGCTGCGTTTCGTACGGTGAGTGAGATATCCGGAAGCCCAAAACCCCTCCCCTTCCCAATCCCTAATTATCCCTTTCCTTTAAGGTCGGCAACGCGCCCATGATTCTTCTGGTGGTGGGCGTATATGGGCAGTGGAGATCACTTACCATCAGATGACCCAATTCCTCGTTTGCCGGCCTAAGCCATAAAAAAAACACCACTTACCCTTTTTTCTTCATAGAAGGAATAAATAACTATAAATTCTTTATAAGTCGTCATCACCCACTTTACGATCCACTGCACTTTAAGCCAGAAAACCCAGACGTCCAATAATTTTCACATCGAAAGTGAAATCTGTACTTGAGGGCAGATATTACATATGTAAGTGGATCCGAGGTATATCCATGAAGTACGACGTGAAGGAGTGTGAGTGAAACGGCCCGGTCAACAATAAGGCGACGGTAGCGACACGGTCTGAATCTAATGCTCCGCTCGTGCAGAACAGAGTTTGTACGGAGATAGAAATGCTGGAATAGATATTGTTATGATTGGAAAATTCGATGAAACGAAATAGCGACATACAAAAGAGACAAACGTATTCATAAATAGCCATTCATTTAGCCTGCGACAGAATGAGATAGATTACAGGTATTTTGATTTTGATTGGAAAAGAAATCGATATAGTTTAGCTGGGATGTGATCCCATATAAATTTGGTTAAGATCTGATGATGGAGTATTGAATAAAAAAAGAAAACTCCTTAACGGACAACAGCTCAGTCGGAACGCGTCTCAGGATCAGCCATTGTATATCCAGTTCTCCCGAGGGGCTTGCGACATGACTTAATGGTTGGTTGGGGCGGGTATAGGAGTACATCCTTATGTGCCTGCATCGGTCATCCGCCTATCCTGTCACAGGCCCCTTGATTTGTTTCTTCCCTCTTCGAAGAGGAAAGAAGCATTTATACATGCCGGCATGATTCTGGTGACCACCGATAAACTCATTGTTTTTCGGTGGTTGCTAGTCTTTTAGACTGTACTACGCTTACTATCAGGTGTAGTGCAGTCACTTTACTCGGATAAAAAAAATATCTTACGTTAAAATCTTCTAGAAATGTCCAAAACAAATTTTCCTTTATTACAATGCTCACTAATTTATCCATTAACAACTTTACGCCAAAAGCCATAAAAGCAAACATAAATCTGTAAATAATTCAAAAGCCAAAGCTCTTTAGCTTATACGTGGCAAACGCGAACCCGCAATACGCTGATGTGAGGATCTTGCCGCGTAACGTTTTAATTAGTAACAGGGGACTGTTTATCTTAGCACAGTTTACCTTGTTACCACTGAGCGCAAATATTTTCAGTGACAGTTTGTGTTAAGGCATGTTTTGAGGTGCGCGTCCAGACGCGAGACCGCCATTCACTATGTCAGCGACACAATAGGGTTGATGCATGAACTTGTATTAGAAAATAACAGAATCATAATGAATATTTCAAATATAGAATGAAATGGGTGAAATAAAATTAGTGGGAAGATCTCGCTATTTCTCTCGCACGCGTGCGCCTTATGACCATCGTATAGATTGACGTCATTGTATATGGAATGCATCTTTTTATTGTCATTCGACAATCGTGCCATCTACCAGATTTAAATATAAGAAAGAAACGTAACGTAAATAGCCTATAACTTAAATATTTTTGAGGGGACAAATATAATTCTTTGAATTATAAATTAGGGGCAATGTAGGCTATTGATTAAAATCATAAAAAATACACACAACAAACCTATAGTATACGTACGATCTAAAGAAAACGACTGAGAACACCGCAACCTGGCAGTTTCCATACAATTTCATACAAATAGACGATCGGCTATTGCATGACTCATGTCACGCGTCACAGTCTTCCTGTTTTAGTTTCGGAACTCAAAACATGCCTTTAGACAGTTTGTAGGTCAGCATGGCATACAATTTATGCCAAGTGATTAAAAATTATCTCGGAGTCAAGTGCAATTTTTCTAAATTAAACAGTGTCTATGCAACATTTCTCGAACTCGAAACTAAATACATTTACCCTGATATACGAACGAAGGTGGTACGCTATAAAATGGTCGTCGTAGAGGCCGTCTGGGTTGGTACCACCGCTTTTTCTATTTCTGCCGCCAAGCAACACTGTGTAAGCACTGTTATGTTTCGGTTTGAAGGACATTAAAGCCAGTTGTTGCCAAATTACTGGGCAATATGAGACTCAACATCTTATGTCTCGGGGTGACGAGCGCAGTTCAGTGCTATGCAGTGCTTTGTAATTCTATTCTGGGAATATGAACTACCTAAACGTACGTCAAATATAATTTGGGATTTGCAAACGTTATCCGAACTCAATCATGCCATCTTTGAAGATGATGTTAATAAACATCAACATTTCACGGGGCTCCCCAATATCCCAAGGCATATGCAAATCATATTTGGACCCGTCTCAGCCGTTTCCAGCGGACGATGGTTTCGTGACAGACGGACAGCTGCTACAATATATATGCTAATCGACCCTTCACATTGCTACCTACGAATGTGATTTTTTCGGTCTATTTTTCATGCATGACGTTTTTCTAGTTAAATGATTATAGATTTAAATTGTGATTAAATTATGTCATGTATTGTTCATACGGCTTACAAAAATGACGTGTACATTTAATTTTATTCCTCAAAAATAAAATCTCAAAAAGTATTATGGTCAATAATGATGACGCGGGTTCGAAAGACTTGCCATAAAAAATGGCGCCGTATATCGGGACGTGATAGAAGAAGCGATAAATAAATTAAGTTTGAGTTTATGTATGTAATTTTTGTTTATTATATTACTTGATGACTCTTTTTGATATTAGCATTGTATTGCAAAATATAGGATAGTTAGTGTACTGTCACATGACTGCTAACAGATATCGGATATTATTTTAGTATTAACTAATAGCTAATATGTTTCCATGGTTCTTTTTTCTTTGCCAAAGACAAAGTAAAAGTGAATCGGATGATAATACCGTCATGAAAACAGTCCAAATAGTCCAATTTCAACCCTGAATAAATTTACAAGTATCGTCTAAGATAAGGCGTAACGTAAAAACTTTATGCCATTTTAAGCAGACATTGTAACCATAAAAGATCTTCCTTTATTATAAACTCAGAGGATTAGCGCAAGTTGACTGCCATGCGGAATTTGAGAGTTACACAGAAGATAAAAATTCTGTTATTTTAGAGAAAATTTGAAGCAGTCTTTAAATTTCTTTGACGTCTTTCTATTAATCTGTGACTTAGATAATATCCTGCGTAGTACCTTAATCAAATGCAATGTTCGACCCAACAATTATTGCAATAATTTTCTTAATGAGATCGCCGATGTTGCTTTTTTATACTGCACATTTCAGACTTAATGGAACTGTTATAAAGTGTTTTTTAATTATAAGCATTAATGATCAGTAGGTCGCTTGTTTGATAGTAAGCGTCATGCCCATAGGCAGAAGCAACATACATTAGATTTTCGAAACATAAAGTACTGCATGGCACAGGACTGCGCCCGACTACCTGACACCTAAGACATTAAATCTCATAATGCCTTTTTTATCACTTACAGGTCAGTTTTTTTTATGTTCACTTTTAGAATGAAAATTCGCACATCACTATCGCCATGTGTTCATGAAGAATGATTGAATGTCCCATGTTTGTCATTAAACAGATATTTGTAAATATTATTTATATACTCGAGAAAGGCGAGGTCAGAAGTATCCTACACCGACGTGCATGCATGTAGAATAAAATAACAGTGAAAAGCTAAAGAGGTCTGTAATGATCATAGCAGGTGGAAGTCCGTTGTCTCTGCCTACCCTATGGGAAACAGGGTTGAGTCTATGTATGTGTATGTATTATTTAGCAAATAAACAGAGTTCCGAATTTCTCTAAACATAACGCAAACATCGTTTGTGTACACACATTGTGACGGAACTTAGACAATGTTAATTCCATACTGTTTGTTTTGGTTGATTTCTATTGTCATTGTATTGCGGTAGGCATTTTAGATTGACTTTAGTAATTTATAATTAGGGTTGACGTAAAAGACAAGAGTTATAGACAGGGAGCCCTCGGGTAGCGGTTCCACTTGACTACTATCAAGCTCATTTTCCGTGAGTAGCTTCGTTTCGATGAGACGACCAACTATTCCCTATGCGAAAATTCTATATTGTGGTAGCTAACAGAGGTAGCAAGGATAGAATATTTCGATTTGATGATACTCAAAAAAATTATTAATTGGAACGAAGTTCCTTACGGCAGGCTTGGAGGGGATAGGGATTTCGCTGCGTGACCGAACTGAAAAAAATGTGATAGTAAAACCGTAAGAAAAATGCGTGGAATAAAAGCGTTAAATGAGAAGTGCGCAGGCGCGACAGTCAATGTGTCAATTTTAATGTCAGTCATTTCTATGTAATTTTATGTTGTCAAACAAAAATAAAGAGACATATTTAAAATGAAAATCATTCAGCCAGTTATAATTGAAGTATATAAAAATACTCCTTCGATTTTTAAAAGATTACGCTAGCTCGTTATTATTTATAATTACATAAGTTGATAAAAAATGCTATACAATAGCTTTACCGCGGTAGTCTCCGAGCGCCACACGTCTTTTTTTTATTTCTATTTTTCTATTCTATTTCTATGTAATTTTATGTTGTCAAACAAAAATAAAGAGACATATTTTGTTATTTTAGTTGATAATTTGAATTTTTTGCAATTTGTGTCGATTGTACATTAGCCAAAGGAACTTCGTTCCTACCTGGTGTCCCACGACACACACCAATGTTTTTATTTGTAGGACAATATGACAGTTAAATTATATAAATATTAACTAAGTAAAAACAAAAAAATCAGCTGATTAGTAATCATACCAATTGGAAGGAGGGGCTTCCAATAGGTATCGATAACGAGGTCATAAGAATGATTACTAACCAGCTGATTTTTTTGTATTTACTTAGTTAATATTTATATAATTTAACTGTCATATTGTCCTACAAATAAAATAATTATTTTTTGAGTATCATCAAATCGAAATATTCAACATAAAATTACATAGAAATAGAATAGAAAAATAGAAATAAAAAAAAGACGTGTGGCGCTCGGAGACTGCCGCGGTAAAGCTATTGTATAGCATTTTTTATCAACTTATGTAATTATAAATAATAACGAGCTAGCGTAATCTTTTAAAAATCGAAGGAGTATTTTTATATACTTCAATTATAACTGGCTGAATGATTTTCATTTTAAATATGTCTCTTTATTTTTGTTTGACAACATAAAATTACATAGAAATGACTGACATTAAAATTGACACATTGACTGTCGCGCCTGCGCACTTCTCATTTAACGCTTTTATTCCACGCATTTTTTCCACGCATTTTTCTTACGGTTTTACCATCACATTTTTTTCAGTTCGGTCACGCAGCGAAATCCCTATCCCCTCCAAGCCTGCCGTAAGGAACTTCGTTCCAATTAATAATTTTTTTGAGTATCATCAAATCGAAATATTCTATCCTTGCTACCTCTGTTAGCTACCACAATAGAGAATTTTCGCATAGGGAATAGTTGGTCGTCTCATCGAAACGAAGCTACTCACGGAAAATGAGCTTGATAGTAGTCAAGTGGATCAGCTACCCGAGGGCTCCCTGTCCATTAGTTTGACTATTACTTAGAAGCTGCCATTTGTATTGCTTATACCTAATATATATTTGTAGCGTATTTGATAGGCATAACTGTATTTGCTGGTGGTAGGATATTCATATCCGTTCGGATGGTGACCACCGTGCACATGGTGTTAGAACTTGCAATAGTGACCCACACACCTTGTGTGGATTGCGTTCCAGGATCAGCCAGAGTATATCCAGTTCTCCCGAAAGGCTTGCGACATAAATTGATGGTTGTTTGGGGCGGGTACATCTTTGTATCCCTGTGCCTGTATCGGTCATCCGACTGTCTAGTCTCAAGCCACTCGATTTGCTTCTTCCCTCTTCGGAATATGGTCAAAAACCTCCTGTAGTAGTTCATTATGGCAGCTTGTGTTCTGAGATCAGTTGGTATATATCTTATTTCTGGACTAATAAGGGGTTCATTATCTCATTGAAATTCACGGAACTTACCATCAGATGCAGTATATGATAGTCATTTTACTATGCAAAGATAAAAACACCAAATGTGTGCAACTGTTTCAACAATTATCAAACTAACTTCCCATATGATGTGATATGGGGCGAACCTATCACCATATCATGCACAAATTGATATCTCAGGCATCTCGCTTGTGTTTGCGGATCGAAAACCTATAATTTTTATTAGCTGTTCTAGAATTTAATTCAAGACTTTTATACCGTAACTCGGTCTTCCCTTGCGTTATCCCCGCATGAGTCGTAGTTAAATGCGGGTTATCACCTATTCAATATCTTATGTCATTCAGTTAACTGCATTTTTCAAATATTTATTACGCAACCGTAACTTCTTTCTTGTTACACTAGCGTCAATATTTAACAGCATATTTAACAGTATTTGTAAAAGGAAAAATGATACAGAACCTACAAAATGGCAAAATGATTATCCCCCAACTTTTCTTGTTCGTTTTATAACGTTAACAATATGACGTAATTTGTTCTCATAGCCTTCAGCGAATTGTTCTGCGTTGTCGTTGTGTGAAACTAGACAATATAATATTGAGTATTTGATATAAGTTTGATTAAACGAATGGACATAATGCGGTTTTTTTGTTTGGAAGCTAGTTTAATCAAAATAGTTAATGGTTGATGCTTCCCAAAACTCGACAAAAAATGTGAAGATTTTAACATAGACCTCCGTCGAATCTCCCATGGATTCCTGGGGGTCCAGCTGGACTACTTTGGGATCTAAAGGTCTGTTGTGTTGCTTGATCGCGCCATTTAATACACATTAAGACTACGTCAGCCGTACTATATATAGGTCTTTCAATTTTTAGTCAATTAAGAGGGGGTGTTACCAGTCTTTTCGTCTGTCTGTGTGTATGTTTATGTATCTGCTTATAACATTATGGAACACTAAAAAAAGACATTTCATATTGATCAATATGAAATGTCTTTTTTTATTTAAAATGGGATTTATTTGAAACGGTTCTTGGCTATGTTTGAAGAAAATCTGTTCTAGAACTTAAAAGTTACAGATGTTTTTCATTCGTCTTCTTCGACATCTATGCTTCCAACTTTAAAATTGTCATAAAACCTCCCAATACCAGCAAACTACTTAAATAATATCATTAAATAAGTAAAGTTTCGCTTGTCCATTACGTTTAAGATAAGGGGCGATGGTTCGCGAACCCGAAAAAGGTCGCGTTAACCAATAAATCTACAAGACGCCACATTATAAATATAGTGAAAATCTTACATTAAACATATTGTAATGTATAGTACCATACAGGAGGCTGCGGGCGTAGCGTTTATTATATATACAATTGGGTGCCAATATGCAATAACATTTAAACCCACATGAAGTAAAAATTGAGAAGTCTATTTTATTTTGCTAAATTCAATAATGAAAGGTTCTATTTTACATAATTGTATGAGGTAAATGTTTAATTTAACCTAATTAATTTTACTAATAAATTAAGTAAAATAAAATAAACATCTAAATATTTACTTGATGTGGGTTGAAATTGTATTGCATATTTGCATCAAATTATAATTAATTAGTTCCATATAATCACAGCCATTGTCTTTATATAAACACATCATGCTTAGGCAAGGCTTGCAAGAATGACTTGAACTGTCTAAATCTCCACTTAATAAGTTTAAATGGATACTTTTTGTATCCACCACGTAACTAGTCAAATTTCCGGTCCGGGTTGCATGCATTTCAGAATAACATCGAAATTGGGAAAAAATATAAAAACGGTTAAAAAAACATTAAAACAAATAAGATATGTTGAAAAAAATTACAAATAAATTTCCCGATTTTAAACTCGGGGTCAAGGGAATAAGATATATAGCCACTTTGCGCTTGGACTTCAACTTGCATCTTTTTGTGACGCATGCGTATAGATCAATATTTTATCGCATTGGCGATTACACGTAGATATATATCATGTTTGACGAATGGTAATCTAAGCACAACTCATTTGGATGAGAACGCATGGTAATTCGCAATGCCTGCGACAGAGAAAGAGGCAAGAGGAGGGTAAAAACTTATGAGTAGAAATATGGTCGCAGTAAAGTCTATCAATGCTTATTTATGACTACAAAAGTGGCTCCATTTTTAGTTGCTCAAATAAAAAACTCGTACCACCTCGCTGACATATTGCCATAGTATTTTGTGTAAAACTATGTGACGTCTTTACGCTCATAGGGCTATGTGTAAAAAGCTTCTCGTCGATTTTCTGAATGACCACCCACTTTCTTTTAGGTATTGTTTTGTTTCAGTACTGTTTGTGTGTCGAGTGCAGGGGCGTGGTTAAGCAAAAGCACTATAGCCTTTATTTTGTACTAAATTCTTTCAAGGAATCTCCTTAGTAGAAAGTAACAAAAATAACCTAAGCTATGTAAAAATAAAGAGAAATAACTGAGCTGGTGGGAAGTAAGTTGACATTTTTTCATGAAAATAAAGACTTATATAGTGTATTAAATGTAAGTAAGTATGCGTGGAGTGACTATGAAAGATAGAGTAAGAAATGGTGAGGAGTGGTGTGAGGAAAGATAGAAATATAGATAGAAAGGTAGTGACGAAGATTGAGAAAGGAGTACTGAGATGGGAGGGGAAAGCCTTTCCAAAAACGGCGAACTTTCTTTAGATCAAGTTGGAGATATTCTCGAAAAACCCCTGGTCAGAAGTACCCTGAACCGACGTGCATGCATGAAGAATTTAATTAGAGTGAAGGAGGCCAAAGAGATGTGTAAGGATCGTAGCAGGTGGATGTCTGTCTCTGCCTACTCTTATGGGAAAAAGGCGTAAGTCTGTTTTATTTTATCCGGGCACGGCAAAGTGACTGCCCTTCACCTGATGGTAAGCGCAGTGCCGTGCAAGAAAACCAGTGACCACCGACAAGCATTGAGTTTATCGGTGGTCACTAAAATCATGCTGGCCTGTCAGCCTGCCGAGTAGAATATTCGGAGTCCCAAAATGTTCATGGGCGGTGGAGATCACTTACCATCAGGTAACCCATTTTCTCGTTTGTCAGCATCTGCTATGTGCAAAAACGCACTAAAATGTGTATTGATAGTAATGAAAAATGAAATTTCATTTCATTGTAGTTTTATTTGAACATAGCTTTAAAGGTACACACTTCAATGAAGATACGCTAAGTTGGAACACAATTTGTAGTGAATTGGAAAATTTAAGGGCTTTCATACATTACGCACTTTTAACCGTTCTACTATTTTTATCCACTTAGGATATGTCGGCCAACGAGCAAGTTACTATTGACGCCCATAACACCAGCAGAAACAACTTAATTAAACTTTTAAAATATATTGAAGTGAAAAAGTAAAAATAAATAAATGAATTTACATAAAAAAGGACAAAATATTTGCGACTATTTTTGGAACGAAGTTCCTTACGGCAGGCTTGGAGGGGATAGGGATTTCGCTGCGTGACCGAACTGAAAAAAATGTGATAGTAAAACCGTAAGAAAAATGCGTGGAAAAAATGCGTGGAATAAAAGCGTTAAATGAGACGTGTTCCTTTTTTAAAATGAAATTCATTCAGCCAGTTATATGTAGTTGAAGTATATAAAAATACTCCTTCGATTTTTAAAAGATTACGCTAGCTCGTTATTATTTATCCATACTAATATAATAAAGCTGTAGAGTTTGATTGTTTGTTTGTTTGTTTGTTTGTTTGTTTGAACGCGCTAATCTCAGGAACTACTGGTTCGAATTGAAAAAATCTTTTAGTGTTGGATAGTCCATTTATCGAGGAAGGCTTTAGGCTATATAACATTACGCTGCGACCATTAGAAGCGAAGCATCAGTGAAAAATATTGCAAAAACGGGGAAAATTATTCATATTTGAAGGCTTCCGTTGCTAAGCTACCCAAATCTATACTAATATTATAAAGCTGTAGAGTTTGATTGTTTGTTTGTTTGTTTGATCACGTAGGCGGAGCCGCGAGCAAAAGCTAGTAATTACATAAGTTGATAAAAAATGCTATACAATAGCTTTACCGCGGCAGTCTCCGAGTGCCACACGTCTTTTTTTATTTCTATTTTTCTATTCTATTTCTATGTAATTTTATGTTGTCAAACAAAAATAAAGAGACATATTTTGTTATTTTAGTTGATAATTTGATTTTTTTGCAATTTGTGTCGATTCTACATTAGCCGAAGGAACTTCGTTCCTACCTGGTGTCCCACGACACACACCAATTTTTTTTTATATAACTGGCCGGCAAACAAGCAAATGGGTCACCTTATGGTTAGTAATATCCACCGCCTATTAACTCCCACACTACCAGAAGAGCCATGAACGCGTTGCCGACCTTAAAGGAAAGGGATAATTAAGTGATTGGGAGCGGAGGGGGGATGTGTCCCCGGATAACTCACTCACCGTACGAAACGCAGCAGCAAGCCTTTACGACGATTATCTCGTACAAATATAATCAACGAAAGTTAATGCATCTCTGGACGGTCGCCAGAATGATAACGGCCTCATTTATTGGATGTATACTGGCAGAGAACAGAACGCGACTTGATGGAGTGAACCACTATGGTAAACTTTTCGTCATGTGTACTGTAGTGTTAGTATGTTTTTTTTTGACATAGGCCGGCAAACGAGCAAGTGGGTCATCTGATGGTAAGTGATCTCCACCGCCCATGTACGCCCACCACCAGAAAAATCATGGGCGCGTTGCCGACCTTAATGAAAAGGGATAAATAGGGATTGGGAAGGGGAGGGGATTTGGGCTTCCGGATATCTCACTCACCGTACGAAACGCAGCAGCAAACTGCTACTTTACGTCGGTTTTCTGTGAGACAGTGGTAACCACCCGGTCGATCCAGCCTATTCATGCTGTAGACAAAACTGTCTACAGCGTGGCTATACCACTCAAAAAAACGTATTCCCTCCTTCCTACAACATAGTACAAGGTGGTAAGTTCCTCGTATGCGAGATGCCGTCTGGGTTCGTACCATCGCTTTTTCTATTTCTACCGCCAAGCAACAGTGTGTAAGCACTGTTGTATTTCGGTTTGAAG
Source organism: Amorpha juglandis (assembly GCA_949126905.1). Taxonomy (NCBI): domain Eukaryota; kingdom Metazoa; phylum Arthropoda; class Insecta; order Lepidoptera; family Sphingidae; genus Amorpha; species Amorpha juglandis. The sequence continues at coordinate 1,435,707 of OX421368.1, forward strand.
GACATTGCAGCCAGTGAAATTACTGGGCATTAGGAGACATAACATTTTATGTCTCGGGGTGATGAGCGCAGTTCAGTGCCATACAGTGCTTTGTAATTCAAAGTTTTGTGTGGTGTTGCTTATGTTTATGGCCTTGCTCGTCTCGTCATTCAATCAAATAAAAATAACACGACATTCCCATTTAGTGATAAACTCATTTTATATCAATCGGTAAAATAATACCATTTTTTTATGGTATAGGCCGGCAAAAGAACAAGTGGGTCACCTGATGGTAAGTGATCTCCAGCGCCCATGTACGCCCACCACCAGAAGAATCATGGGCGCGTTGCCGACCACAAGGAAAAGGGACAATTAGGGATTGGGAGGGGAGGGGATCTGGGCTTCCGGATAACTCACTCACCGTACGAAACGCAGCAGCAAGCCGCTACTTTACGTCGGTTTTCTGTGAGACAGTGGTAATAACCCGTTCGAGCCAGCCCATTCATGCTGTAGACAAAACTGTCTACAGCGTGGCTCTACCACTCAAAATTAATTAGTAATAAAGGCATATCTATAGTTTATGTAATGCAACAAAAAAATGTGTGGCCACAATCAGTCGGTTGTATGTCAGACCCCTACAATTTTACAATGAACATTTACAGACCAAATTGGTTTTTGTCTCAAATTTCATTACATGTACTAGAAAAACAATTTGAGAGAAATGAAAATTTCCAGTTAATTGAATGAACGAATTTGGGTTTTACGATTGCGTTATATTAAACGAAAACAAGGAGTATCGGGACAAAATAACATTCCAATGAATATCTTAAAAATAACAGGTGTAGACTCTGCTTCCAAATTAGTTGGGAAAATAATAACTGAGTGTTTTCTGTAAGCGTGTTAAACATTTTTGCGAATTATTAAGATATTATGTTTCGGGGTAACGAGCGCAGTCCATTGGCGAACAGTTTTTTTTTTATCCGAGTACGACAAAGTGACTGCACTACACCTGACGGTAAGCGTAGTGCAGTCCCAAAAACTAGCGAGCACCAACAAACTATTAGTGTATCGGTGGTCACTAGAATCATGGCGGCCTATATAAATGCTTCTTCCCTCTCCGAAGAGGGAAATCGAGGTGCCTGCGACAGGACAGGCGGATGACCCATGCAGGTAGAGGGATACATAAATGTATCCCTATACCCGCCCCAACCAACTATCAAGTCATGTCGCAAGCCCCTTGGGAGAACCGGATATACACTGGCTGATCCTGGAACGCGATCCACACAAGGTGTGCGGATGGACCAGCTTTGTAATGCAAATGTTTGTGTGGTGTTGATTCTGTTTATGAACAGCGTGATACTTACCGTCAGACGAGCGACTTTCTCGTCTTCATTCAACCAAATGAAAGAAATATAAAATGTTGCCAGTTCAGAATCGAAGGCTTTTCACCTGCTCTGTCACGATACCGTCCGGATCACCCATTGTTACAGATTTCTATTCATACCATTATAACAGTAAGAGGCTTTACTAGCAAGTTTCACTCCTCGACTTCAATATTAATGCTGGGTTGCACCAACTTACTTTAGCAATGACAAACATGATAAAGTACCCGTTAACCAAAACATGAGTTGCACCATTTGACAAATGTTAGATGGGGGTCTTAACTTTAGCTGTTAATCTTAACCGGCCAAGATGCGCTAGTTACCGCTATTGTTTAAGTTAAATAACTGTCAGATGGTTCAACTATAACCTCCAAACCGATATATCTCCTAAATCATCTGTGCTTCAAAATAATATCATGTCCCTGTTTCTAGAATTAATCATCGAATCTAGTAGTATCGCAATACGATGCAACACATTCCGCAGTCAATGTTAAAGACAGCTATCGTCAAATTTGACATAAACCTTAATTATAACTGCTATTATGGTGCAATCCAGCCTAAGACTTTTTATTAAATCTGTTTGCTGTTGAGTGGTTACATTGTTTGTAGTTAAAAGCGTACGGTAGGTGTAGGTGAGTGAGGAACGCTATTCATTAATTTCTTTTAAACTGTTGTCTACAGTTTTGTCTGCAGCATGAATGGGCTGGCTCAACCGGGTCGTTACCACTGTCCCAAAGAAAATCGACGTAAAGTAGCGGCTTGCTGCTGCGTTTCGTATGGTGAGTGAGATATCCGGAGGCCCAAATCCCCCTCCCCTTCCCAATCCCTAATGATCCCTTTCCTTTAAACCGGCAACGCGCCTAATATTCTTCTGGGTATTGTGGACATACATGGACGGTGGAGATCACTTACCATCAGGTGACCCACTTGTTCGTTTGCCAGCTTTTGTTATAAAAAAACTTACCATCATATGACTCATTTGCTTTCTCTGCCGCCCTCTGTTATAAAAAAAATCTACACTGATGGACTCTCATAATAGAGACATAGTAAAAAATGGCCACATCCAGACCGCTTTGTGAACTGCCGCCTGTCAAATTTTCCATTGCACCAACTTCGGCCGTATTTCATCTGTCGAACTCCGAAATTTGCGATTTATTAAAACGTGCCTCAAGTTAAAATAACGTTCGAATGAGTGTGAAATGTCATTAAGTAGGTGCAATGCGTCATTCGTTGAATCATATTTTTGTGAATGAATTATGAGTAAATCAGATCTTTGGAAGTCAGTATGGACCATGGATGTAAATTTAAGTTAATATGGAACGATTTTGACCAAATGGATTTATTCTGGATAAACTTTTGCAATTAAAAACATATTAAAGTAAATTAAATACATTTTACATACAAAAGTAGGACGAAATATTTGCGAGTAATTTAAATATTTGTAGCAAAATCAAACTCTAGTCTCTTCTATTTGTAATCTTACTATAGTATGAGTAGTAGAATCGCGCTGCACGAATGGGCTGGGTCGGCCGGGTCGTTACCATTATCTCCCAGAAAACCGTCGAAAAGTAGCAACTTGCTGCTGCATTTCGTATGGTGATTGAGATATCCCGAGTCCCCCTCCCGTTCCCAAACCCTAATTATCCCTTTCCTTTAAGGTCGGCAAAGCGCCCTTGATTCTTCTGGTATTGTGAGCGTACATGGACGGTGGAGATCACTTACCATCAGGTGACCCACTTGCACGTTTGCCAGCCTAAGCTATAAAAATATAAGTAATCAAAACAAAATTAACTCTTTCACAATTAATAGAACTTTCACCAACTAAGTACAAACACATTTAACATCACAAAATGCCACGACGAATTCCATTTATTGTATACACATAAGACCTTTAAATGTCAATTTAAAAGGAGCACTCGAGATTTCATAAGTGCTCGTGTACCGGAACTGTGGCGTGAGACCGGATGCACGGAATGATATGGCGCCAGTTTCCACGTGTGAACATACTGCTTCGGACAAACTGCGCATTTTGGCTGTTTATATAGAGTTGATTATTTATTTCAATAATATTTTTGACAATCTTTTACATTCTCTTCTCACTCATTTTTTTGTAACAGAAGGTAAAAAATGGGCTGTTAGGCGATAGTGAGTTTCAAAAGAAAATTACGGTGATCATGGCCACATTTTGTTTTTTGGTAGGGATGTATGTTATTTTGTTTTCAATCGAGCACGGCAAAATAACTGCACTACACCTAATGATAAGCGCAGTGCAGTCCAAGAAACTAGTGATCACCGGCAAACAGTGAGTTTATCGGTGGTCACCAGAATCTTGCTGGCCTTTATAAATGCTTCTTCATACTCCGAAGAAGGAAGAAGCAAATGGAGGGCGCTGCGACAGGATAGCCTCAACGACGAGGATGTGCTCCCATACCCGCCCCAACCATCGGGTCGGCAACGCGCCTATGATTCTTCTGGTATTCTGAGCATACATGGGCGGTGGAGATCACTTACTATCAGGTGACTTACTTACTCGTTTGCCGGCCTATGCTATAAAAAAGCATATATCCGTCAAGATAAACATGTAACAGTAAATTTCAGTAAATGCAAATCTCTTGTCACCTACGTTAGTCTAGACGACGAAAAATTTCATATTTCGCACTCGAGACGGTGTTCCTTTTGGGAATGCCAAAACTTAGCTAGAATTCCGTAAATAACACGGCGAGGTGTTACGGAAATGTGAAATTAAAATTGTTGGCTATTTTAAACTGAAATGCAAGTGTTTTTTTGGTTCTTGGCTCTTATAAAGGATTTACCCGATTTTAGTTGATCAACACGTCAATCAAACTTGATTTAAACAGACTTTCAATCGAACTGGTCAACAAAAATTATACTTTTTTTGTTAATTCAAGTCAGTTGATTAGCTAAAATACCGTGTAGACCCGATATTTCCGTTGAGATTTTAGTTTGCTGCATCGTAACTAGTGATTTTATTATCAAACTAGCTTTTGCGCGCGGCTCCGCCCGCGTGAACAGCATTTAAATATTATTATCCCCTATTTTGACCCTTTTGGGGTAGAATTTATCAAAATCCTTTCTTAGCGGATGCCTACGTCATAACATCTAACTGAACGCCAAATTTCAGCTCGATCCCTCCAGTGGTTTGGGCTGTGCGTTGATAGATCACTATGTCAGTCAGTCACTCAGTCACCTTTGAGATTTATATTATCAAATATAGAGCTGGTTAGATCGAACTTAGTATACATAGGGCGAAAGAAGTAGAATGAATGGTCTTTATTAATGGGACAGTATCGCGTAGACAAAACACAAAAGATAAAAGAAAATAACGAATTATGTTGCTCCAAATTCAAATTCAAGTTCAAAATGAACTGGCAATTCCCAATTTTTGGAGTCGGTTAATAATAATCAACATTTTCGATGACAAAACCACTAATCTACAGATTTAGATTAAGTTAAATAAATAATTAGTTGTCCCACTAACATTTAGGGTCATTGGTGGATTACGATGAAATCCTTCCCTTAATCAGATAGGGAATTAATGGGAAATCAATAAGACTATCTACTGACATGAAATTGAAAAGTTTCTTTTTTATTTGATTGAATTACGCGACGAGCAAGATGCTCGCCTGATGGTAAGCGCCACGCCTGCTTATAAACAAATGCAACACCGCACAAAACGTTGTATACTTCAAAACATACATACAGTACCACGTCACCACTTAACGACTCGGTCAAGCCAGCCCATTCATGATGTAATTGTAGACAAATGAAGTGCCCTGCTGTGCTTTGTAGTACAAGGTTTTGAATGATGCTGCTACTGTTTATGTGTAGGTGCTTGTAGGCAACAGACATATTCATTTCATTATTCAGGCCAAATAAAAAAACCCGCACCCAAACAAAACCCAAGAGAAATAAAAAGCGAAAACAATGAAAGACTAAAGAAACATGTTTATTTTAATAAAAACAACTGCGTGTTACCGTCGCCAGGCAATCAATGTTAAGGTACTGAGACAGGGAGACTGAAGCCTGAAGCCTTGAAGTTATGCAGTATTAACATCCAAATTGTACAAAATGGTAAAGAAACGGTCGCGTCTCGTGCTCTCCTGTTTCGGTCGTATATCTCATAACATACATACATTAGGGTAGTTGATTTGATTTTTTTATTATTTTATGCAATAAGCTATGTTTCCCAAAACCTATTTCAGAAAGAATTTAATTAATCCGTTCATAATATAAATTAGAAGTATTCAAATTGGATTTACTTGTCAAATAATAGACGCCGGAAACTTTGACGTCACTATAAAATAGCTATTACCGTGTATGCGTGCGAGGGAGACAGTGAGATATCCCCACCACAGGCTCACCTGTGCGCATACCAATATTTAAGATCATAATTGCGGGCTCATTTTTGAACTGAGTTTAATTGGGTTTTAACGGAAGGGTTTCCTTTTGTTATTATTTTCTGTTGCGTATAAAATAATTCATAATAATCAGTATTGGAAACTATCCTATTGCATACCCAGCAGATGTATGTCTATGTTTTGAAGTAAAACTTCTTTAGAATCGATGTGATTTGAAACTCGATGAAACGAAAATGCGTCACGACAAAGACAAACATATTCATAAAAAGGATTTAGCCTGCGAGGGAATGAGATAGATTACAAGTATGCTATCACGTGCCTTTGCGCCTGCTTGCAACGAAGCCTTCGGAAAATGTGTCATAAACAAAGTAGTATTATTCACGTGTTTTATATTTTTGCATTTGCGTGTTAAAATTCGGTGGTTAATTAATTTTTGGAACGAAGTTCCTTACGGCAGGCTTGGAGGTGATAGGGATTTTGCTGCGTGACCGAACTGAAAAAAATGTGATAGTAAAAGCGTAAGAAAACAGCGTAAGAAAAAAGCGTTAAAAGCGCCGCATAACCAGCCAGCGTTAGTTCCTTTTTGCCTGCACCAAAATTGTGTGCGAATTTCAGCTCAATCAGTTTTTAAAATGAAATTCATTCAGCCAGTTATACTTGAAGTATTTTTATATCTCCTTCGATTTTTAAAAGATTACGCTAGCTCGTTATTATTTATAATTACATAAGTTGATAAAAAATGCTATACAATAGCTTTACCGCGGCAGTCTCCGAGTGCTACACGTCTTTTTTTTATATTGTTATTTTAGTTGATAATTTGTATTTTTTACAATTTGTGTCGATTCTACATTAGCCGAAGGAACTTCGTTCCTACCTGGTGTCCCACGACACACACCAATTTTTTATTTTAATAATTCTGAAGTTCACTTTTGACGTGTGTGAATTGCACACACACATTTTTTTATATCCTATTTGCTAAATACTGTTTTTTATATTGTGATTGTAACCTGTTTTGTGTTTAAATAAATAAATAGAGTGTCGCTGTCGAGGTCTTGTGTATCGGTCGCGCACCTTAAATTTTTCCTTTACCTATATTTGCATGTATATTGCCCAGTACGGTGTGGTGAAGGTTGCATGAATTTTAAAATATTCCATTTGCCAGCGCGTATCGTGTGGTACTCGGTGTTATTTCAATTATTGTATTTATATAACGTGACAAACCTTTTTACTGAGTCGAGAATTCGATAGAAGCTGTGGTGCTACTTGTTATAGGTTCTAGGATGTTATGTTGTTTTTCTACATAGCTTTGTTGTAAATTGGTTCTATCCAGATGTGGTGCTCTTTCGTAGAGTTATAATATTTTTAGTAACTTTTCTATCAGCCTCATTTTTTTTTTAACCTGACACGGTGTTAATAACATAAACATAGTGTCGATCGTCAAGAGACATTGGATCTCTCGACGGTAGGTACAATTATGGCGGCCTAATATATTTGGATACACTGGCTGATCCCGGAATGCTACTTTCCTAAATCACTGTGTGTACGGTAGTTGCTATCCAGTCGGGTACAAAAATATCAGAAATTGAAAATAATTAATTAAAATAGGTAATTAAAATTGGATCTACTTACGCAAACAGGAACCAACACAAATCAAGTTCAAATAGAGATACTGATTTTGTTTTGCTAAATTAATTAATTTAAATTGATTTTAATACTATTTAATATTATTTAATGATTCAATATACAGTCGACTCTCGTTAATTCGAAACTCCAAGGGACTCTTAAAATGTTACGAATTATCGAGTGTTTGACGCCGATGAGTTCGAATTAACACGTAATTTTTTTGTATTGTAATGTATTGATTCAGTTCGAAATATAAAGAGATTTTCTAGGGAAATCATAGTAACTTTGAATTATAGAGACGTTCAAATTATCGCAGGTTTGAATTAACTAGAGTGGACTGTATAATGTTTTTTTAATGTACATGCAATATATTTAAGTTTAGGTTTAAAGAATTTATTCTCATAAAACTTACAGTTCACTTACAATGCGAAATACACAAAATATTAGTTTGTTGGTTGCGGATTGTGGAGATCAGACGTCGGGTCTCTTCATATAATACGAAATCCATCGTAAAATCATAATGAAAAGGAGGACCCTGGCATTAAACCGGGATAACGACAGACAGAAAGATTGGTGCAGTGCAGTCACCTTGCCGTACCAGTGTTGGTAGTAATCCATCCCTTATTAGTATAGTAAACCATTAAGCAACATTCTACAAGGTAGGTCTCTCGTATGCGAAAGGCCGTCTGGGTTGGTATCATCACTTTGTCTATTTTTTCCGCCAAGCAACAATCTGTAAGCACTATTGTATTTCGGTTTGAAGGACATTGAAGCCAGTCATATTACTAGACATTATGAGACTTAACATCTTATGTCTCGGGGTGACGAGCGCAGTTCAGAGCAGTGCTTGTATTTCAAAGTTCTGTGTGGTATTGCTTCTGTTTATGGGCAGGCGTGGCGCTTGCCATCAGGCTAGCGCCTTGCTCAAGTCGTGATTTAATCAAATAAAAAAAACATCATATTAGTGAGTTGTAATATAGGTCTTCGTGGCGAAATCTTTAATTCACTCGGAAAAGAAGCAATTTATCCTCTTCAGTACAATACCAATTGGGATCCTATTATCGTAATAAAATAATATCGGAAAGAAATTATACCAAAGACTACGAAAATGAAAACTCTCAAAGAGGACAAAATAGCGAGAAGAATTGCGAAAAACCTATGCAGTAGCGTTATTTATCCAACCAAACTAGTAGGCTTTAAGGACCATTGCTTAACGAGTCATGTAATGCTAAAATATTGTAGGGTTAACGTCCTAATTCTGTTTCATGTACTGGAAGAGCGGTTCTATTGTATATGTGACCATTTAATAAGTATTTTGTGTGATATAAGAGTTTTTTTATACCAGCCTAAGTCCGGTGAGTCCATATTGTGCCATTTGTTAAAACTGAAGTACTTTAGTGAAGGGATATGTTCTGAGAAGGTCCCTAATGGAGCTGTAAACTGTTTAACCTCGCGCCCAGAGGGTTAGGCGTGTGCAACTAGTCCACTGCCTGCTGGTGGTAGGATATTCATATCCACCCGGATAGCGACCACCGTACAAATGGTATTAAAACCTGTCATAGTGATCCACATGCCTTGTGTAGATCGAGTTCCAGGATCAACCAGTATATATCCGGTTCTCCCGAGCATGCGAAATGACTTGATGGTTGGTTGGGACGGGTATAAGGGTAAATCCTTGTATTAATGTGCTTGCATCGGTCTTCCTGTCGTGTTGCATGCCCCTCAATTTGATTCTTCTCTCTCTGAAGAGGGAAGAAGAGATCACGCGTCACGCATAATCAGTTGAACGGATTTCAATGCAAGTTAAAATTCCAGTAGGCATAAGCAAAAGTTATAAAACCATTTTTATCAGGAAAATGCTTTAACAGGTCCAAGCCGAGCACATCTAGTTTTAATAAAATCAACTCTGTACTCTCATCTAATTACAATTCTTGCTGCGTTATTGTAAAAAAAATATGTAAAACCAACATCGATAATAACTTAGCGGAAGCGTATGCGGCAGTTTATTCAAGAAGGATCTAAGCAATATGTAAAGTTATTCAATTTGCATCAGAAACTAGAGTTAACTAAATTCTAGGAGGGTCGCGTCAAGTTTCCCTTGAAACTTATAACATTGTTTAGAAGTTGCCTTATCAAAAAAATATTTTTCAACAAAACTTATATTGTGTGGATTCTGACGTAGGTCGTATATTCATGTAAACTACTTATAAAATTGCCTATTCTTTATATTGTATATCTTTAATGTACATGTTTTGTTAACCCCTAATAAATAATAAAAAAAGGAATTTTCAATTTAATATTCGACTATTAGACCGGTGATTTTCCAATTTGAAACATAAATAAATTATAGTAGAATCAAACCCATTGTAAAAGCAAGAGAATACAACAAAATTGATAGGAAAAATAAATTAACGGCGATCTGAGGTCGGGAAGTGGTTAGCTGGTGGTAGGATGTTTACATCCGGCCGGATAGCGACCACCGTACACGTGGTGAAAAACCTGCCATAGTGACTCACATATTGTGTGGGTCGCGTTCCAGGATCAGCCTGTGTACATCCGGTTCTTGGGGGGCCTGCAGCGTGACATGATGGCTGGCAGAGTCATGTATATCGGTTCATTGTCGGATGGAGATGGATTGAACTGCCGGCCAGGGAGACCCGTAGAAACGGTTGTCCCGCTGGCCGCCCGTGGTACAGTACAGGGGCCCAATCGAGACTAACCACCTCGAGAGGCTGCCCCACCATGCCACGCATAATCTTGGGTAGGTCCGTCGTGCCGATTGGTGACCGGATGTGGGGTCCCGGCGGCCTATCCCGGGAGGGTACGGGGGCCCTTCCGTCCGGCGGTTCAGTCTGTCTCCGTTCGGCAGCCTGGTAACTATGTGCATGTCACGGTCATCCATCTGTCATGTTGCAGGTCCCTCAAGCTGCTTCTTCCTTCTTCCTTCCCCATTACCCACCATGACAGTGCCATTAAAGAGAGCAGGTCCTACAGCGGTGCACAGCCCCACCACCGCGTTCACAATGGGGTTCACTAACATCCGTGGACTCCATTCGAACCTTAGTGCCGTCCACCACCATCTTGAGACGGCCCGGCCTGCAATGCTCTTCTTGACGGAAACGCAGATCTGCCGTCCGACCGATATGGCATATTTGCACTATCCCGGCTACTTGCTTGAAGAGAGCTTCAAGCCAAGGGCCGGGGTATGTTTGTATGTCCGGTCGGACGTCAGCTGTCGCCGTCTGCACTGCATGGAGGACCCTTCCTTTTCCACACTGTGGGTACACGTGGATCTTGGCTCCCAGAGCCGGATCTATGTGTGCCTTTACAGATCCCATAACGGGGATGACGAGACAACTCGGCTGTTTAACTATATCAGCCAGGCGACAGACGATGTGCTGGAGCAGTATCCGACAGCGGAACTGGTGGTCTTGGGGGACTTCAACGCGCACCATGAGCTGTGGTTGGGCTCCTCCAAGACTGACCATGCTGGACGTACTGCTCATGCATTTGCTCTGACTCACGACTTGTCACAACTGGTGAATCAGCCCACCAGAATCCCAGATGTGGCAAGTCACACGCCTTCATTGCTGGACCTTCTGCTGACGAGTCATCCAGCCGGGTACAGTGTGACGGTGGGCGCCCCATTGGGTACCTCCGATCATTGCCTGGTTGGATCCACAGTGCCTCGTTCTGCGCCTCCTTCGCCAGTTAAAGTCAGGCGCAGAATCTGGCACTACTCGTCTGCAGATTGGGATGGTATGCGAGAGTATTTCGCATTCATCCCTTGGGGGCAGCGCTGCTTTGAGGGTAACGATCCTTCCGCGAGTGCCGACGCTATTGCCGACGAGATCCGGTTAGGAATGGAATATTACATTCCTTCCTCGGAGGTCGTCGGTGGTGGTCGCGGACGCTCCTGGTTCAATCGCGAATGCGCAGATGCTGTTAGTGAGAAACAGGCTGCGTATCGCGATTGGATTAGGGGTCGCGCTATGAAGGATCCCAACATAAGTTCTCTCAAAGCGGCCTATAACCAAGCCACCAAGGCCTGCAAGAAGGCGTACGTCAGAGCGGATGCCCAGCGCATCAACAGGATTGGACGGGCTTTGGCGGATCATCCGACGAGCAGTCGTGCTTATTGGAGTCTTGCCAAAGCCGTCCAATCTAATTTCTGTCGCCCCTCGTTGCCACCGCTGAGATATCCGGATGGATCTCTGGCCCACAGGCCGCAAGAGAAAGCCACTCTATTAGCGGAACTCTTTGCGGCTAATTCGCGGCTCGAGGATGGTGATGCACCGCCGCCCACAATGCCTGATTGCGGACACTCCATGCCGGATGTTCGTATCAGGCATTGTGATGTGCGGCGTGAATTACGGTTCCTCGACGTCCGCAAGGCTAGTGGTCCGGATGGTATCCCCGCGGTGGTCCTTAAAATGTGCGCAGCCGAGTTGTCTCCTGTGCTGACGCGCCTATACCGCTCTTCCTTCCTCTCGGGTATTGTGCCCCAATCTTGGAGAGAGGCCAATGTGCAACCGATCCCAAAAAAAGGTGATCGGTCGGACCCTAACAACTACCGTCCAATCGCCATAACCTCAGTGATGTGCAAAGTAATGGAGCGGATCATAAATACACAGTTGATCCGCTACCTGGAGGATCACTCGCTGATCAGTGACCGACAATACGGCTTTCGGTCGAAACGATCAACGGGTGATCTTTTAGCGTACATGCTACATCGCTGGGGTGAGGCGGTTGATAAGCATGGCGAGGCTCTAGCCGTAAGTCTCGACATTGCTAAGGCATTTGATAGGGTCTGGCACCGTGGTCTTCTCTCCAAGCTTCCGGCATATGGGCTCCCCGACAACCTGTGCACGTGGATCTCCGGCTTTCTGCATGAGCGCAGAATGCGTGTCCTTGTCGAAGGACATGCTTCACGGCTCATGACAGTTAATGCCGGAGTCCCACAAGGCTCTGTGCTTTCGCCCACCTTGTTTATTCTGCATATCAATGATATGTTACCACTCGGTAACATTCATTGCTATGCAGATGACAGCACAGTGCATGGGCGTTACTGCAGTAAGCCTCCAGGTAGCCGGGAAGTCACTGAGAGCGAGCGAGAGAATCTCGTCATTGAGCTTAACCGGACCTTGGATCTCATTTCGGAATGGGGTGCAAGGAATCTGGTTGAGTTCAATGCCAAGAAAACACAGGTGTGCGCGTTCACGTGCAAGAAATCCCCGTTCTCTCCCCTCCCCAATCTTCGGGGTATCCCGCTCGCAATGCGGAATAGCCTTAATATCCTTGGTATGGATATTTGCTGCAATCTGAATCCAAGGAACCACATCGAGGGCGTAATATCCGCCACTTCACGCAGGGTCGGAATCCTGAACAGGGTGCGTCGGTTTTTTACTCCCGGTCAGCTTTACCGCTTATACAAAGCGCAAGCGCGGCCGGGTGTGGAGTACTGTTCGCACCTTTGGGACGGTTCCGCCCAATACTTACTCGATGCCTTGGACGGATTGCAGCGTCGGGCTGTCCGCGTTGTGAATGATGCAGACGTTACAAGACACTTAGAACCGCTACAATTGCGGAGGGACATTGCCTCACTGAGCGTCTTGTACCGTCTGTATCACGGTGAATGCTCCGAAGAATTGTTTGACCTTATCCCATCCTCGCCTTTCCTTAACAGAACCACGCGTGCTGGCTTGCGGAGCCACAGCTTCGTGGTCTCCTCCATCTCGGCTCGAACTAAAAAGTTCGCAAATTCGTACTTCTGCCGGACCATTAAGCTGTGGAATAGTTTGCCGGCACACGTATTCCCTCCTTCCTATAATATTGGGTCCTTTAAACGGAGTGTGAAGAAGCAGTTAGGCAGGCCGGCATGATTGTGCCGACCAACGATAGACACACTGTTTGTCTTTGGTCGACACTATTCCTGGATTGCGTTACACTTACCATCAGGTGTGGCGTAGTCATTTTGCCGAGCCAGGATAAAAAAAAAAAAAAAAAAAAAAAAAAAGTGGGAAGGGGGGGGGGCTTTTAAGGGTAAAAAACGGTTTATCTCGATTTCCGGAAAAACTACAAGTCCTATGGAAAAAAGTTAAATCGCAAAGTTGTAGGTAATAAAAAGATCTACAACTTTTGTATACACACTCTCTTCACATAACCTCAAAATATATGTGAAAAATTCAAATAACCAAGTTTTTTGTTTTTATTTTTATCTATTATAATAAATCATTTTTTTTCACGAAATTTGGTGAAAACTTACCTATTTGTATCCCAAATACACTGTAATTTTTTTGATTTAAAATATTTATTTTTGCACCTTATTTTGACTTCATATCGAAAAAGCAGCCTAATTTTCAAAGGAAAATTCTCACGTCAAAATATGAGCTTTTTTAATAAAGTCTGTTGGTTTCTTGTTCATTGAATTCTATACTTTCTGATGGTGTAAAAAAATATATACATTACTATGGTAAATGTGCTCAGAAAATGTAAAGTTATAAGTTAATATTTAATAAGACATATCTACAATATTAATAAGATATTGTAGATATGTCTAGAGTCTAGAGTTTGCTTTGAAATACGCTCGTCACTCCCAGACATAATTTGTTAAATGCCCAGTACTTTCATTAACTTTAATGTCCTTCAAACCGACACACAACAGTGCTTACACACTGTAGCTTGGTGGCAAAAAAATTATATAGCGGTAATATCTAGACGGCCTCTCGCATACGATGGACTTACAACCTAGTACCACATGAGATGTCCGGGAATGGAAAATTATCACATCACTTATCACACCATGGAATGGAAATAAGCTAGGCGAAATGTTAATGTACTAATTGTACTTCTGCCTACCTTCTCTGGGTTATAAGGTATAGAATATTGCAGATATAGAAATCTATAAACAAATTGTCATATTGCAAAATAAATACAATAAAGCATCTAACATTTCACACCATTTGTTCTCATCCCCACCCGAAATTAAAGTAGAAAGTAGGACTATCCTCATAAATGTTTTTAACATTTATCACCATTCACAACTGTCCAGGTTGTTGACCACACGACTAAATCCTCATTTAGTTGTATGTCACAATATCAGCGAAAACATTCTTTTTTCACACAGAAATCTTTTCCTTTTCATATTTACGACTGGAATTTTACGAGGAGGCCTATTCTTTTCGTTCCGGCTGTTTAGGTGTGGTGGAGGGGAAGAGTAGAAGCGATTTAGTGGTGTTTTTGAATGTTGATAATTTTGCCGACCTAAGATAAGACCTAGATAAGAAGACCCTTCGTTTTTATTTGGTCGACACTATTCTTGGATTGCGTTACACTTACCATCAGGTAGCGTAGTCACTTTGCCGAGCTAGGATACAAAAGATGAAAGAAAAAATTAAGCCATTAGTTTGAATACTAAGCAATTTTTTGTAGCAAAAGGCTAACCGCAAACGAGCAACTGTGTCACCTAATGGTAAGCGATCAGCATAGCCTGTGAATATTGACATTATTTGACGACTTATGGATCCATTGCCGACTTTAAAAGATTTGGACATACGGAATTCTTACTCTCCGTATGAAATATTTGCCTTCTAAGTCGATTGTCTATGACAGTGATACTACTCCAATCGAGCTCGCTTCTTCATGCTGTAGAAAAAATGACTACAGCATGGTTCTGCCCATTATAAATTTACGATTTAAATATGTAAACCACATGTTGATAAAAATATCTGCTTTTTTAAATGCTAGAGTCACGCTGTACATATTCAGTCTACAGTATGAATGGACCGACTTGACAGAGTTGTTACCACTGTTTCACAAAATACCGACGTGAAGTAGCAGTGGATGATATATCCGGAGGCCCAAATTCCCCTCTCCTCTTATCAATTTCTTAATTATCATTTTCCTTTAAGGTCGGCACCGCATCTATGATTCTCTAACGGCGGGTTTTATTTTATAACGATATTCTCCCTAAATAGATAGCAAAAATGAACCAATTAGAATTCAGTTTGAAGAGCACGCGTACAAATAACTTAGTTTGATTGGTTGATTTCTGTGATCTATCTGGAAAATCAAACTAAGGTCCATATTGTATTATGAAATATTGCAATTATGTTTAAATTACTAAATGAAATCTTAATTAACAATCAGGAAAATATATTGATTAACCAACTAAGGTGGTTATCGATTTCGGCCACAATAATGTGGGTTTTCATGGATGGTAGAGATCCCTCACCATCAGGAGATCCACTTGCTGGTTGAATGGCCCATGAAATATGTATATATTGACTTAAACTTTTCCCTTAAACACAATTTGTATTATCTAAGTCATAAGACTACGCGTGTAAATAGTTAATCGCTTCTTCCTGTCCCTTATCTACTACAGTTACGTCACGTAAGTCATAAGGATCGGGGTCCCGCATAAAATGTGCATTAGTCCGAACAAATAAACGCTTTTATCCCCATACATTCTGTGACGAGATTTGCGGCGGGCTCAAGGCACAGTACCGAATATCGAAAGAGATCCACCACTATTTGGCGATATTGTGTACCAGTTGATAAACAGCTCTTCTTGGGAGATAATTTGTCATCTATGGAATTATGTCTACCGTATTTCACGTAATCTTCTTATTGAATAGTTAGTGGCAAACCTAGTAGCAAGGTTTAAAACATTTTACAAGGTGGTAGGTCCCTCGTATGCGAGTGGCCGTCTGGGTTGGCACCACCGCTTTGTCTATTTCTGCTGACAAGCAACTGTGTGTAAGCACTGTTGTGTTTCTGTTTGAAGGATATTGCAGCCTGTGAAATTACAGGACATTATGAGACATCATAACATCTTATGTCTCACGGTGACGAGCGCAGTTCAGTGACATGCAGTGCTTTATAATTCAAAGTTCTATGTGGTGTTGCTTCTGTTTATGGGCTAGCGTGGCGCTCGCCATCAGGCGAGCAACTTGCTCGTCTCGTCATTCAATTAAATTGAATAAAAAAAGATAGATTTGCATACTGTCTATTGTGTTTCAACAGATCATTCATACAAAATATGTCAAAAATGTACTGCTAGTAAGCAAAAAATGTGTAAAAAAATTACCAATAAGCAAATCAGCACTAGCAATAAAGCACAGTGAGTGGTAGAGCCACGCTGCAGACAGTTTTGTCTACAGCATGAATGGGCTGGCTCGACCGGGTCGTTACCACTGTCTCACAGAAAACCGACGTAAAGTAGCGGCTTGCTGCTGCGTTTCGTACGGTGAGTAAGATAACCGGAAGCCCAAATCCCCTCCCCTTCCCAATCCCTAATTATCCCTTTCCTTTAAGGTCGGCAACGCGCCCATGATTCTTCTGGTGGTGGGCGTACATGGGCGGTGGAGATCACTTACAATCAGATGACCCACTTGGTCGTTTGCCGGCCTATGCTATATAAAAAAAAATCTATCGTTAAATCGACCATTAGACGTTGATCTTAGACTCAATCGATGTAACGTATCTTTCATTAGTGTTTGAACATGTTCAGAATACTACAGCTAAAGTAATCTGTGTACATCATTTTATTCATAAGACTTTAACAACTTCTAACGAGTTTTCGTTCCAAGTATCGACAGTAATCTAAAAAGTTGCTCTTTCATATTAATATTTAATATAATCGCCGTAAATATCGATTAAAGTTTATTTCTCCATTAGTGACTTTTAATAATTCGATAATTATCTCTCATAAACATCAATAAGATTATTTCTATACTCAGTAACCAATTACTTCAATGTATACTAGATTGACTGCGTGGTATCTAGAAATTGCGCCACTAAATTACGGTCAATTGACCGTAACTCAATATTACCATCTCGTTTTTATTAACTAGAATTCATCTCTCGCCTTCTGTCTGTCAGCTGTCAAAATCCCGCTTTAAAATTACAAAAAAAAATAATAAAAAAAATGTATTGGAATTTTCCTGTGATAAATTTTGTCAGTGCAATAATAATAAGGACACCCAATAGTTACATCGCAGTCCTGATCCCATACTAGGTGAACCTGTATCCTAGATACAAGGACTTGCGGTTTCACAACAGCTAGAGCCGAGTCAATATTTATGGATCACACAAAAAATTCTCGTTACGGGAATCGAACCTATATTTTACCTCCATAAGTATACCAATCACGTCTCTCCTATCTTCGACTAAACTTCCACAACATAAACTAATAAAGTCTATATTTTCTACAACCTTATCAGAGACTTCATTTCGTAGTCTTTGTAACTCCATATTCAAACAGAGCTAATTCAAACTTGCGCCTCCTCGAAATTCCATTTTATACCAGCTTAAACCAAGTCTTAGCTCCGGATACAAAATAAATGAGTGAAGCGCTAGATCGTTCCGTTCGGATATTGGTTCCATATAAAATTACAGCGGCACGTGCCTTGGGCCTTAATAATAGTATTATGTGAAAAATAACGTTTTAAACTTGCTACAAACATCTGGTGAAAACAGGTCGATATCTTGATATACTTACTTTGTTCAATGTTGGTTTATAAAATATTCTTATTTGATAGCAGAAGCAGATAAACCAACAATTGGATCAACCGATGGCGAGTAATCTCCATTGCCTTTAATGACATGAAAATACGTTGCTGACCTTATCAGAAAGGATTTACATTGAGAAGGTGACGAGGGTATTTAGGTTTCCGGAAATCACACTGAAATTTAAGGTGTTAAAGTAGACAGATTTTTACAACTGGAATCGCCGTCTTCGTCGTGACAGTAGTTTATCTAACTGAAAGCTGGCATTAATTCACATCTTTATAATTCTTCTTTTGGTATCTATCATGAGTTCATGGAAATTCGAGATCTCTTAACATCAGGTGACCCACTTGCTTGTTTTCCGGCCTATGCTATTAAAAAAAGTCATGCGTGTTCGTCACAGTGACTCCTCTCAGTGGGTTGAAATGCATAATTAAAAAATACAGCAACAAATCTACTCATAGATATTTTATCACGATAAATGCCAATTAGCATTAGTTAATTTTGTGAACAAAACATGTCATCCGCCTTAGGTTCGATCAAGCCATAGTAATTTAAATCCGAGCACACTTGAAACTCTTCTCTCAATACCAGCAAACTATTTGTTACATGTCTAGAAGGCCATTCGTATAAATCTTGGGCATAATATATCTACTAACCACAGAGTTTCGTTAATGCTTTATGGTTTTTAAAATCAAAAAGTCTCGATTCTTAAAAAAGAAAGCCCATATCTAGATGGGCAGTCGTCCAAATCTTAGGCAAAATATACTACTAAACGTATGGTTTCTTTAGTGATTCAAGATTTTGATATTAAAAAATCCCAATCCTACAAGAAGACAGCCCTTCAAGGTCACTACTAAGTTCAGTGATGAAGAATGCGATAAAGAAGATATTTCCAATATCTTTCTGGGTAACCGTTTAATAGCATTTGCATCTATACAGGCGTTTAAAACTTATTCAAAATTATACCGCATACAAGCTTATCAAGCAATAATAACAAAGCTTAATTCTGTTTATAGCATGAAAAATAGTCATTGCGTTTTGGGGGTCAGACGACGTGTCGCGTCATATAATACTAATCCTCCGTAAAATCATGATGGAAAGGTGGACCCTGGCATTAAGCCAAGATAACGCCAGGCAGAAAAGTGATGGTGATCAATCATTATTATGGTTAGGAAGAGTCATAAATACAAATGGACTGTTGGGACTTCTTCGTTATCCTAATCGAGATCCTGGTATACGAGAGGCCGTCTGGGTTGGTACCTCCTTCTGCCGTCAAGCAACAGTCTGCTAGCAATATTGTATATCGGTTTGAAGAACATTAAAGCCAGTGAAATTACTAGGTATTAAGAGACATAACATCTTATGTCTCGGGGTAACGAACTCAGTTCAGTGCCATGCGTTGTAATTCAAAATTCTGTGTCGTGTTGCTTTTGTTTATGTTTATGGCAGGCGTGGCGCTTAACATCAGGCGAGCGTCTTGCTTGTATCGTCATAGACCGGAAGAATTACTTTATGACACTGAAATTGTAATGATGCGTATTCTAGACGTGTCCAAAATCAAAGCGTAAACTTTAATTGCAACAGTTTTTGGTACCCCTCGCCAGAGCGCTTCTAGTTTTACCTGCCCCGCCAGTTTGAGGGTCTAATTAAGCTATGAATGTTTTTTAGTTGGTAGTTTTATTACAAATTTTATACTCGGTTTTCGTGCTTGTGGTTAGGGTTTTTGCCGAAGCTGTAATTTTTAAGTGTTCCATTATAAATTTCAGTCTTTGTCTACCTCAAGCCCAAAATTTTGGTTTAATTCGTCTCATTGATGTAGTGGTAGCGTTTTTACGTTGAAGAACCGTGAGTTCTTGGGTTCGAATACCAGGTCAGTTAATAACAATTTATGTTTAAATTTTCGATTCGAAAAATCGTACATGTTTGTCCGGCACGGCGTTGAAACTTTTATTTAGTATTTAGGTTATTTCTTCTTCTTCTTATAAACTTTGGATGTATTCTCAAATATCAATTTCGGGTCTGGGTATTGTGTGGCCGCAAGTTCCTCGTAGTTGCTGATACCCACGATACAGATTAACCTAGTGTGGACTATGTGTGTGACTGTTGGGTATATTTCTAGTATTATTCTGTTATATTTAGTAATAACTATAAACTCTTACTCTAAACTGACACTAAATCATGTCAACCTAACCCTTTTTCTACAGTTTTATAGTAATTCAACATGCAAATTGACCATAAACATAATGTAGTACAAAATAACCGCGTGAAATCGGATCACGCAAGCACGTATTAAATCCGACATTATTAGAGATTGAAACAAACTGATTAAGAAGTCATTTAAGTCTAGCCGCAGTTTGCGAAACGTGTTAGAGCCACGCTGTCGACAGTTTTGTTTGCACCATGAATGGGGCGACTCTACCGCTTTGTTACCAATGTCTCACAGGAAACAGACGTGATGTGATGTGATGCAGCTTGATGTTGCGTTCGTACGATGACTGAGATATACGGAGGCCCAAATCCCTCTTCTCCTTCCCAATCCCTTAATTATCCTTTTCATAAAATCTGCAACTCATGATTCTTCTATTATTATGACGGAAATCTCTTACCTATTTAACCCACTTACTCGTTTGCCGCCGTCTGCTATAGAAAAAATAGGTTTTAACAAAAACAGACTTAAAAAAAACAAAACTGAAATAAATTCAGTGCCTGTATCGCTGCCGGTTAATTGAAATTGCACTCACTCCAGAGAGCTGAAATTGTTATTTTTCACTTTTATTTGTTTGAAGTCGGTTTTTAAGCTTAGCTTAAACTTATTTTATTATTTATTTTTCAGTATTGTACAGCTATGGTATGTTAAATCCAACTCAATATCACAATCGCGGTGATTGTTTATTGTTCGTTGAGGAGTTTCACTTTTTTATCATCACCATTAGCTACAGGACGTCCACTGCTGAACATAGGCCTCCCCCAATGATTTCCAGACCGACCTGTTGGAAGCGGCCTACATCCAGCGACTTCCTGCGACCTATATTTCGTCATTTTAATTGTTTTTTTTTTATGTTTTTCATTACATACATAGATACACACAAACGCCTATAATCCCTAGAGAGGTACGCAGAAGTGTAACTAGTACAGCTACACTTCACCAAGCTTAGTTTCGTTCCATGATGTGATAGGATGCAAGTTTATTGCCTTTCGCATTTCGAAAAATCTTATATCACTATTATCCGAGCGGGGATCGACCCCGACACCTCAGCACAGCAGTCATATCGCATACGCATTACAACTGCACCACTGTTTTCGTTTTTCGTGAACCCCATCTTTACATCAAACTCACAGAGGAATTGTTTAACGCAAATTTTTCAAAGTAAGTTAATTAACGCTTTTATTAACGATACAATCGCTCCTTCTTTTAACTTACAAATTGAGGTTATAAGGCCAGTTGAAATTGCTCATTTTAGTATTAATTCGTAATGCCAATTTCGTAATCTGTTCAATTATTTACTTCTGCTTCTTTGTATATTTATTGCAAGAATCATTTTTAATAATAGCCTCTTTTTTAATTTCAAATTCAAATAATTTATTAAGTAATTAGGCCCCAAAGGACACTTTTACACGTCATTTTTACATTATATTTAAAAGAATCTTTTCAACAATAGCATAACTTCAGGCCAGCCTAATTATGCCGACCTTCGAGGGACCCAATGTCTCATGACGGTCGATATTGTGTTTGGACTACAATGTACTTAACATCAGATCCAATGTAGTCACTGTCGTGCCATGATAAAAAAGTACCTATATCAAGACTTAGAAACTGGTGAGATCCTAGAGACCTAACACCGAGTCTCTGGCTTCAAAGCACTTATGAGTTTTACTAGCCTTCGAAGACGAGCTGATGGCCCGTGTGGTGGTAAGTTAATATCGTTGTTCATCAACATCAGCAATGCCTTTCCTAGAGACTCTTCAGATACCTACCAGCTAGATCCTTCTGACTTTAATATATATTACGCACTCTAAACTTCAGAATATAAATTGCCAATATCAAAATTTCAAAAATAGATACTATACTTTTATAGAAAACTATAACTAATAACTGAATCGTAAAGTTTTTAGTCGTAAGACGAATACTACAAACTTAGTCGTACAATCTGTAGTTTCCTATCAACAGACAAAGCGACATCATTAGTCATGTCTCATGCAGACACCAGCAATGTTCTAACTATCAAGTTGTCTAGATTCAATATTTTAGAGTTAATATCTAGCACAGGAAAAATAATATCGATGTTGTGTACTTTCGTATAAGCAGTGAATCTGTTACATCGGAGCTGCTTCAGTGGAAATCTTTCAAACATTCCGCTAATGAAGCCCTAGAACATGTTTTGCTAATTAATGTGGTATACAGTTATTAGGTGTACAAACATGCTACTGATACTACCAAGGATAGTGAATTTGGTGGATATTATTTGCGTTGTTAACATGCCAAATATTATGTGAAACAAAACTATGGCCTTCTTTTCTTCGAAAATATGAACATTAGCAAAAATGGAACGTGAGTTTAACGTGATGATATCAAATGAAGAAAGTCAAGTTAGTTGCTTTAGCGCCGTGCTGCAACCGCCAACCACCGTTCTTTATTCTTTTCGTTGAAGTTTCTTTCTTCTTCTTTCTTTAACCCATGACTTTCATCTTGACAGTCCATACCGTCGGAGCTATGCTATTTTGCTTCCTCTACTTTATAAAACAAAATAAAAATTGGTGTGTGTCGTGGGACACCAGGTAGGAACGAAGTTCCTTCGGCTAATGTAGAATCGACACAAATTGCAAAAAATTCAAATTATCAACTAAAATAACAAAATATGTCTCTTTATTTTTGTTTGACAACATAAAATTACATAGAAATAGAATAGAAAAATAGAAATACAAAAAAGACGTGTGGCACTCGGAGACTGCCGCGGTAAAGCTATTGTATGGCATTTTTTATCAACTTATGTAATTATAAATAATAACGAGCTAGCGTAATCTTTTAAAAATCGAAGGTGTATTTTTATATACTTCAA
This sequence comes from Amorpha juglandis, assembly GCA_949126905.1. Lineage (NCBI taxonomy): Eukaryota > Metazoa > Arthropoda > Insecta > Lepidoptera > Sphingidae > Amorpha > Amorpha juglandis. The sequence continues at coordinate 1,458,639 of OX421368.1, forward strand.
TTATAACTGGCTGAATGAATTTCATTTTAAAAAAGGAACTAACGCTGGCTGGTTATGCGACTGTCGCGCCTGCGCACTTCTCATTTAACGCTTTTATTCCACGCATTTTTTCCACGCATTTTTCTTACGGTTTTACTATCACATTTTTTTCAGTTCGGTCACGTAGCGAAATCCCTATCCCCTCCAAGCCTGCCGTAAGGAACTTCGTTCCAAAAAAAAGACGTGTGGCACTCGGAGACTGCCGCGGTAAAGCTATTGTATGGCATTTTTTATCAACTTATGTAATTATAAATAATAACGTGCTAGCGTAATCTTTTAAAAATCGAAGGAGTATTTTTATATATTTCAGTTATAACTGGCTGAATGAATTTCATTTTAAAAAAGGAACTAACGCTGGCTGTTTATGCGACTGTCGCGCCTGCGCACTTCTCATTTAACGCTTTTATTCCACGCATTTTTTCCACGCATTTTTCTTACGGTTTTACTATCACATTTTTTTCAGTTCGGTCACGCAGCGAAATCCCTATCCCCTCCAAGCCAGCCGTAAGGAACTTCGTTCCAATAAATAACATATCAGTGTTTGTAATTTACTTTTTTTCGTATTAATTGTTTTATTAGTACTAGAAATAATTCTTCTTAGAACAAATTCTGCAACTGCTGGTCACAATGAAGGCGTATTTTACAATATTATGCTTCTCATGGAATATCGCAATGATATTTAAATTGCTGGAATCTCGCCAAAGCCCACCTTGCTTTGCAAAAAGCGTAATAAGTGGTCGGTTTAAAATATAGAGCGTTTATAAAAGGTAGAGGTTTGAAGAATTATTTTTAAAAAGCATAATTATTTAGTGAGTGAATAATGGTTTCATAAATGTAATGTGGTTGTCATGTGATTTTTAAATTGATATTTTTAAAGAAACACGTTTGCCTAACTATAATATAACCAAATCATGATGCACTTGCTGTTCGTTGGGGAGATTAGTACTTTCCTTCGTATTCCTTCACCAAACCTTAAAAAAATCATGGGACCATTGGAAAAAATCTTGTTAAAACGAAATAGTATCATTCAAATCGGTGCATGCAATATTGGATTGATGTGTTAATATACAAAACCTTCTCCTTATCGAAGCCGGTTAAAACCGAGCAACAAATAATATTTCTTTTTCTTTCTTTTAACAAAGTATTGAGCTTTGGCCTACTGCTATTGAAGGATACAAACATTTGAATAAAACAATAATTACAGAAACAGTAACTTAAAAAATGAAATGCGTAACTTCCATCATTTAATACCGCGCAGACCACGTTGCATTAAAACCTTATGAATATTTTACACATACGAGAAAAATCCGACAAAAAGGGTCCCTTTTGAGCGATTGTTTCATATCATTAGAGGGCGGCGAACGTGGGGTTCGTAATATAATGCAAATTCAGGTAGACCCGCGGACCCCCGAGTGGGCTGTTTGCACTGGCTCGGTACGAACGATTGTTTCGACTGCTGAGTCGGCATAAATTGCTGATATTTTAGTGTTGAGTTAGGAATTTGATTTATGTTATCTTACTACTATTATAAATGTGAAAGTTTGGATTGTGAGTTTGTAAATTCAGTTATTTGTTACGCAACCACGACTCAACGTCTGGACGTTTTTGGGTGCAATTTGGCACTATTTTACTGGTGGTAGGATACATATGCGCCCGGGTAGCGACCACCGTACACATGGTGTTAAAACCTGCCATAGTGATCCACACATTTGTGTGGATCGCGTTCTAGGACCAGCCATTGTATATCCCGTTCTCCCGAGTGGCTTGCGACAGGACTTGATGGTTGGTTTGGGCGAGTATAGGCGTACATCTTTGGTAAACACCGATAAACTCATTGTTTTTTGTATTGCACTACGCTTACCGTCAAGTGTAGGGCAGTCACTTTGCCGTGCACGGATAAAAAAAATCCTAAACAAAATTAACACACAAATAATAATTATTAACCATTAACTACGACGTAACTTAACACATCACAACGTTTGCATAGGATACGTACATTTAGAGCGAAAGCGTTAGGCACCGAACGCCCGGGCAGAGAATCATTAGCCGAGCAAAAAGTGCAGTGTGGAGCTCGTAGTTGGGTCGAGTGACTGGTGTCACCACGCTGATGAACTACTTAGGATAATCAAAATAAATGAATAAACAGTCACACATAGTTCTGATTTGAAAACTAGTGTAATCTGTATCGTGGGTATTAAAATCTACGAAGAAGTTTTGGTCCCGAAACACCCATAGCCGAAACAAATGTTTGTGAATCACACAACAATTTTTCACAGTGCTGGAATCGAACCCACGGCTTCTCGCTTTACAGCCGGCTACTCGCGCATTACGCCTCGGATGCTGTTGTAATTAAAGAAAAATAATTTTTAAAAGCGGCGATAGCTTAGCAATGGGAGAAATGCACTAGCAAGACAGATGAGTTCGTTCCAAGTCTCCATAGCACACATTTCTGACTACTGTAAGTGACACATTCATTGTTAATTGAAACTGGTTACGCAAAAAGGCACCAAACCACAGAAATATTTATTTTACTAAATTCAATAAATTAAACTAACTTTATCTCGTAGGTCTATAGAAAATCGGGCTGAAATATATTTCACGTACGATTTTGTGAAGAATACGATATTAAAATCATTTTAAATTAATTAATTTTATTGAAAATCAGTATCTCCATTTGAACTTCCTGTGTCGATATTACTTTTGGACTACACTGTACTTAATACCAAGTCCAGTGTCACTTCACCTACATGAAATACCTACAATGTCCCTGAACTTATCAGGAACATTGCAGGCATGTGGCCATACCAAAAAAAATACATCATCATCATCATCAGCCACAAGACGTCCACTGCTGAACACAGGCCTCCCCCAAAGATTTCCAAACCGACCTGTTGGAAGCGGCCTACATCCAGCGACTTCATGCGACCTTTATCAGGTCGTCTGTCTACCTTGTAGGTGGACGTCGAACGCTGCGCTTGCCAGTACGTGGCCTCCATTCCATAAACTTTCTGCCTCATCGGTTATCGGTTCTGTGAGGTATGTGGCCTGCCCACTGCCACTTGAGCTTGCTAATCCGCTAAGCTATGTCGGTGACTTTCGTTCTTCTACGGATCTCCTCATTTCTGATTTGATCACGTAGAGAAACACCGAGCATAGCTCTCTATAGTTTATTTATACAGTTTTATTCTATCGTTATAACACGTGTAGTAAAACGGTATTCGTTTGTTTCTAGTGTACAAAATTATTAGTTTCGTGTAAATGTAATTGTTTCGTGTAAAAGCAAAAATCCGGTTCCATTCCGACCACGATATCGTGTGTAATTAGCGAAAATAAAAATGTTTTGCAAACTTTGCTAAGGATTTTAAAATTTTTAATCCTGTAAGTGCTCAGCGAAACTTGTGCATTATAGAACATTTAAAAGTGAACATCTTTTAAAACTTCGTTTGGAGTTGTGAGTTGAATTAATATATAAATTTTATTTCTACTATGGACGGTCGTTGAAATAGTAATGACTCCGTTTCTTATTTTTATAGGAGCTTATAATGGATTCATAAAGTGTCATCTAAACTAATAATATAAAGAGGAAAAATTTGATGTTTTTTTTATGTTTACGTGAATAGTACTCATTGAAATCAAACTAATTTAAACGGTGCAGAAAATCACGCGGCCGGAGCCGCGAGCATTTATTCAAAGTAATTTAAAGTGAATTCTTAAGCCTACTTTAAGAACTTCATGGTACGGAAAGGTAAAGTAAGATTATAGTAATACTGTTATAAGATGTTGTTGAAGGACCCCTGTAGTTAAAAAATATTCTGAAAATTTCTTTGGTCACCAAACATGTCACTGGTTTGATATTATGTAGCTTAAGTATAAATTCAGAAATCGCTTGTTCATGTGTACCTTTATCGATGTTCCTGACCCACTTTCTTGTCGAGTAATAGTTATGCATACATTAAAGTATCGTTGTCTACAAAGTTATAACCGCGTGTCATTATGAATTTCATCTGATTTCATAGATTTTTAATTTTATTCATAACTTAATAACAAGGATAGGTAGCTTGTAAAACTCTCAACTAGGCTTAGACTACGATTTGAAAAAAACATTCAGAAGTATTGAATTTTCGCCAGTACATTTTTTTCAATGAATAGTATATATCATATTTGCTTGAATGACGAGACGAGCAAGGCGCTCGCCTGATGATAAGCGCCACATCTGCCCATAAACAGAAGTAACACCACACAGAACTTTGAATTACAAAGCACTGCATGGCACTGAACTGCGCTCGTCACCCTGAAACATAAGACGTTAAGTCTTATAATGCCCAGTAATTGCACTAGCTTCAATGTCCTTCAAATACGCTCGCACGCTCGTGCTCGTGGGACGGAAATACGCTCGGTAAAATATGGGTGTACTGGTTACACCTTTGCCTACCCCTTCTGGGTTTACAGGCGTGATGTATTTCAAAATCCAATATCCTTATAAAACATGAACCATGGTCGCCAACCATCGGTCCGTAGTGCTCACGTCGTTAGCAGACGTTAACGACACCGGGGGGACGTGACGAGCGTTTTGAGATTTATTCCTACGGCCCATGTCTGTCTGTTTGACCTAATGTGGACATCTAAAGGGCCTGCGGGACTCGGAGAGGGAAGCACCACCCATTTGCGGACACCTTCAGAACTTGAACTGTGTATGTATTCTTATTTAAACCAAGCAGCGATAGCTCAGCGGGAACTGGTACGGGCTGTTGAGACGAAAGTCGCAGTTTCGAAACCAACGCTAAGAGCATGCACCTTTGTCTTTTCTAATTGGTCATGTGTAATTGTCAATTATCGCGAGGAAACCTGCATACCTGAGATTTTCTCCACATTAATTTCGAAGGTATGTGAAGTCTGCCAACCCGCATTAGACCAGCATGGTGGACTAAGGCCTAACCCCTCTCATTCAGTAAAGGAGGCCCGTATCCAATACACGGGACGGGACGTATATAATACAGGGCTAGGTAAGATAATTTAAACCAATACATATGAAACATAACTTGACTAATCTGAAGTTAGTCACAAGCGGCGTCGCAGCTATTGTTTGAGTGGTAGAGCCGTAGCTCTACAGCGTGTGGTAGACAGTTTGTCTACAGCATGAATGGCCCGGCTCGACCGGATTGTTATTACTGTCTTAGAGGAATCCGACGCGAAGTTGCAGCTTGTTGTGTTTTGTATAGTGAGTGAGATACCCGGAGGCCCAATTCCCCGTCCCCAATTCATTCATTACCCTTTTTATTTAAAGTCGGCAATGCGTCCATTATAATATTGTAGATGTTCATGGGCGCTGGATATCACATACTATCAGTAACCCACTTAATTTGTCGAACTCTTGTATAAAATAAAACTGTGATTTCGGAAATTGCAAACCGATGTAGCTGCGTCACCAACCTTATCAATTTAACCACCTTTAAAACAAATACAATCGCATTCAAATTCATCTATGTGTGTATTCATTACATTACTACAAGTATAAACCCAGACAAAGATATTTTAACTTATAGCACCCCTTTTTTTCGGGCGTTTAAAATGTAACAGAGTTTAGTTTTCACTAGCTGTGAGTTGCATTGAAAAACACTACATCGCATCGGTGTTTAAACTCGGTGTTAAAATATGTAAGTACTTTAAATTTTAGCTTATTTGCTTCCATTCAGGTATTTTTCGCTCCTGTAGCTGCATTTTTATTCGACGTTGAATACAACTAACACGAATAAAATCGTCGAAACTTCGTGCGTGTGAAAAGTTATTTTGAGTAAGCCACCACGGGATACAAAAAAATATAGCCCTCTTTTGTGGCTGTCAAAATTTAAAGGGGGCCTGTGATACCAATATCAGGGAATATCATGTAATTATCATAATATTAAAGTGGTATAGCCACACTGTAGACACACGTCTAAAAGATAAAAGGGCTGACTTAATCGAGTTATTACCTACCACAGAATACTGACATGAAATGGCAGCTCACTGTTGCTTTCCGTACGGTGAGTAACATTATTGGATGCCCAAATCCTAATCTTTTCTATTTTCGTTTATTTTAACACGTTTTCTTTAAAACACAAAACATGTTAATCTATGTTTAAAATTACGTATGTCTGCAATGAGCTCTTCCTTGCAATAAATTACTAAGCAACCATCTAAAGATTTTTTTTTATCCCAGCACAGCAAAGTAACTGCACTATACCTGATGGTAAGCGTAATTCAGTCCAAAAAACTAGAGATAACAAACAATGAGTTTGATACAAAGATGTACCTCTATACCCGCCCCAACCAACCAACAAGTCATGTCGCAAGCCCCTCGAGAGAACCGGATATACACTGGCTGATCCTGGAACGCGATCCATGCAAGGCAGAGATCACTATATCAGGTTTTAACATCATATGTACGGTGGTGGCTATCCGAGCGGATATGAATGTCCTACCACCAGCAAAATTCATTGTTAAAATTGATTGTGTCACTTGTGACTGAATATTCACAATCTTATCATAATGAACAGTTTAAAATGCACAAAAGAATATTTACTTTAGATATTTTAAACTAAGTAGCTCAAATACTATGTACATTTCTACATTTATGATTAATATACATAGCTGTGTAAACTAAAATTTAACGGAGAGCTTGGAAAGATTGAGCACCGTTGGTCCAGCCTTAAAATAACTTAGCTACTACTGGTCTAAGATCCCGCGGAACATTGACCTTCATCCATCTGTTTACCGGATGAAAATAATATTTTAGGGTATAAAAGGTGTTGCTAAACACATACAAATAGGGTTGCGTAAAAAAATATGGTCAAGGATAGGTTTTGCATGCGAATTTAAAAAAAAAAAAAAAAGAAGATATTATTTCACTGACTTGCTCACCAAATAAATGAACCTTCAATGAATACCTACAATGTATACTACCTGCAAAAGCTAGGAGCTAGATGAGCGCAATTACCACTTTTTAGTTACCTGTTTGCACACGGCAACCAGGTAGTAGTGGCCAGAAAAAAGTAGGCAACCTATTTTTTGCAGATAGTATATATTGTACACTTTTCATTGAAGGTTAAATTTCTTTGGTAAGCAAGTCAGGGAAATAATAAAAAAAAAAAAAATTGGTGTGTGTCGTGGGACACCAGGTAGGAACGAAGTTCCTTCTGCTAATGTAGAATCGACACAAATTGCAAAAAATTCAAATTATCAACTAAAATAACAAAATATGTCTCTTTATTTTTGTTTGACAACATAAAATTACATAGAAATAGAATAGAAAAATATAAATAAAAAAAAGACGTGTGGCACTCGGAGACTGCCGCGGTAAAGCTATTGTATAGCATTTTTTATAATGATTTCTTACGTTTACGCGAATGTTACTCATTTATCAACTTATGTAATAATCTTTTAAAAATCGAAGGAGTATTTTTATATACTTCAAATATAACTGGCTGAATGAATTTCATTTTAAAAAGGAACTAACTGGCTGGTTATGCGACTGTCGCGCCTGCGCACTTCTCATTTAACGCTTTTATTCCACGCATTTTTTCCACGCATTTTTTCCACCCATTTTTTCCACGCATTTTTCTTACGGTTTTACTATCACATTTTTTTCAGTTCGGTCACGCAGCGAAATCCCTATCCCCTCCAAGCCTGCCGTAAGGAACTTCGTTCCAAAAATTTTTTTTTTTAAATGTTAATTAATCATTTCCTTGACCATATTTTTTTAGGCAACCCTATTGGTATGTGTTCAGCAACACATTTTATACCCTAAAATGTTATTTTGATCCGGTAAACAGATGGGTGAAGGTCAATGTTCCCCGGGATCTTGTACTATACCCTGTCAGACGAGAACGCTGCGAAATTCAAATACATCGCCACTTTTGTTCACAATGCAGTTTATAGCAAAAACAATTTTCCATCCTCTCGTAGTTAAAATTTTAAGCCATTTATATAATTCATACGAGACATTTTAATTACTGTTTTCTTCCTGTGACACGACATCGCAATGCTAGCGGAGCGCTATTGTGTGAAAAAAATATTTGAAGTACCTACATTGTTGTTTAATTTTCGACACAAACGGTTTTTATGATTGATCTGTCTGAGGTTCTTTTTAACCGAACACGATGAAAGTCATTGCATTACACCTGCAATCATCGAAAAATAATCTGTGGTCACCAGAATCTTGCCGGCCTGCATAAATACATCACACTCCAAAGAGGGAAGAAATCGAGGGGATGACCGATGTAGACACATTGATAAAAGGATGTACCCCTATACCCCTCTAACCAACCATCAAGTCATATCGCAAGTACCGGATTTATAATTACTGATCGTGGAACGCGTCCAATACAAGGTGTGTGGGTCACTATAGCAGTTTTTAACACCATGTACGGCACATACTATATGAATGGATATATGTATCCTTCTACCAACAAACTATGGTATAGTAGCGCCTAAACAAATGGACTGATTCCGACGCTAAATTTATATTTAAAAGAGACGAGACATTCGCTCATCTTAAAGAAAAACCCACATTTGTCCATAAATAGCTACACAACTCATAACTTAGAATTACAAACAACTACACACTACACTACGCCCGATATCTGAGACGTAAAAATTCACCTTCTCTAGAGATATTTGCTAACTAAATGCTAGCATTTTATATAGTACACTGAGTGTAATAAAAGAACAGTTCTCGAGGAAGCGTTATTGCTTCCTTCAAGAAGAACATTACTGCTCGCGCGGTCTGTGGGACCACTGCTTTAATAAAAACCATTGCTGTTATATGTGTAATGTACTACACGTTCTTCTATAATGTACTTAGGTCTGAGTGCTTGGTAATATATTTCTTTGTTAAAACACGGATCCCTTAAGAGTTTTGTAAGTGCTTCTAAAGACGTTTTTATGGATCGTCATGTGCGTATAGAAAATTCAATTTAATCTTGCATGTCCTGTGTTTATAATGTGGTAGCATAGAGATAATCACTGTCTGTGCTTAGCGATGTTTGATGACTGTCATAAAAATCAAAACTATTTTCAAATTCAAGTTCACATATATATTAAGACGGGGAAAAAGAATCAATCTGTATGTAACATTAACATTTTACTACGTAGATTTGTAGCGTTGCTAAATTTTTGCAGAAACAAACTGTACCTTTTGGTAGAGAAGGGTATTAAACTATAAGCTATACCACATTTTGCAGCTCCGCTCACATGGATCCCCTCTTTTTCCCTTAAAATGTAAATTCCGAAAAAATCTTCCACAAAACTATCTGACGAAATTTCATGATTCTGGCTTCAATCGTTTTTGAGATTTAGTAATAGTATAAGATTTCGGGGAACATTGACCTTCACCCATCTGTTTACCGGATAAAAATAATATTTTAGGGTATAAAATGTGTTGCTGAACACATACCAATAGGGTTGCCTAAAAAATATGGTCAAGAATATGATTAATTAACATTTAAAAAAAATATTTATTCAATGTTCTCCGGGATCTTAGACCATAATTAATCACTCAGCCGGAGCTTGATATACATATAAACCTCCTTCATGAATCACTGTATCTCTTGCTAAACTGCATTATAATCTGCTGAATAGTTTAAAAAGACTTCATTTTATACTATGTAAAAAATTTATAGATATGGGGGAAATATGAGTAATCTATTACGTTTTCATTTTACAAAGGCTCTAAGAAATCTTAATCGTTGATCCGAAAACATGTCCTTCCGATGGCCGAAGTATCAGTTGATATGGACTCTACGTGAAGGGTCCTCGAGCCAGTCGTTTCGACGTATGGTTAGTGCTGGCTTTGTGCAGACTTCTTGAAGACTTCGACGACTTGGTAAGTTCCCAGTACAAAGAAGATCAATTTTAAAAATGTTGTAGTATATATAGAAAATCCTGACGTCTATTCGATAAAAGCATTTGTAACTGCTAAAAAGGTGGGTAGGTTTTCCTCAAACATAGCTAAAAAATATTTCGCGGAAACGAGCTTTCGAAACAAATGCTTCAAAATTTTACGACCTAATGATTTCTTACGTTTACGCGAATATTACTCATTGAAATAAAACTAATTTAAACGGATTTTATCGCGGTTTTTTATTAATTTTAATCCCGACGTTTCGAAGACTTTTCAGCCTTCGTGGTCACGGGGTGGTCACGGGGTGGAAAATTAATAAAAAACCGCGATAAAATCCGTTTAAATTAGTTTTATTTCAATTTACGACCTAATGTCACGAAATAATCCGTTCTGACACCTTTTAGAAACTAACCAACATTTTGGCGTATCATGCTGTGTCTCTCTTCCACATTATTTAATGTGGACGTACCTTTAGTACTAGGAGCAAGAAATTGACTAACTAGATTTGTATAAACCAACGTAAGGGTAATAGAACTCTGTCATTAATGTTAACTGTACCCTGAACTTGTCTCATTATCCGAGGCTGTGGTGTATAAAGTGTCAAACGAGTAAACTACCTACTACAAAGGAAAGTTTGAAAGTATTATCATAAAGTATGCGAAATATTAAATATTTCATGCCAAGTTTGATGACACGTGTACATAAGAAGGTAAATCCCGCCGCGCGAGAAGACGAGCCAAGTTTCCAGCTCAGGTAATGCAAGGTTTGTGCATTGTTGCTAACTAGTTACTAACTACGGACACTATTTAACGTGTAAATATAAGGGTGTGTATTACGTCGAACAAGTTTGGTCATATGTTTGTTACATGGAAGTTAAAAGTGACTTTTTTTATAGCATATAACCTGATAGTAAGTGATCTCCACCGCCCATGTACACCTACCACCAGAAGAATCATGGGCGCGTTGCCAACTTTAAAGGAAAGGGATAATTATGGATGGGGAAGGGCAGGCTTCGGAATATCTCACTCACCGTACGAAACGCAGCAGCAAGCCGCTACTTTACGTCGGTTTTCTGTGAGACAGTGGTAACGACCCGGTCGAGCCAGCCCATTCATGCTGTAGACAAAACTGTCTACAGCGTGGCTCTACCACTCAAACGTATTCTTAACGTATAACTTCTTTTGGTACTGTACGCCTACAATACCAAAAGAATGATGGGCGCGTTGTTGGCAACGCGTTCTAATATCGTTTCGTCACGGGGTAGACTGAGGTGTAGGTGTCCCGAAATGTTAATGTTATATTATCTACCTTCAATTTATCATTATTAACTTTTGTGGCTTGTCCGATCTACGCAGAAAGGGCTCACGGTGTCTTGAGAACTGGCAGTTGGTTTTTGGCTTCCAATTTAATTAAGTGTATAATCGGATCCCGCACTTAACGATTAAAACTATTAATGTGTCATTAAAATACAAAACAGCGATAAATTCCGTTTAAATTATATATTTTTTATTTCAAATATATATAATATATTTTTTTTCAATTTCGTTTTATTTCAATGAAAACATTAATAACACAAAGCTCGCCAACGTGTTGGGCCAATTAATTACTATGTAAACATATTTAAAGTCCAATGTTTATATAGCATACGGGCAACTTTGCAAAGCCTGACGCACACAAAGGAACTAAGAGCTGTCATACGGGCGTGTAGTGGTAGGAATTATGTGTAGTCATATAGTAGGCGTATCTGGCTTAATAATGCCCTAACATCTTTTTTTATTTAATTGAATGACGAGACGAGCAAGTCGCCCGGCTGATAGTAAGCGCTACGCCTGCTCATATATAGAAGTGATACTACACAGAACTTTGAGTTTGAGTTTCGGTTTGTTTGAAGCCAGTGAAATTACTGGGCGTTATGAGACTTAACATCTTATGCCTCGGGGTGACGAACGCAGTTCAGTGCCGTGCAGTGTTTTGAAATTCAACGTTACTACCAGCTAATGATGATTAATTTCGTCCCTTGTGAAACCTTTGCTGGCCAACTTTCAAATATTCCTGTAAAAAACTAAAATGTTCCATTAATGTGAATTCATTTATTTACAATTTACGAAGAGTTTATTCAACTGTTGAATATTTGATACCGTTCGACCCTTGGTACCTTTCTCTGTGACATGGGGTAAATAATCTTCTTGATACTTTACTTCCATTAAAGGCAGTGGGTATTGTAGAATATTTTATTGTGATTTAGACATTGGTAATAGAGATGTTGAAACTGTAAAAGTATCGATGATGTTAAAAAGTCTTTTAAATACTCTTTATGAGTGTGGGCCTTTAATTTTTTTGTTATTGTTAGGTTACGAAAGATTTGTACGTGGAATGGAACGCAAAATGAGTAAATGAGAGGGGGAAGGGGTACGTACAGGGAGTTAGAAAAAAGATGGTAGTGGTAAAAATTACAAAAATTGTAATAAGAAGCAAAATTAATTAAGACAATTTTTATTCCTCCCACGTCTTTGTGCAATCCTACGTAAATATGATTTTTTTCCGAGCACGGCAAAGTGACTGCACTACAATGAAGTGTAGTGTAGTCAAAAAAACTTGCGACCACCGACAAGCAATGAGTTCATCTGTGGTCACTAGAATCATGCCGGCCTGTATAAATGCTACTTCCCTCTAGAGAGAGGGAAGAAGCAAATCGAGGGGCCTGCAACAGGTCAGTTTGTCAGTGGTCTCTGGTTTTTTGAACTGCACTACGCTCTCCATCGGGTGTAGTGGAGTCACTTAGCCGTAATCGGATAAAAATGTTATGTTTCATAACCCAAGTACTAAATAACAAAAGCCTTTAAAAACAATAAAACCTTACTAGTCATTTACATTCAATACTCCATCCGGAATGCCATTTTTTTTAGCAATACTAACAAAGTGAAAGCATTTAGAATTCAAACAAATCCCTCACTCACAAAGCAATCTTAACAGATAGGCTACACTAACTTTGGAAGATAAACAAAAAGTAAGGGAAACAGGGATGAGTTAAGTAAAAGGCGATACTAAGTCAATAGTCGAGAAAACAGTGAGTTTCAGAATATTTTTTTTTACATAATTTCAAAAAAAGAAGAGATTCTTAATTCGGCATTCAGTTCTTTTTGTATAACAACTTCTCCACCAATTGTGGACCGATTTTATCTGAAAAAATATTTGATAGAGTTTGGCTGCGATGTGGTCCCATATAAATTTGGTTAAGATCTGACGATGGAGTGTGGAGTACATAGTTGAACTCTTCAACGAACGGACGGCCTATTTCAGTTGACCGGTAGCGACACAGGCACTCCAAAGATATTGAAATTGTTACTTTTGATTTCTCTGCCATACCCCAATAGCCAATATATATAGCCAACAATTATCACAATTAAACCAGATTTAAACCAAAAACAGCATTCGAATAGATCCATTCGTTCAGATTCTACGATACCACCCACAGTCGTGTAGCTCACACATCGCTGCTTTAAAACAAAAGGGCCACAAATCAAAAAAATTCAAAATCCTTTTTATTGTAAAAATTCAAATGTTGTCGGTTATATTTTCATAATTTAAAAAGATCCCCATGAATTTCTCACTTTAAGCAATAAAAATACTACTGACGCCTTTTTTGTATTTTCGAATTTACGCTGCAACATTATGTGCAAAGCTGCCATTTTGTGAGTTGCGGCCCGAACGTTGACGAAAGTGCACGTTTGTTTCGTGCTAAAGGGCCATAACGCTAAAAAATCCCTTGATTAAACTTTTATTATTTAAACAAAAGTGCCATATTTTGAAAAACGTCCGTTTTGCATATAATATTCATGTAAGTATCACATATTTTACTTAATAAAAAGGACCATATTGCAAAAAAGCCTGTTTTGTCTATAACACTTTATAGGAGTTGTAATAACAATTTAAAAACAAAAGTACCATATTTTGAAATAAGTATGTTTTGCATAGAAGATGCATTTAGGAGATAATAATTACGTTATTTCAAAAGGGACATGTTAGGAATACGTCCGTTTTGCTGGTGATTTTTTCTAGGTTATAGTAATTATTAATGAATAAAAGTTATTATTTTGATATACATTTGCATTGTATATTTATTTTTAAAAGTAAAATCATGTTATTTTATAATTAAATAGACTATTTTTGCTTATTATTTTTATTGTAAGTTTCTTTTATTAAGGTAAAGGTTTATTTTATGCATTTTAACATTTGTTTTAATTATTTTTTATATAATGAACAATTGAGCGCATAGGATACTCAACATGGTAAAGTACAAAAACCAAATCAAGCAGCCAAATGACAATGATGAAACTTTATTTAAAAACAGCGACGTTGAAAGTGATCCCTGTATTGAGGAGATGAATAACGCACCAGCATTGAATGACTCCTCGGACAGTGGTTCCATTCCTGATAGTCAATACAATTTCAGTTTATTGATTTTTTATTTGTTTTTGTTTGTATTTGTTTAGTAAGTAATTTAAAATTTAAATTAAAACTTACCAATTACTTTTAAAGGGCACTCTGAAATCACCGCCACGAATAACACTTAACAACGTTTTAGTTAAAAGAAAAGAATCGGTTTGCTACCTTGGGCTAGTTTTAGAACGATTTTTTTCTTTTCTGGAGCATATTAAAAACGTGTGAGAAAAGTATAAACGTAATTTTTATGCCTTGACAAGGATATCAACTTCGACGTGGGGTCTATCATTTAGCACATTAAAAGTCATCTATGGAGCTATTTACTTGGGATGTATTTGCTATGGATCACCTGTATGGGCTGATAGGGCTACTATCAGTGCCGTACGAAGAAAACTGCTCCAAAGCCAACGCCTGGCGTTGATATTCTTGTGTAAGGCGTATAGAACAGTTAGCACCGAAGCTTTGGTGTCCTTGCGGGTGTACTTCCAGTCGATCTGGAGGTGCAGCGTCGCACCGCTATGTACCTGTTACTCTACGAAAGAAAATATGGACAAAAGCTTTCTTACGTCGCGGGAGCTATTAAGAATCAGTCGACTTTTCAAATCGTGCTCCGAAAATGACAACGATCTGCTAAACGAATGGCAATGGCGATGAGACAATTCTACTAAGGGACGGCATCTGTAGCAGTACTTTCCGTCGGTTTGCGATCGTCTAACAAAAACTTGGGTAGAAGTTGATCATTGTGTTTCCCAATTTCTCACGGGTCATGGCAACTTTAAGTTAAAACTGTTTTCATTTAGGTTGGTTGATTCGGCTGCGTGCCCATGCTCTACACTTAACCGCCGGTATGAGCAATCCGAAAATCATATTCTTTGGGAGTGTAGTCTCTGGCAACATGAGCGCAACATTATGTTAGACAGTATGCAAATAACATCTGGAGCTGTATACTATATGGATCTTGTGGAGACTAGAAAGAATTTCCGTGCTTTCCGGCGTTTTTGCCATACCTATTATTGGAATCAAGTATAACAGCTCGCGTGATAGGACCCACTTATGACATCCGTGGTGCTTTACATCTGGCTTCTCCAGTTGTAAATGTCCTTACACTTGAGGTTAATACCTCCTCAATTCATTATTTTGACTCCCGCTTTGCTATGGAGGGAAGTGGACAATTAATATTTCCAACTCTTCCCTAACCTGATTAATTTCGTTGCGGGACAAAGACATTTAGGCATTTCCAGAGACTCGCCAAGGTTCACTGCTCGGTGTCGACAAAAATGCATGCCACTGTTGATCCTGGTGCACAGGAGTTACAGTGGCGGGTGTGTGGGCGGGATAGTCTCTACAAAAGAAAGTAATGTTTTTGTAGCATTTCTTTATATTTCACAGAAGAAAAAGTTGTTTTAGTAATTATTTTTATGTGACATGGTCACTTTCTTTGGTTTATAATATATTTTTTCTAATTTGTGCAAGCTATGGTACAAAATGAACCATGAATACATATTATTTTTAAAACTTGTGACTGTTTTGTTAAATTTTCCCCATAATTCAAACAATATCTTTATATACAAAAGAGACATATCTGCTCATAACTTTTTTTTTAGAAAAAAATACACATAACCGAATTAACCATTAAAAGCAGATTAAAAATATCTTTCTAACAGTGTATAACACCTATTTATCAGTTTTAAAATCACAGAGAAATTATACAAAAACTGATTTTGAAAACTTTAAATGGCTCTCCTGTAAAATTAGGTCTATTCGCGTTGTGGCCCTTTTGTTTTGAAGCAGCGACATACAGACAGACAAAGAATTTAGCTTATAAGATACAAGGTGGTAGGCCCTTTGTATGCGAGAGGCCGTCTGGGTTAAGCCAGTGAAATTACTAGGCATTATGAGACTTAACGTCTTATGTCTCGCGGTGACGAGCGCAGTTCAGTGCCATGCAGTGCTTTGTAATTCAATGTTCTGTGTGGTGTTGCTCCTGTTTATGGGTAGGCGTGATGCTTACCATCAGGCAATCGCCTTGCTAGTCTCGTCATTCAATCAAATAATAGAAAAAGAACCCTCTTTTTATCGAGGGTTAAAACCATCACTCATTTCATCAATTTCAACGTAAAGGCACATCGACCCTCCATTCCATTCAAGTGTCCCAGGGACTCCCTCAATTTATAAACACTTGGGAGATAAGACAACGGTTATTTTCTCTAAGGTACATTCAATTTGGCGTGAAATAAGGAAATTCCTCATTGAATAGTCCACTGGTGGGGTGACATTGATACATGAAGGACGCACTCGACATATAAATTCATCTTCTTACAGCTTAAAGACTTAGGTGCCGTCATTTTTTCATCACGTAAAATAAGGTTTAACCTGGTATTTAACCGAATTGAAAATACTGTTTTCAATTCTGTATTTATTACATAAATTCGGCAAATTTGGGCGAATTTTGGTTGTGATTCCCATTTGGATACAATTTGATGAAGTACGAAGGAAAATTAGAAATATCATAAAAAATATATTTTTTTTTTATTTTAATCTGAATTATGATTATCCAATTTTGTTTTCTTTAAATCATGATTCTTTGATTCAGACAAAAATCACATAAAAAAAGCACTTTAAATTTTTCTCCAATTTTAAAATTATGGAGCAACTTTCATATTTTTCCTTCATTATAAACATTTTTCGGATTATTAAGAACAATAAAAAATATCCCAATCAGTCCAGCCATTCTCATTTGAAGCCTTAACTAAAGCACATCATTTAATTATCGTTTATTTAGCTTAAAATGTAAACATGAACTACAAATTGTAATTTGATTCAGAGTAAAATTAATTAAACATAATTCCTGAAATTGATTAACATTATTCAAACTGGATACAAAACACGCTAATACGTAATAAATTAACAAAACATTTTGTTTGTGTATCAATTTACACAAATTGTATAATAATATGTTTCCTACAAATAATTTTATTGAAATAAAACTAATTTAAACAGATTTTATCGCGGTATTTTTATTTTAAATTTGATCCCTACGCCACTGACCAAGAAGTTTACTACTAAACTGGTGACAACTTAAGACAACCCCGTGACCACGAAGGCTGAAAAGCTTTCTAAACGTTGGGACCAAAATAAAATAAAAAATCACGATAAAATCCGTTTAAATTAACTTTATTTCAAAGTGTAACATTCGCGTAAATATAAGAAATCTACACTAATATTATAAAGAGGAAAGATTTGTATTTTTGTATGTAACGAATAAAAAAAAACTACTGGACTACTAAAGCTACATTATCACTGAGTAACATAGGCTTTTTATCCCGGAAAAAGCATATCACGCGGATGGGCTCCACGAGAGGAAAGTTAGTCATTAATAAAGAGAAGTCGAATAAAACCGCGAGACAAGCCTAACGTACAACAAAAACAAAACATTATGATGTTTATTAATTTCATTTATTACTTAAGTTTAACTTATGTAAAGTTGAATACGCTTCCTAAACAAAACAGGGTATCTCGAAGTTGCCAACTTAGCGTTTCTGTGAACAAAGTGATGACAGACTGCAAACAGTTGAATTATAATAATATCAGCCCTCAGACTGGCTCGGTGACACAGTTGTATTGCGTCCGGGTTCGATCCCGGGTCGGGTAAAAGTGATATTGGATTTTTTCTCATAATGCCCAGTAATTTCACTGGCTTCATCATCCTTCAAACCCAATACAGCAGTGCTTACACATTATTTTAGTTATTTTTTGCTTTCATTTCTGCTGAAAAGTTTACATCTAAGTTATTGTCGTGTTAAAACTCGCATTGGCAAGAGTTACACTAAGAAAGCGCTTTTAAAAATGGCATGTAAGCTATAGTAGAAATTTTTCGAAACTCGATAACAACCCAAGTTGTAGTAACTAGGGGTGACTTCCAACGGAACTGTTTGCGAAAGTTTTCAGAAGCTTTTTTATACTTATGTAGGAAATGTGGTGTTAAAAAGCAGCATACTGAAGCATGGTTGTGCAGGCTGTAACGGAAATTATTTATGTTATACGCACTCACGCTCAATTCCCGAAGGGGTCGACAGAGATGTAACCAATACACCCACATTCCGCCCAACGTATTTCCGTCCCGTCATGTGATAGGGGGCAAGCCTATCGCCATACCGGGCGCAGTTCCAGACTCCGGGCTGATACTGAGCATTCCGTGATGTGATGAGGGTGTTCTGAGGAATTGTTTGGAATAATACCAGCCGCCAAATTTCGTCACCGCACAAAGCACCAAAAGTTACAGTTCCTTATCATCCGGATGGATGGATGGATCCCTACATTTAAGGATCCTCTCCCTCTTCCCATCCCATGTTGGTGTGCCTTTTCCTGCCAGCCTATAGCGCGGCGGTTATTACAAAGTTTCCTTAATTTTTAAGTTAGTCTTTTTAATGATAAATGTTCTGTACTTGACCTGTCATAAGCGCTTTCTTAGCCTACACGATAAATAAAGATTTTGATTTTGATGGCATTCCACGACATTGCGATTTATTCAGAGTTTTCTTTTCCGTACATCGCCTTGTGGAATCTGCTTTCACCTGCGGTATTTCCAGACAGATACGACTTAGGTACCTTCAAGAAAAGAGCCTTCTTTTTCATCAAAGGCAGGCAACGCACCGATGATTCCTCTGGTTTTATCGGTGTATATGGGCGGTGGTGACTACTCACCATCAGGTGAACCACTTGCTCAGTTGCCATCTATTGCATAAAAAATACTTTGAACAAAATTAAGATTACGTAATGTCAGAAAATTAATTACACTCGGTCTAATTAGCATTTTCATTTCATTCATTTTCGAGATACCGCGTGCATGCCGCATGAATATCTGTAGATTTCCCTTAAGATTAATTCGAAAACAACATGAAGCATGACAGCGGTATGCATGGGGTATCTCAAATTATTGCAAATGTAATGTTCGGAAATTAATGTTGGGGTCTTCGGTTCAAACGCCCTTCTTGTAAGACAGGGATTCCTTCCCTGTGATTAATTGAGCAAGGAGTTACTATTAATGAGCCAGTTCGGGAATGACGCGTGAAATGCGAGCTTACTCGTGAAATTTAGATATTGGTTCGCCGGAATTAATCTTATTCCGTTTAATCAATGGGAATTATCGCGTGTATTTATCGCAATTACACATTATTTATTTAATCTTTGAATCATTTAATCCGTAATGAATAGGCGATTATCTTCTACTATATAAAAATAAGTCGGGTTTTCCTTCCTGACGATATAACTCCAGAACGCACGAACCGATTTCCACGGTTTTGCATTCGTTGGAAAGGTCTCGGGCTCCGTGAGGTTTATAGCAACGAAAATCTAGGAAAAATTTCAATAGAAAAGCGGGAAAATAGGGAAAATCATTTTTTAAATACAGCGCCATCTCTGATACATAGCATGTACTACAAACCAATATTTTAAGTAGAGAAATGTTACATAAAACGAAGCCATCTGGTGGCGACACGGAGTTCGCCGGGTGTGCTAGTGAATTATATAATTTCACTAAACTATTACCTCTGTTTTGATCTCCACCACCCTAAGGTCGACTAGGAAAAATGGAAATTGTTGTCTATCTGTGTGTCTGTCAACATATAAAATATGGATTTTATCAAAAGAATCTGTAGTAAAACGATAGAGCGCATAAAATGGATGTTTTAACGTAACCCAATGAAAAGTCAGAAAAAAAATTTAATGTTTTTTTATAATTAGCCAACGAAGGCAGACGACCTGACGGCCCACCAGATGGTAAGTGGTTACCATCGAAATAAACTTTAGCAATAAAAAGGGCACAGCCAAGTCGCTATCTAATGTAAAAGTGCCTTTTTTAAGCCTCGTTTGAAGAAGGACATGCCATAACGCTGAGATAATGTACAGACAAAAAGCCTCTTCAGTTTTATTATAATATAGATGTAATATGTAATTATTGTATTTGATGTTTTCTTCATTCACGCAGCAACGAATCATATTATTTTGCTGGAGATTTATATAAGCTGCTTTTTATCCTGGACTTTAGAACGGGAAATATATCCACGCGACGGAAGCTGCAAGATGAACCCAGTAAACACTAAAATCTATCATAAAAAAATAATAATAAATACACCCTACAGTCACACACATAGTCCTAACCCCACAGTAAGATACGAGTCTTGTGTCGTGGGTATCAGGAACTACGAGAGACTTTCAATCTCACAACACCCAGACACCAAAACAAATACTTGTGGATCCCACAAATATTTGTCTCGGTGCGGGGATCGAACCCGCGGCCCCTCGAGTCACAGCCGGCTTAACGCCCGCTGCGCCATGGAGGTTGTCTATAAAATCAAGATGTATTTATTAATAAGGACAATATTACTTTTTCTGTTGTACCGGTGAGTAAAAGATTGATTACTCTTCTTCGCTCTTAATTACTTACTAAATGTAATAAACGATAGCCCAGTGAGGGGTGCTACGGACTGCCGAGACGAAAGTAGTATGTATGTATATTCGAAACCAGCCTCAAGAGCAAGGACTTTTCAAAGATCTTCTTTCTTCTTCAACCTATTTTCGAACTGCTTGGTGTACGCCTCCTGTAAAGTTTTCCATTAATCTTGGTATTTTTTTTATTCATTTGATCGAATGACAAGACGAGCAAGGCGCTCGCCTAATGGTAAGCGCCACGCCAGCCCATAAACAGAGGCAAAACCACACATAACTTTGAATTACAAAGCACTGCAAGCCACGGAACTGCGCTCGGCACCCCGAGACGTGAGATGTTAAGCCTCATAATGTCAAGTAATTTCATGGCGCAGTTGACGAGTAGTTGGCTACGAAGCGAGAGGCCATGGTGTCGATTCCCGCACCGAGACAAATGCTTGTGATTTACAAATGTTTGTTTCGGCTCAAGCTGTTGATCGAAAATCCCTCGTAGTTTCTGATACCCACGATACAGGTTAACCTAGTGTAGAGTCAGGACTATATGTGTGACTGTTGGGTGTATTTATTTATTAACATTTCCTGCACCATCACTTTTACCATTATCTATATTGCACATAATGGTGATGCGAGTGTTTTACTTGGCTGCAGGCCAGTAACCCTTATGACTAGCTGATTCTGACACGTGTAAATGTGTAGTGTAAGATTCTTATACATCTAAATTATTATTTCACGCCTGCTATCCCTGAAGGGGTAGGCAGAGGCATAACAAGTACAGCTACATTTCGCCGAGCCTATTTCCATATCATGATGTGATGGGAGGCGAGCCTATTGCCATATCGGGAACAATTCTAGACTCCGGGCTGACACTGAGCAATTCGTAATAGAAAAACCCAATATACCCGACGCGGGGATCGAACTCGAGACCTCAGCTCAACAATAGTACCGCGTACGCAATACAACTACGCCAGCGAGGCAGTCAGTTATATTTTGTAATTTCCTATAAAATGAGTATTTTATTATTACGAGGCGGTAGGTCTCTTGTATACTAGAGGCCGTCTGGGTTGGTACCACCGCATTGTTATTTTCTAGCCAAGCAACAGTGTGTAAGCACTGTTGTGTTTCGGTTTGAAGGACGTTGAAGCCAGTGAAATTACTGGGCATTATAAAACTTAACACCTTATATATCGGGGTGCCGAGCGCAGTTTAGTGTCATGCGGTGCTTTATAATTCAATGTTCTGTGTGGTGTTGCTTCTGTATGGTATGGGTAGGCGTGGCGCTTACTATCAGGCGAGCGACGTTTTCGTCTCGTCATTCGATAAAATAAAAAAAGAAACTTTGCACATTAAACTAATTGAGTAATCAGTGACAATGGAAATAAACGCATAAA
This sequence comes from Amorpha juglandis, assembly GCA_949126905.1. Classification (NCBI taxonomy): domain Eukaryota; kingdom Metazoa; phylum Arthropoda; class Insecta; order Lepidoptera; family Sphingidae; genus Amorpha; species Amorpha juglandis. Next base: position 1,480,833 of record OX421368.1, read on the forward strand.
CATCGACTGACACTTGCTGGCAATAACTCAATACAGATATAGCATGGCAGGGCGCCAGGCATTGCACGTCACCATGATTTGTTGACCCCTACATTTGGAACGAACTGGATTTTTTTAATCCGCTGCAGTGAAGTCAAGAGGTCGTGAATTAAATTCGCTCCATAACTCAGAATAATCTGATTTATGCACTGGATAGATATGATCTGGGTTTTTGTGTCAAGAATTTTTGTTTCGAAAGTTGTAGATCTGCTCTACTGGTAGTACAAGTACCACTGTATCACAGACTGTATCAGTAGACGCAAATTAGCAGCATGCTGTTAGTACAGTAAGTGAGATTTCCGGAGGATGTCTCGCAAATAATTTTTTTATTATTAAAATGAATAAGTTGCGTTACCCAAAACCTTAAAAGAATGTTATTAATCCGTGCATACAAAAATAAATAAATTAGAAGACATTCAAATCTGATGGGACACTTCAAACAGAAGACGCAAACTTTGACATCACTGTGTAAAATAGTCATCACTGTGCATGCGTGTGAGCGAGATAGTAAGATATCCACACTACGCGCCAACCTTTGCCTATAGAAATATTTAAAAGCATAATTGCAGGCTCATTTTTGCACCGATTTTGACTGTATTTTCACAAAAGTTTTTCATTATTGAGTTGTTTTTTTTTTGCATATAAAATATAGACAAAACAGTGATATACTGTTTTGTCTATATTGCTGGTGCTAAAATCTGCCATAGTGGCCCACCTTGTGTGGGTCGCGTTCCAGGGTCAGCCAGTGTATATCCGGTTCTCCCCAGGGGGCTTGCCCCCTGATCCTAACCCTTTTCCCATCCCTGTCTCCTTCCCCTCCCCCTTGGCCTTTTGGCAGGCCGGCATAATCTTGCCGACCTACGATGGACAAATTGTTTATCGTTGGTCGACACTATTCTTGGATTGCGCTACACTTACCATCAGATGTAGCGTAGTCACTTTGCCGAGCCAGAATAAAAAAAAACAAAAAATACGGGTTGCACTCCGGGAGTGCCGACAGAAGTGAAAACTTACCAAACAAGATGCGAGAATACAACTCGACATGATAAAAGTACATTCTTCTCTCTTCGCGTTTATGCGAGCCTGGTACTTTTTACGGCAACATGTTCCAAATAAGAAAAAACCTAAAAAGTTTTTCTTTGTCCAAATCGTCATTTGTTTATTAATTACGGCTACTCGCCATGAAAAATGGACATTCTACTCTCTTCGCGTTTATGCGAACCTGGTACTTGGCACCGTGTTCCAAATTATAAAATAAGTAAAATATCGTCATTTCATTATCAATATCAAAAACAAAATTACGGTAACATGTCTATTCACCATAAAAAAAAACGAACACAGTCCGGTCAAAGTCCTGTGAAAGTCCGGTCAAAGTCCGGTCCAATCCGACTGGTCACTGTGTGACGCCACCTGGGACTTCGAAATTATTGAAGTTCCCGGGAAGTCGGCTAGCGCTGGCTGGTCAACTGGCCCGCGTGACGTCTCACAGAAGGTTCTCGAATATTGTGGAACCTTCCGCTCGCCGCCGCTCGCGTTACGGAACGTTTCGGTTCACCCTCCCATAAGAAGTTATCACTTCAAAAAAAAAAAAAATACAACCTATATGAATCCCATGATAATGATATAATCATCCCATTATTTATCCAGTTTCTATCTAGCTTATCTAGATTTCCAATTCCCAACAAACCAAGAAAAAGTTAAAAAGTCTGTTACAATTTAAAACTTGGCCTTCAACCATAAAACTATCACCATTTTAAAGTTAACTTAGTACTTTATCCGGACTAAATGAAAAGAATGGCTGAGAAAAATACGTCTGGATTTAAACCTAGGCTTCAGGATGAGCTAAAGCCTCAGACAAACGAGACAGATTAGGATAATCCAGTATAAAAATAGTTCACTCGGGTATTGTGGCGTTTTACTGACGAATAACAGATTTACCTTTAAACTTACCGGGAAAAGTTTGTGAGATTTTATTTAGTTTGCAACTGTTTTAACGTAGGTAGTGCGATTTTGAGTTATTGTTTGTTCGTTCTCATTTTGTATCTATTCGTGTTAGCTTTTGTTTTAGTGAAAATTTTAGTGCGTAATTTATTTTCTAACATAAACCACTCCATGGTACTGAACTGCGCTAGTCACCCCGAGACATAAAATGTTAAGTCTCATAATGCCCAGTAATTTCACTAACTTCAATGTCCTTCAAACCGAAACACAACAGTGCTCATACCGTTGCTTGGTGGCAGAAATAGACAAAGCGGTGGTACCAACACAGACGGCCGCTCGCCTACCACCTTGTGTGACTAACCTACTGTGGGGTCAGGACTATGTATGTGACTGTTGGGTGTATTTATTTATTTGATCACAGATATCCCTAGGCTATAGCTTTTTTATCATATTCTACTACTATAATTTCATGGTAGCTATATATTATTTTTCTTAGGGTTTAATTCCGTAAAGGTATCATATTTCTCATATTGTGTAGTCGAAAAGAGCTTACAATTATTAAAGTAAAAGTACATTAATAATAGAAATAAAAAGAATTGTACATTACAAAGAAAATAGTCTTTGCTTACCTGCAGAAACAAAGAGCGTGATGGTCGGATGCGTAAAGCAAAGGACCTAATTGCATGCCTTCAGAGAGGGCAAGCCTTTAGAGAACAAAGGAAAACGAGCTGGGATTACTTGAGGAAAGTATTTTATATTACCTAGGGTTTTTGTCTTTACGTTCCTTGGAAATGGATGAACGATTCTCTATAAATAATATTTTTTTGTAATCAATTATATGGAACGGACCGGATCGTCAAGATAGAAATCGGAGGTTCAAAAGCGGTCCTGGGGCCTCTAATTTTTTTTATAGCATAGACCGGCAAACGAGCAAGTGGGTCACCTGATGGTGGGTGATCTCCACCGCCCATGTACGTCTAGTGTACTAGAAGCATCATAGGCGCGTTGCCGACCTTAAAGGCAAGGGATAATTAAGGGATTGGGAAGGACAATGGATTTGGGCCTCGGGATATATCACTCACCAACTACTTTACGTCGGTTTCCTGTGTGACATTGGTAACGACTCGGTCGAGCCGGCTTATTCATGATGTAGAAAAATTATAATTATTTATTTATTTATTTATGCAGTATTTTTTTTCCTTTGTTTCAAATTTTAATTTTGTGGGTCAAGGTCGGGGTCAAGGTCGGGGTCAAAGTCCGGTCAAAGTCTTGTAAAAGTCCGGTCCAAGCTGACTGGTCACTGTGTGACGCCACCTGGGACTTCGAAATTATCGATGTTCCAGGGAGGTCAGCTAACGCTGGCTGGTCGGAGGGGGGTGTTAGGTTTTTTCGTTACGGAATTTCTGTATTCGGTCTCGCCGCTCAAGGCCCGCGATAAAATCTATACAATAGCTTAAAAATTGCTATGTTTCTTATGATTTCCCATCATTTCTGTATTAGTCTATTTATTTTGTTCAATTTGTCTGACAGTGTTTGTCAATTTAAAACCGTACCCTACGCCTACGATTTGTGCTTTAAAAATACACTTTTTTATTCGAATTGAAGTTTTCGTGCAACAAAGATGCAACGGTGATAACATTTTGATTAGATCTTTTTTTTCATCTTATTCTGCAATATCGTATTTATTTTTACAATATCGTAAAAATAATATGTTGATCACGAGGATTATGTGAATCGATATATTATTATCAAAGATAAAAAAGCAGTATTAATACTTTTTTTACATTATAACAATTAATTCGACAGCCTCCGTGGCGCAGCGGGCGAGTAGCCGGCTGTGAAGCGAAGCCGCGGGTTCAATCCTCGCATCGAGACAAATGTTTGTGTGATCCACAAATATTTGTTTCATGGTCTGGGTGTTGTGGGACCGAAAGTCTCTCGTAGTTCCTGGTATCCACGACACAAGACTCGTATCTTATTTTCGGGTCAAGACTATGTATGTGACTGTTTGGTGTATTTATTAAAAAAATATACAAATACTGCTTCAATAGAAATTTCCAGAATGAAGTTATATTATACATAGATACACAGCTATAGAGTCAGCAGATTTGTGAGGTTTTTTAAACCAAACGTCGTGTACGATTTAGCCTCAGTTATAATCCCAGTCTATCGTAACAGAACCTCGGTTGTGGTGTTGCAGAATCCCTAATTAAGAAAATAACAGTCTTCTTAATTCCGGACTTAATGTCCGTTCCTAAGCGCTTAACGTAAATGTTTCTTTACAATTATTGTCTTTGATACGCTTCGTTTTGTTAGTGGTATAAAAACATTTACAAGGTGGTATGTCCCTCGTATGCGAGAGGCCATCTGGGTTGGTACCACCGTTTTGTCTATTTCTGCCGCCAAGCAACAGTGTGTAAGCACTGTTGTGTTTCGTTTGAAGGACTTTGAAGCCAGTGGAATTACTGGACATTATGACACTTCACATCTCATGTCTCAGGGTGCGCAGTTCAGTGCCATACAGTCCTTTGTAATTTAAAGCTTTTATTTATGGGCAGGCGTGGAGCTTACCATCAGGCAAGCGCCTTGCTCGTCAAAAAAAATACACTGTCATAACATTCTATAATCTGCCTTAACCTTTTAAATATAAATATGTATACAAACTCTTCCCACTTAGTTGCAACAAACACTGTATCTAGCTTCGTACACAATTACCATATTTACACTACGAGCTTCAATATAAGCGTTTGTAAGGCTAGTTAATGTTTAAATTGTTCAACATTTAGCTTCGTTCAAATGTACAAAGTTGGGTAGTCGGATGCACTGCGCAGCTAAACATCAAGACTGGGTTCTGTGTTATCTGGTCCCGGTAACTTTAACTTGGATGGTTAAATGTAAACTGACGATAAAGTTTGGTGTAAGTATAGAATAGGATTTATTTTGCTAGATAACTACAGGTCAGACTAACAATTCTGACTAACTGACAAGACTAATGTGAATAATTCCATTTGGTTCCTTAAAGTAGCAATATCATAAAGCAATTTGGTTTAAGTTTTATACTAGTAAACGTAACATTGAGCATGGCAAAGTAACTGCACTTTACCTGATGGTAAGCGTAGTGCAGTCCAAAAAAAAACCAGCGACCACCGACAAACAATGAGTTTATCGGTGGTTACCAGAGTCATGCCGGCCTGTATAAATGTTTCTTCCCTCTCCGGAGAGGGATGAAACTAATCGAGGGGCTTGCAACGGGACAGGCGGATGACCGATGCAGGCACAGCAATACAAGGATGTACCCCTATACCCGCCCCAACCAACCATCACGTCATGTCGCAAGCCCCTCGGGAGAAACGGATATACACTGGCTGGTCCAGGAATGCGATCCACATAAGTCGTGTGGTTCACTATAGCAGATTCTAACACCATGTATACGGTGGTCGCTATCCGGGCGGATATGAATATCCTACCACCAGTCTTCTTATTTTATTACACCCTATTGTCAGAGTAGCCGCACTTAATGAGTTCGGCTGCACTCGTTCCTCATAATAAGGGATCCCTATTACACAATCCTTATTTCTTAATTAACCCTGCCCCAAGATTGGGTGGTGTAACAGCGGTTTTAACTTGATGCAAATGAGCGAGTCAAGGAAAAAAATTCCCCGACACAACAACGACTGAACAAGAGAAAAACACAAAAATAACCCAACGGATTATAATTTCAACTGTAATCTTGTATATTAACAGTGATTTAACGCAACAGCTACTCCTCGCGTATTCCGGGTAATTTTCCCTGTCCTTGCAATTACGATACAAGGAAGTAGGAAGGAATGACAGCCTCCGTGGCGCAGCGGGCGAGTAGCCGGCTGGGAAGCGAGAGGCCTCGGGTTCGATCTTCGCACCGAGACAAATATTTGTGTGATCCACAAGTATTTGTTTCGGGGTTTGGGTGTTGTGAGACCAAAAGTCTCTCGTAGTTCCTGATACTCACGACACAAGACTCGTATCTTACTGTGGGGTCAGAACTATGTGTGTTACGTTTGGGTGAAAAAAAAGTAATGTTATTTTTTATTCGGACACGTCAAAACGACTGCACTTCATTGAAATAAAACTAATTTAAACGGATTTTATCGCGGTTTTTTATTAATTTTGATCCCGACGTTTCGAAGACTTTTCAGCCTTCGTGGTCACGGGGACCACTGCACTTCATCTGATGGTTAGCGCAGTGCAGTCGAAAAAACCAGTGACCACCAACAAAGGATGAGTTTATCGTTAGTCACCAGAATTATGCCGGCCTCTATATATAATTCTTCACACTCCGAAGAGGGAAGAAGCAAATCGAAGGGCCTACGACAGGACAGACGGATAACCGATGCAGGCATAGGGATACAAAGATGTACCCCTAAACCCGCCCCAAACAACCATCAAGTCATGTCGCAACCCTCTCAGGAGAACCGGATATACACTGGCTGATCCTGGAACTCGATCCACACAAGATGTATGTATCACTAAGGCAAATTTTAACACATTGTGTACGGTGATGAAATTAAATAAACATGTAAAAGGTGTAAAAATGATATTGGGTTCTAGAATTTGTGCCTGGTATGGTGATAGGCTCACCCCTATCACATTATGGGACGTAAATAATATCAGCGAACTATCTGTCATATCGGCCTGTTATACGCGAAGGTATAACAGACCGATAGGGTAGGTAGAGGTAACCAGTATACATTTTGCTGAACGTATCTCCGTTTCGTAATGTGATAGGAGGCGAACCAACTGCCTTACCCTGTATAAATACTCCTGACTTCGCGCTCATACTCAGCATGCCGTCATAGAAAAACACAATATCACTTATACCTGACCTGGGATCGAACCCGACACCTCAGCGCAGTAGTCGCGCCGTATACCACCGCGTATGCAATACAACTGTGCCACCGATGCAGTCATGTAGTGCTTGATGAGTTTTAATTCACTGTTAATAGAATTATTTTGTGGTGAGAGCGAGTTTAAATCAATTGCAATTGTTTAAATCAAAAAATTTAGGCAGCGGCTTGGCTGTGCCCCTGGCATTGCCGATGTCCATGAGCGGCTTACCATCAGGTGGGACCGCTTGCTCGTCTGCCTATTAAGGCAATAAAAAAAAAAATTGCCACCTCTCTGAATAGTTCTAGGTAATTGGACGAATTTTGATCACTTTGTATAGTTGCTACTTATGACCTAGCAGTAATGTTGTATTGCTATATAAACAGAAGCAACACCACACAGAATTTTGAATTACAAAGCACTGCATGGCACTGAACAACGCTCGTCACTCGAGACATAAGATGTTAAGTCTAATAATGATTAGTAATTACATTAGCTTCAATGTCTTTCAAACCGAAACACAACAGTGCTGATACACTTGCTTGGCAGAAATAGATAAAGCGGTGGTACCAACACAGACGGCCTCTCGCATACTAGGAACCTACATTACAAACCTGATTGGTGTCAGATAGCAAAAATACCAATACCCTTTTTTTATAATAGCATATCAAAATAGCTGGTAGAAACATCACACAATTTTTTTTTTCATTTCTTAGTATTATAATTTTTTTGTAACATTGTTTTTTTTTTTCATTTTCCAAAATTCCTTTAAATTTTGTCAATATCCAGAGGTGGGCGCTGTTCTGCGCCACAGTTACATATTACTAACTACTGCAACATAAGATTATACCTTTGCTAACTATAGCAACATAAAATTGTACCTTACTAACTACAGCAACTGTACTATTTTGTTACTATTTTTTGTACCAATAAAGATTTTTTTTATTATTATCAGCCTGTGTTAGTCCACTGCTGGACATAGGTCTCTCTTAAAACACGTCATTGAGCCCGATCCTCTGCTCTACTCATCCAACTATTACCAGCCACCTCGCGTATGTGATCGTTCCATCTAGCTGCAGGGCGTCCCACATTTCGTTTACCGAATCGTAGTCTCGTCGTCACGTATATATTAATTGTTAATTATCGCTTGCTTTAACGGTGAAAGAAACATCGTGAGGAAACCTGCATACCTGAGAACTCGATAAGATTTTTCGAAGGTATGTGAAGTCTACCAACCCGCATTAGGCCAGTGTGGTGGACTACGACCATTAGACATTTAGTAGAGGAGGCCCGTGCCTAGCAGTGGGACATGTATAATACAGGGCGCAAAAAAAAATGTCTTGTCGTAGAATAACTCTTCCAAACACGAAAACAAACCGACCCTAGTAAGTGACTCGCACTTCTAAAACAGAAAGTCATTCGCTACTCTCTCCAGCATCACACCATACAGTTATTACTGAAAGCGGTATTTGCTCGTGGCTTATTATTTGACTTAAATTAATTGATCGCATTGTGTGTTGAGTTATTAAGGGATGAGTTTGTGGGAGTGTGAGGTGATTCACGCATTTGAGTGTTTTGATGACTGGTCATTATTGTATGTATTTGGCGGTTCCATAACGTCTGTATTAAAATTATTATTTTCTCTTATGTTTGAATTTTCTTTTGTTTGTTTTTATTCTTTTATTCTGACTGTTAATAAAGCTAATAAAAACAGGCCCTTGCAGTCTACTCTTTTATTTCAAATTAATAATGACTTGCTTACATTCAAAGAAAACATTAGTTTATATTTAAAAAACACATGTTTGAATTTGAGTCATATTTTCATTTTTCGAACAAATCATTGAATAATACGACAGAAACAGTATTTTTTCCAAACTTTTTCAACGCTACTGGACATGGGCCTCCTCTACAAATAAGACGTGGAGTAGCGCTAAGACCTTCTTAACTTTAAAATAGGAACTTAAAGTTATTGAAAAATAATGACTAAAAATTTTATGGTTCTAGCAACTACGAATATTCTAAAGATGTGAAAACTTAGCCAAAATTATTTTATTTAAAGTATCTATAACTTATAAAATGACTCTGATCTTATAGAGTACAAGCTAAATAAAATAAAATCGACGAAACCTTAATCATTCAAAGTTTTTCTTCATTTGTGCATACAATAAGTAAGATAAAACGAGATAATTTATTACACTCGTGAGCGATCGTTACTCTCTGGAGATCTGACCTACATGACATTGTGCGAAATACAAGGGAATATTACCGAGCTAAGAAAAATAGAGCTGGCCATACATAATTATTTACCATCTTTTTCAAAGTAATAATAAAGAAATAAATAAAAAAGAAATACACCCAACAGTCACACACATAGTCTTGACCCCACAATAAGATACGAGTCTTGTGTCGTGGGTATCAGGAACTACGAGAGACTTTTGGTCTCACAACATCCAGACCCCGAAACATAAATATTTGTGGATTACACAAACATTTACCTCGGTACGAAGATTGAACCCGCGGCCTCTCGCCCGCTGCGCCACGAAGTCTGTCAATAATAACAAAGCCACCGTCTATTCCATCTACAAAGAAAACAAAAATAAAGAACACTCAAAAAAAAAAGAAAAAATAAATTGGTTCGAATCTTATCAACATTGACTTGGAACAATTACAGTTGAAAGTCAATGAGTAAAAATATAACGTTGAATTAGAAACTATTTTTTTGTATTGTGTTTTTTGATACAGTTTTTTTTTGCGGTTTTTTATTTTAATTTTGGTCCCGACGCGACGACGTTTCGAAAGCTTTCGTGGTCACGGGGTAGTTTTATTTCAATATGTTTAATAATTTTTGTAATTTTATTTTATCTGCCACTTCCCTCCATTAAGGGATTTTTTGAGTTAATGAATGCACTAACAAATTACAAGTATTTAATCTTAGTACGGTCTTTCTCTTGTGCTGAAACTTAGTTCTCAGTAATCATTTTCCAACAATAAATCTAATCATCTCTACCAAGATTCAAAGAATATTTTGTAGTACCATCTGCCAAATTGCTCGCCCAAATTAAGTTAGTGGAAGTTGGCAATAATTTCTTTCGCTTCGACCGAGCCTCATTACTATCCATCATAATAACTCACGCCTAGTGTCTACTGGACGTTGACTTATCGGTATAATTGGTGTAGGAATGTATCACCGCGGGTCGAGTAAATCGCTGATGGTAAAAATGAATTAGTCCTGATATAGTGTTTATTCTTTTTTATAGAAAACCGACGTATAGGGCTTGCTGCTGCGTTTCGTACGGTGAGTGAGATATCTGGAGGCCCAAATCTTCTTCCCTTCCCAATCCCTTAATAATCTTTCTTTTTTTTTATAGCATAGGCCGGCAAACGAGCTAGTGGGTCACCTGATGGTAAGTGATCTCCACCGCCCATGTACGCCCACCACCAGAAGAATCATGGGCGCGTTGCGGACCTTTTTAGGAAAGGGATAATTAGGTATTGGGAAGGGGAGGGGATTTTGGGAAAACTGTCATTTACGAAGACGTGTCGTAAGTTTCTTACTTGTGAATTGCATAACGCCACCTTGTGAATGGCAGTTTTCCGTTAAATTCTCGCCTGGGTCGAACCATAAACTCTTCATCTAAATGGGGCCTTTTGAACCCTCAATCTCCTCTACTACTACATCCAACCTCATTATTCTGTCCCATAATATTAAAAGTAAAGAAAGATCCACAGATTTAATTACGCTCCACATAATATGGCGGAACATTCTCTAATCCCCCATTGTGTCTCGCACAATCCTTCGACACACAACATCAAAGTTTTTTTCAATCTCAACACGGACATTTGAATTCTTACAGAAAATGGGGAGATTACTTCGCAGGACGGAAGTCATGGCAAAATGATTTTTATTCCCTTAACACACAGTGTTAAAATCGTATGTGGCTTTGAGTGTGAGGGCTTCCATGAACGAAGTCGTACGTATTCATTGTAAGGGTGAAAGGACATCATTCTGCCAGATGTGCACAAAGCAGATTGGTATTATGTTTGTGGACGTTTTGAACGTAATTAAAACAGGAGACTTACATCGTATTATTGGAATATACTGGTTCCTTTATGATGCCACTCAATTATACTCCAAAGAGATGGATGATTAACGGGATATCTGATAATATCAAAGCTTTACAGGAAATGTTTTATATTTTTTTTTGGATAGCTATGATGTTTTAGATATTTATAACAGAGGCCCTCAAAAAACGAACTGGGTCACATGATGATAAGTGATATCCACCTCTTCATCTTCTTCCTCCTACTGATCCCTTAAGCGATAGGGTCGACTCAAGATGTTTTTTAATACGTGTTACAGAACATTTTGGGTTGTAGTTTTTACAATCGGCCGACGTCATAAAGTTGTCTGACGTCACGGACTGGGACGATAAGTGATATCCACCAGCACCTATAATACTAGAAGAATCAGGGGTATTTACCTTGAAAGTGAGAAATATGGTTTTAATTAGGTCCTGAAATCTCAGTTGAAGTAAGAAAATCAACAGCATTTTATCACTTTAATTAAATTTTCCATGAAGTGATGAGACTACCTTTGTCAAGCCGGCCCATTCGTACTATCTCCAAGTTTGACTCCAAGAATTGCTTTTATTTTGTTTACAATATTTAATTGGTCAATTAATTTATTAGAATTGACCAGGTTTAATACTAGTGAATTATCAAGTGCTAGTAATTGGAATATATGATGAGTTTATATTGTTATGATGGCAATAGAATTGCATTTTTTTTTTATCCTGGCTCGGCAAAGTGACTACGCTACACCTGATGGTAAGTGTAGCGCAATCCAAGAATAGTGTCGACCAACGATAAACAATCTGTCCATCGTAGGTCGGCAAGATCATGCTGGCCTGCCAAAGGGCCAAGGGGGAGGGGAAGGAAAAAGGGATGGGAAAAGGTTTAGGATCAGGGGGCAAGCCCCTTGGGGAGAACCGGATATACACTGGCTGACCCTGGAACGCGACCCACACTAGGTGGGCCACTATGGCAGGTTTTAGCACCAGTGTACGGTGGTCGCTATCCGGTCGGATACAAGTATCCTCCCACCAGCGAAATGACATAGTGTTTATTCTAACATTACAATACAATAGAAATACTCTTTATTTTTAACCACCTACAATTAGAATAATATTAAGAACTAGTGATTTGGGTTGCCCTATTGCTCGAAGCAATCTCTCCCAGACAACCTTAATGCAATATTTTAATTCATAAAGCAAAATCATCATTGAAATCGTATACTTCTAAAGTCAGGTTTTTTTCACAGTACAACACTCAGAAAAGACCCTCAAGGGAGTTACATTTTATAACTAGCCAAATTCCAAAGCGTATTTAATAGCCGTCCGTCCCGAATGCAGAAGCACCGTCCGTGACGTCACATATAATAATCTTGCCTGCGACATAGGTGCTTCATCATCATCATCATCAGCCTGTGTTAGTCCACTACTGGACATAGGCCTCTCTTAAAGCACGCCATTGAGCCCTATCTTCGGCTCTACTCATCCAACCAGTACCAACCACCCTCGCTCCAGGGCGTCCTACATTTCGTTTACCGAGTCGCGGTCTCCAACATAGGTGCTTGTTTTATTAAAATTATTGTTAGAGCAAGAGATAATTTCTGAACTCAGTATTCCGAATTCAGAATTACCAGTTCACTTTTAGAATCAAATTAAAAAAAGAATAATTTTAAAATATGTTGACAATTCTAAATTCGAAATTGTCGAATAGGCTAAAGGCACCGTTCTAGACGTCACGTATCGCACGCTCAGCAGGTGACGCAGGTGCAGCTCATTTTATTACAATACCAAGCGATGTTCTGAGCAAATGCGGGTTTAAATTGAAAATTCACAATTTTGGCTCAAAATTATTAATGTAAGAAGTATTGAATATGTGAAGCAGCGACAGCTCAGCGGGGGCGGATCAGGTGGTATGGACTGTCTGAAAGTTGCAGGTTCGAAATCAGCCCCAAAAGCACGCACCTCTGACTTTTCTAAAGTTACGTGCATATTAATTATTACTTATCGCTTGATTTACAATAAAGGATACAATATCATGAGGAAACCTGCATACCTGGAGGAGTTATAAGAATTTCAAAGAAGTGGACTAAGGCCGAACCCCTCTCCTTCAGCAGAGGAAGCCCGTGCCCAGCAGTGGGACGTGTATAATACAGGGCAAGTATTATTATTGTAATAACTGTTCATACCTTAGCCGTAGATTAGGTTCAGCGGCTTATGGGCAGTTCGGAAGTCCGGGAAATTAATCCTAGACAATATTGATGAAATAGTTTACCGGGTCGACACGGGCGCGTAGAGCCATTATCTATATATGAGTAGAACCGTATTAAACAAGGTGGTAGTGTCCTCGTATACGAGAGGCAGTCTGGGTAGGTACTACTGTTTTGTTTATCTCTGCCGCCAAGCAACAGTATGTAAGCACTGTTGTGTTTCGGTTTGAAGGACATTACTGGAAATTATGGGACTTATGTCTCGGGGTGACGAGTGGAGTTTAGTGACAGGGAGCCCTCGGGTAGCTGATCCACTTGACTACTATCAAGCTCATTTTCCGTGAGTAGCTTCGTTTCGATGAGACGACCAACTATTCCCTATGCGAAAATTCTCTATTGTGGTAGCTAACAGAGGTAGCAAGGATAGAATATTTCGATTTGATGATACTCAAAAAATTATAATTTTATTTGTAGGACAATATGACAGTTAAATTATATAAATATTAACTAAGTAAAAACAAAAAAATCAGCTGGTTAGTAATCATACCTATTGGAAGGAGGAAGGAAGGAGGGGCTTCCAATAGGTATCGATAACGAGGTCATAAGAATGATTACTAACCTATCCTTGCTACCTCTGTTAGCTACCACAATAGAGAATTTTCGCATAGGGAATAGTTGGTCGTCTCATCGAATTGAAGCTACTCACGGAAAATGAGCTTGATAGTAGTCAAGTGGATCAGCTACCCGAGGGCTCCCTGTCCAAAAGTATTTGTTTTGGCAAAAGGAGTTTTTATACGAGCTGTACCTCTTCAGATAGCTTCTAATGGTCTAGAATAAACTGTGTTATTTTAACAAGCAATTCTTTTGAAAATAACACACCGTAAAGTTTATATCTGATAAAACACAATTCCTTAAAATGTTCACGATAAAAAGTTTTTCCAAGTTAGGTTTAAAATTTCAGGGGGTTTTCGTGTGCCGGGTCGGCCACTTCCCTCTAATATGGTTGAGGAGGCCGATGGCTGGCACATGCGTCATACTCGTGAACTGGTGCTGTTTGTGTGGACTGGTCTACTCAGACTGTAATTAATTTTTATTATTTAAATTTTATGAAACTAGAAATTTACCTACTTTTTACATCACTCGTATGAAATTATATGCAAAATTCCTATTTCAAAATATTACAATATGTAAAATATAATTTGTGGATAAAAAAATTCAATGTAATGCAAAAGACCTACAGCCGAGTTTCTTGGTGTGGCTTGGTTTCTATTTCCGTAAGTAGGTCGAATCTTCTATCTAAATATATCAATCTCAAAGGTGACTGACTGACATAGTGATCTATCAACGCACAGCCCAAACCACTGGAGAGATCGGGCTGAAATTTGGCATGCAGGTAGATGTTATGACGTAGGCATCCGCTAAGAAAGGATTTTGATAAATTCTACCCCAAAGGGGTCAAAATAGGGTATGATAATATTAAAATGCTGTTCACGCGGGCGGAGCCGCGAGCAAAAGCTAGTTCTATTATAAAGTGAAGCTAAGTAAATACTTTTTTTCCTTTACACTTAAATGAAAACATTTCCCCATAGTAAACAGATCAATGTCTCGTCAACCAAACCGGTGAAAAACTACAGGAATATTGTTTAGATTCCGTGTCATCGCACCGTCTCTGGGGAAATTAACTGTGAATCTTCCTGTAGGCAAGGATGTATTCAGCTTGTCGTGTGATAAATTGAGGTATACGGGAACTCCGATGATGTATTGGACGATTTCGCTTGCTTTATTGTTCGAAGATTGGTTGGGAGTTGTTATTTGAATTCAAAATCAAATCATTGTGAGTGTATTGAAGCAGCGATAGCTCAGCGGGGGTAGTACGGACTGTCGTGACGAAAGTCACGGGTCCGAAACCATCCTTAAGAGCATGCACCTTTGACTTTGACAGCCTCCGTGGCGCAGTGGGCGAGTAGCTGACTGTGAAACCGTCACTGTCGACTGTGAGGCCGTGGGTTCGATTCCCGCACCGAGCAAATATTTGTCTGATCCACAAATAATTGTTTCGGAGTCTGGGTGTTGTGAGACCGAATGTCTCTCGTAGTTCCTCATACCCACGACACGAGATTCGTATCTTACTGTGGGGTCAGGACTACGTATGTGACTGTTGGGTGTTATTTATTATTGAAGTTATACTTCTTTAGGCGCGTTATGAAAAAATGATGAGAGTGAAATTTTAAGATGCGCGCGCACCTGTGACACAAAAAATTAACAGTATGAAGTTAGGCGCGTTAAGAAAAAATGATGAGAGTGAAAGTAGCCGTAATTAATAAACAAATGACGATTTGGACAAAGAAAAACTCTTTAGGTTTTTTCTTATTCGGAACATGTTGCCGTAAAAAGTACCAGGCTCGCATAAACGCGAAGAGAGTAGAATGTACTTCTATCATGTCGAGTGGATATGTTGATATAAATTAAAATACTTTTATTTAATATAATTAACACTAAATATTATTAAATTATTAATGTTACGATATTTCATCGTTGTTGTGAAGACTTGAGAATAAATTACACTTGTCTTTGGCGAAATGCATAACAATGCGAAGCTTAAGAGTGTTGTTACAAAAACTTGGCTGTATGAGCTACAATACCTTTGCCTATTAAAAACCCGAATTTGAACCAAAAATTATAATACCGAGGACTATGACGGAAGTGAATACTTTTTAAATTGTTTTCGAAATTAATAAGTGTCCGTTCTATTGAAACTATGAATCAACACGCATGAAACATTTACTATAATAATAATTATAATGTACATTATAAATAATAATTATTATTATAGTAAATGTTTCATGCGTGTTGATTCATAGGCCATTTTTGACAATGTCCTTTATAATTTATATATGTGCTAATAAATTATATTCAGTAGTGATTTAAATTGAATATTTTGATTGATATTACCATCGATATATAAAAAAAGGAGGATAGAACGCTACTAATATCGTCAGTGATGCAGGTTTATGATATATGTGTGTGAAAGTTGAGGGATACCAGATAAATGAAAATTTTCCCCAGTTTTAACCAACTCCTAAGAGGTTTTATATTCGACCCGTGTGTATTGAATAAAGTATGTACATGGTAATTAAGTACTTAGTTCAAACAATTAATTGATTCGTTTAATTGTGGGGTAGGTACATGAAAAGATAAAAATTAAATTAAAATCCTTTAGAATGATTTAATTTTTTATAAACATGCCTTTTACTTTGCACGGACCGTTCAGTAGCTTCTAATTTGGAAATATGGTGATCTCGAATGCTCAAATATTTTTCTAAAATACATTTAATTGGATTAATCCTATATTCGGTGCCTGCCAGAGTGTGTTTTAATTCCAAATTGAAAAAAAAGTACTATTCGCTATAAAATGTCGTCAACATTCCGCATGACGAGAACCTCGTAAAAGCCAAAAAGATAAAACTACCAAATATTTAGATCTGGCACACGAGGTTACCGAGATGTGGGATGTTGACTCAACAATAATTGTACCGATAGTCGTCTCTGGATTGATACCGAAGAGCCTCGACAAACATCTTCAGAGGCTCTCAATTGGTCGTTGGGTCAAAGTCCAGATACAGAAAGCGGCGTTATTGGATACAGCACGCATTGTGAGGAGGTTTCTCTCTCTTATGTCCTAACCGCCGGTGGCTTGGGTCCTAGGCCTCGCCATTGGAGAGTATTATTTTTATATTTTTAAATGTTTTGTTTTTTGTTTTTAACTAATATTTAAAAATGTAAAACATCCTTTTAAAATAAAGAGTACTGTACAAAACAAAGTTCAAAACGCACTGATAAATAAAAAAGCCGGGGCTTGTGCCGCTGCCGCGCAACACAAATTTTACCGAATTCAAAAATACCTTTAGACATTAATGTTATTATTTACTTCTCACAGAGTTTCTTAAGATAAATGTTATGTTTTGGTAATCTAGATAATATGAAGCCGGTTAAGCTTCAAAAAAGAAGGTTCTCAATTCGGCGAATTTATTTTTTTATATATTTGTTTGTTCGAGGAGTTTAATATCTTTACTCCATATTCCGTTATCAGATTTTAACAAAATATATATGCAGTACCATAGCTAGGAAGGAAGAGGGGGGCACTCTACCCCGGTTGTCACCGGTTTTGGGAACTCGACCTGATATAACCCGAAATAATATTCAAAAATGGGGAAATCCTCTCCTCTATCCTCCTTTTTTGAAATCGGTTAAAATACATTAAATCATTTTAAAGCTTTCATTCTTTGGGTGACAGCCAAATCAAATCCACCCCGGGTGCCACCCGTGCTAGCTACGCCACTGTATATAGGAGAACGCTTAGTACCTAAACTTTATCGAACATCAACATATTTCAACAAAGCGGTCCATATTTGATGGGAAAATATATGTTCGTACATTAAAAATAAAATATACGCTTAATTGACAACCTCCTCCTGGTTTAAAGTCGGTTAGTAATTTTTGAACTAATAATGTTCTTAATTACAACGGAATACTCACACTTTGGGGAAAATACCTCATTTCTTGATCTTGATATTTCTTTTTCGATGTCGAATTGTTTTTACAATGTTTTATGACACATGTCGGCATTATTATATTTTTTTAAATCCAAGTTGGAGTGAACGTTACACAAGGCGGTCGTGTCGCGTAATGGCGGAAACTGGCACACTATGATGAGAGTGTGTGCGTGAGACCCGTATACGTACAGCATTCTGGCACACTATGGGTCACTTCACTTTCGATGTATGGGACGTGGTGTCCTGACTTTTTTTATAAGTCGATGGATATTACTTACTATTTGTGAATATTAGTGAAAAAAATTGTGCTTATATACTTTTTCAAGTGCTCCAATATAATTGAGGTTAACTATCCGTATGTATTATTATATTCAGTAGTGATTTAAATTGAATATTTTGATTGATATTACTTACTATTTGTGAATATTAGTGAAAAAAATTGTGCTTATATACTTTTTCAAGTGCTCCAATATAATTGAGGTTAACTATCCGTATGTATTATTATATTCAGTAGTGATTTAAATTGAATATTTTGATTGATATTACTTACTATTTGTGAATATTAGTGAAAAAAATTGTGCTTATATACTTTTTCAAGTGCTCCAATATAATTGAGGTTAACTATCCGTATGTATTATTTATTGATATAAATTAAAATACTTTTATTTAATATAATAAACACTAAATATTATTAAATTATTAATGTTAAATACTTATTATTGGTTATTTAATATTCACAAAATAAAGAAATAAATTTAATAAAACATTTAATAAAAAGTTTGTAAAAAATTAAAATTGAACATCAAATAATAATATTAATTTTTAATATTTGCTATTAAATTGAATAAATAACAAAGAAGTATAACTTCTCACGCGCGTACATAAGTACACGCACCCATTTTTTTTTATTTATTTATTAGATATTTTATACGTTACGTGTTAATTATTAATTATCGTTTGCTTAACTATGAAGGAAACATCGTAAAGAAACCTGCATATCCAATCCGCATCAGCCCAGCGTAGTGGGCTAAGGCTTAATCCCTCTCATTAAATAGAGAAGGCCCGTGCTCAACTATGTGATATTAAAATTGTGGCTATGTACCAATTTAAGATGCTTAATTTTTGTTATTTTCCCATTGATTTATTTTTTTCAGCATGAGGTCACATTCTGGATTCGATCCCCCGATTTTAAATAAAAATCTCCGTAAGTTCTTCAATTCGAAAAACATAGTTTGTGTTGCCCAGGATATGTGCCCTATATTGTGATATTGATGCCTTTTTTTATTTCATTGAATGACGAGACGAGTAAGGCGCTCGCCTGATGGTAAGCGCTACGCCTGCCCATAAACAGAAGCAACACCTCACAGAACTTTGAATTTCATAGGACTGCATGGCATTGAACTGCGCTGCCTCTTATAAAATACCCTCGATTCTGGAACTTTAGGAATGGCGTGGCCTATTAGGGGAACGATATACCAGTCCATGAATTTTATTAAAAAATCCCTGCTATAACCTAATTTTATGTATAGACTGATGGGAGGGTAATTGATATTTTGTGCTCCACTAGATAACGACTACCTTAATGGTACACTTGGTGAAAATACCACCACAGTGGCTCGTTCCGGCGTGTCGCGTTCCACGCTCAGCTTGTATATATCCATCAACGTCAGGCCGATAAATTCTGGCGGCCGTGGAGAACTGCAATGTCTCTCGACAATCATCATTATGGTCATATTATTCTACCTTTTTTGAGATACCCTCGAAATACTCTAATAATCGCTGATGGATATTCATATCCACCCGGATAGCGACTACCGTACACATGGTGTTAAAACCTGCCATAGTGACCCGCACCTTGTGTGCATCGCGTTCCAGGATCAACCAGTGTATACTCGGCTCTCCCGAGGGGCTTGTAACATGACTTGATGGTTGGTTGGGGCGGGTATAGGGGTACATCATTGAATACTTACAACAGTCATCCACCTGTCCTGTCGCAGGCCCCTTGATTTGCTTCTTCCCTCTCCGGGAAGAGTTATATAGGCCGGCATGATTTTGGTGACCACCGATAAACTCATTTTTTTCGGTGGTCGATAGTTTTTTTGACTACACTACGCTGACCATTAGATGTAGTGCAGTCACTATGCCGTACTCGGATAAAAAAACGATGGAAAAAACAGCAGAAAACAATAAAAAAAGCCCACAACACTTTCCTTTCCTTTCACTTTTGGTTAAAACACGTGCATCCAACTTCATCGACCTCAAAAAACTACATTGCAATAGAATTCAATTCTACTTCATTAAAATAACATACTATTTCTATTTCTCTCCTGTATGGACCGTTGTAAACACTAATCCTGTACAGATTACGGGATTGTAAGCTCCAGTCTAGTGTTCAAATCTTTAAGCGGTTTATAAAGGTTCCGATCGGGCATAGTGCCTGTTGCTGCTTTTAATGGCGTCCATGTTCTTTGATCCTATATTGGATTCTACTAAAGAGGGTTTGGGCAAATTATATTTTATTTTGCAATTTAGATGTATTTTTCTATGTATGATGTGTTTGTTTATAGACAATGACTGTGTGGGTCTAATTATATAAATACAGTGAAACCTGGTTAAGTGAGACATCAAAGGACCTGCAATGTTGTTTCACTTACAGAGGTATTCCACTTACCCAGTGTCTCAGATATCCAGGTATAATAAATATCTGTCTCATTTATAGAGGGGTTCATTAACAGAGGTCAGAATACAGGTTAGAATAAAAATAAGTAAGTAAACAAACAAAACGATGTTATCTCAGTTACAGAGGTTTATGCATATAAAATTCACTCGCTGTTTCAGTTATAGAGGTAACTATGATGATAAATTTAAAGAACAAATCCCAGATATAGAGGTTTGCTTCGTCCCACTAACAGGGGTAATTCAGTGCCAAAGTGTTGGGACCTCAGCATGAGTTCCAGTTATGGAGGTTTCTCACTTATCCAGGTCCCAGTTAACCAAGTTTCACTGTATATACAATGTCGTTGACATGGTGGTATCACATCATAACTACAAGATAATTACAGCTCAAGCATACATCAAGATGTGCAAAAATGTACCCAAATATTTATTAAAAAAACACATGTACAAGCACATGTTACAAGGTGGTAGGTTCCTCGTATGCGACAGGTCGTCTGGGTTGGTACCAACGCTTTGTCTATTTCTGCCGCCAAGCAAGTGTGTAAGCACTGTTGTGTTTCGGTTTGAATAACATTAAAGCCAGTGAAATTATTGGACACTATGAGACTTAACATCTTATGTCTCGGGGTGACGAGCGCAGTTCAGTGCCATGCAGTGCTTTGTAATTCAAAGTTCTGTCTGGTGTTGCTACTGTATATGGGCGGGCGATGGCTTACCATCAGGCGAGCAACTTGCTCGTCTCGTCATTCAATCAAATAATTAAAAAAACACGCGTCGAATTGAGAAGCGCTTTTATCATTGGTTATAAAACAAACAGCAGCACATTGCAAAAATAAAAAAGTCTTGGGTCATCCAAATTTCAACACAATCTTCAGCGGTTTAATTGGTTCAATGCAAGTCTTCAATGGAGCAGGAGCTCTTTTATGACACTTCTTGATGACGGCACATTGTGTGCATTGTTGAGGAGACAAAAGCCTGAATTACGGCACGCCGCCTCGGAAGCGTGTTTCGGCACGAAGCTGCATAAGAGTGGATATTGTTAGTAGAATTATGTTGGCACTTGGTTATTTCAAGTAGTCTACATATAAAATTGTTTTTAAAGCAGTAGTTAGTAAGTGTGTCACTGTAAATGATCAAAAAAAAATCAAAATCTTAATTAATCATGTAGGCTAAGAAAGCGCTTATTGTCATAAGGTCAAGTACAGAACATTTTTCATAAATAACACTAACTTAAAATTAAAAATTCATGGAACTTTGGAATAACCTCCGCGCTATAGGCTGGCAGGAAAAGGCACACCAACAAGCATGGGAAAAGGGAGGGCATCCTTAAATGAAGGGATTCACGGACTAGGAGGATATGGAAATCGGGACAAGGGCAAGAAGGAGTAGGGTATATTAACAACTAATCTGTAAGGGTTTTTAAGGTAACGAGATCTTCACTGCATAGGTATAAATACTCGCAAAGAATCATAGATGCGTTGCTGACATTTTTTTTTTAAGCTGAGCACGGCAAAGTGACTGCACTACACCTAATGGTAAGCGTAGTACAGTCCAAAAAACTAGCGTTGGCAATGAGTTTATTGGTGGTCACCAAAATCATGCCGGCCTGTATAAATGCTTCTTCCCTCTTTGGAGAGGGGAATCGAGGGACCTGCGACAGGACAGGCAGTTGACCGATGTAGGTACAGGGATACAGGGATGTACTCCTATACCCGCCCCAACCAACTATCAAGTCATGTCGCAAGCCCCTCGGGAGAACCGGATATACACTGGCTGATCCTGGAACGCGATCCACACAAGGTGCGTGGGTCACTACGGCAGATTTTAACGTCATGTGTACGGTGGTCACTATCCGCGCGGATATAAATATCCTACCACAAGCAACTTCTTACAGCCCACTCTTCAAACTAGCCATTATTAAAAATGCAATTAAAATAAAAAGTAATTTATTACAGGCCTTTCACTTCCCACTAATCGTGGGTATTCCCATAAAAAAGATAAACACCTAAAAACACAAATTTGCTCTCGTTACTGGGAAAAATGTTAAATTACAAGGAAAAATAAAAATAAAGTAACTGTTTCATCTTAAATGAGTGCCATTGGTTAAGATCTTTTGAGGGAGTGAAAACACTTTATTAGTTTATTTATGCCAGTGAGATATTTATACTCGTATATTCCTAATAGTAGTCGGAATGAATGTATTTGCCTACCTTTTTGCTGGTGGTAGGATATTCATGAGTAGTAGAGCCACGCTGTAGACAGTTTTGTCTACAGCATGAATGGGCTGGCTCAACCAGGTCGTTACCACTGTCTCACAGAAAACCGACGTAAAGTAGCGGCTTGCTGCTGTGTTTCGTACGGTGAGTGAGATATCCGGAAGCCCAAATCCCCTCCCCTTCCCAATCCCTAATTATCCCTTTCCTTTAAGGTCGGCAACGCGCCCATGATTCTACCATCATTAATTGCTCGTTTGCCGGCCTATGCGATAAAAAAAAACATATACGCCCGGATAGTGACCACCGTGCAGATAGTGTTAAACCTGCCATAATGACCAACACACCTTGTGTGGATCGCGTTCCAAGATCAGCTAGTGTATATTTGATTCTCCGGAGGGGCTTGCGACATACATACTTGTATATCGTGTCTGCATCGGTCATCCGCCTGTCCTTACTATCAGGTGTAGTGTAGTTACTTTACCGTGATCAGATTAAAAAAAAAGTGACGCTCGATAAGTCGTCACCTGTGGCAAACTAAGATGCTGTTCAACCTATGCCCCACAACAGACACAAGACTATCAGGGTTAGTACCCCCCCTTTTTATTGGATTAAAATACGAGCAACTAAAGGCTTTAAGTGTTTAAAAACCGCAAGTGTCTTACACTGAAAATACTATCAAAATAAGCCTGTCATGTTTAATGTTACGCACTAGCAACATGTTAAATTTGGCAAACATTTCCAAACGAAAGATCGCGAATAGAATTTATCACCTTGGTATTACTGGCAAAGTTTGTATTATTAGAGGTGACAGGCTGAATAGATCAATAACGTGAAATTGATGTGACGCGTAAGAAGAAGCAAAGGTTGTGACACGACACCTGTCTGACAAAGTTTAGTGGAAAGGCGATGGGAGTTTGGAAAAAATACACAGATGGTTATAAAATATGTTTATTGTGTATTTTTCATTTATTGTAACGCGGTGGATCAATTGAAACACCGTGTGCTCGAGCTGCTCTATTTATTTTGCTACATTTAATATTCCGTTTACCAACCGACTGACTGCTGACAATAATAATTATTCTACCCTATTTATACCTTTCTACGAATTTTTTTAATTAGTTATTGTATTTATATTAAACATCCTTTGTTTTTTTATTATTACATAAAAAAATAATCAGCGACTATAATATCTTTTAACCATCGATATCAATTATTATAAAGCTTGATAATAATCGTGTGACGTCATAATATAGTTTATAAATTGTACATACAAAGTTCTCGAATCAAACCTTCACTACCTTATATGTTTACCCATATACACAACGAGTATTTTTTTTAGCATAGGCTGGTAAACGAACAAGTGGATCACGGGACGGTAAGTGATCTCCACCGTCCATGTACACCTACAGTACTAGAAGAATCATAGGCGCGTTGCCGACCTTAAAGGGAAGGAATTGGGAAGGGGTGGGGGGATTTGGGCCTCCGAATATCTATTTCACTATACAAAACGCAGTAGTAAGCCGTTACTTTACGTCGGTTTTCTGTGGTAACAACCCGGTCGAGCCGGTCCATTCATGCTGTAGACAAAACTATCTACAGTAGGCTCTATCATTCAAAAATTACCTGAAGCATGTAGAGCATAACAGTACTTTTACAACAAAAATATTTTTAACCTCTATTGTTAATATTTGCTTTGTAACATTTGATGAATTCTTGTCCCAGATACCAAAAGCAAATGTTCCATAAAGTTTTTAATTTGGAGGTCGGGACGTATTGTGATGAGGATTTTGTTTTTATTTACAACCTGACACGGCAATATCACTGCACTGGTCCTGATGTTAAGTTTTGTTTAATTTGATTGCATGATGAGACGAGCAGGGCGCTCGTAAACGCCACGCCTGCCCATAAACAGAAGCAACACCACATAGAAGTTTGAATTGCGCTCATCACCCCGAGACATAAGATGTTAAGTCTCATAATACCCAGTAATTTCACTGGCTTCAATGTCCTTCAAACCGAAACACAGCAGTGCCTACACACTGTTGCTTAGCGTCAGAAATAGACAAAGCGATGGTACCAACAGACGGCCTCTCGCATACGAGGGACCTACCTTCTAAAAGTACAGTGCAGTCCAAACGTAATGTCCTCCATCAAGAAAGATTGCATCCCTCGACGGTTGCCAGAATTGGGCTGGCCTGAAATTATTGGATAAACTCTGGCTGGTCTCAGATCGCAGTTCGGCTGAACAAGCTACTATGATGGGTTTTTCATCATGTGCGCGGTGGTCGTTATGCATTCGGGTCAAAAATGATAAGGCACTCCGCTATCAGAAGTGTTTTGTAATTGTGAATGTGTGTTTGTGTGAACAAAGCAGGATTTTTTAAGCATAGGTCGCCAAACCACCAAGTGGGTCATCTGATGGTAAGTGATCTCTACCGCCTATGTACGGCTGCAATACTAGAAGAATCATAGGCGCGTTGCTGACTTTACAGAAAAGGGTTAATTAAGGGACTGCGAAGGGGAGGGGGATTTGGGCCGCCTGATATCTCACTCACCGTACGAAACGCAGCAGCAAGCCGCTTTACGTCGGCTTTCTGTGAGACAGTGGTAACGACCCGATCGAGCCGGCCCAATCATGCTGTAGACAAAATTGTCTACAGCGTGGCTCATAAAATAAATCATGCGCCTGTTTCCTATAAAATAAATCAACGTTTTTGTTTGAAACTTTAATTATACCGAAGCGTGTAAATATTTACTGTCCTCATCGAACGATACGCCAGACGCAACTCAGACGTAGGTTTTATACAGCTTTGCATACTAATTAATTCAACTCTCAAATCGGATTATAAGATACTTTCGTTGGTAAATTTTCCGAACCGGGTCCACGGGTGTTCGAGCAATTAAACACAGGCTTAATTGTGTCGGAGTTTAGGAAAACACATTTGAGTAGGGACAAGGCGTGATGATTAGAATAACCTAAGCCTTAAAAACCTCTGACATCTATTTTAACAAACCAACTACTCATCGATATCTTTTTTATTTTTTTATTTGATTGAATGACTAGATGAACTAGGTGCTCGCCTGATGGTAAGCACCACGCCTGCCCATAAACAGAAGCAACACTACACAGAACTTTGAACTTTTTGATTATACCGGAACAACGCCAGGCAGAACGAAAATTATATAAGCCATATTAACACATAAAAACAGTGAAAGATTCAGTCTGCTACCTAAAATACATCAAAACATAGAGCTCTTAAATGTAGGAAATACCACCTCTGATACCTTTTGGGCACGGTACCCTACAAAATTATGATAATTTAAAATTGATGACTTGCATAGTATACGTCTACATCTCCAATTGTAAGTCAATCGAACCCCAATTCAATTATCTTAAATTAATAAACTCAAAGCAATGATAACTCGGTTGTGCCAACAGATAAATCAAAATTTGAATTGTCAATATTGATTTCATAAATGAAATGAGATATAGGAAATCAGTACTGACTAAGAGATTTGATTAACGAATACCCCCTGTACTTTAGATGATTAAAAAAATAATGGAGACCATATTCTAAGATGCTGAAAGTATTGATGCAATAGAACTCCACCAACAACACACAACAACAACCACAACTTATGTTGATACCACTTTAATTTTATTTGATACGCATTATTCTTAGTGTTTGCTATAAATCCTAGGTAATAGTTAAAGTGTCCGTAACAAGCAATAGTTATTTCATTTGTTTGCAATAAAAATCACAATGGCAGCAACTGACAAGCGGAGATTAATATAATGCTAACAAAATAAAATAATGTCACTGACACCAGAGAGTTTTACGATTGGTAGAGCCACGCTGTAGATACTTTTGTCTACAACATGAATGGACGGCTCGACCGTTACCACTGTCTCACAGAAAACCAACGTAAAGTAGCGGCTAACTGCTGCGATTCGTACGGTGAATGAGATATCCGGAGGCCCAAATCCACTTCACCTTCCGAATTCCTTAAGTATCCCTTCCCTTTGTCGTGCATGGGTGGTGAAGATCACTTACTATCAGGTGACCCATTTGCTTGTTTGCCGGTCTATGCTATATAAAAAATAAACAGCATCTATTGGAAGTCTGCCTTTGTCCAGTTGATACTTTATTTTGATTTTTTTAAATGTAAATGTCTTGGAGCTGCCTTAGATTGCTTTTTTAATTCTTAGCTGGAAAATAATCCTCCGAAATATTTTTTGCATCAAGAGCTTAATAAAACTTCCAGTGTTTAAAAAGCTTATGAATAGTCTTAAAAGTTATACATAGTTTATCCCGGTAGTAGGATTTATTGTCACGCTCGGGAAACATTATTTTTATGGTACAATTTTTAGTTAAGTATAATATTTATTTGTTACCTGTCATGCTCTAGGGTATCTTTAAACCTATTTGTGCAAGCAGAGCTGCAGGCAAGAATTATTCTTACTATCATCTTTATACTAATATTATAAATGTGAAAGTTTGGATGTTTGTGGGTTTGTGAATTTAGATATTTGTTAATCAATCAAACCTCAAGTACTAAACGGATTTGGATAAACTTCTTTCATCCCGGTAGGCGGAGGCTCAAGTAAAATCTAGTACTTGATAATGCGAGCTCTACCATCCAAAACACAAAAAAATCAGCATTACGAATTTCAAATTCATTTTATAACTTCGCCACATACGTGCTGCTCAAAAGGAAAATCTTAAAGAAACAAGGGGCGTGCACTGATTACAACATTTACGTATGGAAATGCTTTGCGTACCCGACTCTTTATTCGTTGCAATTTATCCGCGCTCGACTTGATACGTGAGCCGCGTGTGTTATGCCGCGACCTAGTGAAGAATAAGTGTTCTGTAGGATTCATTCAGAAATTACATAATTTTAATGAGGCTTACTCAAGCTTGCTGATGGGCTTTACTAGAGCTGGTAGTAGGATTCATATCCGCCCGGGTAGCGACCACCGTACACATAGTGTTAAAACTTGCCATAGTGATCTACGCCTTGTGTGGATCGCGTTCCAGGATCAGCCAGTGTATATTCACCCGAGGGGCATGCAACATGACTTGATGGTTGTTCTGGGGAGGTACATTCTTGTATCTCTGTGCTTGCATCGGCCATACACTTGTCCTGTCGCAGGTCCGTCGATTTGTTCTTCCCTCTTCGAAACGTGAAGTAACATTTATACAGCATGATTCTAGTGACCACCGATGAACTCATTGTTTGTCGGTGGACGCCGGTTTTTGGACTGCACTTTGCTTACCATCAGGTGTAGTGCAGTCACTTAGCTGTGTTTAAATAAAAAATACAACGATAAAATCAAAATCCATGCCACGACATTACGGTTCGCGGTTTTATTAATCCACTTGTGGACCCCGAAAACAGCCCCGACAATATTTCGTTATTAAGACTAAGGGACGCTGCGTGGCCCGGCCGCGGTAAATTTTCATTAATGTCATTTGAGACGAGTAAATAAACTTTACTTTTATTTAGAAATGTTATTGGCTTGAACAAGGACTCGGTTCGTGTCGTTGTTTTGGCTACGATATATCTTTGTATAATTGACTAAATATTTTTAGTTTTTTTATAGCATGGGCTGGCAAACGAGCAAGTGGATCACCTGATGGTCAGTGATCTCTACCACTCATGTACGCCCACAATACTGGAAGAATCATGGACGCGTTGCCGACTTTGAAGGAAAGGTATAATTAAGGGATTGGGAAGGGGTGGGGTCATGCGACTTACTAGGTGGTAGGTCCCTCGTATGCGATAGGCCGTCTGGAGTGGTCCCACCGCTTTCTCTATTTCTGCCGCCAAGCAACAGTGTGTAAGGACTGTTATGTTTTGGTTTGAAGGACATTGAAGCCAGTGAAATTACTGGGCATTATAAGACTTAACAGCTTTTGTCTCGGGGTGACGAGGGCATTTCAGTGCCATGCAGTGCTTTGTAATTCAAAGTGTTCGAATTCATTTTCTGTGTGTTGTTGCTTCAGGTGAGCGCCTTGCTTGTCTCGTCATTCAATCAAATAAAAAAAAAAACTTAATAAATTCTATCTCTTCGCTAGTTTCATTCCTATTGATATAAAATACTTACCAATTTTAAAACTTCGCGGTTTTCATTATATATCGGTCTATCCCCTTTAGATATACCTGGTATAAATTGACACCCAACATCACCTACTTTATCAACCCGAATCAGCAACATATCATTTCGAAACATAAAAGATGGTTGATAGAAAATAATGAAAAGTAATTTATTCAAAGAACATTCCATCACAGAGTGTATTACAGTTGGAATGAGATGTGAGGGGATACGGCGACGGTACATACGATAGGCCACATCTGTCGCTAAACACACAATTCAGAAACTCGTTAAAATTTCGGCATTGCCACGAATCAGCACCAAGTTTCGATGTGGTGGATCAAGTTATGGAAGAATACGAGTAATGGAAACCTACTGATAATAGTAATAGTAACCTATGGAAATTGGGTATTGTGCTATATTTAATTGTATAAATTATTTTATATGTATATAACAATAATACCAAAAAGAAACTTTTATTCGAAAACTGAATTAAAAATGTTTTAAATATTGGTACGAGTATAAGCAAAGGTGGTTGTGTAGTAGGAAAATCTCACTATCTCCCTCGCACACGTGTATCGCAATGGTAAGACCTGCCTTGTGACGTAACGTGTCTTGTCGTGCATCCTTTTTCCGCCATTCGACAACTACCCCTTCCAGCAGATTTAAATAGCTTCTTACTTATCTATTTTTGACTTAATTTATACAATTGCATTGTGAGTGAAATCCGTAACATTCTGTGAACAATCAAGAAAAAGAAGTTCTAGTTCTAAACCTTCAGTGGTTTAGGTGTGCAAATATTAAAAACTTATTCGCCCTACCGCTTATATCTTGTAAACTTATTGGCGAAACCAACCTTTCACATGATTATTTCGCTAACAGCACACATTTCAACTATCGAGCGAGCTCATTCGATAAAATGTTTTAAAGATCTCCAATCCAATTAACGTTCCAGCATCGAGAACAATTATCGAGAGTGTAAAAATATGCTATTAATTGCACAGATAATGATAAATGATATTAACTGTTATGTTTTTAAATAGGATGTGTCGGCAAACGAGCACTCACTTGGGAGTAGGTCACTTGATTGAAAGAAAGGAATAATTAAGGTATTGGTATTCAGCCACCCGGCTGGATATTTGGGCTGTCTAGCTCCAAATATTACAACCTCGGCGTGACTTTTATATATTTATAATGCGATACCAAACTACAAGGATACCAAACTATAACCTAATTCACACTGTTCAAGAAATACATATTATACTACCAAATAACGTATACACACTTATTTTAAAAGTACCTAGAAAATACTATATTGTAGAATGTCAATGTAACTTTTCTATTTGAACTTGTCATACTTTACTTTCTAAGCATCATTTACCAAGAGATGGTAAAATAGGCGCTGAAAATTCCAAAAAATATTTTACTCTGCTTTACAACACTATAAATAAAATAGCAAATATTTCTCCCCAGAGGCGATGACGTCGGGGAGGCGGCCGGTCGTAAAAACAACAAACCATTTTTTTCTGAAACACGAGTTAAACAGCAAGTTGCACTGACCCTACTGGGATATGGGTAAATGGAAGCAGAACAAATAAATCTATACTAATAATAAAGCTGTAGAGTTTGATTGTTTGTTTGTTTGTTTGTTTGTTTGTTTGTTTGAACGCGCTAATCTCAGGAATTACTGGTTCGAATTAAAAAATTCTTTTTGTGTTGGATAGTCCATTTATCGAGGAAGGCTTTAGGATATATAACATTACGCTGCGACCATTAGAAGCGAAGCATCAGTGAAAAATGTTGCAAAAACGGGGAAAATTATTCATATTTGAAGGCTTCCGTTGCTAAGCTACCAAAATAATATTATTTGAAGGCTTCCGTTGTCAAATCAAAATCAAATCTATACTAATATTATAAAGCTGTAGAGTTTGATTGTTTGTTTGTTTATTTGATCACGTGGGCGGAGCCGCGAGCAAAAGCTAGTAGATAATAATAGAGTTCTAACCCCACATTCCGGTTCTCCCCAGGGGGCTTACCCCCTGATCCTAACCTTTTCCATCCCTTTTTCCTTCCCCTCCCCCTTGGCCCTTTGGCAGGCCGGCATGATCTTGCCGACCTACGATAGACACATTATTTATCGTTGGTCGACACTATTCTTCGATTAGTCGACACTTACCATCAGGTAGCGTAGTCACTTTGCCGAGCCAGGATAAAAAAAAAACATTAAATAAAGCTTGTATCGTACCTGAACAGACTGACAAATGAACAGTATAAAATAACAAATGAAATTTCGAAAATCCTCCTTACGCCCATCTCCGACAAACACAATCGCCCCCGTCTCGATACTTTAAATAATGATAGTGCATACATCACCGGAATCCATACAAAATCTTCGCTCAGCACTTAACAGCGCTTCTAAAGTAAACTGGTAAAAAGCATTTCCGACGTTATTCTCTGGAGTGTATCATTTATATCAGTTTTACGGGTGGACGAGTTAAATAATGCAGGTAAAGTGGAAAAAGCGGCCATTAGCGCTTAAAAGCGCTGCGCTGTGTACACACTATACAGATGGATTACGCCTTTAGGGATGTGCTTTAAATTGGCTCCATTTACCGGCTATTGTGATGGATTGGCAGGCTACTATATTAGAGGATTTTATGTGGAGTTTATTTTGTAAAGTGTGGTTTTCAAAAATAGGAATATCATCATCCCTATGGTATACTGCTCTACTGCTGGAAATAGGCCTCCTGTACAAATGAGATAGGTTAGGTCTTAGCCAACCAAGCTGGCCTAATACGGGTTGGCAGCTGGTCGTAGGATATTCGTATCCGTAGTATTAAGACCCGCCATAGTGACCCACCTTGTGTTGGTCGCATTCCGGAGTCAGACAGTGTATATCCGGTTCTCTCGAGGGGCTTGCACCCTTTTTCTTTACGTTACCTTTCCTTAATCATCCCTCCTTTTTCAAAACCCTTAACCCTGGGATGAGATACTTCAGTATCACCAGTATCCCATTAGCAGGGACCCTTGCAGTTTATCTCAAAGGGTTAAAAAAAAAATATGGGTTGGCAAACTTCGCATACCTTTGAAATTATTAACAAAAAATTCTCAGGTATGCAGGTTTACTCGCGATGTGTCCTTCGCCGTTAAAGCAAGCAATGACAAACAATTAAGACACATATAACTCAGAAAAGTCAGAGGTGCATGCTTTTGGAGCTGGTCCTTTACTTTGCCACTCCGTACCACTCCCAGCTGAGCTATTGCTGCCTTTTAAAAATGTTTAGTGTCCTTTTTAAGAGTGTTCATGTTACATGGCTTTTTAGCAAGCATAACACTCTTTTAATGCCACCATTTAATTGGAGTGTAAGGGGACCACATACATCTTAGGCCCAAGCCACCTCACCTATACTACTATCACATATACTTCTACTAATTAACGGACGAGGAATATACTTGGCGATACTTGGAGAATAAGCGATAATTAACAATTAATACATAATAATTTGTAAATTGGATAAGTCATAATAAATGATACTGTTGGTGTTGGATTCGAACCTGCGACCTTTATCTCGACAGTCCGTTCCACTCCACGCTGAGCTATCGCTTCTTGTATGAGTTGAGATACAATAAAGCGGTTATAAATAATAATTTAAATTACGCGAGATTGGTATTTGTCTATGGTACAGCGATAAGCTTACTCCCTATCACATCACGAGACGGAAATAAAGTTGGCAAATCGTTGTTGCATTAATTACTCATCTACCTATCCCTTCGCGGAGATAGGCCCGAGCTTCTTTACATGGTATAAAAGTAAGTCGTGAAGAAGTGGTTCTTAATGCTGATTGTGGTGTTAGAGAAGGTCGGCAAATCCACCCAAATAATGATGAGGAGGCGGATCCTGGTATTATGCCGGACTAACGTCAGGTAAAAAGAAAGAATACCATCATTTAATTCTATGTCCCACCGCAATTTATTAATATTTTTTAAGTTAAGTTAGCGTTAAGGATTTTCTCGCTCGAGTACACTCAGGCCGATGGTTTAACATGCCCTTCGAGGCGTAAGGCTCTCGACGATTTCGTACCTAAACCTAACGTTTAGAGGCCATTGTTAGTCGCCCATTAAAATTTTGTACAAGCTTTTGCTCGCGGCTCTGCCCGCGTGATCTGCTTTTTCCGGGATTTCTGGGATAAAAAGTAGCTTATCACCCAAGTCAGCTCATACCCTGTCTGTATACTAAATTTCATCAAAATACGTTCAGTAGTTTCAGCGTGATTGACGGAAAAACATCCAAACATCTAAACAAACACTCTTTCACATTTATAATATTACGTATGTACGTAATACGTATCACTGACTATGATTAAGTACTTGATGGGTTTATTTCAGTCCAACATGAAGTACTCGAGAGAATGATTTCTCACTTAATAGGATAGTACATACAATTTTTTTTTTTATTTGCTTGATGAAAACAGTCGTCTGGCAGCTTACAATTGCACCATGCCACCCAAGGTATTGTCTAATAAAGGAAATATCTGAGGAAACTGTCAGTGACGTTGACGGGTTAGAAAATTCTTATTTTCATATTGCATGACGCGGTAATCACAATTTTGTGTTCAATTCTTATCTCAGTCGTGCGATAGGCTATCTTCATCTAAAGATAATTTACGAGACTTTAAAACTTCTTCTTCTACCTGTCTTTATGCTACTCGAATAGCATTGATGTTATGCTGTTGAAAATGGGTCAAGTGGCTTAAGCCTCCATTAGGATCTGGCCTTATTTAATCCTTGTTGCGATGAACTAGTGAGTTTAAGCCGAACAATATTGTAGCTCCTTTATATAGGGAGGTGCGAAACCCAAATGACATATTGTGGTATCCGACCACGTGGATGTGATCCCGTGGGATAATATAACCTTGAAATATTAGTTAATTCTCGTAACTACTTCATGACTTTTAAAACGTTTGAAACTTAAACCACGTTTTGTCAAAAAACTCGAGAGGCTTGGGTTTGTGCATATTTCTAATTCTGCCATTAAGCATCAAAACTCTGTTGACAGCCTCCGTGGCGCAGCGGGCGAGTAGCCGGCTACGAAGCGACGGGCCGTAGGTTCGATGTCCGCACCGAGACAAATGTTTGTGTGATCCACTAATATTGGTTTCGAGACTGGGTGTTGGGAGACCGCAAGTTCCTCGTAGTTCCCGATACCCACGATACAGGTTTAACCTAGTGTGGGGTCAGGACTATGTGTGTGACTGTTGGGTGTATTTATATAAAATGTGGAAGTATTGTTGTGTTCCAATTTAAACAACACTGAAGCTAGTGAAATTACTGGGGGGTTATGAGATTGATTTGTCGCGAAGTGACGAGCCGTGCTGTACCTTGTAATTAAAAAAAATGTGATATAACATTTTAGAGGAGTCGTGGCGTTTACCATGAAACAATTCTTGAAATGAGATTACTATTAAAATATTCTTGGTGGTTTTATTATAAATTCCAGCAAGACTGGTATAAAATATTCTCAGTTCATCGAAGTTGTCAGAACGAAATAGAGAGTAAAATTGGTGTGTTCTCAAGCATGTACCAGAGTGGCGCATTGGAACGCAATTTTTTCCTGTATCGTCGTAAAAGCACGTAACACTTCCAATATAATCAGGGTTGCCAATGTTGTGGATTTTATTGAAATTTCGGGTTAGTCTGTTTTAACAAGGCTTGAAATATTTTGAAATATGGGTATGTCATGTCGCATTAAAACACATCCTTTTTCCACATAATTACGAAGTGCTCAATTAGAATTATTAAAGTATGTGATGTCTGCCAATCCGAATATTAGGTCAGGATGGTGGACTATGCCACCACTTCCACTGTCCACTAAACCTATGTTCAGAACCTATGTACCCTATGACGCATATACCTCCCCCAAAGATTTCCAGACCGACCTGGTAGAAGCGGCCTGCATCCAGCGACTTCCTGCGGCCTTTATCAGGTCGTCTATCCACCTTGTAGGCGGACGTCCAACGTTGCGCTTGCTGGTACATGGCCTCCATTCCAGAACCTTTCTGTCCCATCGGCTATCGGTTCTGGGCTGCCAATAAACAGTCTTTAATAATCATAATTACATAACAAAATAAATCGGAGATGATCATAAGTTTTACCAGCGATATAAAGATATACAATCAAAGTTATAATGTAATTATGTTCACATTAATTTTAAATCTCATTTTATAAAGTAAAAATGTATTTGAAATCAAACCATCACCCGTCTTAAAGTCTGCCAAGGCTTCTTTCATTTCAAACGGTACACTTGACCCATTTGCTTTATTTAATGACCGTCGTACGACATGAGTGTGGGAATTCACATTTTTCTCGTAATTTTTAAATTGCCGTTTGCTTGACATTCGCTTTACTGAAGGAACACATTTGAGTGTCTTGTATTTATATATTTTTACACATATATAAAATGGATTACAGATTTGAGTATTTAAGTCTTACAGAAGACGAATTATCAAGGTATTGGAAGCAGCGTTAGGTCAAAAGTTATTTAGCAAAGAACGCTGTCGATTATCGTGACTAATTGGCTTTCAAATAAAAAATAAAATCCAATTTAATCGACGCAACGATGTCATAGGCAAGTGGTATATTGACAGATATTTTGAGTGGGCGAGCCAAGTTGTAGACAGTTTTGTCTACGGCAAGAATGGGCCGGCTCAACCGAATCGTTACCACTGTCTTGCTACCAGCAGCTTACTGCTGCGTTTCGTATGGTGAGTGAGATATCCGGAGGCCCAAATCCCCCTCCCATTCCCAATCCCTAATTATCCCTTTCTTTTAAGGTCGGCAACGCGCACATGATTTTTTTGGTATTGTGTACCCATGTACGCCACATGGGTATTGGAGATCACTTACCATCAGGTGACCCACTTGCTCGTATGACGGCATATGCTATAAAAAAGATAAAATAGTCAAGCTCATAACACCCATTTTTTTATGGCATGTTTTAACAAATTCATGGAAACTGAATTTTAAAAGCTGATAACACCAATGATAAAGTTCACACAGACGCAGTGATATCGGTAACGCGAAATAAAAACACGCGTAGGATCTAACACAGCAGCGGGGCCGTTTTCTCACGAACCAATCCAGGAGACGGCAGTTCCCGGAATCAAATCCGGGAATTTGGGAGTTAGACACAGACAGCTCGGTATGGGCCATGAGATGAGCGAATAAAGCAGATGATATTTATCGAAAATTATAAAATTTAGGTATTGGCGGAGTAATCGTGAAACGTGAAACACGTTATTTCTGCCGCCAAGCAACAATGTTTAAGCACTGTTCTGTTTCGGTTTGAAGGACATTGAAGCCACTGAAATTACTGGGCATTATGAGAATTATCATCTTATGTCTCGGGGTGACGAGCGCACTTCAGTGCCATTCAGTGCTTTATAATTCAAAGTTATGTGCAGTGTTGCTTCTGATTATGGGCAGGCGTGCGCCTTACTCGTCTCGTCATTCATTCAAATAAGAAAATAAGACAAGCATTAAAAAGTGCTGTCGAATTGAGGATCTTCATCTTTTTAAAGTTGGTTCTAATGATAATAAAACACCTTCTAATTAAAATATGTTGTAATAGGTTAACAATATTTTTTAAGTTGGTTTCTTCGTTCTCATCTGACCTTATTGATTGTTTCGTGGTAGAAAAAAACCAACATTACTTTTACCCGACCCGGGGATCGAACCCGAGACCTCAGTACAACAGTCGTACCGCGTATGCTATACACCTGCGCCACCAAGCAGTACATAAAAATATTTATGATTAATAATATTATAGCAAGAGAAAATAATCTATCACAAAGATTTATCCAGCATATTCAATAATGCGACGGCATTAAAGTAACTACCACATTTCGACCTCAGAATACTTGAATAAAATCAAATGAAACACTAACTCAAGTCCGAAAATAGTTTTACGATCCATCAGTCTTGTGTGACTCCATAAACTGTAAGAAACCCGTAAAACCTACATAAAAATGTTTACTCCCAAACATTTCTCGCAGTTTGATCCGCTATTTATTCGGAAAACCTCTGGTACTGAAGATGTGAAAGGTTTATATTAAAAGGTGAATAGGTTTACAAAAGTATTTTTAATGGAATTAATTAATGGGACGAGCTATTCGGTAGTTTTTTTTTACTTACTAGACTTACTAGACTTACTTTACTAGACCTGTATTATATACGTCCCACTGCTGGGCACGGGCCTCCTCTACTGAATGAGAGGGATTAGGCCTTAGTCCACCACGCTGGCCTAATACGGGTTGGCAGACTTCACATACCTTTGTAAAATCTTATCAAGTTCTCAGGTATGCAAGTTTCCTCACGATGTTTTCTTCACCGTTAAAGCAAGCGATAATTCACAATTAATATACACGTAACTTAGAAAAGTCAGTGGTGTATGCTCTTGGGGCTGGTTTCGAACCTGCGACTTTTGTCTCGACAGTCCATACCACTCCCCGCTGAGGAACCCTACTTCGGTAGTTTGGTAAATCATTAATTGCACCTACCTTGTCTATCTCTGCACCATCCTAAGGTTGACTGATAGAGAATGCTTCAGGCATTAAGTCCGCCTATATACATATTTTGTATATGAAGTGCAAATAAATTAATTAATTAATACATTCTCAGTATTTTTTATAGCATAGGCAAACGAGCAAGTGGGTCAACTAAAGGTAAGTGATCTCCACCCATGTACCATCAGGTGACCCACTTACTCGTTTGTCGGTCTATACCATAAAAAAATGCGATCAAATGACCCATTTACTTGTTTGCACTCAAGCTGTTTGATTGTCTATACTATGTTTTTTTTAAATTACAATTTGATCACGTACAAATATTTTCACGATTAAATTTCTGGTGTAGTAGTAAGCGCATTTAATGGCCCCATATATCAGGATATGAAGCTTCCATGCAAAACGTTATTTCAGAAACTCCGAACCAATCGCGACGTGTAAAAGTAGTTCAGAAGGAGAATAATATTGTTTCTGTCTTACATTGATCGTATGTTGCTGACATAAATAAAAAACGATATTGGAGTGAAACGACTAGTTATTTGGCAAAAAATGATTGTTTGTACGGTAAATGGAAATTTCATGACATGTATTTAACTTTAATAATTTTACACAAAATATGATAAAACTTAAAGGAACATTTATAATTAGCCAATCCATTGCGACAACAATCTATTATTACATTCCGTTATCAGTTTTTTTGTGAAGCCAGTCCAGATCAATAAACCATAATAAATAAATACACCTAACAATCACACACATAACTCTGACCTCACGCTAGGTTTATCCTGTATCTTGGATATCAGGAACTACGAGGGACCACAACGTTCCCACAACACCCAGACTTGAAATCAACTTTGGGGATAACACAAATATTTATTTCGGTGCGAGAATCGAACACACGGCCTCTCACTTTATAGCCGGCTACTCGCCCGCTGGGCCACGGAGGCTATCAAATTGCTGTTAATGGAATGAATGTATGAATAAATTACTGGCTGACTGTCCTAGTTTAGTTGTTTGTCTTCATAAATGGCCCTGTGTAAATAGTCCATTAAACATATAGAAAAAAGAGTTATCTATCATTAAAATTCATTTAAATACTCTCTAATCTGTTCTTGCATAAAGCTTAAGAGTTTTCTATTTCCCCGGCTTACTTTAATCTCAGTAATTAAGGACTTATCACAGTTTTTACAGAATCTAATCTGTGCAAAAGTAATAGTCTGTTAATTCACTTTCATTGAACATTAAATAAGCAGAAGTAGCGTTATTTAGAAATTTTGAATGATTTTATCTCGCCAGTTTCTTGCAAATTTCCGAGAGTTATTTCATCGTTCCTATCACAATACAAATTCACATACAAACGTTTGGCATTTTTATTAGTTACTAGCTATCTCGCGCGGTTTCACCCGCCACATTCATTATACCTAGGAATAATCCCTTCTAGCACGGTGCGTTTCCAGTGTTCATTTCTTCCACGCACAAGCTCTGGAATGAACTCCCTGCGTCGCTGTTTCCCGAGCGTTATGACCTGTCCTCCTTTAAACGAGGCTTAAAAAGAGTGTTCCTTTAGCGGTAGGCATCGGCTTAGATATCCTGTGGCATTAACACATAAATTAGCGTATCTGAAATAAATTTATAGGATACTAGATGACCCGGTGAACTTCGTATCACCTACATAATATATTTGTGTAAAATGTGGTCAAAACTTAATACAAATGTTTTATTTACATTAAATGCAATTAAGTGAGGTACTGCGCCATTGCACGTGAGGTAGCCCGTCGCACATTTAATTGACTTCGACGACCTAAGTCAGGTCGTCTCCCACCTCCCTCCGGTTGGACAGTCCTGTCCCCGTCCCGTCCCCGTTCTGTCCCCGTCCTGTCCGCGTCCCGTCCCCGTCCTGTCCCCGTCCCGTCCCGTCCCCATCCCGACCCGTCCTGTCCCCGTCTTGTCCTGTCCCTGTCCTGTCCTGTCTCACTGTCCTGTCTCACTATCCTGTCTCACTGGCCTGTCTCACTGTCCTGTCTCACTGTCCTGTCTCACTATCCTGTCTCACTGTCCTGTCTCACTGTCCTGTCTCACTGTCCTGTCTCACTATCCTGTCTCACTGGCCTGTCTCACTGTCCTGTCTCACTGTCCTGTCTCACTGTGCTGTCTCACTGTCCTGTCTCTCTGTCCTGTCCCACTGTCCTGTCTCACTGTCCTGTCTCACTGTCCTGTCTCACTGTCCTGTCTCACTGTCCTGTCTCACTATCCTGTCTCACTGGCCTGTCTCACTGTCCTGTCTCACTGTCCTGTCTCAATGTCCTGTCTCGCTGTCCTGTCTCACTGTCCTGTCTCACTGTGCTGTCTCACTGTCCGGTCTCACTGTCCTGTCTCACTGTCCTCTCACTGTCCTGTCTCACTGTCCTGTCTCACTGTCCTGTCTCACTGTCCTGTCTCACGGTCCTGTCTCACTGTCCTGTCTCACTGTCCTGTCTCACTATCCTGTCTCACTGTCCTGTCTCACTGTCCTGTCTCACTGTCCTGTCTCACTGTCCTGTCCCTGTCCTGTCCCTGTCCAGTCCAGACGCTATACGACCCGTCATCACGGCAAGCTTCGCAACGACAACCATCCGGTTTATACCTGCGCTTATAGTACCCAGGAACAGTTTGTACTGGAAAATGAACATTCCAAAATCAACAACTACTAATAAATTAAAAATTAATTAAAAAAACATTGTCCAGCGGACAAAATTGTGAATCTAAACCATTCTCAGATCCCCTTGAACACACACAAAAAATTTCATCAAAATCGGTCCAGTCGTTTAAGAGAAGTTCAGTGACATACACACTCACAGAAGAATTATATATATAAAGATTGACAGAGCTCTCCAAACTAGGCTGTGCCTGTATTTTGAGGTACCGGTTACTCATTAACGTGTCGTGAATTTAAAGCCTATAAATTATGAATTATTTTAAAACATTAATTTAAAATTTAAGACAAAATGTAAACAAAAAGCAGAATATCTCTAATATTAACAACAACAGCGACAGTGGTCCTAAACTGTTATACTTATAAAGACATTCTTAATGCAAAATTAAGCGAGTCAGATCTGACTTTTGAAGTCTTAGTCTTTATATCCCATAAAGGATAATTTACATAAAACTAGACAATAGTAAACTAGATTACGATGTCTAAGATCAAAAGAGGATAAAAATTATTCTAATACAGCTTTCGCCTTGTTGTAGTCAAGTGAACCATTGAAATAAATCTAATTTAAACATATACATTAGATTTAGATATAATAATAAACATATAAACAAATAGAATCCTTTTTATGGTCCCGACGCGACGTTTCGAAAGCTTTAGAGCCTTCATGGTCACGACACCGTGACCTCCTTCTGCGTAGATCGGACCATCAACAAACCTTAAATTAATTTTAAACTGAAGGTAGATAATGTAACATTAACATTTTGGCACAACCTACACCTCAGTCCACCCCGTGACCACGAAGGCTGAAAAGCTTTCGAAACGTCGCGTCGGGACCAAAATTAAAATACTCGGAAATTATAGTCAAATTAATAACACGTCTCGTTTTATCGCGAAGATTAGGTCATAGTCTCCGATTATTGACATTATCAAAAAAATAGTAATATTGGAACTGAAAACAATCAATTCAGACTTTTCGTTTAATGACATTAATACCACACTGCCATAACATAAAGTTAGAACATGAAGTTTGCACGTAAAGAAGTCGAACATAAAAACGATGTTTCATACCCCGATGTTATGAGTTTTCGTTCATAAACTCCTTTATTTGTGATATGAATGTTATTGGAAATACTAATATAATTTACCGTGGCCTTTTTCTGGCCAACCTATTTGTCCGGAATATGGAGTTATTTCATATGTTATTAAGCATACATACATAACACTCCTGAAGAGGGTACATAAGGCGATGGTTAGAATGTCATTGAAGCCAGTGAAATTACTGGGCATTATGAGACTTAACATCTTATGTCTAGGGGTGACGACCGCAGTTCATTGCCATGCAGTACTTTGTCATTCAAAATTCTGTGTGGTGTTGCTTCTGTTTATAGGCAGGCGTAGCGCTTACCATCAGGCGAGCGACCAGCTCGTTTCGTCATTCAATCAAATAAATAAAAAGAACTCCGCCTAATAAATTAGATATATAATTGATGTTCATAAAGTTTTATAGTAATAGCATATAATACAGATATTATAGTCCTTATCCAATAATAGGAGTATATGACCAATCGACAACATTATAAATAAACGAGACCAAAAGAAAAAAGATTAAGACAAAAATATTTTATGTATGTCTGTTTGTGGTTGAAAGTTACTATTTAATATTTGCCCGCAGTTTAATTTGCTAGCTAAAAGAATGTTTTTTTTATATCATTGAATGACGAGACGAGCTAGTCGCTCGGCTGATGGTTAACGCCACGCCTGCCCATAAACAGAAGCAACACCACACAGAACTTTGAATTACAAAGCACTGCATGGCACTGAACTGCGCTCGTTACCCCGAGACATAAGATGTTACGTCTCAAAACGCCCAGTAATTTCACTGGCTTCAATGTCCTTCAAACCGAATCACAACAGTTATTACATTACACTCTGTTGCTTGGCAGAAATTTACAAAGCGGTGGTACCAATCCAGATGGCCTCTCGCATACGACGGACCTTGTAAATTGTGATTGTGCCATACTCAATAAATAAATATAGCCATAATAATATCCAACAGTGAAAATATTTTCCCGGCACAAGAATCGAATGCGCTAACAGGAATAAAATACCCTATTTTTTAATGTAGATCGTGTTGAATATATGCGCCTAATATTATTTAAATCGGCTGAAAAAAATTTAGCAACCAGAGTAAAAACATGTTAATAGTAAGATACGAGTCTTGTGTCGTGGGTATCAGGAACTACGAGAGACTTTAGATCTCACAACACCCAGACTCCGAAACAAATATTTGTGGATCACACAAACATTTGTCTCGGTGCGGGGATCGAACCTGCGGCCTCTTTTCACAGTCAGCCATATAGTGATTAAGTTACTATAATGTTGTGTATTTTGATTATTGTTATAT
The DNA here is from genome assembly GCA_949126905.1 of Amorpha juglandis. Classification (NCBI taxonomy): domain Eukaryota; kingdom Metazoa; phylum Arthropoda; class Insecta; order Lepidoptera; family Sphingidae; genus Amorpha; species Amorpha juglandis. Next base: position 1,523,155 of record OX421368.1, read on the forward strand.
AATTAATAGAGTCCAAGTAAATCATCGTCGGCGTATGAACCTGTTTTACCTTGTTTCCTTTGCTACCTTTGCGATGTATCGCAGCTGAAAAATATGAAAAAATAAAACCTCTCTTACCTGAACGATGCTAAAATAACGAAGTGTTTAAAGTCAACACCAATTTATTTCCACGTCAGAGCAACGAGCAAAACCGCGAATCGATGCCAGTGTATCGAATACCCCCATTGACCCAGTTACGTCCGATATCTATCGGTAATTGCTCCATAATAACCGCATAAGAAATAACCATGAATCATTCCCCGAGACGCAATAAACATCGTCTAAAGGAATACTGATATACTCTGTTCGTTATTTCGTACAAGCAGGATAATTGGTATGTTGTATTGGAATTAGTGGGGTACATGTCATATCATTAGGCATTATGGAAAAATCTTCGACATTTATTCGTGTAGGAATTGAGTAGCAATTTATATCGGTAACCGACGCAAAAAGGAGCAGGATCTTAATGCAAAAGTAAAATATGTTTTTGAAGTGAAATTTCTTTAGCACCGTTGTGATTTGAAAAATCGATGAAACGAAAAAGCGACAGTAAATAGAGTACTAAAAGTACTAGAGAGAGTATTACAATTCGTTGGTTGATTAATCTATGTTAATTATTCTGAAGTTTCACTTCAGCCGTGTGTGAATTGCACACACACACACACACTTTTTTATTCGAGAAAAACAAAGTGACTGCTATACACCTGATGGCAAGATGCTGTTAAAAAAAAAATGTGTCACATGTAGCGCAGTGAGCGTGTTGGCTATAAAACGAGAGGCCGGAGGTTCGATCCCTGCACCGATACAAATGTTTGTGTGAGCCTTAACTATGTAGCCTGAATTTTGTGAAAAAAGTCTCTCGTAGTTCGTAATACCCCGACACAAGACTCGTATCTTACTGTGGGGTCAGGACTATATGTGACTGTTGGATGTATTTAATTATTTATATCTTTAAAAGAAAGAAATACAGACAGACACACCATTAAAGCCTAGTATTAGAAATCCGCTTACACCATTTGACCTCTTGCCTAAAACCTAAACTAATGAGATCCTCACAACCAAAAGGGCCAGAAAAACCCAAACCCTTGACCCAAAATATTGTAATTTAGTGAAAACAAACGGCATACGAAATTATATATGGTTGTGATTCAATTGAGAATACTCGTGTCGTTTGTATAATACGTTTACGAAGACAAAGGCTGTTGTTAATTAATTTTATTTAGACTCGACGGAGGACTATTTAGGAACGACCCGGGAACTCGTTGTGAAGTACCTTTTATAAAGTAGTGGGTCTATTGCATGAAATATGTTTATCTTCATTAAATCTGTATATACGTACATAAAAACTAAATATTTTTTATTATTACATATACATATTTTTTTTAGTGGTAGAGCCAAGCTGTAGACAGTTTTACCTACAGTATGAATGGGCCGACTCGACCGGATCGTTACCACTGTCTCACAGAAAACCAACGTAAAGTAGCGGCTTGCTGCTGCGTTTCATATGGTGAGTGAGGTATCCGGAGGGCCAAATCCCCCTCCCCTTCCCGATCGCTAATTATCCCTTTCCTTTAAGGTCGGCAACGCGCCCATGATATTGTGGACGTACATGGGCGGTGGACATCACTTATCATCCCACCCACACCCACACTCGTTTGAATCTATTCACACTTCCATATACTGTTTAACGATGCAGGGTAGAATTACTTTGAATTTCCTGGAAATTATTATTCTATATTCTGTTTTTTAAATTCCAAATAATAATAAAATATTAGTAATTAAAATTACCATATGTGTGATGCATAAGCAGCGATAGCTCAGTAGGGAATGGTACAGACTGTCGATTTGAAAGTGGCAGGTTCAAAACCAGCCCCAAGAACATACTTCCTGAATTTTCTAAGTTACGTGTATATCAATTATTATTAAACAATCATTATTACAATCGTGTATTGTTAATTATCGCTTGCTTTAACGGTGAAAGAAACATCGTTAGGAAACCTGCATACTTACTTGAAAAGGTCGCCCTAATAATTTCGAAGGTATGTGAAGTCTGCTAACCCGCTGATGCGGGTTAATGGCCTAATAGCCAGCGTGGTGGACTAAACCTAAGCCATCTCATTTAGTAGAGGAGCCCTGTGTCCAACAGTGGGAGGTATATAATACAGGGCTAATATAATAACAGTACAAAAATAAACTATTGCAATCACAAACATGTTACCCCTAATTTTGGGGCATTTTGTAATATTTCGATAATCTTCTTGATGTTTAGCAATAGAAGTTGACTCAGTGCTACTCAATCAGTGTCCGAACATAACAAATAAATAAATAACAAAAGCTATAAACGCTAGCCTTTGAAACTACCACAAACAGTGTAAACTAAAACCCTATAATTTGAATTAAAACCACCGAATTAAACGAGTGTTGCCAGGACAAATTGGAGTGGTATCGCGGCGACGTTGCGTCGGCTTAATGAAGCACCTGTGTACAAAGTGCTTAACCGAATGCAATGAGTCTAATTTGTTGCCAATAATAGACTTCGTCTGTAGAAGTGTAAACGATTCTGCTCTATTGCCAGCTATACTTCTTTTGTTGTCTATTCACTCTACCGTTTCAACGGTGATTTTGACAATTAGGTCTTAAAATTTGACATTATTTATATTTAGATTGCACTGTGTTGACCAGCAGTATAATCATTATGCCGTGCCAAAAAAAATGTATTAAATAAAATGTTCTTTAGCACGAATATTATGAATACTTTTTTTTTACTAGCCCTGTATTATACATGTCCCACTGCTGGGCACGGGCCTCCTCTACTGAATGAGAGGGGTTAGGCCTTAGTCCACTTTTATTACATATAGGCCCAAATCCCCCTCCTCTTCCTAATCCCTAATTATCGCTTTCTTTAAGGTCGGCGCCGTGTCCATGATTCTTCTGGTATTGTGGGCGTACATAGGCGGTGGAGATCATTTACAATCAGGTGACCCACTTGCTCGTTTGCCGGACTATGCTATAAAAAACACATAGAAAACTATAAATTTACAGAAATATCATTTTGACCCCAGACATAAAGGGGGCTGTTAAAATTTGATAATTCGTAACAGCTAAACCAAGGGGTCTAGTTTGAAAGCGTTTCTCAAATATGTTTGAAGAAAAGCTGTTTAAAACTTATCGAAGTTTTTCTATTTCACTTCGCGAGTTTTTAACTGACTACAAAAAGTATTTTTATTGTATGTACATCGTTATGTCTCCCAATTTTGGATTGGAAAAAATCATTTATCAAAATTACAGAGATCTATAGATATTGTTATTTTTGACTTTTCAGTGTAATTTTTTTACGTCGGTTTTTAAGGTTTGTGTAAATTTGTTATCGGTTACTTTATTAACATAATTAAATTAATCTTCACTTATTATATGCTGCCATAATTACATACCTGATTCCCCAGAGCCAGGCTTACCTTTAGATCACGTGCGTCCCTTTCCGACGGTATATATCTACTGATTAAAGCCTCTGTGCCTTTGTCATTTTGTGAATTGAGGACGAGGTTTTAATCACTATTTTTGGTAAGGTTGGTAAATGGATTTGGGATTTTTTGATTCGAAATTTGATTATTTTTCATGTATTTTAACGATAGCTTTAACTATAATATGAAAATTGTGAACTAGAATTCCGGCACAAACTATTGTTTGTACAGGGCCAACAAGCTAAGGTCTAGATATTATTATAAAGTTTACCATCCAACCTGGTTAGTAGTTTAGCTAAGTAAAATATTTGTTTAAACTTTTGTGGGAGTCCTTGATAGTTTCTGATATCGTCAAGGAATTACTGTAAGCAGTCTTACTTTGGATATGCATTACCTGTACTAATGGGAGGGATCTTGGTTTTCATCTGAATTGCACCATGCTGAATTAATGTTGCTTTATAGACTTAAGAAAGAAATAAACGTTTATTGCCAACACAAAAACATGCAATTTAATAAAGTTGAATTGTCCTCTCGATGACAAAGGCGGCATGGTCTGCATAATATTGTGTAGTGGCTCTATCCACAACACAACGCTGATTTACACCAGTCGCCTAAAATTAGTGGTAAAGCCAAGTTGTAGACAGTTTTGTCTGCAGCACGAATGGGCCGGCTCGACTGGGTTGTTTTTTTTATCCGAGCACGGCAAAGTGACTGCACGACACCTAACGGTAAGCATAACGTAGACCAAAAAACAAGCAACCAACAAACAATGAGTTCATCTGTAGTCACCAGAATCATGCCGGCCTGTATAAATGCTTCTTCCTTCTAATGGAGACGGAAAAAGCAAATCGAAGGGCTTGCGACAAGACAGGCGGATAACCGATGCAGGCACAGGGATACAAGGATGTAACCCTATACCCGCCCCAACCAACCATCAAGTCATGTCGCAAGTCCTTCTTGAGAACCGGATATACACAGGCTATTCCTCCACACAAAGTGTATGGCTCACTATGACAGGTTTTAAGGTTGTTACAGCTGCCTCACAGAAGACCGACGTACTTTACGTCGATTTTCTGTGAGACAGTGGTAACGACCCGGTCGAGCCGGCCCATTCATGCTGTAGAAAAAACTATCTACAGCATGGCTCTACCACTCAAAAATCCAATAATACCCAATATTATTGGATTTATTATTTAATATACTTAACCTAATATCTACCAAGAAGTTTTTTGGTAAAAAACAATTCGTTTTACTCTAAAGAATCTGACGTAAATCCATTAAATAAAGATGAGCTGAGTATTTTGCATTCCGTGTATCATCCCCGTTGCCATGGTAACTGAATATTCACAGCACGCCACGTTTGCCAGAATTAACTGGGCTTAATACGTGTTTAAACACGTCAGCACGAGGTTAAACTAAATATGAAAAATAGTTGCGGTAAACGCTATCATATCTGTGAAGTTTGTTTTAAAATTATTTAAAGGTTTTTTATAGCATAGGCCGGCAAACGAGCATGTGGATCACCATCAAATGATGGTAAGTGATCTCCAGCGCCTATGTATGCCTATAATACCAGACGAATCATGGGCACGTTGCCAACCTTAAAGGAAAGATATAATTTTTTTTTATAGCGTAGTCCGGCAAACGAGCAAGTGGGTCACCTGATGGTAAGTGATCTCCACCGCCCATGTACGCCCACCACCAGAAGAGTCATGGGCGCGTTGCCGACCTTAAAGGAAAGGGATAATTAGGGATTGGGAAGGGGAGGGGATTTGGGCTTCCGGTTATCTCACTCACCGTACGAAACGCAGCAGCAAGCCACTACTTTACGTCGGTTTTCTGTGAGACAGTGGTAACGATCCGGTCGAGCCAGCCCATTCATGCTGTAGACAAAACTGTCTACAGCGTGGCTCTACCACTAATAAAAATAATTAGGGATAGGCAAAGTGAGGGGGATTTGGGCCATCTGGGTTGGTACCACCGCTTTGTCTATTTCTGCCGCCAACCAACAGTGTGTAAGAATTGTGTTTCGGTTTGAAGGACATTGAAACCAGTGAAATTACTGGGTATTATGAGACCTAACATCTTATGTCTCGGAGTGACGAGCGCAGTTCAGTACCATGCAGTGCTTTGTAATTAAAAGTTCGGTGTGGTGTTGCTTCTGTTTATGGGCAGGTATGGAGCTTACCATCAGGCAAGCGTCTTGCGCGTCTCGTTATTCAATTAAATTTAAAAAAGAAATCTGGGCTAACGAAGTAAGAATATATCAAGTAGCAAAATAGAAATAAATCTAAACGTCGTGTTGGTCCCATAAGATATCGAATAAGTTAAACACAAGTCACCGATATAGAACCGATACAAGGGCAAAATATCTTACTTCTGACTTCTTACGTATTTCGACTTGAAAGATTTATGATTTATTCATGAAGGAACGCTTAAGGCCCTCCTATGGGATTTATGTTATTTAAAAAACGTCGGAAATCTAAGATCGTGCAACCATACCTTTTTGCGTGAAATGGAATGCAAAATAGATTCTGTTTTAATATTCGATCTGGGAGATGGGACTGTCGGAAATTGAGTTAAGAGACTCATGTATTTAGTTATAAAAATGGTTGAACGTGAATTAGTTTTATATTGTTTGATTATTATCGAAAAAGAAAGAAATGATTTATTTAAACACTAATTTGAGACATGGAAAGTTAAAAAGACATTCTTATGAAACTATGCATTATTCTCAAATTTAAGACTAACTTAAAACAAAGACATCTTCCAACAGATCGGTATGGACATAGTTGGGGGAGGCCTATGTTCAGCAGTGGACGTCTTGTGGCTGATAATGATGATGATGATGAAAGCAAAGACAAAATAAAACCATTTTTCATCAATCCTCAGTCTTCTCCTGATGATGATAAGGGATTTTCACCGCCATGAAAATCCACAATACCCCAAGAATTATATAATGAATGAAATGAATGAGCAAAGAATGAATAGATGTATTGCCGCCCTTAAAGAAGAGGATTTATTTTGAGCAGCAGAGCCACGCTGTAGAAAGTATTCTCTACAGCATGAATGGGCTGCACCGAACAGATTTGCTCGTTTGCTGATCTCCTGCTATAGAAATATATCAATTAGTGCTCCCCATTAGGCTATAGGCCCTATTTAAATCATCAGTCAGTTCTAAAGTCTACAGGTTCAATCAAAGGAATTGTTTGTGGTGAGTATTTTATTTTTATTTCTTTGAATTACGAGACTAGCAAGTCTCTCGCTTGATGGCAGGCGCCACGTCTGCCTATAAACAGAAGCAACACCACACAGAACTTTGAACTACAAAGCACTGCATGGCACTGAACTGCGCTCTTTACCCCGAGAGATAAGAATTTAAGTCTCAGTCTCTCATAATTCAGTAATTTTACTGATGTATTGTGTAGTAGATATTTGTTTATATTTCTAGAACAAAATTGATGAGAAATTTATATTTTAAGGATACTAGATCCAGATAAACTTTTTTTTTATTGAAGTGACGTATTCACCTCACTTATATAATCGTGAGGCTAAGAAACCCTAAGGTCTTTGAATTTGTGATAGGCTCACCACAAATAATTTCGGTGAACCATAAGTGCAGTTGCATCTCTTCCTACCCCTTCGAGGATGCAGGATACATGAGCTTCAGTATGTTTATATATGCAATGACTTTAATGTAACCTCCTTAACTGCTCAAGACATTACTCCACATGGCCTCTTCAGGTACCAGTAAATTTGTTACAGCTCAGTTTTACGATAAAATATAAAAACGCAGTAAATGCAGACATATGTTGCTTTATATTTTATTACGTACGTAAACTTTGTATTACAAGCTGGCTGTTGAGTTGAGGAATAATGTAGGAGTTCAGATAGAATTTCGATCAACATTTACTTCTATCTAGATATTAGTTGAAATAGTAATTAGCTTTGTATTTACTACCGTATAAGGATCTTCGTTACTAATGAGATGGGTAAGGTTAATTCACCACGCGGGCTTGATATTTTTTATAGCATAGGCCATCTCGACCGGGTCGTTACTACTTTGTCTCACAGAATGTCGACGCAAAGTAGCGGCTTGCTGCGGCGTTTCGTACGGTGAGTGAGATATCAGGACGTCCAAATCCCCCTCCCCAATCCCTAATTAACCCTATTTTTAAGATCGGCAACACGCCCATGATTCTTCTGGTATTGTGGGCGTACATGGGCGTTGGAGATCACTTACTGATGGTAATGGTGACCCACTTGCTCGTTTGCCGGCCTATGCTATAAAGACATAACAAATAAAGTGGAATTTCTCAATACAATCGAATTGGACCGAAATGGACCTATTGCTCCACTAGCCCATAATATAGTAGGAACGCTGCCATGGTATTCTAATTGCTTCGTATGTACATACATCTACGGGCATAGCTTACTACAACTGACCACATTTAGATTTATCAAGGTTTCAAGGACTATAAAATGTGAGGCTGCGTATTCAGGGACGTAAGATGTAAGTCTCATAATTCCCAGTAATTTCACTGGCTTCAATGTCCTTCAAACCGAAACACAACAGTGCTTATACACTATTGCTTGGCGACAGAAATAGACAACGCGGTGGTACCAACCCAGACGGCCTCTTATTTGTCTATTCATTTATATTACTCGTATATAAATAAAGCGACCGTTTCTAAAAAGATTCACTAAGGCTGATGGATTTAAACAGACTTAAGACATACAAACAACCAAAAATCTTACTACATCAAAGCAATAACTTGAGTACAGATTAACTTATGTTATAAAATTAACAGCGTCCCAGCCATAAACAGGCCCATATGACACAACTTGACATCTCAAATTCTAAGTACCGTACTAATGCGTCCATAAAACCCAGTGCATCGCCGTGGGTCCAATGTAACAGGATGTGAGGGATCAAAGGAGTCCAAATGTTGCCATTAAATAACAAAATGGTATAATTAGATGTAATGTGGAGGGATTTGTTGGGATATGTGCTTTATAATATGTAACAGGCTTAGATGTTAATTCTATAATTTATGTATGAATGTCCCAGATTAGGTGGGCAGAGGCGTAACTAGAGTACACACAGTTCAGCGATGTTTTTTTATAGCATAGGCCGGCAACCGAGTCATGAGCCAGAAAAAGGGGCGCGTTGCCGACCTTAAACGAAAGAGATTATTGGGGATTGGGAAGGAGAGGGGATTTGGGTCTTCAGGTATCTCACTCATGGTACGAAACGCAGCAGCAAGCCGCTACTTTACGTCGGTTTTCTGTGAAACAGTAGTAACGACCCGGTCGTGCTGGCCCATTTATGCTGTAGACAAAACTGCCTACAGCGTGGCTCTAACACAAGTAAATTTTAAATTTATGTAAAATTAAAGTGACACGATAGAGTTTAGTGGATAAACATGTCAATATTTTTTTTTATACTAGATTACATTTTTTTAATTTTTTATCGATATTTCGTGGCTAGCCATGAGCGGAAATGCCGAAACAAACTCATGGATTATGGCCTCTTTTAAAGTTCAGACATTGATTTTCGAGCGTGCGAGTGTAATGTACAGAAATTCCTGGATTGGCCTTTAATAATAGAGAAGTAATCTATGCACCCATAAATTCTGACATTTCTCACTAATTCATAATGTACTATACAAAAACGTCAAACGCAGCAAATTCTGACTACACATGAACGCGTCATATTTGAATGGTCTTTTGAAATACGACCGTGGGAATGATGTACAGATTTATTGCTTTACAAATGCATACGCTATCTGTTTTACGAATTAATTTAAAGCATTTTGAATTTTGGTCTTTTGCATAATTTAAGCGGCCTCCATAGCGCAGCGGGCGAGTGAAATGAGAGACCACGAGTTCAAATCCCCCTCCCCTTCCCAATCCCTAAATATTCATTTCCTTTCAGGTCGGTAACGCGCCCATGATTCTTCTGATATTGTGGGCGTACATGGGCGGTGGAGATCACTTACCATCAGGTGATCACAGTGGGTGGAGACAGCGAAAAACACTTGGAAATCCTTTGAGAAAGGAATTTTTTTTGGAAACTTGGAAATCCTTTGAGTAAGCGGGATCATGATATGTATCGAATTTTATTATTATGTGTTATTTAGTAAGCAATATAAGACTTTTTTATTATTATTTATTTCGTGATATTTCCGCAAATGTGGACCGATTTTGATAATTTCTGTAGTCGATAAGGCTTACCCTACAGCTGACCCCATATAAATTTGGTCATTATCTGATAACACGGTACGTGGGGAAATGGAACTCTGCTCAACAGATAACGGCCACCGCACCTCATGCTGAACTCTATTTTTTAGGCTTGACGTACAATTTTCTTATTATTATGCATTAGGGTAGTTGAGTTGATTTTACATTAGAATCAATACGTTACGTTACTCAAAACCTATTAAATAATTTCATTAATCCATCCAAAAAACAATAAATTAGAAGCCATTCAAATGGAGGGGGCACTTGTCAAGCAGACGACGCCAACTTTGACGTCACCGTGGCAAATGGCCATTACGGTGCACACGTGCGAGCGAGATAGTGAGATGTCCCCACTACGCGCCCACCTTTGCTCATACCAATATTAAAAATCATAATTTTGGGCTCAATTTTTAACCGATTCTGATTGTGTTTTAACAAGAGGGTTTCTTTTTCGTATTATTTTATATGACATATGCATATGCATATCAGTGCCATGCAGTGCTCTGTAATTCAAAGTTCTGTGTGGTGTTGTTTCTGTATATGGGCAGGCGTGGCGCTTACCATCAGGCGAGCGCCTTGCACGTTTCGTCATTCAATCAAATAAAAAATATTCGTGCGTGCATAATGAGAACATTTTAATCAAAATTAGCAACAGCGTGTCTTTACAATTACAATTTTAAACAAAAATAATGAGATGAATATTCTAAAGCATATAATAAAACGAAATAAAGGGTTAGCAAATGGTTTCATTGCTATCGGCTATACACTCCAGACAACCTTCAAATAAATTGTATTTCTGATTATAATTTATCTCAAACATGTTTTCACTTTGCTTTATGTAACCCTTTTTAATAGATGTTTGGATTACTTATTATTTTATTTGAATAACATATTACCAATTTTAAACTACGATATAAATCCATGCCTGTGTTCTCAAAGGGGTAGACAGATATATAACTAGTACAGCTTATTTTCATTCCATGATGAGATAATGACCGCTGTCCATCTTTTTTTTTGTTTGATTGAATGATGAGACGAGCAAGGCGATCACCTGGTAAGCGCTACGCCTGCCCATAAACAGAAGCAACACCACACAGAATTGAACACCGCACTGAACTGCGCTCGTCACCCCGAGACATAAGATGTTAAATCTCATAATGCCTAGTAATATCACTGGCTTCAATATACTTCAAACCGAAACGACTAAGACATAAAATTAAGTTCCAAGAAATCGGTAAGACTCAAAACAAACAAATGTAAAAGAATTACAAGCATCCTTACAGACGTAACAGAAAATCGGAGTAATGTAATAAAAAGGCCGTTACACTCCATGCACACGTGGCATGTGGGACAAACAGTTTGGGGTAGGCGTGAGTTTGGGGATGCAGCGGGCAGCGCTTGATACAGCGGGTAAAATAGACAAAGCTGTGGTACCAACCCAAATCGCCTCTCGCATACGAGGAACCTACCACCATGTACTACAATCACACGCTGGTATTAAGAAATAGATATTATAATAATCAAAAAGTATTATGATTTTCTACATGGTACATCTACGGTATCGCGAGTCACCACCTGCCTACTTTATTCGTGTTTTTAGATAGGTCAGGCAGGTGCCATAGTCATTTCCACAGACCCAGTTACCCAATTCACCAACAAATCTCCTCAAACTTGACAGCCTCCGTGGCGCAGTGGGCGAGTAGCCGACTGTGAAGCGAGAGGCCGCGGGTTCGATTCCCGCACCGAGCAAATATTTGTCTAATCCACAAATATTTGTTTCGGAGTCTGGGTGTTGTGAGACCGAAAGTCTCTCGTAGTTCCTGATACCCACGACACAAGACTCGTATCTTACTGTGGGGTCAGGGCTATGTGTGTGACTGTTGGTATTTATTTATTTATTTATTAAATCCTATGCCCACCACCAAATATTCTACGACCAGCAAATCCGTGTCTGGTTTCTTCCCACCCGATTTATAGATATCCCAAATAAAGCCTCCCTTTATTCATCCCTAATTAATTTTAGTATACGGCTTCTGATGAAGCATTTGATGTCTGGTTCTACGTAAATAATGAGTAATATTATAATTTATAAACAAATGTCGCTATTAGTCTAACCGCTGCTTAAAAAAATGTCCACCATGTAACTTCACCTTAGACTAACAAAGCAAAAACGAAACGATTTTATAAAAATGTTTATCTACAACGTTTTAATTTTTTGTACAAACACAAAAGATATTTTAACATCATATTTGGCTTATTTTTATGAATATGACATCGAAAAATCATGCCTAAAAATTACATTCCGCTTTTAATTTGCCTAAAACAATGACTACATTAAATTTGATGTCAGGTTCTGAGTTTTAGTGGGTTTTTCGCCGTAGCGTTTATATACAATGTTCATTCTCTGTTATATGTTTTTAAAACACATTTTTATAAAATTTTGTTTAAGGGAGAGTAGAAAAAATCATGAACAGTGTTGCATTAAGGCGACAACTAACGTGTTTGTTCTTTCAATTTCGGAATCAACAATTACTATCCTCGTTTTTCTGCTTTGTCCGGGTTTAGAAAGAAAAAAGACTCCTTCTCCTTTTTCACACTCCGAAGAGGGAAGAAACAAATCGAGGGGCCTACTAGAAGACAGGCGGATGACCGATGCAGGCACAGGGATACAAGGATGTACCCCAATACCTGCCCAAACCAACCATTAAGACATATTGCAAGTTCCTCGAGAGGACCGAATATATCCCTCCCTAAACATGATCCACACAAGTTGTGGTTTACTATGGCAGGTTTTAACACCATGTGTACGGGGTCGCTATCCGGGCGGATATGAATATCCTACCACCTACAATTACGATACAATTCGATCATAAAAAGGCTAAGCTTCAACCCACGCAACGAGTAATTATAATACGTCATTACTCACGATTCCAAAATTTAATATCAATACCGAAATGGGGTGTAGCATTTGGTCGAAACGATCCTGAAATATCTATTGAAAACAAATTAATTGATTTTTATTCATCCCGAACGGTGTATTGGCCTTTTTAGGAATAACAATTATTTATCTTTATAGCTTATCTCTGTATAATTGTTTCTACGTTTTAACCCGCGACAAAATGGTGTGAGACTGTTGTGTTTATTTATTTATTCTTAGTTTTTTATGATTTTAAGCTTGAATATTAGTAATTGTATCCAATTAGATAGCGACAATCGTACACTGGTGTTAAAATCTGCCATAGTGACCCAAATTGGGTCGCATTGCGGAGTTAGCCAGTGTATATCCGGTTCTCTCGAGGGAGCTTGTCGCCTCTTCCTATACCTTTCCCATCCTTTATTCCTTTCCTTTCCTTTGGCCCTGCTACTGCAGGGGTCGCCAGTATCCCATTAGCAGGGACCACTGTATTACATCCCAAAAGGCCAAAATATATACCTATGTACTAGTAGACTCGGCCCCGAGTTGCTGTGGCTAAGGTATATGATAAATTATATTTTAGTAAACTATTCGATATAGTATGCACCATCTATTGGATACTTACTCAATCCAGCCGATAAATTACCTTACATAACCATCTGTTAGGATCTTATGGAACACACGGATAATAAAAAGAAATAATTTGCAATAAAAAATATTGCGACTATAAATCGAGATATAATCTATTCCATTACTCAAGTTGGATCAACAGCACACAGTTTGCAAAGTTTGATTAAAATCGGTTCAGTCGTTTAGGAGTTCATAGCGGACAAACAACGTGACACGAAATTTTTATATATAAAGATTAGTTATTCAATATCCCTTGGTTTACGTTGAGGTTACAATGTTGAAGAAAGATGCTGGAATTGTGACTAAATTTTCCTTCTATTTTCAATCCATATGTGATAAACACAATCTATTTAAAAATACATTGTAAATCTCAGTGCACAGCAGAACTTCGTAATACCACTCCACTTCCGAACTAAAGTTGGAAACTTGGAAGACTGGTCGGAAGTCTTCATATTCTATTATGTCCGTCGAGTAGTCTTGGCTAAGTTTTGTAATCCGAACCGATGTTTGAATGATAAAATGTCTAAGTTTTCTAGGTTATATACCACCACTATATAGATTAAGTCTTGCGTTGGAATTTAAGGGGATTTTTAATACATGAAAATGGTTAATGTATCTAACAGATTTAAAATGTTGTAGAGTAGCGGCTCGCTGCTGCCTTTCTTAGGGTGAGACATCCGGAGGCCCAATTCCCCCTGCCCTTCCTAATCCTGTAATCATTCCTATCCCTTAGAGGTCGGCAACGTGCCTATGATTCTATTAGTATTATGGGCGTGCATGGGCGGTGGAGTTCACTTACCATCAGGTGACTCACTTGCTCATTTGCCGGTCGATGCTATAAAAAACATTGGCGGTTTATTAACAATAAAAAATAGACAAGTATGATAAAGTATAATTCTTACGCCGAAAATACCTGCATTAAAGAATAAGAAAACCCAATCGATAAATTATAATATGGAAATTTGTGGCCCGGTGTCGCTAATCCAAAAGCAATGGAAAAACATTTGTGCAAAAGTGTAGAGGGAGAGAATTGTTTAAAAATTACCATCTCATTACCATTCTTCAGGGAACTGTGTTGTGAACGAAAGCAAAACCATAATTGTTTAATTATTTTTATAATAGCTTAAAAATGGTAACAATGTTTATGGTGTAGTTTAATTTCACACAAAATCAGCTCAAAACTAAGACATATTTATTTGTCCCACGCTAAAACGAATGATTTATTATCTATTTAGTTAATTTATCTCGTAGTTTTTTGGAAAATCGGGCATGAAATATATTCCATGTACGATTTTGCAAAAAAATGTATTATAATCAATTTAAATTCATTAATTTTGTTTTGTTGTTTTAGCAAAACGAATCATTATCTCCATTTGAACTTGCTGTGGATTGGTTCCTTTTTGCGTAGCTAAGTCCAATTAAGCAATGAATTTAATAAAAGTTACAGATTTTTCTACTCAACGCCGGATCTCATCATCATAATTATATAATTTTCATCTTGACTATTTTAGAAGCAGATTTTGATCAAAACCTAAACCACAAGCAACGTTTACGTTTATATAACCGAAGCCAAGTGTAACAATTATTTCAGCTACAAACGCTGTATTGCGACCACAAGACCGCATTAAGTGCGGTTATTTTATCCAAAGCAACAATATCTCTAACACTAGGAAATGAACGGTTAATTCTGAATGTAAAACCACATTTTTAAACACTAACACACTTAGTGTTCCAACGTAACGTAATTGTGAAATTCATGCAAGAATCTTTTGTTGAGGATGTTGCTATTATACATTTACTAGGTACCACCTATGCGAGATGCCATCTGGGCTGGTACCACTGCTTTGTCTATTTTTGCTGCCAAGAAACAGTGTGTAAGCACTATTGTGTTTCTGTTTGAAGGACATTGAAGCCAGTGAAATTACTGGGCATTATGAGACTTAACATCTTATGTCTCGGGGTAACGAGTGCAGTTCATTGCCATACAGTGCTTTGTAATTCAAAGTTCTGTGTGGTGTTGCTTCCGTTTATGGGTAGGCGTGGCGCTTACCATCAGGCGAGCGTCTTGCTAGTCTCGTCATTGAAGGAAATAAAATAAATTATAAAATATAATAAAATATGTAACCAATATGACTTTATTTTTGTTCAAGTATTCTCATTTCTCAAATATGTATGATAAAAGAATTATATAACAATACCTTAAGCAAAAGTAAATCTAACATTAATAAAGAGAGATATTGTTCGAACATCGCATACGCCATGATATTTGAACAAGAAACGAACAAAGTAAACAATGATTTTAATTTAACGTAACCTCAAAGTATTAAGTACCACAATCCGCAACGTTCATTCGCGTCCTTCGCTCGGCACTCGAAGTTTTTACTCCCGTGTTACACTAATTGCAAAGAAATTTGTTTCTCGTTTGAGTTTTACAAGGAGATTGAGTTTTAAATTTTTCATTACGCTTTTTGTTTGTGACCTCGTTTTAAATAACGTATCTCAGATGGAATAATGAGTGTATTCTGACCACCAACGTCTTGGTCCGAAGCCAACTTCACCTGCAGGTACACTCTGCTGGATAACAATTTTGTTGCATTTTATACTCTTAACTAGCTGTCCCTCGGGGTTTCGCCTGCATGTT
Organism: Amorpha juglandis; assembly: GCA_949126905.1. Classification (NCBI taxonomy): domain Eukaryota; kingdom Metazoa; phylum Arthropoda; class Insecta; order Lepidoptera; family Sphingidae; genus Amorpha; species Amorpha juglandis. The sequence goes on from OX421368.1 coordinate 1,539,083, forward strand.
ACTGCGCTGCTCCCATGGGTCTCAGCGTGATATACATATAAACCTTCCTCATGAATCACTCTATATATTACTGAAAACTGCATTAAAATCCGTTGAACAGTTTAAAAGATCTAAGCGAACAGACAGCGGAAGCAACTTCATTTTATACTATTAATAAAGTATCGCCAAACAGTTATTTCTAACCCCCAATTCCAAAATATGGACTTAATACTTTTGAATCATTTGTATCTGTGCATCTAGTTTCTAAAATTTTAGACTTTATTGACTGTTTAAGCATTTTTTTATTGAATGTTCTTTGATAGTTTAATCAAAATTGAATCAGCCAGTGTATATCTGGTTCTCGTGAGGCTTGCGACACGACTTGATGGTTGGTTGGGTTGAGTATAGGGGTATCCTTGTATCCCTGTGCATGCATCAGTCATCCGCGTGTCCTGTCTCAGGCCCCTCGATTTGCTTCTTCTCTATCCGAAGAGGGAAGAAGCATCTATACAGGCCGGCATGACTCTGGTGACCGCCGATAAACTCATTGTTTATCGGTGGTTGCTGGATTTTTGGACTGCACTACGCTTACCATCAGGTGTAGTGCAGTCACTTTGCCATGCTCGAATAGCAAAAAAACCTAAAAACCTACATTTGTTGTACTAAGTTTTGATTAACTTTTGTTTGTCGATTTTGCTTTTAATTGTTGTTAAGGATTTTTTTTCACACACCACAATAGAGGCCGCATGGCGTAATTGTGGTCACGTATTATGATGTGGTTGTCACATTTGGCGCGGTGTCCATTTGGATTGATGCCACAGTTTCATGCATTTTTAATAGGATACTCTTTAAAATACATAATAATCAGCATTATTTTTACAACACCGTAAGAACAACTGAGAGATATAGATTTGAAAACAGGTTTTTTTTATTGAATGACGAGATGGTAAGCGCTACGCCTGCCTATAAACAGAAGCAACACCACACAGAACTTTGAATTACAAAGCACTGCATGACAAAAGACAGGCGGATGCCCGATGTAGACACAGTAATACAAGGGTGTACTTCTATACCGGCCCCAACCAACCATCAAATCATGTCGCAAAAGCAAAAATCACCTACACTCCCATTTAAAATATTGTTCCCCAATAAAAAAAACCTTTAGTTTTTGTAGAAAAACAATCGCAATACACATTAGTATGTATGCGGTAACGTGATATGCGAAAATAGAAACATTCTCACTAAACCGAGGGTTGGGGATGAATTGCGTAACTTTTGAGCCTCGTATTCACTATTGTCTTTGTTATTTCAGTTTGAATACTCCTTATCTTAGCTATTGTGTTTAAAACAGGGCTGCTCCGTGTTTCTTCATTGGTTAAGTAACGCAATACTGAATTTGATACCGATTAATCTGGGATGCAATCGTTCAATCAGAAATGTCACACCTAAGCTACTCGAGATTAGAATAGGAGCTTATTTTATACGCAACAGAAAAAAACGAAAAAAAAACCGTTTTGTTAAAACAATAAAAATTCATTCAAAAGCGCAAGTCTACTATTTGTACTCTCTGAAGAGGGAAGAAGCAAATCGAGTGACCTGCGACAGAACAGGCGGATGTCCGACGCAGGCCCATTAATACTAGGATGTACCCCAGTACCCGCCCCAACCAACCATCAAGTCATGTCGCAAGCCCATCGGGAGAACCGGATACTGGCTAATCCTGGAACGCGATCCTCACAAGGCGTGTGGGTCACTATGGCAGGTTTTAACACAATGTGTATGGTGGTCGCTATCCGAGCGGATATGAATATCCTACAGCATTATATATAACAAAATTCAAAATTATATCACACCACCTTCAATTGCCACAAGTTGCAGCCTGACTATACGACATTTTAGTCTCGGAAGGATTTTAGGCAAAAATTACTCTCTCTATCTCCATGCCACCCAATATCCATCATATATTCTGACATGATTAACCAAAACTTTATACAAAGTAGACGTTTGGCACACTTTTTCACCACAACGTGGTGTAGCTGCCGAAGATTACGTTTAAATATTAAATTGGGCGGAACCGAGTGGCTGACAGGGCTAAAGTTGTTTTGAAGTTTAATAAAACTCGTGAACAACGGCCGGCTAGTGGCCTGACGTGTTGCCTTACTCTTTAGTTAAAACCCCTCGGGATATTTGTCTTCTTTTTCATGTAACTATGGTATATTTTTTTATTTAATTGAATGACGAAACTAGCAAGGCGCTCGCCTGATGGTAAGCGTCACGCCTGCCCATAAACAGAATCAACACCACACAGAACTTTGAATTATGAAGTATTGCATGGCACTGAATTGCGCTCGTCATCCCGAGACATAAGATGTTAACTCTCATAATGCCCAGTAATTTCACTGGCTTCAATATCCTTCGAACAGAAACACACCAGTGCTTACTGTTGCTTAGCGACAGATATAGACATAAAGGTGGTACCAAACCAGACGGCCTTTCGCATACGAGGTGCCCACCACCTTGGACAAAGATTTGGACAACCTTGGACTAAATTTTGTGACAAATAATTCCATTCACATTTCGTAATCTTATACTGAGATTTTTTCCTGATCGCCTCATTATTTATGGACGGGCTAAATTCGTGAAATGATTTTAACCATTTACGAACTCCGACAATACTTGAAAATTAAAAAAAAATCAAGGTGGTATAATTTAAAAAGTGCTTTCACAGAAAATTATTGTCAATAAATTAGCTGTAGGATATAGAATATACACATATATCTAGTATATACACAATGGAATCTTGCACTGTGCATGGTCTACGCACTTCGCTGCTCTTTTTATAGTATAGGCCGGCAAAAATTCAAGAGTCGGTAAGACAGGAATAGAGTTTGAGAAATGAGATTCACAACGTAGTAGGTCCCTCGTATGCGAGAGGCCGTCTGGGTTAGTACCACCACTTTATCTATTTCTGTCGCCAAGTAACAGTGTGTTGGCACTGTCGTGTTTCGGTTTAAAGGGAATTGAAGCAAGTGAAAATTCTTTGCATTATGAGACTTAACATCTTATGCCTCTGGATGACGAGTTCAGTTTAGTGCCACGCCCTTCAAATCACCTTAAAGGAAAGGTATAATTAGGGATTGGGAATGGGAGGGGGATTTGGGCCTCCGGATATCTCACTCACCGTACGAAACGCAGCAGCAAGCCGCTAACATCGGATTATATGTGTATATGCTACAATGGTACATGGGCTGCAAGAGCTAAAACATTTTGAACGAGTCGCCATGCAACAGTGCGTACACCGCCTAACAGCTATAAATTACATTGTTTCCTATTCAGCTATTGTTCCCACAAAACTCGTACAAGCCACGTATTTGCATCGAACCTTAAATTCTTGCTTACATTGTAATTCTTTTTTTGTTCTGTATGTTTAATTGGTAGATTTTAAAATGTAATTTCATTTAAAAGCGTCGGCTTGACGTATTGGAGGGAGACATGAGAGCCAATGGTCTCACTATAGAGGATGCTCAAGATCGGGCGAAGTGGAGGCGTTTAAGTAGGAAGGCGGACCCTGGCACTAAGCCGGGATAACGCAAGGCAGAAAGAAAGATGTTTAATTGGTAGATGTGATTTAATTATGCATTTATTTTTTATTGAGCAGTGGCTTGGAAAAAAAACAAATTGGTTCTTTCTGATCCTAGGTAATGTCAACCGCCAATAAACACCTACAATACTAAGGGAATAGTGGATGCGTTCCTGACCTTAAAATAAAATAATCGTGACTGGGATAGGGAAGAAGATTTGGGCCTTTAGAAATTTCATAAGATTTAACCTGATATATATTTGAACCCAACTTTTTTTTATTTGAACCCGGCAAAGTGACTACACTACACCTGATGGCAAGCGTAGTGCAATCCAAAAAACCAGCGACCACTGACAAACAATGAGTTTATTGGTGGTCCTAAGAGTCATGCCGGCCTGTATAAATGCTTCTTCCCTCTTCGGAGAGGGAAAAAGCACATCGAAGGTCCAGCGACAGGACAGGCGGATGACCGATGCAGGCACTGTAATACAAGGATGTACACCTATACCCACCCCAACTAACCATTAAGTCATGTCGCAAGCCCCTCGGGAGAACCAATACATTGGCTGATCCTGGAACGCGATCCACACAACGTGTGTGGGTCACTATGGCAGGTTTTAACACCATGTGTAATGTGTATTGTGGTTGCTATCCGGGCGGATATGAATATCCTACCACCAGCAATGAGAATCAAAAACCATTTTCTAAACAGAAAGATGCTAGAAATCCGTGTTCCCCAAATAAGATTGGGTGTATTCAGCTTGCCGATCACGTAAGGGTCACTTAGAATTCTTTAGTATCATCAAACTGTGTTATTGCTTCGTATCGCCTTTTCATGTGGAATGGATGAGAAACAGGACTCGGCTGTTACTCATAATATGTAAAATATATGGGGATTTTGTTGGATAGGAATAAAAAGTTTTAATATTGTTTTATTTGTAAAAAATCTTTTACAATATCAGCGTATAACCTGATGGTGAATCTGTCCCGTGAATGATTTTAAAATTTATTTTATCCTGTCTGAATGGCAAATTACTTTAGTTTTTTTCTTTTTTAATCCTGGCAATGCAAGGTGACTACACTGGATCTGATGTTAAGTACAAGGCCGGAATTTTGGCGGGAATTCTGACAGTGCAGTTCATCGCTTATTTTAATTTATTTAATAAATTAGTTTAGAGTTGTGTTTGTTGTATAAAAGTAGTGTGAATTTGTTTAATAAACATTGACGGTGATGAACAGTATATGGAATCATTGAAATAAGTGAATTAAGCATCGTACTGGAAGGAGTTACCTCCAAAACTCCGTCAAGACCTTGAAATCGACCGCACCCGTGTTTCATCGTTCTTGTAAAAATAACTTAAGAATTAATTATACTCGACATTGGCAAAATGTATAATAATTCGAAGCCATAAATAAAAGAGAAGAAGAAGTACAAGGCATCTCAAATAGATACAATGTCTCATTGACAGTTCTGATTAATGCTCTAAATCAGCTTGCTGGCACATGTATTCCAATATCACATAAGATCTATAAAACGGAGTGCGAATTAGCAATTAGGCGGCCTCATATAATATCTCACAGAAAACCGACGTAAAGTAGCGGCTTGCTGTTGCGTTCCGTATGGTGAGTGAAATATCCGGAGGCCCAAATCACCCTCACCTTCCACATCCCTTATTATCCCATTCCTTTAAGGTCGGCAACGTGACCCACTTGCTTGTTTACCGGCCTTTGCTATAAAAAAGGCAGGTAACAGTGACCATTTCACCTAAACACGTTAAGTATTAAAAATGAGCAAGCTGGCTGTCTCGATTATCCTCCTTTTCTATAGAAAAGGAAATTGAAAAACGCCGTCGGTTTCGAAGCTATCCCAGCGTACAGTGTGACAGGATATACACTGGCTGATACCGAAATGCGACGCGCAGGAGCGAGCCAATTTAATGAGATTCATTTTGTAAAAAAAGTATGCAGATATTTTTTTAAAGATTCATCGGATAAGATATTGAAATATTTTTTTGGAATATCGACAAATTGGTTAGCTTTTTTACTTTTTTTATAGCATAGACCGATAACAACCGAGAGATAGAAGTGGGTCAAGTGATGGTAAGTGATCTCCACCGCCCATGTACGCCTACAAAACTAAGAGAATCATAGGCGCGTTACCGACCTTATAGGGAAGGGATATTTAAGGGATTCAGAAGGGGAGAGGGATTTGGGCCTCCGGATATGTCACTTACCTTATGAAACGCAGCAGCAAGCCAATAATTGACGTCGGTTTTCTGTGAGATAGTTGTAACGACCCGGTTGAGCCGACACATTCATGCTGAAGAAAAACTGTCTACACAGTGACTCTACCACTCAAACTTAAAGATGATATTAAAATATATATTCATTATGCAACTTTTTGACGCGCAATATGTAGATACCATATTAAGCAACTGTTATTAAGCATCATAGCTAAACAAATTTAAACAAAATAACACGTGTCATGTAGCACATTGAACAAATACCAGAGCTGGGCAACGTGTACAAACAGGGTGCATCTCATTTATTACTTAGGGGATAGGGGCCCATGTTCGTTTTTGTGGACAGTATTTTGCCACCATTTATGACCTTTCAGGTAATACACCACACAATATTTATACAGATATTATAGTTCACAGCTCGTGGTCATGCATTTTAACAAGGTGGTATGTCCCTCGTATGCGAGAGGCCGTCTGGGTTGGTGGGGAACCAACCCAGACGGCCTCTCTTTGTCTATTTCTGGCGCCAAGCAACACTCTGTAAGTATTGTTATATTTCGGTTTAAAGGACATTAAAGCCAGTGAAATTACTGGCCATTATGAAACTTGACATCTTATATCTCTGGGTGATGAGCGTAGTTCAGTTCAAGTTGTGCTTTGTAATTCAAAGTTCTGTGTGGTGTTGCTTCTGTTTATGGGCAGGCGTGGCGCTTATCAACAGGCGAGCAACTAGCTTGTATAAATTACATATACATTGTTTCAAACTATTAAATTAATATTCCTATTTGCCAATACATATTATGCAATCCCTACAAACAATATTATTATCGAAGAATTCTAATTTCGACGCAAAAGGAATTCTTTCAACCCATCCAATAGTATTTTTAAAGTCTTATTAAATGCTTTTAGCTCTTGCAATTGCCCAGAGTCTGAAATCGTGTGAGCGTTGGTATTTATCGGTAAATGGAAACTAAAAAGCGTATTTCAGCATTTATTTATCAGAAAATGAATTGAAGCGAATTGAAAATATTCTAAAAGATTTCTATGCGATATAATTTTGAGATTTACGTTTAATATCGCTTAGAACGCGTTAGATCTGAAAATATGCATATTGAATAGTATGAATGAAGAAAAGAAAGAATAACAGTACACAATATGTAATTTAAATAAGCGTGATATTATAACTATTATATTAGAGCCACGCTGTAGACAGTTTTGTCTACATCATGAATGGGCCGGCTCGACCGGGTCGTTACCACTATCTCTCAGAAAACCGACATAAAGTAGCGGCTTGCTACTGCGTATCGTACGGTGAGTCCGATATCCAGAGGCCCAAAATCCCCTCCACTTCCTAATCCCTAATTATTCCTTTCCTTTAAGGTCGTTAACGCGCCCATGATTCTTCTGGTATTGTGGACGTACATGGGCGTTGGAGATCACTTACAATCAGGTGACCCACTTGCTTGTTGGCCGGCCTATGCTGTAAAAAAATCTTAGCCACGTCTTTTAGTGTGTGCGTGAGTTTCTAAAATCTTAGTAGTTGTAAATACATATGATTTGTGTTGCCATTTCATAACTAACAAATAATAGCTAGGACTGTTATGACAATCTAAATATCGAATTTGAATAAACAGTTAATTCGTGATCACATCTGAGTCCATTGTTTCAGGCAATTCAACTGTCTAACACGAGAGGAAATCATTGCCAGCGTCCGATAAATTCGTTTCACATTAATCATAAGCCATAATCAGCGATATTTTGATGAATCATATTAGATATCACATGTAAATGTTAGTACCAACTCCTTAAATTAACCACAAAAGTGCTTTATTTAAAATGATAGGTTTCAGAGTTATTTTTTGCTGGTGGTGGGATATTCATATCCGCCCGGGTAGCGACCATCGTACACATAGTGTTAAAACCTGCCATAGTGACCCGCACCTAGTGTGGATCGTGTTTCAGGATCAGCCAGTGTATATCCGGTTATATATGTATATCCACTTACCACCATCATAAATATAATAATAATAAATAGCATTAACATTTCAATTCAATCCCAGCATGCCCAAACTCCTTATCCAGACTATCTGACCAAAAAGGCCGCTGGCTTAGCATTCGCCAAGTATATGGACACACTACTTGGCACTGATGTTCTACCAGAGCCTACAGTGCAATGTTAATGGAAATAAAAAATATATATACACTAATATATAAACTATCTGAATACTGAATCTGTTATACCACCTGTTGTTTACTAAACAAGTGAAACATTTACTAGAACATGATTTATGATAGAAACAATTTTATATTCGATTTGTTTCGACACTAGAAGTGAAGTTCCATGGATTATGTATATATTTTATCAAAGACTGTCTTATGTAAGGTTAGCAACAAGCTGTCGGATTTTATATTGTCCTGCATCAAATATATATTAGGTAATAGTAAGATAAAAGAAAGCTTTTATCAATCGAGATGCCCAAATTCTTAATCTTCTATTCTTTTCTTTAAAGTCGGCAATGCATTCAAATTTTTTCTGCTATTTTGGGTATTCGCAGGCGGTCGAAATCACTTACCAATTACCATCATGTGACTCACGTGCTCGTTTGCTGATGTGACAATATTTGAAAGAAGTACATAGCTCTTTCTATAATCAAAAGAGAGTCGAGGGGCCTGCGACAGGATAGGCGGATGACCGATGCTGGCATAGGGATACAAGGATGTAACCCTATACCCGCACCAAACAACCATCAAGTCATGTCACTATGACAAGTTTTGACACCATGTATGGTGATCGCTATCCGGACGGATATGAATATCCTACCACCAGATTTGATAATTTATTTGACAAGTTTATCCTCTATCTACCGCGGCCACACTGTACAAATTTATCCACCACGCCACTTTGCCACTGACGTATTAACAACCAATATGATCAGCATGCATGTTTAATATGTATATCTGTTAAGCGTGCGGTCAGCCGACGTTCCGCATGTTTACTCGATGAATACGTAACCAGGAATACACAATCAACGACTATGGCATGCGTAATTGAGCTCTTAATATTGATCCTTAGTAAACGTTGATTACGCATAATTCATAGATATTATGGGTCGTACGTACTAGCCTTGTGAAGGCGCACCTTCACACACATTGCACGCATGCAATGTGTGTGCCAGCTGAAAAATTACAGGTCGCGACTTCAATCCCCGCTCTGAGACAATCGTATGAGTGATTCAAAAATATTTGTAGAAAATATAAGAAAACCCATTTATTATGTTTTTTTTTATTTAAGTAAATGAGATAGATAGTAAGCGCCACACCGAAAAACAGATGCAACACCACACAGAACTTTGAATAACAAAGCACTACATGCCACTGAACTGCGCTCGTCACCCCGAGATATGAGATGTTAAGTCTCATAATGCGCAGTAATTTCATTAGATTCAATGTCCTTCAAACCGAAACACAACAGTGCTTACAAACTGATGCTTGGCGGCAGAAATAGACAAAGCTGTGGTACCAACCCAGATCGCCTCTCGCATACGAAGGACCTACCACCTCGTAAATATATAGTATATTAGCCGATCAGGCCACGCGCTGCTGGGGCTAAGATATATGTTAAATTAAATTGTAGTAAACTATTCAATACAGTATGCGCCATATACCTATTTGGTAGTAGTCAGTCCAGCCAATAAATTACCTTACACCGTCATATGTTAGGATCTTATGGAACTCACAGATAATTATAACAAATAATTTTCAATATAAAAATATTGCAACTATAAATTGAGATATAAAGTATCCTATCTCACAAGTTGGATCAAACTGCACACAGTTTACAAAATTTTATTAAAATTACTTCAATCGTTTACGAGTTCATTGCGGACAAACAACGTGACACGTAGTTTTTATTTACAAAGATATAGTAGTAACTACTCTGTAAAGATCCCTAGTATTCAATTAGTTTCACTAGGTACAGTTTCGGCCTCTGCATGGCGTCATCTATCACGACGTAATTGACGTGTCACCGACACAGATTATTCCACGGCGCATTTTCTAGTTAAGCACGTCGCTCGCAGACGCTCAAGTTTTGATACCATAATGATTTTAGATGTTGATTATTTTTCACTCCGATGCCCTGAATGCGTTTATAAATGAAGAAATAAAAAAGGAATATGAAAAATGAACTGAATGAATATGAGTAATTTCATTGGCTTCAATGTCCTTCTAAGCGAAACACAACAGTGCTTACACACTGTTGCTTGGCGGCAGAAATAGACAAGACGGTGGTATCAACCCAGAAGGCCTCGCGCATACGGGGGTGGTAACCTTGCAAATTTTATATTTTAATTTCCAGTGTTAAGTACAGCTATGGCATGTAAATTCCAACTCAATAACACAATCGCTACGACAGAGCTGTTATCCGTTGAAGAGTTTAATTTTTTTACTCCATATTCCATCATCAGATCTTAACCAAATTTTATTTATGTCTGACCACCGCGCACCTAAACTCTAAAGAATCATTTTTTTTCGACACAATAGCTCCATAATAAGCGGGGAAATCGATGTATATACATAAAAAAGCTCGCTGTATTGAGAACCTCCTCTCTTTTTGAAGTCCGTTAAAAAGGCCACTACTACACCTACCTAAAAGCTACACGTGTCAGACAAACAAACAGTTTACGAAGCACTTTCAATATGTCCATCGTCAAAAAATCCTTTTTTCCCGCACTACTATTGTTGTTAAACTCATTCGTACCATTATTGTGAGTGGAGACTAGAGATGTGACGGATTGTTAAAAATGTATATCTGCGGATTCGGATACGGATACGGATAAGCAGTGTCTAGTTCTGCGACGCGGGTACGAACCTCAACTTTCGTGCTTAGTCGGCGCCAGTACGTGTGCCCTTAGACCGATATAAATATATAAATACATCCAACAGTCACACACATAGTCCTGACCCCACAGTAAGACATGAGTCTGGTGTCGTGGGTATCGGGAACTGTGAGAGACTTTCGGTCTCACAATATCTATACCAATATTTGTGGATCACACGGTGCGCGGATCGGACCCGTGGTCTCTCGCTTCATAGCCGGTTACTCGCCCGCTGCGCCATGAGGCTGTCAAATATACATCTATACTAATCTATACTAATATTATAAAGCTGTAGAGTTTGATTGTTTGTTTGAACGCGCTAATCTCAGGAACTACTGGTTCGAATTGAAAAATTATTTTTGTGTTGGATAGTCCATTTATTGAGGAAGGCTTTAGGCTACATAACATTAAGCTGCGACCATTAGGAGCGAAGCATGAGTGCAAAATGTTGCAAAAACGGGAAAATTATTTATATTTGAAGGCTTCCGTTGCTATGGTAATCAAATATGGTCGGAATTAATGCATTATTGTCAATTATTTTCAAAAGTGTTATCAACATAGTATTATTCCTTATCCAAATAAATGTATTGTTGATTAAGAGTATTTCATTGTAAACAATAATTTATAAAGAAGAAATATTTGTATTTTTGTATGTAACGAATTAACTTAAAAACGACTGGACCGATTTGAAAAATTCGTCCACCATTAGAATCCTACATTATCCCTGATAAACAAAGGCTACTTTTTATGCCGGAAAAAGCAGATCACGCGTGCGGAGCCGCAAGGAAAAGCTAGTGATGATATATAATGCTTTTCGTTATTACTTCATGGTTAATTTACTTTAGTTACCTAATTTTTATTGCAATATACGTGCCAATATGTGATTTTAAAAAATAAGAAGTAATTTGAAATAAAATATTCATTTGTACTTACTAATATAAAAAAATATGGATAAAGATATTTTTTCCCTTTGGACTTCCGCGGATACGGATACGGATATCCGGCACATCACTAGTGGAGACATTTCCACAAAGCGTGGATTCCTTTTGATATTAAAAAGCGATATTTTCAGGCGTCTTTCTTATTATGGGCCTCTTATTGTGTCCTCATTGGTAAAAAAGTATGTTAGGGGTCAGATTTCATAGACGTGATGTTATGTTGTATTGTATATATTTTTTAATATGTACAAAGTGTATGTTATTCGTATATTGTACTTTTGTTTGTTCCTTCTGAATAGATAAAATGAACAAAGCATCTTTTCTTTTTTGTTGTCGATACATTTATTGTTGGAGCTATATATTATTCCAGTCTACTTTTCTGTGTAAATATGATTATATTTAGATACAATTGTAGCCAAATGTACAGGTGAATATAAAATCGATAAATAAAATTGTCATTTAAAATTCAAATTGTAACATAACAGATTTTTTTTTAAAAATAGACTTTATGACACGTACTTTAGAAATATATTTTTTTTATAGTATAAACCGGCAAATGGGCAACTGGCCCTGATGGTAAGTGATCTCCACCGCCCATGTACGTCCACAATATAAGAAGAATCATGGACGCGTTGCCGAAAGGGATAATTAAGTAATCCTACTCACCGTACGAGACGCAGCAGCAAGCCGCTACTTTACGTCGGTATTTTAGATAGTGGAAACGACCCGGTCGACCCGACCCATTCACACTGTAGACAAAACTGTCTACAGCGTGACTCTACCAATAAACATGACCAGACAAGTCGTAAACTAATAAACCCATCACTAGGCGACAACGCTAGACATTCATTTGACAAGTTTATATCCCCGCGCAGATAATAGCTGAAACCGTAAAACGGGTTAATAAAATATGTATGAGCCAGGAGTTATCACCAGCTACATAATTAATTACAATCTATACGTATCTTTAGCAGGCGATTTATGTTCGTTGTAAATCACTCTGCGGTTTTGCAATAATTCGGAACGTAGTCGCGTTGGGAGATAAATTTTTCGCGAACTGCCACAATAAAGGCGTTTGTAAACGATATATTTTGCAATGTTCGCCGATGTGGAGGAAGATTGAGTGCTGTAATTTTTTATTTAATTGAATGACGAGACGAGCAAGTCACTTGACTGATGGTAAGCGCCACGCCTGCCCATAAACAGAAGCAACACCACACATAAATTTGAATTATAAAGTACTGTGCAACTGCGCCCGTCAACCCAAGATATAAGATGTTAAGTTTCATTATGCCCAGTAATTTCACTGGCTTCAATGTCCTTCAAACCGAAATACAACAGTGCTTACCCACTGTTGCTTGGCGGCAGAAATAAACAAAGAAGTGGTACCAACCCAGACGGCCTCCCTCTCTTATTACTAGCCTAAGCTTGACGTACTTTTCCTCCTTCCTTTCCTAATCCCTTAATTCGCCCTTCCCTTTAAGGTCCACAACGCGCCTATGATTCTTCTATTATTGTGGGCGTACGTGGGCGGTAGAGGTCATTTACCATTCTGTGACCCACTTGCTCGTTTGCCGGTCTCCGATATAAAAAAGTACAATGCAGTCTAAATATAATGTGAACTGTCAAGAATTGGGTCCATTGATTGAAAAATTATGCCGGCCTAAAGTTACTGAATATAACTGGCTGATTCCAAAACGGGACTCGCCTGATCGAGCCACAATGGTGAGTTTTTCACCGTGTGTACGGAGGTCATTATCCGGTCGGGTACAAAAAACCAGATACCCTCCCACCAGCTCACTCACTTGTATCTCTTCCTCTACTATAAAAACGATTAGAGAACGTCTAATTTATATAACTCACTGCCATTCAATTTTGAATCTTATAGTCCACAAAAGTAAGTAGTATTAGGATTGCTGAAAGTTATTTAAGTTAGATAAACTACATTACTTTCATTGTTGTACAGTGGTAAATCTCGGAAAATTGGGTATCTGTAAACCTCTAAAAGTCATGAAATAATAAGCCCATCATACTACTCGATAGCGGCCAATTTCACGTCAGCTTGGAGTACAAAAAATCGGCCCTATAAACCCAATGTAACAACAGGTCCTTTGAGGGATTATCAATTAAATTCAGCAACTGTATCAGCAGTTACAAAAAACATTGTGATCGAGTTAAAAGTGCGTCGCCATTTGTGTGATTTTGCTGAATCGAGAGCGTGACTATGATAACTATGCGTGACAAAAGTACCAAGTGTGGATGAGTGTCAAATAATATGACTAATAGCTCATTTCAATATGCGATCTTAGTTCAATTCTCCAGACGGATCCCACCACTGAATCAATTAGAATATAGAACAAATTATTGATTTTAGTAAAAAAAATCATTATCTCCATTTGAACTTGCTGTGGGTTGGTTCCTTTTTGCGTAACTAGGTCCGATTTATAACCTCTTCTGTTTTGTTTCATCGGAAAATGCCATTCTTCTATCTGCCCTTATCCCACTGTGGGGCCGGCACAACATGCTTTTTTACATAATATGTTACAGAAAGATCTGGCTTGTAGGTTTTACGACCGGCCGCCTGTCTGACGTCAAACCTTCTGGGGAGAAACACCGAAAAAAATATTTGTGGATCGCACAAACATTTTGTCTTCGGGAATCGAACCCGCGGCCTCTCGCTTCACAACCGACCACTGCGCCACGGAGGCTATCAAAGTGGTCAATGAAATGTCTACCGCAGTATTACGAAAGCAAAACTCAATTATTATTCTAAATTCCTTTTCCTTGAACTCCATGGGAATAAATGTAGAGATAGGGAGCTGGAATGTTGCGATTAATAAAAACAACGCAGTCTTCTAAGACAATTCGATAGCAGCCAGACCCGGAACAAATGTTTGCAGATCATACAAACATTTGCTCCAACACGGGAAATTAGCTCGCCAATTTCCTTAGCCAGTTTTTCGTCTGCTGCAGCAGAGTTCTACTTTATGACTGTAATATTTTATATTGCAAATGACTATAATTTTACAAGACTTTTGTAGCGCATCGCATTATATTACAGGATGAGATAATAATCTTGTAATTGATGTGATAGAACCACGGTACAGCTAGTTTTGTCTACAAAATGAATCTATCAACAAAACAGCATTATTAACTCACAAAACAAATAAATAAAATACACCCAACAGTCACACAAATAGTCCTGACCCCACAGTAAGATACGAGTGTTGTGTCGTGGGTATCAGGAACTATGAGTGGCTTGCGGTCTTACAACTCCCAGACCCCGAAACAAATGTTTGTGGATCACACAAACATTAGTCTCGGTGCGGGGATCGAATACGCGGCCTCTCGTTTTACAGCCGGCTACTCGCCCACTGCGCCACAGACGCTGTCAAATGCCAATACCAATATATTTGTGTTTCGAGCGGTCCGTGAAATTGCTTAAGGCGTAACACATCTCCACGTCTATTTAAGGTTAATTCATCTACGATTCATCGAATATTGTAGCTTATATACAGCAGAACGTTTACCACCGTATGACCCATTTGCCTGCTAAAATAATAAAAATGTTTAGAACACTCCTAAAAGATCTGGCAAAAATAGCGCAAAAAACACATAGTACACCGTTCACCGCCATTCCGCGACGCGTGGAGCAAAAAACAGCGGTAGAGGTTATTTTTCATTTTAATAAGTGACGTGTGGCACGGCGGTGACAAATTGAATGTTGCTGAAGCGCTGCGAGGCTGGAAACCATTGAACAATACAGGTCTTAGGTAATGATTAAATGTATGGAAATGTTCGGGGAATTTTGAAATATTCGTCTGTGCTATTTGGATTTTTAACATTTTGTCTGATAGCCTAACTTTATTATCGATGTTGAAGTATTCCAGACTCTGGGCTGATACTGAATCATTCAGCACAGGAGACCGGTGCAGTAAGGTGTAAATTTTTAGAATATTGTAAGGATATAGCATGTAAAGTGTTGTCGAGAAATAAATAGCCGGGGCAACTATACAGCTTAATATAAGATTAAGAAAATTTAGTTGCCAAGGGAAGTGTGTTTTTAGAGAAGAAGACATGCTATATCCTAATAATTGTGTAAAATTTATAATAGTAATAAGTATGCATCATGTGATAAACTTCTTTTTTAAGAATATGTTTTAATTGGCATACTTATCGTGATTTTAACCTGTTTTACTGTGTAGTTGTCGGACGAATGATTTTTCAGGACAGTACAGAGACACTGACAATCACAAGATGTGTGATCTGTTTTCTTACAATTGTATGTGTTTTTATTGTGTAAATTTTTATTATATATTTTTATATATATGTCTCTGTACTTTTATTACTGTAATAATGCAGACAAACACTGTAATGTGTGCATTTTATTTATATATATTTATATAATATCCTTTTTACATTGCATTATTACGGGGTTTTTATATTAAAAGATGTTGAGAATTTTTCTAGCTGGGTAACATCTCTGAAAAATAATATCAGAGGGACGAGAGTGGGGCATAGAGCCCCACAAAAAAAAAAATCATTCAGCACACTTCATTCTACGTACGCATCACAACTGCATCATCAAAGCGAGATAAACATTTCAAATAATAATTCAGATTGTAGTATTACATAGATTTACAAGGTGGTAGGTTCCTCGTATACAAGATGCCGTCTTGGTTGGTACCACTGTTTTGTCTATTCTGCGGCCAAACATCAATGTGTAAGCACTGTTGTATTTCGGTTTGAAGGAAATTGATGCCAGTGAAATTACTGGTCATTATGAAACTAAACATATTATGTCTCGGCATGACGAGCGCAGTTCAGTACTTTGTAATTCAAAGTCCTGTGTGATGTTTCTTCTGTTTATAGGCGGCTTGCTAGTCTCATCATTCAATGAAATAATATAAAAACTTAGATTGAGATAGTCACTGTCAAAATATTGCTCCAAAAAACGTGCCAAAGCTCTCGGAAATAGCAAAACCATTTCAACAAACATTTAGAATTAAAGAACTATCTTAATATTTCCAGAAGGATACAGCAATAAAGTTATAACACCCGAAAATGGCTTAAACACCACTTAAGCGGTTTTAACCGTGGGTATTATTTTAAATAGACCTTTTACAGTTTACACGCAGCCTCCGTTGTGGATATCTCGTTTGGAACTGAATTGTTCTCGTTGTGAAGGGTTTCATTACAGTATAATAACAATACGTCTTTATAATTATTGCAGTGTTAAAATTAAATTAATCTCGTAAAATACGGGTACTTTTGCCTTTTATTTTGTAATTAAACTAATTTTTTGAGTGGTAGAGCCACGCTGTAGACAGCTTTGTAGCATGAATGGGATAGCTTGACCAGATCGTTATCATTGTCTCACAGAAAACTGACTTGAAGTCGCTTGCCCCCAACCAACTATCAAGTCATGTCGCAAGCCCCTCGAGAGAACCGGATATACACTGGCTGATTCTGGAACGCGATGCACACATCGTACTTGGGTCACTATGGCAGGTTTTAACACCATGTGTACGGTGTTCGCTTCACACTCATACGGAACGATCGCATCGGTACCGTGGGCGGTGGGGTGGCTATTTACTTAAAAGCTAACATTCCATACTCTGTCATTAGCCAATCGCCACAACCCCCTCCTGCGAATGCTGGTGAACATTTGTTCATTGAGATACTCTTATCTCATACAAAAATTCTGTTAGGAGCCTATTATAGCCCTTCTTCAAATCTGAACTATTTTTCTTCATTCGAAACTCTCTTAGGAAATCTTTGTCCTTCTTACAATCACTCCATTATTATGGGTGACTTTAATACTTGCCTTCTTAAGCGTAATCTTCGTACCATCCAGTTAGAATCCCTCGTGAAATCGATTAACATGCATATTCTTCCCTTACATGCAACTCATCATTTTCCCAACAGCACTCCCTCCCTTCTTGACTTAATGACTTAATGGTCACTTCTCCTCAGCATGTTGCCAAACATGGCCAATACACAGCAAATGATTTTTCATATCATGATTTGATTTATTTGTCCTATAAAATACGTCCTCCAAAACCTAAACCTCAAATCAATCTGCAGCGCAATTTTAGTAGTATAGACCGTGCAGCATTTTTAGATGATGCAAATAAAATTGACTGGAGTCCCGTCACTAATAGTGACTCAGTTGACGATCAGGTGGCCATTTTTAATTGTATAGTAATGCAACTTTATGATAAACATGCTCCTCTCCGTGCAATTAAGTTAAAACAGTTACCAGCTCCCTGGCTAACAGATGACATTAGAGCCTTGATGCATAAAAAAACAGTTGCTAAGACTAGATACAAACTGCGGCCAACTGATATAAATAAGGAGAAGTATGTTCAGATCCGTAATCGCTGCAATATGGTGTGTAGGGATGCAATTCGTCGTCATATTCATACATCTGTCGAAGATGCGAACCCAGCTAAAGTCTGGAAGTTTCTAAAGTCATTGGGAATTGGCAAATCGAATCAAAATTTAGCTTCTAATAACCTAGATATTAACTCGCTGAACTTGCATTTTTCTTCGGCCCCTGCTACGTCAGAGGAGGATATTAATTCCACTGTCAACCTTTTGTCTGCCATTCCAACTCCCGACTTCTCTCCCTTTGTCTTTAATCAATTCACTGAATGTGATGTTAAGAAGAGCATATTATCCATCTCTTCCAACGCTATAGGTGCTGATTTTATCAGTAGGAACATGCTACTGCCTATCCTTGATATCATCCTTCCTGTCCTATGTACCATTTTTAATAACTCCGTTTCTTGTTCTAAGTACCCTGATCTCTGGAAAGATGCACAGATTATTCCCTTACCTAAAAAATCTAACCCTAAATCCTTTACTGAATATCGCCCGATTTCCATTCTTCCATTCCTTTCTAAAGTCCTGGAGCGGCTTGTCCACAAACAATTTAATAATTTCCTTACTAGACATGACTTGCTCAACCCCCTCCAATCTGGTTTTCGTCCTGGGCATAGTACTGTATCCGCTCTTATTAAGATCACTGATGATATCCGCGAGGGTATGGATGGCGGTAAGTAAGTGTTAGAACAGTAATGTTCTAACACTGTTAGATTTCAGTAATGCTTTCAATACCGTCAATTTTGATATACTGCTGGCTTTACTTCGCTCAATTAACATATCTCCATCGGTGGTTGATTGGTTTCATAGTTATCTGTATGGACGCCGGCAACGGGTTCGCCTTGGAGATTCATACTCTTCTTGGTGTAACACAACTGCCGGTGTTCCTCAGGGCGGCGTACTATCTCCTCTCCTTTTTACAGTTTTCATTAACTCTATATCTCAACTTCTTTCTTCTTCTTACCACCTATATGCAGACGACCTTCAAATTTATTCCCAAGCTCATGTCAGTGAGCTAGATTCAGATATCGCAACAACTAATGCTGATCTATGTCGAATCTTAGAATGGAGCAAATCTTTCGGCTTGTTATTGAATCCTTCAAAAACACAGGTCATTATCATTGGCAGTTCTCGTATGATATCAACAATTGATTGGGCTACCATTCCACCAGTAGTTTTTGATGGGACAGTCATTCCTTATAGCGAATCTGTTAGGAATCTTGGCGTGGTAATGGATCGGTCTTTAAATTGGGATGCGCACCTACAATCGATCAGCAGCAAAATTTTTGCATCGGGCGCGTCGCTGAGACGTCTTCGCAATTTCTTACCCACTGCTACTAAAATTGCGCTCGCACAGTCTCTTCTTCTCCCCATCTTAGATTACGCTGACGCCTGCTACCTCGATCTTCGGGAGGACCAGCTAAACAAGCTTGAGCGACTCCAAAATTTCTGTATCCGATTCATATTTGGTTTACGCAAATATGATCACACATCTCACTTTCGCACGAAGCTCAAGTGGCTGCCAATTCGCCTTCGTCGGAATGCTCATATTCTTTCCTTTGTCTATAATATTTTATTTAATCCTACTACCCCGCGCTATTTAAAAGTTCGTTTTTCCTACGTTCATAGCTCTCACGCCCGTTGTCTTCGGTCGTCGGAGAATCTCACCCTTGGAATTCCTAAACACAATAAAACGTTCTTCGGTGATTCTTTTACTGTTCAAGCTGTTCGGCTGTGGAATGCTCTACCACTTGACATAAAAGAGGCGCCGTCACTTGATGTTTTTAAAATCAGAGTTCTGGTATCATTCGTCCCTGTAGTTCATTCATCATCAGTATCATTCGTCCTTAATTTCCTTCTTCGCTGTATTATTATGTATTAGTATATCATATATATTATGAAGTATTGTAAGTATTGTATGCTTTGTATATCTGTATATGTATATGTTTAAGTAATATTCCTATAGTATATTATAATTTAGCGCTTTGTTGTACCTACACCCCGTCTAATGTTTTCTTGATAATTCTCTCCATCCAATGGTTGCCTGGAAGAGATCGCTTTTAGTGATAAGGCCGCCACTTGTGGCACATTTGTTTACTTGTTCTTTTTGTATATTATTGTTTTCTTTTTTATGTGTGTGTCTACAATAAAGAGTTACTATCTATCTATCTATCTATTCTGGCGGATATGAATATCCTACCACCACCATCATCAAGCACAGATGTTACTATCATCATGTTTGGAGAGTCCCGTTCTCTGGTCACCAAGTATATATTGAGTAAGCGTTGCAATATCTCAACGTATTTGAGCCTTTACTGAGCCAGAACAAAATAAATAATCCTTGGGTTCCTTAAAAGTTGTGAGACCCCTCAGAAGTCAGTTTTAATATTAGGTGTCTTAAGTCTAAGCTTGTGAAACGTGTAAATGAAACCACACAAAGGGCGAGTCATGTTGCAAAATGAGCTTTGAGACTGGACTGCGGGGTTATTAACATGAGTAATTTGAGCCCAATTTTCCTTTAAGATTGCGGATTTGCTGATAAGAAAAGAGAGTAGCTGAGCGGTTTATGTTTTTCAAAATGTAAAAATTGTGTAAGTGAAACAAACATCAAAATTTGATTTATTAACTTTTGAGAAAATAGCGAATATATTTATATACATCAAACGGGTTTAATACGGAACTTCCTGATAAATTCGATTAAAAGTAAATAATCGTTCGAAAAACGTCGGTACCAAAATTAAAATAATAACCGCGATAAAGTCCGTTTAAATTAGTTTTATTTCAATTGAAACATTCGCGTAAACGTAAGAAATCATACTGCATTCATTTTTATAAGCATAAAATATTATTTTGTCTAATTGAATCCGCCACAGCGTCCGCTGCCTTACCGCCCGTCGTAAGCTTGTAAGCGAGTTCACGTCGACTTCACAACTTTTAAATAATATTAACGAAGAATTGACTTCAAACACGAGCGTGTTCCGCCCCGACCATGACATTTCATTATGCTAAATTAAAAATATGTCTTTTGCCTTTGGTGTTTTGTATTTTGTCTTATGGATATTTTGAGTTTTGTGGTTTTTGGTAAAGCCGCGGCGTCATTGTATGGCTTCAAACTATTGGAATATTGTTTCTCAGTATATTATGTATTAGCATATCCTATGATACAAATAGTATTATAATAATTTCTGCTATTGTGACAATATGCTGTGTGAAAAATATGGCGGAACTCAATACAAAACCAAACAGTGTCGCCGTCTGGTGAAAAAATTGTAGGAAATCGATTTGTTGGCTCGCGTTTGGGTTTTCCTTTAATTTTTAAATGCTTATTAACGTAAAATAATTATGTATATTTTTATTATTTTTTTAAAAATGTGCTGTGCGTCGCCTACAACTTTTATAAATGTGAAAAAACCACCGGAGAGAACTTAACAGAGTGGCTTAACTCACATCCAACAACGATTTACCTTACTTCTCAGTCCTCCAAACATTAATAACAACACCCATCAACGTTGATAAAAAACCCGTCAAATTAACAAAACTATCAATCAGGGATAAATGTCATTGAATGGAGTCATTGTCGCGGTGTGACGGTTTGAAAAATGTGAGAATCCGTTTAGGGTGGCCCCCTGAGAAGGGCAATCAATCAATGGTAGATATTGAGATGGCTCGCAAATTTGTGAGGTGCCAGTGAAGAAAGCAAGCGGATTGTATTTTTAAAACTACATTTTTTAATGGCTTCATTGGCCTAGAGCAGAGTTTCCCAGATTTTTTTTCTCATAGACCACTTTCAAAATAGAGCTGGTTCCAGTGGACCCCTTGCCTACATTTCTACCATATTCCGAAAATTTTACAAAAATGTGAATATTGTCACGCCAACGTAGAACCCCGTCGAGTCTCCCGTGGACCCCTGGGGGTCCACCTGGACCACTTTGGGAACTGAGGGCCTAGAGGCTTATTGTATAATTTACTAAATGGGTTTAATCCAAAATCATTACATATTTTTATTTTTAAATATTTCAAAATGAATGTCGAATTTGAGTAAGAGAGCCAACCTGTTTTGTTAACAACGTGAATGGGCTTGCTCGATCGTATAAGCTCAGTAGACTGTGGGAACACTACTTTTTTATGATTCTGGCTTGGCAAAGTGACTACACTACACCTAATGGTAAGTGTAGCGCAATAAATAAATAAATTCTTCGGGAATAAAGAAATGAGTTTATCATACGCAAGGTACTACTACACTCATAACTCCAAGATATTTAAGGTGTTAAGTCCTAAATTATTTAATCGCTATGTGCTCATAACACAAGCTTACATATCGGGATTTACTCCACAGACATTTCAGTCTAACAGTTTCCCATTAGCACGGTAAACACATTTTTATCTTTTAATTTATTCAAAAAGATGTTAAATTTTATTGGCGAAAGGAGGGTTCCGAGGTCGGAAATATTTTTAAATCATTCATTGCAATGTGGAAAAGCGTGTGCTATACGTCAATTAAGTACTTGCTGCTTCTGTATAAAATGTTACTTATTTTTCTATTTCATACTATTTCTAATCTTTTAGTAGATTTTTGTATAAATTTTGTTTATTTTGTTTTAACTTTTATTTAGTTATCTTCTAAATTCTCATATCATAGTGACGTTGTGTACTTTTATATTTTTCATCGGCAAAGTTGTGTATATGTAAAAATAGGGTATATTTGTGAATCGTAAATTGGGCATGTTTGTGTAGTTGATTTAAATAAAAAAAATGTCAAAGGTTTACTGACAAGTGCTAGTGATAAACACGGACAGGTCTGACGCTTGACGCGATGACCAGGGCCCCTATTCTGTAAATACACACGGTACACATGGTGTTAAAACCTGCTATAGAGATACACCATACACCTTGTGGGGATCGCGTTCCAGGATCAGCCAGTGTACCATATATCCGGTTCTCTCGAGGGGCTTGCGACATGACTTGATGGTTGATTGTGGCGGGTAAAAGGGCACATCTATGTATCCCTGTGCCTGCATCGGTCAAACGCCTGTCCTATCACAGGCCCCTCGATTTGCTTCTTCCCTCTTCGAAGTGTGGAAAAGCATTTATACCGGCCGTTATTAGTCTGGTGACCACCGATAAACTCATTGCTTGTCGGTGGTCACTGGTTTTTTGGACTTCACTACGCTTACCATCAGGTGTAGTGCGGCCACTTTGCCGTGCTTGGATAAGCAAAATCTCCTTAATTTATAAAAGGAAAATGGTGAACCATGTAAAATAGGTGAGATATAATATTGCAAATGTAGAACGTCATCTAACCGGCGTCCCGAGTTCCCTGGGGATCATATTTTTGCATCTAACATCCAGCGCGGTTACAGCCAGACATTCAGTACACACTTAGTAATATTTATGTTAACAAGGAGGTTAGTGAGTGTAGGACTTGTATTTTAATATCATCAATAATACATATATGTCGGAGCATACAGAGTACGGACACTGAATTGACCTATTTAAATAACGTTATTCTACGTCAATTGTAGGTACCGCCAATGATATTGTTTATTTGAGGGTGATTTAAATAGTTTGTCAGTTGATTTCACTCTCGTACTGTGGGGGGGGGGGGAAACTCAATATTAGCAGCGCCCCCGCATATAGAAGTGCAGTCTGTGTCTATCTGTGACTCACGACAGAAGTTTGCCCAACGTTATTCACGAGTAAGTGCGATTGTGGTTATTATATGTGGATTATAATTGTGTGATTTATCACTGTGTGTGAATTATCACTGTGTATATATGTGTGAGGTAAGAGCCGACTATGGGAATGGAGGAGGTCGGGTACACACATAATAATCATGATGTGAGTTTGTACAATTTTGTGTTGATATTATTGAACTTATGCCGGTTGATCACGGAGAGTTGTAAATGATCTCTCATAAATGCCAGTAAATGAGCTCTATAGTGCCTCCGATATATACGTACTCACGCCTGTAATCACCGAAGGGGTAGGCAAAGGTAGTAAAGGAGGGTAGGCAAGGCAAGTACACCCACATTTCGCCGAGCGTATTTCCGTCCCATGATGTGATGGACAAGTCTATCGCCATACCGGGCACAATTCCAGACTCCAGGCTGTTTTTTTTGGATATTTTTATTGCATAGACTGGCAAAGACCGGAAAACAAGCAAGTCGGTCACCTGATGGTAAGTGACCTCCACCGCCCATGTATGCCCACAATACTAGAAGAATCATAGGCGCGTTGCTGACCTTTGTGACGTTTGCTAAGGGTGGTGACCCGCGTACGGGCACAATAAAAAAGTACGTCCACAAAATCGAAGAAATCGTATATTTTTTTTTTTTTGTACAGGGGGTAGGTTCTGGCCGTCTGGTTTCTCTTGCCACGTTCAAGTACCGTCCTTGGGTCAAGGCGAAGGAAGGCCGGGCCGGAGCTCGTGGCACGGTGACCCGAAGGCGGCCACGTGGGCTGATCCCGCGGACGGTGGCGCAGCGGTGACTGGTTGGCGACCGTCGACGCGACTCGCAGGGAATATATATATATCGTTGTCGCAGCGGCAACCCCAGAGCGTAGACCTCGCAAGGGTAGGGCTTGCGAAGGAAAAAATATTCGCAAGGGTAGGCTTGCGAATGTAGTACTTGCACCCTGTAATTCACATACAGGAAAATAGGTGAGTGCCGGAACCGAACCCGCACCAAATCCCCACGGACGGAACCGTAAGCAGTTGGTGCGGTGTTACACTACACTCAGAACGGCACCAATTAAGTTTAAGTACATTGAAATTATTCAACGGCTACTAATTCAAACGTGTCGGTACACAAGAAAAAAAATGATGCTACGAATTACTATTTAAATTAAATTGAATTGCTTACTGCTTCGAGCAACGATACACTTTTATAATACACTTTGTTTAACACGAGGAAAGATCTAACATTAGAAAAATAATCGGCGGTTACAATTTGAAACTACTACGTATAATTTGTTCAATTAACTTACCCGATTGGGGTGCTCAGGGAACGTGAATGTTATGTAGTGCAATACACGCTGGAATCTCCCGGATTGCCACGTAAATGGTAATGGGACAAAAAAAATCTATCCACGGCACACAGACACAGTGGAAGCAATTACGACCTGTCGCTCGGGCGATCGACGACGAAATGACCGAGCGTCAGCCGTCTCGTCGTCGCCTGCGGCCCAAGCCTATAACGGTGAATTACTATACAAGTAATTTCCCCCGGTGTGCGCCGTGCGAAAAAATATATTTAATTTTTAAGAATTTTTTATACAATATCTTTTGCTAAGTGTTACTAGGTAACGTACAACGTTACACCTTAAAGGGAAGGGTTAATTAGAGATTGGGAAGGGGAGGGGGATTTGGGCCTCGGAATATCTCACTCACAGTACGAAACGCAACAGCAAGCCGCTACGTCGGTTTTCTGTGAGACAGTGGTAACGACCCTGTCGAGTCCGCCCATTCGTGCTGTAGACAAAACTGTCTGCTCGACTCTACCACTCATAAATGGATTAAAATTACATGAATTGCCATTCATTTTTGACCTTGAATAAAAGTGCCGACTCATTAGCTACACCTTCATAAACCTGATATATTTGAATTATCAGGAAAATCTCACATACTGACTAATTATGGCGGCACGAATGACAACAAAACTTTTGCATGACATAACCTGGCGGTCATGGCGTGGCGCCATGCCACAGAGACTCATCTTTAGACCACACCCTCGGGAATGTAAACTTGGCAACACTTATTGAAATAAAACTAATTTGAACGGATTTTATTGCGGTTTTTTATTAATTTTGATCCCGATGTTTCGAAGACTTTTCAGCCTTCGTGGTCACGGGGTGGACCCCGTCTACGTCGGGATCAAATTTAATAAAAAACCGCGATAAAATCCGTTCAAATTAGTTTTATGTCAATGAGTAATATTGGCAACACTTTTTTTGTGCCACCACAAACCTGATCTTGAAGATTATGATGTTCATCTAAAACTTGACTTGTGTAAAGGATCTACAGCGTTAGGGGTTTCTGTCTGGATATCACATCAGCGCTAGTTTATTATATATCTGACTTTAAAAACCTTTGGGAAAATGATATAGGGAGCTGATCCAGTATGGATGCAATATAGAAGGATAAGATGGAAATCTTTGGAAAGGCCTTTGTTTCGACTGCTACCCTTGACGGTCAGTAGAATTATGCCGGCCCTGGACATAGTGCAGGTATCCGGACCCCTCCTACTAGCAGATTGCTGATACTTAAACAAACTAAGTAGATTTTTTTTGTAATACACCCAACAGTCACACACATAGTCCTGACCCCACATTAGGTTAAACCTATGTCGTGGATACAACACACCATCCACACGCCGAAAAAAAATCTGTAGATTACACAAACATTAGTCAAAGTTCGGGAATCGAACCCACGGCCTTTCCTTTCGCAGCCAGTTTCGCCAACTACGCCACGGAGAGAGTTGATTAAACGTAGATTTATCATAAAAAAATATTAATGAGTTACTTTTTAAATACAATGATAAAGGTTTAATTTACTTTATCATTCGAAAATCTAATTACTTAGCCATAAATCCTTTATTTCGCCAAACTTAGAAAAAGCGTAGAATCTTTAATGGTCTTGCTCGCGACACGGGTGACGCGGGTCAGGGGCAAAAAGAGAAGGTCCGTATAAACACAGATGTACCATTAAGGTGCGAGGTAAGGCTCACGGGACACACGTCACAGTAATTTGTGGTTTTTGTCCTTAAATGTTGGGATTATTAAGTTTGGAGTCAATATTTTTATTAGACCTCTGTTTCACAATGTCGAACAACAGTGATTTATCAAATGAAATGTGAGGCAGTAAAATATAAAATCACATTGCTGTTATACACGGACGAATGTAAGATAATTTGCTGCCACTTAAATTTGCTACTTAATGCGGACTTCATTGAACTACTAGAGCGCTGTGAAAAAGTAAAATGGCGTCACATTTCACGGAATTTGGAACGTTGACAGACAGGAAGCGCGAGAGGGATTTTAAGAGTAAGCGGTAACATGGTGGTATTTTACAAGTAGGTAGGTCCCGAGAGGCTGTCTGGTTTGGTACCGCTGCCTTGTCTATTTCTGCCGCCAAGCAACAGTGTCTAAGCACTGTTGTGTTTCGGTTTAAAGGACATTGAAGTCAGTGAAATTACTGGACATTATGAGACTTAACATCTTATGTCTCGGAGTGATGAGCACAGTTCAATGCCATGCAATGCTTTGTAATTCAGAGTTCTGTTTGGTGTTGCTTCTGTTTATGGGCAGGCGTGGCGTTTACCCCCAGGCGAGCGCTTGGCTCGTCTCGTCATTCAATCAAAAAATAAAGCATTTGAACCTGAAGACTTCAAGCTGTCTTAGCATACATAAGCTGCCGCACGGCCATTAAGGTTACTAATATATCATACAGAATTAAAAAAAAACCTTAAGGATACCTTTAAGTTCAAATAACTATTCTTCCTAATAGAAAACCTCATCAAAAATGTCTTAATTGAATCATCATATCTGAATACGTACTTCAAACGACTAAACACTTTATTAAACGAGAAAATTCCATACGAAGGGCCATAGCGGCGTGAACCGTCACGCCATCCAATTCACTTAATAATATTTGTTATTACCTCACCGTACGAAAGCACCTAACATTACTAAGAAGATTATGGACTCGCGAAATGCCTTAGTACAGTGCATTGCAATATAATGACAGTATCGTATTATTATAACCGTTTGGCGAAAAATAATGAATATGAATATGGGCCGCATAATGGCCGGCGCTCATAGACGGCATGGCACGGCATGGCATGGCAAAGGATTTTATTACTAATCAAGTTATTTTGAATCTTATTGCCACGAGTTTAGAATTCACGTTACTTTATTTCAATACCACAGTGCCGCGACGTGCCGCGGGATGCTGTGGCATGACGCGACGCGCCGCGGGATGCTCCGGCCAGACGTGTCATGCCGTTTCATTCCACGGATTGCCGCGGTGCGCGAGAGAGAGAGAGTGGCTGGGCATTCAGCAGGATGCCACGGCATGCCACGGGACGCCGCGGGATGCCGCAGCATGACCTGCCGTGCCATGCCGTCAATGAGCGCCGGCCCTTAGACGGCTCTCAGTCACTCAGCGAGCTATGGAAAGGGCTATGCTCGGTGTTTCTCTACGTGATCAAATCAGAAATGAGGAGACCCATAGAAGAACGAAAGTCACTGACATAGCCCAGCGGATTAGCAAGCTGAAGTGGTAGTAGGCAGGCCACATATCGCAAAACCGATAGCCGATGGGGCACAAAGATGCTGGAATGGAGGCCACGTACCGGCAAGCGCAGCGTTGGACTTCCACCTACAAGGTGGACAGACGACCTGATAAAGATCACAAGAAGTCGCTGGATGCAGGCTGTTCCCAACAAGTCGGTCTGGAAATCTTTGGGGGCGGCCTATGTTTAGCAGTGGACGTCCTGTGGCTGGTGATGATGATGATTATACTGGGCGAAAAATAGACATGTTATTGCTAAAAATAACGGTAGCTAGTAAGAAAACATAAGTAGAAAATATTTTAATAATTCTGTTGGCTTGACACATTGTGGGCAATATCTTTGTCTCAATTAACTATATTTAAAATATAAGACGGAATCAACTTCGTTTTATTTGCCACCTTTTTCCATTAAGACCATTTCATTTATTGTCTTTAAGATACATTTCATTTCGGTCAAATAAAAGTCTATTATATTCTTTTGTTACCTCGACCCTCATTTCCCCACTCATTGTTACCTTTCCGTGTTTTTAATTCAAGACTTGTCCCATTATTTTGTCCTCCATTGCTTGTATAGATTATGATATGTCTATAATTCCGCCTTTATGTGTTCAGATTAAGTATAATCTTGTACGTAGGAGGATGCTTTTAAGAGTTCTTTAATATGTGTTAATACTCCGATTTCTTGATGGAATATTATGTTAGCGTCTATAATTTTGATAGTATTACCTTCAGCTTTGTTAATGTCTTGCTCGTTATAATTAATCATAGGATCAATATTACCTATTAATTATAGATTTAAGGTTACAAAAGATTTGTTCGCAGCTAAGCTCTAATGGTTTTATAAGCATTCAAAAAAATAAACATAAAAAAATAAAACATAATAAACAGCGAACCCATCTCTAATAAAAAAAAAGCATTAATGAAGTTATAATGTTCGCAACTATTTTTTATTATTTGATTGAACAACGACACAAGCAAGGCCTAATGGTAAGCGCCAAGCTTGCCCATAAACAGAAGTAACACCACACAGAAATTTGAATTACAAAACACTACATGGCACTGGACTACGGTCGTCAGCCCGAGACATAAGATGTTAACTCTCATAATGCCCAATAATTTTTCTGGCTTCAATATCCTTCAAACCGAAACACAACAGTGCTTACACAATGTTGCTTGGCGGCAGAAATAGACAAAGCGGTAGTAATAACCCTGACGGCCTTTCGCACACGAGGGACCGAGTTATTGTTTAAGTAACGTTTATAAATACACCTCATAGTTTCCAAATTATGAGTAAAGCATTCAACCGTCTAGAAGATACAAAACCAGCCATTTTGCTAAAATGAATACCCTTAAATGCCTTTGAAATTGATGCAACTGATTTTGTGGCAGAGCAAACTGAATTCCAAATCCAGCTGTTTTGGCCATTTACCAATACAGCTGGCGTTCCTTACATAATCATAAACTATAGGTAACTGAAAGAGAACCATCTGCTAGTAACAAGCAGCTAGATATTAGAAGACATTTGGTGGGATCATATTAATTTTATCCTTTTTTGGGATAAATGGCTGGATAATGGATGTATGGATTCAGCTGAATACGAGAAAAGGTTACGCTTACGCACTGATGTGTTTCGATTTAATGAACATCGAAGCCATTACATTACTGGGCATTGTGAGACTTAGCATGTCATGTCTTGAGGTGATGAACGCATTTCAGTGCCATATAGTGATTTGTAATTCTTTCTAAAAGTTCTGTATGGTTTTGTGTCTGTTTATGGGCAGGCGTAGCGCTTACCAACAGACGAGCGAACTGCTCGTTTCATCATTCAATAAAAAAGGGATCAGGACAAAGTGTATGACTGTTGCGAGTATTTATAAAAAAAATCTAATCTTCCACAAAGACAGTCAACGTTCGCTATATCTTCAGGGTCAATAACACTCGATATTCTAAAAGCCGATCTGATATTCTCAAAAGGGATCTATTCTGTATCGCCATTGCTGCAACATACGTTTTCCCCGAACGGAAATCGAATCCGATGTACATTTCATTGGTTCCAACTTACTGCATAAAGTTATTTCCAAATGAATAATATTTTACGGAATGTATCAATGGGATTTAAGGCACTACACTGTAGTATTATAGAAAGTAGTGGTCATATTTAAAGGTCTGACAGTGACTTTCGTTTTTAATGAGGCTAATAAGGTGTAACCTGTACACCCAAGTTTCGCCGAGATTATTTCCGTCCCATGATGTGATAGGGTGAACGTATCGCCTTACTGGACACAATTTTAGACGCCGGACTGACATTGAGCATTTTGTGATATAAAAACTGAATATTACTTTTATCCGACTCGGGGATCGAACCCGAAACCTCAGCACAGCAGTATACGCAATACAAGTGCGTCACCAAGGCACTTAATTATAGAATACCTAATTTAAATCTAGAAAATGTTACTCAAAACCGTCACATAAAAGTTGGTGAAACTAAAAACCTAAATGTAATGACAAAGTTTACGGAACAGGGACAACGCATGAGCGCTAATCCTTAATTAACACATCTAATTAATGATAGTACTTAATTAAAATGTGAACTCATGTATGGATGCTGCGAGTTGTTTTTCTGAGCTTAGAAAACATTACAGAAATAGACAAAACGGGGGTGCTAATCCAGATGGCCCCACGCGTACGAGGAACCTACCATCTAGTACCACGTGGAACTGACTTACTAGGTGGTGCTACCTGGTAAGCGATTAAAATTATATATTATAATAATGAATTATTTCAAAAAAGAAAAAAATTGGTGTGTGTCGTGGGACACCAGGTAGGAACGAAGTTCCTTCGGCTAATGTAGAATCGACACAAATTGTAAAAAATACAAATTATCAACTAAAATAACAAAATATGTCTCTTTATTTTTGTTTGACAACATAAAATTACATAGTTATGCACCCCGCTCCCCTCATGACATTATAACCGCATGCTAATGTGATGTAACCTTATTTACTATAGGAAGGACATTACAATTGCTGACACAGGTACTCAGATGTAATTCTATCTAATTGTAATATGATATTCTTGTTTTGTCTAAAGCTCTTAATATCAAATTATGTTGACCATAAAAAGTGCTAGCCTGGCGTCTAGACGGTGATCTTGTTATGATCATAATGCGTAGATCTAAGCATTCATTGTCAACAGATGAACAGGTATAAATAAGGAAATTTGTCAATTGTAATTCAGTTCGCAATAAAGCTTCATTGTGAAGACTTGTTTTTTTTTAAAAACCTCCGGGCGCTCCCGCGCAACTTATCTGGCGCAGCCGGTAGGATATCCGCGACTGTAAGCTTTGTCTGCGAGTACACAAGCATCGGTCTTGCGGCATAGCTCCGGATATCCTCGAACCAAATAAATTCGATAAACGGCGGGAACCGAAGGTCGTCGCCCACGAAGTCAGCTTTACGAGAAGGCATGGGATCGAGCGGATTGTAAGTAGACCTCTTTACATTTCCTGTCTCATCCTTGCTATTTTTCCTGTGGTTGATTTTGTACGACACAATTTAAAAAAAAAAGGTGAACTCCGTAACTTTTGAACAAAAATAGTCGAAAGTTATTTGACTTCTGCACAAAAATAGGCAGGCTAATTTTAAGAAATAAGAATTTTTGATTGAAATATTTGAATTATTGATTAAAATATTTGAATTTAGATTTATTGTTACAAAGTTTTAATTGTGTGTGTTTAAGTGTGTGTTAATTTTTATTTTTAATTTACTGTGTGTATAACTGTGTGTTAATTTTATTTTTTATTTGATTGACTGTGTGTTATATATAAGTGTGAAAATATGTCGCGCAATGGTGAATTTCAAATGATTCCTAAAGACTTTATATGCTTAATTCCAAAATTCAATGGAGATCAAAGTATATTAAACTTATTCATAAGAATAAGTGAATATATTTTGAGAAATTTTGGTGAAGTAAATAATCCGGTTCAATCCACATACGTTTTTCAGTGCATTAGTAGTAGATTGTGTGGTAGAGCCGCAGGTTTATTAAGTGAACGCGAAGACATAACCACATGGGAACAGCTCAGATCTGTTCTCATCCAACATTTTGGAGATCCTAGATCTGAAGAGTGCGTAGCCATTGAACTAGAAAATTTAAAAATCAATTCTGGTGAAAGCTATTTACAATTTTGCAATCGCATCCAACAAATACGCAGCACTCTTCTTTCTAAGATAAACTTATTATTGGACGAAAATATTAAAGCAGCAAAAATGATAATTTATAATAATTTGTCTCTGAACGTGTTCATGTACAACCTTACTGAAGATTTAATTCGAATTGTCAGATTGAAAGATTGCACAAGTCTTGAAAGCGCACTTAGTGTTGTAATGGAAGAAGTAAACTTCCAAATACAATACAATGCGAAAAATAAAAATAGATGTGCTGTAAAGACACCTCAGCATTCTTACCCACCTAACTCTACTAATTCAGATGTGAATAAAGCTCATTTCCAGCCGACATTTAGACCAAACCCTTTAAATAATTTAAATCAACAATTTAAATTTGGAATGCCAAATCAATTATCCAATAATTTCAGGCCTGTTAATTCAAATGGATTCAAATTTGGTCTTCCAAATCAGGGTAATAATTTCAGACCGAATTATACACAGCCCCAAAGCAATTTTAAATTTGGTTTACCGAATCAGCAAGGGTTTAGACCGAATGCCAACTATCGCCAAAACAATTTTAAGTTTGGCATAGTACCCCAACAGGGATATAGGCCACAATTTAACAATGCTCAAATGAGACCATTTAATAATGCACCAAACCAAGAGTTTACGTTTGGTATTCCATCGCAAAGCCAACCTCAACGTAATGTACAAGATGCTGATGTATCTATGCGTACTGCCCCTCCACTTAGACAAAATACAGTCACTCATCAATCGGATAATGATTATAATAATTTGTTTTATTCCGAAAACGATGCTGAGATAATCCAAGACTCTGATGATCAGTACAATGATTTTCCAAATGTGAATTTTACTGATGATAAGGAACAAAATGATTGCGAAATTTTTTATACTGAAAATATGAAATTCACTGATGATGGCAGTGAACGTTTACAGGAACACGAAATTACCTTAGAACCCCGAACTGAACTATGCATCAAAATACCCACCAGCTTAAATAATAGTAATGCAGATGCTCTTACAAATATAACATTGGATGCTCTTACCGATAAAAGTGGTAATACATCAATGGAAGTAAATACAGATGATACTGAAAAATCAATCGTGATATCAGACTCATCTGAAACATTATATGCCCCTTCAATTTCAGAAAATACTATGAATTTTTCAGTTCATTCTCCCTCATCCAGTACACTTACAGTTAGTTCATTACCCGAAAGACTTTACACTGCAGACGATATTGATTCAAATAGCAAATTTGATGTTCATTTTAACCAATACTATACACCACCATTGGTAGCAGACCATATAAAACATACGACATACCCATATAAATATTTGACCGTGAATAAACGTGGAGGTAAAACCTCCCTTGATATTGAAGAAGGTGACACAGTTGAAGTTGTAAACATGAAGCGAAGTAAAAATAAACCTCGCTTCCGAAAACCTACAGTTATTGGTAACATTACCAGGAATAAACGTTATAGTAAAAAAAAAAAAAGAGAGTCAGCTGTACCTATTAAGGACGTAAAACGACCTTCACAGGTACCTCCTCGAGCTCGTGCTGCTGATCACGAGTTACACCCTTCAACTTTAATGGATAGTTAAGACATAGATAAGTAATGATGATAGATAAGTAAGTTATCATAATGGACTATAATTAAGAGTTTAGATTTAAGTATCACAAAAGAGGAATTAGAAATTAACATCAATAGATATGCTAATTTAAATGATCATGTTGGAAAATATTTTAAGAATAGACCACCTAACCATCAATTACTTAATATAAAGCTTCAAATAAATTATATCATGAACTCTACAATTGAAAAATTTTGATAAACTTTGATATCGGAAATGTCTGAATCACTTTTGAAAATAAATAACTCAACAACCAATAATTTTATTAATATAGATAAAGAATTATGGGAAATGAGAAAATTAATAAACCAGAGTAATGTTAATATAACAATTCATAACTTTATTAATATTTGACAGTGGGTGGGTAGTTGACAGGCACACATGTACATATTTTTCTTAGTGTTTTAAAGTACAATTAAAAATAAATCTTACATAGTTCGAGTGATATTTATATGAATTTATAATTAACAGATTGTATTACCTGTCGGAAAGTGTTATCTCCTTCCAATTAACAACATTTATTTCACAACCCTACTTTTATTTTCACTTGTTGCACACTCTGCATAATGGAGGCAGTGCTGGAATCCCAAGTAAAGCTGCAAGCTCTCTTCCTTAACAAGATGGATGATTTTCAAGCGCAGCTGAAGGAGTCTTCTTCCAGCGCAAACTCTTCAATAGCAGAGGAGTTTATTTCGTTTCGCTCATTCATACTGAATGCAATCAAATCCCTTCAGGACCAAATCCATTTACTTGCACGAGAGTCCGATAGCCAGGAGATGCGGTCACGTCGGAAGATTTTACTGGTGCATGGAGTGGCAGAGGAAAAGGATGAGGACACAATGGCCTGCGTGGTGAATGTTGTGGCCTCATACTTGAAGGTGAGCGATTTTTCTGCTGCACACATCAGTCGATGCCAGCGGATGGGTCGCTCTTCTGGCCCTGAAAAGCCCAGGCCAATTCTGCTGAAGCTGCGAGACCTTTCTGGTCGCCTTAAGCTGTGGTCTGCAAAGTCAGCTCTCAAGGGGACCGGAATAACGCTGTCAGAGTTTCTGACTAAGCCGAGGCATGACGCTTTTATGCTGGCTCGTCAACGTTATGGCATCACCAAGTGCTGGACACGAGAGGGCTTTGTGTATGTACTTGGACATGACGGCAAGCGCCACCGGATTACTAGCGTTGCTGAACTGGATTTGATCGAGGCACCGGTCCCCAGCACCATTTCTTCGAATATTAAAAACGCGAAAGCTACGGTGCCTGCTGTGGCTCCGAAACAAAAGCGTAAACAAGTGAAACCAAAGTAACAAGTTTGATAGCACTGGTACCTACAGTTGTGACAGTAATATAAGGTAGTTTACAGATAACTTCGTTACAATTAGTATAAATTAATACACAAACGTTTTCAATAATCTGTCACCCACAATTACTTTTGTTTTTATTTATTTTTATGTGACAAGTTACAACTTTCACTTGACATCTCATCTGTCAGTGACGTTTTTCTTTTTTTTCTGTGTGGTGTGATAGGTCCTTTCGCCATTTAGTTTCCACATTACACAGATTAATAAATGTAATATAATATGAACTTAATTTATTAATTTGTGTATTCATTATGAAAGTATTATATTGTAGTGATATTATATATTGTAATAGGAGACTAGTAGTTTATTCTTGTCGTTGCTTGTTATATTAGTGTTGTTATATTATTATTAGTGTCTGTTTCACTACTAGTTTGTGTTTATTTCCATAAGTTTCTACTCTGTAGTATCTCTTTCCAACACAACCGGCAGGTGAATAATGATTGATTTAAATTAGTATTTTTTTTTTTTTTTTTTGCATTAATATTATTATTGTATAATTATACTCTTATTGTATTTATAGTATTTATTTATTATTACTTAACATGTTAAACATCTTTGGCGACAACGATAGCTGCAGCGGTGATGACTACTTTACTGCATCATCTGGTGAATCCCTTAACAGCAGTCACGATAGTTTAACAAGTCTGCTACCATTGTCGGACTTTCTTGAGAGTAGTTTCTCCGATGTACCGAAAAATCTCAACATTGTTCATATAAATGCGCAGAGCATTCCGTCTAGTTATCCTGAAATGCTGGCGTCTCTTGACCAGAAAAACATTCATGCTATAATAGTCTCCGAAACATGGCTCCGACCGTGCTTGCCATCTACTTCCTATTCTCTTCCCGGCTTCACACTCATACGGAACGATCGCATCGGTAACGTGGGCGGTGGGGTGGCTATTTACTTAAAAGCTAACATTCCATACTCTGTCATTAGCCGATCGCCACAACCCCCTCCTGCGAATGCTGGTGAACATTTGTTCATTGAGATACTTTTATCTCATACAAAAATTCTGTTAGGAGCCTATTATAGCCCTTCTTCAAATCTGAACTATTTTTCTTCATTCGAAACTCTCTTAGGTGATCTTTGTCCTTCTTACAGTCATTCCATTATTTTGGGTGACTTTAATACTTGCCTTCTTAAGCGTAATCTTCGTACCATCCAGTTAGAATCCGTCGTGAAATCGGTTAACATGCATATTCTTCCCTTACACGCAACTCATCATTTTCCCAACAGCACTCCTTCCCTTCTTGACTTAATGATGGTCACTTCTCCTCAGCATGTTGCCAAACATGGCCAATACACAGCCAATGATTTTTCATATCACGATTTGATTTATTTGTCCTATAAAATACGTCCTCCAAAACCTAAACCTCAAATCATTCTGCAGCGCAATTTTAATAGTATAGACCGTGCAGTATTTTTAGATGATGCAAGTAAAATTGACTGGAGTCCCGTCACTAACAGTGACTCAGTTGACGATCAAGTGGCCATTTTTAATTCTATAGTAATGCAACTTTATGATAAACATGCTCCTCTCCGTGTAATTAAATTAAAACAGTTACCAGCTCCCTGGCTGACAGATGACATTAGAGCCTTGATGCATAAAAAAACAGTTGCTAAGACTAGGTACAAACTGCGGCCAACTGATGTAAATAAGGAGAAGTATGTTCAGACCCGTAATCGCTGCAATATGGTGTGTAGGGATGCAATTCGTCGTCATGTTCATACATCTGTCGAAGATGCGAACCCAGCTAAAGTCTGGAAGTTTCTTAAGTCATTGGGAATTGGCAAATCGAATCATAATTTAGCTTCTAATAACCTAGACATCAACTCGCTGAACTTGCATTTTTCTTCGGCCCCTGCTACGTCAGAGGAGGATATTAATTCCACTATCAACCTATTGTCTGCCATTCCAACTCCCGACTTCTCTCCCTTTGTCTTTAATCAATTCACTGAATGTGATGTTAAGAAGAGCATATTATCCATCTCTTCCAACGCTATAGGTGCTGATTTTATCAGTAGGAACATGCTACTGCCTCTCCTTGATATTATCCTTCCAGTCCTTTGTACCATTTTTAATAACTCCGTTTCCTGTTCCAAGTACCCTGATGTCTGGAAAGATGCGCAGATTATTCCCTTACCTAAAAAATCTAACCCTAAATCCTTTACTGAATATCGTCCGATTTCCATCCTTCCATTCCTTTCAAAAGTCCTGGAGCGGCTTGTCCACAAACAATTTACTAATTTCCTTACCAGACATGACTTGCTCAACCCGCTCCAATCCGGTTTTCGTCCTGGGCATAGTACTGTATCCGCTCTCATTAAGATCACTGATGATATCCGCGAGGGTATGGATGGCGGTAAGCTTACTGTTCTAACACTGTTAGATTTCAGTAATGCTTTCAATACCGTCAATTTTGATATACTGCTGGCTTTACTTCGCTCAATTAACATATCTCCATCGGTGGTTGATTGGTTTCACAGTTATCTGTATGGACGCCGGCAACGGGTTCGCCTTGGAGATTCATACTCTTCTTGGTGTAACACAACTGCTGGTGTTCCGCAGGGCGGCGTACTATCTCCTCTCCTTTTTTCAGTTTTCATCAACTCTATATCTCAGCTTCTTTCTTCTTCCTACCACCTATATGCAGACGACCTTCAAATTTATTCTCAAGCTCATGTCAGTGAGCTAGATTCAGCTATCGCAATCACTAATACTGATCTATGTCAAATCTTAGAATGGAGTAAATCTTTCGGCTTGTTAGTGAATCCATTAAAAACACAGGTCATTATCATTGGGAGTTCTCGTATGATATCCACAATTGATTGGGCTACCATTCCACCAGTAGTTTTTGATGGGACAGTCATTCCTTATAGCGAATCTGTTAGGAATCTTGGCGTGGTAATGGATCGGTCTTTAACTTGGGATGCGCACCTACAGTCGATCAGCAGCAAAATTTTTGCATCGGGCGCGTCGCTAAGACGTCTTCGCAATTTCTTACCCACTGCTACTAAAATTGCGCTCGCACAGTCTCTTCTTCTCCCCATCTTAGATTACGCTGACGCCTGCTACCTCGATCTTCGGGAGGACCAGCTAAACAAGCTTGAGCGACTCCAAAATTTCTGTATCCGATTCATATTTGGTTTACGCAAATATGATCACATATCTCACTTTCGCACGAAGCTCAAGTGGCTGCCTATTCGCCTTCGTCGGAATGCTCATATTCTTTCCTTGGTGTATAATATCTTATTCAATCCTACTACCCCGCGCTATTTAAAAGTTCGTTTTTCCTACGTACATAGCTCTCACGCCCGTTGTCTTCGGTCTTCGGAGAATCTCACCCTCAGGATACCTAAGCACAATAAAACGTTCTTCGGTGATTCTTTTACTGTTCAAGCTGTTCGGCTGTGGAATGCTCTACCACTTAACATAAAAGAGGCGCCGTCACTTGATGTTTTTAAAAGCAGAGTTGATAACTGGTATCATTCGTCCCTGTAGTTTATTTTTGCCGTCATCCTTAATTTCCTTCTTCGCTGTATTATTATATATTAGTATATCATATTGTTATGAAGTATTGTAAGTATTGTATGTATATATATATGTATATGTTTAATTAATATTCCTATAATATATTATAATTTTAGCGCTTTGTTGTACCTACACCCCGTCTCATGTTTATTGATAATTCTCTCCATCCAATGGTTGCCTGGAAGAGATCGCTTTTAGTGATAAGGCCGCCACTTGTGGCACATTTATTTACTTGTTGTTTTTGTCTATTATTGTTTTCTGTTTTTATGTGTGTGTCTACAATAAAGAGTTACTATCTATCTATCTATCTATATTTATAATTTATTTTTGCACAATTTCCAATTATTGTACATTCGGTTGGAAGAGATTGAAACTTGTATTACTTTTAGTAAATTAAAAACTTTACACCAGTCACTTTTAAATTCTGACGAATTATTAATTTTGTTAAAAGAAATAGAGAAATCTAATAAACTCATTTACCCAGTTAGCTATGATAATTTAATTAAGTTAGAATTATGTATTAAGATAAAAGTTTATTCAAAAGGAAGTCAAATAACATTCATTTTGGACATACCTATAATTAAAGATGAAATATACATTTATTACAAAATCATTCCAATACCCATCACCAATTCCTTTGGTAAAACAGTTATCATAATCCCAAAATATCCCTACCTCCTAGTAAGAGGGTCAAATATGGTCTCGCTCTCCCAGCCGTGCAGCGAACTCTATGAGGCGACGTTCCTATGTTATGAAGATGATACTCAATTACCATTAGAAGACACATGTATAACATCATTGATGAAATTTTCGCACAACACCAGTTCTTATCAACCCATACCAGTTGAAATAAACTCTATAAAAATAGAGCCAATAGAGAAACGAAGATGGATTCTCTACAGCAAAGCGGAAACTATATTTACAAAAAGCTGTCATAATGAAATGACAAAAGAAAGCATAAAAGGGACTTACCTCCTCACACTTGACGATCACTGTGACGCCAAAATAGACAACGTTACCCTGAAATCCCACTATGCGGGAATTAGCACAATGGACTTCAGAAAACTGCCAATTATTGATCTTCCAGAAATAACGACTATAGAGCCACAAACAGGATGGAAACCAATAAATTTGGATGCTGCTGAGTTGAAAAATCTACAGAATCTAAATGAATTGTTGAAGAGCAGTGAAAGTGAAGTGGAAATTCGTGAAAAAGGCATTTTTGTGAAAAGTGTTAGCGCAGCTACTCTGTTATTATATGTAATCATATTTCTGTTCCTTTTTGTGTGTATAGGGTATAAGTATAACTTTTTAAAATATATTGTGTGTCGAAATAATCAGAGAAATATACATCCCTCTGATAATTTCGAAGCTATGGGGGGAGGAGTTATGCACCCCGCTCCCCTCATGACATTATAACCGCATGCTAATGTGATTTAACCTTATTTACTATAGGAAGGACATTACAATTGCTGACACAGGTACTCAGATGTAATTCTATCTAATTGTAATATGATATTCTTGTTTTGTCTAAAGCTCTTAATATCAAATTATGTTGACCATAAAAAGTGCTAGCCTGGCGTCTAGACGGTGATCTTGTTATGATCATAATGCGTAGATCTAAGCATTCATTGTCAACAGATGAACAGGTATAAATAAGGAAATTTGTCAATTGTAATTCAGTTCGCAATAAAGCTTCATTGTGAAGACTTGTCTTTTTTTAAAAACCTCCGGGCGCTCCCGCGCAACTTATCTACATAGAAATAGAATAGAAAAATAGAAATAAAAAAAAGACGTGTAGTACTCGGAGACTGCCGCGGTAAAGCTATTGTATAGCATTTTTTATCAACTTATGTAATTATAAATAAAAACTTATTAATTTAGACTTAGACTGGCTACTAAACGGTGGACGGCCGTGTTCTATAATCAAAAATTCAAATTCAAATTTCAAACCGCGTCTACAATTCCAAATGTCATAAGTTATCTATCTGTTTTATTAACGGAATTTCGACTTTAACTTTGTGTGCTAGATATCAAATTAAGTTTAAAAAAAGTCTCATTTAACGGTTTTATTCCACGCATTTTTTCCACGCATTTTTTCCACGCATATTTCTTACGGTTTTACTATCACATTTTTTTCAGTTCGGTCACGCAGCGAAATCCCTATCCCCTCCAAGCCTGCCGTAAGGAACTTCGTTCCAAAAATATAATAAATATATAAATACACACATATATAGACTCACGTCTGTTTCCCATAGGGGTAGGCAGGGAAAAAGAACTTCCACCTGATACGATCCTTACACACCTCTTTAGCCTCTTTCACTCTCATTATATTCTTCATGCATGCACGTTGGTTTAGATTATTTCTGACCTGGCCTTTCTCGAGATTATCTTCGACTTAAAGAAATAAATCTTTGCAGAAATGCGATCGGAAAAGAAACAGCAAGAGAGAAAATATTAGATGTACATCTTTTAATGTCAGTAAAGGACTGTAAATATATTTAAACATTTCCGACATGCTGAATGAAACAAATATATATGTAAAAGCATCATACAGTAACGTTGGTAGAAAATATGAGATAAAGCGGGTAAACAATTTAATAATGTAATACTTTTAGTGGTAGAGCCACGCTGTGGACAGTTTTGTCTACAACATGAATGGTTCGGCTCGACCGAGTCGTTACCACTGTCTCACATAATACTGACGTGAAGAACCGGCTTACTACTGCGTTGCGTACGGTGAGTGAGATATCTGGAGGCATAAATGCCCCTGCCCTTCCCAATCCCCAATTATCCCTTTCCTTTAAGCCGGCAACTCGCCTATGATTCTGGATATGTAACATAAAAGTGCTAACAATAAATTATTATTACATCGATTTACTTTACACATACAACTTAAATACGCTCATCACTTATCTCCTCACCACCAAAGGGGCAATGGAAAGGCCAGATCTTGTAGATGTTCGCAAATCATTTCCGTGCACCTGAGCAAAGGAGCGTGATCAGAGCAAGTGCAATTCCGCATACACTGGTGTCACAATACTCAACTCTATACCGTATTGGTAGAATTTTCATTTAAAACTACACGTGAACGGTGAATTTTGAACGAATGTTCAAAATTGTGTAGTTGCGAAACGATAATGTTATAAATTCAGAAGCACGGGACTGTGAAATGATAAAGGCAAGTCTTGCGTATATTATAATTGTTTCACGTGTGTATTTGGTCGGTTTACTGCAAGAACTCATTTACTGACAAATAGTGGAATTACTGGGCATTATAATAAGACTTAACATATTATGTCTCGGGGTGACGAGCACAGTTCAGTGCCATTCAGTGCTTTGTAATTCAGTTATGTGTGGTGTTGCTTCTGTTTATGGGCATGCGTGGCGCTTATCATCAGGTGAGCGCCTTGCTTTTCTCATCATTCAATCAAATAAAAAAATCCTACTAATATTATAAACGCGAAAGTTTTTAAGTATGGATGGATGTATGTTTGTTACTCTTATCACGTAAAAATTACTGGATGGATTTTAATGAAACTTTACAATAATATGGCTTATACATCAGAATAGGACATAGGCTACTTTTTATCCCGGAAAAAGCAAATCACGCGGGCGGAGCCGCGAGCAAAAGCTAGTCTAAATATATATTAGCGCTTTAGTATATTTATCCTTCCAGTGAATAAGATCATCATTTCAGCGTATGTCTGAAACAGATGTTCATAATAATTCAAGTCGTAGTAATGTATCTGTATCAGTAAGCATCAACATAATCAAATTCATACAGAAATGTACGCCAAAGCCCACATCGTCGAAAGTGTAGTAAATAGCGAAACATTATTTTTTAGAACGCCCGACCGTATCGTTGACATTCAAAATATGACACCCAGTATTCCATTCGCATTTCTATGTTTATTGAATTCGATAGGCGACTACGTTGGAATGGAAAAACGTCAGGCTTTTATCACGGGTTCCGCTGTAACGTTGAATGTGTACAGAGATGACTTCGAGAGTCAGTTCCGATGGATTTTCCAGTCAACATTTGAGTGCTGATTTTAGTTTGTATTTTTATGCGCTTTTTGATGTGCTTACATTTTTTTATTCGATTTGTTGTATTTTACAAGGTGGTAGGTCCCTGGTATGCGAGAGGCCGTCTGGGTTGGTACCACTGCTATGTCTGTTTCTGCAGCTAAGCAACAGTGTGTAAGCACTGTTGTGTTTTGTGAGGAAGGTAATTTTCCTGACACGGTAATGTCCGAGACACGAGACACGAGACCGCGACAAATGACGACATTTACACGTCCATAGTGTATGGAATTGTATAGGTACATTTTCAGTTTCCTTACAATTTGGTTTGGTGTGGTGTTAAAACCTGCTATAGTGACCCACACACCTTGTGTGGATCGCGTTCCAGGATCAGCCAGTGTATATCCGGCTCTGCCGAAAGGTTTGCGACATGACTTGATGTTTGCTGGGTTGGGTATGAGGGTACATCCTTGCATCCATGTGCCTGCATCGGGTATCCGTCTGTCCTGACGCAAGCCCCTCGATTTGGTTCCTTCTACTTAGTAGTGTGAAGAAGCATTTATACAGGTCGGCATGATTCTAGTGACTGCCGATAAACTTATTTCTGTTGTCGTTGGTTTTTAAACTACACTGCGCTTACCATCAGGTGTAGTGCATCACTTTGCTGTGCTCGGATAAAAAATATTACGTTATTACAGAACTATAGCGCGTTTAACATATAAATTCTTACGGAACCCAACTAACATCCAATGAAAGAATAAAACTGAATGCAAAGTAAGGTGCCTAAGCTTTTGTTTGTGATAAAATACTTTGCACCGTCTCCAACGTGAGAATGTTCCGAGAAACTATCAATATTTATTGGCTACCATATTATTATATTCACTTCATATGCCTATGCGTCATATAATTTTATTCCTGGCCATCAGTTTTTAGATTACAGTTTATTCACTGGTCATATGGTGAGACCGCAGAATCTTAATATTAATATACAGAAGGAATACTCTCTCGATGACACCGTTGTATTGCATACACGGTACGACTGCTGTGCTAAGGTCTGAGGTTCGATCCCTTAGTCGGGTAAAGTGATATTGGGTTTTTTCTACGAATGTTCAATATCAGCTTGAAGTCGAATTA
This sequence comes from Amorpha juglandis, assembly GCA_949126905.1. NCBI lineage: Eukaryota > Metazoa > Arthropoda > Insecta > Lepidoptera > Sphingidae > Amorpha > Amorpha juglandis. Next base: position 1,583,248 of record OX421368.1, read on the forward strand.
CGTCAAATTTGAAGTCTTTCTCCATCCTCGAAGGGATGGCACTTTAAGGTGTATAATTTCTTCTTCAAATTCAAATAGGACTGAATATCACCCGTAATAGTACCCTTTTCTAATAAAAGAGATTCATCGAAATCACTTTGTGTAAATTTATACGTGGTTATACATCTAAAAAAAAAAAGCATCAATTTTTTTTTTCTCTAATTACGGCAAAGTGACTGCACTACGCCTGACGGTAAGCGTAGTGCAATCCAAAAAACTAGTGACCAACAAACAATGAGTTTATCGGTGGTCACCAGAGTCATACCGGCCTGTGTGTTTTTTCTCTCGTCGGAGAGGGAAGTAGCAAATCAAGGGACCGGCGATAGGACAGGAGGATGACCGATGCAGGCACAGTGATACCAGGATATACCCCAATCAACCATCTAGTCATGTCACAAGCCCCTCGCGAGAACCGAATATACACTGGCTGATCCTGGAACGCAATCCACACAAGGTGTGTGGATCATTATGGCAGGTTTTAACAACATGTGTACGGGGGTTGCTATTCGGGTGGATATGAAATCCTACCACCAGTAAAAAAAATTAAGAAAGAAAGACAATTTATTAGTCACAGATCACAGTTAAAAAAGTAAATCCATTGCTTGGTTTGGCATTAGTGCTTCATAACTGTGACAGATAAGTCACTCAGCGTACTCTGTGCTGTGACGCGTACCGTAACTCAGCGCTGATTTTCAGTGGTCACACTACTTTACCTTTTTTTTTTTAATAGCATAGGCCAGCAAACAAGCAAGTGGGTCATCTGATGGTAAGTGATCTCCACCGCCCATGTACGCCCACAATACCAGAATAATCATGGACGCGTTGCCACCCTTAAGGGAAAGGGATAATTAGGGATTGGGAAGAGGAGGGGGATTTGGGCCTCCGGATATCTCACTCACCGTACGAAACGCAGCAGGAAGCCGCTACTTTAACCGAGCCGTCCCATTCATGCTGTAGACAAAACTGTCTACAGCGTGGCTCTATCACTCTTTATACCTTTCCACCTACCGTGAAATCCTACAGCTACTTTCCCTACTGCGAAATTTCTCCGTTTTTTCCAACGGTACTAAACTTAATGTAATTTCTAATTCGTTGTTACTTTTATTCGAGTTGTACGAACCATTACTACAATTGAGCACACGCTGTTATTTGTGCAGCGTTTTAAAACAATGGTTTTTAATTAAAAGTTTTAGTGGAAAAGTCGATTGGGATAACCATGTTTTTATAAGTCTGGTATTTTTGCTGGAAACACTAGAAAAGTATTTGGAATCTTATCTTGTATCTGTTTTATCTTTCGAACGTTTTTTTTACCTCAATGCCGAGAATTTCACTCGGCATACACCTGTTAAATATTTCATCGCAGTCGTCAAGGTAGACATGACATACTTACGCACATAAGTCCCAATTAATCCCCATAATAGCTGGTATTTCACTGGCTTCAATGTCTTTCAAAACGAAACATAATAATACTTACACATTGTTACTTGGCGGCAGATTTTTTTTCATTGAATGACGAGATGAGCAAGGCGCTCGCCTGATGGTAAGCGCCACGCCTGCTCGTAAACAGAAGCCACACCACACAGAACTTTGAATTACAAAGTACTGAATAACACTGAACTACGCTCGTCACTCTGAGACATAAGATGTTAAATCTCGTAAAACCCAGTAATTTCACTAGCTTCAATTTCCTTAAAACCGAAACACAACAGTGCTTACACACTGTTGCTAGGCGTCAAAAATAGACAAAGTGGTAGTACCAACCCACACGGCCTCTCGCATACGCCTACCACCTTGTAAAGTCCTCAGCCTAGCACACATAAAGTTGAGCCATTTAGGCTGTCACATGCAAACCAGACTGAATCTAATCTTTGTCTCCAAGACAGTTGGTATTGAGTAATAACTTTGGTTTATAGACGCCTTGTCGATAGCAGGCGTGGCTTTGTTCCAGGCAAGGCACTATTCCGATGAAATAGTTGTATTTTATGTAAATATGGATTTGGTATGTAATAGATTTCTTTTTCTTTACTTGGTACTATTGTGTGCAAGTATCGTAGCAAGTGAGAGACCTTGTCTGTGTTCCCTTGTGAGAAACAGGTGTTGCGGCCAAATGCAACAGTTCACAATAAATACTATATCACAATAAAACATTAAACACAACAGTTTACAATAAATACTATATCACAATAAAAACATTAAATACAGACATGTCCTGTCTTGGTGCTCCTTTTTTTCCCTTCTTTTTTTGTAACGACCACACCAGCGGGGGAGAGGAAAACGTGCGGGGCGTCAACGGCCTGCCGTATATATATGAATTCAAAGTTCAACGGCCTCTCTCTCAGTCGACTACAAGCTCAATAACAAAGACATTCGCGCGCGCGAGTCTTTTCCCGCCAAAAAGCCGGGCCCGGCGTAGCGAAAAAACCGCTTTAGCAGTGCACTGCCATCAAACAACCATCAAACTGCCATCAACCAACTAGCAAACAAACCGAAGAAAGAACTTTACATGGTGTGTGATATCCGCGGGGAAGAAATTGTACCAGTTTGGTGAGTCCTTTTGCCTATCCTTAAAACCAAGACAGTGACACAACGTATCACACGCTACACCACATCAGAAACATAAAAAACCGCATAAAACCACCTCGCGGAATCGTAAGCCCGCAATCCCGCAAACCAATAAATTTCCAGATACCGAATTAAGGCACGTTTGCATCCACATAAGTGTTTGGTCCTTTTCGAGCCGGATAGCTCTTGATTCGGTATACATTTATATCGCTTAAATAAATGATTATATTCCCGCATTAAATAGGTTCATATACCTACCGCTAACATAAATAAATGATTATATTCCCGCATTAAATAGGTTCATATACCTACCGCTAATATAAAGTTTACTATAAATTTACGATTCCGCGTGGTTCCGCCATTTTGTTAACGTTAAAGTCAGAAAGCACTAGGCACTAATTACCTCGTGCTGATCTACAATAAAATTATTGATAGCTTGTGTATTCTGCTACAATCATAATTACAATATTCGTACATATAAATTACGTTATTTATATTAGTAAGCTACGCCCGCGCATAGAACATTCTACTTGGTTCTACGTAGGTAGTTACGTAAATCAAATTTAACTGTTTCATTTTAATATAAATACATTCGAATTATTATAATGGAAAATTTGGAATTTAAAATAAATATTTTAACAGCCAAAAATGAGGCAATATTCCAACGCTTGTCATCTTTATATGAATTATCGAAAAAGGTATCTTTAACAACTGAGCTTCGTTCAACTGATAATTTTCTGGCAGAAACGGAAACTTTACCTACAATTCGCCAGGAATTTAGCGACAATTTAGATTCGATTAATTTATTCACTAGCCAAATAAAGCCCAATTATAAATTGAATTATTCACAACTAACTGCGTTTGAAGATATTTACACCCGTATACAACGTGTTCGTAGTATTGTCGGGGCGAACTCGAAGCAGCCTGCTACATCTCAAAACACGACAAAAAGTGTAGTGAAATTGCCAGCGATCCGTATCCCATCATTTGATGGAAATATAGAAAACTGGCCTCTATTTTACGCGTCATTCAAGGCTAATGTACATTCTAATTTGAATCTTACCGATTCGCAAAGAATACAATATCTGATAGGTAGTTTGTCGGGTAACGCGTTAAAAATAACGGCTGGTATCATACCCTCAGAAGAAAATTATAACTCAATATGGGATAGCCTTGTAGAGAAGTACCAGGACACGAGGGCATTAGGTGCGCATTATATGTCAAATTTACTGGATGTAAAACCCGCTTTAAATAATGCTGAATCGCTAGGTTCTTTTATCGAAACATTTCATGCTTCGGTTTCAGCTTTAGAAAGTCTAAAAATTCCTGATTTGAAGGATTTTATGTTCTTGCATTTGGCTATGAGGAAATTAGATTCGTCTACGTCGCAATTGTTCGAAAGATCCGTAAATCATGGTGATATACCATCTTATAAAGAGTGCGTAACATTTATCAGAGCTCAAGTAAAAATTTTTGAACGAACCGTACCGGGTTCGGTTCCCGGTCGAGGCACGACAGCTAATACGCGCAGTGGTTCAAAAAACAATTCGGTTGTGTGTAACCAACCGCGATTTAATAAAACTCAACAATCATTTGTTACATACGGCAATAGTTCTAATAAAAATAAAACATCAACTTGTTTATATTGTAACAAGTCTGACCACTCTTATATTTATCATTGTCCGTTATTTAAAACAATTAACAGTAAATCGCGTTTGGATTTCATTAAAGGCAATAGAGGATGTGTGAATTGTCTTAGTTTTACTCATAAAGTATCGCACTGTAAGTCATCACACAACTGCAAAAATTGTAACCAACGTCATCATTCTCTTCTGCATATAACAACTGAACCAACGCAGCCGCCTCGTACCACGCCGTCCGATAATTCTATAACGCCAACACAGTCGCCTGCGCCGGTTAGTGCGATCGCCGCGGACACTCGTGTTTCACTTTGTGCGCGAGCAGATACCCACAACATAAAAATAAAAAATGACTTGGCAAAAACTACAGTTTTGTTATCAACCGCTCAAGTATACGTTAATAGTAACAATAATCATTATATTTCGGTTAGATGTCTTATTGATAACGCTTCACAGAATAATATTATTACTTCTGCTTGTTGTAAAAAACTTGGTTTAAAAATTATACCGCTTACGAACTCATTTATTAAAGGAGTAGGTTCAATTTCGCGACGTATTATAGGTTACGTAAAGATAAAAGTGTCTTCCAAGATTAATCATAACTCATATGACGTACTCGCTTTAGTAGTCGATTGTATTACAGATAAATTACCAACAGAAAATGTTGACATTTCCGTAGTGCAGCATTTATCGAATGTACCACTCGCGGACCCGCTCTGGTATGAACCCGGGGAAGTGGAGTTACTTCTCGGGGCACAGATATTTCCATTTTTGCTATTAGGTGGTAAAGTTATTGCACCTCCCGCACCTTCCGCTATTGAAACAGTATTCGGTTATATCCTTATGGGCGGAGTTACCGCTTTATCGATTGCGCAGAGCACTGCACCCGAATATGTTAATTCCGCAACACTTCTTACAGTGGACTTAAATTCTAGGCACAATTATTCGGTGGCACTAGATGAGTCATTACATAAATTTTGGAATTTAGAAGAAATACCAGAACAAAAATTTCTTAGTCCGGAAGAAAAAGATTGCGAGAAGCAATATTCCGCAAATGTTACACGTGAACCAACCGGTAGATACTGCGTTGCGTTACCGTTTTGTAGGGAACCGGAAGTACTCGGAAATTCCCGTTCTGTAGCTTATCGGCGTTTACTTGCATTAGAACATACTAAATTAAAAGATCCGGAACTCCGTGCAAGTTACAACAATGTGATCCAGGAATATTTAGATAAAAACTATTTATCGGAAATAAACTTGGATGATAAAAAATTTGATGACGGTTATTACATCCCACATCACCCAGTCGTTAGACAAGACAAGGATACGACTAAAGTACGTATCGTTCTAGACGCGAGCGCGAAGTGCCATAACGGTGTGTCACTTAATGACATTTTGCACACAGGGCGTAATTTACAAGCAGACTTATTTTTATTATTATTAAATTTTCGATTATTTCCGATTGCTATTACGGCCGATATAAAACAAATGTATCTCCAGATACTTGTTACTGGGGAACATAGAAAATATCAGAAAATATTATTTCGTTTCAATACTGCTGAACCTGTTCGAGAATTTCAATTTAACCGCGTTGCATTCGGTTTGAAGTCTAGTCCATTTTTAGCGATGCGCACCGTGACTCAGCTCGCAGCTGATGAAAGTGAGCGCTATCCTCGCGCTGCTTCGGTCGCCTCCCGTGAATTGTACATGGACGACTTGGCTACATCGGTACCTTCACTCGATGAAGCCAAAGTATTATCCAGCGAGCTTATAAGTTTGTCCAAAGCTGGCGGGTTCGACCTTACAAAATGGGCGAGTAACTCACAGGAGTTGTTAGCCTCTGTGCCGCAGTCAAACCGTGCAGATATAAATTTCTCGGATAAGGATAGTTTAAAAATTTTAGGCCTCAAATGGATTCCTTCAGAAGATAACTTTACTTTCACTACGTCTAACATAAATAATAGTTGTACTAAACGATGCATTCTCTCAGCCATAGCCCGGTTGTGGGATGTGTTGGGATTCGCTGCTCCCGTAGTCTTATTTGCTAAATTACTTATAAAAGAATTGTGGAATCTTCATATCGACTGGGATGATACACCGCCAAAGGAAATTATTTCACTTTTTCATAAATTTCAAGAGCAATTACCGCTTCTTTCGTCATTAAAAATACCGCGCCATGTAGCAGTCACTAATGACTGTGTGATAAATATTATTGGTTTCGCTGACGCCAGTCTTAAAGCTTATGGTTGCGTCATATATTTATACGTTACGGACGCAGTCAATGAAACGCACGTACGTTTGGTGTGCGCAAAATATAAAGTTGCTCCGGTAAAAGTTGAGTCATTAGTCAGGTTGGAATTATGTGCCGCTCTGCTAATGTCTAAGGTCAGAAAATTAGTTGTTGAAACTTACCGCGAGCGTATCACAATAAATAATATATTCGCTTTCTCCGCTTCTAAAATAACTTTATCATGGGTAAATACGTCTCCACACAGGTGGAACGTTTTGGTAAATAAACGCAAACATATAACTTATGTCATAATAGACAAGTATTCTAGCCGCGCCAATCTTTTGAGTTCTATACTCAACCAGAGATATTGGAATAGATGGCGAGTAGAATATTTGTTTATGCTTCAAGTTAGACAGAGGTGGCTTGCTGATGTAACTAGCGTTGTAATCAGTACATTTAAAGGACCCATGGTCAAGTTACGTTCATTACCTTCTCAATAACCTTAATACAACAATATATCAATAATAAATAAATATAGTTACATATTCGTTAATATTTAATACTTTTCAACTTTATGCATAGTTAATCTTTTGAAAACCCTTCGGGTTCTCAAGAGGGGCGGAGGATGTTGCGGCCAAATGCAACAGTTCACAATAAATACTATATCACAATAAAACATTAAACACAACAGTTTACAATAAATACTATATCACAATAAAAACATTAAATACAGACATGTCCTGTCTTGGTGCTCCTTTTTTTCCCTTCTTTTTTTGTAACGACCACACCAGCGGGGGAGAGGAAAACGTGCGGGGCGTCAACGGCCTGCCGTATATATATGAATTCAAAGTTCAACGGCCTCTCTCTCAGTCGACTACAAGCTCAATAACAAAGACATTCGCGCGCGCGAGTCTTTTCCCGCCAAAAAGCCGGGCCCGGCGTAGCGAAAAAACCGCTTTAGCAGTGCACTGCCATCAAACAACCATCAAACTGCCATCAACCAACTAACAAACAAACCGAAGAAAGAACTTTACATGGTGTGTGATATCCGCGGGGAAGAAATTGTACCAGTTTGGTGAGTCCTTTTGCCTATCCTTAAAACCAAGACAGTGACACAACGTATCACACGCTACACCACATCAGAAACATAAAAAACCGCATAAAACCACCTCGCGGAATCGTAAGCCCGCAATCCCGCAAACCAATAAATTTCCAGATACCGAATTAAGGCACGTTTGCATCCACAACAGGCGTGAATCTATGAATGTGTGTACCAATATTTCACCAAGCTTATTTCGGTCCCATGATGTTATAGGGGGCGAGCCCATCACTATACCGGACACGATTCCAGACTCCAGGCTGATACTGAGCACTACTTTCACGCGACCCGGGGATGGAACCCCAAACCTCAGCACAGCAGTCGCATCACGTACGCAATTCAACTGTGCCACCGATGTAGTCTAAAACTTTTATGTTAGTATGTTAATATTTTTTTAGATATGTTAAGATTTTGACATCCTTCAAAAAGTTGGATTAAATCGAAATTAACACGCCTTCATAAGTATGTTTGTATTTCAGTACGTAACGGAAACTTTGAACATGATTTTGACCAGGAGGGCAACATCAGGTTTTGAAGGATCAAAATATTAGATCAGAAATTGCTACAAAATAGGTAATGTACATCACATAATATGATTAATGAGTCCATCACAGTCACACACAGAAACAACTTACAGTTTTTTTTTAGAGCATAGACCAGCAAACGGGTAAGTGGGACACCTGATGGTAAGTGAACTCCACCGCCCATGTACGCCTACAATACTAGAATCATAGGCGCGTTACGGACCTTAAAGGAAAGAGATTGGAAAGGGGGATTTGGGCCTCCGGATATCAAACTCACCATACAAAACGCAGCAACAAGCCGCTACTTTACATCGGTTTTCTGTGAGACAATAACGACCTGGACGCGCCGGCCCATTCATGCTGTAGACAAACCTGTCTACAGCGTGGCTCTACCACTCAATTCGAGTCATTTTATTACCGAAACGCGAACATACAAAACCGAATGATAGAAATACTCAGACAGCCTAATGGGAGCGCGATAAGAGCCCTCGACTAGCGGGTGAGAGGGACGGGGTTCGAATCTACAACAGATGTTTGCATGAATAATATGAAAACATTCCGACCTTTCTCTAAGAGCTTTGCGAAAGTGTGTGTTAAGGTGAGGTGCGTCTGAGACAGGGAGACAGCGACGTGTGTCGCGGCTCAGGGGACAGCGGAACATTGGCTTTGTATGAAATTGTATATATATATATACACTCCTTTGCAAAAAAAACGGGCGGGTTTGATTTTTTAACATTATTGGTAATAATTTAGTTCTTCAGAGGTTTTAATAGCCAAACTATGTTACTGGCACTTAATAAAGAGTCTGGGTATGAAAAAAAGTTCATTCCAAATTCAAAACTTTTGTTTTTTAAATTATTAATCCCTTTTTCATTTTGTGACACTTTTCGCGGGTTTGCGGTTAAAAGGTTATCAAGCAACTAAAAGTAACTTTTCGTTATTTTTAGTACAACAATTTATGTTTATCGCATAATTCTGCCTTATTGTGACTTAAAACAGATATCTTTGTGTCTATCGTAATGGCAGAAAAAGCAATGAGAGCTAGTAAAATTATAGCGCTGCTGGAAGAGGGGTGTAGCCAATGTTACGTCTCACAGCGGTTAAACGTGAGTCGTTCAACCGTACAAAGAACCTGGACTCGATACCAAGAGACAGGTTCCGTTCAGAGAAGGCAAGGTTCTGGGAGAAAACGTTGCACACAGCCGCGAGACGATCGCTTTTTAGTGACTCAGGCGCTGAGGAACCGCAAATGCAGTTACATAGACCTCAAAAGAAACCTTGAAGAGGTACGAGGAGCACAAGTTAGCCTATGGACTGTGAGGAGAAGACTTTTAGCTGCTGATATACGTAGTCGACGACCAGCGCGGGCCCCCAAGTTACTCCGTGAGCACCGGATTGCGCGGTTGAGGTTCGCTAGAAATTGCCTATCTTGGACACCAGGTAACTGGAGTAGCGTACTCTTCTCCGATGAGGCTCGAATTTGTCTGCATGGTGAGGACCGACGTCGGCGAGTGTTACGAAGACCAGGGGAACGCTATGCCGATGTGTGTTTTGAAGAAATCACCCCTTATGGTGGAGGGTCCGTTATGTTTTGGGCGGGCGTAACTTCCAACTATCGTACCGAGATAGTATTCATAGAAAATGGCTCACTAAATGCGCATAGGTACATAACAGAAATCCTTTCTCAAAATGCACAACCCGCACTGACTGTAATTGGTGAAGATGCCATTTACATGGACGATAATGCTCGGGCCCACCGTTCTGGCGACGTAGATGCTTATATGCAAGAGGTCGGTATTCGTCGTTTGGATTGGCCAGCGCGGAGCCCCGACCTTAACCCCATTGAGCACGTTTGGGACCTCCTAAAAAGGCGAGTACGATCTGTCCAACCACCTCCACAAAACATCAGAGAGCTTAAACGTGTAATCTCGACTGAGTGGGAACACATTCCACAGGACACCATCAAAAGCCTGGTGGGAAGCATGCCAAGACGATTACATGCCGTAATCGCTGCAAGAGGAGGTCATACTCGTTATTAATTTTTATTTTTTAATGTCTCTTTTATTAAAATACCATAAAAATACTCGTAGTCTTAATTTCATTATACCCATAAAAATGTCCATTTTAACACGGCTCTCTGTTTACATTGACTAAAACACCGATACCAGGATAAAAGTGTTAAAAAACTAGATTCTCATTGATAATAAGAAATTTCTAGTCATCCAAGCTAATGACATACTAAAAATATAATAATTGTTGGCGACAACTTGTCCACGGCGCGCCTGAGGTGTAAAAACAAGACTGAGAACGCGGACCGGGAACGCGCGGAGCGACGGAGCGATCGGCCAATCAGGGCGCAGCGGCCGGAAAGCGCCGATGACGTCATGCGGCCGAGGGATGCGTAAACACGTCGGCCATTAGGGGCGTGGCCACCGACCCCGCTCCGCTAGCGTACCCGTCTCGGATTGTGAGACGGGAATATTGCATATAAGCAAATGTAAAAATGTAAGTAGTAAGCAAGTAGTCAGTGTGTAGTAGTCAGTTGGAGATAAGTGCGAATAAGTGTAAGAGCGAAATAAAGTGTGTGATCTGCAAGTAGTCTTGTTATTTTAAAACAAGTAGTACCACGAGTACATCCTTTTGGAAGATCCGTCTTCAATATATAACATACAGTCCACAACATCTGCTGGTCCTTCGAGCCGGATATCACGAAGAACGAACCGTTGGATATCAAGTATCGAAGAAGCCTGCCGGAACGTGTTACGACGTGTCGCGATTATTTGAAACTTGTTGTACCTAGTGCAACTTGTCGAAAACAATCAAAAACACGTTTGCGCTCGTTCCGATAAGTACGGGAAAGTGGTATCGTCATACCGCGACCCGACGTAACGCCGCTTCAGTCAACCGGACGTCTTAAGGGAAGCTGCACGCCGCCGTCTACCGAACGCGATGGTGGTAACCAGAAGCCAGGGTGACGCAGCCGAACTGGAGGAACAAAGACGCGTCCACGAACGACACGAAGAGGCAGAACGTCGCCGGGAAGCGGAGAGACGACAGATCGCACTAGAACGACTTCGCCGAACATCAATGGAGCCACCCGCGTCGCCGAATGCGAACCAACCGACGGAAACGGGTGTAATGAGCACGACCGCCGCCTCCACGATACCCGCTGTAGCAGGGCCGTCATCAAGAGCCGCGCCGCTAGGAGACCGATTCCGAACTAGGTCACCTGCGCGTTCGGTGAGATCGGCACGCTCTACCGCCAGTGTCTCGACGAGACTTCGTTTGGCCGAGTTAGAGGCCGCGGAGAGACTGGCCGCTATTACCAGGAAGCAACTGGAAATGGAAGCGGACCTAGTTAAGAAAAAACTAGCCGCAGAAGTTTCGGCCATCCAGGACGAACAAGAAAGCGCTCACGGTGAGCCGATCGCCCCTGAGAACGAGAGAGTGGACGAGTGGTTACGAACGAACCCGCTCGACACACGGGGGGAGGTCGAGGAAGGCAGAGAAGAGGCGAGAACGTTGCGCTTCGACTTACCTCGACCGAGATCACCGACACCGACACGGAAAAAGAGCGACATCGAAATGTTGGCCGAAACAATGGAGAAAATGGCTAGGCCGAGAATCAGGCACAGCGAATTACCGACCTTTTCCGGTGCGGTAAATGAATGGTTGCCATTTAAGGCCGCCGTACGCGATACGACGAATATGTATCACATATCGGCCGCCGAGAACTTACAGAGACTACGAAGTTGTCTAAAGGGAGAAGCACGTGACGCCGTGGCCGCGTTGTTATACACGGCCACTGATCCGGACGTCATTATGAAAACATTAGAGCAGTGCTTCGGGCGACCGGAGCTTATAATCGATCGGGCATTGAACGAGTTGAAAAAGATGCCTAAACTGGGATCAGCTGTGACCGACCTTAACAGTTTCGCGGTAAAACTGCAGAATACGATCTGTGTACTACAAAACATAGATCGCCGAGGATACCTCTTCAACCCGCTGCTCACCCGAGAAGTACTGGAGAAGCTAAGTCCGCACCTACGATCGCGATGGTGTGACTACGCAAGCGAACACGAAGGAACGACAGAGGCCGAGATAGTCATGCTGTCTCGCTTCCTCATGCGAGAAGCCGACAGAGCGTTGCGGTATTCGTACGCCCCCACCACGGGAACCACCGCAGTTATGGCAAGGAGAGAAGCGAGACCCGTCGTCGTTCAAAAGAAGTCCAGTCCCGTCTACGCGGTTGAAGAGGAAAGATCGGAGGGAAAAACACGCTGTCCGGCATGTGAAGAAGCGCATGTGCTAACCCAGTGCCCGAAATACAAGGCGCTCACCGTCGATCAACGGTGGGAACTAGTGCGCGACAAAAGGTTGTGCTTTAAGTGTGCGAAAAAGACACATCAGCGCATCGCATGCAAGGCGAAGCCCTGCGGAGTGGATCAGTGTCGCCGCCCGCACCACGCATCACTACACCAGAGTCCAGACAAGCCTGCAGAGACCGAACCAGCAGCACCACACAAAGAGGCCGTGTTGTCAGTAGCTCCCAGAACTGCTGCTGGCTCACGCGCGGTCCTGCTAAAGATGTGTCCGGTCATCATCGCTGGCCCACGGGGGGAGGTACGAACATACGCGCTCCTTGACGAAGGAGCTACCATAACCCTCATCGATGGAGACCTCGCCGAGAGCATCGGCGCGGAGGGCCCAGCGCAACCGCTACACCTGCACGGCGTTAATATGTCTCAAAAAGAGAGGGACAGTAAGCTGGTCAACGTGACGCTACGGGGAGTGAAGACGGGCGAAGCGCACAAGCTTCGCGCACGAACCATGAAAAACCTGAAGCTTCATTCACAAGCAATCCCAGAGTCGGTGAGGAAGTTAAAGCACTTGCGAGACCTGCCACAAGACGAGGTGTGCTATGAACGAGCACGCCCCGGGATCTTGGTGGGTTCCGACCATTGGGAGCACATCGTCTCGCGGGAGCTACGAACCGGCGGCCCCAACGAACCGGCCGCATCCAAGACGCTGCTCGGCTGGGTGGTTCACGGGACCATCCCACGCAGCGTAATCATGAAATCAGAGAACGTGCTGCACGTCTATGAGCCGGAACGAGAAAACGATCGGCGACTTCACAACTTGGTGGAAAACCATTTTAGCATAGAAGCGCTCGGCATCGCACCGGAACCGAGAGTGAGCGACGCAGACCGACGAGCCATTTCCACCGCGGAGAAGTCCATCAGAAGGACAGACGGCGGTTACGAAGTCGGCTTACCATGGCGATATGACGACGTCACGATGCCACCGAGCTACAAATCGGCGTTCCAACGTCTGAGGCAGATTGAGAGGAAGATGGACGCCTCACCCGACTTCGCCCAGGAGTACACCGCCCAGATCGATAACCTATTAAGGAAAGGATACGCGACGCCATGTGACGGATCGGAAGAGTCAAGCGCCGTCTGCTGGTATTTACCCCACTTCGCGGTGAGAAACCCGAACAAACCGGGGAAACGACGATTAGTGTTCGATGCAGCGGCGAAAAGTCACGGCGTAAGCCTTAATGATCGTTTAGTGGAAGGACCGGACTTGTTACTATCACTACCCGGTATTATCTTCCGCTTCCGGGAAAGGGCGATAGCCATCACAGCGGACATTCAAGAAATGTTCCTGCGCATCAAGATCCGCCCCGAAGATCAGCCAGCGCAACAGTTTCTGTGGCGGGGTAACGACCGGAAGAACCCTCCGCGTCGTTACAAGATGACGAGCATGATCTTCGGCGCAGCGAGCTCACCATTCATGGCTCACTACGTGCGGAACCACAACGCGAGGCAACATGCGCAGCAGTATCCGCGAGCGATGGAGGCCATCACCCAGAGCCACTACATGGACGACTTAGTGGCTAGCTACGAGGAACCCGAAGAAGCCCGGAAGGCAATAGAAGAAACAAGAATCGTGCACGCGGTCGCAGGATTCACGCTACGTGGATGGAGCTCCAACGAATCGGCAGTGCTACGGGAGATACCTGCCGATCTACGTGCGACCACACCTACGCAACTGGGGGGAGACCAACCCGAGTATAAGATACTTGGTCTCCACTGGAACCCGGATCGTGATGAACTGGGGTTCAACACCTCGATGGCCCGAGTACCGACAGACGTGCGTACACAGACCCGTGCGCCCACCAAAAGAGAAGCTCTCAGTGCGGTCATGTCAATATACGACCCACTAGGGCTTCTGAGCCACTACACGATCCGGGCGAAGATCATACTACAGAGTCTGTGGCGCCTTCAGCTATCGTGGGACGAACCAATCCCAAAAGAGGAGGGCGAGGCCTTCGCTACGTGGCTGTCGGACCTCACGACGGTAGCAAGGCTGCAGATCCCCCGGAGCTACCATATAAAGAACCACGAATCAATCGAGTTGCACGTGTTCTGCGACGCAAGCGAGCAGGCCTATTCCGCCGTAGCGTACTGGCGAATCGAAAGAAGGGACGGCAACATTAGCGTCGTGCTAGTTGCCGCTAAGGCCAAGGTGGCGCCCCGACGCGCGCAGACTATTCCCCGCCTCGAACTTCAGGCGGCAGTCGTCGGGTCAAGACTCGCCGACACCATTAAAAAGGAACATCGCGTGGAGGCGTCCAGAACGATCTACTGGACCGACTCCTCCACAGTGGTCCACTGGATCCACAATGATGAGCGACGCTACACACCGTTCGTTGCTCATCGGCTGAGGGAGGTGTCCGAACTCACACAGAAGAGTGAGTGGCGGTGGCTGCCGACCGAACAGAACGTCGCCGATGACGCCACCCGCCTGAGGAGCGACACCATCAGCACACACGACCGGTGGTTCCAGGGACCAGAGTTCCTGCGCGGACCCAAGGAGCGGTGGCCCGCAGAGCAGAACTCCGATCTTGCAGAAGAGCCAGAAGAAGTCCTGCACACAACGGAGCAGGAGACCATTCGAGAAAGCTGGCTACCCGACCCAGCCCGCTTCTCGAAATATGAAACAATAGTGCGTGCGACGGCCAATGTACTGGCCTTCGCGGATATGACGCGACGAGCTGCATCACGCCTTGAGAAAAGGCACATCGACCGGGCTGAACAGTTGCTCATCCAACATGCGCAACAAGAGAGCTTTGGTGAGGAAATAAGGAAGCTGCGAGCCACCCGTCCAATCACAAAGACAAGTCGCCTCTTCAGGTTGGACCCAATACTCAAGAATGGCGTGCTACGAGTACGAGGCCGCATCGAAGCAGCCACGGCGCCTGAAGAGACCAAGCGACCAGTGATTCTGGACGGACGTCACCGACTCACCAGACTGCTCGTACTACGAGAGCACTGCGCCGCGGGTCACGCCAACCGAGAACGCGTGACCAACGACCTAAGGCAAAAGTACTGGATTATCCACTTGAGGCCCACAGTGCGAGCAGTAGAACAGAGCTGCGCATTTTGCCGAGTGCGACGTATGAAGCCACGAACCCCCGTCACCGGAGACCTACCACGCGCACGCCTAGACCCTTTCCACCGACCGTTCACAAACTGCGGGGTGGATTACTTCGGGCCCATGTTGGTGAAAATTGGGCGCCGACAGGAAAAGAGATGGGGAGCACTGTTTACGTGCCTCACGACTCGTGCCGTACATTTAGAACTCGTCGCCACGCTTTCGACAAGCTCGGCGATCATGGCACTCCGGAGGATGGCTGCACGAAGAGGATGGCCCAAATTAATATATTCGGACAACGCCACGAACTTCCGAGGAGCTGATCAAGAACTACGGGCCGCCTATACAGAATGGCTGCCGGAGCTTCGTGAAGAGGGACTGCTTCGACGCATGGAATGGCGATTCATACCCCCAGGAGCGCCGAATCAAGGAGGAGCATGGGAGCGTTTAGTGCGGTCCGTCAAAACCGCACTAGGCGTAACTCTGAAGGAGAGGGCGCCCACCGAGGAAGTACTCAGAACGCTGCTGACCGAAGCAGAGCACTCGGTGAACGCTCGACCGTTAACGCACGTGAGTGTAGACCCACAAGATCCGGAAGCCCTCACCCCCAACCACTTCTTGTTGGGGTCATCAACGGGGCTTCCCACCACCGGACCATGCGAAGAGGCGGACAAGAGAACATGGCAAGCTAGTCAGGCACTAGCTGATATTTTCTGGCGTCGGTGGGTGACCGAGTACCTACCGACTCTGGTCCCAAGAGGGGAGGCTCGCAAAGAGGTGCGACCGCTGCAGCTGAACGACGTGGTCATCGTAGTGGACCACACGCTGCCTCGCAACGTCTGGCCAATGGGAGTCATCCAACGCACCTTCAAGGGACCCGATGGAGGCATACGCGTCGCTGAAGTGCGGACGAAGAACGGAGCATTCAAGCGCCCTGTCAGCAAGTTGGTCGTGTTGCAGCAAGAGGAGGCTGCGCAAGCTACGCCGGGGGGAGGATGTTGGCGACAACTTGTCCACGGCGCGCCTGAGGTGTAAAAACAAGACTGAGAACGCGGACCGGGAACGCGCGGAGCGACGGAGCGATCGGCCAATCAGGGCGCAGCGGCCGGAAAGCGCCGATGACGTCATGCGGCCGAGGGATGCGTAAACACGTCGGCCATTAGGGGCGTGGCCACCGACCCCGCTCCGCTAGCGTACCCGTCTCGGATTGTGAGACGGGAATATTGCATATAAGCAAATGTAAAAATGTAAGTAGTAAGCAAGTAGTCAGTGTGTAGTAGTCAGTTGGAGATAAGTGCGAATAAGTGTAAGAGCGAAATAAAGTGTGTGATCTGCAAGTAGTCTTGTTATTTTAAAACAAGTAGTACCACGAGTACATCCTTTTGGAAGATCCGTCTTCAATATATAACATACAGTCCACAACAATAATATTTACCCATAGAAAAGCTAAGGTAAAGTGTGTGTGTAAGGTGCCCGTTTTTTTTGCAAAGGAGTTTATATATATTTTTTTTTATAGCATAGGCCGGCAAACGAGCAAGTGGGTCACCTGATGGTAAGTGATCTCCACCGCCCATGTACGCCCACCACCAAAAGAATCATGGGCTCGTTGCCGACCTTAAAGGACAGGGATAATTAGGGATCGGGAAGGGGAGGGGATTTGGGCTTCCGGATATCTCACTCACCGTACGAAACGCAGCAGAAAGCCGCTACTTTACGTCGGTTTTCTGTGAGACAGTGGTAATGACCCGGACGAGCCAGCCCATTCATGCTGTAGACAAAACTGTCTACAGCGTGGCTCTACCACTCTGAAATATGCTGGTGGTAGGATATTCGTATCCGCCCGGATAGCGGACATGCGGTCTTACTTATAAATGTTACTTAACCATTGTTTAGTTAAACACTGTTTGTCCTTCTCTGTCAACGCGGTTTATAAAATGGGTAGGAAGAGACGAAAACAGTATTTTCACTAAACAGTGCTTAAAAAGTTTATAAGTAAGGCAATTAGTGTTTAAACCTGCTATGGTCCACACACCATGTGTGGATCGCATCCTAGGATCAGCCAGTGTATATCCGGTTCTACCGAGGGGTTTGCGAGGGGGCGGGTATAGGGGTACGTCCTTGTATGCCTGTGCCTGTATCGGTCATACGCCTATTCTGTCGCGTGCCCCTTGACTTTCGTCTTTCCTCTTCTAAAAGTGATTATACAGGGTTATTTTTAAAACACTGACAACCTCGCAGGAGTAGATTCCTAAGGTCATTTGCTACTACTTTTCTTACTTTTCATAATTTGTTAGATTTTATTCTCATACAAAAATAATTATGAATTTAATTTCCGTCTTCATTGTTGCCTACGCTCTGCGCGCATCGGAGATTACGTAATACACGCGGGCGCACGCGTCAGGTCAATGACCCGCCGCGCCGTATCGATCGATAATACCTACACCCAGCCGTCAGCTGATTTCACTATTGAACGCGCGCGAGCGCGCGTCGGGTCGTTCGATTATGACGGAAACGTAGAGTGTAGACGTGCGAACACAAACACTACACAATAAAAACTTGTAAAATCATTTTTTTCTTATGTATTGAGTTATGTCCAAACTCGTAGAACAAAAGTTGTTCCTTATGGGGTCAGCTATATGGCCCTGCGAGGTTGTCAGTGTTTAAAAAATAACCCTGGATATCTAAAAGTGATTAAATAAAACTACTTCCTTAATATAAACCAGTCTTTCGCAAGTGGGCGAAAACGCTCCCTTGTGGGCGATTGAGGCTTCCAGAGCGGCGTAAAGGGTCTAAGGATGTAAGTTTTACCTCAGAAAAAGAATGACTTATGTAAAAAAAGGAATTTCAAGGGGCGTTAGAAAATAATTGTTTCTAAGAGTGGGTAGTAGACGAAATAATTTTGAGAAACTATGAGATAAACAAAACTTATTTTTAAAACCATACATCGATCAACCGATATATTAATTTAGGGGCCAATTTTTCTAGATCAGATTAAATTTTATCTGCCATTTATCACCCAAGCAATCTCGAACTATAAAGTATCTTATATTGTATTTGATAAATAATGCTAAGATATTAAAAAATCATGAATAGTAGAGCCAATCTGTAGACAGTTTTTTCAAAAAAACCGACGTAAAGTAGCTTGTTGTTGCGTTTCGTACGGTAAGATATCCGGAGGCCCAAATCCCCATTCGCAATCCCTAATTATCCCTTTCCTTTAAGGTCGGCAACGCACCATGATTCTTCTGGTATTATGGACCTACATGGGCGGTGGAGATCACACACCATCTGCTGACACACTTACTCTTTTGCCGGCCTATACTATTAAAACCTTCACAAAATCCAAGCTCGCATCCATTGTTCAACAACAAAACCATGTAATTACGCTCAGGTTATAATTAGCCGCGATATCGTCGTTGCAGCAACCGCTAGAGATTTGTCAATTCGGATGAGCGACAGCTTGTACTGGCATAAACACATTACAACATTGTTTCGTATGAGTTTGTTTCATATATTGTCTTTGAAATTACCTCAATTGAACCTAGTTACGCAAAAAGGAACCAACCCACAGCAAGTTCAAATGGAGATACTGATTTTGTTTTACTAAATTCAATGAATTAAATTAATTTTATCTCGTAGTTTTTTGAAACATCGGGCATGAAATATATTCCATTATATATTTTTCAATTATGAAGTTGGTTTCTAAAATGTTTAACTTCTAATTATGGTTTTGAAAAATATTGTTTACACCCCTTATATTCCTTAAATATTTTTGATAAAGAACCACGTCTTCAAATTAAATATGGCCACCGTGTTATTAATTAAACTTGAAAACAGGCTAGAAGCATTATTGTAAGAACGTTTTGAAGTGTTGCATCTGGGAGTTAATAAGTAATATTTAATTCAGACTCGGGTTCAATGAGTCGTCTGGACTATGCAGCTGCTCAGACTTATGAATTTAAAATGTAATTACTTTTGAAATTGTATTCTATTTCGTAATCTAAAAATATGATTGAGTGATTTAATGTTTCTGTGCGAGATTTCGAAATTATAATTCTATAACAAAACTACTTCAGTAAAATTTAATATTACTATTGTCTTTGTAGCTAACATTGTAAATTAGAAGAAAATTTGATGTTGTGTTTCAGTTTGAAGGACATTGAATCCAGTGAATTATTGGGCACTATGAGACTTAACATCTTATGTCTCAGGGTAACAAGCGCAGTTCAGTTTCATGCTTTGCTTTGTCATTCAAAGTTCTATGTGGTATTGCTTCTGTTTATTGGCAGACGTGGCGCTTACTATCAGGCGAGCGTCTTGCTCGTCTCGTCATTTAATCAAATAAAAAAAAGTCATAATCGCAATCTTTCATCTGGAGTAAGGCCTAATCCCTCTCATTCAGTAGAGGAGGCCCGTGCCCAGCAGTGGGACGTATATAATACAGGGCCAGTAAAAAACAATCGTAATCTTGGAAAAAATATTCAATTCTAATGGTGCTGCCACACCGCTGTTATAAAATGTTATAAAATGTTTACAAACATTATTAAACATTTGTTAACAAACATTTGATACATTTTATCACAATGTTAGATAATGTTAGTAAATGTTTAATGTTAGAAAATGTTTGTAAACATTTTATAACACCGGTGTGGCAGCACCATAAGAGATGACTAATGATTGACATCTCTGAGTACGGTACGCCCTCAAAAACGAATAGTCCATTGAAAAGTTACATTTGGGGTTGCGTTTCTTAGAGGACGCAATTTTATTTTTTTGGTGTGTAGGGGGGGGGTAAGTGTAAAGCTAAAATCAAGTTTGTGGGGTCGCCACCCTTGTCCCACGGCCGCCATCTTGAAAATAGGGGTTGAAACGGTTTTTACGATATATCTCTTAAACTATTTATCTGATAAAAAAATTTGTTAACGTTTTTTGTTGCTAATTAAATTCTCTATAACTTTGGTCCAGTAACTTTTTGTCGTAAAACTATAAATAAAAAAGTTATAAGTGAAAATGTTCAGAAATTCGAGAAAAAATTTATATTTTTCGATATAACTTTTTTTTTTATCATTTTACGAAAAAACAATATCAGACCATTTCTGTAGATCGTTTTTTAAGGAACAACTTTTATAAGCAACATTTTTTCATTAAGTCAATAGCTAAGGTTTTACAGCGCTCCGAAGTGAGTACTATTTTTCAGTACTCTTAACTATACATATTTTATACATGGGTACTAATAATGTGTCATCAGTTATTTATTTATTTTTTTTATTTTGTTATTATAATTCTTTTAATTAGTAATTTTGCAATGTTATTAATAATTAATTATTGACTCTTTTCCTCACCACCCACGAGGTAGAGTCTGGAGGCGCGTTTTTTTTTTACGTGGTATCCCCAATAGGCCTAATCCACGGTGATTTTATAAATTTGAACTACTCCGTCCTCGGTCTTTTCGATGGACCAGGCTGCAGCTCAGCATCTGATCGGTTTTCTGAATCAAATATCAGTGGGAGAACTGGAGAAGGAAGGGGTGTCAATGTCGGCGGTTCATCATCGAAGTCATTTTCATTTGTTAATTCTGAGAGTTCCATTACGTTACTGCAAGTCTCTCCAGAACAATGGAAGCACACTGCGGAACATTTTAGCCCTGCTTTTCGACATCCACACATCGCTCCACAGTTTCCTTTGCATTTACAAAAGATCAATTTAAGAAGCTCAGGGGGTGCTGGAGGTTTAGAGCTCTGCACTGGCATCAATAATTTTCCACATTTTTTCCAGCTCCAGTCTTCAGGATCATTATTATTACCAAGCCACGACTGGACCTGATGGTAGACTCGGAAAGTATGAAAGCGAGCTGTGTCTTGTGTTGGAGGAAGTGAAGATAAATTAAATGTACTTTTTGTCACTGCCTTGGCGAATTGTTTGTATCTTAGGCTGTCAAGAGAATTATCATCTTTATTTTTTTCTTTATTATATTTTCACTTATAACTTTTTTATTTATAGTTTTACGACAAAAAGTTACTGGACCAAAGTTATAGAGAATTTAATTAGCAACAAAAAACGTTAACAATTTTTTTTTATCAGATAAATAGTTTAAGAGATATATCGTAAAAACCGTTTCAACCCCTATTTTCAAGATGGCGGCCGTGGGACAAGGGTGGCGACCCCACAAACTTGATTTTAGCTTTACACTTACCCCCCCTACACAACAAAAAATAAAATTGCGTCCTCTAAGAAACGCAAGGTGAGGCCTAAAAAATGTAACATTTCAATGGACTAGAATGAAAAGAAAATATTCATAACACTTATGTTCTTAATACTACAGTCTAGAACGTGAAACGAAAAGGAACAGTAGAAAGAAAAAGCATAATATTTATTCATGAAAATTATGAATTCCGTGTCGCTCGGCAGACGTTTACTTTGTGTGCAGCATCTCAGCGCATTGCGATGTCGAGAAATTGCACTGTGGGTACACTGGCTCACAAAAGTACTGAGGAAATTCTTTTTTGAGTCTCTTTTCTCACATAAATGAGGTAAACAGGTTACTTGCATGATGGTCACACACGCTTACCAATAAATAAATACACCCAACAGTCACATACATAGTCCTGACCCCACTAAGATACGAGTCTTGTGTCGTGGATATCAGGAACTACGAGAGACTTTCGGTCTCACAACACCCAGACCCCGAAACAAATATTTGTGGATCACACAAACATTTTATGTTGTAAATACACAGGGGTTATAAAGTAGGTGATATAAGGTCTCATAATGCCCATTAATTTCTGCGATGTCTTTCAAAACGAAACACAACAGTCGTTACACACTGCTGCTCAGAGGTAGAAATAGACAAAGCGATGGTAGCAACCCACACTGCTTTTCGCATGCAGGAGACTTACTACCTAGCACCTACCACCACCAATTAAACAGATATCCTTCAAACATAGCTACGAAACACCTCGACTAAACCAGCTTTCAAACAAACAAACAAACCGCATTTAAATCCGTCCACATACACACGCGTAACAAACTTAAAACACTCCTTATTTTCTTGAGGTGAAAAGGTAAAAAACCAGTTTCAGTAGAGAGACATTTAAAAATACACTGAATTGATAATCTCCTTCTCTTTTTAGTTGGTTAATAATAATTGCGTATTGCAATAACCAGGCTAGCTAGTTTCCTATAACTCTCCAAATGAGAAATATTACTTGTCAAGAGTTCTAACTCTGCGCATTCTAACGGATATTATGCCCCTAGGCTATCGAATATGGATTGAATTTCGAAACTGAATGTTACATCTATATAAATAAATATTAAATGCTGTTGGTTGGTAACGGAGTCACTTGAGAACGGCTGCACTGTTTTGGCTATTTTGTTATTTTTAATTATTTCCTCGTATGCATATACGAGAGGCCGTCTGGGCTGGTACCACCGCTTTGTCTATTTCTGCAGCCAAGCAACAGTGTGCAAGCACTTTTGTGTTTCGGTTTGAAGGACATTGAAGCCAGTGAAATTACTGGGCATCGTGAGACTTAATATCTTATGTCTCCGCGTGACGAGCGCAGGTCACTGCCATGCAGTGCCTTGTAATTCAAAGTTCTGTGTGGTTTTGCTGCTGTTTATGAGTAGGCGTGGCGCTTACCATCAGGCGAGCACCTTGCTTGTCTAATCATTCAGTCAAATAAAAAAAAATATCTTTTTACCCTTTCATATCTATAAGGAAGTGATGTGATTTGATTGGCCGCCAGGAATCCGTATCGGAGTTTCGCGCTCAATAAAATATTTCCTTTTTCATGTATTCGTTTACAGCCATTCATCCATTTCACTGTAGCTTTGTTGGCTGTTACGTAGCTTTGTGGTGCGGAATCCAAAACCAATATTTTTTTTGTACTGGTTATACCTATCACTGCAATCCATGTAACTCTAGTACTAAATGCCATCGAGTACCGGAGTTTAAAGGAATATTATTGAAGATACGACTTGACTACCTCTGTGACGTGTAAATAGTCGGCCGTGAAGCGGTAGCCGCAAGCCGGTACCGGCTTGCTGCTACGTTTCGTACGGTGAGTGTGATATCTGAAAGCCCAAATCCCCTCCCTATCCCAATCCCTTAATTATCCCTTCCCTTTAACGTTGGCAACGTGCCCATGATACTTCTAGTATTGTGGGTGTACATGGTCGGTGATCACTTACCCGCTTAGGTGACCCTCTTGCTCATTTGCCGGCCTATGTTATAAAAAAACCTGCTACTTCAGGTCGGTTTTCTGTGAGACATTGGTAACAACCCGATCGAGCCGGCCCATTTATGTTGTAGACAATAATGTCTTTAGCATGGCTCTACCACTCATTGTTGCGTTTCGTACGATGAGTAACATAACCGGAGGCCCAAAACGCCTTCCTTGCCTGCTTTCAAAATGAATTTAATAGCGATCACAAATTAATTAGCATTTAAACATGCAGTAATAACTAATAACACATCGAGCCGCTTGTTCTGCCTACATTGTGAACGTAGCGTGGCCGTATAAACAAACTTTATATTACCAACTGTTTTTTGCTACCACGTTGCTTTCGCTATCTATGGGTAAAGTGTTTTTGGACCGCAAATAAAGTTGGTAATCGCTAATAAATTCAATTAAAACGGAGTTTAGTACACCCACGTTTTGATCAGGCTATTTCTATCGCATGATTTTATAGGGGCATTGTCGGTTATGAAAAATTAAGTGAAAATTGTAGGTTATTAATGATTGGGAAATAATACAATTTAAATATTTTTTTGCAAGGGTCACTTCTTAACTTTTTTTTTTAGGATTGTATGACATGTAAGCCACTCGCCTAATGGTAAGCGCCACGCCCGCTCATAAACAGAAGCAACACAGTACAAAACGTTGAATTGCAAAGCACTGGATGGCTTTGAACTGCGCTCGTCACCCCGATACATAGGATGTCTCATTATGCCCAGTAATTATAGGATATTCATATCCGTCCGGATAGCGACCAACGTACACGTGGTGTTAATACCTGCCATAGTGACCCACACACTTTGTGTGGATCGCGTTCCAGGATCAGCCAGTATATATCCGGTTCTCCCGAGGGGCTTGTGACATCCTTGTATCCCTGTGCCTGCATCGATCATCCGCCTGTCCTATCGCAGGCCCCTCGATTTGCTTCTTCCCTCTCCGAAAAAGGATGAAATGCTTCTTACTGCAATGCTACAGGTCGGTATGATTCTGGTGACCGATAAACTCATTGTTTATGGTCGTCGTTAGTTTTAGGACTGCATTAAGATTACCATCAGGTGGAGTGCAGTCACTTTGCCGTGTGCGAAAAAAAATGTACCAAGAATTCTACACTTGGCAAAGAGCTTACTATAGACTTATTTGTGAATACGGGCATAAGGTGTGCGTCCGAGACAGGAGAGCGATGCACAACCATTTCCATGCAATTTCATACAAAAACATGTCGCTTTGGCTAACACGCAACCCGGTCAACCTATCTCGGTTGCATTCCCCATACGTGTTATTAATATTAGCGATTTGCCAAAGGCGATATCCATCCGATACTGATATCCAAAACAATATACCTGATATAATGGACATTATCATGATTGGGTTAATATTATTGACGCAGTAATGTGATGCGATAGTTGTTATGGACGAGTAAATTGTATTGTGAAGCTATATCGCAGTGGAATTAGATAGTTTATTCAATTTAATATCTGGTTATATGATAATGTGTTAGTATTGCTAAACAAGCTGCACAATATGAGATGCTAGCTGAGAAAGGTAAGGTCCTAGCCTGTTCTTATCTTCACACAGAAAGACACACTTTTTAGCATTGCGCGGCAAACAAGCAAGTGGATCACCTGATGGTAAGTGATCTCCACCGCCCATGTATGCCTACAATACTAGAAGAATCATAGCGCGTTACCGACCTTAAAGAGAAGGGATAATTAAGGGATTGGGAAGAGGGAAGGGCGAAAGGGGATTTGGGCCTCCGGATATCTCACTCACCGTACAAAACACAGCAGCAAGGCGCAAGACTTTACGTCGGTTTTCTGTAATACAGTGGTATCGACCCGGTCCAACCAGCCCATTCATACTGTGGACAAAACTACCTACAGCATGGCTCTACCGCTCATAAACACACTACAGTACATACAACATTTATGTGTTGGTTGAAGCAATATGGTTGGTTGGTTGGCCTATGTTCAGCAGTGGACGTCCTGTGGGTGATGATGATGAAGCAATAAAAAATCACGAGCAATACGTATGAACCTAACAGGATCCAATTACAATACACTACTAATTTATTGCATACTTACGTAAGTACAAAAAACTCTGATTTTTTTTTACTGCCGGCACAGACACACAAAGTTTCAGTAACATTCTCACTATAAAAAAAAATCACTTTCCCACCCGACTGTACACAGGACGTGACGTGTGAAGCGAATAATGTAAAGTCATCCAACATACATAACGCCTACTGCCATAGATGCACTACTTTCATAACAGCTTGTTCGTATGTACACACAGGATGTGACACTCATCAATGCTTTCCAAAGTATTGTAAGGATTTCGAGTTCGATATCAAATGGTCTGTGAATGGTGACATGGAAGGTGTTTAATTTGTGAAAGTGAAAAATGGATCAGAATATACTTAACATCAGGTCCAGTATAATAACTTTGACGTAACAGAATAAAAAAAATCTAGTAAGGTTAGTAACAAAGAATCTCAAACAAATAAAGGAAATGGGTTATGAGAATGCGATATCGACTTTCGAGTAAAAAAAACAGGTATAAAAAAGTAATACGATACTAAATCTTGTCTTAAACCCTTAATGACTGCAAATTAAAGCACTGAACGACTGCATTTAAACCCACCTCATGTAAATCGCGATTAACAAACGATTAAAGGTGGTTTCACAAACTCACCCACAAAAAGGCCGGGCTTGAAATTCCCACATTCAAATTTAGCTGTAGTCGTAAAACTAGATTTATTCACGTACTTAAACCGTCTAAATCTGTCTTCTGAAGGAAAAGAATTGCCGGGAACTTGGGGATGTGGTTGCATAATCCTGGTACGTCTTAAAACTGAAAATAGATCTTTATGTTGGCATTTGTAAGGGGATATGGTTCACATGTATTGCAGCTAGTAAAGTGACTAGGAACTATGAGACTTCCTGCAGCTACTAGAAATTTCAATTAAGTTTAAGTATTCATTACGAATTTTCAAAATTTGATTATCAATTATAGACTCCTGCTAGTCCTAGAAACGTCAATTAAGTTTAAGTATTCAACAGCAATTTTTTAGAATTCGATTATTTCTCAAGAACTTCAATTAAAATTATTTCTGTACTTAGTAACTGAGCATAAAGCATAATATGCTGTACCTACTCGGTAATCAAGCATGAAGTATTAACCATGACTCATTTATTATTAATTTTAATAGACCTTTCAGATTTCGGACTTAGAACCCATAAATGCTGTAGGTTCGTTACTGAGTACAGAAAATGTTTCATGCTACGTTACTGGGTACAGAGTGAACATAGATTTTATTCAAAACTCACAAACACTAAAAGAAGACAATACTTTTTCTGCCAAAGTAGTTTAAACGGTAGATTTCTAGGAATACCGTATTTAACTCACCACACTCTGAAATCTAACAGGTAAAAGCAACAGCACGAAAGGAGTAAATACAAAATGAATCCACACATGCCTTTGAGCGAGGAAAGTCCAATTTAATGAAGACTCTAAACCGCCAATGTTAAAGTAAGCCAGTTTTATGAAATATTTCCAACGAATGGGTAAATGGACCATATGAAATGTTTTAGTGGACGCTCAAAGGGTTTTGTGTTTGTTGGAATATGTTTTAACTGAAGTTATATGGATTACTGACGCTCTAAAACTCTTTTTTTTTTGCTATGCTTATGTTTTTTGGGGGCTTTTGGTGACATTTTGCTCTAAAACTCTGATCAACGAGAGTGAGAGTGGTGAGACCAAAAGTCTCGTAGTTCCTGATACCCACAACACCAGACTCGTATCTTACTGTGGGGTCAGGACTATGTGTGTGACTGTAGGGTGTATTTATTTATTATAAGTAACTTAGAAAATCAGAAATGTAATATAAATTTTAAATATTTTTATTTGCAGCTACATTATAATATTACGCATCACAAAACAAAAAAAATAAAAATATCTGTATAATCCAGGCAACTTCCACAACGGTTAGTGAATTCGATAATTATATTCCATGGCATCCGTAACTAACATATACCACAATGTGAATTAACTCATCTATGTTTAATTCGTTGGTACGAGGGTACTCAAATATACCCGAATGGATAACGACTGTACACATCGTAAAAAACCTACCATTGTGACTCGTTTCGACGAGAGCGTTCCAGAGTCACAACTAATTAACACCAGACGAGATGACCGTTGAGATATGCAATGACTTTTGTTTGTCGACATTATATTTCGACTAATTTGTATTTGTGGGACACACAAACATTTTTCTCGGTGTGGGAATTGAACTCACGC
This sequence comes from Amorpha juglandis, assembly GCA_949126905.1. Taxonomy (NCBI): domain Eukaryota; kingdom Metazoa; phylum Arthropoda; class Insecta; order Lepidoptera; family Sphingidae; genus Amorpha; species Amorpha juglandis. The sequence continues at coordinate 1,611,318 of OX421368.1, forward strand.
CCTTACGATTCGCAACCGGCTTCAGCAACAGTGTGTAAGTACTGTTGTGTTTCGGTTTGAAGGACATTGAAGCTAGTGAAATTACTGGGCATTATGAGACTTAACATTTTATATCTCGGGATGACGAGCGTAGTTCAGTGCCATACAGTCCTTTATAATTCAAAGTTTTGTTTGGTGTTGCTTCTATTTGTGGGCAGTTACCATCAGGCGAGCCCCTTGCCCGTCTCGTCAAATAAAAAAATAATAGTATAGTAATACGAAATGACTAACAAAAACCGTATCCCACACCTCCGTCAAAACTTACCCTAACAAATGTAATAGCGTCCAGTTGAAACTGACAATGCCATCCCTAATAATGGCTCTTTGATAAACTACCCTCGTGAATGGGCCGTGGTGCTATTGTGGCTTTGGGTCTACAATATTCCCTATTATACACACATTGTAGCGGTGAATGGCTCTTTGATAGCAATTATATAGCATTTATCTTCATAAAAGTGTGTTCTTAGTTCAACTGTAGTTTAAGCTTCAGTAGGCAAGGCATATGCTCATAACGGTACGTGTATCACACTATAATACTATAAATGTAAAAGTTTGTTTGTTTGGATATTTGTCCATCAATCACGCTGAAACTACTAAACAGATTTTGATGAAATTTGGTATACAGAAAGGGCATGAAGTGACTTGGGTGATAGGATACTTTTTATCCCGGAAAAAGCAGATCACGTGGGCGGAGCCGCGAGCAAAAGCTAGTAATATATAAACATGAGCCCCAGCTCATATTTTAATTGTAGGTGAAAGTGAGGAAATCTTCAGCTTATATTGGAGGACAACTAGCAGTAAAATATTCATATCGATCCGGATAGCGACCACCGTACACGTGGTGTTAAAACCTGCCATAGTGCCCCACATATCTAGTGTGGATCACGCTCCAGGATCAGCCAGTGTTTATCAAATTCTCCCGAGGGGCTTGCAACATGACTTGATGGTAGGTCGCACGAGTTTAGGGGTACATCCTTGTATCTTTGTGCCTGCATCGGTCATCCGCTTGTTCCATCGCATGCACCTCGATTTCTGGCTATTTACAGGCCGGTATGATTTTGGCGACCACGAATAAACTCATTGTTTATCGGTACTTGCTGGTTTTTCGGACTGCCCTATGCTTACCATCAATTTACCATCGTTCTACCGTATTTTATCAAAACTTGTAGAAAGTCTTAACAAACTGATCTGAGATTGTTATTATTACTATGATATTACATGCGAAAAATTCTAATTCAAAATATTACAATATGTTATGAAAAATGATCATTTTATGAGGAAAAAGAAAACAGCATACATTGTAATGATTTATTCATCTTCCCCGACCAGCGGGCATTTCTGAAGCACCGGTAGAGACATTTCAATGTAATATATCTTTTATTGACATGTAAAAGAGCCCTTTGTGGCCTACTTGTAAATAAACGTTTTGTTATAGGCGGTCAATCGAGTAAGCAGGTAATTTGATAATAAGTGATCTCCACTGTTCATAAATATTCACAATATATAAAGACTCGTGTATGCATCGCCTATCTTTAAAGTAAACACATGAGGATTAGGAAAGTGGGAGGGTTTGGGTCTACAGATATCTATCTATCGAGCAAGTGGTGGTCACCTGATGGTAAGCGATGTCAACTGCCCATGTACGCCTACAATACCAGAAGAATTATAGGCGTATTGCCGACCTTAAAGAAAAGGGATAATTAGGGATTGGGAAGGGGAGGGGATTTGGGCCTCCGAATATCTCATTCACCGTACAAAACACAGCAACCCGCTACTTTACATCGGTTTTCTGTGAGACAGTGGCAACGACCCAGTCGAGCCGACCTATTCATGCTGTAGACAAAACTGTCTACAGTTCGGCTCTACCACTCATAAAATATGTATACAAATATATCTCCATTTTAGACTTACCATAGAAAACACTACAGGAAGCTGCCATTTCAAGGCAGTTACTTACAGTCAGTCAAGAGACTATAATTAAGTTACCTTCAAACTTTTAATTTATTCCAGTCGGAGTGTCGAAATCGCTCACTGACTTTGAAAGCTGCAAAAACAATTAACTGTTGGATTCATTCGAAAGCATCTGTATAACATTTTTTTTTACCCAACAGTCACACACATAGTCCTGACCCCACAGTAAGATGCGAGTCTTGTGTCGTGGGTATCAGGACCTACGAGAGACTTTTAGTCTCACAACACCCAGACCCGAAACAAATATGTGTGGATCACACAGGCATTTGTCTTGGTGCGGGAATCGAACCCCCTGCCTCTCGTTTCACATCCAGCTGCTCGCCCGCTGCGCCACGGAGGCTGTTATAATTATTCTCTATTATTCATGTCCCACATGTAGTGGGTTATTTAATATAATATTTCGCAATAATATTTACAACATGTACTAGGCTCTCATAGACAGCAAAGGACTTCATAATTCCGACGAAGTCCATTCCAATCTCTATTATAACTTCCAAAAATATTGTAACAAATACAGCCATATACCCAAACAAGGACCAAGGTGGTAGGTCCCTCGTATACGAGAGGCCGTGTGGGTTGGTACCACCGCTTTGTCTATTTCTGTATCCAAGCAATAATGTTTAAGCACTATTGTGTTTCGGTTTGAAGAATATTGAAGCCAATTAAATTACTGGGCATTATGAGACTTAACATTTTATATCTCGGGATGACGAACGTAGTTCAGTGCCATACAGTCCTTTATTATTCAATATTATGTGTGGTGTAGCTTCTGGTTATGGGCAGGCGTGGCGCTTATTATCAAGCGAGCGACTTTTTTTTTTTTTTATCCTGGCTCGGCAAAGTGACTACGCTACACCTGATGGTAAGTATAGCGCAATCCAAGAATAGTGTCGACCAACGATAAACAATGTGTCCATCGTAGGCCGGCAAGATCATGCCGGCCTGCCAAAGGGGCAAGGGGTGGGGAAGGAAAAAGGGATGGGAAAAGGGTTAGGATCAGGGGGCAAGCCCCCTGGGGTGAACCGGATATACACTGGCTGACCCTGGAATGCGACTCACACAAGGTAGGCCACTATGGCAGGTTTTAGCACCAGTGTACGGTGGTCGCTATCCGGTCGGATACAAGTATCCTCCCACCAGCTAAAACTTGACTTGACTTGCTCGTCTCGTCATTCAATTTAATACAAAAAAGCAACATATTATACTAGACTCTAATAAAAAATCATAATTCCGATAAAGTCATTCCATCCCCATCTCATCCACTACTTTATCTTCCAAAAATATTCTAAAAAATACAGCCATATATCAAAACAAGTACCAGGCTCTCACAGATAGTAAGAGTCAACTTCACAAAATAGATATCGTTTGAAAACCATCTCTTCCTGTTTGTTATCTACAGTACATAATTTTGTTAAGAAAACGCGTTGTCATCGGCAAACGTGTTTATCTTCTATACAATACACTGGCTGGCACCACACACGTCACCTCAACGCGTACAACACGTCTATATATCGAGTTATTCTAGCGTGTTTGGCAAGTCTCGAGTTTTTAGCTTCAAGCGATAAATTCTGTCGATAAAGGTGGTAGGATATTCATATCCGCCCGGTTAGCGACCACCGTACACATGGTGTTAAAACCTGCCATAGTGATAGACCTTGTGTGGATCGCGATCCAGGAACAGCTAGTGTATATCCGGTTCTCCCGAGTGGCTTACGACATGACTTGATAGTTGGTTAGTGTCGGATATAGGGGTACATCCTTGTATTACTGTGCCTGGATTGGTCATTCGCCTGTCCTGTCGCAGGCCCCTCGATTTGCTTCTTCCGTCTCCAAAGATGTATTAATGGAATATGTAACGGAAGTAAATTTTGTTCATTAAAAGAATAAAAATAAATACACCCAACAGTCACACACATACTCCTAATTTACACTAGGTTAACTTGTACCATGGGTAGGAACTACGATACATCCTATCACATTATGGGACGGAACTACACACATCCATGGATGTACTAACTCTCAAACATAAATTATTAATAATGCGTATTTGATTATTTTTGCATATGTTCTATTTATTTCATTAAACGCTTCTGCTCCTGTTATTAACCACAAAACAATACATTTGTTATTATAATAACAAATATTAAATTGTCATTCGTGATAATACGGTACGTTAAAGATTGTCATGTTTTTTATTTACATTACAGACGAGAATTTACAGACTTTTATTTACAAGGCGGTGATTTATAATACGATAAAATAAGATTTCAAAATTCAGTGTTCTGAAAAATCGAAAATAACTTATTACTAAAGGTCTCTTTGCCTGTGTCACTGCCGGTCAAAGAGTCCTATTACAATTGTTATTTTTGACTAAATAAAAACAACATAAAACTAATTTAAACGGGTTTTATCGCGATTATTTATTTTAATGTTGACTGACACGGGATCAGACCACTCTGTGACCACGAAGGCTGAAAAGCTTTCGAAACATCGAAACCAATATTAAAATAAAATACCGCTATATAATCTGTTTAATTTAGTTTTATTTCAATTTGTAACATTCCATTTGAGTGGTAGAGCCACTGTGTAGACAGTTTTGTCTACAACATGAATGGGCTGGCTCAACCGGGTCGTTACCACTGTCTCACAGAAAACCGACGTAAAGTAGCGGCTTGCTGCTGCGTTTCGTACGGTGAGTGAGATATCCGGAAGCCTAAATACCCTTCCCTTCCCAATCCCTAATTAACCCTTTCCTTTAAGGTCGGCAACGCGCCAATGATTCTTTTGGTGTTGGGCGTACATGGACGGTGGAGATCACTTACCCTCAGGTAACCCAATTTACCGGCCTATGCTATAAAAAAAATCCCGTAAACGTAAGAAATCATTATAAAAACGATATAACCTAAACAATCGCATTGATCTAATGAAAATGGAACAAAGGAATTGCTCATTTAACCATTAACAGTGAAGCCTAATTGAAATTAATGCGTGAAACTGTTCACCGAATAAATTTAAACTTTAATCATCTGCGAGATGTTGCACGTAAATTGGAACATTTTTGATTGAATTAGCCATGAGCAGTCCTGTGCTTTCGGCGAATGCATTTGAATTTTGCAAATTTACTATTTTCCGTAATGAAATAAAAAAATGAGGTTGAAATGGATAGAACTTTTAATATTATTGTAATATCTATATAGATAGTATTTCATTTTTCGTGCTAATAAAATTAGACCTACTTACTCAAATAGGAACCAACCCACAGCAAGTTCAAATGGAGATACCGATTTTGTATAACTAAATTCATTATTAGGTGGACAGACAACCTGATAAAGGTCGCAGGATGTCGCTGGATGCAGGCCGCTTCCAACAGGTCGGTCTGGAAATCTTTGGGGGAGGCCTATGTTCAGCAGTGGACGTCTTATGGCTGATGATGATGATGATGAAATTCATTATTTTAAATTGATTTTAATACTGTATATTTTTGCAGAATCGTACATGGAATATATTTCATACCCGATTATCCAAAAAACTATGATATAAAATTAGTTTAAATTATTGAATTTAATAAAAGAAAATCAGTATCTCCATTTGAACTTGCTGTGGGTTGGTTCCTGTTTGCGTAAGTAGGTCCAATTGTAAGACTAGAATAATTCCTTGTGTAGCTTTTTCATTGCCTGCGAAGATAAGACTACCAAACTTCTTACTCGGTATAAGGTGTAAAATTAAATGTATTATTTAATGCTTTGTTTAACGAATGACGTTTAGCTCTGGGAATCATTAAATTTACAATTTTAATTTTCTAATTCATAGTCAAATATGAAAATTGTTATTGCGAAGTAAATCAATTACTTACAATAATAGGAATAATAACTCTGTATTATACACGTCCCACTGCTGGGCTTTTTTTTACCCACCAACTTTTAATGTATGTTAGTGCAATTGTAAATTATTAAATTAAATTAAATAAATAAATGTTAATAAAAACAACAAGAAATTGAATTAAAGACGACCGATCGTGTAACAAATAAAATACCTACGTGAATATGGCAATTTTTTAATCGACAAGTCATTATTTTCGAGAATAGCTTAAGCGGATCAAAAACAAGCCCACTGAGTTTGTTTCGCCAGGTCTTCTCAGGCAGGGTCGCGTTGGATCTGGTGGTAGTTTTAAAACAACAATCTGGAGATACACATGATCCGTATTAATCCGCCTTATAACTAATTATATATTTAAAAGGCTTTGTATTTCCGCAATTAATTTGGATTGAAAGACTGGACCAAAAACAAGCCCACTGAGTTTGTCTAGCTGGAACTTCTCAGGGCTGGGTCGCGCCGCGTTAAATCCAGCGGTAAAGGAAGCCCACTTGAGTTTGTTTCGCCGGGTCTTCTCAAGGTGGGTCGTTTTGGATCCGGTGGTAGTTTTAAAACACGTGCCGTTTTCGATAATGCCTATGGTCCATATAGACGACCCCCCAAAATATATGATGACTATTCCATAGTAAAAATATGGAAAAATAATAATTATAAATAGTTTTAGTGTAATTGCCGAGTGTATTTTGATGATGCTATGTATGTATGTATACATTAGTTGATACTGATTTCTATGTAATATAAGTTTCTTTTACCATTGTACTGACTTGTCATAAGCGCTATTTCAATTGCCTACATGATTAATAAATGATTTCATTTTCATTTCATTTCATTTCATTTCATTTCATTTCATTTCATTATACGAACGATAATCGGATTATAATAGGTTATTGTTCATAAATACGTGCAATTTGTCAATACTAGCAACTTGCAAACAACGAAAACGTATGGCCATAAAACAGAACATTACTTATTTTTGGAATATTACAATTAAACTTCATATGGCGTATTTAATAAACGATATGATCGTGTAGTTTCACATACTCACACTCGAAATTCGTCTTTAGTATTTTCAAATTAAAGTTGAAATTGGCGTGACAAACCGATTGGGAACGATTATCTGCCCACGAATTTGATATATGTTGGCCCATTAAAAAGTTACTCCGGCAAGCAACAAACGAACGGATGTCGGAAATTTATGTCGGCTAGCGTATTGTACTTCATTTTGTTATGATTAACCACCGACGAAAAAGACGGGTGTTATAAGTTTGGCTTGGTTTTGGTTCTTTGTTTCCATGTAGGAGTGCGTATGCGAGTGCACGAGTGTCTGCGTGAGTACGACCGTGTGAAAGTGCGGGTTTATTTCTGTGAAATGTGAATGATTTAAATAAACGATGTGAATGAGTCAACGAATGGACTGATTTTAATACGTTTTTTTGTTTAATCAGTAATTTAATCGACATAAAAAAAAAAAAAAAAAAAAAATTATTTCTTTATCATAATTACAATGATACCAATGGAATGAAGGTCTCGTAGTAGGTATGAAAATACTTGTAGCCCGAGACGCCGCTCTTACGCAGCCAGACGCGGGGATTGAACCTGCGGCCTCTCGTTTTCCAGCCGGCTACTCATCTACTTTGCCACAGAGGCTGTCAAAAGGTTAAATATTTATATATTTATTATTCAACCTGAAATAAAAGTGACAAATAATACAACAATAAACGTACGATTGCGTAAAAAATACAAAAGGCCTAGATTTTCTCAAAATAAACTCACACCCACACAAACCTACACCCACAGCCAGTAAAATATCACCCCTTCTCTTCTCTTTTCTCAGGGGTTAAAAGCAATAAGTTCCTCATTTTAGTTCAAACATAACAGCAGTAAATGAACAGAGCTTTAACGCAATGCACAGTTTAATCCGTGTTCCTGGTAGATTTAGAATTTCCGGGAAGACGAACGCCGACCGTCATTTGCTAACACGTCAAAGTTTCCACCCGCGTTTGAATCTGTAATCTCTTCGAATAACCGTGTTCTATCTGATACGTGTGTAAAAGTTGTCAAAAGAGCATCCCCTTTGGAACTATGAGATGTATTTTGTTTCATTTTCACGGACAGGATTTCGCGGGCTAGTGCAATGGTTGACCATGATGGATTTGTATGAATTTTTGCACACAGGTATTTTTTTTTTTATTGTATAGGCAAGCAAACGTGCAGGTGTGTCACTTGAACGTAAGTGATCTGCACCACTCACGCCCTTAATGTTTTTAATTCCGGCAAAGACATGATAGAAGCCGGGAGTTTTGCTAGTTCATTTAAAAAACCAAGGAGGTAATAATCATATTTTAGATGAGACAACGAAGAAATATGGAAGGCTTACTATCGTAAAGCATAACATAATGTATTCACGCTATACATTCCCTTTTCAACATAAACTGAACAGTTTTCATTACCCTAAGAGCTTGCACTGGATACTAAAATAATAAGTTAGCACTTAACAGATCCTGTCAGGGTACAATAGTAGCTGCTAGAAGAATACTTTTGCAACATTTGCACTGATTCTTTCTGGTATTCTTGGATTATAATAAATACACCCAACAGTCATACACATACTCCTAGGTTTAGCTGTGTCGTGGGTGTCAGGAACTACGAGGGACTTGCGGTCCCACAACACCCAGACTCGGAACAAACACTTGTGGATCACACAAACATTTGTCTCGATGCGGGAATCGAACCCACAGTATCTCGCTTCGCAGCCGGCTTCTCGCCCACTACACTATAGAGGCTCAAATATATCTTTTAGTAATACGTCAAACATTATCTCAACTCTCCTATTTCTAAGTTCTACAACACATAATCTATAACAAGTAAACTATATTTTGAATGCTTAAAATTTTCCACAATATCCATTCTACCATGGAAATTGTTACGCCGAGCTTAAAAATATTTGCATAAATTAATATTCATTATCGATTCAGTCTATTTTCGACGATATGCCGCGAATGAAACTCGCTCAGATCCCGCTACTTGTTTAAATTAAAACTTCAACGGATATCAAAATGTAAACTATGCTCTAAACTAGATTTATTTAGTTACTTCTTTAAATTAGAAATACTAAACTTATGAACTCATATTGTACCACAAAATTGCGCAAACAATTTGACTTTTTTTTGTATTTAGGTGAATGACGAGACGCAAGAAGAGAGCAAGTCGCTCGTCTGATGGTAAACGCCACGCCTGCCCTGAAACAACACCACACATAACTTTGAATTATAAAGCACTGCATGGCACTAAAATGCGCTCGTCACCCCGACATATAAGATGTTGAGTCTCATAATTCCCAGCAATTTCACTGGCTTCAATGTCCTTCAAACCGAAACACAACAGTGCTTACACACTGTTGCTTGGCGACAGAAATAGATAAAGCGGCGGTACGAACCCAAACGGCCTCTCACATACGAGGGACTTACCACCTTGTATATTAAATAACAGCAATCATATTATTATTAAATAAGTTTTATTGAATTAATTATTAAGTAAGCCAATTGTTGCACACATAGCACAGAAGCTATAAGATACGATTATCTTGTGGGTATCAAAAACTACGAAAGATTTTAGTCTCACAACACCCAGACCTGAAACAAACATTTGTCGATCAATGTGTAACCATTGTACTGTTTCAGTTTGAAGGAAATTACAACCAGTGGATATAACGTACGACATAAAGTTACTGAGCATTCCGAGACTTCCTATGTGTCGGGATGATGAGCGCAGTATAGTGACATGCAGTGCTGTTAATTCAAAGTTTTAACTGGTGTTATTTTTAATGGAATGAATATCCATTCATTACATTAAAAATGCCAATGCCAATGCTTAATCATTTAATTACCCTTTTTCCTTTAAAGTCGGCAATGCGACCATGATTCTTCTAGTATTGTGGGCGTACATGAGCGGTGGAGATCACTTACCATCAGTTAACCCACTTGCTAATTTGCGAGCCTGTGCTATAAAGTGATCTCTACTCTCTTACAAGCAACGTCAATACCTGACTTGACCTCCTTTATGATGGAATTAATTATACTGAATTTATCAAGAAAACTGGGTCCATAAATCCCTCAGTAACCATGTGGATAAATACAGGACATGATCGTAAACTCGGAAGGTGCAGTTTTGTGACCCCAGCGTGGAACAATTCCCTGTGACATTTATGGGGTCGTTTGTCCGTTTAATGAAGGCTACTCCGAAAATGTACAGTCAGGATCGATACGAGCTCAGAACTCAATTGTGTACTTAGCTGAGTGCAATAATTGGATAGTACAATTATATAGTACAATTTTTTTTAAAAACATTTGTTAGTACAAATTGACAAGGTGGTAAGTCCCTCGTATGCGAGAGGCAGTCTGGGTTGATACCATCGCTTTGTCTTTTTCTGCCGCCAAGCAACAGTGTGTAAGCACTGACCATCAGGCGCGCGCCTTGCTGATCTCGTCATTCAATCAAATTAAAAAATATGATCGATATTTTTGTACATAATATTCTTTATGCACTTACCTAAAACTCAGCGCATAACCCAAAAGTGCCACTTAATCCAAGATAAAAGGAGCATTACCAGTGAATTTGCAAGCGGCTCACGTGCCATTTCAAAGGGTGAGAGAGGACATGTGACGGAGGACCCGACGCACCTAATACATGGTATGACTTGTGCACTTTAGTGTAGTTTGTGTTATGGGTGGATTTTGAGAGAAACGAGAAATTTGTAGGTTATGATAATGGTGGGAAAAGTTAATGTGAAAATACAACTATTTTTAAGCGACGAAGAAAATTGACTAGGTTTAGGATTAGATGTTTTTTTGTATGTTTAACTACGCTTAACTTCGCCAAATGTGGATCAATTTGAATGATTATTTTTATTCGAACGAGTTTAATTTGTATCAGAAATTCCACGATGAAATCGGGGTTGAAAGAGTCAAACTTCGCCATTTATGCACCGATTTTAATGATTCTTTCATTAAAAATTGTTAAATTCTAACTTAAAAAATTAACAACAAAAAATTAAAAAGCTTTTTTATTTTTTTAGTTTTGCAAGTCAGCTTTACTATTTGTTATATAATTCATATAACATAGATGATTTAATTTCGCTAAGACGTGGGATTTGCATAAATTTTAAATTGTATAATTGGGAGAAGGGGTGCTTATCAAATGACAGACTTTGCAAACTTTCATATCACGGTACAAAAGCAAGTTACTAAAATTAATAATGAAATGTAAATTTTTGCTCAAATAAACATATTTTCGCATCCATTGTAATTTAAATGTGAAATGAGCGAGTGGAATGCATTAAAATCTCTAATCCTCTCATGCTTCGGAGAGCATGTTAAGCCGTCAGTGCCGGTTATTGTCACATGGTTAAGTCGAGTTAAAGAGTTTAACTAATGGCATTAAATACGCTATTCTAAAAACACGTTCTAATGATTAAAATTATACGGTTCGGAAATGAGTTGTGTTTTTAGCAGAGTAAATTTACGCATTACTATGATTAGGCAATCTGTATCAGCTTTTTTTATAGCATAGACTGTCAAACGATTAACTGAGTCATCTGATGGTAAGTGATTTCCACCGCCCATGTACACCTAGAATAATAGAACACAACACACTACAGCTTCCAAGTCTGACCCGTTACTCGAAAAAAAAATAAGTAGGTACATATTCTAACAAGAATTAAAAAGCACTACACGGCACTGAACCACACTCATCACCCTGGGACATAAGATTTTAAGTCTCATAATGCCCAGTACTTTCACTGGCTTCAGTGAATGAAACACAGCAGTGCTTACATGCTGCTGCTTGACCCCAGAATTAGACAAATTGGCAGTACCAACCTAGACGGCCTCCGCTATACAAGAATCCTAACATCTAGTTTTTTTTATAGAAAACCAGAAAGACAAAGGGTTCGAAACCATATAGCCATTCTTTTTTGGATTAGCAAGAGGCTAGCATAATTTATTCAAATCAATCAAACAAGGGACTTTTGTTTCCGTGCGTTCGTATTGGATTTGAACAAATGACTTTTAAAAAAGCCCTTCATCGAATCATTCAATCGTAGGTTCTTTAATTAAAGCGTCCGTTCGAATTTATTTGCTCATTAAGCCTACTCGACGGTATCACATGGTACACGGTGACTGAACCCGGTTCCTGCATTTAATAAATAAATTATTGTGCCAAAAACAACTCTTATTTCTGGATAATATGTTTGTAAAATATGAATTAATTGGATAAAATGGAGACAGAAGTCGTTGAAGATCGAGCTTCATAAATTCTAAACGAAGGATTTTAATCAAAAAGGTCTTCATACATGAATCTGAAAATATACCTGAATAATGGGCGAGTAACCGGCTGCGAAGCGAAGGGTCGTAGGTTCGATTGAAATGTTTATGTGATCCATAGATATTTGTTTTGGGTCTGGGTGTGTCGTAAGTCCCTCGTAGTTCTTGGTACCCACGATACGTGTTTCATGTTCACGGCTGGTGGAAATAATTTGCGGTGACCCGCTTTTTCGTTTGTCGGTCTCTATAATAAAACAAAGTTCAAAGTTCTGTGTGGTGTTGCTTTTGTTTATGGGCAGGCGTGGCGCTGACCATCAGGCAAGCGACTTGCTCGTCTCATCATTCAATGAAATAAAAAAGAAAAATATACATATACAGACGAATTATGAACGTCCTCCATATAAGTCGGTTAAAAACATAATAATTAGAATTAGATTCCACAGGCAGTATCACATATATTTAATGCCGTTAAACCGCCTCATAAAGCAAGTATTCCATTATAAACATCCTAACTACACTTTAGGTAATCCTGTGGTGTTATCACTTATGGGTGAGCTATATCAGTGCGTAATGGGCTTTATACGCCATTTTATCGCGACGCTATGGCTTCATTTGAGGCATTGTTAAACTCTAAACATAAATTACGTAGACAATAGTGTCTGTGATAACGTTGTTTGGGAATTTAGAATGTGAATATTTTAAAAGTAATAGACAGTTTTGTCTACAGCATGAATGGGTTTGACCTAGTTGTAATCACTGTTTTTTTATTATTTCATTGATGACGAAACGAGCAAGGCGCTCGCCTGATGGTAAAAATCGCCTGCCCATAAACAGAAGCAATATCACACAGAACGTTGAATTACAATGCATGGTATTAAACTGCGCTCGTCATCACGAAACAAAAGATGTTAAATCTCATAATGCCCAGTAATTTCACTGGCTTTAATGTCCTTCAAACCGAAACACAACAGTGCTTACACACTGTTGCTTGGCGGCAGAAATTGACAAAACGGTGGTACCAACACATACGGCCTCTCGCATACGAGGGACTTATCACCTTGTTGTCCTATAGACAACCGATGTATCATAGAAAATAGACGTAAAGTAGCGGCTTGCTGCTGCGTTTCGAATTATGAGTAAGATATCCGGAGAACTAAACCCGCTTCCCTTTTTTTGTGTTTGATGTTTACGCTCAGATCCCGACTCCCTGGCTAACTTTCCGAACTTCAACGGAATTTTGGGTGAGCGGTTTAACCAACCATTCACTTAGGGGAAAGTCCTTCTCTTCCAACGTTATATCCCTGTGTCTGCATCGGCCATCCAGTCATCCTATCGCAGGCCCCTCGATTTGCTTCTTTCCTCTTCGGAATGTGGAGAAGTATTTCTACAGGCCGGCATGATTCAGGTGACCACCGATAGAAACATTGTTTCTCGGTGGCCGCTGGTATTTTGGAATGCACTGCACTTATCATCAAGTTTAATGCAACCCCTTTGCCTGGCCCGGATTAAAAAAGGCCGCCAATTGTACTATGCTTTAATGTATAATACCTTTTTTTACCGAAAGTGTTTAATGTACAATAAAGCATTATCATCATCATCATCAGCTACAGGACGTCCACTGCTGAACATAGGCCTCCCCCAAATATTTCCAGACCGACCTGTTGGAAGCGGCCTGCATCCAGCGACTTCCAGCAACATTTATCAGCATTATAAATAAATAAAATATAATACTCGTATATTAATAACATTCGGTAAGAATATTGGTATTTTCCCATAATTCGTAATTCCGAAGCCGTAACAAAAGTATACTTAAGACATCATATCGTAACGTAAGATCCTCAGATACGCAGTAAAATATCGAAGGGAATCAATTATATGTTCGACCGGCGAAACTGTAACGACAGCATAAATTTTATAGCGGTTCAACCGATAAAAAGGGGAATTATCAAAGTGTGTCGGAATTACCCCAATAAATTATTACGGGGGTGGATGACGAGGTCACGGGATACCCCATTGCTTAGGGTTATGATATTTTTAATCGTCGAAGCAATGACTTTTTATATTCAGGTTTAGGGTTTATGGAGTATGGATTAGAAGAATCGGACTTTTCTTATATAAATTATATCAATATGAGTTCTGCATTATACAATCTCGTTGCCGAGTACGGGAAGGAGAAAATTTGGGTGTTTTCTTCACCATGCTAGTCCGACACGTTTGATCACGAACTATGATTATTTGTTCTGTAATTGCTGGTGTTGGGATATTCATATCCACCAGGGTAGCGACCACCATACACATGGTGTTATAACCTGCCATAGTAACCCATAGAGGATCACATTCCAGGATCAGCCAGTGTATATCTGGTTCTACCAAGGAGCTTGCGACACGACTTGATGGGGGGTTGAGCCTGGTATAGTAGTACATCCCTGTATCCCTGTGCCTACATCAGTCGTCTGCTTGTCCTGTCGCAGGCCCCAGGTCTTTTTCCCTCTTCGGAGTGTAAAGAAGTATTTATACAAGCCGGCATGATTCTGGTAACCACTCGTAAACTCATTGTTTATCGATGGGCGATGATTATTTGGACTATACTACACTTACCACGAGCACGGTAAAGCGACAGCACTACTCAAACACATTTAATCAGGTTCTAATCTTTAAAATTTCTTAGACTTAGCCCAATGCCACTAAACCAAACAGACGATTCTACTAATTTCAGTCTTCCAATTTTAAAAAACAACAAACAACATTACAGGAACTGTAATAAACCACAGAAGCCGACATAAAGACTTAACACGAAAATACGTTCCAACATTACATCATAGTTGAAACATTGTCCCAGTACAACCATAATCCGGCCAACAAACTTAATTAAACTACAAAAACTGCCACAGTTACGTCACGACCTAGTCCAAACTAAATTCAGATTCGCCCTTCCATCTTGTTAATGACCGCGGATGTCCCTTAATAACATAAGTACTTAATTACTCAAAGTTTCATACATTTTAGAATATGTATGAGTGGTAGAGCCACGCTGTAGGCAGTTTTGTCTACAGCATGAATGGGCGGTCTCGACCGGGTCGTTACCACTGTCTCACAGAAAGCCGACGTAAAGTAACGGCTTGCTATATCCTGAGGCCCAAATTCCGCTTCCCAATCCCTAATTATCCTTTTCCTTTTATTTCCCTTAAGGTCAGCAACGCGCGTAGGATTCTTCTAGTAATGTGGACGTACATGGGCGGTGGAGATCATTTACCATCAAGTCACATACTTCCACATTTGCCGGTCTATGCTATAAAACAACTATTTTTAAAACCTTATATCAAATGGCAATCATATTCCCAACATCGTCCTTTTAACAGGATATTAATAATGGTTAATGATAAGAAGGGTTTGAATGCTTGGTAAAATACTTTTTGTCTCGTATTATATTGAGCTCAAAAGAGTTTTGGCGGGAATCCTGACAGTGCGGTTAATCTCTTATTTCAATTAATTCATAAACTAGTTTAAAGTTGTGTTTGTTGTATAAAAGTTGTGTGGATTTGTACAACAAACACTGACGGTGATGAACAGTGTATGAAGCATCGAAATAAGTGAATTTACGTGACTTTTCACAAAGTGTATTGATCGACCTCGTGTGTTCGGTTCGCTTGAAGAAAGTCATCTAAAAGTATCGTACTGAAAGGAATTAACACTAAAACTCCAGAAAGACCTTGAAATAGATCACACTCGTATTTCATTGTTCTTGAAATACCTATCACATATGAGAAGGCTGTACGGGCTAGATCCCTTTGCCTTTCCAATAAAAGAGAAAATATAATAAAAAAAATATCGAGCACAAATTCGTATGACTGCGTCGACGAGAGCTTCGATTTCTTGTGCTTCTTTTATCTATTTATAAGGTTGAGTAACGTATTCATGAAAATAATTGTTGTGGCATGACGCAGAGACATGAAGTAACATCAAATTGGGGGAACAATTTTGTAATTCGTCTCATGTTTGTCGAGATGTAAAATGTGCGCTACTAAGAATTTTACTGATGGTTGGTCTCTCGTCTGTGAGAGTTTATATAACTAGGTATCGTTGTTTATTTACCCACGCACTTAGTGTATTTCTTCTGCCGAACAATGTATTACTTCTCTCTTATGATGGACCTACGACCTTCTGTTCAAAGTTTTAATACCGCAGTATGTTTGCATTAGTCTGTGACGACAGCGTCGGAACAAATATAAAAATATTAGGTGAGATACCACGCAGGTTTTTTCTTTTTTGAATGACGAGATGAGCAAGGCGCTGACCTGATGGTAAGTGCAATGCCTGCCCATAAACAGAAGCAACACCACACAGAATTGAATTACAAAGCACTGCATGGCACTGAACTGCGATCGTCACATCACGTTGACATTCAATCAAATAAAAAAAATCTATACTAATCTATACTAAATATTATAAAGCTGAAGAGTTTGTTTGTTTTAACGCGCTAATCTCACGAACTACTAGTTTGAATTGAAAAATTATTAATTTTGTGTTGGATAGTCTATTTATCGAGGGAGCCTTTAGGCTATATAACATTACGTTGCGACCATTAGGAGCGACGCATCAGTAAAAAATGTTGAAAAAACGGGGAAAATTATTCATATTTGAAGGCTTCCGTTATGTGCGCTGCGTACACGGTTCAAGCTACCCAAAAATATGTATAAAAGAATTATTTCTCTTTAATAATATTGTTAAGAGGAAAGATTTGTATTTTTGTATGTAACGAATAAACTTAAAAACTACTGGACCGATTTGAAATATTATTTCATCATTAGAATCCTACACTATCCCTGATGAGCATCATCAACATCTACTTTTATCCCGGAAAAAGCAGATCACGCGGGCGGATCCGCGAGGAAAAGCTAGTATTTTATAATCTGATATCATTGTGAGTTGAACTCACGGAGCGATCGAAACACCGCATTGTTAGTTCAGACTTAGAAATTTTCGTACGAAATAACTCAGACTAAGTCGAAGTTTGGTTTATAGATCTCGGCCTTGCTATCAAAGTACATATAAATCCAGCACGTTCAGTATCGACAGGTGGAAATTGTCCATAATTGGGTGCGCGGGTGTCCAACCGGTCCCGCTTTCCGCTCACGTTCCGTCCCCGCGGTATTGTGATAATGAACGAGTTCCAACTCTGAGTGTAAATTTTACAATTAAATTAAAATCGTTTCGTTATTTCCATTTGTGGCTTTGATTTAATTTACACCCTGTATACATAGTTTGACAGTTAGCAAATTAATGGCTTCCAAAATCTTTAAGCCGAAACACAACAGTACTTATACAGTACACTGTTGCTTGGCGGCACAAATAGACTAAGTGATGGTAACAAAACAGTTAGTCTCTCGAATACAGTTCTACGGTTTTGGAAGTTTGTGATCGCTACGATGGTTGTGCTCTATGGCAATGCAATCATTGCATGCAAATAGCTTCGGCCAATCATGGGTGCACTACAAAGTTATTATTCCTTTCCTTAATATAGGCGTGATTAACCCCGTATCTATAAACGTTACTATAAGATCTCACAGTAAGCACGAACGCATAGTGACCACGTTTCCTAAACGTCATTGGTTAGTTTTTAACGCTAAATAAAATAGACCAATCAAGTAAGCGGAATTCGACACTTGGCACAGAGCTTACTCTTTTTACATTATCCAAGTACGGCAAAGTGTCTGCACTACACCTGATGGTAAGTACCGTGTAGTCTATGAAAACAGCGACCACCGACAAACAATGAGTTTATCAGTGGTCACCAAAATGCCGGCCTGTTTAAATGTATCTTCACACTCCAAAGTGGGAAGATACGAGTCTTGTATCATGGGTATCAGGAACTACGAAAGACTTTCAGCCTCACAACACCCAAACCAGCTACGGAAATCGAACCTCCGGCTTCGCCTTTTACAGTCAGCTACTCGCCCTCTACATCCTGGAGGCTGACCGATTTATTTACATTTCTGAAAAAGTTATTGCGATGGGACTCTGCACGTATTTCTAAGACAAATATTTGTATATTATATGAAAAGAAAACGGATACCAACAGAAATAACTCGTGTAATGTATAAGTTACTTTTCAGAACCAGATCTTCGTATTCGTGTGATCCATCGACCATTAATTTCGTCGTTGACAAACGATATTTTCTCAAAGGTGATGCATTAATTTACTTCCTATGAGGAAAAATTCTGTATTTTTCTTAATGTGGAGAACTATATACACCGGACACCAACATTCACATACATAGTCCTGACTCCACAGTAAAATACGAGTCTTGTGTCGTGGGTTTCAGGAACTACGAGAGACTTTCAGTCGCACAACACCCAGACTCCTAAACAAATCGTCCTGATCGTAGAACAGTGACGGATGTGACATTTTATAAATTTTACAGGGCAGCCATTTCAAATATTTATTACAGTTTTTTTACCATAACTTTTTTAATACAAAATATAAAATCTTGAAAATTTAAACTTATCTTATTGATGGGGTACTTTTTGAAATGAAATAGAAATAATAAGTAATTATTTAATGGTTTTCTAGAAAAATCACTCGCTCCATTTTACTTCGGAGTCAACGCAGCCACATAATACCATCCAACGTTTTTCTTCGAACAAAAAAATTTGGTGGATTGACGGATGTTACTTTACGATCATTTTCTATCGACAAATGAAAAAAAAATTGACGGTTTTGATATATTATACTTAAGTTTTTCTAAAATTATACTCATATTATAAGGATGTAACCATTTTAATTAATAAGAATAACGTATTAGACACAAAACAAAAATTATGTCGATTTTAGTTATACTATATGCTTTTGTTTACGTTACTTTAGACCTGCTACCTTAGCCCACTGTGCCAGTAATTTCCATTCATCTGGAATGTAAATAATGCAGCCCTTTCTATAACACTATGGACAGAGGCGGCTTTATTTTAGGTGTCTTTTTTCAAGGATTCTATATAGTAATATCAAATCTTTTGGCTGCATGTGCATACATGTAGAAGACTATACGATTTAGATTCTGGCTATCACAATTGTCTGAACAGAAACTAAATTCTTTTACACACTACAATGCAAACTTCTTTATGAAATCATAAACACAAATGCCCACTTCGCTTGCCACACGTTTGGCAACAATTTCGCTTTACATATAACAGTAACCTTGTTTGTCAGCCATGTGATATATGTGAAATTATAACAAGGCATTTTTTCTTATAATACACTCATTTGCCCATAAGGACACGATAAAGCCTTATGGAAATCAAATGTAGTAGAAATAATACGTCCATTGGAAGCAATGGCATCATTTTTATTATTTTTCTTCAAGGTCCTGAATGTATTTGCCATTTTGGAGTTATTAATTACTAAGTACAAAAACAATTAGTTAATTCTATCACTGAGAACGTCGAATGGGTTTTCTTTTTGTTTAAAACTGTGACTTTGATCACAATCATCTTTTTTGGGTATATGAATACTCAAATTAAAGTGAGTATTTACAATGTCTATATACTGTCTAAAACTCAAAGCTTTAATGAGTAATTATTAAGTTCAGGCCATTCTTTATATAAGTTGAACATCCGAGCTATGTTTAAGTTACCATCTAAATACAGTATTTTGGAAACTGCTGTGTTACAATGAGACTCTACCGATATTAATGCATTTACATAGGCACAGACCGATATAACTATTTCTTCGTTAACAACCTTCTTATGACTGTTATGTTTCCCCCTTATGTCTTTTTTACAGAAGTGCTTCCACCGTACTTCTACCAAACCGTTCGTACGTATCTTTCACTAATGATGTATTCAAAAACATAGTTTTGCATACCCGTATGCTTAGTACAAGTTCCTAGTTTTCTAAAACGATGACGGTTCTCGTTTTATCTCCATGCTCTCCATATAGGAACTATGATGAATTACAATGAATGAGATGGATTTTAAAACTATGAACGTATTTGTAAATCGTACTAGACCTACGGTATTATCGACGAGTTTCGGAGTTTCCTGACAAAAAAATATTTGAATGTAATTTGATGATCACGCTTTAATACACTTTGAGGACCCCTTTTATTTTTCTCTTTTGTAGTGTAGTTTACAAAATGAAGCCGTTGTTTCTTACAATCGCTTATTTTTGAAAACTTTTCTCTTTCTTCAAATGACAACAATGTTCCATATTTATTTCTGCATGTGCAAAGTCTACACATAGTTATTGCTGGAACAGTTATACCCTTTTTGGATGAATATTCTTTTTCTTAATTTTTAGGCGCTGTCTCTTCACTTCTTCCCAGTTGCCATAATTGCAGACCCATATTTTACCCCGACATCAAACAGTAGGGGCTGGACACGACTGGCATTAACACCCAGCTGCGTTGGTAGATGAACAGTTGCTATAATCATTCGAATCGTGAACAGGACAAAAAATCTTTACATATCTTACATACTTATCATAGTTTTTGCGGTGATAGCATAGATGTTTCTTTTTCAATGGCTGAGGAAATTGGTTGAGGGAAAGGTGACAAATCTGAGATCAAAGTGGATATGTGAGATCAAAGTGGTATCTAATAGTGTTGGAGCTGAGCTGACATTTAAGCAGGAAGCGACAGTTTACTGATAGTTTAATAGGACTAAATATTAGGATGAATTCTGATCCACGGGCATAAAAGGACCTTTTCTAAGAATGAATGCGGGTGATGGTATATTAGGATTCATATTTTCCTCACATGTTCATTTTACGACTTCACTTAATGTATCGTCATCCTCTGAAAAACATCCCTACAAATAGCTTCTATTTTTTAAATTATTACGCGTACTCCTGAGGATAATGGTAAATGGCTTTCTAAAAAAAGACTTTGTAAAACACTTTAAATATTATTATTTTTCTATGTTAGTTAAAAAATAAGCATATTATTTTTAGCGGTGGTTCAATAGTATCAATAACGCACACCGTATATACATCAAAACATCATAAAATATTTAAAGTTTATTTATTTCAATTCACTTACACAACTATTACGTTAACTAGTTTAATGTTTTAATTGTAATAAATTGAAATCAATAAAAACAAACTTTTTTTTGAAAAGAATAAAGACTCAAGTGAATTTGAGTTTCGAGAATAAAATCGGATTGGCAAATACGACACTCAGATAGAACAACGTGTACGCAGAATATCGTCGGTACTGATCTTTCGTCAGTATCATGTCCATATAACAATGTAGTATAGTTACGTACAGCTCAAAAATTGTATCCCCGTTAAAGATACTATTTAAACTCAATAATTTAATTTTACAATTGGTTACTTAAAATTTTTGGAAAATAAATAACAAAATGTATCGATAGTATTCCGTAGAAAATTGACGGATAATAAATACCGCCCTTTCAAAGTTTTACCTTTCATAGTTTTGCGTATAAACAGGTTATAAGTGTGAAAAAATGTATAAACCTCATGCACTAACTTATCCGGAGTCTCTGGTATGTAGTCCTCATTACTGTTCTCTTGGTGAAGGAATTTCGTAAATTTTTCATATTTGTTTAATTCCTTCAAAAGTTTCATTATAAGTTTTAATCTTCCTAATTTTATTGTAGTACATAGTATGTCAAATACTAGCCACGAAAGCAATATTTATAACATGATTTTAATTAGGGTAATTGAGTAATAGCGATTAAAACAAATCAGATGCAACGCGGGAATAAATTCAACGAACAGTGACGGTTGCGCATATCCGTCGGGGGTGGAAAAGGACGGCGGGGCAATCCCGCGCATCGTAGGCAGACGGAAATATTCAACCGTCATTTTTCTATGAGCGAATATCAAATCCGTCAGTATATTGACTGTGTAATTTAAAATCCTTTAGGAAAAAAAAATATTTTTTTATATACCCATAAAGATCTGATGATGTAGTACCCAAATATACTAAAAAGTCATTTTCGTATTTTTTTCACATCCGACACTATTCTAAGATCACGACGAAATATTTGTGGATCACACAAACATTTGTTTCGCTGCGAGAGCCAAACCCGCGGCCTCTCGCTACACAGCCAGCTAGTCACCCACTGCGCTACGGAGGCTGTCAGCTGTGGCTCTATAGATAATATAAATAAAAGAGGGTATAGTAAATATCCTGCTTTTGAATTAGAGTAAACCGATTCTTTTATTCTTGAGCACTTTAATAACTACGAAGGTATATAGCTCGCAGAACCGATAGCCGATGAGGCAGAAAGGTTCTGGAATGGAGGCCAAGTACTGCCAAGCGCAGCATTGGACGTCCGCCTACAAGGTGGACCGACACTTGATAAAGGTCGCTGGAAGTCGCTGGATGCAGGAAATTTTCCATAATTGGGTGCGCGGGTGTCCAACCGGTCCCGCTTTCAGGCCGCTTCCAACAGGTCGGTCTGGAAATCTTTGGGGGAAGCCTATGTTCAGCAGTGGACAATGGACATACTATAGCTGATGATGATGACGATACCTTCATAATCATTACGTATCTACAATTATAGAGCCAAATATTGATAGAGTCATGTTTAATGCGTCACTTACCACTGTTTCTAAAAAAAATACGTAGTAACAACTGTTTTGTTGAAAATTGCCAATGGACCGTAACCACCATCTCCTGTCACAACAATTTCCCATATCCTTCCTCACAGACCGGCTACGAACCCATTGGGAATATCGATCTTCATGAGCGAAGCTGATCACTTACAATCAGGTTATCCACTGTCTTGTTTCCAAGTATTGTGAAAAAAAATTAAGCCTCGGCCATGAATTTGTTTAACGTGAATTCGAAGGATTTAAGCCAATAAAAAAATGGATTTATATTTATTAACAATATTTTTATTTATTGAATGACGAGACGAGTAAGGCGCTCCTCATGGTAAGCGCTAGGACGCTCATTAACAGAAGTAGCACCACACAGAACTGCATGCCACTAAACTGCGCTCGTCACCCCGAGACATAAAATGTAATGTCTCATAATGCCCAATAATTTTACTGGCTTCAATGTCCTTCAAACAGAAAAATGTCATCAATATGACTCCGGAAAAAATATACTCCATTCTAGGTATTAAATTACACTGAAAGGAACCCAAAAACCTGACAGCCGATACCGGTGTGACGGCGATTATTGCCAATTTCCTCCCTTCATATTATATGAGGTGTATTTAACTTTCTGTGCACGTATTTGACACAAACGGACTTTTAGATGGTATATTTCTTAAATGGGTAGTACTTTGTTTTGTGAGTGGTAGAGCCACGCTGTAGTTAGTTTTGTCTACAGCATAAATGGGCCGGCACGACCGGGTCGTAACTGTCTCACATAAAACCAATGTACAGTGGAACTGCTGCGTTTATGGTGAGATTTCCGGAGGCCCAAATCCCCTCCTCTTCCTAATCCCTTATTATCCCTTTTCTTTAAGCCGGCAACGCGCCCATGTTTCTTCTGGTTTTGTGGGCGTATATGGGCGGTGGAGATCACTAGCTAGTAAAAAAATCCACCCGCTCGTTTTCGGCCCTCTATTTTAGAATTAAAAGTATGGTATCTAGGTGCCACAGTGGCAGTAATAGATTCAAATCTGAGCATATCATATTGTATTTTTCTAAATAAAATAATAGTACTAGCCCTGTATTGTATACGTCCTCACTAGCCTCCTCTACTGAATAAGAGGGATCAGGTCTTATACGGGTTGGCCGACTTCACATACCTTTGAAAAATCTTATCGTGTTATCAGGTATGCAGGTTTCCTCACTATGTTGCCTTCACCGTTAAAACAAGCGATAATAAACAATTAATATACACGTAACTTAGCCACGAGTGGTAGAGCCACGCTGCAGACAGTTTTGTCTACAGCATGAATAGGCTGGCTCGACCGGGTCGTTACCACTGTCTTACAGAAAACCGACGTAAAGTAGCGGTTTGCTGCTGCGTTTTGTACGGTAAGTGAGATATTCCGGAAGCCCAAATGCCCTCCCCTTCCCAATCCCTAATTATCCCTTTCCTTTAAGGTCGGCAACGCACCCATGATTCTTCTGGTGTTGGGCGTACATGGGTGGTGGGGATCACTTACCATCAGGTGCCCCATTTGCTCGTTTGCCGGCCTATGCTATAAAAAAAAAACTTAGAAAAGTCAGTGGTGTATGCTCTTGGGGCTGGCTCGACAGTCCATACCACTCCCCGCTGAGCTAACGCTGCTTTTTTAAAACATCCATAATTAAAACGACAAAATTTCAAACATCTAAATTATACCACTGAACTAAAAAGGCGTGAAACCTAAAATAATTTACCAAAAATCCTTTATGGCACAAATTCTAAGGCGATAACAGGCACCGGCGCTGCGGTCATTAAAGCCAATTTTAACCTGTCGATACAAAAGTGAAGCTTTTAACGTGTTACACGTTAGAACTGGAGGTGTAATAAATTATTCCTTTTACAACCATTTTTTATCCGATCACGGCAAAGTGAGTACACTACACCTGATGGTAAACGCAGTGTAGTCCAACTAACGCCCACTGACAAACAGTGATTTTATCGATGGTCACCAAAATCATGCGGGTCTTTATAAATACTTCTTCACACTCTGAGGGAAAAAGCAAACTATGGAGTGGATATGAATGACCATGTATTTTACTGGCTTCAATATCCTTCATATTTAAATACAAAAGTACTTACTCATTGTTCTTTCTAGCAGAAAAATACAAAGCGGTGGTATCTAGTCCGATATAAAAAGGTTAGATTTTATATTTTAGATTTTAAAAAAGTATTATTTCTAGATAATACAGTCTATCTTTCGTGAGATATTTAATATCAATCCTTTACTAAATTCCCTCTAGAATGACATTTCTAAAATAAAATCTTTAAGATAAGATATCGCAGTCCCAGGTGTTAGGTAATAAAACACCAACGTATTTCTGCAGAACTATCACTAGGTACGTTTGAGTTCAGACACTTGACACGTCCGTGTAATAAAAATAGATTCCAATATTTATAATAGGGTATTCTTTTTAAAAGTGGAATATAAGGTTTATGTTTTTTACAGCATAGACCGGCAAACGAGCAAGAGGGTCACCTGATGGTAAGTGATCTCCACCGCCCATGTACGTCTACAATACTAGAAGAATCATAGGCGCGTTGCTGACTTTAAAGGAAAGGTATTGGGAACGCGAGGGGATTTGGGCCTCTGGATATCTCACTCGCCATAAGAAACGCAGCAGCAAGCTGCTACTTTACATCGGTTTTCTGTGAGGCAGCGGTAACGATCCGGTTGAGCCGGCCCATTAATGTAGATAAAACTGTCTAAAGCGTGGCTCTACTCATAAAAAATGTCATCCCGGGATTTTGTTCAAGGGGATTGAAGGTATTGTAGAGTTAATCTGCATGAATAAACATGAAATGCTGTTCGCTAGTAATGACATCACTTGAGAGCGGTTGGAGTGATTTGCCAATTTCTATTGGATTTTTATATAAACTTAAGACCGTACTCACGATTCGAACGATGGATTCGAAACGGAATTCGTTTTTTATTTTATTCATTATGAAATATACTCGTATACCTCGTTTTTTCTATCATACGAGTCCTTCATTTTTAAATTAATGGTCCGTGAAGACGGACAAGTTTAAATTTTCAGTCTGTACTACATAAGCCCGGTGACGGCATTATGAGACTTAACATCTTATCATACTAAACACATATAAATATATCGGATATACATACCCTTACTAATACGATTTGTATATATGTATCGGTATGTATTATAGTCTGTACTGGAAGAAATTGCCGTTAGCGATAAGGCCGACTATTGTACTTCTCTTTATTGTATGTAGTCGTCTGTTGTGTATTTTCAATACTATTTGTGTGACATACAATAAAGTTATAAATAAATAATTAACATCTCGAGTTACGAGCGCAGTCCAGTACCATACAATATATCATAATTCGAAGTTCTGGTTGGTGTTACTTCTGTTTATATGCAGGCGTGTCGCTTACCATCAGCCAAGCGACCTGCTCGTCGCGTTATTTAAGCTACTAAGAATAAAATAATAACAATACTAGCTTTGTATTATATACGTCCTACTACTAGGCACGGACCTCTTCTACTGAATGAGAGGGATTAGGCCTTAGTCCACCACGCTAGCCTATAACTATATTGTCGTAAAACAACGTTAAAACGCTCTACCATAAAGTTCACATATTGGCGCTTTAGTATTTAGGCCTTTCCAGTGACAATAGCAATAAAAATATATTATTCTGTTTCGATAGCCCGACACAGCAATAACGACTACAATATCATCCCATTGATGGTCGTGTAAGGTAAAAGAAGACAATAAAGCCAAACCATTAAGGTACCTTAACTACAGAACATCCCATACACCAACGCAAGCTTTTAAAACGTAAATGTGCTATATAAAATGCTATGAGTATTGTAAAACCAGGATTATTGGCGAAGCCCCGCCTCGACATTCTAATGTAACACTAGTTCTAGCTATTTTAAAGCATCGTCTAGCCTTTATATGCTGTTATAAAAACCTTTATCTCGTGAAAGAATGTTGCTTATGCACATTGAGAGTGTAAACTTTGACTTTTATATCGGTTCGAAAGTCAGATAAAGAAAAATCTATGATAGCTTATTTGTTTTTATTTACTACTATCTTATTTTGTCTACAACATGTAAAAGGCGGACAAAACGGGAATTTGAAATCGATATTTAAGCTTTTTTTATTCGAGCACGGCAAAGTGACTGCACTACATCTGATGGTAAGCGCAATGCACTCTAAAAAACCAGCGACCATCGACAGCAATGAGTTTATCGGTGGTCACCAAAATTATGCCGGCCTGTATAAATGCTTCTTCCCCTTTCGGAGAGGGAAGAAACAAACGAGGGGCCTGCGACAGGACAGGCAGATGACCGATGCAGGTACAGGGATTCTCAGGAATTCTCAGTATATCTTTTGTATATTAGAGCGACTGAGTTGGTACCACCACTTTGTCTATTTCTGACACCAAACAGCAGTATGTCAGTGTGTTTCGGTTTAACGTTGAAGCCAGTGAAATTACTGGGCATTATGTCTTAACATATATACATATATACATATATACATATATATATATATATATATATATATACATTGTCATTGATATTTACGCATTCTCCAAGCAGGTCTAAAGTTAAAATTCTAAAACAATTATCCCGTTAAATTATCTGTATTCTAATGTATTGTTTTCTAATAATTTTTATGCTATATCCATATTTTCTTATATATATTTATATAATTACCCACTCACCCACACATACACACAAAATCATTATTATATTTTTTAATCTCACTAACAACTGCAGGTGTATCTCTCAGCACTTCCCCTCACCACGACTGAAGTAATTGTTTATTATAATGTATGTAGTGATATCCTGTAATTGGCGAAGAAATGCAGAACATGTATAAAATTTTCTTGTGTAGTATATAAGCTGTTGGATGTCCAAATAAATAAAATAAAAATAAAATAAAATAAACAGTGGGACTTATATCTCGAAGTGACGGTCGCAGTTTAGTTCTATGCAGTGCTTTGCATTATAAAGTTTTGTCTTGCTTTTGTTTATACGCAGGCACTTCGTTTATCAAATACCCGGTCTATCCGACCCTTGCATGATGTAGACAAAATAGTACACAGTAACAAAATAAAGCTATTATACATTTTCGTTTATCTGACATTCGAACCAATTTATAAGTCAAAGTTACAGGTTGATGAAAGTAAAAAAATACTTCATCAAAATTCACATTTACACTTATCCATTCAGGACTGTTTCATCAGAATAACTCACAATACATTGTGGAAGTTTGGTACATGTAACAATGTATTAGATCCTTCCATTTGTTCTGGCAGCAATTACACCGGCCGTCCCAAGGGTACTGTAGCTAGTTTATGCGAACCGACTACGGCTTTCATCGAGTTAGATGTGGGCATGGTGTTTGATGAGATATCTTACTATATAAGACGATTTACATTAGATACCTTTACGTTACATTATATATTATCCGAGCACGGCAAAGTGATTGCACTACACCTGATGGTAAGCGTAGTGTAGTCCAAAAAATTCAGCGACCACCGATAAACTGTGAGTTTATCGTTGATCGCCAGAATCATGCCGGCCTCTTCGGAGAACGAAGAAGCACATAGAGGGGCCTTCGACATAACAAGCGAATTACTGATGCAGGCACAGGGATACAAGGATGTACCCCTATACCCGCTCCAACCAACCATCAAATCTTATCGCAAGCCCCTCGGGAGAACCGGATATACTCTTGCACTGATCCTAGAACGCGATCAACACCCAACCCAAGCTAAATGATAAACACCTGATACGATTAAAGCCGTTACTAGGCGCGTGGAGGTAATGCGAATAATTTATAGTGATGTGATCGACTTTATCGATATTAATAAATGATTAAAATTAGCCTACAACTTATAGATGTCTAGATTTTGATCAGGTACATAACTACCTACCTCGGTGATGCAGTTGTATTTCGCGGTACAACTGCTGTACTGTGGTCTCGGGTTCGATCCCCAGGTGGGATAAAAGTGATATTGGGTTTTTCTATCACGAAATGCGTAGTATCAGATCGGAGTCTAGATTTTTCCTAATAGGCATGGCATGTATTACATCATGGAACCAAAATGGATGGAGCCATTAAAATCAAACGCCTAGCAACAATTCCATCGGTATATTTGGCGAAGCTCCAAAAAAGTCCCCACTCAAAACACGTGGAAACTTGATCAATTAGCAACCGAAAGTTGTAACAAAGCGACAGTAATTGTTTCGCAGTCTTGAACTTCTTTGCCGACGAGATTCGTCTCTTACGTTTGAATCTTGTTAAAAGTTGTAAGTAGTTAGAAATCAGACTTTATTGTAATTAATGCAGGGATCAAAGTCTATCAACTACGCCGGAAGTATCCCTGATAATTTTGGTTTCAAACTTGATATGAATGTTTAACAGGATATACTTTTTTATTTTAGCGAATTGTCAAAATAGGCGTGTAAAAATTGTTTGACTATGGGAGTTTATAAAAAAAAAAAAATTGTAGCTAACGCGTTAGCGTAGCACATGCCGACAAACAAGGTGGTAGGTCCCTGGTATCCGAGAGGCCGTCTAGATTGGTACCACCGCTTTGTCTATTTATGACGCCAAGCAACAGTGTGTAAGCAGTGTTGTGTTTCGGTTTGAAGGACATTGAAGCTAGTGAAATTACTGGGCATTATGAGACTTAACATCATCTCAGTTGAGTGTCATGTAGTGCTTTGTAATTTAAAATTTTGTGTGGTGTTGTTTCTGTTTATAGGCAGGCGCTTACCATCAGCGAGCGCCTTGCTCGTCGCGTCATTCAATGAAATAAAAAAACAAGCAAGTGGGTCAACTGATAATAAGTGATTTCCACCGTCCTTGTACGCCCATAACCGATGAGTTTATGAGTGGTCACCAGTCATGCCGGCCTGTATAAATGCTTCACTCTTCGGAGAGGGAAGAAGCAAATTGAGGGGCCTTCGAGAGGACAGGCGGATGACCAAAGCAGGTACAGTAATACCAGGATGTACCCGCTCCAACCAACCATCAAGTAAGCTTTATGCTGCAATACCGCATTAACTATGCTACAGCGCAGATTTTCAATGGGTATTCCAAATGCCATATTGACACCACGTAGTTATTACAAGTCGGATTTCTCAAAGAAACTAATAGCTAATAAATGATTACCCATTTTCCGAGACCTTGATTTATACTAACAAATTTCCTTAAACGGCGATTCATATGAGGCCTTGACCCCGACCGTTTAGGCGAGGTCACAATCATATCAGATAGCCTACATTATCCCTCCATTGTGCTGCCAAATATCATATTTCAGTATTGAAAATGTTCTGACAATTTGGAGAAAGTTTAACATATTATGTAGTATTGACATACATTTTAACTCCCGTCGCAAAAGGAGGTGTAATATTGCAGGTGCAGGTGTAATATTGAAGCAGCGATAGCTCAGCGGGGAGTGGTACGGACTGTCGAGACGAAAGTCGCAGGTTCGAAACCAGCCCGAAGAACCTCTGATTTTTCATATCCACATCCACATCCACAAATATTTATTTCGGGTCTGGGTGTTGTGGTACCATATAGTTCCTGATACCCACGGTACAGGTTAACAAAGTTTGGAGTTAGGACTATGTGTGTGACTGTGGGTGTATTTATTTTTGCATTACCAATTAACGACTATTTTGTTGTACATATTATGCGAAGAAGTAATGACAGGCTCTTCTCAAATGGAATTTTGGGATGGACACAAGACGAATAATAGATGTACTAATTGCCTCTGTCTACTCCTTCGAGGTCAGGAGACTTTATAAAAAACTCCCTTACGTACTCTATATTAAGTTTACTTAAATAGAGTCGAGTTTAACCCCTATTTAACAAGCAAACGAGGTTGAACCCACTCAACTCTTATTTCCCACAGGTAATTCCTCTAAGTATTGACACATAAAACCATTATCGATATTCCTGTGTTGCAGTCATATCGCTTCGAGGATTTGTAATATGTCTAGATATATTAACATTATCTTTGTTAGTTTATTAGCGTTTGCTCGTGATTCCATATGCGTAAATATGTTTTTCCGGGAATATGCTATGTGTTCCTATTTGCCAAATTTTATTCAAATATTTTTTGCTGTTAAGGAGAGTGATGAAAAAACATCCAAACTCACAAACATACTTTTTATTTATAATGTCGAAAGATGGTTATTATAGTACGATGAAATAATTGCTTATCTGAAATTGATTTGGCTTTTCTGTGCATAATAAAACCAGACATTGCCAAACATAAATTTTGTTTGGCAACGTTACTAATTAATTATTATAGTACACACAACATGACACACGTCATGTTTTATCATGTTCAGCGTTATTTATTGTGCCTTAATATAATTGCGAATACATAGCTTAAATTAAGTTTCGAGCGTTTCCAGTAATTATCAAGCTACTCTATATCACTCTGGTTGATGTGAATCTCTTTTAATGATTGTCGTCGCATTAATCTGCCATCGTTTTTATTTGTAGTTTATTCTTACTACAAAAATTGTAGCAAGAATAAAAAGTTACTTCTAGACTTTTCGTGAAAGCCTTAATTTTTCCCTTTCCCGCAGCATATCGACCTGGTCAGCTTAAGTAATGAGCTGTTGACCTTCACGAGAGGGTAACGGACATTCCGACCTCCACGCATATTTGGCTGATGCGCGAGGAATCTTTTGCCAAGTAGGCCGGCAATCGTATAATACGTGGCACGTGGTCAAGGGTAGTATGCCTATATATTGGAAGTACTTAATAATTCATCAAAGTATGAAATTTATGTAAAGTGTATAAGTTTCTGTGTTTTTGTAGGTATTTGATTGATTAATAACTTTTTGATGCATACTTTTGTGTAAATAATAAATGAAATAAATGTTATACAAGCCGGTTTTAGCGCTATCTCTGTTAGACAGCTCTAGGACAGATTGGTGGTGAAAGAAGTCAGTTAAAAAGTAATTTATACATATACATTTCTACGACCTTTTAAACCTATGCAAAAAACGGAGAAGGTCATCAGTTCATCTATAAATATGCTTTTACGTATATTCTCGCATAACTCCGCCAAATATGGGACGTTTTGGATGTATCTTTTTGTATTCGGTAGGGTACACTCCGATGGTAGTCCCATTTTGAAAATTAAATTAAATTTAGGAAATTAAATTCCGGATGAAGGGCTAAAATTTCGAGATTTATGCACTGACTGTGATGAATATTTTACCTAAAATAAAAAAAATCCTCCTTTTTTAAAGAGTAAAATCGACTTAAAAATGATTTGAAAAGAAAATTAAATAATTTTGAGTTGTTGGTATCAATCACTGACCACTACAATAGCATAGACAAACTGTTCAATTTTGTTTTTGTCTGTTTAGTTTATTTTGAGTTGTTTTTACTTTTTGCTATACTGCCACGAATCGTCTACGTATTGCAAATATGCTACAATTACTACGTTGCTACGCACGGTGTGCTACATCACTTGCTACGAATCGACAAGCGTAGGATATTATTAAGACGTTACATTTGAATAATTCCTTATGGTGCTGCCACACCGATGTTATAAAATGTTTACATTTTCTAACATTAAAATTGTTACATTTTGTTAGGAATTGTTAGTTGTTTTAAGTGCTCCCACACCGACGGAGAATGTTTGCAAACATTTTCTAACATTTATTAACATTTTATTACATTTGAAAAATGTCATCGGCCCTTATTCTTTGACGGCTTCTTTGACGGCGCCGCACTCAAAAGTACCGCCGCCCGCGGTTAAAAAATGTTACAAATTGTTAAGAAATGTTTACTAATAAATGGTGCTGCCACACCGGTGTTATAAAATGTTATATAACATTTTCTAACATTTGTTAACAAAGATTTTCTAACATTTTATCACAATGTTAGATAATGTTAATAAATGTTTAATGTTAGAAAATGTTATATAACATTTTATAACACCGGTGTGGCAGCACCATTACTTCGCCATAATATTTTATACAACCTATATTTACTACAACGCTACGCATATTGTGCTATGAAGGATGCGAAAGTACAAGTGCAATAGTACCTCTCAAAAGTAAAAAAGTGTGAAAATGCTAACTGCCAAGGTAGAATAAAAAAAAACACCTTATAAATATAAGGCGATAAAGCTTTATGATAACACAATCACGCAAAATATCCATTTGACTCATAAAATATGAGATAGCCTGCCACTATTTCGAGTAATAAGGAACTATTTTCGTTTCGCTAACATTGTCGCAGCATACACCCCTTTGACGTCAACTATTTGCATTTTAAATACTTGCTAACTTCCTACGGTACATCCTTCACCACAGACGGCTGTTTCGACAAAGTTGTCTATCCAACTCCTTTACTGTTTGTTGCCGTTTGTCGAAACTATGCTTCAGTGGTAGAGTCAAGGATAGTCGATCTTTAGTAAGTAAAATCACTGTACATTTTGTTGTGTAAAGAAAGTTGAGTAACGTTTTGCGAGTGATTTTTTTACGTTAGTTATTATTACTATGTAAGATACTATATTATTTCCGGATAAATAGCTTTAAAATATGTTAAACTAAATAATTAAATATAAGTTTTAGGTCTCGTGGACGCAACGCAATACGTTGGTTTGACCGGATCCGCACCGCTCTTGACTTTACAGTTCACAACGCCCTCCACATAGGGATTGCAATCCGGCGTCATTTTCAATCCGGCCGGATCCGGCCGGATTGATCAAGTTAGGATGATTTTTGCTTTTCGGTTCAAAATGAACTGTTAGTAAGTTAATCAAGTGTAGTTTATAAAAAATAAAACATATAAAATCAACTTTATTTCCAATCTAATGTTAAGATTAGACAACGAGCAAACAAATAAAATCTAGTAGTGTACTAAACTAGTAAAATTTTAACGATAAAACAAGTAGCTCAGTCTTAATAGATTTCACTTTCACATATATAGATCAATTATTTTAGTAAGTAACATAATAAAATATAATATAATTAACCTGACGTAATTTATTGAGATGAGATAACAATAATTAATAAAGTATTTGAGAATGATAACTATTGCAACAAACAAGTCTTATATTTATGACAGACACCATCATGATTTGATGAATCTTTGTAATGAATGGCACAATTATCACAATAATGAGTTTGTCTTAAAATTTCAACTTTTTAGTTTAATCAACTTACGAAAAATAAATATTTTAAGTAGAATTCTAAGTAATATTTGTCTTACTATTCATTATATATAGAAAATCAATGTTGATTTTGAAAAAAAGATCGTAGAAAACAAATAATGTTAATTGTCTCATCTGCTAGTCGACTTTTAATAGAGTTGCAAATATAGCCCGCGGCCAAAAAGGCCGTTTCAGTTTCTACACTTGTCGGCTTTATAGTCAGCAAATAATCATAAATAGCAGATAAATAGTCAATAATAAATAATCATAAGTATTCTCTTCGAACTCCGTCAAAATGTAGTCATTTACTTTTTTTAGTACTTTATGAAAATCTTTCTCTTTTTTAGTATGTAAGCTATAACACATATTCTTGCTGAATTTGTAATTGTAGTTCTTCCTGTAATGTCAAATCTTTCTTTAGTGAGGGTGAATCTAAGTTCTCTTCTACTATTTCTTCCAAATTATTCTTTAGAGTTATTATCTTGAATAACTCTCTCCAAGATTTTCGTCATTTCTAATCGTATGAATCATTTCTAATCATGCAACAGCTCTATTTAAATATCTAAAAATTGTAGTACTGGATCCGGTCGCCGGATCCGGTATATTGGTACCGGATCCGGTGGACGTTTAATGATGCCGGATCCACCGGATTACCGGATCCTTTTTTCCGGATTGCAATCCCTACCTCCACACCGCCAAAGACAGAAACAGATGGAGAAATATTTTACGAGAGAAAGTGACGCAGAAGGGTGGTCACGACCCTCAATACTGAGAAATACAACCCAAGGAGAGACATTAATATCTATCGTAAGGTGAGCGTCTTGCTCGTCTCGTCATTCAATCAAATAGACAAAAAAGGATAAATCTTAGAAACAAAGACGGCTTCCACCGTATAAGTGTTAAGAAAACAATTATGACGCTTCTCTAACGCTATTATACCAGCTCATAATAGGCGATAATTAAAAACAGAGAGTTCACAGAATAAAGAGCATTATGGCCATAAAGTCCGCTGCATTGTAAATAAAAACTGAAACAATTACTAACCGAACGTCTTACAAAACCGCAGCTAATATAAGGTCAGGCAGAGTTGGCGTCGGGCCAGCAGCAAGCCTATTAGGAACGGGGTGTAGCAAGTTGTATTTTTAGTTGCACTATATTTTAATAGGGCAGGTCTTTTGTAATAGAAGAGACCGGCAAACGAGCAAGTGGGACACCTGATGGTAAGTGATCTCCACCGCCAATGTACGCCCATAATACATAGGCGTGTTGCCGACCTTAAAGGGAAGGGGTAATTAAGGGACTGGGAAGTGTAGCGGGATTTGGAAACCGTAACAAACGCGACAGCAAACGCAAAATGACCCAGAATTGAGAGCTTTTGGAGGTATTTGGTCGAGATTCTTTGATATCAAGCTATTAGCAAAAGTGACTATCGGGACAACAACATATTAACAACCATTATTATTATTATTAATATTTGTTAACATTGAGGTAGTATCTGACTTTTGAGCGTTTGTTGTATTTTCGACAGAAGAAGATTGTTCCTTTGGTTCGAGATTGTAATAAACTGGTAGTTCGAAGATTGAAGAGTGTTTTCAGGTACAGTCGAAGTCCAAATCATGGCTTATGGAAGTCATGGTTTAGATTTCGACTCTGTATATGGTAACAGAGTTTATTTTATAATGTCACTTCGATTACCCCAAATTTGCGCTGAAACTTATAAGTATGAAAAAACCTTCTTTGACTCCAGGTCTATGGCAGGCATAAGATACTAAGGCTTTCTCTATAATATTAAATAACTAGGTGAGTATTTTACCCTGTCCATTATTATTAAATTAAATAAGCATTAAATAACATATTCCTCTCGATGTGTCCTACACTTAAAACGGCATAATGGATGCGAGGCTCCAGATTGTCGTATCCTTTAGCGGCATTTAAAGCTTCCTGCCCACATATCGTTTGTATGTTTTCAAAATTACGCACAAACTTTTAAAGTGCCTTCCGACTTGTAAAAGCTTTGATGGAACGCTATTTGGAAAAGAAGGAAGAAACTTTCTGGTTCTGTATTTAAATGTGATATACACTCGTCACCCATACAGTCCTGACGCATACCTATATCGTGGGTAGTAGAAACTACGAGGTACTTACGGCCGCACAACATCCAAACTTGAAACAAATATTTCCGTCAATCCGACGATCATCTGTCTGTCTGTAGATATGACCGGTCCACTTCTATTTCGGTATGATCATCTTGCGAGCAATATTATGACTCTGGTTCTCTGACGATACTTCATTTCGAATTCTATCTACCATAGTAATTTCAAGCATTGAACGCTCCATAGTACGTTGAGCGATTTTGAAGTTGTGGACCAGTTCACTAGTCAGGTTCAACGTTTCAAGTCATTACGGATAGGTCGTACTGGTTAAAAACTCTCGTTTTTAAACACTAAGGCAGGATGATACGTCGCTTCCTAATACCATCCCACCCAATCAAATTCTTCTATCTGCCTCCTTCTCGAAGTTTACTGTCGTGTTTTGCAATTATTCATTATTAAGTTTAGTTTTCATTATTAGTCTAAAACGTGTAAGACTGTCGTTTTAAAAGATAAATAGATTTAAGATACATTAGATATATAGAATAAGTCATTGTTAAATTAAGACAGTAGATTCTTTGCAGATTAACACTGTAACTGTACTAAATAAATAAAAAGATGGACAAAATTCCTTGTCTCGGATAGGGGGTATAGATAGGGGTACGAGAGTGGGGCAAAATTTCATTTGTGCAACCCAATCCCACTGAATCACAGTATGCATTATATCGAGTTGTAGGTTCACGATTGTTTGAATCCAGACTAAATTAAACAAGTATGCGACTGGTGCCGTTCCTGAAACTTTTAACTGGTAGGGCAAAGCAGGAGCGTTTGGATCATAGACATTTGCAATATATTTTAAAAGATCTTATTAGTTCGGTTGTACCATTACTGCTTAAGACAAGTCCTGAATGGATTATGTGAAATAAAGCGCCAATTTTATTGCGATGTATATCTGGGAATTATTCCTAAGTATCTCGAAGGTTTATAAAGTCTACTAATCCGCATTAGGCTAGCGTGTTGTACTAATGCCATACTTCTGATTAGTAGAAGAGGCTTCTGCTCAGCAGTGTGTTTGTTTTTATTTTCATATATAGGACGGCAAAAGAGCAAGTGGGTCACCTGATGGTAAGAGATCTTTTTATTATATTGATTTACCCTACTCCTTCTTGCCCTTGTCCCGATTTCCATATCCTCCTAGTTCGTGAATCCCTTCATTTAAAGATGCCCTCGCTTTTCCCATGCTTGTTGGTGTGCCTTTTCCTGCTAACCTATAGCGTGCCGGTTATTCCAAAGTTCCCTTAATTTTTAATTTTATGTTAGTCTTATTAATAACAAATGTTCTGTACTTAACCTGTCATAAGCGCTTTCTTAGCCTACATGATTAATAAAGGTTTGATTTTGATTTTGATCTCCTCCACAATACCAGAAGAATCATGAGCGCGTGGCCGACCTTAAAGGAAAGTGATATTTAAGTGATTGGAAAGGTTTGGGCCTCTGGATATCTAACTCACCATACGAAACGCAGCAGCAAGCTGCTACTTTATGTCGGTTTTCTGTGAGACAGTAGTAACGATCGGGTGGATCCGGCTCATTCATGCTGTAAACATACTATTTACAGTGTGACGCTACCACTCAAATGATAGTATCATTCAAATGAGTGATGGCATATTATTTCTTTCGTTATATAGTATTCATTAATCACATACTATTTTAACCCCTGCAAAAAGATGAGGTTCTTTTAAGCACATAATTTTACAATGTTAATCAAATACTCACCAACTATCAATCGTTATCTCCCATTACATAAACCATTCAAGTCTCCGATCCGTTGACAAGTCCTATTGTTTGCAAGTCTCAACCCGAAGCACCTCCTTACAACCCAACAAGAAACTTGAATTGGAACTTACGATCTCCATTCATAAAGGAATGCAATATCACAATTTAAAGTAATGAAGCGACTCGACAACTCGAACGCTTAACTTCACAGATTTAGCGTTGGAAATGCAATTTCGGACATACTTTGACTTTTGGAATTAATTTGTAAAACCGAGTATTTTAATGAGATTTTTAGATTGAGTTGAGTTGTATTGTTTTAAGTGAAAGGTTGGTGAACGAACGGATGGTGGTGTTAAAAAGTGATCACGGTGTTTATGAACACATATTGATCAAGAAGATACATTGCTGATCTTTAAGATCTCAATGGAAAGGAACAGCAATTAGCAATTCGCAGTTAAAAATCAGCGCTCCGCCTCGACTTAGCAATATGCTGAACTGACGCCCATTTGGTGCAAAGCAATATTTTAGCTTACACCTACGCAAATCATATTTTTTCCTTTTGTTTCCAAACTGTGTCGCACCAAATAAATGTTTTTCTTTCTAATTCAGAAAGGGATTTTTAGACCTCCGGCAAGATTACAGCTGCAACATGACAGCATGCGCTACTTCGCATCGGTTTTCTGTGACACAATTGTACTACCATAGTAGATCACTTATCACCTCTATAACGTGGATTATTACATTTGTAGCATCAGTCAGCAGGGGTACGCACTGTTATGTTCCGTTTTGATTTATATTAAAGCCAGATAAATTCATGAACATTATGGGATTTAATGTCTTAAATCTCGGGGTGCTGAATCCATCTCTTATTTTGAAGTTTAAATTTCTGAGTACTTTTATGGACACATGTAGGATCATGCAGCGCTTACCATCTGACGAGCGACTAGCTTGTTTCTCCATTCAGGCGTATTTAAAAAAAGATAACTGGATACAACGTGGATCTATCACTGTTAAGACTAGCTTAACTGATAAGGTGTAACTATTATAACGGTGACGAAAACATCGTGAGGAAACCTGCATACCTGAGAACTCGATAAGATTTTTCAAAGGTATGTGTAGTCTGCCAACCCGTATTAGACCAGCGCGGTGGACTAAGGCCTAATCCCTCTCATTCAGTAGAAGAGTCCCGTGCCCAGCAGTGGGACGTATATAATACAGGGCTAGTAAAAAAAAATATTATTATGGTTTTTAGGTTCGAATCTTGGACTATAAATCACCAGAATAATCGTCAAGATGTCTAGGTCAGTTGTAGAATCTCCGCCAATAAATTTGATTGCCAATTTAAACCCTACTAAAGGCTGGAATCACATAATGAGAATTTAAAGTATCATTTACTTTTATCAGCACTTAACTGCCAATAATTCCTTCACACAGGTCGTTTCAACTTCAGTATTGCTTTTGAGATTTTTCACGTTCCAATTGAAGTGCGATAGGTTTTGGTTATTGCGAGAAATCTTTTTTCCAATCACAGGACGGACATATATAGGATTTGTAATCCAAAGTTATAACTCGCTGGTTTAGTTATTAATAAATTGAATAACGAATCTGGGTGTACGGAAACATATGTTAAACAAGAAGTAATTGGCATTTAACAACATATAAATATATATGCGCATATATCGTGCAGCGGGCGAGTAGCTGGCTGTGATACGAGAGGCCGCGGGTGCGATCCCCGCACCGAGACAAACATTTGTGTGATCCGCAGATATTTTTCTCGGGGTCTGGGTGTTGTGATACCGAAAGTCTCTCGTGGTTGCTGATACCCACGACACAAGACTCGTATCTTAGTGTGGGGTCAGGAATATGTATGTTTTTTTTTATAGCATAGGCCGGCAAACGAGCAAGTAGATCACCTGATGGTATGTGATCTCCACCGCCCATGTACGCCCACCACCAGGAGAGTCATGGGCGCGTTGCTGACCTTAAAGGAAAGGGATAATTAGGGATTGGGAAGGGGACGGGATTTGGGCTTCCGGTTATCTCACTCATCGTACGAAACGCAGCAGCAAGCCACTACTTCACGTCGGTTTTCTGTGAGACAGTGGTAACGATCCGGTCGAGCCAGCCCATTTATGCTGTAGACAAAACTGTCTACAGCGTGGCTCTACCACTCAAACTTTATCTCACTGTATGTGACTGTCGGGTGTATTTATTTATTATTTATTTATTTTATACTGGCATAGCAAAGTAGCTACAAACTCTGGACCGAGTACAGTGCAGTCCAAATGTAATGTCAACTGTTTGCTTCCTGCGACGCGATGGTCGGCAGAATTATACCGGCCTTAAGTTCCAGTCCTGGAATCAAAAACTCAAACACAAATTGTGATAGAGTTGACCTGGGAATTGACCCCGGGACCTCAAGGATTTCAGTCTTAGTACGTTGCCACTAGGCCAATGAGTCGATTGGGTTAGGCATAACATTCGCTTTCTTGGGTTATTTTTAATGGACAAAAATATAAGGAGTTTCCTATTTAGACGTGTAATTATTTTTTTTTGTATTTATAACCGCACATATCTGTTCATAGAGTGATCCGGTTTTGACAATGCTTAATTATATTATATATATTGCTTTTATATATGAAGCGGTGAAAGCTGGTCACATTTAAACTTCATTCAGAAATTTCACATTCCGAGGGGCGGAATCGGGAATGAAAAGTAAAAGGTTCGACATTTATGAACCTATTTGATAGTCTTTCACTAAAAGTAATAAAATAAAAACTTTTTACAAAACCAAATCTGATTCATAAAGTTATAAAACTAAAAATAAATTTAATCAATTTTGAGCATACGTACGAGGTTATTGAGGTACGGACTGTTGAGACGAAAGCCGCAGGTTCGAAACCAACCCTAAAAGCATACACCTCTGATTTTTCGAAGTTATATGTGTATTAATTGTTAATTATCACTGCTTTAACGGTGAAGGAAACAT
Source organism: Amorpha juglandis (assembly GCA_949126905.1). Lineage (NCBI taxonomy): Eukaryota > Metazoa > Arthropoda > Insecta > Lepidoptera > Sphingidae > Amorpha > Amorpha juglandis. The sequence goes on from OX421368.1 coordinate 1,652,156, forward strand.
CGTGAAAAAACTACATATTAAACTGCCTGCAATTAAATTTACTGTAGCAATGTGTGTACCTATGTATGTCTTCGTAGCGCTTAAAACAAATGGATTGATTTCAATGTAGTTTTTGAATGAAAGCTAATTTAATAAAGATAATTCCTGGCTATATTAAAATTTTAGTAATTTACATATCGAAACATATGGTTCGAAAGTCTAATAATTTTATTAATATATGTCTTAAAGGATATATTATTCTAACAAATAATCACAGTAGACATGTATAACTATGCGTTATATTTAACTATAACCATAAAGCTTTAACCAAAATCTAATTTGACTACGGTTGAAACAACAAGGCTTTATTATTGAACAAAATAAACTATCTTCTTACCTCACCCCAACTTAAAATATTCCTAATCTGCGTTCTAAAGTTATTTACGAGTAGATTCGTAATCTTTGAAATATTATTTCAACTAATCCACTCCGAAACAATTGGATTATTCTCTACGAGACTGGAATTCAACTATGTTCGTCTAACTCATCTGGGCCTTTGTGAATGCCAAATTGTACAAACAATGTTTAAGAAGACGATAACTAATAAACATAAAATAACTTACGTTGTTGGTATAGTGGTGATATACTGAGTATTATAAATTGGTGCAGTCCTATGCTTAAATCTCGGTTCAGGTTTTTTTTTTATCCGAGCATGGCAAAGTAACAGCATTGCACCTGATGGCAAGCGTAATGCAGTCCAAAAAACTAAGGACCTCCGACAAACAATGGATTTATCGGTGGTTACCAGAATCATGCTGGCCTGTATAAATGCTTCTTCCTTCTTCACAAAGGGAAATCGAAGGGCCTGCGGTAGGACAGGCGGATGACCGATGCAGGCACAGAGATACACGGTTGTACCCCTATACCCGCCCCAACCAACCATCAAGTCCTGTCACAAGCCCCTCTGGAGAACCGGATATCCACTGGCTGATCCCGTAACGCGATCCACACAAGGTGTGTGGGTCACTATGGCAGGTTTTAACACCATGTGTACACATAAAAAAAACCTGAAGTCGCTGTTGTCATCTCACGTCGATGATACTACAGTTGAATGTTTACTTATAAAAACCTAGCTTACAATACGTTGTTAACTGAACGCGACCATCGGAAGTCCACCTTAAGTCTTATCTGCGTATTCGGCCTCGACTTTAGCGACCTACCCATTTGTACCAACAATACAAGGGATAAACAAAAAATATCTTGTTTGGACAAGCTGAAGGCTGCTCCTACGAGAGCGGCGCGGATTAAGCCGTAATAACATGTAAATTAGTCCCTCATTCCTTAAGTCTCGACTCAAGTTGGGGCATAAGGCGATTTTGTATGGGTTAATTGGGTTGTTTCTGAAATAAATAATGAAGCGTCAGCGTAGTGGTAATTGTGTAAGTTAAAGTAAACAGATGTGGCTCTAAAGTTTTAGAGTGATAATATTCGTCGAGGCAGAGATAGCTCTGTGGGGAGTGGTACGGACTGTCATGACAGAAAGTCGCAGGTTCGAAACCAGCCCCAAGTATGTATGCTACACCTCTGACTTTTCAAAGTTACGTGTATATTAATTGTTAATTATAGCTTGCTTTAACCGCGAAGGAAAAATCGTGAGGAAACCTGCATACCTGAGAACTCGAAGAGATTTTTCAAAGGTGTATAAAATCTACCAACCCGCATTAGGACAGCGTGGTGGACAAAGGCTAAACCCCTCTCATTCAGTAGAGGAGGCCCGTGCCTAGCAGTGGGACATGTATAATACAGGGCTAGTATTATTAATTTTCGCCGAGACTATTTATGTCTGGTTACGTGAAACATTTTATTGGCTTTCCGGTATCAGTCAGTGTATCCATTAACTTCAGGCCGGCATAATGCTACCGGACCTCAAAGGATGCAATGTGTCTTTTTCTTATTGAATGACGAGGCAAACAAGGCGCTCGCCTGATGGTAAGCGCTACTCCTGCCCATAAACAGATGCAACACCACACAGCACTTTGAATTACAAAGCACTGCATGGCACTAAAGTGCGCTCGTCACACCGAGACATAAGATGTTTAGTCTCCTAATGGCCATTAATTTCACTGGCTTCAATGTCCTTCAAACCGAAGCACAACAGTACTTGCACACTGTTGCTTGTCATCAAAAATAGACAAAGCAGTGGTACCAACCCAGAGAGCCTCTCGCATACAAGGAACCTACCACCATGTCAAATCCTCTGATGAGATATGGTGCACGTGGTGCGCGGTTCCTATTCGAATTCGGACGGTTTTTATTATCTAACTAGCTGTCCCTCGAGGTTTCACTTGCATATTACTGCCCTGTTCCCATGGGTCATACCGTGACATACATATAAACCCTCCTCATGAATCACTCTATCTATTGCTGAAAACTACTTAAAATCCATTGTATAGTTTAAAAGATATAAGCGAACAGACAGCGGAAGCGACTTCTTTTTATACTATGTAAAGATGTACTCCCACGAGAGCAATTTGAAAATTGAATAAATAAATACACTCAACAGTCACACACATTGTCCTGACCCCACAGTAAGATACGAGTCTGGTATCGTGGGTATCAGGAACTATGAGAGACTTTCAGTCTCAGAACACCCAGACCCCGAGACAAATATTTGTGGGTCACACAAATGTTTGTCTTGGTGCGGGAATCGAACCCGCGGCCTCTCGCTTCACAGCCGGCTACTCGCCCGCTGTGCCACGGAGGTTGACAAAAATTATAAACACTTTTCAAAGAATATGTGTTTTTACAGCACAAAACGAAAAACCGTTCGCTTTTCTGACAGCCGACAGTAACCCAGCCGAGCCGCCTCACCCACGTAGCAAACAAATGTGTCTACAGCGTGGCTCTGACACTTGACTGAACGGGTTACACCTACTTTAAACGCCCACCGCTACCTCCTATCAGTTACACCACATCGCCTCATAAATAATTCAGAGGATGTAAGTTTTACAGGTATACACGCGAGGCGGTGCGGCCGCGTCGTTAGCCACATTAATTTATTCGCCTGCCAAATTGTTTGATGCGGCTATTGGCGCGGATCGGTGATGGAAAGTTTTCTTGGCCCTGATTACACGTGTTTATATCTGATGTCTGAAGTGATATTTTTTATGTACCCGCCTGTACCCGACTGGATAGCGACCACCGTACGTGTGATGAAACACTGGTTATAGTGGCTCGTTCAGGCGACGTGCGTTCCAGGATCAGCCAGTGTATATCTAGTAACTTCAGGCCGGTATAATTCTGCCCGTTAAGGGTGCAGTGTCTCTTGACGGTCGACAGTATGTTTGGATTGCACAGTACTTAACATCAGGTCTAGTGCAGTCACTTTGTAGTACCAGGATAAAAAAAATAAATTACTAAAATATAGCATAGGCCAACATAGAATTGGTGTGATTTGAAACGCGATGAAACGAAAATGCGTCACGACAAAGACAAACATATTCATAAATAGGATTTAGCCTGCGACAGAATGAGATAGATTATAAGTATGCTATCACGTATCTTTACGCCTGCGTACAATGAAGCCTTCGGAAAATGTGTCGTCTTGAAAAACTTGGTGTGTTTTATTTAATTCACGTGTTTTATTATTTTGCATTTGCGTATTAAAATTCGTTGGTTAATCAATTTATTTTAATAATTCTGAAGTTTCACTTCTGCCGTGTGTGAATTGCACACACACACACTTTTTTCATATAGGTCGACAAACGAGCAAGTAGGTCACATGATGACAAGCGATCTCCACCGCCCATATACGCCAACAATACCAGAAGAATCGTAAGCGTCTTGTCGTTGTTAAAGGAAAGGGACAGTAAAAGGATTGGGAAGGGGAGGGGGATTTGGGTTTGACCAGACTGTTACCCCTATTTCAGAGAATACCAAAATGAATTGGCAGCTTGCTGAAGAGTGATTACCAGTGCCCCAAATCACCCTTCTCCTTCCCAAGCCAATTTCTTTCCTTTAAGATCAGCAACGTATTGTAAGCTTTCAAGGACGGAGGTCACTTGCAATCAGGTGACCTAATTGCTTCTCTGCTGACCTCTGCTGTAAAATGTAGTACGCAATTGTATATACAGAAGTAGTACACAATAAAAAATGGGAAAATGGATATCTATTGTTCGATTTAGTATTGAAACTTAATGGTCTCAATAAAGTTCTCCATTTGAAAGCTTTTAATGGATTTCTAGGGGTCCGTACAACATTGTAAAAACGATCCTATTTTCAGGTTAAGTGCTTTCATCATTGTTTGTGCCGAAATGGCTTATATTGTTTTTCTCCAATGGTAGAGCCATGCTGTAGACAGTTTTGTCTACAGCATGAATGGGCCAGCTCGACCGGGTCGTTACCACTGTCTCATAGAAAACTGATGTAGCGGCTTGCTACTGCCTTTTGTACGGTGAGTAAGATATCCGGAAGCCCAAAGCCCCCTTCCCAATCCCTAACTATCCCTTTCCCTCAAGGTCGGCAACACGCCCATGATTCTTCTGCCCACCATGCAACTCAACTTACTATCATATACAGTGTAGTCACGTTGCCGTTCAAGGAAAAAAATGTTCAGAATGCACATCAACGCAACGAAGAGCGATAGCAAAAAAAAACGTATCTTTAGCATTCGACACGGTTTTAATGAAAACATGTTTCTGTATTGAATTTTTTATACGAGGAAGCACTGGAATACAGCCCCGAGGCAGGGTTGCATAATAAAAGATACTTTGTAATATCCGTACAGGTTTTGATGTGTAAGTAATAAATATTTGTGATTGTTTAACGTATATGGAGCGGTTGTCAGTCAACCCTATTTCATCTCTGCAGAACATTTATTTATGAAAGTTTTGACATATCATGTGAATTCGTGTGAGACAAGTTGGTAGGTGCCTCGTATGCGAGAGGCCGTCTGGGTTGGTACCTGCTTGTCTATTTCTGCCGCCAAGCAATAGTGTGTAAACACTGTTGTGTTTGAAGAACATTGAACCCAGTGAAGTTACTAGACATTATGAGACTTAACACCTTATGTCTCGGGGTGACGAGCGCAGATCAGTGCAATGCAGTGCTCTATAATTCAAAGTTCTGTGTTGTTGCTTCTGTTTATGGGCAGGTGTGTAGTGGAACGGAGTGGAGTGAAGTGGCAAACGAGCAATGAGTCACCTGATGGTAAGTGATCTCCTCCGCCCATGTACGCTCCCAATACTAGAAGAATCATAGGCGTGATACCGAACTTAAAAGGGAAGGGATAATTAAAGGATTGGGAAAGGAAGGGGATTTGTGCCTTCGAATAACTCACCGTACGAAACGCAGCAGCTAGCCGCTACTCGACGTCGGTTTTTTGTGAGAGAGTGGTAACGACCCGATCGAGCCGGCCCATTCGGATATGCAGGTTTTCTCACAATGGTTTACAATAAATACATAATTATGTAACTTCAAAAAGGTACAAATGTGTACCTTGTTCTATTTGAATTGAATTGAATTTCGGCGAGACAGTCCATATAAATTCTTGCTAACTCATCGCCGCTTTTACAACGACATCATAAAATTTTCAACACGCGTAGCTTCATGTCATATATCAAATTGTGTCAATCCATTTCTGCTTTCATTAGCGTTTCATTCATTTTTTTATACGAAGCTGTTAATTTTCCCTTAAAAAAAATCGTTTTCATTGCGCCATCTCGCAAACGGTGCACATTTTACGACTTTTCCTCCATTCAGATAGCATTTTTCGTCATATTTCTCACTCCATAACACATACTATTGTAAAAATGAAACACGATTGTGTTTATATCAAAATCTACATACTTATATACACACTCACGCCCGTAATTCCCGAAGGGGTAGGCAGAGGTGTAACCAGTACACCCACATTTTGCTGAGCTTATTTCCGTACCAAGATATGATAAACTGCGCGCTTATCGCCATACCAGGCTCATTCCAGACTCCAATTCCTTGGTGGCATAAATCGATAAAGCGGTGGTACCAACTCATACAGCCTCTCGCATATCATGGACCCTCCACCTTGTAGATGGGTAGGATAGGTATTTATTGTCTATGAATGGAGGTAACCACTGTAACAATGCTAGTTTGCCTTCTCTTTAACAGAACAATGAAATAAAACTTAAATTTAATCATACAAGTATACCCACGCAAAGCAGGGGTTGTAGCTAGTCTCAAATAATTCCATGGTGTAAATTTCACACGCGAGTTCACATGGTTCAACATTTTATTCATCGTGAGTTTATTTTATGGATAACAGGATGCGTCATGTTTGTCCCCGTTTTCTGTGGACAACGCGTGGTGTAATATACATGTATACCAGGACATTTTTTTTTTCATCTGAAGCCATTTAAGACCTTTGGTTGAAAGGGTGTACTAGCTGATTTTTTTATTCGTAATAATCTTTTTGACAGCTTCCGTTGCGCAGCGGGTGAGTAACCGGCTGTAAAGCGAGAGGCCGCGGGTTCGATACCCGCACCGAGACAAATGTTTGTGTGATCCACAAATATTGGTATCGGGGTCTGGGTGTTGTGAGACCGAAAGTCTCTCGTAGTTCCTGATACCCATGATACAAGACTCATATGCAACTATAGCTACGTTTTGAGTTATTGCGACCAAGACATGACAACGTGACCTGAGACCACTTAGCATCACATGATGCACTTACACGTTTACTGATTACTACTTAAAAAAAATGTGATTTTGTTTTAAAATCGCGCTTAAATAGCTCGTGCGTCGATCACCCGCCTTAAAGCGTATTTCCTTAGACATATTATTCCGGTTTGACGCATCGCCAATCTCCCGCGTTCGCGGGTCCCGTGAAAATAATTTATGACGTCGAAGTGCGTTCGTACGACATTTTGTGTGGGTTATTCAAAGAATTGTATGGATTAACTTGTGAGAGGAAAGCGTTCTTAATCGTAATTATTGGATTATCAGATTTTGTTATGTGCGATATAGCAGAAAATTAAAATATGTTATAATAATATCATTATTATTATTCCTTCATATGCGAAAGGCCGTCTGGGTTGGTATCACCCCTTTGTCTATTTCTACTGCCAAGCAACAGTATATTAGCACTGTTATATTTTGGTTTAAAGGATATTGACGCCAGTGAAATTACTGGACATTATAAAAATTTACATCTTATGCACTGGGTGCCATGAGCGCAGTCCAATGCCAAGCAGTGCTCTATAATTCCAAGTTATGTGTAGTGTTACTTCTGCTTATAGATAGGAGTGGCGCTAAGGCAAGCAATCTGCTCAATTTTGTGATAGGCCAATACAAAAAAACTAAAACATTATAATGTAGAGATCTGTCGAATGTGGTTTGTTTTCTATTGTATTTGTATCCAACATGAAAAAGCAGAAAGCAGTAAATAATAGTCTCCTATCATACCATAGACCCAAAGCGTAGACCCATTCTGCACGTATTCCTAGAATTTTAGAGATTCAAGCGCCTTAATATATTTTACTTATATATGCTAAATTATGTTAAATGCAGCCTTTTTCATGTCAAAACTTGCCTAACTCTTTCTTCATCGACAAAGAGTTTTTATGCATCTGCAAATATTCAACTTTTATTAACTTGGTTTGCCACAATTGTAATCAAAATATATTATAACAATTGTATATTTGTAGCTTTCTGCTAAAATGTCATCGCTTAAACCACACCAAGGCTATAAGCGGCGTATCCACGCGTAGTTCAAGGCTTTAAGGAAATTTGTATCTGGCAAGGAAATGAGACGGATATACGACACTATCGCATGTTCGAGGGAGACAGATGCCATTAAGCGAATAGTCTTGTTGCGCATTTGCGGTGTCATTCGAATTAAGATACAGAAAATTTAAGATTTTTTTCTGTTTAAGCTAAAGCCTTTGTTTGGGTAAATTAGGGAATTCTGTCTTATGAGCAAACTGCAAGAATGCCACCTGATGATAGGTAAACTTGGTAATTGCAAATTGGGAATTTGGGTCTCCGGTAGTCTCAAACACTCCACGAAACCCAACACGAAGCTATCACTTGGCGTCAGTTTTCTGTGAGACATTGGTAACAGCCCGGTCGAGCCAGCCATTTCATACTGCAGACAAAAGGGTTTATAGCATGCTTTACCACTTTTAGCTAACTTATATGCATCAGCAATGTAAAAAGAAAAAACCGTTTTATATGGTGAGACGTGACTTAAATGCTGACAAAATACATAATGATAGGTCGTTTATATGCTAGAATTAATCTGAGCAAGTACTACTGCTTTGTCTATTTTTGCGGCCAAGTAGCAGTATTTAAGCATTGTTATGCTTCTACATATTTTATGGGACAGTAGTTGATTGTCAATGAATGAACAGTAGTCACTGCATTCAGTAACTACTATTCATTGAAACACTTTGCATGACGAGCATAATGCTATGCTGTGCTCTCTATTTCAAAGTTTGGTGATATGGCTGTTTATGGGCAGAATGGCGATTACCATCAGGCGAGTGATGTCTGATGCCATTCGTATTAATATATTCAAAGTTGGTTACTCATTCAAATTAAAAATGAAGAATTATACCAGTTTTAATCAGAACCGAAATGGAATACTAATTCTGCTTCGACAGGACATTTACAGAATACTAAAATGTTTGAATATTTAATGTATTGATTTATGGAACTAGGAAAAAGGAAAAAGACTTAAAGAAAATAAATAAAAAAGAGATTTTTGTGTACATACACATTAAGCCCACGGGCAAGTAGCGAGAGACAGAAAAAATAAAGTCTGTTTTGAGGTTCGCGACCGAGACAGGAGAATGCGACGCGCGACCATACGATTTGATACAAAGTAGACTTTCAGCTATTGCCTGACTAGCGACACGTGTCAAATGTGTGAAAATCTACGTGAAATGGGAGCTTGCTGTTGGGTTTTGTACAGTGAGTGAGATTTTCGTAGGCCAAAGCCCCCAACCTCACCTCAATCTAGATTCCTATCCTGTAAGGCTGGCAACTATTCTTGGGCGGGAGTTGGTGGACTTAGCATCAGGTGACTTGCTTACTCTTTACTGGCCTCTATAAAAAAGACGCTCAAATCAACTCAAGTCGAAAAGAAATCAAAGAAAAAGCAGAAGACTACTATAATTTTACACTACCTGATATCCACTGAACACTCGTTTTCAAGGCCATCAGGTCACCTAAGCTAACAATTTGTCTGAACTGTAAAGTGCTATCTACAAGGACGATTGTTAGTACTGTAATTGCAATAACTTGCAGGAACTGTTGTTACCCGACTCTCGCCTCTAACTAGAACATTGAATGATACTCGTTAGTTTTTATGTGATGCGGGAGCAGTCATTCTCTGAGGCCATTATGTTTTGTATTTAACGTATCCACAGCAGGTAGTGTAGAAGCAGTTTTTGAAATGGTCGGGTGCAACCGCCCGCCCCTCCCTCGAGTCAAATGAAGCGCTGTAATTTGGAACCATCTAAAAATATCATCAGCATTAATTGAGGTCGATGCAATATGTTCATGTACTTTGGTAATGTATTTTATGGAAGGATGTTTATAGGACATCTCTTTCGGTGGCTATATTACTCCTTGAGCATCAGTCACGGCCGCAAGTGCAGATAAAACTTTAACCTACGGTGGTAGTACAGACATGTGCTGGTTTCTGATAATACGCTTTTGAGCCAGTATCTCAAACCAGTTGCAGCCATGGACAGATACCCGTCACTAATTCACTAATTATATATTCTAAAATTGTACTAACTTATACATTCTCTAGAACTCCTATTTTACTATGTTTATTTTTAATTTGAAAAGGTTATAAGGCTTTATTTAGATGATGCTAAGCTCGTATTAGTTATATGTCATATTCGTAAAAAAACTGACATTGCAAAATTACACAACTATAATCATAGTTCTAAAAAAATACTACATAATTTAATTTTGAAACAGATCTTAGATCATACACTAATATTTCTGAAATTGACGAAGGTCATCAAAGCTCATCATTTTAATCTTAGTACTGTAAATTCCATCATTCAACATACTTTTGATGTCCTTATACTATAGATTTGTGCTAATTACTATAAAGTCGTATGCGTTAACAGCTAAGTGAAATGAGGGCCTATCAGAAACAGAACTGTTATATGGTAGTTGACCGGTGTGTCGATGACAGCTACAGGTGGTTATTGCGGTGGGTTTAATGTTTGACGCCATTATTCACTAGCTAACCGCAAGGCTAAAGTTCGGAATCACCCGCCTTTTCAAGAGTACGGAACTATAACTTAGTTTCGTGACCTACTCGAGTAGTAGTTTTTATTGCATCATCAATTTATAACAACTCTTCTTCTTTAATTTAAGAGCATTCTTCTTGTCAGTAGAGCAAATTATAATTTGTAACAACAATTATACAGATTTTGAAGTCATCATCACGTGGTAGATTAGCGAGGAGTGGAATAGATTATACGAGATAGATTCGGGTTGATTTCAGTCGAATGGTTAGGCGGCACAGCGAAAGTGACCTTGTAAACAGGAAATCGACTAGATTGTAGGTAACAAAAATCAAAGACGCTAATGCAGACTAGCTAGCTTTAAAAAGGGCTTGCAATTGCACAAGACTCAAAAAAACTAAAAGCCTCTAAATCAAATTTCATAATTTTGAGTCGGTAGTACCAATCATTGAATATTCAATTGCAGTAGAATTATTTTTAAATTTGTTTTTAGATTTTTGATTATGTTTTATTCTTAATTGAAAGTCGTTAACCTTTCCGAGCTCTAAAAAGAATTGCATTATGTTTGCACCTAGTCCTGTACATTGTTCTGACAGTAAGTGTACTGTCTCACATAAATTTCTCCAACTAAGAAATTGATCAGAATTTTAACACGAGACAGAGAATTTCTGTTAAGTGTGCTGAAATATTAAACCTTGAGAAATTTAAGTGCGTCTCAAGCGTCTAAATTAATCTCAAGTCACTTCATCTAATAGATATTTGGAATACCTTTAGCATGAGATATTCACGAGGATCAAGCGCCTCGTACAATGAACGCTATGCCTTGAAAGCTATTGAAGTTTGAAGCGTTCTCGAGTACGGGTAATTCAAGGAGCGGAATATAACAACAATTGATTTGAATTTGATTGAGTTATTATTTTTCCTGTAAGCAGCTAAGTATGGGTGTTGATGTTAAAAATAGTATTAAAACTAAACTTGAGATAGGTGTATTTATTTTTTTAAATTCACACAACTAATCCAGCCTATACTCAAAATAATAGCTGATTTAAACCTTCTTAAAATGCTATTAATCATAACAAAATGAAAATAAAACCGTTTGAAAATGTAATTTTAGATGCAGATTATGAGATTAAATTTATCATAGTAGCTTCAATCAAAACAGCAACATACGAGCAAAGGGGCAGTAAATACGCTTGGACAAACTTGGACACAAACTTGGACCAAACTTTAAAAGTTTCTTTTGTCTGGCGTCTGAATGGGTAAAGCAACGAAATTTAGTAAGGGGAAGGAACGTAAGTGTATCAAAGAATAACATTTATCCACTGAAATAGTTAATTCCATTGTCGGAAAACATTGGGGTATGATCCGAGCCGAAGACAGGGATAAACGGTTCCTTTTTCGTTTTATACATTTATATTATATTTCGCGAGTTTTGTTGGAACGTAGTTCCTTATCGCGCGTTGCGAAAGGGGGCTAGACGGAAAAAATTGGTACGAAAAGTTGGCACGAAAAATTTTGTCACGACATAATTTTTTTAAACTTAATTTGATATCTAGCACACAAAGTTAAAGTCGAAATTCCGTTAATAAAACAGATGGTTGTGAAACTTATGACATTTGGAAATGTAGACGCGGTTTGAAATTTGAATTTTTGATTATAGAACACGGCCGTCCGTTATTTTTAAGTTGATAAAAAATGCTATACAATAGCTTTACCGCGGCAGTCTCCGAGTGCCACACGTCTTTTTTTTATTTCTATTTTTCTATTCTATTTCTATGTAATTTTATGTTGTCAAACAAAAATAAAGAGACCTATTTTGTTATTTCAGTTGATAATTTGAATTTTTTGCAATTTGTGTCGATTCTACATTAGCCGAAGGAACTTCGTTCCTACCTGGTGTCCCACGACACACACCAATTTTTTTTTATTCTGGGACGGCATAAGGACTACACTGAATTTGATATTAACAAACACAGTCCAAATATAATGACCGTCGAGAGACATTGCCTTCCACGGGTGGCAGAATTGTGTCGGCCTAATATAATTCCACCTCCCATGAACATACCCAAGGAATCATGTATGCGTTACCGACCTTTAAGGAAACAGATAATTGTGAGATTGGTAAGGGGGTTTTGGGCCTCCGGATTTTTCATTCGCCGTACAAAACGTAACAGCAAGCTGCTACTTTACATCGATCTTGAGTGAGATAGTAGTAATATGATAACAATTCGTTCACTTCTGTAAACAGAAAAGCTTGGCTCTACCCTTCATGAGAGATTTACTTGCCATGGAAATACCAAATCATTTTAGGTTGAAGAACTGGTGGACCCTAGGCCTGATCCTAAGGTCGAGGTATCAACATTTTTTTTTAGTTTTCCGATTAAAAATACACACGTACCATGTTTGGAATTTGTGCCAGATATGTTGGCGATTCGGTATCATCATGAGTCTTAACCATTTGTCTCGGGGATACAAACGAGATTCTGGGTTTTGTTGTTGCTTCTGTTTATGGTCAGGTCTGGTGCTAACTATCAGACATACCTTGTGTTATAATTGAGGCTAATAAAACACATAATGAAAAACTAAAAAGTAAAGGCATAGAACGGAACTCTCGATGCACAAGTCCAACTTGCACTTGGTTTTAAAATCTCGATATCATTGCTCGTACGTCGATCACCCGCATCAAAACTTATAACATAGGTAACTAGGTCGGTGTTACATGACTAAGCTTTCATAGACCCAGGCTCACAATAGCAGTGCGATCGACTGGAAATACAAAAGCGTTGAAACTAAAAGGAAAAGCAGTATAAATTTAAATCGAAGATAAGATTTGTGAGCATATGCCGAATAATGCTAATTTAAACATAACGAAGAATCTTTCGTCGGTCATGATCAAAACAAGGTGGTAGTTCCCTCGTATTAGAAAGGCCGTCGTGATGGTACCACTGCTTTGTCTATTTCTGCCGCCAAGCAACAGTGTGTAAGCATTGTTGTGTTTCAGTTTGAAGGACATTGCAGCGAGTGAAATTACTGGACATTATGAGACTTAACATCTTATATTTAAAGGTGACGAGCGCAGTTCAGAGCCATGCAGTGCTTTGTAATTCAAAGTTCTGTGTAGTATTCCTTCTGTTTATGGGCTGGCGTGGCGCTCACTATCAGGCGAGCGACCTGCTTGTTTTGTCATTCAAGCAAATAAATGCTTTCACCAAGATAACAAATTCGACAAAATAAACATACAAAAAAAATCCAATTTCATATGATGCCGTGTATCAGATGTCGCAGGATATAAAGATGATGGAGGGCGGATCGTAGCACGTACATCACTTTTATTTCAACCAATTTTGGCGACGCTAAATCTTATTACTAGGTTCAGTGCCAAACTAAAAAGTAACCTAGAACAATATATATTTTTTTATATGATTGAATAACGAGACGAGGAAGGCGCTCGCCTGATGGCAAGCGCCACGTCTGTCCATAAACAGAAGCAACACCTCACAGAACTTTGAATTACAAAGCACTGCATGGCATTGAACTGCGATCGTCACCCCTAGACATAGAATGTTAAGGCTCGTAATGCCCAGTAATTTCACTGGCGTCAATGTCCTTCAAACCGAAACACAACAGTGCTTACACACTGTTGCTTGGTGGCCGAAATAGACAAAGCGGTGGTACCAACCCAGACGGGCTCTCGCATACGAGGGACCTACCACCTTGTAAAGGTAACTAAAGTAGGTACTGTAATAAATATGATAAATAATGTGTTTGTATAATTTGTTAATTATCGCTTGTTTTAACGGCGAAGGAAACATTGTAATGAAATCTGCATATATCCGAGTTCCATAAGAATTTCGAAACTATGTAAAGTCTACCAATCCGCATTAGGCCAGAGTAGTGGACTAAGGCGTAACCCCTCTTATTTAGTAGAGGAGGCCCGTTCCAAAGAGAGGGACGTATATAAATCAGGGCTGGTATTATTAATATTATGTTACCCTTAAGTAAACATCAGAATATTATACTGGTATGTTAGCCAGTTGTCCAAACACATATATGTTATTATTGGAAATAGAGCTAATAGATATAAATCACAATAAATCTTGATAACAATTTATGTCTAGACCAGTACGTTGAACTAACTCAAGGTTCTTAGTCCTTAAACTTAATTGTAGCTATTATTCGAGAAGAGAAATCGAAAATCAATACAGATGGTGTATATTATATAAGGTCACATACGCACATTGAGTATATATATAAAGCTTACAAAGTGGTAGGTCCCTTGTATGCGAAAGGCCTTCTGCGTTGGTACCACCGCTTTGTCTATTTCAGCCGCCAAGCAACAGCGTGTAAGCACTGTTGTGCTTCGGTTTGAAGGACATTGAAGCTAGTGATTTTACTGTGCATTATGAGACTTAACATCGTATGTCTAGAAGTGACGAGTGCAATTCAGTGTTCTATGTAGTGTTGCTTTTGTTTATAGACAGGCGTGGCGCTTACCATCCAGCGAACGCCTTGCTCGTCTCGTCATTCAATCAAAGCCTCAATCAAACCAGACTCCATTTCGTCGACACATATAAGCTGTTGTGACATCCAAGGGCTCTAATTCTCCGCTATTCCGTTCACCAAAAAATTACTCACATGCTCGATTAATGTTAGGAAATCGGAACTGCTTTGAACTACTTAAAGTTAGCACTACTAAATGTGCTGGTGAGAGGGTACCTGATACGTTTTTGTACCCCGTCATTCAACGAATCGCGTTCAAAGTTTAATCAATAATTCTCGCGACGCCTAACAGATGGAAAATATTTATTTATTTATTTAAACTTTATATACAAAACATGTATAAAGGCAGACTTAATGCCAGAGGCATTCTCTACCAGTCAACCTACGGGTGATGCAGAGACGAGACAATGTGGGTGTATAAAGTTATAAAAGAAATTAAATATCTCAATGGACAACATTATATTTGGACTGACTGCAACATTATTTATGGATATACACAGATTCACAGATTTTATTTCTCAAAGACTTGGCTAAACTCTCGGTTTGCTCACATTATTTTGTGTCAGAATCAATTATGGCTAGAGAGCTGATATAAATTCCCTTAAAATATTTTTAACAGCCAACGCTGATACGTGGTGAATTATGATCGAGCGCAAGAAGAGTAGTGTTTTGACGCAGATCTTAATATGTGAGTTTATCTCCAACTTCATACTTCTAAACGTTTCTAAGAAAAATAATCTTGAAATATGGATGGATTTTTAGGTAGACCGACAAACAGCCAACAAATTGATCGTATAAAGGTTTCATTTTATCCTTTTAAAGTATGGAACGGTAAAAATATGGCGTTCATATCACTGCAATGGCTTTAGATATCGTTCAATAGCGTGATAACCCACCTAAAAGGCATTCAAGATTTGGGTTAAAAGCATTTCATAGCAACACAGTTTCCTTTACTGGAGCACATAATACTGTCTCAATGTTTTGTGTGCTAGAATGTCAGGTGAATATGCTTTGACAAGATCACAATATTCTCCTTAAGAGATACAAAGAGTTGTATCGAATGCCCATATTTCATTACGGAATTTCCGTTCAATGATGTGATAGAAAACCTATATACGTAACGTGGCGGGAAAACAAAGTCTGAGATAAGTCGGTTACAAACTGCCGTTTGTCGAAACAAAGTTACTGGCCGTATTCACAAACAACACCAAATAAGCTCTTTGCCAAGTGTCGAATTCTGTGAACGTGATTGGTCAGTTTTAATTTAGCGCCAAAAACTAATCAATGACGTTTACAGAAATCGTCACCATGCTTTCGCACTTACTATGAGCCCTCATAGTAACGTTTATGAATGCCCATGTCAATTTTCCAGTATATAACTGTTAACTAATTAACCATTTAGACAATTTTGATTTCTTGTCTTTGTTATGCAAATAATTTTTAATTGTATTTCAAATTCGAAATTTTCATTGCGGTCTATTGGAGTTTTCTTAAACTGCTGCGCCAATTTCGGACATACCAATTTGTTTTAAACTACACCATGTATATGGATAGCATGATCATTTTCTATTATGATAACTTCTATTTTATTTATTACCAAACATTTACATAAAATCTAAGCTAGGTATTTCAAGAGTTAAATTTTCTATCTCCGTTGCATTATTTTATGAATATTTTCAAATTCTAACCCTGCACTATCCTCCAGCATCGCAATAGACAGTTCCGATCAGATTAGGTGCTTGTCTTCGGGGCGCTTGCCAAAACGTAGTTGGCTTCTTGGCACCATCCTAGCCGTTCGTTTTCCTTGTATGTAAATTAACTACTTACTATAGTGATTTCATTCTTATACTCAAAGGCTTTAAAATTAGTATTAGTGCAAATCATTATCACCATTTACGCCTGTTAGAAATTCTTTTACACAAATTAGTGGTAGGTATCTCGTACTTATTTATCTAAAATACAAAGATTTTGTGGATTTCCAATATATTATTGGTGTATTGTCATTGGACGGATCGAATTGTGCACACGTTCATGTTCTTCTGCTATTGTGGGCGCTATAGATAGTGGAGATCACATACCATCAGGTGATGCACTTGCTTGTATACCAGATTATGTTATAAAAATAAATTAGACATGGCTTGGCCAATAACATGTAAAGTGAAAATCTTAGTTTTTTCGTGATTATTCTAGATTTTGAGAAATGCCGTGATGTAAAATATATTTGCGAAAAACTAATGCAGCAGTTAATACAAAAGAGCATCTTTCATGCCTACATCTCACCTTCATATTATTGTAAGGTAAAAGATAATGTTCCTCTTACTTAAACCCTTAAAATTTCCCCATAATAAGCCGACCTTTCCTAAACTTCAACCCTTCAGGATTGGGTTGTGCCAACAATATAGCATTCATCCCTAAAAGATAATATTTGTTTAAATTATAAGGGATGTTTTGGTACGGCGACGTTAATGTTTCTCCGCCTTAAATAATATTGTGCTTTAGAATTATTACCCTCTAGCTTAGATGAATAAGATGTTTATGTGTTTACTGACGGCAAGGTTACATAAGTTCACGCCTGTATCCCTTTAGGTATAGGCAGAGGTGCAAATAGTGCACCCACGGCTCACTGAGCTTATTTCCGTTCCTTGAAGTGATAGGGAGCAAGTCTAACGCCATTCCGGTCACAATCCCAGATTCCAGGCTGATACTGAGCTTTTGTGATGGAATATCCCAATATCACTTTCACCCGACCTGGGTATCGAAGAGTCCTCAGCACTGTAGTCGTACTGTCTACGCTACTGCGCCACCGAGGCATTCTAAAGATGTTAGTAATACTATTTCTTTTTGTTAGTACAATGACAGCATCTGGTATCATCTGTGATTACTGGCATTGACACTACCTTCAATATCCTTTAAATCGAAACATAACAGTACTTACACACTGCTGCTTGCCACACAGAAGCGAGATAGTGACAGAAAATCGTCATTTTCGCCGCGATATCCGATTCTATTTTCAAATTGTATGGCGCGGTATCGAAACTTAGAGTTTTCTGTTAGATTCTCTCTCTATCTTAATGGGACTTAATATTTGTATGTCATGTCTAATTATATTGTAGGAGACAAACAAAACGTTCAGGGGAGTAAGCATTTTCAAAGTGACCTTGAAAGAGGACCGAACTTTATAAGCGACTTGCGCCCTCATTTCATCGACTCGTAATAAACAAACATGTTATTTTCGATAAAATATCTGACAAACCTGAATCCATACAATTCAATAAAACAATTATTTCAATCTATTTTTTTCTCGAGAACAGATTTTGTTACAATATACTACTTTCTAATTTAGATTTACCTGTATGCCAGTTTAGGTGTTAAGGGAAGGTATGTTCCTCGCAGTTCCTGATACCCATGAAGCAGGTTAACCTAGTGTATTGTCAGGAATATGTGTGTGATTAATAAGTGTATTAATTTTTCATTACTTGAAGATAATGTCGTCAATACTAATAATGTTTGAATCACAAGCATGAAATAATCTTTTTACTTAAAACACAAATTTATGAAAACTCAGATATCCCATCTGTCGAAGTAGTTAAATAATTTTCAAGTAATGAACTGGCCGCTTAAGCACGATCAAGTTATTAAACGCGGCCACCGGAATCCATCGTTAATATAATGAAAAAATGAAATTACTAAGTCGTACAATGTTTTACAAAGTTTCATACTTGGATATTGTGAAATTCCTAAAATATCACGCTAATTTTAATCACTCGCTTATTATTATATAAGATCGATCACATCGTTATAAAATGGCAAAAAAGCTTACCATTTATCTTTTAGTGTTGTCTAAAGCTGTTCATGTAGTGTGGCCATGTATATTTTGTATTTATTTACTGTTATTTCTAGTTTTTATGTCATTCTGTAACACTCTGTATACTCTGTACTGTGTTGGAGTAAGTAAAACACAAAATATAATTGATGTTTTTATTCGATTATCATATATCCAGTTTTTGAAAATCGTTAACATTTTCTCGCTCTAAAAAAGAACTTCATTATATTTACACTCACACATTCAAATTATTCCTGTAACGTTCAATAGTAAACTATATGTCACACTCTCATTTCGTCTATTGCTGCTTGGGGTAGATTTGAGTGAAGGGCTGTCTTGCTTCTTCGTAATGTTGCATGTGGAGCCACTCTTCCTTCATCCCTTCCGGGGGAATTTTGCCCCGTCGAACCATTCGGGGGCTGGAATTTCTGTTGCCTTAACTCCTGCAGCGGGGGCGAGTTGTTAAAATGTGCAACGTTTTTGGGCATAGTTGCATAGTTAGCCACTTGAGGGTAACTTGCGTTTGGAATTCTGAAACTATTATTAGTACTTCCTAAGTGACCAGGCAGCATCAAGTTGTCCATACTTAAGGTTGGACTAGGAGGAGACTTGGGAACATCCAATGGCCCCTTAAAATTCAAATTCGCTAAATGAGCATCCGTGTTAATCATATGTTTTTTTCGGCTTTGCCTTTCAACGTCCACTACCAAACTGGGTGCATGAGTTGGGTCCATGTGATAGTGAGAAGGCTTGCCTGATATCGTTTCGAAATGCTTTTCATTGAAACGATTCTTTCCTCGTGATCTTGATTTGTCTCTTTGGTAGTACACTCCAGCGAATATCAAGACGTTTAGAATGAGCAAAGAGCAACCAATTGCTATCGTGACGCTCAGAGCAGTGGAGTAAGCTGCATACCCAGCTGCTTCTAGATTAGCATAGCTATTATCCGTATTGTTTAGCAATTGCAGATCTCTTCCACTAGGCATTACAGTGGCACATGTAGCTAGAATACTATCCACTGTCGTCAACGCTGTCTCCGAGTAACTTGAGCCATTCGTTCTTCGAATCTGATCGTTGTCGTTGATGGTTCTTGATAATGGATCTGGTCTGACTATGCCCTCGTATAAATCCTGTTCGTTATGGTTTCTGAACAGGTTGTGTCTCGCAGCCACATCTTCCATACCAGCTCGGTGAAGTTCTGGAACCAGGCGAAGCCATACTGAGAGCTGATGCGCTCGGTAGTGGTTCTTTAGTCGCGACTTCATGCCTGTGAACAAATAATAATATTGAATAATATGTTTAATTGATATAGCAAGTTAAAAACTAAATTATTCAGAAAGTTCTGATAATTTGTGAATATGGTTTCCACGGGCACTGTGAGAACATTAAGAACTTTTGATTTTCATAATTTCATGTTATAATTGCTATTAAAATATATTAAAGATGAAACTAGTATTAGGGGTATAATATTTACATTAAAATGTATAGTTTTAGTTGGAATTCAAAACGAGAAAAAATATAAAATGCTCTTCATTTGTACTAGCAGTTTTATAAAATGGACTAATCTTCAAAATCCTAGCATCAGTACATAAACATTTATTTCATGTAGTTGCCTGCTGTACTTAAATCTGCTTTCATAGTCAAAGCTCGCATAACAGACATCTAAGAACATTAGTATTATTTTTGTAGAGATTATTAAACCGACATGGCATTAGGTATGCATTTATTACAAGCCAACCCGGAGAGTAATGGTTGTTTAAGCGTCAGTTGTTAAGGAATCCATTTCGCCTGTATACAACAATTACATATCAGATATATTGTTAAGGTACCGTGAGGGTTAGTAAGCAAGGTATCGGGAACATTTATTTTTGGTACAGCTCTACTAATTATTTTATTAGTAGCAACAAACTTCAATAAATATATTTATATTTATTGAAGTTTGTTGCCACTGCTATAGAGTCATTGCTGCATTTATTACACACTAGATCTCCCTCGCTGTTTCACCCGAATGTTACTGCCCTGCACCCATGGGTCATAGCGTGATATGCTTCTAACCTTCCTCATAAATCATTCTATCAGTAATAAAAAGCAGAAATAGACAAAGCGGTGTTACGTGGTAAACGGCCGCACACATACGAGGGACCTTCCACCTTGTACAGAATTGTTAGTTGTTCATAATTGTCTAACCAAGACGAAATAATTGCAAAAGAAGACAATCGCTCGTTCCATCTGCCTAGTGTCTCAATGTAAAAAAATGGCCTGAATGAAGTATCCTTAACGATCTCAAACATTCCTTTCTAACCAAGTTGGTAGACTCCTAAGCCTCTTCATTTATCACCTGTCGTCCTATCTATAGCGTTCGTTAATCATTTGTCATCGTGGTCAGTGTAATTGTTTTCAGGGAGGTAGGTAGTACGATTATAATGGGACGTTGTTACGCAAGAAGGAACCAACCGACAGCTAGGGCAAATGGAGATACTGATTATGTTTTGCTAAATTCATTAATTTAAATTGATTTTAATACTGTATTTTTGTGCAAAATCGTATTTGGAATATATTTTATACCCGATTTTATACAAAAACTAAGAGATAAAATTAATTTAAATGATTGAATTTAGAACAAAATCAGTATCTCCGTTTGAACTGGCTGTGGGCTGGTTCCTTTTTGCGTAACTAGGTCCGATTATCTTATGACATACACCAGATTTATTATTTAATATCCTTATAGTATATTTTATTTTGTATATTTACTTTTTGCTCCCACATTAAAATGTTAATTGAAATCTGACGATATCATAATCTTGAGTTAATACAATCAAATTACTTTCTCTATCACATATAGTATTAGCTAAAAATTTTAACCAAGCTTGATAACCAACCGACCAAGTGATAGGAAGAAAATATAATGGGAAAACATCCATCCACAGAAGAAGAGCCGCGAGAAAACGCTGGTGTTTTATAATTGATCTACACCTTGATATTAAGTTTAAAGTAGAACGATTTTTTTATAGCATAGGACGGTAAAGGAGCAAGTGAGTCAGCTAATAAGTGATCTCCACCGCCCATGTACGCCCAAAATACCAAAAGAATCATAGGCGCGTTGGCGACCTTAAACGAAAGGGATAATTACAGGATTGGGAAAGGGAGGAGTTTGGGCCTCCGGACATCTCACTCACCGTACGAAACGCAGCAACAAACCGCTACTTTACTTCAGTTATCTGTAAGACAATGGTAACGATCCGGTCGAGCCGGGCCATTCATGCTGCAAACAAACTGTCTACAGTGTGACTCGACCACTCACCTCTCTACTTCATCGATCGACTTAAAACACGATCTAAATATGAATAATTTACTTTTATTGCAACACTAACCTATCTCCAAATATTTTTGATGAGTAGAATCGTAGACCTCCCAGCTAATGCCTCTGAATTTGTTTCGTTCCCTCGAGGCTGGGAGGAGCGCCTCTTGCCGACCACTGTCATTCGGATCACTGGAATAATAAATAAGTATTAATGAGGCAAGGGAATGCCAGATAATAAGGGGTCATGAGAATTAATTGAGAGGTTAATGTAGAGGAACATGTTGGATGAAGATAGTTTCTACTTTTGTTGGAATTGTGGACTTATGTTCTGTATTTTTTTTCTGTTTTATTTTTTGACAGCCTCCGTCGCGCTGTGGGCGAGTAGACGACTGTGAAACGTGAAGCTGTGGGTTCGATTCCCGCACGGAGCAAATATTTGTCTGATCCACAAATATTTGTTTCGGGTCTGGGTGTTGTGAGACCAAAAAGTCTCTCGTTGTTCTTGATACCCACGATACAAGACTCGTATCTTACTGTGGGGTCAGGGCTATGTGTGTGACTGTTGGGTGTTATTTATTTATTATTATTTATTTATTCCGACTGTTGATGTAAAGTGCACGAAGAGTATAAATCATATAGATCGTATTATAGTTTCTAAAAAGACACTTGATATCCGTATTCTGATTAGAGATTGGTAAGAGACGGGCCACAAAGGACACAACGGAGGTTTGAGTAGCCGTAAGAATATGATTAAATGTTTCGTCCAGTCTTTGCCCTGATGGAAAATAAATATTTATAAAAGACACATCAACAAGTAAATTTCACCTGACTGAGTTCTTCACACTCCGAAGAGGGAAGAAGCAAATCGAAGGGCCTGCAATAGGACAAGTGGATGACCAATGCAGGCAGGGATACAAGGATGTACCCCGCCCCAAACAACCATCAAGTCATGTCGCAAGATCCTTGGGAGAAACGAATATATATTGTCTGATCATGGAACGCGGTACACATAAGGTGTGTGGGTGACTATGGCAGGTTTTAACACCATGTGCGGTGGTCGCTATCCGGGAATGAATATCCCACCACCATCAAAATTAATTCATAATAAATTTATCAATTCAAAATGTAATCCCAACCCAATTGAACTTCAATAAGTGTACTACGCACAATTGGATCAGGAAATATAGTATCCATATTTTCATCCAATAATTATAAACATACAAAAGGATCGAGGGTCGGTTCCCTGGGGGACAATATTTTGTAAATGTTATTATTTATTCCGGAGTAGGGAAACTCTCGAATGTAAATGTATGAGCCCGATTTCGTATATTGCCGGACGGCCCGCTTGGGAATCGAACCCGGTACCCTCACAAACTTATTTAGGACAATCGTTGTGGCAATTATTTAGGATACAGGCTATTACTGAGTGAGACTGAGCTGTTCTATCGATTTTTACTTTATGTTTTTATTATTGTGAGCGTTCATGGGTGGTGAGGGACTTACATTTTTTTAAGTAATTGAATGACGTGACGAACAAATCGCTCGCCTGATCGACGCTAAATCGTATTACTAGGTTCAGTGCCAAACTAAAAAGTAACCTAGAATAATATATCTTTTTTTTATTTGATTGAATAACGAGACGAGCAAGGCACCTGATGGTAAGCGCCACGCCTGCCCATGAACAGAAGCAACACCACACAGAACTTTGAATAACAATAAAGGCTGTAACATCCTTTAAACCCAAACACACCAGTACTTATACTCTGCTGCTTGGCGACAGAAATATACACTACGGTGGTACCAATCCAGACGGCCTCTCACATACGAGGACCTATTATAGTATGATGACAAGTAACAATTTGAATTACAAAATACAGCATGATACTGCACTGCGCTCGACATCCCTATTGGTCCAGTCATTTTAGGTTAAATTAGGTAAGAATCACGGAATTCGAGATACCCGACTGTAAGTCTGTAAATACTTGTATATTGACACCCTAAAAGGTTTCTCAAAACCTACATATAGTAGGGTGTCGCAACTATTAAATTTCAAGGTCAAAGGTCACAAAAATCGTTTTTTTGCGCTTTTTTTGTAAATATCTCATTTCCTATGGGTTTTTTGCTATTTGTATGTAATATCAATATTGTAGAATACAAAATTCTCTACAAATTTTGTTTAAAATTTTTTTTCATACGGTGAACCGTTTTCGAGATAGAGGGCGGAGAGCGCGCGCAAAAATAGACAAAGCGGCATTACCTGCCCAAACGGGTTAAATATGGTGCGTCCTGAATTCTCCGGTACAACAATTGATAAAAACAACTTTCCTTAGCATTTCTCGGGACTATAGAGTCCCGGACCATTGGTAGGCTGCGTGGGGCCGAAACCAACTCCTAGAGGCCCGTTAGACAAATTTAATCTAATATTGTGATGTGACACCGCCCGGCGGCTATCCCTGTATACACTATAAAAGTGTACCCAAATACCGCCCCTGGTTGGTGTAGGACTATTGTAGTGAACGACATAAATCTATACTTGTTGTTGAGGTGAGGTGATGGTGGGAACTGGGTCTATGGAAATAACTATGCCACCTGTCTGACCTATGTAAAAACACGTGGTGACTCGCCAATTTAGGTAGATGGACTCCTCAAAATAGTCACTACAAAAGTGAGAAGGTGGACAGTGTGGCCAGTGTGGCCAGTGGTGACCAGTTGAGTGGCTAAAGAGTGGACAGGTGTAGCTGGGTTTTACACAAAAACGCTTTCCTTATTATTGTTCCATTTTGTTATTTAAAAAAACGCACTCACGTTTATAAAAAAATAAGTAGACGCTAATAGCGAAGATAAAACTGCTATAAATGTACTTATAATAAATGTTTATTAGGCTTTTTAAAACGATCTAGAGAGGCTAAAACATCTTATTTTACAGCGTAATCAAATTTGATCTTTATCGTTTTATCGCTAAAACCTACTTTATAATTACATGAAACTTTAAACAAGGTTTAAGTATCGGAGTTTAGAATCCGTCATTAAAAGGAAGTTCGTGTCGTGAAAACAATTACCTTCGCTTTGTTGAAAGTTTTTTGCTTCGTAATTGTGTAACTTTTGGAACGTATTGAACAAATTTTCTCCGTGTATTGTTACAGTCAATCATTGTTTCGCGTAATTCGTACCGGTATGTATAGTTCACACGGAAGTTATTTCATTGTGAATATACCTATTACGTCTATAGATACATACTATGCTAGAGAGTAATTGGATAATGTATATTATGGTGTTGTGATTTCTCGTTACATGGACAGTGACTTTATCATATCGACGCCTTGAAAGGCAAAAATATAATGACACGCCTTGTGTGAAATTTGTTAATTGTTGAATTTCAAATTGTTAATTATTTTTTGTAAATTGGGCAACTCCGCCTGATAGTTACCACTAATTGTTGATATGGGTGGAAGGGAAAGGCAATATAAAGAAGGGTTATTAGGGATGTATTGTTGGTACTCCAATCTTCATTTCTGCATAAATTGTCAATTTATAATATTTTCTTACCCAGTCCTGGCGAAACTAGAGATAAACATCATCATAGACTCGGACAGCGCCACCTCCGATTTGGTGTAATTCTGGGGAAAATGACCGAATCCATCCACTAAAGGAGCTCCGAAGATGTATGGCAGTTCCTCTCCATGTACAGCACCTGTCCTCTAAAGAAAAATATCTTATTATAAATTGGAGCTATCAACTGCTGAATTAAAAAAAAAAACAGATATTTTTACAGCATTTATAATGGAAAACAGCGTATCCTCTAAAGACAGACTCAGGTTTAACCACGCCGTGATGTGAGGAAAATATCGCGATCTTGAAACGTACTTTACTGGTGGAACCCATATTTGATCCAAATTGGTATCCAATCGAGTAGCAACTACCATAGTGGCTCGTTTCGACAAGTATGTTCCCGGGTGTATATTCAGTTTGCTGGTGGTAGGATATTTATATCCGCCCGGATAACGACAACAGTACACATAGTGTTAAAACCTGCCCCACACACCTTATGATGGTCGCGTTCCATGATCAGCCAGTGTATATCCGATTTTTCCGAGGGGCTTGCGACATGACATGATGGTTGGTTGGGGCGGGTATATGGGTACATCCTTATTACTCTGCCTGTATCGGTCATCCGACTATCCTGTCGCAGGCCCCTCGATTTGCTTCTCCCTCTCCAAAGAGGGAAGAATCATTTATACAGGCCGGTATAACTGGTAACCACCGATAAACTTATTGTTTGTCGGTGGTCGTTGGTTTTTATGCTGGTTGATCCACACAGGGTGTATGCGTCAATATGGCAGGTTTTAACACCATGTGTACGGTGGTCGCTATGCGGGCGGATATGAATACCCTCCTACCAGCATCATCCTCTTAACCAGCAGATCACACTCCTCGAGCAAAACACTATCGAAAAACTACTATCGAAACACTACTCCCATAACTAGAAGTTATTTAAAAGATTATAATATAGACCCAGAATTGAGTACTTACTATACTAATACACAATATTATATTATGTCGTACATTGTACTTACAGAAGCGCTATAAGCTGCCCGCGAAATGGGAGCTGCTAAGTGCTTAATGGATACATCTTCGTGAATTATGTACGAATAGCATTATCTCTACGTTTATGTTCGAACAGATATATTATGTGATTATTGGAATTATATTCAAGGATGAAGGCGTGTATAGGGTTTACGAAATTGAGTATATTGATGAGATACATTAGCATGGATCTTAATGAGACTTGTTATGTGAGCTTCAGCTTTGCAGCACTTTTGATTTATTTGACCTAATATATTTTGTTTTGGCCAGATTAAAAGCTATTAAAATTAAAATCGCCGTATTAATAAAGTTCTCCATTGAGGTGAAGAGCGAGTATTTTAATAAAATCAACAAGCATACAGAGCGCACTGCAACCACTCCAATGTGTTGCTAAGTTGAACGCTGAATTTGCCAGTTTAAAATTATTAATTTTTAATTTCATCTGAAATGTTATTTAAAGATGGGATAAATATATTAGATGAAGATATGTTGTGTGATATGCCATTTTAAGTAAGTTAAGCTAGAAAAATAAGTTAGTATATTGTCTATATTTGCATCATTAGTACTATTATTATGCATTAGTGATCTATTTCTCAATGTTCAAGTGTGGTTTAAGTAAACAGTAATCATCTGTTAAGCCAATAAAATTATCTCGCTGTCAGTTTACACGGAAATGTGTCAATGTGTCTGTCGAATGCGACATATGGCAGTTGAAATTGAATCAAACATTGTAAAACAGACTCTAAATGAACCATGTAACATCCTTCATCCGAAATTTATGAAACATTCACCCAACTTCATAAAGAGGAAAAGTCAAAATGGCAATAACTTGAATGGCCAGAGCAAACGCCAATGCATTACAAACGCCGATACACGATGTCTATAAGATTGGCACCGAATCCCAATGTGACGTGCCAGTTGGCACGATTCTGAACGACTTATCGGAACTGGAGGCTACTCAGAATATGGAGAGTGTAGATTAGCACTTTATGATTTGATGTGCATGCTATGTTAAACTGAATATGTGATTTGAAGGACAATCATCTATTAATCCAACTTCCTACTAATATGATAATTAATCCGAAAGTTTCGATGTTTGTGAATTTGGGTGATTGGTAATCAATATCGCCTGAATATTTGAACTAATTTGTATAAAATTTGGCATACAGATAGACGTCGATCTGAATTAGCACAACTATAACGAATTTGATGTCAACGTACAGAAAACCTAATATAAACGTACGTTTTATAATATGGATGGTTAAAATAAGGATGGAGAAGATACTCCGATCAAAATCTCCTGTCGCACTAACACTAATACCAACCAGATTATTATGCCCAAGGTCACCCTTCATTAAAATATAACTTGCAGATAAACTCACCTGCGGATAATATCCATCTTTCGTTTGATAATCGAACACGTAGAAGAACGTCTTTGTCGGCCTCCTTGGCCCATCTTCATCATTTGGTGCTGGTTTCGGACCTCCACTCAGCAAATCTCCACTCTGTACTAACGGCGCTACGTATTGTGCATCTGATAACGCTGATACTGTTGCGTCTCTTGTATTTATCGGATTCTAAAACAACATATCTGTTCAAATTACTGAATATCCGACGTAAATAACTAATAATTAATTCCCGATAGTCCCGTATCGAGATAGATGTTTGTGTGATCCACTAATATTTGTTTCATCTCGCTGTTATGGAACCGCATGTCCTTCATAGTTCCTGATGCCCGTGATACAGGTTAACCTAGTATGTATGATTGTTGGGTGTATTTATTTATTCAGCAGCATTAGTAGTAGTGGTAGTATTAGGATTGTCTTTATGTTTTGGGATGTGGTATTGCGTTGACAGTAAGCGCTACGCTTGCCTTTAAACAGTAGCAACACCACACGGGACTTTGTATGACAAAATACTGCATATAACTGCA
Organism: Amorpha juglandis; assembly: GCA_949126905.1. Lineage (NCBI taxonomy): Eukaryota > Metazoa > Arthropoda > Insecta > Lepidoptera > Sphingidae > Amorpha > Amorpha juglandis. The sequence goes on from OX421368.1 coordinate 1,680,523, forward strand.
CTTATTATACCAAGACTCCAAGAGGTAATGTTTAGTGTCTCATAATGTCTATTAATTTCATTGGCATCAATGTTCTCCTAATTAGAACACATAATGCTAGAACGCTATTACATGGCACCAGAAATAGATAAAGCGGTAATACCTACCAGCTAAATGAATAATCACATACAAGAAACCGATCACACAGTAAAGTTAACAAAATAATAAACCAAAAACTTAAGCATTACAACTTGAATATTTTTAAGATTATAGTAAAGCACATATATTGTTATATTTGCTTTTTATATTAGGTCCTTACATATGAAATTGGCGTTTTGTATGGGAGGAACAAAAAGTCGAATATTTTTTAATTTTTTTTTTTTTTTTTTTTTTATCCTGGCTCGGCAAAGTGACTACGCTACACCTGATGGTAAGTATGGCGCAATCCAGGAATAGTGTCGACAAACGATAAACAATGTGTCCATCGTTGGTCGGCAAAATCATGCCGGCCTGCCAAAGGGGCAAGGGGGAGGGGAAGGAACAAAGGGATGGGAAAAGGGTGAGGATGGGGGGGCAAGCCCCCTGGGGAGAACCGGATATACACTGGCTGACCCTGGAACGCGATCCACACAAGGTGGGCCACTATGGCAGGTTTTAGCACCAATGTACGGTGGTCGCTATCCGGTCGGATACAAGTATCCTCCCACCAGCTAATATAATATATTTAATTAATCAAAGTATGAACCATTATTTTCTATGCACTTTTGCCATCTCATAGGTAGTTCATTGATCCCTTTACTAAAAAAACCAGTCGGACGGGAATCAATAAAATCTTTGAAGGCGATTTGGACTGCCCCATCGGAGTTGAATTTTTTCCCTTGCAAGAAGTTATCCAAATTTCGAAAAAAATGGTAATCTGTTGGAGCAAGGTCCGGGGAGTACGGAGGATGTCTTAGACTTTCCAATTGAAGCTCTTCTAATTTAGTAGCCGTCTGTTGCGCAGTGTGTGGTCTAGCGTTGTCGTGAAGCAGCAGTGGCGTGGAGCGATTGACCAGCCTAGGTTGTTTAGCCGCTAGCTTTTCCATCATGGTTTGCAATTGCTGACAATAGACATCAGCCGTAATAGTCTGGCCAGATTTGAGAAAACTGTAATGAACAATACCGGCACTAGTCCACCAAACGCTTACAAGTAACTTTTTTGGGGTTAATTTTCGCTTGGGGCAGGATTTGGCTGGCTGGCCAGGATCCAACCATTGCGCTGAGCGCTTCCGATTATCGTAAAGAACCCATTTTTCATCACAAGTAATGATTCGGTTTAAAATACCTTCATTATTGTGCCGGTTTAGTAATGTAATGCAGCAGTCGACGTGCGTTTGCCGGTTTGCTTCAGTCAATTCGTGAGGTACCCACCTTTCAAGCTTTTTAATCTTCCCAATTTGCTTCAAGTGAATTAAAACAGTTTTATCACTAACATCGCAGCCTGCAGCTAACTCGGACGTGGTTTGCGATGGATCCGCTTCCACAATAGCCTTCAACTCTTCATTATCAACTTGAGTCTCAGGCCGTCCACGGGGCTTGTTCTGCAGGTCGAAATTTCCAGAACGAAAACGTTGGAACCAAAAACGAACTGTGTTTTCTTTTGCAACACGACCGCCATACACATCATTCACCCTTCGAGTTGTTTCCGCAGCACTAGTGCCACGGCGGAACTCGTACTCGTAAATAATGCGATATTTTAAGTTTTCCATTTTGTAAAATGAGTGACGCAAACAGAAAAAAACAGAAGAAAAAAAACAAATGAATGACGATCATCGAAGCATAAATACATGAGTCTATAGCTGTACAAATTTGAATTTGGAATTCCTTACCAAAGAGGAGAAATTTGTGATTAAAGTGGCCAGTACGAAAAACGCCAATTTCATATGTAAGGACCTAATATCTTCATATTTCAAGACTGTTGCTGTAATTCTAAAGTTCGTAAATAAATATTAACAAACTAACTTTTCTAATTAATTTTGCACGTTTTGTTAAAGTTATACAAAGCATTTAACTAAAGAAATTGTTAAGCGACGTAATTTAAAAAAATGTCCAGTACTTAAATAAAATTATAAAGCTAAAGAAAATTTCTTTTGTTTTCAATATAAATAAATCATAAACTGAATCGGGTATATCAGAAACCCCATAAGTCATATTTTTTTACCAAATGGGGTTATTGCGTTTTAGTGTTTTCTAAGATAACTTCATATGTCAAACAAAAATCACATAAGTCACTGTAATATCAAAGAAACTTAAACGTTCCTAATGTTAATAAAATAAAGTTAGTTCAGAACAATTTTATGTATCAAAACAGTTTTTTTGCTTCTCGTGGAAAATTTATTTTGCTTGACTTGTGGGGTTTATATAATATCCGATTCATCTATGTATTCGATTTTATTTGGCGGGTACAAAATTATATATATATAGGGCCGCCAGGTATAAGCTCTTGAGTTTTGGTTTAGAGGGCATTGAAGTAAAGTAAAGTGAAATGAAATTACTGGCAATCCTAAGAGAACATTTTATAACTCGGAGTGACGAGCGCAGTCCAATGCCTGCAGTGCTTTGTAAGTCAAAGTTCTATGTGGTGTTGTTATAGGCAGGCGTGACACTTACTATCAGGCGAGCTATCTGCCCGTCTCGTCATTCAAGCTAATAAACTTTCGTTGTATGAGATTTTACCCTCGACCCACATCCTCAGCAGTCAGGATAAAATTCGATGACAATCCGCATTCAACAATGTTCGTTTACATTAACTATACCTACTACTATTACTTTAAAAATCTATAAAAATAAATATATTCGAAATGGTAATCCTGGGCTAAATCGAAGAAATCGTTTCACCGCTCCGAGCCTTTTCCATTTCGGACCAGGATCAAATGAAATTGTTATTTAATTTGGAAAATACAGATTTATGTTTGCATCAAACTTTGGCTGCGACGGAAATTGGTAATTGGTTCTTAGAAAACAGATCTCTGTGGAAAGTGGGTGATCTCTTGGATCGCGTGATTAATGATATTTTCCCGGAGACGGCGCGACTCTTAAGAAATGTAGGTTGTGGGAATATAAAGTGTTTCGCCGGGTGGCCAATTGCGGAAAATATTACGAGTTTGAAAAATAAAGGTGGAATTGGTTTACATAATGATTTCTCGTTTTATGGGAATATACAGTGCTAACTTACGGAGCCGAAAGCCTGGATCCTCACAAGAGATAGTATTAATAAAATATAAGGGGCCCAGAGGGTATTAGAAAGGAAGTTGGTAGGAGTTACACTTCGAGATCACAAATCAAACATATGGCTCAGGCAAGAAAGTAAAGTTTCAAATGCCAGCAAGCGCATTGCAAAACTAAAATGGTAGTGGGTGGATCACGTAGCCCGGAAACATCACTCCTGGTGCAAAACAGTTCTAAAGTTGCGGCCCTGGGGTGAAAAGCGATCTCCCTCTCCTCTGGGGAGAGGGAGACCCCAAATGTGTTGGAAGGACGACGTGAAGAAGGTGGCTGGATCGAACTGGATGCGAACAGCGCAGGATCGGGATGCATGGCGGCAATTGAAGGAGGCCTACTCCAAAATGGTTGGCAATGGCTAACAATAAGAAGAGTTATGCAAACATTAGACGTTAAAATAAAACTATTTAAAACGGATTTTCGGAACGAAACGGATCCTGAACTTTCGAAAGCTTTTCAACCTTTGTGGTCACGGGGTGGAATGAGATGTAGGTTATCCCAAAAAAATAATAAAAGTAAGCAATGTAACAATTACAAACATTATAAATATCTTATATGTATAATACAGGAACAGGAATATCTTAGTAGAAACAACCAATAAAGATATTTTACTATAATATTCATTTCTCAAAAGGCTCGCTCGTCACAAAGTTTCATTTTGTTACTTTACGAGGTTAAAATAAATTAAGGTTAGCGCTTGCTCGTCTTCAGTTTTAAAGTTAAAGCGAACTGACAAAACAATTAATAATTACGTTTTTGTATTCAATGGATCTGGTCCTCCTCTTAAAATTGTTCTATCTATTTAAATTTCCGAGATTACAATTTTTTTGCACTCTAAAAGTAGCACTTTTAGCCAACACAAACCACACTTTTTTTACAATAAAATGGTCCCTCCCGTGACCACGAAGGCTGAAAAGTCTTCGAAACGTCGGGATCAAAATTAATAAAAAACCGCGATAAAATCCGTTTAAATTAGTTTTATTTAAATAAAATATTTTTTTTCTTAGAATTTATTAAAGTTTATTTTACATTTTTTAGTTAGATTTTTTATAAAAGCGTGTTATTTAGTATTTTGAAACAATTATTTTTTTAGTTGCATGAATAAGGTATAAGGAAGCAGCGATAGATTAGCGGGGAGTGGTACGGACTGTCGAGACGAAAGTCGCAGGTTCAAAACCAGCCCCAAGAGCTTGCACCTCTGACTTTTCTAAGTTACGTGCATATTAATTGTTAATTATTGCTTGCTTTAAAGGTGAAGAAAATATCGTGAGTAAACCTATATATATACTTGAAAACTCGATAAGATTCTTCGAAGGTATGTGAAGTCTGCAAATCCACATTAGGCCAGCGTGGTAGACTAAGGCCTAATCCCGCTCATTCAGTAGAGGAGGCCTGTGCCCATCAGTAGGTCGTATATAATACAGGGCTAATATTATTACTATATAGGTCTACGTTTCTTTAGTCGCTTCGTATCGTTTATTAGCATAGGGGCCCTGGCCCCATACTGGATTAACTTGTATCAGGAACTAAGAGGAATTTCAGATCCCACAACACCCAGACCGATCCAAAAATTTGTGAATCACTAACATTTATCTCGGTATAATAAATACACCCAACAGTCACACACACATAGCTCTAACTTCATACTAGCTTAAACCTGCATTGTGGTATCAGGAACTAAAAGAGATTTCGGATCCCACAACACCCAGACCGATACAAAAATTTGTAAATCACAAACATTTATCTCGATATGGGAAGGAAAACCGCGACCACTCGTTCCGCACCCCACTTCTCGCCTCCTGCACTACGGAAGCTAATAGATATCAGTACCGCACATTACTGCTTAGTTTAATACCAACAACTCATGCAAACTAACTGCCAATAAGAAAACAAACCTCTACCGTTTTTTCCCAATCGGTGTATTCGTTCACAATCGTGTAGAAAATTTCGCTCAAGTGGTACGTGTAGGAATTTCTCACGTAAGTTCTGGAAAAGGAGAATTAAATTATATTCTAGCTCTTATATTTGAATTTGTAGATGAGGGCAAAAGTATATTAAATAAAAAAGTACATATAAGCTCGAAACCATTCAGTAACTTTATTACAAGACTTATTTTGAAAGTGATGTCTTTTTATCCAAGTGCCAAGGAAGGGTTTTGTTTTTCGCGCGTATCTTGTATGTATGTTTGTTTTCTTTACTACCTCGTATCTTTCAAACAGCAGGATAGATTTCGAAAGATAATCATTATTTGCTAAATATTTTGTACAAATTCATAAAACATGAACGTGCTCTCTTTAAATAATAATCTGGCAGGAAATCTTGTATGCGCATTAATTTTAGTGAATCGACATAGATTGAAAAACGGGAATTTAATTATCATTTCAATAATCTAATGAATCATATTATGTAACCTAAATTAAATTCTACTACTGTACAATGCTTTCATTGTAATTACCAATACCATTTGACATAAGTGCAAGTGCTTCAATGGAAACTAAACAATGAACACCAAAAACACACCTCAACATCCGATCTCTTTTTTCAGGTTCAATTCCATTCTGAACATCAGTTGCTGAGAACTTCCAAAGAGCTTCACTGGTTACAACGCCAAATAACAAATCATATTTATTTTGAAATAATCTTCTTCCGCTATCGCTCCTCTTTTTATGTACATTCAAATTTAAATTCATGTTGTTCAGTGGACCAAAACTGGGGAAATCCCCTGTTGAGTACATGGTTAAGAAGTCTTTTCCGAAATCTGTTTTTATAACTACTCCATCAACTGAAGGTCCAAATGCTGTTAGAAAATTCGGAGGCGAGATATCGGCTGATATTAAGTCACCTATAGAAGATTCTCTTAGGCAATCTACTATTACTTCATGGTCTTTTGATAAGTCTTCTGGTATTGTACAGTTCATATGTTTTGCTAATTTTATAGAGTAATATACAGGATCGTCTACAATCGCCCAAGAACTTAGAGCAGACCCTGATAACAATATAGCACGATGAAATAGACCTGCAAAAAAACTGTTACGTAAAACATTTGCGTTTTAGCTATTTCGTTCGTTAAATAAAGAGAGTGTGGCTGATTACATAGGTTATGGTTGTTTGCTTAACTTATTTTGATATCATGTCTAACATGAAAAATGTAATTATAGGTGGCTTATGTTCACATGTTTTCATACATTCTGTATTATATTATTCTGCTTACTGATGCGGACAGTCTATTAGTTTCAAATTTGACTTAATTAAACAAATTTCGTATATTTATTAGTTCAGTTTCGCTCAACAAATTAAATTTGCTTTAATTGGAATCTAATGATACACTAAAAGCGATATTATTTCGAAACACGAATATTATTCATAAAACAATTAAAACAGTACACCCTAACTTTGAAAATTAATTTGAGTAATATTTAAATACTAAATTTAATAATCTAATTTTAAACATTGATATCTGTTGATAAGTTCACCTGGCATGACAGTGGGTGATATCATAAGAAAATTTATACAAGCAGCTCCAGAACCGTGACCCATTAGTGTGATATTTGTAGGGTCTCCTCCAAACAAGGCAATATTCTGTTGAACCCAATGCAAGGCTGCAATTTGGTCCATTAGTCCGTAGTTGGCCACACGTGCTTTTAATTGCGGCGCAGGGTTAGCGTTGAGGAAACCTGTGAACAATATTTCAATTGAATTTTCATTGATTAGACTGGAGTTGTGATATTGAAAAGGAATAGATATATTATAATATCCAATGATGCAAAAATTTCACTGAGTATTACAATGTCAACAACACAACACATTTAAAATGATCAACCTTAAAATACTAGTGCAATTTTAAATAAATTACTTTAATTTAACTTTATATATCACAATACTGATACCACTTATTAAAAAATAGTACCTGGGCGACCGAGCTCTGCTTGGGTGAAAAAAAAAAAGTGTGCGTTCGGGACGCTCGACAGAAGTGATAACTTAAACTAATGTGGGTTAAAGTGAGAGCGGAAGGAGCCTGCCTACTGCTGCCGTATGCGTGAGAGAAAGGGAAGCCAGACAGAGTGGCGCCTTAACCGTTACGTTACGAAGTCGTGTCAAAGTCCTGTTAAAGTCGTGTCAAAGTCGTGTCAAAGTCGTGTTAAAATCCGGTCCAAGCATCCGGTCCAAGCATCCGGTCCGGGTCATTGTGTGACTCCACCTGGTACAGTAATACCCCGGACTTACGCGATAGGTGGGACCGAGCGATAACCGTGTAAGTCGAATTCGCGTAAGTCGGGGTACAACTTTGCATGTAAATACATATAAAGTATGTTTAATCGGGACCAGAGTCTAAAGAAAATAATAATTTAGACGAACGAATGATGCTTGAATTCAACAATTGAGAGTCTTTCACAGCTTCTATATTTTTTTCTTTACCATTTATAACCGTTCGGACTGTCGATTCACAATTCGATATCATATCATCGATATCACAATTTTTTATTTTTGCTTAGAAGTCTTTGGTAATATTCAGTTTACGCTCAAAAGACAGTGTTTTTCTTTTCTTGTTAGGTTCAAATGACACATTTTTTGTCACAATAAAACGCAATGTACGTAAAACAATTTCACACGGAACACGTTCGAACCTGTCGTAAACAGAACACTAACAGGGCAGAGTGGGAGAGCTGATGCACGCGGCCATCAAAAATAAAAACCGCGTATCTCCGAATTCGCGTAAGTCGGGGTAGCGTAAGTCGGGGTATTACTGTATTTAGAAATTATCAATGTTCCAGGGAGGTCGGCTAACGCTGGCTGGTCAACAGACCACTCGCGTTACGGAACGTTTCGGTTCACCCTCCCATAAGAAGTTATCACTTAAAAAAAAAGACATTTTCTAAAAATGATTCCTAGCTAGATCGATTTATCGCCCCCGAAACCCCCCATATACTAAATTTCATGAAAATCGTTGGAGCCGATTCCGAGATTCTAATTATATATATATACAAGAATTGCTCATTTAAAGATATAAGATCACAGCTGTTGTAAAAATTAAAAATTAAGGGATCAGCGAAAGATATAGGTTGAAAGAAGATCGTGGGCTAAATTAAATGAAAAGCGGTATAGACTGCGCTGAATGGCGCATATTTTTAGTATCTTCGCTCTACCTAGGATAAAAGCGGTATAAAGCCTAAATTATTCCTATAGAATGGATGCCTTAATCATTTACTTGGTTTGTATAGCTTAATAAAGTCAGATGGTAAAATATCCGTTAGTAACTCAGAAATTAGCAAGATGAATAAAAAAATATGGGACTATGTTATTCTATAGCAGATTTCCGGCAAACAAGTAAATCTGTGATGACCATCAACCATAAACATGAACAACACACATAGTTGACCCCACAGTAAGATACAGGTCTTGTGTCGTGGGTATCAGGAACTACGAGAGACTTTTGGTCTCACAACACCCAGACACCGAAACAAATATTTGTGGATCACACAAACATTTACATCGGTGGGGCAATCGAACCCGCGGCCTCTCGCTTCACAGCCGGCTACTCGCCCCATGCGCCACGGATACTGTCAGATGACGGTGATGTAATAATCATGGTGTATAATATATTAGATTAATAAGGAAAATATTTGGAATGAAGCTTAAATTTCTTATAATACAATCTTCCATTCCACAGTAACTGTGTTCATCATCGATTCTGCAACCACTTCAACTATCCTAAGCCCGAGTCCAAGTCGGTAGAGTCGCAGCGCAAACTAACCGACAATGGCCCTACTTTCTCGCATATCAATCATATTACATTATGCAGTAATGCAGTGGTAGTCAACGCTAGTTGGTTTAAATTCTGGATTGTGATATTTATGTGAAAGTGTTCATTAAATAAGTATCGTCTTGTTGTTTTAGTGACACATTAAATATGTGAAATTGATGATGTCCATGGTTTGATTCTCATGTCAGTCAATCAATATTTGTAACTGTTTCTATAACAGAGTCGTTTCCTATGTTGAGTAATATACATCACTTTATACGCAACAGAAAATAATAGGAAAAAGAAAACTTAAACTTGTAAAAGAAGCCATACTGTTAAAGTACAATCAAAATTGTTTAAAAAATATGCCCGTAATTATGGTTTTTAAATATTGTTAATGAGCAAATGAGAGGTTTTTTCTTAAAGTGAAACTTCTTTAGCACCTTTTGAAAATTCGATGAAACGAAAAAGCGACAGTAAAAATAGACAAACATGTTCATAAATATGATTTAGTCTCCGAGAAAGTGACATAGATTATACTTGATACAATGTTTTCTGTAATCTTCGTCTTCTCTCATAAACAACGTGGTGTATCATCAAAGTGTATTATTTTTATGCCTTTGCGTATTAAAATTTGTTGGTTAATTAATTAATGTTAATTATTCTGAAGTTTCACTTCTGCCGTGTGTGAATTGCATACACTCCCTTTTTCTGTATTTGTTAACTATTTTATTACTTAATTCAATCTATGGTCTAGACAATTACACTTAGGGTCACGACGATTGCACCTTATAGTAATTAGGGTGGCCAGTCAAAAACATTGAGAACCACTGTCAACCTTATACACCGCGATGTTACCAAGTTTATAACGGACCCTCGCAAATGGAAAAGTTCTAACATTTATACATACAAATAGGGAATTTGCTATTTGCATTGTACCGTTGAGTGAAGTAATCTACAAGTTTGTTAACTTAGAAGATGGAATTCACTTGATTATTCAAATGGAATTGAATAGTTTTTTTTTCTCTTCGCATTCAATTTGTATGTTTATTATTAGAGTAGCACTCAGGGAATTGATTTAAAATTATGTTCTATTTGAAACTGGGGGTGGGTTTTATAAACAAATTTATCTGGATGAGGGTGGTGTGAAATCTAAGAATTTAAATAATGATTTAGAGCCAGTGTATTTTGGTTATCCCTGCAATGGATTAGATAACGATATAGAATTAAAATAAATAGAATAAATTCACCCAACAGTCAACAAACATAGTCCTCTGACCCCACAGTATGGTACGACTCTTGTGTCATAGGTGTCAGGAACGACGAGAGACATTCGGTCTCACAATACGCAGACCCAAAACAAATGTCTGTGGTTGTTCAATGCCTCGGAAAGTCCTTTGGTATAATCAATTAGTTCCAATTCCAGAGATATTAACTTGACTGACAGCCTCCGTGGTGCAGTAGGCAAGTAGCCAGCTGTGAAGCTAGAAACCGCGGGTTCGATCCTCGCACCGAGACAAGTGTTTGTGTGATCCACAAATATTTGTTTCGTGGTCTGGGTGTTATGAGACTGAAAGTCCCTCGTAGTTCCTGATACCCACGACAAAAGACTCGTATCTTACTGTGGGGTCAGGACTATGTGTGTGACTGTTGGGGGTATATATTGTTTTTTTTTTTTTTATCCTAGCTCGGCAAAGTGACTACGCTACACCTGATGGTAAGTGTAGCGCAATCCAAGAATAGTGTCGACCAACGATAAACAATGTGTCCATCGTAGGTCGGCAAGATCATGCCGGACTGCCAAAGGGCCAAGAAGGAGGGGAAGGAAAAAGGGATGGGAAAAGGGTTAGGATCAGGGGGGCAAGCCCCCTGGGGAGAATCGGATATTGTGAAACAATATTATTTTGTTATCGTTCATCATCATCATCATCAGCCACAAGACGTCCACTGCTGAACATAGGCCTCTCCCAAAGATTTCCAGACCGACCTGTTGGAAGCGGCCTGCATCCAGCGACTTCCTGCGATCTTTATCAGGTTGTTTTTTTTTATTTTGTTATCGTTACTATTCCATATTTGAACTGCTTAAAGCGAGATCCAATCTCGTTGTAAAGGAACATTCCAGAAAAAAACACGAAGCACAAGTAAAGGTAACGCGACAAAAATAATTTTAATTGGCAGAACGTCGACGAAGAAAATTCAATTTCATTTAAATAACTAAATGAAACTCGAATCATAAACTGAAGACGCACTAAGCACTCGGTTCAACGATCTCTGGCACTCGAGTGTCAAACGTAATCAAGTTTCAACCGGGCGCTGGAGAAATCTTAAAAAATATTCGTTTACAAAAAATGTTGACAGTGAGAAACTGCGAAAACAACTTTTATTTATCTGTTTTATTTAAAATATTTTGTATATAAGTGCAGTGTAGTTTAAACGATGAGTCGCGATTTAGTGAAAATTTTATTTGTTTAGACTCCCTCGGTGGTGCATTTGTATTGCGTACGCGGTATTACTGCTATGTTGAGGTATCGGGTTCAATCCCCGAGTCGGGTAAAATGATATTGGGTTTTACTATCACAAAATTCTCAGTATCGGCCCGGATTCTGGAATTGTGTCCGAATTGGCGATGGGCTCGACCCCTATCATACGGACGGAAATACGCTTGGCGAAATGTGGGTTACACTGCCTAACCCGTCGGGGATTACAGGCGTGATTGCGTATGCATTTATACAGGGCGGCATGATTCTGGTAACTACCGATAAACTCATCATTTATTGGTGGTCGCTGGTATTTTTGGACTGCACTGCGCTTACCATCAGGTCTAGTGCAATTACTTTGACGTGCTAGGATAGAAAAAATGTACCTCTTATGTAATTCATCTGAAAGTCCATAATAAAAACTTACCCAAAACCCCGAGTCTGAAGTTCAGCGTCACCACGATGAGGTCGGTATAGCTGGCCAGCACAGCACCATCGTACGGATGACTCGAGCTGGTAGAGTAGCTCTCTCCGTGTATGTAGACCAGCACTGGCAGAGCCAATTTTATTTCGTCCACTGCAACAACTTCATTGTTAGTAATATTACGATTGGTAATGACTGTTACACAATGGAAGGTATATCAAAGTACGGTGAAAGACATTAAAGCCGTTAGATCCTGATCTTGAAGACACATAATGGCCAATGCTGTTCTACTGGTGAACCCATCAACCCTTACTTAGAGCTTGTCTGACGATCGACGGGATCCAAGATGAAATGGTTAATATTTTAGAAACCGAGGTATTGCTAATAAACTAGCGTGTTTTACGAGTGTGGGTATTCAAAATAGTAAGTCGTTTGCGAAAGACTCCCTTTCGTAGGTACCAACGCATTGTCTATTTCTACCATCAAGCAGCATTGTGCAAACACTGTTATGTTCCGGTTTGAAGGACATCAATGTAGCCAATGTAATTAATAGGCATTATAAGAATTAACATGTTATGTTGCGGATGACTTATGTACAGGAATACAAGGATGTACCTCAATACCCGCTCCAACCATACATCAAATCATGTCGCAAGCCCCTCAGGAGAACCGGATTTACACTGGCTGATCCTGGAACGCGATTCACACAAGGTGTGTGGATCACTATGCCAGGTTTAAACACCACGTGCAATTTTACTGCGACATTTAGGCATTGAATTTACTAATAACTACAATTAGTATAATAAAATGCATAATGTTTTCTGGAACTATATCTGAACGGTCTTTCTTTTTTCCTTCTTTTTATTTTATTTCTAGCGATACATTAGCTTCCTCGTCGTAGCGATTGGCTCGCAATCTGCCACTACAAATAAACGCGAAAATATCTAACCCAATTTCTCTCGTGATCTAATTTTTGACCAGACGTGATAGGTCGGGACCGCGTCGTCTCCAACAATATCGGATATTACGTTCCAATAAGCTTTAATTTGTTCTATTCTTACATTTAGTTGTTATTCGTAATAAACGGAATTGTTGGTGATATTATGTATAATGGACGTATGATTGGTAGAGCCACGTTGTAGACAGTTTTGTCTACAGCATTAATGGGCCGGCTCGACCGGATTGTTACCACTGCCTCAGAAGACCGACGTAAAGTAGCGGTTTGCTGCTGCATTTCGTACAGTGAGTGTGACATTCGGATGCCTAAATCCCCTCCCCTTCCCAATCCCTTCCCTTTAACGGCAACACGCCTATGATTCTTCTAGTACTGTAGGTGTACATGAGCGGAGTTCACATACCATCAGGTAACCCACTTGCTTGTTTGCCGGTCTATGCTACAAAAAAATACATTGATATTATTGGTACTTAAAAATATTTCGGCTGGTCCCTGTATATTAGTACGTACAAGTACATCATGTTTGTATAAATACTATGACTACTTATGTCAATAGATATAGATCATGACTAAGTCATCACCGTCGTCCAAATCAAATCTACATATTTACAAGCTCACGTACTCATAGCTAAACTTCATGAAAAATGTATACTCACTTTGTAAAGGAGCAAATATGTTCAAATATAAACAATCTTCGCTTTGATTCTTAAGATAAGGCATCAGTCTTTTTATGTACTCTAGTCTCCCTCGGGGCATCTTTTCTAGCAAGCTCTTTTCGTCGTCCAAGTCCGGCAGTTTCTGGGGGCATGCGGGTCCCGGCCGGTCTGATACTCTCACTCCGTCCCAAGGCGATGGGGTCCTGGTTGGACTGAATCTAAATAAAATATTTGTATATCAAGATACATTCAATACAATATGATCTTTAGATCAATTTAAGGACGAAAAAGGAAATGTGTAATTGACATTTTCAATTGATGGATTTGACCTATTGATGGCAATCATTTTGCTTACTTTTAATTGTGCTTAGTTTAAATTTTACTTGAAAGACTTAATAAATATGAATTTACACATTTATCAAGGTGATATTTTTTTTACTTTAACTCGTATGTCCAGAGACCATCTGGTCTCAAGATTTGTATCTACAAATTTTTGATCAGTGGGTATATTTAATTTATAAATACATTTTCACTTTTATCGCTTACAGTTTATTTAATCATATTGAATTTATCAATTGTTGCCAACTGATGACTTTATAAAGAGGTTTTAAATTTAATAAAACTTTGATACCTATTTATTAAGTGTAGTTCCATGAGTATACGACTCCGACTATTAAAGTTACGTGTTAAGATCTCTTTACCGGGAAATAAAATTACATGAAGAAATTTGTATAGAAATTTCTCTTTAAAAATTTAGAAGGTTTGTGAAGTCAAGATAGCTTTATTTAGCTTGGTAAATTAAGGCTTAACCCATCTCATCTATAGAGAATACCAGTAGTTCATATATTAGATTATGTCTAGGGATAGTCATATTAAATAAGTATAAAAATATTACCTTATTTTAAAGAGGGCTACTTTCACGACCTACTTTCTATTTGTCTCTTCATTTTTCAAGAGGGGTTGAAACCAACTTGACATAATTTTACTGGTATAATGCACAAGTAGGTACGTCATAATAGCAAAGCTCTTCTTACTACATTTATTTTAATAGTTAATCTTTCATTTTTATTCGTCATAAATAAAATCTTACGTATTATATATTATTATAATACTATTTTAAAGGTAAAATTTAAGTGTTTATTTATAATATTCGTTTAAGTCAAAAAAAAATAATGTAAAACGTTATTTCTAAATATTTATTTAGCTCTGTTACTCATATTAAAATCGTTTTTTAAATTTATAACAAGACGGATGATCTTTATAATCGAAAATATTATAACAGAATTATTTCGATAAATAAAAATCATAACTATTTTTACTTTTTTTCACTGAATCAGCAACAATTTTTAATAATAATCATTATAAATTCAGATGAGCCACTTTTTCAAAAAAATATTTAATGTAGAAACAATAGCATAGCACTCACCTATTAGATCCAACAGGTGGTGTAGCATATGGAACCCCCAAAAACACTTCCAAAGGACTAAGATATCGATGCTCATCCATCCCCAAAACGATGCCCTGTAACTTCCCGTACTTAGTCTGCACTATCCTACTGCTTATTTTAAATTTAGCATTAGACCTAGGCAGTGGGTTCGAAGGATTCAAATAAAATTTCTTATAATCTTCATAATTACTATACGCATTGTTATCGTTATTATAAAATTTCTGCATAAAATCCCCGCCGAACACGTGTCCGAAATTCGCTTTCGCATATTCTGCTTCGCGCTCGGACTCCAAATCTTCGTAATTGTCCTCTTGCTTATCGTTTCTATTCATGTTGGAAGTGTCAGAATTAACAGTGTTGAAGGATATACATGTAACAACAAGTATTGTGTACAAATTGAATATGACTAGTCTTCGGGCGGGGTTTTTCTTACGTATTTCGTTTTCGCCATCGCACCGACAGCGCATGCTCGTTCCGCACTCAGTCCCTTTCGCATCGGACTGATGTTGTAACATAATTCATGTTATCATTTTTATTACGGTTATTCTGTTACGTTATTCGGATTCGCATTCTTTCGCCTCGCCATCTGTAACAAAGGATTGGCATTAATCTTCGTCAATTAATATTAATGAACTGTTTTTAATGTTGCATTACCTTTAATCAACGTTAATAAAGTTTTATTAATTTTGCGATATTACAGAGCACAAAGATTGATTTAGGCAGTGATATTACATTTATTTAAAACGAAGACCCGTCGAGCCCAATAGCGAAGTCTCTCAAATTTCAATTTATTTCACTTCATTTATTACTACTCTTGCTCTGAGAATTTACGCTCTCACACCTGTTTACCCCGAAGAGGTAGGTATCCCATAATAACAAATATTCTATGAATATTCTGTGAATATATGTTATTATTGTATTTCTGAACAATTAATAATAAATACAAATAATAAAAAATTGTGGTACGGAATGCTCGCTCCACACGTCCCATTCATTTTTTTGTAATCTAACAAAATCATATATTGTCAAATAATAATATTTGAATTTTGTCCCAAATTTCCACACAAACCGAACAGAAAATTTCACTTTAATGCATTATTTATTACTAGCTTCATCCTTCGAGGTTTCACCACAGACTTGTTACTATATTGCTCCCATGGGTCAAAGCGTGATATACATATAACTTCCGGAATACATTTTAAAAATGATAAAGGAAACTGTATTTAATTTTGTTAAATAGTTTAGGAGAAATTAACGTACAAACAGACAAACAGATGCAGACTCAGTTTTATACTATGTATTGATGATACTCGCTTGATGGTAAGCGCCACGCCTGCCCATAAACAGAAGCAACACCACACAGGACTTTGAATTAAAAAGCACTGCATGGCACTGAACTGCGCTCGTCACTTCGAGACATAAGATGTTAAGTCTCATAACGCCCAGTAATTTCACTGGCTGCAATGTCCTTCTAATCGAAACACAACAGTGCTTACACACTGATGCTTGGCGGCAGAAGTAGACAAAGCAGTGGTACCAACACAGACGGCCTCTCGCATACCAGTGACCTACCACCTTGTAAATTTGTGGATCAGATAAACATTAGTCTTGTTTCGGGGATCGAACAGCCGACATCGCCGACAGAGGCTTTCAAACAAGATTTATTAACAGTAATATTTTACGTAATTAAGCCCAATACATTCGGTAAACATGTTCACCATTATGATTTGACTTTACACGCGGTATATCTCGTTGATTAACAAATATCCATTAGTGAAATGAACAGGGGCGCTGTTTGGGTTAAACTATTTTGAATACCGAGGCTTTAGCTACCTTCACTAATATTGTTTAAACCATAAACATTTTGGTATTTTCAGGCAGATACGACTTAGGTACCTTCAAGAAAAGAGCTTTCTCTTTCCTGAACGGCAGGCAACCGATGATTCCTCTGGTGTTGTAGGTGTCCATGGGCAGTGCTGATTTTTTTTTATATCATAGGCCGGCAACCGAGCAAGTGAGTCACCTGATAGTAAGTGATCTCCACCGCCCAAGTACGCCCACCACCAGAAGAATCATGGGCGCGTTGCCAACCTTAAAGGAAAGGGATAATTAGGGATTGGGAAGGGGAGGGGATTTGGGCTTCCGGATATATCATTCACCGTACGAAACGCAGCAGCAATCCGCTAATTTACGTCGGTTTTCTGTGAGACAGTGGTAATGACCCGGTCGAGCCAGTCCATTCATGCTGTAGACAAAACTGTCTACAGCGTGGCTCTACCAATCACGAATTTTATTGTTACGATTACTTACCATCAGGTGACCCACTTACTCAGTTGCCCTTATCCATAAAAAAGCTGGTGAGAAGATACCTGATATTTGTGTACCCGACAAGATAGCGACCCGTACACCTGGTGAAAAACCCATCATAGTGGCTCGTGCAAGCGAGTCGCGGTCCAGGATCAGCTAATGTATATCCAGTAACTTAAGGCCGGCATAATTCTGCCAACCGTTGAGGGACCCAATGTCTCTTCACAGTCTACAATTAAACTTCACTGTCCTTAACATCAGATCCAGTTCAGTCATTACGCAGTGCTAAGATAATACAAAGAATTCCAACAGAATTCAAACGACAACAAAAAAAACTGGTTTCCTGTGGCTACTATTCTACTCCATCATCAGATTTTATAACCATCTATCAGCAAACTCCTCATTGGAATCTATTTGATGAGTCCAATTACAATATATTACTAAGGCTGAGAACCGTGAGTTCCTAGTTCGATTTGCTTCTTCCTTCTCCGTAGAGGGAAGAGGCATTTATACAGGCCGGCTACCCTGGCGACCACCGATAAACTCATTGTTTGTTGGTTTTTTGAATTGCACTACGCTTACCATCAGGTCTAGTGCAGTCACTCTGCCATGCTCGGATAAAAAAGTCTATATTAAAATAACTGCAAAATCCAGTGTACATTGATCTACATTTCCCTTCTAAATATTACATACATCACGTCTCTGCAACAAATCTGTTCATCCAGAAAACGTTTCACTATTACTTTACCCACATCTCTATTATCTTTTTTCCATACATTTCGGCACAAGGACATACAAAACAGGCGTTTCCCGGCACTTATATAAATCACATACTTTTTGATATACAACCCGTGGTCCCTAATGTGTGGATGTCGTAAATATTTTTGGATGGATATTATGAATTTAGACGAGGGAAACTTGAGCGTATAAAATCATGATAGACTTGTTTACCCGTTAAGATAAGGTTTTTTTGGAGTTGACAGTACAATAAAGTTTATTTTTAGAAGTCTGAGGAAGTAAAGAAGCAAGATAGACTCGCGTACAGAGCGTTCCATACCACACTCCATGTTTTTTTACTAAGATTTCTGTTATCCGTCATGTACCTGTCCTTATCCCACTCAAAGTGGCAAAGCAATGCTTTTAAACACATGCTGCAGAATGATTTGACGTGAAGTTTTTACAACCGGCTATCTGCCTGAAGTCAACCACTCGTTGAATGTTTTTTTTATGTGATTGAATGGCGAGACGAGTAAGGCGCTCGCTTGATGGTAAGCGCCACGCCTGCCCATGAACAGAAGCAATAGAACTTTGAATTACAAAGCACTGCATGGCACTGAACTGCGCTCGTCACCACGAGAAATAAGATGTTAAGTCTCATAATGCCCTGTAATTTCACTAGCTTCAATTTCCTTCAAACCGAAACACATCAGTTCTTACACACTGTTGCTTGGCGGCAGAAATAGACAAAGCGGTGGTACCAACCCAGACGGCCTCTCGCATACGAGGGACCTACCACCTTGTAAAAATGTACACTTATGTCCTTAACATTATATTTTATCGTAGTTATTTTCTCAAAACACGAACATTTTCTCAATTTAGTTGAAAGTTCTAAACCATGTTAACCGAGACTCGCCTGCTAGAATTCGTTTATTGTCTGTTATCGGCTCGTCGCTAGGTTGAATTGCCTGTTATTGTTGCTGGCTACAGAGCCTCAGTCGTACTCAGTTTAAAAACGATCGCTTTTTTACCCGAGCACGGCAAAGTGACTACACTACACCTGATGGTAAGCGTAGTGCAATCCAAAAAACTAGCGCCCACCAACAAACTCTGAGTTTATCGGTGGTCACCAGTCATGCCGGCCTGTATAAATGCTTCTACCCTCTTCAGAAAGGGAAGAAGCAAATCGAGGGGCCTGCGACTGGACAGGCGGATGACCGATGTAGGCACAATGATACAAGGAAGGAGGATAAGAAGGAAGGGAGGTACTCCAATACCGGCCCCAATCAACCAACAAGTCATGTCGCAAGCCCCTCGGGAGAACTAGGTATACACTGGCTGAACCTGGGACGTGAACCACACAAGGTGTGTGGACCATTATGGCAGATTTTAACACCATGTGTACGGTGGTCGTTATCCGGGCGGATATGAATATCCTACCACCAGCCATACCAGTTTAGCTTATCGCCATATCTGGCACAATTCCAAACTCCAGGCTGATACTAATTTCGTAATAGAAAAACCCAATATCACTTTTACCCAACCTGGGGATCGAACCCGAGACCTCAGCATAGCAGTCATACTGCGAGCGCAATACAGCTGCGCCACCGAGGCAGCACTGTTTTGCATAACGTAAAATAAATAAGAGATAAGACGAAACACTGGCTCTTCAAAAAAAACTAACTCAGAATAGTTTATTATTAAGGAATAAAACTATTATTAAATGAAATAAACTGATCCTTTTCTTCCATAAATATAAATTATATCGACCAAAATTTGTTCACTCACAAGAACAAAGCTGTGTGTGCGGATATTATTAGATAAACCGAACAATTAACCCCAAGACAATATCGCGCCAATCTTACAAGATCTTGACGATAACACCTCCATAAAACAAAGTCGGGCCCACACTTCAACGGAGCCAAATCTCCGCACCGAATGCATTACTTATTTCCAATCAGCATTTTCCTGTAACGTCCAACAGAAGCGACAATGTACTGCGTTTGCGAAATTGAATCGATGTATCCATCGACGTAAATGTATGAGCGGAATCTTAGTCGATCTTTTTCCAATGTCAGCGTATATATTACGGTGAATTATCGTGTCCCAGGAGACCCTTTCGGAACGAGAGTTGACCGGAGCAAATCGAATTGAAACACGCTCTCGTGTTGTTGTTTAGACGAAAGTGACGGACGGAATGTCCAGTTTTGTCTTTATTTTGTTTAGGTTACATTGCGGGTTTATTGGCTGATTTGGTATCTTTAAAACTGAATTCGATTTTTTTTATCAGAGTATGGCAAAGTGACTGCACTACACCTGATGGTAAGCATAGTGCAGTCTAAAAAAACCAGTGACCACCCAAAAACAATGAGTTTGTCGGTGGTCACCAGAGTCATGCCGGCCTGTATAATTGCTTCTTCACACTCCGAAGAGGGAAGGCACAGTAATATAAAGATGCACCCCTATACCCGCCCCATCCATCAACCATCAAGTCGCAATGTCGCAAGCCCCTCGGATACACACTGGCTGATCTTGGAACGCGATCGTCACAAGGCATGTGGATCACTATGGCAGGTTTTAACACCATGTGTACGGTGATTGCTATCCAGGCGGATATGAATATACTACCACCAGCAGCATTGACTCTGTTGAAGGGTTATTATAATATTAAAAATTACAGCATGGCTCTATTATAAGAAAACAAACATTTACCATCGTAATATATGAATAACAATTTAATATTCACAAACAAAGTACCTACTTAAGTAACTTAACGTAGGCATACATTCATATAACAAAGTAAATTCACAAAGCTGTGTACGCAAAGCGGCAAGTTCCCTTTATTAAACTCCCTTATTAAGTTTGTAAAAAGCCAAAGACCTCGTTTGGATGAGATAAGCTATCGCAGAATCATCTTTTTAGGGCCCCGTAGTTAAACCAGAAACTTTTATATTTCTTTATGTTAAGAAAGGTAATAAATAATAAATATTTTATAAGTTGTAGATGTCTCACAGAAACCCAACGTAATGTAGCGACTTGCTGCTGCGTTTTGTACGGCGAGTGAAACATCCGGCGGCCCAAATCCTCCTCCCTTTCCCAATCCCTTAATTATCTTTCCCTTTAAGGTCGGCAACACGCCTATGATTCTTCTAGTATTATAGGCGTACAAGAGCAGTAGAGATCACTTACCATCAGGTAAACCACTTGCTCGTTTGCCAGTCCATGTTCTAAAAAAAATGTCTTATAACAAAACTGAAATTAAACTCTTCAACAGTATTTTGCGGTTCCTGGCGTACCCTTTTTACCGCCTGAAGGGGGCCGATGTCAAATTAGTGTCAGTGAAGGCCCGTCCACTACGGACGATGAAGTATTTTTAACTTGACT
The DNA here is from genome assembly GCA_949126905.1 of Amorpha juglandis. Classification (NCBI taxonomy): domain Eukaryota; kingdom Metazoa; phylum Arthropoda; class Insecta; order Lepidoptera; family Sphingidae; genus Amorpha; species Amorpha juglandis. Next base: position 1,701,870 of record OX421368.1, read on the forward strand.
CGTAAAGGAACATTTTTTTAATTTCATTGATTGACGAGACTAGTAAGGAGCTTGCTTTATGGTAAGCGCCACGCCTGCCCATAAACAGAAGAAACACCACACAGAACTTTGAATTACAAAGCACTGCATGGCACTCGTCACCCCAAGACATAAGATGTTGAGTCTCATAATGCCCAGTAATTTCTCTAGCTTCAATGTCCTTCAAACCGAAACACAACAGTACGTATACACTGTTACTTAGCGGCAGTTAATGTGATCAGATTTCGAATCCATCATTCGACTATAAATAGCTCTTCAGTCGGTTGTTACACTCTTGGGATATAAAATAGTAAACTGTTATCCCCACCTTAGAATAATATAGTTCCATCTCATATAAACTGTACAAAGATAACTAAGATGACGTACAATGTAATTGGGAAAGGGAAAGCGTTTGCTCCAGATAGCACCTATCGTGTGAGGTACAGGGAATCTCATTGTCTCCACAGCAATCGAAAATGCACTCTGAAGACCGTGACTTGCGGTTGGAATTAGCTAAGCACGGCTTTATTTCAGGTCGGCACTCGAGGAAGACGTTAAGACATGTCAAAGTGTCTTATACAAGATTAAAATCTCTCTAAAATGTGCTGAAGGGCTCTGCCTTACCCGTGGAGTCAGTAAAGGTGGAGTTTTTGGTGGAATCGCTTGTAAGCGCATTTCGTTAGCCATTTATTCGATGGCATGGAGACTTCGTCATCTTGAATGACTTTGAACAGATATCGTTTTTAGATATTATGAAGTATAATATTCATTGGGCATTAAATATTATTGTAATAGATGGTACATATTGTCGTTAAGAGTAACCTATCCGTGATAACCTATAGTAGATTTAAAATAAGAGTTTTTAGTGTATACAAGTCATATTTTAACAACTTTATAAGAGAAAACAAGATGTTTTTGGTGTCATGAGAACTTGTATTCTCTGTTTATTTTTTCTAACTTCTATGTTCACAATCTATAACCTTATTATTTAATAATTTTACACTGGCTTGTTTATTTTACATGCTAATTAACGTAGGTTTTTTATGAATATTAAGTATCGAACTCCTCCTAAAAAAACCCCGTAACATTTGTAATACATATTTTGTTCTTTTCTGTCGGTCTTTTGTGAAGGCATCCATATAAAGAAATTGATAACCAAAACCACTTAAAAACAAATTAAACTAACACAAGTCACGTAACCCACAATTTTCCAATTCATGTCACCACTGCAAGATGTAGACCACGGTTGAAGTTTCTACAAGGAACCTTACTTTACAGAGCACATAGCATTATGTGGTGTTCGTACCAGCTGAGTTTCAACTCACGTAACGCTGAATCGATTAAAGAATCGTTTGAAATGTTTATTTGAAATTTGAAGTAAGGTAAGATGTGATTTGTGGAGAAGTTTGGTTAGTTTCTGGAATATTCGAAATTACATTGAGAGGATTTTCATTAGATAAATAGCTCACAGTTTTAAAAAATTCATTGAGACTCTTAGTAAGTAAAATTATATGCACTCAACAGTAACACACATCATGGTGGTCTCACTCTAAGATACATCTTGGGGGTGGCTTAAGTACACTTTTATAACATGGGCTTGCAAGTATATCACCTGTTGGTAAGAGATCCATCTCCATGAACACCTTCAATTCTAGAACTACCATGGATGCGTAGCTGACTTTAAAGGATAATGATAATTAAGGGATTGGGAAGGGGAGGAAGGTTTAGGGCTTTTAGATATCTTTCCATACAATACACAACAATAAGCTGCTCTTTCTACTTAGATTTTTGTGTAACAGGATTGTGAGTTCAGTAAAATAATTTAAAATACATGGCTTTGCACTAAAAAAAGTTGTGATCGTAATTTTATTTCAACAACCAATTAACGAAAGGCAACGGAGTCTAAACTTTCATACAACATCCCAGCTTGATATTTCATTTCATATCCCAATACCTCAATTTCCCGATTGATTGCCGGTTTTGCTTTTACACCAACATTCCATTGCGTCGGTCATTTAAAATTCAATGTATTCCATAACAGTATCCCATGATGCTGTGATTATTTTTAAGTTTATTGAATAATGAGAGGAGTAGCTTTTCGCTTTATAGTAAGCGCCTCGCCTGCCTCTAAACAGTAGATATTCATTCATCATCATCATCATCATCAGCCACAAGACGTCCACTGCTGAACATAGGCCTCCCCCAAAGATTTCCAGACCGACCTGTTGGAAGCGACCTGCATCCAGCGACATCCTGCGACCTTTATCAGGTCGTCTGTCCACCTTGTAGGTGGACGTCCAACGCTACGCTTGCCAGTACGTGGCCTCCATTCTAGAACCTTTCTGCCCCATCGGTTATCGCTTCTGCGAGCTATGTGGCCTGCCCACTGCCACTTCAGCCTGCTAATCCGCTGGGCTATGTCGGTGACTTTCGTTCTTCTACGGATCTCCTCATTTCTGATTTGATCACGTAGAGAAACACCGAGCATAGCTCTCTCCATAGCTCGCTGAGTGACTGTGAGCCGTCTTATACGGCCCATATTCAGAGGCCACGTCTCAGTGCCGTATGTCATCACTGGTAACACACATTGGTCGAAGACTTTGGTCTTCAGGCACTGAGGTATTTTGGACGAGAAGACCTTGCCAAGTTTCCCGAACGCTGCCCAGCCGAGCTGGATTCGACGATTGACCTCTCTCTCGAAGTTGGACCTGCCTAGTTGGACTACTTGTCCTAGATAGACATATTCGTCGACAACTTCGAGAGATGAGCTTCCAACAGTAATCGGGGTGGGCACAACATGGACATTCGACATGACCTTCGTCTTGTCCATGTTCATCCTGAGGCCCACCCGTTGAGAAACTCTGTTGAGGTCTTCGAGCATTGTACTCAGGTCTTCCAGCGATTCCGCAAGGACCACGATATCGTCGGCAAAGCGGAGGTGAGTCATGTACTCGCCATTTATGTTGATGCCGAATCCTTTCCAGTTCAAGAGCTTGAAGGCATCTTCCAGCGCGGCAGTGAAGAGTTTAGGAGAAATAACATCTCCCTGTCTCACGCCTCTCTGTAGTGGAATAGCCTTCGTACTCTGTTCTTGTACTCGGACCGACATGGTGGCGTTGTTGTACAAGCACCTCAACACTTCGATATACCGATAGTCGATGCGGCACCGCTGGAGAGCCTGCACCACCGCCCAGGTCTCGATCGAATCAAAGGCTTTCTCATAGTCCACAAACGCTAAGCAAAGTGGCAAGTTATACTCCTCGGTTTTCTGTATAACTTGCCGCAGCGTATGAATGTGGTCTGTGGTACTATAACCTTTTCGGAAACCGGCTTGTTCGGGAGGCTGGAAGTCATCTAACTTGCGCTCGAGACGATTCGTGATAACTCTCGAAAACAACTTATACACATGGCTCAGGAGCGAGATGGGCCTGTAATTCTTCAACAAGGTATTGTCGCCTTTCTTGAAGAACAGTACCACCGCACTCTTGTTCCATGCCTCAGGCGTTACGCCCTCGAGCAGAACAGAATTAAAAAGTCTCTGAAGGACTTTTAGTACCGGCGATCCGCCCGCTTTCAGAAGCTCTGCAGTAATTCCGTCCTCGCCCGGCGCCTTGTTGTTTTTAAGCTGTCCGAGGGCCATCCGAATCTCGCACAAGCTGATGTCCGGGATGTCTTCGCTGTAGTGAAGTTACCTGCTTGGGTCAGCCGAGCAGGTAACGGGTTTGGCAACCGAGGTATAAAGCTGTCCGTAGAAGCTCTCGATCTCTCTCAACACCTCTGCCTTGGTCGATGCTACACTGCCATGTTCCGTTTTCAGCTTTGTCATTCGGCTGTGCCCAATAGACAGGTCCTTAGCAAACACTTTGGAGCCTTTGTTCTGCTCGATCGTCTCCTTTATGCTCGCAGTGTTGTGAGCACGACCGTCGTGTCGCAAGGATGTCCATATTCGTCTATTGAGCTGCCGATATGCCTCAGCGTCATCGGAAGACTGCAGCGCCATAGATCGACGTTCGGCCATGAGCTCGAGCGTCGAGACCGAGAGTTTCTGAGGTCGATTTTTATGACGGGGTCTAAAGAATTTAGAACCCACCGTGTGGACAGCTTCTACCAACCCGTCGTTGATTTCGTCCACAGTTACGCAGCTATCTAGGCAAGAGAAGCGGTTTGCTAATTCAAGCTGAAAGCTCTCGGGGTTTTGAATATGGGCGCGAGTAGGGCGGAGCGTAGACTTCATCAAGCGACGTCTTTCTACCTTGACGTCGATACTCAATGTGCCCCTTACCATTCGGTGATCACTTCCGGTTTTCACCCTGTTGATCACAGAGACATCATTGAGTATCCGTCTCTTCGTCGTCAAGATGAAGTCTATCTCGTTCCTTGTAGAACCATCCGGGCTCATCCAGGTCCATTTCCTGTGAGGCGGCTTCTGAAAGAAAGAGTTCATTGCGAACAGTCCCTCTTTCTCCAGGAAATCGGCCAGCCTTTGTCCCCTGGGGTTTCGTTGCCCATATCCAAATTGCCCCACTCTCAGCTCCTCCTCTCTTCTCTTGCCCAGTTTTGCGTTGAAATCCCCCATAACAACATTGAAGTAGGTTTCGGAGGTGTGTATGGCCCGACTAATGTCGTCATACATCTCCTCTACTTCCTCATCTGGGTGTGTCGAGGTCGGCGCATATACCTGTATGACCTTTAATGAATATCTCTCACATATTCTGAGTATAAGGTATACTACCCTGCTCGACACACTTTCGATGGCGACGATGTTGTTAACGAGGGACTTGTGGACGAGAAATCCGACACCACCTCGAGACTGTTGATCGCCACCCCGGTAGTAGAGTAGGTTACCAGACTTGAGGATTATCGTGTCCTCCCCGTTCCTTCGGACTTCTGATAATCCCAAGATGTCCCATCGTAACCTACTCATTTCTTCTTCCAGCTCAAGGATCTTCTCGTCAGTCCTCAAAGTGCGAATGTTGTGTGTTACCAGGGCCAGTTGTCGTCGGGGGTGGTAGCGGGATCTTACCCGGAGATTCTTAGCACCCCCTGCCCCGCCGTTACCGTAGCTGCTACCAGAACTAGGAATAGCGGGGCTGCCGGGGACTGGGGGCCTGGTTTTGGTCTGTAATTTCATTGGGGGGGTTTTGCCATTACTCGCCACGCTTGGCAGGCGGGTTGGCGAGCGCAGAGGCGTAGCTTCTTGCGCTGAAGATGCTGCTGCCCATCATCAGCCTGTTGCATTTAGCTACGCCATTAATACGATGGTTATACCGCCATCAGCCGGTCGCCAGAGCCTCGTCCGTTGACCAGCAGGGTGCACCACGGGCAGGTGAGGTTGGCTTGGGGTCCGGAAGATGGTGGTTGGACCCCCTTACACCCCAATGGGTAATGGATATTCATTACCTAATCAATAATGGTAGATCCACGCTTTAGACAGTTTTGTCAAAAGCATGAATGGGCCGTTTCGTACGGTGAGTGAGATATCTGGAGGCCCATATCCCCCTCCCGTTCCCAATCCCTAATTATCCCTTTCCTTTAAGGTCGGCAACGCGCCCATGGTTCTTCTGGTGTCGTGGACGTACATGGGCGGTGGAGATCACTTACCATTAGATAACCCACTTGCTTGTTTGTCGATAAAAAAAACCTGCAATTTAGCATTGACCCAGCAATTACATATAATTTTTGCCATCACCTTGCTATTACAAGATACTATCCCACGAGTATGGATTCCCAAATCCTCGCTCTCGACATTTATTTATACTGGCTCTGTAGTATTGATTTCTTTGCCTGAAGCGTTCCGTGAAAATAATACGATGTTTATTACGGTTTCGTTGAGTGGAAGTATCTTTTCGTTGGACTTCAATAGTTTTAGAGTTATTCATGAGGAAGAATTGGGTTTAATTAAATGGAAAATTGTTCCTTCTCCTTTATTTGTGACTCTTTCGTCGCGATCGTTTTAATTATTCTCAACTCATTAATTTTGTGACAGTAAATAAAATATTACATTCGAATTCCCTTTCTGCTTGATATGGCATATTTTGTAATGTATTACATAGATATTAATATGCAATTAAATTTTAATAAGAAAAAGAAACCATGGGAGGATTCACCTATATTTTTTTTTATTTGATTGCATGACGAGACGAGCAAGGCGTTCGCCTGATGGTAAGCGTCTGCCCATAAACAGAAGCAACACCACACAGAACTTTGAATTACAAAGCACTACAAGGCACTGAACTGCGCTCGTCCACCCGAGACACAATATGTTAAGTCTCATAATGCCCAGTAATTTCGGTGGCTTCAGTGTCCTTTAAACCGAAACACAGCAGTGCTTACTTACAGATTGTTGCTTGGGGGCAAAAATAGACAAAGAGGTGCCAACTCAGACGGCCTCTTGCATACGAGGGACCTATCACCTTGTAATATGTATTTCGGGTCTGGTTGCTGTGGGACCATGAGTTTCTATAAGTTCCTGATACCCATGATGCATGTTAACCTAGTTAGATCATGACTATGTGTGTGACTGTTGGGTGTATTTATTAATTATACTTGGGCAACACTGGTGTAATAATAACTTTGCCGTGGCAGTGTAAAATATAAATCTAAACGATATTTCACAAATGAAAAACTTTTTCAGGGGCCTGTATCCTTCGTCTGCCCTCCAGTGAAACGTCAATTATTTTTTACAACCCGTTCATGCTGACGGGTTTAAACTGAAAACATATTGTTAGTCGCACTCACGCGCGAACTTGAACTATTAAAATATTTTGCGCCAGATTTCACAAATCGGTTTCAGGTAGTTATGAATGGTTATTTCGCGTTTAACCAGCTTAATTTAAGAGCTTTTTTTAATATATTGCTTAATATTATAGTTATATTTGTATATTTTACCAATATTTTTTCAAAAAGTTCGCCTCGTTGGTGTAGTGGCAAAGTACTAAGGTTGCGATGCGTGAGGTCTTAGGTTCAAGTCCCAGGTCGGGCAATCAAAGTCTCCATTTTTTCTCGAAATAAAATTAATTTAAACGGATTGTACCGCGGTTTTTTTAGACCACGGAGTCGGAGTCCCCTCGTCCATGAAGGTTGAAAAGCTTTCGAAACGTCGAGACCAAAATTAAATAAAGATACCGCGATAAAATCCGTTTAAATTAGTTTTATTTCAATGGGTAACATTCGCGTAAACATAATAAATGTTAAAGTTTGTAAATACAGCAAAATCCGCAAGCTAGAAGTCGAAAGATTTTACGTCGAACTAATTTAGTTGGAAAGTCAATAATCTCTGGAAGTTAATCCGATTATGTAAATTAATGCTTTGAGAAGGATTTTAAATGTGCGCCGATAGAAAAACATGTTCGATTGATGGGTACTTACGTGGCTAATGCACGTGTTTTCTTAATTTGATTAAATGACGAGACGAGCAAGGCGCTCACCTGAAGGTAAGTGCCACCAAGAACTTTGAATTACAAAGCATGCCACTGAACTGCGGCCGTCATCCCGAGACATAAAATGTTAAGTCTATTTTTTTTTTATTCGAGCACGGCAAAGTTGGGGCGCTACACCTAATAGAAAGCGTAGTGCAGTCCTAAAAACCAGCGACCACTGACAAACAATGAATTTATCGGTGGTCACCAGAGTCATGCCGGCCTGTATAAATGCTTCTTCACACTCCGAAGAAGGAAAAAGCAAATCGTGGGGCCTGCAATAATGTTGGCGGATGACCGATGCAAGCATAGAGATACAGAGATGTACGCCTGTACCCGCCCCAAACAACGATCAAGTCATGTCGCGAGCTCCTTGGGAGAACCGGATATATACTGGCTGATCCTGGAACGCGATCCATACAAGCTGTATGGATAATCATGGCAGGTTTTTACATTGTACGGTGGTCGCTACCACTTGTGGCCTTAGTATCAATTAAAAACATCTAGTAATTCTATTCTCAATAAGTAACAAATGAATACCAATAATTTTCCATTCTTTTCATCTATCTTCCGTGAAATCCGGCGCGTCTAACAATAGGGAGTGCACAATAACCTTTACAAGAATCAATATGATTGGCTGCAATTATTTTATACTGGCAATACTGGCATGCAGTCTCCATCAATAAAAACCAATGCACCGTTGATTTACAATTAAAATGCGAAATTGTGTTTCTTTATTGATTTTACTGACTTTGTTTCAATTGGTTTGTATAACCAACCACAGATAAAAAGGAGGGTGTGGGATGACCGTCTATGCACCTTTCTACGACATCGTAGCACCAACACGAACGGTCCTATTTGGAAGCTCTCTTTAACCCCCAACAAAAAAGTGGAGTGCTATAAGAGTGAGTTAATTTTTTTATAGCATAGGTCGTGAAACGAGGATGGAGGTCAGGGATTGGGAAGGGGAGGGGCTTTGGACCTCCGGATATATCACTCGCCGTACGAAAGACAATAGCAAGCCGCTGCTTTAAGTCGATTTTCTATGAGACAGTGGCAACAACCCGGTCGAGCCGGCACATTCGTATTGTAGACAAAACTGTTCACATCGTGGCTCTATTACTCAAAAACCTCTTCACTTTGTACCAAATTTTATCCCAATCTGTTCAACACATACAATGTGATTGAATATCATAATATTTCATAAATTCTCAAAAATCCCAACATATATGTGTAAACATGTATCTGCTCTCATAATTTTCATGTCTTCTTGGAGTGTCATCTCCTATTGGAGTTCGGCAATCAACAGGCTCTCTTAATTTTAGAAGCTTCTCGGAATAATGATCTTTGCTCATGTTGAACCATTGGCGAAGATTTTTAAGCCATGCTATCCTCCGAAGACCGGGCTTCCGCTTGCCCTTTATTTTCCGTTGTATAATTAGTTGAATGAGTTGAAGCTTGTTATTATCCATTTTGTAGCCAAAATATTTCCCTATTTGCACAGACTTAAGTATTTCTGTCGACTTTCCCATTCTCTCCGGCAATAGTTGACTTGAATTTTTTTATTACTTTAATCAATAAGTTACGTTACCCAAAACCTATTACAGAAAGAATTTCATCAATCCGTGCACAAAAAAAAATTAGAAGTCATTCAAAACTGATGGAAAGGGCACTCGTCAAATAACAGATGATGCCAACTTTGATGTCACTGTGACAAATAGCAATTATGGTGCAAACATGATAAACGAGATAGTGAGATGAGGTTTCTTTTTCGTATTGTTCCCTGTTGCATATAAAATAATGTATAACATTCAACGTAGGAAACCACCCTATTTTTATATAAAAGGTAATATCAAGCGCAAGATTTCAATTGATATTTGGGTAAAAACACCATCTAATATGTACAAACAATACAAAGATTTCCATTTCTACAAACGACAAAGAACATTAGGTGGTGGTATCGAAAAGAAAAAGAATAAAAGGAGAGATGAGGGGTCGAAATGTAAAATTTATTCATCGTTACACTCGAAAAAACCCGTGTCTGTGACAAAATGGCTACACCGGAAATGGCGGAACGAAACGTGAAATTAAAACTTGAACATCTTCGGGTGCTTTTAGCGAACGCGGTAATTAGGATCTTTTTTTTTGTCAAACATGAAAGGTTGTCTTTAAATGGATTTCGTTGGAGTTCAGTAATAATGTTAACTTTCACTTTATTGGTCAAATGGCAGCCCGCTTATTCTGTGAAATTGCCAAGGCCCAGCGTTCAATTCCAGATGTAAAAAAATGCGACGAAAAATGCTAGTTTTCGGAGATAGCTCTCTTTACCCAGGCACAACAAAATGGATACACTGCACCTGATGGTAAGTACAATCCGCATGGCGCAGTGCCAGCGGCCTGTGTAGCGAGAGGCTGCAGGTTCGAGTCTCACACCGGGCAAAATGTTTATGTGATCCACGAATACGTGTTTCGGGTTTTGGTTATGTGGGACCGCAAGTCCCTTGTAGTTCCTGACATCCACGATACAGGGTTATCCTAGTGTCGGGTAAGGACTATGTATGAGACTTTTGGGTGTATTTATTTTTATATTAACAGCGTATTTCAAAACTCTTAACAACTACTAACTTTGAGTGGTACAGCCAAGCTGTAGACAGTTTTGTCTACAGCACGAATGGACCGGCTCGACCAGGTTATTGCCACTGTCTCACAGAAAACCGACTTAAAATAGCGGCTTGCTGCTGCGATTCGTATGATGAGTAAGGTATCCGGAGGCCCAAATCCTTAATGCCTTAATTATTCCTTTTCTTTAACGTCGGTAACGCGCTCATGATTCTACTGGTATTGTGAGCGTACATGTGCGGTGGAGATCACCTACCATCAGGTGACGCATTTGCTCGTTTGTCAGCCTATGCCATAAAACTTTTTTAATATAAGTGACTAATAATTTTACTCCCACTACTTTTAAAGTAATAACCAGTGCAAAGAAAACTGAGAAGAAATCTTTTCCATTATTTTTCCATTACTTCATCTACAGGTTAACTTCTCTGAATTTAAACTGAAGTAAGAATACGTCTCTCCTTTACAAGCCGCTTAATACAATTTCTTCAAAGAAACGCTACAAAAGGAACGAATTAAATATTAAATAATAAATGCTTTAAAGTTAAACGAACTTGGATTAATGTAATATTGTTATAAATAATATTCAGGCAAGACAAGATGAACTTTTTATGAGCATATTTTTAAGGTGGTAGGTCCCTCGTATGCGAGAGGTCGTCGGGATTAATTCCACCGCTTTGTCTATTTCTGCCGCCAAGCAACAGTGTGTAGGCACTGTTGTGTTTCGGTTTGAAGGAGATTGAAGCCAGTGAAATTACTGGGCATTATGAGACTTAACATCTTATGTCTCGGAGTGATGGGCGCAGTTCAGCAGTCGCTTCTGTTTATAGGCAGGCGTGGCGCTTACCATCAGGCGAACGCTTAGCTCGTCTCGTCCAACACCACACAGAACTTTGAGTTAGCACTGTATGGCACTGAACTGCGCTCGTCACCCCGAGACATAAGATGTCAAGTTTCATAATCCAGTAATTTCACTGGCTTCAATGTCCTTCCAACCGAAACACAACAGCGCTTACATTGTTTGGATCACGCCAAAGTCAATCAAATCGACATGGAAAATAAAATGGGCCAGTCTAAGCCCTATCAAATGATTGCCAAGCCCTATTCGGTTTGTACGGGCTGCAATAGAAGAAAAAACCGAATATACGTACAATATTTTTACAAACACTTGGAAACGACCAGTGTTTTTGTCTACCAACGATCGCTTAGCATACAAATGGTCCGACGAACGATGAGATTGTCTTTTAGAGAAAAATGCGAAAGGTTTTTGCTGTATTCAGAAGCTAAGGCGATGCTCTTAGGTTCAATGGTCAAGAGGTGCGAGACAACTTTTGTGACGGTCAAAATTAGATTGCAACTTGGCAAAATAACAACGTAATCGAATTTTCGCTGAAAAATATTTTAGTTTCTTATTTTTCGTGATCAAAAATACTGCAATGCTGGCTTATATCGTAATATTTTGTGTACTCTTCTATAATTTTAATGATATATTTCTAAGTACTTATAAAAAAACTCATTTTTTAAAAATTCGTAAGCGTTTGAAAACGGCAATAAAATAAATAAAAAAAAAAACGGCAGTAAAAACTGAATTACAATGCGTCAATTAAAGTCATTCGCATGGTTCAATTTTAATTGAGTAAATATTGAATTGCATACCATTTGAGCCATCTGGACAGACTCAAAATTGATATACAGCTTCTCATGATTCAAGTCGGTTGATCAACCAAAATGGAACCGTGTGAACCCGCTATTATGGCTATCATATGGGATTCATACGACAACAGCCGTTGATTCCTGTTTACCGAATGTGTTTCTCCTACATTTTCCTTGTTCATTTAGATGTTCACACTGTAATGCGTGATTGAATTAGTCGAGGTATGGGTTTTATTTGGGAAAACTTACATGATTACATATATACATACTAGCAGACCCGGCCACACGTTGCTGCGGCTAAGGTATATGTAAAATTATATTGTAATCAACTATTCAATACAGTGTGCACCATCTATTGGACACTTACTCAATCCAGCCGATAAATTACCTTACACCGCCATCTGTTAGAGTCTTATGGAACTCACAAATAACAAATAATTTGCAGTAAAAAAATATTGCGACTATAAATTGAGATATAAACTATCCTATCTCTCAAGTTGGATCAAACACACAATTTGAAAAATTTGATTTAAATCGGTTCAGTAGTTTAGGAGTTCATCGCAGACAAACAACGAGACACGAAATTTTTATATTTAAAGATATAATTACATACTTGCCTTAACTGACTGATTGATTAATCAACGCAGAACATAAATCGCTGAGGCTGCAAACTGGAATTTCTGCAAGTTGATGCTTTTTATGTTGTAAGCATCTAAGAAAGGATAAAGAAAGGTTTTATGAAAATTTCATCCCCAAGGAGGTAAATTAAGAGATGAACGGCCGTATAGAAGTATGCCGGAAATATGACGTTGCAGAATTTCACGCGAGCGGAACCGCGAGTAAATGCTCGTCAACAATAAAATAGATCTTGTTTTTAAAGCATAGACCGGCAAACGAGCAAGTGGGTCACCTGATGGTAAGTGATCTCTACCACCCATGTACGCCTACAATACTAGAAGATTCATAGGCGCGTTGTCGACCTAAACGGTAAGGGATAATCAAGGGATTGAAGAGGGGGAGCCCATGAGTTTGTTTCGGCATTTCTTCTTATGGCAAGCCACGAAATGATAAAAGATAAAAATAAAAATGTAATCTAGTATAAAAAAATATTGACATGTTAAAGTGATATTTATGATCCAATTTACAGAATAAATGATTTGATTCGATATCGTAAAGAATATATGTGCCACAGCACCCAATTTCTGCAGACTGTAACTTTTCATATAATATTGTAAACGAAACTTTCTCAGACAGTTTTGGCCAGAAACTGCTTACTAAAAATATTCCATGCCCTGGAAATGAAGACTATAATAACATTGCCCTTTCGGCGAGGGTGGAAATTGCGAAAACTAGTTTCTAATAAAATCCGGGGATTATTCATGCAAAAGCAATATGTTTACCCCAAAAACTCTTCAAATTTCGAGGATAATTTGTAATTTAAATGCTAATGATAACTATAAATTATTTCACATACGAAACAAATCGTATTAAATTTCAATGAAACATTTTTGCCTGATAATTGTAACATATTATGATATTATAAATCATAGACAGCCTCCATGGCGCAGCGAGCGAGTAGCCGGCTGCAAAGCGAGAGGCCATGAGTTCGATTCCCGCACAGACACAAAAGTTTGTGGGAACCACAAATATTGGTTTCGTGTCTGGTTGTTGTGGGACTGCAGGTCCCTCGTAGTTCCTGATACCCACAATACAGGTTTAACCTAGCCTGGAGTCAGGGGGTGTGTGACTGACGGGTGTATTTATTCGTCTTAAATGTGAGTTATAAGATTATATGTTGAGTCTTTGTTTGTTAGTTATGCTTTCACGCATAAATCCCTGAACCTATTTTGCTGAGTTTTGGTATAGAGATAGATAAGACCCTGAAAACGGTTATAGGCTACTTTTTATCCCGGAAAAGGCGGTTTACGCGGATGGAGTCGATATTTAAAAGATGATAGATTAGATGCACAAATATGACTTAATAACCACAGTATAAAAAAGGAAGTTGGCGGAATCAGACCTTCAAGAAACGTTTTTAACCTCACAAAATCCTACCAAATACTCAATTCTGTTATAAAATCCACTCAATTAATACACTATGCTTGGCTATTGAAACGTCAATAAATTGACATAGTCCATTATTCAGCTTTTATTTTGTACTAACACAGAATAAAAATCATATAGTATGTTATGAAAGGTATATAGGTGGCATAATCGTACGGTGCAATACGGTGCAGAGGGATATCAACTCGAAGATCTTTAAAATCATTGTTTTTTTTTATTAAACACATATTATTTCACTGCTGCTGGAGGCCCAATTAAGAAAACTTAGGAGTGTAAAATAATTATTTTAATTTTATTCTCAGGAGCAGCTGTCGATTTAATGGCTTATACTTTTCACTCCCTACTCTTGTAATTTCCTCTTTCTTAAAAATATTAATATGAAAAAATATTAATACGACTACTCATAACATAATATGGTGCAAACATGCGCTGAGCGAAATGAAATTTAAAGAGGAGTGGACATAGTGCATGTCGGTTTTTTGTAAACATAAATCGCGTTGACAGATTGTTCAATTTTTAGACTGTGTTCTCTGATAAAATTGTGTTAGTTCTATTTTTATACTCTCTATACAACACTGATTGACGGATTCTATCCGGTGTTAATAATCCAATGGACAGTATATATACGGTGTTATTCAAGCGTAGGCTTTTGTGGATATTTAGGTCAAGAATATTTTTTGTGATGGTTTTAGGATGTTTAAACCGGTCTTTTGTTTAATAGATTATTGGGTAATAGGGTCCGAAATCTAAAATCTACCACTGTGTGTTGCACAGTGTGTATTATATTCTAGCACTGTGTATTGGTTTGAAGAACATTGAAGCCATGAAATCACTGGGCATCATGAGGTTTAACATCTTATGTCTCGGGCTGACAAGTGCAGTCCAAACCCAGGCAGTACTTTTTAATTCAAAGTTGTGTCTGTTTATGGACAGGAGTGACGTTTATCATCAGGCTAGCATCACGTTCGTATCCTTTAACAGCCTTAATACTTTGACAGCCTCAATGGCGCAGTTGGTGAGTAGCCGGTTTTCAAATATTGCGGGGTCCAAATCCCTCGTCCCCTTCCCATTCCCTTTATCATCCCTTCACTTGAAAGTCAACAACACGTTCAGGATTCTTCTGGTATTGTGGACATTCAGGGGGAGATTACTTACCATCAAGTGAGCCACTTGTTCGTTTAATTATGATTTATAAAAACCTCGCAGTTACATACAGTCTAGTACTGAACCCACAGTTAGAAAGGAAGAGCCTTGTCGTGGATTTCAATAAATGACAGACTTTCGATCTCACCCAGACTATTACCTCATTGTTCAATTAAAATTATATAATGTAATGCGATAATGTAAATAATATAATGCGGCCGTTCGTATTTTTACGATATGCCAATTATTTCTGTAACATGTGTTGAAAAGTATATTCCGCTGAGCCCACTGAGAGTGGGGTAAAGGCAAATGTAACAATAATTATAATATTTTACATGGTGTACAATAAAATGTTATATCTATCTATAACCAGAGATACGCGTTTGCATGTATTATCGAAACTAACATTATAAAGAGGAAAGATTTAATTGTTTATTTGCATTGAATAGGCTCTGAAACTACTGAAACAATTTCGAAAATTCTTTCACCATTAGAATCCTACATTACCCCTGATGAACATAGGCAATATCGATAATATAACGGTGCAGAATTTTGGGGCGGAGCCGCGAGCGAATGCTAGTAAATTATAAACGTGTACCAAAACAATATTTTAATAACTACAGTAAATAACGGTTAAAGGTCTTAAAAATGTAAGCCAAAAAAATAACACAATTTAAATAAGCCATCACTTTCACAATATTTCTGCGGACCGTAAATCCCGACATTTATCATCTAAACGATATTAATGCTAAAGGAATCCATCACGAAAGTACTCGCAAAATTAAATAACACAAAAGTCGCCGAAAGACACCGATTATAAGCGAAAAATGGCAGAAACACCTGGCGCAGGGAAATATATTAAATCCAAGGTTATCCTATTCGGTAAGCCTCTTAAACTGTCACTCTAAGGGCGAGGGTGTAGTGAAAGCTTTGTAATATCTGTAGATTTATTATTTTATTTTTATTTATTTGATTGCATGACGAGACGAACAAGAAGCCTGATGGTAAGCGCCACGCCGGCCCATAACAGAAGCAATACCACACAGAACTTTGAATTACAAAGCACTGCATGGCACTGAACTGCATTCGTCACCCCGAAACATAAGATGTTAAGTCTCATACTGCCCAGTATTTTCACTGGCTTCAATGTCATTCAAACCAAAGCACAATAGTGCTTACACACTGTTGCTTGGCGGCAGAAATAGACGAAGCACCAAGGTGGTACCAACCCAGACGGCCTCTGTTTTGGGCAGTAGAGATCACTTACAATCAAGCGACTCACTTACTCGTTAGCCAGCCTTTGCTATAAAAAATGTCCTTCAAACCATAACATAATACTCACATGACTCTTGGCGACAGACCGAGGCTATAGTAAATACTCGCTCCCTATACTCACAGCATCGCTCTCACTGTGTACAATCACATTCTGTCACCGTAACTCAAAGGGAGAGATTATGAGATGGAGCAGATGCAGTGGCGATGGGTAAACTCGGCCGGTTCAGGATTACGACCCGTTGCCCGACGTGTCACGTGACATTACCAATGAAATGTAAAGCACCCCTGTGATTGATAGGTCATTTTGGTTGATGAATATAAGAAGCTATGTTTTTTTTTATATTTGTTTGAATGCCGAGCAAGGTACTCGCTTGATGGTAAGCGCCACGTCTGCCTATAAACAGAAACAACACCATACAGAACTTCGAATTAATTATAAAAAAAAATAAGAAGCTATATTTTCTTTAATATTCGTTTGAATGACGAGACGATGAAGGCGCTCGCCTGATGGTAAGCGCCACGTCTGACAGAAAAGACAGACTGACTGAAACAGAAGCAATACTACACAGAACTTTCAATTACAAAGCACTGCATGGCACTGAACTGCACTCGTTACCCCGAGACATAAAATGTTAAATCCTTTAATGCCCAGTATTTTCACTGGCTCCAATGTCCTTTAAACCGAAACGCAACAGTGCTTACACACTGTTGCTTGGCGGTAGAAATAGACAAAATGTTGGTACTTACCCAGACGGCCTCTTACATACGAGGGACCTACCACCTTGTAACGTGATGTGAAAGGATGTCAAGGTTTTCATTAAGTATGATAGGAACGCTTGCATGAATATCTTTTTTCGGGATAAACAGTAACTTATTGCTTAATCCAGGTCATGGCCAACTTGTGTGCCAAATTCCATATCCGTTCATGGCGTCATTGATTAACAAACATTCACACTCATAAATATCCAAACTTGTTTAATAAAATACTATTGTTTGGTAGAGCTCTACAGCTTAGCTACGCTGTAGACAGTTTTGTCTACAGCGTGAATGGGCCGGCTCGACCGAGTCGTTACCACTGTCTCACAGAAAACCAACGTGAAGTAGCGGCTTGCTGCTGCGTTTCATACGGTGAGTGACATATCTGGGGCCTCAAATCCCCCTCCCCGTACCAATGCCTTAATAATCCCTTCCATTTATGCTCGGCAACTCGCCTATGATTTTTTTTGTATTGTGGGCGTACATGGGCGGTGGAGATCACTTACAATCAGGTGACCCACTTGCCCGTTTACCGGTCTATGCTATAATAAAATTATCCGGGACACCCTTGGAATCAATCACGGATAAACTTCAGGAATATCGCCTAAGATGGTTTTATCATGTTTTAAGGAAACCACATCAGTATGTCAGTCGCAAATGCCTGAGCCAGATCATACAAGTAGTACGAACCCACGAACGGCTGTGAACGTTTGTCTTGACATATTTGATTGAGACATGAGAGCCAATGGTTTCGCTACGGAGAATGCTAAAGATTGGGTGAAGTAGAGGTACGTTAGCAAGAAGGCAGACCCTTGCACTAAGCTGAGAGAACCTCAGGCAGATAAAAATATAGCGATAGGCTCGCCTTCTATCACATCATGAGACATAAACCTTGCTTGGCTTACAAATATTGAGTCCGCTAGTCACTGTATTCTGCCTATGCCTTCGGGGATACTGAGCTTATGTTGTGTATGGTTATTAACAATATACAACAAATATTACATACAAGGTTGAAAATTATACCCATGTGAGGCTTAAGTCGCCCCCGGGCAACTAAAAGCCGACCTCAATTAATTCCAAGAGGCCCAGGTGGATCGTGACATAATGCAAGAGCGACGTAAGTTGCACATTAATTATTTGAGACGCGAGACATTTCTAAAGGGTTCCATTTGATATGTCACTCCGAATGTACGATATTTGTTTTGAAGCGGATCGTGACTGGTGTATTTGGTTCAGGGGAAGGGTTGAAGGTGATTTTAACGCAAAGAGCGTAGGGAAGTTTTCAATTCGTGTGTACATTTTTTATGTATGGATAAATATGGATCGAGTGTTCAAAGTATTTAAGGTATGTAACGTTGACGTTTTTTTAATTTTTAATATTCTTAATTTTCAACTTTCAAACGCGAGTACCATGTATGTAGTTATTTCCTCAAAAGACCAATCTAGGAATTTCTGCACATTGCATTCACATAATTCAGGAAAATCAATGTCTGGACATTAAAAGAAGCCATAACCCATGAGTTTGTTTCGGCATTTCTTCTCATGGCTATTTTTTCATTTCTTCTCACGTAATGCTGATAAAACTCAAAATAAAAATGTAATTTAGTATAAAAAATATTTACATTTAAAATTGATATTTATGATCCAATTTACAGAATAAATGATTTGGTTTGATCGATTTCGATGATTCTTTTAGTATAAGCTAAGTGAAGAAATGCCACCCTTATATAAAAATTGGATAAAGGGAGAAGAATGATGATGCAGATATTATATATCCGATTCTTCCGGGGGGCTTGTGATATGACATGATGGTTGATTGGGGCGGGTATAGGGCTACATCCTTCTATTCCTGTGCCTGCATCGGTTATAAATAAAAAAAAGGTTAAACATCAAGTAAATGTAATTGTTTTTTTTTGGAACGTAGTTCTTTATCGCGCGTTGCGAAAGGGGGCTAGACGGAAAAAATTGGTACGAAAAGTTGGCACGACATAATTCTCCGGCCAAGAATAAATATAATATTAATTTGATATCTAGCACACAAAGTTAAAGTCGAAATTCCGTTAATAAAAGTAAAACTTATGACATATGGAAATGTAGACGTGGTTTGAAATTTGAATTTTTGATTATCGAACACGGCGCGGCGGTCCACCGTTTAGGCTGCGTTTAGACGACGCGAAAAATTTCGTGCGGCCGTTTACACGATCGCGCAGTCGCCGCGTGGTTGGAGCGTTGCGAAGTATTAAACATTATGGCTTAGTCAATAGAGTTTACATTAGTTTTTCGAGTGATTCGAGCGCGGCGGCCGCGCGGCCGCCGCGCGGCCACAACGCGGTGGGATTCCTTGTCATATAAATGCGCCCTTAGTAGCCAGTCACCAAATTACCTATCATAAAATATTTGAATGTTGGCTGCTTCCAGATTATACAGTGTCTAATATATAGTCTACGGGATGACTGTTTAATATTACGACTCACATCGAATGTTCTGGAACTCTCTAGAACGTTCGGTGTGACGTCACGTAGACTGTAAGACCGGCCGGTGCTCGCCGATTTACGGGCTGGGCGACGTAGCAGCCGGTGTGCTCCCTTCGGACCCTCCGTCCCCCCCGAGATCGAGATCATTTTAGTCAAGCCCGAGAGGTGGTCAAGCGCGAGCAGTCCATCGATCAACGGAAGGTTCGAGAGAAATCGAGAACCTTCCGGGTGACGTCACGCGCGCCGATTGACCAGCCAACGCTAGCCGACCTCCCTGGAGCTTCGAGAATTATGGAAGTACCAGGTGTTCAAACCCGTTCCCCCTACCCCCACCCAATTTGTCCTCACCCCCCCTCGGCCTAAATCGGTAATTTTTGAGGCTAGAGGGTCGTGCGACGGCTTGTCGCAATCGGCTTATTGAGCCCGACACTTTGGCCCCAATAAAAATAAATTTCGACCCCCCAGTAAGAAAGATCTGTAAAAATATCTCTAAAAATTCAAATATCTCAGAAACTACAATAGATAGACAAATAAAATTTCATTAAAATTCCTTCACTAATTAATCGAAAGGAACTTCGTTCCATCCGGGTGTCCCTTGACACCTCTCAAGTTTTTTTTTTTTTTTTTTTTTATCCTGGCTCGGCAAAGTGACTACGCTACACCTGATGGTAAGTGTAGCGCAATCCAAGAATAGTGTCGACCAACGATAAACAATTTGTCCATCGTAGGTCGGCAAGATTATGCCGGCCTGCTAAAGGGCCAAGGGGGAGGGGAAGGAAACAGGGATGGGAAAAGGGTTAGGATCAGGGGGCAAGCCCCCCGGGGAGAACCGGATATACACTGGCTGACCCTGGAACGCGACCCACACAAGGTGGGCCACTATGGCAGGTTTTAGCACCAGTGTACGGTGGTCGCTATCCGGTCGGATACAAGTATCCTCCCACCAGCCAATTGTATTTAAATTTTACAACAACAGAGTTATAAGTAAGTAATTGAGCGATTTTACGACTTTCTATTATACATTCAAACGATATCAAAACAAAATATCTTTGATTCACGAATGAATAACTACAAGCGCAAGATATCGGCTCCGTTATATTGAAATCCATTTATATTGGTGGGATTGGAAGGCGGGGCAATATTTCAATTAGAAAGGTAATATTTCAACGGCGTTTCAAATCGCCACAGAAATTGTTGGAGAGTGCCTACTCATTTCTGATCAAAGGTTTGTAAGGACTTACGTTGTTTGATGTTTTTAAATTTCACGAGGAATGGTTTGAACCATTTGTATATTAATATTTTTTTCGGGAATTGGTGAATAATTGACTCTAAGCGATAAATGATGGACAATTTATTTTTCAATATACACAAATATACGTCTGAAAAAAAAATTGAAATATTGCTTGAAGCATTTGTCTGTTGGTAAAAATTTAAATTTGTATAAGTTTCCTAAAAAGTCGTAAAAGACTGGTAAGATTGGTATACATTTAAGTTTTATAATGCATATCTTTTAAATGCTTAATTTAATCGACTAAGCATAAAGTTTCATAAAATAAACAAATTTCAATCTTCAATCTTTCTTATATGGTTATAATATTTGCAGAGCGTTCAATGTCTCACTAAATAGTAAATAAAATTTTGCTCTACGATTAATTAATTAATGAGATATGATTTTTTCTATTGGACTGACGAAGAAATCAAAAACTGTAAGTTCGTAGGACCATCTTATTGAAATTACTCATACGTTGAGAATTTTAAAAAGGATCTACCAACGATTTTTATTGTGGCTAGTAAAAGAAACGATTTTTGACCCACCCTATTACTTACGTGTTGTTTGTGAATACGGACGGACCTTAGTTATTTCACCCGCCCTCTACAACTTATGACACCCTTATTATGGTGAAAAGTTATGCGTTTTATATACAATATATAAACATACACGTCGAATTGAATATCTGCTACATTGCTCACGACTTCATTCGACATATTACTTGGGGCGACGCTACTTGGTGCTGAAATAGTCAAAGCGTACCAACCCAGACGGCCTTTCTCTAGTAAATATCTTATAGATAGATTTTTTTTTATTAGCCCTATATATTATATTCGTCCCACTGCTGGACACGGGCCTCCTCTACTGAATGAGAGGGATCAGGCCTTAGTCCACCACGCTGGCCTAATGCGGGTTGGCAGACTTCACATACCTTCGAAAAATCTTATCGAATTCTCAGGTATGCAGGTTTCCTCACGATGTTTCCTTCACCGTTAAAGGAAGCGATAATTAACAATTAATATACACATATATTATATATATCGATAGAATATTAGATTTTATTTAACAAAGCTAAATTATAAATCGCAATATGAATCAAAAGTGGTATCACGAAAATCCTCAGGAAATTGCCATTGAAAATAAAGCGGGCGGGTCACCGCCTCCCAGAGGCTGAATAACTTAATTTAAATTAAAATAAGAGATGACAGCTGAGAATGTCCCCCGCCTCCTCTAGCAGGATGGGAGAATTATTGGACACCATTTTTATTTTCTTATTGAACGACGTTTAAACGGTGACTGGTCTTTATTTTTGTTCCGACTTTGTTTTTCATTAATTACCATAATGGAATTCAGGTGAAGTGGGGAATAATGGAACGGATATTTTATTAAAAATACTTAATTTATTATAAAAGCTTTATTGGTTGATGTTATGGAATTTAAATTATTATTTGTGCCGAACTATTTCTTTAATTATTACTTATTATTTAACTATTACTTTTTTCCAGAATGGTTTGTTTAGGCAAGAGTGACGCTTACCAAGGCGAGCGTCTTGCTCGTCTCCTCATTAACGCTATTAAAAAATAATAATAATATAATATATAATATACACTTTTTGAGTCGTAGAACCATGCTATATAGTTTCGTCAACAGCATGAATGGGCTCTCACAGAAAACCGACGTAAAGTAGTGACTTGCTGCTGCGTTTCGTACGATGAGTGAGATATTCGGAGGCTCAAATCCCGCATCCCTTCTAAATCCCTAATTATCAATTAACTTTAAGGTCGGCAACGCGCCCATGATTCTTCTGGTATTTGAGATCACTTCAGATCAGGTGACCCATTTGTTCGTTGTCCGGCCTATGGCATATATAAAAAAGTTAGTTTTTAAGTTGTACTATTTCAAAACAAATCATGTTTTATCATCAAGTGCTAGAATAGCACATTAATTAATTTCATTACATTACGCTCGTATTTTGATATAGAAAAGAATATTTCACAAAACGCCAAGTTGTTAAGGGTCGTCGTAAAAACACAACTCTGGGGAAATGCTGAAGATTTTATTATACGATATGGTACGTGTTCGAGTGCTCGCTTTTTATTGAAAAAAAAAGTGTTACCGAGTGCCAGGAAGGCAGGGAATTTGCGCCAAGCTGGGGACTTGTCATATCAGATAAAAACTGTTTGATTACACAATCTATTGGATTGGTGAGGAAATAAAAAACAAGGTGGGAGGATACTTGTATCCGACGGGATAGTGACCACCGTACACTGGTGCTAAAACCTGACACAGTGGCCCACCGTATGTGGGTCGCGTTCTAGGGTCAGCCAGTGTATATCCGGTTCTCCCCAGGGGGCTTGCCCCCTGATCCTAACACTTTTCCCATCCCTTTTTCCTTCCCTTCCCCCTTGGCCCTTTGGCAGGCCGGCATGATATTGCCGACCTACGATGGACAGATTGTTTATCGTTGGTCGACACTATTCTTGGATTGCGCTACACTTACCATCGGGTGTAGCGTAGTCACTTTGCCGAGCCAGGATAAAAAAAAAAAACTGACGTGCATACATGAAGAATATAATGAAAGTGAAAGAGGCCAAGGAGGGTAAGGATTGTAGCAGGTGGAAGTCCATTGTCTCTGCCTACCCCTATGGGAAACAGGCGTGAGTCTATATATGTATAAAAACAAAAATAACATGCTTCTGCAACTGTGAAATTGACAGCAGCATGATGAACACTCACGGGTATGACTGTCAAATGTTACAACTTAATGTCACGGAGCGATCCGCTCTGACATCCGGCAAAATGACAGTGTGTGACAGCCACGCATCTCGGTGTGGCGAAATGTCAAGGAAATGTAGACGCGATAGGTGCGTGCCTTGAAGTCTATGGTCTAACCCGCGACATCCGAGTCGGCAGTCCATTTAAGCATTTGTTAATGATCTAGATGGCTGATATGGTCTAGATATTAAAATAAGTTAGAACGTTCTTAGATCAAGTTGGAGATATTCTCGAGAATGGTCAGGTCAGAAGTACCGTAAACCGACGTTCATGCATGAAGAATATAATGAGAATGAAAGAGGCCAAAGAGGTGTGAAAGGTTCGTAGCAGGTAGAAGTCTGCTATATCTGCCTACCCTATGGGAACCAGGCGTGAGTCTATGTGTATATGTATGTATTAAATGAAGTCACTTTCATATCAAACCCAAACCCAAAAGATAGACTAACCCCGTCTCAGGGCCGACGAACTCCACCACAATACTGACTGGATTTCATTCGCGGGTATATCAAGATCTTACAAAAACACATAAAACAAAAAGGTCGAATAATCATGACGAGCGCTTAGCGATAATGGATGTAATTTAGGCCATACTATACACTCAATTTTGGACCTAATTTTTTCTATTAAATCCCATGTCACCGACCGAAATATCGTAATGCGTTTTAAATTAACCCTCCGGGGTCATTTAAACCGGTCGAAAGTTAAATTAACCCTTCGAAAACAAAATCCACTCATTTAGTGGGCAAGGAATTAGGAAGGAAATGAGGTGGTAAAGCAATTTGGCCTTTAAAATAGCCTGTTTACCGATTTCCCTAATAGATCACGTGGAAAATTTCTTATTAAACTTCAGGATATTTTGACACGATATAATTTGATTGATCTGAAAGTGTTGGTGGCATTTTAAGCGAGGTTGAAAATTCTGTCTAAACAACATAATTTCTCGCTTGTAGCTCTGAAGGTAAGGTAGAGGTACAACTCATGCATCCACAGTTCGCTGAGCCTATCACCATACCCGGCATATTATTTTTTATAGCATAGGCCGGTAAGTAAGCAAGTGGGTCACCTGATGGTAAGTGATTTCCACCGCCCATGTACACCCACAATACCAGAAGAATAATGGGCGCATTGCCGACCTTAAAGGAAAGGAATAGTTAGGGATTGAGAAGGGGAGGGGGACTTGGGCCTCCGGATATCATAGTAAATATACTGGGCATTATGAGAATTAACATTTTATATCTCGGGGTGACGAGCGCAGCTTAATGCCATGCAGTTCTTTATAATTCAAAGTTTTGGGATTGCTTCTGTTTATGAGCAGGCGTGGCGCTTACCATCGGGACGAGCCATGCCTAGTTTCGTCATTCAGTTAAATAAAAAAAGGTCTTTTCTTATGCTCACCCTCTGGACACCCCTCTATACTTTCACGAACAGCATTCAACTTACTGACAGTGATCTATGCGACCTATTTACAACAATGGCTCTTTCAAGTCAGTCATTAGTTCGTAAGAACTTCTCGGAACTAGGCAGTTCATATGCAGTTAATTTGTAGGTTGATGTGATCAGTGTCACCTACATTTCACATGTTGTTGATATTAGTATCTTTTCTGACTCTACTATACTGTATCAGGTCTAAATTTAAATGTCCATGAAGCCGCAACAGGATAAAAAAAAAATAGAAATAAACATTAATGTGCAGTAAAAATAAATTAGGTTAATTATTGTTTTTTTTTTATTTTATTGAATGACGATACGTGTAAGGTGCTCGCCTGATGGTAAGCGCCACGCCTGTCCAAAAAACAGAAGCAATGGCACACAGAACTTTTAATTACAAAGCGTTACATGGCACTGAACTGCACTCGTCACCCCGTGCCATAAGATGTTAAGTCTCATAATGCCCAGTAATTTCACTGGCTTCAATGTCCTTCAAACCGAAACACAACAGTACTTTACATTTGCTTGCCGACAGAAGTAGATAAATAGGTGGTACCAACCCATGCGGCCTCTCGCATACGAAAGACCCACCTTGTGTGTTGTCTATTGCGTTACACTAAATATCTGTCTTCAAAAAAGAACACAAATGATACATTCGTCCCATCGCGTGCTTGCCCTTCAAGAAAAATGAAATATACGATATTCTGATATCTACCGAAATACATTACAATACAATTAATCACTCAAGTAACACGATTAATCATGCACTGTCTTATTTTTGTACGTGAGCATCTATATGAGATAATTGATTGCTTAACATAATACATATATCCGTATACGCCACCTGCGTCCAATAGGATGTGGATGTATTATGGGATGCGAGAGTTTTTATATCCGTAATGTATCGGAAAGAGGTTAGGTTAGAGTGGTGCAGCCACGCTGTAGACAATTTTGTTTTTATTTTTATAGAATAGACAAGCAACGAGAAAGTCACCTGATGATACGTGATCTCCACCGCCTATGTACGCCCACAATACTAGAAGAATCATACGTTGCCGACCTTAAAGAGAAAGGAAAATTAAAGGATTGGGAAAGGGAAGGGGATTTGGACCTCCGGATATTTATTTATTTGCACTTCATATACAATATGTATATAGGCGGACTTAATGCCAGAGGCATATCATATAATATAGGATAGGATATCTCATTATCATAGGATCATCATAGGATATCTCACTCACCGTAGAAAACGCACCAGCAAGCCGCTACTTTACGTCGGTTTTCCACGAGATGATGGTAGCAACCAGGTAGAGCCAGCCTCATGCTGCAGACAAAACTGTCCACAGCGTGGCTCTAGTATTTGGAATGAGAAATAAACTCCACTCTAAATTGACTATTGACGGATGAACAATAGAAAACGTACAAAAAAATCAGTCACAAACAAATCTCGTATAATTGGTTCACGTTCAACGTTTGAATTATTTATTCGCTGATAGATAACCCATATTGATTTCATTCTGCCCATGCATACTGTTTTAAGTCTGTGTAAACTATGTCAAAAAATTGTGTCACAGCTGAATATTAAAATTTTGCTTTTGCATATCTAGGATTCCGTGCCCAAAGGGTGCTAATGGAACCTTATTTTTAATCAACCTTTTTTATATATATGTGAGTGCGAGTGCCGTGTATTCACTGTTTAAAATTTCGCCGATGTTTGTAAATTTGTGAGTTTGAATGATTGTTAATCCATACCGCCTTACCAACTTAATAGATTTGGATAAAATTTCGTACACAGGTATCCCATTATCTATACTAGGACATAAGCTACTTTTATCCCAGAATAATAAATTAGCGCGGGCAGAGCCGAGAGTATAAGTGAGTAGATCATGAAGTTGCTCAAGGAATTTCCACTACCGCTTTCCGCGTTGCATATTTTATTAAGGTTTCCAATAAACCGTTACGCCTTACTTTGTTTATCTTTACACTCTCTTTCACTCGCTTTTCTATGTTCGTTTTATACGATACTGCTTAGAATAGGTGTTTTATAAAAAAAATCTTATTAAAATCATTAAAAATAGGTCTAGTACGAGCTAAAAGTCACAGTTTAATAATTCTTATGAAAATACTATTGATTAAAACTCAAACTATTAATAAAATTCATACTGATAAAAAAAGAGAATCGCTCGGAAACCAATTTTGTATTCGACTTAAGTGATATAAAATTTTTCAGTTTTGCCTACAGCATGAATGGGCCGGCTGGACCGGGTCGTTACCACTGTCTGAAACCAAACCGATGTAAAGTAGGGACTTACTGCTGTGTTTCGTACGGTAAGTGAGATATCCGGTGTTCCAAATCAACCCCTTATCCCCTTTCCAATCCCTTAATTATTCCTTTCCTTTAAGCTCGGCAACGCGTCTATGATTCTTCCTGTATTATGGGCGTATATGTGCGGTAGAGATCACTTACCATCAGGTGGCCCACTTGGTCATTTGCCGGTCTATGCTATATAAAAAAAGAGATATCCCTGTTTCGCCATTGATATTTTTGTATGTGTGTTGTAAAGAGACAATGACTGCCCCCCGTATTCATAAAATTACTATAAGGCCCCATAGTGACGATTTCTTTAAACGTCATTGGTTAGTTTTTGGCACTAAATAAAAACAGAACAATCATGTACACAGAATTAGAACAGCTAGCAATAAGCTTACTTTAATGTTGTTTGTGAATACGGGTTTTAGTGCGCGAGTAACTATTGTATGGGTTGACGGCTGATGTGACCCTGACACCAATAAAAGATGTACATGTGTGGGTGTGATTATAGAAATATGACGAATAATGAACTCAAATATTACCTTACCATACGTATTTTTTGGAACGAAGTTCCTTACGGCAGGCTTGGAGGGGATAGGGATTTCGCTGCGTGACCGAACTGAAAAAAATGTGATAGTAAAACCGTAAGAAAAATGCGTGGAAAAAATGCGTGGAATAAAAGCGTTAAATGAGAAGTGCGCAGGCGCGACAATCGCATAAACAGCCAGCGTTAGTTCCTTTTTTAAAATGAAATTCATTCAGCCAGTTATAATTGAAGTATATAAATATACTCCTTTGATTTTTAAAAGATTACGCTAGCTCGTTATTATTTATAATTACATAAGTTGATAAAAAATGCCATACAATAGCTTTACCGCGGCAGTCTCCGAGTGCTACACGTCTTTTTTTATTTCTATTTTTCTATTCTATTTCTATGTAATTTTATGTTGTCAAACAAAAATAATGAGACATATTTTGTTATTTTAGTTGATAATTTGAATTTTTTGCAATTTGTGTCGATTCTACATTAGCCGAAGGAACTTCGTTCCTACCTGGTGTCCCACGACACACACCAATTATATTTTTTTTTTTTATAGCATAGGCCGGCAAACGAGCAAGTGGGTTACCTGATGGTGAGTGATCTCCACCGCACATGTACGCCCACTACTAGAAGAATCGTGGGATAATTTGGGATTGGGAAGGGGAGGGGATTTGGGTTTCCGGATATCTCACTCACCATACGAAACGCAGCAGCAAGCCGCTACTTTACGCCGGTTTTCTATGAGACAGTGGTAACGACCCGGTCGAGCCAGCCCATTCATGCTGTAGACAAAACTGTCTACAGCGTGGCTCTACCACTCATATCTATATATCTAGTAGGTAGGATCATATCCACCCGGATAGCGTTCACCGTATAAATGGTGTTAAAACCTGTCATAGTGACCCATATACTTTATGTGGATCGCGTTCCAGGGTCAGCCAGTGTATATTCGGCTCCCCGAGGGTGATTTGATGGTTTGTTGGGGCGGATATAGGGGTACATTCTGGTATCTCTGTGCCTGCATGGTTATTCGACTGTCCTGTCGCAGGCCCGTCGATTTGCTTCTTCCCTCTACGGAGTACGAAAAGCATTTTGTACCCAACCAATAAACTCATTGTTTGTCGATGATCGTTGGTTTTTTGGACTGCACTGCAATTAACATCAGATGTAGTGACCCCACAGTAACATACTATTAATTTGAGTCGTGAGCGTCAGTGAGAATATCTCGTAGAGACTTTCAGTCTCACAATAAAGACATACAAATTGTTGATCACTATAATACATACAATCGTATATATGACCTTCACCCCAAAATAAAGAGGATTTCGCCAACACTCCCATCTCATAAATCTTCTAATAATTCATGTACAGCATGTGTACGCCGTATTAAAGCTAGTACAGAAGGTCTGTTATTTTATAAATCTACTCCCGTACCGAGACCAATGTTTGTGTGATCCACTGATATTGGTTTCGGGTCTGGGTATTGTGGGACCGCAAGTTCCTCGTAGTTCCTGATACTATGATACAGCTTTAACTTAGTGCGGGGTCAGGACTATGTGCGAGACTTTTGTGTGTATTTATTTTATATTGAATATGAGTTGAGTTGTATGAGTTTCAAGAGGCATTTCTTCTCATGGCTAGACACGAAATGCAGATAAAAGATAAAAATAAAAACGTAAAAATGATATTTATGATCTAAATTATCGAATAAATTATTTGAATTTGATTTTGACCGAGTGTAACTTTGGCGTGCCAGAAAAAAACGATATTCCGTCTTTATCAATTACTATTCCAAATATTGGTTTACAAAAAAAAGATTAAAAGGTAATCTTAAGAAAACTACACCATCTGTTCTCAATTTATCTTGTACACACAAACATAAAGTCTGTATTGTAAGTGACAGAACCACACGAGTTCCGTGCCAAATGATGTGGAGGGATTTATGTGTTGCCACCGATCTTACGCAGACAATGTCTGAATTATTATAATTTATGGCTTTCACGCCGTTCCTTACCGTAGATATATATCGGTTATGGTTTTATTAACATATTAATTCATGGGGGAGTTCAGGGTGTGGAATAAATTTGTTTGAGGGAGAAAATATTGATAGTAATAATGTTGTAGGTTAGTTTCTAAAATGGACAACCCTAGCTTCTTTCATGTTCGTCTAGAAACCCATGTTTACGATACTGGCCGGTGCGGTACGTTATAGACTAAGAACGTGATGCTAAAAAGCTAGACCATCTGCGATAATACCGTATATTTTTGTAAACGGTGTCTTGACCTGCCCAAATTGTAGCGGAACATTTTCTGCAAAAATCGGGTACATTAATCACATACGGGCACACCGTCGGAGAGCTGAACAACAAGCCTCGGCGTCATCTCAATATGTAGATAATTCTACTGTCAATAATTAGAGCCTGAAGCAATCGCTGTGGCCGCAACCGGCTAAGAAGTCATCACTGGCCGGTGACAATCTCGAATTTGAATCGCTATGGACTATTTCTGACTATTCAAATCCCGCATTGAATACTGATGGTATGGCGTGTATTTGTAGAACCATGCTGTAGACAGTTGTCTACAGCATGAATGGGAAGGTTCAACCGGAGTAGTAACAATGCCTTACACAAAACCAGCACTCAGTTGCGGTTTGTTGGTAAATGAGATTTCCGTAGGCCAAAATCAGTCATTCTCAGTCCCAATTCCTTTCATCAGCTAAAGCATCCATTATCATTATGGTATATGGGTATTCATTAGCGGTGGAGGTCCAACTTGCTCTTTTCATCTCCTCCACTACAAAAGAACACATATTATTATTGATGTGGAGATTTAGATTAATTAAACTTAATGGATTCTGCCGAGGCTCTATTTAAAAAGAAATAGGTCACCTCAGTGACATAATATCATATCAATATTAGAGAATTACAAGCTTTTATTCACTAATAATATTTCTAAATCTCACAAATGTTTGATCCGCTATTAGTAATTTGGTATCAGATGAGACTTGCGCTGTTGGTGATCTTGGAGTTGGTGACGAGACCATCTTGACCTCCACCTAAACAAGTGACCTATCATAATAAAATGTCGAGAACGAAGGGAGATTACGGATTCTTAAGCAACAATTTCACGCAGGCGTAGCAGTGAAAGAAATATAGTCTTATATAGAACCAGATATTGGTCCTACGCCTTATCCTCTTCAGATCAGAAATAATTATCAAAAATGGAGTACCTCCGCATCCGCATTGTAATTGGATTAAAATATTAATTAGAATCAGAAAATTTACCGTTGAAACCGATGGTTAGTCTGAATCTTGATAGCAAGTGGATTATGTCTTCAGCTAAATTGGAATTTTATGGATTTTTATACCCATCGGAGCTTAGCGCGGGAGCTTGGATGGAGATGATTTTATAATAACTAGTGAAGTGATATCTACTCTAGATATATTCTGGACTTTCAGAATTTTTAAGTCTTGCATTTTGCTTGCTTAGAAATTGTGAGATTTTTATAGCATAGACTGGCAAACGAGCAAGAAGGTCACCTGATGTTAAGTGATCTCCACCGCCCATGTATGTCCACAATATTAGAGGAATCATGGGCGTGTTGTCGACCTTAAAGGAACGGTATAATTAGGGATTGGGAAGGGGAGGGGAATTTGGGACTCCGGATATCTTACTCACCATGCGAAACGCAGAAGCAAGTCGCTACTTTACGTCGGTTTTCTGTGAGACAGTGCTAACGATCTTGTCGAGCCGTTCCATTCATGCTGTAGACAAAACTGTATACAGCTTGGTTCTACCACTCTCACTCACACTCATATTTGTATTTTGTTACATACAGTCTCGCACATGATACGAAGTAGTCATACTATACGTCGTAAAGTTACAAATAGGAAAGTATTTGTTAGTTTATCCTTCCTTCACGCTTCCTTTATTTTTGAATTATGGTATTTTATGGATAGGAGAGTGATATAGACTTTTATTTCGGAAATATAACGAGAGAGTCAGCCACGCGTGTGGAGGAATAGCAAGGCAAATAAACAATATTCATGCAATATAATAATAATAACAAAACCTTTATTGCACACAACACCACATACAATATCCCTAAGTAGTAAAACAAAATAATAAATTACTATACTGTTACTGAATATTTACTATCATAAAGACTATATGATCAAAGTACAGCGGCCCACAAAGGGTTTGTACAATATCGTCTTATAATGGAGTCCTAATACAACCTTTGTGTGAATATGAACCCAACCCTATCTACAGAACTCAATCAATAAAGACCTTTCATCTTTGATGGTCGACTTCTCTGCAATATTGGACGGGCCCATCAACAATGATGTAATTAATACCTGGTTCAGTATTTTAACTACTATTATAGAATATTTTAACACTCGTTCGAGTGGTAGACAGTTTTGTCTACAGCGTGAATGGATCGGCTCGACCGGGTCGTTACCACTGTCTCACAGAAAACCGACGTAAAGTAGCGGCTTGCGGCGTACAATGAGTGAGATATCCGGAGGCCCACATCCCCCTTCCCTTCGCAATCCCTAATTATCCCTTTCCTTTAAGGTCGGCAACGCGCCCATGATTATTCTGGTATTATGAGCGTACATGGGCGGTGGAGATCACTTACCATCATGTGACCCACTTGCTCGTTTGCCAGCCTATGCTAGTAGAAGAAACAAATGTTTGGTAATCCTACCATTATCCTAATTTACTCTCTAACAATAAACTCTCCGTCTTCTATAACATCAAGTATTCCCAAAATTCACTATACAATAAATAATCCATTTCCTGTTATTGTGGTAGACCACAGTAACAGTACAGACAATACGCTCTCGAACTAACTCGTGTTTGCAATAACATACTTTACAATACAATAATGTAACATGTAATTTCATTTGCTTTGTCGTACTGAGTGGGACGAAACCCATTGTGTTGATACATGTATTTGAGTTCGCTCCACACCGGTGTTTAGATGTGTTGGTGTGGTATTAGTTACTGGCTTGTGAGCTTCGCATATGGAATAAGCAGCAACAACACAGGGTCAGATCTTTAATAGATTTATCTCTTATTATATACTAGCTTTTGCTCGCGGCTCCACCCGCGTGATCTGCTTTTTCCGGGATTTCCGGGATAAAAAGTAGCCTATCACCCAAGTCAGCTCATACCCTGCATGTACACCAAATTTCCTCAAAATCCGTTCAGTAGTTTCAGCGTGATTGACAGACAAACATCCAAACACCTAAACAAACAAACTTTCTCATTTATAATATTAGTAGGATAGGATAGGATATCACATGTATGTATATAATTTATCTATATATTAGTATTTTATATTATATATTTATTTATATTTGTTGTTTAAGTATTCATTTATATATCTATGTTAGTAGATTTATGTATTTATCTGAAATTGCTAATTTGAAATCCTTTATAACTTTTATACACCCACATTGTCTCGTCTCTGCATCACCTGTAGGTTGGCTCTTAGGGAATGCCTCTGGCATTAAGCCCGCCTTTATACATGTTTTGTATGTTAAGTTTAAATAAATAAAACACAGCAGGGAGTGGTACGGACTGTCGAGACGAAAGCCGCAGTTCGAAACCAGCCCCAAGAGCATACACCACTGGCTTTTCTGAATTACGTATACATATACTAATTGTTAATTATCGCTTGCTTTAACGGTGAAGGAACAAACGTCAGGAAACCTGCATACCTGAGAACTCGATAAGATTTTTCGAAGGTATGTGAAGTCTGCCAACCCGCATTAGACCAACGTGGTGGACTCAAGCCTAATCCCTCTCATTCGGTTGAGGAGGCCCGTGCCCAGCAGCGAGACGTATGTAATACAAGGCTAGTATTATTTATGGGCTTCAAGAAGTAGGTTTAAACTCTGTTCGGTGTAGGTAATCTAATCTTAACAATTTACTAACCACACGCAACTAAATTAATAATCCTATTCTTTAAAGAATAGTTTGTGGCCATACATCGAATGATCAGTGGTCAGCATAGCATTTTCTAACCCCAAACTTGGTTTAACAAATTTTTAAGCCCAATGCTTCGACCAATACACTTAAGTGTATATTGTTACTTGCCGGATTGCCAATTTCGATCTCCGAAGAAAAATTTATTCTTGTTGAATATGTAGCGCGTGTTTTTTGAATGGAAGTCTTGTAGCAGGATAGGAATTGGACAGATCAGACCAGTTCTGCGACAATTGTTCACCAGCTAAAGCTCTTCTCACACACTTAATAATAATAAAAAAAACGTGTGGCACTCGGAGACTGCCGCGGTAAAGCTATTGTATAGCATTTTTATCAACTTATGTAATTATAAATAATAACGAGCTAGCGTAATCTTTTAAAAATCGAAGGAGATATAAAAATACTTCAAGTATAACTGGCTGAATGAATTTCATTTTAAAAAAGGAACTAACGCTGGCTGGTTATGCGACTGTCGCGCTGTAACGCTTTTTTCTTACGCTTTTTTCTTACGGTTTTACTATCACATTTTTTCCAGTTCGGTCACGCAGCGAAATCCCTATCCCCTCCAAGCCTGCCGTAAGGAACTTCGTTCCAATTAATTTAACTCATTAATTTAATAATACTTGTTTAAGTTGTTTAAGCAACCAGACGAAAGTCGCAGGTTCGAAACCAGCCCCAAGGGCATACACCTCTGGCTTTTCTAAGTTACGTGTATATTAATTGTTAATTATCGCTTGCTTTAACGGTGAAGGAAACACCGTGAAGAAACCTGCATACCTCAGAACTCGATAAGATTTTCGAAGGTATGTGAAGTCTGCCAACCCGCATTAGGCTAGCGTGGTGGGCTAAGGCCTAAACCCTCTCATTCAGTAGAGGAAGCTCGTGCCCAGCAGTGGGATAATATAGGTCTAGTAAAAATAAAAAATATTAAAAGAAACGGCTAATAAAGAGATTGAGAAGGAGAGGAGAAATTTGGGTCTTCGGATGTCCATCTTCATTCTTTTCAAAGTACCATTATAATATCAGTGTTGTTCTCATTACCTCATCATCAACATAGCAACAAAATGGCATATCCATCATATTTAAACAAAGTGCCAAATCACATTAAACTTGATATAAAATTCATAAGTCAATACTCGAGAGTTTAATCGAGAAAAGCGCAGCCGATACGGTATGTTTTTATTTATGCAGCATTTTATACGAACATTATCAGGATATGAATATTTCATGAACTGACCGTCCGATGTTAACTTTTTTTTTATGGAAATCAAGAGATTATCTCTGCTTCTGTTGTTTTACTTGTACTTTGTGGTTTTAGTGTTTATGCGTTTGTGTTAGATTATAATACGTATATATGTTTGCGTAGAGGTAGGCAGAAGTGGCTTTGTCTATTTCTGCCGCCAAGCAACCCTGT
Source organism: Amorpha juglandis (assembly GCA_949126905.1). NCBI lineage: Eukaryota > Metazoa > Arthropoda > Insecta > Lepidoptera > Sphingidae > Amorpha > Amorpha juglandis. The sequence continues at coordinate 1,737,023 of OX421368.1, forward strand.
GTAAGCACTATTGTATTCCGGTTTGAAGGACATTGAAGCCATTGAAATTACTGATCATTATGAGAGTTAACATCTTATATCGGGATGACGAGCGCAGTCCAATGCCATGCGGTACTTTGTAATTCAAAGCTCTGTGTAGTGCTTATGGGTAGGCGTGGCTTATCATCAGGCGAGCGCCTTGCTCGTCTTGTCATTCATTCAAATAAAAAAATGGGTGCGTGTACTTATGTACGCGCGTGAGAAGTTATACTTCTTTGGCATCATTAAAAAATAGTTTTTAATTGCATGCAAATAATTGATTACAATAATAATAAGTATTTAACATTAATAATTTAATAATATTTAGTGTTAATTATATTAAATAAAAGTATTTTAATTTATATCAATAAATAATACATACGGATAGTTAACCTCAATTATATTGGAGCACTTGAAAAAGTATATAAGCACAATTTTTTTCACTAATATTCACAAATAGTAAGTAATATCAATCAAAATATTCAATTTAAATCACTACTGAATATAATTTATTAGCACATATATAAATTATAAAGGACATTGTCAAAAATGGCCTATGAATCAACACGCATGAAACATTTACTATAATAATAATTATTATTTATAATGTACATTATAATTATTATTATAGTAAATGTTTCATGCGTGTTGATTCATAGTTTCAATAGAACGGACACTTATTAATTTCGAAAACAATTTAAAAAGTATTCACTTCCGTCATAGTCCTCGGTATTATAATTTTTGGTTCAAATTCAGGTTTTTAATAGGCAAAGGTATTGTAGCTCATACAGCCAAGTCTTTGTAACAACACTCTTAAGCTTCGCATTGTTATGCATTTCGCCAAAGACAAGTGTAATTTATTCTCAAGTCTTCACAACAACGATGAAATATCGTAACATTAATAATTTAATAATATTTAGTGTTAATTATATTAAATAAAAGTATTTTAATTTATATCAACATATCCACTCGACATGATAGAAGTACATTCTACTCTCTTTGCGTTTATGCGAGCCTGGTACTTTTTACGGCAACATGTTCCGAATAAGAAAAAACCTAAAGAGTTTTTCTTTGTCTAAATCGTCATTTGTTTATTAATTACGGCTACTTTCACTCTCATCATTTTTTCTTAACGCGCCTAACTTCATACTGTTAATTTTTTGTGTCACAGGTGCGCGCGCATCTTAAAATTTCACTCTCATCATTTTTTCATAACGCGCCTAAAGAAGTATAACGTCAAAAAAGTTCTAAAAGTCATGGGTTCAATTCTCAAGCCAGGCAATCAAAACTTGTGCGAGTTTGTCAATTCGAAAAATATACGTGTTTTTTTTTCGGGATTGAATTTGCATCTGATATAGCGAAAAGTTCATACATGAGTTTATCATAAAAATATAATATGTATTCCATTTTTTACATAAATATTGCCTCGGTGGCGTACTTGTGTTGTATGCGCGGTACGACAGCTATGCCCTCAGGTTCGATCCCCGAGTCGGGTCAAATGATATTGGGATTTTCTATCAAAAAATGTTTAGTGTCAGCCCGGAGTCTGGAATTGTGCCCGGTATGGCGATAGGCCCGCCTCCTATCACATCATGCGACAGAAATACGCTCGTTTGTGGGTGTACTGGTTACACCTCTGCCTACCCCTTCGAGGATGACAGGCGTGAGTTCATATATAAGCTCACGTCTTTATCTCCGAAGGGGTAGACTGAGGTGCAACTAGTCCATCCAATTTTCAAACTTCAATTCAAATTTGTGACTGACTGGGAATGGATCCCAGGATCTCACGGCTCTCAACAGTACGCTGCCACTAGATCATTGACTCGATTTTTCCATTCCATTTGTTTGTTCTTAGCTAAAGCGCTTAAAACTTAAGGTAATTTATGCAACTGTCTCAGTAAGCGGCTTTTCAACTGTCAAAATTAAAACTAGTCAAAGAGTTTTTACGACTTCCACAGCGCCGGCGAACAAACTGAATGAAAAACAAAATTACATTCCTTTGCGAGAACAAAATGTTTCCGCAAACCGTAGTTGTTTAACAAGTTCCGTGGCATAGCGGGTGAATAAAGAGCTGTGAATGTGAGGCAGCGGGTTCATTCCCGACACCGAGAGAAACAAATGTTTCTATGTTCTCGTATTTGTGTTGTTCTATTCTGGAATTAGTGTTTTTATTATAGCATAGGCCGGCAAACGAGCAAGTGGGTCACCTGATGGTAAGTGATCTCCACCGCCCATGTACGCACACAATACCAAAATAATCATGGGCGTGTTGCCGACATTATTGGAAAGGGATAATTAAGGATTGGGAAAGGGGAGAGAGATTGCTCCTACGGATATCTCACTCACCGTAGCAGCAGCAAGCCGCTTACTTCACGTCGGTTTATTTTCTTTATTTCTTTATACTGATTAAGAATGAAACTATCGGCCGATAGAAAATCTGTTGTCTACGGCGCGGCGGCTCTAAAAGTTAATATTTTGCATACACGCACAAGGTGGTAAGTCCCTCGTATGAAGAGTTCTGCCGCTAAGCAACATTAAATAAATAAATACACCCAACAGTCACATACATAGTCCTGACCCCACATTAAGATGCCAGTCTTGTGTCGTAGGTATCAGGAACTAGGAGAGACTTTCGGTCTCACAACACCCAGACCCCGAAACAAATATTTGTGGATCACACAAACATTTGTCTCGGTGAGGGGATCGAACCCGCGGCCTCTCGCTTCACAACTGGCTACTCGCCCATTGCGCCACGGAGGCTGTCAAGTCATTGTGTAAGCACTGTTGTGTTTCGGTTTGTAGGACATTGAAGCCAGTGAAATTACTGAACTTACAAGACTTATTATGTCTCGGCGTAACGAGCGCAGTTTAGTGCCATGCATTGCTTTGTAATTTAAAGTTCTCTGTGAGTTGCTTATGTTTATGGTCTCGTCATTCAGTTAAATAAAAAAATAAGCGCCTCTGTGGCCTATATATTACATGATTACTTTTCAATCCAATACTATAACAGAATCCCGTCACATTGATCCGTGACACAGGGCCATATATTTTTATGAAGACGCTATCAACGCAAACAACATTGTAACACTACTTTCTAAGGTCCGTATAGTCTGCGAGAAAAATAGCCTAGTCGGAGACATTTTATGGACCTCAGTACGGCTGAGTGAATTTTTAGATCTGGTAGTAACGTTTAGGTCACAGTTTAAGTATGATGTTGTTTTTAGGATATCTGGACATGGTTGAATAAGGATGGTTGTTATTTATACCTAATTTAAAAAGTTGCAGTTGTAAATTAAGTACTAGCTCTGTATTATACACGTCCCACTGATTGGCACTGGCTTACTCTACTGAATGAGAGGGCTAAGGCTTTAGTCTATCTCGCTGACCTAATGCGGGTTGGCAGACTTCACAAACCTTCGAAAAATCATCGAGTTCCCAGCATGCTAGCTTCCTTACGATGTTTCGAGTTGACAATTAATATACGTGTAACTCATAAAAGTCAGAGGTGTAAGCTCTTGGAGCTGGTTTCAAACATGCAACTTCCGTCTCCACAGTTCATACCACTTAAGAAGTAGTTATGAATAAAACATTACTCAACATCTTATGTCTCAGGGAGACGAGCGCAGTTAGGGCCATGCAGTGATTTGTAATTCAATGTTCTGTGTGGTGTTGCTTCTGTTTATGGGCAGACGTATCGCTTACCATCAGGCGAGCACCTTGCTCGTCTTGTCATTCAATATAACAAAAAAAAATCCTGAGAACTCAGGAAAAACTCAAAAACTCATCGTTATAACTTATTTCAATGCAAATATTTTAATTATTCTTATTAAGTTGTAATAAACTATTCTTGTAATTATTAATTGCTTCATAACACGTTAAAAAAAAATATCTCCTAAGATACCGTTTGCAGTACATGACATATTCTTAAACACAAAAAAGAATTCACGAAATATTTCGTTAACAAAATTATTAAAGTTAATGAAATAGATATTGAACATAAAAAAAAATTATTGAAAATTACATCCTTTTGTTAATTCTTACTTCAAACCTTGTTGGTAAGGAGCGCGTTGACAAATGTTGATGGCTGATGATGATGGCTTAGGGGCGAGCGGAGCTGGCGCAGATGTGGAGTTTGTACGGCGTTGCTGCTGCTGATTCATGCTGTAGTTGTGTGGTTGGGCCGGGCTATACCCTGGACTCCTCCAAACCTTCTTTCTTCTCTCTTGATATCTTCCAAAATAACCTCCAACGCTCTTCATGGTATCGCGTTGTCGTGGCTGAAGCTGCTCCGTTGGCGTTGTTTTTCCCATGATATGATTGATTTTTTAAATGTTCTTTCTTCTAAGTCCTGTTTTTTTTTCTTCTAATTACTTTGCAGTGTCTTCAAAATAAGTGGCCATGGTGGCCATGGCCATAAGGCCGTGTGGTATCCCATAATGGATACCGCTGGCAGGGTCGCCATGTAATAAACTGATGGCGACTTGTAATTATGACATGACTTGTGTTGTTTGTTCGGAGACCTTTATTTGAATGCTTCACAATGAATTGCCGAAAACTTATTTACATGTTATAAAACTGACGTTGCTTAACATACTTAACTTTGGTGTAATATTCATCGAAGACATATTTAATCATAATTATTAAGAAGTCCTAAATACCAAAGGCTACTTTATAATACAAATGGTGCAATATTGGTACACTCTTGAGTTTATTAACCCATGGCGCAACATTACATTACACCACTGATCGGTCATCTATGCACGGATTAATGGCGCTAATGGCTGTTAACCTATAGTTATCCGATTAGTAAGTGACAATAGAGTCAAAATAAATTCTCTCAACACCCCAAAGAAATGTACTGCATGGTCACTGAACAATGCTAATATCGACCGATCTTCAAAAAACACTCATGTTTCCTAATAAACAGCGGTCAAAAATTCAAACATTTCACTTTACGAATGCTCGTAGTAATTAAGGCATCTAATTCACAAGAGATACAATCAAGCACTATTGGAAAATTGTCCCAAAATGATGCGCTTTTTCTTTCAACACTAACTTCACTGGATGGCAACAGAATTTTGCCAGTTCTTTTTACATTCATTTAGATCTGAATTGGGCGTTCATACATTTATGGCGCGACCTAGTTATGACGAAAATATTACTAGCTATCTTTTTAGGCTGCGAGTTGTTATTGACACAATTTTGAATATTGAATTTACGAAAGAGAATTTATGAATTCTCGAGATATTTTTACTTTTAGCACGACGAAATGACATTCTGTAAGTGTTAAGTGAAATGCAATTCAAATAGATTTAATTCCAGAATAATATGTGTCATTAATCAAAAATAATAATTACATCTTTTTTATAGAAAAGTGTCATAATATAAATTATGATTTATATATAATTATTTTTTGAGTGGGAGAGCCACGCTGAAGACAGTTTTGTCTACAGCATGAATGGGCTGGCTAGACCGGGTCGTTACCACTGTCTCACAGAAAACCGACGTAAAGTAGCGGCTTGCTGCTGCGTTTCGTATGGTGAGTGAGATATCCGGAGGCCCAAATCTCCCTCCCCTTCCCTAATCCCTAATTATCCCTTTCCTTTAAAGTCGGCAACACGCCCATGATTCTTCTGATATGGTGGGCGTACATGGGCGGTGGAGATCACTTACTATCACACTTGATAGTAAGTGATCACTACCACTACCCACACTACCCACTTGCTCGTTTGCCAGCTTATGTTATAAAAAAACTTAAAACCCCCATAGATACAAAAATTATTCACAAAAATCACAAAGCAAATATATGATACAAAATGGATACAATTTCTGAACCTTTCTAACATCAAAGCATTTAGCTACATTACAAAGGCGAAAAGGTTTTACCGAGTAATTTCGCAATGGCACGCGGGTTCGATGCCCCGAAAAAGAGAATTAATGGGTCAATGAAAGGGTATTTGAATAGAAAAAGTTGTTAAGCCTCGATGTTCGATTTTGACATGATTGTGTTGACGAATATTAAAGAGTTATTTGTATTGTCAAATTATGAGGGTATTGTAGGATAGGGGCTTTTGTCAATTGCAGTTATTATGGTTGACAACATTTATTTTATATGCATATGCATTCATATGCATTTTTTTATAATAAGAGCCGGCAAACCAGCAAGTGGGTCACCTGATGGTAAGTGATCTCCACCACCCATGTATGCCCACAATACCAGAAGAATCATGGGCGCGTTGCGGACCTTAAAGGAAAGATATAATTAGAGATTAGGATTTTTGGACTTGGGCCTCCGGATATCTCGCAGTAGGTAGGGTTCGAGTGGTAGAGCCACGCTGTTATCAGTTTTGTCTACAGCATGAATAGTTCGGCTCGACTGGGTTGTTACCACTGTCTTAGAAAAAAATCAAGTTAAAGTGGCTTGCGTGCTGCGTGATTCGTATGGTGAGTGAGATGTCCGGAGGCCCAAATCCCCTTCCCGTTCTCAATCCCTTAATAATACGTTTACTTTAAGGTTGGCAACGGGTCCATGATTCATCTGGTAATTGGCGTATGGGCGGACATCACTTACCATCAGGTGACCCACTTGCTCGTTTCCCGGCATATGGTATAAAAAAACGTCCTGATATTATGTTTTTATAACACAAGCTGGCAAACTGGTAAGTATTTAGTGCTGGTAAATATCATCATCATCGCTTATGGACGTCTTGCAGACCATAAAGGAAAGGGACAGTTTAGCGATGGCAAAGATTTCGGCCTCCGGATTTACTCACCGTACGAACACACACTGTCGCAACACTAAGCTGGTAATAACCTGGTCGTGCCGACGCATTCATAATATAGACGAAACTATCGATAGAGTGACTCTACCACTTAAACAATAACTTAAAGAATTTAAAATATCACATAAATCTAATATAAATGGATCTGAAACTTTAAAACCCTATACAAGCCATAGTTACAACTTAAGATTAGACTCTACAAAATTAATGCATCGTATAATTTGAATTTTAACAAAAGTATACCGAATCACAACCCCTCTATCAATAATAAGTTCTATATTGTCTGAATAATTTATTTAAATAGTGATAAATAAAAATATAACAATATAACAAAATATAAAACACCAACATTTTCTATAAATCATATAATATTATTTCGAAACGACGTGATTGAAGCCGAAACAACGAGCACATAATATGAACTGAGTCACGTATTTAATTCTACATTCTATAAGAATACGTAGAAAAATAATAACAAACGATTAAATTTTAGTTAGAGGCTGAAAAAGCTATGATAAAATATTAAAATAATGTTTGGAGCTCGTATTATATACAATTAGCAATATATACTTGTACATAATATAAAATGAAATGTATAAAAAAATAATTTATGTTCCAACGCATAAACCCAGCACATGTTACGTAAACATACTCGTAAGATAATATTTCTTGAAATAGCACTGAGAAAATTAATATTTCTCAGCGAATATACTAAGGAAAACTTGGTTATGTGTAACATAACGTATAAAATTATCCGCCTTAACCAAAAACTAAAATATATTTGATAAAAATTCAAATTCCTTCATTTTAGATATTATGATAAAAATAAATACTTACATAATAACCCATTTTTAAAATATTTCCAAACCTAAATCAATGGCCGATTTAATATTGCATATTTTAATCAGTCGATCTATTATTTTTTTCATGCACAGAACGATTTAAATGTAATGCAATCCCGTTAAAATTAAAAAGCATTACCTATTGAATAATATTTTTAATGCAGTATTATTTTAATCAATCTACAATTAATAGCATTCATTATTATTTATTTCAGCAACGAAACAAGGGTAATTCTACTGCACATTGCACACTCTTGCTTAAAGACAAGACAAAATTACATTATACATGAAAGATAAAACAGAAAAAAATATCTTCAAATTACCGTTCCATAACAGCAACACGAGATCACCTCGAAGTCATAATTCCAACAGTTCACTCAAAACTATACTCCACAAAACATTCACACAGCGTCCAGAATTACGACACAATGATTAAAATAGTTTTTTCAAAAATTGTTTTGAAAAAACACGGTACAATCGTACGGTAGAACAATTGCGAGGCACGCACGCCTGCCCGCGAACGCAGTCGCGCGTCTACTGAAAATTTCACCGTACATGAACCTAATTTTCCTGTGCGTAATGATGAGGTCGTGTCGTTGGGAGTTTTAGTTTAAGTTCTCGCCTATACACATAGATGGCGCTGTAAGTTTGTTTCTTGCTGCTAAAATCGTTTTTTTCTGAAGAAAGCCCCTTGGAAGTTTAGTAGATAAAATTATTTACTTTCAGAAACATTTATGTACCTTTTTCGTTAATATTTGCAAGCTTGAAAATTCTGTTCCTGGTGCAATGTAAACATTGTGGATCCTTACTTGAAGCAATTAAATATTTATCGGAGCATTGAAAAGCAATTAAGGGTTCCAGTGTATACAAGGGGCTAGTCAAATAAAAGGTGGTTACGCTTCTTTTTCTTTGTTTTCATTTTATGGACCGCACTGTATTTTTATGATTACAAATTTATTTGTTAGACAACGACTCTCCTTGTTTACGTGACTAATAGGTTAAATATGCGGGAATTAACACCTATATACAAGAACAATAACAATACTATATATATATTAACAAGCTATCAATATCATAAAATATTCTGCAGCATCTAACAAGGCTCATATTTAAGTCTTTGTTCCCTGATAAATATAATCTGGGTGTCTTCATGTCGCAAGTGAATGGGTTATTGCTAGGAAAGCTTGTTTCATCTTAGGCCTCATCATCGCTTACCATCAGGTGAGATATTAGCCAAACGTAAGACTATTATGGATTTAAAAAAAATAGTACGGACAAATTAACGTTCATCGCATTCACAATGGCTGGGCTAATTCACAGCGATAATCCAGTATATTTTTCTAATTATGTTTCAGTTCTTATTTGTACGGCCTTTGCGGTGTTACCCTACGTCAACTCTGCCAGTGTCACATAGATATTACGAATAGAAAATAGAAAAAGGAAATATAAATGAAACCTAATTTCCACGCTGACACACAGACATCTACAACAGAGGGAGATAGAATACATTTTATTTTTAATTTATAGAGGTACATACTTAAACCAGGTAGACAAAAATAATATAAATAAATTATAGCCCACCCCGGGACCACGAAGGCTGAAAAGCTTTCGAAACGTCGGGACCAAAATTAAAATAAAAAACCGCGATAAAAACCGTTTAAATTAGTTTTATTTCAATCAGTAACATTAGCGTAAACGTTAAAAATCATAAATAAATAATTTTCTTATTATGGATTGACTTAGTTTGCAAAAAGCATCATTTAACGCATTATTAAATTAATTGCTACCCAGAAACGAACGAATTATTAACAGAAGCATTATAAAAAACATTATTACATTAACAAATATAAATTGCAGGCGGTTATCCGCTTTCCCATTTGGTTCAATAAAACATAAAATAAGCAATATAAAGCAACATTACCGGATATAATGTTGAGAAATTATATCCCTCTTAAGGTCCCTTATATTACTACTGGGTAAGGTGTGGTACAACTTGCAAGGGTATAGCTTGATTCCCTTTTTATAGCATAGACCGGCAAACGAACAAGTGGGTCACCTCATTGTAAGTGATCTCCACCGCCCATGTACGCTCACAATACTAGAATAATCATAGGCGCGTTGCGGACCTTAAAGAGAAGCGATAATTAAGGGATTAGGAAGGGGAGGGGGATTTGGACCTCCGGATATCTCACTAACCGTATAAAACGTAGCAGCCACTACTTTACGTCGGTTTTCTCTGAGACCGTGGTAACGACCCGGTCGAGTCGGCCCATTTATGTTGTAGATAAAACTGTCTACAGCGTGGCTTTACCACTCAAAAAACTTACTATGACCAATATTTATTAAAATGTAAATGATGTTATAGAATATTTTTTAAGTTATTTAGTGGGTCTTATCCACATCCCTTTCATAAAACTATTACAGCAAATAAAGAAATTAAATATTTAAATAACATTCAGTTAAGGCACTTTTCGTTTGAGGTAAACATATCATTTAGACTCTAATAAAATAATTTCCATTTTGTTACGCTTAGTATTTGTGTATTAGTAGTAGTATGGTTTATTATCTTTAATATATAATTCGCACACAGCTATAGGAGATATGTCTATATATTATAATTATCAAAATCCTATACACACGACTCTAATTAAATTGAAATAATTATTATTTGAAGTAATTTAAACGGATTTTATCGCGGCTTATTTTTAACTTTGGTCTCATTGTTTCATATGTTGAGATATCTATAATAAATACAATAGAATTGCCTAATGCTACGACTAAAGTTATTTCAGTGGTATTAAGGAACATATTTAAATAAATGTTGTATCTACAATATAAACCGAGGTAAGCATTGAATCATTTTCAACACCGCCTTTGAGACATTTGAAGTGCTACGAAACGCTACAGAGTGCTACGAGATTACTACACGGTGCTACGGATATTTATGTCAGTAGTATTTAAATGTAATTAAGTTAAATGTACAAGTCAAGATACGTGTTTTATGACCATTAATAATACGACTTTCATATCAATTATATCGGACATGTGTATATTAAGAGGTAAACCAAACTGTAGACAGATTTATCTACATGGATTGGCTCGATTGGTTTGGAACCGTCTCACAAAAAACAAATGATTATAAATGCCATTTTGGACATAGCCACCAACTTTATTCCCATTGGCTCCTTTATGTGAACTATAGATTGGAAATGAGATTCTTTATTCAAATTGGCCGTAAAACACTCCACCTAGCATAAATAATTGCCTCGACAATAGATAAAATAATATAACATGACCACTAAAAATGAATAAAATTATTAAAAAAAAGACGTGTGGCACTCGGAGACTGCCGCGGTAAAGCTATTGCATAGCATTTTTTATCAACTTATGTAATTATAATTATTTATTTATTTTATTTATGCAGTATTTTTTTCCTTTGTTTTTAATTTTAATTTTGTGGGTCAAGGTCGGGGTCAAGGTCAAGGTCAAGGTCAAAGTCGGGATCAAGGTCGGGGTCAAAGTCCGGTCAAAGTCTTGTGAAAGTCCGGTCCAAGCTGACTGGTCACTGTGTGACGCCACCTGGGACTTCGAAATTATCGATGTTCCAGGGAGGTCAGCTAACGCTGGCTGGTCGGAGTGGGGGGTGTTAGGTTTTTTCGTTACGGAATTTCTGTATTCGGTCTCGCCGCTCAAGGCCCGCGATAAAATCTATACAATAGCTTAAAAATTAACTGGCCAGAAACACAAAATATTTAAAAACAGAACATACCATCAGTTATCCACACAGTAAACATCAGATATATCAGTAGGAACAATTAAACCTCCCAAAATCGATAGAATAAACATCAAAGACGATGTATCAACAATCGGAAGGTAAACGTACAATGTTTCCGGAACGACCCCACTTTCTGGAATCTATGATTTTTTGTAAACAAAAGATAATAAAATATTCCGAGCAAAATATCCTTGACCAATCAAGGAAAAAAGCGTCTAGCGAGTGATTATATGCTAACTTATATGCTTTTCAATATTTTTTTATTATTTCATGCATTGACGAAACGAGCAAGGCGCTCGCCTGATGGTAAAGTAACATGGTAGTAAAGTAACTTTGAATTACAAAGCGCTGCATGACACTGAACTGCGCTCGTCATCCCGAGACACAAGATGTTAAGTCCCATAATGCCCAGTAATTTCACTGGCTTCAATATCTTTCAAGCCGAAACACAACAGTGCTTATACACTGTTGCTTGGCGGCAGAAATAGACAAAGCGGTGGTATCTTCGGAGTGTGGAGAAGCATTTACACAGGCCAATCTTTCTGGTGACCACCGATAAAGTCATTGTTTGTCGGTGGTCGCTACATTTTTGGACTGCACTATGCTTACCATCAGGTTAGTGCAGCTATTTTGCCCAGATAAAAAAAATACATGAGCTTATAGATATAACTTCGTAAACGCTTATCTCTCGTAGTTTGTTGGCCACCGAATTTAGATTCCGTAAGAGGTGGATACTTTCTATACGATTTAGTAAGAGGTTTTATTTGTATATACAGTGAATATATACAATTTCTACTACCGCCTGGCTGTTCCTTTCATATTTACTGTTTAGTATTCGACAAAATGGCTATAGTTTGATTGTGATAACGTAGTAAAATAAAGTGCTTTATATCTTAGTATATTTAAGGATGAATTTCTAAACTAATTAGGCCTTACTTATACTTAAGAATTGCTTAGCTAAACACTCTTTTGTCTTTCTCTGTCAACGCGATTTTGACGTGGGTAGAAAGAAACGAAAATAGTGTTTAACTAACCAGTGCTAAAAAAAATATTAGTAAGGCCCATAATTTTATTTATTTATTTATTTAAACTTTATTGTATACAAGGATTGCAGGACAGAACACAAAAATATAACTAAGTTGAGAAGTACAATTGGCGGCCTTATCGCTCAGGGCAATATCTTACAGGCAACCACTGCGCTTCTCAGCATAGATAAAGTGGTAATACCAACCCAAACGGTCTCTCGCATACGAGGCACCCATCATTTAGTAAATTTTATACGGTAACCGTTATCCAGTCAGCACCCTATCACCGCGTTTCGTACAGTTAGTGAGATATCTGGAGGCCTAAATCCCCCACTCCTTGAAATAAAACTAATTTAAACGGATTTTATCGCGGTTTTTTATTTTAATTTTGGTCTCGACGTTTCGGAAGCTTTTCAGCCTTCGTGGTCACGTGGTCGACTGAGGTGTAGATTGTCCCGAAAAGTTAATGTTATTCTAATAAAATAGTTATTTCAATAAATTACTTGTCTTTTTGAGATCATTCTTTGAAATGGTCAAGCATACCACGTACCTTAAGGTACGTTTTGAGATGCGTGATCGAGACAAAAACTGATGAACTCGTATGTTAGTTTTTAATCTCCAATTGTCCACCACTTGAATCAGTCCATTCTTCAATATATATACGCTACTGAATTAATTTCACAGGATTAACTGGTACTGAGTTGACTTGTGAGTGGTATAGCCACGCTGTAGACAGTTTTGTCTACATCATGAATGGGCCGACTCAACCGGCTCAGTACCACTATCTAACAGAAAACCGACGTAAAGTAGCGGCTTGCTGCTGCATTTCGGACGGTGAGTGAGATATCCGGAGCCCCAAATCCTCCTCTCCTTCCCAATCTCTCAATTATCCCTACCCTGTAAGGTCGGCAACGCGCCTAACATTCTAGTATTGTGGGCGTACATTGTTGATAGAGATCACTTACTACACTTACTCGTTTGCCGGTCTCTACTATAAAAGAAGGATGCTTACTCTCATAAATCCTTAACAATAAACATGAAATTAATAAATCAGTATGAATGTAACACTATTTTTCCATTGCATTTCGCACAACACTGAAAGTTCCTATTGTGTAACCAATAATCCTGCAGCTTCCAGTTTTCAACGCGACCGTAAATCAAAGTTCAACAATAAGATAGAAAGTCTACCCTCGGGACAAAGCCTGGGGTAGCTGATGTGGAGCCTGAACAAAACCTTCGGCTTGGAGCGAGGCTTAAGCGATGAGCGATAAGGCATTGGCAACATTTATTTATTTATTTTAGGGGAACATACAGTGTTACAAAAAGCAAAACCGAGCAAGAAAAAAACTATACACTAATTACATGTTTTCACAGATAGGTAAAAAAAAGAAATAAATAGAGCAGCTTAAATATAGTATAAAATACTTATAGATACACATAGATAAATACATATATACATAGGAATACATACACAGTACATACATACGCGTATAAATACAATTGAAACATTTAATACTGAAATATTTTCTTTTACTTACCTCCCAAGTGTATTGCATCTTTTATTATATTAAAATGGGGAAAATTATTATTCTTATTATTGCAATAAGACTAAATGTAATAGACCTACATAAGAACCACGCTGTAGACAGTTTTGTATACAGCATGAATGGACCAGCTCGACCGGGTCTTTACCACTGTCACACAGAAAACCGAAGTAAAGTAGCGGCTTGCTACTGCGTTTCGTACGGTGAGTGACATATCAGGAGGTCCAAATCCCCCTCCCCTTCCCAATCCCTCAGTTATCCACCGATTACCATCCGGTGACCTACTTGCTCGTTTGCCAGCCTATGCAAAAAATGCTTTGGGGTAGGCCTCTTAGCCTGTTGCCCATTCTTTCATAAAAAATCTGCTTTATCAACCATGAATATATAAAACTCTTTCATAGAAACTTACTCCTGCCGCCTATCCTTTACACTATTCTCTGAAAATTTACGCCGGCACCTCCTGACAACACAAAACCACACTTATTAAGATAACAATAAGGCTCAGACTAAACTATTTAACAAATGTTTATATTCGATTATTCCTGACATGCTGACAGCGGGTTTAAAAGTATGAACGAGCAAGCAGGACATAATTTTAGCTTCTTCAAAGTAACAGGGTTTGAGGTATCTAATTGAAACGTTAGCAAAATAGTTGTTAAGTAATTATAAAGATAGAAACAAAATCGTGCTGGTGATAGGATATTCAAATCCGCTCGGATAGCAACCACGGTACGCATGATGTTAAAACCTGCCTTAGTGATTCACACGCCTTGTGTAGATCGCGTTCCAGGATCAGCCAGCGTATATCCGGTTCTCCCCAGGGGCTTGCGATATGACTTGATGGTTGATTGGGGCAGTTATAAGGGTACATCCACAAGGATGTACCGGCCGATGACTGATGCAGGCACAGGGATACAAATCCCTGTGCCTGCATCAGTCATCGGCCTGTCCTATCGCATTCCTCTCGATTTGCTTCTTCCCTCCGAGAAAAACCATTTAAACAGGCTGGCATGATTCTGGTGACAACCTCTAAACTCATTGTTTGTTGGTGGTTGCTAGTTTTATGGATTGCACTACGCTTAACATCAGGTTTACTGCAGTCACTTTACCGTGCTCGGATAAAACAAGATCCAAACAAAATCTTTAGGACCCCAAGCCAACATTATTGTCCCGTGCTATAGCGTATGATCGAGGCTATGCCGATACATTGACTCGTACTGGAACAATGTGGATTATTTGTGCGATCGCCATATTATAAAGCCATGAGTGTGATTTTCCCTGTAATGGGATATTGGGCCTACCACTACCACTTTATGAGTGGTAGAGCCACGATACTTTTTGCAATTTTTTGTTTAACTCAGCGTCACCCTAAGGCAGACTGTAAGAGAATGCGGTTGGCATTAAGTCCATCTTAGTGTTTAAAGTGTAAATAAAAATAAATAAATAGATTCAATGATAGCACCTAGAAATCCCACAATCTAATCAAATTCAACGAAACTATTCATAAAATAACACATGCTCCTGGATGTAAATCTAGTGTAATCACAAGCGCTTGAAGACGTTTCCCTAATTGCGAGAGGCGCCGGGAGCACAACTTAACTCTATAATTGAATGCAAACACGGCACTTACAAAAACAAACAGTCAGATGTGTCCAAACACTACGCTTGGCATAGTTGAGGAAACAAAACTATATTTACACTATCGTGAGAATGATATTTCATAGGCGAGTGATATAAGTTTTTTATTTAATTGAATGACGAGACGAGCAAAGCGCTCACCTGATGGTGAGCTCCACGCCTGCCCATAAACAGAAGCAACAATACACAGAACTTTGAATTACAAATCACTGCATGGTACTGAACTGCGCTCGGTACCCCGAGACATAAGATGTTAAGTCTCATAATGCCCAGTAATTTCACTTACTTTAATGTGACGATGGTACCAACCCAGACGGCCTCTCGCATACACGGGACCTACCATCAAATACCTTGGTTATACAGGTGTCATTATAAAATACATATTTTATAAAGATACCTGTTTTACCAAAAATGTGTATGTAGAAGTGCAAGGGATAGGTATTCATACCAGATGGACGGCAGTAGCAGGAGGTAAAAATGTGCTGCTGATGACGTCGAAAGACATCCTTATTGTGAGAGGCTCTTGAGTCCGCAAAGCGGTACCGCAAAGCTATTTCAACAGCAATCCAGAGTACACTCAGAATCCCCCGGACCGTCCCACTTGCGCCAAAGTAGGCCACCGCAGTAGATATTCGCTGCCATAGCTGGTTTAGTTAGGGACCCGATCCAACGATCATCCGGGACAACGGGGTCAGAAGGATGGTGAGCCTGGCATGATCATCCGTCTAACTCCGGAGCTAAGTAAGAGCTGGTTCCCACTTGTCGGGTGTCGGATCCGAATATTAATCGGAGGTTGTAGTAGCACAGCATTTTATATGAAGCTATTCACACTTATCGGAAACCGATTTTGTGTCGGCGCCGACAGTAAATGTCGGGTGTTTTGCCAGCCCTCTACGCCTGGAAAAAAATCGTGTCGGATCTCGCTCGCCTTTAAGTAAGAATAGCGCTGTTCACACTTTGTCGGGTGTCGGGGCCGTTTTGTAGTTTATGTTCACTAATATTTGAGCCAGTAGATCGTTGAATGTAGATATTGACATCCTAAAATAATTGAAAAACTTAATTTCGTCACTCCTCAATTCTGTTATTAAGTTCTGGAATGTTCCCAAACTAAATCGTTCCCTCAGGATTGGGTGCACCCAATATTTTCTTTCCTTCGCTCTCTTTCTTTGTTTTCTCCTTAAATAATAATACATAACAACAAGATCTTCGTCGACGTCCATCGTGCACAGTCACCTCGCGTATAGTGCTTAAAATTGGCACTAGCTTCGGCCGCGGCCGACATCCGATTATTAACCGAAGTGTGAACAAAGGCGCCGACCTCCGATTAATATTCGGATCCGACACCCGACAAGTGGGAACCAGCTCTAAGGATCTGTTATTGGGATTTTTCCTCCAGGAAAAAAGAGGTGCAATAAATGGACGAATATATTACCGTCTTATGATGGGATGCCGAGTGAGGGTGGCGATCCTCAAGTATTAACTTAGATTTGGAACAAATATTTGTTGATCATAATCTCATTTCTCTCGGATCGATTTTTATAGCATAGTCTGGCAAACGGATAAGTGGGTTACCTAATGGTAAGTGATCTCCACCGCCCCTAAACGTCTATAATACTAAAATAATCATAGTCAATCTGTAGCTTCTCAATTCACAGTACAGGCTAAATGCCATATGTACTTTACGATATAATAGAAATTACTGTATTTTGCAGACTTCGTTAAAGGCAGAATATGCATAGAAAACTGAAAGAAAATTATAATACGAGTATGTTGTGAAAATGATCAGTAAAAGAGTCATAAAAAGTTATACAAGTTTTACTGTTCTTGTAAAATTTTCATAATGTTCCTGAGTAAAGTCACAAACATGCACTGGACTCATAAAAATTGATATTGTCAGCGAACGATAAAAGGCTTTAAAAATATCACTCATATTTCATTTTTACGAACTTACATGATATTTAAAACTCCACCCTAATATTAACTTAAAATATATTCAGATAAAATTCATATTTCCATAACAAGGGGAACGTACTAAATTTGCCAGAGATTAATGGCATTCAAAAATGCACTCACATTGTATGAAGATAGAGTTCATTTCAAATTGGAGTAGGGTAGTTGCACTAATTGTTGTTCTCATATTAGTGTGAGATCCGCAGGTCGTTTAACCCTATTTAGTATTTATGCTCTTACAAGCTTATTTCACACTTCAGCTGTTATTGTGGGACAGGTCTGTGCATATTGGGTCCCGAGTGACGGGTTTATGACTTCAATGAACCACATTTGTTGCTACAATATTCAAAGGGTCAAAGCCATATAAAACTTGTTTTTACCCTCATTAATAGTTTGAATGGAATGTAAATGGTTAGCTTTAAAACCAAAATAAGTGCAATAGAAGAGTAATCACGCTGTAGCCAGTTTTATCTATGAAATGAATAGGCCGGCTCTACCTATTACCGCCGTCTCAGAAAATCGAAGTGAATTGGCAGCATACTTACTGCCTGTCTAGAATTTTTATATTTTGCACATTTTAATTAATTTTAAAGTCTTACCTTAGGCCAAAAGTTCTAAAAAAAATCGAGTATAGCGAGTAGTTGGCTGCGAAGCGAGAAGCAATGGGTTCGATTCCCGCAGTGCGACAAATGATTGTGTGACCATCATGCTGTTTCTGGTGGTAGGTATACATGGGCGGTGGAGATTACTTACCATCAGGTGACCCACTTGATCGTTTACCAGCCCATGCTAGAAAAAAAGTGACTCACAAATATTTGTTTCGGGTCTGGATGTTGTGGGACCGCAAGTTCCTCGAAGTTTCTGATACCGACGACATAGATTAACCTTGTGTGGGGTCAGGGCTATGTTACTACTTTACTCTACTTTTTCTCGAATCTATTCCAAAATCCAACCTATCAAATGCCAAAATATCCTACATAAACTAATTTCGTGTAACTATTTAACTTGAATGATTTAGGGGAGGCCTCTATCAGATAAATAAAGTTAAACATCTTTTGTCTTTATTACGAAAGTTTCTATAACTCGTAAAGAGGGTGTACCACAGACAAATAAAACTAGAAGACGCCACATTACAGATCCTCCTCATGGGGTTACTAAAACTGGTTGTGAAACGAACAACCGCAGGCCCGATATCCCATCGAGGCAAATTTTTATATGATTCATAAAATTTTGTTTTGGATCTGGGTGATATGAATGCGAAACCCCCAAATTTCTCGATGCACACGCACTATTAAATGTTTATCTGCCACCGTTAAATAGAAGCTATATTTTTATAGCATAGACCAGAAAACTAGGAAGTGCGTCACCTGATGGTAAGTCGCCACCGTCCATAATACCAAAAGTATAGGCTCGTTACCGACCTTAAAGGAAAGTGATTGGGAAAGGGAGAGGGATTTACGCCTCCGGATAAAAAAAATCAAAAAATCAAAATCTTTATTAATCATGTAGGCTAAGAAAGCGTTTATGACAGGTCAAGTACAGAAAATTTGTCATTAAAAAGAATAACTTAGAATTAAGGGAACTTAGGACTAACCGCCGCGCTAAAGGCTGGCAGGAAAAGGCACACCAACAAGCATGGGAAAAGGGAGGGCATCCTTAAGTGAAGGGATTCACGGACTAGGATAAGGAAATCGGGATAGGGCAAGACGGAGTAGGGTAAGTTTACAAAAAAATTGTAAGGATTTAAAAGGTAAGGAGATCTCACTGACCGTACAAAAAGCAGTAGCAAGCCGCTATTTTACACAGGTTTTCTGTGAGATAGTTCCTCTACAACCCGGTCAACCCGACCTATTCAAGCTGTAAACAAATCTGTCTATAATGTGGCTTTACTACTCAGAGACAAAAATATGTGTTGCTATTGATGTTCATTTTTCGTGATCATCTTATTGCAGCATCTCAGCCGTCAAACCCATTGGTAATTTTACGTTACGTATTTTTTAGATTGACCAATTTAAGTACCATTCGTATCCATAGATATTCAAATATATAGATAACCACTGGAGCACAGGATTCTCAATTTATAATGAGAACTGCCATCAGATACTGGTCCATGTCTATTTGTTACATGTGAATACGATCATAGATGTCTGTACTTGTATCTGTCTGCTACGTACGATACCTGTAGATATGATTGAAGCTTCACATATTTTCTACTTTTTTTTCGACATATTTAATGACTATATTTTCATGTGCTATTTCTATGTGGCATCTTTAGATTTATTGGTCTGAGAGTGGGGTAAGATCGAGGTCACTCGTCTTCGAAGCCCGGTGTAGAATTAAACACGTAATTACTGTGATTGCACTGCGGTACATTCTATACTTTCAGTATAGAAAAGAAGGCAGTGGATAGGGTTGCCTCGACGAAGGGTGAAACGAATACATAGGTAATTCCATTTTCTACTCTTCTTATTCTACTATCATAATAGAAACTATGAATGATTATTTTTAATATTTGTGAGTTTAGGTGTTTTTGAGTTTGTAAAGTTGGATGGTTAATCAATCACTCTCTTATGGCTTAACGGATTAGGATAAAAGGGGAATAATAATAATAATGATAATCATTACCTGATGGTAAGTTGACCTTTGACAATTTTACTGCCATTTCACTTTGGTTTTTATGAGATAATACCGCTTCGGTCGATCCATTCATAATACTATAAATAAAACTAGCTAGAAAATGGAGTACAGAATGGGATAACCACCAACGAAAATTCCTACCAACTATTTAGCTGTGCACATAAACATTACCTCATCCACGTTTCAGCCAATCTAAACACCCTCAGCCGGAGGCGACGTCGTCCGAAGAAGTATAAAGCGGCTTGTCAAAGATAAATTGGCTTTTGGCTTTACAGTGCTTGACCGTGGCGTAATTAAGATTAGCCAGCCGAATTAAACCACGTACATACTTGAGTGCATTTGGAAGGCAGGATTCGTTAGTTAGATGTAGAAACATTGCATTTCGGAAATGGAATTTTCTACCATTACTGCTTTTACTCGTAAATATGTCTTTATTGATTTGGCTATAAATAGCATGAACACAACTAACGAAGATTGCTTAGAGTTTGTTTATTGATTTTATGTTACCCTAAAGACAAAAAAAGACGATACATTAGACCGAGGTGAAGAAGCGATGGAAGACTTCTATCGGAAAAAATGGTCCACATAACCACTTGATATGAAACATTTTGTTTTTGTTTAATTATGACTGTTATTTTTATTGGTAGCTTTGGAAATCATGTCAATTCATTAGTTCCGAAACATTTATAAAAAATATGCGTCCTACATATCATAAAAATTCTTAAAGGCTTCTTAGGCTTGTCACTACTTACGAAATACCTGCTACTTAATCTAAATTCAAAATTAGACCATCCAAATTTAACGACCGTTGGTACACTAATTTGAAAATAAACTGAAGCGAGGATTCGAGTCACTGGACAAACAACTTCTAGTTAAGATGCCATTCCGGAGACAACGGGACGGGATTAAGGCAATCTCGCCGTTTGAACGGTCGCCACGTCTTTGAAACTGTTGCGTTTGAAAGTAGGTTTTTGGGGATTAAAGTGAGATTAAATTCATGATTATTATGTTGTGTTGTTTGTTGATTTTACTTAATTCTATCAAGAATGAGACAGAATTGTGTGGATATTACTTCGAATTTATTCATGGCACGAAATTAAATAAAACAATGTATTCGGTTCTTATTACAATACCCCCAAATCCTAATAACGTGTTGTTGATGGACCCTGTTGTATTTTCTATCAGATATTTTAGGGCTAACTATAAAGTGAATTAAATTTTTATTTTTTTATTTGAATGACGGCACTGCTTGTCTCTCGCCTGATGGGATGCGCCACGCAAGCCCATAAACAGAAACAACAGTACACAGAACTTTGAGTTATAAAGCACTGCATGGCACTGAACTGCCGGACCGAACCGGACTAATGGACTGACGGACTGATTGACTGTATAGCTACAGATACTCAGGGCTCATAAGATTTCACCCATCCAAAAAGCATGTAACGCGCACACTACACGGTCAGGTATATATACCATAGTTTGAATTAACATTAGAATGTCGCTGCTGCGAAACCACAACTTTACACTCCGCCAAAGAGTGCTCAACGCGGCTAAAGAAGTTCACTTCAAAAAAACATTAATACCACTTTGATTTAATTTTGTTATTTCTCAAATGCCCTGCCGTTACACGTTAAATTTACAAAGCTAAACTTCATAAGTGTTGAGAGCTTCTTAATGCACGCTCAACAATTAGTGCCACTGCAATGACCCACATCTTAGTTTAGATTCCTTTGGACTGTTTGTATACGAACATTATTACACCTTCTTGCGAATGCAGTAAAGCCTAAAATACTTTCAAGACTGCTCAATATACGACCGTCGTATAAAGCACATTCTAAATTTAAACTTAATGTACTAGCAATACAGTGCCAATTGCACTGGCTCTTCAATGATTGATGTGATTTGTATTTGTAACAATTTGAAAGACACTGAAAATTGAAATTTAGAATGTTAACTCTAAAGTTGATTTTCCAATGTTACTGGGTGTATTTGTGAAGAGAATATTACGTTTGAGTGAGGAGAGCAGAGGTCACGGAGCCGGTACGTGTGAGGTCATAACGTGTGGACGTCGTGGACACTTATGTACGGATATGAGTGTAAATTAGTGATGTTACATGTGACGTTTTTATTCGCGTTTGCTGATAAACTACTCGTAGAATTTGTGAAGGGAATGAAGATAACTTGGCAGTAACAGAGTTCTGTATAACAGCAACTTCTTGAGAGAAGTGTGAAAAAGTAATAATGCAGGCCTGCATAGTTCTATTGGCCGTCAAGAGATGCATAGTTTTTCGTTGGTAGTATCTAGTGTAACATACTCACTTTACTTTATAAAATACTCGTTAGAGTACTAATAGTAGCAATTAAGCTAGAATCCAAGATTCATTAGCAGTTAGAATTTTCAAGAATCAATAAATTATGTAATTTACAAAAATATTAAGAGACTCCACTGATCCTAGCAACAGGAAAAGAATAAACGAAGAACAAATAAGCCCTTACAGAATTTTACTTCTACTAATATTATAAATATTCAAGTTTGGTTGTTCGTGAATATAATCAGTCACTCCTCAACGGCTGAAGGGATGTGGATAAAATTTGACATAGACGGATTTATGGATATAAATTAGGGCATATAATAATATTTATCGCAACAATTTATTTCTTTGGCATAATTTTAACGTTTTTTTAATGAAGGAAAATAGTTGAACGTGAGTTTGGCCGCGGGCAAATGCTTGTCACCAATAATAGTTTTCATGTTTCTTTTTCAATTGCTGGTGATAGGATATTCGTATCCGCCCGGATAGCGACCACCGTACACATGGTGTTAAAACCTTCTATAGTCACTCACACACCTTGTGTGGCTCGCGTTCCAGGATCAGCCAGTGTATATCCGGGTCTCCCGAGGGGCTTGTGACATGACTTGATAGTTGGTCGGGGCGGGTATAGGGGTATATTCCCGTATACCTGTGCCTGCATCGGTCATCCGCCTGTCCTGTCGCAGCTTCTTCCCTCTCTGAAGAGGGAAGAAGTATTTATACAAGCCCACATGATTTTGGTGACCACTGATAAACTCATTGTTTATTGTTCGCTAGTTTTTTGGACTGCACTACGCTTACCATCAGGTGAAGTATCTATCTATCACTTTGTCGTAGTCGGATAAAAAAAAAACCAAAGAAAATGAACTTAAATAAACTATTAAACCATATTCCATAAAGTTAAATATAATACTGAAGCACATCCAACGACTATAACTCCTAAACTAACACTTTTCACCCAAATTTCTCGTATAAAAGAAAAAGGCTGTTTCAAACGAAAGCCGATGTCTCGTAGATAAGAAGGGAATTGTTATAAATTCAACAAAAAGGCGGTGTCCCTACAAGTTTCGTCATTGGATAAAAAAAGTTTTAAATTGAATTAACTGAGGACAATCCGGAATGTTGCGAGTGTGAATTAAAACTTCGCTGTTAATCGCTTTAGATGGGAACGGTTTTAGGCGTTTTTTATGTGGGAGCCAGATTTCATAAAATAAGGCAATTAGAATCGGAAACACAACACGGCTTACACATTGTTGCTTGGCGGCAGAAATGGACAAAGCGATAGTACCAACCTACACGGCTTCTCGCATACGAGGGACATACCCTAGTACCAACCACCTTGTAAAAGTACTACTTTATACTAATTCACTAATAACCATGTAAAACACTTGATGTGGAGTCAATTCCAAAACAATTCTCTTTCTCTGAACTCATAGTTAATAAGATGAAGGCATTTTCGACGAAATTACGCAATTTGGGATTTGGTTAACCAATATACGAATTTCTGCAGAAAATCGTCAATCATACATAATTTTGAATGTCATTTATGTTGCCATTTTGAAAGAAAAGACCTTTTATTAATACACCGGCACATAGACTGGCAAATGGAAAAGTGGGTCGCTTGATGGTAAGTAACCTTCACTGCTCATGTACGCCCATAATACTAGAAGAATCATAGGCGCGTTGCCGACCTTAAAGGGAAGGGATAATTAAGGAATTGGGAAGAGGAGGAGGATTTGGGCCTCCAGATATCCCACTCACCGTACGAAACGCAGCAGCAAGCAGATATATTACGTCGGTTTTCTGTGAGACAGTTATAACGACCCGGTCGAGCCGGCACATACGTGCTGTAGACAAAACTATCTACAGCGTGGCTCTACCGCTCAAGAACTTCAGAGTATTTCTTATTCAGATTAAGAAGCATTTTAAGCCCTGGTGATTCTCATGTAACAGGCCAAAACCATTAACATTTATGCCCCCCATTCTTAAAACCAGTACGCCCCCTGCTGGCATGTAACTTTATGTTTAATTAGGACTATGAAATGTTCATACCTCGGCTTATTTCATCAAACTTCACTATGTAAATTATGTTTAAGCGAAAATTTATTTTCCGGCCCCACAAAACGAGGTAACTTTTAAAATATTAGTGAAACTGAATTTTAGTTATATTGTACTTGGGCGTTTTCGAAAGATAATGTACCCCTTACTTTTTAGCTGTCCTCTGTGTTTGAACTTTAATAAGAAATAAAATATATTTCTGGCTAATTATATATACCTGTCTGCCGCCTTGCATGACCCCATGCACCCCACGCGTTTTTACAATAAAATACCTTTGTTATCTTCAAATTTATTTTCTATTATTTAGTTAGACTTTCTTCGTTTTTTTAACTATTATTTATTTTAAATATAATATATATACATAAACGTCTACATCCAAAATCGACATAGCATGTCTTCTATCGACCAAACAAACGATACAAAGAATGAAATAAACTTAAATAAAATTAAAAAATGTCTCTTCGTCGACATTTCTGCACTCTTGTCGCTGTCGTTTAGAAGCGAAGTAGGGAATTTTTCAATTTTATTTTCAAACTCCGATAGCCGAGTGTGGCGAAAACAAACGTGTAGGATCGTTTTACACACTCTATGGCTCTGTGAAGGAAAGTTATATTACTTTAACGGCGTAATCAAGCTTGTACCGGAGAAACTAAGTACTTAGTTTAGATCCATTATAAAAGTCGCAAAACTTAAGATTTTGATATATCATCCCAGCCCTACAATGCCACATAAAAAGAAGAAAAGGAAAATTTCATCACCATCGGATACATGGCTTTTGCTGGTGGTAGGATTTTCATATCCGGCCGGATAGGGGCTACCCTACACATGGTGAAACCTGCCATTATGATCCACACGCCTTGTGTAGATTGCGTTCCAGGATCAGTCAGTCTATATGCGGTTCTCCCGAGGGGCTTTCGCCATGATTTGATGGTTGGTTGGGGCGGGTATAGGAGAACACCCATTTATCCCTGTGCCTGCATCGGACATCCTGACCTGTCGCAGGCCCATCGATTTGCGTCTTCCCTCTTCGGAGTGGGAAGAATCATTTATACAGGCCGGCATGATTCAGATGACCACCGATGAACTCATTGTTTGTCGGTGGTCGCTAGTTTTTTGGACTGCACTACGCTTACTATCAGGTGTAGTGAAGTCACTTTGCCTTGCTCGGAAAAAATACAAAAAAAAAATATTCACAAACATCTAAACTTTCACATTTACTTTAGATAATAAGACAACGAAACATCTTGAAGCAGGATATTGGTATCAATCACAATTAATTTCAACATTCCATTCCACTCCTTGCTGCCTCATCACTGTTATTCTTCTAATATAATATCCAACAAAACTATCACCCGGCAGTCACTGTTAAAATCCCTAAAAAACAACCTCAATAAATATTTTCCACCAAACACTTTAGAAACACAATATTTTTCACCAACACTGTCGGTCTCAGCTCGAACATCGTAAACACCTAATCGGTAAACAAACAAACCAACAGACCCAGACTATCGAGCTTATTTACGCGGCAATATGTTTTTTTCGAAGTTTCGACGAGATATAGGTTGTATTCTCGGCTGTCGTCGTGACAGATACCCGGCACCTACTCCCACACATCACTGTCGTCTGGGAGGGTCGCTTCAAAGAAACAGGGTCGATACGGTTTCCAATATTTGGAACAGAAAATTAAATATCTGTCTTTTTGATTGTTCACATTTTGCAGTATGTCACTGGATGTCTCAATATAGGAGTAATGTTTCTGTAATTTGTTGTTGTCTGAATTGTTAATGATGCAGATGGTACTTCTAAGAGACGCTACAATATCTTCCTTGATAAACTTGACCTTCCTAGAGCACAGGAGTTTGTAAATGTATTAAATTTTATTACTATGCACTGTCATCTTATCAATTACAGAACTACATACTATGGCAGAGAATAGAAGCTTCGTTACATCCATACAATTTACAATTTACAATTATTGGTTGTGATATAATCAGCCGTGTCAAACATAAGTACACACTTGTATTCCCATAGGGGTAGGTAGACGTCCTACTAATGCTATAACCACAATAAGAGTCCAGTTTCGAGACAGTTTCAGATGCAGTCGTCAACATTTTTTGTATAGTAGAATGGCATCATATATTTGAACTAAAACTAGAATTTCCTATTTGAAAGCAAAATCGTGTTCAAACTAAGTTATTTTAAGGAAATTGATTTTCTGACTATATAAGTGGTGTATTATACTTACAGTTGCTTGCATTTATGGTTTAGTGAAACCACTTTTCTTGAACTTTGTACTTTGTCAGTGAACTTACTGGAGAGAGTTAGTATCATTCGGCTGATTAGTGCAGTGCTATAGTGTATAAACACTGTGGTGTTTCGGTCTGAAGGACATTGAAGCCAGTATAATTAACATTATGAGACTTAACATGTTATATCTCGGTATGACGAGAGCAGTTCAGTGCCATGAGGTGCTTTGTAATTCAAATTCTGTGTGGTGTTGCTTCTGTTTATAAGCAGGCGTGGCCCGTATAATTAGGAAAACGCCTTGTTCTTCTCATCATTCAATTGGATATTAAAAAAATATATAAAATACAATGTTATTCTCGGCATGTTTTTAAAGGTTAAAAAGAAAACAAATTTAAGCTGACGTTTGCATCCCCGTTGCCTACGCAAAGGTACACCTTTTTTTTATAGCATACGAGCAAGTGGGTCACCTGATAGTAAGTGAACTCCACCGCCCATGTATGCCCACAATACTAGAAGTATCATGGGCGCGTTGCCGACCTTAAAGGAAAGGGATAATTAGGGATTGAGAAGGGGGGGGGGGAGATTTGGACTTCCGGATATCTCACTCACCGTACGAAACGCAGCCGCAAGCCGCTACTTTACGTCGGTTTTCTAACTTGTGCACTTGTAGCCATGGTTCATCGAGAGTACGTTCTCTTGATATCCCTGACATGGCTAAATTAATACCGTCGACAACGCAAGCAAACATCTAAATCAGAACAAAACAAATAATTACAGGCGCCTGTTGATTTAGTGGCAACAGAGCAGTAAATCATGCAGATATCCGGATTAACCTTGCCGTGCACTCAACAGCTATAACGTACACTGCCGTACAATTAACGCTACTGTTATATTTTCTGACCTGATTTGGCTGGTGATAGGACTCCTATCCACCCGGATAGCGACCACCGTACATATGGTGTTAAAACCTGCCATAGTGATCGCCTTGGGTGGTTCGCGTTCCAGGATCAGCCAGTGTATATCCGGTTCTTCCGAGGGGCTTGCGACATGAGTGTTGGTTGGGGTGGGTATAGGGGTACATCCTTGTATTACTGTGCCTGCATCGGTCATCCGCCTGTCATAGGCCCCTCGATTTGCTTCGCGTTCCAGGATCAGCCACTGTATATACTATTCTTCCGAGGGGCTTGCAACATTGATGGTTGGTTGGGGTATAGGGGTACATCCTTGTATTACTGTGCCTGCTTCAGTCATCTGCCTGACCTGTCGCAAGGCCTTCAAGATACCACCACGATACCACGTGCAGATAGTTATGTGTACATCATGAATGGGCCGGCTTGACCGGGTCGTTACCACTGTCTCACAGAAAACCGATGTAAAGTAGCGGCTTGCTGCTGCGTTTCGTATAGTGAGTGAGATATCCGGAGGCCCAAATCTCTTACCATCAGGTGACCGATTGCTCGTTTTTATATTATAATACATACATTTAACAGTACAGAAAAGCTAAAAAATTCAAAGATTTGTAATGTGATGTCGTAACAAACATATTTTTACCCGTGCGAAGCCGGCGCAGTTTGCTAGTTGGGAATAATTTTAAAAGTATGGCCGTTAATGTAAAACATTCGTGACTCAAATGCCGCAGTTACGGCGATTTAAAAAAATAACATTACATTCTATTGTGCGGTGCAGGGGACGACGCTGAGTCTTTTATCCATTGTTTACGTGCGTTTATTCTTTCGAGCCTTTTTGGTAGAGTGCGGGTTAAATTGTCTGGAAAATGTATATTTGGGGGTGAATGCCCTCGAGCTTTTCAGAATAGATTTTATAGAAATGATAAATAGGCTTTTTTTATTTAATTGACTGACGAGACGAGCATGGCGCTTGCCTGATGGTAAGTATTATTACACTTACGGTGGCTCTTTTGAGAAAATAAACATGTATTGGATGTCAAATAGTTATTGAAAAAATAAAATCAAATTGAAAAAAAAATATTTTCAATGTGAAATGTGATATATTACACAGAGTGAATATTAAATAAAAAAAAATTCCGTGGGTCAGCTAAAAACAGTAAGTAAAATAAATACAACAACTAAAACAAGTCTCAATAAGTGAATTAGGTTAAGACTTGAAAAATTGAAAAAAAGAACGTGAAACGTGTTGGTTATTTGAGTTTCTTGGTCAGCAAACGTTCTATGAGGTGTACCACACTCCTTGTTAACTAATTTTTTATTTGTAATGATATTTGACGTCGACGATTCTAGAAAAAATTGGTGTGTGTCGTGGGACACCAGGTAGGAACGAAGTTCCTTCGGCTAATGTAGAATCGACACAAATTGAAATTGAAAAAAATACAAATTATCAACTAAAATAACAAAATATGTCTCTTTATTTTTGTTTGACAACATAAAATTACATAGAAATAGAATAGAAAAATAGAAATAAAAAAAAGACGTGTAGCACTCGGAGACTGCCGCGGTAAAGCTATTGTATAGCATTTTTTATCAACTTATGTAATTATAAATAAAAACTTATTAATTTAGACTTAGACTGGCTACTAAACGGTGGACGGCCGTGTTCTATAATCAAAAATTCAAATTCAAATTTCAAACCGCGTCTACATTTCCAAATGTCATACGTTATCTATCTGTTTTATTAACGGAATTTCGACTTTAACTTTGTGTGCTAGATATCAAATTAAGTTTAAAAAAAGTCTCATTTAACGGTTTTATTCCACGCATTTTTTCCACGCATTTTTCTTACGGTTTTACTATCACATTTTTTTCAGTTCGGTCACGCAGCGAATTCCCTATCCCCTCCAAGCCTGCCGTAAGGAACTTCGTTCCAATATCTGTTTGTGTCTCAGCATCACATTTGTTACTGCTTACATAACGATTACAAATAAATGTTTTTGATGATACATTGGAGGTAAAATATATATTCGCTTCACAGGCTTGATCCATCGTTTGATTCATGGATGTATTAGGTTGATCAGTTATTTCAGACGGTTCTGTAATATTCATCACCGGATCTATCTCAGCCGTTGACTTTTTTATTATTCTCCTGTCCATGAAGCGTTTGTGTCTAAATAAATAAATTACGATAATATAAATAAAAATTAAATTAAATAAAACAGGTATTGCTAAATCATTAACTATATCAAATAATATGTCTAAATTTTTTAGTCGATTATTTCTATTAATCTAAATATTTTAATCAAAACTTAATTTTTTTACGTACCTACTCAAAACTGTGGATTCGTTGACTTTACATCTTCTATAAACTGATGGAAAAATAGTTGGAGTGTAATTAGGACTTGATTCAACATCTGATTTTTCACCACCAATGAAGTGTTCACTGCATATAACATCCATAGGTTTTGGAGACCATAACGATCCATCAATACTTTACAAAAAAATATTAATTAAATTATTACTCCGTTTTCTTACACGACATACGCATGTATATGACATTATTCTATAGAATACGGTTGTAGGTTATAGTAATACTTACTTTTGCCTTTTAACAGCAGTTATCCATTTTTTTCGCTGATTTAATTTCCACTTGGCAACCGGAAACTTATAAAATTTACAATTACTATTCCTACTAGTATTTTTGCAATCGACTACACAACAACTTTGATGACCCATTTTATTTTATTTATTTAATTAAACTGACACACGTGTTATTGTTATGGTCATAGATAATAAAGAGCCACCCGTAGTTCTGTATTGTCCGCAGCGAGCGCTGACATCACTTTTGTGTCCCCCACTATGCCTTACGCATCCAGCGAATACAAAGACGCAAAATATGTATCCCAGGTATTATAAAATCTCTAAGCACACCTATTTTGGCGCCATCTTTAATTTTTCAGAGCAAGCGTTTGTTTCAAACGACCGGCACAACTTGGACGAAGGTTCCAAACTTAAACAGAGTTCAGATGTATTCCACTAGATGGCTCTATATTATAAAATACATTATTCTTATTTATTTTTAAAGGTTTTTCAACAGAATATACCTCAAAAATTCTTATGTATGTATGCTTCGAGATAACTCCACGAAATGTAGACCCATTTTGAACATCATGTTTTATATTCGTCAGCGATTGCTTTCGTTTCAATTTAGTTAAGATCTGTAGGTCACGTACAAGTTTTGATAGTTTCCTAAAATGATAACAGTTTTCTTAATTATTTCTTAAGTTTACGCGAATGTTACACTTTGAAATAAATATTATTTAAAGGAATTATATCGCATTTTTTTATTTTAATTTTGGTTCCGACGTTTCACCCTGTGACCACGAAGGCTTAAGCTTTCAAAACGTCGGGACCAACATTGAATTAAAAAAACTGCGATAAAATCTGTGCCTAGCAGTAGGACATCACAAAAAAATCATATGGTTATTTAATCGTAGGTACCTATATTGCATACATACATATGTATTTTAAAAGCATCGATATACGACAATTAGATAACTGTTTATGATTTTTTTTCTAAAAATTTGAACTTTAAATTACTCTCCTCTAAAGATTACTTAATGTCGCTTATATATTTTTGGCTTTCAAGCATCGACTTGATTTCGAATTTTTATAGAGGACTCAGGTATACAGGTTTCCTCACGATGTTTCCTTCACCGTTAAAGCAAATGCCAATTAACTATGAATACACACGTAACTTAGAAAAATCAGAGCCCATGAGGCTGGTTTCGAAGCTGTAACTTCTATATTAAATTTAAATAGACATTACTGGGCATTATGGACGTAACATCGTATCTCTCGGGGTGTCGAGCATAGTCCAGTTCTGTTCTGTGTGGTGTTGTTTCTGTTTATGGGCAGGCGTGACGCTTACCATCAGGCAAGCGTCCTGCTCGTCCAGTATTCAAGTCAATCAAATAAAATAACTACACCCAACAGTCACACACATAGTCCTGACTCCACAGTAAGATGCGAGTCTTATGTCCAGGGTATCAGGAACTACGAGAGACTGGTCTCACAACACCCAGACCCCGAAACAAATATATGTGGATCATATAAAATTATAAAAAATAGTAGGAAGCCATCTACCACTAGACGAATGAGGCGAATTATACTAGAAACTTCATATAATTATAACAATACATATTATTATATAACTACTAAAAACGTTCTGAAGCCCGTCCAAAACTTTGGACGTTACTTCCATCTGTATTCAGACAAAGTTCCTTGAGAGTTTTGACACTTTAACCAGCCGCGCCAAGTTTAAATCTCAGTAGAATTTGAAGTTCTATATACGTGTATACTGCACCCCATCCGTGGATCACGCGTGACACCATTAGTTCCCCATTCTTCTTCTTGTTCGTGACGCTCTTGGCAGAGCGGTCGTGGCCATCGTTTTTGGTCCTTTTTAATCATTGGCTGATGACATGGATTGCCTCACGATCTGCCGCCATCTCTGCCTGTTTGCTGACATCCTGGTGGTCTTACGAAATCGGCCGTCCAATGCACACTTGATTTGGTCAGCATGGGCGTCCGTACCCATAGTAATCGCAATCATACTATGATGTCCTTAAATTTATATGGCGTAGTTCCGACTGACTCATCATCGCCTTATCCGAGCCTATATAATATTACAGAAACATGACATTTTGATTGGTGTTGATTGTATATTGATGACTTTTCTAAGAAAATATTTTTTGAATGGGGAAGAAACAGTTTTTATAGTCGGAGAGGAAGCTAGATAAAAATTAAGGTTAGAGATCATCATTCATCTTCACCATTACCATACCACGCACGTGTAAGTTCTGGAATGAACTCCCTGCCTCGGTGTTTCCCGAGCGTTATGACATGTCCTTTCTCAAACGAGGCTTAAAAAGATGATTCCTTCAACGGTAGGCAGCGGCCTGGCTGTGCCCTTGGCATTGTCGATGTCTTTTTTTATTTTTTATCCTAGCACGGCAAAGTGACTGCTCTACACCTGATGGTAAGTGTAGCCCAATCCAAGAATAGTGTCGACCAACGATAAACAATGTGTCCATCGTAGGTCGGCAACATCATGCCGGCCTGCCAAAGGGCCAAGGGGGACGGGAAGGAAAAAGGGATTGGAAAAGGGTTAGGATCAAGGGGCAAGCCCCCATGGGGAGAACCGGATATACACTGGCTGACCCTGGAACGCGACCCACACAAGGTGGGCCACTATGGCAGGTTTTAGCACCAGTGTACGGTGGTCGCTATCCGGTCGGATACAAGTATCCTCCCACCAGCATAAGCGACTATGAGCGACGGTGATCGCTTACCATTAGGCAGGCCGCTTGCTCGTTCGTCTATTAAGGCAATAAAAAAATACACTGTGGGGCTTCACTGAGGTGATTAAAATACATAAAAATAGCATCATCACCATCAGCAAAATAATTAAATCTCCTACCGGCACAAGAATTTACATTGAGTTTCGTCTTGTCTGCAGAATTTCCTTATAAAGGGAATTCAACTAATCTCTGTCAATTTAACGGAGTCAATGAATATAAGATTAATTGGGTAGCCTATCTCAACGATCGAGCCTCCGTTGAATAATTAATTGGGCTGCAGCAGGGTGGACTTTGGTCAGTGCATTAGGGGCCCATACCCTCCACGTCTTAAAACTTCGATGAAATATCACTACTGTCTCTTCATTCTCTGCTACATGTACGTGAAACTCAAGTATGATTTTCTTATTTTTTTTTATTTTTTCGTTATTCTTAAAAAGAAATGAAATTGATCACGTACTAGTTTTAAAATGGAGATAAAAATTTTCTTTTCTAAATGAACGTACCTAACAAAACGCCGGTTAAGCCAGTTAATATACTTAGTGAACAGGTTTATATGTTCGTAAGGATAGCCTTCGTGGCACAATGGACGAGCAAACGGCTGCGAGACGAGAGGCCGTGGGTTCGATTCCCGCACCGAGATAAATGTTTGCATGATCCAGGAATATGTTTTGGGTCTGGTATGGAACCGCAAGTAGCTTGTAGGCTCCGATCCCTACGATAAAGGTTTTACCTAGTATGGGGACATGTGTGTAACTGTTGCGTGTATTTAATGATGTTTTTCTGACTGTTGGGTCTTCAAGCAGTAACACTGGGGCCCACCACTGACACTACGTCTCACTCCGTCTCTGACATAAACATTCTACACAATTTCCTATTTACTTCCATCTCATTCTATCGCAATAATTGAACAAGAGACAGACGCATTATCGAATCTTTGTCCAATATAAATTTATGTATATCGCTTCCTTCTATTAAGCTTTTTAATTAGCAATTGTGCGCCATTACGGACTGCTTGCTTTTATTGCCGCCTTGGAAATTAGATTCGTCGTTACAAGTTGGTGTAACTTTGGAAAGTAAGACATTACGTCTTTATTGTTTTGATTTAATGTGTCTCGAGTCTGGTAATTAGTCTGAACATTCTACCGCCAAGTGGCAATATTGTGTCGCAGTTTGAAAACATTAAAGCTGGTGGAATTACTTAAAACGCTCATGGTTCTACATAATACCGCTTTATCGTCGGTTAGTTATACAAAGAAATATCATTAATTATATAAGGTGAGCCATGTAAATACTTCGCACCGATAGTGGTCAGTTATCTATACTAATAATAAAGCTGTAGAGTTTGATTGTTTGATTGTTTGTTTGAACGCGCTAATCTCAGGAACTACTGGTTCGAATTGAAAAATTCTTTTTGTGTTGGATAGTCCATTTATCGAGGAAGGCTATAGGATATATAACATTACGCTGCGACCATTAGAAGCGAAGCATCAGTGAAAAATGTTGCAAAAACGGGGAAAATTATTCATATTTGAAGGCTTCCGTTGCTAAGCTACCTAAATAATATTATTTGAAGGCTTCCGTTGCTACCCAAATCTATACTAATATTATAAAGCTGTAGAGTTTGATTGTTTGTTTGATCACGTGGGCGGAGCCGCGAGCAAAAGCTAGTGTAATATAATATAAGTAGAAATGAGTAAATAAAATACAAAAAAATTATTGATTATACTGTCAACAGATGGCACTGTTAAGTTTTTTTCTTTGGTGAAGAATTATGGAAATTAGGCGTACCGACAAAAAACACCTTTGAGAAATAATATAAAGAAATTACAGATAATAAAAGGCTCTATTATTACATATTAGCAATAATAGGCTCCGACAGGCTCCGTGTCGTAGTGGGCGAGTAGTTGGTTGTGACACGAGAGGGCGTGGGTTCGATTCCCGCACCGAGACAAATGTCTGTGCGATCCACAAATGTATGTCGAGACGGGCAAGTTGGTCGCCCCACGGTAAGCCACACGCCCGCCCATAAACAGAAACAACACAATACAGAACTTTGAATTACAAAGCACTGCATGGCATTGAACTGAGCTTGTCACCCTGAGACATAAGATGTTGTCTCATAACGCCCAGTAATTTCACTGGTTTCAATACCCTTTAAAGCGAAATACAACAGCGCTTACACACTTTTGCTTGGCGGTAGAAATAGACAAAGAAATGGTACCAACCCAGACAGCTTCTCATATACAAGGGACCTACCACCTTGTAAAATATATGTAATGTAGAATTTATATCCATTTTGTTTTTTTAGCGTCCTTTAAAATCCATAATGCTCAGTCAACCTAGAATTCTACCTAGATACATCCGACCACGTTTCCCCACAAGAAAGTTAAGATGTCAGTGGCCCTCAGTACTTGCGCAGTGGTATGCAAAAACAACAAGCACACTGAGGTATTAAACCCAATTAAGAGACATTTCCCTTGAGTTTGAGAGCTGTACGTCCGCGTTTATAGCTGATATCTTTATTGTTGTAGTGCGTGTTGTAGACAAAAAGCGATTTTCTTAGTTGACGAGATGATCTTTTTTTTATCTGAGCAAGGAAAAGTGACCGCACAACACCTGCTTTCCAAAAAACAAACAATGAGTTCATCGGTGGTTACCAAAATCATACTGGCCTGTATAAATGCTTCTTCTCTCTTCGGAGAGGGAAGCAATACGAGGAGCCTGCGACAAGATAGGCGGATGACTGATGCAGGCACCGGGATCCAAGGATGTACCCCTATACCCATCTCAATCAACCATTAACTCATGTCGCAAGCCCCTCGGGAGAACCGGATATACACTAGCTGATCCTGGAACGCCATCCACACAAGGCGTGTTGACCACTATGGCAGGTTTTAACACCATGTGTACGGTGGTCTCTATCCGAGCGGATAACAATGTCCTTCTAAATCTTAATATTTCAAAGAACAGTCCAGAAAATTCTATTGATTACAAATTGGTTATCATTTTATGACACAGATACTGTGGCACAGTGGACGAGTAGCCGGCTGTGAAGCGACAGGCTACGGGCTTCATTTCTGCACCGAGCATTTGTTTTCTCCCCTGGATGGTTGATGTCAGGCGGCCAGTCGTACAAACTATCATAATCTTTCTGTAACATGTATTAAAAAGCGTATTGTGCCCGACTGCGAGCGCATGTGGAAGAAGGAAGAAGCATTTATACAGGGCGACATGATTCTGGTGACCACCGATAAACTCATTGTTTATCGGTAGTTGCAGGTTTTTTTGGACTGCACTACGCTTACCATCAGGTGTAGTGCAGTCACTTTGCCGTGCTAGGATAAAAAAAAGAAGAAGACATTGGTTATTATTACACTACTATCGCTTATCTCTGAGACCATGAAATAAGGTACACAGAAACTCCCTTTGAATGCGGCGGGTCACTCTCGCGGGAGGACCTCGATGTTTTATGATAATCGCTTTGTTTAATTTATGTAGGCCTCGTTATAATTGATGTACACTAATTATTATGTTAGTCTAAGCCATGGCCAAATGTCGTTCTTAAAACACCAGGAAAAGGTAATTTATTTCTCTTATGATTATATATTCTGTGTGAAGTTTAGAATATAAGTCGGTTTTTCTTTTTTATTTGACTGAATGACGAAACGAGCAAGGCGCTCGCCTGATGATAAGCGCAATGTCTGCCCATAAACAGAAGCAACACCACACAGAACTTTGAATTACAAAGCACTGCATGGCACTGCACTGCGCTCGGCTTAATCTCAGTCTTAATCTCTTCAGGGATTACAGTTGTGAGTATGCTATGTATTTATATATCTTATCTTATATCTTTAAATGAGCAATTCTTGTATATATATATATTTGTATATAATTGGAATCTCGGAATCGGCTCCAACGATTTTCATGAAATTTTGTATATAGAGGGTTTCGGGGGCGATAAATCGATCTAGCTAGGAATCATTTTTAGAAAATGTCATTTTATTCGTGTTTTATCAACTTAAAGTAGTCCCAATTTAAACTGAAAAATATGACTCTATATATATAAAAATGAATCGAAACTCGAGACTGGCTCTACCGATTTGGCTAATTCTGATCTTGAAATATTTGTGGAAGTTCAGGGAAGGTTTACCCGGTGAGAAAAAATGAGTAACATAAATAATAAGTAAAGGAAAACACTAAAAACGACAACTTAATTTTCCAATACACACAGGGACAGGGACAGGGACAGGGACAGGGACAGGGACAGGGACAGGGACAGGGACAGGGACAGGGACAGGGACAGGGACAGGGACAGGGACAGGGACAGGGACAGGGACAGGGACAGGGACAGGGACAGGGACAGGGACAGGGACAGGGACAGGGACAGGGACAGGGACAGGGACAGGGACAGGGACAGGGACAGGGACAGGGACAGGGACAGGGACAGGGACAGGGACAGGGACAGGGACAGGGACAGGGACAGGGACAGGGACAGGGACAGGGACAGGGACAGGGACAGGGACAGGGACAGGGACAGGGACAGGGACAGGGACAGGGACAGGGACAGGGACAGGGACAGGGACAGGGACAGGGACAGGGACAGGGACAGGGACAGGGACAGGGACAGGGACAGGGACAGGGACAGGGACAGGGACAGGGACAGGGACAGGGACAGGGACAGGGACAGGGACAGGGACAGGGACAGGGACAGGGACAGGGACAGGGACAGGGACAGGGACAGGGACAGGGACAGGGACAGGGACAGGGACAGGGACAGGGACAGGGACAGGGACAGGGACAGGGACAGGGACAGGGACAGGGACAGGGACAGGGACAGGGACAGGGACAGGGACAGGGACAGGGACAGGGACAGGGACAGGGACAGGGACAGGGACAGGGACAGGGACAGGGACAGGGACAGGGACAGGGACAGGGACAGGGACAGGGACAGGGACAGGGACAGGGACAGGGACAGGGACAGGGACAGGGACAGGGACAGGGACAGGGACAGGGACAGGGACAGGGACAGGGACAGGGACAGGGACAGGGACAGGGACAGGGACAGGGACAGGGACAGGGACAGGGACAGGGACAGGGACAGGGACAGGGACAGGGACAGGGACAGGGACAGGGACAGGGACAGGGACAGGGACAGGGACAGGGACAGGGACAGGGACAGGGACAGGGACAGGGACAGGGACAGGGACAGGGACAGGGACAGGGACAGGGACAGGGACAGGGACAGGGACAGGGACAGGGACAGGGACAGGGACAGGGACAGGGAAAGGGAAAGGGACAGGGACAGGGACAGGGACAGGGACAGGACAGGGACAGCGACAGCGACAGGGACAGGGACAGGACAGGGACAGGACTGTCCCACCGGGGGGAGGTGGAAGATTGCTTTGAGGTTAGACTTAATTCCTGACATCTATTGGCGAATAATAATACTACTTTTTTTTTTCACCCGAGCAAAGCTCGGTCGCCCAGGTACTAAGTGATATAAACGTAACGGCTCACAGTTGTTCAGTAAGTGTAAAATTATAAATCTTCATTTCTCCTTCCAACGTAATAATTGTATACAACAATAAAAAGTTTCCGCAGAATATTCCGCGAATTCTCAATGTTTTCTTAAAACAAAAACGTGCATAAATTGTCTGATCACAAACAAAAAGTTGCATTTAAGACTTGGCAAAGTGTGACTGTAGAATTTGTGGGTGAACTCTTTTGTTACACAAGGATAGAATCGTTGTCAAACTGTCTTGAAAATTTAACACATTGTTTTTCGGCTGTTGCTGGTTTTTTGGACGGCACTACGCTAACCGTCAGGTGTAGTGCACTCACTATAAAGTCCTGGATAAAAAATATCTCAATAACATGTCCGAGCTCAGAATAAATCTATTTTTTTTATAGTTTAAACAGGCAAACGAGCAAGTGCGGTCACCTGATGATAAGTGATCTCTACCGCCCATGTACACCCATAATACTAGAAGAATGATTTTGATTTGAAGCATAGTATAACGAAGATGTACCCCTATACCCGCCCCAATCAACCATCAAGTCATGTCGCAAGCCCCTCGGGAGAACCGGATATACACTAGCTGATCCTGGAACGCGATCCACACAAGGCGTGTAGATCACTATGACAGGTTTTAACACCATGTGTATGGTGGTCGCTATCCGGGCGGATATGAATATGCTACCACCAGCTATGGAATTTGGTACTTGGCAAAGAACTTACTGCTATTGTTTGTGAATAAGGGCATAAATCATACAGCAGGCATGGAATTTCTTGTGTTGTCATTGTACGTTACACTTTATCTCGTACGCTATATGCGTTATGCAAATTTCTACATTTTCGTTGCAGAACCTCAGCTGTGCGTTCCAGTGACGTAGGTACTTATGTTGGGTTGCACCATCTTACTTTAGCAAGGACAAACATGTTAAAGTACCGGTTAAGCAAAACATGAGTTGCACCATTTGACAAATGTTAGATGACGTCATAACTTTACCTGTTAACCGTAACGGCCCAAGATTCGCTAGTCAAGGCTATTGTTTACGTTAAATATCTGTCAGATAGTTCAATTATAACCTCCAAACTGATATATCTCCAAAAGCGTCTGTGCTCCAAAATAAAATCATGTCCCTGCTTCTAAAATTAATCGAGGAATCTAGTAGTATCGGAATACGATGGTACAACACATTTCGCTGTCAATGTTAAAGTCAGCGTTACTGTTATCATCAAATTTGACATAAACCTTAACTATAACTGCTATTAGCCACTTACACGTCCAAGGATACTTTTCTAGCCAAAAAAAAAGGTGGGTTGTACGTCCAAGGATACTTTTGTAGCCATAGCAACATATTTTATATAACCGTCGTTATTAACAAATTGCAGGTAGTTAATGCGTGTTTCATTTGTTTATAAGATAGTTGACGAATTAGTTTACAACAACAATCACGAGATGGTAGTGTAAGAAGCCTCGAAGAATCGTTTTTTAGGTCGGACGTACAAGTGGTTAGGGTGCAATCCAGCCTTAGTTTATCTAATTTCAACGAGTTGTGTTATAAAACAACAAGTAAACTGATTTCTTACGTTTACATCAATGTTACACATTGAAATATATCTGCATAGATCGGACCATCAACAAACCTAAATAATTTTGAAGGTAGATAATGAAACATTAACATTTTGGGACAACCAACACCTCGGTCTACCCCGTGACCACGAAGGGTGAAAAGCTTTCGAAACGTCGCGTCGGGACCAAAATTAAAATAAAAATCCGCAATTAAATCCGTTTAAAATTGTTTTATTTCAAGTAAACTATAATATATATGAATACGCCCAATAGTCACACACATCAAACATAGTCCTGATCTCCGTGGCGTAGCGGGTGAGTAGCTGGCTGTGAAATAAGAACTCGCAGTTCGATACCCACACTGAAACAATTTTTTGTGTGATCTATAAATATTTGTTACGGGGTCTGGGTGTTGTGAGACTCAAATTCTCTGGTATTTCTTGATATCCACGACACAAAACTCGTATCTTACTGTGGGGTTAGGACTGTTGTAGGTGTACTTATTTATTTACCCTGTATCGTGAGTTTCATAAACTACGCAATTAGTACCATGCCAACCAAACCCAAAAAATACTTTTATGGATCACGCAATCTCAATGCTCCGTTACTTGGTACAGATTTATCTTAGTTAATATCACAGAGGAATACTCCAATCATAAATTCCGAAGCACCGGTAGAGACATTTCAATGTAATTTATCTATTTATGACGTGTAAAACAGTCCTTTGTGGCTTACTTGCAAAAAATGTTTTAATTTTGATTTAAAAAAAATACTTAATGATAATAGTTAATTGGCGTCTGAGTGCAGCCGTTACACGCCTAACTTTAATTAATAAATAGATCTAATCAAGTAAGTTGACTTTCAGCAAACTTACAAAGCTCCATTTGACCAGTTTAAACGGCCGTGTGTCGCCGCAGCGGTAACCATCCGTCCCGTTTTGAAAGTTCCAACTGAACTTTAATCCTGACTAACGTAATTGCAAAAGTTGGGATACAAAACCTTGTTCGCGTTCACCATCTACCCTCGGACATTTTATAATTGATGTACCATCAAAAAGACCGCATCTTGACGAATGAATGTACGATATAGAGAGGTTGCAATCAGAGTAGATTTATCAATTAATGGCTTACCTTGCTGTTGGTAGCTGATGGTTGCTTGTGGTAGGATATCCATATCCACTCGGATAGCGAACACAATATAGATGGTTTTAAAACCTGCGTGGTGACAGTGATTCACATAAGGTGTGTCTTGTGTGGATTGCATTCCAGGATCAACCAGCGTATATCCGGTTCTTTCGAGGGGCTTGCGACATGACTTGATGGTTGATTGGGGGTGGGTATAGGGGTATACATCCTTGTATTCTCGTGCCTGCAACGATCATTCGCCTGTCCTGTCGCAGGTCCCTCTATTCCCTTCTTCTCTCTTTGGAGT
Organism: Amorpha juglandis; assembly: GCA_949126905.1. NCBI lineage: Eukaryota > Metazoa > Arthropoda > Insecta > Lepidoptera > Sphingidae > Amorpha > Amorpha juglandis. The sequence goes on from OX421368.1 coordinate 1,778,629, forward strand.
GGTAAGAAGCATTTATACAGGCCGGCATGACCTGGTGGCCATTTCTGGTGACCACCAATACACTCATTTTTTGACAAATGTTGGATGCAACGCACTTACCATCAGATGATCATAATGTGGTCAATCTTGTCTGGTCGTAAATAGTAGTCACCGCCATATTATATTTTCCTACTGCTGGGAAATTGCCTGTACTAATGAGAATGACTAGGTGGTATTGCTAGTCGCGATTAGTCATAGTTATTTTTTATAAAGCATCTTTTAAAAATTACTTAATGAAACTTCGTATATGCGTACTATACTACTTATATGCGTACATAATATTATGACAATTCTTTCGTATGAAAAAAAGAAAACTATAGAATTTTTTCCACCAGCCGCCCTTAGGTTATTACCCGTTCACAATACAAACCGCTGTTTATTTGTACCGCTCAAAATAAATAAGTGGCCAAATATATTCTTAAAATTTATGGACTCATATAAAAGGCCAAGCGTCTTCATGTAGTCCGCATAAAGTTTATGTATCACGTTATTTCTTTAGGTTTTATCTGGCGGAAAGAACTGCGGCTATTTTTGTGACTAAACGTGACTCCGGGGTAAATGCACCCGGGGGAAAGCCGATAAAAAATTACGATGCCACAGTCGCTCCGTTTTTGGAGAATTCAATCGACACCGCACGTGTTTTTTTGCAACGCGCCGGACGCGACGGCAATTTGGAAAAACCGAACAGAATTTCCAATGACTCGGCTACTAGTCGGTTTGTAAAGGAGCCAGTGTATAAAGTCGGGTTTTTCAGTTGCGACTAGCTAATGTTCGTAAACTAGGGAAACAGCGCGTAGCGTACTACGTAGGAGTCTACGTCGTAGCAAAATGCGTAGTCAATGATGTTCGTAGCTCATAGCGGGTTCAAATGGCACGATTTTAGTTGTTCCTACTGCTAAATCGCATGTGATTTGAACCGTCTGAACAGACTTATAACGAACTAGCTTTTGCTCGCGGCTCCGCCCACGTGATCAATCAAACAATCAAACTCTACAGCTATATAATATTAGTATAGATTTGGGTAGCTTAGCAACGGAAGCCTTCAAATAATATTATTTAGGTAGCTTAGCAACGGAAGCCTTCAAATATGAATAATTTTCCCCGTTTTTGCAACATTTTTCACTGATGCTTCGCTTCTAATGGTCGCAGCGTAATGTTATATAGCCTAAAGCCATCCTCGATAAATGGACTATCCAACACAAAAATATTTTTTCAATTCGAACCAGTAGTTCCTGAGATTAGCGCGTTCAAACAAACAAACAAACAAACAAACAAACAAACAAACAAACAAACAAACAATCAAACAATCAAACTCTACAGCTTTATTATTAGTATAGATTTATCACATCATTCACATAAGAGGTTTGTGTAACTATGGCAGGTTTTAACACCTTTTGAACAGTGGTCGCTATCTGGGCGGTTATGAATATCCTACCACCAGCAAAAGGCTTTTGTTACATTCCCTCTTCGTTCATGCGATAATTCTACTTGTATATGAAGATGGAAAAGACAAAAATTGTAGGCGAGTAAATAAATAAAAATATGTAAAATATTTTATATGTTTGTGTATTTATTGGAAACACTAAACAAGTTTGCATCTGTCGCCAAATAAATGAATCTGCTCCCTGTTTTAAACGACAATTTTTTATTTTACAAAATTTTACTGTGATACACTACTATTTGTAAATAAAAAGTTTAGTCATTTGAAATATAATAAAGTCTTTTTTACATTATAGACCGGCAAACGAGTGAGTCGGTCATCCCATAGTAAGTGATCTCCACCGCTCATGAGCGCCCACTATACCTGAGGAATCATACAAGCGTTGCAGGCCTTAAAAGAAAGCGATAACTAAGGGATTGGGAAGAGGAGAGGGATTTCGGCCTCCGGTTACCTCACTTGTACGAAACGCAGCAGTAAGCTGTTATTTTCGTCATTTTTTTGTAAAACAGTAGTAACGACCCGGTCGAGCCGGCCTATTCGTACTGTACACAAATTGCCTACAGAGTGGTATTAACCTCTTAAAGCTTAACAAACATGGGTGCAGCACTAGTTGAGCCGGTACTTTCGTTACAAAATCCAGAGCTATAATAATATATGTATTTACAACTATCCTAGCACATCTCACATATTATTCACGCCTCGCTGACTTCATGCTTCATGATATCCGCACCACAAATCACACGAACAGTCCCCAAACACCTCAAGAACCACGGCATTTTAGGGTTATATTTCAGCCGGAGCAAACAATGCAAAGCTAACCCGTCCGTGCTAAACTGCCTAGTCGTTGTAAATCACTGGTTAGGAACAAAGTGCGTCCGATGCTGGGTGCCGATTTGTCAAGCGATGTAAGGCCGAGTGTACATTTAACGTGAAATGGGAACAGCTCGATGTGAATGAAGGTTTATTTACGCATCGGTTGTCCAAATGACTCTGATATAAGTGCCTAGCTAAATAGCAATGCATTGAGCCGAAATGGTTCGATATCTATGTTTAATAACTCTGATTCTACCCATAGACTTTCAATCGTCACGTCATCCGCCTGTCCTGTCGTAGGCCTCTCGGTTTGCTTCTTCTCTCTTCGGAGTGTGAAGAAGCATTTATACAGGTCGGCATGATTCTGGAGACCATTGATAAACTAATTCTTTGTTGGTGGTCATTGGTTTTTTGGACTGCACTGCGCTTACCATCAGGTATAGTGCAGTCACTTTGCCATACTTGAATTAATAAAAATACATTTCCTAGGCAAAATTGTCTGACAATTATCTGTCTATTTCTACAGTATTTTATATGGTAATAAATCAAAAATTATCGCACTAATATAACCAGTAAATAATCCTCGATAAAGTGTAATATCCCACAGGTATCGTTAATCGGGAATTTAGCAATGAATATTATAGTTCGATGAAATGTGGATTTTCTAAATACGTGAATGGTAATTAAATATTAAACGCCACACGACATTAATAGAATTGCCAAATATAAATTGAATTAGTTATCAATTGTCGATTTCGTTAAACTGGTCTTTATTGATAGAATGGGAATTATTGTCATCGATATAATAGCAAATAGGGTGAACTGCCCGTTTATTTACCATTTTTTGAGTCGTAGAGCCACGCTGTAGACAGTTTTGTCTACAGCATGAATGGACCGGCTCAACCGGGTCGTTACCACGGTATCACAGAAAACCGACGTAAAGTTGCAGCTTGCTGCTGCGTTTCATACGGTGAGTGAGATATCCAGAGGCCCAAATACCCCTCGCTTTTCCGAATCCTCAATGATCCCTTTCCTTTAAGGCAAGGTCAGCAACGTGCCTATGATCCTTCTAGTTGTGAGCGTACTTGGGCGGTGGAGGTCACTTACCATCAGGTGACTTGCTCGTTTGCCGGTTTATGCTATAAAAAAAAGAAACATTAAATTAAATGGTATGTAAACTCTGCCAACCTGAAAAAAGCCAGGGTGATCTACCAAGGACTCCTCTGCAGTGGGACAATATAATACAAAGCTGATAATTATTTATAAAAATCTGCGTGAATATTAATACTTTTCCTCACATACTTGAGATATTAAGCTAATTAGTAAGAACAGAATATATTGGTCCTTAGAGTTGTTTGTACGTCCCAGGTGCGTCGCAATACAGAAAGGTCCGATGTAATTAATTACCTCACATTGAGATTCGAATGATCAAAGAAACTATACATAAATGATACAATGAGACACCTATTTATGTTAGTTTATAGACTCTTGTTTTGAGTGGTATAGTTTTGTCCACGTCATGAATGGGCCGGCTCGAAAGGGTCGCATCCACGGTCGCTCAGTAATCTGACATTAAGTAGCGGCTTGCTGATGCGTTTTGTGAAGTCAGTCAAATTACTGAGCATTATGAGACTTAATATTTTATGTCTCGGGGTGACGAGCGCAGTTCAGTGTCATTTAGTGCTTTGTAATAATTTAAAGTTAGTACAGTGTTATACAGTGCTTTCGACAGTACATCAGTACGCTGGTGACCTGCCTGTCACAGTCACGACGCGCAAATTCCAAAACCAACAACGGTTTTACTGTAAAATTAAATGGGATCTGTGACTAATAAATTGTCATTGAAATAAAACTAATTTTAATGGGTTTTATCGCGGTTTTTTTATTTTAATTTTAGTTAATATCCGTTTAAATTAGTTTTATTTCAATGTGTAACATTCGCGTAAACGTAAGAAATCATTAATAAATTGTCTTTCTTTCTTCTTTGATTTAAGTCAATGAATAGATGAAGGCAGGCCTTAATTCTAAAACATAGCAACACTTAAACAAACTACTACACCCTTCCCTCCACTCTCACCACATTGTCCTAATTTGAAAATTCATTCAATTAAAAGCCGAAACAGTGAGGTCATAAATTAACTAAAATTGTATGATATAAAATATCATTTGCCTTCTTGTCCGGGTTCTATCGCCGGCGGCTATTAGGCGTTATGTTACGGATGGGTTTACACCCGGGTGACCATGCCCGGGTATGATTTATTTGACCGGATTGTATCAGGATTGTAATTTGATAATTTTGGCTTTTGGAACGTGATTGCGGCTATTTGTAGGCTATATGGTTTATCGTAGTATTTGATTGGTAGATAAATAAGGGTGACTCGAACTAAGTCAGACAGACAAACAGATAGTCGTACAAAAATACTATCTATTTGATTATATAGCCAAAAAGATAGAGAGACAGATTTTATTGAGTGATATAACCACGCTGTAGGCAATCTTGTCTAGGCCGGCTCTTTCAGGTCGTTACCAATGTCTCAAAGAAAACCAATATGACAGCCTCCGTGGCGCAGCGGGCGAGTAGCCGGTTGTGAAACGAGAGGCCGCGGGTTCGATCCCCGCACCGAGACAAACATTTGTGTGATCCACAGATATTTGTCTCGGGGTCTGGGTGTTGTGAGACCGAAAGTCTCTCATAGTTCCTGATACCCACGACACAAGACTCGTATCTTAGTGTGGGGTCAGGACTATGTATGTGACTGTTGGGTGTATTTATTTATTAAAAAAAAAAAAATGGTGTGTATCGTGGGACACCAGGTAGGAACGAAATTCCTTCGGCTAATGTAGAATCGACACAAATTGCAAAAAAAGTCGTGCTCAATTTTATGTAGGTTTTCTTGATTTTTCTCTTAAATTTTGCTGATTAGTTTTTATTTAAGTACAAGAAAGTATTTAGGAAATTCAGTATTTTAGGAAATAATAAATTACTTAAAAAAATATGTCTCTTTATTTTTGTTTGACAACATAAAATTACATAGAAATAGAATAGAAAAATAGAAATAAAAAAAAGACGTGTGGCGCTCGGAGACTGCCACGGTAAAGCTATTGTATAGCATTTTTTATCAACTTATGTAATTATAAATAATAACGAGCTAGCGTAATCTTTTAAAAATCGAAGGAGTATTTTTATATACTTCAATTATAACTGGCTGAATAAATTTCATTTTAAATATATCTCTTTATTTTTGTTTGACAACATAAAATACATAAAATTACATAGAAATGACTGACATTAAAATTGACACATTGACTGTCGCGCCTGCGCACGACTCATTTAACGCTTTTATTCCACGCATTTTTTCCACGCATTTTTCTTACGGTTTTACTATCACATTTTTTTCAGTTCGGTCACGCAGCGAAATCCCTATCCCCTCCAAGCCTGCCGTAAGGAACTTCGTTCCAAAAATATATATAAAGGAGTTGGTTGCTGCTACGTTTTATATGGTAAGCGAGATATGAAACAAGGTGGTAGGTCCCTCGTATGCGAGAGGACATCTGGGTTGGGTGGTACCAACCTAAAAGCTTTGTCTATTTCTGACGCCAAGTAACGGTGTGTAAGCACTGTTGTGATTCGGTTTGAAGGGCATTGAAGCCAGTGAAATTACTTAATTATTGTTTTTTTAATATATAACTTGTTATTCCTTTCACATAACTTCTTATTAAACAGTATATTATATAGCTCGACCTAATATTAATTATATTTCTATAGCTGTAATTTACGACTCAATTTCTATTACAAAACAAATAACAAACTTATCACTCGAAAACGTGCTCCGTCATAAGAACTCAATGGAATGGTGTCATTTAACAAACGTAAGGACGCCGCTGCATTCGACACCGGTTGATAAATTACTTTTATTAGTGGATCCGCGGTTCATCCATCATCCGAGACACAGCTATTCTTATAAAGATAGCTTAAACTATTACTGGGAATAGTTGAAGCTATTTGTGGAGGTAAAAGTGTATTGAAATTATAGATTTGTTATCGGTTCGTGTTATTTTTGTTTTGCTCTAGAAACTAAAAGTGTGTAGGCATTGTTGTGTTTCAGTCTGAAGCCAGTGAAATTACGGGGCATTATGGGAGTTAACATCTTATGTCTCATGGTGACGAGCGTTTAGTGCCATGCAGTGGTTTATAATTCAAAGTTCTGGGTGGTGTTGCTTCTGTTTAAGGGCGGGCGTGGCGCTTAGAATCAAGCGCGTGACTTGCTCGTCTCATCATTTAATTAAATAAATAAAAAAAGAAAGAAATCTGTATTTGTGGTAGTTTCCATTCGGGTCGAAACATTGTGCTATATAAATGCATGCTCTAGTCTATACTAATATAATAAAGCTGTAGAGTTTGATTGTTTGTTTGTTTGTTTGAACGCGCTAATCTCAGGAACTACTGGTTCGAATTGAAAAAATCTTTTTGTGTTGGATAGTCCATTTATCGAGGAAGGCTTTAGGCTATATAACATTACGCTTCGACCATCAGAAGCGAAGCATCAGTGAAAAATATTGCAAAAACCGGGAAAATTATTCATATTTGAAGGCTTCCGTTGCTAAGCTACCCAAATAATATTATTTGAAGGCTTCCGTTGCTAAGCTACCCAAATCTATACTAATATTATAAAGCTGTAGAGTTTGATTGTTTGTTTGTTTGTTTGATCACGCGGGCGGAGCCGCGAGCAAAAGCTAGTGTTTTATAATAGTCTTCGAGAATATTTTATAAATAAAACTTACAGCTTTAAATAATATTTATTTATTATAATAAACAAATCATAAATACCATTTCACAATACTGTCGTTTACCTTCTAAATATCCCTAGTACCCTGGTACTTGAACTCGTAAACGATACATTCAAAATCCAATCCAAAAATTATATAATAAATAGTCTATTATTTACGTATATTGTTAATCTTATATACCGTTAAATATAATCTGAGTCTAATGAAAGCTCGGATTTTTTTTTTCTCTAGGGACTAAAATAATAGCTGTTCTGAATAATTTCAGTGACGCTTGCAGATAATGAAATTGCTAACATATAGATGTTAGAAATAATTCTATATTATAACAACTATGGTCTAGATTTTTTTAAATCACATTGATCAGCAAACGAGCAAGTGTGTCATCTGATGGTAAGTGATCCCCACCGCCTATGTACGCCTACAATACTAAAAGAATCATAGGCGCGTTGCCGGAAAGGAAATGGATTGGAAAGGGAACGGAGAGCTGCTTCATTCATGCTGTAGACAAAACTGTCTACAGCGTAGCTCTACCACTATTATCTTGTTAATGAGATATTATATAAGAAGAAATAATGATTTTAAAATTATATCAGCTTTATCGCTGGATCCTAAGACGTCTGGTTTCTATTCTTCGTGATTATAAAAGAAGTCTACGTCATTTTCAGAACTAGTTAAACCAGTGTTCGTAAGCTCAGGCTATCTATTGTTAAATGCAATTCATTCTAGAATGCAAAAGATATTTGCTTTGATAAATCTATTTGCGAAACTATTGTCCTCTAGTACCTAGAAATTATAAAGAATTGTATAGAGCCAACTAACAAAATGCTAATTTTGCATTTTTGCAATTACATTTTTATTTGTTACTAGACTTATTTCCTGGCAAAATATGAGATATTTAAAAAAAGCCACGGAGATTTTTTACATCGACGCATCCTATTACTGGTATCTACTTTCTAAATAAGTCCCTACAAATAGTAATACCGGGGTTATTTTTTTTATTTTGGTGTGTCGCCCACGTGCGGAACATTTCCAGTCCAAGTAATTTTTGCATCTTGCCACCTGCGGGAACAGTAAGATGTATACTTACTAGAGTAATGTTATTCAGAGACACATTTTATGGGTTAATAAAAACTTTATATCTCATGGTATGACGGAAAATTGAAAAGCCAAAGTGAAATACTATTATTAAAAAAATAATAATATTAAAATAGGAGAAACTATATATACGAACATAGCTCATAAAGTCAATGGTAACTGCTCTAGATTTTATTATAATAACTAGTTATGCATCCTGCACCTGTTCATAACATGATAAATATTGGCTGACCATTCAAATAAGCTTTTTTCGAACGTAAGAACTTTATGTAACTCTATTCGTTGAAAAAATGATCATATTTCGCTGACCAATGAATTTTGCAGGTGTTCTTGTTTAGACTAAAGTTCTTGGAACTAAATGAAAACATTTTGACAATAAAAGTGCTGACCTGGTGTCTAGCAGGTGACCTTGTTATGATCAAAATTCCTAGAACTGAATATTATGCCTTGTAAATAAGTTAAGCGTATAAATAAGGATTATTGTTAATTTTAATTCAGTCTTTAATAAATCTTCACCATGAAGAGTTGGACTCTACATTTTTGATTCAAAAACCTCCTGACGCTCCCGCGTAACTTTTGTCTAACTACATCAAAGTCATACACTATCGAGACAAAGTCGCAGGTTCGAAACTCAAGAGCATGCACCTCTGACTTTTATAAGTTACATGTATTCATAGTTAATGATCATTTATCATGTAACATGACACGAGGAAGCCTGCATACTTGAGAATCATCCACAAGAATTTTTAAGGTTTGTGAAGTCTGCCAACCCGTATTAGGCCAGCGTGGTACACTGAGGCTTACTCCAACTCATTTAAGAGCAAAAAATATGTAATGAACCAAAAAAATATGTCACTAAAGAAAAATATAGTCAAGCATTTGCTGGTAGGAGGATACCTAATACTTTTGCACCCAACTGGATAGCATGGTTACTATGGAGGTCCGTACAAATGGTTTAAATCCCCCTGCCATAGTGGTTCGTTCGTGTCGCGTTCCAGTATCAGCCAGTATTTATCATTCTGCCTACCGCCGAAGAACCCAATGTCTCTTGAAAGTCGACATTATGTTTGGACTGCACTAGACACACAAGGTGGTAGGTAGGTCCCTCGTAAGCGAGAAGCCGTCTAGGTTGGTACCACCACTTTGTCTATTTCTGCCAACAAACAACAAGTGGAAGCACTGCTGTGTTTCAGTTCGAAGGAGATTTCAGCCAGAGAAATTACTGGGCATTATGAGACTTAATATATTATGTCTCGGAGTGACGAGAGCTTTGTAATTCAAAGTTTTGTGTTGCTTCTGTTTATAGGCAGGCGTGGCGCTTACCATCACGCAAGCGTTTTGCTCGTCTTGTCATTCAATCAAATAAAATAAAAAATTACATTAGGTCCAATGCAGTCATTCTGTCGTGCCAATATAAAAAAGCAATGCTCACTTAGTATGAATGAGTTTCTCAAGCGGTGTGGCTGTGATGTCATCATTCCTCATAATGCCGGCGTCGTCGTGGGCGCGAGTGTCCACGTTCAGCAAAACATGACAACCACCGCACGTATAGTAGTGGATGTCGAATCTTGGGGAGTAAATGATTCATATTTTTAGATTGCAAAGGCGCATTAAGTGCGAGTTTTTTAGATATTTGTTAAGTAATCGGTATACCAAAAATAGGCTTGGAGTTAATGGAAACGTTTTGATATTAAGACCAATTAGACCAAAAAATATATATTTTTCAATCAATTTTGGATGTTTCTGAGTTGGGATATGAGTCATATCATATGACCTAGAATATGATATATTATTATGCTACTTTTTATCCCGTAAAAAGACAACACGTAGGCGGAGCCGCAAGCTAAAGCTAGTTATTAAATCTAGGATGACATTACCTTCTTTCAGCATGATAGTTCCTCAGAAGCTCACGATTGGTGTTGAAAAGTACACCAAAGTGACCAGAACAGCTAGTCACCTAAGTAATTTGAAAATATATTAATGAAAGAAAAAACATAGTAGCTGTATGAACTAGCAGTTTGCATACTATAATATTTATTTAAATGGGTCTTAATTTCAAATTGAGACCAGTTTCAATAAATATTATAATATGCATACAAATCGCAAAAGTCTTAAATCTTACTAGCTTGCTGTGTTTTGTAAGATGAACGAGATCACCGGAGGCTTAGCATAAATCCCCCCACATTGCCCATTACATTTGAAGTCATCACCGCACCCATGATTATTTTAATATTGTGGGTGTTCACAGGCAGTGGAGATCACATACAATCAGGTGACCTGCTTGTTCATTTGACGGCCTCTGCTCTACATTTTTTTTTTTTTTTTTTTTATCCTGGCTCGGCAAAGTGACTACGCTACACCTGATGGTAAGTGTAGCGCAATCCAAGAATATTGTCGACCAACGATAAACAATGTGTCCATCGTTGGTCGGCAAGATCATGCCGGCCTGTCAAAGGGCCAAGGAGGGGGGAAGGAAAAAGGGATGGGAAAAGGGTGAGGATCAGGGGGCAAGCCCCTGGGGAGAACCGGATATACACTGGCTGACCCTGGAACGCGACCCACGCAAGGTGGGCCACTATGGCAGGTTTTAGCACCAGTGTACGGTGGTCGCTATCCGGTCGGATACAAGTATCCTCCCACCAGCCTATCCGGTCGGATACAAGTATCCTCCCACCAGCAACATAAATAAATTACATAAATCAATATTGACATATCATTGGACATAGCAAAGGTATAATTTGATTTGAATGAGTGGTAGAGCCATGCTGTAGACAGTTTTTCGTTCGTTACCACTGTCTCATAGAAAACCGACGTAAAGTAGTTGCTTGCTGCATTTCGTAAGGTGAGTAAGATATCCGGAAGCCCAAATGCTCGTCCCCTTCATAATCTCCTCCTCCTATCCTTGATCCTAAAGGAAAGGGATAATTAAGTGATTGGGGATTTGGGCCTCTGTGTCGTTCTGCTGTAAGACAATGGTAACATCCCAATCAGACAGGCTTATGCATCCTGTACACACAAATCTACAGTGAGACTCTACTACTCTTAAAATTCTTCCATTCTTACTTATCTTGTGAGTTAAAGTTTTGTTGTTTTTGATAGATGTAGTCTTTTAACTATATTATCATAATTTTACCCAAATAGGTAGAGCTGGAGTCTTCAGCCTCGATCCAGGATATTGTTTGTTGATGTTATTCTTTGCATTTTCATCACCCCCATACCACACTAGCAAGCCAACTGGACTACGTGACAGTATTCCAAATTGGGGCATTGCCTGAAATTAGTACACAATTAATCTGTACTCCTATTCCCATTATTTCTTCTACTATAATATAAATGTGAAAGTTTGGATATTTGGGAGCTTCTGAATTATTTTTGTTACATAAGTACGCTTTAATCGTAGAACGGATTTGGATAAAATTTAGCAGAAAGGTGAATGACACATGCTATTTTTAAATATGAAAAAGGTAGTTATGTACTAAGAAATAGAAGTTGTAGTTGTAGTATGGATTTGAGTATGAGTGGTGGGTTCTCGTAATAGCCAGCCGATTGTAAAAAAAAACACGTAAAGTAGTAGCTTAATGTTGAATTACGTACGATGGGAGAGACATCCGGAGACCTAAAACCTCTCTTGCCAACCCCTTCGTGAAAAGTATTCCATATAAGAATTTCGAGGGTGTGTTAAGTCTACCAACCAGCAAGCATTAAGTCAGCGATGATGAAATGAACATGTCATGCTCTACTCTAGGGCTGGTATAAAAAATTGAAAACTCACATAATGATCTTCATCACCAACGTACAGCACTCCGTTATGAAGATATGGAGTAGCCCTACCGCTAAGGAGTAGGGTTACCACGTTGATGGAGCCTTCCACGTGCGACGATACCAGGTGAGAGAGCTTGCCGTCTAGGTCCTTCTTTATGCTTAAATAATGAGTAGGAAATTTAGCTCTTTACTTATAAAGTATTGTGTTCGTCGTTTGAATAAATAACCAATTTTATACATGATAAGCTATTAATATATTTTTTTTCAATTGATTACGATTTTTTGTCTATTTTGATTAAAGAATATAAGGTTTTTAGTTAATTTACTTTCTTATTACTCATGTTTTAAAAGTGAATTACATATAGAGACAAAAATCTGTTCACCACCAATTAAAAACTCAAAAAACTTTCAATATAAGTAGATAATGCAGGGACGATTTCTCTGGATTCGTGGGTTTTTGAACGGTAATCAGTTACCATCTGGTGACCCACTTACACGTTTGCCAGTATTCTCCTATAAAAATCCAGCTAAGCTATGTTAGTTCTTGTACTTACTTCTCACAGCCCCTAGAAAGTACAACAGCATAGAGAAGAAGTAAAGCTCCCGCACCTTCTTCTGTTTGAAACTATAAACAAAAATGATAAACTATACAATGAATTACTGATGTAGAGCTATGCTATAGACGGTTCTGTCTATAGCATATCCGGGTTAATACCATTGTCTCACAGAAAACTGACGTTAACTGACTATGTTGTGAAAGACACGAGCTAGCACCATATGGTTATTCTCGTTGTGAAATGTCAATATTTTACCGATGTATGCATTATATGTAGCATTTTAATTAAATATTCCTTACTCTGCACTACCATAGCCAAAAGTAAAGCATTGTATATCTAAGAAATTAATCATGGTTTGAGAATTTGGCTTCTACGTTAAGAATAACTGATAAATTTCTTACCAAATATAAATACCGCTTGAGAAACACCTGAACATCCTCCAGATTCTTGAATTCGAATAGGCAAAGCTTGTAAACGAAGGTTACTTGTAAGAAAATCGTAAAATTATTTGTGCGAAAAAAAATCTAAGTACGATAGAAACAAAAAGATATCATAAATAAAGTCAGGAAACATCAATGATTAATGGACCTTATAACGCAACTAGCATTCGCTCGCGGCTCCGCCCGCGTGATATTCTGCACCGTTATATTATCTATATCGCCTATGTACATCAGGGATTATGTAGGATTCTAATGGTGAAGGAATGTCTCAAATCGGTCCAGTAGTTTCAGAGCCTATTCAATGCAAACAATCAAATCTTTCCTCTTTATAATATTACTTTAGATAATTAAAAAAAAAAACTATTGTTTTGTTCAGGTTTGTTTTATTAATGTACGGTTTTTTATTCGAGCACGGCAAAGTGACTGCACTAAACCTGATAAGGACAGTGCTGTCTAAACATAATGTCGACCATCAAAAGACATTGCGACCCTCGACAGTCAGCAGAAATATGCCGGCCTCAAATTACTGGATATACACTGGCTGACCTTGCAACATGATCTGCATGAACAAGCCACTATGGTGGGTTTTACGCTATTCATACATTGGTCGCTGTAAAGTCGGGTACGAAAATATCAAGTACCCTGCTACCAGAAAAAAATGATGTAATACCTTCTCTGTAAACCCGTCCTGATAATAATAAGAGCTGTGTTGCACGTAAGTTGTCTCGCCTGGTAACGCCACTACTGCGACGGGCTGGAACCCAGTTTGTTGGTTAAAACCGCCTGCACAGCGCCATATCACCTCACTGCAAGAACGCCAGAGAGCTTCCTCTTGACGCTCTTCGGAAGGACGGAGATAACTATAACAGAAACTATCATTGCTAGATTGTTACGGCAGCAAATGGTAATTGCAGTTCAATTATAGATGTGGTAGAGCCACGCTGTGCCGGATCGGCCGGGTCGTTGCCACTGTTTCACAGAAGACCGACGTAAAGTAGCAGCTTGCTGCTGCGTTTCGTACGGTGAGGGAGATTATCCGGAGGCCCAAATCTCCCTCCCCTTCCCAATCCCTTTATCCCTTTCCTGTAAGGTCGGCAACGCGCCTATGATTAGTATTATGATGACAGGAAGGTTTATGTGTATAATATATACATATAATAGTACATTAAAGCCGAAAAATTCAAAGATATGTAACGTGATGTAACAAACATATTTTTACCCGTGCGAAGCCGGCGCGGGTCGCTAGTAGTTTAAATAAAGGAGACTTTGTAAAGTGGTGTATTTTAAGTAAAATATTGGTTTCTCGGTGCATGCACCAGATTTATGTAGACACACGGTGTTCGGGAGAGTTATGATCGGCATTTTGAGGTTATGTTTTATGGCGAGCCGTACTGGCGGCGTGGGATATTTTAAAGATTAATGGTGGCCATGTTGGGCATACGTTGGCTTAAATCGGTGCTGTTATTGTAAATAACAGACTAAAGGTAGAATTTCCTTCCTCGAGTATTTGGAATGGTAATAGAAAATCTAAGTATGATGTTTGTGTTTCTATTTAAATTTATGTTTAACAAACAGCATTCGTGTTGCAAGGGGCGAGTAGCCGGCTGCGAAGCGAGAGGCAGTAGGTCCGATTCCCGCATCGAGACAAATGTTCGTACAACCCACAAATATTTATTTCGGGTCTGGGTGTTGTAGGACAGCAATTTCTTCGCTGTTCTTGATACCCACAATACAGGTTAAACTAGTGTGGGGTCAGGACTATGTGTGTGACTTTAGCCGTATATTTAACTGCAAGTATTAAAAAACTATATGTACTACAAATTTTCGTTGTATCTATCCTTAGCTTAGCATTATTTTTGGATTAAATATTTTTTTATCCGAGCACGGCAAAGTGACCGGCAGAGTGCACTACCTCTGATGGTAAGCGTAGTGCACTCCAAAAAACACACAACCCACCGACAAACAAAGAGTTTATCGGTGGTCACCAAAGTCATGCCGGCCTGTATAAATGCTTCTTCCCTCTTCGGAGAGACTATCCCGCCCACACACCCGCCACTGTAACTCCTGTGCACCAGGATCAACAGTGGCACGCATTTTGTCGACACCGAGCAGTGAAGCTCGGCGAGTCTCTGGGAATGCCTAAATGTCTTTGTCCCGCAACGAAATTAATCAGATAGAAGGTTAGGGAGGAGTTGGAAATATTAATTGTCCACTTCCCTCCATAGCAAAGCGGGAGACAAAATAATGAACTGAGGAGGTATTAACCTCAAGTGTAAGGACATTTACAACTGGAGAAGCCAGATGCAAAGCACCACGGATGTCATTAAGTGGGTCCTATCACGCGAGCTGTAATAATAAAAAGCTTGTAGTTAATACATGAGTGTTGTTGGTTCGGAGACCTTTATTAGAATGCATGCTCCACAATGAATTGCCGAAAACTTATTTATACATGTTATAAAACTGACGTTGCTTAATTAACCTAGTTTTGTGTAATATTCATCGAAGACATATTTAATCACAATTATTAAGAAGTCCCAAATACCAAATGTGCAAATGTGCAAATGCAATATTCGCACAAGCTTGAGTTTATTTACTTATTTCGTAATATTACATTACAGAGCTGTTATACTTGATTCCAATAATAGGTATGGCAAAACCGCCGAAAAGCACGGAAGTTCTTTCTAGTCTCCACAAGATCCATATAGTATACAGCTCTAGACGTTATTTGCATACTGTCTAACATAATGTTGCGCTCGTGTTGTCAGAGACTACACTCCCAAAGAATATGATGTGCGGATTGCTCATACCGGCAGTTAAGTGTAGAGCATGGGCACACAGGCGATTCAACCAACCTAAATGAAAACAGTTTTAAGGGTCCTGCGACAGGACAGGCGGATGACCGATGCAAGCACAGTAATACAAGGATGTACCCCTATGGGTATGGCCCCAACCAATCATCAAGTCATGTCGCAAATCTCTCGGGAGAACTGAATATATCCTGGCTGATCCTGGAACGCCAACCAACGTCACTATGACAGGTTTTAACACCATGTGTACGGGGGTCGCTATCCGGGCGGATATGAATATCCTACCACCAGCAAAGGTAAGGTTTTAATTAGGTATCGTGTAAAAAATGTTCCAGTCGAAATCTCACACTGTACATACACGATTATTTTTTAAACTGAGCCCGAAAATTCATTCGAGAATACGTGAAATTTTAAATAAACGACCCGGGTTTAAAATATAAATCATTGTAGCACAAAACGAAACAGACTTCAAATCTGCTTGTTTCCGATCCGTTTGCAACGTGTCTTTTATTCCATAGCCTGAATCAGACTTTGTTCACATACGTTCAAATGTTTTAGATATTATAACGACATTCCCACATTTCCAATTTCAAATATTTGAATGTGTGTTCCACGTGTAATCTATTCGATGACATTCGCGTGGAATTTATGGATGATGCAGCTGCATGGAAGTGAATAACTCCGTCGGCTGAAAATATTGGTGGGTTAGATAAAAATAAAAATCTATTTGACGCATCGAAAATTTTTGTATATTTCGAAAAACGAACGCGTGATCACGATAATCTGGAACAGATCTATTACAACTTTTATACATAACTATAACTTTTATAACATACAAGGTGGTAGGTCCCTCTTATGCGAGAGGTCGTCTGGGTTGGTACCAGCGCTTTGTCTATTTCTGCCGCCAGGCAACAATATTTAAGCACTGTTGTATTTCAGTATGAAGGACATTTAAATTACTGGGCATTATGAGATTTAAAATCTTATGTTTTGGTGTGACGAGCGCAGTTTGGTGCCATGCAGTGCTTTGTAATTCAAAGTTCTTTGTGGTGTTGCATCTGTTTATAGGCAGGCGTGGCGCTTACCATCAGTGAGTCTCATAATGCTCAGTAACTTCACTTGTTTTAATGTCACACAACATTGCTTACACACTGTTGCTAGGCTGCAGAAATATTCAAAACGGTGGTACCAACTCAGACGTCCTCTCGCATACGAGAGACCTACCACCTTGTCATTTATCGCCAGCTTATATTTTACTCACGTGTCCGGTGGAACGTCCGACTTATTATCCTTTGTCTGTGGTCTCGAATCAAATAGGAGCCACTTGATGACATGAGCCTGGAGAGCAGACAGCAAGGATCTGGTGCCGTTGCGAGGGGCCGCGACGCCGTAGCCGAGCGGCTGGTCGGGTGACCTCATGAATAAGGGACTTCGGATCCACTCCCCACGAGGAGGGCAGGATGCTGTGCCGAAGCAGGTCATGCGAAGCTCCTATATTATCGTAGTATTTTAATTATTGCTTTAATAATGGTGTTATTAATCACCTCGTTGGTCTAGTGGTACTGAGGCTGAGAACCGTGAGGTCTTTGGTTCAAATCACAATTAGAGTTTGAGGTTTTGAAAAATCATTTATGAATTGTCCATGGTTGACAGATAATCACAACTAGTGTTTCAGTTTTAAAAAATACATGGATTGCCCAGGATTGAAATTTGTGCCCGGTATGACGATAGGTTTGCCCCATATCACATCATGGGACAACAATAAGCTCGGTGGAACGTGCAGCCGCAAAAACTGATTTCAAAATCGAAATCGTCGTGCTTGTTTCCGTTGAGGAGTTACTATTTCATCTGCTACTTCATCATCAGGTCTTAATAAAACTTATTTGCAACTACCCCCGAAGTAAACTCTATAGAACTCAAATTTAGTCAATATTTGGCAGAGATACCGTGTGATATGATTTAAAAAAAGCAGACGAATTGTAAACATCTTCCTTTTTTGAAGTCGGTTAAAAATCTGGGTACTTACTATGGCTAATTCTTCAGTAATAGGAGTGCCGCCAACCACCGGAGGCTTGGATCCATTGAGAAGTTTGCTTCGTGCATAAAGCACTCTCTCTGAAAACAAATGTAATATTAAACAAACTATAAAATATGGCCCTCATCAGATATTAGTATGGAAAAATTAATGAATCGTGAATACAGTAATTGCACTGCCTATTCCCTAGTAGGTACAAATGTGACTCTGTTACATGTTATAAAATCATACAAAAATATAGCATTCCCAATAGCAATATAAATTGAGCTGCTCTAATTCCAATGAAATATTGTAAAACTTATGGTTCCACTATTAATTTTAAACCAGTATTGAAAAATACTGATAATTTAATACAGGCCACATAGCTCGCAGAACCGATAACCGATGGGGCAGAAAGGTTCTGGAATGGAGGCCACGTACTAGCAAGCGCAGCGTTGGACGTCCACCTACAAGGTGGACAGACGACCTGATAAAGGTCGCAGGATGTCGCTGGATGCAGGCCGCTTCCAACAGGTCGGTCTGGAAATCTTTGGGGGAGGCCTGTGTTCAGCAGTGGACGTCTTGTGGCTGATGATGATGATGATGATTGATAAATAACTGAAAAAACAGACTTCAAAAACATTGAATAGTCATAAAATATTTTTTTAGAGATCTTTTTAAAGTCGGTGCTCTTCCGCTGCCGGTCAACTGTAATGTCATGTTTTGTTTAAACTTATTTTATTTTGCAATTTATTATTCGACATCCTCTGTGGCATAGTGGGCGAGTAGCCGGCTGTAAAGCGAGAGGCCGTGGGTTCGATTTCCACTTCGAGAGAAATATTTTTGTGATCCTCAAATATTTGTTTCGGTCCTGAGTGTTGTGGGACCGCAAGTCCCTAGTAGTTCCTAATACTCACGAT
The DNA here is from genome assembly GCA_949126905.1 of Amorpha juglandis. NCBI lineage: Eukaryota > Metazoa > Arthropoda > Insecta > Lepidoptera > Sphingidae > Amorpha > Amorpha juglandis. The sequence continues at coordinate 1,797,305 of OX421368.1, forward strand.
ACATGTTAATCTAGTATGGTGTCAGGACTATGCGTCTAACTGTTGGATGTATTTATTTATTTATTAGTATATGTACAAGGTGGTAGGTCCCTCGTATGCGAGAGGCCGTCTGGGTTGGTACCACCGCTTTGTCTATTTCTGCCGCCAAGCAACAGTGTGTAAGCACTGTTGTATTTCGGTTTGAAGGACATTGAAGCCAGTAAAATTACTGGGTATTATTAGACTTAACATCTTATGGCTCGGGGTGACCAGCGCAGTTCATTGCCATGCAGTGCTTTGTAATTTAAAGTTCTGTGTGGTGTTGCTTCTGTTTATGAGCAAGCGTAGCGTTTACCATCAGGCGAGGTTCTTGCTCGTCTCGTCATTCAATGAAATAAAAAAAAATCTCCACAAGACATAATTCTATCACGCACTATAGTTCCTAAATACAAAAACACCGCTCTCACATTAGAGTTGGGATGCCAAGAATTATCCGCGTGCAGGCCCAACAAATCCAGGATATCTCACACAAATGGACCCCTTGATACCCCTTACGACTCTATTGTTGGCATCACAATATCTCTCAATTACAGGGCCACCGGCCGCCCACTTTCACGACTTACGAATGTGTATAGGTACAGGGAAAAACTGTTACGTACATGGATTTAATTTGGGTGTCTTGGCTCTTCAATAACAGTTGTTTGATTGTATGTACAGTTAATGGATCTTTATTAGATGGTAATATAATATCACGCTTTCACCCAAAACGGCGAAGGCAGAGATGCAATGTGTACACCCAAATGTTGCATTATGCTTATTCAATCTAGATATTATTTAAGTAATGATGTTATTAATTTTAGGAAAGCTTATTTCGAATTATTTATATACATTCATTCATACATACACCGTCACGCTTGTTCAACAAAGGGCTAGGTATAAGTGCAACAAGTATACCCGGACGAGTTAATTTCCACCCCATTATCTGATAATCCTATCACAGAATAGGGTGCACAAAGTTCATATTTTCGTAAATAATGATGAAGTAACACACTAAAAACTCGTACTAGCCGTACTGATATATAGTTTTTTTTTTATTTATTATATAACGTAATTATATATTACGTAATTAAATACCAAAACACTGGGATAAGTTAATTAGTATCATCATCATCATCATCAGCCACAGAACATAGGCCTCCCCCAAAGATTTCCAGACCGACCTGTTGGAAGCGGCCTGTATCCAGCGACTTCCTGCGACCTTTATCAGATCGTCTGTCCACTTTGTAGGCGGACGTCCAACGCTGCGCTTAATAATAAATTAATTAGTATACTCATAATATGATTTATTTTAAAGTATCAACTTTTTTATCTGAGCATAGCAAAGTGACTGCATTACACTTAATGCTAAGCGCAGTGTAGTCCAAAAAAACCAGGGACCACCGACAAACAATGAGTTTATCAGTGGTCACCGGGATCATCCCGGCCTGTATTAATGTTTCTTCAAAATTAGAAGAGGGAAGAAGCAAATCGAGGGGCCTGCGACAAGACAGGTGGATAACCGATGTAGGAACAAGAATACAAGAATGTACCTCTACCCGCCTCAACCAACTATCAAGTCATGTCGCAAGCCCCTCGGAAGAACCAGATATTCACTGGCTGACCCTGGAACTCAATCCACACAAGGCGTGTGGATCACTATGGCAGGTTTTAACCATGTGTACGGTGGTCGCTATCCGGGTGGATATGAATATCCTACCACCAGCAATCGATAAATATTACAAGCAGGTTGAATAGTTGGTTAATAATTTTCTCACAAACTACATATTCAAGTTTCCAAATGTGTTTTATATGGTAATAGAGAAGATCGAGTTATATGAAAGTTATTCTCAATTGATTTATTCTCGGCTTTACGGAAACATTTAAATTAGATATCCCAATACTATTATAAATGTGAAAGTTAGATTGTTTGTGAGTTCGTGAATTAGGATGTTTAGTCAATTACGCCTTAACGGAACTGAACGGTTTTGGCTGAAATTTGGCACACAGAATGTGTAAGTTTGTGTGATAAAGTCACACTGTAGCCTTCATATTTAACATCATTTTCGATAGCACCAAACATAAACTTTAAAAATTGTGTAAATCATTAAATTTGATGAAGAATTACAGAAATTAGGGTGTTCCGACAAAAAAACACCATTGAGAAATAATATTAGAGATAGCTAATAAATATAATACAAACAACCTGGAATATACAGTCACTGCCATTTTTTTTAAGAATTCAAGACTTGTACATTCAAAGGTAGCACTGCATTGTAAAATAGGAATATATTGACATTGACTTAAAGGTAAAATGCTTGGTGTTCCCCGTGAACTAAATAAATAAAATTCAAACCGTAAAATTCTTCTTGCGACGTGCCGAGAGCGCTCTTCCTCAGCATTATTCCGATGTGTTTTGAATTTTAAAAAGTTCCAGAACAATCACAACTATCTTTTTTTTATTTTACGCTGGGATAAAAAGAGATTAAAAGCAAAACATGCCAGTAATACTAAAATATTCATTAAAAGCATAGTCAACAATTCAAATGTTCCAATTTTAAAATAAAACTTAAACACAAACATGCCAGTCACTTTACTTTCTTTCTTGAATTATAAAAAGAACTCCACTAAAATAAAACGTGCCAGTAACAATTTTACACATCATCCGACCTTTTTCCGGGAAAAAATGTGCACCAGGATAAAGTGCCCCGGTCTGTTATCCCTGTAATGTCCGGGCGATAACGACCGTCTGAAGTGTGCTTGTAACGAGGACAGGTCGCCTTCGTATCACAAATTGAACTCACTAACAAGGTTACAGACACTACTCCCTCTGTTTACACTTAAATGATTCTAAAGAAATTACATTTTATTGTTGAAGTGCTTTGCTTCTGTCTTCCAGACAGAAAATGTTTTACGATGTTCTATCAACTGTATCGTGTTTCGAAAAAAGGATGCTCTGATAAAATTAGAGAAATTCCATTTGAGTTTGGAAGTAAGAATTACGGTATTAAAACATTGCAGTGGGACGTGTATTGCCAATATAAAATATTGTATAAATTGCCAATTATAATTTCCTTATGGCTCTAAATCACATTATTTATGTTAATTGTATTTAATAATCTTGTTATTTGGGTGCTCTCAGAAAATCAACGACGGTCCTTGAGAGGTTACTTGTTTGGTTTAGAAAATGTGTATTTTTTATCACGGCATGGCAAAATGACTACATTGGGCCTGATGTTATGTACATTGCAGTCCAAATATAATGTCGACCGTCAAGAGACATTGGGTCTCTCGAGTTGTTAAAGAAGAGTTTATTATTACGATTTTTAAACCGTATTTAGCCACTAAACATGTTTATGAAACAACAAGTCTTTTGAAAAATTTAAAAGGTAAACATTTTTAGTGGTTTAATACGATTATGGATTGTAATGCAAGTCGGCGTTAGTTTATTAGTATATTTATTTAGAGAGACAATTGAACCTACTTGCGCAAACTGGAACTAACCCACAACAAGTTTAAATGGAGATACTGTTTTACTAATTTCGGACTTTGCGACCAACCCGGCGTAACGTCAAGTAGAAATAAAGATTAATAAAAAACACAGTATAAAATATTTTAAAAAAACTTTTCTTCAAACCTAGCTAAGAATTATGTCGATTCCGAATAAAAAAATAACGCATTCAAACCATCCATTGCTTAGTTGCTACGATAACAGAAACACACAACCACACACAGAAACAAACAAAGAGACATAACACCCTCATTTCATCGGAGGCGTTTAATAAGATAGACTAATAAAAAATAGAAGCACATATGAAAAGACGAATTTAAAACTTTAACGTCTTATCTAGTTCACTGAAGAAATTCACAACACAAACAAGGCGACCACCCATCGAGGAAGTGGAAAGTGTTTGCGATGCACCGGCCTTGGGACATCAATGGTAAGTGATTTGCTATGGCATGCTTATGTGAATGATTTCGTGTTTATTGTGGGTTATTTGTAAATGAAGTGTGGTGTGAGGAAATTGAATTACCTTAGGTCATGAGGCTTTGGTGTTTAAAATTATTAACATAGCATTGGTTATAGTGTGTTTTTCGACAGCCTCCATGGCCCAGCGGGCAAGTACCCGGCTCTGAAGCGAGAGGCCGCGGGTTCGATCCCCGCGCCGAGACAAATGTTTGTATGATCCACAAATATGGTGTCTAAGTGTTGTGAGACCGAAAGTCTCTCGTATTCTTGATACCCACGATACAAGACTCGTATCTTACTGTGGGGTCAGGACTATGTGTGTGACTGTTGGGTGTATTCATCTATTTGTTTATTTTTAAACGACTTCAAAAAAAGAGGTTCTCGATTCGCCGTTTTTTGTTTTTTATGGACGTACATAGATTTCTCCGCTAATTATGGACCGGGTGGAAACAAATTGATTCGTTAGAGTTTGGCCATATAAATTCAATTAAGATCAAATTATCTCCATCATATGGAGTGTTACTGTGTTGGAATTTACTATTATTTACCTAAAATTAAAATTTAATAATATAATAAGTTTTAACAAAATTTGATCCGACTACAAAAAATAACAGTAAAAAGTTAAAAATAACAATTTCTATAGGTCTCTTTGGAGTCGGTGCAATTTCAGTTGACCGGCAGCGACACAGGCACCGACTCAAATTGTGATTGCTCCAGCTAGGATTCGAACAAAGGGTCTCACCGGCTTCACTGTCTAAGTACACTATACCATGCAGATGTAGATATATTAAGCGGCCATAAATTGGTTTTCAATTCACGCGATACGTTAAATGCTCGCGGAAGTGTTCTTGTATTCCAAGGTTTGTGGGAGTTGCATAACTTGTAATAGGTACTACACACACTGTACAAAGTGGCAGGTCCCTCGTATGCGAGGCGATCAGGATTGGTATCACCGCTTCATCTATTTCTGCCGCCAACCAACAGTTTTAAGCACAAAAAAAAAGTTTACAATTAATAACGAATGCATAAGTTTTTAAAGTATATGTCATAGTTTTACATAATATACTAGTTACAATTAGAGCAGTTCAATTACAATTTTAATGCTTATTTACCTTCAAAAGGTGGTGCCACGACTTCACGCGGATGTTGCATTTTCACAATAACTGTTACAGATAAAATTTGCTTTAACTTATTTGCAACTAGCGACCCGCGCCCGCTTCGCACGGATAATAATATGTTTGTTACGACATCACATTACAAATCTTTGATTTTTTCGGCTTTTCTGTATTATAATATGTACATATTATACATATAAACCTTCCTCATGAATCACTCTATCTATTGCTGGAAACTGGATTAAAATCCGTTGAATAGTTTAAAAGATCTAAGTTAACAGAAAGCGGAAGCGAATCCATTTTATACTATGTAAGGATAAAGCTCTAACGATATCATTTCTGATTGACTACAATTGGTAATATTTAAAAAAAATATTCTAGACTCCTTTTAGAAATCTTGATAGTGCTTTCACTTGGGGGCTAAGGTACTTTATTAGTTACGAGTTTATTACATATATTATCTGTTACAAGGGGGTAGGTCCCTCGTATGCGAGGCCGTCTGAGTTGGTACCATCGCTTTGGCTATTTCTGCCGCCAAGTAACAGTGTGTAAGCACTGTTATGTTTAGGTTTCAAGGACATTGAAGCCAGTGAAATCATTGAGCATGAGACTTAACATCTTATGTGTCGGGGTGATGAGCGCAGTTCAGTGCCATGCAGTCCTTTGTAATTCAAAGTTCTGTGTGGTGTTGCTTCTGTTTATGGGCAGGCGTGGCGCTTACCATCAGGCGAGCAATTTGCTCGTCTTTTAATTCAATTGAATAAACTAAAACTTCTTCTTTAATACTAACCAGAGAAACTTAACATGTTCTTCCTATGATAAAATATTATTCAATAAAGATACAGCTCATAGCGTTTATATTTACATATCTACAATTTTCAATAATTTTGAGCAAAATGATGCGAAATTGACACAACCACGCACGCAAATCAAATAACACGATCATTCAATCACCCATGACATGTTTAACAGATCGCTCTTTATCTAATATCAGTCTGTCAGTCAAAACCACGATCAAATTAGGCAAAAATGTACCAACCTTGTGATGTACGAGAATGGCACTTAACACTAGGGTATAAGGTTATTTGGGAGCGCAAACTGAAAGGTTACACGTCAAGCCGTCAGTGGTGATTGGTTGAAAATGCGCATATTCGTAGACTAAATGTGTTAGTACATGTGGTGTATCGTGTACATTCAGGGGCACTCAAATATGCATCGGAGGTGGTATTTTTTAAAATATTATAGTAGTTAGTTAGTTCCCAAAGTGGTCCAGGTGTCCCAGGGGTCCACGGGAGTCTACGTTGTTGTGACGAAACAATGGAGGTTCACAATTGGGGGACCACGAAAATTTATCTGCTTTCGATAGTGAAGAACTAACTAAAATGTTGACTTCACCTATGTAACACCTAATTTCCATAGTTAGATCTAATCTTCACATTTTTTGTCGAGTTTTGGGAATATGGTAGAAATGTAGCTGCAGGGGGTCCACCGGAAGCAGCTAAATTTTTAAAGTGGTCTATGAGAAAAAAGGTCTGGGAACCTCTGCTTCTTTCGATAATCTAATAGGTTTTATAAAAGTCATATATTTTCGATGATTTCGCCAATGTCATGTATTAAAATAGCAACAACTAAAAATAAAGATCAAAACGTACACATCTTTAGATTAAATTTATTTATTTCTAGAAATAAGTAATTTATGGCATTGCGAAATTATGACATTTGTAATGTTTTTTTTTTTCACTAAAACTCAAATACTTTGACAGTATTGTATGTATGAGTTGATAGCTGTCAAATCGAACATATTCGTTTGATAAGAAAATAATATGTGAATAGAAAACTTTTTATCTCATTTTAAGCACATTGTGCGCACGGAGGACTGTGGGCTTTGACTAAATTTTTAAACTTATAGGCGATGAAATATTTTTTAAATAATATCTGGAACAAATACATTAAATATAATATATTAAAGTATATATTGTGTAAGTTTATATTACCAATGTCTGAATGTCATATCTCTGTTAATGTTAAGTCAACTACTTTCGAATTTCTTAAACAATCTATGATCAAATTTAACTTATAATAATTTCGGTAGCAGCGTAGTGAGAACATTGAGGTCTTGGGTTGAATTTTTAAGTCAGGCAATCATAACTTGTGAATGAATTTTCATTTCGAAAAATTCCGCTTTAATTGCCAGGGATGAGAGTTTCTGTCTCCAGTATGCCATTACGTCAAGCATAATAATTTCAAAAAGCAGATGTTCAAATGTTATCTGAAATATCTGATAATAAAAGAAAATACTGTTGAAAGCATTTCACGCGCTGTAAAAACAGTAACCAACTGAATTTATTATATTGTTTTATTTAGTGAACGATCAGTGCACACTTGCAACATTGTTCCTGGTGCAATCACGCCGTACAAGATTAAAGTCATGCCACCTTCCCACCTTATAGGAAATTAAACTTTTATTTTTAGAGCCCATTTCTGCACCCAAGCGTTCGTGTGTCGTCGCAATAATGTGTTGTGGCCATATTTCAAAATGGCGTTTCGTTCGATTTTTAAAACTGCGCCAAGTTTGATTTGGAATTGGTTTTTTATTTTGAATTTGGAAATGTTTGAATGTTGCCAGTGTTTTTGTGACTATTTTCAGTGAAATATTTTTGTATGTCACGCTTTGCTGATGGTCAAAGGAAGAGGATTTTTCAACGATATACAGATAACCTGTAAATTGGTATTTTTCGATTATCATTTTAATTTTGCTTATTTTTTTAATATATATGTAAGTTTCCTTTTTTAAAGTTAATAAAATCTGTTAGTTTATGTTAATGACAAGTTGTAAATATTAATCAATAACACCCAATAGACACAGACATAGTCCTGACCTCTTTAAGATACTAGTCTTATGCTGTTATAGGCATCAGAAACTACAAGGGATTCATAATTTTACAACACACAGACCCGGAACAATTATTTGTGCTTTCCATATTTTTTATGACATAGGCTGGCGTACGAGCAAGTGAGTCACCTGACGCGATCTCCACTGCCCATGTACGCCTACAACACCAGAAGAATCATGGGTACATTGCCGAACTTAAAAGAAAGCGATAATTAAGGGATTGGGAAGGGGAGGGGTTCGGACTTCCGGATATCTCACTCACCGTACGAAACGCAGCAGTAATCCGCTACTTTAAATCGGTTTTCTGTGGTAAACGGTAACGATCCTGAGGAGCTGGCCCAGTGTAGGCAGTTAGTCTACAGCATGACTCTACTACTCAAAGGTTTTTCTTCGTATATCGTTTCGTACCTAATAATCATTATAACAATAAATAAAAAAAAGATTTTTACTACGCCAATTAGAAAAAAAGAAATATGAACATTATAACAATGCGCGTTCCTGACAGGACATCTTATGTATAAGGAACAGAAATATTATTTTCAACATAGCGGAAGATTCGCTGCCCGCATAGGATCAACATTACATTATCCTCGATCGAAGGGCTTATGTGTTATTCTAGGAAATAAAAGAAAATATATCCGTATTTAATACACGATAACAATGTTGCTTCATTGGCCTAGAGGCACTTCGGCTGCAAAACATTTGAGAACCAGGCTGATTTTTTATCCGAAAAACAAACCTCATTACCCGGGCTTGGAATAGCGTAGTTTTGCGGAGGTACTGTTTCATGTTTAAAAGGTATTATGAAAATTAATTAAACATTATGTTTATTATAAAAATATTTTATCAGTAACCGTAAATACTACGAAATAGAAGCTCCTTTTTACATTTTTTAAACAGAAATCTTATAGCGAAAACAAAATCAAAATTGGTTAAAAATGCGTTGGTATTATTGATATATGTATCTCGCTTGCACAATAAACATTATTTGACGTCACATTGTGAGTCGTAATTTTTTTTTTGTAATTTCTTGTCTAACCACTATAACCACACTAGGTTAACACTCTTATTTCCTCAATAATAACTCATTTCTCACTGCCACATAGCTCTCTATCTCTACTCTATTTTAAAATATTGTTTTTTTTTCGTATTTATTTAATCTATTCAATATAAATGTATAATACTTATAGTATAAATTGCGCTGTTCTGTTTATGTATACAAAGAGCACAGGCTCCTTGCCTGTATAAATGCATTAAAATTGTTGTTTTGAGTTTTTGTGTTATAAACTTAGAGTTGTTTAAAGTTGTTACCATTGTCTCACAGAAAATCGACGTAAAGTAGCGGCTTACTGCTACGTTTCACACGGTGAGTGAGATATCGAGAGGCCCAAATCCCCTCCCTTCCCAATTCCTTAATTATCACTTCCTTTTAAGGTCGGCCTATGATTCTTCTAGTATTGTAGGCATACATAGGCGGTGGAGAGCACTTACCTATAGGTGACCCACTTGCTCGTTTGCCGGCCTATGCTATAAGAATCAGTACCTTTAGGTTTTTTCAATTCAATCTTCTCTTCATCCATTTTGAACTTAATCGGAAGATTTCGATGTAGCTCAGTAGAAGGCAATTAACAAACTAAAACGAATAGTGCACGTCTTGCCCAAATTGTATCTAGTATTTTACACATCATAAACTTATAGCGATTTTTTGGTTTACTAGATTTTTTTATAGCATAAGCCGGAAAACGAGGAACTGGATCATCTGATGGTAAATGATCTCCACCGCCCATGTACGGCCTCAATACCAGAAGAATCATGGGCGCGTGGTCGACCTTAAAGAAAGACAATTAATGGATCGGGAAGTGGAGGGGGATTTGGGCGTCCGGATATCTCACTCACAGTACAAAACGCAGCAGTAAGACAAAACTGTCTACAGCGTAGCTCTACTACTCAAAAAAAATAAAATTGTGCACACTGTGCTTGTCGGCAGAAATAGACAAAGCGGTGGTACCATCCCAGACGGCCTCTCACATACGAAAGACCTACTACCTCCTTTAGTATTAGAAATGGCAAAAAGGTACAAACTACGGATACATAAAAATGATAAGATGGCCGATCTCTTCTTAGCGAGAGTCTGTCTGTGAGGAACCATCGATCTGTCTTATTCCACCAGACATCAATTTTTATCTTACAAGGAGATCCTCAGACGGGTGGGGTCGGGGATTTCAATGGTTTTTGCTGGGGTGGCAGAGAGGCCCAAGGGTATAACTACCACCAAATATTAGGGTCAACTGGGCCCTCGTTAAAAAATTATTGAGAACCAAAGTTTATTTTATACATTTTCACTATTTTAATGCAAAATAATATGATGAAAATTAATATGATTCAAACAGATATGAATGATTCAAAATTCATATTCTTTTCAATCTTATTGCTACGCCTACAAGCAATTCAGCTTAATTTATTATTAAATCACCTCGCTCAAAGCTAGATGTTTGTGCCAAAGGCGCAGTTGCAAAGTGGCCTGTTATATATTCATTTAGCTAATCGACATGATAAGTTGGAACTAGCCTTAGAGCTTAGATTTAGCTTGTTGGTATAAATTAACAAGGTTATGGAAACAAAATGATTAAATTTCGTTTCTACATAATATTTCTTTAAAGTTTAGAAGTCCGATGAGGAAGTTTTTTAGTCCATGTATTTCATATGAGCATCCTTTAGTGCAGGTTCTGTGAACGTTCCAGAGTGGTAGAGCCACGCTATAGACAGTTTTGTTTACAGCATGAATGGGCCGGCTCAACCAGGTCGTTACCACTGTCTCATAGAACACGAAGTAAAGTAGCGGTTTGCTGCTGCGTTTCGTACGATGAGTGAGATATCCGGAGGCCCAAATTCCCCTCCCTTTCCCAATCCCGTAATTATTCCCTTTAAGGTCGGCAATGCGCCTATAATTCTTATAGTATGGTGGGCATATATGGGCGGTGTAGATCACTTACTATCAGATAACCCACTTACTCGTTTGCCGGTCTACGCTATAAAAAAAGGCACCGAACTAATGTTTAGTAGTTTTGATTCATACCTAATGAGCCTTGAAAACAAATATATTTATCTTGATATTTGAAACCACTTCGTAAGATTAAAACTTCTAGGACAAATTAAAACAATTACCCACATCTTTAAAACCGAGTTGCTATATTTTAATTTCATATGAAAAAAAATGAATCAAGTATCAAAATTGGTTTTACTGATCAGCTACATTCTACTATGTTCTGAAGGTCATGCATGATACGCGAAACGTAGTATGGCCGCTTCATTGCCTTGGCGCCTTGATTAGATTCTAAAAACGGTTGAAGCAATGATTTAATGGGAAATTATATAATCTTGAAGTGATGATAACTAAAACTATCTATTACTTGGACTGCCTCGGTGGTGCAGTTGTATTCCGTACGCGGTGCGACTGCTGAACTGAGGTCTCGTGTTCGATCCCCGGGTCAGGTAAAGTGATATTAGGTTTTTCTAACACGAAATGCTCAGTATCAGTCCGGATACTGGAATTGTGCCAGGTATGGCGATAGGCTCGCCCCCTATCACATCACGGGACGGAAATACGCTGTGCGAAATGTGGGTGTACTGGTTACACCGGATTACAGGGGTGACTGCGTTTGTATATGTGTATGTATTACTTGGACTCCATTAATACTAATAATTCGAACTTAGGTGTTTAAAAATTTAATATTATTCAAAATATAGTTCTATATATCAGCAACGTTTCACCCCGTAATAATGTTCAAAATAATAAACGAATATACAATGAAACTTGTCCATTGCCTTACCTTCATACTCTCGACCGAGTTGGGGCGATAGTAATAAAAGACTTTTGTCGAACCCATCGTCTTTTCCTTCACTTTCTTTCTTTGCTTTCATGGCGTCATAATCCATATTATTACTACTCTTCGGCGTTCTGTTGTATACTAAATATTTAGTAAGATGGTCCATTATTATATCAGTCTTCGAATTTATTGATATAATGTTATGTGGGGATTTTATTTTATTTCCTCGATTGTTTTATTCATACTTTTCTTCCAGTTTGTATTATAATTCACGGCAACATTTTTTTCAATTATGCATCTGTTAAAATATGTTTTGTTTTATTCTATGTCAACTTGTTTCTTCCAGTTTGTATTTAATTCACGGCATTTTTTTTCTCAATTATGCATCTGTCAAAATATATTGTTTTATTTTGTGTCGACTTCAAATTCCTATAAATTAACTGTTTTGAAATAATTACAGTAAGTCAACAATTTGTCAGCAATAAAAATAATCCGAACAAGAATTTATACCTTTTCTTGAAATACACCCTCGTTTTACAAAATTCGAATATAATTTATCTATCGATTAATTCAGTAAGCTTAGGACTAATGTACGAACTAGCGGTACCGATTCGTAACACCAAATTGGAAGTGTCACCACGGTAATGGTACGTGTAGTTATGCAAATTGCATTGCATGTGGATTTGAGGAAGTTTGAGTATGTTATCGCATCAGGATGGTGATAAAAGAAATGCCAAGACACATGCTATGGCATGTATAGATATAATAGTATCATGTTCGACACCGTGTGTAGGCCAAGCATACATTTTTTTTTACTATCCCTGTATTACACTTGTCCCACTGCTGGGCACGGGCCTCCTCTACTGAATGAGAGGGGTTAGGCCTTAGTCCGTAGCATAATATACCAAGCATACATAATATGCAAAATTTTGACGAACCCGCTCGACGCTCTTCTCTGTGACATGACACTTAGAAAGAAAACATCGCAAGCCAAGACCTCTTGCATCAACAATAAAGTCTACCACAGTTGGCTCTCCCGACGACTGCGTGAAGAACGAAACAAATACAGGGTTATTTTTAAAACACCAGCAACCTCGCAGGGGTAGATATCTAAGGTTATAAGCTACTAATTTTGTTCTACGACTTTTGATAATTTGTTAGATTTTATTTTCATACAAAAATAAGTATTCATTTAATTTCCGTCTTGAAAGTTACCTACGCGCATCGCAGATTACGTAAGCAAACACGCGAAGCGTGGGGAACCGGGCTAGCGGCTTTGAAGGTCAACGCTCGAGCAGCTGAGCGGCGCCTTTGAGTCGCGCGCGCACGCCGCAGTCTACGAAGAAAAATACGACACAACAAAAACTTGTAAAATCATTTTTTTTTTTAAATATATTGAGTTATATCCAAACTCGTAGAACAAAAGTTGTTCCGTATGGGGTCAGCTATCTGGTCCTGCGAGGTTGCTGGTGTTTTAAAATTAACCCTGTATAAGTGGGGGTGTAAGGGGATCCAACCACCATCTTTCGGAATCCAAGCCAACCTCACCTGCCCGTGGTGCACCCTGCTGGTTAACGGACGAGGCTCTGGCGACCGGCTGATGGCGGTATAACCATCGTATTCAAGGCGTAGCTAAATGCAACAGGCTGATGATGGGCAGCAGCATCATCAGCGCCAGAAGCTACGCCTCTGCGCTCGCCAACCCGCCTGCCAAGCGTGGCGAGTAATGGCAAAACCTCCCAGATGATAGGACAGAAAAGAACCAGGCCCCCAGTCCCCGGCAGCCCCGCTATTCCTAGTTCCGGTAGCAGCTACGGTAACGGCGGGGCAGGGGGTGCTAAGAATCCCCAGGTAAGATCCCGCTACCACCCCCGACGACAACTGGCCCTGGTAACACACAACATTCGCACTATGAGGACTGACGAGAAGATCCTTGAGCTGGAAGAAGAAATGAGTAGGTTACGATGGGACATCTTGGGATTATCAGAAGTCCGAAGGAACGGGGAGGACACGATAATCCTCAAGTCTGGTAACCTACTCTACTACCGGGGTGGCGATCAACCATCTCGAGGTGGTGTCGGATTTCTCGTCCACAAGTCCCTCGTTAACAACATCGTTACCATCGAAAGTGTGTCGAGCAGGGTAGTATACCTTATACTCAGAATATGTAAGAGATATTCGTTGAAGGTCATACAGGTATATGCGCCGACCTCGACACACCCAGATGAGGAAGTAGAGGAGATGTATGACGACATTAGTCGGGCCATACACACCTCCGAAACCTACTTCAATGTTGTTATGGGGGATTTTAACGCAAAACTAGGCAAGAGAAGAGATGGGGAGCTGAGAGTGGGACAATTTGGATATGGGCAACGAAACCCCAGGGGACAAAGGCTGGCCGACTTTCTGGAGAAAGAGGGACTCTTTGCGATGAACTCTTTCTTTCAGAAGCCGCCTCACAGGAAATGGACCTGGATGAGCCCGGATGGTTCTACGAGGAACGAGATAGACTTCATCTTGACGACGAAGAGACGGATACTCAATGATGTCTCTGTGATCAACAGGGTGAAAACCGGAAGTGATCACCGAATGGTAAGGGGCACATTGAGTATTGACGTCAAGGTAGAAAGACGTCGCTTGATGAAGTCTATGCTCCGCCCTACTCGCGCCCATATTCAAAACCCCGAGTGCTTTCAGCTCGAGCTGGAAAACCGCTTCGCTTGCCTAGATAACTGCGTAACTGTGGACGATATCAATGACGGGTTGGTAGAAGCTGTCCACACGGCGGGTTCTAAATTCTTTAGACCCCGTCGTAAAAATCGACCTCAGAAACTCTCGGTCTCGACGCTCGAGCTCATGGCCGAACGTCGATCTATGGCGCTGCTGTCTTCCGATGACGCTGAGGCATATCGGCAGCTCAATAGACGGATATGGAAATCCTTGCGACACGACGTCCGCGCTCACAACACTGCGAGCATAAAGGAGACGATCGAGCAGAACAAAGGCTCCAAAGTGTTTGCAAAGGACCTGTCTATTGGGCAAAGCCGAATGACAAAGCTGAAGACGGAAGATGGCAGTGTAGCATCGACCAAGGCAGAGGTGTTGAGAGAGATCGAGAGCTTCTACGGACAGCTTTATACCTCGGTTGCCAAACCCGTTACCTGCTCGGCTAAAGACCCAAGAGCTGAGTTGGTCCGGCACTACAGCGAGGACATCCCGGACATCAGCTTGTGCGAGATTCGAATGGCCCTCGGACAGCTCAAAAACAACAAGGCGCCGGGCGAGGACGGAATTACTGCGGAGCTTCTGAAAGCGGGCGGAGCGCCGGTACTGAAAGTCCTTCAGAGGCTCTTTAATTTCGTTCTGCTCGAGGGCGTAACGCCTGAGGCATGGAACAGGAGTGCGGTGGTACTGTTCTTCAAGAAAGGTGACAATACCTTGTTGAAGAATTACGGGCCCATCTCACTCCTGAGCCATGTCTATAAGCTGTTTTCGAGGGTTATCACGAATCGTCTCGAGCGCAAGTTAGATGACTTCCAGCCTCCCGAACAAGCCGGTTTCCGAAAAGGCTATAGTACCATAGACCACATTCATACGCTGCGGCAGGTTATACAAAAAACCGAGGAGTATAACTTGCCACTTTGCTTAGCGTTTGTGGACTATGAGAAAGCCTTTGATTCGATCGAGACCTGGGCAGTGCTGCAGGCTCTCCAGCGGTGCCACATTGACTATCGGTATATCGAAGTGTTGAGGTGTTTGTACAACAACGCCACCATGTCGGTCCGAGTACAAGAACAGAGTACGAAGGCTATTCCACTACAGAGAGGCGTGAGACAGGGAGATGTTATTTCTCCTAAACTCTTCACTGCCGCGCTGGAAGATGCCTTCAAGCTCTTGAACTGGAAAGGATTCGGCATCAACATAAATGGCGAGTACATGACTCACCTCCGCTTTGCCGACGATATCGTGGTCCTTGCGGAATCGCTGGAAGACCTGAGTACAATGCTCGAAAACCTCAACAGAGTTTCTCAACGGGTGGGCCTCAGAATGAACATGGACAAGACGAAGGTCATGTCGAATGTCCATGTTGTGCCCACCCCGATTACTGTTGGAAGCTCATCTCTTGAAGTTGTCGACGAATATGTCTATCTAGGACAAGTAGTCCAATTAGGCAGGTCCAACTTCGAGAGAGAGGTCAATCGTCGAATCCAGCTCGGCTGGGCAGCGTTCGGGAAACTTGGCAAGGTCTTCTCGTCCAAAATACCTCAGTGCCTGAAGACTAAAGTCTTCGATCAATGTGTGTTACCAGTGATGACATACGGCACTGAGACGTGGCCTCTAAATATAGGCCGTATAAGACGGCTCACAGTCACTCAGCGAGCTATGGAGAGAGCTATGCTCGGTGTTTCTCTGCGTGATCAAATCAGAAATGAGGAGATCCGTAGAAGAACGAAAGTCACCGACATAGCTCAGCGGATTAGCAAACTAAAGTGGCAGTGGGCAGGCCACATAGCTCGCAGAACCGATAACCGCTGGGACAGAAAGGTTCTGGAATAGAGGCCACGTACTGGCAAGCGCAGCGTTGGACGTCCACCTACAAGGTGGACAGACGACCTGATAAAGATCGCAGGAAGTCGCTGGATGGAGGCCGCTTCCAACAGGTCGGTCTGGAAATCTTTGGGAGAGGCCTATGTTCAGCAGTGGACGTCTTGTGGCTGAAGATGATGATGATGATGATAAGTGGATCACAAAAAAAATTGTCGAAGTGCGGGAATCGAACCTACGGCCTTTCGCTTCGCAGAAAGCTACTCGCTTACTACGCCACGAAGGTTGTCACATACTATCTGATATTATATGCAATTTGCATGAATTTTTTGATATGATATGAATTTCCCTAATTTCGAATTTTCAGTACAAAATTCAACCTTATTTTAATCCACATCGTTGTAAACTAGAATGATAGCCGTGCAAAACCCTCCAGATTACTCCGTGACGTCATCATGACCGCTAATACTGCGGGGTTTAGCTAATCACAATTAACGTACATCGCGCGTGTAAACGAACACGTGCATCGCTCGATTATCGCCGAAGACCTTTTGACAGGCGACCTATACGGTGACCTAATGTGTTTGATAGTTAAGGATTATAATAATTATAATATTAGGCCTGTATTATGTACGTCTCACTGCTGGGTTTAGTATCTTTTATTAAAAGAGAGGAATTAGGCCTTAGTCCACCACGCTGGCCTAATACGGGTTGACAGACTTCTCGGGTTCTCAGGTATGGTGAAGTAGTAATAATTAATATATAAAGCGCTCTATATATGTATAACATCATAAAATAATATAAGTAATAAAAGCGACATGCATTTAAGATTTTTGCTTAGGCATATCCGAAAACTAATCCCGGATAAATTATCACATCTACAAATCCATGTATCATAAATCATCATCATCATTAAGTTAAAACATGAATATCCTTCGTTCACAAATATCCTGCTAATATTATGTATAAAAATATTTATGCAAATAATACTATCAAAAATACAATTGTAGCTTAGCTTATCGTAGCTTTGTAATAGACAAAAAAGAGGTTTTTCTTAATACTCAAATAAAATGGCAAGAATCAAAACTCCTCGAGCGATATGCATGTTTAAAATTAGAATGATTTGTAATTAGTTTGTAACACGAGCGATGCGGCCTCGCTCTATCACCCATCCGCACGATAGTGGTGCCACATATCCGGTAATCCAACATACGTTGTCACTTCTTTTATTACATTTAAAATAATCAAGAGGTTTTACTTAACATTAGAATTATTTTTAATTAGTTTGTTACACGAACCCAGCGACCAATCTCGCTTATTCGCATGCGGGTATATTTATACGCTTTTAATATTTTAAATTTTTCTGTTAGCGTGTATATATACGCTTTTTTTATATCAATAACATT
The DNA here is from genome assembly GCA_949126905.1 of Amorpha juglandis. Taxonomy (NCBI): domain Eukaryota; kingdom Metazoa; phylum Arthropoda; class Insecta; order Lepidoptera; family Sphingidae; genus Amorpha; species Amorpha juglandis. Next base: position 1,815,076 of record OX421368.1, read on the forward strand.
AAAGAGATTTTATTTAAGAAAAATATTCAAATGGCCAGTATCAAAACGTATCATCCCAGTATATGTGTTTAAAATTAGAATAATTTGAAATTAGTTTGTCGCTTTATTACCTCTGTTATTATTATCTTATTAATTTACTTAATCTACTACCTATTCGCACGAGAGAGATGCCACATATCCTTATTTGAGCCAAATATACGATTTTACGTTTGTTTTTCCAAAAATAAAACAGGAAATATATGCATCGAGGAGTAAAAGTATGATGATTCAAGGTAAGTATTTTTACTTAATAAGATATTCATTAAGATTACCTTATAGAGTAGAGATATTTAAAGGATTGGGAAAGGGAGGGGAATTTGGACCTCCGTATATCTCACTCACCGTGCGTAACGAAGCAGCAAGCCGCTACTTTACGTCAGATATCTATGGGGCAGTGGTAACAACTCGGTCCCCTCCCCTTCCCAATCGCTAATTATCCCTTTCCTTTAAGGTCGGTAACGCGCCCATGATTCTTCTTGAGGTGGGCGTACATGGGTGGTAGAGATCACTTACAATCAGGTGACCCACTTGCCGGCATATGCTATAAAAAAAATATCTCTGCTCTATAAGGTCGGCAACGTGCCTATGATTATGATATATATCCCGATAATCAGACTAAGACTGTATTTGAATCGACCTTAAGGTTCCGTATTACAACGGAAATGACGCTTATTACATGTCATCGAGGTTCCCTTCCTTACTTCCACTTGCCCTTATCCCATCATAGTGAGGTCGTCGCAACATGCTTTTTAACGCATGTTACAGAAAGATGTACATTGTAGTTTTTAAGACCGGTCGCCTTTTTTTTATTTGATTGAATAACGAGATGAGCAAGGTGCCTGGTGGTAAACGGGCCACAACTGCCCATAAACAGAAGCAACACCGCATAGAACTTTGAATTACAAAGCACTGTATGGCACTGAATTGCGCTCGTCAGACATAGGATGTTAAGTCTCATAATACCCAGTATTTTCACTGGTTTCAATGTCCTTCAAACCGAAACACAACAGTGCTTACATACTGTTGCCTGGCGGCAGAAATAGACTAAGCGGTGGTACCAACCCAGACGGCCTCTCGCATCCGAGGGACCTACCGCCTTGCAAAACACCTGCCTAACGTCATCCCCTCTGGGAGGAAAACACATCCAGACAATAATCAAATATTTGCGGATCACACAAACATTTGTTTCGGTGCGGGATTCAATTCCGCGGCCTCTTCCTTCACAGCCGGTTACTCGCCCACTGCGCTACGGAACCAGTCATGACACTGATGTTCTATTTTCATTACTTTACTTTTTCCTTACAAACGTTTCATAATGGAATAGCGGCGAAGGTTCTTGCGTTTTAGTTTCGTAATATCCATCGTAAAATAAATAAATAGATACACCCAACACTCACATACATAGTCCTGACCCAACAGTAAGATACGAGTCTTGTGTCGTGGGTATCTGGAACTACAAGAGACTGTCGGTCTCACAACACCCAGACCCCGAAACAAATATTTGTGGATCACTCAAACATTTGTCTCGGTAGAGGGATCGAACCCGCGGCCTCTCGCTTCACAGCCGACTACTCGCCCGCTGCGCTACGGAGGCCGTTAATGTTATGTGTTTGTCAGTTGGATTATTATTAGATTACTTACCACTTCCGATAGGTGAACACAACTCCATCTCACGATCAAAAATTGTAAGTCCGTACATCATTTTTTAACCTTGTTTTATGTATTGTAAGATTTATTAAAACAACTATTTTCACCAAACGATGGAATTATCCAGCAATTAATGAAGTGATGAATATAAATTAAAATCTTTTCTCGTCAATATTTCATTACTTTATTTTGAATAAATTTTACATTTCATTTTAAATAAATGTGCATTTAGTTTTCATATTTTTAAATATGTGTGTATTATAAATAAGTATGTTGTATTTTTCTTTAATGTGTTTTACTCGTATTTTAATACTTATGCAGTTTTCAAGTATTTTTAAATATTTTTTTATAAATGTGGTTGTGTTTTTTTAAAATGTGTATTCTATATTTTTTTAGAAGCTAATACTTTTACATTATAACATTCTCACTATTATTAAAATATCTAATATCTTTATTTTTGTATGACAGGATACATGCGTCGATGTCTGCGTTTAGACTGAGCATAAAAGCAGTTTCCGAGTTGCGGCCCAGACACCGTTAGACTTGACAAAGTCATATAATGCCCGAATAAAATAGTTTACAGGTGTTAAATACGTATAATAAAAAAGCTATCCAAGCACGAAACTAACAATAAATTTGAACAAAACATGTGACAGAAATAGCACCTGTCTTTATTGTATTTTTAATCCAAAAAATAAAAACTTATTCCAATAAGATTTTAGATGTTTTTGAGCAGTATAAATGTTCTTGAGACTGCCATAGTAAAGTCGCTTTAACATGGACTGTGAGACTTTATAAAAACTGATTTCCATGCTAATTCGATAACATATGTTATTTAATAAAATACTTCGACACTTTATATTTAAGTAAAATTTTAATAGACTGTCTTCATAATATTATCCTCTTTTATGGGACTTATAATATTTGTAAAAATATATTCTTGAAAAATACATATCTATTTTATATTGGGATGAGAAAATACAAGTGGAAAACAGAAATAAATTAACACAGATTAAAAAACATTTAATGTTGCCAGCGATCGCCCTGTTACAAATTCCTAAGTTCAAGCGTATATAAACACATCGTCTATCGTTGGACGACACAATTCTTTACGTTACACTGAGTATGAGGTGTGGCGTAGTCACTTTACCAAACCAACATAAAAAAAATAAAAACCATTACCATAACACTCGTCACCGGAGGAAGGTTCTAACTACTTATTACCAGTTGGACCGTCACAATTATTCAGCCTTCGAAGGCCAATAAAAACATTATATCAAAAATAAAACTGAATTAACAAACTAAACAGATAAGAACAAAAGCAGCTAATTTTGATACTCCCTATCGAGGTTGGTTTCGCCTATATCGATAGGCGAAACCATCGATAACCATGGAGCTATAACTATAAAAAAAAATTACAAATTTCAACTTACCTCTATCCTTGCTAATAGCCACCATTTTGTTAACAGGTTTATCATTATCACCCTCTTCATCGTTCAGAGGTATATTCTTCTTTACATTCTTCCAGAGGTTGCCGGCGTTTTTACTCATTTTTTATTAACTACAAGTTTTAGGCCTCATTTAACCGCGACACGGACGGTAGTAACTTTCAGTCTGAAGTGATTATGTTTTTTTAGGATACTCTTTAACGACTTTGTATGGTGGGCGTAAGGTGTTTTGATACTTTTAGTTTTTCTAAGGATATTTATACTGTAACTTTTAAGGTGCATGAAACTAAATTGACTCTTTTAAGGAAAGATGTGTGCATAATATAAAATCTTTATAAATTTTATTGAATACAATATACATTATAATATTTAACAAGGTGAAGACACCGTTGCATTTCGGTTTGAAAGACATGGAAGCTAGACCATTTGTTTTATTTTATAGCATAGACCGACAAACGAGCAAGAGGGTCTGCCTGATGGTAATTGATCTCCGCTGCACATGTACACCTACAATACTAGAAGAATTATAGGCGCGTTTTGCCCTTAAAGGGAAGGGATAATAAAGGGATTAGGAAAGGGAGAGGGATTACCACGCTATAGACAGTTTTGTCTAAAGCATGAATGGGCCGGCTCGACCGGGTCGTTCCCACAGTTTCACAGAAAATCGACGTAAAGCAGCGACTTGTTGCTGCGTTTTGTACGGTGAGTGAGATAAGCGGAGGCAAAAATACCCCTCCCCTTCCCATTCCCTTAATTATCTCTTTCCTAATAAGATTAATAATAGACGTATGCACAGTTTATCGAAAGACCATTAACTAAGGATTCAGCTGATATATTTTTTCCTGGGACTGTAACGTGCTCAGCATATAGTGGTAGCCTTAATTACAATCTTTCCTTTATTCAAAAGTTGAATATTTTAGGGGCTAAATGATAGACGTATCATTATTTATCAGCCCTGATCAATTACTATCAGATGGCTCACTAACTCCCAGCATCAAGACTTCCCAAACCTCATCAGAATCGATTTAAGTGTCGTATAAGGGGGGATTTATTGTTGCACACAAAGGTCACGATCCGGCGCCGTTATCGGCTCACAAATTGTATTCCTGCATCAGAATATCGACAGTATTATGTATAGTTGATTAGGGGCGAGTCTGAAACCCAACTCACATACGCTTTTCATGTGGGATTCTATGTGGGTCTCGCTTTTGTGGCTGTGGGATAGTGTTGCTGTTGATGTGGATAAGCGTTTTGTTTGTGTGAGTGTGAATTTTTTGTTTACGGTTTATAGCTTATACTAGTAGGTCTAGTACGAGTTATAAATACGTTCGTAGTTTTTGTATTCGTGTAAAATTACTATTGTCGAAGTGTCAAAGTAATATATGATGTAAAACATGAAAAATCGCTCGAAAACTAATTTCGTACTTAACTAATATGATGTAAACGTAATCACACTATCAGATTTAATTAATCATTGTTGTCACTAGCTACTGCTACTCGATGTATGGAGAGAAAACGAAAACTATCATCGTTTTAGACGACGCGACGTCAAAACTTGTACTAGGCATACTGATGTACAGAACTTTGAATTACGAAATCCTTTTTCTTTATTTGATTAAATGACGAGAGGAGCAAGGCGCTAAACAGCTGCTACATAGCGTTTTTTCCATTAAAAATGAGTACGCAAAAGACGTATCAACACCCTTACACGTTTTTATTTTGTATTGTGAAAAAATCGTACAGTTCTGCGAATCGGTAAATAAATGATCGCGTGTTGACTTGCGAAATTGGATACTTCGTTTCAGTATGCATTGTGTGCTCATAATATACAAAAAAAAAAGATATACCGAACTGTCAATTTCGTAAATTAAGGTAGCTATAAACACTAGCGACCTTGGCTGAGTAGCAGGAACTAGCTTCATTCATCCCCGCAACCCCGCATTGCATACTCGTACGTAATTTTGTTACGCACAACGTTTCAACAGCAATTTCAAATTGAGATATTTATTTTATTTCGTTAATTTTATTCATTTTTATTCGCGAAATCGTATATGGATTTTTTTATTTTTGGTTTAATTGTTTTAGTTTGGAAAAAATACGAAATTAACTAAAATTATTTATTAAAACAAAATAAAATCACTATCTCAATTTGAACTTGCTGTGGATTGAAACGTTTTTGCATAACACTACCTTTAAATATTTTCGTGAAATTTTGTGAGTAAAGTTTCATTTCAGATTCTATGGACCATCCGATGATAATATATTTTAAGGTTTGAAGAGGCCGAAAAACGCGTAAGTGGGTCATCAAGTAAGTTATTTTCATTCTTATTATTCATAAGCTTCGTCTGATTTGTGACTTACAACCGACTCTCCGTCGGAACTCACATTGGTGATAAACTCATGCAAATCTCCACAAGCCAACCTAAACACCTGATTTACATGTTGGAATTGAGAAGCCTTGTAAAAATAAAGGATAAATTGACAATAACCAAGGGAAATTGTTCGACATTTTATAAATTTCACCCCACGCCTACGGAACCGTGACGAAGAATCTAAGTATCGTTCGACATATCGACGTAATTTTTCCCGGTGACTAATAATCTGGATGTAAGGAGCAAGCTCGGCATTGCGATGAATGCGTCCTTTCAATCAACGTCCGCGAAGAGGTGGTGACTATTTGTTATTGGGGCTCTTACCTGCTTTAGATACATGGATTTCGATGTGGAATTAAATTTACTAGTAATAGAGTACAGGAAAGATTATCCTTTGTAATAGAATATTAGAGGGTAGAAATGATAGTAGTTATCTGATAGATAAGTAATATGAATTGTTTTTGACAGCCCAAATAGAGGCTCGAGACATGACAGCCAATGGTGTCACTACAGAAGATGCTCAAGATCAAGCTAAGTGGAAGCTTGTAAGTAGGAAGATGGACCCTGACAGTGAGAGTGTAAAAGAATTTAGAGCGATTGAAATGGATGGTTGAAATAGTTTTATTATGCTAATCATAGTAATGTTTATGAATAAGGGGGTCAGTAATTTTAGTAGTAAGATTATAATAATGACTTTGATTTATTATTTTAACGTTTGTAAGGCGTGGGCTTTGAACTATCCTATTCTCAATATCTTGTAGGAGCCAAATTCTGAATTTTCAATCAGTGCGCAGCACGGCGTTAGTACTTTACGATGCCATAAACAACTTGATTCTGGTCTGCATTGAACATTCGTTTGATGGAATGCGGTGTACTGCAGTACACATTCTTCGCTCACACTGTTCTGCATTCTGTCTGGGGATCCTTATTCAATAAAATTGTGATTTGTGTTCCTAAAGATTAAATAAGTATGACTGAAGAAATGGATGGAAGACAAAAATTGCTTGCAAATTAACTCGTTGAACCTACAAATATGATAAATTAATAGGTGTGGTTATTGAGTGGATAGCTTGATCAATTCTTTATCTAATGCAGGCTTGACTTGACTCCACTTGATTGACTCCAGGCTTATTTTAAAATTTCATAGTCAAAAATAGAAGAAAAAAGATACATTAAGTTATTGCTTGTAAATTGCCGGAAATACAAGTTGATACAAAAAACTTGTGTTCAACGTTCTTGTTCAAAATGTTCTTCAACATCCCGGACGGAATTTATGATAATTTCATTCTACTCTATTTTACCTCAAATTGCGTTACTTAAATAATTAAGCTGCTTTAACTTTATCTTTACCACATCATTAGAAATGTTTTACACTTCCACTTACTCTGCTGTGACACTTCACAAAACCGTTTCACTCCAAATTATGCTCTAATATCAACATCTTAGAAAACAAATTTCTTAAATGCCATTTAAACAGGCTCTCGACTAACAATGCGACCCGTGCGCACGACATACTCCCACATCTCTAACAATGCACCGAATTGAAAACTGGATCTCAAGAACTCTTAGCAGTCATATGCTTAGGGCAACTGAAATTACTCCAAGAGATGAGTATGAGAGTATTTCAATGTTCGGAAATATGGTTAATAGAATAAGGAATTGCCAGAAGGTAAAGCCTCTTCTTCCAACTACTCTCATCCCACTCGCAGAGGAGTCGGTACGAAATGCTTTTTAACACATGTTGCAAAAAGATTAGGCTCATAGTTTTTAAGACCGGCCGCTTGCCTGACGTCAACCTTAGTAAGGAAAATGAAAAGTTATAGAAAAGCTGATAAACCTAACTAATCCTACGCTATCTCTCTATCTACATACATGAGTCTGACTAATACATGGCCGGCTTTTTATAACTAAGGCCCTTAATACAAGGGACAAGTTAATAAAAGAGTGACAAATCCCGGCACTGATTTAAAATCTTTAACTTTCATTTCTAAATCACAATTTCACCTTTCATCCACTTGTTTTAAACTCCATTTAATTAGCGAAATTAATTCAACCGTTCTAATTAAATTAAACAATTAAGAAACCTTTTTATAAACGTACAAACAATTTGAAACTAAACAACATTGAAATTCGTTCGAAACTAAAACTTGTTTGGGACGATGACAAGAGTTTTGAATTTAATTTTGAAAACATTCCCGTTAATTTTGATGCGCAACACTTATTGGGTACTTGGGGTGTATTTTAATTAAGTTTTATTCAAAGTATCATTTTTAATTTGGTACATATTATGAGTGATTTATTCAAGAACTTGTTGAAATAATGTTAAAATTACCGTGAGGTCTTTTATGTTTTAAATATTTACATTGATTTTTAATTATTAAGACCGATTTAACTACTTAGTATGTTTCTTGATGTCAAATTATCATACGATTTGATGTTTTTTTTATTTAATTGGATGACGAGACGAGGAAAGCGCTCGCCTGATAGTAAGCGTCATGCCTGCTCATAAACAGAAGCAACACCTAACAGAACTTTAATTACAAAGCACTGCATAGCACTGAACTGCGCTCATCACCCCGAAACATAAGACGTTAAGTCTCATCAAATAGAAATGTTCAAATAGAATAGTAGAAATAAGTCATTAAATAAATAGAGCTATGAGTATGCAGTACCAATTAATAATGATCACTATCTCAAACTACCCGCTAAACCACAAATTAGCCGCAACAGTCAATATCACAGGAGTAATTGTGTGTCTCGCATGGTAATGTTCCAACGGGAAGCGTTATGTCCGCGCATCAACCAACTTTTGCATATGTATGACTAGCATCCATATGTGAAGAATGGATGTGTTAAAGAATTTTTGATATTCCTTTATATTAACAAGCAAACCAGCAAGTGGGTCACTTAATAGAAAGCGATGTCCACCGCTTATGAATACCCACATTAATAGAGAATCATGGATGCATTGTATAACCTTATAGCAAGGAATAAGAACTGAAAAGGCGAGGGAGAATTTGAACCTCTGGAAATTTTAGTCACCAAATTCATAAATTATTGCCAAGTATTACTGGTAAGCTACGCTGTAGACCCGTTTTTCTACTGCATGAATAGTGTTTGCATATCCAGAGGCCCAAATCTCTCTCCCCTACCCAATCTCTTAATTATCCGTTTCCTTTAAGGTCTGCAACGCACCCAAGGTTTCTCAGGTATTGTGGATGTCATGTCACTTACCATCAGGTGACCCAGTTGCTCGTTTATCGGCTTCTGCTATAAGAAAAACCTGCGGTCGCTCATTTTGTAACCCCCTACTACCTACTTCATTGGTTTACAGTGGCTCAGACTGTCATAGGAGTATTATGAGGAAATGTTTATACGTTTTTTGATACTAACATCATCTCGCTTGTTTATGAATACCACATCAATGCAAGCATCAATCTTCCCACGTCTGCGTTTAAGAGCATATTTCGCGAGTGCTGAACAAAGTGAGTGAGGTTTTTTTTGTTTCCAAACAAATGGTCCGTGAAAGAAGTTGGAAATATTCGCCCGCGGCAATTTCGGCTCGGCTTAAAACAGTTTTCGCCATAGCCGCTTTGTGTAATGATGCAATTTTTGCGTTATAAGGCGTGGTACTGCAAGAGTATGTATTTTTGAATTAAATTGAATATAACACTTAGCATTTTTGTACTCAGTCGATCCTTAAACTTTCGACGGAGACTATTGCCATGATACTATAGGAATTGGTTATTTCACCATGTTTAGTACTTGCTGGTAGTAGGATATTCGCATGCACCCGGGATAGCGACCACCGTACACATGGTGTTAAAACCTGTCATAGTGATCCACATACCCTGCGTGAACTGCGGTCCAGTACCAGCCAGTGTATATCCGGTTTTCTCAAGTAGGTTGCGATAGGGCTTGATGGTTAGTTAGGGCGCGTATAGTGCTTGTATCTCTGTGTCTGCATCGATCATCTGCCTGTCCTTTCGCATTTCATTATTTGTCTCCCGCTTTGCTATGGAGGGAAGTGGACAATTAATATTTCCAACTCTTCCCTAACCTTCTATCTGATTAATATCGTTGCGGGATAACGATATTTAGGCATCCCCAAAGGCTCGTCGAGATTTACCGCTCAGTGTAAATAAAAATGCGTGCCACTGTTGATATTGGTGCACAAGAGTTACAGTGGCCGGTTGTCTCTTCGGAATGTCAAGCAGCATTTAAACAGACCAGCATGATTCTGGCCTGACTGATAAACAATGCGTTTATCGGTGGTCACCCGAATCATGCTGTGTGTTTAATTTTTTTTAGACTGCACTACACTTACCACCAGATTTAGTATAGTTACTTTGCCGTGCCCGGAAAAAAATACTGTTTTACCTTAGTTGCAACTGACTTCAAATATACTGTTATATAATAACCCCACTGATTAGTATGTAGTGCACCAAGCTACCCTAATACGGTTTAGCAGAATTTACATCCCTTGGAAATAATTAGAGAGAATTCTCATGTATGCAAGTTTCCTTACGATATTTTCCTTCACCGTTAAAACGAACGATAATCTTAACAATGAATGCAATTTATACGTAGGGCCAAATCCACCTTCCCTTCCCAGTCCCTTAATTATCCCCTCGCTTTAAGGTCGGCAACGCGCCCATGATTCTTGTACTATTGCAGGCGTGACCCAATTGCACGTTTACCGATCTATGCTATAAAAAAATGATGCCCTGGGGGCTGGTTTATTTGCTGTGATATTGTTACAAAAAATTAAAATGTCAATATTCAACAAAATTTACTTATTAAGATACTAACTTTTGCTCGCGGCTCCGCCCGCGTGATCTGTTTTTCCCGGGATAAAAAGTAGCCTATGTTTTATTCTGATGTATAAGCTATATTATTGTAAAGATTCATTAAAATCCATTCAGTAGTTTTTACGTGAAAGAGTAACAAACATAAAGCACCATACATCCATACTTACAAACTTCCGCGTTTATAATATTAGTAGGATAAATAAAGTTAATCCATACTTACAAACTTTCGCGTTTATAATATTAGTAGGATAAATAAAGTTAATTCAACGTAAATACAATATAAAACCGTGTTTTTTTTTGCTACTGCACTATTGTTACATTAAATCTATGAATTACATCACCGAGTTAGGAATATTGCTGGAGACGAGACGTTTCAAATAGACAATCTACAGCTGCTGTGCAATGTTCATTAGCTCAAATGGGACATAAAGTTGGAGAATGAAAGCTGCGTCGAAGAATCGGGAGAAACGGTACGGCGAGGAAACAAATTATATATTTTTGTACTATCTTCCTGGGACTGCCTCAGTGTTGCAGTTGTATTGTATATGCGGAACGACTGTTATTTTGAGATAGGTAATAAAATTTCAGTAAAATTTTAAAAACAGTCAGTGGTGAGCTTGTCGTACAAATATCAGTAAATAATTCAACAGGCGAGTTGAACGGTAAATGAGCTATCCTAAATTAAGAAAATTAATAATAATAAAAATAAAACCTCGTCAAAGCCGAAAAAGATAAACTGTCCAAATATTTAGACCTGGCACACGAGGTCGTTCGGTCAAGGGCCAGATTCAGAAAGCAGTGTTATTGGACACGGCACGCATTGTGAGGAGGTTTCTCACACTGGGGTCCTAACCACCGGTGGCTTGGGTAAAAAAAACCTTTTAGAATAAAGAATACTGTACAATAAAAATAATAAAGCCTCCATGGCGCAGCGGGCGAGTAGTCAGCTGTAAAGCGAGAGACCGAGATAAATGATTGTATGATCTAGAAATATTTGTTTCGGCATCTGGGTGCTGTGAGACCGAAAGTCTCTCCTAGTTCCAGATACCCACATCACAGGACTCGTATCTTACTGTTGGGCCAGGACTATGTGTGAGACTGTTGGGTGTATTTATAATTCCTAAATAGCTGTACAGATGTTCGTCAAACATATGCAGCTTGATTAAATTAGTTTTTAAACCGCATGCAAATAGGTCCAGCCATTTTGATGCTACTATGCCGCAGACAGACAAGGGGCAAACATATAATACGCCTCTTTTTATTCTGGGTCTAAAAACAAGTTTAGTAGAAGTTCCCTACCGTTTTCTAATATATTGTTGCCCCAACACCGCTCAATGTATGTGATAATCATATTTTAGTGTATACAGCAATATTGCTTCATAGTTGCTTATATCTGCCTTTTATGTTCATTTTTATATCATGAACATTATAAAGGAATAGCATTACGGCTGGCGTTAAAACAAGATAATTTACAATAGAATTTTATGTTTAAAAAATAGTGAATATATAGAGTTTTACGTCTTAATTTACAAAAAAAAACCTAAAGGGGAGAACACGATTTCAGAACATGATCAAGAAATTATTACCAAGTAGGTACAAGGTAGGTGAGAAGGTAGGTTTTACAAGGTGGTCGGTCCCTCGTATGCGAGAGATGCCGTCTGGGTTGGTACCACCGCTTTGTCTGTTTCTGCCGCCAAGCACTGTTGTATTTCGGTTTGAAGGACATTGAAGCCAGTGATTATTGGGCATTATTAGAAAGTCCTAGCTCTACAGTAAGATACGAGTCAGTAAAGCTAAACTCTTTTGCCATACCTTACAAAACTCCTCGCATTTTAAACTTTAAAAATCCTCCTCAGATTTCTGAAAAACAAATGTCATTCCGCTGTCACTAAAAGTTTGTACCGCTGTGTGTCACTTATATTTATTGCCTCCGAGTTTATAATATACATTATGGAGGAAATGGGGTTCATAGATGCCGAAGAGAGAAGGAACGATTCATCGCAATGGCAGTTGGGAGCCACCAGTTCATTATCCATCGACTCTCAGTCTTCAAGACAGATCCACAAGCACCTGTCTCATCATCTACATTTATTTCAAAAGGTAAAAAAATATTTATTGGTGCTGTGCCAGCATGCTCAGGATGATTCTCAATCGTACACTAAATCTGCCCCAACTTCCCAAGCCTATGGCTTTCCTCTAAGGTCGACAAGGCATCTATACGCCAAGCTGTAGACAATTTTGTCTACAGCATGATTGGGCTGGTTCGGCCAGGTCGTTAATACTGTCTCACTGAAAACCGAGGTAAAGTAGCGGCTTGCTGCTGCGTTTTGTACGGTGATTGAGATATCCGCAGGCGCAAATCCCCCTCATCTTCATAATTTCTTAGTTACCTTTCCCTTTAAGGTCGGCAACGCGCCTATGTTTCTTCTAGTATCGGGGCCGTATATGGGCGGTGGAGATCAGTTACTATTAGATACCCATCCAATTTCTTGCTTGTAAAAATAGAACCTTTTCTCTTAATTTAATATTGTTCCAGAAAGAAATCCGATCCCACCGTCGCATCATACCTACGACGACGCATGAGCGGTTGTCTTATTATCGGACTTATGTTGCTTCTGCCAACAAAACTCAAATCATTTGTATGCAGCACGTGGAATTTAACAGGTTTTCTAATTATTTTAAGGCCGATTTTCCAACGCCCGATCAAACTTTATCTGCTAGATAATGCATTTAAGAATATTTTACTCCATACCCTCTATATTTTCTTGTTTAACTCTCTTCTCCATATATGTCGGCAGCGGGACAATTTTGTATTTAGACAAAATGTATATATGCCGGCGCTAATGTATATTTTTTCTGATAAATAAAATTTATCAATAAAGCTTTAAAATTCAGCCTTTATTGATAAAATAATTATAATGGGCATAATTCGGCTTATTCTGGCACAGCTCGTATGGGTGTGATCGGTTTGTATAGCCATAATGACTGTATCGACACTGGTTGGTAGTTCCCTCGTAAGCAAGAGGCCGTCTAGGTTGGTACCATCGCTTTATCTACCTTTGCCGTAAAGTAACTGTGGAAAAGACCTTTTGTTTTTCAGTCAAAAAATATTGAAGCCAGTAAAACTACTAGGCGTTATGGGACATAGCGTCTTATGTCTAAGGGTAACGATTGCAGTCGAATGCCACGCAGTACTTTATAATTCGAAGTTCGATTAGTTTAGCTTCTCTCTATGCCCAGGAGTGACGTTACTATTAGGCGAGCAACATGCTCGTCTCGTTATTAACGCTTAAAAAAATATAATTTTAATAATATTTTTTCTAATTACTTTCAGGTTTCTCTGGTACTACATATTCAATGTATTTTTCAAGAGTCTTCCGCACACTTTCGTTTACATTTTCCTCGCTTCTTATGCAGCTGAAGAGCATTTGTTCCTATCAAAAATGGTGCCCATCTCTCAAGGTATTATTCCAGATATACGAGTACAATACGCGTAAAACAACTTCCTGGGCCAGAAGTTATTCATTTCCCCAGCCACCTATAACGCATCATGGTACATTTTAGACTCCAAAAACATCAGCTCGACTGCGCTTGTAATAACTTCTGACCAGATAAGTTGAACTGCACATTTTGCATTTATCGTTATTGATATAAGTAGTGTAAGTGGGCCACCAATATCTTAGGTCCAAAACTAACTCACTTTTAATTAGCATAGGCCGTTAAACGAGCAAGTGCAAGCACCTAATGGTGAGTCATCTCCACCGCCCATTTACGTCCACAATACAAAAAGAATCATGAGCGCGTTGCCGAACTTAAAGGAAAGGGATAATTAGGGATTGGGAAGGGGAGGATTTGGGCCTTCGTACTCACCGTATGAAACGCAGTAGCAACTTTACGTTGGTTTTCTATGAGACATTGGTAACGACCCAATCGAGCCGGCTCATTCATGCTGTAGACAAAACTGTCTACAGCTAGGCTCAACCACTCATAAAACCTGCATTTGATACACTCAGTTGATTAACGAAGCAATAGCGAAACGGCGGGTCTCCCCATATAATACCAGATGCACCGTCAATTCATGATGGGAAGGTAAACCCTGGCATTAAGCCAGGATAAAGGTTTAAGTAAGTTTAGCACGATGCATGTAAACTAGCTTAACGAGGACTGATGACGAGTTCATCTTAACATCTTTCGAACTCCAAAGTAAACCTCAACGACTCTTAGTGAACCTAGCCTCTTAATAGAGGTGACCCACAAGGGCCTAGCTTAGTAGGACTACAGGCCAAAATTGAAATAGCATGAGCCCATCGCCCAGCAGAGTAATAGTAATACTGATATAGAATAAGACGCTCTTCCAATGATTTGCCCTTTATTCAGTACTTTCATTTTTTCTTTGTACCTTTTCAGGTATAAAGTTTTCGTTTCTGATAGCAGGAGTTTTCGATATTATCGGATTTATAGACACCGCTATACTTCATTTGGATTACGTTATCTGTGGTCTACTTTACAAGAATCCATGGAACCGGTAAATTTATGATATACTAGCTTTTGCTCGCGGCTCCGCCCGCGTGATCTGCTTTTTCCGGGATAAAAAGTAGCCTATGTCTTATTCTGATGTATAAGCTATTTTTCATTAAAATCCATTCAGTAGTTTTTACGTGAAATAGTAACAAACATACATCCATCTATCCATACTTACAAACTTTCACGTTTATAATATTAGTAGGATAAGAAAGATTATTTACATTTTAAATAGTAACGTAGTACATACCCCAGCGGCGAGTTTTTGGAAAACATAACTGACTTTTTCAAGTTAAGTTTTAATTCATTAATTAATGCCGAAAAGTTTGAAGAAACCTGCACATTTAGATAATTGTTAAGAATTTGGAAAAAAATGTCAAGTCTACCAATCCGATCTACCCTTAGTAGAGTAGTGGGAGAGTAATAGTGAAGGGTCTATATTATTGAGTATACTATATTCTAAGCTAAAAAGAATATTGCATTTTAATGTGTTTGAGAAATTGCGCCCCCGACAGTTGACAGTGAAGTTACTAAGTGGTAGAGCCACGCTGTAGATAGTTTTGTCCATACCAAACAATATCAAACTGGCTAAGCCAGACCCTTTTGTGCGACACCTGGATACCACTCTAACAGCTCATTAGCTCCATCACCTGTATTATTATTTCAGATGCAGCTCAGCAAGTTATATTTACTCTGACAGAAACGTAACTATACATTGCTATAACCTTTATGAATTCGCCAAGAAGTTTGAGAACGGTACCTCACATTTCCATGTCTTCGCTTACGTTGATGAGAACAATGAGGTATTTCAAGTAGCTCAAGTGGAGTATTACAGGTATGACTTAGTTTTTTTTTATAGCATAGGCCGGCAAAAGGCAAGTGGGTCACCTGATGGTAAGTGATCTCCATAATACGTCCACAACATCAGAAGAATCATGGACCCGTTGCCAAACTTTAAAGAGAGAGATAATAAAGGGATCGGGAAAGGGAGGCGAATTTGGGCCTCCAGATTTCTCATATACCATATGAAACGTAGCAGCAAGCCGCTTCTTTACCATTTATTTCCTGGTGTGAGACAGTGGTAACAACCCGGGTGAGCCGTCCCATTTATGCTGTCTACAGTATGTTTCTGCTTTTTCAGCTTATTTTATATGGTCTCAGATATTTGACAGCATCCGTGGAATATTTGGCGAGTATTTGGTTATGAAATAAGAGGCCACGGTTTCTTGATCCTAAATAATTGTTTCAAGTCTAGCTGTTGCGAGACCAAAAGTCTCCCGTAATTCCCGATACATATGAGACAACACTCTTATCGTATGAGCAAACGTTATTGGCCTTCTCTCAGATTGCCTAATAACTCTAATGATAAGGTAAAGAGGGAAAGAAAGAGATTCAACATAATATAACGCTCCTCTTTTTGACATTTCAGTTTAAAAGAAGTGGAAAAATGTATATTTCCAATCCTCCCGATCTTTTTATTAGATTGAGCCTCGTTGATTCGTTTGGTGTCAAAATATACGTACCACCGTCAGTCCTGGCTTACAGGAGTTACAGTGGTGGGTTTGTGGGCGGGATAGGATATATCTCTATCGAGGGTTTAAATTAAAATTGCCGAAAGATCGTAGCACTTACTGTACACTTGTATTTTAGACATCGTATCAGCATATGGGCAACATCGCTTAGTCTTTATTATTTTGCATTTATCTGGTCGTTGGCTGCTATGGTGCAGAAACAAGTGTATAAGAAGTGTTTTTGGAAGGTATGTAAATAATTACATTTATTTTAGAACCACAAACTTGGTCAGTTATTAGTAGTTCATAACACATTTGAAATCCACAAACTTTTAAAGTATGTAAGCGACTAAAACAAACATTGACTTAAAAAAATAAAATTTTCTAATTTAGTATTTTTAACACTTAGATTATTTTATATTAACTGTTTGGTTTCAGATACTAAACAGGCTGCAGTGGATTGTGAACACTGTTGATTTGATATCATTCGTTCACCTCACGTTGGCGTATTTTCAAGAGAGATTGGATGATTTACCAGCTGCGTTGCCTCCGGTCGATGATCTTACCAACATATTGTGGGTGAGACATGATCTCCTGTCTCTTCTACTTAATAAAACTTTTAAAATCAACTAACACTCTACGCACTTAATGCTTGATTGGATAGAGCAACTAAAATATAAGCGACAGTTCCAGCATTGCCGGTTTTTATTCAGGTTCTCCAAATCCGTGAGTAAAAATAACCTGATAAACAATGCAAACCACTCTCATGTTAAGGAAATAACTGACACTGACCCACTGTACTGAATGTACCCACAATTTACAATAGATCGCGCTTTTAGCAAGTTTGATTCAGTATTTGTGTTCATATTGCTCTGACATATTAACCATTGATCTCGGCTTCTTACCTATCATGAACGGCCCAGTGGAAAATTTTAAATAAATATAATAAATATTTTTTTTCTAGAAAGCTGATATCGACATGTTAGCAGAATCGACAACTGCGCCACCTCTGGTCCATATCCTCACAGCTAGAAGTACACAAGAGGTATTTGTTTGTTCATAATACATTATATAGTTAACAATTACAATAAAGTGCTAACATATTTCTATCACCTTTTTTCCCCTCAATCCAATAAAATCTTTTACTTGAATCCATTAGGGGATTCACTAAGATTTTTGGCCACACTGATCCTCTTGCCGGCCTATTCTGTAAAAATCGTTTCATAAATTTTTAATATGTTCCAGATAGAACCAAGTAGAGATAGTGCGATAATGATAACTTCAAACACTATTTGTTACCTATTCAGAGGTCTTCTCACCTACAGAATCAAGAGGCACATGGAGAGTTTAATAAATGCGCCCATTTATCAAACCGATTTTAGTAAGTTTTTCTCCTTTTTTATTATCTTTAATTACTAGACGAAGTGATAGTAAGCGTCACGCCTGTCCATAAACAGATCTTTGCTGGTGGTAGAATATTGATATTTTTTTTTTTTTTTTTTTTTTTTTATAGCATAGGCCGGCAAACGAGCAAGTGGGTCACCTGATGGTAAGTGATCTCCACCGCCCATGTACGCCCACCACCAGAAGAGTCATGGGCGCGTTGCCGACCTTAAAGGAAAGGGATAATTAGGGATTGGGAAGGGGAGGGGATTTGGGCTTCCGGTTATCTCACTCACCGTACGAAACGCAGCAGCAAGCCGCTACTTTACGTCGGTTTTCTGTGAGACAGTGGTAACGATCCGGTCGAGCCAGCCCATTCATGCTGTAGACAAAACTGTCTACAGCGTGGCTCTACCACTCAAAAAATATTGACCACTCAAATGATATTCGCCCGGATAACAACCACCATGTTAAAACACTCACACTCACTATGGCAGCATAGTGATCCACACAAATCGTGGGGATCGCGTTATATCCGCGCATACTGCCGGTTCTGTCGAGGGGCTTCCAACATAACTTGATGGTTGATTGGAGCGAGAATAGCGGCATACCCTTGTACCCTTATGCCTGCATCGGTTATCCTCCTATTTTTTATCCGAGCATGCTAAAGTGACTGCACTACACCTGATGATAAGCGCAGTACAATCGAAAAGACTACCGACAATCAATGAGGTTATCGGTAGACACCAGAATCATGCCAGCATCATCATATAAATACTTCTTTACACTACAAAGAAAATAACAACTAAATAAATAACAACTAAATACAATTCCTTCTATTTACAGATCAACATTCCTGGTTCTACTTTTGGCCCATGTATTTTTCCACTTTATATTTGGGAGACCTTTATACGATAGTGTTTTTTTTGTTCAACTTTATCATGGAATTTTTGGCCATAGTAAGTACAGTATGCTTTGGCAATCTTTAAAAATCTTGGTAAACACAGCCCACCATAATAAGCCCAGATAAAATTTATTTAAATCATATCCGCACCAGTAAACTTTTACTAGGCAAGTTTCACATATGTCCATCTGGGTAAGTACTAGTAGTTTATGTTTCTGTTGTCAAGCAGTAGTATGTAAGCACTATTATATTTTCAATTGAAGGGCATTGCAAACAGTGAAATTACTTTGCATTGTCTATGACCAATTTTACACAACTAACATTATATTTTTCAGACTGTGACATTCTTCTGCTTGGTGGAAACTATAGTGTGTGAATGGAAATGGGCACGTAGATGGTTGGTCACTATGGCACTCACTTTTACCGCAGCTGTAATAATGCTGTCAACCACGCTTAATGTATGTACATTCCTTATTGTAGTTCACTAAATTAACGAACGACCTTAAAGAAAAAGAAACATCTTCTAATTCTTGTATTTAAAAACATGTTGCATCGACTCTACTGCAATTAGGATAAAGACAGGTGGAAGAAGAAGGAACTTAATCAATTCAACTATGTTTTTTAATATATGATACACGATGGCTCACCGCAATACATGTTTCGAAGTCAATTTGGTGGAAGACTAAACGCTTCCTATCGTAAATATTAATATTACAGAGCCGGCTTCTATTCTACATATACAGTAAATTCATAGTTACTCTCGCTGAAGTGCTGATCCTGTATTGGATGTATCCCCTAGGGAGACTGGTCGATGACGTCACCTTTCACTACGGCGTACCTCCAACAAGAATGAGGATTTTGAGTTTGAGACTGGTGCCAATATTCTATACGGTATGTATAGTTTTTTTTTACAATATGAATGAGCCGGCTCGACTGAGTTATTGCCACTATCTTACAGAAAATCAACGAGAAGTATCAGGTTACGATGCGTTTTGTACGATGCGTGATATATCCGAAGGTCCAAAACCATCTCTCCTTCCCAATCTCTTAATTATCGCTTTCCTTTAAAGTTGGCAATACGTCCATAATTCTATAAGTTCTGTGAATGTTCATGAGCCTGTGAAGATTGTTTTATTTTCCTCCATTGTTAAAGGAAGCGATAATGACAGTGCCATATATTTTTTAATTCTAGATAAAATGCTACACTATGATGGATGCTCTCATAGAAGTGATAGTAAAGGCCAAGTTTGTCGAGAAAGTGAAAAGCTACAAATGGTCCTGGTCTTTAATGTTGATACCGATTGTGTTGGGCGTTTTCTACACAATTTATGTTTATACATTTAAGGAGAAGAAGGTTTGTCAAATAGTATTACAGTGCTTTTATTAGCATGGAAAAATAATCTGAAGTTGATATTAAGATCAATGCTGCTAATGATTACTAATAGATTAAAGGTACAAGTTGGAAGCGGACGACATGACGCAGCAGCAGACGACGTGTAGTCGCTTCATGTCGCTACGACACGTCGTTACGACGTGTCGCTGCAGTCATGATTTCGAACTGCAGACGGCAACAGCAGATGGAATCCAGTTGGTACCGAGTGTTCCGTGAAACAAGATGCATTTTTTTATATCTTTTATTGGAAGAGGAATAAGACGATGATGACTTGTTTTTGTTGTACTTGTACAGAAAAAGACGAGAAGCCATACTTAAATGCAGAACAAGTGAGGGAACCTATTCAATATTGATTAAAAACCATTTGGAAAGCGATATTAAAGAATTCAGACAGTATTGTCGTTTGAATCTTGAAATTCATTTTGAAAAGAAACTCGCTGGACGTGTCGTTGCTCCGTCGTCAGCGGCACTACTGATCCGCGGTCGGACGACACTGGCGTCGGCCGCTCGACGACGCGTCGCTAGCTTCGTGTCGCTGACTACGGAGGTAATTTCATAGAAATACATAGAAACCAGTAGTGTCGCTGCGACACGTCGTCTGCTGCTGCGTCATGTCGTCCGCTTCCAACTTGTACCTTTATCCATCATAAATAAGCTTTGAATCTAGCAAATTGACAACTAAATGTAATGCTTTCCCAGAATTGGCAGCAGATGTTCTGTCCCGACCCTTCGTGGGGCCCAAAAGACTATTCTACAAGGCAACTGAGGAAACAATACGACTCTAGAGTAGTAAGCATTTTTTGATCAGTTTATAATTTCCCTGCTATACACCCTATGCCCATTTTATGATTCTTTTATTAAATTCAGTTACGTTAAATAATTAAAATTCAGGTAACTTTTCTTGAGAGGTAAAGCCAGGCTGTAGACAGATTTGTCGGGTTGTTACCACTGTCTTACGAAAAAGCGTTTAGTTTTAGTTAGCGAATTCTGCTGCGTTTCGTATGTTGAGTGAGATATCCGTGGGCCAAAATCCCCATCCCCTTCCTAATTTCTTTTTTAAGGTCGGCAATGCGTTCAAGGTTCTTTTGATATTGTGGGTATGTAACACAATGAAGATTACTTACGATGACGTAACCCACTTACTCGATTGTCTGTTCGTAGTATAAAAATCATTCATTATGTTTTAGTACAACGAATCCCAAGCACCTAGGGTACTCAGTCGGTACCTCATCACCAAAGCGGAGCCGAAGGCCTATAAGCTGGACTTGCGGTACGATAGCAAAAGAAGATCGACGGTCGTCAATACAACTGACGCTCGATTTAAGTATGAGAAGAAATCGATGTGACATCTCAACAGAATTATTTCTGAGAATATTGGTATTCTCGACTTTGTTCACTAGAGAATTCATATGTTTCATTTTGGATTATATGGAATTGAAATAACAGATTTACGTCTTATATGAGAATTCAGTCCTTAAAGTTAACCAAAGAATATAATACAAGCCTGTTTCATAATATCTTTTTCTTTACCTACCAATCAAATTAGTCAATTTGAGTGGTAGAGCCAAGCTGTAGAAGGTTTGTCTACAGCATGAATGGACCAACTTGATTAGGTCTTTACTGTTTCACAGAAAACCAACGTAAAGTAGCGGCTTGCTGCTGCGTTTTGTGTGGAGAGTGAGATGTGTGGAGGCCTAATCCCCTTCCCCTTCACAATCCCTTAATTATCCATTTTCTTGAAGGTTTTCAATGCGCCCGTGATTGTTTCGGTATTGTGGCTGTACATAGGCGGTGGAGAGCACTTACCATCAGGTAGCCCACTTGCTCGTTTGCCGGCCAATGCTATATATAAAAAATAGCGAGTACTTATTTGTATTGCGTAATAATATTCTATTTTGTTGACTTAAATTTGATGAAACGTTTACTCGGCCATTGTGAATCAAATGTTAAATGGTGGTTATGTATGGTGTTTCACTTTATGTTTTAGTAAAACGTGACTCAAGCTATGAGCTCATTTTAAAATGCTGACTAAAAATGCATAATATTATGATATCTCGCTAGCCCTAAGTAATTATAATATTATATACATAAAAATTCCTCAAGAAAAACTTCTAAATGATGGTGAAATCTTTACTAAAAGCTGTTAAGTGGTTTCGATGTTTATAACAATGAATAAAAAATAAAAACTTTGTTTTACATATCTACCATCTTACTAATAAACAGAAAGAATATAGAAACTTTTATATGCCATTAGGAACTCAAAATATTTGCGATTCATGAAAGAACAGATTTCTAAAAAATATCTTTATTTAATCTCCGTGTTCTGGATTCAATTGAACCACAAACAGAAAAAAATTAATCAATCATTTCATGGACCGTTGATGCTAATTTATGGTTTCGGTTGCTCACGGTCGCTTAGGGTAAGTGCCATAGTAGCTTGCCCTGTATAAAAAAATAAACGAATAATTCTTATGAAATGTTTACTTCTCGATAAATACACTGACTACAGTTAGAAGGGAGTGAAAACAATGAATAGATTCAGATACAAAATAATGAATACACGATTATATTCTAAAGAGTATGGTATCAAATATTAATCTGTTTTAGTTTTTTTAAGAAATCTGACTGAATAATGAATCAAACATATGAGAAGCAAAAACAAAGCTAAGTTTGGTATTACTGGTTGTCAAGTATTTTATGATTCTGATGATGAAGTTCCTTAAATATGTAATTTAAACATATTATCATAAACAATTTTCGTGTCATATTGTTTCTTATATCAAATATACTCATTTATACGACCATCATTTGGCTTGTACTTCTTTATGGGTGTCTCATGGTAAGCCTTTAAGCGTTATGATAAGTAGATCCAGATGAAGATGCTGCTGTGTATATGCAACGTAACACGACTAGCTCGTAAATGTAACGAGTATATCCGCGGTAAACTTGGTGTCCACGATATAGCAGATTGAGTCAAGCAATATCGCTTAAGGTGGTTTGGTCACGTTTTGAGAAAACCGAAGGAGTACATCGACTAAAAATGCTTATGCTAGATCGTGCCAGGTGTACACTCCCGTGGACAGCTTAAAAAATGCTGGATTGACATTTTCGAGAGAGTTATGGGTTCCAATGGTGTCACTATAGAGATGCTCAAGATGGAGCTACGTGTAAGCGCTTAAGTAGGAAGCCTTGGACCTGAATAACGTCAATAAAAATATTAAGGAAAAAAAAGTATCAATTCAAGGAGGCAACCATTAACCCGTTCACCCTATTTCTAATTTTATTGCTTTTAAGGGAAGCTTTTAATAAAAGCTCGCAATTATATTCGTATTCGTTTGAGTGCTTACGGATGGAAACTCATTGGGGTAGCCGGTGGGTGGTTGAAAATTTCAATGATGGCAAAATTATTCAAAATATTAAATTATTTACGGGATTTAAATTATTTTTGATTTTTTTACAATTTTATTATCCCAGTAGCAGCATATTGAGGCTGTAAAAAATAAAACGTAAAAATAAAAACAATTTATGAGTAGTAGAGCCACGCTGTAGGGCCGGCTTGACCGGGTCGTTACTACTGTCTCACAGAAAACCGACGTATAGTGCAGTCCAAACAACTAGCGACCACAAACAAACAATGAGTTTATCGTTGGTCACCAGAATAATGCCGGCCGTAAATACTTCATCACACTGTGAAGAGGGAAGAAGCAAATCGAGTGGCTTGCGACAGGACAGGCGGATTGCCGATGCAGGCACAGGATACAAATATGTATCTCTGTAGACCCGCCCCAAACAACCGTCAAGTCACGTCGCAAGCCCCTCAAGAGAACCGGATATACTGGCTGATCCTGGAACGCGATCCACACAAGGTGTGTGGCTCACTATGACAGGTTTTAAAACCATGTTTACCGTGGTCGATATCCGGACGGATATAAATATCCTACCATCACCACCACATACTCAAAATTAATACATAAAATCACCGCGGCATCACTCGGTATGCATAAATACTCGTATTTATGAACGGAGCATCGCCATGTCAAATGCAAATACGGGGTGTAACATTCGCTAAATTAATTAAACTCTGATGTTATGTTTCAATTTTAACCAAAATGGTTAATCGATGCATTGTTCCTTCACTTATTGTTTGTGTTAACTTCTGTGACATTTGATTTAATATTCGTTTGTAATTTCTCATTATCATCATCGGCTAATGGGCCTCCGGATGTTTCAGTTTCTGTACGAAACACCAAGCTGCCACTTAACGTTGGTTGTGGTGGTAATCGGTCGAGCCGGTCCATTCATACTCTACTTCTTAGAGACTACATACAATTAAAGTGGAGTTTTTAAATCGACGAAGTAGTTGGGCGTCTAAAAAACTTTTTAACAAAAAACTAAAGTAAAATGCTAAAAAGTGTTTTCTTTTATTTTTACCTCTTTGTTTATTTGATTCGGTTTTATTATAGTTAGTTTTGGCAGTCGGCTTTTAAATTTCGTTAAAAAAAATATTTAATTTTTTTTAGTGGTAGGTAAGAAAGAACGGAAAAATTTAATGCTATGGCATGTAAATACCAATCTATAACATAATCGCAATGAGTGTCTTGTTACCAGTCGAGGAGTTTCATTCTTACTCTATACTCCGTCATTTAAACCAAATATCGAACGAATTTTATCCACCTAAATCTGTCCACAATTGGTGAAGAGGTCAAAAATTGCCTAAAAATACATTTTGACCTACTAAATCCTTATTTTATTAGACTGACTTCCCTAAATCGCGCCTGTTCTTTCCATTGCACCACTGTAGTGGATACGTATCCACATTATGTAAGTGTACCTGACCACAACGACCAGTTCGCATCGGTAAGTAATCGAAGCTCTAAAGTGCTCTCAAGACACCCACAAACTCCTCCATTCACACGCCACATAAAATATTAACTCATTTTATATAAGTTCATTCAGAAATTACCACTACTATTTGTTTCGAGTATTTTAATATTTTTTCTATAACTAAATAATGAGACGAGTGGATCGCCAGCTCGATGGTAGGCGCCACGCCAGTCCATATACAGAGTGCGCAGAGTGAGCGCCAGTCCATTTTTGAGTGGTAGAGTCACGCTATAAACAGTTTTGTCTACAGCATGAATGGGCTGTCTTGACCGGGTCATTACCACTGTCTCACAAGACACCGACGTAAAGTAGCGGCTTGCTGCTGCGTTTTGTATGGTGAGTGAGATATCTGGAAGACCAAACCCCTCCCCTTCCCAATCCCTAATTATCCCCTTCCTTTAAGGTCGGCAACGCGCCCATGATTCTTCTGGTGGTGGGCGTACATGGGCGGTGGAGATCACTTACCATCAGGTGACCCACTTGCTGGTTTGCCGGCCTAAGCTATAAAAAAAAAGAAACAATAACACACAAAACTTTGAATAAAACTATGGTGCAACGTACTGCAGTACACTCTTCACCTCGAGACATTGCTGTTTCATAATTCTCAGTAATTTTAGTGGCTTCAATGTTCTCCAAATTAGTACACAGCAGTGCTTTGCCGATGCAGGCACAGGGATACAAGTATGTACCTCTGTAGACCATACCCGCCCCAACCAACCATCAAGTCATGTCGCAAGCTCCTCAGGAGAACCGGATATACACTGACTGATCCTGGAAGGCGATCCACAAAAGGTGTGTGGGTCACTATGGCAGGTTTTAAAACCATGCGTACGGTGGTCGCTATCGGGACGGATATGAATATCCTACCACCAGCTAGATCTTTAAATCTACAATAGTTGATTCCAACTCACACTCTGTGTAAACAATTGAACTACTATGGTGTGACTACATTTAGTAGTTGCCGCAGCTCAGATCTAGTTCCCCAGAGAGCAGAACTCGCTAGGTTGTTAACGAATACACTTCATCGCGCCGCGGATGATGATCTAACTGTATCGTTTTACACGCTCTAGATTTGTTTCGGTGAAGGACTCTGGTGTCTCGAGAATTTGTGTGTTGGACCGATATTAGTTACTTTAACTTCGCAATATATTTGCTTTTATACTATTACGTAGTTATTTTTGATATTAGATTTAGCATCTACTTGCACCTTTTAGTACTGAGGATTGAGGGACACCTGAAATACCTGCATACACAAAAATTATCCATAAGAATTGCACTTAAGTATGTTGTCTACCAATTCGCTTTAGGTCAGCTTAATGAACTCATTGCCTGAACGCGTCATTAGCAGAAGACGCTAGTACCCAAGGGCGGTGTGACAGTATATACAGTAACTTTTTATCATCACGATATTCATCATCAAATAAGTTCTGCAAAGCCACATCTAAAACCTAGATAAATTACATAACATACAAAAAAAAATGGGTTATTTTGTCTTTTCTCCTTAACATTATTTCAACTTGTTGCCAGGGATTATCTTATTACTTAAACGCTTCCACTTCATCCTATCTTAAATCTTTCATAGTTAAATCATTGGCTGTCATGCCTTCCCATAATACTTCAGTATATAATAAAAATATTACTCATAAGTGACTAATCTTATCTACCTTTAATGTCTCCATTCTATCCAGTACTCAAACTCACAGTACCGCAAAATATTCATTCGCTCGACTGACACCACATCAAACGATCCTTAGTAGATGTAAACATTCAGGGAGGTCGTAAAACTGGCAAATTTTGTCTCGACGTCACTTTAACTGGCCCATTACTTGTTTCTTACTTCAACGAGCTTTAAGAGAATATAGAAGGTCTTGTAAGTAAATGGGCTTGTTGATGCTATTACACAAAAACATTTTTTTAAGTGGGTGTGGATGGAAAAATAGAAAATTACAAAGATCAGATAGATGATACTTCGAGTGGTAGAGTCATACTGTAGGCAATTATGTCTACAGCATGAGTAAGCCGACTCGACCGGGTTGTTAACAATGTCTCACAGAAAACCGACGTAAAGTAGTGGCTTGCTACTGCATTCCGCATGGTGTGTAAGAACTGTTGGGGGTCAAAGACCGGAAAGCCTCTCGTAGTTTTTGATACTCTCTACATAACTGGGTGGTAGGACCTTTGTATGCAAGAAGACGTCTTGGCAGATATGTACCACCGATTTATCCAGTTCTGCCACCGAGCAACCGTTATATTTTATGTCAGAATGAAGTTTGCAATTATGTTCCATTAGTTGGCTATTCTGTATACATTGGTATCCATTGCAGTCCTATAGAATAACGGCTTATATAAAACACAAAGGTTGTCATTGGTAACTCACTACCACAGTATTTACTATAGAGTGCATGGTATTTTGCCACGGCATTATTAAAAAGCAAATTCGAAACATTAATTTTTTTTTTTTTATACTATATGCTATATATAGACTTTTCATTATTCATAACGCCTTTCTGAGTTTGCAATTATTCTTATATTTTCATTATGCGAAGCCAGGCAGGGTATCTTTTGTAATAAAGAAAAGAGCATGTAATATTGTTAAAACATTCTTTTATATTGCAATGATGGAGTTAATTTCTTTTATGTTACAATATGAAAGTTAATGGAATGTTTAGTATTTCACGTTGTAGGGAGGCTGTCGTTATTTTGGAAAGTGAATTTTAAATAGCTATTTAAGTTTCGATATAATTTTTGACAGCCTCCGTGGCGGGGCGAGTGGCGTGTGAAGCGAGAGGCCGCGGGTTCGATCCCCGCACAGGGACAAATATTTGTGAGATCCACAAATATTTTTTCGGGGTCTGGGTGTTGTGAGACCAAAATAATCGGCGCCCTCTCACTTCACAGCTAGCTACACTCGCCCAATGCACCACGGAGGCTGTCGCTTGACGTCTGCTATATAAAAATAATGATGACTCGACAATTTTGTCTAAATATTGAACAAGAATGAGAGATGAGATGAAAACGAAGAGCCATAAACATTATTGCTTAATTATTTAATTATGTGAAATAATAATAGACTGCTATAGACATTTTGAGCAGCGATAGCTTAGCAGGGAGTGGTACGGACTGTCGAGATGAAAGTCGCAGGTTCGAAACCAGCCCCAAGAGCATACACCACTGAGTTTTCTAAGTTATGTGTATATTAATTGTTAATTATCGCTTGCTTTAACGGTGAAGGAAATATCGTGAGGAAACATGCATACCTGAGAACTCGATAATATTTTACGAAGGTATGTGAAGTCTGCCAACCCGCATTAGGCCAGAGTGGTGGACTAAGGCCTAATCCCTCTAATTCAGTAGAGGAGGCCCGTGCCCAACAGTGGGACGTATATAATACAGGGCTAGTAAAAAAAATAGACGTTCTACAAGGAAAAAATCTGTTGAATGTAATATCAATAAAGAAAGTTGCGAAATCACGTAATGTTTTGCCAAGAACTGTAGTCAAAGAGTATTAAAGACTATTGATGTGCTAATTATTGACTTGCTACAAGGAAAAATAACTGCTGTAACTTGGGTGAATGGTCTAAGGCGGTAACTGTTAATGAAGACAGTCCATGTTGATTCTTCGTGGTTGGAAGTCAATTACTGAATAAATAGCATCTTGATTAATACAAACATAGTTTTTTTTATTTGATTGAAAGACGAGACGAGCAAGGGGCTCGCCTGATGGTAAGCGCCACGCCTGCTCATAAACAGAAGCAAACCCACACAGAACTTTGAATTACAAAGCACTGCATGGTACTGAGCTGCGCTTGTCACCGCGAGACATAAGATGTTAAGTCTCATAAGGTCCAGTAATTTCACTGACTTCAATGTCCTTCAAAACACATCAGTGCTTACACACTGTTGCTTGGCGGCAGAAATAGACAAATCGGTGGTACCAACCCAGATGACCCGAACGGTTATCTCGAAGTATAACTAGTATACCCATGAACTGAAAGGTGTATTCACGCCGGTTCTGTTGCGTTTCAAACATTATGTGATATATCTGGAGGACTGTTCTGTATTTTTAACTTTGCTTGTTAGCACAAAGCCTATAACAATAATTTTATTTTTTTTGTAATTTAATAATATGGATGTGTTCGTCATGAAACCGCAGCTAATACAGAGACAAGTGCTGCCACCTATACAGTTAAACACTTGAATTCAATCTGCTCCACCGTTCGCAACGTTTACGTGGGCGCGCCGTGGCAAATTACTTTTTCTTAAATGTAAAGAACTGAGTATTCGTGTCTGGTACGAGCCTGAAGATCTTTTCGCGGTAACCAGCTCCTATGCCACCACCAAGCACGGGATACCTCTGAAGACGGCGGTACTGCGAGTCCAAGGTAAATACGAATACATCCAGTACTGGTCTTTGTTCCTGGTCCTTCGATAATTTAATTTCCGTAATAAGGGTCAAATCCCCTTCCATTTTCAATTCCCAACCCTTTTTAAGATCGACATCCATAATACTAATGTTGTTGATATTCGTGGACGGTGGAAAATCACTTAGAATCAGGTGACCTACTTGCTCATTCGTCAGATTCTGGTATAAAAAATATCTGAATGCTTAACCAAATTTTCTTCAATCACATCTTAGCTTGACTACATCAGCTTTAATATAAAACAAGCCGTATTGAAATTGGTTCACCTGTCTGAAAGATACATTGTCACAGACAAACAGGTTATAAACTTATAACAAACTGAAATAAAATATCCTTAACAGAACCACATCTTCCACACATTGGCTTGTTAGAGAAAACAAGTAAAAATAATAGTATAAGTTTAAAACGCGTGCAGGGTTCCTTTAGATGGAAATGTTAACATTCACCTGCAAGTTCTGTAGCAGCATTACACAAATGAGACTATATTTTCCTTCAGACTTTACACTGTACACTGTTAGCCCGGATAACTTAGAAACTACATTTTGTTATTTATTCTACAGGTTAATAATATTGCTTTTTAGGGCCTATTTCACATTGTAGTAATTTTTAGTGTGAGGGACTTGATCATTTTTGTGTCCGATTGGATAACGACCACTGTAAGAATGGTGAAAAACCATAGCGGCTTTTATAGTCGTGACGCATTTCGGAATCAGCCAGCGTATATGCAGCAACTTTAGGCCGGCATTATTCTGTCGACCGTCAAGAAAAGTGTCAAGAAATTCAAAATCAACAACCTAATTAATCTACTTCTATATTTATTATAACGATGGAAGAAAACATAGGGCGGTTACCTGCTTACCTAAGAACTCTTCATATATATTCCGAAGGTATACGAAGTTAAGTCTACTAATCTACATTAGGTCAGTGTTGTAGACTAAGGTCCAACCCATTAAATTGTTAGAGTACCCAACAGAACGACTGTTTATAATACAGATATTTAATTATTGCCAATTTGTAACTGCATATAAACATGCGAACTCAGATTCATTCGCGCCTACACAGAGCTCAACACTCCCACTTCATATTCACTCGGAGCGAAATTCATTTTTCCAGTGGTGTTGCAACAGAGCCTAAATAAATAAGCTTACGGTGGCCTCGCATCTCGTCCCAAAACTAATATCAGTGCATTGCAAACATGCTAGCACCAAAACTGCTGAAATTGCGCTTGGGGCGATACTTTTGCAACCACTTGTACGATGCAACGATACGCCGTCTCGGTTTTTCTCTTTTAATTTCTTAAGGTCTATTGCTGTATTTATATTTTGAATGTTTGTGGCATTGAATACATTTTGAATTGGGACGTGGTTTGATAAAATTGTAGACTCTATATTGAAGTTTACAACTACTTTTGCTTGAAGGATGAATTCACGTATTGAATAGGACTTGGGAAATATGCTCTCAATTATAGCGGATTCACATGGTTCAAGTTAATCAACTGCTAAATTCCATGCGTTACGATAGTTTATAAGTGTTACATTTATCCCATTGATATCTTAGCAGTCTATTTATTAAGTAATTAGATAATGAGATATTAACATTAAAAACCGCATTATCATTGGTTAGGTAACCTAATGAGGCAGTGTCGTGTGTAATAAATAAAATAAATTATTCTTATTGGAGTTCTAACACCGGACTGAACAACAGAGTCCAATGTCCTTTCTCGTATGATTACTTTAACGTTCTTTCTGAAAAGATATTTCTAAAAACAAGCTCAGATATTGCACAAAAGCAAACATCTGTTCAATTAAATGTAAAGTAAAGGAGCTTACCCTTTTCATCCAGCGAACACTGTCAAAGGAACGGCGCAGGTGTTGTTTACACCTTTGTGTTGATATTTTGACGCGATATCACATTTTTTTTATATTCTTGCAACGTTATAATAAAACGGGTATCTTTGTCTGTTACTTTTTTTTATCCTTGCTCGGCAAAGTGACTACGCTACACCTGATGGTAAGTGTAGCGCAATCCAAGAATCGTGTCCACAAACGATAGACAATGTGTCCATCGTAGGTCGGCAAGATCATGCCGGCCTGCCAAAGGGCCAAGGGGGAGAGGAAGGAAAAAGGGTTGGGAAAAGGGTTAGGATCAGGGGGCAAGAACCGGATATACACTGGCTGACCTTGGAACGCAACCCACACAAGGTGGGCCACTATGGCAGGTTTTAGCACCAGTGTACGGTGGTCGCTATCCGGTCGGATGCAAGATCCTCCCACCAGCAAAATATTCTTGCAACGTTATAATAAAACAAGTATCTTTGTCTGTTACTTGCTTAGAAGAGGAAATGGAAGTGAAATTTGTTGTTCATATAAAGTGACCGCTGAAAACCAGCCCTGCGTTGTAGTATGTACGTGCCACAATACAGCACGGCACTTCGGCATAGCATTTGTTACAGTTACGACGTGCAAATGCCAAGGCCATCTGGGTTGGTACCACCGCTTTGTCTATTTCTGCCGCCAAGCAACAGTGTGTAAGCACTGATGTGTTTCAGTTTGATGGACATTGAAGCCAGCGAAATTACTGGGCATTATGAGACTTAACATCTTATGTTTCGGGGTGACGAGCGCAGGTCAGTGCTATGCAGTACTTTGTAATTAAAAACTCTATGCGGTGTTGATTCTGTTTATGGACAGGCATGGCGCTTACCATCAGTCGAGCGCCTTAGGGCCGGCGCTCATAGACGGCATGGCACGGCAGGTCATGCTGCGGCATCCCGCGGCGTCCCGTGGCATGCCGTGGCATCCTGCTGAATGCACAGCCACTCTCTCTCTCTCGCGCACCGCGGCAATCCGTGGAATGAAACGGCATGCCACGTCATGCCACAGCATCCCGCGGCACGTCGCGGCACTGTGGTATTGGAATAAAGTAACGTGAATTCTAAACTCGTGGCAATAAGATTCAAAATAACTTGATTAGTAATAAAATCCTTTGCCATGCCATGCCGTGCCATGCCGTCTATGAGCGCCGGCCATTAATCGTCATTCATTCAAATAAAAAAAAAAGTATAGGTATGGCGAGTTTCAAACATTCCAAAATTAAATGCTGTTTCTAAATTCGATAAAACGCTCTATTCCTCCGTTAAAAGAAACATAAGCTACATACAACCATAATCCAATATAAAGAACAAATGCTCACAGAATCACATATTAGCATTCAAAACACAATGTCCACATAGTTGGTTGCAATAAGCGCCACACGATATCGACATTCAAAGCGGTGCCTTAAATGTGCACTCATGAAACGTGCAACGATCATGGGATAGACGATATACGATCCATTAAACAGGTCTTATGACCAATTTTTTTTATACATCTTAGGATAGGTAGCAGCTATAGCTCAATGGGGAGTGGTATGGACTGTCGAGACGAAAGTTGCAGGTTCGAAACCAGCCCCAAGAGCATACACCTTTGACTTTTCTAAGTTACGTGTAGATTAATTATTAATTATCCCTTGCTTTGACGGTGAAGGAATCTTCGTGAGGAAACCTGCATACCTGAGAATTCGATAAGATTTTTCGAAGGTATGTGAAGTCTGCCAACCCACATTAGGCCAGCGTGGTGGACTAAGGCCTAATCCCTCTCATTCAGTAGAGGAGGCCCGTGCCCAGCAGTGGAACGTATATAATACAGGGCTAGTAAAAAAAACATCTTAGGGTTGGTGTACAATCAAGTGGCTTGTCTAATACGGATCACCAAGCCATAAACTCGTACAATCCCCGAGCCCATAGTAATCGTATTGACAATAGAGCAAGAGCAATACTGTCACTTTATATAGACTGGAAAATGAGCAAGTGGGTCTCCTGATAGTAAGTAAAGGGATTTTTGCGAAACCACCACACGAAACACAACAGCAAGCTGTTACTTCACTGTATGGATCCGGATGAAGCGGCCCATTAATCTCTTCTTCTCTTCTTTTGTTTAAGAGCATTGCTCTTGTCAAATAAGTTTAAAATATATAATTGAAAATATGTCGTAAGCTGATATAAAATGAATGTTTGTCTGTATGTCCTTTATAGAATCGTAAACTATGCGTTTGATCATGTAATGATCTGTAGCAAAGTTGTTGTGCATGAGCCTACGAAGGTTTCTGAGTTGGTACGACCAATTTTCGACAGATGGCGTCACTGTCATTCCAATGACTTTCATATATTTGTGTAATGTCTTTCCTTCAAATTTATTTTAGTTGGTACAGCTAGTAAGAAATAAGTAAAATAAAAACAAAAAGCCTCCTGATTCTGCTTCGCCGGGTCTTCTCAAGATCGGTTATTTTAGATCCAGTGATAGTTTTAAAACATGCACCGTTTCTGTAACGCTTAATTCTAGACTTTCCATAAAAAAAATTAAAATGAATAGGTAATTAAATTGATTTAGTGTGATTGCCGAGTGTATTTTGATTATGCGATGTATGATTCTTTTATTTTCATACTGACTTGTCATAAGCGCTATTTTAACAATTGAAATAACGCTTATAATGTGTCAGTCAGCATGAAAATAAAAGAAACATACATCGCAATTATTGCCTATACGTTTAACAAACTATTTAATTTAATTTTAATAAAAACATCAAAACCATTCATAGTTTTTCAAATATCACAATAGAAATATGATTCTTAGCTGATTTCCAATCAACATCCCGCCATCGGCGATGACGTAGCATCATACCCGCTGGTCATGCTGCTAATATATACGTAATGGACGGCGGACCGATGAATGGACAGAACATACCGGAAGAGCAGGTACAATAAATATTCATGAAACGGTCGATAATTTCTATAGTATGAGTGGGTAGGGTCTTTATTAGAATGAGTTACAGTTTTCACAACCTCCGTGGCGCAGTGTGAGTAGTAGTGTCAGGTGAGGCCATGGGTTTGATTCCCACTCTGAGATTAATGTTTGTGTGATCCACAATTTGTTTCGCGTCTGGGTGATGTGGGACCACAAATCCTTCGTATTTCCTGATACCCACAGGTTTAACCTAGTGTGAGGTCAGGACTATTTGTGTGAGTATATTATGTATAAAAGTTAGATATAGGAAATTCTAGTCTATAATATTTTACATAGTCTCCTACTAGTTGGACAATCTTCTTTATGAGTGGTAGAGCCACACTGTAGAAATTTTTGTCTACAGCATGAATGGGCCTACTCGACCGGGTCGTTACCCACTTTCTCACAGAAAACCAGCGTAAAGTATCAGCTTGCTGCTGCGTGGCGTAGCTGAGTGAGATATCCGGAGGCCAATACCCTCCTCTCCTTTCTAATCCCTTAATTATTCCTGTAAGGTCGTTAACTTGCTCGTATACTAGTTTAAAGCAAATAGATTGTAATAGTTTTTAGCTGACTATTTCTAAATTAGATTTATAAACATGTAATTGAATTTAAAAAGTTGTTATTTATTATTATCTAATTTGTTGTAATTATTTAAAGAAATCATTTCTGTTCTAAAGTATTTTGTCATAATAATCCAAGATTTAATAGTAGCAAGTGACCCCTGCACAAATAATACTCAGATAAAACTTATAAATACCATAGCTGAGCAACCTAATGCGCGAATTGATGTATACGCCAAGAGAAAGGAGCTTGGAATATAAAAAAATTACCAAGGAGCTAGTGATGAGGGTAAAGCGAATTAAGAATATCGATTGATGTCTTATAGCTTGGCTTATGAATATTAGTTATTATAGACAAACATCAGAAATGAAGAACTTTTTAATGAGCAGCAGAAACGTGATTGCAATGTTAATCAGTAGCATAGCGTCTAAGAAAATTGAATCTCTTAAAAATTAAAAACAGGGCATGTCGGCTTTGTCTCTTTTTGCCGCCAAGCAACAGTGTGTAAGCACTGTTGTGTTTAGGTTTGAAGGATATTGAAGCCAGTGAAATTACTGGGCATTATGAGACTTAACATCTTGCGTCTCAGGATGACGAGCGCAGTTTAATGCCATGCAATGCTTTGTAATTCAAAGTTCTGTGTAGTGTTGCTACTGTTTATGGGCAGGCCTGGCGCTTACCATCAGGCAAGCGCCTTGCTCGTCTCGTCATTCAATCAATTTAAAAAAATGTTCGAATAGAACGAACTGCGTGAGTTCTTTACTACTATTTTAACTGTACTCGTTTTATACTTTTAATTCTTTGTTGAGATATTCGCCACAATAACATATTCTTTAAAAATATTAGCTGGATTAACGTTTCAAAATATAGAGCCCTTTTTTTTAAAGGGCTTTTTTTTTATTTGGTTGAATGACAATTCGAGCAAGGCTTTTGCTTGATTGTAAGCGCCACGCCTGCCCAAGAATATCGACAATGAAATCAATCGACAACAACCCATCCCACAGTTTCGTAAGGAGACATTGTATGTAATCCGTATTTATTTTATTTAGTAGCTAAGTAGGAGTAATGGGGTGGGTTGTGACGGGATAGCCAGAGGGTTGGGATTACACGACACGAGTTAGGCCGCGTCTACAACAAAGGCTTCCTGAGTTATGTTTTCCTTAAGGAGATATAAGGAGTTGACTATAGAGGGATAGTTGGCTAAGTTACTCTTGTTATGTAGTCCCCAATAAAAAGAAGGGTACGAGAATTGTATGACTGAACCTCTCTCTATTTTCCTCTGTGTGTGTGTGTGGATAGCGCCAAAATTAATGGACCCATTTTAATAAAAAAAAATCTTTATGTTAGAGATAAGTGTCTTTCATGTCTGTGAAATTATATTCACCTATAACAGAAATGTTATCCATTAGTGATCCATCCTTATCAAAGTCACTGGTCTGTGATTATCAATTTGACATGATGTTAAATTCTCTTTTATTTACATTTCTTTATTTTAGTTTACATGAAAGTGTTTTTCGAATTCATCTAGTAGCTTAGTACCCTAGTTCAAAATAGCATAATAATACGCAAGCTGTTCAGTGCCTGCTTCATTTTACCTATGTATTAAGAATTCAACAAGGTTAGTGCTCGATTTACCGTTAATAAACAAGGATGATAATTAAATATATGTCACAAGTTATTAAAATTTTAGCCATGGGGCAAAATCTCCAGGCGCCGACAACCTGAGCATCGAGCATCTTGAGTACGCAGGGACATATCTGTCCAAAGTGTTGGCACAAATCTGATTAAAATTATCTCATTGAAACGAATTTTATCGCGTTTTTTTGTTTAACTTTGATTCCGACATTTTGAATGCTTTTCAGCCTTCGTGGTCACAGGGTGGACTGAGGTGTGGGTTGTCCAAAAAAATAATATTAATGCCTACCTTCAGTTTACAATTATTGTTAAAATTATTGTTTTTGTCAGTGTTATCTTTAATTTCTATTACACAAAGTGTATCTAATAATATCAAAATCCAGATAATAAATGCTACAAAATGACAAATATTTTATTAGTAATCATCAAATTATCGGTTCTGCGAGCTATGTGGCCTGCCCACTGCCACTTGAGCTTGCTAATCCGCTGAGCTATGTCGGTGACTTTCGTTCTTCTACGGATCTCCTCATTTCTGATTTGATCACGTAGAGAAACACCGAGCATAGCTCTCTCCATAGCTCGCTGAGTGACTGTGAGCCGTCTTATACGGCCCATATTTAGAGGCCACGTCTCAGTGCCGTATGTCATCACTGGTAACACATATTGATCGAAGACTTTAGTCTTCAGGCACTGAGGTATTTTGGACGAGAAGACCCTGCCAAGTTTTCCGAACGCTGCCCAGCCGAGCTGGATTCGACGATTGACCTCTCTCTCGAAGTTGGACCTGCCTAATTGGACTACTTGTCCTAGATAGACATATTCGTCGACAACTTCGAGAGATGAGCTTCCAACAGTAATCGGGGTGGGCACAACATGGACGTTCGACATGACCTTCGTCTTGTCCATGTTCATCCTGAGGCCCACCCGTTGAGAAACTCTGTTGAGGTCTTCGAGCATTGTACTCAGGTCTTCCAGCGATTCCGCAAGGACCACGATATCGTCGGCAAAGCGGAGGTGAGTCATATACTCGCCATTTATGTTGATGCCAAATCCTTTCCAGTTCAAGAGCTTGAAGGCATCTTCCAGCGCGGTAGTGAACAGTTTCGGAGAAATAACATCTCCCTGTCTCACGCCTCTCTGTAGTGGAATAGCCTTCGTACACTGTTCTTGTACTCGGACCGACATGGTGGCGTTGTTGTACAAGCACCTCAACACTTCGATATACCGATAGTCGATGTGGCACCGCTGGAGAGCCTGCAGCACTGCCCAGGTCTCGATCGAATCGAAGGCTTTCTCATAGTCCACAAACGCTAAGCAAAGTGGCAAGTTATACTCCTCGGTTTTTTGTATAACTTGCCGTAGCGTATGAATGTGGTCTATGGTACTATAACCTTTTCGGAAACCGGCTTGTTCGGGAGGCTGGAAGTCATCTAACTTGCGCTCGAGACGATTCGTGATAACCCTCGAAAACAACTTATACACATGGCTCAGGAGTGAGATGGGCCTGTAATTCTTTAACAAGGTATTGTCACCTTTCTTGAAGAACAGTACCACCGCACTCCTGTTCCATGCCTCAGGCGTTACGCCCTCGAGCAGAACGGAATTAAAGAGCTTCTGAAGGACTTTCAGTACTGGCGCTCCGCCCGCTTTCAGAAGCTCTGCAGTAATTCCGTCCTCGCCCGGCGCCTTGTTGTTTTTGAGCTGTCCGAGGGCCATCCGAATCTCGCACAAGCTGATGTCCGGGATGTCTTCGCTGTAGTGCCGGACCAGCTCAGCTCTTGGATCTTTAGCCGAGCAGGTAACGGGTTTGGCAACCGAGGTATAAAGCTGTCCGTAGAAGCTCTCGATCTCTCTCAACACCTCTCCCTTGGTCGATGCTACACTGCCATCTTCCGTCTTCAGCTTTTTCATTCGGCTTTGCCCAATAGACAGGTCCTTTGCAAACACTTTGGAGCCTTTGTTCTGCTCGATCGTCTCCTTTATGCTCGCGGTGTTGTGAGCGCGGACGTCGTGTCGCAAGGATTTCCATATTCGTCTATTGAGCTGCCGATATGCCTCAGCGTCATCGGAAGACTGCAGCGCCATAGATCGACGTTCGGCCATGAGCTCGAGCGTCGAGACCGAGAGTTTCTGAGGTCGATTTTTACGACGGGGTCTAAAGAATTTAGAACCCACCGTGCGGACAGCTTCTACCAACCCGTCATTGATTTCGTCCACAGTTACGCAGCTATCTAGGCAAGAGAAGCGGTTTGCCAGTTCAAGCTGAAAGCTCTCGGGGTTTTGAATATGGGCGCGAGTAGGGCGGAGCATAGACCTCATCAAGCGACGTCTTTCTACCTTGACGTCGATACTCAATGTGCCCCTTACCATTCGGTGATCGCTTCCGGTTTTCACCCTGTTGATCACAGAGACATCATTGAGTATCCGTCTCTTCGTCGTCAAGATGAAGTCTATCTCGTTCCTTGTAGAACCATCCGGGCTCATCCAGGTCCATTTCCTGTGAGGCGGCTTCTGAAAGAAAGAGTTCATCGCAAAGAGTCCCTCTTTCTCCAGGAAGTCGGCCAGCCTTTGTCCCCTGGGGTTTCGTTGCCCATATCCAAATTGCCCCACTCTCAGCTCCTCATCTCTTCTCTTGCCCAGTTTTGCGTTAAAATCCTCCATAACAACATTGAAGTAGGTTTCGAAGGTGTGTATGGCCGGACTAATGTCGTCAT
The DNA here is from genome assembly GCA_949126905.1 of Amorpha juglandis. NCBI lineage: Eukaryota > Metazoa > Arthropoda > Insecta > Lepidoptera > Sphingidae > Amorpha > Amorpha juglandis. Next base: position 1,854,143 of record OX421368.1, read on the forward strand.
ACATCTCCTCTACTTCCTCATCTGGGTGTGTCGAGGTCGGCGCATATACCTGTATGACCTTCAACGAATATCTCTCACATATTCTGAGTATAAGGTATACTACCCTGCTCGACACACTTTCGATGGTAACGATGTTGTTAACGAGGGACTTGTGGACGAGAAATTCGACACCACCTCGAGACTGTTGATCGCCACCCCGGTAGTAGAGTAGGTTACCAGACTTGAGGATTATCGTGTCCTCTCCGTTCCTTCGGACTTCTGATAATCCCAAGATGTCCCATCGTAACCTACTCATTTCTTCTTCCAGCTCAAGGATCTTCTCGTCAGTCCTCATAGTGCGAATGTTGTGTGTTACCAGGGCCAGTCGTCGTCGGGGGTGGTAGCGGGATCTTACCCGGGGATTCTTAGCACCCCCTGCCCCGCCGTTACCGTAGCTGCTACCAGAACTAGGAATAGCGGGGCTGCCGGGGACTGGGGGCCTGGTTCTTGTCTGTCTTATCATGAGGAGGTTTTGCCGTTACTCGCCACGCTTGGCAGGCGGGTTGGCGAGCGCAGAGGCGTAGCTTCTTGCGCTGAAGATGCTGCTGCCCATCATCAGCCTGTTGCATTTAGCTACGCCATCACTACGATGGTTATACCGCCATCGGCCGGTCGCCAGAGCCTCGTCCGTTAACCAGCAGGGTGCACCACGGGCAGGTGAGGTTGGCTTGGAGTCCGGAAGACGGTGGTTGGACCCCCTTACGGTTCTGGAATGGAGGCCACGTACTGGCAAGCGCAGCGTTGGACGTCCACCTACAAGGTGGACAGACGACCTGATAAAGATCGCAGGAAGTCGCTGGATGCGGGCCGCTTCCAACAGGTCGGTCTGGAAATCTTTGGGAGAGGCCTATGTTCAGCAGTGGACGTCTTGTGGCTGATGATGATGATGATGATGAATCATCAAATTCGTGGTGAGCCTAAACCCCATTATAGAAAAACTGTCTCCTTTGAAGGAAGTGAACAGCAAGGGGATGAAAGATTAAAACTTCGATATTTATGCACCGATTTATTGATTAATTCACTAAAAATTGAAAAACAAAACTTTTTAACAAAAATAAAGCCGACTCAAAAACTATAAGACAATTTTGGGTTGGTGGTGTCTATCATTGGCCAATAAACCACAATAGTACTAGATCGGAGTCGGAAGTATTCATCACTTGATACTACAGTCTAAGTGATCCATTATGAACACTTCTTTATGTATCTTATATTGGAAGTCAGTCGACAGTCACAACGCTAATTAGCTAAGCATTAAAAGGTTTCCTTCCCGTGAAACATAATTGGTTACCCGATATTCGATTACGTCTACCGTTCAAATTAATTGGTGACATGTTTTTGCTGATTCTTTTTTTTAGCATAAAGTGACAACGAGAAATTAGGTCACCTGATCGTAAATGATTCTACCGCCCATTAACATTCACAATACCTGAAGAATCATGGACGGGTTGCTGACCTTCAAGGAAAGATACATTTAAGGAACTAGGAAAGGAAGGGAGGATTTGGGCTTCCGGATATATCACTCACCGTACAGCAGATTGCAAACTTGCAGAAGGCTCCAAATACCTAGTTCCTAAAGTGGTCCAGGTGAACCCCCAGGGGTCCACAGGAGACTCGACGGGGGTCTAAGTTGGCGTGATAAAAAAATTGTGGGTTCACAATTCGTAAGGTAACCTTCACATTTTTTGTCGAGTTTTGGGAATATTGTAAAAATGTAGCTGCAGGAAGTCCACCAGAACCAGCTAAATTTTGAAAGTGGTCTATGAGAAAAAAGTCTGGGAACTTCTGCTCGAAATGATTATTTATTTTTTAAATTACATGACACATCAACTCAGAATATAATCTACAACCCGCAATCTCATTTCACAGTTGCTAAGAAATCCCACGACGATTACTCATACGTAAAAATACATAAACAAAAGCAGCCTAGCTAAAATCTCTGCATATATTATGGCTCATTCTTAAACCCAAAAATATCTTTTTCCAAGCGATCTCGTACAAGAAGTGATCCCTTAAGATTTGCACTCGGATGCTGGGTAGGTTTAAGCCGCGTCTAAACAAAGTTGAGTAAGTTGTTTTTGTAATATTTTCGAGACAGTAGGGGCATGACGTAAAAGATGGATGCCACGTATTTGATTGTGATAGCTGGTATGTATTGTAATGTCTGAAGATAACAAATAAACCTATAATGCAAGTTGTTTTGTGGTTAGATACGAAGTTAGGACTAAGGTTGAGATACTATCAAGTTAGACTTAGGTCAAGTCTTTTTGTATGATTTAATTATTACGACTACGATTGTAATTCAGAAATAAGTAAACAGGTGAATTCAGTTTTTTTTGGACTATTAAATTCACTTGTTACTCGGTTAAAGGCGTTAAACAAATTTTACTTTTGGACTTAGATAAGGTCATTTTAGCGAGTCAGAATAAAGAGTAGGTAAACTCACTGTTTGATAGAAGACGATCACTAATAATAGTATAATAAATAATACCAACATAGAAAATAGCTTCAAAAATCAAAATTGAATTTACGCTGTTTTGCATCCCGGCAACGATTATGTCCTACCCGTTTTCCGGGTCATGGGATGGAGTTTCGTTGCTTTGGGTGTGTTTTATGATTTCAGCTTGTTTTATGCACACACAAAAACTGTGAAAGTCATGTTTGGCTATTGAATATTTGTCGTACAGCATGTTCGTAGTGTATTTGATACTTTCGTTAAGAATTTTATTATCTAAGCTATACAATTTGGTGTCGTTTGAAATTTTGGCTCTTTGGGATAACCTACAGGGGTTCCTGCTTATGGGATGCTGGCGACCTGTATCTAATCCCAGGGCCAAAGAGGAGGGGAAAGATAAATAGATAGAAAAGTATAGAAAAAGGGGGTAAGCCCCCTCGGGAGAACCGGATATACACTGGCTGACCCTGGAACGTGACCCATACAAGGTGGGGCACTATGATAGGTTTTAACACCATGTTAACTGTGGTCGCTATCCGGGCGTATATGAATATCCTACCACCAGCCATGTCATAAACTCTGGTTTATGACGCCACATCGTACAATTTTTGTTGTCGAATTGCATGACGCGGCCTTGTAAACGAGAATTTTCTGTCATACTCTCGCTCCTTTTGCAGTGCATTTTTCATATAAACGCGACTTTATTCGCTTCGACAAGCTTGTAATACTCTATTTTACACTTTAGGGATCATAATATTACATTAAATATCCAGAGGTTTGTTTGATAGCTTCCGTGGCGTAGTGGGCGAGTGACCGGCTGTGAAGCGAGATACTTTTTTTTATTGAATGACGAGACGAGCAAGGCGTTCACCTGATGGTAAGCGCTACGCCTGCCCTGCATGGCACTACATAAGCTGTTAAGTCTCATAATGCCCAGTAATTTCACTGGCTTCAATGTCCTTCAAACTGAAACACAACAGTGCTTACACACAACAGCTTGGCGGCAGAAATAGACAAAGCGGTGGTACCAACCCAGACGGCCACTCGCATACAAGGGACATACCACCTTGTATCTTGTAAACAATGACTTAATGAGACAACAATTATTAGTGTTTCAGACTAAAAGCAATTCAATTAGCAAATTCATAACTATTTACAATTAAGGTAAATTAATACAACTTAGAATATTCAAATTAATTGTTTCAAACATCGTTGATTAAATTTATATTTTTAATTATATTTCAGCATTATTTCAATGGCTTTGTTTATTTTAGAAAATAATTAGTGAAAACTTTAAGACTCTTGAATTTAAATAATGAGAAGTATTCAACCATATAATAATAGTAGCCCTGTATTATACACGTCCCACTGCTGGACATGGGCCTCCTCTACTGAATGAGAGGGGTTAGGCCTTAGTCCACCACGCTGGCATAATGCGGGTTGCCATTTACATAGCTGTATAATAAATAATCCACAAATTCAAGAGCACATTTTGAGTGGCAGAGCCACGCTGTAGATGGTTTTGTCTACAGCATGAAAGGGCCGGCTCGACCGGCTCGTTGTCACTGTCTCACAGAAAACTGACGTAAAGTAGCGGCTTGCTGGTACGTTTCGTACGATGAGTGTGATATCCGGAGACCCCAATCCTTCGCAATCCCTTAATTATCCCTTCCCTTTAAGGTCGGCAAGGCGCCTATGATTCTTCTAGTATTGTGGATGTACATGGGCGGTGGAGATCACTTACCATCAGGTGACCCACTTGCTCATTTGCCGGTCTATGCTATAATGTCTAAATGTATTATGTATATGTCCTATGATGTGATAGAGGGTGTTTTTTTTCCATACCGGACACAAATCCCTATCCCGGGAAATTTATGTGTGATTTTACGAATCGAGAACTCAAACATAAAATCGTGATTGCCTGACCTAGGAATTGAACCCAGGACCTCCTATTTATTTTGAAGTCTGCTCTCATATTATCATATAAATTATGTCCACAGAGGTAGAAAATAAACAATCAAAATGCAATTCAAATTAAGATTCATTTCAATGAATTTTCGAAATATAAAGATTTTTGTAATCTTCTCTCTCGCACTCGGATACTAAACAACTGGTAAGATGTACTTACCGCCCGTGTTATGGCGGAAAATTAAAAATCTTATTTACTGCGGACATATTTTAATTTATTGTAGGAAGGCACGACTTCCAGTTCTCGGTTGAATATATTTTTGGAGACTGCCTCGGCGTAGTTGTTTTGCGTACTTGGTACAGATGTGCTGAGGTTAAGGGTCGGATATATGTGGTATTGGGTTTTATTTATCACGAATCGGTATCGGCCTGGACACTGGACTTCAAATCAAAATCATTGCCGACCTTAAAGGGAAGGGATAATTGAGGGATTGAAAAGGGGAGGGGATTTGGGCCTCTGCAGCAGCAAGCAGCTACTATACGTCGATTTTCTATGAGATAGTGGTAACGACCCGGTCCAGCCGGCCCATTCATGCTGTAGACAAAAGTGTCTACAGCGTGCCTCTACCAATAATAAAAAAAAGACGTGTGGCACTCGGAGACTGCCGCGGTAAAGCTATTGCAAAGCATTTTTTATCAACTTATGTAATTATAATTATTTATTTATTTTATTTATGCAGTATTTTTTTCCTTTGTTTTTAATTTTAATTTTATGGGTCAAGGTCGGGGTCAAGGTCGGGGTCAATGTCAAGGTCAAGTTCTAGTTCAAGGTCAAGGTTGAGGTCAAGGTCAAGGTCGGGGTCTAAGTCCGGTCAAAGTCTTGTGAAAGTCCGGTCCAAGCTGATTGGTCACTGTGTGACGCCACCTGGGACTTCGAAATTATCGATGTTGCAGGGAGGTCAGCTAACGCTGGCTGTTCGGAGTGGGGGGTGTTACGTTTTTTCGTTACGGAATTTCTATATTCGGTCTCGCCGCTCAAGGCCCGCGATAAAATTTATACAATAGCTTAAAAGTTTGTTTAAAGCATAGCATCGCATCACAGCAGTGTGTAACTGCCCCAGACGACTCGGATAAAGCGCTTATGAATTATTTAACGTCATTTTTTGTTGTTTCACTTTCGGCCGAAGAAGTTTATGTTATAATTTCGTGAAAACTGCGATGATTTTTATTAATGTATAAATTATTTAATACATATTTACGTTTGTTTTCTTTGCTTTCTGGCAGCTTAATGTGAGTCTCGCAGTCTATTTTTAGCACAATAAACACGTCTCTATACATTTTTTTATAAAGTGTTTTTTTTTGTTGATGTGGATCGCGTTCCAGGATCAGCCAGTATATATCCGGTTCTCCCGATGGGATTATGACATGACTTGATGGCTTGTTGGGCCGGATATAGGTACATCTTTGCTCCTGCATCGGTCATCCGCCTGTCCTGTTGCAGGCCCCTTGATTTGCTTCTTCCCTCTCCGAAGAGGGACGAAGCATTTATACAGACCGGCATGATATTGGTGACTATCGATAAAGTCATTGTTTGTAGGTGGTCGCTAGTTTGTTGACTGCACTACGCTTACCATCAGGTGTAGTACAGTCACTTTGCCATGCTCGGCAAATTGACTATATTGGATCTGATGTTAGGTACATTGCAGTCCAACCATAGTGTTGACGAAGATATATTAGGTTTCTTGACGGTCGGCAGACTTATGCCGGCCCAAAGTTACTGGATATAAACTGGCTGATCGCGGAACGCCTCGTCTAACCGAGTCACTATAGCAGGTTATTCACTATGAGTACGGTGGTCGTTTTCCATACGGGTACAAAGGATCCATTAGGGTTCCATTATCAGGTCAAAAGGAACTCCTGTATACCTGTTAGATTTAACAGATAGTGTCCTTTAAATGTTGGACAGAGAGATTTTTTTTTATTTTTTTTTACAGACTTTTTTATTTTATTGAATGACGAGATGTACAAGGCGCTCGCCTGCTGGTAAGCGCCACGCCTGCTCATAAACAGAAGCAACACCACTCAGAACTTTAAATTACAAAGCACTGTATGGCGTAATGCCCAGTAATTTCACTGTCTTCAATTTCCTTCAAACCGAAACACAACAGTGCTTACACACTGTTGCTTGGCGGCAGAAATAGACAAAGCGGTGGTACCAACCCAGTCGGCCTCTCGCATACGAGGGACCTACCATCTTGTAGACATGTCTGCTATAATACAACAGGCAAACGGCGTAAGCTTAGTTACAGAGCTCCATTGCCACCTTTTAAGTACAGAACCCTTAAAACACTTTATTCCCTTAAGTGTAGAAATAGATTTCTCCAAAAATTTAGGGATAAGTTGTGTTTGAGACAAAGGTTCGTAAACAACATTTTAGCCCGCATTTGTTCGCATAAAGGCGAGATAAAGTGAACCCTTCTACCCACGTTTGCGTCTAATTTACTGAAAAGATAACGATCGGGAACTTCTTGGTACAAGTCACTGGATCCCAGCCTCTTAAGACGCGTGTGACTTGTGAAATTCTTATGCTAAGTCCCCTGGTAATGGTATTTTTTTAAAGCATAGCTCGATTAACGAGCAAGTGTGTCATTTTACAAGGTAGGTCCCTCGTATGTGAGAGGCCGTCTGGGTTGGTTCCACCGCTTTGTCTATTTCTGCCGCCAAGCAACAGTGTGTAAGTATTGTTGTGTTTCGGTTTGAAGGACAATGAAGTCTCGGGGTGATGAGCGCAGTTCAGTGCCATGCATTGCTTTGTAATTCACAGTTCTGTGTAGTATTGCTTCTGTTTATGGACAGGCCTGGTGCTTACCATCAGGCGAGCGCCTTGCTCGTCTCGTCATTCAATCAAATAAAAATAAAATAAATAAAGTTTGAAGGTTTGTTATCTCCACTGCCTATGAACATTCATAATAACAAAAGAATTACAGACGCGTTTCCGACCTTAAAGGTAAGGGATAATTAAGGGATTAGGAAGAGGGCATAGACCTATATAGATAAAAAACCTAATTTTTTTCGTTGGTCACCAACTTGTCATAAATCTTTCCCAACTTTTACGAGGTAAGACTATGACAGTATTTACATATACATGCTTCTATCCGCGAAAGGGTAGATAGAGATGCTTCACCTATGGTTCTCCATGTAATAGGGCATGAGACTAACTCACAAAAAATCCAATCCCGAGCAACTCATGTGTGATAAATTCAGACCCAAATTGCAATTTTTTTTTCTGTGGCATAGACCAGCGAACGAGCAAGTGGGTCACGTGATGGTAAGTGATCTCTATCGCCCATGTACGCCTACAATACTAAAAGAATCATAGGCGCGTTGCCAACCTTTAAAGGAAGGGATAATTAAGGTATTGGGAAGAACAGAGGGATTTGGGCCTCCGGACATCTCACCCACCGTATGAAACGCAGCAGCAAGCCGCTACTTTACGTCGGTTTTCTGTGACACAGTGGTAACGACCCTGTTGAACCGGCTCATTCATGCTGTAGACAAAATAGGTTTTAAACCTTATGGTTTCTCAGTTTGTGTATACTTTTGACCATTAACGTAAACTACCGCCTTTTCTTTATAAGATTTCGTAATTATGTGCGGATACATCGCTGGATTTTGTAATTTGTCCCACACAATTTTGGATCAACAGAAAGTCGGAGATGCTGTAAAACCGCAACTCTGGGCGCGTAATTACTGCCTCAAATGCTAAGATGGAGACAAAAATTCCACTAATCTTCGCATTTTATTGTTAACGCGATTGAATATGTTGTGATTTTCAATTTCCATTTTAAATTCGAAGTATTCGATAGTTTCTGTTGACTCGATTGTTTATAGCCGAGAATCGATTAACGCGCAGTAGGATCACGATGGTAGATTAAAATATACATAAATACCCCATGCAACTAGAGTCGTGGTTTCATTTATGTAATGGCGATTGGAAAACAGTGATTTTTTATTTTTTATTTATATTTATATTAAATTTATAAAAAGCAGCGATAGCTCAGCGGGGAATGGTATGGACTGCCGAGACGAAAGTTGCAGGTTCGAAACCAGCCCCAAGAGCATACACCACTAACTTTTCTAAGTTACGTGTATATTAATTGTTAATTATCGCTTGCTTTAACGGTGAAGGAAACATCGTGAGGAAACCTGCATACCCGAGAACTCGATAAGATTTTTCGGAGGTATGTGAAGTCTGCCAACCCGTATTAGGCCAGCGTGGTGGACTAAGGCCTAATCCCTCTCATTCAGTAGAGGAGGCCCGTGCCCAGCAGTGGGACGTATATAACACAGGGCTACTAAAAAATAAAAAAAATTGTGCTATTAAGCTGGTAGTTACATTCATATCCGCCCGCATAATGATCACCGAACAAATGGTGTTAAAACCTGCCATAGTGATCCACATACCTTGTGTGAATCGCGTACTAGGATCAGTGTATATAATATGGTTCTCCGGAGGAAATTGCGACAGGACTTGATAGTTGGTTGGGGCGGGTATAGGGGTATATCCTTGTATCCCTGTGTTTGCATCGGTCATTCGCCTGTCCCGTCGCAAGCCCCTCGATTTCCTTCGTCTCTCTACGGAGTGTGAAGAAGCATTTACACAGGCCGGCATTACTGGTGACCAACGATAAACTCATTGTTTGTCGGTGGTCGCTGGTTATTTGGAGTGCACTGCGCTTAACATCAGGTGTAGTGCAGTCATTGTTTGTCAGTGGTCGCTGTTTTTTTTACTGCACTACGTTTACCATCAGGTGTAACATATTCACTTTGCCGTGCTCGGATAAAAAATAACTAAACCAGGCGATTCCTCAATAGTATTTTTTTAATTACATTTGTTAGTACAGGTTAATAGTTTTAGCTGATAATTTTTATTGCTTCCTTTTTCTACCCGACTGCACGGAAGAGAGTAATATCTTCATTTTGTTACTGTGTCAGCGGATATATGGATTATAGATAACGACTATCATGACGGTACGGTGACGGTTTGACGGTATTTTTTATTACTGCATGCCTATGTAATTTCAACATCCGTTAATTTATTTATACATTGAAGATAATGTATGGCCGCGGAGTCATTGATAAAATTACACATAATATGTTTATAATTCACTGACTAATGAAATAAAGACTCCTATGTGTTTATCTTTTATAGCATAGGCCAGCAATCGAGCAAGTGGGTCACCTGATGGTAAATGATCTCCACCGCCCCTGTGCGTACATGGAATACGTGTATACGTAATATAATACTAGAAGAGTCATAGTCGCGTTGCCGACCTTAAAGGGAAGGGATAATGAAGGGATTGGGAAAGGAAGGGAATTCTGGCCTCCGGATATCTCATTCACCGTACGAAACGCGGCAGCAAGCCGCTACTTTACGTCGGTTTTCTGTGAGACAGTGGTAACGATCCGGTCGAGCTTGTCCGTTCATGCCGTAGACAAAACTGTCTACACTTCTACAGTGTGGCTCTACCCCTCTTTGTGTTTACAGATTATATTCAAGTGTGTCTCTTCCTCATGAAATGCTATATTTTTTCTAACTGTAATTTTCTAGGAATTTATATAACACATCTTATTCAATCATCATTGCGGATATTGTAAAAAAGCATAATATTAAAAACACGTCCATTCAATGTTATTTGAAACATTTTGCAATTATAACATGGATCAAAAGAAGCAATGGTTCACGTCGTTAATAAAGATTGTGTCAAAATCACCAGTAGATCTAGTACGAGTACACAATTTTCAAATGCTTATAAAATTACTATAATCGGAGTGTCAAGTAATTCAAATTGTAAAAAGGCAAGAATCACATGAAAACTAATTTCGTATGTTGAAAATGATATAAATTCACAAGGTGGTGGGTCGCAGGACCCTCGACTCATTTCTTCCTTCTTCAGAGTGTGAAGAAGCATTTATACAAGCCGGCATCATTCTGGTTACCATCGATAAACTCATTGTTTGCCGGTGTTCGCTGATTTTTGGATAACACTGCGCTTACCATCAGATGCATTTACTTTGCCATGCTTGGATAAAAAAAAATATTACACTCAATATCCAAGTCACAAAGACAAACATTTTCACGATATATTTTTCAATATTGACCCATAAACTGAAAGCGACATACGTTATCAAATTACAAATTTACATATGCGGGCGCTTGGTATATAGCCGTGGCGCCGCCAGTCATTGACACACCGTCTCAAAAGTTACACAGTAACACTGATCCGTAGTCTATCTAGAATTCATTGTCAGTTTTGTTACAGTAATTTGAAAATATACTTTCTAAAAATTCGCATAAATTGCACCTAGTTACGCAAACAGGAACCAACGCACAAGTTCAAACGGAGATACTGATTTTGTTTTGCTAAATTCATTAATTTAAATTGATTTTAATATTGTTTTTCTAAATTCATTAATGTAAATTGATTTTAATAATTATTGCAGAATTTTACATGGAATATATTTAATGCCCGATTTTTCAAAAAACAACGATATATAATTAATTTATATCATTAAATTTAGCAAAACAAAATCAGTCAAATTTGAATTTGCTGTGGGTTGGTTCTTCTTTGCGTAAGTAGGTCCAATTTGAAAATATATTTTCTAAAATTTCGTATAAATTTTCAGTTTTATTTCCAGTAACTTTCTACATACAGTTTCTGGTTGCTTATATAATGTATTTGCGTTGCTTCGTTTTGATCTGTATCGCAAGTTACGTGGTGACGGAATCGATCTATGATCCCAATGAAGACGGTAAGTTTGTTTATATTTGTATATTTCTTTATGTCAGCCTATAAACCTTTTGGACACAGTCGCCATCACAAATGTCGAAATATAAGCTCCCAAAAATTTTGCATCGAGTTTTTTGTGATGTATTACAGATCTTAGGGATAATTAACCAAACAATTTTACTATCAAAATCAAAACGTTTATTTTGCAAGTAGGCCACAGAGGGCTCCTTTACACGTCAATAATATTAGTATAATAATTATAATAAATAAATTGTATTGAATGTCTCTACCGGTGCTTCGGGAACGCCCACTGGTCTGTGAATAAGCACTAAGAAACTTAGCCGTAGATATTTTGCATTACGTTATACATATTATATTAAAAACCGTTTAATACACTGCTTTCGTATTCAGCAGTCGTATTGAATAGACAAAAAATTATTAAGAGACCATTGGGATTAGTGACAACAATAAATAAATAAATACTTCATTGTACTAAACAGAATAGGAAGCAAGAATACATAACAGGATAAAAGAGAGTTTTGTTTTTTAGATCAACCATTTAATGAGCTCCCGTGTACAGTAATTGGCGGGAAATGTCAAGAAATGGGCAAATGCCCTCAGGGTACACGGGTGACTACAAATGGCCTGTGTCCATACCAGGAACACCGCGGAATACAATGTTGTCATTCTTCAAAAGGTATTTGTGATTTTTTTATTCGTCTAAATAATAAGACGAGCAGGTTACTTGGCTGAGGGTAAATGTCACGCCTTCGTATTATGAGCAACACAACACCATGGTGTCATATGATGGTAAGTGATCTCCACTGCCCATGTACGCCCACACCAGAAGAATCACGGGCGCGTTGCCGACCTAAAATGAAAGGGATTGGAAATAGAAGGGGCATATGGGCCTCCAGATATCTCACTGACTGTACGAAACGGAGCAGCAAACCGCAACTTTACTGTACTAAAACCTTTCCTTTCCACTCCCTACTCTTTTTCCATGCAGTCAGCAACGCATCTACGATGTTTCTGATAGTATATGTTCATGGTCGATTATCAAAAACTTGACAGAGTTATCTCCAGATAACACCATCAGGGACACCGGGTGATTCATTTGCTCGTTTATCCACCTCGATTAATAAAAAAAATATTTAATGAGCAAATAGTGCAAACTGTAGGAAATGATAAATATGTCGCAAGGTTATTTTAACTATAAAAATTAATATGCTAATACCCTCGACAGGGTCTTTACCTTGATATGGATGTACATTTATTAAATAGTAAACAAAGACAATACTGATCCATTCACTTGTCACTTGGGGAGAAATTTTTAACAATTATACGAGATTTTTCAGTCTTTAATTACTTTTTTTTAATATTGACCAAACAATATTCGTAGATCCCTCCACGATAATATCTTTTCGGGATAAAAAGTAGCCTAAGCCCTAATCCAAGTCGTTGTCCTTAAACCGAAGCAATATCACACAGAACTTTGAATGACAAAGCAGTGCCTGGCATGGGACTACGATTGTTACTCATAACATATTGACACATAAGAAATTAAGTGTGAAAATGTCCAGTAATTACACTTAGTGTAATATCCTTCATACTAAAACAGCAATGCTTACACATTGCCCCCACCAGCAATTTTTGCTGGTGGGGGGATACTTGTTTCCGACCGGATAGCGACCAGCGTATACTGGTGCTAAAACCTGCCATAGTAGCCCACCTTGTGTGGGTCACGTTCCAGGGTCAGCCAGTGTATATCCGGTTCTCCCCAGCGGGCTGGCCCCTTGATCCTAACCCTTTTCCCATCCCTTTTCCTTCCCCCTCCTCCTTAGCCCTTTGGCAGGCCGGCATGATCTTGCCGACCTACGATGGACACATTGTTTATCGTTGGTCGACACTATTCCTGGTCAATAAAATCCAATACGAGTTGTAGAACTTTTCAAACTTCAGAAATACTTACTATTGTTCAGAGATGAAATTTTACAACAAATAAAACGGTTGAAGGAAAAATGATTGCCGTAACTACTGTCTGCAAGTTCTTTTCTTATAAGAAATAACATCAAAACTTTCTTTGATTTTCAATAATTTTAAAACAAACTAAATACAGAATAAGGAACTTCTTCCTTTCTTGTCAGTTCAAATTATGGTCAGGGATCCCTGAGCCATTTTTCCACTTGATTACTATCAAGCTAATTTTCCGTGAGTAGCTTCGTTTCGATGAGACGCCCAACAATCCCCTATGCGAAAATTTTCTATTGTGGTAGCTAACAGAGATAGCAAGGATAGAATATTTCGATTTGATGAGTCCCAAAAATTTATTATTTTATTTGTAGGACAATATGACTGTTAAATCATATTATAAATATTAACTAAGTAAAATCAAAGAAATCAGCTGGTTAGTAATCATACCTATTGGAAGGAGGGGCTTCCAATAGGTATCGATAACGAGGTCATAAAAAATGATTGAATGAATTTTTGGGACTCATCAAATCGAAATATTCTATCCTTGCTACCTCTGTTAGCTACCACAATCGAGAATTTTCGCATAGGTAATTGTTGGGCGTCTCATCGAAACGAAGCTACTCACGGAAAATGAGCTTGATAGTAGTCAAGTGGATCAGCTACCCGAGGGCTCCCTGTCCATAAACCAAAACCATATGTCAAATTTTGGACACATATTCAGTTTGGGTCGAGACATAAGATGTTAAATCTCATAATGACCAGCAATTTGACTGGCTTCCATGTCCTTCAAACCGAAACACCAATACTTACATTGTTTATGCACCACATTTATTCTTTTACAGCCAGACCCGTTGCGAACCCAACATGTCGCTCGCGAGGTGGAGAATGCATGGAGGCTGCAGTATCATGCCCAAAAATTCTCACCGTCAGAGGAGTTACAGATTGTAAATCAGATGAAACGTGTTGCGTTCTTGTTCGTTAAATTATTTAATACAATATGTTTTTTTATTTTATAACAAAATCTGTCATTATATCCCGAAAGTATATGTAGAAATGTCAGTACAGCTTTTCACCAACGGTATGTAGTGGCGAGAAACCATGCATAGTATCATTTCATGAGTGGTTGAGTCCCGCTGAACTCAGTTTTGTCTACACAGGGATTCCCAAACTATTTTGGGCAAGAGACCCCTTTACCAAAATGAACTAATACCTCGGACAGCCATAGTAATACCAAGCACATAGCCAAATTACTTTAAAATATTATTTCTAGTTTTTTCCCCTTAATACAAAATATTTACCATTTTAAAAACCTTGAGATTTTCGTTAAATATCGACTACTTTGAGAGTCCCAAGTCTGCAGCATCAATCAACCGGCTCAATGCGGGCGTATATGCGAAGATCACTTACCATCAGGTGACCCACTTGTCGTTTGCAAGCCCATGCAAAACACGGTCTCATAATTCTACACATCCATAATACATGAATTGTACTTTAAAGTTCAGTCCGACTAAAAACCAGGCGAAGTCTACAGTTACAAAACCGAGATAATACCAGGCATAAAAAATCTACCTTATCTAAAGTTTCATATTATAATGGACTGACTGGACTTGACTCTTATATTTGATTTGATGTTTGATTTAATATTATGTGGGGCGACCCGCCGCCTGAATACCACAACCTGCAAAGGAAATCATATAATAATATTAATGTTTTTTTAACCTTAAAAGTCTTGAGTTTCGCACACAAACCGATAGTACATTAAGCGGTAAACATTTTGATTACAATTTATAACTCGGTACGTATCATACTGCTAATGCCAACCGACGCTTTGTGCGGTCGACATGAACGCGAAAGCGTAATTTGCTTACGTTTGTTACACTTTCGGACAAATTAAAACGTATTTTAAAGAACTAGAAGTCTACCGAAAACAAGAAAAAGAGTGAAATGATATATATTTTTAGCTGAGGGCATTTCCGATGTGGTGACCTTATTTTCTATTTTTCTTATTTTATTTCCATTATCTTTGCTGGTGGAAGGATATTCATATCCATCCGGATAGCGACCACCATACACATGGTGTTAAAACCTGCCATAGTGACCACACACACTTTGTGTGGATCGCGCTCCAGGATCAGCCAGTGTATACCCGGTTCTCCCGAGGGGCTTGCGACATGACTTGATGTTTAGTTTGGGTGGGTATAGGGGTACATCCTTGTATTTCTGTGCCTGCATCGGTCATATGCTTGTCCTGTCGCAGACCCCTCGATTTGCTTCTTCCCTTTCCGAAGAGAGAAGAAGCATTTATACAGGCCGACATGACTCTGATGACCACCGATAAACTCATTGTTTGTCGATGCTCGCTGGTTTTTTGGACTGTTCTTCGTTCACTATCAAGTGTAGTGCGGTAAATTTGCCGTGCTCGGATAAAAAACAATTGCGCTTGTTCTGATGATTAACACACAGAAGCGTAGTTTTAACGTGCAGACGCGACAATTAAAAGTCTGCATTCAGTATTAACTTGAAATGTATGAACGACTAGCTCTGTCCGCAAACTTCGTTTCACCATCAAAAAGCTTTCATACAAATTTTCATCCCCTATTTGGGACCTTCAGGGATTGATTTTCGAAAAACATAGGAGCCTATGTCTTTTTCTGATGTATAAGCTATATTATTGTAAAGTTTCATTAAAATCCATACAGTAGTTTTTTCGTGAAAGAGTAACAAACATACATCCAAACTTACAAACTTTCACGTTTATAATATTAGTAGGAGTAGGATGATAATAATGGTTCTTTTTTGCAAGCGTGCATTGAAAGTTTCACCAATTCAAAGTCTATATTTAATTTGATTATACGTCGAGAGCATTTCAAAGCCCATATATACCAGCCATTCAATCCACTTTTTCCATACGAGTTCGTATTTTAAAATGTTTCAAAGGAAAATAACCTTGTCAAGTTATATCAAAGAGAAATTATAACTGCGTTTATGAAATAGTGAGTATTTTATGTCTTATGAACTTTCACAACTCGCAATTTCAGCTTCAAGTAAAAATTTTAGTTTTTAAAAATTTCACAATGTGGTAGGTAGGTCCCTCGTATGCGAAAAGCGTATCCATCGAATTTTATATATTAAGATTTTGCTAACTCATACCAAAAAATAAAAGAAATGCATGAATTCGGCCAGCAGTGTATCGAGAAACAATATACCCTGCAACTCCTTTGTGTGAGGAAGGTGGAGCGTACACGTCATTTATACATTATAAGCCTAAGTGACGAATTGTAGTTCGTTCTATTGTCTCAAATTAATGCTCGCATCTCCAGTTGAAATACGAAAAGAATACAATGCGGTAATGGGTTTTGTAAACAATATATTTCAGTCACGCGATAAGACCGTATTAAAATATGTTTGGATGACAGAATAATCCAAAATTATGATCTTGTATTCCGGAAGATTTTTGGATTCAAGTATATAAGGGAGGTGGATTTCAGTTTTGAATTACAGGTAAATATGTGAAAAAGTGTATAAAAAAAGTAAAGTAAAGTAAGATGTAGGCCACTTCCAACAGGTTGGTCTAGAAATCTTTGATGGAGGTCTATGTTCAGCAGTGGACGTACTGTGGCTGATGATAATGATGGGAAAAGTATTTGCGGTATGAATAGAGTTTAGGTCCTGCAACAGGCTTGATCACATAGATATATCCTCCTAACAATAACCTAAGATGCCGTGGAAGCGAGATGTTGTGGATTCGATTCCCGCACCGACACAAATGATTGTGTGATCCACAAAGTTGGTTTCGGGTCTGGGTGTTGTGGGACCGCAAGTCCCTCGTAGTTCCTGATACCCACGATACACATTTAAGCTAGTGTGAGGTCAGGGCTATATGTGTGACTGATGGGTGTATAAATAAAATGAAAATAAACGAATTAAATTCGGATCTTCTGCTTAGTAACTACTTACATACTTAGAGAAAACGATAAACTTTGATTCTCTTACGTAGAATGTGAAATGTTGACTCGATATAGGTTCGAATAAAAAGCAATCAGAACAAATGTGATGGAATCGACATTACTGTAAATTTTGGGCAAAATTTCACGGCTATTGTTTCCTAATAGCAACCACGTGAAAGGTTTGTGGAAGCACCTGATATAAATTATACATCCATTTTCGTTTGGATCATAACAACATGGCAATTTCCTTTCGTTATTGTATGGAAATAATTTTATATTTATCCGATATTAGAGCCAGATTTTTAAGCATTACATATTACAGCATATGTTTTCGCTAATGTCTAAAAAATCTTATAGAATTGGGTTGCCGAGAGAGAGACAATGATTTCACTAAGGCGGATACTCATAAGCCAGGATAGCGCTAGGTAGAAAGAATGATTAGGTATGTCATTGAGAAAATAAGTTCATTTATAATAAATTATTTAGGCCAACTTGCAAAACAGTTCTTAATCACACCTTCCATAAACATATTTAGCCACTAATCATATTTACGACACTTATGGACTTGTTTCAATTAAGGATCGACGTGCAAGTTGGCGTTTGTTTGATTCGAATCAGAAAATATTATGCTATTAAGGAAACTCAGATCATGCATAAACATTCATCTATCATCTATGATAAAATAAATCAAGTTCAAGAGGAATGTGGAATATTAACAATAATAGTTAATAAAAAACTAAAAAACATGCTGTTATCGATCAACAGTTAACAGTACCAAAAGTGTATCATTCTTATGACCTCGTTATCGATACCTATTGGAAGCCCCTCCTTCCAATAGGTATGATTACTAACCAGCTGATTTTTTTGTTTTTACTTAGTTAATATTTATATAATTTAACTGTCATATTGTCCTACAAATAAAATAATAATTTTTTGAGTATCATCAAATCGAAATATTCTATCCTTGCTACCTCTGTTAGCTACCACAATAGAGAATTTTCGCATAGGGAATAGTTGGTCGTCTCATCGAAACGAAGCTACTCACGGAAAATGAGCTTGATAGTAGTCAAGTGGATCAGCTACCCGAGGGCTCCCTGTCTATAAATATTCAACGTTGCAAAAATAAACATCTGTCTAGTCAGGAACTAGATGAAACTAAGTATACGGAAGACAAACCAAAACCGTCGTTAAATTCAATTAGCACAATGGCTATAATGAAACAAACTGCAGTTTATCAAAGTGTTGAAGAAACGTAAATAACAAAAAAGCAACTGACTCATCCCCGTTGAAGATTTTAATTCAAGTGAAAGCAAACTTTTCTTGTTTTCTACAAGTTTCCTAACAAACAGTGTTGGGACATGTTCGGACTTTGTTTGGATTCGGTACAATATTAGGTATTCAAATACCTATTTTGACTTACACTTAATGATTAAATTCCTGTCTTTTGTTTAGACAGTAACAGTAAAAGCGTTCATAATAAATAGTTGTTCATATCTGCTACTAGCTTTTGCTCGCGGCTCCGCCCGCGTGAACAGCATTTAAATATTATCATCCCCTATTTTGACCCCTTTGGGGTAGAATTTATCAAAATTCTTTCTTAGCGGATGCCTACGTCATAACATCTACCTGCATGCCAAATTTCAGCCCGATCCCTCCAGTGGTTTGGGCTGTCCGTTGATAGATCACTATGTCAGTCAGTCACCTTTGAGTTTTATATATTTAGATGAAAATAAAGGCTAAATAATTTGTTTTCAGTACTATAAATACGCTAATATTTAGATTTCGTGAATCATTGCTTTATACAAGAACTACTACTGATGATTTTACATAACGCCTTCTCATCACATAATTGAATTAGTTTCTCTATCAACTTTTATAATAGGGAATATATTTTTTTCAAGAGCTTTAGTGTAATTACCATTTATCATTTTATCATTTATTATCCAATTGAAAACTCACATACCATTAACATTAGTTCTCGTAACTCAATGTGCCCATTCTATTTTTAATCCAAGATTTTATTAATTCCAAGCTAAAATGAGTAACAAATCATATTTGATGTATAAACCAATGTATTGATGTTCAAATATTTTTAAATACTCGAATACTTTATTCGAGTTCAAAATATCTTTTACTCTAATTTTTTCCTCCCTATTTTATATGGTAGATCTGATAATGGTGTTTTGGAAGATAAAAAATACTACGCGAGTCCCAGCAACTGTTTAAAAAAGTCACATTACACAAGTTTCAATTTGGACTGGTTGGGTGGAGAGTTTTACAAGTTGTACTAATTGCTTTTTGAATAATTTTCTGGCGATTTCATTAGTTTTTAATGGCGTGTTGGCAACTGAGATATATATTTGGATTACAGAAAATTGTGTGCTACACCGCACCTGATGGTGACTTTTTTTTATAGGAGTACGGCAAAGTGACTGCACTACACCTAATAGTAAGCGTAGTGCAGGCCAAAAAGCCAGCGACCACCGACAAACAATGAGTTTATCGGTGGTCACCAGAGTTATACCGGCCTGTATAAATGCTTCTTCCCTCTTCGTAGTGTAATCCAAAAATAGTGCCGACCAACGATAGACAATGTATTTATCATAGATCCGCAGAACTATGCCGGCCTGCCTAATTGCTTCTTCACACTCCGTTTGAAGGATCCCACGTTGTAGGAAGGAGGGAACACGTGACACAGTAGTAGCTTTGAAGCAAGTCAGTCCCTCCTATCCTCTCCTTCCCCGTTTATATCTTATGTCAGCCTTTGCTACGCCGCTCGTAACCAACTTTAGAGTGAGCATAACTATTGACGAAACCTCTTCAAGTTAGTTATTTTTGTACTAATCGTTTAATGAGACGTTTTAGCATTAATGGCTGCTGACCAAGGTGTAACTACAGGAATACCGATTGTGAAAGTCCTTTAAAAAATTAAATTCTGTAAATTTTGCTGGTCGAAGGGTACCTGATATTTTTGTACTTTACTGTATAGCGACCACCGTACACATGGTGAAAAACTAACCATAATGGCTCGTTAAGGTGAGTGCGTTCCGAGATCAGCCATTGTATATCCAGTAACTTCAGGCCGGCATTATTCTACCGACTGTCGAGGGACTCATATCTCTTGACAGTTGACACTATGTTTGGACTGCACTGTACTTAACACCATGTCCAGTGTAGTCCACTTTGCCGTGCAGGATTAAAAAAAAATTATAACTGCCTATCTCCATGGGGTAACACTGAAACTAAATCCACTCCAACTAACAGCACCCGCTATAAGCTGAGCTTTGTTCCGTCCCATGATGTGTTAATAAGGGAAATTATCATCATATCGGACACTATACTAACAAAAAAAAATTGTAAGTAAACGAAAATTCAATAACCATCAACATACATTATTCTTGACAGAGTGCTACACATTCATGGTTTTTCAAAAAAACATCCAAAAATCCAGCAACGTTTGGTTAATGTATGAGTGAATGGAAAACCCAACCTAGAGTATGTTGGACGATATTCAGAGTAGGGTTCCATATTACAGTCACTACTAGATAGATTTTTTTAAAGTAACAACGATCTATGCGCTAGTAAGCTAGACTTTCAGATTTTTACAAAAACGCATAGAATGGTTATATTGACCGACACAAACTTAATCGAAAATGGCCACTTTGAAGCCAAATGTTTCATTAAAGGGAAATATTTTGCTGCGCAAAGAGCCTATTGAATTCCCCCTTATGTACTCGTGTTGTAAATAAATATTTTTCTTTATTTCATTTTTAATATACTTATCAGACCGAATTTTCAATGTGTTTTAAAATTGTAACTGCGTCTGTAGTAGGTATAATAATCTTTAAATGTACCTAATTTCAAAACTATAATCCTTATTGTCTCAAAATAAATTGCACTAAAATGGTATTATATTGCTGTAAAACGGTTGTTAACGGACTAAAATAATGATAAATAAATACACCCAACAGTCACACACATAGCCCTGACCCCACAGTAAGATAAGAGTCTTGTGTTGTAGGTATCTACGAAAGACTTCCGGTCTCAGAACACCCAGACCCGAATCAAATATTTGTGGATCGCACAAACATTTGTCTCGGTTCGGGGATCGGGGATCACACTCGCGGCCTCGCGTCGCCACGGAGGCTGAGAAAAATGACTAGAACTATGTAACTTCGTTTTGTCAGGACTGACATATTGACAGATTGACGTTCACATGACACTGCAAATTGACTTTGCACTAAAACAGAACTAAATAATAAAGATTCTTAGTTTGATTTAGTTAGGTCGGAGACAACTGAACTTAGCTGAATAAAATTATTTCTCCAATGTACAGAGTCACGGATAGATGTACCAGACGATATTATTAGGGTTCTTAGCTTTACCACGTAACCCTAAAACAACTCTTCCACGCCGACGGACTTCGACGGAATAATTTAGGTCTACAGGTTTGAATTTTGTATTTAGCTTTTTTTGTGTACAAATGGAGTCTTCAAACCTTTTTGACGGCGAGGTCAGCCTCGTAACAACGGAGCGAAACTATGTCAAACTTGAAACGTTTACAGAACTGTTGTTGAATTGTTTTATTTTGTTGGGAGATGTATCTTTTCTATTATAAGGGTACAAATGAAAGGAAACACATTTTTCTGGTGTTTTCATTCCCATATTGTAATGTCATATAGTATGATGTGAGAATACTGATACTGATCTATCTGATATAATTTTGTAAGTGGTATGCTGTAAACAGTTTTTTCTACAGTATCAATGGGCCGGTTCAATCGGCTATTAACACCATTCCTCAGAAATCTGTCGTGAAGCGTTTACTGTATGAGTAAGATATCCTGAGACATAGAGAGACCATATTCATAACCACCCGGATAGCGACCACTGTATACATGGTATTAAGCCCTGCTATAGTGACCCACACACCTTGTGTGGATTACGTTTCAGGATCAGCCAGTGTGTATCCTGTTCTCCCAAGGGGTTTGCGACATGACTCGATGGACTTGACTTGACTACGGTTGTGCCGGGTATAGAACTACATACTTGTATCTCTGTGCCTGCATCGGTTATCCGCCTGTCCCGTTGCAGGCCCCTCGATTTGGAGTGTGAAAAAGCATTTATACAGGCAGGCATGATCCTGGTGACCGCCGACAAACTCATTGTTTATTAGTGGTCGCTGGTTTATTGGACAGCAATGCGCTTACAATCAGATGTAGTGCAGTCACTTTGCCGTGCTCTCCTAACCAATTCCTTGATTGACCCTTTCCTTTAGGGTCAGCAACGTGTCTCTAATTCTTCTAGACTCACGTATAAGAGGCCTTCCATCCAGATACTACCTACTAGCACTTTCACGAAATCTATTTTGCTTAATAGTAGTAATAATAATAATATTAATCTTTTATTTCTAGTCTTAATAGTATTCAAAAAGGTTAATTTATTTATCTTCTTTTAACTGCTTCCAGTTTTAGCCTAAAAATATGTGAAAAACTTTTACACAGTTGTTGGCGTTAAAAAAACAATTAAAGCGCAGCTGAATGGCTTAACGCTAAAAATACTAGAACAGGTGTTACATCCTCCTCGTTTTTTATTTCTATAGAGTGAAAATTTATATAGAATTTAGTTATACAATATGTGCATTTTTTAAAATCTTTTTAACCAATTGATAGATATCATGCCTTTTAACGAAGAGTCGAGTAATTTGCCTGATGTGCCTGTGCTGTCTTCTTTTACACTAACTTAAATTACCATACAGAGCACAAGTAGATGATTATGAAATGGACATGTAAAATTATATGGTTAACAGATAATTTTAAAATGTAGATGTAATCTGTTCAGATAAACCTGATGATACTTTCTACCAGGCCGGTTCTACCAGGGTGATCATGACAATGCGAAACGGCAGGATTGCGTTTCGTCCTAAAAATTAAATTGCCGGAAGCCCATCGTTCTCTCCTTAATCCCATTCCTTTCCTTTTAAATAATCAACGCACCCACATAAACTCAGTTATAAATTCCTCTGGAGTAAAAGGTAAATATCGCAATGGTGTTGGCGACCGTCGGCTCTATAGAAAAATATATTGTAATCGCGTGTTGAACTTGTCTTTTGAGTGGTAGAGCCACGCCGTAGACAGTTTTGTATACAACATGAATGGGCCGGCTCGAGTGTTTCGTTACCACTGTCTGTCTGACCTCTTACTTACATCACACTTATTTAGTACTTACTAGCCACCAGTCCCGGCTTCGCACAAGTAGTAGAGCATATTATGAAAATGAAAAAATCTTTATTTAATAAGAGATACAAAAATATTTACATATTATGCCTACATGTTTTGTCTGTGGGTGACAACGGTGGGCGCGGCGCGGGGGTGATCGCATCAAGCGAGTCCCGTCATCGTTGTGAGAAACGCACTTGAATTTATTTTCGCGCGCGTTAATTTTTTGCGATAACTCCTAAGATATTCATTTAAATTATACGGTGTAGACTATAATAATTTGTTTAAGATGGTTAAGGTAATGAAGGTATTTAAGTTCATAAAGATAAAATACTGTATCCGTCTAAATAGCTTTCCAATTACCGCATTGTACGTGACCATTTTTTAGAATATAGAAGGAGTGTATTAAGCTATCCTTGATATATGCCATCGCGTCTTTTTTGTAGATCTATAAAAAAGGAATATCCCACTATACAGGGTTAATTTTAAAACACCAGCAACCTCGCAGGACCAGATAGCTGACCCCATACGGAACAACTTTTGTTCTACGAGTTTGTATATAACTCAATATATTTAAAAAAAAATGATTTTACAAGTTTTTGTTGTGTCGTATTTTTCTTCCTAGCGTTCGGCGTGCGAGCGCGACTCAAAGAAGCCGCTCAGCTGGCTCGGGCGATGACCTTCAACGCTAGCCCCGTTCCCCACGCTTCGCGTGTTTGCTTACGTAATCTGCGATGCGTGTAGGTAACATACAAGACGGAAATTAAATGAATACTTATTTTTGTATGAAAATAAAATCTAACAAATTATCAAAAGTCGTAGAACAAAAGTAGTAGCTTATAACCTTAGGTATCTACCCCTGCGAGGTTGCTGGTGTTTTAAAAATAACCCTGTATATGGTTTTTTAATATCTCAAAGAGATAAGACAGCACTTTTGATGAAAAGTCGCAGGCGGCTTGAATTTCCAACACTTTCAACAATTATCGTTATATTTCAACCAATTTACACAAAACCTTGACAAATTATATACTTAAACCTTCCTCATAAATCATTCTACCTATTGGTGAAAACCGCATGAATAATAATAATATATGTAAGGATGTAGTATTCATACGGTATTAAGTATAAGCTAAGATTTTGACCGTAATGTCTGATATAAGAGGAAAAGC
Source organism: Amorpha juglandis (assembly GCA_949126905.1). Lineage (NCBI taxonomy): Eukaryota > Metazoa > Arthropoda > Insecta > Lepidoptera > Sphingidae > Amorpha > Amorpha juglandis. The sequence goes on from OX421368.1 coordinate 1,878,638, forward strand.
CGTCAACGACCCTTGGGACAATACAGACCACTCCCCCAACAATGGAGCTCAAATTATTAACTCTCTAACTTTGCCTTAGAGTCTTAGAGCAAGTGCATTGCTTGAAATGTTTTTATGTGTTGCGTAAATAAAAATGAAATGATTTTAAATCCGTGTTTTAGAACTAGAGTGGAGACTCTTTTATTTAGTATGAGAAAGGACTTTATTAACTTGATAAATATTTGCAAAAATGCTAAGAAACAAAGACAGTTCGACATTTTTAAATATCATCTGCCATATATTAAGCCTGTTACTAATACTTAAACCATAAACATAATGTGTATGTACAACTAACATTAATTCCTTTACTTTAGAAGTTTAGTAAACTGCACTGGAGCGCTTAGGTAATACATTCGAATACCTAGCCCACTTTGTAACTTGTTTCCACCAGCATTAGTATAGCCTAGAGGTGAACTGACTGGTTTAGGGCTGCCACATGTTGTATTAAATAATAGAATTAGATTTACTATTTTATTTTTATGACACGGCAATGTGTCTGCACTAAACCTGATGGTAAGCGTAGTGCAGTCCAAAAATGGTGATCACCATAATCATGTGAGCCTGTATAAATACTTCTTCCCTCTTCGGAGAAGGAAGAAGCAAATCGAGTGACCTGCGACAGGACAGGCGGATGACCGATGCAGGCACAATAATATAAGGATGTATCCATAAGCCCGCCCCAACCAACGATCAAGTCATCAGTCGCAGCCCCTCGGGAGAACTGGATATACACTGATCCTGGAACGCGATCTACACAAGGCGAGTGATCACTATAGCAGATTTTAACACCATGTGTACGGTGGTTGCTATCCGGATTTGAATATCCTACTATAGAGGAACGGGTGTTGGTGTTCCTCTGGCGAAAGGGGGGATCTCCAGTCAGGCGGGTGTTATACCTGACCGGCCGCGGCCCCTCCGATGGTCGATGTTCGGAACTTGTATATATATACATCGCGCAAATTTTGCTAGCGCGATGCAGGATTGTTTGTGTCCTGCGCGCTAGATGTCGCCACACTACCACCAGCGAAATATTCTGCGTAATTATACTAATACCATGGTGTACGAGCGATAAAATATTTCACGCTTGACACCAATTAAATGTTCTATCACGTTTGTAATAATACTTAAAGAGATAAACATTTATTAGGCAATTTACAATCCAGGTGGTAATTTTAGATGGCGCAATAAAAGCTACGTAAACAATTCTGTTTCGTCATGACCTTAAAAGTAATTGTCTGATAGTCTGTACAACTAACAATTTGATGTTTTATTGAACAACGAGACGAGCAAGGCGCTCGCCTGATGGTAAGCGCCACGCCTGCCCATAAACAGAAGCAACACCACACAGGAATTTGAATTACAAAGCACTGCATGGCACTGAACTACGCTCGTCACCCCGAGACAGAAGATGTTAAGTCTCATAATGCCCAATAATTTCACTGGCTTTAATGACCTTCAAATCAAAATACAACAGTGTTTACCTAATCTTGCTTGGTGCCAGAAATAGACAAAGCGGTGGTACCAACCCAGACGGCCTCTCGCATACGAGTGACTTACCACCTTGTAAAAAAAACTGTCTACAGCGTGGCTCTACCGCTCATAAAATCAATCACTTACCATCAGGCAACCCATTTGCTCAATTGACGGTCTTTGCTATAATAATAACATAAATAAAAATAAAAATCTGTAACGACCAACCCTGGAACAAAGTTGAGATTCTAAGAAACAGCCTGTACCAAAGTTATAACACGTTAAACCATGTTTTTACTATTTAGTGCCTGTTTAGTAGATGTTGTACATTTTATTTCTAGATACATTTGTGGGCTTTTAAAATAATTTGAAGGGATATTAACTGACTTCATAAAAGGAGGTTCTCAATTGGATGCAAATATGCAATAACATTTCAACCCATATCAAAGAAAAATTTGGATATAAATTTTATTTTGCTAAATTAATTAACTTGAATCAATAATTTAAAGTAATATTTTTCATAATAATTTTTACTTCATTTGGGTTGAAACGTTATTTATTGCGTATTTTCATCCAGTTGTTCTCAGCGAGTTCTTCTTCTTTCAGCTTCTTTTTTTGGCTCTTTTTAATTATTTATTTATTTGCACTTCATATACAAAATATGTATATAGGCGGACTTAATGCCAGAGGCATTCTCTACCAGTCAACCTTAGGATGGTGCAGAGATGGTCCCATTTAAATTTGGTTAAGATCTGATGATGGAATACGGAGTAAAAAAAAATAAACTCCTAAATGAACAACGGGTCAGTTTTGATTGTGTTATTGAGGTGGAATTTACATATCAAAGGTGTACTTCACACTAAAAATTGAATAATAAAATAAGTTTTCTCAAAACATACGTTAAATAATAAGGATAATTAGGCATCCTCCGGATATCTCATTCATCGTAGGAAACGCTACAGCAAGCCGCTCCTTTACGTCAGTTTTCTGTGAGACAGTAGTAATGACCCGATCGAGCCGGCCCATTTATGCTGTAGACAAAACTGCCTACAGCTTGGCAGTACCATTCACCACTCTCATACTCATATCAAAAATCCCTCATCAGTATCTGCCTGAAAGACAATAGCATCTTTATCCTATCGAAAATTCATCCAATAATGCTGCTTAGTCTAAAACGATGTAATAATCTCATTATTTGTAAGCATATCACGTGAAGATTTATCAGGATTACGTGTGTAGCGCTCATGCTGTGAACACCAATTTGAAGCGGCTTTGTGGTACACCTCTAAACATAATATAGTAAGCTTATATCGTATTAACATTATTTTCGTGTAAAATAAACGAAACAATGATTTTTTAAGTTTACGCGAATATTACACATTGAAATAAAACTAATTTAAACGGATTTTACGGTCCACGGGGTGGACTGACCCACAAGGTCCACGACGACGAAGGCTGAAAAGCTTTCGAAACGTCGCGTCGGGACCAAAACAAACCGCGATAAAATCCGTTTAAATTAGTTTTATTTCAATAAACGAAACATCATTCTCAGAATGTGTGGGGTCCGGACCTTGTGTGGGGTCAGAACTATGTGTGTGACTGTTCGGTGTATTTATTTATTTATATCCAAACTGATGACTTCTGAAACAAAAATAATTGGTCTTATTCAAACTCTTCTGTCTAATCCAAAATCACATTCTAAAAAATTAACATCTTTGATATGAGTCCATCAATGATTGTCCTCATTAGATTTTTATATGAATAGTAATGTAAACTAGCTTAAGGTAGAATATGGTTGTCATACCATTAGGTAAAAACCCTTAAAGAAAAAGTACGTCTCAAGTAAGCGAAAGCGAGCGCAGTGCGACCGCGTATCGCACGCACTTTATCCATGTAGCGATGTGTATGTACTTAACGAGTGCTGTAAATTAATTAATAATATAATCCTCTTTATTTGAACATTGTAAAGCAACGAAGCGTGTAGTACAAGTGATATACTTTAGCGTATTTTACTTTGCTTATGGACCATAGAGTAAAATACATATACATATTTTTTTTTGTAGCCTAGATCAGCAAACGAGCAAGTGGGCATCAGCTGATAGAAAGTGACCTCCACCACCCATGTGCGCCCACAATACTAGAAGAATCATGGGCGCGTTACCGACTTTAAACGGAAGGGATAATTAAGGGATTGAGAGGGGAATAATCGGATATCTCACTGACCTTACGAAACGCAGCACAAGCCCCTACTTTAAGTCTGTTTCTATGCGACAGAGGTAACGACCCGATCGAGCCAGCCCATTCATGCTATAGAGAAAACTGTCTACAGCGTGGCTCTACAACTCAAAATATACCACTCGTGTAGATACGAGTCATGTGTCGAGGGTATCAGGAACTACGAAAGACTTTCGGTCTCACAACACTCAGACCCCGAACCAAATATTTGTGGATCACACAAACATTTGTCTTGGTGCGGAGATCGAACTCGCGGCCTCTTGCTTCTTTTCGTAACAATAGCCTAAGAGAGTTTTGATATGAGATGTCTGTATTATAGTTTACTCTGCGGATGTTGAAGTACTAATTTAGATTGGATTTAACGAATTTATTTCAAACAGGTATTTAATGTTAATTGTTATGATAAACTCAAATATGAACCTGCAATAAATACACATCCAACAGTAATACACATAGTCTTAATCCCACACTAGGTAAAACCTGTCTCGGGGGTATTAGGAACTACGAGGGACTTACGATCCCACAACACCCAGATACGTAACAAATATTCGTGAATCACACGAACATTTATCTCGGTGCGGTAATCGAACCCGCAGCATCTCGCTTCGCAGTCGGCTACTCGCCCACAACGCCAAAAAAGCTGTAAAATCCCCCAATATCAATTATAGCGGATCACAAGGTTCAATTTTACTTCATCAACAGCTAAATTGCATGCGATTCGAACCGTGACGATAATTAGGCTAGCACATAAAATCAAAAACCGCCCAGCCATTCCAAATTGCACCCAATCTCGAAACATTTCGTCCCATAATCACCCCTAATGGAAAGTAATAAGATGTACAATCCAGTAAAATGCACGTTTGCGTGGGAAATCGATCTGCTACGCAAGAAACACTGTCCTTTCTAAAATTCGTCCATACATTATGCATAGAACCCAAAGGTACTGAAGTACTGCATTTTTAAGAGTGTCACGTGGAAACCAGCTTCGGAAAATATTAGCTAGCTGGATGTATCTTTAAAGAGTATTTTCCTATTCAGGCAGAAAGAATTTCGTTAGGTTTCTTTAACTCAAAATAGGTGTAGATAGAAATTGAAAGCGACCGAATAAGTAATGCTAAGAGTATTCTACGTGACCTAGTGAATATTATGTTTAAATGAATTCTTATTTGTAAAGAAACTAGCAGACCCAGCCACACGTTGCCATGGCTAAGGTATATGTAACATGATATTGTAATAAACTATTCAATACAGTATGTGCCATCTATTGGATACTTAATCAGTCCAGCCGATAAATTACCTTCCACCGCCATCTATTAGAATCTTATGGAACTTACAGATAATTATAATTAATAAATTGCGATAAAAAAAATTCGACTATAAAATGTGATATAAACTATCCTATCTCTCAAGTTGGATCAAATGGCACACAGTTTGCAAAATTTTATTAAAATCGGTTCAGTAGTTTAGGAGTTCATCGCGGACAAACAACGTGACACGTAATTTTTAATATACCTCATAGGCATAATGAGATTTTACAACTTATGTCTATTTTTTTTTACTAGCCCTGTATTATATACGTCCCACTGCTGGGCACGGGCCTCCTCTACTGAATGAGAGGGGTTAGGCCTTAGTCCACCACGCCGGCCTAATGCGGGTTGGCAGAGTTCTTAGGTATGCAGGTTTCCTCACAATGTTTCCGTCACCGTTAAAGCAAGCGATAATTAACAATGAATTTACACGTAACTAAGAAAAGTCAGAGGTGTATGCTCTTGGGGCTGGTTTCGAACCTGCGACTTTCGTCTCGACAGTCCATACACACTTACACTCCCCGCTGAGCTATCGCTGCTGTCTATTATGTATGTCTTATGTCTAAATAAAAATTCCAAATCAACATTAAATAGATAAAAAGTTTATCGCGGCAAAGTATCTGTTTATCCATTTCTTCGTTCACTCGTATTTCAACAGTGAAGGTATCGACGTGTCAATAAATTCTCTGTGAACTCGCGAGCTCCAACTAATTGCGATCTAGAACGAACCAAAGTTTGTATAAAAATATTGGAAGTAATTTATTGTTTTCACTCGAGGTGCTGAAATGTAGAATAGAATAGAAGTAGATAAGCCACAAGAATGATTTCCTCACAATTTCATCTCTATGCCTCAAACCATATAAGATTGTCTTTTTTTATTGAATTGAATCACGAGACGAGCAAGTCGCTCACCTGATGGTAAGCACCACGCCTGCTCATAATTAGAAGCAACACCACACAGAACTTTGAATTACAAAACACTGCATGGCACTGAACTGTGCTCATGACCCTGAGATATAAGATTTTAAATCTCATAATGCCCTATAATTTCACTACCTTCATGTCCTTCAAACCGAAACACAACAGTACTTACACACTGTTGCTGCGGCAGAAATAGACAAAGCGGTGGTACGAACCCAGACGGCCTCTCGCATAAACAAGAATACTAGGTAGAATAATGCAATAACAGTCGTTTGGTATGTCGGGACTCCAGCAAGCCGTGAGAATGGTATGCACGTCGTCAGTCTAGCTTGCACGTAGTCTTACTGACGCGTGCAAAGCAATTTTGTGGCCGCTTAGTAATAATTTGAAGGCGTATTTTTATTGTTGTTATAGTTGAATAGCTTCCAGCTTAGTCTAATGATAGCGTACGGCGAAACAGGCAAGGTAATACAATTAATACTGTTCGCTGCACTTACTTCCGTCCCATGAATAGATAGCCATATACAACGCAAATTTCATACCCGGGCAATTTATATGAGATTTTTCAAATCGAAAATTGATTGCCCGATCTGTTATTAGGATCCACGACCGATTTCTCAGCATAAATACGAATGAAACTGAAATTGATTGATTTTAATGGTGAAAGTATATTACTTACAAAGAAAAGCAAGTATATACCAAACAAAATAATAAAGGTCGTAGGTAATTAAAAGATATAAAGTAATTATAGTACATGGATATTGTAAAATTATTCAAGCAACAAATGAATCGTTCCCTTGGGAATTTTATGGAATTTGTAACGCAATACAACGCCTAAAATCGCAAATTATTAAATAATTTTTATGAGTGAAATATTTTACAAACTTTTATATAGCTTCAGCGGTGAGTATTTCATAATCAAATATTGCAACTGATTTCTGATTTCTATATTAGTTTCACCTGGTTCGGTGAAACTAATATATTTTGTTATTATTTGTAACTAATTGACATTGGATTTTTCACATACCTTTGGGGCTGTTACACAATGTAGTATCAGTTATCTATGTATTTATTTCAAAATGGCCAAGATGGCGAATATATATTTTCTTTACAACACCCTTGATATTATGGATATCAAATGCTAGAGTCTGGTGTAAAAACGATAAAGTAATCGACATCATACTAAATCCAACATGGCGGGAGATAACATTTTGTTACATAAAGATTTTCTAGAAAGACATGCGTGTAACATACTTTTACCAGAACCCAAAAACAGGGGGTTATTGGTACCCTTTCTATCCTCATTCCTTTTATTGAAGGTTGGTAGCGCGCGCTCAGTAATTCCTCGTCCATTATTGGAGTCCATTAAGGGAGTGCGCTGATCACTTATCATCAGATCTATTTACTCTTTTACCGATATCTTTATATATATAATTCTTCTGTGAGTGTGTATGTTCCTGAACTTCTCTTAAACGACTGGACCGATTTTGATGAAATTTTTTGTATGTGTTCAAGGGGATCTGAGAATGGTTTAGATTCACAATTTTGTCCGCTGGACAATGTTTTTTTTATTAATTTTTAATTTATTAGTAGTTGTTGAGTTGTCGTTGCGAAGCTTGCCGTGATGACGGGTCGTATAGCGTCTAGACTGGACAGGGACAGGACAGTGAGACAGGACAGTGAGACAGGAAAGTGAGACAGGACAGTGAGACAGGACAGTGAGACAGGACAGTGAAACAGGACAGAGAGACATGACAGTGAGACAGGACAGTGAGACAGGAAAGTGAGACAGGGACAGGGACAGGGACAGGGACAGGGACAGGGACAGGGACAGGGACAGGGACAGGGACAGGGACAGGGACAGGACAGTGAGACAGGACAGTGAGACAGGACAGTGAAACAGGACAGAGAGACATGACAGAGAGACAGGACAGTGAGACAGGACAGTGAGACAGGAAAGTGAGACAGGACAGTGAGACAGGACAGTGAGACAGGACAGTGAGACAGGACAGTGAGACAGGACAGTGAGACAGGACAGTGAAACAGGACAGAGAGACATGACAGAGAGACAGGACAGTGAGACAGGACAGTGAGACAGGACAGTGAGACAGGACAGTGAGACAGGACAGTGAGACAGGAAAGTGAGACAGGACAGTGAGACAGGACAGTGAGACAGGACAGTGAGACAGGACAGTGAGACAGGACAGTGAGACAGGACAGTGAGACAGGACAGTGAGACAGGACAGTGAGACAGGACAGTGAGACAGGACAGTGAGAGGACAGTGAGACAGGACAGTGAGACCGGACAGTGAGACAGGACAGTGAGACAGGACAGTGAGACAGGACATTGAGACAGGACAGTGAGACAGGACAGTGAGACAGGCCAGTGAGACAGGACAGTGAGACAGGACAGTGAGACAGGACAGTGAGACAGGACAGTGAGACAGGACAGTGAGACAGGACAGAGAGACAGGACAGAGAGACATGACAGAGAGACAGGACAGTGAGACAGGACAGTGAGACAGGACAGGACAGGGACAGGACAAGACGGGGACAGGACGGGGACGGGACGGGGACGGGACGGGATGGGGAAAGGACGGGGACGGGACGGGGACGGGACGCGGACAGGACGGGGACAGGACGGGGACGGGACGGGGACAGGACTGTCCAACCGGAGGGAGGTGGGAGACGACCTGACTTAGGTCGTCGAAGTCAATTAAATGTGCGACGGGCTACCTCACGTGCAATGGCGCAGTACCTCACTTAATTGCATTTAATGTAAATAAAACATTTGTATTAAGTTTTGACCACATTTTACACAAATATATTATGTAGGTGATACGAAGTTCACCGGGTCATCTAGTTATAATATAAAATAATAGTGTCAATATGAGCTACATGACAGATCTAAGTATTACATAAAAGTATTGCATTCTAAAAGGATACACCATTTCTATTCCATACAAAATTCTACGTATGGAAAAAGCAGAAAGCAGGGTCTGGACAGCCGGAATAATTGATCGATGGGGCGAGCACTGGCGCCGCGATGCCCAATCTGTACTATTATTTAATTATAACTTACTTCGCTAATGCTTTCATTTGATAATCAAGATATAAAACAATATATCTCTGTACACATGTTGCTGTTTTTTATTGCCTTTCTTTTATTTTTATGGTCATTTATCTGTATATTAGGTTTACTAGTGATACTAATTCATCTAGAAATTCCATGGCTTAATATATAAGTGTGTGTAAAGAGTCTAAACAAAATCATTGGGATTCCAAGCCAATCTTACTAGCCCATGATTATCCTCTAACAAACAATCGAAAAGGCAATGTCGAGCTACCGACCTGTATTGGATCAACGTGATGGGTGCTCAGTATAAATTCCTTCATTAAACTGAATGGAGGTTCTTGGACAGAGAAGGTGATTAAGAAGAATAACTATGTAAACTATTCTTTCGAACATTCCATAGTAGGTATATCACAACAATGACAAACTATTGCTTGCAAAAATTCTCAAAAGACTTACAAAAATGCTGCTAATTCTAGCTCATTTTGTATGCCGTAAGGTTTAAATTGATTGATTCGTTATTTTAACGTTATTTTAATTTTAAAATTTAGTTGACGAAAAAGTCTTCAGAAATGGCAATGAATGAACCAACTTATCCAATGCTTCATAATCAAAGAAAACAATAAAGTGGATGATAAATTACAATACTTCAAAATACCTTTATCACTGTCTAATTTAACTAATGTTTAATTATCCGAACATTAAAAACTCATTGATGAATCTATACTTACAGTGACACAAGTGTATACAAATGAAGATGGATTATTAAGAGACGCCATCGTCGATCATAGTGGTTTAAAAAACAAATATTAAATTAACATTGAAGCTAACAGGTGTCTTCAGTGGCCTAGACACCAGACTATTTATCTAACTTATTAAAATTGTAACAAGGTCGTGAAAGTATTTCAAAGACGTTTTTTGTACATCTATTTATTATTATGATCAATTCAGAAATGTTATAAACCAAAATAGATTTTTTAAATTGTCATTTTTTAGAACTGAAAGTTGGCAATCAAAAAACTAAGCTACATGTGAGTACCACCACATGCATACGAATACGCTTCAGGCTGCCTGTCTACTGCAGTAGACAAGAACGAAGCTGTGCCAAATTTACACTCCGCTTTGCTCCGTTTCAGTGGACATGGATTTGCGCCATTCGCCAATGCGTACGTGACCCGTAGCTTAGCTCCGCACAGTATCAAACCCCGCTCTGCTATTCCCTCGCTCCGCTCTCTCGCTCTGCGTCAATGGACAAACACCGTTCGCAACTCCGCTCTGCATTACTCCCTCGCTCCACTCCGCTTACTCGCCCCGCTCCAGTGGAATGGCAACCTAATGCCAGGAGAATCATGGCTACGCGAACTACTAGGAATGGAATGAGAATATACTTTCTAGGTCTCATTGCAGTTTTCTAGAATCAATGGCGAAAACTAGAACTATGGAAAATTCAGTTCCAGAATTTACGTTTTTGAACTAGTTTGAGTATATTTAGGTTTTCCTAATTACTTTAATGTTGATAAAAGTATTTTCCAATTCGAACCTGGTTTAAACAGCATGAAAAACTACAATATTTAGTTGATTCACATCAACGATTATTTCTACTTCCGTTTCGAATATTTGTAAAATTTTGAACGGAATCCGACCCCGGCGTGCCGCGCTTGTTCAACATTTGTCTGTACCGTGAGATGTATTGAACTCTGTTCAGTGAGATTAATAATTATTTCTTTCTCGTTTCATTCTAAATTTACGTTTCTACGTGCTTTAGTCTAGTTTACGTTAGTGGAGTCTCGATTTATTTAATTCTATCAAACATTAGTAGTAGACTTATATCTTACTGTGGGGTCAGGGCTATGTGTGTGACTGTTGGGTGTTATTTATTATTTATTAGTACAAAGCTCTTCAATTAAACATTATGTTTTTTAAATAAAAGGGCATTTATTTTTATTGTAAATGTAGTATTTGTTAGTAATTGTGTTGTGTAACACACACCCCTGTTACTGCTAAGGCTAAAAAATTGGCATTGGTAAATAAATACCTTTATTGTATTCGTTTGTGAACTTTACTTAAATGACATTAAATCAAATATTACGCTCATAGAAGGAATTAAAATATTTATTTTTATTAAAAACGTTTAGATTTAAACTGGATTGGACATTATTTATTTTAATAAAGTCAGGTATATAGATTTGTTATACGTGTATAGTCTGAATTAACATTAGCGTGTAGCTGACGCGAGACCACAAGTTTACCTTCTACCAAAAAGTGCTCGAACGCGAGTAAAGAAGTTTTCACTATGAATATTGTGTTGGTTAATAGACTTTCTATTCCTATTTATCATGTATTGAAACTGTTAAAAATAAAAAAAATTGGTGTGTGTCGTGGGACACCAGGTAGGAACGAAGTTCCTTCGGCTAATGTAGAATCGACACAAATTGTAAAAAATACAAATTATCAACTAAAATAACAAAATATGTCTCTTTATTTTTGTTTGACAACATAAAATTACATAGAAATAGAATAGAAAAATAGAAATAAAAAAAAGACGTGTAGCACTCGGAGACTGCCGCGGTAAAGCTATTGTATAGCATTTTTTATCAACTTATGTAATTATAAATAAAAACTTATTAATTTAGACTTAGACTGGCTACTAAACGGTGGACGGCCGTGTTCTATAATCAAAAATTCAAATTCTAATTTCAAACCGCGTCTACATTTCCAAATGTCATAAGTTTCACACCTATCTGTTTTATTAACGGAATTTCGACTTTAACTTTGTGTGCTAGATATCAAATTAAGTTTAAAAAAAAGTCTCATTTAACGGTTTTATTCCACGCATTTTTTCCACGCATTTTTCTTACGGTTTTACTATCACATTTTTTTCAGTTCGGTCACGCAGCGAAATCCCTATCCCCTCCAAGCCTGCCGTAAGGAACTTCGTTCCAATATACATGTTTCCATTATTTACTTTTATAGTGAAAATAATAATATTATATTTTTTTTATTTTAAATATTCCGCGAAAAATAGACGCATTATTACAGTCAGGTGGTAGATTATTATTAATTAATAATTATGTATATTGTACAAGTCTTAAAAAGCTTCATATGTTATCGATAAAGTGTAAGTATGATGCTGGTGCATGCTTGTAATAACAATAATTTTAATTCACCATCCAATGTTTTTCTAGGCGTTATGCTACTTCCAAAGATCCCACTTAGTCTAGCATTTTAAACAATGAGTTTATCGATTTTCATTTCAGCCTATATAAATGCTTCTTCACACTCCAAAGAGGGAAGAGGCAAATCTAATAGAGAAACAGATAAACTCATTGTTTATCGGTGGTTGCTGGTTTATTTTTGGACTGCACACCGCTTACCATCAGGTGTAGTGCAGTCACTTTGCCGTGTTGGGATAAAAAAATGCAATTAAGCGTGCATTGCCAAGATCTAAAAAAAATTTAATGTATTAAAAATTCAATACAATTTATTCTCTCAATGAAAAATATCGAATATTTGAGATTTGAAACTATTTCAATACCTGCAACAAAGGTTATAGTTGGTCCGACGTCGCGAACACTCCAGACCACATCGTTTACTTTAGAAAACTTATATCGACTGACTTTCTTTACAAATATACTTTGGTTGGTGTAGTTTCTGACTGAAAATTCTGCTGCAGTCATTTGAGATGACATTTGGAACGAATTTTTATAAAGACTGTTTTTTTTTATCCGAGCACGGCATAGTGACAGCCCTAAATAATCTTATAAAATTTAAAAAACTATTTAGTATCATGCCTGTTCTCATCGGATCCCACTACAGAGTTAGACTCTGTCACTACAGAAATGGCAGTATCAACTGTCATACAATTAGTAAAGTTCTCTCAACGCAAGTAGATATTTTACCAAGGAGTGATGACACCATCCAAGATCTAAAATGAAAATTCAAAACTGCACTAGTGTATACCAGTTTAAAAACGTCCCTATGAACCATTGCAATAAAGTCACGACGCAGTTACGTCATTTCGGAAGGAGTTGCGCCATAATTGCCTTCTCCAACTCGGACTCGCTGGATGGATTCAATTAGTTGAATGATTGTAAAATTTCCACATTCATTCATTTTCATTGTCTGCTAAGTTCGTGTCATTATGCGGCGGTTTACTACCATGTTTTAAAATTTAATTTTACGCTGGTATTTTCTTTCTGGGAGATTATTTTTTTATAGCCTAATATTGTGATTCTTGTTGAAGGCTTTTTTATCACTCATGGCACTCAAATATAATGTATCTTCTTTTTGGTGATAGAATTTTCAGAATCGATTCTGAAGTTAACCTTACAAACTCACAAACATTACCTCTTTATAGGATTAGATTTCATAATCTAATCATTCTCATTTCATAATCTAAATCTCAAGTTTACTCATGTAAACTTGAGATTATTTAATCATGGTTGTAGGTCGCTGCGCTTTCAATAATTGATAAGTTTTTTTATCCACTTTAGTTCTTAGTGTATATGTATGTACATCACATAGCTACATTTCGTAATCATCTGTGAATATTTTGATATGGTATTATTTCCCTCTTTAGAATTTGCGTGCCTGCTATAATATTTTCATTAGAGCAGGGACTAACCCTACAAAATGACGACCCTTCTACCATTGACAGCCTCCGTGGCTTGTCGGGCGAGTAGCCGGCTGTGAAGCGAGAGGCCGCGGGTTCGATCCCCGCACCGAGACAAATGTTTGTGTGATCCACAAATATTTGTTTCGGGGTCTGGGTGTTGTGAGACCGAAAGTCTCTCGTCGTTCCTGATACCCACGACACAAGACTCGTATCTTACTATGGGATCAGGACTATGTATGTGACTGTTGTGTGTATTTATTGATTCTACGTAGAATTACTTAATTAGCAGCTTGGCTGTGCCCCTGGCATTGCCGATGTCCATAAGCGGCGGTGACCACCTACCATCGGGCGAGCCGCTTGCTCGTCTGCCTCAAGGCAATAAAGAAAAAGTTACCTACCTAATCATTTGTTACCTCTCTTAAAATGCCACTATTACACAACTTTCTAGTAAATACGATTCAATATGTACATTTATATCTGTCAAAGAACTAAAGAACTCAATATTTGCGTAACTTTTCAAACCGCCAATCCGATTTTTAGTACTCCTTCACGTCAAAATGTTTAGAAATCAGGGACAAGTAGGAGCGTTTTGCAAATAACCTTTATACATCTCAATGGAGTAAATATGTTGAGAATCCTTTTAAAGGTGGGCTCCTTTAGGAATGTTACAAACTAAGATATTGTATTAACATTGATGTATTAATTTTTTTTTTATCCGAGCACGGCCAAATGACAGCACTAGACCTGATGGTAAGGACACTGCAGTCCAGAAAAACCAGTGATGAACAAACAATGAGCTTATCGATGGTCACCAGAATCATGCCAGCTTATATAAATGCATCTTCACACTCTGAAAAGGTAAGAAGCAAATGGAAGGGCCTGCGACAGAGCAAGCGGATGACCGATGCAGGCACAGCGATACAAGGATATACCCCTTTACCCGCGCCAAACAACCATCAGGTCATGTCGCAAGCCCCTCGAGAGAACCGGATATACACTGGCTGATCCTAGATCGCGATACACACAAGGTGTGGGTCACAATGGCAGATTTTAATACCATGTGTACGGTGGTCGCTATCCGGGCGGATATGAATATCCTATTGCCAATATCCGCTTGGTAACATAAATGTTTTCAAGCAATTTAAAAATCAAAGCCACATCCAAACTTTATTAATATGAATAATATTTGCTTAGGCTGCCTCCAAACGAGATACAAAAATCTCATTAATCCAATACGTTTATACAACGGTTGAATAATCACAGACAAATCTGGTAATAGGTTGATAGGATTAGCCACGAGCGGTTTTGTTGCGGGGTGACTGCGGGGCATATGCGGGTCGGATGCGTGGTACATTATGTTGTAAGAATTCTGCGTTATTATGGATGTGATGTCATTTATTTTCCACACTCCAGCGATTTCGTTAATATTATTTGTTATTTTTTTATTGATTCGACATAACACACTCACGCCTGTAATCCCTGACGGGGTAGGCAGTGGTGTAATCAGACCCACATTTCGCTGACCTTATTTTCGTCCAATGATGTGGTTGGGGTGAGTTTATCGCCATACCTGGCATAACTTAATCCCGGGAAATTATAATCACTTATAAATGTGATTACGATCTGAAAACACAAACGCAAATTGTAATTTCCTTATCAA
The DNA here is from genome assembly GCA_949126905.1 of Amorpha juglandis. Taxonomy (NCBI): domain Eukaryota; kingdom Metazoa; phylum Arthropoda; class Insecta; order Lepidoptera; family Sphingidae; genus Amorpha; species Amorpha juglandis. The sequence goes on from OX421368.1 coordinate 1,893,958, forward strand.
GAAATCGAACCCAAGATATCAGTGTTCTCAGCCTTAGTACGCTGCTCCTAGGACAATGAGGCGACTTTTGAAATTCATCATCATCATCATCAGCCACAGGATGTCCACTGCTGAACATAGTCCTCCCCCAAAGATTTCCAGACCGACCTGTTGGAAGCGGCCTGCATCCAGCGACTTCCTGCGACCTTTATCAGGTCATCTGTCCGCCTTGTAGGCGAACGTCCAATTTATATTAACTTATGAAATTTCATTTTATTAATATTTCATTCGTCCATTACAAGTGTCATGATTTTTGCATCCGACCGCAGCTTTTGTTATCCATGTTCGGTTTCGATTTGTTTTTAGTCGGAAGTGGTCATCGTATGTTACATGATCGTGACATTTTACAACTAAATCAATGTGTCTGCACGATGAATTATTTTAAAAACTATGTCAATACAATATGGTGCAGTTAAACAAAGCAAATCTGAAGTTAGGTTATATTTAAACATCTAATCATCGCATATAGATACTTCGGTTCATCTATTGCTATATGTGTATGATGCGATGTGTCAGTATAGACAAAATAACTGTGTGTGTCTGACAATAGGTATAGAATAACTATTATTTAGTTTTGTCTTTTTTTTATCCGAGCACGGCAAAGTGACTGCACTACACCTGATGGTAAGCGAAAAAAATATAATAATCTTCATGCAGAAACCTTACGGTGGCAAAAAATAAGTTAATAAAAATCGTATTATAGACGAAAAAACAACGAGAAAATAGAAATGTTATCAGACAGAATACGCGGATTTTATTTAGATACAAATAGGTACATTGTACCTAACCTGAATGATTAATGTGAGACATAAATCAACATTTATAAGCCCCGCATTATCGTAACACTTTCTATCTCGAGTATAAATTAAACATTCATAGATTTGTCATACACCTACGGGTTTCATACGAAGCAAAACATGTTTTTTTATTTTTATTTTAAATCACTAAAACACCTTAGCTACGTTTGAAAAGAATCTGTTCAGAAATAAATGATTTTTTTGCACTTGGTATACAATTTTTATAAACTGTTAGGTTATTATTAAACATCTAATGATCGCATATAGATACTTTGGATCATTTTTGCACCTCTTGATATTATGATTTTTTATTAGCTTTAATAACGAAAGGGAAAGGGGATTTGGGCCTCCGGATATCTCACTCTCCATAGGAAACGCAGCAGCAAGTCCCTCTTTTGTTGGTTTTCTGTGAGACACAGACAAAGACAGTGGTAACGACCCCGTGTAGGCGACCCATTCATGCTGTATACATAACCGTCTACAGCGTGGCCAAAAATAGCCATCTTGTAATAGACCTCATAAGTAATATTACACACACACTTGTAATAATGCGTTCCTTACCCCAAGCTTACCCTTTTATTACCTAATATATGGAACAATATAATGAGCGAATTAACTGAATATTTCTTACCATAAAATCTTGATTAGCTGCCATAGGACCTCCTATATAGCCGACGGGTAATTAAGGGAGGAAGCCAATGTGTTCGAGACTATATTGAGTTTCTTTTTTAATAGCATAGATCGGCAAACGAGCAAGTGGATCACCTGATGGTAAATGATCTCCACCGTCCACGTACGCCTACAATACTAGAAGAATCATAGGCGCATTGTCAACCTTAAAGGGAAGGGATAATTAAGGGATTGGGAAGGAGAGGGGTATTTGGGCTTCCGGATATCTCACTTACCACAATACAGCAGTACGCTGGTTACCTACCTGTCACAATCACGACGCGTAAATGCCGAAACCATCAATGGACTAATTGATGGTTGGATGGCTGGCCTAAAGATTTTTTTTCATTCTTTGAAGTGAAATATTTTATAAATCATGTAGGCAATTGAAATAGCGCTTATGACAAATCAGTACAGAAGTATAAGGAACTTATATGTACATATAGAAAGCAGTATCAACTAATAACAGCATACACAGCATCATCAAAATACACTCGGCAATTACACTTAATCTATTTATTTATCTATTATTGTTATTTTTCCATATTTTGACAATTGAAAAGTCCAGAATTGTTATATGTTTGGGGTGGGGAGAGGTCGATATGGACCATAGGTATTACCGAAACGGGGTGTTTTAAAATTAAACTCAAAATTCTAACTTTTCTTTTTTATCTTCTCTAGTAGTGGGTTTAAAAATAAAGTCCATAAATATATATTTCAATCAACTATATAGCTATAAATTGTAATCAAAAATGTTTATGATGACGATTATTGACATTCAATTGACGTTAAAATAACTTTCATCTTTTAGAACAGAGCCTTAAAAATACGAGCTCGTAAATTTTAGTTACCATCAAAGTTTTACAGCAATTGCTTGAAAGGCTAAGTTTACTTTACTTAATGAAACAATAAAACACTTTTTTATCCGAGTAGAAATAGTCATACTCAAAATCTATAGATTAGTAAAGTTAGTTTTAACAAAACTTAAAAACCGACTTCAAAAAAATAACACTGGCAAGTCAAAAATAACATAATATGATATTTGATATCTCAGTCACCGTACGAAATGTAGCAACAAACCGCTATTTATGTCGATTTTCTATGCGATAGATCTAACGACCCGGTCGAGACCCATTCATGTTGTAGAAAAAACTGTCTACAGCGTAGCTCTACCACTCAAAGTGGCTTTAGTTTATACGACCGGCTGCCTGAAACCAACCCTGGGAATAAAATACACCCAGACATCCAAATATTTGTGGATTACACAAAAATACAAGTACAGGAATCGCGGCCTCTCGCTTCACAGCCAGATACTTTTCACGTAGGCTGTCGATTTTTCCTACAACTTAAATGAAATAAAAACTGTTTCTCCACAAAAATACCAGTTCATATATAATTGCATCATAATCTGTTATCCATTGAGTGATGAGCCCGCATAGTATCACCTGGCCAGAGTGATTAATGACGCACGGTTTGGGTTGGAGGGAGATAGATCGTGTTTTTGTAAAGGTGTGTTTGTGGTGGAGGTGGCAACAGCGAGAAATAGATTTACTACATGCACAGGTGGATATAATAAGGTACTTTCTTATGTTAAATATTATACATTATTTTATATGCAACATAAAATATTATACGAAAAAGAAATCTTGTTTTTTAAAACACAATCAATGTCGGTTCAAAAATGAGCCCGCAATTATGATTTTAAATATCGGTATGAGCAAAGGTGGGCGCGTAGTGGGGACATCTCACTATTTCGCTCGCACGCGTGCACCGTAATGGCCATTTGCCATGTTGACGTCAAAGTTTGAGTCCTCTGTTATTAATTGACAAGTGCCCCTTAATCAGATTTAAATTACTTTTAATTTATTTTTTGTGGACGGATTAATGAAATGCTTACAGCAATAGGTTTTGGGTAACGTAACTTCGTCGCTTTAAATCGTTTTATAGAATAGGGGCCCAGATACCTACTCTGTCAAACATACGCAGCTATATGAACCTTGTTTTTTGAAGACTGTTTATTACTGTTATGAGTGGTAGAGCCACGCTGTAGACAGTTTATCAACAGCATGAATGTGCCGGCTCGTCAGAATCGTTACCATTGTCTCACAGAAAACCGACGTAAAGTAGCTGCTTGCTGCTGCGTTTCGTGGCAAGATACCCGGAGGCTCCCAATTCCTTAATTATGCCTTCCCTTTAAGGTCTGCAACGCGCCTATAATTTTTCTAGTATTGTAGGCGTACATGGGCGTTGGAGATCACTTACCATCAGGTGAGGCTCGGTTGCCGGTCTATAGGTACTATAAAAATAAAGGTCTTACCGCTACATCTCCCACTGTGGTCACAACCTTAACTCTGTAGTTTGTTAGTACAATTCAAGCCTTACACCAAAATATTCGCAGACGTTATACAATGTTGGTTTAGTAATAACCGCGGAACATTTGTAATAATTAGCATCTAAACATCCAACTGGATTGATTGTTTGGTTCGCTGTGTAAGACTTTAATGTATTACAGTTACTGTGTGAAATAATATTGAGGAAATGGCCGCTGTGAATTACATTTCTTAGCGTAATCTTTTATGTTCAGTACTGTTACATGCTGGAAAAATTAAAATGAAATCTTACTACTATTAAATATGTGAAAGTATGGATGTTTGTGAATTTGGATGTTTGATAGTCAATCACGTCTTAACGGCTGAACGGTTTTTCGTAAAATTTAGCAAACAGGATATTTGAGGATATTCGTCACTATGGCCTTCTAGCCATTGGTGATTTGGGTCCTAGGCATTCGAGGGTGATTTTTTTAATGTTTTATTTTTTACAAATTTTATATTTAAAAATGTAAAAAGCCTCGTAAAATACTCTTTTTGAGTGGTAGAGCCACACTGTAGACAGTTTTGTCTACAGCATGAATGAGCTCGACCGGGTCATTGCCACTGTCTCACAGAAAACCGTCGGAAAGTAGCGGCTTGTTGCTGCGTTTCGTACGGTGAGTGAGATATCCGGAAGCCCAAATCCCGTCCCCTTCCCAATCCCTAATTATCCCTTTTCTTTAAGGTCGGCAACGCGCCCATGATTCTTCTGGTGGTGGGCGTACATGGGCGGTGGAGATTACTTACCATCAGGTGACCCACTTGCTCGTTTGCCGGCCTATGCTATACAAAAAAACAGTATTGTATATGATAATAATATTCCCAAAATAACATTAATGTTGGCCTTGTGACAAATTTTAGCGTAATGATAGGCAGAGGCAAATAAAAAGTAAACAAGCGTCCATCTTTCAGCGAAACGGCCGACACGGGATCACTTTGATAAAGTTAAATACAAATTTATGTCGCAATAATTAATGAATTATACTTTTCAGTATAATACGAGAGGTCATCTTTATCCGTGTCAACTATTGCATGTACGCGCATTAAAAGATATATTAAATCGGAACAGTGTTTAAGTCTGCTGTGAATGCGTTTTATGTTTTTTGTTTGAGAAACGACAGATATTAAAGAAAATTTCATCAAAATCAGATGGCATTTGGCGGAGAAACCGATGTAATATATACAAAAAAAACAACGCTCCTTCACACTTCGAAGAAGGAAGAAGCAATCGAGAGGCCTGCAACAGGACTGGCGGATGACCGATGCAGGCACAGGGATACAAGGATGTACCTCTATACCCGTTCCAAACAACGTTCAAGTTTTGTGGCAAGCCCCTCGGTAGAACCAGATATACACTGGCTGATCCTGGAACGCAATCCAAACATGGTGTGTGGGTCACTATGACAGGTTTGACACCATGAGTACGGTGGTCGCTATCCGAGTGGATTATGAATATCCTACCACCAGCAATAAAATAGAGTTCTAAAAATAACACTGCATTGTCGAAAATAACAATTGCTATAGGTCTCTTTAGAGTCGGTGTAATTTCAATTGACCGTTAGGGATACAGACAGTTTTGTTAAAAACTTTTTTTATTACATATGTAATAGGTAAAAATGTTTCTTAAGACATCATATTACAAATATTTGAAATTTTCGGCTTTTCTGTACTATAATATGTATGTATTATACATATAAACCTTCCTTATGAATCAGCCTATCTATTGCTGAAAATTGCAATAAAATATATTGAATAGTTTAAAAGATCTAAGCTACAGACAGCGGAAGCGACTTCATTTTATACTATGTAAAGATTATATTTATGTGTATAAGTGTGGATTGTTTTTCTTTCTTTCTTAATAACATCTACATTACATTTTTGTATATACACTTTACGGGACACCCATCTAGTAAGACAGACTGCCTATCGGTCACCCCAGCTGTCCGAGTCGAGCATTCGGGATAAGCCAGTGTAAATCCAGTTATTTTGTTCGCTCTATCGAGTGATGGAGTTTTCTTTGCAGCAGAATTTTCTTATACCATATGTTATAGTAGTTATAATTTTTTATATATGTTTAAATTTTTGAATAGACAATATTACAAAATTAAATAATAGTTTTTAATAATTTTACATTTTTTTTTTTTATTTTTTTTTTATTGCCTTGATAGGCAGACGAGCATGCGGCCCGCCTGATGGTAAGCGGTCACCGCCGCTCATGGACATCGGCAATGCCAGGGGCACAGCCAAGCCGCTGCCTACCACTGAAGGGATACTCTTTTTAAACCTCGTTTAAAGAAGGACAAGTCATAGCGCTCGGGAAACACCGAGGCAGGGAGTTCATTCCAGAGCTTGCACGTGGGTGGTATAAATGAACGCTGGAAACGTACGGTACTAGACCGTATTGTTTCCAGGTGATATGGATGAACTCTACTGCGGTGTCGGGTGGTGCGATGGTAGAATGGTGACGTTGGCGCCATCTTAAACAGTTCCTCAGAGCACTCTCCATGGAACAGCCGATAGAACACGCAGAGAGAACCAAAGTCTCTCCGCAGTCCCAACGGTTCCAGGCTATCCGTGAGATCAGGATCATCGACGATTCGAACAGCTCGCCTTTGCAAGGAGTCAAGTGGGTTGAACAGGTATTTGGGGGCTCCTGCCCAGAGGTGGGAGCAGTACTCCACGTGGGGCCGTACTTGAGCTTTATAGAGCATCAATCTCTGGCCCGGCGTGAAGTACCGCCCCGCTCTGTTCAGGATACCCAGCTTTTTACTAGCCAATTTGGCTTTGTCCTCCAAATGACTCCTAAACTGGACTGTGCTCGAGATTTCGACGCCGAGAATCCCAATACTCTCGGAAACCCGAAGAGGTACTCCTTGGAACTGAGGCGCTATGACAAATGGGTCCTTCTTCGCAGTGAACGCGCAAACTTGTGTCTTCGTGGGGTTGAACTGAACTAAGTTCATTTCACCCCATTTGGAGGCCCGCCCCAGAGAGCTCGCGATTTCAGACACAAGTTGTGACCGTCTTTCCTCTACGGTGCACCGAGGAACATTCTGGTGGCCGATGTATCGCGCATCACTCGTGCTGTCATCTGCATAGCAATGCATGCTGTCAATAGACTGTTTTTGGGCTTCTATATATTTTAATATAGAAAACATTTTAAGAGTCGGAGACGTACTATTGATAGTTTTTTTTTCTAAATCGTGAATATTTCGACTGAGGTGATACCCACCGCTTGTAGAGTCAACTGTGAGATTGCCGGAGGACAAATTAATAATTGTATCTCCCACCTTTGATAGCAAGAAGATGCTTGCAAAGCGAGAGACCGTGGATACGATTCCCGCACCGAGACAATTGATTATGTGATCCACGACTATGTTTCAGGGCCTAGGTGTTATGAGACCGCAATATCTCGTAATTCCAGAAAACCACGATACAAGTTTAACCTAGTGTGAGGTCACGACTATGTGTGTGACTGTTGGGTGTATTTATTTATTACCTTGATTTTTTCTCCAAAGGTCAACAACGCACCATGCCTCTGGCCTAATTATGGTGCTCATCTACCATCAGTTCATTGTCTCATTTTTCTGATATCTTTACATAGTATTTTTCATAGCTTCCGCTGTCTGTTCGCTTAGATCTTTTAAACTATTCAACGGAATTTAATAAATGTATGTACAAAAATTACAGAGTAACATTATTACCCGGATATTTAATACAGCTTCCGCACATTGTAAAGTGAGTTAACAAAAGCTGTGTTTTTATGGACTCAGCTTATCGGATCTTTTGTACTCCTTCATGATATTTTGAAACGTGTAGCATTTTGCTTTAAAATATTATCACACTTTGTAACGTTTTTGAACAAACATTTGCCATCATAAAGAGTTTGTTTGAAGCGCCGTATGTTGCTCGTTCTGAGGATTATTTTAAACATATTGGTAGGTGCCTCGTATACGAGAGGCCGTCTGGATTGGTACCACCACTTTGTCTATTTCTTGTGTCCATGTGTTGTGTTTTGGTTTGAAGGACATTGAAGCCAGTGAAATTACTGGGCATTATGAGACTTAACAACTTATGTCTGAGTGTGACGAACACAGTTCTGTGCCTTATAATTCAAAATTCTGTCTAGTGTTGCTTCTGTTTATGAGCAAGCGTTGCGCTTACCATCAGGCGAGCGACTTACTCGTCTAATCATTCAATAAAAAAACATAGTTTAATATAAGGTGTTATAAACTAGAACTTATTTTTATTTATTAAGCTAGGTATAAACTCAGAGGTAGACTTTCATTTGAAAATATAATTATAATTTAATTTCGAAATTGATACTTGAGTTTTACTTTTAGATCAGCCATAGTTCTTTAAAGTTGAAAAGGTAAATGACGTATTGCTTGTATTTTTTTATGCACCAACTTAAAATATTTTATGGGCCAGTGCAACAACAAAACAAACAGTACAAAACCAGCGTCCGTCCACAAACGATGAGTTTATCGGATGTCATCAGAAACATGTCATTATTTTTATAGATCGTGTAGTATTTCAAAGCACTAAACGAAAATACCCGTACATAGCTGATTAGAGTACTTACGAAGCACTTACTTACACCCCTAATTCTACTGTAATACCCCAACACTGAAAACACATTTCAGCGCGTTCGTTTAAAAGCATGTGGCGTAGGGACTGATATATTTAAAGAACATGCGAGTAAATCGGATCGGTCGTTTTGTTAGTTTTATTCACTTGAATGACGATATGAGCAGGCTACTCGTCCTATGGCGGATATATTTAAGGGAATTGCGAGTAATTCGGATCGGTTGTTTTGCTAGTTTTATTCGCTCGAATGACGATACGAGCAAGCTACTCTAACTTCTCGACTGCCACAGTGGCGTAGTTGTATTATATACGCGGTACGACTGCAATGCTGAAGTCTCTGGTTCGATCTTCGGGTTGTGTCAAATTATAGTGGGTTTTTCTATCATGAAATGCTTAATAATGGCCTGTATTTTAAAATGGCGCCGAATATAGCGATGAGCTCTCCTCCTATCAAATCATGGGGACGGAAATACGCTCGGCGAAATGTGGATGTACTGGTTACACCTCTGCCTACCCCTTCGGGGATTACAGGCGTGAGTGCATGTATGTATTTAAATAATTATAAACCTTTATTATTAATTAAAACAATGAAGCGTGTCATGTAACACTATCACAAGGTACCTCTACTACGTTACCCCATCCTATATAAGTGTTTATAGTATCTGAGCTCAACGCTGTTGTTTGCAAAGCTATTAATCTCCCGCTCGAGACCCGTGGGAGGCGAACACCGATCGTACCTAGCCAATGCCCCAGTAACTGTGGGGTAAATCTACAATTAGTTTAATAAATGCCCACAGTTATTCTGCTGGAAGTAAATCTTGTCATGTTGCTTTATGCCCGAAGGTTTAGTTTTACTTGGCCAAAGTGTATGGGGTAATTTTGTGCAAATGCATTTTATTATTTTAACTAATTTAAAATACAAGTGCGTTGTAAAAAATTTGGTACCTACGCGATCTTTGCTTTGGCGTCTTATAAGAAAGATGTATCCAAACTTACAAAGTTACAATACCTAATAAGTAACATAATTACATTTTTTTAATCGATGTAGTTTTTTCGTAGTTATGTACAAGAACTATATTTTTAAGTGGTAGAGCTACGCTGTAGACTGTTTTGTCTACAGCATGAATGGGCCGGCTCACAGAAAACCGACGTAAAGTAGCGGCTGCGTATCGTATGGTGAGTGAAATATCCGGAGGCCCAATCCTCATCCCCTTCCCAGTCCCTAATCAGCCCTTTTCTTTACGGTGGGCAACGCGCCTATGATTCTTCTAGTATTATGTGGGTACATGGGCAGTGGAGATCATTTGCCATCAGGTGAAAAACTAGCTCGTTTGCCGACCTATAAAAAAGATATGAAAGAGTATAATGAAAAATGTACTAGTAATAAAGACGACTAAGAAATTTCTGCGAACCTTAAAACAACAATTCCATTTTGCCGAGATTGTGGAAACAATATTCGGAACGGAAAGCCTTTCTTGGAAGTGGAAGGAACCGGTACATAAAGGATAGAATTGTCGCTGGAAAAATACGAACGGCGGTGAAATATTACAGCTCATTTGTAACAAGACTATTGGGGTATGTCTGTTTATTATTAACTCGATTTTATACAGTCTCATTGAAATAAAATTAATTTAAACGGATTTTATCGCGGTTTTTTATTTTAATTTTGGTCCCGACGTTTTGAAAGCTTTTTAGAATTCGTGGTCACGGGGTGGACTAGCGGGCTGAAATAAATCTATTTCTATCACGAAATGCTCAGTATAGACCTGGAGTCTAAAATTGTGCCTGGTATGGATAGGCTCGCCCCTTATCACATCTTATTTCTGCCGCCAAGCAACAGTGTGTAAGCACTGTTGTGTTTCGGATTGCAGGAAGTTGAAGCCAGTGAAATTACTGGGAATTATGAGACTTAACATCTTATGTCTCAGGGTGACGAGCGCAGTTTAGTGCCATGCAGTGCTTTGTAATTCAAAGTTCTGTGTGGTGTTGCTTCTGTATAGGGGCAGGCGTATATTGCTCGTCTCGTCATTCAATCAAATAAAAAACATCATGGGACGGAAATACGCTTGGTAAAAAATGTGTGCACTGGTTACACCTCTGCCTACCCCTTCGAGGATTACAGGCGTGAGTGCGTAGAAAACTAAATAAAAACGCAACTCTTTAATAAAATAACTAACAAAAGGCCCAACCCACTGGAACAAAATAAAAATAATTAGACTGCCGAAAGCGCAATCCACTCAAGCACAAAATACAACTCAAACGAACACTTTTAAAACAACAATAAATTATAATTTTGGGAATTGTAAAAATTACAAAATAGACTTCGTTAATTAATAATGAAAAATGTTAAATAATGAATGGTTGAGTGTGCTCGACGCGAAAAAACATCACATCAAAGTAAATTCCTGCAAATTAGACGGGAGAATTTGAAGTAAAAAAATCATGCGACTCTTGCCCGTTTTAACTCCGTGTTCTGTATTAATAAAGGGATTGTACGGTCGGAATAAAAAGCAATTATTTAAGATGTTTTTTAAAAATGTCAATGATTATTAAACGCCCTCATCTGATAGTAAGCGCCATGCCTGCACAGAAAACTAGCAACACTCTCAGAATTTTGAATTATAAAGCACTGCATGCTACTGCAAATCGCTTCATCATCCTGAAACATATAATGTTATTATATAATTCCCAGTAATTGCACTGTGTTTAATGTCCTTCAAGTTTAAATATAGCAGTACTTAAACACTACTACTTGGCAGTAGACATAGGAAAAGCGGTGATAGACTCCGTAGACCTCTCGCATACAAGGGAGACTTACCACCGAATAAATTACTTTTACTACTTGTTTTCTGTGCATTTCAATTTAATTTATTAATCAGTTAATAAATATTTGTAACATTTATTTATGTCTAAATGTTGTTCTATTGACTTATTCTTTATCTTATTTTTATCTATTGATATTATTTTTTCGTTATGTGTGAATATGTTGAAGAATGCAATATAAACTATTCTTTTCCGCTACAAATATATTGGCCTTGTCTTTTCAATACATGACATTAGAAAATATCAATAATTTTGAAAACGAAGATTCCTTTGGTGTTGTAGGTGTCTATGGGCGGTGGTAATCACTTACCATCCACTGTAGGTGATCCACTTGCTCAGATGCCCTTTATTCCATAAAAAAAGATTAAATTTTTTTATTCATTTTTTATTTTAATATATTTGAAATTTACAAAACTAAAAACTTTTTATTCTACCAGTACCTAGGTCCGCGACAATTCGCGCTCACGTATGAGGTGTATAATGAGCGATTCACGAAATTCTTACCCGCTTTAAATCTCCTTCATTTAATTCCACGCCAGCACTACATTCTGGCAGATTTCTTATTCATCTTTACTCAAGAGATATATAAAGGCTTTGGTAAACGAAGGCAGGTGGTAAATTAAAACTACCCCATTTTTAAGCAGGTTTATATTTGGATAGACGAATTCAATGTTTACGTATATATACACACGCGCCAGTCTTTAAGTGGTAGGCAGAGGTGCTACTAATGCTGCACCCACGTTTCGTTTTATTCCCGTCCCATGATGTGATAAGGGACGAGCTTATAATACCAGGCACAAATTCATTCATGTGTGATTTTTCTAATCTAAAACGCAAAGATGAATTGGACCTACCTTACGCAATCAGGCACCAACCCACAGCAAGTTCAAATGGAGATATTGATTATGTTTTCCAAAATTCATTTATTTAAACTAATTTTATCTCGTAATCTTTTTGGAAAATCGGGCATGAAATATATTCCAAAATCAGTAACAACAAAATCAGTATCTCCGTTTGAACTTGCTGTGGGCTAGGTCCTTTTGCGTAAATAGGCCCAATTAAGATCGCCGCATCTGGGAATTGAACACAAAACCACACGCTTCTCAGCTTTAGTACGCTGCTATTAAACAAAATCAGGTGATTTAATAACTGAGTAGACAACAGAAAATCTGAAGCGTGTTTATCAAGCTAAAGCGATAGGCCGCGTCTTGTAGCAAGCTAACCTAATATTCCATAACTAAGGGGATTACACCATCCGTCCAGCTTCCAGCGATCCCGAGGAGGATCTTCTAAGATTGTTATTCTGATTGTACCCTCCCGGGAAAGATTTCGAGGTATGTTTGTCGCGTTTCGGCTAACGAGCAGCTCAGGACGCTGATTCTAACAAATTTGGACATAAGCTATTTTAAAGCAGATTTTGTGGAGCTTCGGTGGTATTTCTTTGAATTGTGCTTGCTTTCTGGCGAATTTTATTCATGCTTTTATTTTTAGGTACAACCTCCTCTTATAAAATAGGGATGATGCATGTACTTGAATTCGAATATTAATGTATACACTATAGAAAATGAAACAAAAAGAATCCGTATTAAAAATAAGACTTTTTTTAATAGCATGGTCCGGCAAACGAGCAAGTGGGTCACTTTATGGTATAGGATCTGCACCGCCCATGTACGCACACAATACTAGAAGAATCATGTGCGCGTTGCCGACCTTATCCAGTGACCGCCCTGAGCCGAGGTTCGTACCCCACAGGGGGTGCCCTCAGCGAGGTCGCTTAAATGTAGGGGTTGAGAGCGCCTAAAGCGTTCGCCCGAAAGTCCGGTGAAGCTGTAGAAAGCCGACTCGCGTCAGGCTAACAGTACAACGCCAAACCGCAAAAAAAAAAAAAAAAATGCCGACCTTAAAGGATAATGATAATTTTCTGTGAGACAGTGGTAACGACTCGGTCGAGCCGGCCCATTCATATGTTTTGAGGTGACGAGCGCAGTTCAGTGCCATGCAGTGCTTTGTTATACAAAGTTGTGTGTAGTATTGCTTTATGGGCAGGCGCGGCGCTTACCATCAGGCAAGCGCCCTGCTCGTCTCGTCATTCAATCAAATAAAAAAATGCTTAAAAGTTTAAATAAATAAGACACAAAAAACACTATGTTTACTAGACTATGTTTTTGTTCAACTAGTAAAAGCGCAATTCTAACCCATAAGTCCTCTAGTCATTCGAGCACTCAAAAAAACCGTTCTCAAAAATCCCAGCGCGACTGAATCACACCATCCATCAACGCACAATAACACTCCATTGTTGTACGCAAGTAGTTCCACACTTTGTTGCCAACTTGTGACGTTGGAATAACGAGGGTCCTCATTATCAAGACCCTCTCAAACTGCTGTCAACTAGGATTAATCTCAATACACTCTGTGGCTGTTTTGATTGTAAACTCTCTGAGGAACGTTTTTGCATATAATAATACCAGTCTTGTAGTATTCGTCAGCTGGACACGGACCTCCACTAGAATTTATTTTTATCCGAGTATGACTTAGTGACTGCACTACACTTGATGGTATACGTAGTGTAGTCCAAAAAACCAGCGACCACAAACAATGAGTTTATCGGTAGAGACTAGAATCATGCCAGCCTGCATAAATTCTTCTTCATACACCGGAGAGGGAAAAAGCAAATCGGGGCGCCTGCGACAGGAAAGACGGATGACCGATGCAGGCACAGGGATGCAAGAATGTGCCGCTATAACTTTTTTTTGTTGCGGGGAAGCGTTTTATCGCTACCGCCCTGCCCCGGGGGAGGCGGGAAGGTTATGTTAGGCTCTGCCGGCCGTACAACCCAGCGTCAAGCTGCCCGGGAGAGATGGAAAACATCCGGGTGACCGCTGGGCCTAGTCCCTACGCAAGCCTCTCGGGAGAATCGAATATACACTGGCTGACCCTGGAACGCAATCCACACAACGTATATGGGTCACTATTGGTGTTAACACCATGTGTAAGGTGGTCGCTATCCGGACGGTATGAATACTATATACTACTAATACTACCAGCAATTCTACCAGCACTGAGAGAGGTCAGTTTAATCATCGCAGCTGGCCTAATTCATATCGCCAGATTTCACATGCCTTTGAAATTCTTTTAAAGAACTTTTGAGGTATGCAAGTTTCCTTCACCTTCATAACAAACGATAATTAACAATGATTTTTTTATTTGATTGAATGATGAGACCAGCAAGGCGTTCGCTTGATGGTAATCGCCACGCCTGCCCATAAACAGAAGCAACACCACAAAGAACTTTGAATGAGATTGAGTTGAGATCATTTACCACCAGGTGACCCACTTGCTCGTTTTCCAGTCTATGCTACAGAAAACAAAAAAAAACATATTACTTGTACGTTCAGGCAATCATAATGTCATTAGTCGTCAAAAGAACATCGATGTTGCTAACTCATCACAAATTGAAAGATCTTTTCGGACGTTGCGGTTTTTGTTGTAAGTGAAGGACCCTTGACGCCATAGATTATGGAAAAACAGATTCGCCATTAATTTGTAGATATTCCTAAAATTCATATACCTTTGCATTTGTTTTTGAAGAACTGGCAAATATAGATTCTCATGTGATATTTTCCTTCATCGTTAAATTGAGTGATAATTAAGAATGAAAGTATTATCAAAGAATCAGAGATTAATGTCCTAAACTTCAACATCGTCTCAGCAGTCTCATTACCACCGACCACCATACACATGGTATTAAAATCTGTCATAGTCACCACACTCTTGTGTGGATCACGTTCCAGGATCAGCCAGTTTATATCCGGTTCTCCCGAGGGGCTTGCGATATGACTTGGTGGTTGGTTGGGGCGGGTTTGGGGATACACCCTTGTATTACTGTGCCTGCATCGGTCATCCGCCTGTCCTGACGCAGGCTCCTCCATTTGCTTCTTCCCTCTCCGAACAGGGAAGAGGCATTTATACAGGCCGGCATGACTCTGGTGACCACCGATAAACTCATTGTTTGTCGGTGGTTGCTGGTTTTTTGCACTGCACTATGCTTACCATCAGGTGTAGTGCGGTTACTTTGCCGTGCTCGAATAAAAAATGCATGTTTACTAGCCCTTTAATATAAATCTTATGCCACTTCTGTTTTATTAAATAATCACCCACAGAACCCATCTTTCCCGCTTCCATGACGGGAAAGAAAACATCCAAAAAACCGTACGCATTTCATATCATATCCACTTTTATCTTTTTTTCACTTGCTCATTCCTATATGAGGATGAATTTATTTCATAGTATTTCATACGACTTCTCTCATATTATCTAAAAATACGTTTTGTCAGAGGTTATTTCCGATGGTCTCTGAAGGATTATGTATGTAGTTCATCTTTATATATATAATTCTTCTGTGAGTGTGTATGTCACTGAACTTCTCTTAAACGACTGGACCGATTTTGATGAAATTTTTTGTGTGTGTTCAAGGGGATCTGAGAATGGTTTAGATTCACAATTTTGTCCGCTGGACAATGTTTTTTTAATTAATTTTTAATTTATTAGTAGTTGTTGAGTTGTCGTTGCGAAGCTTGCCGTGATGACGGGTCGTATAGCGTCTAGACTGGACAGGGACAGGACAGGGACAGGACAGTGAGACAGGACAGTGAGACAGGAAAGTGAGACAGGACAGTGAGACAGGACAGTGAGACAGGACAGTGAGACAGGACAGTAAGACAGGACAGTGAGACAGGACAGTGAGACAGGACAGTGAGACAGGACAGTGAGACAGGACAGTGAGACAGGACAGTGAACAGGACAGAAAGACATGACAGAGAGACAGGACAGTGAGACAGGACAGTGAGACAGGACAGTGAGACAGGACAGTGAGACAGGACAGTGAGACAGGACAGTGAGACAGGACAGTGAGACAGGACAGTGAGACAGGACAGTGAGACAGGACAGTGAGACAGGACAGTGAGAGGACAGTGAGACAGGACAGTGAGACCGGACAGTGAGACAGGACAGTGAGACAGGACAGTGAGACAGGACAGTGAGACAGGCCAGTGAGACAGGATAGTGAGACAGGACAGTGAGACAGGACAGTGAGACAGGACAGTGAGACAGGACAGTGAGACAGGACAGAGAGACATGACAGAGAGACAGGACAGTGAGACAGGACAGTGAGACAGGACAGTGAGACAGGCCAGTGAGACAGGATAGTGAGACAGGACAGTGAGACAGGACAGTGAGACAGGACAGTGAGACAGGACAGTGAGACAGGACAGAGAGACATGACAGAGAGACAGGACAGTGAGACAGGACAGTGAGACAGGACAGTGAGACAGGACAGTGAGACAGGACAGTGAGACAGGACAGGACAGGGACAGGACAAGACGGGGACAGGACGGGGACGGGACGGGGACGGGACGGGACGGGGACAGGACGGGGACGGGACGGGGACAGGACGGGGACAGGACTGTCCAACCGGAGGGAGGTGGGAGACGACCTGACTTAGGTCGTCGAAGTCAATTAAATGTGCGACGGGCTACCTCACGTGCAATGGCGCAGTACCTCACTTAATTGCATTTAATGTAAATAAAACATTTGTATTAAGTTTTGACCACATTTTACACAAATATATTATGTAGGTGATACGAAGTTCACCGGGTCATCTAGTATTATTATATTCTATGTTCGCTGTTTTGAAAACAGGAATATGGGATTTTGTTGTCTGAACTATAATAATATATAAATAATACTATAAAGAGGAAAGATTTGTTTTGCATTGAATAAGCTCTGAAACTACTGGATCAATTTGAACAATTCTTTCGCCATTAGAATTTTACAACATCCCTGATGAACATAGGCATAGATTTTTTATCTCGGAAAAAGTGGCTATGTGTGTGACTGTTGGTTGTATTGATTTAATAAAAATGATAAAAAATGGTTCATTTACCGGATCCTACTACCATTTAAAACACCAGTTTTCAAATAAAATAATCCATAATCAAATCGGTACATTTATTTAGGCACCACGAAAAGGGGTCAAACTTAATACACCCCTCTTTTTATTCGGGGTTAAAAGTCAAAGCACATGTCAATAAGAACATAAAGACAAAATTAGTTAAAATTAAGCAAAGAGTACCGAAAAAGGCCCGCCTGTAATTCACGCATATCAGAAGGTTACACAAAATTGCCAACTCGAGATCGCTAATTCAATATTAAATATTTATCTTCAAACATCTGATATGTTGAACTTGGTATTAATTGCTGGCGGCTTATGAATGAAACAAATATTGAGTCATGAGAAGTTTTGAAGGCGAACGTAATGATAAGGAAATTATAATCAGGAAACTGGTTTCAAAAACAAGAAGTGGATTAAAAATATAAATGAAACTCAAAGTACCAATTGCCAGAACACTGTGAGCTCTTTCTGCGTAGATCGCACCATCTTTACATAATATAAAATGAAGTCGCTTCCGCTGTCTATTGGCTTAGACCTTTTATATTATAAGGAAGATATATATGTATAATACATACATATTACAGTACAGAAAGTCGAAAAAAATCAAATATTTGTAATGTGATGTCGTAACAAACATATTTTTAGTACGCAATGTTACATGTTAAGCAACATTAATTTTTCTTGACAACCTACACTTAGTCCACCTCGTGACCACGAAGGCATAAAAGCTTTCGAAACGTCGGGACCAAAATAAAATAAAAAGCCGCGATAAAATTAGTTTTATTTCAATATGTAATATTCTCGCGAACATAAGAAATAATTATAACTACAGTCATAATGATTTCAGCCCAAATCCCCTCCCCTTCCCAATCCCTAATTATCCCTTTTCTTTAAGGTCGGCAACGCGCCCATGATTCTTCTGGTGGTGGGCGTACATGAGCGGTTGAGATCACTTACCATCAGGTGACCCACTTGCTCGTTGCCGGCCTATGCTATAAAAAAAGTTAACCTGTACAGTTACAAACAAGCCTAAAAACAAATCGCTCAACTTTTTAACACAAGCTGTTTACGCACTCGCTCGGAGTCTGCAAGTCTGAATGAGTAATTGTTAATTTATATGCGCATCTTGTGAATACTAAAGCCGATGTCAGACGACAAGGCGTTGCAGTAAATAGTGCAGAATAATCTGTTAAAGTTAAATCCTTGTAGACACGTTATAATATGCGTGGAGACACTTGAAGGAGCAATTTTGATCAACCTACATACATATATTCACGCCTGTAATCCCCGAAGGGGTAGGCAGAGGTACCAGTAGTCACATTCGCCTAACGTATCTCCGTCCCATGATGTGATAGGGGGCAAGCCTATTGCCATATCGGGCACAAATTCCGGACTGATACGGAACATTTCATGATAGAAAAACCCAATATCACTTTTACCCGACCCGGGAATCGAACTCGAGTACTCAACATAGCAGTCAGACCGCGTGCGTAATACAACTGCGCCACCGAGGCAGTTGATTGACTTACGCTTGGATATACATATAAAAATAAATATACGTGTTTAATTGAAAACCGCCTCCTTTTTTTCATCGGTTAATAAAACAAGACATCGTTATTTGTCGTCTCATACGCCATACTCGTCTCGATTGTTATGTATTGGAAGTTACACAACATAGCTAAAAAAACTTAAAGACCAGTGTCGGTGCCTCTGACGGTCAACTGAAATTGCAAGGACTCCAATATTAGTCACTATTTTTAAAATTTCAGTGTTATTTTTCGAAGTTTCTCCAGAAGCGATGACATCAGGCAGGTCAGGTAAAAACTACAATCCATATCTTTCTGTAACATGTGTTAAAAAGCATATTGCACCAACTCTACTGCGAGTGTGATAAGGGCAGGTCGAAAGAAGGATTTATCGGAGTAGGTGATTTATTGCTGGTGGGAGGATACTTGTATCCGACCGGATAGCGACCACCGTACACTGGTGCTAAAACCTGCCATAGTGGCCCACCTTGTGTGGGTCGCGTTCCAGGGTCAGCCAGTGTATATCCGGTTCTCCCCAGGGGGCTTGCCCCCTGATCCTAACCCTTTCCCCATCCCTTTTTCCTTCCCCTCTCCCTTGACCCTTTGGCAGGCCGGCATGATCTTACCGACCAACGATGGACACATTGTTTATCGTTGGTCGACAATATTCTTGGATTACGCTACACTTACCATCAGGTGTAGCGTAGTCACTTTGCCGAGCCAGAATAAAAAAAAAAAAAAAAAAAGGTTTCAATTTTTTTCAAACTAAATCACGTGGTTTTATAAACAAGATTTTTTTTCCTATATCCTAGTGTGCATCATGTGAAAAACCATCTTAATAAAGCTTTACACTTGGGCCCCTATTCTATAAAACGATACGAAACGGTGAAGTTACAAAACGTAGACCTAACATTACATAGAACATCCATTACAATAATAATATTTCTAATAAAAAATACTGTAACTGATATAAAGCAGTCGGTAAAAACAAGTTTATATACGAGAATCATGTTTAATATCGTAACGTGTTTTATTAGAAAATTTATGTAGTTTGAAAATATTTTTATCACAAACAAAAATATTCAAGGAAACAAAAATAAATAGGAAAAATCTAAAATTACATTAATCATCGTTTGTACCTAAAAATTAAACTTGGTGGTTTAAAAATATTATTATTGTAATTCATTCTAATCCAAATTTACTCTATGTATGTTCCGAACCTCGTTGCTTAATTTCGGATTTATAGAATACTAGCTGTCCCTCCCGGTTTCACCCGCATGTTACTGCCCTGCTGCCATGGGTCATAGCGTGATATAGATATAAACCTTTCTCATGAACCACTCTATCTATTGCTGAAAATTGCATTAAAACCCGTTAAATAGTTTAAAAGATTAAAGCGAACAGACAGCAGAAGCAACTTCATTTTATACTGTGTAAAGATAGACCCTAGTCTCTTCTCGCATCGTTCTATGCCTCACCCACAGTATTACATCATAAGTTTGATGTTTAAATCGGTTCGTATATTAACTACACATAAGGGTTCGTGCTCAATTCAAGATCTTTGATAGTTGAACCGTGAATGCTTGAAACTTCATTGTTGAATATATCTGCCTCTACGACTTACTGATATTGGCTTGGTAAATTAATTTTGGTAGAACCCGGAATAAATTTGTAGGAGTATTTTGATATGTTGACTGGTGGTGGGATATTCATATCCGTCCGTATAGCGACCACAAACATGGTGTTAAACCCTGACATAATGACCCACACAACTTGTGTGGATCGCGTTCCAGGATCAGCCAATGTATATCCGGTTCTTCCGAGGGGCTTACGACATGACGTGATGGTTGGTTAGTGCGGGTATAGGTACATCCTTGTATTACTGTGCCATCATCGATCATCCGCCTGTCCTGTCACAGGTCCCTCAATTTGCTTCCCCTCTCCGGAGTATGAAGAAGCATTTATTCAGACCGGCATTCTTCTGGTTACTACCGATAAACTCATTTATTGTCGGTGGTCGCTAGATTTTTGGACTGCACTACGCTTACCATCAGGTGTAATGTAGTAACTTTGCCGTGCACGGATAAAATAAAACCTGATGGTATGCGATAGGCCTGTCCATAAACAAACAATAATACATGTCGAATTACAAAGCACTACATGGCACTGGCCTGCGTTCATCACCCCGAGATATAACAATAATGCACAGTAATTTCACTGGCTTCAATGTCCTTTCAACTAAAACATAACACTGCTTACACCGAGCACTGTGTAATTATTTAGTTATCTTTACATAGTATAAAATGAAGTCGATTCCGCTGTCTGTTCGCTTAGATCTTTTAAACTATTCAACGGATTTTAATGCAGTTTTCACTATCGTTTAGATAATTTATTCCGGAAGGTTTATATGTATATCACGCTATGACCCATGGGAATGGGGCAGTAACATGCAGGTGTAGCTAGTTGAAAATAAAGTAAATTTTCCTCTTTTTCTCGCTCTACTTGGCGGTATCCCGGCTTACAGTCAGAGTCCGCCTTTATACTAAGACGCCTCCACTTTGCCCGACCTAGAACATCTTTCGTAGTGAGAGAAGAAAATTTGTGTTTTAATTTTTGATTTATTTACGTAATATGTGAATTGTATTTTATTATTTATCATTTTAATTTTTTAATAGCAAAGTTTTCTAAATGGAAGCCACAAACGGCTCCCGTATATTTCTATAAGTAACTAGCTGTCCCGCGCGGCTCCGCCCGCGTGATCTGTATTTTCCGGGATAAAAGTAGCCTAACAGTGGCGCCATCTGTCAGCAATGTGTCACGCACCGACGCCATCTACTTAAAATATTGGTTTGTAGTACATGCTATGTATCAGAGATGGCGCTGTATTTAAAAAATGATTTTCCCTATTTTCCCGCTTTTCTATTGAAATTTTTCCTAGATTTTCGTTGCTATAAACCTCACGGAGCCCGAGACCTTTCCAACGAATGCAAAACCGTGGAAATCGGTTCGTGCGTTCTGGAGTTATATCGTCAGGAAGGAAAACCCGACTTATTTTTATATAATAGATATATTTTTTTATTTATTTAATCGAATGATGAGACGAGCAAGTCGCTCGCCTGACGCCTGCCCATAAACAGAAGCATCACTACACAGAACTTTGAATTATAAAGGCATGCATGGCACTAATCTGCGCTCATCACACCGAGACATAAGTTGTTAAGTTTCATAATTCCCAATAATTTACTGGATTCAATGTCCATCAAACCGAAACACAACAGCGCTTACACACTGTTGCTTGGCGGCTGAAATAGACAAAACGGTGGTACCATCCCAGACGGCCTCTTGCATACGAGGGACTTTCCACCTTGTACAATAATAACCTCACACCCACCAAAATATTATCCATAAAGTGTTAGTATCTCGCGAGTGTCTACGCACCACTCATAAAGTTACAGGTGAAAGCGATCCTTATTGTGGTTCACTGAACACAGTGTGGGCTAAAACAGTGGTGACAGTCGAGTTTATTTCCTGAACCACAAATTCCCCACTCCTCTTCCTAACCCCTTAATTATACCTTTCCTTTAGGGTCGCCAATGGACACATGATATTTTTGTTGTTATAGGGTTTCATGGGTGGAGATCACTTACCATCATGTGACCCATTTGCCGCTTGCTTCATCCCTCTTTAGAATGGGAATAAGCATTCTACAGGCCGGCATGATTCTGTTAACCACCGAAATGTCGTTGGTCGATGGTTTTTTTTTTGACTGCACTTCGCTTACCATCAGGTCCAGTGCAGTCACTATGCCGTACTTGGATAAAAAAAAAATGAAAAGCAGTGAATAGATCGAAATGTAATTTCGAATTCGACTAATATGTTTTAAAATTACTCATGCGTTAGTTCGTTATGAGTTCCTCTAGTAGCTTCTGCTTGTACATGAATAAAGAGAGAACAGAAACTGTCATCTCGCATAATTCCGTTTTAGAATATGTAAGAAATGAAAAAAAATTACAATGTAATGCAAAATACCTACGGCTGAGTTTCTTGGTGCTTATTCTCAGACCAGCGGGCATTTCCGAAGCACCGGTAGAGACATTTTAATGAAATGTATCTATTATTGACGTGTAAAAGAGCCCTTTGTGACCTACTTCCAAAATAAACGTTTTAATTTTGATAATCTGACTAGATTTTTTATTTGATGGAATGAAGATACGAACAAGGCCTCGCCTGATGGTAAGCACCATGCCTGCCCATAAACAGAAGCAACACCACACAGAACTTTAAATTACAAAGCACTGCATGACACTGAACTGCGCTCGTCAACCCGAAATATAAGATGTTAAGTCCAGTAATACCCAGTAATTTTACTGGCTTCAATGTCCTTCAAACCGAAACACAACAGTGCTTACACATTGTTGCTTGACAGCAGAAATAAACAAAGCAGTGGTACCAAACCAGACGGCCTCTAGCATACGAGGGACCTACCTTATACATAATGACTTGTACCACTGTTCCCCACGCACTAACCTAGTTCAAGTGTATTTGGCTCGCCACACACGCGTACTCGTTTCTCGGGCGCACACCGCGTGAAAATCACAACGGCGTTCGGATGACTGATTTTTTCCGGAATATTGTTGTCAATGCTCGTATTTCGCGAACGTTTGTATAAAATACTGTGCGAAAGGGTTTTGGTGTGTGAAAGCGAGTATTTGTAAGGTTTTAGTGGGTTTTGGGAATAGCTTTGAAGAGTTTTTTTTTGTCACGACATAGTGACTAAACCTCACCTGATAATGATAATAAGCGCAGTACAGACCTTAAAAACCAGTGCCTACCGATAAATGAGTTTATCGGTGGGTATTAGAATCATACTGGCCTGTATAATTGTTTCTTCAAACTCCGAAGAAGGAAGAAGCAAATCAAGGGGCCTGCGACGGGACAGGCGGATGACCGATGCAGCATAGGGATATAAGGATGTACCCTATACCCGACCTACACAACCACCAAGTTTTGTCGCAAGTCCCTCGGGAGAACCGGATATACACTGGCTGATCCGGGAACGCGATCCACACATAGTGGGTGGGTCACTATTGCAGGTTTTAACACCATGTGTACGGTGGTCGCTATCCGGGCGGATATGAATATCCTCGCACCAGCCGATGTAAATATATTCTGCAAATGGTTCTCAAAGCTTCTATAAAAAGCCGATCCATACCGAATCAATTTTACTAAAATTTTAAGTCGCTAAAAACAGAATCTTTGAGAGATTAAGGCGTGTAAAAACTGTCGCTAGACGCCTTTAAATAGGGCAATCCCAGTGATGAAGACAAACGACGTGGATCATAGTATTACTTTAAACGACTGATATATCGAGCCATGTATTAAGCTATGGCCCCATTTGTATAGTCTCTTTAACATGCGTCTTCCATTGACACACACCTTCCAGCTGATTTTTTTGTTTTACTTAGTTAATATTTATATAATTTAACTGTCATATTGTCCTACAAATAAAATAATAATTTTTTGAGTATCATCAAATCGAAATATTCTATCCTTGCTACCTCTGTTAGCTACCACAATAGAGAATTTTCGCATAGGGAATAGTTGGTCGTCTCATCGAAACGAAGCTACTCACGGAAAATGGGCTTGATAGTAGTCAAATGGATCAGCTACCCGAGGGCTCCCTGTCTATTAGGCCAGCGTGTCTCTCATTCAGTGGAGGAGGTCCGTGCCCAGCAGTAGGACGGCTATAATACAGGGCTAGTATTATTATATTATTATTACAGAAATTAAAATTTTAAAAGATACAGAAAGAGCAAAATTAGAATCCTTTATGGCTGTTTTCTGTTAGGTTCCGGAAATACAAGTAGTATGTTATAATATGTCTACATAAAACTAGTGATTTATGTAAATAAAAATATGATAGAAATACGCTTAAAAATGATTTGGGTTCGGATTAAAAAGGGAGAACAATTAACCAATATACATACAATATTATACAATAAAAAAGTCGTTCAGTATAAACTACGATAAATGCCCACACCCGGATCCCTCCTACTTAACTGCTTCCACTTCGCTTGGTGTTGATAATAAATTCAGTAACAGTTATTGGGTTAATAACATTAAAATATGAGGTAGATATTATATGTGCCCGCTGAAATTTACCAGTCAAGTCCTGGTTTAAGTTCCGTATTTCACGTTTACTCCGAAAGCCAATTAAACGAAACACCCAAATATTCCGAAATATTTTATTGCAAATTTCGATGTTCTGATTTTCATAAGTCCGAATTTCATAATACCTAGGAATTATAATGTTTATTACTAAAATTTACGACATTTATTTTACCGAAAGTCGTAAATACGATTTGTTTATTTTCCGATTTTTATAAGTTCAAAAAATCAAATGCTCGATGGGCTTTCAGTCCGAAAAACGACATTCTGATTTCCAATACTTCGAATGACGGAATTGTGACTGACGGAATAAAGTTTTTTTTTGTATTTATATAGTGTACCCCAATTAAACAGCCGTTCATTTCAATGCAAGCGCTATGACACTAAGCGCATGCATTATCAATTGACCTAGCAGAATTGTGATAGAACGACACCGCGACGGTCCTAGAAATAGTAACTTAAATTACAATTTTAAAGTGTGACGCAGAAGTGTAGACGAAGCTTTACTGCGATTTAGTGCCGCCATTAAAGATTTTGCCTTATGTGACACTGACTACGCAAGATTTAGCACAATTGAGTTAATTTTCCAGAAGAGTGTTCGCGACTTAATTTGGCGGAACGAAAATGTGTTGCTATTCTTCTATAAGTATCCATAATCATTTATTTATCTTCTTATTTCTAAAATTATTAGGAAAGGCTATTAACAGCTCATCTCAAAAATATCTTGCTTTGCTTTAGTCCCAATAGGTTGATCATAACTTTTTATAGCATTAGCAGTCACACCAGCAAATGAGTCACTTGGTAGTATGTGATATCCACCGCCTATGTATATCCATAATACCAGAAGAATCACGGACGCCTTGTCGAACTTAGTGACGATCTACGCTAAACAAAATAAATATACAATTACAATGTTGTAAAAAAATCTACGCCCTCTCAAAACATGTTCCCCACAGCCAAATAAATTATTGCGACGAGCGTATCTTTTAAAACCAAATAATAAAATCAATCAGCGAACGAAATGACGTAAACGAAGATTGATCACTTTGGGGTCAATATACGAGGAAAAGTATTTTCCTCAGGTAAGCATTAGGACCAAATTTGGTCTCGCGGTGGGCATAAATCAACGTGACAGTTGGCCAGACCAAAGCGAAATATAACATTTTTCTGAAGTGTCATTTCGCTGGAAAACAAGCTGAGTGGAACGAAATGAGAAAAGTAAGTCCGAGGGAATTAGCAGGTTGTTTTTTATAGTTCGTGCATCCTTGAATAACAATGTTTTGTTTTTATTTTTATAGAGGCGTTAGAGAATGAGGCTAGTGAATATAATTAGATATGCATTGCAATCGGAATATAAGTTAACTAGGAGTTATATTATGAGCAGGTATCATTGGTAGCTCTTATTAGGTCAAGCTTCAATTTATTCATGAATAATATTTTAATTTAACAGTAGACTCTTTCTAAAGGCTCATTAAATCTACAATCAACCAACAGAACCTTTATTTTGACAGCACTGTCAAATCAATTTGAGTTTCTGAAACGTTATTTAGTGAAAAAAATATGAATCTTTAATCTAATTTGCGAACAATAGCTTCTTAGTAACGGACATAGATTCCTTAATCATTGTAATTGACACACCATGAAAATTATAAGTATAAATTACTCCTGCGTTTATCTTCACCCTCTACGTGACATTGGCGAAATAGCCACGTGATAGGCTCGTCGCCATCAACCCAGAACAGAACAGCTTCTAACATGATTTTTCATAGTTTGAAAGTATTGTTAACCAACAGTTATGTCAAAGCATTGACCACGCTTCTAGCAACACAATTTTGACTTGACATGAGATTTGACAGATGATTATTTAAATTTTACATTGCTCAGCCTTGCAGTAACCAGAGTCTGTCTACAGATGTGTTCGTACCAAATTAAAACGGATGAATGGATTTCGATGCATTTTTAATTACTATGTTAAGCGCAGCTCCATTAAACTTAAAGGCTGTAAAAAAGTACTAGTCGGACTCGTAAACCGAGCGTTCCGTACCACTACACAAATGAAACACCGACTCACACTTCACCGATTTGTTATTACTTGTTTACAGTCAGAACACTTTATTGCAATTAATTGTTTTTACCTCTTTATGTAATTATTTTAATCTCTAAATCATTCCTTTCCTTTAAGGACAAAGCGCTCAAGATTCTTCTGGTATTGTGTGCGTACATGAGCGGTAGAGATTGCTTACCATCAGGTACCATCAGACAAAAATCTATTCAGATAGAAACTACAGATTTTTTAATTGACGTCAGGAGTCAGAAATAATTAAGATAAAGACCTTAATTTCAATGTTCAAAATCCATTCGTTAACAGTACCAACCTACAATACCGACAATGCATACGACCAAATTTGTTCTACTCCGTAATAATTGGGGCGATCCGTCATACTGCATAGCCCACAGCGTCATCAGAATGGGCCGGCACACCTGACGGAAAAAAGTTTTGAATAAACAAACCTCTGTTGCGCTGAAACTCGCTGTTGCAGGCGCTGATGAGCGGCCACGAAATTGGAGTAGCGTAGCTGGAGTAGAAAAAATAAATAAGAAAAAATGAAGTACCTTTCTCGTATTTAGGAGTATATTTATTCTGAAGATATATTGATAATTGGTTTTGAACAATTGGAACATAGAACTTTGAATTACAAAGCACTGCATGGCACTGAACTGCGCTCGTCATCCCAAGACATAAGATGTTAAGTCTCATAATTTCCAGTAATTTCACTTGCTTCGATGTCCTTCAAACCGAAACACAACAGTGCGTAAACACTGTTACTTGGCGGCAGATATAGACAAAGCGGTGGTACCAACCCAGACGGCCTCTCGCATACGAGGGGCCTATCACCTTGTAACACTTGTTGTCCTTCTGCTTTCTTGCTAATACCAATATTCCGAACTAGTGGCCACAAAACACCGGCACTAATAAAGTGGGTCGAGCAAACATTCTCCCTGCTAAAACTACGCTTTTTAACTAGTGTTTTTAGTTCCTTTTTACAAACAGTGTCTAGACCGGGCCTGCTTGCTTCCACCTGGCCATCCCCCTCCCCTCTTTTTGCGCTTGCTTGGCGCAAATAACGCGAGCCGGATTGACGGAATCGTACCTTTGTTTTTCTCTTAAAATGCAGCTTCGTTTTGTTATTGTACACTTTAATTTAGAGAAAACGGTGCTGTGGCTTACAGTGGTCTTTGCATAACTTTGCTAATTAGTTGGGATTAAAATGCAGGAGATATCTTTTCATATAATACACGCAAATTCTATTTTGTGTCTGGTTTAATATTTTCATTTCTGTTGTACAAAAAAAGTTGCTGCTTGAGAGGTTTTGATTTGGTTCTCATTATTAATTTTAAAACCCCTTTATTTGTAATTAATAAATAAATACATCCATCCAACGGTTTCACACACGGTCGTGACCTTACAGTAATATACGAGTCTTGTGTCGTGGATATCAAGAACTACTAGACTAAGGAAGGACTAAGAAAAAGACTTACGAATTAACTTACGTTATGCTAAATATACATTCTAAGTCATCAAACAATGAGTCATATTTCAAGTAAGCAACCAAGATTTATTTAAAAAATCGTCTCATCCCACAACCAGTTCCAGATAATTCTTTCCACCAGAATTCTTAACAAAAGGATTTAAAACCTTTTCGTGACGCCCGAAGATGTATGGTGGGCCTAAACCGCCGTAATCAGGCCGGCCTTTCAATACAAAATCTCAAAGGTAAATGATGACTGTGCTAGAATTGTGTTTTGTTTCGCGACATCGTGATTTCACAGCGTTTAAAGCGATGAGACGGCGTTGAAAAATTACTTTTTTGGTATAATAGTGGAGAGGATACAGTAAGTCAAACGTTGTATTATATATTTTTTTATTTTATTCGAGCACGACAAAGTGACTGCACTACACCTGATGGTAAGCGTAGTGCAGTACAAAAAACCAGCGACCGCCGACAAACAATGAGTTTATCGGTGGTCACCAGAGTCATGACGGCCTGTATAAATGATTCTTCCCTCTTCGGAGAGGCACACAAGGCGTGTAGATCACTATGGCAGGTTTTAACACCATGTGAACGGTGGTCTCTATCCGGGGGGATATGAATATCCTACCACTGGCAAAATTTACGTATTTCGTAACACGTTCGTTTTTCTATGACGCTATTTTAGCATGATTGCAAAATGATGCTTAGAACATCTGATAATGCTGATGGAATGTTAATTGAAAATGCTCGACTAAACATACACCATCTAACCCTAGAACTCTACTCGCTAGAACAAGTTACTACTTTGGTTTTTCACCACGTGGTCGTTTTACCGATCGCATACAATAAAAATATCAGATACCTTTCTACTGAGATGGTTTGGCATGTAGAGAGGATGGATGACAGAAGATAGACGAAACAAATATACATGGCGAGTGTGAATGGTACAGTTGGGAGGGGAAGGCCTCGACGAACGCTCTTAGATCAAGTTGGAGATATTCCCGAGAAAGGCCAGGTCAGAAGTACCCTAAACCGACGTGCATGCATGATTCTTCATCATGATTCTTCATATAATCAGAGTGAAAGAGGCCAAAGAGGTGAGTAAAGGATCGTAGCAGGTAGAAGTCCGTTATATCTGCCTACCCCTATGGGAAACAGTCGTCAGTCTATGTATGTATCTTTCCACTTTCATTTTGTCATTTTGCTAACACGTGATGTCCGCATAAAAGCAGCGGAGAGGAATAAAGAACAGAATATTAGACTTCGCTCGTAAAGCCAGATGCCGTAAAGATCCAGATCCAGAAAGAGCCAGATGTCTTTCAGGATATTCATATCCGCCCGGATAGCGACAACCGTACACATAGTGTTAAACCTGCCATAGTGACCTTGTGTGGATCGCGTTTCTGGATCAGCCAGTGTGTATCCGGTTTTCCCGAGGGGCTAGCGACATGACTTGATGGTTGTTTAGGGTGGGTATAGGGGTACGTACATCCTTGTATATCTGTGCCTGCATCGGTCATCCGTCTGTCCTATCGCAGGCCCAGGCATTTTTACAGGCCGGCAGGATTCTGGTAACGCTATTTGTTTTTGGACTACCCTACGCCTACCATAAGGTGTAGTGCAGTCACTTTGCCGTGCTCGGATAAAAAAGCACAAAACCAATAGAAAATAATCTCACAAAATGTAAATTCCAACTCAGCCTACTATATCCGTATACACCACGGCCCCTTTATTGGTACAAAGTAATCAATCATTGTAAGCTGGGTGACGCGTGACTCGTGACTACGATGTTTATACTTTTTAATACTAAACATGACACAGATATTTCACGTGACAAATTATTACACAGCTGTCTTCATTTGAAACGTGGATGGAGTTGTTATGGCTCTTATGTCATGTTATTTGTAAATTAGTATGGGTTCGAAGAGCTTACAAAATTTGAGGTTGTAATCGGTTAACTTGACTAAGTGGTAATTCTGTCTTAAAGGAATCGATGTGTGTTCGCAATATTACTATATGTATTCGTGCGTTTCGTACAGTTAGTGAGATTGACGGAGGCCCATAAAGAATTCATTCTTGCGAATCACCATTTCATTTCATTTGCTGGTGGTTGGATATTCGTATGCACCCGAAGTTAAAGTTTTGATATAATTTATGTAACTGACTTATCCGTAAATTAAGTACTATCCCGCGAGTATAAGAACTTTCCCAAGTTTAAGCGGTCATATAACATATAGACAGCCTCGGTGGTACAGTGGGCGAATAGCCGGCTGTGAAACGAAAGGCCGCGAGTTTGATCCCTGTACCGAAATATTTTTTTGTGTATTTCGGGTCTGGTAAGACCGAAAGTCTCTCATAGTTCTTGATACTCACGACACAAGACTCAGATCTTATGGTGGGGTCAGGAATATGTGTGTGTTGGTTGTGGTTATATACTGTTGGGTGTATTTATATTGCCTGTATAATCGGTAACTGTTTGGTAACCGATTAGCATCTTAAGCAACCCTGGGTGCGGTCAGTCTACTTACGAATGCGTGACCGCTTAGTCGTACTTCAACTGAGCGTCTCCATGCTTCAGAGGGTACATAAAATAAAAAATAATTAATAAATAATTAATAATTATTAATGTAATACTTCTTTATTTTATTGCATTTAAACCTGTCGGAACACTAAATAAAAAAAAAAAAAAATAAAAAAAAAAAAGGTCGGTCCCGGTTGTTATTAACTGACATCCTTCGTTAAGCCTTCGGGTGGCTTGAAAACTTTGACACTAGGTTAGTTACTAACCATTCGATATTTATTTCTCTCTCTCTCTCTCTTTGTGAGTGTCTCTAATTGGCGACTTACAATGTTCTTAAATTAAATTTTCATGAAGGAAAAATGTATGAAAATTCAGCTAGATGGAATAGTGGTGAATGAAGTCAGTTGTTGAAATGTATATATGAGAAAAATGAACATAAAAATACACAGTAAATGCGATAATATTTCGTCATTGTGAAATAGCACAGAGGATAATCAGAATTTGGGAGACAACTGAATAAAAAAGAGGATGCTAAACAAAACAGAAGAATAGACACAAGTTACTCATCCAAATATACGATGAAATGGTCAAAATTGTTGTGCTGTGTGTATAAGTATTGATATTACTTCAACCGCAAACCCAGAAATCAAATCCTTTATTTCCTACCGTCAAACAACATCTGCAACGCATATTAACAATGCAGCTACATAAATCCAAACCATTTCTTAAAAATTTTCAATTTTCTCATAGCTTTACGACCATGGCATACAAAGACAATTATAAAACGAATTAATGGCACAGCGTGGCCGCGCGTAAATCTTGACACACTTGGCGGACACAAATCCGAACCTTGGATACACTCCAAATTCAATAATGGCACATGTGGGAGCCTAAGACAAGATCTCGACCCCAAGAAGACATCGCTACATGGCATACAATAACTATATGCAGAGTTAGGAGATGAAATTGTATTCTCTATCTCAAATAAAAATCTAGCTTGGAAAAATACTATGAGTAATCTAAAGCTATGTAAAGTCTATGGGGAAACGTCTTCTTTAAGTGATCTCATAACAAGATTCATTTTTAAGTTGATTTTTTCCTATTAAAATAGGTAAATAAAATGTTATTTATACTCCGAGTAAACGTATCTCTTCAAAAACAATAAATTCGTTATTTGATTATTAAATGTAACTGTGTTTAGAAAATCATGTGATCAAACCAAGCCGATGCAGATTTGTCTAATGAGATTTACCTGTTAATGCAACTAGACAAAAACGCACCCCATATTAAAACTAACTAAACTAGCATTACTAAGAAAGTAAACATAGTTATAAACTACATTCTTATTTTACAATTAATATAAATGTTAACATCATTCACAAGTTAACCAGCTCTAAAGTCTCCAACACTTTGTAAGCCTTAAGTATCAAACGTTACATCCAAGTGAATTGCATTTAAACCTGTCGGGACACTACATAATACTGTAACTACTATTAAAAGCACTGTATCCACTGTACAAGGGGACGTTGGTTTAGATTTATAGCTTGCACTAGCGATCTCTCGACGGTCGTTGGTTTTAATTTAATCTATGTTTTGTACTATTGTTGCTCGGCGGTTTGCTTCTTCATACAAATCTGAATATTTCAGGACTTACTCATAATTTTTACTACAAAACTTTATCCTACAAGTTCTAATTTATTCAATAGTACAAAAATATCTCCATTTTACGATTATTTCTAAAATATTGAAATAAAATAAATTTAACCGATTTTATCGCGGTTTTTTATTTTAATTTTGGTCCCAACGTTTCGAAAGCTTCCTTCGTAAGCCTTCGTAGTAACGAGGTGGACTGAGGTGTAGGTTGTCCCGAAATATTAATGTTATATTATCTACTTTCAGTTTAAAATTATTAAGGTTCTCCACTCCACTCCACACTCCGTTACTTTCATTTATTACGTTTAGTTTACTACCAACATTTGTGTGCGCTTTTATTTCAGAGGCATTGACGTTAGGCAGGCGGCCGGACGGAAGGTCAGTTGGAAGAAGAAGATTACCAGTTGTTTAATTTCATTTGATTTTAAATACACTTTTAGGTACCTAACCGTGACCGACTCAAAATGTTTTCAGTTAATAAAACAAAAACTCGCCGAAATGAGAAACCTCTTCCTTTTTAAATCATTTAAGAATATGTTTTTTATCCGAAGAATCAAGCCTTCAAATTTTCAAAACATACCCGTCTGGTGAATGTTATAGTGATTATAATAATGTTAATATATTGACGCTCCCTTTTCACCATAAATGATCTTTGCCCGGCCCTATATCAATCAAACCTGACAAATAACCCATGGCTATAGTGATTGATAAGCGTTATTTCCCAAACAATTGAACTGCAATCTGTCTACATGTCTAACCCTTCCACAAATCTTGCTCACATTACGAGTGGTAGAGCCACGCTGTTTCGCTGTTGTTTTGTTAAGACCATTCATGCTATAGACAGTTTTGTCTACAGCATGAATGGGCCGGCTCGACCGGGTCATTACCACTGTCTCACAGAAAACCGACGTAAAGTAGCGGCTTTCTGCTGCGTTTCGTACGGTAAGTGAGATATCCGGAGGCCCAAATCCCCCTCCCCTTCCCAATTCCTTAATTACCCCTTCCCTGTAAGGTCGGCAACGCGCCTATGATTCTCCTAGTATTGTGGGCGTATATGGGCGGTGGAGATCACTTACCTTTAGGTGACCCACTTGCTCATTTGCCTGTCTATACAATAAAAAAAACATTACTTGACAATTTATAAATAATATACTGATGGAAGGTAGCTTACAATATTTGTATCAAACTGGATAGGCTGATCACCGCACACATGTTAAAAAAACCCACCATAGTGGGTCGTTTAGGCGAGTCACGTTCCGGAATAAGGCCGTGTATATCCAGTAATTTTAGGTAGATATAATTCGGCTGATCTTCGAAGAACACAATGTTTCTTGACGGTTTACATTATATTTAGACTGCACTGTAGTTATCAGGTCCGAAACAGCCCTAAGAACATTAATCGCTGGTAGGATATTCATATCCGCCCGGAGGGCGACCACTGCACACATGGTGTTAAAACCTGCCATAGTGACCCACACACCTTGTGTGGATTGCGTTCCAGGATCAGCCAGTGAATATCCGGTTCTCCCGAGGGGCTTGTGACATGACTTGATGATTGTTTGGGGCGGGTATAGGGGTACATCCTTGTATCACTGTGCCTGTATCAGCAACCCGCCTGTTCTGTCGCAGGCCCCTCTATTTGTCGCAGGCCTTCCCGAAGAGGGAAGAAGCATTTAAACAGGCCGTCATGGCTCTGGTGACTACCGATGAACCTGTTGTTTGTCGGAGGTCGCTAGTGTTTTGGACTGTACTACGCTTACCATCAGGTGTAGTGCAGTCATTTTGCCGTGCTTGGATAAAAAAAAATACCAGGAGGAGCAGTGTCGTCACATTGCCGTGTTAGAATAAAAAACGGTAAGTCTTCACATTCCGATCTCATTCTAATTGTCGGATCTTCAAGATTGCAATGGAATCACGGATATATCCGAGAAAGGGGATCAGTGTTTGCAGATAAAAGGATTTTGTTGGATCATTGTGTAAAATAGAGTCGCATTTACACCGAAACGATTTTAAGCGGATTATTTGCGGTTTTTTCTACGTACATATGGCCACGTCTATGTCCCTGAAGGGATAAGCAGAAATAAAATATCTGATGTAATAGGGGGCGAGCCAAATTCCAAGGACGGGCAACTCTTGTGTTTTAGATAAAAACTCGAACACAAATTGTAACAAACCGGCCTGGTAATTGAATCAAGGACCACTGGTTTCTCAGCATAGTCTCATATAGTAATCTCCCTTAGTTATTCTTCTCAGTTCTCAGCATAGTAATCTCAGTACGTTGCTTTAGACCAATGTGGGCATTAGTTATTACTCCCATTTTAAGTGGACGACTTGAGAATTTTCTAAGAAGCAATCCAGTTTTGCTGCGACGATTCCTCAACGGTACAAGCACCAGCCTTAATGAACCAGAAGCTGCTCGCGGAATATGATTTATGGCAACACTTCATCACACTCGCTACATATTTAGGCGGTTAACATCATCCTGCAATTTTGTCTTTCCCCACATGCCGTTCATAATAACATAATGCTAACAAACGTTCAAGCTTACAACTTCTGCTGAAGTTACTTCAATAATTCACTTATTAAAGCGAAACTATTTCTACTAGATGCGTTTGGAAGAACCATCGTAGTTCACCAATAGTATTTCCAATACTGATTTTTATATGGAGAGGCAAATAATCGAGAAGTGCATCACCAATTTTAAGTGTGGTAGAGCTACGCTGTACACAGTTTTCTCTACAACATGAATGGGCCGGCTCGACCGGGTCGTTACCACTGTCTCAAAGAAAACCGACGTAAAGTAGCGGCTTGCTGCTGCATTTCGTACTGTGAGTGAGATTATCCGAAGGCCCAAATCCACCTCCCCTTTCCAATCTCTAATTATACCTACCCTTTAAGGTCAGCAACGCGCTGCTATAATTCTTCGAGTATTGTAAGCGTACATGGGCGGTGGAGATCACTAACCATCAGGTGATCCACTTGCTCGTTTGCCGATCTATGCTATAAAAAAAGCTTTCAGGAATATAGACAGGTGTCAGCTTATGTTATATGATTAGATCTACGCCTGCGACTGTTGGTTTTACTCAAGGTCGTGGCCTGAAATTCACGTACCTTAACAGTGATCCACATAAACCCTTTTAGCATTCTTGTACAGATTGCGTGTCGTGAAATAAACATTTTCATCAGGCGCGTCGTGTTCCTGTGACGTCAGCGACGGCCCGCTTCCCCATATTTTTCCCGTCGGGTCATAATTCATGGAAAAAATGGATCGGCCATACAGATCCACTACATGCAGCCTGTGTACGCCGCTGTTTTCTATTCATTACGATGCTGCAAACAATCTAGATATGGTTCATTAGTAATTAAAATAAAACACTTTACTGAGCCGAGAAATATAAAATGACCAAATATTTAGATCTGGCACACGAGGCTACTGACATGTGGGATGTGGACTCAACAATTATTGTCCCGATAGTCGTCTCTGACCATGGATACCGAAGAGCCTCGACCAGAGTGGTAGACAGTTTTGTCTACAGCATGAATGGGCTGGCTCGACCGGATCGTTACCACTGTCTCACAGAAAACCGACGTAAAGTAGCGGCTTGCTGCTGTGTTTCGTACGGTAAGTGAGATAACCGGAAGCCCAAATCCCCTCCCCTTCCCAATCCCTAATTATCCCTTTCCTTTAAGGTCGGCAATGCGCCCATGACTCTTCTGGTGGTGGGTGTACATGGGCGGTGGAGATCACTTACCATCAGGTGACCCACTTGCTCGTTTGCCGGCCTATGCTATAAAAAAAAAAAAAAAAAAAAAAAAAACCAACATCTTCAACCTATCTTCTATCGCCATACCAGGTATAATTTCAGACCTCGGGCGGATACTGAGCATCTCGTCATAGAAAAACTAATATCACTTTTGCCTGACCCGGGGTTCGAACCCGAGACTCACTGCAGCAGTAGTACGATCGTACTGTGTACGCAGTAGAACTACGCCACCGAAGCAGTCTTAAAAAATCTATATAAAAATAAAAGTGTGAAATTGCCTTTTCAATCGTGCATTGGCAGATCCATGGTGTGTCATGGGCGTTTGTCATGCCATGTCAGCTATGTAAATTTATGGCACAGTAGAGCGTTACGTATGACAGGTTCAAACGAGTCAAATCGCTTTCAACAAGAGACTCGAATCAACAAAAGCTGTAAGGTTTATTTTGATCAGTTAGATTTAACGTCTATTCAGATAGTCCAAATCGCTTGCGATTCAGCAATTGATCAACTTATATTAAACTAGCTTTTGCTCGCGGCTCCGCCCACGTGATCAAACAAACAAACAAACAATCAAACTCTACAGCTTTATAATATTAGTATAGATTTGGGTAGCTTAGCAACGGAAGCCTTCAAATAATATTATTTCGGTAGCTTAGCAACGGAAGCCTTCAAATATGAATAATTTTCCCCGTTTTTGCAACATTTTTCACTGATGCTTCGCTTCTAATGGTCGCAGCGTAATGTTATATATCCTAAAGCCTTCCTCGATAAATGGACTATCCAACACAAAAAGAATTTTTCAATTCGAACCAGTAGTTCCTGAGATTAGCGCGTTCAAACAAACAAACAAACAAACAATCAAACTCTACAGCTTTATTATTAGTATAGATAAAGCGCTATTAGACACTTCACTAACTATCAAGGTAAAATTTTGTAAAATTCTGACTGACGGGAGTGTCATTAACGCAAGCCTTAGGCCCGTATTCACAAACAACACTGAAGCTCTTTGCCAAGTCCTGAATTCTGTGTACGGGATTTGTCTTTGTGTCTGAA
The DNA here is from genome assembly GCA_949126905.1 of Amorpha juglandis. Lineage (NCBI taxonomy): Eukaryota > Metazoa > Arthropoda > Insecta > Lepidoptera > Sphingidae > Amorpha > Amorpha juglandis. The sequence goes on from OX421368.1 coordinate 1,931,413, forward strand.
TGGTAGAGCCACGCTGTAGACAGTTGTGTCTACAGCATGGATGGGCCGGCACGATTGGGTCGTTACCACTGTCTCACAGAAACCGTCGTAAAGTAGCGGCTTGCTGCTGTGTTTTGTATCTGGTATCACTCCCCTTCTCAATGCCTTAATTATCCCTTACCTTCAAGGTCGATAACGCGCCTATGATTCTTCTAGTATTATGGACGTACATGGGCGGTGGAAATCACTTACCACCAGGTGACCTACTTGCTCGTTTGCCTTAATATAAAATAAATAAAATACGTTTATCTTACATCTGCGGTTATCACCAAATTATTATTCTAACTGTTCTATAATAGATATTAAGGTCACAATCATAAAACCATGGCCACAAAGGGTAAGGCAACTAAGCTAAGTTAATTAGCCACATCCAGTCAGTTTTACCCATGCTCAGGTGATTTATTCCAGATCCTTATACTTCACGTGTTATTCACGTGACAAATACATTCCAATTGATACTTCATTCGGAATCAAATTAGCGTCGTATATAGCGTGAGTGTTAGTATATATTTGACAGCCTCCGTGGCGCAGCGGGTGAGTAGCCGGCTGTGAAGCGAGAGGCCGCGGGTTCGATCCCCGCACCGATACAAATGTTTGTGTGACCCACAAATATTTGTTTCGGGGTCTGGGTGTTGTAAGACCGAAAGTCTCTCGTAGTTCCTGATACCAACAACACAATACTCGTATCTTACTGTGGGGTCAGGACTATGTATGTGACTGTTGGGTGTATTTATTATTGTTATATGTTTGTAGATACATTATTTATGCATGATTTGAACAGAATTTGTGCAAATATATGTCAGACGTTTGTGCAAAGACGACATTTTAGAAAAATATTATCATTCAAAGTAATTCGTTAAATGTAATTGCATAAGTAACTGCTGCAAATTGCAAATTTATTATTTATTCTTATGTAAATACAAAATGAACCAGAAAATGAATATATTTGATGAGAAGCTTACCACCCTAGGAGGCAGAAAATGAAATAGTCGCCCCAAATAGAATACCAACCTCTCATTCAGCAGAGGAGACCCGTGCCAGTATAATACACGACTACACGTATAATACGCCGCTAATTTTAATATTACACCTACGATAGGAGATAGAAATTAAAGCAATCATTCCAAACAGACCCAGATTAGCAATTTATTACGAAGCATTAATAAAGAATAATAAAGCCAGTAATAAATAAGGTGATTCCAGTTTAATAGGGTTCATTGGCCACATCTAGGCAGGTACAGTCACTGTAGCACATTCAGGTAGTGATTTATTCCTCGAGAGCTGCCACATACGTCACTCGTCCGAATACATGCGTGATCGTTAAGCCTAGTATTGCTGAGTGGTCCCTTGGGGATTCGTTCTGATAGATACCGCGTGCTATTTAATTACCTGTTTGTTTTTTTCTACTTTATTTATTTAATTAAATGACGAGATGAGCAAGGCGCAACTTCAAAGCACTGCATGGCACTGTACTACGCTCATCACCCTGAGACATCATCATCATCATCATCATCTTCAGCCACAAGACGTCCACTGCTGAACATAGGCCTCTCCCAAAGATTTCCAGACTGACCTGTTGGAAGCGGCCTCCATCCAGCGACATAAGATGTTAAATTTCATAATGCCTAGTAATTTCCATTACTTCAATGTCCTTCAAACCGGAACACAACAGTGCTTACACACTATTGCTTGGGGGCAGAAATAGTCAAAGCGGTGGTACCAACCCAGATGGCCTCTCGCATACAAGGGACCTACGACCTTGTCATTGTAATTGTTAGAATATTTAACGCATGATAAGCAAAATATTTAAATTCTGATGTCCTTTCTAGAAAAATATCAGTACAATGTTCAACAATTTCACATACGTTTTGACAAAGCGACATATTAGCTGACAGAACACGCGTCGCATCATTTGTAAATCCATATCAAATGCTCTCTGATTTAGTTCAATGGTCTTTCTCGTAACGAGCATAAACGATAAAATCGCTCACTAACGACCACTATACACACAGCCAACTCAGACAGAGCAGCCAGCTTTTTTATTTTTATTCGAGTACGGCAAAGTGACTGCACTACACCTGATGGTAAGCGTAGTGCAGTCCAAAAAACCAGCGACCACCGACAAACAATGAGTTTATCGGTGGTCACCAGAGTCATGCGAGCCTGTATAAATGCTTCTTCCCTCTTCGGAGAGGGAAGAAGCAAATCGAGGGACCTGCGACAGGACAGGTGGTTGACCGATGCAGGTACAGTGATACAAGGATGTACCCGCCCGAATCAACCATTACGTCGCAATCCCCTCGGGAGAACCGGATATACACTGGCTGATCCTGGAACGCGATCTACACAAGTCGTGTGGATCACTATGGCAGGTTTTAACACCATGTGTACGGTGGTCGCTATCCGGGCGGATATGAATATCCTACCACCAGCAGCTTCAGGTCGAACTTATTCTTATAAATAACTAGCTGTCCCTCGGGGTTTCACCTGTATATTACTGCCCTCCCATAGATCATAGCGTGCTATGACAAACATGTTAAAGTACCGGTTAAGCAAAATATGAGTTGCACCATTTGACAGATGTTATATGACGTCATAACTTTAGCTGTTAACCGTAACCGCCCAAGATTCGCTAGTTAAATCTATTGTTTAAATTAAATAGATATCAGATGGTTCAATTATAACCTCCAGACCGATATATCTCCTAAAGCATCTGTGCTCAAAAATAATATCATGCCCTGCTTCTAGAATTAATCGAGAAATCTAATAGTATCGGAATACGATGGTGCAACACATTCCGCAGTCAATGTTAAAGTCAACGTTATTGTTATCGTCAAATTTGATATAAACTTTAACTTGAACTGTTATTATGGTGCAACCCAGCCTTAATGTCTAACATAATGTTGAGCTCATCGTGACAGACACCACACACCCAAAGAATATGAAGTGCGGACTGTCCAGCCTCACATTCACGTGTAGACAGAGGCGTCTTTACCTGGTGTGCAGGGTGTGTGGTGCAAACGGGCGCAGCGTTCTAGAGGGCGCCGGCCGAGTATTTTAAGTCTAGGGTAATGATTGATGATGTTTTGACAGCCTCCGTGGCGCAGCGGACGATTAGTTGGCTGTGAAGCGAGAGGCCGCGGGTTCGATCCCCGCACCGAGACGAATGTTTGTGTGATCCACAAATGTTTGTTTCGGGGTGTTGTGAGACCGAAAGTCTCGTAGTTCCTGATACCCACGCCACAAGACTCGTATCTTACTGTGGGGTCAGGACTATGTATGTGACTGTTGGGTGGGCGTATTTATTTAATGATTGCACACGGGCGCTACATGGGCTAGAGACGCCTCTGCGTGTAGAGACGGTATTGGTCGTCCTTTTATGCAGTATATTGCATCTTTATGCCCAATGGACTATGGCTAATAGATTCCATGTAGTGATTACAGAGTTCTTTGCATACCGATGGTATAATATAACGCTACATTTACTTTAAATTTTCAATAGTTAATATTATTATCGTTCGTATAAATTACAATTTTACGGCTCAGTTGTATACAAATGCAATTTCAATGGAAAACTTTATTAGATTGTTATTGAAGTGAATTTTAGTGTAGTAGCTTGTAACATTTGAATATAATTTACGAACTTTTTAACAAAAAAATAAACTGGCTCAAAAATACTAAAAAGATAATAATGTACTATGTACCTATGTATAATTGTAACATGTATGTATGTACAATGTACACTATGTATGTACATTTTTTATAGCATAAACTGGCAAACGAGCAAGCGGGTCACCTGATGGTAAGTGATCTCTACTACCCATGTACGTCCACAATACTAGAAGAATCATAGGCGCGTTGCCGACCTTAAAGGAAAGGGATATTTAAAGCATGGGGTAGGGGAAGGGATTTAGGCATCCGGATAATTCACTCACCATACGAAACGCAGCAGCAAGTCGATACTTTACGTCTGTTTTTTGTGAGATAGTGGTGGCCCATTTATGCTGTAGACAAAACTGTCTACATTGTCTGCTCATACATTGTTGGTATAGAAAAACTAGCTTTTATTGATTTCTATATACCTCCTAGAAAATACTTCGCTAAGATACAAATAAGATTCCATTACGTCTCATACATTTTACGACACTTTTAACTTAATCCGTGTTTACGGGACGTAAAATAGACATAAAATTGGTATTTTGTTAAAGCGAGGACGAGTGGATGTATATACATTTTCCTATTATGTATATAAAATGTATACTCGTCTCATCTACTCACGATAGTAAAATACTACTGCATTCAATTTGTTTCAAAAACATTTTTAAGTAAAACCACTTTTCAGTGATGTTTTATGTTTTTTAAAGATTTAATGACTAGACGAGTAAGGCGCTCGCCTGATGATAAGCGCTACACCTGCTTATAAACAGAAGCAACACCACACAGAACTTTGAATTACAAACCACTACTTGTAACTGTTGTTATGTTAAGTCTCATAATGCCCAGTAATTTCACTGGCTTCAATGTCCTTCAAACCGAAACACAATCGTGCTTACACACTGTTGCTTGGCGGCAGAAATAGACAAAGCGGTGGTACCAACCCAGACGGCCTCTCGCATACGAGGGACCTACCACCTTGTTATGTTTAAGCTTACCATTATGATTTGACGGTGGCTATTCTGTGGAACGACCTTCCGTCTGACCCCCATAATCTGCAACGGGAACTGACTTTCCCCATTGCCTCGTCCGCTAATTAGCAGAGTATACCTAGAAGTGAGGTTGGTTTTAAGCCTAAGATAAGTGAGATCCTTTTCTTAAACGTCACACGCAGACGAATTTTAAATGTAAAACAGATATTGAGACATTTTGCGTAAAGAACAGGCGGCTGACTAAACGTGTACATATGGCATGTAAAACGGTAACAGCTCGGCGACAAATTACGCATCTTCCGCATACATTAACCGGGGAAAGTGAGTGAAATATACGCGTGAGCCACGTGTGTTTTATGTACATTCACATCGGAAGGACTTTGTTTCAAGTTAGATGGTATTCATTTTCTTTCATGTGCGATGGTTTTAGAGGATATGCAGGTTTTTTTTATTGAATGACGAGCAAGGCGCTTGCCTGATGGTAAGCGCCTGCCCATAAACAGAAGCAACACCACACAAAACTTTGAATTACAAAGCCCTATATGGAACTGAACTGCGCTCGTCACTCCGAGACATAAAATGTTAAGTTTTATAATGCCCAGTAATTTCACTGGCTTCAATGTCTTCAAATCGAAACACAACAGTGCTTATACACTGTTGGTTTGCGGCAGAAATAGATAAAGCGGTGGTACCAACCCAGACGACCTTTCGCATACGAGCGACCTACCACCTTGTAAATGTATGTTTGTTTGTGTACACATATACACACGTGTTATATATGTATATATGTGTATACATGTGTGTATGTATGCACATAGCATGTACATTTAAGTACATATGTTATTTAAATTTTTCTAAATGATTATATGTTATCAAGCAACACGCCCGACTTCACATATACGGCTAGTTCAGGTGCATCTTAATGATTATGTAATTAATAAACATTGATTGTTACATAACTTAGTTTCATAAATTAGTAATTTTATTATAGGCAAGTAAGTAGTTGATTTATACATTTTTATTTTTTTACACTTAAAACATTTTATTATCTTGGCGCCTTCCGCTTGTCAGCGTCCGGCGCGATTAATAAATAGTGCATACCTACTGTTATTGACCGCTGTACTTTCTTAGACTATGTCGACTAATCAACACTATAATTATTTTGTTTTACTATGCACAATATAATTTTTAAGCTATCAGATTCATAATTTACTATTATGTGTAATTTCTACTGACGTCACTTCTTGTCAGCTTCCGACTTATTAAATCTTTAAGGTCACTTATTCCTGTATTATTAAATAATAATTGTACGTAAATAATAATTAGAATAATTTAGATGAACAATGTTTAACATTATCTATTATGTTTGTGAATTTAGTATAAAACTATGTCAAGATGGTTGGTATAAATACCGGCCTTTTAGGATATTAAAATTCATTCCTGATTGTAACCGAATAGCGAAATATAAGTGAGAATACATCAACCGTGTCTTCATTGCTGCCAACCCACCTTCTACATATAGTAAGTATTTGTTATCAGATAATATTGTATGAGTTTACCTGTGCTAGTTAATCATACTTATTTGTTATCATTTGTAAGTTAGTTTATAAGTCAAAGTGTGGCTATAAATAAATAAACAAATTCAATATTATTATCGTAGGTAACCTAAACATAATCCCCAATTGTTTCATGCTTAACTAAGCAACAAAATCCTAACAATTCACAATGGAATTATCCTTTCACGAAGCTTCGTTTCACCCAGCAATCAATTAATATCGGATTTATAATACCACTATTTTCCGCTTGACAACATTTGTCCTTGCTACGGGAATTTACACCTTCCACCCATATAATAAGGGATAAATAACTACGTATTTACAATATAATAATTTTGCAATGACAGTTCCGAAACTGGCAACATCCGAATTGTTGCGGAAAAGTTTAATTTATGCGGTAAGTTCGTGATAAAATTTTTGGGGGCACATTGCTTGTAAGAGTGGCGAAATTCATGTCCGACAATGAGCTGTTAATTCATATAGTAAAATGATGTGAACGGTAAGAAATAAAAAGAAAAACTATTCAACCGACTTCAAAAAAGGAGGAGGTTGTCAATTGAGCGAGTTTTTTTTTGCTTTTTTATGTCTGTACATTGATTTCTCCGACAATTATGGACCGGTTTAGCGAAAAAAATTGATTACATAAATGTGGTACCATATAAATTTGGTTAAGATCTAATGATAGTGTATGCAGCAAAAATGAAACTCTTCAACGGATAACAGCACACTCGTCGCGATTGTATTATTGTGTTGGTATTAACATACCATAGATGTACTTGGACCGAAAATTTTAAAACAATGTAATAATTTTCACATTTCACAAGCACAATACCTCAATTAAACATACAATTTTGTTGTAAATAAAATAAGTATGGTAATAAGACTGACATAGCCACGCTGTAGACAGTTTGTGTCTACAGCATGAATGGACCGGCTGGACCGGGTCGTTACCACTGTCTCACAGAAAACCGATGTAAAGTAGCAGCTTGCTGCTGCGTTTCGTACGGTGAGTAAGATGGACGGAGGCCCAATTACCTCTTTCCAATCCCTGATTACAGCGTTGCTACCATGCTCTTACAGTAAAACAAGATACTTTATGGCCAGTATGGCAATTGCAATTACTTTGTAATCAATTGTGGCAATAGTCCATAGTTGTAGCCGTTTTATTGAACTAATAAAAATTGTGTCAACTCTAAACGTTTTCGTAATTTAGAAAGAATCCTAGTAAAAACACTTAAGCACGTTAACGATAATGTTGTGCACAATTTTCAAAGATTGTAAAACTACGAAAGAGGTCAGTGAATAAAGAACGTCGCAGCGTCGGATTTTAGTCGCAAATGTGATTTATTTTCGTGTTACGATGAAAGGAGTATCGCTTCCATTAAAGACGAGCTGTGTTGAAACTTTAATGGTGTATTTTACATTATTTGGAGTTTAAGCGAACTGTAGGTCACCAGTGTAGGGCGACTATATGTGTGGTGTATAGTGTGCGTGCTCGAGAGAGGAATGGAACCAGCGAGTCTCGACTGACGACTAACAACTAACTTTATAAATTAAACACAATTACATTTATACATTACAAATACTTGACGTGTGCATTTCATATATCATGTCCCCACAGAACAAACACCTTGGGTGTAAAGCCAACTTCACCTGCACGTGGTAGACTCTGCAAATTAAGAGAAGAGGCAATGGCGAAATTTAATTCCCGTTGCGGGTTGTGAAGTCAGCGGGCCTACATAATACCGAATCCACCGTCAAATCATGATAGGAAGGTGGACCCTGGCATTAAGCCGGGATAAGGACAAAAACAAAATCTTTATTCATCATGTACGCTAGAAAGCGCTTATGACAGGTCAAGTACACAACATTTAAGGCATTAATAAGACTAACTTAAGATTATGGGAACTTTGGAATAACTGCCGCGCTATAGGCTGGCAGGAAAGGGCACACCAACAAGCATAGGAAGAAGGAGAGGATCTTTAGATGTTGGGATTCATGGCCTTGCGTGAAGGATATGGATAATCGGGACTAGGGCAGGAGGGAGTAGGGCAAATGAACAATAAGCTGTAAAGATTTTAAATGTAAGGAGATGTGCCGTGGACCTTACTAGCAGGAATAGCAGAATCGTATCTTCGCTAAGTTACCAACCTTTCACTAGCTGCTTAATGACGACCCGAAGAAAAAAGGCAGAAAGAAACTTCGATTTTTCATATTCTGCTTAAAAAAACACAGGTAGAAAGTTTTGAGATAATGGCATTCAATTAGATTAGGTTTTGTTAAAAAGTAATGATTTATGCTCTGGAATAGAAAGCAATTTGTTACCATGTTTATTTTACGGGATAGAATGATGAATTTTATCCTAATTTTATTTTTATCCTAATACAGATTAACTACATTGTACCTGATAATAACCTCAGGCATACGCTCAGAGCAGAACAAATACATTATAATTTCACTGGTATCAATTTTCTTCAAGCCGTAGTACAACAGTGCTTACACACTGTTGCTTGGTTTCGGAAAGAAAGGTAACCAAACGAGATGGTCTCTCGTAAACAAGAGAGTAGTTCAAGGTGGTAGGTTCCTCGTTTACGTCTGGGTTGGTACCACCGCTTTGTCTATATCTGCCGCCAAGCAACAGTATATAAGCACTGTTGTGTTTCGCTTTGAAGGACATTAAAGCCAGTGAAACTACTAGGAATTGTGAGAATTAACATCTTATGTCTCGGGGTGACGGGTGCAGTTCAGTGCCATGCAATGCTTTGTAATTCAAAGTTCTCTGTGGCGTTGTTTCTGTTTATGGACGTGGCGCTTACCATTAGGCGAGCGACTTACTCGTCTCGTCATTCAATTAACGTAAAAAAAAGAGACTTGCCATCTAGTTAAAGCCATCTAATCCCGCTTAAAATTCGTAAAACTACATAAGAACCTTCCTGATACCTGACTCCAAAGAATAAGGATTTAATCAGATGCGATGAAGGCCCACGTTTACATGCTTGTAATGCAACATTATATCTTTATTACGTACCTATAAAGCGTTAAATGGCATCATTTAATATTTCAACAGAATATAAAAGGTCAGGGCGAGACAATACTAACGAATTGTTTCTGAGATCAAAGCACTGAATGATTAAAATTTAAACTCAAAATAGCGAAATTGTGTTGTGAATTTTAATTAAGGCTTATGTGGCCTATTGGTACATAGCTAGAGATGTTTGTGGTCGGAACCAAGTCGATTATATCTTGCGGTACAAATATATTTAACATTGCCAAAGTCCATTAACGGTGGTGAGCGGTTACCATCAGGCGAGGTGTTTGTTCCCCTGCACATCCAATAAGAGGGTCTTTTTTTAGCCGAGCACGGCAAAGTGACTGCACTTCACCTGATGGTAATCGTAGTGCAGTCCAAAAACTAGCGATCACCGACAAACAATGAATTTATCGGTCATCAGAATCGTGTCAGCCTGTATATATGCTTCTTCCCTCTTCGGAGGGAGAAGAAGTAAATCGAGGGACCGATAGGATAGGCGGATGACTGATACAGGCACAGGGATACAAGGATGTACCCCTATACCCCTATGCCTCAACCAACCATCAAATCATGTCGCAAGTCCCTCGGAAGAACCGGACATACACTAGCTGCTCCTGGAACGCGATCTACACAAGGTGTGTGGATCATTATGGCAGGTTTTAACACCATATGTACGGTAGTCGCTATCCGGGCGGATATGAATATCCTACCACCAGCAAAAATTACCCAAACCAAACGCCTGTGTGTAGCGTTTACAATGACGAAGCAAAACAATTACATTTAATAAACTCGCCCAAAGTTACACACAGTTGGCTGATGTTATTTATCAGAATCCATTGTTGTGGTCGTGATTTGTTTTGTTTGGGTACTGTCACGGATCATCTGGGGGGAACAATAATATCAGGGAAAAGAAGAATGGTGTCAAAGGAAAAAGGTAAATTTGGGTTAAAATTATCGTCAAAAGTGAATTTGTCACCCCAAGATATATATCGTTAAATCTCATAAATCATATTGAAACACAACAGCACTTACATATTGATTCTAGGCGGCAGAAATAAACATAGGAAGAATACCACCTAATACGTCATGGTCTTTTAGTTCTATCTCTATTCCCCTGTATCCGCTGAGCTATCTCTACTTTATTATATATATCTTACATACTTTAAAATCACATGACAGTTAATCAAAATTTGAATTCCTTCCTATCTACAATTCAAATGATTGAAGCCGTATAATATCTTAGTATATCAACATCCACAGTTCCGGAAACTTCGAACGCAGTTACGGTTGAAAACTGTCGACGCTAAATGTTCATTCACACGGATAATTTGGAAACTATGTAAGTTACCTACGAGTCAGGTGGCGTAATTTGTACAGGGTTCATGCAAATACAATAGTTATGTGTTTGGTACCAGTTTCCTTAATGGTTTGCACTTAATGTAACCTCTAGTTTTGAAGGAAACTTAGGTGCTATCTGGTGTGGCAACACATTTGCAAGACATGTAGCTGTGTGATTTATTTTTATATTATTTATTTCGGATACAAAAAACAGTTATAACACCACCCACCCAACAGTCACACACATAGCCCTGACCCCACAGTAAGATACGGGTCTCTTGTCGTGGGTATCAGGAACTACGAGAGACTCGGTCTCACAACACCCAGACCCCGAAACAAATATTTGTGGATCAGACAAATATTTGCTCGGTGCCGGAATCGAACACACGGCCTCACGTTACACAGTCGGCTATTCGCCCACTGCGCCACTGAGGCTGTCTATAGAGTTATACAACAGATAATAGTTATAGGGGTACATCCCTGTATCCCTGTGCCTGCATCGGTATTCCTTCCTTTCTTTCTTAATTCCTTAATTATCCCTTCCCTTTAAGATCGACAACGCGCCTATGGTTCTTCTGGTATTGGCTTATACGGGCGGTGGAGATCACTTACCATCAGGTGACCCACTTGCTCATTTACCGGTTTATGCTATAAAAAAATCTGATGTATTCATATTATATGTAACACTTTAGGTCTGTTTTTTTCTGTCCGTGCGTCACTCCGAAATAAGGTACTAGTTGAAAACTAGTGCCAGGCTCGCGTTTTTTGGTTTGCTGAACTAGAACCCTATTCGACAACCTCGTGAGACACATGCTGCTCATCACTTAGTAAACCTAAATTAATACTTGCCTAAGTATTTACTGTTGTGGGTTTTTAAGCTATTGTATAGATTTTATCGCGGGCCTTGAGCGGCGAGACCGAATACAGCCATTCCGTAACGAAAAAACCTAACACCCCATCTCACCCCACTCCGACCAGCCATCATGCAAATATCTGTGACCACGTGCCGTGACATAATCATTTAAAAATTACTTCCTAAAAGTTCCAACAAGTTGCAACTCAGTACAAATTGCTTCCGACGAGGCTTGGCGTGAAGTACGCATACAAACTTTTGCAATTAACAGTTCGGTACACGGCGTCGGTGATTGATGCTTCCTCAGTATATAATTTTATCTGTGCCTCAATATACGCGGCCCGGTACACGCGGTCGTGTACAACGGATCCAGTATTTGTGAGAACTTCGTGCGGTTTTCCGTTCGGAAGTTTTGATTGGATTAAATTGAAAATTTGATTTGGAGTTTGAATCGTGTTGGCTCGCAGTGTTTTATTTTGTTACCTTTAATTTTTTGTGTGGTACTAATGCTGATTCCACATCAGATGAATGAAGATCGGTGAAATCTGAATAGAGGTTACTGCGCAATTTTTTTTTACGTTGTCAAACAACCAAGTGAGTCAAATGATGGTAAGTGATTTCAACCACCCATAAACGCCCACATATATGGACACCTCAAGCAGATAAGTTAACCTCAGCATATCAGTCGTACCGCAGTCCGTCCGTCGCCGCAGTCCTTTTATATACATATCTATCAAGTTTTTGTATCTATCAACTGCACTCCGCGATTCCCTATTGTATTCCCTGATACCCACGATACAGGTTATTCTGCAACTAGGACTATGTATGTAACTTTTTTTATGTAATTAAATCACGAGACGAGCAAGTCGCACTCCTGATGGTAAGGGCCACGCCTGCTCTCATGATGATGGTCTCTGATGTGGTGTCTAACTATTTCAAAAGCCCGAAAAATCTTAATAAATATGCTAAGAATACTGGCAACCATTCTCGTTATTTAATTTGAAATTAATAAATACATATAACATAAAACTTTTTTATAACAATAAATTGTTGAAATTTCCTGGTCAGACTTTTCGAAATTTAAACTCAGCTCAATAAATTCGAATATCAAATTCAGCATTCTCTAAACTCAACCCAATAACAAATCATCATAATCCAACCCTTCAGCAATCCGAGAAACAAACTTCAATTCGATGTTCAAACATAGCAAAATGATCGATCGAGGCATCAATAAATATTCTAACCCGTTTATTGAATCAACATTCTAGCTAAACATGTGTACCACAACACGGGTACAATCCGCCCGGCCTAGAGAGCGTTAGAATTACAACGTGCACGGGTATTAAGGTCAGCCATGTTCGCAGGCCGGTCGTAATGGCCTTCGAGAGCCGATACACTCTCACAAGGAGAGTTCACAAGACCACAGCTCGAGAACGGGTTAAATTGTAAACTTTGTCGAATGATATTTTTAAATTCAGCTCCTATTAGTAAGTTAGTTAGTACATAGAATCTTATGATAGAGAGGTGAATGGTGGATATTACTGAAATGTCTTTTAAATATGATTTACTCACTCACAAGGTAAGTCCTTCGTATGGGAGAGGCCGTCTGGGTTGGTACCACGCTTTGTCTATTTCTGCCGCCAAGCAAGAGTGTGTAAGCACTGTTGTGTTTCGATTAGGAGGACATTGAAGCCAGTGAAATCACTGGGCATTATGAGACTTAACATCTCATGTCTCGGGGTGACGAGCGCAGTTCAGTGCCATGCAGTGCTTTGTAATTCAAAGTTCTGTGTTGTATTGCATCTGTTCATAGGCAGGCGTGGCGCTCACCATCAGGCGAGCCCCTTGTTCATCTCGTCATTCAATCAAATAAAAATGTGTGCAAGTGGGATGTATCTTATGTGTATTTGGGCTCAACTGTATAACAAGAACCGTAAAAAAAGAAAGAAAACATTTATTGGTAGGTATAAGGTGGTGGTGCATTTATAATTATTTATGTATAAACATTTTTATAAGTAGTAAGTGGGGGGTACCTAAATACCCTCCCATTGCAGACGGTATATGTCCCAATATTTCGGTGACTTTTGTGTGTGTTTGAGTTGTGTGTGTTTGGGTCCCTGGATGGTTTAGATTCATAATTGGACTCGGTAGGTAGCGCTGCTGTCAGTTTTTGAGTGGTAGAGCCACGCTGTAGACAGTTTTGTCTACAGCATGAATGGGCTGGCTCGACCGGATCGTTACCACTGTCTCACAGAAAACCGACGTAAAGTAGTGGCTTGCTGCTGCGTTTCGTACGGTGAGTGAGATAACCGGAAGCCCAAATCCCGTCCCCTTCCCAATCCCTAATTATCCTTGAGTGGTAGAGCCACGCTGTAGACAGTTTTGTCTACAGCATGAATGGGCTGGCTCGACCGGATCGTTACCACTGTCTCACAGAAAACCGACGTAAAGTAGTGGCTTGCTGCTGCGTTTCGTACGGTGAGTGAGATAACCGGAAGCCCAAATCCCGTCCCCTTCCCAATCCCTAATTATCCCTTTCCTTTAAGGTCGGCAACGCGCCCATGACTCTTATGGTGGTGGGCATACATGGGCGGTTGAGATCACTTACCATCAGGTGACCCACTTGCTCGTTTGCCGGCCTATACTATAAAAAAAAAAAAAAGTTTCTAGGTTGTAATATTTTTAAGATTTTTCCCATAACCAATCAATATTTGACACCTAACTATTAATTTTTTTTTTTTTTTTTAATAGCATAGGTCGGCAAACGAGCAAGTGGGTCACCTGATGGTAAGTGATCTCCACCGCCCATGGATGCCCACAATATCAGAAGAATTATGGGCGCGTTGCCGACCTTAAAGGAAAGGGATAATTAGGGATTGGGAAGGGGAGGGGTATTTGGGCCTCCGGATATCTCACTCACCGTACGAAACGCAGCAGCAAGCCGCTACTTAATTATATGTTGCAGATGAAACCGCACTGGACAGCTAGTCCAAAATAAAATGAACACAGACAAAGAATTTCTACATGATGTCGCTTATGCGAAGTTATAAAATCCTCAGAAAGCCATTGTCCCTTGAACCGTCTCGTGGCCTTATAAAAAAATATACATATAGGCACAGACCACTAAACCCAAAGACACCACATAGGTTAAGTTTTACATGAAAATCGAGTCCATGAAACCATTTTTGAGTGGTCGACCTACGCTGTAGACAGTTTTGTCACGAATGGGCCGGCACGACCAGGTCGTTACCACTGTCTCACAGTCCACAGAAACCCGATGTAAAGTAGCGGCTTGCTGCTGCGTTTCGTGCGGTGAGTGAGATATCCGGATGCCCAAATCCCCCTCCTTTTCCAATCCTTTAATTATCCTTTTCCTTTAAGGTCAGCATCGCGCCTATGATTCTTCTAGTATGGTGGGCGTACATAGGCTGTAGAGATCACTTAAAATAAGAGGACCCACATGCTCATTTGTCGGCCTATGCTAGGAAAAAAATCACAAATTTAATTTATGAGGTATCGTATTTTATATTGATTAAGTGGTAGGTCTAGTATGAGAGACCGCCTGAAAAATGCACCCAAAAATCATACACAAAGTCCTCACCCCACAGTATAATACGAGTCTTGTGCTTCAGAGATTTACACCCGGTTTCTCAAAGGGTGATGAAACCATCATTCAACTAATAAGACTTTGATTATGACAGCGCTGTCAAATCAAGTCGAGTTTGTATAACGTTAATTGGTGAAAAATGTATTATTCACTGATTAAATTTGCGAACAATCGCTTATTAGTAATTGATACACCATTCGACGACAGAACTATCTATGAATCTCCGAGAAACTTAAAATAGCGTTTGACATACGAATTTTCCATATTAGTTTGAAAGCCTTGTCAACTAACAGGTGTGACAAATCACAAGCGTTGACCACGCTTCTAGCAACTCAATTTTGACTTGACATGAGGTTTGACAGGTAATTAGTTAATTTCGAGATTGATGGCTTTCAGAAAACGGGCGTTAAGCGTGAAAGCGTAACAAACAAACTCCCTTTCGCATATATCATATTTTTTTTTAAATTTGATTGAATGACGAAACGAACAAGGCCCTCGCCTGATAGTAAGCGCCACACCTGCTTATAAACAGAAGCAACACCACACAGAACTTTGAATTACAAAGCCCTTCATGGCACTGAACTGCGCTATTCACCCCAAGACATAAATATTAAGACTCACCCAGTAATTTCACTGGCTTCAATGTTAAATTGAAAAAAATCACTGTTGCTCGGCAACAAAAATAGACAAAACAGAGCCAAAAAGCAAAGACAAAGCAAAGTGATTCAAACCCAGGCCTCTCGAGAACGATATACCTTGTAAAAATTAGTCATAATGTGGCGTGTTGTAGACATATTTATCTATGCTTCAAGGTGAACGTTAACTTAATGTTATTGTTGCCGTTCAAATTGTGTTTGTAAAGATATGTACACGATGTGAGTCTCTAATTACATTTTGTACTGGTGAGAGTGTAGCAACACTGTTAATTACCTTTCTTTTTATAGCATAGGCCGGCAAACGAGCAAGTTGGTCACCATCAGGTGACCAACCGCCCATGTACGCCTACAATATCAGAAGAATCATGGGTGCGTTGCCGACCTTAAAGGAAAGGTATAATTAGGCTTTGGAAAGAGGAGTGGGTTTTGGGCCTCCGGATATCTCATTGACCGTACGAAACGCAGCAGCACGCTACTGCTTTACGTCAGTTTTCTGTGAGACAGTGGTAACGACCCGGTTGCGACGGCCCATTCGTGCTGTAAACAAAACTGTCTACAGTGTGGCTCTACCACTCGCAGTATAATATTTATTCTCATATTTATTTAACCTCAATGATTTCCCTATACACCTATGTTTTAATAGAAACTTCAGTACTATAACGTGGCCAATAAAAATCACTGTTTTACACCCAATAACCGTCACCTATAAACATTTTAAACGGATTTTACGGGTCGAGACCGACTCTCGACTTACAACCGAGAAATGTTAATGTAAAATTTTGATACTTTCCAAGAATATTGTGTGAAAATGTAGGAAATTTTCAAGAATTTGGAGGAATTGTTGACTTGTGTGTATTGATGATTTTCTTTTTCTTTCACCTGGTCACACCACTCGCAGTGGTGTCGGTGGCATTGTGTGGGTTTAACACATTTTACAGAAAGATTTGGCTTATAGTTTTTAAAATCAGATGCTTGCCTAACGTCAATTCCTCTGGGGAGAAAACACACACAGGGCCGAAACAAATATTTTGGTAATTCGAATTAAACACTAATTAATTAAACTCTATATCTCATAAATCAAAGGTAATAGACACAGCCGAACGAACAAAAACGAACCAATATATCATTAAGATGACAACGAGGATTTTTTTATAGCATAGGCCGGCAACCGAACAAGTAGGTCACCTCATGGTAAGAGATCTCCACTGCCGATGAACGCCCATAATACCAGAAGAATCATGGATGCGTTGCCGGCTTAAAGGAAAGGGATAATTAGGGATTAAGATTGGGAAGGGATTGGGAAGGGATTGGGAAGGGGAGAGAGATTTGGGCCTCTGGATATATAACTTACGGTACGCAGCAGCAAGCCGCTACTTTACGTCGGTTTTCTGTGAGACAGTGGTAACGACCCGGTCGAGCCGGCCCATTCAAGCTGTAGACAAAACTGTCTACAGTTACTCTATCACTCATTTATATCAAACTACGAAAGTAATGTAGTACATTATATCGACGACTCGATCAAGTTTTTAAAATAACATAATAAATATGATTTGATTGATCACAAAATGTAAACAAGATGGATCGAACGAAGCAGAAAAAAACACTATCAATAAATCTTACTTAAAAAAAAAAATCTTTTATATTAAAACAGAAAATGATATAATGCATCTCACTTTTAAATTGACAGTAATTGTTAAACGACTGACAAGATTTAGGGTCCATTTTACATATTCAAAGTACCTAGTAGACAAATTACTTTTTTTATTCGAGCACGGCAGGCAATACACATGATGGTAAGCGCAGTGCAGTCCAAAAAACCAGCGACCACCGACAAACATTGAGTTTATCGGTGGTCACCAGAATCACGTACGCCTGTATAAATGCCTTCACTACGATGAGGGAAGAAGCAAGAAAGGTAGTCTGTCGCACCAAAAACTACCGAATCCCAAAAAAGAAATTGGGGATTACATATACATTTTTCTTTGCGCAGGGATTGAACCCGTAACCTCTAACCGTAACATTCGGTTACTCACCCACTGCGCCACGTAGGATGCTACAATTAATTATTTCAGTATGTTAATCGACAACATTGACACTTTATGTTGGATTTTTTTATAGCATAGGCCAGCAAACGTGCAAGTGGGTGCACCTGATGGTACATGATCTCCACCGCCCATGTACGCTCACAATACCAGAAGAATCATGGCTGCGTGCCGACCTTAAAGGAAAGGGATAATTAGGAATTGGAAAGGAAGGAATTGGAGCGGGACTTGGACCTCCGGATATCACTCACCGTACGAAACGCAGCAGCAAGTCGGTCAAGACTTTACGTCGGTTTTCTGTGAGACAGTGGTAACGGCTGGGTCGAGCCGGCACATTTACAATACTGTCTATAGCGTGGCTCTACCACTCATGGAATATTCCCCATTTTTCACACAAACGGTGCCTTCTGAATTACAAATAAGTATTGCTATATCAAAAATATTATTCATACATCACTTCGGGGATTTCACTGGAATTAATCAGTCAAAGGGATACGTTTGTATTGCTTCGAATATTTTTTTCATATTAAAAGTTGCACGCTCGCAACCCTCGTAAATGTCAATCAGCTGTCAAATAATAGTTAACAAATTGGACTGCGGTAATCATACTGGATTCGATTCCCGAGTGGAGTTTGTGAAAGGGATTGGTACATGTAAATCAAATACAGATTTGGTAATAAAAGTAATGGTGACCACTGAAAATCAGCGCTGTATTATGGTAAGCGCCACAGCACAACAGTACGCTGAGTGGTCACCTACCTGTCACAGTAACGCTACACAAATGCCAAAACCAAAGGCTCTGTCACTTGCTGTGTATATTTTCGCTTTTGATATATCTAAATATATAAAACTCAAAGGTGACTGACTAACTGACTGACATAGTGATCTATCAACGCACAGCCAAACCACTGGAGGGATCGGGCTGAAATTTGGCATGCAGGTAAATGTTATGACGTAGGCATCCGCTAAGAAAGAATATAATAATATTTTGATATATAAGAATATTTTGATAAATTCTACCCCAAAGGGGTCAAAATAGGGGATGATAATATTTAAATTCTGTTCACGCGGGCAGAGCCGCGAGCAAAAGCTAGTTTTGTTATAAGTACTAATGGAATACAAAATATGTGCTTGCGTATGCGGTACGATGCGGTCACGGGTTCGATATAGCTATGGTATGTAAATTACCACTCAATAACAGAATCGCGATGACTGAGCTGTTTTCCGTTAAGGAGTTTTATTTTTTTACTCCGTACGCCATCATCAGATCTTAACCAAATTTATATGGGACCACATCGCAATTTAAATCTATCGAATGATTTTTTTTTCAACCAAATCGGTCAACAATTGGTGGAAATATTTATGTACATATATAAGCAAATATTAAACAACAAACTCTCCGAATTGAGAACTTCCTTTTTTTGAAGATGATTAATGACAACCTCCTTTTTTGAAGTTGGTTAAATAACAATCGAACAATCCATCATAGAAACTACCTTAACCGATACGCAGCCATTAGCCCCACACTTGCAGCCACCATTAAAATCTATTTTACTATCATCCGTGCGGTTTTATTGGTGGGTCGTAAATTACCCCCCGGGGGGTCAACGTGCACCTCCGCCCCTGTGAGGTAACACAATTCCGAAGTTCGATGGGATAGGTCGTAAAACACGGTGTCATGTGTGTAGGGTGGGTGTTATTTTATGTTTATTTGGGATATTACTAAACAACGTAAAAAAAAACAATTTTCGTACCAGTGCTAATAGTCATTGATTGATACCATCGGCATATTTTTTTATTTGGTTTTATTTTTGTCTTGAATTTCGAAGGTATGTGCAGTCTGCCAACCCGCATTGTGTCAAAAAAAATCGATTTAAAGTAGCTAGATTACGGTGAGTGAGCCTGTGAGTATCGGGAGGCCAAAATCCCCCTCCCCTTCCCAATACCTTAATTATCCCTTTCCTTTAAGACCCACTTGTTTGTTTTCCAGTCTATGCTAAAAAAGAGAGGAAAAAACACATAAGTAGTCTAACTATAGACGGTTAAAAAGAAGTTCTTGCACCAAGAATATCTTCGTGTAAAATAAAAAATGGCCACCCCACATCTTAGGATCGCTTAACTCTCATTACGTTGAAAACTATTTTTATGATGCAATTCATAAACGATATTAGTGGCAGCGAGCAAAAAGCTATCGTAAAAATATCACCGAATAGTTCAATCTCATTGGCTTTTAATAGCACTTCGTTTACTCGTAAATGGAGAAGATTTTTTTATAGGAGAACGGCAAAGTGACTGCACTACACCTGATGGTAAGCGTATTTCAATCTAAAAAACCAGCGACCACCAACAAACAATGAGTTTATCGGTGGTCACCAGAGTCATGCCGGCCTGTGTAAATGCTTCTTCCCTCTCCGGAGAGGGAAGAAGCAAATCGAGGGGCCTGCGACAGAACAGGTGGATGACCGATGCAGGCACAGGGATACAAGGATGTACCCCTATACCCGCCCCAACCAACCATCAAGTCATGTCGCCTATCGCTTTACCGAGCATAATTCCAGACTCCGCGCTGATAAACAGAATTTTATGATAGAAAAGCTTGATATCAGTTCTACCCGACCCGGAGAACGAACTCGAGACCTCAGCACAGCAGTTGCATCGCGTATGCAATAAAACTGCACCACCGAGGCATTCCTTTTTTATTTATATGATGGTTTAGAAGTCGAAGCCCATATTCAAGTCCAACTCTTAATTGACCTCTCAGCGAAGTGTAGATTTTGGTATATATGATTGGACAGTATTTGTTTGGCGTCAAATACTCCAAATAAACCAATCGCTTGGTAATTAGTAGCATTGCCTGTAATTAGTAGCAACAACACTCAACATTTTGAATTACAATGCACTACATGGTACTACGTCTATCATATTTTATTTTCTATATCTCAAGAAGTTATTCGTAATGACATAATGCCTAGGGTTTTCACTGGCTTCAGTGTCCTTCAAACTGCAATACCACGGTTATGTGTATAACTGGTAGGCATGCAGTAATAGGCTAAACAGTCGAGCATTTTAATTCGAGTATCATCGTAACTATAATGATAATAACTGTTTTATACAGATAAAAAATATATAAATAGTGTACTACAAATTAAATATATTTGTATAAAATAGGTAAATAAATGAATATGGTCATGAGAACGTAGATTCGTGTACTACGATCGTGATATGTATAGACCGACACTACGTTTAAAGCAATTAAAAACCCATCAGCAGTACACGTTTGTACAAACCAATTTATATCGGAAACACAAAAACATTTCTATTTATGTTCAGGCAAGTTGCATTCCGGGATCAGTAAGTCCGGCATTATTCTGTCGACCGTCTACACCATAAGATCTCTTAACAGTCGATATTATATTTTGACTGCATTGTACTTAACATCAGGTGAAGTATTAATCACTTTGCGATGTCAGGTAAAAAAGAAATACACACATAAATTTTAAAAGTCAAACGTGCATTTAGTACCTCTCCCCGAGTTACCGTCGCTCTCATTTGCTCAAAATATAAATCCCAAAATAATCCATATTTGACCACTCGTATTAAACCACGAACACCTAATGCCTAGACCAGAAACCGTAAGTGGCACTAAGTCAAAAACTTGTCGCCCAACATTAGACCTTTGATGCGAAAGTTGGTTTCATATAAAAATATCAACCCTCTAGCCGTCCAGTACTTAATCACGTCATCAGCAGACATTTCCTCTGAAAGCCACAAGACTAATCGCATAAGAAACTAAGAGTTAATCAAAGTTCCAACGTCTATATTCATTTTATAGGCGGCCGCGGTGGTCTCTACCATAGGAATTGCAACTCGAACTATGGAAGTAATAAAAATAATGAGTTGAGGCTATATGATATAGATAGGATATATTTTTGGAATCAATAAAATGATTTCTATTGTCACCATTTTTTTACTATCGCCAGTTCGGAAGGAAATTCAGTTCGACGTCCATGATTCTTCTGGTATTGTGAATATTTATGGGCCGTAGACCATGAAGATCACTTACCATCTAGTGAACCCATTTACTCGTTTATCAGCCTCTGCTATAAAAATCAAGCAAGAAACTCTGGCGTTGTTCTTTTCAAATTCTTTTCAATAC
Organism: Amorpha juglandis; assembly: GCA_949126905.1. NCBI lineage: Eukaryota > Metazoa > Arthropoda > Insecta > Lepidoptera > Sphingidae > Amorpha > Amorpha juglandis. The sequence goes on from OX421368.1 coordinate 1,953,337, forward strand.
AATTTCTGAATGATGATGAATTAATAGTGGTAATAAAAATATACCTCAAACCAATAGTAGAAGGCGTGAACATGTTGAGAATCACCGTTAAATCGTCTCTGTAACTACAAACAAACTTTTCGAATCAGCGAACAGTTTCCCAATCTTTTGATGTATCGGACTGAAGCCGTAACCGAGTTACTACGACCGTTCTCTGTTTGCTTCCTCCATTTATGGATGTTATAGAAATAATTTTGTATCGGACTTCAGCGGGTATGACATTATCGATATTAATTTTTATGTCAATTGCGTTTTTGAAGTAATCAAAATATGTGTCATTATACTAAGTGCTTAAGATTGGGTGAAGTGAAGATAAGTAGGAAAGCGTACCCTGGCACTAACCTAGGATAACGCAAGACAGAAAGAGAGATAGTACTTAGTATCTTATTTGACAACCCTCGTGGCGCAGTTGGTATGTACCTAGCTGTGAAAAGTGGCCGTGAGTTCGATTGCTAAGTTGGTTTGATCCACAAATATTTGCTGATGGTATGATTCATATCCAGATAGCGACCACCGTACATATGGTGTTAAAAGCTGCCATAGGGATCCATACACCAGCGTGGATCGCGTTCCAGTATTAGCCAGTGTATATCCGGTTCTCCCAAGGAGCTTCCGCCATGACTTGATGGTTGATTGGGGCGAGTATAGGGTTACGACTTGTATCACACTGTGCCTTCATCGGTCATCCGCCTGTCCTGTCACACGACCCTTGACTTGCTTCTTCCCTCTCTGAAGAGAGAAGAAGCATTTATACAGGCCGGCATGACTCCGGTGACCACCGATAAACTCATTGTTTGTTTTACTATTAAAAAGGCCATAAAACAAGTGAGGCTTTCGTATATTTATTCAAGGTATATCTCTATGAAGGCATGTAGCTTTACACCGAACAACCAGTTCAGAAACGCTTAAGACCCAAATATAATAAATGTCTATTTCTGTCCAAGTTTGCCAACAAAGAAAACATTTTCTTTTGTCTAAGAGGATTACAATAATCTTCGGGCGACATAAATGCGTCAGTAACTCAATTAGAGCTACAGGAATATTACAAAGAAGTACTCCTGCAGGTCAGGCTTTTATCACAATTTATTTTTAGCATTCAAATAAATATATTTTCGTGTACCTGGGAAGTTCAGATTCCGTGTATGGAAAAATCTGATGTTTGTTAATTGTAGGCTCTATCTCAGAGCTACTAAAGTTTATTTTAGTTGATGTCCTCTTAAAATAATTGAATGTACTTCATGATTTTGTTCTTATAAGTAAGATGCCTTTAAATTTGGATAGCCAGTAGGCGAGTAGCCTGTGAAACGGGTGCCGCGCATTTTGAGACTTAACATCTTATATCTTGAGGTGACAAGCGCAGTTCAGTGCCAAGCATTGCTTTATAATTCAAAGTTCTGTGAGGTGTTGCTTCTGTTTATGAGCAGGTATGGCATACCATCAGACGAGCGATTTGCTCGTAAATAAAATCAGTTATGGATTTTCTGATTTTCTCTTGTACTCCATCATCAGATCTTAACTTCATATAACATAACTATCTGAATTATATTGAATACAAAAAGAATTATCAAACTCGATTCACATTTGGCAGCCTTATGGTTGAAAATATACAAAATATACAGATGAATTAAAACTGACTTTAAAAATGAGGAGGCTCCTTTTTGAAGTGAATTAAATAGAAACTAAATCCCAACGGCCTTAGATACCGAACTATCTACATAGATATTAAACAATCCCCACAATAGCAAGAAAACGGCAATGAAATCAAAACGCAATGTAACAAAACTAAGCTTCGCTTAGTTTAGTAAGCGGACATTAAACAAGCCCTGCTAAAAGGCCGTGTTACTCATTTCTTTTAACAAAACAAAAATGTTTATCCGAAGTCGTGACTTCGGGTAAATATTTTTTTCGTCGAGTCGTGACCCACGACGACCATTACTTTTCCTCGTACTCGAACTTAATGTGTTCCTTATAGAAAATAAATTGAGCCGTTCTATTTTTTTTTATCCGAGCACGGCAAACTGCACTTCACCTGATGTTAAGCATAGTGCAGTACAAAAAACCAACGACCACCAATAAACAATGAGTTTATCGGTGGTCACCAGAGTCATGCCTTGAAGTATAAATGCTTCTTCCCACTTCGGAGAGGAAAGAAGGAAATCGATAAGGATAAACTCGTTGTTTTTATTTGGCGGTCACTAGATATTTTTGACTGCACTACGCTCACCATCAAATGTAGTGCAGTCACTTTGCCGTGCCCGGATAAAAAAAATCTCCCAACTTATTAATTCCATAACTCTGCGTAAAACGTACATAATATAATTACAATGCCATATCACACAAAGTTGGGTTCAAACTTTCTAAAACTCCAAAGTTAATTTGGAGATGATCGCTTCGCATCGCATCGTGCCACCCTCGTGTGTCATATATGATTATGACATTATTATATTCTGTGACGTCGTAATTTTTTCTCTTAGATTGGTAAGTAATAAACCGTTGTATATAGTTTTTTATGGAATAAATTGACTTGACCATAGTGGTGCCCCTATCCTATAGAACATTGACGTGACGTAGCTTTGATATTGCGGTAAAGGACATTGTTCGTCGTCCATACAAAGTTGGCCTAAGAACCAACAGGGACGTGAATTTACTTTTTGGGTTTAGAATAATGTATATATTCGATTGAAACTAAATTAAAGCTACGGACACTTGAGAATTCGGAAAAATAAATAAAATACTTTCGGATTTAGAGGTTATAATTAGGTCAATAAATACTATCAAATGTCAAATCATTTTGACGGAGTTTTGGCGGGAATTCTGACAGTGCGGTTCATCGCTTATTTTAATTTAGTTCAAAAACTAGTTTAATGTTGTGTTTGTTGTATAAAAGTGGTGTGGATTTGTGCAATAAACATTTACGGCGATGAACAGTGTATGGAAATATTGAAATAAGTGAATTAAGTATCGTACTGGAAAGAATTCACACCAAAACTCCAACAAGACCTTGAAAACTTCCACGCCGATATTTCATTGTTCTTGTGAACACTTGAGAATAAATTACACTTGTCATTGGCGAAATGCATAATAATGTGAAGCCATAAATAAATTTAAAAAAAACCATTTTGACAAGCCGTATTATGGTTCCGCGACATCATATCGGACTGTTTGTGACTAAAAACCATAATCATGGTTAATAAAATAATGGATTTTAATTACACATACAAGCGTCAGTATTCTCAACACTTGAGTTTTGAGAATACTGACGCTTGTCTTTGTCAAACTCTTATTAAGAGTACTGTTACAAAGACTTGGCTGTATGAGCTACAATACCTTTGCCTATTAAAAACCCGAAATTGAACCAAAAATTATAATACCGAGGACTTGACGGAAGTGAATACTTTTTAAAATGTTTTCGTAATTAAAAAGTGTCCGTTCTATTGAAATAATTATAATGTACATTAAAAATAATAATAATAATTATAGTAAATGTTTCATGCGTGTTGATTCATAGGCCATTTTTAACAATGTCCTTTATCTCTTTTTATTATTTGATTTAAATGACGAGTCGAGAAAGGCGCTCGCCTGATGATAAGCGCACGCCTGCCCATAAACAGAAGCAACACCATACAGAACTTTGAATGATAAAGCAATGCATGACACTGTACTGCGCTCGTCACCCCGAGGCATAAGATGTTAAGTCTCATAATGGCCAGTAATTTCACTGACTTCAATGTCCTTCAAACTGAAACACAACAGTGTTTAAACACTGTTGCTCGGCGCCAAAAACAGACAAAGCGGTAGTCTCAACCCAGACGGCCTGTGGCATATGAGGGTCCTGCCACCTTGTTGTACCTGAGGTTTAAAAGAAGCTGTGCTGCAACTAAGCTGACTGCCTCTTACAATTTCTTGATAATTAATATCAGATATAACTTGTTCGAGTTTATTAAATAATTCCGATGATTCCGATGAGTTATTGACTCACAGATGATGTTCAGTGTCTGATGATAGAATAAGAAAGCGGCAACAAGAACTTAGTTTCTTTGTTATTGATGTCGGTATTTTTATGCTCGGTTTTATCTCCTATTTATTATAAAACTAGCAAGAAATACACAAGGTAATACACGGTTCTTGATGTCATGGAATAGAGAGAGATAGCTATATTTTAGAGCGCATAACTGCATAAATAGGCGCGAAATTCAAAATAACAATATTACATTCAACAGTTATTTGTTATGGTCAGACGTTATTTACGATGATCACTAAGCAGTATACAATTGGATACAAAAATGTATTAAATGTACCATCTCATCAATCAAATGCGGTAGTGATCACATACTGTCTAGTGACGCATTTACTCATCCGTCGTCCTTCGCTTGTAAAAGAGATTAAGTATATTCTCTAATAAAATATGGTAATTGTTTTACGTCTCAGTGACGCAATCTCCTAGATTAAATGGAATGATTTTGGGAATTACATTCCCCGAATCTTTAATCAGATAAAATGGACCTTGAATAGTGAATTATGTCATTAATCATTTGTTAGAATTTCATTTTAGATGTAGGTTATAGAATAGTCTGGAATTTTACTCAAAGATGTCCAATGACTAAATGTACTCATCGCAAGTTGAATTAATTTGTGGATGGGGTAAATCATAAAATATAAGATAGGAAATGTTGCTTTTGGTTGTTTGGTTGCATTTTGAGGAAAACACGGGAGTACTTCTGCTGGTGATTGGTAATGCCAGTACCAGTCCGTAGAAGGATACTATTCTGAAAAGACATGACAGCCAATGCTGTAATTTGATGCTTAACAAGCATGTGAAGTGAAAGTATCTAAACAGGAAGGCTGACCCTAACACAAGTGGGATAATATCAACCAGAAAGAAAAAACCTTCTTCTTCTTCTTCTTTGAGTGCCATCTTCGGAGGTCGGCGATCATACAGGCTATCTTCATTTTGGAAGCTGCTGCTCAGAACAATGATTTTGTGCTCATGTCGAACAATTAGCGAAGATTTTTAAGCCATGATATCCTCCTACGACCGGACCTCCTCCTACCCTTTATTTTCCCTTGAATGATTAGTTAGAGGAGTTCATATTTGTTATTTCTCATTATGTAGCCAAAATATTCCAATTTCAAAGAAAAAAAACATACATCCAATTATCACACAGTCCTGACCCCACACTTATGTACAAGGCCTGAGTCGTAAGTAAACAACTGCGTTCGACTTTCTGTTCTGCAACATCTAGACCAGAAAGAAATATAATAATATGTTGATTATACGAACATTAAAGGTCGCAGGAAGTCGCTGGATGCAGGCCGCTTCCAACAGGTCGGTCTGGAAATCTTTGGGGGAGGCCTATGTTCAGCAGTGGACCTCCTGTGACTGATGATGATTATATACGAACATTTCTACAGGCCGGAGATCAAACTTGCGGTGGACCTCCTGCAGCTACATTTCTACCACATTCCCAAAACTCGACAAAAAATGTGAAGATTAGATCTTACATATTATCTGTCTACATTGATTGGTGAAGTCAAGCCAACATTTTAGGTCTTCACTATCGAAAGCAGATAAACATTCGTGGTCATACGAATTGTGAACCCCCATTTTTTTATCACGCCAACGTAGACCCCGTCAATTCTCCCGTGGTCCCTTTGGGAACTAAAGAACTAAACAGATGAATAAATCCTTTCACCAACCAGCTAACATATTTTTTGCATTCTCACAAAGCGTTTTTATAATATAAAAAACGGCCAGTGTCATAGTCGACACCATTTATTGCTAAATCGGTAACGCTCTGTTACTTTGCAATGTACGAAAAAAGTACACAGTACAAGATTGCGCCCTGGATCGACGCCAAATGTCGCCTGACCCAATATCATTTTGCGCTTAAGGCTGAGGCTAGACATGCAAAATTTTCTCATTTTCTAGGCAGGTCTCTCGTATTGTAAAATTTTTGAGTGATCCCTCTTTTTATGGTAGGTCCCTCGTATGCGAGAGGCCGTCTGGGTTGGTACCATCGCTTTGTCTGTTTCTGCCGCCAAGCAACAGTGTGTAAGCACTCTTGTGTTTCGGTTTGAAAGACATTAAAGTCATTGAAATTACTGGGCATTATGAGACTTAACAAATTGTATCTCGCAATGACAAGCGCAGTTTAGTGTCATAAAGTGCTTTGTAATTCAAAGTTCTGTGTGGTCGTTTACGTCGTCGCGTGACCCAAGCCATAATAAATTATGAAAACGAATGCAACGTAAATTAAGCGACCGATTTTGCGCTGCGCAAATTTCGTTCGTCTGGCCTGAGCCTAAAGCCTCGCGCTCACGCCCGGAAATATCGATGATATATTGAAAAAATAGCAGTAAAGGAATTTTATTGCTTCGCTTTCAAATTGATGCGGTTTCGGCTACATTAGATTGTGCTATCTAACATTGTTGGTTTATTGTTGTGAAAACGTTGTCAATCCGCTGTAAGCGTCAGTGGCAGTGACTGTCTAATTGAGCTGGGAAACCGTGAGGTCTAGAATTCAAATGTTTAGTTCAGGTTTGGGTGCTGTGGAACCGTCCCTCGTAATTACCACGGTACACGCTAATGTAGTGTGATCAGAACTGGACTTCACTGCTGGCCACTTGCCGCCTCTACTAACGAGGGTGTTATCTTGATCCTTAATTTACAACGCTGGCCTAATACGGGCTAGTAGACTTCACATACCTTCGAAATTATTATGAAGAATCCTTTTTATTTGATTGAGTAACGATACAAGCAAGACGCTCGCCTGATGGTAAACGCCACGCCTGCCCATAAAAAGAAGCAACACCACACATAACTTTGAATTATAAAGCACTATATGGTACTGAACTGCGCTCGTCACCTCGAGACATAACATGTTGAGTCTCATAATGCCAAGTAATTTCACTGGCTTAAATGTCCTTCAAACCACACACACTGTTGCTTGGCAGCAGAAAAAAATTCTCAGGTGCGGGTACTCCTCATGATGTTTCCATCGCCGTTAAAGCAAGTTATATTAACAATACAAACGTAACTAGTATACTTAGTACTCAGTCAGGGGTGCATGTACTTGAGCTGGTTTCGAACCGCGCACTTTGATCTTGACAGTCCGTACTACACTCCGCAGAACTATAGCAGCTTTTAAATTTTAATAACACAAGTTATATATCACAGACAGTTCGGTTTATGGCTTGAATATTATAACCACTTGCACTCCGTACAGAACTCTAAGTAATTAGAGGTCACTAATTACTAACTACAAATTACAGTTAATGTTTAGTTCATACATCTCGGAGAACTGTAAATAAACAAGTTTTGACCGCACACTAGTGTGAGAGGAGTGGTGAGAGGGTACCCGATTTTATGCTGACTACCAACACTATACACTTTTTTTTATAACATAGGCCGGCAAACGAGCAAGTGGGTCACCTGATGGTAAGTGATCTCCACCGCCCATGTACGCCCACCACCAGAAAAATCATGGGCGCGTTGCCGACCTTAAAGAAAAGGGATAATTAGGGATTGGGAAGGGGAGGAGGGATTTGGACTTCCGGATATCTCACTCACCGTACGAAACGCAGCAGCAAGCCGCTACTTTACGTCGGTTTTCTGTGAGACAGTGGTAACGACCCGGTTGAGCCAGCCCATTCGTGCTGTAGACAAAACTGTCTACAGCGTGGCTCTACCACTCTTCTTCTCTTCTTTATAGTCTTCATTCATTTAAAGGTCGTGCCCATCTTGAAACGCTCATGTATATAATAGTGAGTCTAAGCCCTATCCATTAAAAAAAAAATATCGAAATTGGTATACTCCGTAAAAAGTTATGCGTGGTCTAACATAAAAAAAATACGTGTCGAATTGAGAACCGAATTTTTTTTTCGTTGGTTAAAAATATACTCAAGTATACCCTCAGCTTAAAACTATGTAACCTAGCAGCATAAATTATTAAAATTCTCACTTCGCCGATTCTTGCAGGGGATGCTTTGTCAGGTGTACAGCGAGATGTAGCAGGGAATCGAATAGTTCTATTGTACAGGCTCGTCGCTGTGTAAATAGTGTAACGAGGTTGGAAAAAGTGTTGCCAGTGAAAGAACCGATAGACTTGTAGGGAGTGGTACTGATTATCGAGACAAATGGTGGTTTGTATCCACATGGGAATCACGTCTGACTTTTTTTATTTGATTGAATGACGAGACGAGCAAGGCGCTCGCCTAATGGTAAGCGCCACGCCCATATACAGAAGCAACACTATACAGAACTTTGAATTACAAAGCACTGCATGGCACTGAACTGCGCTCGTAACCCGAGACATAAGATCCTAAGTCATAATGCCCAGTAATTTAACTGGCTTCAGTGTCCTTCAAACCGAAACACAACAGTGCTTACACACTGTTGCTTGGCGGCAGAAATAGACAAAGCGGTGGTACCTACCCAGAAGGCCTCTCGCATACCAGGGACCTACGACCTTGTAAACCTTGTATTCAGGAAACACCATTAACTTTTAAAAGTGCTTGCTTTAATGGTGAAGTATTTTTTTTTCTTTTGCCTTTAGTTGTACTTTTATCATATGTTTCGTCTTTTAAGCTATAATACTTTTTTATAGCATAGACTGGCAAACGATCAACTGGGTCATCTGATCGTGAGTGATCTCCACCACCCATGTACGCCTACAATACCAGAAGAATCATAGGCACGTTGCCGATCTTCCACCGACCTAAAGGGAAGGGATAATTAGATGACCCAGTTGCCCGTTTGCTAACTTCAGCCATAAAAAATATAATGTCACGTGGGCCGAGTTGCGAACAATGTATTTTAACTATATAAATTACACTATGGTTAACACTAATATTTCTTACTATCTAAATAAATTTTAGCAGCGATAGCTCGGGGAGTGGTATGGACTGTCGAGACGAAAGCCGCAAGTCGAAACCAGCCCCAAGAGCATAAACCTATGACTTTTTTAAGTTACGTGTATATTAATTGTTAATTGTCACTTGCTTTAACGGTGAAGGAAACATCGTGAGGAAACCGGCATACCTGAGAACTCAATAAGATTTTTTGAAGGTTTGTGAAGTCCGCCAACCCGCATTAAGCCAGCGTGGTGGATTAAGGCCTAACCCCTATCATTCAGTACAGGAAACCCGTGCCCAGCAGTGAGACATGTATAATACAGGGCTAGTATTATTATTGTCATCATCATGTCTCAAGGCAAAGCAGCGATTCAATTGAGCGTCTTGTCGTACAGGGAAGAGTGGATGACACCAGACCACACGGAAGGTCTTCCATACGATGGACTGACCAAGTCAAGTCTGCATTGGGGGGCCCATTGCATGAAAGCACCAGGATTTCGGCGGACAGGCAGAGATGGCGGGAGATTGTGAGACAAGCCATTTCATCAGCCAACACTGAAAAATCACCAAAATGATGACGACGACCGCTCTGCCAAGAGCGTCACGAATAAGAAGAAGAAGTATTATTATTATTATAAGTTAATGTCATTAAACAAATAAAATATAAGCATATAGAATACAAAACTGTGTCGCTGTCAATATATTCTGAATTACTATAATGCGTTATCTAGCAGACAATATTTAAACGGACATTTTGAACCATGTCCTGAGTGTTTTCCATTAGATCACTGTCGAACAAAACTTTGTTTAATCCAAGTTAATCCAGACTATAATTATACGTGCAACTAGGATTTGTCTAACAATATATAATACAGCAATGACCTCAAAGAAACTAAGAACTCGCAGCTGAAGATGTCATAAGAAACTTTGTAATTTATTACAAACTTCGCTGAGATATTAACTTGATCATTTTCGTAAATGTGTTTGGGATTTATGCTAGCTCTGTTATAAAATTGTAAGAGCACAAGGAGGAAGGTAAAGGAGAGAAAACGGTGATACCTACGCTTGGAAGAGTGTAGGGACTACCAAGATTGTAAATTCATCATAATTTATCGGTCACTTTAACTACGTAGGAAACATCGCGAGGAAACCTGTATACCTGACAATTCTCATAAAGATTTTCAAAAGTGTGTAAAGTTTACCAACCTACATTAAGCTAGTGTGGTGGATTAAGGTCTTACTTCTTCCACTAGTAGAGGTCCATACCCAGCATAAGGACTTTATAACACAGAGCTGATTAATAATTTTATGCAGATCACGTGTTAAAGATTTTATTGCCCAGATCCATTTAATTCGTAACCAAACTGTATAATCTTAAATAACCTGTGCAGTTTAATAGTAGCAAACATTCTAAGAAGGAGATCGAGGGATTCTGATTGACCTTAATGATTTAGTACTAGATGGAAAGTCATCGGACACATGGTTTTAAAAGCTACCATAGTCACCCACACACCTTGTAAATTGCATTCCAGGTTCAGCCAGTGTTTATTTGGTTCTCCCGAGGGGCTTGCGACATGACTTGATGCTTGAGTGGCGTAAGTATAGGGGTATATCCTTGTATCTCTGTGCCTACATCGGTCATCCGTATGACCTGTTACAGGCCTCTCGATTTCCTCCTTCCTTCTTCGGAGTTAAATAAACATTTATACAGGCTGGCATGATTCTAATGACCAATGAACTTATTGTTTGTCGGTGGCCGTTAGTTTTTTGGACTGCATTTTACTTATCATCAGTGCCGTTACTTTGACGTGCTCTGATAAAAAAGATAATGCTATTACTCTAGTCCAGCTGACTATTGTAGAAAAATCTAATCACAGCTACTACTATGAAACAAACAGCTTCGGCTTAATCCACCACTTAGCAATTTTGTTTATCTCAATAATTTTTGAATTACTTTTGATACTCTTTTGTAAATATAAATAATAAAACTTTCCAATTTTGAGGTACAGTAAATTTGTTCGCAACAGTAAATTAAATTTACGAATGACGAGACATTTTAAATTCAAATCCGTATTGCGAGGTACTTTACTTTGCTAATGGAAAGAAAACAGAATCCACGATGTGTTTTGCATCGAAGCGGAGAGTGGGGAAATGCTGCATATGATGTTCGTGTCCTTTGTGAACGCTTAATGGGATATGAGGTTTATATGAAGACAGCAAAACGAGCAAGAGAGTCACCTAATGATACAGGATCTCATCTACCTAAAGACACTCAAAATATTTAGTTAAATCGCGTATGCATTGACGACTATTAAATTGGACCTACTTAGGCAAACAGTAACCAACCTACAAGTTCAAATAGAGATAGTGATTTTGTATTACTAAATTCAACAATTTAAACTAAGGAAAATCGGGCATGAAATATATTCCATGTACGATTCTGCAAAATATACAGTATTCAAATCAATTTTAATTAATGAATTTAGCAAAACAAAATTAGTATCTCCATTTGAACTTGCTGTGGGTTAGTTCCTGTTTGCGTAAGTAGGTCTAATTAAATGATGATTTGGCATTTTGAGGCGTTTTCTGAGGTCAGTATTTACCGTCTTGTCAATACCCCGGGGTGTTGTCAAATGGTTGAGCCAGCCAATTCTTGCTAAGATAAGCTTGGCTGCATTAATAACAAAAAAATATTAATTTTTTGTGACGCTATCAAGAAAATCTATAGCTGCAATATCTAACAAAACCAACAATACGCATAGCCCTAAAGCGTAAAAAGATACAAGAAACGATACTAATTTATACGCTCGGCAACCATTTCCGCGCTAGTTCGCTGCGCAAACGTACCCTGAGATAATTGCATAATCTGCCCGCTAATGGAATGAAAATACTAATATCCTGCAGCGACTCGGTCTCGGACGAGTTACTTTGATAGGGCTGCCACAATTTAAATATTAGTTTTATAATCTAGATGGCGTGTTTTTGTAATCTACATAAAATATGTTACAGGATAGTTATTAAGAAGATGACATATGTAGGTAGGATTTAAGGTCACATGTATATAGGTATCTACTTCTTGGCTAATATCTCTGCACATTCACCCACCACTTATATTGGTGGCAAAAAAATCGAAAATACAACACATATGTATTGTGATTCCAATTTAAGTCGTTTCTAATCTAAGTACGCCTCAATTTTTTTTTTATCCAAGCACGGGAAACTGTCTGACTACACTTGATGGTAAGCGTAGTGCAGTCCAAAAAACCAGCAACCACCGACAAACAATGAGTTTATCGGTGGTCACCAGAGTCATGCCGGTCACCAGAGTCATGTATAAATGCTTTTCCCCTCAAGAAGCAAACCGAGGGATCTGTGACAGAACAGACGGATGACCGATGCAGGCACAGTGATACAAGGATGTACCAAGCCCCTCGGAAGAACCGGATATACACTGGCTAATCCTGGAACGCGATTCACACAAGGCATGTAGGTCACTATGGCAGGTTTTAACACCACGTACGGTGGTCGCTATCCGGGCGAATATGAATATCCTACCATCAGCAAAATAAATTTTACTCAGATTGTCAACCCTATTTTCCCACGTTGCATGTACGACGGAGGCACTAACTACGTATTTATATGTGCCGTAAACAGTTTGTAAACGCTTCTAACAGTAGTATATCTCATGCAACCCGTATGCCTGAACAGACTAAGCTCTGGATCAACTTTCTCTGAATCAAATTGATAGATACCTAATGGCATGCAATTAAATTGTAGGTACTTAAAATTAAATAGTTGTTTATGACACCTTTTCCAAAGGGTTTGTTGTACGTAGGCGCAAAGACACGTGGTAGCATACTTGTAATTTTCTTGCAGGCCAAATCCTATTTATGAATATGTTTGTCTCTTTGTCGTGACGCATTTTCGTTTCATCGAGTTTTTGTTTATAGCATAGGTCGGCAAACGAGCAAGTGGGTCACCTGATGGTAAGTGATCTCCACCGCCCATGTACGCCCACCACCAGAAGAATTATGGGCGCGTTGCCGACCTTAAAGGAAAAGGTAATTAGGGATTGGGAAGGGGAGGGGATTTGGGCTTCCGGATATCTCACTTACCATACGAAATGCAGCAGCAAGCCGCTACTTTGTGTCGGTTTCCTGTGAGACAGTGGTAACGACCCGGTCGAGCCAGCCCATTCATGCTGTAGACAAAACTGTCTACAGCGTGGCGCTACCACTCAAAAAGTTTTAAATTACAACGATTCTAAAGAAGTTTCACTTCAAAAATCTCCCAAAAATTACACCATGTAACGTATGAAAATAGTACCTAAACGCATAATGAATACTGCCATTAATTCCCACGTGTCAAGTGAGTTATCGTTATGATCCGGACCATCAATACCGACGCCCATTCGGATAGTTGCGAGTGATTCGTCATTCTTTGTACCCACGCTATTAATTGATGCGGGATATCAAGTCGACAATAATGGATGCTTGAGGATTATTTGGATGTCTTTTTTGCATGACAGAAATGTTCTTGACATTAGAAGAAGAGCATTCTTCAATATTTTTGATTGATGAACTCTTTATTAGCATTTTTTTATTTTATTGAATGACGAGACGAGCAAGTCGCGTGATGGTAAGCGCTACGCCTGCCCATAAACAACACAGAAGCAACACCACACAGAACTATGAATTATAAAGCACTGCATGGCACTGAACTGCGCTCGTTACCCCGAGACATAAGATATTAAGACTCATAATTTTCACTAATTTCACTTGCTGGACATTGATGTCCTTCAAACCGAAACACAAAAGTGCTTACACACTGTTGCTTGGTGGCAGAAATAGACAAAGCGGCGTTAGCAACCCAGATGTAAATAAAAATTATTGGTCTAATTAACACAAAATATGTGTTAAATAATTAACACAAATTAATTAACTAACGAATTTTAATACGCAAATACAAAATATAAAACACGTGAATGATACACCACGTTGTGTAAGACACATTTTCCGAAGGTTTAATTGTACGCAGGCGCAAAGACACGTGATAGCATACTTGTAACCAACTCATTTTCTCGCAGGCTAAATCCTATTTATGAACATGTTTGTTTCTTTTTACTGTCGCTTTTTCGTTTCATCGAGTTTTCAAATGTCAACGGTGCTTAAGAAGTTTCACTTCAATAATTAATAATTCCAACTTACTAAATGGAATTAATTTAAACAAGTGATAGAAATTTATTTTAAACTTTTAAAATCGCAAGTCTAATGTCACACATTAACATTACATTTGTTTTTTTTAAATCGCGCCAAAGTTTGCCGTCTGTGGTTGCATAGACTATGTGAATACTGGATGAGAATAGATTTAGTTAAAAAACAAGCACAGTTTTAAAACAGTATTGAGGTGATTTATAATCCTCAATTATAATAACCAATTTATTATAATTTAGAGTAAATTTACGATACTAATTTTCCTGATATGAAATAGAGCAGTTGTTTATAAAATTTACCGTTTGTGAACTTTTCGACGTTATTATTCTTGACCGAGCTAACCAATTAGCTGATAGCCTGACTGTAAAAAATACCACAACAACGTTTAGAAAAATACCTATAACTTTGAAATTAATCCCGAAGTGGATTTTTTTATCAAAGCGCGGCAAAATTCCTAAACTACACCTGATGGTAAGCGCAGTGCAGTTTAAAAGACCAGTGACCGCCGACAAAAATGAGTTTATCAGTGGTCACCACAATCATGCCGCCCTAATTGCTTCTTCACATTCCGAATAGGGAAGAAGCAAATTGAGGGTTCTGCGACAGGATAAGCGGATGACCGATGCAGATACAGAGATACAAGAATTGACCCTTATACTCGTCCCAACCAATCATCAAATCATGTAGCCTCGCGGGAGAACCAGATATACACTGGCTGGATTCGCAGAGGTGCTACCAGTGATACATCCACATTTCGCAGGGGTTATTTCCTTCCCATGTTGTGATAGGAGGCGATACTATCGCCATACCGGGTATAAATTCCAATACAGAGCTAATTATGTGATTTTTCAAATTAAAAACCCAAGCAGTAATTATGTTTGTCCTGGGATTTTTTATTTGATTTAATGACGAGACGAGGAAGGCGCTCGCGTAATGATAAGTACCACGCCTGCCTATAAACAGATGCAACACCTTTGAACTTTGAATTAAACCCAGGAACACACAGTTCTCAGCCTTAGTTACTAAGCCAACGAGGCGATTCGTTTGACTTCTAATTTTAAAAGATGTAATTTTTTGTCATAGAAATTTTGAGACCATCCACATTCTACAAATCGAAGTCCCAAGCCGGCCAGACGTTACAAGGCTGCGCGCACTTCGATAAAAGTATTACACTATGCATACATCAAATTTGTTTTAAACTGAACTGCAAGTGAAGCTCGTTCTTGGAACAAAGCCAGTAAGCTGTGAAGATGTCTCCACTGCTGCTGTTTTAATTAAAGATTTTTCTACATCTGATGTACATACAGCGCAATCGAAGTATAATGTTTTTTTTCAAAACGGCAAAGTGACTGCACTACACCTGATGGTAAGCGTAGTGCAATCCAAAATTAACCAGCAACCACCAATAAACGAGTTTATCGGTGGTCACCAGACTTATGCCGGCCTGTATAAATGCTTCTTCAATCTTCGGGGAGGGTAGTAAACTAGAATTACATCGGCATTTAATCGACGGTCCTTAGCGACGCAGTTATATTGCATATTGGGTTCGATCCCGGGTCGGGTAAAACTGATATTGAGTTTTCTCTAACGAAATACTCAGTATTAGCCCGGAGTAATTATGCCCAATATGACGATAGGCTCGCCCCCTATCACATCATGGGACGGAAATAACCTCGGCAAATAAGGATGTACGGGTTACACCTCAGCCTACCCTTTCGAGAATAGGCGTGAGTGACTGTTTTGGAATTAAATAAACGATGGATTTCAGTAAAAAGGGAACATTATATTAGCAATTTATTTTTCGATAAACGCGGCTTGCTTATGAAATCTTTGATGTAATTCGATAGACTTTTGATTAAATGTCTTGAATCTATAACTATAAACAACTAAAATTGGAGTGTCTGTTTATAATATTAAACAGCTTTTTACAAAGTGCATTTGGATGTATGCAAGGTACATATACGAAAACAATTTTTTTTAGAATTTTCTACTGTCTGTCTATCTGTCTATGTATCTGTCTGTTTGTTTCAGCTAATCTCTAAAATGGCTGGAACGATTTTGACGGGACTTTCACTGGCAGATAGCTGATGTAACAAGGATTTACTTAGGCTATTTTTATTTTAGAAAACAAATAATTTTAGAAAAAATAGGATATCACGAAAAAAATAAAAGCCAATGAAAAGTTTAATGATATTCGATTCAAATATTTTGTTAAATACCACGCGGACACAGTCGCGGGTAACAGCTAGTATTAAAATATATTTGAACTTGAAAATGGTTTTAACAAGTCAATGTACTAATACCTTTGTTAATAAATTAACAGACTTTTTTTATAAGACTCACAATGTATTAGAAAGTTTTCTTTTTGGTAATATCAAAGGCGAAACACTATTTATTTTTTCAAAGCGTTTTCTGTTAAAATCATGCAAATTTTGCACCGTTCGAGCCTGAATAATTTTTAACTTTAAACATTTATACAGGCTACAGATGTGTTTAATCTGGAAGATTCGAGATTCGGAGAAATGAAGCTAAATACGAATATTGAAAATATTTTTTTTTTGTTTGTTTCGTGGGCTAATGTTCTAATTTTGTTTAGAAGGAAATGTACGAGGCGTGGGTCGATGCCAGAAAGCGTCAAGATCCGAATGTCAAAGAGGAGAAGCGGAAATATAATGCTGCTTCTAGATTCAACAAGAGGGCTATAGTCAAGGCCAAGGCAGAACACATTGGCAGAATTGGCGAGCGACTGAAGAGCTACCCTTCTGGAAGCCGTGCTTTCTGGTCGCTTGCCAAAGCTGTCCAAGGTAACTTCTGCCAGTCTAGTCTCCCGCCACTGCGTAAGCCTGATGACAGTCTGGCCCATAGTGCAAAGGAAAAGGCCGATCTTCTCGCTCAATCCTTTGCCTCGAACTCGACTCTGGATGATCGAGGAGCCACACCGCCAAACATCCCCCGGTGCGAGTTCTCCCTGCCCAAAATCCGCATAAGCCAGCGTGCGGTCAGGAGGGAACTAAGGCTTCTCGACATCCGTAAGTCGAGTGGGCCTGACTGTATCCCCGCGGTGGTTCTTAAAACGTGCGCCCCTGAGTTGACCCCCGTTCTAACGCGCCTTTACCGTCTTTCCTATTCTACTAACAGGGTTCCCACTTCATGGAAGGTGTCTCATGTCCATCCGATCCCTAAAAAAGGTGACCGGTCGGACCCTTCGAGTTATAGGCCGATAGCGGTCACATCTTTGCTCTCCAAAGTCATGGAACGAATAATAAATGCCCAGCTGATGCGGTACCTTGAGGAGCACCAGCTGATCAGTGATCGTCAGTACGGTTTCCGTCACGGTCGATCAGCTGGTGATCTTCTTGTTTACCTCACACATCGCTGGGCAGAAGCTTTGGAGGGCAGGGGTGAGGCTATGGCTGTTGGCCTAGACATCGCGAAGGCGTTCGATCGGGTATGGCATAGAGCCCTTCTATCGAAGCTACCATCTTACGGAATCCCCGAGGAACTCTGCAAGTGGATCGCTAGCTACCTGGAAGGCCGGAGCATTAAAGTCGTCGTTGACGGCTGTTGCTCCGAGACTTTATCAGTCAATGCTGGCGTTCCACAGGGCTCGGTGTTGTCGCCGACACTCTTCATCTTGCATATCAATGACATGCTGTCTATTGACAGCATGCATTGCTATGCAGATGACAGCACGAGTGATGCGCGATACATCGGCCACCAGAATGTTCCTCGGTGCACCGTAGAGGAAAGACGGTCACAACTTGTGTCTGAAATCGAGAGCTCTCTGGGGCGGGCCTCCAAATGGGGTGAAATGAACTTAGTTCAGTTCAACCCCACGAAGACACAAGTTTGCGCGTTCACTGCGAAGAAGGACCCATTTGTCATAGCGCCTCAGTTCCAAGGAGTACCTCTTCGGGTTTCCGAGAGTATTGGGATTCTCGGCGTCGAAATCTCGAGCACAGTCCAGTTTAGGAGTCATTTGGAGGACAAAGCCAAATTGGCTAGTAAAAAGCTGGGTATCCTGAACAGAGCGGGGCGGTACTTCACGCCGGGCCAGAGATTGATGCTCTATAAAGCTCAGGTACGGCCCCACGTGGAGTACTGCTCCCACCTCTGGGCAGGAGCCCCCAAATACCTGCTCAACCCACTTGACTCCTTGCAAAGGCGAGCTGTTCGAATCGTCGATGATCCTGATCTCACGGATAGCCTGGAACCGTTGGGACTGCGGAGAGACTTTGGTTCTCTCTGCGTGTTCTATCGGCTGTTCCATGGAGAGTGCTCTGAGGAACTGTTTAAGATGGTGCCAACGTCACCATTCTACCATCGCACCACCCGACACCGCAGTAGAGTTCATCCATACCACCTGGAAACAATACGGTCTAGTACCGTACGTTTCCAGCGTTCATTTATACCACGCACGTGCAAGCTCTGGAATGAACTCCCTGCCTCGGTGTTTCCCGAGCGCTATGACATGTCCTTCTTTAAACGAGGTTTAAAAAGAGTATCCCTTCAGTGGTAGGCAGCGGCTTGGCTGTGCCCCTGGCATTGCCGATGTCCATGAGCGGCGGTGACCGCTTACCATCAGGCGGGCCGCTTGCTCGTCTGCCTATCAAGGCAATAAAAAAAAAAAAAAAAAAAAAAATGTGTATTACAAATAAGAATATGTCTAAATGCTTATAAGTATAACATGGAGAAAGTTTCTCATACAAATTATACGAGTAAGTATTATAAAAAAATTGTCATTTAAGCGCCTACGTTTTACAAGTTAAAAAGTATTGTACAAGATTTTTCTGTTATCTGTAAGGTAAAAAAATATCGTAAAGAACGTTCACGTTTTAGTATTATTGTCTTCCCAATGACGACATATAATTACTTGCTTTGCTGGTGGTAGGATATTCATATCCGCCCTGATAGCGACCACTGTAAATATGGCGTTAAAACCTTTCATAGTGACGAACACACCATGTGTTAATCGAGTGTATATCCGGTTCTCGTGAGGGGCTTGCGACAGACTTTGATGGATGTTTGCGGCGGATATAGGGGTACATTCTTGTATCCTTGTGCCTGTATTGGACATCGGCCTGTCCTGTCACAGGCCCTTCGATTTGTTTCTCTCCTTCTCTCTGACTTTACGTTGATTTTCCGTGAGACAGTGGTAACGACCCGATCGAGCCGGCCCATTCATGCTGTAGACAATACTGACCACAATTTGGCTCTACCACTCATAAATAGATAATATTGTTGGCTGTATTTATTTACCTCTCACGCCCTCACAGAGACTATCAAAATAAAAAATGCACAGTCAAATCTAGCACGTCAAGTTCATTAACCAGTCACGTAACCCGACGTGTCTCCCAAACGAAATTATTAACTCGATGCAAACTTACAACGACATGTAAATTGTTTTGCTGACTGTACATAATCACTTTTTTAATCGAGTTCGTGACCGAGCGCGCGGTCGCGTGATGTTAATTAATATTTCGCCTTTTTTCGCTGTCCGTACAGCATAACCGTACGGTGGCTGTTAAAACGGTCGCCTTATAAAATTTAATTGAAACATTATTTGTTATTTGGTCGGACAGTAGCTGATAGCTTGATGTGTTTGTGTCACAATTGACGTGCATTGTCAATGGGATTTTGTTGATTTCAGGGCCCCATTCTATAAATCCGAACGCAACAAAGCTCGGAACATAAAGGTATAGAATAGCCATTACAATGTTAATATTTTATTTGATATTTAGATTTGGTACACGAGGTTGCCGACATGTGGGATGTGGACTCATCGATTATTGTCCCGATAGTCGTCTCTGCCCGTGGATTGATACCGAAGAGCCTCGACCAACATCTTCAGAGGCTCTTTGGTTGGGTCAAGAGCCAACGACCAATTGACTACTGTGTTTCGTCCAGTGAGTGAGATATACGGAGGCCCAAATCCTCCTCCCCTTTCCAATTTCTTAAATATCCCTTCCGTTTAAGGTCGGTAACGCGCCTATGATTCTTCTAGTATCATGGCCGTACAATCACTTACCATCAGATGACCCACTATGCTAATAAACCTATTATGCTACTTATAATGAAATAAACCATGAAAGCATATAAAAATAAATTGAAATATAAAGAAAAGCTCATTTTATGAACTTAATAAATAATTTGTTTTTTTTCTAACCGTACACAAATCTCACTCGCCTTTAATATCCTTTCCACTAATGGATTATTATCTGGAATACACAGAATAATATAAAAAACTAACTCTTAATAATAACTTTTAATATAAAAGACGTTGAACTTGAGTGAAGCCTCTTATTGTAAGTAAAAGCTCTGAGTTTATTAAACATCATTTCGGCCGGCTCGACCGTTACCACTGTCTCACAGACAACATAAAATAGCGGCTGTTTGTACGGTGAGTGAGATTTTTATTTGATTGAATGACGCCAACGTAAGCGCCACGCCTGCCCATAAACAGAAGCAACACTATACAGAACTTTGAATTACAAAACACTGCATGGCATTGAACTGCGCTCGTCACCCTGAGACATCAGATGTTAAGTCTCATAATGCCCAATAATGTCAATGGCTTTAATGTCCTTCAAACCGAAACACAACAGTGCTTACACATTGTTGCTTAGCGATAGAAATAGACAAAGTCGTGATAGCAACCCAGACGGCCTCTCTTATATGAGGGCAGTACTAGGTGGTAGCACCTAGTACTGCTTAAACAACAGCTTAATCATGTTAGGATTTAACCAAATATACAGTGATATTTCCCTAATTATGCAAATGGTAGAAAATATATTAAAACCCACCCTACAACCAGCTAAATGTAGAACATCATATTATAATTCAAGATAAAAAAGAAAAAAAATCCTTGCCGTATTAATAACCTCCGGCATATTCGAAGTTGGTGAAAAATCTCAAATCTTAATCAGGACGTTACGTGGCATGATTGTCTCATTGTTCTAAAAGCCAAGTCTTAAAGCTGAAGCCTTTATGATCAATTGTGAGACTGTGTTGCGAATTCTTAATCCAAACTCATAAAACCGAGATTAACTATGCAAATGTGCGTTTTGAATCGTAACACCCATTAATTGTCTTGTGTAAATCTTTGATGAGCTCTGAGTCTCAGTTCTGTATGATAATTTAGATTATTAGATATTTTTTTATCGGAGCAAGGGAAAATGTACTCCACCTGATGGTAAGCCCAGTGCAGTCCGGCTCAACCGGGTCGTTACTATTGTCTCACAGAAAACCGACGTAAAGTAGAACTCGGAACATAGAGTAATGTAGGTATAGAATAGCCATTACAATAATATATATTTTCTAATATTTTATTTGATATTTAGATGTGGCACACGAGGTAACCGACATCTGGGATGTGGACTCAACAACAATCATTGTCTCGATAGTTGTCTCTGCCCGTGGATTGATACCGAAGAGCCTCGACCAACATCTTCAGAGGCTCTTTGGTTGGGCCAAGAGCTAACGACCAAGTGACTACTGTGTTTCGTCCGGTGTGTGCGATATCCGGAGGCCCAAATCGCTTTCCGAAGACCGCGTATAACAATACTGTAAAATCATAAAAATATAGCAATGTTTCTCGTACCGTAATAATAATAGTACATGTTTAAAAAAATGCAATTTTCAGATAAATATTTTCATTTTCGCTTCAAGCTACTAATTGATACTTCCTAACTTGGCAGTCTTTTGCGTTATCAATCGGCGGTTAAAATTTAATTGCATATAACAGGTCCTAATTCTTGTGTAATTGCCCATTAGAACCCAATATAAATCAAATTAACAATCACCTAGACTTGGCTTAGCTCGGTCTCATTCGAATGGTGATTATAAAAATATCCAATCTTTTAACAGCTCAATATTCCTTAAAGCCCCGTTTACAATGAGAGTTTCCCGTACATAGGCAGGAATATAAAAGAAAAATCTCTTTTCGAAGCCGCATCGTACGATTGTATTATCAAGTTGTACGTCCCGGCCTCGTAAATTACAGTTTCTGTTGTATTCACGCCTCTGTCGTGCGATAAACACTTTTCATGGGGCACTTTAAATGGGGCTTCAGAGCCACATAGAATAGACATAAGTCAAGGCGAGGATAAAGCGCCATCTAAAAATGTTTTCACCCAAAATGGATGAAGTGAACAAAGTTATCAAGTTTGATATTTAATTCTAATATACATAAATATGAAATTCTGTTAGTAATAGTATCACTTGAGAATAGCTGGATCGGTTTGGAATTTTTTTTTATTGTTTTATGTCCAAGTATTTCAGCCAAACAGTCAGTCTGGAAAGCTTATTTACAGGTGAAAACACATAGAAGCAAATGAAAAAATAATATGTCTTAGCTGTAAGAAGACTATTTTTTTTTAATCCGAGCACGGCGAAGTAACTACACTATACCTGATGGTAAACGTAGTGCAATCCAAAAAACTAGCGACCACCAACAAACAATGAGTTTATCGGTGATCGCCAGAGTCGTATCGGCCTGTAAACTATATGTAACCCTTATGATATGACTAGTGGAATTCAAAACTATGCCGGTTTAAAAGCGACTTATATAGTAGAGAAGGATGAGGTGACTGATGTTTCCTATACATTCAACGAATATCCTTTTCAGAATTTTTATATCAATATTTAATTTTCTCAAATTAATTTCATACACGAAATATAAAAATAACACCATCCATCAACCGAGGCAGATTATTAGAAAAACTTCAAACATGGTTGTACAAAGTGAAAAAAATAAACCGCACTTTTCAACTTCAAAGCTTTTCGTTCAGAAATTGAGAGAGATTTTTTCGTTACAACAAAGGGATTCGATTATAGTCGAAGAAAGGGAGCAAGCCGCGGCGCCTTACATTCATAAGGTTGTGCGCTTAGTGCGTGAGTGTTGTTTAGATCGCAATTTAATTGTATTAGATTTTATATATTAAACGTGGGTTTTTGTATTCAGATAGAACCTATCTTTTTTTTAACATTATTAACACAAATTCTATCTACATTTTGAATATTGACATCTAAGAATTTGAGATTTGCTTTTTCGTCGAAAGTTGCGACTTCATACTGCCTCGGTGCCGCAGTACGGGGTACGACTGCTGTCCTATCTGTACTGTCAGTGATGTTAGGTTTTTCTATCACGAAATCCTCAGTATCATCCAGTAGTCTAAAATTTGTACCCGGTATTGCGATAGGCTCGGCTCCTATCACATAGTGGAATGGCAATAAGCTCGGTAAAACATGGGTGTTCAGGTTATAACTCTGCCTTCCCCTTTTGGGGATTACAGACGTCAGTACGTTTGTATGTATGTCTCTGCTTATTTTTTTTATATTTGTTTGAAGTAAACACATAATAATTTTTTGATCTGAAATATCATTTGATTTACTTTTGTTTTAATCTTTTGTTATATATTTCCTTTTTCGTATGGTTTTAGTTCAGTTAGTTTGCTCATAAGTATACCTTCAGATTATTGTTATTAACTATTAACTTTACTACCATTGCTTATTAACCTGGGAGTCTTGTTCAATAACCACAATTTAATTCATTAACATTATTCTTAATTTTTGTTTCCATAAAGGCCGATTTTTAGTACCACCACACAGTTGGTACCACCGCTTTATCTATTTCTGCCACCATGCGACAGTGTGTAAGCACTATTGTGTTTCGATTTGAAGGACGTGTGGTCTTGCTTCTGTTTATGGGCAGACGTGCCGCTTACCATCCGGCCAGCGATTTGCTCGTCTCGTCATTCAATCATACTAAAAAATAAAAATCTTGAAGATTGAAAAATCAACCCAAAATTGACCTCCCTAACACTGACTCAATCGCTCCCAATATTTACGTGCCCACCACCGAACAACATTTTCGTCTGAGATTGCACACGGATGTTATCACAGAGCTCATTATGTGTCTTGTTGGCTATTTATTTCCCGGGTAAGGTAAAAAGGTCAGCCCTTACCCGTTCATGAGTTTTGTTGTTTACTTAAAGTAGAATATAGTTTTGTATGTGATTTTATTTGAATATATATTGTTGAAGTGTAGTTTGGGCTAACAATTGACATGAATGGTATAGTTGAGAGCATGGTGCGTTATTTAAGTGATAAGGAAATGTAAAATATCAATTTTCCATAAAAGCCTCTCAAATGACTTGAGGCCATTATTTGAGGAGTTTATATCAACACCAATACCAGCTATAAAAAGTTAAGATACAACAAAGTTCAAAAGCATAAATACTTGAGAATAAATTTTATTTCTTAACACGCTTTTTTTAGGCTGGATTGCACCATCTTACTTTAACAATAACAAACATGTTAAAGTACCGGTTAAGCAAAAAATGAGTTGCACCATTTGACAAATGTTAGATTACGTCATAACTTTAGCTGTTAACAGTAACTGCCAAAGATTCGCTGGTTAAAGCTATTGTTAAAGTTAAATAGCTGTCAGATGGTTCAATATGCTAAAGATGTTGTAGATAACTATGTCAAAGAATACGATGGTGCAACACATTCCGCAGTCATTGTTAAAGTCAGCGTTAATGTTATCGTCAAATTTGACATAAACCTTAGCTTTAACAGCTATCATGGTGCAATCCAGCCTTAAAGTATATTTTTTATAGCTAGCTTCATTTCTATGAGGTAAACACTGTTAATATGTAAGAGAACATACTACTATGATTGCTAACTACATATATTATCCAACCTTCTATCTTTTAAGAAATCTTTATTCAGAATATTTTTTCTTCAGATTGTGAAGATTGAATTTTTTCCTATAAAAGTTAGGTATTAAAGAAATCAGCGCCTAAAAATCTAAGTTATTGAGATCGTCATCTGTCTGGGATATAACATCTAAAGGAAAAGAGAATAGTCTATGCAAAAGGAACCAACGTAAAGATAGATATATCAAAATTTTCTAAAGTGCTTCTACAATCACTGTGATATGTTGAGACATGCAAAACAAAGACACAAAATGTGGACGGTTGCTAAACCTAATGCCATAAAGCGACCAGTTCCGACACCTTGTTAAACCCCTTTGCCGCGTCGCAACTGTTGTCCACATTAAGCGAAACAAACACGTAAGACAGTCACAGACTCTCGGTGCGTTCAAACACGCAAATATGAACACACCTTTATCAACGTTTTGTTGAAGGAGATAGAAAGCTTAAAACACTGACACTGCCAAATGCATAATAATGCGAAAGCCATAAATAAAAAAGAATAAGAATAATAAGCTTAAAACACGACCGAAACTTACGTTCCAATAATTAATTATTAAAGAGCTCTTAACATAGAAGAAAAATTCAAACAAAAAATGTAACATAAAATATCCAACATTATTATTGAGTTTACAGGAACATTTCCACAAAATCCGTTATGACAAATTATCCAGCGAGCTATGAAAATTCCCAGGAACAGCCCGGATTAAGTTCGCGGATTGCTAATTCTGGAATTCCTGTAAAATGTTATTAACTCAGCGTCCCGCCGGAACAGTCATTACTGCCTTGCGTAGTTGTTTCGCACTTCAGTATAGAACAATTTTGAAAATTTTATCGCGATTGTGTTTTTCGATTGCTCTGCGTATCAGAAAGACATTTTTTCTATTATCATTGGTGGAATAAATTATCTGTTTAATCGAACGTCTTTCTTTTGTTTCCTTATATTGTGTAATGTATTTTTAAGCTAGTAAGGCAGTGATTACACTTTAACTAATACTTAGTACAGTGATGTTAAGATATAATAATGACTATTGAGATACATTGTGTTCTTCAAGGAAGAACAATGCTAGCCTGAAGTTACTGGATATATACTGGCTGACGCCGAAACGAGCCATTATGGTGCGTTTATCACATGACTTGATATTTTATACATATACAATAATAACTTTTTTATAGCATAGACCGGCAAACGAGCAAGTGGGTCACCTGGTGGTAGAAGAATCATTAGCGCGTTGCCGACTTTAAAGAGAAGGGATAATTAAGGGATTGGGAAGTGGAAGGGAATTTGGGGTCTCCGGATATCACACTCACCGTACGAAACACAGCAGCAAGCCGCTACTTTACATCGGTTTCCTGTGAGACAGCGGTAACGATCCAATCGAACTGGCCCATTCATGCTGTAAACAAAACTATAAACAGCGTGGCTCTACTACTCATAAAATTATTACTATTCTAAGACGGTTTGTTATAGATCATAGAATGGAAGAAATGGGAATTCATTATCAGTTATGCTTAAATTAGACTAAAAGCTGACTACTATCTGAGCTTAAATAAATAAAAAGGTCAGTCCAATCTAAAAAAAAATAACCGACGTCGAGAATATTTTTAAAAATGGTTCCGTAAGAACAACTCTCCTTCAAAGGTAGTCGTAACTTTCAGGATTTTTAGTTTATTCAAAAGAAAGGATATTTATTATTCTTTACCATTTCGGATATAAAAGGTTAAAGGTCGTTCAATTGTCTAAAACACCTTTTTAAAAATGTTTCGGTGTAACGAAAAAACTAAACATATTTCTAGGTCCATTATTTTTCTTTAGAATTACTTTTTTTTCTTCTGCTAGCAGTAACATGATTTTTCTTATATAATCTGTTACAAAAAAAAAATGCTTAAACTTTTTACGACCGGCTGCCTAACTGACGTCAACCTTTCTGGTGTTCCGGAATTCGTTAATAATTATTAGATATTAGAAATTGTTATTTATGCCTTTTTAAAAGATTACTTCAGACAGTTTTAACTACAGAATAAGTTCGTTGCATCTCTACTACTGTTGGAACAATGATCGTATCAGATGATCGCAAAAAACCTATCCACCAACCCAATGTAGCTTGAAACAAGTTGTAAACAGGACCAAATTTATCAATGTCGGGGACGAGGCACGAATATCCTGCGTCTGTAAGGGCTTTATCAAACCAACTTTTTACAACGGACGGATTTAATACTGAATTCGTCAAATATATTTGCTAGTATTTACCACAATTGTAAACTGCTATTAATGGAGGTAGAATATTAAGAACATTCTGTTTGGAATTAAAAATATCATAGTTAAAATTGAAATTAAGGGAATCTCTTGAGTTGTAGAGCTCGCGTAGAGCACGCTGTAGACAGTTTTGTCTACGCGGGTTCGATCTCCACACCGAGATAAATGTTTGTGTGATCCAGAAATATTTGTTACGATATTTAAAATCTTAATTGCAGGCTCATTTTTGAGTAGTATTTGACTCAGTTTTAACAAAAAGGTTTCTTTTTCGTAGTAGTTTTTGATCGTATATTCACCATAGGAAACTACCCTATTATTTACAATTACGCTTGCCGTTTGGCGAGCGCCTTCATTTCACGTCATTCAGGTAAATAAGGAAAATCTTAACTCCATTTTTCCAAACATTTTGTACAATCATAAAACCAACTAAACATTGGGGCTGCAAAC
Source organism: Amorpha juglandis (assembly GCA_949126905.1). Classification (NCBI taxonomy): domain Eukaryota; kingdom Metazoa; phylum Arthropoda; class Insecta; order Lepidoptera; family Sphingidae; genus Amorpha; species Amorpha juglandis. The sequence continues at coordinate 1,980,864 of OX421368.1, forward strand.
ATTGTACCTCAAATCTCTACGTATATTTGAACAAAGCATCTCGCACTAAGATTACACATAATGACGTAATATCAAAAGTAATTCAAAATAGACGCGGGGAGAATATAAAGAATTCTATCATCGTGGAATTCACGCCTGTTCACATTTGGCCGGGTTTCATATGAAGAGAGGTCGGTTGTGGTGCGAGTGACAACGGAACGTATAGGTAATTAAAATACGAAGGATAGTTTTAACATATTTGAATGAAAAGACGAGCAGGTCACTAGCCTACATGTATAGTAATACTTTAATTTGTAAACAACACACTCAGAATCTTAAATTACACAATACTCTATCGGCCTTACTTATAAAAATTACTTAAGCATTGGTTAGTTAGACTCTTTTGTACTTCTCTGTCAACGCGATTTATAAAGAGTAGAAAACAGTGTTCAATAATTTTTGCTTAAGAAGGTTTGTAAGTAAAGCCCGAAACTAGTCTCGTAGTATCTAAGATTCATACCAAAATTTGTATTATTAGTTGTTTCACATAATAAATCATTACGTTCATCTTGCATCATTACATCAATATAAGTCTTATATCTGAAAACCCTTTATTTTGAAAGTATGTAACTAACATCTACATCAATAACTTAAACAATAACACTTTATCACACACATCAATAATAGAATCAATGACATTGAAAAAATACCCAGTGGTCTAAGAAGAAGCAGTAAGAAACTCAGGCGTGGGTTTTTTGACTATTTAACATATTTATGAAAATAATTATAATCTTCATCCATGCTAGCCCAATTATTATCCGCTGCAACTCAGCCCACCCCCGTCATCTCACTTCACACAGGCACTGTAAATACGAGAAGACACGACGACTGAGATGAAATAAACTGTACAATCTGAGCCATCATTTGTATTATTTCACGTGTGATATGAAATTTTCTTAGCACCGCTCAGTGGATTGGGATGTTTTCATTCGTAATGCGCGTTTTGGCTCAATGTTTTGTGGTCCTGACGAATATTGTCATGTAAACAGGTGTTTTAGAAATTAAGGAAATTATTTAGACATTGAAAGATTATTGTTATATTTTCCAGAAACGTAATTGGACCTACTTACGCAAACAGGGACCAACCCAAGGCAAGTTCAAATGGAAATACTGATTTTACTACCACTGCTAAATACTATAATACTACCACTTACAAAATATTTTAGGATGTATGCATCTCTTAGAATATCCGATGGGGAGAGTGCAGATCCAGTCAACTGCTTGCCCACAAAAAATAATTTATTAGAAACACAAACGGGTAAACTTGACATGACTTTTGGATCCTTGGTATGTATGGACAATTTTTATTTAAAAAGTAATATTTGCATTTACAAAAGGTTGATCTCTTGAAATGTATGTTGGCCACCAATATCGAAAGCCAATCCCACTTGCACATGATACACTCTGCTGATTAACGGACGAGGCAATGACGATTTGTTCCTGTTGCTGGTTGTGGGGGGTCAGACAGTGGGTCACTCCCCATAATACCAAGTCTACCATCACATCATGCTGGAAATGTGGACCCTGGCATTAAACCGGGATCATGCCAGGCAATAAGTTAAGGTAAGGTATGTGTGTGACTGTTAGGTCTACCCCTCTGGGGAGAAGGTAAGTATACTACAAAAGTTTATTTTATAGTATAAGGTAACATACTGTGAAATATATAAACGAATTACGAACATATAAAACTTAACATCAAAATCGACATTGCTAGCAAATGCCACTGCCAATCCAAATAATTTTCAGTTCAGCTCACAGAATTATATTGAATGACAGTCGCTCCCTCGGGATTGTATTCGTGTTGCTGGTAATTTCAATTGAAAATAATATTATCGCGGTTACAATTTCAGTAATGGTTTCAAAATTATGCTGATTACTATTGTTACTTCATTAAACTAATGTAATGTTTAGGCAAATAGAATTTGGGATCATCAACGCTTTTGTTTCAATTGTTCTGAAAGCTGATGACATTTATGAAAATTTATACTCATTTCATTAAACTCAGAAGATAACAGATATGATAGGTTCCCGGAAAATTTGACAAAATGTCATAAGTTTACTATTATTTATAGTTGTAGAATTTTTATAGGATCGTTTCAAATTAATCGTCTCATTAATCTGGTGGCAACGTGATAAGGTGATTGCGTGAGATATCCGGAGGCCCAAATTACCCCCCTTCCCAATCCCATAATTATCCTTTCCCTTTAAGGTCAGCAACACGCCTATGATTCTTCTAGTATTCTAAGCATACATGGATGGTGGAGATCACTTACCATCAGGTGGTCCACATTCTCGTTTGTCGGTCTATGCTATGAAAAAAGTAGTTGATATTTAAAAGCTTTGACTTGAGTGAAAAGTATATTGACCGTGAGTGTTATAGAAAACTCTGTATTAATAATATTCAGATGTAGAATTAATTTCATTTTGACAGCCTTGTCTAGTGTAGTGTAGTCTAGTGTAGGTCCTGATACCCACGATACAGGATTAACCTAGTGAGGGCTCAGGACTTTATGTATGACTGTTGAGTGTATTTAATTATTTATTATTTACGCTAATTCTACATCAAAAGGTAGTTCAATGCGAGAAACGTTTTATATGTTCAATTCTTAAGTCCATTATTCTATTATTAGGTTGAGAATATAAATAAAAAATCAAATGTTTTTTATCTGAGCAATGTGACTGCACTACACCTGATGGTTAGCGCAGTGCAGTCCGAAAAAAGATACCACCGACAAAGAATGAGTTTATCGGTTGATACCAGAATCATGCCGACCTGTATAAATGCTTCCCACTCAAAAGAGGGAAGAAGCAAATCAAGAAGTAGTATGTAGGCACGGGGATACAAGGATGTAACCCTATATTCGCCCCAACCAATCATTAGATCATGTCGCAAGCCCTTCAGAGAACCTGATATACACTGGCGGATCCTGGAACGCAATCCACACAAGGCGTGTGGATCACAATGGCAGGTTTTAACACCATGTGTGTGTGTGGTCGCTATCGGTGTGGATATGAATGTCCTACCACCAGCCATTTAAACGACATAGTTTAAAAAATTCAAGAATTCTGAAAAAGCACTACTTTGGTCAATAGCTCAATCATAGTATCAAAACAATTTCCTTTAAATCTTTTCTCTCCCTTTCTTTGCAATGTTCTCTGAAGAGAAAATGAATATTCTTCAATATTTCCTTAATGAGATCTCTCGTGAACTACTCGATAAATGAATTCGAATGAATCAAGATGTTCAATTCTGCCACTTATCACTACTGTTTGCGTTTGAAAGTAATTTACAAACAAATTATTCCGAGTTGTTGAACTTTGTTTTCCAGTTTGATGAAAGATTTGATTCCAGTTTGTCGGTGACAAGCCGGCTGGGCGTTTGTTATACTGACTTTATACGTCTTTGATTCGTTGAAATTAGAAGGGTTTCTCGTGTTTAAATATTGAATTTTCTTTTCATTTACATCTCATTTATTCTGATTGAAATTGTTTTAAAATTACATTAGTATGAATGTTTTTTGGTTGCTTAGCCAAATGGCAAATGGAACCCTTATAATTTCATCTCCGTCTGACCATCTGTTCGTCTTTCCGTGTGTGACAGCCATTTCACTCAGAGAATATTTAGCACTAGGTTTAAACAATATTTTTTTGGGTGGCTCTTCATATACTATAAGCGGTAGAGCCACGTTGCAGACAGATTTGTCTACATCATGAATGGGCCAGCTCAACTGAGTCGTTACCACTGTCTCACATACAGCCCTGTATTATATGCGCCTCGCTGCTGGGCAGGAGGCTTGCCTACTGAATGAGAGGGGTTTGGCAGACTTCACATACCTTCGAAATTCTTATGGAAACTCAGGTATGTAGGTTTCCTCACGATGTTTCCTTCACCGTTAAAGCAAGCGATAATTATCAATTAATATACACGCAACTTAGAAAAGTCAGAAGTGCATGCTCGTGGGGCTGGTTTCCAGCGACTTTCATCTCGACACTACCACTCCCACCTAAGCTATTGCTGCCAAACGAACAAAATCACATAAAAAACTTGTCTATGTAAAGATGAATAAAAATACAACTCAGTACACGAAAAGAAAAAAGGAAGCAGCGTTGATAAAAAAGATAATCGGCTACAAAAAATATATAAATTTCCTTTGTTTAGAAAATGATTTAAGGAGGATTTATGAGGTACAGATTAAGGACGCTGTTCCATTAGACAGGATTTGCAGCCGACTACGTCACGAAGGTTGTGGATATCAATTTTATAAATATATCCCACATGCATATATAAAATTGACGTCACACGACATTATTAAATGTGCGTGATCATCATTTCTAAGTGCCGTTAGTAAAATAAAAACAATTATATTTAATTCTTTTGGTAACCATACTCTTGCTCATAACCTGAGTATACCATGGTATGTAACGTGTAAAAGGATTTATCTAGATTAAAATTCTCTCGAGGTTTGCAAGTCGTAAAACAGGAATTGTTTGATTTGACGGCACCGATGGATGTCGAGATGTGACATCAGCATTTAGTAATGTGTTACAAAGTAAATCTTACTCCGACCCCACTATGTATACGACAATATGAATGATTAATAAAGAGTTATTGCTGGTGGTAGGATATCCATACCCGTCCGGATAGCGACCACCGTACACATGTTAAAACTTTCTATAGTGATCCACACGCCTTGTGTGGATCGCGTTCCAGGATCAGCCAGCGTATATCCGGTTCTCCCGAGGGATTTGATGGTTGTTTGGGCGGGTATAAGGATACAACCTTGTATCCCTATGCTTGCATCGGTCATCCGCCTCTCCTCTCGCAGGCCCTTCGATTTGCTTCTTACCTCTTCGTATTGTGAAGAAGCATTTATATAGGCCAGCATGATTCTGGTAACCGTCGATAAACTCGTTGTTTGTCGATGGTTACATGATGGTTGTAATGCAGTCACTTTGCCGTGCTCAGATAAAAAAAAGTTTGCTTTCGCGTCATGAGACGAATATTAGCTTGATAAACAATTTGTGTACTATTGGGATATAGAAGTTAGCTGGCTGATAGCTGATAGTACATGGTGAAAAATCCGTTGAAAGACGCAATGTTTCTTGATAGTCGACATAATAATATGTTGACAGCATTGTACTTGACATCAGGTCAAGTGAAGTCATTTTTTTATTTTATTGAATGACGAGAACTGAACTGCGCTCGTCACCCTAAGACAAAAGATGTTAAGAAATGAAGAATAGTGCCATGACAAAAAAAATGCTAAAATAATATTACATTCTCCAATGGATGCGGTCCCTTAATTTACGTCTGTACCTCACTGATGGTTGGTTGAATTATTTTTTATAGAAAAACAATGGGCGACACGGAGCGAATTAAGACAATACAACGATGTCTACTTAAGATATTGTTTAATATTTTGTTCCTGATTTTATATACATACCTATATATATATATATATTATACATGTTACAGAAATGTGTGATCAAATTTAAGCAACGTATAGTGTACGATATAATTATTTCACTCCTCATATAGAAAATCCGATTGCATTACTAGAAAAAAGCAGCGATAGCTCAGCGGGGAGTGGTATGGACTGTCGAGACGAAAGTCGCAGGTTCGAAACCAGCCCCAAGAGCATACACCACTGACTTTTCCTAATTACGTGTATATTATTGGAACGAAGTTCCTTACGGCAGGCTTGGAGGGGATAGGGATTTCGCTGCGTGACCGAACTGAAAAAAATGTGATAGTAAAACCGTAAGAAATATGCGTGGAAAAAATGCGTGGAAAAAATGCGTGGAATAAAACCGTTAAATGAGACTTTTTTTTAAACTTAATTTGATATCTAGCACACAAAGTTAAAGTCGAAATTCCGTTAATAAAACAGATAGATAACTTATGACATTTGGAAATGTAGACGCGGTTTGAAATTTGAATTTGAATTTTTGATTATAGAACACGGCCGTCCACCGTTTAGTAGCCAGTCTAAGTCTAAATTAATAAGTTTTTATTTATAATTACATAAGTTGATAAAAAATGCTATACAATAGCTTTACCGCAGCAGTCTCCGAGTGCTACACGTCTTTTTTTTATTTCTATTTTTCTATTCTATTCTATTTCTATGTAATTTTATGTTGTCAAACAAAAATAAAGAGACATATTTTGTTATTTTAGTTGATAATTTGTATTTTTTACAATTTGTGTCGATTCTACATTAGCCGAAGGAACTTCGTTCCTACCTGGTGTCCCACGACACACACCAATTTTTGTTAATTATCGCTTGCTTTAACGGTGAAGGAAACATCGTGAGGAAACCTGCATACCTGAGAACTCGATAAGACTTTTCGAAGGTATATGAAGTCTGCCAACCCGCATTAGGTTAGCATGGTGGACTAAGGCCTAATCCCTCCCATTCAGTAGAAGAGGCCCGTGCCCCGCAGTGGGACGTATATAATACAGGGCTAATAAAAAAAATACTAGAACAAATAAAGAATTTTCTTTTTTATCCAACTAGTATTAAGTTCCAATTAGTTTATGCATTTTTTAGAAACTTTCTAAGATTGTTGCTTATGATGCACTTATATATTTGTTAATATAGTATTGCACATGGACAAGTGACATATTATTATGACGATTTTTATTGTAAACATAGCAAAATAGAAAATATTTTTTTAAAAGAAAATAACAACATTTTAAAATGTACAATTGAAAAAATAAGCCCGCAGTTTCTTTCTGTCTTTCTTCTTCGTGTCCTCATCAATAAGCAGCTAGAGAAAGATTGATAGGTTAGCTAGACTAGGGACTCTGATATTCCTGCCAGCAAGGTCCACGACACATCTCCTTACCTTTAAAATACTTACAGATTTTGTTAATTTTCCCTACTCCCTCCTGCTCTTGTCGTGATTGCCATATATGCCACTCGTGAATCCCTACATCCAAGGATCCCCTCCCTCTTCCCATGCTTGGTGGTGTGCCCTTTCCTGCCAGCCTATTGTGCGGCGGTTATTCCAAAGTTCCCATAATCTTAAGTTAGTCTTATTAATGACTTAAATGTTCTGTACTTGAGCTGTCATAAGCGCTTTCTTAGCCTACATGATGAATAAAGATTTATGTTTTTTTTTGTATCAAGTCAATATTCGTATTACAGAGATACAGGGCTGTTATTTTATTACAAAACGCCACAATATGACAGAATGTGATTTATACATGTACTTTCATGTATATTTAATTCGATAGCTTTATTCGTACTGTTACAGCCCTAGCGATTTCCCTAAAATTATTTAAGGCTAATACCGTCCGGTATTATATTAAAAACCCCAAACAAATCTGTTCTTATTTCATGCCAATAAGGTATTCGATAACGACTTATTTGTATTCAATGTTCATACCGCCAAACGACTGCGGGCTTATTCTGTTATTTTTACGGTTATTTTTATGAATTACAAATTCATATTGTTGAAACAATATTTTATTTAAATTAAATCTCGCCTGACATGTTATTTATTCACATACATTTCTTGCCCCAGTCTCCTCTTGGTGGTTTAATTATAAAAAGGCTATTGTGTGATTTTTATCATGTATAAGTGTTAAGTACAGGAAGGTGGGTAAATTCGGTCCAAACGACCATCACTGGCGACACCTACACTTACGTATATACCCAATTGTTTAAGAATTTAGGTAATTTATGGTTTTTCTTAATTCAAAACGCAATGGCATTTCTTTCATTTAACCATTATTTCTTTAATATTTTACCATTGAATTTTTTAAGTGAAACTTCTTTAGCACCGTTGTGATTTCAAAATTCGATGAAACGAAAAAGCGTCAGTAAAAAGAGACAAACATATTCATAAATAGGATTAAGCCTGCGAGAGAATGAGACAGATTACAAGTATATAACGTTTTCTGTAATATTCGTCTCCTCATTGTTTATCTCATTCTTTTGTAGGCTATTTTTCTGAAGTTTCGCTTCTGCCGTGTGTGAATTGCACACATACTTGATTTTAATGTATTCAAATAATATTAAATTAACTGATAATGATATTAGTCCCTTTGTTGAAAACAACTTTGACCAATAGCATATTCATGTGAAACTTGTCCAGAATAAGGTCAGTCATCGATCGATATGTCTCCAATACGGAAATTAGTATGGAAGAGCTGATGTTTATAATAATAAACATTGCGGGAGGGTGAGGTTTTCTCCATTCTTGTAAATTTACGGCTAAAGATTAACCAGATTTGGTACCACAACTCTCCCCAAGGAGGTCCATTGAAAAACCTTTTGTTGTGAAACGTAATCGCCTTTTTTGAACAAATAAAAATTTTATAATTTTTTCTCTGAAATGAAAACTGTTTGAACTGAAGTATATTGAATGACGAGACGTATCAAGCGCTCGCATGATGGTAAGCGCCACGCCTGCCTATAAACAGAATCAACACCACACAGAACTTTGAATTACAGAACACTGCATGGCACTGAACTGCGCTCGTCACCCCGACACATAAACGTTAAGTCTCATAATGTCCAGTAATTTCACTGGCTTTAAAGTCCTCCAAACCGAAACACGACAGTGCTTACACACTAATGCTCGGAAGCAGAAATAAATAAAGCGGTGGTACCAATCCAGACGGCATCTGGCATACGAGGGACCTACTACCTTGAAAAACTTGGTATTAACTGAATGCGTGCCACTGCCGTTAATTATATGAGTTGCATTGATTGGTGTGAGGGCTTTAATTTTATTAAATTTCTTAATTACTTTAATTCAGTCTCCATTTCAGAAAAAAAATATATATTTACAACTTAACAAGAGGTATTGGTCAAAGTTATTTTCGGCAAAGCGATTATAAATATCATTATTAGTTTTTCACAACTTCCATTTCACTGCTCCACCGAGGCTTTCCTACACTTTTTTCCTGAAATGTGTCTTTAGAATAGGTTTTCTCCCAAATAGCAAAGAAGTAGTTAACCCAATTACTTCGGAAAACAATACTCTTACGAGAATCGAGCAGTTCTAACTTTCTATTTAACGAAATTGAGTCCGAATTAGACGATAGAAGCTCAGAATACATTGTTTCAAAACACATTAAATAACAATTTGGTAATTATCGTATAAGGTATTCAAAAAGCCATTACAAGCATTGACATGGGTTCATAAATGTTATTGATACACTAAAGTATAATTTTGATATTGGTTTCGCTTTGTTTGTTTTCAATGAAATGTAGTCAGTAGGTGATGTGAACATAGATCCCAATTGCTTAGTTTGGTTGGTGCCAGCCAGTGTATATCCTGTTCTCCCTAAGGGCTTGCGACTTGATGGTTGGTTGGGGTGGGTATAGGGGTACATCCTTGTATCCTTGTGCCTGCATTGGTCATCCGTCTGTCCTGTCGTAGGCCCCTCGATTTGCTTCTTCTTCTTTTTGGACTGCACTACGCTTACCATCAGGTGTAGTGCAGTCACTTTGCCATGCTCGGTTAAAAATATACGTATATGCTGTAATATATTTCGCTGGTGGCATGGTATTATTGCATTTTTGCCTACGCTTCTGTTTATGTTTTACAAAAACTAAACAAAACAGTGTCCCACTATTCGCCTTTGCAACTCTTACATGCAGAGTAGACACCGTTTCAAATCAAAGTAGGTCGCGTCGTCGCTGAGAGATGGAACCGAGTATCTTTGTTTTTCGACACGAGCACCTGACGCCCACAATCCAGTATAATTACACTGGAATTGTTACCCAAGCATTTATTGATTGAAACTTATTTTATTTGGAACATTCATTCATTTAATGTGAGTATTGTATTGATATTTTTTTTATAGCATAGGCCGGCAAACGAGCAATGGGACACCTAATGGTAAGTGATCTCCACTGCCCATGTACGTCCACCTCCAGAAAAATTATGGGCACGTTGCCGACCTGAAAGGAAAGGGATAAGTAGGGATTGGGAAGGGGAAGGTAGTTGGGCTTCCGGATATCTCACTCACCGTAAGAAACGCAGCAGCAAGCCGCTACTTTACGTCGGTTTTCTGTGAGACAGTGGTAACGACCCGTGGAGCCAGCCCATTCATGCTATAGATAAAACTGTCTACTGCGTGGCTCTACCATCCAAAAGATTTAATTAGGAAGTCGCTGAATGCAGCCCGCTTCCAACAGGTCGGTCTGGAAATCTTTGGGGGAGGCCTATGTTCTGCGGTGGACGTCCTGTGGCTGATGATGATGATTGTATTGATTTCAGTAATTTGTGATATTGATGGTTACTTTCATTCTGTTTTTTGATCCTGGTATGACTTCCAGGCAGGCGCAGTGGCTAAGTATCCGGTTGTGAACCGAGGGTCCTCAAGTTCTATTCCCGCACCGAGACAAATGTGTGATCCAAAGATATTTCGGGTCTGGGAGTATCTTCTTCCTAGAGATGCTATTGCTATGAAAAACTCTGTCGATTATGGTGAGTTCTCACGTTTCAATTTCAGTTGATTAACTTCTTTATCGCGTGCGATTAAGACCAGACTTTTAGTTTTTCTGGAACAAGTATCGCAATTAGAACTGCCGCCAAGCAACAGTGTGTAAGCACTGTTGTGTTTTGGTTTGAAGGACATTGAAGCCAGTGAATTTATTAGGCATTATAAGACTTAACATCTTATATCTCGGGGTGTCGAGCACAGTTAAGTGCCATGCAGTGCTTTGTAATTCAAAGTTATATGTGGTGTTGCTTTTGTTTATAGGCAGGCGTGGCGCTTACCGTCAGGCGAGCGCCTAGCTCGCCTTTTCATTCAACTAAATAAATAAAAAGAATAAAGGATTATTTCAAAAGATATAAAGGATACAAAGATTTAGCCTACCTTTATCCTGCTCATATTCTTTATAGTAAGCCTATAAAAAGGTATTATTTCAGTCACATCTTTAATGTTTTGTTAGAAACTTTAGCTAAACCTCAGACCTTAATATTAAATTAACCTTCATTTCGCTACTCTCGAGAAAAACGTCTAGATAGAAAAATATTTAAGTGTTCATTTATTTGGCACAAGTTAAAAAATCTTGTAATAATTCTCGTTTGAAAAACTAGGGAGCGAAAGTACTACACCCCCTCCTTAGTCTCTCTCCTTCCATTAAGCGAGGTTGATTCCGACATTATTATTTTAGATACGATTGAATGATTAATACTTAAAGTAGTTATTTAACATTTTATTTCATTTCTTTGAGCTTTATCCTTTCAAATAAAAGATAGCACTGTGAAAATCATTTGCAGGCCGACATGATCATGATCTTGCCGACCAACGATGGACACTTTATTTATCGTTGTTCAACAATATTCTTGGATTGCGCTACACTTACCATCAGGTGTAGCGTAGTCACTTTGCCGACCTAGGATAAAAAAAAACAATACGTAGTTAAACAAATTACATGCGCGTCGAATCAAAACCTCCTCTATTTTCTTTTTTTCAATTAACATATAAGTTAATAATGACTGGTTCGGTGATGCAGTTGTAATGCGTACGGGATACGACTGCTGTGCTGAGGTTTCGGGTTCGATCCTCAAGTCGGTGAAAGTGATATTGGGATTTTCTATCACGAAATGTTCCAATATCAGCCCGGAGTCTGGATTGTGTCCGGTATGGCGATAGGCTCGCCCCCTATCACATCATGGAACGGAAATGCACTCGGCATACTCATATCCATTCTCCATATTCCATACTCAGATCTAAACCGAATTTATAAGGGTACTATCACAATCGGCAGAGAAAAAAATATTATTAAAAACCCTTTGAGTTGAGTACCTCTACATATTTTTAAGTCTCAATTATAAATATACTTACATAAAATAGCAATAAAAAGAATAAAATAATAGTTACGCGAATTTATATTCACATAGCCAATCAATATCGGCCACTAAAAGCCCGAAACATTTTCAAACAGAAATTCGTAACTGGCTTAAAATATGCACGCCAAATCACTTGTTCACATTGCGTTCTATGTACTAAATTCTTTTGAAATTAAAAAGTAAAACAGGATGGGTTTTTACAGTAAAATGCTGAAAAACGACAGAAAGCGACCGAGAACCTTACAATTTATTAAAATACGCTTAAATAATTATATTATCCCTCCATTTTACACATTACTGCTAACAGCCTCCGTGTCGCAATAGGCGAATAGCCGACTATGAAGTGACAGGCCACGGGAACCGAGACCAATGTTTGTGTGATCCATAAGTATTTGTTTCGGATGTGGATATTTTTTTTATTAGAACATAGGCCGGTCAACCATCTTGTGGATCACCTGATTGTAAATTATCTTTACTGCACATGTAGCCCACAATACCAGAAGAATCATGGGCGCGTTGCTGACCTTAAAGGAAAGCGATAATTAGGAATTGGGAAGAGGAGGGGGATTTTGGCGTCCAAATATCTCTCTCACCGTATTAAATGCAGCAGCAAGCCGATACTTCACGTCGGTTTTCTGTGAGACAGTGGTAATGACTCGATCGAGCCGGCCCATGCATGCTGTAGATAAATATGTCGACAGTTTGGCTCTACCACTCATAGTTTTCTCCCCGGACGTTGACGTCAGGCAGGCGGACAGTCGTAAAATACAAGCCAAATCTTGTGTAACATGTGTTAAAAACCATGTTGCGCTAACCACACTACGAGTGGGATAAGGGCAGGTAGAATACTACTGAGCACGGCGTCCTCATAAGAGGGATAAAACGTCTGTCCACCACGCCAGTCTATGATTCACATGCCCTTCAAATTCTTGTCGTAAATTGTCAGGTGTTCAAATTCCTCATTACCTTTCCTTCACCGTCACAGTCTTCACTGAACAGCGAGGTCCTGGGTTCAATTCTCAGATCGGTAATCAAAACTTAATTCAATATCGAACATTAAATTAACAAGGTAGGTCCCTCGTATACGAAAGGCTGTATGAGTTAGTACCACCGCTTTGTCTATTTCTGCCGCCTAAAAACACTGTGTAAACACTGTGTTTAAAAGACATTGAAACTAGTGAAACTACTGGGCATTATGAGACTTAAAATCCTATGTCTCGGGGTGACGAGCGCAGTTCAGTGTCATGCAGTGCTTTGTAATGCAAAGTTCTGTGTGGTGTTGCTGTTTATGGGCAGGCGAGGCGCTTACCATCAGGCGAGCGCTTGGTTTGTCTCGTCATTCAGCCAAATAAGAAATAAATCATATCTCTGAAATCCAAAACTGCAAAAAATAAATAAACCCATGAATTTACAACTCATCCGAGCCATCTTAAATTTACATGTATCGTTTACAAAACATCAAAAGAACATCGCGAATCAATCATACCAACGATGATGGATGACGTGATCTGCCAGTAATCGCTCGATCATCACAAAAGATTTCCTGTTAATCGCGCTGGTAAAAGGGAACTGCTTATAGGCAGTGAATGTTATTTTAAGTCAGTTTAGAATTTTTTTTGAGCCGTTAGAATTTTCGTTAATGATTTTTCATTAATCTGAAGGTAAGTAGAGTGCAGTCGAGATATAGTCATTCCCAAAATGTTGTTGGATTTTCCAATTTTTTTTTCTAGTATACCTATGGACGCCCAGAAGTAAAATACCAGAAGGTTTATAGGTGCGTTACCATAGAGGAAAAGGGATCATTAAGGAATTAGGAAGGAGGCAGATTTGGGCTTCTGGATACTGATATACTGATACTGATACTGACTTACCGTACGAAACGCAGCAGCAAGCCGCTACTTTACGTCGGTTTTCTATGTCACAGTGGTAACGAGCCGGCCGAGCTGGTCTATTCATGCTTCAGACTAAAATGTCTACAACGTACCACTCAAGATGTGTGTGATGTGTGATTTTTTTTATTGAAAACGTAAACAAAAATTCTAATGGCCCGACCTGGCATGAGAACCCAGGATCTAACGGTACCTTGGTTTAAGTAGGCTGCCACTATACCATAGCGATGAAAAAATATAGACCAAATGAGATTCTGTTTTTTTATTCTGGCACGGCAAAGTGACTAACATTGGACCTAATGTTAAGCATAGTGCAGTCCAAATATCATGTGACCATCAAGAGTCATTGCGTCTCTGGCTGATCCCGGATGACAAATCGCGTGAACCGCCTACTATGGTGGGTTTTTCATCATGTGTACAATGGTCGCTATCCAGTTTTTTTTTACTAGCCCTGTATTATATACGTCCCACTGCTGGGCACGGGCCTCCTCTACTGAATGTGAGGGATTAGACCTTAGTCCACCACGCTGGCCTAATGCGGGTTGGCAGACTTCATATACCTTGGAAAAATCTTATAGAATTCTCACGTATGCAGGTTTCCTCCAGTCCAGTTCCATCAAGTTGGGTACATCTTCAATCAGCCAATTTGGTTGAATATACCATTAACATATTAAATTTGTTTGGCCAAAGGCAAAGAATCCGCCTTACTGAGGTGTTTAATAACATCTCTTTCATCTCCATCACAACTTGACGTCCTAACTAACCAACAACTTATAAATAAAAGCTTTAAAATAAAAAAGGCAACACACAACTTGATCGTTAAAACTTTACCTTTAGCAGTTAGAAGATAAACGCCGTTAAAAATTAAGCTGCGAACTCTTCTGAAGTATGCATACTTTTTACCTTCACGCAACTTTTGATGGTTAATATTAAGCAATTTTAACGAGTTTTCCGCTTTGATGGGCAACTTTTTCTTCACGAGAGTTTGTGAATTTGATATCAATGGCGTCATCTGTAATAATTGGTTGTGATAAAGACGCAATAAGATCTAAATTACCTAAGTATCTAGTAGGTCCTGTTAGCTAGGATTTATTTAAAGGTATATCCCTCTCTCTGAGAAGCCGCCTGGGTTGATACCACTCTTTCTATTGCTGGTGCCAAGCAACAGTGTTTCAGTATTGTTGTGCTTCGGTTTGAAAGGCATTGAACCAGTGAGCTTACTAGGCGTTATAAGATTTAACATCGTATGTCTAGGAATGAAGAGCGCAGGCTGGTGTGTTTCGTACTTAAAAGTTCTGTGTGGTGTTGCTTCTGTTGGACAGGCATTACGTTTACCATCAGGCGTGCAACCTGTTTATTTCATCATGCTAAAAAAAGAGATGCATGCAGTGTAGTATTGGGAATTTTCCAGTTTTTTGATAGCAAAAACCGACTTCTGAGCAAATGGGAATCCTGATGATGATCTCTACACTCCACGAATACCCATACTACCAAATGTATCGTACATGTGTTGCTGACTCTTAAGGATAGGAATGGAAATTGGGTAGGGGAGGGAGGATTTGGGCCTCCAGATAGCCCTGTCTATATGAAATATAAGAGCAAGCTTCTCCTCTATACCAGCAAATTCATTTTGTAAACAAAACTAGCCTAAATTTTTAGACATTTTTCTATTGTAAGCTTACGCTTTTTACCCAATTCAAATATTGTATCTTCAATTGATCAAACATTGTCATTCTAAATAAGTATAGTAGCTATACTGCAGTGAGTGTTACATAACAATTTGGTTCCCGAATCGGGATCCTGGAGTACATCAATCTTTTAAAGCGCGCTTCTAATTTATCAATGTACGACGTAATTTCGGAACCCGGCGAGGTGTTTCGTAATATCCAGTCCGATAAAAAGCCGCTTCTTTTTTTAATCAAAGCGGTTTGAAAGGTTTTCAATTATGTTTACTCTGTTTAATTGGGGCAAGGCGAGACAATGTTAAAAAAATTATGGGGTTTTTAGACGTTCTAAAAATACAATGGAGATAACTTTAGTTAAAAATACTTCATATATTTTGGGTATTTCTCATTATTCTAACATTACCTACGTTTAGATCATTAGTTTGTAAAGGGAGACTCGATGGGGGTCTACGTTGGAGTGACAAAAAAATGAAGGTTCACAATGCGTAAGCGGGGGACTACGAAAATTTATCTGCTTTCGATAGTGAAGAACTAAACTGTTGGCAGGTAATATTTGAGAATTAACCTTCACATCTATTGTCGAGTTTTGGGAATATAGTAGAATTGTAGATGCAGGGGGTCCACCGGAACCAGCTAAATTTTGAAAGTGGTCTATGAGAAATAAAACTCTGGGAACCTCTGGTTTAGATGAACAGGTCCCATTGCCATTGTTATTGCTTCATTGGTCAAATGTTAGCGTACTAAGGCAGGGAATCCGATGAGATAGTGGGTTCAAATCCCATTTAACAAAAATTAGAGTAATAATTAATTATTTTTATTAACTAGGGTTTGAGTCAAAAAATCCAAACATGATTTACCCCGGATTTGAATTGGTACCCTACATGGCAATAGGCTAGCTGCTTATGATATGGTATAGAAATAAGCTCGGTGTACCATAGCTAAACGAGTTGCAACTCTACTTACTCTTTGCTGACACAAAGGTTACTGAGCGTATTTCATGAAAGTAATGTTGTATCATTTTGTGAAAGGCCAGAGCACCTTAAGTCACCAAAGCTTTCTATAAATTTATCGAAAGCTACTATTGGCAATATCCGGAGTTGACGATGCAATGTGCTTTTCAAGGTAAAGCTCGAAATGTTAGTAATATAACTTTATTCTCAAACGGATTTTAAAATCGTATCATTCCAGTATATTATCCCTTTATTGATACCAACTATGAACAAATCTCTATCTTTATCTTGATCCAATGTAAGCTCGTTGCAATAAACCGTGATACTGTCATCATATTTTACATATAAAAAAATAAACAACAACAACCTGAGAATTCTCCATCAGAATTACGAAGGTTACACACTTTTGAGCTTAGCAACCAGTGGTGGACTAAGGCTTTATGTCTATCTTTAGTAGACAAGGCCTGTGCCCATCAGTGGAACGTATATAATACAGGGCTGGTCTTATTAACATTCGACAGTCTCCGTGGCGCAGAGGGCAAGTAGCCGGCTGTGAAACGAGAGGCCGCGAGTTCGATCCCGCACCGAGACAAATGTTTGTGTGATCCACAAATATTTGTTTTGGGGTCTGGGTGATGTGAGATCGAAAGTCTCTCGTAGTTTCCCACGACTCGTATCTTACTGTGGGGTCAGGAGTATGTATGTGACTGTTGGGTGTATTTATTTATTAATGTGAAAAAAAATACAGTTTTATGATGTGGTATGAAAGGTTTAACTAGCCTTTTCCGAATTCCAAGCTGACTTCATCAACCTAAGTTTACGGCTGCCAACTAGCTCTGGAGCAGCATGTTAGGATCAATTTAAGTCCCATTTAGTTTGAAAAGACCCATGACTTGATGTGTAATAGCAAGAATGATTAAAGTGAGTTTGATCAACAGCTCTAACAAATAATAAACCATGCTGAAAAACTCAATTGCCCGACCAGGCAATCATACTATAATCTACTTCTTGACATAATATAAAATGAAGTCACTTCCGCTGTCTGTTCGCATAGATTTTTTTAAACTATTCAACGGATTTTAATGCAATTTTCAGTAATAGATAGAGTGATTCACGAGGAAGATTTATATGTATAATATACACATATTATTGGAACGTAGTTCCTTATCGCGCGTTGCGAAAGGGGGCTAGACGGAAAAAATTGGTACGAAAAGTTGGCACGACATAATTCTCCGACCAAGAATAAATATAATATTAATTTGATATCTAGCACACAAAGTTAAAGTCGAAATTCCGTTAATAAAAGTAAAACTTATGACATATGGAAATGTAGACGTGGTTTGAAATTTGAATTTTTGATTATCGAACACGGCGCGGCGGTCCACCGTTTAGGCTGCGTTTAGACGACGCGAAAAATTTCGTGCGGCCGTTTACACGATCGCGCAGTCGCCGCGTGGTTGGAGCGTTGCGAAGTATTAAACATTATGGCTTAGTCAATAGAGTTTACATTAGTTTTTCGAGTGATTCGAGCGCGGCGGCCGCGCGGCCGCCGCGCGGCCACAACGCGGTGGGATTCCTTGTCATATAAATGCGCCCTTAGTAGCCAGTCACCAAATTACCTATCATAAAATATTTGAATGTTGGCTGCTTCCAGATTATACAGTGTCTAATATATAGTCTACGGGATGACTGTTTAATATTACGACTCACATCGAATGTTCTGGAACTCTCTAGAACGTTCGGTGTGACGTCACGTAGACTGTAAGACCGGCCGGTGCTCGCCGATTTACGGGCTGGGCGACGTAGCAGCCGGTGTGCTCCCTTCGGACCCTCCGTCCCCCCCGAGATCGAGATCATTTTAGTCAAGCCCGAGAGGTGGTCAAGCGCGAGCAGTCCATCGATCAACGGAAGGTTCGAGAGAAATCGAGAACCTTCCGGGTGACGTCACTCGCGCCGATTGACCAGCCAACGCTAGCCGACCTCCCTGGAGCTTCGAGAATTATGGAAGTACCAGGTGTTCAAACCCGTTCCCCCTACCCCCACCCAATTTGTCCTCACCCCCCCTCGGCCTAAATCGGTAATTTTTGAGGCTAGAGGGTCGTGCGACGGCTTGTCGCAATCGGCTTATTGAGCCCGACACTTTGGCCACAATAAAAATAAATTTCGACCCCCCCAGTAAGAAAGATCTGTAAAAATATCTCTAAAAATTCAAATATCTCAGAAACTACAATAGATAGACAAATAAAATTTTATTAAAATTCCTTCACTAATTAATCGAAAGGAACTTCGTTCCATCCGGGTGTCCCTTGACACCTCTCAAGTTTTTTTTATAGTACAGAAAAGCCCAAAAATCCTAAGATTTGTAATGTGATGTCGCGACAAACATAGTTTTACCCGTGCGAAGCCGGCGCGGGTCGCTAGTACAATATAAAATATTGAATAAATACATACACAATACATAAACTTACGCCTATATCGAATATGGGTGGGCAGAATCAACGGATTCCCGCTTGCTACAAAGTATATGCACGGAAATGAACTCCAAATTTTACGATGTAATCGATTTTAGCTCTCAAGTGGCGTGCGTCAATAATTGAACACTTCAGGTGTGAGGGAATTGAAAATCGGAATTATCTAATGGTTCTATATGCATGAGGTAGAAATTTATTTGAAATGTTTGGAAAATTTTGAAACTTAACGACTTAACTGAGCAAAACCGTACCGAGATAACGTATAATAAAAGTATTGCGGTCTGAATTAAATCAAGAAACGAAAAGGACTACCAGAAGAAAATAGGAAAATCCATGTTAATTATAGAATTCTATTTCTTTGAAGCATATTCCAACATTTCGGAATTATGCCAATCATGGTTTACCAAATGAGATTAAAGTAAAAACACTAATTTAAAATCAAGAGGCTATAATATAAAATGTAGATGACAGAATATATGAGGCCATTGCTCTCACTCGTACTGAAACGTTGCATGTAGTTACACACTCTGTATTCACAATAAAACAAAACAATTACTTTGAGCAAACAACTCAGCTAAATATATCATTTTAGTGAAATATGAAGAAAATTCCTAACTTTCAAGAAATTCAAGATAATTCTTATCTAGATATGATAAAAGTTATGAACTGTGGGCGGTACTAGGAATACATAAATTGGAGGTAAGTTTATGTTTAAATATCACGGGTTGCGACCAATGTACTCCTACGGTTTTCTCAAACTAGACACCTTAAGGGTCCTGAATTTTATTTGCTACGTCGTTGTCTCCAAGGTTGCTGAGTATGTGCTCATTACGAATATGATCTAGATCCTTAGTTGGTCCAGGTGGACCTCCAGAGCTGTGCGGGAGACTTGACGGGGGTCTTCGGTGGCGTGACAAAAAAATGGGGGTTCACAATTCGTAGTCGAGGGACCACGAAATTTTATAGGTGCTTTCAATAGTGAAGAACTAAAATGTTGGCTTGACTTCACTTATCAATGTTTTTTTTATAGTGTAGGCAGATAATGCCACTTGCTCGTTTGCCGGCCTATGCCAAAAAAAAAAAAAAAAAAAAAAATATAATATTTTAAGAAACTCATCGACTGTTACTTGTAAAATTTGCATATATGAGACCTCTTAGCCATTTGGTTGCAAGTAACGCCTGTAACCTCCCGCCACTGCTGGTGGGAGGATACTTATATCCGACCGGATAGCGACCACCGTACACTGGTATTAAAACCTGCCATAGTGACCCATACACGTTGTATGGATCCCATTCCAGGGTCAGCCAGTGTATACGGTTCTCCCTTATATACCTATACCTATCCCTTCCCTGATTCCTTCCCTTCCCATACTAGCTGGTGGGAGGATATTCGTATCTGCGACCACTATACACGGTGTTAAGACCCGCCATAGTGACCCACCCCTGTAGCTCATTTCAAGAGTAATAAAAACCTCTCACCACTTATCCAATACGGGTCCTGACATCGTGATCGATGTCATCAGACCCGTGCAGTATACACCTAGGAAATTAACTTTATCCATTTGTTGAAAGTGACGAAGTAATAACGCCACCTCTTTTCTTTAATTTACATTTTTTTTTTATTGCCTTGATAGGCAGACGAGCAAGCGGCCCGCCTGATGGTAAGTCACCGCCGCTCATGGCCATCGGCAATACCAGGAGCAACAACCAAGCCGCTGCCTACCAAATAATTTTATAAAATCATTTCAGATTATTTCCCATAAATCAATAGAAAAACAACGTAAATGGTTCACTGAATCATGGTAATATTTGGGTACAGTTTTATAATAATTAATTTGGAGACGTGTTATGCGCGCGGGTGTGCGAGTGTAGTGTACTGCGCATGCGTGGTGCCGCCGTGCCGCCGAACTGAGCGTTCGGGTGGATATGAAAGACAAGAGCGACGGATAGTCTTTCTAGGTAAGCAGATTACTTTTTAAAATGGTTGAGTCACGTTTAAGACAGTTTTATCTACGGCACGAATTGACTGGCATGGCTGGAACAGTGCGACTGTTTTACAAAAAAAAACGAGGTATTTAATTTTTATTAGCTAGATTGTCGAGACGAGGCGTTAGCTCGCCTGATTGTAAGCATCACACCTGCCCATTATCAGAAGCATAACCACATAGAACCTTGATTTACAAAGCCTTGCATTGCACTGAACTGCGCTCGTCTCTCTGAGATATAAGATGTTAAGTCTCCTAAGGCCATGTAATTTCACAAGCTTCAATAGCCTTCAAACCGAAACACAACAGTGCCTACACACTGTTGCTTGGCGGAAGAAATAGACAAAGCAGTAGTACCAACCTAGATGGCTCATATGAGGGACCTACCACTTATCTTGGTTTAATTTAAATTTGATACTAAAACTACGACATTTATGCACCAATTTTGATGTTTCTTCCACTATAAAGTACTACTAATATTATAAACGCGAAAGTTTGTAAGTATGGATGTATGTTTGTTACTCTTTCGCGTAAAAACTACTGAATGAATTTTGAAACTTTACAATAATATAGCTTATACATCAGAATAAGACATAGGCTACTTTTTATCCCGGAAAAAGCAGATCACGCGGGCGGAGCCGCGAGAAAAACTAGTAAATCATAATTTTTAGTATATGTATAGTATCAATCATTAACTATTTAACTACAACAGCGTCGCGGCAAAACTGCTTAATAAAATTTTTGAATATTAGTTTAGTTACAGTTCGAAAGTTTTTAACATTCTCAATAATACTTCAGTATCCCAAATATTAACCAGCCAACTTTGGCACCCTAACTACAGCCTCCAGCGCCCGAGAAGGTTTCATATTGACCTATACGTATTACGAGTACTCTCGCCACGCTCTCTTTCAGGTTGTGCGAGAGGGATGCAGCACAATATGGCTGCAAATACGCATGTGAGCGAAAAAGACAGCTATAGTTGGATAGACGGCCGGGCTTACCATTTCAGTGTGCTCCGAACGCCAGTCAGTCGCGGACTGACGAAACTTTCGAAATTCAAATTCGTGCGCGTGTAGTTCTTTTTTCAAAATAGGATCTCGCGTGTGCACAGTATAAACAGTGTTATCCTGACAAATAAAATAGTCGTGCTGTGTGTATATTATAAATTGATAAGTGTATGTTATTGCAAACGGTCGTATAGCCGTGTGTGAAGTGCCGGTGACGAAAATATATTTTGTAACAAAACCGTTCCCAAAGGATTCGCACCAAGTGAGTAATACGAAGCTTAAAAACTCCTTTAGGTTATGGCCGCCTAGTACTTGTGTATCAGTCCCATATTTGTAGGTTACTTTTCGGGTCATTTAAATATATTTTCTTATTCATTATTATTATCAATTTATCTACATAGATAAGGCTAGAAAGATATATTTCTGACGTATTAAGGTAAATAAACTTTGTTTTGTTTAATATGCCCAAATTATTCCCCTAACCTCATTTCAGTATTCGTTCCCGCCGACTCCCAGGGCTTCTGATTTCTTCATCTTATTCATCCATTTTAGGTTCTTTAGCGCCATTTAAAATTATCTTTAAGTCATAAACTATAAACAAAAATATCTTAAACGCATAATATGCGAATATTTAGAAAGAAAATGGAACTGGGACGTTGACCTAATTATAATAGAAATATTAAATTTTTAGCTTCCTACACATTTTTACTTTTAATATTTAAGTAAGTCAACAAAATTAATGCAACTGACTGGTGTTCTAGCTAGTCGTAGTTAGTAGTCGTTAAATGCAATTAGACTATCAGATACAATCACGGTTTAAGCTTAAACGGAATTTAGTGTTTTAATTTTATTTTTATAATCACCCACTACATTGGCTTTATCAAAATCGATTCAGTACATAGTTAAAGTGGGGCACTCCATGAAACCAAATACACGGTAGTGTATATAAACTCCTCTACGCCTGTGGTTTTGTTTTTATTTATAAATGAATAAATCATTTTAATTGATGTATTATCTGTTTTACAAAAGCCAAACTCTGTCATTAGCCAGTATTAATCTGTAGCAACGAATATAAAAATGTATTTTTCAATAAATTAAGACTGACTTCCACATCGATGCGATGATCGTATTTATCTACTAAAACTATTTAAGACACATTAAATAAAACTAATAAAAACGGATTTTATCGCAGTTTTTTATTAATTTTGTTCCGACGTTTCGAAAGCTTTTCCGCCTTCGTGGTCGTGGGGTGGACGGTCGGGATCAAAATTAATAAAAAGCCGCGATAAAATCCGTTTAAATTAGTTTTATTTCAATGTGTAATATTCGCATAAACATAAGAAATCATTACTGTTTCAGACACGTCAAAAAGTATGAACATTGGGTATTATTAATCATGTTTAATGTTTAAATACGATTAAGGACCATCGTGCAAGTTGCCTAAATTATTTCAATATATAATTAAAAATATTTTTGACAATATTAAAACGATTTAATATAGGTATACTGGATAGATGAGTAAATCAGGGCGTTGCCAACGCACGGTTAGGTCACAAATTTCTTCAGTAGGTATTTTATAATGATTTTCTTATTAATTTCTCAGTGTTAAAATCACCTAGTACCTACTTCGAAGTTCTTCTACGTTGCTTCTGTTAATGGATAGACAGATAAATAGATAGATAGATATAGATAATTTGACGCTTGCCATCACGCGAGGGATCTGGTCGTCTCGTTATCTTAAGTTATTAAAAAAAAAATATTTGCTACATAATTTACTCTTTTGGATAAAGATTTCATAGAAGGCAATGGACAAAATGGAGTCCAGTTACGAGTTTTGATAGATGCTACTAGCTAGCAGACCCAAGACATCCTTAGGTTCGTGGAACCCTGCCAACTAAAAGGCAAAGCAATGGCTACCTATCATCCTGAATTAGAACAGCGTGGCGAGACCACGGCCTATTAAATAGGCTTTGCCGCGCAACGGGACAGCGAGGCTGATTAAGATTATTTTTATTAATTCTGACCTCTTAAAACCTGCGTATAAACGTATTCCAACAACCACTCCGCCCAGTTTGATGTTAATAAAAATTCCTTCAGAGCGTCTGTTCATAATTTTTTCACTTTCCTCCCTGAGGCATTTATTAGGGTCCGTACAATATAAGTGTATTATTAGTACGTCTTATAAGCAACGTTTGTGTATACTAAATTTTACTTTATAAGCAAGAAAAGTTAATCTTGCAAGGAATATTTCAGTGTTTACTTTCTTTTTCTACATTGCTTTCGTATCTTGTACACCACCACATATTACCAAGATTTGCGTTATGATCTAATGGTCTATAATAGTAGCCCTGTATTCTATGTCCCACTACGGGCACGGGCCTCCTCTACTGAATGAAAGGGATTAGGCCTTAGTTCACCACGCTGGCCTAATGCGGGTTGGCAGACTTCACATACTTTCGAAAATCTTATTGAGTTCTCAGGTATGCAGGTTTCCCCACGATGTTTCCTTCACCGTTAAAGCAAGCGATAATATACACGTAGCTTAGAAAAGTCGGAGGTGTATGCTCTTTGGAGCTGGCTTCGAACCTGCGACTTTCCCGCTGAGCTATCGCTACTGATAGTGTATGATTATTAAAATATAAATTATCATTAACCGCGACTTGTTACACGACGTGTATGTACACGTCACGGTTAAGGATAATGGTTATTCTATACTTACTTTATTATATGTGTGTTTCGAACTTCGTTGCTTCGTTTCGGATTTATAAAATAGGGGCCAGGTGATATCGACACATGCACGCTATATGAAATTGTATGGAAACTGTGGTTCCTGCACCTCGATTCAGATATTTTCGGTAATTTGACCGAATCGTTCAATTGAATATCCTTTCCAACAGACAGATGTCGCGCTATTCAGAATAGATTTCGTTTCCGTTCGATTCGAAATCGGTTACAATATCGATATTCGCACGATAAAATATTATATTTACGAAGTTAGTAGTCAATATAGAAAAATAAACAAATATATTGATACGCTGAATAAAACCTTATTTACTCAATTTTATTAACTAGATATCTATCTTACTTTTCCATTCCTGTTGTTTTTTTTAAACTTGATCTGGTGGTAAGTACAGGTCAGTTCAAATATAACGTCAACAAATAAAAGATTATCTATCAGGCCAAATCGTAGTCATTTTCCAGGTTTTATTTTTTCGATTCAGTTCCCCATTTCAAGTCTAGAACTACCACTGTGAAATAAAATTTCACATTTGAAGACGTATAGACTGACAATTTAGTGTAATGCAAGACTGGAGTTCCCGGTTTGGGTGGAAGCCAAAAATGTAACAAACTTTGCAAGCGTCTCTACTACTGCATGGAAGGTTCGACAATCGACTTATAATGCGTTTTGAAGTAACGAAACTAGGGTATAATGGTAGTTAATATAAATTATTCATAGAGAAAACTGATGTTATAGTGGCACTAACGCCTGTAATCATAGGGAGAATTGAAACCAATACCCCTACATTTCATGGAGCTTATTTCCGTCCCATGATGTAAAAGGGGTCGAGTCTATCACCATACCGCACATAATTCAAGACTCCGAGCCGATACTGAGTATTCTGTGAGATGAAAAGCCAATATTACTTTTACTCAACGAGGGGCTCGAACCAGAGATCTCAGTAGAGCAGTCGTACTGTGTACGCATTACAATTACGCCACCGAGACAGTTCATCATGAACCATGGTGTAGTCAGTGTAACCAGGACACTCACTCACCCATTGTAGTATCAGAAAGAAAGAAAGAAACATTTATTATTGGACTAGACACAAAATACATAGTTTTCTTTTACGTACAACATAACAGTACCGTGCTAGACCAATAACAGGACTCCCCATTCAGCGTTATGCTGAAATACAGCCTTAGCTGTACTACAGCGCTGTACTACCATGCAAACATACTTCAAAAACAAATATAACTTAACCCTTCAAACAGTACAAACGGATTTGGAACACGAAAACTAATTCCCCACTAAAAACCTCGGCGCAAAACCAAACATTCAACCCGTCTATCGCTCATGTAACGGTAGAAGTGTCTAATTGGGTTAGATAGACCCTTTGTCGTCCCTTCATCGCAACCGGGACAATGGAGCCTGCGTAATTTTAAGCGTTGTTCTATGGCCGATCGGATTTCAATTATTCACATCGACTTTCGGCTTACACAGCGAGCCCTTGATTTTGGTTCAAGCACGATTTGAGGGTTCGGGTTTTTTCTTTTCGTAACGTTATTGGGTATAATCGACCGAATCCGTAAATGTGTGTTAGAATTATTTTTTGTGTTGATCTCGACTGTTACGATTGATATTTCAAGCGATTTTATTAATGCAATATTTTATAAGTTTTTATCTGTGCCTGTTAGTACAGGTAAAAAATACATTATATAATAATAAATATACACCCAACAGTCGTAAATATAGCCCTGACACCAGACTAGGTTAAACCTACATCGTGGGTATCACGAAACTACGAGGGACTAGCGGTCCCACAACACCCAGACTCGAAACAAACATTTGTGGATCACATAAAAACTTGTCTCGGTGCGGGAATCAAACCCACGGCCTCTCGCTTCGTACATGACTACTCACTCGCTGCGCCACGGAGGCTGGCTCATATGTTTCAATAGAATCTTAAACCAGTTACACTTAACTGATTAAGATTAAATTTTGCACACTGTTTACAATTAAATGTTAATACACACTCAGTTAAGTATTTTAAATGGTCACTGATCTAAAGTGGCTTCTTTTGTTTACAAGGCATATATTACGGTTAACCAATCAAAGGGTTTGATGAGTAAGACTGAACCATTAAATGAGTAACGTCATACAACATCCAATATGAAATATCTTGAATGTACATACTGCATACCTTACATATTTCAAACTTTTTCTTCTCTTGTTCTACTCATTATTTGGGCCTCCGGATATCTCATTGGTGAATGATACGAAATGCAGCAAGCAGCTACTTTGCATCGGTTTTTCGTGAAACAGTGGTATCGACCCAGTAGAGCCAGCCGATTCATGCTGTAGACAAATGTTAGATGCATGTACAGCCATGTCTCTAAAACCACACATACAAAGCAAGATATACATCGTATCCTGACACCTTCTTAGAAGTAATTAAACTAAATCAATAACTCGTAAGCCAACCTAAAATGGCACATTCACTAAATTCAGGGCAACAGATAAAATTGTTACGCTTACATTATGTTAAAGATATAGAAAAACAAAAGCAAAGTTATAAATCATTAAAGAAACAACAAACTTATAAAATTATTAAAACATCCAGTCAGAAATCTGTTATGGCTTCAAAAATTTATTCAAAAAGGTGAGATCAAATTAGGAGAGTATTAGCGCGTTTTCCTTTTTTTAAAATTGAATAATGAGAGAGCAAGTCGCTCGCGTGATGGTAAGTGCCACGCAACGGATTCAACACCACACAGAACTTTGAATTATAAAGCACTGTATGGCACTGAACTGCACTTGTCACCCACAAACATAAATGTTAAGTCTTATGAAATTACTGGGCACTATGAGACTTACCATCTTATGTCTTGGGGTTACGAGTGCAGTTCAGTGCTATGCAGTGATTTGTAATTCAAAGTTCTGTGTGGTGTTGCTTCTGTTTATGGGCTAGCGTGGCGCCTTGCCCGTCTAGTCATTGAATTAAATAAAAAAAACGCCGTAAAATCGTTCCCGCTACCGCTTGTTTGATATTTCACGCGGCTTAAATAAGCTGGCTCTATAAATTATATCGTACAACCAAGTTTATGCAAGCATACGTCTCGAGAACTTTATATAATGGCTCGTCTGTATAAAATTACCATTTCACTCTGTAGTCTTCACGTAATATTATATTTCTTTAATTTAATTCGGTATTTTCTTAGTACTTGGGTTTCAAGTTAGATAAATGTGCTCTACAATTACAGTTGTAATTGTGCGTAGTTACGCAAAAAGGAACCAACCCACAGCAAGTTTAAACGAAGATACTGATTTTGTTTTACTAAATTCAATGATTTAAACTAATTTTATCTCGTAGTTTTCTGTGAAATCGGGCATGAAATATATTTCATGTACGACTTTGCAAAAAAATACGGTATCAAAGTCAAGGTGGTAGGTCCCTCGTATGCGAGAGGCCGTCTGGGTTGGTACCACCGCTTTGTCTATTTCTGCCACCAAGCAACAGTATGTAAGCACTGTTGTGTTTCGGTTTGAAGGACATTGAAGCCAGCGAAATTACTGGGTATTATGAGACTTAACATTTTATGTCCCGGAGCGACGAGCGCAGGTCAGTGTCATACAATGCTTTGTAATTCAGAGTTCTGTGTGGTGTTACCACTGTTTATGAACAGGCGTGGCGCTTACCATCAGGAGAGCACCTTCCTCGTCTCGTCATTCTTTCAAATAAAAAAAAAGTCACTCTCTCGGCTCGCGCTAACTCTATCATCGACTCAACTGAGCCATGATAAAAAATAGTCCTGTCCCATTGATCACGGTTTATGGTAATTATCTTTATTGTCTTCTTTATGGGGCTCAATTCCCGCACCGAGTTTTCCACAAATGTTTGTTTCGGGTCTGGGCGTTGTGAGACTACCATTGCCTCGTAATTTCTGACACCCACTATACAGATTAACTTAGTGTGGGATAGTCCTGACTACATAATTATGTGACTGTTGGGTGTATTTACTTATGTATGAAAAATTCAAAAGATAATAAACACAAACCACCTTGTAAGCAGTCTTTGAGATCTTAAAACACTTGCAAACATCATAGGAGTCAGTTGTTCTGGAAAGACATTTTAATCCTAGTTCATATTGTTGAAAACTTAGTCTAGTTCATTATAAATTAAGTGTGGGGTTTGTTTAAGTTCACACACGAAGTGCTCGGTAAGAAAGCCACTTACTTTCCGTAATACTACTACTTTTATAACATGAAAATGTTATATACTACTAGCTGTCTCTCGCGGCTCCGCCCGCGTTATCTGCTTTTTCAGGGATAAAAGTAGCCTAACAGTGGGACCATTTTTTTTTTTAACCTTGCTCGGCAAAGTGACTACGCTACACCTGATGGTAATTGTAGCGCAATCCAAGAATAGTGTCGACCAACGATAAACAATGTGTCCATCGTAGGTCGGCAAGATCATGCCGGCCTGCCAAAGGGCCAAGGGGGAGAGGAAGGAAAAAGGGATGGGAAAAGGGTTAGGATCAGGGGGCAAGCCCCCTGGGGAGAACCGGATATACACTGGCTGACCCTGGAACGCGACCCACACAAGGTGGGCCACTATGGCAGGTTTTAGCACCAGTGTACAGTGGTCGCTATCCGGTCGGATGCAAGTATCCTCATACCAGCAAATTTGTCGAAAATTGGTCGTACCAACTCAGAAACCTTCGTGGACTCATGCACAACAACTTTGCTAAAGATCATCACATGATCAAATGCATAGTTTACGATTTCATAAAGGACATACAGACAAACATTAATTTTTATATAATATAAATTAAATTAAATTGATAAAATTTACTTTTTCACGACTGCTCTAAGTTTTTAGATTTTTTGGAGTCGGTGCAATTTCAGTTGAACAACACTGACTGAGAAAATTGTATCGGCTCTTTTTCTCTCTGCAGGTTTATTCCCGGCCCACTCACTGCCTCTTCTCGTGCTATCTCTATCATTTTCTCCATGTCTTGGTATGAGCGTTATGGTACAGACCTCCACGATGGAGATCGTCATTTTTTTCAGTTGATTTCTCGTGGACCCATGCTTCAACATTATCGTTTATTTAAAGATTAATTAACGTTTTTCGTGACTCCTCAAGGTTAACTTCTGAAGTCGTTTTTTTAAATACTTACTACATTATGCTTAAAAACATAAAAATAAATCAACTCAGATTTCGTTCCCTGAGTAATTAGTGTCTTTTGTTCGAACACAGCCGTTGAAATTTTTAGGAGGATGAAAAACATTTTGTTGGGCTTAATGGGTTCCGCATTGGCTCGTGGAAAAAAGGGTTTTTTAATGTTTCAACGGTAATGAACTGGCGTATTGTTGTTTATGCAATTAGCCTTTTCGGGACTGTGTGGGTTCACGAAATATTTTGGCTAAATTGGAGAGCAGATAAGGGTTGGGAAGCTTAAAGCCTCTGAGTGAAAGGATTATGTGTGGATAAATTTATAAACAGTAGATCTTTTTAGGTACAGATGTAAGCCTGTATTGGGTACTACTAAATTGGTTGTTGTCAGCGCAGCATGCTTTGTTAAACCTTGTTACAGAAAGATTTGGCTTGTGGTTTTCACAACCGCCCGTCTGCATGACGTCTACCCCTTTGGGGAGGAAACCCCAAAACCCCAAAACTTTACGTCGGTTTTTTTGTGAGACATTGGTAAAAACACGGATGAGCCGGCCCATTCATGATGTAGATAAAACTGTCTGATAAAAGTGGCCAACCCTAGACCTACCGCTTAATAAAGGGATTCGAAAGTATGTATGGGAAATAAAAAAATCCAGTCTAATCACTCTAATATATTTGAACTTAGCCTTAATGCTCTCCGATGTGAATAACGGAACACGGATATCAAGATTTAACCCCTAAAAGAGATAAGAGGTAGAAAATTAATATGTAAGACGGGCAGAGGCCTGAGTAGAAAACTAGCACATAAAAAACACAGCTTTATTAAATTAAAAACCTCTTTAAATCAAAGCGTAGCTCCAAGCAAAATTCTATAATTTTCGATTATAAATTATCATATCGGAAATTTTCTAAAAACACTTAATAAACTTACGATACCTAAATTTATATTTTATTAAGGAACAAAATTAAACCGTATTCTGAAATTATTTAGCCTTTCAAAGAAAAGCAGACCTTATTTGATATACATAAAGTAGTTTATTTTGAATTATTATTTTCTCTTTGCAAAGGCGTAATTACTTTTCGTAATATTCATAGGCGATAATTGTATAATATTTTCTTTATTCAGGAGAGATGAAAATTCTGTATATTTGTATTTTATTTTATAACATAGGTCGGTAAACGAGCAAGTGTGTCACCGGATGTTAAGTGATTTCCACCGCCCATTTACATTTACATTACCAGAAGAATCATAGGCGCGTTGCCAACCTTAAAGGAAAGGTATAATTAGGGATTGGAAAGGAGAGGAGTATTTGGGCATCCGGATATCTTACTCACTGTACGAAATGCAGCAGCAAGCCGCTACTTTACGTCGGTCTTCTGTGAGACAGTGGTAATGACCCGAGCCGGCCTATTGATGATGTAGACAAAACTGTCTTCATCGTGGCTCAAATCCACCTCCTCTTCCTAATCCCTTATCCATTCCCTTTAAGATCGGCAACGCGCCTATGATTCTTTTAGTGTTATAGCCGTACATAGGCGGTGGAGACTACTTACCATCAGATGACCCACTGGATCGTTTGCCAATCTACGCTATAGAATAACAGTAACCATATCAGCTAGAAACACAAGAACAGTAACTTTATATTTACGAATAAATCCAGCTTGCCTAAATCATACCTAGTCATAAGTTTTACCGGTTTCCACATATGGAAGTTTATGGTTGAAAGATAGACAATAAAATACTCGTTTTGGTTAACTTATGTTATGGCGTGACTTCACGATCCGTTACTATGTTTAATATAGTTGTGTTACAGGGTTTGGTGCAAGTAAAGAGATGTGGAGATTTGGTAGTATGCAGAATAATGTATTTTTTAGGTTAGAAGGTTCAATTCAACGCGTTTTTTTTTTCTATTTGACTTCGCCGAGTGCCCCGATGGCATAGTTGTATTGCTTCCATGATACAACTGCTGTGCTGAGGGCTCGGGTTCGATATCGGGACGGTTCGATATTTAATTTTGGCCTGACGATTCGAAAGTTTGGCACCCTTCGTGGTCAAGGGGTGGACCACCCCAAAATTAAATCCACGATAAAATCTATTTAAATTAGTTTTATTTCAGTGTTAATATTCACTTAAATATAAGAAATCATTCAGTTAATATTGTAAACAAGTTACTCGGAATTCATATACACAGACTCTAAACAAAGCCGGTAAACTCTTAAAAACAAGACACTGATAATAATATAATTATACAAAACAAACCATAACTTTTGAATCAAGGTATAATTATAGCAGAAACACCATACGCCGCTCTCCCACGCCATTCTAGTAATATTTTGTTCCAAGCTGTTCCAACCCCAGCTCACGTGACGAGATCCGTTCGTGTGTCACGATTTTTAAGACCCCCCCGACCACCTTCGACAGAGCACACGAATAACGCAGTAATTACACCGTGTAATTATTTCAACCGTGTTGTTATTACATTAGCATGTATGTTATGATAAATCTTGGGAATAAATCATTTTATACAATGTTATATCAGCCCTTTAATATTTGATTTTTATTTAATTTACATACTTCATACATAAATGTATAGGCGTACTTAATGACGAAGGCTTTCTGTCAGTTAACTTAAGGTGGTGGTAGACATAGAAGAAAATAGGTGCGAAAATAAACATCTTGTTAGATTAAGTATCTTTACATAGTATAAAATAAAGTCGTTTCCGCTGTCTGTTAGTTGTTCGGTCTCTCCATGCGAGAGGCCGTCTGGGATGGTGCAACCGCTTTGTCTATTTCTGTGCCAAGCAGCAGTGTGTAAGCACTGTTGTATTTCGGTGTGAAGGACTTTGAAGCCAGTAAAATTACTGGGTATTATGAGACTAGAGAGAGAGAGAGCGCAGTTCAGTGCCATGCAGTGGTTTTGCTTTTGTTTATGGGCAGGCGTTTACCATCAGGCGAACGCTTTGCTTGTCTTGTGAATCAAATAAAAAATATAATTTTTTCGTAGTACCATGAAAAATCCAAGGACAAGATTTCTATATCGTTTGCATAGTAAATCAAAGATTGAACGCCGTCGGAAACCGCAGGGCGCGGCCGACCACTATCGCGCCATCGGTGATGTGTGCCAGCAAACTGGTTGATACAACCGCTAAAATGTAGTAATGTATACAACCCTGTTGGTATATTCTGCATGGAAGAGTTATGCTTTGGTATTTAATATTCAACCAATGAAAAATCGGAGGAGGTCCGCAATTCGCGCGTGTATTTTTTGTGTATAATAGTGTTAAGAAAAGTCCGATTTTGACGATTATTTGATTTGACAGACAGCCTCAAGGTAAGGCTGCGAAGCGAGAGGTAATAGGCTTGATTCCTGCACCGAAACTAATGTGTGATCCCCAAATATTTGTTTCGGATCTGGGTGTATGGTGACTTAGGCTGTCAACTAGTAGTTGTGTTGTCAAATATGTAATTCGAGTGGTAGAGCCACGCTGTAGGCAGTTTTGTCTACAGCATGAATAAGGCCGGCTCGACCAGGTCGTTACCACTGTTTCACAGAAAACCGACGTAAAATAGCGGCTTGCTGCTACGTTTCGTACGGTGAGTGAGATATGGGAAGGCCCAAATCTCCCTCCCCTTCCCAATCCCTAATTACCCCTTTCCTTTAAGGTTAGCAACGCACCCATAATTCTTTTAGTATTGTGAGCGTACATGGGCGGTGGAGCTCACTTATCATAAGGTGACCGACTTCGCCGTTTGCCGGCTTATAAGAAAAAAAGAAAAAATATCCAAATGGACTCCATCTTAAAGTAATAACTTGAAAACCATGTCTTATGCATCCATTACTTATAATTTGGTTGAAATTTAAGTTAGTTTTTAAACCATTGTAACTTATCCACCCTAAAATTATTACACTTATGAGATAAGAAAATACCACCCTGTTAGCCTTCTAATTTCCCAATACCGTCGCCATGGTGACGGGAAAAACCTGATGTCTTGTAATCCAACATCGCCAGCCATTGGCAAATATCCAAAATTGAATATCATGTTGCAAACACTTGAAAGGCATTATTGAATTATTTTAAACCGGTATGGATCAAGGGGCCGGTTGAGTGTTTTTACTGACCCTTTGTGCTTAATGGAGAGGTTTAATTAAAATTTTGATTCAGTTTCTATTCGGTTGGTAAACAGTGGCTGTTTAATAATATCCAGCGTTCTACAATGCGATTTTTAAGGCATTTTCTACCTCACACAACCACTCTGGAACCAGCTGTCGCCGGCGGTCTTTCCGAACCGTTACGACCTGGGAATCTTCAAGAAGAGAGAATATTCTTTCCTAAAAGGCCGGCAACGGTGGTAGGATATTCATATCCGCTCGGATAGCGACCACCTTATACTTGGTCTTTAAAATTGCCATAGTGACCCACATACTTTGTGTATATCGCGTTCCAGGATCATCTAGTGTAAATCCGGTTCTCGCGAGGAGCTTGCTACATGACTTGATGGTTCGTTGGAGCGGGTATAGGTGTACATCCTTGTATCCCTATGCCTGTATCCGTCTGTGGTGACTGCGCCGTTCCAGTCGCAGAACCTTCGATTTTCTTCTTCCCTCTTGGGTGTTTAAAGAAGCATATAAGCCGTTATGATTCTGGTAACTATCGATAAATTCATTGTTTGCCAGTAGTCGTTTCTAGACTGCACTACGATTATCATCAGATGTAGTGGTGTCACTTTACCCTGCTCGGATAAAAAAGCAAAGAAACTAGTCTTGGCTTCTTCACTCTTCGCCACTAAATTACTTTGTACGCCACCAATACAGCTCTTCATGAAAGTTTATTACTTTTCGTTTATTTCAGTTTTGGCTAGAGTTATAAACAAACACAAATCAAATTTTAAAAGCTACTTTGTGTGAACATTATTTTAAATTTTCATTACTGGAATTTATTTGCCTTTCAGAATCCAATGAATTCATCGTTTATAAATGTAGGTTTCATTTCGTGACTTGCAAATTTTATCGGGCAAGCTGCGTAGTTTTGTTAGTAATAATTTTATTGCCTAAATATCTCTATACATTATTTTTCAAAAGTGTTTTTTTTTCGGAACGTCATAACTTCCATAAATCTCGAGGAAATCTAATAATTTAAATGCCATTTTAAAGCTGGTTTAACGCTTTTGACGAAATAGACAAATGTTTTGACAAAAAAATATGAAAAATTAACAATACCATCTGTTGACATTATAATCAACTAATTTGTTATATTGTATTTACTTATTTCTACTTTAATTTATTACGTAACTGACCACTATCAATGCAAAATATTAGTACGGTCACCTAGTTTTAATTTAACCTTAATTTCTACTTTAAAGAAATTTTGTAAGAAAAGGCGCTATACTCGTTTAAAAGTAAATACTTTTGACCAACTGATGATAAGTAATCACCACCGCCTATAACACCTACAACATCATCAAGGATTTACACCTATATCCGCCCCAACCAACCATCAAGTCATGGCGCAAGCTCCTCGGAAGAACTGGATATACACTGACTGATCCCGGAATGCGATCCACACCAGGTCACAATCATAGGTTTTAAGACCATGTGTTCGATGTTAAAACCTGTCATAGTGTCCCACCAGTGATATAATTATAATTACCAACATAAAAAGTACATACCCCGCACCGAATCAAGCGCGAGAGCTTTATTGCATTAACCATATCAAAATAGGTTTTTCTCATCATACTTTCCATCTACGAACGTACTGCCCCAGTAAAGTCCTAACAAAAGACATGAAATTTTTATGACTATTTCTTAATGATGAAATATTAAGAAATAGTCCATTCAATACTTTGTCCCTTACGTGATATTCACGAAAACATATTGTGTAGCGCTACGTGAAACTGCGTAGTTCGTAGCCAATAACTCGTAGCGCTACGGCGTAGCAAGACAAAATATCTACACGGGAAATAAATCACAAATTACTGTAATAAACACGTGTTCCTGTCTATCTTAATATACTTTGATAAGGGGTTCTGGGTAAAATACATCCATATTACATTTACAACGTGTTGCGGAAAGGTGTAGGTATATTTCAAGGTCGTTACATACATCTGACAATGAGTGCTTATGTACAGGATTTTATCGAAACCTAGACATCCTAAAATGGTAGGCAAATTTTAATCACTCGTGTAATACGATCAATAATACCGACTACAACCCTACAAATTAACTAAAGTGCGTGAGCGAGAATAGCAATGCTCGAGTGAGACAAAACACAACACAACATCAACAAGACAGACAGACAGCGGGAAGCGACTTTATTTTATACTATATATTGATGGTAAAAGGGCTACTGCTATGGATCAGCTCGACCTGTACAGTTGTGGTCAGTATTTACAAATGCCTTTTTATAGGAGACGTCACCAAACGAGGAAATAGTTCAGCTGAAGGTAACTGATATCTGCTGCCTACGAACACCCAAAATACTAGAAAAATCTTGGTTAGTCTTCAGTTACATCACTCACCATACAAAACTCGACAACGCGTGGCCACAATAAGTCGATTTTCAGTAAGACGTAGGGACCCGGTCGAGTGGATCCATCGATTTGTCTATATGTAGAATGAGTTGGCCGACTCGACCGGGTTGTTTCCAATTTCTCACAGAAAATCAATGTATGTTTAATACAGTGACTAAGATATCTAGGGGCGCAAATCACCCTCCTCTTCCCAATTCCTTAATAATCCCTTTCCTTTTGATGTCCAATATTTGCAAAAAAATAATATATCTTTAACGCATCGATAATTCCACAGGTATTATGGATGCTCATGGGCGGTAGAAATCTTCAGGTGATCCACTTGTTTGTTTGTTGGCCTCTGCAATAAAACAAAAGTGCCTACAACGAAGCTAGAGCTTAACAAATACTTACGTATGTAACATACAAAAATCCGTCCAGGTAAAGTCACTTTGCCGTGGTCGGATAAAAAAGGTGGATAATAATTTTACTGTTGGATGGTATGGTATAGTGAGATTTTCGAAGGCCCAAAATAAAAAAGAATAACATGATCACAATTTATATCCCAAAACATCAGCAAAGCAACCATTAATCCATCGAGATTACAACTGCTCACATCAAGCACAGTTACTTACTCCCTTTCGTACTTAATGTTATACAAACGACTTTTTTAACATAAATACTATTTGCACACAAAAATCATTATCATCAAACACCAATTTCAGCTTATTACCTCATGAATCTCAAGTAACAGAATAATGTTTCGACGTAATGAGAAATAGGGAGAATTTTCAAAAGCATCACCTTCAGCTCACATGGTTGTTTTTTTTCTCGGTGATAAATTAAGCAATAAATTAGGCGATGTAAAAGACCCGAGGCGATTTTTCATTGAAAATTGCCGCGGTTGAGTTTTAGATGCGAAAATGGCTGGTAATGGGGTGTTACTACGGTAACTCGTTTGTGCCTTATTTATATATATATAGTATTTTATTTATGTATTAGTTTAGGAATTCCAGTGAAAGATGTACATTAAAACATTACTAAATAAAGTATAATAGTATCGTGCAAATGTACTGCGCTAATTTTAAAAATCGCAGCTGCAGAAATAATATAGCAAATAAAAAGCAATAATGAGAAATATGCAATCATGAAAATATGCTATCGTATTGCAAAACAGTAAACAAACATGAGGAGTGGAACACCAACATCTTACAATCTTTACAAGGTAGTAGATCTCTCTAATGCGAGAGGCCCTCTGGGTTGGTACCGCCGCTTTGTTTGATTGCTTTGTTTAACATTGAAGCCAGTGCTGGGCATTATGAGACTTAACATATTATGTCTCGGGGTGGCGAGCGCAGTTCAGAGCCATGCAGGGCTATGTAATACAAAGTTCTGTGTGGTGTTGCTTCTGTTTATGGGTAGTTGTGGCGCTTATCATCAGGAGAGCGCCTTGTTCGTCTCGTCATTTAATCAAATAAAAAAAATCTTACTCCTAAAGCTAGCCTCACCTGCACGTGGTACACCCTGCTGATTAACGGACGAGGCAATGGCGAAATTTACTTCCCGTTTCGGGTTATGGGCGTAAGACTCGACCTACATAATGCCAAATCCACCGTCATATAATGATGGGAAGGCCGACCCTGGCATTAAGCCGAAGGAAAGTAAATTGTGGAAGTCATGTATATTTACAAAGTGATCTCTCCAGAGGGCTTGACAGTAACAAAATTTATTTCATTCACTTCACTACCAACGTTTTATACAGTGTTATTATTATACATATAAGGAAAAGAAATCAAAGGAATACCGAGTAAATTTCCTCGATTAATATCGAGAAGTGAGTTCAGAAAATAGCTAATTTCATATTTCACAAGGAAGTAACAAATATAGATCAACGACAGAAATAAATTTTACTTGTGGTGATGACCAAAGTTAGTATATGTTAGTTTATTCAGTAAGTATTATGAGTTACTAACTTTCTATAATCTGGTATCAATTCAATGATTCAATGTATCTAGTTACTTTAGAACTGTATAACTAACTAGTTTTTGCTCGCGGCTCCGCCCGCGTGAACAGCATTTTCCGGGATAAAAGTAGCCTGTAACCGTCTCCAGGGTCCCATCTATCTCTGTAGATAAATTCATCAAAATCAGTTCAGTGATTTAGGCGTGAAAGCGTAACAAACAAACTCACTTTCGCATTAACTTTCACCCCCCTTTTCATCTCTTATTAACAAAAATTTCCAAAATTCCTGAAACACGTATTTATTTGTTTTACGTCAATAACCGAAATACAAAATTTTGTTTATGTAACTTTCAAAATGACGGACTTTCATACATATTATCATCCCCTATTTTGACCCCTTTGGGGTGGAATTTTCTAAAATCCTTTCTTAGTGGGTGCCTACATAACAAAATGAATATACAGTCCGAATTTCATGCTTGTAGCCTTGATAGTTTGCGCTCGGCGATGATGAATCAGTCAGTCAGTCAGGACATGTTATTTTATAAGTATAGATGAACTATGAGAGATGCAACGTCTCTAACTATTCTTATCTTCTTTCTCCAACCTTGTTCCCATTTTTGGTTAGATCTCTTCACTTTTGCGCCAAATTGTCTCGGATTATAGTAAGTAATTGGGCTTGCTTGAGGTATGTGTGTATTTGTCAACTAAGAGCGCCATGTCTCAGCTTGGAAAAATTTGGAGAGATCGCAACATTTCCGTAAAAACCAAAACCAAGCTGGTACGGATTCTCGTCTTTTCGATTTTCTCGTATGGCGCTGAGACTTGGACACTGAAAGCTGCAGACCGCAAACACATTGACGCCTTTGAGATGTGGTGCTGGAGAAAGATGCTCCGTATCCCCTGGACAGCATTTCGGACCAACGTATCCATACTGCGTGAACTGAAAATCCCCTTGCGGCCATCATCCGAGTGTCTTTTTTTTTTTTTTTCTTTTTATAGCATAGACCGGCAAACGAGCAAGTGGGTCACCTGATGGTAAGTTATCTCCACCGCCCATGTACGCCCACAATACCAAAAGAATCGTGGGCGCGTTGCCGACCTTAAAGGAAAGGGATAATTAGGGATTGGGAAGGGGAGAGGGATTTGGGCTTCCGGATATCTCACTCACCGTACGAAACGCAGCAGCAAGCCGCTACTTTACGTCGGTTTTCTGCGAGACAGTGGTTACGACCCGGTCGAGCCAGCCCATTCATGCTGTAGACATTACTGTCTACAGCGTGGCTCTACCACTCAATGTCTTCGCAGAATTCTTGTATACTTCGGTCACATTGCAAGGAAAGACGGTGGCAACCTCGAAAAGTTCATTGTGACCGGCAAAGTAGATGGGAAAAGGCCTCGTGGACGCAATCCAATACGTTGGTCTGACCAGATCCGCACCGCTCTTGACTCTACTGTTCACCACGCCCTGCACACCGCCAGAGACAGAAATCGATGGAAAAAGATCCTGCGAGAGAAAGTGATGCAGAAGGGAGGTCACGACCCTCAATACTGAGGAATACGACGCAAGGAGGAGAGTAAAAATGGCACATGGGACATGGATCTCTTTGCATGTCCATTCCATCTGAAATAGTTTTCAGTCATCTTTTTAGTGATTGGTGCGACCTTAAAGCTGCCTCGTATGCATTCTATCGCATTAGGTTATACCTTTTTTTTAAAGGGGGGTGCAACAGAGCCAGCGGCTAACCTGATGGTAAGTGATCACCGCCGCCTATGGCTACCATCAATACCAGAGGAATTGACGATGTGTTTGCCGGTATTTGAGGAAAGAGTAGGCTCTTTTCTTAAAGGTTTTCGTATCGGTCTAGAAATACCACTGATGAAAGCTACCCTGCATCTTTTCATGTATCATACCAATGTATTTTGCAGGTGCTCTTGTTTTGATTAAAGTTCTTGAAACTGAAAACATTCAAAACATTTTCACAATAAATGTGCTGATCACTGTGTTTAACAGGTGGGTTTGTTTAATCAAAACTCTTGGAATTGAAAACGCATTGTAAACAAGTCAAAGGTATAAATAAGGATTATAATTGTTAGATTTAAGTTAGTCTAAAATAAATCTTTATCGGGAAGAGTTGGACCCTACTTATTTAAAAAAAAATACCTCCGGACGCTCCTGCGTATCTTATATCATTCACTAAGTTACGTAACTGAATATTCTAGTTTGTATTCTCAAATACAAAGCAGCAAAGCAAAGCAGCAAAAGTGTGTGAAAAAGTTTAGCTAAATTGGTTATTTGGATAATAGCTTGTAAAAATTCAACCGAATTGAGACCACCTCCTTTATAAGTCTTTTAAAGTACTATACATAATAATAGCTCTGAAAGGCACCTATCTCATTTTGCCTAGTATCATAATTTAATATTCAATCCAGCTAGTTCTTAAGTCACTCCGAACTTGAGTAGAAAATTGAACATCTAAAGTTTCCATGTAACTCAAGTTACCCTTTAGGCGCTGTTGATGGATTAAATTCATGCATTTTTATTTCTTCATAACTCCATTGTGGGGCGTCTGGTAACTTTGTCGATTAATTTCGAATTTTGACGTTCAATTTTTTATGTACTATATAGTGGATACCTTGTATAGGTAACGATGATTTGTCTATTAAGTCCAATAGCATTGTAAGTATACTTGTAGACAGTACAGTACAGATCTATTAAGTCCAATAGCATTGTAAGTATACTTGTAGAGAGTACAGTACAGACAGTGCAGTACAGTGCAGTGGGGTGCAGTACAGTGCAGTGCAGTGTAGTACAGTACAGTACAGTACAGTACAGTGCAGTGCAGTGGAGTGCAGTATAGTGCAGTGGAGTGCCGTACAGTGCAGTGCAGTACATTGCAGTACAGGACAGTAGAGTACAGTGCAGTGCAGTGGAGTACAGTACACTGCAGTGCAGTGCAGTGTAGTGCAGTACAGTACAGTAGAGTACAGTGAAGTACAGTGCAGTGTCAAATTGAGTTGAGTTACTAAATAAATATACTTAGTTATAAGTTTTCACTTCTATCGGCAGTCCCTATGACTGCCATTTTTTTTTCATTTACACTGATGTTACTATACACTGTCCACACCACACAGAACTTTGAATTACTACGCTCGTCACCCTGAGATATATGATGTTAAGTCTTATAATGCCCAGTAATTTTACTGGCTTCAATATCCTCCAAACCGAAACATTGAGCGCGTACACACTGTTGCTTAGCGGCAGAAACAGCCAAAGGGATAGTACCAACCCAGACGGCCTCTCGCATACGAGGGACCTACCACCTACTTTATTCAGGCTATTCATATCAACCAACATTTAACAAACCATGATTTTCTCTACACCTGCCGGACTAGATAAAGTTTCAAACATTTATATTCAAATACAAAGGCAAAAGTAGACCACACGTGAATTCTAGCCAGAACTGGGCAAACTTTGTGTCACACAACGGCCGATGTTCCAGCGGCTCCGTAATGACTTTATGTATTATGTACATTCAAATCATTGTGAGCTTATAAGCTACAAAACAATACTGAGCTTGCAGTATACACAATACAGTACTACCATTGCATACGTATTCATTACAAAACACAAGTGAGCACGGTTTGAGCCGCCTCCTTTTGTCTTTATTATAGTTTAAGTGTTCAGCAGTGGATGTCCTGTGACTGATGATGATGATGATAAGAATCTCAATGTTATTATTAGTG
The DNA here is from genome assembly GCA_949126905.1 of Amorpha juglandis. NCBI lineage: Eukaryota > Metazoa > Arthropoda > Insecta > Lepidoptera > Sphingidae > Amorpha > Amorpha juglandis. The sequence goes on from OX421368.1 coordinate 2,022,822, forward strand.
TAATAAGGCAATAAATTGATTTATAATTATTACTTGCATTCTGGATCAAAGAACATTGAAGCTAGTGGAAGCTTGGGTAATGGGTTTTGGTGTTGTGGGACCGAAAGTCTCTCGTCGTCTTACTATGGGGTCAGGACTTAATTAATTCATATCATCGGCGCGTTGCCGACTTAAACGAAATGGATAGTTTAGGATTGGAAAGGGAAGGGGGATTTGGGTCTCTGGATATCTCACTCACCGTACGAAACGGAATAGCAAGCCGCTACTTTACGTCGGTTTTCGGTGAGACAGTGGTAACGACCCCGTCGAACCAGCTAATTCATGCTGTAGACAAAACTCTCTAGAGCGTTGCTCTACCACTCATAAAACTCATAAACCTATATTTAAAAGGCACTTAAGCCAGTAAGTATAGCTAGCTAGCAGCTAATTAATCTCTCTCTTGACTGCCCTTTCTTTCGTTCATCTCCATCCCATGGTTGCCTGTAAGACATTGCCCTGTGCGATAAGGCCGCCAATTGTACTTCTCAACTTAGTTATAATTTAGTGCTATGTCCTGTACTCCTTGTGTGCAATAAAGTTTAAATAAATAAATAAATCAATATTAAACATCCAGTTTTAGCGCTACTAACTTGTAGGTATAAACATGAATCTACAAATCTAAATGATCTTGACTAATATGCTTGAGTTTCCCAGAACTTTTGAGAACACTTCCAAACAGTTTCGTGTTAACAAATCCCTGTGCCCGGCTGTTGCTAAGAGTCGTTCAACCTTCACTTAATACAGGGCTGGCTTTAAAATTTGGACTTTATTATATTAAGTCATTAGGTCAGCCATTCTGACATAAATTAGAGATTTAATACGTAATTCACACTTTAAAATGTTGTAGAAGAATACAAAGGTTTGCAATGAAGTCAGTAAAAAACACATTCAATTCAGTCCATTAATTTAGGCCCTATACCATAGACGAACAAACATGTAGGTACACCCATTGACAGACAAAGGGGTCAAAGTAACTAAGCACATATTATTATATATAACACCCTTCCTTTTTTAGGGATTAAAAAGCAAAAACATAATATTAACGTGGAGTGTAAGTGTGCCAAAAACATTTTAAACCCAAACCCAACCTAACCTACACGTGGTAAATATTTTTATAGCATAGGCCGGCAATCGAGTAAGTGACTCAACTGATGGTAAGTGATCTCCACCGCCCATGTACACCTACAATACCAGAAGAATCATCGGCGCGTTTCTGACTTTAAAAGACAAGGATAATTATCCTACCACCAGCCCATTGCGGGTTTTAGGTGCCTGATGGCGATTCAAATCAAAAAAATCAAAAAATCTAAATCTTTATTAATCATGTAGGCTAAGAAAGCGCTTATGACAGGTCAAGTACAGAAAAATTGTCATTAAAAAGACTAACTTACAATTAAGGGAACTTTGGACTAACCGCCGCGCTAAAGGCTGGCAGGAAAAGGCACACCAACTAGCATGGGAAAAGGGAGGGCATCTTTAAGTGAAGGGATTCACGGACAAGGATATGGAAATCGGGATAGGGCAAGACGGAGTAGGGTAAGTTTACAAAAAAAAATCTGTAAGGGTTTAAAAGGTAAGGAGATGTGTCGTGGACCTTACTGGCAGGAATATCCCTAGCCTAGCTAACCTACCAACCTCTCTCTAGCTGCTTACTGATGACGACCCGAAGAAGAAAGGCAGAAAGAAACTCCGGGCTTATTTTTTTCGCCATCAGTCATATATTGCATACTTTCCTTTTTTCTTTTAAATATGTATTTTTTTAGCGTCATTTTACAATAAAAATCGTCATATGGACTTGTCCATTTACAATACTAAATATACAAATGTTCGCCCCACATAATACCAATTCACCGTCAAGTCATGATGAACCCTTACATCTAGCTAGATAACGAAATAAAGAAAATTAACGATACGAAATAATAATAACCATATCTAATCAACGCCATCTAGGGGCTTTCAACCGAACCATACGCAATCCAAAGTACCCAAAGGCGAGAATTGCGCGAGTTCTCGTAGTAGTAGTTCACTAGTCACAAAACATAAACGGGACATTTGCGCCGCGTCCCTTGAAGAATGATGTGCCAGATGAGGTGCTCCTGCCCGAATTCTTGTGGGTCGGCGTGTAACGTAAAAAGGGATACAATTACTCGCAGGTATGACTTTTGAAGATGAGGCGGCGGTTTTGACAGTGAAAAAACGACGGCCAAAATTCTCGAGTCTATAAAGTGTTTCGCCTTTGTTTTTTAGTGTACCTATAAACTTTTTGTTCTATTTTTGCTTGAATGTAATTTTGTGAGAGTGGGAACTTATTTAAGTTAGCGTATATTGGGTGTGGTTAAATTGAGGATGTTTTTGAAATATATAACTTGTTTGTTTCTTATATTTTTTAAATATCTTTGTTGATATATTATCGTCAATAGACCATCGTATTTTTCGAAATAGTATGTTTGACGGCTTCATTTCTCTCAATATTTAAGAAATATTAGGTGAATAATTTGTTTATAATACGAACACAAATTTTTACGTATCTATAGTACAATAATAATAGACTTTATTCAGATCAACTTAACCTAATAACAACGCTCTAAAACAAACTTAATTGCTACTTTTTTATTTTCTGTTGATTTGTTTGTCAATTGGCAAAGGCCTCCTCCAGCCTCTTCTAGTCTGATCCTTCTTGAGCCACTCTGTTCCACATCACTCCTGCCACTTCTCTGATATCATCATCCCAGCATTTCTGCGGTCTGCCTCTTTTCCTTTTTCCTTTCCTGGGATACCATCTTGTTACCTTTTCACTTCATTTGTCATGAACTCCTATTGTGTGCCCTACCGATCTCCATTCTCATCAAATGGAAATGGAGTATCTTTAGTACATTTTTTTTTTGCTACAAATTATCAATATTTAAGTGACAGTTTCATACACTCACCTGCGTCATTTCCGAAATTCCAACATTTAACCCACAATGTTTTACGAGCTCGTAAAATAAAACACCTACCATAAAATGGGAGCATTAGCAAAAAGTTAAACATTGAACTTCGTCCATTCCGTTAACAAGAGGCTGATACCGATCTGCTACCGTTTATGCGTCGAGTTTTTTACTGCTCCAAATAGGAAAATGGCGGCGCGGGACGAACTCGAGGGTCTTAGAAGCCATATTGTTTTTGTTTGTGTCTAAATGGGTTTTGATAAGTTATCTTATTGTCGCCTCTTTGTTTTTGCGTGTTTTTGCTGAGAAACCAGTAAAGTCACGAGGACACACAATCTGTTTTAATTATTGGTTCCAAACATCACACATCAGCTGCCTGTCTGGTGTTTGGTGGACAATTTATGCCCGATATGGCGATAATTTCTCCATCTCAGCTACAGCGTGGCTCTACCACTCAATCATCATCATCATCAGCCACAAGACGTCCACTGCTGAACATAGGCCTCCCCCAAAGATTTCCAGACCAACCTGTTGGAAGCGGCCTGCATCCAGCGACATCCTGCGACCTTTATCAGGTCGTCTGTCCACCTTGTAGGTGGACGTCCAACGCTGCGCTTGCTAGTACGTGGCCTCCATTCCAGAACCTTTCTGCCCCATCGGTTATCGGTTCTGCGAGCTATGTGGCCTGCCCACTGCCATTTCAGCTTGCTAATCCGCTGGGCTATGTCGGCGACTTTCGTTCTTCTACGGATCTCCTCATTTCTGATTTGATCACGTAGAGAAACACCGAGCATAGCCCTCTCCATAGCTCGCTGAGTTACTGTGAGCCGTCTTATACGGCCCATATTCAGAGGCCACGTCTCAGTCCCGTATGTCATCACTGGTAACACACATTGGTTGAAGACTTTAGTCTTCAGGCACTGAGGTATTTTGGACGAGAAGACCTTGCCAAGTTTCCCGAACGCTGCCCAGCCGAGCTGGATTCGACGATTGACCTCTCTCTCGAAGTTGGACCTGCCTAGTTGGACTACTTGTCCTAGATAGACATATTCGTCGACAACTTCGAGAGATGAGCTTCCAACAGTAATAATAATGGAATAATAATTATATATAATACCACTATATAATACCACTATAATACCACTCAATAATAATTATTAATTCCGAACTTATAAGCTTTTCCTAATAACTATATTTCTTTAAAAGTTAGGCCATTCCGACCAATGAGCATCACCTATTGTCGTTAACTGTTCACATTGTAGTATTATGAATAAACATATTCAGGTTTCTTCATCATTTTAACGAAGCAGGACACGAATGAAAAGTCCCATTTAACCACTTATCATGATAAGAGTAGATAGCGTGTGGGCTGTAGTCTTGGATTGCTGAAGACCCTGGGAAGAGATGACTGCTTACCAACAGGCGGGTCCCACGCTCATCTGTCTAACTTAACAATCAAGAAAACCATACATTCGATAATTAAAATCACACCACGAAATTTTTATCACAAACACAGTTTAAGAGACAACAAAAAAGAAACAAAACAAAAAATAAAAAAGCCCTGTGTTCTGCATCGGTTAAAAATAGTTATAGAGGCCAAAACGCTACATGGCATAACTTTCTGAAATAAAAACAAAATCCGGCAATAAGAGATGCAAATGTAACCCGAATAAGTTAGGAACGTTATACTAAAGTTTGAAGAGTTAGGGGTCAGGGCGCAATACGCTCCTTCGAGTTTTACGACTGTCGCATGAACGTACCGAAATTAAGGTTTTTGCCGACAAACTATCCGAAACAGTGGTCGTGAGGAAATTCGAAACGATGATTGATTCATGGCGACACGTTTCGTTTCCATTCCAACGTTTCCGACGTTGAATTCTGGAATTTTATCCAAATTTCAGCGCAAGACGTGACTCAGTTTTATTTGTTTAGGAAAACAAAAACAGGATGATATTTTTGTAAGGTATTGCTTTCGGTTTCCGTTTCGTGTTACAAGTGCTTTCTGATATTAGGAAGGGTTGAAGCTTTTTTATTTAAACATTATATTACCTGCTTAGTATGATTCAAATCTGAAGTTAAGTAATAACATATTAGAAGGAAATCACTAATACATTTTGACTGATCTGACTGATCCAATTTGACAGATAGGATAGTTTATATCTCAATTTATAGTCAAGTTCTTGCAAATAATTAATTATATTATAATGATCTGTGAGTTCCATAAGATTCTAACAGATGGCATTATCCAATAGATGGCGCATACTGTATTAAATAGTTTACTACAATTTTTTAACATATACCTTAGCAACAGCAACGCGCTGGATCTGCTAGTATATACATATTATTTTTCAAAATTAACAAAACAATTTTCCCTTTGTAGTAGTTCTTTTGTAGAGACTATAATCAAGTAGCTTAATACTATAGTTGGTCGTATAATGGACTCTTTGCGTAACACGATACCTAATTGTTTAGATAATGCACGGCTAGATAATATTATATTCTTTAATTTCACATCAAAGAAATTTTAAGCCGAGGAGCCTTTAGTCCTGTATTACTTAGCACTATAAGAAGCATTATGTGTGTTAAGAAATAGTAGAGTAAATATTTATTTCATTTCGGAGATATGTGAAGTCTACTAACCTACATTAGGCTAGCGTGTTTTTTTTTATAGCATAGGCAGCTAAACGAGCAAGTGGGTCACTTGATGGTGATTTCCACCGCCCATGTACGCTCACAATACAAGAAGAATCATGGGCGCGTTGCCGAGCTTAAAGGAAAGGGATAAATGGGATTAGGATGGGGAGGGGGATTTGGGCCTCCGGATATCTCACTCACCGTACGAAACGCCGCAGCGACCCGCTACTTTGCGTCGGTTTTCTGTCAGATAGTGGTAACGACCCCTACAAGCCAGCCTATGACGCTGTAGACAAAACTGTCTACATGCGTAGCTTTGTTAAATAGAATTTTCCGTCGTTTTGATGTACGACAAACTTTCTCGCTGTAAACGAAGTTTTAGCAAAGACACAAAATGCCTTGAAATTAAGTAATTAAAACTGTCTAACAGACAAAGAATATACCAGAGAATTTACAAGATGGTAGGTCCCTCGTATGCGACAGGCTGTCTGGGTTAGTACCACCGCTCTGTCTATTTCTGTTGCCAAGCATCAGTGTATAAGCACTGTTGTGTTTCGGTTTGAAGGACATTGAACCCAGTGAAATTACTGGGCATTATAAGACTTAACATCTTATGCCTCGGGGTGATGAACGCAGTTCAGCGCATTCATTGCTTTGTAACTTAAAGCTCTGTGTGCTAATGCTTCTGTTTATGGGCAGGCATGGCGCGTACCATCAGGCGAGAGACTTGCTCGTCTCGATTCAATTAAATAAAAAGAAAAATCTATTACGCATTCTCATGGCACGCAACACCTGTACCTACTCCATTAAATTGTCCTACGCATTATAATTAATAAGTAAAACTTTGGTGGAATTTTAATATAACACGAGTAAGATATTAAGTTCCTACATTTGTAATTACAGAACTTCTCCATGTGTTTGAGGATAATTGAAAACTCGACTAACATACACTTTAGAAACGAATTGAAGTAATAAAAGTTTGTGCGATTTCAAATGTACTTGAAGTTACTTAGGAAGGAATATAGACGTAAATATTCTGGGAGCAAAATGTCTTATTTCATTACAAATATAATCACGTATAATAATGCTAGCCCCTAGCGTGGTGGACTAAGGCCTAACCCCTCTCATTCAGTAGAGGAGGCCCGTGCCCAGCAGTGTGACATGTATAATACTGGGCTAGAAAAAAAAATGCTAGCCCCGTATATAACGTCCCATTGCTGGGCACGGGCCTCCTCTACTGAATGAAAGAAGGCGTTAGTCCATCACGCTGGCCTAATGCAGGTTGGCAGACTTTTCGAAGGTATGTGAAATACCTTTGAAAAATCTTATCGAGTAGTCAGGTATGCAGGTTTCCTCACGATGTTGCCTTCACCGTTAAAGCAAGCGATAATTAAAAGTTAATATACACGTAACTTAGAAATGTCAGAGGTTGCTCTTCTATACTTGCTGCAATATGTCTTTTTTTTTATGGCATAGTCCGGCAAACGAGCAAGTGGGTCACCTGATGGTAAGTGATCTCCACCGCCCATGTACGCCCACAATACCAGAAGAATCATAGGCGCGTTGCCGACCTTAAACGGAAGGGATAATTAGGGATTGGGAAGGGGAGGAGGATTAGGGCCTCCGGATATCTCACTCACCGTACGGAACGCAGCAGCAAGCCGCTACTTTCCTGTGAGACAGTGGTAACGACCGGCCGGCCCATTCACGCTGTAGACAAACTGTCTACAACATAGCTCTACCACTAGAAAAAAATGTTAATGTTATATGTTCATTCAAAACATATAACATTTTCGACAGTAAAATCGAACAAAACTTCCGCGTCCGACCATTTTTTTACCTAATCGCACCTCCACACCTCATTGGGTCTCAAACGGCTTATGAGCCACTAAACACAGTTTGATTACCTCCAATGCCCAATTATGCTAAACCGTTTAACGCCAAACACTCAAGGAAGGGAATTAAAAAAAATTCATCCGTCGAAAAGCGCTTGGTCGACTTAAAAACGAGGTCGGGCCAATAAGTGAGTCGTTGGCAGGGTTGTCACTCGCCAATAAATACTAATGGGTTTGTTAACCCTGTGCATTAGATAACATTTTACATGATCGGGTGTTTTTTGGAGTTTTGCTGCTTTTTTAAAATGGCAGAGCTACGCTGTAGACAATTTTGTCTGGGCCACAGTCTCACAGAAAACAGACGTAAACAAGAACTTGATGTTGCGTTTCGTACGGTGAATGAGATATCCGGCATCAAATATCTGATTCAGACCCGTTTATATAAACGAACATTATAAATACGAAATTCTTCTGAGAATAATTTAGGCTACTTTTCATCTCTACAGTTGCTGAATATTCAGAGAAAGGCTCCAAACATTATATTAGATTTGATAAACCACAAATCCTTGCCAAAAAACACCTATTCCTACCTAGGATGATTCGCGAGGCTATTGAAATTAAAAAACATCCGAATTTCAATAAAGAAGATGGTTGGAAGCTAGCATAAGCCTGCGATCCGAAAATACACTTAATAAAATCGGAAACCAAAAGACCAACTGCCAGACCTCAAAACACCGTGATCTTCTTCTGCGTAGATCAGACCATCAACAAACATTAATCATTTTGAACTGAAGGTAGATCATGTAACATTAACATTTTGGGACAACCTACACCTCAGTCCATCCCGTGACCACGAAGGCTGAAAAGCTTTCAAAACGTCGGGACCAAAATTAAAATAAAAAACCGCGATAAAATCCGTTTAAATTAGTTTTATTTCAATGTTATAATAGGTTTGAATGACACACGGGTGGAGCCGTGAGCAAACGCTATTTCAATATAAAAGTATGTAATACTCCTAGCGACGAGGAATAATTGGACGTGGTTACGTAAAAAGGACCCAACCCACAACAAATTCAAATGGAAATACTGATTTTGTTTTGATAAATTCATTAATTTAAATTGATTATAATACCGTATTACGCAAAATCGTACATAGAATATATTTCACGCCCGAATTTCCAAAAAACTACGAGATAAAATTAGTTTAAATTATTGAATTTAGTAAAACAACATCGGTATCTCCATTTTAACTTGTTGTGGGTTGGATCCTTTTTGCGTAACTGGGTCCAATTTATTTGCCCTGTTTTGTTGCTAAACTTGGAGCATTCTCTTAATTAGACCCTACAATTGGCAGAGGTGGCCTCGAGTTTCATAATTAATTATACTTCAAGTATTTTCTGTCCGTCATGCCGGCGACAACCCTACTTTAAGTACAACTTGACCCCTTCTCTGCTTTTCAGAAGGCATTACTTTGCGAATTTCTCTCACTTGACAACAAAAAATTGAGGTTTTTTTTCTTCGGTTATTACTTCGGTTATTATTTCAGGAATGAAAAGGCAAATGGATGTGTTTCGGTTTGGAGTTCGGTTCGTACTTATTTTGACTGGAATCATTCGAAATATTTGCATAGAAGTTTCAAAGATGGCAATATTTTTATTTGATTAAATGACGAGACGAGCTTGATGGTAAGCGCCACGCCTGCCCATAAACAGAAACAACACCACACAGAACTTAGAATTATAAAGTACTGAATGGCACTGAACTGTGCTCGTCACCCTGATACATAAGATGTTAAGTTTCATAATGCCCAGTAATTTCACTGGCTCCAATGTCCTTCAAACCGAAACACAACAGTGCTTACACACTATTGCTTGGTGGCAGAAAAAGACAAAGCGGTGGTACTAACTCAGACGGCCTCTCGCATACGAGGGCCCTGCCACCTTGTAGATTTAGATTTATTCCTGTTAGAATTATTTGACTACCTACCCCTACACAGACGTCGTCGTAATGGATATAAGAAATGAATCTAACACATATCGTCACTGGAAAGGTAAAAATACTAAAGTGGCAATACATGAACCTCACGGTAGAGCACTTTAAAATTGTTTTTGTACTATAAAAAATCATATAACCTGACTTACTAGCTAATTTTCAGTAAAATTATATTTTATTGAATCATATTTTTTCTTTAAATAATAATAATATAATACTAGCCCTGTATTACATACGTCCCACTGCTGGGCACGGGCCTCCTGAATGAGAGGGGTTACGCCTTAGTCCACCACTTTGGCCTAATGGTTGGCAGACTTCATATGCCGTCGAAAAATCGAAAATAATAATTATATTTCCTAATAAAATGCTCTACTGTACATTACGTATTGGTGCTTTATTATTTTGCCTTTCCAGTGACAATATGTAAAATATAAACCATCAACTGCATTTCCTCACTCATCAGGTTTGTAACTAACATTCTTAAGTGTTCCTCCGAAATGTGTACCGTAATGAAACAATCGTCTTCGCCGAAATTCAGCAAAAACAACAAATTACATCAGCCTGTATTTATAGGGTGCTGATTTATGTGAAACAATGCGCTTTAATTTAAGCTCGGGAGATAGAATCTAATTAACGGGTGAAACTTAGTGCTGATTGATTTGTGTGTTCTAAAGTTATTCTACTATCTACATTAATATAATGTGAAATTCGGCTTTTGTTTTTTTTTTATACTTTAGCATAGACCGGCAAACGTGCAAGTGGATTACTTGATCGCCCATAATACTAGAAGAATCATAGGCTTGTTACCGACCTTAAAGGAAAGGGATAAATGGGATTGGGAAGGGGAGCTTTGGGCCTCTGAATAGCTCACTCACCGTACAAAACGCAGCAGCAAGCCGCTACTTTACGTCGGCTTTCTGTAAGATAGTGGTAACAAATCCGTCGATCTGGCCCATTATTGTTTTATCCGAGCACGGCAAAATTATTCAACTAAACCTGATGTTAAGCTCGATGCAGTCCAAAAAAACAGTTTACCGCGCTTACCATTAGGTATAGTGCTGATGGTGTGCCGTGCTCGAATTGCTCAGATAAAAAAAATAATATGGAGTAATTTTAGAAAGAAAAGAAAGAAAGAAACCATTCATACAGAGACACACATGTACATGAAAAGACAGAAAATAAAATAATAGACATTATAAACACAATGAGGCCACTTTACTGGCTTCAAAGGATGTCTTCATCAGAAATTTATTTTACTACGGAATTTTATCTATTACTGTGTTTTATTCCTATTAGATTTTTTTCGAAAGCTTTTTCATTAAAGTTGTTGTTTTTAGTCGCATTACTTTCGCTATTGAGGACTTTCACATTTTACAAAACACAATGTTCTTCATACATTTTTTTATAATTTGCCTTAACAATGAAACAAGCAGGTCATTCGCCTGGTGGTAATCGTCACGCCTGCTCATAAAGAGACACAAATTTACATTACAACACCACACAGAACTTTGATTTACAAAGCACTACATAACAGTGGATTGTGTTCATCATCCCGAGACGTAAGATGTTAATTCTTATGACCCAGTAATTTCACTGGCTTCAACGTCCTTCAAACCAAAATCCAACAGAGCTTACACTGTTGCTTGGCGGCAGAAATAGACAAAGCGGTGGTACCAACACAGCAAGGAATATAGACGATTGTAAGTCTCATTGAATTATTCCTAGACCTAAATTATTCAAAGCACTTGAATGCTAGGTATTTTTTATCCAAGATCGCCAAAGTGACGGTGCTACGTCTGATGGGAAGCGTAGTGCAGTCCAAAAAACTAGCGACCTCAGACAAACAATGAGTTTATCGGTGGTCACCAGAGTCATGCCGGCCTGTATAATGCTTGTTACCACATTGGAGAGGAAGAAGCAAATCGAGAGGCCTGCGACAGCACACATGGATGGCCGATGCAGGCATAGGGATACAAAGATATACTCCTATACTCACCCCAACCAACCATCAAGTCCCGTCGCAAGCCCCTCGGGAGAACCGGATATACACTGGCCGATCCTGGAACGCGATCTACACAACGTGTTTGGGTCACTATGGCAGGTTTCAAACACCATGTGTACGGTGGTCACTATCCGGGCGGATATGAATATCCTGCCACCAGCAAATAAGTGTAATTACGACCTTAACGAGCATGGTGTAATGTAAATTTCATTCCTTAATGAATTTTAAATTAAACAAAATAATGTTTTGCTTAATACAACGGTGCCAACTGTCGTTTGTGGAATAATTTTAACCGCAGAATGATTACTGTTGGATGAATGTTTTGAGAGCCTTCGTGGCACAGCGGTTGAGTAGCCGGCTGGGAAGCAGGAGGCCGCGGGTTCGATTCCCGCACGTAGGAAAAATTGTTTGTTTCGGGTGTGGGTGTTGTGGGACCGAAAGTCTCTCGTAGTTCCTGATACCATGACATAAGACTATCTTACTGTGGGGTCAGGACTATGTGTGTGACTGTTGGGTGTATTTATTTATTATTTATTTAATGTGTGTAAATGGAGATTATATGCCCATTATTAAAGAAGTAGGCTGGCAAATGATTGGTGGGAGGGTACCTGGTTATTTTTGTACCTGACTGGAAATCAAACACCGTACATATGATGAAAAACCCGGCATTGTGGCTCGTTCAGGCGAGTCGCGTTCCATCAGCCTGTGTATATCAAGTAACTATAAGGTAGCATACTACAATCTACCATTTATAAACTACTAGGTTTTCCTCGCGGCTCCGCCCGGATGATCTGCTTTTTCCGGGATTTATAAATACACATCTAACTTAGGAAAGTCACGTGTGTAACAACACAAAACATTTTTATTATGTACGTACTAGCAGAACCAGCCACGCGTTGCTGTGGCTAAGGGTCACTGTGACCCCCCCGCCCCGGCCAGCACCGCCGCGACCGCTATGTCCCTGCATTTTAAATCTGTAATATCTTCGTAAATATTTATTTTAATTACATGCTGTAAAGGGCCATATTGATCTATATTAAATGCACAATGTATTTAAGGAACCTCTAAAGTTATCAGTGTTTCTCTACTATATTAAGCCATGTATTATACATATAAACCTCCCTCTTGAATCACTCTATCTATCTAAACAAACGCATAAAAATCCGTTGTGAAGTTTTAAAGATCTAAGCATACATAGGGGCATACAGACAGCGGGAAGTGACTTTGTTTTATACTGTATAGTGATGATAAGAAACCTTATGTTCACGTAACATTTCATAGGTACCCACTAAATAACTCAAACCATATGTAAATATTACATATCCCAGGGGTACACCTTTAATTCGTAACTGTAGTGTTAAAAGCGGTGATGAACGTGTTAGACTCAGCAGAATTAATACGAACGTTAAATTTTGATGGGGTAGAGTTTAATTAACGCGTGTGAATTTTGGAGGGCACAGGCTGAGTTCGGACTATACAGATTTCAAAATTATTGTAACAAATCAAATCATTTATACGAGAGACAGTACGAATGTGCTGAGGTCTCGGGTTCAATCCCCGGGTCGGGTAAAGAGATATTGGGTTTTTCTATCATAGAATGCTTGATATCAGCCTGTTCTTTGGAATTGTGCCCGGTATGGCGATAGGCTTGCCGCCTATCACATCATGGGACGAAAATACCATCGGCAAAATGTGGGTGTGGTCACACCTCTGCCTATCTCTTCGGGGATTACAGGTGTGACTACGTATGTATATAATATTATGTGATTAATCTGTTATATTATACTCTGAATTAATATTGAATTAGTCTAAAATCTGCTTAAATGGTGATGCTGTAATGATGTTTGTCTAATGTACCCCTAATTGACTTAAACGTACCATGGCGTAACTGAATGATAATATTATATTGTTAACTCAATATTAGTCAAATTCAATTATTGATTCTCAGCGGTTTAATCTTAAAAGACTGAGAGCGTGGAGTGGCAGAAACAGTTGTATTTCGTACTGTTAGAGAGATATATTATATCGTCGATGAAGTACCAATACCTCCTAAGTATTGAGAATCTAATTTTACACCAGACTGTTTAAAATAAGGTTTTATTTTACAAAAACTGTTTTAAATAAGGTTTTATTTATTTTGATCAACTATTGATAGTAAATAGTTTCCAATACATTACCTTTTTATTAGTTACTAAGGGATGTGGTTTATATTTACGTCTATTGTAATAAAAAAGTAATTTTGGACTAAATTGTCAGTTAGGAGGTATTGGTACTTCATCGACGATATAGTAATAAATCCGTAATTGACCTCTAGGTAGCAGTTAAAATTACAAATAAAACGTGGTAGAGCCACGCTGTAGACAACTTTGTCTATAGCATGAATGGGCCGGCTCGACCGGGTCGTTACCACTGTCTCATACAAAACCGACGTAAAGTAGTGGCTTGCTGATGAGTTTCGTACGGTAAGTTATCCGGAGGCCCAAATCCCTGTCCCTTTCCCATTCCTTTTCTTTTCTCAATCCTTTTCTTTTCACAATCCTTTTCTTTTCCCAATCCTTTTTTAATTATTCCTTTCCTTTAAGGTCGGCAGCACGCCTATGTAATATTCTTAAAGTATTGTAGGGGTACATGGACGGTGGAGATCAGTTACCATCAGGTAAACCACTTGCTCGTTTGCTATAAAAAAAAGTTCAATCACGTAGGCGATAAGTGTACTACATTCGATTAAGAAAAATACTGCCTAAAACATATTTACCGAACTCTACATCACATCAATCAAGTAATTCACAATTTTCTTCACAAATGCAAGTCGTTTAAGCAAAATTGCCTCTAGCCACATTAATGTGAGAGCGTTTCAATTACCCATATATCTTGGTAAAGCTCCGGAATATGGCGGATGACAAACGGGGCCGCTGCAGAATGGCAAGACGCGTTGTATTTTACCAATATTTACTCCATGGTGTGTGTGGCACTTAGCTTGATAAGGCAATTGAGATCTTAGTAATGTAAATTGTAGTCAACATCGATGCTGTGAATCCCTTTGAGGTCCTTTGTTTAGGTTCAAATGATCAATACTTTTAGTGAAATTTGATTTTAAGCTACAAAAAGATGAAAGATAAATCTATGTTTTTATAGAAATAGATTGTGAACAGAGACTTCTAAGTACCAATTATTTTGTAACACCAGCTGTAAAGTCTATTAGTTACTGCCAACGGTATCGCTTGCACTTTTCCAGAAATATATCATTTATTTTACGATGTAAAAAAATACCAAGAATCAAGAATACATCATTTATATGATTCAACTAATATTTTGTTAAACACATTCTAAAGCTATATTACTACAGAACCAAAAAAGTAATCAACGTTGATGAGAACTAAGCAATATTGAAACTCAAAAACAATAGATTGGCTCTTCTATCTTTACCTTTTCTTTTCGTTTTTATCTTTTGAGCCCAGTCTCAACTCGACACCAGTCTGCGTCAGGCAATATTAAGTTTATTACGAAATCTCTCCTTCAATAAAACATGAATTAAATTTTACGATGGAAGACGCGCAGTGTAGCTCTCGGAATTCTTACATTTTAAAATCTCGCGTCCTTTATCAAATGTTCGGTGAGGGAGCGTCATTTTGCGTTGATTTTTATTTTTTATTAGTAGCTACTTTTATTAAGAATTTAATTAAGAATGTTTAAGGGAGATAATAATATTATGTATTTTCTTCTTGTTTTTTATATAGCATAGATCGGCAAACAAGCAAGTGGGTTACCTGATGGTAAGTGATCTTCATCGCCCATGTACACCCACAATACTAGAAGAATCACAGGCGTGTTGCCGAACTCTAAGGGAAGACAGCAGGCGGAGCCACAAGCTAAAGCTAGTTACATAAAACTATTCAGATATAAAGAATCATAAAAAACCATGTGCAATCGTCACAGTATAAGGATGTTTTTGTTATCCGGGCACTGCAAAGTGACTGCAATACACTAATAATGGTAAGTGTTCAAGTCATGCCGCAAACCCCTCGGGAAAACCGGATACACACCGGCTGATCCTGGAACGCAATCCACAATAGGTGCGTGGATCACTATGACAGGTTTTAACACCATGTGTGCGGTGGTCGCCATCCGGGCGGATATGAATATCCTACCACCAGCAAAAATGCAATCCAAAAATATCATTTCCACATTCAGGTCATCTTCAGTCAAATCAAATATTTTTATGCGTGTCACGTACACCGCATTATATTCACGCTTCTCTACAAGAGAGTAGAGAGAGACCTACAATATCGCATATAATATTCATGTGCCGTACCGTCAACTGCTGAGATATATGGCTATGTCGTGATCACCGCTTTGGGCATGAATAATGCAAGGGAAATTGATATGGTAAACGAACGGGGTGATTGTCGGAAATTGCCATATATTAAAGACTTATTGAATAATATCATTTACTCGCAGCTTCGCCCGCCTGAAATTCTACATAGTCATATTTCCGGTACACTTCCATACGGTTCATCTCTTTTACTTTTTAGGGGAGAAATTTCCAAAATTCCTTCTTTAGTGGATGCTTTTATTGAAAAACATCCCCACCCCGTGACCACGAAGGCTAAAAAGCTTTCGAAACGTCGGGACCAAAATAAAATAATAAACGGCGATAAAATCCGTTTAAATTCTTTTTATTTCAATGAAAAGCATGAACTGCCATAATTTAAGTTTCAAGCCCCAGCGGTTTAGGCTCTGCGTTGATAAATCAGTCAGTCGGTCAGGACAAATAATCTAATTATGTATAATGTCTAATCTATATGTATGTGTTCCAATTCCCACAAATAATATTTCGATGTAGGTCAAATATTTTAGATCAACTTAGAAACGAGCTACGTTAGAGTTTCTTGCCCTTTCTTCTTTAACGAAATAGCATTTTGAACTGGCGGTAGAGTTAAAATTTTACTGAATCTAAACGATGTTCGACATTTTAATAACTCAGTAAATTATTGATTTATATTTTTGATTTTGCTGGTCCCACAGAATCAATGGTAAAACCTTTATTGGTAAATGTAATTGTTTCAAATCCATTTGTATTTGTCGGGTTTATTTGTTCGCCTTTCCCATCAACTTAAGCTTTTATTTATTCCAATTTACAATGGCGAACTCTGATGCGAGACAAAGGTAGGTCAACAGTTATTATATATATTGACAGATATGTTGACTTACCATCGGTTTCATTATTAAACCTTAGTTAATTTTGTTCCGAGCACGGCAAAGTGACTGCACTGCACCTGATGGTAAGCGTAGTGCAGTCCAAAAAACCAGCGACCACCAATAAATAATGAGTTTATCGGTAGTCACCAGTCATGCCGGCCTGTATAAATGCCTTTTCCCTCTGCGGAGAGGAAAGAAACACATTGAAAGCCAGGACAGGACAGGCAGATGACCGATGTGGGCACAGTGATACCAGAATGTACTCATATACCCGCCTCAATCAAGTCATGTCGCAAGCCCCTCAAGAGAATCAGATATACACTGGCTGATCCTGAAACACGATTCACACAAGGCACGTGGATCACTATGGTTTTAACACCATGTGTACGGTGGTCGCTATCCGGGCGGATATTAATATACTACCACCAGCAGCTAGTTTGATTTTCCAAATAGATAGATCAAATGAGCCAATTAGAATACAGATAGAAGGTCACGATTACAAATACATTCGATTGATTGGTTGAGTTTCGTAATCTATCCAGATTATCTATCAAAGAACGTTTACTAGGAACGACCATTACACGCTACCTCAGAAAACGATTTTATTGTTTACTTTTAGAACATTTATTCTTGCCTGATTAGATAATTGATGTTTATTACTAACCTATATTCTCAGGTTTCGATGTGACCTACATAATAGAATTGCTTCATTGGCAGCGTTCTTAGGCTGAGAATCGGACAAGTACTGGGTTCAGATTAGGCCTACCTTTTCAAGGGTAAGCCATTTCTATAGCCTGCGTTGGCAATTAAGTAGGTAGACCACCGGTTGGTAAGTGATCTCCACCACCCGTGAATGATACTAAAAGAATCATGCATTGCCAGCCTTTGAGGAAATAGTGAAGTGGACAGGGTACTGTACCCGACTCAATAACAAACCATACGTTAAGTTAAGTAAGTTAATAAGTTTTTTTATAGCATAGACCGGCAAATTAGCAAGTGGGTAAGTGATCTCTACCGCCCATGTACATCTACAATACCAGAAGAATCATAGGTGCGTCGCCGATCTTAAAGGAAAGGGATAATTACGGGATTGGGAAGGGAAGGAGAATTTGGGCATCCGGATATCTCACTCACCGTAGAAAACGCAGCTTCAAGCCGCTACTTTACATCAGTTTTCTGTGAGACAGTTGTAACGACCCGTTCGAGCCGGTCCATTCATGCTGTAGACAAAAATGTCTACAGGGTGGCACTACCACTCAAATAATATTATGCATAAAGTATTCATGCGAGGATTGAGATATGTTTTGTTGTTCGGGTTTCGTATCTAAAGGATGTCAACGCTACTCTATAAGGCATATATACTGTTTGGATATTATACACATATAATCGTAATGTGTCAGTCATACTATGCCAGTAGTTGCTCTGTAGTAACTGACGACTGATCCTACCAACTAGCAAGCCCTCTCGCACTGTGTAACCGATAATAAATCAATAAAAAACACATTAAGGTTGATGAGGTGAATGCTGATGTGAAATGGGGTTAACGTCTATATTTTTATGATGCTTCCGATGTTTTATTGATGTTATTTTAGTTACAGCGAGTTCACACGGTAAAATTTTAGTTTATCAACTGCTAAATCTTATGCGATTTGACCCGTCTGAAAGGACTTTCAATAGAACTGACAGCAGCGGATTCGATTTCTGCACTGAGGCAAATGTTCGTGTGTTCCACAAATATTTGGTCCATATGAGTCACATTATGAATGGTAGTAATGCTTAGACAGTTTTGTATACAGCATGAATGGACCCGCTCGAACAGGTCGTTACCACTATCTCACAGAAAACTGGTGGCTTGCTGCTGCTTTTCGTACGGTGAGTGAGATATTCGGAGGTCTTAATCCGATCCCTTTCCCAATCCCTTAATTACCCCTTCCTTTTAAGGTCGGCAACGCGCCTATGATCCTTTTAGTATTGTGCGCGTATATGGGGGTGGAGATCACTTAGCATCAGGTGACCCACTTGCTCTTTTGCCGGTCCATGCTATAAAAAAGAAACTATTACAACCTCTTTACTTATGCTGGTAAGGGATCGTACTGGCCACAGTAACTCGGGCTTTGTTCACAGCTTTCCATAGATGTTTTTAATGTCTCTAGAGGACGCTGGGTTGTTTACACGCGGTCCCGCGATCGATGACCGCAGAATGTTTTTATCTTTATGTATGTCTGAAAGTGGGTTTTCTTGTATACATATTTTAGATCCTAGAATGAAGATATATTTGATGGCCGTTGGATTTTAATTGAGGTTTATGTAAGTTATGACTTCGTGTACATGCTAAATATTTTAAAAGTTTTTTTATGGCTGAGGGTGGCATACGAGGAAGTGGGTCTCCTGATGGTAAGTGATATCCACTGCTCATGAACAACCACATATTAGATTCGTGGGTGTATTGCAGACCTTAATGGAAAGGTATAATTACAGGATTGGAAAAGGGAGGGGGAAGCGTATTTAGGCGATTATATCTCACTCACCATACGAAATGCAGCAGTAAGCCGGTATCTGGAATTTTTATTGTGTGCGGGTTTGCGGGCTTACGATTCCGCGAGGTGGTTTATGCGGTTTTTTATGTTTCTGATGTGGTGTAGCGTGTGATACGTTGTGTCACTGTCTTGGTTTTAAGGATAGGCAAAAGGACTCACCAAACTGGTACAATTTCTTCCCCGAGGATATCACACACCATGTAAAGTTCTTTCTTCGGTTTGTTTGCTAGTTGGTTGATGGCAGTGCACTGCTAAAGCGGTTTTTTCGCTACCGGGCCCGGAGCGATTTCGGCGGGAAAGACTCGCGCGCGCGCGGAATGTCTTTTGGTAACGAGCTTGTAGTCGACTGAGAGAGAGCCGTTGAACTTTTGAATTCATATATATACGGACCGTTGACGCCCCGCACGTTTTCCTCTCCCCCGCTGGTGTGGTCGTTATAAAAAAAGAAGGGAAAAAAAAGGAGAACCAAGACAGTACATGCTGTTTGTAATGTTTTTATTGTGATATAGTATTTATTGTAAACTGTTGTGTTTAATGTTTTATTGTGATATGGTATTTACTGTAAACTGTTGCATTTGGCCGCAACATCCTCCGCCCCTCTTGAGAACCCGAAGGGTTTTCAAAAGATTAACTATGCATAAAGTTGAAAAGTATTAAATATTAACGAATATGTAACTATATTTATTTATTATTGATATATTGTTGTATTAAGTTTATTGAGAAGGTAATGAACGTAACTTGACCATGGGTCCTTTAAATGTACTGATTACAACGCTAGTTACATCAGCAAGCCACCTCTGTCTAACTTGAAGCATAAACAAATATTCTACTCGCCATCTATTCCAATATCTCTGGTTGAGTATAGAACTCAAAAGATTGGCGCGGCTAGAATACTTGTCTATTATGACATAAGTTATATGTTTGCGTTTATTTACCAAAACGTTCCACCTGTGTGGAGACGAATTTATCCATGATAAAGTTATTTTAGAGTCGGAGAAAGCGAATATATTATTTATGGTGATACGCTCGCGGTAAGTTTCAACAACTAATTTTATGACCTTAGACATTAGCAGAGCGGCACATAATTCCAACCTGGCTAATGACTCAACCTTTACCGGAGCAACTTTAGATTTTGCGCACACCAAACGTACGTGCGTTTCATTGACTGCGTCCGTAACGTGTAAATATATGACGCAACCATAAGCTTTAAGACTGGCGTCCGCGAAACCAATAATATTTGTCACACAACCATTAGTGACTGCTACATGGCGCGGTATTTTTAATGACGAAAGAAGCGGTAATTGCTCTTGAAATTTATGAAAAAGTGAAATAATTTCCTTTGGCGGTGTATCATCCCAGTCGATATGAAGATTCCACAATTCTTTTATAAGTAATTTAGCAAATAAGACTACGGGAGCAGCGAATCCCAACACATCCCACAACCGGGCTATGGCTGAGAGAATGCATCGTTTAGTACAACTATTATTTATGTTAGACGTAGTGAAAGTAAAGTTATCTTCTGAAGGAATCCATTTGAGGCCTAAAGTTTTTAAACTATCCTTATCCGAGAAATTTATATCTGCACGGTTTGACTGCGGCACAGAGGCTAACAACTCCTGTGAGTTACTCGCCCATTTTGTAAGGTCGAACCCGCCAGCTTTGAACAAACTTATAAGCTCGCTGGATAATACTTTGGCTTCATCGAGTGAAGGTACCGATGTAGCCAAGTCGTCCATGTACAATTCACGGGAGGCGACCGAAGCAGCGCGAGGATAGCGCTCACTTTCATCAGCTGCGAGCTGAGTCACGGTGCGCATCGCTAAAAATGGACTAGACTTCAAACCGAATGCAACGCGGTTAAATTGAAATTCTCGAACAGGTTCAGCAGTATTGAAACGAAATAATATTTTCTGATATTTTCTATGTTCCCCAGTAACAAGTATCTGGAGATACATTTGTTTTATATCGGCCGTAATAGCAATCGGAAATAATCGAAAATTTAATAATAATAAAAATAAGTCTGCTTGTAAATTACGCCCTGTGTTCAAAATGTCATTGTGTGACACACCGTTATGGCACTTCGCGCTCGCGTCTAGAACGATACGTACTTTAGTCGTATCCTTGTCTTGTCTAACGACTGGGTGATGTGGGATGTAATAACCGTCATCAAATTTTTTATCATCCAAGTTTATTTCCGATAAATAGTTTTTATCTAAATATTCCTGGATCACATTGTTGTAACTTGCACGGAGTTCCGGATCTTTTAATTTAGTATGTTCTAATGCAAGTAAACGCCGATAAGCTACAGAACGGGAATTTCCGAGTACTTCCGGTTCCCTACAAAACGGTAATGCAACGCAGTATCTACCGGTTGGTTCACGTGTAACATTTGCGGAATATTGCTTCTCGCAATCTTTTTCTTCCGGACTAAGAAATTTTTGTTCTGGTATTTCTTCTAAATTCCAAAATTTATGTAATGACTCATCTAGTGCCACCGAATAATTGTGCCTAGAATTTAAGTCCACTGTAAGAAGTGTTGCGGAATTAACATATTCGGGTGCAGTGCTCTGCGCAATCGATAAAGCGGTAACTTCGCCCATAAGGATATAACCGAATACTGTTTCAATAGCGGAAGGTGCGGGAGGTGCAATAACTTTACCACCTAATAGCAAAAATGGAAATATCTGTGCCCCGAGAAGTAACTCCACTTCCCCGGGTTCATACCAGAGCGGGTCCGCGAGTGGTACATTCGATAAATGCTGCACTACGGAAATGTCAACATTTTCTGTTGGTAATTTATCTGTAATACAATCGACTACTAAAGCGAGTACGTCATATGAGTTATGATTAATCTTTGAAGACACTTTTATCTTTACGTAACCTATAATACGTCGCGAAATTGAACCTACTCCTTTAATAAATGAGTTCGTAAGCGGTATAATTTTTAAACCAAGTTTTTTACAACAAGCAGAAGTAATAATATTATTCTGTGAAGCGTTATCAATAAGACATCTAACCGAAATATAATGATTATTGTTACTATTAACGTATACTTGAGCGGTTGATAACAAAACTGTAGTTTTTGCCAAGTCATTTTTTATTTTTATGTTGTGGGTATCTGCTAGCGCACAAAGTGAAACACGAGTGTCCGCGGCGATCGCACTAACCGGCGCAGGCGACTGTGTTGGCGTTATAAAATTATCGGACGGCGCAGTACGAGGCGGCTGCGTTGGTTCAGTTGTTATATGCAGAAGAGAATGATGACGTTGGTTACAATTTTTGCAGTTGTGTGATGACTTACAGTGCGATACTTTATGAGTAAAACTAAGACAATTCACACATCCTCTATTGCCTTTAATGAAATCCAAACGCGATTTACTGTTAATTGTTTTAAATAACGGACAATGATAAATATAAGAGTGGTCAGACTTGTTACAATATAAACAAGTTGATGTTTTATTTTTATTAGAACTATTGCCGTAGGTAACAAATGATTGTTGAGTTTTATTAAATCGCGGTTGGTTACACACAACCGAATTGTTTTTTGAACCACTGCGCGTATTAGCTGTCGTGCCTCGACCGGGAACCGAACCCGGTACGGTTCGTTCAAAAATTTTTACTTGAGCTCTGATAAATGTTACGCACTCTTTATAAGATGGTATATCACCATGATTTACGGATCTTTCGAACAATTGCGACGTAGACGAATCTAATTTCCTCATAGCCAAATGCAAGAACATAAAATCCTTCAAATCAGGAATTTTTAGACTTTCTAAAGCTGAAACCGAAGCATGAAATGTTTCGATAAAAGAACCTAGCGATTCAGCATTATTTAAAGCGGGTTTTACATCCAGTAAATTTGACATATAATGCGCACCTAATGCCCTCGTGTCCTGGTACTTCTCTACAAGGCTATCCCATATTGAGTTATAATTTTCTTCTGAGGGTATGATACCAGCCGTTATTTTTAACGCGTTACCCGACAAACTACCTATCAGATATTGTATTCTTTGCGAATCGGTAAGATTCAAATTAGAATGTACATTAGCCTTGAATGACGCGTAAAATAGAGGCCAGTTTTCTATATTTCCATCAAATGATGGGATACGGATCGCTGGCAATTTCACTACACTTTTTGTCGTGTTTTGCGATGTAGCAGGCTGCTTCGAGTTCGCCCCGACAATACTACGAACACGTTGTATACGGGTGTAAATATCTTCAAACGCAGTTAGTTGTGAATAATTCAATTTATAATTGGGCTTTATTTGGCTAGTGAATAAATTAATCGAATCTAAATTGTCGCTAAATTCCTGGCGAATTGTAGGTAAAGTTTCCGTTTCTGCCAGAAAATTATCAGTTGAACGAAGCTCAGTTGTTAAAGATACTTTTTTCGATAATTCATATAAAGATGACAAGCGTTGGAATATTGCCTCATTTTTGGCTGTTAAAATATTTATTTTAAATTCCAAATTTTCCATTATAATAATTCGAATGTATTTATATTAAATGAAACAGTTAAATTTGATTTACGTAACTACCTACGTAGAACCAAGTAGAATGTTCTATGCGCGGGCGTAGCTTACTAATATAAATAACGTAATTTATATGTACGAATATTGTAATTATGATTGTAGCAGAATACACAAGCTATCAATAATTTTATTGTAGATCAGCACGAGGTAATTAGTGCCTAGTGCTTTCTGACTTTAACGTTAACAAAATGGCGGAACCACGCGGAATCGTAAATTTATGGTAAACTTTATATTAGCGGTAGGTATATGAACCTATTTAATGCGGGAATATAATCATGTATTTATATTAGCGGTAGGTATATAACCTATTTAATGCGGGAATATAATCATTTATTTATGTTAGCGGTAGGTATATGAACCTATTTAATGCGGGAATATAATCATTTATTTAAGCGATATAAATGTATACCGAATCAAGAGCTATCCGGCTCGAAAAGGACCAAACACTTATGTGGATGCGGTCGTGCCTTAATTCGGTATCTGGAATTTTTATTGTGTGCGGGTTTGCGGGCTTACGATTCCGCGAGGTGGTTTATGCGGTTTTTTATGTTTCTGATGTGGTGTAGCGTGTGATACGTTGTGTCACTGTCTTGGTTTTAAGGATAGGCAAAAGGACTCACCAAACTGGTACAATTTCTTCCCCGAGGATATCACACACCATGTAAAGTTCTTTCTTCGGTTTGTTTGCTAGTTGGTTGATGGCAGTGCACTGCTAAAGCGGTTTTTTCGCTACCGGGCCCGGAGCGATTTCGGCGGGAAAGACTCGCGCGCGCGCGGAATGTCTTTTGGTAACGAGCTTGTAGTCGACTGAGAGAGAGCCGTTGAACTTTTGAATTCATATATATACGGACCGTTGACGCCCCGCACGTTTTCCTCTCCCCCGCTGGTGTGGTCGTTATAAAAAAAGAAGGGAAAAAAAAGGAGAACCAAGACAGTACATGCTGTTTGTAATGTTTTTATTGTGATATAGTATTTATTGTAAACTGTTGTGTTTAATGTTTTATTGTGATATGGTATTTACTGTAAACTGTTGCATTTGGCCGCAACAAAGCCGCTATTTTAAGTAGGTCTATACAAAAAAAAGAACATTCACCTCGTTAACTTAATGCTGGCGAAGATCACAATATATCTTTAAAATTCCCAAGAAGAATTCTTATGAATGAAAGTTTTTTCACGATTGACCGTTCCGTTACATACGTAACTTAAATTCAAAGTTGCATGGCTTTTGGGCTGCTGAAACCACCACTTTAGTATTAATAATTGGAACCACTTCCAGCTAGGTTTATTTTTATAGCAGAGTTCGGTGAACGAGCAAGTGGATCAATTGTTTGTACTTCGAAACACCCAAAATATTAGAAGAATTATGGACGCGTTACTGACCTTAGAGGAAAAGGATAATTAAGGGTTAGGAGGGATAGAATGGGGCCATCAGATCATAGGTTTTTTTTTTTTTTTTTTTTTTTTATTTTGTGGGGCTCTATGCCCCACTCTCGTGCCTCTGATACTATTTTTCAGAGTGTTTTTGGTAACACCTAAAAATGCACATACCTTTATTTAAAAATTGTATACACTTAAAAACTCTGGTAAAAATCGCTGACTTATAAAATAAGTTTGTCATAATCAAAATACATACATATGCGATTTATAAAAAGAAATCTTGTCATAACAGTTTTTTAAAAATATATCTAGTATACATGATTTTTTACACATTAAATATTGTAGGCGTGCCTTCTTCACAAAATCCAGCTTTTCCGTGGCAACTAGAAGCGTGTAGTCTTATATTACACGCTGTAGTTGCCCCGTTCATTTATTACGCTTCAAGACGCTACACGCCACATTTTTACAATATTTTAAAAACTTAGGTCTAACATCAACATTTTCCAACATACCACTTAGGTTACTACTATTTACACAAATATTGTTCTCTATCTCGAAGTTTGTTCGCTCATACAGGTATATTGGGCATTCCGTCAACACGTGTAAAACGTCTTCGTTCTTCGCAGGGTCACAGATACATGAGGGGCTCTCCTTGCACTTGAAACGATTCAAGTACTCAGAGAATCCCCCGTGGCCCGTGAAGACCTGCGTGAGAACGTAATCCACTGGCAACTTTCTAATAATCTTAAATGCTTTTCTGGCGTCAGGGAAAAACAGCTTCGTAACCGCCGCTGTTTCTCCTGCCCTGTATCGCTCATCCCATTCGTCAATCGACTCCTGACGGATTTGTCGCTTGACGAACGAGATGGGACATCGGTCATAATCGGGCCGCCTTTTTAGGGTGGTAGCCGCCGCCTTCGCGAGCTCGTCCAGCTCGCAGATCATAGGTTACCACTGCTTGAATAAAATTTAGCAAAGTTTGATTACATCAGAATGGTCAAATGTCTTGTTTATGTTCACTTTCGTTACAGCTGTTAATGGCATTCTGGGCTTTAAAAAAAATTGCTTACATGAGAAACAAATTTTCTAGATTTGTTTCCAAAGTCAACCAAGACTGAGTTTTCATTTAGTTTTTTTTATTGGCCTTCGAAGGCAGTTGAGCACAGTCCTGGTGGTTAGTGGTTACAGTAGTCCATGGATATCAGAATTTATCAACAATAACTAAGCAATACGTTCGAATTAAAGTAAAAGACCGTTAAAATGTTATGTTTGTATTAGCATTCCTCTATAAGTCTTTCGTAGAATACAATAAAACGATTTGAATGTTTAAGTAGCCGTAGATTCAGTTACAAATTCCCAGAAATAGTAATATTAAAGTGAAATACCAACTTTATTAAATGGGTTATACTCGGAAAATAAGTACAGTGGTATTTATAAGAATTGTAAATTTCTAATTATTGTAAAAAACTAGTTGAAACGTAAATGGAAAACATTAAGACGAGGTTACTAATAACAATGTAAATGTTTTTTTTTAAATGATAATCAAAGCCGACTTGCACGGCGATCTTTTATCGTATTTGATCAATAAACATACTTATTATGGTCAAATTTCATGAGATTTAACGTTTTTAAACATGTTTAGTGGCTAAATGTGTTTAAGCATTGTGGTGCAAGTGGGCCTAAATGGATAATTGACGAAACTAATATTAATGGAAAGGGTATTTTTAGTAAAAATCAAAATTAGAAAAACTCTAAATATAAATTCATGGGCGGTGGAGATCACTTACCATCAGGTGACCTGCTCGTTTGCCTGCTTCTTCTACAAAAAATTAAAAAGGACAAAAAACATTCGCGTCAAATAAACGTAGTATTTTTTCGTTGGCTTCAAAAAAATAATATAGCATTCACAATATCAAAACTTTCGAATCTTCGTACTGAATATAAGAAATATATTAACATAATATTCGTGGGGCTACGTTCGGACCTCCATATTTCATATTTACATACGATACTAACACATTGCGTCCCATGAGAAATGGCTTGAAGCAGAAAGTTAACGATGCGGGCCGAAAATAGATCTTCGGAACGAGGTCTTCAATGGTATCTAAAAACATTTTAACAAATAAAAACACCTTAATAAATCTAAAAAGCTGAAAATAAAACCAAATAAAATGAGCAGTTTACAGATACATTGTTTATTAGTTTTTGCTGATGGTAGGATATTAATATCCACCCGGATAGCGATCACCGTACACATGGTGTTAAAACCTACCATAGTCACCTTGTGGATCGCATTCCAGGATCAGCTAGTGTATATCCGGTTCTCCCAAAGGGCTCGAGACATGACTTCAGTAATATGCTTGTGTTGAAACCGGGAGGAATAGCAAGGGAATTATAATTACTAGTATAAACACTATCCGATTTCAAAACTCGAATTGCGATACATCTTCGTCTAGTACTCATCTTGTACTCGGTCACCAGATCTTGATTGTATTTATATGGGACTACTATTGGAGCAGAGTAACCCTAGAAGTGAAGGAGCATCATTAAAATCTGTCCATATTTGACAAGTATGGGTGAAAATATATTAGGAACATATGGGGACGAATTGAGAATAACCTCCTTTTTGAAATCGGTTAAAAACTGTTTTAGTTTATGTACATATTCATACTCGCTCAATCTTCTTTCATTCATCCTCTGTACATGCCCGAACCATCTGAGTATTCCTTTCTCAATATATTTTAATCCTCTTTACATTCTTTTGACGTCATTATTTTAACGAGCAGCGACAAAAATAACATTTTATATTTACAGAGTATAATATATAGTTACCCTTAAAGTCAGTATAATGGATTTGAGCTACATTTATTCGTAAAACTAAAGAACGATATCCCCGCGGCCATGTTACAAATTGAATTTACGAATATGTGATATGAAAAGGTCGATTTTTTCCTGTTGCCACATAAATTCTTGTTAACGACTGCAAAGGGTAGAGGTTACCATCTATTTTTTGTACAGGGCCGTATATTTTTCGGAATGTCATTAATGTTAAACAGCTTTATGTGTAATGAATAAGGGAATTAATTTTGGAAAAGAGATTCGGGTTCTTTGAGAATTTTCCTTTGTTTAGTTTGTATACAGTTTTTTGTTGTTCTACATAACATTTCACTCACGCTCGTTATTTTCTTAAGTAGCTTTTCCAGTATATTTTGTTGAATTTGACTGTGACTAAATAAAAAATGACTATTTGAATAAACCTTCGTAAAGTATTAACATTAATTTATTTTTCTTATAATCTCTACTTGTGACATTTCGCCACACCGAGAGGTATGAGTGTGACTAACTCGCCTGATAACCTTTAAATGCGAACGCTTACCAAATAAACGCTTATCAAATAAAGTGTTATACATAATTTGGAATCCGTCAACTTTTCCTCTATGGCTAATTCGGAAGGTTATTTCGCTTTAGAAGAACCATCCAAAATTTAGTATTTCTCTATCCTAACAATTTCCATCGATATCATACATTTTGCTAAACATGATATTCCGTATTGTTTCAGATCACCGTAATGGCGACTTCGAAGCAATTTCACCGTAGAAATTAAAAATCATGTAACGATCCAAATTATCAACAAAAAGGACCAACTAGAGAAATGGATTTGCACAGGTGATCCGAATAGAAAATGGCCAAGCAAAAACTGCCACTATACATTTGCAATTCCATTAAACAGTATTTTTACGAAATAAAATTATTATTAAAACACAAATTAAAGAAGGAGATCAAGATACAAGAGAAGATAAAGCTATCGTTATTCTTAATACTATTGCTAAGTGGAAGTGCGTATTGTAATTTTAGTGGTAGGAACTCTATGTTACGGACTCGTGTGATCGGTACAAGGTACGGGAAGTTGCAAGGTGTGATATTACCGATGGACCAACATAAGTATTTGAAGCCTGTGGAGGCGTATTTAGGTGTCCCTTATGCGACTCCGCCTACTGGATCTAACAGGTAAATTGTTTTGACATTCTTAATGAATTTCATAATTTTTGTACGATTGTAGAATACAAGGTGTTGACGTGCCCATTAATTATTTTAAATGAAGTGGCAGTAATGGAATTTCCGCTCAATTCAAAACCGATTATTGTAATATTGAAAATAGATTGTAGGAACGTTTTATTGCTATATTAGTTTTGAATATAATATTATATGGTGTAGACTATTATTATATGTATGGTGGGGACGTCTGCAAGTTGCTTAGATGTATGATTATTATACCGACTACGCAAGTTGTTATGTCTTTATAAAACTTTTCTGATTTCGAATATTAATTGTACCAGTTTATAGTATCACTTATCAGTGTTAGAACTTTGTTTTATTATATAAATATATCTTTGAATTGAAATATTAGAATCAATTTCTTAAATTACACATACGTAAATTTTTAAAATAAGCATTTATTTACATAAGCAAGAAATAAAAAAATGCGATTAGCACATAATACCAACTCTCAATATTTTTTAACCCCAAATTTATACAGTATGTTTACATTCCACGTTACTCACACAGCGAGCGTCCAATTAGCAAAAGTTTCAAATTAATGCCCGGAAGACGGGAGGTTCATCTTTCAAATTTGTTCCAAGGGGTACAGGCAAAAATGGATGGCTCATTAAGGATACAACCCTGTTCCCTCGAGGCGATGCTCATTTAAGAATAATATGAGATCACGAACATTATTTAAACTGAATTTATTTTATGTTGATGCATTGGAATTAATTGAAGTAGATTAAATACGTATAAAGTAGTATCGGTTGGTAATCTAGACATTAAGTACAGAAGCCTAATGGTAAAGCCTTGAAGCAACGATGATGAGATGGAATATGGTAAAGTGGATTTTTTTATACTATCTAATGTATAAGTGAATCACCTGTTAGGAAGTGACTACTATTGAACAGTGTCAGATGAAGTGTGATTGCCAACCATAAAGGAAGGGAATGAGGGTGGGAAAACGGGGAATTTGCCGTCCTTCCTACTCTAGCTTATCAAGTAAAAATAGTACTTGTTTAATAGAAACAAGAGTGCTTCTATTCACTGATCTTGATTAGAGAATGTATGTCATGTATGAGTACCATAATGAGTTATATACAACACATAAATAAACCAAAATCAAACCTTTAACCTATTCTTTTCCGAAGGTTCGCACCAACCCGAGCTCCAGCGCCGTGGGATGAAATCAAAACTGTCGACCAAATGGGACCAGTTTGTCCGCAACGGTTGCCGGACATATCCAACGAGACACTGGCCCTGGAGCGGATGCCGAAAGGCCGACTGGAGTACCTGAGGAGGCTACTGCCAAGACTGAAGAATCAAAGCGAAGATTGCTTGTACATGAACATTTATACACCGGTGCAAGGTTAGTGGATAATATTTTTGGATATGATATTGAAAAAAATAAGAATTACGGAAAAAACATTAGTAAATCAGGTCAATTGAATAACATGAACCTTGACGTGACGGGATTGTAGAAAATGTAAACTATGGTAGTAGGCTCTCTGATTTAAACATAGAATGAGGGTTCCTTTCCTGTCTGCCTGGATGTGTTATCTCGGCTTGGTAGCAGAGTCCACTTACTTAATTGTATGTGATTGGATCTCACTAGAGGGACACTAATAGCTCTCATGTCTTCTTCTATGATGTTAAATCAATACTTTTTGGATCAACTGCTGATCATTCCACTAGTTTGAACTAGTAATATTCGTAATCAAAAATGTGTTTAATATATTTTTTGAGTCAGAATCTTAAACATCAATATCTTCTTAAACAAATTGCCTTTGAAAGTATTTCAATTTCCGTGAGGAAAGCACTAGGTTGCTAAAGAAATAAAAATAAATCCTCCTAAGCCTAAAATCGTAAAGGATTTCGAATTGAAGATAAAGCGACTTTCAAAGAGAACAATCTGCAAAACTCTTGTGAATAAAACTGATATCTAGACAGTGGTATGTCTCTCGTATATAGGAGTCCATCTGGGTAGATACCATAACTTTATTTACTTATACTGCCTAGCATCCATGTATAAGAATTATTGCGTTCCTGTTTGAGGGGATTTCTTGGATCAAACTCTGATCATGTCAACGAGATTTCATGTCAGTAGAAACTGCTATGTCTGTCACCTTAATTCCTATTTCATCATCAGTTTTTGACCGACTTGAAAAAAAACGGTTCCCGACTCAGCTGTATCCTATTTTGGACTACACTAAACGAATCCATACACGCTATAATTGTACCGATATTTATTGATACACGACTTTCACCTAAACCGTGTCGAATAAAAATACATACAAGAAAAGTAGCGGTCAATGCCCAAATCCTAATAAATGAGTTCTCATTTGGCAAAGTCTGGATCCTTTAATTTGTCCCCTTGTGTCCCACATTTTGGCTCCGTCATCGCGTTCCATTTGGGACCGTATTGCCGTCACGTGGGGAACTTCGACCCGCTCTTCCCCTTGTGTTGTTGACAAAAAACGCCTCTCCCCTATCTTGTTCAATTTGAAATGTTTTTGGAAGGGGAAATCGGGGAAAACGTATGCTTATCTGCGTGATTTAGGGACGTACTGCCAAAAAAAATAGTTGGTGTTTCGGAAATGCCGGTTGATACGTTAATCATAAATGTATCAGATAATGATCGATACTGCATATGTTGTTTTCTTCATACTTTTAAGTGATTTGCTTTAACCGACTTCTAAAAGGAAGAGATTCTCAAATATGAATTATAACTCCTACAAATATGCATCGATTTGAATGAATCCCACCACACAGAACTTTGAATTTCACTTTATGGCACTAGACTGTGTTCGTCACCCCCGAGACATACGTTTTTAAGTCTCATAATCACGCCCGGTAATTTCACTGGCTTCAATTTCCTTCAAACCGAAACATAACAGTGGTTATACATTGCTACTTAGCTTTACCAATTGATAAAGCGATGGGACCAACCCAGACGGCCTTTCGCATACGAGGGACCTACCACCTAGCATTAACATGATAAAAGCATATGCTATAAACACAATACCTAAAAAGAATTTCCGCACTTTCCGGCGTTTTTGCCATACTTATTATGGTACGGTGCTCGTTATCCGGGTGGATATCGTACCAGAAAATTACTTTAATATAACTTTAAAATAATTTAAATATATTATCGATGCGAAACATTCGCACGGCTCGGCTTGTAATATTTAAAATAGGCATTCGTGTTCGCTAGATATTAATATACGTTCATTAACGTACGGCAAAAATTTAATGTTTAATTATGCAAAAAACTGACTTTCGTGTGAAAGTCGTCATTCTGAGCCTTAATTGAAAAACTGTACTCGTATGCACCATTAAAATTGGTTACCGGATAAAAAAAAATGTTGAATAAAACTTGCCGTATTAAATTATTCCTTAAATAATAGTTTGCTTACATATGCACCCACGCCTGTGATCCTCGAAGGGATAGGCACAGGTGTAACCAGTAAACCTACATTTTGCCGAGCGTATCTCCGTCCTATGATGTGATAGAGGGCGAACCATACCGTCCATAATTTCTCCGGGCTGACACAGTATTCCGTGATGGAAAAACCCAATATCACTATAGCCGAACCGGGGATCGAAAATCTTGCAGCCGACGTCATAATAAATAAATAAAAAATGAAAATAAAAACCTTTTATTAGACATAAAAACCTTTTATTATTTATTTATGTGGTCTTCCTCATTTACGTTTGCCAATCGGTCCCTTCCAATTCAATTTTTTGAGCCGACGTCATAAAATAAGTAAATGATTATAGAGGTCGAATTTCGAGCATTACGCGACTGCACTCGAGGTAAACAAACATGTAATTAATGATTTCTTACGTTTACGCGAATGTTACTCATTGAAATAAAACTAATTTAAACGGATTTTATCGCGGTATCTTAGATTCGACAAACCACAAATCCTTGCTAAAGAACACCGATTCCTACCTAGGATGATTCGTGAGGCTATTGAAATCAAAAAACATCCAAATTTCAATAGAGAAGATGGTTGGAAGCTAGCACAAGCCTGGGATCCGGTTATACATTTAATTAAATCGGAACCCAAAAGACCAATTGCCAGACCTCAAGACACTGTGAGCTCCTTCTGCGTAGATCGGACCAAACCATAAAGATTTTTGTAATTGTAAATTGAAGGTAGATACTGTAACATTAACATTTTTGGACAACCTACACCTCAGTCCTCCCCGTGACCACGAAGGCTGAAAAGTCTTCGAAACGTCGGGATCAAAATTAATAAAAAACCGCGATAAAATCCGTTTAAATTAGTTTTATTTCAATGAGTAACATTCGCGTAAACGTAAGAAATCATTATGTAAACCAGTACGGACTGGATATTGCAAATAAAATACGTCGGTTGGAGGATTTGAAAACCAAGCGCGCAAGATTTGTGACATCATTAAATTTCTTGAAGAGATGCCGTGATCATAATCTCATCCCTACGTGTGTCAAGATTTCTCCTAAGAAAAACATACGAGGGAGCGCTAAAATTCTCAACCAGGCGAGTACAAAACTGTTACGATCTACCATTCGTGAAATGAGATCCGACCTACACCACATAAATAATTGTGTTGAGATTAAATCCAATGAGTTGAAGACAGTACTATCAGCATTTGATTTTAAAAATTGCATCGATACTTTAAACAAACGTGAAACATCAAAATTTAACGAATGCAAGAATAAACAAATTATAAAGTTTGAAAAATTAAGATCAAAATCAAATGGCGAAAATCTTAGTAGCACCGAATGCAAAAACGGAACGCACGCTACCATAGATAAACATCACTCACGCGCAGACGAACAACGCGCTGTCATTAATCTGTCAAAACAAGTATTGGATGATAACACAGTTCAGGTATTATCGAAAGGATTAAATTTTGCCGTAACACCACGAAGGATACCATATGAAGATATTATCTGTAACGTTGAGAATAGTCTCTTCAAAAATAATTTGAAAAAGGAGGATTCGGAGGCGATACGTCAAGACATTTCGTCTATATTACGTCAAAAGACAGCGCCGAAACCAAATCTTCCTAAACAACAATATATCGCTTTAAAGAACTTGCGATCAATGAAGGACATAATTATTCTCCGTGCCGATAAAGGTAATGCGACAGTAGTAATGGATACGTCAGATTATAATAATAAAATAGAACAACTTCTGTCGGAGGGAAATACATACAAGCAGGTTAGAACAGACCCAACTAATAAAGTTTTAAAGGCGACTAGCTCTCTAATAAACTGTTACTCCGACACATTAAATCTTGACGTAAACTTACTTGTCCCTTCGTGTGCAAAAGCTCCTAAACTGTATGGGTTACCAAAAATACACAAGCCAAATGCTCCACTACGTCCCATCGTGAGTCAGGTCGACACACCAACCTACAGACTGGCTCAGCACGTAGCAAAAGTGCTTTCACCACTAAGAGGAAACACTAGAGCATCTGTGAAGGATTCATACCAATTTGTCAGTGATATTAAACACTTACAATTAGCTGACAATGAAACCATGGTTAGTTTTGATGTCCAGTCTCTATTCACAAGCTTACCCGTACAAGACTGCATCGAAATTGTATCTAAGAAGTTAGCAGATAATAACATGCCCATAGAATATGCAGAATTACTCAAACATTGCCTCACATCTGGCTATATGTTGTGGATGAATCAATTTTATGTA
The DNA here is from genome assembly GCA_949126905.1 of Amorpha juglandis. Lineage (NCBI taxonomy): Eukaryota > Metazoa > Arthropoda > Insecta > Lepidoptera > Sphingidae > Amorpha > Amorpha juglandis. Next base: position 2,057,639 of record OX421368.1, read on the forward strand.
CAAGTGGATGGAGTAGCTATGGGCTCACCTGTGTCTCCAGTAGTCGCCGACATTTTCATGGAGGACTTCGAGGAGACAGCCCTAAGCACAGCCCCCGTCACTCCCAGGTTTTACAAACGGTACGTAGATGATACATTCACAATTTTACCATCTGACAAAGTATCTGCATTTTTAGATCATCTTAACTCCATCAACAATAAAATACAATTCACTGTGGAGTTAGAACAAAATAAATCTCTTCCTTTCTTAGATGTTTTAGTTATTCGTAATCCTGATCAGTCTTTAGGCCATACTGTATACAGGAAAATGACCCATACAGATAAATACCTGAATGGTCAATCTCACCACCATCCAAAACAGTTAGCTACCGTGGGTAAATCTTTGTTTCAGAGAGCACAAGGAATCTGTGACGAGGAACATCTGGCTGCCGAGCTGCAACATGTCAAGCAAGTACTGCGAGACAACAAGCTCCAAATTCCACGCCGTCGTCACAGAAACCGAGTGAAACCAGCCACAGTTGAACGTGTACCTGTTGTGTTACCTTTTGTAAGAGGAGTCACAGACAAGATTGGCTACATACTGAAGCGTGCTTCAATTAAAACTTACTTCAAGCCGCCCAAGAAGATTAGTCAATTTTTACCACCTGTCAAGTGCCATATACCTCTACAGGAACAGGGAGTATACAAAATCGACTGTGACTGTGGCCTCTCCTATATCGGTCAAACCAAAAGAAACATAGGGACCCGCGTAAAAGAACACATAGCTGATGTTAAACACCGACGCTCTACGAAGTCTGCAGTTGCTGAACATTCTGAGGAAGGCTCCAATCATTATCTTAGATTCGACAAACCACAAATCCTTGCTAAAGAACACCGATTCCTACCTAGGATGATTCGTGAGGCTATTGAAATCAAAAAACATCCAAATTTCAATAGAGAAGATGGTTGGAAGCTAGCACAAGCCTGGGATCCGGTTATACATTTAATTAAATCGGAACCCAAAAGACCAATTGCCAGACCTCAAGACACTGTGAGCTCCTTCTGCGTAGATCGGACCAAACCATAAAGATTTTTGTAATTGTAAATTGAAGGTAGATACTGTAACATTAACATTTTTGGACAACCTACACCTCAGTCCTCCCCGTGACCACGAAGGCTGAAAAGTCTTCGAAACGTCGGGATCAAAATTAATAAAAAACCGCGATAAAATCCGTTTAAATTAGTTTTATTTCAATGAGTAACATTCGCGTAAACGTAAGAAATCATTATGTAAACCAGTACGGACTGGATATTGCAAATAAAATACGTCGGTTGGAGGATTTGAAAACCAAGCGCGCAAGATTTGTGACATCATTAAATTTCTTGAAGAGATGCCGTGATCATAATCTCATCCCTACGTGTGTCAAGATTTCTCCTAAGAAAAACATACGAGGGAGCGCTAAAATTCTCAACCAGGCGAGTACAAAACTGTTACGATCTACCATTCGTGAAATGAGATCCGACCTACACCACATAAATAATTGTGTTGAGATTAAATCCAATGAGTTGAAGACAGTACTATCAGCATTTGATTTTAAAAATTGCATCGATACTTTAAACAAACGTGAAACATCAAAATTTAACGAATGCAAGAATAAACAAATTATAAAGTTTGAAAAATTAAGATCAAAATCAAATGGCGAAAATCTTAGTAGCACCGAATGCAAAAACGGAACGCACGCTACCATAGATAAACATCACTCACGCGCAGACGAACAACGCGCTGTCATTAATCTGTCAAAACAAGTATTGGATGATAACACAGTTCAGGTATTATCGAAAGGATTAAATTTTGCCGTAACACCACGAAGGATACCATATGAAGATATTATCTGTAACGTTGAGAATAGTCTCTTCAAAAATAATTTGAAAAAGGAGGATTCGGAGGCGATACGTCAAGACATTTCGTCTATATTACGTCAAAAGACAGCGCCGAAACCAAATCTTCCTAAACAACAATATATCGCTTTAAAGAACTTGCGATCAATGAAGGACATAATTATTCTCCGTGCCGATAAAGGTAATGCGACAGTAGTAATGGATACGTCAGATTATAATAATAAAATAGAACAACTTCTGTCGGAGGGAAATACATACAAGCAGGTTAGAACAGACCCAACTAATAAAGTTTTAAAGGCGACTAGCTCTCTAATAAACTGTTACTCCGACACATTAAATCTTGACGTAAACTTACTTGTCCCTTCGTGTGCAAAAGCTCCTAAACTGTATGGGTTACCAAAAATACACAAGCCAAATGCTCCACTACGTCCCATCGTGAGTCAGGTCGACACACCAACCTACAGACTGGCTCAGCACGTAGCAAAAGTGCTTTCACCACTAAGAGGAAACACTAGAGCATCTGTGAAGGATTCATACCAATTTGTCAGTGATATTAAACACTTACAATTAGCTGACAATGAAACCATGGTTAGTTTTGATGTCCAGTCTCTATTCACAAGCTTACCCGTACAAGACTGCATCGAAATTGTATCTAAGAAGTTAGCAGATAATAACATGCCCATAGAATATGCAGAATTACTCAAACATTGCCTCACATCTGGCTATATGTTGTGGATGAATCAATTTTATGTACAAGTGGATGGAGTAGCTATGGGCTCACCTGTGTCTCCAGTAGTCGCCGACATTTTCATGGAGGACTTCGAGGAGACAGCCCTAAGCACAGCCCCCGTCACTCCCAGGTTTTACAAACGGTACGTAGATGATACATTCACAATTTTACCATCTGACAAAGTATCTGCATTTTTAGATCATCTTAACTCCATCAACAATAAAATACAATTCACTGTGGAGTTAGAACAAAATAAATCTCTTCCTTTCTTAGATGTTTTAGTTATTCGTAATCCTGATCAGTCTTTAGGCCATACTGTATACAGGAAAATGACCCATACAGATAAATACCTGAATGGTCAATCTCACCACCATCCAAAACAGTTAGCTACCGTGGGTAAATCTTTGTTTCAGAGAGCACAAGGAATCTGTGACGAGGAACATCTGGCTGCCGAGCTGCAACATGTCAAGCAAGTACTGCGAGACAACAAGCTCCAAATTCCACGCCGTCGTCACAGAAACCGAGTGAAACCAGCCACAGTTGAACGTGTACCTGTTGTGTTACCTTTTGTAAGAGGAGTCACAGACAAGATTGGCTACATACTGAAGCGTGCTTCAATTAAAACTTACTTCAAGCCGCCCAAGAAGATTAGTCAATTTTTACCACCTGTCAAGTGCCATATACCTCTACAGGAACAGGGAGTATACAAAATCGACTGTGACTGTGGCCTCTCCTATATCGGTCAAACCAAAAGAAACATAGGGACCCGCGTAAAAGAACACATAGCTGATGTTAAACACCGACGCTCTACGAAGTCTGCAGTTGCTGAACATTCTGAGGAAGGCTCCAATCATTATCTTAGATTCGACAAACCACAAATCCTTGCTAAAGAACACCGATTCCTACCTAGGATGATTCGTGAGGCTATTGAAATCAAAAAACATCCAAATTTCAATAGAGAAGATGGTTGGAAGCTAGCACAAGCCTGGGATCCGGTTATACATTTAATTAAATCGGAACCCAAAAGACCAATTGCCAGACCTCAAGACACTGTGAGCTCCTTCTGCGTAGATCGGACCAAACCATAAAGATTTTTGTAATTGTAAATTGAAGGTAGATACTGTAACATTAACATTTTTGGACAACCTACACCTCAGTCCTCCCCGTGACCACGAAGGCTGAAAAGTCTTCGAAACGTCGGGATCAAAATTAATAAAAAACCGCGATAAAATCCGTTTAAATTAGTTTTATTTCAAACATGTAATTATATATATTTCGTCCCTTAATCAATTTAATTACGTACCAATTATTTAAGGAAGGTGTGTAATTAAACGGGCGTTGTCGGCTAATCGGCTTGATCGCGACCGTAATTAATTCAACATCTACGTCGCAATATTTTACAATAAACATGGTCGTTTTAATTACAACATTGAGTTTTTAATAATAACTATTTACATTATAAATTATATTGCTTTTTATTTGTTTTGGTTGTTTTTTATCCGAGCACGGCAAAGTGACTGCACTAAACTTGACGGTAAGCGTAATGCAGTCCAAAAAACTAGCGACCACCTATATATTTACTTTTACAAGGTCCCTCGTATGCGAGAGGCCGTCTGTGTTGGAACCACCGCTTTGTCTATTTCTGCTGCTGAGCAACTGTATGTAAGCACTGTTGTGTTTCGGTTTGAAGGACATTGAAGCCAGTGAAATTACTGGGGATTATGAGACTTAACATCTTCTTATGTCTCGAGGTGACGAGCGCAGTTCAGTGCCGTGCAGTGCTTTGTAATTCAAAGTTCTGTGTGTTGTTGCTTCTATTTATGGGCAGGCTTGGCACTTACCATTAGGCGAGAGCTTTGCTCGTCTCGTCATTCAAATAAAAAAAATCCTAATACAAAATATATAACAACATTTCACTCCGATGAGAGCACGGATCATTCGGCCCGTCGGTAAGCCTACATAAAAGGCAATATTTATTGTTTCCCTGACATACGCGGATGCTGTGCCATCTTTTTTTCCAGTAAGCCTCTTTGGTTCTATTGATTTATGGATTGTTTTTAATGGAGGCATGTTGAGTGGTTTTAGGGAAGGAGATTTATATAATATAACGATGGCGTCTACATAGTTTTGAATGGTTTCGAATATTGTAATTGTATTTTAGTATTTGTGTTTTAGTATTTTATTTCGAAAGCCTCCGTGGTGCAGCGGGCGAGTAGCCGCCTGTGAAGCGAGAGGCCGCGGGTTCGATCCCCGCACCGAGACAAATGTTTGCGTGATTCACAAATATTTTTTTCGGAGTCTGGGTGTTGTAAGACAAAAAGTCTCTCGTAGTTCCTGATACCCACGACACAAGACTCATATCTTACTGTGGGGTCAGGACTGTGTATGTGACCGTTTTAAAAATAATAATAAATAAATAATTTACAAACGCACTTACGCCTGTAATTGCCGAAGGGGTAGACAGAGCTGTGAATAGTACACCCCACATTTCGCTGAGCTCATTTCCGTCCCATGACCAGGGGGTGAGCCTATAATCATATCGGGCACAATTTCAGACTCTGAGCTGGTACTGAGCATTTAGAGATAGAAAAAATGATGAATGATGGCGTTAAGATGTTAAGTCTCAAAATGACTAGTAATTTCCTTCAAACCGAAACACAACAGTGCTTACACACTGTTGCTTGGCGGCAGAAATAGAGAAAGCGGTGGTACCAACCCAGACGGTCTCTCGCATACGAGGGACCTACTACCTTGTGAAGATAGTTCAACAAATCAAAAGATATCCTTTCAACTATTGATTATTTTCTTGACCCACACAACCCCATTTGTTTCACTAACACAGCACCACTGTACTTTCTACGAATTTTAATCACAGCTTACATAATGAGAATCGGAGTTTTAATCGGGAATTCTGACAGAGCGGTTCATCGCCTATTTTAATTTATTTCAAAAACTAGTTTAAAGTTGTGTTTGTTGTATAAAAGTGGTGTGGATTTGTGTAATAAACATTGACGTGCTGAACAGTGTATGGAATTTTTTTAAAAAGTGAATTAAGCATCGTACTGGAAGGAATTCACACTAAAATTCCAACAAGATTTTGAAAATGTCGATGATAGGGCGAGGTTTATTAAAAGAAGGTTTCATTTTCATAAATCAGCTAACTTTGGTATCTAGATAACTTGTTGTTCTCGTCGTTAGTGGATTTTATGTATTTTTTTAAACTTTGGAGACGTTTATACTGACCATTATATGTTGAGCTTTGTAATGTATGATGAAGCCTAGTAAGGACCAAACTTGTTAATTCCTGATATAGTAACCTAACCCTTAAAAACTCCCAACATCAATTAGAAGAGATCAGTGATTTTCAAATGACTGAGCTATTTTTTCAAAAACTGTTAATATCATCTCAACTACGCCATATAAAAAAAAATCAAATCGCTGTAATTTTTCGAGCGTTATTGTGCCACAAATAAACAGACAGATAAAGGGACAGTTTTATAACACTTCATTTTTCGGTGGTTAAAATAGCTTTCACGTGCTGAATGTTTCAATATCTATGAGTTGTAGAGTCATGCTGTAGATAGTTTTGTCTACAGCATGAATGGGCCGGCTCGACCGGGACGTTACCACTGTCTCACAGTAAACCGACGTAAATTACTTGCTGCTACGTTTCATACGGTGAGTGTGGTATGCGGAGGCTCAAATCTCCCCCTCCCCAATCCCCAATTATCATTTTCCTTTAAGCCGGCAACACGCCCATGATTTTTCTGGTATTATTGGCGTAAATGGATAGTCGAGATCACTTATCAGGTGACCCACTCGTTGGTTTGCTGCCTATAATATAAAATATCTACCATCTAAGATAGGAGAATAAATTAACCCAAATTTATTTCCCTAATACATAAAAAGTCAATAAACGAAATCACTAAATCAACTGTACGGTACAACCCAACAATTAATTGAACCTTTTACATTAGCATGCCTTATAAACGGCGAAGTTTACGCGGGAAATAAAACTGCGTACATAGTAAACACATTCTGCACGAATATTTGGATAAACATTGTAGAAGAGACTGACTTAGGACGTGCATAAGGTGTGCTGTAGTGTGTAAGTCTAGTGAGTAATTACCTTTATAATATCTTGTGTCAGCAATTGTACGTATTTACGTAATTGTTATATTTTATACTTTTGTATCACTAATAAATGGCAACCTTAACTGGCTAGACGTGTCTTCTTTATTTCGAACCTCGGACCGTGTCTATACCAAAGACACACCACATGGCGACCCTGCCAACTCGACTTCACCTATGAAGACTCCATACCACGTGGCTCTCCGTACCTATACATGCTGACTTCGAAGCTGTCTCCTCTGGATTTAGAAAACTATGGGCAAAACACAAAGCAAAGAAGAAATAATCATTGCGCAGACTGCTGGAGGCGACAACCACGCAAAGGCGACAGCGGAGCACATACAGACAAACAACATCCTTCTCTCCATCATATGCGGCTGTCTGTTGCTGGCTGTCCTAATCGGATTTTTCTTCATGTACAGAAAGTGCCACATTAGTTGGATGCAGAGGCAGCTGCGGAATGACGCCATGGAGCGAGTCCTGTCCCGAGTGAGCTACCGTCGTCGCAAGGCTACTCAAGAACGAGACGATGACGAGTCAAAGGTCTGAAATATTGTAATTTGTAACAGAATAGATTTTAATTTTATTTTTTCTTATTTGGGCTATGATAGATAATTTATACCATGATTATCCTTTTATTTTTATTGCATATGAAAACATTTAGTTTAGATTATGAATATAGAGTTGGAATTATCTGAAATTTATGAACAGTTAAATAATTATAAAGATAGTATTTCTAAACTAGGACCTTCGAGAAGAAAAGGTAAAAACTTTGAGAGTAAACTTTCGGAAGCTAAGAGCTTGTATGGGGATTTTAAAATTATTTTGAGCCAATTGTCGAAAAATATTTCTAAAGAATTGTTAAATTTGTGTTGTTCTATAGAAAAATGCTATGCTAAAATATTAACATTTGAAAAAGATTATAACTTGTATAGTTCAAAGAGTTTACAATTGAACATGTCGACCGAAAAGTTTGATTTAAAAACGGCCGTTAGCGTTATGCCAAAAATGAATGGTGACGAAAATGTAACTCGAGAATTAATTGACGCGATTGAATTGTATGAGTCAATACTTGATGGTGATGGTAAACAGATTTTGATTAAATTTGTCTTGAAAAATAGAATAACCTATGGAGCGAAAATGCGTTTAGCTACTTCTTATAGTTCTGTCGAGTTACTATTAGGAGATATGCGTACACATTTACTAACTCGCAAATCTGATACAGCCTTACAGTCTAGCTTACAAAAGGCTAGGCAAGGGGAAAAGTCCGTTAAAGAGTTTGGTGAGGAAATTGAGAAATTATTTGTAGACCTAACTATTTCACAAGCAAATGGCGATGAAAATGCATATAAAATATTGCGTCCTCTTAATGAAAAGAACGCTATTAAATGTTTTTCGGATGGCTTAAGAAGCCAACGTTTAGGAACAATTATCTCAGCACGGAATTTAACGTCTTTAAAAGATGCTATCAGAGTGGCTGAAGATGAATCTAATTCAGCTGCGAGCCATCATGTAATGTCATACAATCGGCAATCATGTCGTTTCAATAAAAATCGTATCTTTTATAGAGGTCGTGGATTTCGTGGTCGATATTTTAACAGTTATTTTCCAAGCAATAGAGAAATATCGCAACCACATCAAATTCCAAGTACGTCAAGGTACGCGGGGCGAGGAGACCGCGGTACCCGAGCACGAGGCGCTTCAGGTTACGGTGCTAGGTATGTTCGTGGAAATAGTGGCTATGGCGCAAGACATTCTAAAAATAAACATTTAAATCATTTTACTGCAGATCAGGATTCGATTCCCGAGTTGATGAAAAATGGTCAAACGGAAAAATTAGATGAGTTTTTTCGTCCCTAATCAGGTTTTAGTTTGTGATAGTATTAATTGGGTAAATTTAAGTCTTAATAAGTTACAGTTAGAGTTTTTAGTAGATACAGGGGCCTCTTTATCAGCTATAAAGTATGAACTTTTAGATATTGTTAATTTAGAGTTACATTATTGCGATTTAAATATTCAAGGTATCGGTGGAAGTTTAAAGTCGGTAGGTTATGTTTATTTGAATTTATGTTCTGATAATATATTTTTAAAACATAAGTTTTACGTTTTTAAGAACTTGCCTTGTAAGGCAATGGGCATATTAGGTCAAGATTTTATAAGACGGTTCTCTGGCGTGATAGATTATGGAACAGATACTCTTTCTCTCCAGGTAGAACAGAGTAAGGTAACTTTACCTTTGCATTATTATAATCATAGTTTGTCTATAGGACCGCGATGTGAGGTTATTAAATATATACCTACGCGTGTTAATTATGACTGTGTAATTTATCCTAAGGAGATTAGAGGAGGTATATTTTTAGCTAGTGTAGTTGCTAGGCCGAAAAATGGTAAGATCCCTGTACGAATATTGAATACAACTGACGAGGAGGTGTCGTTATGCTTGAACGAGCTCGAGATAGACAAATTGGAAAACTATAATTTTTGTACATTTGATAGACCAGATGTTAGCGTAGACAGAATAAAAACTTTATTTTCATTACTTAGTTTAGATTCATATTTAAATAAAGAGGAACAGTTATCAATCCAACAAATTTGTGCGAAATTTTCAGACATATTTCATTTACCAGATGATAAACTTAGTATTACAAACGTGTATGAACAGTCTATTCATTTAAAAGATAACGCAACACCAGTGTATAGAAAACAGTATAGGATTCCATTCGTACAAAAAGAGGAACTTAATAGACAAATTGACGATATGTTAAAAGACGGAATTATTGAAAAAACAAGCAGTGAATGGTCCAGTCCACTTTTGCTAGTTCCCAAAAAGTTAGACCGTAGTCGTAAGCGTCAGTGGAGAGTTGTAATAGACTACAGACAATTGAACGAAAGACTACAGAATGACAAATTTCCTCTTCCGAATATCACAGACATATTAGAGTCCTTATCCGGTGCTATTTACTTTAGTCATTGCGATTTAAGCCGTAGTTATTTTCAGTGTAATTTATCAAAGGAATCTAGAAAGTACACTGCATTTACCACTGACAAAGGCCAATATCAAATGTGTAGATTGCCTATGGGACTAAAAATCAGTCCATCTGCTTTTAGTAGGCTAATGACTGTTGCTATGTCCGGTCTAAATTATGATAAATGTATCGTTTATCTTGATGATCTAATTATTTTTGGACGAAACTTAATAGAACATAACAAAAACCTAATGTCAGTATTTTCCCGTTTACGAAAAGTAAATTTAAAATTGAACCCATTAAAATGTGAATTTTTAAAACGACAAATTCTTTACTTAGGTCATACAATATCAGCAAATGGAATTTTACCTGACCCAGAAAAAATACGAGTCATTGAAAGTTATCCGACACCGACATGTGCCGATGACGTCAAGCGCTTTGTTGCATTCAGTAATTATTATAGAAAATTTATAAATAATTTTGCAGAAATAGTTTTACCGTTAAATAGATTGTGTAGAAAAAACGTTCAATTTCAATGGACTACAGACTGCCAAAATGCTTTTATTACTCTAAAGAGGATACTTTCTAGTCCTCCTATTTTGGATTATCCAAATTTTTCTAGTGAAAATACATTTATTTTACACACAGATAGTTCTGGTTTCGCTGTTGGTAGTGTACTTAGTAATTCCAACGGCAAGCCAATCGCATACGCTAGTCGATGTTTGAACAAAGCCGAGTTGAATTACGCTACTATAGAAAAGGAGCTACTGGCCGTAGTATGGTCTGTAAAATATTTTAGGCCATATTTGTTTGGTAAAAAATTTGTCATTAGAACCGACCATAGACCGCTGCTTTATCTTTTTAATATGACAAACCCGTCGAGTCGTTTAACTAAGTTTCGTCTTTTATTAGAGGAATATGACTTTACGATCGAATATATTAGGGGAAAGGAAAATGTAGTCGCCGATGCACTGTCTCGTGTATCAATAACATCAGACGATTTAAAGGAAATGAATAATAAGTTAGTATGCGTTATGACTCGCGCTCAATGTAAAAAGATGAATTACAATAAATTACCTGATTTGACAAAAACCTTAGAAGATTCTATAGATAATAGGCCTGATCAACCTAAAGTCGTAGAAGTACTCAAAAAACATGATACGGATGTAGAATTCATAATTTTGCCACAAAAAAGACTACTTAGAATATTAAATAATAAAGAAAAATTGTATATTTCGCAAAATAAGAATTTCGTCTATTGTGAAAGTAAAAATAGTTTATTTGCAAGCTCATCTTCTTTATCAGTAAACTCGCGAGACGATTTGCTGAAAGAAATGGCATTATTCTGCAATAAATTAAGTATTAATGAAATTGTAATCGTTAAGACGAATAATAATAAAGAACATATAGAATTTCTATCAAAATATGTTGCGAAAAATCAAACATGTGGTTTACCAAGAATATGTATTGTGAAGGACGTCCAAATAATTTATTCGGATTGTGACAAAAAAGTAATAATGAATGATTTTCATTTATTACCTACTAGTGGTCACATAGGTGTTAGGAGAATGGTAAATAATATTAAAAAATATTATTATTGGCCATCATTAGAAAAAGACGTTAGGTGCTATGTCGAAAAGTGTAATAAATGTCAAACTCAGAAGTATACTAAAATTCATAAAGAACCATTATCTATTACGACAACAGCGTCCTCATCATTCGAAAAAGTTTTCTTAGATATAGTAGGACCTTTAGACAGAGATGACTTAGGTTTCAGTTACATTTTAACATTGCAATGCGAGCTAAGTAAATATGTTGAAGCATATCCATTAATAACTAAATCAACTACGGAAGTTGCTAAATCATTTGCTGAAAACTTTGTTTTACGATACGGAATTCCAAAAGAAATAGCAAGTGACAGAGGTACCGAATTTGTCTCAAAAATAATGTCAGAGATGTGTAAGCTTTTAAAAATAACTCAAACCATTGCAACAGCCTATCATCATCAAAGTATTGGATCATTAGAAAATTCACATAAAGATTTAAGTGCCTATTTACGCATTCAAACCAACAATAATCCTTCAAATTGGAGTTCATGGTTACAGTACTGGTGCTTTTCATATAACACTACTGTACATTCTGAAACTAAGTATACACCGTTCGAGTTAGTGTTTGGTAATGTATGTAGATTACCTAAAAATGTATGTAGTAACGTTGAACCATTGTACAACTTTGGAGATTATACTTTAGAATTTAAATACAGGTTACAAAGAGCTCAAAATGATGCAAGGAATAATTTAATTTTAAGTAAACAACGTAGGAAGTGTAATTATGATATGTCTATTAATCCCATATTGTATAAACCAGGCGAGGCATTGTTATTGAAAAATGAAACTGGAAATAAGTTAGATACCTTATACACAGGCCCATATATTGTAATAGAAGACCTTGCACCTAATGTTAAAATAAATTTAAATGGTAAACATGCTATAGTTCATAAGAATAGAACAAAATTATATAAGAAACCGTAGTTAAAGTACCTATAATTAATAAATTAAAGGATAAAAAAAAAAAATGGTTTTGATTTTTTTTTATTTAGATTAAGAGGGATGGTGTAGTGTGTAAGTCTAGTGAGTAATTACCTTTATAATATCTTGTGTCAGCAATTGTACGTATTTACGTAATTGTTATATTTTATACTTTTGTATCACTAATAAATGGCAACCTTAACTGGCTAGACGTGTCTTCTTTATTTCGAACCTCGGACCGTGTCTATACCAAAGACACACCACATGGCGACCCATACTATACTATATAATATACTACGGCCAGTAGCTCCTTTTCTATAGTAGCGTAATTCAACTCGGCTTTGTTCAAACATCGACTAGCGTATGCGATTGGCTTGCCGTTGGAATTACTAAGTACACTACCAATAGCGAAACCAGAACTATCTGTGTGTAAAATAAATGTATTTTCACTAGAAAAATTTGGATAATCCAAAATAGGAGGACTAGAAAGTATCCTCTTTAGAGTAATAAAAGCATTTTGGCAGTCTGTAGGCCATTGAAATTGAACGTTTTTTCTACACAATCTATTTAACGGTAAAACTATTTCTGCAAAATTATTTATAAATTTTCTATAATAATTACTGAATGCAACAAAGCGCTTGACGTCATCGGCACATGTCGGTGTCGGATAACTTTCAATGACTCGTATTTTTTCTGGGTCAGGTAAAATTCCATTTGCTGATATTGTATGACCTAAGTAAAGAATTTGTCGTTTTAAAAATTCACATTTTAATGGGTTCAATTTTAAATTTACTTTTCGTAAACGGGAAAATACTGACATTAGGTTTTTGTTATGTTCTATTAAGTTTCGTCCAAAAATAATTAGATCATCAAGATAAACGATACATTTATCATAATTTAGACCGGACATAGCAACAGTCATTAGCCTACTAAAAGCAGATGGACTGATTTTTAGTCCCATAGGCAATCTACACATTTGATATTGGCCTTTGTCAGTGGTAAATGCAGTGTACTTTCTAGATTCCTTTGATAAATTACACTGAAAATAACTACGGCTTAAATCGCAATGACTAAAGTAAATAGCACCGGATAAGGACTCTAATATGTCTGTGATATTCGGAAGAGGAAATTTGTCATCCTGTAGTCTTTCGTTCAATTGTCTGTAGTCTATTACAACTCTCCACTGACGCTTACGACTACGGTCTAACTTTTTGGGAACTAGCAAAAGTGGACTGGACCATTCACTGCTTGTTTTTTCAATAATTCCGTCTTTTAACATATCGTCAATTTGTCTATTAAGTTCCTCTTTTTGTACGAATGGAATCCTATACTGTTTTCTATACACTGGTGTTGCGTTATCTTTTAAATGAATAGACTGTTCATACACGTTTGTAATACTAAGTTTATCATCTGGTAAATGAAATATGTCTGAAAATTTCGCACAAATTTGTTGGATTGATAACTGTTCCTCTTTATTTAAATATGAATCTAAACTAAGTAATGAAAATAAAGTTTTTATTCTGTCTACGCTAACATCTGGTCTATCAAATGTACAAAAATTATAGTTTTCCAATTTGTCTATCTCGAGCTCGTTCAAGCATAACGACACCTCCTCGTCAGTTGTATTCAATATTCGTACAGGGATCTTACCATTTTTCGGCCTAGCAACTACACTAGCTAAAAATATACCTCCTCTAATCTCCTTAGGATAAATTACACAGTCATAATTAACACGCGTAGGTATATATTTAATAACCTCACATCGCGGTCCTATAGACAAACTATGATTATAATAATGCAAAGGTAAAGTTACCTTACTCTGTTCTACCTGGAGAGAAAGAGTATCTGTTCCATAATCTATCACGCCAGAGAACCGTCTTATAAAATCTTGACCTAATATGCCCATTGCCTTACAAGGCAAGTTCTTAAAAACGTAAAACTTATGTTTTAAAAATATATTATCAGAACATAAATTCAAATAAACATAACCTACCGACTTTAAACTTCCACCGATACCTTGAATATTTAAATCGCAATAATGTAACTCTAAATTAACAATATCTAAAAGTTCATACTTTATAGCTGATAAAGAGGCCCCTGTATCTACTAAAAACTCTAACTGTAACTTATTAAGACTTAAATTTACCCAATTAATACTATCACAAACTAAAACCTGATTAGGGACGAAAAAACTCATCTAATTTTTCCGTTTGACCATTTTTCATCAACTCGGGAATCGAATCCTGATCTGCAGTAAAATGATTTAAATGTTTATTTTTAGAATGTCTTGCGCCATAGCCACTATTTCCACGAACATACCTAGCACCGTAACCTGAAGCGCCTCGTGCTCGGGTACCGCGGTCTCCTCGCCCCGCGTACCTTGACGTACTTGGAATTTGATGTGGTTGCGATATTTCTCTATTGCTTGGAAAATAACTGTTAAAATTACGACCACGAAATCCACGACCTCTACAAAAGACACGATTTTTATTGAAACGACATGATTGCCGATTGTATGACATTACATGATGGCTCGCAGCTGAATTAGATTCATCTTCAGCCACTCTGATAGCATCTTTTAAAGACGTTAAATTCCGTGCTGAGATAATTGTTCCTAAACGTTGGCTTCTTAAGCCATCCGAAAAACATTTAATAGCGTTCTTTTCATTAAGAGGACGCAATATTTTATATGCATTTTCATCGCCATTTGCTTGTGAAATAGTTAGGTCTACAAATAATTTCTCAATTTCCTCACCAAACTCTTTAACGGACTTTTCCCCTTGCCTAGCCTTTTGTAAGCTAGACTGTAAGGCTGTATCAGATTTGCGAGTTAGTAAATGTGTACGCATATCTCCTAATAGTAACTCGACAGAACTATAAGAAGTAGCTAAACGCATTTTCGCTCCATAGGTTATTCTATTTTTCAAGACAAATTTAATCAAAATCTGTTTACCATCACCATCAAGTATTGACTCATACAATTCAATCGCGTCAATTAATTCTCGAGTTACATTTTCGTCACCATTCATTTTTGGCATAACGCTAACGGCCGTTTTTAAATCAAACTTTTCGGTCGACATGTTCAATTGTAAACTCTTTGAACTATACAAGTTATAATCTTTTTCAAATGTTAATATTTTAGCATAGCATTTTTCTATAGAACAACACAAATTTAACAATTCTTTAGAAATATTTTTCGACAATTGGCTCAAAATAATTTTAAAATCCCCATACAAGCTCTTAGCTTCCGAAAGTTTACTCTCAAAGTTTTTACCTTTTCTTCTCGAAGGTCCTAGTTTAGAAATACTATCTTTATAATTATTTAACTGTTCATAAATTTCAGATAATTCCAACTCTATATTCATAATCTAAACTAAATGTTTTCATATGCAATAAAAATAAAAGGATAATCATGGTATATTATCTATCATAGCCCAAATAAGAAAAAATAAAATTAAACTCTATTCTGTTACAAATTACAATATTTCAGACCTTTGACTCGTCATCGTCTCGTTCTTGAGTAGCCTTGCGACGACGGTAGCTCACTCGGGACAGGACTCGCTCCATGGCGTCATTTCGCAGCTGCCTCTGCATCCAACTAATGTGGCACTTTCTGTACATGAAGAAAAATCCGATTAGGACAGCCAGCAACAGACAGCCGCATATGATGGAGAGAAGGATATTGTTTGTCTGTATGTGCTCCGCTGTCGCCTTTGCGTGGTTGTCGCCTCCAGCAGTCTGCGCAATGATTATTTCTTCTTTGCTTTGTGTTTTGCCCATAGTTTTCTAAATCCAGAGGAGACAGCTTCGAAGTCAGCATGTATAGGTACGGAGAGCCACGTGGTATGGAGTCTTCATAGGTGAAGTCGAGTTGGCAGGGTCGCCATGTGGTGTGTCTTTGGTATAGACACGGTCCGAGGTTCGAAATAAAGAAGACACGTCTAGCCAGTTAAGGTTGCCATTTTTACATTGTGTTTCCGAATTGCATCCAATCCGACGAAACTATAGTAGTATTTTGCTGAGAGATTGCGTATCCCTCGATCAGAATTCCATTTTCTGAAGTCGAGAATATAATTTCGTATTCTATCCTTGGAAATATTGGTCTATCTTTTCTATTTTTTATCCGAGCACAGCAAAGTGACTCCACCAGACCTGATGCTGCCATATATTAAAGTATTGTAAATGTAGTAATAAAATGCAATTTAATCGCACTTAGACACGTCAATCAGTTCCAAGTTTTATTCGAACTGATTCACGTCATCTATAATCTCCTAGAACTTGACCATTTTTCAAAGAAGGCACAGGGATACAAAGATGTACCCTTATACACCAACTAACCATCAAGTCGTATCACAAGCCCCTCGGGAGAACCAAATACAGAACCTTTAACCTCAGAGAACAGAACCTTTTGTATCACAAAACACTCAGTATCAGCCCAGAGTCCGGAATTGTGCTGGGTTGACGATAGGCTCGCCTTCTATCACATTATGCGACAGAAATATGCTCGGCGAAATGTGGGTTTACTGGTTACACCCCTACTTACCCCTTCGAGATTACACGTGAGTAAACGTGTGTGCAGTTCTACATTTGCTGCGAATGCTCGGCACAAGTGTTGATAATCGATGGAAGTTTCCAACTCCTCCTTAATCTTCTATCTGATTAATTTGGGGGAGAAAGACAATTAGTCATTCCCAGAGACTCGCCGAGCTTCGCTGCTCGATCCTGTAACGCGATCTACACAAGGCGTGTGGGTCAGTATGGCAGGTTTTAACACCATGTGTACGGTGGTGGCTATCGGGGCGTATATGCTACCACCAGTAATGTACGGTGGTCGCTATCCGGGCGGATATCCTACCAGAAAATTACTATAATATCACTTTAAAATAATTTTAATATATTATACTATCGATGCGAAACATTCGCACGGCTCGGCTTGTAATATTTAAAATAGGCATTCGTGTTCGCTAGATATTAATATACGTTCATTAACGTACGGCAAAAATTTAATGTTTAATTATGCAAAAAACTGACTTTCGTGTGAAAGTCGTCATTCTGAGCCTTAATTGAAAAACTGTACTCGTATGCACCATTAAAATTGGTTACCGGATAAAAAAAATTGTTGAATAAAACTTA
The DNA here is from genome assembly GCA_949126905.1 of Amorpha juglandis. Classification (NCBI taxonomy): domain Eukaryota; kingdom Metazoa; phylum Arthropoda; class Insecta; order Lepidoptera; family Sphingidae; genus Amorpha; species Amorpha juglandis. Next base: position 2,075,004 of record OX421368.1, read on the forward strand.
CCGTATTAAATTATTCCTTAAATAATAGCTTGCTTACATATGCACCCACGCCTGTGATCCTCGAAGGGATAGGCACAGGTGTAACCAGTACACCTACATTTTGCCGAGCGTATCTCCGTCCTATGATGTGATAGAGGGCGAACCATACCGTCCATAATTTGAGACTCCGGGCTGACACAGTATTCCGTGATAGAAAAACCCAATATCACTATAGCCGAACCGGGGATCGAAAATCTTGCAGCCGACGTCATAATAAATAAATAAAAATAAAAACCTTTTATTTCTCAATCTTAATTTATTACAATCTTGTTCTTCTTTTATTTAATTTTTTTATATTTTTTATTTGAGAACCCCTAAGGTACCATCGTACACTGGTGCTAAAACCTGCCATAGTGGCCCACCTTGTGTGGGTCGCGTTCCAGGGTCAGCCAGTGTATATCCGGTTCTCCCCAGGGGGCTAGCCCCCTGATCCTAACCCTTTTCCCATCCCTTTTTCCTTCCCCTCCTTCTTGGCCCTTTGGCAGGCCGGCATGATCTTGCCGACCTATGATGGCCACATTGTTTATCGTTGGTCAACACTATTCTTGGATTGCGCTACACTTACCATCAGGTGTAGCGTAGTCACTTTGCTGAGCCAGGATAAAAAAAAAGGTGAAGGCCTCCTCCACAGAATGCCAGCTTTCTCTGTTCCTCGCTACTTCCAAGCAGCGTGACCCCGCTATCCGTATGATCTCATATTCCCAACGTGTATGTGGTCTTCCTCGTTTACGTTTGCCAATCGGTCCCTTCCAATTCAATTTTTTCAGCCGATGTCATAGAATAAGTAAATATTATAGAGGTCAAATTTCGAACATTACGCGACTGCACTCGACGAGTAAACAAACACGTAATTATATATATTTCGTCCCTTAATCAATTTAATTACGTACCAATTATTGAAGGAAGGTGTGTAATTAAACGGGCGGTGTCGGCTAATCGGCTTGATCGCGACCGTAATTAATTCAACATCTACGTCGCAATATTTTACAATAAACATGGTCGTTTTAATTACAACATTGAGTTTTTAATAATAACTATTTATATTATAAATTATATTGCTTTTTATTTGTTTTGGTTGTTTTTTATCCGAGCACGGCAAAGTCACTGCACTACACTTGATGGTAAGCGTAGTGCAGTCCAAAAAACTAGCGATATATATTTATTTACCTATATATTTACTTTAACAGGGTGATAGGTCCCTTGTATGCGAGAGGCCGTCTGGGTCCACCGCTTTTTCTATTTCTGCCGCCAAGCAACAGTGTATAAGCACTGTTGTCTTTCAGTTTTAAGGACATTGAAGCCAGTGACATTACTGGGCATTATGAGACTTAACATCTACTTATGTCTCGGGGTGACGAGTGCAGTTCAGTGGCATGCAGTACTTTGTAATTCAAAGTTATGTGTGTTGTTGCTTCTGTTTATGAGCGTGGCGCTTACCATCAGGCGAGCGCCTTGCACGTCTCGACATTCAAATAAAAAAATCCTAATACAAATATAACAACATTTCACTCCACATTTCACTCCGATGAGAGCACGGATCATTCGGCCCGTCGCGTCGGTAAGCCTACATAAAAGGCAATATTTATTGTTTCCCTGACATACGCGGATGCTGTGCCATCTTTGTTTCCAGTAAGCCTCTTTGGTTCTATTGATTTATGGATTGTTTTTAATGGAGGCATGTTGAGTGGTTTTAGGGAAGGAGATTTATATAATATAACGATGGCGTCTACATCGTTTTGAATGGTTTCGAATATTGTAATTGTATTTTAGTATTTGTGTTTTAGTATTTTATTTCGAAAGCCTCCGTGGTGCAGCGGGCGAGTAGCCGCCTGTGAAGCGAGAGGCCGCGGGTTCGATCCCCGCACCGAGACAAATGTTTGCGTGATTCACAAATATTTTTTTCGGAGTCTGGGTGTTGTAAGACAAAAAGTCTCTCGTAGTTCCTGATACCCACGACACAAGACTCATATCTTACTGTGGGGTCAGGACTGTGTATGTGACCGTTTTAAAAATAATAATAAATAAATAATTTACAAACGCACTTACGCCTGTAATTGCCGAAGGGGTAGACAGAGCTGTGAATAGTACACCCCACATTTCGCTGAGCTCATTTCCGTCCCATGACCAGGGGGTGAGCCTATAATCATATCGGGCACAATTTCAGACTCTGAGCTGGTACTGAGCATTTGGAGATAGAAAAAATGATGAATGATGGCGTTAAGATGTTAAGTCTCAAAATGACTAGTAATTTCCTTCAAACCGAAACACAACAGTGCTTACACACTGTTGCTTGGCGGCAGAAATAGACAAAGCGGTGGTACCAACCCAGACGGCCTCTCGCATACGAGAGACCTACCACCCTGTGAAGATAGTTCAATAAATCAAAAGATATCCTTTCAACTATTGATTATTTTCCTGACCCCACACAACCCCATTTGTTTCACTAACACAGCACCACTGTACTTTCTACGAATTTTAATCACAGCTTACATAATGAGACTCGGAGTTTTAATCGGGAATTCTGACAGAGCGGTTCATCGCTTATTTTAATTTATATCAAAAACTAGTTTAAAGTTGTGTTTGTTGTATAAAAGTGGTGTGGATTTGTGTAATAAACATTGACGGTGATGAACAGTGTATATTGAAAAATGGTAATTAAGCATCGTACTGGAAGGAATTCACACTAAAATTCCAACAAGATTTTGAAAACGTCCACACCGTTATTTCATCGTTCTTGTGAAGACTTGAGAATAATTATACTTGTCATTGGCGAAATGAATAATAATGCGAGGCCATAAATTAAAAAGAGGAGAATCCAACGTACCGATAGTTTTGCAGACTGTAGACTTTCTTTGTTATTTTAATATTAGAATTTCTGATATTTTTGCAAATACAATGGCAAGGTATTAGGGCAAGGTTTATTAAATGAAGGTTTCATTTCTATTTTACTTTGGTATCTAGATAATTTGTTGGTCTTGTCGTTAGTGAATTTTTATGTATTTTTTACAACTTTGCAAGCTTTGATAGATCCCTCGTATGCGAGACACCGTCTGGGTTGGTACCACCGCTTTGTCTATTTCTACCGTCAAGTAACAGTGTGTAGGCACTGTTGTGTTTCCGTTTCAAGGACATTGAAGCCAGTGACATTACTGGGCATTATGAGACTTAACATCTTATGTCTCGAGGTGACGAGCGCAGTTCAGTGCCATGCAGTGCTTTGTAATTGTAAATCAAAGTTCTGTGTGGTATTGCTTCTGTTTATGGGCAGGCGTGTCACTTATCATCAGGCGAGCGCCTTGCTCGTCTCGTCATTGCATCAAATACAAAAAAACTTTGTAGACGTTTATACTGACCATTTTATGTCGAGCTATGTAATGTATGATGAAGCGAGTTAGGGAGAAGCCAAACTATTTAATTCCTGACATAGTATGTCACCTTACCCTGACTAAATCCCAACATCAATTAGAAGAGATCAGTAATTTTCAAATGGCTAAGCTGTTTCTTCAAAAAGAGCTAAAATCATCTAGATTACGGCGTTTCAAACAATAAAAATGCTTTAAAATCGGCGCAATTATTCAAACGTTATTATGCCACAAATAAACAGTCAGATAAACGGTCAATTTTATAACACTTCATTGTTTCGGTAGTTTAAATAGCTTTCACGTGATGAATGTTTCAATATCTGTGAGTGATAGAGCCACGCTGTAGACAGTTTTGTCTACAGCATGAATGGGCCGGATCGACCGGGACGTTACCACTGTCTCACAGAGAACCGACGTAAAGTACTTGCTACTGCGTTTCATACGGTGAGTGAGATATCTGCAGGCCCAAATCGCCCCTTCCCGAACCCTAATTATCATCCTTTAAGTCAGCAACGCGCCATGATCCTTCTGGTATTGTGGGCGTACATGGGCGGTGGAGATCACTTACCATCAAGTAACCACTTGCCTGTTTGCCGGCCTATACTATAAAAAATCTACTATCTAAGATAAGAGAATAAATTAACCCAAATTTATTTCCCTAATACATAAAAAGTCAATAAACGAAATCACTAAATCAACTGTACGGTACAACCCAACAATTAATTGTACCTTTTACATTAGCATGCCTTATAAACGGCGAAGTTTACGCTGGAAATAAAACTGCGTACATAGTAAACACATTCTGCACGAATATCTGGATAAACATTGTAGAGGCGACTGATTTGGGACGTGCTATTGTGTGGAAGTGGACGTGCTATGGTGTGCTATTGTGTTTCCGAATTGCATCCGATTTGAAGAATCTATAGTTCTATTTTTTTGCAAGTTTGCATACTCTTAGATCGGAATGATCAGATGTAGTGTAAACACTTTTACAGTACTGCAATACGAGTTATATCCTTGGAAATATTGGTCTATCTTTTCTATTTTTTATCCGAGCACAGCAAAGTGACTCCACCACACCTGATGCTACCATATATTAAAGTATTGTTAATGTAGTAATAAAATGCAATTTAATCACACTTAGACACGTCAATCAGTTCCAAGTTTTATTCGAACTGATTCACGTCATCTATAATCTCCTAGAACTTGACCATTTTTCAAAGAAGGCACAGGGATACAAAGATGTACCCTTATACACCAACTAACCATCAAGTCGTATCACAAGCCCCTCGGGAGAACCAAATACAGAACCTTTAACCTCAGAGAACAGAACCTTTTGTATCACAAAACACTCAGTATCAGCCCAGAGTCCGGAATTGTGCTGGGTTGACGATAGGCTCGCCTTCTATCACATTATGCGACAGAAATATGCTCGGCGAAATGTGGGTTTACTGGTTACACCCCTACTTACCCCTTCGAGATTACACGTGAGTAAACGTGTGTGCAGTTCTACATTTGCTGCGAATGCTCGGCACAAGTGTTGATAATCGATGGAAGTTCGCTCTGAGTTTTACAAGTGAATACAAGTCAGTCGCCGCGACATTGGATCCGCTCTTGACAAACAAAGTAAGAATGGCGCCACATTACACATGTGTACATACAGCTAGGGAGTAATAACGCAGTCGTGTTTTATTTACGTCATAAGTATTTGGAACACTTTAACCTACGACAAAAAGACCGTTATAGTGTTGTCCCCTTTGTCTATCTGTAGGTGACACATGTGCATGAGCATGTGTTTCGAATAGGTAAATTTGCAATTGCAAAATTTTCAATGCAGATTTTTCGTTTGGTTGCATCGAGATGGTTCTTATTGCTGCAGTCAAAGATGTCAATTTACTTTAATTTTCATTAAGTCACTTTTTAGAATTAAATTTTTACCACATTCAGTGCAAGTTAATACTTGAAACTCCGTTACTGAACACAGAAAATGGTTTATGCTTCATTAGTGGCCATAGAAATATTCTTAGTTGACTTCGCACAGGAAGAAACGAATCTTAAGAAATTATCTACCAGTGGACTAACACACAAGCTGATGATGTTGAGAAGTCAAAGAAATTGCGTGGGATTGGAACCCATGACCACATGCTTTTGGTGCCAATAGATCAGGCGACTAAGAAGTGATTTTCTAAAAAAGTGAACCAAGTTCCAAAACTCAACATTTCCTCCAAAAACTTACGCAAATATTTTTCCAAATCCATATCGAACAAAACTCGTTACTACGGGACAGAAAAACCATCGAACGCAAATGAACCGAAAGGGGGTTAGACAATATTCGAGATAAGTTCACGAACTGAACAAAATCATTCGGATTTGAAATTAGTTTAGACAGTGTTTTCCGGTTGAGTATGATATCAAAGGAAGCCTTTGTTGTAACGCAGTCGGGAAAACAAGCTTATCTCTACACAATGACGATTGTATTGTTTTAAATTGAATATTAAGAGAATACAAAATTAGATGTTATCGTAAAGGTAGAATACGAATAATATTTGTTGAGCATTTGTTTATTTCAGTCAAAATGTGTATTTATGTGTATATATGGTACAACTGCTGTGCTGAGGGGTCGGGTTAAAGTGATATTGGATTTTTCTTTCACGAAATGCTCACTATTAGCCCGGATTCTGGCATTATACCTGGAATGGCAATGGGCTCGCCCCTATCACATTATGGACGGAAATAAACTCGGCAAAATGTGGTTGTACTGGTAACACCTCTGCCTATCCCTTAGGGGATTATAGCATGAGTCAGTATATGTTTAATTAACTTTAAAACAGAGTCCAATGGGAGAGATTCGTATTTTCCCTGATAGTCCATCAGCAGATCTTAACCAGATTTATAAAAGCCCACCATGGAAGTAAAGACCATCGTATACAAGAAGAATTACATAATTTACTAATATATAAAGGTCGCTGTGAGCCTCCCCTACGCAGCAATGACTTGATGGCCCCGTCTCAAATAGTCGCCTCTTAAGACAGACAAGGGATACAGTAGTGGAATTCTCCATAAGCCTCCAATCCCCAAAGCGAGACCTTATTTTCCTTCATAGGAACATAAAGGTGATTTTTATGGATCAGGAAACGAGCAAGTGCATTTATCGAACTGGTCGTAAGTCATCTCCACTGCCCATCCAACCATGGACGCGTTGCCGACGTTAAAGAATATTATGTATAATTAAGGTATCGGGATGAGCAAACGGACTAGGGTCTCCAGATATATTAATCTACATCCTACGACTTGCAACAGCAAGCTGCTACTTCACGTCAGTTTTCTTTGAGACTGTGATAACAACCTAGTCGAGCCGGTTGTAAACAAAACTGTTTATAGCAATAACAAAATCGTTTCGTGAAATCCAGACTAATTTTGCACTTCAGATCTTGCATTTCATTTCACCCAGTTTAATGCCATTAAGGTAAATATAAAAATACTATCATTCGCTCGCGACTTCGCCTGCATGAAATTCTGCACCGTTATCGATATCGCCTTTATCCATCAAGGATAATGTAGGATTCTAATGGTGAAAGAATTTTTCAAATCGGTCCAGTAGTTTCAGAGCCCATTCAATGGAAACAAACAAACAAATCTTTCCTCTTTATAATATTAGTTTAGAACATTAAAATTAAGCACGATTTAATTAAGCGAGCTCATCGTAAAGCTTAATACAGTATTACACAATAACTAATTAACTTATTTCGCAAAATGTACGAAATTTGTTTAATAAAGATTACATTATGAATTGGCGAACGTTAAAGTAAATTACCCCTGAGGTTTCGTAACTCCGGGCTGGATATTACACCAACTTTAGTAAGATCCTTTTATTTTAGGCACCTTTGGTCTTGTTTTACTAGGTCTGGGTTAGTAACACCGCTTTGTTTTATGCAAACAGCAGTGTGTAAGCACTGTAACGTTTCGGTTTAAAGGACATTGATGCCAGTAAAATTACTGGGTGTTATGACACCTAGTATCATATGTCTCGAGGCGACGAGTGCAGTACAATGTCTTGCAGTGTTTTGTATTTCAATATTTCGTGTTGTGTTACGCTTATCATCAGGCGAGCTACCTGCCGATCTTGTCATTCAGCCTATTAAAAAAATGTTTGAACGGTGAAGTTTGTTTTTTTTATGCGAGCACGGTAAAGTGGCTGTACTACACCTGATGGTAAGCATAGTGCAGTCCAAAACAGTAGCGACCACCGATAATGATTTTATCGGTGGTTACCAGAATCATGCCCGCCTGTATAAATGATTCTTCACACTCCAGAGAGGGAAGAAGCATATAGAGGGACCTGCTACAGCCCCTCGGGAGAACCGGATACACACTGGCTGATCCTGGAACGCGATCCACACAAGGCGTGTGGATTACTATGGCAGCTTTTAACGCCATATGTACGGTGGTCGCTATCCGACCGGATATGAATATCTTAACACCAGCTGTTTAATATTTAGTTTTTTTCTACTTGACGTCGAGGGTTTTACGGTTAGGATATTAATTTAAAAAATACGGAAGCGGAGTATAAGCTAGTGTTGCAATAAAACTAAGGTTTCAAGCACACAAATCCGATAAACTACTTCAGTAATAAAGTGGCAGATTAGATCATCAGCATTTGAACCCTAGACGACTGGATAATCTGTTAATTCTCTCTAAATCACTATCTAATAGTCGATGTTGGGTCGTTACTAGAGACCGATCCGATATTGGTTCTGTGTTGATTTGTGGATTCTAAACTCAAATAGTCGATCGTTTGTCGTATTCTGTTAATCCTAACGCATGTGAGGACTTAGAATCCAATGAATTATGTTAATCTTCGCACAGTAAAGGTGACACTGTTTTTAAGAACAATACATTCAAAATATTATTTTTACGAGGTGTACACGTTCTCGTGTTCGCACAATCGCAAATTGCTGGTGGTAGGATATTCATATCCGCCGGGATAGCGACCACCGTAAACACGTTGTTGAAACCTGCCATAGTGATCCACACACCTTGTGTGGATGGCATTCCGGGAACAGGCAGTATATATCCGGTTCTCCCGAGAGCCTTGGGATATGACTTGATGGTTGATTGGGGCGGGCATAGGGGTACTGTGCCTGCATCGGTCATCTGCCTGTCCTGTGGCAGGCCCCTCGTCTTGCTTCTTTTCTCTCCGAAGAGGAAAGAAGCATTTATAAAGGCCGGCATGACTCTGGTGACCACCGATAAACTCATTGCTTGTTGGTGGTCGCTGGTGTTTTGGACTGCACTACGCTTACCATCAGGTGTAGTGCGAATGTGTACTGGACCGATTTCAAAAATTCTTTTGCCGTTAGAAAGCTACATTAACACTGAGTAACATAGGCTACTTTTTATCCCGGAAAAAGCAGATCAAGCTGATGGAGCCACGAGGAAAAGCTAGTGATAAATAATGACCTACCTACTAGAAACAACGTAAGACAATACACAACTTGAATTACAATTCACATAATAATTTACGTATTCAGAGCACCGTGTACGCAATTCGAAATCGTATGCGATGGGCATTATGTACTGAACGTACTGGCATTCACCCAAAAGCGAACTTTATACTCCGGAATATATGCCAAAAGTTAACAAGTGGAAATTATAAATAAGCAATAAATAAAAACATGAAGAGTTTCGGTTGCGTTTAGCGGTTTGCGAATCTGAGATGCGAAATTACTACGCATTTGGCATTGCGTAATGTTTAGGTAATGCGAATATTTTTTAGGTTAACATAGTTTCCAAAAAAGTTTCTTATACTTCATTTTTTACTACGAATATATAGGCAAGTGAAAATTTTATTTTAATATCAGAAAGAAAATAAATTTATTTATGTAGTAAATTCAAAGGAATAAAATTTATGCTGTTGTAGAAAGGTATACATGATAGACATGATATGGGTAAAAACTAATAAAATGCTCAATGGAAGGAATAGAATTATCAAAATGAATGTACCTAAGTAAAAAAGTAGGTAAACGATTTTTTTAATTGATTGAATGAGGAGACGAGCCAGGCCCTTGCCTGATGGTAAGCGCCACGCCTGCCCATAGAAAGAAGCAACACCACACAGAACTTTGAATTACATAGCACTGCATGGCACTGAACTACGCTCGTCACCCCGAGACATAACCAACCCAGACGGCCTCTCGCTTACGAGGGATCTACCACATTGTAAAGATAGCATCGACTCGTATTAGTTAATTTCACTATTTTGGCTGTTTAGTTTTTGAGCTGGTTATACATTTTATAACTCGTTCATGAGTATAGCACGAAAACAGTTTTATGCAGTGAAACCTCAGCCCCTAAGCACACAACATGGCCACTAAATAACTTCCTAGAACATTCACCTAAATCCGAAACAAATACTAAACACTGGTCGTAAACAAGCACTTTAATACATTGAAAAACACATAAACTCTGGTCCTTATCGATTTATAAAACATTCCGGCTGGCCTTTATGAATTCTAAATTATGTATCCCCGGAATTTTCATATGAAATTATTGATGTAACATTAAAACCTGCCAGCAACTTGTACGGAGCGTATGCAAATATAGTTGGATGTGTGTTCGCAAGCGTGTACAAGAATATACAAAGAGTTTTCGTAATGAGGATTGTATGGTACTGAATCGTTTTTCAACCATGAACCTACATTATAGAGAAACATTACATCGACGATTATTCTTACAATCATATTACTATTATAAAATTTGAAAGTTTGGATGTTTCTGAGTTATCATTTTTTTTGTTTTGTTGGATGATTGTTAGTCAATCAATCATCGCCTTAACGACTGAATGGTTTTAGATGGTAATTTGGCACACAGTTAGACCATGACTTGGATTAGGGCAAAGGCTACTTTTTACCCGAAAAAGCCGCTCACGTGGGCGATGCTGCAGGCAAAAGCTAGCATTATAATAAATTCTAATGCAAATAAGTAGAGGCAAATATTTTTGTGATCCTAAAATGACTGAGTGTTGTAGGACCATAAGTCATTCGTAGTTCCTGATACCCATGATACAAGGTAAACTACAGTGGTATTAGGACTAAATGTATGACTTCTGGGTATATTTTATAAATAACATATAATTCTGTAATTCCACTGGCCTTAAATTGGAACACAGCACTTGATCTAGACGGCAGATATTTGCAGATACTGATGGAAACAAGTCATACTACTATCATAATGTCAATGCATAGTTAATAGCACTTATAAAATTAGGTGTGTGGTCTGTAAAGAATTTTCCTATTCCAGTAGGTCCAACTCTCCAAGCCAAGTATCCTGTAGTGGTGTTCATCCACGGTGAATCCTTCGAGTGGAACACAGGCAACGTGTACGATGGCGCAGTACTGGCGAGCTACGCTGGGCTCGTTGTCATCACTATCAACTACAGATTGGGGATTTTGGGTGAGTTTAATAAAATATTATTATTATTGTGTCCTGGGAGGAAAAAGTTGAGGTCTTTACCCTATAGTAGTATGGTGGAAAAAGTTGAGGCCTTTACCCTATGTATGGTATACATTTGAAAAATAGAATGTATATGAATATAATTCCTAGAAGGCTTAGCAGTTTGAACATTAGAGCAGTATTATTTCAAGGATCAAGTGCCAACATCAAAAACACTCTTGCGTGTCAACCAAGTTTATAACATTTACAATAACTGATTAAGTATGTGTATTCTAAAAACAGGACTATACAATTTCATATTTTGCTAAAAGCATACCCAGAGCAACATCTATCATTCCAGTATTTTCCCAATTAATTCAGACCTCTCTTTAAATTCTGTCATTGCTGAACCACGAAAAAGTTGCACCAACCAAGTTTCCACTACAGAAAGTTAAAAATACCTGACGCTGAATTGTTTTGTTTCCATACAATCTAATTATTCCTGTTCTAGCCGTTTCTCTTTCGGCACGTACCACCTCTCCCTAATTAAACATTTCTTACTAAAGTTTTCACTCTACGCCATTCGAATGTCTACTCAAAACTTTAAAAGATAGAGTCGTATTTCGAATAGAAATTATTTTTTATAAATTTATTTTAAACAGATATGAATGAGAAATGTAGTTTGCGACCTGTTTCAAACAAACCTAATTTGTAACTGAATGAAAGGCGGGAACGTGGGTTTGGTACATTTTAATTTTACTATAATGAGGAAATTTTATTTTGGAAATATGGAAAAATGTTTAATTTGATGTGCTGGAATCCGCATTTTTTAGAACTTTATATAATTATTACTATTTGGGCGCAATTCAGTAGTATGTTTATCACCTTGTGGAAACTTATACACTTTACCAGCATTGATATTTTTAGTAACTTAAAACGAAAATTTAAAAAAATACTGAATGCCTTGCTAGCTAGCGACTCTCATATTTCTATTTGAGAAGCTCTAATGATCCAATTAGCAAAATTAAAGTATAAACATCAGTAGTGTTACTAACACTAAGCACTTATTTTAAGCTGTGGGCAATGGTGTGATTATACGTTTACTTATTTGTTTTTTTATTTTTTTGTGTATTCTTAACGTTTAGTTTTTTGCTACAAATCAATAAAAAAAAAGTAATAGCACCAACCCACAAAGCCTCTCACATACATTTAACCTACCTTTGTGATTTTCGTACCTAATCTGATTATTTTTCTACAGGGTTCCTGAACGCAAACCCAATACCCCATCTAAAAGCGAGGGTCGCCAACTACGGCCTGATGGATCAGATAGCAGCGTTGCATTGGGTTCAGCAGAACATCGCCTTGTTTGGAGGTGATGCTGGGAATGTCACGATGCTAGGCCATGGATCCGGAGCGGCTTGTATAAACTTCCTCATGATTTCACCCACTGTCATGCCTGGTAAGAACTTTGTGGTTTTAGTATGTATTTCTATTCTTTTATTAAATTGCATAACGACACGAGCAAGTCGATCGTTTGATAGCAAGCGTCAGATAAACAGAAGCAGCAGCACACAGAACTTTGAGTTATAAAGCACTGCATGGGACTGAACTGCGCTCGTCACCCCGAGACATATGTTGTTAAGTATCTTAATGCCCAGTAATTTAACTGGCTTCAATGTCCTTTAAACCGAAACACAATAGTGCTAACATACCGTTGCTTGGTGGCAGAAATAGACAAAGCGGTGGTACCAACCCAGACTGCCCCTCGCATGATATTTACATTTTTATATATCGTTTTCCCGGTTTAATGCCAGGGTCCGCCATGTCATCATGATTTGACGGTGGATTTGGTATTATCTGGGGCAATCCGCCGTATGATGCCCAAGATGGTAGGTCCCTCGTATGCGAGAGGCCATCTGGGTTGGTACCACCACTTTGTCTATTTCTGCCACCAAGCAACAGTGTATAAGCACTGTTGGTTTGAAAAACGTTGAAGTCAGTAAATTTACTGGGCATTGTGAGATTTAATATATTATGTCTCGGAGTGCCTAGCGCAGTTCAGTTCCATGCAATGCTTTGTAACTCAAAGTTCTGTGTGGTGTTGCTTCTGTTTATGGGCAGGCGTGGTGCTTACCATCAGGCGACTTGCTCGTCTCGACATTAATAAAAAAAAACACATTTGCCGTACCAGGATTTAAAAAAACATGCAATTTAATATATTTAAGTAAAATATTATTCTAACATACAAATTGTTCTGCATGACCCATAAACCACGTCTACTTAAGATTCCATTTCAAAGTTCACGTTACAGAAAGACTTATTAGCTTTGTAAACATGAGCTTATTTTCATACCGTACATAATATTTCATTTATTTGTATTGTATGCCAAATGTTGTTCAAAATGGAGGTATGAAATGTTTTACTTCATTGAATATTCTTGAAATGTAGAAATATTAAGGGGTTTTTTCAACCGTGTCGTTGTTTGTATTAATAAATATTTCAAAGATGGTTTGACAAGGCAAGCGACTAATTTTAAAAAGTAACTTTTTATAGCAGAACGTGACAATCGAATTAATGGGTCACCTATTGGTATGTGATCTACTTCTTGAACATTCATTATATTAGAAGACTTAGACTTAGTGTAGACAGTTTTGTCTACAGCATGAATGGCCTGGCTCGACCGGGTTGTTACTACTGCCTCAGTGAAAACCGACGTAAATTAGCGGCTTGCTGCAGCGTTTCGTAAGATGAGTGATCAGGAGCCCAAAGTCCACTCCCATTCCGAATCCCTTAAGTACCTCTTCCCTTTAAGGTCGGCAACGCGCCTATGATTCTTCTAATATTGTGGGCGTACATGGGCGGTGGAGATCACTTGCCATCAGGTGACATACTTGCTCGTTTGTCGATCTAAGAGAATGAGATAAACAAAGAGGAAACGAAGATTACAAAAAACACTATGATTGTAATCTATCTCATTCTCTCGCAGGCTAAATCTTATTTATGAATATGTTTGTCTCTTTTTACTGTCGCTTTTTCGTTTGATCGAATTTTCAAATCACAACGGTGCCAAAGAAGTTTCACTACAAAAAATTAATAAAAATACAAAATAGAGACATTGTGCAAATGTATATCATAAAATCAGATATTCAACATAATTATCAAGATAATACAACCAAATCCCACAGTCCGATTAATCCCACTGATTAAAACCAAAATACCATATCTACAATAATATAACGAATTTACAACGGACATTCCTTGGAAACTTCTTAATATATATCAGAGTTAAAATGGAGGCGGTAACCTTGAGACAGGCAGGCAAAACCTCCGAGGCATCTTTAAATAGTGAATAAATGGTAACGCGCTAAAAGCTTGTCTATTCGGCCTTATTTTTTTCTGATAAAAGTAAGTAAGCTTTAAAAGCGCCTTGGGACTTTGGAAAATACTCTTGTAAAGAAGTAAATGTGTTGTCCTTGACATGAATCCTGTCATAGCGATGACACATGTTGTGTAATCCCTGAAGGCAGACGTTAGACGACGTAGTTACTACTATTCCCATGTTTCTCCTAGTTTATTTCCGTCTCATAATGTGGTAGGCTAGCCAATTGCCATATCGGGTACAATTCCAGACCTCGGGTTGATGCTGAGCATTTCGTGATATAAAAACCCAATATCACTTTTGAGTGGTAGATAGTTTTGTATCGGCTCGATCGGGTCGTTACCACTGTCTCACAAAAAACCGACGTAAAGTAGCGGCTTGTTGCTGCGTTTTGTATGGTGAGTGAGATATCTGGAGGCTCAAATCCACCTCCCCTTCCCAATCCCTTAATTATCCTTTCCCTTTAAGGTAGGCAACGCGCCTATGATTTTTTTTAGTACTGTGGGTGGCGATCACTTACCATCAGGTGACCTACTAGCTCGTTTGCCAGTCTATGCTTAGAAATAAATAACCCGACCGAGGATCGAACCCCAGACCTCACATGGGACGACTCATATGCAGTACAACTACTGCGTACGTAATACAACTGCACCACCGAGGCGTTCAATCAAGTAATTATAAGATATAAGATTAGTTATTTTATAGTTACTGACGCCATTATATGGAAGGTGGTAGGTGTCCCCTATTCCAGAGTCCGTCTGGGTTGGTTGGTCTATTTCAGCGGACGACCAGCAGTATGTTAGCACTATTGTGTTTCGGTGGGAAAGACATTGAAGCTAGTGAAATTACTGGGCATTATAAGACTTAACAACTTACGTCTCGGGGTGACGCAGTCTAGTACCATGCTTTATATTTCAAAGTTTTATGTGGTACTGTATCTGCTTATAGGCAGGCGTAGCTTACCATCAGGCGAGAGACCTGCTCATCCCCTCATTCAAGCTAATAAAAAAAACAATAATTTGACCAACCGAGACATCAAACAAGGCGTTACTATTTCCGCACCACTTGTGTTTGTAACCACGTATTAGTTAATCAACCGATGCATTAACAGAACACAATACTAGGCTAACATAATCCACTAGACAGTATTCAGTCACATAATACATCTAATACAGTTGAGTCGAGAATGTGTAATGCATACCACACGTCTATGATATCCTGGTCACGACTGACCCAAATATTATATTGATGTCTGTTATTATTTGCATACTATCATGTACATCTGTGTCTGCCTTCGTAGAATAGAGCCACGCTGTAGACGGTTTAGTCTACAGCATGAATGGGCCGGCTCGACCGGATCGTTACCACTGTCTCACAGGAAACCGACGTAAAGTAGCGGCTTGCTGCTGCGTTTCGTACGGTGAATGAGATATCCGGAGGCTCAATTCCCCCTCCCCTTCCCAATTCCTAATTATCCCTTTCCTTTAAGGTCGGCAACGCACCCATGATCCTTCTGGTATTGTGGGCGTACATGGGCAGTGGAGATCACTTACCATCAGGTGACCCACTTGCTTGTTTGCTGGCCTATGCTATAAAAAAAAAATAGGTTGGTTGAATTTATTTTTTTATTATTTTAATCAATAAGTTACCCAAAGCCTATTGCAGAAAGAATTTTATTAATCCGTCCACAAAAACATAAATAGAAGTAATTCAAATCTGATGGAGGGGCACTTGTCAAATAACACACGACTCAAACTCTGACGTCACCGTGGCAAATGGCCATTACGGTGCACGCGTGCGAGCGAGATAGTGAGATATCCCCACTACGCGCCAATCTATGCTCATACCAATATTTAAATTCATAATTGCAGGCTCATTTTTGAACCGATTTGAATTTTGATTGATTTGTTTAGCAAAAACCGAATCACTTACAAAGAGTAATAGACAGGGAGCCCTCGGGTAGTTGATCCACTTGACTACTATCAAGCTCATTTTCCGTGAGTAGCTTCGTTTCGATGAGACGACCAACTATTCCCTATGCGAAAATTCTCTATTGTGGTAGCTAACAGAGGTAGCAAGGATAGAATATTTCGATTTGATGATACTCAAAAAATTATTATTTTATTTGTAGGACAATATGACAGTTAAATTATATAAATATTAACTAAGTAAATACAAAAAAATCAGCTGGTTAGTAATCATTCTTATGACCTCGTTATCGATACCTATTGGAAGCCCCTCCTTCCAATAGGTATGATTACTAACCAGCTGATTTTTTTGTTTTTACTTAGTTAATATTTATATAATTTAACTGTCATATTGTCCTACAAATAAAATAATAATTTTTTGAGTATCATCAAATCGAAATATTCTATCCTTGCTACCTCTGTTAGCTACCACAATAGAGAATTTTCGCATAGGGAATAGTTGGTCGTCTCATCGAAACGAAGTTACTCACGGAAAATGAGCTTGATAGTAGTCAAGTGGATCAGCTACCCGAGGGCTCCCTGTCCATAATATATGTTTTATTTAAAAATCCCATCTCAATTCATTTTCACAAAATAACCAATCAACATTTTTGGACGCCAATTTCTCCATAATGAAAACGTTTCGTCGAAAATTTAATTACTACACACTTTTTACGTTCAAAGCACAAATAGCCGATGAATATTGAATAATATAAAATAATTTCAAAGCCCAGTATCATGCACTCTCCCGTATTAATTGTTTTAAGTGGTTTTAGCCTAAAGTATCAATTTGGGATATATAGGCCATTTAATTGATAGACGTTATAGTGTACTGTAAATATTGTTACAGTGTCACCTGTAGGCGAAATTCGATCAAAAATTTTAAGGAATAAAAACAATACGCCTCCCCTTCTCGATCCCTTAATTATCCCTTCCCTTTGAGCTCAGCAACGCGCCTATGGTTCTTCTAGTGTTGTGGGCGTGCATGGGTGGTGTAGATCATTTACCATCAGGTGACCCACTTGCTCGTTTGCCGGTGTATACTATAAATATAATATATAAAGATGCTTGAGATATTGGCAAGCAAAGAAGTACGACAAAGGGTTCTATTTAAAACTTCGTACTTTGTTGGGAGAATAGTAGGTTTTTAGGCAAATACTAACATCTTTGTATTCTTCTAGGTCTATTTCATCGGGCGATTCTCCTATCAGGATCAGCGCTAAGCTCATGGGCGTTAGTAGAAGACCCAGTCAGCTATTCCGTCCAGTTAGCAAAGCAGTCCAACTGCACATTACCCGATGATATCGTCAAAGACCATGAATTAATAGTGGACTGTCTCCGAGAAGTTCCTCTCCAAGAGCTCATGTCTGCTGACATCAATACACCAAGCTACCTGACAGCATTTGGTCCTTCTGTTGACGGAGTTGTTGTAAAAACCGACTACGCAAAAGAACTTCTAACTTACTTCATACCAAACGACCTTCAAGGTTTCACGAGCGTATCTGGTGTGAACAATTTCAAAGCGGACAAAAGGAGCGGGGACAGAATCTTCGGAATACGAGGCGGGCAGAATAAATACGATTTACTTTTTGGCGTTGTCACTAGTGAGGCGCTGTGGAAATTCTCGGCACAAGATATCCAGAACGGCTTCGAAGGCGAGCGGAGGGACCGTATAATAAGGTGGGTAGATGTTTATTCAGCAAATTGATGTTTGAACGGTGCCGGGGTCAGGTCCATACGAATGGTCGGTAATGAAAGGTAGATTGTCGATGTATAGGACGCCTTACACAATACTGACAACGTTAATGAAGAAAGCAAACACAATTTGATTGAAAATCTTTTTGATCTTTGTATACAATTAGTGTTTGATAGTTTCCGATTTATACGATTTTTTATGGTGAAATAAACATATTTTATTCATTTTATATAGTATAATGAAGATTTAAAATTGAATGATGATAACGTGCTGAAAGTATTACATTGTAAAAGGCAATCTTTTTTATTCTCGTATATAAAATCTTAAACGTGGATGTATTCCCTAAATTGCTGCAAATAAAAATAATAGCCTATTCGGGAAAATATATTATTTAAGAGTCGTTAAATATATTTTTCGAAACAAATTCTAGATTCGGGGGATTCTAGATTCTTTTTTATGGAATGAATTTATAAAAACGCTTGTACCTCCTATTATTACTATTACCTCCATAAATTATGTTACTTATTTTTTTTTATCCTGTCTCGGCAAAGTGACTACGCTACACCTGATGGTAAGTGTAGCGCAATCCAAGAATATTGTCGACCAACGATAAACAATGCGTCCATCGTAGGTCGGCAAGATCATGCCGGCCTGCCAAAGGGCCAAGGGGGAGGGGAAGGAAAAAGGGATGGGAAAAGGGTTAGGATCAGGGGGCAAGCCCCCTGGGGAGAACCGGATATACACTGGCTGACCCTGGAACGCGACCCACACAAGGTGGGCCACTATGGCAGGTTTTAGCACCAGTGTACGGTGGTCGCTATCCGGTCGGATACAAGTATCCTCCCACCAGCAGTATCCTCCCACCAGCATTTAAATTAAGTAGATTTTAATTTAAATTAGCTTATTTCGATCATATTTTCTTATATTACAAGACAACACAATCTTGATAGTGCTATGCGAATATCTTAAGTTCTTGAATTTATCTGTTCTAAGAATATTTTGCAGTCGATAGAAAAGCTTTAGGGTCCTAACTTTTGTTCCCGATGTCAACCGACCTTAGTATTATCTTACATAAAGACTAGATAGTCATCTAAATCCTATTAATTATTCTTTATGTTTAAACTTTTTGATCACAGTTTTAAATAATTGGTGTTTTATCACTTTCTATCTTACATTATATAAGACTAGCGGTTGCCCGCGGCCCCGGCCGCGTAAATGTCTTTCTGAGATTAAAATAACATATGTTCTAATTCTAATCATTAGCCTAAATACAAAGTTTTGTGTTCCTCGGATCAAAAATAATGCAAGTCCGATACAAACTTACACATCCTTTTTCATCCCTTATTAAATAAAATTTCCAAAATTCCTGAAACACGTATTTATTTGTTTTACGTCAATAACCGAAATACAAAATGTAATTAATTAATTAATGTAACTTTCAAAAAGACGGACTTTCATACCTATTATCATCCCCTATTTTGACCCCTTTGGGGTGGAATTTTCTAAAATCCTTTCTTAGTGAGTGCCTACATAACAAAATGAATATACAGTCCGAGTTTCATGCTTGTAGCCTTGATAGTTTGCGCTCGGCGATGATGAATCAGTCAGTCAATCAGGACATGTTATTTTATAAGTATAGATAGATTGCAAAAGCATTCTATTTATTAGATAAGCTCATTTTGAAAATTCATTAATTGATTTTTTTTATCCCAGCCGGATTATAGTAATATCAACTTTATGTTATACTATCTCACTGCTAGGCACGCCTCTACTAATGGGAGGAGTTAGGCTTTAGTTTTCAATGCTGCCCTAATTCTAGTTAGCAAACTTCACCAACCTTCGAAATCCTTATAGAGAATTCTCATGTATGCAGATTTCTTCACGAAGTTCTTTTCGTTTAAAGCCAGCAAGCTATTAAATAATTAAGATTATGAGTAGCTGCGTTTGACAAACGCTTCACTCCATCTACGCAGTTCAGTGCCATGTAGTGCTTTGTAATTCAAAGTGCTGTTCTGTTGCTTCTGTTTATAAGCAGGCGTGACGCTTACCATCCGGCGGCCTTGCTTGTCTCTTCATTCAATCAAATAAAATAAATGATACATTTAAATAGAATAATTATGTTCAAATTTATTTTTGTTTCAGGACTTACGTAAGAAATGCATATACATATCATTTGAGTGAAATATTCTTCACTATTGTTAACGAATACACGGATTGGGAGAGGACTGTACAGGTAAGGAATTGATTTACGCTCGGTTTCTAAAAGGCTGATCAATGCAAAAATTAATTAATCATCTGTCAAATCTCATGTCAAGTCAAAGTTGAGTTACTAGAAGCGTAGTCACCGCTTTTGATTTAACACACTTGTTAGTTAAGATGGTTATCAAACAAAAACGAAAAATCGTATATGAAACGTGACTTGTATGATAAATATTCAGTATACAAAGTGGATTCCACGTCTAAACAATAGAAATTTGGCACATACAAAGTCAATAATCAATGCCATAGTCTGATCAATCAACTTTCACCACTTTGTTATAATTAAAGTACTCGTTTTCATAATATTCCGCAGCTCTTTGAGGGACATTCTGAAATGAATGTTTCATTTATCATCATCGTGAACATCAGCCACAGGATGTCTACTGCTGAACATAGGCCTCCCCCAAAGATTTCCAGAGCGACCTGTTGGAAGTTTCATTAATACTAATTCATAATTCAACTGTCGCAACACAAACTCATTCAGTTTGCTAATCGTGCTGACTGCTGGAGTCCTGCCTCTGCATCCGACACAATATGCAAATTATTCCGTTTCACATATTTAATTCGGCTTGTTTGCAGTCCTTTTTGAATTTACAAAATATGGCATGTCAAATTATTTTTATTTTACAACTTTTAAAGTATATTTTTATGGAAGAACAACGCTGTCAACGATCCTGTCTACAACATGAATGGGCCACTAGTATCCTTGTTTACCACTGTCTCACAAAAAGAGATAATTATAATACGTTACATACGTAAATTTACGTCATTTACAATAAAATTAATTTAGAATGCTGTATACATTAGTAGTTAATATTTTCGCAAGTCCATTTACGTCAGGTCATATGAGTAATGGTTACGAAAGTAAACCAACTCCAACGATGAGTTTAAAAAATATATATGGCAAAATCTCGTAACTCTTTTTCAACATCCTAATTGATCTACAAAATCCCATAAAGCATCAGTGTTCACCCATTCCCAATTCAAAATCGGTCCTAATCTAAGCTCCAATGATGACTTGGCACATGCAACTTGGCACGTTGCTTTGGCACATGGCTCTAAGACTACGTATGTGCCAAATTTCTATTGTTTAGATGTTGAATCCACTTTGTACACTGAATATTTATCATACAAGCTGTGTGCATTTAAAGGAACCCACTTAAATGTAGAAGTTTTTGTATTACAATACCCTCTGCACTCAACTTTTAGAAATTTTGAACTCGCGAAAGTGTTACTTTAAATAAGTTTTTTAACTAGTCTATCCGTGTTTTTTTCCTTTTGGATCTTGATGTTTGGTGCATATCTTTTTTTGTTTTTGTAGATTAACTAAGTACTACTGTATTCGATATTTTTATTTTAAATGAAAATTATTTTATCCATAACAGAGGCAAAGGATCTTTATAATCAATTCCTACTGACGTACCTTTACAAATAATGTATAAATACAAATTAGCACCAGCTACACTATTGGAAATGTTCACCCTGGCCACTGATTTATGGTCATTTAACATACCAAGACTCTGTCGCGACTTTGCAATAAGTAAACTAAACATTAGTCATTTTACTTTTATTTTATATTTTTCGGGTCGAAAGTCATCCACTGATGGACAAGCATCTTTTTTACATAAAGAGTTTCATAATCAGGACATAATGTCATAAGAGGGCTCAATGATCTAGAGTTGAAAATTGCAACCACATCCAATGTAGTGCAATAATATTTATTTTTGCCCCTTCTCTTACATTCTTTTTTGGATTTCATTATTCCAAATTCTGGATCTATAAAAGATTATTTGTTACAGCATCCAATAAACACAAGAGACGCAGCAGTGCTAGCAATATCAGATGCACAGTACGTAGCGCCTTTAGTCCAAACTGGGGACTTTCTTAGTGTAGCGAAGAGTTCGCCTGATTCAGGACCTAACACTTTCTTCTATGTCTTCGACTACCAGACGAAGGATGGTGATTATCCTCAGGTGAGTTTTTCGGGTACAGATTATTTTAAAAATTTGGCTTTACAAACTAACTTCATTTTGGAATAATATTATGCCACTCTTAAACTGCAAAATTACACTAACATCTTTCACATTATTCTGCCATTCTGAATTTATTTGACGACATATGATAAAACATCTTTGGTTAGTGTTGTTTTTGAACTGCATTTATATCGTTCAAATTTATATCGTTTATATCGTATTTATATTGTTCTTTAAGCCCTATTATATTAAGAGATTTATCGCACAGGAAAGGCGAGAATTTAAAAGAAAACTGACATTTATTAGGGCTCGTTATGCGATGTCATAAAAAAATCGTATGACGCAACCTCGTAAAAGACAGCATCAGCGTTAACTTCTATGTCATAGGAAAAATGTCTTCATGTAAATGAGGTTTTAAACGCTATTTTAATGGTGTGTTTAAGTAGCTTTATGTTTTTAGCGTATGGGTTCAGTACATGGAGAAGAACTGCCATATCTCTTCGGAGCACCGCTAGTTGAAGGCCTTGGGCACTTCCCCAAAAACTATACGAAGTCAGAAGTGGCACTTGCAGAAGCATTCATTTTATACGTGGCTAACTTCGTCAAGACTGGGTGAGTTATGCTGATTGTAATAAACAGCACATTCATGTATTTCCAAAGGGGTAGGATACAGCTGCATCTAGTACTTTTTATAGCATAGACCGGCAAACAAGCAAGTGAGTCACCTATTGGTGAGTGATCTCCACCGCCCATGTACGCCTACAATACTACAAGAATAGGCGCGTTGCCGACCTTAAAGTCTCATCATTATCACTAATAAAAAAGCTCAGTTATCAGCGGGTTCCCTAATTAAACCTCTACATACACGGTACACACATTTATAGTTAAAATAGTGGCTCCTCCATATCTAGTTACTTCAAGCCGACAATTCAGTCAACATAATATCTCAACTGTACCGTTACTTCATCATGCAGTGTGGTCCCTTGACGTGCCACGGTAAAAAAGTGTATGAGAGCAATTCACTCACGGCAGAACTTCAGAAGTATTTAAATAAATTTATTAACCAACCAATTTTAATACGCAAATAAAACACGTGTATAATACACCAAGTTGTTTATGACACATTTCCGAAGGCTTCGTCGTACGCAGGCGCAAAGACATGTGATAGCATACCTGTAATCTATCTCATTCTCTCGCAGGCTAAATCTTATTTATGAATGTTTGTCTTTGTCGTGACGCATTTTCGTTTCATCGAGTTTCAATCACAACGATTCTAAAGAAGTTTCACTTCAAAAATAGACGATTCTCTGAATAAGTAAAAACTATAGGCCAATTTTTTCACTAACATGCGTTAAAAGCATGTTGCGTGGATCCCACTGCGGGTAGGATGAAGGCAAGTGGAAGAAGACACGTAAATAATATTATACAAAAGACTATTGGATTGCTCTGCACTCACAATCAAAGAATATTACGGAACCAGAATAAAAATGTAAAAAGGCATGTAACTTTTTATTTCATTCGTGTTCTTAATCCATAAAACCTTATTACTTTCATATAAATACATTTTATTACTGAAGTACATTTTATACAAATATATATAAAACTCGACCATAATAAATCTATAAATCTATGAATATTTGAAAAAGACATTACGGTCGGTAGCAATCGGTATAAATTGGAAAAATTCCATTACACATTTTACGTAGACAATATAAATAAAACTACATTTATACTCAAAGGCTACGATTTTTTACCACTGTACTAAGCAATTTCGGTTGATATTTCGGTTGTGATTCGAATTCACAAAAAACTTGAGTTATTTCGATGGAAACTTGTGATGTTCTGAAATAAGTTAACATTGGTGACTCTAGGTTATTTAAAATATTATATATCCAGTGTATATCTAATTACTTCAACATCATCATTATTATAACCACCAAGTGATGTAACGTCTCCCGTAATTGACATTTTGAATATATTAGGACTATACATACAATAAAGTGCAAGTCTTTATTTTTTCATGTCGCAACAACTAACAACATAATTATTAAAATTTGATAAAATATCAATAAATTAATATAACTAACTTTATCAATGACAATTCTTTGTTATTAATAAAACATTGTAAGTATTCAGGAATATTTAGAAACTAGTTATTCATTATAAAAATAATACGTAGTTAAACTGTTTAAAATTTCATAATTGAAAACATAATGACCCAAGCATTGCTACTTTTTAATTTTTTTTACTAAAAACTTTGTAACTGATTTAAATGTTCCAAGTTTTCTCACAAAAAATATGCTTTACAACTTTCTTACTTACTACAAACTTTATATACTTACTTACTTTTTAAAGCGATTTAAATACCTCAAGTGATGTTTTGATTTGGAATATTTAATGCTATAATAATAGCAATGCTATAATATTTAATGCTATAATAATAGCATTAAATATTCCAAATCAAAACAACATTCTTGTTATCGAACGGTTTGCCAATCTAGTGTCAAATTTTTCAAGTCGCGCAGAGGCCTCCGATTTCGAAAGGGGGCTCCCATTTCCCGGGCACAGGGGACCCTCAGTTAAATTACAACTAAGTAGTCACCCATCCATAAACTAACCCTGTTAACGGTTGTTTAGCTCGGTAATTGTTTTACGATTAGTGAGTGAACCAATTTGGACATAACATATCATACAAAGAAAAGATTTCAGTGATAATATTTCTGGGAGAAAAGAAAAACATTGCCAATTATCATTTCATGCCTTCACAGTCGATACCAATGAAACTTCTGCTATTGTGAACTTTTAGGTAGTGGGGATCCACTTTCAAAATTGGCAGTCTTTTGCTATACAAAAATTATATGTTGATTGTTCAAACATTTTATCCTTTGAGAACTTCGATTGGAATTTGGTACTTAGCTTGGATGGTCACGTATATGGCCTTAATTTATAGTCAGTCTATGCTGAATATCAATGTAATTTGTCGGTCATTGTATCGGAAAATGGCTTCTTAAATTCTACTTTGGAAATCTATAGATACCCAAACCTAGTTTCGCAATAAGATTGGTTAAAAAATATTTAATTCCTGCACGCTAACTGACGAGTTTGCGTTTGCGTGCAAGTTTCGTGATATAATACTCGAATTAATATATGGTCTAAACTATAACATCAGCACGTCATTCTAAATTTCACGGTGAGCTCAAAATGCTAGAACTAATGAGAAGTTATGAAAGCAATTAAAACTTTAGGCCAGATTAAAGTATTGACACGACACCGTCTTTGCCTTTACTGAATTTCTGATTACCCTAACAGATTTCCAATGATTGAAAATGCCCATTAATGACCTAAAGATCAAAGAACAAATGTAAATTTCCACATAATTAAAACTTTGGTAATATCCCTCAAATAAATTATTTCATCACAGGAATCCAAACGAGGCTCAACGTCAAGAATCAGTGTTGCCAATATCAAGAGAACGGAATAAGTACAAGAGCATTGTGTGGGACGAATACGATACTCTGCACCAGAAATATTTAGAAATAGGTGAGTATTCAAATTACTCAGCCATGAGAAGGTAACTTTGGATCAAACTATACAAACATTATAATGCCAATATGAAATTAATTAGCATTAGTATTGGCTACTAAATATCCAGGTTACACTCTCGAGGCTACTAACTGAGGCCTCCTGGGATGGTGGCCGCGTGGTCTCTTTAGCTCTGAAGGAAAGCATTGTGAGGACACCTGCATACCTGAAAATTCCCCATAAGAATTTTAAGTGTTTAAAATTCATTAAACCGCAAAGGCTAGTTAGTATGATGGACTAAAGCCTAATCCCTAATGACTACTAATAGTATATGTAGTTGTTATTGGTGTATAATTAACCATCGTTCAATTACGTATTGACGTAAGTTAAAACATGGGCAAAGCTACCCGTTTAAGGGCTGAGTAATCTGAAATTGGAGTAACTAATGGAATCATATAAGATTGTACGAGTAATCAATTAATAAAAGTAGTTTTGAGGGTTTCAAAGACCCGTAAAAGCCACTCGTACAACTCCTATAAAACATTGGAAATTTTATCATCATTCGGAGCGTAATCTACAAAAGATAAAAGCTACTCGCGGCTCCAACAGTAATATCAATTTTGAAGTTAATTAAGTCGACCTTTTCCCATTGAAACGGTATACGAAGCGGCCGCGTTCCTCAACCCTTTTCACGATAAATTCCATTGCAGGGATGAAGCCCCGGATGAAAAACCATTACAGAGCCCACCAGCTGTCCGTTTGGTTACGGCTAATTCCGGAAATCCATCGGGCGGGCATGAAGGACGTGGTCGCGAAACACAACCTTTTCAGAAACCACAACGACCCGGATCTTTACGACGGGTTGGTCCGGCCGGACCCGCTCACTCGCGCTAACTACTTCGACCCCACGTTGGAATTGTACCGCAAGCCAATTTACAACGTCACTTTAGACATGCCGTCAACGACTATGGACACTTACGTCACGACTTGCATCAGTGTAATGTCTGCGAGGCCAGGGTCTGCTGTAACTCACAACCAGGCTCCCAATAACACTCAAGCTCAGGATGTTTCTAATCTGGAAGTCGCTGGGTATACAGCTTACTCCACAGCTTTGAGTGTAACTATAGCAATTGGGTGTTCATTGCTTATTCTGAACGTGCTAATCTTTGCTGGTGTTTACTATCAGAGAGACAAGACAAGACTGCAAGTGAAAGCATTACAGCAGCAACAGAAAAGGAATCACAACTCAACATTCGATAGTGTTTCTTCAAAACATCCTCACTATTTCGTGGGGCATTCTCAAAGCTCAAGTACTATTGTTGATATAGATCACCAGGACAAGAACGCAATCATAGCTATGACGAATCGTGTACCGCATTTCACGAGCGGCAACTGTCCTAATGTGTGCCATACAGGGATCCAAATGTCCAACCTAGCTCAAAAATCCAGTCCTCCTACCAATAGATGTACAACTCTGCCTCGGAAGGTGGGGTTTACCTACCAGCAGAATCAGATCTGCAACGCATCGAACTGCATGACGTTGCCAAAGAATGCTACGTTCAGTGGTAATAATTTGCCTGACGTCCAGGCACAGACCGGGCAAGGCCAAGGTGCTGGAAACGGTGCAGTTATGCCCCCATCCTCACCACAATCTCAGCATTTCTCTCAGAAGTCGAGAGTTCCACAAGCTGCCATGTCGGAAATGAACGTATGAGATATTGATGATATTTACAATTATGTATAAAGTGACACTAGTGCAGTGAATGGACAAAACATGGTTGTAAATATCGTGAAACTTGTATAAAGCAGAAATAGTGCGAAAAAGAAAATTGTGAATAAAAACGTTGAAATTATGGGTATTTTCGTCACGGATTAGATAAAATTTTAATTATCTGTGGTGAATATAGAAGTTAAGATCTGGTAAGTTCACAGATATATCGTTTAAGGATTCATAGGTGTAATCTATTTGTAATTACAATTCTTTGTCACGTGAAACATGAGCAATAGATTCGTCATGAATTATGATCTATGGATCTTCAAAATAGCATTTCACATTCGATTGTTTCATATTTTTTTATTTAGAGTTGCAAATAAAAAAGGCGTATTCATTTTATCAAGTTGGGAAAAACACCGTATGAATATATGAAAAAATTAACTGTTTTAGCCTCAATAGCACACCAAAATTGTCTGCAGGGCGTTGCCTAAAAGCTTAATTAAAATCTCATATTTCACGTGTCAAAGTCGTTAATTTTGCATAGTTTAATGTGTATAGTTAAACTACGCGATAAATTTGATATAATAATGTGAATTCTTTTGTTAATTATGTTAATTAATTATGTATTATATAAATTTTCGTGTTACCATTTAAAATGGATACGAAATAGATACAAGTAAATTGGGACGTGTATTATCCTTAAATAATATAAAGTTATATATTTGTTCGTGTATTCAATTGAAACTCCTTTATTGATTTTGATGTCGTCTTCGCACTCAATAAAACTTCATAATTCATCATCATCATTCAAGTGTAAATTAAGACACTAAACTGATGTAATGCAATTGAAATGTTGAACATGCAAAACTGTTGAAACTCATTTAGATCTTGAAAGTTTATTATATGACCAGGAGTCAAGCGAATCGCGTTCTAGAGTCAACCAGTGTATATCCAGCAAATACAGGCTGTTATTATTGTATCGACCGTCGAGGAGCGCAATGTCTCTTGCCGGTCGACATTACTGGACGGCACCGTACTTAATATCATATCTAATGTAGTCATTTTACCGTACTAAGGTATAAAAAGATTACTCATACATAAATGATTGTTTATTATTTTCTCCTATAGATCGTATGAGAAATTCACTCCATATAGACGGGGCTTTACTTAAGGAAGGTTTGCATCTATGTTACATTATATTTTATAAATAATTCTTAGATATTTTCTCCTTAATTTAAAATCTTGTTGAAAAACCTTAAATATTTGTTTTACAAAAAAAAATGTGCAACGGATTATATAAAAAACTTTAATTAAAATACAGAATTTACAAACTTTAACTTTACGATCTTTAACATTGCTCAAAACACTTAAAAGAAAATTAAAAGAACTAACAGAAAACTAAACGATATCGTGGGACTTTGTAATATTTTCAGTAATATGGGGTTCTTTAAACGGAGTGTGAAGAAGCAGTTAGGCAGGCCGGCATGATCTTGCCGACCTACGATAGACACATCGTCTGTCGTTGGTCGACACTGTTATTGCATTGCGCTACACTTACCATCAGGTGTGGCGTAGTCACTTTGCCTAGCCAGGAAAAAAATGCAGAGAAAATATATTCATATTTATAGATATTATAAATATATTTTCAACTTCACTTTAATACATGTCTCAGTTTACATTTGTATAACATAAGATTACCATAAATTAAATCGATTTTCGCCAATACCGATATCATAATCGTTTTGAGACTCAACCTTTTTGTATCCAGAAATACACAATGTTCTAATTTGCCATAAATTTTCTTGTAACATTCCATATATCAATGGAAACTAATAGATAATAGTACATTTTCGGTTACTAAAGAAAACGATTGAGAAATAAACAAGAAAAACATCGTAAATTTTCTTATCAAGCTGTTTTGATTTCACTACAACGAGCAATAAATTAAATATTTTTCCCTATAACAAGAAAGAGGTTATACAGTACTACGACTGAATTATGCTGTGCGACAATCTTCGTCTGTTTCTAAAACACGAATAATATGGTGATGATCCCACACATGCCTATTACATAATAATAATTACATTAGATTATGTGCTGATTTGAATTGAATTGAATAAACTACCTTATTACCTGACCACGTGGCTGGAAATTGCATATTCCTATTATATATTCTTTTTATAGCATAGACCTCCAAACGAGCAAGTGGTTCACCTGATGGTAAGTGATGTCCACCGCCCATATACGCTCATAATACTAGAAGAATCATAGGCGCGTTTCTGACCTTAAAGGGAAGGGATTGGGAAGGGGAGGCGGATTTGGGCCTCCGGATATCTCACTCACCGTTCGAAAAGCAGCAGCAAGTCGCTACTTTACGTCGGTTTTCTGTGAGACAGTGGTAACGACCCGGTCGAATGTACCCATTCGACAAAACTATTTAGCGTGGCTCTACCACTCATAAAATTAAATATAAATTTGCAAAAGATGAAAATCTTCAAAGCGCTTAACTTTTGTTACACTTCATCCAAAAATAAAATGGATTCGACTATTTAACCGATAAAAGAAATAAATCACTATAATATTAATATGAATAATGAGAATTTATTTTTATTGTCACAACTGAATTTATGGCATATAAATCACATAAAGCCCGTCGCTCACATTGATGGGCATAATTTTAACATGTTTGCCAAACTAATGGATGATCATTTGTGTACAGTCAATACGTAAAATGGTTTGTGAGGGTCGGGTATAATACAGATTATGGTTTGTTCACATACACCCGTAGCGGGGCTCGGCCGGACCGTAGCGAGACAGTGAGCTTTTGACCTTAAAATCATATGAGTCTTGTGTCGTGGATATCAGGAACTACGAGAGACTTTCGGTCTTACAACACCCACACCCCGAAATAAATGTTTGTGGATCATACAAACATTTGACATGGTGCGCGGATGGAATCCGCGGCCTCTCACTTCACAGCCGGCTACTCGCCCGCTGCACCACAGAGGGTGTCAAATAATGTTTGTATAACCGCCTCGGTTCGGCCTCGTCCCGGTGTGTGTAAATACACCATTATTATTGTCTCAACAAAAGGTCATTTAAAATGACAGTTATTATGTAAATATTACTAGAATCTTAAAGACTGTATACTATATTAAGGATGTGTTTGATTTCACAGCTTGTTTTAATTTATGTTTGTCTGTGGTCAGTAATTATAAGGATTATATTTTAACTTTAAGATAACAAGTGTTATTATTGGAATTATTAATTTCGCTCACGAAATCTACAGAATAGCGAAAATTATGTTATCATTAGACTAAACTGAATCTTAATCAAGTTAATCGAGTAAAATAATCGAGTTCTAAGAAATGACTTTTTTATAGCATAGCTAGGCAAAAGAGCAAGTGGGTCACATGATGGTAAGTAATCTCCACCGCCTATGTAAGCTCCAGAAGACTCAGATACCAGAAGAATCATGGGCGCGTTGCCGACCTTAAAGGAAAGGTATAATTAGGGATGGCTCCGGATATCTCACTCGCCATACGAAACGCAGCAGTATTTAGTATACATGTATTATATAAATCAGTTGTGAAACAGGAATTTACAGAACTAAAATCCTTTTAAAATAGAAACGCATTGAGAACAAAAACACGGCGTTTTAACAAAACAACAGACAAATCAATCACTGGCTTATAAAAATGACAAGTGCCAATACATTTAAAAATCCGTGGCATATATTTTTTAATTGCCGGTTTTAAAAATTCATCGCAGTGACAATCTACGCTGTATTCAGTCGTGTACGCTCGCGAACATAATTCTAAATAATATTAGGTTTTATGAAAAAAGGAACTTGTATTGTTTTTTTTTTATGATGGACTTATGTAATTAATATTATTTTTTAAATTTCATGAGTGGTAGAGCCGGTTTTGTCTATAGCATAAATACTAGCCGGCTCGGCTGGGTGGTTACCACTCTTACGGAAGACCGGCGTAAACTAGTGGCTTACTTCTGCGTTTCTGTCGGAGAGTGAGAGACCGGAGATCCAAATACCCTTCCCCTGCCCAAATCCTTATTTATCCATTTCCTTTAAGGTCGGAAATGCGCCCATAATTCTTCTGGTAGTGTAAGCGTTCACATTTTTTTAAAGATTAAACCTTACGGGAATGCAAAACTAAAACATGCTTAACATATAGAATTGTTTATTACTCCATGAAAAAAAAGGGAAAATTTTGATAATTCCCCAGAGGTCTTTTTTAATCGAAATAGTGTTTGCAATAGATACAAGACTTTAACTAAACCATTCATTTAAATTCTTATAATCCCCTACTTAGAATTCAAAAAACAAAAAGCATCACCAACATTTTCCCATTATAAATAAGAAAAGTAATTTCATACTTTACAACGAATAACCTAAGGACGTGCCCAGTTCGCGCCTAAAAACTTTACGCGGGAAATATTGCTGGATTTGCGGCAAAGCAGCGAATTTAATACCGACACGTTACAATTTTACGATATACGTAAGCCAGCCTATAAACTGAGATTTCGTGAGCTTTATTTTTTTTATCTATGCTAAGATTTATTTTTCTCCTGATATGTACTTTGTTATCTTAGTCATTTCTCATCGAATATTTTTTGTAATTATGTACATTTTTCGAATAATAATCATCAATTTGTTGGAAAACCTTTATAATGTAACAAATTATTAACCGTTAATAAAAAATCTTATGACGAGTATCAAAATTAAAAAGAAATAAGACAGAATAAAATTCATGAAAAAAAAACAATTTATTTTATTTACACAGCCCTTCAACAGTAGATATTACGATTAGAGTAATGTGTTCGGCAATCTTCGTTTTTACAAAATAGTAATGATCGCAATTGGACTTACGCAAACAGGAACCAACCCACAGCAAGTTCAAATGGAGATACTGATATTGTTTTGCTAAATTAATTAATTTAAATTGATTTTAATACTGTATTTTTTTTAAATCGTACATGGAATATATTTCATGTCCGACTGTGCAAAAAAACTACCAGATAAAATTACTTTAATTTATTGAATTTAGTAAAACAATATCAGTATCTCCATTCGAACTTGCTGTGGGTTGGTTCATGTTTGCGTAAGTAGGTCCATTTGAACATGATGTGAGTTGGTTACTTTTTGCGTAAGTAGATCCAATTAATGTGCGACCATACAAACTTGGTCAGCCCACTCAAGAGAAAAACAAGTAATTTTATCATGTTCTAACAAGTCTGTATAAATTAATTATCCGTGTTCGTATTCCTGAAATAAAGAATTGTCGAAGCGCATCACTTTAATTGCCTTACTTATTTAAAATTTAAGTCTGGCTTTCGAGTAGTAGGTTTGGTTGACAGAATTTAGGATGCTCGAAACACCGGTGGTTGTGTTGAATCTTATAGGAAAAAAAGCAACGGAGAAATAGAAAGAATTTTTTTATACAATAAAATGCGCCTGCCTATAAACAGAAGCAACACCACACAGAACCTTGAATTTCTGCCGCCAAGCAACAGTGTGTAATCACTGTTGTGTTTCGGTTTGAAGGACATTGAAGCCAGTGAAATTAACATCTTATATCTCAGGGTGACGAACGCAGTTCAGTGCCATGCAGTGTTTTGTAATTCGAAGTTATGTATGGTGATGCTTCTGGTGATGGTGGCGCTTACCACCAGGCGAGCGCCTTGCACGTCTCGTCATTCAATAAAAAATATAGATGTAGAAGACAATCAGAAATAATGGGTAAGGTGGTGGTAGTATGTACATCAAATTGACACTTGGCGAAGAGCTTACTTATAGTAATAGAAGTAGTATAGAACTATTGTTTTTTTAATACTGGCATAAGTTATAATACCGAGTAATTTTACTGGCTACAAAGAACGTCTTCATCAGGACTGGTGGTAGGATTCATGTTTTTTTTTTATCTTGGCTCGGCAAAGTGACTACGCTACACCTGATGTTAAGTGTAGCGCAATCCAAGAATAGTGTCGACCCACGACAGACAATGCGTCGATCGTAGGTCGGCAAGATCATGCCGGCCTGCCAAAGGGACAAGGGGAGGGGGAAGGAAAAGGGTTAGGATCAGGAGGCAAGCCCCCTGGGGAGAACCGAATATACACTGGCTGACCCTGGAACGTGACCCACACAAGGTGGGCCACTATGGCAGGTTTTAGCACCAGTGTACGGTGGTCGCTATCCGGTCGGATACAAGTATCCTCCCACCAGCATAACATAATCCGCCCGGATAGCTCATTGCTCATCGATAAACTCATTGTTTGTCGGTGGTCGCTGGTTTTTTGGACTGCCCCTACATCAGGTGTAGTGCAGTCACTTTGGCGTGCTCGAATAAAAAATATATATAAAATCTATATGTATGATTCCTAACACATATTTAATAGGTTTATTTATATAATAAGCGTTGTGGTACATATACAGGGTTATTTTTAAAACACCAGCAATCTCGCAGGGGTAGATTCCTAAGGTTATAAGCTACTACTTTTGTTCTACGACTTTTGATAATTTGTTAGATTTTATTTTCATACAAAAATAAGTATTCATTTAATTTCCGTCTTGAACGTTACAACTCGCATCGCAGATTACGTAAACAAATACGCGAAGCGTGGGGAACCGGGCTAGCGCTTTGAAGGTCAACGCCCGAGCAGCTGAGCGCCGCTTTGATGTCGTGCGCTCACGCCGCGCCGCGCCGCATTCTACGAAGAAAAACACGACACAACAAAAACTTGTAAAATCATTTTTTTTTAAATATATTGAGTTATATCCAAACTCGTAGAACAAAAGTTGTTCCGTATGGGGTCAGCTATCTGGTCCTGCGAGATTGCTGGTGTTTTAAAATTAACCCTGTATACGTACATAACTATAACTAATACCACAGAATAATAAAATATATAATAGCCATATTGGCTGGACAAAGCGGTCAAGTCTCATTCGATTTGGTTGGAACTGGGAAAACCACGGCACAGTTATTATCATAATGTAAAGAGTTAATTCATAAAGCGCCCTATAAATACATTCACATGTCTAAACTAATATTATAAAGAGGAAAGATTTGATTGTTTGTTTGCATTGAATAGGGTCTGAAACTATTGGACCGACTTGAAAAATTCTTTCACCATTAGAATCCTACATTGTTCCTGATGAACATAAGCGATATTGATAATATAACGATGCAGAATTTCACGCAGGCAGAGCCGCGAGCGAATGCTAGTATTTTTCAACTGGGTAATGAAAGCTCCTAACATAATATATCATGTTAATTAATTAAATGATCAGGCAATAGGTGTGTACGGGTTAACAAACTTTCGAGTAATCTAACTTAGTACTCTGAATATCTTTTTTTATAGCAAATTCCAGCAAACGAGTAAGTGGGTCATCTGGTGGTAAGAGATCTTTACTGCCGATGAAAATTATTAAGAGAATAATTGACGCGTTGTTAAACTTAAAAAGAGGCATATTTAAGGAATTGGGGAGGAGGATTTGGGCCTCCGGAACACTCACCGTACGAATCGCAACAGCAAGCTACTTTGAGCCGGCCCATTCATGCTGTAGACTAAACTGTCTACGAAGTAGCTCTACTACCACTTAATTCATGTCAGCATTTCCTATAAAAAATATTAATTAAGACAATTTAATTGATTTGTTTGAAAGTATACTCAAAATACCTAAAAAGCGGCCATACTCATATTTTATTATTTAAAATTAAATCTCTTTGAAGAGCAACTTGACCCCATTAACGCGTAAGAGAAAATTCCACTCAAACTACTGCGTGTTTTAACACGTGGCACCCATTAGAACATTACACTCAAGGAACTGCAGTAAAAATAGACTCAAAAGGTCTTAAAGTACCGCCATTCCGTAGTGAAAGGCACTCGGAGGCTTTTTACCAACGAGGATCACGTGTATTCTTCGAGCAAAACACCTTTGACGGAATTATCTGCTGAATCTTTTTCATCAGCGCGCTGGTTTCGATCGTGGTTGTTTTTTGTATGATGGGGTGTGAAGTTATTGAAAATGCTGGTAAATGCAAGCTGTTATTATAAAAGCTTGTAAGAGTATAATGCTCCGTGAGATAGTTATAGTTTGTGCGGTAACATGCCGTATTATTATTTATTTAATTGAATGACGAGACGAGCAAGTCGTTCGCCTGATGGTAAGAGCCACGCCTGCCCATAAACAGAAGCAACACCACACATAATTTTGAATTACAGAGCACTACATGACACTGAACTGCGCTCGTCACCCCGAGACATGAGATGTTAAGTCTCATAATACTCAGTTATTTTACTGGCTTCAAGTCCTTCAAACCGAAACACATCAGTGCTTACACACTGTTGCTTGTCAGCAGATATAGACAAAGCGGTGGTACCAAACCAGACGGCCTCTCGTTTAAGAGGGACCGACAATCTTGTAAAAATGTACCTCACTTACCACATAGGAGTACATTGTACAGACACGGTAACACTGATGCTGCCTTTTTAACACGCTTTTATTAGCTTCAGACGTATGTATGTTTGTATGTTGGTAGGTTTGTCTGTAACTTGTCTTTGAACGTGATTTTGACCTACTTCAAAACGTCGGATAAAATCTTGACAGCGCGATGTAGATGTGCCAGTGGCGCCATCTCATGATTTTTTCTTGTCAACTTGTAGCTTAAATGCAATAAAGGTGGCGCTGGTTGTTCTGTTGTATTATTTTGATACGAGTTTAGAACAAAATAAATAAATATTGTAAAAATTAAAACTTCCTTAAATATTTCATTGAATAATTGTTATAAATTACAAATGTATTACCTACAACTGTTATTAAAATTACTTCATTAGTAAGGGATGTTCGCAAAACACTTTTTTTAACACGCTTTTTTATATTATTTACAATTAGTGGCATCAATATAATAGAACATTGGATTATAGTCTACATGACACATTAAAATAAAACAAGAAAAAATCAAGAGATGGCGCCACTGGCACATCTACATCGCGATGTCAAGATTCTCCAGCGAATCATTACCTCCGACGCTTTGTATGAACTATGGGTGTTGTACGATTGATCGAATACAGTTTTACAAATGGCTTGTTAAACAAGCCATTCGTAAAACTTGTTTCTTTCCTACCTCCTTCGTGACATTTTTACGTTTCAGCGAATTTTCCAATCACAAAGATTCGAAAGAAGTTTCACTTCAAAAAATGGTAAAAAAAATAAAAACACAAAGAAAAAAAAGTAAATGATAAAAAAAAATGAAAATACACCTTTTTATAGAAAATCAAACTAAAAAATTAAAAATAAATAATAGTTTAAAAAAACTAAAAAACACGCTTTTACATAAAATCCAACTAAAAAATAAAAAATAAATTTTAATGAATTCGAATTAGGAATAGTGTACAAAATTTAAAATTATATATAAATTAAGAATAGTGTAAATAAGAAAAAATGTCAACGGACTGTCAGCGTATACAGACGTCACGAAGTGAGCTCCGCAAATAAAAACATAAAAGTGTTAAAAACTAACTTAATTTATGAACTGTGCAAGTGAAACGGACATTTAAGCATAAAAGTTTAAACTAAATACTACCAAGTGTGCGTTTGCTTCGTGCTGATCAAAATAGTTGCAAATTAAATTATAGTAACATAACCTACAAACAACATTAGACATTGACGTAACCAAGGCTACCAACATCATAAAAAGAAACAAAACGTTTCGTTCCACGCAAGTCGTTAAAAAGTGTTGCCACTTTACGAAATTTACTGCCAAAATAAATACTAAATTAACTGCCAAACCAAGTCAGTGTGGCCAAAGATATAACTCGAATTCAGCCAAGATGGACGACCAAATGCAATTATTATTTTCAAATTTAAAACTAGAAATGGGCAAGCAAACAACGATACTAAAAAATTCTATCAGAGAAGAAATAGATGAGAAATTGAAACCATTAGTGGAAGAAAATCGGTTTTTGAAAATCGAAGTGGAGAAATTAAATGAAAAGATTATACGCCTGGAGTCTGAGAAAAGGGAGAGCAATCTGATCTTCTACGGCTTCGAGGAATCCACAGACAAAAATGACAATATTGTCACAATGGTAACAAAAGTTCTAAAGGATTCTGGGATTGAGATTAATGATCAGGATATCATTAAAGCATTTCGTATAGGTAAGCCGAAAGAACAAGCACGTCCGATTTTAGTGAAGATGTTGAACATATGGAAAAGAAATGAAATTTTGAAAAATAAGAAAAGATTACCTAAAAATATTTATGTCAGTGAAGACTTTAGTAGAGAATGTATTATGTATTATGAGAGTATGTATTAGAGAAGCGTAGAGCTCTTATACCTCAATTTAAGGAAGAAAGAAAAAAGGGTCGAATAGCATTCATAAAATACGACAAACTGGTTGTTAAGGGCGAAGAAGGTACGTCTCGGGATAAACGCAAAAGAGAACAATCGGCTTCTCCAAATGTTATTACCAAGGAGAATACCCGACCGAAAATCAATAAAATAAATGCTTTCGAAAGAATGTACAAAAATAGATCCCACTCAACATCAGAAATGAATAAAGAATAGCAACCAACACACATCGGTAACCGGAAGATCAGAACGAACAAACAGAAAATACATAACGAGACAACAACAACAAACATACCTCCCCCAAGCCGGTTGGTCCCCGTGGGGGAAAGCGACCAATCCCTTCCAGCTCGAAAGACAGAAAACAACATTAGCTCCAATATTATAGAACCAAAAGAAAGAAGAAACATAATTTATATTGCTACTTTAAACTGCTTAACTCTAAGAACACAAGATAGACTAACTGAATTAGAAATAGCACTCTCAAACATAAAATGGGATATCCTAGGCTTAAGTGAAACTAGAAGATTGGGAGAAAGCATCGAAGACCGTAAGGAATATATATTATGTTATAAAGGCGAAACAAAAGGAAGTCATGGAGTGGGCTTCATGATAAAAAAAACATCTAGTAAGGTATATAGAAGAATTTAGAGGTATATCAGAAAGAATAGCCATACTTAATATACATCTACCAAATTTCCGAAAGAAATGGTCAATTATCCAAGTTTACGCTCCCACCGAACAGTATGAAGAGTCGGCCAAAGATATTTTTTATGATCAACTGTCATCAATTCTACAAGAAACACACAAGCACGTTATCGTGATGGGAGATTTTAACGGCACAATAGGCTCTCAAAAATTGGAGAAGACAGTGTAGTTGGCGTTGGCAGAAGAAGCAAAAATGGCGAAAGAATGATCAACCTGGGTTTTGAAAACAATCTTACATTTATGAATAGCTTCTTCAAAAAAATACAAAGAAAAAATGGACATGGCTATCTCCAGATGGTTCATATAAAAACGAGATAGATTATATAGCAACTAACAACATAAAAGTATTCCAAGATGTAAGCATTCTTAATCAACTGAATTTTAACACTAACCATAGAATGGTTAGAGCTAAATTAAGTAATAAAGAACCAAAAATCAGCAGAAATAAGTTTAATCCAACAAAAAATACAAGGCATCAAAATGTAACTAAACACAAAACAGAAGAAAAATATGACTTACAAATAAACGAAATATATGGACCACTACTTAATAAACGGGGAAAACCAAAGATTGGTGCTACAGAAAACCAAACCAAAATTCTAATAGAAGAAAGAAGGCAGCTTTTAAAAAATAAAAAAGATAATAAAAATATAAAAGCCATATCAGAAATAAGCAAAAAAATAAGCAACAGCATCAAGAAGGATAGAACTAAAAGAAGAATAAACATACTAAATTACCACATTAAGAAGACAGGAGGAGTTAAAAAAGCTTCGAAAGAACTAACCGAATCAAAGAAATGGATACCAAACATCAAAAACAAATTAGGGATACAAGAGAATAAAAGAAGATCCATAATCCAAATAGCAACCGAATTTTACAAAACACTTTATGCAATGGATCATAATACAAAGGATACACCCATAGATCTTGTAGATAATGACACAGAAGAAATACCAATGTTCCTCCCATCTGAAATAGAAGAAGCTGTACAGAGCCAAAAAAAAGACAAGTCACCTGGATCCGATCAGATAACAAACGAGATGATTAAAATTTCAATTACTACACCTGATAACCTGAAAAAACTTACAGAAATATATAATACCATCTTAAGGACAGAATGTATACCATCAGAATGGACTAAAAGTACAATCATATTATTACACAAAAAGGGTGAAAGGGACAACGTTGAAAACTACAGACCAATTAGTTTAATGTCAAATATATATAAAGTATTTTCTAAATTGATTTTAAGGAGACTTACAGGCATAATGGATGAACAGCAACCTATCGAACAAGCTGGATTCAGAGCAGGTTTTTCAACCGTTGACCACATGCATGTCTTAAAACAGTTACTAGAAAAATGCCAAGAATACGGCAAAGTACTTTACATTGCATTTGTGGACTATACTAAAGCATTCGATTCAGTAAGACACGATTCGCTCTGGAAGGCTTTAACTGAGCAAGGAGTCCCCAAAAAATACATACGTATTATTAAAAATATATATAAGAATAGCACTGCACAAATAAAGCTAGAAACAATTGGGGAAGAGTTTCCTATAGCTAGAGGAATAAGGCAAGGCGATCCATTATCTCCAAAACTTTTCTCTGCCGTTTTAGAAAGCGTATTCAGAAATTTAGAGTGGGAAAATATAGGTTTAAATATCAACGGCAAGAAACTCAACCATTTGAGGTTCGCGGATGACTTAGTCCTAATCACTGACAGCGCTAGCACGCTCCAACTAATGCTACAGCAACTGACAGAGGCAAGCAAAGTGGTTGGTCTTAACATGAATAAGTCCAAGACAAATCTAATGACAAATTGACAAATGGGGAAGAAACAGAAATAAAAGTAGATAATGAAAATATAGAATATGTAAGAAGCTATACATACCTAGGACAACTGATATCTTTTAAAGGTCAAATAGACATGGAAATTGAAAGAAGAATTGCTGGAGCATGGAAAAGGTACTGGTCACTTAAGGAGATATTTAAAAGCAAACAGTTTTCTATATTTGCTAAGAAAAAGGTATTTAACTTGTGTGTCTTGCCATGTCTCTCATACGGATGTCAAACGTGGGCACTGAATCAAACACATCTAAAAAAATTGAGAACATGTCAGAGGGGAATGGAAAGAAGTATGATAGGTGTTACATTAAAAGACCGCATGAGAGCAGACCATATACGATCCATAACTAAGGTGGAAGATATAATAAGGATAGTAAGACAGCTAAAATGGAGGTGGACAGGGCACATGCTAAGAGATCGTAACACAAAATGGACAACACTTATAACAGAATGGCAACCACGCAATGGTAAAAGAAAAAGAGGCAGACAGGCTAAAAGATGGATAGACGACATCAGGAAAGTTGGAGACGTTACATGGATGAGGAAAACTAGAGACAGGAAAGAATGGAAGCAGCTGGAAGAGGCCTATGTGTCACAGGACACGCTGATCACTGAACCGGAAACCAGATGTGTTAGCTTATAAGTATATTTTGTATTAAATTTTTTATGTTTAATTATCAGCAATAAAGGCTACAAAAAAAAAAAAATAAGAAAAAATATGTATTTTATTGTAAAAAAAAGCGTGGGGTGCATGGTGTCAATAGTTATAAAAATATTTTATTGACAGATATGAGTAGAAGGATCATCATTTTGATAATGTCTTAAAAAGCACCCGACGTTTTTTTACAATAAAATACATATTTTTTCTTATTTACACTATTCTTAATTTATATATAATTTTAAATTTTGTACACTATTCCTAATTCGAATTCATTAAAATTTATTTTTTATTTTTTAGTTGGATTTTATGTAAAAGCGTGTTTTTTATTTAAATACACTCAACAGAACATACTTACTAGCTTCGTGCCTGCCTTTAGATAGTTTATTAATTTGAGTTTTAAATTAGTAAAAATAAAATCCTGACACCGAAAATACATTAATTCTACGCACTAATTCACACTACAAAAATCATGTTCAACTGAAAGCAGTTTCGAATCCATTTCTATTTACAAGCAATCCCATTGTAGCTAAAACAAGGAAGAAATTCAAAATGAAAACAAATGCAAAATGGCGGCCGAGCGCTTTAAACTTCAAGCCTTCAAACCATTGTTAATCGTTTTCACGAAACCATCTGAAATAAATCCTCACCATAATCCAGTTTCGACCATCCGTCCAGTCGTCGAAGTCATCCAGTTTCCGACTTCCAAAATCGATTTCGCCGTCCGGCTTAAAAAAACAATTCCGGAGATCCTCAAACAATAGGTACGGTCAGTAAACAATTGCGTAATATCGCTTTGTTTTAAATCGATAAGAAAGAATCTCATATCGAAAGATAATCGAAGATATCGAAGATAATCGAAAGAATATCATACGATTGCTCTAAAAGGAGTATTTT
Source organism: Amorpha juglandis (assembly GCA_949126905.1). Lineage (NCBI taxonomy): Eukaryota > Metazoa > Arthropoda > Insecta > Lepidoptera > Sphingidae > Amorpha > Amorpha juglandis. The sequence continues at coordinate 2,116,821 of OX421368.1, forward strand.
AGACAGCCTCCGAGGCGCAACGGGCGAGTAGCCGACGACGAAGCGAGAGGCCGTGGGTTCGATTCCCGCACCGAGACAAATGTTTGTGTGATCCGAAAATAGTTTCGGGTCTGGGTGTTGTGGGACCGCAAACCCCTAGTAGATCCTGACCCACTATATATGTGTGTGACTTTTGGGTGTATTTATTTATTATTTTAAATACCCATTCAGATAGAGAGAATTTTTCGTACAACATAATTGCTTCTGTTGATGGGAATATAATATAAAACCGTTTAATTAATGTGAGTGTAATTCGTATATGAGTTTTCTAAAATATCCTTGCCTAAGTGTTAAATCCTCTCCATCTAAATTGGGCTTTCTCCTGGCATGGCAAAGTGACTTGGCAAGGCCCCTAATGGTAAGTTAAACGTATTCCAAATATATTATGTGACTTCGACCGCCGAGTGACGTAGCTCCTGTCTTGGCGATCAGGTTTCCTTAAGACGTTGTTCTGTCAAATGAAGCGATGAAAGAAAGAAAAAAACATGTATTTTGTGCCACAGTTTGAAAACAGAAATAATAATATTATTTTTTTTATTAGGCACGATGAATGATTATGATGAGTCAGTCACCATAGGTGACGCAGAAGGAAACTGCTATTTCTAGATGGTTTCTTTTGAGACAAGGTTAACAATCCTTTCAAAATGGCTCATCTATACTTATAAAATAACATGTCCTGACTGATTCATCATCGCCGAGCCCAAACTATCAAGGCTACAAGCATGAAATTCGGACTGTATATTCATTTTGTTATGTAGACACCCACTAAGAAAGGACTTTAGAAAAATTTACCCCAAAGGGGTCAAAATAGGGGATGATAATATGTATGAAAGTCCGTGATTTTGAAAGTTACATAAACAACATTTTGTATTTTGGTTATTGACGTAAAACAAATAAGTATGTGTTTCAGGAATTTTGGAAATTTGATTTAATAAGGGATGAAAAAGGGGGTGAAAATAAATGCGAAAGTGAGTTTGTTTGTTACGTTTTCACGCCTAAATCACTGAAGCCATTTTGATGATTTTATCTACAGAGACAGATGGGACCCTAGTGACGGTTACGGGCTACTTTTATCCCGCAAAATGCTGTTCACGCGGGCGGAACCGCGAGCAAAAGCTAGTTCATTATATAAACAAAACTGTCTGTAGCATGGTTTCCACCATGACGTCATTTAGTACACAATCTATAGAAATTGTCTTACACAAAAATCACTTTAAAGAAATATATGGAACTCTATGTCACACATAAAGTGCGCTCCACCATTTTTTTCTCTTTATTCCAACGCTGCCGTCACGGGCTAATGGACAGACATACCTCGGCATAAAAGCTTTCAACGGAAGCGGCTAAGACCTTAAGCTAAGCAAGTGTGGCCATACTTTTAGTTTTTAATTAGCGCGTCCGTCGGAAAACATGTGTTGCCGGCTTAACACCTGGGAAGACCGTAGATAACATTATGCTGGCAATGTTTTGTAGAATAATTTTATTTTATACAGCTACGTTATTTGACGGCCTCCGTGTAGGCTGTAAAATTAGAGCCCGCGGGTTCGATTTCCGCACTGAAACATAGTTTTGTGTGGATCACACAAACATGTTTCAGTGCAGTTTTTTGAAACAAATATTTGTTTCGAGTTTGTTTTCAGAGTGGTCGACGTTTGGCAAGCGACCGGCCATGGAAATTGAAGGCAAATCTGTCAATAACATTAGTTAAAAAGCTTGTTACCCTTACCTCACTTGGAATGGGATAAGTGCAAGGGGAAAAAGAATTTAAATTCAAATTCTTTATTATGTAATTAGGCCGCCAAGGGCACTTTTACACGTGATTCGAATGTACCGGTGCTTCGGAAATGCCAACTGGTCTGAGAAGAAGCACCAAGAAATTCAGCCATTGGCCTTCTGTATTTATTTTTATAGCATAGGCCGGCAAACGAGCAAGTGAGTCACCTGATGATAAGTGATCACCGCCCATGTTCGCCCACCACCAGAAGAATCATGGGCGCGTTGCCTACCTTAAAGGAAAGGGATAATTAGGGATTGGGAAGGGGAGGCAATTTGGGCTTCCGGATATCTCACTCACCGTACGATACGCAGCAGCAAGCCGCTACTTTACGTCAGTTTTCTGTGAGACAGTGTTAACGATCCGGTCGAGCCAGCCCATTCATGCTGTAGACAAAACTGTGTACAGCGTGGCTCTACCACTCAATAAGGTTTATATTATATTCTTATAGGTATTCCAATACGTAATGACAAAACATACAACATAATATGTAATTTATATAAGTTGTAACACGTTAGATGAGGAATAATAAAATATTGTATTATAAGATTGATACAAGTATCCATTCAGAATAAGTATTGCATCTACATTATTAACGCATTATAGTCCCATTGGTCTAAAGACAGGGCCTAGGCTGAGAAGTAGAGGCAAGTCCTAGTTCGAGCAATAACATATTGTGTTTAAATTTTCAATCTGGACCCATCACACATGCGTTATGAGGGATTTTTTTATCCGCACACGTAACGTGACCGCACTACACCTGATGGTAAGCACAGTGTAGTCCAAAAAACTAGCGACTACCGACAAACAATGAGTTCATCGGTGATCACCAGAATCATGCCGGCCTATATAAATACTTCTACCCTCTTCTAATATTTTTTCTTGCTGAGGCGCTAAGCTTGCACCCTATCATATCATGGGGCGAAAATAAACTCGATCGGTGGATCATGGTGTCATATCTCCCGTCTTAAGCAACGTCACGGGTTCTTGTATACGCTGTTATTTTTAAGCAACATGTCCCTGTGGATATAATACCTGAAGACTGACGCGTTGCTATGGACATCCGTCCATAGGCAGTGGAGATCACTTACCATCCGGTGACCCCCTTGCTCATTTGCCGGCTTTTGCTATAAAAAAATGAAATGGCTGCACTCCGTCCATTACTTTACCTCACGCTTGCAGAGTTGGAGCACTAAGATAAGTATATCATAAAACCATATTTTGCTTTTATATAAAAAATTACACCATAAAATCTTACAAAAGAAAAACGTTGGATTAATTAAGCAAATTACATTCTAAATCCGGTATTAACTTTTGTCGGCGAATGGAAATCTGGCCGTGGCCAAAATTGCGAGGGACATAATTAAATTTTATTACTTTACCATTGAAATGGGGGAATTTTGTGGAAAGATGTCTATGGGTGGTAGGGAGAGGTCCAAAAATGAGGTGTTAATAATACATTTCGAGTGTCCTTATAAGGTAAATCCGTAATAGGAAATGTTAGCCACGTTTTGCGGAAACCACAAGAGTATGTCAGACGCAGTACGGGCTGGCCTGTTCAGGCTTTGACTCCTGCACCGAGGCAAAATATGATCCACAAATATTTGATTCGGGTTCGGGTGTTTCTCCCCAGAGGGACTGACAGGCAGGCGGCCGGTCGTAAAAACGACATGCCAAATCTTTCTATACCCTGTATTAAACATTCTGTCTCAACAAGCCGCTACTTTATGTCGGTTTTCTGTGAGACAGGGGAAATTACCCGGTCGAGCCAGCCCATTCATGCTGTAGACAAAACTGTCTACAGCATAAATAGGCCGGTTATTACTTGGCTCTACCACTTACAAATATAATGGAAAAAAATTATAAATTCACTCATCTAAGCACCTCACCAACTAATTAACTTATACGGTCATAATACTAATATTTTCGCGAAAATACAAGCTCCGTTCTAGGCTTTTAAAATAATTTTTCACGTAATCTTCTCATTACTTTGACGTTTTCATGAGGTGTAATATTTGAAGTTCACTGGCCTCGGTATAATAATTCGTTTAATAAAGATTTCAGTTTAATTAAATTTCGCCACAAACGCTTTGACCGCTAATGCTAATCTGGTGTAAGGTTGCTTTATAACAATAAATTGTAAGTAATTTTATAAAGTAGTAAAAGCTTAAATAATTCAGACTTTCCATTATCATTTCGCTACTGCTTACGGGTTCCGAGGATTTTTTTAGCACAAGCCAGCAAACGACCAAGTGGGTCACCTGATGATAAGTTAGCTCTGTGGTCTCCTCGTGATCTCGTGACCTCGTGATGAAAGGTGATCTTTTAGCGATGAATACCCAAAATATTGGGAATGCCATGGATTTGTTGAAGAAACGAATGGAGATTTTAAAAGTCTTCGCGATTTTTTTAAGATTTTTTTTTTAATAATTGCAATCAATAAATAATTATAAAGTACCAATGATCATAATGTTTAGGTACAAATTACAGTAGTTGGAATTAGAGCAGCACAAACAATCATAGATGTGTGATATCTACGTATTGGATTATCATACATGACCTCCAAAAGCATATCGTCACTAAGAAACCAGTTGAGTGGTAGAGCCACGCTGTAGACAGTTTTGTCTTCAGCATGAATGGGCTGGCTCGACCGGATCGTTACCACTGTCTCACAGAAAACCGACGTAAAGTAGTGGCTTGCTGCTGCGTTTCGTACGTGAGTGAGATAACCGGAAGCCCAAATCCCCTCCCCTTCCCAATCCCTAATTATCCCTTTCCTTTTAGGTCGGCAACGCGCCCATGACTCTTCTGTTGGTGGGCGTACATGGGCGGTGGAGATCACTTACCATCAGGTGACCCACTTGCCCGTTTGCCGGCCTATGCTATAAAAAAAAAACCAATTGGAAACATTCGAATGCTTAGAACGATTGAGGTTGTATTCATACCATTTATTTTTTCGAGACGTTGTTTCATAGCTATATAACATCATGCTATGACCCTCGGGAGCAGAGCAGTAGCATGCAAGCGGGTGAAACCGGGTCTCTAGCAAAAAATAAAAAGTATTAAAAAAATTCGCGCTGCACATTTCAGTCACGCGAAACTCCAAGGTCATTCGATTCGGTCACTCGTACGAAGTCTACTTGTATTATTAATTTGTATTTTCAACATTAGCAATTGGCGTCAAGTTTACTCCAACATCCGCCATTTTGTTAAAATACTACGTGCGCATAACGAATGCCCCTAGCAACGTTAGACACACGTTAAGTGCTGGAATAACTCTTGAAGCCGGCCCCTAGCGCCTCCCTAGGGTTGCCAAAACAGAGTTTTTAAAAACATATACATATTAGGTACAATTATTAAATATTCCTTCTACTGACGACACAAAACGAAGAAGGTTCTTAATTTGACGCGTTCATTTTTTTTTGTATATATAACTAACTCCATTTCGAATGATTCTTTTATCATACGAATTTTTATTTTTGTTTTTTCTTTCAAAGTTGGTCTTGTTTAAGGAGGTAAAATTGGGGCGAAAATATAGTTATAGAATTTAAATAGTATCTTTTTTAACAAAATATAAGACACATAAAAAAAGTAAAAAGTGAAAACAATCGGTGGCATTTTATTTATATCATAGACCGGCAAACGAGAGTAAAAAGGCATTATGAGACTTAACATCTTATATCTCAGGGGAGCGCAGTTCAGTGCACTGTAGTGCTTAATAATTAAAGTTCTGTGTGGTGTTGCTTCTGTTTAAGGCAGGCGTGGCACTTACTATCAGTCGAACGACTGGCTCGACTTGTCATTCAATAAAGAAAACATATAGTTTTTACAGCGATATTAAACTTAATATTATTCTTGGATCTGTAAATAGGTAAGACGAACAACCCTACATATGACGTTCAATTCAGTTTCGTAACATTTAATTCAATGTAATTAGTACAAGAAAAAGGCCACACTTCAACAGTTCTCTTCAAGGTACAAAGAAAATATTTGAAGTAATTTCAGAAACTATTTTTTTTTATTCGGGCTCGGCATAGTGACTGCACTACACCTGATGCTAAGCGCAGTGCAGTCCAAAGAAATCAGCGAACACCAACATACAATCATTTTTTCGGTCGTCAAGAAGATCATGCCGGCCTGTATAAATGCTTCTCCACACTGCGAAGAGGGAAGGAGCAAATTGAGAGGGCTGCGACAGGACAGACGGATAATCGATGTAGGAACAGGGATACAAGGATGTAGCCCTATTCCCGCCCCAACCAGCCATCAAGTCCTGTCGCAAGCCCCTCGGGAGATCCGGATATACACTGGCTGATGCTGGAACGCGATCCACACAAGGTACGTGGGTCACTATGGCCGGTTTTAGCACCATATGTACGGTGGTCGCTATCCGGGCGGATATGAATATCCTACCACCATTCTATTCATCACCATTCAAAATTGGAACACAATATTCTTGCTAACACATTAGTCTATTTGGAGTAAATAATTGTGACAATATTGTTTTTTGTTACACTCCAGCGAAAAGAGACACTTATATTATTTACCAGACACAAAGAGAATGCTTGTTACATTTCGTTAAATATAATGAGACATTTTTACCTTATAAACTCATGTAAAATAATATTTTTGTGTTACTTGAAGAATATAATATACGCTTTACGATTTTATTATTATTATATTGTACAGTACTCTTCATTTTAAAAAGCTTTTTTATTACATTATGTATATTAGCTATGTATTTAGTATTTATTATTGAAAATAAATGTATATATGTCGTTTTTCTTTTATGTACCCTACCTTTTCTGGCTGCTACTTTTATCTCCATCGCATGGTTGCCTGGAAGAGATTGCCTTGAGCCAAGATAGACAAGAGAGATCCGCCAATTGTTCTTTGTATCGTTAACTGTTTGACTTGCATGTATTTATTCCAATGTACAATAAAGAATTATAAATAAATTATGCACTCACGCCTGCAATCCCTAAAGGGGTAGGCAGAGGTAACCAGTACTACATTTTGCTAAACGTATTCCTGTTCTATAATGTGAAACTCATTGTTTGTTAGTAGTCACTAGTTTTTTGGACTGTAATGCGCTTACTATGAGATGTAGTACAGTCACATTGCCGTGCTCGGTTTAAAAAGAAATAAAAAGCATGTTTGTATATGACTGGATAGCGATCAATGTACATATGGTAAAAACCCGGCAGTACATTCTGGTGAGTTGTGTCGGTCAGCCGGCGTATATACAGTTACTTCAAGGCAGGATAATTGTGCCGATCGTCGAAGGAGATGACGATTCTTTAGAATTCACACTGAACTGCACTTCAATTAGCATCAGACCCAGGGGAGTCAGATGGCCGTGCGAGCATATTTTAAACAAAAAAATATTTCATTGAATGACGAAACGAGCCAACCGCTCACCTCATGGGAAGCGCCACGCCTGCCTTTAAACAGAAGCAACACAACACAGAACTTGGAAATACAAAGCACTTCATGGCACTGAACTGCGATCGTCACTCCGAGACATAAGATGTTAAGTCTCATAATGTTCAGTAATCTCACTGGCTTCAATGTCCTTTAAACCAAAACACAACAGTGCTTACACACTGATGGCGGCAGAAATAGACAAAGCAGTGATACCAACCCAGACGGCCTCTCGCGTACGAGGGATCTACCACTAGTACCAAAGTAATTAGTACCAAAAGTAATACCAACTTGTAGAAATCCGTGTTTAGACAGTAATATTACTATTGCGTAGGGTAAATGCCCCAAAAATTAGGGGAATAATAATACCAAGAAGCTAAAATAGCAACCGCAGAGCCAGCAACCCTGCGCAAAGTTGCATACACTGCGGATGCAAAGGGCCCTCGAGATCAACGGAGGGCCTAGTAATTTGGGTCAGCGGATACGAAACTTTCAATCCAGCATTTTTTTAACTTTAACAATAGCTTTAACCAGCGAATCTTTGGCAGTTACTGTTAACAGCTAAAGTTATGACGTAATCTAACATTTGTCAAATGGTGCAACTCATTTTTTGCTTAACCGGTACTTTAACATGTTTGTTATTGTTAAAGTAAGATGGTGCAATCCAGCCTAAGTCAACTATTTTGTGATCTGTGACTAATAAATTGTCTTTCTTTCATATTACGCTATTAATATAACAGAATAATTTCCTACCCTTTTAATCCCGTAAGGGGTCGGCTATATTGTCAAAAAGTTTTATTGAAGGGTCGTTAAACAATTCACTCCGTTTTGGGTATTGTTTACACTCATCGATATCCAGTGTCAGATTATTTGCCGGAGTTTTGATTGAATATGAAAGTTTGGTGATAAATGTTTGTGTTACGATTATATAATGGTGATTAGATTAGCTCGAGTGGTAGAGCCACGCTGTAGTTTTGTTTACAGCACGAATGGGTCGGCTCGACCGGTTCGTTACCAATGTCTCACAGAAAACGGACGTAAAGTAGCGGCTTACTGCTGCTTTTCGTACGGTGAATGAGATATCCGGGGGTCCAAATCCCCTCCACTTCTCAATCCCTTAATTATCTTTTCCTTTAAGATCGGCAAGCGCGTCTTAGGCGTACATGTGCGATGGAGATTACTTACACAGATGACCCACATGCTCGTTTGCCGCTCTATGCTATAAAAAAAGTTCCAAGAATGTATTCACGATCACTTTAATACAAAGATCATAATAATAACACTTTAATTTTCTACAACAATAGAACCTACACTTACTCCAAGAATACAATCACAAATAGTCATCAAATTGTGTCCATTCTATCGAGTATACTACGGAATAGAAGCGCCGGCGAAAAAAAGCCCTGGACACACGCCAAAACGGAATGTTCAGGCACAATCATAGCGAATCGTAGGCTCGTATGTCAGACGTTTCTATGAGAACAAAGTAGGACAACAGTCATAGAGCAATATTTAAACAGATCCGCCATAATTCTGTTATGTACCAGACACGATCTTGATAGCAACCGTATTATACATACTGGAAATCGCCACTGTAAGTCATTGGTGACTCGCCGTCGTGTGAGTAGTTTTTATTCGAGCACGGCGAAGTGACTGCACTGCACTTGATGCTAAATGCTGTGCTGTCCAAAAAAACCAGCGACCACCGACAAACAACATGTTTATCAGTGATCACCAAAATCATGCCGGCCTTTGTGCCTGCCGGCCGGCCGGTTCTCCCGAGGGGCTTGCGATAGGACATGATGTTGGATGGCCATAGGGATACAAGGATAAACACCTCATCCTTCCCTGTGCCTACAACGGCCAACCGCTTGTCTTGTCACAAACCCCTCGATTTGCTTCTTCCCTCTTCGGAGTGTGAAGAAGCATTTATACAGGCCGGTGTGATTCTAGTGACCACCGATGTTTGTCGATGTTCGCTGGTTTTTTATTGGACTGCACTGCGTTGGCCATCAGGTGCTCGGATAAAAACAAACAATATCCTCTTCTTTGAAAATGTATTCTTTGAACCGCTAAATATGGATAGCCATTCCGGTAGAATAAGATCACGTATGTAGCCACAAAGCGGTGGTGTTTTATAGCCTTATTTACCATGCCCTTTATGGACCGTCAGTGCCTCAATTTCGAGTACATTCGACCGGAATGGCAGGTTAAGACTATGCTATTTAATGTAATGAGGGATATTTTCTACCTGTATTGGCAAGATTCGAGATGCTTCGAAGATTGTTGTTTCGATATTTCTCGTTAATATGTAATTGCATTTTATAATATGTAGGGTTACTATTTAGCATTTTTTTTTTAATTATTAATTCAGTGGCACAGTTGTATTGCGTAAATTAATAGATTTAGCAAAATAAAATCAGCATCTACATTTGAACTTGCTGTGGGTTGGTTCCTTTTTGCGTAACTAGGTCCAAATAAATATTCTTAAAATTGGGTGTTTCATTCTAACTGAAATCGTTTTTGGAACTTCCAGAAAACGTGCCATGATAATTAACATCACAACCATTACGATCCTCTCAAAAGTTTTTAATATAGTTGGATATATATACATAGAAACGCTCCCAGAAGCTTTCAAGGGTCACGAAAACCGTTAAAATATTAATTAGGGTCCGGGTGTTGACCCAAGCGCCTCGTATGTACTGACACCCTCGACGTACTATGTAATCCAAAACAATCAGGAACACTATGTATATGCTCACGCCTGAAGGGATGAAGGGATAGGCAGAAGTGCAACTAGAGCACCAACGGTTTGACGGGGATGTTTTTTTTATCTGATTCAATGATGGGATCAAAACTAATAAAAAAACCGCGACAATATCCCTTCAAATTAGTTTTATTTCAATGTTGGAATTAATTAATTTTTATATAATTTTTAATTATTTTTGATCATAAAAAATAATATTCTAGGAAACAACAATAAATATGAAAAAATTATCATTTTTCATATACATTTTTTTTTCTTAAAAAATAATCTTTGTGGTAGCATTTTATATAAAAAATATTAATATTGTAATAATAGGGGCTCAGGTTCGGGTTTCAGACGCAGTTCGCAAATCACACGCCATAATAATCTAAAAAAAACTAGTTAGTATATTACCACACTAAAAATATAATAAATTCATAGTTACATAAAATACAATAGAACTCCATGCGTTACATAAAACACTATTCATAAAACGACCATAAAACCGTATCAACCACCATAAACAAGTTTTGATCAAATATTTACGATGTTTTTATTGTTCCTGGATGGAATCGATTTATGATTTATTTAACTAAGAGCTTTCTATATATTTTTTTTTATTTGATTGAATGACGAGACGAGCAAGGCGCTCGTCTGATAGTAAGCGCCACGCCTGCCCATAATCAGAAGCAACACCACCCAGAATATTGAATAACAATGCACTGCATGGCACTGAACTGCGCTCGTCACCCCTAGACATAAGATGTTAAGTCTCATAACGCCCAGTAATTTCACTGGCTTCAATGTACTTTATAGCGAAATACAACAGTGCTTACACACTGTTGCTACACTTGCTTACACGGCAGAAATAGACAAAGCGGTGGTACCAACCCAAACGGCCTCTCGCATACGACCTAACACCTTGTAAACACCAACTACATTTAAAACCCATAAAACCCATTTAAACTGTTCATCCTAGCAACAATACTCCCGAAAATACTCTACACATTTCAAGAATATTTGAAACAAAATCCTAACTCTAGTACATGCACAATAGAGACACAGAGGCTGTTTATAACAATGCCGTTCATTATTAAAATCGAGTCATCTTAAACAAAGGTCAGGCTCCTCGGCACAGGATGCTTCTGTACTGTTACCTCACGTATTAGAATTAGCTTTTGTGTATTGTTTGAATTGTAGGAACTTCTCACCTAGAATTTTGCTGCAATTGGCAATTTAATGTAGACAAGGTGGTAGGTCCCTCGTATGCGAGAGGCCGTCTGAGTTGGTACCACCGCTTTGTCTATTTCTGGCCAAGCAACAGTGTGTAAGCACTTTCTGTTTCGGTTTGAAGGACATTGAAGCCAGTGAAATTACTCGGCATTGTGAGACTTAACATCTTATGTATCGGGGTGACGAGCGTAGTTCAGTGTGATGCAGTGCTTTGTAATTCAAAGTTCTGTGTGGTGTTGCTTCTGTATATGGGAAGGCGTAGGTAGCGCTTACCATCAGGGGAGGGACAAGTTAACTAAAAAAAACATTTTTTTTAAATTTCATTTTCACATTTCATTTCACATTAAACTCAACTTTTATAAATCACGTTGACAGAAAATGATAAAATGGTGTTTAAGTAACGTTTATAAGTAAGGCCCATAGTTTCCATTGTGTTAACTCATTAAGCATATTTTTAGTTCAAAAATGCTTCTTTAAAATCCAATACAACAGACCCGCGGGTCTTTAAAAACAACCCAATATACAAGCACGCTGTATTTATTCTCAACAAGCTTGTACCCGACATTATGATAATATGGAACTTTTCAAGGGAATCCCGCTTTAGTTTCCCACCCACATCCTCTTTGTTAAAACTTCACAATTGTAGGATAAGTTCATGCAGCTATATCTTATATCGTTTGCTATATAAATTTGATTCGTGCTCGCGATCGCTGAAAGCTTGTTCCTAAAAGTTTTATCTTGTAGTTTCTTTGACGTTTTTTGTGGGATTTTCAGCGTCGTTGAGGATTATAGTGACCTTGTTAGGTTTTGTGGAATTATTGCGTTATGTTCACTGTTCACTCGTTGCACTATATCTGATAGATCTTTGAAAGTGTGTAATTAAATGTGAACATAGCAAGTGGTGTGGCGTTCTCTTTGCTACCCGTAAGTGACTTGTAGACACGTGTTTTGTGGACTAGTCTATTGAGTTTATTATTGTTTGTTTATATAGCAGCAATAGTTCAGCGAAGAGTTGTACGGACTGTCGAAACAAAGGTCGCAGGTTTGAAACCAGCCCCAAGAGCATGCTTGACTTTTATAAGTTACGTGTGTATTAATTGTGTTTGTTATTATCGCTTAATTTAACGGTGAAAACATCGTGAGGAAACCTGGATACCAATAAAATATTTACGCATTTACAAATGTTGAACAGAATTCAGTAAGACTAAGTTGCAAAGCGATGCCGACACCTAGAATAGAGAAATAAGTTTTCTGCAAGCAGTTTGAAGATTTAGCTCGCTTGCGTACAAAAAGACCTAAGTAAACTTATCTGGTAGAGCTATTGGAGATCTGAGACTCCACTAGAAATGTTTAAATGTTTGCTACGTGTGGATGGAGTGTTAATTTATTTTAAGTGTACGAACATAATATAATATCTAAAATTGGTGTGTGTCGTGGGACACCAGGTAGGAACGAAGTTCCTTCGGCTAATGTAGAATCGACACAAATTGCAAAAAATTCAAATTATCAACTAAAATAACAAAATATGTCTCTTTATTTTTGTTTGACAACATAAAATTACATAGAAATAGAATAGAAAAATAGAAATAAAAAAAAGACGTGTGGCACTCGGAGACTGCCGCGGTAAAGCTATTGTATGGCATTTTTTATCAACTTATGTAATTACAAGGTGGTAGGTCCCTCGTATGCGAGAGGCCGTCTGGGTAGGCAAAACCGCTTTGTCTATTTCTGCCACCAAGCAACAGTGTGTAAGCACTGTTGTGTTTCGGTTTGAAGGACTTTGAAGCCAGTGAAATTACTGGCATTATGAGACTTAACATCTTATGTCTCGGGGTGACGATCGCAGTTCAGTGCCATGTAATTAATATAAAGTTCTGTGTGGTGTTGTTTCTGTATACGGGCAGGCGTGGCGCTTACCTGATGGTAAGCGAGCCACATGTTCGTCTCGTCATTCAATTAAATAAAAAAAGGCAACATAGTCTCGTAAAGTCCAGAGGAATATTCGTAGACTATAGATAAATAATAACGAGCTAGCGTAATCTTTTAAAAATCGAAGGAGTATTTTTATATACTTCAAATATAACTGGCTGAATGAATTTCATTTTAAAAAAGGAACTAACGCTGGCTGTTTATGCGACTGTCGCGCCTGCGCACTTCTCATTTAACGCTTTTATTCCACGCATTTTTTCCACGCATTTTTCTTACGGTTTTACTATCACATTTTTTTCAGTTCGGTCACGCAGCGAAATCCCTATCCCCTCCAAGCCTGTCGTAAGGAACTTCGTTCCAATAAATTTATGTATATGTTTAAATATTCCACTTATCTATTATATAAAAATAAGTCGGGTTTTCCTTCCTGACGATATAACTCCAGAACGCACGAACCGATTTCCACGGTTTTGCATTCGTTGGAAAGGTCTCGGGCTCCGTGAGGTTTATAGCAACGAAAATCTAGGAAAAATTTCAATAGAAAAGCGGGAAAATAGGGAAAATCATTTTTTAAATACAGCGCCATCTCTGATACATAGCATGTACTACAAACCAATATTTTAAGTAGATGGCGTCGGTGCGTGACACATTGCTGACAGATGGCGCCACTGTTAGGCTACTTTTATCCCGGAAAATACAGATCACGCGGGCGGAGCCGCGCGGGACAGCTAGTTGTTTATATGTTATGATTATATGTATCTCGTTATTTTGTAATATTCCTTGTTATACTTGATGCGCATATAAGATAAGCAGCGATAGCTCAGCGGGGAGTGGTATGGACTATCGAGACGAAAGTCGCAGGTTCGAAATCAAGAGCATACACCACTGACTTTTCTAAGTTACGTGTATATTAATTGTTAATTATCGCTTGCTTTAACGGTGAAGGAAACATCGTGAGAAAACCTGAGAACTCGATAAGATTTTTCGAAGGTATGTGTAGTCTGCCAACCCGCATTAGGCCAGCGTGGCGGACTAAGGCCTAATCCCTTTCATTCAGTAGAGGAGGCCCGTACCCAGCAATGGGACGTATATAATAAAGGGCTAGTAAAAAAAAAAAAACTTGATGCACCTACCTTGTCTATCTCTACACCATCCTAAGGTTGATTGGTAGAGAATGTCTCTGGCATTAAGTCCACTTCGGAGAGGGAAGAAGCAAATCGAGGGCCCTGCGACTGGATAGCCGTGTGACCGATGCAGGCACAGTAATACAAGGATGTACCCTATACCCGCCCCAACCAACCATCAAGTCATGTCGCAAGTCCCTCGGGAGACCCGGATATATACTGGCTGATTCTGGAACGCGATCCACACAAATTGTGTGGTCACTATATTAGGTTTTAACACCATGTGCACGGTGGTCGCTATCCGGGCGGATATGAATATCCTACCACCAGCAAATTATAAAATGCCGTGACGCCGACTCTACAAGTGACATATGGAGATGACTATCATTAAATTGTATCCAACAGGAACCAATAGTTTGTAATTAAGTTACAACAATCATATTATATTGCTCCCAAGTCCAATGGAATTTACGAACTATTCCATATAAATCCAAAGCAGCCTTTGTCGGTGGCAAGTCATGTACGAGAATTACTGTACTAGTGACGAAAATACATTCAGTCGAGAAATTTAATTCGAGTCGTTTAGAACTTTTCGAATCTAAACTAATATTATGAGAGGAAAGATTTGATTGTTTGTTTGTATTAGGCTCTGAAACTACTGGACCGATTTGAAAAATTCTTTCTCCATTAGAATCCTACATTATCCCTGATGAACATGAGCGATATCGATAATATAACGGTGCAGAATTTCAATTTTTTTTTATAGGATAGGCCGTCAAAAGAGCAAGTGGGTCACCTGATGGTAAGTGATCTCCACCGCCCATATACGCCCACCACCAGAAGAATCATGGGCGCGTTGCCGACCTTAAAGGAAAGGGATAATTAGGGATTGGGAAGGGGAGGGGATTTGGGCTTCTACCACTCACAAATATACAATAGACCTTAATCATCACTAATACCGATCGTATCTCTGAACTGCTGCTACGATCTGCTGGTGGAAGTACCTGGTAATTTTTGTCAGATTGGATAGCGACTACCGTACACATCATGGAAAACGCACCCATAGTTGCTTGGTCTAGCGAGTCACATTCCGTGGTCGACCAATGTATATTCAGTAACTTCAGATTGGCATAATTCTGACCAGTTACAGTGTCTCGTGACGGTTGACATTATATTCTGACTGAACTGTATATAACATCAAGCTCAGTGTAGTCATATTGCTGTGAAAGAATAGAAACACCTCACATTTGATCTATTCTAAAAACATTTAAGATTGGTAGAGCCACGTTGCAGACAGTTTTGTCTACAATGTGAATGGGCCGGCCCGACCAGGTCGTTACCACCGTTTCACAGAAAACCAACGTAAAGTAGCGGCTTGTCGCGTTTCGTACGGCGAGTGAGATATCCGGAGGCCTAAATCCCCTTCCCTTTCCCAATCCCTTAGTTATACCTTCTCTTTAAGGATGACAACTATGATGCTTCTAGTATTGTAGACGTAAATGGGCAGTGGAGATCACTTACCATCAGCTCACCCTCTTGCTCGTTTGCGGGTTTATGCTATAAAAAATCATCAAATCTTACAAGGTTGTCTGGTACCTCAAGGTTGTCTGGTGTCTTTTAGCGATAAGACCGCCTTTTGTTACTTGATCTAGTTGTAAGGTTCTTATTGTATAATTTTAATTATTGGTGTGCAATAAAGAGTTATCTGTCTATCTACACGAAACTTCTACTCTGTAACATCACTATTGCCTTGTGAGCGAGTGATGCGTACTCTGAAACCAGATGCCGATCGCTTATTGATTCCCAATGTGTTTCCTTTGTTTCTGACGTACGCAAATCTTAGTTAAATAAAGAATGCTAGGGCTGCTGAGGTAGGATTTGTTTTTAACTGAAATTCAAAAAAGGAAAAGGTTCACAATTCGGTGAGTTGATCATCCTCGATCAGCTCGTTTCTTTAAGGGGTTAGGTGGGTTTCACAGGCGCAAAACAGGTACATTTTTACGATTTTTTTTTTATTTAACCAACAAAATATTTCGTTCCATCAGTTTACCATATAAAAGATATATATTTCATAAGTAGTTTGTGAAATTTTCATCGAAAAATATTGAAAATTAAAGCGTGGACACGTCGTCTCCTGTGACCCCTCAAAAAAAAGGTCTCTCGGCGTAGTCAGGATAACTCATGACAGATTCATCTGAAATGCAAAAACTAATTTTTCTGGTAGTAGATGCTTAAAGCTCGTACTTGAACGAAGGAAAAAAATAAAAAACAAAAATTGAATTTTTGGCGGCGTTGAGAACAAAAAACCTTTTTTTGAGTAAAATTTGCACCCTTTATGGCCTTGAAAAATCACTTAAAATAGAAAAAGAAAAAATCCTTCGTTCAAGCATGAGATAATGTTATTTTGAATAAGTGTGCAAAATTTGAAGGAGATCGAGGAGGTAGTTTCCAGAAAAACGCGTTTTTCAAAAACTACATTTTTGAAATCGGTAGTCACGATTTCTCGAAAACTTATGAACCAATCTCCTTCAAATTTTGCACACTTCTTCAAAATAACATTATCTCGTGCTTGAACGAAGGATTTTTTTCTTTTTCTATTTTAAGTGATTTTTCAAGGCCATGAAGGGTGCAAATTTTACTCAAAAAAAGGGTTTTTGTTCTCAACGCCGCCAAAAATTCAATTTTTTTTTTTTATTTTTCCTTCGTTCAAGCACGAGCTTTAAGCATCTACTAACAGAAAAATTTTAGTTTTTGCATTTCAGATGAATCTGTCATGAGTTATCCTGACTACGCCGAGAGACCTTTTTTTTGAGGGGTCACAGGAGATGACCTGTCCACGCTTTAATTTTCAATATTTTTCGATGAAAATTTCACATACTACTTATGAAATATATATCTTTTATATGGTAAACTGATAGAATGAAATATTTTGTTGGTTAATTTAAAAAAAAATCGTAAAAATGTACCTGTTTTGCGCCTGTGAAACCCACCTAACCCCTTAAGGCCTGCAACGTGTCTGCGATTCCTCAGATATTATGGATGTTTATAGGAAATGGGGATCATAGACCATCCATAGACCAACTTGTTTGTTTGCCAGTCTCTACTATAAAAAAACATACTAAAATACTCTGTCATTTTTTTTTTACTAGCCCTGTATTATATATGTCCAACTGCTGGGCACGGGCCTCCTCTACTGAATGAGAGGGGTTAGGCCTTAGTCCCTCACGCTGGCCTAATGCGGGTTGGTAGACTTCACATACCTTCGAAAAATCTTATTGAGTTCTCAAGTATGCAGGTTTCCTCATGATGTTTCCTTCACCGTTAAAGCAAGCGATAATTAACAATTTATATACACGTAACTTAGAAAAGTCAGAGGTGTATGCTCTTGGGGCAGGTTCCGAACCTGCGACTTTCGTCTCGACAGTCCGTACCACTTCCCGCTGAGCTGTCGCTGCTATCATTAATATATGAAGTCATTAATAGGACAATCATATTTCTACTGCCTCAGTGACCTAGTTGTGATGCTACACGGTACGACTGCTGTGCTGGGGTGTCGGGTTTGATCCCCGGGTTGGGTATTAATGATATTGTTTTTTTATCACGAAATGCTCAGTATCAGTCCGGTGTCTATGCCTGATATGGCGATGGGTTCGTCTTTTGTCACATCATGGGATGGACGAAATGAGTACTAGTGGCACCTCTGCCTATCCCTTCGGGGATTGCAGGCGTTAATGCATATGTGAAGTTTCTAATTTTAACAAATATCTTAATCTCTCCAGATTATAGATTATAGATCTCCAGCTAGAATTATTCTGAAGGAAACTAAGCAAAACGACTTTTCTTTGATGACCCCGGTGGAGCCAGTCTGGATACTGGAAAATTGGCCTCAAGACAAAAGTATCCGGGCCCTAAAGTTTAACACTTTCATATAACATTAAGTTTATGTTATTGAGGGTAGTCAGAATTACGCACCCTTTGTGAAAGTTTTCAACAGTTTTCAGGGCAGTTTTATTCCGTTTACTTTATTGTTTCGAACTCAATTTTCTTTGATAATGGAGAATTTCCCATTGAACTTTTTATTTGTAACGGTGCAGTAATTTGAAATAGTGCATTTTTTTTATTTGATGATGACTTGACGAGACGAGAAAGGCGGTCGTCTGATAGTAAGCGCCACGCCTGCCCATAAACAGAAGCAACACCACACGAAACCTTGAATTACAAAGCACTGCATGGCACTGAACTACTCTCGTCACCCCGAGACATGAAATGTTAAGTCACATAATGTCCAGTAATTTCACTGGCTTCAATGACCTTCAAACCGAAACACAACACTGCTTATACACCGTTGCTTGGTGGCAGGGAGAGACAAAGCGGTACTACCAACCCAGACGGCCTCTCCCATACGAGGGACTTACTTTGCTGGTGGGAGGATACTTGTATCAGGTATATGGTTCTCCCCGGGGGCTTGCCCCCTGATCCTAACCCTTTTCCCATCCCTTTTTCCTTCCCCTCCCCCTTGGCCCTTTGGTAGCCCGGCATGATCTTGCCGATCTACGATGGACACATTGTTCATCGTTGGTCGACACTATTCTTGGATTGCGCTACACTTACCATCAGGTGTAGCGAAGTCACTTTACCGAGCCAGGATAAAAAAAACGTAATGTATGTTGCCATCACTCATTACATATTCCCAATACATATTATCTTTGTTCGTAAAGCTATTATTTGTAAACTTACAGACCACAAGACCATAATCCCCATGAATAGTATACAACCTAGCAACACGATAACCACTGCTCTAATTCCAGGTAATCTGAGTTGGCTTAGTGTGTTTCACCAAATTCAAATTCAAAATCATTTATTCTGTAAATTGGATCATAAATATCACTCTTACATGTCAATAATTTTATACTAGATTACATTTATTTATATATTTATCTTTTATCGGCATTTCGTGGCTAGCCATGAGAAGAAATGCCGAAACAAACTTATAGGTTATGGCCTCTCCTAATGTCCAGATATTGAATTTCTAGAATTGTGCGAGTATAATCAAGAGTACAGGAATCCCTGGATTGACTTTTTAGGAAATAGCCCTGAGTATACCCGACATACAAGGCACTCGCACTCACAACTAAAAAATGAAAATTAACAAATTTAAATTTAATATTTTTCTTAAAAAATATCATACCATCCAAATATTCGCTTTATAATATATATGTCGGGGAAAGATTAGAAAGATATCTCTCTGAGGGAATATAGAACTCATTTACTCGTATCTATGAGAGGCCATTTACACCTCTCCATAATCGACCGGCATAAGTCCAATAATATGAACACAAAATTGTACAAACTCACATCATCATGATTATTATGTGTGTACCCGACCTCCTCCATCCCCATAGCCGGCCCTTACCTCACACAACGTACACAGTGACTATTCACACACAGTGATTATTCACACACAGTGATAATTCACACACAGTGATAATTCACACACAATTATAATCCACACATAATAACCATAACCACACTTACTTGTGAGTAACGTTGGGCGAACTTCTGTCCTCAGTCACAGCTAGACACAGACTCCGTTTCTATATGCAGGGGCGCCGCTTATATTGAGTTTCCCCCCCAGTACGAGAGTGAAATCAACTGACAAACTATTTATATCACCCTCAAATAAACAATATCATTGGCGGTACCATCAATTTACAAATAATCGGCGTTTACCCTATCACTACAGTAATCAATTGAGTGACTTTTTTAAAAATGATATCGTTATCCACGACATATACATTACATTTATGTACTCTTTACAAATGATATTAAGCATTACGATTTCTTCAGATTCTGCATGGTGCAGCGTTGGAATGTTTGTGAAACGAGGGGTCGCTTGTTCGAAGCTGCAATTTGTTTCGAGTTCGAGTGCTGTGAGATCGAAAGTCTCTTGTAGTTCTTGATACCCATGAAACAAAACTTGAGACTTGTAAGATAAGGCTTATGGATGTCATTGATGGATTTATTTATTTATCTATTCCCTATCTGCTGCATATTGAATTTTATTTTTCAATTAGCCGTGTCTCAAGACTGTAAACTATATTTCGAGGAGGGAAGAAGCTAATAGAAGGCCCTATGACAGGATAGGCGAATGGCTGGGATACAACGATGTACCCCTATACCCACACTAACCAATTATGAAGTCATGTTGCAAGCCCCTCGGGAGAACCGGATATACACTGGTTGATCCTGGAACGAGATTCACAAAAAGTAAGTGGGTCACTATAGCAAGTTTTAACACCATGTGTACGGTGGTCGCTTTTCGGGCGGATATGAATACCTATCATACTACCAGCAAACATTTTGCAACAATCGCCAATGCTGCCACTCTTACAAAAACAGAAAGTATTTCAAATTATTTGATACTAGCGACCCGCGCCGCGCCGGCTTCGCGCGTTCCGACAATAAACGTTATATTTCAACCAATTTACACAAAACCTTGAAAAATTATATACATAAAACTTCACTCAATCACACTATCTATTGCTGTAAACTGCATTAAAATCCGTTGAATAGTTTAAAAGATCCAAGCGAACAGACAGCGGAAGCGACTTCATTTTATACTATGTAACGATTATGTAGCAGAAAACATAAGCTTCAGAGGAATAATTCTGTTCAGAACCCCTGAGTACACAACTAATAAAGAAGACAGTGTGAACTGCATAATAAATGGAGAAAGCATTAAAGAATACCGAATCAGAATTACAATATTCCAGTCGTACAAATCCGATATTACCATATGAAAAGGGGAAAATAAGTTATATTTTGTAATACAGATTCCGAGAAACGTGGCCACGTCATTACAAATATTGAAAACGTTTGAATCGCTGACTTTTCTCAATGGTTTTCTTAAGGTTAACCCGCTTCCCCCCTCATTTCCCCTCGTTTGCCGCGCTAGGGATTTCGTCTTATTCTTTGATAAAAAATATCTTAGATGTAACATCCCATTTGGGTGTTTGATTAAATTTTGCTTGTGTAATTTGATGCTATTGGAAATATCGGTATGAGTATGATTTCTTTATGGGATTCTTGTGTTATTATAAAATAAGCTTGATGTGAGTGAAAGAGATATTTTATGAAAATTGCGAAATACATATTTACGCATGTTTTTCTTTTACGTTAGATATTGCGAGAGCAACCTACTGACATACAATGCTTAATACATAAGGCGAGTGTAGATGCAAGAGTTAAGTAAGGATTAAATCCTCATATACGTGGTTTCTCGTAAGACATGATGAAAATATTAAATGACAGCGAGGCTGCGTCATACCATTCTGTTTTTGAACCGTATGACGCGACTTCATAAACAGGAGCTTTCTGTAATCTCCTCGTCTATGTCATGCAATAAACTCTTTTTATTAGGACATCGTAGGATTCTTCTTTTTCTTCCTGCCCTTATCTTGCAGTAGGATAGCTTATTAACACATGTTACAGAAAAAAATGTCTTGTAGTCTTTACAACCAGCCGCCTGCCTGACGTCAATGTCTTTGAGGAGACCAGGATTAATCAAACTATATTTATCGAAATTAGTATGCCAGGATTGTGTAAAGTGGAAACTCATAGTAAACCACCGCTTTTTCTATTTCTGCCAAGCAGCACTGTGTAAGCACCGTTGTGTTTCGGTTTGAAGGACATTGAAGCTAGTGAAATTACTGGGCATTGTGAGACTTAACATCTTGTCTCGGGGTGACGAGTGCAGTTCAGTGCCATGCAGTGCTTGGTAATTCAAAGTTCTGTATGGTGTTACTTCTGTTTATAAGCAGGCATGGTGCATACCATCAGGAAAGCGCCTTGCTCATCTCGTCATTCAATCAAATACAAAATACAAATAAAAACCTTCCTCTCCATTTATGAGAGATATACAAATATGTATGTTAGAATGGACCTTTTTATTTTATGGTAAACTGAAAGCATGAGCGTTTAAAAATCTTAGACAAACAAATTAAATTAGAATGACGGACGATGTTTGGGGACGAAAACAAGATTTGAGAAAGTAAAGACGGCTTAGAGAATATTGATATTTCCACTTTATTCTATGTAAATACGAGACTAATATATCCTGGATCGAACATTTTCATTCCTATAATTTAAATCTTCAATCCTCAATAAGTAGCAACTGTTCGAGTTTTATTAACTTGAGCAAGAGACAGTTAAATATGTTTTAAATAATGTACCTACCATCCAAATTTTATCCAAATAGTCCTAATAGTCTCCGCGTAAAATACTTTGACATATTATGGTTGATTATTATGATTATTATGATTTATTGTTTGGTATGAATGTTTGAGTAGTAGAGCAACGCTAGACAGTTTTGTCTACAGCATGAATCAGCCGGCTCGACCGGGTCGTTGCCACTGTCTCATAGAAAACCGACGTAAAGTAGCGGCTTGCTGCTGCATTTCGTACGGAGAGTGAGATATCCGGAGGCCCAAATCCCCCTCCTCTTCCCAATCCCTTAATTATCCCTTTTCTTTAAAGTCGGCAACGCACCTATGATTCTTCTAGTATTTAGTCTATGGTGTTAAAACCTGCCATAGTGATCCATACACCTTGTGTGGATCGCGTTCCAGGATCAGCCAGTATATCCGGTTCTCCCGAGGGCCTTGCGACATGACTTGATGGTTGATTGGGGCGGGTATAGGGGTACATCCTTGTATCACTGTGACTGCATCGGTCATCCGCCTGACCTGTGCCAGACCCCTCGTTTGCTTCTTCCCTCTCCGAAGAGGGTTTCATTTGCACAGGCCGGCATGATTTTGGTGACCACTGATAAACTCATTGTTTGTCGGTGGACGCTAGTTTTTTTGGATTGCAATGCACTTAACATCAGGTGTAGTGCAGTCACTTTGCCGTGCTCGGATAAAAAATACAATACATTTGATATAACGAGTCGAGTATTCTACGCAAACAGTTTAGCTCAGCAAGTATAAAATACTCACAGGAGCTTGAAACAAACGATATCACTCGTATGCAGATGTACTGCTGAATACGCATGTACCCTCGCATGCAAATTGAACCTGTGTGCACTGCGCCTTGGATTTAACCTATTTGGTGTTTGATTCCTTGGTATGCCTGAGATGTTTGTATCTAAGTCGGAAATTACGGTTTTTGAAAAAATATTGAATTATGTTTTACGCGAATGTTACACATTGAAATAAATTTAATTGAAATGGATTTTAGCGCGATTTCTTTATTTTTTTTAATATTTTTTATTTTTAATTCAGTCCACTCCGTGACTACGAAGGCTGAAAATATTTATCTTTAAATAAAAAACCGTGCTAAAATACGTTTAAATTGGTTTTATTTCAATTAAATGTTTTGCAGTTTATTATATACAAAAATATAGCTTGCATATATTTTTGAGTGGTAGAGCCACGCTGTAGACAGTTTTGTCTACAGCATGAATGAGCTTGCTCGACCAGGGCGTTACCACTATTTCACAGAAAACCGACGTAAAGTAGCGGCTTGCTGCTACGTTTCGTACGGTGCGTGAGATATCCGGAAGCCCAAATACCCTCCCCTTCCCAATCCCTAATTATCCCTTTCCTTTAAGGTCGGAAACGCGTTTATGATTCTGCTAGTATTGTGTATACTCGCTCGTTTGCAAGTCCATGCTATAAAAAAAATTGAATGAATTATTAATATATTATTTTTTAATTACCATAAAACTAGCCGTATAATAAAATGGAATTTTTGTATAATTGGTTGTATTAAAATACCAGAAAAGCTTTCTGTCAACACCGACTTACGCAGTTTTGTGATTCTGTGCATATACCCCAGATGTCCACCGTACCGAGCGCAGTTACTCGTTCAACGTTCGTCAAGCAATCTTGATCAAATCGCTTTACACTTCGCAGTCTAAGAATGATTGAGGCCTGCGTCAATTTACATCACTTACTGCCGCAGTAAGATGTCACTAAACTTTGATTACAAGGTGGCAGGTCCCTCGTATGCGAGAGGCCGTCTGGGTTGGTACCACCGCTTTATCTATTTCTGCCGCCAAGCAACAGTGTGTAAGCACTGTTGTGTTTCGGTTTGAAGGATATTGAAGCTAGTGAATTTACTGGGTAATAAGACACTTAACATTTTTTGTCTCGGAGTGACGAGTGCAGTTCAATGCCATGCAGGGCTTTGTAATTCAAAGTTCTGTGTAGTGTTGCTTCTGTTTATGAGCAGGCGTGGCGCTTACCTTAATGCGAGGGCCTCGCATAAAAAAATATCAATTTTTAATGGCTGAATTTGTTAAAATGTTTCATTTTACATCCTAGAATACTACCTACATATGCCACAATATTCTCCGTGTATTATGTATTCAATACACGTCATATTTATGCGCCATTAAAATCGGAGGCTGGTCTTTGCAAAAAAAGGATTAAATTCCCTTTTGAAAAGCAACTCCCGCGTAGAGACTAGAAATTGAATGTTATTACGACCGAGATGTAAGCATATACTAGATGTGGCTAAAACTTTTAACAAAAAATAGCTGACAAGCAATCAAAAATTAGATAAACCGTTTTGCGTCTATTACAGTTTATAACACCATGGCAGGTTTTAACACCATGTGTACTGTGGTCGTTATCCGGGCGGATATGAATATCTTACTACCGGCATTTTTCTTTTTTTATAACACCCAACAGTCACACACATAGCCCTGACCCCACAGTAAGATACGAGTCTTGTGTCGTGGGTATCAGGAACTACGAGAGACTGTTTGGTCTCACAACACCCAGACCCGAAACAAATATTTGTGGATCAGACAACTATTTGCTCGGTGCGGGAATCGAACCCACGTTTCATAGTCAGCTACTCGCCCACTGCGCCACGGAGGCTGTCAACCTAAATTGTTACCATTGGTATGAAACGTGCCGCAAGGCACCGCGTAGGGGCGGTTCCGGTAGCAATCCTGGGTTTATTCAAGGTCACCCCGGGGCCGCTCCACATGCGCCGAAGGAGGTCATCGCGGGGTTTTTAGTTGGTATGGTATTTGTAGGCATAGGGTGTACATAGTGAGGGACGCGGCCCAGTGGTTGCCCGGATGTTTACCATCTCTGCCGGGCGGCTCAACGCTTGGTCGTAAGGCCGGCAGAGCCCAACACAACCGTCCCACCTCCCCCGGGGCGGGGCGGTAGTGATAAAACGCTTTTGCCCGCGACAAAAAAAAATGGTATGACAACAAGAAACGGGTTCATTTTGATTAGTCTGAATACAGGCGGCCAGGTCGCTCGCCTGATGGTAAGGCCGTCGAACGTCAGCAGAATTATGCCGGCATGAAGTTCTAGAATATACAACGGCTGACCCCGGTATATGACTCGTCCAAACGAACAGCTATGATGAATTTTTCACCATGTGTACGGTATACGCTACACAGTCGGGGTACAAAAATGATCAGATTCGAACATTACTTTCGCCTTAACAGTCCCTACCCCTCCCCATTGAGCTATCAATGCTACTTTTTTAAGTGTAAGGTACATTTAAAAAACACATATTTATTTCTTCTAGATAATATATTTATCCTGGTACCACGGGTTCCCTTCACGAGATTTGCATGTGAAACGCTCCGAGCTACCGTTGGTCCGTACACACGAAATTATTCAGTTTTGAATTTGTGTTTATTATTTTTGCATATTTTCGGTTCTATGCCGTCGCTTGTATCTCGAAAAAGACAAATAAATAGATAGATTAAATATTAAATACTTAATGATTTCTTATGGTGCTGCCACACCGGTGTTATAAAATGTTATATAACAGCGGTGTGGCAGCACCATTATGTTTACGCGAATGTTACACGTTGAAATAAAACTAATTTAAACGGATTTTGTCGCGGTTTTTTATTTGATTTGGACCCGACGTGGAAACGTCCAGTCCACCCCGTGATCACGAAGACTGAAAAGCTTTCGAAACGTCGAGTCGGGACTAAACTTAAATAAAAAAACTTGAGAGGTGTCAAGGGACACCCGGATGGAACGAAGTTCCTTTCGATTAATTAGTGAAGGAATTTTAATAAAATTTTATTTGTCTATCTATTGTAGTTTCTGAGATATTTGAATTTTTAGAGATATTTTTACAGATCTTTCTTACTGGGGGGTCGAAATTTATTTTTATTGGGGCCAAAGTGTCGGGCTCAATAAGCCGATTGCGACAAGCCGTCGCACGACCCTCTAGCCTCAAAAATTACCGATTTAGGCCGAGGGGGGGTGAGGACAAATTGGGTGGGGGTAGGGGGAACGGGTTTGAACACCTGGTACTTCCATAATTCTCGAAGCTCCAGGGAGGTCGGCTAGCGTTGGCTGGTCAATCGGCGCGCGTGACGTCACCCGGAAGGTTCTCGATTTCTCTCGAACCTTCCGTTGATCGATGGACTGCTCGCGCTTGACCACCTCTCGGGCTTGACTAAAATGATCTCGATCTCGGGGGGGACGGAGGGTCCGAAGGGAGCACACCGGCTGCTACGTCGCCCAGCCCGTAAATCGGCGAGCACCGGCCGGTCTTACAGTCTACGTGACGTCACACCGAACGTTCTAGAGAGTTCCAGAACATTCGATGTGAGTCGTAATATTAAACAGTCATCCCGTAGACTATATATTAGACACTGTATAATCTGGAAGCAGCCAACATTCAAATATTTTATGATAGGTAATTTGGTGACTGGCTACTAAGGGCGCATTTATATGACAAGGAATCCCACCGCGTTGTGGCCGCGCGGCGGCCGCGCGGCCGCCGCGCGGCCGCCGCGCTCGAATCACTCGAAAAACTAATGTAAACTCTATTGACTAAGCCATAATGTTTAATACTTCGCAACGCTCCAACCACGCGGCGACTGCGCGATCGTGTAAACGGCCGCACGAAATTTTTCGCGTCGTCTAAACGCAGCCTAAACGGTGGACCGCCGCGCCGTGTTCGATAATCAAAAATTCAAATTTCAAACCACGTCTACATTTCCATATGTCATAAGTTTTACTTTTATTAACGGAATTTCGACTTTAACTTTGTGTGCTAGATATCAAATTAATATTATATTTATTCTTGGTCGGAGAATTATGTCGTGACAAAAATTTCGTGCCAACTTTTCGTACCAATTTTTTCCGTCTAGCCCCCTTTCGCAACGCGCGATAAGGAACTACGTTCCAAAAACCGCGACAAAATCCGTTAAAATTAGTTTTATTTCAACGTGTAACATTTATACTTTACAAATGATTTTTTACACAGTCAGGCATTAATTAATTGGTTTCAACCAGTTTCGATATTGAAGTGATAGATGCATTTAGAAATTGCTGGTGATAGGATATTCATATCCGCCCAAATAGCGATCATCGTACACACGGTGCTAAAACTTGCCATAATGACCTACACGTTGTGTGGATCGCGTTCCAGGATCAGCCAGTGTATATCCGGTTCTCCCGAGGGGCTTGTACATCCTTCCATCCCTGTTGGTGTATCCCTGTGCCTGGATCGGTCAACCGTCTGTCCCGTCGCAGGCACCTCGATTTGCTTCTTCCCTCTCTGGAGTGTGAGGAAGCTTTTATACAAGCCGGCATGATTCTGGTGACCACGTGGCACCTATAAAATCATTGTTTGTCGGTGGTCGCTGGTTTTATAGCACTGCGCTTACCATCAGGTTTAGTCCAGCCACTTTGCCGTACCGGGATAAAAAAAAAATCGTGGACGCGTTGAACCCTTAAAGGAAAGGAATGATTAAGAGATTGGAAAACTGAAGGGGATTTGGGCCTCCGGATATTTTCACCACCGTACGAAATGCAACAGCATGCCGCTACCCGCTACGTCGTGATCTTATAAGCTTATTTATATGAACATTTTTTTGTTTCAGAAATCATTGGTTTTCAATATCCAAGGGATACGAAATGCAAGCGGAATAGAATTTTTCTTTCTTATACGGATGAATATCAAATGCATGAATGTATCTTATACGTTAAACTGTAGCTTCTAAAATGACTTATTCATTGAAAGCATCCCTTTTGAAGTTGAACTGAGACTTACAAAGACTATGACTTCGGTGTACCGAAACCGGTGTACCGGTGTACATTTGTAAATGTAAGGTGAATATATGAATCAACGCAGTAGATTTATTGAATCGCCTCGTACTTGATCTTCTGTATTTATTTTAACAGAGTCATATCTGGATGCAAATATGCAATAAAATTTTAACCCACATCAAGCAAAAATTGATACTGATTTTATTTTCCTAAATGTATTAGATTTTCATTCAAACTTTAATCCCCTATTTGCATTAGGGGTTGAAATTTAAAGAAAAAATTGGTGTGTGTCGTGGGACACCAGGTAGTAACGAAGTTCCTTCGGCTAATGTAGAATCGACACAAATTGTAAAAAATACAAATTATCAACTAAAATAACAAAATATGTCTCTTTATTTTTGTTTGACAACATGAAATTACATAGAAATAGAATAGAAAAATAGAAATAAAAAAAAGACGTGTAGCACTCGGAGACTGCCGCGGTAAAGCTATTGTATAGCATTTTTTATCAACTTATGTAATTATAAATAAAAACTTATTAATTTAGACTTAGACTGGCTACTAAACGGTGGACGGCCGTGTTCTATAATCAAAAATTCAAATTTCAAACCGCGTCTACATTTCCAAATGTCATAAGTTTCTCACCTATCTGTTTTATTAACGGAATTTCGACTTTAACTTTGTGTGCTAGATATCAAATTAAGTTTAAAAAAAGTCTCATTTAACGGTTTTATTCCACGCATTTTTTCCACGCATTTTTCTTACGGTTTTACTATCACATTTTTTTCAGTTCGGTCACGCAGCGAAATCCCTATCCCCTCCAAGCCTGCCGTAAGGAACTTCGTTCCAAAAAATAGCCTGTGTTTGACCCTGGGTTATCAACTATATTTGTGCCAAAATTCATTGAAATCGGTTCAGCGGTTTAGATTTTTCATACAAACTTTCATCCCCTTTTTAAACCCTTCAGGGGTTGATTTTTGAAAAACATAGTAGCCTATGTCTTATTCTGATGTATAAACTATATTATTGTAAAGTTTCATTAAAATCCATTCAGTAGTTTTTACGTGAAAGAGTAACAAACATACATCCATCCATCTATCCATAATTACAAACTTTCGCGTTTATAATATTTACGTTTATATACTTTAAATTATTGATTTAAGCTAATGAATTTAGCATAATAAAATTAACATCTAATTTTTTTGTTAACATGTTTTTTTGCTGATGTACTGTTAGTTGCTGGCAAGCGCAGCGTTGGACGTCCACCTACAAGGTGGACAGACGACCTGATAAAGATCGCAAGAAGTCGCTGGATGCAGTCCGCTTCCAACAGGTCGGTCTGGAAATCTTTGGGGGAGGCCTATGCTCAGCAGTGGACGTCTTGTGGCTGATGATGATGAAACACCAGCTGATAAATATCATCATTACATCAGGTGAGCAAAAAAAAATAAAAAATAAAATCTAGAATTCGATTTTTCTTATTATATGGCCAAATGTTTTCATGAGAAAATGAAAGGAACATAATTCCTATCATTAAGCTTACTCGAAAAATGTTCAAGACATTCAATGTTTCTGACTTGATGTAACAACGGTTGACCTTTATCAAAAACAACTGACAAGATGTTCTTTATTTTTGTATTACACGTACATACGCACTCACGCCTGTAATCCCCGACAGGGTAAGCAGAGGTGTAACTAGTACACTCACATGTCGTCAAGAATTACATAAGAAATCGATTTTTACCTAAACGTTATCGATTTTTAATACTGTGATGTATCGGTATAAAGGAGTGTAAATACTGGGCATACAAATTATACTGCCTCGGTGGCGTAGTTGTATAGCATACGCGGTACGATAACTGAGGTCTCGGGTTCGATCCCCGGGTCGGGTAAAGTGATATTGAGTTTCTATCACGAAACGCTCAGTATCAGTCCAGAGTCTGTTTTATTTATTTAATTGAATGACGAGACGATCAAGGCGCTCGCCTGAATATAGGCGCCACGCCTGCCCATAAACAGAAGCGACACTACCAGAACTTTGAGTTACAAAGCACTGCATGCCACTGAACTGCGCTTGTCACGCCGAGACATAAGATGTTAAGTCTCATAGCAACCAGTAATTCCATTGGCTTTAATGTCCTTCAAACCGAAACACAACAGTGCTTACATACTGTTGCTTGGCAGCAGAAATAGACATAGCGGTGGTACTGTTATAACCAATTTTTCCATTATAAAATGCACTGTATGCATTATGCCCCTTTTGACCATGTGCTCGAGCCTAGAGTATATATAATTGTGTTTCTAACGCCGCCGGGCACTTACACATTAGCCGTACATTAGATTAGTCATAATTGTCCAGTTTGTAATTGTCAGTTCCGAATAAATTCTTTTTAGCAGTACAAGTGTTTGTTTTTTAAAAAGGACCCACGGAGCGCCATCCTTACAAATTTGGTGTCAGAAGTGGGATCTCAGGAAAATCGTTGAGTACTGAGATTTTAGGTGTTAGGCGTCGCGAACTCGTTCCCGTCTGACACCGTATCAATTAGCTCCGTGGACGAAGAGTCCTTTTACAAGCTGTCGACGGTAAGCCTTGGGCACATAGCCTAAGCCCGCACTGCGCCGTGATCGACGATAAGTCTCCGCTGCTGAGCGCGAGCCCGCATCACAACTGCAACGCATCTGCTAATATCGGAACCCGTGGTCGACGGTAAGCCTCCCCTTCCTGTGCGAGCCCGCACCACCTTCACCACCCACTTTGGACAACGTGGACACCACGTGTGTGAACCCCTACGGACATCGCAACGTGACTTCGAGGTAGCCGTAATACGACTCGCTGAGTCGCCCGGTGCCCGTCGAGCTCGTCCACGTCATCGTGCCACGATGTTTGTGAGTGCCGCTGCTTTTGTGTAAGTCAACCAATTTTCAATTTTAAAAAAAAGTGATTATTAGTGAATTCAGTGAAAGTGATCTTAGAAAAGACCTTAAAATCTAATTTTAACAATTTCAAATTTTACATTTTATTTTTACATATTTTTATTTCCCTTGATTTCTTATATTTACCAATTTTACAACGTTTTACTCTGATTTTTTTGATATATGTATTGTACTTTCTTTTTGATGATCTGTACTGCGTAAATAATAATCAATTATAATTAATGCCTCCTAAAACTAAAAGGGAAGAACCAACCGATTCTTCAAAATCTGATTGTTCGGATAATTATCAATCAGAGAGTGGTTCCCCTGTTAAACCAAAGATGTCTGACAAAATTACTCTAGGAGTGCTAACCAAATTTATTAAGCCCTATAAAGGGGATCGCGAAACACTACCGGCATTTTTAACAAATTGCGAAAATGCAATCTCATTAGCCAGTACAGAACAGCAAAAAGTGTTATGTAAATATATTGTGTCTCAACTCGAGGGCAAGGCTCAACTAGCCTGTTGTTTAAAACGTTTTAACGATTGGCCAGAAATAAAACAGTTTTTAAAATTAACTTTCGGAGAGAAGAAACATTCCACACATTTACTAGTTGATCTCCAGAATTGCAAGCAAATGCCTTCCGAGGATGTGACACAATTTTCTCTTAGAGTTGAATCATGTTTGACAAGGCTTCAGTCTGACATCCATTACAGTTGCAACAATGATACAGAGCTTATAGGTCGACTAGCCGCTATGGAAGATTTGGCATTAAACACATTTTTGTTAGGTTTAAACCCTAGTTTCTCTCACATTGTGCGCTGTAGAAATCCTAAAACTCTATCCGAAGCGATTACACACGCTACGGAAGAGGAAAAATTATACAAACTGACTCGATTATCAAGCCGCTCTAATAAACAGTGTTCAATTTGTAGTAAGAGTGGTCATGTAGCTGCTGACTGTTACCGAAATAAAGCCAAACATAGTTCTCCTAATTTTCATCATATCAGTTCAAATTCAAATAATGGTCATAATAATTATTTTAATCGTTCAAACTTCGACCCGAATAAATCGTGTGCATATTGTAAAAATCGCGGTCATTTGATAAGTGAATGTCGCAAACTTAAATATAAGTCAAATCAAACACGCGACAATTCACGCAATCCAACAATATCAAGTGCATCAGCACCGACGCCGAGTCATATGACAGGCAATAGCCGCGCTAATGTACACGTTGTTGACTCATCTTTGTTAGCTGAAAATACTTTAAACTAAATTCGGTTTCGGTCCCGTGTCTGCCGAAACCAAAATATGAAAATTTGAATGACACGAAACATGTTCCTAAATTTTCTCACACTCGGATCACTAACACTAATGCAAAATTTATTGGGAAAAAATCCCAACCTACTAAGTGTTTATCAATGACTCGAAGTCATTCACCATGCGTTCCTAAATTTTCTTCAGCGCAGGTTAACCAACACTTAGAGACTTCACCCTGTGTTCTTAAATCTTGTTTAACGCAGGTTAGCAAACATCCAGAGAACTCTCAGTTATTTAATATTTCCAATTCTAATTTTAATAGAGTGGAACATAATCCCTCACCTCGGATAGATACACCGAGTTATAATTTTTCTAGGGATTTTACGCATGAAAAAACTTATTCAATTAATAATGTTAATAATAATGTATCCCTTCCTCATGTTTATTTAAAAACGAATTATAACGATAAGCCCTTGTGCTTTTTAATCGACACTGGTTCTATGATTTCTATTGTCAAACTTTCGAGTCTTTTAAAACAACCAGTGCTTGGAACCGAGACTATAAAAATTAAAGGTTTAAGTGACAATGATACTTATTGTGAATCTCTCGGAACCATTGACATTTATTTTGAGCATCAGATTTCATCTTCAAAGAAAATAGTATTTGATTACATATTTCATGCTATTGATGATACAATTAATTTATATTTTGATGGAATTATTGGAAATGATTTTATTCAACACTTTAAAATTGATGTTCAATATTCTAGTAGTACCCTTAATGTACAAGGTCATGAAATACCTATTTGTTTTAATAAAAAATCTTATATTATACCACCGCGGTCAGAAATGGTAATTGAATGTCCGATCGCCAATTTATTAGAAATATTTGATCCACAACAAGCTTTAATTCTCGATCAAAAAATTAGTGAAGGCGTTTTTTTTGCAAACTGTATAGTGAGTATAAAGCCTAACAAGAGAGTTAACGTAACAGTCTTGAATACCACTGAAAATCAAATCGAAATCGATGATTTTCAAGTTCAATTAACTCCTTTCGAATTGCCGTCGTCTAGTCTTGATGATCGTCGTCAAGAGTTTGTCCATAATTTAAATACCTTAAATTTTGACCGATCAAAGAAAGTTCTTGAACAAATTCGATGTTCTCATTTAAACTCGCAAGAAAAAAAAGCATTGATGAACTGTATTTCAAATTATACTGATATCTTCCACCTCGAGGGCGAGTCTCTGACTCATACTGATGTAATTAAACATTCAATTAATACTGGGGATTCACCTCCCATTCACGTAAAATCGTATCGCTTTCCAGAAGTACATAAGGATGAAGTTGAAAAGCAAATTATAAAAATGCTTGACCAAAACATAATTCGTCCCTCAATTTCGCCTTGGAATGCACCCGTCTGGGTAGTACCAAAAAAGCTTGATGCTTCAGGACAACAAAAATGGCGAATTGTTATTGATTACAGGCGATTAAATGATGTCACAGTTTCTGAAGTTTATCCTTTACCTCTTATAACAGATATTTTAGATCAACTAGGTCATTCAAAATATTTTAGTACGCTTGATTTGGCATCTGGATTTCATCAGCTGTGTTTAGACTCCAAAGATACTGAAAAAACAGGATTTAGCGTTACTACAAATGGCATCTCAGGGCATTATGAATTTACAAGAATGCCATTTGGATTAAAAAATGCGCCCTCTACCTTTCAAAGGGTCATGAATTTAGTATTGTCAGGATTACAAGGTCTTCACTGTTATGTTTATTTAGATGATTGCATAGTTTATTCCCATAACCTTGAATCTCATATGCAAAAACTTGAACTTATATTTTCAAGATTCAGAGAGGCAAATTTAAAATTACAGCCCGATAAATGCGAATTTCTACGCCGTGAGGTAGCTTATTTAGGGCATATTATTACAGAAAATGGTGTTATGCCTAACCCTGATAAGGTCAAAGCAATTTCTGAATTTCCTACACCTACTACTCCCAAAGACGTAAAATCATTCCTAGGGCTAACAGGTTATTATCGTCGTTTTATTGAGAATTTTTCTCACCTTACAAAACCCTTAACGACCTTATTAAAAAAAGACGTTAATTTTCATTGGTCTCATGAACAAGAGCACGCTTTCAACACTCTTAAGCAAAAACTAATGTCAGCCCCTTTATTGCAATACCCTGATTTTACAAAACCTTTTATAGTTACAACTGACGCTTCTCATTATGCCGTAGGCGCCATTTTATCACAAGGTGAAGTCGGTAAAGACAAACCTATAGCTTTTGCTTCTCGCACTTTAAATAAACAAGAAGGAAATTATTCGACAACCGAAAAGGAACTCCTTGCTATATTGTTCGGTATTAACACATTCCGTCCTTACATCTATGGTTATAAATTTAAAATCGTGACGGATCATCGTCCTTTAACTTGGTTATTTAACGCTAAGGATCCAGGTGGACGTTTACTTAGATGGCGACTTAAATTAGAGGAATACGACTATGAGATTGTTTATAAACCAGGTAGAATAAATTGCAATGTCGATGCCTTATCTCGTTACCCAGTAAATGTTCTAACTCGTTCTAAATCAGATAGTATTTCTACTTATGAGGAATATTTTAAAAAGCAATTCCTTAAAACTCTTCCTAGTTGCGATACCCAAATTGAAGAACACAGCGTAGGTCTGCATTTGGCTAAACAAAATACAGTCGCTTGTCCAGTTTCTTTAGATTTAGACTACTCTATGCCACATTGTGAACAATTACTATCATTTTTAGATGATGTCGCTGAATTCCGCGCAGGTGAACGCGAACCTGACACTATACAATTAGTTAGTACAAAAAATAAACGACTTTATTTCTTATACACTAAGGTTCATCATTTCGATGAAACAAGTTATAAAACTATTTACAATTTATTACTTGAATTGAGGAAACAAATTATTCTAAATGAGAATTATGATAAAGAATTAGCTATTTCTGATTTTTCGGAACCATTTAGTAAGATAAATTATACCAAAATATACAACATGATTTCATTTGTTTTTCACGGTTCTGGCATAAAAGTTCATATTTATAAAAATCAAATACTTTATCCTACCCCTTCGGAGATTCCAAATATTCTCAAAGAAAACCACGGGACTACAATAGCTGGTCACCCGGGTATCAAGCGCATGTATAATCGCATTAAGGCTTCTTATTATTGGAAAACGATGCGCTCAGACATAGAACGTTTTGTAAAAGATTGCAAACTATGTCAAATAAATAAACCATTACGTGCCTCAAATAAAGCACCTATGGTCATAACTTCTACAAGTACCAAGCCGTTTGAAAGATTGGCTCTTGATATTGTCGGTACTTTACCCGAAGCAGGTCTTCAGAAATTTAAATACATTTTAACCCTTCAGGATGACTTGACAAAATTCTCATGTGCTTATCCGATGATAACATCGACAACAGATGAAGTTGCACGTAACCTTATTCATTTTTTTTCATTATTTGGCTTTTGTAAAACTATACTAACAGATCAAGGCACTTGCTTTACTTCCGAGCTATTCAAACAATTAACGGATATTCTTAAAGTAAAAAAAATATTTTCTACACCATATCATCCCCAAACTAATGGTGCTCTTGAAAGGTCACACGCAACCCTTAAGGAATATTTAAGATCTTTTATTAATGATAATCAAGATGATTGGCATTGTTATCTGGCAACCGCTATCTTATCATATAACACGACTCCACATTGCACTACTCAATACACACCCTTTGAGTTGTTATACGGTTATAAACCATTTATTCCTAGTAGTGTTTATGGGTCTAGTGATAATAATACATACCAAGAATATATTCGTGCTCTGCAGTATAGGATGAAATACTCCCGTGAAAAAGCTATTGAATACATGAATAAAAGTAAAGAATCTTCTAAAAGGTATTACGATTCTACATCTCGTGAAAAGAGTTACAAAACTGGTGATTTGGTATATTTAAAATATCACCACAGGTTACGCAAAGCCTTATCCCCGGTCTGGAAAGGCCCTTATAAAATTATGAAAACACACGGAAAAAATAATGTAACTCTCTGCATTAATCGAAAACACGTAAAATATCATATTAATGAAATTAAGCCAGCGTAACTTTACTCTATGTCATATTCATATTTTGCAATCGACTATTTATAATTTTAACGTATCCATTCAAATTTATATTTCTATTTATACAATTTATATTTTTCCGAAAATTCTAAGATGCACACAAAATTAATTAATGTAGAAAGAATTAATAAAAAAAATTGTTATTAAAATATGATCTCTATTGTCAATCTCTAATATTCTAGATACTATCTTGAACTCAATATTATTTGTCACTATTAAATATTCATACTATTATGGATCTATCGACGTTGACCTCTTACTTTTATAACAATAAGTTAGTATTTGTGATTAAAATACCATTAATTAATCCAGTTAAGTTTAATGTTTATAAGAATCTTCCATTGCCTGTACCACATGAAGAAAAACATTTTCAAACATATGTTTTAATTCATCCCTCTAAGTTATATGTTGCCGTAACGGATGATAGACTAAGTTATACTCTATTTGATAGCATAGATAATTGTAAGAATGTAAACAACGATTATATTATTTGTCCTTTAACTGCCATTTTATCGACAGTCAACAATCCAACTTGTGAAACTAAGCTCTTAACAGAAGTTACCTTGTCACTTCCCGAAATTTGTGATTATAAGTTGATTTATGGTAATATTAACGTATGGCAGAAACTTAATGATGGTAGATATATTTATGTACAATCTAAACAAAATAAGTTGACAATAAAATGTAATAACGAAGTTTCTGATTACACATTGCAAGGAACTGGCATTCTGTCTTTAGAAAATGATTGTATTGCATATTTCCAAACTTTACAGTTTTATTCATCTCATAACTACAAAACCGTTTTACCAAGCCAGTTAACAATTAATTATAATATCATTGAAGATGATTGTTGCAAATATAAAATTATAAACGAAAGTTACCACTCATTGTCACCAATCACTTTGGCAAATGTTGATTTAGAAACATTGAAATTGGCCTCTCATAAATTAGATCATCTAGAAAATGAAATCCGTCGAAGTGAGAATCAATCTCATATTGTTAAATATGGTAATTATTATTCTACACTCACTTACATATGTATTTCGCTCATTTTTATTTTTATTTTATACAAATTTTATAAAATATGTTGTTTTCCTAATTGTAAGAGTACATCTTGTTGCATTCAAATATTTAACCAATGCCATAATAAAAGAAAAGACGAAATAAGTACAAAGGTCAGTACTTCCATTGAAATGTCCGATTTCGTTGATGAAACAGAATGCGACAAGAAGTCAATCAAGAGTCTACCGGAAATAGAAATTAATAAAGGTAAAAATAGAGTTATGTTTAGACAAATTGATGCATCTAACAGGAACCTAAGTAATTTCTAGAGAATTTAAATATTTAAAATGTTATTAATTTCTATCGTGGGACTTAACCATCTTTGTTTTATATTTTTG
The DNA here is from genome assembly GCA_949126905.1 of Amorpha juglandis. Classification (NCBI taxonomy): domain Eukaryota; kingdom Metazoa; phylum Arthropoda; class Insecta; order Lepidoptera; family Sphingidae; genus Amorpha; species Amorpha juglandis. The sequence continues at coordinate 2,154,876 of OX421368.1, forward strand.
CGATTTACGATAATTATTTTATTTTGTGTAATTGATTAAGGCAATTTATATTGATTTGTGTTTGTATGATTTTTTTAAACCTTGTTTGCTGATTTTAATTTTTATAATATATTGAAGTTTTGAATATTTTAATTTATTTTGTATTTTTTACAATTTTTTCTTCATAATTTTGTGAAATTCAATATTTTCAATATTTTCTACGTTAATCTTTATTTGAAAGATATAACTTCGTCAAAAAGGGGGAGATGTTATAACCAATTTTTCCATTATAAAATGCACTGTATGCATTATGCCCCTTTTGACCATGTGCTCGAGCCTAGAGTATATATAATTGTGTTTCTAACGCCGCCGGGCACTTACACATTAGCCGTACATTAGATTAGTCATAATTGTCCAGTTTGTAATTGTCAGTTCCGAATAAATTCTTTTTAGCAGTACAAGTGTTTGTTTTTTAAAAAGGACCCACGGAGCGCCATCCTTACAGTACCAACCCAGACGACCTCTTGCATACGAGGGACCTACCACCTTGTAATAATGACAATGCTAGAAATAACAATGTTCCCTTAAATACTGCTAATGACACACAATACAGTTTATGAAACATCAGATGCATATTCTACTAGCTTTTGCTCGCGGCTCCGCCCGCGTGATCTGCTTTTACCGGCATAAAAAGTAGCCTATCACCCAAGTCAGCTCATACCCTGTCTGTATCCGTTCAGTAGTTTCAGCGTGATTGACGGACAAACATCCAAACAAACCAACTTTCACATTTATAATATTAGTAGGATTCCTTCCACGTAACACCCAGACCCCTATCTAAATACAGTTATTTGCAAACTACCTCATCAAAGCCAAGACCCAACGCAATCCAAACATCTTCATATAGATAACTAATTAGGTAACATAAACACCGACCAGCCCCGAGCAAACTTGCTTGGTATAACCATTATATATATAAACGGGCCAAGTTACACGGTAATAAGGACCCAACGTATATGTCTTTATTAGTAATATGATATTTGAACATTGACCGCTTCCATGGCACGGCAATTTTTTGAAGTGAAAACTTCTTTAGCCGCGTTTATCGCCCCTAAACCTTATTGGTATTGAGAAAATCTTATTGGTTCGCGTCACCGATATGATAATAGGAATTTTAAGTGAGATGCCCTTTAAATAAAACCACACAAACGACACAGAGAACAAACCCGTGTCAGGATTAACCAATTTTAGGCCTTACTTTAATTGCACTTATATACCCGTTTAGTATGATTAACTACGACAGTATTACTACTACTGTAACGGTCATACGACGCGTATCTATCCGACGACAATTTTACAAACATCGTCCGCAGTGACTAATAAAAAATCACACCTAACAGTAATGATAATTTACACGTATAACACATACTATATAGTATATACCTGTGTGCTGTGCGCGTTAGACGCTTTTTGGATTACGAAGACGAAAAAAAGAACAGAGAAGAAAAAATACAAAATAATAAAAACAATGTAAATAAAAATACAAATTACCTCTTACGTGATATTCTTTGCACCATACTAACGACATTAGATTTATGAATAAAAAATAACATCTTTTATCTGTCACTCATAACCATTAAAAACCCCTACAAAAATAATTAAAAAGAACAATTAAGTTTGTCGAGAAGTAATTGCCGGTTGCGATAAGATAGTTTAGTTTTAAGTTATTTTATTTGGTGTGCATTATAAAATATTCTATGTATCTATCTATTAAACGTTAAAATTATCCAATAAGTAAGTAATAAGACAATAAGTAAGTTAAAACACTTAAGTTTTATAATGATTTCTTATGTTTACGCGAACATTACACATTGAAATAAAACTAATTTAAACGGGTTTTATCTCGGTTTTTATTCATTTTGATGCCGACGCGACGTTTCGAAGTCTTTTCAGCCTTCGTGGTCACGGGGTGGACAGTTCACAAAAAACATCTATAAAATTCGTTTAAATTAATTTTATTTCAACACTAGCTTTTGTTCGCGGCTCCGCCCGCGTGATCTGCTTATTCCGGGATAAAAGTAGCCTATGTCCTATTCTTATGTATAAGCTTTATTATTGTGAAGTTTCATTAAAATCCATCCAGTAGTTTTTACGTGAAAGAGTAACAAACATACATCCATCCAACTTACAAACTTTCGCGTTTATAATATTAGTAGGATCGGTTGTATAGGTATTTGATAGAAATCGAACCCTGCTAATTTACGCCGAGTTCTAAGAAAGTTATACCATGATAAAAAAAATATCAGCATTGGCCGGTCCCTACCCACTACCCATAACTTCATGGTTCGTTGCATCTGGATGTCGCATTATTTATGGGTCGGGAGACTTTTAGTTTTTTTTTTCACAAAAACCGGCAACGGCCGCAATAAACGCGATTGTTTTACGAACTGTGAAGTTATGAGCGGCTGGATGAGTGGTGGCAAGGAAATATCTGGTTTGAAAGATGGCGAGAGGAAATTCTTTTGTGAAAAGCACTCCGGGTGATTGAAACGTTTGTTCTCGGAAACGGTCTTTTCTACATTTCATGGTTTTTAACAGATCATTCGAATTGTTCGCGTATGTATCCTTTTTGATATGGAAAACTATCGTTTATGTAGAATCTGTTAAAAGATATGTTTAGGGCATACAAAAGATTTATTGTTTAACTGATTGTGTTGTGTTTCTGTTCTTAGACTGTATATCCAGGTTTTGATCGAACAAGTAACATTTGTGATTTTTGTATTAGAAAGAATAATTGGGTATTCCCTATGTGTAACATTGGTTAGACTTCTATCACATTATAGGACAGAATGATGCCCAGCAAATTAAATCAGCAGCAGATATATCTTTGGCTACCCTTTTAAAGACCTCAACGTGGACTTATTTAATCATAAAACAGATAGATAAATAAATAGATTTAGTGTAATTGCCAGTCTATTTTGATGATGCTATACATTATTCAATAAATTCATTAGAGAATACCAATACCACACTTCACTAGAATAAGGTTAGGGACTGTTCTAACTTAGATAGACCAAACATTTTGAATTCATTAAAATAATTGTAAATACGAACTTAAAGTTACTATGAACCCATTCAAATCGAATAACGAAATTCCGAGCACTACCCTTGATCCCGATAATTCTCTGACTCAAAACTTATCCAAACTCGACTTAAGGAAGGCGAGAATCCAAAATTCTTCGGAATGCGGTCTCACAACACTTAAGCTGATCGTAAGAGGTCCGAGAACTATTTCGGTTGTTTCTGGCAAACTTTTAGAAAGTTTCCGCGAATAATGCGCTTGGCACTGGATTACCAGGTATAGAGGGTAGTTTTTCGAAAACATTTTATTACAAGAAATAAAGGGTTGAAGAATTACATGAACACAAAACCTACGTGTTTTTTTTATTAGCTTAAATGAGGAGACGAGAAAGTCGCTCGACAGATGGTAAGCATAACGCCTGCCCATAAACAATCAACACCACACAGAACTTTGATGACAAAGCACTTCATAGCACTGGACTACGCTACTCACCCCGAGACATAAGATATTAAGTCTCATAACGCCCAGTTACAATGGCTTCGATGTCCTTCAAACCGAAACACAGCAGTACATTTACACTGACTAAATTACAATTTCTAGACACGAACGCGTCAAATTCCTGGAATTCTCAGGATTTGCCAGGTGTCTGACATCTCTCCACGTAGCTGTTTACTAAAACGGCCGGTTAAAACGATATTCACGTAATGGGCCCGTTTGTTTGGAGATTCAATAAAAGGACTTAGCAGTCGTTCTGACACGTTCACTAGAATACCGAAATAGTTGAAATTTGGAGGTTGAAAAAATCTGCGAAATTCTATTACGGAATTCTATTACGGAATTCTATTACGCAATTATTTAGTTTGAAATGTTATATTCAAATTTCGTTTTTTTTGTGCTATTAAATTCAGAGATATCATAAATACATACTTCTCCATGTATCCAAAGGGGGTAGGCAGGGGTCATACCTTTTTTGCCTCTTCCACATTCATTCATTCGTTATTCATTTCCACTGGTTACGGTGCTCGTTTGTAGATTTTTTTTTATCCGAGCACGGCAAAGTGACTGCACTACACTTGATGGTAAGCGTAGTGCAGTCCAAAAAACCAGCGACCACTGACAAACAATGATTTTATAGCAAGGAGTGTCGTTTCATCTACGTGTCCTTCGACACTTTTTTTGTACCTCCTATCGAAATACCACCTGACCAGTCCTGGAGCGCTTTCTGCAATATATATTCCCCATAGACGTTAAAAAGAATAGGCCATAGAATGCACCCTTCTAAGTATTCTACTAAAGTATTCTGCACAATCAAGGCGGAGAATCACTTCTTAAATCAAGGCGGAGATATTCTCGAGAAAAGCCAGGTCAGAAGTACCCTAAACCGACGTAAAACGAAAAACGTAAACGGCTAGATTTTGGTAGTTTTTCTTCTCAGAGATTAACAATAAAGATATTTTTCATTATTTTTTTTACAATTCCCTAGTAAATAAAAAGCCCTATCTTTTGATATAACTTTGACATGATTTCAAGAGGAAATGGCTTATTGCCACTCACATGAAATATCGATTTAGTGTCATCTTTATGATTTTTTTATCGAGAAAATTATGAGTATTCATGTTTCCGTCTATCTTTTCAAAGCCTTAGAGAATATGTTAAATTTTAATAATAAAAAAAATATCGTGTAACTTTTACACATCAGTGGAGATACACTGGATCAAAAAAGCAAAAGGGCGGGGTAACCTCCCCTTAATGAGAGTGAAGGAGGCCAAGGTGTGTAAGGATCGTAGCATGTGTAGTCCGTTGTCTCTACCTACCGCTGTGGGAAACAGGCGTGAGTCTACGTACGATACACAACATAAACTAAATCCCCATCTAAACCTTTAGCACATACCAAAATTGAAGAGTCAGGACATGAATGCGGAAAATAAACGCTCTACCGTACCCATTTTATGACAGCATTTTGGCGAATTTCGCAAAAGTTGCCCAAAAAACTTGTACGCCTATCAATTTTACGATACATATTCGGGCACGCGACATGACTCCGCTTTACGACACTGTTTATGGTCCACAGTAAACGAGACTTTATATAACCAATCGATATCACCTGCATTCTGTCACGAGAAAACTACCGGTTGTCAAGGTAACCCGAGCAATTTGGGTTTATAGCATGATATACGGTATTTTTAGACGGGTAGGTAGAGATCAACATTTATTTAACAATATGTGGTAGACTTTATGATGTCCCAACATCGACATCCAAACAAACCTAAAACTTATGATATACTTTGCTCCATTTGGACTTTCCTTAACAAATCACACAGCCTCCGTGGTGCAATGAGCGAGTAACTGGCTGCGAAGAGAGAGGCCGTGGGTTCGATTCCCGTACCAAAACAAAAGGTTGTGTGATCCACAAATACTTGTTTCGGGTCTGGGTGTTGTGGGACCGAAAGTCCAGCGTAGTTCCTGACATTAGATAACTTTTTATAATTTTTTCAAAAAATTTGATTTTACATCACTCTCCTATAAAGCTTACTCAATGTCATTTTTGTTTTTCAAGCGTCGATATGATTTTTACATTAACTACACCAACACCATTCCTGTGTAGGTTAGCAAAACAACTGTAACTAAGGCAGGCCCCGAATTTCTCATTATATGTTCCCAAGCAAAGTAGGTCAGGAAGGACCCGAGTCCAAAAGTAGGTAACGCACATACTCATCTTAAATAACCAACATGCGACATCACGAAACACTTAGCCGTACAATAAATATTAAAACCGGCCGAAAGGGAGCGCCTCAGAAATCCCACTTAAAAGGAAAGAAAAGAATTATTTATCATCCCTACGACTAAGGAAAAAGTCTCATATCAGTGTCTCGTCAAAGGCCGTAGTCGGGCAGGAACCCTTTTTAATATCAACGCACGTTTTGTGACAGAAGTGTCAATTTGTCCGTATTATTTCTGTGTGTCATGTAGTGATATCGTGTTTTTGCCGGATTTTGAGTTACGTCTTTTGTGATTGCTACGATTGTCGTGTCTTTTTCAAAACAATGATGTAATCTTGGATTAATAATGCCGTTGTAAAATACGTTATTTTTAGTTTTGTAATGTTGATTTGTTAATGAAAACCTCCGTGGCCCAGTTGCTGAGAGCAGACTGAGAGGTCTCGGGTTTGATATCCGCAGCAACACAAACCGTTGTGTATTCAAAAGTGTATCATATTTATTTTGGTACTTTTCTGTCAAAGTAGACAAAAGTTACGCGGGAGCGTCCGTTTTTAGAAGTAGAAAGAAGAAGTAGAGTCCAACTTTACCATGAAGATTTATTTGCGACTAATACTTAAACCTAACAATGATCCTTATTTATACCCTTATCTTATTTACAACGCGTGTTCAGTTCCAGAAGTTTTGATAATAACAAGCCCACCTGTTAAACGAGTAATCAGCTCATTGTCAATATCTTTTGAGCGAAGGTTCATTTCCAAGAATTTGATCAAAACAAAACCACCTGCAAAATACATTGGTCAGCTAATCATTATCATGGTTTCAACGGATAGAGTTACATAAGGTCCTTACGTTCGTAAATAAGCCCATGTGTAATGGTCAGCAAATTGTTATCATGTTATGAACAGGTGTAGGGTGCATAACTAAGTCTAATATTCCAACTAGCTGTCAAATGTTTTATAGAATACAATAGAATGGCCTCTTTGAAAAAGCAGCGATAGCTTAGCGGGGAGTGGTACGAACTGTCGAGACGAAAGTTGCAGGTTCCAAACCACCCCCATTGGCATACACCACTGACTTTTCAAAGTTACGTGTATATTCATTGTTAATTATCGCTTGTTTTAACGGTGAAGGAAACATCGTAACCTATCAGGTAACCTGCATACCTGAGAACTCGATAAGATTTTCGAAGGTATGTGAAGTCTGCCAACCCGCATTAGGCCAGCGTGGTGGACTAAGGCCTTATCCCTCTCATTCAGTAGAGGAGGCCCGTGCCCAGCAGTGGGACGTATATAATACAGGGCTAGAAAAAGAAATTTAATGGCCTCTTTAGGAGTATTTTAGGAAATTATGTGTCAAACTTCTAATTGCGGATCCGCGTAATATATAATAGAACATAATTGACAGCCTCCGTGGCATAATGGATGAGTAGACGGCTGTGAAGCGAGAGACCGCGGGTTCAATCTCCGCCCCGAGACAAATGCTTATGTGATCCACAAATATTTGTTTCGGGGTATGGGTGTTGTGAGACTGAAGTCTCTCGTACTTTCCTTTGTGGAGTCAGGACTGTGTATGTGACTGTTGGGTGCATTTATTTATAAACCACCTATATATTTATATGTAGTTCCTGATACCCACGACACAAGACTCGTATCTTACTGTGGGGTCAGGACTATGTATATGACTGTTGGGTTATTTATTTATAAACACCACTGTCAGGTGTATGTAATGACCATTAAATATGACCACATTTTTCCACAACACATTGTGTATAGTTGACTTTTGCTAAACAGATAAGACGGCTTGATGCAGACTGATTAGAGATTCAGTGAAACGTCAAACATTCGATTAGCCCAACCATGCATCAGAAGCAGCCGGCGCCCGATACAGAGGCATGTATTGCTTGGCCGCCATACACACAGACATGACATTTTTAATATTCTATCCATCGAATTTACGAGGTACGTCCCTCGTATGCGAGAGGCCGTCTGGCTTGACACACTATGTCTATTTCTGCCGCCAAGCAACAGTGTGTGTGTTGTGTTTCGGTTTGAAGGACATTGAAGCCAGTGAAATTACTGAGCATTATGAGACTTAAAATGTCATGTCTCAGGGTGACGAGCGCAGTTCAGTGCCATGCAGTGCTTTGTAATTCAAAGTTCTGTGTGGTGTAGCTTCTGTTTATGGGCAGGCGTGTCCCTATCAGGCGAGCGCCTCCTCTCGTCATTCAATCAAATAAAAAAAAGGTATATATTGAAAATGTTACGGTGAGTCGTGGTGTGTGTATGAGATTATATGAGTATGAGTTTGTGTGTGTGTGTGTGTGTGTGTGTGTGTCTTTAAAGGCGAGACAGACCAGCCAGCATACAGACGATGTGGGCTTAATAGGAGTTTATTAGACCCTTTGAGTACATAACTCCAAAAATAAAAATACGGATAAATTCTTTGACAAGTCCATCACTCGAGTTTATGCACAAAAATATAAAAAGCTGGAACTATTGTCTGCGAAAGATAAGGTGTGTTACATTAAACGAATGTAAAATGACTTGAATAGGTATTCAAGCGGCTCGTTGGACAGTACCAGTGTTGCCAAACCTAATATTTTTTTGTACATTTACCGTTTTATTCTATTTACTGAATACTCAAAACTTCTTAATTTTTGAGTGGTAGAGCCACGCTGTAGACAGTTTTGTCTACAGCATGAATGGGCTGGCTCGTCCGGATCGTTACCACTGTCTCACAGAAAACCGACGTAAAGTAGCGGCTTGCTGCTGCGTTTCGTACGGTGAGTGAGATAACCGGAAGCCCAAATCCCCTCCCCTTCCGAATCCCTAATTATCCCTTTCCTTTAAGGTCGGCAACGCGCCCATGACTCTTCTGGTGGTGGGCGTACATGGGCGGTGGAGATCACTTACCATCAGGTGACCCACTTGCTCATTTGCCGGCCTAAGCTATAAAAAAAAAAAAAAAAAAAACTCACTCTACCGGTTTGTATATACTAATAGATGTCTCTCGCGGGTCTTGCGTATATGTAGCTATTTTTAAAAACCATTGCCTCAATAAAAATGGTGTAAACTTTAATCCGTCAAGTTATTCAAAAGTTAAATAAATTACAACCAACAGTCACACACATAGCCCTGGCCCCACAGTAAGATACGAGTCTTGCTTCGTGGATATCAGGAACTACGAGAAACTTTCGATCTCACAACGCCTAGACCCGAAACAAATATTTGTGGATCAGACAAATATTTGTCTCGGTGCGCGATTGAACCTGGGGCCTCTTGTTTCACAGTCGGCTTCTTGCCCACTGCTCCATGGAGGCTGTCAAAGTTATTCGGTCACACAAATGATTATCCATACTATCTATACTAATGTTATGCATGCGAAAATAATAATGTCGTCTATGTTGTGTACGTTTTCACGGCTAAACAACTGAACCATTTTTAAATAATTTGGTACAAAAAAAGCTTTAGCCCTAGGGAAGGACATAGGCTACATTTTATACCATAAAAAATCGCAGAAACTGTTGATCCCGGAACCCGAAAAACTAGTGTTATATAAAAATATGTACTTTTTAAAAGATATCATCCATACATTTATAGGATACGAAATGCTTAATTTTTGGTCGCATATGTACCGAATATTTTTTTTTGATTCGGCAACACTGTCCAGAACGCACTTGACAACAGTTTTTATCACACCGCCCACCATTTTATTCGTTTTATTGTACACTTAAAAATATTATTTACGAAATTAATTTTAGATTGCTTTATGTATTCGTGTCCTAGATAATTGAACGTGGTTTTGTTTGGTTTCATATATTTTATTAGGGTTATGAATTTCATATGTGTATTGTATTTTTCTAAATATTGGGAATAGTTTTTTTGACAGCCTCCGTAGCGCAGTGAACGGGTAGCCGGCTGCGAAGAGAGAGGTCGTGAGATTAATTCCCGCACGAGACTCGTATTTATGTGACCTACTAAGATTTGTTACGGGTCCGGTTGTGAGACCCGCATGTCCTCCATAGTTTCTAATACCGACAATGCAAGTTAACGTAAAGTGAGGTTAGGACTATGTGTGTGACTGTTGGGTGTATTTTTTTAATTCATAATAGGCTTGCGTTTAGCCATTATCTCACCTGATGGTGAGCGATAGTGCGGCCTAAGATGAAGCCCTCTTGCCTAGCAAAAATCGATTCATTCACCATATTAATTACATTTATACACATAAATTTAAGATCGATGTGAGTCTTATATTATTGGTATTTAATAGATTTTATGTTTTGTTATGTTATGTTGTGTTTTTATGACTGGTAGATCCAAGCTGTGGACAGTTTTGTCTACAGCATGAACGGGCCGGCTCGACCGGGTCATTATCACTGTCTCACAGAAAACCGAACTAAAGTAGCGGCTTGCTGCTGCCTTTCGTACGATGAGTGAGATTTCCCGAGGCCCAAGACCCCCTCCACTTCCCAATCTCTTAATTGTCCCTTCCCTTTAAGGTCGGCAACGAGCCTATAATTCTTCTAGTTTTATATGCATATCATGGGCGATGGAGATCATTTAACTGAGGTGACCCACTTGCTCGTTTACCGGCGTATGCTATAAAATAAAATAATTACACGTCGGTGTAAGGAGATGCCTCGGTATCATGAAACACAACGCAGGCTTCTAAAGGCATTTAGACTGCGAAATGTTTGATTTTAGCTGTTTGTGCTCGCTGTTTACTTAGTTTTATACTGTGGAATATTACTTCGAGCAAAATATTTATGACTAGCTTTTGCTCGCGGCTCCGCCCACGTGATCAAACAAACAAACAAACAATTAAACTCTACAACTTTATAATATTACTATTGATTTGGGTAGCTTAGCAACGGAAGCCTTCAAATATGAATAATTTTCCCAGTTTTTGCAACATTTTTCACTGATGCTTCGCTTCTAATGGTCGCAGCGTAATGTTATATATCCTAAAGCCTTCCTCGATAAATGGACTATCCAACACAAAAAGAATTTTTTAATTCGAACCAGTAGTTACTGAGATTAGCGCGTTCAAACAAACAAACAAACAAACAAACAAACAATCAAACAATCAAACTCTACAGCTTTATTATTAGTATAGATATATAGATTAAATAAAATACGTGCTCACGCCTCTCCCTGAAGGGGTAGGCAGAGGTGTAACCATGATGTGATAGAGGGCGGCCATACCGGGCACAATTCCAGACTCCGAGCTGATACTGAGCATTTCGTGATAGAATAACCCAATATCACTGCACCCGACTCGGGGATCGAACCCGAGACCTCAGCACATCAGTCGTACCGCATACGCAATACAACTGCGCCACCGAAGCAGTCGTTTTTAATTATCTACTTTAATTTATTCTTTTTTAATTTATAATTAATTTATTTATTAATAATTAATTTATTAATAAACCTTTTATGATTAACGAATACTAAACAGTATAGTTATCATTAATTTCATTGCACTTAATATATTTTTTAGACTCATGATTGACATGACACGACAGCTTCCGTGGCGCAGCGGGCGAGTAGCTAGTTGAGAAGCGAGAGGCCGCGGGTTCGATCACCGCACCGAGACAAATCAACACAAATTTGTGTGATCATTGTAATAGAAAAGTATCTCCCTACCAACAAGTTCGCCAACTTGCTCGACGTTAAAGGTTTCTCATATTAAGCCCTTACGCTAACAGAGGCGATTTTACATTAATTAATTACACTACATTTAATGATAACTTCTGCGTTCACGTTTTTGGTCTTTAATCAGCGTATTTCAATGCTGTCATTATTTTTTTATATATTTATTATTTACTGTTATATAACTTACTATTGCTCGCGGCTCCGGCCACGAGAATGTTTTTTCCAGGTTAGGTCTATACCCTAATTCGTGTCAAGATTTGTATGCTAAATTTAATCTAAACCCGTCCCGTTAATAATAATAATAAACACACCTAACAGTCACATACATAGTCCTGACCCCACAGTAAGATACGAGTCTTGTGTCGTGGGTATCAGAGAGAGACTTTCTGTCTAACAACACCCAGATCCCGAAACAAATACTTGTAAATCACAAACATTTGTCTCGGTGCGGGGATCGAACCCGCGGTGTCTCGCTTCACAGCCGGCTAACATTAGGGCCTGTGTACTCATAATGCCTTGTAAGATAAAATGTGGGTCAGCCTCCAAGCATATAATACATGCCTCCGTGGCACAGTGGGACAGTGGCTAAGCTAAGAGAGGCTAAGAGACCGTGGGTTCGATCATTCTACTGAGACAAATTTTTATGTGATCCACAAATATTTGCTCCGGAACTGGGTGTTGTCGGAACGTAAGTCCCTCGTAGTTCCTGATACCCACATTACAGGTTAACCTAGTGTGAGGTCAGGACCATGTGTGTGACTGTTGGGTGTATTTATTTATTTATGTAAAGTGATCTCCACTGCCCATCAACACGTACGATACCACGATACCAGGGCCCTCGTATGTGAGAGGCCGTCTGGGTTGCTACCACCGCTTTGTCAGTGTGTAACAGTGTGTAAGCACTGTTGTTTTTCGGTTTGAAGGACATTGAAACCAGTGAAATTACTGGGCCTTATGAGACTTAACATCTTATGTCTTGGGGTGACAAGCGCAGTTCAGTGCCACGCATTGCTTTGTAATTCAAAGTTCTATGCGGTGTTGCTTCTGTTTATGGATAGGCGTGGTGCTTACCATCCGGCGCGACCTTGCTCGTCTCGTTATTCAATCAAATAAAAACAGAACAACCATGATTTGTGACCACAACCCTTTTATCCTATACCATAACAGTTTAAAGGTATATCGTGTTCAACGCAAGTTCTCATTTGGAAATAGCAGCTGTGGCCAATCGAAGTAATGTGCGTAACCGCCCGGGCAAACGGTCGATGGCCCGTTCAAATGGACATGTTAGCAGTGATTCCTTTTTATTGTAATTATGAGGGTGCGTGCAAATAATCATGAAAGGTTGACAAATCAGACGTGTGTCCGGTGGGAGCGACAGGCTTACTATAAAAGAGGGCCTCTCCATTAGGAGGCGCCCCGACCCTAGTGCCGCGAGCCGATGATGATGAGTAATTTAAAAACCTCCCAAAATCAATCGCAGATTTGAGTGGTAGAGCCACGCTGTAGACAGTATTCTCTACAGCATGAATGGGCTGGCTCGACCAGGTCGTTACCACTATCTCACAGAAAACCGACGTAAAGTAGCGGCTTGCTGCGTTTCGTACGGTGAGTGAGATATCCAGAATCCCAAATCCCCTCCCCTTCCCAATCCCTAATTATCCCTTTCCTTTAAGGTCGGCAACGCGCCCACGATTCTTCTGGTGGTGGGCGTACATGGGCAATGGAGATCACTTACCATCAGGTGACCCATTAGCTCGTTTGCCGGCCTATGCTATAAAAAAAAAGATGTCTCTCCCTTTTCTCAGCGACCGTCCTAAGTAGAGGTTCGTACAGGGGTGCCCTCGGCGAGATTGCTTAATCGTAAAGGTTCAGAGCGCTAAAGCGCTCACCCAAAAGTCCGGTGAAGCTGAAAACATCGGATTATCAGCATTGCATCATTCAGCAAAAAAATAATTAGGGTCGGGTTAGTTTACATTCAGTTCAGTCATTTCTAACTGATCAATCTATAGTCGATAGTCCATGAGTGCATTACGCGGTGGCTCTGCTGGTTTACTATACAGCCCTAGTTCTGTCTTGAGTTATAATTAATTAAAGAGCAATCTATAGAGAATCTTGACATGGAGTTGTGTAATACTCGTCTCACGTACCAGAAATACTAATATACCTGCCTGCGTCTGTCTTCCCGAGTGCGTACAACCCGAATGTCTTCAAGACTAGAGTGAATCGGCTCCTTCTGGGTAAGCTCGCTCCATCGTCGCCCTCATCTTTGTCCATGCGGCTAGATTGAGGTAAAGAGCAAAAAAAAATAACATAACTCCTAATAATGCGGTGTTTTACAAGCCTGTACAGGCAGTGTTCTTACTGCTTTGGTCATTGTGCAATTTGTACGTATTTTACGAATACACAGCGGGAGAGCGTCCTTATATGGTAGAGGGTATTAAATAGGTGGAGGTTTTTGTCCACCTCCGTGGCATTGTGAAGAAATATAAAGGTTAGGTTTGTTCCCCGTACTAAAATATTGATTTGGCCAATCATCTATTATCTAAGATATCGCCCGGATAGCGACCACCGTACACATGGTGTTAAAACCTGCCATAGTGATCCACACGCCCTGTGTGGATCGCGATCCAAGATCAGCCAGTATATATACGGTTCTCCCGATGGGCTTGCGTCATGACTTGATGGTTGGTTGGGGCGGATATAAGATACATCCTTGTATCCTGCATCGGTGATCCACATGTCCTGTCGCAGGCCGGTATGATTCTGGTGACCACCGATGAACTTATTGTCTGTGGGTGGTCGCTAGTTTTTGGACTGCACTACGCTTACCATCAGGTGTGGTGCAGTCACTTTGCCGTGCTCGGATAAAAATCTCACAAAAAATTAAGTGGTTTGATTTTTCCATTTAGTACAGTCGATATGATTGTCGGAGGCCCAAAAATACCCAGCTAATACCAGTAACACCTACAATCCACATATCATAATTAAACAGTGATAAAACGAATGACAAACAACAGGACACCGCATGGCTGCGTAATGGCAGTAATAGTAAGGGTCGGACATTAAGGGAATTAGTGATATTTGTTTGTGAAACTACGTTATCGCAACCCTTCGTGTGGTTGTTTAGTCGAATAAACATTTAGCTTACAACTATAGTATGTATTTCACTTGTTGTGTGTTTTGCTGGTGGTAAGTGATTTTTTCTTAGGTCCCTCGTATGCAAGAGGCCGTCTGGGTTGGTACCGTCGCTTTGTCTCTTTCTGTCGCCAAGCAGCAGTGTGTAAGCACAGTTGTGTTTCGGTTTGAAGGAGATTGAAGCCAGTGAAACTACTGGGCATTATGAGACTTAACATCTTATGCCTCAGGGTGAGCGCAATTCAGTGGCATGCAGTGCTTGTTATTCAAAGTTATGTGTGGTTTTGCTTCTGTTTATGGGTAGAAATGGCGCTTACCATTAGGGCAGCGACTTTCTCGTCTTGCTATCGCTATCTTTATCGCTATCGCTATCGATATCGCAACCGCTATTGTTACCGCTATTGCTACCGTTATTGCTATCGCTATTGTTGTCGCTAACACACTAATATTATAAATGTGAAAGTTTGTTTGTTTGGATGTTTGGATGTTTGTCCGTCAATCACGCTGAAACTACTGAACGGATTTTGATGAAATTTGGTATACAGATAGGGTATGAGCTGACTTGGGTTATAGGATACTTTTTACCGCGATTAAATGCTCCCTTGGGATAAAACAGAAATCTTGATATTCATCAATCACACCGAAAATTCTGAACGGATTTTGTTGAAAATTGGTATAGATACAGGGTAGATCACGCGGGCGGAGCCGCGAGGAAAAACTAGTATGAAATAAAAAACATTCTCAAATTATCGAATTGAGCCAGGTGTTTCAAAATAAAATACAAAATGTTCGCACTCAGTTATGTGCGTTAGATTTATCGCGGTACAGTTATTCATTAACGGCGGACGTAGAAAAATGTTTTTACAACCGGAACGTTAATTTATCAATGAAACGGGTACTGTATAAAACTCTACAGCTATTAAAACATATTTTCAACCGAGTACAAAAGGAGGGTTTCAATCATGTATTGTTTGTAGTTACAGAACTTTAATTTTCTTACTTGTTGTATGTATCACACCGAACTTCTTTTTTTCGATGAGTCGAGCAAGGCGCTCGCCTAATGGTAAGCGCCACGCCTGCCCATAAACAGAATAAACACCACACAGAACTATGAATTACAAACAACTGCATGGCACTGAACTGCGCTCGTCACCCCGAGACACGTTAAGTCTCATGCCCAGTAATTACACTGGCTTCAATATCCTTCAAACCGAACCACAACAGTGCTTACACACTGTTGCTTGGCGGCTAAAATAGACACAGCGGTGGTACCAACCCAGACGGCCTCTCGCGTACGAGGGACCTACCACCTTGTAAAACTATATTTTATGTATGACGTCATTCAAACACACTATAGTACATGTATACGGCTTGATCAGAAACTATCTGAACAATGTTCGCTATACCGGAGACTTGTTAATTTCCGCCGCTTACAATATTATGCTTTAACGTAAATCTATTGTCTTATACACAAGCTGCGTTGACACGATCAGAGATTTTTATAGCATAGACCCGCAAACGAGCAAGTGCGTCACCTGATGGTAAGTGCAATTCAGATTTGCAAGGTAGGTCCCTCGTATGCGAGAGGCCTTCTGAGATGGTTCCACCGCTTTGTCTATTTCTGGCGTCAAGTAACAGTGTGTAAGCACTGTTGTGTTTCAGTTTGAAGGACATTGAAGCCAGTGAAGTTACTGGGCATTAATAGAATTAACATCTTATATCTCGGGGTGACGAGCGCAGTTCAGTGCCATGTAGTGTTATGTAATTTAAAGTTCTGTGTGGTGTTGCTTCTGTTTATGGGCAGGTGTGGCGCTAACTATCAGGCGAGCGCCTTGCTCTTCTCGCCATTCAAACAAATAAAAAAGTCAGTGTATGTCCGGTTCTCCCGAGGTTCTTGTGACAGGACTTGATGGCTGGTTTAGGTGAGTATAGGGGTACATCCTTGTATCCCTATGTCTGCATCGGTAATCCATCTGTCCTGTTGGAGTTTGGAGAAGCATATATACAGCCTGGCATGATTCTGGTGACCGCGTCAATGTTCAATCGTCATCGTTTGTCAATGGTTTTTTGATTGCACTGCGCTTACCATCAGGTGTAGTGGACACAAGGTAGAGAATATTAAATTTAACTCATGCATTGTACATACAAAAGCATAAGTATTTCAGCTGTTATTTAAAATTCTCTTTGTTGCCAAATGATCCACAATTAGCGATATTAAACCGTTCGTTGAACGGGATCCAACCACGATAATTATCAAAACTATTGTATCGCGGCGTTTATAGTTTGTACGGAAAGTTTTTACCGTTTTTTTTAATCACTACACTGGGCAATTAATTGGACCTTTTCAGTTCAGCACAATGCCAATACAAGGTGGTAGTTCCCTCGTATGCGAGAGGCCGTTTGGGTTGGTACCACCCACCGCTTTGTCTATTTCTGTCGCCATAATGATACGGTGGTCGTTCTCCATTCGGGCACAAATATGTAGCACTCTCCCCTTATTCCATTAAGACAACTCATTAGTATTACATGAAGTAATTACGAATGTACGCAAATTAATTCATGAAAATAATTATACAGGTAAATAATTAAGTGTTTCATTAAATGCAGATCCATCGGGTAGCAAATGCAGTCAGAATTTAAATAAATCATAATAAATGTTAATGAATAATAAAAATAAAATCATGGTATATATTATGATAAAATCCGTTTAAATTAGTTTTATTTCAATAGGCGATATCGATAATATAACGGTACAGAATTGCACGCGGGCGGAGCCGCGAGCGAATGGTAGTTTCAAATAAAACCCACAAAAGGTAACTTCGTTTGATATCTTACGCATAGAACTCGCTGAATACGTAGCAACAGAAACCAAACCCAGTCAAAGCGTCTTTCATACATCGGAAGGAGCCCATACATTTAATACTATTTCGCTTTCATTGGTCCATTTAGGTCGGGTGCGGTTACCGCTGTCATTTATTTCTCCTTACCTCAATTGCGGTGCGCCGCTGTGATACATTTCATCAGTCATGTCTCATTATCGAAATGGCTAGGGGAAGGGTATTCATATCCACCCGAATAGCGACCACCGTACACATGGTGTTAAAACCTGCCACAGTGATTCACCTTATGTGGATGGTGTTCCAGAATCAGCCAATATATACGCTTCTCCCGAGGGGCTTGCGACATGACTTGATGGTTGGTTGTGGCGGGTATAGGGATACATCTTTGTATCACTATGCCTGCCTCGGTCATCCACTTGTCCTGTCGCAGGCCCCTCAATTTGCTTCTTCCCTCTCCGAAGAGGGAATAACTACCACTCGTAAATTAATTTATTAAGTATTGATGGCGTGGCTCTACGGCTAAACTGTGTCAGAAAATATGATAGACTTCGGTCTCACATCGCCCAAACCTGAAAAAAATATCTATGTATCACACAATCCTTGACCAAACTTTGACTTGTATCGGTGACCACGCCTGCCAAAAAGAAAAATATATATTTAAAAAAAAATAAAAATATATATTTATAATATATTATAAATATTAATATTATTATTATTATTTTATTATTATTATTTATTATATATTATTATTTAATATATATTTATTTTATTTATATTTTTTTTTTATTTTAAAAATATATATTTTTTTTTATTTTAAACCCAAAAGTCACACACATAGTCCTGACTCCACAACAAGATACGAGTCTTGTGGCGTGGGTATCTGAAACTACGAGAAACTTTCGGTCTAACAATACCCAGACCCCGAAACAAATATTTATGGATCACACAAATGTTTGTCTCGGTGCGGGGATCGAACCCGCGGCCTCTTTATTCACAGCTGGCTACTCGCCCGCTGCGCCACGGAGGCTGTCAAAACGAAAGTTCATCTCTATCTTCACAATCACCTTCACCTTGACTTCACCCACCTTCACTTCACCAGGCACATCAGCCTAAATTACTAAACGTCAGTAACTTGAACTCGCCAGAAACAGTTTCTAGTAAGTATAATAGAGTTATTTATCAAGTTACCTAAGTTAGAGAGTCAACTGCATCGGAAACTTCGATGGTATCTTCCGAGTTGTCTTCGAAACACACGTGGAGTTGTTGCACTGAGCAAGATTTACAACATGTTTGTGTTTATTCATCTGAATTGTCCGACGAGCATGTCTCTCGCCTAATATTAAGCGCTACATTTAATCAAAAATAGCAGCAAGACACTTAGGAAATTGAATTTTAAAGTACTGCATGGCACTTCTTTCTTTTTCTTTAACTTAACTACGCTAACCTCGAGACACAAGATGTCATGTATCGTAATGCCCAGTAGTTTGGCTGGCTTCATTATCCTTAAAATCAGAACACAAAACGCTTACATAGTAGTATTGCATAGCTGGAAAGTGGTAAAACTTGACAAAGCGTTAAGAATGAAATAAATTTCATTAAAAAAATATTCCCAGAAGCATTCGCAACCATTTCCATAATAAATTATTTGAATATGAAACTGAACCTAACTAAAAAAAATATGAGTGACTAGCTTTTGCTCGCGGCTCTGCCCGCGTGAACAGCATTTTCCGGCATAAAAGTAGCCCCTGTAATCGTCTCCAGGGTCCCATCTATCCCTAAGATAAATTCATCAAAATCGGTTCAGTGATTTAGGCGTGAAAGCGTCACAAACAAACTCACTTTCGCATTTTTCACTTTCACCCCCTTTTTCATCCCTTATTAAATAAAATTCCTGAAACTCTTATTTATTTGTTTTGTGTCAATAGCCGAAATACAAAATTTTGTTTATGTAACTTACGAAATGACGGACTTTCATACAAATTATCATCCCCTATTTTGACCCCTTTGGGGTAAAATTTTCTAAAATCCTTTCTTAGTGGGTGCCTACATAACAAAATGAATATACAGTCGGAATTTCATGCATGTAGCCTTGATAGTTTGCGCTCGGCGATGATGAATCAGTCAGTCAGTCAGGACATGTTATTTTATAAGTATAGATAGAGCCCCGCAGTAGACAGTTTTTCCTACGGCATGAATGTAGCTGGCTGAAGCGAGTCGTTACCACCATCTCACAGAAAATCGACGTAAAATATTAGCTTGCTGCTGCGGTTTAGTATATTGACTAAAATATCCGAAGGCCCAAATCCCCCTCCCCTTCTCAATCCCTTAATTATTCCTTTCCTTTAAGGTCGGCAAAGTGCCCAAGATTCTTCTAATATTGGGGGCGTACACGGGCGGTGGAGATCACTTACCATCAGGTGACCTACTTGCTCATTCGCAGCCCCATGTAATAAAAAAAATTACCAACAACCTAATCTGCTCCACCGAATCCTCTCCCATCAGTACACGATTCTGAATAGAGAAGGTGAAGTCGCGGCTCAACTCCTAGTTCTAACTGAACGTCGTCTTACGGAGTGTTAATGGTACTAGTTAAGGGTTATCACGCCTTAACGAGTTTACAAGTTTATTTGACTATCTCATTAACATTTTGAGTTTTGAACAAGTTGCTATTTATTTGAAGAAGTTGAACTTAAAAGAGATTCGGCATAACCCTTATCAAATGTGATTAGGGTTGTCACGAACTTTAGTAACATAATATACTGACAACGACTATGTCTCAGAAGGGTGTATCTAGCACTAGGTGCGCCGATATTTTTCGTTTGAATAAAGAGACAAATAGGTTCTCGTGATGGTAAGCGTCTCGTTTGGTCATAAATAATAGTAAGTTACTATTAGTAACACCACTCAGGAGTCTAAATAACAAAGTATTGCAAGCGCTAGGCTCAACACCCCAATACATAAGATGTTAAGTACATAATTGCCAAATAGTCATTTTCTTTTTTTCCTCCTAAACATTATGTTAAGTATTTTCACCAGCTGCTAAGACCATCAAACCGAAATATAACAGTTCTTACATATTGCTACTTGATGGCAGAAATACATAAAGCAATGGTATCTGTCCCATGGGACAGATACCATTGATGATACGTGGCGATTATCACCATATCGAGCACAAATTCCAATCCTGAGCAATCCAACTGGGTTTTTTGTTATTGCAGAGGCATAATGATCAAGTGAGTCCTGAAGGCAAGTAAAACCTATAAACACCCAGAAGACGCAATATTTGAAGGTATACAATATACGATAACCGATGGGACAAAAAGGTTCTGGAATGGAGGCCACGTATTGGCAAGCGCAGCGTTGGACGTCCACCTACAAGTTGGACAGACGACCTGATAAAGATCGCAGGAAATCGCTGGATGCAGGCCGCTTCCAACAGGTCGGTCTGGAAATCTTTTGGAGAGGCCTATGTTCAGCAGTAGACGTCTTGTGGCTGATGATGATGATACAATATACATACCAATTAATTTACCCCTCCTCCTCCTATTCCCTCGACGTTTACTACGTTTCCTGACTTTTTAATTGTAATAGCCAGTATACAAATCGCTAAAGTATAAGAACCCTAAATACCCTTCACACCCGGCTCTAGAAAATAAATAACACTATATAAATCTCACTGTCTCAAGCCCAGGCGCGTCTGATACCAGCAAGTTTCAGCCTAAACTTTTCTTACGAAACTGTTCAAACTATGGAGCAAGCCTAGACCAGCGCATCTCAATGGTTTTATATGGCCATTTATTTAGCGAGAGAATAAATAAATTTACTCAGTCACACACGGAATCCTGACTCCAGATTTACCTGTACCTTGGGTATCAGAAACTACGACGGAGTCGCGGTCCCACATTTTTTATAGCTTAAACCAGCAAATGAGCAAGTAGGTTATCTGATGGTTAGTGATCTCCACCGCCCATGTACGGCTACGATAATAGAAAAATCATAGGCGCGTTGCCGACCTTAAAAGGAAGGCATAGTTAACGGATTGGTAAGCGGACGGGGATTTGGGCCACCAGAAATCTCGCTTACTATATGAAATGCAGCAGCAAGCCGCTACTTTACGTCGATTTTCTTTGCAACAGTGCTAACGACCCGGTCAAGCCAGCCATATTATGTTATTTATGCTGTAAACAAAACTGTCTACAGCGTGGCTCTACCTCTCATAAATACAATTTTTCAATGTACGAAAATATCACTGACAAACTTTGAAAACCGCTGGGACGCTTTGAAAAAACTGTACTACG
The DNA here is from genome assembly GCA_949126905.1 of Amorpha juglandis. NCBI lineage: Eukaryota > Metazoa > Arthropoda > Insecta > Lepidoptera > Sphingidae > Amorpha > Amorpha juglandis. Next base: position 2,176,584 of record OX421368.1, read on the forward strand.
AGAAAAGTGCATTTTGTCCACGAATGCACAACGCTGTACCTATAAACTAAAGGTAAAGTTTTCGTGCTGTCGCTCGTGAATTTTCGGAATACTGGGGAATATTCTGTACCTCTAAAATGACAGTTTCCTGGTTCGTATTTTGTGTTTTGTACGGTAGCACAATGTACAGAGACTATCCCGCTCACACACCCACCACTGTAACTCCTGTGCACCAGGATCAACAGTGACACACATTTTTGTTGACACCGAGCAGTGAAGCTCGGCGAGTCTCTGGGAATGCCCAAATGTCTTTGTCCCGCAACGAAATTAATCAGATAAAAGGTTAGGGAAGAGTTGGAAATATTAATTGTCCACTTCCCTCCATAGCAAAGCGGGACACAAAATAATGATGAATTGAGGAGGTATTAACCTCAAGTGTAAGGACATTTACAACTGGAGAAGCCAGACACACACAACAGTACAATGTACATACAGTAAATATAAGTATTTTATAGCAGAATTTGGCAAAGGAGCAAATGAGTCCCCCAGTGCTGATGGTAGGATATTCATATCCGCCCGGATAGTGACCACTGTTAAAACTTGCCACAGTGATTCACACGCCTTATGTGGATCGAGTTCCAGTATGAGCCAGTGTATATCCGGTTCTCCCGTGGTGCTTGCGACAGGACTTGATGGTTATTTGGGGCGAGTATAGGGGTACACCCTTGTATCCCTGTGCCTGTATCGGTCATCCGCCTGTCCTGTCGTAGGCCCCGCAATTTGCTTCTTCCCTCTTCGGAGTGTAAAAAAGCATTTATACAGGCCAGTATGATTCTGGCGACCATCAATAAAATCTTTGTTTGTCGAAGTGTTTTGGATTGCACTGCCCTTACCATCAGGTGTAGTGCTCCACATTTCGCCGAGCGTATCTCCGTCCCATGATGTGATAGGGGGCAAGTCTATCGCCATACCGGGCACAATTCCGGACTCCGGGCTGATACTGCTAACCTAACCAGACCCGAGGATCGAACCTGAGGCAGTCAATAAAAAAAAAAATCTCCAATAGGTCTATTATTGAGATTAATCTGGAAGTTTCGACCAAGGTTGTTACATTTCGAAGCCTAATCCTTCATTTAAAATCAATACTTTTCGTTTTACAATCTTCTCGCAAATATTCATTGCTCATTATTTGTGAAATAAACATTGCTCTGAGCCCCAGTTACGCAAAACATTCAAAACGCTGAATCCTATAAAATGTAGTATATAGAAAAATTCAGACAAATCAAAACCCTTACGTACGCCGTAATTATTTCGAATGATATCATTTTATCAAACGGCTGGATAACCCTCAATATCCAATTGGACGTTGCAAATATTTACTGGACCTTATCCCCTCCCCGCCCCCCTCCTATCCCTTTAATGTGAATACCCTCGAAAATAGGCATCGGCGTAAAACCGGCTCGATCCGATGGAACGATAACCCTCGGCGTTTGTTTTCATGCTGTTTCGAGGGGTTTATTTTGGTAATTATTCGACATTTGGTTAATTATATATTTTTTTATAGCATAGGCTGGCAATTGTTCAAATTGGTCACCTGATGGTAAGTGATCTCCATCGTTCACCATACTAGAAGAATCATGGGCGCATTGTCGATATTAAAGGAAAGTGATGATTAAGGCATTAGGAAGGGTAAGGGATTTGGGCATCCTGATATCTCTCACCGTACAAAATGCTAAAGCAAGCTGCTACATCACGTTGGTTTTCTGTGAGGCATGGTCCAGTCATTTTAGCTTAAATTAGGTAAGAATCTCGGAATTCGAGATACCCATCTGTAAGTCTGTAAATACTTGTATATTGACACCCTAAAAGTTGTCTCAAAACCTACATAATATGGTAGGGTGTGCGCAACTATTAAATTTCAAGGTCAAAGGTCACAAAAATCGTTATTTTGCGCTTTTTTTTTGTAAATATCTCATTTCCTATGGGTTTTTGCTATTTGTATCTATTATCAATATTGTAAAATATAAAATTCTCTACAAGTTTTGTTTAAAACTTTTTTTCATACGGTGAACCGTTTTCGAGATAGAGGGCGGAGAGCGCGCGGTCACAGGATCACTTCAGGTCAATCGGTGCCTCCGGTCGAAAACGCGCCATATATAGTTGATGAACTATCGATAAATCAATGATTATAAATATTTGTTAATTTTTATTAACTATTATGTTATACTAGCTTTTGCTCGCGGCTCCGCCCGCAGCATTTTCCGGGATAAAAGTAGCCTGTAACTGTCTGCAGGGCTCCATCTGTCTCTGTAGATAAATTCATCAAAATCGGTTCAGTGATTTAAGCGTGAAAGCGTAACAAACAAACTCAATTTCGCATTTACTTTCACCCCCTTTTTCATACCTTATTAAATAAAATTTCCAAAATTCCTGAAACACGAATTTATTTATTTTACGTCAATAACCGAAATACAAAATTTCGTTCATGTAACTTTCAAAATGACGGACTTGTGACCGCGCGCTCTCCGCCCTCTATCTCGAAAACGGTTCACCGTATGAAAAAAAGTTTTAAACAAAATTTGTAGAGAATTTTGTATTCTACAATATTAATAATGGATACAAATAGCAAAAAACCATAGGAAATGAGATATTTACAAAAAAAGCGATTTTTGTGACCTTTGACCTTGAAATTTAATAGTTGCGCACACCCTACCATATGTAGGTTTTGAGACAACTTTTAGGGTGTCAATATACAAGTATTTACAGACTAAACAGCTGGGTATCTCGGATTCCGAGGTGAACTTACTAAAATGACTGGACCAGCAGTGGTAATGACCCGGTCGAACCGACCCATTAATTACCACGTAAATTTTTAACCCACTATGGCAAATCCCCCTTCCTTCCCCAAGTTCTTAATTATCTCTTTCCTTTAAGGTCGGCAACGCAGCCATGATTTCTCCGGTATTGTGCATGTTCATGGGCGGTGGAGATCATTTTATTTTAATTTGTTTGAATGACGAAACGAGCAAGGCGCTTACGCGCTACGCCTGCCTATAAACAGAAGCAACACCACACAGAACTTTTAATTACAAAGCACTGCATGGTACTGGACTGTGCTCGTCACTCCGAGATATAAGATGTTAATTCCCATAATCCCTAGTAATTTCACTGGCTTTATAGCCCTTCAAACCGAAATACAACAGTCCTTACACACTGCTTGGTGGCAGAAACAGACAAAGCGGTGTTACCAACCCAGGCGGTCTCTCGCATACGAGGAACATACCACCTTGGATTTACTACCATTTGCCATTTGCCGGCCTGCTATAAAAATTATATCGAGTGATGCTTCAATAAGTCCCCATATCATAATACCTTCATCCATTTTTATTCGACCAATGGCGAACGGTACAGAAATTAACGGATGTGTTTTATTATAATTATTTTTCCTAATCAAAGGTAACCGAGGCGTTTCGTATTACACAGATTTTATTTCGATGCGGGATTTTAAAGGCATTATCGAAACATGAAAGGATACATGAATATGGTAATTTTCTGATGTTTATTTCGATATTAATTTTATATTGGCGTACATAAAAGGTTGTGTATTAACATTAAATCGCCTCAATTAGTAGTAGCGTAGGCTGAGAACGCGTGGTGAGGTTCAGTGTTTCTTTATAACATAGGCCGGCAAACGAGTAAGTAGGTCACCTGATGGTGAATGATCTGCACCGCCCATATATTTTCATAAGGTGGTAGGTCCCTCGTATGCGAGAGGCCGTGTGGGTTGGTACAACCGCTTTGTCTATTTCTGCCACAACAGTATGTGAACTGTTGTGTTTCGGTTTGAAGTACATTGAAGCCAGTTAAATTACTGGGCATTCTGAGATTTAACATTCTTATGTGGCGAGTGCAGAGGAGTGCGAGGTGACGAGTGCAGTTTAGTGCCATGAAGTGCTTTATAATTCAAAGATCTGTGTGGTGTTGCTTCTGTTTATGGGCAGGCGAGCGAATTGCTCGTCTCGTCATTAAATCATTAAAAGAAACATTAAACTGTAAGACCCGTATAGAACAAACTACATTCCGTCGATATGTTTCATAGTTTTAGCGTAATAAAACATTTGCAAGCGCGTTTCGTTTTGTAAGTGGTCGCATAGAAAAGGAAAATTCAACAAAAGTGATATTAAATCTTGCTAGACCATCCCCGGGGTGTTACTCACACCGGGTCGCAACACAACACACGACACAGGGTATGTTTTACTATTAGAGACAATTTCTTGCGGAATCAAATAATATGAATACCGAATGAATAAATTGTATTAGCAAAAAAATTCAAAATCGCGAGGTGTACCCAGTACAACCATATTTCAATGAACGTATTTCTGTCCAATAATGTGATAGCGATTTGGTTAATTATGTTTGTTTTTGATAGTGTAATGTAATGTTGCGAAATCGGTTAATAAACTCAAGAGTAGCCATTGGTATTTAGGACTTCTTAATAATTATGATTAAATATGTCTTCGATGAATATTACGTTGTTAAGCAACGTCAGTTTTATAATATGTATAAATAAGTTTTTCTGCAATTAACTGGATTCATTCTAATAAAGGTCTCCGAACAAATAACAAGTCATGTTTTAATTACAAGACTCGATCATCAATTATTACATGGCGACCCTGCCAGTGGTATCCATTATGGGATACCATATGGCCACGAAGAACATGAAGACTGACATTTAATTAGAAAAAAGAAAAATCAAATCAAGACTTAGAAGAAAGAAAATTTTAAATATCAATAGCACATCATGGCAATCAAATCGACGCCAACGGAGCAGCTTTCGGCCGCGACAACGCAGACAGACGGAGCGTTGGAGGAAATTATCAAGAAAGAAGAAAGAAGGTTTGGAGGAGTCCAGGGTATAGCCCGGCCCATCACACAACGACAGCCTGAATCATCAGCAGCGATGCCGTACAAGCTCCACATCTGCGCCAGCTCCGCTCGCCCCTAAGCCTTCATCATCAGCCATCAACATTTGTCAACGCGCTCCTTACCGACAAATTTTGAAGTAAGAATTACTAACAGTATGTAATTTTAAATATTTTTTTTTTATGTTCAATATCTATTAACGATATATTTCGTGATTTTTTTTTATGTGTTTAAGAATATGTCATGTATTGTAACGGAATCTTAGGAGATAATTTTTTTTAACGTGTTATGAAGTAATTATTAATTATAAGGATAGTTTAGTACAACTTAATAAGAATACTTAAAATATTAGCATTAAAATAAGTTATAATGATGAGTAACAGACATTCGATACCGCCTCGGTGCGAAGTTATATAAGGTTTATGTAGGTCATGGAATAACATTGAATGGCATTTTTCATGACGAAAGCAAAATCGAGACGCCAGTGTCCAGTGTCATCAACCTCGGATGACGTAAAGCGATACTGCTAATTTCATTAATTATTATAGACGGTTTATACTTATATGTTCGGATACGATTTTTTTTTCAATTGCGAACCGACGTTTGTAAATTAGGATTAGGATTTTAGGGTTAGACGCGATTTTGTCTAATAGTAATGGTCACGTAGTTGCTTATGCGAGTCGTAACTTATCGCCCGCAGAAAATAGACTTAGAATAGATTTAGAAGATTTTTAGAAGGTAATAGATTTAGAATTACTAGCTATCGTAAATTTTTAAATCTTTACAGATCATAAGCCATTAGTATATTTATTTAGTTGAAGGAATCCTTCCAGTAGACTAAGTTTCGACTATACGTTGAAGAATATGATTTTGATATCGTGCACATCCCGGGTCGGAATAATGCAACTGCAGACGCACTAAGCCGACTCCCGGTATCAATGACGTGTAATGATTTAAAATCTATTGGAGAACAAGTAGTTTCTGTATTGACGAGAGCACAAACTAAACGTGTGAAATCTCAGATATACATAACGGATAACAATGATTTGACAGAACAGACTTCTACCAGTAGCAGGTCTGATCAACCTGAGACTGTAGAAATTCTGAAAATCAAATGATATGATAGAATTGACTTTTATTAAAGACAAAGATTTTAAGAATTTGATTTGTCGTTATTTTGAATAGAGGATACTGTACGCGTAGTACTTATACCTAAATACTCGATCGTTATCTGCCACGACGGAGTTAGCGAGAGATTTAGGATCTATGTTCGAAAAAGAAATATTAATGAAATGCACGTATGTACCTTCAAGTTGTACTATTACCTAAATACTCGATCGTAATCTACCACGACGGAGTTAGCGAGAGTTTTAGGATTGATGTGCGAAAAAGAAATATTAATTAAATATTAATTACCTATAAAGAATAGGCAAAATGCAACAAATATAAAAATACTTGCAAGTCATATGAAAAGTTGCATATATAAAGGTTATAAAGGTATATAAAGGTACCTAGAATTTTAATTACAACCGATTTTGTAAGAATTAGTGATCACGAGGATAAAATAATCATATTATATGATTACTGGTATATACCAGGCATGACAAATGATGTAATCGACTACGTTAAGAAATGCCAACAATGGCAATACATATAATAAAATGACTAATCGCATCGTAAAAGAGCCGATGGTAATTACAAATACTGCAAGCTCAGCGGTTGAATGTTATCGTTTACTGCGAGCCCAGTATGATGTCAAGCACAGTTGTTACAAAGTAAATTGAAACGAAAATTAATGTATCATAAGAAAACTTACTCCGTAACTTATAAAAAGGGTGACCTTATTCTTATAAAAAATCAAACTGGAACTAAACTTGAAAATATCTATAACGGTCCCTACGAAGTTATTGAGGAAGTTTCTCCTAATTTTAAGATTTTAAAAGATAATTAAGAATATGTTATACATAAGAATAATACTAAGAGATATTTTAGTTAATATTAAGTACCTTTATTGTATGTTTTATAAATGTTTGGTTATCTTTGTTACTCTAAAAAAAATATGTGAAGTTAAATTCTAAACTTAGTAACAGTTTGTAATAGTTTTGAATTTTTCTTAATTTTTCTTAAAAAAATTCTCTTTCCTTAAATGGGGAAGGGTAGCAGGCCCTTTTTCGGGGGAGTTGTAATGTAATGTTGCGAAATCGGTTAATAAACTCAAGAGTAGCCATTGGTATTTAGGACTTCTTAATAATTATGATTAAATATGTCTTCGATGAATATTACGTTGTTAAGCAACGTCAGTTTTATAATATGTATAAATAAGTTTTTCTGCAATTAACTGGATTCATTCTAATAAAGGTCTCCGAACAAATAACAAGTCATGTTTTAATACCAAGCCTTATTATTACAATAGGGTTTACTACGGTGATGGTTTAATTTAAATATTAAGAAATAATTTTACCTTTAAAGGGTTTTTGGGGATGAAAATCTATTTTGACTCGATGATATCGTTTACTACATAGACAACCACCGAGTTTAATTTTAAATATTTTGGTTTTTTTGATTCCATGTTATTTTTTTTATTTAATTGAATGACGAGACGAGCTAGCCGCTCGCCTTATGGTAAGCCCTATGCCTGCCCATAAACAGAAGCAACACCACATATAACTTTGAATCATAAAGCACTCCATGGCACTGAACTGCGCTCGTCACCCCGAGGGATAAGATGTTAAGTCTCATAATGTCCAGTAATCTCACTGGCTTCAATGTCCTTCAAACCGAAACACAATAGTGATTACACACTGTTGCTTGGCGGCAGAAATAGACAAAGCGGTGGTACCAACCCAAACGTCCTCTCGCATACGACGGCCCTACCACCTTATAAAAACTTTAAGATATACTTGTTTAAATGTTTTTATATATGTTACGACACTGTGTGAGTTTCATTCTTATTATAAGAGTTCAATATATCACCCATATAAGTTCCGGAATAGACTTTATAAGCTTCTGTTACATTTGTTCACGTTTCAGAAGGCAGCTCTGTTTCCGCATTTGTTATTTTTAAAATACCACTAGTTCATTATTTGATTTATATCTTGCACTTTGTTGAACAATTGAAATTAGATATATTAATAATTCAAATCTGAGTTTATTTATTAATAAATACAACCAACAATTATTAGAGTAAAAAATGTCAATATCCGAATTGATGTTTATATTCGTTGTGGAATTTCCCATTATTTCTCACACGTCACTATATAGCGACCACCGTACATATACCGTACGTATGGTGTTAAAATCTGCCATAGTGACCCACAAATCTTGTATGATTCAAATTAAATCATATAATTTATTCAGTAAATTGGATCATAAATATTACTTTTACATGTCAATATTTTTTATACTAAATTATATTTTTATTTTTATCGGCATTTCGTGGCTAGCCATGAGAAGAAATACCAAAACAAACTCATGGGTATGGCCCCTTTTAATATCCAGACTTTTATTTTTCAGAAATATACAAGTATAATAGATAGAAATTCCTGGATTAGCCTTTCGAGTACAAAGCCCTGAGTATATCCGACATAAATAGCACTCGCACTCACATATAAAAAAATTGAAATTAAAACTTTTCTTAAAAAATATAAAAAATTTCATCCATTCCAGTGACAATCGAAAAATTCATTGTTTGTCGGTGGTCGCTAGTTTTTTGGACTGCACTATGCTTACCATTAGATGTAGTGCAGTCAATTTGCCATGCTAGGATAAAAAAGACTATATAATAATAAATATTTTCACATAAGACAGACTTACATACCACCTAGAATAAAATATATTAAGTTCAAATATGAAACAAGTGATTGCCAGCGCCAATTTTCCACAGTATTAATTACATTTGAAGCCTTATTCTGTAAAGCCATAACCAATCGGTATCTAACAAAATATATCTTTATATATATAATTCTTCTGTGAGTGTGTATGTCACTGAACTTCTCTTAAACGACTGGACCGATTTTGATGAAATTTTTTGTGTGTGTTCAAGGGGATCTGAGAATGGTTTAGATTCACAATTTTGTCCGCTGGACAATGTTTTTTTGATTAATTTTTAATTTATTAGTAGTTGTTGATTTTGGAATGTTTTACATTGAATCGCTCTGTGCGTGTGTCTCGCCAAAACTCGAGACTGGCTGTACCGATTTGGACAGGACGGGACAGGCCGGGACAGGGACGGGACATGGACGGGACATGGACGGGACAGGACAGGACAGGGACAGGGACAGGGACAGGGACAGGGACAGGGACAGGGACAGGGACAGGGACAGGGACAGGGACAGGGACAGGGACAGGGACAGGGACAGGGACAGGGACAGGGACAGGGACAGGGACAGGGACAGGGACAGGGACAGGGACAGGGACAGGGACAGGGACAGGGACAGGGACAGGGACAGGGACAGGGACAGGGACAGGGACAGGGACAGGGACAGGGACAGGGACAGGGACAGGGACAGGGACAGGGACAGGGACAGGGACAGGGACAGGGACAGGGACAGGGACAGGGACAGGGACAGGGACAGGGACAGGGACAGGGACAGGGACAGGGACAGGGACAGGGACAGGGACAGGGACAGGGACAGGGACAGGGACAGGGACAGGGACAGGGACAGGGACAGGGACAGGGACAGGGACAGGGACAGGGACAGGGACAGGGACAGGGACAGGGACAGGGACAGGGACAGGGACAGGGACAGGGACAGGGACAGGGACAGGGACAGGGACAGGGACAGGGACAGGGACAGGGACAGGGACAGGGACAGGGACAGGGACAGGGACAGGGACAGGGACAGGGACAGGGACAGGGACAGGGACAGGGACAGGGACAGGGACAGGGACAGGGACAGGGACAGGGACAGGGACAGGGACAGGGACAGGGACAGGGACAGGGACAGGGACAGGGACAGGGACAGGGACAGGGACAGGGACAGGGACAGGGACAGGGACAGGGACAGGGACAGGGACAGGGACAGGGACAGGGACAGGGACAGGGACAGGGACAGGGACAGGGACAGGGACAGGGACAGGGACAGGGACAGGGACAGGGACAGGGACAGGGACAGGGACAGGGACAGGGACAGGGACAGGGACAGGGACAGGGACAGGGACAGGGACAGGGACAGGGACAGGGACAGGGACAGGGACAGGGACAGGGACAGGGACAGGGACAGGGACAGGGACAGGGACAGGGACAGGGACAGGGACAGGGACAGGGACAGGGACAGGGACAGGGACAGGGACAGGGACAGGGACAGGGACAGGGACAGGGACAGGGACAGGGACAGGGACAGGGACAGGGACAGGGACAGGGACAGGGACAGGGACAGGACTGTCCCACCGGGGGGAGGTGGAAGACGACCTGACTTAGGTCGTCGAAGTCAATTAAATATGCGACGGGCTACCTCACGTGCTATGGTGCAGTACCTTACTTAATTGCATTTAATGTAAATGAAACATTTGTATCAAGTTTTGACCACATTTTAAACAAATATATGTAGGTGATACGAAGTTCACCGGGTCATCTAGTAATGTTATATAATTTGTGAGTGAAGGCTTACATCAAAATAATTTCACATCGCTATTTCTGGGAATTTTAATACAATATAAATTATCCGGAGCCTTAAGTGCTCTTCACTTCACTTCATCATCACTATCTTTTAAGGGCGGCGACGCGTCCATCATTCTTCAGTTTTGTGGAGATCACTTACCATCAGTCTGGGTGCTATGAGACCGAAAGAATCTCGTAGTACCATGACACCAGCCTCGTACCTAACTGTGGGGTCAGAACTATGTGTTTTGGGTGTATTTTTTTTTTATTTTATTTATTTGTGTGGACTGCGCTCGTTACTCCGAGACAAAAGAAACTAAATCTCATAATGCCCAGTAACTTCAATGGTTTCAATGTCCTCCAAACCGGAACACAGTACCGCTTAACACAGAAATAGACAGCGGTGGTACTAACACACACGGCCTTTCGCATACAAGGGTATCACTTAGTTATTTAACTTTATAAAATGTAATGATTTCTTATGTTTACGCGGATATTACACATTGAAATAAAACTAATTTAAACGGATTTTATCACTATTTTTTAATCACAACAACCGTGATAAAATACGTTTAAATTAGTTTTATTTCAATTTATAAAAATGTATTTCACCCGAATAAGGCCGGATCTCTCCGAAGCGACGATATAAATATCCCCCAAGTTTCTTGCTAGTTGTTTTGTTGCGAACAATTTAATTTTAATTGCAATTTATTAAACCGCGTTCAGGTGAAAATTGCTAAAGTTACACCGGGAGCAGAATATCTCAATAATTACTTTGATTGCGTGAAACCGCTTCTTATGTCAGTGTTGGTGAATGGTTAATGGTTTCAAGAGAACAAAGTTTTGTTATTAACTTTTTTTTAAATTGCAATGTCTTATAATTATGTATGCTTTAACGGTGAAGGAAACATCGTGAGGGAATCTGCATGTACCTGTTTGTAAGGTATGTGAAGTCTGCCAACCAGCATTAGGCTAGCGTGGTGGACTAAGGCCTAATCCCTCTCATTCAGCAGAGGAGGCCCTTGCCCAGCAGTGGGTCGTATATAATACAGGGCTAGTAAAAAGAATGTGTTATTCTTAACCATTAAAAAAAAAAGAGGCGTATAACATTTTTTTCATAGCATAAACCGGAAAATGTGCAAGTAAGTCACCTGATGATAAGTGATCTTTAGTTCTATATTATATAGAAGAAGATCTATAGTTCTATCTATAGTTTAGATGTAGATATTTGCACTACATATTATATTGTAGTATTAGTTTTATTCCAAAGCCATCCAAACACGGGAGCACCCGTGTCACCGGGACGTCGCGTCGGCGGGACGTCGCCGATGACCCACCGTCTTGATTTGGCGACGTATGACGCGAGTGGAATGCTAAGAGAAAAGGTAGGGTTGTGGTGGGAGCGTTTCATTGATCCGGCTTATATTACTTGTAAAAATTAAAAATAATATTATTTACTCTCAACAGTTTTTGAATTTTTAAACTTTCGGTTTAGACTATACGTATGCACTAACACCTGTAATCCCGAGAGGGGTAGGTAGATGTGTTTTTTTATAGCATAGGCCGGCAAACGAGCAAGTGGGTCACCTGATGGTAAGCGATGCCCACCGCCCATGTACGCCCGCCACTACAACAGAATCATGGGCGCGTTGCCGACCTTAAAGGAAAGGGACAAGTAGGGATTGGGAAGGGGAGGGGATTTGGTCTTCCGGATATCTCACTCACCGTACGAAACGCAGCAGCAAGCCGCTACTTTACGTCGGTTTTCTGTGAGACAGTGGTAACGACCCGGTCGAGCCAGCCCATTCATGCTGTAGACAAAACTGTCTACAGCGTGACTCTACCACTCAAGTAATGTCTAAGTCTGTAATCAATATACCTACATTTCACCGAGCGTATCTCCGTCCTATGATGTGATCGTCCTATGGGGCGAGTCTATCGCCATACCGGGCACAATTCTAGACTCCGGGTTGACACTGAACATTTCGTGATAGATAAACCAAATGGCAGGCAAGTTCTTTTAGAAGCCACAGACTGAACTATAGATACATTTTTTCTGCGGCCAAGCAACAGTGTGTAAGCATCGGTGTGTTTCGCTTTAAAGGACATTGAAGCCAGTGAAATTATTGGGCATTATGAGATTTAATATCTTATGTCTCGGAGTGACGAGTGCAGTTAAGTGCCATGCAGTGATTTGTAATTCAACGTTCTCTGTGGTGTAGCTTCTGTTTATGGGTAGGCGTGACGCTTACCATCAGGCGAGCGTCTTGTTCGTCTCGTCATATAATCAAATACAAAAAAGATAAAAAATCTGCCACCCTTTATGAGATATATACAAATGTGTATGTTGGAATGGAACTTTTTATTTTATAATAAACTGTAAGCATTAGCGTTTAAAAGTCGAACGTTTGTGTTCGATTTATAATTCGATTTTTAAATTTAAATCAAATTCCATCAGTCGGACGTCTTGCTTGTCTCGTCATTCAATCAAATAAATAAAAAGTTCAGGTCTGCGTAGACACTAACTTCGCTATAAACATAAACTCATGTCAATTTTTATGACTACAATATTCTTCTTCATTGTACCAAGAAAAATATTATATTACAAAACTTACTAACGAATACTCAAACATTAAGATAATGCTATTTCCAATAGAGTATACCCGACCTTTGAGCTAATGGAAGGGAGCCAAGTAAAACAATAAGGACTTTTAAGTGCTCAGTATTTTTACATCTTAAGCGACTGGCCGCTATCAAACTGACCCCAACTTTACGTTAGAATTAAGAGGGTCTGATATAAAAGGAAACAAGGCGTAATGGCCAATTTATTGTTTCATTGAAATGAGATTAACCTTAAAGAAACATTTATTAACGTCGGATAAAGTACACTGAGGCTCATTTTCATAGGAGGACTTTTTTCTTTATAGCATAGGCCGGCAAACGAGTAAGTGGGTCACCTGATTGTAAGTGATCTCCACCGCCCATGTACGCCCGCAATACTAGAAGAATCATGGGCGTGTTGCCATTAAAAGAAAGGGATAATTAGGGATTGGTAAGGGGAAGGGATTTGGGGTCACTCACCATACGAAACTCAGCAGCAAGCCGCTACTTTACGTCGGTTTCCTGTGAGACAATGGTAACGACCCGGTCGAACCGGCTCATTCACGCTTTCGACAAAACTATCTACAGCGTGGCTCTACCACTCATATGGGTGTTGTTTGACTGCAAGTCTCTCGTAGTTCCTGATACCCACGATACATATTGTCTTAGTAAGTTCAGAACTGTGTGTGTGGGTCCGTAATGAAAATTAATTTACTTTAATGTCTCAAAATATATTCAATTTAAATTTCATTATGTAATCACAAAGTCTTTCTTCTATTAAGAACAAAGAGATGCCAAACTAGTGTTTTGACTTTCAGACGACACAATCCTTGCCAAGACATAATTTGTAATAAATATTCAATGTACATACTAGATACAATTTTACGATATGAACATATGTCTTGAATATTATAAGACGTTAAGTTTTATATGAATCGCAGTAAGTTATATTAGCAATAGATTAAATTTTAGTTGTACAACTTGAATCAGCAAAAGATGTATGGTTTTCGTCAAAATCTTTATTCATAACTAGCTTTTGCTCGCGGCTCCGCCCACGTGATCAAACAAACAAACAAACAATCAAACTCTACAGCTTTATAATATTAGTATAGATTTGGGGTAGCTTAGCAACGGAAGCCTTCAAATAATATTATTTCTGTAGGCACACACATGTAAACTGTAACCTAGTTAGCGTGAAGCGTGCGTGAGTGACGAATGCAATATTTGCTTAGTTGTAGTTTTTCTATGTATATTATAGCAGGCGGCTTTGCCCGCCGAGTAGTTCTTAGTTAGTTCTGTATACGGAGTCGTGAATAAACCATGGTACTCAACACTTGCGTATAATTGTCCATCCTCATCTTAGGTAATAGACGCCACATCTATTATTACCTAAACTGGTGACCCGACATTTACCGAGTGTGGACAATGGTCAAGTAAAGTGTTGGAAAATGTACCCTAAAAGTGTTGTTTGCGAAGGCGTTCATCTGCGATCGGTTTCCGCCATTTACACGGGAACACGTTCGACGAGATGGAGGTTGGCGCGACGGGAACATCATGTGGAATAGGCACCTTCCGTCAGCAGTGATGGAGGCGTCCAGGCCACCGGAGGTGATGGAGCTCGCGAGGCACATATCGCGGACCCCCAGCACCACAGAAGAACTCATAGCCGCATTGGAGGAATTGAGTCTCGAAGTTGCCGAGTTACGGCAATCAAGACATCAAGTCAAATGTCGCGGCGGGCCAAGAGGACACCTTAACCGCTCAAGATCGCGGACGCGGGACTTCAGGAAGAACCGAAAACACCCAGAATGGCTTTGCTTTTATCATTACCGGTATGGACTTAAGGCCGAAAAATGCATCCAACCGTGTAACTGGAAGAAAGGCAAGGCCTCACCGCGTCCGGCGGGAAACTGAAGGCGATACAACCGAGGGCGGAGGCTTGTATCGACAACATTAATCACCGCCTATGCGTAACTGATAGGAAAACAGGTCTTAATTTTTTAATTGACACGGGCGCCGACGTTTCTGTTCTCCCTGTGTCAAAAGTGTGCGTGTCCGGGAAATTCGCGAGTGATTCCTCATATAAGGTTTACGCGGCAAACGGCACGGAAATTAAGACCTACGGTACGCGTACGTTAGTGTTAGATTTAAATTTAAGGAGGGCATTTAGATGGACGTTTATCATAGCCGCTGTTAAACAACCCATAATCGGTGCCGACTTTTTAGGCCATTATGGTTTGTTAGTTGATTTAAGCGCGCGGAGATTGAGAGATCAAATTACTCAGCTAAATGTCCTCACTTCAGTTGTTCGTAATATTAGCTGTGAGTCATTAATTAAGACAATAGATAGTAAAAATACATGGCATGAACTTTTGTGTAATTACCCGGAACTGACTAGGCCTGTATCATACAAAGATACTCCTAAGCATTCCGTTTACCATGTGATCGAGACCACCGGACCCCCGGTGTATGCGAAAGCCAGACCTTTACCGCCCGATAGGTACGCGAAAGTCAAGGAGGAATTCCGGATAATGACCGAGTTAGGTATCTGCCGACCGTCTAAGAGCGCATGGGCAAGCCCTTTGCACGTGGTACCCAAGAAAAACGGGGAACTGCGGCCATGCGGCGATTATAGACGCTTAAACGCGATGACTAAGCCCGATCGTTATCCGATTCCCAGGTTGCACGATTTTAAATATTTATTAGCTGGTAAGAAGACTATATTTACTAGGCTAGACTTAAATCGTGCATATCATTTTATTCCAGTTGCTCCGGACGACGTCGAGAAAACTGCGATCATAACGCCATTTGGGCTGTTCGAATTCCCACGGATGACTTTTGGGTTGCGCAACGCTGCCCAGTCATTCCAAAGATTTATGGACAGCGTGGTACTACGAGGACTAGATTTTTTATTTAATTACATCGATGACGTCATTATTGCCAGTGAGACTCTCGAACAGCACAAACAGCATTTGAACACAGTTTTTAAACGGTTCAACGAATATGGTATCACGATTAATGTGTCTAAATGTGCTTTTGGTAAATCTAGTCTTGAGTTTTTAGGTTTCGAAGTGTCAACGAACGGGCTCAGACCACTTGACGACAAAGTGCAAGCCATCATTAATTTTCCGAGACCCGATACAGTGGCGCAACTGCGACGATTTCTAGGTATGTTAAATTTTTACAGATCGCATATACCTAGGGCTGTCGCATATCAGTTAGAATTAAATAAATATTTGCATAATACCAAGAAAAATGATAAAACTATTATAGAGTGGACCGATACAGCAATCGAGGCATTTAAGAAATGTAAGGAAAGCTTACAAAGCGCCGCTACATTATCTTATCCTTTGCCTGACACCAATTTAGCGCTGATGACAGATGCATCAGATACTTGTATTGGTGCAGTTTTGCAACAATACGTTGACAATGTTTGGCAACCACTCGGATATTTTTCTAAGAAATTAACGCAAACGGAGAATAAGTACTCTACGTATGACAGAGAGTTGTTGGCAATATTTATGGCTATTAAACATTTTAAAAGCTTAATAGAGGGTCGATCATTGACAATTTTTACAGATCACAAACCCCTTATTTTTGCTTTTTCAAAGATTAATAGTGATAAAGAGAGCCCGAGAAGAATACGACAACTGTCATACATCAGTGAATTTACCACTGATATAAAATATGTGAGTGGCAACCATAACGTTGTGGCTGACGCACTGTCTCGCGTTGAAGCAATTAATTGTCCGACCGTGTTAGATTTCACTGAAGTAGCAAAACAACAGACTCGTGACACATATTTACGGCAGGCGTTAGTCTCATCAGGCAGTAATTTGCAATTTAAGCAAATATGTTTACCAAACACTGGTGTAAATATTTATTGCGAGACTTCGACAAAAAATATAAGGCCATATTTACCGCTATCATTTAGGGAAGTAGCATTTCGTTCTGTCCACAACCTTAGTCATCCAGGCATTAAAACAAGTAAACAATTAGTTAAGCAGAAATTTTTCTGGCCGGACATGGATAGGGATATTGCAAAATGGGCAAGATCGTGTATGCAGTGTCAAAAGACAAAAATCACAAGACACACGATAACCGGTCTAGGAGAATTTGAGCGATCTGACAAATTTTCCCATGTGCACATTGACATAGTCGGCCCACTCAGTACATCAGTTGATGGCTATCGTTATTGTGTAACAATGATAGACCGTTTTACTGGATGGCCTGAATGTTATCCTGTACGAAATATTACAGCGGAGACGGTAGCTAGGGTAGTGTTTGAAGGATGGATTTCTCGTTTTGGATGCCCTGAGAAGCTAACGAGCGACCAAGGCAGACAATTCGAGAGTGATCTATTTCATCATTTAATGAAATACTTAGGCATCCATAAACTACGTACTACACCTTATCACCCGCAAAGCAATGGCATGATCGAACGATGGCATAGAGCACTGAAAGTGGCTCTTATGGCACGTTTAAATTGCAACACGTCATGGGTCGACGAACTGCCAGCCGCGTTACTAGGTTTGCGAGCGGCACCTAGAAGTGATAGTGGCGTGAGCGCAGCTGAGTTGACCTATGGAAAAACACTCAGACTACCAGGCGATTTTTATGATAACGCGAAATTTAGTGGTTCGGACTCTGAATATTTAAGTAAGCTCAGAGAAACCATCTCTAAATTGAAACCGAGGCCACCTAGTCATAAGAATTCACGCTCTTTATTCCTTCCCAGCGATCTCGCTACGTGTAAAAGTGTTTTTGTGAGAAGCGAGGTAATGCGAAAGTCTCTACAGCCTCCTTATGATGGCCCGTACAGCGTCATAAGAAGGCAGGGCAAGACTTTCGTCATTAAGGTAGGGGATAAAGAGACGACCATTTCGGTAGATAGAATTAAGCCGGCGTATGTAATTAACGACTCACAGGCTACAAATATGTGTGATAATGATATTATTGTTAGAGATAGTAATTTTTGTTCCGATAACGCAGACACTTCTAGCAAAGTTTTCCATCCGAAAACGACGCGGAGTGGACGCATTATCAAATCGCCCATACGTTTTGCGCTTTAAGCAAAATAATGTATGTTAGTAATGTAATGTAATATGTTAGTAGGTCACCTACTGGTCACATTTTGTAAACAGTGTAATTTGCTTTTATTTTCTTTTATGTGTGTTTTAATACTTCTATATGTTTGTGTATTTTGTTTATCTTGTGGTGTGTCCCTGTATTTTGTATAAGTTTGTACCCCATATCTGTGCAGTTTCTTTATTTTTTGTAAGAGGGGGAGTACTGTAGGCACACACATGTAAACTGTAACCTAGTTAGCGTGAAGCGTGCGTGAGTGACGAATGCAATATTTGCTTAGTTGTAGTTTTTCTATGTATATTATAGCAGGCGGCTTTGCCCGCCGAGTAGTTCTTAGTTAGTTCTGTATACGGAGTCGTGAATAAACCATGGTACTCAACACTTGCGTATAATTGTCCATCCTCATCTTAGGTAATAGACGCCACATCTATTATTACCTAAAATTTCGGTAGCTTAGCAACGGAAGCCTTCAAATATGAATATTTTTCCCCGTTTTTGCAACATTTTTCACTGATGCTTCGCTTCTAATGGTCGCAGCGTAATGCTATATAGCCTAAAGCCTTCCTCGATAAATGGACTACCCAACACAAAAATAATTTTTCAATTCCAACCAGTAGTTCCTGAGATTAGCACGTTCAAACAAACAAACAAACAAACAATCAAACTCTACAGCTTTATTATTAGTATAGATGTAGGCTAAGAAAGCGCTTATGACTGCTCAAGGACACAACATTTGTCATTAACAAGACTAACCTAAGACTGGCAGGAAAAGGCACACCAACAAGCATGGGAAGAGGGAGGGGATCCTTAAATGTATAGATTCAGTTGGTCGTTGAGCCGTTGGTCAATTGGATTGAAAATCTTTTCAAATTAAACCCGCTATTATGGAGCTAAATACCTCCGTAGTGCAGTGGGTGAGTAGCCAACTAGGCAGCGAGAGGCCATCGTCAACGAAAACAGCAAACTCATCGATAAGTTTATTGTATTCGAATGCACGTGCAACTTAATCTACATTAATATTATAAAGAGGTAGATTTGTATTTTTGTATGTAACGAATAAACATAAAAACTACTGGACCGATTTGAAAAATTCTTTCACCATTAGAATCCTACATTATCCCTGATGAACATAGGCTTTTTATCCCGGAAATAGCAGATCACGCGGGCGGAACCGCGAAGAAGCTAATAGTAAATGTTACAAAATGAAATAATTAAAAACAATGAAGTCGGTTTTTGATTACCCATATAGGTATGGTATTACATTTTCTGAGCACATTTACCATAGTAATGTATATATTTTTTTACACCATCAGAAAGTAGAGAATTCAATGAACAAGAAACCAACAGACTTTTTTAAAAAAGCTCATATTTTGACGTGAGAATTTTCGTTTGAAAATTAGGCTGCTTTTTCGATATTAAGTCAAAATAAGGTGCAAAAATAAATATTTTAAATCAAATAAATTACAGTGTATTTGGGATACAAAAAGGTAAGTTTTCACCAAATTTCGTGGAAAAAAATTATTTATTATAATAGATAAAAATAAAAACAAAAAACTTGGTTATTTGAATTTTTCACATATATTTTGAGGTTATGTGAAGAAAGTGTGTATACAAAAGTTGTAGATCTTTTTATTACCTACAACTTTGCGATTTAACTTTTTTCCATAGGACTTGTAGTTTTTCCGGAAATCGAGATAAACCGTTTTTTACCCTTAAAAGCCCCCCCCTTCCCACTTCCCGACCTCAGATCGCCGTTAATTTATTTTTCCTATGAATTTTGTTGTATTCTCTTCCTTTTACAATGGGTTTGATTCTACTATAAATTTGTTTCTATTTTTACCATTTTCAACCGGATAATCACCAGTCTACCCAACTGAAATTATGAAATTCTATCATCCCAATACCGATCCCTCGTCAGATTCACAAAGGAACGTTATTAATCCCGAGTTACTTTCGTCTCCCCAACCGTGGAGCGACGCGGGTTGACAATTCAGTCAGATCTGGCACAGTTTTACGGTTGTGTTTGTATTTTAATAGGAGAATTATACAATACAATCAAAAACTCTTTATTGTATAACCAATAATCACTTAAAATAATTCACATAGGACTGCTTAATGGTTTTACAATGGGCGGTCTTATCGCTACGAGCGATCTCTGCCAGACAACCTTTGAATGGACAGAAATTCAAGTAAAAGAAGTCACGGTGGTGTACAATAAAGAGAGAGAGAGAGAGAATTATTGTATTAAACACCTTCTTTTTTTATTTAATTGAACGACGGTCCAAAAAACGTTGGCTTGACTTATTGGAGAGAGACA
Organism: Amorpha juglandis; assembly: GCA_949126905.1. NCBI lineage: Eukaryota > Metazoa > Arthropoda > Insecta > Lepidoptera > Sphingidae > Amorpha > Amorpha juglandis. The sequence continues at coordinate 2,197,091 of OX421368.1, forward strand.
TGAGAGCCAATAGTCTCACTATAGAGGATGCTCAAGATCGGGCGAAGTGGAGGCGTTTAAGTAGGAAGGCGGACCCTGGCACTAAGCCGGGATAACGAAAGGCAGAAAGAAAGAACGACGAGACGAGCAAGTTGCTCGACTGATGGCGACGCCTGCCATAAACAAAGAACGACGAGACGAGCAAGTTGCTCGACTGATGGCGACGCCTGCCATAAACAGATGTAACACCACACAGAACTTTGAATTACAAAGCACTGTATAGCACTGAACTGCCACCAACTTCAAAAAAGGAGGATGTGAACTACGTAAAATACATAATAGTATATTTATGTAAATGTAGTATTTTTTGTATGTATTTCGAAGGTATGTGAAGTCTGCCAACCCGCATTAGGCCAGCGTGGTGGACTAAGGCCTAACCCCTCTCATTCAGTAGAGGAGGCCCGTGCCCAGTGGGACATGTATACAGGAATAGTAAAAAGAAAAATGTAAAAAATCTTAACGCATACTCTTAAAGACAAAATAGACAGTTTCACTATCCAACATCTCCGTAAAATAGTGCGTCTACTAAAGCAGTAAGTTATCCGAGAGACTTGGGTCACGTTTCCTCCACGTCAGAGACATGCGTTAAATATGTCAATCTGTAACACCCACGTCACATACGGACAGACAGATTCCGTTCCTGTTCGCATTGACGCGGATTAAATTATTTCGCGAGTAGAGCGAGTTGTTGTTGGACCGGCAAATGCGAATTTAAGACTGACGAAAAATATGGTTCTTAGTTCTTTTCTTATTACAGTCTGGCAATGGAGCATGTCATCTGATGGTAAGTGATCTCCACCGCCCATGTATGCCATACTAGAATCATAGGCGCGTTGCCGTCTTTAAAGGGGATAGTTAGGGATTGGGACGGGGAGGGCATTTGGGTCTGCGGATATCTCACTCACCGTACGTAACGCAGCAGCCGCTACTTTACGTCGGTTTTCTGTGAGATACTGATAACGACCCGATCAAGTTGGCCAATACATGCTGTAGACAAAACTATCTACAGCGTCGCTCTGCCACTCATAGTTCAGTGCAGTTCGCTCGCCTAATGGTATGCGCCATCGAGGCCAGCTATGTGTTAAATAAGGTTTTTTAATACTTTATATGTTGAATAATTTCTTTGGTTTTATTTGTTATCAGAATAATAACGTGATAATAAGGTATTTTAACCAACTGGAACACCGACTTGTGGTTGCAAATTATGTGCGGTTGAAGTGAAATGTACTGAATCAAACGGTTTTTTTTTATCCTGGCTCGGCAAAATGACTACGCTACACCTGTTGGTAAGTGTAGCGCAATCTAGTAATAGTGTCGACCAACGATAAACGATGTGTCCATCGTAGGTTCGCAATATCATGCCGGCCTGCCAAAGGGCCAAGGGGGAGGGGAAGGAAAAAGGGATGGGAAAAGGGTTAGGATCAGGGGGCAAGCCACCTGGGGAGAACCGGATATGCACTGGCTGACCCTGGAACGCGACCCACACAAAATGGGCCACTATGGCAGGTTTTAGCACCAGTGTACGGTGGTCGCTATCCGGTCGGATACAAGTACCCTCCCACCAGCAACATTTTATTTGGATTTTATTTGTTTTCAGAATAATAAGTGATTGTAAGCTATTTTAATCAACTGGAACACAGACTTGTGGTTTCAAATTATGTGCGGTTGTGGTGAAATCTACTGAATCAAACGGTTCCATTTATTATGCATAATTTTCATATTACAATCTCACACCTTTATCCATTAAGGCGTAAGCAGAGGTGTAACTTATACACGCACGGTTCGCTCAGTTTATTTCCGTGCCATTATGTGATAGGTCTTTCTTAAGTCATCATCTTCATCAGCCACAAGACGTCCACTGCTGAACATAGGCCTCTCCCAAAGATTTCCAGACCGACCTGTTGGAAGCGGCCTGCATCCAGCGACTTCCTGCGATCTTTATCAGGTCGTCTGTCCACCTTGTAGGTCGACGTCCAACGCTGCGCTTGCCAGTACGTAAGTAAGTAAATTAAGTACTTAAGTACTTACTTTCTTAAGTACTTGCGTGATTTTTCAAGTTTGAAAATTCAAACATAAATCATTGTGAGACAACATCTTATGTCTCTCATCTAACGTAGTTCAGTGCCATGCTGTTCTTTATAATTCAAAGTTATGTGTGGTGCTACTTCTGTTTATAGGCAGGCGTGGCGCTTACCATCAGGCGAGCGATTGGCTCGTCTCGTCATTCAATCAAATAAAAAATAATAAAAAAAACACATCTCCGAAAACTAACTTATCGCCAGGAAAATCAGTTTTACATAATAAGCTACAAAAGCGCTCGAGCGTTCATTATAAATTGTACGTGTACAAAATCTTACATCTGATAAATGCACTCGTAGTAACTCGGGCGTGATACGAAATTACAAAACGCTACAATTGGGAATTAGACTATGTTTATTTTATTTTATACATTATTACATTTACTGAAAAATAATACTAATAGAAACTTTTTTGCTAAAACAGAACTTAAATTGACTAAAAATGAGGTTGCAGTTCATGTTTTAAATATTGGTATGAGCAAAGGTGGGCGTGTAGTGAGAAATTCTCACTATCTCCCTCGCACGCGTGTGCCGTAATGGCCATTTGCCACGGTGACGTCAATGTAATACTAGAAGAATCATTAGCGCGTTGCCGATCTTAAAGGAAAGGGATTGGGAAGGGTGGGGGATTTGGGCCTCCGAATATCTCACTCACCATACAAAATACAGCAGCAAGCCGCTCCTTCACGTCGGTTTTCTGTGAGAAAGTGATAACGACCCGGTCGAGCCGGCCCTTTCATGCTGTAGACTAAACTGTGTACAGTGTGGCTCTATCTACACTAATATTATAAAGAGGAAAGATTTGTGTTTTTGTATGTAACGAATAAACTTAAAAACTACTGGACCGATTTCAAAAATTATTTTGCCGTTAGAAAGATACATTATTACTAAGTAACATAGGCTACTTTTTATCCCGGAAAAAGCACGCGGGCCGAGCCACGAGGTAAAGCTAGTCACTCATAGAAACACGTTTTGGCCGTTTTGACACTTAGCGAAAAGCTTACTTAAATGTTGTTTGAGAATCCGACCTTACCCCCGTATTCATAAACGTTACTATGAGGCCACATAGGTTAGTCTATTTTTAGATTAAATTCCGATACTAATACAAAATATATAAGTGAAGTCGGAAGAACAACGTAGATATGTCATTTCTCTTTGGGAGTCGTAAATCGGACCGCAAACACACGTGTTTGCTAGCCTCTGTGTTGACTTCAACAACAATTACTGGGTCTGTGTCACCGATATTGAAATAACATTTAGCGACTGTTTTACTAAAAGTAATTGCTACTTACCAAATAACACATAAAACGTTGAAATTCTAAAATCACACTGACATATATTCCAGAAGAAATATGGCTGCAAGGTACTTAAAAAAAATGTCAGTCATAGGGATTGCCGATAGAAGTGAAAACATATGACTTAGAATTTTGTTATTTTTCAACTTAAAATATTAGTATATTTATTTAGTACTCACTATTGTACTGTACAGTGATTCTACAATTAAACAATTAATTAAGACAATAATCAAACTCAAACACTATTTGAACAATGTACAGTATATACACATTGAACATTTTACTAAATCCATTCGATTTTACTCTTTTACTCACCGAGACAAATGTTTATGTGATTCACAAATATTTGTTTCGGGTCTAGGTGTTGTGGGACCGCAAGTCCTTCGCAGTACAGGTACCCACAATACAGGTTAATTTAGTGTGGGGTAAGGACTATGTGTGAGGCTGTTGGGTGTATTTATTTATTTATTGGACACACTGTTTGTGACAGTGACCGCGTATCGAGTCCGAAGTATGTTTGTTCAGATCTTATACATTATTGTGCGGCCTTTCTGCGCTGCGACGTCTCGGACCTCGGATTACGATTACAAGGAAATATTCGTATATTCCCCGCTAAGAGTGGTAGAGCCACGCTGTAGATAGTTTTGTCTCGAGCATGAATGGGCCGGCACGACCAGGTCGTTACCACTGACAGAAAAAACCGACGTAAAGTGGCGGATTGCTACTGCGTTTCGTACGGTGAGTAAGATATCCGATACCCAAATTCTGCTCCAATCCCTTAATTATCCTTTTCCTTTAAGGTCGGCAACGTGCCTATGATTTTTCTGGTATTATGGGCGTACACGGGTGGTGGAGATCACTTACCACCAAGTGACTCACTTGCTTGTTTGCCGGTCTATGCTATAAAAATAAAAAAGGTTTTACAATGTATTTTAATTTTTTGTGAGACAGTGGTAACGACCCGGTCGAGCCGGACCATTCGTGCTGTAAACAAAACTATCTACAGCGTGGCTCTACCACTCAAAATAAACGTAAATATATAAACGGGTTACATCACAAATCTTACAGTACTAATAAAAATCATACATACATAACGTAAACAACTGTAATAAATAATGCTTCGATATTACAACACACCGTGTAAACAAAAGCACCACGATTCCAGCAAGAATTTCATACTCGGATTGTAGACAATCAAACGATGAGCCGGCGAGATTTCTCTAAAGACCATAAAGATTTCCTCCGGGGGGAATCATGCCAATTCCTCATAAAGCGCGGAATATGGAGTGTACTTCGCACACAATATTTGCTGGCCGCCACTTCGTTTCATTGTGGACGTGAGGCGGTTTTAGGATTTTCTCTTGGTTTATATTTGCGACTAAAATTTGCGATTGTTGTTCGTTATTTAAATTTTACACTCATAAAAAAATAGTAATACGCACTCACGCCAGTATAAGGCGTAGGCAGAGGTATGTAGTACACCCACATTTCGCCGAGCGTATTTCCGTCCCATGATGTGATAGGGGCCAAGTCTATCGCCATACCGGGCACAATTCCAGACTGCGGGTTGATACTGAGCATGAGATGAAAATAGCAAATCGAGAGACCTGCGACAGTAAGGGGAATGGATGGCCGTTGCAGGCATACGGATAAAAGGATGTAAAAAAACAGTAAAAGATGTAACCAGCAAGTCATGTCTCAAACCCCTCAGAAGAACCGGACATACACTGGCTGATCCTGGAACGCGACCCACATAAGGTGTGTGGTTAACCATAGCAGGTTTTAACACCATGTGTACGGTGGTCGCTATCCGGGCTATTTTCACTGGCTCCAATGTTCTTTAATCTTTAATGTTTGTGTGATCCACTAATATTTGTTTCGGGGTCTGGGTGTTGTGAGACCGACAGTCTCTCGTAGTTCTTGATACCCACGACACAAGACTTGTATCTTACTGTGGGGTCAGGACTATGTGTGTTGGCTGTATTTATTATTATTAAAAAATAAATCCGAAACACTAGACAAGGCAACTTTCGAAGACGTTCTGTCACTTAGGAATCAACTTGCCCAGTCATATATTATTCAGCTCAGCTCAGTTCAACACGCTACTGAATTACAATTGGTACTGGTCTTATGCAATCTAGTTACATTTCTACTCGTATGTAGACTGCCCTTACTGACTGCCTCTTTTCCATATTCAAATATCTCAGCACAAAAGTACGACAAATTATTATGCAGAGCATGTCTTTTCTACGACTTTATGTGTTACGATTTTAAGTACGATAAATATTTTGTATGTGGTTGCCCTGAAACAGAGTTACGTTCGCTAGAAGAGGACATTTTATTGCTTTTCTTGACATTTATTTGCTGTATCTGAGATAAATATTACGAGATTCTATTTACGTTTTTAAGTAAATGAATTATCTACAATAATATCTTGAATGCAAGTATGAAAATATGTTTGTAGGGAGTAATTGCTGGAACTACTGAGCTGATTTTGAAAATTCTTGTTATAGGAACATTCATTATCCTTGATTACTACGTATTTCATTACTATAATAGTGTTTTCAGTAAGCAGAAGACATTCACGAGGACGGAATCCTAGCAAAAGCTGTCCTAAATAATACGAAACTGAGTTTGTTTGTATATTTATGATGCTTTCGCGTCTAAAATAAATTTTGCAGTTAAAGAATCTTATCTCAACTAATTTTGTTTAGAGACAATGAAATATTGTGTTATAATTACATAGTCATTCTCTGGCTTAATATCTAAATTACTACATTCTAGCCTCCTTTTTTTCTTAACAGAGACTGGCAAACTATGCCAGAACAATCATGAACGTCTTGCCGACCTTAAAGAAATAAAAAATTGCTGATACAGAGGTTATTAGGGCCTCGAGATATATCGCTTACCATACGAAATTTGATGCCAAGCGTGATATATGTTGATAAGTAGGTAATCGTTTTACTACATTTTAGCCATTTACACAAACGACTAAAGATAACGCATACCAGACTCACTACTAGAAACCCCTAGACCCCTTTCCCTCCTTCCACTTATCGCATTTTATTACGACCTTAAGTCTAGTCCTGCAATGCTGTACAGTCTAATTATTAACTAACAATGAAGAAATATTACACCAAAAAATCATCAGTTTTTCGCATAATAAATAATGTTTCTGAAATATGAAATAATTTAATTATACACAATGAAAATAATTTAGTAACAAATGTGAAATTAATGCTCCGTGTTAGTTTATAAAATTCTCGCACATCACAATAAATCAAAGTTAACCACACGTAAACGCGAAATGGGTTTAAGGCGCAGCATAGATTTTAATTTAACTTCTTTTAATACTAGTTCAATTAGTTCTATTAATTGTTAATTATCGCTTGCTGTAACGGTGAAGAAATCATCGTGAGGAAACCTGCATAACTGAGAACTCGATTAGATTTTTCGAAGGTATGTGAAGTCTACCAACCCGCATTAGGCCAGCGTGGTGGACTAAGGCCTCTTATTCCGTAGAGGAGGCCCGTGCCCAGCAGTGGGACGTGTATTATACAGGGCTAGTAAAAAAAATACTAGTTCGGATAAATGTGAAACTTAATCAGCCTCGCTTTCCCACTGTTGGACAAAGGCATCCTTCCATTTCAATAGAGGGATGAGGGGGGATTGGACCGTGTACAAAGCACGCTAGTTCAATATAAGTTAGTGGCTGGTGGGAGGATATTCGTATCCGACCGGATAGCGACCACCGTACCGTGCTAAATCTGCCATATCTTGACCCTTCCCCTCCCCTTTGGTCCTGGCATGAGATACTGCCGGGGTCACAAGTACCCTGTTAGTAGGAATCCCTGTAGGTCATCCCAAGGGTCAAAAAAGTATAGGTTAGTGTATCGCCTTGCTCTACACCACAAACTGCTGAGATTTGGGTTATTTTAGGGTCCTTCTCAGGTCATACAATCCTTAATTTAAAAATATGAATTGCCTAGTTTTAAATTGATGATCGATATGACGCACAATGATAGGCTCGCTTCAGTCTCGTTAAGAATTATTTTAATTAAATTAAGTCTTAGTATTATATTAGCAGCGATAGCTCATCGGGGAGTGGTATGGACTGTCGAGAAAAAGTCGCAGGTTCGAAACCAGCCCCAAGAGCATACACCACTGAATTTTCTAAGTTACGTGTATATTAATTGTTAATTATCGCTTGCTTTAACGGTGAAGGAAACAACGTGAGGAAACCTGCATACCTGAGAATTTCGAAGATATGTGAAGTCTGCCAACCCGCATTAGGCCAGCGTGGTGGACTAAGGCCTAATCCCTGTCATTTAATAGAGGAGGCCCGTGCCCAGCAGTGGCACGTATATAATACAGGGCTAATTAAAAAAAACAATTTAAGTCTCATAATGCAGTAATAAGCATAAGTTCAGTGTAGGCACTTTGCCGTGTTAAGATTAAAAAGTCGGGATAAGCATAGTGCAGTACAACGCAAAACTTTGAAAATATTAAATAAACATTTATAACCCTTAAAAGAAGGTGTGTACGGTTTATGATTGTAATTTATTTTTCGTTCGAAGCCTCATAATTCCAGTCGTTTTCAGTTGAAGCAGTTGTTCACGTAATTAATATAATGGAACAATAATACATTATGTTCCCGGGCCAGGGTTGTCACCGTCAAGTGAGCGTTGTGACTGCTGTGTCAATATAGAATACAAGGATTATATTCGAAATGTTGCCAGTGTCAAATTTCGTACTGTTGATTATTATTATATTATTTGATAATGGATTGTGATAGCAGTAATGGGTTTTAATGTTTAATTTGTAAAGAGAATTGGTTCGACTTTAATGCCATTTTAGCACCCTTCTATTCTATTCACCCTTCTATTGTTTAAGTTTGTAAACATATTTCCATGTTTTAATTAATTTTCGAGTGGTAGAGCCCCTCTGTAGACCGTTTTGCCTACAGCATGAATGGGCCGGCGCGACCGGGTCGTTACCACTGTCTGACAGAAAACCAACGTAAAGTAGTGGCTTGAGATATCTGGAGGCCCAAATCCCCCTTCCCTTCTGATATCACTTGATGACCCACTTATACGCTTGAACCACAATGACACTGGAAATATCAGTGTAAATATTAATGATCATGATTGATGATTGAAAATTGGTCGGTGTGGAAATCTTTGGGCGAGGCCTATGTTCAGCAGTGGACGTCTTGTGGCTGATAATGATGATGATGATTCTTTAACTGAAAACAAAGGACCATTAAACGAAGCCCTAGAGTAAACCCTAGAAGAAATTCACATTCGAGATGGCTTGGGTGCACGCAATTTCGAAGTCAGTCATAATTCACGTAGATTACGATAACAGTTATTTAATGTACGAATGTACATTTAGTTGCTCTGGCGACTTTATATGCTAATTGCTGAATTCAAAATCACTGAAACGGAAGGCATTTGTTGATGTCGAAGAGACTGCTCACTGGATTTTTTTATTATCCGAGTACGGCAAAGTGACTGCACTACATCCGACGGTAAACGTAGTGCAGTCCAAAAAAAACCAGAGACATGGATGATGGTAGGACAGAAAATAAGTTTATCGTTGGTCACAAGAATCATGCCAGCCTGTATAAATAAATGCTTCTTCACACTCCGAAAAAGGAAGAAATTAATCGAGGGGTCTGCGACACAACAGACGAATGACCAATACAGGCACCGGGACACAAAGATGTACCATTAGTCTTAGTCATGTCGAAAGCCCCTCGGGAGAACCGGATATACACTGGCTGATCCTGGAACGTGATCCTCACAAGGTGTGAGGGTCACTATGGATGTTTTAACACCATGTGTACGGTGGTCAAGATCTTGGCGGATATGAATAACCTACCAGCCAGCGTGAACACTGAATATAATAGCTGTATACATCCAGAGTAATGGATGAAGATCGTCACGGAATGGATGCCCCCAGACGAACAGCTTAGGTTGCTGCACACAATAATAAAAGGATAAGTCGAGGGCAAGGTCCCTCGTATGCGAGAGGCATTAAGGGTTGGTACCACCGCTTTGCCTTTTTTGCCGTCAAGCAACAGTGTGTAAGTACTGTTGTGTTCCAGTTTGAAGGACATTGAATCCAGTGAAATGACTGTGTATTATGAGACTTAACATCTTATGTCTTGTGGTGACGAGCGCAGTGCGCAATACTTTGTAATTCAACGTTCTATGTGGTGTTACATTTGTTTATGTGCAGGCGTGGCACTTCCCATCAGGCGAGCGACTTGCTCGTCTCGTATGTTCAGCGTCAGCGTCAGCGTCATCAGCAGTATGTTAATGATTACCAATGAAGTTGCTCTAGTGAATAAATTATATTTTTTTCATAAATATCATTGTAGAATATAATTTCCTTAATAAATATTCCGTTAAGCGATTATTGTGAGGATATTTGGTTATTTTTTCCTGCAGCGTAGTCTAGCAGTAGGCAAAGCATAGTAAGTCAAAAATATGAAAAATGCATTTTATTTTAATTTAGGTCGGCATGAAATACGCACAATTTTATAATTCTTAAATACCAATTAAATAAATAAATACAACAGTCATATATATCATACATCGGCCTGAGCTCTAGTGTAGTCATTTTGCCGTATTAATATAGAAAATCTTTTGTTACAAAATAATATATCTTTACATTCAAATGCCATTACGTTACATCGTAACTATAAAGTTAGCAAGCCTGATTCTTGCTCCGATAACATAGTACTGAGCGAGTTAGCTCGTAAAAACAATATTATTCGAGTTAACAGCTTCATTTATGTAGTACAAATAAGTTTTATTTTGCACATTATCACAAGAAATGGTGTATAATGTAACGTGGCTTTGGTTCCACAAAATCGTATGTGTTTTCGTAAAGAAGTGCTGTTATTATTTACTAGAAGATGGCAGGTGTCATATGTAGGTTATGCCCAGATTTTGTAAGGCTGTTCAATGTAAAAATTATATATTGAAGCAAAACTTCTTTAGCACCGTTGTGATTTTAAACTTGATGAAACGAAAAGGCGACAGAAAAAATAGACAAACATGTTGATAAATAGAATTTAGCCTGCGAGAGAATGAGATAGATTACAAGTATGCTACCATGTGTCTTTGCACCTGCGTACAACGAAGCCTTCGAAAAATGTGTCATAAACAACGTGGTGTATCATTCACGTCTACAAAACTTCGTTAGTTAATTAACTTAATAATTCTGAAGCTTCACTTCTGCCGTGTGTGAATTGCACACACACCCTTTTTTATTTATTTGACACACCTGTTAAGGCTTTCGAACGAAATATGAAAACTTGTACGTCAAACGCTTTATTGGGTTTCTGGAAGATTCATAGATAATTGTATCGTCAAATGGTGTGTCAATTACTAAGAAGCAATTGCTCGCAAATTGGATCAAAGATTATTACATGTTTCACTAAATAACGTTTCAGAACCTCAAATTGAATTGGCAGCGCTGTCAAAATCAAAGATATGTAAGTTAAATGTTGATTTGATCAGCCTTTGAGAAACCGGGTGTTAGCCAGTTAGTAAGAGGTAAGAGTATGTAGTGAGTATAAATAAATAAATATACCCAACAGTCACATACATAGTCCTGGTCTCACAGTAAGATACGAGTCTTGTGTCGTGGGTATCAGGAACTACGAGAGACTTTCAGTCTCACAACACCCAGGCCCCGAAACAAATATTCGTGGTTCACACAAACAATTGTCTGAGCGTGAGAACCCAGGGCCTCTCACTTCGCAGCCGGCTTCTCGCCTACTGCGCCACGGATGCTATAAAATTTGACTTACTCATTTACCAGCCTCTGAATAAAAAAATAAAAAAACAAATTTCCAACTTACATAATTAGACAACTAGGGTGCCCTAAGGGTCGTAGTTAGAGCACGGAACGGCCAGTGCGGATCGGAAATTAAAGCGGGCCGCGGGCGGACGAGCAGATGTACCCCATCTGCGTTCCGACCGCAATTCTGTCCCCGCTGGCGGAAAAATGGTTACCTCATGCCCCGGCTACGTGCAACACAACCTTTTATTAGTAGGGGAATTGTCAACATTGGTCTACAAATAATGCCAAAAATTTGCAAAAAAATTAACTTAAGTTACTTTGCCTTGTGAGTATTTATTTTAATGCACGGTAAAGTGCACTTCACCTGATGTTAAGCGCAAGCAATCTAAAAACACCACCAACCAACAATGAGTGATCACCAGAATAATGCCGACCTTCATACTCTTCTTCGTACTCCGAAGACTTCGAATACTGATAATCCACTAAGAACATTATTTAAACTTTTGATTCGAAAAATACATAATTTTCTTAATATTGAATTTCTGCCTGGTGTGGCGATCGATTCATCACCTACCACATTATGGGACGGAAATATACTCTTCGAACCGTGAGTACTATTTGCACCTCTACCTACCCTTATGTGATTACAAGCGTGAACTTGTATCATGTTAACTATTTATCAATTATTATTCTCTCAAAAGGATTATAAACGAGAGCAATGATTGAGCTAGAAATTCTAAGTTACCTCTCCCGGCTTGTGGATCGGATTAAATACTCCAGCTTCTACTACTACAACAAGCATTGACTACATTCGAAAAAACAGGATATCTCAATCGAAATTCAGTTTGAAGTACGCAAAGCCCCATATATAGACGTCAAACGTAACGATTGCCAATGGAAATTGAAACGCACGAGCGAAAGATTAAGTTCCAAATCCGTTTGAATCCACTTTTATTGCAGGACTCAGAAGAATCTCCCCTTTAAATCATTCCATTCGTTCATTTCCTTTTTCGCGTATTTTCGACACCCGGTACACAGTTGATAGATAAACGGTAACACAGTATCAGTGGTAGACATTGGATTGAAGCCAAGTGTATTGAAAATATTACACTAATTACTAGCTTTTCCTCGCGGCTCCGCCCGCGTGATCTGCTTATTCCGGGATAAAAGGAGCCTAAATTTATCAGGGATAATGTAGGATTCTAATGGTGAAAGAATTTTTGAAATCGGACCACTAGTTTTGAGGTTTATTCGCTACATACAAAAATACAATTTTTTCCTCTTTATAATATTAGTTTAGATAGTATTATTACGTTTTGTGAGAATGATGCTGACAAAAAATATGTGTTTTACTGGTGGTACGACTCATATCTGCCCGGATAGCGACTACCGCACACATGGTGTTAAAACCTACCATAGTGATTCACACCTTGTGAGGATCGCATTCCAGGATCAGCCAGTATATTTCCGGTTCTCCTGAGGGGCTTGCGACTAAGTGTGGGTGGAGGTCAAAACGCTGTGTGACTATTGTGTGTTTTTAGTTATTTTCCTACTATTTCGTTTTATATCGAATGGTTTGTAGCCTAGTGTCAACGTTGTCAAGCTGCCCGTAGGCCTCCGACTTGGCCTAACGACTGCTGTCATTCGGTAACAGCTGAGATCGACTTTTACGTGCCCTCCGAAGCACGACGCTCATTGAAATATCACTAAGCGGTCACCCATAGATTGATCGCGTCAAGGATTGCTTAACTCGCTAATCGTTTACCGAATAATGAATGCAATGGCTTATGAGCACCTTATCCTACTGAGTTTACAGCTCTGTGTCAACAATTCTGTCTCATTTCAAAGGTGAAAACATTCCAGCTATCTTGAGGTGCAGATGATGTACAGGGTGCGTGCATTGTTGTACGCCTTTTATTAATTAAATATACGAGATGCAATGGGAATTAGGAGAAAAATTACAATGAGGAAAACTACACTTTGATTATAAATTTGTATGGTCGATATTTTCTGTAGAAAAAAAAAGAAGTACTTCATGAAAAAAGGCACTGACTGTCTTCTCTAATGGAAATAGAAATAATATTTAAAGATAATGTCTCGTTGCCTTTAGTTTGATGATACTAGACTTAGTAGAACATATGTTGACTTAGCTTTAAGACTACGGTCGGAACACTTTACATCGACAAAGTTTGTATTCCTGATGAAAAAAGGTGTATTCTCCAAACTGTATCTACTGGAACGAACTGTATTATCCGGAGACACAAATCCCCTTCTCCTTCCCAATCCCTAATTATCCCTTTCCTTTAAGGTTGGCAACGCGCCCATGATTCTTCTAGTATTGTGGGCGTACATGGGCGGTGGAGATCACTTACTATCAGGTGTCCCACTTGATCGTTTGCCCATCTATGCTATAAAAAACAGATCACCCTATACAACCATAACACTGAAAATATCTAAATTGAATCTGAATTGAAAGAATTTCCTCGCGCGAGATTCTATTGTCCACAATCTCTTCGTATGGAGGGCGTCAGTTAAATCTGCGAATAAGCCGTAAACAACTCTTAAAACCAATAAATCTTACTAATGGTTACTAGTAGTTCAGAGTGGTAGAGCCAAGCTGTAGACAGTTTTTGTCTACGGCATTAATAGGCCGGCTCGACCGGTTCGTCACCACTGTTTCACAGAAAACTAATGTAGTAACATGCTGCTGCGTTTCGTACGGTAAGTGAGATATCCGGAGGCCCAACTCCCCCTCCCCTTCCCAATTGCTAATTATCCCTTTCCTTTAAGGTCGGTAACGCGCCCATGATTCGAATGGTATTGTGGGCGTACATGCGTGTTAGAGATCACTTACCATCAGGTGACCCGCTCTCTCGTTTGCCGGTCTATATATATATAAATATATCTAAAAAGATATCTTTTGGCAAGATATTGAGAGCCAACAATGGTTTAATTATAAGCCACGACAAAGTGACTGCAATACACCTCATGGTAAGCGCAGTGCAGTCAAAAATCCAACGACTGTCGACAATAATTAGTCCACTTGTGGTCGCCAAAATTATACCGGCCTGTGTAAATGCTTCTTCATATTTTCAACATCATACTCCCATTCCGAAGATCCTAAAAGATGGATTAACATGCCACGTTACTGGTTTACCGCAAAACTTTTAACGAACACCGCTTTAAGAGTTGTGTACCCACACGATAAAAGTGAATTCACGATGAAAACTTTCCTTGTTATTTATATTATAAATGCTTTACGGTAGACCAAGATCTCCATATTAAATACTAGTTGGTAAGTCCCTTTTTTATCCGCGGGTAAAGTGACTGCACTACACCTGATGGTAAGCGTAGTACAGTCCAAAAAAAATAGCGACAACCGACAAACAATGAGTTCATCGGTGGTCACCAGAATCATGCCGGCTTGTATTGCTTCCTCACACTCCGAAGAGGGAAGAAGCAAATCGAGCAGCCTTCGCCAGGGCAGACTTATAACTGATGCAGTCACAGGGACACAAGGATGTATCCCTATACTCGCCCCAACCAACCTTCAAGTCCTGCCGCAAGCCCCTTGGAAGAAACGGATATAGACTGGCTGATCCTGGAACGCAATCCACACAAGATATGTCTGCCATAGTGACCCCACTATGGTAGGTTTTAACACCTTGTGTACGGTAGTTGCCATCCGGGCGGATATGAATATCGTACCTCCAGCAAAATATGTATACCAGTTGCAAATACTACAGCCACTGATCGCCAAAGGTATACCGTCCCATGATATGATAGGTGACGAGCCTATCGCCATATCAGGGACAAATTCCAGCCCCGTGCTACTCATGAGTGTACGAAATTAACAATCCAAAACTCAAACACAAATTGCGTTTTTCCGACATGGAATCGAATCGATGGCCTCACGTTTTTAAGCATTAGTAGCACTACACCAATGAGGTAAATTACTGTCCTAACTAAATAAACCCTTCAACCTGTCCGAAAATTTAACAGTACAATTCATCCTTACCGACTTCATTAAACCTTATTGCCACACTGTTCCAAACTAAAAGATTTACGAGAAAATAAATTAAAACGCCCACACGGTTTCATAGAAATAAATTAACTGTGTTCAAATATAAAGCTTAATTTTGTTGAAAATGACACCATCTTTTTTCTACAGACAGAAAACATGCTACGTTAGCGACAGTATTAAAATTGACGAAAATTTATATTATTAATCATTAAAATACAATTTATTTTTGTAGAATAAACCTGCGTGACTGGATATTCGTGATGCATTCGTACAGACAGTCGACGCGGCCCATTCATACTGTAGACATAACTTTCTACAGCGTGGCGTTTTTTAGTTATTTACTCGACCATAATATGTTACACTGCTTGGCAAAGGCCTCCCCTTTACTATTCCACTGGATTCGATCTTCTGTCATCTACTCCCAATTCGTCTCGAAAGCGTTCCACCGCATTTTCGGTCGTCGCGTTTTCCATGACCATTCGCTGGTGTCCAGATCATCAGTTTGACTCAACGATTTGGATGCATTCTAAGCAAGCCCCGCCCAGTTCCACTTCAATAATCGTGGCTTTACCACTAAAAAAAATCTAACTTAATTT
Organism: Amorpha juglandis; assembly: GCA_949126905.1. NCBI lineage: Eukaryota > Metazoa > Arthropoda > Insecta > Lepidoptera > Sphingidae > Amorpha > Amorpha juglandis. The sequence goes on from OX421368.1 coordinate 2,212,941, forward strand.
TCATAACCATCCAAGAATATTACATTCACAGCATAAATTCCAATAATATGCAGGTTTAATGTGCAGTAAAATTATTCGCTTAGCAGGCTTTTAAATTCCTATTCAAGAGTGAGGTCGTTACTCATAGTGAATCGTCTGGGACGCCTAGATGCCTAGGAACGTTGGGAATTTAAGGGCATTAACATACGCTATTTAGCTTAATATATTTAATTCTATATGCTATAAAACGAAATCTTAATTTTCCACCATATCGCTTATCCCTCTCGCAGTGGAGTCGACGCAGCATGCTTTTTAACACATGTTAGAGAAAGATGTGGATTGGAATTTTTATAATCAACAACCTCTTTATCAACCTTTTTGGAGAGAAAACATACCCGGATCCGAAACAAATATTTATGGATCACATAAACATCGACAATCGGACCCGCGGCTTCACGCTTCACAGCTGGCTACTCAGCCACTGCTCCACGGAAGCTGTCCAGTACTTTAGTATGTATTTTTTGTCTATATCTTAGACTGGCAAATGAGCAAGTGATTATCACACAATACTAGAAGAATCATAAATGAGTTGCAGACCTTAAAATTATAATTAAACGATGAGGACGTGCGGAGAAATTTGGACCTCCAGATATCTCTGCTCTCACACACCATACATAACTCAACAACAAGCTGCTACATTACATCGGTGTCCTGTCAATACAACAACCCGGCCAAGTCAGCCGATTCATGCGTAGACAAATTTGTCTACAACGTGGATCTACCACTTACATGTATATAAAGACATCCCCTTCCCTGAGAGTATGTGATCCTTTGACCCATGTCAAAAACAAATTGGATCATGCCATTCCAACTCTATTTCCAATTTAGGACTTCAAAATTACAATCTATTGTATGGCTTAGTCTATTTCATTACATCAAAATACCTGTACAAAATTGTATAGAATAGATATAGAATCGATATTCTACAGAAACCTGTACAAAATCTTTTAACACAGTAGCGCCGTCTTTCTCGAACACAATTTGTATGAATAAATAGGCAAACATCACAATTCAGACGAACCGTTTGGTAATTGCTTTTAATAATTAACAAGCACGAACGAATCAAGCGATCACGCCGCGATTTCCACTACAAATCACTGTGGGACGCGTGGTTCAAGTACAGAGGGAGAAGCGGCTGAAATTGTATAATAATACTAGATTACACACCTTCGAAATTCATGTGGAAAAATTCTCAAGTATGCAAATTTCCTCACGATGTTGCCGTCACCATTGAGCATGCGATAATCAACAATTAATACACACGGAACTTAAAGTCACAGGTGCGTGCTCTTGGGGCTGGTTTTGAACCTGCGACTTTCGTCTCGACAATACCATTCTCCGCTGAGCTATTGGAAAATTGTATTAGTAAAACTGGTTACAAGGTGGTAGGTCCCTCGTATGTATGTACAGGCCATCTGGGTTGGTACCACAGCTTTGACTATTTCTGCCGCCAAGCAACAGTGTGTAAGCACTGTTGTTTCGGTCTGAAGGCCATTGAAGCTAGTAAAATTAATGGGCATTATGAGACTTAACATTTTATGTCTCGGGGTGATGAGCGCATTTCAGCGGCATGCAGTGCTTTATAATTCAAACTTCTGTGTGGTGCTTCTGTTTATGGGCAGGCGTGGCGCTTAATATCAGTCTCATCATTCATAAAAAAATGATAGTGTATTTTGATGATGCTATGTATACATTACTTGATATTAATGTCTTTTCTGTACTGACTTTCTATTTTATTTGCCTACATGATTAAATAAACTATTTCAATTCAATAACTTGATGTATAATCTTCCCAATAATTCGCCGCCTCTTCCCCCTTATCCCATTGCCGCAGCTCAGTCCTTCGGTCATATATCAAGCACAATTCAGACACATTGCGCCGTTTAATGAATTGGCTGCAACTAGTCCCGATGCCTCGGACGCGGTAGTGATTAACCCAGAATTCATGACCGATGTCTGACTGAATATGACTGATAAATGATTTTGTTTATTTTATTGCATACATAAAATGAGGAGATTTGTAGAAGAACGAAAGTCACCGACATAGCTCAGCGGATTAGCAAGCTCAAATGGCAGTGGGCAGGCCACATAGCTCACAGAACCGATAACCAATGGGGCAGGAAGGTTCTGGAATGGAGGCCACGTACTGGCAAGCGCAGCGTTGGACGTCCGCCTACGAGGTGGACAGACGACCTGATAAAGGTCGCAGATAGTCGCTGGATGCAGACCGCTTCCAACAGGTTGGTCTTCTTCTTTCAATCTTTGGGGGAGGCCTATGTTCAGCAGTGGACGTCCTGTGGCTGATGATGATGATGATGATGATACAATAGACTCACGCCTGTTTCCCATAGGGGTAGGCAGAGAGTCGTCTTCCACCTGCTACGATCCTTAGGGCCGGCGCCCACTGCCGGCACGGCACGGCGTGTCATGGAAAAGGATTTTATTACTAATCCAGTTGTTTTGAATCTTATTTCCACGAGTTTAGAATTCACGTTACTTTATTTGGATACCACAGTGCCGCGAAATGACGCGACGTGCCGCGGGATGCTGCGGCATGACGCGACGCGCCGCGGGATGCTCCGGCCAGACGTGTCATGCCGTTTCATTCCACGGATTGCCGCGGTGCGCCATCGCATCGCGCGAGGCGTATGGGTCACGTTGTGTCGAAGAATTATGATTGCTAAGCTAGTTAAACTAAGATTGAAACTTATGCAGCGATCATTTCGGTTACCTACCAACAACCAACTTCAAATCCGCGTGGAGCAAAACTGGTTGATGCGAGAGTGGATGCTTTCAGCAGGATGCCACAGCATGCCACGGGATGCCCCGGCAAGCCGCGAGATGCTCCGGCATGCCACAAGACGCCGCGGGCCGCAGCATGACCTGCCGTGCCATGCCGTGCCATGCCGTCAGTGAGCGCCGGCCCTTACACACCTCTTTAGCCTTCACTCTCATAAAATTCTTCATGCATGCATGTTTGTTTAGGGTACTTCTGACCTGGCCTTTCTTGAAAATATTTTATAAATTTGTAGATATTGTGAATCATTGTCTGTTACTAACTTTTTAACCATTACTTGTGTTTAAAACAACGCACCCTTACATACCTAAAATTTATTACATTATAATTGTAACTTTGAAACTTAACCCTTCTAATACAGTAAATTTATTTAGCCAGCCTCAGCTAACAAATTACGGGCTAACGCGTTCGGAATTTTGATAAGCTATAATATACAAATAACCCACCCCCTGCAGGGGGTTGTTTCAGATTCCAGCGTTGACAACATAAGGGTAACCAATTTGGGCCAGTTAATGACAACAAAGGGTAGTTTCGCCTATACTAAGGTTCATTTGAGAATAATAGTGCATATACATATACGGTGTAAGTGCCTGTAATTACCGAAGCGGTAGGCAGAGATGTAACTAGTACACCTATATACGCCGAGTGTAACTCAGTCCCATGGCGTGATAAGGGCGAGCATATAGCCATACTGAGTACAAATCCTAAATTCAGGCTGATACTAAGCATTTTATAATATTACCCAATATCACTTTTACCCGACCCGGGGATCGAACCCGAGACATCAGCATAGCAGTCATGCCACCTAAATATTATAACTGCGCCACCGACGCAGACAATCGATTATCTATACATGTAAATTTGTGTTTGGTTTCTGTTTAAGCTTACTTAAGTGTTGTTTGTGAATACGGGTATAAGTCATTTTTATACATACATAAGTTCCCACCTGTATCCCCGAAGCGGTAGGCAGAGGTATAACTAGTAAACCCATGGTAAACAGAACATATTTCCATGAATTATATATTCCAATCCGGAGGCTCAAATTTTCCCTTGCCTTTCCACTCACTTAATTATCACTTTACTTTAAGCTCGACAATGCGTTCATGATTCTGTTGTGGACAGTCTAGGACGGTAATCATCAGGTGACCCACCTGCTCGTGAGCCGACTTATTCCAATAAACCGCATGCGAGTTCTTATAGTTGAAAACTCAAACTGTTATTAATTATAACACAATTTCTGCTAGAAACAATATTGTAACTGATCAAGATAGACAATCAATATTTACTTGAGTTTTATTCTCTTAACAAACTAAGAACAGTTTTGATATTCTGGAAATAATTCTAAACTCAATTTAACATTGTTATCTTAGAGAATTGGTGTTTTTATTATATGTATTCAACATATAAATCAGCCTATAGATAATTCAACTCGTACTTCTTGCGTGTACTTGCGTTTCATCGATAAACGCATTGTTTGTTGGCAGTCACTGGTTTTTTTGGACTGCACTGTGCTTACCACCAGATGTATTGCAGTCACTTTGCCGTGCCTGGATAAATAAAACCTAATGATATATGTGATTGTTGGATGTAATTTTTATATTTATATAAATTTAATTCTCAGAATATATCCTTACGTAACCGAAAAAATAACAATTCAAGGTTGTCTAATAGAAATCTCTTTTAGCGTCTAACCGCCTTTTGTAACTTGATTTAGTTGTAAGGTTTTTAATGTAAAATTTTAATTATTGGGGAGCAATAAACATGTATCTATCTATCTATCTATGAAATAACTCACCTGGTGGTAAACGGCAATTATGTTTTATTTTCCGAGCACGGCAAAGTGACTGCACTACACCTGATGGTAAGCAGAGTGTAGTCCAAAAAACCAGCGACCACCGACAAACAATGAGTTTATCGGTGGTCACCAGGTGGTCATGCCGGCCTGTACAAATGCTTCTTCCCCCTTTGGAGAGGGAATAAGTAAACAGATGGGCTTACGACAAGACAGGGACTGGCTGATCCTGGAACGCAATCCACACAAAGCGTGTGGCTCACTATGGCAGATTTTAACACCATGTGTACGATGGTCGCTATCCGGGCGGATATGAATATCCTACCACCAGAATATGACTACTACATAACATAGTGTAACACTAGATGTCGCCAGTGAGCCGCCAAGCCATGCATAGCCGGTACGTAACACCCTCCCTGTCCGGATGTCCGCCTTGCCACAACCAAGCCAGCCCCGAGCGAGTGAAGTAGCCGCCAGCAAGCCTATACAATGTCATGATTAGGATCGACAAGCCAGTTCTTCTTTTGTTAATAGTTGATTGTAAAGTGAATGAGTCCAAATACAGCCGGCATATACCCACAGCTACATTAAAATAGTCATTGTAATGTACGATGACTATTGTATGATTTCACAAACGCCGTGGCGCAGCGGGCGAGTAACCGGCAACGAAGCGAGTGGCCGTGGGTTCGATTCCCGCACCGAGACAATATTTGTGTGATCTACAAATGTTGGTTTCGGGTCAGAGTGTTGTGGGACCGCAAGTTCCCGTAGTTCTTGATACCCACGATACATGTTTAACCTAGTGTGGGGTCAGGGCTATGTGTGTGACAGTGTCACACTGTTGAGTGTATTTATTTATTTTAGTACTAGCTTTTGCTCGCGGCTCCGCCCGCGTGATCTGATTTTTCCGGGATAAAAAGTAGCCTATGTCCTATTCTGATGTATAAGCTATATTATTGTAGAGTTTCATTAAAATCCATTCAGTAGTTTTTACGTGAAAGAGTAACAAACATACATCCATACTTACAAACTTTCGCGTTTATAATATTAGTAGGATTATAATTTTTAACCAGGTACGGTAAAGTGGTAGTCACTTTACAGTCACATTGGAACTGGTTTGAAGTACAATGTAGTCTAAATATAACGACAAACGTCAAGAGACATTGGGTTCATCAACAGTCGCAGAATTATTCCTGAAAATACTGGATATATGGCTGATCCCAGAACGTGACTCTATAGCGCCACTATGGGGGACTTTTCACTATGTATACGGTGATCGCTATCCAGTCTGAAACAAAAATATTAGGCAGGCCTCCTCCACCAGCAATTCAGCAGTAGTCATTGATTCTCGTCTAACAAATAAGAAGGATTTTAGAAGTTTGACCCCTTTTTTCAACCTGTCTGTCTATTTATCTGTTTTTTGTATTGTAGAGCTTAAACGAATGAACCGTTTTGAATGTGTTTTTTAAATTGAAAGCTGATGTAATCGCGACACTTCTTAGCTATTCTTGATGGAAAACTGTTCGGCCATCGAAAATAATTTTTTTTCTTAGAGTTATTAGAGATTCAATAAACAATATTATAAATATCGAAAAATGTAAAAAATATTACAAAAGCAAATATAACTTGGTTCGTTAACAAATTCTTGTTCGAAAGCTCCAGGCGGAAGTAAGTTACAAACAAAAATCAAATATTAGAGAGCTTTCTCGATATCAGAATGGTATGCCAGAAGCGCTTACGGCACTGACGATAACTTACAAGAAGCTCTATTAGATCAGGCACGGATTTAGGGGAACAGCACAGGGGCAACACATAGAAAGAAATAAGAAAGAAAGAATGAAATAATTTATTTGTACACTAACTTTAGACATGAAAAGTTAAAAAGACATCCTTATGAAATTTTGCATTAAATTATGAGTCTTGTGACAACATAAAGTAGGATGGCCACAGGCATACCCTCTACTCTACAAGGGACCATCTGTGTCTCAAGTTAGGCCAAACAGGCCTCAGGCTCAGCATGTGCCAAGTAATTAAAACTACCTGGCGCTGGTATTCTGCGAGGGCCTTTCGAATGTCACCCGGATGCCAACATAAAGTCCGAGAATAGAACATAACATAGGGGCCATAATAGAACATGGGGTCTTACTTAAAAGCGTTACCTAAGCATTAATTAGTTAATCACTCTTTTGTCTTTATCTATCAACGCCATTTATAAAAAGGCTAGAAAGAGACGAAAACAGTGTTGAACTAAGCAGTGCTTAAGAAAGTTTCTGATTAAGGCCCATCGTAACAAAAAGGCCTCCTCCGTTCTTTTAATATCAGCACCAAATTATAGTCCTACTGCTGTGTATGAAACTCCACTCATAAGATGAGTTAAGTCTTCATATGATTTAGGCTTTTACCATTTGTATACATATTATAATTTTTATTTATTTAAATGGGTCTTAATCGCGTAGTGTTTGAAAATGTTTATGGTAATATCTTTATCATCTCCACTAAAATACCCCCACTAAAACAGCTATACAGGGTTACTTTTAAAACACCAACAACCTCGCATGACTAGATAGTTAACCCCATAAGGAACAACTTTTGTTCTGCCAAAAATGCCCAAATGCCCTGCCTGTCGTATGGGACAAAATCTCTTCGACCCCATGAACTAACTCCTGAATACGGACCTGTATTTTATTCCTGTGGTTTTGGCTCCTTTCCACTCGCAGGTGAGGTCGCATGACCGGCCGTTCTGGAGCTCGTGTTACAAGTCACGGAATAGCCGGGGGATACGTATTTCTGTTACGGAGCTGATCGACCAGCGTGTAAAGTTACGGTTAGGGGTTCCTTTTTTTTGATTGAATGACGAGACGAGCAAGGCACTCGCCTGATGGTAAGCGCCTAGCCTGGCCATAAACAGAAACAACACCACACAGAACTTTGAATTACAAAGCACTGCATGGCACTGAACGGCGGTCGTCACCCTGAGACACAAAATGTTAAGTCTCATAATGCCCAGTAATTTCACTGGATTCAATGTCCTTCACACCGAAACACAACAGTGCTTACACACGGGCTTACTTGGCGGCAGAAATAGGCAAAGCGGTGGTACCAACCCAGACGGCCTCTTGCATACGAGGGTCCTACCACCTTTTCGCCCGTAATAGTCCCTCGTTAAACCGATAAAGATTTTTTTTATTCAGCTGAACAACATGACGAGCAGGGTCACTTCTTGGAAAGTGTGACGTCTGCCAATGAACAAAAGCAACACAACTGGATACTTTGAATTGCAAGTACTTCATAGTACTGTACCTCTCCTGTGTAATATAACCTCAAAGTCTTAACATGGCCAGTGATTTCTCTGCCTTGAACGCCCTTCAATAGGAACACAACAGTGTCTACAAATTGATCATGGCGATCAGAAATACATAAAGCACTGGTATCTAAATAGCCTCTCGCTAAAACAGACCATCTAGGAAATGATTGTTTTAATTGTGAAATATGTGGGACCGTAAGTCCTTTATATGCCAACTAGCTTTTGCTGGCGACTCCGCCCGCGTAATCTGCTTTTTCGGGATAAAAAGTAGCCTATGTCCTATTCTGATGTATAAGCTATATTATTGTAAAGGTTCATTAAAATCCATCCGGTAGTTTTTACGTGAAAGAGTAACAAACATACATCCATACTTACAAACTTTCGCGTTTATAATATTAGTAGGATAGGATCACCCACCCAACACATGTCAATTTCGCACTTTTTTACACAGTATAAAATGAAGTTGCTTCCGCTGTCTGTTCGCTTAGATCGTTTAAACTATTCAACGGATTTTAGTGCAGCTTACAGCAACAGATAGAGTGATTCATGGGGAAGGTTTATATGTTTATCACGCTAAATAGGTTTATATGTATACATGCAGGCGAAACCTCATGTGACAGCTAGTCTAGTATAAAACAAAGTCGTTATCTGCATCTTGTTCTTTTTTTATTTTTTAACTATGCAACGGATTTAGATTCTGTTTTCATTATCCTCGATTCGACAGCCTCCGTGGTGCAGCGGGCGAGTAGCCGGCTGTGAAGCGAGAGGCCGCGGGTTCGATCCCCGCACCAAGACAAACATTTGTGTTATCCACAAATATTTGTCTCGGGGTCTGGGTGTTGTGAGACCGAACGTCTCTTGTAGTTCCTGATACCTACGACACAAGACTCGTATCTTACTGTGGGGTCAGAACTATGTATGTGACTGTTGGGTGTATTAATGTATTATCATTTAGAAAATGTATTCCGGAAAGATGTATATCACGTTGTGACCAAGGGAAGCAGGGCAGCAATATGCCTGCGGTGTAACCGCGAGTGACAGCCGCTTTATTTATAAATATAAAGCTGACAAGGAAATTCGCATAATTGTTTAAAATAACACCAGACGGCGCACCAAAACCTTTTTACGTATATCACAGTAATTTTCGGTTTGCGTGTCGCCATAAACGCATTCAATTCTAATTTATACGAGACCACAGACAAATAAAATTACAAAACATCACGTTGCAAAGTACCTTCGCCTATCGCTTATGTTCTAACACTGCGTAATTATAAAAGTCGACTTTTCAGTTTAAAATTTGTCTATCTATCTAGTTATTTATATTAGTCAAATAATGCGTTTAACCGCCTTCAAAAGAGAACGAGTTTCTCAATTCGGCGAGTTTTTTATGTATGGACATCGATTTCTCCGCCAATCGTAGACCGGTTCTGATGAAAGAAAAATCATTACATAAAGTTTAACAGCAATGTGGTCCCATATAAATTTGGTTAAGTTCTGATGATGGAGTACGGAGTAAAAAAATGAAACTCCTCAACGGACAAGAGCTCAGCCTAGCCGTCGTGATTGAGTTGGATTTTACATACCATAACTGTACTTACTTAAAATTGATTGATTGCATCGACTCCACAGAGACCTGACATTGTTATTATGGACTTTTCAGTGTTATTTTCTTTTTAAGTCGGTTTTAAGTTTAGTTAAAACTTTTTCAATTCCTTATCCAAGGTCGTGCGTAACTTAAAGTAACTATTTTTTTATTTTTTTATGCGGTGTTAGAACATGGTCGCTATTGCGACTGCAAAGATTCAATATTATAGTACACAGTACCGCGCCATAACAAAAATCTACTTTAGGTATAATTTGTACACACCGTGTCAAATCCAAATATACTCTCGCCTATATCCTCGAAGGCGTAGACAGAAACAGTTAGTAAACCCACGTGTTTCCTAACTAATATAATATTACGATCGAATCTTAAATCTCTATCTATGCTGTCTTAAAACTTATTAGTCTATGCTTGCTCCACGCGAATCCAAGTCTTTTATGTGATTCTGAAAATTATTTTATGGTGGAGGAAATAGTGGGACAAGCGCTTTTCCGTTTTATGTGCTAGTATTTTCTCATTGTTCCACGAAATGGGTCGGACCGGAGCTCGTATACCTTCATAATGATCTTATATTGAAAGGTTACGATAACAAGACAGCGAAATATTTATATTTAATGGTAAACTGAATGGAATGGCAAGGTGGTTCCAAGGTTAAAGTTAAGTTAGAAGATGGTAGGTCCCTCGTATGCGAGAGGCTGTCTGGGTTGGTACCACCGCTTTGTCAATTTCTGACGCAATAATGTGTATGTACTGTTGTGTTTCGGTTTGAAGGATATCGAAGCCAGTGAAATTCATCACTTACCATCAGGTGACTCACTTACTACATCCGTTACATAAAAAAATTGTGTCAGCTATTTAATTTTTCATCTTTGTCTGCAGCATCTATCACAGTCAAGATCGAAAATCATTCCAGCTGTCACATTGAACTGAACAAGTAAATACAAAGTAATTTATTGAAGAAAAATCCATAAAATACTTTCAAAACAAGCCACGTATCGGTCCGAACCAAGCAGAATTAGGAGCAAGTGTCCGTGCAGTGAATTTTCAACATCAATAATGTCCTCCGAGAATTGTTCTAACAAGTATTTAATTTGAACTGTAATTGCTTCGTCGAAAGGTTTTGTTCGAAGAGATAATTCGTGATGTTTGGTTAGATCACAAGGCTGCTTCTTCTTGCTTTGATTACTTTGTATTGCCAGATTGTGCAGCTGGATTTTACAGAGTATATACTTTTTTTTTTATTGAATGACGAGACGAACAAGGCGCTCGCCGTCTCATAAACAGATGCAACACCACACAGAAATTTTAATTACAAAACATTACATGACACTGAACTGCGCTCGTCACCCAGAGACATAAGATGTTAAGTCTCATAATGCCCAGTAATTTCACTGGCTTCAATGTCCTTCAAACCGAAACAAAACAGTGCTTACACACTGTTGTTTGGCGGTAGATATAAACAAAGCGGTGGTACCAACCCAGACGGCCTCTCGCATACGAGGGACCTACCAGAAACCTACGCAAACAGCATGAGAGTATTTTTTTCATTCGGGCACAGCTAAGTGACTGCACTACACCTGATGGTAAGCGCAGTGCAGTCCAAAAAAACCAGTGACCACCAACAAACAATGAGTTTATTGGTGGTCACTAGAATCATGCCGGTCTATATAAATGCTTCTTCACACCCTGAAGAGGTAAGTAGCAAATCGAGGGGCCTGCGACAGGACAGGCGGATGACCGATGCAGGTACAGGGATACAAGGATGTACCCCTTGATGCCCCAATCAACCATCAAGTCATGCTTTTTTTTTTAATATCATAGACCGGCAAACGAGCAACTGGGTCACCTGATGGTAAGTGATCTCCACGACCCATGTACGCTCACAATATTAGAAGAATCATGGGCGCGTTGCCGACCTTAAAGGGAAGGGATAATTAGGGATTGGGAAGGGGAGGGGGATTTGATCCTCCGGATATCTCACTCACCGTACGAAACGCAGCAGCAAGCTGTTATTTTACGTCGGTTTTCTGTGAGACAGTGGTAACGGTCGAGCCAGCCCATTCATGCTGTAAACAAAACTGTCTACAGCGTGGCTCTACCGCTCATATCCATTTGAATTTGCTGTGAGTTAGTTCCTTCTTGCATAACTACGTCCAATTGTATCTAAACACACAGATCTAATTCCGGCATTGTAATTCAAACAGCTGAAGCGCATCTACCAGTGTCGCATTACCCAAACGCATCGAGAATGTGTAAACTAGTGTTGAGGCTAATGCCGTTCCAAACATTCATGAGGGTGTAGTGAACTAAGCTCCATTTACACGAGTGTTTCTCGTAGGATATAGGCGAGTATATATGCTAATAGATACATCCAACAGTCACAAATGATCCTGACCCCACACTAGATAAAATCTGTATCGTAAATATCAGGGACTGTGGGCGATCTCACAACACCTTTTGCTGATAGGATATTCATATCCGCCCGAATAGCGACCACGGTACACATGGTGTTAAAACCTTCCATAGTGGACACACACCGTGTGTGGATCGCGTTCCTGGATCAGCTAGTGTATATCCGGTTCTCCCAAGGGGCTTGGGACATGACTTGATGATTGGTTGGTACGGGTATAGAGGTACATCCTTGCATCGGTCATACGTCTGTCCTATCGTAGGCCCCTCGATTTGCTTCTTTCCTTTCCGAAGAGGGAAGAAGCATTTATACAGGCCGGCATGACTCTGGTAACCACCGATAAACTCATTGTTTGTCGGTGGTCGCTGGTTTTTTGGAATGCACTACTCTTACCATCAGGTGAAGTGCAGTCATTTTGCTGTACTCGAATATAAGGAAAAATACACCCAACAGTCACACAAGGTCCTGAAACCACACTAGATAAAACCTGTATCCTGTATCAGGGACTGCGAGGGACTCGCGATCTCACAACACCTAGACCTGAAACAAAAATTCTTCAATCACACAAAAATTGTCTCGGTGCTAGAATTAAATCCACGGCCTCTAGATCGTTATGGCTCAACTAACTCCAAGAGAGTTCACGCCATGTAATATAACGACTCTTGTGTTTGTTATAATTTAGTTTTACTCAATATCCTCACTTATAATAATTATTGCTCGCATCCAAAACATAAAGATACAGTTCTTACTTATGTCGGTTTTCTGTGAGACAGTGGTAATGACCCGGTCGAGCTCATTCATGCTGTAGACAAACCTGTCTATACCACTCAAAAACTTAACATCAATCCAATGTAGTCACTTTGCCACGATAAAAAAAAGTTGGCTGGCTGGGTAGCAGTGATTATTTATTTCTTTGTTAAAATAAATGTAATCATGTCAAAACTAATATCCACGGTATAATAATGACAGGATGGTGATATATGGATATATCCACTATGTATTCCGGACCTGTTCACAGCAGATATCTCACAACATGCTCTAATAATCAAGCTATTACTGCCAACATTTCGATGCAACGTCCACTTACGTATTAATAACCAGCGTAAGTGCATTATGTTAATCTAAATGAGAAATTTGTAGATGCCGATAACATTGACATGAAGATGATGTATCTTTTATAATTAATTAAAGAAAACAATTTATGCCAATAATTTTTTTTGGGTGGTAGAGCAACGCTGTAGACAGTTTTGTCTAGAGCACGAATGGGCCGACTCATTGTCGTTACCATTGTCTCACGGAAAACCGACGTAAAACAGGGGCTTTCTGCTGCGTTTCCTAAACCTAACGTAGTGATCAATACACCTTGTGTGGATCGCGTTCCAAGATCAGCCAGTGTATATCCGATTCTCCCAAGGGGCTTGCGATATGACTTGATGGTTGTTTGAGGCGGGTATAGGGTTACATCCTTGTATCCCTGTGTCTGTATCGATCATCCGACTATCCTGTCGCAGGCCCCTCGATTTGCTTCTTCCCTCTTCGGAAAGCATTTATATAGGCCGGCATGATTCTGGTGACCACCGATAAACTCATTGTTTGTTGGTGGTCACTGGTTCTTTTGGACTGCACTGCGCTTACCATCAGGTGTAGTGCAGTCACGTTGCGGTACCCGGATAAAAAAATGTGTGTTAGACGAAACAACTAACCACTCTCATTAGTTTTTGTGGCCCATCAGTGTAACATAAATAACTACAAAGCTGATTTTATTTTTATTAAACAATTCAATGACCACGGAGTCTATCTGAAATCACATCCAAATACACCTACAAAGGATCAAAATAAAACAAAGCGAAAGTTTAAACCCGAAGCGTGAACACAAAATTTTGTTCGAAACGATGTAACGGAAGAGAGCGTCACCAACGCTCTATTTACATTACACAGACGGCTAAATGATAAATAAATATCACAACAGAAGCCAAAAGGAAGCAATTTATCTCGCAAAATAACAAATTCACTTAAATTCCACGTTGATAAAGTCAAGTTAGGGCTGAAATAATTCAAGACAAACTGAATTAATTGCTACCAGATAAGAGACGACGATAAATAATAGAATCGGCTTTTATGGACTCTTCATAAAAACCTTAGTGTTCTTTGGAATCGAGGACGGCTTTTGTCTTATTTATTCAGGGTTTTTGATATATTTTTCAAACAGTTTCTCTCTGGGGAATGAAGTTGTGACTTGCTTTTGTTGCTTGTCGGCGATTTATTATAAGGAATTGCTGGTTTTTTTTGCGTATTGCTTATGTTACTGATTCGTTCTTCTGCATAAAACATGTTTAAAAATAGCATCATGCTATCATTAATTGACCAAGCAAATGTACTGATTGCGAGTAAATACTAAATTATAAATAAATATCACAACAGAACTTGTACATTTTTGACAATTTTTGTTTAAATGTTCACGATCAACACAGACTATTCAAAAACTTGTACGTATTATTTATATGAATAAAATCATTTACACTTCTCTAGAAATTCTCTATACATTCTGGTGAAGAAAAATTCGCTAACCCTTTTTTCCAAGAAAAAATTAAAGTGTATTTAATCTATTTAACATGAATTAAAAATCTCTTTAGACCTTAGTTAAATTAACAGATGGAAGAGCGGAGTAAATAAGAAATTCATCTTTTGTATCGAGTCTTAATAAAAACTTACTGTTCTTTGTAATCTGAGACACTTTGTCAGGCGTGTTTATTTAGGACTATATCTTAAGATATTTTTCCTGGAAGATACGTAAAGCCGTAGGTCAGGTCTCACGGGACTAGATGAAATTGCTACTTCAATGCTATATTTTGATATATATGGAGGAAGGTGAAGTGCTATATCTTAATATATAAAAATTTCGTGTCACGTTGTTTGTCCGCGATGAACTCCTAAACAACTGAACCGATTTTGATCAAATTTTGCCAACTGTGTGCAGTTTGATCCAAATTGAGAGATAGGATAGTTTATATCTCAATTTATAGTCGCAATATTTTTTGATTGCAAATTATTTGTTTATTATATGACAAAGAGTTATAATTATCTGTGAGTTCCATAAGATTCTGACAGATGGCGGTGTAAGGTAATTTAACGGAAGGATTGAGTAAGTATCCAATAGATGGCGCTTACTATATTGAATAGTTTACTACAATATAATTTAACATATACCTTACCCGCAGCAACGCGTAGCCGGGTCTGCTAGTATAATTATATATGTGCTTAATAAATTACCAAGCAATAACAAATTTAGTAACCTCTGTGTTGCTGTGTTGTGCCTAGTACTAAATAGTTCTATTTTTAACTAGTTTTGTCTACAGCAGGAATGGGCCATCTCGACCGGGTCATTACCACTGTCTCACAAAAAACCGACGTGAAGTAGCGGCTAACTGTTGCGTTTCGTACTGCGATATCTGGAGGCCCGAATCCCTCTATAATTCCTAATTATCCCTTTCCCTTAAGGTCGGCAAGGCGCCCATGTTTCATCTAGTATTGTGAGCGTACATGAGCGGTGGAGATCACTTACCATCAGATGACCCACATGCTCGTTTGCCGGCCTAAACTACAAACAAGTTACATTGACCCCTATTAAATATTTCAGGATATGCCGACAAGAGCGTGACACAAACTTTTCACGCGCTTTCTATTGGCAAACCACGCGGACACTGAACCCGCACTGTTTGTTTTAGCTCAGTTACAAATGACTGTATGATTCAGGGACGTGATGTCACTACAAACATCCCGAACCAGTTTTTGTAACAGTTCTGTCGTGATGTGAATTTTGATTCCAGTAATAAAGTTACTTTTTCTTTTCAATGATAAATTTCTTTGTCTGACATCTTTCTTGTTCTTGTCTATATTTTTCTAGAATTATGATTTCGTAATTAGCTTTGTTTATTTATTGTAGATAATATTATTATAATGTACGTAATGAATAATTTACTTTTATATCATTGTTTTTTGATTTTAAGTGAATTTGAGTTTGTTAATTATGCTTTATAAATATAAGTAACAACATTACTAAGTACGCTCTTACAATTGTTGCATAGTGTATTAGTGTAAGTTTCTCAAGTAAGTGAATGTCTTGTAATTCTTTTGAGCAATAAAGTAATTCTAACCGTATTTAGTGATAATAACGGTCTTTGATTGATTCTGACAGCCTCCATAGCGCAGTGAACGAGTAGACGTCTATGAAGCGAAAGGCCGCGGGTTTGATTAATTAAATCAAGCGATAATTAACAATTAATATACACGTAACTTAGAAAAGTCAGTGGTGTATACTCTTGGGAGCTGGTTTCGAACCTGCAACTTTCGTCTGGACAGTCCGCACCACGCCCCGCTGAGCTATAGCTGCTCTACTCAACTTATAGATGACGTAATTTAATAGTACTTGCACTTGCAATAGTACTTGCACTTGCAGTAAACATTTATGCTGCAGTTTATGTTTAACTGTTTCCGTAACCTCATTTACTACTGCACTCAGAAATATATATACTAATAAAAAAACAAATTAAATGTAAATATCAAATTGCTCCCCTGTGGGGCGTGGACCCCACGTTGGGAAACACAGGTCTACAGCGTGACCCTGCCACTCTTCATAATTCCTGAATAATACAATAATTCCTGAAGCTTCATAATAAGTAATTCCTGCAAAATATGCACATTACACGTACCTTTGACAAATCATTACCTCATTGTGAGTTCCGCTCAAAGCGAGTAGTCCATTGAAATGTTACATTTTTTAGGCCTCACCTTGCGTTTCTTAGAGGACGCAATTTTATTTTTTTGATGTGTAGGGGGGGTAAGTGTAAAGCTAAAATCAAGTTTGTGGGGTCGCCACCCTTGTCCCACGGCCGCCATCTTGAAAATAGGGGTTGAAACGGTTTTTACGATATATCTCTTAAACTATTTATCTGATAAAAAAAAATTGTTAACGTTTTTTGTTGCTAATTAAATTCTCTATAACTTTGGTCCAGTAACTTTTTGTCGTAAAACTATAAATAAAAAAGTTATAAGTGAAAATGTAATAAAGAAAAAAATAAAGATGATAATTCTCTTGACAGCCTAAGATACAAACAATTCGCCAAGGCAGTGACAAAAAGTACATTTAATTTATCTTCACTTCCTCCAACACAAGACACAGCTCGCTTTCATACTTTCCGAGTCTACCATCAGGTCCAGTCGTGGCTTGGTAATAATAATGATCCTGAAGACTGGGGCTGGAAAAAATGTGGAAAATTATTGATGCCAGTGCAGAGCTCTAAACCTCCAGCACCCCCTGAGCTTCTTAAATTGATCTTTTGTAAATGCCAAGGAAACTGTGGAGCGATGTGTGGATGTCGAAAAGCAGGGCTAAAATGTTCCGCAGTGTGCTTCCATTGTTCTGGAGAGACTTGCAGTAACGTAATGGAACTCTCAGAATTAACAAATGAAAATGACTTCGATGATGAACCGCCGACATTGACACCCCTTCCTTCTCCAGTTCTCCCACTGATATTTGATTCAGAAAACCGATCAGATGCTGAGCTGCAGCCTGGACCATCGAAAAGACCGAGGACGGAGTAGTTTAAATTTATAAAATCACCGTGGTTAGGCCTATTGGGGATACCACGTAAAAAAAAAACGCGCCTCCAGACTACCTCGTGGGTGGCGAGGAAAAGAGTTAATAATTAATTATTAATAACATTGCAAAATTACTAATTAAAAGAATTATAATAACAAAATAAAAAAAATAAATAAATAACTGATGACACATTATTAGTACCCATGTATAAAATATGTATAGTTAAGAGTACTGAAAAATAGTACTCACTTCGGAGCGCTGTAAAACCTTAGCTATTGACTTAATGAAAAAATGTTGCGTATAAAAGTTGTTCCTTAAAAAACGATCTACTAAAATGGTCTGATATTGTTTTTTCGTAAAATGATAAAAAAAAGTTATATCGAAAAATATTAATGTTTTTCTCGAATTTCTGAACATTTTCACTTATAACTTTTTTATTTATAGTTTTACGACAAAAAGTTACTGGACCAAAGTTATAGAGAATTTAATTAGCAACAAAAAACGTTAACAAATTTTTTTTATCAGATAAATAGTTTAAGAGATATTATTATATCGTAAAAACCGTTTCAACCCCTATTTTCAAGATGGCGGCCGTGGGACAAGGGTGGCGACCCCACAAACTTGATTTTAGCTTTACACTTACCCCCCCTACACATCAAAAAAATAAAATTGCGTCCTCTAAGAAACGCAACCCCAAATGTAACTTTTCAATGGACTAGAGGTAATTGAATGTATTCGAAACACGTACGAGAATCGCTGTAAATTCGTCAGATGTCATTTATAATGATTGGTACACACTTATCACTTGACAGCCTCCGTGGCGCAGCGGGCGAGTAGCCGGCTGTGAAGCGAGAGGCCGCGGCTTCGATCCCCGCACCGAGACAAATGTTTGTCCACAAACATTTGTTTAGGGGTCTGGGTGTTGTGAGACCGAAAGTCTCATGTAGTTCCTGATACCCACGACACAAGACTCGTATCTTACTGTGGGGTCAGGACTATGTATGTGACTGCTGGGTGTATTTATTTATTTATTTATTATTTACTTATCGCCTACGCGCCAGGGCGCCTATTCTATAAATCCGAAACGAAGCAATGACAAGGTTTTACAAGGTGGCAGGTCTCCGATATGCTAGAGGCTGTGTGGATTGGTACCACCGCTTTGTGCACTGTTGTGTTTCGGTTTGAAGAAGATTGAAGCCAGTGAAAGTACTGGGTATTATGAGACTTAACATCTTATGTCTCAGGGTGAAGAGCGCAGTTCAGTGCCATGCAGTGATTTGTAATTCAAAGTGCTGTGTGGTGTTGCTTCTGTTTATGGGCAGGAGTGGCGCTTACCATCGGGCGAGCGCCTTGCTAGTCTCGTCATTCAATTAGTTTTATTATGTGAGTGGCCTGCCATTGACGCTTTATTCTATAATTTTCCAAATAAGTACAGTTTCCAAACCGCATCTATTTACGCTCTACTACCTTATAATACAATCAGTTATATCCCGCGGGAGACGCTGTACTGAACTGCAAACTTTAGCAACTATTGCGAGCTCTAGAAATTCTGATAATGTGTTCTGAATCGTAATAAGACTGAAATTAAGTGATCTAGTAAAACATTAATCAACAAGCAAGCATCAAGGTGGTAGGTCCCTCGTATGCCAAAGGGCGTCTGGGTTGGTACCATTGCTTTGTCTATTTCTGCCGCCAAGGAACAGTGCGTAAGTACTGTTGTGTTTCGGTTGGAAAGACATTGAAGCCAGTGGAATTACTTGGCATTATTAGACTTGACATCTTATATCTCGGGGTGACGAGCGCAGTTCAGTAACATGGAGTGCTTTATTATTCAAAGTTCTGTTGCTTATGCTTATGGGCAGGCGTGGCGCTTAACATCAGGCGAGCGACTTGCTCGTCTCGTCATTCGACCCGATTTTGATTGTGTTTTAACAAAAGACTTTCTTTTTCCTATTATTTTCTGTTGCATATAAAATAATATATAATATTCAACATTTAAAACTACCCTATTATATCATATACTTTGCATCGAATCTTCTAAAATGACGCTTGATAATTACATTCTGTGCAGGATTTCGTATACTACAGTCCTCAAACAGATTACAGTATGCATGTCACATTAAAGCCGTGTATTCACTGAGCAACAACTGATGCGCAAAATGTTGCTACAAATTACGAGCTTATTGATTTTTAACACGCTTTTATAAGCTTTATACGTATGTTAGTATGTTACGGTAATTTTGAACATGATTTTGACTACCTTCAAAACTAACAAAAACTACCACTGAACGAATAATCTTTTTAAGCCTCGTATATAAAAGGACATGTCATAGCGCTCGAGAGACACCGAGGCAGGGAGTTCATTCCAGGGCTTACACGTGCGTGGTATAAACTAATTCTGGAAAGGTTTGGTGCTAGACCGGATTGTTTAGTAGTATGGATTGACTCTATTGGCGATGGTAGAATGTCGTAGTCAGCCTATTGACTACATGACTTAACCCATAATCATCAAATATTACTATATCGTAATGGCATTCATTTAAATCTGTGATGTTCGATTGTCATTAATCATTTCATGAACATTCTGTTTGGGTTCAGGTCAGCGGTTAAACGTGAATTTTCATTGATTGTTATCCGCATTACTCATTACTGATTACATTTAACATAGCAATATTAATTATCTGTGTATTATTTAGTACCAGTTTTACCGTCTTTTTTTATCCGGGCACGGCAAAGTGACTGCACTACACCTGATGATAAGCGTAGTGCAGTCCAGAAAACCAGTGACCCCTAACAAACAATGAGCTTATCGATGATGGTCGATGATGACTCATGCCGGTCTGAATAAATGCTTCTTTACACTCCAAAGAGGGAAGAAGCAAATCGAGGGGCCTGCGACAAGACAGGCGGATGACCGATGCAGGCACAGGGATACAAGGATGTACACTTATACCCGCCCCAAACCAACATCAAGTCACATCGCAAGCATTAGAATGGTCATTCTAGAGTTTATTGTCCGTTCTTAGAGTTTCTCGCCTGGTCTTCTCTAGTACTCCCAACTGACGATAGAGCTAAAATTAGACCGAACCTAAATGATAAATATTTATCAGATTCAATAAATATTTTGATTTTTAGTCTACCACGCTGGCCTTATGCTGAAAAATACCTAAATTCCTTCGAAATTCTTGTGAAGAACTTCTCAGGTATGCAGGTTTCCTCACGAGTTATAATTAACAATTAATACACATAACTTAGAAAAATTAGAGGTGCTTGTTCATAGGGCTGGTTTCGAACCAGCGACTTTCTTCTCGCCAATCCTTAACACGCCCTGCTGCTGCTGGCTTATAGGAGAAACCTTTTTATTTCAATTTTTAATACAATAAATTTCAAACCGAATTAAATCAGTCACAAATAAATATTTTCTATGTAAAACACTACCTAATTAAATTTTAATGAATGGATATTGTATACAGTTCACAAAACCACTTTTCATAAAGGAACTCCAATCATCAGTTGCTAATGTGTATGGGATATAATTTCAACATATATTAAGGGCCACAACACATATCGACTTTTTGTAGTACCATTGCGTTTTTTGTGACGCCGTCTGGAGAGGCCGTCTGAGTTAGTACCACCGCTTTGTCTATTTTTGCCACAGAGCAACAATGTGTAAGCATTGTTGTGTTTCGGTTTGAAGGATATTGAAGCCAGTGAAATTACTGCGCATTATGCGACTTAACATCTTATGTCTCGGGGCGACGAGCGCAGTTCAGTACTTTGTAATTAAAAGTTCTGTGTGGTGTTGCTTCTGTTTATGGACAGGCGTGGCGTTTGGCTCGTCTCGTCATTCAATCAAATATAAAAAAAATCTTGCGACTGTATTGCAGCAAAAAGTCACTGTATGATATGGACCTTAGTTGTACGTAACCGCTAACATAACCGCAGAATCATTAATCTTTCTGATTACCCCCTTTATTTCGATGCATTTCATTTCGGTTTGGTATTTCACTAACCACTGGAAAATACATTTGGTTTATTTTTACCTGCAAACGTAAGTTATTGATAAATTATTTCGGTTTATTGTTAATGTCCATCATCCATTTTTGGTGTTTTTATCCGATTGGTGGAACCAGCAAGTCGCTCGCCAGTTGTACGCACTTCTGCTTATAAACAGACAGACAATTTAATTACAAACTACTGCATGGCACTGCACTGCAATCGCCACCAGACATCTCATAATGGCTAATAATTTATCAGTGGCTTCAATGTCCTTCGAATAGAAGGACAATACTCACTGTTGCTGGGTTGCAGAAATAGAAAAAGCGGTTATACAACGACGACCTCTCTCATACAACGGCATACCACCTAGTAAGTTTTCTAAGCTATTTATACCATTCGTCTATAATAACTTGGCTTTAAAAAAGGCTCTCCACCTGCCCTTATCCCACTCGCAGTGAGGTTCATTCGGCGCAACATTTTTTTTTATTAACACATGTCTTGTAGTTTTTACGACCTTCTGCCTCAAGTCAACCCCTCTTGGGGAGAAACACCCAAAATCGAAACAAATATTTACGGATCACACAACATACTACCTCGGTGCGGGATTCAAACCCGCGGCATTTCGCTTCACAGCCGGCTACACGCTCACTGAGCCACGGAGGCTGTCACTAGGATTTAGTTATATTTAAAATATGTCATATTAGAGTATTGCTTTAAGAATGGCTAAGTCGAACAATCTTCATACAGGAACCCAAAAAGACGTCTTTTTAACCCATGACATTAACCCAAATGGCCAGAATTCGTTGTGACATGTTTTTTGTCCGCATTACTCTCTGGTCACAGAGGCATTCGGATTACACTTAACACGGCCGAAATACCATCAGATCCAATTTCCTGATGCCAGCAGGTGTTGATGCGCGTATCCATTGTATACACGGATTTTGTGAAAATAGTTGTTTTTGTAGTATCGGGGTAAGATCCCGTGGACGGCCCAAAAAGCCTTGGCTTGACGTATTGGAGGGAGACATGAGAGCCAATGGTCTCACTACAGAGGATGCTATAGATCGGGTGAAGTGTTTAAGTCGGAAGGCGGACCGTGGCACATAAGCCGGGATAAGCTGAAAGAAAGAATATTGTTTTATAGCAGAGGCCAGCGAACAAGCAAATGGTAACCAACTCGAACTAAATGATCCTGACTGCTCATGATCACTACTAATATCAGAAGAACCATAGAGTTGTCGGTCTTAGAGGAAAATCATGGGGTTTGAGAAATTGATAATTTAATCATTCGGAAATCCCACTGGTCGTACGAAACGCGACAGCGAATTGTAGCAGCTTTCAGTCATACAGTGGTGTAACCCCAGTCGAGCCAGTCTATTCATGCTGATGCGGGTCTGAGGAAAATTTAGGGAGATAAAAATATAGCGTCCATTTTCATAGTTCAGGATATGTAAAGCCTAAACTCATAGAATAGGCATGCGGAGGCGCCTTTATAAGGGGTCGGCGCTTCTACTCCAGGTCCGCACCTGGAACAACTCCTTTCAGCATACTCAAGCCCTGATACTGAAAGTGACGATAAAACTGTCTATAGCGCGGCGTGACGCTACCACTTCGAAAACGGCCATCAAAATGACGAATTCTCGTATCGTCCATCCATGGAGCCGCGCATTCCCGAATCGGCGTGTGTAGTAGTACACGAAAGCGTCGCAGTCCTCCAAGACGCGTAATTCTCGAAGCAATTTCCCTCACACGAAATTGGTGCCGATAAAAAGGATATTCTATATTTTCTACTTTTGTTGCCACGTCAATCGCTCCGGGGTTTTTGGTGTCGTTTCTGTGTGATTTAGGCGAAATTGTTTTCAGTTCAAAGGGACAGGAAACTGTCATTTTGTTTTAAAACCTCCTTTTGTCGTAGAGAGTGAAAGCTGGTTTTTTTTCTTTGTCTTAATTTATGTCAGAATGGAGGAAATGGCATTCTTTACATTTTATCTTTAAATAATTATTTCTTGGTAGCCCAAAAATCCCCACCCTTTTCCTAATTCCTATTTCATTTCTTTAAGGTGATTCCTCCAGCCCTATGAACATTCTCATAGTAGTTGTAATTAGTAAGCATCGAGTGCAGCAAGCATCGAAGCAAAATAAAGTTCAAGTAATAACTTTTAAGCTACAAGAAGTCAATAAACGAAATTACAAATGAGCAATCAATTTTATCAAGTGGTTTTATCTAGTGTTCTAGAAATATTTTAAGAAGTTCGGTGCTTCAAGAAATCTGTAAATCTCAAGTAGTTTGTAACTCCGAATTACTTTAGTTTTTATAATAAATGATCTAGATTGAGAGTTCTCGAAGACTGAAGAGTCTATTCAGTGTCGGAAAATCTTTGTACGAACATTGATTTCGTAAGGATCGCTTATTTTAACAAAGAGGTGATGGACATTTTCAATTCAGCAAACTCGCGATAGAAATTGCCTACCATTTAAATGTTTAAAGAGAAAATCTGTATACACGAATCTGAATACATTCATAAAGCCGACAGACAGTTCGATTTTTAGAACTGATTTTTCATTTGTGAAGTATCTGATTCAAAAGTCTATTATATTTGTTCAATGCTCACATATTTAGTGTAGTCATTGGATATAATCTCATTATAGCTTTTTGAAGTTTTTGAAATTTCTTCATGCAGAATTGCCACCTGGGCCCATATTTTATAAATCCGAAACGAAGAAACGAAGTTAGAAAAATACTTAGACTATAGTAGGTATAGAATAGCCATTACAATAATAATAATTTTATATAAATTACTACTCTAAATATACATTTTTAAGTAAAAACGAATAAGAGAATCATTGATTTTTACTGTATTGTTGTATCATAAAATATTTTTGTTTAGTGATAAAAAAAATACATAATAGTTACAACATAACACAATTGAGGTCCAGTTTAAATGCCAGATCAAGCAATCCTTTACGATCTAGGGATTCGAGAAATACTGAGTTGAATTGCAGTGCAGTCCAAATATAAAGGCGATTACCAAGAAATATTGCGTCTCTTGACGGTCGGCAGGTTATCTGCCTTAACATCCAGTCTATCTGATGGTCATAACTACACCGCAACAAGTTGGGACCTCGTCGGCAACGCGTGGTAATTGGAGATTTTATTTACGAAGCTTTGTTGCGCAATGCTGATCGGTGGATTTTATTTTTACTGTCAAATTATTCAAGCTATGAACCTAATCACTGTTTTTTTTATCTTGGCTCGGCAAAGTGACCACGCCATACCTGATGGTAAGTGTAGCGCAATCCAAGAATAGTGTCGACCAACGATAAACAATGTGTCCATCGTAGGTCGACTAGATCATGCCGGCCTGCCAAAGGGTCAAGGGAAAAGGGTTAGGATCAGGGGGCAAGCCCCCTGGGGAGAACGACGGTTGTATCGACAGCTTGCAAAGGTTACCTAATGTCAGTAAATGAAAAGAAATATTTCGTCTCTTGACGGTGGCCAGAATATCTGCCGTAACATCCAGTCTATCTGATGGTCATAACTACACCGCAACAAGTTGGGACCTCGTCGACAACGCACGGTATTTGGAGATTTTATTTACGAGGCTTTGTTAATCCATTGAAATGTTACATTTGGGGTTGCGTTTCTTAGAGGAGTCAATTTTATTTTTTTGATGTGTAGGGGGGGTAAGTGTAAAGCTAAAATCAAGTTTGTGGGGTCGCCACCCTTGTCCCACGGCCGCCATCTTGAAAATAGGGGTTGAAACGGTTTTTACGATATATCTCTTAAACTATTTATCTGATAAAAAAAATTGTTAACGTTTTTTGTTGCTAATTAAATTCTCTATAACTTTGGTCCAGTAACTTTTTGTCGTAAAACTATAAATAAAAAAGTTATAAGTGAAAATGTAATAAAGAAAAAAATAAAGATGATAATTCTCTTGACAGCCTAAGATACAAACAATTCGCCAAGGCAGTGACAAAAAGTACATTTAATTTATCTCCTCTTCCTCCAACACAAGACACAGCTCGCTTTCATACTTTCCGAGTCTACCATCAGGTCCAGTCGTGGGTTGGTAATAATAATGATCCTGAAGACTGGGGCTGGAAAAAATGTGGAAAATTATTGATGCCAGTGCAGAGCTCTAAACCTCCAGCACCCCCTGAGCTTCTTAAATTGATCTTTTGTAAATGCAAAGGAAACTGTGGAGCGATGTGTGGATGTCGAAAAGCAGGGCTAAAATGTTCCGCAGTGTGCTTCCATTGTTCTGGAGAACTGTGTTCTGTGTCTTGTGTTGGAGGAAGTACTTTTTGTCACTGCCTTGGCGAATTGTTTGTATCTTAGGCTGTCAAGAGAATTATCATCTTTATTTTTTTCTTTATTACATTTTCACTTATAACTTTTTTATTTATAGTTTTACGACAAAAAGTTACTGGACCAAAGTTATAGAGAATTTAATTAGCAACAAAAAACGTTAACAATTTTTTTTATCAGATAAATAGTTTAAGAGATATATCGTAAAAACCGTTTCAACCCCTATTTTCAAGATGGCGGCCGTGGGACAAGGGTGGCGAGTTTGTGGCGACCCCACAAACTTGATTTTAGCTTTACACTACACATCAAAACAATAAAATTGACTCCTCTAAGAAACGCAAGGTGAGGCCTAAAAAATGTAACATTTCAATGGAGTATGTTGCGAAATGTTGATCGCTGGAATTTATTTTTACTGTCAAATTATTCAAGCTATGAACCGAATCACTGATTGAAGGGTGCTCATGGGAAATTGGTGGAATAATCATTGTAATACCGTTGCTATCGGTGATTCAAATGCTTTGATTTTGTTGCCTGAAGACCTGGTATAAAGCGACACGTCTGCTCAACAACAGAATAATATTATTTATTTAAAAAATTTGCCATGAATGTAATGACGATGATTTTGTAGTCCTTACTCCATCATCAGATCCGAATTAAATTTACAATGGGACAAAATCGTTACTAAACTATTGAAAAATGTTTTTTCAATTTATCATTTACCATTACTATAATATAACTATAAGTTCTAATAATGTCTGCTTCCGTAGTTAATTTTACAATGTAAGCTGGGTCCACCTATAACTAGGTGAGCAGTAACTTATGATCATTTTGTACATTATACTTGTTATCAAATTACTGTATCATCAGTTGGTGGATCAAATATAATGATAAATAAATAAATAAATCAGTCCACAGTTTGTAGGAAAATCGATGAACATACATAAAAAGCACCGAATATAAATTAAATAGGGGTGTTTTTTTTAGTTTTTTTACCTTAAATACAGATTGACTCGTGAAACCAATGGTATTATGATAACATTATAATGGTAAAATGTTGGCTAAATAACAAACGAGAGCCAGACATCATATTAATTTTCATTCCTAAAGACTTTGTATCAAAATCAAATCAAAACGTTTATTTTGCAAGAAGGCCACGAAGGACTTTTACATGTCAAAAATATATAAATTTCATTGAAATGTCTCTACCGGTGCTTCGGAAATGCCCACTGGTCTGTTCTGAAGTTTTTAAAGTCATTCAAGCCGGCGTAGTCGTGGGCAGAAGCTAGTACACATTAAGCCTAGAGTGTTGCCACGAAATGAGGCCACATGCAAAGTCTACTCTCAAATCCGTGTAAAAAGTAATCCTCATACATATTTATCTAAAATTGTTCCATTTTTTACCTAATCACTCGCTTTTATGACACATTTTCAAACAATTACCCTCGGTCGATCTCTGCGCCGAAATTTTCTCTGATATGATAATTTGATGAACAAATTATACATCAAACGCGTCGCATTATTCACAGTTTATTGGGCAGTTAACGGATCACAGGAGAAGCTGTCACAAAACATCCAATCTTTTGATATGTTTATTAGCTTTCATGAATATTGTTTTACAACTGAAATATTGGAGTAGATACTGGAGTTTTATAAGCCCACGCTTGTACGCCAAGCGGTTTACAGAGGTGTAACTAGTGCAACAAAGTTGGAGAAAATTTCGTCGCAGACGGTTTCATTAAAATTTATACAGTACTAGCACACCCGGCGAACTCCGTTTCGCCACCAGATGGCTTCGTTTTATGTAACATTTCTCTACTTAAAATATTGGTTTGTAGTACATGCTATGTATCAGAGATGGCGCTGTATTTAAAAAATGATTTTCCCTATTTTCCCGCTTTTCTATTGAAATTTTTCCTAGATTTTCGTTGCTATAAACCTCACGGAGCCCGAGACCTTTCCAACGAATGCAAAACCGTGGAAATCGGTTCGTGCGTTCTGGAGTTATATCGTCAGGAAGGAAAACCCGACTTATTTTTATATAATAGATGATGCAGATGGTGGGTCCCTCGTATGCGAGAGTCCACTTTGCGTGTCAACAGTGTGTAAGCACTGTTGCGTTTCTGTTTGAAGGGCATTAAAGCCAGTGAAATTACTGGGTAGTATGAGACATTTTGTCAGACTGAAAGGCGTGACTTTTAAAAATTTATTAGACAAACTCAAGCATGTTCTTGGTTGGTAAAATAACGACCTAATATCACGAAGTGATGCACCCAGAGATTCCGTGACATTCGCCGTGACATTTTGTATTTTTTTGTTTTAAGACTCGGCAAAAAGACACATCAAAATGCATATAAAAATGCGTGTCGATTTGAGACACTACTTCCCTTTTTGTCGATAGTTAAATAACATTTAGTACGACCTTTTTTAATAGCTTACACCAGCAAACGAGCAGGTGGGTCACGTGATACAGTACTAAAAGAATCATAGGTGCGTTGCCGACCTTAAAGGGAAGGGACAAATAAGGGATAAGGAAGGGCAGGCGGATTTGAGCCTCCGGAAATTAAACACACATTCAATCATTGTTTATTTATTAAACTTTAATGCTTTAGGCATGTTTTCATTGCTTTCTTTACATGGCCACAATTCGCTCAAACAAATCCATTCGAAATAAATGGACAGATGAATTAAGAGAAAAACAAAGAAAATACAAACGGGTTCAGTTTATTCACCATTCATTCATTCTTTTACCGTTCACTCACGACACAGTCCACTGAGCGTCTCGCTTCAATGCCCAACTTGTTGATATTCACATTGTATCAAACAAAATGTCGAATATGTGAACACATAAAATCGGTTATCTTTGACTATGCCTCAAATAATAGAAAGAAACATTTATTTTATGAAATGTTATTGGCCAGTATCTTTGTTTTTTTTAAGGAATAGTGATGGAGTTTTTTCGTCAATAATACAAAATTTCTTTAACTGACCAGATTTCACGAGTCAACTTTAGGTTTTTGAAGTGATAACTTCTTATGGGAGAGTGAACCGATTCGTTCCGTAAAGCGAGCGGTCCATCGATCAACGGAAGGTTCGAGAATATTCGAAACATTCCGTGAGACGTCACGCGGGTCAGTTGACCAGCCAGCGTTAGCCTACCTTCCTGGAACTTCGGGAATTTTCGAAGTCCCAAGTGGCGTCACACAATGACCAGTCGGCTTTGACCGGACTTAGACAGGATTTTGACAGGACTTTGACCGGACTCTGACCGGACTTTGACCGGACTTTAACAAGACTTTGACAGGACTTTGACCGGCCTTGGACCGGATTTTGACCGGAATTTGACAGGACTTTGACCGGACTGCAGTGGAGTGCAGGACAGTGTGGGAGAGTTTAAGATATCACTTCTGTTAAGCGTCCCGAGACGCATACTTTTTTTTATTTAATTGAATGACGAGTCGAGCAAGTCACTCGCCTGATGGTAAGCGCCACGACTGCCCATAAACAAAAGCAACACCACACAGAACTTTGAATTATATAGCACTGCATGTCACTGAACTACGCTCGTCGTCGCCCCGAGTAGCAACCTCATAAAATATATTTATTTTTAATGTAAATAATTACATAGTTCATAGAAAATATAATCCAAAATAAAAAAAAAACCATAGTAGGTAAATTAAATTCCAAATAAACAATATATACTATAATCCTCTCATACAAAACAATTTCTATTATAGAAATTGTTACTCACATTTTTCAGAGCAGTTCTTTAGTAGATCTCAGAGGCGTTTGCTCAAAGGAACTGTTTATGTGAGCAATTCATTTAGTTCATTCATACATTCACTCACCGGTCACCGGTCGGCCGCTCGCGCCGCTTCACGGGCGGTTGGCTGCGTCGCTCCACTGCCCAACGCCTTGTTGATACATTGGCTGAAATGTATTTCACGAAATGAACACGACCGTTGCATGTGTTTACATAACACAATATTTCAATATTTGTGTTATTTTTTTATTTTTTTAAAAGAGTGATGTGTACGGAAAAAACTAGTAGTCGATTTAGAAAATCCTCTCTCGTAATGCCACTAGTTTTCTCTCCGCCGAAAAGAAAACTAGTGGCATTACGCATTACCGCTTCTACCTTTTTTTTCACAGGGTGACAAATACATTATCAGCTCATCTGACGATAAGTGACCTCTACCGGCCATGAACACCCACAATATCTGAATCATAGACGCGTTGCCTACCTTTTTTTTATTTAATCGAATGACGAGACCAGCAAGGCGCTCGCCTGATGGTAAGCGCCACGCCTGCCCATAAACAGAAGCAACACCACATAGAACTTTGAATTACTTATTTATTACTTAATAGCTATAAAAAAAATATAAAGCACTGCATGCATGCAAGCACTAACATACACATGGCAATGACATACCCAACTATTGTTATGTTTATAAGGTGGTAGGTCCCTCGTATGCGGGAGGCCGTCTGGGTTGGTACCACCGTTTTGTCTATTTCTGCCGACAAGCAACAGTGTATAAGCACTGTTGTGTTTATGTGTTGTGTTGAAGGACACTGAAGCCAGTAAAATTACTGGGCATTACGAGACTTAACATTTTACGTCTAGGGGGGACGAGTGCCATGCAGTGCTTTGTAATTCAAAGTTCTGTGTGATGTTACTTTTGTTTAAGGGCAGGCGTGGCGATTACCGTCAGGCGAGCGCCTTGCTCGTCTCGTCATTCAATCAACCAAAAAAATAATCATGTATTCGATTCAATAGTCAAATATAGCATAGACATCAGAAATTCTAAATCCATACAATATCGAGTGCATGTAACTTGCATGAAACGAACATAAGCCATCGGAAAAACGATGCAACGTCGGATTAAATGGGTGCTTTTACACCAAAATAAACATTCGTTCCGTAGAAAACAATATAAGAAGCACGGCAAAGTGCCTGCACTACACATGATGATAAGCGCAGTGCAATAAAAAAAACAGCGATCACCGACAAACGACACTTTGATACTCCGAAGAGGGAAGAGGCAAATCGAGGGGCCTGTGACAGGACACATGGTGTTAAAATCTGCCTTAGTGACCCATACACTTTGTGTGAACCCATTCCAGGGTCAGCCAGTATATATCCGGTTCTCCCGAGGGGCTTGCGACATGACTTGATGGTTGGTTGGGGCGAGTATAGTACATCCTTGTACCCCTGTGCCTACATCGGTCATCCGCCTGTCCTATCACTAGCCCTTCGATTTGCTTCTCTGAAGAAGCATTTACACAAGCCGGCATGATTCTGGTGACCACCGATAAACTCATTGTTTGTCGGTGGTCGCTAGATTTTTGGATTGCACTACGCTTACCATCAGGTGTAGTGCAAACACTTTGCAGTGTTCGGATAAAAAAAATGTGGCTTGCCACTTGTTAAATATTCGCCAATATTTTTGTTACATCACTGTGTATGTTGATCTTTAAGCCGACTAGCTGGATATTAAAGGCACCGCATCTGATGTACTGTAACTCTATTCTATACCGCCCTGTGATGTAACACCATTCATACTTTTTTTATCCTGACACACCAAATTGACTGCTTCGGTGGCGTAGTTGTATTGCATATGATGCATGACTGCTATGCTGAGGTCTCGGGTTCGATCCCGGGTCGGGTAAAAGTGATATTGGTTTTTTTATTACAAAATGCTCAGTATCAGCCCGGAGTCTAGAATTGATGTCTGGGATAGGCTCGCCTCCTGTCATAGGGACAATTAATATTTCCAACTCCTCCCTAACCTTCTATCTGATTAATTTCGTTGCGGGACAAAAACATTTAGGCATCCCAGAGACTCGCCGAGCTTCACTGCTCGGTGTCAACAAAAATGCGTGCCACTGTTGATCCTGGTGCACAGGAGTTACAGTGGGGGGTGTGTGGGCGGATTAGTCTCTATCATAGGGATATGATAGATATTTTCGACGATGTGGGGTTACGGGTTACACCTCTACCTACCCCTTCGTGGATTAAGGGCGTGAGTACGTATGTATCTACCAAATCGACAACATTGTACTTGATGATATGTACAGTCCTGTCTAAATAACGTCAACCATGCCTAAATCAAAACTTGCCATCTAGACTGATCCATATATTTATTGAACTAAATTGAACTTATTTAATATAAGTTTCCCCATTTTTGAGGTCCTTTAAACGGAGTGTGAAGCAGCAATTAAACAGGCCGGCGTGATCTTGCCGACCTACGATTGACACATCGTATGTCGTTGTACGTCGTCGTACACTCACCATCAGGTGTAGTCACTGCCGAGACAGGATAAAAAAATTACAAAAAACAGATAGTGATCTGTGTGTATAGTGTATATCACGTGTCTTTGCGCCTGCGAACAACCAAGCCTTCGGAAAATGTGTCATAAACAACGTGGCGTATCATTTACGTCATTTATTTTTTTCGAAGTTTCACTTCTGCCGTGTATATTTTCATTATACTGCGTATATGTCTACCTTCATGACCCAAAAAGAGCCATTAGGGTTGTTATATACTATACCTATATATAAACATCTAAGGTCGCGCAATAAACCCAAGGATAAGGTAGGAAGAATATGTAAAACATAATTCACTCGCGTCGATCGTTGTAAATAATAAACTATCGGCAGTATTATGGAAAAGGGAGCATTAAAATATTTAACAACCATTATTCGCGCGTGAAAAATACGTGTCCCTTCCGTGTCCGCACTTTGTATGCTAATATGACGGCGCTTTGTGAACATACGGGTGGGCAGTTGTGGAGAAGATGCGATCAAAAAAGAGTTTATCATACAAGGTGTAAGGAGACCGCTTCCAAAGCCGATACTGTAATAAAAAAACCTTTACATGAATGGAAAACGCTTTTCCTTTGCTGTTTTCTTGCGATTTTGGAAACATAAGGCCGCAATGTAAAGATTACTGATGCTAATACGGATTAAATGACCCGAGCGCAATGCCGAGTTCCTATACTCAGTAGGCACTAGGTACATCGCACCGTGCGCAGCGCCTCACAGCTGATTTCATAAGTCAGCTGATTTTTTAACCTTTAAATTACATTAATATAAAAAATACGATTTTATTTCTATTTACTGGGCCAAACAAGACTGCGCGAAATATTAAAAAATATTTCTTCTCATTTCGCGATATTTTTAGTGGTATCATGTTTGTAATCATCAGCACTATCAGCTATCTTAATTTCCGTAAGCGTTTCTCTTACACCCAGTATATTATTCAGTTTTTTTAAGTGGTAGACAATATTTTTGTCTTATTTTTTTTTGTAGACAGTTTTGTCTACATAAATGGACCGGGTCGTACCCATTGTCTCAGCCTATTCATGCTGTAGACAAAACTGCCCACAGCGTGGCTCTACCACTCATATTGTTGGTTGTACTATTGACCAAGGTATTTAAAATGGCATGACTGAGCTCTATAATAAATACCAAATGGCACATTTATTACATTACATACGTATACAAACCTCAGTTAAATCAACATCGTTCTCAAAGAAGATAAACCCTTAAAACACACCACGTTTAAACAGTGATCAAACCATCGCGTAGCCACGACGTAACGAGATGGAAACGTTAAATAAATATTGAACTGCTAACTTCAAATGCAATTATGATCTACTGAGTATATATGTAAAATAACATTAATTTAATGTTATGCTAATGTTAGTGAAATTTATTTTCAATGAAAATTTGTGTAGATAATTGTGATTTAGGAACGGAATGCCGCGCGATCTGCCCGCTGGCTTCGAGACCGGGTCTCCGCCGACTTCGAGTCCGCGGCCTTATGGCTGGTGGAGAATGAATAGACTTCGAAGGTTGTAAGCTTAAAGTCTACAAGGTGGTAGGTCCCTCGTATGCGAGAGGCCGACTGGGTTAGTGCCACCGCTATGTCTATTTCTGCCGCCAAGTAACAGTGTGTAAGCACTGTTGTGTTTTGGTTTGAAAGACATTGAAGCCAGTGAAATTACTGGGCATTATGAGACTTAACATCTTATGTCTCGGGGTGACGACGCAGTTCAGTACCATGCAGTGCTTTTTGATTCAAAGTTCTGTGTGGTGTTGCTTCTGTTTATGGGCAGGCGTGGCGCTTACCATCAGGCGAGCGACTTGCAAGTCTCGTCATTAATTTAAATAAAACTAAAAAAATTGATAATGTTACATAGTAAAATCAATGATTGGTTGTTCAACCAAGTAATATGTAGACTCATTAAAATCTTAATATTAAAGCTAAGTAAACACTAGCCTAGGAGATCGCATTTATCTACCAACTGACATTATGATCGTCTATACCTGGTAGTTACTGATACCCATGATACAGAATCAACTACTGCGGGGTCAAGACTATGTGTGTGACTGTTGGGTGTATTTATTTATTTAAAGTTTATAAGTAAAGACCATCGCTTATAAATAACTAGCTGTCCCTCGCGGTTTCACCTGCATGTTATTGCCCTACTCCCATGGGTCATAGTGTGATATACATGTGAACCTTCCTCATGAATAACTCTATCTATTGCTTAAAACTGCATTAAAATCCGTTGAATAGTTTAAAAGATAAGCGAACAGACAGCGGAAGCGACTTCATTTTATGCTATGTAAAGATACAAATTTTTGACTAGCGTTCACAAACAAAATATCCACCCGTATGTCCCAATCTACGAAACACAGGCGCATGTTAGAGCGTGTTACACCGTATAACGCGATGGGCGTCTGTCCGGGACAAACCGCGAGATAATGGGCCGTTATGGGCCGGTGTAACATATTGCACGGTTCGGTGTGACAGGAGGAAAAAAATACTCGCTTTTTATAGATTTTTTGGGTATATCTTATTTCAGAAATTGGCTGTTTTATACAGGTCAGCACACGAACACTTGGGTCACCTGATGGTAAGTGATCTTCACCGAACACCAGAAGAACAGGGAATAAAGGCATTGGGCATTTGGGCTTCAGGAATTCTCATCCACTTCACGAATTGCAGTAGCAAGCTGTCAGTTCACGCCGATTTTCATAGATTTTTTCAGTGGAGCTCGTGGACGCAACCCAATACGTTAGTCTGACCAGATCCGCACCGCTCTTGACTCTACAGTTCACAACGCCTTCCATACCGCCCCCCACACCGCTGATACCGACAGAAACAGATGGAGCAAGATCTTACGAGAGAAGATGATACAGAAGGGAGGTGACGACCCTCAATACTGAGGAATACGCAAGCAGGAGGAGGAAGGACCACTTACGACTGATTGACTAACTATTCTTATACATATATTGATATATGTATGTATGTGTATATATACTTTATATATATTTTGTATATTTATAGACGTCGATATGTTATTGTTACTGCATAGTATGTAAGTATATTTTATTTAGTATATAATTGTCAATTACTTACGTTCTTCTAAACAACCCCACTTTTTGGCCCTTTTTTATCACATCCGTTATTGTAAGGTTGTTTGGTAGCTTTTAGCGATAAGACCGCCTGTTGACATTGTTATAGTTTTAAGTTTCTTATGTATTTTTCTTTAAATTGGTGTTCAAGAAAGTCTTATCTATCTATCTATTCTTATATCGAAGATGAGCACAAAAAAATATTTTTAAATATTTATTCCTTAAGGACATAGATAAGAATCATTCTGCCCGAAGGATAATCGGAAGAGCCTAGTAAAAACCCGTTTTAACTGATTTAAGGGTTGCTTTATCAAAAGGAATACCTTATGGACCTAGAATGTAAAGGTTACTAAAAAAATTAAAATTTCCGAAAAGATGGTAGGGTGCTTTTCTTATTTAAATGAATGATGAAACGAGCAAGGCCCTTGCCTGATCGTAACGACACGCCTGCCCATAAACAGAAGCAACACCAAACTGAACTTTGAATTAAAAAGCACTGCAAGACACTGATCTGCGCTCGTCACTCCGAGACAAGTGTTAAGTGTCATAATGTCCAATAATTTCACTGGATTCAATGTCTTTCAAACACGATAGTGCTTACACACTGCTGTTGTTGCTTATACGAGTACATTACTAAGGAGACACACGGCTAGTGTATATTGGGTAAAAAATGCAATGATCATTAATAGGCGATGATAAATGTATAGCGTACGAAGGCCCTTAGCCCAAGCGTACCCCGAGTAGTTAATTGGATATGTAAGTGGCAGCCACTTCGTTAGCACGATTAATGAGATATCATTAATTATGATATACGCTTTGCTTTATTAAGATTCCATACTCGTTCGATAATTATCATTTTGTGTTTTAATATAATAATAATAAAACCGCAGGGCAGCTTGTGGCGAGCTGTTGGGGAGTAGCGACCCTACGTACCCGTGTGCTCCCGGGGGAAGCTTCTGTTCTTCATCTCTGGCTTGCCTTCACCGGCCGGCTGGACCGAACACTGATGAGGAACAGATCCCCCACCTCTGGCTTGCCTTTACCGGCCGGTCAGAGTGGAGTCGCAAGAGCTTTCTGCTCGAGGGTTGGATGTGAAACGTAAGTGGTTAGTGGGCAACATGATGGGACCCTAAGGGAGCAATCGTTGTTTAAAGCCCAGTGACACCTCTCCACCCTTTAGCCACTCACCTGGTGTCGCTCCCTTGTCACTTTTGTAGCGACTACTTGGGGGAGTCCATCTACCTGAGTTGGCGAGTCACCAGGCCACCTGCCTATTTTATCCGTGTATTTACATAAAAAGCAGCGATAGTTGAGCGGGGAGTGGTATGGACTGTTGAGACGAAAGTCGCAGATTCGAAACGAGCCCCAAGAGCATACACCACTGACTCTTCTAAGTTACGTGTATATTCATTGTTAATTATCGCTTGCTTTAACGGTGAAGGAAACATTGTGAGGAAACCTGCGTACCAGAGAACTCGATAAGACTTATCGAACGTATGTGAAGTCTGCCAACCCGCATTAGGCCAGCGTGGTGGACTAAGGCCTAAACCCTCTCATTCAGTAGAGGAGGCCCGTGCCCAGCAGTGGGACATGTATAATACAGGGCTAGTAAAAAAAAAAATGTATCACACACTTTAGAATTAGAAAAACGAAACGCATCGTTTATGCCGGCAATTAAGTTAAATACTCCGCTTTCGTCCTTGTTGCATTTACTTTATTATACAAAATTCAACTTTATTAATGTAGAATTAGGTATGTTTTCGAATGGGATGTGAGTGAACATATCATAAGGCGGTTTACATCGCCGTACAAAACTCATTATGTCTTGTTATAATGAGAAAAGCGTTGCAGATTCCACTTTGCAATGACAGTCGGCACACGTGGTTATAATGGTTTAAATTATAAGCGAAATCAGTACTTTTCTTTTTTTAATAGCCTTTTTTTTATAACATAGGCCGGCAAACGAGCAAATGGGTCACCTAAGTGATCTCCACCGCCCATGTACGCCCACCACCAAAAGAATCATGGGCGCGTTGCCGACCTTAAAGGAAAGGGATAATTAGGGATTGGGAAGGGGAGGGGATTTAGGCTTCCGGATATCTCACTCACCGTACGAAACGCAGCAGCAAACCGCTACTTTACGTCGGTTTTCTGTGAGACAGTGGTAACGACCCGGTCGAGCCAGCCCATTCATGCTGTAGACAAAACTGTCTACAGCGTGGCTCTACCACTCAAAACGCCTGAATGACGAAATAAACAAGTCGCTGGCTTTATCGCATTTATAAAAACCTATCACTTTACCCGACCCGGGGATTGAAACCGAGACCTCGAGAGTTAGGTCGTACAATATACCTAATATGATATAACCTGCATACGCAATTTGCAGATATATCTATGTAGGTATATAAAAGCGACATTACATTAAAAAAGGGAGAACTGATTCACGCAGTCTGAGCCCCTGCCATTAGCTAGGAAACTATAAAGTCGCTTAGTAACAAAAATATACTGTTATCATAAATCATCATGGATACGACAAACGCAACAACTCAATATATGGATACATCATTGATCATAGATCATACAACCGCTTCTTACTGATATAGGCGAAACAGCGAAATTAGTCGCTACTCGCTAGGGTGATTATATCTCACAGTACCCGGGTACTGTAATTCAAAAATTGAAGAACACTAAAATGGTTATTATAGATGGCGCGACAGGCACGCGTATAAGGTGTTTGGCTTGCAATGAAACCATAGCGCGATTTAACTCGATCATAGCGCCATCTATTGGAGAGCTTATCACCTACTCAGACGGACTCCTACAAAACATTAAACTTTCTTCAACTAGGTGAACAATGCGTAATTAATTAATGTACCTACTTCATTCAACTCGAAATTAAATCACCTGAAGAGAGTGAAATTAATAATACTTTAATTAAAATTAAATCACCAGCGACTAGTGGCGCCATCTATTGCAAATATTACGATAACTGTATTTGCAAGGTCGACGTTATAGTTGAAAATGACAGTGACCGCCATTTTTTCATTTCGTTGTTTTGTGAGAAATCGAAGTAATAATCAACGAGTATATCTAGATTTTAATCAGTTATGAACTATCTTAAAGCAAATACCGGCAAACGAGCAAATGGGTCACGTGATGGTAAGTGATCTCGACCACCCATATATGCAAACAATACTAGAAGAATTATAGGCGCGTTGCCGACCATTGTCATTTATCACTAACCTGTGTACATACGATTACGACCTATCGACATTAGTTGACACATAACTAGGGGTGCTCGATATGTATCGATATGTGATAAAATATCGATACATTTATTTGATATATCGAATCAATGCGATATTATCGAATCATTGAAGTCGATATATAATATCGATATATTTTATCCGATATATCGAATCAATGCGATATTATCGAATCATTGAAGTCGATATATTTTATCCGATATATCGAAATAAGGATATCGGAAAATAGAAAATCTATCGGATGTAGCTAAAAAAAAAAACAACATCAAATACCAGAATAAGTATTGAATGTTGTTTTTTTTTTTTAGCTATTCGATATTATTTTTGTTAATCATTTTCTAATAGTCTTTTCCTTCCTACAATTCGATATATCGAAAATATCGATATTTTTGACCGATATATCGCTAAATATAGATACAATATTTCTATATATTATATCGGATAAAATATCGATATTTTTTGTACATGAACATCACTACACATAACCGTGACAAAGTAAATATCGCAGTTACACTGTAACATGTACCGCAACATAAAAATTAAAAAAATAATCATCAAAATCGGTGAACGTGGCGGCATAGCGCGCACCTGTTCATGTTTAGCTTGCTTCAAAACCATAGTGCGATTCAATTCGATTGTAGCGCCATCTATTGGCTATTGAGTAGCACCTACCCAAACGTACCACGGTTAATTCCACCTAGTTCACTTACATCCTTAGTTCCCAAAGAGGTCCAGTTGGACCCCCAGGAGTCCATGGGAGACTCGACGGGGGTCCTCGTTGGCGTGACAAAAAATGGGGGTTCACAATTCGTAAGCGCGGGACCACGAAAATTGATCGGCTTACGATAGTGAAGAACTAAAATATTGGCTTGACTTCACCTATCAATGTAGGCAGATAATATTTTAAGGAGCTCAGCTACTGTTACTTGTAAAAACTTGCATATTCCATACTAGCTTATGCTCGCGACTCCGCCCGCTTGATTTTCATACATACTTTCACCCCCTATTTTATCCCCTTGGGGGTAGAATTTATCAAAATCCTTTCTTAGCGGATGCCTACGTCATAACATCTACCTGCATGCCAAATTTCAGCCCTATCCCTCCAGTGTAGGGATTGCAATCCGGAAAACCGGATCCGGTAATCCGGCGGATCCGGCATCATTTTACGTCCACCGGATCCGGTACCAATATACCGGATCCGGCGACCGGATCCGGTGCTACAATTTTTAGACATTTAAATAGAGTTGTCGCATTATTAGGTACTTTACTATGCCAAAGAAAAAAGGCATACGATCAGAAATGACAAAAATCTTGGAAAGAGTTGTTCAAGATGATAACTCTAAAGAAAAATTTGGAAGAAATAGTAGAAGAGAACTTAGATTCACCCTCACTAAATAAATATTTGACATTACAGGAAGAATTACAATTACAAATCCAGCAAGAAACCATGTGTTATAGCTTACATACTAAACAAGAGAAAGATTTTCATAAAGTACTAAAAAAGTAAATGACTACATTTGAAAGGTCACGAAGTTTTGACGGAGTTCGAAGAGAATACTTGTCTGCTATTTATGACTATTTGCTGACAATAAAGCCGACAAGTGTAGAAACTGAAAAGGCCTTTTTGGCCGCAGGCTATATTTGCAGCTCTATTAAAAGTCAACTAGCAGATGACACAATTAACAATATTTGTTTTCTACAATCCTTTTTTCAAAATCAACATTCATTTTCTATGTATAATGAATACTAAGACAATTATTACTTAAAATTCTACTGAAAATAATTATTTTTCGTAAGTTGATTAAACTAAAAAGTTGAAATTATAAGACAAACTCATTATTGTGATAATTGTGCCATTCATTACAAAGATTTATCATGATGGTGCCTGTCATAAATATAAGACTTGTTTGTTGCAATAGTTAGTATTCTCAAATACTTTATTAATTATTGTGATCTCATCTCAATAAATTACGTAAGGTTAATTATATTCGATTTTATAATTTTACTTTCTAAAATAATTGATCTATATGTGAAAGTGAAATCTATGAAAATTGAGCTACTTGTTTTATCGTTAAAATTTTACTAGTTACCTACACTACTAAATTTTATTTGTTTGCTCGTTGTCTAATCTTAACATTAGATTGGAAATAATTTTTATATGTTTAATTTTTTATAAACTACCTATATTAAGCACAATAACACTTGATTAACTTACTAACAGTTCATTTTGAACCGAAAAGCGAAAATCACCCTGACTTGATCAATCCGGCCGGATCCGACCGGATCCGGCCGGATCAGTGGAAATCCGGTCGGATCCGGCCGGATTGAAAATGACGCCGGATTGCAATCCCTACTCCAGTGGTTTGGGCTGTGCGTTGATAGAACACTATGTCAGTCAGTCACCTTTGAGTTTTATATGTCTAGATTCAGTACAACGTGTCGAGACTTCATCGGAACCAGCTAAATTTTGAAAGTGGTCTATGAGAAAAAAGGGTACCTCTGGCTTACATGAATAAATCTGAAAAACTAAAAAAGGTTCTAAACATTAAACAACGCAAATGGAAGGCATCAGCATTAAAACAAATGTCAAACGTCCATGTTGACAGTCATTAATAAAGTCAGCGATCCGTTAGACGGTGCCTACTGGACTGGCTAACTCGACTGTCCTGCGCAATGGGGTCACATTATCGTGCGCTTACTGCTAGATTGCCCGTCGATGGGTTATGGGTTGGCTACAGCGCTAATTAGAGTAATAAATTGCTAGATCTATTTCCGGATGTAAAAATATATTACGAATATCGCCTGTGGGCAAAAACCGGGAATTTGAAAGAGTGAGTAAGCATTTTGAGCGCATATTTTGCGGCGAAAAGGCTCGCTTCTTACCGCCATGAATATGATCAAAACGTTTTCATATAAATAAATAAATACACCCAACATTCACATACATAGTCCTGACCCCACAGTAAGATACGAGTCTTGTGTCGTGGGTATCAGGAACTACGAGAGACTTTCGGTCTCACAACACCCAGACCCCGAAAGAAATATTTGCGAATCACACAAACATTTGTCTCGTTGCGGGGATCGAACCCGCGGCCTCTCGCTTCACAGCCGATTACTTGCCCTATCGGTTACTGTGGGGTCAGTACTATGTATGTGACTGATGGATGTATTTATTATTTATTATTATTCCCTCCGGAACTCTTCCCAGGACTGACTTCTAAAAACGTAAAGAAAAGTTAGGTGTCTCTACCACTCAAAACCACTTAATACTTTACTTACAAAGCATGTTTTCATAAATTCATCAACAATAATAAAGAACGTTAAAATATAATAATAGGCTGACGAACAAAGCTGTACGTTGCAACCTCCATGGCCCGTTACACGCGTTTAAAAATGACATTATGAAGTACGTGACTTTCAGGAATTAGGGATGTACCAAACGCAACATTTAAGAGTTCATACGATAATGTTAGTACACATTATTTAACTTTTTTTTATCCGATCACGGCTAAGTGACTGCACTACACCTGATGGTAAGGGTAGTGTAGCCCAAAAAACTAGCGACCACCGACAAACAATGAGTTTATCGGTGGTCAACAGTCATGCCGGCCTAAATAAATACTTCTACCCTCTTCGGAAAGGGAAGAAGCAAATCAAGGGCCTTGCGACAGGACAGGCGGATGACCGATGCTGACAAAGTAATACAAGGATATACCCCTATACCCGCCCCAACTATTCATCGAGTCATGTCGTAAGCAACTCGGGAGAACCGGATATAAACTGGCTGATCCTGGAACACAATCCACACAATATGTAGCGGTTCATAGAATACACCTTTTCACAAAATAGGCCCAAAAAAGGGAAGAAACATATATAACGTGTTGTGTATAAAATACACTAATACAAATATAAGACGTATACTGTAGACTTAAAAAATATCGATTGTATGTACTATATTTAAAATTAATATCGAATACGGAACATCTCTAGCGTAAAACCAACAAAAATATATGCTGACTGAACCAACGTCGCGTCGGCACTAAATCTTATTCCACGCGAAACTCGGAGAAAAACGCTTCCTGTGAAATTTAATTTGTTTTGTTATAACCGAACTGCAGTTTGGACGTGTTGGAAATTTCACCTAAGTAAGGGAAATGTATTTTAGTAAGTTCGTGTAACGTGTTGTTATGAAAGGAAACTTATACTATTTCATAAAAACATTCGCACGAGAAGAATAATATTATTATAACAGATTTTTATTATCACGGCAACGGTGGTCACCAGGCCATGAAGGCCTGTATATGCTTCTTCCCTCTTCGGAGAGGGTAGAAGCAAATCGAGGGGTCTGCGACTGGACAGGCGGATGACCGATGCAGGCACAGTGATTCAAGGATGTATCCAGGTAGAAGGGTAAATTAGAAATATAAAATAAG
The DNA here is from genome assembly GCA_949126905.1 of Amorpha juglandis. Taxonomy (NCBI): domain Eukaryota; kingdom Metazoa; phylum Arthropoda; class Insecta; order Lepidoptera; family Sphingidae; genus Amorpha; species Amorpha juglandis. Next base: position 2,255,919 of record OX421368.1, read on the forward strand.
ACCAAAACACATCATGCAATAAAATTTCTTCCACATCCAGTAAAAATTTAGATGTCAATTTTATTTTACTAAATTCACTACATAACTTAATCAATAATTTAAAGTTTTATTTCGCATTATTGTACGTGGGAAACGTTAAATTTAAATTTGTTTTTTTTTTAAATACGAAATGTAACCTATTTAAATCTAATTAATTTAGCAAAATAATATCAATTTTTACTTAATGTGGGTTGAAATGTTATATATTTACATCCAAATATAATGTAAATAAACTTTTCGAGCGGTAGAGCCTCGCTGTAGACGGTTTTATCTAAAGCATGAATGGGCCGGCTCGACCGGGTTGTTACCACTGTTTCACAGAAAACCGACGTAAAATGGCGGCTTGCTGCTGCGTTTCGTACGGTTAGTGTGATATCCGGAGGCCCAAACCCCCTACCCTTCTTTATTTATCCCTTTCCTTTAATGTCGGCAACGCGCCCATTATTCTTCTGGTATCGTAGGCGTATAATGGGCGGTGAAGAGCACTTACTATAGGTGACCCACTTGCTCGTTCGCCGGCCTATGCTATAAAAAAAATTCGGAGAACCGACAACATAGGTGCACTTGTTACCTTGCATATACCTTCGAAGATGCAGGCTTTTTATGTAAATACATCTGTTACCACGATAACTTCAATTAACACATCAAACCTAAGTAGATATAGGTAGGCAAACCTAAACACGAAGCGGTACGTGCTCGGGCGTAAATTGATGACTTAACTAAGTTTAAGACGAGTGGGGGCCTCGTTAGTCGCCTCAGTCGCCTTACGTTACTGTAATGGAGTGTTTATAACACTTTAAACGTGCAAACACATGAATCGGGAAGGAACTTACTGTAGGGAATAGGGTACTGTAGAAATACAAATAGGTCAAAAGTCATCAAAATGCAGTTAGGCTACTCTGGTTCTAGCAGCATTAATTCGTCCTAGGTTTAAGGTTGAGTTCTACGGTTGCTAGGGTTTTAGGCTAAAAGCCGATGTTAATATACGATCTTAGATTGATTCTCCGGATATATAGCACAAACGAGCCAATCAGTACAGTTTGAACGTGATACGTATAAATTACTTATGCTGGGTTGTACCAACTTACTTTAGCAATGACAAACATGTTAAAGTACCGGTTAAACAAAACATGAGTTGACCATTTGACAAATGTTAGATGACGTCATAACTTTAGCTGTGAACCGTAACCGCTGAAGATTCGCTAGTAAAAGTTATTGTTTAAGTTAGATAGCTGTCAGATGGTTCAATTATAGCCTCCAAACCGATATATCTCCTAAAGCGTCTGTGCTCCAAATCAACACGATGTCCCTGCTTCCAGAATTGATCAAAACATATAGTAGTATTGGAATGCGATGGTGCAATACATTCCGCAGTTAATATTAAAGACAGCGTTACTGTTATTGTCAAATTTGACATAAACTTTAACGATGACTGCCATTATGGTGCAATCCAGCCTTTGTGTGTTGTGTTTCGGTTTGAAAGACATTGAAGCCAGTGAAATTACTGGGCGTTATAAGATTTAACATTTTATGTCTCGGGATGACGAGCGCAGTTCAGTGCCATACAATGCTTTGTAATTCAAAGTTCTGTGTGATGTTGCTTCTGTTTATAGGAAGGCGTAGCGCTTAACATTAGGCGAGCGCCTCGCTCGTCTCGTCATTCAATCAAATAAAAAATAAAAACCACGTAAAATATTTATGATAACTTACGACAAAAGGCACAAACGAAATTCCGATCGGGAGCGGAAAATGCAGCAATAAATTTCCCTTTCAATGGAGAGCTTTTTTACTAAAGGAAAATGTCATTTGAGAGAATTTTAAAACGCTTCGTTTATTACGTCATTGGTGTGAAATTGCTTGAGGATACATCGGTGCGGTAAGTCCAAATAGATTTTTAGAATTGAACCAACAAACGAGTTTGTTTAAAAAAAAACTTATTCTTCATTTACATTGGTATTCGGTACAAGGATTCGAATTGTTAGGCAAATTGTTATAGAAGGTGAATGTTTTAGGAAAATAGGTTTAGTAGAAAGTAGGATGTTGGCATTACGTCACACCTGCCTATGCCTAAAGACGTAGGTATATATGTCCACAACAATATTAAGGTCCTTCCACGATGTTACTAAAAACACATTTCCTTTTATACAGTCTAAAACAACATCTAACTTCACTCCAAGCACTCAGCACCATTTTTATCCATCAAAAGCCGCGGCAAAGTGACTACAGGCGCGTTCAACATATTTTGTACATAAAATCCTGAAGTTGGTCCCATCCACAAAATTCAGGGTCACGCGTGCTCCTCGCGTGTCTCATAAAATCTCCCCGCAGGGCCGTCGGCATGACAGATAGGCGGTTTATTCGGATTATGTATAGGGAAACATATTTCAGATGTTATCGTGGCGTTTTTTAACAGCCTTCGTGGCGCAGCGGACGAGCAGTTGGCTGTGAAGCGAGAGGCCGCGGGATCAATCCACAAATATTTGTTTTGGGGTCTGGGTGTTGTGAGGCCGAAAGTCTCTCGTACTTCCTGATACCCACGGCACATGGCTCGTATTTTACTGTAGTATCAGGACTATGTGTGTGACTCTGTATGTATTTATTTATTTTGAACGCTTGTTTAAAATATAAATGAGCAAGAAAGAATTGAGATTGACAATCAGATATGTAAAACCCACTTTCAGTAACAATTTTATAAAATTGTCGCGGTGGTTGTGCAATAAATATATTTGGTCATCATTTCTATGCTGTGCTGTGCTGTGTTGTGCAGTGCTGTGCTGTGCTGTGTTGTGTTGTGTTAAATATATATAACTATTGTTATAAATTGTATTGGTTTAATATATTTCTTTTAACATAATATTCTATCAAATCGCCATACCCCTTATTCGTCGCGGACACGTCTTCAATTTACACTCGTATGTTTTCAACAAGAAATACTTTGTTTCATGTGTCACGCTAGTACGGTAAACACGGACTTAACCCATCGTCCGGTGACCCCCGAATTTATTCCGAGTCCAATTTCGACATATCCCGTGGAGCCAACATATTACAGATCTTTGGTTATGAAATTACTGATTAGACATTTCAGGTAGCGGATACTGTATCATTTTTGGCTACTCGGGTAGGGTTATGATTTTGATACTACTATTGCTTTTATGTATACCAACATGATATTGTATTTATTTGTATTTATTTATCAATAATATTATATAATAATAGTAGAGAGAAGCGTTTCCTTCAATAAAACCGAATTAAAATTACCAGGTTTATTAAAAAAGCATTAAAAAGTAATACATTGGCTGGTGGTAGCATATTCATAACCACCCGAATAACGACCACCGTACACATGGTGTTAAAACCTGCCATAGCGACCCACACACCTTGTGTGGATCGCGTTCCAAGATCAGCCAGTGTATATCCGATTCTTCGGAAGTGCTTGCGACATGACTTGCTGGTTGGTTGGGGTATAGGGGTACATCCTTGTATCTCTGTGCCTGCATAGGTCATCCGCCTGTCCTGTCGCAGGCCCCTCGATTTGCTTCTTCGCTCTCCGAAGAGGGAAGAAGCATTTATACAGGCCGACATGATCCTGGTGACCACCGATAAACTCATTCTCAGTCGGTGGTCGCTAGTTTTTTGGACTGCACTACGCTTACCATCAGGTGTAGTGTACTTTGTAGTTTTTACGACCGGCCGTCTGCCTGACATCAACCCCTCTGGAAAGAAAACACCCAGACCCAAAACAAATATTTGTGAATCACATAAACATTTGTCGCGGTGCGGGAAAGGAACCCGTGGCCTCTCGCTTCACAGCCGGCTACTCACTCACTGCGCCACGGAGGTTGTCAAATAAAAATAAAAAGAAGAAAGAAACATACCGATCAAACCTTTTAAAGTGATAATGATCTTTTTTAAAAAGTTGCCAAATGAAAGTTCCGTGGGACTAAAGTTGAAAGCTTTGATAAACCGGAAAGTTCCTTATCACACGATCTACAGCTGGCATTTTTTTGTTAGTTGTCTTTGATCCGATGAGATTTTAACGTTTTACGAAAATCGTCGAAAATGTTCACTTAGATTTTAGCGCTTATGAAAAACGTTTATTATACATCCGCCAAAAAAAGGAATTTTTTCTGATCCTTCTATCTGTATCTCTGTATTGAAGTGAAACTTCATTAGCACCGTTGTGATTAGAAAATTCGATGAAATGAAAAAGCGACAGTAAAAAGAGAAACGTATTCATAAATAGGATTTATCCTGCGAAAGAATGAGATAGATTACAAGTATGCTAACACGTTATTCAATTAAATTAAAAAAGAAGTGCGTGAGTGCAATTCATACACGGCAGAAGTGAAAATTCAGAAAAGTAGCTTACAAGAGAATGAGAGAGAGTATTAGGATAATTAAAAGGTTTATTATTTTTGTAATATCTTTACCAATAACAAATAAATATTATTATTACATATTATATATTTATTTTACAATTTTTGCTTATGTTCACTCCCTCATAGCCTCATAGTAAAGACAAGAGTAGGGCGACTACGAAAGCCCGAACAAAGAGCAGACGAAGATTACACAAAACACTGTATAGCAAGTGGGTCACCTGATGGTAAGTGATCTCCACCGCCCATGTACGCCCACCACCAAAAGAATAATGGGCGCGTTGCCGACCTGTAAGGAAAGGGATAATTAGTGATTGGGAAGGGGAGGGGATATGGGCTTCCGGTTATCTCACTCACCGTACGAAACGCATCAGCAAGCCGCTACTTTACGTCGGTTTTCTGTGAGACAGTGGTAACGACCCGGTCGAGCCAGCCCATTCATGCTGTAGACAAAACTCTCTACAGCGTGGCTCTACCAAAAGCCACAATTATGAATATGTTTGTCTCTTTTTACTGTCGCCATTTCGTTTCATCGAATTTTCAAATCATAACGGCGTTCAAGAAGTTTTACTTAAAAAAAAAATAAGACTCGAATCAAAAACTCCAACATTAAACTCTTAAGTGAACTCTTAAGTAAATTGAACATTGTTTACAAGAGGCCAGTTAATTATCATTACGCCGGTGCCAAGGGAACGGGAGCCAGCTCTCTTGTAATGACCTTATAATTGGTAATTTCGTTTGTACGGAGCAGATTTATCGCAGTACGTCTGGGGAATTGTGAATCCTTTTGGATTAATTCCGGGTTCAGATGATAGATTAGAAGTGATGTGGGTGGCTGAGTTAGCTTTGTGAAATCTAGCCAGTTTTATCTACAGCATGAATGGACCGGCTGGACCGGGTCATTACTACTGTCTCACAGGAAACCGACGTATGGCTTGCTGCTGTGTTTTGTACGGTGAGTGAGACATCCAGAGGCGCAAATCCCCCTCCCCTTCCCAATCCTTTAATTATCCCGTCCCTTTAAGATCGGTATCGCTTTCGGGGATTATAGGCGTGAGTGTGCATGTGTACGGTGGTCGCTATCCAGTCGGGTACAAAAATATTAGGTACTCTGTCATGATTTGTTCAGTTAGTGGTAGGATATTCATATCCGCCCGGATAGCGACCACCGTACATGTGGTGTTAAAACCTGCTATGGTGATCGACACGTCTTGTGTGGATCGTGTTCCAGGATCAGCCAGTGTATATCCGGTTCTTCCGAGGGGCTTGCGACATGACTTGATGGTTGGTTGGGGCGGGTATAGGGGTACATCCTTGTGTCACTGTGCCTGCGTCGACCATACGCCTGTCCTGTCGTAGACCCCTCGATTAGCTTCTTCTCTCTCCGAAGAGGGAAAAAGCATTTATACAGGCTGGCATAACTCTGGTGACCACCACTAAACTCATTATTTGTTGATGGTCGCTGGTTTTTTGGAATGGACCACGCTTACCATCAGGTGTAGTGTAGTCACTTTGCCGTGCTGGGATAAAAAAAGTTCTTCTATCTAGAGAATCACGCTTATAAAACGATCTTATCAATAAAGTATTGAAAATAGCCGAAGTAAACATTGGTTCAGTAGTCGATGGTAGTATAGCTCGGCACGTGCATCCACATCCGATTCGATTTGGTGCGGTTAAACGCCGCCTGGTGCCGGGCGATCGAAATTTAATATGTTGATATTGAGTGTTAGATGCGATTCAATGTGATTCTGCTGTTACTTGAAAATGGATATACTGTTTTAAAGACTTGGAATTTTGGTGGTAATGGTTTTTTATAGCATAGACCGGCAAACGAGCAAGTGGGCCACCCAAAAATAAGCGATTTCCACTACCCATGAACATCACAACACAACACCTAAAACCACGCTGTAGACAGTTTTGTCGACAACATGAATGGTCCGGCTCGACCGATTCGTTGTCACTGTCTCACAGAAAACCGAGGTATAGTAGCGGCTTGCTGCTGCGTTTCGTACGGTGAGTGAAATATCCGGCGGCCTAAATCCTCCCCTTTCCAATCCCTAATTATGCATTTCCTTTAAGGTCCGCAACGCGCCCATGATTTTTCTGATATTGTGGGCATATATGGGCGGTGGAGATCACTTACCATCAGGTGACCAACTTGCTCGTTTGCCGGCCTATGCTGTAAAAAAAACCTTAACCTTTTAAACGGTACAATTACGAATCAATGGCCCACATATTGACTACATGTTTATACAATATGTGTACAATATATGTGCCATTCACATTTTCCTTAACATGTACAAAATTGCGGTTCCTTTAGCATGGGTAGAGTAAATTAAATATACCCGCATTTGGTTATTTTCTTTCAAACGTTTGATTTCCTAATGTGTGGAAAATACATATTTACAAATTCCTAATGGTTTACTGATTTGACTTTATTTATTAAACCATTTGATATTCCTTCGGTAAAGGTGTTTGTCGAAAAAATATAAATCATGTTAAATTTGGTGGCTATTGGAAATTGGGCCTCTTAAGACAATTGGCGCGCCACCTATCACGAAATGGTACGGAAACAAGCTCGGCGAATTGTGTTTGCACCAAATGCTCCTCTGCGTACCCCTACCAGGATATCAGTGTGAACTTATGTATATGAATCATTTTTTTATAGCATAGGCCAGCTAACGAGCAAATGGGTATCTCACTCACCGTACGAAACGCAGCAGCAAGCCGCTGCTTTACGTTGGTTTTCTGTAAGATAGTGGTGACAACCCGGTAGAACCGGCCCATTCATGCTGTAGACGAAACTGTCTACAGCTTGGATCTACCACTCGTGACTTTATTAGATGCTTATAGTTGAGCAAGTAACAAACATGTTCACCGAGTTGAAGTGCTGCGGATTGTTGCTCGGATGGGTAATGAGTAATGAGTTCGTTTTTGCATGTCTTGTGTGTGAGAGAGCTTTTTTTTTCGAGCATGGCAAAGTGACTACTACACCTGATAGTAAGCGCAGTGCAGTCCAAAAAAACCAACGACCACAGCCAAACAATGAGTTTATGAGTCACCAGAATCATGCCGGCCTGTATAAATGCTAATTTACACCCCGAAGAGGGAAGAAGCAAATCGAAGGATTATGACAGAACAGACACAGGGATATAAGGATGAACCGTTATACCCAACCAACCACTAAGTCATGTCACAAGCCTCTCGGGAGAACCGTATATAAACTGGCTGATTCTGGAATGCGATACACGGTGTGTGGGACTTATAAAAAATGTAAAAATCCAATTACTGCATAAAGGAAACGAATAATTTAACATATTAGATTATTTTCACGAGAGTTTTTTATTAAAATGTAGCATAACCCGCAAACCGCGGATTAAGCAGATTAGCGAGTATTAAAATGAACGAATTATAAGCAATAAACAGCTGTTTTTATTTATTCTTTGCATGTTACATATTTGCATGTTTTAAATTATATTTTTTATCTTTCTAACAATGAATTTATACAATAAAGTGTACATACAGTGTACAGTCTCGGCTTGAGAGCCTTGAACATCGGCGTAATGTTGCCTGTTTACCGGTTTTATCGGATGCATTTTGGAGAGCGTTAGCGGAACTGCATAATTTGATTCCTTCCTCCCCATTCGATCATCGGATGACCAAAGAAAGTGCAAAACGACACGCATTTATGGCTGTCGCTCCTAAAACGCGCACCAAACTCTTTCCTTCCATTCGCCCGGATAGCGACCACCATACACGGTGTTAAGACCAGGGTTCGAAAATATCCGATATTTATTATAAATATCAAAATATCGGATATTTATGATATATATCCGATATATATCAAGTTTGATATATATCCATTTTGTATGAAAGCCATATTATTATTTTATTGTATTATTTATGAATACTGTTTGCATATGTGTTACATACATATACTAAAATTATAAAATAAAAATCTCGTTTTTGGATAAGGCAAAATCAACTAAAAAACATAAACTCTTCTTTTAGGGGCAGAAGTGTTGCCATTTATGGATTAGAACTTACCATTAGGAAGTATGTTTTAACACTACTCCCACGCCATCTATATTTGGGAAGTAGAAATACAGTAACAAACTCTAAAAATTACTTAATAACATTAATTTTTTAAACCATTTTTGTATTGCAATATATTATAAAAAAAATATTGATATATATCGTAAAACCCAGCTTGATATATATCGGATATATATCAGATATATATCTTGATATATATCCATTGATATATATCCTCGAACCCTGGTTAAGACCCGCCAAAGTGACCTTGTGTGGGTCGCGTTCCGGAGTCAGCCAGTGTATATGGTTCTCCCGAGGGGACTTGCCCCCTCTTTCTATACCTTTCCCGTCTATTATTCCTTTCCCTCCCCTTTGGCCCTGGGATGAGATACTGTAGAGGTTGCCAGTATCCCATTAACAGGGACCCCTGTAGTTCATCCCAAAGGGCAAAAAAAACTCTTTTCTTTCTTCATCATACGGACTGCCAAGATGTGGAACAAGTTGCCTTTATTCCCCGATAAATATAATCTGGGTGTCTTCAAGTGGCGAGTGAATCGAGTTTTGAAATCGATCAATCGTTGAATCGATCTTTTATCCTGGCTCAGCTAAGTGACTACGCTACACCTGATGGTAAGTGTAGCGCAATCCAGGAATAGTGTCGACCAACCACAAACAATGCGTCCATCGTAGGTCGGCACGATCATGCCGGCCTGCCTAGCTGCTTCTTCACACTCCGTTTAAAGGACCCTATATTATAGGAAGGAGGGAACACACACTAAGGTTTGCGTGGCTTATATCCGTCACAAAATAATTACGCCAACCTCACGAAGACTAAAAAAACATAGTTAACGTAGGCGATAACTTCGTCCTGGTAAAGTGCAGGTGTTTGTACTGTACGTGGAACTTTGCACTTAAACTTGTACAGGAATCTTGTTAGCGGGGGACGGGTGAGCTTGTTTGTATACGTGTTAGCGAAGTTTTTTAGTGTTCCGTAAAGAACGTCAATGTATCAATACATAATAAGCTAATCCGTCTGTCTGTACGTTAACAACCTTTTTCTCAGGTACGGTGGAAGAATGAAGCTGAAATTAATATCAGATTTTTTAGCATAGGCCGGCAAATGAGCAAGTGGGTCACCTGATGGTAAATGATCTCTACCATCCATATACGTCTAGAATACTAGAATGACCTTGAAGGAAAGGGATAATTAAGGGATTGGGAAAGGCAGGTGAATTTTGGGCCTCCGGATATCTTACTAACCGAGTTGCTCCTTTACGTTATTTTTTGATATAATGGTAATAACCCGGTCAAGCTAGCCCACATAAGCTGTAGACAAAACTATCGACAACCGCAACGTGACTCTACAACTTTTGAAATAACTTATATAGGGTTGTTAAAATTTTACAAGGTGATAGGTCACTCGTATGCGAGAGGCCGTCTGGGTTGGTACAACCGCTGTGTCTGTTTCTGGCGCCAAGCAACAATGTGTAAGGACTTTAGTGTTTCGGTTTGGAGGACATTGAAGGCAGTGAAATTACTGGGCATTATGAGACTTAACATCTTATGTCTCGGGGTGACGAGCGCAGTTCAGTGCCATACAGTGCTTTATAATTCAAAGTTCTACGGTGTTGCATCTGTTTATGGGCAGGCGTGGCGCTTACCATCAGGCGAGCGACGTACTCGTCTCATCATTCAGTTAAACAAAAGAAAAACGGGAAAAATTGTGAGCAAGTCTAATAAAGCACATTTTTCTATTCACTTTAAGTATAAATACATATTTCAAAGGCAAAAATTTATCTAAAGAGCTAACTACCGGATAACATAGTCAGTGTTAACATAGTCATATCCTTTGCAGTTACAACGTAGTTTGAAGCTAAAATACATTACGTAAAATGTAGCTAAAAATGGAGACAGGAACCAATTTGGAAAGACGCCAGACTAAGTTGAAAAGCAAAACGTCTTAAGAGGAACAACTAAATTGGTTTTCGAATATTACATACAAATGCACTCAAAGGGTAGGCAGATGTGTAACCAATACACTCATATTAAGTCGAGAGTATCTCCGTCCCATGATGTGATAGGAGGCGACCCTATTGCCATACCGGGCACAATTCACTCAGGGCTGATACTGAGCATTTTGTGATAGAAAACTCTAATATCAATTTTACCCGACACGGGGATTGAACCCGAGACCTCAGCAAGTAGTAGTACCGCGTGCCCAATACAACTGCGCATCCGAGGCAGTCGAATATTACTGTTGTAATATGTAGCGCCTGTTTCACTATTGCGGAGTTAAAGGTTCTTAACATATAAAATATGTCACTCAGATATAAAAATCACACTCTGACATATATACATGGAATACAATTCCCCCCTTCCCAATCCCTATTCCCTTCCATCTAGGACGGTGACGCTCTCACGGTTCTTCTGGTATTGTACGTGCTAATAGTCGGTGTAGATTATTTACTATCAGATGATCAAATGATATCCGGAACCCCAAAACCCCCTTCCCAATCTCTTAATTATCCCTTCCCTTTAAGGTCGGCAATGCGCCTATGATTCTTCTACTATTATGAGCGGTGGAAATCACTTATCACTAGGTGACCCACTTCCTCGTTTGTCTATGCTATAAAACAAACATGTTACACCAATAAAGGAAAATCATGACGAACCAAATTGAAACTCGCAATACAGCTCACTTGAAACACAAACAATTATACAAAATTAGACGTTTACACAAAGCAGTTAAGTTAACCAGTTAGCTAGGCAGTTAATTAGATCCACAATCCCTTATGGTTACGCCTGTGAACAGAACCAATATCCCACAGAACTAGGAATTGCTAAATATAAGGTAGGTAGAGTCACAGCGTAGATAGTTTTGTCTCCGGCATAAATGGGCCGGCTCAATCAGGTAGTTACCAATATCCTGAAAAACTGATGTAAATTAACATGGCTGAGCTCAACGGGAAGTGGTACGGACTGTCAAGACGCAAGGCGCAGGTTCGAAACCAGCCCCAAAAACATGCACCTCTGACTTTTCTAAGTTACGTGTGTAATAATTGTTAATTATCGCTAACTTTAACGGTGAAGAAAATATCGTGAGGAAACCTGCATACCTGAGAAGTTATATAAAAATATTTCAAAGGTACGTGACTGCCAACTCACGATAGGCCAGCGTGGTGGACTTAGGCCTAACTTCTCTCGTTCAGTAGAGGAGGCCCGTAACAAGCAGTGGGACGTGTATAATACAGGGCTGGTAAAAAAAAATAACATCTCGCTGTTCCGGTTCATGTGGTGAGTGACATATTCGGGAGCCCAAATCCCCCTCTCTTTCCTAATATTAATTCATTTCCTTTAAGGTCGTCAATGCGTCCGTGCTTCTTGTAGTATTGTTGGCTTCATGGGCGGTGAAAACCGATTACCATCAGGTGATCCACTTCTTTTTATTAGGCTGAATAATGAAAGAAGTAGGTTGCTCGCTAATTGTTACGCCAGAATAACACGAAGACAAAACAACGCAATATCTTCTACCTAACCTTTAAAATCCGAGATATCCGGAAGCCCAAATCCCTCTCCCCTTCCCAATCCCTAATTATCCCTTTCCTTTAAGGTCGGCAACGCGCCCATGATTCTTCTGGTATTGTGGGCGTACATGGGTGGTGGAGATCACTTACCATCAGGTGACCCACTTGCTCGTTTGCCGGTCTAAGCTATAAAAAAAAAACAAACGTTCAAGGTTAATTGACACAAAAGATATTACCCCAATGAATTACTTACATTTATTAATAATGTAGGCAACAACTTGCCGACGGTGCGTCGAAACAAATAAATAAGACTGGGACTACGGGCTAGTAACGCAACGGAGCAGCGACCGGCCAATCAAAGCGCAGTGGCGGCACCGGTGACGTCATGAGCAGCCGAAATGATGATCAACGCGTCGGTCAATGGGAGCGCGGCTACCGATCCCACTTCGTTCATGGACCCTTTGTTGTAACAAACACGTTGGCAAGTACATCACATATTTACAGTCCACAACAAATAATAAGATAAACGATAACCCCTAATAACTTTCTTTAATCAGACATAATAAACAAGAGCAATAGTCGTTTTACTTAACAGGATAATTAAAGTACACATGATAATGGATGATAAGTATTATTGTTTTTAATATGGAAGACCATTTTTAAACTTTGTTAATTCAATAAATTAGAATAACTTCAGTTCGCCGCTCGACATTGTTTCATTAGTACATTTCGCAATGTTACTGCAATTTTTGATATTGATTCTTTTCATATCACTAATAATATATGTGACCAAAAAAGATAATTACTGGAAAAAGAAAGGTATAGTTCAAGAGGTTGGAACTATTTTGAAATTCGCTTTTGGTGATCGCTCTTTGCCTGAGCACTATAAAGAGATATACGACAAATATAAAGAGGATCAAATTGGTTTGTACCTTGGATCTAAACCAGCCTTAATGGTGAAGAATGTTGATGACATCCAAGCAGTGCTCGCCAGTGATTTTCAAAGTTTCTACAAAAGAGGTATGCTTTTGAACAAAACTGATATACTTTGCGATAATATTTTATTAATCGATAACTTTGCTCGATGGAAAATTCTGCGACATAAATTGACACCGGCTTTTACGAGACTGCGCCTTAAAACTATGTTTTACAGTATAGAAAAATGTGCGCAAAATTTTGTTGATTTGATCGAAAGTCACGAGAGTTTGAGAAAAAAACCTTACGACATTTTATATGCATACACAACGGCGTCCATTGGATCGGCAGTAATCGGAATAGATACTAGAGGTAAAAGCACTACAGATTCTCCTTTCATAAGCATGTCGTTGAAAGCTATGGCACCAACGTTTTCCAATAGTCTGAAATTTATAATTAATGATAAATTTCCATCACTATACAAACTTTTGCAGCTCAAATTATTTGGTGATCACGAAGAATTTTTCATTGGTACCGTAAAAAATGTTATGGATTCGCGTCGTAACACTGAGAAAAGATATGATTTTATTGATCTATGTTTGGAGCTACAGAAAAATGGAATGATGAAGGATCCTATTACAGGATATGAGTTGGAACCCACTCTAGAACTGCTAGCCGCTCAAGCATTTTTCTTCTTTATAGCCGGTGCTGAACCTACAGCCAATGCAATACATTTTACTCTACTAGAACTCGCAGCAAACCACAGAATTTTAGCAAAACTACACGAAACCATAGATGATGTCTTTAAAGATGGCAAAACTGAGCTAACCTATGATGATTTGGATAAACTGCAGTACCTGGATATGGTCTTAAATGAAGCGATGAGGAAATATCCCTCGATTGGTCATATTCAAAGACTTTGCACCAAGGACACTGTGTTACCAAGCAATAAATTAAAAATTGAAAAAGATACAGTAATAATATTGCCAATATATGCAATACATAGGGATGCGAAGCTATTCCCGAATCCTGATTTGTTCGATCCAGAAAGGTTTACGCCTGATAAAATTAAAGATATGCAGAATTATAGCTACATGCCGTTTGGTGGAGGAAATCGCATTTGCATTGGTAATTAATTTCATTCTAACATTAATAAGCAATTTATTACGTTTATCTTTTTAACCCCCGACAATAAAGGGGATTGTATAAGTTTCACCACTTTATCTGTCTGTGTTTGTGTAACAATCTATAGCATAGTTACGTCCAAAAGAATATAATGATTTGAACGTGGTTTTTATATGAAAGCTGGTTTAATCAAGATGATTCTCACCTCTTAGTTATGTTTAACGAAAATGTGTCCTGTCTTTCAAAAGCAGCAGATGTTTATTTAATGGCCGTGGATGGTGTTAACTAATAGAATATTGTAATTTCAATTGAGTGACATAGATTTGATATCAGTGCATAAGTCTTGTAATATAACCTTCTGATTAATGCAAGTATTTGAATAAAACACATGCATTATATTAGACTAAAAAACGATTGCTATACTACCATCTTTAGCTTACATCTTCCTTGCACCGGTTCCTCTCCGATCAGTGTGGGCCAAAGCTGTTGTTCAATTCAATACCTTTGGACAAGCATTTTAGCAAATACGAGTACATAGCACAAACGAACGATGATCCTCATGCGTTAAAGGAGCAAATAAGAGAAAATTGAAAGCGCTATAGTGGGTTAACGCTAAACAAATACTTTTTTTTCAGGTATAAGATACGCGCGTCTCCAAATGAAGGTGTTTTTGGTTCTCTTCCTTAGGAGATTCACCCTCGTCGAACAGCCCTACAAGCCAGATCGGTTTGAAAGAAGCCCCTTCGGTTTACGTGATTCTAATGCAAGATTCGATTACATTACAAGGTATATAAATTAAATATAGAAATATTTATTTTTTAATTTGATTGAATGACGAGACGAGCAAGACGCTTGCCTGATGTTAAGCACCACGCCTACCCATAAACAGAAACAACACCACACAGAACTTTGAATTCTAAGGCACTGAATTATGGTCGTCACCCCAAGACATAATATGTTAAGTCGCTTAATGCCCAGTAATTTTACTGACTTCAATGTCCTTCAAACGGAAACACAACAGTGCTTACATACTGTTGCTTGGCGGTAGAAAAAGACAAAGCGGTGGTACCAACCCAGACAGCCTCTTGCATGCGAGGGACCTAGCACCTTACAAGATAAAGACCGTACAAATAAATGTCTCGCTCCGAGGATTATGCACGAGGCCTCTAGTTATATAGCTCTGTCGAGAAGTGGGCAAGTAGATATAATGAGAGTGATTTACGATGACGGAAATAATACATTACTCGACCAAATCAAATAGGCGCCTATCAAAATTGACGCTCCGTCGGTCCAATCAGCGGTGAGCGTTACTAAAAAAATTGTTTTGTTCAACTAGTAATGGTCATCGCGCATCATGTATATCGCTCTAGCAGCGCAAATTATTGGTTATTTAAATTATGGCTTTTTGGTATGCATTAGACATTGTATTTTTATAGCATAGACTGGCAAACGAGCCAGTTGGTCACCTGATGGTAAATGATCACCACCTATGCACGCCCACAATACCAGAAGAATCATAGGCGCGTTGCCGACCTTAAAGAGAAGGGATAATTAAGGAATTAGGAGGGAGATTTGGGCCTCTGGATATCTCATTCACCATACAAAACGCAGAAGCAAACCGCTACTTTACGACGATTTTCTGTGAGACAGTGGTAACGACCTGGTCGAGCCGGCCCATTCATGTTGTAGATAAAACTATCTATAGTGTTGCTCTACCACTAAAATTATAAAATAAATGAACAAACGACTTGTAAAAAACGCGTTTAGTTTTGACAAGTGAGACAAAATAATTGAAGCATCAACCTATAAAGTATTTATCAAGGCTAAACAAATGGTTTCTTGCAACTGACTGTTATAAACTAAAAAAATGTTAGCATGTATCGGAGCGGTGCGATGACCGATGACCATAAGAACTTGTTTAATATAATGATATCATAAAATAAGGAACGAGCGTGATTCAGTCTGACACGTGACTCTGTCGTGTTATCACACTCGACAATGTTATTTCAAATGTTGTTATTCTTGTGTTTTGTATTGATATTAATACGGTTGACTAAAAAAAATAACTATTGGAAAAAACGAGGTATAGTCCAAGAGGATGGGACTATCTGGAAATTCGCTTTTGGTGATCGCTCCTTGTCAGAGTACTGCCAAGATGTATACGAGAAATATGAAGAGGATCATATAGGAATATTCTTCGGCTCTGTACCCACCTTAATGGTGAAAAATCAAGAAGACATTCAAGCCGTGCTTGCCGGAGATTTCCAAAGCTTTTACAAAAGAGGTGTACTTTTGAACAAAAACGATATATTGGGCGATAATATTTTGTTCATTGACGACTTTGCACGATGGAAAATCTTACGACACAAGTTGACTCCAGTGTTTACTACTTTACGACTCAAAACAATGTTTTACAGTATAGAAAAGTGTGCGCAAGATTTTGTGGATCTGATCGAAAATGATAAGTATTTGAAGGACAAACCATTCAACATATTATACACATACACAGCGGCATCTATTGGAGCAGCAGTATTTGGAATAGATACAAGAGGTAAAAATGCCATGGATTCCCCTTTTTTGGATATGGCGTGGAAAGCCGTAACACCATCTTTTTCCGCTAATATGAAATTCCTATTGAGTAGTGTATTTCCATCAATATACAAAATTTTACAGCTTAAAATTTTCGGTGATCACGAAGACTTTTTTATTGGTGCTGTTAAAACTGTCTTAGAGGCACGTCGCAATGCTGAGAAAAGGAATGATTTTATTGACGTATGTTTAGAGCTGCAGAAAAATGGAATAATGAAGGATCCCATTACGGGATATGAATTGGAACCAACTGACGAGGTGCTAGCTGCACAAGCGTTTTTCTTTTTCATGGCAGGCGCAGACACTACAGCTAACGCTATCCATTTTACTCTATTAGAACTGGCAGGAAACCAAGGTATTTTAGCAAAACTACACGAGAGTATAGACGACGTCATTAAAGATGGCAAAACCGAATTAAATTATGAAGATCTGGACAAACTGCAATACTTGGATATGGTCGTGAATGAAGCGATGAGGAAATATCCGCCGATCGGTCAGATTCAAAGACTTTGCACCAAAAACACTGTGCTACCGAGCAATAATTTGAAGATTGAGAAAGGCACATCAATATTAGTACCAATATACGCAATTCATCAAGATGAAAAAGTGTTCCCAAATCCTGACGTGTTCGATCCAGAAAGATTTGCACCTGATCAAATTAAAAATATACCTCATTACAGTTACATGGCATTTGGTGGAGGCAATCGCATTTGCATTGGTATGATTTAATCTCTAAACTTTACAACTAAATTCTAGTAAAGGCAGTCTATTTTAATTCTCTATTGTATATAGGTATCTAAAAGAACTGACCCTTGTTTCTTCTTCTTCTTTGACTTAATTCCACTCGCAGGCGGGTCGGCGCAACATGCTTTTTAACACATGCTACAGAAGGATTTGGCTTGTAGTTTTGACGGCCGGTCGCCTGCCTGATGTCTCCCTCTCTGGGGATATCCTTGTTTGGGATCGTTGGCATTAAAATGTGTTATTGAACAAACATAATAAATTAAACTTCAGTGAATTTTAAGACTATTATGTTAGTCTTTACATAATGATTTAAATATTTTTGTCTGCTTTCGTTGTGACTTTATGATTCTACTAGTGTGATGTCTACTAATAACTTTATTAATTATTCCACGTTTCCTTTGATAACAAATTACATTCAATAGATACTAATTTATACAGGTTAAAGTTCACCAATGATAAAAACAAGTCGATGAGATAAAACTATCTAATATATAATTACAAGGATGCACCTTATAATAGGGGATTTGCACACTAGGCAGTAGGTCCCTCGATTACAGGGCTATCTGTGTTGGTACCACTGCTACTTTTGCCGTCCACAATGTCTAGACATTACTGTATTATCGTTTGATGGCATTGAAGCCAATTTAATGACTGGTTATTAAGATACTTAATATTTAATTATGTCTCGGGGTGATAACTGCAGTCCACTGCCATGCAGTTCGTTGTAATTTAAACTTCTGCGTGATGTGTTCTGTTTATTTGTTGGTGTGGCGCTCTCTGTGGAGCGATCTACTCGTCTCGTCAATTAAGCTAATAAAAAAAGTTTCGCCAACCGAAATATATAAAACCGGTAATACTGCTGCGGTGAGGTGATAATAGAGCTGCGGTCTGCGGTGACCGAGCTCAGACCCTATGTTTTATTTGGATTATACTGCACTTACTTTAAAAAAAACATTTCCTTCCAGGCGTAAGATTTGCACGTCTCCAGATGAAAGCTTGTCTGGCTCGCCTCCTGAGTAGATTCACCCTCGCCGAACAGCCGTATAAGCCAGCCCGGTTTGAACGAAGCTCTTTCGGATTACGTGACTCTGATGCTAAATACCAGTTCATTCTACGAGATATTATGAAATGAATTTTTAATTATGACATATCATATTTAATAATGTTTATTTAAAGGAACAGTGTTATTTGTATTTTAATAAAATCTGTTATTAATGAGGATTAATTTGTTACTATTGTTTCAAATTCAGCTAAAGTATAATTATCTACATTAGAATGGTTTTTAATTCTGTTACTCCAAAGGTTTTAGCAGGCCTAAATATAATCCACCGCCTGGCTATTCTGTTACTCCATAGGTCTCAGCAGGTCTAAAATAAAACAGACCGTCGTATTATTTAAAGCTTCAACCACCTTACCCTGCTTCTCCTCTCCTTATGATGGTATAGAGAGAATTATGAAAATGAATTATGAAAAATTAGAAAAAAATATGTGCCAGAGGACATTCTTGTGATAAACTTGATTCGAGTTTGAGACCGCGGCCCCTCGACCATCATTGTTGCACACCTTTATTTATCTCGCGGCTTTGGTTTCCTTTATAGAGGCATGTATTCATTGTTATTTTTATTTAAATGTCGACACATACACAAGCATAAAGAAGCGCACGCTGTATGTATTTTTTTTTGGGTGACGTTTCTCTAGCCCAGGGTCTGGATGAAAATCAGCGCCAATCAATTTATTGTTTGGCATTATGCTGATCTAGATACTCTTAGCACTGTTTTTTATTTGTCTCTATTGTTTTGTTATATACTTATATTGTAAAACTTTTACCACCCAATGGTTGCCAATAAATATTTCTTTCTTTGTTATTCCTTTCCACGATGTATCTTTAATGCTGTGACACAGCTTTCTTGGAACGACAAAAAATATATTTCCCCAACAGTCAGTGGCTTAGCTATACCCCTAGCATTTTTAAAGTCCATGAGCGATAAGTGAAGTCCAAGGGCTATCTTATAACCACTTATAAGATAGCCCGCCAGCTCATCTTTCAATAACAGTAACGCAATAAAATTACAAAAAATACTAAATTTAAAAACATTTTTCCTGATTAATTGATGATATTCATGACGTCAGACCACTTACAAGCAATACAACTCAATTGAAAGACAAACAGTCAAGTAACGGTATATATTTGAACAAGATAGTTAAGTTCACAAGTTAGCGAAACGGCTAATGGATTAGACACACAACAATGTCTTAACTCACAGTTTTCGAGAACAACCTTGTTAAGTTTGCTCTCTAGTATAAAATGGACGATTAAAAATGATAAAAAAAAATATTTGGAATTAACTTTTAAACGTTAACTAAGTGAAACATGAAAGAACTAACTTTTTCTTTATGCTGGCGGCAAAGTGACTATACTGGACTTTGAAAGGCATGGTTCCGAAATCTTGGAAAACAGCTTTGGTGCACACGATTCTATAAAACCTGACCGCTAGTGCCAACTGACTACAGGTCCGAAGCCAAAATCTCCTAGTTCTCTGTGATTATGGAGTCCATTATTAACTGCCAGCTTCTGAGATATGAAGGTATGGAAGATCATCAACTGATTAGTGACTGCCAATACAATTTTTGACGTGAAAACTTGTTTTAGCGCGGTAGGCATATTTATACAATCTCTGGACTCGCTACACCGCGCCGTTACGAGACGCAGCTATAGTGTTTGCATATATGCATGTACATATAGAAGACCGCGATCGCGTCTAGATAAATAAAAAGAAAACATTAATTGCTCTAAAATTTATAACAACTGATTTGCCTAGTGTTTAAATAACCGATAATACAATAATTGTTAACTCCCGATTAATATTTTTTTTAATAAATCTAATGTTGCGCCAAAATAAGTTTTCACCTCTGTCGGTACTCACGTATTTTTTTTTTAATTGTATCAGCCTACTTCGGAGTGGATCACCTGGTGATCTTGTCTACCTATCTCATTTGATGCACAGAAATCTCCTAAATAACCAAACATAAACAAAAAACCTTCCCAAAATCTGGATATCCAATTCACATTTGGCTGGGTCGTACAACTTTTTTTCGAACTAAGCAATCCACATTTTTTGCGCCGTCCAGCGGATAGCAGAATGACGCGGAAAAGTAATATGTGTCGTGGACTGAAGAGGGTCACTTTGGGTACGGATTTTAAACTCATTTGGGGGCCGTGACCCCTTTTTAATTATTCTTGTGTTTTAATTATTAGTCTATTAAACCAAGCAAGGGAGCTCAAATAGTAACTATTTAGCTCTAAATGAATTTTCCTTTACAATTATTGAGAATTTTCAACGATCTGTTCACATCACATTGTTACTCATATTGGTGTACGTTTTGTGGATCGCGTTCCAGGATCAGCCAGTGTATATCTGGTTCTCCTGAGGGGCTTGCGACATGACATGACGGTACATCCTTGGATCCCTGTCCATGCATCGGTCATCCGCCTGTCCTGTCGCAGGCTCCTCGATTTGCTTCTTTCCTCTCCGAAGAGGGAAGAAGCATTTATACAGGCTGGCAAGATTCTGTTGACCTCCGATGAACTTATTGCTTCGAACTTATTGCTTGAACTTACTGCTTTGGTCGCTAGTTTTTTGACTAAACTACACTTACCAGGTGTAGTGCAGTCACTTTGCCATGTTCGGACAAAAACAAAAAAAAATGAACTATATTAAATAGTATGGCAGCATCGCTATCTCTGCTCATGCAGTAAACCTATGTAATAGTTAAAACTATACAAAATGTACCAAATTGTCTAGCGTTTGCGAATGAGGGCTTTATTACATTGTAAATCAATTCCAATAATAACAAAATAATTCAAACTTATAAGACATCAATAACAATCAGTGCATGTAAAAGGGTCGTGCTCTCAATCAATTTGATTGATATACTATGGGTGATAAATGACCCAATATTTACAGAAGATGAAATATAAGCACAATATAAACAATCTTATATCTTCTTCTTCCATCTGTCCTTATCCAACTTGCAGTGGGGTCGGAAACCATGCTTTTAAACGCATGTTACAGAAATATTTAACGTCAACTTTTACTTTTGTTTCACTCACCGCAAGCCTGCCTTACAGTACTCTTAGGAACGAAGATTCCCTCGTGATATATTGAAATAAACATAATATGCAGCTTATTAATCGGTACGACTGCTGAGCTGAGGTCTCGAAATCTCTCGAAATCTAATGGGTTTTCTATCACGAAATGCTTAGTATCAGCTCGGAGTCTGGAACTGTGCCCGGTATGGCGATAGGGTCGACCCCTATCACATCCTGGGACGGAAATATGTTCGGCGTGTTGTGGCTGCACTGGTTACACCTCTGCCTACCCCTTCGAGGATTACAAACCTGAGTGCGTATACAATAATCTGTAACTACGCAATTACTTGGAAATTGTGAAACAATTTTCAGAACTAATTTAAAGTTTCCTAGAAAACGACTAATAAATCTGGTTTTAGGGTCACAAAGCGTTCCCAATTACATCCCCGGTCCTGTCTCAGTATTGTACAAAGCTGATTTTCATTAGTGTCGGACTGTACACCTGCCTTCCGACCACAGGCTTACAAGTTCCACCTTGATATTTTGAAGTTATATCGTACCTTCGTAATTGTTTTTGCGGCGAACTTTTGTAATATTTTTCTTTCCTATGATTTCTGGTTATGTCACAGAGATACAAAGATTTATGTTTAAAGTATTTTTGTTCTTTTTTATAGTAAAGGTCGGCAAACGAGCAAGCGGGTC
The DNA here is from genome assembly GCA_949126905.1 of Amorpha juglandis. Classification (NCBI taxonomy): domain Eukaryota; kingdom Metazoa; phylum Arthropoda; class Insecta; order Lepidoptera; family Sphingidae; genus Amorpha; species Amorpha juglandis. The sequence goes on from OX421368.1 coordinate 2,278,058, forward strand.
ACCTGATTGTAGTGATCTCCATCGCCCATATACACTCACAATACCAAAAGTATAATGGGCGCGTTGCCGGCTTAAAGGAAAGAGATAATTAGAGATTGGAAAGGGGAGGGAGATTTGGGCTCACCATACGAAACGCCCTACTTTACGTCAGTTTTATTGTGAGACACTGGTAACGACCCCGAGACAAATATATCTACGTGACTCTACCACACATAAAAATATCTGCTTACTTAATCTCTTAATAATCAGAAATCCTTTCCCTTCTGCTTAAATTCTTGTCTTAATTTATAGTCATCAATGGCAGATTGTCGAGCAGAATCTCTATAAGCTTAAAGATCCCATTATTATCTATACAGTTCATCTTCCGCTAGGAAGATGCGATTATTTCTATTGAAACGGAATTCAGGAGAATTTGAAATCCTCAAACAATTCCAGACGCTAGGTAAAAGCTAGGTTTAAGTCTTAAAATAGATTTCTTTCACTATTGTTAAACGTTTGCACAGAAATTTAAACCCTTCGAGTTTTATTTGTAATTTTCTTTTATTTGACAGAATTACAAGACGAGCAAGACTCTTGCCTGGTGATAAGCGCCTGCCCATAAACAGAAGCAACTTCACACATAACTTTGAATTATAAAGCACTGCATGGCACTGAACTGCGCTCGTCACCCCGAGACATAAAACGTTAGGTCACATAATGCCCAGTAATTTCAATGTCATCAATGTCCTTCAAATCGAAACACACCACGTCTTACACACTGTTGCTTAGTGGCAGAAATTGACAAAGCGGCGGCACCAACCCAGACGGCCTCTCACACTACCACTTTGTCCTAACAAGGTGACACGACCAACATAACTGCATGTTCCACCGCTGCTCTCATACTCCGATCATCGATTGCGCCCATGCCTTTTTATAAATGCAAACGGAACCTTAACAAAACCACATCCAGTTATTACGTGTACGAGAATTCAATTCGAATCACAGTCCTGTACAGTCGGCGACGTCTGAAAAATGTCACAGAAATTCTTCGTAACTTTCGAAAGAACTGAGTGCTGCAGCGAAATAAAAGATGTAATGAAACATTCATAGCGAGGTTTAACATTCGAAATGTGGTTTTCTAGATGTTTCGGTGTTGTTTTCGAAACTTTGTTGTTGTGACTAGGTGCTGAATCCAAGATGACGATAAGATAGTAACTGATCCAATGTGTAAGCAGTTTTACCTAGAGCAAGAATGGATTGGCGTGAAATGACCGCTAGCTGATGCGTTATGTACGGTGAGTGAGATTTTACCCCCTTACACCTATTTTCCTTTTTTTTCTTTTTATTTAATTGAATGTATAAAAGAGCATGTCGCTCGCCTGGTGTTAAGCTCTACGTCTACCCATAAACAGAAACAACACCACACTGAACTTAGAATTATACAGCACTGCATGGCACTGAACTGCGCTCGTTACCCTGAGGCATTCACCCCATATGCCACAGAATTTTACAGGATTCAATGTCCTCCAAACCGAAACATAACAATGCTTACACACTGTTGCTTGGCGGCAGATATAGACAAATAAATGAAGAACAGAAGAAGGGAGGCAATGCATACATTATTCTTCGACTAAAGTGAGTGTCTAAAGGCAAATGAAATCATATACCATCAGGTGACATACTTGCTTATTTGTCGGCCTCTCATAGAAAAAATTAGCAGCTTTATTTATTCACACTAATGAATAAAGGCGGACTTAATGCCAAAGGCTTTCTCTCCCAGTCATCCCTAGGGTAATGCAGAGATAAACAAAGTATAATGGTAAGCACAGTGCAGTCCAAAAAAACCAACGATCACCGACAAACAATGATTTAACGGCGGTCTCCAGAAGCATGCCGGCCTGTATAAATGCTTCTCAACACTCCTAAGAGGGAAGAAGCAAAATCGAGGGGCCTGCGAAAGGATAGGCGGATGATCGATGCAGGTACAAGGATACAAGGATGTACCTATACCCGCGTCAACCAACCAACAAGTCCTGTCGCAAGGTCCCTTTATGTACTCTGAACACACTCAAAGGAATTAATGGTTTTGCTGTGGTTAAGGTATATGCTAAATTATATTGTAGTAAACTATTCAGTACAGTATGCACCATCTATTGGATACTTACTCAATCCAGCCGATAAATTACCTTACACCGCCATCTGTTAGAATCTTATGGAACTCACAAATAATTATAACAAATAATTTGCAATAAAAAAAAATGGACTATAAATTGAGATATAAATTACTATGCTATCACTAAAGTTGAATCAAACTGCACACAGTTCCAAAATTTGATTAAAATCGGTTCAGTAGTTTAGGAGTTCATCGCGGGCAAACAACGTGACACGAAATTTTTATATATTATAAAGATACTGTTGTTTTCAAGACATCATATAGACGCGATAGTGGAACAAAAAATTGATAAAATATCGTAAGCATTGTGTTTACGTAACTTAGACTTCTTCACGAAACTCTATATATTATTTTGATAACGTCTTTTGCGATACAATAAAAATATTTTCTGGTATTATATTTTATAAAGCTTCTTTTGCGTCCTTTGACTAGAGAGATGTTATTTTTACTATTTACTCTGTATATGTTAATATTACGGTTATATTTTATGAGTGGTAGAACCACGCTGTAGATAGTTTTGTCTACAACATGAATGGGCCGGTTCGACCGGAACGTTACCACTGTCTCACAGAAAACTGATGTAAAGTAGCGGCCGATGCGTTTCGTACTGTGAGTGAGATATCCGGAGGCCCAAATCCCCCTTTATTTCCCAATCTCCTAATTACCCCTTCCTTTTAAGTTCAGCAACACGCCTATGATTCTTCTAGTATTATAGGCGTACATGGGCGGTGGAGATCACTTACCACAAGGTAACCCATTTGCTCGATTACCGGTCTATGCAATAAAAAAAAATCCTCCTGGTGCGACAATACGCAAGTGGAGACGCGGGCAATGCCTATATATTTATTATATTTTACTACTTTTATATTTGAGAAAGTGTGGATGTTTGTGAGTTTGTGAATTCGAATGTTTGTTAGTCAATCACGCCTTAACGGCTGAACGGTTTTGGATGAATTTTGGCACACAGACAGACTATGGCCTACATTAGGACATAAGTTACTTTTTATCCCGAAATGGCAATCACAAGGTACGGTTTGGTACCACTGATTTGTCTATTTTTGCTACCAAGCAACAGTGTGTAAGTACTGTTGTGTTTCCGTTTGAAGGACATTAAAGCCAGTGAAATTACTGGGCATTATGAGACTTAACATCTTACATCTTAGGGTGAAGAGTGCAGTTCGGTACCATGCAGTGCTTTGTCATTTAAAGTTATGTGTGGTGTTGCTTCTGTTTATGAGCAGGGGTGGCGCTTTCCATCAGGCGAACGAGTTGCTCGTCTCATCATTCAATTAAATAAAAATGGCGGCAAAAGGTAGTAGTACGTAAAATAATTATGAAATACATCCCCTGCACCTCTATATTTTGAAATAAGGTAAAATGAAACTTAATTACAAAAATATATTTGAACGAAATAACATCCATTCACCGGCCAGTAGAAAATAAATAGGGCTCGTTACACAAAGTAATTAGGTTGCATAAATTGCAGCCTGGGGCGTTATGTGTTGCACTAACGAATAGACCTTTTATATATAAACACTAGCTTTTGCTCGCGGCTCCGCCCGCGTGGTTTGCTTTTCCCGGGATAAAAAGTAGCCTATGTCTGTATGTATTCTGATGTATAAGCTATATTATTGTAAAGTTTCATTAAAATCCATTCAGTAATTTTTACGTGAAAGAGTAACAAACATACATCCATCTATCCATCCATACTTACAAACTTTCGACTATAATATTAGTAGGATGTTGCCTCTATGATTTACCTTGTGTGTTACGTGCTTAGTTAAGGATTCCTGAAGTTCAAACATCGATTTGCATGTTAGGTATAATTATTGAATTGTATATCCCATCCTCCCACTAAATGTGATTTTTTTTTCCTTGAATGACGAGACGAATAACGCTCTCGCCTGATGGTAAACGCCACGCCTGCCCATAAATAGAAGCAACCCCACACAGAAGTTTAAATTACAAAGCACTGCATAAGATGTTAAGTCTCATAATAGCCAGTAATTTCAATGGCTTCAAACCGAAACACAACAGACCTTACACACTGTTGATTGGCGGCAGACATAGACAAAGCAGTGGTACCATACCACACGGCTTCTCGCATACGAGGGACCTGCCACCTTATAATGTATTAAGGCCTGGATAATAATTAATTGACAAACACATAAGTGATTATATTCTCCAAATATATATTAAGGTGTGTACATTGTGATCTGGAACAAACTTGTCAACCGTGCTCCGGTAAACAGAGCGTTTCATACATAAATCATTGTGAGGACGAGGCTCTGAGAGGGTTAAGTTATTAACTGGTAAACACACGGGCGAGTAGTTGGGACGTACACGCTAGACAACGTTACATCGTAGAATTTCAATTATTACGAGAAAAGTTTTGCGCTTTGATAATTAGTTTGGGTTATGGTGGTTCCTGATATTTTTGTACCCGACCCGATAGCGACCACCATACACATAAAACACAACATATTTTTGGATTATTAAAATTGAAAAAACCTACTTTTTCAATTATATTAATTATCGACTAAATAATATTTATATTTAATTCAACGCGAGTGATTCGGTCCTGGCACTCATTGGCCGCTGCCGAGACACGCTTGCTTATCTCGCTCGGCTCGTCGGACCGTGGGGGTTTGGCGGGGCACGACCCATCTTGAGAACACTCGGCGAAACAAACTCAAGTAAGTTTCCTTTACGTTGGAATAAACGCGGCGCAACCCAGCCCTGAGAAGACAAACTCAATGGTTTGGTCCAGTCTTTCAATCCATATTATTTGAGGAAATACAAAGTCTTATATATAAGCGCAGCGTTGGACGTCCGCCTACAAGGTGGACAGACGACCTGATAAAGGTCGCAGGAAGTCGCTGGATGCAGCCCGCTTCCAACAGGTCGGTCTGGAAATCTTTGGGGGAGGCCTATATTCAGCAGTGGACGTCCTGTGGCTGATGATGATGATGATGATATATAAAAAAATTCAAAAATGATATATGCAGATATAAGCCTCAGTTAAGAACACGATATTTTCTTCACATTTTAATAGAAGAGCGAAAGTCTGCTTTATGTGTCATAACAGACATTTGTCATTTAACAGAGCAACAATTTCCCTCGACAAAACAACCGTATCTCACAACTTTATAATTGTTTTGAGAAAAATAGGGGCATGTTTCTCTCCTGGTTCTTGGGATTTGTTGCAGTTTACATTCAAAACAATTACAGAGAATTTTTTACTCGACAAATGATACTTAAATATCAGTACCTGGGCGACCGAGCTTTGCTCGGGTGAAAAAAAAAAAGTAGTTCTATTATTCGCCAATAGATGTCAGGAATTAAGTCTAACCTCAAAGCAAACACTCATTGACTTAATTAATTAATTACTAATCTTAATCTAGATGACCCGGTGAACTTCGTATCACCTACATAATAATATATTTGTGTAAAATGTGGTCAAAACTTAATACAAATGTTTCATTTACATTAAATGCAATTAAGTGAGGTACTGCACCATTGCACGTGAGGTAGCCCGTCGCACATTTAATTGACTTCGACGACCTAGGTCAGGTCGTCTTCCACCTCCCCCCGGTGGGACAGTCCTGTCCTGTCGCTGTCCTGTCACTGTCCTGTCGCTGTCCTGTCGCTGTCCTGTCGCTGTCCTGTCGCTGTCCTGTCGCTGTCCTGTCGCTGTCCTGTCGCTGTCCTGTCGCTGTCCTGTCGCTGTCCTGTCGCTGTCCTGTCGCTGTCCTGTCGCTGTCCTGTCGCTGTCCTGTCGCTGTCCTGTCGCTGTCCTGTCGCTGTCCTGTCGCTGTCCTGTCGCTGTCCTGTCGCTGTCCTGTCGCTGTCCTGTCGCTGTCCTGTCGCTGTCCTGTCGCTGTCCTGTCGCTGTCCTGTCGCTGTCGCTGTCGCTGTCGCTGTCGCTGTCGCTGTCGCTGTCGCTGTCGCTGTCGCTGTCGCTGTCGCTGTCGCTGTCGCTGTCGCTGTCGCTGTCGCTGTCGCTGTCGCTGTCGCTGTCGCTGTCGCTGTCGCTGTCGCTGTCGCTGTCGCTGTCGCTGTCGCTGTCGCTGTCGCTGTCGCTGTCGCTGTCGCTGTCGCTGTCCTGTCGCTGTCCTGTCGCTGTCCTGTCGCTGTCCTGTCACTATCGCTGTCGCTGTCCTGTCGCTGTCGCTGTCGCTGTCGCTGTCGCTGTCGCTGTCGCTGTCGCTGTCGCTGTCGCTGTCGCTGTCGCTGTCGCTGTCGCTGTCGCTGTCGCTGTCGCTGTCGCTGTCGCTGTCGCTGTCGCTGTCGCTGTCGCTGTCGCTGTCGCTGTCGCTGTCGCTGTCGCTGTCGCTGTCGCTGTCGCTGTCGCTGTCGCTGTCGCTGTCGCTGTCGCTGTCGCTGTCGCTGTCGCTGTCGCTGTCGCTGTCGCTGTCGCTGTCGCTGTCGCTGTCGCTGTCGCTGTCCTGTCGCTGTCCTGTCCTGTCCTGTCCTGTCCTGTCCTGTCCTGTCCTGTCCTGTCCTGTCCTGTCCCTGCCCTGTCCCTGTCCCTGTCCTGTCCTGTCCCTGTCCTGTTTAGTATAGCGTGGCGACCCGTCACCACGGCAAGCTTCGTAACGCCAACAATACCGGTTATACCTGTGCTTATAGATGTTTCACATCAAAAAGACATCAAGTGTTTCATACCTAGGAACAGTTTGTATTGGAAAATTAAGTTGTCGTTTTTAGTGTTTTCCTTTACTTATTATTTATGTTACTCATTTTTTCTCACGGGGTAAACCTTTCCTGAACTTTCACAAATATTTCAAGATCAGAATTACTCAAATCGGTACAGCGAGACACACGCACAGCGATTCATTTTTATATATATATATAGAGTAATTTTTTTCAGTTTAAATTGGGACTACTTTAAGTTGATAAAACACAAATAAAATGACATTTACTAAAAATGATTCCTAGCTAGATCGATTTATCACCCCCGAAACCCCCTATATACTAAATTTCATGAAAATCGTTGGAGCCGATTCCGAGATTTCAAATATATAATTATATATATACAAGAATTGCTCATTTAAAGATATAAGATTATATATATTTTTATTTAATTGAATGACGAGACGAGTAAGTCGTTCGCTGATGGTAAGCGCCACGCCTGCCCATAAAAAGAAGCAACACCACATAGAACTTTGGATTATAAAGAACTGTATTACACTGAACTGCGCTCGTCACCTCGAGACATTCACTGGCTTCTATGTCCTTCAAACGGAAACACAACAGTGCTTACACACTGTTGCTTGGCGGCAGAAAAAGACAAAGCGGTGGTACCAACCCAGACGGCCTCTCGCAGACGAGGGACCTACCACCTTGTAATTGTGATTAGAAATATGCACAATATAGACCTGTATATTTCAGTTCGAAGTCAAAGTTCAATGAATTTTTTACAAAGTTGAAAGGCGTATACAGTATACAGCGTGTAAGGTACAAAATTTATCTAGTTAATATATTTCACGTGACATGTTTGGCTGGTGGTAGGATATTCATATCCGCCCGGATATCGACCACCGTACACATGGTGTTAAAACCATAGTGACCACCTTGTGTGGATCGCGTTCCAGGATCAACCAGTGTATATTCTTCCCTCCCAATTCTAGCTTCCCTCTCCGAAGAGGGAAGGTTCTCTGTGTTGTTACTTCTGTTTATGGGCAGGCATGGCGTGGCCATCAGATGTCTTCCGCTTAAACAAAACTCTAAATCATCACAAAGCTGCAATAAATCTTACTTATCTTAATTAGTCTTACTTCTGCCGCACCATTAAGCTGTAGAATAGTTTTCCGGCACACGTGTTCCCTCCTTTCTATAATATGGGGTCCTTTAAACGGAGTGTGAAGAAGCAGTTAGGCAGGCCGACATGATCGTTCCGAGCTTCGATAGACACACTGTTTGTCGTTGGTCGAGACTATTCCTAGATTGCGCTACACTTACAAAATAAAAAAAATACATACATACGCACTCATGCCGTAATTCCCGAAGGGGTAGGCAGAGGTGTAACGAGTACACCCACATTCCATGGAGCGTTTCACCGTCCCATTATGTGGTATAGGTTGAGCCTATCGCCATACCTGGCACAATTCTAGATAACGGGCTGATACTGAGCATTTCGTGATAGAAAAATCGAATATCACTTTTACCCGACACAGGGATCGAACCCGAGACATCAACATAGTAGTGCGAAATACAACTGCGCCAAGGCAGTCGATTTAACAACAAATATACACCGTAACCGTACACTGTAAAAAATATATTTTATCCGAGTATCTCGATCCTTGCCCTCCATTAGTACCACATAGTTGGTTCAGCAATTCATGAATGGATAAAGGCCATTCCAATGCAACCGATTCAACGGGACCACGTTTATTTTCTATTTTAGGGTTGCTTACATTTGTGTGAAATGTTTCAACGTTTTCAGTACGATTCGGTAAGAGTTCTTTTTCCTTTTTCTTGGTTCTATAACAGACCAGTATAAGCTGATCTGTTGTTTTAGTATTCTTTATTAATATTCATGTAACTACAAACACTGTGGTGCAGTGGCCTAGCTGGCTTTAAGAGACAGTGAACTCTATCCTGAAGACAATGAATTCAGAAGAGAAGAGAACAGAGAAGACATTTACAATGTGGTAGGTGGTACGTTTGCGAGAGGCCGTCTGGAATAGTACCACCGCTTTGTCTATTTTGCCACCAAGCAACAATGTGTAAGCACTGTTGTGTTTCGGTTTGAAGGACATTGAAGTACATTATGAGACTTAACGTCTTATGTCTCAGGGTGACGAGCGCAGTTCAGTGCCATGCAGTGCTTTGTAGTTCAAAGTTCTGTGGCAGGCGTGGCGCTTACCATCAGGTGAGCGCCTTGCTCGTCTCGTCGTTTAATCAAATAAAAACAGCCTACTTTCTCCTGGGGAGTGGAGGCCGAAATCCCCCTCCCCTCCCCAATTCCTAATTATCCTTTTCCTTTAAGATCTGCAACGCACCAATAATGCTTCTGGTATTATGGGCGTACATCGTATGGGCGTGGAGATCACTTACCATCAGATGAGACCCTTGCTCGTTTGCCGGCCTATGCTAAAAAATATTACAAAAATCTTTAACTAATGATTATAACAGAGTACAACAAATTTATAACTTTACAATTTCCACGCCTACAGAACCATCAGCGAGAAGGAAGTTCGCAAATTACTGCGTTCTATTTTTTCCTGTTTCAGTATAAGTGGGAAAACGATCGCTTACCAAGGAATGTAACGATGCGAATAAATGGATCAGTTACAGAAGTTATTTCTCCAGTACGTAGATTTACTGTTATTTGAAAAACTTCTTTTGAATTTTACAAAGATTCCGCAAATTAAAATACAAAAACTTCTGAAGAGTAATTAATGAAGCCACGCTGTAGACTGTTTTGTCTATAGCATGAATGGCTTGGCTCGACTGGGTTGTTACCGCTGTCTCACAGAAAACCAATGTAAACAATGAAAACAGCGGCTTTTCACTTCGTATTCGTATTGCCCAAATTCCCCTCCCCTTCCTAATCTCATAATTATCATTTAAGGTCGGCAACGCGCCCATGATTCTTCCGGTATTGTGGGCGTATACTATAGGCTGTGGAGATTAGTTACCATCAGCTCACCAGATGACTCGCTAGCCTAGCCTGTGTAATTAAAAACATGGATGAAATCGCTTACACAGAATAATTAACAATAGGGTAGTTTCGTGTATTGAATAATATACATTATTTTATGTGCAACTGAAGATAATATGAAAAAGAAACCCTTTTGTTAAAACACTATCAAAATCGGTTCAAAAATTAAACCGCAATTATGATTTTAAATATCGGTGTGAGCTACGCGTAGTAGGGACTCTCTCTCTCCCTATCTCGGTCGACAACGCGCCCATGATTCTTCTGGTATTGTGGGCGTATATACGCTGTGGAGCTTACCATCAGGTGACCCCCTTGCTCGTTTGCCGGCCTATGCTATAAAAAAAAATATTCTTGGAGATTGAGAATCGATACAAAATAAAATAAACTACGAAACGAAAACGTCCGTTACAATACGAAAAAAGCCCCCAAAGCCAGATAACAATCAAGCGACTTAATTAACCCGACGGTACATGCCTTAAATGTCGGATAGCCAGAATACACGAGGTTTTTCAAACCGCTTCCATCTTCGCGAAGGTGTATCCAAGAAAGGGCCCCTACCCAAAACTTCCCTCCGGGTTGCCTCATTAAAACTTTCCGAGGGAATTAAATAACGTCCAGAAACAAATCCGTTTACAGCGAACAGTTTTAACTGAGTTTTGGGAAGTAATTTTCAAGTTTTCCATTGGCATAACCCTTCGCGCAACTATTAAATACATACATTTACGAGGTAGGTCCCTCGTATGCGAGAGGCCGTCTGGGTTGGTACCACCGTTTTATCTCTTTCTGCCGCCAAGCACTGTTTTGTATCGTTTTGAAGGATATTGAAGCCAGATTACTGGGCATTATGAGACTAAACATCTTACTTCTCGTGGTGACGAGCGCAGTTCAGTGCTTTGTAATCCAAAGTTCTATGTGGTGTTGCTTCTGTTTATGAGCAGGCTTATCATCTTATCGTAGTGCTTATCATCGGGCGAGCGGGTTACTCGTCTCGTCATTCAATCAAATAAAAAAATAACACACCTCTTTTATGTCGGTGGTAAAATCAACATAATCTTCACCTCAATAATTCAAGGTCTGAATGAAAGGTACACGAAATCAATTAAAATCAAATTTCACGGCCTGAATGGCAAAACAATGGAATTAATTACGGTTAGAATTAATCCAACGTTCTGTATCGATATAATTACGGACGGACGGTTTTGTAAACCCGTGTACCTGATGGTCCGAATTTTCAGCAAAGAAAGAAAGACTTTTTGAAGTGATAACTTCTTATGAGAGGGTAAATCGATTCGTAATGGTGCTGCCACACCGGTGTTATAAAATGTTATATAACATTTTTTAACATTAAACATTTATTAACATTGTGATAAAATGTTACAAAATGTTTGTTAACAAATGTTATATAACATTTTATAACAGCGGTGTGGCAGCACCATTTAGTAAACATTTCTTAACAATTTGTAAGATTTTGTAACTTTTTTTAACCGCGGGCGGCGGTACTTTTGAGAGCGGCGCCGTCATGGAAGAAGGGCCGATGTCATGTTTTCAAATGTTATAAAATATTAGAAAATGTTAGAAAATTGTTGCAAACATTTTCCGTCGGTGTGGGAGCACTTAAAACATCTAACAATTCCTAACAAAATGTAACAGTTTTAATGTTAGAAAATGTTTGTAAACATTTTATACCATTGGTGTAGCAGCATCATAACGTAACACGAGCAGTAGGCAGGCTCCTCCTCTCTCATTTTAACCCACATTAGTTTAAGTTATTATGTGATATAAATGGTCATTTTTGTGTACGATATTGTGTACTTTGACCCGACTTAGACCGGACTTTGACCGGACTATAACCGGACTTTGACCGGACTTTGACCGGACTTTGACCGGACTTTAACCGGACTTTGACCGGACTTTAATCGGACTTTGACCGGACTTTGACGGACTTTGTTGTGTAATATAAATTGTCATTTTTGTGTACGATAGCGCAATAAATGAATATTATATTTAACCACATATATGATAGTACTTTTATACTGATAAATAAAGCAATTCGTGCGAAATTATTCCCTAACCATTCCAAAATATTTAAAAATGCACGTTAATGATCATGTTTTCACTTCTGCCGGCACTCCCGGAGTGCAACCCGTTGTTTTTTTTATTGGGTGTATTTATTTATTTATTAAAAACATTTCGAACGAGCGCACGCGACGCTTGATATAATGACGGAAGTCGATGTCTTTCTATCAAATTCAGAAACCGTCTTTAAGTCTTGTATAAAATTCCAACAAAAGCATATTTACAAAAATAAATGCTATAAAAAAGTAATTTATTTTTAATGAGTTCTTGAAATTCCAGCCTACCTTTGTTGGTCGTAAACTAATTAAAAGTGGAGCTAGACGCTAATAAATTTTAGTGAGCCATTCTTCCAGTGCTAATAACGAACAAACCTCTGAATTGAACATTAGAATTAAATTCCCACTGGATATTCTTACAACAGACATGACAGCCTCCATGGCGCAGCGGACGAGTAACCGGCTGTGAAGCGAAAGGCAACGGGTTCGATCGCCGAACCGAGACAAATATTTGCAAATATTTCAGTTAAAAAATTCAATTGTGTGTAAGCACTGTTGTGTTTCAGTTTGAAGGACATTGAAGCCAGTGAAATTACTGGGCATTGTGAGACTTAAGAAAAATTAAAATAAAGAGAATAATGTTAAACCAAATACACCGAGACACTTCGCCAATACAACATTTATGTGTTTTCTATAAAAGCAAAGCATTAGCCCCAACGAGAATGTACTGGAATTACATTAGCTCCAAGTTTTACCGATGGCGCAAATAAATCTAGATCTTTTAATAAATCTTACCCTACTACGCCAGAAGAAGGGTAATGTGTTTTGGATTTATGTATGGGTGAATTTTCCTTTGGCGTAGCTTGTGGCTTTTGTAAGTTTATAATGCAGTGGTAGGATATTCATATCCGCCCGGATAGCAACCACTGTATAGGCCCCTCGATTTCCTCCTTCCCTCTTCGGAGCGTGAAGAAGTATTTATACAGAATAGCATAATTTAGATAAGCTCATTGATTGTCGGTCGTCGCTGGTTTTTTGGACTGTACTGCGCTTACCATCAGGTGTAGTACAGTCACTTTGCTGAGCTCGGGTAAATAAAAAGAAATAATAATACCAGGTCTGTAATAAAATGAGCAATATTGAATGAGAAGAGTCAGGCCTTAGTCTACCATGCTGCCAACTTAAAAAAATCATAAGCAAAAACAGTAATCATACACTGGTTCTGTATTATCCACGTTATTAATAAATGTGTAAAGAACAAAACAAAAAAGGGTGATAGGCAATTTCGTACCACAAGTACAATAAAATATTAATATTGCTTTGTCGGTGGTTCCTTCCTTTCATGTGTGGTCACTGGTGTAAGCTTAGAGCGATCACTGTATGCTAATTAATTTTAAATGTTCTACATTCGGCGCCATCTTTTGAGACATACACCTCTAATTTTTCGACGATAAGTGACTATTCTTGGATTGCGCTACACATACCATCAGGTGTAGCGAAGTCACTTTAACGAGCCAGGTTAAAAAAAAAGGCAAAATAAAAAAAAAATGAAAAAAAAATCCACGACGGTTAAAATGTTATTGAAAAAGGATAAAATAATTTTAAAAAACCCCGACGTAAATAATAATTAATGTGACGAGAGATAATTTACGTAAAGTTCGTCTGGAGCTACCAATAAATATTGACGGTGGTGAAGTGTATGGAAACATTGAAATAAGGGAATTAAGCATCGTACGAAAAGGAGTTAACACCAAAACTCCGGCAAGACCTTGAAATCGACCGCATCAGTGTTTCATCGTTCTTGTAAAAATAAGTTGAGAATAAATTATACTTGACACTGGCAAAATGCATAATAATGCGAAAGCCATAAATAAAAACGAAGAAGAATTATCACTCGCTTTAACCGCGAGGAATTATTGAAAGAAAAGCTAATGATTTTCGATAAGGATGTCAAAAGGATAAAGGTTTAACAAAAAAGAGCCTTCTCTTTCCTCAAAGCAGGCAACACACCGATGATGATGATGATTATTGGTATTGAAGGTCTATGGGCGGTGGTGATTACTTACCATGACTTGCTCAGTTGCCCACTGTTCCATTAAAAAAAATGTATTCAACACTTAGAACTAACCCATATTAGCAGGCTACCTCGGTGGCGTAGTTGTATTACATACGCGGTATGACTGCTGTGCTGAGGTCTCGAGTTTGATCTCGGGTCGGGTAAAAGTTATATTGGATTTTCTGTCAATAAATGCTCAGTATCAGTCCAGAGTTTGGAATTTGTGCTCAGTGTGGGCATAGGCTTGCCCCTATCACATCATGTTGCGGAAATGAGCTCGGCGAAATGTGAGTTTACGGCTTACACCTCTGCCTCTCCCTTTGGATGTTACAGACGTGAGCACGTATGTATGTATGTATGTATATAATTATGTGCTATATTAGTAGAGGATTAGAGAAAAGGATAAGTGAAAGAAGCTTGCGTCTAGTTGAGGGATAATAATATAAATGATATAATGATATAATTTTACAGTTTTGTCTACAGCATGAATGGGCCGGCTCGACCGAGTCAAAGTAGCGGCTTTTTGCAGCGTTTCGTACGGTGAGTGAGATATCTGGAAGCCCAAATCCCCTCCCCTTCCCATTCCCTAATTATCCCCTCCTTTAAGGTCGGCAACGCGCCTATGATTCTCCTGGTATTGTGGGCGCACATGGCCGGTGGAGATAACTTACCATCAGGTGACCCACTTACTCGTTTGCCGACCTATGCTATAGATATAAAGAATTTGCATCAATATTGACATTTAAATAAAATTTCAATTCTAACCTCCAATCTCATAACTGGGGCCACACGCTTCCTCGGATTTATTAGCTGGGGATCAGGTAAAAAGGGTGAAAAATAAATAAGGTCCAACCATTTTGGGCGGGTTTTAATTGTTTCGCTGATTGCGGATCATCCACAAGGTACGTCCGGGCGAAACAGAAATAAACGAATATTTGAAACACGGACTGAATAAACACACCGCTTGGGGATTACTTAACTTTTTTAAGCGGAAAATTAAGTGTGCCAATTAAAATAATTAGCTACTTCATTCCGAGACGCTGTTCGTGATAATATTATCTTTTATGTACATTTATCATAATTCTTGGAAGTTTCGTGTATTTTTATGATAATGTTTCTTTTTTGTACAAATGTAAATGTAAAATAATCATTTTGTTTTATCCGAGCACGGCGAAGGGACTACACTACACCTGATGGTAAGCCTAGTGCAGTCCAAAAGACCAGCGACCACAATGAGTTTGTCGGTGGCCACCAGAGTCATGCCGGCGTGTATAAATGCTTCTTCCGTCTTCGGAGAGAAGAAGCAAATCGAGGAAAGCAATCAAGAAGCAATCGATTCCTGCGACAGGAAAGGCGAATGACCTATGCAGGCACAGTGATACAAGATATACCCCTATACCCGCCCCAACCAAGTGTACCATCAGGTGTAGTGCAGTCACTTTAGTGTGCTCGGATAAAAAAATTACTGAAAAGTAAACATGTAACTTTTTATCTCAGAAATATATACCGCGTGCTGGTTATTAATAAAATAACGGTTTAATATTCCACGGTTTTCATTTATAATCTGCCTCTTTACCGACCTTTAGAGACTAATAAAAATATTACTCTAAGTAAAAACAGTATAACGTTATAATTAATTTAAGCAAACTTAGATGTTAGTCAAAAAGTCGTGCACGCAACAAAATTAATTAAGACCATGTTTACAGAACTTTGACAAGGGATCATGTTTTTGCAGGGAAAAAATATAAACATACGCTTTGAAGGGGAGTCTGTGTGTTGAAATAACAAGCAAAAAGTGATGTTTTACGTAATTTTTGTATTTTTTAAAGCAGCGGCCGGCAAACGAGTAACGGTCACCTGATGGTAAGTTATCTCCACCGAACATTGATAATATCTGAAGAATCATAGACGTGTTTCTGACCTTAAGGGAAAAGGATGATTAATTGGGAAGTGGTACAAGGTGGTAGTTCCCTCGAATGCGAGAGGCCGTCTGGGTTGGTACCACCGTACCTGCCTCAAATAGCGGTGGCTTTGTCTATATCTGCCGCCAAGCAACAGTGTGTGAGCCCTGTTGTGTTTCGTGTTTCTTCTTTCTTTCTTTCTCCTTAAGTATTTTAAATATCTTATAATAAAAACATTTTTGAGTCGTGTAAAGTCACAGCTAAACACTAGTGCATTTTAATAAATCCTGAAGCCTCGTAAGAAAGTATTAATTTCAAAGTTTGTACGTGCGTGAAAAATTATTTTAACGAATACGTTATGGATACACCGGACAAAGTTTGATGGTTCAAAGTTTATTTAGACATGGCTCTATATACGAGTAATATTATCATTAAGTTTTTTCATATATTCTAATACTGGATTATATGTGCCACGCTGTAGACCAGTGTTTCCCAACCTGTTTTAGGCCATGCCCCACCTTAACATTTTTTTGTTAAATTTGTCACCGATATCTAGCATTGCATATAAATAACCCAAAGCGAAAGGGTTAAAGTCGTGTCGAGTGCATTTTTAAATTGCCCCCCTTAAATATCAAATTGCCCCCTGTGGGGCGTGGGCCCCACGTTGGGAAACACTGCTGTAGACAGTTTTGTCTACAGTATGTATGTGTCGGCTCGAACGAGATATTACATTACTAGTACTGTCTTACAGAAAACCGACGTGAAGCAGCTGTTGTATTTCATACGAGAAGTGAGATATCCGGAGGCCCATATCTGCATACAAGCCATCCAGATCATTAATAGGTAACCCCTTTTTTTCTGTTTTTTTCCGGGTACGACAAAGTGACTGCTCTACACCTGATAGTAAGCGCAGTGTAGTCAAAAAAAAACAATCACCACCAACAAACAAATAGTTTATCGGTGGTCACCAGAATCATGCCGGCCTATATAAATGCTTCTTCACACTCCGAAGAGGTAAGAAGCAAATCGAGAGGCCTTCAACAGGACAGGCGGATGACCGATGCAGGCACAGGTATACAAGGATGTACCCCTATCCGCCCCAAACAACCGTCAAGTCATGTCGCAAGCCTCTCAGGACTGTTTTTTTTATATCATAGGTGGGCAAACCAGCAAATGGGTCACCTGATGGTAAGTGATCTCCACCTTCCATGTACGCCCACCACCAGAAGAATCATGGGCGCGTTGCCGATCTTAAAGGAATGGGATACTTAGGTATTGGGAAGGGGAAGGGATTTGGGCTTCCGGTTATCTCACTCACCGTACGAAACGCAGCAACGAACCGCTACTTTACGTCGGTTTTCTGTGAGACAGTATTAACGACCCGGTCGAGCCAGCCCATTCATGCCGTAGACAAAACTGTCTACAGCGTAGCTCTACCACTTTTCGCTTGTCTTTTACCTCAGCTGTAAAAAAGTATTCACAGTATATAAAGTCAATATCACACACAGCACTCAGTCTTGGGCTAAGGTAAACACCCATAAGCCCCCGTCCATCACGGCGTGTAAAAAATAATACTTCATAATAATTTTCTTCTTCTAAATCGGTTGGTGTACGTGGAGCGTGTCGCGACTGTGCAAATATTAGCCCAGGAGCCAGTGTCACTTTTTTATATTGAAATATTTTTTAAGTTAAACTTCTTTAGGACCTTTTTTGAAAATTCGATGAAACGAAAAAGCGACATACATATTCATAAATAGGATCTATAATAATGATCATCGTTTATTCAAGTACCAAGACTCATTTACAAATATCTTAATTCATACTTCATCTATTTATTGCCAATACATTATAGTATTGTGACGTACACGGGTGGTGGAGATCACTTACCGTCAGATGACCCACTTGCTCGTTTGCTTATCTATTCTATTTTTTTTCTGCCTGGCACTATCCCGGCTTAGTGCCAGGGTCGGCCTTCTTACACTTCCACTTCGCCCAATCGTGAGCATCCTCTATAGTGAGAGCATTGGCTCTCATGTCTCCCTCCAAAACGTCAAGCCAACGCTTTTTAGGCTGTCCACGGGATCGTACCCCTGGTACGATCTGGCTCAGGCATCTGCGACCGACGTACTCTTGCGATTTCCTCATAATATAACCAAACCATGCCGGTCTATGCTATATATATAAAAATAGTGGTGAATGTATTATAATACGTATTTTATTAATTTTAATCGCATAGTATTTATTGAAGTCATAAACATCGATTTATTTAATTCCTGATATTTCGACCGAGTTACATCGGCCGTGGTCACAATAATATTGTGATATATGTGGTGGTATGCAATAAGTTATGTTATTATCGTATACATTTTATAAATGAGTTCAAAAATAAATAATTTAAGTCTACTGGAAGGGATAGTTGTTTAATGAAGGAAAAGGATGCATGACATGTATTGTGATGTCACGCCAATACGGCAGTACTGTGTGCGAGGGAGATGGTGAGATTTTGTTACTACGTCCACCTTTGCCCATACCAATATTTAAAATATGGGCTGCGACCTCATTTTCTACCCAAATTTAATTTTGCTTTTGTAAAACAATTTCATTTTCGTATTATTTCAGTTGCATATAAAATTAAATATAGTCAGTTATGCTTTTAATTTGAAATTTAATGCCATAATAACTTTAATAGTAGGTATATAATAATGCACCGTCCATTATAAACAGCTAGTGCCAGAGAATAACCGCAGCTTTGTGCACGTGATGATGTTTATCCCCAGGGAACTCTTAATTTCCTGAGTGTTCATTATAATATGCGCTAGCTAAATTCGATGGTGATTGGTCGGTTACATACTAAAATTGTTATTCTTGGATAAAACATTTCGTTTTTTATATATTGCAAACACATTTGAAAATAAAAAGTGATGAGGAATGATGAGTGAAAGATATAAGCGGCTTTCTAACAGAAACATGTTCTCTTGTAACGAATTCATTGATTTGTGTTTTAATCCAAAACGAGAACTACGTCAATATAATTATAAACAATTCAACAATTAATTTATATAACATAAGCTTACGCTCTTATCTGCAAAATGGTAGGCAAAGATGTTCTAGTGATTTCACTATTCGACGAGCATTTCACCGCATTATAATTGGCAGAAACTTTAATCTACCACCAAATTTCGCGATATGGTCTTTAAACCCAGGACCTCACAGTCAGGTGAAGTACATCAATACTAACGAAACTATTACACAAAAATAAGTTAATATTATTTTTATATTTTAGTTGATCGGTACATATAATACAATCTCATCTAAGGTACTGAATTCCACACCGTATTATCACATTTTTATGACTATTTAATGGCATTATACCCCTTAAATAATATGATAGTTGACTTGATTTATTTATTATTTTAATCAATAAGTCACGTTACCCAAAACTTATTGTAGAAAGAATTTTATTAATCCGTTCACAAAAAAATAAATTAGGAGCCATTCAAATCTGATGGAAAGGCCACTTGTCGAATAACAGACGACTCAAACTTTGACGTCATCGTTGCAAATGGTCATAACGGTACACGCGTGCGAGCCATATAGTGAGATGTCCCCACTACGCACCCACCTTTGCTCATACTAATATTTAAAACCATAATTGCGGCCTCATTTCTAAACCGATTTTGATTATGTTTTAACAAAATGGTTTCTTCGTATTATTTTCTGTTTCATATAAAATAATGTATAATATTCAACATAGGAAACTACCTTATTGTCATAATGATCATATTATTTATATACTGATAATATTGTTTCAAAAAACAATATTAGCCTCAAGCTCCCGGACTATTAGCACTTCGTCTTCATCTTAGCGTCATTAATCTGGCTATATGTCTAATATATCTCAGCTAACTGATGTTTTATTCTTATCACATCATAATATAAATTGTTTTCTTACCTTTGTGTGAGGGATGTTACATTTTGCCGTTATTTGCGAACTCGAATTTTGAATCGTAAATGAAGCATTTATTACGAATAAATAAATGAAAATGTTGCGTATTTATCAATGATATTAATAACATTTAAATAGTAAAAATATTAATTAATTAATTTAAATAAAACAAGTTACGTATCATTTATTTTTATTTGTATTTAAATGGTAAAAAATATATTTTAATTAAATTACGAAATTGCTTATTAATTAATAAATAGAGAATTTATTCCTAGTGTGCACAATATTCTAGACACGATTATACGCAATACGCACAATCAAACGTTATACAGGGTTATTTTTAAAACACCAGCAATATCGCAGGGGTGAATTCCTAAGGTTATAAGCTACTACTTTTGTTCTACGACTTTTGATAATTTGTTAGATTATATTTTCATACAAAAATAAGTATTCATTTAATTTCCGTCTTGAATGTTACAACGCGCATCGCAGATTACGTAAACCAATACGCGAAGCGTGGGGAACCGGGCTAGCGCCTTTGAAGGTCAACGCCCGAGCAGCTGACGGCCGGCTTTGATGTCGTGCGCGCACGCCGCGCCGCGCCGCAGTCTACGAAGAAAAACACGACACAACAAAAACTTTTAAAATCATTTTTTTTTAAATATATTGAGTTATATCCAAACTCGTAGAACAAAAGTTGTTCCGTATGGGGTCAGCTATCTGGTCCTGCGAGATTGCTGGTGTTTTAAAATTAACCCTGTATAATAAATGTAACGTTAAATAAAATCGCGAAGACGATTGGTAACATCACTACGAGACGTATTAGCGAACGTAATACGTTGATAAGAACGGAAATGGGCGTTAATTCGCTGGGGTTGCCATGTTTTTGTTATATTTATTCTTCTTTCTTATATATAAAAATTAATTGCCGTTCGTTAGTCTCGCAAAAACTCCTAAGCGGTTGGACCGATTTCGATGATTTTTGTGTGTTTGAGTGGATCCTAGGATGGTTAAGATTCATAATTGGACCCGGTAGTTTGGACCCTAACTTTTAATAATATGTTGCGGGTGGAACCGCGCGGGACATCTATACAGAATTTTGAATTACAAAGCACTGAATGGCACTGGACTGCGTCCGTCAACCCAAGACACAAGTTCTCTCATAATGCCCAGTAATTTCACTGGCTTCAATGTCCTTCAAATCGAAACACAACAGTACTTTACACACTACTGATTGGCGGCAAAAATAGACAAATCGGTGGTAGCTACCCAGACAGCCTCACACTTACAATAGACCTACCACCTAGTAAAACCCCATAAATCTATGGGAGACTATTCGACAATGACGTCACTAAAGTTGAGTGCCCTACACTCAACGCGAGCGTCACTGACGCCAATCTCTGACGCTTGACGCAACAATAGGCGGCCCTAAAAGTTGAAAGACAATAAGTCCCTTACAATGTGGAACATTCGTGGTCGCTTCATTAAGCGTAACAACTTCATGCAAAATAATCTGCTTTGTACGATCAAGTTTTAATGGAGGCTTCTCGACGGTTAGCTTCTGTTGCACCTTGCTCGTCTCACCATTCAATTAAATAACAAAAAGGAATCTAACGTCACATTCCTAACACAATTGCATGTTATTGAGCTTACGACAGGTTTATATTTAGAAAATACCCTGGTAAAAGCACTGACCTATAAGAGCTTACGTCAAACGAGACCATCATGTATGTTGCCGTCAAACTAAAAATGTTGATGTTGTATAAAATGCCTAGATTTATCAATAAATTCTATCGCATCAAGCGAACAAACAATGCGCTCTAAATGGGTCTAAGCAATGACATTGTTTTTATAATACGTATTCTAATTTAAATTAGGTATCTTCAATTAGTAACTATGGTAACCCATACAAACTGGCCAGTATAAACCTAGTTTAAAATTAGATTACGTTTTTTTCTTGTATGTAACATATATACACCATTTGTTTCTTGTATATAATGGTGCAATGATTTTTTATCTGTGATCTGCAAAGTGACTGCACTACACCTGATGGTAAGCGCAGCGCAGTCCAAAAAAGCGATCACACACAAACAGTTTATCGGTGGTCACCAGAATTACGCCGGACTGTGTAAATGCTTCTTTTCACTCTGAAGAGGGAAGGAATCAAGGGGCCTGCGACAGGAGAAGCAGATGACCGATGCAGGTACAGAGATACAAAGATATACCCTATACCCGCCCCATCCAACCATCACGCCATGTCACAAGCCCCTCAGGAGAACCGGATATACACTAGCTGATTCTGGAACGCGACCCTCACAAGGTGTGTGGGTCACTATGGCAGGATTTAACACCATGAGTACGGTGGTCGCTACCCGGGCGGATATGAATATCCTACCAGCAGCGAATTGCACAAATAGCTATTTATTCCAGAATTTTATTACTTTATGAATTAAATCATAACACCGTTTCGATCCCGCGGAGTAGCCAAAATGTGGTAACTAGATATTTTAGAAAAAGGAATAAGAGTTCTCACTACAGAGCCTTTTAGCGAGAAGCCGGACTGTTCTAAGCTAGGCTCATGCCATACAACGGGCAAAATTTTATTTAAAAATTAAAATTATACTTAAAATTGTACAAAGTATTGTCTAACTTGGGATTTGAAACCGCAAATGCCTTTTGGAATAAATGCTCGTCGTGTAGATAGTCACAAAATCCAGTGACTTCTGTTTTAAATATTTAAAGACCATAACCTCTGATCATTTTCTAATCGTTTATTTATTCTTTCATTAACCATTATGCGGAAAAATTTGGCCAATACAAACCCAATGCTTCTAAATCCAGACATTAGAAACTTTCGATGCACTTCCTACATTGTCAGCAACACGTAAGCCCACGCTGCGAGCACTCAGCACTATTGTGCTGTAATGCGACACGCGCGCCGCTGACCTCCTTAGTGCAGCCACTATCGATATATCGATGTTTAATATCGATACTTGCACATAAGCGAAGCTAATAATATGAACATAATTTATTTATTTATTTATTTATTAAGCTTTGTACACAAGGTATACAGGCGGACTTTAATGCCTTAGGCATTTTTCCTAGTCGACCTTAGGGTGGTGGAGATCGTAATTGAGGCAGGTGCATAATAAAATAATTAAAATGTGAATATAATAAAGAAATAATAAACTAAATAATTACGCATATCAATACATATATATACATAAAAATTACAAATATAACATATAAATAAACAATATATATACATACATACACATATATACATATAGATAAATATATAGTTACACAAATATCTAACGTGGAGAATTTGCTACTTCAGCCAGCAATAATTGTCGAACTCTCATCTTGAAAGCCAGCCGTGTTGTGGACGTCCTGATTTCGAGCGGGAGTGCGTTCCAAAGGAGGATGGATTGGATAGCGAAGGAAGAGTGAACAAAGCCAGAGCTATGAGGAGGACACTTAAGTAAGAGATTGCTGGAAGAACGCAGATTCCTATCGTGTGTATCACAAAGGAAAGTTAAATTAGAAGACAGATAGGTAGGTGGGGTAGGAGATTTAAGAAATGAGAAGAGAGTAGTAAGCGCACGCAATGAGCGGCGCTGGCGAATGGGAAGCCATTTTAACTGCGTTCGGTAAGAAGATATGTGGTCATACTTGCGGAGATTAAAAATGAATCGAATGCAGTTATTGAGAAGACGGTCGAGTTTATTGAGCAAGTCTGCATTCAGATCGAAATAGCACACATCACCATAGTCGATTACTGGGAGTATTAAGGTTTGCACAAGCATAGCTTTGGTCTTGGGCGGTAAGAAGTTCTTAAGACGATAGAGAGAGCGAAGAGTGCCGATGACTCTCTGACTAACAGAGGTTACCTGGGACCGCCAGCTCAGGGTAGCGTCGATGTGTAGTCCGAGATCCTTCACAGAGGAGCACCAAGGAATGGCAGTGCCGTCGAATTTAACTGGTGGAATATATGCAAGATTCAATCTACAGATCATTCTAGGGCTGGCTATTATTATTGCCTGGCATTTTGCTGGGTTTACGGACAAACCGAAACTGTCTGACCAGCTTTTGATATGCGCCAGGTCCTTGTTCACCCTATCTATAGCAACAGACACACAATCGACGCCAACCTGCGAGTACAGCTGCAAGTCGTCGGCATACAGATGATACGCACATTGAAGGTTTTCAGTTATGAGGTTGATGAAGATAGAAAATAACAACGGGGAAAGTATACCGCCTTGAGGGACTCCAGAGCCGATGTTGCGCCAATTTGACGAAGAGTCATTGAGGCGCACCGACTGCTGGCGTCCCTGAAGATAGGATGAAAACCAGTCCAGTGCACCGGGAGAGAACAAAAGATGGGAGAGGATAGCTAAGAGGATGTCGTGACTGACGGTATTGAAGGCATTCGAAAAGTCCACCAAAGCCAGTACAGTGACTTTGCCGTCTTCCATGCCTGCTCTAATATCGCCAGTCACTTTGAGGAGCGCGGAAGTGGTACTGTGACCAGGTCTGAAGCCAGATTGAAGTGGACACAGCAAGTTATTTAAGTGCACAAACCTAGATAACTGCTTGTGCGCACAAGCCTCCAGCACCTTAGAGAGGAAAGGGAGAATGGATATAGGACGGAAGTGATTGACAAGTGAGGGATTAGGGATTTTGGGAAGAGGAATAACAATGGCTTTCCGCCATAAAGACGGGAAAACACCGTTGCTGAGGGAAAAGTTTATAATATGCGTGATGGGTGGGAGAAGATGATCAAGAATTGCGATTATCATACGACGGCTGATGTTGTCATAGCCAGTCGCATTGGATTTAATCGCAAGGATTATCTTTTTAACCTCACCCTGTGCAACCGGAGAAAACTGGAAAGGGTCAGCTAAAGGCCTCGGAAGACCAGCTATGAAATCCAGGGTACGACGCATGGCTTGGTGATCAATCGAAGGAGCAGTGGAGAAATGGTGATTAATATCATCCAAGCCAATAGTCGCACCATGGAAGTCTAAGCTTTTATCTTTGCCAATACCCAGAGTCCCAAGGAACTTCCAGATATTGGCTGGGGACGTTGAAGAGATATTACTAAGGATATGTCGGCGTTTAGCATTACGTACCATCTGATTGCACCGATTTCTTGCAGTTTTAAAGAGGCACCAGTTTACTTCTGAACGATCCCTTTTATACTTGCGAAAGGCACGGTCTCTTCGTCTCATCGCCATCCGAACTCCAGGAGTCATCCACGGCGCAGCAGGACGCTTTAGTTTAACTTTCTTAATAGGGGCGTGTATATCAAAGAGTGATAGAACTTTCGTGTTGACAATTTCTACTTTTTCATCGACCGAGTTAGATTTAAACATATCGTCCCAATTTAAGTTTCGAGCGTCCCTATCAAGCTTCTCCGTATCCATCCGACCAAAACAACGAATGTGCATAACCTTAGAGGGAAGTTTGGGAGGTTTTAGGGAGTAACAAGTGTAGATAAGGTCGTGGTGAGAGAAACCAGGGGCAGGAAATTGGCCATGACAGGAAACAAGGGAAGGAGCAGAGGTGAGGATAATGTCAAGCCAAGTGTCGTGACCATCAATATTATGGTGAGTGGCTTGAAGAGGTAATACATGCAGTCCGACAGATTCGACGATAGAAAGAAGTTTACGGGAGCGGGAGGAATCGAAGGATAGGAGATCGGTATTAAAATCGCCCATGATGATGTGATGTGCATATTCTGATCCTAAAGATTCCAGAACTGTTTCCAGGCTGGAGAAGTAGTCAAGGGAAGGGGGACAGTAGACCACACCAAGTAAGGATTTCACTCCCTTGACCCAAACCTCAAGAAAGAGATATTCTGCAGAAGCAGAAACCAGACCAGAAGAAGAGGCAATGACGGTATGTTTAAAATCGCTACGGAGATAAATAGCGACACCACCTCCTCTTCTGTCAGTTCGGTCGTTCCTAATAAGAACGAAGCCGGGGAGAGGGTAGAAAGTTGAAAGAAGATGAGGTTTGAGCCAACTCTCTGAAATCAAGACGGCATGAATGTTGGCTCCAGAGAAAGCTTCGGACAAATCACTGTAGTGGCTTGGTACACTCTGTGCGTTAATGTGACAGACATTAAAACTATGGACGGATGGTTATAATCTAGCACAGTACCGCTTTTTTTTATTAGCCCTGTATTATACACGTCCCACTGCTGGGCACGGGCTTCCTCTACTGAATGAGAGGGGTTAGGCCTTAGTCCACCACGCTGGCCTAATGCGGGTTGGCAGACTTCACATACCTTCGATAAATCTTATCGAGTTCCTAGGTATGCAGGTTTCCTCACCATGTTTCCTTCACCGTTAAAGCAAGCGATAATTAACAATGAATGTATACGTAACTTAGAAAAGTGAGAGGTATATGCTATTGGGTCTGGTTTCGAACCTGCGACTTTCGTCTCGACAGTCCGTACCACTGCCCGCTAAGCTATCGCTATTTGCTACAGTATAGCTTAGTATAATGCTATTTTCGTCACATGGGGCAGAAACACTAACACAAATTCGATTTCGAGTAGATCATGTTCGCGCATAATCACTCAGGGCACTCGTGGGCGTCTTTTCAGAAACTTTAATCCGTGTATAGTTAATGTTTCATGATGTCGCGGGTCACACTGGATTCAGAACTCCACTTAGCTTGCGTGTTGTTCCCATGCTGTAAACGACAACTTAATTTAATAAAGCTGTTTTATCATAAGGTAATATCGGGTTCTTGAGTACTAGACTAGCCCGCCCACACACCCGTCACTGTAACTCCTATGCATCAGGATCAACAGTGGTACGCATTTTTGTTGACACCGAGCAGTGAAGCTCGGCGAGTCTGGGGATGCCTACAATTAGGTGTAGCGTAGTCACTTTGCCGAGCCTGGATAGAAAAAGATCACAAGCAATGAAAGAACATAATGCCCATAAGTTAAAAATCTCTCAATATATTCAGTCTGATACCGATAGCGTCCCAATTATACTTCGAATAAATTAGGGATCGCGAGAATGGAAACCGGAATAATCGTTGCTCCAATAAAGGAATCCAATTCTATTCTACGGAATTAATAAGAGCCGGGGTCGTGCAGGTGGTGAAACTATAGAGGCTGCTTTTTTTTTCTTTACAGTTTGATGTTATGAATAATGAGATTGTTCTTTATTCGTAGATTTGTTTAGATGATCTTTTATTTAGTTTTAATTAAGAAGAAGCTGCAAAATTAATTTACCAGCCCGCATTAGGCCTGGCTGGCAGAGTACGGCCTAACCCCTCATCTGTAGAAGGTATCTGAACAAGGTGGTAGCTCCGTCGTAAGCGATAGGCCGTCTGGGTTACTACCACCGCACTGTGTATTTCTGCCGCCAAGCAACAGTGTGAACGCACTTTTGTGTTTCGGTTTGAAGGACATTGAAGCCAGTGAAATTACTGGTCATTATAAGACTTACCATCTTATGTCTCGGGGTGACGAGCGCAATTCAATGCCATGCAGTGCTTTGTAATTCAAAGTTCTGTGTGGCGTTGCTTCTGTTTATGAGCACGCGTGGCGATTACCATCAGGCGTACGCCCTGCTCCTCTCTTCATTCAATCAAATAAAAAAATGCAATGATAAAATTCAATATTTGCCTATTTACTGTAACTAAACACTTGATGTTGTTTCACAACAATAAAAATGTTTAGAATAAAATATGTTTAGGAATTTCCTCACAAAATCATGACATGGCTCAATTTCTTGACAACTAGTAATCTTATATCATACGATTAGAAAGTTCGATAAAGTTACCTCCTAATAATACATATATTCATTTAGACATGACAGACTTATTACATGCTGATACAAACTATTTTTATAATTTTATATTACCCAACAACCAGTAATATCCTAATTTATACCATAATACAAACGCGAGCGTTTACAAACGGACCAACCTGTATATTTTCATTACCATTTGATCTTCGAACGGATTTGGAGGCTGTGGTCAGGTGATACAAAATCGTTCTTTCTAGACTTGGGAGATAGCCACAGATGAACCCAAATTACTTTATCAATCTAATCAGCGTATAGGACGAGACATACGTTTCTGATATAATAAATAGCAGATTGTACGTTGGATTGGTAAATCAGAAGATACGTAACGACAGAAGGATAAGAACCTTGAACCTCAGAACGAGACAATTTTGCGACACGATTCCTAAGTGTCATTCTAACTTAATATTATAATTGCGAAAATAAATTTGCTTATTACGCTTGCATACCTAAATCACTGCATCGATTTTGATGAATTTTGGTTCAGTGATAGATGGGAACCTAGAGACGGTTCTAAGTTACTTTTTATCCCGAAAAGGCTGTTCACGAATACGCACGCAAAAGCAATAATTAACAATCATTAAACATAATAATATAATTTATAAAAGTCAGAAATGTATGCTCTAGAGCAGTGTTTCCCAACCTTTTTTAGGCCATGCCCCACCTTAACATTTTTTTGTTAAATTTGTCACCGATATCTAGCATTACATTTAATAACCCAAAGCGAAACGGTTAAAGTCGTGTCCATTTTCTGACCATTTTCAAATTACCCCCCTTAACTATCAAATTGCCCCCTGTGGGGCGTTGGCCCCACGTTGGGAAACACTGCTCTAGTGGCTGATTTTGAACCTGCGCCTTTCCTCTGGACAGTGCGTACCACTCCCTGCTGAGCTATTGATTAACGATAAATGTAAAAACACTATGACAAAAATGCTCATAATAAAGGCAAAAATATTAAAGCGTCAATACGTGAACTTCACGGTTTACAACAACATTTAAATAAAACAACTTAGCTTATAGCTTTAACTATTTAAAGTTGTTTTTTTACGATAAAAATTCATATAAATTTACGTACTGGATAATTTTCAGTAAAACTTATATTTTATTGAATCATATTTATTTCCTAATACAATTATTATGAATGTTTTATTTTAAAAAACAACTTTAAATGCTCTGTTGTAAAGTTCTAGTATTTGGTATTTTTGTTTCTCCAGAGACAATATAATTAGACTTTTAATATATAGAAAGTTGCCATTAAAATTATTAAATATATCACATTTTCATTGCCTCAAAGACACCTTCAGCAAGACGACTCATCCGTTAAGCCTTGCAGGGCTTAAAAGCCCGGCTAGAGCTTAAGCCGCGGCTTAAAATTTTTATGCTGTCACACGGCTTACGCTGCTTTATTGTGGATCCCAATATAAAACGAACGTTAACTGCGGTCTATATGGCTGTGGATTTTCTAGTAAAGGTGGACATGTGTTAATGTGATAAAAAAGAATATACGTGAAAAAATAATGGTTAATGTAAATTTGCATTCTGTTGAGGTAGCAATAGAAATTACATAACTTATTGTTACGATATTCCCAAAGAGGTTTGGTAAAGATGCAATTAATGCTCCCACGATTAGCTGAACTATTTTCCGTCCTATAATGTGATAAGTAGCGAGTCTATTGCTATATCGAGCACTATTTGAAAATTGGGTAATTCGTGGTATTAAAAAGCAATCAAACTGCGCTAAAAAGCGTTATTTATGTAAGAAATAGTAAGCAGGCAAAGACAATATAAATGACACCACAAATGCTTGAATCTGGATAGAACAGACCTATATTAAGTTAGTAGCTTTTTTTATTGTACAAGGTTAAACAACAGCGTGTAAGCACTGTTGTGTTTCGGTTTGATGGGTATTGTAGCCAGTGAAATTACTAGGCATTATGAGACTTAACACCTCATATCACATTAAACCGACGTAAAGTAGCGGCTTTCTCCTGCGTTTCGTACGGTGAGTGAGACATCCGGAGACATCACTTACCATCAGGTGACCCACTTACTCGTTTGACGGTCTATGCTATAAAAAAAACAAATTAAAGGTTTGTGAAGTATATTCCTGTCCTACGATCATAAAGTAGACCGGGCATTTTATTTCCACACGTCGTTGGTGAAATGGTTATTGGCGCCTTTTTTACCACCACCGGCCACTTTGTTTTACCTTTTACCTTTACGCCTGTGTAAAAAGGGGGCGTTTTTAATAATAGTAAATTTTTTACGCTGTTTAAAAAGTTTGCGACTTTGAGGTCTTGTGTGTGTGCTGGGATTGCGTGGGTAAATGCCTCGGTTGAGGTCGACTGAAAATCAGATCAAAACAACTTTGACGTCGTTTATTGAAACAGGAAAACGATCTGATTACAGAGCTTCCGCTTGGTGGATACGTTCTTCTTGCTTGCGTGACCGTAGCTTGACCGTTTTTCTTTCTTCCGGGCGTTTTTCTCTCTTCCGGGCGTAGCCTGACCGTTTTTCTCTCTTCCGGGCGTAGCCTGGACGTTTTTCTCTCTTCCGGGCGTAGCCTGACCGTTTTTCTCTCTTCCGGGCGTAGCCTGGACGTTTTTCTCTCTTCCGGGCGTAGCCTGGACGTTTTTCTTGCTTCCTAGCGTAGCCTGGGCGTTTTTCTTGCTTGATTATTCTTTTTTCTTCTTTCTTCTTTTTTGTTGTGACCCGAGGGAGCTGGAGCGGCGAACTGGCTGCGCTGGGCCGGCAACCCGTAATTTATTCGATTGCCGGCCCTCGTCCCTCACTCCTCTGACCCTTCCCCTCTAGGCGATCGACCAATAAGGAGACGGGATTCTATATCCTTTATTGTGTACCTTATTTACTATCTTATATACTATGTTACATAATTTAACTACACATGCTACAATCTTATGACTAAGGGGATAAAAAACGGTATATTTTATTAAAGTCAAAATATAGAAAAACATCGAAACAATAATCATAAGCTATAACACTTAAAACTAACTATGTACAGGACGAAATGTGCAAAATAACGAGGCTCTCTTTACGGTATTGCCGCGCCACTTAAGTAAAATGTATATAAGGGAGAGGCGCTCCCGACGGCATTACCCAAAGTTACCTAAGGTCATCGTAAAATCGAGCCTATCCTGCACAGGTCTTTTATTGTTTTGAGGCAATTTGCAGGGCAATGTTGATGTAATCTTCTGTGGCGTAACCGGTGTAGAACGTCACAGGTTCGATTTTGGGGCATTAATTGATGAGCGAATTTAGCGAAAATTCTGTCTTATAATACAAACGTGGAACTCCATTTGCTGTACATATTGCTTTAGCTAGCGTCATCCGCCTATCCTGTCGCAGGCCCCTCGATTTGCTTCTCCCTTCTCCGAAGAGAAAAGAAGCATTTATACAGGCCGGCATGACTCTGGTGACCGATAAACTCATTGTTTGTCGGTGGTCGCTAGTGTTTTTGACTACACTTTGCTTACCATCAGGTTTAGTGCAGTCACTTTGCCGGTGCTCGGATTAATATATATACGAGTTAACCCCAGTCTTTGTCCCTGAAGAAGAAGGTAGAGACGCAACTAATATACCCACGTTTCAGCGCACTTATTACCATGGTGTTATAGGAGAAAAACCAATTGCCATAGCCCGCATAAATTCCAATATAGAGAAATTCTCGTTTATTTTTCGAATCTGTGCGCCTCTATTAAATTTTCCGACCTAGAGATCAAACCCAGGATCACCAATTTTACAGCCTCATTAACCATCTACGAGAAAAAAGGAAATTCGAAAATTAATTATTAAACCAAACCATTACAATAAATTCGCATCCTAACAAACAATTCGAACAAAACCCTTTGAACGATCAAAGAGAACTCCTAAACTAACAAAACGGACACGGATTAAATCCATTCCAACATAGTTGTACAAAACTAACATTAATGACGCTGAAACAACTGTAACCGTTTGTCTAAATTATTAGAGGCCAATTTTTCAATGTCCGAACAAAGGAGAATGGAGAAAATATATTGATGGAGCTTTCATTTCATCAACAGTAATGAAATATATGACTATAGAACGCTCATTTCATGTACATTTTTTTTTATAGCTTAGTCTATACACCCAACAGTCACATACATAGTCCTGACCCCACAGTAAGATACGAGTCTTGTGTCGTGGGTATCAGGAACTACGAGAGACTCGGTCTCACAACACCCAGACCCCGAGACAAATATTTATGGATCACATAAACATCTGTCTCGCCCGCTGCGCCACGGAGGCTGTCAAACATACAGACAGATGACAGACACATGATGTTAAGTCTCATATTGCCGAGTAAATCCATTGGCTTCAATGTTCTTCAATCCGAAACACAACAGTGCTTACACACTGTTGCTTGGCTGAAGAAATAGACAAAACGGGGTACCAACCCAGATTTTACTAATAAGTTTGGAATGATGGTTAAAAGAAATTCCCAAAATGTTTCATATTTTTGATTTCAATTTAACCCGGCCTTTCAGGCAGCGTTGCAACCAAAAGCTATATATATTCATATAATTACAGAAACTGCGCTCGCATTCATCTCTAACAAAGAATAAACGTAACAATTAAAATGGCTGAAAAGATTTATAATTTACATGTATTTTACAATTTTCAGACAACAAAAGGGACGGTGGCATTCGCGGGGCGGGGGTGGCGGGAGGGGGACGCCGGATGTGACGTCAGTGGATCGGAAGTCGACGCTCAGCTTAAATCCAACAAAAATGGCGACTATTTTCACAGTTTTCAAAATACATTTCTGGCTCGCCTTTTAAATTCTAAATTTTTATAGTGATAGAGCAACGCTGTTGTCATTTTGGTCTACAGCCGTGTTTCCCAACCTTTTTTAGGCCATGCCCTTAACATTTTTTTGTTAAATTTGTCACCAATATCTAGCATTGCATTTAAGCGAAAGGGTTAAAGTCGTGTCGAGTCCATTTTTAAATTGCCCTTCTTAACCATCAAATTGCCCCACTGTGGGGCGTGGGCCCCACGTTGGGAAACACTGGTCACGCATGAAAGGGCCGGCTCAATCGGATCGTTACCACTGTCTCACAGAAGTTGAACGTAAAGTAGCGGATTGCTGCTGCGTTTCGTACGGTGATTCAGATATCCGGAGGCCCAAACAAATCCCTTAATTATCCCTTCCCTTTAAGGTCGGAAATGCGCCTATGATTCTTCTAGTATTGTATATGTAGTATGTAGTAGTAGTATTCTAGTATTGTATGTATATGGGCGGTGGAGATCACTTACCATCAGGTGACCCACTTGATCGTTTGGCAGTCTTTGCTATAAAAAAATGGGTGCGTGTACTTATGTACGCGCGTGAGAAGTTATACTTCTTTGGCATCATTAAATATTTAGTGTTAATTATATTAAATAAAAGTATTTTAATTTATATCAATAAATAATACATACGGATAGTTAACCTCAATTATATTGGAGCACTTGAAAAAGTATATAAGCACAATTTTTTTCACTAATATTCACAAATAGTAAGTAATATCAATCAAAATATTCAATTTAAATCACTACTGAATATAATTTATTAGCACATATATAATTCGCACTTGTATGAAACTCAAACACGTGTTGTGAATGTATAAACTAGAGACATGTTGATAAATATTATAAATATGAAAACAGTGATCAGAGGTGACGAGCGTACCAACATGCGCGACTAATATCGAGGTTCAATTCCTATTTTGTTGGTAGCTTTTTTTTCGAGACTTAATGAGCG
This sequence comes from Amorpha juglandis, assembly GCA_949126905.1. Lineage (NCBI taxonomy): Eukaryota > Metazoa > Arthropoda > Insecta > Lepidoptera > Sphingidae > Amorpha > Amorpha juglandis. The sequence goes on from OX421368.1 coordinate 2,311,477, forward strand.
GTTAAGCAGACGGCTTCATACTGTTAATTTTGTGTCACAGGTGCGCGCGCATCTTAAAATTTCACTCTCATCATTTTTTCATAACGCGCCTAAAGAAGTATAACTTCAAAAATAGTTTATACCATTCAAATCCAGGTATACACGTGGATTTCTATTTCAATCTGCCAAAAAATCAAGAAAACAACATGGCGGTCACTGTTTTAATCAATCATCTATGACATCGACCTTGCAGACACAGTTATCGTAAGATTCGCGATAGATGGCGCCACTAGTCACTGGTGATTAAATTCCAATGTGAACAAAATATTAATTTCACTTTCTTGACCTACGTGATTTAATTTTGAGGTGAACAAAGTAGGTAAACTAATTAATTAGACATTGTTCACCTAGTTGAAGAAAGTGAAAAGAGCAGGAGTCCGTATAAGCTATGTCCAATAGATGGCGCTATGATAGAATTACATCGCGTTATGGTTTCATTGAAAGCCAAACATCATATCCGCGTGCCTACGCGCCATCTGTAACCGATTTTGATGATTTTTTTAATTTTTTGAATTGTGGTACATTTTAATAATGTAACTGCGATTATTAATCACGATAGCGACTATAAGTTATTTCTCACTCTCTAGCCTAAACTTTTCTCTTTAGACCATATTATTTTTGGGCAACCCTATTGGTATGTTTTCAGCAACACATTTTATACCCTAAAATATTATTTTCATCCGGTAACCAGATGGGTGAAGGTCAATGTTACCCGGGATCTTATATTATACCATTCGAGTGAAGTTGACAATGTATAACAATAAATAAATCAACCATTTACTGCGTAAATTACAAAAATACCAAAAATAATCCACGATCTGATTATTTAACAAGGTCCCTCGTATGCGAGAGGCCGTCTGGGTTGGTACCACCGTTTTGTCTATCTAGGCCGCCAAGCAATAGTGTGTAAGCACTGTTGTTATTCTGATTAAAGAACATACTTCGGTTTAAAGGACATTGAAGCCAGTGAAATTACTGAACATTACGAGACTTAACATCTTATGTCTCGGGGTGACGAGCGCAGTTCAGTGCCATGCAGTGCTTTGTAATTCAAAGTTCTGTGTGGTGTAGCTTACTATCAGGCGAGCGCATTGCTCATCTCGTCATTCAATCAAATAAAAAATAAACCTGAATCGCGAATCGTACGAACACGAACAAAAAATGTTAATTTCTCTCGAATTGGCAATGCAAACAGAAGTTCCGTATTGTTAGGAAGCACAGTTTAACAACTTCGCCCCGTAACATTGGGCCGGCATAATTATCCCCGATCACTTGGGATTGCCGTGTCATCTGTTTATTGGAGTTGTTCTTTCAATCCGCTACTCGATCAAATTGGGACAATAGAATAAATAATATTTTTATTTGTTATTCCCAATGACTCGAATGAAGTTATTGCAATAATTTATTCTACCAGTGATTTTAGGCTTCTAAATACGCAACAAATTCTACCCAATCTAATTTTTGAATTCTTAAATTATGAATGTCTATGGACGGTGGCATTCATTAACCATCAGGTCTTTTGATGGGTAGAGCCATGTTGTAAACAGTTTCGTCTACAGCATAAATGGGCCGCCTCGGCCGGGTCGTTACCACTGTCTCACATAAAACCCGACATAAAACGGCGGCTTGCTGCTACACTTCCTACGATGAATGAAATATCCGGACACTCAAATCCCCCTCCCCATATCCCAATTATCCCTTTCCTTTAAGGCAACGCACACATGATTCTTCTGGTATTGTAGGCGTACATATGCAGTAGAGATCACCTACCATCAGGTGACCTACTTGCTCGTATGCTGGCCTATCATTAGCCTCATTAGCCGAGCGCATTCTTTGAAAACATGTAGTAAAGCTATCGCTAAAACCAGGTAGTATATCGCATGACGCCGACGTCAAAGAACTTCGCATAAAGGAAGGAAGGTTATATGTCAAAATTGAAAACGAGGTAACAGCTGCATTACCATATTATCGTTGAGGCTGACGTTTTAATAAGCACTGAATCCATGCATTAAACATTCTTGATGTCGTGGTAAGATAGGTATAGTCGTCACAACTGCATGTAATATTTTTTAATAAAGAAAGCAGAGTTCAGCGGGGAGTACTACTGCTGAGACGAAAGCCGCAAGTTTGAAACCAGCGTCAATAGCATGCACCTCTGACTTTTCTAAGTGTGTATTTATTGTTAATTATCACGTATTTTAACGATGAAGGAAACATCGTGAGGAAACCTGCATACCTGAGAACTCGATAAGAATTTGGAAGGTATGTGAAGTCCGCCAACCCGCATTAAGTCAGTATGGTGGATTAAGGCCTAGCCCCTCTCATTCAGTAAAAGAGGCCCGTGCATAGTAGTGGGACGTTTATAATACGGGGCTACTATTATTATAAAGCTACTATTATTACAAAGAAATCAGCAGTAGTTCAATGGGCAGTGGTACTGCCGAGACGAAAGCCGCAGGTTCGGAACCAGCCTCAAGAGCATACACCTCTGCCTTTTCACACTTTCTGACTTTTCTGACTCAGAAAAGTCAGAGGTTGTTTGTATGCTCTTGAGGCTCTTGAATACAAATTCATTGTTAATTATCACTCGCTATAACGGATAAGGAAACAGCGTGAACATATTATATCATGCAGCTTTCTTATCGGAGCACAGCAAAGTGACTGGGCTACAACTGATGGTAAACGCAGTGCAGTTCCAAAAACCAGCGACCATCGACAAACAATTTATAGTTGGTCACCAGAATCAAACCGGCCTGTATAAATGCTTCTTCACTCCGGGGAGGGAAGAAGCAGATACAGGGATGCAAAGATATATCCCTTTTATTTTTTTTTATTTTTTTTTTATGGAAAAAGGGGGCAAACGGGCAGGAGGCTCACCTGATGGAAAGTGATCACCGCCGCCCATGAACACCTGCAACACCGGAGGGCTTGCAAATTCCTATACAAGTCATGTCGCAAGCCCCTCGGAAGAAATGGATACACCCTGGCTGATCCTGCAACGCGAGTCACACAAGATGTGGATAACTAAAGCAGGTTTTAACATCATGTAAAAAAAACAAAATATTCATCATGTAGACTAAGAAAGCGCTTGTGACAGGTCAAGTACAGACCATTTGTCATTAATAAGCCTAACTTAAAATTAAGGGAACTTTGGAATAACCGCCGCGCTATAGGCTGGCAGTAAAAGGCACACCAACATGGTATGGGAAAAGGGAGAGGATCCTTAAATGTAGGGTTCACGGACTAGGAGGATATGAAAATCGGGTCAAGGGCAGAAAGGAGTAGAGTGAATGTGTACGGTGGTCGTCATTCGGGCGGATATGAATCCTACCAGTTAATTGACAACATTTCAAAAATCAAACGTGCCGAAAACAAAAATAACGTTTCTTTATTTAGCTATCCTAAGTTCGACTATATTTTTTAAAAATTTTATTACTAGTTAATTTCGGAGTAAAAAAATAAAAACCAAAAAACCTGTGATGACGTCACATATACGGTTGAATGACGTTTGTCCTTTATCCATAAGTGAAAAATAACACTACATTAATATTACTTGATAATGTCACAATTGTCATTTTTAAACACACCCAAAAAATCCAATAGCGTCAACTAACAGTTTTGTTTAAAGGTAAATTAATGGTATAAACACCGTCATGCCGTATATATGACGTCATTTGGCGTTTACATCTGTTTCGAATGAAATACAATTCAAAAGAGAATTCATGAATGAAAACAGTCGATTTCGGAAAAAAGGAATGAAATGGGTCTCTTTAATTTGGATCTAATTTAATTTAATCTACTAATAGAGGTATGTTGAAAAAATGAAATGTTGTCAGTTATCGCTTGCTACAACAGTGAAGGAAACATCGCGAACATATTATACAAAGTAGGTCCTTATAAGTCGATACAATACTTTGATTTACAAAGGCTACACGCATTAAGTTACTGGATGCTCATTAGACGTCGTTCATCATGGCGTGACACATCCGAAACTCGGTCCAAGGGCATTTGACATGAGCCTCGGCGGAAAATTATGTGTATCCGGGGATCGAGATGAGGTTGGTGGATTTGTTGATATTCGAGAATTGTGATGGAACATTTTAGATTACATTTTACATTCATGTTTTATAGTCATCATGGCTCAGCGGGTGAATAACGGGAAGTGATAATTTAGGGATTGGAAAAGGAAGGAGATTGGGGCCTCCGGATATCTCACTCACCGTACGAAACGCAGCAGCAAGCCGCTACTATACGTCGGTTCTCTGTGAGACACTGGTAATGATCCGGTCGAGCCAGATGACTCTACCTCATAAACAGCTTTTCCTCAAAAGACTGTGAATTTTCACAACAACCGACAACAATTAAAAAACATTATCTGTCCAATAAAAACGGATAACAACTTGAGATTGTATAGTGGTCCTCGCGACCACTACCGTGTTGGATCGACTCGAGGTGCGATCAAATATTTTTATCGAGTGACGTTGGCCCCATTGACAACCAAACAAGTGGATGATACACACGGTTGGGTAGTTTGGCTAGCGTCAGTTAGCGTAAAGCTTTTGAGTGGTAGAGCCATACTGTAGACTGTTTTGTCTAGGGTGAATCGACCGGGTCGTTACCACTGTCTTACCGAAGACCGCCGTAAATTAGCGGCTTGCTGCTACGATTTTCGTACGATAAGTGATATATCCGGAGGCCCCAATCCTCCATTCTTTCCCACTCGCTTAATTATCCCTCGCCTTTAAGGTTGGCAACATGGCCAACATGGGCAGTGACGCACTTACCACAGAAGAATATTTACAGTTTTCATTGTTATTATTTTTCGTGTCCAATTTGATCATAACCAAGCAACAGTGTGTAAGCACTGTTGCGTTTCTGTTTGAAGGACATTGAAGCCAGTGAAATTACTGCGTATTATAAGACTTAACAACTTATTTCTCAAGGCGACGGGCGCAGTTCAGTGCCAAGCAGTGCTTTTTAATTCAAAGTTCCGTATGGTCATGCTTCTGTTTATGGGCAAGCGTGGCGCTTACCATAACGAGCACCTTGGTCGTCTCGTCATTCAATCGAATATAAAAAAACAAATATCGGCGGGAGTGCGACGCTTACCATCAGGCTACCCGTTGTTCCAATCATTTTGTTGTACACACTTAACCTTAACCTTAACTTCGACCCAACATTTCGCTCGCCAATCTCCCCAACCGTATGTATCCACAACAATTGGCCGCACAACACAGCCCTTCGCAAATTCAATTTCGCGAGTTAATCATAAAAGTTTGTGAATAAACAACGTGTACAATCGAATTCCGATTGTGTTACTTACGACCGTACAAACTGACTTCATGACATTCGATGTGTTTTATAATTTGTTTTCTGTCGTTTTGTGTGTGAATTACAGGAATAATTGTTGTTAATTTGATCACTACGCCTGATGTCAAGTGCAATGAAGTCCAAATACAATGTCTAAGGTCTCCAGGGTTATAGCGGGCAGGAGTTTACAAGGTGTAAGCTTCACCTATGCGAGAGTGACAGTGCGTATTGAATGGTAGACCACAGAAAACCGACGTCAAGTAGCGCCTTGCTGCTGCGTTTCGTACGGTGAATGTGATATCCGTAGGTTCCAAATCCCCCTCCCTTACCCCTTGGTAGATATAGGAGAGTATATAATGTGAATAAAGATAAAGAAAATAAATATATTTTTTGAATATATGTAGAAGAAAATATAATTCATATGAAAATCTTTCGTATTTTATACATTACTTTTTATTATCTAAGCTGCATATCTGCGTCCCTTGGAAGGTAAGCAAGGGACTGATAAGTGCTTCTTATAATAAACTTCGTATCTCTAAACTTCAAAATATCACCCTAAGTCCCTTTATAGTAAAATGTCTGGCCATCAAAATATATTGAAATTTTATGTGTATTTAGAGATATGAATAAATTAGATATTATATCGTTTACCACAAACTTTTTAACGAGAAATAAAACTTAAAAAAAATATAATATATTTTTTGACGTTATGTAACCGTTTTTATATATATTTTTTTATTAAATAGCCAAGATTGATAGCACCGACTTTAATGACTATTTTTAGTAAAATAATTATTAAATTCACAAACTTTGGATCTTTCATTCCCTTAGTAGGAATTTCTTCTGGAAATTAAAATGTGATATTTTTTTTTTTATTTAATTGAATGACGAGATGATCAAGTCGCTCGCCTGATGGTAAGCTCCACGCTTGGCCATAAACATATAATGCACTGCATGGCACTGAACCGCGCTCGTCACCCCGAGATATAAGATGTTAAGTCATAATGCCCTGTAATTCCACTGGTTTCAATGTCCTTCAAACCGAAACACAACAGCGCTTACACACTGTTGCTTGGCAGCAGATATAGACAAAGCGGTGGTACCAACGTAGTCGGCCTCTCGCATACGAGAGACCTACCACCTTATGGGAGCACATCACAGCTAAAATTAACAAAAACATTTTTTTATTAAACAAAAACCCTCCTTTTTTCATGCCACATACATCGAAATTCTACCGATACCAAAATAATTAATGTTCTCTTATTAGACAGGGTCACATTAAGAAAGCTACACGAAGCCCATAAAAAATCCCAGATCAAAGCAAAATGATAAGTCGTAACAAAAATGTTAAATGGCCAGAGTTGATTAATTTCTGCATATTAGCATATACAGTATACAAATTTGTCTAGCCAGACATCCCCTGGGAACGTTGTAGCTTATAGAAGTATCTATATATATCCCTATAGAGGTATCGTGGGGTCGAATTCAGGATAATTTATTGACGTGAAATATCTTTAGCATCATTGTGATTTAAAAATTCGATGAAATGAAAACGTGACAGTGAAAAGAGACAAACATATTCATAAATAGGATTTAGACTGCGAGAAATTAAGATAGATACAAGTATAAAGTGTTTTCTGTAATCTTCGTCTCCTCTTTGTTTTTTTTTCCTTTATTGGGAAGGCAAAGGACTGCATACAGCCTTGTCGTCGTACAAAGGCGTCGTATATACTTAATACTTGTTTCGTCCCAAGCGCTCTACGTATATATGTTTGTACGTATGGTAACACGTGTCTTTCTGTGACAAATATCTGAGGATCACACAAACATTGCTCTCGGTGCAAATCGAATCCGCGGCCTCTTGCTTCACAGCCGGCTACGCAGCCGCTGCGCCACGGAGACTGCCTTTGGCTGACTTTGGCGCCATTCAGATCGTGGCGGCCCCTTCATTCCGTAGACAAAAATGGCTGGACCACATTTATTTCGCTAAAGGATGGCAACTATTATTTTGTTTGGTTAAGGTCATAAGTCTCTAAGGTCATATATAGTCTCTAAGGTCATAAGTTTCAGAAGACGACGTGGTCAACTGTACCCTTTGTCCCCCACTGAATCCGCGCCTGCACAATGTCACCTTCAGACGATGTAATTGACTTAAGTAGATCCTTTAAGCCTTTAAAAATTTGTTTTCATGAATATTTTCTTTAAATATTCGATAAAAAGGATGATATTGGGATTTAGATGGAATAGATTTCGCATCGTAACTCTGGTGGTTTTAAATTTTAGGTAGTATTTTTCAAATCCCATAATACTGTAATTATTGTATTGTATCGCATCGACTGCCTCGGTTGCGCAGTTGTATTGCGTACGCAGTAAAACTGCTGTGCTGAGGTTTTAAATAAATAAATAAATACACCCAACAGTCACATACACAGTCATGACCCCACAGTAAGATACGAGTCTTGTGTCGTGGGTATCAGGAACTACGAGAGACTTTCGGTCTAACAACACCCAGACCCCGAAACATATATTTGTGGATCACACTAACATTTGTCTCGGTGCGGGGATCGAACCTGCGGCCTCTCGCTTCACAGCCGGCTACTCGCCTGCTGCGCCACGGAGGCTGTCAAAATAAATAATAGGTATAAGGACAAAACTGTCTACAGCGTGGCTCTACCACTCTATATCACACATCTAGAAACTTTGTCATGTTAATAGTACTAAAAGCAAATAATTACTTTTTTTTACTAGCCGTGTATTATATACGTCCCACTGCTGGGCACGGGCCTCCTCTACTGAATGAGAGGGATTAGGCCTTAGTCCACCACGCTGACCTCATGCGGGTTGGCAGACTTCACATACCTTCTCAAAATCTTATCGAGTTCTCAGGTATGCAGATTTCCTCACGATGTTTCCTTCACCGTTAAAGTAAGCGATAATTAATTATACACGTAACTTAAAATAGTCAGTGGTGGCTTTTGGGGCTGATTTCGAACCTGCGACTTTCGTCTCGACAGTCCATACCACTCCCCGCTGAGCTATCGCTAACATATTTAAGCAAATAATATTTTACAATTTCTCAATAATGTGAACCATTGCTTCTTACAATAACTTATACTTTAATCAACGTTTGGTGCAACCCTCACTTAAACTTTGAATTCTAAACGTGTACAAACTGTACAATGAAATACATGATTATGACGTCATTCATATTCAACGCATTATAATTTGCATAACAGTGGCGCGAATCGTCATTTCGTGTTTAAACTAATATGAAATTGTGGTTTCGCCTCTGGGTTTTGCTTGATTATGTTATATAATATGATTTTAATTGCGGGCTCATTTGATTAAGTGGTTTGTCATGGGCTTCTAATGACGTTTCCCATATTCCGTTTACTATAAATGATTTTAGGCTTTCGCGATTTATATTTATATGCGAGAGGCCGTCTGGGTTGGTACCACCGCTTTGTCTATTTCTGCCGCCAAGCAACAGTGTGTAAGCGTTGTTGTGTTTCGGTTTGAAGGACATTGAAGCCAGTGAAATTACTGGGCATTATGAGACAATATCGTATGTCTCGGAGTGAGGAGCGAAGTTCAGTGCCGTGCAGTGCTTTGTAATTCAAAGTTCTGTGTGGTGTTGCTTCTGTTTATGGGCAGGCGAGCGTTTACCACCAGGCGAGCGCCTTGCACGTCTCAGATGCTACAGGCTTTAGCACCTCTTTCACATCTATTTATCCCTCGATCGTATAAAACTCAATTTCGACCAGAATTTGCAGATAAATTATTGTCAGTATTCAATTTACCAGACATACATTAGCAGGCACGCTACGGTAGGAATTCCAAGAAAATTAGTCTAGAACACCGTATTTTTCCCAGCTCTCGAACGTCGTCAATTAATCGTGAGTGACGTAACTACCTCCCCCCTTACCCCTTGCCTCTCACCCCAGGGGAGGGGGGGGGGGTACTACGCCCCGTATGATTAAGCGCAGATCCCTAAGATGAATGCTTAGTGCTGGTAGATGTGCGGCCATTGTGTTCGTCGTGTAGAATCCTCATATTTTCTTTATCATTTCATGCTTATGTTACTTAGGGTGGATTGTACCATCTTAGTACTTTAGCAATGACATACATGTTAAAGTATCGGTTAAGACATGAGTTGCACCATTTGACAAATGTTATGTTATGTTATAAATTTAGCTGATAACCGTAACCGTCCAAGATTCGCTGGTAAAAGCTATTTTTTAGATTAAATAGCTATCAGATGGTTCAACCATAACCTCCAAACCGATATGTCTTCTAAAGCGTCTGTGCTCCAAAATAATATCATGTCCCTGCTTCTAGAATTAATCGAGGAATCTAGTAGTATCGGAACACGATGGTGCAACACATTCCGCTGTCAATGTTAAAGTCAGCGTTACTGTTATCGTCAAGTTTGACGAAAACCTTAACTATAACTACTATTATGGTGCAATCTAGCCTAAGTGTTTCGTTTTGCGGTAACAAAATTAAGCCTAGATGTAGATTCATTAAGTAAACAGGTGAATGGGAATATTGTATTTTGCCTTTGTACTGCCTCGGGGCGCAGTAATGCGTTCGCGGCACGACTGCTGGGCTGAGGTCTCGGATTCAAACCCTGGGTCGGATGAAACTGATATTGACGAATTGCTCAGTATCCGCCCGAGTCTGAAATTGTGTCCGGTATGGCGATTAGATCGACTCTTATCACATCATGGGACGGAAATACGCTAGGTGAAATGTGGGTGTATTGGTAAAATCTTTGCCTATTTCTTCGGGGATTACACGCGTAAGTTCGAATGTATTATTGTTTTTTTATTGATTTTTTTATAAACAAACGAATTATTGACGAAACAAACAAGTCGCTCGCCTGATGGTAATCGTCACGCCATAAACAGTAGCATCACCACACAGAACTTTGAATTACAAAGCACTGCAAGGCACTGAAATGCGCTTGTCACCCCGAACATAACATGTTAAGCGGCCTACAATAGGACAGACGGATAACCGATGCAGGCACAGGGATACAAGGGATACAGGGTCTGTCGCAAGCCCTTCGGGAGAACCGGATATACACTGGCTGATCTTGGAATGCGATCCACATCAGGTGCCTGGGTCACTATGGCAGGTTTTAACACCATATGTACGATAGTCGCTATTCGGTCGGATATGAATATCCTACCACCAGCAAGCAGCACTCCTAAAAATTCAAATGTATTTTCATAACACCACGTCATTAAAATTCACTGCCTTTATATAACATAAACCGTGTATTTAACACTTCCTTCCACACATACATACACACAAAACCAAGAGCTATTACAATAGCTGTGAAGGTAAAACGCCTCGTCAGCCACGTTTAAATGGTTAGCTATCCTGAAGACATAAGAAACTGCATTATAACGTTGTTATTAAGGAAAATTTAATGGTGCACAGTTCCTCTGGGCCCCGGATGCGCCCGGAGCAATTAAACCTTAGTTATGACGCGAAGAATACTGGGGAAACACACGGGTGGGAATAGGGGAGTTGATTTCTTTATCTACACTAATGTTATAAAGAGGAAAGATTTCTATTTTTGTATGTAACGAATAAACTTAAAAACTACTGGACCGATTTCAAAAATTCTTTTGCCGTTAAAAAGCTACATTATCACTGAGTAACATAGGCTACTTTTTATCCCGGAAAAAGCAGATCACGCGAGCGAAGTCGCGAGGAAAAATTAGTTATCAATAAACTTACCACAGGACTTGATGGTTGGTTGGGGCGGGTATAGGAGTAGATGTATCCCTGTACCTGCATCGGTCATCCGCCTGTCCTGTTGCAGGCTCCTCGATTTGCTTCATCCCTCTTCGGAGTGTAAAGAAGCATTTATACAGGCCAGTATTATTCTGGTGACCACCGATAAACTCATAGTTACCGATAAACAGGGTAGTGCAGTCACTTTGCCGTGCTCGAAAAAAACCCTAACCCAAAACCTATTATAAATGCGTCCAATAATATATAAGTTAGAAGCTAAGTCTCATTGATCATGAACGCTAGACGGCCATGAGAGGTATATCAGTGGTAGAGCCACGCTGTAGACAGTTTTGTCTACAGCATGAATGGGCCGGCTCGACCGGGTCGTTACCATTGTCTCACAGACAACCGACGTAAAGTAGCGGCTTGCTACTGCGTTTCGAACGGTGAGTGAGATATTTGGCGGCCCAAATCCCCTCGCTTTCCCAATCCCTTAATTATCCCTTCCCTTTAAGGTCGGCAACGCGCCTATGATTATTTTAGTATTGTAGGCGTACATGAGTGGTGGAGATCACTTACCATTAGGTGACCCCACTTGCTCGTTTGCCGGCCTATACTAAAAAAAATAGGTACATAATCTTTAGAAACGCAGCGTTTAAAGTAAATATCTTCTCCCGTATACCCTTCAAACTGGTCAACCGTCCTCTCGCCCGGGGCTTCACTGAGAACTCGCTACATGACTGTATTTTCAAGGACTTTCTACTTTATTTATAGTGTAAAGGAGCCGCTGTCTTAATTTATATTCGGTTAAAATTACACGTTGCAGCCGAGAAACTATCGCTGTTTATTTAAACATTTTCAAATGGTTTTGCAGTATCCAAGTATATTTCACTTTACTCGTAAATTCTAAAGTCAGTATCTTTAAATAGAAATACATTTGTTAATTAAAAACTCCAAAACCACTCACACTTTTACAAGGCGGTAGGTCCCTCGTATGCGAGAGGCCGTCTGGGAGGGTACTACCGCTTTGTCTATTTCAGGCGCCAAGCAAGCACTATTGTGGCATTGAAGCCAGTAAAATTACTGGGCATTATGAGACTTAACATCTTGTGCCTCGGGGTGATAAGCGTAGTTCAGTGCCATGCAGTGCTTTGTAATTCAAAGTTCTGTGTGGTGTTGCTTCTGTTTATGGGCAAGCGTGTCGCTTACCATCAGGCGAGCGACTTGCTCGTCTCGTCATTCAATTAAAAAATAACACAAACAGTCTTCCTTCCTTTCAACAGATTTTCAGCCTTCGTGGTCATTGGGTGTAATATGAAACGTTGGGACCAAAAAAAAAACCGCGATAAAATCCGTTTAAATTAACTTTATTTCAATGTGTAATATTCGCGTAAACGTAAGAAATCATTATGCTAAACCCTCTCTGTAAGCTATGTTGGAAGTACGCAGATCCAAATATAAGGAAACTATGCTTTGAACCCGAAATTTAACTCACAGTCGCTCATAATGAATTATGCTTAGATATCCCAACTTCAGTCATCCATAATGAAGTAGATATCCAGTCTTCCTGTTACATCAAAGATAGAGCAACTATCGTAAAACAAACAAGTTAATTCAAATAAATAACTCAGTACTCGAGTTGACAGGAGTGCAATCGAAATGTTCAATGGTTTTATGCATTGATTTGATTCAGAGATGTCTAATGTAGACTTCTCTATCTAACTGCACTTATCCCACTCGCAATGGGGTGGGCGCAACATGCTTTTTAACACATGAGACTATCGCGCCCACACACCCGCCACTGTAACTCCAATGCACCAGGATCAACAGTGGCACGCATTTTTGTTGACACCGAGCAGTGAAGCTCGGCGAGTCTCTGTGAATGCCTCAATGTCTTTGTCCCGCAAAGAAATTAATCAGATAGAAGGTTAGGGAGGACTTGGAAATATTAATTGTCCACTTCCCTCCTCTTTAACACATGTTGCAGAAAGATAAATATTTACAAATATTATGCCTCTGTGCGGGAATAGAACCCGCGGCCTCTTGCTTCTCGCCCGGCTATTCGCCCACTGTGCCACGGAGGCTGTCATTTATTTAATTATTTATTTATTTATTTTTATTTAAACACAAGTAACTTACAGAAACAATTCCAAATCGTTACAAGGTGAGCTAAGGTGGACCAAAAGTGTGACTTAAAGGTGCCAACCTTGCCATAAAATATGTCGAGTTCTGGGTGTTGAGCTAGCATGCGATTAAGAAGTGTTATAACTCTCATCTATTCACCAAGTATCTAACGTAGACTGATTTTCGATGTTAGGATTCTGATTAAAGTATATAAATATATTTTCAGATGAAACTCTTAGTAAAAAACAAAAAAGTTTATCCCTAATTTAATATTAAAAACAATCTATTATAAATCGTATTAAAATTCTAATTTACTTTATATTTGAAGTAATTTCTTTCGCATTACGTAACAAACATTATCTTTAAAACTTGGATTTCATTCACAGATGGAGCGGAAAATTTTCAATTAGAGAAACGATATTGAGAGAAAATCACATTATTATTGGATGGAACTACCTGCCTGACTACCTCGGTGCGCAGTTGTATGCTTGTTTGCTGATGTGTTGAAATCTCGGGTTCGATCCCCGGGTCGGATAAAAGTGATATTAGATATTTCTACCACGAAATGCTCAGTATCAGCCTAGAATCTGGAATAATGCCCGGTATGGCGCTAGGCTCACCCCCTATCACATCATGGGACGAAGATACGGTTGGCCAAATATGGGTGTACTACCCTCTAGGGCCCAGGGGGATGACAGGCGTAACTGCGTACGTACTACCTTTATTAACAAAATATAAAAATTGAGAGGTACTGAGATATTGAGAGGACTATTGCATTTAGTTCGATTTATAAATTTTCATTCATTCCATTGTCGACCTCATCTTTGTCCATGCGGCTAGATTGGGGTCAAGAGCAAACCTATGTTTAATAAAAAAATGTTTGCAAACATTTCATACTTCTTATTATAATTATTAAAAACCTCAACCTGACTTCCAAAAATCACTCCAAAAATCATACAAATACATTGATTCTCCAATTCAAACCTATCGTCTGTAATTTACGTGACATTTGAATGTATAAGCATTCGGGAAGCGACACTCGAAGAAGTTAACTGAAGTGGACAAGCCATCAGTACGGATGGAGACGATCCAATTAGAGCAATCGCGTTCGCAGACTTCGTAGTACTTGTGGGGGATGGATTTAGTCAGGATTGATGAAGCAATAGACTCCCACGGCAATTCACACACGGCAAAAGTGAAACTATAGAAAAATAAAACACGTCAATGATACATCACGTTGTTTATGACACATTTTCCGAATGTTTCGTTATACGCAGGCGCAGACACGTGATAACAACATTAATCAGCATGTTACCTGGAATGAAATTTAAAGGTTATTGCTTCTGTAATCACATTTTTTTATTTGCATGAGTTACACGAAAGCTGTTTCTGGTATCTGTTAGTAAGCACGTACACGTAAGTACCTCATGTGCAGTGGTGGTAGGATATTCATATCCTCCCGAATAGCGACCACCATACACATGGTGTTAAAACCTGCCATAGTGACTCACACACCTTGTGTGGATCGCGTTCCAGGATCAGCCAGTGTATATCCGGTTCTGCCGAGAGGCTTGCGACATAACTTGATGGTTGTTTGGGGCGGGTATAAGGTACATTCTTGTATCCCTGTGCCTGCATCGGTCATCCGCCGTCCTGTTGCAGGCTCCTCGATTTGTATCTTCCCTCTTCGGAGTGTGAAGAAGCATTTATATAGGTCAGCATTCTGGTGACCACCGATAAACTCATTGTTTGTTGGTGGTCACTGGTTTTTTGGACTGCACTGCGCTTACCATCAGGTGTAGTGCAGTCACACTGTCGGATAAAAAGGAGTCGTCACTCTGCGACAAAATGTAATGTTTTATAAATCCAGTAATTTCACTACTTTACTATTTACTATTTCACTACTTACTTACTTTGCACATTACTGCTTATATTGTTCAAAGACGGGGCCCAAATGCAAAACAACTCTCAATTTGGCCCTGAACGGAACTACACATTTACATTGCATTCGTATTAAACACTCCTTGGTATTAGATCTTAGTCGAAAGGAAATTACCTTCCTATGCGATGTCTTTACGAAACACGTGATTCGAAATATGTAGGGTAGACCGGGGACAATTGTAGCATATTTTGGTTAGCGTTAAATTGTGAGTTTATTATTAATATTGTGTCAAAAGTGTCAATAACCATTGATACGTAGTTTATTCGGCTATAAGTTCGCATTATCTTTAGACGTGTAGCAATAATACAATCATAGATATTAGGCATTAAAGCGGACTGAGTGAACTGGTACAAATATCCCCGCCAGTGGGTTAATTGTACCAGCGATGTAATTTAATAAAACTCAGTGTTATCATTACATAAATATACTTCTCTAAATGGTAATATCCCAACAGAATAGCTTGTAATCTAATGACAAACAAAATACAGTAAACTTCGTAAGGTTATTCAATATAAAAATTAAAAACATAAAACAATAGTTTTCTCACCCTAAACGATAATAACTAAATTAAAGATTACAACAAAGTATTCTTATAAGTTCTTATTAAGTATTGACCATCATATTTGTGGTGTTGTATACTTATAATTAATCAAAAACAACGAAAATCACAAAACAAAATATTGTATGGTAAAGCATTTGGAACGATTGTCCCCGTGGTACAATTGTCCCTTGCATACTTAATTTTATTAATTTTTTTATTATGTATAGCTACTCAGTCTGTAAGTTTCATTGGAATAGTTTGCATAATTATTATAATAAACGTACTATAATTATGTATAAGTCTTCTCAAACCTCTTTTAGCAGAATTATATCCCATCGATACCAGAGCTCCGGGTTTTGAATTTTCTCTTTTCCTTTATGTATCAAATTAAAGAAACATGGCACAACCTAAACATAGACCTAAACTTAGCTGCGCGTATAGATTTTCCGGTTTGGATTACCTTTATTATTTTTTTTATTCAAATTTTATCTTGAACTATTCTTAAGACGACATGATATACCCAAACCGAATGCAACCAAAAAAATTAGGCACACACTTTTATCCCTGTGCCTGTCTCGGCCATCCACCTGTCCTGTCGCATGCCCCTCGGTTTGTTTCTACCCTCTTCCGAGTGTGAAGAAGCATTTTTACAGGCCGGTATGATTTTGATGACCGCCGATAAACTCATTATTGTCGGTTGTCGCTGGTCTTTTCAGAATGCGCTTCGCTTACCATTAGGTGCAGCGCAGTCACTTTGCCGTGCTCGCTAAAAAATATAGTTAATTAAGTTATGAATTAAAGTTATAGTTAGAATAAATATATAGATTATAAATAAATATATATATAATATGGGGTCAATTTTACCACGGGGACAATTGTGCCGTTACAAACGTCCCCAAAAATTTGGTACAATTGTCCTCATATACTCATTTCATCGATATTATAAAAAATCTCCTAAATTTAAACTTAAATCTAAATAAATACGTTTACAAAATAAGAGCAACAATAGTGAGAAATGTTTTAACTTACACTGAGTTAAAAATGACGTTTTGGTTTCCTGCTATGACCAATGATAATAGATGGAAAAAACTTACTTTGACTGCACCAAAACTTCACCTCGCCCTCACAAGCGTCTGCGTCGAGCCACACGCGCAAGCAACTGATAGTTAGTCGGCAAGCACCCAAGGGGGGTGCCGAGGGGACGGGACTGTGTGTGCGAGGCGTAGTTAAAAAAATATTCCCGTTGGTACTACCGTACCCTGCTACAAATGTACCCGGTCTACCCTACCTACTCTAGTATAAGTTTCGCAATTCTTTACAAGGTGGTTGGTCCCTCGTATGGGAGAGGCCGTCTGGGTTGGTATCACCACTTTGTCTATTTCTGCCGCCAATCAATAGTGATGTGATAAAATCAATAATAATAATAATTGCTTTGTAATCAATCAATCACTGTGTTTCGCTTTGAAGGACATTGAAGGCAGTAAAATTACTGGGCATTATGAGACTTAACATCTCATGTCTCGGGGTGACGAGCGCAGTTCAGTGCCATGCAGTGCTTTGTAATTCAAAATTCTGTGTGGTGTTGCTTCTGTTCATGGGCAGGAGTGGCGCTTACCATCAGGCGAGCGCCTTGCTCGTCTCATCATAGACATACATCAAATGGTGTAACATTCCATTACTTTTCTACGTAAGAATAGTACTCACATGTATGGTAACGTGTTAAACGATAAAAATGTATAAATGCAGTAAAGAAACATGAGTTAATATGAGTTTTAACATTTAGAAATAACTTATGTTACTTGTGAGAATAACTATGAATTGTAGTTACTGTCCATTGTGTTGAACAAACAATGTTGTTTCTACTGCAATCATTAAAAATAAATAATATAAATTAAACATTCCATTAATATGAAAACCTAATTCAGAAATTACTTTACTGTATTTAATTTAAGGTCATAATTGGAAATTTTTGCCTGAGTGACAATTTTATCTTGAGGATCAGAATGACGGGTGTAACTAACTAACCTAGTAATCTAGTCATGCAAATACTAAAAATGTACTTAAATTATACTATTTATTACTTCGGATAAAATATTACCTCTATTAAAACGAAGTTATATCAAAAATATGGTTCACCTGCCATATTGACGTTTGACTGTAGACAGTCTTGTCTACAGTATGAATTGGCCGGCTCGACCGCATAGTTACCACTGTCTCACAGAAAACCGCCGTAAAGTAGCGGCTTGCTGCTGCGTTTCGTACGGTGAGCGAGATATCCGGAGGCCCAAATCCCCACCCCTTCCCAATCGCTAATTACCCCTTTCCTTTAACGTCGGCAACGCGCCCATGATTCTTCTGATATTATGGTCGTACATGGGTGGTGGATATCACTTACCATCAGGTGAACCACTTGCTCATTTGCCGGCCTATGCTTTTGTACACTTTTCTTGGCATATAACTATATCATAGCCTTATAGTTATTAAGTGTATAAAGAAGACGCAGTAAACAAGTTAAACATGGAGTTAAGTGTTTATAAAGGTTGGTTACTCAAGTGGAAAGCCTCGAGAGCGACTTAGGAATTAGGCACAGAGCTGCCGAACCTTTGATGATTTTAGCACGAGTGCATCCGAGAATGTTTTTATTCTAATTGTGTAAGGAGTTGAAAATATTTTGTCCTGTTTATACTTTATTGTAATGGAACGGGCACTAATAGATTTTTAATAGCACAGGCCTGCAAACGATCAAGTGGGTGTCATGGTAAGTGATCTCCACCAACTGACGGTAGGATATACCAACGTATGGGATGTGGTATCAACCCAGACGGCTTCTCGCATATGAGGTACCTACCACCTTGTAAATGTGTTCTTGTAAATGTTCACGTGTGAACCGCGTGAATCCGGTATAACAGTGTTTAATTCTAAATCTCTCGGTTCCAAGCCACTCTTTTAATCATGCAAATATATTCACCTCCCAATCGCTCGCAAATTAAAATACAGATTCAGAATTTCACAATGAAATCCGATTTATATTATGTCGGTTTTTTCTCAAGAAATCCTCATATCTGTTTGAAATTCAACATTCGTACGTAATTCGTTTGTGTGTGGAATAATTTGCTTTGGATTAGAGATACTAGATGGAAAGTACATTTTTATATGTGTTTTTTTTATCCGAGCACGGCAAAGTGACTGCACTACACCTGATGGTAAGCGTAGTGCAGTCCAAAACACCAGCGATCACCAACAAACAACGAGTTTATCGGTGGTCACCAGAATCATGCCTTATTGGGCGTTTTGATGAACCATGCAGGCCGGCATAACCGAGATTTGAAAGATGTTTATTAGATATGTTTATTACCATTATTCTTTGCGTTGTCTTACCATAGACCGGCAATCAAGCAAGTGGGTTGTACATGATGGTATGTGATCTCCACCGCCCATGTACGCCTATAATACTAGAAGAATCAGGCGCCTTGCCGACCTTAAAGGAAATGGATAATTAAGGGATTGGGAAGGGGAGGGGGATTTGGGCCTACGGATATTATACTTATATTTACTTACACTTATTACACTAACTCCAAATATGGCACATTGCCGTGCTAGATTAAAAATATATGAAGATTAATCATTTTTTTTTTATTTCATTGAATGCCGAGACCAGCAAGGCGCTCCCCTGATTATAAGCGCCACGCCTGCACATAAACAGAAGCAACACCAAACACAACTATTGAATTAAAAAGCACTGTATGGCACTGAACTACGATCGTCACCCCGAGACACAAGATGTTAAGTCTCATAATGCCCGGCAATTTCACTGTCTTCAATGTCCTTCAAACTAAAACACTGTTGCTTAAACACTGTTGCTTGGCGGTAGAAATAGAATAATCAAATAAATAATAAATCACTTCCAGCAATACATATTCAGCGAGTCTCTGCGCTTTCGATTGTCTCCCGTTAATGGGGCATACTTTCCAATAAGTTAAGCAGATAAAGAAAATATATTACGTGTCTCTTGTGAACATCTATCTGGTGCGACGCATATGCTAGACGGTTCCTTTCATGTCAAGGTCCGTTTGTAAAGAAAATAAGTACTTCTATTATAGAGTTACTGAAAATGTTATTCTGTTGGTAACTTTGTTTTCGAGTGGTAGAGCCATGCTGGAGACAGTTCTGTCTACACCATGGGCCGGCTCGACCGAATTGTTACCATTGTCTCACATAAAACCGACGTAAAGTAGCAGCTTGCTTTTGTGTTTTGTACCCAAAGGCCTAAAACCACCTCCACGTCCCAATCCCTAATTATCCCTTTCCTTTAAGGTCGGCAACGCGCACATGATTCTTCTGGTATTGTACGCCACATGGGCGATGGAAATCACTTACCAGGTGACCTACTTGCTCGTTTGCCTGCCGATGCTATAAAAAAAAGACATTTTTAAAATTTTCTTGTGGAAAACCGATTTGAAATGTTTGCAACGCAACGTTTCATGCTGTGAGTGATATATTCGGAGCACGAAATCTCCCTCCGCTTTCCTTAATAAAGTTTTTCTTTTTAAGTACTATAATTTACAACGTTTAAGCAACACTTCCAACACACGACATTTACGGAACTCGGGAAGTTCAAAAATCGCTTTAACTAACTCCGACCGGGCCGGATGAGAAGTTCACGGGTCGACTTCTTTCAACCAACATTATTTGTGTAGAGACTGCATAAAACTGCATTTCCCGTGGGTTCGCCGGTACGACATTGTGCTGCGTTGAGTTGTGGCATTGTTAAATAAGTGAGTTGGGCGAGTACTTTATTCTTTTTATTTTATTTGATTGAATGACGAGACGAGCAAAGCGCTCGCCGGATGGTAAGCGCCACGCCTACCCATAAACAGAAGCAACATCACACAGAACTTTGAATTACAAATCACTGCATTACACTGAACTGCGCTCATCACCTCGAGACATAAGGTATTAAATCTCATAAGCCCAATAATTTCACTGCTTTAATGTCCTCCAAGCCGAAAGACAATAGTGCTTGCACACTGTTACTTGGCGGCAGAAATAGACAAAGCGGTGGTACAACGGAATGACATGAAATGAAGCGCTCAATGACAATTATACTTTATTCTGAAGCCTTCACAAGAACTATGAAACATCACTGTAGATGTTGTCAAGGTCTTGGTGTTTTGGTGTGCATTCCTCTCAGTACGATGCTTAATTCAGTTATTTCAATGTTTCCATACACTGTTCATCACCTTCAATGTTTATTAAACAAATCCACACCACTTTTATACACCAAACAGAACTTTAAACTAGTTTTTGAAATAAATTAAAATAAACGATGAACCGCACTGTCAGAAACCCCGCCAAAAATATTGTGTATTTTATAAGTTCTACCTGGAGTTTTGGCGGGAATTCTGACATTGCAGTTCATCGCTTATTTTAATTTATTTCATAAACTAGTTTAGAGTTGTGTTTGTTGTATAAAAGTGGTGTGTATTTGTTCAATAAACATTGACGGTGATGAACAGTGTATGGAAACATTGAAATAAGTGAATTAAGAATCGTACTGAAAGGAGTTAACACCAAAACTCCGACAAGACCTTGAAATCGACCGCACCCGTGTTTCATCGTTTTTGTAAAAACAACTTGAAAATGAATTGTACTTGACACTGGCTAAATGCATAGTACTGCAAGAGCCATAAATAAAAATAAAAATAAAAAAGTTCTACCTCATTTTCATTTTGTAATATGGGTCTTTTGGCCTGACATCAAGACATTTTATTTCATTTATTTTATTAGTTTATGAATCCTACTGATTCAAGTAACTCGCTAAGTTAAGTTGTCCACGCCGCCGATGCATGCAATTTTAATATTTCGTATTCTGTCTACACCCCCGTAGATCAGCAAGGTTATTTATATTCGACAGTCTATTCTACTTATTCCGTCTTGCTGCACATCACTGGATTTGTGCGTTTACAATTTGTACTTACTGGGTTCTGTACATAAAAGTATTGGATATTTTAACACCACTTAAGTGTTTTTCTATTTGCCTGAGTGTCGAGATGAGCAAGGCGCTCCTCTGATAGTAAGCGCCACGTCTGCCCATAAACAGTAACAATACCACACAGAACTTTGAATTACAAAGCACTGAATGGCACTGAACTGCGCTCGCCACCCGAGACGTAGGATGTTAAGTCTCATAATGCCTACTAATTTCACGGGCTTCAATCTCCTTCCAACCGAAACACAACAGTGCTTACACACGTTTGCTGGGCGGCAGAAATAGACAAAGCGATGGTACCGACCCAGACGACCTCCGCATACGAGGGACCCACCGCCTTGTAACATTATATACCGCCTACATTATAATTAATATCATGAATTGAGACTATATGCAGAACATTATGGTTTTAATTAATACATACGATGTGAGGTGATTTGTGGCGGAGATTACCCCGGACATGGTTCTAATCTATGATTACACGGCAACCGGACTTAGTACGATAGTGTCGGTGTTGCTAGTTGGTAGAAACTCCCTGATTTACGGGAATGGGAGACTGGAAGGCGAACGTATTATTGATGTCTTTGGGAAATTAACAATATTTTCGAGGTTTATATGGAGGTGAGGATTTTTCCCAGCAGTGGAAGTGATGGGTGGTAGGTCTCTCGTATGCGAGAGGCCGTCTGGGTTGGTAACACCGCTTTGTTTATTTCTGCCGCCAAGCAAAAGTGTGTAAGCACTGTTTTGTTTCGGTTTGAAGGACATTGAAGCCAGTGAAATTACTGGGCATTATAAGACTTAACGTATTATGTCTCGGGGTGACGAACGCAGTTCAGATGCAGTGCTTTGTAATTCAAAGTTCTGTGTGGTGTTGCTTCTGTTTATAGGCAGGCGTAGCGCTTACCATCAGGCGAGCGCTTGGCTTGTCTCGTCATTCTATCAAATGATAAAAAAACCTATATTTGCTGACTTTGGACGCGTCTCGCCGGAACGAGCCACTGTAATTTTCACCATGCAATATCATCAACCACAGGACGTCCACTGCTGAACATAGGCCCACAAAGATTTCCAGACCGACCTGTTGGAAGCGGCCTGAATCCAGCGACTTCTTGCAACCTTTATCAGGTCTGTCCCCCTTGTAGGCGGACGTCCAACGCTGCTCTTTGCCAGTATGTAGCCTCCGATGCAGAATCTTTCTGCCCGATGGGGCAGACATGATAGCCGATGTGCTATCATGTATACTGTGGTCGCTATTTAAACATTGTATCAAACATACCAACTCAAACTTTTTTTTTTGTATCCTGGCTCGGCAAAGTGACTGCGCTACACCTGATGGTAAGAGTAGCGCAATCCAAGAATAGTGTCGACCAACGATAAACAATGTGTCCATCGCAGGTCGGCAAGATCATGCCGGCCTGCCAAAGGGCCAAGGGGGAGGGGAAGGAAAAAGTGATGGGAAAAGGGGTAGGATCAGGGAGCAAGCCCCCTGGGAAGAACCGGATATACACTGGCTGACCCTGGAACGCGACCCACACAAGGTGGGCCACTATGGAAGGTTTGAGCACCAGTGTACAGTGGTCGCTATCCGGTCGGATACAAGTATCCTCCCACCAGCAAAAACTCATTATTTCAAAATTACACAGTACATTACAGGCATATCACGGTGGTTAATAAAACAAACATCCATTAGAAATACAATGTTCAAGTCAGAAGGCAGAATCTGGAACATTCATCCGAACAGAAAAGCGTGGGATTCACTGGATCGCAATAATTAGGAGAAATTGTTAGATTTTATGTAAATACCCGTAGGCTATGTAGAAACATAGGCATTATTATATGATTAAATGTCAGAGGTTTACATGACAGAGCTTACTCTAACGCACAATACTATTATGCCATTTTTTTATATGATTGGATGACGAGATGAACAAGGCGCTCGCTTGATGGTAAGAGCCGCGACTGCCCATAAACAGATGCAATACCACAAAGAACTTTGAGTTTCAAACACTGCATGACACTGAACTGCGTTCGTCACCCCGAGTCATAAGATGTTAAGTTTCATAATGCCCAGCAATTTCACGGGCTTCAATGTCCTTCAAGCTAAAACACAACAGTGCTTACACAATGTTGCTCGGCGGCAGAAATAGAAAAGCGGTGGCGCCAACCCAGACGGCCTCTCGCATACGAGGGACCTACCACCTTGTAAAGATGTAAAAATTTTGCGTTTAAATAATCTTTGTTTCTATCAAAAATATAAATATATCTTTTTCAGACATTTTTCTTAATTGAACTCTTAGCATTGGATAATAGCGAGATACAAAATACTGGAAAATGACTAAAATTAAAACAAATTTTCATTCTCAAAACAAAGATGAACACATATTTAGTAAAACATTATTCAAATTCCAGAGACAATCTAAAGCGTTTAATAGCAAAACCCCTGTCAAAAAGGGTTTCAGAGACAATGAAGAAATTTAAAAATAATGGCACGAAAAACTTCGCCATTTTCAGCCGTTGCACGAAGTATTTCAATACAATAGTTCAGTCTGTCTGCTCAGATCCTTTGATGCCCCTCGACGGTGTCATTTGTGATTATATAAAACTATATGTCTAGTCGTGAATTTGAGATCTATGCAACCTTGGAATAGCAGTTGTTTTTATAGACCCCCGACATTACAGAGGGGTTATCTTCTCCCTTTGTCTGGCTGTGCATGTGTGTGTAGTGTGCGAAGAATAGATTTTGATGCGTTTTTGTTTGGTTTTAATAAATAATAAATACACCCAACAGTTACACACGTAGTCCTTACCCACACTAGGTTAAACCTGTATCATGGGTATCAGAACTACGTGGAACTTGCGGTCCCACAGCACCTAGACCCGAAACAATTATTCGTGAATCATACAAACATTTTGTCTTTTTCCGGGAATTGAACCGGCCTCTTGCTTAGCAGCCGATTACTCAACCACTACGCTACAGAAACTGTCAAAGTAACAGATATTTTTCTAAATGATGTCGAGAGTTTTTAATTAGATTTTATTTTTTTATTATTATATTATTTTATTAGATTACTATTCACAAAAGTTCTACATTCACTAATAGGGGATGATACCTTCATTTTCAAAGAACCCACGCAAGACAACTTTAACAATAAGCGTGTGGGAAGTAAGAGCTATTTTAAGCCGTTAATTATAAGATGACTTGCCTCCTCTACACCTTCGCTTTGCGACTAGCCTTTATTATTTTGGCTTAACATCTTACCACATACCTTTTATAAAATGAACATCGTTTGTGTAGGTTTGAAATTCCTCATATAGAACTGTATAGTTCTAACAGCCGTATTTTTTTTTTGTGTTGACTCTTGCTGTAAGCCTGACACTAGTCGACTGTATACAGCTTCACCGGACTTTCGGGTGAGCGCTTTAGGCGCTCTCAACCCTTACATTTAAGTGACAACGCTGAGGGCACCCCCTTTGGGGTACGAACCTCGGCTCAGGACGGCCATTGGGGGAGGGCAGAGACATCTGCCATTATTGGTTTGGGGGGAGGATTAAAAACTACTTAGTCATCATCGGCTCGCGGGCCGGTACTAGGGTCGGGGGGGTAGAGCCGTCAAGGGACACAATGTCTCCCAACAGTGGGAATTATATTTATACTGTTTTACGTATACTTGTCATCATGTCCAATGCACTTGTGGGGACACACCGCGCGCACAACACAACAGGATACAAACGTCAGCCGATCCTGAATCGCGCTAGCAAAGTTTGCGACGATTAATGTATATACAAGTTCCGAACATCAACCATCGGAGGGGCCGCGGCCGGTCAGGTACAACACCCGCCTGACTGGAGATCGCCCTTTGCCAAAGAGGCACACCCGTTCCTGTAAACCCCACTTAGTCGTGCCAGGATAAAAAACCGTAATGGTCAACAGCCTCCGTGGCGCTGTGGGCTGGCTGCGAAGCGGGTAGCCGTGGATTCGATTCCCGCACCAAGACAAATGTTAGTGTGACCCACGAATAATTGTTTCGGGTCTGAGTGTGGTACCGTAAGCCCGTAGTTCTTGAGACCCGATATACAGTTTAAACCTGGTGTATAGATCAGGACTATGTGTGTGACTGTTGGGTGTGATTGTTGTTTGTTGAGTTCTCCCCTAATATAGTTACAATATCTTGATACGAAGGTTTCAAGTGCCTTAACCTAAGTCCGAATAAATCAAAGATCGTTAAGGACCCATAATTGATTAAGCCATAACCGTGCAATATTCGGCTTCAGTTAAATGGGATTCTTTGGACAATGGCTGCACAAAAGCGTTATTAATAGCGTTGAAAGGGTAAAGATTCCGACAGAGAAGCGTATTCGGGTGGGAACGCGAGAAAATTTTCCAATCAGCTTTCAACCTTCTTCCAACCAACCAACGAATGGGGTGGCCAGGAATGGAAAACATAGAGGTACTAAAGGAACATTTTTAGTAATAATATTATTAGAAGTCAACTAACCGGAGTTTAAATTAATATGTAACAACTGAACATGATCAATATTTCCATTGTATTTTCTTTTTTTTTTGAGATAAGCACAGACCACAGTACAGTCCAAAAACACCAGTAACCATCAACATACAATGAGTTTATCGATGGTCACCAGAGTCATGTCGGCTTTTATAAATGCTTCTTCCCTGTTACCGATAAACTCATTGTTTCTTGGTGGTTGATGGTTTTTTGGATTACACTACACCAGTAAATAAAAAAATTAGCGCTATTTTAACTGCCTACATGATTAATAAACTATTTCATTTCGTATTCCTTTTTTTACCTAGCAACACAGGGCAAGCCAGTGACGTGACAACAAAAAGTGCGATTCACGCGCGCTGCCAATCTGTCGCGGAATGTGCTGGCTGAATGATGCGGACATCCAGCGTGCCCGATGATGGACGGTCTGCTCCAACTGGCTACGGGAGTGAGGGACTTGGAACATACATTGATTTTAACATATAAAAATGCTTTTATGAGCAAATAGTCGTTTGGTGTATAAAAGAGGATAATTTATTACTTTTTTATTGACACGGCAAAGTGACTGCACTACACCTGATGGTAAGCGTAGTGCGGGCCAAAAAACCAGCAACCACCGATAAACAATAAATAATACGTCGCGGTCACGCTTCTATTCTTTTTGTAGAGATGTGCCGATTATGACTTTGGCCGACTAGCCGACTAGCCGATTAGTCGGTTGTAAATCGGTCGACTAGTCGGCCGACTATTCGGCCGAGCCGATCACCGTTTCGGGGATATCCGTGACGCTTCGTTTACAGCTGATCCGCGCGCAAGTTGCAACCGCCGCCTGCGAGCGTGTCGGAACCTATTTTATTTACGTCGCATTGTTTCTTGATTTTTGCTTCTGTATGGTCAGAGCGGTTTTATTGTGTAAAAAAATATTTTTGTGTAAAGATAATACCGGTATTGTTTATTAAAGTGAAGAGCTCAATTAATCAAATTTTATCATGTCAAAAAGAAAGTCTCGTGTATGGATTTTTTAAGAAGTGTAAGAAGTTGGTTAGTCGGCGCTCTTTGCCGAATAGTCGCCGACTAGTCGCCGACTACAATAGTGACCGGATAGTCGGCTTTACCGAATAGTCGCCGACTAGTCGGCACATCTCTATCTTTTTGTTATGATTAGTTTGAATGACGAGACGAGTAAGGCGCTTGCCTGATGATAAGCGCCACGCCTGCCATATACAGAAGTAACACCACATAGAACTTTGAATTACAAAGCACTGCATGGTACTGAACTGCGCTCGTCACCCCGAGACATAAGATGAAGTCTCATAATGACCAGTAATTTCACTGGCTTCAATGTCTATCAAAGCGAAATACAACAGTGCTTACACACTGTTGCTTGGCAGCAGAGATAGACAAAGCGGTGGTACCAACCCAGACGGCCTCTTGTATACGAGAGACCTTGTAGGATCTATGTCACGCGTTATCTCCTGTCTCGATCCCATACGCCAAAATCGTCAAAAACTTCAAGCTAAGTTAAAATACACTTAGGCTGGATTGCACCATCTTACTTTAACAATAACAAACATGTTAAAGTACCGGTTAAGCAAAAAATGAGTTGCACCATTTGACAAATGTTAGATTACGTCATAACTTTAGCTGTTAACAGTAACTGCCAAAGATTCGCTGATTAAAGCTATTGTTAAAGTTAAATAGCTGTCAGATGGTTCAATATTCTAAAGATGTAGATAACTATGCCAAAGAATACTATGGTGCAACACATTCCGCAGTCATTGTTAAAGTCAGCGTTAATGTTATCGTCAAATTTGACATAAACCTTAACTGTAACAGCTATCATGGTGCAATCCAGCCTAAATACCTGAGAATAGCAAAGCCAATTTTAAACCCCATTCCGTCTCTTTCATATGGTACATCAATAAAAAGGACAGAAAGATTCACAGCAATCTGTTACAGAATGCGCTGCCTGAATGGTGTCGGACATCAAGCGCGCCCGGTGATGG
This sequence comes from Amorpha juglandis, assembly GCA_949126905.1. Taxonomy (NCBI): domain Eukaryota; kingdom Metazoa; phylum Arthropoda; class Insecta; order Lepidoptera; family Sphingidae; genus Amorpha; species Amorpha juglandis. The sequence goes on from OX421368.1 coordinate 2,339,681, forward strand.
ACGATGTGCTCTCACTTGGCACCGAGGGAGACAAGCATATGACATTCCATATGAAGGTGGAGCGTTGCTTTTAAAATATGAACATTACGCTTTGCGCATTATACATTGCTGCACTTCAGGTCGGTGTCAGCTTCACTCGGTATCTAGGGACGCAATGTTAACTGACGCTCGACATTATATTTGGACCATACTGTATTTACCACCAGGTGCAACGTAGACACCTTGTCGTATCAGGTTTAGAAAAAAAACACAAAATGTTCAATAAAAATATTATTATGAATATTTTTATTGAACATTTTGTGTTTTGTTCTTGAGAAATTTACGTTTGTACTGAGTTGTCGTATTCGCTATTTCAATTGCCTATATGATTAATAAACTATTTCAAAATAAAATTTAAACAGAATTAAAAAAAAAATGATTTGACACAGATGATTTTAAGCAACACCACACAGAACTTTGAATTACAAAGCACTACATGGCACTGAACTGCGCTCGTCACCCCGAGATAGAAGACTTTAAGTCCCATAACGCCCAGTAATTTCACTAGCTTTAATGTCCTTCAAACCGAAACACAACAATACTTATACACTGTTGCTTGGCGGCAGAAATAGACTAAGCGGTGGTACCAACCCAGGCCTCTCGCATACGAGGGACCTACCACCTTATAAAATGCATGGCACTAGATTGCTTTCGTGTTACAAGTTAAGTGTCATGATGCCCAGTAATGTTAATGGCTTCAATATCTTTCACACTGCTGTTCTTGTACTACTCGCAAATGAGAGTCAGTGAGGACAACTAATTATGTATGTATAGATAAATAAGGCTAATTATACATAGCTCTAATACTGTTAAACAAAAACAAACCCAGCCACAGACAGGAGCTAGTTAAAAAACTGCACATTTCACATCTCGTTAGCGGCCGGCGGTTAAAGCCATTTTAATTGAAAAACTTTGTGCGGGGGAGCGGCTTATGTCGCAGCTCCGGTTATACTGGCTGACAGATTATTGTCATGCGGTTTTAAACGCTGCGTTACAAGCGAAAATATTATACATTTAGTAGTGCGATGACGTAATAACAAGGCATATATACATCGCTACTCGTGTTCGGAGGGTAAACTGATTCGAACCTTTCCAAATTCAAATTCAAAATAATAATCTCGTATGTTTACGCGAATATTACACATTGAAATAAAACTGATTTAAACGGATTTTAAACGTCGGGATTGAAATTAATAAAAAACCGCGATAAAATCCATTTAAACTAATTTTATTTCAATGTCAAATTTTATTATTTTATTTTTATTGAATCCATAAAATGTTACAATACATTATTTAGATTCCTTCAAAACTACCTCCAGTTCGGAGGGTTGTTTCGCTAGAGAAGAATGGGCTAGAAACTCTAACAATGCTCTTTTCAAAACTAGTTTAAATTATTATTGAAATCATAAGGTTTAAATACATTTTTTTTTATTTGATGAATAACAAAACGAGAAAGGAGCTCGCCTGATGGTAAGCACCACGCCTGCCCATAAACAGAAGCAACACCACACAGAACTTTGAATTACAAAGCACTGCATGGCACTGAACTGCGCTCGTCACCCCGAGACATAAGATGTTAAATCTCATAATGCCCAGGAATTAAGGAATTATCTCCAAGGAATTAAGTATGTTTTTAATTCCAAAAACTTTACAATTTTTCCTAAAGATAGAACCCAGTACCTACATCAACGGTTTCAAAACTTAAATACCTACCACTAGCCCAAAACAACCCAGTTAATGTACATATCACAAATGCAACGGCTGAGTTTTAGTCCGGAGTTAGTTCTAAGATCCAGTGCGACCCAGTTGTCCTATGCAAATTGTATGTAGTGTTGTAGGCAAGATACCGAAGGAGCGAAATGAGGCCGAAGGTCTTTTTTTTTAATTGAACTAGACGAGCAAGGCGCTAGCCTGATGGTAAACGCCATGCCTGCAACAGAAGCAACACCACACAGAACTTTGAATTACAAAGCACTGCATGGCACTGAACCGGGCTCGTCACCGCGAGACATAAGATGTTAAGTCTCATAATGCCCAGTTAATTTTACTGGCTTCAATGTCCTTCGGCCAGCCAGCCAGACGGCCTCTCGCATACTAGGGACCTACCACCTTGTGAATCAATCAATCCCCCTTTCTCACTTCATTTAGTTCATTCTTTAAAGCATGACATTATGTTTGACTGCACTGTACTAATATTTGTATAATTGAATTCATTTTACTGATAAAATGAGTAGCAGATGCTAACGCCAATCTTATTGGATTCACACTGTTTTTTTTATTGATACAAAAACCACCCAGTTAAAATAAAAGGCCGAAATTATAGTATTTGTTGAAATAAAACTTATTTACACGGATTTTATCGGGGTAGACCAGACGGACGTCGGGGCGTCGGGAACGAAATTTAAATAAAATCTGCTTAAATTTGTTTTATTTCAATATTCGCGTAAACATAACCGTTACCTTTCGACGGTTTTCTGTAAGACAGTTTTAATGATCCGGCGAGCCGGCCCATTCATGCTGTAGACAAAACTGTCTACAGCTTGGCTCTACCACTCAAATTCATTCATTACATTATTTAATCAATTCAAGTCTTTAATTATTTTAAATCTTCGGTTTCGCCCCAATCTTTCGGCGTTGCGCCCATCACTAATCTAAAGACAATACAATGGGTACATATGCGTGTCTAATGGTGTAATTAAGACGACCGCCCTTTGTATATTATGTAGTCTATGGTGTTAGTTTAGGATGTGTGTGATACAGCACCTTTGATTACTCTAATAAGAACATTACGGTAAACTATTTGATATTTAGTGTTCAATGCTAGTATCCATTGCCTTGACATCTATATTTTTGAGAGGTAAAGCCACACTGTAGGCAGTTGTCTATAGACGGGCCGGCTCGACCGAGTCTTTACCACTTTTTTACTGAGTTACGTGTATATGAATTGTTATTTATCATATACATACCTACTTATCAAAGACCGATGACAATGCAATATTTTAAACAGTTAGACCCATTATCCTTACCAGGATAATTAGAATTAGCGATTTTTTTGTTTTCCTACAACTGGTAGTGTCTTTGTGCCAATCTGTTTAATTGTAACACAATATTTAAAACTTATAATTAAAAAAAACCTAAAAAACACGCTTTTATAGAGAATCCAACTACACAATGAAAAACAAATAATTGTATAAAAAACTAGATCTCAGACCGAAGCAATTAATCAGCTCACAATAATCCGTCTGTAACATTAAATAGTTATAAATAACAGTTGAAACCCATTACAGTCGATCACAGTTCCATACAAATGTTATTTATACCGTTCAAATGGATTGAAAGTGATTGATTCGCTTTGCAAACTTATAGCCAGGTTATACCCATCCATCTCAAATTTGATAGCATTTTATTTAATTGAATAACGAGCTAGTCGCTCGCCTGATGCTAAACGCCCATAAACAGAAGCAACACCACACAGAACTTTGAATTACAAAGCACTGCATGGCAGCTGTGTTCGTCACCCCGAGACATAAGATGTTAAGGCTCATAATGCCCAGTAATTTCACTGGCTTCAATGCCCTTCAAACCGAAACACAATAGTACTTATACACTGTTGCTTGGCAGCAGAAATAGACAAAACGTTGGTACCAACTCACACGGCCTGTCGCATACGAGGTACTTACCACCTTGTAAAGTGTAAAATTGACGAAGAATAAAGACAGAAAGAAACATATTTTGACATTTAACATTCCGTTTTAAAATTATCCCTTTAAAAACCCACGCAGGCGAAGTTGCGAGCAAATTCTAGTAGTTAATACAGACGTTACTTCGACAAGCAAGTGGTTTATGCCCTGAGGACTTCAAACACATGACTTCCATCTCTGCAGTCCGTTCCTCTACCTGCTAACCTATGCTTTGTGAGTACACTTCAACGACATGCATATTTAAGGGCAAGGGAGTTTTGGGCCTGCGGAAATCTAACTCACCATACAAAACACACTACAACACACATATAATACAATATATCTTTTTGTCGGACGTAAATGGCTCTAGTTAATCAAGGAAGACTTTAGAATCAGGGTTTTGGCGGGAATTCTGATAGAGCGGTTCATCGCTTATTTTATTTCAAAAACTAGTTTTAAGATATGTTTGTTGTATAAAAGTGGTGTGGATTTGTGCAATAAACATTGACGGTGATAAGCAGTAATATGGAAACATTGAAATAAGTGAATTAAGCATCGTACTGGAAAGAATTCGCACTAAAACTCGTAACAAGATCTAGAAAACATCCACACCAATATTGCATCGTTCTTGTGAAGGGTTGAGAATAAACTATACTTGTCATTGGCGAAATGACATAATAATATGAAGCCATAAATTAAAAAGAAGAAGAAGAGCATAATCATACCCACTAAAGAATAATATAGTATATGCATAGAGCACAGATAACTTAACCTTAAGTTGTCTGTGGCATAGACAAACTGCATAGGATTATTTATTTAGACACAATTAGGTCCTGAGACGTAGCAACTTCAACCCACTATACAATTCCACTACAATCAGGTGTTTGCCAGCCTAGTTCGGAGTTTCCGAGAAACAATCAAAAATGTAAAACATCAGGAATCTATGTGAAGAATCATTTATACAGGCCGGCATGATTCTGGTGACCACTGATAACCTCATTGTTTGTCGGTGGTCGCTGTTTTTTTTATTGCACTGCACTTACCATCCGAGTTAGTGCAGTTACTTTGCCGTACTTACTAAAACTTCTTAAAAATAAAACGCAATCGAGCAAGTGGGTCACCTGATGGTAAGTGATCTCCACCGCTCATGTATGCTCACAATATCAGAATAATCATAGGCGTGTTGCCGACCTTAAAACAAAGGGATAATTAGGGATTGGGCCTCCGGATATCTCACTCACCGTTCGAAACGCAGCAGCAAGCCGCTATTGTACGTCGGTTTTCTGTTAGACAGTGGCGAAGGCCCGGTCGAGCCGGCCCATTCATGCTATAGACAAGCCTGTCTACAGCTTGGCTCTATCACTCATAAAAACAATTTCGGAACATATAAACAATAATATCAGAAGTGGGATACTCTTGCAACACCAGGCACAGGTGAGGGGAAGGCGTGCCAGGGACCAACTTCGTATGATTAGTAGACATCGGATTATATGCAAATGCTGTTATATACACCCCAGATCCTGTATACTATGTATATTAGTAGATCTGTCGTTTGCTTAATACAGCTTAGCTTACTTGCAACTTGATCAATTCGTTATCAGTATTTACAAAGTGTCAGTCTTTAGACTCGAGACCCAACTAATATTGTACCAAGAGAGCATTGGCTATTTGCCCACTGCGTCAGGGAGGCTATAGCTACTTTACTAAGTCAAAACGCCAAAATTAGCAGGACAAAGTAAAAGCATGTCTGTTCCAAAGTGCCGAGACTCGAAGCCGCTATAAATCCGTAAGGGGCTAGCACTAAGGCATTACAGCAAGCTGCGCTCCACGCGTGCTAATGACTGCCACTGTCTGGAGCAAGTTTCCCTGGATCTTTACATTTATTAAGATAGATGGAAATTTTCAGTTACTTTTTTACACCAAAAGCAACGTTGGTTCTTCGGGGAGGGCTACGGACTGCCGAGATGAATGTCGTAGGTTCGAATCCAGTCCCAAGAACATGTATTTCTGTTTTTTATATTACGTGTGTTTGTATTGACGATGAAAGAAAATATTGTGTGGAAACCTGCTAAACTGAGAGTTATCCATAAGAATTTTAAATGTATGTGAAGTCTTTGAAATAAAATTAATTTAAACGGATTTTATCACGGTCTTTTAATTTAGGTCCCGACGTTTCGAAAACTTTTCAGCCTTCGTGGTCACACGGTGGACTGGACTGGAAAATTAATTTTATTTCAATCATTAACATTCGCGTAAGCGAAAGAAATCATTATGTATGTGAAAGCTGTCAACCTGCATTGGAATAAAACTAATTTAAACGGATTTTATCGCGGTCTTTTTATTTTAATTTTGGTGCCAACATTTCGATAGGATTTCAGGCTTCGTGATCAGTCATTACACCCCGTGAATAATCAAAAATCCATTATTTCAATGTTTAACATTCGTGAAAACGTAAGAAATAATTATGTAACCTGCATAAGACCAGCGTTGTGGACTAAGGCCTAATCCCTACCATTCAAGGTGGTAGATGCCTTTTATGCGAGAGGCTGTCTAGGTTAGTAACACCGGTTTGTCTATTTCTGCCGCTAAGCCACAGTGTGTAAGCACTGTTGTGTTTCGGTTTGAAGGAGATTGAAATCAGTGAAAATACTGGGCATTATGAGTCTTAATATCTTATGTCTCGGGGTGACGAGCGCAGTTCAATGCCATGCAGTGCTTTGTAATTCAAAGTTCTGTGTGGTCTTGCTTCTGTTTATGGGCAGGCGTGGCGCTTACCATCAGGCGAACGACGTGCAATTCAGTAGAGAAGGCAAGTGCCCATGTTCATCGTTAAAACAAGCAATAATTGACATTCAATACACACGTTACTCAGAAAAGTCAGTGGTATGCCCTAAGACTAGTTTCGAACCTGCGCCTTTCATCTTGACAATCGCACCACTTTCCTGCAAGACGATTTATTTATTTACTTAGTTGCAACAACATTGTAAACACCCATACACAATTAATCAATAAAATTAAACCCATGCCAAGTATTACAATAATAATAGTTGCAAACATCCTTGCAATATAAACAGCATTTCATGTAACTGTAGTTTACGCATAAAAGTAATTATCTAATTAATATCATAATATATGCATTGAAATTAACAAATAACAAATTACAAACGTCGATCGCTGAACGTTTTCTACACAAGGAAAAAATCCCGAAAATCAAAGTCAAGAAAATTTTCCACTCCACAACTTTGTAGGTGTATTTTTAAAAAATAACGTCGGCACTGGAAAGAACCAAATAAACACAGAGCATAAAGAGGAAGTGTTTTAAAAAATCAATCTTGAACAAAACCCGCGTACCAACATCTACATAACAATGGAGTGAAAGAACTCGGAGTGACGGCGAAGAAAAATTTTCATTGAAAAAATTTCACAAAAGTTACAAAAGTTCGACGTGCGAATGTAAAAGGAACGAATAATCAATCAATTTGATTCCGTTTGAAATTCACCGAAAGCTTGTACAAAAGCTATTTATAGTCATTTTGAGAAATGAAATCTGGTCTTTGTTTTAGTCGGTTTAAATAATTTCAATTTTTTTTTATGGCATAGGCCAAATGAGCAAGTGGGTCACCTGATGGTAAGTGATCTCCACCGCAAAAGGAAGGAACACTTAACACAATACTAGAAGAAACATATATGCGTAGCGGACCTTAAAGGTAAGAGATAATTAGAGGATTGGGAAGAGGAGGGGGATTTCAACCCGCGACTACGAAGGCTGAAGCTTTCGAAACGTCGCGTCGGGACCAAAATTAAAATGAAAACCGCGATAAAATCCGTTTAAATTAGTTTTATTTCAATGTATAACATTCACGTAAACGTAAGAAATTTGTTTTCTAGGAGACAGTGATAATCCCATCAAGCGGCTACATTCGTCCTGTAGACAAGTCTACAGGGTGGCTCTAGACCAAGATGGGCGTAAATCAAATTGTCATATAGATTCTTGTGATTCTTGACACCCAACAGTCACACACATAGACCAGACCCCATAAGCTAAACCTGTATCGTGGGTATCAGGAACTACGAGGGACCTGCGGGTCCCAAATCACCCAGGCTCGAAGCCAATGCTATTAGGATCACGCAAACATTTGTCTCGGTGCGAGAATCGAACCCATTCGTAGCCCGTCGCCACGTACTATCACTCTCACAGTAACAGTTCAATTTAAATATTAAACAACCTCAACCCGTCTAAAGTACTAAATCAACAGTAACTAAAGCGTGGAAGGTATAATTTAAACATATAGTTTGGTTAACGAGGCACCCACTACTCATACTCTACTGTGATTACACAGTTCAAATTAACAAATAGGTATCGAATTACATCGGAATTAATGGACTTGGTGTAATATTATAGTAGTTTATAGTTGTTTATAGTTTGAGGAATTAGAATGTCACGCCGTCCACTAGTATAACATAACTATAACATGAAGACTGGTGGTAGGATATTCCTATACGCCCGGATAGCGACCACCGTACATATGGTGTTAAAACTTACCATAGTGATCCACGCGCCTTGTGTGGATTGAGTTCGAGGATCAACCAGTGTATAACCGGTTCTCCCGAGGAGCTTGCGACATAACTTGATGGTTGATTGGGGCCGGTATAGGGGCACATCCTTGTATTACTGTGCCTGCATCGGTCGTCCGCCTATTCTGTCGCAGGCCCTTCGATTTGCTTCTTCCTTCTCTGAAGAGGGAAGAAGCATTTATACAGGCTTGACTCTGGTGACCTCCGATAAAATCTTTGTTTCTTGGTGGTCGCTGGTTTTTTAGATTACACTACGCTTACTATCAGGTGTAGTGCAGTCACTATGCCGTGCTCGAATTAAAAAAAAAAAGGTTTAGGTACATATCATAGTTGAACATATACTAGTTGGCATTAGAGCATTCTTAATCAAATCCTCTCGGAATTATGAATCTTAATTCCAAATAACCACGGACAAGCTGTACACATAACAATGATTTCAAATATAACAGAGGTAATGGGCGGGGCGGGTTAAGAGCACTTAAACGGTTGTTATTAACTAGCACAGCGATTCCCAATGTGGGTTCTATGGAAGTACTAGGATTCCGCGATTTAATGACATTTGGCATTAAATTGCGATGAACGTCTGTTCTGTCGCAGACCCCTCGATTTGCTTCTGCTTCGGAGTGTGAAGCATTCATACAGGCCGGCATGATTCTGGTGACCACCGATAAACTCATTGTTTGGACTGCATTGCATTTACAATCACGTGTAGTACAGTCACTTGCCGCGCCGGATAAAAAAAAGACACACAGACTTGTTCGCTGACGATGTTCGCTAGGTTTTTGGACTGCACTGCGCTTACGATCAGGTGTAGTGCAGTCACTTTAAATATAAGGTTATGATAATTCTATATGTAGGTTTCCATAAAGTAAAAGAGATTTGTTGAGTGTTCTGTAGCTTTAGAAGTTTGAGAACCTCTGAACTACCAGACAACTGTGGAGTGCTATTTTCGCTACATTATTTATATCCTATTTCACTTCCTTTGCCTTCGCGTTTTTTTACTACTGCCTTATTGCTCGAGCCTACAAAGTATTATGGTACAGTTACACGATGCGTGATAGCTCGAGTACAATTTTTTTTAGTTTTGTTGTTAATGATAAATCTCGCCTTATAGTAGCATCACGCTTACCCACAAATAGAAACAACACCACACAGAACTTCGAATAAAGTAGTTTCCTATGTTGAATATTATACATTATTTTATACGCAACAGAAAATAATACTACAAAGAACCCTTTTGTTAAAACAGTCAAAATCGGTTCAAAAATTAGCCTGCAATGGTGATTTTAAATATTGGTCTAAGCAAATGTGGACGCGTAGTGGCGACATTTCTGTATCTCGCTCGCACGCATGCATAGTAATGGCCATTTGAAACAGTGACGTCAATGTTTGCGTCGTCTATTATTTGACAAGTGCCCTCTACATCAGATTTGTGTTTGCCTTTTTTTTTGCGGACGGATTTATGAACCAAATTCTTTCTGCAATAGGTTTTGGGTGCAACCAACCATCAAGTCATGCCGTAAACCCCTCGGGAGAATTAAATATACACTGACTGATCTTAGAACGCGATCCACAGAAGTTACGTGAGTCACAGCAAACGTCCTTTTAGACCTGTGGCTATTTCCACCTGAACCACTTTGGGAGCTAAGGATTTAAACGAATAAATTAGGTACAACTAAACCACGATAAATATATAGAAAAGGGAAATTAAATCCGCAGGTATCCCGAAGCCTACTAGCGAATAAATAAATAATTCAATATTTTTTTCCCAAGGTACGGTCGAACCTTTTCCAAATCTAATACCTTCGTATGGCCTAGATTTGTAACCCTCAGATCTAGGGTATGATTTGATAAATTTATATACAGATTTTCTTCAATATTTTTTAAGGTTATAATGCAAATTGCATGAAAATCAAAAAGTTATTTACTATTAATACCTTGCGGTTCAATATAAATAAAACTCACACACACATAAATAATTTTATCCGGTTTATTACTTTAAACAATCGTAGTAGTTGCTACTTACTGCTCACTAATTACACAGATATTACAAATATCTAATATGAAGCCAATGCATGGCTTCCATAAAGCTTGTCCCCATCAATCTGTCATTTAATTACCTCATAATCAATGTATAGGTACAATAATAGCACAATAATTATACTCTGGACGATCATAACTAAATCATATTGTATACTTAACGCACTAATCCATGTTCCAATTTCAAAATCAATTACTTATCATGTTCACTTGTTATTCATAAATTTACGTAATGCGAAGGACAAAAATCTCTTGAGCCAAATTAAAAAACAAAAGTCCACAAAACTTTTTCACACATCAAATTTTGAAAAGAGAATGAATACAACGTTACAGACTTTTTGTCATGTTCGAGGATAAAAATTCATTGCAAGCGACGTTGAGGACGATCCCGTGGGACGTACGAAACAGATTTTAGCAAAAACAGGAGACGAATGTGGGATTTGGGACTGCAGTGACAGGCAAATTTCCCTTAACGTGTGTAAAAAAGTAATGTCAAAATCTTGGATACTGAAACAGATGTGGGCAAAGATTTACATTTAATAAATCTAGGGAAACGGTTTACAAGACGACTGTTTTGTAATTTATAAGATAAAATATCAAACCATGATGTGTACCAACTTTGTGGTGTAATCAAAATAAGGGAAAGAGGTTTTGGATGCTATTTAAATATGAATTCTATGAAACGGTACCATTAATTTCCTTCAAACTTTGGCATCCCCACGACTCAGTGAAACCCAATTAAAATTTAATTAAGTAAATTTAGAGCCCTTACAAACCAATTTGTTTTTCACATTAACATAATTTTACTTTGGCGTTACTATAAAACGATTGTTTTTATTTTAATAAAGTAGGTTTGTATTTATATACTTTTTTTTCACCATGCCACTCACTGGCCGCATTCGTTCGCATTACGTTCCAATCTACGCCACAGCGTTCCGTTTTTAAAATTCAAACGTAATTTTACTTTTTAATATATCCACCAACTTAAAAACATTTGTACATCACCTCGTGGACTATAAGTAAACATTTATTTTTCAAACCGAAGGAAAGCAATACTTAGAGCCTCAATAAGGTGAATGAAAAACTCGGCCTATTGATTTTTACCGACGTGAGGCCTCCGACCATATTCAGGAAATTAATTTATAATTGAAAAACAAAACCATTGGACACAAATGCTTTAAAATGCACAAAAGAATTTAAGTGCGAGTCGGAATCGATAACTGAGAGCTTCGTACCTACACTTTTTGTATCTTAATGCAAAAAAACACTCACTTGCGAGTCGGGGCCGTTTACTGAGAGCTTGGTATCTACACTTTTTGTATCGTTTGTATTTTTTTTAATAGCATAGACTAGCAAACGAGCAAGTGGGTCACCTGATGGTAAGTGATCTCCGCCGCCCATGTACGGCCACAATACTAAAAGAATTATAGGCGTGTTGCTGACCTTAAAGGGAAAGGATAATTAAGGGATTGGGAAGGGGAGGGGGATTTGGGCCTCCAGATATCTCACTCACCGTACGAAACGCAGTAGCAAGCCGCTACTTTACGTAGGTGTTCTGTGAGACAGTGGTAATGACCCGAATTATATTACCTAAATATTGTATTAAATTTTTTCAGTTATATTATGATAATAAACAGAATGTCAAGCTGCTTTTTCCCTAACAGCTTGCAAATCAAAATTTAAATTCATATTCATTTTTCTTCAGTTCCTAATAGACACCAAGCCATCGACACGATAAAGAGTGCTCGAAAGCAACCAGTGGATACAGCATCCCCCATGAGCAAAGATATGTCAACGTAGGGCTGCCTCTTAGTCTCATGACAATATGAAACTAGTTTTATTCTGAATTTCTACACTTAATGATTGCAAAATCCATTAAAACAACGTCCATTTTTCAATCTCCATTGTCAAAAATAAACTTTGTTTCAAGTACACTCCGACCATCAACGAAATGTCGTCGGGCCGAAGTTTTTCGCACAGACCAATTCCTTCATCTTGATAACTCTTTTTAAGCCCGCCAACATGATTTACAATTGTTAGAACTTCTTTTGGCCAGATAAAACGGCTGTGGTCATTTGTTCCAAAAGTCTATAAAACTGATTTTGAAATGGAAAGTTTTGTATAGTTAATTTAATATTTGATTGTAACTAGCGGTTTAAGTAGTGGCAAAAATTGCGTTTAGTAAACGCGCAGGGTTACCTGATGGAAAGTAATCGCCACCTTGACATCAACACATTTTTATAAGTGGTAGACAAAGCCACACTGTACACTATTTTCGTTTTCAGCACGAATGGGCCAGCTTGACCCAGGGAAGTAGTCTTATTTTTTTAATTAAATTAATAAGTTACATTATCCAATACCTATCAATTATATTTAACCACATAGTAGGTACTCTTTTTATAGCATAAACCGGCAAACGAGTAAGTGGGTTACCTAATGGTAAGTAGTGTAACCACCGCTCATGTACACTCAAGAAGAATCATAGGCGCGTTGGCCGATCTTAAAGGGAAGAAATAATTAAGGGATTGGGCCTCCGGACATCTTACTCACCATAAAAAACGCAACAACAAGCCGCTACTTTACCTCGGTTTTCTGCGAGACAGTGACGACCCGGTCGACCCAGCCCATTCGTGCTGTAAACAAAACTATCTAGACTATGGCTCTACTCAAAAAAAGTACCTACTTACATTAAATTCGTCACCTTAAAATCGCCCATCGTAATCGAAACGTGTACAGTTTACAGATTAATGCAGGAATTCAGAGATAAGCGCCCGGCAATCTGAAAGGCTGTTATTAGAAACGAACTCCCGAACCAAACGGTCTCCCGCAAGACCGCTTAATGGCACAAATGGAAAAAGTTTTTCTCTTATACGACTTAATAGAAAAGGCTCCGCGGAATGGCCTGCTTTGTTTCCTCTACAAATTGCTTTTTTCATCTCTTATTTGAATGCATTAAGGATGCTTGTATGGTTTTAAATTTTCCTACTTGTTAATCGATTTTAATTCGATTTTGTAATGTTTTAAGAGATCATATTCATTATTTTAGATGAAGAAATGACAACACAAAGTGAAATTTGTAAAACGCATTTTTTATTTAATTGAATAACAAGACGTGCGAGTTGCTCGCCTGATGGTAAGCGCCACGCCTGCCCAAAAACAGAATCAACACCACACATAACTTTGAATTACAAAGCACTGCATGGCACTGAACTGCGCTCGTCACTCCGAGACATAAGATGTTAAGTCGTAGACGCGTTGCCGTCCTTAAAGGGAAGGATTAATTAATGGATTGGGAACGGGAGGCGGATTTGGGCCTCCGGATATCACTTACCATCATGTGACCGATTTACCATTCGGTATCTGGTTAAATAAATATCACTTCCATACTCAATTCACACACGCAACACAGCACATCCCTAACAAACGTAACAGAAAAACAATTAAGAGCTAATCCGGGGGCTCGCCATAAAAATTAACTATATAGAAAATATTCTCCATAGAGCCAGCGCCTAATATCCTAATATTCCACTTTTATACGCAATAATGGCTTAACGGTGTCGTCGCCAGCGGCTCTCCAACTTTAATATTCGGTGGAATTAGCAATAATTAAAACGGGACAGCGCGCGACACAGAGAAGTCGTCACAGCTGGTTAGTTTTTAATGTAAAAGTATATGACTATAGCTAGCAGCGATAGCTCAGTGGGGATTGGTACGGACTGTCGAGATTAAAGTCGCAGGTTCGAAACCAACGCCAATAGCATACACCTCTGACTTTTCTAAGTCACGTGTATATTAATTGTTAATTATTACTTGCTTTAACGGTGAAGGAAACATCGTGAGGAAACCTGCATACCTGAGAACTCGATAAGATTTTTCGAAGGTATGTGAAGTCTACTAACCCGCATTCGGCAAGCGTGGTGGACTAAGGCTTAACCCCTCTCATTCAGTCGAGGAGGCCCGTGCCCATCAGTGGGACATGTATAAAACAAGGCTAGTAAAAAAAAAATACTATAGCTAGAAGTTCGGTGAAGTTCGGAATGCACGTCATTAAAAGGTTTCGTCGTTCGTAATTACTATATTGACGCGCTCATTGCACTCACTGATAATAATAATAAATAAATACACCCAACAGTCACATAGTCTTGACCCCACAGTAAGGTACGAATCTTGTGTCATTGGTATCAGGAACTATGAGAGGCTTTCGGTCTCACAACACCAAGACCTCGAAACAAATATTTGTAGATCACACAAACATTTATCTCGGTTCGGGGATCGAATCTATGGCCTCTCGCTTCACAGCCGGCTACACGCCCGCTACGCCACGGAGGCTGTTTGTTTTTAAATAGATTTTCATGGATTGTAACATGCCCATGATTTTTTTAAGGCATAGGCCAGCAGCAAGTGGGTCACCTGATGATAATGATCACCACGTACGCCCACAATACCAGAAGAATCATGGGCGCGTTGCCGACCTTAAAGGAAAGGGATAATGAAGGATTGGGAAGGAAAGGGGGATTTGGGCCTCCGGATAACTCACTCACCATACGAAACACCGCTCCTTTAGGCCCGTTTTTCTCTGGTAACGATCCGGCCGAATCCGGCCCAATCATGCTGTAGACAAAACTGTCTACAGCGTGGCCCTACCACTCGATCATGAAAAGCGCAGTACAACATATCATTCACATGAATAGCGTTGCTTCATCAAAAAGTTTCAAAGCCGCTGGCAGGCATCGACACATTTCACGTAAACGGACCCAGATAGCGGAACCCTACAAACCTTCTGTACTGCGCGAATCAGCCACAGACAACAAACTTATATTACGCGTTTATTTTATTTTGCGGATGTTGACGGTTGAATTAATTTTATACTGTTATTCATTATTCTCAACGCCTGTAATTAAGAGAGATATTGTAATTTAAATCTTTATGTATTAAATACGTTGTTGTGTAAACTCAGCTTGTATTATTGAGGACTAACTTTTTCTCGCCACTCCGCCCGCGTGATCTGCTTTTCCGAGATAAAAAGTAGCCGATGTTCATCAGGAATAATGTAGGGTTCTAATGGTGAAAGAATTTGTGAAATTGGTCCAGTAGTTTTTATGTTTATTCGTTACATACAAAAATACAAATCTTTCCTCTTTATAATATTATAGACTAGCTTTTGCTCTCGGCTCCGCCCGCGTGATCTGCTTTTTCCGGGATAAAAAGTAGCCTATGTCCTATTCTGATGTATAAGCTATATTATTGTAAATTTCATTAAAATCTATCCAGTAGTTTTTACGTGAACATACATCCATTCTTACAAACTTTCGCGTTTATAATATTAGTAGGATAGGATTAGATTATGACCATATAATAGTTTAGATTATGACCATAAGGTAGTCAAAATCTGTGATAAATGTGTCACGGGCTCCAATCTGAGGTGTGATCCATAAATATTCTGATCTGAGTGTTGTGAGATCTTAAATCCCACGTAGATACCCGTGATACAGGGTAAAATAATGTTCAGGATCAGGACTACATGTGTGAGTTGTGACTGTACCTAGGGTGTATTCACTTAATTACGTACATAATATCGATAGCAATATGTAGTATGTATGAAGTTATGTTTAAAAAAGAGAAGAGAAAGCACCAATCGAGAGTAGCGCCAGTAAGGCAAGGCGTCACAGGCTCCTGTAATAAATAGGGCTTCACAGAAAGCGACGTCTGAATGCTTTACAGGACCATTGAAAGATTGCCTTACCAATGTAAAATAGGAAGAATTGTCTAAAGCAGATACGTGGTATAGCAACATGATAGGTGGTCTTTAAGTGGTAGAGCTACTCTGTAGAAAGTTTTGTCTATAGCATGAATAGGCCGGTTCTACCGGATGAAACAAAGAACTGATGTAACGTCTGCTACGTCGGAGGCGTTTCGTATGGTGAGATATAAGGAGGTCGAAATATCCCTCTCCTTCCCAATTCCTTAACTATCCCTTTCTTTTAAGTTCGGCGACGCGTTCATGATTATTCTTTTTATCGTGAGCGTTCATGGGCGGTGGAGATCACTTATCAGTGAACCACTTGTTCGTTTGCCGGCCTATGCTATAAAATTTATTTTTTAAAGCTAAGTGTCATTGCTCTCTGTCTGCAAATTAAACTCTTATCTTTTTGTCACACTGGTAAGTCAGATAAAAAATATATTTTAGCTTTACAGCTGTTAACAAACAACTCTGATGATTTGTTATAATCTGAGTCGTAAAACAATCAGAACAAAGATAGGAGTTGAAAAGAAATTCCACATAATCCAAATTATCATGACACTTTATTTGTAAATGACAATAATTATTACACTAACAATAAACTGGCGGTACTCATTTCACATTCCGCTAACTCAGCCTATAATACGACGCCGTGCCCCGGCTTTTAATGCTCTAATTAGATTTCTTGCTCTGCGTCTTCCTTACGAATCTATTTTTATTTCATTATTATCATTCGGAATCGTGTTTGTCAATAACTGAGCTTGCTCTGTTGTGTTTAATGTATCTTTTATGGTATTTAAAGACATACTTGTAGTAGTGGCTATTACGTTTGTAGCTTTACTTGTACTTTCAAATATTGTAGTTTCAATTGTCGTAACTTCTTTTTCATCAATTTCATTTGATAACTCATCTTCCACTATAACATTATTGCTAAGTTTTCTCATAATCTCCATACTGGTATTATTATGTCTATCTATTTTCTTAGAAAGTTTAGCAATCAATTCGTTAAATATATTTGTATAATTTATAGCTTCTGTATATTTACTATTGTCTAGATAATCGGCTGTAGCATTATTCAGTGGAATATTTGTTTCCTTGAAATATTCTGTTGTTGTTTTACTTAATATATTTTTGTTTGACTCGTCTAGGTCCGTTTGGTTAGTTACGCTGTTGTTAGTTATAAAATTGCTTTCAATCATATTGTCTATTAAACTTTCCAGAGAAAATGTTGAATTCAAAACTTCTTTAGATAAGTTTGCGCTTGTATTAAATTTCGTTTCGTCAATATTAGTCAAATCTCTTTTGAAGTACCTTAAAGGGAAGACTACTAAATCTTTTTCTGGCAATGATGATATAAAAAAATTCTTCTGTTTGGTCAAAGATGGTTGTATTTCTCTTATGTTTGGTAGCATTGTATACCCGTTTAACTTATTATGTTTAGTTTGTGGCCACCTCTTATTGGATACGCCGACGTTTCCACTTTTTAAAACATCCGATTTCGTATTCTTAACTTGTTCACGCAAGTTGTATCTCAACTCCACTTTTGGCATTTTCTTGTATTTGAAGAGCGATTTGTATTTATCTTTAAACGGATCTGGACGTATGTTTATCTGTTTCTCAGATATTGCTTCGATTTTTGTAGCTGAGGTAAAAAATAGTAATTAAAAAATAATAAAAGTTCACTTCGTAACCTTCTATTCAAGTTATGCTGAATTTAAATTATACAGGGTTATTTTTAAAACACCAGCAACCTCGCAGGGGTAGATAGCTGTCCCCATACGGAACAACTTTTGTTCTACGAGTTTGGATATAACTCAATATATTTAAAAAAAAATGATTTTACAAGTTTTTGTTGTGTCGTGTTTTTCTTCGTAGATAGCGGCGCGGCGCGGCGTGCGCGCGCGACATCAAAGCGGCGCTCAGCTGCTCGGGCGTTGACCTTCAGCGACGCTAGCCCGGTTCCCCACGCTATAGTATACTTAGTAGTACACATAGGTCCCAGTAGATAACGATGTATTCAAATGAGACCACACCCTAAATATCAGGTATAAACTGCCGCTGGCCTCGCCTCCTCCTCCACCTAATCCCACTCACAGTGGGGTCGGCGCAATATGCTATTTAACATATTTTACAGAAGATTCGGAGAGGGAAGAAGCAAATCGAGGGGCCTGTGTCAGGACAGATGGATGACCAATGCAGGCACAGGGATACAAGTATGTACCCCTATACCCGCCCCAATCACCCATCAAGTCATGTCGCAAACTCCTCGGGAGAACCGGACATACACTGGCTGATCTGTGGATCACACAAATATTTCTCTCCATGTGGGAATCGAACTCTCTCGTTTCTCGTATCAAGCCAGCCAGCTTGGCCAGTTTAAATTATAAGAGTTGTTGGAATAAAAATTGCAAAGGAATAAAAAGGTAGCAACACTGCTTGAAATTGGCTGTATTTTTGTTTCTATTGTCTGGTATTCATTAACAAGAGCAGAAGAGGATGCATTGATACTGAAATAATTCGCTATCATGAAACTGAACTACTTTAAAATCTGTATTTTTTAATTCCGTCTATTCGTATTTTATAAAAAGTATTTTAAACAAAAGTCATTTGTCTCGGTACGAACTAAACCCTCGATCCTTTAACTAATTAAGAAAACTATCCTACAAGATACGAATACAAAGTAAATAAAAATATTCAGAGAAGAATTCTATTTGTTGTGTCCAACAAAGTTAGAGTCAGCAACTTTGCTACTATAACACCTAATTGCTTCATTCTATGTAGAAACTTATTTCTCCGGAAAAAGAATGCTATTGTTTAGTTTAATCGAATTTGTTATTTGATCGTTACATTCTACTTGCAGCCTACTTGGGCAAAGAAATCATATAGTCCTGGGTTCAAATACCAGGTAGCGCAATTATAATTTATTGAGTTTTCGATTTGGGTAACCACACATGAGTTTTTTTATTGGCTTGAATGACGACCAGATCTTACGCCTGATAGTAAGTGCTACGCCTGCCCACATGCATCCAAGCAAGCTATGCTCATCATCCTAGGACATATGATACTCGCTCTCATAATGCCCAGTAATTTTACTGGCTTCAAATTACTTCCAACCGAAACACATCAGTGCTTACTATACACTGCTGGTTGGCGGCAGAAACAGATAAAGTGGTGGTACCAACCCAGACGTAGTTGACCAGGAATATAATTTGCACCTGGTAATTTAAATGATTTCATTTGATTAAATGACGAGACGAGAGAGTGCGGAGAAACGGAGAACGGCGGAGAACAGTGCTTACACACTGTTGCTTGGCGGCAGAAATAGTAAATAATACAAATATAATTATTATAAAAGCAAAACTTAACTTACCCAATTCACCTCCAGTATTCTCATAGGCCATGGAATACAGGTCTCTCGTGACGTCATTCTTCTGATCCACAAGAAATATCGAAGACTGCGCGTTTTCAATCAGAGAGACAGGTTGCGCTTCCTCCCGCTTCTTATCTTCACGCTTCAGGCACCCGTTGGGGTAGCAGTAAGTAGACTGACCTTCGCACATTTGCACGCACACACACATAGGTGGAGTGTTTTGGAACTCAGTGAAGATCATGTTAAAGAAATTCTCGACTAACACACTCTTGTTTGTCGCATCACATGGAGACTTGATTTCCTTTTTGTTAACAGATAAATATTGTGTATGGATATCTGAAATTAATTATAAATCTAATATTGTATAAGCTAATATATAACGACCTCCGTGGCGCATTGGTGAGTACAGTAGAATCCCGATTATCCGGATCAATTAAAACCAGGAGTATTCCGGATAATCGAAAATCCGGATAATCGATTTCAAAGTCAAATAAAACAATAATCCATTTTTAATAACTTTTTTGTTATAGAAAGGGACATACATATAAAAAAATCGAGTAGCCTATGTAATTTAAAATGTTGGTTGGAAATAATTTGTGATTAATCTTTGACGTAATGATTCACATTTTACAACGTGGTAGATCCCTCGTATGCGAGAGGCCATCTGGGTTGGTACCACCGCATTGTCTATTTCTGCCGCCAAGCAACAGTGTGTAAGCACTGTTGTGTTTCGGTTTAAAGGATATTGAAGCCAAAGAAATTACTGGGCATTATGAAACTCAACATCTTATGTCTTGGGGTGACGAGCGCAATTCAGCACCATCCAGTGCTTTGTAATTCAAAGTTCTGTGTGGTGTTGCTTCTGCTTATAGGTAGGTTTGACTCTTACCATCAGGCGAGCGCCTTGCTCGTCTCGTCATTCAATCAAATACTGATACTTTGCTGGTGGGAGGATATTCGTACCCGACCGGATAGCGACCACCGTACACTGATGTTAAAACCTGCCATAGTGGCCCACCTTGTGTGGGTCGCGTTCCAGGGTCAGCCAGTGTATATCCGGTTCTACCGAGGGGCTTGCGACATGACTTGATGGTTGGTTGGGGCGGGTACAGTGGTACATTCTTGTATTATTGTGCCTGCCATCGGTCATCCGCCTGTCCTGTCGCAGGCCTCTGGATTTGCTTCTTCCCTCTTCGGATTATACATTATACAGGCCGGTATGATTCTGGTGACCACCGATAAACTCATTGTTTGTCGGTGGTCGCTGGTTTTTTTGGACTGCACTACGCTTACCATCAGGTGTAGTGCAGTCACTTTGCCGTGCTCGGATAAAAATAAAATACGCTTGAGTTGTAATAACTGTATGGGATCCGATTTGTCCTGTCTTTCAAACCATTTAAAAGCGCTAGAGCTCCAATAGCTTCACATACATCACCAGTTTCAGTCTCTTCTTCATCTTCTTTATCGTTACTTTTCAAATTATTGTTAATGAGTTCTTCATCTGTTAAAATTTGGAATTCAGGGCAGTCATTGAGAGATAACATTACTCTTTTTCGCTTAGACATTGTAGATTTCTAACACAAAACGTAAACAGAAATGTAAAAAAATACAACCTATCAGTTGGATGCTATCAATTAAAATGAAATAATAGCAAACACTATCGCGCACACAAATGAGAGCAGCACTACACTTCAGAGGAAGGAAAAAAAACACGTCGTAAAATGTCTCGTTGCGCTGTCAAATCATTTTTACGGCGGTAATTAGAGCCGTGAAGAATGAGTCCGGATAATCGGATATCCGGATAATCGAGGTCCGGATAATCGGGATTCTACTGTAATAGTTTTGAGTGGTAGAAATACGCTGTATACAGTTATGTCTACAGCATGAATATGCCGGCTCAACCGGGTTACCACTGTCTCACAGAAAACCACCGTAAAGTAGCGACTTGCAGTTGCGATTTTTTTATTTATTAAATCAGAAATAAGAAGATCCTGCGTATGATGATGATGATGTAGAAGAAAAAAAGTCACTGGCATAGCCCAGTTGATTGGCAGGCAAGCTGAAGTGGCAGTGAGCAGGTCACATAGCTCGCAGAACCCATAGCCGAGGGGGTAGAAAGTTTCCGGAATGGAGGCCACGTACCGGCAAGCGCAGTGTTAGACGTCCACCTACAAGGTGGACCGACGATCTGATAAAGGTCGCAGGAAGTCGCTGGACGCAGGCCGCTTTCAACAGGTCGGTCTGGAAATCTTTGGGGAAGACATATGTTCAGCAGTGGACGTCCTGTGGCTGATGATGATGACAGTTATAGATAAACAATAGATATTTTAATAAAAGGTTTTAGTGAGAAAAGATTTTTAAGTGAGCGAAACCACAAACAAAAGCTAATAATGTTTGCTTTAAGGCCACCTGTAGTGTTTCTTCATAAAAACGCTCGTTAAGACTTGCAAAGATCTTCGACTTAAAATACAAAACAATTTCACGTTATTACCATAATTATAATAAGTAACTACAGAAACGACACCTCTGCAAACAATGTACATTAAATAATATTGTTTACAATTGTCGATTTTATATTATTTCTGTCTGTAATTTTATAACTAGTAATGGCAAGACAAGTTCCACTGCGGAACCGGCTGAATTATTCGCTACGATGCGAGAAGCGTAGATGCGTTGCCAATATTGAAAGGTTTGAAGTGAAACTTCTTTAGAATCGTTGTGATTTGAAACTGGATGAAACGAAAATGCGTCACGACAAAGACAATCATATTCATAAATAGGATTTAGCCTGCGAGAGAATGATATAGATTACAAGTATGCTATCACTTTACGCCTGCGTACAACGACGCCTTCGGAAAATGTGTCATAAACAACGTGGTACACCAGACACTTGTTTTATTTTTTTCCGTCTACGTATGATAATTTGTTTGTTAATTAATTTATTTTAATAATTCTTAAGTTTTACTAGTGAATTGCACACACGCGCTTTTTTATTTTATTCGTCTGGATGTCATCTGACCGATGGCAAGCGCCAAAGCTGCCCATAGATAGAACCAATACCACACATAACCTTGGATTACAAAGCACTTCAAGGCATTGAAATGCGCTCGTCACTCCTAGACATAAGATGTTAAATCTCATAATCCCCAGTAATTTCACTGGCTTCAATGTCCTTCAAACCGAAACACAACAGTCCTTACACACTGTTGTTTGGCGGCAGAAATAGATAGACCAACCCAAACGACCTCTCGCATACGAGGGACCTATCTTCTACAAATATATACTTACATTTCACAAAGCATAATATGTACACCAAGGACAACTCCATATTTTCCGAAAATAAACGGCAAAGACAATTCTGTATTCCGCCAAGCGTCTCGAATGGTGTTCACGCGAATGATTTCTGTTACAAATGATGATAACAAACCGTATCCTGTTACCAAACACATAGGATTGTCTGTTTGAAACGTATTTGTAAATATGTCGTGGGAAATGATTTTGTCTACATATTATGAATTGCTTTTGTATGACTGCCAGTGTTAGAATTATACTTCCGTTTTGTTTTTATTTTTTATAGCATAGACCGGTAAACGAGCCAGTGGGTCCCCTGATGGTAAGCGATCTCCACCGTCCATGTACGCCCACCATAGAAGAATCATGGGCGCGTTGCCGACCTTAAAGGAAAGGGATAATTAGGGATTGGGAAGGGGAGGGGGATTTGGGCTTCCAGATATCTCACTCACCATACGAAACGCAGCAGCAAGCCGCTACTTTACGTCGGTTTCCTGTGAGACAGTGGTAAAGACCCGGTCGAGCCAGCCCATTCATGCTGTAGACAAAACTGTCTACACTGTGGCTCTACCACTCAAACCGCGTTTGTTACCGCGCATTTTTAATTTTGTTGAAGTCACTGTGTCACTTCTTTTTAATTTAGTTTTCTACTCTAATGATTTATTGTGCCATGGGCGCCGCCAGGATTACTTTCAGGGAGGTACATCTGCATCTACACATTATACTATTAACTAATATAGAATTATACATGTATATTGTGTATTGAATATGTTTCGCTAAGCATACTTAATCTCTGTAGTCGATGGTTGGCGTTATTGCTTTTTTTTTTTTATTGGCATAGGCCGGCAAACGAGCAAGTGGGTCACCTGATGGTAAGTAATCTCCACCGCTCATGTACGCCCACAACCAGAAGAATCATGGGCGCGTTGCAGACCTTAAAGGAAAGGGATAATTAGGGATTGGGAAGGGGAGGGGATTTGGGCTTCTGGATATCTCACTCACCGTACGAAACGCAGCAGCAAGCCGCTACTTTACGTCGGTTTTCTGTGAGACAGTGGTAACGACCCGGTCGAGCCAGCCCATTCATGCTGTAGACAAAACAGTCTACAGCGTGGCTCTACCACTCAAAAATGCTTGGGGAATCACCGCTATCTGATACTGGGGTGCAAGTGCACCCCCTTGCACCCATTGCACCCGTCCATGTATAGTGCTGTTTTTCTTACCACTTGCTACTGTGGCACCACCTTGTTTTGCACCCTTTCAGATAGACACTTTTTCAACTTGTCCCCTATACAAAATGGTCTTCCTTAGTTTTTACCCTCCATATTTGTTATTTATAAAGAGCGATTGTGACCTTCGCGAACGAAACGCGATCGTTTCTATACGCTCGGAATTGTCTACACCATCCTTTGGGATTCCATGATGGATTAAGATAAAACGATAGGCATATATTAGAGTAACTCGTAAATGTACAAAGTTCGAAACAGAGAAAAATTAAACGGATATTTTATGTGGATTGGTTTTCAACAATAGCAATATTGTGGAATTATGTTACCACAAGGCCTAAATCCCTCCCCTTATCAATCCATTTATTAGCACTCCCCTTTTATGGTCGGCAATGTGTCCATTCTTCTATATTGTTTGTTCATGGGCGATGATCACTTGTGACCCACTTTTTTATATTTTATACTGGCACAGGAAAGTACGCTGTGCCTGGTGGTAAGCATAGTGAAATCCAAATATGTCGACCTTCTAGAGACATTTGTGATATTGTGTCTGTAGGTATATGGGCAGACGTAGCGCTTTCCACCAGGCGAGCGACCTGTTCTTATCGTTATTCAAGCTAATAACTGTTTATTCTAATGCCTTGTCAAAACTTGGATACTCGCGTTATATAAATAAATAAATACACCCAACAGTCACACACATAGTCCTGACCCCCACACTATGTTAACCTACATCGTGGGTATCAGGAACTACGAGGGAATTGCGGTCACAACACTCAGACACGAAACAAATATTTGTGGATCATGCACAAATATTTGTTTCATATTTCGTTTGATGCGGGAATCGAACCCACGGTCTCTCGCTTCGCAGCCGGCAAATACGCAATAACATTTCAAACCGCATCAAGTGAAAATGAGATATTGAATTTAATTTGCTAAATTCATTACATTTAAGTAGGTTAAATTCGGTATTTTATAAAAAAAGTCATAGATAAAACATATTCCATGTACGATTATACAAAGTAGAACTTTAAATTATTGGTTTATGTTAATGAATTTAGCAAAATAAAATAACTATGATATTACCAAGTAAGGCGGCAATTGCCTCCCTCTTAACCGAGTAAATACAAAAGACTTTTATACAAACTTCCCTCGCCCCGTAAATTTAACCGAAATGGCTCCTCGTCTTATCGAATAGAAATTACCCCATTTTACAAAGTGGTAAGTCCCTCGTATGTAAGAGGCCGTCTGGGTTAGTACCACCGTTTTGTCTATTTCTGCCGTTTCGGTTTGAAGGACGTTGAAGCCAGTGAAATTACTGGGCATTATGAGCAAAATAAAATTCATACTTCAATTTTTTATTGATGTGGGTTGAAAACTTGAAATGCATTGCAATGCATTGATTAGCATCCAAATCGTCGTAGTGTGTCACGATTAGCGTAGCCTTAGCCTTAGCATGCTAATTACCATTGACCCACCATCAACATGACAATGAATTTGAATGAGAAAAGTTAATTGCTGTATTTTCCTATTGTTTCAGTTGCTATGAGAATGTACCCACATGACGGGTTGTCTCATTGTATTATTGAAATAAGTTCCATTTCGAGCGAAATGGTTTTATATTTCAAGGTTAGGTCTTCTAGAACATCATTATTTGTTTAACAAAATACTAGATTTTTATGAGTGGTAGAGCCACGCTGTAGACAGTTTTGCCTACAGTACGAATGGGCTCGACCGCGTCGTTACCACTGTCTCACAGAAAACCGGTGTAAAGTAGCGGTTTATTGCTGTTTTGTACGGTGAGTGAGAGACCCAAAGGCCCAAATCCCCCTCCCCTTCCAAATCCAGTTCCTTTAAAGTCAGCAACGCCCATGACTCTTCTGGTATTGTAGGCGTACATGGGTGGTGGAGATCACTTACCATCAGCCTCACTTGCTTATTCGCCGGCCAATGATATAAAAAAATCTTTCAAGTCGATCACGTATATATTGCCACAATCACTTGCCAAATGGTCTTGAACTTTACTATTAAAGTCTAGTAAGACTCTATAGTCTAGACAATCTAGACCTTGAAGCATCCTAGATAATATATGACCAATAACAGCTCACTATAATAAATAATAAAATAAATACACCCAACATTCACACACATAGTCCTGACCCCACAGTAAGATACGAGTCTTGTGTCGTGGGTATCAGGAACTACGAGAGATTTTCGGTCTCACAACACCCAGACCCCGAAACAAATATTTGTGGATAACACAACTGTTAGTCTCAGTGCGGGGATCGAACCCGCGGCCTCTCGCTTCACAGCCGGCTACTCGCCCACTGCCAAACTATCACTCGATACATTCTATTTAGTGACCTTCGCAAGTTGCACACGAAGCAATTGTGGGGACTACAGGAAACAATTGTCTACAGAGGACAAACATGACGCCCACAGGAAACAATTATGGCGAACGACAAGATTAATAAACTATGATATTACCAAGTAAGGGGGCAATTGCCTCCCCTTTAATCGAGTAAATACGAAGGAATTTTATACAAACTCCCCTCGCCCCGTAAATTAAACCGAATTGAGTCCACGTCTTATGGAATAGAAATTACCCCATTTTACAAGGTGGTAGGTCCGTCGTATGCGAGAGGCCGTCTGGGCTGGTACTACCGTTTTGACTATTTCTGCCGCCAAGCAACAGTGTGTAAGCAATGTTGCATTTCGGTTTGAAAGACATTGAAGTCAGTGAAATTACTGGGCATTATGAGACTTAACATCTTATGTCTCGCAGTGACGATCGCAGTTCAGTGTCATGCAGTGCTTTGTAATTCAAGGTTCTGCGTGGTGTTGCATCTGTTTATAGGCAGGCGTGGCGTTTACCATCAGGTTCATTTCATCAGCGACTTACATGTCTCGTGATTCAATTAAATAAAAAAATGTAGTCATCAAACAAGATACGCGAGCGGACGGCCAACCTGCCTAGTTCAATGTAAGATTGTTCCGTGCAGTGCTCACAAACAGACGTGTGTGTGATCAGTGGTGCATTCGAAACATGTGAGTGTATATTCCGTATATAATGTTCTAGCTAGGGATTGCAATCCGGCGTCATTTTCAATCCGACCGGATTCCCATGGATCCGGCCGGATCCCGTCGGATCCGGCCGGATTGATCAAGTCAGGATGATTTTCGCTTTTCGGTTCAAAATGAATTTGTCTTATAATTACAAATTTTCAGTTTAATCAACTTACGATAAATAATTATTTTAAGTCGAATTTTAAGTAATAATTGTCTTAGTATTCGTTATATATTATAAGAAAATCAATGTTTATTTTGAAAAAAAGATCGTAGAAAACAAAATATAATGTTAATTGTGTCATCTGCTAGTTGACTTTTAATAGAGCTGCAAATATAGCCTGCGGCCAAAAAGTCCCTTTCAGCTTCTACACTATTCGGCTTTATAGTCAGCAAATAATCATAAAAAACAGACAAGTATTCTCTTCGAACTCCGTCACTTTCAAATGTAGTCATTTCCTTTTTTTAGTACTTTATCAAGATCTTTCTCTTTTTTAGTATGTATGTTATAATATGGTTTCTTGCTGGATTTGTAATTGGAATTATTCCTGTAATGTCAAATTTGTCTTTACTGGTGGTGAATCTAAGTTCTCTTTTACTATTTCTACCAAGTTTTCTTTAAAGTCTTGAATAACTCTCAATCATCAATCAATCAATCAAGCAATCCGCAAGAAGTTTCTGTCATATGGGTCATTTAATTCACCTTCGCAGCGAATGGCTGTGAAAAAGACTATGAGACTATGAATGGTAAAGCCACGCTGTAGACAGTTTTGTCTACAGCATGAATGGGCTGGCTCGCCCGGGTCGTTACCACTGTCTCACAGAAAACCGACGTAATGTAGCAGCTTGCTGCTGCGTTTCGTACGGTTAGTGAGGTATCCGGAAGCCCAAAACCCCTCCCTTTCCCAATCCCTAATTATTCCTTTCCTTTAAGGTCGGCAACGCGCCCATGATTCTTCTGGTGGTGAACGTACATGGGCGGTGGAGATCACTTACCATCAGGTGACCCACTTGCTCGTTTGCCGGCCTATGCTATGCTATAAAAATGAGTGAAGGCTATAAAAAAAAAGGAGTGGATATAAATCCCAATTGTAACATAAGTATACATTTTTAATTGCAAAAGTTATCACAGAAACAAATTCTCACTGTGTATTTCTATTTGAACATGTGTTTCGTGTTCTAAATATATATTACAAAGATAATACGGTCACTCACCTTGTGACAATTTTATAATAGAATACATTTGGGTTGCCGACATAAATAATCAGACGCGCTACTGATAGTTAAAATTGTAAGACTTATGTTTTTATATTTTATATTATTACGTATATACACAAAACTAAATATTTTTTCCTACAATAATATTATAAAGGGGAAAGATTTGTATTTTTTTATGTAACGAATAAACTTACAAACTACTGGACCGATTTGAAAAATTCTTTCACCATTAGAATCCCACATTATCCCTGATGAATGATGAATGTTTACGCGAATGTTACTCATTGAAATAAAACTAATTTAAACGGATTTTATCGCGGTTTTTTTATTAATTTTGATCCCGACGTTTCGAAGACTTTTCAGCCTTCGTGGTCACGGGGGGGACTGAGGTGTAGGTTGTCCAAAAATGTTAATGTTACAGTATCTACCTTCAGTTTACAATTATAAAATCTTTATGGTTTGGTCCGATCTACGCAGAAGAAGCTCACAGTGTCTTGAAGTCTGGCAGTTGGGCTTTTGGGCTCCGATTTCATTAAATGTATTATCGGATCCCAGGCTTGTGCTAGCTTCCAACCATCTTCTCTATTGAAATTCGGATGTTTTTTAATTTCAATAGCCTCGCGAATCATCCTAGGTAGGAATCGGTGTTCTTTGGCAAGGAATTGTGGTCTGTCAAATCGAAGATAATGTTTGGAGCCTTCCTCTGAATGTTCAGCAACTGCAGACTTCGTAGAGCGTCGGTGTTTAACGTCAGCTATATGTTCTTTTACGCGGGTCCCTATACTTCTTTTTGTTTGACCTATGTAAGAGAGGATCGTCGTCGGGATCAAAATAAATAAAAAACCGCGATAAAATCCGTTTAAATTAGTTTTATTTCAATGAACATAGGCTACTTTTTATCCCGGAAAAAGCAGATCACGCAGGCAGAGCCGCGAGGAAAAGACAGCTGTTAAATACAATTACAGGTCCCCAGAGACCATGATTATAAATCCGAACCACTGAATATGAACATAAAATTAAAATTAACAAAGGAACGAGAATGCATTATATAATTTTATGTATGATATTTTAAAGCGTACAGAATATGCAAATCCATCCACTCCTATAGATATAGTAGAACCGCACTGTAGATAGTTTTGTCTACAGCATGAATGGGCGGGCTGGCCCGAGAAAACCGACGTAAAGTAGCGGGTTGCTGCAGCGTTTCGTACGGTGATGACATATCCAGAGGCCCAATTCCCCCACCCTTTTCCAATCCCTGAATTATCCCTTCTCTTTAAGGACGGCAACGCGCCTATTCTTCTAGTATTGTTGGCGTACATGGGTGATGGAGATCACTTACCATCAGGTGACCCATTTGCTCGGTAGCATGTTTATGCTATTGAATAAAAACTCCGCCTTTATAGGAATAATTCTGAGTAAATTAGCTACATTGTAGATAATTTTCTGTGACAACTGATTACATAGAAACGAGATGTTTGTATATGGGTTTGTAACAAATTAACTTTGCAAACAATTTTAACAATGATTACATTAATTTCAAAATATGAAATTATACAGTCATTTACAATTTATAAAGATATCTTGAACAGATATAAATAAATAACACACCCAAAAGTCACACACATAGTCCAGACCGCACCGGTTAACCTGCTTCGTGGGTATCAGAAACCACGAGGGACTTGCGGTCCCACAACACCCAGACACGAAGCAAATATTGTGTGGATCACACAAACATTTGTCTCAATGCGGGAATCGAAACCGCGGCCTCTCGCTTCGTAGCCGGCTACTCGCCTACTGCGCCCAATATCACTTTTACCCGACCGGGGAATTGAACCTAAGATATCAGCATAGCAGTCGTACCGCGTGCGCAATAAGATTGCGACACCGTGGCAATTATACAGAATAATCTTATCAAAATATGACCGAAATAACTTTAACAGCATGATTACAGCTCTAATTACTAAACGTATCTTTGTAGTAGTATATAATGTGTTTAGTTTGGCTTTACGAGGCATAAACTAATCTCTGTTATCTTATGGGTACCTAAGCTTGTAAACTATGTGGTTTCAACCAACATAAAAAAGAGGTTCTCAGTACAATGCATATATTTGTTTTTGAAGTTAAACTTCTTTAGCATCGTTGTGATTCGAAAATTCGATGAAACGAAAAAGCAATAGTAAAAAGAGACAAATATATTCTTAAATTCGATTTAGCCTGCGAGAGAATGAAATATATTACAAGTATATGTTTTTACGTGTGCTATCACGTGTCTTTGTGCCATAAACAACGTGGTGTATCATACACGTGATTTCTTTGCATTTGCGTATTAAAATTCGTTGGTTAATTAATTTATGTTAATTTTTCTGAAGTTTTACTTCTGCTGTGTGTGAATTGCATACAAACTTCATTTGATTTGTGTGATAGCGACACAATCCCTTTTTTTAATATATAAGTTTTATTTTGAAACATTCAGAAGGCTATTATAGTTATTAAATACGCTCAACACAGTTCTGACCCCACAGTATAATACGAATCTTATGTCGTGGGTATCAGGAACTAAACAGACATTCGGACTCACAACACCCAGACCCTAAACAAACATTTGTGGATCACACAAACATTTGTCTCGGTTCGGGGATCGAACCCGCGCCCCTCGTGTCAGAGCCGGTTGCTCGCCGACTACGCCAAGGAAACTGTAATACCTAATTGTTCGCCTATTTAAAAGTACGACTGCTTCTAATACATGGCTGTTTGATGAAGGTAAACAGCGCTATAACCTTCTCGTTGCAATCATTGCACGTGACCATTCATTAGAAACAATTTACCGCTAAAGGCACGTTTCGAGATACGCTACCAAGTTACGGAGAACGCGACGCGACTCAGGCTCAGGTGATATTGATAAGACATTGACTTTTTTCTTATACGAGCACGGCACGGTGTGACTGCACTACACCTGACGGTAAGCGTAGTGCAGTACAAATAAAACCAGTGACCACCGACAATGAATTTATCGGTGGTAACCAGAATGATGGCGACTTGTATAAATGCTTCTTCACACTCCGGAAGAAGCAAATCGACGGGTATGCAACAGGACAGGCGGACTGATGCAGGTACATAAATACCAGGATATGTAACTATACCCGCCGCAACCAACTACCAACACATGTCGCAAGCCCCTCGGGAGAACCGGATATATACTGGCTGATCCTGGAATGCGACCCACATAAGATGTGTGGGTCACTATGGCAGGTTTTAACACCATGTGTACGGTGGTCGCTATCCGGACGGATAAGAATATCCTACCACCAAGTGTCGCTGTCGTCGGCTGTCGCGGTCTCGTGTCTCTGTAGCGTTCCTAAAAACGTGTCTTAATTGTTAGATACATACAAGAGTAAAGCGATTTTGCGACCTTGTTTATAATATACTAGCTTTTGCCCGCGGTTTCGCATTTTTAATAGTATCTTTTATTTTACCTTTCATATTTTTAGTAGTACCTAGTAAGATTATTGCCATTGGATTTCTGTAATTTTTTATATTCTTAATCAATTAATTGAGTGGCCATGCTGTAGACAGTCTGTCTGTCCGTATGAATGGGCCGTATCCAACGGGTTGTTATCACTGTCTCACAGAAAACCGACGTAATGTATCGGCCTGCTGCTGCGTTTCATACGGTGAGTGACATATCCGGAGGCCCAAATCCCTTTCCCTTTCACAATCACTTAATTATCTCTTTCCTTTAAGGTCGGCAATGCACCCATGATCCTTTCCGTATTGGTGCGTACAAGGGCGGCGGTGACCACTTATCATCAGGTGCTCTTACCATCAGATGACCCACGTGCTCGTTTGCCAGCCTATGCTATAAAAGAAGAAATAGAATTTCTGAGGGTGTTAGCAGTCCCACCATGGGGTTATTTAGGCCTCCGGTAATCTCACTCAAAGTATTACAAAATCTATCGTAACATTTTCAGATAAAATAAGATGCCATTCCAAAGGATCTTCAGCGATTCATATCCTTGTGTATATGAAAAATGGGAGACAGATGGAGTGAAGTACATAATCCAGGACCTGCCTGCGGAGGATGATGAGGCAGCTATCAAGATCCTGGTGGACCATCTGTGTACTGACGAGGTGCTGTGCAATTTGTCTGGTTAGTATCTTTCTATCATCTCGCCTCGTCGTAGTTAATATATAATACAATAATACGTATTTTTTTTCATACCTATTAGTTTTATTTCATTATATTTTTATTTTTGTTTAATTTATTTATATTATTTTAGTCTATCTGGACTGGGTATTTAGAAATAAAATGTGTTCTGTCTCTCTTTGTTGTAGATAGATAGATACCTATATGTCAGCTTGGAAATTAGGTTTCATTTATATTTTTAATGGTGCTGCCACACCGATGTTATAAAATGTTTACAAACATTTTCTAACATTAAATCTAACATTTTATAACATTTCTTAACATTTTATAACATTTCTTAACATTTTCTAACATTTCTGAACATTCTTCTTTGACGGCTTCTTTGACGGCGCCGCTCTCAAAAGTACCGCCGCCTGCGGTTATAAAATGTTAAGAAATGTTACAAAATGTTACAAATTGTTAAGAAATGTTTACTAAATGATGCTGCCACACCGGTGTTATAAAATGTTATATAACATTTTCTAACACCGGTGTGGCAGCACCATAACACGCTTTGTAAAAAAAAAGTGTGGGGTGCATGATGTCAGTAGTTTTATTGACAGATATGAGTAGAGGGATTCTCATTTTGATAATATCTTAAAAAGCACCCCACGCTTTTTATTACAATAGAATACATTTTTCCTGCAAATTTTTAAAAAAATATTTTCTATTTTTTAGTTCGATTTTCTATAAAAACACTTTTCTTTAGTTTTTTAAACTATTATTTATTCTATTTTCTATTCGTAATATCTACACGACGCTAGCAGAATTGCTGTAGGGTAACACTGCAAAGGCCATAGAAATAAGAACTGAATGTTCTGTGTGGTGTTGCTTCTGTTTATAAACAGACGTTTCATCTGGTGAGCGGCCTGCTCGTCTCGTCATTCAAGCGACTTAATAAAAAAGGCTGAGTAAAGCCGGGCTGTACTGAAAAAATCTACACCATTATTTCTACAGTGTCGCTGTACAAAATAAGGAAAAATATTTTTACATCGTCGCTATTGTATTACTACATGCTTCTTCGATGTGTTATTTATTTGTACAGTTTGTATCCAAGGCATTCCCACAACTCAATCTCGTTCAAGTACATTCGTTGTCTGTATAACTGGTATTGTATTCTTTTCATTCTTCTTTCTGTTTCTTTAAATGAATTGTAAATATCTAACATCTTATAGTTTTAACTCTAACCTCCAATGTTACACAACACAACAACAATGTTACAAATAACACGGTTCTTCCTTTACCTTGAGTTGAAATCTATGAGAAAGTTGCAATAAAATTGAAATCGTCGTTTTGGCTAACATTGATTCTAACCTATTGATTGTTGACTTGATTTATTTTATTCTTTCGATAGTAGGTTTGAGGGCGATGAATAGATAATCGAGGCCAATGGCATTGACTTACATCACATGGATGCAAATACATTGAATAAATATATATATATCAATTTAATTTCGCTAAATTCATTGACGTAAATCAATAATAAAGTTCTATTTTACATAATTGTACCTGGGAAATGTTCAATTTATATTTTTTGTATAAAATACGGAATTCAACCTACTTAAATCTAATAAATTTAGCAAAATAAAATAAACATCTCAAATTTTACTCGATGTGAGTGTGGGTATCATGTCTCGGTCGCGCACCTCAAAACGTTCCTTCAAACGCACTTTTTCATCTCTTTATAACAACTCATGTACCCAACTGTTGGCAGTATTTTTAGTAGGGAATTAAGAGAGAAGCACTTTACTGATTTCTGATGATTGGAACTCGAACTCAATACAGTCATTTTACGGTACTTGATTATTATGGATTCTAGTAGTTCAACTGCTAAATAGCTTGGAATGAACCGTCAAAACAGCTTTCAATCGATACATATGAGTGGTAGAGCCACGCTGTAGACAGTTTTGTCTACAGCATGAATGGGCCGGGTCGACCGGATCGTTTCCACTAACTCACATAAAACCGACGTAAAGTATCGGCTTGCTGCTGCGTTTCGTACGGTGAGTGAGATATCCGTAGGCCCAAATCCCGCTCCCCTTCCCAATTCCTTAATTATCCCTTCCTCGAATCGATCGAAAACGTTCCTATGATTCTTCTAATATTGTTGGTGTACATGAGCGGTGAAGTTCACTTACCATCAGGTGACCCACTTGCTCATTTGCCGATCTATGCTTTAAAAAAAATTGTCCCCAAAAACATACTCTATTTTAACATTCGCCAGTTGTTCGACCAAAATCAAACAATACCAACCGACTATTTCGTGTAACTAAGAGTTTTTGCAAGAACTTAATCGTAAAACAACATCACAGTTGCTATAAGGAACTATCTTTTTTTATAAAACTTGACTGCTGGCAAAAAACTACTTACATATCAAAAATATAATGCGCAACAAAACAAAAACTAAAGGTGTATTTTACAATAAACCAGTAGCTTTTTTTGCATAATGTAAGCTAAACATTAACCATCAATTTGACCTCGCAAGACGCAACCAATTTGATTTTTTTTGTCGCCGAGTAAAGTGATTTATCCCTACCGTCCCACCCCAGGGGGATGAGACGGTTATGCTAAGCCATAGGCCAGCAAACGAGTACGTGGCTCACGTATCACTTCAAACTTCGGTATATAATTTCGACGTTAAAAGACAAGAAAAATTAACAGAATGAGAACGGATGAAAGGATTTGGGCCTTCGGATATCGCGCTAGAGCCTGTTGCGTTTCATACGAGCTGCTACTTTAAGTCGATATTCTGTGACAGTGTCAGTGGTAGTGATAATGACCCGGTCAAGGAGTTTTAGCGGGAATTCCGACAGTGCAGTCATCGTTTATTTTAATTTATTTCATAAACTAATTTAGAGTTGTGTTTGTTGTATAAAAGTGGTGTGGATTTGTTCAATAAACATTGACGGTGATGAACAGTGTATGGAATCATTGAAATAAGTGAATTAAGAATCGTACTGAAAGGAGTTAACACCAAAACTCCGACAAGACCTTGAAATCGACCGCACCCGTGTTTCATCGTTCGTGTAAAAATAACTTGAGAATGAATTATACTTGACACTGGCTAAATGCATAATACTGCGAAAGCCATAAATAATATTAAAAAAAAGAAGAACCCGGTCAAGCCGACCCATAATGTTGATAAAATTATCTACAACGTGGCTTTACCATTTTAACATGATCTAGATGTAACGACGGAATCGGAAGGAAAAATTGGAGACTCCTCAACGAATAATAAATACATCGTGATTTAGATTTCACTAGCTGTCCCTCGCAGTTTCACTTGTATGTTAGTGCACTGCTCCCATGGGTCATAGCGTGATATATTACCTTCTTCATATATCACTCTATCTTGCTGAAAACTGTATTAAAATCCTTTGAATAATTAAAAAGATCTAAGCGAACAGACAGCGGAAGCGACTTCATTTTATACTATGTAAAGAAGTGTCGATTTTTGACAACAGTTTATTTAAACTTATCACATTTATGTACACAGAACTTGTTAAAGACGCGGAGAGTGTTCGGGGTATCTCAGACTTCTGGCGTTATTACC
This sequence comes from Amorpha juglandis, assembly GCA_949126905.1. Classification (NCBI taxonomy): domain Eukaryota; kingdom Metazoa; phylum Arthropoda; class Insecta; order Lepidoptera; family Sphingidae; genus Amorpha; species Amorpha juglandis. The sequence continues at coordinate 2,375,665 of OX421368.1, forward strand.
TGGCAAAGAGGATGAGCCTGGGTTGCTATGTTGAAAAAGACGGTGGCAAACAACTGGTAGCTCTGAACGTGTGCTACGTCGGATGCGTGGGTGAGGAAGACGATGTAGAGGTGAGGATTCAGTAAAAGGTACCTTTTTAACATAGGCCGGCAAATGGGCAAGTAGGTCACCTGATGGTAAGTCCACCGCCCATGTAGGCCTACAATACCAGAAGAATCACGGGCGCGTTGCCGACCTTAAAGGAAAGGGATAATTAGGGATTGGGAAGGGGAGGAGGCCGCTACTTTACGTCGGTTTTCTGTGACACAGTGGTAACGATCCGGTCGAACTGGCTCATTCATGCTGTAGAAAAAACTGTCTTGGCTCTACCACTCAAGCTTATCACTTATACCTTACTTACCACTCAAGTTGTTAGCTATTTTCTACGTGGTATGTCCCTCGTATGCAAGGGCCGTCTGAATAGGTACCACTTTGCCCTCAAAGCGTGTAAGCACTATTGTGTTACTGGGCACTATGAGACTTAACATGTGTATGTTCACGTTTAAGCGGCGGATCTGCATTATTATTCGGAGTTGATAATATTCAATTAAATTAATGCAATTTCGATTATGTAGTTTTTTGGATTAACTCATTGTTTGTTTTTTCATTGGTCGCTGGTTTTTTCTGGACTGCACTGCGATTACCATCAGATATAATGCATTTACCGTGGCGTTATTTAAATTTAAAAATATAATTACAGGTCGTAGGTGAGAAATGGAAGAATGTGTACAAAGTTCTCGAGTATGGGGACACAAAGTACGACGTGTATGAATACATGGGAATGGATAAGGTTCTTCACGCGCTAGGTCTTGTCGTCGCGAGGGAGTACAGAGGAGCGAAACTCGGTGCCAGGCTGCTGAATGCCAGGTATTGTGTAACAACATTATACAAGGTGGTAGGTCCCTCGTATGCGAGAGGCCGTCTGGGTTGGTACCACCGGTATGTCCATTTCTGCCGCCAAGCAACAGTGTGTAAGTACTGTTGTGTTTCGATTTGATGGACATTGAAGCCTGTAACATTACTGGGCATTATGAGACTTAACATCTCATGCCTCGGGGTGATGAACGCAGTTCAGTACCATGCAGTGCTTTGTAATTTAAAGTTCTGTGTGGTGTTGCTTCTTTTTATGGGCAGGCGTGGCGCTACCATCAGGCTAGCGCCTTGCTCGTCTCGTCATTCGATCAAATAAAATAAAAATATATGAAGGTAATAAAATAGAAGAACGAGAGAAAACATTTGTAAAATTCATACAAAATATGTCAATTGATTTATGGTGTTAATGTATGTTATGTGTTTACGAGTGGTAAAGCCACGCTGTAGACAGTTTTGTCTACAGCATGAATGGGCCGGCTCGACCGGGTCGTTACCACTGTCTCACAGAAAACCGACGTAAAGTAGCGGCTTGCTGCTGCGTTTCGTACGGTGAGTGAGATATCCGGAGGCTTAAATCCCCCTCCCTTTCCCAATCCCTAACTATCTCTTTCCTTTAAGGTCGGCAACGCGCCCGTGATTCTTCTGGTATTGTGGGCGTACATGGGCGGTGGAGATCACTTACCATCAGGTGACCTACTTGCTCGTTTGCCGGCCTATGCTATATAAAAAAAAAAAAACTCCCCAAGTCCGATCATGGCTTACATGACCAAAAACGATTTAATTCTTTCATTCGTTCCAGGACGCCGCTTTGCTTATCACAAGGTGTTAAAGGTACTGCAACAGTGTTTACCGGCATAGCATCACAGAAACTAGCGACTCGATGCGGTTTTACTACAGCTGTGGAAGTACGCATCAGCGAGCTGGCTGACATCGGCCTCGATTACCCTAGAGACGATCACAGAGTCCTCAAATTTATGGTCAAGAAGTTTGAGTAGTCAATGATATATAGCCTAAAGATTTTAACACATTATCCGTAAAATTGTGTAAAGACCAAACGCCTGTTTAAATAAGGAAGCAGACAGAACAAATAATATATCTATTTCTTTCTCTCCGGCTATAAATTGGTCGTCCTATCTCATTCCATTTCGTTGTTGCGACACGCACACGTTGATAAAATTGGATGTGAGTCAAACTATACTTACCACCGTATTCATACATATTGCTATGAGGCCTCTTTTTTTTTTTTTTTATTTATGGCTTTCGCATTATTATGCATTTTGCCAGTGTCAAGTGTAATTTATTCTCAAGTTATGTTTACAAGAACATTGAAACACGGGTGCAGTCGATTTCAAGGTCTTGCCGGAGTTTTGGTGTTAACTCCTTTCAGTACAATGCTTAATTCACTTATTTCAATGTTTCCATACACTGTTCATCACCATTAATGTTTATTGAACAAATCCACACCACTTTTATACAACAAACACAACTCTAAACTAGTTTATGAAATAAATTAAAATAAGCGATGAACTGCACTGTCAGAATTCCCGCCAAAACTCCCTATGAGGCCTCATAGTGAGCGCGAACGCATAGTGACTATTTCTCTAAACGTGATTGGTTAGTTTTTGGCGCTAAATAAAAACAGACCAATCATGTTCACAGAATTCGTCACTTCGCAAACAGCTTATTTAAGTGGCATTTGTTAATTTCGAATTAATTATAAGATGTTACAATCAGTTGTTATGCGATAAATATTAAATGTATACAGGCTGTTAAGAAATAAAATTATCAATTTAATTATAATTAGACCTTAGATTTAAGTTACTGTCCGTAAAACGGCTAAATTAAAGGGTCTATACTACCTTAGATGAAATTCTCATTGATTGGAATGATATGGCGCTATCTTCTTGCAGTCTACAGCAATGTGCGCTATGAGTCTTGTTCTACAGAAAAGATATAAGAGGGGGCGAAGACGAGGCGCCCCTTCAAAGTATTTTCACCCAAAATTAAATATATTAAGGGCCCAAATTGCAAAGCAATCCATAGAAGAAATCTCTGCGATTAGCGACCTCACTAGTGTCACGTCCTTGGCCATTCTAGTCTTTTCTGCGTCTTGTTCCTGATTTTTACGCGCGATGATTTAAGTTTTTCTTTCTTACAGTAAACTAATGAGGTTCTCAATTCAGTATTTCTTTTTAAAACAAATCGCACGGCAACAATGGCACGTTAGGTTAATTCGTATTCGATAAAGTGTTTGTTTTATAGACACCTATTTAACTGTAGTTTTAGGCGTAATTTTGCATTATTTTCTATTGAGAAAATAATGGTTTTTCTCAACAATACTTAACCAGATTATATCCACATCATTACAGTGACGAATGGATTTTAAAGCAATTGCTACTGTTTTGTTAATGGAACACAGTTTATTTTGAACCATTCTAAAGCGTCTTGGAGGTAGTATCGACTCTTATGTCAATTATGATATTTTAACTGTGCTAATATTTTTTTTATAAGTTAGTGTAACATTAAATGATTTAAAATCATATACTGTACACTGTGATGGGTAAATAAAACACGAAAAAACCGTAAGAAATTATTTATAATATTTATTGTCATTAAAATATTTGAGTAACAATCGAAAACGTAATATACAGTCATATTTGAGTGGTAGAGCCACTCTGTAGATAGTTTTGTCTACACCATGAATGGGCCGGCTCGACCGGGTCGTTACCACTGTATCACAGAAAATCGACGTAAAGTAGCGGCTTGTTGCTGCGTTTTGTTTTTTGTGTGAAACATCCGGAAGCCCAAATCCCCCTCCCTTCCCAATCTTTTGATAATTCCTTCCCATTAAGTTCGGCAACGCGCCCACGGTTTTTCTGGTATTATGGGCGTTAGTGAGCAGTGAAGATCACTTACCATCAGGTGACCCACATGCTCGTTTGCCGGCCTATGCTATAATAAATTTTTTTTTTTAAGAATTACTCCTTCAAATAGGTAAGTACTCATCGGACAATCAGATCCAAACAATTTAAAATCTTTATCACTACAGTAATTCATCGTAACGACCCGCGTTATACAGACAGAAAGTTGGTCTACATTTTTTATATACACAATTGACGACGTTGGTTCAGTGGTGTGTGAAACGAATGACTATATACACGGGGCTTTACGTATAAACTTTTTAAACGCTGTTTTTTAAGGCGATATACGTTGTTTGTATTAGTCCATGTTAAAGAAAGGTGCGGTACGTTTTTGTAACACATTGTTTTTTCTGTTTATGGGCAGGCGTGGCGCTTACCATCAGTCATCATCGTCATTTAATCAAATAAAAAAAATATCCACACCTTTTTTTAACACATTGTACATGTCATATTAACTATATTATCTGTCTGTGTGATCGACCGATGATTCGCCGAAACCGTTACATCCACATAACACGGCCTTATGAATGATTATGCCGCTCCCCAAATTTGTCGACAACCACTACCGCTAGCTAAACCCTTGCAAGTGACCCTCTAAACATCTTCACGCTGCTAACACAGCCTGAACTCGGGTAGACAGTGTTCCTCGGGTTTCGGCGGTGGGTCGTCAGTCAAGTATGAACTCAGAAGCACCGGCGCACAAACTGGAATCTTCCTTGCCTTCAGCCACTGAGCATCGCGAGGTGACAGCGGATACCGCTTTACGTCCGCGAAGCATACTGTTATACTCTCGTTGTTGTATGGTGGTCTGTAACAAATAGTTACATACACATAATCCTCCTTTTAACACAGTCGGATATAATAACCTAATTATCACAATCCCGGGAATAATTAGAAATACTTTACTTACTTTTATTCGGGTATGGCAAAGTGACTTCACTACACATGATGGTAAGCGTAGTGCAGTCCAAAAAACTAGCAACCACCGACAAACAATGAGTTTATCAGTGGTCACCAGAATCATGCCGGCCTATAAAAATGCTTTTTCACACTCCGAAGAGCGAAGAAGCAAATCGAGGAGCCTGCGACAGGACAGGTGAATGACCGATACAGGTAGAGGGATACAAAGCTGTACCCCTATACCTGCTCCAATCAATCATCAAACCATGTCGCAAGCCCCTCGGGAGAACCGGATATACACTGGCTGATCCTGGAACACGATCCACACAAGGTGTGTGTGTTACTATGGTAGGTTTTAACACCATGCGTACGGTGGTCGCTATTCGGGCGGATATGAATATCCTACTACCACCAATATAGTATTTCTGTATTTTTAACACAAACCCCACACTAGGTTAAATATATATTATGGACATATAGATAGCACGGACCCCACAGTTCATCCCAGGAACTATGGCAGGCCGGCATGATCTTGCCGACCTACGATGGACACATTGTTTATCGTTGGTCGACACTATTTTTAGATTACGCTACACTTACCATCAGGTGTGGCATAGTCACTTTACCGAGGTAGGATAAAAAAAAACAGGAATTACGTAGGGCCTACCTACCTTCATCATCATCATCATCAGCCACAAGACGTCCACTGCTGAATATAGGCCTCCCCCAAAGATTTCCAGACCGACCTGTTGGAAGCGGCCTGCATCCAGCGACTTCCTGCGACCTTTATCAGGTCGTCTGTCCACTTTGTACCTACCTTCACCTTGTAAAATTAATTCAATTGAAGTTAATCAAGGTCTGTGAGTGCGGCATCAAATACTAACTCATCATCAGGCGCGTGTCCATCACCCGCCGCCACCAGTCGCTGCAGCAGCCGTCGCCGTGGTGATGGCACGTGCAGCAACGCCACCACGCCGTGGAACGGACCCACACCACTACCACTGCCAGCACTACCACTGCCACTGCCACCAGCTCGTTTGTGTCGCCACCGATGTGCGGCGGCGGCTAGAACGCGTTCCGCCCCCGCCACGGAGGGTAGGCAGGTGGCTATCGGGTTGCCCCACTCGTATTCTTCTTCCTAAAATTATTATTAACAAATACACGAATATAGTATTCAACAAGTGGTGAAAACCTGATATACAATATGTTACAGAAAGGTTTTAAACAACGAATAGTATACAATAGGTACATAGGCACTCACGCCTGCAATCCCGGAAGGGGTAGGCAGTGGTTTTTTTTTATTTGATTGTATGATGACACGAGCAAAGCGCTCGCCTGATGGTAAGTAAGACCGTAGACGAAGACGTTGAGACCAAGACGTTGTTTGTAGTCCATCAGGAAGCCCAAATCCCCTCCCCTTCCCAATCCCTAATCCCTTTCCTTTAAGGTCGGCAACGCGCCCATAATTCTTTTGGTGGTGGGCGTAAATGGGCAGTGGAGATCACTTACCATCAGGTGACCCACTTGCTCGTTTGCCGGCATAAGTATGCCATAAAAAAAAGAAGAAAAGAAACAACGTTAAAGAAAAGTGCGATACGTTTCTGTAACACATTTTTTTTTTATTGGAATGACAAGACAAGCAAGGCGCTCGCCTGATGGTGAGCGCCACGACTGCCCATAACCAGAAGCAACACCACACAGAACTTCGAATTACAAAGCACTGCATGGCACTGAAATGCGCTCGTCACCGCGAGACATAAAATTTTTAAGTCTCATAATGCCCAGTAATTTCACTGGCTTCAATGTCCTTCAAACCGAAACACAACAGTGCTTACACACTGTTGCTTGTCGGCAGAAATAGACGGCGCGGTGGTACCAACCCAGACGGCCTCTCGCATACCAGGGACCTTTAATTTTTTATAGCATAGGCCGGCATGGTAAGTGATCTTCACCGTCCATGTACGCCCACCACCAGAAGAGTCATGGGCGCGTTGCCGACCTTAAAGGAAAGGGATAATAAGGGATTGGGAAGGAGACGGGATTTGGGCTTCCGGTTATCTCACTCACCGTACGAAACGTAGCAGCAAGCCACTACTTTACGTCGGTTTTCTGTGAGACAGTGGTAACGATCCGGTCGAGCCAGCCCATTCATGCTGTAGACAAAACTGTCTACAGCGTGGCTCTACCACTCAAAAACCAACCACCTTGTACATGTAAATGTTATACTGACCGGCAGAAACCTGTTGGCCTGTCGACTCCTGGCCACATACGCCGGGTGTAGAACCCATCGCCCTGCCGCTATCGAGCCCAACATCTTCTCACTCCTCCCCGGCGCTGCACACAGGAGGTGGGTAGCTTCGGGGTCCAACTCGGTACCTTCGCTCACCTCGCCGCCCAGGTGAACGATCATTTCGATTATTTCTTCACGGTTCTAGAGAAAAAAAACATCGAATAACTGTAAAAAAGTTATGTAAAAGTTGTTAGTCATAGGGACTGCCTATAAAACTGAAAACTGAAGTATATTTATTTAATACTGACACTCAACTTAACTCGACTCGACTCCGACTGACGGACTGACTGTATAGCTACAGATACTCAGACCTAACAAGATTTCACCCATCCAAAAAGCGTCTAATGCGCACAGCATACGGCCAGGTATAATATAGTGTATAGTCTGAATTAACATTAGCATGTCGCTGACGCGAAACCAAAAGTTTACCCCCGATCATGAAAAAATGCTGAAAGGGCTTCCTCTACATCATCATCATCATCTTCAGCCACAAGACAGCCACTGCTGGACATAGGCCTCCCCTAAAGATTTCCAGACCGACCTGTTGGAAGTGGCCTGCATCGAGCGACTAACTGCGACTTTTATCAGGTCGTTTGTCCACCTTGTAGGCGGACGTCCAACAAATAAAAGTGAGAAAAATTCGAACTTTGTCCACCGCATACATAATATTTTTTTGAAGTGAAACTTCTTTATCGGCGTTAGAAAAATAAAATCGTCACATTTTTCCGTTACGCGGCACGCGTCACGTTTTGACTTTGACCCGACTTTGACCGGGCTTTGACCAGACTGACCGGACTTTAACCGTGCTGACCGGACTTTGACCGTGCTGACCGGACTTTGACCGGACGTTGACCCGACTTTGACCGGACTTTAACCGGGCTTTGACATAACTTTGACTGGACTTTGACCGGGATTTAATCGGACTTTATCCGGGCTTTGACCTAGCTTTGACCGGACATAGACCGGGCTTTGACCGGACTTTGACCAGACTTTGACCGGGCTTTGACCAGACTCTGACCGGACTTTAACCGTGCTTTGACCAGACTCTGACCGGACTTTAACCGTGCTGACCGGACTTTGACCGGACTTTAACCGTGCTGACCGGACTTTGACCGGACGTTGACCGGACTTTAACCGGGCTTTGACCAGACTCTGACCGGACTTTAACCGGGCTGACCGGACTTTGACCGGACGTTGACCCGACTTTGACCGGACATAGACCGGGCTTTGACCGGACTTTAACCGGGCTTTGACCTAACTTTGACTGGGCTTTGACCAGACTTTAACCGGGCTGACCGGGCTTTGACCGGACGTTGACCCGACTTTGACCGGAATTTGACCGGATATAGACCGGATTTTGACCGGATTTTGACCGGACTTTGACCCAACTTTGACCGGACATAGACCGGACACAGACCGGACACAGACCGGACACAGACCGGATACAGACCGGACATAGACCGGACATAGACCGGACACAGACCGGGCTTTAACCGGACTTTGACCCGACTTTGACCGGGCTTTGACCAGACTCTGACCGGACTTTAACCGTGCTGACCGGACTTTGACCGGACGTTGACCCGACTTTGACCGGACTTTAACCGGGCTTTGACCTAGCTTTGACCGGACTTTGACCGGGCTTTAACCGGACTTTAACCGAGCTCTGACCTAACTTTGACCGGGCTTTGACCAGACTCTGACCGGACTTTAACCGGGCTGACCGGATTTTGACCGGAAGTTGCCCCGACTTTGACCGGATATAGACCGGACTTTGACCGGATTTTGACCGGACTTTGACCGGACTTTGACCCGACTTTGACCCAACTTTGACCGGACATAGACCGGCCACAGACCGGACTTTGACCGGGCTTTGACCGGACTTTGACAGGACTTTGACCCAACTTTGACCGGACATAGACCGGCCACAGACCGGACTTTGACCGGGCTTTGACCGGACTTTGACAGGACTTTGACCGGACTTTGACCGGATTTTGACCGAACTTCTTCTGTCGAGCGTCCCGAGACGCACACTTTTTTTTGTATTCATGTCTATGATAATAATAGCCTTTTGTTTAAACTTTATCTAATTTAACTTTATTAGACCAATTTCTGTAAAGTTGCATATAGTAGATCATTTTTTGAATAATAAGGTCATAAAGAAGTTTCACTTCCTACGTGTGTACACTAGTACACGCACACATTTTTTTTTTATAGCATAGGCCGGCAAACGAGCAAGTGAGTCACCTGATGGTAAGTGATCTCCACCGCCCATGTACGCCTACCATCAGAAGAGTCATGGGCGTGTTGCCGACCTTAAAGGAAAGGGATAATTAGGGATTGGGAAGGGGAGGGGATTTGGGCTTCCGGTTATCTCACTCACCGTACGAAACGCAGCAGCAAGCCGCTACTTTACGTCGGTTTTCTGTGAGACAGTGGTAACGATCCGGTCGAGCCAGCCCATTTATGCTGTAGACAAAATGTCTACAGCGTGGCTCTACCACTCTAAATGCTCACAAATCGATGAAGAACGTCCCTTTTTAAGTCGGTTGAAAATAATGGTATACTTACATCAACATTGGAGGAGAGCATGAACCGTTTGATGTGCGTCTCCGCGGGTTGTTGTTGTTGATAAAGCCGTGCCGGTGACGTGTCATCCCACCCCACCGTGTTCGGCTGGGATTCAGGACCCGGCTCCGACTCTTGAGCTGGAAACAATTTAACGTAAAATAATCGTAGTCGTACACAATGCATTTAAACATTGTACTAGCTGTGCCCGCGAAATTCATTTCGCCATCAAAAAGTTTTCATACAAACATTAATCCCCTATTTGTCCCTTAAGGGGTTGAAAATTAAAGAAAAAAATACCCTATGTTTAACCCTGGGTCATCAACTATATTTATGCCAAAATTCATTGAAATCGGTTCAGCGGTTTAGATTTTCCATACAAACTTTCATCCTCTATTTGGGCCCTTTAGGGGTTGAAATTTAAAGAAAAAAATACCCTATGTTTAACTCTGGGTCATCAACTATATTTGTGCCAAAATTCATTGAAATTGGTTCAGAGGTTTAGATTTTTCATACAAACTTTCATTCCCTATTTGGGCCCTTTGGGGGTTGAAATTTAAAGAAAAAAAATGCCATTAGTAGTTTTTACGTGAAAGAATAAAAAGTAACAAACATACATCCATCCATACTTACAAACTTTCGCGTTTATAATATTAGTAGGATAGGATTTCTGTTTTTAGCTGTAAGTTTTCAGAACTTAAAATAACTGAATTAAAATGACCCGGTTGTACTGACCTGGCGGTGGAGCGAGACAGACCGAGTCCCTGGTGGGTCGCCTCGGTTTCTGCGAGCTGAGCCGTCCCGCCAGCGCCGCGTTGAGCCGCTGCAGCTGGGCGTCCAGTACTGACGAGGCCACAGTAGCGGCAGGACTGCCGGCTCTGTCCTCGGCTAAACTCGAGTTCAACGCACCGCCTGCACACTGTACATATATACAATTTGACAACATCGGCAGATGTACGATATTGAGGTAAAGGTCTTATTGTTCTCCCAAACCTAGTACATATATATAAAAAAAGAAATTTTAAATATACTGAATTTTATATTCATTCACTCACTGACTAGTCATATTAAAAGCTGGGATCAAGAAATTTGGTTACATGACTATATTTTATGTAATGTAGGGGTGCGCTTTAAAAGGATTTTTCGAAGTATACATCACAAGAGGGGATTGGACTTTGTATTTTGTGTTTGTTGTTTGGCAAGTCAGATGCGGCATAATTCGGAAACAGTATCGAAACGTAAGGCGTTAACTGGCGTTAAGTGTGACAATAATTAAGTTCTACGAAAAGAACATAATAAAATTAAATTAATTTACGTTTCTGAGTGCGGCAAAATACATTTAAAATTGAAAAAAAAAAACTTCTAACCTGATCTTCTGACGTCTTCGCCATTTTAGCCGGCGGCGTGTCTTCTTGGTCCTGTAAATGCATAAACATTGTCCAAATACAACACACGTACACTTTAACTTATCCAGCGTAAAATAACAATATTAATTAATCATTTTAATATGCCGTACCACAATAAAAAAAGCATCATTTTTAAGTCTATGAGTGGTAGAGCCAAGCTGTAGACAGTTTTGTCTACAGCATGATTGGGCCGGCTCAACCGGGCCATTACCACTGTCTCACAGAAAACCAACGTAAAGTAGCGGCTTGCTGCTGCGTTTCGTACGGTGAGTGAGATATCCGGAGGCCCAAATACCCCACCCCTTCCCAATCCCTAATTATCCCTTTCCTTTAAGGTCGGCAACGCGCCCATAATTCTTCTGATATTGTGGGCATACATGGGCGGTGGGGATCACTTACCATCAGGTGACAGGTACCACTTGCTCGTTTGCCGATTTATGCCATAAAAAAGTCGATTAATAATTAAACACTGTGCATGTTATTTACTTGATAATTTAACTTGTTAGTTTGAGTAACAACTAACCTGTAAATGTAACTTCCTCGGAGCTAGATGATGGTCGGAGGCAGTGGAAGGCGCGTCGCCGTTGAACTGGGCCAGGAATCGATTACGGATCTCCGATAACGGCTGTCATTGACGAAAAATTGTATTAGCTGACACATAATAAAGGGAACTTATTACATAGCTTTTGAAGTGATAACTTCTTATGGGAGGGTGAACCGAAACGTTCCGTAACGCGAGCGGCGGCGAGCGGAAGGTTCCAGAATATTCGAGAACCTTCTGTGAGACGTCACGCGGGCCAGTTGACCAGCCAGCGCTAGCCGACCTCCCTGGAACATAGATTATTTCGAAGTCCCAGGTGGCGTCACACAGTGACCAGTCAGCTTGGACCGGACTTTGACCGAACTTTGACCGGACTGGCCGAACTTTGACCGGACTTCAACCGGACTTCAACCGCACTTTGACCGGACTTTAACCGGACTTTGACCGGACGTTGACAGGTCTTTGGCCGGACTTAGACCGGACTTTGACCGGACTTTAACCGGACTTCCACCGGACTTTGATAGGGCTTTGACCGGATTAGAATACAAACCGCTTCCCCTTATCTTTCCCGAGGGGGTCGTAAGAGGCGACCGAGGGATCTTTGAGCCAACATCCGCTCAGCTGGTGGTAGGATGTTTACATCCGGCCGGATAGCGACCACCGTACACGTGGTGAAAAACCTGCCATAGTGACTCACATATTGTGTGGGTCGCGTTCCAGGATCAGCCTGTGTACATCCGGTTCTTGGGGGGCCTGCAGCGTGACATGATGGCTGGCAGAGTCATTTATATCGGTTCATTGTCGGATGGAGATGGATTGAACTGCCGGCCAGGGAGACCCGTAGAAACGGTTGTCCCGCTGGCCGCCCGTGGTACAGTACAGGGGCCCAATCGAGACTAACCACCTCGAGAGGCTGCCCCACCATGCCACGCATAATCTTGGGTAGGTCCGTCGTGCCGATTGGTGACCGGATGTGGGGTCCCGGCGGCCTATCCTGGGAGGGTACGGGGGCCCTTCCGTCCGGCGGTTCAGTCTGTCTCCGTTCGGCAGCCTGGTAACTATGTGCATGTCACGGTCATCCATCTGTCATGTTGCAGGTCCCTCAAGCTGCTTCTTCCTTCTTCCTTCCCCATTACCCACCATGACAGTGCCATTAAAGAGAGCAGGTCCTACAGCGGTGCACAGCCCCACCACCGCGTTCACAATGGGGTTCACTAACATCCGTGGACTCCATTCGAACCTTAGTGCCGTCCACCACCATCTTGAGACGGCCCGGCCTGCAATGCTCTTCTTGACGGAAACGCAGATCTGCCGTCCGACCGATATGGCATATTTGCACTACCCCGGCTACTTGCTTGAAGAGAGCTTCAAGCCAAGGGCCGGGGTATGTTTGTATGTCCGGTCGGACGTCAGCTGTCGCCGTCTGCACTGCATGGAGGACCCTTCCTTTTCCACACTGTGGGTACACGTGGATCTTGGCTCCCAGAGCCGGATCTATGTGTGCCTTTACAGATCCCATAACGGGGATGACGAGACAACTCGGCTGTTTAACTATATCAGCCAGGCGACAGACGATGTGCTGGAGCAGTATCCGACAGCGGAACTGGTGGTCTTGGGGGACTTCAACGCGCACCATGAGCTGTGGTTGGGCTCCTCCAAGACTGACCATGCTGGACGTACTGCTCATGCATTTGCTCTGACTCACGACTTGTCACAACTGGTGAATCAGCCCACCAGAATCCCAGATGTGGCAAGTCACACGCCTTCATTGCTGGACCTTCTGCTGACGAGTCATCCAGCCGGGTACAGTGTGACGGTGGGCGCCCCATTGGGTACCTCCGATCATTGCCTGGTTGGATCCACAGTGCCTCGTTCTGCGCCTCCTTCGCCAGTCAAAGTCAGGCGCAGAATCTGGCACTACTCGTCTGCAGATTGGGATGGTATGCGAGAGTATTTCGCATCCATCCCTTGGGGGCAGCGCTGCTTTGAGGGTAACGATCCTTCCGCGAGTGCCGACGCTATTGCCGACGAGATCCGGTTAGGAATGGAATATTACATTCCTTCCTCGGAGGTCGTCGGTGGTGGTCGCGGACGCTCCTGGTTCAATCGCGAATGCGCAGATGCTGTTAGTGAGAAACAGGCTGCGTATCGCGATTGGATTAGGGGTCGCGCTATGAAGGATCCCAACATAAGTTCTCTCAAAGCGGCCTATAACCAAGCCACCAAGGCCTGCAAGAAGGCGTACGTCAGAGCGGATGCCCAGCGCATCAACAGGATTGGACGGGCTTTGGCGGATCATCCGACGAGCAGTCGTGCTTATTGGAGTCTTGCCAAAGCCGTCCAATCTAATTTCTGTCGCCCCTCGTTGCCACCGCTGAGATATCCGGATGGATCTCTGGCCCACAGGCCGCAAGAGAAAGCCACTCTATTAGCGGAACTCTTTGCGGCTAATTCGCGGCTCGAGGATGGTGATGCACCGCCGCCCACAATGCCTGATTGCGGACACTCCATGCCGGATGTTCGTATCAGGCATTGTGATGTGCGGCGTGAATTACGGTTCCTCGACGTCCGCAAGGCTAGTGGTCCGGATGGTATCCCCGCGGTGGTCCTTAAAATGTGCGCAGCCGAGTTGTCTCCTGTGCTGACGCGCCTATACCGCTCTTCCTTCCTCTCGGGTATTGTGCCCCAATCTTGGAGAGAGGCCAATGTGCAACCGATCCCAAAAAAAGGTGATCGGTCGGACCCTAACAACTACCGTCCAATCGCCATAACCTCAGTGATGTGCAAAGTAATGGAGCGGATCATAAATACACAGTTGATCCGCTACCTGGAGGATCACTCGCTGATCAGTGACCGACAATACGGCTTTCGGTCGAAACGATCAACGGGTGATCTTTTAGCGTACATGCTACATCGCTGGGGTGAGGCGGTTGATAAGCATGGCGAGGCTCTAGCCGTAAGTCTCGACATTGCTAAGGCATTTGATAGGGTCTGGCACCGTGGTCTTCTCTCCAAGCTTCCGGCATATGGGCTCCCCGACAACCTGTGCACGTGGATCTCCGGCTTTCTGCATGAGCGCAGAATGCGTGTCCTTGTCGAAGGACATGCTTCACGGCTCATGTCAGTTAATGCTGGAGTCCCACAAGGCTCTGTGCTTTCGCCCACCTTGTTTATTCTGCATATCAATGATATGTTACCACTCGGTAACATTCATTGCTATGCAGATGACAGCACAGTGCATGGGCGTTACTGCAGTAAGCCTCCAGGTAGCCGGGAAGTCACTGAGAGGGAGCGAGAGAATCTCGTCATTGAGCTTAACCGGACCTTGGATCTCATTTCGGAATGGGGTGCAAGGAATCTGGTTGAGTTCAATGCCAAGAAAACACAGGTGTGCGCGTTCACGTGCAAGAAATCCCCGTTCTCTCCCCTCCCCAATCTTCGGGGTATCCCGCTCGCAATGCGGAATAGCCTTAATATCCTGGGTATGGATATTTGCTGCAATATGAATCCAAGGAACCACATCGAGGGCGTAATATCCGCCACTTCAAGCAGGGTCGGAATCCTGAACAGGGTGCGTCGGTTTTTTACTCCCGGTCAGCTTTACCGCTTATACAAAGCGCAAGCGCGGCCGGGTACTGTTCGCACCTTTGGGACGGTTCCGCCCAATACTTACTCGATGCCTTGGACGGATTGCAGCGTCGGGCTGTCCGCGTTGTGAATGATGCAGACGTTACAAGACACTTAGAACCGCTACAATTGCGGAGGGACATTGCCTCACTGAGCGTCTTGTACCGTCTGTATCACGGTGAATGCTCCGAAGAATTGTTTGACCTTATCCCATCCTCGCCTTTCCTTAACAGAACCACGCGTGCTAGCTTGCGGAGCCACAGCTTCGTGGTCTCCTCCATCTCAGCTCGAACTAAAAAGTTCGCAAATTCGTACTTCTGCCGGACCATTAAGCTGTGGAATAGTTTGCCGGCACACGTGTTCCCTCCTTCCTATAATATTGGGTCCTTTAAACGGAGTGTGAAGAAGCAGTTAGGCAGGCCGGCATGATTGTGCCGACCAACGATAGACACACTGTTTGTCTTTGGTTGACACTATTCCTGGATTGCGTTACACTTACCATCAGGTGTGGCGTAGTCATTTTGCCGAGCCAGGATAAAAAAAAAAAAAAAAAAAAAAAACTTCGACAGGGCTTTAACCGGACTTCGACCGGACTTTGACCGGACTTTGACCGGGCTTTGACCGGATTTTGACAGGACTTTGACCGGTATTTGACCGGACTTCGACCGGATTTTGACCGGACTTCGACCGAACTTTGATAGGGCTTTGACCGCTTTTGACAAACTTTGACAGGACTTTGACCGAATTTCGACCGGTATTTGACCGGATTTCGACTGGACTTTAACCGGACTTTGACAGAACTTTGATAGGGCTTTCACTGGATTATGACAAACTTCGACAGGGCTTTAACCGGACTTCGACCGGACTTTGACCGGGCTTTGACAGGATTTTGACAGGATTTTGACAGGACTTTGACCGGACTTCGACCGGATTTTGACCGGACTTTAACCGGGATTCGACCGGGCTTTGACCGGTTTTGACAAACTTTGACATGACTTTGACCGGTATTTGACCGGATTTCGACTGGACTTTAAATGGACAGCAAAATGACTGCACTACACCTGATGATAAGCGTAGTGCAAGTCCAAAAAAACCAGTGACCAACAAACAATGAGTTTATCGGTGATCACCAGAATCATCTTGGCCTGTGTAAATGTAAATGGCATGTATGTATTGTTGGACGTTACGTACGTTAGACGGTACCCCATATGGTATTGCCATATATTATTAATTTAATATAATGATTTCTCATGTTTGCTAACAGGGGAGTGCAAGTGCACCCTCTTACACCCTGTTGTCGGCGCCCATGGATACGGTTGAACAGGTGTATGACACTTAGTTTACGCGAAATATTACACATTGAAATAAAACTAATTTAAACGGATTTTATAGCGATCAGGCGAGCGACTTGCTCGTCACGTCATTCAATCAATAAAAAAAAGCGGAAATTAATTTATTTTCTTTTCTTCTGCTTAACAACTAGGCACTTATTTTTGTCACTCACAGTGTGTATATTGGTGGGAGTGGTGTCCTGCTTGGAGGGTAGTTCGTTGACGACCCTCCACAACCGTTTCCTTGCGTCAGGCGACAACCTGCCTGAGCCAGGACGGAGCGCAGCGCCGAACGCACTGTCAGGAGTCGGGAGATTCTTGTCGACTGTAAATAAACATTTTTTTTATAGCAAAGGCGGACAAATTGGGTCATATGATGATAAGTGATCTCTACCACTCATGACCATCCACAATATCAGAAACATCATGGCTGCATTGCCGACCTTACAGGAGAGGGATAATTAAGGGTAATGGGGGGGGATATGGACCTCCGGGTATCTCACTCACCGTAAGAAACGCAGCAAGAAACCTTGATCTGTTTAATTATCATATCAAATTGGATATAGAAGAGCAGTGTCTCCTAACACAGGTATTTCATACTTAAAAGGAGACACCAAAACCAGCAAACTGTAATAAATGTGGTCAATGCCAAATAAACTATTTTGTATTGTATTTGTTATCTTTGTAAGAAATGCAACAGCAAGCCGCTGCTACTCCACGTTGATCTATAAGACAATGGTAACAACCCAGTCGAGCCGTGCCATTTATCCTGTAGACAAAATTGTCTACAGCGTGACACTACTTATAATACATACAACTTGCAAAAATAGTGATTCTAGTTACATACGAGTACATCGCTCTCAAAGAACAAAATGTAAACGTGATAGCGAAGCGGTAACGGTACATCCACAGTAGGTTAATGGATTGACCTATAATGTGTCTTAGACCACACATATACAGTATTATACAAATTTAATGGTAAGCTGATGCAATCGAAAGCCTTCCAATGAGAATAACAGGGGATTAAAGACTGAGTCTCATAGGTCGAAACTCGGCTTCGAAGTATGCCTATAGTAATTTGATATTGCATACCGCGGTATCGATACTAACAAAACATCGACCCTAATTTATCGACAATAGTCGGCGTCGAAAATCGATGTGTATACTCACTATCAAGTATAGTATATTTTTTCAAACAGTTAACGTCGACAATGTTTTTTAAAAAAAAACTGTGTTTCAAGACGATATGAATACCGAAATAAATTGTATGGAAAAATTGATGGTAAAATTTAGATACACTTATTATATAATTCGTAATTGATCGAAAAGTATCGAAGTAACATCTTGCTTTTATCTATACTTTAACTGTTATAGTAAATAGTTAGTCCCTTCACACTGCATTGCTTTAAAGCGGCAATATTGTTACTTATTATTTTTTTCGATTATCCATGTGGTTTATAGGGTGACTCACATGGATCCCGTGGCGTCCGTATAGGATCGGAAGGCATATCTCCTCTACGTAATGCTTGCAGGCGACGTCTCGTGGTAGGACTCAATAGTTGTAAGTTAGGAGTCGATAAAGCGTCTTCTAGCGGTGGTGTACGGACTGCTGCAGCGTCTGTGAAAATTAATGCGATTGAATCGATTTTCATTTTATTATTTTATCCAAATATTACAGAAAGTTGTGACCATATTTAATATCGATAAGATCAATCACATCACTACAAACTATTTGCATTCCCTCTGCACGCCTAGTAACTGTCTCGGTAGCGTAGTTGTATTGCGTAAGCGGTACGACTGCTAAGCTGAGGTCACGGGTTCGATCCCGGTTCGGGTCATATGATATTGGGCTTTTCATCATGAAGTGCTCAGTGTCGCCGCGCAGTACCCGAGACGTATTATAAAACGTAATTTGCAATAAAAAAAACCTGATTAAATTCCTGAAAACTCTTGACCACTTCAACTTGAAGGGCACACCATAAAGATTGCAAAAAAAAAACTTTTAAAACTATGGTACTGCCTACCTAGTTTCCCATCCTCCTTAAGTTCATGCAGCCTACTCGGCGTTTCTTGTGAATCACCGCCCAATAATCCTTGGCGGGCCATCGCTATGTACCTCGAAGCTGGAGACATCTCATCTACACCATCTGCAACTATAACAAATGTACAGACATACTAACATACAAGTGTTATGCCGTGGGAGTCATATACTATGAGAGGACGATAGCCCCAATACTCGATAGTCCCAATTGGTTCTCCTATAAAATATATTGGATGTAAAAAGAAAAGCATCCGAATACAAAGATTGATGGTAGTACTGGTGAGTGATGATAAAATAAAATAGCGAAATAAATATAGATTAGTTAACTTATACACAGCGTTTGGGTAAATAAATACCATGATTATTCATCATTTAGATAATTTTAACCGACTTCATTAATAGGACAGTGTAACCCTTCCCAATCCCTCAATTATGCCTTCCCTTTGAGGTCGGCAATGCGCTTGTGATCCTTCTAGTATTGTAGGCGTACATGGGCGGTGGAGATCACTTACCATCGTAACCTTGCGTAATAAACTTCGATAAGGACTCACCAAAGTCAACATCACAAAAATTCACGTAGTTAAATTCTTAAAAAAGCGACCATATTGACCATAAATCAGTACGCGTCAGAGAAGAAACTAAATCGAACTCACGGGACGATCGAGTCACCGTATTGTTAGTTCAAACTAATCGAAGTAATTTTCATACTAAACGACTAAGTCCAAGTTAATAATAACAATACACCCAACAGTCACATACATAGTCCTGACCCCACAGTATGATACAAGTCTTGTTTCGGGGGTATCAGGAACTACGAGAGACTTTCGGTCTCACAACACGCAGACCTCGAAACAAATATATGCGGATCACACAAACATTTGTCTCGGTGCGGGGATCGAACCCGCGGCCTCTCGCTTCACACCGGCTACTCGCCCGCTGCGCCACGGAGGCTGTCAAGTTAGTTTTATAGAGATCACAGCGTCAGTACTTACCATTCGCCGTCTTCGCTTTGGGTGTATTTTCGGCACTGGGTACTGAACCACGGCGCGGCACACACTCCCCTTGCGGCGGTAACATTGCATTCTCTTTGTCTGTACACTCGTTGGGTTGTATTACATTTCTTTCGATGTTGTCCTCATCTGATGGTTTATTGGGTGATGGTGGTGCTGAAAGTATAAAAAGAAGTTAGGTTTTCTTTAAATGGAAAAAGACTTGTGGAAAGAGAGTGCTGGTGGTAAGATATTCATATCCTCTGGGCTATCCTATTTGGACCTCTGGAAATCTTGTTGTACGCAGGCGCAAAGGCAAGTGATTGCATTTATCTCATTCTCTCACAGACTAAATCCTATTAACGAATATGTTTGTCTTTTTCACTGTCGTTTTTTCGTTTCATCGAAATGTCAAATCACGGCTAAAGAAGTTTCACTTCAAAAAATCAAGCACATCGTGTTCCAGCGTTCATCAGCGTTACAATACCTTTAGTATCGCCGACAAGGTGTCCTCTCTCACTGACCCTCCTGCCCTGTGTGGCGCAGGCCATCAGCCACGAGGCCTTCACGGCGGGCAGCCCCCACTTGAGCGCGCCGCAGTACTTGTCGCCCACCGCCGTCGGGCAGATCAGGTGGGTGGACGCACACGCGTTCGCAGTGTTGCGCCGGCAAAAACGGAGCTGGGTCCTGAATGCAACACCATTATAATGACGATCACAAAATACTCAGTCGGTCAGTCGGCCGGGGTTAGAATGTGGCGTAAAAACACGAAACGAACGTTTATATTTTTTTGAAGTGATAACTTCTTATAAGAGGGTGAATCGATTATATATTTTTTATTAAATTACACTTTAAAAAAATATCTGTCTGAATTAAGCTTTTCTAGTCCCTTTTCGCACCACATAAAATTTCATAACCCTTTTTATCAATTCTACAGAAAATAATCACGTCGCTCCATAGCCATGTGTACCACCGGGCAGTGGTAGTGCTGGACCGATACCAGATATAGTTGATGTAGTACAACACTCACGTAGCTCCCAGCAGCTTGGCCAGTTCATCCAGGAAGGCCCGTTCGACCCCGCTGTACGTGCTGAGGCTGGCCACCACGCCCCGCAGCGGCGCGGTACTCCACGAGGCCAGCCGCACCGGACGGTGGTAGTACTGGATCGGTACCAGCTATAGTTGATGTAGTACAACACTCACGTAGCTCCCAGCAGCTTGGCCAGTTCGTCGAGGAAGGCCCGTTCGACCCCGCTGTACGTGCTGAGGCTGGCCACCACGCCCCGCAGCGGCGCGGTACTCCACGAGGCCAGCCGCACCGGACGGTGGTAGTACTGGATCGGTACCAGCTATAGTTGATGTAGTACAACACTCACGTAGCTCCCAGCAGCTTGGCCAGTTCGTCGAGGAAGGCCCGTTCGACCCCGCTGTACGTGCTGAGGCTGGCCACCACGCCCCGCAGCGGCGCGGTACTCCACGAGGCCAGCCGCACCGGACGGTGGTAGTACTGGATCGGTACCAGCTATAGTTGATGTAGTACAACACTCACGTAGCTCCCAGCAGCTTGGCCAGTTCGTCGAGGAAGGCCCGTTCGACCCCGCTGTACGTGCTGAGGCTGGCCACCACGCCCCGCAGCGGCGCGGTACTCCACGAGGCCAGCCGCACCGGACGGTGGTAGTACTGGATCGGTACCAGCTATAGTTGATGTAGTACAACACTCACGTAGCTCCCAGCAGCTTGGCCAGTTCGTCGAGGAAGGCCCGTTCGACCCCGCTGTACGTGCTGAGGCTGGCCACCACGCCCCGCAGCGGCGCGGTACTCCACGAGGCCAGCCGCACCGGACGGTGGTAGTACTGGATCGGTACCAGCTCTTGTTGGGACAGACAGTCTTTCTGTAACAATGATGATAGTATTTTGCTGGTGGTGGGATATTCATATCCGCTCGAATAGCGACCACTGTACACATGGTGTTAAAATTTGCTATAGCGACCCAAACGTTTTGTGTGGATCGCGTTCGAGGATCAGTCTGTGGACTTCCGGTCCTCCGGGTTACGACATGATTTGATGGTTTGTTAGGGTGAGTATAGGGGTACATCCTTGTATCCCTGTGTCTGCATCGGTCATCCGCCTGCCCTGTCCCAGACCCTTCGATTTGCTCCTTTCCTCTTCCGAGCGTGAAGAAGCATTTATACAGGCCTGTATGATTCCGATGACCACCGATAAATTCATTGTTTATCGGTGGTCGCCAGTTTTTTGGACCGCACTGTGGTTACCACCAAGTGTAGTGCAATCATTTTGCCGTGCCCGAATTAAAAAAAAAAAATACGGGTTGCACTCTAGGAGTGCCGACAGAAGTGAAAACTTACCAAACAAGATGCGAGAATACAAAATTACGGCAACATGCCCACTCGACATGATAAAAGTACATTCTACTCTCTTCGCGTTTATGCGAGCCTGGTACTTTTTACGGCAACATTTTCTAAATAAGACAAAACCTAAAAAGTTTTTCTTTGTCCTAATCGTCATTTGTTTATTAATTACGGCTACTCGCCATGAAAAGAGGACATTCTACTCTCTTCGCATTTATGCGAACCTGGTACTTTTTTTACGGCACCATGTTCCTATTAAAACACAGTTATTATTTCGAACAGACTAACATTTATTCTATAAAAGTATCAGAGGTAAATCAAAGTTGCATATTCCATACACTAGATGGCGCTACAATACACTTATTATTTTGTTACCAAATTATAATACCACCACTTAACAAAATAATCTAAAAACACACCAACAAAGTTTACAATAGGTAAGTATTACAATAATATAAAAATCAACACAACTCTACTAAACCTATTTTCTTCATGAAATTATAATGTTTAATTTTACACAAACTTTTTGTAAACATATCAGCTGGCATGTCTGATGTTTTTAAATACTCAATTTTTACCAAATCATTTGCAACTGCCTCTCTAATAAAATGATATCTTACATCAACATGTTTACTTCTTTTATGATACATACAATTTTCTGAAAGCTTTTTTGCACTTTGATTATCATTACATAATACAACTGGCAGTTTTTTTCTATTTATAAGTTCACATAATAAGTTTTTTAAGAAAATTGCCTCTTTACTGGCCTCACAGACAGCCATATATTCGGCCTCTGTGCTCGATAATGCAACTGTTTGTTGCTTTCTACTTTCATGTGATACAACACACCCAGAAAATATAAAACAATATCCTGTATAGGATCTCCTATCTATAGCATCGGAGGCCCAATCAGCATCAACAAAACCAAGTATATCTGAATCATTTTTTACATACATTAATCCATACAATTTTGTAGAACTTAAGTATTTGAGAACTCGTTTTGCATGCTTCCAATGTGTTTCATTATTACAGTTATTAAATTGGCTCAAATAACTTATACAATAAGATATGTCTGGCCTGGTTAAGACTGATAGATACATTAAACTACCAATCAGCTGTTGATATAGACAGTTTGACATTTCATTTTTACTCTTTTCTAGTTTTAAATTAACTTCCATAGGAGTATCTATATTTTTACAATTTTCTAATTTAAATTTATTCAACAACTTTTCAATAAAATCTTTTTGATCAATACATATTTTATTTTCATTTATTTTTACATTCATACCTAAACATTTTCTCAGCTGTCCTAAATCTTTCAATTTAAATCTGACATTTAAATGTTTTTTCAGATGATCTACTTCCTCTTTACAATTAGAAAATATGAAAAAATCATCAACAAATAATGCAATATAGGTTTTATACTTTTCTGATGATTTAACAAACAAACATGGCTCATATAAAGATTTTATATAATTCAACTGCTGTAAACAATCATCTACTTCTTTATACCATTGCCTTGCTGATTGTTTAAGACCATAAATTGCCCTATTTAATTTTAAAACTTTATTTTTATTATCTTTACATATGAGATTCTGTGGCAATTCCATGTATACAATTTCTTCAAGACGTCCATTTAGAAAAGCTGTGGTGACATCTAAATGAGTTATATTGAGATTTGAACGCACACTAATAGCAAACAACAATTTCAACGTTGAGTATTTCAGAACTGGTGAAAAGGTCTCTTTATAGTCAATTCCTTCACGTTGCGTGAAACCCTTAGCAACCAGCCTTGCCCTATACCTCACTGTGTTATCACTATTTAACTTTTTTCTAAAAACCCATTTACACTGAACCACTTTTCCTTCACTTGGTCTATCTACCACATCCCATGCTTCATTGTCACTGAATGACTGCAACTCTTCCTTCATAGCACTGCACCATTCTTCTTTTTCTGGACCGCTCATCACTTCTTCATAAGTAAGACTGTCATCATGCATATCCATACTTTCTGTAACACATACATTACTGTACCCATACCTAACTGGTGGCCTTCTTTCACGTTGAATCCTTTCTTCTGAGCTGGATCTTTCAGATTCAAATGTATCCTCATTTGACTGAATGTCACAGAATTCTTCTGAAGTAGAAGAATCTAAGGTATTATCTGGCATGTATGTGATATCTGTTGGATCAACAATGTTCTCCGAACTTGCAGTAGAACTGTTAGCTTCATCTTTTTCAATCTGGCTATCATCTCCTTCTTTCTTCTCTTCCACTAAGGCTTTTACAGTATTAGCTTCTCTACTACACTCCATTATGATGACATCTCTGCTAGTCGTTATCTTTTTGGTCTTCGGGTTATATACGCGATAACCCTTGGTGTTTTCTGCAAAACCGAGAAGTATATATTGTTCTGCCTTCTTATCCCATTTTGTTCTATTTATTTTGGGTATGTGAACCATGGCAGGGCTTCCAAATACTCTGATATGCTCAAGATTTGGTTTTCTTCCACTCCATAGCTCATAAGGAGTTTTCTGAAGACCAGAGGCTAATGTTCTGTTTCGCAAATACACTGCAGTGTTGACTGCCTCTGCCCAGAATTTCTTTTCCATCTTAGCATCAAATAGAAGACATCTAGCCCTTTCTACAACGGTCCTATTAAGCCTCTCACATAAGCCGTTTTGCTCTGGTGTGTGAGGATTCGTTTTTTGATGCACTATACCTTCTTTATTCAAAAAACTTTCAAATTCTGTGGAACAAAACTCCCCACCGTTGTCTGTTCTTAATATCTTAATGCTCTTTTCTGTTTGTTTTTCAACTAGAGCTTTGTAAATCTTAAAATATTTCAGAGCTTCATTTTTTGCTTTAAGAAAATATACAAAGGCCATTCTGCTGTAGTCGTCTACAAAAAGGAGAAAATACCTTGACTTTCCTTCTGAGATAGTCTCCATTGGGCCGCAAACATCCGCATGCACCACCTCTAACACACTTTCACATCTGGAACCTCTGTGTGTAAATGGCAATCTCATTAACTTCCCTTCACAACATGTGACACACTGGGACTTGTCAATTTCAGCCTTTTCTGGGAAAGACACCCCCTCCACAGCGCCGTTTTTCATATTGTTCAGGTCCTTACTGTTAATATGGCCTAACCGTCTATGCCATAACAAACTTGTTGCTGTTTCTGCTTTACATGCCAACAGACAATCCTGTTTTGTGTCTAATCTGTACACTCCATTCATGAGACGGGCTTTTGCAACAACAACTTTGTTGTGATTCAAAATTTTGCAAATATCTCCTTGGAAAATAACTTGATTTCCATTTCTTATAAGTTCACTCACTGATAAGAGATTAGTCGTGAGGTTAGGAATGCACAAGACGTTCTTAACAGTAATATTGTACTCTGAGTCGTCCACCACCGTAGTTATCTGTGTATTTCCGGAGCATAATACCGGTACTGTCGTCTTATTAGCTACAACAATGCTTTTCATAGCTTGGTTATATGATACATCTTGTAAACGATTTACATCTGTAACCATATGCGCACTGGCACCTGAGTCAATGTACCAATCTGTGCTTTTGTAGCTCGAGTTCATGAAGAAAACGCTGAACACTGCACTTTCTTTCTCTTTATTGTATTTGCACTGGTTTTTGTAGTGGCCGATTTGTTTACATCGGTAACAACGAATTTGTTTGACAGATTTCGGAGATGGCGTCACCGACTTTGATGTTTCTGTAGTGTTTCTATATTTCTTATTGCGCTGCTGCCAACCTTTAGATAAAAATGCACTGTCATTTCCACTACTATCCACTTCAGAACTCATATCCAATAATTTCGACTTAATGACGTCGGTACTTATGGCCATGCCCGAATGTTCAATTGCCATTATCATTGGGGCAAACTTTTCAGGTAATCCTGCCAATAATAAGCACCCAACCCACTCGTCAGTAATCGTAAACCCTGTGCTTCCCAATTTTTGTGCGGTGTCCACAATCTGGGTTACGTAACTCGTCATTGATTCGCTATCTTCTAGCCGGATCGATATTAAATGCCTCAGCAAACTGATTTTTCTTTGGAAACCGGAGTCATCGAAAAGTATCTTCAGACGCTTCCACACATCCTGAGCAGTTTTCTCATCCTTGATATGGACATACAAGCTTGAATCAATCGTCATAATAAGTTTGGCCTTGGTCTTCTTATTCTCTGCGTCTGATGAGCTTGTATCCGGATCTTTCGTTATGTCCATGCCTTCGAGTAAGAGAAAATTCTCTGCGGCGAACGCCCACTCGTCGTAGTTCTCCCGACCCTTGAGTTTCGGTACATTTACCAAATAACTGCCGGCCATCTTGGTAGCTTAGATTAGCCGCGCCACACACAATCGACACGACTTTCAAAAATGTTCTAGTTCACTGTAGTTTTAAGTCCAAAATCGAATCAATGAACAACACGAGTGAGTTATTGTCCTTTTTACAACTTTATTTTCGGAAAATACACTAATTAACGCGTGATTAAGGGACTGGGCCCATAACCTATTAAAACACAGTTATTATTTCGAACAGACTAACATTTATTCTATAAAAGTATCAGAGGTAAATCAAAGTTGCATATTCCATACACTAGATGGCGCTACAATACACTTATTATTTTGTTACCAAATTATAATAGTTCCAAATTATAAATAAGTACATATTTCTTTAACAATCGTCATTTTTTATCAACATCAAGAACAAAATTACGGTAACATGTCTATTCGCCATTAAAAAAAAAAACACAGTCCTGTGAAAGTCCGGTCAAAGTCCAGTCCAATCCGACTGGTCACTGTGTGACGCTACCTGGGACTTCAAAATTATCGAAGTTCCAGGGAAGTCGGCTAGCGTTGGCTGGTCAACTGGCTCGCGTGACGTCTCACGGAACGTTCTCGAATATTCTGGAACCTTCCGCTCACCGCCGCTCGCGTTACGGAACGTTTCGGTTCACCCTCCCATAAGAAGTTATCACTTCAAAAATGTGGATCAAAATATATTAACCAAAAAACTTATTAACAAAGTACTGCATTGTATTAGACTATACATTAAGTTGTTATAATACGTTAAGTCACAAAATGATCAACAAATTAATTATTTCTTACGTTCATGCGAATGTTACCCTTAGTCAGTCTACCCTGTGACCACGAAGGCTGAAAAGCTTTGGAAACGTCGGGCCCAAAATAAAAAACCGCGATAAAATCCGCTTTATTTCAATGGTCAGTAAATTGATCAGTAAATACGTTCATCTAGCTAGATCAGTGTTTTCCAACGTGGGCCCACGCCCCACAGGGGGGCAATTTGATAGTCAAGGGGGGGGGATAATTTAAAAATGGATTCGACACGACTTTAACCCTATCTCTTTGGGTTATTTAAATGCAATGCTAGATATCGGTGATAAATTTAACAAAAAAATGTAAAGGGTCCCCACCCTTTACATGGCCTAAAAAAGGTTGGGAAACACTGGTCTACAGCGTGGCTCTACCACTCATATATATCGATTGAAAGCTGTTTTGACGGTTTAGTCCAAGCTATTTAGCAGTTGAATGACTAGAATCCGTGTTGACCCTATAACAAGTACTGTAGATAGATGCAATAAGGACTCACCACCCAGAAGACAGTGACAGGCTCAGCATCAGCAGTGAGCAGTTCCTCTGGATCGAAGTCCAACGGCACGAGCGCGTGCGAGCCGCCCGCCCCCGCGCCGCACAGCGCGCCCCCCGCCGCAGACACCTCCGCCCCTATCTCGATTATAGCCTCTTCATCCAAGCCTTGCACCTCCAGCTTTATACCTGCATGCCGATATACTTATAAACTGCTATATTTTGCAACAGAAAAGCACGACGCTAGTTAAAATGTCGGTATCTTTATGTAAATTAGGTGTATCCGGTTCGAAGGACCAAAATAATAAGAATGAAGCACGACATATTGAACATATTTTAAGTAACGCTGATGACACACTGTTACAATATTATTATTATTATTGTTGACACTTCGATTTACCTCTCCATTCAACCTAGGCATCAGAATTAGGTCATAGTTAAGCCCTAATTAAAGCCCTATATTTAACATGCCTTAATTTTAACAAAACACAGTGTGGCTTGTAAGGCGTAACTAATTACAATATGGAAGACAATTGTTTAGATTAATACTAATTTCTCTACTAGTGTGTGTGATATTATATGTTGAGAGGTTAATTTTTTTTCTCCGTACTGCGTCATATCTTATGCAAATTTATATGGAACCATATCACAACTAAACTATATTTAAAAAAACTTTTCTGTCAGATTTGATGTAACATCAAATGAACTGACGTATTTTGTTATACCACAAAAAAAAAATACGCGCGCAACTGAAAAAAATACACAATTATTTTCTTATGCACATATCAACTGACCTCTAAATATCTGTTCTATTTCCTCGGTGGGGTCTTCAGTGACGTCCTCTGTGACATCTGGTTGTTCCTGATCGGTGACATTAGGCGCTGCCGGTTCTGGTGTTTTCTCCTTTTCAAGCTGCACATTTTCAACAGCAGCTTCTGGAAAGTCATAGAACATTTGTGCATTAATTTATTTTATAATATTTTGATAGTTTGTACGAATGTACAGTTCATAGAAAATTCTATATTGAACAATTTTTATACCTTATACAGTGCGTTTTTTTATGGGAAATCCTTTACCATGAAATATATAGATAAAATTTCTGAGGAATCCCTAAGTCGCAGTTGTATTGCGCATACGTAACGACTGCTGTGCTGAGGTCTCAGGTTCGACCCGAGTCGGGTAAAACTGATACTGGGTTGTTCTAACACGAAACGCTCAGTATCAGCCCAATATCTGGAATTAATATATCTGGTACTATGGACAGTATGACGATAAGCTCGCCCCCTATCACATCATGGGACGTAAATACACTCGGCGAAATGTGAGTGTACTGTTTACACCTCTGTCTACCCCTTCGAGGATTACAGGCGTGTGTATATCAGATTTTCTATTACCACTACGCAATATAACTCACGACTCAAGTATTGGTTGACCAGTTCATCCTGAGGTTCCTCTATGGTCGGCGGCGGGAGATCCAGCGGTTCTCGTCTCAGTAACTGCAGGTTCCTCTTGCTCATGGGGGACGCTGCTTCCACTACTGGTTGCTTTCGAGCACTCTTTATCGGTGTCGATGGTTTTGTGTCTATTAGGAACTTGAGAAAAATTAAAGATATAAAACATAATGACTTCTTATATTTACGCGAATATTTACACATTGAAATAAAACTAAAATTAGAATAAACTAAATAAAAATTAGTTTTATTTCAAGGTATAGATTTATTACAGTTTTTCACATAAAATCAAATTACATTTTTATGCACCGACCCAAGTCCGAGTAACGAGAAAAACCGTAGCTCACACGGGGGAAAAAACGCGTCCCGTGGTTGGTGGCACGCAGGTGACGCCGGCGCGAATCGGCCAATCGAAGCGCCTGAAAACGTGGAGGCCGCGGTACGCGACCAATAACGCGCGGTCTAAGTTTTGGCGGGAACTCTGACAGTGCAGATCATCGTTTATTTTAATTTATTTCATAAACTAGTTTAGAGTTGTGTTTGTTGTATAAAAGTGGTATGGATTTGTTCAATAAACATTGATGGCGATGAACAGTGTATGAAAACATTGAAATAAGTGAATTAAGAATCGTACTGAAAGGAGTTAACACCAAAACTTCGACAAGACCTTGAAATCGACCGCACCCGTGTTTCATCGTTCTTGTAAAAATAACTTGAGAATGAATTGTACTTGACACTGGCTAAATGCATAGTACTGCAAGAGCCATAAATAAAATAAATAACAATAACGCGCGGTCTGTTGGACGGCGGTATTGCGCGGGCTTATTGGAATGCCTTAATCGGCTCTCCGCGTTACAAATGTGAATTTAAGTTAGGGAATTGTAAAAAGCCGATTGATATTCTGTTTATCATGAAAATATAACTGAAGCCATGTAATACCATAGAATGTAATACCATACCATGTAATGACATAGATTTCAATAGATCGGTTCACCAAGGTTAAGGTCATTACCAGTTCGCAGGTTGAAGGTACAGTACATTGTATTTATAAGCATTACTATTAGGCCTAGTGAACGCGTGCGCATAGTGACGATTTCTCCTAATGTCATTAGTTATTTTTACATGCTAATATAACTGACTAATCATGTACACATAATTCGACATTTGGTAAAGAGTTTACTCAAGTGTTTTTTTTTTATTTTTATAACAAAAATAAAAATTGTTGTTTTTGATTATGGGTCTAACTCATCCATATTAAAATCGTTGATAATTTATTTACCTGTACATATAAAAATCAATGCCACTCTTTAACTCTTTGCAAAAATTAAATTGCTGAACCGATTTTGATGTTTTTTTGCGTTTGAGTGGGTTCTGGGATGGTTTAGATTCCCAATTGAACCCGATAGGTGGCATTGCAATGTGGCTGAACTCAACTTTTAATCATATATTGCGGATGAAACCGCTCCGGACAGCTATAGATGAATAAAAATCCCAAGTGCTAGTGCGATAGTTACCGGCGTCTCATCTAGCGGTTTGGCGGCCCGCACGCTCCGCAGCACCCACAGCGCGGACACGAGCCGCGCCGAGCTCGCCAGCGCGTGCACCCGCGACGCTGCCACTGCTGGACTCTTGCCGCTGCCGCTGCCGCTGCCGGCTATTACGGCGTGCGTGAGTCGCGGGTGCGGCGCGTCGTACCGCACGCCGCCGCACCGCGACACTGACGCCGCACACAGCTCGCGCGCGCGACCCTCCACGTCCACCAGCCAGATCTGACAAGTACACCAAACAGCACTAGCTTCACATTCTATGTGGTGGGATGCCATGCGATGGCACGGGATGGGATGGGATGGGATGGGATAGGATGGGATGGGACAAGACGGTATGGGACGGTATGGGACGGTATGGGACGGGATTGAATGGGACGGAATGGGACGGGATGGGACGGGATGGGACGGGATGGGACGGGATGGGACGGGATGGGACGGGATGGGACGAAATAGAACGGAATGGGACGGAATGGGACGGGATGGGACGGGATGAGATGGGGTGGGTTGCTAAAGATTGGAACAGGAAAAAGGGATAAAATGTTATAAGATAGAATGGGATGAAACATGATTATAAGACAGAGTGGGTTAAAACAGAATGGCATGTGATAATGTGTAATAAGCTATGTGAAGAACTGAGATGGGATAACACAAGATTGAATGTGATAAGGTAACAAAAGTGATACAGTTAATGTGCAATGAGTCTATTAGTAGTAATATTTATTTGGTCTCCATATAAATTTCAATAATATTATATTATTATTCATATATATAAAGTCTCCAAGATTACTCTCATTTGTAGAGGAGTTCCGTGCCCAGCAGTGGGGTATTATATAAGATTGATGTTATTATTAAGCAAAAATATGTGATATCTTGTGAACAGGGTAATTGCCTATGTTGAATTTCATATATTATTTTATAAACAGAAACAACACCACAAAGAACATTTATTCAAAGCACTGCATGGTACTAAATTGCCTCACAAAAAATACACCATATCTATTCACAGGACCAAGCTTAATAAAAATCTTTTCCCAATATTTGTTCTGTCATACATTGAAAAAAATAAACTCACACAAAATCCATCGAATATAGGTCCAGCCTTTTTAATATCATTTACGTCGAAGCTGTCCAGCTCCATTTGTAACTCCTTGTCGATAGACGTGTCGTTTGATTTTCGCGCTTCTTGAGACAACTGTAAAGAAGAATATAAATACAGTATCGGCACTTGTGTAGGGCGTCCGGCTACACGGTGGACCGACGACTTGAAAAAGATAGCAAAGAAAAACAGGTAGCGGGTGGATGCGGATTGCCAGGATGGTTGGCGCTCACTTGGAGAGGCTTACGTTCAACGGCAATAAGCTGATGATGATGATTAGCACTTATTTTTTTTATCCGAGCACGGCAAAGTGACTGCACTAAACCTGATGTTAAGCGTAGCGCAGTCCATCAGTGACAAACAATGAGTTTATCGGTGGTCACCAGTCATGCCGGCCTGTATAAATGCTTCTTCTTTTAGAGGGAAAAAGCAAATCGAGGAGCCTGCGACAAGACAGGCGGATGACCGATGCAGGCACAGTATTACTAGGAGATACCCCTATACCTGTCCCAACCAACCATGAAGTCATGTCGCAAGCCCCTCGGAAGAACCGGATATACACTGGCTGATGCTGGAACGCGATCCACACAACGTGTGTGTGTCACTATGGCAGGTTTTAACACCATGTGTACGGTGGTCGCTATCCGGGCGGACATGAATATCCTACCACCAGCTACTTACGGTCCCACAACAACATATAATTTATTTATTCCACCTACCTTCATCCTCCCAGACATTGCAGACACATCCACCGATCTAGTCTCATCCACATAGTTACTGGGCGGTCGCAGATTTGTAATTCTAGAGAAATTTAAACCTGAAATATAAAGAAAGAAAAGACATTTATTATTGGAGCAAAACACATAAAACAAGACGTAACGTAAATTATAAGTTGCTCTAAGAATGGGTTCTCTAATTCAGCTACCTGCTACAATAAGGGGCCTAGAATGACGTGCGGACTTAGAGTTGCATAACAAGAGTGGTGGAGCCACGCTGTAGACAGTTTTGTTTATAGCATGAATGGGCCGGCTCGACCGGGTCGTTACCACTGTCTCACAGAAAACCGACGTAAAGTAGCTGCTTGCTGCTGCGTTTCGTACGGTGAGTGAGATATTCGGAGGCCCAAATCCCCCTCCCCTTCCCAATCCCTAATTATCCCTTTCCTTTAAGGTCGGCAACGCATCCATGATTCATCTGGTATTGTGGGCGTACATGGGCATTGGTGTTCACTTACCATCAGGTGACCCATTTGCTCGTTTGCCAGCCTATGCTATACGCAAAGTCGGGACCAAAATTAAAATAAAAAGCCGCGATGAAATCCGTTTAAACTAGTTTTATTTGAATCTATCATATTCGCGTAATCATAAGAAATCATTATATTATTACAACTTACTCATATCAGGCAGTCGATGCTCAGCCAGAGGTGATGAGGTAGACGCTCCTACTATCTTGTATTTAACAACAGGTAAAGCGACTCCTTTCTCCGCTGAATCCTTCACCCATGAAGGTAACACACATACTTTGCTATATTCCATCGCAGCTTTGTATTTCTCACTGCCAATACCCTCCCTGCAATTTAAAGAAAATAGGTTCAGGTACGTCAGATGATAGGTCCCTCGTATGTGAGAGAGCGTTTGGGTTGGTAGCACC
The DNA here is from genome assembly GCA_949126905.1 of Amorpha juglandis. Classification (NCBI taxonomy): domain Eukaryota; kingdom Metazoa; phylum Arthropoda; class Insecta; order Lepidoptera; family Sphingidae; genus Amorpha; species Amorpha juglandis. The sequence goes on from OX421368.1 coordinate 2,408,928, forward strand.
GCTTCGTTTATTTCTGCCGCCAAGCAACAGTGTATAAGTATTGTTGTGTTTCGGTTTGAAGGACCTTGAAGCCAGTGGAATTACTGGGCATAATGAGATTTAACATCTTACGTCTCGGGGAGACGAGCGCAGTTCAGTGCCATGCAGTGCTTTTTAATTCAAAGTTCCGTGTGGTGTTGCTTCTGTTTATGAGCACGCGTGGCGCTTACCATCAGGCGAGCGACGTGCTCGTCTCGTCATTCAATGAAATAATAAAAAAAAGTAAAGAATAAACTTACTTTGTCAACACAACCACATCAGTGGTCTCGCTCTGAAACGCCCCCGAGAATGTACCACCGTGCATGTTCACCAGCTTCATAATGACCTGCTTCTCTTTCTTGGGTATCCCTGATGTGGTCACCTCCAAGTTGGCGAACGGCGGCAGACGGTACGCGTAGAAGTCTGACGAAGATCCGCTTATGTTGAGACGCAGTGATGCTTCCCATACCGCGTCGACCCATGCCTCTGACATTACTGGGATGCCGGTTTCCACGGATCTCTGGAATAAGGGCATTCTGGTTTACTATTTTCGCAAGTTTTTTTTTTTTTAGTAGCGTAGGCCGGCAATCGAGTTAGTCACTTGATGGTAAGTGATCTCCACCGCCCATGTAGGCCCACCACCAGAAGAATCATGGACGCGTTGCCGACCTTAAAGGAAAGGGATAATTAGGGATTGGGAAGGGGAGGGGATTTCAGGGAGGCTTCCAGTTACTCACCGTACGAAACATAGCAGCAAGCCGCTACTTTACGTCGGTTTTCTGTGAGACAGTGGTAACGACCCGGTCGAGCCAGCCCATTCATGCTGTAGACAAAACTGTCTACAGCGTGGCTCTACCACAAAAGTTTCTTTTTTTTTCAGTTGCAATTAAAATCATGTATAGTCAAATACGCTATTAGCTCTACCATAAACATGAATTCAAATTAACTTACCACATACTTGACAGACAAAACTGTATCAGATATTAAATGTGTGGTCTCATCCGTCAATACTGTGTTATAAATTCCACCCATCCAGTGCACTTTGATTTTAATGATTTCCTGGAAAAAAAAATACCCAAATTATTGGCGAAGTTGGGACGAGCGCGCCGTCTCACGGAACAATGCAGCAACAGGACTAATGGTAATCTGACGCGCAGATAGGGTCTGCAGATTTGGCGGGTCACACAAGAAGTAAATATTCAATGTACTCAGAAACAATGCAGATCAATAGATATAATGAAGAACGTGTACCAAGTACTACCAGAAACTAGACACACATAAGGCAGCCATTACATGTTCAATCCAGATCACGATCCAAACAAGGTGATAGATTGTAGTAGATTGACGAATCTTGGTGTGGCTGGTTGCGACATTAGACGGTCAATCCAGATTAGTGATGTTCATGTACAAAAAACATCGATATTTTTTCCGATATAATATATCGTGTACAAAAAATATCGATATTTTTTTCCGATATAATATATCGAAATATTGTATCGATATATAGCGATATATCGGTCAAAAATATCGATATTTTCGATATATCGAATTGTAGGAAGGAAAAGACTTTATTAGAAAGTGATTAACAAAAATAATATCGAAGAGCTAAAAAAAGCGCTAAGAGCTAAGCTTGTTTTTTTTTTAGCTACATCCGATAGATTTTCTATTTTCCGATATCCTTATTTCGATATATCAGATAAAATATATCGACTTCAATGATTCGATAATATCGCATTGATTCGATATATCGGAACAAATATATCGATATTATATATCGACTTCAATGATGCGATAATATCGCATTGATTCGATATATCAAATAAATGTATCGATATTTTATCACATATCGATACATATCGAGCACCCCTAATCCAGATCATATCAGTCCACTGTTCGATACCGTCAAATGCACACGCATTCACAACCACAAAATGGATCTGAATAAGAAAAAAGCTTGTGCAGCAATAATTATTGCTTTTTCTCTGAAGAAACACATGAAGAGGAAACGTTGGGTTAAACCGTGGCTACTAAAGAGGTACATCTATACACATTTGAACTTGTTAGATGAAATTCATAGTACTGAAGAGGAGGAGGATTACACAAATTACTACAGGACGAAGGAGGCATGTTTTGATCATCTGTTGGAAATGGTCACACCGCACTTGTTAAAAAAAGATACCTACAACAATCGATCGAGATCGTTGATTTCAAAAAATCTAGATATTTTCTGATCAGAATTCACGATCCGTTAATCAAATACCTTACACAGTCAATCTGGATTGAGATCAATGATCACGATCAAGGATTACAATCTAGATTGAGTGTGTAATGGCTGCCATAGTTATTAAGTATTGGAAAAGTAAATTACCTCTATGGATTATTTCCACATATGATTGGAGTTATACAAGGAACATTTATTAACACAAGTACACACCTTCTTGTCCTTAGTCAATCCACTAGCAGTCACCACCAAGCCCCTCATAGCGACAGTGTAGACAGGCTCAGGGCCTGATGGTATTGGTGCACCTTCTGTCAAGCAACATGACAGACACCGAGGACCTACTAGCCTGAAGTACAAAAAAAAAAAATGGGTGCGTGTACTTATGTACGCGCGTGAGAAGTTATACTTCTTTGGCATCATTAAAATATAAACTAGAGACATGTTGATAAATATTATAAATATGAAAACAGTGATCAGAGGTGACGAGCGTACCAACATGCGCGACTAATATCGAGGTTCAATTCCTATTTTGTTGGTAGCTTTTTTTTCGAGACTTAATGAGCGGTTAAGCAGACGGCTAGTGATGTTCATGTACAAAAAACATCGATATTTTTTCCGATATAATATATCGTGTACAAAAAATATCGATATTTTTTCCGATATAATATATCGAAATATTGTATCGATATATAGCGATATATCGGTCAAAAATATCGATATTTTCTATATATCGAATTGTAGGAAGGAAAAGACTTTCTTAGTAAATGATTAACAAAAATAATATCGAAGAGCTAAAAAAAAAATATATCGATATTATATATCGACTTCAATGATGCGATAATATCGCATTGATTCGATATATCGAACAAATGTATCGATATTTTATCACATATCGATATATATCGAGCACCCCTACAGACGGCTTCATACTGTTAATTTTGTGTCACAGGTGCGCGCGCATCTTAAAATTTCACTCTCATCATTTTTTCATAACGCGCCTAAAGAAGTATAACTAATATAATATATCGAAATATTGTATCGATATATAGCGATATATCGGTCAAAAATATCGATATTTTCGATATATCGAATTGTAGGGAGGAAAAGACTTTCTTAGTAAATGATTAACAAAAATAATATCGAAGAGCTAAAAAAAAATCGGTTGTCTGTAAAGTCGGTTTACTGACGATAGTTGAACGTGATAACGTCTTAAGAAAATACTGATGGAATGGTAGCATTTTTCAAAAGAAAATTTTAATTTCGTTTGTTTAATATTTCGATTGAATAGTAAAGCCATCGATTTTTTACTCATCGTGAAATAGTTCTGTTAACTTATTGTTTTAATTTTGACAATTATAGCATAACCTACAATCGCTGCACTAGCGGACCGATGCTATTCATTTTAATGATGAAAGCACGAATATTCGACAATATATCACTGAATATATAATTAATATCGAAAGAATCATTACCTTTATCGCTGTAATTATCGTTGCTATAAACAATTGACACCACATTCAATTTTCACTGCACTTGATACCCAATCAAAACTTGTAACAAGTCATATCAATGTCCTGTTAAGTCATGTTAAGTCCTATTAAGTCCTGTTAAGTCCTGTTAAGTCCTGTTAAGTCCTGTTAAGTCCTGTTAAGTCCTGTTAAAAGTCATGTTAAGTCACGTTAAGTCATGTTAAGTCATGTTAAGTCATGTTAAGTCATGTTAAGTCATGTTAAGTCCTGTTAAGTCCTGTTAAGTCATGTTAAGTCCTGTTAAGTCATGTTGTCATGTTAAGTCCTGTTAAGTCCTGTTAAGTCATGTTAAGCCCTGTTAAGTCCTGATAAGTCATGTTAAGTCATGTTAAGTCATGTTAAGTCCTGTTAAGTCATGTTAAGTCATGTTAAGTCATGTTAAGTCCTATTAAGTCCTGTTAAGTCATGTTTAGTCATGTTAAGTCCTGTTAAGTCATGTTAAGTCCTGTTAAGTCCTGTTAAGTCATGTTAAGTCATGTTAAGTCCTGTTAAGTCATTTTAAGTCATGTTAAGTCCTGTGAAGTCCTGTTAAGTCATGTTAAGTACTGTTAAATCATGTTAAGTCCTGTTAAGTCATGTTAAATCATGTTAAGTCATGTTCGTGCCGGATGGGCCGACACGGGTTGAGGAGGAGGCGGAGTGGTTCGGGGTGGCGATGACCGACATCTGTGACGCCGCTATGCCCCGGATCCGGCGCCTCCCGCCCCGACGCCAGGTGTACTGGTGGTCGGAGGAGCTGGCGCAGTTGCGCGTAGCTTGCGTTACAGCACGCCGCCAGTATGCCAGGCACCGTCGTCGCCGTATAAGGGCGGCGGACCACGAAGACCAGGAGCGGCAGCTCTACGGCCTCTACAAAGAGGCGAAGAGAGCGCTGCAGGTGGCCATCAAGAGGTCTAAGGTCGCGGCGAGAAGGGAGTTCTTGCAGACCCTCGACAGCGACCCGTGGGGGCGTCCGTATAAAGTGGCGATGAACAAGCTCCGCCCTCGGGCGCCCCCGCTGTCGCAGGGTCTCCAGCCACAACTTCTGGCTGAAGTCGTCGCGGCCTTATTTCCGGCCACCGTGGAGACCACTCCTCCACCGATGGCGCCCCGCGAGTCGGTGCCATCGTCGAGTTCGGCAAGGGATATCCCAGAGGTTTCGCCCGCGGAACTGCGGGCGGCAGTGCTTCGGCTGCGGGGCAAGAACACCGCCCCGGGGCTCGACGGCATCCCAGGAAAGGCCTGGGTCGCAGCCCTCGAGTACCTGGGTCCGAGGCTCCGTAGCCTTTTCTCCGCGTGTCTGGAGCAGGGCGTCTTCCCGTCGCGATGGAGAACCGGGAAGCTCGTCCTGCTCAAGAAGGAAGGACGACCCGCAGAGTCGCCGTCGGCCTACCGGCCCATCGTGCTGCTCGACGAGGTCTGTAAACTCTTCGAGCGAATCATTCACGCTCGCCTCGTCGAGCATCTCGAGAGGGTCGGTCCCGATTTGGCCGATTGCCAATTCGGATTTAGGAAGGGTCGGTCGACAATTCACGCGATTCTGCGGGTGAAGACACACGCGGAGGAAGAAGTGGCCCGGGGCAAAGTCGTAATAGCCGTGAGTCTAGATATTTCAAACGCATTTAACTCACTGCCCTGGGCCTGTATTCACGAAGCACTGCGGTACCACGAGGTGCCGCCCTATCTCCGGCGTCTGGTGCACTCGTACCTCTCCTATAGGGACGTAGTGTATCCGGGCGCCGATGGGTGGCACCGAAGAGAAATGACCTGCGGTGTTCCACAGGGCTCAGTCCTGGGCCCACTCCTGTGGAACATCGGGTTTGATTGGGTTCTCCGTGGTGCCAACCTCTGGGGCGTCGGCGTCACTTGCTACGCCGACGACACGCTGGTCACAGCCAGCTCCAGGACCTTCCAGGACGCCGCAATCCTTGCGGCGGTCGGCACCGGCCACGTAGTTAGCCGCATCCAGCGGCTGGGGTTGAAGGTGGCCCTCGAGAAAACCGAGGCCATCTGCTTTCATGGGCCTCGGAAGGGGCCACCGGCCGGTGCCCACATTGTGGTGAACGGGGTGCGGATTCCCATCGGCTCGAAGATGAAGTATTTGGGTTTGATTTTAGATAGCCGATGGGAATTCCGTGCCCATTTTGAAGCATTGGGGGCTAAATTGTCCCGGGCAGCGGGCGCGCTTTCAAGCCTGCTGCCCAATTTGGAAGGTCCTGGCATCCCTTGCCGAAGGCTGTACGCTGGAGTCGTGCGGTCCATGGCCCTGTACGGAAGTCCCGTTTGGGCCGAGTCCCTGAGCGACCGATGCGTCGCCCTGCTGCGGAAACCACAGCGGGTAGTGGCGCAGCGCGCGATCAGGGGCTACCGCACGGTCTCGTTCGAGGCGGCCTGCGTATTGGCCGGTTTCCTCCCGTGGGACCTGGACGCTAAGGCCCTCTCCGCCACATTTCACTGGCGGGAGGAGGCGTTCAGGCGCGGGCAACGACCGGCCCCGAGAGAGGTGGAGGCCAAACGTGGCTCCCTCCGCAGAGCCGCCGTGGAGGAGTGGCGTCTCAGGCTGGAGAACCCGACAGCGGGTATGAGGGCCGTCGCGGCAGTGCGTCCTGTCTTTGACCAATGGCTAGACAGGCGCCACGGCGCGGCGACGTTCCGACTGACACAGGTGCTTACCGGCCATGGGTGTTTCGGCCGGTACCTGTGTCAGATCGTAGGCAAAGAGTCGGCCGTGTGTCACCATTGTGACAACTGTCCGCAGGACACGGCCCAACACACTTTGGAAGAGTGTCCAGCCTGGGACGATGAGCGCAGCGCTCTCGTAGCAGTCGTCGGAGGTGACCTTTCGCTGCCGGCCGTGGTGTCCGCCATGGTCGACAGCCGGAGGTCCTGGCGTGCGGTGGCCCACTTCTGCGAGGCCGTAATCTCGCAGAAGGAGAGTGCCGAGAGGGATCGTGAGCACAGCGATCCCTCCCGCCGCCAGCGGAGACGAAGGAGGCGCCGGGGTGACGACTGACCGGCGTCTCCCGCCCTGTGGATTGGGGGCGTTTGGAGAATTCCACCACGGTATCCCCTGCCTGTCGTAAGAGGCGACTAATAGGGGCCATCGGGGGGTCGCGGGCGCGCAGCGGGGGGCTGTCGTAGCGCCCATCAGTACGCTTTTGTACACGTACTATTGTACGTGCGACCCCCGGGATGGACGGCAGCACGGGTGGTTGGCCTCGTGGCTGTCGTTGACGCCGAGGGCGTCCTTCGGTGTGCGGGGGCTTCTGAGCCCCCCCCTATTGGAGACGGGCCGCAAGGCGGCACCGCGCAGGGGCGGTTCCGGCTGAAACCGGGGTGCTTCTCACCTCGGGAAACCCGGGGCCGTCCCTAATGCGCCGAAGATGGTCACCGCGGGGTTTTAGTTGGTAGTTACCGGCATAGGTTAATTGTATATATGGTTAGGGACTCGGCCCAGCGGTCGGGTGGCTGGGTCGTAAGGCCGGTAGAACCCAACATAACCGTTCCACCTTCCCTCCCGGTGGGGCGGTAGCAATAAATGAGCTTTCCCCGCGAAAACAAAAAAAAAAAAAAAATGTTAAGTCATGTTAAGTCCTGTTAAGTCATGTTAAGTCATGTTAAGTCCTATTAAGTCCTGATAAGTCATGTTAAGTCATGTTAAGTCATGTTAAGTTCTGTTAAGTCATGTTAAGTCATGTTAAGTCACGTTAAGTCATGTTAAGTCATGTTAAGTCATGTTAAGTCATGTTAAGTCATGTTAAGTCATGTTCAAGAAGGAAGGACGACCCGCAGAGTCGCCGTCGGCCTACCGGCCCATCGTGCTGCTCGACGAGGTCTGTAAACTCTTCGAGCGAGTCATTCACGCTCGCCTCGTCGAGCATCTCGAGAGGGTCGGTCCCGATTTGGCCGATTGCCAATTTGGATTTAGGAAGGGTCGGTCGACAATTCACGCGATTCTGCGGGTGAAGACACACGCGGAGGAAGAAGTGGCCCGGGGCAAAGTCGTAATAGCCGTGAGTCTAGATATTTCAAACGCATTTAACTCACTGCCCTGGGCCTGTATTCACGAAGCACTGCGGTACCACGAGGTGCCGCCCTATCTCCGGCGTCTGGTGCACTCGTACCTCTCCTGTAGGGACGTAGTGTATCCGGGCGCCGATGGGTGGCACCGAAGAGAAATGACCTGCGGTGTTCCACAGGGCTCAGTCCTGGGCCCACTCCTGTGGAACATCGGGTTTGATTGGGTTCTCCGTGGTGCCAACCTCTGGGGCGTCGGCGTCACTTGCTACGCCGACGACACGCTGGTCACAGCCAGCTCCAGGACCTTCCAGGACGCCGCAATCCTTGCGGCGGTCGGCACCGGCCACGTAGTTAGCCGCATCCAGCGGCTGGGGTTGAAGGTGGCCCTCGAGAAAACCGAGGCCATCTGCTTTCATGGGCCTCGGAAGGGGCCACCGGCCGGTGCCCACATTGTGGTGAACGGGGTGCGGATTCCCATCGGCTCGAAGATAAAGTATTTGGGTTTGATTTTAGATAGCCGATGGGAATTCCGTGCCCATTTTGAAGCATTGGGGGCTAAATTGTCCCGGGCAGCGGGCGCGCTTTCAAGCCTGCTGCCCAATTTGGAAGGTCCTGGCATCCCTTGCCGAAGGCTGTACGCTGGAGTCGTGCGGTCCATGGCCCTGTACGGAAGTCCCGTTTGGGCCGAGTCCCTGAGCGACCGATGCGTCGCCCTGCTGCGGAAACCACAGCGGGTAGTGGCGCAGCGCGCGATCAGGGGCTACCGCACGGTCTCGTTCGAGGCGGCCTGCGTATTGGCCGGTTTCCTCCCGTGGGACCTGGACGCTAAGGCCCTCTCCGCCACATTTCACTGGCGGGAGGAGGCGTTCAGGCGCGGGCAACGACCGGCCCCGAGAGAGGTGGAGGCCAAACGTGGCTCCCTCCGCAGAGCCGCCGTGGAGGAGTGGCGTCTCAGGCTGGAGAACCCGACAGCGGGTATGAGGGCCGTCGCGGCAGTGCGTCCTGTCTTTGACCAATGGCTAGACAGGCGCCACGGCGCGGCGACGTTCCGACTGACACAGGTGCTTACCGGCCATGGGTGTTTCGGCCGGTACCTGTGTCAGATCGTAGGCAAAGAGTCGGCCGTGTGTCACCATTGTGACAACTGTCCGCAGGACACGGCCCAACACACTTTGGAAGAGTGTCCAGCCTGGGACGATGAGCGCAGCGCTCTCGTAGCAGTCGTCGGAGGTGACCTTTCGCTGCCGGCCGTGGTGTCCGCCATGGTCGACAGCCGGAGGTCCTGGCGTGCGGTGGCCCACTTCTGCGAGGCCGTAATCTCGCAGAAGGAGAGTGCCGAGAGGGATCGTGAGCACAGCGATCCCTCCCGCCGCCAGCGGAGACGAAGGAGGCGCCGGGGTGACGACTGACCGGCGTCTCCGGCCCTGTGGATTGGGGGCGTTTGGAGAATTCCACCACGGTATCCCCTGCCTGTCGTAAGAGGCGACTAATAGGGGCCATCGGGGGGTCGCGGGCGCGCAGCGGGGGGCTGTCGTAGCGCCCATCAGTACGCTTTTGTACACGTACTATTGTACGTGCGACCCCCGGGATGGACGGCAGCACGGGTAGTTGGCCTCGTGGCTGTCGTTGACGCCGAGGGCGTCCTTCGGTGTGCGGGGGCTTCTGAGCCCCCCCCAATTGGAGACGGGCCGCAAGGCGGCACCGCGCAGGGGCGGTTCCGGCTGAAACCGGGGTGCTTTTCGCCTCGGGAAACCCGGGGCCGTCCCTAATGCGCCGAAGATGGTCACCGCGGGGTTTTAGTTGGTAGTTACCGGCATAGGTTAATTGTATTTATGGTTAGGGACTCGGCCCAGCGGTCGGGTGGCTGGGTCGTAAGGCCGGTAGAACCCAACATAACCGTTCCACCTTCCCTCCCGGTGGGGCGGTAGCAATAAATGAGCTTTCCCCGCGAAAACAAAAAAAAAAAAAAAAAAAAAAAAAAAAAAAAAAAAAAAAAAAAAAAAAAAAAAAAAAAAAAAATGTTAAGTCATGTTAAGTCCTGTTAAGTCCTGTTAAGTCATGTTAAGTCCTGTTAAGTCATGTTAAGTCCTGTTAAGTCCTGTTAAGTCATGTTAAGCCCTGTTAAGTCCTGATAAGTCATGTTAAGTCATGTTAAGTCCTGTTAAGTCCTGTTAAGTCATGTTAAGTCATGTTAAGTCATGTTAAGTCCTGTTAAGTCATGTTAAGTCATGTTAAGTCCTATTGGGGTGCGAAGTCAGGAAACCTCCCCGTGGTGCACCCTGGGCAACGGACGGTCATCTTGTTCATGTTGACCGACGGCCGATATCCTGACAGTGTGGTTGGGGGTCGTCGCGTGTTGCGGCGGCCTTCGTGTTGTTGGGCTCGTTCTTCGGGCTACCCCCGGGTTCTGTCTCGGGGGTGTCGGCGGGCTCGGTGTGTGCTCATCCCGCCGCCGAGCGGGCAGTGGGAGGGACCCTCTCTTCCGCTGTCACCGTCGTATATCGTAATCCGGTGGGAGGTCTGTGGACATGTCTCGCGCTCTCACCGGACCGAGGGTCTTGGCTTCACCGCCCGGGCCGCGAGGTAGAAAACCTCTATAAAAAGTTACCCCGAATCCCAAGCGGCGGCGCACCGCGAGGGGATGCATGGCCGATGGGAAGTTCGGTCGTTAGTGCGACCCCCCGCCGGAGTCCAGCCGAAACTCCGTGCGGGTTACGCCTAGGCTTACCCAGGTACAGGGGGCTCTGCCTGGGTGGACCGTTTATTTCCCCCATACTCGTGGGAATTTTATGGCATATTTTAATCTGAACCCAAAAATTGTTATTGAGAAGTTGCCTGCTCTGGTATCCGAGTCAGGATCCGGAGAGGCGGAGGGGCGCAAGCCCGCAGACGTAGGAGAAGTTGTTGTGGAGGAGGTGGGCGCGAAGCCCACGGAGATGGAAGCTGCGAAGAGGTCAGTGGCGAGCCCGGTGGTTGCTCCCGGGCTCAGGCACAGTCGTGCTTCGTCGCGAGTGTCAAGGGGTCGCATGTGGCAAGGGAGCGAGACCGATTCAATTCGGTCCCGCTCCTCGCGATCCAGCGACACCGAGAGTGGTGTGGGCGCCAAATGCGCTCGCACATCGCCCCGAGGTCGTGGTCGCCCATCGGCGACAGGCAAGTATGTCGGCATCTCAAAAGCCCAGGAGGAGCTTAAGGCTCAAAGGCGAGAGGTGGCCAGACAGAAAGCCGAAGAGGAAATGGCGGAAAGGCTGCGCTCGTACCTGAAATCGCCGGCGCCACCAAAAAAGGGCCCAATGGAGTGGGCAGGACTCGAAGACGACAAAGTCATCGTCCTCGAGGACTTAAAAGAGTGCGGCAAAATCATTAAGATGGTAAGTGCCAAGTCCGGCAACTTAAAGGGTACTTACCAGAAGTGCTTGAATGTGGTCTCGGACAGAATAAAGAGGTTTATCGAACAGCCGGAGACCTCGGTGATGGCCCGCCTCCAAGAGGAGGCCAATAAATGGAGGGACATGTGCGCCCGCCACGAGGCGGAGAAGAAGCAGCAGTCGGAGGAAATTGCTGCTCTCCGTCGCCGCCTCGACCAGCTTGAGGCGGACAAGAGCACAGCCGAGACGACGGAGGCCATGGAACGCCTCGAGGCCCGTCTAACGGCGAGGTTTGAGTCGGCTCTCATGGGGCCCGCTCAAAGGCCGCCGTTGGCCCATGAGACCAGGGCCAATCTTGATAAGCCTACTGAGCCTCCGTCGTCCCACCCCGTGGTGGGCAAAGGGAAGGGGATAGGCAAGGGGAAAGGTAAGGGGACTGCACAACCAGTCCCCGCCACTGCTGCCCCCCCTGCTCCAGCTCCTGCTCCTAAGGGCGCGATGCCTGCTGCCGTTGCCGGGCCTTCGTGGGCCCCAACGCCAGCAATAGCTGGGCCATCCAGGATGGAGGTGGCCGCCAACTCTGAGCGGCCCACTAAGCCCGCCAAGGGCAAAAAGAAAAAGGCGAAGAAGAAGGCAATAAAGAACACGCCTCGTGAGCCTCGCCCACTGCCGCCGGCTCCGGTGAGCATGGACACGCCATGGAATGTTGTGGTCAGCAAGAATGCCAAAAACAAGGCAAAGCGCAGCGTGGCACCACAACAGCAACAGCAACAGCCACGCAAGGCGGAGCCAAAACTGCGCCCGCCGCGCTCTGCAGCCGTGATCATTTCACTAACGCCAGATGCTGTGAAGAAGGGGCTTTCCTACGCCCAAGTCCTGACGGAGGCCCAGGGCAAGGTGGACCTCACCGGCCTGAACATCAATAGGTTGAAGCCAAAGTTTGCGGCCACGGGTGCCCCGATGTACGAGGTGCCCGGGGCCAACAGCGAGGAGAGGGCCGACTCCCTAGCCGCGAGGCTGAGGGAGTGCTTCCAAGGGTCGGAGGACATCCGTGTCTCCCGACCGACCAAAAATGCGGAGCTGCGACTGTCGGGGCTGGACTATACAGCCACCCCCGAATCGGTCGCAGCGGCCCTCTCCAAGGCCGGTGGGTGCGGCTTGGAGGCGATAAAGGTTGGGGAGATCCGGCCTGACAGGTCGGGTCTCGGGTCGGTTTGGGCCAAATTGCCCGTCAAGGCGGCCCAGAAGGTGAAAGGGGCGGGTCGTCTATTGATCGGTTGGGTCGCGGCTAGAGTTTCTGTGCTCGAGCCGCGACCACTGCGGTGCTTCCGCTGCCTGGAGTCGGGGCACGTGCGGGAGCACTGCACGTGCAGTACTGACCGCAGCGAATTGTGCTATCGCTGCGGTCAGCCGGGCCACAAGGCCCGCGGATGTGAAGCCGCGCCGAACTGCGCAGTCTGCGCTGCGGCCGGCAAGCCTGCCGGGCATCAGGTCGGGGGGAAGGCGTGTCCTGCCTCCTCCCGCAAGTTCCGGCACCCACCCCGAAGAGGGAGACCGGCTGCCGCTGAGGCCACGGCCCAGTCGCAGTCGCAGAGCCCACCGCAGGTAGAGATGGAAGTGGAGGAGATCGCCCATCAATAATGGCTTTAAGGTTCCTCCAGGCGAACATCAACCACTGCGCCCGTGCTCAGGATCTTTTAACTCAAAGCATGGCGCAGTGGTCGGTGCAAGTGGTCGTGGTCGCCGAGCCATATTTTGTCCCTCCCCGCGATAACTGGGCGGGGGACCTCGACGGCTCGGTGGCCTTAATTACCCAGGGTGCCGCTGGCGCCCCCCCGTTTGCGAAGATTCTGAAGGGTCGGGGGTGCGTCGCGGCTCTGTTGGGAGGTATTTGGATAGTCGGAGTGTATTTTTCTCCCAACAGACCCTTGTCTGAATTTGAAACTTTTCTGGTTCAGCTGGGGGCCCTGGTGGTGCAAGGCCAACCTCACCCGGCAATCGTCGCCGGCGACTTCAACGCCAAGTCCGTGGCTTGGGGCTCGTCGGCGACCGATGCACGCGGTGAGGTCCTGGAGGAATGGGCGATTTCGGCAGATCTGGCCGTTCTGAATAGGGGGTCGGTGGACACGTGCGTGCGGCACAATGGCGGCTCAATTGTTGATATTTCGTTTGCGAGTCCAGCCGTCGCACGCCGTGTCCAGGGCTGGAAGGTCCTCGCGGGCGTGGAGACGTTATCGGACCATCGTTACATCAGGTTCGACGTCTCCGCGTCCGCCATCGCCCAGCCCGGTGGTGGACCGAGTGCCCCGCATCAGGACGGCCCGCGGTGGGCTACGAAGCGCCTCGATAAAGAGGCCCTAGGACTAGCCGCTCTGGTTGTGTCGTGGCTCCCCGTGCCGGATGGGCCGACACGGGTTGAGGAGGAGGCGGAGTGGTTCGGGGTGGCGATGACTGACATCTGTGACGCCGCTATGCCCCGGATCCGGCGCCTCCCGCCCCGACGCCAGGTGTACTGGTGGTCGGAGGAGCTGGCGCAGTTGCGCGTAGCTTGCGTTACAGCACGCCGCCAGTATGCCAGGCACCGTCGTCGCCGTATAAGGGCGGCGGACCACGAAGACCAGGAGCGGCAGCTCTACGGCCTCTACAAAGAGGCGAAGAGAGCGCTGCAGGTGGCCATCAAGAGGTCTAAGGTCGCGGCGAGAAGGGAGTTCTTGCAGACCCTCGACAGCGACCCGTGGGGGCGTCCGTATAAAGTGGCGATGAACAAGCTCCGCCCTCGGGCGCCCCCGCTGTCGCAGGGTCTCCAGCCACAACTTCTGGCTGAAGTCGTCGCGGCCTTATTTCCGGCCACCGTGGAGACCACTCCTCCACCGATGGCGCCCTGCGAGTCGGCGCCATCGTCGAGTTCGGCAAGGGATATCCCAGAGGTTTCGCCCGCGGAATTGCGGGCGGCAGTGCTTCGGCTGCGGGGCAAGAACACCGCCCCAGGGCTCGACGGCATCCCAGGAAAGGCCTGGGTCGCAGCCCTCGAGTACCTGGGTCCGAGGCTCCGCAGCCTTTTCTCCGCGTGTCTGGAGCAGGGCGTCTTCCCGTCGCGATGGAGAACCGGGAAGCTCGTCCTGCTCAAGAAGGAAGGACGACCCGCAGAGTCGCCGTCGGCCTACCGGCCCATCGTGCTGCTCGACGAGGTCTGTAAACTCTTCGAGCGAGTCATTCACGCTCGCCTCGTCGAGCATCTCGAGAGGGTCGGTCCCGATTTGGCCGATTGCCAATTCGGATTTAGGAAGGGTCGGTCGACAATTCACGCGATTCTGCGGGTGAAGACACACGCGGAGGAAGAAGTGGCCCGGGGCAAAGTCGTAATAGCCGTGAGTCTAGATATTTCAAACGCATTTAACTCACTGCCCTGGGCCTGTATTCACGAAGCACTGCGGTACCACGAGGTGCCGCCCTATCTCCGGCGTCTGGTGCACTCGTACCTCTCCTATAGGGACGTAGTGTATCCGGGCGCCGATGGGTGGCACCGAAGAGAAATGACCTGCGGTGTTCCACAGGGCTCAGTCTTGGGCCCACTCCTGTGGAACATCGGGTTTGATTGGGTTCTCCGTGGTGCCAACCTCTGGGGCGTCGGCGTCACTTGCTACGCCGACGACACGCTGGTCACAGCCAGCTCCAGAACCTTCCAGGACGCCGCAATCCTTGCGGCGGTCGGCACCGGCCACGTAGTTAGCCGCATCCAGCGGCTGGGGTTGAAGGTGGCCCTCGAGAAAACCGAGGCCATCTGCTTTCATGGGCCTCGGAAGGGGCCACCGGCCGGTGCCCACATTGTGGTGAACGGGGTGCGGATTCCCATCGGCTCGAAGATGAAGTATTTGGGTTTGATTTTAGATAGCCGATGGGAATTCCGTGCCCATTTTGAAGCATTGGGGGCTAAATTGTCCCGGGCAGCGGGCGCGCTTTCAAGCTTGCTGCCCAATTTGGAAGGTCCTGGCATCCCTTGCCGAAGGCTGTACGCTGGAGTCGTGCGGTCCATGGCCCTGTACGGAAGTCCCGTTTGGGCCGAGTCCCTGAGCGACCGATGCGTCGCCCTGCTGCGGAAACCACAGCGGGTAGTGGCGCAGCGCGCAATCAGGGGCTACCGCACGATCTCGTTCGAGGCGGCCTGCGTATTGGCCGGTTTCCTCCCGTGGGACCTGGACGCTAAGGCCCTCTCCGCCACATTTCACTGGCGGGAGGAGGCGTTCAGGCGCGGGCAGCGACCGGCCCCGAGAGAGGTGGAGGCCAAACGTGGCTCCCTCCGCAGAGCCGCCGTGGAGGAGTGGCGTCTCAGGCTGGAGAACCCGACAGCGGGTTCGAGGGCCGTCGCGGCAGTGCGTCCTGTCTTTGACCAATGGTTAGACAGGCGCCACGGCGCGGCGACGTTCCGACTGACACAGGTACTCACCGGCCACGGGTGTTTCGGCCGGTACCTGTGTCAGATCGTAGGCAAAGAGTCGGCCGTGTGTCACCATTGTGACAACTGTCCGCAGGACACGGCCCAGCACACTTTAGAAGAGTGTCCAGCCTGGGACGATGAGCGCAGCGCTCTCGTAGCAGTCGTCGGAGGTGACCTTTCGCTGCCGGCCGTGGTGTCCGCCATGGTCGACAGCCGGAGGTCCTGGCGTGCGGTGGCCCACTTCTGCGAGGCCGTAATCTCGCAGAAGGAGAGTGCCGAGAGGGATCGGGAGCACAACGATCCCTCCCGCCGCCAGCGGAGACGAAGGAGGCGCCGGGGTGACGACTGACCGGCGTCTCCCGCCCTGTGGATTGGGGGCGTTTGGAGAATTCCACCACGGTATCCCCTGCCTGTCGTAAGAGGCGACTAATAGGGGCCATCGGGGGGTCGCGGGCGCGCAGCGGGGGGCTGTCGTAGCGCCCATCAGTACGCTTTTGTACACGTACTATTGTACGTGCGACCCCCGGGGTGGACGGCAGCACGGGTGGTTGGCCTCGTGGCTGTCGTTGACGCCGAGGGCGTCCTTCGGTGTGCGGGGGCTTCTGAGCCCCCCCCAATTGGAGACGGGCCGCAAGGCGGCACCGCGCAGGGGCGGTTCCGGCTGAAACCGGGGTGCTTTTCGCCTTGGGAAACCCGGGGCCGTCCCTAATGCGCCGAAGATAGTCACCGCGGGGTTTTAGTTGGTAGTTACCGGCATAGGTTGTACATATGGTTAGGGACTCGGCCCAGCGGTCGGGAGGCTGGGTCGTAAGGCCGGTAGAACCCAACATAACCGTTCCACCTTCCCTCCCGGTGGGGCGGTAGCAATAAATGAGCTTTCCCCGCGAAAACAAAAAAAAAAAAAAAAAAAAAAAAAAAATGTTAAGTCCTATTAAGTCCTGTTAAGTCATGTTTAGTCATGTTAAGTCATGTTAAGTCCTGTTAAGTCATGTTAAGTCATGTTAAGTCCTGTTAAGTCATTTTAAGTCCTGTTAAGTCCTGTTAAGTCATGTTAAGTACTGTTAAATCATGTTAAGTCCTGTTAAGTCATGTTAAGTCCTGTTAAGTCCTGTTAAGTCATGTTAAGTCATGTTAAGTCATGTTAAGTCCTATTAAGTCCTGTTAAGTCATGTTAAGTCATGTTAAGTCCTGTTAAGTCATGTTAAGTCCTGTTAAGTCATGTTAAGTCCTGTTAAGTCATGTTAAGTCATGTTAAGTCATGTTAAGTCCTGTTAAGTCATTTTAAGTCATGTTAAGTCCTGTTAAGTCATGTTAAGTACTGTTAAATCATGTTAAGTCATGTTAAGTCATGTTAAGTCCTATTAAGTCCTGTTAAGTCATGTTTAGTCATGTTAAGTCCTGTTAAGTCCTATTAAGTCCTGTTAACACGTTCATCGCCGACTAATATTTTACAAATGATTACATTCAGGCCGTGCCGGTCAGCGTACTTATGTATATCCCCATTTATGTCGTCAATGTTTTGACAAATGCCACTAAATTTTCAATAATCAAAAAACCAAGTGGTTACGGGTGTTCATTGGGGCCGCGCCGGTCATATTGTATGGTTGAATATACAGCTTTTGCATTTTGCGGCGCGAACGGGCTTCGCAAAGTAGGGTCTGGCGTGCCGGTCATTTTGACCCCCCATGGCCCCAATGGGTAGATCAAGTGCCGGTCATTTTGACCCACCATGGCGATGAACGTGTTAAGCCCTGTTAAGTCCTGATAAGTCCTGTTAAGTCCTATTAAGTCCTGTTAAGCCCTGTTAAGTCCTGATAAGTCATGTTAAGTCATGTTAAGTCATGTTAAGTTCTGTTAAGTCATGTTAAGTCATGTTAAGTCACGTTAAGTCATGTTAAGTCATGTTAAGTCCTGTTAAGTCCTGTTAAGTCATGTTAAGTCCTGTTAAGTCATGTTAAGTCCTGTTAAGTCCTGTTAAGTCATGTTAAGCCCTGTTAAGTCCTGATAAGTCATGTTAAGTCATGTTAAGTCCTGTTAAGTCCTGTTAAGTCATGTTAAGTCATGTTAAGTCATGTTAAGTCCTGTTAAGTCATGTTAAGTCATGTTAAGTCCTATTAAGTCCTGTTAAGTCATGTTTAGTCATGTTAAGTCCTGTTAAGTCATGTTAAGTCCTGTTAAGTCATGTTAAGTCATGTTAAGTCCTGTTAAGTCATTTTAAGTCCTGTTAAGTCATGTTAAGTACTGTTAAATCATGTTAAGTCCTGTTAAGTCATGTTAAGTCCTGTTAAGTCCTGTTAAGTCATGTTAAGTCATGTTAAGTCATGTTAAGTCATGTTAAGTCCTATTAAGTCCTGTTAAGTCATGTTAAGTCATGTTAAGTCCTGTTAAGTCATGTTAAGTCATGTTAAGTCCTGTTAAGTCCTGTTAAGTCATGTTAAGTCATGTTAAGTCGCAAAGGCCGATTGTGCTTCTTTGTCGCTCGTTCCGCGCTCTCGCTTGCCTTTCAAGCCTTACATGGAACGTGACATCTAGCGAGGTAACGACGCATGAGTCATGTTTTTTCGTGCGTGCAGCCGGCTCTATAATCGAATTATAAGACGTTATCACGACAAAAAAAAAAATATATCGATATTATATATCGACTTCAATGATGCGATAATATCGCATTGATTCGATATATCGAACAAATGTATCGATATTTTATCACATATCGATATATATCGAGCACCCCTACAGACGGCTTCATACTGTTAATTTTGTGTCACAGGTGCGCGCGCATCTTAAAATTTCACTCTCATCATTTTTTCATAACGCGCCTAAAGAAGTATAACTTCAAAAACAAGTGTGAGTCAGATTTGTGCACATAGGGTTTTGTACCCCATCCTTAATTTTTTACTTTTTGTTCTTTTTATTACATACATTAACACCCAAGTCTATAATCCCTGAAGGGGTAGGCAGTAGTGTACACCCACATTTTGCCAAGATTATTTTAGTCCCATGATTAGATAGAGGACGAAGCTATCACCATTCTGGGCATAAATTCCAGGCTCTGGGCTGATACTGAACATTTTATGATAGAAAAACCCAATATAATTTTCTCCTGACCCAGTAAATAAACTCCAGAGCTCAGCACAGCAATCATACCACATACAATACAACTGAAATCTTTTTATTATGTTTTATGACACCATAATAACACATATTCTGTGAATATTCCAGTTGCTTGTTTTGTCAGTCAGGCTTTAGCATTAAAAAATTTAATGATACACCATGTCACATGTTAAAATACAGTTCACATTATTCATTCAAGTACATTATTCGAAAACAACTCATTTGCTCTAAATGAATAATGGGTACACTCCATAAGTACAAAAAACTTTATTCCGTCAGTCACAAATGCCGACTTTCATAATTCCTAGATATCATGAAATTCGGATACTGAAAATCTGAACATTACAAATAGGAATAAAATATTTGGGTGTATGGGAGTATTTGGGTGTTCCTATAAATAACACCTAGTAAATACTTACAAACACTTAGTTGCCTTCAACTTCTGGAAGAGTTCCCCCTTAAACTCAGACACCACAAATACATCTCTCTTGGAGAGACCATCAAACTTGCTCCACTGTGACTCCTTCACCCACTTCGCTTGAAGACCACCACCTTTGTGCTGCTCACATGTCTACAAATTCGTTTTATACATAAATAATAGAATGTTTAATCACCAGCATTGTTCCAGAAATGTTAACATATTATATCTAAATAAGGTCATGCCTTTATCATTGGAAGGACAGACAGAAGTTCATCTACAGGTGCACCCACATTTCCATTGCATGATGTGATAGAGGCCAAGCCTATCACCAAAATGGGCACAAATTCAAATCCATGTATGATAGTGATTGCCTGACCTGGGAATTGACCCCAGAACCTTACAGTACACTACTTAATCTATACCAATGAGACAATATATCTACTTTCCTCTATTGTATTTGATGTAATTTTTTAAAAGAATCTCAGGGGTTTCACTGACTGGAAGCAGAATTTATTTATATTCATATTATGAGAAAAGTTATTTTTATATCATGTCAAATACCAAATTAGAATTATTAACATAGTTCCAGTAGTAGTACAGCATAGTCAGTCAATCAAATAGGACACACAACTGAATACCCCATCACTTCCTGTCTGCATAATCCCTGAAAGGCACAATCTTTTTTTACAGCATAGGCTGGCAAACTAGCAAGTGGGTCCCATGCATAAGTGATCCCTATCTCTTATGAACAGCCATAATACCAGAATAATGTCAGACGCTTTGCCGACCGTAAAGGGAAGGGATAACTAGAGGATTAGGACAGGGTGGGGGATTTGACCCTCCAAATATCTCACTCACCGTACAAAACTTAGTTTAAAATATTGTTTATGTTCTAGTTCGACTACCCTGACCGATTACTTCCTAAGTAAGGTTAATATAATCTGACGTCTATGGTAAAGGAAAGATCCTAAGCGCGGCAATTTTTTTCGCACGGACAATCTTTCAGACAGTTTGTTTTGTGTTATAAAGCGTAACTCTTTCGATTAACACATATTTTTACAGTCAATATACACTACGATGGTGGCATTATATAATGTATACATGTTTTCTAAAAGAAACTTACGGCAAAAGCCAGCTGCATGTCTTCCGAACATTCATTTTCACTGCTACAATCGGTCGGTATAATAAATGTAACTTTTATATCTTCAGTCATCGTTGCTTATATTCACTATTGTTACGATGCACAACAAGTAGTATTATATAAACATTTTCGGTAATATTAGGAAATAAGATTCACGATCACACGATAACCAGAATGGAGATTGTTTTCAAATATTTATTGACAGTTGACACTGAACTTCACTATGCTTCACGGCTTCACGTGCTTCACTACAGACAGAATACAAATAGGTACAGATTGAACTAAATGAATGAGTTAGAAGAAAGAAATAGATATTAAATAAACAAATGAGTACAGTCAACCTGGGTAACTTAAGCTTTCAACGTAACATTGACTCACTAACTTGTATTTGAACGTTTAATTTTTTCTCTTCTTACTGATACACTGTATAATAATAAGTTGTTTAATTTATGAAAGTAAAAAGTGTTTTTAAACGAAACCTGCAGTGACAATTGATATTTATCAAATATATATTTTTTTCTCACCATTCAAAATTTGGGTGGTAAACAGAGTTAGAAATATACTTGCTAAAAAGTTGTGTATAGCAATTACTACAGAAGAACTACAGAAGGCGAGTTCAGTTTTATGTTGAAGAATCATATGTTTTTTATGTAATAACACTGAAATATCCCGCGATATTGATAGATTTTTTAAAAAATCTTTAATTAATCTTCGAGCCGTTTCATTTTCAGACCATTTGGGGTAACATTAGCTCGGGCGAGGACAGACAATGTGTGAAAATTTCAATTATGCAAAAAAGTTTTGAAGGGTGGAAGTGGCCATCAAAGCTTGACATATTTAATTGTCACCCCCAATATAGTTAGTCGATTTGGAGGATCTAAAATCACAAAACGAGGCGATTCTTATGCGATTGATGATCAATTTCTATACATGGTATGGGGGAATTGAGAGCCGATATTATGTTTATTTTTTATATGTGATTGAGTTTGTTTTATTATTTTTTATTATTTTAGGCATTGCTCAATAATTATAAGTACATCAAAACCTGATTAATACAATAATAACTTGATTTAAGAGGTCGATTTTGATGATTGATTCGTCGGTCGTGATTTCGATAAACCAGGCAGTTTAATATTGTATTAATAAGGCAACCCTACGTTGCCACTAAAAAGGAGATAGTTATATAAACGAAATGTATTTTTTTTATCAATATGACAAGCTAATCTTACCGAGGAGTAAAAAAAACTACATAAATTAGAGATTTTCTTCATCAACTCCTCATACTTATTAATGTTACCCAAATGTCAGTGTAACTTTGGCTCACCAAATTTTTGGTAATTTAAGGGTCTTTTATTTATCGTTTTGATAAATAACACAGGAATTTAGATTATAAAGGTCAATATCCCACTAGAAACACTCATTTATGACAAATAACAATCAAAGTAAATCCGTACTACTATAAATTACCTCTAAAGTGAGCCAAAATTACCCAGGTTGACTGTACATAATCAAAAATAAACAAAATACGAACATGAAAAAAAAAATATATTTATTTAACAACAATGGTACAAAACATTTGCATGGAGTTCTTAAATTAGGAGGAACTTGTATCTTGCGAACCAATAAAATAATGAGAGTCAAAACAGTAAACATGATTGAGTGGGTAAGAATTTGTGCTAGTCTTATGAATCGTGGCAGTAAGTTTACTCTCTAGTGTAAGTCAGAGACCTAATACCTCCATATAAAAAAATACTCACTAAGTAGGTATGATTATTAAAGATGTATATTAGAAAATGTCTAACTAAACATTGATAAATTAGTAATATAAACTTTTAGTAATAAATATATTACACAATATAGATACATAGTTCCATATGCTATTTATATTTTAAATGACACAATTATGATATAAAATAAATTTATTGAGAGTGATAAATATTGCGTGTAGCCAAGCCTAACTATGTTTCAGAACGAATTTTCACCTAATGTCATCGATTATTTTCTGTATCTGTGTGTACGTATTAACATAAAAAAATGTAATAGGTTAGAAAATGTGCGATCGTCAATATTTGTTTGTAATAGGCTTTTTGTTTTGAGATAATAAAACAGTGAAAATGCTTTACGACGATTTTAAACCTATTGTAGATTTAGTTCTTAACAACTGGACAGCTCTGCAACTTGCTGTTGAACATGGAATGGGCGCTCCGGGCGGTGAAAAGGTGATATTTCGTACGATATTGTTTTAGTCATTCATAACTGATTAAGAAACTATCTACAAGTGTATATATACTAAACAAAATAAAAATTAGTAAATAAAGTACAAAATAGGTCCTTGATTAAAACTTCTCATAAAATTAATAAATACAAATGAATGTAAGAAATTAATGTTTAACACATTAAACAAATGTTTGTCTATGTTACAGACAGCACAACTCATGTCAGTGTACATAGCGAGGTACTGTGTTGAAAATGTTGCAGACAAAGATGAACTAGCTGAAGTCATTGAGGATCTAATGGACGAGGAGTTTGACACAGTATGCCATGATAACTCACCCAAAGGTATTTTTAAGTATATATTTAAATTAGGCTTATTGCAGTATTAGGCCAGTTTGAGGATATTTTAAAGCTGTACATTTATATCATCTATGGAATGAATACAATAACAAATACAACAGAAAATTTGTCTTTGTAAATAAATAATGTAATTGATTAATTCTGAAACTATTACACTATTAAGTAGTATCACTATATTTCATTATATTCACATTCTAATTTCAAACAATGATTTTGTCGCTTTTGTTTCCAGAAGTGGCAACAGTACTTCTCTTATACCTTGAAATGCTGAAAGATGGCAGACATGATGAACTCCGAGCTAGTATTGAGGCCATGCCAAAATGTCAGAAGTGGCTCAGTCAGCCTATACATGAGTCTGTACCTCCACAAGTAAGTAGGATTTCTACTTCCATTTTGATTGAAGTATAGTTAATAAGACAAGATACCACTTTTACTGGCTTGGCAAAGTGATTATTATATTCTCAGTGATACTAGGCTTACTACTACTATCAACCTATACTAGCTATAGCCTATACTACCTATTATAGGCATACCAGAATCTCATGGCATTCAAATAAAACAAGAATTAAAATTTTCCATATGTCAAAGTTTAAAGTATGAATTATATCAAACTTACTTAATATGGTAAAGTCAATTCTGATCACATACAACAAAATTGTATATAATATCTATAGTAAAATAAATGAGGTAATTGGAGATCAATCACTTGCTATGATTTTGAAGAATATTCAATCATTGACTATTAAAGGTATAACAATATTGTATAAAAATAACAGTATGAATGCTCATTATTACTACCAAATTGTATGGATTAAAAATACAAAGTAGCAAGTTTATTCAATAATCACAAGTGTTGCTTACTATAGATATTAAATTTCCCTATTTTCCATAAAAATCAAATATACCAGCACTTATTAATATATTGCAAATATTTTGTGGATGTGAGAGCAAAATTTTTTGGTAGTAGGATTTCATTTATTTTATATAAAAAGTACTTAATCATTGTTTATAATTTTTATCACCTAATGATTTTTTTTTAAATTTATAAAACTTTAAATTTTCCATTTCTAGTGCCATGGTAATCCTGACGATGACACAACAAGTAGCAGTGATGAAGAAGATCCTGAAAATGCAATGAATGGTGGTGATGAAGCATCATCTTCCAATCCTAGTCAAGAGCCAGAACCAATGGAAGAAGATGTAGAGCCAGGCTGGACGGTTGTCAGAACACGCAGGAAGAAATAAAGACTATAAAGATTAGCTAATGGTTGTCTAGCTCCAAATATTGTGCAATGGTACTTTAGTGAATTTCAAAAATGCTATCTATCTAGGATACAAAATGGCATTGAGTTACAAAACTGTTGTGTGCCAAAATATTGAACTTGACTGAAACTGACTTTGACAGATATTAATAAAAAGTTAAGGGTGACTTTCATGACAATTCTTATTTCATTGTATTTTACTGCTGTTTAGTAATATGAAATTTCGTATGGTTTGAAGTTCAATGTGTTTAGTGACTGAACACAATAAACGATTGTTGTGCAAGTCGGCTTTAGTTTGAAATAAGTTTTTTAATGATGGACATGGATACTAACCCCCATATTCATAAACATTTCTATAAAATTTTATAGTGTCTATGATGTATAGTGGTGATTTTTGTATACGTAATTGGTTTTTTTTTTCACTCAATACCAACAGACCAATTACGTATACACTAATCAGCACTCGGCAGAGTTCACGGGGTTGCTTTAGTATCCATGTGCGGGATTTTGCTGATAATTTTTATAGTAAACGTTAGACACTAGTCCGTATTAACAAATGCTAGCAGTTTATTATGCGGAAATGCATAGTTTTTGTGAAATTAATTTTTAAAGTTTTGTAGGTTATTACAGTTGTAAACACACTAATATTTACTTTTTGGGTGGTTTAAAAAAAAAAATAACCACGAAGGGGATGGAAGGGTCTGCTCGCTCGCTTCGCTCGCTCACTAGACCCTGCCATCCCCTTCTAACCTAATTTGTCCGAGTCGGGGTGCTCCAAATCCCGAGCTCGCTTCGCTCGCTCACGCGTGCATAAGCCTCGGTTTGTGCGGTTCCTACTTCTGGATGGTTAAGAAAAAAATAATCACCACCAATATCAATAAAGTAAGCAGGTCGAATGGGAGATAATAAGATCACAATAAAAACACAGCCGGCACTCAACAACAATGAAAGTAGGTAGTTGTGAATAGGAAAATAATAATTATAGTAGTATTGTAAAGAAAAAAAACGTTCCAGTAACGCGAGCACAATATGTTAAGCATTTCGTTTTTATATAACTACTTGTCAGAAAGAGACAGAATTAGTCGCGTTCCACGTTCAATGACATTTGTCTCTTTCTAATTCAATATTAGTGTGTTTACAACTGTAATAACCTACAAAACTTTAAAAATTAATTTCACAAAAACTATGCATTTCCGCATAATAAACTGCTAGCATTTGTTAATACGGACTAGTGTCTAACGTTTACTATAAAAATTATGAGCAAAATCCCGCACATGGATACTAAAGTCAACCCGAGTTCACTTGAATATCGTTCTTGAATACAGACGTAAATCATTTAGGAGGCATTCTCAAGTTCAAGATTCACTCTATGGTTGCTGGGTGAAGTTTGAACTTTTAGAAAGGCGATGTGTTAACGCCTTGCTCCCAATTTCGGCGCCTGGTGCCACCATTCCAATTGACATAACATGGTGAGGCCAGCCTTGTGTAGAGAATAAAACATATTATTTCTGTCAATTGATAGTATTTGATGCTACACAATGCGTAAAATTAATGTAGGATATGGATAAGAGTTACTTGCACAGTAAATGGGAATAATGTAGAAATCGTAATTTAAATCACCAAGTTGAAAGTAATCAATATGCTATATAGTTTTCTTGCAAAATAAGTAGCCGTAAATGAGTGGAATAATCAGTACCTAATATTTTTGGTAGGATTTTCCGCCTACCATATTTAGCAGTTAGCTATGTGTTTATGTGTCCCCTGTACTACGTGGCTGTGTGTAGTACTGCAAATATCACTAATATATTCCTAGATGTGTAGATGTATGGATGCTGTTATGTTGACAATGTATTTGTATTTTTGTCATTAAAACTATTTTGATGTTTCCATCATTGTATTTGATTATTTTCATTTCCAACATTCACAAGTACAAATAACTTCAGGCCGGCATAATTCTACTAACTGTTTAGGGACTCGAATATTTCTCGACGGCAGTCATTGTTTTTGGACTACACTGTATTACTATACTTGACTGTACTTACCACCAGCTACAGTGAAGGCAGTGGACTTTGGTTTACTAGATTAAAAAAACAAGGCACGTTAAACAGGTACAAAAATAAATAAAACTGTATTCACTGGGTGAGTTATTTATATAAAAATGTATGACGGTTATATACATTCAGATTTTTTTATCAAGTACATGGTTATATATTTCGTTACATTAATGAGGGAGATAAGTACTCTGAGTCCATGCACCACACAATATCTTTACACTCATAGGTACCTAATACCGCTGAGTTACTGTTAGATGCGTGGTCGATGGAAGTGCATATCAGGATGTGATAGATTGGTTAATTTTTTGAAGTAGATAATATGTTAGTTCTAAGCTAACTTGCAGATGTTTCGCACATTTAAACAATTGACGGTCTTGTTCCCGTATATTGAATACGTTGTAAACATGTTTATTTGATATTAAATACTTTATCTAGCTTTGTAAACGCGCAACTAGTGCCAATGTGACATTTCCGAAATCATTCGTTCAATTCATTCGGGTTAGTGAAAATTCTGAAAGAAACCTATTTTCGTGAAAAATAATTAATCACGTTTAATTTATTTGTTTACATAAAATCGGTAATATTAATGTTTTTTGATTAAATTTAATTACCACAATGCCCCTGACAGCTCGCCAGAGAAGCATACACAATAAAAATGGTGCTAAAAGAGCGGCAAGTTTCAGTAAAGGAAAACGAAAAGCTGCTGAGGGGTAATATTTTTGTCATACTTTATAATACGCTTATAATAATTGCTCGTGATTATTCAAATACTATTTGGTTAATACAAACGTCGCTTTACTAATAGGTTATAATTTTTCTTGTGCACGCAAGTTAATTTTTATTTTTCCGCTATACTGCAGTTTGGCGCGAATCCAGCTTAGATGCGAAGGTAAAGTCTATCTCGTGACGTTAATTAGGCATGGAATCGAATAAATAGTGTAGATTTTGTCTAATGACGTGATATTCTAGCTGTGTGTTCCAAAGCATTATTCATTGGTTTGACCATTTTATTTATAATTAATTTAGTGTGACTGCGATAATAATTAAATTTGCATGAAAAACACGTGTACAAACTTTAACATCAAAGCATGTGTAACATTAATTAAAAACCTTATTCTTCTAACGAACTACACCAATAGTAACAACAGTTATATGAGAAAATAATTCATCCAGACTGTAGTTAATCATGACCTGCATGACAGCTATGGTTTTTAAATAATGGGTGACGAGAAGTGTAGAGGGCAGGTGAAGACACCAACTTCAGTCCGGCCAAGTTATTTTGCATATATAACACCCTTTGTTTACCACATACATATTACTCAGATAAGGTAATTGTACCTCAGAAAGAACTCGTCACATACCCCATTGTTTGATTCAATCTTACAACACTGGTTATGACGATGTATGCATTTACAACCAATTACAATATACAATCTTAGTTTGATTTCTCAGATAGATAACAAATTAGCCAATTGGAATTCAGTTTGAACACACAAAAATTACTTTATTTGATTGGTTGATTTCTATGATCTATCTGGATAAGTAATCTGATATTGATTATTGAAATCAGCCATTAGTATCCAGAAAATATATTCATAACCAGATAGATCACAGAGCACAGAATCATGATCAAAGAATTTGAGTGCATGCAGAAGAAAAAGTGCTCTCTGGAGCAACTAGTCTCCTTTTGGTTACTTAAAGCTAATATGATGGTATATCAATGGATTGGCTTTGTAGTTACAGATGGCCATGTTGCAGAGAAGATAAGAAATTACATTTAAATCTCACAGAATAAAAAAAATCGATAATAGTTGTTCATTTAAGATTAAAAAGTAGTTAGTTTAATAAGACTTCTTGTTTTCAGTGAATTCCTAGTCACAAACGCACCGTCAGACTTACGTAGCATATCATATCCTGGTGGAGCGGTTGCACTGGTTCTTCTGTTGATCGCTCGCATAATATCTGCATATTGGGGGCAGATATCAGATTGTGACGAGACATACAATTATTGGGAACCTTTGCATTATTTAGGTGAGATTTTTTTAAGTTGTTGAAAGAATAAACATATGCTAAACTTGCTTTATATCTAGTTATAGCACAGAACAAGGATATATAATAGATATCATAAGTGTGCGTACTTAGTATGCAGATATAAAGTATGAAATTTTACACATGTATAATCTGATTTCATTACATCCTATATCAGAGGAATGATGAACACATTGCTGACATAAAAATGAAAGGATAATTAAGGGATTGAAAATGGGAAGGGAAACTTGTGGCTCCACATATCTCATTCACCGTATGAAACGCAACATCAAGCTGCATTTTCATGTCGAAATTCTGTGAGACAGTCACAATCGGGTTAAATTGGCCTATTAATGCTGTTGACATAACTGTCTACAGGGTGTTTATATCATTTACACAATGTCTATTTAATACCTTTGTTGCGTGAGCTATATTCATTCCAATCTAAAATAATTATTTCCCAACTCCCAGCCTTAGTTAATGTTATTTGAACATTATGGAATGTAAAATAAAATGTCTATCTATGGTATATTATATATGTAAAAGTGTAATACCACTCACCTACTTACTGAATAAACGATCATGAAATTGAATCAGACCCCAAAGGAAGAATGTTTGGAAATTTAAGGATAAATTTTTTAGACTTTATACGAAACTTTTTATGGAAAAAATTATAGGTTTGAAATTGGTGAACACGGTCCACGTCGTTGTCACTCGCCATTCAATTTAGAACCTTATTTCGAACATATACAATCGTTTTACATCTAATGTGCCTTATATAACATTTTTATATTCATTTCAATATTTCAGTGTACGGCACTGGTCTACAAACATGGGAGTACAGTCCAGCATACGCGATTCGTTCATACATGCCACTGTGGCTGTTCGCTGTGCCCGGCAAGATCCTGTCCCTCATGATGAGCCCCGTCTCCGTGTTCTACACCTTGAGATTACTGCTGGCGGTGCTTACTGCGTGCGCTGAGTTCATGTTCTACAAGTATGTGGAAATTATTATATTATTTTGTGTTCTGGATGATATTTTACATTTGTGGAAACATCGTGTTTAGTGACTTTTTTTATACTGGCAAGGCAAAGTGATTAGACTGCACCTGATGCACTGGCGTAGCCTAGTGGAGGCACAATTTGGGGGCGTCAAAATTTCACACTAAATAAGAATAATTTCTAATCTGAAATAGTTTTTTTAACCATTTTATTTCGTATTTTTGTTGCACTTATAATTCAGACCATTTCAAATTAACACAATAATCTATTATTTATTTTATGATAAAACCCAGGAATCAATCTCGCCTTACTTGGTCTTTAGCGAATGGCAACACCGCTTATATGTACTAGGCGGTTGTCTAGCAGTA
Source organism: Amorpha juglandis (assembly GCA_949126905.1). NCBI lineage: Eukaryota > Metazoa > Arthropoda > Insecta > Lepidoptera > Sphingidae > Amorpha > Amorpha juglandis. Next base: position 2,438,459 of record OX421368.1, read on the forward strand.
ATTCCTTGTGTTTTATTTGGATTGTTCACACGAACATTTAGCGATAAATAGATTTATAAGGTATCCTCCGACCATCCAGCATCGGAATGTAACTTTTTTTATAGGCCGGCAAACGAGCAAGTGGGTCACCTGATGGTAAGTGATCTTCACCGCCCATGTACGCCCACCACCAGAAGAATCATGGGCGCGTTGCCGACCTTAAAGGAAAGGAATAATTAAGGATTGGGAAGGGTAGGGGATTTGGGCTTCCGGATATCTCACTCACCGTACGAAACGCAGCAGCGAGCCGCTACTTTACGTCGTTTTTCTGTGAGACAGTGGTAACGACCCGGTCGAGCCAGCCCATTCATGCTGTAGACAAAACTGTCTACAGCGTGGCTCTACCACTCAGATAACTTGTCCTTAGAGCGGTGTGCCACGAGTTCGGCGTGCACGTGGGTCGCGTGTGGCTCGCGCTGTCGCTCCCCGCGGCGGGTAGCTTCGCGGCGTCGAGCGCCATGTTGCCGTCGGCGTGGTCGGGCGCGCTGGCGAGCGCGGCGCTGGCGTGCTGGTGGCGGCGGCGGTACGCGCTCGCCGTCGGACTCACCGCCACCACCGCCTTACTCAGTCAGTACTCGACGGTCTACAATACAATACAATACAAAACTCTTTATTGACAACCATTTACAATGCAAGTATGTAATTAAAACTAAAAAGCTGGTGCTAAATATGGAAGACAATGGGCGGTCTTATTGCTAGAAGCAATCTCTTCCAGACAACCGTAGTTGTCTAGTACAATGTTTCCCAACCTTTTTAGGCCATACCCCCCACCTTAACATTTTTTTGTTGAATTTGTCACCGATATCTAGCGTTGCATTTAAATAACGCAAAGCGAAAGGGTTAAAGTCGTGTCGAGTCCATTTTTTTGCCCCCCATAACTATCAAATTACTCCCCTGTGGGGCGTGAGCCCCATGTTGGGAAACACTGGTCTAGTATGTACAAATACATTCATCATTTTCAAATTGGTATAAAATTTGTCAAACTAGAATGAAAAAGACAGAAAGAAAGAAAAATATATTTATTATTGCAGCAATACAAAGGTACAATAAAGGCATAAAAATATAGTAAACTAGTAATTCGTACTGTAAAAAAGGAAAGAATTGGTCGAAAACTAGTTACGCATTCCACTGATATGATATACAATTCGTTACTCCAGCAATTTTGATTAATCATAGTTCCTTCACTAGTGGCTTCTGCTACTTATTGTTTGAAAGAAGAATATGTGCAATGTTATTTTTTTTTTCATGCAACATTTATTTGAATTAAACTTGTCTCCACAGGCTGGCCATTCACAGCACTCCTCGGCCTCCCAATAGCAATAGACATGCTCCTCATGAAGCGGCTATATATGGACTTCATTAAATGGTCGCTGGTATCGTTGGTCGTAATTTTGGCGCCCACCGTGGTAGTCGACTCGTGGCACTACGGTCGGCTGGTCGTGGCTCCATGGAATATCGTGGCATATAATATATTCACCGAACACGGACCGGATTTGTACGGTGTCGAGCCGTGGACGTATTATTTCGTCAATGGATTCTTGAATTTCAATCTTGTGTGGGTAAGTGTGATCTTAGTTAATTACTATACTCGTGTAAAAATATTAGATTCTTGATTTCTATAAATGGGTTTAATTATGTGCAGTGCCATGCAGTGCTTTGTAATTCTAAATGCTGTGTTATGCTGTCTTTGTTTTTCATCCCCTATTTGGGCCCTTTAGGGGTTAAAATTTAAAGATAAAAATACCCTATGTTTAACCCTGGGTCATCAACTATATTTGTGCCAAAATTCATTGATATCGGTTCAGCGGTTTAGATTTTTCATACAAACTTTAATCCCCTTTTCAAACCCTTCAGGGGTTGATTTTTGAAAAACATAGTAGCCTATGTCTTATTCCGGTGTATAAGCTATATTATTGTAAAGTTTCATTAAAATTCATTCAGTAGTTTTTATGTGAAAGAGTAACAAACATCCATCCATCCATATTTGTAAACTTTCGCGTTTATAATATTAGTAGGATATATATGGATGGAGGCCGCTTCCAACAGGTCGGTCTGGAAATCTTTGGGAGAGGCCTATGTTCAGTAGTGGACGTCTTGTGGCTGAAGATGATGATAATGATGATATATTATGGATTAATGGAATATTTTGATTTTATCCCTTATGTTGCAGGTGCTGGCTCTCTCTTGTCCGTTACTGCTGGTGGCGTGCACAGCGATTGCAACACGCTCGACATCACGCGCGTCATTCTGTGCGCCGTACTGGTTGGATCTAATGCCGCTGGCGCTGTGGCTGGCCGTGTTCATGGTACAACCGCATAAGGAGGAGCGGTGAGATATTATTATTTTTTGAAGTGATAACTTCTTATGGGAGGGTGAACCGAAACGTTCCGTAACGCGAGCGGTCCATCGACCAGCCAGCGTTAGCCGACCTCCCTGGAACATCGATTATTTCGAAGTCCCAGGTGGCGTCACAAAGTGACCAGTCAGCTTGGACCGGACTTTGACCGGACTTCAACCGGACTTTGACCGGACTTCAACCGGGCTTTAACCGGACTTTGACCGGGCTATGACCGGAGTTTGACCGGATTTTGACAAGTCTTTGGCTGGACTTAGACCGGACTTTGACTGGACTTTAACCGGATTTTGGCAGGACTTTGACCGGTATTTGACCGGCTTTTGACAGGACTATGACCGGTATTTGACCGGATTTTGACCAGACTTAGACAGAAGTTTGACAGGACTTTGACAGAAGTTTAACAGGGCTTTGACATGACTTTGACCGGACTTCTTAACGTAACGCGTTACGGCGCCACTCTGGCTTCCCTTTCTCTCACGCATACGGCAGCAGTAGGCAGACTCCTCCGCTCTCACTTTAATCCACATGAGTTTAAGTTATCACTTCTGTCGAGCGTCCCGAGACGCACACGTTTTTTATTTTAATACAGTATTTTCTCTCCCTATAGGGGTTGATTGTCAGGCAGATGGTCATAAAAACTACATAACATATCTTTCTGTAAAATGTGTTAAAAGCATGTTGCATCGACCAGTGTGGTCGAATGGGATAAAGGTGGTTGGAATAAGAATGTAAAGCCAATAGAAATAAGCTGACGCATAAAGTCAGCTGTGCGTCGCGGCGCTCGGCGTGATAGGCCTACTGAGTATTGAGCGCAGCAATGTGCGCGGGTTGACTGACATTGACTTTAGCATTAGTTTTACGTTGCGGGTTTACGTTCTTTTTTTTTTATCCGAGCACGGCAAAGTGACTGCACTACATCTGATGGTAAACGCAGTGCAGTCCAAAACAATCACTAACCACCAACAAACAATGAGTTTATCGGTGGTCACCAGAATCATGCAGGCCTATATAAATGCTTCTTCACACTCCGAAGAGGTGTCTTCAATCAAGTCGAGGCGCTTGCGACAGGACAGGCGAAAAACCGCTGCGGGAACAGTGATACAAGGATGTACCCTTATCCCGCCTGAACCAACCATCAAGTCCTTTCGCAATCCCCTCGGGAGAACCAGATATACACTAGCTGATCCTAGAACGCGATCCACACAAGGCGTCTGGATCACTATGGCAGGTTTTAACACCATGTGTACGGTGGTTGCTATCCGGGCCGAAATGAAAATCCTAGCACCAGCAATTTACTTCAATTTCAGCTTCCTATACCCAGCCTACAGTCTGATAGTCCTGGCCGGTGCCATAGGACTGGACTGTCTCCAAAAGATGACATTTGCCGTGGGTACGGAGCTATTCCGTTGGAGGAAGGAGCGTGAACGGCGACATTATCTCGCGTACACCGGACCTCTGATGATACTGTGCGTCGTGGTGGCCGGGATAGCCGGTGAGTATTTTGGTAAAAAACGTGAGCGGTCGTCATGGCTCAGTTTGACCCACAAACCACGGATAATGGCTATAAAATCAGTATTGTGGTGGGATTCGCGCCACAGCGCAGAAATATGCTGAGTGGTCATCGTCATGTCACGACCACGACATATACCTGCGTAATATTTAGTTATTCTTGTTTTTTCATATTGATTTGTACCTGTCTACCTATGACCTCCTAACGGTCGATGATTAATATAAAATGACTGTCTGTTTGACATATCTCGGTTTCCACAAACAGCAGACTCAGTCCACCCCATGACCACGGAAGCTGAAAAGCTTTCGAAACGTCGGGACTAAAATTAAAATAAATAACCGCGATAAAATCCGTTTAAATTAGTTTCAGATTATACTATGTAGAATAAATATGTAGAATTCGCGTAAACGTAAGAAAGCATTGTCGATATTTTTTCAACATTCCTATTCACTATCAGGCGACCCACCTATGCGTCTAGTCATTTAAGCTAATAATTAGCTTAAAAATTAAATTTTTTAAAAAACTTCAGAATTATTATAATAAATTGAATAACCAACGAATTTTAATACGCAAATGAAAAAAAAAGCACTTGAATAATACATCACGTTATTTATGACACATTTTCCGATGGCTTCGTTGTACGCAGGCGCAAAGACACGTGATAGCATACTTGTAATCTATCTCATTCTCTCGCAGGCTAAATCCTATTTATGAATATGTTTGTCCCTTTGTCGTAACGCAGTTTCGTTTCATCGAGTTTCAAATCACAACGATTCTAAAGAAGTTTCATTAAAAAAAAATCGTATTCTAATATTGCAGGCATCTCTCGAATCACGGCGTTGTACACAAACTACCAAGCTCCGATGACGATTCTTCAAGCTTTACCTGAAGGTGAAGGCACAGTGTGTTTCGGTAAGGAGTGGTACCGATCACCGTCCAGTTTCCACCTGCCGCCAGGATACGAGATTAGATTTGTACCCAGCGAGTTTAATGGACAGTTACCGGCACCGTATGCTGATCAACATAACGGTGAGTGAGGGAGAAAGGAATTATTTATTGCCTGGAGTATGCATGCATCATTATTAATAATACCAGTCCTGTATTTACGTCCCACTGCTGGGCACTTATTTAATGATAATAATGAGTGGGGTAGGTTAGTCCCCCATGCTGGCATAGTGCTGGAGGCTTCACATACCTTTGATATTCTTATTATTCCTTTGATATTAGAAGTCATTCAAATCTGATGGAGGGGGTACTTGTCAAATAACAGACGACTCAAACTTGACGTCACCGTGGTAAATGGCCATCACGGTGCACATGTGCGAGCGAGATAGTGAGATATCCCCACTACGCGCACACCTTTGCTCAAACAAATATTTAAAATCATAATTGCGGGCTCATTTTTGAACCGATTTTGATTGTGCTTCTTCAATCTCCGAAGAGGGAAGCATTTATGACTTTTGAAGCATGACTCGGGTGACCACCGATAAACTCATTGTTTGTCGGTGGTCGCTGGTTTTTTGGACTGTACTACGCTTACCATCAGGTGTAGTGCAGTCACTTTGCCGTGCTCGGATAAAAAAAACGAATATTTTTACTTACATACATAGTTACTTATAGTCCGTATAATATGTATGTATGTATATTTAATATACTTTTTCAGCAACCCGTCTCATCCACCCATATTTTAACGATCTCAACAAAGGAGACAACAGTACATACTACCGACCGTCCCAATGCCACTACCTGGTCGACTCGGACTTAACGAAACCCACTCTTTTACAACCGGCCTACCACAAGGATACCACTAAATGGGATATAGTTACCGCCATCCCGATACTGAATGGGGACCGTTCGCATAAAATACTTAGGGCCTTCTACGTTCCTTTACTTTCGTATAAGAATAATGTGTTTGGGAATTTGTTTCTGTTGAAGAATAAGCTATTATAATTGTGATCGTGAGGGTTGTGTGTGTAAAGTAAGGCGCGGATTCAGACATATCTTGGGGGGTATGACCCACATAAATGTAGATGGTTGAGAAGCGTCTGTTCGAAAGGTTACATTTGTAAACTCTTTTAAATAAAAAAGAAACCATTAGCAGTTATAAATTACATATGTGTCTGCCAATAAAAAAAAAAACAAAAGAAAGAATCAAAATAAATAAATATATTTCTGATATTTATAAAAAATCACTTGTACATTTTAGAACAGACGCTCCTCTTTTTATTTAATTCGGGCTTTTATAAGATTTATCGGTCAGTTCCTTTTCAGATTTAAATTTACGCTAAAAAGTAAATTATCTTGACTTTTTGTGCTAAATTGTATTTTTTTTTACCCTACTTAAAATAGCCTTAAATCCGCACATTGTAATTTTGAATAAGTAATTGATACAAGGTTTGTCTGAGACTTAGAAACGAAGGTAGATATCGTATTATTTAAAATGACGCGCACCGCTTTTAAATTTTGTATCTTACAGCACATTAAATAAAGTTGTAATAAAATTTTGGTCCCGACTTTTCGAAAGCTTTTCAGCCTTCATGGTCACGGGGTGGACTGACACTATTACTATATTAAAATAAAATAAAACGCAATAAAATCCAGTTAAATTAGTTTTATTTCAATGAGTAACATTTGCGTAAACGTAAGAAATCATTATGAAATAAAGTTGTGCTAGAGTTAGTGGTGCGATATTTTAAATAAGACGAACTATAATGGAAGCTAAATTGTAAGGTACGCTAGATATTGTGTTAAGTCAAATAGAATTACGAGCAAATGTCTTAAATAATGTCTTCTATAAAATAAGTCATTTTAATAGCTCCAGAAATGTTCAATGATGGATGGAACATTTCTGTCATTGGTCGACTTTGTATTTTGATTAAATTGTGTTTACCACATATTACGTATATGCTATGGCAAAATATGCGTCGAGCTGTATAAAAGTGAAAAATGTGCTTTTTGAGTGGTTGGCCACGCTGTAGACAGTTTAGTCTACTAAACTAAAGTTATGATGGTTATACTCTTGTCAGCTTGTATGCTCTTTATATTAAACCAATAAAGTATGAACAGTCAATCTGAATGCAATTCAAGCATCATTCATATGTCATTCATTACTGCGCCATGGTTAATGATACTGTACAATAATTAAATACATATCATGTATAGTTTGCATTATTAGTATTGGCTAGATTTACACCTATTGGAATTATACAAATTACGCGTAATATACATTACAGTCTATTTTTTTTTCTATTTAATTGAATGACGAAATGAGCAAGTCGCTCGCCTGATATGGCCTGCCCATAAACAGAGAGAGAACACCAAACATAGGCCAAGTTATTTTACGCGTATCGCATTAGCCAGGAATCTTTAAAAATAATAAACAATCCCACTTCCCCTTTCCAATTCCTTAATTATCCCTTTCCTTTAAAATCTACCACAAGTCCATAACTCTTCGTTTATAGGCGGTAGAGATAAACCATCTCCACCATCACCATCATGTGACCCACTTGTTCATTTGCGGGTCTATGCGTAATAAAATACCATAAATTGTTAAGAGAGTCATTACCACTTTACGTCAGCGTGTTTGAGTTGCATCGGCGCACTGCTTCGTTGTGTCTTAACTGATTGGTATCGCTTTAATTTAGGGGGAAATTGGTGAAAAGTTTTGAAAAGTTTGCATTGCAGCTACTAGATTTTAGATTGCCTGCCTCGGTGGTGCAGTTGTATTGCGTACGCGGAACTGCTGAGCTGAGGTCTCGGGTTCGATCCCCGAATCGCCCCGGGTCGGGGCGTTTCGTGATAGAAAAACTCATTATCATTATGATAATGGGTTTTTCTATCACGAAATGCTCAGTATTAGCCCGGAGACTGGAATTATGCCCGGTATGGCGATAGGCTCGCCCCCAAGATGGTACGGAGATATGCTCGGCGAAATGTGGGTGTACTTGTTACACCTCTGCCTGCCCCTTTGAGGATTACAGGCGTGCGTATTTTTGGATTTTAGACAAGCTAGCGATTTCGCGTCTTAGCAAATTCTGGTCCTCATGAGGTATATTGTATTTAATACTTAATATAGATATTTTATTTTATGATGAATTTCATAAGGTCTTGGCGTCGAAAAAAAATTACTCGTATCAAGTTACCAATAACCATAATTTGTATGTCTTTACAAAGATTTTTGTTTGATCTTTAGGATAAGTTTCTATCAGTGATACATCCTGGGATTTAACGGCGGTTTATATAATTTGTGTTCACCGGTTACTCACATATTTTTTTTTTTATTGATTTTTGATTTTGATTTTTGATATTTGATTCTATGAAATATATACACGCTTTCTTCCACACACTTTATTTACGAATAAGCTAATAATAAGTTATCTAGTCATAATTAAAATAAAACGTGATTAATTATAAGGATTTCAGTGCAATTAATTTGTTATAATTTTGTGAAATAAATTTTTATACCATGTATGTCGTTTCTTATTTGTTCTATCGCCTTCCAATATAAAACGAGTTGAATTTGCACTGTGCGTAAAGGAGATTTTTTTCTCATTGGAATAAAACGAATTTAAACGGACTTTATCGCGGTTTTTTATTAATTTTGATCCCGACGTCAGTCAGTCCATGTCGTGACCACGAAGGCTGAAAAGTCTTCGAAACGTCGGAATCAAAATTAATAAACAACCGTGATAAAATCCGTTTAAATTAGTTTTATTTCAATGAGCTATATTCGCGTAAACATAAGAAATCATCGAGTTTTTTCTTTTATGTATGAGTCTAAATACACAAATATCTTTAATATGCACTCTAATGGGGTGAATAAGAATGAGGAGATTAAAATTATAACACAGACGGACGGACTTAAACTACTATCTCAAGCTTAGTTTTTGTTCAGCATTCGTGGATGTTTATTTTTTATTTGATAACAGTTCATATATGTAAAAAAAAATCCGTTTTGTTCCTTTTCGCTCCTTTTATTCTTAATTATCCTAATTGTACTTTTTTAGTATTGTTTAGCGAAAACTGGGCTCTACATGAACAACTCCCAAGTATGACCACAGAACTTTATATCACAAAGAAGTGAAATAGCACCCCCTTAAAATTAATTGACATTAACTTTCTTGGTTTCTTTCTTTCTTCTTTCTTTCTGCCTTGCGTTATCCCGGCTTAGTGCCAGGGTCCGCCTTCCTACTTAAACGCCTCCACTTCGCCCGATCTTGAGCATCCTCTATAGTGAGACCATTGGCTCTCATCTCTCATGTCTTCTTTGGTTTATTGAACAAAAATTGACCCCCTTAGTAAATTCCTGGATACGCCCATGCATAATCGTAGTGTACACAGCCGTCTAGATTTTTTTATTTAATCCATGAAGCTATGAAACAATTTCATTATAATTTATTTATAAGTTAGATGTAGACGTAATTTATTTTCATTAAATTATTTTTTATTAATTTATTTAATAATTTATTTATCCGAATAAATTCTAGTTAATAATGCGTGAAATAGTTCATGTACAAGTTGGAAGATGTGGAAATCAGATTGGAGCTAAGGTAAAGTCCACTTTAATGACCTTACTTTTCTTTTTGCGTAATAGTGAAGCAATACCTACGACTATGGGGGGTTTAGCCAACGAAACCTATGAAAAACTATGTGGCAGTTTTGTCTACAACATGAATAGGCCGATTCGACCGGGTCGTTACAACTATCTCACAGAAAACGACGTACAGTAGCGGCTTGCTGCTGCGTTTCGTATGGTGATTGAGATATCCCAATGCCCAAAGCCTCCTCCCATTCCCAATCCCTTAATTATTATCCCTTCTCATTAAAGTCGCAACGCGCCTTTGATTCTTTAGGCTGTATTGTAGGCTTACATGGGCGGTGGAGATCACTTACCATCAGATGACCCACTTGCTCGAGTGCTGGTCTATGCTATAAAAAAAAACATATTTAACGTGACCCCTAAAGTCCAACAACCATGAAAGATTTGGGACGATGCAAAATAACAATGGGTCGTTTATTGTCGACACATTAAATTTTAGGAGTTGACTAAAGTTATGCAAAGGTTGATAAAATACCATAAAATTACCATTTAATAGAAGAAATAATATTTTTCGGCAGTTCTGGGAGGTGATATCAGACGAACACGGTATTGACCCCAATGGCTGTTACAATGGCGACTCGGACCTCCAACTGGAGCGCATCAATGTCTACTACACCGAAGGCTCTTGCTCAAAATACGTCCCCCGAGCTGTACTAGTTGACCTTGAACCAGGGACCATGGACTCCATCCGTGGTGGAACTTTTGGCAACCTCTTCCGACCTGACAACGTCGTCTATGGGCTGACTGGTGCAGGTAATAATTGGGCCAAAGGGTTCTACACAGAAGGCGCAGATTTGCTTGAATCTGTTCTCGATGTGGTCAGAAAAGAATCTGAAGGTTGCGATTGCTTGCAAGGGTTCCAATTAGTGCATTCGATTGGTGGAGGAACTGGGTCTGGTATGGGGGCTTTACTCTTAGCTAATCTGAGCGAAGAATATCCCGATAGAGTAACTGTCACATACTCCATCGTGCCAAGTCCCAAGGTATCAGATACAGTAGTCGAACCGTATAATGCAACGCTTTCAATCAGTCAACTTATAGAGAATTCAACACAGTCATATTGCATTGATAATGAGGCGTTGTATGACATCTGCTTCAGGACTTTGAAACTTATGACACCGACTTATGGTGACCTGAATCATCTGGTATCTGCGACGATGTCAGGCGTGACCACATGTCTGAGGTTCCCAGGGCAGTTAAATGCTGATCTTCGTAAGCTAGCGGTGAATATGGTGCCGTTCCCGAGGTTGCACTTCTTCGTGCCAGGTTTTGCACCATTAACAGCAAGAGGTAGTCAGAAATACCGCGCTCTCACTGTCCCTGAGTTGACATTACAAATGTTCGACGCAAAGAACATGATGGCGGCATGCGATCCACGCCATGGCCGCTACCTGACCGTCGCTGCTGTATTCCGTGGCCGTATGTCCATGAAGGAAGTAGACGAGCAAATGCTCAACATCCAGAAGAAGAACAAAGACTTCTTTGTCGAATGGATTCCTAATAATGTCAAGACAGCAGTATGCGACATTCCTCCACGAGGTTTGAAGATGTCTTCCACGTTTATCGGTAATACTACAGCAATTCAAGAGGTGTTTAAGCGTATTGCTGAGCAATTCACCGCCATGTTCCGGAGGAAAGCGTTTCTACACTGGTATACTGGTGAAGGTATGGATGAAACGGACTTTACGGATGCTGATAATAATATCAGCGATCTGATATCAGAGTACCAGCAATACCAGGATGCGACCATAGACGACCAGGATTTTGAAGAAGAAGAAGGTGATGAACCTAACGATGAGAGTGACGAATAGGAGAAAGTTAAAATTAAAATAAATTATTTCTAGAATTTCTAGTATTATTTGGATTATTTATTTTTCTATAGGTTCTTTCTAATTTTCCCTCTCTTTACATATACCTGTGCCGATGTCAATGTAGCAATGTAGCGAATGTTTTGGGAACGATTTTGACCCTTCGAAGAAAAATGTACAAAACGCAAAGTTTGCAAATATTAAAATGTACAACACATTTTGCATTATGTACATTTTACGCGTGATAGGTCATTTTGCGTTTTGAACATTTCGCTCCAAAGGGGATTTTGACAAATTGGTAGGCCTTCTAGTAGTGACTTCCCTAGAGTCGGTAGACAATTATTGTAGACTTCTACGTCGGTGACTACTAAATAAGTTAACGGTATTTATCAGTATAATGTATATTTTTTATAAAATAACATCCAAAGATTAAGTACGCCTAGCATTAAACAATGACATTACAATACAATGACAGCACAAACATTTACTCTTCTTCCTCCACTTCTTCGTCAAATTCCCCTTCATCATCAGCTGTTGCGTCCTGGTACTGTTGATACTCAGACACCAGATCGTTCATGTTGCTCTCCGCCTCCGTGAACTCCATCTCATCCATACCCTCACCTGTATACCAGTGCAAGAAAGCTTTCCGCCTGAACATAGCTGTAAACTGTTCAGATATCCTTTTAAACAGCTCCTGGATGGCTGTGGTATTGCCGATAAAGGTAGCAGACATCTTAAGACCACGCGGCGGGATATCGCATACAGCCGTCTTGACGTTATTAGGAATCCATTCGACAAAGTAACTACTGTTTTTGTTCTGGATATTGAGCATCTGCTCATCCACCTCCTTCATGGACATGCGACCGCGAAAGACAGCGGCAACCGTCAGGTAGCGGCCGTGACGTGGATCGCACGCTGCCATCATGTTCTTTGCATCGAACATCTGTTGCGTGAGCTCGGGAACAGACAGAGCCCGATATTGTTGGCTCCCTCTTGATGTCAGCGGTGCGAAGCCAGGCATGAAGAAGTGCAGTCGGGGAAACGGAACCATATTCACCGCTAGTTTGCGAAGATCTGCGTTTAACTGCCCGGGGAATCTCAGACATGTGGTCACGCCAGACATTGTTGCAGACACTAGATGGTTCAGGTCTCCGTAAGTCGGCGTCGTCAACTTCAGTGTTCTAAAGCAGATATCGTACAGCGCCTCATTGTCAATACAATAAGTTTCATCAGTGTTTTCCACCAGCTGATGTACGGATAACGTTGCATTGTAAGGCTCTACTACAGTATCCGACACTTTAGGACTTGGTACAACTGAAAAAGTGTTCATTATACGGTCAGGATATTCCTCCCTTATCTTGGATATAAGCAACGTTCCCATACCAGACCCTGTGCCTCCACCCAAAGAATGTGTCAGTTGAAACCCTTGTAAGCAATCACAACCTTCCGCTTCTTTTCTGACTACATCTAGCACAGAATCCACTAGCTCTGCTCCTTCAGTGTAGTGTCCTTTCGCCCAGTTGTTGCCCGCGCCAGACTGGCCGAAGACGTAGTTATCAGGCCTGAAGATCTGTCCGAAAGGCCCAGAGCGGACAGAGTCCATGGTCCCGGGCTCGAGGTCAACCAATACTGCGCGCGGGACATACTTCCCGCCAGACGCCTCGTTGTAGTAGACGTTAATGCGTTCCAGTTGTAGGTCGGAGTCGCCATTGTATGCTCCGGTGGCGTCGATGCCGTGTTCATCAGAGATAACCTCCCAGAACTGTGAAAAAAATAACCATGGCAATGAAATGAATTAATGACGAAACAACCAGGTCGCTCGTTGATGGTAAGCGTCACGCTTGCCCATAAACAGAAGCAACACCATACAGAAATTTGAATTACAAAGCACTACATGGCACTGGACTGGGTTCGTCACCGCGAGAAATAAAACTCTGTGCCCAGTAATTTCACTGGCTTCGATGTCCCTCAAACCGAAACAACAGTGCTGCCACATTGCCACACGGCAGAAATAGACAAAGCGGTGGTACCAACCCAGTGGTCCTCGCATACCAAATTAACATCTAATTAAATATGTGAATTAGGCATGAAAACCCACATATCAGCCTGTCACACTCATCGTGTTTTATAAAATTGGTGTATCAATTGAATGCGGGATTTTATTTTATATTTGTTCCCGGGTCTAATGATCTAGTGAATACAAGTATGGGAATAAGGAATTATGTCGAATATTATCAACGCAATGTTCGATACCTTGGCTCCAATCTGGTTCCCGCATTGCCCGGCTTGGATGTGAACGATTTCCCTCATGATGATTACACAATAATTTAGGGCCTAAAACTAGAATCAAATTTTAACTGCTACAAATTTGTCATAAAAAAATATATAAAAAATGCGATAAGGCTATTGCACGTGCATACTACGTGAAAATTTCTTCAACAATAAGCCCGCATTCTTTTGTCATTCGTCACATCGATTTGGATTCGAAGTTTGAATTAATAGTTTAAATTTTTTAAGCCAGTCTTTTTCTTTCTCATGACATACCTACTTGCTATGTTTTTAATCGTCGAAATAGTATTAATTAAAGTCGATTATTGAGTTTCAGAGAGGCGTGTCGTGACTGTTTCTGACCTACTACTACAACAGCTGTAGGAATCGGTTGTATGTCGGAATCGGTCTCATACAAATTAATACTGCAAAGTAATGCGGTCTATCGTCGCGGCGCATGCCCTCGCCGTGTGCCGCTGCCGTCTGCCGTCTGCCGCCCTACCTGCGGTATCTTACCTTTATGAACATGTAGAGACGAAGAAAGTCATTTTTTTTATTAATTTCGTAACTCAATATCCATGTTAAGTGTGTTTTTATCAAAGTTTCATAAGATCCTTCTTCCAGTCTATGCAAGTATGATGGATGTATCGGTTTTCTGTCTAAGTAGGTAATAATACATTAATAAATCATCGTCGCCTTTTTCTTGCAATAAAACTCGCAGCATTTGATGCTTCATACCTGTATATCGAAATCAAAGACACAACCGCAATTTAGTATTCCCGCAACATAACTGCTATGCTTGCTGCTGGCTCCGGAATCTATAGGTCGGCAACTTAAGTCCAAGAGCACTTGCTGCCGGCCGTTTGTCACTGTCGTTTGTCGTCTGCATCGTCCTGCGAAATTTTACCTTAAGGTACATCGCCGTATTGACGTCATAATGCAATATCTACTATATTGAGCAATCAAGATACACCCCCCATTGGTGATTAACAGGTTCCCTGTCCCATGAATCATATATGATTCATTTGATATATTTTGTACCAAGAACTGTACGTCCATGAATCATATATGATTCAAATTTAGAGTCAAATTCATGCCTTTATTTCAAAAGGAACGTAGAAGGTTAATTCCCATTTTTAGTATCGGGACGTGTGGGTTACATCCTTTAGAGTGAGAAAACAAACCGAAGTGATTTATAAAAAAAAATGGGAAATAAACAAATGAAAAAAAGAGTGGGACATATATGATGAAAAAAAGTGGTATGTATGGGGACAGGGAACCTGTTAAATATTATAATTGGACCTAGCTACGCAAAAAGGAACCAAGCGACAGTAAGTTCAAATGGAGACACTGATTCTGTTTTACTTAATTCAATAATTTAAACTAATTTTATCTCGTAGGTTTTTGGAGAATCGGGCATGAAATTTTAATATATTCCACGTATTTTATTTTACGTTTTACGTATTTTACGTTTTAATATATTGCAAAAGAATACTGTATTAAAATCAATTTAAATTAATGAATTTAGCAAAACAAAATCAGTATCTCCATTTGAAATTGCTGTGGGTTGGTTCCTGTTTGCGTAACTACGTCCAATTCCAAAAAGATGTAGCCAAATCAAGAAAATGCACATCCGATCATATTGATTAGCTTCTGAGTTTTTGTTTTTATTCTTTTTTTGATTGAATGGCGAGACGAGCAAGGCGCTCGCCTGATGGTAACCGCCACGCCTGCCCATAAACAGAAGCAACACCACACAGAACTTTGAATTAAAAAGCACTACATGGCACTGAACTGCGCTCGTGACCCCGAGACAAGTCTCGTAATGCTGCCTAGTAATTTCACTGGCTTCAATGTCCCGGTTTGAAGGACATTGAAGTATAACAGTACTTACACACTGTTGCTTGGCGGCAGAAATAGACAAAGCGGTAGTACCGCCCAAGACGGCCTCTGGTCACAGTCAGGACCAAAGAGAATTTAACTACTAAGCACCTATCACAATTTCCAAGTAAATGTCCAGATAACCATCATAATTAGGCGGGAAATACACAAAATTTGGTAAATGAAATCAGTGGTCAAAACTTCTTCGAATATAGTGAAACAAATCCTGGTAGTCAGCAACTAGGAAACAAACTAATTCCTAACTTGATTGTGAAAAAAAGCAATATTACTATGATTCCAGTTTATTTCAAACATACAAGGACATACACAAATGAAAGCCAAAAATCATTCTTCCAACCCCTCGCCTTCCGCTTCTTCATCAAACTCCCCTTCATCATCAGCTGTCGCGTCCTGGTACTGTTGGTACTCGGACACCAGGTCGTTCATGTTGCTCTCCGCTTCCGTGAACTCCATCTCGTCCATACCCTCGCCAGTGTACCAGTGCAAGAACGCTTTCCGTCTGAACATCGCCACGAACTGTTCCGCTACCCTCTTGAATACGCTCTGGATAGCCGTCGTGTTTCCGATGAAGGTAGACGCCATTTTCAACCCTCTGGGTGGGATATCGCACACAGCGATCTTGCAATTGTGCGGTATCCATTCTACAAAGTATGTGCTGTTTTTGTTCTGGATGTTCATTATCTGTTCATCCACTTCTTTCATTGACATGCGACCCCTGAATATTGTGGCCACTGTCAGGTATCTGCCATGTCTTGGGTCGCAAGCCACCATCATATTTTTCGCGTCGAACATCTGTAGAGTCAACTCCGGTACCGTTAGCGCTCTGTACTGCTGGGCTCCTCGTGACGTCAGCGGCGCAAAACCAGGGGTATAGAAATGTAATCTAGGAAACGGTACCATATTGACCGCCAGTTTTCGAAGGTCCGCATTCAACTGACCGGGGAAACGCAAGCACGTCGTGACGCCAGACATCGTAGCGCAGACCAAATGGTTAAGATCACCGTATGTGGGTGTAGTCAGCTTCAATGTCCTAAAGCAGATGTCATACAACGCCTCATTGTCCAAGCAGAAAGTGTGGTCGGTGTTTTCTACCAGCTGGTTCACGGCTAGTGTCGTGTTGTATGGTTCCACTACGCAGTCAGACACCCTAGCGCTTGGAAATACAGAGAAAGTCAGTATGATCCTGTCGGGATACTCTTCGCGGATTCTGTTGACGATCAGCGTGCCTAAACCGGAGCCGGTGCCGCCGCCTAGCGAGTGTGTCATCTGGAAGCCTTGAAGGCAGTCGCACGCCTCTGATTCGCGGCGGACAACATCCAGGGTAGACTCCAGGATCTCAACTCCTTCGGTGTAGTGACCTCGGGCCCAGTTATTGGCGGCCGAGCTCTGTCCATAGACGAAGTTATCGGGGCGGTAGAGGCAGCCGAAGGGTCCGGAACGCACCGCGTCCATCGTGGCCAGCTTGAGGTCGACGAGGACGGAGCGCGGGACATACTTGCCACCTGACGCCTCATTGTAGTACACGTTGATACGCTCGAGTTGGAGATCAGAATCTCCATGGTAGCAGCCAGACGGGTCGATGCCGTGCTCGTCGGAGATTACCTCCCAGAACTGAAACAGTTGATGGTAAGAATTTTAGTACTTATCCTGGCTTTAGACAAAATATGCTAACGTGTTAACACATGTTATAGTCGTAGCGTCGATAGCTGCGCGTGTATAAAAAGCGTCTAGGACAGTGTTTCCCAACGTGGGGCCCACACCCCACAGGGGGGCAATTTGATTGTTAAGGGGGGCAATTTAAAAATGGACTCGACACGACTAAACTTAAAACTTAACCCTTTCGCTTTGGGTTATTTAAATGCAATGCTAGATATCGGTGATAAATTTAACAAAAAAATATGTTAAGGTGGGGCATGGCCTAAAAAAGGTTGGGAATTACCTTTCCACCGATCTGATTCCCGCAGGCACCAACTTGCATATTAATGATCTCCCGCATCTTGTAAATTTCTCTCTTAGATTCGGAATACTTGTAAATTTACTAAGAAAATATCAAAACGTTTTCACAAAGTTGAAGCTTAACATTAGCTTAAAACTAATAAAAAAAATAAAAAATTCTAGCGCAAATTCACACTGTGTGCATCGTACATCGGATTTCAGAGAAATGGGTCAGAAAATGATTGTTCGGTGTTCGAGGATTTTCAATTGATATTCTAGAATCTATTTTGTTTATTTTTAAGAGGAATACATTTTTATTTTCAGCCAGAAATAATGAATGCCAGTGAATTTAAAAAAAACAATTTAAAAAAATTGATACGTGTTCGCTAGCCAGAGACATCTATCGGTACTTTCCTAGACATATACTGCCCGTGACTGCCAAATGTATTTCAGATTTTCCACCGTTCTAAATAGTTCCGGCCCAATCGGTAAGATGGCGGTACCGTCTTTTCAGCTTGTTTTGTTTTCAGTGGCGGCGTAATGTCATTATTGTTACGGTGCTCGCTCGAAATGTCAGCGAGGTAGCGATTCCGTGTACATACAATATAAATAATTTGATAATTCTGTATGATGTAGTTGTAATAGACGCGTGCGGTGTGTGTGGTGAGCGTTCGACCGCAGAGTGATGTCAGAGGTGGGTGCTACCGCGGCCGCAGATGAAAAAAAAACAGGTTATTGTGAGGACAGCACGGATAGCGATAACGAAAATGACACAGAACGTAAACCGCTGTTGCGGAGGATATCAACCAGCAAATGCGTCGGTAGATTGGTAAGTCCACGTCCCTGTTTTGCGAGGAACATCGGTTATATAGTTGGGCGTGCCGGGGCTGTCAAACGCCGTCGGGCGGCGAGCGCGGGGCGGGGGTGCAAGCCCATGTGCCCGGGCTAGCGAACCCGATTTTCAAAGATCAATTTTTTTAACAACAATGTGCGTTTACTACTATTATAATTGTTTTTAAATCTATCGCTGAATGAATGTGTTTATATTGCTAATTGGGTTCCGATGCCGTCAATACTAAATACTCAATACACAGTGTATGTTGTTGAAAATCTTGTATAAATTGTTTGTTTTGGCACAAGAGTTTTGTACATTTAGGTAATGAGTTATAGAGGCGTTTGACCTATTTAAGTGAGAATGAGCTATCCGGACGAGAGGGGAATGCGCTCTCTCAGGTGACAACGATTCACCGGTCACATTCCGGGATTTTGTTTATATATTATTGTTTAAGTTATTTATCGATTTTTTTTAATGGAAAGGTTTATAAAGCTGGTTACAACACTAAATGACATAATTGTAATGTTTATAAGTACAAACAAAGTGAACAATCTGCTAGATGTAAAACACCAATCATTATTGTAAAATTGTAAAGTGACTATAATACAAATAATGTTAAACAAAATATATATTAAACATAATACTAAACGCATTTCTTAATCATCGAAATTGACTCACTGAATACTTATGTATGTCGACTTTGTTTTCATCGAAGTTCAATAACACCGTACCCTTCACCGCTGTTACATTTATTTATAATAACATTAAATTATGAAATATATTACATAATCGCATATCAGTAAGCCATTGATAAACCATGCAAATGCAAATTTAACCAAAATATGTTATCAACTATGTTGAATTAAATACCCGCTTTTTTCGTGCAGCAGCTGTTTAGTCGACTATCATTTATCGTAACTTACTTCAGCATCCGTTGTTTCGTACTGAAAAGTATTCATTTTATTTCTCAATAATTTATTTACCAACCTGTAGAATATCATCAAAATACGTTCAATAGTTTATCAATAACTAGCGACCCGCGCCGGCTTCGCACGGGTAAAAATATGTTACGACATCAGATTACAAATCTTTGAATGTTTCGGCTTTTCTGAACTATAATATGTATGTATTATACATATAAACCTCCCTCATGAATCACTCTATCTATAACTGAAAACTGCATTAAAATCCGTTGAATAGTTTAAAAGATATAAGCGAAAAGACAACGGAAGCGACTTCATTTTATACTATGTGAAGAAGACTTTACTCTCAAAATAAGTAGAACAAATGTTATCAGAACTAATTTTTTAAACTGTTTTCAGCAACAAAGACTTCAATGTTGTTTAGTAGGAAAGTTGTGTCAGTTTACGCGGGAGTTTGACAGCTGAGAGACAGAGAGCGCGAGTGGTTCTAGTTACGAGTGAGCGAGATGGTAATATTGTGGTATTGCCAATTGACCGTAACTTATTAGCGCATTTACTATGTACCGCGCAGACGATAGTAGTAGTATACAATGAATTCCTTGACATACAAGCCATTTTTAATAAATAAAGTCAATTCCCGCCAATGAAACTCATTTTGGTGTCGCTAACTGTAACATTTGTACAAAAATTCTTCGGATGATATTAATGGCTCACTCAACGGTTTCCGGGATTCACACGACGCGACGTTTTCTTTTAACATTTCAACGCGTTCAGTGCAGGAATGCAAAATGATATTTTAATGCAAATTTAACGGACAATTTTATTGTTTTTATTTGATTGAATGACGAAACGAGCAAGGCGCTCGTCTGATGGTAAGCGCCACGCCTACACATAAACAAAAACAACACAGAACTTTGAATTACAAAGCACTGCATGGCACTGAACTACGCTCGTCACCCCGAGACACAAGATGTTAAGTCTCATAATGCCCAGTAATTTCACTGGCTTCAATGTCCTTCAAACCGAACACAGCAGAACTTAGCAAACCAATATGTGGGTCACCTGAAGGCAAGTGAGCTCCACCCTTAAACCTAACAATACCAGAAAGATCAGGGATCAGTTGCCAATCTGAAAGAAAAGGATTGGCGATTAGATATTGGATGATTTTGGGTTCCGGTAATAGTAAAACCATAGTGAGTTGTCTCATAACGTCGATTTTCTGTGTGACAGTGGTAATAACCATAGTATTTGATTCGGCTCATTCATGCTGTAGACAAAAGTGTCTACAGCGTATCCCTGCCACTTATAAACTACTACTACTAAAACAACGCGTTTCCCGCGCTTTATAAAATATTCTCAAACATTTAACTAAGCTCTCTTTATGTCTGCGGTGAAACCGCGGGGACAGCTACTAAAATATGTAAGGATATAAATTATAAATATATAAATGATATATATAATTAAGTAATAGAAAGAAGGAGTGCTATGCTTCCGATAACTTTGCCAATTTGTGAAACAGCAGTTCACAAACCTTCACGAATATGTGTCTATCAAATTGACAATGACTCTACATCAATCGCTTGACGCCAGTGGTGTTGCTTCTGTTTATGGCTACACGTGGTACTTACCTTTAAGCGAGCAATATACTCGTCTCATTATTCAAGTAAATGCCTTACTGCATTATAAATCTATAAGATCCTAGTTTATGCGACCTGTGTAATATAAAAAAGAAACGTAATGTGTTTAAATCTTGATGAGGACAAGCTTACGACCTACAACAGGTGTTTGGGCCGTAGAAATGCCTAGTGCCAGGGCCGTTTTAACGTATTCCGGGGTTCAGGGGCACAAGAATTTGGGGCCTACCTACCGTAAAGTAAAAATCATGTTCAAACATCGTTGTGTGTTGTTGTGTCGTGGGTATCAGGAACTACGAGAGACTATCGGTCTCGCCACACCCAGACCATTTGTGGATCCAAATATTTGTGGATCAGGCAGATATTTGTCTCGGTGCGAGGATCGAACCCGCAGCCTCATGTTTCACAGTCGGCTACTCGCCCCCTGCGCCACTGAGGCTGTCAAAGTGACTAACAAGAAAAAACATTTTGCCTGTAACATTTTAGATATTTTTAATCGTAAACGGATATAAATAAGATAGGTACTTCATCTACATGATATAATAAAGAAACATAACTTAGATAAGTACGTTATAAAATATAATATAACCACCACTTTTTTACACTAATATTATAAAGAAGATAGATCTGTATTTTTGTATGTAACGAATAAACTTAAAAACTACTGGACCAATTTGAAAAGCAGTTCACACGGGCGGAGCCGTGAGGAAAAGCTAGTATTTACTAAAATGAGTAAAAAATTAAATTTTTTTTCGTGTTAATTATATTTAATAAATTAAATAATTTATCAGTATTTCAGCCCCCTTGAGGCCCTGGGCACGGTCCCCGTGTGGCCACATGCCAAACACGGAACTGCCTAGGGCGGTTAAATGCGCTTGCTTACCCGCAATTCGTGACACACGGTCATCATGTGCTGCTAAACTTGCTGGTGGTAAGATACTCATATCGGCCCGGCTAACGATTACCGCACATATGGTTTTAATTAATCTGCCAATTTCAGTGTGAATCGCGTTCGAGAATCAGCCAGTGTATATCCGGTTCTCCCTAGGGGCGTTGCGACATGACTTGATGGTTGGTTGGGGCGGGTATAGCGGTACATCCTAGTATCACTGTGCTTGCATCTGTCATCCGCCTGTCCTGTCGCTTCTTCCCTCTCCGAAGAGGGAAGAAGCATTTATACAAGCCGCCATGACTCTGGTAACCACCGATAAACTCTTTGTTTGTCCATCCATCAGGTGTGGCGTGCCGAGCCAGGATAAAAAAAACCTTTATAAAATCACGACATAATATTATTTCAGTGGCGCATATTTACGAAATCACATGTGGTCACGATTACCATACACATGTTCTTATTATCATAAACTAATGAAAATGTGTTAGGCAAAAAAAACACATCACAGCATGCTCATCTGATTGAGATTTATGTAAATATCTGAGTGGTGGAGTCACGCTCTAGACAGTTTTGTCTACAGCAGGGATTCCCAAACTATTTTGGGCAAGAGACACATTTCCAAAATGAATTGATACCTCAGACCCCCATAGCCAAATTACTTTGAATCCTATCCTATTGATACAAAATACTTACCAATATAAAACCTTTTCGGTTTTTGTTTATGTCGACTCCAAGAGGTCGATATTGGCCCATTGGGAATCCCTGGTCTACAGCATATATAGGTTAGCTCAACAGAGTAATTACCACCGTCTTACAGAAAATCGACGTAAAATAGCGACTTGCTACTGTTTTATACGGTGACCTAATCCCCAATCCCGTAATTATCCCCTTCCTCGGTAGGCAGCGCGCCTATGATTCTTCTAGTATTGTGGGCGTACATGGGCGGTGGATATAACTAACCATGAGGTGACCTACTTGCTCGTTTGTCGGTCAATGCTATAAAAAAAATATTTTCATGTGATTTTGACAGATAAGAGCGTCTTAACATGTTTAAGATGATCTTAAATGCTTGAGCTGCGTCAGTATTCGGGCGTAAAAGCAGTAAAAACATGAGTGGTGACAATAAAAATAAAATATGTAAAGGTATGTTGTCTTGATGATGGATGACTGCATGAAATGCATGATAAGAATACGTTACGCTATATAGATAAGGATAAAAATAGAGGTATGGTGATTAACTGTTATTAAAAATGTATTAGTTTGAGGCCCTCATGCTGCAGTTGCACTCATGCTGTTATCCGTGATGGAGTTTCATTTTTTATTCGGACTCTGTCATCAGATTGTAACTTTTTTTGTTTTTATCCGAGCACGGCAAAATGTCTGCGCTACACCTGATGGTAAGCGTAGTGCAGTCCAAACAACCAACGACCATCGACAAGTTTATCGGTGGTCACCAGAGTCATGCCGGCCTGTAAAAAAGGAAAAACATATAAGAGCCGAATTGAAAACCTCTTTTTTAGGTCTGTTAAAATAGCAGTCACTTTACGTCGGATTTCTGAAACTGTGGGACCAGCTTGGTCGAACCGACCGATTCCTGATCCTGTATATCTATTGTTGGCGCAATAAATCCGTAGTACATAATTATACGTTTAAAGTTTTTGTTTAATATTTTTTTATCTCTTTTTCACTTTGTTTCTTGTTAATATTGCTCCAATAATAGACTCCCTTCTTTCTTTCTTTCTATAGACAAAACTATACCTGTCTCTACCACTTTCAAATACATTACGAATAAATGAATATGCAGAATATTCAATTTTATCCTAAAAAATATGTATAGACCATCCTTGAAGCGTAGTCATGATGGTTATCCTACAGTGTCCATAAGATGTCCATGTCTTCCGGTACCCGTCTGCCTTCCCACTGTGCTCGGCCGACAAAACGAACAAATGTATCTGGCGTGGCTCGAAAAACTCTTCGCGTGTTCTCTACCCTTATGTTACAGGGTAGGGATGTGTATACATGTATTATTTATAATATAGCAAGCAAACGAACTAGGTCATTATGGTAATATATATATTTTTTTTTATGCCATAGGCCGGCAAACGAGCGAGTGGGTCACCTGATGGTAAGTGATCTTCACCGCCCTTGTACGCCCACATTACCAGAAGAATCATGGGCGCGTTGCCGACCGTAAAGGAAAAGGATAATTAGGGATTGGGAAGGGAGTGAGATATCCGGAAGCCTAAATCCCCTAGGCTTCCGGATATCTCACTCACCGTATAAAACGTAGCAGCAAGCCGCTACTTCATCGGTTTTCTGTGAGACAGTGGTAAAGACCCGGTCGAGCCAGCCCATTCATGCTGTAGAACTGTCTACAGCGTGGCTCTACCACTGGTAAATTATTACCGCCTAGGCCATAATGTCAGCAGTTTTTTTTTATAAATACACCTAACAGTCACACATAGTCGTGAGCCCACACTAGGTTAAACCGGTATCGTGGGTATCAGAAACTACGAGGTTCTTGCGGTCCCACAACACCCAAACCCGTAATCGATATTTGTAGTATTGCTTAGGTCGTGCTGCAACATCAAGCTGAATGAGAGGTACCTTTGCTGGCATGTATTTAATTTTTAGTTTCAGTTAAATAATTAATTATAAGAGATTTTTTTTTGTCATTCTTTGTTTTAAGTTTATATATGTATAGTGCCAGCAATAAATGTTTCTTTGTTTCTTTCTATATTCGTGTGGGATTTGTCTCTGTACGAGAATGGAACCTACGCTCTTCGCAGCCGGCTACTCGCACAATGCGCCACAAATGCGGCACACGTAGTTGTCAATGTTTTGCTAAACTACGAGTACATGCATTTTGAACGTGTAATAACTCCCAAGTGACATCGTTTGGAGCCGCTCCTATAGTTGAACTATAGTTTCCGTTGAACTATATTTATACACTATCAAAATCCCCGTCGTAGGTCCCCGGTGACGCCGACTGACGCCCCCTCGTACGAAAACGCGAGCGTTTCCTGCGCGTGTCAATCTTTCGGCTGTTTCCTCTCGCCCCAGTTTCATATGATTTGGGATGTCGGTGTCAAAACTTTGTGATTTACGGGTGTTTATTAATGTTTTCTAGTATACCTACTTAACTACCGTTCTGTCTTGAGCAGTGCTTATGGTACATAATTTGGCCGATATTTTTCGTGTAATTCTAGATTACTTCGGTCGTAGACTGATTAATCTGCCGGCGTAAATCCGCAACGACAACATGCATTCGATTTTTCATAATAAGAGTATTTTTGATACAATGATGTTTATGGTCCACCTTACTCCTGCCGGAATATTAAGCTGTGGAATAGTTTGCCGGTACACGTGTTCCCTCTTTTCTATAATACGGGGTCCTTTAAACGGAGTGTGAAGTAGCAGTTAGACAGGCCGGCATGATCATGCCGACCTACGATAGACACACTGTTTGTCGTTGGTCGACACTATTCCTGGATTGCGCTACACTTACCATTAGGTGTGGCGTAGTCACTTTGCCGAGGCAGGATTAAAAAAGAACAGTAATGTATCTTTTGATATCGCTACATTTTGGATTTGAAATAAAGATACCCTAATGATAAATCGGATGGTAAAAATATATATCGCATTTCATTTCTTAGTACAACACGGTAACCTTCAGTTTTATATACAAGGCAACAACAACGCGAATCACTCTTATTTAAAATATTTCATTTAGTTTAAAATCTTAAGTTCGAGACTTTAAAGCCTATTTTAGAATAGTACGAGATATTGAAATGTTGCGAACCGTTTGCTCCTCCGTCTGATGGGAGCGATCAATCAGAATGTATCACAGATAGCGTAACCGTATTCGATTATCACACACCTACGAGTATATCGTGATTTTATATCAATGAATTTGAAGCATTTGGGCTGTAGATAAATGCTACGGCCAAGTGGTGCTCAAACTTTTTCAAACGTTCGATATTATTTGGTGACTGCTTAATTTTTTTGACAATTGTAAAAATTATACAACGCTATTTCACATACAATAAGAAACATAGTTTTATTTTCAGGATATAATATGTTGAGATGAGATTAATGATAGTCATTTATAAATATATAAATAACACCCTACAGTCACTCACATAGCCCTGAGCCCACAGTAACATACGAGTCTTGTGTCGTAAGTATTAGGAACTACGAGAGACTTTTGATCTCACAACACCCAGACCCGAAACAAATATTTACGGATCAGATAAATGTTTACTCGGTGCAGGAATCGAACCCACGGCCTCTCGCTTCGTAGCCGGTTTCTCTCCCACTGCGCCACGGAGGCTTTCAAATAATCGTATTACTTATTGATAAAAATTTGAAGGTCAATGGATTTTAAATAAAAGAATTGAAATATTTGGCTAGTGCAATTACTTTTAGGGCGACAGTAATTGTAGTATTTTTGGGGGTCTACATATTATTCTTTAATATTTATCTTCATCATTTTTTTTATAACATATGCCGATAACCGAGGAAGGCGGTCACCGTAGTGATCTCCGCCACCCATGAACATCATGGCGATGAATGGCAGGCCCATCAGTCATGTAGGACGCACACCCCGCCTCTGCAGCTCCGGCCATCCATCAGCCAAGGATCAACGCCCTCAGAGATATAACACTGAGGGAACCTGGAAGAGAGCCAATGCATCATACATAAGTACATATTACTCTGTTTTAGATACGTCAATGATATAGTAATCATGAAGGAAAGATGATGAAAATGGTTTCTTTTTATCTGAGCACGGCAAAGTGACTGCACTACACCTGACGGTAAGCGTAGTGCAGTTCAAAAAACTAGCGACCACCGACAAACAATGAGTTTATCGGTGTTCATCAGAAGAATGCCGGCCTGTATATATTCTTCCCGCTTCGGAGAGGGAAGAAGAAAATCGAGGGGTCTGCGACAGGACAGGCGGATGACCGATGCAGGCACAGGGATACAAGGATGTACCCCTATACCCGCCTTAAACAACCACCAAGTCTTGTCGCTAGCCCCTCGGGAGAGCCGGTTATTGACTGGTTGATCTTGGTTCATCGGTTTTCTGTGAGACAGTGGTAACGATCCGGTCGAGCCGGCCCATTCATTCTCACTTTGCCTAGAGTATAAAAAAAACTTAAAGAATCCCTGTCACATCAGTTTTACTAAAATATCAATAAAGTACATTTACGCTACGTTACAATGTTAAGTTAGTTTGAAAACAAATAAGCTTTCAGAACAAACTTGCTGTACAGAGTTATTACGGCAATAAATCCAATAACAACTTTAAATTCACCTCCAATGAGTTAACAGATCGCCCCATTGCCTCTGTATTGGCTTTCAAACAGCTCACTGTGTAATGTCACCGTATATATGTGTATATAGTGTATACGCGTATACACATGTATACGAAGCGATCGCTCGCTAGCCGACTGTAATGGAACTCTTGAGTCACTCGACATCCATTAGACGGCTGCGGGGGGCTGGGCTATGGAAACAAGCGGAGCGATTTAATTAAAAACGTTTGACGTATATAGGCTCCTATACGCTTTTAACCCAGAGAGGGTAGACAGAGCTGGTGGGATTCATATCCGCCCGGATAACGACCACCGTACACATGGTGTTAAAACCTGCCATAGTGATCCTGACCTGGATCGCGTTCCAGGATTAGCCAGTGTATATCCGGTTCTCCCGAGGGGCTTGCGATATGTTTTGATGGTTGGTTGGTGGGGTTATAGGGGTACATCCTTGTATTACTGTGCTTGCATCGGTCATCCGCCTGTCCTGTCGCAGGCCTCTCGATTTGCTTCCGTAGAGGGAAAGGTAAGAAGCAATTCAAATACTGAATTTATCAATCAATTATTAAATTTAGCAAAACAAAGTCAGGATCTCCATTTGAACTTGCTGTAGGCTGGTTCCTGTTTGCATAAGTAGGTCCAATTACAAACGTTAAGTTAAATCACGCGCTCTTGCTTGCATTAAATATATTTAAAATAAGGTACTAAGTTTCTCTTCACGTATTTATTTTCACATATTCATTTTACTTAAATGAAACACGTAGTTTTTGGACTCAACGGTACCTACTATAAATAAATTGCTAAGTGTATGCATATTTATACACTGCTTCTCTCCCACTCGTCTCTCCACTCTCCACTTTAAAAACTTTTCGCGCAATTTGTATAAAATCGCCGCCGCCCATCCAACGTGTCGCGCTGGAACCGCCTTGTACACTGAAATTGCATGAATAATATTTTAGTACGATGCAAATATCGGCGAGAGGTGGTGGGGACCGAGGCTCGCTGCACCAACATTAATTTTATTATATGCATTTAAATGTTGCAGACGTGTGACGGATTATTAAAAATGTATAATATAATATTTTTTATTTGATTGAATGACGAGACGAGCTGCTCGCCTGATGGTAAGCGCCATGCCTGCTCATAAACAGAAGCAACACAGAACTTTGAATTAAGAAGCACTGCATGGCACTGAACTGCGCTCGTCACCACGAGACATGAGATGTTGAGTCTCATAATGCCCAGTAATTTCGCTGGCTTCAATGTCCTATAAACCTAAACACAATTTTGCATTCAAAGGGAGTTGACCGTTACAAAACCCCTGAAGCTAATTAAATAAAAAACTGTGAATTTTAACCTGTTAAATAGATTTTATTCAAACATACCGAACCATCTTGATTGAACGGGCTTTCCAACAAAAAACCGCATTGAATACGGCCCATTCATACACCCGGAGCATGCACGTACGGAGACGAGTGCGCGCGCACACACACACAGACACAGACACACACACACACACGCACGCATTCACAGTGCCAAAATTTATAATTTGACCAAAAATGGGTGCACGGTTGTTCCCTCGGCTTGACTTCGTCGTGGATACCCTCACGCGTCCATATTCTTCCTAGTTTAATGTAATCAGTAGCCACTCGTAATAAATTACTGTAAAGATGAACAGTCACGTTTATACCAGTGTAATAGGATTAAACATTTATTCACGAAGTATACCGTCTTTGCGACGTGACTTTTAATTTTTTTCCTTAATTTCCGAATAATTGACAATAAAAATGAAATGTTTTAAAGTTTTAAATCATCATAATGAATACTTTAAAATTTATGTTTCTTTTCATAAAGTGCCCACTTGATGTCTTGATTGATTTTTTATTGTGATAGCGTAGAAGTGGGTCGTCTGATGGTAAGTTACAACAACCAATGAACTAATGGCTTCTATTTACGATGGCCCATTGTGATGGACCATAATATAGAGAGCGTAATAACGTCTGATTTTAGGCTTTCACGATTTGTATTCATATTTTTTTATCCGAGAATGGCAAAATAACTGCACTGACTGTGATGGTACGCGTAGTGCAATCTAAAAAGCCAGCGACTATCGACAAACAATGAATTTATCGGTGATCACCAAGGTCATGCCGCCCTGTATAAATGCTTCTTCCCTCTTCGAAGAGAGAAGCATTTATCCAGGCATGATTCTGGTGAAACTCATTGTTTGTCGGTGGTCGCTGGTTACCATCACGTACACGTAATGCAGTCACTTTGCCGTGCTCGGATAAAAATAAAAATTATTACTTAGAATTCTATAATTTCCACACTTCGAGCCAGTTAATGTTTGATGCTCTGTTACCCAGTACATAAAATGTTTTATGCTCACTCGATATAAACTATAAACTTAGTTGACGTCTCTGGGAAATCGAATTTTCAAATATGGAACCTCCGATTTTCCATTAAAAATAAATCTTGGCGTTGAAACTCTTAGTATTTTTCTAGATGACAACATTTTTTAACATTTAACCTAAGTATTAACTTAGCAAATAATATTTTTTTTTCAAAATTCACCAACAAGAGCGAGATTCTAAACAATTATCAAACTTAGTCTATCGTGTTTCAAATCGTAGTCGACATAGTTCAGACAAGAGGCTTATAGAGGCATTTCTGTCCTCAGCCCGTGGTCAAGGAAGGTTACCTGATGAAGCAGACTCGCAGCTTCCAGCGATGGCAGCGGCGATACTTCAGGCTGCGAGGCCGCACGCTCTACTACGCCAAGGAGAAAGACGTAAGTACTTAGATCATTGTCTTTAATTTAAATTTTCCTCTTTAATGGGAAGGCAAAGGAATCTATGCCATACAGCCTCGTCGTATGCTAGGTATTTAAAGAACGATGAAACACGGGTGTGATCAATTTCAAGAGAGATTTTTTGCTGGAGTTTTGCTGTTAATTCCTTTCAGTACGATGCTTCTTAAACGACTTTCTCTTAGCGAATCGAAAGCGCAAGGTCGATCATTACACTTGATCAAACCAACTAAATGCAATTATTTCAATGCTTCCATACACTGTTCATTATTAATGTTTATTGCATAAACCCACACCACTTTTATACAACAAACACAACTTGTAAACTATTTAAGGAATTAATTGAAATAGAGGTGAACCGCACTGTCAGAATTCCCGCCTAAAACTCCGTAGGTACAAATTGAAATTCGAATCGTAAATTATTCTGAATGTAAATTGGATCATAAACATCACTTTTACATGTCAATAATATTTAACTAGATTATATTTTCATCGGTATTTCATGGCTAGCCACGAGAAGTAATGTCGATACAAACTCATGCGTTTTTGTCTCTTTTAATGTCCAGACATTGATTTTACAGAATTATGTGAGTGTAATGTACAGAAACTCCTGAATTAGTCTTTCTTAGATCACTCTCTCTGTCTCTATCTTAGTTCACTACTGACGTATTGACGGAGGATTATGGGTTTACCCAATTAAAGAAATCTGTATTTTCACGCCCATAATATTTGAGCCCGGCACAAGATCTGAATGTGCAATTCGCGATTTATTTGTGAGCGATAATTAATAATACACACGTAACATCGAAAAGCCAGAGGTGTATACCCTGGGGATTGGTTTCGAACCAGCGATTTTTGGGTTAGCAGTGCGTACCGCTGCTCGCTAGGCTACCACCCCTTTCATGATTTTTCCTATTAAATGCTTCAAATCAAATCAAAATATTTTATAAAATTTTGTTTATAATTTAGATGCAGTTAAATTTTAACTTTACCGCCAGTTCAGAAAGCTGTTTCGCTAGAGGAAAACAAGCAAGAAGCTTTAACATTGCTCTTTTCAAAATTTAACTTTACAATAATTGTACTGCATTTTCATAGTTTTCATAGTAGTAGAGCCACGATGTATACAGTTTGGTCTACATCGCCTCGAAAGGGTACTGGGACTATGGTAACGACCACAGTCTCACAGAAAACCGATGTACAGTAACGGCTTGCTGCTGCGTTTCCGTACGGTGAGTGAGATATCTGGAACCCCAAATTCGCCTCCCCTTCTCTATCCCTTAATTATCCTTTCCCTTTAAGGTCGGCAACACGCCCATGTTTCTTTTGGTGTTGTAGGCGTACATGAGCGGTGGAAATCACTTACCATCAGGTGACCCAGGTTTTGCCGGCCTAGGCAATAAAAAAATAAACATTAATATAAATTATTTTGAATTAGAGCACCTCAATTTATATCCAAGACGAACATTATCTAATATATAAAATTCTCGTGTCGCGGTGTTTGTGGTTAAACTCCTCCGAAACGGCTTGACCGATTCTCATGAAATTTTGTGTGCATATTGGGTATGTCTGAGAATCGGACAACATCTATTTTTCATCCCCCTAAATGTTAAGGGTAGTCCACCCCTAAATTTTTATTTTTTATTTTTAGATAAATTTTATTTTTTATTTTTTTTATGATACAGCATTAAAAAATACATACAATCCTAAATTTCCAACCCTCTACGATCAACCCCTATTTTTAATAGCCTTTTATCACAGAAAAAGCAGATCACGCGGGCGGAGCCGCGAGGGACAGCTAGTAACTTATAAAATCGGACCGAATTGTGACCTCCGCCTTTTTTCAATTTGGTTAAAAAGGTAAGTTACCGCCATAAATTCACTGAAACATTCAGATAAACAACCTTTCATTGTAGTGTTATGGTGTGGTTGTCATAAACATTGGCCGTAGTAAGATATAATTTGATCCAACACCTTGCGAACATAACTAATGCCAACGATGCTCGCTCGAATTCGAACCCGCACTGAATATTTAAACGAGCTTACAGACATAGCTTGTAGGGCGGGAGCTGTCGTGGAAGCGAGTTCCGCTGGATGAGTTTTGGAGCGTACTTTGATGTGTACGTATTAGAATTCAGTGATGCTGTCCTTGTCTGTCGTTTATTGAATATGCATGAGGGAAAGAGATAATAATATTGACAGCTCCTACGTGCGCATCTATTCTGGTGAGCATCCGTGTCGTACACCTGGCCGAGACTGTTGGGCGCCCAGCCTGGCTGTACAGAAATCAGTCGCGCGCCGAGCGCCGTTACGTTCTGACGTGGTGTCTACGTCGCTCGTCGGTACGAATCGTGCGATCTGTAATATTAAAAAACATAAATGAAAATATTCCTTATATTTCACTAATCCTGCAACAATCTACGCCTTAAACTGTCTTAGTCGTGTAGTGTAATTTATGTTGTTAGTGTGTTGTGTTTACTTTTGGTACATGACCTGATTTTTATTTTGACTTTCAATTGCACAATTTTTGTTCAGCGTTCTCTGGCTGCATTTCAAACGTAAGTACATTTGCATCTTAAAAAAAATCTTAAGTAATCTTTTTATAGATTCACTAATTATATTAAGAACAGCTATAGCTAATTATATTACGTTTGATTTAATTTGAAACTAGCCACTGGTATAGATATGTTTCTATATGTTGATTCATTGAATTAGCTGATAAATATGATAGCAAATTGAAGTTAATCGAAAAATTATCTGCGAACATACTTAACATACATTCAGATGCGTTGAAATAGGCCACTACGGTCATATTTTACGTTACAAATTAATTTTGTTTGAAATTCAAATATCCGTTCTAAATTCAAAAAAGAAAATATTTCATCGTGTTCGACGTTTCTATGCCATAGAAACAGTTTAAAAATTGGTAATCATTTTAAATATACTTATTTAGCATTAAGTACCTATCGCTGTGTTCTCTATCAATTATTAAGACTATGCCTTCTTAGCCTCCTAAGATTGACCCGAGAGTGAATAGAAGCAGCTTGATGAAAAGGCGCCAATGAGATTATTTTGGCGCTAATATAATAACAGCTTGGCGTGGTGCAGACTGTCGCAAGAGACAACCTAAAAGGATTACGTCAACTTTGAATCCCAGTGTCGTATCGTTTTTTTTATTTATATAGCATAGACCGGCAAACGAGCATATGGGTCACCTGATGGTAAGTGATCTCCACCGCCCATGTACCACCAGAAGAATCATAAGCGCGTTGCCGACCTTCATGGGAAGGGATAATCAATTGGGAAGGGGAGGGGTATTTAGGCCTCCGGATTTCTCACTCACCGTGCGAAACGCAGCAGCAAGCCTCTACTTTCCGTCGGTGTTCTGTAGGACAGTGGTAATGACCCGGTCGAGCCAGCTCATTCATGCTGTAGACAAAACTGTCTACAGCACTCTTTAAAGCGTATCTTTATCGTTACGCATCTTAACTCATTAAGCTCCTCGAAGTTGCTAACTGATAAATCAAGTTTCCTTAACTTAAGCTCTCCTTAAGCTGAACATATTGTTACTGGAAAGCCAAAAATAGTAAAGCGCAAATACGTGAATTCGACGGTAGAGCATTTTAGAGTGTTTTTTTACGATAATAATACAATAAAACACAAGTTTTAATGAAAATATAAACACCTGCCTATAAACAGAAGCAACACCCCACGGAACTGAATTACAAAGATCTGCATGGAACTAGACTGCATCCTCCAGCCTTATAATGTCCAGTAATTACACTAATTTCAATGTTCTTCAATCCGAAACAGCAGTGCTTCCACACTTACTTGACGGCATAAATAGCCTATGTATATATGTGAATTTTGTGGTTGACATTAAAATTCAGACGCTAATTTAGTTCTCGTGTTGTTTGTTTACCAACAATAATTAAACTTGTTTGCTCAATGCCAAAATTCCCACCAAATTGAATAAAAGACCTTGGAATTTGTAGGTAGAGCCACGCTGTAGACATCTGTACACAGCATGAATGGGCAGATTTGATCGGTGTATCTTTTTATTTTTTTTTTACTAGGCCTGTATTATATACGTCCTACTGCTGGGCACGGGCCTCCTCTACTGAATAAGAGGGTTTAGGCCTTAGTCCGCCACGCTGGCCTAATGCGGGTTGGCAGACTTCACATACCTTCGAAAAATCTTAGCGAGTTCTCAGGTATGCAGGTTTCCTCACGATGTTTCCTTCACCGTTAAAGCAAGCGATAATTTACAATTAATATACACGTAACTTAGAAAAGTCAGAGGTGTATTGTTCTTGGGGCTGGTTTCGAACCTGCGACTTTCGTCTCGACAGTCCGTACCACTCCCCGCTGAGCTATCATCACTGTTTCTCAAATTTAAATAGAAAGTATTTATTGAATCCGTAAAATGTTACGTTCAGTTAAAACTTCACCACAAACTTCAAAGGCTGCGGGCAAGAAACTCTAGCGTTGCACTTTGCAAAACTAGTTTACAATTATTAACGAGAGCATAAAGGATTTACAATAATTATATACAATAGCTAAGTAGCGATAGCTCAGCGGGGAGTGGTACGGACTGTCGAGACGAAAGGTTCGAAACCAACAGAAGCAGCGAAGTAGCGTGTGGACTAAGGCCTCTCATTCAGTAGAGGAGGCCCATGCCCAGCAGTGGGATGTGTATAATACAGAGCTAGTATTAATATGTAATTAGAATAAAAACAGCTCAATTTATATTAATAAGCAATCCTAGAAGTGATATTTACGTATTGGATTAGCATGCATGATCTCTATAAGCATGACGAATAAATTGAAACAATAATACAAGTGTAAAAAACAGACCGAGTAGACCAGTTCACGCAAGCGGTGTCCGTTCACGAGTATGACACATGTGCTAGCCATCGGTCTCCTCATCCATGCTGTTACCGGGAAATGATCGCCGCGGCATACGACGCTGTCGCAAGCACAGACATTAGAGCGAGCATGACATACCCAGACCGATTACAAACAGAAATAAGGAAGGTACAGTTATTAATTCCCAACGACTGCCGTGGATGTCACATAATATCCATTATATCAAATTGTCATTACATCATAAAGTTTCTAGTTATAATTAACATTACCTTTTATTTATTTGATTGGATGTCGAGGTGAGCAAGGCGCTCGCCTAATGGTAAGCGCCACGCCTGCTTATAAACAGAAGCAACACCACACAGAACTCTGAACTACAAAGCACTGCATAGCACTGAATAGCGCACGTCACCCTGAGACATAAGATTTTAAGTCTCATAATACCAGTGAAATTGCTGGGCAATTTCACTGGTCAATGGCCTTCAGACCGAAACAACAGTGCTTGCACATAGTTGTTTGGCGGCATAAATGGACAAAGCGGTGAACAAAACATTTGTCTCGGTGCGGGAATAGAACCTACGGCTTCTCGCTTCCTAGCCATCTACTCGTCCTCTGCGCCACGGAGGCTGTTGGAGAGAATGAGAATAACCCTCCCTCCACCCCTTTTCCCAATGCCTTTGGCAAGGTCGTCAGTGTATCCATGATTTCTTTATTATTGTGGGTGATCATGGACCTCTGAGATCACTTACCATCACGTGACCCACTAGCTCTTTGCCGGCATCTGCTATTAAAAAAAACTCCATGAAAAATATAGAAATAGCAAAAGTATATTGTATTTCATATGTAGGCGATTGTTCTAACCGTCATTTTATCGTTTTTACATGATCTAATGTCCCAAAAATAACTAACTTCTTGAATCAATATAATGTTTGCATTATTTAGTATTTGGTCGAAATGTTTACTCTACCGCCCACACTGGTATGTAAGGTTTATTAAAGGGGGTGAGTAGTAGAGTCACGCTGTAGACAGTTTTGTCTACAACATGAATGGGCCGGCTTGACCGGATCGTTACCGCTGTCTCATAGAAAACCGACGTAAAGTAGCGGCTTGCTGCTGCGTTTCGTACGTTGAGTGAGATTACCGGAAGCCCCAATTCCCCTCCCCTTCCCAATTCCTTAATTATC
This sequence comes from Amorpha juglandis, assembly GCA_949126905.1. Classification (NCBI taxonomy): domain Eukaryota; kingdom Metazoa; phylum Arthropoda; class Insecta; order Lepidoptera; family Sphingidae; genus Amorpha; species Amorpha juglandis. Next base: position 2,474,337 of record OX421368.1, read on the forward strand.
CTTTCCCTTTAAGATCGGCAACGCGCCTATTATTCTTCTAGTATTGTGGATGTAGTCTAAAGCCTAACCTTCTCATTCAGTTAAGGCAGCCTATGCCCAGCAATGGAACATGAGTAATATAAGACTGGTATTATTATTTTATCTCACTGTCTCCCCATCTACAACAGCTGGTGGTAGGATATTCATATATGTTGATCTCGTTCCAGGATCAGCCAGTGTATATCCGGTTCTCCCGAGAAGGGATTTCTTCCCTCCGAAGAGGGGGAAGCATTTATACAGGCCGGCATGATTCTGGTCACCACCGATAAACTCAATGTTTGTCGGTGGTCGCTAGTTTTTTGGACTGCACTACGCTTACCATCAGGTGTAGTGCAGTCACTTTGTCGTGCTCGGATAAAAAAAGCCTAGTAAAGGCATAAAATAGCTCAAAGGAAACTAGTTAGGAATTTAGAACAATTGCCTCACATGGCTGCACTTTGCGGAACTTCCCGATTGTGTTCGTTGGAACTTTATATCTATTGTGTTCGTAGTTCAACTACAGATTGTAGTAACACCACCTTCACGTATAACAAGTCCAACTTCGATTACCTACATCCGATAACATAGTGGCAGGTATCAAGAATAAGGCGCCTTACACATTGACCTACACCTCCAGTTTAATGTCTCAGCGAGTCGCGGTTCCATGGAGTTTACATGGGCCGATAACATATCTAATATGAGTGAAAAAAATTGCGACAACAAATGTTTTTTTTATCTCCCATTTTTATATCCCACTCAACACCAGTGCAACAGCGTCTAGTTAGCTAGACGTCTAGCTAACTAGCTTCCTCATGTCGGTTTTCTGTGAGACAGTGGCAATTACCCGGCTGTGCTGACCTATTCATAAATATATCGTCAGTCGAAAGACAAAAAGACCAAAGCGCTAATTCAAAGTAAAGTTGTGTTTGACGATAAAAAATTAAATCCATATAAATTTACCTACTGGATAATTTTCAGTAACACATATTTTATTTAATCATATTGTGTCCCTAATATAAATATTATGAATTTTTATCGTCAAAAAACAACTTCAAAATGCTCTACCGTAAAGTTCACGTATTGACACATAAGTATTATTGCCTTTCCATTGACGAATTATATATAAAAATCGTGGAAATCTAAAAACATTTACGTATAAAACATTCCGTGAAGTACCAAAGTTATTTCGCTGAACAAATTTTATTTTGCTATTAGGGCACATTAAATTAAAAAAGTTTGACAGAGTCCCTGCGAGTCTATTTTATTTGGTTTGCGTAGTTATTGCTCAGTGGTTGGAATAATGGACTTGAAAATTGGTTGAATTGTGAGACGAATTTAATCTCAATATTTTTTTTATAACATAGGCCGGCAAACTAGCTTGTGGCTGTGGTAAGTGGTCTCTATCGCCCAGGAACACACATCATATCAACGTTAGAATGATATTAGTGACCACCAATAAACTTATTGTTTGCCGGTGGTCACTATTTTTTTGGACTGCAAGAAGAAAAAAAACGAAATCGCTTTGTCGCCCTTAAAGGGAAAGAATTTGTGAAAGCCTTCGGATATCTCACTCATTGTTCAAAAAGCATCAGTAAACTGCTTCGTCACGACGATTTTCAGTGAGACAGTGGTAATAACCCAGTCTGTAGACTGCCTGTTGCCAGTCTACAACTTGGCTCAACAAGCAACAAAATAGCTAAAAATAAACTTGAAACATCGGCGGCATCAGTCATCGACTATTGCAACTGCAATAATATATTCGGGAGCTTTTATAAAAATTGCAGACCCAGCACCTAAGATAGGTTTTAATTAATTGCCTAGACTGCCTCGGTGGCGCAGTTGTAATGTGTACACCGTACGACTACTGTGCCGAGTTCTCCGATTCGATCTCGGTTCGGGTAAAGTGATATAGGGTCTATCAAGAAATGCTCTGAGCATGAAATTCTGCCTGGTATGGCGATAGGCTCGCCCCCTATCACATCGTGGGACGGAATTAAGCTCGGCGAAATGTGGGTGCAGTTGTTACCTTTGCCGACCCCTTCGAGGATTACAGATGTGAGTGCCTAGAGTTCTAGGGTACCGCCCCCTAAGTTATTCCTAGTGGAAGGTAAAGGCAAATATTCCAGACCAACGACAGATACTATAGTAAAACACCAAAAAATCAACACAATTATGATCCGTCAACATAATTTAAATTTTTTTTTTTTTTTTTTTTTTTTTTATCATCGTGGCTCGGCAAAGTGACTACGCTACACCTGATGGTAAGTATAGCGCAATCCAAGAATAGTGTCGACCAACGATAAACAATGTGTCCATCGTAGGTCGGCAAGATCATGCCGGCCTGCCAAAGGGGCAAGGGGGAGGGGAAGGAAAAAGGGATGGGAAAAGGGTTAGGATCAGGGGGCAAGCCCCCTGGGGTAAACCGGATATACACTGGCTGACCCTGGAACGCGACCCACACAAGGTGGGCCACTATGGCAGGTTTTAGCACCAGTGTACGGTGGTCGCTATCCGGTCGGATACAAGTATCCTCCCACCAGCAAAATTAAAATCAAATGGCTCTTTACTAAACCGCAAAACAGAGAAAGACCTTTATTCCTGTGTCCTGCGACCTAAACAATATGATCAGCGATGGCGGCAGATAGCTATGGTGTACACAACGGTATGTTATTCATTAAAAAGTTTTTAATTAATGTTTGAATGGAGGAGCGGGCTTCAATGAACACGATTTAATAAATCATTTTATAGTATAGACCGACACACTAGTGGGTCACCTGATACTAAGTGGTCTCTACCGCCCGTGTACGCTTACAATACTAGAAGAAACATAAGCGCGTTGTCGAGCTTAAAGGAAGGTATAATTAAGGGATTGGGAAGGAGTGGGATTTGGGCGTCCGGATATCTCATTCACCGTACGAAACGCAGCAGCAAGCCGCTACTTTACGTCAGTTTTCTGTGAGACAGTGGTAAGAACCCGGTTGGGCCGGGCCATTCATGCTGTAGACAAAACTGCCTCAGCGTGGTTCTAGCACTTAGAATTCTTATTCTGTGTAATTTCGTAAATAGCAAAAAGGTCAAAAGCCGCCGGCATCGAGTTACTTAAAATTAAATTAAACGAAAACAGAGTTGAATAATCTTTGTTATTAAACACAAACATACTGAGGTAAGTTTTATTTTACCAACGAAATTAGATTTTTTCATACAAATTAGACATTAAATAATTACACAAAGGTTCGGTCGGTACAAATTAGTTTGTTTCATGCAAACTGTACATAAGTAATAACTGGTTTTTTATATATTTTTTGGCCCTTGGGATGAACTACAGGGGTTCCTGCTAATGGGATACTGGCGATCCCTGCAGTAGCATCCTAGGGCCAAAGGGGAGGGGAAGGATTAAGGGATGGGAATGGTATAGGAAGAGGAGGGCAAGTACCCTCAGGAGAACCAGATATACCGGAAGCCCAAAGCCCCTCCCCTTCCCAATCCCTAATTATCCCCATTCCTTTAAGGTCGGCAACGCGCCCATGATTCTTCTGGTGGTGGGCGTACATGAGCGGTGGAGATCACTTACCATCAGGTGACCCACTTGCTCGTTTGCCGGCCTATGTCATAAAAAAGGGATGGGGAAGGATTATGGGATGGGAATGGTAATAGGATGAGGAGGGCAAGCTCCCTCAGGAGAACCAGATATACACTGGCTGATCCCGAAACGCGACCCACACAAGGTGGGTCACTATGGCAGGTCTTAACACCGTGTACGGTGGTCGCTATCCGGGCCGATATGAAAATCCTACCAAGGGTCCTGGTCCTGGGTCACCTGATGTTAAGTGATCTCCCCGCACATGTACGCCCACAATAATAAAAGAAGTATAGGCGCGTTGTCGACCTTAAAGGAAAGGGATAATTAGGGATTGGGAAGGGGAGGGGGATTTGGGCCTCCGGATATCTCACTCACCATACGAAACGCAGCAGCAAGCCGCTACTTTACGTCGGTTTCCTGTGAGACAGTGGTAACGATCCGGTCCATTCATGTTGTAGACAAAACTGTCTATAGCTTGGCTCTACCACTCAACTAATTTACATGGAATTTGACAGATGTTTACTCAATTTTTAACCGACTTCAAAAAAGGAGGAGGTTCTCAATTCGACTGTATTTTTTTGACATCGATCAGCCTTTCAGAAACCAGGCGTATGTCTGTTAAAGCAAACTAAACCGTCAGAATCCAAACACCTATGTATGTATATCAACAGTTAATACTCTCACATCCCCAAAGAGCGTTCAGAGTTATTTAACATAATCCTGTTAGCGGTCGGTTTATCGTATTAGCGATGTTCCCCGGGCGCGGCGTTCTAATTACTAATATAAGACTATTTGCCCCTATCGTATCGAATATTAACGCCCCTTCGACTCCCCCGGGACGGTCGATACACGTGCATACGTTTAAATATTTATAAGATTGTATTACCTTCGTAAATCTATTACTCCGTAGCGCAGTGAGCGAATAGAATGCAAGAATTCAAAAACGGAACGTTCCATCGCGTCGTCTCAAATTTGTATCGGTAAACGGTTCAAGTTGGTCTCTCGACCAAACAAACGGCACGAACGTTCGTGTCGTGTTTTTACGGTACGTCCATAGCAAAGCGGGAGACAAAATAATTAATTAAGAAGGTCTCAACCTCAGGCATAAGGATATTTAAGAAGCCAGAAGTAGAGCACCACTGATGTAATTAAGTAAGTCCTATGACGTACTATATTTATAAATTCAGGCACACATAGGCACCTTCTATCTGATTAATTTCGTTGCGGGACAAAGACATTTAGGCATTCCCAGAGACTCGCCGAGCTTCACTGCTCGGTGTCAACAAACATGCGTGCCACTGTTGATCCTGGTGCACAGGAGTTACAGTGGCGGGTTAGTCTCTCACACACATAGTAAGACATGCACAAATGAACAGATGTGTCTATCTTATTTCAATATCACCCAATAATATCCCCGTTGTATCGTAAAACGGTTAATACGGTGTTATGTGTAATAAACATAGTGTAACGTCGCGGTGCGTAATAAAACGTAAGCTTTGTTGTAAACGGGCCGGATTTATCTTGCGGTTAACACGTGGTCGCTGTTTTTGTGTTAGCAACGTTAGAATGTTTTACGCTAGGAAGTTACTACATTGTAACTGACTTTAAATAGATTTAGTGTAGTTTTTTAAAAGTTTAAATGACGAAATGAGCAGTTCAATCGCTTGATAGTAAGCGCCATGCTTGCCGATAAACAGAAGTAAGACCACACAGAACTTTGAATTACAGAGCACTGCATTGCACTGGATTGCACTCGACACACTGAGACATAGGTTGTTGTATCATAATGCCAGTAATGATTTTACTGGCGTCAATGTCCTTCAAATTAAAACACTGCAGCGATTGCTCACTGCTGCTTGGTGGCGAAAATATAATATGAAGTAGTAACAACTTAGACGGCCTCTCGCATATGATAAACCTCAATCATAGCGTTGCATTTATATATTTCTATTTCCTGTCTTATAGACACGGTAGAGTATCAGAATATTCGAAAAAAAGGTGAGCTTTTTTCGACCTTCCATAATTGAAAAACTACATATAGCATGCTGTTATATCGTATAAACATAAAATTAAACTTTGCTCCTTATTTAACGTTATAATACAAATAATTTAGTCTCCAATATACCCCCGAAGAGGGAAGAAGCATTTATAAAGGCCGACATGATTCCGGTGACCAGCGATAAACTCTTTGTTTGTCGGTGGTCGTTAGTTTTTTGGATTGCACTACGCTTACCATCAGGTGTAGTGCAGTCAATTTGCCGGATAAAAAAAAGACTTATCGTACAAACTCCAACACCGCTGTATGCCTGTAACACAGTAATAGCACATGACCGCCACCACACGCCAGTGTTGAGGCCGCGCGTAAACGTATTACGACCGTTTAAACCATAGTTTATCGACCGATCATATATCGATATATTCGTGCTAGGTTTACGATGCGGCCGTATCGATGTTATGGGTTGACGATAATATGGTGAGAATGAAATTAAAGCGGGTGATCGATAAGCAGTGAGAGTTGTAGAGCCACGCTGTAGACAGTTTTTTTTTACAGCATGGGCCTAATGGGCCGGCTCGACCGAGTCGTTACCACTGTCTCACTGAAAACCGACATAAAGTAGCGGCTTGCTGCTGCGTTTCGTACGGTAAGTGAGATATTCGGAAGCCCAAATCCCCTCCCTTTCCCAATCCCTTAATTATCCCTTCCCTTGGAGGATATACGCCTACAATACTAGTATTGTAGGCGTATATAAAACGATATCTGAAATCGTGATAAAGCTTGTAAAAACATACATACAATACAAAGTTTACTAGTAAAGTAATTTCATTGAATTCGATTTGTCAGTCAGACAGTTTCGGTCTTAACGTAGTGACTTCTTTTACTTGAATTTCTGTCCATCCAAAGGTTGTCTGGCAGAGATCGCTCGTAGCGATAAGACCGCCCATTGTAAAACCATTAAGTAGTCCTATGCTAAATTATTTTATGTGATTATTAGTTATACAATAAAGAGTTTTTAAATTGTATTATATTGTAATCTTACTTTAAAGTAGGTTTATATCAACAAATTGCTACGGGTTACCATAGCAACCTACATAAACCCAGTTTAAAGTTAGACTATGTTTGTAATTACAGCTTTTAGAGCCTTGTTAAAAATTGTATTCTAATTTTTAACTAGGTTTATATTGACGATTTCTGACGTTTACGCCAATGTTACACATTGAAATATAACTGGGACGTTTTAGGACAGTCCACCCCGTGACCACGAAGGCTGAAAAGCTTTCGAAACGTCGGGACCAACAATAAAATAAAAAACCGCGATACAATCCGCTTCAATTAGCTTATTTCAATCCTACTTCCTACTAATATTATAAACGCGAAAGTTTGTAAGTATGGATGGATGGATGTATGTTTGTTACTCTTTCACGTAAAAACTACTGAATGGATTTTAATGAAACTTTACAATAATATAGCTTATACATCAGAATAAGACATAGGCTACTATGTTTTTCAAAAATCAATTCCTGAAGGGTTTAAAAAGGGGATGAAAGTTTGTATGAAAAATCTAAACCGCTGAACCGATTTCAATGAATTTTGGCACAAATATAGTTGATGACCCAGGGTTCAACATTGGCTTCTTCTTTCTTTTCTTTAAATTTCAACCCCTAAAGGGCCCAAATAAGGGATGAAAGTTTGTATGAAGCTTTTTGATGGCGAAACGAAGTTCGCGGGCACAGCTAGTAGGTTTATATAGGCGAGTTTGTAAATTCAAATTCTATTCTATATCAAAAGGTTAGTTGCTAACCAAGTGTCAAAGTTTTCGAGCCGCCCAAAGGTTTCCGACTTGGCTTAACGACTGCTATCAGTTGATAACAGACGGGACTGATTTCGCGTGTCCTCCGAAGCACGGAGACGCTCACTTGAAATACCACTAAGCGGTCATCCATCTATAGACTGACCGCGCCAAAAGTTACTTAACTCGCTAATCGTTTACCGATCAGTGAGTGCAACTGGCTATGAGCATGCAGCAATGGCCCTTGGTTTTCTTTATATTTGATTGAATGACGATGCGAGCAAGTCGACCGCCTGATGGTAACCGCTACGCCTGCCCATACACAAATGCAACACCACACAGAATTTTGTATTACAAAGCACTGCATAGCACTGAACTGCGCTCGTCACCCTGAGACATATGATGTTAAGTATCATAATGCTCAGTGATTTTACTGGCTTCAATGTCCTTCAAACCGACACACAACAGTGCTTACACTGTTTCTTGGCGGCAGAAATAGTCACAGCGGTGGTACCAACCCAGACGACCTCTTGCATACGAGGGACCTACTACCTTGTAGAATGTATCTATACATATATATGTATAGGTATGTAGGTTAATAGAAGCGATTTATCAACTGTACTGAACAACTTTAGCATTTTATGCGCATTATTGGCAGGTAGGTGCTTTGTTCACAGACCTCTTGAATTGTTTGAATTGCCAAATTTGTTTCTACATATTGGCAGTCATTCTGTGTCTTGGCCGGGTTGTTCCGTACGCAGTGGGTCAAGGTATTCAGTTTTTGGGGCGAAATCCGGCGTATTTGTTGTGCTCAAAAAAGAAGATAGACAGACAGAAGATAGATAGACTTAGCAGATATATTGTAATTCGTATCTTAAATATATTTAGGTGGATTTGAATTTGTTGTTTTTTCACTGGATTTTTTTATTTTTTCAGCCTGAATAATAAAATGAGGAGATCGCTCGCCTGATGTTAAGCGTCACGCCTGCCCATTAATAGATACATCACGACACAGAACTTTGAATAGGGTAGTTCCCTATGTTGAATATTATACACTATTATATATTATGAAATAGAGAAAAAATTGGTGTGTGTCGTGGGACACCAGGTAGGAACGAAGTTCCTTCGGCTAATGTAGAATCGACACAAATTGTAAAAAATACAAATTATCAACTAAAATAACAAAATAAAAAAAAGACGTGTAGCACTCGGAGATTGCCGCGGTAAAGCTATTGTATAGCATTTTTTATCAACTTATGTAAAATTCTTTTCAAAATCGAAGGAGATATAAAAATACTTCAAGTATAACTGGCTGAATGAATTTCATTTTAAAAACTGATTGAACTGAAATTCGCACACAATTTTGGTGCAGGCAAAAAGGAACTAACGCTGGCTGGTTATGCGGCGCTTTTAACGCTTTTTTCTTACGCTTTTACTATCACATTTTTTTCAGTTCGGTCACGCAGCAAAATCCCTATCCCCTCCAAGCCTGCCGTAAGGAACTTCGTTCCAATAATACGAAAAATAAAGCTTTTTGTTAAAACACAAGCAAAATCGGTTCAAAAATGAGCTCGCAATTATGAGCAAAGGTGGGCGCGTAGTGGGGAATATCTCACTATCTCGCTCGCACGCGTGCATCGTAATGGTCATTAGCCATGGTGACGTCAAAGTTGGTGTCGTTTATTATTTGACAAGTGCCCCCTCCATCAGATTTGAATGACCTAATTTATATTTTTGTGGATGGAGTAATGAAATAGGTTTTGGGTGGCGTAACTTATTGATTAAAATAATAAAAAAAACAACCTATTACAGAGCACTGCATGCCATTCGACTACGTTCGTCACCCCGACGCCAAAGCCTTTTTTGGCCAAAGAGCTAAAATTAAACACTAATTGTCCGCCTAAGTTATGCCGAGGGAGATTCAAGAAGTTACCGAAATAATCCGCCTTAATTTCCCGCGGGAATGGTAATGAAGTGGCAGAAAAATCCCCGTTAATTTTACCGAGAGACTGTAAGAGATGTAAGAACTGTTTTTACATTGAAGCCGGTGAAATTACTGGGCAGTATGACACTTAAAAAATGAGATCACTTACCATCATGCTCGTTCTTACCATCGTGACCCACTTGCTCTTTTGCCGGCCTATGCTATAGAAAAAAAGACCTAGAAACTATTAACCCTCGAACCTCAATAGCTTCTCGTAGCTGTCAACCGTCGTGACCTAATACAAATATCCCTTTGTCCTTTTCAGACCACGTCCCGAACCCTTCAATAACTATAAAAAATGGGATTCCTCAACCGCCAGCCAGCAATACGTGCCTTATTAACCTTCAAACCTTAATACTGTCTCCGTGGCTATCGACTAGTGTTGCCAGACAACGCGTTTTTGACAGAATGCCCTGATTTTCGACACGCGTCACTCATCGGTCGTCTCAGTCAGGACACGTTCGACTAGTACTATAAGCGAGATATCGAAAATACCGCTTTTCACATCAATATTATGAGTGAAGTATAAAAAATGGTCAAGTGTGAGTAGGAATTCCGCAAGACCGTGTACTAACAGTGTTGTATGTCTACAATATTTATAATTTCAGTGTTATTTTCTTATGTATCCATTATGATTGTTGTAGCAAAACTATTTTTTATCGATATTATGTTGAAGAATCGAGTTGCAATTTTCATAAAATCAATAAAAAATCGCGGGTTAGTGTTGTAGTTTAAACAACGTCGCAAAGCTCTAAAAAAAAATTAAATAAATACTTCATAACACTATGAAGATTGTCACTAGAATTAATTACTTAATCTATTTATTTGAACTTTATTGCACACAAAGAGTACAGGACAAAACACTAAAATATAACTAAGATGAGAAGTACAATTGGCGGCCTTATCGCTCAGGGCAATGTCTTACAGGCAACCATGGGATGGAGATGAAAGAAGGAGAAAGAAAGGGCAGTCAGGAGTAATATAATTAATAATTAATTTAATTTGATATATTAATTAAATAAAAAATACATAAACATAATCTAATAAACTTACTATAAAATAAATATGCATATAATATAAAGAAATAGAATTATGTGTGATTTTATAATGTTAATTCCCGACGCGTAATTTATTGTTAGCATTTAGTACAATAGATTTTTTTGTCCAGATATTAGTATGGCAACACTACTGCCAACCGTTGCTATGTCTTAATTCGAGCGTTCCACCGGCCCTTCCAGCCTCGAACACGCACGCAACAGGTTAATCAACGCGACATCATTTCCAAGACACATTGAGTTCGGTTGTGCCGATCAGTTTTCTTACACCTGAACACAACGCAAAATCAACCTCGCGGCTTGGTATTACGGGTTGTAGACAGGTCACTTCGGTCAGTGTCAAGTGAATTTGTTAACACTATACAGAGATTACAGTTTTTTTCTGTTAGTTTTCGGATTTAATAAGGTTCACAACTGTAGGGTTTGTTTTTAGGCGATTAAGCGGCAATGATTTCAATGTTGGGGCAATTTATAGGTAAATTTTAAAGCGGCGCAATCGTGACAAACAATGAAGTGTCGAGTGGTATTGCAGATATTATCATTTCAGTAGCAAATTGAAAAAGAAATCTATTTAAATTGGTTCGTTGTCTACGCCACCCCTGATGGTAAGTTCTGTGCAATCAGTCAGTAGTTAGTCTTCCTATACTCATTATAGTGAGCTTATAAAATTCTGCGGTCTCGGGTTCGATCCCCGGGTCGGATAAAAGTGATGTGATATTGGGTTTTTCTATCACGAAATGCTTAATATCAGCCTTGAGTCTGAAATTTATGCCCGATATGGCGATAACCTCGCTCCCAATCACATCATGAGACGGAAATAAGCTCGACGAGATATGGATGTACCTACTGGTTACATCTCTGCCTATCCCTCCGGGCATTACAGATGAGTAAGTATGTGTTTTTGTTGTTCAACTGACATGGATCAACAAAGCTGTAACAATTGTTGATCAAATCGACTGAAAGTCTGCTCAAATCGTATTTAGCTGTTGATGAACTAAAATTGAATCGGCTATAACAGATCGTGTGGCTTCGAGTTACGTAGACGTTCGCTTTGTAAGTGCGTTTAAACAGGATTCCTTTGAGAGATCTCAACGGATTTGCGGTCAACTTCAAATTTGTGTCTAGTAGATCCTCACTAACCCTCAGTAAGTTTGAAATGTCAAATATTGGATCGCAGACAAGTAGGTCACAGTTTTCGACTTCGTATGAAATTACTATTGACGAAATGTCAGGCTAGTAATTCATGTTGTAAAAAAGGAAAGAATCGCTCGGAAACTTATTTCGTATTCTTTTAATCTTTATATATATAAAAATTTCGTGACACGTTGTTTGTCCGTGATGAACTCCTAAACTACTGAACTGAGTTTAATCAAAGGGGAACGCCCATAAAATGCCTGGAAATGGACAGAAACTTCAAATAGTCATATAATCTATTTAGACTAAAATAAAAATAGTGTATTATTTTCAAGTTTTACAAACTAGGGAAAAGTATTATAATTATTATTATAGTATTTTATTTGATTGTCGTAAATGTACATGAATGTCGAATTTGACATTGGTTAATATAAATCTTATTTGACAGATAGTTTTTCTGTTTAAGTTATTCGTATGTACCAAACTTTTTGTTTCCGATTCGACGTCCGCTCCCATATAAAACCTCATTGTTTTATCTATTTTACTTGTCAGGTCCCAATTTTAACACACGTAATATTAATTTAGGCAAAATGTTTTAACCAGCTTCCCCCAAGTTTTTGGATAGATGTTTTAATTGTAATAGATTTACATTGATTTTAACTACAAATTGGTATATAATTCATTTTTGTTCATCTTAGGCATTTTTTTGTATGGGAGATGGGCATTCCCCTTTGCAAACTGTGTGCGTTAAGCAGTTAATCCGGGTCTGCTAGTATGATATAAAATTACTTTCGTTTTTTACGTTTTACGTTTTACGTTTCCGCTAGTGGCTATTGATATTCAACGGGAAGAGACAACTCAAACTATTAACGTTTTCGAAAACTATCGAAACTTGTTTATACACCCACTGGCACTTAGTTCGAACTTTGTTGGATCTGGTGGCAGGATATTCATATCCGCCCGGATAGCGACCACCGTACACATGGTGTTAAACCTGACATAGTGATCCCCACACCTTGCGTGGATCGCGTTACAGGATCAGCCAGTGTATAACCGGTTCTACCGAGGGGCTTGCGACATGACTTTATGGTTAGTTAGGGCAGGCATAGAGATACATCCTTGTTTCCTTGAGCCTGTATCGGCCATCTGCCTGTCCTGTCGTAGGCTCCTCGATTTGCTTCTTCCCTCTCCGAAGAGGAAAGAAGCATTTATACAGACCGGTATGATTCGGGTGATCACCGATAAAGTTATTGTTTGTCGGTGATCGCTGGTTTTTTTTGCAGTCACTGCGCTTACCATCAGGTGTAGTGCAGTCATTTTGCTGTGCTCGGATAAAAACAATACTTCTTGTGAGCCTTACGTCGAACGCAGCGACAAGCATTCACAGGAAATGTATTACATGGAAATGCTTGAGAAAATGCTCTATTCTATACTCACTTTACATTAGTTGCATCATCTACTTAGATAATGTAACAATTTTAATAGTGAAGTTAGTAGTATTCATCTTACGTATTCTTAAAAAGACGTTCCACAATCGCTCGAATAAATTCAGCTACATAATTGCATCAGCTGAATACGAAGCTGTTAAGTTGGGGAATTGTGGCGAATAATGTCAAGGTATTCTGGGTTTTAACTGGGGGTCATTGGGACCCACGCAAGTTAGGCACACATCAGGGGGCATATTCTTACTGGCCGCCGTATTAGTAAAAACACTATTTGATGTAAAGCCTACCACGTGTAGCTTTGCTTAACTGGCTTTCAGACTTTTTTTTATAGCGGAGACCAACAAACAATCAAGTGGGTGACCTGATGCTAAGTGATTTCCACCGCTCATGTACATCCATAATACCTGAGGAATCATAGATGTGTTAGGCCTCCGGATATCTCACTCACCGTACGAAACGCAACGGCAAGCTGCTACTTCACGTTGACTTTTTGTGAGGCAGCGGTAACAACCCGGACAAGTTGGCCCATTCATGTTGTAGACAAAACTGTCTACAGCATGACTTTACCACTAGATAAAAGAATATTATTTATTACAATTATTGTATATTTATTTATGTAGACCACAGACGATATTAAATCATGCTATCCATACGTAATTTGATGCAATTTCCATAAACTACACAAATTAACAGCAAAATAGAATCCTGGAACTTGACTCATAGTTAACTAAGCTACAATGTCGACTCATAAATAATAAATTACTCTGTTTTAGCAAGTAAAGTTAATTGATTATTTTGCCCAAAACTCGGTTCCAAAATTGCGTCTTACAAATTGTTGTTTGACTTTCGGAGTAGAAATAATAAATTATTCCATTTGAGGAAGGTTTGTGCTGGTCGACGGAGTAATTAAGATTAAAGGGCATTATTCAATTTGATGCTAGTTTTATGATAGGGGTTTGTTACAGTGCAAGCGATAAACCACTGAGCAGATTTTGTATTGTATGATAATGTATAGAGTCGTGTATGCTGAGATTTGCGATGCAGGAGCCTGAGGCAATTTTATATACACTACTGAATAGCGACCACTGTACACATGGGCAAATGCTATAGCGTCTCAATTTGAGGCTTTACGGGGTCAACCAGAGCATCTACAGTAACTTCAAAACAGCATAATTTTGCCAACAGTCGTGGGATGCAATTTCTCTTAACAGCCGATATAACATATAGACTGCACTGTAATTAATATCGTGTCCAGTTTAGTCACGTTACCGAGCCGGAATAAAGTAAGGTCAGAGTGTAGTGCATTTGATCTACCTGTGTTTACGCCTCAGTATCCGATTAGCTGTGTATGACATTTCGACGGTGTGGAAGTATTTTTTTTTATTCGAGCACGGCAAAGTGACTGCACTACACCTAATGGTAAGCGTAGTGTAGTCCAAAAAACTAGTGACCACCGACAAACAATAAGTTTATTGGTGGTCACTAGAGTCATGCCGCCCTGTATAAATGCTTAAATATCAGCTGCATATAAAAAAATACTACCATTTACGTTGACTTCTATAGTTTATGAAGTTGGCAGAGGTGCAGCTGATGCACGTTTCCTCAAACATTCTGTATCGTGATATGATAAGGGCGGGCGTATAGTATATTCCCATCCCGGTTTCAGTAGTTTATGACAATAAGATTTAGCTTTAACGCTGATATTGCCACCAAACTGATGTAAGACTATACTTTTAGACACAAACGAGGATGATTAAAATAAATTCTATATTGTTTATGTAATTTAACTTTGTCTGCCCGTAAAGAGCAATTACAATTTGACACCCAAACTTGTCTTTGAATACGGCTCTGTAATTAGAATAGATCGTAAATTAGTGGACAGATGCCGGCAACGGTCTTGCAAACCTTTCTTGAGGTCTGAAAGTGCTTCAAATTCAAATTGAAATCATTTATTCTGTAAATTGGATGTTAAATGGATGCAAATTCGAATAAAATTTCAACTATCATCAAGTTAAAATTTTAAAATTCTATTTATTTTGGTAAATCAAGAATGTACAGTTCTATTTGGCATAATCATTAATGGGAAATATTTAATTTATGTTTTTTTTTGTAAAATACGTTATTGCCTCTTTTAATGCCCAGGCATTGATTTTATATTATTGTGCGAGTGTAATGTACAGACATTTCTGGATTGGCCTTTGAGGAAGAAGCCATGAGTATACTTGACATACATGGCACACACATATAAAAAAAGAACGATAATAAAATTTAAATTAGTATTTTTTTATTTTTAAAATTACATCGAATATATTGTCAGCATTGAGAGCAGTATAGGATTTTAATTGGCCGTCTGGGTCGGTACCACCGCTTTGTCTTTTCTGGCGCTAAACAGAATTGTCCGACCACTGTTGTGGTTCGCTTTGACGGGCATTGAAGTGAAATTACTGGGCATTATCTCATGTCTCGGGGTGAGGAGCGCAGTTCCATGCCATGCAGTGCTTTGTAATTCAAAGTTCGTTCGTCATTCAATTAAATAATAATAAAAAATAGGTCTAAAGTATTATACCAGTAAGAAAATCTAATTCATATATTTTTTAATCAAAAGCTTTAACAGCTCAGTTTCATCCAACCCTAAGATATTGCGACCTTCATAGCCCCAAGTAAATCATTTTATCCCGAAATCAGCACATTACGTATAACGTTGGATTACAGATTATAAATTACGGCGTAGGAATTCGAGAAAGATTTCGACAAAATCGCAGGGTAATCCGGCTGCGTGTTGCTTTATTACATTATTCATTTCGTGTGATGGTGAGTTTATTCTTTTGCTTCCTCTAATCGCTGGTTTTGGTGTGATTTTCCTCGTTGGGTTATAATTCTTAAGTATTTTTTTTTATCCGAGCTCGGCAACGTGGCCGCACTACACCCGATGGTAAGCGTAGTGCAGTCCAAAAAACTAGCGACCACCGACAGACAATGAGTTTATCGGTGGTCACCAGAATTATGCCGGCCTGTATAAATGCTTCTTCCCTCTTCGGAGAGGGAAGAAGCAAATCAAGGGGCCTGCAACAGGACAGGCGGATGACCGATGCAGGCACAGTATTACAAGGATGTCCCCTATACTCGCCCCAATCAACCATCAAGTCATGTCGCAAGCCCCTCGAGAAAACCGCATATACACTGGCTGATCCTGGAACGCGATCCACACCAGGTGTGTGGGTTAGGGCGCATTTATATGACAAGGAATCCCACCGCGTTGCGGCCGCGCGGGCGCCTCGCTCGAATAACTCGAAAAACTAATGTAAACTCTATTGACTAAGCCATAATGTTTAATTCTTCGCAACGCTCCAACCACGCGGCGACTGCGCGATCGCGTGATGCGACCGCGCGGTTAGTTACTCACAAAGAATTTCAACGTTAAGTCCTAGTTAATAAGACATACATTTGCTAAATTTTTCGCGTCGTCTAACCGCAGCCTTACTATATCAAGTTTTAACACCATGTGTACGACTTACCACCATAACAAAAAATTCCAAAAAATCTACTCTAACATCAAAAATATGTTCTCCGGATTGTGAACCCTCAACATCATTTCGAGGCAAATATAATAAAACAACAAGAACCTTTCGAAGTGGTCTCGAAATTTCATGACATTTTGACATTCCTTCATTCGCATCGAAACTTGTCACTCGAGTAAAAAGAAATGACGTGGGATCCGAGGGGTACACTCAAATTCGTTTGATAAGGCACGGTCGAATTGAAGGCATTCCTGTGAAACGAAATTCGGAGTGGAAGTATCTGTGACAGCTTTGTCGGTTTGTGCGGAGGGAATGTTAAACGGAGAGTTATTTGGTAGTGGGTATTTTGGAACGAAGTTCCTTACGGCAGGCTTGGAGGGGATAGGGATTTCGCTGCGTGACCGAACTGAAAAAAATGTGATAGTAAAACCGTAAGAAAAATGCGTGGAAAAAATGCGTGGAATAAAAGCGTTAAATGAGACGTGCGCAGGCGCGACAGTCAATGTGTCAATTTTAATGTCAGTCATTTCTATGTAATTTTATGTTGTCAAACAAAAATAAAGAGACATATTTAAAATGAAATTCATTCAGCCAGTTATAATTGAAGTATATAAAAATACTCCTTCGATTTTTAAAAGATTACGCTAGCTCGTTATTATTTTACATAAGTTGATAAAAAATGCCATACAATAGCTTTACCGCGGCAGTCTCCGAGCGCCACACGTCTGTTTTTTATTTCTATTTTTCTATTCTATTTCTATGTAATTTTATGTTGTCAAACAAAAATAAAGAGACATATTTTGTTATTTTAGTTGATAATTTGATTTTTTTGCAACTTGTGTCGATTGTACATTAGCCGAAGGAACTTCGTTCCTACCTGGTGTCACACGACACACACCAATTTTTTTATACTGCCTCAGTGGCGCTGTTGTATTACGTACACGGTACGACTGCTGTGCTGAGGTCTCGGGTTCGATGCCGAATCGGGTAAAAGTGACATTGAATTTTTCTGTCACCGAATGCTCAGTATGTGTCCAGAGTCTGAAATTGTGCTCGGTATGGCGATATGGTCGCCCCCTATCGCATCATGGGACGGCAATACGCTTGGCGAAATGTAAGTGTACTGGTTACACCTATGCCTACCCTTTTGGAGATTACAGACGTGAGTTTTAACACTATATGTTGCTTAAATTTGACCACACCTGTGGTGTGCGCAACCGACCCCCTCCGTCCCTATAGTCGGCCCGTACCAATATGTGTACACACTATTACACCACTACACACAGACACTGTGTACAAATATACACTTCTGCTCTACCGGAACGACTGCGTTTCTAGTAGCTACCGCTGTATTTATAAGGTACTAGTTGTCCCTCGCAGTTTCACCTGCATGTTACTGCGCTGCTCCTATGGGTCTTAGGGTGATATACATATATGCTTGCCTCTTGAATCACACTATCTATATCTATATGTAGTTTTAAAGATCTAAGCATACATAGTGACCGATAGACAGCGGGAAGCGACTTTGTTTTATACTATGTAGTGATTATCCGTCGTCGATGTCATTCTATTTACCGACTACCCTCACAATAGTTATAACACCGAAGGTATGCTTGTACAGTAGTTCAAGCCATACACTACAACACCTTTCTGTTACACGTTATATATAAAAATGGATGATGGTATATATATATACTTCGACACTGTTTGATCGACCATTATGAGAGTTAGCAGTCCCTAGAACCCAGGTTGATGGAGCGATCTCCATAAATGTTCACTGTATCGCGTGACCCACTTATTTGTATGTTTGTGTTCTGCTATAAAAAATATTTTTTCTATCAAACTTACACACAGAGTTGTTTAAGCAAAGAAAAAAATATACACAAAAATATTTCGGAAAACACGTCGAAGAATACTTAGCAAAGTTTTCACATTAATTTTATTGTGTAACAAAGAATTTCCCGCGAAAAAAAATTGGAAAGTTAACAAGAATCTTTCCTGTTTCCGGTAAACTTGAGGAGGCTGTATTTCAAATTTAACACGAATAAATTGCAAACGTGCACCGACTTTTAAAAGTAAGTGCTCGTAGATCCCCCCTCCGTAGAGGGGTTGACGTCAAACAGGCAGCCGGTCGTAAAAACTACAAGCCAAATCTTTCCTTATCCAGTGTTGGAAAACAAGCTGACCCCACTGCGGGTGGGATAAGGGCAGGTGGAAGGAGACTTGTTGAACACGGCTCTGTCGGTGATGACGTTTCAAAATTGTGTTTTATAATTATTGTAATAGTTTGTGTGTTGCAGATTTTGCTGGTGGTAGGAATCACATCCTCCCGGATAGCTACCACCGTACACACCTTGTGTAGATCGCGTTCCGGGATCAGGGGCTTGCGACAGGACTTTATAGTTGGTAGGAGCGGGTATAGGGGAACATCCTTGTATCTCTATGCCTGCGTCGGTCATCCGTCTACCTGTCGCAGGCTCCTCGATTTGCTTCTTCCCTCTTCGGAGTGTAGAGAAGCATTTATCCAGGCCGGCATGATTCTGGTGAAACTCATTGTATGTCGGTGGTCGCTTCTGTTTATGGGCAGGCGTGTCGCTTACCATCAGGCGAGCGCCTTGCTCGTCTCGTTATTCAATTAAATAAAAAAAAAACATTAAAAAGGCAGTTAATACATTCTAAATTATAAATTGTCAGCAACACCGCAAGCGAGGCAACTTAATTTTGGAAATTCTAACTTAATGCAAAATGTGAATGAGTTATCATGTCAGATCCAAACCAGGCGTTTGCAAAAACGTTATGAACTCGTATTCAGTTACAAGTATATGTTAATCAAGTTGGCATCTCGAATCGTTGATTGCGTATAGCGGCTTAACTCAAGGCTCAAAAAGTTCCAAAACTTTGAAGGGTTTTTGGAATAAACGGGTCCCTAATGATTCCTAACAAAAATCGCGTATAACTATACTATGATTTTTTTATGGCAGAAGCTAGCAAACGCGCAAGTGGGTCACCTGATTGTGAGTGATCTCCACCGCTCATTAACATCCACAGTACCTTTTTCTTTATTATCCTTTGTCCCTTTTGTCCAATAAACTGAATTTAACTTAATAATATTATTTAATATTATACGCAAGGAATCTCGGATGCGTTGCAGACCTTAAAGGAAAGGGATAATTAAGGGAGAGGGGGAGGATCAGGGCCTGTGGACCTCATACTCAACTCAACGCAAAAGGGAGTTGCTACTCCACTTCGATTTTCTGTGAGACAGTGGCAGCGATTCGGTCGAGCTGGCTTATTCATTTTATTAATGACCGGCAAACGAGAAAGTGAGTCACCTGATTGTAAGTGATCTCCACCGCCCATGTACGCCCACAATACTAGAAGAATCAAAGGCGCGTTGCCGAACTTAAAGGGAATGGATAATTAATGAATCTATTTAATCTAATATCTCACTCACCGTATGAAACGCACCAGCAAGCCGCTACTGTACGTCGGTTTTCTGTGAGACAGTGGTAGCAATTCAGTCGAGATGGCATGAATGGTCATGCTGTAGACAAAACTCTACAGTGAGGCTGTACCACTTATACATTTGTTATGTCTTTAATATAATTATAAATCCAACAGTGATTCACGAACCCACACTAGACGCGTTGAGGTTATCAAAGTAAAAAAAAACTGGTGTTAATTTTTATAGATAATTGAGTTCAAAAGTATATTTTTTTTCTGATCGCGCGTCACACAAACATTATTAAAAGTTATCAAAGATATAAAATTCTGACTTTCATCGTTAAGTTTGATTAGAACCGATTTGAAAGAAGATGACTACATAGTCACTGTGGGAGTGTATAAAATGAACTACGCTTGAAGGAAAAGTACTCTTGGTTTTACGATGGAAAACTTCACCCTAAGGAATATTTTTAATAAAAAAACTACACTCACACTTCCATTTTGCCAAATGATTATAATAATAAGTACTAGCATGTCGTCGTGGCTCCGCCGGCGATGAAGTCTTTTTCTGACATAAAAATAATAATTAAAAAAACTAAAAACACGCTTTTATAGAAAGTCTAATTAAAAAATAGAAAATAAATTTGAAGAAAAAAATGTATTTTATTGGAAAAAAAAGCGTGGGTGGTGGAACATCTCTTTAATTATGTATTGTAAACATTTCAAATGCCAAAAATCTTTACAAAATATAATATAGCTGGAATATTATGCGATTAATTGTAGAACTGCGACTCTTGACGGATGATAATTGAAATTGTTCTGAAACTGTATCTGATATTACAAGTTTGGTAGTACGAGCCGCTTTATTACGTCTCATTTGTACTTAGTGGTTATATTTAGTCAAAACCAAAGTGTTTATTTTGCAAGGTCTCAAAGGGCTCATAGCAATAATAGATAAATCACATTAAAATATCTCTACCTTTGCTTCGAAAATGCCCACTGGTCTGAAGAGAAGTACTAACAAACTCAGTCGTAAGCCTTTTGAATTTAAGCATTACATTTTATTTTGTTGTTATTGCCCTCAAATCATTCATCATCATCATCCTCGAATTTGTCACTAGTTCTTTGACATTTACATGTTCTGCTTTGTATTGTGCTGTCCCACTGCTATGCACGGGCCTCCTCTACTAATGAAAGAGGGAACACTTAAAAATACAGAACGCACTATACAACAGTGTTTACTGTCAGTGTCGCTTATTGAGATGTCCTGTTAACCAGAGCTTCCTCCCACGTACACCGTCTTTATGGAACCAGGTTTCGCTTCCACTATTTCAAGATTTACACGACTTAGTTAGGAATTCGCAACGAAAGACGCTATTCGGATACACCTCTGCCTACCCATTCGGGGATTACAGGCGTGAGTTTTTGTTAAATTTTGATCCCTTCGTAGTATGGACTATCATACTGACACAACTTATAATAGCCTTTTCATATAGCAGAATCACAATGAAAAGTTAATTCATTATAAACAAATCACATGCTTAGCAAATCGCAATCCACACGCGATCAGAAAGTCGGATTAAAAACAGTAGTTTCATAACTCGTGCAGATAATATTCCTCAATCATCCACCATCGATTCATATTAAAACGCATAAAGTTTTATAGAAAAAAGTTTATATAGTTCGTTGGAAAACAGTTTTTAGTTTATATAACTATCCGGATCTCCCCAGGGGGCTTGCCCCCTGATCCTAACTCTTTTCCCATCCCCTTTTCCTTCCCCTCCCCCTTGGTTTGGCAGGCCGGCATGATCTTGCCGACCTACGATGGACACATAGTTTATCGTTGGTCGACTCTATTCTTGGATTGCGCTACACTTACCATCAGGTGTAGCGTAGTCATTTTGCTGAGCCAGAATAAAAAGAATAAAAAAACGCGGTCCGAACCCTATCAATTTGCTTGCTTTGTTAGTTTTATCTAGTGTATGGAGATTGAGTTAGTTCGACGGTCGAAACTTTCATAACTTGTTTTATCGTTTTAGTTCTGTTATTTCTGAGTTATACAAAATTGGTAGTTTGTTTTGAATGCGGAGGGTGTGGTTGTTAGAGTTTTCGATGGTAGTTGATGTGGGATAATTTAATCACGGGTTACTGACAAAATGTTAAATTTGTTTTTATTAGTATAGACCGGCAAGTCAACTGATGGTAAGTAGTCTCCACCGCGCATGTACGCCCACAATACTAGAAGAGTCAGAGGCGCGATGTCGACCATAAAGGGAAGGGATAATTAAGGCATTGGGAAGGGGAGGGGGATTTGGGCCTTCGGATATCTCACTCACCGTACGTGCACTGTACTTTGCATCAAGTCCGGTGTAGTCACTTGGCCGTGCTAGGATAACAAGGTGGTAGGTCCCTCGTATGCGAGAGGCCGTCTGGGTTTGGTACCACCTTTTTGTTTATTTCTGCCGCCAAGGAAGGAGAAGGAAGGAAGACACTGAAGCCAGTGAAATTACTGGACATTATGAGATTTTACATCTTACTCGTATGACTCGGGATGACGAGCGCAGTTCAATGCCATGCAGCGCTTTATAATTCAAAGTGGTGTTGCTTCTGATTATGGGCAGGCGTGGCGCTTACCATCAGGCGAGCAATTTGCTCGTCTCGTCATTCAATCAAATAAAGAAAAAGAACACAGAAATCTATTGTTGTTTGTAAATACTTAGTATAAATAAGAAGCGAGTCTAGCACACTATGCCGTCAAAACACTCGGCTTCTCTTATAGCATTATCAAAAACAGTGGTGTGTTTTTAAAAAGGGTCTTTGTTTTCATCCAAGGCTTAGTGGTATAGTTTGCAGCTGTCGTGCCGCCTGCGTCCAAGTGCCGCTTTAACGACTCCAGCACTTGTTGAATGTAGTTGTCTGCAGTGAGGTACCAGTTGCGACTCCTTGGTAACAAACAAGCAGTTGTTTGCAGCATTTTATTACTGCAAGTCAGTACTTAAGTAAAGATAGATACAAGGTAGAATTTTATATAGGAAATATCTCCGGATATCTCACTCACCGTACGAAACAGCAAATTTTCTCAGTCAATTTTCTATGAGACAGTGGTAATGACCCGGTCGAGTCGGCCCATTCACGCTGGAGACTAGACTGTCTACAGCGTGGCTCTACCACTAATGACTACACTAAATATAATAATTATTAAATAAATCCAACAGTCACACATATAGTCTTGACCCCACACTAGGTTAACCTGTATCTTGGGATTGGTATAAGGAACTACGAGGAACTTGCGGTTCACACAAACATTTGTTACGTTATTTTTACGTATGATTTTTAAAAATATCTATAACTACCTCGAGCAATAATTCTGGTGTTTCCATGCGTGAATTTCGTGACTACGCTTTACCTCCTCCTAGTTGGAGTTGTTTGTATTAAATATCTTATTCATAAGGTTACGGGTCCACAAAGAACTCTCTGATATCGCTACAATGTTCCAATTATACAGGTAAACATCGAAAAAATCTAATAAATCAAGTCTCAGTTACAAAGGTTTGAAAATTCCCAATAACAGAGCTATTTCAATGCAAAAGTGTCGGGATCTCATTGTAATTATCAATAACAGAGGTTTATATTATTTAATTATATTATTTAACAGGGCCCACTTATACAGTTTTCACTGTATATACAAACCTTTCCATATTATTTCGCCTCTGGTACATGCTTTATGTTATTTTTAGCTCAGGAAAGATTAAATTGCGTTTGATTATAAATAGTCCATTGAAATGTTACATTTTTTAGGCCTCACCTTGCGTTTCTTAGAGGACGCAATTTTATTTTTTTGATGTGTAGGGGGGGTAAGTGTAAAGCTAAAATCAAGTTTGTGGGGTCGCCACCCTTGTCCCACGGCCGCCATCTTGAAAATAGGGGTTGAAACGGTTTTTACGATATATCTCTTAAACTATTTATCTGATAAAAAAAAATTGTTAACGTTTTTTGTTGCTAATTAAATTCTCTATAACTTTGGTCCAGTAACTTTTTGTCGTAAAACTATAAATAAAAAAAAAACGGGTTGCACTCCGGGAGTGCCGACAGAAGTGAAAACTTACCAAACAAGATGCGAGAATACAAAATTATGGCAACATGTCCACTACACATGATAAACGTACATTCTACTCTCTTCGCGATTATGCGAGCCTGGTACTTTTTACGGCAACATGTTCCAAATAAGAAAAAACCTAAAAAGTTTTTCTTTGTCTAAATCGTCATTTATTTATTAATTACGGCTACTCGCTATGAAGAAAGAGCATTCTACTCTCTTCGCGTTTATGCGAACCTAGTACTTTTTTTACAGCACCATGTTCCAAATTATAAAAATATGTATTTTTTATTATTCGCCATAAAAAAAACGAACACAGTCCGGTCAAAGTCCTGTGAAAGTCCGGTCCAATCTGAATTCGGCTAGCGCTGGCTGGTCAACTGGCCCGCGTGACGTCTCACAGAAGGTTCTCGAATATTCTGGAACCTTCCGCTCGCCGCCGCTCGCGTTACGGAACGTTTCGGTTCACCCTCCCATAAGAAGTTATCACTTCAAAAAGTTATAAGTGAAAATGTAATAAAGAAAAAAATAAAGATGATAATTCTCTTGACAGCCTAAGATACAAACAATTCGCCAAGGCAGTGACAAAAAGTACATTTAATTTATCTTCACTTCCTCCAACACAAGACACAGCTCGCTTTCATACTTTCCGAGTCTACCATCAGGTCCAGTCGTGGCTTGGTAATAATAATGATCCTGAAGACTGGGGCTGGAAAAAATGTGGAAAATTATTGATGCCAGTGCAGAGCTCTAAACCTCCAGCACCCCCTGAGCTTCTTAAATTGATCTTTTGTAAATGCAAAGGAAACTGTGGAGCGATGTGTGGATGTCGAAAAGCAGGGCTAAAATGTTCCGCAGTGTGCTTCCATTGTTCTGGAGAGACTTGCAGTAACGTAATGGAACTCTCAGAATTAACAAATGAAAATGACTTCGATGATGAACCGCCGACATTGACACCCCTTCCTTCTCCAGTTCTCCCACTGATATTTGATTCAGAAAACCGATCAGATGCTGAGCTGCAGCCTGGTCCATCGAAAAGACCGAGGACGGAGTAGTTCGAATTTCTGAACATTTTCACTTATAACTTTTTTATTCATAGTTTTACGACAAAAAGTTACTGGACCAAAGTTATAGAGAATTTAATTAGCAACAAAAAACGTTAACAAATTTTTTTTATCAGATAAATAGTTTAAGAGATATATCGTAAAAACCGTTTCAACCCCTATTTTCAAGATGGCGGCCGTGGGACAAGGGTGGCGACCCCACAAACTTGATTTTAGCTTTACACTTACCCCCCCTACACATCAAAAAAATAAAATTGCGTCCTCTAAGAAACGCAACCCCAAATGTAACTTTTCAATGGACTAAAAGGAGATTATAGTGAGCCGATTGCAGTGCAAATATATTAATGTCGATCGTCGAGAGACTTGCGTCCTTCGGTCAAGGTCGATGCGCACTTCGTTTTGGCATTCAAAGTACACAAAAGTGACTTGCTATGTGTATTTACACATGTAAACTAGTGGTCGCATATTGTTCGAAATTCCAACGTAATTCATAAACTTTGAATTTTGTTCTATTACGTTAGCTGCGAGGTTTGACATCCAGACATTTTCAGTGTGATCGTAAACAATAAAAGCCTTATTTCAAAACTTATTCTAACTTTAAACTAGGAGTTTTGGCGGGAATTCTGACAGAACGGTTCATCGCTTATTTTAATTTATTACAAAAACTAGTTTAACGTTGTGTTTGTTGTATAAAAGTGGTGTGGATTTTTGCAATAAACATTGACGGTGATGAACAGTGTAAGGAAATATTTAAATAAGTGAATTAAGTTGCAGCAGTAAGGCGCTACTTTACGTCGGTTTTCTGTGAGACATTAGTAACGACCCAGTCGAGCTAGCACATTCATGCTGTGGACAAAACTGTCAATCCGCGTTGCTTTACCACTCATAAAACGTGGTAAACGAATGTAATATTAATTGCCAACTTTTTGATGTCTCTCTCTCTCTCTCTCTCTCTGCTCGCCACGATCTATGGCTACAAGAATTAAACGTCATCTGATATTATCTATTATAACCTTTTATATTCCTTCCAAAACCGCGACCGACCTGCTCGTCTCGTCGTTCGCGGGAACAAAAAAAAACAAATGTGAAATAATATATAACCCTTTGATAACAAAAGCCGCGACCTCCTTATTGTTGACTCTGATATCGCTGCCGTGGGATGCGAATTTTATTTTTGTTATGAAGCCAATATTATATTCGAATATTTTTTTCTCAGCTCCCATTTCGGTTTTATCGTAACGAGATATATGTTTCGACCTCCTTACTGTCTTGTAATTGGTTTAATTACTTTTTATGTTCTTATATAATATATACAGTAGAATCCCGATTATCCGGACCTCGATTATCCGGATATCCGATTATCCGGACTCATTCTTCACGGCTCTAATTACCGCCGTAAAAATGATTTGACAGCGCAACGAGACATTTTACGACGAGTTTTTTTCCTTCCTCTAAACTGTAGTGCTACTCTCATTTGTGTGCGCGATAGTGTTTGCTATTATTTCATTTTAATTGATAGCATCCAACTAATAGGTTGTATTTTTTACATTTCTGTTTACGTTTTGTGTTAGAAATCTACAATGTCTAAGCGAAAAAGAGTAATGTTATCTCTCAATGACTGACCTGAATTCCACATTTTAACTGATGAAGAACTCATTAACAATAATTTGAAAAGTAACGATAAAGAAGATGAAGAAGAGACTGAAACTGGTGATGTATGTGAAGCTATTGGAGCTCTAGCGCTTTTAAATGGTTTGAAAGACAGGACAAATCGGATCCCATACAGTTATTACAACTGAAGCGTATTTTTTTTCATCCGAGCACGGCAAAGTAGCCGCACTACACCTGATGGTAAGCGTAGTGCAGTCCAAAAAACCAGCCTCTCGCATACGAGGGACCTACCACCTTGGTAAATACATACATATATACATACACTAGCTGAGCCGACAGACGGTGTCCTCTGAATTCGAATTGGTATAATATTATATACAACAACATTACATTACAAGTTATGTCAAACGACTGACAGTTAAATTAATAAAGTCGTTAAATTTTGTCTTCTGCTTCTAATTCGGTCGTATAACAAGTTACTTCTCAGCACTGCGGTGTCTGTATAATTTAACCAATTACCCGTCTGCACTCGTCCTGTAAGATGGCAAGCACGTAAGGGACCCTTACTCAACTCCACACTTTGCACTTGAAAATTTGTTCGAGTAAAGTTAAGTTTGCGACCCCTTCCGGATTTAAATACATACATACGCACTTACGCCTGTAATCCCCGAAGGAGTAGACAGAGGTGTAACAAATACACCCATATTTCGCTGAGCGTATCTCGGGCCCATGATGTGATAGGGGCGAGCCTAACGCCATAAAGGGCACCCACAAACTCCGGGCTGATATTGAGTATTTTCGTGATAGAAAAACCCAATATCGCTTTTACCTGACTCGAGCATTGAGCCCGAGACCTCAGCATAGCAGTCGTACCGCGTGCGCAATACAACTGCGCCATCGAGGCAATCTGTGATTTAAATATTATTGTAATTCAATATTATATTGTGCTTTGGTAAGCTTAGTTTTAGTTACGATTGGTTAATCACTGACAGCCTCCCCAGTGAGCGAGTAGCCGGCTGCGAAGCGAGAGGCCGTGGGTTCGATTCCCGCACCGTGACAAATGTTTGTGCGAACCATAAATGTTTGTTTGGGGTCTAGGTGTTGTGGGACCGCAAACCCTCGTAGTTCCTGAAACCCACGATACAGAATAACCTAGTGTAAGGTCAGGGCTGTGTGTACCGTTGGACCGTTAGATGTATAAAAAAAATCACTAACAGTGATCTGTAGAATTTTGCAAGTATTTATGTAATAATGCAGGTAAGTTTAAGGTCCCTTTCAATAAAAGTGAAAATGTAGAGCTTTATTCGTTATTTTTGTGAGTAAAAGAGTTAAACGAAGCAATAGAGTGCTGTTATCGGCGTGAGCAGAAGTCTCATTAATCTCTATGTTGGTTCATTCATCCGTCTTCTACGTCTATTATCAACGAAAATAAAGACAAAAATATTTATATATAACACAATACAGGAATAGCGATAGAAGTGATTTCTTGTAAATTAATACTAAAGGCACTTTTTAAAACCACCATGCAAATTGAATTTTTTATGACATATGTGATATGTCATATATGACATATGTATGTGACTGTAGGGTGTAAAAACAAAATAGGCCGGCATACAAGCATGTGGGTCACCTGATGGTAAGTGATCTCCACTACCTATGTACGCCACAACACTTACAACACAAATACTTAGCATCGCTTAAATTGAAGTAGGTACAAGTTTGATTTCCGCTCTCGGACAACTCGGATTTATTGGAATGAAAATCCGCGTCGGCCAAACTTTTCCAAAAAGGATTGTGATTTCCATGGGAAAGTTTAAAATTGTCGCACTCGACCCGTCTCACTAGAACTCTTCAGAAGTTTTAACTTGTGCGGCTCAGGACAAGTTTCTTCATTTCGTTTAATCACTTCGAATACTTGGACTGAGTTTAATAGCTGTCAAAGGAGATTCGAGGTTGGGCTTATGAATTGCAGCACTAACTTTGATGAAGTTTATAACAACGCTATCTACGCTTACTTTGTTATGGTACTATCGATTGGACAAGATTTTAGATTTTACAAAGTGGTAGGTCACCCGTATGCGGGAAGCCGTCTGGTTTGGCCGCTTTGTCTATTTCTGCAGTCTAGCAACAGTGTGTAAGTCCTATTGTATCGGTTTGAAGGACATTGAAGCCAGTGTAATTACTGGACTTTGTGAGACTTAACATCTCATGTCTCGGGGTGACGAGCGCATTTCAGTGCTGCGCAGTCCTTTGTAATTCAAAATTCAGTGTGGTGTTGCTTCTGTTTATGGACAGGCGTGGCGCTTACCATCATGCGAGTGACTTGCTTGTCACGTCATTCAATTAAATAAATAATCATCCTGGAATAGTCTTGCCGACTGTCGAGCGACGCAATGTATCTTGACAATAGATATTTAATTTGAACATTAGGTCTAGTGTAGTCACTTTGTGTTGTCAGGAAAAGCAAGCTACAATTCCAAGAATTTGTTTTACCGGCATATACATATTATACAACGATAAAAATATATTAAACCGCGTCTAGAACTAAATGTGGCACAAATTACACATCACATTTTGCCATTTAACACACGTCTATCCTCCTCCTCACCCTAACATGACTGAAAGGGCTTGTAGGTACAAAATACACGTGCTTATTACAGTGGCTACAATTAATGGACTCGGATGGCGTTTAACAGCGTTCCTCTAGTATTACGGTAATTAAAGCGTAGTTGTGGGTCTGTGCCTTCGTTACTTGCTCGCGTTCGTCGACGTTGAAAGTAATTAACTCTATTCGTGGCTGTGGAATACGAGACTTGCTTCCTTTGGCTTATTTTTCATCCCCTTTATAAGTGTGGTAAGTTTTTTTTGTATCAATAACACAATCGCTATAACTAAGCTGTTGTCTGAGGGATTTCATTTTATTACTCCATCATCAGATCTTAAACAAATTTAAATGGGACCAGACCGCAATTAAACTCTATCGAAAGAATTGTTTTTGCACTAAATCGGTCAACAATTGGCGGAGTCATCGATCTACATACAAAACAAAAACTCGCTGAATTGAGAACCTCCTTCTTTTTTAAGTTCGGTTATAAATTATAAGTAGATTCAAAAATAAACGTTCAACTGATCAGAACGCTGAATATTCCACTTTATATTCAAATACATGATCAAATCGATTTTCAATTGTTATGATTGATTAATAACGAAAGCCGACATAACAAATCAAAGTGGTTACGTCAAATCCACTCTCTAGACCTGACAAACATAGCGTACTTTGATGGCATCTCTAAATCACCATTTAATTCGTTTCAAACGTGTTTACAAAACACGTGAGGTTATGTTTGCAATGTGAAATTGACGTAAATCTCTTGAGTGCCTTTAAGGCGCTCGCCTGATGATAAGCGCCACGCCTGCCCATAAACAGAAGCAACACCACACAGAACTTTGATTTACAAAACACTGCATGGCACTGAACTGCGCTCATCACCCCGAGACATAAGATGTTAAGTCTCATTATATCCAGTAATTTCACTGCCTTCAATGTCCTTCAAACGCTAACACAACAGTGCTTACACACTGTTGCTTTGCGGCAGAACTAGACAAAGCGGTGGTACCAGCCCAGACGGCCTCTCGCATACGAGGGACCTACCACCTTGTAAACTGTTTGTAAACAGTTTGGGAACCGTTGTTCTAAATCACAATCGTATGTATGTCTAGTCATGTGCTTATTGTATGAGTGAACACTGCGTGGACGTGACATGTCCTGTCATGTACGTGTCTCAGTTCAAACGCCGACCTTCAAACTAAGTACAAAAGGTAATTCATGTTAATTAACAAAGTTTTCATATGTCGCCCTGAGGTTATATGTTTAGCGCTGGGTCGTGAAATAGCTTTTAAATGTTGTAATTATTAATATTGCAGCCATAAATTTTGACAGCCTCCGTGGTGCAGCGGGAGAGTAGCCGGCTGTGAAGCAAGAGGCCGCGGGTTCGATCCCCACACCGAGACAAATTTTTGTGTGATCCACAAATATTTGTTTCGGGGTCTGGGTGTTGTGAGACTGAAAAGTCTCTCGTAGTTCCTGGTACCCACGCCACTAGACTCGTATCTTACTGTGGGGTCAGGACTATGCAGGGTAGTATGTATTATGTTTTCCATCTCAAGTTTTGCCCCCAATCAAACAAACACCTTATTCCGTCTCTGGTTAATTGTTTAATTCACCTCGAAGGGAAATAGTGCTCCGTGACAGTGACTTGATTAGCCTATATTTCAGTTTGTCGTAACTGAACAGATTGAATCCATTACGTTTCAAATTCTATTACAACGCGTTAATGACGTGAATTTCAAATTGTTT
Source organism: Amorpha juglandis (assembly GCA_949126905.1). Lineage (NCBI taxonomy): Eukaryota > Metazoa > Arthropoda > Insecta > Lepidoptera > Sphingidae > Amorpha > Amorpha juglandis. The sequence goes on from OX421368.1 coordinate 2,505,431, forward strand.
GATAAGTCTAAAGGTCGTAAGTGAGACCTAAAATGTTGAAAGGGTTATTCAAAATAAATTTCCATTATTTAGAAAATACTCGATTGCTAGAATAAAATATGGGTTATGTTACTTTTTTTTATAGCATAGATCGGCAAACGAGCAAGTGGGTCACTTGATGGTAAGTGATCTCCACTGCCCAGGTACGCTGCAATAGTAGAAGAATCAAAGGTGCGTTGCCGACCTTAAAAGGGAAGGGATAACGAAGAGTTGAAAATTGTTATTTTTTTTATAAGGGGAGGGGGATTTGGGCCGCCGGATGTCTCACTCGCCGTACAAAACGCAGCAGCAACTGCTACTTTACGCCGGTGTACTTTATAATATTTTAGAATTGTTTTTTTTTTTTACAGATAGTTTCACAAATATCTATCGATATTAAGTAATATCTATTGTGTTTGGTGCATTGACAGGTTCAAACAACGGAATTATTTGTAAATTATATGTTTGATAATTATTTGTTTATTGTATGACGAATAAACTTTGTATGTAAAATTTTAACACAATTTATTATTATTTTTCAATATCATATTCCTTATTTCATAAGTCCCCCATCTCTCACCTGATTACGCCCCTGTTTATTGAACACTTTAATTGACCTCATTAGTGTTAGGAGTTACGTGAGACGAGTATTACTTTAAAGCCACAAAACAACAGTTATTAATTATGTTCATAGTTTATTGGCCACTTATACAATGTTACTGCTTTATAGACCACAACTCCATGTCAGGATTCTCTAGAGACCGCTCTTTAATTAATTATAACCAAGACAGAACTAGGACCGAACAGTAATGAGTGGTAGAGCCATGCTGTATACAGTTTTGTCTACAGCATGAATGGGCCGGCTCGACCGGGTCATTACCACTGTCTCACAGAAAGCCGATGTAAAGTAGCGGCTTGCTGCTGCGTTTCGTACGGTAAGTCCGGAGGTCCAAATCCCCCTCCCCTTCCCAATCCTTTAATTATCCCTTCCCTTTAGGGTTCGCAACGCGCCTATGATCTTTTTCGTATTGTGGGCGTTCATGGGCCGTAGAGATCACTTACCATAAGGACCCACTTGCTCCTTTGCCGTTCTATGTTATAAAAAAAGTAAACCAACAGAGCTACAGTAAAGGATTCTTGGACTATCAACTATAGGATCTCTTAGGACTGACTGAACTAAACGTGAACTGACCCGCTCCTAATGGAGAGGCCCTCTTTTATAGTGAGCCTGTCGCTCCCACCGAGGTGGTAGGTCCCTCATATGCGAGAGGCCGTCTGGGTGGGTACCACCGCTTTGTCCATTTCTGTCGCCAAGCAACAGTGTGTAAGCACTGTTGAGTTTCGGTTTGAGGAACATTGAAGCCAGTGAAATTACTGGGCATTATGAGACTCAACATCTTATGTCTCGGAGTGACGAGCGCAGTTCAGTGCCATGCAGCGCTTTGAAATTCAAAGTTCTCTGTGGTGTTGCATCTGTTTATGGGCAGGCGTAGCGCTTACCATCCGGCGTGCGCCTAGCTCGTGTCGTCATTCAATCAAATAAAAAAAAAACCGAACAACTGGTTTGTCAACCCTCACAATATCATATTCATAATAATAAGGAATCACTGCTAACATAAGAGGCCACCTTTTTATGATAAGAGGTCGATGGTTTATATTTCAATTTGTGGTACCCTCAATTTTTAATCTCCATTAAAACTTTTTATATTCTATTAAAGAGGTGAAATGGCGCCAAGCCTAGATTTTTAGCACCCTAAATGAGACCTGTGTTAATCGCCGACGGACCTTGATATTTTACGCCCATCGAATAGTGTGACCATGTTTTTTTTATAGCATAGACCGGCAAATGAGCAAATGGGTCATTTAATGGTAAGTGATCTCCACCACCTATGTATACCTATAATACTAGAAGAATCTTTGCGTTACCGACCTTAAAGGGAAGGGATAATAAAGGGATTAGGAAAGAGATGGAGATTTGGGCCTCCGGATATCTCACTCACCTTACGAAACGAGCAGCAAGCCGGTAGTTTACGTCGGTTTTCTGTGAGACAGTGGTTCGAGCCGGCCCATTCGTGCTGTAGACAAAACTGTCTACAGCGTGGCTCTATCACACAAATTTCATCCACAGAGTTTTCATCTCCGGTCCCTTGAATAAGAGATTAATTTCTCTTTGGGATTAAACGATAAACCGGATGACCCCACAAGAAACTCGATTACATAGGCGTCGAGCAGAATTTCGGTAAAATATATCGACATTTCTTAATACTTGTATGAGAAATATGTCAGAGCTTAAAGGATTGTGGCATTACGGTATTTGTCAAACTAAAGAAAAAGCTCCTTTTTGTTTAATTCCTTCTCATGGGTACTTCAAAATACATACATAAGCCTGTATCCTCGAAAGGGTAGGCACAGGTGCAACTTTTTTATCCGGTCAATGCATACATACACACCGACATACATACGCACTCACGCCTGTAATCCTCGAAGGGGTAGGCAAAAGTATAACCCCGCTCACATTTCACTGAGATTATTTCGGTCTCATTATGTGATAGGGGACGACCCTATCGCCATACCGTTCACAAATGTTATCACGATTGATTTGATAAATCCAACCAGGAACACGTGTAATTGAAAGAAACCTATTTTTTTTTCTTACCTAGGAATCGAATCCAGGATCTTTCTAGTCGCCGTCCATGTATTCTGTCCGTCTCCAGGACCAGGAAGACGATTGAATTAATTAAACTGCCAAATGTTGACAGCCCATTTAATACATCCCTGAAACTTAGTAATGTTTATAAGGGTGAGAGGGAAAGTTTGATGGCTTCCGTGACTTAGCGGCTTCCAAACTGACTCGAGATTAGTTAAATTACTAAACTAGACTCCGTGTTGGGTAACTTTGTTATTTTTTTTTAATAGAGCACGGCAAAATGACTGCGCTTACCTTCTGGTACCCTTACCTTTTGGTAAGCGCAGTGCAGTCCAAAAAAATAGTGACGATCGACAAACAATGAGTATTCGGTATTCGGTGGTCACCAAAATCATGTTGGCCTGTATAAATGCGTTTTCACACTTTGAAGAGGGAACATGTCATCAAGGGGTCTGCGACAGGACAGGCGGATGACCGATGCAAGCACAGGGATATAAGGATGTACCCACCCCAACCAACCATCATGTCGCAAGCCCCTCAAAAGAGCCGGATATACACTTAACCTTCATAAAGTTTATCCAGCGATTTAAAACTATACAATCATAGTGACGTCATAGCCGTGGTGCGACCATTTGGTGTTTGTAAGACATAGAATAATGGCTCCGATGTCGTAATGGCCTTCTATTTATAGTAGAACGATCCACAAAACTATTAACAAGTATCTACAAACATGTATTGTATTGGACAAAGACATGCATTTGAAAACAAAATATTGTAAAGATAGCGGTGAGTGTACACTTTCGTATGCACTGTTTTCTGATACATTTTCATCACAAACAAAACGGTACTTCCCAGTGTGAAGTGTGGTTTACCTACATAGAGAGGCTAGGGATGAGCACCGCGCCGAATAATCGTATTTCGGTTTTCCTACTTTTCTGTCTTTTACAAATGGTTAATAATTGTATATAAATAAAATTATTGAATTCATAATGCGGGTCTCGATGTTATTTTTTTTTTATGGCAGTGATCGGCAAACGAGCAAGTGGGTCACCTGATGGTAAGTGATCGCCACCGCCCATGTATGCCCACAATATCAGAAGAATTATGGGCGCGTTGCTGACCTTAAAGGAAAGGGATAATTAGGGATTGGGAAGGGGAGGGGTATTAGGGCCTCCGGATATTAGACCAAAAGACTCGTAGTTCCTGGTGTCCATGAAACAAGACTCTTATCTTAGTGTCACTTTAGGTGGCTGCCATAAATTAGCGTTGTATTGTAGATTGCTCCACGTCACAGCATTGCTCCAGAACATGCCACGACGACCAACCCAGACGGCCTCTCGCCTCAAGCCTACGGCCTCCGCTTTCTGCCGCCAAGCAACAGTGTGGAAGCATTATTGTGTTTCAGTTTGAAGAATATTAAAGCCAGTGATATTAAAGGGCATTATGAGACTTAACATCTTATGTCTCGGGGTGACGAGCGCAGTTGAGTGCCATGCAGTGTTTGTAATTCAAAGTTCTGTGTGGTTTTGCTTCTGTTTATGGGCAGGCAGGGCAGCGATTACCATCAGGCGAGCGCCTTGCTCATCTCGTCATTGAATGTAATTAAAAAAACGCTTTTATTGTTTCTGGCGTTTTTATTAATAGTGTTGATAAAGAAAGCCAAAACAATGTTTAAGTAACATTTATGAGTAAGGCATGTGTCTGTTGGCTATATTTATTTTAATAATCGGCTATGCGGGAAGGCCGGCAGCATGTGTACATCCCTATGTTTGTTCACTCATGCACTCGTACATGTCAAAGCCAGGCACCGTGTCATTATACAAACAGAGTAAATTCATTGTTTGCCAAGTTAAATCCGAGTGCAAATTGAATTTGTTTTGAATTCTATTTTCGAAATTGTAACAACACTGTATAAATTGTAAAGATAGACTTTGAGGTACGCGACTAAGACAGGAGACCGCGACGCTCGAAGATAGCGACGCGTCCGCTCTGTATACAATATTTATAAAGGTAGATTTGGGAATGGTAGAAACACGTTGTAGACATTTTTGTCTGCAGGCCGAATGTCTTTACCACTGTTTTATAGAAAACTGACGTAAAGTAGCTGCTAGCTGCTGCGTTTCGTACGGTCAGTGAGATATTTGGAGGCTCAAACCCTCCGCCCATTACTAATTCCTTAATAATCTCTTTCCGTTAAGGTTGGCAATGCGTCCAATGTGCTATTTTGACGACCTATGCTATTAAAAATAATATGATTTGGACAGGAAACCAGTTTCCATATAAAGCGGACGTGTTGCAATCCCCCATCTCGGTATCACACATTAAAACCATACCTTAAGGTCGAAAATCAGCGCCAGCCGCTAAATTGAATTTCTTTTTTGTTTTTTGAAAACTGCTGCTCTATCTTTAAACATAATATCAACACATAAATTAATAACAATGAAGATTATAAAGACCTGATAAAGGTCACAGGAAGTCGCTGGATGCAGGCCGCTTCCAACAGCTCAGTCTGGAAATCTTTGGGGGAGGCAGTGGACGTCCTGTGGCTGATGATGATGATGATTATAAATATTGCTTCGAGAGTTATTGAATGTACCTTAACATATTTTTTTCACGAACTGGTCAACTTGTGTCTCCATTATGATTAATGTCGCAAATCATTTTTTATCGATATTATTGTTACATATATCATATGCATTACATTCACGAATTGAAAAATCAAAGTGCTAAGTTTTGGTATTCACAGTAAATCCAAAACTTTGTACAACTCTAGGAAGGGACAGTAAGTTTTTACTCAAACTAGGTCTCGCGGGGGTGAACCCAAATCTATGCTCTCTATCAACTTGTCTCTCATAAATTCTCAAACTTTTTACTTCAAAACTCCAAGGATTATTTCCATAGTAGTTTCTTAAAAGATTATAGATCGGTGACGATGGTTAAATAAGAAAAACATTGTCTAAAACTTATAAACCGACTTAAAATGCAGAAAGTTAAAAACCTTTCAAAAACTCGGCATCATTTAGAACAAATTTGAGTTCTCGTAGGTCTTCCTTGAAATTCTTATGAAGAATTCTCAGTTATGCAGGTTTCCTCACGATGTTCCCTTCATCATTATAGCAAGCAATAATTTACTAAGAATACATACGTAACTCTAGAAAGTAAGCGGTGCAAGATCTTGAGGCTGGTTTCATAGCTGCCATTTGCGTCTCAGCAGTCTGATCTATTACTTCTATCATGATATCTTTTTTTATATAGCATCCATAGGCTGGCAAACATTCGAATAAATTACCTGTTAAATAAAAAAGCCAATGTAAGTCGATCAATTACTTTAACCGCTACGATACGATACAAAAAGAGACAAATTCATACAATTTCAAATGTATAATCCTCTTTTTACCAGGGGTTAATAAATAGGATTCATGTCCCAAGACTAAATCTGTCCCTTTAATATTTTCTCAGCAAAAACACTCACTAAACTCCGCTATTGCGGTTTAAAATAACCGCAAACCGTTGATAACAACAGAATAAAGGTCCCGCTCCTCCACAACTTGCCCTTTGATGGCTCATTAATCTGTTATCAGAGGAAGAGGGGGATGGAAGTGGAAAAAGGGTGGGGGGTCTTGTGGAGCCTTTTGTGCTAGTGAAAACTGAGATTAATTAGGAACGTCAACTTTTTAAACGAGGAAAGTTATTTCAGTGTTGAAAATTGAAGTTATTTCAATGGTACAGAAGTATGTAAAATTCTCCCAAGAGGGGTAAATGGGTAGTCAGGCTTTATAGTACACCCATATTTGAAAGCAAATATGCAATAACACTTCAACCCACATCAAATAAAAATTGAGATGTTGAGATTTAAATAGGTTAAATTATGTATTTAAAAAAAAACATTAATTAAACATATTATTATACTAAAATAGAACTTTAATTATTGATTTAAGTTATTAAATTTAGCAAAATAAAATTGACATCTCAATTTTTACTTCATGTGGGTTGAAACATTATTGCATTTTGCATTTAGTCAACGGCATTTCTGTCCCATGATGTGATAAAGGAGGGTCTTATCACCTTCTCTTAAAGTCTCTCGTATACTCTAACACAGTGTTTCCCACACATTGTTTTGCCATGGCCCGGTAATTTTCGCACTGCCCCTTCGTGACCCACTTAATACTTTTAAACCCAAGCTGGTTCCATTAGGTAAAATACTACATATTTATTATTAGTAAAAAGGTTTTATTAGCACTGAATACTTTGTTATCGCTTATTTAGTCACTAAATTCTGTCGCGCTCTTTTGTCAGTCAGCGGAGAGCGAATACTAATATTTACGATGCGTCGATCGATAGTAGGTAATATTTTTAAAACAAAGAGGGAATGTTTTTTTTTTTTTTGGAACGAAGTTCCTTACGGCAGGCTTGGAGGGGATAGGGATTTCGCTGCGTGACCGAACTGAAAAAAATGTGATAGTAAAACCGTAAGAAAAATGCGTGGAAAAAATGCGTGGAATAAAAGCGTTAAATGAGAAGTGCGCATGCGCGACAGTCGCATAACCAGCCAGCGTTAGTTCCTTTTTTAAAATGAAATTCATTCAGCCAGTTATTATTTATAATTACATAAGTTGATAAAAAATGCTATACAATAGCTTTACCGCGGCAGTCTCCGAGTGCCACACGTCTTTTTTATTTCTATTTTTCTATTCTATTTCTATGTAATTTTATGTTGTCAAACAAAAATAAAGAGACATATTTTGTTATTTTAGTTGATAATTTGAATTTTTTGCAATTTGTGTCGATTCTTCATTAGCCGAAGGAACTTCGTTCCTACCTGGTGTCCCACGACACACAGCAATTTTTTTTTTTTATTATTTTCCTGGCTCGGCAAAGTGACTACGCTACACCTGATGGTAAGTGTAGCGCAATCCAAGAATAGTGTCGACCAACGATAAACAATGTGTCCATCGTAGGTCGGCAAGATCATGCCGGCCTGCCAAAGGGCCAAGGGGAAGGAAAAGGGTTAGGATCAGGGGGCAAGCCCCCTGGGGAGAACCAGATATACACTGGCTGACCCTAGAACGCGACCCACACGAGGTGGGCCACTATGGCAGGTTTTAGCACCAGTGTACGGTGGTCGCTATCCGGTCGGATACAAGTATCCTCCCACCAGCACAATGACCAGCACAATGTTGCGACCCGGTATATTATTTTGATAGCCCGGTACCGGGTCGCGACCCGGCAAATGGGAAACGCTGCTCTAACACACAATATCGTTCCCATATCACGTACACTTAATTTTAGGGTCCCCTAACTCAATTGTGCAAAACGGAGCCCTTATGGGGCCCTTTGTTGTTTATAAGTCACGTATACACGCTGCTTATATTTGGGGAAAAGGATCGGCGTCCGGTATGAGATAAATCAAGAATATTAAGAATTAGTACTATCAGGGATAACCGGCTTCAACGATGTATGGAAACATTTCCTTTTTATATATATCAAGGCCGGCAAACGAGCAAGTGGCTCACCTGATGCGTCGTGTCGCATAAAAAAAAAATGCTCTTGTAAACTTCATTTAAGGCCATTTTTTCAATCTCTAAGAATGGATTGCGCCATAATAACAAGTGTTGTTAAGGTTTACGTCAAATTTGACTATAACTAACGCTAACTCTGCGGAATGTGTTGCACCGTCGTATTCCGATACTACTAGATTCCTTGATTAATTCTAGAAGCAGGGACATAATACTATTTTGAGGCACAGACGCTTTAGGAGATATATCGGGATGAAGTTTATAATTGAACTATCTGACAGATATTCAACTTAAACAATAGCTTTAACCAGTGAATCTTGGGCGGTGACGGTTAAGCTAAAGTTATGCGGTCATTTAACATTTGTCAAATGGTGCAACTCATTTTTTGCTTAGCCGGTACTTTAACATGTTTGTCATTGCTAAAGTAAGATGGTGCCACCCTAAGTAAACGATATTTATCTGGAAAATAAAATGACACACTCCCTGTCTATATATTGACAGCAATATATATTTTTGTACCCTCATTTATTTTAAGATATGTAACGATTACTTGAAGTTCTAAAAAATCCGTTTCAAAGGAAATTTCCATCTTGGGTAAAGCGTCATGGCAGTTGTTTTAGTGGATGGTAGACGTAGGCCATTCAACCCTCGTGTCCCTTTTTGTGTCACATCCATATGTCACTCGCCCCTCGTCACTCGGTGTCAGATGTCGTCACTTGTCTGTTAGTGACGCGTGTAGTGCCGTTTCAATAATGTCGCTTAATGTTTCTGCATGACATGGGCAATTAATGGATCTTTTATAGTATAGACTAGTGGAGTTCCACCAAGAAACCTTAATTGAGTTTGCAGTAAACGAAGTTTTAGACACTGTCGTGTAGTTTTTCTGCGGCTAGAGACGCAACAAATCTTATATCTCGTATGCGGATGTCCAGACACGTTTAAAAGTTTTATCATCATCATCATCAGACACAGGACGTCCATTGCTGAACATAGGCCTCCCCTAAAGATTTCCAGACCAACCTGTTGTTGTTTTACCTGTTTAAAAGTTTGGTAAAAGTTAAAATATTGAATCTCCACCAACTATAGTTATCCATAATACTGATGAATTAGAGATGCGTGTTGCGATGTTGACCATGGAAAGCAATCGCCATTATGAAGGTAAGGGGAATTTCGACTTGCGGAAATTGCGCTATATCAAACATAACAGCCAGCATAATACGTCAATTTTTTGTCAGACAGAGATACTTCCCCGGTCGAGCCGGCGCATTAATCCTGTAAATAATCAGTCAACAGTGCTCTAGAACTCAAAAAAATTGTACGACCACTTCCTATGTTTTGTTGAATAATTAAAATTATATCGCCGAACCGCTCCACTTACAGGTCAATAAACATTTAACTCATTCGCACGTGAAAATAGAAAATTAACCTCATTACCATCGGGCATTTTATTCAAAGTTAATTTTGTGATTAAGCAAAAAAGTTGTCGAGAAATTAAAATTCCATTCTGAGGGTTTTTTGGCGCAGAAAATAATTTCGATGTTGAAGCTGCACAACATAAAAGGCCCCGCGGGCCCGCAGCCGTGTGACCCACTTTAAAATTTCATTTGAAGTGAACACGGAACAGCGGCGATTACTGGCGCCCACCGTGGTAGCGACGTGCGGCGGAGACGAGCGTGCGATTCGTTTTAGTCGTATTCCTGGTGTTTTTTATTTTCAATTTGTTTAAAGTTATCATATACATATTTGCAATGTTAAAATTGTTATGGGGGACTTGCATACTGGGTAAAATGGTGGTACATGTATGCGCTTATGCATTCGATGTAAATGTATGAATGTGACACCTTTTTTGTTTTTTATTTCGTCTATATTTTTACGAAAACGAATTATATGACATATAATCTTGATTAAATGTTACGTATTATTGGTTTAAAGTGTTTTTGAAGTGGTAACTTCTTATGGGAGGGTAAACCGCTTCGTAACGTAACGCGTTACGCCGCCACTCTGTCTGGCTTCCCTTTGTCTCACGCATACGGCAGCAGTAGACAGGCTCCTCCTCTCTCACTTTAACCCACATTAGTTTAAGTTATCACTTTTGTCGAGAGTCCCGAGACGCACACGTTTTTTTTTCAAAAATTTTGGCAAACAATATTGACTCAATAATATTTATAACAGCCTAGCATGAAACGAACTGCCGAAGCGGATGTGGTAGGTCTAACTTCTGTTCTGATATTCATTGTTAATTATCGCTTTGAAGACACAGGAAAATATTACAGTATAATAACTAAACCCAGCTCAATCTTAGTCTACACCATAATATATCACCCGGATTCATATCCGCTCAGCTAAAAGGAATCCCGATACAAACGGAACTTGCTGACAGCTAATATCTCACTCGGCGACGTGCCCGAAGATTAGATGGCTTATCGTGGTATACTTTTATAAAAATGATTTGTAACCGATCATATAATAATATACGGCTTTTATATAAAAATGTATATCCTTTTTTATAGCATAGACCAGCAAACGAGGAAGTGCGTCACCATAAGTGATCTCCACCGCCCATGTACGCCTACAATACTAGAAGAATCATAGGCGTGTTGTCTAAACCGCCGTTCTTTAATTATAAACTAACGGACGTTTTATTTCGAGCACCTTTATAGTACACTAGTTTTTGCTCGCGGCTCCGCCCGCGTGAACGTTTAAAATTGTCAGAGTTTTATACAAACTTTCATCCCCTATTTTATCCCCTTGAGGGTAGAATTTATCAAAATCCTTTCTTAGCGGATGCCTACGTCATAACATCTACCTGCATGCCAAATTTCAGCCCGATCCCTCCAGTGGTTTGGGCTGTGCGTTGATAGATCACTATGTCAGTCAGTCACCTTTGAGTTTTATATTTTTAGATTGCTCAAGCATTATTGTTGCTACTATCAAATCAAATCAAATCAAATCGTTTATTAATCATGTAGGCAATTGAAATAGCGCTTATGACAAGTCAGTACAAAAGTAAAAGAAACTTATATATTATAGAAATCAGTATCAACTAATGTATACATACATACATAGCATCATCAAAATACACTCGGCAATTACACTAAATCTATTTATTATTATTATTACTCCATATTTTTACCATGGAATAGTCCAGAAACAATATATATTTTGGGTCGTCGATATGGACCATAGGCATTTTCGAGACGGCACGTGTTTTAAAAACTACCACCGGATCCAAAAACGACCCATCTTGAGAAGACCCGGCGAAACAAACTCAAGTGGGCTTCCTTTACCGCTGGATTCAACGCGGCGCGACCCTTACCTGAGATGATCCAGCTAGACAAACTCAGTGGGCTTGTTTTTGGTCCGCTCTTTCAATCCAGATTATTTGCAAAAATACAAAGCCTTTTATTATATAATCAGTTATAAGGCAGATTGATACGGATCATGTGTATCTCCAGATTGTTGTTTTAAAACTACCACCAGATCCAAACGCGACCCTGTCTGAGAAGACCTGGCGAAACAAACTCAGTGGGCTTGTTTTTGATCCGTTTAGACTATACTCGAAAAGAATGACTTGACGATTAAAAAATTGCCATATTCACGTATTTTATTTTATTTGTACACGATCGGTCGTCTTTTATTTTATTTATTATAGTTTTCATTAAAATTTATTTATTTAATTTGCTCGTGTTATATTGCAGTCATTTAAAGATCAACATATTTATTTATTAAGGGTAAATTTATGAGTTTATTCCCTACATAGTTTAAGCTACAGGGCCCCTAGGAGGTCGCAGTATGCAAGAAGGAACCGAACGCCAAACATGTCTATCCTCTAGATAATGCTTAACATTATAATAGCCCCTAGACATGAGCACTCGTTTAATGTGTGCCTTGAACATTTTATCGGGCATATTAATTACGTTATTGGGGAGCTTGTTATAAAATTTAACGCTGTTACCCATAAATGACTTTTTAGTCTTGACTATTCTAAAGACGGGTACAGCGAGTTTGTTTTTGTTCCTCGTATTTATACTATGAATGTCACTATTTTTGTTAAATTTATTGAGGTTTTTACGAACATACATAATATTTTGATAGATGTATTCAGACGGCACAGTCAGTATATTACTATCCTTGAATACAGATCGTAAGTAATCGCGGCTACTTAGGTCATATATAGCACGAACTGCTCTTTTTTGTAATATAAATATAGTGTCTATATTAGCAGCAGAACCCCACAATAGAATGCCGTAGGACAAAATACTGTGGAAGTATGCGAAATATACCAACCTAGCCGTTGAAACATCAGTCAAGCGTCTTATTTTCCGAACAGCAAAAGCTGCAGCACTTAATTTACCGGATAATTTTTCTATTTGAGGGTCCCACTGCAATTTACTATCTATAGTTATTCCTAGGAAAGTTGTTGCAGAGACTAGATCTAATATTTCTCCGTTTAATTCTATACGCGACTTCACCCTTCCAACATTTGGTAATGTAAAACGGATACATTTTGTTTTACCTGCATTTAATAAAAGATTATTCGCAGAGAACCAATTTAATATCAAATTTAGAATGTTGTTGGGTGTAACTAGGTTTTCATCCTTGCGATTTACTTTGAATATTAAAGATGTATCGTCAGCAAATAAAACTATGTCTGTCATCTTTTCTACCATGTACGGAAGATCATTAATATAAACTAAGAACAGAAAAGGGCCCAGAATGGAACCCTGTGGAACCCCTATTTTAACTGTGGATCCCACTGAAGTGACGCCTTCAATAGACACTCTTTGTTTCCTATCAGATAAATAGGATATCACAAGATCGAGAGATGTACCACAAAATCCGTAGTACTTGAGTTTAGCAATAAGGGTTTGATGGTCGACGCAGTCAAAAGCTTTGGAGAGATCACAGAATACACCAAGAGCATCCTGTGATCCCTCCCATGCCTCCAATACAGATGTCATTAAGGCAGAACCAGCATCTTGAGTAGACCGATTCTTTGTAAACCCAAATTGTTTATTATGCAATATCCTATTCCTATCAAAATGCCCCAACATTTGGTCCAGCATTATTTTTTCAAAAATCTTACTAAGAGCTGGTAATATAGATATAGGTCTATAATTCGAGGCGCTATTTACACAGCCTTTCTTAAAAATGGGCACAATTTTACTAATTTTCATTAAATCGGGAAAAGTACCGTCACTAATACAAAAATTAAAAATATCTGCTAAAATGGGAGCAATATTTATTATAATAGCTTCTATAGCTTTAACAGATAACCCCCATAGATCTTCGGTGCCTTTCATTTTAAGTTTCTTAAATGCTTTAATTATTTCACAATGAGATATCGTGCCAAAATTAAAATGAGGTATAACTCCTTTGACATTTTCTGATAACAATGATTCTGCTAAAGTCGCTGATGACTGTAGACATGTAGTAGTCTCTATAGGTATGTTAGTGAAATATTTCTCAAGGTAGTTAGCAACAGAGAGCTTATCTGAAACTAGTTCGTCATTTATAAGTAAAGTTATCGAGTTGTCACTAATTCTATTTTTACCAGTTTCAGCATTAATTATTTGCCAGGTAGTTTTTATTTTGTTGCTTGATCGTTTTAACTTTTCACTAATATGTGCGGCTTTAGCTTGCAAACATACTTTTTTAAATATTTTAGAATAATTTTTGACGTAGATTGAAAAGTTGACATCAGGTGTATAGGACCTTCTGTCGTACAAGTCATATAAAATATCTCTACTACGCCGAATGCCTTTAGTAGCCCAGGCTGCAAAGTTAATTTTAGGGCTAGATTTAAGTGTTTTTGGTTTGCAAGTTTTATTAAATTCATTGCAGATTTTACTAAATAAAGCATTATACATGTCATTTGGATTGTTAGAATTTGGCATAAAAGTGTACATTAACGAATCTATATTGTTTCTAAAATTCAATAAGTTGTTTTTTGTCAGAGGCCTTAATGTAATGGGGTTTTGATTTTTACTTATATTATTGTTAAGTTTGACCATCTGACACTTATGATCTGACCGAACACCTGTTGTTACAAACTTATCTAATGTATTGAAATTGGTTAAAATATTATCAATACATGTTGCCGACGCATATGTGACCCTAGTTGGCTCAGTAAACAAACAATTTAAATTGAATGAGCCAAATAATGATATAAATTTACATTTATCCGGAGAATCAACCAGAATATTAACATTAAAGTCTCCGCAGACTATAATTTTTTTATTATTTTTAAATTTCATAAGGATGTCCTCCATAATTGAAATGAAACTTAATAGGTTAGATGAAGGAGGCCTATATACACATAATATAATGTATAGGTCGGTTTCCGCACATGCGACCTCACATACTCGCTCAACAGAGAGGTGAGAAATGTCCTTCCTTTCCTTAAATGTAACATTATCTTGTACTAGAATTAAGGCACCTCCACCGTCTGCAGACACCCTATTGAACGAGCTGGCGACCCTGAAGCCATTAACATTAAAGTTCATATAGTGCGCCTTCAACCAGGTTTCTGTGAAACACAAAATATCAATTTTATACAAGTCAATAAAAAGTTCTATGTCTAAAATTTTGCCAGAGAAGCGGTTTATATTCTGATGTGATAAAACTAAATAATTTTTATGCTTCTCTGTTGTCACATTTATATGTTTAAATTATTCACCACATTTATTTTAGTAACACTACTAACAGTGGTGGTCAAATTCACTGTCATACTACTTATGACTGTGTTAATACAATAAGCTACTGATGTAGCAATCAATTTTAATAAAAATTTTGGTGGATACAAAGTATCCTTTGTCAGTCTACATTTACCAATAAATATATTGGTGTCAAAATAAATAAATTTATCATTATAGTGACTCACTAAAAATTGCATGTGTCTGTTCAAAAGATATATATGGTTATTTACCCTATCAGACACATTGTCTAGATATGGGAAGGCACACAGTATGATCTTAGGACAAGTTAAGTTCAACATTGACCTAAAACCATCCGTTATGTCCTTTTTCTTTAAACCGAGGCAATTCCCTACAAGCAGTGTAATGCATGAGTTATTAATATATTTTTCTAGTTTTAACTTTTCTATTATTTCTGTGTAGCTCGCTCCTGGCATACAGTTATTTGTTACAGAGTGATTAAGACTATTTTTTAACAAAACACCAATACCTTTGCCTATATTATCACTGTACAGTATTGATTGATATTTAATTTTTTTATTTAAACTTAAAGTATTGTTTTTGGGAGGTATAAGCTCCCTTGGGGACTCACATGAATTTGTAACTGATAAGGAGTCTTCACAAGGGGTTATAATATTACATTTATTTTTTGAACTCTCAGACTCATATGTTGCCGTTGAGTCACAGGTCTTAGGATTTACTATATTTAATTGTCCTACTACTTCATTATTATTTAAGCTATGATGACTTTGATTATCTTCACATATTTTAATTAACTCTTGAATTTCATTTTGTGAAGAAATATACTTATTGTATGTAATACTTAAAGATTCCTCCAAAGTTTTTATTTCAGAGAGCAAGCGTTGGGTATCAATTTCATATATATTTTTGCTATCCTCCAATTTAATTTCATAATTTTCTATTTTTGAAACAAAAGCCCTACGTTGTTTCCTTAATTCTACATTTGTTTTAAAATAGTTTTGTTTAGTTTTTAAGTTTTTTAATCTCTTTATTATTTTATTTAATTTTAGGTATTTTTTTACTTTATTATGACTCAACATATGAAAATTTGACTGGCTAGTATGCGAGTCGTTTCCTGTTAAGTCTATAATTAAACTAGATTTTACTTGAACATGCTCTGAGCCACACCCAACCAGTTCATCATAAAGACTGTGGTTTACCAAGGCTTGTGAGCATTCCTTTTCATTTTCTACATTTATTAATTTTTGATTAGCTATATGTAACTCATGCTCCAAGTCTCTAATTTTACGTAGGGATTCCTCATATAATGAACTGCAATGGTCAAAAGATTCTGTCACCGCTTGGAGTCTGTTTCGTTCATCAGCGAGTATTAAGTAATCCTGGTGAAGTTTTTACCAGCCAGTGTATGAAACCCTTAGAACCCTTAGAAACCCGTCCGATGGTCATAGGCGTTTTGGTTCTGGCAACGTCGGGCTTAATTAGAAGTAGTTACGCAAACAGGAACCAACCTACAGCAAGTTCAAATGGAGATAATGATTTCGTTTTTCTAAATTCATTAATTTAAATTGATTTTAATACCGTGTTTTTTTTCAAAATCGTACGTGGAATATATTTCATGCCCGATTTTCAAAACAAAAATACGAGATAAAATTAGTTTTAATTATTAAATTTAGTAAAACAAAATCATTATCTCCATTTGAACTTGCTGTGGGTTGGTTCCTTTTTGTGTAACTAGGTCCAATTGTAAAATAAATACAACCCAAGCATTTCGCGAAACGACTGATTGTGCAGTCTGTCGAAAAACAAATAGAAAAGCCAAGGAGGAGAGGCTTTCTATTTGTTCCCAATATTCTGTTTACTGACAGATTTGCTTACTGGCAGTAAATTTTTGACACTTTTTGTCCGGAAGGTCTGTCAAAACACTGTCGAAAGCACTGTCAAAATTCCCGCCAATACTCCGTCTGTTAATTTGTAAATTTGGAACGTTCAAGGTGGCTTCATTTGTCGGAATGTCTCAGCGTCGTGGACCGCATTATTGTCCCTATTAATGAAATAGCTTCACTAAAGCCTTTGACAGGGCACTTTGTGTCCTTCAAGGCGGTTTAAATTTGATGCCCGTGTAGTGTTTCGGGTATATCTGGCGTGTTTGTTTTGATCACAATGGAATATTTGGCATTGCTGTGTTTTTGGGTTGGTAGGGATGTAAAGACATTTTTAGGCATGTAGGTAATAATAAAATATTTATAAAAAATGTTCTTACAGGAGATACGGTCATCATCTTTAATTTCACTTCAATAAATGTCTTCTTTAAATGAACTTATTTCATTATTATTCATTTCATTCAATTATTCTGTGAATCGATATGCCTGGTCAAACATTACGAATAAAACTTATACGAATTGTTCAATTAAGAACCTTCCGCTTTGTTCATCATCGGTTAAAACCAGTTAAAACACATTCAAACCAAAGCTAAGCCAGTGTACAGAAATCTGTGCAATATACAATGCCCTCATTCGAGATGCACAATAACCACAGCTTGTTTCAATTAAACACACCCGTGTATAAGATACGAAAGACAAGCTTTGCAAGCATTTCCATTCTCCTTTGTTATTTAGAATTCCAAATTGCACAAATAGCACTGTGTTTTTCTAAGCCAACAGAAAATGAGATCGACCGTAGAATAAAAACTGCTTGGAGAAGATACTGGTCGCTAAAAGAGATATTTAAATCTGCTATTCCTAAAAAAGAAAGCAATGGACAACATCATACTACCCACTTTACTTTACGGCCGCCAAAGTTGGACACTAACAAAAGCTGGAGCAAACAAAATACGAACTTTTCAAAGAGCAATGGAGAGGAGTATGTTAGGTATCAAGCTCAAAGACCGAAAAAGATGCAAAGTCATACGATCCAGTACAAACATGATGCAGTAGAACTAGCATGGGCTGGACACACAGCTAGAACCTCAGATGGGTGATGGAGTGAAAAAGTTTTATATTGATATGAAAGCTATCGCTCCGTTCTCGGTCGCATGGCTCAAACATGCCTTTACAATCAACCTTCGAATCACATTGTCTGCAGGATGTTACATTGATTCAACCATAAAGATTCAGCTTGTTAGCTAATTTTAAAATAATGCTTTCTACACTCAACTTGCGATCAATCATTCTAGTCAATGAATTTTATACACTTATATCTATTATATAAAAATAAGTCGGGTTTTCCTTCCTGACGATATAACTCCAGAACGCACGAACCGATTTCCTCGGTTTTGCATTCGTTGGAAAGGTCTCGGGCTCTGTGAGGTTTATAGCAACGAAAATCTAGGAAAAATTTCAATAGAAAAGCGGGAAAATAGGGAAAATCATTTTTTAAATACAGCGCCATCTCTGATACATAGCATGTACTACAAACCAATATTTTAAGTAGATGGCGTCGGTGCGTGACACATTGCTGACAGATGGCGCCACTGTTAGGCTACTTTTATCCCGGAAAATACAGATCACGCGGGCGGAGCCGCGCGGGACAGCTAGTAGTTATATATAAGCGAGAGTTTTGTAGTTACATAGAAGAGAGTAAAAAAACGCACCGATGATTCCTCTGGTGTTGTAGATGTCTATGTGATAGCGATGGTGATTACTTACCATCAGGTGACCCACTTGCTTAGTTGCCCCCAAAAGGATGTTGTATGGCTCGGAGACAATTGCGATTATTAATACCATACGTCATACGTCAATTCGGCATGATCATTAATTTAACCAAGTAATGTTTATTGGACCCGCACTCTCGCCTGTAATCACCGAAGGTGTAGGCAACAAACACAACGAAAATTCTGCCTTAATTTAATTTAAATGATTGCCAATTGCTGCATCAATAAGGGTCAGGACTGTGTGAGTGACTGTTGGGTGTAGCTGACCACGCGAGAGGCCGTCTGGGTTGGTACCACCGCTTTGTCTATTTCTACCGCCAAGCAACAGTGTGTAAGCACTATTTTATTTCGATTTGAAGGACATTGAAGCCAGTGAAATTACTGGGCATTAGGGCAGACTTAACATATTTTGTCTCCGGGTGACGAGCGCAGGTCAGCGCCACGCAGTGCTTTGTAATTCAAAGTTTTGTGTGCTGTTGCTTCTGTTTATGGGCAGGCGTGGCGCTTACCATCAGGCGAGCGCCTTGCCCGTCTCGTCATTCAATCATATAAAAAAAAGCCATCGCGTCACGTCCAAACGATTCACTGCGCAATATTTTTTAGCAATTCCCATCGATGCTTGTTGACCATTTTTTCACAATGTTTGCGGTATAAAAAGCTATGTTTCGATCGCAAAAAAGGTTCTGTAACAAAATACACTCGTTCCGATACAAATGTCAAAGGTCGTGACGGTGTTCGGCCGCGTCTATACATTTCTTTAATTTTATATTTTGTCTCTGAAATGTGTGATTTGGCGAAATGTGTAATGAGGTGGAATAAAAGTGTGGTTTTTTATTTGGCTGAGCAATGAGATGAGCAGGTCGTTCGCCTGATGGTAACTGCCACACTTGCCCTCTAAATATTAGCAACGCAGAGTCAAAGTAATTTTGGACTAAGCAGTAGATGTTAATTCTCATAATGCCTAATAAATTGTAGATAGACTGGGTCGTTACCACTGTACCACACACAGGAAACTGACAAAAAAGTTGCTGCTTCCTGTTGCGATTCATACGGCGAGTGGGATACCGGGAGGCCCAAACGCCCCTCCCCTTCTCAGTCCCTTAGTTGACCATTTCTTTTGGGGTCGACAACGCGCCCTTAATTCTTCTGGTATTATGGGCGTACATGGACGATAGAGACCACTTACCGTCGGCTAATCCATTTGCACGTTTGCCGGATTGATAATAATACATACACCCAACAGTCACACACATAGTCCTGATCCCACACAAGGTTAATCTATACCGTGTGTATCAACAACTACGAGGGACTTGCGGTCCCACAACACCCAGACCTGAAACAAATATTTGTGGATCACTCAAACTCTGTTTCGATGCGGGAATCAAACCCGCGACCTCTCGCTTCGCAGGCAGATTCTCGCCCACTTCGCCACGGAGGCTGCGTTACGGGATTATGTTATATAAAAAAAAAAAAAACTGCATAGTGTCAGGCCGCTCCTTTCTCATTGTTGCTATTATTTATGGCAAAAAAAATCGTGACAGCACTATTAATTCTCAAGCGGATTAACTCGGCTAAAATAAGTAGGTTTTGTATAATCTATCTAAATAAAAATGTAGCGATTTACTCCGAATGGCTTTTAAAACAAGGGTGTATTTTTAAAGGCGCGTTATCCTTTGGAGTTAGTGTAGCGAGAGGATTATTTTTCTACTTTATTTTCTAGACTAAATCATTCTTGCTAAGTTAAGTTTTTTTATAGCAAAGGTGGCGTTGATAAGAGTTATTAACAGCCCATGAATTTCTACTTTATCACGCGATTTGCTGGTGGTGGGATATTCATATCCGCCCGGATAGCGACCACTGTACACATGGTGTTAAAACCTGCCATAGTGACCCGCACGCCTTGTGTGGATCGCGTTCCAGGATCAGCCAGTTTATATCCGGTTCTCCCGAGGGGATTGCCACATGACTTGATGGTTGATTGGGATGGGTATAGGGGTACATCCTTGTGTCACTATGCCTGCATCGGTCATCCGCCTGTCCTGTCGCAGGCCCCTCGATTTGCTTCTTCCCTCTCCGAAGAGGGAGGAAGGAAGGAAGCATTTATACAGGCCGGCATAACTCAGGTGACTTGGTGTTCACCTGAGAAAACCTAACCTAAACTCATATTTTGTTGGTGGTCGCTGGTTTTTGTATTGCAATACGCTTACCATCAGGTGTAGTGCAGACACTTTGCCGTGCTCGAATAAAACAAAAAACGTTTAGTCGAATGACAATAGACTTACTGCCTCGGTGGCGCAGTTGCAATGCCTACGCGGTACAACAGCTGATCTGAGGTCTCTGGTTTGATCCCCGGTTAATAGTGATAGTGGGTTTTTTATCACGAAATGCTCAGTATCAGCCCGGAATGTGGAATTGTGCCCAGTATGGCGATAGGGTCACCCCCTATCACATTATGGGACGGAAATATGCTCGGCGAAATAGGAGTGTGATAATGACAATAGAATTAATATTAAAATGGTTACCTAACATTGACCAATCTGTTTTCTTTCTTATTTCATATATTATTCATTCACTCAAATAATATTTCGAAGCACAAATCCGTAGACCTGCATATATTAGGCTTTGGTCAAATAGCGGACAGGGTGGGACGGCAACGCGACGTGAACAGTTGTAATGCATTAGTCAATATAGAAAATGTCACACAGAACCGTCGCGCTCGACGATCGACTAGCTAGCATACGCCGTCCCGTCAGCGTCGCGTTGCCATCCCGCCCCGTTCGCTGTTGGACCAAAGCATTATTATTCATAAATGGACAAAACCGCGAGGCAATGCAATACATTCGTTTCGCAATCCCGTGGAAATATTTAGACGGGAATCATTAATTGTTCAACAGTATAAAATTACTTTTCATTTTAAAATTGTGTTCGTTAACTAATGGTTGTTAAATTCATTTGGCTAGCGGTCTGTGGTTACATTTTAATTAAAGTCGAAATTGAATTTACAGAATTGATAACCTTCGTGGCGCAGTGGGTGAACGAACCGATGGTGCACCATTAGTTTTGTTTACCCCTAAGGGCATACAGGCGTGAACTTATTTTTTATAATTAATGAATACAGCCACCCAACAGTCACACACATAATCCTGACCGCAGACTAGGTTAAACATGTGTCGTGGGTATCAGGAACTACGAGGGTCTTGCGGTCCCACAACACTCAAATCCGAAACCAATATTCGTTAATCTCACAAAAATTTGTCTTGGTGAGGCAATCGAACCCACGGCCTCTCGCTTCGCAGCCGACTACTCGTCTGCTGCGCCACGGAGGTTGTCTATTTATGGTTCTTATCTATATTATGTTACATCTTAGCTATGTATCAGTATTAGAGAAATTTGAATGAAAGAAAGAATGTATTTATTGGCAGGTGTAAGGTGGTACACACAATTTATACGAGTATTTAAACATTTTTTTAAGTAGTATGTGGGGGCTACCTAAATCCCCTCCCACTGTAGACGGTACATGT
Source organism: Amorpha juglandis (assembly GCA_949126905.1). Taxonomy (NCBI): domain Eukaryota; kingdom Metazoa; phylum Arthropoda; class Insecta; order Lepidoptera; family Sphingidae; genus Amorpha; species Amorpha juglandis. The sequence goes on from OX421368.1 coordinate 2,527,459, forward strand.
CCCACCACGAATTCTACTTTACCTTTTTTACTAATTAATGACATTCTTTCAATAGGTTTTGGGTAACGTAACTTATTCATTTAAATCATAAAAAAATCAAGTGAACTACCCTATTATCTCGTCAAATGCGATTACAGCGGCCCGTGTAAATTAGTCTTATTTAAAATTACAAAATGATTATTTTAAAACACACAATACTGAAACAAAAGTTACATTATCGCAAAAATAAACTGAACCTATTCTTTGTAAATATTTAAAATATTTATCTGCTTAATTAGAAAATGGAGTTTGTAAAGACCTTTTTACGATTTGTTTACCTTTTGTCTCACGCCATAGACAATGAAATATTACTAGGGATTAAAATAAATCAGTTTTTTTCATGGGTAGTTAATTTTTTTGGTAAATTAGCTGTGACCGTAACTTATATCTTTTTTATACTGGCACGGCAAAGTTACTTCACTGACCCTGAAGTTGTTGAATATAATGCAGTCCAAATCTGCTGGTGATAGGATATTCATATCCACCCTGATAACGACCACCGTACACATGGTGTTAAAACCTACCATAGAGACCCACGCACCTTGTGTGGATCACGTTCCAGGATCAGCAAGTATATTCGGTTCTCCCGAGGGACTTATAACAGGACATAATGGTTACATACATACATCCTTGTATCCCTGTGCCTGTTTCGACCATCCGCCTGTTCTGTCGCAGGCCCCTCAATTTGCTTCTTCCCGCTTCGGAGTGTCAAGAAGCATTTATACAGGCCGGCATGATTCTGGTGGCCACCGATAAACTCATTATTGTCGGTGATCGCTGGTTTTTTGGACTGCACTGCGCTTACTATAAGGTATAGTGCAGTCACTTTAATGTGCTCAGATAAAAAAATGTAATGTCGACCGTCAAGAGATATTGTATGCCTCAAGGGTTTATAGAATTAAGCCCTGTCTCACTGTCGTGATCTAGCGATCGTGATCTTATCCCGCGATCCAAGCGATCTTGCGTCTGTGATCTACACACAGGCTGCAGTCTATTCGTCTATCCACGCGATATCGGCTTTTTATGGTTGACGCATAACTAATTTGACAGATTAGAACAACATTAGGACCCTAACCACTCTATATACATACGCACTCACGCCTGTAAACCCGAAGGGGTAGGTAGAGGTGTAACCAGTACACCCACATTTCACCGAGCGTATTTCCGTCCCACAATGTGATAGGGTCCTAGTCTATCGCTATACCCGGCACAATTCCAAACTCCGGGCCGATACCCGACCCGGGGATCGATGCCGAAACCTCAGCATAGCAGTCGTACCGAGGCAGTTTATCTTTTTCAATTATTCCGTTGATAAATATTTCAGGCCCTGCCAGCCCTACCAAAGGTGATCGCACTTAGGACATGCTGTGACCCGATCTGAACTCAATTGGCTCGCAGCCAAGGGTATACAGTGCAGGGTACACAGTACGCCAACTTCGAAACAAAAGCCTCTTTATTATTACATAGGCTTTACTTTAGCCGAGTCATTACACCGTGTTTGTGTATTTGATAATTTATTGTTGTTAGTTTGAATAAAGTTGTAATATTTGTGTACAATATATTGTTGTTGGAAATTCGTGCCTAAGGCCGTGTTGTGTCTACCAAGTTAATAATAAATAACAATATTAACTTACACAACGAGCTAGTTGGTCGCTTGACAGCCGTACACATGGTGTTAAAACCTGCCATATTGACCCACACACTTTTTGTGGATCGCGTTCCAGGATCAGCCAGTGTATATCCGGTTCTCCCGAGGGGCTTGCGGCATAACTTGATGGTTGTTTGGGGTGGGTATAGGGGTACATCTTTGTATCCCTGTACCTGCATCGGTCATCCGCCAGTCTTGTCGCTGGCCCCTTGATTTGCTTCTTACCTCTTAGGAGTGTGAAGAAGCATTTATATTGGCCGGCATGATTGTGGTGACCATTTAGAAATTTCGATAAACTCATTGTTTGTTGATGGTCACTGTTTTTTGGACTGCACTGCGCTTACGGGCCCAGATGGAAAAAACAATGTGTGTATTTTAACCCGCCTTATTAAAAAAACGGTTCCGGTTGTTATCAACTGATAGCAGTCGTTTAGCCAAGGCGGTATGCTATTCTTCTATTGGCGGTATGCTAAAGCTATTGTATTAGCCCCAAATATTGTGCACATAAGGTGCACAGCTGTTCGAATCTAAACAAGAACCTAGGTCTTCGTACTTCACAACACGATTAAAGGGATTTGCAAAATATAATTACCGAGTCAAAACCATTATGATGAAACGTTTTCAATTAACCAGTTGTTTTGTATTGTTGTTGTTTTCAATGGAAACACAAATGAAGTTTATTTAAATGTTCATAAATATCATTCAGAATGAAATGTATCTGGAGACAAACAACTAACGTTTTTGCAACAGTTTTGATTGCACTTTGAGTTGCTGTTTCATCAAATGTTTTGCTTGGTTTGTTTGCAGTTACTCAGCAAAGAAAGCAGCAATAAATTGTGTTATTTTATTTTTGTCGTCTTTGAAGGAAGCTTACGGAGTAATTGTATAATTTTACAAGGTCCCTAATATGCGACAGGCCGTATGGGTTGTTACCACCGCTTTTTCTATTTCTACTGCCAAGCATCAGTATGTAAGCACTTATGTGTTTCGGTTTGAAAGACATTGAAGCTAGTGAAATTACTGGGCATTATGAGACTTAACACCTTATGTCTCGGGGTGACGGGCGCAGTTCATAAGCCATGCAGTGCTTTGTAATTCAAAGTTCTGTGTGGTGTTGTTTCTGTTTACGGGCAGGCGTGGTGCTTACCAACAGGCGAGCGACTTGCTCTTCTCGTCAATCAATTAAATAAAAATAAAATTACACATATCATATCTAGTGCCTTCAATGCACAGGTTACAATATGATAATAAAAAATTGGTGTGTGTCGTGGGACACCAGGTAGGAACGAAGTTCCTTCGGCTAATGTAGAATCGACACAAATTGTAAAAAATACAAATTATCAACTAAAATAACAAAATATGTCTCTTTATTTTTGTTTGACAACATAAAATTACATAGAAATAGAATAGAAAAATAGAAATAAAAAAAAGACGTGTAGCACTCGGAGACTGCCGCGGTAAAGCTATTGTATAGCATTTTTTATCAACTTATGTACTTATAAATAAAAACTTATTAATTTAGACTTAGACTGGCTACTAAACGGTGGACGGCCGTGTTCTATAATCAAAAATTCAAATTCAAATTTCAAACCGCGTCTACATTTCCAAATGTCATAAGTTTCAAACCCATCTGTTTTATTAACGGAATTTCGACTTTAACTTTGTGTGCTAGATATCAAATTAAGTTAAAAAAAAGTCTCATTTAACGGTTTTATTCCACGCATTTTTTCCACGCATTTTTTCCACGCATTTTTCTTACGGTTTTACTATCACATTTTTTTCAGTTCGGTCACGCAGCGAAATCCCTATCCCCTCCAAGCCTGCCGTAAGGAACTTCGTTCCAATTATTTACTTATTTATTTTTACCGGCAAAAGACATTGCGTCCCTTGACGGTCGGCACAGTTATGCCGGCCTGAAGTCACTGGCGGGTTTTCCACCATGTGCACGGTGGTCGCTATGCAGTCGGGTACAAAAATATTAGGTACCCTCCCACCAGCCATAATAATACTTCAATGGTCCATAAACGCCACCAGGGGCGCCACTATCGTCCCATAAACAACAGTTTACGATCGATTTGCGGTGAAACATTCCCTCTCGGTTTGTTCGAAAATCGATGTGGTGTATAAATCTCACTATGATTTATATTATCGCTGCTTTGTTTCAGTTGTGATTTTTTTTATCACGCATCGCGGTAAATGATGCAAAAGGTTGTTTGGCGGTTTGTGGCAGGTGGTGGGTTTGTGTATTTCTGCCACCAAAGACCAGTGTTTAACCACTATTGAAGTTTCAAGAACATTGAAGCCACTACTAGGCGTTATATGACTTACATCTTATGTGTGAGGTGGTAGGGCACCAGTGTGTAATCAGTACTGTATACCAGGATTATGGACATTAAAGCCACATCAATTACTGGGCATTATAAGGCTGATATTAAGTGTCAGGATGATTAGCGTGATACAATACAGTACCATCATCATCCACCATAATTTTCTAAAACGTTGAATGTGTTGCAACGGTTTATGGGCAAGCGTTTACCAATAGGGGGTTGCATCTGCCCGCTTCGTCACTCTGCCCAATTAAAAAAAAAGACGTGTGGCACTCGGAGACTGCCGCGGTAAAGCTATTGTATAGCATTTTTTATCAACTTATGTAATTATAATTATTTATTTATTTTATTTATGCAGTATTTTTTTCCTTTGTTTTTAATTTTAATTTTGAGGGTCAAGGTCAAGGTCGGGGTAAAGGTAAAATCGGGGTCAAGGTCAAGGTCGGGGTCAAGGTCACGGTCGGGGTTCAAGGTCAAAGTCTTGTGAAAGTCCGGTCCAAGCTGACTGGTCACTGTGTGACGCCACCTGGGACTTCGAAATTATCGATGTTCCAGGGAGGTCAGCTAACGCTGGCTGGTCGGAGGGGGGGTGTTAGGTTTTTTCGTTACGAAATTTCTGGATTCGGTCTCGCCGCAAGGCCCGCGATAAAATCTATACAATAGCTTAAAAACATAAAGAAAGAAAGAAAAATATTTATTCAGCCCTGTTTGATACATTTACATGGAAACAAAATCGTAGAAAACAATAAATAAACAAAACCACAACAAAAAGTTCCTAGGTAATTATTATTATTATAACTATTGATTGTTGCCTAATTAATAATTTATTAATTAGACAAAGCTAACAGCGTTGTATACAAAACTGCGTCAGAGAATGAGTTACTCGTCGCGTCGCCATGTCGTGGCTCGTAAAAATGTTTAACGACACACACATGCGGTATTAAATACATTATGACCGTATGGCCTAATTAAACCATATACATAGTACCATAGTACCGACCCATAGTTTTTGGAACGTAGTTCCTTATCGCGCGTTGCGAAAGGGGGCTAGACGGAAAAAATTGGTACGAAAAGTTGGCACGACATAATTCTCCGACCAGTCAGCGTTAGCTGACCTCCCTGGAACATCGATAATTTCGAAGTCCCAGGTGGCGTCACACAGTGACCAGTCAGCTTGGACCGGACTTTCACAAGACTTTGACCTTGAACCCCAACCGTGACCTTGACCTTGACCCCGACCTTGACCTTGACCCCGATTTTTACCTAGACTTTGACCTTGACCCCGACCTTGACCTTGACCCCGATTTTTACCTAGACTTTGACCTTGACCTTGACCCCAACCTTGACCTTGACCCCGATTTTTACCTAGACTCCGACCTTGACCTTGACCCCGACCTTGACCTTGACCCCGATTTTTACCTAGAATCCGACCTTGACCTTGACCCCGATTTTTACCTAGAATCCGACATTGACCTTGACCCCGAACTTGACCTTGACCCCGATTTTTACCTAGACTCCAACCTTGACCTTGACCCCGACCTTGACCTTGACCCCGATTTTTACCTAGACTCCGACCTTGACATTGACCCCGACCTTGACCTTGACCCCGATTTTTACCTAGACTCCGACCTTGACCTTGCCCCGACCTTGACCTTGACCCCGACCTTAACCTTTACCCCGACCTTGACCTTGACACAGACCTTGACCCTCAAAATTAAAATAAAAAATAATCGAAAGGAACTTCGTTCCATCCGGGTGTCCCTTGACACCTCTCAAGTTTTTTATTTTTTTTTATTTAATGGCGAGGCCAGCAAGGCGCTTGCCTTGTAAGCGCCACGCCTGCCCATAAACAGAAGCAACACCACACAGAACTTTGAATTACAAAACACTGCATGGCACTGAACTGCGCTCGTCGCCCCGAGGCATAAGATGTTAAGTCTCATAAAGCCCAGTAATTTCACTGGCTCCAATGTCCTTCAAACTGAAACACAACAGTGCTTACACACTGTTGTTTAGCGGCAGAAATAGTCATAGCGGTGGTACCAACACAGACGGCCTCTCGCATACGAGGGACCTACAACCTTGTAAATATATGTTTTATAACATAGGCCGGCAAACGAGCAAGTTGATCACCTAATGGTAAGTATCTCCACGGCCCATGTACTCCAACAATACCAGAATAATCAGGAGCGCGCCGCAACCTTAAAGGGAAGGGGATAGTCAAGGGACCGATAAGGGACATTTGGGCTTCCGAATATCTCATAAAAAGAGAAAGCAAGGCGGGAATCCAGGATTTCGCTGATTCTGGTAGAATATTTTTTCTTGACCAGATTATTGGGCAGTACTTTACTTTACTTTTACGGGGGTATTCGGTTAAAAAACACAGGCTTTTACGTGTGTTTCAATACAAAGGACTTCGGTTTTACCGTACTTAGGACGAAAGGGGTTGCCCCTTAAAGCCCCATCTCTCTAGCTCCGCGCCTGAGGGAAAACCTGACCCTCACATAAGTATCAATTTTGTAAACAGGGGTGCCCTCTGTAGTGAATAAAATATTTTCTCATATTCATTTCTCAGATTAAAGGCCTGACCGCGACCCCAGGGTTACGCCCTTATTGTTATATTTTCCCATTTTTATTTAATTCTTCGGGTATTTTATTTCCTGTGGCATTGTGACGGTAGAACGTCTGCTGGGTAGAGCGACTGAGATCAGACCTTCAGACAATAGTATTTTTATTTTTTTACTAGCCCTGTATTATATACGTCCCACTGCTGGGCACGGGCCTCCTCTACTGAATGAGAGGGGTTAGGCCTTAGTCCACCACGTTGGCCTAATGCGGGTTGGCAGACTTCACATACCTTCGAAAAATCTTATCGAGTTATCAGGTATGCAGGTTTCCTCACGATGTTTCCTTCACCGTTAAAGCAAGCGATAATTAACAATTAATATACACGTAACTTAGAAAAGTCAGTGGTGTATGCTCTTGAGGCTGGTTTCGAACCTGCGACTTTCGTTTCGACAGTCCATACCACTCCCCGATGAGTTATCGCTGCTAGTACTGGCCAGTATTTTTTTATCTTTATTTATTTCGGAACCTTTGAACATGTTCATGTCGGTTCCATCATAACATAATCTAAGCTAAGTAACAAAATAGTAGTAATAATGAGTATTTTTAAATCTCTTATAATCCTAGTTCGTTAGTCTTCGGAGAGGGAAAAGCCAAATCGAGGGGCCTGCGACAGGACAGGCGGATGACCGATGCAGGCACAGGGATATAAGGATGAACTCCTATACCCGCCCCAACCAAAGCAGGTTTTAACACCATGTGTACGGTGGTCGTTATACGGGCGGATATGAATATCTTAGCATCAGCATTTATAATTTTAAAAATATACGGGATTCAACCTAATTAAATCTAATGGATTTATCAAAATAATAACAGTATCTCAATTTTAATTTGATGTGGGTTGAAATGTTATTGCGTATTTGCATCGAATCGCAGTAGTATATTATTAAAGCCCACTCTAAACCACAAAGCATTGCCGTTGATGATTGATAATTAATTATTCATTCACGAGTGGCTGTTGCAGACGCATTCGAGATGGGCTATGTATATGCTGCACTTTTCATTAACTAATTATATTACCTATTAGATATCAAACGCTAGTTAATAGAAGTAAACGGAGTAATCAATGTATTATAGGTTCTTCTTACTAGGGCACTCTTGACTGAGTGGTTTTGGTTGTCAAGATGGTGATATAGGGAGGGCCGTCAAACGTTATCAAGCTTCTTGGTGTCGACCTAGGAATACGGATATCTCACTCACCGTACGAAACGTAGCAACAAGCTGCTTCTTTACGTCGGTTTTCCGTGACAGAGGTAGCAACCCAGTCGGGTCGGCCCATTCATGCTGTAGACAAAACTGTCTACAACGTGGCTCTACCACTCATGAACTGTTGCCGTTATAATCATATCAGTTCAGTTGCTGGGAGATCTGCCTCTAGCTCTCTCTTGCTAACTATCCTTGGATCACCAGTCTTTCTATTGAGCCATCATTCCTGGAGATGAGACCGAAGACCTTTAAAGTTCGACGTGATGTATCACTTTGCTTTTCATACTGTGCCGATCCCCATTCCTTTCCTCCAAGGTGGGTTTTGTTTCCATAATTCTTCTAGTATTACGGTTTGTGATGATCACGCAATATCTGGTTACTCACTTAAACGATGAGGATTTACATATGTACATACGCACTTACGCCTGTGAACCCTGAAGCGGTAGGCTGAGGTGTAAGCAGTAGGTACCCACATTTCGTCAAGCGTATCTCCGTCCCATGATGTGATAGGGGCCCCCGGGGCGAGCCTATCGCCATACCGAGCAATTCCAGACTGTGTTGATACTGAGCATTTCGTGATAGAAAAACCAAATATAAGGATTTCTATCGTGAAATAATTATCGAAATATTGCTGACTTTTTAGGCTTCGCTGCACTTAAATCATCATTATTAACAATCTCACTTGTGGTCATAGGGCAGAGGGCTCTCTTAAATATGAAAAATGTCGCACGAATAACATTCTCCTTCTCATAACACTTAATGGTACACAAAAACCTTTGATCCTTTGTATAGGAAGCGAACTTTTTCGCTCTTCAAAGAAAATCATGGCGTTTTATGACAGTTTTGTTATGTGCGAATAATCTGGCCGGAACGTGACGCGTTGGAAACGTGACTTGAACGATAATCGTGAAATGTATCGGAGAGTTTTTTATCGGAGCACGGCAAAGTGCCTGTACTAAACTTGATGGTGAGTGTAGTGCAGTCCAAAAAACTAGCGACCACCGACACACAATGAGTTTATCGGTGGTCACTAGAATCATGCCGGCCTGTATAAATGCTTCTTCATCGCAGAGGGAAGAAGCAAATCGGGGGCCCTGCGATAGGACCGGCGGATGACTAATGCAGGCACAGGGATACAAGGATGTACCCCTTCGCCTCTAATCCCCGAAGGGATAGGCAGAGGTGTAACCAGTACTCCCACATTTCTCTAAGCGTATTTCTGTCCTATGATGTGATAGGGGGCGAGCCTATCGCCAAACCGGGCTCCGGGCTGATAGCATTTCGTTACAAAAAAAAAACACACTTATTTATTTACCCGACCCGGGGATCGAACCTGAGACCTCAGCACAGTAGTCGTACAAACGCAATACAACTGTGTGACATTTTAATAGTTCAGAGATAATCTCGGCACGCAGCACCGACCCCGTTTCACTCACTCCCACGCAACCACGTATAAAGGGACACTCGGGCTTTGTGACTTTTTCATTTCTATACGGATCCTATTCAAGCGGAGGTCCCTGATCTCTTGACCCTTCGTTCTTTCCGTTCTATAGTTTCATTGAATATTTCTGCTTATGATTATTGGCTTGTTGAAGTGAAACTTCTTTAGTACCGTTGTGATTTGAAAATTCGATGAAACGGAAAAGCGACAGTAAAATGAGACAAATATGTTCATAGGATTTAGCCTGTGAGTGAATGAGATAGATTACAAGTATGCTATCACGTGTTTGCGCCCGTGTACAACGAAGCCTTCGGAAAATGTGTCATAACAATGTGGTGTATCATTCACGTGTTTTATTTTTTTGCATTTACGTATTAAAATTCGTTGGTTAATTAATTTATGTTAATTAAATAAGAAGCTGTTACTATACGCCAGTTTTCTGTGAGACAGTGGGAATATCTCGGTCGAGCCGGCCCATTCTTTTTTTTTTTTTTTTGTGTGGGGCTCTATGCCCCACTCTCGTCCCTCTGATATTATTATTCAGAGATGTTCCCCATCTTTAAATTGTCAACATCTTTTATTAATAAAAACCCCATAATAATGCAAGAATAAAAGTTTATATAAAAAATATAAATAAAAGAATAAAGGAAATAAAAGAAATGCACACACTGTTGTGCTTGTCTGCATTATTATTGCTAGGTATAAAGAGTACAGAGACATGTAAAATTAAGACTAAAATGTAAACAATAAAAAACATACATCTATGTAAAACAATCACACATATTGTGCTCGTCAATGTCTCTGTACTGTCCTGAATAAATCATTCGTCCGACAACTACACAGTAAAACGAATAAAAAGTCACTATAAGTATGCCAATAAAAATACAGTTTTTTAAAAAGAAGTTTAATACAGGTTGCATACTTATTACTCATCACATATTTTACACAATTATTAGGATATAGCATGTCTCCTTTTCTAAAACACACTTTCCTTGGCAACTAAGTTCTCATAATATTAGGAAGCATAGTTGCCCAGGCTATTTATTTCTCAACAGCACTTTACATGCTATATCCTTACAATAGCTTAAAAATTTACTCCTTACTGCACCGGTCTCCAAAGCCGGCCCATTCATGCTGTAGATAAAACTGTCTACAGCGTCTAATCTATTGGTAGCCTATTTAAATGTAGAAACCCTAGATTCAATGTGGGGTCAGGGAATCACCATACCTTTGAAATAAAACTAATTTAAACGGATTTTATCGCGGTTTTTTATTAATTTTGATCCCGACGTTTCGAAGACTTTTCAACCTTCGTGGTGACGGGGTGGACTGAGGTGTAGGTTTAAATTAGTTTTATTTCAATGATTAATATTCGCGTAAACGTAAGAAATCATTATCACCATATCTTTTAAACTTTTAACCCCTGCAAAAAAAACTGCACTGGACTGATTTTGTCACACATACATACATAACTTAACAACTAACAAATCTCACTATGCCTAATAATTTCACTATTAGCAGTCAGTTAATAATTTCATTATTACTGGTAGCTTCAATGTCCTTCAAACCGAAACAACAGTGCTTACACACTGTTACTTGGCGACAGAAACAGACAAAGCGTATCAACCCAAACGGTATCTCATATACGAGGGACCTAAAAGCTAGTCAATTTAATTTTATTAAGTGATTAATACCTATTTATGTAACTAGTTTTTTGAAATCGAGTTCAAATTATTTCTCGAATCGATACAAAATCGATTGTTATACTGATCTAATTTGGCAGTATCGTAATTATTAATCCCAAAATGCCCGTACATTTCTCTACAGTGATTGAAAATTATTTCGAACCGCCACCACGGTAAATTGAGACATTCATTAAATAGGTTTAACCGAGCGAGAAATAACGGGCCTCGGAACCTGCGCCCTGTCAATAATTTCAATACTTTAATTTATTGGCGTTAAAAAGCGACTGCTTATAATTATTTTTATTATTATTATATGATTGAATGACGAGACGAGCCAGGCGCTCGCCTGATGGTAAGCGCCACGCCTGCTCATAAACAAAAGCAACAACACACATGATTTTGAAATACAAAGCAAATTAGCACTGAACTGCGCTCGTAACCCCGAAACATAAGGTGTTAAGTCTCATAATGCCCAGTAATTTCACTGGCTTCAATGTCCTTCAAGCCGAAACACAACAGTGTTTACACGCTGTTGCTTGGCGGCAGACATAGACAAAGCGGTGGTACCAACCCAGACGGCCTCTCGCATACCTAGAGGGACCTACCACTTTGTAAAAATAAAACTTAGCCAGTATATATTCCTACATACATACGCAATCACGCCTGTAATCCCCGAGGCCGTAGGCAGAGGTGTAACCAGTACACCCACATTATGCCGAGCGTATCTCCGTCCCATGATGTGATAGTGAGCGAACTGATCGCCATACGGGGCACAATTTCAGACTCAGGACCGCTACTGTGCTTGATAGAAAAATCCAATGTCATTTGACCCGACCCGGGATCACACCCGAGACCTCAGCATAGTAGTTGTGCCGCGTACGCAACACAAGTAGTTTTCCATCGGGTGTAGCACTGCACACACTTTGCCGTGCTCGGATAAAAAAAGATATCAATTTTAATCCTCTATTCGAAGAAACCATGGCCCTTCGAAACCCTCTATTTAATATACTGAGTTTCAATATTTCCTTGTACCCAAACATTCCTATTGAATATTTTCCAAATATCGTAATATTCCCGTGTTTGCCGTCGCCTGTAGCGAAGATTAGGGCGGATTAAACGTCACGGAATTATCTCAAAGGATGAAAGCCTGTCATCATGTACATTGCCTCTGATATTCTCAACTCTAATGATTATGATGGTATTTTGATATTTGAATTCTTTCTTTCTCTTTTTTCTATTTCTGCCTTTCTTTCTGAATGTATAAAATATATACTCACGCGTGTAATCCCCGAAGGGGTAGGCAGAGGTGTAACCAGTACACCCACGTTTCGTCGAACGTATTTCCGTCCCATGATGTGATGTGACGAGTCTATCGTCATACCGGGCATAATTTTAGACTCAGGGATGATACTGAGCATTTCGTGATAGAAAAACCACCAATATCGTTTTACCCGACCCGGGGATCGAACCCGAGACCTCAGCACAACGACTGCGCCACCGAGCCAGTCTGTTTGGATGTAATTGTATAAAAACATATTAGTAAAACCAATTATTGTTCGTAAAGTAAAACATCAGACGTTAATAATTAGAAGAACGACTTTTAAACAACTGAAGAGATTTTATTCAAACATAGTTAAGAACTATCCCGACTACTACAGATTTCAAACAAAAAAGAAACACCAAAAACAAGTTTTTAAGTTACGCTGTAGACAGTTTCATTATATATTTTAGCATAAAGAGTTAACTAAGAGATTGGGAAGGAGAGGGGGATTTGGGCCTCCGGACATCTCACTCACCGTACGAAACGCAACAGCAAGCTGCTACCTGACATTGATTTTCTGTGAGTGGTAACAACCCGGTCCATTTATGCTGTAGACAAAACTGTCCACAGCATCACTCTCCCACTCACATTTGGCCATTGTGACCAAAGACCCGTTAATTTTATACGGTGCTACAAATTTAATCTGGACACTAAAAGCTTTCCTAATGTATCCATTAAGTCGTGTGTTAATATTAATAAAGGTGAGAAAAGGAGCGAAGGCATGGAGGGGGGGGGGGAGTTAATAAGTGTCAGCCAACCTGCTATAAGTTATCTGTAGATGTATTTTTGGATTTGAAGGTGCTTCAATGTTGTGAGTGGATGAGGGTGTAAAGATGTGGCAAAATTATAGGTTTTTTTTTATTTCCTTGATAGACAGACGAGCAAGCGGCCTGTGGAAACGGTCACCGCCGCTCATGGACATCGGCAATGCCAGAGGCACAGACAAGCCGCTACCTACCGCTGGAAGAAAACTTTTTAACATGCTTTTTATTAGCTTCAGACGTATTATGTTACTATGTAACGGAAACTTTGCACATGATTTTGACCTTCAAAACGTCGGATTAAATTTGGCATACTTATCAAGGACCGATGACAATTCAATATAATTTATTCAATCCCTATCACATGGGACGAAGGTAAACTCATTGTTTGTCGGTGGTCGCTGTTTTTTTTGGACTGTACTTACCATCAGGTGTAGAGCATTCACTTTGCCGTGCACGGACAAAACAAAACCCTAGTTAGAACACATATGGCCCGCAAAGTAGCCATATTGGCAGACTGTTTACTATCTGTTGTACCGTCACGTGATGCGGTGAACGATAAACGGGCGCGGGTCGATGTCCTGTAATATTTCGGAGTTTGAACATGGCACGTTTCTTCATCGTAACAAAAATATTTGATCCGTTTTTAGACAATGGAATGACGTTACAGAATGTGATCTCCACCGTCCATGTACGCCCACAATACTAGAAGAATCATAGGCGCGTTGCCGACCTTAAAGGGAAGGGATGATTAAGGGATTGGGAAGAGGAGGGGGATTTGGGCCTCCGGATATCTCACTCACCTTACGAAACGCAGCAGCAAACCCCTACTTTACGTCGGTGTTCTAGTTCTACTAGTAAAGTAAGGTTACCCTCTATAACATAAAACAACCATAATTTATATTGTTTCACTTATTATATTTATATTGTTTCATTTACTAAATATTTATATAATTAATAATTGTTAATAAATTAATTGTCATTGTAAGTTGTGGTTGCCTGTTCACGGGGAACACTTGATTTTATACGACAATGTATGTTTTTTATGCCTTATATAGTGTATCTCCTTCTGGAAACCCTAAAATAAATAAGTAAAAACCATATAATTTTAATCGTAGAACTGAAAATATTTTTGTACAAGTGTTTTTGCTGATTGTAATTTGCGTAATAGCCCCGTATCGATCGCTTCACTCGGGTCATGCGAACCAGTACGAAGGTGTTCCGGTGTTAGAAATGTACTTAGCTACATCGGCCGCTAACGACCTGGGGCCTTAGTAAACTTAATTGAGTGGTAGAGCCACGCTGTAGACAGTTTTATCTACAGCATGAATGGGCCGGCTCAACCGGGTCGTTACAACTGTCTCACAGAAAACCGACGTAAAGTAGCGGCTTGCTGCTGCGTTTCGTACGTCACCCCGTAAGTCCACCCCGTGACCACGAAGGCTGAAAAGCTTTCGAAAATCGGGAACAAAATTTAAATAAAAAAACCGCGATAAAATCCGTTTAAATTAGCTTTATTTCAATCAATATTCCTTTACATTAAAGTAAGTACCAAATTAGTTATACGTTTCTAAAAATAACACAATTTATGTTATACAAAGTCTAACATTTTAACAGTTGTTGTAAATTTAACACCTAAATGAAACGCGAGGAAACTCACCATTTTCATTTCCCATTGAAGGCCGAATCTACGCCCAATAAACAACCTCCACACCGCAGTCTATATTATTTTCCAGTAATATTTTGGACCGTCGACATATCTGGGGGTCATCGACATTTATAATATCCAATTGTCGGGTCGTTTGTCACCCCATAACGTCGTGTTTATGGCGAATAAATCAAACGGTAGTATTGTCGCAATGGATTTTATTATTTTATATCCATTCGGGATTGAGGTTTGAAACGGTTTCGGATAATCGTAGCAAAAATAAATTATGTTATTTGTAAGACTGATTGTTTTTATAGAAAGATAGAAAAAATATTTGTCACGGACAACATAGACATAAATAAATACCTATTTATGCAGGTACAAATAAATACGAAAAAACAATTGGCAGTCATAGGGACTGTCCATAGAAGTGAAAACTTATAACTTAAGTATAAATAAAT
The DNA here is from genome assembly GCA_949126905.1 of Amorpha juglandis. Lineage (NCBI taxonomy): Eukaryota > Metazoa > Arthropoda > Insecta > Lepidoptera > Sphingidae > Amorpha > Amorpha juglandis. The sequence continues at coordinate 2,542,621 of OX421368.1, forward strand.
AAATAAAATAAATAAATACACCCAACATAGATACATAGTCCTGACCCCACATTAAGATACGAGTCTTGTGTCGTGGGTATCAGGCACTACGAGAGACTTCGGTCTCACGACACCCAGACCCCGAAACAAATATTCGTGGTTCACACAAACATTTGTCTCGGTGCGGGGATCGAACCCGCGCCTCTCGCTTCACAGCCGACTACTCGCCCGCTGCGCCACGGAGGGTGGAGGAGTATATTTATTTAGTAGTCACTCTCAACTCAACTCGATTCGGACTAACGGACTGACAGATTGACGGACTGAGTGACTGACTGTATAGCTACAGATACACAGAGCTCACAGGATTTCACCCATCCAAAAAGCGTGTAACGCGCACAGCACACGGTCAGGTATATACGATGTGTTATACGTGTATAGTCTTAATTAACATTAGCATGTCGCTGACGCGAAACCAAAAGTTTAAGTTTTTAAGTTTAGTTGATAGGTAGCAAGCAGTTGCTTCATGGCAGTTTTCTGTCCCCGGGATGGACGGCAGCACGGGTGGTCGGCCTCGTTGCTGCCGTTGACACTGAGGGCGTCCTTCGGTGTGTGGGGGCTTCTAAGCCCCCCCCTCTTGGAGACAGGCCGCCAGGCGGCACCGCGCAGGGGCGGTTCCGGCTGAAGCTGGTGTGATTTTCGCCTCGGAAACCCGGGGCCGTCCCTAATGCGCCGAAGATGGCCACCGCGGGGTTTTAGTTGGTAGTTGCCGGTATTTGTAGGCCGGCGGAGCCCAACATAACCTTTCCATCTCCCCCCCCCCCCCGATGGGGTGGTAGCAATAAAACGCTCTCCCCGCGGAAACCAAAAAAATGGCAGTTTTCTGTGAGATAGTGGTAACGACCTGGCGAGTCAGTCGAGCCATGCTTTAGAAGAGACTGTCTACAGCGTGGCTCTACCACTAATTAAAAAGTTACTGTATTAATGTAAATACTTGTTTCGGGGTCTGGGTGTTGTGAGACCGAAAGTCTCTCATAGTTCCTGATACCCACGACACAAGACTCGTATCTTACTGTGGGCTCAGGACTATGTATGTGACTGTTGGGTTAAAAAAAAAAAAATCAAGTAGTCTTCAAGTCACGAATAATAGCTACAAATCACTATAATATGCGTACTTGTGCAAATCATTCAGTTTATTCCCTCAGTACTAACACAATTGCCATAACTGTAGCTTTTCAATTCTACACGCACATACAGGAGATTCGGTTAACCCGACTAACCGTAAAATACCGATGGATGGGCTAGTGTTGCGCACTTGTCGATTTTTGTTGTCGATGTTTGACGATGTTTTTATTTATTTTTTAAAAATTGTATTATACTCTGATTCTAAACTTTATTTATCGACTTGAAAGAAAGAAAGAAGAAAGAAAGAAAATTTATTTGCAACAAACACAAAATACAAAACATATAAGATAAAACACAAAAACACTTAAATTATATTTGTTACAAATAGGTACTTGGTTACTTGCTTGTGGTAGGATATTCATATCCGCTCGCCTTGTGTGGATCGCGTTCCAGGATCATCCGGTGTATATCCGGTACTCCCGAGGGGCTTGCGACATGACTTGATGGTAGGTTGGGGTGGGTATAGGGGTACATCCTTGTATTACTGTGCCTGCATCGGTCACCCGCAGGCACAGGTATACAGGGATAATATACCCGCCCCAACCACCTATGAAGTCATGTAAACTACAGACAGTATAATGATTTCTTATGTTTACGCGAATATTACACATTGAAATAAAACTAATTGAAACGGATTTTCAGTCCAGTCCGAACAGAAACGAAACAGTCCACCCCGTGACCACGAAGGCTGAAAAGCTTTCGAAATGTCGATATCAAAATTAATAAAAAACCGTGATAAAATCCGTTTATATATTTTTTTTACTACTGTATTATATACGTCCCACTGCTGGGCACGGGCCTCCTCTACTGAATGAGAGGGATTAGGCCTTAGCCACCACCCTGCCTAATGCAGGTTGGCAGACTTCACATACCTTCGAAAAATCTTACCAAGTTCTCAGGTATGCAGGTTTCCTCACGATGTTTCCTTCACCGTTAAAGCAAGCATAATTAACAATGAATATACACGTAACTTAGAAAAGTCAGTGGTGTATGCTCTTGGGGCTGATTTGGAACCTGCGACTTTCGTCTCAACAGTCCATACCACTCCCCGCTGAGCTGCGATAGTTTAAATTAGTTTTATTTTAATACAAAAAGTATCGATAAACTCGCGACTCTAACAAAGAGGAGTGCAAAACGGTCACGTCTCGGCGCGTAATACCCCACACTCGGGTGTTTTCTATAACGTGTGTGTCATACACTCGGTGTTGGTTCATTGAATCTGAAGATTTTTCTTAACTACACTTTAGTGAACCGATATTGTGGTTTTGATGTGTTTTATTTGAGTTATTTCAAGTTATAATGGTCTCATAATAAAGTTGGAATATTTTTCATGCTTACCAATATTACAGGCGTGGAAGTTAGGCAGAAACTGCGTTGTGAAATTCTTAATTATGTTACACGGTGGTTCCTAATGTCTTGTTTTGAGACACGCGACCGCGACAGGGAGACCGCGACGCGTGTCGCGAGTCAGACACGTCACGATCGTTTTGTGTGAAATTGTATGGAAACGGTCGCGTGCTGCGTTGCCCTGTCTCATTGTAGGCAGGTATATTGTTTTAAAGAGAACATTGAAAAGGAATTTTGTAAAATTTCTAGACGTTACGAGACTTTAAATCGAGAGATGTACGGGGTGATAAACGCAGACCTGTGCCATGCAATACTTCATAATTCGAAGTTCTGATTGGTCTCGCTTGTGTTTATGTGCAGGCGTGGCGATTACCATCATGCGAGCAAACTGCTCATCTCGTATATAACCTCCATAAAAAGATATTTTATCGCTAGAAATTTACAAATGACTATCCCGGTAAAATTAAATACTTCTAACAAACAACAACCACGAATTTAATCTTAAAATTGCAACGAATCCTTTAAAAAATGCCACCATTGTAAAATTACGCCTATTTGTAGAAATTGCCAAAATGTAATTCGGAAAATCCTTACGTTTCTTTTTAATTTCGACGATATTTTTGGACATTAATCATCAAATTTGGACTAAGGCCTGATCCCTCTCATTCAGTAGAGGAGGCGCGTGCCCAGCAGTGGGACGTATATAATATATAGGGCTAATAAAAAAAAAAAAAAAAAAAAAAAAAACATCAATTTCCAGTAACTATTAAATGATATCTGCTCGCGGAAATTAAGCGGATGTCAGTCGGAGATAGTCAAAATTGTTCTGTTAGGAAGTGATTTATCTCAACTGTCAAACTCAGGCGTCGTCGGGCCACTAAACGGGTGGAAGCTCCGCTCAACTTTTTATGACGTCGCAGCAAAATGACAAGACGAAAGTTTATTGAAAGGTGATGTGTAAAGTTCATTGCCATTTTTAGGTGAATAAATATACAAATGTTTAATGTTTTCTTCATAATTTTCTCCATCCAATGATTGCCTGGAAGATATCGCTTATTAATAAGGCCGCCACTTGTGGCACATTTATTTATTTGCTGTTTTTTGTCTATTATTGTTTTCTTATTTTATGTGTGTGTCTACTATAAAGATTTACTATCTATCTATATATACAATGTGTTATAGACAGGTGTAGTCAAATTTAAGTTACGTATAGTGTATGACTACAAATATTTCACCTCCCTTAGTACCAAAACTTTGCATTGCTAGGACATAAACAAAGCATTTTTATCGTACGAGTAACGTGTTGATATTCGACTTGCAACTTTGGACAACACTAAATAAACAGTGACACCTCAGACCTCCTTTCATTTTAATCTCGTATTTTTTTAAACAATTGTCAAATGTGCAGCAGTTAGTTCGATCACGAGTTGTAAAATATATACATTTTTTATTGGAACGAAGTTCCTTACGGCAGGCTTGGAAGGAATAGGGATTTCGCTGCGTGACCGAACGTAAAAAAAAGTGATAGTAAAACCGTAAGAAAAATGCGTGGAAAAAATGCGTGGAATAAAAGCGTTAAATGAGACGTGTTCCTTTTTTAAAATGAAATTCATTCAGCCAGTTATTGAAGTATTTTTATATCTCCTTCGATTTTTAAAAGATTATGCTAGCTCGTTATTATTTATAATTACATAAGTTGATAAAAAATGCTATACAATAGCTTTACCGCGGCAGTCTCCGAGTGCCACACGTCTTTTTTTTATTTATTTCTATTTTTCTATTTCTATGTAATTTTATGTTGTCAAACAAAAATAAAGAGACATATTTTGTTATTTTAGTTGATAATTTGAATTACGATGTTTTTTATTTTAAGTAATTTATTATTTCCTAAAATACTGAATTTCCTAAATACTTTCTTGTACTTAAATAAAAACTAATCAGCAAAATTTAAGAGAAAAATCAAGAAAACCTACATAAAATTGAGCACGACTTTTTTTGCAATTTGTGTCGATTCTACATTAGCCGAAGGAACTTCGTTCCTACCTGGTGTCCCACGACACCACTAATTTTTTTAATTGACAAGACGAGCAAGGCGCTCGCTGATAGTAAGCGCCACGCCTGCCCATATACAGAAGCAACACCACACAGAACTTTGAATTACAAAGCACTGCATGGCACTAATAGAAATAATGATGATGTTAAGTCTCATAATGCCCAGTAATCACTGGCTTCAATGTTCTCCAAACCAAAACCCAACAGTGCTTACACAGTGTTGCTTGGCCGTAAAAATGGACATAACGGTGGTACCAACCCAAACGGTCTCCCGCATACGAGGGACCTACCACCGTGTAAAAAAACCTTGTAAAAATTTTCGAAAATCGAGATGATTCTTAGCTACGTTTGAAGAAAATCCATTCAACCATTTAAAACTTCTAGATTCTTTTTCAATTGACGTCGGGGGTTTATTACGGTTAGGTTATCTTTACATAGTATAAAATTAAGTCGCTTCCGCTGTCTGTTCGCCTAGATCTTTTAAACTATTCAATGGATTTTAATGCAGTTTTCAGCAATATATAGAGTGATTCATGAGGAAGGTTTATATGTGTATCACGCTATGACCCATGGGAGCAGGGCAGTAAAATAAAACCGCGAGGGACAGCTAGTACAAATTTAGAATGAAACAGTCGGTGTATAGAACGATACGCGTGTTTCGTGGCCACGTATCTATAAGCCCTGAAAACTGAGTTTCAAAGTCTCGGAGGTTATAAATCAATCAAGATATTATTGGATGAGGTATCTATATACTTTACTATGTTTTCTGCGACCTTATGGTAGGTAATGGCCAAATTAAGTGATTTCCTTTCCTTCTATAGTTACAGCGGGTTCACATGACTTGAATCAAAAAAGGTGTATGGTTTTTGTTGATGAACTCAATCAAAAGTCCGTTCAGACGGTTCAAATGCACCTCTGACTTTCGGAATTTTTGACAATTATGGGTGTATTTATTGTTAACTAGCTTTTGCTCGCGGCTCCGCCCACGTGATCAAATAAACAAACAAACAATCAAACTCTACAGCTTTATAATATTAGTATAGATTTGATTTTGATTTGACAACGGAAGCCTTCAAATAATATTATTTTGGTAGCTTAGCAACGGAAGCCTTCAAATATGAATAATTTTCCCCGTTTTTGCAACATTTTTCACTGATGCTTCGCTTCTAATGGTCGCAGCGTAATGTTATATATCCTAAAGCCTTCCTCGATAAATGGACTATCCAACACAGAAAGAATTTTTTAATTCGAACCAGTAATTCCTGAGATTAGCGCGTTCAAACAAACAAACAAACAAACAAACAAACAAACAATCAAACAATCAAACTCTACAGCTTTATTATTAGTATAGATTACCGCTTGCTTTAACGGTGAAGGAAACTTGCATATTCACAAGAATTTCGAAGGCATATGAAGTCTGCTAATTCACATTAGGCCAGTATGGTAGACTAAGGGTTACCCGTCTAATTCAGTAGAGCAGTCCCACGCCCAACAGTGGGGCATGTATAATACGAGGCTATTGTTTTTATTATATAACTAGCTTTTGCTCGCGGCTCCGCCCACGTGATCAAACAAACAAACAAACAATCAAACTCTACAGCTTTATAATATTAGTATAGATTTGGGTAGCTTAGCAACGGAAGCCTTCAAATAATATTATCTGGGTAGCTTAGCAACGGAAGCCTTCAAATATGAATAATTTTCCCCGTTTTTGCAACATTTTTCACTGATGCTTCGCTTCTAATGGTCGCAGCGTAATGTTATATATCCTAAAGCCTTCCTCGATAAATGGACTATCCAACACAAAAAGAATTTTTCAATTCGAACCAGTAGTTCCTGAGATTAGCGCGTTCAAACAAACAAACAAACAAACAAACAAACAAACAAACAATCAAACAATCAAACTCTACAGCTTTATTATTAGTATAGATCTTAACTATAACGTTCATGCGAAATAGAGATTTGTTAATGATTATGGAAAATTCCGAAATTTAAAACACGCGTATCATTTTATGGCTTTAATTCTCAGTTTAAAAGCTTAATTAAACCTAAATAAATCATTTTAACTAACTTTCTAGTAAAATGTGAACGAATTAATGTATGTTTATGAAATTTAAAACGTGTAATTGAGGATGTGGCGCTAGAATGTAATATAATAAAAGTTGTAAGTTTGAAAATCGGTCAAAGACTTGTATGTGTAATATAATTTATATTGGTCAGTATATCTATATAAAAATACATTAAACTAAATAATTACAGTGCTGGACTATGATTTCCAGAGTCGCAGATTTTTTTTTACTAGAAGCTCGTAAGCATTATAGCCGCTTGATGATAAATTGTCTCCACATTGTTAACTTAATATATACGTTATATCTATACTAATATAATAAAGCTGTAGAGTTTGATTGTTTGTTTGTTTGTTTGTTTGAACGCGCTAATCTCAGGAACTACTGGTTCGAATTGAAAAAATCTTTTTGTGTTGGATAGTCCATTTATCGAGGAAGGCTTTAGGATATATAACATTACGCTGCGACCATTAGAAGCGAAGCATCAGTGAAAAATGTTGCAAAAACGGGGAAAATTATTCATATTTGAAGGCTTCCGTTGCTAAGCTACCAAAATAATATTATTTGAAGGCTTCCGTTGTCAGATCAAAATCAAATCTATACTAATATTATAAAGCTGTAGAGTTTGATTGTTTGTTTGTTTATTTAATCACGTGGGCGGAGCCGCGAGCAAAAGCTAGTATTGTATATTATTGTATGTGTGACGTTTTTCTGTTATATTTAAACTTCTTGGAGAACGAAATTAATGTCGTTTCAGCTTAATAAAGTTTTTGAAATTAATTAAAATTTGTTTGTCGTCGTAAAAAGTAATTGACATAGAATGTACGAGTTTGTTTCCTTTACCGATTTCTACTACGGAAAACAATTATGGCGGTACGAAGTTCGCCGGGTCAGCTAGTAATTAATAATTTTTAGTTAATCCCCGGCCTTGTGGATGTTTGTGTTGAGATAGAGATGCAGAGCGGAATCATTTTACGACCCGAATGATTACTATTCAAATGATGCGCCGTAAAATGAAATATTAATCTCACTGGCAGGTGGCTGTCGTAAAATTATGTTTTTTGTATTATTTACTTGGATATTAAAGTTTTTTTTTAATAACATACACCGGCAAACGGGCAAGTGGGTTACCGGATGGTAAGTGATCTCCACCGTCCATGTACGCCTACAATACCAGAAGAATAATGGGCGCGTCGCCGATCTTAAAGGAAAGGGATAATTAGTATCTGGGCCTCCAAATATCTTACTCATCGCACGAAACGCAACAGCAAGCCGCTACTTTACGTCGGTTTTCTGTAGGACAGTGGTAACGCCGCGATCGAGCCGGCCTATCCCTGCTGTAGACAAAACTATCTACAGCTTGGATCTACCACTCTTAATCTAATCTTACTGATATTACCGAGTCATTACCACTGTCTCACAGAAAACCAACGTGAAGTGGCATCTCTGTTGAGTTTAGTATCCCCTCCCCTTCCCAATGTCCCGATTCTCCTGGTACTATGCCTAGTCATGAGCGGTGAAGGTCACTTACAATGACCTACTTACTCGCTTCTTGACCTATGCAACAAAACGTCAGTACAGTAACAGTCACTGCTATTACTGTTGCTAACTGATAATACTACCAGGGTAGTAGCAACGTAAGGATATTTATAAATGTTTATTAGAACAGCACGCGTGTCGGATCGTGTCGGCTCCAAAACATCGTGCTATTATGTAAATATGGCGTCGATCGTGTAACGCGTGTACAGCTTATTTTGAATAGAAGGGCGCGTACTCAGGTGTCTTCCCGATCCCTTAATTATCCCTACTATCTTATTGTTAATATTTAAGGTAGGCAATGCGTCCATGATTATTTTAGTATTGCGGGCGTACAGGGGCGGTGGAGATCACTTACCATCTGGTGACCCACTTGCTTGTTTGCCGGCCTATGCTATTTTTCCGTGATAGACTAAGATTATCAGAACTCTATATTGATACCATCCCATGATTTTTTGACAATAAAGTACTTTTTGCTCTTCAAATTTATTAAAACATATTTTCTATTTTTAGTTGCTTTTTCTTTAAAAGCTTGTTTTTTAGTTTTTTAAACTATTATTTATTTTTAATTTTTTACATACTAACATACGTATGAAGCGAACAAAAGCGTTTTAAAAAACACAACATCTGAACTCTTCTGCATCAATAATTCATTAAAATTTATTTATACAAATTATTCAATCAGATTGGTCTTTGCCCCCTAAAAAAACACTCAGTCCACAACTGTACACAGGTTTACGTTTCCAACGTCGGGATTTGTTCAAGTTTGTTTAGGTCCAGAATATTCGATAAGCAACGTTGAACGTTCCGGTTCGCAAATCCCGCCCCTGTGTAGTTAACACGATTTGATCGTGTTGCGCTGAATTGATTTTCCATTTTCGGAATTAGATTTTTATACATTTAAAAGTGAATCTTTTTGGGCGTAAGGCTCGACACGTATTGAGTGGTTAGTTGAGGCAGTTCAAAGCGAGGACATACTAAAGGGTTTATGTCAGTTATACTTTTTTTTACACAATCGCAATACCTAAGGGTAGGCAGAGGTTTAAACACATGTCGCTGAAATTATTTCCGTTCCATTATGTGATGGGGGCGAGCCTATCGCCATTCCGGACACAATTCCTGACTCCGGACTGATACTGGGTACTTTGTGATAGATAACTTTCACCCACCCCGGGGATTGAACCTGAGACCTCAGCAAAGTAGTACCGAGTACGCATCAGAACAGCGCCGCTAAGGCAGTATTTAGTCGAGTTTTTTTTGAAGTGAAAACTTCTGTATCCGCGTTGAGCACTTTTGGTAGGGGGTTAACTTGTGGTTTCGCGTCGGCGACATGTGTTAATTCAGACTATACACGTATAACATATCGTATATGCCTGACCGTGTGGTGTGCGCGTTAGACGCTTTTTGGATGGGTGTAATCTTGTGAGCCCTGAGTATCTGCAGCTATACCGTCAGTCCGTCAGTCGAGTCGAGTCAAGTGGAGTTGAGTTGAGTGAGTACTAAATAAATCACTTAGTTATAAGTGTTTACTTCTATTGACGCATCGCATCTATTGAGATGACGCTAAACTAAACTTTACACACATTACATTTATAATTAATCACAATTTACAATACTTTTTTTATTATTTTTAATAATATTACACTGTCATCGGTCCTTGATAAGTATGCCAAATTTCAATTTAATGCGACGTTTTGAACGTCGAATCACGTTCAAAGATTCCGTTACATATAAACATACTAACATACGTCTGAAGCTAATAAAAGCGTGTTAAAAATACTTCAATTGATAACAATATCAGTGCTTTGCATTTCTCATATGTTATATTATAATATACATGCATCCCTCCCCCTTTCATACCGCAATTGCATTCTATGCAATATGACTTGAATTTCAAATTCAAAACGGGTCGTTGACTTTCAAAATAGCTTTCGTCGTAAAGTTAATATTCTCTGAGGAATGATCTTGGTAAACGAAATTGGATATTAATAAAGCAAACAGCGTAAACAGACTTTAAATAGTTTTTAAATTTACACGGAGACTTTAAATAGTTTTTAAATTTACACAGTCCGGAGTTATTAAGAAATAGAATCTGAATCATTTATTTGTAAACATAGGTATAACATTATAAATAGATCTTAAAATTAAACAAATAAAATAAATTGAAATAAATTTAATTAAAATGCAGCGATAGATGTCAAAACACAATTATATCCCAAAGAATTAAATGCGAGTTACCACGCGATAGCTAGGTGGAAAACAGTACTATATGCGTTTGTCAGTACATACACGGAAAATTTCCTATTGCATCGGCATGATGCAATGGGAAACTCAGCAGTTTTATTTTATGTTCACGGACATGCAAATAGGGATATAGCAGTACTTACGCTTAGAATATTTTACTCGCTTTCTCATTGAATAAATCACTATTTTTATCATACAATGCCAATAATAATAATCAATATTCGGAATAACATATAGGTGTCAGAGTGAACAAATGAAAATTACTTTGATGCTTCTTCACACTCCGAAGAGGGAAGAAGCGAATGGAGAAGTCTGCGACGGGACAGGCGGGTGATCGATGCTATACGGCTGCGAAGCGAGAGGCGAGAGCTATCATGCGAGCGACTTGCCTGTTTTATTAACAAAAAAAAAACTTGTAATAGTAACACACAAAAAACAAACTGTCTCCGTCCATCATTCCGTGACGGTTTAACTTCGTATCACGCAACGTCAATCAAAATTAACATGTACATATTAACTGGCCATGCCGTGTATTATATTGTAAATTTATCGTTTTAGGTCAACTCAAACCTGAAATAACCTCTTTTTGCGTTGAATTTAGGCCTTGAGAATACTAATTGTTGAGATATAAAGGAAGGCACACTCTATGGGCGTGCCTCATCATAAGTATAAGTACTCTTTGTGAAGAAACGTAGTGGCGAAATGGCGTCACTTGAGTTGTAAAAGGATACAGTAATTAGAAGCAAGTTTATTTTCACACTATACCCAACAATAATCTTTTTCTTATGTCCATAAGGATATATACTATTTTTTTTTATCCGTGCACGGAAAAGTGACTGCACTACACCTGATGGTAAGTTCAATCCAAAAAACCAATGACCACCAACAAACAATGAGTTCATCCATGGTCACTAGAGTCATGCCGGCCTGTATATATAAATACTTCTTCCGGGAAATAGATGCATAAATACTTCAAATCTAAGGGCCTGCGACAGGACAGGTGGATAACCGATGCAGACCGATCACTGCGCTGAGGAGTCGGGTTCGGTCCCCGGGTCGGGTAAAAGTGATATTGGGTTTTTCTATCACGAAATACTCCGTATCGACGGTAGACGGATTAATTTAAATTGGTTTTAATACCGTATTTTTTTTGCAAAATCGACAAAATAGCCCGATTTTCCAAAAAAATCTATATGATAAAATTAGTTTAAATTATTGAATTTAGTAATACAAAATCAGTATGTCCATTTGAACTTGCTGTGGGTTGGTTCCTATTTGCGGAATTACTTCCAATGAATCGTGTAACTCATATATTATACGCATGATTATTATATATTACACATTTTCTTCCACACCGCGGGAATGGAGTTTCTTAATCTGATTCAGGGTTCGCTGAGAATCCAACCATTCGCGAAGCTAACGCCTACGTGCTCCGGGCGGAAGATGTGGGAGATAGCGATTTGATCAATAAATTAAGCTAAATGTATTTGTATGAAAAAGCAAATAGTTCCGCGGTGAGTGGTACGGACTTTCGGAATGTCGCAGGTTCGAAACTGGTCCTTGGAGCATGCACCTCTGACTTTTCTAAGCTATGTGTGAAGGAAATATCGTGAGGAAACCTGCATATCTGAGAAGTTCTTCTCAAGAATTTCTAAGATATCTGAAGTCTGCCAACCCACATTAGGCCAGCGTGGTGGACTAAAGCCTTTCCCCTCTGATTCAGTAGAGGAGACCCTTACCCAGCAGTGGGACGTGTATAATACATTTTTTGCTATCATATATTATGTGCTAGTTATTTTGCTATTCATTTTTATTTACAGATTCATTTTAGTAGTAATAGTCTCTATTAAAAATAGTGTCAGATGTTGTTGTTAGTGTGTTAGATGTTGATGAGTAGATTTAAAAAATCAATAACGTTAATTAACATATTTACACTTTCCATCAATAGGTCTTACACATATTAGAGCGGGGATTCCCAAACTATTATGGGCAAGAGACCCTTTTCCAAAATGAACTGATACCTCAGACCCCCATAGCCTAATTACTTTAATACTCTATCTCTAGTTTTTTTCCTATTGATAAAATACTTACCAATTTAAAAATTTGTGGTTTTCGTATATCGATCTCTGGGAAACCGATTTCGACCCCAACCGTAACCATACCGACCACGTTGGAAATCCCTGTACTAGAATGACTATCGAATTATCTCCCGCTTGTCGCTTACAACTCACTCCCCACGTACATTTCCCTCGAATACTTCGCTTCAAGGTCGCCCTCGAGTGTCAAGGGCACTATCGCCGTGACCTTCGTAATACGTGCGTCGGTTGCCAGAGCACTCTCGAGCCTTCTGATACCCACTGACACAGATTCCTGGAAAAATACAAACAAGAGAAGATTCTAGAATGTTGATTCGTTAGCGAAACAACAACAACCGCTTCAAGGGAATTATTAAGCAAATGTTATATAGCAAAGCCTATTTTTAATATCTGAAAATTTAGAAGATTAAAAGGCTTGCGATTGAGTTACTGAATACCTTTAAAGTGATTTATAACACTAGTCCTGTATTATATATATCCCAATGCTGGGCACGGGCCTCTTCTACTGAACGAGAGGGGCCTTTGTCCACCACACCACTAATGCGGGTTGGCAGACTTCGCATACCTTCGAAAAATAGTATCGAGTTCTCAGGTATGCAGGTTTCCTCACGATATTTCCTTCATCGTTAAAGCAAGCGATAGCTAACAATTAATATACACGTTACTTCGAAAAGTCAAAGGTGTATGCTCTTGAGCTGGTTTCGAACCTGCGACTTCCGTGTCGACAGTCCGTACTCCCTCCTCCCTCCTCTCAACTATCGCTGCTGTGAAGAGATTATTAATGTTTGTGTAATCCATAAATATTTGTTTCGTGTCTGCGTGTTGTGGGACGGCTGAACCTGATAAATCCCACTACTGGGCAAGTACGCCCGTAGTATTCATTTTAGTGCTTTAAAACTCAGAGCCCCATAAAGTGTAAGCACGTTCTAGCTGTAATGATAATTTTTGAACCGATTTTCCCTGAGCGTGTTTTAATCAAGAGATTGAACAAAGTAACTACATTAAACTTAATGGTACTCGTACATAGTAATTGACAGTAAAACGACTTACTTGTCTCGAGGTTTCGGCATGGATTCAACAATAATATAATAATACTACAAGGTGGTAGGTCCCTTGTATGCAATGGTAGTTTCTGCCTTGTCACGAACAATATAAAAGGAAACAAACAGAAAAAAAGGAAAAATAAATAAAGAAAAATCCGCATAGTGACCCATCTTGTGTGGATCGCATACCTGGATCAGCCAGTTTATATCCGGTTCTCCCGAGTGACTTGCGACATGACTTGATTGTTGGTTGGGGCGGGTATAGGGGTATATCCTTGTATCCCTCTGCCCTGTATCGGTCATCCGCCAGTCCTGTCGATTTGCTTCTTCCCTCTCCGAAGAGAGAAGAAGCATTTATACAGGCCGGTATGATTTTGGTGACCACCGATAAACTCATTCTTTGCCGGTGGCCATACACAAAACAGACAAGGTGGACAGACGACCTGATAAAGATCGCAGGAAGTCGCTGGATGCAGGCCGCTTCCAACAGGTCGGTCTGGAAATCTTTGGGAGAGGCCTATGTTCAGCAGTGGACGTCTTGTGGCTGATGATGATACACAAAACCAATTAATAACTTTAAATATTTTTTTTTTATAGCATAGGCCGGCAAACTAGCAAGTGGGTCACCTGATGGTAAGTGATCTCCACCGCCCATGTACGCCCACCACCAGAAGAATCATGGGCGCGTTGCCGACCTTAAAGGAAAGGGATAATTAGGGATTGGGAAGGGGAGGGGATTTGGACTTCCGGATACCTCACTCACCCTATAAAACGCAGCAGCAAGCCGCTACTTTACGTCGGTTTTCTGTGAGAGAGTGGTAACGACCCGGTCGAGCCAGCCCATTTATGCTGTAGACAAAATTGTCTACAGTGTGGCTCTACCACTCTTAACAATACTAATATTATTACAATCTGTATTTCTCAATCTATTCCTAAAAATATCTAAATCTTTCATTACATCTTTAATTAAAATATCAGCAAAAATTTCCTCGAAGTAAAGAAGCACCGAATATCGAATCGGAAATACTTGTAATATTAATTTCCTAGTGGATCAAAAGCGGTATATTTTTGCTATTGGTTATGAAATATTCTTAGTATCGGTAAAGTATATCAACAATCGCGGCTTATGACGTCATTTGGCTCAAAACTGTATACATATCGGGATGTTGTTTTGGTTTTATAACAACAATAAATATAAATTGTATTGGAAATATATTAGGTAATGACGAGACGAGCAAGGCGCTCATAAACAGCAGCAACACCATACAGAACTTTGAATTACAAAGCACTGCATGACATAGAACTGCGCTCTTCGCCCCGAGACATAAGATGTTAAGTGTCATAATGCCCAGTAATTTCACTGGCTTCAATATCCTTCAAACCGATACACAACAGTGCTTACACACTGTTGCTTGGCGGCAGAAATAGACAAAGCGGTGATACCAGCCCAAAAGGCTCTCGCATATGTGGGTCCTATCGCCATTCATGTGTTAACTATACACAAGTTATGAAAACAAAATGTTCGTATTATAAATTCACAATAGTTCTGTAATCGGTCCAATTTATTTTGGTGATGAACGAAATACCAAATTTCATTGTTGGAAGCCATAAAAAACTCCAGGTAACTTTTCTTTCTAATCCATAGAGTTTTCCAAGCACTCCGAACAAAGTCGCGAATAACAATGAAGCTTTTTACAACCAACAAAGGTGAAAGTTGAACAAGTCGGCTTGAAGACTGTAATCATTTAATAAAAGATTTCTTGCTTGCCACGAACAGATTTTTGTTAATTATACACAGCCTGCGGCTTTCTTTTCCGTAGTTAGATGTTTTGTTATGGGCTCCTGTACTTTCCTATTATACACTATTTTGGGGAAAATATTGCTAGTTATCCGAAGTATTTTTTGTATTGTTAGCTACGTATCTAAAAATAGGTCAAAAGTGACAATAGATCGAAATATCGTATTAATATACTTATATTAGAAGAAGAAACTAAAAAGAAAGAGGAAGAAGAAATAAGTAGAAAAAAAACATAAAAAAACCGACGTGCATGAAGAATACAATGAGAGTCAAAGAGGCCAAAGAGATGTGTAAGGATTGTGGCAGGTGGAAGTGGCGTTGTCTCTGCCGACTCCTATGGGAAACAGGCGTAAGTTTATGTATGTGTGTAAAAGTACCGATATATGTATATATTTTTGAAATAAAACTAATTTAAGCAAATATTATCGCGGTTTTTATTATTTCTCTTATTTTCGGTCCCATGTCTCGAAAGCTTTTCAGCATTCGTGGTCACGGGCCGTTTAAGTTTGTTTTATTTAAATGTGTCATGTGAACTAATCCATTCATTGCTAACACTGACTAGATTATTAAACATGGTGCTTAAAAGGTCCTGTATCGTCGTGTGAACCGGACCTTAGGTACACGAGTGTCTGTAGAGATTACTACGACGGTCCAGACGTTATTACGGTCTGCATAGTAATCAGGGTTGGGTACATTTACTGGCTTTATCGCGACACTCACCAAACTTTTAATTTAATAAAAAAATCGGCAGTCATAGGGGCGGACGATAGAAGTGAAAACTTATAACTTAGAATTTTGTTATTTATTTTTCAACTTAAAAATATTAGTATATTTATTTAGTCAGTGTATTTCTGTGTTATTTATATTTTAGATTATTATAATACTTTTTGGAGCCTCCATGGCGTAGTAGGCGAGTAGCCGGCTATGAGTAGCGGACTCGATCCCCGTACCGAGACAAAATGTTTGTGTGGTCCACAAATATTTGTTTCGGGATCTGAGTATTGTGAGACCAAAAGTCTCTCGTAGTTCCTAATACCCATGACACAAGACTCATCAGGGATCAGGACTATGTGTGTGACTTTGGGTGTTTTTTTTCTTCGTAAACTTGGAAGTGCACTGAAAATATACTATACGAAACAACTTTGCAATCAATTATCAATTCAAATGTGCCATATTGTAACATTTAAACTTTTTCACGACACAAACCCGCTTTATCTGATGCTATCTATGCCAATGTGCCAAGTTGAGTCGTGGGCGTAGAACCACTGCTTAATAACATGGTTATCGACTTTAAATGGCTTCCGTTATGGTTAAACGTAGTTAACATTAATGGTTGGGTTGATAATTACTTCTGTTAACTTTGTTACGGTTGTTTTGTTTACTTACTAAGTTCCTTTTTTTATTTAATTGAATGACGAGACGAGCAAAGCGCTCGCCTGATGGTAAGCGACACGCCTGCCCATAAACAGAAGCAACACTACACATAACTTTGAATTACAAAGCACTGCATGGCACTGAACTGCGCTCGTCATACCAAGATATAACGTGTAACGTCTCATAATGCCCAGTAATTTCACTGGCTTCAATGTCCTTCAAACTGAAACATAACAGTGCTTACACACTGTTGCTTGGCGGCAGAAATAGCCAAAGCATTGGTACCAACCTAGACGGCCTCTCGCTCGAAATGTGGGTGTACTGGTTACACCTCTGCCTACCCTTCCGGGGATTATACGCATGAGTGCTTATTTATTTATTATATAATAAAACATTCTGAAACAACACTTTGAAACTCTACTCATTCGAAAACTCAAATTCACAAACACAAAGGATTAATTGTAGTTAAATTAAATCATTTTCACAACACTTGCTATGTGCACGGGTTTGAGGTCTGCACACGCGTAATAATGTGGGCGCACCACACGTCATACTTTGTAGAGATTAGTCCCGCCCGCTTAGCATGGGCGCACGAGATATTTTCGCGCGAAAAACTTGTTTCCCCATTTGTACCCCAACTTTGTAGCGATCGACATAGAGATTTATAGAAAACGAGTGGTGGAGCCACGCTGTTGACAGTTTTGTCTACAGCGGCTTGACCGGCTCGATAGGGATACCATTGTCTCACAGAAAACCGACGTAAAGTAGCAGCTTACTGCTGCGTTTCGTACAGTGAGTGAGATATCCGAAGGCCCAAATCCCCCTCCCCAATCCCTTATTTTTCCCTTGATTCTTCTAGTATTGTGGGCGTACACGGGTGGTGGAAATCACTTACCATTAGGTGACCCACTTACTCGTTTGCCGGCCTATGCTAAAAAAAAGAACGAGATGGATAACATTTTCTCGTGGCGTGAATGCCGGCTTCGATAGACTTATGGAGATCCGAAGAAAACGAGTCTAATTTTTTCTAGGCCAATACAATTTCGTTGCAGTGGCGGTGTTTGCGCAGTCAATAATGTTAATACCTTAGTTTGACTGCAGGAAACTTTCATATTGATGAGACGAAGCTAATCTCGGCGAAATGCAGCCAGCAATATTGCCATCTCCCTACCCACTCGGGGATATAGGCATGAGTTGATGTAATGTAAAAAATGTTTTCATATGAATTTTATTCGTCGAGCCCAGTCATCTAAACACGCTGAAAATGTTCACATAAAAAATGTAAGAGCTCGTTTGCAAAGGCTTGTGTAAGGTATGTGAATTACGAGTGTAATGTGTGTTTAAAAATTCTATTTATAAAATAACACCCGAGGAGCGCTGGGACACCGCGGTGGGCGCCAATTCGAGGCTCTGTTTCATAGGAATTTTATAATTTGAAATGTTGTTATTCTAAAATCTAAGTATTAGATTTTTTATATAGCATAGACCGGCAAACGAGCAATGGTAAATGATGTAAATCATCTGATGGTAAATGATCTCTACCGCCCATGTACGCCTACAATACTAGAAGAATCATAGGGGCGTTGCCGACCTTATAGGGAAGGCATAATTAAGGGATTGGGAAAGGGAGGGGGATTTGTGCCTCCGGATATCTCACTCAAAGTACGAAATGCAACGTACGGTTTTCTGTGAGACAGTGTTAACGAATGGGCCGGTCGAGCCGGCCCAATCATGCCGTAGACAAATCTGTTTACAGCGTGGCTCTACCACTCATAAATTGTATAATATCGTGGAGTTCATAGTACCATTAAATAATATTGTGGTTTGACCTCTTTTTTACTCGCAAATTAGGAAAAGTTGACTTTGAAGATTTCAAATATATGGAAATGGTTTCCTTTTCGTTATAACTTTTCTGCTACCATAATGCTGACACCTTTAGCTATTATTACTGAAGCAGATTCGAAGCCATATGATTTTTGACCTTGACACCAACCTGCCCCGTTTAGACATTATGAGCGAATAAAAAAAATGCATGTTTGAACGAGCTTTGGCATTGTTATATGAGAGCCAAAAACGGTGTATGAGTTTCGACTTTGACCCCGAATGATGCCGTAAGCATTTAGGGATAAAAATCCAATATCACTTTTAACCAACCCGGGTATCGAACCCGTGACAGCACAACAGTTGTACCGCGTACCGATACAACTGCGCCACCGAGGCAAACACAAAAATATGAATATAATTTTGCACAGACGCTGCGTATTTAGCTCCCAAAACGCGCTATTTAATTTGGGCGCGTGAATAAAATATCAGGAATGTGGAACGAATGGAAGCTGAGCGGAATACACCTAACGTTGAGGAGCCCATTAAGAAATGACTGGCGAATTTTCGACTTTTAGGAGACTCATCTCCTTTACTTAAAATACGACGCTTAAATTTTCTGTAATTTGAACAACTGCAGCGAACGAAAGAAGCAATGATTAACGAAATGTATATATTTTGTCGTGTTAGGAGTTACACGAGTCAGTATTGTCAGTATTACTTTAAAGACACAAACAAGAGTTATAAATTATATACGTAGTTTATTGGTCACTTATACAATGTTACTGCTTTACAGACCACTACCCCATGTCAGAGTTCTCTAGAGACCGCTCTTTAATTAACTATAACCAAGACAGAACTAGAATCGAATAGTAAACCAGCAGAGCAACCGCGTATTGAACTCTAGGACTATCAACTATAGACTGATCCCTTAGAACTGACTGAACTGGACGTGAGATAGCCCGGTCCTAATGAAGAGGCCTTCTTTTATAGTGAGTCTGTCTCTCCCACCGGACACAACTGGTTCGTCAATCCTCCATAATTGCTGAGGGGAAGATATTCGCATCCGACCGGATAGCGACCACCGTAAACTGGCGTCAAAACCAGCCATAGTGACCCACCTTGTTGGTTGGCGTTCCAGGGTCAGCCAGTGTATATCTGTTTCTCCCGAGGGTCTTGTCCGTTCTTCCCATACCTTCGCCATCCCTTATTCCTTCCCCTCCCCTTTGGTCCTGGGATAAGATGCTGCAAGGGGCGCCAGTATTCCGTTAGCAGGGAACCCTGTAGTTCATCCCAAGGGTAAAAAAAAATGTTCTATGGTTATTTCTCGCCCTTATAATTACAACAAAAAGGAATCACTGCTAACACGTATTATTATTACTGAAAACAAATGAAACAACCTTGATATACCGTGATTCAATACTTCTAACAATTAGTCTGTTGAAACTACCCACGCTTGTTCTGGCTGAGGTTGTTGTAACATGTATTGTGTTTGTAACAAACATGTTGCAAAGTTTAGGTCGATACAAACTTAATACTTTTTGAATTGTCCAATTTACTAAGCGTTATTACGCAGTAGAGTTTATAGAAATGAGTACAACATGTTGGCCTAGGCCGTCCTTAACCATGTATTCCAGGAGACTTTTTGTAAATCACCTATTAAGGAAGGGTATAAGGTCTTTTGGTCAACAAAATCTCTTTAAACGTCGTATACTATCAACAATTCCACATATAAAATGCAATTAATGTAACGTAGATACAGGTGTTGAAAGACTCATCATTCGTTGACATGAGCATCTTTATTAATGCAGTGACGAAGTGATACGCCATTCCATGGACAGCAAAGTTTTAACATATAGTTTAAAATAAAAATAAAATAACAAAACCGCGATAAAACCCGTTTAAATTAGTTTCATTTCCATGTGTAGCATTCGCGTAAACGTAAGAAATCATTTTTTTTTTATTTGGTTGAATGACGAGACAAGCAAGACGCTTGCCTGACCTCGCCACACCTGCCCATAAACAGAAGCGACACCACACATAACTTTGAATTACAAAGCACTGCATGGCACTGAACTGCGCTCGTCACCCCGAGACATAAGATGTTAAGTCTCATAAGGCCCAGTAATTTCACTGGATTCAATGTCCTTCAAACCGAAACACTGCTTACAACTGTTGCTTGGCGGCAGAAACAGACAAAGCGGTGGTACCAACCCAGACAGCCTCTCGCATACGAGAGACCTACCTTGTATATTATGAAATATATTGAGTGATATATCTGGTTGTTGCAGAGCCAACTGTGGGACGAATATGAATTAGAAGACGCGACGTTTGCAGAGTGCAGCATCAACAACGCAAACCACAGCTTCCAGGTACAGACCTTAGATTTTTGACTCGATGTATTCACACGACTCGATAATTCAAGAAAGACTTCATAATAATTAATGGTAGAATCACCCACGAATTCCAACGGTAGATTTTTTATTTCCTCAGTGAGACGAGCAAGTCGCTTGCTTGATGCTAAGGCTGCCTGTCCACTGAAGCGGAGCTAGGCTGTGGAGCGGAGAAACGGAGAAATATTAACCAATAGGATTGCATACAATCTCCGCTCAGCTCCAGTGGACGGGGATTTGCGAGTTAGTTTAAAAATTCATACATTTTCGGAAGCGGCGCGTGGTAACGGTGCGGGGTAGTGGAGCGAGGCGGCAGAGCGAGGCGGCGGAGCGGGGCTTCGGCCCATCGGTGAACTCGGCCTAACTCCGCACAGCCCGCAACTCCGCTCCGCAATACTCGCTCTCTCCGCTCCGCTGCCTCGCTCCGCGTCAATGGACAGACACAGTCCGCAACTCCGCTCCGCAATACTCGCTCGCTCCGCTCCGCTGCCTCGCACCGCGTCAATGGACAGGCAGCCTAAGAGGCTTGTAAAGAGAAGCAACCACACACAGAAAAGCCTCGGTGGTGCAATTGTATTACATACGCGATACGACTGCTATGCTAAGGTCTCGGGTTCGTTCCCCAAGCCGTATCAAATGATATTGTCTTTTCTATCACCAAATGCTCAGTATCAGCCCGGAGTCTGGAATTGTGCCTGGTATGACGATAGGCTCGTTCCTATCTCATAATGGGACGGCTAAATGTGGGTGTACTTATGGTACACTGGAGTTGTAATCTGCTTCCCGCTTCGGGGATTACGGGCATGAGTGCCTGTGTACATTACACAGAACATTATATTACAAAGCACTGTATGGCACTAGAGTGACTTCGCCGCCTCGAGGCATAGAGCTTTACTTATTAACTTTCTTAGGCACTGTTTAGTTAAATAGTTTTCATCTTTTTCTTACAACTCTGTAAATGGCAATAACAGAGAAAGGCATAAAATTTAATTAATTGTCAAGTAATGTTTATAAGGTCCTTTAGATGTTAAGTCTCAATGCCCAGTACTTCAAACCGAAATAGAAAGAAAGTGTGCTTACACAATGCTGATTGGCGGCAGAAATATACAAAGTTGTGGTATCTACCCAGATTGCCTGTGTGAGTGAGTTATCCGGGGGCCCAAATCCCCCTCCCTTTCCCAATCTCTTATTATCCCTTCCCTTTAAGGACGGCAACGCGCCTATGTTTCTTCTATTATTGTAAGCGTACATGGGCGGTGGAGATCATTTTCCATCAGGTGACCCACTTGCTCGTTTGCCGGTCTATGCTATAAAAAAATGCTATTAATCGGTCAAAGACTCTCATACAACATTGTTTGTGGCTTTCTTTTTTTAAGAAGCGTGTACAACTTGGTCAAGAAAAATAGATGTTTTAGTTTCATTAGGTGCCACCTACACACAGATTTAGGTCCCTTTGCGTCAACCACACGGCAAAATCATTTCGTGTGTTGTTTTATAATTATAAACCGCCCCGAGGCGGGTCCATGTTAGGAACAGGGCTATCATGTACTGTTCCATCCGGATAGAAATGTATTTATGTTTTGGAATTATATATTAAAGGGAAAGAGGGTGTTAATTATATCAAAGTGAAGCACGACCAATGTGACGTAACATAAATAGAATCTTAAATTGCATTAACTTTACAAAAACCAACGGTGTTATTATAAAAATTATTCTAACTTTAAACTGGTTTATTATAGCCACGGTGTACGGTGCAACCACACATACCACACATTTATACGCACTCACGTAAACAACAGAATCAGCATTTTATCATTGTACGCATTAAATTCACATTGTAAAATTATCAATTAGTTCATCATCATATCGCGTCCGCATCGCACATTTATCATTAGCATAGGTATATAGATAACACTTTATTGAACACCAATTTAAGGAAAATACATAAGAAACTTATAACTATAATAATGTCAACAGGCGGTCTTATCGCTAAAATCGATCTCTACCAGACAACCTTACAATAGCATAATATATATCATTAGTGAACTCAATATACCAAATTAGTGAAGTATATACCGTGTTTCATTTATATCATAAAAGGTGTACGGGTAAACCATACACACGATAGCACCATCACGGTACCACGATTTCTGAGTGGTAGAGCCACGCTGTAGACAGTTTTGACTACAGTAGGAATAGGGCGACTCGACCAGGTCGTTGCCCGGTTGACCACTGTCTCACAGAAAACCGACAAAAACTAGCGGTTTGCTGCAGTGAGATATCCAGAGGCCCAAATCCTCCTTTCCCAATCCCAAATTATCCCTTTCCTTTAAGGTCGGCAACGCATCCATGATTCTTATGGTATTGAGGGCATACATGGGCGGTGGAGATCACTTACCATCAGGTGACCCATGCTCGGTTGCCGGCCTATGCTATAAAAAATAGCTTTAATTATTCGATTAAAGCTATTTTTTAAGCTAGTCGAATTTTTCAATCATAACGGTGCTAAAGAAGTTTCACTTCAAAATTATACGTATTATTATTTTTATAGCATAAGTCGGCAAATACCTAGGTACCTGATGGTAAGTGATCTCCACCGCCCATGTACGCCCACCACCAGAAGAATCATGGGCGCGTTGCCAACCTTAAAAGAAAGGGATAATTAGGGATTGGGAAGGGTAGGGGATTTGGGCTTCCGGATATCTCACTCACCGTACGAAACGCAGCAGCAAGCCGCTACTTTACGTCGGTTTTCTGTGAGACAGTGGTAATGACCCGGTCGAGCCAGCCCATTCATGCTGTAGACAAAACTGTCTACAGCGTGACTCTACCACTCAACCTTCCTTTACCTTTAGAACTTTCACTTTAATTACGTTAGTCGAAAAGCCTGGCAACCCTATTTTGTAGGGTTATTCTGACTGGATAATTTGTTGACTCTGTAACGCTTGTTTAAGGTGTACGTAACCAATTAGCGCCGTGATTTTTAGGCACAACCCACGGACATTTTGTATCGTGTCTGATGTTTCATTTGGGAATTTGTACTAAATATTTGTGGAAGCAGCGTTAGCGCAGTGAGGAGGATACGGACTACTGAGATGAAAGTCGCTGGTTCGAAACCAACTCCAAGAGTCAACATCTGACTTATATACTTTCCAGGTTACGTACGTATTCAATTATAGCTAACTTTAACGATGAAGAAAAGTGAAGAAAACTGTGTACTTGAGAAATTCTTTTTAACAGTTCGTAGTTATGTGTATTCTGCCAACCTGCTTTAGGCCAGCACGGGAGACTGAGGCCTAATTCATATAATAAATGATTTTAGGCTTTCGCGATTTGCATACATATTATAATCTTTATTTAAACGGGTCGTAATCGTCTTAATGGCTATCAAGTTGGACCAAACTACACACAGTTTGGAAAATTTGATTAAAATCGGTTCAGTAGTTTAGGAGTTCATCGCGGACGAACAACGTGACACGAAATTTTTATATATAAAGATTATGTCTCTGTGTTAACAACAGATAATGACCGGTCATACCAACATGTAATCTTACTTCGATATAATATTCCAATATGAATCCATAAATCCACAATATAATACGATACCGACCCTTAACACTCAAAATTTCAGGTACAAGATGAATAATCGATAATCGTTAATCGGCACACGCATGAAATCGATTCCGGTGCTCACAACCCTACACGTGACCTGAATAGGGTCCGCTTCACGCTCTCGAGAACACGTCTAAGGGGAAAAGAGCGTGAAAATAGCACGTCAAGTGTCCCAGACTACGGTTTGTGTAACGAAGACTTTATAAGGCCTATTATTGTATGTATACGTGATATTATATCATCTATACATAAAAAAGAAAGAAATAAACTTTAATTGCTAACACGAAAACATGCAATTTAAATGTGATTTTTTATATCCTAGCACGGCAAAGTTACTGCACTACACCTGATGGTAAGCGTAGTGCAGTCCAAAACACCAGCGACCTCCAACAAACAATGAGTTTATCAGTGGTCACCAGTCATGCCGGCCTGTATAAATGCTTCTTCCCTCCCCGGAGAGGGAAGAAGCAAATTGAGGGTCCTGCGACAGGACAGGCGGGTGACCAATGTAGGCACTGGGTCCAAGGATGTACCAATGAACCATCAAGTTATTTCGCAAATCCCTCGGGAGATCCGAATATACACTGGCTGATCCTGGAACGCGATCCACACAAGGTGGTCACTATGGCGGGTTTTAACCGCATGTGTACGGTGGTCGCTATCCGAGTGAATATGAATATCCTACCACCCGCAAAATCCTGCAGCGTGGCCTTACCACTTATTAATATCATTCGAATAAAAAAATAAAGACACATAAGCCCACTATATTGCGGACTGTAGCCACAATAAAACGCCTCTTTGAATTCTCCAAGGAGAAATATGATTCGAAGTGAATCTGTAGATGACAATATCTTGTATCTTTTAAATGCGTAGTAAAAAAACTCATTCCATCTAAAAGGAGCGACGACTTCCGCCGGCCGTAAAACTTGTATATAAAATGGGGGAGAGCGAACGACTTGCGGGTCAAGTGGATGTTAGTGGATTTGGATGTTTGTTAAACGGGATTTGGTAGAGATTTGACACATAGACTATGATGATGGACTGCACTGCACTTAACGTCAGGTGTAGTGCAGTCACCGCCGTGATAGGATAAAAAAAATCGTTTTATGGCTTATCTGATCACACCAGACATGGTGTTAAAACCTGCCATAGTGATCCACACGCCTTCTGTGGATCGCGTTATAGGATCAGCCAGTGTATAACCGTTTCCTCCGAGGGGCTTGCGACATGACTTGATGGTTGATTGGGGCGGATATAGAGGTACATCCTTGTATCCCTGTGCCTGCATCGGTTATCCACCTGTCCTGTAGCAGGCTCCTCGATTTTCTCTCTTCGGAGAGGGAAGAAGCATTTATACAGGCCGTCATTATTCTGATGAACACCGATAAACTCATTGTTTGTCGGTGGTCGCTAGTTTTTTGGACGCACTACGCTTACCATCAGATATAGTGCAGTCAATTTGCCGTGCTCGGATGAAAAAGAGTTTGTTTTTCGTATAATGCTCTGTTGCATAGAAAAAGATGTATAATATTCAACATAAGAAACTCTCCTACTACCTACATCCGCGAGTATAACAGAACATCATACGAACAGTGACTACAAGGAGATGTTAACGAGTGTGTTGTTGAGTTTGCCTTGCTCACGAGCCCACGGGAATTCACCCCGAAATATGTTCAACATGCCTACAAGAGTTATGTTTATAATTACGTTGGCTTTGTTATCTCTTGATGCTTTTGTAAGGTCAAATGACAAATCAAATAATGTTTAGAAAGGCTGAATTTATAGGCTTCCGAAACGTCGCGACGAAAAGTAAAAATAAACCGCAATAAAATTCGTATAAATTAGTTTATTTCAAGTTCATGTTTTTTTATCAAATATAACCTATTTGTTAATCCCTGA
Organism: Amorpha juglandis; assembly: GCA_949126905.1. Lineage (NCBI taxonomy): Eukaryota > Metazoa > Arthropoda > Insecta > Lepidoptera > Sphingidae > Amorpha > Amorpha juglandis. Next base: position 2,569,063 of record OX421368.1, read on the forward strand.
CTTCAATTAGAGAAACATCTGCTTCGATAGCTTAACATCTTGGGCTGATACTGAGCATTTAGTGATAAAAACCCATATTATAGCATAGGGCGGCAAACAAGCAAGTGGGTCACTCGATGGTAAGTGATCTCCACCGTCCATGTGCCCTTACAATACTAAAACAATCATAGGCGCGTTGCCGACCTTAAAGGGAAGGGATAATTAAGGGATTGAGAAAGGGAGAGGGATTTGAGCCTCCGGATATCACACTCACCGTATGAAACGCAGCAGCAAGCCGTTACTTTACGTCGGTTTTCAAGACACTGATAACGAGTGAGACAATGATAACGACCCGGCCCATTCATGCTGTAGACAAAACTGTCTACAGCGTGGCTTTACCACTCTTGCGATATCCGTTATCTAAGCACAAACCCTAATTCGAACGCCTCATTGTCAAAAGGAGGTCAAACTAGAACCTCCCCAGGTATACGCGACACGTCCAAAACGTGAACATATCCAGAGAGAAACGTTATTAAAATCGATACAGGTGCGTAATATAAATTGTTTCTGGAATGTTCGTCGTCTCCACGCAGTACAGCGATGCGCCCAATTTATTCACGACTTGTTGGAACGAAGTTCCTTACGGCAGGCTTGGAGGGGATAGGGATTTCGCTGCGTGACCGAACTGAAAAAAATGTGATAGTAAAACCGTAAGAAATATGCGTGGAAAAAATGCGTGGAAAAAATGCGTGGAAAAAATGCGTGGAATAAAACCGTTAAATGAGACTTTTTTTAAACTTAATTTGATATCTAGCACACAAAGTTAAAGTCGAAATTCCGTTAATAAAACAGATAGATAACTTATGACATTTGGAAATGTAGACGCGGTTTGAAATTTGAATTTGAATTTTTGATTATAGAACACGGCCGTCCACCGTTTAGTAGCCAGTCTAAGTCTAAATTAATAAGTTTTTATTTATAATTACATAAGTTGATAAAAAATGCTATACAATAGCTTTACCGCGGCAGTCTCCGAGTGCTACACGTCTTTTTTTTATTTCTATTTTTCTATTCTATTTCTATGTAATTTTATGTTGTCAAACAAAAATAAAGAGACATATTTTGTTATTTTAGTTGATAATTTGTATTTTTTACAATTTGTGTCGATTCTACATTAGCCGAAGGAACTTCGTTCCTACCTGGTGTCCCACGACACACACCAATTTTAATTAATATTTTCGCACGTGAGTTGGCTTGCGTATATAATAGGGAGCGAAAGAGAATTTAGACAGTTTTTTTTTACTAGGCCTGTATTTATACGTCCCACTGCTGGGCACGGGCCTCCTCTACTGAATGAGAGGGACTAGGCCTTAGTCCACCACGCTGGCCTAATGCGGATTGGCAGACTTCACATATCTTCGAAAAATCTTATCGAGTTCTCAGGTATGCAAGTTTCCTCACGATGTTTCCTTCACCGTTAAAGCAAGCGATAATTAACAATTAATATACACGTAACTTAGGAAAGTCAGTGGTGTATGCTCTTGGGGCTGGTTTCGAACCTGCGACTTTCGTCTCGACGGTCCATACCACTCCCCGCTGAACTATCGCTGCTCAGTCTTCTTATACCTAGATAAAAAAGATGTCATAAATGTTATATAGATCTGCAAAAGTGCAAGTGGGTCATGTGATGATAAGTGATCTGCACCGCCCATGTGCGCATACCTGAAGAATCATGGGCGCGTTTCCGACTTTAAAGTAAAGGGATAATTAAGGGATTGGGACGGGAACATTATTAATTTTAACGGAAAGATAAGGGATTAGGAAGAGGAGTGCGTGGAATGGATTTGGGCTTCTGGATAACTCACTCACCATACGCAGCGGCAAGCCGCTACTTTAGATCGGTTTTATGTGAGACAGTGTTAACAACCCGGTCAAGCCGACCCATTCATGGTGTAGACAAACTGTTTACAGCGTAGCTCTACCATTCTATGTATATTTAAAGAAGAAACAGAAGCAACACCACACAGAACTATGAATTATAAAGCACTGCATGGCGCTGAACTGCGGTCGTCACCCCGAGACATAAGATATTAAGTTTTATAATGCCCATTAATTTCAGTGGCTTCAATATCCTTCAAACTGAAACACAACAGTGCTTACACACTTTTGCTTGGCGGCAGAAATAGACTAAGCGGTGGTACTTACCCAGACGGCCTCATACGAGGGAGCTACCACCTTGTTGTTTTATTTCAAAGCTGTCTTTATCGAGTTGGTTGTTAGCTATTCAGAAAAATCAATTCAACCGTTTAAAAGCTACAGATGTTCTTTTCCAATTGACGGTGGTATTTTCTACTAAACTTCATTCTTTGTCGTGGATTTATTTAGTCCAGACAGACAGACAGTTCGATTTAGTTTATATACGGCGACGTTTCGAACGAAGACGCGCTCGGTCGATGCGACGGTGTGTTCATAAATTCACATTTTATGCCAACGCCGAGCCGGCCCTGTTGTACAATATAGGTAAGACAATCGACAGTGTTGCGCGTATATAAGCAAATTCTATTATATTTCAACTTTTTTTATAGCATATAGCCGCAAGCGAGCAAGTGAGTCACCTGATGGTAAGTGTACGAAATATCAGAAGAATCATGGGCGCGTTGCTGACGTTCAAGCAAAGGGATTGAGAAGGGGAGGGGTTTTTAGACCTCCGGATATCTCACTCACTGTACGAAACGCAGAATCAAGTCGCTACTTTACGTCATTTTTCTGTGAGACAGTGGTAACGATCCGGTCGAGCCGTAGACAAATCATGCTGTAGACATACTGTTCACCGTGTGAGTCTACCACTAACTCAAAATCAACTTTAAATCAAACCGCCCTCATCAAGAACCAATTTGGGTAGACAATCTCCGCTTGCTAGAGCCTTCCTGGACTTACTGATAAAGATGTATAAAACCTGTTGCTGGTGGTAGGATATTCATATCCGCCCGGATAGCGACCACCGTACACATGGTGTTAAAACCTGCCATAGTGACCCACACAATGAGTGAATCAGAGATCAACCAGTGTATATCCTGTTCTCACGAGGAGCTTGCGACACGACTTGATAGTTGGTATAGGGACCCTTGTATCCCTGTGATTGTATCGGTCATCCGCCTATCTCTTCGGAGTGATAAAAAGCATTTATACTGGCCGGCATGATTCTGGTGACCACCGATAAACTCATTGTTTGTCGATGGTTGCTTGTTTTTTAACTGATAACTTTTTATGTTTTTTTGTTCTAATATATTTTTTTTGAACTTTAAATCACTCTCCTGTAAAGCTTACACAATGTCGCTTAGATATTTTTGCCTTTCAGACGTCGATATAGGAAATATTGACAACACAGTAGTTGTAGTAGGAGGGTTCTAATTTAAAAGCAGTGTCAGGTATTTTTTTCCTGGCTAATGCTGAACTAGATTCAGCACTACACGCTGTCGATGTTTTATCGTATTTTTTTTTTGTTTTTTATATAAATTTTGGTGTTAGAATTTTTTTTATGTGTTTGCATCTTCACTTGTTTTTTGTCTATCTAGTTGTGTGACTGTATTTGTGTTGAATAAATGTTTCTTTCTTTGTTCTTCTTTCAGTATGTACTATCCCTAAGTCTCAATACTGATACAGTGCTTTCGCATGGAATAAAATATCGAATGAGTGACTTATTTGGAGTACTAGTTTCGAGTGAAATTGAAAACGAATTTTGTATTCCACGCCATTCCTATTGTGAATCGAATTGAAATAAACGAAGTAAGTTAGTAACCTTGACAGTGTTCGAATGATCTATTGTAAACTTAGTATCAAACAGGTTTTTCCATAATACGAAAAAATATGAGTGGTAGAGCCACGCTGTAGACAGTTTTGTCTACAGCATGAATGTTACCAGTGTCTCACTGAAAAACGACGTAAACTAGCAGCTTGCTGCTGCGTTTCGTACGGTGAGTGATATATCAGGAGGCCCAATCCCCCTCTCCTTCCCAGTCCTTTAATTATCCCTTTCCTTTAAGGTCATTAACGCGCCCGTGATTCTACGTACATGAGCGGTGGAGATCACTTACCATCATGTGACCCACTTGCCCGTTTGCCGACCTATGCTATAAAAAACTTTAACAAGAAAAATCCTATTATATCACGAGACCAAAACATTGGTGCATTAATTGCCCTGCTACATACTCCTCGGATATATAAGCGTGAACTTATGGTGTTAAATCCGTTTAATTTAGTTTCATTCTAAAGTTTTTTATCTCTTCTCACTTTGTTGTAGCCTTGTAATTATAAATTATCTATTGCTCTTATGGCTATTTCCAAGCTTCCTTCCTTTGTAGGCTTTACCGTGCTCGGATAAAACAAATATTCAATACGGAGAAAGACATCATAAAACATATTTAGCTACGGAAATCGAACCTACGCCTTCCATTTCCTGCTCGCATACCGGAACCGTTCCACATTTATAGAATACTTGATTATGGTCGCGGCTCCGCACACGGGTATGTCTTTTTTTTCTTTTTACTAGCTTGAATTGAAACAAGCAGATCGCTGGCTGTAACTAAATAGGTGGTGGTAGAAACCTCGTATGCAAGAGGCCGTCTGGGTTGGTACCATCGCTTTGTCTATTTTCTGCCGCCAAGCAACAGTCTGTAAGCACTGTTGTGTTTCGGTTTGAAAGACATTGAAGCTAGTGAAATTACTGGACATTATGAGAATTAACATCTTATGTCTCGGTGTGACGAACGCAGTTCAGTGCCATGCAGCGGCTTTGTAATTCAAAGTTCCGTGTTGCTTCTGTTTATGGGCAGGCGCTTACCATCAGGCGAGCGCCTTGCTCGTTCCGTCATTCAATCAAATAAAAAAAGGCAATGTGTACAATTACTGTCTGTGCATATACAGTTTTTCGGTACAGGGATGGAACCCGCGGCTACACAGCCGACTATTTACCCACTAAGCTACGAAGGCTGTCAGAAATAAAATACATCTCTACAAAAGACTCGCCACTCGGCAACAACTTGAGATTTTAAAGAGCACTCAAAACTTTTCTTGCTCCAAATGACGATATAAAACTCATTTTTTCTCTCGGTTAAAAATTATTTCGCATTTTGAAACGCTGAGGGTGCACTAAATTGAGCTGGGTTGTTAGGGGTGGAAACTACACACGACTTTTAGTTGGTCGACTAAACTGTTCAGTAATGGCTAAGTGTGAAGGAAAACAGACTATAGTTTTTTTCACACGCGCTCAACAGTCACACATATAGGGGCTACACTAGGTTATATGACCCCACACTAGGTTAAACCTGTATCGTGGCTATCAGGAACTACGAGGGACTTGCGGGTCCCATAACACCCAGACCCGAAACATTTGTACATATCACAAACTTTTTTCTTTATAGCATAGGCCGGCAAACGAGCAAGTGGGTCAACTGATGGTAAGTGATCTCCACCACCCATGTACGCCCACCACTAAAAGGATCATGGGCGCGTTGCCGACCTTAAAGGAAAGGGATAATTAGGGATTGGGAAGCGGAGGGAATTTGGGCTTATCTATCTCACTCACCGTACGAAACGTAGCAGCAAGCCGCTACTTTACGTCGGTTTTCTGTGAGACAGTGGTAACGACCCGGTCGAGCCAGCCCATTCATGCTGTAGATAAAACTGTCTACAGCGTGGCTCTTATACTCAAATTTATTTCGGTGCGGGAATCGCACCACGGCCTCTCGCTTTGTAGCCGGCTGTTCGTCCGCTCCGCCACGAAGGCTGTCAATATTATTTGTTTTTACATAATGTAATAAAATATCTATTAACGTTTGAAAACTCTTAAAATTCAATTATATTATTTTTATCCGAGCACGCCAAAGTGACTGCACTACATCTGATGTTAAGCGTAGTGCAGTCCAAAAAACTAGCGACCACTGACAAACAATTAGTTTATCGGTGGTCACAAGAATCATGCCGGCCTGTATAAATGTTTTGTCCCTCTTCGGAGAGGGTAGAAGCAAATCGAGGGTTCTGCGACAGCACAGGCCGATGATCTCCTACCAGTTACCACCAGGAAAAAATTATACCAGCAGCAACAGCTGTTTTAGACTTACTGCGAATAATATAAAAAAATTAAAAAATGAAAATCATTGCATACCGTTTTTAACTTGCACGATGTTCAAAATGCATAGCATAGAGTTTTGAGTTTTATTTGGTCACTGAAATGTACAGATTTCCAGCGAAATGTGCGGCTTTATTTAAGATTTTTCAAATTTAGAAATGATGATACTAGACGTATTGCAGAATTGAAATTTTTCTCAAATGGACCAACAAAACAGTTGCTCAGTTAAAAGTCGGTCGTGTGTCGATGCCCTAAGTTCCACTTTATGCTTGCAGTGGCACGGGCGCGCTCGTTAGAGATTGGACGACTTTTTTTTGTCGAGCGACTCTTTTGCTTTCTTTGTGGTTCAGAATGCGACATGTGATGGTTTTTCATTTCTATTTTTGCCGGAACATTTATATTGTTTGTTAGATGTTGTGACGTCCGCCTACAAAGTGGACAGACGACCTGATAAAGGTCGCAGGTAGTCGCTGGATGCAGGCCGCTTCCAACAGGTCGGTCTGGAAATCTTTGGGGGAGGTCCTATGTTCAGCAGTGGACGTCCTGTGGCTGATGATGATGATGATGTTATCATATTTTATTTGACTGCCTCGGTGGCGCAGTTGTATTGGATACGCGGTACGACTGCTGAGCTGAGGTCTCAGGTTCGATCCCCGGGTCGGGTAAAGTGATATTGGATTTTTCTATAACGAAATTTTTCAGTATCATCCCGGACTCTAGAATTGTACCCGATATGGCGATAGGTTCGCCCCCTATCACATCATGGGACGGAAATACGCTCGGCGATAATTATGTGCGTGTACTGGTTACACCTCTGCCTACCCCTTCGAGGATTCCAGACGTAAGTGCGTATACTGTAAGTTTTAATTACAGGCTTATATGACACTTGGTCAGTGACTTACGTGCACACTTGGACGAACTTCTAACTCCGACGTATATTTGCTAATTCACAGCCTACCTAGCAATTTAAAATGCTGTTTCCTTTTATTTCCATTGAATAATACCATTCAGAACAAATAGTAGACAATTATTGGAGCTCGAACAGTGAAACATTGCAAACTCTACGCTATTACGTTCGCATTATTTAATACTTAGTGACGACTTCCGAAGAGTTACAATTTTATGGTAGGTTCCTCGTATGCAAGACGACGTCAGGGTTGGTAGCACCACTTTGTCCATTTCTACTGCCAAGCAACAATGGAAAGCACTATTGTTTTTCGATTTAAAGGACATTGAATCCAGTAATATTACTGTACATTATGATACACAGTTGATCCGCTACCTGGAGGATCACTCGCTGATCAGTGACCGACAATACGGCTTTCGGTCGAAACGATCAACGGGTGATCTTTTAGCGTACATGCTACATCGCTGGGGTGAGGCGGTTGATAAGCATGGCGAGGCTCTAGCCGTAAGTCTCGACATTGCTAAGGCATTTGATAGGGTCTGGCACCGTGGTCTTCTCTCCAAGCTTCCGGCATATGGGCTCCCCGACAACCTGTGCACGTGGATCTCCGGCTTTCTGCATGAGCGCAGAATGCGTGTCCTTGTCGAAGGACATGCTTCACGGCTCATGACAGTTAATGCCGGAGTCCCACAAGGCTCTGTGCTTTCGCCCACCTTGTTTATTCTGCATATCAATGATATGTTACCACTCGGTAACATTCATTGCTATGCAGATGACAGCACAGTGCATGGGCGTTACTGCAGTAAGCCTCCAGGTAGCCGGGAAGTCACTGAGAGGGAGTGAGAGAATCTCGTCATTGAGCTTAACCGGACCTTGGATCTCATTTCGGAATGGGGTGCAAGGAATCTGGTTGAGTTCAATGCCAAGAAAACACAGGTGTGCGCGTTCACGTGCAAGAAATCCCCGTTCTCTCCCCTCCCCAATCTTCGGGGTATCCCGCTCGCAATGCGGAATAGCCTTAATATCCTGGGTATGGATATTTGCTGCAATCTGAATCCAAGGAACCACATCGAGGGCGTAATATCCGCCACGCAGGGTCGGAATCCTGAACAGGGTGCGTCGGTTTTTTACTCCCGGTCAGCTTTACCGCTTATACAAAGCGCAAGCGCGGCCGGGTGTGGAGTACTGTTCGCACCTTTGGGACGGTTCCGCCCAATACTTACTCGATGCCTTGGACGGATTGCAGCGTCGGGCTGTCCGCATTGTGAATGATGCAGACGTTACAAGACACTTAGAACCGCTACAATTGCGGAGGGACATTGCCTCACTGAGCGTCTTGTACCGTCTGTATCACGGTGAATGCTCCGAAGAATTGTTTGACCTTATCCCATCCTCGCCTTTCCTTAACAGAACCACGCGTGCTGGCTTGCGGAGCCACAGCTTCGTGGTCTCCTCCATCTCGGCTCGAACAAAAAAGTTCGCAAATTCGTACTTCTGCCGGACCATTAAGCTGTGGAATAGTTTGGCGGCACACGTGTTCCCTCCTTCCTATAATATTGGGTCCTTTAAACGGAGTGTGAAGAAGCAGTTAGGCAGGCCGGCATGATTGTGCCGACCAACGATAGACACACTGTTTGTCTTTGGTCGACACTATTCCTGGATTGCGTTACACTTACCATCAGGTGTGGCGTAGTCATTGTGCCGAGCCAGGATTAAAAAAAAAAAAAGAAGACTACATGTTTTGTCTCGGAGTGACAGGCGCAGTTCAGTGCCGTGCAGTGTGCCATGTAGTGCTTTGTAATTCAAAGTTCTGTGAGGTGTTGCTTCTGTTTATGGGCAGGCGTAACGCTTACCAACAGGCGAGCGTCCTGCTCGTTTCGTCATTCAAACTATTAAAAAAAAATCCCCTCGTTTACTGGCTTCTGCTATAAAAAGGGAAATAATTGATCTAAACCCTGTCCATCGAAAAGGAAGACAAATGTAGTGGGGATACCCATGTTTATTTATCTTACTGCTCATCTCATCATTCATACGAAAATCATAAAACATTCATAACATCACGAATAACAAATGACCCGACCTTTGAGGCTCGTTGGCCTACAAAGTCCGTATTCATATGCATAATGCACAAAGGTTGTCTCCGTGGGGCCAGCGTGCAGCGTCAGTGTAAGAACACAAAAGCGCAGGTACCAGCCCCGAGTGGGACATCGGCTTTGTAAGGCAAATGTATAAATAAATTACACTTGGCAAAGGAATTCTTTGATACGGTGTTCGTGAGTGTGAAAGTAGTTTTTGTTTTTTGAAGTGAAAACTTCTTTAGCCGCATTGACTTTTTGGTAGTGTAAACTTTTGGTTTCGCGTCAGTGACATGCTAATGTTAATTCAGACTATACACATCCTAAATACCTGACCGTGTGCTGTGCGCGTTAGACGCTTTTTGGATGGGTGAAATCTTGTGAGCTCTGAGTATATGTAGCTATTCAGTCAGTCAGTCCGAGTCGAGTCGAGTCGAGTCGAATTAAATATTGAGAGTAGGTACATAAATATACTTAATAGTTATAAGTTTTCACTTCTATCGGTGGTCCCTATGACTGCCAATCTTTTTTTAACCCTAGTACATACTGTAGTAGTATATACTGGACACGGAATTCCTCTACAAAGAAGTTTCAGACCTTAGTCCACCACGCTGGCCTAATGCGGGCAGATTTCACATACCTTCCAAAATCTTATCGACAATTTCTCATATGCAAGTTTCCTTATGATGCTTCCTTCACCGTTAAAGGAAGGGATAATTCACAATGCATCACACGTAACAGAAATGTCAGAAAAGCATCCTCTTGAGGCTGGCTTTGTACTTATTACTTATGTCTCAGCAGTTCTTGCCACTCCCACCAGAGCTATACCCTCACACTCACAGACAGTAATAAGCTAACAGCTTGCATTTAAACTTTCACCTGATAGCATTATGCACTCATTTGCAAGTATATCTTAACATGACTGGCGGTGTGAGTGCTATTCTCCACATGTTTTAATAGCGCTCATATTCTGTGCATTCAGTATATCTATTCTAGAAATTTAAACAGATCTTCACTTTTCAGTTATCTCTATTGTTTTTGGTGTATTCACAGGTTAAAACAAATATGAGTGGTAGAGCCACGCTGTAGACAGTTTTGTCTACAGCATGATTGGGCCGGCTCAACCGGGTCATTACCACTGTCTCACAGAAAACCGACGTAAAGTAGCGGCTTGCTGCTGCGTTTCGTACGGTGAGTGAGATATCCGGAGGCCCAAATACCCCTTCCCTTCCCAATCCCTAATAACCCCTTCCTTTAAGGTCGGCAACGCGCCCATAATTCGTCTGATATTGTGGACACACATGGGCGGTGGAGATCACTTACCATCAGGTGACCCACTTGCTCGTTTGCCGATCACTGCCATAAAAAAAAATAAAAAAAATAAACACACAATTCTGGAATAGGATTTAAAAATAGACTTAAAATAAAAAATTGGCTCAGCGGGCGAGTAGCCGTAGTAGTAGTATGTTTATGGGATCCACAAATGTTCGTTTCGGGTCTGATTCTTTAAATGAGCGTTACACAAACTGTTGTTAATCCTTTTTTTTATTTAATTGAATGACGAGACGAGCAGGGTGCTCGCCTGATGGTAAGCGCCACGCCTGCCGATAAACAGAAGCAACACCACATAGAACTTTGAATTACAAAGCACTGCATGGCATGAGCTCGTCACCCCAAGACATAAGATGTTAAGTCTCATAATGCTCAGTAATTTCACTGGCTTCAACATTCTTCAAATCGAAACGCAACAGTGCTTACACACTGTTGCTTGGTGGCAGAAATAGACAAAGCGGTGGTACCAACCCAGCCTCTCGCATACGAAGGACCTACCACGTTGTATTCATGAATATTTTACAAGCATTTATTCAACAAACATATAAATTCTTAACTTGTAATAAAATATTCACATTAATGGTCGGGGTTCCCTGGGCCAGCTGATCCACTTGATTACTATCAAGCTAATTTTCCGTGAGTAGCTTCGTTTCGATGAGACACCCAACAATTCCCTATGCGAAAATTCTCTATTTTGGTAGCTAACAGAGGTAGCAAGGATAGAATATTTCGATTTGATGATACTAAAAATTTATTATTTTATTTGTAGGACAATATGACTGTTAAATTCTATAATTATTAACTAAGTAAGTAATAATATAATGTCTTCGATGGAATCCCAAATTGTCGGGATATTTCATTTATGCCCAAGGTTTTTTTGCCCATTTCATCGAAAGCTGACTGTAGGTTTTCTGTAGTCCAAGAACATATTCGAGCTCGCACTCCTTCCTTCTTTTATATTTTCGTGGCATCGTTCTGCTATAATCAGTAAAAAGTCCAAATATAAATACATAAATACATAAAAAATATAACAAACACTAAAAATATTTGAAAAATATACACTTACTCCATACATGGTGTATGGAGGGATAGATGCCCCTAAGGGCACCTATACCTTGAAAAATCAGGGCAACTATCCTTTGCGACAGGGATAGATGCCCAAGTATTTTTTAAATAAATTATAAACAAAATAGCATCTATTTACACCTAGATGCAGACTCAACGAACCAGTATATTGACGTAATAAAAAATATAATGGAATTTATTACTAATTATAAAGTTATACAATGCAAAATACTTACCTTTAAATCTTTGACGCATTCGTGAATTTCGCCAAGGAGATAATTACACGCACGAGCGAAACGCGCCTTCACCGCACGACTGTCAAAGGGTAACTGAGGTATGGGGTGACTGCGGCTCCTACTTATACAATTAATTCTTAGTCGGGCGTTCGGGAAGTTAGGTTTTTAGAATATGAGGCATCTATCCCGCTGCGGCATCTATCCCGGTTTTACCCTATATGTATTGTATGTGGGTGCGTGCTCCACCCCGCTGACGATACATCCTATCCTTTTGCGAGCTTTTATCCGAGCACGGCAAAGTGACTGCACTACACCTGCTAGTAAGCGCAGTGCAGTCCAAAAAATAAACCAGCGGCCTCCGACAAACAATAAGATTTTCGGTGGTCACCGAAATCATTCCGGCCTATATAAATGGGATACGAGGATGTACCCCTATACCCGCCCCAATCAACCATCAAGTCATGTCTCAAGCCCCTCGGGAGCACTGGATATACACTGGCTGATTTTCGTTAATAGTTTCGATTCGTTAATATTGAAACTAAATCAATGCAATAATTTAAAATCTTGCCGTTTTATTTTCGCTAATACTCGTCGTTTATCCGCTTAATACATTCGATAATTCGCTAGTTCATTCATATTCGATGTAATGTACGCTATGTAGATTTAATTTAATTTGTAAATTATGATATGTATTCTATTTAGGCAATTTTATGCTTTGAATTAATCGCTGTTATGCGTATTTGAAATATGCGGGATGGTAAAATGATTTCCTCGCGACAAAAAGGTATTGTATTATAGTTGTTATGTTAGTGTTTTTTAAATACAACGGTCGGCAAACGAGTAAGTGGTCACCTGATAGTAAGTGATCACCAACCATTAACACCTAAAATACCAAAAGAAACATGGATGCTTTGCTGACATTACAGGAAGAGGATAATTAAAGGATTCGCGAGGCCTTCCCCATACCATTGATTTGATTCTTCAAAAATTTGTCATTTGATGCTGTTACTTACAGACAGCATTTTATATCTATTTCTATAGATGATAACTCGTTATTCTACCACGGTTTAGTGATTACTCTAACGACAAATATAATGTCGACTGTACTGACTGACTGAAAAGTGACAACTCGACGGTTGGCAGAATTATGCCGGCCTGAAGTAATTGAATATATACTGGCTTATCCCGGAACGCGACTCGCCTGAACGAGCCATATCGCAGGTTTTTTTAACATGTGTACATGTGATTTAACAAAACTATGTAATATATCCCTTTGATTCTAAAAGTACACAGACAGCCACGGGTGTGCCCATAAAAGCGATATTAGTGTTCATTAGTGTATAATGACAGGATAAAATTATCAACGATGTCGAATAAAAGTTGTAGAGCCGCGCCTCTATGCTTTTAGCCAATTGGGGACACGGAAATTCTGCACTTAACATATTAGATGGACAAGATGTTGCGTTAAAATGACTTTGGGAACCTTGTGATATTTTTTGCACTTGCAAGTAGTAGACAGTATTGCCTAAGAAAGAAATAAAAACTATTTATTTGTACTTTTTCTAAAATTTAGATTAACATTAGATACTACAATTACGCGCTTCAGTTATGACAGGTACGAACGACGCAGTTTGACGAGCAAGGCGCTCGTCTGATGATAAACGCCACGCCTACCCATAAACAGAAGCAACACCACACAGAACTTTGAATTACAAAGCACTACATGGCACTGAACTGCGCTCATCATCCCGAGACATAAGATGTTAAGTCACATAATGCCCAATAATTTCACTAGCTTCAATGTCCTTCAAACCGAAATACAACAGTGCTTTTACGTTACACTTCAATTGAATGTTCAGCGAACTGAGATTAGATTATGAATAAACTAAAACTTGATATTCTGTTCCTCAAAGTTCAGACCAGTTTAATTATGCTCGTCAATGCAATCTCAATTTAATCACAATTTTGACGTTATAAGGACGAGATATTATTAAATTAATTAAATTAAAAAAAATTGCAGAATACCGTTTTTTCATTTCAATATAATGTGTATATTTGACATTGTTTTTGGTTTAAGAGAATACCATATGTGAAATTTTTGACGCTGAGACTAGATGGGAATGTTGTTTTGAACTTCTTTAATCAAAAGAATATTTATATTTAACCTATTGAAAAAGTGATTAATTCCTGTAAGTCGCTAGGCGGAACTACTCGATGTTTATGTACACAAGAAGGAATAGTATCGGCTATGAAGTACTAATATTTGAACGTTCGTGTATTAATAAGTTCTCACATCAAAGAAAAGTACACTTTCATCGCTCGCTTTTTATGTTATGCGATACACTATTATTTATTGCCTTCATCAAAAATGTATTGCTGTATAAAGTCTTTCTGGCTTTCTTTTTTCTTTATGATAACAAGGACATCTTCCCGTATACGTAGATAAAAGAGACAAATAATTATATATTTAATAAAAATGCATAATGAGGATACTTGCCGAATTGAGAAACTCATTTTGAAAGTAGGTTAAAAAAGCATTAATCTTCTACTTCAATACTAATGAATCTATCGTCTATTTATTAGTAGCTGTCCCTCGCGGTTTCACCTGCCTGTTACTACACTGCTCCAATGGATTTTAGCGTGATATAAATACATATAAACCTTCCTCATGAATCACTATATCTATTGCTGAAAGCTGCTTTAAAATCCGTTGAATAGTTAAAAGATCGAAGCGAACAGACAGCGGAAGCGAGTTTATTTTATACTATGTAAAGATTTTAGAAGGTAAATTACATAATTTACCTCGTCCTATGCACCCTGAATGTTTCACTTCCTACTATGCTATCGTCATATATTTCAAAACCATAAATATTGTACATTAACTAAAGTGTCCATTAGTCTGAATTCGTACCGATCCATCGGTTTGTCGCCAGCGTGGCATCGCTTTATGCAATTTAAATTGCGGAGGAATTAATTTGCCCAACGATACGCATCTCATTTCCCTAGGCGTATTCCCTTTGGCCTTTTTGTCACTTTAAAAATTGTGACGTATTAGCTTTGATGGTAAATAGAGGGTCGTTGAAAAAAAATTAACGGCGATCTGAGGTCGGGAAGTGGGAAGGGGGGGGCTTTTAAGGGTAAAAAACGGTTTATCTCGATTTCCGGAAAAACTACAAGTCCTATGGAAAAAAGTTAAATCGCAAAGTTGTAGGTAATAAAAAGATCTACAACTTTTGTATACACACTTTCTTCACATAACCTCAAAATATATGTGAAAAATTCAAATAACCAAGTTTTTTGTTTTTATTTTTATTTATTATAATAAATCATTTTTTTTCACGAAATTTGGTGAAAACTTACCTTTTTGTATCCCAAATACACTGTAATTTTTTTGATTTAAAATATTTATTTTTGCACCTTATTTTGACTTAATATCGAAAAAGCAGCCTAATTTTCAAACGAAAATTCTCACGTCAAAATATGAGCTTTTTTAAAAAAGTCTGTTGGTTTCTTGTTCATTGAATTCTCTACTTTCTGATGGTGTAAAAAAATATATATGTCGGATCAAGAAGAGTACGGACACTGAATTGACCTGTTTAAATAACGTCAATTGTCGGTACCGCCACTCATATTGATAATTTGAGGGTGGTTTGTGTTGTTTACCAAGTAATTCTACTTTCGAAGTAGGGATAGTGAAAATCCCTCTATATAAAGTGGCGTCTTGCCATTTCAAGATCAGTTGAGTTCGGTCCGTGAGTCGTAACAGTAGGAAATTGCTAAAACTATGGCAAACTAGGGTCATTTAAGTACAGTGTTAATGTGAATAATTAATTGAGTGTAAATATTGTGATTTATAACCGCGAAGTGTGTCGGGTTAAAATGTCTGTGTATTCTCAGTATTGTTACGGGTGGATTTTTCTGTCGCCGGTTCTTTTTGCCACCTATGATTGTTTTCCGAGCCGGTAGTAGTTTAAAAGAGTGAATAAACAATAATGTGATAATCCTGCGTAATTATTGGGACCTCTCGTACGCCTTACATCCTGATTACATCAAATGAAGTGCCAAGGGTTGTAAAACCCTCCTTTCTGACTCATCTACATGGAGTACACCGCGACATCAGAAGCCGGGATGGGCCCCACAGCCTATCCATTAATCACGCCCGATGAATTTCAACTGTCTACAAAGCAGTAGTAACTCTGAGCGGCGGTTATTGAGACGCGTGTGGCGGTTTTCCGCTTCACCGGCGTTAGTTATCCATCAATGGCTGACGTGGTTGCTGAAACAGGATGTTTGTGCGTGCATTAATAAGTGTGCGCGAGGCGAAGTATCAAACCATGTGCCGGAGCCGGGGATATTGGGTTTGGTTGCTCGACCTCATTAGAGTCTTAAGATAAGTGGGTGGTAAACTTACGTTTCCCCCTTAAAGATGTGTTTAGTACTCGTGGCGATCAATGGGACCTGGCTCTCTGACGGCTGGGACTGGACATTGAGTGGACACTATAGCCCGGTTACACGGTTCGAAGGGTCTTGCGAGCTAGTCTTAAGGTGTGTGGGTGACAGGCGTGTACGTCTTCCCCTTAATGATACCTTCCGTACTGGCGGCACAGGCTAGGACTGTCCCCGTTAATGAGACTAGAGTTCCATGTGCGCTTATAATTTCGCAGCTACAATGGTGTGTCATGTGGCAGTGTATGGGGAGTGATGGAAATTAGAATTCTGTCATTCACAATGCAATGAGATTTCTTTTTATTCGTGTAATAATGATGTCTTCAATCATTTACATGTTCTTATGTTTCATGTTCAAACGGATGCCTGTGATGTGGCACCGGCGCTGGAGTTCCCGATCGTTGAACCATAACGCGGTACCCACGCTATGGCGGTTCACGCGTACGGCTTACAAAGCAGCTTTGCGGGACGACTGTGATCGAACGCATTTACGACTATTGAGTTATACGTCGAGGATTTGGTGAGATCATTCCATTTTATGTAGTTCGCGTATAAAAAGTAATTTGAAATACCTACAGATGTTGTAGAATTGTTAAGATGTAGTGACCCATCGCTATAGCGATTGCCTACCGAAATCAAAGTGGTTTTCGCTGTCAAGTAAAGCTATGCACTCACCGTTCGCTAAAAACCTAATGCAGGGAATCTATTTTATTGCATTTTACATCAATCCATCTTGATGTCATTGCAGATGTGAATAATGTTTTACTATTCGTGTATTTGACTACGATCTGTGATTAATTGAATTAGATCTTTGCTACAGTTCTCTTAAAAGTTATGCGTCATACACACAGGAACCTGTAATAACCATTTTTAATGTTCTCCTTGTATGTTTCTTACATGCTTAAACAAACTCCTGTGGTGAGCGTGGCGCTGACGATTATGAAGTCTGTCCAGAGGAATTGCCCGGTCGTTTGTCTGCACTGCTGAGGGACATCTAAGGACAGATGAGTATTCATGTGAACTAATTCTCTTTGATGTCGAATCCCAAACTAGGACTTATATTAATCCTTTTAACTTGAAACCTTCACAAAGGTTAAGTGATGGTTTAAATTAGTCAGGATTGGTCGAAGCGGATAGGCATCAGGTTGCGAGTTCGATTCCCGCACCCAAGACAAATGTTTATGTGTGACTTTGAGCATCTTCCTTAATGAATTTGTATCCTCTATTTCTTTATTCGCGGTAATTCATAAAAGAAAAAAAGAAATAATACACACATCAAAAGATGCATTTGGCGTGCGGATCCGACCCATAACCACAAAAGACGTTGATGACGATATGGAGGCGTCATACAACAACTAAAAGAACAACCCTACTGTTGGGCAAATATTACTAAGATTATGTTGTAGGCGGACGGAGACGTCCTATACAAATCAAATGCTAAAAGAACAACCCTACTGTTGGGCCAATATTACTAAGATTATGTTGTAGGCGGGCGGAGACGTCCTATGACAAATCAAATGCTAAAAGAACAACCCTACTGTTGGGCAAATATTACTGAGGTTATGTTGTAGGCGGGCAGAGATGTCCTATGACAAATCAAATGCTAAAAGAACAACCCTACTGTTGGGCCAATATTACTAAGTGACAAATCAAAAAGATGTTATGTGTGGTCGAGTGATGCCCCAAAGCCATATCAAAAAGATGGTTATTCTTCGTTTAGGTGACTCATAACCAAAACTAAAGATCCAAGTATTCTAAGGATCAAATACATTTCGTATGTAGTGGTTTTTGTAATGCTTGAATATTTACCCCTTTTTTTTATGAATTACTGTTGTCATGTCGAATGAACATTAACATCGTGTAATCTGTTATCACGTGGAGTGAGCAGAGCCTAAAATACGAAATAAGTACTAGAGTTAGGTGTACTGTGGAAGTACCTAACCCCACAATATTTTGTTGTCACATCACACACACACAACTTATTCATCTCTTTAGATGCCTATGCAAAGTACCAAACTGAGCACGCGTGGTCTTGCAGAATGGCCGGAACAAAGCAAATCAAACACTAACCGAAACAAAGAAAGGAAAAGAAAAAAAAAAAAAAAAGAAAAAAATCTTCTCGACTCATTGAATTTCCAGTTAGTTATTCCTGAGCTTTTAACTCTGTCTTAGCCTTTAGGGATATTCTGGTCATTTCTGGTATCAACATACAAACTAATGGTCAGGAACGAGCCGAGCAATCGTGCAAATCGATGTGAAATAATCTGGTCGGCCCCTTCCTACTTATTACTGTGTCTGGTAACTAGAAATTCTGAGTTTACCAGACAATAACTGAACAATATGTTGAAATCATTTATGATTATGGTGTTAAGCCAAAATATTATTAGGATTTGTTTTCAGAGCCTCTGTGGACCACGGTCATAAGACCTAGACCACAGCATCGTCCTTCCCATTTCCTTTGAACTTTATCATAAAATAAAACTGTGTGGATCACGGCGTACGTGACCAGACCAGACCACATCATCAATTATAAATGCAAACGTGTAAAATGCGTGGAGCATACAAACACGGTCTACGAGAACATTTTTCTTGTTTTTTAGAGCCTCTGTGGACCACGGTCATTATAAGACCTCACCATCGTCCTTCCCATTTCCTTTAGAGCCTCTGTGGACTACGGCGTACATGACCGCCCAGACCACAGCATCATCCTTACTACGAGAATACTTGCTTATCATCACAAGCACTCCAATATCTTACTCACTTCCCTACTTACAGCTAATCCTAATTATTTAATACTCATATGAACGTTGTTTTTATTACATACTTGCTTCGATATCTATAACTTAGTTAGTCCCTGTGTTTACGTTTACCAATGTGACCAAGGTATAAAAATAACAGCTGATAACTTGATTATTGGAATCGGTTATCATTGATAAGTTCAGCCTACAATATGCTAAGGCACAGAACTTTTTGGACTCATTTTGTAGCGACAACAACTTCAACCACAAACAAGTTATCAGCTAGTGTACCTATGAATGGATACCTAGCTCAAAGAAAAATTACTCTCATTTTCAGAACCGTGACTGGCGCAGAGCACGCGCCGCCCTGCAGAATGGCCGTGTCGGATCAAGAAGAGTACGGACACTGAATTGACCTGTTTAAATAACGTCAATTGTCGGTACCGCCACTCATATTGATAATTTGAGGGTGGTTTGTGTTGTTTACCAAGTAATTCTACTTTCGAAGTAGGGATAGTGAAAATCCCTCTATATAAAGTGGCGTCTTGCCATTTCAAGATCAGTTGAGTTCGGTCCGTGAGTCGTAACAGTAGGAAATTGCTAAAACTATGGCAAACTAGGGTCATTTAAGTACAGTGTTAATGTGAATAATTAATTGAGTGTAAATATTGTGATTTATAACCGCGAAGTGTGTCGGGTTAAAATGTCTGTGTATTCTCAGTATTGTTACGGGTGGATTTTTCTGTCGCCGGTTCTTTTTGCCACCTATGATTGTTTTCCGAGCCGGTAGTAGTTTAAAAGAGTGAATAAACAATAATGTGATAATCCTGCGTAATTATTGGGACCTCTCGTACGCCTTACATCCTGATTACATCAAATGAAGTGCCAAGGGTTGTAAAACCCTCCTTTCTGACTCATCTACATGGAGTACACCGCGACATATACATTACTATGGTAAATGTGCTCAGAAAATGCAAAGAAACGAACTACTAAATAACAGGTAGTAAGGCCCAGACCCACCTAGCCCCTTCCCCACTTCTTTACGATGGGCTAAAATTTTCCGTAGATCACTCAGGTATATAAGTTATATTAAAATAACAATAAAGAGGCATCTACGCATATAATTTAAAGAAGATTCTACAACTTACTCAAAATATTGTAGATATGTCTTATTAAATATTAACTTATAACTTTACATTTTCTGAGCACATTTACCATAGTAATGTATATATTTTTTTACACCATCAGAAAGTAGAGAATTCAATGAACAAGAAGCCAACAGACTTTTTTAAAAAAGCTCATATTTTGACGTGAGAATTTTCGTTTGAAAATTAGGCTGCTTTTTCGATATTAAGTCAAAATAAGGTGCAAAAATAAATATTTTAAATCAAAAAAATTACAGTGTATTTGGGATACAAAAAGGTAAGTTTTCACCAAATTTCGTGAAAAAAAAATGATTTATTATAATAGATAAAAATAAAAACAAAAAAAAACTTGAGAGGTGTCAAGGGACACCCGGATGGAACGAAGTTCCTTTCGATTAATTAGTGAAGGAATTTTAATAAAATTTTATTTGTCTATCTATTGTAGTTTCTGAGATATTTGAATTTTTAGAGATATTTTTACAGATCTTTCTTACTGGGGGGTCGAAATTTATTTTTATTGGGGCCAAAGTGTCGGGCTCAATAAGCCGATTGCGACAAGCCGTCGCACGACCCTCTAGCCTCAAAAATTACCGATTTAGGCCGAGGGGGGGGGGAGGACAAATTGGGTGGGGGTAGGGGGAACGGGTTTGAACACCTGGTACTTCCATAATTCTCGAAGCTCCAGGGAGGTCGGCTAGCGTTGGCTGGTCAATCGGCGCGCGTGACGTCACCCGGAAGGTTCTCGATTTCTCTCGAACCTTCCGTTGATCGATGGACTGCTCGCGCTTGACCACCTCTCGGGCTTGACTAAAATGATCTCGATCTCGGGGGGGACGGAGGGTCCGAAGGGAGCACACCGGCTGCTACGTCGCCCAGCCCGTAAATCGGCGAGCACCGGCCGGTCTTACAGTCTACGTGACGTCACACCGAACGTTCTAGAGAGTTCCAGAACATTCGATGTGAGTCGTAATACTAAACAGTCATCCCGTAGACTATATATTAGACACTGTATAATCTGGAAGCAGCCAACATTCAAATATTTTATGATAGGTAATTTGGTGACTGGCTACTAAGGGCGCATTTATATGACAAGGAATCCCACCGCGTTGTGGCCGCGCGGCGGCCGCGCGGCCGCCGCGCTCGAACCACTCGAAAAACTAATGTAAACTCTATTGACTAAGCCATAATGTTTAATACTTCGCAACGCTCCAACCACGCGGCGACTGCGCGATCGTGTAAACGGCCGCACGAAATTTTTCGCGTCGTCTAAACGCAGCCTAAACGGTGGACCGCCGCGCCGTGTTCGATAATCAAAAATTCAAATTTCAAACCACGTCTACATTTCCATATGTCATAAGTTTTACTTTTATTAACGGAATTTCGACTTTAACTTTGTGTGCTAGATATCAAATTAATATTATATTTATTCTTGGTCGGAGAATTATGTCGTGCCAACTTTTCGTACCAATTTTTTCCGTCTAGCCCCCTTTCGCAACGCGCGATAAGGAACTACGTTCCAAAACTTGAGAGGTGTCAAGGGACACCCGGATGGAACGAAGTTCCTTTCGATTAATTAGTGAAGGAATTTTAATAAAATTTTATTTGTCTATCTATTATAGTTTCTGAGATATTTGAATTTTTAGAGATATTTTTACAGATCTTTCTTACTGGGGGGTCGAAATTTATTTTTATTGGGGCCAAAGTGTCGGGCTCAATAAGCCGATTGCGACAAGCCGTCGCACGACCCTCTAGCCTCAAAAATTACCGATTTAGGCCGAGGGGGGGTGAGGACAAATTGGGTGGGGGTAGGGGGAACGGGTTTGAACACCTGGTACTTCCATAATTCTCGAAGCTCCAGGGAGGTCGGCTAGCGTTGGCTGGTCAATCGGCGCGCGTGACGTCACCCGGAAGGTTCTCGATTTCTCTCGAACCTTCCGTTGATCGATGGACTGCTCGCGCTTGACCACCTCTCGGGCTTGACTAAAATTATCTCGATCTCGGGGGGGACGGAGGGTCCGAAGGGAGCACACCGGCTGCTACGTCGCCCAGCCCGTAAATCGGCGAGCACCGGCCGGTCTTACAGTCTACGTGACGTCACACCGAACGTTCTAGAGAGTTCCAGAACATTCGATGTGAGTCGTAATATTAAACAGTCATCCCGTAGACTATATATTAGACACTGTATAATCTGGAAGCAGCCAACATTCAAATATTTTATGATAGGTAATTTGGTGACTGGCTACTAAGGGCGCATTTATATGACAAGGAATCCCACCGCGTTGTGGCCGCGCGGCGGCCGCGCGGCCTCCGCGCTCGAATCACTCGAAAAACTAATGTAAACTCTATTGACTAAGCCATAATGTTTAATACTTCGCAACGCTCCAACCACGCGGCGACTGCGCGATCGTGTAAACGGCCGCACGAAATTTTTCGCGTCGTCTAAACGCAGCCTAAACGGTGGACCGCCGCGCCGTGTTCGATAATCAAAAATTCAAATTTCAAACCACGTCTACATTTCCATATGTCATAAGTTTTACTTTTATTAACGGAATTTCGACTTTAACTTTGTGTGCTAGATATCAAATTAATATTATATTTATTCTTGGCCGGAGAATTATGTCGTGCCAACTTTTCGTACAAATTTTTTCCGTCTAGCCCCCTTTCGCAACGCGCGATAAGGAACTACGTTCCAAAAAGAACTTTATAAAATGACGAAAAATAGCGATTAAAATATAAATTTAAAATATATAAATGGCTTCCGTGGCGTAGTGGCTGAATAGCCGGCTGCGAATCGTGAGGCTGTGGGTTCGATTCCCGCACTGAGACAAATGTTTGTGTGATCCAGATATATTTGTTTCGGGTCTAGGTGTTGTGGGACCGTAAGTCCCTCGTAGTTCCTGATACCCACGACACAGGTTTATGTAGTGAGGAGTCAGGACTATGTGTTTGACTGTTGAGTGTATTTATTTATTTAATTGTTTACACGGATTTTCGAGCATATTCCAACACAAGTATCATAAATATCTTTGTACTGTTCTCGGCTTATATAATAATCTAACCGCTAGAAACCCCTCACTTTAATTAGAAAAACATCTGTAACTTTTAAAAGACTAAATAGATTTTCTTCAAACATGGAAAGAATCTAATATCTCGGTTAGATCAACTTTAAAAAAACCGCATTAAAATTGGTCTATTCGTTTAGGCGCTATGATGCCACAGATAGATATGTGACAAACGAAGGTTGATCAATGAGCGAAAACGGGACACAATCATCAATCAATCAATTTTTACCTAAAGTTGAGAAAACCGAAGTAAAATAGCGGCTAGCTGCTGCACTTCGTACGGTGAGTGAGATATCCGGAGGCCCGAATCCCCCTCCCCTTTCCAATCCCATAATCATCCTTTGCCTTTATGGTCGGCAACGCGCCTATGATTCTTCTAGTATTGTAGGCGTACATGTGCGGTGGAGATCACTTACCATCACGTGATGTACTTGCTACGTTATGCTATATAAAAAAAAACGATAAAATGAGTAAACAAAAGTTTCTCGAAGCCTTCTCTTAAAAGCGCTGATCTAAAAAGAATTCCCGACTTCAATTTAACAAGGCTTTCTACCATAATCAGCTTAACGCGGCCACGTAGTGCCTTTTAGCTCTAGAAAATCCATTAATCTTTAAAAGATTGCTTCTCGAGAGTGTTCGAGTACAGTCGATACGGAATTGCTGCAGATTTGCTATTATCTTTCTAAGATATATCTCAATGAGTTCCTTTGTAACATAATTCTATTCCCTTTAGCATTGTTTATAGCTGACCTGATAAAGATCGCAGGAAGTCGCTGGATGCAGGCCGCTTCCAACAGGTTGGTCTGGAAATCTTTGGGGGAGGCCTATGTTCAGCAGTGGACGTCGTGTGGCTGATAATGATGATGATGATGATTGTTTATAGCATGAGTATAATCTGAGAGATGAGATTGTAATATTTGCGGATTTTGAGGGATTTACACTGTGACTTGACTTTAAGTTGAGTAATGAACCTAAAGGTATATAATGACATTTCTATGGTTACAACCCAGAAGGATGTTCTATTCAAAATAAGTTAAAAAGCGAACACTGATCAAATCAAAATTCAAAACTAAAAATATTATTTGCTTGACCTAAGTATCTGGGACTACCTTGAGGTGATGAATTACACGGGTCAACACAAAATTTGACCTTGACTTTAAAGCATATTATTTCGATATTTTAGGTCTTAATTAGACGAAAAAAATATATATGACATGAAAAAGTTTGCTTTTGTATTGAGGAGGCCGATTTAAAGATATCTTTCAAAATCTGTGGCTTTAATTTTTTATTGAAGATGAAACGTTTCAAATAAATATTTTTATTGTTATTTATTAAGTTTTATTATCAAAATAACTTACAATAAGTGGAAAATAATTTAAAAGTGCAAGCTTTTACTTTTTCTTTTATGTTCATAAGTACTTTTTCTTACTAAGCCCCAAATATATTCTCCCATCATCTTTTCATTGTATTGGCCTTGATAATGTTGTTCAAAGCTCATAATGTCCTCATGAAAACGTTCTCCTTGCTCTTCTGAATACGCTCTCATGTTGTTTTTAAATGTATCTAAATGATAATGCAGCATATGTACTTTTAATGACATCCTACACAGCATGGCCTTAATATTTTTTAGCATATCATCAACTACGTATTTTTTAGCTTTATTTCCTTCCAGAAACTACTGCTTTAAAACTACTCACTTTTTGAGTACGATTCAGCAACGTTAGAAATAAAACAAATCGCCTTTTGAGTACGATTCAGCAACGTTGGAAATAAAACAAATCGCTTTTTGAGTACGATTCAGCAATGTTGGAAATTTTTCATCGGTGAAAATCTGTCTAATTTGCGGACCATCAAAAACCCCAGCTTTAATTTTGCTTCTGACTTGTAATCTATCTCATTCTCTCGCAGGCTAAATCCTATTTTTGAATATGTATGTCTTTGTCGTGACGCATTTTCGTTTCATCGAGTTTCAAAGCACAACGATTCTAAAGAAGTTTCACTTCAATAAAAATTTATATATCTGTCATATTTGATTCACTGCTTAATTAAAAATTGCTTACCTTTCAAACATCTTTTACAATAACTACAAGCAACATGTGGAGCCCATGGCTTGTCTTGATGCCGAACAAGTCAGTCAAAATATGCTTTGTAGGCTTCACAGAGAACGTCAGATGTCTTTAGTTCGTATTTTACATCGCCAACTTTAATAGATTGACCATATATATAAAAAAATGCATCAGCATCATATTTACACTTTCGCGACGATATTTTTAGACTTGTACAAAACACCTAATCCTTGTTTATCACTCGAGTGCCATCTAGCGGCACTTTTTGAACGTAAAATCCCCACTCTGATCGCGCAGTAGTTTTAAATGTATTAAAATTTATGAAAAAATCAAAAATGAGTATTATTACTACAACTATCACAAAAGCAAACTTTATTCCAAAAAAAGGTATTTTCTTTTCGGTTTTGTGCATAATTAATCGAAAAATTATAAAATAAACTTTAGGACAAAGAACTAAATTTTTTTTGTAGACCCGTGTTACCTGGGATTGAAATTTGTGCCCGGTATGGTGATAAGCTTGCACATATCACATCATGGGACGAAAATAAGCTCAATGAAATGTGGATTGGTAGTTTCGTGCGCGTATCATATGTTAGGCTAAGATCTGGTTCTAGACCTCCTGGTTCATGGGTATTCTCCTGCTGTATTCCAAATAATCTGTTACATGTTATACAAATTACAATAATCTCATTGTGATTAGGCTTCTTCGATTCGAAACTACAGCTGAATTGAATTCCAGGTGATAACAGCGAGTCGGTGCCTGGTGCTGTGTGCAGACAGCCGCGGCGAGATGGAGTCTTGGGCCGGAGCACTGCGCGGAGCTCTCCATCGAGGTGCAGACGTGGCCGACCTCGTCGCGAGGCTCTCGTCGGGTGATCATCACTGGTAAGTCGACACCAGGTGGCCTTGGTCTAGTATACTACTCGGAGCTCTCCATCGAGGGGCGGACGTGGCCGACCTCGTCGCGAGGCTCTCCTCGGGTGATCATCACTGGTGAGTTGACACCAGGTAGCCTTGGTCTACGCCGAGCTCTCCATCGAGGTGCAGACGTGGCCGACCTCGTCGCGAGGCTCTCCTCGGGTGACCATCACTAGTTAGTTGACACCAGGTAGCCTTGGTCTACGCGGAGCTCTCCATCGAGGTGCAGACGTGGCCGACCTCGTCACGAGGCTCTCTTCGGGTGATCATCACTGGTGAGTTGACACCAGGTAGCCTTGGTCTACGCGGAGCTCTCCATCGAGGGGCGGACGTGGCCGACCTCGTCGCGAGGCTCTCCTCGGGTGTGATCACCCGATGAGATCATGATGATTCATTGGTGAGTTGACACCAGGTAGCCTTGGTTTACGCGGAGCTCTCCATCGAGGTGCAGACGTGGCCGACCTCGTCGCGAGACTCTCCTCGGGTGATCATCATTGGTGAGTTGACACCAGGTAGCCTTGGTATAGTATACTACTCGGAGCTCTCCATCGAGGTGCAAATGGGGCTGACCTTCTCACCAAGCTATCCTCGGGTGACCATCACTAGTGAGTTGACACCAGGTAGCCTTGGTATAGTATACTACTCGGAGCTCTCCATCGAGGTGCAAATGGGGCTGACCTTCTCACCAGGCTATACTCGGGTGACCATCACTAGTGAGTTGACACCAGGTAGCCTTGGTATAGTATACTACTCGGAGCTCTCCATCGAGGTGCAAATGGGGCTGACCTTCTCACCAGGCTATACTCGGGTGACCATCACTAGTGAGTTGACACCAGGTGGCCTTGGTATAGTATACTACTCGGAGCTCTCCATCGAGGTGCAAATGGGGCTGACCTTCTCACCAAGCTATCCTCGGGTGACCATCACTAGTGAGTTGACACCAGGTGGCCGTGGTCTAGTATACTAATCGGAGCTCTCCATCGAGGTGCAGATGGGGCTGACCTTCTCACCAGGCTATCCTTGGGTGACCATCACTAGTGAGTTGACACCAGGTAGCCTTGGTATAGTATACTACTCGGAGCTCTCCATCGAGGTGCAAATGGGGCTGACCTTCTCACCAGGCTATACTCGGGTGACCATCACTAGTGAGTTGACACCAGGTAGCCTTGGTATAGTATACTACTCGGAGCTCTCCATCGAGGTGCAAATGGGGCTGACCTTCTCACCAAGCTATCCTCGGGTGACCATCACTAGTGAGTTGACACCAGGTAGCCTTGGTATAGTATACTACTCGGAGCTCTCCATCGAGGTGCAAATGGGGCTGACCTTCTCACCAAGCTATCCTCGGGTGACCATCACTAGTGAGTTGACACCAGGTGGCCGTGGTCTAGTATACTAATCGGAGCTCTCCATCGAGGTGCAGATGGGGCTGACCTTCTCACCAGGCTATCCTTGGGTGACCATCACTAGTGAGTTGACACCAGTTAGCCTTGGTCTACGCGGAGCTCTCCATCGAAGGGCGGACGTGGCCGACCTCGTCGCGAGGCTCTCTTCGGGTGACCATCACTGGTGAGTTGAGTTGAGTAGTTGTTGAGAATCTGTGCCCTGTATGGCGATGGGCTCACCGCCTGTCACATCATGGGACGGAATTATGCTCGGTGTGCTATGGGTATACTAGTAATAACTCTGCCTATACACACGACACACGACGACGCATCAACTTTGATGAGCTCGAGTGTCATATGGAAATTTTCTAGTCCAGTGAAGTGATTGTTCCGAAGAACCAACGTCTATCCACAGCAAAGCCACTTGACACACAGACACAAGTGTTTATTTTTCTCTCTTTCCCTCCGTCAGTTTATAGGCCAGTCCTCGGCAAACCTAACAATGGGACACCGAGGCGTAGAGTGCCGAATGAAATTCATTAAGTGCTTTTTATTGGATTAAAGAGGGAAATTCTGGGATTTTTCCTCTTTACGATACAGAAGGCTTTGTTCAAAGCAATTATGATACTGCTCTGAGATATTACTTTTTTGAATACGAGATTTTTTTTTGTTGTTGCCTACACCCCGAATGAAATGGGAAACGCTTTGTTTGATAACAGTGGATTTTATTTGAAACGTGGTATTATTATTATAAAAGTACATTTAATTTTATCATGTGTTGTGCCTTTTTTATCCGAGCACGGCAAAGTGACTGCACTACACCTGATGGTAAGCGTAGTGCAGTCCAAAAAATTAGCGACCACCGGCAAACAATGAGTTTATCGGTGGTCACCAGAATCATGCTGGACTGTATAAATGCTTCTTCCCTCTCTAAAGAGGGATACCCGATGCAGGCACAGTGATACAAGGATGTAGTCCACGTCCCATATGTTAGTAACCTCGTGTGCCAGATCTAGATATTTGGGCACCTTAATAATTAATAATAATACCTTATTTTTACAATGCTGCAGTCTAAATATAACCTTTATAAGCAAACAGAGTTTCCGTTATACTTAAAGTTATAACTTACTCTTAATTAACAATAACAAAGCCAAATAAACATATTTGACACAATAGGAAACCAAGTTAATAAGAGAAGTTAGATAGTGCGATCGCAGATTTAAAAGAAATACAGAAAATTTACAATTGTAATGTAATGTTACGCAATAACTTAATAAACTCACGATTGTACGTATGTTGCACCATCTGTATTATAAAGTAGGCTAATTTCTTAATAATTATGTTCAAATAAGTTTTTGACGAATATTACACCAGTCTTATAGTATAATAGTCAGCACGTTCTTATAATATGTATATTTAAGTTTTTCGGCAATTAATTCTGGACATTAAACTAAAGGACTCTGAACAAGCAAAACATGTCTTAATCCAAGAGTCGCCATCGCCAAAACACTACGCAATTATGTTCTATAGTTACGAATTCCACAATAACTTCATTTATCCGACAGGTACGCGGCAACCCACGCACGGCCCACGTTCTGCAACGTGTGTCGAGAGCCGCTCGGTGCGTTGGGCACAGCACATGCGCTCGCCTGTGAGCTGTGCAAGTTCAAGGCGCACAAGCGCTGCGCCTCCCGGGCACCTCCGTCGTGCAAGTGGAGCACGCTCGCATCTCTCGGACCGCACGTAGTCGAGGATCCTGACGGGGTAAGGTGTTTTTTATCATGCCATTAACCTGACATCTAATGTCTCGAGGTGACATGCCCAGTGCAATGTCATGCATGCATTTTAAATTAAAAGTTCTGGAGGGCTGCGCCATTTATGGGGAGGCGTGGTGCTTACCCTCACCTCGTCATCTAGTTGTATAAAAATCAACGTTAATCAACGTAAAAATCGTCGGCAAACAATATATTTATATACAAAACATGTATAAAGGCGGACTTAATGCCAGAGGCATTCTGTAACATTCAACCTACGGGCGACGCAGAGACTACACAACGTGGGTGTATAAAAGTTATGAAAGAAATTTAATACTATATCAGATATTAATACATAAATCTACTGACATATAAATGAATACTTAAATTTGTATAAATAAAGACATGTTATAAATATATATACATACATGTGATATATATACATACATGTGATATATATACATACATGTGATATATATAATAAGAGATGAATCTGCTGAAGTTCTGATCTTGTTACATCATCAGCCAGGGATACGAACTTTATTGATATGACAGCCTCCGTGGCACTGCGGGCGAGTAGCCGGCTGTGAAGCGAGAGGTCGCGGGTTCGATCCCGCTCCGACACAAATGTTTGTGTGATCCACAAATATTTCGGGGTCTGGGTGTTGTGAGACCGAAAGTCTCTCGGAGTTCCTGATACCCACGACACAAGACTCGTATCTTACTGTGGGGTCAGGACTATGTATGTGACTTTTGGGTGTATTTATTTATTAAGTTTTAATTTTAAATGTAAACCGATTGGTGCACGTCCTAATTTTGAATCACCTGAATACAAAACCTAAATGGTACAATCAGTTGTAGCTTTAACTGCGCGTGACTAACCGTTCGGCCTCCATTAGAAGTCGTTAAACGTAAGCACCTGTGTCCCGCAACCCGCGTCCCGGGACCCTCTCCCGCGGGTCTCTACCCCGGGACGGCATTAAAGCCATTAATTTGTATTGTAATCAGACGAAATGCTATTGAAATGCTTCGTTGTAACCGTATAAAAGGAACTACTATTGGTTCGTGTTTAGGTTATACCTTCGAATTTTATTGTAATGTTTTAAATAAAGAATGAAAGAAAGAAAATATTTTATTTGCAACAAGCATGATGGCAAAGGAATTACATTTTTTTTTAAGTGAAACTTCTCTAGAATCGTTGTTATTTGAAAATTTGATGAAACGAAAAAGGCGTCACTAAAGAGGTTGGAAAGAAACAAGATCTTAAGTAATGTAAATATATGAAATGTAATATTTCGCATTAAAATTTTAAATAATTTTTAAGCTTGGTAAAAGTATTATAAAAATAATAAACCTTTTAATTATCCTAATACCACTGATACTCTATTTGTATCTCATTCTCTTGTAGGCTACTTTTCTGAAGTTTCACTTCTGCCGTGTTTGAATTGCACACACACACTCCTTTTTTTGAAGTGATGAAGGTGATTTTTTGAACTTCTTATGGGAGGGTGAATCGAAACGTTCCGTAACGCGAGCGGTCCATCGACCAGCGTTAGCCGACCTCCCTGGAACATCGATTATTTCGAAGTCCCAGGTGGCGTCACACAGTGACCAGTCAGCATGGACCGGACTTTGACCGGGCTTTAACCGGACTTTGACCGGGCTATGACCGGAGTTTGACCGGACTTTGACAGGTCTTTGGCCGGACTTAGACCGGACTTTGACCGGGCTTTAACCGGACTTTGACAGGTCTTTGGCCGGACTTAGACCGGACTTTGACCGGACTTTGACCGCACTTAGACCGGACTTTGACCGGACTTCGACCGGTATTTGACCGGACTTCGACCGGACTTTGACCGGACTTTAACCGGACTTTGACTGAACTTTAACCGGATTTTGACCGGACTTTGACAGGACTTTGACCGGATTTTGACAGGACTTTGACCGGTATTTGACCGAACTTTGACCGGTATTTGACCGGACTTCGACCGGACTTTGACCGGATTATGACCGGACTTTAACCGGACTTTGATAGGGCCTTGACCGGATTTTGACCGGACTTTGACAGGGCTTTGACATGACTTTGACCAGACTTCGTAACGTAACGCGTTACGGCGCCACTCTGGCTTCCCTTTCTCTCACGCATAAGGCAGCAGTAGGCAGGTTCCTCCGCTCTCACTTTAACCCACATTAGTTTAAGTTATCACTTCTGTCGAGCGTCCCGAGACGCACACTTTTTTTTATTTGATTGAATGACGAGACGAGCAAGATGCTCGCCGACCTACCACTGTGTAAACACATTTTAAAATTCTCTACCATAAAGTTCACGTATTGGCGCTTTAGTATTTTTACCTTTTCACTGATGATATTATATTGTGTAACATCAAAGGAATTGTCCGTCGGCGAAATTAATAACCAAAAACGTGCTGTCGAGACAATGGGATTTGAAACAAAACAGATTTTTCCCCCTTCCTTGAATGAATAATTAATTTACATTTACACGGAATATTTATAACAGCGGACTTCGATGCTGACGGATTTTTAACAATACATTGTTAGCTTTATAATAGGCACAAAAAACTGCCTTGGTGGTACAGTTTTTTTTATCTGAGCACAGCAGTGATTGGACTACACCTGATGGTAAGCGTAGTGCAATACAAAAAACCAGCGACCACCGACAAACAATGAGTTTGTCGGTCACCAGGGTTATGCCGGCCTGTATAAATGCTTCTTCACAATCCGAAGAGGGAAGAAGCAAATAGAGGGGCCAGCGACAGTATAGGCGGATGACCGATGCAGGCACAGTGATACAAGGATGTACCTCTATACCCTCAACTAACCATCAAGTCATGTCGCCACTCGGAAGAACCGGATATACACTGGCTGATCTTGGAACGCGACCCACAGAAGGTGTATGGATCGCTATGTATGGCAGGTTTTAACACCATGTGTGTGGCGGACGCTATCCGGGCCGATATGAATATCCTGCCACCACCGGAATTCTGATATCTAGAACTTGAACCCAGGACCTCGCTAGTTTTTCAAACTAACCACGCTGCCAACAGAACTAACGAGGCGTTTCATTGATGGATATTCTAATCGTATTACTCCGTCAATTCAGTTATTTTCAGCGTCATAATAGTTATGATTGATTGAAATACTCGCGTCTCGTTTATAAATTGGCTGCTTTAATTTGCTTTGCTCGAACTTCTCTTGCAAGAATATTATGAAGTGACAGTATTGTAGTGCTTTTTAACCGACGGAAAAAAACTGACGAGGTTCTCAATTCCACACGTATATTTTTCATGTTAGACCACGCATAACTTTTTACAGAGTAGACCAATTTTGATAATTATTTATTTAATGGATAGGGTATACTCCGTCAGTCCCATAAAATTTTTCAATAAAAATTCTAACCCTAAGTTTCTCACTTATATTATATACCTGAACAAAATTGTCTATACTATTGTAATATAAGTCCTAACAGTAGATTGCACCATCTGTCGGTTAGTTACATTTGGACTTAGTTAAGCAAAAAGGAACCAAGCCACAGCAAGTTCAAATGGAGATACTGATTTTGTTTTATTAGATTCGTCAGTCAGTCGGACAGTGAGTCAGTTGAGTTAAGTTGTGAGTACTAAATAAATACACTTATAAGTTTTCACTTCTATCGGCAGTCCCTATGACTGCCAAATTTGTGTTATACTGAAAACAAGCGATACATTTAAATGACGTAAACCATTGCTTATTACAGTACCTAACTATTTTTAACGATGTATGGTACAATCCACCCTAAGAATATACAGGCGTCAATTTTTTTTTGTTGTGATCCGCAAACCATAGGGAATTCAAGTCTCGCATAAACGTTTACGGTCGCCACTAAAGCATAAAATATGTATGAAAAAAGTAATTTGTATGTATGGCTCCCAACTTTTAAATATAAATGTATTGTCGTTTACTTCAACGCATCGTCAATATTAACAATTCATGTTTCGTACTCGACGAAAAACGGTTCCGGTTTTCCAGCCCGCTTAGCATAACTCCGCGAGATACCGCGCGCGCGAGAAAAAACTATGTCGATATCGACTAGATTCTCGTTTGTATCGTAACATGTTCACGACTTACATTACGATTGCGTTTCTTATGATAAATGAAATTTCCGGAGATCCAAATGTCATTTCTCTCACTTTCCCAAGCTCAATTTCTTGTCTTAAGGTCGGCAGCACCTCCATGATGCTGTGCTATTGTGGGCAATCAAGATCACATACCATCAGGTAACCACTGCCACAAAAATATGAATACGGCCACGAAAATCGAAAATATTTACATTATCTCGTGTTTTATGTTCTAAAAGCTCTATACGCCATAAACATTTTAATATTCAACGCTTTGTTTCAGAACATTATAATGCCTCATCAATGGTTGGAGGGAAACCTTCCGGTGGCCGCCAAATGCGACGTTTGCGATAAAACCTGCGGCTCCGTTCTGAGGTAAGTAAAAAAAGCTCATTTAAAGTCCTAAACAAATGCTACGTTGTTTCAAAGTTCAAGCACACTGAGTAATATCTTATGAATGTAATTCATAATACCTCTGAAAGTAATGAACTAAAAAAACATTTTCCATTTAACTTGATATAGTTCTTTTATTTCTCAGACATAAAAGTTCAGCCGTTTTAAAATATTATGAATGTAACATTGCGGCATACTAAGCAGTAAATGTAGAAAATTTTACGCTTAGACGTCGCTTCTTATTTCTTTATAACATCTCTGAGTTATAACGCTACGCTCGGCTACGAGCTACGTGACGTGTAAGCACTAACTGTGCTACGTAAAGGCTACGCCGTGAGTACGATAAGGGCTACGATCGATATTACGTGCTACGACGTACATAATAAAAGCTACGACAACGCGACGTGCGTTATCTGCTACGCTAGTAAAGCAGAATCAGTATCTCCATTCGAACTTGCTGTTAGTTGGTTCCTGTTTGCGTAAGTAGGTCCAATTAATAATCCAAAGTAACCATATTTTTTAAGCAGCGATAGATCAGCGGGGAGTGGTATGCACTGTCGAGAAGAAAGTCGCTGGTTCGAAACCAGCCCCAAGATCATGCACCACTGGCTTTTCTAAGTTACGTGTAAATTATGCTTACTTTAACGGTGAAGGAAACATCGTGAGGAAACCTGCATACCTGAGAACTCGATAAGATTTTTCGAAAGTATGTGAAGTCTGCCAACCCGCATTAGACCAGCGTGGTGAACTAAGGTCTAACCCCTCTCATTCAGTACCTAGAGGAGGCCCGTGCCCAGCAGTGGGGCATGTATAATACAGGGCTAGTAAAAAAAAACCATATTTGCAATAAAAAATATAGCTTTTATAATATTTTCTGGATACATTTTTCCAATGCCAAGATATCAATCAAACTTCGACAACGATACTCTACTCGATCATTTTCAGTTTGTTGAAGTAATTTTCTCGCTTGAAGTATTAAATCACATAATACAACGGATAAAAAGCATAGCATTTTATGTACTTGTTACAAATATATTTTATTTTTTAACGGCTAAAAGGTTCCTGTCAAAATTGCTATTTAATTTTATATGAAAGCTGCTGGAAGCTTGCTGGTGGGAGGATACTTGTATCCGACCGGATAGCGACCACCGTACACTGGTGCTAAAACCTGCCACAGTGGCCCACCTTGTGTGGGTCGCGTTCCAGGGTCAGCCAGTGTATATCCGGTTCTCCCCAAGGGGCTTACCCCTGATCCTAACCCTTTTTCCTTCCCCTCCCCCTTGGCCCTTTGGCAGGCCGGCATGATCTTGCCGACCTACGATGGACACATTGTTTATCGTTGGTCGACACTATTCTTGGATTGCGCTACACTTACCATCAGGTGTAGCGTAGTCACTTTGCCGAGCAAGGAAAAAAATATATATTATTTATAGCTTGTGTACACAAAAGTATTGAAAATACACAACAGACACTAAATATAATAAAGAGAAGCAAAATTGGTTGCCTTATCGCTAACGGCGATTACTTCCAGGCACCCTTTAATTTATAATTTACTCTTTTATAGGTAGTTGTCATGAAGCCATTCAAATTTCGTAATACCCTTTTCTGAGTAAATTTATTCATTGCAAAGGAAAGTAGGATTTTAAATAAAATATACCTTTAAAAATTCCTGTCGCCTCTTGAAGTCGAAGTAAGCTCTTTTCCTATAATAAAGCTGTCGGATAGACTTATGCAGTAGGCTTATATATTTATCTGGTGATATGTCTCAGTAGGTGCCACTACTTTGTCTATTTCTGCCGCCAAGCAAAGTGAGTAAGCGTTGTTGTGTTTTAGTTTGAAGGAAATTGAAGCTATGGGCATTATGAGATTTAACATCTTATGTCTCGGGATAATGAGCGCATCTTGATATGCAGTATTTTATAATTGGAAGTTCTAAGTGGTGTTGTTATTGTTTATGGGTAGACGTGGCACTTACCATCAAACGAGCAACATACTCGTCATTAAGTTACACACAAATAATGCTATTGAATATTTATCGGTGGTACTAGACAAAACGGCCTCTCGTATACGAGGGACTTCCCATCTAGTAGAGAAAAGCTAGAAATATTATAGTGAGCCTCGGTCGTCATTTCTAAGATTCACAATAGCCACTTTAAAAGTAAATCTCAAGTCCACTAGCCACATATAAAGCGACCACAGACATAGATCTAACTGTAAGTAGAAGTCGCATGTACATAATTATGTACGAAATCAAACACGTCACATTTCAGTACCTGCTGTGACGTCACATGAACAATTTTGTGATGGGAATATTGAAAATACTTTAAGACAAGGTATTTTTCACGTGTAGGCCTGTCTTACTGCCGTATCTTCGAATGCAAATCAAAACGAATTGAAAGTAAGAGGAAAGGCACGTAATGTTACGAGGTTTTCTTATAGCAGACATCAACCATAATACCAGAAGAATGAATTTGTCGCTGATCATAAAGGAATGGGCATTGGGGATGGAGATTTGGGATTCCAGTTATTTCACTCACCGTATGAAATGCAACAGCGAGCAGTCACTTCACGTCGGTTTTCTTTTATTATATAGCATAGATCGACAAACGAGCATGCGGGTCACCTAATACCTGCCGACTTTAATGGAACGGGATAGTTAAGGGATTGGGAGGAGGAGAGGAATTTAGGCCTCCGGATATCTTACTCACCGTACGAAACTCAGCAGCAAACCGTTACTGTACGTCAGTTTTCTACCAGCCCAGTAATTTCACTGGCATCAATGTCCTTCAAACTGAAATACAACAGTGCTCACTATTTCTTGGCGACAGAAATAGACAAAACGGTAGTACTAACCCAGACAGCCTCTCGCATACGAGGGACGTACCTTGTTAAAGTGTAATGAGTGTCTACACTACCACTTATATCTATGTCCGTGTAATCGACTCAACCCTCCAGCGCGTGTCCGACCCGACCCCGTTCCAGATGCAGCCGTCCGACCGTGCCGTGCCGGACACATTTGCGACGGATCGCGCCTATTTCAGAACACAATTGAGTATTCCATCCGGTTCGGATCGGCGGCGAGGTTTTAAATTTGGAACACGACCTTTCTAGTTCTAATTTTAACGTCGATATTTGTCATACTGACATGCGGCTGTGAGGGGTGGGGTGTTTATATTCACGGTCCGTTAATTGGATTCTAACCGTGGTTATTGATTACACGCTGCTGTTTGGAGGTTAAATTTATTCAGATAATTAATGTTGGATGGAATTATTAGCGTTGAGATTCAATTATTGACTATCAAAGTTTGGTCATATGTAAGTGGATAGCAACCACATATTTTATTTTATATTGAATAGAGTGGCAAACGAACAAGTAGATCACCTGATGGTAAGTGATCTCCACCGCCCATGCACGCCTACATAACTATAAGAATCATAGACGCGTTGCCGAGCTCAAAGGGGAATAATTAGAGGATGGGGAAGGGGAGGAGTATTTGGGCATCCGGAAATTTCAGTCAATGTACGAAACACAGCAAAAAGCTGCTACTTTATGTGGGTTTTCTGTGAGACAGTGAAAACGACCCGTTCGAGCCGGCCCATTCATGCTGTAAGCAAAACTGTCTACAGCGTGACTCTACCACTC
This sequence comes from Amorpha juglandis, assembly GCA_949126905.1. NCBI lineage: Eukaryota > Metazoa > Arthropoda > Insecta > Lepidoptera > Sphingidae > Amorpha > Amorpha juglandis. Next base: position 2,606,449 of record OX421368.1, read on the forward strand.
ATAGATGTTTACAGGAATCTCATTTACTTTACAACTCCAATTTACATCAGTTTGTTTATTATTACCCCGGTCGCGCCGGCTCTTATGTTGCAAACAAAATTATACAGCATTTTACCACTTTGAAAAATTTGTGCATTGAATGTAAGAAAGAAAGACAGTCAATTTATTAGTCACAGATTAAGTAAGCGATCTAGCCCTAGGAGACAATGATGCTATTGATCTGTGTTGCCATTACAATATGATAAATAAATACGTATACAAAAGCACATTCCAACTGTAGCCAGACGACAATGTGATGTAATATTCAATACACCATTTGTAACCCAAGTATATATTTACAAGTCCCTTCGTCGACTCGGTTTTGTTTGGCGAGCGGACAGTATCGTTTACATATTGAGGGAACCGACCTTTCCGACTGAATGGCTTGCAACTACAAGAACTAAGCTTTATAAGTAACTAGCTGTCACTCGCGGTTTCGCCTGCATGTTACTGCCCTGCTCCCATGGGTCATAGTGTAATATACATATAAACCTGCCTCATGAATCACTCTATCTATTGCTGAAAGCTGCATTAAAATCCTTTGCATAGTTTAAAAGATTTAGGCGAACAGACAGCGGTAGCGACTTCATTTTATACTATGCTAACGTCTATTGCTGGTGGAAGGTTACCTGAAATCTATGTGCGAGTCTAAAGCGATCACCATACTCATGTGAAAAAGTCGCCATATTGGCGCTTCTGCGAGTCGCGTTTGGGGGTTAGCCAGTGTATATCCAGCAACATCAAGCCGTCACAGTTCCGGCGACCGTTAATAGATGCAGCGTCTCTAGATGTTCGTCATTATATTTTTTTTAATATTCATTTCGTGTAGTCTCTTTGTCGTGTCCTAATAAAAATCATTAGATTCTCAGAATAAAAACAATGGCCACCGTCGGTCATTAATAAAAACTCGACGACTTTGTCATCAGAGAGAGCATTTTAAATCAATTTACGTAGAACAGGCTGAGTTCAGTCACTCGTATAATTGTATCAATTAATCTCTTTGTTTTAATAAAATATATTTCTATTCGTGCCCAAGGAAAGTCGAGGAACCTTTACACAATTCTAAAAATAAAAATCTTTTTCAAGATCATTGTAAATGGCCTTGAAGAGATTTTCTCGTAGCACGGGCGCATTGATTTTACACGGCTATTTTGTTCCATAGTTTGATGGGTTATGGAATTCTTCTATGGGTGGGTCTGCTGACATCAATATTATATTTGTTCTCCAAAAGCGATCTATAGGATCTATTTACTCGCTGAGTCCCAGATTCTCCTTAAGAGAAAAATTCAAAGAAATAATTATAACTAAACACAATTCATATTCGTTAACTTAATGTACGTTCACGAGATATTTCTACAAATTAGATATTTTCATGGCTGCATTACTAGTAACAAAAATAACTTGGCTAATTATAAAACCAGGCTCCTCAAAATCATTAAAATTTGTGTGATCCATAAATGTTTGTTTCGGGTCTGGCTGATGTGGGACAGAAAATCCCTCATAGTTCTTAGTACCCACGGACACAGGATATTTTTTTTCATCCGAGTACGGCAAAGTGACTGACTGCACTACACTGGCTGATCCTGAAACGCTATCCACACATGGCAGGTTTTAACACCATGTGTACGGTGGTCGCTATCCGGGCGGTCATGAATATCCTACCACCAGCATAACCTAGTATGTGGTCAGGAATTTGTGTGTGACTGTTGCATGTACTTTTTTTATTTTTTTTATCTGAGCACGGCAAAGTAAATGCACACATGATGGTAAGCACAGTGCAGTCCAAGAAAACCAGCGGCCATCGACAAGTTTTGCCTCGAAATACAATAAATAATAACAATATAATAAAAAAAGATATTAGAAAAAGATTATAACCGCTAGAAACCGGGTAGTGGCAACGAAAGCTAAAGAGGCTTATGGAAAGTAGGGTTGTCAGTTGTTATTTATAAATATTTTTGACATTGAGTATTATCTGTTATTGTATTAATTTCATTTATAACTTTTATACACCCACATTGTGTCGTCTTTGCATCACCCGTAGGTTGGCTGTGAGAGAATGAATAAACTGAGAATGCCCCTGGGAGAATGAATAAACTGAGAATGCGCATTAAGTCCGCCTTTATACATGTTTTATATATATAAAACTAGCTTTTGCTCGCGGCTCCGCCCGCGTGAACAGCACTTTCATCCCCTATTTTATCTTCTGGGGGTAGAATTTATCAAAATTGTAGAAATGAAACTCGGAGATAATTAATACAAAAATAATCAAGTTTTTCATAATAATAATAAATAACTAAAGATTACTTAGCAGCGACGATCGCTCAGCAGGAAGGTAGTCGTACGGACTGTCGCAGGTTTGAAACTAGGCGCAAGAGCATTCGCCTTTGAATTTTATAAGTTACGTGTGTAATTAATGATTAATTAAATCGATTTTAAATAATATATTTGATGCCTGGGAGGGTTCACAAGATGCCTTGGGTGTATTCTGTGATTTATCCAAGGCGTTCGATTGTGTTCACCATGACATTCTTATCAGGAAACTGAGTCACTACGGAGTAAATGGCGTTGCTTTAGATTTATTTAATTCTTATTTAAGCAATAGGATTCAAAGTGTTGACGTCAATGGAAAAAGATCACCTGGGTCTACTGTTACAATGGGAGTTCCACAGGGCTCGATTCTTGGACCCTTTCTATTTTTAATTTATATTAATGACTTACCTTATCACATAAGGGACAACTGTGAGGTAGTGTTGTTTGCAGATGATACTTCTTTGATATTCAAAGTTAATCGACAACAATCCGTTCTTGACGATGTAAACAGCACTCTCTCAAAAATAGTACATTGGTTTAGCGTTAACAATTTATTACTAAATAGTCAAAAAACCAAATGCATTAGATTTTTGACACCTAATGTCAAAAAGGTTAACGCTAACATTTTTATGAATGGTGATGAGTTAGGCCTTGTGGAGTCAACCAAGTTCTTAGGTATAACTTTAGACCCTAAACTTCAATGGGGCCACCACATATCTGTGCTAGCTAAAAAATTAAGTAGCGCAGCTTACGCAGTGAGTAAAATACGCCAACTGACCGACGTTAACATGGCTAGACTGGTTTATTTTGCATATTTTCATAGTTTGATGTGTTACGGAATTTTACTATGGGGTGGTGCTGCTGACATCAATGCTATTTTTGTTCTTCAAAAGCGAGCTATAAGATCTATTTACTCGCTCAGTTCCAGATATTCTCTTAGAGAAAAATTCAAAGAAATAGACATAATGACAGTAGCATCACAATTCATCTTCGCTAATTTAATGTATGTTCATAAGAATATAGACCAATTTACAAAAATTAGTGATACTCATGGCATAAATACTAGGAATAAAAATAACCTTAAATGCCATAAAACTAGACTCCACAAAATTGGCAACTCTTTTAAAGGGCTCTGTATACGCTTTTACAATAAACTTCCCAATTACATTAAGGAGCTTAATATCATGCAATTTAAAGCCACTATTAAGCGAAAGTTATGCAATAAAGCATATTATAAGATTTCGGAATATTTAGAAGATTTAAAGGCTTGGGAATAGCTTATAATAATTAATATGTGAATACGTTACTATATACGCTAATTTTAAGCAGTTTGGGTATGTCATGCTCGCTTTAATGTCTGTGCTTGCGGCGGCGTCGTGTGCCGGGTCGGTCACTTCCCTGTAACATGGTTGAGGAGGCCGATGGCTGGCACATGCGTCATGCTCGTGAACGGGTGCTGCTTGTGTGGACTGGTCTGCTCAAGCTCTTATTGCGTGTTTAGTTGATTTATTCATATAGTTCTTGAAGATCATGCACAAAAAACTATTATATTATGCTAATTATTTTACTTTATGACGTTCCTCATTGGCATAAATTGAGCTGCTCTAACTCTAATAAATAATACTTCAATGTATGTAGTGCTAATATATATTGTAATAAGTTTAGAAAAGAGCAACGTTAGAGTTTCTTGCCCGTTCTTCTTTAACGAATCAGCATTCCGAACTGGCGGTAGAGTTAAAATTTGACTGAATCTAAATAATGTTTGACATTTTACGGATTCAATAAATGATTTGATTTTGATTTTGATTTTGATTTTGATTTTGATTTTGATTTTGATTATTTTAACGGTAAAGGAAACATCGTGACGAAACCTGTATACCTAAGAAGTTCTCCATAAGGATTTCGAATATATGTGAAGTCGCCAACCCGCATTAGGCCACCGTGGTTGACTAAGGCCTAACCCCTCTCATTCAGTAGAGGTCCGTGCTCAGCAGTATAACATGTATAATACAGGGCTAGTATTATTATTATAAATGATTGCCCCATTACATAAACGAAATTCCGCACGATGTCAAAATAAATAAACAGCCTATTTGGTATCAAAAGTAAGACATCCGGAATTCAAATTCTTGATTATGTAATAAGGCCGCCAAGGGCACTTTTACATGTCATTTGAATCTACCGGTATCATCCGTATACAAGGTGGTAGGTCCCTCGTATGCGAGAGGCCGTCTGGGTTGGTACCACCGATTTGTCTATTTCTGACGCCAAGCAACAGTGTGTAAAAACGGTTGTGTTTCGGTTTGAAGAACATTGGAGCCAATGAAATTACTGGGCATTATGAGACTTTATATATTGTGTCTAGGGGTGACGAGCGCAGTTCAGTGCCATGCAGTAGTTTGTAATTTAAAGTCCTGTGTGCTGTTCTGTTGCTTCTGTTTATCGCGAGCTGGCGAGCGCCGTTCTCATCTCGTCAATCAATGAAATAAAAAAAACATTGAAACCTATTAAAAATATAACATAAATATAATTTATAATAACCTATTAAATATATAACCTATTAAAAATCACTTTATTCGTCTTAATAATGTGATATCGAGTAATCAAAGCTGTGGCAACCCTAACCGGTCACGAAGCCCGCGGGAAATATTCTATATATTGACCGGAGATCGTTGGAGATAGCCGGAGATGAATTAATGCGTCAACAGATTTGATCCATTCAATGGCTTTTCAATGTCGTACTTAAGCCATCACCGATAAAAAGTGCTCAAATGTACTTTAGCCTTAAAATAGAGTTGGGGAATGTTTTTTAACCTTGAAGTAGATTTGAGAGATTCTTTCGGGCGGATCTTTTAAGTAATCAGAAGTCAATCCGCTTTGTGTCAATGCGTCACTCTATTAAAAATTTAAAAAAACTGTGGTATATTTAAAATTTTCCGTTATTAGATAAATTTTCATCTTATAATGATTATTGGACCATTATAAAGTGGTAAGAAGCAAAACGAGGGGCCTGCAACAGTATAGCCGGATAACCGTTGCAGGCACAGGGTTAGAAAGATGTACCGGTATAACCGCCCCAACAACCATCTAGTTATATCGCAAACCCTTGGGAGAACCGGATATACACTGGCTGATCCTGGAACCCCATCCACACATGGCATCTGGGTCACTATGGCAGGTTTTAACACTATACGTTGGTCAGACTGATCTGATATATCGCTGATTATTTACCATGCGATTCTCGTCTTGAATTTATTCTTCCAAACTATACAGACATTTTCGATGCAAGAATCGAATCCACAACACCTCATCCTCTCCTTGCCCCCAGACTGCAAGACTTCAGATGCGTCTGGTGTCGGAAGTGCGTGCACGCGGCCTGCAAGCCCAGTTGGAGAGCGAGCTGCTCTCTAGGCCCGGCGCGAGCGTCAGTAGTACCTCCTACCAGACTCCACTCAGTAGGACCTGATGATGCGTGGGTGCCTGACAGGCCTCCTAATGCCTCGCCGCTGATCGTCTTCGTAAACAGCAGATCTGGTGAGTGTATTTGATATCTTTTTGATAGCATAGGCCGGCAAACGTGTGTCACCTGATGGTAAGTGATCTCCTCCGCCCATGTACGCTCACAATACCAAAAGAATAAGGGGCGTGTTGTCGACCTTATAGGAAAGGGATAATTAAGGATTGGAAATGGGAGGGGATTTGGGCCTCCGGATATCTCACGTCCAGTACGAAATGTAGCAGCAAGCCGCTAATTTATGTTTGTTTCCTGTGAGATAGTGGTGACGACCCGGTCGAGCCGGCCCATTCATGCTCATTCATGCATATCACATGCCAGACAATTCTCATTTATACACCCTTGTTCTCATATTAAACTGATGCATTTTATTCTGTATATAACTCTGTCGACCAGGTGACAACCAAGGTGTGAAGTTCCTCCGCCGGTTCAAGCAGCTACTCAACCCAGCTCAAGTGTTCGAGTTGAGTGGAGCGGGGCCGAGACTCGGTCTGAGGCTGTTCAGGCACTTCGCGCCGCTACGAGTGCTGGTCTGCTCGGGCGATGGATCAGTCGGCTGGGTGTTGCAGGAAGTCGACAAGCTTGACATGCATGTGCGTTAAACGTTCCCATTTTGGCAGTATTCTAAAATAAATGCAGTATTTGATTCTTAAAAAAAACCTTCGCCATTTTTAAAACATTCATGCTATGTGGGCCTAGGTAACTAGATTAAATTCCGGCCTTTCTTTTTTATTTGATAGAATGACGACGAGACGAGCAAGGCGCTCGCCTGATGGTAAGCGTCACGCCTGCCCATAAACAGAAGCAACACCTCACAGAACTTTGAATTACAAAACACTGCATGACACTGAACTGCGCTCGTCACTCCGAGATATAGGATATTGTCTCATAATGCTCAGTAATTTCACTGGTTTCAATGTCCACCAAATCGAAACACAACAATGTTTACATACTGTTGCTTGGCGGCAGAAATAAAAAGCGGTGGTACCAACCCAGACCGCCTCTCGCGTACGAGGGACCTACCACCTTGTATTGTAACATTTTGTCCATATTCTAAAATAAATACTCTAAACTATTTCATGCAAAGCTTCTTAAAAAAATCCCTCGCCATCTTTGGAACATCCATGCTATGTAGGCCTAGAGAAGTAGATTAAATTCTGTCTTATAACACTTCTTCCAACCTCCTCTGTGAAAACCTCGTTATTAAATAAAATTATAGTTACTTTTGCTGATATCCATAGAAGCAAGTCCAAACAGCGGTCCTGCCACTGGGCACTGGTAACGACCTGGCACGGGTGCTGGGCTGGGGAGCCTCATGCGATGACGCTGCAAACCTACAGCAGTTGATAGAGCGGTACGAACGCGCTTCCACCAAGATGCTGGACAGGTGAGAACTGAATGCATGCTGTAGAGTCGTTCTGGCAAGGAACTGATGCGGAGCTGAGTTGCTTCGAATCTGCTGTAACGTTAAGAACATAAATGCCGGCATAATTCAGCCGATCTACGATAGATTTATTTATTTAATTTAATTGAATGCCAAGACAAGCAAGTCGCTCACCTGGTGGTAAGCGCAACGCTTGCCCATAAACAGAAGCAACACCACACAGAACTTTAAATTATAAAGCACTGCATGGCACTGAGCTGCGCTCGTAACCCCGAGACATAAGATGTTAAGTCTTATAATGCCCAGAAATTTCACTGGCTTCAATTTCCTTCAAACCGAAACACAAAGATGCTTACACACTCTTGCTTAAAGCCAGAAATAGACAAACCGGTGGTACCAAACTAGACGGCCTCTCGCATACGAGGGACCTACCACCTTGTAAAAGATATTACTAACGTAGAGTATTATGATTTTACTAGCTAGTGAATATTGGACCGCCGGGGATTTTCATTCGTAATTCTTTAAAATGAACATCATTTCCATATGAACGCTAATATGGATGAACAAGACTAAGAAACACTGTGATTCACAAACAACATACTTACAGAAGTGTTTCTCTAACAGGTGGTCAATAATGACATTCGAGCGAGCACTATCAGCCCCGCCGCCGCCTCCTGTACCGCCAGACTTGCTCGAGGAAACTACGCTTCTTAGAAACTTGCAGGATATTATGCAGGTCGGTTACTATATCAATTAGAAAGAAGCACCTATAAAATGTCTGCACTTGATATGTAAATCCGCCCTTAGTAGTTTAAATACGGAATTAATTTGCAATTTGAATTAACTTTAATATACAGGTTGAGTATTATGTTACGATACGTTTTAGTCACTTGCATAATATAATGATGAAATACATCATTTTAATATATGCATACATATTTTACGATATACACATTTGTTAAGCGTTACCTAAAAAAGCTAAGTTTTTGTCTCAATCCAGCATTGTTATTCTCGCTCACGCACTGCAGCTAATTTATAGGGATGTGATCGATCGTAATGAACGATTGATTAAAATTAGCGTGAAATTTTAGGATGACTAGATCTTATTCGATCCTGCATATTAACTCACCGGCAGGTATATGTAATGAACACCAAATATGACCACAGCGTACTATAACACGTCGGATATATGGATGCAAATATGCAATAACATTTCAACCCCCATCAAGTAAAAATTTTGATGTCAATGTTATTTTGCTAACTTCAATTACTTAAATCAATAATTTAAAGTTCTATTTGGCATAAATTTACGTGAGAAATGATCAATTTATGTTTTCTATGTAAAATACGGAATTTAACCTACTTAAATCTAATAAATTTAGCAAAATGAAATCTACATCAACATTTTTACTTGATGGGGTTGAAATGTTATTGCATATTATTGCATATATAATAGGGTATTTGACTATGTTTAATTTTATACATTATTTTGTATTTATTGAATAATAATACCAATTATAAACTATTTTGCGAAAACAGAATTGAAATTGGTTAAAAAATGAGGTTGTTGTTCATGTTTTAAATATTGGTATGAGCAAAAGTGGGCGTGTAGTGGGAAAATCTCACTATCTCCCTCGCACGCGTGCATCGTAATGGCGAGACCTTGCTTGTGACGTAACATGCTATGTCGTGTATCCATTTTCCGTCATGCGATAACTAACCCTTCCAGCAAATTGAAATGGATTGTAACTTATTTATTTTTTACTTAATTTATATAATTCTTTCATTAATAGATTTCGGGAAACGTAACTTATTGGTTAAAATAATAAAAAAAATCTAGTCAAATACCCTATTGCATCCATATACGCTGGCCAGGCTGGTGAGGTGAGCTGCTCGGCGAGTTCGTCCCTGCGGGCGGGGTGCTCGCGGCTGGCGGCGGCGGGGGAGCGCGCGGGGGGCGGGGCGGCGCGCGCGGCGCATCGCCTGCGCCGGGCCGTGTCGCTGCTGCTGCACGCCAGGGCACACCTCGCGCATGACCACGGACGGTGCAAGTCAGTTTATTAATGGTTTCGTCAAACAGCGGACAGGGCGGGACGGCAACGGGACTGCGTATAGATAATCGAGCGTCGCGACGCGTCGAGCGCGACGGTTCTGTGTGACATTGTCTATATTGACTAAGGGCCGGCGCTCATAGACGGCATGGCACGGCATGGCACGGCAGGTCATGCTGCGGCATCCCGCGGCGTCCCGTGGCATGCCGTGGCATCCTGCTGAATGCCCAGCCACTCTCTCTCTCTCGCGCACCGCGGCAATCCGTGGAATGAAACGGCATGCCACGGGACGCCGCGGGATGCCGCGGCGCGTCGCGTCATGCCACAGCATCCCGCGGCACGTCGCGGCACTGTGGTATTGAAATAAAGTAACGTGAATTCTAAACTCGTGGCAATAAGATTCAAAATAACTTGATTAGTAATAAAATCCTTTGCCATGCCATGCCGTGCCATGCCGTCTATGAGCGCCGGCCATAACGCATTACAACTGCTGCATGTCCCGTCAGCGTCGCGTTGCCGTCCCGCCCCGTCCGCTGTTTGACGAAACCATAAATGTTGTTGATTATTATTGACTACTGTCATGTTGGTAAGGGGTTATTCCAGTTTGTAATATCCGACGCACTTTTTATAACTATACGTGTGCGTATAAGGATACGCACACTTTTTTTGTTGTATTCATGTCTATGATAATAAGAGCCTTTTGTTTAAATTTTATCTAATTTAACTTTATTTAACCGATTTCTGTAAAGTTGTATATAGTAGATCATTTTTCGGTAAATAAGGTCATAAAGAAGTTTCACTTCTTACGTGTGTACACTAGTACACGCACACATTTTTATAATAAGGAACTTCGTTCCTATCTGGTGTCCCACGACACCACATATTTTTAAAATTTTTGTTTTTATTTCCAAACTGTGTTGCACCAAATAAATGTTTTTCTGTCTCTCTTTCATATTTGTATAGATCGTGGGAGCCACTCGAGACCACAAGTGATAGTGAAACGGACACGCAGGCCGTTGCAGAGAAGGGGAGCATCGATAAAACTGAAAAGGTGAGTGATGGAAATTAATTTAATACTTATTTTTGTATGAACAACAATAAAATCTAATAATAAAATGTAACAAATTATCAAAAGTCGTAGAACAAATGTTGTTCCTTATGGGGTTAGCTATCTAGTCCTGCGAGGTTGTTGGTGTTTTAAAAGTAACCATGTATATAAACAATAATCAATTTAAATTAATGAATTTAGCAAAACCAATTTAGTATCTCCATTTGAATTGCTGTGAGTTGATTCCTTTTTGCGTAAGTAGGTCCAATTATTGTAACATTTGGCATAGGTTTGATGTCCTTGCATACTTCTGAATATGTTGGTATTGCCAATGTTGTTACGTTGAAATAAAACTAATTTAAACGTTGGAGGAAAACTAACTTAAACGTTGGGGGAAAACTAATTTAAACGGACTGGGGTGGTCCACCCCGTGACCACGAAGGCTAAAAGCCTTTCGAAACGCCAGGATCAAAATTAATAAAAAACGGCGATATAATCCGTTTAAATTAGTTTTATTTCAATGTGTAATATTCTCGTAAACATAAGAAATCATAATAATGTTCTCTACTAGCTCTGTATTATACACGTCCCACTGCTGTGCACGGGCCTCCTCTACTGAATGAGAGGGATTAGGCCTTAGTCCACCACGCTGGCCCTATGCGGGTTGGCAGATTTCACATACCTTCGAAAAATCTTATCGAGTTCTTAGGTATGCAGGTTCCCTCACGATGTTTCCTTCACCGTTAAAGCAAGCGATAATTAACAATTAATAAACACGCAACGTAAAATGTTGTTGCGACTGGATAAATAAATCAATTGTGTGACAGGAGCAGTTGAACTGGGCGGCGCGGGGGTGCGCGCTGGCGGGCCGCGCCGACAGCGTGCGCCGCGCGTTACGATCGCTCGTGCGCACGCTCACGCTCCTATACCCGCAGGTGAATAGTGAATATATAGTGTGACAGGAGCAGTTGAACTGGGCGGCGCGGGGGTGCGCGCTGGCGGGCCGCGCCGACAGCGTGCGCCGCGCGTTACGATCGCTCGTGCGCACGCTCACGCTCCTATACCCGCAGGTGAATAGTGAATATATAGTGTGACAGGAGCAGTTGAACTGGGCGGCGCGGGGGTGCGCGCTGGCGGGCCGCGCCGACAGCGTGCGCCGCGCGTTACGATCGCTCGTGCGCACGCTCACGCTCCTATACCCGCAGGTGAATAGTGAATATATAGTGTGACAGGAGCAGTTGAACTGGGCGGCGCGGGGGTGCGCGCTGGCGGGCCGCGCCGACAGCGTGCGCCGCGCGTTACGATCGCTCGTGCGCACGCTCACGCTCCTATACCCGCAGGTGAATAGTGAATATATAGTGTGACAGGAGCAGTTGAACTGGGCGGCGCGGGGGTGCGCGCTGGCGGGCCGCGCCGACAGCGTGCGCCGCGCGTTACGATCGCTCGTGCGCACGCTCACGCTCCTATACCCGCAGGTGAATATATAGTGTGACAGGAGCAGTTGAACTGGGCGGCGCGGGGGTGCGCGCTGGCGGGCCGCGCCGACAGCGTGCGCCGCGCGTTACGATCGCTCGTGCGCACGCTCACGCTCCTATACCCGCAGGTGAATAGTGAATATATAGTGTGACAGGAGCAGTTGAACTGGGCGGCGCGGGGGTGCGCGCTGGCGGGCCGCGCCGACAGCGTGCGCCGCGCGTTACGATCGCTCGTGCGCACGCTCACGCTCCTATACCCGCAGGTGAATAGTGAATATATAGTGTGACAGGAGCAGTTGAACTGGGCGGCGCGGGGGTGCGCGCTGGCGGGCCGCGCCGACAGCGTGCGCCGCGCGTTACGATCGCTCGTGCGCACGCTCACGCTCCTATACCCGCAGGTGAATAGTGAATATATAGTGTGACAGGAGCAGTTGAACTGGGCGGCGCGGGGGTGCGCGCTGGCGGGCCGCGCCGACAGCGTGCGCCGCGCGTTACGATCGCTCGTGCGCACGCTCACGCTCCTATACCCGCAGGTGAATAGTGAATATATAGTGTGACAGGAGCAGTTGAACTGGGCGGCGCGGGGGTGCGCGCTGGCGGGCCGCGCCGACAGCGTGCGCCGCGCGTTACGATCGCTCGTGCGCACGCTCACGCTCCTATACCCGCAGGTGAATAGTGAATATATAGTGTGACAGGAGCAGTTGAACTGGGCGGCGCGGGGGTGCGCGCTGGCGGGCCGCGCCGACAGCGTGCGCCGCGCGTTACGATCGCTCGTGCGCACGCTCACGCTCCTATACCCGCAGGTGAATATATAGTGTGACAGGAGCAGTTGAACTGGGCGGCGCGGGGGTGCGCGCTGGCGGGCCGCGCCGACAGCGTGCGCCGCGCGTTACGATCGCTCGTGCGCACGCTCACGCTCCTATACCCGCAGGTGAATATATAGTGTGACAGGAGCAGTTGAACTGGGCGGCGCGGGGGTGCGCGCTGGCGGGCCGCGCCGACAGCGTGCGCCGCGCGTTACGATCGCTCGTGCGCACGCTCACGCTCCTATACCCGCAGGTGAATAGTGAATATATAGTGTGACAGGAGCAGTTGAACTGGGCGGCGCGGGGGTGCGCGCTGGCGGGCCGCGCCGACAGCGTGCGCCGCGCGTTACGATCGCTCGTGCGCACGCTCACGCTCCTATACCCGCAGGTGAATAGTGAATATATAGTGTGACAGGAGCAGTTGAACTGGGCGGCGCGGGGGTGCGCGCTGGCGGGCCGCGCCGACAGCGTGCGCCGCGCGTTACGATCGCTCGTGCGCACGCTCACGCTCCTATACCCGCAGGTGAATAGTGAATATATAGTGTGACAGGAGCAGTTGAACTGGGCGGCGCGGGGGTGCGCGCTGGCGGGCCGCGCCGACAGCGTGCGCCGCGCGTTACGATCGCTCGTGCGCACGCTCACGCTCCTATACCCGCAGGTGAATAGTGAATATATAGTGTGACAGGAGCAGTTGAACTGGGCGGCGCGGGGGTGCGCGCTGGCGGGCCGCGCCGACAGCGTGCGCCGCGCGTTACGATCGCTCGTGCGCACGCTCACGCTCCTATACCCGCAGGTGAATAGTGAATATATAGTGTGACAGGAGCAGTTGAACTGGGCGGCGCGGGGGTGCGCGCTGGCGGGCCGCGCCGACAGCGTGCGCCGCGCGTTACGATCGCTCGTGCGCACGCTCACGCTCCTATACCCGCAGGTGAATAGTGAATATATAGTGTGACAGGAGCAGTTGAACTGGGCGGCGCGGGGGTGCGCGCTGGCGGGCCGCGCCGACAGCGTGCGCCGCGCGTTACGATCGCTCGTGCGCACGCTCACGCTCCTATACCCGCAGGTGAATAGTGAATATATAGTGTGACAGGAGCAGTTGAACTGGGCGGCGCGGGGGTGCGCGCTGGCGGGCCGCGCCGACAGCGTGCGCCGCGCGTTACGATCGCTCGTGCGCACGCTCACGCTCCTATACCCGCAGGTGAATAGTGAATATATAGTGTGACAGGAGCAGTTGAACTGGGCGGCGCGGGGGTGCGCGCTGGCGGGCCGCGCCGACAGCGTGCGCCGCGCGTTACGATCGCTCGTGCGCACGCTCACGCTCCTATACCCGCAGGTGAATAGTGAATATATAGTGTGACAGGAGCAGTTGAACTGGGCGGCGCGGGGGTGCGCGCTGGCGGGCCGCGCCGACAGCGTGCGCCGCGCGTTACGATCGCTCGTGCGCACGCTCACGCTCCTATACCCGCAGGTGAATATATAGTGTGACAGGAGCAGTTGAACTGGGCGGCGCGGGGGTGCGCGCTGGCGGGCCGCGCCGACAGCGTGCGCCGCGCGTTACGATCGCTCGTGCGCACGCTCACGCTCCTATACCCGCAGGTGAATAGTGAATATATAGTGTGACAGGAGCAGTTGAACTGGGCGGCGCGGGGGTGCGCGCTGGCGGGCCGCGCCGACAGCGTGCGCCGCGCGTTACGATCGCTCGTGCGCACGCTCACGCTCCTATACCCGCAGGTGAATAGTGAATATATAGTGTGACAGGAGCAGTTGAACTGGGCGGCGCGGGGGTGCGCGCTGGCGGGCCGCGCCGACAGCGTGCGCCGCGCGTTACGATCGCTCGTGCGCACGCTCACGCTCCTATACCCGCAGGTGAATAGTGAATATATAGTGTGACAGGAGCAGTTGAACTGGGCGGCGCGGGGGTGCGCGCTGGCGGGCCGCGCCGACAGCGTGCGCCGCGCGTTACGATCGCTCGTGCGCACGCTCACGCTCCTATACCCGCAGGTGAATAGTGAATATATAGTGTGACAGGAGCAGTTGAACTGGGCGGCGCGGGGGTGCGCGCTGGCGGGCCGCGCCGACAGCGTGCGCCGCGCGTTACGATCGCTCGTGCGCACGCTCACGCTCCTATACCCGCAGGTGAATAGTGAATATATAGTGTGACAGGAGCAGTTGAACTGGGCGGCGCGGGGGTGCGCGCTGGCGGGCCGCGCCGACAGCGTGCGCCGCGCGTTACGATCGCTCGTGCGCACGCTCACGCTCCTATACCCGCAGGTGAATAGTGAATATATAGTGTGACAGGAGCAGTTGAACTGGGCGGCGCGGGGGTGCGCGCTGGCGGGCCGCGCCGACAGCGTGCGCCGCGCGTTACGATCGCTCGTGCGCACGCTCACGCTCCTATACCCGCAGGTGAATAGTGAATATATAGTGTGACAGGAGCAGTTGAACTGGGCGGCGCGGGGGTGCGCGCTGGCGGGCCGCGCCGACAGCGTGCGCCGCGCGTTACGATCGCTCGTGCGCACGCTCACGCTCCTATACCCGCAGGTGAATAGTGAATATATAGTGTGACAGGAGCAGTTGAACTGGGCGGCGCGGGGGTGCGCGCTGGCGGGCCGCGCCGACAGCGTGCGCCGCGCGTTACGATCGCTCGTGCGCACGCTCACGCTCCTATACCCGCAGGTGAATAGTGAATATATAGTGTGACAGGAGCAGTTGAACTGGGCGGCGCGGGGGTGCGCGCTGGCGGGCCGCGCCGACAGCGTGCGCCGCGCGTTACGATCGCTCGTGCGCACGCTCACGCTCCTATACCCGCAGGTGAATAGTGAATATATAGTGTGACAGGAGCAGTTGAACTGGGCGGCGCGGGGGTGCGCGCTGGCGGGCCGCGCCGACAGCGTGCGCCGCGCGTTACGATCGCTCGTGCGCACGCTCACGCTCCTATACCCGCAGGTGAATATATAGTGTGACAGGAGCAGTTGAACTGGGCGGCGCGGGGGTGCGCGCTGGCGGGCCGCGCCGACAGCGTGCGCCGCGCGTTACGATCGCTCGTGCGCACGCTCACGCTCCTATACCCGCAGGTGAATAGTGAATATATAGTGTGACAGGAGCAGTTGAACTGGGCGGCGCGGGGGTGCGCGCTGGCGGGCCGCGCCGACAGCGTGCGCCGCGCGTTACGATCGCTCGTGCGCACGCTCACGCTCCTATACCCGCAGGTGAATAGTGAATATATAGTGTGACAGGAGCAGTTGAACTGGGCGGCGCGGGGGTGCGCGCTGGCGGGCCGCGCCGACAGCGTGCGCCGCGCGTTACGATCGCTCGTGCGCACGCTCACGCTCCTATACCCGCAGGTGAATAGTGAATATATAGTGTGACAGGAGCAGTTGAACTGGGCGGCGCGGGGGTGCGCGCTGGCGGGCCGCGCCGACAGCGTGCGCCGCGCGTTACGATCGCTCGTGCGCACGCTCACGCTCCTATACCCGCAGGTGAATAGTGAATATATAGTGTGACAGGAGCAGTTGAACTGGGCGGCGCGGGGGTGCGCGCTGGCGGGCCGCGCCGACAGCGTGCGCCGCGCGTTACGATCGCTCGTGCGCACGCTCACGCTCCTATACCCGCAGGTGAATAGTGAATATATAGTGTGACAGGAGCAGTTGAACTGGGCGGCGCGGGGGTGCGCGCTGGCGGGCCGCGCCGACAGCGTGCGCCGCGCGTTACGATCGCTCGTGCGCACGCTCACGCTCCTATACCCGCAGGTGAATAGTGAATATATAGTGTGACAGGAGCAGTTGAACTGGGCGGCGCGGGGGTGCGCGCTGGCGGGCCGCGCCGACAGCGTGCGCCGCGCGTTACGATCGCTCGTGCGCACGCTCACGCTCCTATACCCGCAGGTGAATAGTGAATATATAGTGTGACAGGAGCAGTTGAACTGGGCGGCGCGGGGGTGCGCGCTGGCGGGCCGCGCCGACAGCGTGCGCCGCGCGTTACGATCGCTCGTGCGCACGCTCACGCTCCTATACCCGCAGGTGAATAGTGAATATATAGTGTGACAGGAGCAGTTGAACTGGGCGGCGCGGGGGTGCGCGCTGGCGGGCCGCGCCGACAGCGTGCGCCGCGCGTTACGATCGCTCGTGCGCACGCTCACGCTCCTATACCCGCAGGTGAATAGTGAATATATAGTGTGACAGGAGCAGTTGAACTGGGCGGCGCGGGGGTGCGCGCTGGCGGGCCGCGCCGACAGCGTGCGCCGCGCGTTACGATCGCTCGTGCGCACGCTCACGCTCCTATACCCGCAGGTGAATAGTGAATATATAGTGTGACAGGAGCAGTTGAACTGGGCGGCGCGGGGGTGCGCGCTGGCGGGCCGCGCCGACAGCGTGCGCCGCGCGTTACGATCGCTCGTGCGCACGCTCACGCTCCTATACCCGCAGGTGAATAGTGAATATATAGTGTGACAGGAGCAGTTGAACTGGGCGGCGCGGGGGTGCGCGCTGGCGGGCCGCGCCGACAGCGTGCGCCGCGCGTTACGATCGCTCGTGCGCACGCTCACGCTCCTATACCCGCAGGTGAATAGTGAATATATAGTGTGACAGGAGCAGTTGAACTGGGCGGCGCGGGGGTGCGCGCTGGCGGGCCGCGCCGACAGCGTGCGCCGCGCGTTACGATCGCTCGTGCGCACGCTCACGCTCCTATACCCGCAGGTGAATAGTGAATATATAGTGTGACAGGAGCAGTTGAACTGGGCGGCGCGGGGGTGCGCGCTGGCGGGCCGCGCCGACAGCGTGCGCCGCGCGTTACGATCGCTCGTGCGCACGCTCACGCTCCTATACCCGCAGGTGAATAGTGAATATATAGTGTGACAGGAGCAGTTGAACTGGGCGGCGCGGGGGTGCGCGCTGGCGGGCCGCGCCGACAGCGTGCGCCGCGCGTTACGATCGCTCGTGCGCACGCTCACGCTCCTATACCCGCAGGTGAATAGTGAATATATAGTGTGACAGGAGCAGTTGAACTGGGCGGCGCGGGGGTGCGCGCTGGCGGGCCGCGCCGACAGCGTGCGCCGCGCGTTACGATCGCTCGTGCGCACGCTCACGCTCCTATACCCGCAGGTGAATATAAATGTCATGGTGCTGCCACACCGGTGTTAAAAAATTGTTTACAAACATTTTCTAACATTAAACATTTACTAACATTGTGATAAAATGTATCAAATTTTTGTTAAGAAATGTTTAATAATGTTTTGTAAACATTTTATAACAGCGGTGTGGCAACACCATCACGTCATCACCACTGTCTCACAGAAAACCGACGTAAAGTGGCGACTTGCTGCTGCGTTTCGTACGGTGAGCGAGATATCCGGGTTCCCAAACCCTCGCCTTCCCAATCACTTAATTATCCCTTCCCTTTGAGTATAGCAATGCGCCTATGATTCTTCTAGTTTCATGGACGTGCATGGGCGGTGGATATCACTTACCATCAGGTGACCCACTCGCTCGTTTGCCGGACTATGCTATGAACACAAAACAAAAAAAAAGTTGATAGAAAATTGATCATACATGATTTTAATACATCATAGTTCCCACTAGTGTCTACTGCTACTCTATGTATGGAGAGAAAACGAAAACTGTCTTCGTTTTAAAAAATCTATCAAAACGTGTACTAGGCCCACAGTTAATAAGTAATTTTTCAGCCACTTTGCTATTTCACCAAATAATCAGATTATCCTTATTTGTTGTATATAGCCCAAATTCTAGTCCAACTTAGTGGTTAACATATGAGCCACAAATTTTAATTAATCTCAGTAATATGGCTTTGTGCTAAATTTATCTACATTTTTTTTTTTTTTTTTATAGCATAGGCCGGCAAACGAGCAAGTGGGTCACCTGATGGTAAGTGATCTCCACTGCCCATGAACGCCCATCACCAACACCAGAAGAATCATGGGTGCGTTGCTGACCTTACAGGAAAGGGATATAATTAGGGATTGGGAAGGGGAGGGGATTTGGGCTTCCGGATATCTCACTCACCGTACGAAACGCAGCAGCAAGCCGCTACTTTACGTCGGTTTTCTGTGAGACAGTGGTAACGATCCGGTTGAGCCAGCCCATTCATGCTGTAGACAAACTGTCTACAGCTTGGCTCTACCACTCGTGAAACATTATAACATAGCTTATTAACTGTCACGGTTTCGTATTAACTATAGATTACTTAGTGGAATTGTTAACTTGAATTGACAAAACGCAATTAACTTTAATATTTGCAAATTTTAAATCTATTTATACTTAAAAGGTTATGTGAAAGTGCGTCTCTACTTGTGCTATTTCGCTGCACCCAGAGGCGTCACTGTGACGTACAAGCGTAACTAATTCTCCAAATGTGTAAGATTGTCAAACGTTACAACTTACTCACGGTACGATCTGCTCTGAGACCTTGTAACATGTCGTTAAATTAATTAATTGTTAATTCGAAAGGCTTCGGCTTTTTTGCGTATGTATTCCTTCGGTCCACAATTGGCGGAGAAATTGAAAAAGACTAATTTTGTTGAAAAAATATCGGATAGTGATAGAGTTTAGCTGCGATATGGTCCCATATTAATTAGGTTAAGATTTGTTGCTGGAGTACAAAAATATGTACGTAACACTGAAAATTACAACATAATATAAGTTTTAACAAAACTTAAAAACCGACTTAAAAAAAATAACACTGAAAAGTCGAAAATAACTATTTCTATAGACCTGGTGTAGTAACACGTACTTGTGACAGTCACACCTCTCGGTGCACCGGGATAATACGAAAGTGTGGACGCACCTATTCATCTTCTTCATATTAAAAACCTTTAAAAAAACGAGTACGAGACTTGCATAACAATCCTTAATTGTATTAGGAAGCGAAATATGGCTTCCCACCGCATTGCGGTGAATCATGCTTTTGGCTCTTAATTAGAGTCTCTCCCACAACTGTGCCAAATATCGAATAACTTGCAGTTGCAGTTTCCGCGGTAAAGTTATGTAACACAAAGAGCTAGCTGGGTAAAGGCAGTTTGTGCTGGTTACTTTTTAACCCTCGATAAAACGGGTAGTTATGACATTACGTAAGTCATATAAGAGCCCACCAGCGAAGCTCTTCTGATTAAGGCAGATTTAAACAGTCGCCGTGGCCGAAATCGGCCTGGATGACATCATCATCATCATGAATTCAACCCCTTTCTTTGTCTGTTCGTGTGTATGTATGTCATTGTAGCACCTAAACCTTTGTTTGAATGTTGGTTTAATAGAGATTGTCCTTAGCTTCGTTTAAAATAAATCTATTCAGCCGTTCATAAGTTACAGATGTTTTTCTAATTGACGTCAGAGGTTAGGTTATTAATTTTTTTATGCTAGGCAGGAATAATTTTATTGTAGATACTTTTTGACTGCTTTCTCTTTTTCCTACTCTTATTTCTATCCAATGGTTGTCTGTAAGAGATTGCCTCGAGCAATAAGACTGCCAAAGACTGACCTTATAAAGACGGTCGCAGTAAGTCGCTGGATGCAGGCCGCTTCCAACAGGTTGGTCTGGAAATCATTGGAGAGGCCTATGTTCAGCAGTGGACGTCCTGTGGCTGATGATGATGATAAGACTGCCAATTGTAATATGTTTGGATGTATGAAATAGCTCGATCCTGTCCTCTACGTAGGGTGTGTCGCAAGAATCGGAATCTTGTGACACGTGCGACACATCGGCGGGTCCGGGCATGGGTGCGGTGGAGGCGGCGGCGGATGCTGCCAGTGCGTCGGATACCCCGGCGGATATCCCAGCGGATATACCCGCGGATATCCCCGTCGCATCCCTGTCGCTGCCCGTACCGCGGGCGTTCGCGGATAGCCGACGCTCGTCTGCTGCTTCGGCGGTATCCGCCGCTTCCATGCAACCTGACAAGTAAGTGTCCGTCTAGGTCTCTTCTAGGTTCAACATATGTTTTATTTTCTAGGTTAAGATTTCACTAACCGTGCCCATCTCCACGAGAAAATATATCGCCGACAATAGTCTTTCTGTGTTATCAACCTCATTCGTTTTGTTTTTTTTTATCCGAGCACGGCAAAGTGACTGCACTACACCTGATAGTAAGCGTAGTGCAGTCAAAAACCAGCGACCACCGATAAACAATGAGTTTATGGTCACCAGAATCATGCCGGCAAATGCTTCTTCCCTCTTCAGTAAGGGAAGAAGCAAATCGAAAGGGCCTGCGACAAGGCAGGCGGATGACCGATGCTGGCACAGGGATACTAGGATATACCGCTATACCCACCCCAATCAACAACCCCAGAAATACACTGGCTGACTCTGGAACGCGATCCACACAAAGCGTATGGATCACTATGGCAGGTTTTAACACCATGTGTACGGTAGTCGCTATTCGGGCGGATATGAATATTCTATCACTAGCAAACACAGTTGCTGCGCAAGTGAGCACAAACCGGGCAATGAATAGCCCGATAAACAACGAGCGTCGACTGATGAACCAATCAGCGTCGACGTCCTGAGCTCCATCATTCCGTCAATCAGATCTATAAATTAACCATTGGTAAAAAGATGTAATAATCCCAAGTATTTAATTTATTTACTCATTGAACTACTAATTTGTATATTAAATACACAGTACAAGTGTAAATCTTTAGCAAGTGCTTTTGTTTCATGAAGTTTCATTAAAGTAGTTGTACCTTGCTTTAAATAAACATATTTTAATCTTTTTCATCATCTTAAAATTTCTCAAGTGTAAATAATTACCGACATTTTCATATTTTCCTTACCATGTTTACCTTGCCGGAGTAAGATTATAATCTTTTTAATTATACGTGTGCCTCGCGGATCGCAGAACTCTTAAGAGCCACTTAAACCGAGCTCGGAATATTAAATTATTTCCGTTTTATCCCCTACAGCATTCCAGACGTAGATGAAGACATAGCAAAATTAATAAGTTCAAATCCATCAGATTCGTTTACTTTAGAAGTGGAAAAAGCGGATCGAAGTAAGACCAGCTCAACATCCCCACAGGACAGACTGTCGCTGTCCAATCTCTCCTCCTGTGATACTAGCTCCTGCAGGAATCTGTTCAGGCCAGAGGAACGTGGGCTCAATGTCAGTAGCCTTACGATACCGAACCTAGTTGTTTCCGACGATAGCGATAAACGAGATTCAATAATACAGGGTGACACTTATGAATCGGACCAATTGACGATTATAGATATCGACAAACCTTACACGGATGATATACATTTCCAAGAGATAAATGCACGCGTATCGCCAACTAGTGGAGAATGTTCTCCAGATCGAAAACTGTCGAGTGTCGATTTGGAAATTGAAGCTAGTAGTTCAGAAGGGTCTAATATCAGCGAAGACTTCAGTCTTATGTCTGAGATCATAGATGCTAAACCTGGAGATATAGACGAAGCAGCGTGCATAGGTCATATAGACTCGCCAGAAGTGTCAGATACTACTTACGTCAATTCGGAAACATTGCATGGAGAATCTATAATGGATGATATAAGTTCGATGCTTGGACAAGAAGTTCTATTGGCAATGATGGGGAAGAATGGAGAAAATGAAACGTATACTGATGATACAACGCTGTTTACATCAGATACGGTGTCAGACATAGCGATGGATAGTAGAAACCCAAGTTTGGAGAAGAACAACGAAACTAAATTAAAATATATGTCTAAAATGAAGAAGAAAGAAGCTGATGTGGAGAAATTTGGGTTCGAGAACAGAGTATTTTACATCGAAAATGCAACGAAAGTAGAGGAGCAAATTAAATATTGCAGCTTAGCGCAATTCGAAGAAGGTAATGATATAGCTAGGAAGTCTTTTAGAAAACAAATGAGGAAAAGTTTTAAGAAGCGTGTTCCTGATGATTCTAGTCTCAAGCATTTACTCCCGAAGACTGCTGAAGAAGCGATAAAACCTGATGACAGTCCCAAACACCAGGATATAAAAGCTCAGTCAGAGAAAGCAAGTTTAGATCTTCCAACATTCCCTCAAGTAAGCGTTGTAGTAGAACCACCATCTCCATCCCACAGTGAAGACAAGAAAAGCATAAAGACATGCGTAAGTCGTATGGCATCAGTCCTAAGTGATATCTTCGACCAAGGCACGGATACCTTAAGCGTCCACTCGCCAGAGCCCAGCATAGGGACTACTAGGGAAAGGAGGCAGTCAGATAATCCGAAATTATTGGGATCTGATCCGGAGTACGGCCAGTTCTTGAGCTGTTCTCCCGCTGCGACCAGGAGGATATCGTGTGGCAGCCTCTTTAAGCCCGGAGAACCTGACAAGTAAGTCTTTATAAGTCTTTTTAAACTTTTTCTAGTAATAAAACGTCAAATTTTACGTTTTTATAGCAGGGGGCGGAAAACGAGTAAGCGGGTCACTTGATGGTAAATGATTTTTAAAGCACATGAACTCCCACGATACCTAACTAATCATAGATGCATTGCCGACTTTAAGAGAATAAGATAATTAAGGGATAGTAAAAGGGAAAAGGAACATTCGAAAATTTCACTCACCTAATTTGAAAATAAGAATTATATGATGCGGTTTAGTGACAGTTATCGGTTATATTCTCTACTATGTTATGCTAAAAACACTCCCAGCGTAAACGGGAGTTATTTTGTCTCACTTTTAGTTAATGGAGCACAATTTATTTGTACACTACCTGCCGCATTTAATTGATACTTACTTAATTTTTATTCTTAATGCTCTGTCACTGAGTGCAGAAGTCCTTTATATTTAGTTTTTAAGCACAGAATAATCTTTAATAGCGTGTTTGAGAAATCATCCAGTTCCAAGAAATTGTTTATGATTACTCACTGACTTAACGTCTAAACATTACGTTTCTGAACACGGCAGTTATAAATGTATTAAAAGCAGCACCCTCAATTCTTCAACATCTCAGCAGGTTATCAACATCAGTATCCTCAATATGGGGAGAAGGAGGGGTCAGCGGGACACCAAGAGTCTCGTCCAAGTCCGACGTCAGCGAGAAATCCAGGAAACTACCCATCATCAACCCGCTAGTCCAACTGCCGGCCTGGCCCCACGTCACACAGGGCTTCATAAGTCAGTGCTTGCTAGCAAACGCTGATGCCCTTTGCGCAGCGGTTAGCCCCTTAATGGACCCTGACGAGACCCTTCTGGAGGGGTTCTACGAAAGGGCCGTCATGAACAACTACTTCGGAATTGGTATTGATGCAAAGATCACCCTGGACTTCCACAATAAAAGGGAGGAGCACCCTGAGAAGTGCAGATCTAGAGCACGGAATTACATGTGGTACGGCGTGCTAGGGTCTAAGGAGTGGGTCAATAGGACTTATAGGTGAGAATTTTTCTGTATTATTTTATCCGAGCACGGCAAAGCGACCGCACTACACCTGATGGTGAGCGCAGTGCAGTCAAAAAAAATATTGTATACGTATATTTGTGTCTCTAGGATTCTCACTGAGCTATTGGATATCCTCGAGCTTAACATCCTAAAGGAACCTACCGTCATAATATCGTAAGTGGGGATAATAAAGTATTTTTTTTATACGGGCACAGCAAAGTGACTGCACTACTCATTATGGTAAGCGCAGTGCAGTCAAAAAAAAAAACCAGTGACAGCCGACAAACAATGAGTTTATTGGTGGTCACCAAATTCGTACCGGCCTGTATAAATGCTTCTTGACACTCCGAAGAGGGAAGAAGCGCTACTGAGTAACGGCGTGCGGGTCATTGACCCGGTATTTATTGTTAGTACCCATTACGTTGCGGGCTTACATTTCCAAAAGTAATCAGCAAAGGAATATTGTTTTCCGTTAACGTTAAAATACAAGATGGTAGGTTCCTAGTATGCGAGAGGCCGTTTGGGTTGGTACCACCGCTTTGCCTATTTCCGCCGCCAAGCAACAGTGTGTAAGCACTGTTGTTTCGGTTTGTAGGACATTAAAGCCAGTGAAAATACTGGGCATTATGAGACTTAACATCTTATGTCTCGAGGTGACGAGCGCAGTTTAGTGTCATGTCGTGCTTTGTAATTCAAAGTTCTGTGTGGTGTTGCTTCTGTTTATGGGCAGGCGTGGCGGTTACCATCAGGCCAGCACCTTGCTCGTCTCATGATTGAAACAAATAAAAAAAGAAATACTTAATCAGAAACCTTATAATATGTCGTCTTGTGGTTTTTGTCTGAGGTAATTTTTAAATGAGATGAACTTTCGACTTATCCTATTTTAAGACACAGAGTACACAATGTCCCAAAAGTTTTAAAAGTCAACGTACGGAACTTTCAAGGTGTAGTAAGAAAAGGTATTTGCCAAAGAGTAATGAACAAGAAACTAACATATTTTCATTAAAACTATCTTTTCGTAGCAAATATTTGCGTTTATACACAGTGAGTCGCTCCGATCTCATGTAAATAGAGTTTTACTTGACGACTTGAACTAGACGTCAGTAACAGTTGGTCTAATAACCAAAGTTTCGAATTGTTTACTAAGGAAAATAGTCGGCAAAATTGAAGGTCTTGTAGCTCAGGAACTTTTATGTTGTGTAACCATAGATGCCACGTGGGCATTTCTTCTTTTTATTTGATTGAATGACGAGTCGAGCATGGCGCTCTCCTGATGGTAATCGCCAAGTCTGCCCATAAGCAACACCACACAGAACTTTGAATTACAAAGCACTGCATGGCACTGAACTGCGCTCGTCACCCTGAGTCATAAGATATTAAGTCTCATTATGCCCAGTAATATCACTGGCTTCAATGTCCTTCAAACCGAAACACAACAGTGCTACACACACACTATACACTGTTGCTTGGCGGAAATAGACAAAGCGGTGGTTCTTATAATCAATGTTTAGATTATTATTTAAAAGTTTACAACACTGATATAAAAGCGTAAATTTTATTAACGATTTACCCCATTTGATGTTCCGAGTTTCAATATCATTAATAATACTATATCATTATTATTTTCAACAATTATGAAGGCATAACTCGTACTAAAGGTGAATTGGAAAGAATATGTGATTTAATTTACTTACCCCAATATGAAATGAATCCTAAAAACTACCCAACAGGCATCTAGGCCAACGTGTTCAACTGGAGTGCGATGGGCAGAGAATACCCCTTCCAGAACTGCAAGGCATTGTGGTCCTCAATATACCTTCGTTCATGGGCGGTACCAACTTCTGGGGTGGCACCAGAGGTGATGACATCTTCCTGGCGCCTTCTTTTGATGATCGGATTCTTGAGGTAAAATTAAAGAGTCTATTTTGAATCTTATATATCAAGTTCAGCTGGTCCAGCTGCATGCTTAACGGACTGCGGGCCAAGATTGCAAATTTATGAAACCCCTACAAAGCTGGGAAACAACGTGGTAGAGCGTAATTATGAAGAAACGAAGATTAGCTTTTTCTGACGGCTCCGCCCCCAATGAAAGACTTTCTTCTAGGATATAAAATAATTTAATAAGTAGTTATATGTTTACTGGATTTTCACTTGGCATAATAATAAAACCTCCGTTCACCAATCTAAACCGTGATACGTAATAAATAATTATTATACAGACAGCAAAGATTTATCGACTAATCATTTCTGCGCCATTCTTGCTTACACATCACCTATTACGTCCATCTAGGTTAATCATATTAAACGCTTTTTGCTACCAAATATAAAATGATTAATGGAGTTAACCCATTAGTATAGTGTAACAGGGTATTTAATCAACCTCAATCCATTTACGTTGTTTTGCGTACCGTAAAAGGGTTAAAAATTCTATTAGTGGGGTAAACAGGTCAAACGTCCATGAATTAATTTTATGAAGTCATGATGACCTCTGGGGCGCAAAGGGTATAACTCTTGGATAATAAGATGGAATGGTGTCTGTACGTATTTGGATGGGTATTATAAAAAAATGATTCATGAAAAAAATGAGTCATTGAAAGAATAAAATAGTTTATTAATGACGTAGGCAAATATATTCCTTAGTAAAATAAATAACACCTGAACGCTGAATAACACCGCAAATTATTGATGCAGTTTTCTACATAGATTCGATACTGTTTTAATTTGATAATTGAATGCTGTGTTGACACCGGTTGGTGGGAGGATACTTGTATCCGACCGGATAGCGACCACCGTACACTGGTGCTAAAACCTGCCATAGTGGCCCACCTTGTGTGGGTCGTGTTCCAGGGTCAGCCAGTGTATATCCGGTTTTCCCTAGGGGGCTTGCCCCCTAATCCTAACCCTTTTCCCATCCCTTTTCCTCTCCCCCTTGGCCCTTTGGCAGGCCGGCATGATCTTGCCGACCTACGATGGACACATTGTTTATCTTTGGTCGACACTATTCTTGGATTGCGCTACACTTGCCATCAGGTGTAACGTAGTCACTTTGCCGAGCCAGGATAAAAAAAAAAAACACTGACTTCTCAACAGGTTGTAGCAGTCTTCGGCTCGGCGCAAATGGCCGCATCGCGGCTTATAAACCTGCAAAAGCACCGCATAGCGCAGTGCCGCGCAGTCCAGATCAACATCCTGGGGGAGGAGTGCGTGCCCGTGCAGGTGGACGGCGAGGCGTGGCTGCAGCCGCCGGGCTGCGTGCGCATCATCCACAAGAACCGCGCGCAGATGCTATGCAGGTCGCGTGCTCTGGAGACCAGCCTTAGGTCTGTAGATGTGTAGATTTAGATGCATTTTGTCTTTGGCGCAAAAGTGCCATGTTACCCCAGTTAGCAGATTACTTACTGTTAACTATGTTACTACACTACACTACACCAAAACCGCATTGTGGTCCGCTCTCTCTACTATGTGATAGGCCGCGGAGTATACGTATGCATGAAACCGCAGCCTTCGCAGGAGTCGACCCTTGTACAGCTTATTCCCTAATCTTAGCCTAGTGTTCAGATTTATGATAGGGTCTATTTTACGCTACAGATAATCTTAAGCTATGTCTATCTTATTCCAGTGTTTGGGGTCTATAGGGCATTTAATTGGCATTTAAATATGTACCTACTATTACTCTAACATTTGGGCTCAGAAAGGGGTTAATTATGTGCCATGGGGTAGTTTATTAAATATCTTATAACCATTTCTCCTCAAAGGTTACACCATGTTCTAATATTTATTTTTTTGTTTATGACATGAGCCTTGTTAAGGTTGAATTTCGGCATAAATTACCAGTTTGAAAAAAATAATTTACGTACATTTGATAACTCTAAAAGCAATATTGTTATTATTTTATGTATCGATTATTATTGTAGTCTCAAAACTATTGTTATCGATATTATGTCGAAGGATCGGGCTGCAATTAAAAAAATAATAAAAAATTGCGGTCTAGTGCTTGTTGTTGTATGTATAATCGACCTCAATAAAAAAAATATCCTAAGGGAATCAAATGAAGAAAGCCACTTTCCTACTCCATAACCTGGCAAATTGTATGGATCGATGACCAGCTTGGTATTAGAAACGTATTAAACCACGTTTCTGTTGAACCTCTTACTAAATGTCTACGCTACTGCACACATTGCCGTTCTCACTGAATGTGTTGTATATTGCTGTGTCCCGGTGCTAATGCAAAGCAAACTTCTAAGTAAGGTAGGCAATGCACTACTAAATTGATGTTTAGTCGTAACAGTATCGACTAGTGCATTTATCTTCAATAAAATAGCCATGGTTGTAGCATTGTATATTGGGCTTTATATGTCTGCTTGTTATATGTAGTCGTAGCTAATGTGTTAGTCACGTAAATAAGTTAGATAAATCGTATTAAAGGGTTTCTGTGTTCACATATCCTTTTTAGATGAAACCAATAGCATGTTGAAAAATGTCTTAGACCATATTGATTTAAGATATTATTTATGAGGGTAGTATCTCACTCATCAAATATCTTTGTCCAATTTCATTGTTTTCTTTCTTTCTGTTCTTTGACAAAATTTTACGGTAGTCTAGGGTATTGGGTCCAAAACTTTAATCAAATATGATTCAATCTTCCAATGTATGTAGTCATACGGACATTAAACCAAAATATTTGATGAATTGCATACTACCCTTAATTAATTAAATTTAATCCAGTTTCAATTATATGGGGTAATACATTAAGACTTATAAGTCTTTATCGCAACAGGGCTTGGGACGAGAAGCAACAATTGAAGGCACACGCACTCGCTGGCTCTAGTTCTGGCAGTGTGGTTAACGTACGAGATACGTTAACAAAAGCAGAGAGTGCTCAACTACTGGCTTTGTTAGATGATATCAATACGCTGGTCAAACATGTAAGTATTTTTATGTGTTTGTTGTCAACAATCACAGATTCATAGGAACTAATTTATTCTCTGATAAATTTTAACGAAACCGGGCTAATATGTACCCTGTTTAATTATAAATCACCACTAAAGTTATTATCAACACAATCTCAACTAAGTTAGTGTCAACATTCTAATCTCAAAATTCTAAACTTTATTTCCATATTTTCCATCGCGTGAAAGGCATCTGGGTCACAAGTATCGACTGAAATATATTTTCACGAATAAAGTTACAAAGAAGTATATTAAACTTATCAGAAGTAATTCTAGTATATAATTTTAATGTTTACTTCGAATCAAAGAAAAATATGGAGGTGTTCAACGGCCCAATTGAGATCAAACAGTTTTTACTGACCGAATTAAGTTTTTGATTTGAGGTCAGACGGACGGATAAGAGGTGAGCTGCTCTCGTGGCGTGAAGTATGGTCTGTGTCTTTGCATTTCTGTTATACAATACTGCTGAGATACAATTCTATAGATATTTCTAATTAATCTAATTAATAAGGTTTTTCACCTCATTTAACCTAAGACAGCATACTTACATATAAAAACGTGAAATCCTGTCGAGTTAGTCCTGTTGAACGTGAAGTCATCGAAATCCGAGGTCAACAAAATCTCAAATTGTGTTAGAATTTTTGATTCGAAGAATTAAACATGGATTGCCCGGGATTAGAATTTGTACTCGGCATGGCAATAGGCTCGCCTATTATATTAAAGAGAGAGAGTGGGTGCATTGGCTACACCTTTGTTTACCCCTTTAAAAATATAGGCGGGCTTATATGTTTTTATTCTACTTATACAAGTTTCTCTAAAAAAGAACACTCTATTCAGGTGAAGCTCTCATGCATAAGTGAGAGTGGAGTGTCAGGAGGGGTGTCAAGCGCCGTGTCCACAGCCCGCCGTGTAGCCGCGCAGGCTGATGCGTTGCAAGATGCTGATGGAAAACTGCTGCCTCCGCCACAGTTACGAAGACATCTGGCTACGTTGGTAAGAGGAATGATGATAAGACAGCCAATGGTATACCTGTGCTTCAAACACATAGTGGAGTAGATCATGGTAAACGAGAGAAAAATTGGCTAAGTGCAAGTCCGATGCGGGTAACGAAGGTTTCGTCCAGTTTTAAATTTTACTTTTTGTGTTTATATTATTTGTTAGAATTTCAGCAAACAGCTTAATAGAGCTCAAAAGTTAGAGTCCTTTAAATGTAGGACAGACAGATGGACGGCGTAGGTTTTAGTAATAGGGCTCCAATCGCACCTTTTAGATAAAAAAAACTCTAAAAATGGGTACTGGGACATTACGGTCAATATAAAAATATATAACCTAATAATATAACCTAACGTCACATCGCTGTGATGTTTGTTGTTCTTTACAGGTCAACTAAAATTAAGCAGAAATGGTGGAAGCGAGTAATACTCACGTACATTTGAAACATTTCTACATACATACTTCATCGCGCATATTTGAATATAACCTACTAACTTGATTATAAAATGATAGGGTGTAGATATAATGATAAATCTTAGGACTTAGGACTTCGACTTAAGATTCTTTAATTCAAAAACTTCATAGACTAATTGCTTGCAGTCACTATTCTCTTAGAATACGTTAACGAAGATTACCGATTAAAACATTGGCGTCCTTATTATTTGATGAACAAAGACATGCCTTACATAATAATTTGGTTATGCAGTGACACGATTCATTAAAACAGTGAATCGAGGTAAATCTAGATCGTGGTCAACATCCACAATTTGTCTCAGATTTTAAAATTTAAATTTCTCTTTCACTGTGTCTGCATGAAATATTCATCATACATTTATGTGAATACTTTAAATTTCCTAACCAATAACAGGGTGAACGTACGTACAAGGTCGCATATAATTTCAAAGAACTCGTAAAATTCCATGGCTGCAAGCGTACAGCTCTTGTGAATGACGAGCAATTAACAATAAGTATATGGGTTCTAACTGTTAATTTCTTCGTCATAACTCAAAGAGACAACTTAGAAACATGATTGCCTTGTTTTATATGGTTTTAACCAAAACCTGACTAATAGGGGCGAATCGTTATATGATTCTGATTCGTTTGTAAAATTCTGTTGCTTTCAAAAGGTCAGTTCCCGGAAAGCAGTCCGTTTTACCACGCCATGCTTACAGTGAGACTTTTATGTCTCTGTCATGGGAATCATTGTTATGTTCTCGATATAAAACAAATATAAATGATCAAAACAGGTGGAAAGCTGTCAGGAGTTAGTAGAGAGTGGTGGAATCAGCGGCGCTGGCGCAGGCGCCGCGTCTGCTGTGAGGATGCAGCTCTCGCGATGTGAAGTGAGGGATGGACATGCGTATTTACACGCGGATGAGGTACGTATATTTAGGTGTTTTTATTTACCGAAATATCTTAATGGGGTATTTCGTTAATAGCTTTATTCCGGAAAGAAAAGGGTATGAATTAGTGTTATTATAACATTAAAGAATGTTATGTTGATGAGGTACATAGGTATATCTTATTTGTGACTAAGGGTAAAAGACACATTTGTACTTATCTACACGAATCGAGTTTAGGGCTAATCTTATTCCTGAAACTGAAAATTTTACCCCAATAATATAAAAAGCGTGTAACTTAAATTTAAAGTAATAAATGTTTTTGATTCTTTATGGGTTTTAGCATTTTTTTCTGTTGATTTGAATATTATTTCGGGATATAATATAAAAACAATATTAATTATACTTCTTTATGTTGCCATTGCTTCTGACCCTCCAGTCGCTACCTCTTATGACCCCTAAATTATAACATTGCTGGTCACTAGATGGAATAAAAAAATACTATGAGCATCTTGTGGCATAAAAAACATCAATTTTAACGTCGATATATGCCATTTTATATCTCGGTATAATAGAACTGCCAGTAATAATTGATGCAATTTTCAGTAGTTGATAGTAGTTAGTACCCGTAATTTATTTTCGAATACATTAGTTTCCTAAAAAAGATCTCTTTAGTAACCTAAGTAGAACTCAAGACACCCTTACCAATATCCATCTATCCTAGATCCCGAAGAAAGGCGGCGCTGGTAGGTGGCTGCGAGGACGCAGGAGCCTCTCTGAGGGGCCCACGCCCACCTTCACAGCCGCACAGGTCCGGTCCTGGGGGGTCAAGGAGGTCCAAACTTGGCTAGACTCACTGCAGCTTGGTGAGTACGCGGAGGCATTCGCGAAACATGACGTCACAGGAAGAGAGCTGTTGTCGCTAGCTAGGAGAGATTTGAGAGAACTGGGTGTCACGAAAGTTGGTCACGTGAAAAGGATCCTTCAAGCGGTGAAGGAGCTTCAGTGACGACGGCGCGGCCGCTCCGAGGGAGATGGCCATCTATAAACAAGGACTGCCTACACGTGGAACGTCAATCGCTGGAGAATGTACCGAAACAGTTTTGAAATACACAAACTCTGTCAAACCTAGGTTCTGTTTAAACAAAACAGAGGTACAATTTTGTGTAATGAGCTAGTCAAAGCGTTACCGTTATCTGAGCGATCGTCTCAGTGTTACGTAAATAAGATTATTTTTTCTATTCTTTATAATCTACATTTCTCGTTTCAAAATGTTCTTGTGTAAAAATTTGTATCGAATTTTCTACCTCTACTGAACTTCTACTTTACACAACTATTACAATTACAAATATTACATAAAATATACGCATTTATAACCAGAAATTACATTAAATGTATAATCAAAAGCGTAGGTGCATCGATGTTTTATAATGAAAGATTATAAGGAATCGAAGCACTTCTGTTGCCCCAATTTACGCACATTTTCTAATAAGCTCACCTTATGTACGTATGAAATCTCCTCTGACATCGAATTATCAATTTACTTCTGCGTTTTCAATATCTATTTATATTTGAGCACGTTCTCTGTCCCATCTTTTAGGATAATATTCGACTATAAAACGATTTTCATACTTTTTATTCCAAAACTACATATTATTACAATTTCATATTTATATCAAGAACAGTATTCATAAGCTCATTATTACTTATTGAAATAAAACTAATTTAAACGGATTTTATCGCGGTTTTTTATTAATTTTGATCCCGACGTTTCGAAGACTTTTCAGCCTTCGTGGTCACGGGGTGGTTCGTGGTCATTATTACTTTCTAAAGAATTTAATATGTTACCCCAACTTGTGGTATCGTGTTATGAAATCGTAAAATAAATGATAATTTTACCTCACAGTGTGGACAGAGGATGTGTTAATATAAATGTTATAAATAATTATATGATATCGGGAACATATGCGCGAATTTATTAGAAAATCAAAATGTCAAGAATTTTTTAAATTAAATACCACAATACCTTATAAAATTTTGAAATTCTGAAATAAATGTAAATGTCATTATACATTTATTATATGTATTTTAAGACTTAATAGAAAGCAAATAAATCCCTAGATAATCAAAGTGAACCTGCCATACCTTGCCTTTGAATAAAAAAAAACGACAAGTTAACCATAACGTTGTGAATTATGACGATGAACTTTTCAAACAACGAATGTTTTTTGCATCATCTCACCGATATAAGAGAAACAAAAAAATCTTACTTTTAGTTGAAAGTGAAAATTTTTATTTCGCCATTAGATTTTCCAAATAAAACATATATACTCGATTAAAAGATTTAGCTAGAAATATAGACTCAGTGTTTATCTCTGTTGGTAATTGGAATTGTGAATAATATACCTACTTAATAGTAGACAGGTGATGAGAATGGATTTTAATCTTATGTTCTAAACACAAAGTTTTACAAAAAATCTACATAATAATAATGTATTGTAATCTTATTATTATCAGATTTAAATCTTCGCTCGATAACTTGTTTACCCCAACGGAATCGTTTACCCCAGTCATTGGCTCGAGAAATTGTAACTGTTAACTGTTTTGTACAAAGCAATTTCTTTAATAATATAATTATTACTTTATTTTAAAAGAAGCACAGTGCTTCAGGCTGAGGTTATAAAACGCGCAGAGATGCTTTTTATGCCTACTGCCTCTACTCGAACCAAATAAATAAAATTCCTAATAAGGTTGGCTAAAGCTACTTTTTTGCTAACAAAGTTTTTTGCGACATCTTTATTCACAATTCCACTTACCGTTTGCCAAATATTTAATAAATTATATTCAAACACGTAATCCAAAGTAATGCACAAAATATATAACACGGAAAATAATAAAAAAATATTATGTGCCTCGAGGCGATCAAGCGGTTTGATTTAAGCACGTAAGTTTTGAATCTGACCGTTTTATTCGTATACGATATTACGTTGACAGGTTTGTCATTTATACATGTTTAAATCACATTTGATTTGGACGCGTTTCACGCGAAAGTATAGAGTTCAGAGTTCGAATCGACATTAACGACGAGTTTTGTTCGGCGTCCCATCAAACAAACAAAATGGTTTGATCAGATATATAAGGTTTCGCACAAACAGCTTGACCGTCTCTGGGACCCTTTCCATAGTAAATAGATATTATACAGATTTTACAGATTTATTATCTTAGATTTGTTTGCTGAGACTTATATCTACTATTCTATACGGTAGTATTGTGGATCACAGGAAAAATGTTAAACATAAAATGATTTTTGAAAATTGCCCCAACTAGATAAAAAAAGATAATTAAAGGGATATAATAGTATATAAGGATGAAATATAATATAATTTAAGGATGAAAACAGCCTTGTTCGTGGGTTAGATAATATTTTCTTACTCGTGTTACTCGGCTGAGTACTCGTCTCAGTAAAAACAAAACTGAGTAAATTTCAGTATTCGGTTACTCGGTTGGACCTAAACTCGGTACATCTCTACTGAATACATACAAAAGTGTTGTAACTTCATCGAAGCTAGTCGCCCTAGATATAACGATAAAAGAATATTCACACCTTCATATAAAAAAAGCTGATATAGCTATAGGAAGACTGCACTTTAAAACTTGTACTTGACCTAAAACATATGCTATTTAAAAATAATATTTTTTATAAAAAAAAATACCCCTAAGTTTCAATATCTTATTAATGTTTTATTTGTGATTCACTGTACGACCATTTAAAAATTAGCGCAATAGAAATAGCAATAAAACTAACGGATTAGACGAGCACTTGCGGTCAATAGTCACTCTAGTTCGTTTCTTAATTTCATAGGTCACTGTAATGTGGCACCTAGTGAATAGAGGATGCGTATTTAGACTAAACGAGGGAGCAGGCCTAGTTATAGTGGTCGGGTTATTGTATTGTACTCTAAAGATATTATGCGGCTGGTAAAATATGGCGGTGCACGGATTCATAAATTTAAATAATTATTAACAAAATGGAAATACACTATGTATATTTCACCCTTATTACTCCAAAGTCAACCAAAGAATGCCACCAAAGATTTATTTAAATCAATTTGTATATTTAAAGGTTTCCAACACGGTGTTAATCCGTGCAACGCTTTAAAGTACCAACCTGAATTCTATTACCCTTTATTGAATATTCTAAATAATCAAGCAATCACATCAAGTAATCGTATATGGACGTGCGCACATGTGACGTCACTACTGGTTAGTGAGTGCGCACGTTATTGTGATCTATCGTATATTTTCCTTTACTTTTAATATCTCTAGATAAAATGGTGCGATCGTGTCGGACGTGTGAGTCTCATGCGTACGTATGTATGATGAATTATTATTCTGCCACTGATTAAAAATATTATTTCTTTTTTGTATTTGAAATTTTGAAAGAAATCCCACGTATTTAAATATCTGAATGGCCAGTGTGCAATAAATATAAATTCACTGTCGTTATATTTTTTAACGCGATACCCCATTATTTTAAAAATGATTTTTCACTCGTCTGCCGCGATGGCATCTCCTTACACGATCTGCCTTATAAATGTTTTTATAAATATATCTCTACTGATTAACCACTTTACTGTATGTAATTGTGTGTACAAAAGAATGTGTGTGTCTATACTTATATTGTATATTTATGATAGTTTTATAATTCGTGAAACTTTGAAATAATCGAAATTAGTGCACGGACAATTGCGGCTTATGATACTACGATGGCAAATTATATTAGACGAAGATTTTTTTATTTGTATTTATTATTCAATTCATATATTTTTTTAATTTGAATATTGGCATGTGGTACTTTTAATTGGAGTAAATTGTATATTTCAGCTTCCAATAAATAAACAATTATTTTACAATTCACTATAGCGTTACCATATATTTATATGCTACCATGCTTAGTTACGAATATAAAAAAGGATGAAATGCATAATAAACATACTAGTGAAGTCGATAAATTATTTGCATTTATATTAATGGCGTTGATATCTAAATCAATATTTACCCACGGAAGCATAACTACGATCATGGATAGATATTATCGAAAGGGAAGTGATGTGAAAATAATCTGAAGCAAGTCGTATAACTTATCGATAACTATGTTCATTATAATATCAATATATATCATTTTAATATCAGGAATTAGTATTCTTACGACTTCCTTTGCCGTAGTTCATAAACTCTGATTGCCTGTGTAATATCACTTTTATAGATATATTTCTGCCGTTCACAAACGGCATTTATTGCCTTAGATGATTTAGTAATATTCCATATTATAATGTACTACGTTAGGGCTATTGTATAATCGATATTTATTAATAGATATTGTATCGTCATAGTTTCTTCTACATATGTTAAATACTTTTACGATGTTCCAACGATGTCACTTTTTAATTGTATAAATTGTTTCTTGTATTTTGATAAATTTCGAAAATATGTCATAATTTCTAAATGTTTTAAAAAATAAGGATTCATATGGGTACGTGTGTACGGGGATGTGTGATCGGATTCTTTTTTAGTAGTTTTACTTTAGCATCATTGATTTTATATTAAAAGGCTTTTCTTATGTGATGTATATGCAATAAATATAATTTTTATTAATATTTTAATAAGTAGATGTTTAAACAGTTTCTTGGACTTAGTAATGCATAATTTTATTATATTATTTATATATTTAAATATAGTCATATCAATATGTTTAGCTTTAATATTCCTCTTATTGATTAATTAATCCTTACAATATTTTACGATTCATAAGCAATATGCAGTGATAGTACGCTTCGAGTTTCTACATTGGTGTCGTGTTTTATTGTTTATTGTATATTTCGGCCATAGATAAAGCAAAAAGAATCGGTCCTAGACTGTTTATGGTAGAGTAGATAACACGATTAGAATGATGTCACCGGATGCTAGAAATATTTCTATGCATAAGATTCATAAAAAGTAAATACTCAATTAATCAAGAAAACTGGTGAAAATAATTTTTAAGTTCTCTAGTCACTTTATATAATTTCTTTACGTAAATAGTGAACGGATTTTTAGTATAGGTTAAAATAATTGTATTCACCGTAATTATACTCCACATATTACAAAGTGATACTAATTCTCATAATCTGCCAAACAAAAGGTTTGAAATATTGTAACTAACTCGAAAGCGTTGTTTTGAAAGTATATCGAGAATACAATTCTTTGGATTTATACAAGCGAAGTGTATTAGGTTTACACGCTAGCTGTTAAAATGTAGTTTGTATGCGGTTTTGGTGAGGTTGATATAATACAGTACAGTTATTTAGTTTATGAGACTTAGTATCGCCAAGAATTATATTTTTTTTCATTAACAATCGGAAAGTATACGAATTGAATCAATTATGTAAGCGTGACCAAATCGGTAATTACAGTAAAATCAAAAATATGAAGGGGCTGGATCCCCTTTCTAGTTTGCGGAGTTTAAATAACAGCGATATTAGGATTTTATGAATAATATTGTAATTAAATATTATTTACGAGTGCATTTTAAAAAGCAACACACTTTTAGTTCTTAAGGGACTTTTTGAACAGATGTCTGATAAAAAGAAATAATCAGAATAATGCCATTTGGAGGTGTATACAGTAATAGTAACATAAAAAATAAATGGCGAACATTACAAAATATGGAATTGTTCGCAATGCACGCTACTTTACAGTTTATTTAAGTACCAAAAACTTATTTAACCACAGAAACATGAATCGTGTCCCATTATTCCAATTCATAATGGTGTTGCATTTAGGATTATTACATAATTGTTGCGGTAGTTCATTTTGATATTTGACGAATATATTTATTAGTTAATTATTTTCGCCCCATTAATAAATTTTTACCCCATTACCCCAACCATTCCCTAAAGTTTATTATTATTACCGCCGTTGGATAATAAATTGATTTTTCCTTATTTCGATAATAATAAATATTTAAGACTGGGTTAATAATAATACGTGTGTGTGACGTTTTAATTGTTAACATTTTTGAAAAAATAATAAATGAATAATTAAGGTACCTCCTTAATTTATTTTTCTTACTGCCACACAGAGAGACGTTAATTCTCTTTAATTATCATTATGTAATTTCTTAAAGTTCGATTATTACTTAGAAAAATATTGGAGACAACAGAGTACGAAGTAAAGAAATAGAACCGATCGCGATTGGGTCGAAAAGCTGACTTGAACAACACTGTCTGTAACAAAGAAAAAAAATAACTTCTAGGAGTGATTTTGGAGTTTATTAATGTCTTTGAGTGCGGAAGTTAATTATATAAAAACAATTATTATAATTACATAATAATTGTTATATACTTAAAATTATACCAAATAATAACGATTTGTGTTGTGAAATGTTTGTGTTAGAATGGTAGATATTATTTTAAAATAATCATAATATTGTTGTTTTTCTTAATATATTATAACTACAATTATTAATATGCGTATAAAAGTTTTAGAAAATATTACTAATTTATAAATTCTTTAGGATCAAGCAAAAAGGTAAAGTTAAAATCATTTGCACTAAACATTAACAACAATTTAGAAAATAATTAAATTTTGAAATATTATTTTTGAATATCTTACCACGAGAAGGCGTTATGATTTTCATTTTTAGTCTTAAATGTGAAAAAAATATATATTTTATGTTGAACAATATTTTGCTCAAGTTAATTTTAAGTTGTAATCTGTTTGTTGTATTCGTCTTGGTCGTAATATTTATTCATAAGGTGATCGTTGCTCATCATACTAGACTCTTCAATGCCTACTTCGGTTAGTTTGAGTGGTAGAGCCATGCTGTAGACAGTTTTGTTTATAGCATGAATGGGCCGACTCGACCGGGTCGTTAACAGAAAAGGGAAGATCCACAAATTACGTGAGATGTTTAAGGGGGAGGGGGGGTCGAGTCAAATCTCATCTAATCTTACGTTGGAGAGAGGGGGGGTCTCGGCAAATATCACGCAATTTTTTTTCTTATTGAAACAAAAAAAAACTATACTATTTTGACCCATTATCCAGCTTCTACATGCTTAAGATTTAAGCATAACTGTAATACGATTAAGATCATTCACTAATTCATTCGAAAGAAAATAATTTCATTCATACTTCGACGTTATACATTACTACTGACTGTCAAACTACCATATTTGTTTTATACCAAATAGTTCAATTTAATCAGAGTTTACGATACAGTGTAGCCCGTCCTTTGTTTTCGCGCCACTGTCAGCCGAACGCGCGGCTCGAAGAACGAGAGCGTACGAGCTGAATGGCAGCGACACACGGACAGGTTCCAACCTGCTTTGCTTATTCTTGCAAATGTTTTACTCGACTCAGTATATGCTCTCACTAATTTAAAATGAGTTATCAAGATTTTTATAATGCATACGTCAAAAGATACGTCTATAAGACAAAAAAGTTCTGCCAGGACGAAGTGATAAAATTATGGAATACAGCGAAACAAAAATTCCCGATGAAAGAAGAGTTAACACAACACATTCAGCATGAGATTGATCGTCTTCTTAGGGAAGCCACTGAGAGAAAAGTTCGGTCTACTTTAGCATTTCTTCAAAAGGTAGGTTAAATATATTTTGTTAAGAAAATTCTTTTTTTATACAAACTTTATTGTTACAATTAATAGCATAAAAAAATATAATTTAAAAAAACTAAAGAACACGCTTTAAAAGCACATCAAATTAAAAAGTAAAAAATAATTCTTAAAATGAGTCAATAACAATAATAAACGAAAAATGCTAATATAATTGTGAAATAGATAAGTATAAACAACAAAAAATATATTTAATTGTAAAAAAGTGTGGGGTGCTTTTTAAGATATCAAAATGATTGTCCTGCTCATATCTATAATTATGTATTTATAACTACCGACACCGTGCACCCCACGCTTTTTTTACAATTAAATATATTTTTTGTTATTTATTCTTTTCTTCATTAAAATTTATCTCACAATTATATTAGCATTTTTTGTTGATTATTGTTATTGACTCATTTTAAGAATTATTTTTTACTTTTTTACTGGTGTTCATAGTAAGCTATTTTGTGTTAATCTGTCTTTTTAATTTCATTAGATTCACTTCTTTATTATAATATTTTGATTTCAGACTAATACTAAGATCTCTAGCAGTTCTTTAATTCAGGCTGAGACAAGCACTGAGAGTGTTCCAAAAGTGGAATGTGCAGGTCAGATTCAGATCAATGATCATAATATTCAACACGCGAAATCTGCGGTTCAGGATGAGATTAATGACCAGCAGTCAGAAGATCAAGATTTGGACGTTGGTCCTCAACCGGCAGGTTAGTATTCGTCTTTTTTTCTATAGGTGACGTTCTTCATTTTTTGCTATTCTAAATTAAATTTTTCTGCATTTTACAGGCGCTTCGAAACGCAAAAATCAGTCTCTTGTGATCAGCGATGATGAGGATGAAGCTATGTCGAACACTACACCGTCCAACATACGTCCCACTCCAGCACAAGATACTATGGAGAAAAAGATTGCTAAGCTGCGTATGGAGCTTGACTTAACGGAAAGGCGCAAAGGGTCTCTTGTAGCTGACGGTACTGAATTTGATAAAGCACGTAATTTGCGGCGAGAAATTGACATTTGTGAGAGAAAGCTCAAGCTTAAAGAAAAACAGAGAGTGTACTCTATAACGCATAGAAAAAATAAAAAACAAAAAATAATTGAATTATGTTTAAAGAATCCCGATGCAGCTAAGTCGTTGACGCCTCATGTTGGCCCTGGACGCCCACGTTTAGAAGAAGAAAAGTCTGAATTGCTAAAAACAATAAGTGATTTAGCCCTGTTTGGTGCTTCTGCTGAAGAGCGACGTCGTTGTGAGATAGTTCGCACGATCCATACGCTTTCAGAACTTACAAATAAACTCAATGAACTGGGATTTAATATTTCGAGAAGTGTTACTTATATTCGACTGTTGCCTAGACGGGCAAATACACGTGAAGCTAAGCGCCATGTAGTGACTGTGCCGGTGAAGCTGAGTCGTCCTGAAGCTGACCATCATAAGGCACACCAAGACCAATACTTTTCTTTGGCCTCTATAAGGTCGTTGGAAACGATAGCCTCCGTACTTGGTCCTGACTCCGTAACTTTTTTATCTCAGGATGACAAAGCCCGCGTTCCCATCGGCCTGACAGCGGCAAACAAGCAGGCGCCGTTATTAATGCACGTTGAATATAAAGTGTCGTTACCAGATCACGACTTTGTGATTGCATCGGGGCACAAATTAATTCCAAGCGTATATGCTTTGTGTCAAGTGAAACCCAATGAGTTGGGACGACCAGAAGCTGTTTCATATAATGGACCAACTTATATAGCAATACGAAGTGGCAAGCACTCTTCGTCAACTGCAACTAGTTACGCTCAAGACTTGGACACTCTTTTAACAATTGAGTCTTTTTCCAAATTTATAAAGAATATAGACAGCAAAGTTAAACCTGTTCTTATTATTTCAAGTGACGGTGGGCCTGACGAGAATCCGCGATATCGCAAAGTGATCGCACACGCCATAGAGCATTTTAAACAATATGATTTGGACGCAGTATTTATTGTGACTAATGCCCCTGGCAGGAGCGCATTCAACAGAGTAGAGAGACGCATGGCTCCACTCAGTCGAGAGCTAACAGGCGTTGTTCTTCCCCATGATTCTTTTGGGAATCATCTTGATTCCAGCGGCAGAACATTAGACGAAAGTCTGGAAAAGGATAATTTCAAAAAGGCAGGGGATATTTTGGCTG
This sequence comes from Amorpha juglandis, assembly GCA_949126905.1. Lineage (NCBI taxonomy): Eukaryota > Metazoa > Arthropoda > Insecta > Lepidoptera > Sphingidae > Amorpha > Amorpha juglandis. The sequence continues at coordinate 2,648,542 of OX421368.1, forward strand.
AAATATGGTCTGCAGTGTGCATTGACGGACACGAAGTAGTCGCTAAAAATATAGACCCGAATAATGACACCTCCAGCGTTCCAGACCTGCCAGCCGAAGTATGGTACACTGAGCACGTTAATGAGAGCCAATATTTACTCCAGGTACATTACAGTTGGTTCATATCAAAATTTTATGCGTGCCTATTTTTTTTTTTATTTTTAACGAGCGCGAACGTCAACAAATTTTTATTAAGAGTTACAAAGGGAAATTGTTTTTAATTTTTTTTTAGGTTGTGAAATGCGATGACCAGAAGTGCTGCAGCCCACGCCGAAGTGATCTGCATATGATTCTTCACGACCGTTTTCTGCCACTTCCATACCCTATCACTCAGATTGATGGACATTTGACAATTCCGGACTTTAAAGAGCATGACGGAAAGTCATTTGCTCCATTTCTAATACGCCACTGTCTACCGATTCAACCGCTGAACGCCTTCATCAGCACACCTTATGATCTCTATTGCCCAAGTGTACGTGATGATTTAGAGAAAAGATGCTGCAGTACATGCGGCATTTACTTTGCATCTATCACAAGAGCTGCAGAGCACAGGCGAGCAGCCCACATTGCACCAGCTAAGCAAGCGCGTATGTTCCGCAAAGTGCGACCCTCACGGATTGTTACAAGACGAGCTAATGAGTTACTGTGCGCAAGTGTCAACGGCTTAGAGTGGCTAGATGAGAACGAAGTTGAAGGAGCAGATGATTTTATTGAAAATCATATGGACATGTTGGTTCCAATAGTCTTTCTTGAGACCACGCATGATTCTCCATGGACTGAATTAGAGTAGATATTTTTTTTTAATCGCATTAGTTAAGATTTAAGTATTCTATTGTTAAATTTTTATTACACTTATAACTCAGCAATATTCATTACTAGTCTTAACTAGTCGTAAATAAAAGTACGAAGCAAATTTTTTTTTCTTTTTACAATAACACTCCAACACGTTTACATATTTAAGAAACGCACATTTTGAAAAATCTCACGTGAGATTGGGGGATGGGGGAGGGGGTTGAATAAAATCTCACAACATCTCACCAGGGGGGGAGGGAGGGACAGAAAATTCAAAAAAAGACCTCGCGTAATTTGTGGATCTCCCCAAACCAACGTTAAGTAGCGGCTTGCTGCTGCGTTCCGTACGGCGTTAGGGGTATCCGGAGGCCCAAATCCCCGTTCCCTTCCCGGTCTCTTAATTATCCCTTCCCGTTAAGGTCGTATCAGTCGGTCGTTGAATCCGTTTAAAAAGGATAATTTACTGATATCAATAAACATATAATATAATTTTGTGTTTCAAAGATGTGCAACGATCTTTTCTTCCATTATAATGATATTTTGTGTGTGATGTACTCTGTTTAAAAGCAATATGGGTTGTTTTTCAGTGTGGAGAAATGGTGGAAATAAATAATGCGATTAATTTTACAATATATTATATTACCTATATTTTCATAATTTTTTTTTTTGGAACGAAGTTCCTTACGGCAGGCTTGGAGGGGATAGGGATTTCGCTGCGTGACCGAACTGAAAAAAATGTGATAGTAAAACCGTAAGAAAAATGCGTGGAAAAAATGCGTGGAATAAAAGCGTTAAATGAGACGTGCGCAGGCGCGACAGTCAATGTGTCAATTTTAATGTCAGTCATTTCTATGTAATTTTATGTTGTCAAACAAAAATAAAGAGACATATTTAAAATGAAATTCATTCAGCCAGTTATAATTGAAGTATATAAAAATACTCCTTCGATTTTTAAAAGATTACGCTAGCTCGTTATTATTTATAATTACATAAGTTGATAAAAAATGCTATACAATAGCTTTACCGCGGCAGTCTCCGAGCGCCACACGTCTTTTTTTTATTTCTATTTTTCTATTCTATTTCTATGTAATTTTATGTTGTCAAACAAAAATAAAGAGACATATTTTGTTATTTTAGTTGATAATTCGAATTTTTTGCAATATGTGTCGATTGTACATTAGCCGAAGGAACTTCGTTCCTACCTGGTGTCCCACGACACACACCAATTTTTTTTTTTATTGCCTTGATAGGCAGACGAGCAAGCGGCCCGCCTGATGGTAAGCGGTCACCGCCGCTCATGGACATCGGCAATGCCAGGGGCACAGCCAAGCCGCTGCCTAAAACTAAAAGCACAAACTTTATAGTTGAGAAAACCTTCAAATATACCTTATTCTACGTATATCTATATTTTTTTTATATCTAATTAATTTAAGACTGTCGTTATAAGATATCAAAAGAAGTTTCAATTCGGATATCGCATAAATTTGTTTCATGAATATATAATATGTAGTAACAATAATGTATTGTATTGAGTCGCAGTAATTGATTTCAACCACTTCCTTCAGACGTTATTATTGCAGATGCTGTGAAAGTGTGTGTTAAGTCTTAAGCGCAGACGTATTTTTTTATATCAAAGAATTAAGGAAATCCTGCAAATGTATGTTAATATGAATTTAAAAAATAAAATATTTTTCTATGTATGCGGATAGCGCAGGAGTCCTCGGTCGTGTTACGATGGAACATACGTCACCGATCATCCTTCGGACAAATAATTTCATATACAAATTGTGTTCAAACCTAACATAAGAGACGTCGCAAAATTAACAAACATACTGAAATAAAACTAATTTAAACGGATTTTAAAACTTTTCAGCCTTGGTTGGTGGTCGCGGGGTGGGGTCCACTGTCGGGATTAAAATTAAAATAAAAAAACCGTCATAAAATCCGTTAAAATCAGTTTTATTTTAATGTGTAACATTCGCGTAAACATTATAAATTATAACAAAAGTACTTTAAAAAATGATCGGGGGCGTCAGTTCCAGATGAGATCCTAAATTGTATTTTGTATTCATTCAATTAAATTTCAATTTAAAAAAAATCTTTCATCAAAATGTGTCCACCATGTTGAAAATACCATTTATTTTTATCTAATGGAGGAAGGGTGACGTCAGTATGGGAATAGTTGCAATTTGTAGAAAGGTATATTATATAGATTAAAATATATTTACAGTATTGTTAAGTTGGAAAAACCTTTGGAGAAGGAAGAGCGACTATCTGGGGGGGGGGGGGGCGGTCAAAGCATGATGGGAAAACAACGCTAGTTTTCTAAATCACAAATCTATAACGTATTTTAATTTTAACTATAAAATGAATATGAGTAAAGGTTATGAAAATACAATTTAATATAAACTATTGAAATAATATTAACTTTCTAGAAAATTTAACGCAGGCCACATAAAAAGTTTAATAGTTTTAATATTTTAAAAAATGGAACACTATTCTCTGGTTCCGTTTTTTATATCTTTGTAATAGTCACTTATTTATTGTTTTTCTTGCCGTGTTATTTTCTGAAATATGCATTTCTTTAATATATGAAAAGCATATTATAATCATTGAATAACCCAATATAAACTGTACAAATATTTTGATTACATTTAATAATTAGACAGAAATAGCTTTCCGTCATATTTGGCCATGATCGTACTTTTTCTTGTTACTCATAATAATATATTCATCATTGCGTTCCATATTCTTTGCTTCACTTTACGGTATATAATACCTCTGGATCATCCCACGCTAGTAATTGTGAGATGGCAACCCATCCTCCTCATAATTTCTTGAATTTGCAGTTGAAATAAGAAATGTTTAATGATAGTCTGCGTTTGTGACAAGACCAAATGTTTGTGGGCGAGAGCTCAGTGGATGATATTGTAACAATTCGATATTTTCTCTTGATATTTATATTTGAAAATTCAATAAAATATACTGTTACTGATACATTGTGTTGCGTTTTATTTAGGTACATTACTGGAATGTTATTCCTGATTAAAACTAATTCGGCTGTTCTATGGCGCATAGCCCTACATAGATAGGTAAGATGACGAGAAGAGAAGAGAACAATGAAGTATCGGTTGTGGACGTTTTCAAGGTCTTGTTGGTGTTACGATGCTTAATAATTCACTTATTTCAATGTTTCCATACACTATTCATCACCGTCAATGTTTAGTGCACAAATCCACACTTTTACACAACTAACACAACCTCAAACTAGTTTTTGAAATAAATTAAAATAAGCGATGAACCGCACTGTCAAAATTCCCGCCAAACTCATTCCCAATATCACACGCAGTGTCTTTTATATTTACCTCGGAATGATGAATTTCACTGCCTCACATATTACATTTTATCGCAATCTCGGAAAGTAGAAAACCCCATAATTCCAACATACGTTACGTGAATATTAAACCATTAGCGGAATAAAAGATGGATAGGTAGGTACGCGTTTTACGATGTGGGTCAGTCGCAATAAAAACAAATAGAGCGGGAGTAACTACACTTTATATTGCATTGTTATTTCACTATAAAAAGACGTAAAATATTCACCACTGATGTTTGTTGCGATAGTTTACAAGATTAAATTGAAAAATTATCCCTTTTCGTCAAGGTCGGCAACACGCCCATGATTCTTTTGGTATTGTAGGCGTATGTTGGGCGGTGAAGATCACTTACCATCAGATGAACCACTTGCTCGTTTGCCGGCATATGCTATAACAAAAACCTAGTTGCGTGTATTATACGTTTTTGTTATTTAACATTAGTATCTTGCCCTGGACGCTAATGACCCCATGGCGTTGATAAGAACCTAGTATCTGGTGACACAGATTTAAAATTAATGCCGTGTAGACCATCAAGACATTAATTTTACCATACTTAGAGAAGTCTTAGTCATCTCAACATTTTCTTACATATAGCTATAACATTTAATAGATGGGAGAAGCCTCGCTCTCCCAACTCTGGTTACCATTATGGGTAACAGTAGTATAAATATTCTATCAAAATAACCACACTTTATTCAAGAATCCGCCGACTGGTGCTCGAATTCATATAGATTTGTTTCTATTCTGCGACTGATTGATCTTTTCATTTACCTGGCTGCCTTTATCAATCTACCTGCCCCCCTTTAAACAGACCTCGCCCACTCTGCAAAATTCTGTCTCTACCCTTCAATATTGACAGCCTCCGTGGCTTAGTGAGTAGCTGGCTGCGAGGTGAGAGGCCGTGAGTTCTATTCCCGCACTGAGACAAGTGTTTGTGTGATCCACAAATATTTGTTTCGGGTGTGGGTGTTGTGGGACCGTATGTCCCTCATAGTTCCTGATACGCACGATACAGGTTAACCTGGTGTGGGGTCAAGAATATATGTGTGACTGTTGGGTGTATTTATTAAAAACAATAGGCCTCTAACTTGAATAAAACAACAAAATTTATCTTATAACCGCCTTTATTCTTTGTAACGATTGGTTTTTACCTAACAAATCCATCATTTCCGCGACACTGGGTCCTTCATTCAACCCGCTAAGGACAGATCGAAGCATCTTCATCAATTCTGGGAACTTCACATCACTACTCGAAGCGAAACTCCTCAAGCATTCCTTCACAGAAGTTTGCTCAAACGTTTTCAACTCTTCTAGATGCCGTACTAGATTACTTAATAAATTTTTATCGATATTCTGATTATTCGATGGCAACACCCATAGGAAACCGTATTTCATCGATACTAAATCGTCGATTCTGGCCACTCTAGCTGTCGACCAATGAAGAACAGACTTGATGTGCTCCTCGCTGAGTTGTTTTTCATTTTGCGGGTACTTTTCGTTGACCAACTTCTGTAAATGTGATACTAATTGCTGTGATAGTGTTGTGTCTTGTAGTCGACGTTTGATTTCTAATCGATTACATTCTTCGAGTAAATCCGAGTTGAGGCGACTTGGGTGCGATGATACTTTATCGATTTGAAACTGTAAAATGAAAATATGTAAAAACAAATGTATAGATTCTGGAAAGCCAAAAATACTAAACCGCCAATACGCGAACTTTACGGTAAACCATTATAAGTTTTTTTACGATAATAATTGGAGGGTTGGGGTGGGTATTGAATCTCTGTGCCTGCATCGATCATCCGCCTGTTCTGTCGTAGGCCCCTCGATTTGCTTCTTCCCTTTTCGGAGTATTAAGAAGCATTTATACAGGCCGGTATGACTCTAGTGACAACCTATAAACGCATTATTTGTCAGTAGTCACTGGTTTTTTGGACTGCACTGCGCTTACCATAGGGTGTAGTGCAGGCATTTAACCGTGCTCGGGTAAAAAAAATGCTTACTTTATAAACAAGTAAATATACGTAACACATACCTCTTCCGCCAGTTCTCCCATGGTCTTCAACCTGACACCAGCACCTGGCACGTGGTCGAATCCACCTCCAGACAACGTTATATAGTTAACTAAAGCTAGTGGGAAAATACCTGCCAACAAATAATAAAAAATACATAATTTAAAAAGAATGATGCCTATTACCAGTCTCTATGGCGCAATGAATGAGTATTCAGCTGTGAAGCGAGAGGCTGCGGGTTCGATCTCCGCACGGGGGCATTGTTAGTGTGATCCATATATATTTGTTTCGGGGTCTGTGTTGTGAGACCGAAAGTCTCTCGTAGCTCCTGATACCCACGACACAAGACTCGTATCTTACTGTGGAGTCAGGACTATGTATGTATGTAGGTATGTGTATTTATTTATAATACATACGCACTCACGTCTATAACCTCCGAAGGGGTAGGCAGATGTGTAACCAGTACACCCACATTTCGCCAAACGCATTTCTGTCCCATGATGTGATAGGGGACGATCCTATCGCCATACCGGGCACAATTACAGACTCTGGGCTGATACTGAGCATTTTATGAGAGAAGAACCCAATATGAGTTTTACCCGACCCGGTGATTGAACCAGAGACCTCAGAACAGTAGTCGTACTGTGTACGCAATACAACTGCGTTGCCGAGTATTGCCATTTGCCAACATTTATTAAAAACATATCTTCTTCTATATCTTCCTACAAGGTGGACAGACGACCTGATAAAGATCGCAGAAAGTCGCTGGATGCAGGCCGCTTCCAACAGGTCGATCTGGAAATCTTTGGGGGAGGCCTATGTTCAACAGTGGACGTCCTGTGGCTGATGATGATCATGATGATAATAAATATATAAAAATCAATTGCTCTTCGTTAGTCTCGTAAAAACTCCTAAACGGTTGGACTGAATTCGATGATTTTTTTGTGTGTGTTCGCGTGGGTCCCTGGATGTTTTATCCACAATTGGACCCGGTAGATGGCGCTGCAATCGGGTTCTAAGTTCTTAAACCGAAACCGCAAGAACAGCTAAAACAAATAGTCATCTGCATCATGTCAGGAACTACGAGGGACTTGCGGTCCCACATCACCCAAACCCGAAACAAATATTTGTGGAGCACACAAACATTGCCTCGGTGCGGGGAACACGACCGGGGTGTTGCCTCTGTCTCACAGACGACAGCAAAATGAATGACCGACCTTTATCTCTATAATCCTCCACTTTGACATCGCTTTGTCTCTTGCTTAGTTTAGTCCCATCAGCATTTACTATAAGTGGTAGATGGCCGAACTGTGGCGCCCTCCATCCGAATGCCCTGGAATTTCAAAATTTTTTAAGGGAAAGGGATAATTAAGGAATTAGGAAGGGGGGAAACTGGGCTTCCGGATATCTCACTCACCGTACAAAACGCAGCGGCAAGCCGCTACTTTAGGTCGGTTTTCTGTGAGACATTGGTAACGACCCGGTCGAGCTGGCCTATTCTCCTGTAGACAAAACTGTCTATAGCGTGGCTCTACCACTTAAAAATTGATCGATGATAAGTCTTTCGTAGGCCCGTTTTATCTATTTCTGACGATATGTGTACGCACTGATATGTTCCGGTCTCAAGGATATTGAATCCAGTAAAAGTCCAGGCATTAGAAGACTCTCTAGCTGCTAAGCACCCTGCAGTAGGTACTTTTTAATTCAGTGTTGCTTCTGTTCTCTTCTGCTTCTTCTCTTTTTTATAAACAGGCGTGGCGCTAACCATAAGGCGAGCAAGCTGCTCGTCTCGTCATTCAAATATATAAAAAAGGTGGTAGGTCCCTCGTATGCGAGAGTCCGTGGTCCGAGATAGTACCACCGCATTGTCTATTTCTGCCACCAAGCAATAGTATGTAAGCACAGTTGTGTTTAGATTTGAAATACATTGAAGCTAATGAAATTACTGGGCATTATGAAACTTAACATCTTTTGTCTTGAGGTGACGAGTGCAGTTCATTGCCATGCAGTGCTTTGTAATTCAAAGTTCTGTGTGGTGTTGCTTCTGTTTATGGGCAGGCATGGCGCTTACCATCAGGCGAGCGCCTTGCCCGTCTGGTCATTCAAATGTTTAAAAAAAACATACAATTTAGCAACGGTTAAACGGTTAACCTGTAAATAAGCAGATGCTTTGTTGTAGAGATCTGCCACTCCACACCTCTCAGGACATGCGTCACGCCCATCAAGTAATCGTCAACCACATTAGCAAAGTGGTATGTGGGGAAGCCATCAGTCTTCATGAGTACAGGGTCGCCTTCGATTAAAGACACATCATAAGCGATGCCACCGAAGATCAGGTCGTCGTAGGCTTGACAGTCAGATGTTAACTGGGAAAAAATGTAATTCATTGAATCATGGGTTAGTGGCCTAAGTACTCAAGGTTGTGGACTGTATTTGCTTCAGAGTGGGCTGAAATTTAATAAAATAATAAATACACCCAACAGTCACACATAGTTCTGACCCCACACTAGGTTAAACCTGTATTGTTTCCCATACTGACACATGTTTGTGTGATCCACAATTGTTGGTTTCAGGTCTGGGTGTCGTTGGACTGCAAGTCCTTAGTAGTTCCTGATACTCACAACACAGGTTAACCTAGTGTGAGGTCAGGACTAGGTGTGTGACTGTTGGGTGTATTTTTTTTATGATTGTTTACGTTTGTGGAGTAGACTCTATATTCCATTGCATAGAAGACAGAATATCGGTCAACAATCGACATTATTGACTGCATTATACTTATCATTAGGTTCAATATAGTCAGACGGCCATGTCAGGTCAAAAAAATTACCTTAAACCTAATACAATATGGTACACCAGCATTAATTTTCTCTTTGATCTCTTCATCAGTGAGTGAACGGCATCTGTTGTCATACTTCGGTATTCTCTGAGTCTTCAGTGCATCTCTCCTGAGGATGTTCAACCTCCTTTCAGTGCAGAAACATTTGTATGCCGAGCCATTGTTGAGGAGTTTTTCTATGTGATCCCTGAAAATTGAGTTGATAACAATAAATAATTGTTGAATAATAGGGCCTTTACCCTGTAATAGGGTAGTTGATTTATTATTTTCAAAATCAATAAATGAAATTATTTTGATCCAAAAATATGATAAATCTTTCAAAAATAAATAAATTAGAAGCCATTGAAATCTGGTGGAATGGGTACTTGTCAAATGATAGATGATATAAACCTTGATGTCATTGTGTAAAATGGCCAATTCAGAATCCAATTATGAAAATTATTTCACAAATAGGGAGCTATGTTATCCTTCAGTGCAATAAGCTATTCTTTATTGTGATGAAAATAACTTTTTAGTATAAACTCAGAATTAAACTCACTAAGAATTATAAAAAATAATTTAACCACTTAAGTATGTAACTTTTTTATGATTAAATAAACTTACTTAATTTAAACTTACCGACCTAAATCTAAAGGAACTTACCTATAAATACCTAATCTCTCACTTTGTATGTATGGCCCACATTTCCCATCTTTTTTCGGTCCCTCGTCGTACTCAATTCCCGACCATTCAAGGTCTTTTATCAGCGCATCAACTGAACCTTCTACTTTTCTAGTCTGATCTGTATCCTCAATGCGTAATATAAAAGTACCGTTTCGAGACTTCGCAAATAAATAATTGTACAGCGCTGTCCTCAGGCCACCTAAATGTAAATAACCAGTAGGACTTGGCGCAAACCTTACTCGAGGAGTTGTAGATGTTACAGTGCGGTGCAAGTAACGTATGGGGTTGCAAAACAAGCGATTTATGTATGAAACACGCACCATTTTATGTTTTCTTTATTTTATAAACCACATCACCCTGTTTCATTTGAGAAAACACGTCTGAAATTGTTTACTAAATAATCATTATCTGTTTGAGGTTGTTTTCTACAATCAGCTGTTTCCTGACTACTCTGACGTTAGTCCATCGTTCGGAAATAAGTGTTCAACGAAAATAACTTTAAGCAATATGTAATGCAATGACATTGACAGGCAACAAATAATTATAGAACATTTTTAATTAGCTCCGCTATTTACTCCAATGACGAAAGAAAAATATAAGGACTTGGCGTAACCAAATGTGTATTACTTAAAACAAAATATGGCGGCTTGGCGTAGTGCAGTCCGTAACCTATTTGATATATACAACGTGAAACGTTCCAGTAGGTAAAATTTTTGGCGTTGTGATGTGGCACAGCAAGATCTAGCTAGAAGTAACAATAATTTAGGATATTCTTTGTTTACAGATAACAGACACAGCTTTATAATCACTGCACTGTTTTGCTTTGGGGTGCTTGAATGCAAAATGAGGTTGGTGGTCCTCATTTTAAATGTCATTTTGATTTTGTTAAATCATATATACATAGAAAGATGATGAATCAAATAAAGTATTCAAGAGTTATAAGCATGGAACATTCTGTAGAATATTAAATTCATATTCAGCTATGATATTCATATACAATTCGCACTGGATATCTATTCTGTATATTATAGTAGTGCACATGTTATTATTATTAAATATTGACTTAGGGGCCATTCAAATATTACGAAAGCACTATGGGGCGGGAGGGGGTGGGTTTTACTTTGTTTATTTTTTGATGACATGGGGAGGGTCTAGGTGGTGATTGCGTCAGCAGTAGTTATTTACTTTTTTACACATATGGCAACCCACACATTGTCTATGTTTGAAAACGAAATGCATTTTTGGGGATTCCCACAAATAATGTATACGTTTAGATACTTGCTTAGAACCGAGTAGGGAAATTACCGCGCGCTATTCACTTATCTAAACTTCTTCCATCAATCTATTGTTTCGTTTCGGTACGATTGACGATTTAACGTATTGTAAGCAAAGCAAAACAAGTTAAGGTTTGTGTTACCGTTGATCCACTTTCGCCAAAGTTGAATCATTTAATTAAGATGTCGTTTTAAATAGACGAATACAAGTCATACCAAAAATTTATCGAAACTTTTAAAAAAATCTCATGAATATTATGTGCGTTAAAGACCTCCACCCTAAATCTATTTTATTTAGTCTAGAATTATAACTGCTGCTCATGAATCAAAACAAAAACAGAATACATTAAAAGAATAATGCATATAATAATATTTAAAGCTCTTAAGCTTTGCTTACTTTTGCTGACAAACGGGATGGGGTGGTTAATAATTGTCATAAATCTGCTTACGTAATACTTCAACGGCCCCGGCCCACGGCTTACCGATAATATTGGTGACGATACAGCATCATCACATAATGTGGTGACATTCAGAGTCCGATTAAAACATGAGTCCGAAAAATAGAGAGCAAACAAAAAAAGATTTTAGATTTTATTGACTTATTATTATTTTCTAGTGCACTTATATTAAGCCATGTATTTGTCTCTTTGCTTCAGTTTCTGAGAATCTAAAATGTTGAGTCATGTAATTTGATACCGTACGTATTTTTGATCTATCGATATAAATAACAGGACAACACTATCTGTCTGTAATGACATGTTTTTACACTTATTTTAAATCGAAAAAATAACCAAACAAAATTAACGATGAATTCCGTTATATTATTTATATTGCACATCTCATTTAATTAAAGCAGAAACTGGTGAAATTATATTGGTAATATAAAATATACCGGCGCGGTGTAGTGAAATATTTGGTCGATTCCTAGTTTTCTTTATTCCGCACCCAATACTCTACATTTTGGCATCTTTCTCATAATCCAAATTTATTATTTTTATAAATAAAACATCGTCGGAGCCGCGAGCAAAAGCTAGTATCGTATAAGTAAATATGTACACAAGTCCTTTTGGTTATTTAGTACTCTTATATCTAGTAAATTTCTGAACGTCCAAAAATGTCTATGGCGATTGGCCTTAATGATGTACACGTCTTAATAAAATTTTATAATAATTTCAATATGTATGTAATGTTCAGAGTTAATAAACCTGCGTTTAATTTGCATTCTACCTGATTCGCTCTGAGGCGCTCAGTCAGCGCTTCATTTTATTAATAGTAATCAAAGGCTATTTTAAGTTATTTAAAACCGTTCTTTAAAATAAATTAAGGTGATTTGGATATACTTACTTATTTCAGGTAAACATTATACATAACATTATAGATGGTTAATACCTAATTGTGAATGGTAACACTAACACTTCAGTTGTCTATGGTTGTTATTTCACTTTGGTTCCGATGTCGAAATAACAGTGAAAGTCTTTAGAAAATAACAAATATCTCACGAAAATGGTGAGTAGAAGTGTAAAAATAACATTTGAATTGAATCAGATTCGATTGTGGTAAAAAATTTAATTATAGAATATTGTTTAGATTACGTAGGTCGATGACAGTTAAGCAATGATAAGGTTATGATGTGACGTTCGTATTTTCAGAATAAATTAAAATCGTCACAGAGAGACAAAGTGAAGAAGTTTGTCGCTTTCACACAGACGAGCGAGGGCACCGCCATATATTGCCTGTCCCAGAATGACTGGAAACTGGATCTGGCAAGCGACAACTACTTTCAAAACCCTGAAGCCTATTACAAAGACCCCGTGAAAACATCAGTGGACAGGAAAAAGCTGGAGCAACTCTTCAACAAGTACAGAGATCAGCAAGAGAATGACAAAATAACCGCAGATGGAGTAATGAAATTTTTAGAAGACCTGAACCTTAGTCCGGAATCCATATTAGTTCTAATCATAGCGTGGAAGTGCAAAGCTGCAGTACAATGTGAATTCACTAAAGACGAGTTCACGATGGGCCTCTTGGAGCTGGGAGCAGACAGCATAGACAAATTAAAAGCTAAATTGCCAACACTAGAATCTGAATTGAAAGATACAAACAAATTTAAGGATTTCTATCATTTTACATTTAATTATGCCAAAAACGCTGGTCAAAAAGGTCTAGATTTGGATATGGCGATAGCTTATTGGAATATAGTACTCCGTGGGAGATTTAAGTTCCTTGATGCTTGGTGTAAATTTCTCACAGTAAGTATTTGTCTAAAAGTATTTAATTATGCCATTTATCACTGCAGATGGATTTCACCAATCCATTTTGTAAACTAATGTAATGTGTTGTTATAATAATGGATTATCTAGCCTAGCAGCTCTATATGTTACATTTATATACTATGCTAGCTATATTTTCCTTAATCACCCTTCTATATTCCATTTTCAATCGTCATTCCATAGACAATACAAAGGAGTGGAGTGCCTACTGCATATGCAACATATTCAAAATATGTGTGTTGGGGAGAATATGTTAAAAGGCTTTAAAAATGTATTGGTTCACTTAACTTACTGATTATCATTAGCAATTTCAATTAATGTCAGTGAAGGACATTGCAAAGTTTCATGATTATGTATGTTGTAATTATTATTTTATTAATGCAATATAAAAAAAAAAATGTTTCCATTTTATCCATTACTTCTTCATCAGATCATTTTCGTCATGGTGGATTCAGTCAGATCATGATGGATTCTATCATTTATGTTATCATTATATTATTATTACTATGGTGCGTTTACAATCATTCTCAATTTGGATGTTTCAATGTTGGAGTTTGATGCTGTACCCAAAACTTGAATGCCATAGGTCCATATGGGTTTTGTAATATGTTTGTAAAGCAATAGCTGGTTTTCTTCTTGTTTTTCTTTTTCTGGTTTTCTTCTGATGGTAAATGTGACATGTATAGACTAGGCTTCATTGGTGTAGATATGCCATTCTTTTAGCCAGGCAGATATGTTATTTAAGCTGGTCTCTTTTAGGATATTTTTTTTGGATTGTCATGTATCGCCATGACTGCTGTATCATCAGCAATTGATCTGCAGTGTATTGTAATAAGGCTGGTCCCATGACACTACCTCGTGGGACTCCTGCCTTGATTGAATACACAGGCGAAGTTACTTTGCCTTGTTTCACCATGAAGTATCTGTCGATTAGATAAGATTTGGTGAATAAGTTTTGATGAGTAAGATGTTTCTTTCTTTCTTTCAATAAGTTAAATTTAGAGGGTATATTCATCTTAATCTTAAGCAAGGCATGATGGACTGCCAGTCACGGTCAAAATCCTGTGATATATTCAAGATTGTAGCTGAGCCAGTGCCAACTATTACTATAAGCATAATTGATACATAGATCACATGTGCTTATAGGTTTGGCTTTAAAGAAGTGCTCATTTAGCATTTCATGTATTAAGCAATTCTATTTAGTTTTACTTTGTATTCCTAACAGGAATTACTATTGTTGTTCGTTATTGCTAAACTGGCATAAGTAAACACAACCAATAAAATACTTTCATTAAATAGTATTAATTTATTTTCAGGAACATCACAAAAGATCTATACCAAAAGACACGTGGAATCTACTACTAGACTTTGCAACACAAATCGACGACGGCATGAGCAATTACGACGCAGAGGGCGCGTGGCCAGTCCTCATCGACGACTTCGTAGAGTGGTGCCAGAAGCAAGGCCTCACAGCAGACGGCGTCAACGCCCTAGAGCCTGCGTCCGGCTAGCTGATGCCCTACAGCCACCAGCGGCACGAAGCGGCAACCACTGACAATGATGAAGAACCGAGTGAAACCATCAGTTTAAGGATGTGGTTGCTGATGCTGCTGTCACGCTTCGTGCTGTATGGCTTTGAGCTGTGTACAGTGGAGTGGGTCGCGATACTCATCGTTTTCGAGTTGTGTAGCTGACTAAATTGATGTGGGGATATGATAGATATGATAGGTACACGTTAGGCTCCCTGTGTTGTTGTTCGTGATATGATCTTAAAGTTTTTATTTAAAATGGGGATCATTCGAGGGTCTATACTTTTAATATGAGAAGTGATACGATTTTATATTTATTTTATAATTTTCCAGTGTATTTTTCTGCCAAATCAGTTATATAAACTTAATTTTTATTCTTGTACAATAATTTAAAGCTCTAAACACGCCTTAGGATTTTAAATAGCTGTAAATGTAAAAGATTTATTTATATAGCTCTATATTTTGGATAGTAATAGATAGCTGTCTAAATTTTTAAACAAATATCACAGCAACAGTGCAGAGACTGTCGGTCTAAAGGATATTTTGCTATAGTTTCAATAACTTTACACTCAACTGTATAAAGCTCGTGTAATCGTCCGTTAGTTAATTCATTCATGTAGACATTCGTTGAATCTATTTACCTGTTGAGGTATAAAATCAAAGGTTTTTATCAAATGTATAAAGTCAAAGTTATCCTGAAAAAATTGTCTAGAAAATTGATATTTTTGAAGCTTAACAGATTGAAAGCCATTGGTGTCAACTGTTGGCCATGAACCTACAATGGTTGTCTATATGATAAGGATGGCGGTAAATTAAGAATGTAAATATGTATATACACAATTAATGATATTATTTTTTTTTATTTTATAAATACCTAGTTCTGTTTAGTTGTTTTTTGGTTTGCAGCTTTGACATGGGGATATATTTCTTATGAGAAAAGTTCAATTTATATTGCATGTGGCATTGGCAGATGGAACATTGGGATATTTTTTGTAAATAAATCATTTGAGTCTCAATTTATTTTAATTTTATAAGGTTGGTATTTTCTCAGAGTAAATAATACCATGTAGGTAAATTGTTTTTCAATTATGTCTTGTTTTCGAAAGATTGAATGTTTTTATGACAGTGCCTCATGCAATGTACGTGTTCCATAACATCTCGTCATTAAGTTATTGGGTAATTTCATAAATAATACGGCGCATTTATTTATTGTTAGAATTCGCACATTGTTTTGCGATAATTTTTACATACGTATACGTTGTTTGGTATGTGCAATTTTAACGAAAAATAAACGTGCAATTGTATGTATGCACTGAAAATGTGGAATATTATTTATCTGCTAATTTGAGGATTGTTTTGATCGTTTTACTGGAATTAATATTACACCGTCGAGCGGCTGGTGGCCTAAACATACAAATAAATAATAGTAAATGTGCCTTGCAACTACGGTTGTTGCTATAGACAAAAATTAAGTTATGTGAGGCTCCTCGAAATCCGCCACCAGCTGTTTAAAATCATTTTCATAAAAAAATATCGTCGATGAAGTACTAATACCTCCTAACTGACAATTTAGTCCAAAATTACTTTTTTATTACAATAGACGTAAACATATACCACATCCCTTAGTAACTAATAAAAAGGTAATGTATTGGAAACTATATACTATCAATAGTTGATCAAAATAAATGAAACCTTATATTAAAAAGGTTTTTGTAAAAAAAAACCTTATTTTAAACAGTCTGGTGTAAAATTAGATTCTCAACACTTAGGAGGTATTGGTACTTCATCGACGATATGTGACATTCGATCTGTGATTTAACATCAGTGTGTAACAGTGACACCTATTTATTGTATTTGTTTATTCGTTCCTGTGCATTATCCACATGTAAGCTTCACAAGTCCTACCAAATGTCTCATTTAATTTCAGAACCGTACTGTAGGTATAAATCCCCATTGAAGTATTTTACTTCATAATAAATGAGTCAAATAGACGTGCGTTGCCGCGCCCATTTATCAGACCAATAAAACATAGAACTACCCGTTTTAACCGTTTGTTGCCGTAATTTATGGACTCGTCTTAATAAATTAATTTCTATTGAATTATTAATGTTACTAGAAAAGTGCTGTTGCTTGCTAGATTAACATTAAAATCGTAATTAAAATGTTTGGTACTTAGTTTTAATGTACAAAAGATGAAATTGATGTAATGAGTATTAATTACAGTAAATTGTTAAATAAACAATTTTTGTTTGATTGTTCCATCCTGATTTGATTCAAATAGACGTATGACTAATTATGTGTCGCGTTGTTCAGTGATGGAATCTGGCAGCTGGCATCGATCCAAACAATTACTCCAGAACGTCAGTAAAGAGTATTATAATCTTTGCTCCACCTTACCATGATTTATGCGATAAACGATGCAAAGAGAAGCTACGTTTCTGCAGATATCCGTATGTCCAAATCGCCCTTTAAGTATCCCTTTCCTATAAGTTTGGCATTCATAAATCATCAAATTGACTTCAAATTTGGCATTCAATTACATATCATAATTAGACTATAATTAACCAGAATTAACCGAATATCCCAACATATCGCCGTGAATAGCTCGTATCCGATTAAGGGTTAAAATCAATTATAAATTGCATATTTATAAAATAAATAATAGACACAGGCAGCAGGCTGTATGAACTATAGTTTTTTGTCTATTCCTTGGATTATCAAATGTCAATGTCACAATAATAATTTGACATTTGAGAAGTTCAACGATTTTTTCATAAAATCAAAAATTGCATATAAATAGATTAATAAAAATGTCGCTACGCTTAGGTGGTGCTTTAAGGGAACTTAGGATTCATCTATGCCAGACAAGCAAGCAGTCTGAGGGCGTGAGGTAAGTTTGTGATTACATAAACAGTATTATAACCTCGAACTGCGATCTTTTTACAACCAATGTTATTTTAGGGAGTTCATCAAGAACAACTATGTTAACATCAAGAAAGAGAACCCTAACTTCCCGATCTTAATTCGCGAGTGCAGTGGAGTGCAGCCGCGTGTATGGGCTCGCTATGGTATGTTGTTTTGTTTGATATCCATCATTTAGTTTCTTTATTCACCTATCGCACCACAAATTTCTTCAGACATAAAATACACCCCCCTCATTATCTTCATTAACCTACCTAGGCAGGTACCTATTTAGGCAATTACTGCATTTCAGAGCATGGTGTTGAATCTTATCAAGATTTGAATGACCAAGTTATGGATGTCATCAAACGCCTTGCTCAATAACAATATAAAGTTTGTGTTTTGAGTTCTTTGGACATTCTGAAGTACAGCAATACCATTAAAGTTATACACTTTGTCATCTTCATTTTTTATGAATTAGTGCATATGCAAGTATCTGAGACTGCAGTTGCTCAAGAGAAACATAAAGTACATAATCCATTGTTGTACCTTGTTACTGGCTTGTATTGGGTTAATAAATATTCATATTCCCTAAATAGATGAAGATTGCTGAAGTGTAATAAGTTTATCATAGTACTGTATAACTTGTTTTTTTATTTCTTGAAAATTGACAAATGCAATATTAAATATATGTCAAGTCTTAGCTGGCTTTACTTAAAGTATCACATTAGTTGTCACTTTATAGGTACATCATTTTTTTGCTCTAAATGACAAAATAAACAGGTAGATTACTTTATGGCACGGGCTACATTTGTCGATAATCAATCACAACACTGAACAGAACATTGAATTACAAAGCTCTATATTACACAAGACTGAGTTTGTCATCCCAAGACATGTCATAACATCAAGTGATTTCACTGGCTTCACTGTCCTTCAAACTTAAACACAACAGTGCTTAAATGCTGCTTGGATGCAGAAATAGATGCAGCAATGGTACCAACACAGATAGCTTTCGCATATGAGGAATCTACCACCTAATCTTAGATTTGACGAATGAAAATAGAATATCAGTTTTAGGGCTAGCTTTAATTAAATAATGATTATAGTTGCCCCTTTATACATTTTTTATCTGAATTAATATTCTATTCTGATTGTTTAACTTATAAGCCATGTCATTAAACAAAGAAGTGGGCATTATGAGAGTTATCTTGTGTCTTGGGATGATGAGGATAATGCAGTGTCATGTAGTACTTTGTTAAACAAATTTCTGAGCTGTTCTAATAATGTTTATGGCAGTGGTGGCACCTACCATTGGGTGAGAAACATGTGTAGTCTGTGTGGTACAACATTCAGTTGCATAAAAAATTAGCAAATTATATTCATTTTTGACATTTATATTCATTTTATTCATTTTTACAGTTGTATTCATATTTATTTAAAATTATATATGCAGTATCATTTTTGTCTCTTTTAGTTAGAAAAAAAACTGAAGATCATTTCATAATTGTATTAGTTTATCATTCACATTGAATTTAAAATAAAAGTGTATAACATATTAAATTGGCAGTTTTCTTTTATTATTTATATTTAGAACAATCATTATTGCAAGCTCATTTTTGAACCAATTTTGATTGTGTTTTGACAAAAGGGTTTCTTCATATTATACAGGGTTATTTTTAAAACACCAGCAACCTCGCAGGGGTAGATTCCTAAGGTTATAAGCTACTACTTTTGTTCTACGACTTTTGATAATTTGTTAGATTTTATTTTCATACAAAAATAAGTATTCATTTAATTTCCGTCTTGATTGTTACAACGCGCATCGCAGATTACGTAAACAAATACGCGAAGCGTGGGGAACCGGGCTAGCTCCTTTGAAGGTCAACGCGCCGCTCAGCTGAGCGGCGCCTTTGAATCGCGCGCGCACGCCGCGCCGCGCCGCATACTACGAAGAAAAATACGACACAACAAAAACTTGTAAAATCATTTTATTTTAAATATATTGAGTTATATCCAAACTCGTAGAACAAAAGTTGTTCCGTATGGGGACAGCTATCTACCCCTGCGAGGTTGCTGGTGTTTTAAAAATAACCCTGTATATAACTAGCTTTTGCTCGCGGCTCCGCCCACGTAATCAAACAAACAAACAAACAATCAAACTCTACAGCTTTATAATATTAGTATAGATTTGGGTAGCTTAGCAACGGAAGCCTTCAAATAATATTATTTCGGTAGCTTAGCAACGGAAGCCTTCAAATATGAATAATTTTCCCCGTTTTTGCAACATTTTTCACTCATGCTTAGCTTCTAAAGGTCGCAGCGTAATGTTATATATCCTAAAGCCTTCCTCGATAAATGGACTATCCAACACAAAAAGAGTTATTCAATTCGAACCAGTAGTTCCTGAGATTAGCGCGTTCAAACAAACAAACAAACAATCAAACTCTACAGCTTTATTATTAGTATAGATTAGTATAGATAATGTATATATAAAGTAATGTATAATCAACAAAGGAAACTACCTTATTACTATAGAATTAGCTTTTTTATTATACACCCAACAGTCACACACTTAATCCTGGCTCCTCCATACCAGTTGTTTAATATTAAATCGTTATTTTATTGATATAGCTTATATTACATTTGTATATTACACTGTTTCCAGATCGTGGTGTTGAACGCAGCACTCCACTTACCAATTTAGCAGCCGGTGATGTAATGGCGGCAATCAAACAATTAGTCAAGTGATTTGTTTAATTTAATTATGTATATATTTTAGTTTATTGAATATATTGTTTCATTTAAAAAAAATCTATATATATCATTTTGGTTTGGTGGATTACCTGGGTAGTTTGGGTAAAAGTTCCTTGTACATCTTGATACACAAATCTAGAAAAGATATACCTTTAAAGGAGCATAGGGGTCAATCGGGGCGAATCTTATATGGAGGCTACACAGAGGAATCAACCGAAGTATTATATTAAATTTAATTTTTCTCCACAAGATATGTATTACTAAGAACTGTCTAATAGAACAGTTAAACTAAGCTTGTTAATTGTATAATAACAGCTGTTAGTTACTATGTAGTCAGATAAAAACCTGTTTTGTTCCAATTTATGTATAAAATTTTATAATAATCAAACATGAGTATTAAAATGTTAGATGATTTTATGAAATAAAACAAGTATTTTACAAGAATAATTTATTATGCTTAGAACTACCAGACAAACACTCATATAAAGGTACTACTGTACAGTGTACACAGGTTTCACTAAATACTGTAGTCTTAGTACTTATATATTAAAAACAGCATTAAATATCCCAACCGGCATGCTTACATAATTATTATTCATTTGTTTAAAGAATCAATTTTCAACTTATTAATTTTACAAAGGCTTAAAATATTTTCTACACCTGAATTTTTCCAAGCAGTCATCAAAAATAGTCCGTATTTTTACTAATTTATAATAACTTGGGAAGTACTAGTGGGGGTCAGCTACATCATTCGTAGACCCCCTGTGTAGAAAATAAATCGACGCGTTTCTCAATTACCTACTTATTTTGTACTGGTTTTGTATTTATGCAGGTAACTACGAGTATACAAATAAAAAAATAAACAATACAATAATCTTTTTATATCGCCTGACTCCGCAAAGTGCACTATACCTGGTGTTTAAGTACAGTGCAGTCCAAATATAAAGACGGTCGGCAGAATTATACCAGCCTGAAATTACTGGATATACACTGGCTGACCCTGAAACGCGAATTGCCGAACGAGCCAGGGTTTTCCCTATCAGTATATATACAGTCGGGAATAAAAATGAACAGTTACCCTTCCAATAATCATATTAACTATAAACAAAATATTATTTATTGCACCCTGTTTTCTATAACATTTACAGATTTATATGTTTCTACATTACCACTACTTCTATGTAGGCTTAAGGTTTCCTAAATGGCAGGAAAGCGGTTTTCTAAAGATTTATCAGAAAACCATAATTGACGGGGCCGCGTCATGTCATTGTGTCCAGCCAGGAACCGAAACCGGTATGAAAAATACCTGAATTTCTCGATTACAACCTATAATCATTTTACCTGTATTTTTAAAGGTAACCGTACATAATTTATTTATTATTATTAAATTTCTCACCGCTAACCTCTAACCTAACCAGTTTAATACCAGTTACCGAAATAATCATTACCTCTATCTTACACGTGTCGTCAGCATAAGATAAAGGACGTGGAATAGGTACCTCTGTGTGTATTAAGGTAATTTTAGGTTACCGTTATTAAACTGTAACCTAAAACAGTGGTAACGTGTTTATTTATCTTGGTTACCCAGATAGCGGTGACCTAAATCTTAAAAATAACCCCAAATTTCCGATACCGGTACCATAATTTATAGGGGTTTTCGAATAGCATGCGATAAGTTTTAAAGACAATGTACAAAACATTTATTTCAACACCTAATCTAATAATATTTATGTAAAATAACATAACAAATATATATTCAAAAAATATCCGTGCTCATCGTGAAAATATGGGTATTCAAGACTACATTTTGGCCCTTTAACTCACCATTTCGATTAATAAAGAGGGATATTATGGTGCTATAGTTAAATTCAGCCCTGGTTTAATCGAAATACTCACGCATGGTGGAACACTATCAAGTGTTTATAACCTGTTTTACAGTTCAAAATTCTCGGTAAAACGTTTCGATACAATCCAACACTTGAAAATTCCTTGTAATATAGGTTTATCTATTTATTGTAGCTGTTTAAATATGTGAAGTTGTCTTGTATTTGTTCAGTGTTTAAAATAATATGTTACCTACACATTACATACATATTAATGCCATAGCGTTTCAACTCACATCAAGTAAAAACTGAGATATTTAAAGTTTTATTGTGCATAATTGTACATGGGAAATGTTTATTTTATGTTTCTTTTACAATATACTTTATTAAACCTAGGTACTTAAATCTAATGAATTTAGCAAAATAAATCAATATCTCAATCTTTACTTGATGTGGGTTTAAATGTTATTGCAATATCTTGTTATCAATATATTGTTAACATATTTATTCAGACGCGTTAAGGTCTGCGAAATTAGCTGAAAACAGACTGGCTCTGAAAAGTCTAGTAAATGGGCAGGCTCGACCGGGTTGTTACCACTGTCTCACAGAATACCGACGTGAAGTAACAGCTTGCTGTTACGTTTCGTACAGTGAATGAGATAGCCAGAAGCCCAAATCGCCTTCCCCTTCCCAATCCCTTTATCATCTCTATCATTTAAGGTCGGCAACGCGTCCAATCGAGATATTATGTATCTTCGTAGGCGGTGGAGATAACTTACCATCAGGTGACTCACTTGCTCGTTTGCCGTCAACAATAAATGGTGTTTACTAAAACCGCCAAAAACATTCAAAAGATGAAGAAGAAAACGTATTTTTACAATGATATGGCTTCTGTTTAATTTTGATAAGGATTTTAATTATCTCGGGAAAGATTTTTATCAATAGTTTATATCACCGACATTTTACGCAAAATAAAGCGTAGAGCACAAGTTAGATTTAACTACCAAAGACTGCAGCTCATTTTATGATTAAAATACGATATCGAAAAATGTGCAAGTTCTATTCCTAGTTGAAGAGTACTCAATATTTAGCAGTTGGCAACATAAAAAAAAAAATCTAATATTATATAAAAAAGCACTGCATGGCACTGGACTGCGCTCGTAACCCCGAGACACAAGATGCTAAGTCTCATAATATCTCTTAATTTCACTGGCTTCAATGCCCTTCAAACCGAAACAACACACTACTGCACGGAATAGTTTACACAAGTGGTACCAAGCCAACCTCTCATACGAGGGACCTACCACCAAATAAACTATATTAATAACAAGTAGGTACAGACTTCGGTAATTTTTTTTCATTAATGTGTACATTACATAGTTTCTATATTCACAAACCATTGACACCATATATGGATGCAAATATTCAACATTTCAATCCAAATCAAGTAAAATTGGAAGTAGGTATTCATTTTATTTTGCTAAATTAATTAACTTATGTCCGAATACTGAAACGCTACTCAGCTGTCTGACGGCTAACGGCTACTTATTTTCATACAATTTTGACAGCTAAGAGGGATTTAACTTGTTTAAAACGATCTTAAATACTCAAGTAGCGTTTCAGTATACGGGCGTTAATAACTTAAAGTTCTACTTTGTGTATTTAATTCAACCTACTTAAATCTAATGAATTTAGCAAAATAAAAACAAAATATCTAAATTTTTACTTAATATGGGTTTATGTGTTATTTCTTATTTGCATCCATATTTGGATAGACATGTCACTGACCTGACTAAGTTTAAGCCAGCGTGGTGGACTAAGGCCTTATCTCTCTCGGTCGTAGAGTCCTGTGCCCAGCTGTGAGACAGGGCTAATAATATTATATTACGTATTAAGCCACAAACAAATATTGATAAAAATTTTACAGTCATATTATCTAACTATCAATGCACTGGATGTGTTCTTGTCTTTATATCTGCGTCAAATTCGAATTACTTTTCTGTTGACTTTTACGATACATTTTTATATCGCATCGTTGTATGTAACACACTTGAAATTATACTTTAAAGTGTTATAATTATATATATCGGAAACATCATTAGTACGGGACGTTATTTGACAAAGTAAACGCAAGTGAGAGAGCAGGGGTAGCTGC
This sequence comes from Amorpha juglandis, assembly GCA_949126905.1. Taxonomy (NCBI): domain Eukaryota; kingdom Metazoa; phylum Arthropoda; class Insecta; order Lepidoptera; family Sphingidae; genus Amorpha; species Amorpha juglandis. The sequence continues at coordinate 2,672,970 of OX421368.1, forward strand.
GTGTTCGAGCTATACACTTCTTTCTCGTCAAGACTCCAAGCGAACAAAAATTGTCTAGAAACTGTCTCACGTTTCGTACAAAATAGTAATTGTAATTTTCAAATAAATTGGATAACCGTCATAACGACTTTTCCTTCTACAATATCCATATCTACGCCCTACAAGATCTTCAGCGGTGAAGAGCCTAGGTGCAATCGGCCACCGTACCCGTCATATATAATTATGCTTTGTAGTTGTATCATGTCCGTAATCATCAGCAGCACCTCTCAAGTTCCCGGAAGCATTTCCCTTATAAGTAGCCAATATAGATAAATAATACATACATACCATACATTTATTATAACAATATTGTAATTATACAACGTGTTACAGTAAAGTGTGGTCATATTTAGGTTACATACACCTCAGTTAGTGTTTATGTACAGGATCTTATCAAAATCTAGACATCCTAAAATTTCACGTTAATTTTAATCACTCGTTTACCACGGTCGATAAGATCGATAACATCCCTACTAATTAAGTGAAGTGCGTGATCGAGAACAACGACGCTGGAGTGAGATAAAAGAGCGGCCGTTTATCATCTAGTGTTGTTTAAAGTTGCAATTCGAATATCGACATATTACTCAGTCTATAAAAAAAGATAATGATTTATTTATGTCCTAGCAACGCAATCGGATTTGGTACTAGGGGCATGGGCGCCGGCAGCAGGGTGCAAGGGGTGCACGTGCACCCCCCTGTCAGCGAGCAGCGGGGATTCTCCGAGCAATAACGCCAACGACTACAGAGATTAAGTATGCTTTCGATTAGCGAAGCACCTTCGAAAGTAATCCTGGCGGCGCCCATGACTATAGTGTAGAAATACTTGAATTGTACGCTTCATGTTACTTAAATTTGACCACAAATTTCTGAAACACGTTGTATAAGTACAGAAAAATTGCTTTTAGTCACAACAATTGTCTAGGTACTTACACCTACATTTCAGCTAAAGGAAACAAAGAATTAAAAAAGAATATAAGATTTAACTAACACTAATAATTGACCGCTAATATAAAATTAACTACTATTATGGCTCTCTTTTTACTGTACACAATAATAATTATAATTGCTAACTACACTAGTAACTATGCAATACACCATTACAGTATGTTTTGATAAAAAATGCATATAGTGTAAACAAACATTATTCTCAATATTTCACTATACGCTTTTATACTCCAATAGTTTTAATCACATAAGGCAGAGGTTCCCAGACTTTTTTCTCATAGACCACTTTCAAAATGTTGCTGGTTCCAGTGGAATCTGCAGCTACATTTCTACCATATTCCCCAAAACTCGACAAAATTGTGAAAATTAGATCTAAAATATTATCTGCCTACATTGATAGGTGAAGTCAAGCCAACATTTTAGTTCTTCACTATCGAAAGCAGATAAATTTTCGTGGTCCCCCACTTACGAATTGTGAACCCCATATTTTTTGTCACGCCAATGTAGATCCCCGTAGAGTCTCCCATGGACTCCTAGAGGGCCACCTGGACCATTTTGGGAACTAAGGACATACATTGACAACAATTAAAAAACTAATTACCTCCTTCACCAGGTGTGAATGGCTGGAACTGGCTTTTATTTTGCGATGATTTTTAAAATCATTTTGATTTTGGATAACGTAACTTATTTATTAAAATAATAAAACATCAGTGGATTTGAATCCACTACCCCAATCATAACATTCGCAGATCAATTTATTTACACTGTATGCAAATTCTATTAAAAATCTACATTTTAAGATTTCACTAGTTTCATCGCATCGTCTGTTAATACTAGAACGCCGGTAGACCGAACAACTCTGGCTGGAATTTGGCTAGCGTCGGCAGGACTATGGTGGCGTGTGTCGTGAGTCTCTTGTCGAGGTGGGGGTCGGGCACCATGACCACTTGCATGCCAGCGGACACACCCGCTGTCACGCCGTGTGGCGAGTCTTCGAACACTAGGCACTGTGGAGCGGAAGCCGGATAAGTGATGACTAATATCAGGTTGATTGTATACATGTCAGAAGTATATAAAAGTAATGACATTTTTGAAAAGTATCGCTATCGGCTTGACCTATAAATAATTAATAAATACACCCAACAGTCACATATTTCCTAACTCCACAGTAAGATACAAGTCTTGTGTCGTGGGTATCAGGAACTACGAGAGACTTTCGGTCTCACAACACTCAGACCCCGAAACAAATTTTTGTAGATCACACAACATTTGTCTCGGTGCGGGGATCGAACCCGCGGCCTCTCGAATCCCAGCCGGCTAATCGTCCGTTGCGCCACGAAAGCAAAATTACATGCAGCCAGGAAATCCTGGAAGCCCAAAACATCCCCAATCCTTACCCCCATTGGTTGCTTTAAAGGTCAGTAGCGTGCGAGTTATTCATGGGCGGCGGTAATCACTTCCATCGTGACCCACGTGCTATTTGCTCTCGTTCGAATTCCAACTCACCTTAGAGGGATCAGGCTTGTCAGGGAACCTCGCAGCTGCCACCAGAAATATGTCCGGATGCGGTTTACCGTACTTGACTTCTTTGTCCGTGCTCCCCATGACCATGTGGTGGAAATAGCTGAACAGTTCCTTGTGGGCAGCGATCTTGGTGTCTACTGACCGGGCGCTTGACGATGTGGCCAGGGCGAAAGGCACTTGGGTTTTATGTAGGTGTCTGATTAGCCTCTCTGCTCCTGGAAGTGAGTAGCATTTTTTACACATCAGCATGATGAGATGAGAAGATCGGTCGTCTAGTGGTAAGCGCCACCTACCTCCCTACCAAGTTATTTTTTTATCATGGCTCGGCAAAGTGACTAAGCTACACCTTACGGTAAGTGTAGCGCAATCCAAGAATAGTGTCGACCAACGACAAACGATGTGTCTATCGCAGGGTTCGAGGATATATATCAATGGATATATATCAAGATATCTATCTGATATATATCCGATATATATCGAGCTGGGTTCGGCGATATATATCAATATTTTTTTTATAATATATTGCAATACAAAAATGGTTTAAAAAGTTAATGTTATTAAGTAATTTTTAGAGTTTGTTACTGTATTTCTACTTCCCAAATATAGATGGCGTGGGAGTAGTGTTAAAACATACTCCCTAATGGTAAGTTCTAATCCATAAATGGCAAAACTTCTGCCCTAAAAGAAGAATTTATGGTTTTTAGTTGATTTTGCCTTATCCAAATACGAGTTTTCTTATTTATAATTTTAGTATGTGTATGTAACACATATACAAACAGTATTCATAAATAAAACAATAAAATAATAATATGGCTTTCATACAAAATTGATATATATCAAACTTGATATATATCGGATATATATCATAAATATCCGATATTTTGATATTTATAATAAATATCGGATATTTTCGAACCCTGGTGTACGGGACATCTATGCTTGATTGTTAAATGATACTAAATAATGTCTGATAAATTGTATATTGAATAATTGCTAGTTCTATGATAATGCTTGATGATAATGATATTTGATGTGAGCACGCGCGGCTTGTTGCCCAGCGGTACGCGAACTGATACAATTACCGTTTTACACGGTAATGGCGTAAAATGCTGATACGCAAATTTGTACGGTTGGCCCGTACACCTGGTCTATCGTAGATCGGCAAGATTATTTGCCTGCCTAATTGCTTCTTCACACTCCGTTTAAAGGACCCCATATTATAGGAAGGAGGGAACACCATGCCCAAAAACTATTCCACAGCTTAATGATCTCGTAGAAGTAAGATTTTGTGGACTTTTTAGTTCGAGACGATTAATTTCATCTTATACGACTTTGAGAATCGTGCAATTTTTATTTTTCATCCGACAAAATAAAACAGAGTAGGTTCTCAATACGACGCCTTCATTTGTTTCTTTTTGTTTTTAATATAACTATTAATATAAATTTGTGAATAATGCATCACACTAATATTATAAATGTGAAAGTTTGCTTGTTTGGATGTTTGTCCGTCAATCACGCTGAAACTACCGAACGGATTTTGATGAATTTGGTATACAGACAGGGTATGACCTGATTTGGGTGATAGGATACTTTTTATCCCGATTAAATGCTCCCTTGGGATAAAACAGGAATCTTGATATTCATCAATCACACCGAAAATTCTGAACGGATTTTGTTGAAAATTGGTAGAGACAGGGTAGATCATGCGGGCGGAGCCGCGAAGAAAAGCTAGTAGTATAAGAACGTCATAATATGTTAATATCAGTTTATTATATTCAAACGTGGTATTTTTATAAAAAACCTTAAATAAAAAGAGGTAGCAACACCTCTTTCACATGCCGGGCACAGCTAGTTTCTGAATAAAAATAAATCATTAACCACATTGACAAAAAGTCTGCGACATCAAACCGACCGACTTGCTCACATATCATGATACGTGCCGCAACACGCATTCCAATTTATATGCTGACAAGTACGTGGTATTATTCACATATGCAGAAGGTCATCGACCGTTTTCGCATATAGAAATATATCGGACACCTGTGCTGTACACACTATAGCATTGTAGTTTAATAAATGTCGACGACTATAAAAACAGGCGAAAATAAAGGTGCAGCAGTAGATTTTTTTATTTCATTGACGAGACAAGCAACTCGCTCGCCTGATGGTAAGCGCCACGCTTGCCCATAAACAGAAGCAATACCACACAGAACTTTGAATAATAAAGCACTGCATGCTACTGAACTGCGCTCGTCAACCCGAGACATAAGATGTTGTCACATAATGCCCAGTATATTCAGACGGCCTCTCGCATAAGCGGGACCTACCACCTTTACCACTTTACTTTCATTACCCAAATTACTGTAAAAATTGTGTCAAAATGCATACGTTTTCATTTTAATTACTAAAATTATAGTGATAGTTACTGGATTTCGATATTTGGGGATCTCACCACGCCAGGAACCGTGGGCCAGTGCCCGTAGTGCCCACTAGGTAAAGACGGAACTAGTGATGTTCATGTACAAAAAATATCGATATTTTTTCCGATATAATATATCGTGTACAAAAAATATCGATATTTTTTCCGATATAATATATCGAAATATTGTATCGATATATAGCGATATATCGGTCAAAAATATCGATATTTTCGATATATCGAATTGTAGGAAGGAAAAGACTTTATTAGAAAATGATTAACAAAAATAATATCGAAGAGCTAAAAAAAAAAAAAACAACATTCAATACTTATTCTGGTATTTGATGTTGTTTTTTTTTTTTAGCTACATCCGATAGATTTTTCCTAAATATTCTACGATATCCTTATATCGGATAAAATATATCGATATCATATATCGACTTCAATGATTCGATAATATCGCATTGATTCGATATATCGGATAAAATATATCGATATTATATATCGACTTCAATGATTCGATAATATCGCATTGATTCGATATATCGAATAAATGTATCGATATTTTATCACATATCGATATATATCGAGCACCCCTAGACGGAACAGTTATATAATAATGTACTCTGTGGACGGAACATTTCAATTTACATTGCGCCTCGAGTATGATCATACCAATATTATCAGGTTTGTTTACTATGCACATTATCACTTGGTATTTACATTTTAAAGTTTCAACTGACCAAATTGTATTAAGCATTTATGACATAATCAGATAATAACTGATAAAAAATATAAATATTATTGCAAAACATTGGCACTCACTAAAGATATTGTAAAAGTAATATACATATTATATTTTGCTGTCATTATATTATAGATTATATTATTATATGAATTATAGCAAGTGGCAAGCGAGATTTAAAAAAACCGGAATTAATAAAATATATTTATTTAAATTTAAAATTACTTTTTTTATAATGATTTCGTACGTTTACGCGAATATTACTCATTGAATTAAAACTACTTTAAGCGGATTTTATGGCGGTTTTTATTTTAATTTTGGTCCCAACGTTTCGAAAGCTTTTCATCGTGGTCACGGGGTGGACTGACTGTTATTATTATTTTATTATATTATTTAGTTATTCTGAAGTTTCACTTCTGCCATGTGTGAATTGCACACACACACACTTATTTTAAGTTTATATAATAAAATAAACAAGATAGAGAATGATAAGAAATGTCACATTTGAACCTAACCAATTGTTGGTTAGGATAGGTTGAAAGCCTTAAATATCAATTGAGGAAAAGTTGAGAAAGGTAACGCTATCAGAGTGCATGTGATAATAACTTGATTACATTATCAGTTATATCAACACCCAATCGCATTTTGGTGCGGTATAAACATATTTTGATTTTAGAATTTGGCAATAGCCTAATGGAGTATGGGACGACTATTGAGACAATAGAAAAATTAAAAAAAAATATAGGTGTTTTTGCATTTTGGCAACAATACATAACATAAGCTCAAGCCTTTATTCGTAAAGTGGTAGGCAGAGGTGTAACTTGTGCTGCAACTACTGAATTGATATGGGACTAGCCTATCGCCCTACCAGGCAAGAAATCCGATCTCAAGCAACACATGTGTGATTTTCCAAATCGCTCACACATGATTGCCTGATCCAAGATTTGAACCCAGTGTCTCTAGATTTCAGCCTAAATAGGGTGCCACAGGACCAATGAGTCGATGTTGACATTAAGGAATTCTAAAACTACTTACCATCCAAAAGCGGTGTTCCAGCTAGCATAGTATCTCCCAACTCCAGCAGTTGGTCTCTGAACTCCTTAGGTGAGACAGGCAGGTTAAGTTCCTTGCACAGGATCTCGGAAAGCCTCTGCTCTGTACCTCCAAGAACTTTCATCATCAGCTCATCTGTGTATTTGTGGCCATAGTTTGCACACAACTGGGTGATCATTTTCTTATACACTTGTTCTGTGTCTGAAAATAAATAATAATAGTAGTATGTAAATCCTACTTCCTACCATCCTACTACCCAATTCCTACCATCCTAATGTTACTAATACTAAAAATATGAAAGGTTTGATGTTTGTGAGTTTTTGAATTAGGATGTTTTTTATTCAATAAACAGATGAATGGATTTGGATGTTTGGTAAACATCTAGCTATAGACCATAATCTGGATTAGGGCATAACTACTTTTTATCTCAGAATTACTTTTCCCTTTATTACTTATCCCGGAAAAAGACGATTACGCGGGCGGAGACGTGACCAAAAGCTAGTTTAGGCAAAAATTAAGATCCTTAATTTTTTAACCAAATTAATAAACGGATAAAATAAATTCAACATTTTTAATTTTTTATTTAAGTGATGTTATATCTGTTGCGCATTAATAGAAAAGAACTGCTGAGTATATTATTTCCATTTCGTTGTCTAAGAGCAGAATAGACATTAAAAAAATCTTCAGACAATTACGGTTAAATAAAAAAAAACACAAAAGAAGAATCAATTCACTTGTTCCAAACGGAATAAATTACTATGATTCCAATAAATACAATATATTATGATTACTTTATTTTGTCAATTATGTAAGTTAAAAGACCAAATATAAATTTAACCTTGTTGGTCAATAACTTTGACCATTATGGAAAAGGTCAGTATCGTATTACTTACCTAGCAACAATCCGTCCATATCAAATATACAATGTGTGACTTTTTTGAAATTTTTCGTCGAATAAAACCTAGCACCGACCGCTTTAGACACACTTTTTAACAAATATATCCTCATGGTTGCACCGGTTATGTAAAAATGTTAAAGTTCAATGTTAAACCAGTATAGTCTATGTACTGTTTATTTATCACCAAAGTACAAAAATGATACTGGTTGCCAAAATCCTTTTACAATATTTTGGTTCTTACGTAAACGTCAAAAGTTTATAACACTTAACAGGCGAATGAATGAAATTATGAAACAAAAACTTATCACCGAACAAAAACAAACTAATCTTCAATGGAGCAATTTTATTTGTAATAACCAATCAGAGGCTGGCATTCAATAACAACTGCTTTGCCATTGGCTGATTGGCAACCAAATCTAAAGGCCAGTGACAGTCACATGGCAATCAACCTTTCACTATTTACAAAATAGATGGCGTGTCTTTCATTAATATAGGTTAGGATTTTAGGATACATAAATACGCGTGTCTAAAAATACATTAGCTATTTTAATAAATCCAATATAATTTTGTTATGCTAACTAACATATCATTTTATGTCATAAAATGATTAATTCACGATTTGATTTACTGAACTGGCAACGCCGCTACCGGTTCGCTTTCGGCTCACTTCAGTCTATCGGCATTCGGCAGATTTCGCCACACAGTCGTGCTGCGACCATCATGGAACGCAGTTGAGTCGCCGCGAATTGTGCGTGTGGCGTTAACAGTACCGCAGATTAAGTTTAAATAAAATACCATATTTAACTATAATTTTATTTATAAACTGTACATAAAAGTGTATATCGTTTACATCAATAAAATTTATAATACCGCGAACATGGCTGTGAACGAGTGTTGTAGTGTAAAACTGTCGCCTAACAAAAAATCGATTTTCGGATTGAGAATGAGTAGCCAAATATTGTATTTATTGGTGGCTACGAGTTTGTTGGCGGTCACGTCGGCTGCCGACTCCGAAGTATCTTGTGCAAATGTGAAAAGCTTGTTTGAAAAGAAAGGAATGTTGTTGATGGTGGACCTGCAGGCGCAACCAAACTCAGGTACGAATCACGAGGCATTTAACAGCTGTATCCGATAATGATAAATGATAATATGCGATATATTGGGAACGTATCACACCACGCGCGCACCTATCACCCGAGCGAATACACACACCTTCGAAAAGTACGCTAGTTTATTTTTATCGCATCACAAGAACACTTAAAGTGGAACAACGTTTTATTTTTTCGTAATTAAAACAAACGCATTAGAAGCTGCTAATATATGATCTGTAATGTATGAGCCGAGACGACTGAGAGTCGGGCGTGGGTTGAGATCTTGGCGAGTACCGCGGCTGGTTCGACTTGAGCACAATATATTTACATCGCTAACCACGAAGGAAAACATCGTGAGGGAAACCTGAACGTGAATCGAATGTAATTTGTACGTGTTATTTGCTTCTCGACTTTTTATCTCTATGCAGCGACAAGTCAATATACATCTACTCTTAGAGCATTGAAAGTCGTTCGGCCTGTTGTCGACCACGTTAACCAAATGCGGGTCGGTTAATATCTACTCGGTATTGTTTATTTGAGGTGCCAAAATGAACCTTCTGGTTTAAGTATTAACCGACCCACCTGACCGATGACGCTAGAGGCCAATCACTTGTGATAACCACATGGAGCAAATAAAAACTACTAATCGGCTGATAAAACATTCTCACAGAAAATACATTGAACGCTGTGACAGTCTCGTAACCGCAAAATGAGTAACAAATTATTAAAGACGTATTTAAACTGTCTAGACGCCAGATATGAGTTTTGATTTGTATAGAATAGAATAAATTTTATAGGCTTTATCTAATATTTATAACAAACCGTAAGTACCTAACTTTAAAATAAAAACAACTGACATCCAAAATGGTATATTGAAAAAACATTCGGAATGTCGAGTATTAAAAAGCACAGCTAATTTTTACCTGCGCCCAATGACAATGGCGAGTCTCCGATGAATTTTACCTCCGTTCGAAGTTTAAATCCCACCGGTTTTATTCTTTACCTGTTTTATTACCGAAATGCCGTGGTGGCCAGTTCGTTAACAAAGATTCATTGTGTAAATATAAAGATTAGATTTAATTATTACAATTGTACAGATTCTTTAATGCCACGTCTGCTAGGATATGCATTTATATTTATTTACGTATAAAACGGATTTTAAGATTACGAGGAATCGATGGGGTCACAAAAAACCTAATATAATAAACATGTCATGAACAAAACCATCATTAATTATAATCGTATTATTGGTCTATTAAGTATACCATTATCAGCGTTTCTAAGTTTAGTAACATGACAGACTCACTTTCGTATCTACGTTTAAAATAGAAAATCTACTAATAAAAATCACAAAAATGTTTTTGCAGACACAAAATACATAGGAGTATATACTTTACCACAGATAATCAATGGTTAGAAGGGGTTATTTATAATTAATTAAAAAGTAACGCCTGGTTACTGAAAGGCTTATCAATGTAATAATTAACTAATGATCTGTCAAATCTCATGTCAAGTCAAAACGGGGTTGCTGGAAGCGTGGTTAACGCTTTTGATTTGACACACCTGTTAGTTAACACTGGTTTCAAAACAAAGCTTTCAAACTAAAAATTGTATGTGAAACGCTATTTTGGGTTTCCGGAAGATTCATAGATAATTATATCGTCAAATAGTGTGTTAGTTACTAACAAGCGATTGTTCGCAAATTAAATCAGAGGATAATATATTTTTAACTCACTCACGTTTCAGAAACTCTAATTGATTTGACAGCGCTGTCAAAATCAAGGTTCTGTTAGTTGAATGTTGATTTGATCAGCCTTCCAGAATACTCTATTTAGGTATCAGGCGTTGATGAGTATTTTTGTTTATTGGCAATTTGTTTCTACACATCTAACAATTAATACACTGTGATTTTGAAAGTCAGACATATGCGTGCCTTGCGTGCGTTCGAACCTATGATATCCGTCTCGACAGGCCGTTCCACTCCCCACTAGACTCGCTACTTTTTCCATATACAATTCAAACTAAATATTATTATTTTATATCGCGAAAGTCGGTTTGTCCTTTCACGCAGCAACTGATCGGTATGACTTTGTATAGGTAGTTTTTTAAAGGCCGAAGTGTGACATAGGATTTATTACTAGTATTTATTAGACATTAGGATTTTACCTGAATATATTTTATTTAAGTGGAAGAGCCACGCTGTAGACAGTTTTGTCTACGGCATGGTACCGGCTTGCTGCTGCGTTGAATGAGATATCCGGCCCAAATCCCCCTTACCTCCCCAATCCCTAATATTATCCCTTTCCTTAAGGTCGGCAATGCGCCCATGATTCTTCTGGTATTTTAGGCGTACAAGGGCGATGGAGATCACTTACCATCAGATTTGTTGATACATTTGATCGTTTGCCGGCCTATGCTATTAAAATTTAAAAAAAAAACCCCGGCTAAATGACTGGAAATATTTCCACACACACAAAACCAGGGGAAAAGCAAATCAATATACCAACATAAAATTCCATAGACTGTGGGTTTGATTGGGCAATTTATAAAGTGTTTCGCGCCGTTTTATTAGCTTATGATTATAGCTAAAAGCCTTATGTAAGGTGTTTGCTGTCTACCCATTAAGTTATTAGCGCTACACGAAAAGCTAAGCGCGAAATCTAACATGTACGATGTTTATTGCTAAACGTGTTTTAAACTTCGATTTCATTCGCATGTATTTTTTTTATCCGAGCACGGCAAGGTGCACTACATCTGGTTGAAAGCGCAGTGCAGTCCAAATAAACCAGTGACCACCAACAAACAATGAGTCTATCGGTGGTCACCAGAGTCATGCCGGCCTATATAAGTGCTTCTTGACACTCCGAAGCGGTAAGAAATCGAATCTGCGACAGGGGGCCTGCGACAGGACAGGCGGATGACCAATGCCCCTATATCCGCCCAAACAACCATCAAGTCATGTCGCAAGCCCCTCGCGAGAACCAGATATAAATTGACTGATCTTGAAACGCGATCCACACAAGGTGTATGTGTCACTATGGCAGGTTTTAACACCACGTGTACGGTGGTCGCTATCCGGCCGGATAGGAATATCAGCGATATTTACCATATCATACATTATAATTATCACGTATACATTATAATACCAGGGATATTTAATGCCATGTAGTCGGCCTGTAATGGTGCTGCCACACCGGTGTTAGAAAATGTTATATAACATTTTATAACACCGGTGTGGCAGCATCATTTAGTAAACATTTCTTAACAATTTGTAACATTTTGTAACATTTTTTAACCGCGGGCGGCGGTACTTTTGAGAGCGGCGCCGTCAAAGAAGCCGTCAATGTTAGAAAATGTTAAAAAATGTTAGAAAATGTTTTTGTTAACATTTTATAACATCGGTGTGGCAGCACCATAACACGATAATATTAAATGAATACCTATTTTACCCAAATACCTGTTTTAAATACCTATTTTACCCATTCATTAATTCTCTCAATTCTTTAGGTTTTGTGTAATTTTTTAAATAAACAAATCTACGCTGAGTATCACAGTTAAAATGTTATTAAAATATGCTCACTGACTTTTATGATTAACGCAGTCTTTCAGACGGACAAACAATCTCCAAAATTACACATAAGAATATCAAGTCAAGTCCAACAGCGCTCTGGTCAAACAACCACATGACCTTCTATGTAACTCCACAATAACCTTGTAATAAGAATGATATGCCCAAAAAGACACTACGTGGGCAGTTGCCCCCGTGGGCGTTGTTGGGAAATGCATTATAAAACTACATGGTTCTGCAAAAGTTGAAAGTTTACTCTATATTAGAGTTTGTGTCGGTTTATTTAGAGTCTAATTTAGTATGTGTCAGTAAGAGTGGTCAGTGGGCAGGAATGCGCGTGGGTGATGTAGATTCGATTTGATGTGGTTTTTGGATTACGTTAAGGAATAGATGCAGGCTGGGTTGCCAATCTGTTACAATGGTCAGGAAGCTTGACAGGTTTTGTTCGATTATTGGGGGTTTTTACGGCACCTTCCAGACTCGCGACATGTGTGACACCAGGAATATTCTTAAAAAGTGGTTCTTTATTCGAATTTGTTTTGAAGAAGTTTTCTTACGATTCTTTTTTTGAATTTATTTTACGATGTTTTCTCTAATGATTTAATCGATTTTGATGGTTGTTTCGATTGTTTCTAACGTAATGCTTGTTTTCTTAAAAACATGTGAATCTTGTGTGCTCTTTCATTGTTTTTTAATATGCCATTGGCAGCGTACTCAGACTGAGAACAATAAGATCCTAGGCTCAATTCCCAAGTCGGGCAATTTGTGTTTGCGTTATCGTTTCGATAAACCACATATGAAATACCCGGAATTGGATTTTGTGTCTGGTATTGCCATGGGTTCGCCTTCTACAGATAGGACGACGAAACTTGGGTGCAGCATTATTTGCATCTCTGCCTGCCTCTTCGGGGATAAAGGCGTGAGCTTATATCACGTTAATCATTTATTGGTGGTATGTCATTTACTGTAATTAGCTCGAAAATATATAACCTAAAAACACTTTTTTAACGCAAAATAATTAAATCAATCAAACCCCATAATCATGCATAATTTTCCTTATAAAAAACATTTTGTCCGATTAAATCGATACTCCAGCTTTCCATGTGAGTATGTAAATAAGCCGAATTTTAAACACGCTGCCAAAAATGTCCGGGTCGCGCCAAAAATGTCGAGGCCCGGGACAAGTTCCGACCATCCGTCATTATGTACGCCTTTTGTGGCCGCATCGGCGCGGACTTTGAAATTATCTGGGAATTATTAAACATTTAATTTCAATAATGAGTGTCTACATATTGTGAGGTTACCACAATACGTATTTATATTAATAACCAGCATGCTTGCGGTTTTGTGAACATGTTTTTAGAGGACAAAAAAAAATGGAGGTTGGCAGTTCGACGCGTATATATGTTCTTTTTTGTATATTATGTAACCACGCATAACTTATAAGAAAGAAATTCGATTTTGTTTTTTTTTTATTTTAAGAAATAGCTCAAAGTTGGTTTCATTTAAATTTCAAAAAGAAATTTCCCACCTATGTAAGGTGAAATCTGTAATAAACTTAAACTTCATTTATGCACCGATTTTGGTGATTCGTTCAAAAAATAAAATGTAACCGACTCAAAAACTCGAATTTTTAATATAAGCATAAATCAGCGCCAATGTTATGTCATTTATGCTGGTGGTAGGATTTATATCCGCCCGCATAGCGACCACCGTACACATCGTGCTAAAACCTGCCATAGTAACCCACACACCTTGTGTGGATCGCGTTCCACTTCGAGTGTGAAGAAGCATTCACACTGGCCGGCATGATTCTGGTGACCACCGATAAACCACCGTTTGTCGGTGGTCGCTGGTTATTTTTTTGGACTGCACTACGCTTACGAGTTATCAAAATTGGTCCACTCTGTAAAAAGTTATGCGTGGTCTAACATAAAAAAATATACGTGTCGAATTGAGAACCTCCTCCGATTTTTCGTCGGTTAAAAATATTATAGCAAATAGCTTAACGATAAGGACAGGATCAAATTACAATTCATTTCCCCCAAGGCGCGGTCGAAGCGGTCGTAAAATATAAATGTGTTTTCACTTGATCTAAAATTGCTGAGTGGTACCATAAAGTTTGATGGGTGCTAACGGCTTAAGCTCTCTGAATCACGGCAAGATTTCGCTCCTTATAGACTTGTGAATGGGTAATTCAAAAGGTTCAGGGCTTTCCGCTATTAAGGGTTTATTTTAGGGATATTTATTAAATTGCCTGCTTCGGTGGCGTAGTTGTATTATGTACGCGACTGCTGAGCTAAGGTCTCGGGTTGGATCCCCGGGTCGGGTAAACTGATATTGGGTTTTTCTATCACGATATGCTTAGTATCAGTCCGGAGTCTGATTGTGCCCGGTATGGCGATAGACTCGCCGCCTATCACATCATGAGACGGAAATACGCTCGGCCCACCCCATTGGGGATTATAGGCGTGAGTGCGTATGTATATGTATGTATTTATCGAATTATGATATGTATTGGGTACTTAAGGTGGTAGTTCCTTCGTATGCGAGAGGCCGTCTTGGTTGGTACCATTGCTTTGTCTATTTGTGCCGCCAAGCAACAGTGTGTAAGCACTGTTTCGGTATGAAGGACATTAAAGCCAGTGGTATTACTGCATTATGAGACTTACATCTTATGTCTCGAGGTGATGAGCGCAGTTCAGAAACGTGCTGTCTTTTGTAATTCAGTTCTGTATGGTGTTGTTTCTGTTTATGGGCAGGCTTGCTCGTCTCGTCATTCCATCAAATAAACAAAAAAGAATTATAGTCAGCTATCCTTACTGCTTGATGGCATCTCTACGAATAAAGCAGTTCCGCAATGGTCACACCTACATATTCTTACTAGATTCTCCGCAATCATTTTATGCATAGACACCGCACACCTTAGAAGAATAGACACCCAACCCATCCTGTATACGCATCATTAGTTCTGTGTAACTAATTGAATAATGCACCGTTCATACACACTCGCGACGGGGCCGGGCCGTGACGCGACCGTGCAGTACTTAAGGGCCTTCCATGAGCAAACGACCTTGACTGACTCGCGCCATACTAAATCATGTACTTGGTGTGTGAGTTTTCGTGCAGAATATGCACGTATTTAGCGAATAATTGATTTAAAAAATCAGGTTTTGGTCTTTTCGAAAATTTAAAACGAGCAAAATATTCGTTATTAAATAGCCTATCTAGTGATGTTAATCTCATTTGAAAACATTCTGTACTTTAAAAGGAGACGCACGGAATCTTTGCATTTTTCTCATTTTTATGGTTCATTTATAACGACAATTTAAAAATATATATCAGCATTAACATGAATTTGAATCGAACAAAGTAAAGCTGACAAATTGTAGAAATATATTGTATATTTTTTTAATCAATATTTATTTTAAGTAATGACTAGATAGCCTCTAAAAACATCGATCGCGCGGCGTTTTGCTGGGGGCATGGCCTTAATATTACAATTTTTTTTTACTAGCCCTGTATTATATACGTCCCACTGCTGAGCACGGCCCTCCTCTACTAGTCCACCACGCTGGCCTAATGCGGGTTGGCAGACTTCACATACCTTCGAAAAATCTTAGCGAGTTCTCAGGTATGCAGGTTCCCTCACGATGTTTCCTTCACCGTTAAAGCAAGCGATAATTAACAATTAATATACACGTAACTTAGAAAAGTCAGTGGTGTATGCTCTTGGGGTTGGTTTCGAACTGGCGACTTTCGTCTCGACAGTCCATACCACTCCCCGCTGAGCTATCGCTGCTTTAATACAGCATGAATAGGCCGCTGTAGACATTTTCTGTAGACAAAAATGTCTACAGCATGGCTCTACCACTCAGCCTCTTCAGCTCTCCACCGCTTGCTCGTTTGACGGCCTTTCCTATAAAAATGAACCGTGCCGGGCCGCCCCGTGTGTGTGAAACTGTAATGACCGTCCCGCTTATTTATAACTCTAATTAAGATTAGCAATTTGTACGCAAATTGTATTCGTCGCTGGAAGATTGTCTACCGGTTGTTTTATACTGGTTTGTGCACGTTTCCTAACATGGTGCGACTGATCGATTGTTATAGACCAACATTGGTATAGACCAGTGTTTCCCAACGTAGGGCCCACGCCCCACAGGGGGCAATTTGATAATTAAGGGGGGCAATTTAAAAATGGACTTGACACGACTTTAACTCTTTCGCTTTGGGTTATTTAAATGCAATGCTAGATATCGGTGACAAAAAAATATTAAGGTGGGGCATGGCCTAAAAAGTGTTGGGAAACACTGGTATACACTGAGTATAACCGTGGCTTTACTTGTCAATTTTTTATAGCTTAGACCCGCATACGAGCAAGTCGGTCACCTGATGGTAAGTGATCTCCACCGTCCATGTACCCCAATACTAGAAGAATCATAGGCGCGTTGCCGACCTTAAAGGGAGGAGATAATTAGGGTATTGGGAAGAGGAGGGGGATTTTCGCATGAAACGCAGTAGTAAGCCGTCGGCAACGCGCCTATGAATCTTCTAGTATTGTAGGCGTACATGGGCGGTGGAGATCACTTACCATGAGGTGACTCACTTGCTCGTTTGTAGGTCTATGCAATAAAAAAAGGCTCGCTCGCTAGCACATCATGGGACGGAAATACATTCGGCGAAATTGTGGGTGTACTGGTTCGGGGATTACATGCGTCAGTGCGTATATCCATCACAAAAGTAACATTTGTATCTATAATATATTGTCTAAACTTTTTCAAGTAATGAAAAGACAACGATCAAAGCAAGCCAGTTTTGCCAGTGGTAGAGCCACGCTGTAGACAGTTTTGTCTACAGCATAAATGGGCTGGCTCGACCGGATCGTTACCACTGTCTCACAGAAAACCGATGTAAAGTAGCGGTTTGCTGCTGCGTTTCGTACGGTGAGTGAGATATCCGGAAGCCCAAATCCCCTCCCCTTCCCAATCCCTAATTATCCCTTTCCTTTAAGGTCGGCAACACGCCCATGATTCTTCTGGTGGTGGGCGTACATGGGCGGTGGAGATCACTTACCATCCGGTGACCCACTTGCTCGTTTGCCGGCCTACGCTATAAAAAAAAAAGCACCATCACACACATACAGACAGTCCTATACACAGTACATAAGTGTTTAGCATGCGCCGCGACTCGCGAGCGTCGCGTCGTGTCGCTACCGGCTTTTGTGTACTCAGTGCACCTTGTGTAATTATGTTGTATATTTTTTTTTAATCATTGTCAACCGTTTAAATTAGTTTTATTTCATGAATATAGAAGTTAAAGCGTGAGTGATAGATATTGTTTACAAATATCTCAATTCCAAGTCGTAAAATCACAATGTTATTGAATCACTTATTTTATAGGTTAGCCATTACTTCAGACGTTTCATTATATGATTATTAAAGTAACCTTTACCAATGCCTTTACTCACGACCTCGTGTGAAATTAGCACATATGCTTCGTAATCAATTAAAAACAAATGTACCCGAATATCGATTAAATTGAACAATAAAGTATTAATTTTAGTCATCTACGTTAAAAATATTATTTAACACCGATTATTAGTGAGGGAATTGATGTCATTTTTGTCATTTGAAATAACGTGCACTGAAATAATTTCATCATCGACATTACGAATCGATATAAATAAATTGCCATGGTAAAATAAAAAAGCCCGCCATTATCTCTTTCAAAATCGATATTTTATGAATAGTCGATTTCAAATATCGAATTATAAATGGAAGTTTAAGCTCGTGTCTTCCCGTAGGTAAACATTCCTCGAGAGTTGTCAGGATGGATATCGTTATCTCGAGTATCCTGTTTGGTTAGGCACTTTCTACACCAACCGATCTATCAAAGCTGTCATAGGAGCATATTATAGATAACAAGCACCGACGGGAAAGCAGAGCTTGTTTGTTACTTACACATTTTCCGACGGCAATTAAATTAAAGTAGATTTTTGTTTCGTAGCAATATTGTTTTTATTACACGACATTGGGGCAGGCTCAGAAAGAAATTTAGACACGTATAGGAAAGACTGAGCACAGAAAACACTCGACAGATATGTGTCGAAGGCTGGTATGGAAACCTTTGTTCTGCAGTGGGACAATCACGGATGTATGTATGGGATCTATTAAGTAATTTAATGTGAATCGACATTATTTGTAATAACTTTGTATTATACCGTAATGATTGGATTATATGTGAAAGGTTTAATAGTGATTTAATCGGTCGTCCCGGTTTCAATTCATCATTAAATATTGTTTTTTTTAAGTGAACATCGGTTACTGGCTACCGAGTACGGAAGAACTCTCACCTATAATGAATGTTTGGTATGACATACAAAATGTTCCAGTGGGTGGACTGGTTGACAGCCCGGCCGAGTGTTGAGTAAACACGAGAAAGGTCGACAACCCTACGACGCTCAGCGGTATTGATTAAAGTCCAAATGATTACTAATTTATCAGTTCACGCCCCATCGGGCATCTTTAGAAACGCATTTCACGGCGAATTGATAGTGGATTTTGCTATCGATTATCAAATGTTCAATCGAAACGCATTAATTCGAATTTCAAACGGATTTCAACGTCGCATTTTATTATTGTCACCGGCCAGCTTTATACCTCGACGTTTCAATTAACTTTACGACCTTTTTATGGCTGGCCAGTTGATTAATAAAGAATAAACATGTCGCGACAAAAAAGTTTTAAATGAAATAAAACTTTTTTCATGGGAAATTAACACATACCTGCATACGAAATGCCATTGTACTCGTTCAAAGAGTACCCTTTCAATCAAGTTACTTGAATAGGGTTCCGTCAGTCACAGGGCTTTTATAAAGCTCTTGTGTTATAATTAGGTTCGCGGATTCCGAACATAACAGGATGCCGCTTATTATAAAAGTTTTTCTTTACGTTTTTTTTTATGTTTGAGTGCTTTTGATTTGTGATGTGGTTCGCAAATCAATACAAATGTCTTGTGGGTGAGTCATGGTTGATGAATATGGATGATTTCTTCCCATGGTAACAGAGATATATTTCGTAGGTTGCGGCCTCTTTTATATCGCTATGATGTTAACCAGATGCAGATTAAAGCTTCTACTAGAACCAATGTCAAGGACGCGACGCGTCAATGAATGAGAATTTTAACGCAAAGGCATTATGGTAATAATACATGTTTATTGACAAATTGATCTTCTTTACATAGTATAAAATGTATTAATTTAAGGATAAGAAAACATTTTAAATGGACTGGATTTGTGCTATTTAGGGTCTGATCAATATTAATAATAATTAAAGCCACCCAACAGTCACACACATAGTCCTGTCCTGACTCCCACGCTACGTATAACTTGTATCGTGGGTATCAGGAACTACGAGGGATTTATGATCCCCATTTAGTACAAAAATATTAGTCTCGGTACGAGAATCGAACCCACGACCTATCGCTTCACAGCCGTTGGCTCGCCCACAGCGCCACTGAGGCTTTCAAACTGATATACTAGTAAAACCCGTGTTGATAATCTGCCTACCTGTTTTAATTCTGGCGTGATGTTATAAACTATAAACAGAGTCTCGGTTCTATCAGTAACGCTTGAGCAGATAACACTCGATGAAGTAACATATATCTTAATTATTTTCAAGTGGATGACACTTGGAGATTCAAGGCGTTGCAGATTGACGTGTGGCTTGAAGAGGCTACTTGCTTCCAACGAGTCGGAGAAGAGTTTGCGGTTGTAGTAGTTATGGCTTGATTGTTTATATTGCCTCTAGTATACATGTGAGATATATAATCTGTAATTATACAAAAAATCGTGTCACGTTGTTTGTCCGCGATGAAGTCCTAAACTAAAGAACCGATTTTAATCAAATTTTGCAAACTGTGTGCAGTAACCAGTTTGATCCATCTTGAACCGTTATTATCTAATGCATTTAGAGATATTAGATTTTACTTTTGCAACATTGGAATACATATATTAATTTCTTGTTTTAAAAAAATTGTACACGTATGTTTTGAAACGATCCAGATAGTTTGGCGCTGCAATTTTTTAAAGACCACGCAATAAGGTAGTTGACTTGGTTTTTATTATTTAAATCAATAAGTTACAATACTCAAATCATATTGCTGAAAAAAATAATTTCATTAATCGGTCCATAAAAATATAAATTAGAAGTCATTCAAATCTGATGGAGGGGGGCACTTGTCAAATAACAAACGACGCCAATTTTTACGTCACCGTGGCTAATGGCCATTACGGTGATGGGTGCGAGTGAGATAGTGAGATGACTGCGTGCCCACCTTTGCTCATACCAATATTAAAAATCATAATTGCAGGCTTGTTTTTGAACCGATTTTGACTGTGTTGTAACAACTAGGTTTCTTTCTCGTTTTATTTTCTGTTGCGTATAAAATAATTTAATAAGGCCTAACCCCTCTCATTCAGTAGAGGAGGGTCGTACCCAGCTGTGGGACATGTATAATACAGGGCTAGTAAAAAAATTAAAAAATAATTTATAATATTCCACGTAGGAAATTACCTTATTTCTAAACATACTATAACCGCGGAAATTTTAAGCACGAGCCGAAAATATAATATAGCAAACCGGACACACACATCCACCGGATAGAAGTTGTAAAAATGGCAATACGCGATGAGTTCATGCAAGATATAAACATATTACGTCAGGGCCGACCTCGAGTATAAAGTTCTGGGCGCCTATTCTATAAATCCGAAACGAAGCAACGAAGTTCTAAACATACATAGAGTGCACTAGGTATAGAATAGCCATTACAATAATAATATTTTTGATCTATATTACTATCACACATTTGTAACTAAAAACGTATGTGAAAAATAATAGATTTTTCTTATTATTGTTGTTTCCTAGAATGCTTTTGTTTAAGTGATAAAAAGAATTAAAAAATACATAAAAATTAACAACTTACTGTTTTACAATAAGAAGACATATTCCCCTTTATAAACATGTTTTAACGACTTTTTTTTTTTTTTAGTCACAATACTTTATATATTATTATTGTGATGGATATTCTAGGGTATATTACAATTTGGGTGCCAAGCGTGTCTGGCTTTAACCAACCCGCATCCGCACCATGCATTCACTCCTTACCAATACGCAGAAGTAGTATCAATGTCATCTGGCCTTTCAGCAATTCTTTCCCCAAATTGCTTTTAGGTTTAATTCATAATGAATGAATTAATTACGCTTAAGTTACAAAATAAACTGTCCTATCAACCACAATTATTGAGAACGTGGGCAATAAACGAATTTAATTGTTCAGATAGCATCAGTAAATAGGGTGCAAGACGAATATATTTGTGCCCCCATTTCACGATTAAAACATTGAGTCGACAGACTGCCTCGGTGGCGCAGTTGTATCACGCACGCGGCAACACTGCTTTGCTGAGGTCTCGGGTTCGATCCCGGTTAAAAATCATATTGGGTTTTTCTATCACGAAATGCTCAGTATCGGCCCGGAGTCTGGAACTATGCCCGGCATGGCGATAGGCTCGCCCCATATAACATCATGGGGTGGAGATACGCTCGGCGAAATGGGGGTGTACTGGTTACACCTCTGCCTAACCCTTTGGGGATTACGGGCGTGAGTGGGTATAATGTCTATTTAGTAATTTTAGTAGTTTTCTTAACATTGTGACAGCGCCTTTCAGTTTTAGCGATTGCCAAGTTTATATTTGTCTCGGTATTATCAAGAATAATAAGATTCAAAGCTATAAATATATTTACATCGCTTTGTGTCTGATTCGACATTCTCCTAGCAACAAGCCAGCTAATGAAACTGGTAAGCCCTTTCCACGACGCTGAAAAAAGTGAGTCGGTAGACTTCACATACTTTAAAATACTCGATTCAGTCACACAGATTCTTTTTCACTGTCAAAGGGAGGAATAGTGAGTTAAAAACGATTACGTTAATACGTACAGAGTGCTCACCTGATATCTTAGATATATTGAGTGGTAGAGCCACGCTGTATACAGTTTTGTCCACAGCATGAATGCCGACTGCCCGCAAAAAGACCGGCTCGACCGGGTCGTTACCACTGTCTCACAGTAAACAGATGAAATTAGCCGCTTGCTTTAAGGTCGGCAACGCGCCCATGATTCTTCTCGTATTGTGGGCGTACATGGGCGGTGGAGATCACCATCAGGTCGATCACCGGTCACGTCAAGTCGGTCGGTCAGATCACCATCACTTGCACGTTTGCCGGCCTATCCTATAAAAAAAAATATGTCATCGTCTTCGCAGTCCGTTCCACTACCACTAGGATGTGATTGTTCGATATTTTATAACACTTTTTAGGAGCACCAAACAACACGAAACGACAAAATGCAATGACGGTTCCGAATTCCTTACATTTTGATGAACGGCGCGTTGACGTTCGTGAAAAAAACTGAAAGAAATAATAGTCACTGCGTTGTGTCGTGTCTTGCTATTGAAAAGTAGTATACAAAAAATAAACATGATACAATAGGCATAGATCGGGAAGCGTTTCGAATTCCTTAATCGTTACGGAAGGAGGTGAATTATTTATGTAATGGAACGATTGCCACGTTGGAGGGTGTGTATGAATAAACAATACGATAATATACTTTTGTCACGGCTAGTTTATTATGGGTTCATGTTACATGCCTTTTAGACATGACGGTGTGACAATGTGATATTTTACCGGCGTGACATAAAAAACTTGACTTGCACAGTCTCAGAAAGGATGGCTTCGTGACATTATGTTGTAACATTTGATACCTTTCCACACTTAAGAGTCTGTCACTCGTGTTTGTCACAGTTACTTCTTCGGTGCGACGGAATGTCACAAGTGGAGACGCACTTTAACATGCTCTATGGTTCATTTTAATGTAGATAAATTGTCATGATTTAAAAAAGTATTTTTTTTTTATTAAAATGTGCGTGTTATAAGCTTTTTAGGCCACAGGATTTTTCTTAATTATTTTCGTTCAGTATGGCAGTTTTAGTTGACCGCTTTTTTTAGACACCCAACAGCCACACACATATTCCTAACTCCACAGTAAGATACAAGTCTTGTGTGGGTACCAGGAACGAGAAACTTTCGGTTTTACAACACCCAGACCCGAAACAAATATTTGTGGGTAAAACAAATGTTAGTCTCGGTGCGGGGATCGTACCTGGGGCCTCTCGCTTCACAGCCGACTACTCGCCCGCTGAGTAGACACTAGTAGAGGCAAGAAGCGTAAAGTGCTGGTAAAGTACTGGACTGGCCCGCTGTAAATAGTTTTCTGTAAACAAAACAAAAAAAAAATTGAAACGGGATCCAAGCCCGCGCTGCGCCGAGGCGCCATTCCGGAACATTGTCGCTATTTGCTATGCGCGGGGTTTATTCGCGAGCGGACATTCCTGAAGCGCGCAGGTGCCGACCTGTCGCTATCGGTTGGACCGGTCTCGAGTCATGCCGGGTGCCGCCGCCGGGCAGACCGGCGCGGCCGCCGTGGTCACTGCCCGCAAAAAAACCACGCGTTCGATATTTAAAAACCGGTGTGGCCGATGTTACTAATGTGCCAGTATTGATATTCAATAAAATTATAGTATGCGTATAACATTTCGGCATGCAAATCGATTTAATAATAGAACTCGTTCACAAAAAGTTCGTTATGCACAAAAATGACTACAAGCGTCACAGGTTTTTGTTGGGCTAAACGTGTTTCAGCCATTATAGGCTACAGGTCGGGTTAAACAGGCAAATAATTCATAATGTTGAGTGGTAGAGCCACGCTGTAGACAGTTTTGTCTACAGCATGAATGGACCGGCTTGTCCGGATCGTTATCACTGTCTCACAGAAAACTGATGTCATGCTTTGCTGGTCTATGCTAATAAAATAATATTTAAAAAAAAATTACATTACTTTGTCGTTAAGCTGAAGTTCTTAGATATAAATAAACATAACAACAGAATAATATTATTACGCCTTTATCTACATATTTGATAACACGGTAAAAATAAAATTTAGCTTCATTGGCGCCAATAAACTTTCATTAATACATTTACTTATCGAGAAAAAAAGAATAGGTTTACAGATTTATTAAATGACACGCCAGTGCCTTTTATAATTGTTTTTATAAATAACTAGCTTTTGCTCGCGGCTCCGCCCGCGTGAACGTTTAAAATTGACAAACTTTCATCCCCTATTTTATCCCCTTGGGGTTTGAATATATCAAAATCCTTTCTTAGCGGATGCCTACGTCATAACATCTACCCGCATGCCAAAATTCAGCCCGATCCCTCCAGTTGTTTTGGGCTGTGCGTTGATAGATCACTATGTCAGTCAGTCAGTCAGTCAGTCACCTTTGAGTTTTATATATTTAGATAGCATGTAATTAACTTTACTGTGATTTATGTTTTGCTATATATTATAAACGCTTATTGATTGCAGTTTACACAAGTCTATCACCCTTGTGACAACTTTAAATAAATAATTACACCCAAAATTCACACACATAGTCCTGACCCCACAGTAAGATACGAGTCTTGTGTCGTGGATGTCAGGAACTACGGGAGACTCGGTCACACAACACCCAGATCACATGTTTGTGGATCACACAAACATTTTGTCTCGATGCGGTAATCGAACCCACGGCCTCTCGCTTCACAGCCGGCTACACCGGCCGGCGACTTCCCCGTTCAAAAAAAAAGTATTATGCTACAACTAAACCAAGAGGCGACATAAATAATAAGCCGAGAACCCTATTAACATTTTATAGTTAATGTCGCCAATCACATGCTACGGTATAAATTTACTTTATACATAATTCAACAGAACCGTCTACGGTGGCACTTGACTGTAATTTATGCCAAGCGCCATTGCTGAATAAATTATTCTGATATTATCTTAATTACACTATCGGGCCATTGCGATAAACCGATATCTATACATTTGTCGGCTCCTCTTAGCGTGACGGTATTTGGTCTGCAGATTTGTGGATTAATTAAAGGAATTATACAGTATCTGTGGCGCGGTGGTAAGTTGCCGGCCGCGAAGCCAGGGCCGTGGGTTCGATTCTCACACCGAGACAAATGTTTCGGGTGTGTGTGTTGCGAGACCGTTAGTCTCGCAGGTCGTGATACGATACCAGGCAACCTATTGTGGGGTCAGGACTATGTGGTGTATTTATTTTAATTGAAAATGTTCTGTTACAGTTTGAAGCACACTAAAAACAGTGAATTTACTGGGCATTATGAGACTTGACATTATACGTCTCGGGATGACAAGTTATAGGTATCTTACCTATTCCTTACTTATCCTAATATAATTTTTTATCAAAAGAGGTGGACCTGCTTAATGTATGATGTTCAGACTAATTTGACTATTTTTTTAAATACATTATGGTCACAATAAATGGTCACGGTTTATCCGTGGTCGCCAGAATTATGCCCGCATATGTAAATTCTTCTTCACACTTCGAAGAGGGAAGAAGCAAATCGATGGGCGTGCGACAGGACAGCCGAATGAATACAAGGATGTACCCCTATACCCACCCCAACCAACCATCAAGTCATATCGCTAGCCCCTCGGGATAGTCGGATATACACTGGCTGATCCTGGAACGCACTACAAAAGGTGTGCGGGTCACTATAGCAAGTATTAATAGACATTACGAGATATTAATAAAGGTATTAATATCCTACCACCAGCAAAACATTAAAGATTTAATAGATGACTCAAATATATCTACGCATGCCGCAATGAAATCATGAGCATGCGTGCTCTGATTTCCTCTGCTATTGATGTTACCGTACTAATACAGCAGTGGAACGCAAGAAAAATGCCGAGTCGTACCGACACACATTGGTGAAGTTCGAAAGTGTACTCACTAAATCGTTCTTATGACGTCATAAATGGTGCTAAATATATGGCTCGTATTCATTTTCGATACGAAGTATTTCGTCTATTTGGATCTATATCCAGCAGATACTTTAATGTCTGCATGCGGAAGTAGCGGCGTGTAAACGATAGTA
Source organism: Amorpha juglandis (assembly GCA_949126905.1). Classification (NCBI taxonomy): domain Eukaryota; kingdom Metazoa; phylum Arthropoda; class Insecta; order Lepidoptera; family Sphingidae; genus Amorpha; species Amorpha juglandis. The sequence goes on from OX421368.1 coordinate 2,699,311, forward strand.
TAATCCCTGCCTTAGTCATATCAATATTTAAACCGACTATCTGGTTCATAAAGTGGTGCATTAGATCGCCTGCACATTGGAGCCCTGTCGCGCGTTTGTCTACACTAATATTATAAAGAAGAAAGATTTGTATTTTTGCATGTAACGAATAAAACCAATTTCAAAAATTCTTTGCTGTTAGAAAGCTATATTATCACTGAGTAACATAGGCTACTTTTTATCCCGGAAAAAGATCACGCGGGCGAAGCCGCGAGGAAAAGCTAGAAGTTTATAAATATTCTATAGAATTCGCACAGATACGATGTAGATACAGTGGAACTCGATGGTACTAATCAAGGCTAAATACCAGAGATATCGATGCATGTTTTAATAGACAACTAAGAATCTTTTATAGATAAACCTATTTGCGGTTTGGTATGTTCTATCCGTTAGTGTAACGGTTCGATAAAAGGCGCGGTAATTGGTTGAAACGTGTTCGAAGTTTATTAATTATTTCTCATTCAGCGGCGGTAGCCTAGCGGAGTGTGGTACGGAGTGCCGAGATGGATGTCGCGAATTCGATTCTAGATGCTGGTGCAAACGTCTCTGACATATCAAGTGTCGTTTGTATTCTTTGTCAAGGCATACCTGAGAGTTCTGATATGTTTTAAAGGTATTTGAACTCAACAAACACCGAGACAAGTCAGTGTGGTGGAGTAAGTCCTAACACCTGTCATTCATTTGTTCCTCCTATCAACCTCTCCTGACATCCCATCCCTGACATCACCTCCCCTTTCATCTCCACTCCCGCCTCAAAACCATTCACCCTCCCACCATAACTCCTTCAACCCCGATGAGATACAGCAGGGGTCGCCAGTATCCCACTAGCAGGGACCCTTGCAGTTCATCAGAAGAGTAAAATACCCTGTAATTCGTACAGGAGGCTCGTGCCTATCAGTGACACTGTATACAGGTTAATATTATTATTATAATTATTTAGTTGTACTGTCTGCAATTGTACAACAACTTTAAATGTTATCTTATTTCCGTACACAAGAAGAAACTGACATGTTGAACAACTGCAATTACTTCACCAAGCAAACAAATCAGGTCACATGCGTCAGATGTCTATAATTAGTTTCAATGAGATGACGGCCGTACGAGCAGCACTTACGCGCAATATCTGTGCGATAACGGCTATCGCGCGTCTAAGTGGCAAGTGTGCAGGCGTCTTAAGAGTCAACGTCCATCTATCGATCGCATGCAAGCCTGTGTTTATGTTAACAGCTTTATGTGTACAATAACAATTAATATACAATATAAAATCAATATGAGGTCACGACTGTATCTCGGGATAGGCAGAGGTGTAATGCCGCTACTTTACGGCGGTTTTCTGTGGGACAGTGGTAACGACCCGGTCACCGACCCTGTAGACAAAACTATTTACACCGTGGCTCTACAACACCAACTTCTACTCCATAATAGAGACACACATTTTGGATATTTTGTATCGACATAGAGTGTTGTGGGACCGCAAGTCCCTCGTAGTTCCTGATACCCACGATACAGGTTAATTTAGAGTGGGATCAGGACTGTGTGTGACTGTTGCGCGGCAAAGCGACTCCACTGCATCCGATGGTATACAGTATAACAGTGCAAGTATAACGATCGAGACATGAGTCCCTCGATGGTCGCCAGAGTTATGCCCGCCTGGAGTCACTGGATATACACCGGTTGACCCCGGAACGGCAACATCTAGATGTACAATACAACGGGCTTTTCACAATGTTTAGACTATAATTAGTTTGTACATCTAAACTAATATTATAAAGAGGAATGACTTGATTGTTTGTTTGCATTGAATAGGCTCTGAAACTACTGGACCGATTTGAAAAGTTCTTTCACCATTAGAATCCTTCATTATCCCCGATGAACATAGGCTATTTCGATAATATAACGGTGCAGAATTTCACGCGGACGGAGCCGCGTACGAATGCTAGTATTTATATAATTCAATAAACTTTCTATATAAATGTATAATGGATTCACGCGGCGCGCTTTGTAAACAAGTTTTTATCGTTTTATCGAATCTAGATTCTAAAATGGTGATTGCGCAACACCGAGGTCTGAAGGTCATAATGGTAATGTTTTCGGTTTTTATGTGTATTGGGAATTTAGTGAGTAAAGTAACCTTTGGCGCGGTCAGTCTATAGATGAGTGACCGCTTAGTGGTATTTCCACTGAGCGTCTCCGTGGTTCGGAGAGCACGTAAAGAGTCGGTCGCGGCAGTTATCAACTCATAGCAGCTGTTAAGCCAATTCTGAAGCCTTTAGGTGGCTTGAAAACTTTGACAATATCACCACTAACCATAGAATAGGCCAGGGATCCCCAAACTATTTTGGGAAAGAGACTCCTTTTCCAAAATCAACTGATACCTCAAACCGCCATAGCCAAATAACTGTAAAACCCTATCTCTAGATTTTTCGTATTGATACAAAATAATTGCCAATTTAAAAAGTTTGCAGTTTTCGTTTATGTCGACAACTTTGGGAATCCCTTCTGGAATAGACCAAAAGAAGGAACCAAATAGGACGCAAATTATAACTATAACTAATATCGAAACAAAACTAAAGGCGGTCCATATTCAATGGGCACAGCACACAGCGGAGGAGTCGATATCGAGTGACGTGGCGAAAACAAAACGAGTTGGGAATCGATTTCGTGCATTCCGACGGTTCACGGATACATCGAAGAATGCAACAACGTGTAATGATTGTAATCTGGATTTAGTTGTCGATTCGTCATCGTTCGATTTAGTTAATGGAATAGACGATGGTCGTGTGAATTGTTGCAGGCTTATCGATTAACTAGTTGGAATGTTTTTGTTTGCGTTTGGTTAAACTTTTAATTAATTTTGAGTGATAGTTACACTGGAGACAGTTTGTCTATAGCATGAATGCGCCGGGTCGTTACCGCTGTCTGTTACCGACGTAAAGTAGCGGCTAGCTGCTACGTTTCGTACGGTGAGTGAGACATCCGGAAGTCCAAATCCCTTCAATTTCCCAATCCCTAATTAACCCTCTAAGGTCGGCAACACGCCCATGATTCTTCTGGTACATGGGCGGTGGAGATCACCTACCATCAGGTGACCCTCTTGCTCGTTTGCCGGCCTATGCTATAAAAAAAAAACTTACTGAGACTGGAGGGTGGAGCGAATTGCTGAAATGAAAGTGTCGGGTTCGAAACCAGCCTCACGAACATGCACCTCTGCATTATACAAGGAATGGAATTTCAAAAGAGCAACACGATTTTCACTTGCCGTGGCCATGTTCACGTTGTTATTAAACGCAATTTTCAGTACTTAATTTAACTGCAGCCTATAAAATTATACTACACGAAGCAATTTGTGAGCACTAACTATTGGAATAGGCCTTCTGCGGTATTTCAATAAGATTTCATTAGAACAAAAATGTTTATTAACTATGTACGGTGGGACTCGGTTGCTTAACTAGGATGTGTGTGGGATAAAGGCTTTTTGTTTTAATTGAATGACGAGACGAGCAAGTCGCTCGCCTGATGGCGATGGCACCTGCCCATAAACAGAAGCAACACCACACAGAACTTTGAATTATAAAGCACTGAATTGCACTCGTCACTCCGAGACATAATTAGTGTCACAATGCCCAGTAATTTCACTGGCTTCAATATCTTTTACACCGAAACACAACAGTGCTTACACACTGTTGCTTGGCGGCAGAAATAGACAAAGCGGTAGTACTAACCCAGACGGCCTCTCGCATACGAAGGACCAACCTCTAATATAATATGACATAATTCCATTAATTGAATATCTGATGAATCAAAGCACGTGGTGCGTCTCCCAAAAACACCTCACGCGAGCCTGCACCGATAAATTACGAGGGTTACCACTCGGTTTATGGTCCGAGCGGTGTAGCCCGAGCCAGCCCGTCCTGCCCCGCTCCCCCTGCCAGCCCGGTGCCCGCCGGACCGCATTCCGCTCCCATGCGACCGTGTCCTGCCTCCCGCAGGACTCTCCGAAATGTCATGTTTTTATTAATTTCGCCGATATCTAGACGCTTGTTAATTGGCAGTTTGCTCCGATGGCCTGTGCTAGTGCTTTTGTTAAACGACTTTTGTTCCTAATTTGAAATATTAAAAAACACAAACCATTACAGCTGCTCGATGTCGGTAAAGATTTCCTTTTGTCTGGATGCAGACGGCCCAGTGTCTCGCCTGGTGGTGAGTGGTCTGGTGTGTTTCGGTTTGCAGGACATTGAAGCCAGTGAAATTACTGAGCATTATGAGACTTAACATCTTATGTCGCGGCGTGACGAGCGCAGATCACGCGGGCGGAGACGCGAGGAAAAGCTAGTTGTTTATAAAATACGGAATTTAAGCTACTTAAATCTAATGATTTTAGTAAATTAAAATTAACGTCTCAATTTTCCTTGATGTGGGTTGAAATTTTATTGCGTATTTGCAGCCATTTAGTCTTAAAAGTCGGCAACATAAAGACAATAATCAACTCTTAAGTGAGCTTTTTGGTCAGATTTGTATAGTCCCAAAAATTTAGGTATCGTGTTTTTTTTAATTCATTGATGGTAGGCGCCACGCCTACCCATAAACAGAAGCAACACTACACAAAACTTTGAATTACAAAGCACTGCATGGCACTGAACTGCGCTCGTCACACCGAGACATAAGATATAAAATCTCATAATGCCCAGTAATTTCACTGGCTTCAATGTCCTTCAAGCCGAAATACAACAGTTACATACTGTTGCTTGGCGGCAGAAATAGACAAAGCGATGGTACCAACCCAGACGGCCTCGCATACGAGGGACCCACAATCTTGTGATGTACATATATATGCATTCTTTAGACCTCAAAGTAAAGCTTTTGATTCGGGGAGAAAACTAGCAATAGATAATATGCAAGGATGAATCATTAGCAAAATGAGAGCTAATCTACATATTATAAACTTCAGTATTGTCGAAATTGACTTCGCAGCATCTCACTCGGGATGATGGATGGCCGTCTAATTGTTGCCTTGGGTTGGGCTAATGAACATATCAGATTCAGGTCGTGTTGAAGTCCTCCGCTTATATGTTAATTATGTCTAAAGAAATTAGGATTTATAGCCCTCGCAATTAAGGGATTGGGATGGGATACTTATGAGTGGTTTCATTAGGATTTAAAGCCCTCGCCATTAAGGGATACTTAAGAGTGATAGAGCTACGCTGTAGACAGTTTTGTCTACACCATGAATGCGCCGGCTTGATCGGGTCGTTAGCACTATTTCACAGAAAACCGATGTAAAGAAGCGGCTTACTGCTCCGTTTCGTACGATGAGCGAGATATCCGGAGGTCCAAATCCCCCTCCCTTTCCCAATCCCTCAATTATCCCTTCCCTTTAAGATTGGCAACGAGCCTATGATTCTTCTAGTATTATAGGCGTACATGGGTGGTGGAGATCACTTACCATCAGGTGACTCACTTGCTCGTTTGCCGATCACTATAAAAAAATATAAGCCGTCTTCCACGCCACAGGCTAGTAGGTGTTTTTCTGCCCTAGTTAACACACCCTGGGTTATAACAGGTTATTCTTTAGATCACAAGAATTTCTTAGTACCTTCGGCGTGCGGTTTTATCAGTGACCCACTTAAACGCAATAAAACACCCACAGTGGATAAGTTAAGATTTAATGGACCGTGGTTCGTTGGTTACTGTACATTAATAGTATTTAATTTATTTAAGGTTTAGCAGCGATAGCTCAGCGGGGAGTGGTATGGACTGTCGAGACGAAAGTCGCAGGTTCGAAACCAGCCCCATGAGCATACACCACTGACTTTTCTAAGTTACGTGTATATTAATTGTTAATTATCGCTTGCTTTAACGGTGAAGGAAACCTGCATACCTGAGAACTCGATAAGATTTTTCGAAGGTATGTGAAGTCTGCCAACCCGCATTAGGCCAGTGTGGTGGACTATGGCCTAATCCCTCTCATTCAGTAGAGGGGGTCCGTGGCCAGCAGTGGGACGTATATAATACAGGGCTAGTACAAAAAAAGAGATTTAGCGCGAGCGGGAATCTTTACAGAATATTCTGATAACATATTTTTAAAACTGCCTCGGTGCCGACTGCGGACTGGCGGTTTGCTACTGTGTTTCGTGAGTGAGTGACATATCCGGAGGCCCAAATCCCGCTTCCCTTCCCAATCCCTAAATATCCCTCTCCTTGATTGATGATTCTTCTGGTATTGTGGGCATACATGGGCGGTGGAGATCACTTACTGTCAGGTTACCCATTTGCAGGTTTACCGGCCTTTGCTAAAAAGATCCATTTCATGTCAGATTTGATTTCTGAAGTCTGCTTAAATCTTAATTCTCAAATGCAGAAATTGTCTAAATATTATATATCTTCCAAACTTTATTTCTCTATTTTATTTTGTCATTCACGGATTTGTTTTTTTACATTATCATTGTTAAAATCACATATATTTTTGGACCAAACACACGAACAATTAAAACAGTAATTATTGGTTTTAAATTATCCAATTTCCTTATCTATTGTTATCAATTAAGATTAATCGGTAGCGTAGTGTTGATAAAGCTTCCGCTAATTGTATATTGCTCAAGGTGATAGGTCCCCCGTATGCGAGAGGTCGTCTGCGTTGCTACCACCACTTTGTCTATTTCTGCCGCCAAGGAACGTAAGCACTGTTGTGTTTCGGTTTGGAGGAGATTGAAGCTAGTGAAATTACTGGGCTTTATGCGACTTAACATCTTATGTCTCGGGCTGACGAGCAGTTCAGTGCCATGCAGTGCTTTGTAATTCAAAGTTCTGTGTGGCGTTGCTTCTGTTTATGGGCAGGCGCTTACCGTCAGGCGAGCGACGTGCTCGTCCCGTCATTCAATTGCAATATGTTTTATTATTGAAGCGTAGCATGTTAAAATTTTATATCGTTTTTACAGAAATTTGAACAGAAAAAATCAATGATTTTCTTAAACGGTTTTTTAACACAATTTCTACCACATTACCCTCAAGTTTTTGTCTCTATAACTTCGACAAATTAAAGATCTATTGACTATTTTCTATTTAAACATTCTACGTTGGTGGTTCATTACCCCCGACAATAAATCAAACAACGACTAAAGAAAACAACTCGGTTTCTTTGTTTTAGTTATCGTTTCCGGACGGACACGTGTGGATAGCAACATTGAATTGTTATAAAGTGTGGCCTTTTACGCGAATTTTATTGTTTGATTTTTTTTTCGTAGGGTTACAAGCGATCATCTGGTCCGCTTGGACAGTTCTTTTTTTTATTTATTTTATAGAATGACGAGACGAGCAAGGCACTCGCCGGATGGTAAGCGACTGCCCTTAAACAGAAGCAACACCACACAGAACTTCGAATCACAAAGCACTGCATGGCATTGAACTATGAGTTAAGTCTCGTAATGCCCAATAATTTTACTGGCTAAATAGGTTAAATTCCGTTTTTATTTTTTAAAACATTCACAAAATATGCAAAATAGAACTTTAAATTATTTGAGTTAATGAATTTCACAAAATAAAATTATTATCTCAATTTTTACTTTATGCGAGTCGATATGTTATTGCATATTTGCATCCATTTATAACATAGATTCAATAGATTGGTTGTATCATAGAACTAACGTTGGTATGCGTCATATACATGTGATTTGTGTTGGGACATGTCATGAATGAACCTGCCTGCCGCCGGCGGCGCTAGGGCTCGAGGCGCAGGGGCGGGGGAACATCGGAATTCGAAAAACTCCAGTGGGCGATACTTGTGGGAAAAAATATAGCGGGATCCAGTCCGTGAAGCGACCTCACTGGTGTCCATTTAAGATAATAAGAGGTTTCTAAACAATATCTGCTGGACTTTTCTTTTGGACTCATTCTTCTGTAGAAGTCTTTTGCCTACATTTTATACCTAATAAATTAGTTATGGTAGTAAAATTGCGTCATGATTATTCAATTACAAATTGACTTGGATCGTCTATTATATTAAAATATAATTATTATATATTTAATTCTTCATTTAAATATATTGTAGATATTATAATTCAGTTTTTATTTCTGAAATTGAGACTGTTAACCAATTGTGTATAGGTATCATTACATAAGTATGAAACAGTTGTTTTCCGCATCTGTCTGTATATCCGCTAACTCCTTTTAATCCTCGCAACGGATTTTTTAGCGGTTTTCACCGCAAGTTAGATGGTATTTCACTGAAGGTTTATATAGATATAGACAGCTAGTATGAAATACTTAATAAATCACATAAGACTGACATAGGTTACACAAACGTCTCATATTATTCAACGCCAACAAAACGCCCCACTGCCACGCTTTTTAAAATATCAGCATAATGAGTGTGGTTAACATGACAGAAGTAGGAATGCGACGCATCCAACCGCGGCGCCTGCGCACCGTGAATCGACCGCGACCGATTCAAGCTCTTTCGGTATACGGGGATTCGGTAGGGATTGTCTTGTGAGGGACATATTGAAATGATTTTTTTTTATCCTGACTCGCCAAAGTAACTACGCTACATCTGATGGTAAGTGTAGCGCAATCCAAGAATAGTGTCGGCCAACGATAAACAATGTGTCCATCGTAGGTCGGCAAGTTCATGACGGCCTGTCAAAGAGCTAAGGGAGGGGAAGGAAAAAGGAATGGGAAAAGGGTTAGGATCAGGGGGCAAGCCCTCTGGGGAGAACCGGATATACACTGACTGATCCTGGAACGCAACCCACACAAGGTGGGCGACTATGGCAGGTTTTAGCACCAGTGTACGGCGGTCGCTATCCGGTTGGATACAAGTACCCTCCCACCAGCAAGTATGTAATTTGTGGTTTGTAGAGAAGTTTTTTTATTCACTTGAATGCAGAGATGAGCAGTTTGTTCGTTTGAGTATCACGCCTGCCTATAAACAGAAGCAACATCAGTCAGAACTTCAGAAGTGTCAGGTACTCCCGACGCGACATAAGGGACAGATAATTTTCATATTTTTATAATGGCATGCTCCAACATAAAACAAAATGTTAGCTTATAATATAGGAAAGCTGATAGGCCTGATAAGTAGCTCTCCCTAGCTCGATGGGCCGTAGCGTATATACATATAAACCTTCCTCATCACTCTATCTTTTGCTGAAAACTGCATTAAAATCCGTTGAATAGTATAAAAGATTTAAGCGAACAGACAGCGGAAGCGACTTCATTTTATACTCTGTAAATAATATAGAATTATTGACATTAATGCCGCAATTAAAAACCACTCATAGATGTTTCTTATGTAAGCCTGAGCTCTTAAGACTTATTTTATATTTAATTCTACCCTGTGCTCAGTAGCCGTTGCTAACCTGTCCTGTAATACTAGGCACTGGCTTCTAGTGATGTGGCATCTTCAGATGTAAACCATTTGGCTGGCAAATGCTGGCAATGATATAAAGTTTAACTGCCAGCTCGTAACTAAATCTTAAATCGGCATGCACGCGAACGGCGCCAACTATTAACTAAGCAGACATCTAGTACGACTGGTTTAGAATTGTAATCATTGCGCAGAAATTCCGGAGGGACTGTAGTACTATTGATTTGAACAGTTTAGCTTGGCAATTGTACTTATTGATAGCTTTAGTAGGAATATCTTAGGCGACGCTTCGGGATTGGCTTATTATGTTTGGAGCTATAGATATCTTTAGATGCTTTGTAAGGGTTTGCAGATGGCATGAGTGTAGCACTAGCTGAGCTTAATACGTTCCGAAACTCTGTTGTCATTTACAGTGTTCTTATTATGTTCGTGCCAGTAAATACGTCAGTACTCTAAGGTGAAGATTTATGGTTACCGTGATATCTGGCTCACTCGAGAAAGAATATCACTACGTTGTTTACTAATGGAAATCTTTTTTGGAAGGTACTGTTGTAGAAACATAAGCGGGATTAATCCTATTTATGAATTTGGTAATGTTGTTGAAGACGTTATTCGATTCTCCCCGGTTTTAAAAATATCTAATCCAAAAGGCTTTTGGAATGCATATATGTATATTCATGAAATGTTTAAATCATAATACTAGAAGAATCATAGGCGCGTTGCCGACCTTAAAAAGAAGGGATTGGGAAGGGGAGGAGATTTGGGCGGCCGGATATCTTCGCAGAACAAAACGCAGCAGCAAGCCGCTACTTTACGTCGGTTTTCTGTAAGGCAGTGGTAACGACCCGGTCGAGCCGGCTGATTCATGCTGTAAACAAAATTGTCTACAGCGTGGCTCTATCCCTCATTTTTATTGGAAAACCCAATTACAATTCAGAGCGCTCATGTAACCGTTATTTTCCCAACTAGCCACGGTTCTAGTAATTTCATCGGGCTCAACGTGCGAATCCCATGTTCATATTCAGTAGCTAATACCTGAGTGTGAATGCTAGGCGGTCACGCACAGCATGCTAAAGAGATATAATGTACCGCTACTTCGCAAACATTGGCCGTGGGACCACGGAACTGGCGGTCGTGTGGTTGCTGAGTTTAAAACAGCAGTAGGTAATATAATGATTGAAGTAATCTGGCGAAGACCCTTGCATATTTAAACCAAAATAGGAGTGTTTGGTACAAGGAGATAAATGAAGACCTTAAATAAACAAATACATCTAACAGTCACGCACGAAGTCCTGACCCCCACTATCTGGCAGTGGGGTAAAAACAGTCGACACATTTTTTAACAACATCTAGATTTCATTCAACACGAGAAACGTCCAAAATGGTTAATTCCAGCGTGAAATGTAGCACGTCAACATTGTTGGTACTGCGAGCGACTTCTCGAGCTTACCTGTTCCTTGTAGATTTTATCTCACCTCAAAGACACCGACCTACGTTCAAACGCAACCAAAACCACACCTCAACACTCAGCTATAGAGTTTAAATTACAATCATTGTGATTGGACGTGGCATATCCCATGACGCAAATGAAAATGACATTTATGAGGAAAGGAATAGTGAAGATTTTACAATGTTGGTAAGGATGGTCAAGTAACGGTGTGCTATTACAAAAGTTAGCTATATTGTTGCCTTTGTCATACTCACAAATAAACATTGTAAAAGGCATGCAGCGCGCGATGATGGATGCAAAATGATCTCGCTTATGTCATTTGTGGTGTAATGGAATGTCGTGTGGTCTTGCATCAATGATATTAAATAGGGCTCAGTTTATTCACCATACTTTAAATTCGAATTCAAATAGTTTAATTATTTTGGATCCTTACGCGGTCGTGGTAGAACACATACCGTCTACAGTGGGTAGTTAGTAAATGTTTATAAGTATATTGCAAATGTAATATAACACTTAACACCTGCAAATAATTGTTTACTTTCTTTCTTTTATAGGCCACCAAGGATATTTTTACACGTCATGTTATAATCTATCGGTAATTTAGAAATATAAGCTACCTAGTACGTTAATGGTTTTAATCTATGGTGAGTTAGTTCCCTTTATACTGACCAGGTTAGTTATAGCATATCTTGAAAACCTAGGTAAGCAATAAAATTATCAGTTCAGTTTGTTTAATTTATCTGCAAGTACTGTTGAAGAGTACTTTAAATGCCATTTCAAATACGATCGCTCAGCATTTCCGGAATATCACTGATGAGTATAATAATTATGGTGCGCTTACGTTTCCAGTTTGCAATTTTAATAGCGTTTGTAAGAAATACATAATGATTCACGATATATATATATTTTTTGATGTGGTATAGTGATCCACACGCTTTGTGTAGATCGCATTCCAGCAACAGCCAGTGTATTATCCGGTTCTCCCGAGGGGCTTGTGACAAGACTTGATTGCTGGTTGGGGCGTGTATAGGAGTACATCCTTGTATTACTGTGTCTGAATCGGTCATCCGCCTGTTCTGTTGCAGGCCCTTCGATTTGCTTCTTTCCTCTCCGAAGAGGGAAGAAGCTTTTATACAGGCCGGCATGACTCTGGTGACCACCGATAAACTCATTCTTTGTCGGTGGTGGCTAATTTTTGGACTGCACTACGCTTACCAAAAAAAAATAAAAAAAAATGGTGTGTGTCGTGGGACACCAGGTAGGAACGAAGTTCCTTCGGCTAATGTAGAATCGACACAAATTGCAAAAAATTCAAATTATCAACTAAAATAACAAAATATGTCTCTTTATTTTTGTTTGACAACAAAAAATTACATAGAAATAGAATAGAAAAATAGAAATAAAAAAAAGACGTGTGGCACTCGGAGACTGCCGCGGTAAAGCTATTGTATAGCATTTTTTATCAACTTATCTTTATATATATAATTCTTCTGTGAGTGTGTATGTTCCTGAACTTCTCTTAAACGACTGGACCGATTTTGATGAAATTTTTTGTGTGTGTTCAAGGGGATCTGAGAATGGTTTAGATTCACAATTTTGTCCGCTGGACAATGTTTTTTTAATTAATTTTTAATTTATTAGTAGTTGTTGATTTTGGAATGTTTTAGTATAAACCGGATGGTTGTCGTTGCGAAGCTTGCCGTGATGACGGGTCGTATAGCGTCTAGACTGGACAGGGACAGGACAGGGACAGGACAGTGAGACAGGACAGTGAGACAGGAAAGTGAGACAGGACAGTGAGACAGGACAGTGAGACAGGACAGTGAGAAAGGACAGTGAGACAGGACAGCGAGACAGGACAGTGAGACAGGACAGTGAGACAGGACAGTGAAACAGGACAGAGAGACATGACAGAGAGACAGGACAGTGAGACAGGACAGTGAGACAGGACAGTGAGACAGGACAGTGAGACAGGACAGTGAAACAGGACAGAGAGACATGACAGAGAGACATGACAGAGAGACAGGACAGTGAGACAGGACAGTGAGACAGGACAGTGAGACAGGACAGTGAGACAGGACAGAGAGACAGGACAGTGAGACAGGACAGTGAGACAGGACAGTGAGACAGGACAGTGAGATAGGACAGTGAGACAGGACAGTGAGACAGGACAGTGAGACAGGACAGTGAGAGGACAGTGAGACAGGACAGTGAGACCGGACAGTGAGACAGGACAGTGAGACAGGACAGTGAGACAGGACAGTGAGACAGGACAGTGAGAGGACAGTAAGACAGGACAGTGAGACCGGACAGTGAGACAGGACAGTGAGACAGGACAGTGAGACAGGACAGTGAGACAGGACAGTGAGACAGGACATTGAGACAGGACAGTGAGACAGGACAGTGAGACAGGCCAGTGAGACAGGATAGTGAGACAGGACAGTGAGACAGGACAGTGAGACAGGACAGAGAGACATGACAGAGAGACAGGACAGTGAGAGAGGACAGTGAGACAGGACAGTGAGACAGGACAGTGAGACAGGCCAGTGAGACAGAATAGTGAGACAGGACAGTGAGACAGGACAGTGAGACAGGACAGAGAGACATGACAGAGAGACAGGACAGTGAGACAGGACAGGACAGGGACAGGAGGCGGGACGGGGACAGGACTGTCCAACCGGAGGGAGGTGGGAGACGACCTGACTTAGGTCGTCGAAGTCAATTAAATGTGCGACGGGCTACCTCATGTGCAATGGCGCAGTACCTCACTTAATTGCATTTAATGTAAATAAAACATTTGTATTAAGTTTTGACCACATTTTACACAAATATATTATGTAGGTGATACGAAGTTCACCGGGTCATCTAGTGTAATTATAAATAATAACGAGCTAGCGTAATCTTTTAAAAATCGAAGGAGATATAAAAATACTTCAAATATAACTGGCTGAATGAATTTCATTTTAAAAAAGGAACTAACGCTGGCTGGTTATGCGACTGTCGCGCCTGCGCACTTCTCATTTAACGCTTTTATTCCACGCATTTTTTCCACGCATTTTTCTTACGGTTTTACTATCACATTTTTTTCAGTTCGGTCACGCAGCGAAATCCCTATCCCCTCCAAGCCTGCCGTAAGGAACTTCGTTCCAAAAAAGACGTGTGGTGCTCGGAGACTGCCGTGGTAAAGCTATATAAGCTATGTATAGCATTTTTTATCATCTTATGTAATTATAAATAATAACGAGCTAGCGTAATCTTTTAAAAATCGAAGGAGTATTTTTATATACTTCAATTATAACTGGCTGAATGAATTTCATTTTAAATATGTCTCTTTATTTTTGTTTGACAACATAAAATTACATAGAAATGACTGACATTAAAATTGACACATTGACTGTCGCGCCTGCGCACGTTTCATTTAACGCTTTTATTCCACGCATTTTTTCCACGCATTTTTCTTACGGTTTTACTATCACATTTTTTTCAGTTCGGTCACGCAGCGAAATCCCTATCCCCTCCAAGCCTGCCGTAAGGAACTTCGTTCCAATAAAATAACTCTCTTCAAATGTGATCTCATACATCACAATTGAATTGAAACATATCGTTTCCCTAAACCCATTGGTTAGTGGGTAGTAAACATTCCTGATAATAATCCCTGGTCCGAATGATGCCAATAAAGGACCGAGGAATGCCGGCTTTATCAATTAGGTAACGGACGATAAACCGGCCTGAGATGCACTCGGTTCGTTTAAGAGAAAGTCTGTTTTATTGTTGACCGACAAAATGATAGCGATGTGACGATATTTTTGTGATGGTAGGTATGATTGTTTAAAATAATAAATGAGGCAGATCGACCGGGTTGTATCACTGGGTTACAGAAAGCTGAAGTGAAGTGGCTGTGAGTGCCGGAGGACCACAAAACTCTCATACGTCAGTAGCGCATTCACTTACCACTAGTAAATAGTAATAGTAATCCACTATTTAGCCAGAGCTGATGACGAGTAAAAAAATAGAAAACACACAGACTTTATGGTAAAAGTGCAAAAATAGCGTAATGCAGGGGCTTTGTATGAGTTGATGTGGGTAAAGGTCGCTTGTCACAATTAATAAAGTATTCCTGGCTTACCGTAAAGGCTAATTCTATTACGTACATTAAATATGAACCCCTAAACGAAATTTATTATTACATTTCCTTTCGCTAAACAAGAATAACCGCCTGATGTGTCCCTTGTCAAAGTAATCTAATGCCTACTTATGAAGATTATTAACAACTCAAAAACTCTAATTCATTCAAATAAATATCCACTCAAATGGACCGATATAAAGTTTAAGTTGCCCAAACTGAATCATGCATCCGAAAATGTGCTTCATTAAGCTTAAATACAACAAATTTAAGGGTTATATTCGCATGACGTATATTAACGTCAATGACGAGAAGTACATTACAAGTTATAATTAAGGATGGTGACCGATAGAGTAGGCGCCGAAATGACGGACGGCTTGCCAGCCAGAAATAAGTTATCTTATTCATTACTTGTATTTTATTATGTGACTAAGAATTAACGATATGTGGGGTCTAAATATCCGAATCGCGATGCGTTTCTGTTACTCGTTTAGGAGTTAAACATTTTTCTTCATACTATATCAGATGATAACCATATGGGTTTATATGGGACTAACCCAATCGAATACAAAAAGGATCATCAAAATCTGTCCATATTTGGTGTAGCTGTGCTAATACGTACAAAAATGCATATATGCAGACGAATTGATAACCTCCTTTTTGTAGTCGGTTACAAACTATAACGCGCCGATGAATACTTTGCTAATGTAGAGTATTCATTCATAGACACATTGTATAGTATTTTTATATTTATTTATAGGCGGCGGGTATCGTACTCCATTAAGTAACATATTTGCTTGTTTATCTCCTCATCTGTAGCAAAAAACATTGTTCTTACACACGAGATCACGATTGCGAATATTTAGCAGGTCGATCGACCAGAAACTAATTATATCAATTGAAAATTCGATTACTTTTTACTAACAAACTTCATCACAAGGTAATAATAACCAACCAACAAACCCAATAACCAACCAATAATGTAATGTAATGGTAACCCATCAGTCTCATCCACTCTCACACTCTTAAACCTGTATAGTGGGTATCAGGAACTATGTGGGACTTGCGGTCCCACAACCGCCAGAAGCGAAACAAATATTCATATCATCATATTCATTCATCAATCATTCAATATTCATCATACAAACAAGTATCTAGCTTGGCGCGGGAATCGAATCTACGGCTTCTCGGTTTGCAGCCGGTCACTGCATACATGATTCAGTTATGACTGTCGCTGGTTCCATAACCAGTGTCCATATCTGGCTGCTAGACCGACCTACATAAGCGACCTATTTCTATTTTTAAGTTCGTTTCAAGAGTCACAAACTTGTTGGAAACTATTTTATTGAGGAATTTGAACACAAGATCATGCAGTAATGACGGTCGCTGGCTCCTAAACCAGTGTCCATGTCTAGCGGCTAGACCGACCTACATAAGCGAGCTATTTCGGTATTAGCTGTTACTTGCAAGTGCGCGAGTTTCAGATGAACCAACTAAATTTATTTATATACATTTTTACTTTCACGTAACTCGAAGCGTGTCAAATATGTGTTAAATATTTTTATTGGCTTTGAAGACAAGACGAGCCGGTCACTCGCCTGATGTTAAGCGCCACGCCTTTCCATGAATAATGCTGACGGCACCGATAATTGAATGCAAATATGCAATAACATTTCGTTCCACATCAATAAATAATTGACATATTATTTTTATTTTGCTAAATTCATTAACATAAATCAATAATTTAAAGGTCTTTTTGCATAATCGTGCAAACATATGTTTCTTATGTGTATATGATATGTTTCTTTTATGATTTCTTTTATAAAACACGGAATTTAACCTACTTAAATGTAATTAATTTAGCAAAATAAAATCCTGTATATGTATCGAGCCACCATTCAGGCTCGAGAGCCTCCGTGCGCAGTGCGTGAGTAGTCGGCTGCGACACGAGAAGCCTGAGTTGGATTCCCGCACCGAGACAAATGTTTGTGTGATCGGGTCTGGTTGTGGGCCCGCAAGCCTCTCGTAGTTCCTGGTACGCACGATACAGGTTAACCTAGTGTGGAGTCAGGAATATGTGTGTGACTATCGGATGTATTTATTTATTTTATTTATTATGTATCCGATTTGCACGGCCAGCCAGGTCAATAAAACGATGTATTTAAATTTTATATTTCACGCTTTAAAGTTAACACACCCTAATTATTACAGGTCCATATTCGTTCGTTCAGATTCGTTTCAACAAGATGCTATTCGCAAGACCCTGCGTTTTATTGTCAGCTTTCTCTTTTTACAAGCTTTTAATACAAATATGGCTAGTGCATTCAACAATGGACTAGATATTTTTATTATCTGTGTATTTATCTCTCTTAAAACATTACCTTTTCTGTAAAGTATGACCGTAAATAAAAAATGCATTAATGTCAATATTGAGCCATAATTAAGCTGGTTGGAAAGTACAAGGTACAGGTGACTGGATAGCGAGCGAAAACCGGGGTTTTGAGCTGGGGCTCGTTCCGGCGAATCGCGTTCCGGGATCAGCTAGTATATCTAGTAACTTCAGGTCGGCATGATAGGGTAGTTTCTTATACATTATTTTATGCGCAAAGGAAAATAATACGATAAATCCTTTTGTAAAAACAATCAAAATTGATTCAAAAACTAGCCCGCAATTAGGATTTTAAATATTGGTATGAGCAAAGGTGGGCGCGAAGTCGGGACATCTCTCTGTCTCATCCACACTTGTGCACCATATTGACAATTTTACACGGTGACGTCAAAGTTTTCGTCGTCTGTCAATTGACAGACTCTCCTTCCATCAGTGTTGAGTGGCTTCTAACTTATTTATTTTGTGACGGATTTATAGAATTCTTTCTTCCATGGGTTTTGGGTAACATTTGGTAACATCATGGGATGGATTTAAATAATTAAATAAAACTGTACTGTAATTATACTCGTACTCAGGTTCAGTGTAGGAAAAAAGTATATAATCGCCTGCACAAAAGCAAATTTCACTAAAGCAATCCTTGTTTTTCGTAGACCATTCACTACTCAGGTATTATTTATTACTTTTCCTAGGTATTTTGCAGTTGCGTGATTAATTGTTTTTGTTGTGTAGTTTGTCATCAAACGTTGGTATTAAATAAAGCTATTCATATTTTATGAGTTATGAATGAATATCATGCCACAATTCTGCTACAATTTCATTGTAACATTTGAATTTCCTGAAGGATGATGTAATAGATGACTGTTCTCGGATTTAACGAAGAGGAAGCAATAATAGTATTCAATTGTGTAGAACTCTTATGACACAGGAATACTACTATACAGTGTTATCATCTTAGGGGTAGGCAGGGGTGTAACTAGTACACCCACATTTCACCGAGCGTATTTCCGTCCCATTATGTGATAGGGGGCGAGTCTATCGCCATATTGGGCACAATTTCTGACTCCGGGCTGGATAGAAAAACCCAATATGACTACTGGACCCAGGAATCGAACTCCATACCGTCAGTACAGCAGTCGTGCCGCGTACGCAACACAACAGCGCCACCGAGGCCGCATTAAGCCAGTGGATAATGCCTAACCCCCATTCAGTAGAATAGGCCCGTGCATAGCAGTGGGCCGTATACAATAAAGAGCTCCATAGTATTCTTTATCTTATTCTTAAATTAGTATTGTTTGTTTGTTACAGGTATGGTCCAGTCTTTGAATTGGGGTGGACGGTTTCGGCAGAAGCTGGGGCGCTCCTTACTTCGGGAACCCGGTCTGTCGCTGATGCGCCGAAAAGAGCCATCGCGGGGTTATCATTTGTATTACCGAGTATACATTTATAGGCACTCGGGCATTCAGTCGTCAGAATGTCTTAATGCTGGGTTCTAAGACCGGTTAGTCCAACATAACTGTCCCGCCTTCTCCTAGTATGTGTCAGCAGTGATTCCTTTTATTGTAATTATGAGAGTGCGCGCAAATAATCATCGAGGCTTGACAAACAAGTTGTGCGTGTCTGTTGGGAATGACAGGCTCATTATAAAACAGGCCCTCTCCATTAGGACAGTTCAGCCAGTCCTATGTGATCAGTCGATACTCCAAGAATTCATAACGCGGTAGCTCTGTTTACCGTTCGGTCCTAGTTCAGTCTTAGTTATAGTTAATTATAGAGCAGTCTATAGAGAAGAGAATTCTGACATGGGGTTGTGGTCTGTAAAACAGTAACACTGTATTAGGGATCAATAAACTTTGATACATATATTTGATAACTGGATGCAAATACGTAATAACATTAAAACAAGAAAAATATAAAAAGAAAATTTGCTAAATTTATTACATTTAAGTAGGTTACATTCCGTAATTTATTTCAAAATCATAAATGAAACATTCCTCATGTGCGATTATGCAAAATAGAACTTTTAATTATTAATTTATGTTAATAAATTTAGCAAATCAAAATGTTCATTTCAATTTTTAATTATGTTATTATGTTATTGCGTATTTGCATCCAACTTTATCTTTAAATAATACATATCTCACGCAACTCCTAAAATGAACGATAAAAAAATGATGTGAAGAAATTATCTGCTAATTCATCCAAGTGTAAAATCCAGAACCGAGCGTACCAAAAACACGTTGCACATTATAAGGTAGTCTGCCAACATTCCCTTTGATCGTTGGCTTTTTTTTATTAATGTAGTAAAGATAAAAGTATAAATGGTGATATAATTGTTTGTTACATCTGTTTCGTGCCGATCTTCGGTCGCTGGTTTACGTTCACTAACAACATAAATCTAAATCAAACCGTTTGTATGATTATGGGTTTGTTTCCGGTTTTACTGATGTTTTTAATGTGTGTATTAAGGATACCATATTTGCTACTGTTTACTTAAAATATAACCGTGTAAATTAAAACATATCACGTAATGTCACGCCTTTATCCCAGGCGGGGTAAGCAGAGTTGTAACTAGTGCTGCACCCACAGTTCGCCCTGCTAATATCTATGATGATGTGATAGGCGAATCTGTCGCCGAAACACTGTACTGTATAGTTATTACTGGGCATTATGTGACTCAACATCTTATGTATCGGGGTGACGAGCGCAGATCAGTGCCATGCAGTGCTTTGTAATGCAAAGTTCTGTGTGGTGGTGCTTCTGTTTATGGGCAGGCGTGGCGCTTATCATCAGGCAAGCGCCTTGCTCGTCTCGTCAGTCAATCAAATAAAAAGTAGTAATTATACAATGATAAGTACTGAAGCCAGTAACCTATATGCATATTATGCTGCTTCCTAAAGTTAAGTTCGTCAGTCTTGTTTGTTATGCAAACAAAATCAAAAACATTATCGGTGACCTAAAAATCCTTAGTAAACATACGTGTACAAATAATGATAAAACTCTCTGTTTGACATTTGTATGATTATTCATAATAAACATGACCAGCAGCCACTAATTTATTAGTGGCTGCCTAACGATGGCCTATTTAACGATGTCCGAGTAAAAATTAACAACCAATATGGGCAGGACTATCTGTGTGACTTTTGGGTGTATTTAGCCCTTACAGTAAGATACGAGTATTGTGTCGTGGGTAGGAACTCCCAGAGACTTTCGGTCTGACACCACCCAGTCCAGAAACATATTTGTGGATCACAGAAACATTTGTGTTAGTACGGAGGATGAACCCGCGGCCTCTCCTGCTACACCCCCAAAACTTTCAAATTATACTCATGTTTGTTCCACTAGTGTGGTCTCCGGTCCCTAAAATTACGAAGTTATGTTATGCATAGACTTCATTGGGTCTACACATACGTTAGCATTCAATTACCCTGAGATAATCTCGTTTAATTGCAGCCCCGCAGTCCGATTGCTCTGTAATTGTGCTCCATCGCCGCCAATTGATCTGGACCTTTCTAATAATATGAAATGAAATGCGGTGACACGACGCAGTTTCTATTTATTCAACTAATAAAGCAGATTTAAATGACTTCTAACTTATTTATTTTTGATTTAATTTATATAATTCTTTCGATAATAGATTTCGGAAAACGTAACTTATTGGTTGCAAAAAAGTGCGTAAGTGCAATTCACACACGGCGAAAGTGAAACATTATTAAAATAAATTAATTAACTAACCAATTTTAGTACGCAAATGCAAAAACATAAAACACGTGAATAATATAACACACTATACCACGTTGTTTATGACACATTATCCAAAGGCTTCGTTGTACGCAGGCGCAAAGACACGTGATAGCATACTTGTAATCTAACTCATTTCGCTCGCAGGCTAAATCCAATTTATGAATATGTTTGTCTTTGTCACAAATCACGATTCTAAAGAAGTATCACTATAATAATAAAAAAGCACTAGTAAAGTACCCCATTGTACCACATTACATTAAAACCCTTATACTAATATTAATCGCGGTTGCATCTTTATTGCCCTAAATAGAATAATTAATGACACTGACCCATGAATTGAGGCGCCTGTGGTGACATCACGGCCACCACACCAACGTAATCACCGACCGGTTTATTAGAATTTTGATGTCATTTTAATAATTGATGTGCTTGTCGCTTTTTAATATACATGTTGATTATATCACTGTTTGACACCGATGACTACGAAACCAATATAAAAGGTCAAATCTCTACCCCTGAACGGGTAGGCAGAGGTGTAACCAGTACACCCACTTTTCTTCGAGCGTTCCTCTATCCCATGATGTGATAGGGGGCGAGCCTATCGCCATATCAGGTACCTTCCCAGACACTGATACTGTGCATTTCGTGATAGAAAAACCCAATATCACTTTTACCCGAGCCTGAGATCGAACTCAAGACCTCGGTAGTCGTTCTGCGTATGCAAAACATCTGCGTCACCGAGGCAGTCGGTACGATCACGTCAGTTCCTTGTATTCCTCATTATTAGTTATATTTCAATAGCACAGGATGCGCGCCGCTTCATACATGAATCATATGTCGCCGGATACAAAACGGCACCCGCGGAATATATAATTGCCAATATGCGAAACTTATTCTTAACCATCCGCGAGTTCGTAGAAGGTCAAAGCAGAATTTAAACTAACAGATTTTCTTCGAACATAGCCAACGATAGGGTAGTTGACTCGATTTTTTTAATTATAGAATCATAAAAAACAATTAAGCCCATTCCTTTATACGCTAATATAACACAAACATAAAGACAAAACTCAAAAGTTACAACACACCTCTTGTTTGTCGAGAATTTAACATCTCAAGAAGAAATAAAAAGAATTAAAAGTCTTCCGAATAATTGGATGCAAATATGCAATAACATTTCCACCCACACCAAATAAAAATAGAGATATTGATTCTATTTTGCTAAATTCATTAGATTTAAGAATGTTAAATTTCGTATTTTATAAAATAAATTTAACATTTCCCGTGTACGATTATGCAATATAGAACTTTAAATTACTAATTTAAGTTAATGAATTTACTAAAATAAAATTAATATCTAAATTTTTACTTGATGTCGGTTGATATGTTATTGCATATTTGCATCCAATTATTTATTACAGTAATAGTAAAGTATCAGTGACGATCAGATGAAGTGCCTTTTGTCTGATCCTGCGTTCCATTTCTTTGCTTACGTTGTTGTGCAAAGACAGTTGTTCACATATGTTATTCTACTGTGAAACCATTGTTCACATATTATCTGTAATACCTATAATGCCTACTTATACCTTATACAATACGACTGCATGTTATCGGTGGTGCAGACGCAATACTTTTTATTTGATTGCATGACGAGACGAGCAAGGCGCTCGCCTGAGATAGAGATCGATTGATTCATGAGGAAAGTTTATTTGTACATCACGCTATGACCCATGAGAGCCTGCTACCCTAGTAACATGCAGGTGAAACCGCGATGGACAGCTAGTAATATATTAATTATATGATACATATTTAATAAATAAATAATAAGTAGTTTTTGAATCGTAAAGCCACGCTGTAGAAAGTTTTGTATACAGCACGAACGGATCGGCTCGACTAAGTCGTTACCACTGTCTCACAGAAGAAATAATTATCCTTTCCCTCTAACGTCGGTAACGCGCCAATGATTCTTCTAGTATTGTGGGCGTACATGGGCGGTGGAGATCATCTTTGGTCTATGCTATAAAAAAATATTAAATATAAAACAAACAGTTTAGTTTGTAACGTAAGGATTACAAAAGTCGCGCGAATTTAAAAATAGAGCACCATATTAAGGCGCCTAAAAAATCCATAACGTTGTTTATAACTATCCAGGATACTCCAAAATCCAGGTCATGTCCTGGAAAGACAGGACGGTTGGCAACACTAAATAAAACGAAACCATCAATCTACAGAACAAGTTGAAACGCGACTCGCAAGATATCGGGTCAAAGCTTGTTTAACAAAACCTTTTTTCGAAACACAAAAAGGTGTGTCGTTTATCTTTTGTATCTCACGGTTGCGAAGTATCGCAGGTAGTGATGACTCATCAGAATCTGAACCCAACTTCAACATCCATCGCCTGGAATGTTCTATGATATTAAATTTTACATCGTCAGGAACCAGCAATGGTTAACGTTGCGACTAAGTTGTTGTGATATTGTGATTTATTGTCTGTGGCGCCAATTTTAGGCGCTATGTCCGAAGAGACGAATCGCTTTACGAATTCATAATATTGGACTAATATACGTTGTTTATTGGTATCGGATTTCTTACCTTGTGTGTTGAGGTTGTTTTTATTATCCGAGCACGGCGAAGTGACTGCACTACACCGGATGGTAAGCGTAGTGCAGTCCAAACAACTAGCGACCATCGACAAATAATGAGCTTATCGGTAATCACCAGAATCATGCCTGCCCTGTCTAAATGCTTCTTCACACTCCGAAGAAGGAAGAAGTAAATCGAGAGGCTTTCGACAGGTTATGCGGATGACCGATAAAGGCAGGAAGTAACCTTATACCCGTCTCAACAAACCATCACGTCACGTGGCAAGCTCCTCGGGAGAACCCGATATACTGCTGATCATAGAACGCCATCTACACAAGGTGTGTGGGTCACTATGGCAGGTTTTAACACCATGTATGTGATGGGCGCTATTCGGACGGATATAATTAATATCCGATGACATCCTTGTATTACTGTGTCTGCATTGTTCATCCGCCTGTCCTGTCGCAGGCCCCTCGATTTGCTTCTTCCCTCTTCGAAGAGGAAAGTAGCAGGCCGGTATGACTAGTAACCACCGATAAACTCATTGTTTGTCGGTGGTTGCTGGTTTTTTTGACTGTACTACGCTTACCATAGGGTGTAGTGCAACAACTTAGCCGTGCTCGGATAAAAAAAAATATCTCTTCGTTCCATCTTGCCTTTAACTAGTATAAAGCGCTTCTGAAAACATATTAGGAACACCTCGTGTACAGCGTAGCTAGTTTTACCTCAGTTCACACGATTCTATTTTAGTTGAACAACTGGTAAACCGCATTCTTTTTAAACTACCGGAACAGACTTTCAATCAAATTGGCTCTCAATTCGCTCAAGAATCGCTCAAGATATTGTGATATTCATTTTTAATAAATGCCCATCAAGTCACATGGCATAGATACTACTCTCGAATCTATATTATAAACACTTTTATAAATGTTTACTTTATAATTTACAGCATTGAAAAACGCACTTAGAAATTTGCTAGCTTTCTATAGCAAAGCAAGCAAAATCAGCTTATTCCCCACTTACGTCCGCTAATTAGCATAGAGTTAGCAGTTGGCACAAGACTGTATCATTCGATACGCAGTTTACGAGCATATACTGTTGATATTAGCGCGTCTATTAATCAATGGATTCGATCCTTGTTTACGAATTTTTTTATGACAATTACATTGAGAATTTTGACAGAAATATATCGTACACCGTTTACATGGTGAATCCCTTCCACAGGGGCTCATTCAGGAAAGTCGGGGTCTGGTATCAGCCAGTGATATCCTGTAATCTCAGGCCGGCATAATTCTACTGACCGTCGAGAGAAAATGTTTCTTGACCATTGAATTGAAATTTAAAATATTTAATTAATTGCTTTTGAAACACGGCAACTTACAAATATATACGAAGAAATATCCTTATGACTATGTAAACAGAAACATATTCAAAAAATTCTGAATAACATAGTAAAAACCACTTGAAACAATAAAGAAACCACTTGTATCGATAGAAGTACGCGATGACAATCTAGTTAATTTTGTACAAGTTTTATCGCGTAACACGGTAGCTGCCTGGTCGGATGAAACTTGTTTTAATTCTACAACAATTTAGATCCTAAACATAACCATTTGACACGTTATGGATGGAGATAAACGTAAAAACTACGTTTTTTAGGAACTCGAAATCTTTTGAAGTCGTGGGAATCTACAAGGATGGGTTTGTTGATTAGAAACATGAGTGATTTGGGTCGCAACTCCAGTTTTAGATTTCAGACAGTCTTTAACACTAAGACATGAAACGGCACTAACCCCAGGTCTTAGACTGAAGGGGTTCTGAGATGCCGGAACTTAATGGTTGTATACTTTCCAGTAATAATACTGGTCCTGTATTATACATTTCCACTCACTGCTAGGCACGTGTTTCTTCTATGAATGAAAGGGGTTAGGCCTTAGTCCACCCCGCTGGTCTAATACTTCCCAAGTCGAAATTCTTACGAAGAACCTCTCACTTTTGCAGGCTTCCTCATGATACTTCCTTCGCCTTTAAAGCAAGCGATAATTAACAATAATAATTATGGTCTCTTAATCTTTATCTTTACATAGTATAAAACAGAATCGCTTTCCGCGTCTCTCTGTCTGTATATCCGCTAACTCCTAAACCACGCAACGGATTTTTATGCGGTTTTACCATCAGTTAGATAATTTTTCAATGAAGGTTTATGTATTCTCGCTATGACCCATGGGGGCAGAACAGTAACATGGCTGCGGTGAAACTGCGAGGGAAATCTAGTTTAATCTAATATTATAAAGAGGAAAGATTTGATTGTTTGTTTGCATTGAATAGGCTCTGAAACTACTGTACCGATTTGAAAAAATCTTTCAACACTAGAATCCTACATTATCCCTGATGCAGTAATCACGCGGGCGAGGCAGCGAAGCTAGTATTTAATAATGGTAATCTAACGACATCAGAATTCTCGCATTTAAATGCATATGCAATAATAATATATAATGCAACGCATACCATCTGTTATTAATACAATTACAATGTATAAGTAACTGGAAACCCGCGAATGCCTCAGGATTGTTTACAGCGATCGATCGCGAGTCGCGACCACAAGAGATGTGACGGTTGCGGTGACCGATGTAATCATGTCACTCTGCTTGTGGCCACTCCACTACGCCACCTATTATAAAGGCGCGGTTTCCGGACACTTTGCCGTCCAATTAATAATGGACTAATTAGCTTTTTATTTGCATTTAATATCCCCTGAATGGTTGAATGAGTTGATTTTTAACACGGTATTATTAGCTTCATACGTATGTTAGTATGTAACGGAAACTTTGAACATGATTTCCACCTCCTTCAAAACGTCGATGACAATTCAATATTAAAAATAATATATATTATTTATTTAATATAAATATATTATACTTTTTAAAGTATAATATATATTTATTTTGTTCTAAAAAATGAAAAATAAATAATAGTAAAAAAATAAAAAAACACACTTTTATAAAAATCCAACTAAAAAATAGAAAATAAATATGTTTTAGGTTTTTACATGAAACACAATAATGCCCTCACACTGTTGCTCACCGGCAGAAATAGATAAAGCGATGGCACCAACCCAGACGACCTCTCGCATACGAGGAACCTACCACCTTGTAATAATCCGTACGAGCTGCCCCATTCTACTGTAGACAAAAGTGTCTACAGCGTGGTTCTACCACTTTAAAGACCTCACCTTGTATGACTACCAACTAGCGACCCGTATTCAAACAATTTCGTATTAAGGACAAACGAAGCACAATAGACACGTCTGCTATTCGACCACATCGAAATGTTTAATCACATGGCTAGTTCCCTAAGGTCAAGTACCTCTATCACAGTGTTTCCCAACCTTTTTTAGGCCATGCCCCACCTTAACATTTTTTTGTTAAATTTGTCACCGATATCTAGCATTGCATTTAAATAACCCAAAGCGAAAGGATTGAAGTCGTGTCGAGTCCATTTTTAAATTGCCCCCCTTAACTATGAAATTGCCCCCCTGTGGGGCGTGTGCCCCACGTTGGGAAACACTGCTCTATCACATAGACCACACGTAGTAGATAAACGAACCAACAGCCAGCATAACTTATTTGTACATATGGCACGTAACGAATTGTTTGTCGCGTCTGGAGTGTTCATTGTTATGTGGAATGGAGGCAAACTGTGACGGAGTTTGTATAGTTTTGTATGACGTCATTGTTTAGTATATTTACAGTGGCAAGGAAAGAAGTTTGGGAGTAGAATGCGTTATAGTTATGTTTACAGGGTTTTTAGATTTCATGATAATAGAGTGTAATATTTTTATTATTTGATCAATAAGTTACGTTACCTAAAACCTATTTTTTTTACACTGGGATAAACTGCAGGGGTCCCTGCTAATGTGATACTGATGACCCCTGCAGTATCTCATCCCAGGGTTAAGGGATTTGGGAAGGGAAAGGAAAAGAGTACAAGCCCCTCGGGAGAACCGGATATACAGTGGCTGATCCTGGAACGCGATCCACAGAAGATTTGTGGGTCATTATGGGAGGTTTTAACACCATCTGTACGGTAGTCGCTATCTGTGCGGATATGGATATCCTACCACGCGCTATCTAAAGCCTATAGCTGAAAGAATTTCTTTAACGTGGGACCGCAAGTCCCTCGTAGTTCCTGATACCCACGATAGATGTTTAACCTAGTGTGGGGTCAGAATTATGTGTGGGACTGTTGGGTCTATTTATTAATTATCAATATATGGGTTGACGGTTGAATATAAAAAAATATATATTTAACTGTATACCGAAATAAAGTTACATATAATATGTTGGTACATCAATGAAACCCACTGCTATAAAAATAAGATAACCAACATTCCTGAGATTAATTTAACGTTTGTTTCATTACATCAAACGATGCCGACTGCCGCGGTTAGATTCCTAACATTCCGTATTGCGCGGAACAAGTATTGCGGCGAGCAATCAAATAAATAAACCGAACTGGTTGCATATGAAGTATTTTTATGTTGATATGTTAGAGAATGATTAGGTTCGATTGGTCACACTGTTTGAAATAAAACTAAATTAAACGAATTTTATCGCGGTTTTTTTATTAACTTTGATCTCACGGGGCGGAGTCCTCGCGACCAGGGAGGCCGAAAAGTCTTCGAAACGTCGGGATCAAAATTAATAAAAAAACCGCGATAAAATCCGTTTATATTAGTTTTATTTTAGTGAGTAATATTCGCGTAAACATAAGAAATCATCATGGTCACACTGTTGACTGGATATTCAGAATGATTTAAGGAAAAAGCAACAACAAGCAAAGTAGGGTACAAAGTTTTAACTATATTGGCTGCCAAAATTCGAAAATTTTATGAAGAAATAGAGCTAGCTAGAAGAAACTAGCTGTCCGCCGGTTTCACCAGCAATATATAATCAAAGGTTCAACCGATTGTAGCGCCACCTACCGGGTCCAATTGTAAATCTAAACCATCCCGGGATAAGTCATAGACCGGCAAACGAGCAATGGTAAGTGATCTCCCCCGCCCTTATACGCCTACAATACTAGAAGAATCTTAGGCGCGTTGCCGACGTTAAAGAGAAAGGATAAATAAGGGATTGGGCCTCCAGATATCTCACTCACCATACCAAACGCAGCAGCAACTACTTTACGTCGGATTTCTGTAAGACAGTGGTATATATTTTATTTGGTATCCGCGGCAGCCTTGGTGTCCGCGACGTGGCTGATAAACTCCAAGAGTGTCGCTTAAGGTGGTTTGGCCATGTTTTGAGGAAACCACAGGAGTACGTCGGTCGCAGGTGCCTGAGCCAGATCGTACCAGGAGTACGATCCCGTGGACGGCCCAAAAAGCGTTGGCTTGACGTATTGGAGGGAGACATGAGAGCCAATGGTCTCACTATAGAGGATGCTCAAGATCGGGCGAAGTGGAGGCGTTTAAGTAGGAAGGCGGACCCTGGCACTAAGCTGGGATAACGCAAGGCAGAAAGAAAGAAAGAAAGAAGTGGTAACGACCTGGTTAAGCCGTCCTATTCATGCTGTAGACAAAACTGTCTATAGCGTGGCTCTACCAGAGACTCACTCTACTTTTTAACATGTGTTGAAATTGCTATCCACAGATACAAGACCATTATCTATCCAGGAATGTACAGCGGTAGTATAAAGTTTTTTCTCCGTGCAAGAACATTCCGCTACAATTAATACCAGAGTAAATAGCATAAATGAGGACACGGGGAGGTCTTTCGGCTCTTATGCAATGGTTTGTTCAGTTAAACCATAGACAATTATGTTCGTTTACTCTATGCCTTGCCGCTATCTTATCGTATATATTGTATAATTGTGGAATTTTGTAATGCTCTGGTCAGTTTTTATTGTAGAGCTCTGCCTGCGGTTTTATTTAGTACTTTTGCCCGCGGCTCCGCCCGCGATTGAAGCTTTGTGCAGGATAAAAGTAGTCTATGTCCTAATCCAGGTCATGGTCTATATGCCAAATTTCATCAAAAACCTTAAAATTAAAGGATTGGGAAAGGGAGGTGGATTTGAGCCTCCGGTTATCTCACTCACCGTGCAAAACGTAGTAGCAAGGCGCTAATATACGTCGATTTTCTATGAGAAAGCGGTAACGACCCGGTTGAGCCGGTCTATCTACAGCGTGGCTCTACCACTCAAAAAAGGCTACATATGCCGTCCACAGAATCGTACCCATAGTGCGATGTCGTCGAGGAATTTACGATCGACGTACTCCTGTGACTTCGTCATAACGTCACCACACCACCTTAAGCGACATTCCTGAAGTTTATCAATGTTAAAACTAGACATTGTTTTAACAAAAATTTATAACCAAATTGTCGAACATCAGTTAAGATTGTGACCCAAAAATTCCGTTCTCATAGTTTACCCGCGGTTGTCGGATTCCCGGTGCTTTCCGGTACGTCGTAACAACCGGCCCGGCGCGGCGCGACGCGGCATGGCGTCTATTTGCGGTGGGATATTGACCGCGCCGCCCGCCACCTTTGTTTACGCGCGCATCACCGCTGGCTAAACATAGTGCTGTTGTTGTATACATTGTGTACAGTACGGAATCACCTCACCGTTAAACCCTACATCAATAATAATAACCTACAAATATCTGGGTATGCCTGAGTCCCTAGGTATTATGAGTGCGAATATGAAGCAATCGGAGAAGGAACGTTTCTTCAGTCGCCTGACAAAAGTATTCAACAGTTTTTTGTCAGGTGGTAACAAGATCCGTGCCTTCAACGGTTGGGTTATGCCTGTGCTTATGTACACTTTTGGCATACTCAGATGGACTCAGACTGAGCTGGATGCCCTGGATCGAAACACAACTGACTGCACATCGTATGCATCACCCACGATCTTCGGTGATGAGATTGTATATCCCATGGAGATGTGGGGGTCGAGGTTTACTTAATGCTAAGGACCTACATAACGTTTTTTCGTATCGAATATTGTTTAAACATGCCATACCATTTCTCCCATAACTGTTGTCATTGGTACGCGCGCTCACCGGACGTGAACATGTTCTTAGAAAAAAACTAACGTACATACAAACAATACGAAGATAATGCTTGAATATAGATTCAGTAACACCAGTTTTATTTGTAGATGTGACAACTTAGAATTCTGTTTTGCAGTGAAGTAGAAAAAAAATGATGTGCTTAAATACGGGAATGGAGGAACTGTCCTACAGTGACTAGTGGCATTAGCATCTTAATTCCAAAAAAATTGCTGGTGGTAGGATATTCATATCCGCCCGGCTAGCGACCACCGTACACATGGTGTTAAAACATGCCATAGTGACCCACCTTATGTGGATCGCGTTCCTAGATCATCCAGTGTATATCCGGTTCTCCCGAGGCGCTTGCGACATGACTTCGTGGTTGGTTGGGGCGGGTATAGGGATTAGGGGTACATTCTTGTATCCCTGTGCCTGCATCGGTCATCCGCATGTCCTGTCGCAAGCCCCTCGATTTACTTCTTCACTCTCCGAAGAGGGAAGAAGTATTTATACAGGCCTGCATGACCACCGATAAACTCATTGTTTGTCGGTGGTCGCTGGTTTTTTGGACTGCACTACGCTTACCATCAGGTGTAGTGCAGTCACTTTGACGTGCTCGGCAAATCTGCAAGTTTCGGATGTATAGAATAAGCGCCCTATTCCAGTGTAATACCACTGCCCAGGATAAGAAAATACGATTATATTCACATTATTTGGTCGAGTTCACGCGTTCTGCGGTTAATGCTCATACAAATAAACAAGGGCCAGTGTTGTTACCGACACGTTTGTTTTTAGCCTCAATTCATTATGTACAGGAAATTGAATAATTAATTAAGGTGATTTTATGAGTGGCCTGCGGTTTTGATTAATGAAGATTACGGTAGCCTATTGTAAGGCGAAATAATTCTACGGGTTTAAGAATGTGATGTAATGTTTTTTTTTGTTTTATCGGTTGGTCCCACGTATTGAGTTTATGTATGGTAGAGCCACGCTATGGACAGTTTTATCTACAGCATACATGGGCATTACCACGGCGTTACCATTGTCTCACAGAAAATCGGCGTAAAGTTTCGTACGGTGAGTGAGATATCCGGAGGCCCAAATCCCCCTCCACTTCCCGATCTCTTAATTATCACTTTCCTTTAAGGTTGGCAACAACATGGGCTTGTAGGCGTACATGGGTGGTGAAGATCACTAACGATCAGGTGACACACTTGCTGCATTGCCAACCACTACTATAAGAAATATTATGCTAGGCAGTCGCCGCGCCGCGTATTATGAACATCTTCTTTACATAGTACTAGATGACCCGGTGAACTTCGTATCACCTACATAATATATTTGTGTAAAATGTGGTCAAAACTTAATACAAATGTTTTATTTACATTAAATGCAATTAAGTGAGGTACTGCGCCATTGCACATGAGGTAGCCCGTCGCACATTTAATTGACTTCGACGACCTAAGTCAGGTCGTCTCCCACCTCCCTCCGGTTGGACAGTCCTGTCCCCGTCCCGTCCCCGTCCTGTCCCCGTCCTGTCCGCGTCCCGTCCCCGTCCTGTCCCCGTCCCGCCTCCTGTCCCTGTCCTGTCCTGTCTCACTGTCCTATCTCACTGTCCTGTCTCACTGTCCTGTCTCACTGTCCTGTCTCACTGTCCTGTCTCACTGTCCTGTCTCACTGTCCTGTCTCACTGTCCTGTCTCACTGTCCTGTCTCACTGTCCTGTCTCACTGTCCTGTCTCACTGTCCTGTCTCACTGTCCTGTCTCTCTGTCATGTCTCTCTGTCATGTCTCTCTGTCCTGTTTCACTGTCCTGTCTCACTGTCCTGTCTCACTGTCCTGTCTCACTGTCCTGTCTCACTATCCTGTCTCACTGGCCTGTCTCACTGTCCTGTCTCACTGTCCTGTCTCAATGTCCTGTCTCACTGTCCTGTCTCACTGTCCTGTCTCACTGTCCTGTCTCACTGTCCTGTCTCACTGTCCTGTCTCACTGTCCTCTCACTGTCCTGTCTCACTGTCCTGTCTCACTGTCCTGTCTCACTGTCCTGTCTCACTGTCCTGTCTCACTGTCCTATCTCACTGTCCTGTCTCACTGTCCTGTCTCACTGTCCTGTCTCACTGTCCTGTCTCACTGTCCTGTCTCACTGTCCTGTCTCACTGTCCTGTCTCACTGTCCTGTCTCACTGTCCTGTCTCTCTGTCATGTCTCTCTGTCATGTCTCTCTGTCCTGTTTCACTGTCCTGTCTCACTGTCCTGTCTCACTGTCCTGTCTCACTGTCCTGTCTCACTGTCCTGTCTCACTGTCCTGTCTCACTGTCCTGTCTCACTGTCCTGTCTCACTGTCCTGTCTCACTGTCCTGTCTCACTGTCCTGTCTCACTGTCCTGTCTCACTGTCCTGTCTCACTGTCCTGTCTCTCTGTCATGTCTCTCTGTCCTGTTTCACTGTCCTGTCTCACTGTCCTGTCTCGCTGTCCTGTCTCGCTGTCCTGTCTCACTGTCCTGTCTCACTGTCCTGTCTCACTGTCCTGTCTCACTGTCCTGTCTCACTGTCCTGTCTCACTGTCCTGTCTCACTATCCTGTCTCACTGTCCTGTCTCACTTTCCTGTCTCACTGTCCTGTCTCACTGTCCTGTCCCTGTCCTGTCCCTGTCCAGTCTAGACGCTATACGACCCGTCATCACGGCAAGCTTCGCAACGACAACCATCCGGTTTATACTAAAACATTCCAAAATCAACAACTACTAATAAATTAAAAATTAATTAAAAAAACATTGTCCAGCGGACAAAATTGTGAATCTAAACCATTCTCAGATCCCCTTGAACACACACAAAAAATTACATCAAAATCGGTCCAGTCGTTTAAGAGAAGTTCAGGAACATACACACTCACAGAAGAATTATATATATAAAGATAAAAAGAAGTCGCTTCCGTTGTCTGTTCGCTTAGATCTTTTAAATTATTCAACGGATTTTAATGCAGTTATCAGCAATAGATATTAATTCATGAGGAAGGTTTATATGTATATCACGCTATGACCCATGGGAGCGGGGCAGTAACATGAAGGTAAAACCGCGAGGGACAGCTACTAAATAAAATAAAAACGTTTGCGTCTCGGGACGCTCGACAGAAGTGATAACTTAAACTAATGTGGGTTAAAGTGGGAGAGGAGGAGCTTGCCTACTGCTGCCGTATGCGTGAGAGAAAGGGAAGCCAGACAGAGTGACGCCGTAACGCGTTACGTTACGAAGCGGTTTACCCTCCCATAAGAAGATATCACTTCAATAAACATAGTGTATTCATAAAAAAAACATCTCAGAAACATCTATTTACGAACAAGAATGCAGCCCAAAATGTCAGGTTTTTACAAACATGTTATCTTTAATCTGAATAATATAAAGATCGTAATACAGATAATTATGCATCAAGTATCACATGTTTTTTTTCCCAAATCCGGTGTAACATTCCGAGTCGTAAAACCGTGGTTAATTCATTCATAGCTTTTTGTGCAAATATTTCTTTATCTGTTATTTTATCGACCATCTACGGATGTGTGGACAAAAAACCTTTTGATCTTTTCGGAGTGTGCACAGATTGCTAATAAAGGCAGTATAACTTACTGGCAAATACAGTATACCAAGTAATAAGTGTTATTCTTGTCTTGATAAAATTTACAACAAAAACGAATGATAAATTGAGTGTTTTAAAAATATCGACGATCGAAAGCGCAGTTGTTTTTTATCCGAGCAGGGCAAAGTGATTGCACTACACCTGATGGTAAGCGCAGTGCAGTCCAAAAAAACACCGACTACCGAGAAACAATGAGTGTATACGTGGTGACCAGAATCTGGCCGGCTTGAATAAATGGTTCTTCACACTTCGAAGAGGGAAGATGCAAATCGAGGGTCCTACGACAGGACAGGTGGATGACCAATGCATTCACAGGGAGATAAGGATGTAATGAATCATACTATCAATTTGAATTCATCATAGTTCCCACTATTGGCTAATGTTGCCGATGTACGGAGATAAAAGGAAAATTTGATATTATTTAAAAAAAACTGTCAAAATTTTACTAGGCCTACGGTTCTGCCTATTATAACAATAATTAGTCTGATTGGTTTTGGAGCAGTATTGGTAAATTCGTGGGTTCAAATTCCAGATCGGACAATAACAAACTTGTGATTGTTTGAAATTGTTTGAAAACCTTACAACACAACTGCGTTGTAAGTTTTTCCGATTCGAAAAAATAAAAGTTGCTCGGGATCAGCTGGCCCCTATAATTTTTCTCGTAAAAAACAACTTTAAAATGCTCTCACTTAAAGTTCACCTATTGGCACTTTAGTATTGCCTTTCCACTGACGATATTCCGTAATATTTCTTAGACTGAATCGTAAAAAACATCCAAGTCAAATGTCTTCGGCTGTTTGTAATCTCGTGTAGGTACCTACTGTTTGCCAAATTTTCCGCACATGTGCTCTTCAATAGGTTATCCTCAGATAATAGTTTATTGAAACATCCCAAGAGTAATTCAACAGGACACGTCTATAATCCACCGAAATCCAAAGGACATTATTGTCAAGTGTAATAAAAGATTTTTTTATTTTCAGGTAAAAACTTCAATACGAGAGCTCTTCGAAGGTAAAAGGCGATACTTGAGTCTTAAGGATTTTATAAAATTGCAGGTTTGGAAGGATCAATAGTTTTTTATCCTATCATGGCAGTGACTACATTGAACACGACGTTAAGTAACGTACTGTCCAAACATAATGTCGAACGTAGAGAGACATTGCGTCCCTCGACGATCGGCAGAATTATGCCGGCCTGAAATTAATGGTCATACGCCGGCTGACTCCGGAACGCCACTCGCTTGAACTAGCTACTATAGCGGGGTCTTCTCCGTGTGTAAAAAAGATAACAAATTTTTAGACAGTTTTGTCTACAGTACTAAAGGGCCGACTCAAAAAAATAAAAAACCTAAAGTATGAATGTGACCGGTTCTAAAACAACGTTAATATTTTACGATTCAAACACTACCATATAAGATCGAAATGACAATTTTTTTAGCGCACAGACAAGTAAAAAACCGTGCGCCAAACATTACCAGACAGTTGATGGCTGATGCTATGATTCAACGAGCATTAAAACGTAAACAAAGCTGAACGCATCGCGGGAGGCCCGGTTTTCGTCTGACGAGAGTTTTGGGAATATGTATGCTGGATGAAATTTCTGTGCTAGAGACTAAACATCTTGTGGTTTTTATTTGATTGAATTACGAGACGAGGAAGGTGCTCGCCTGATGGTTAGCGCAACGCCTGCCCATAAACAGAAGTAACACCATACAAAATTTTGAATTATATAGCACTGCACGGCCCTGAACTGCGCTCGTCTCCCCGAGACATAAGATGTTAAGTGTCATAATGCCCAGTAATTCCACTGGATTCAATGTTCTTCAAACCGAAACACAAGAGTGCTTAAACACTGTTGTTTGGCGGCTGCAATAGACAAAGCGGTGGTACCGACCCAGACGGCCTCTCGCATACAAGGGGCCTACTACCTTGTAAACTAGTGTACCACTCGTTTGCCGGCGTATGCTATAAAAATATATATAAAATCATATCTGACAATTAACTTACAACTTGGCTGTAAATTTCACCCTTTGTAATGCATGATCCCCCAGGGGCACGTCAATCGGTACTCTAAATATAATATTACCAAATATTTATTCAGAGACGGGAGCTAGTACGGCCGTAGTAAGAGTATTATGTAAACAAACAGTGTTACCGTTGAAAGATATGTACCAATCATACGTACAAAGGAATTATGGTCAAGGATCCCTGAGCCATTTTTCCACTTGATTACTATCAAGCTAATTTTCCGTGAGAAGCTTCGTTTCGATGAGACGCCCAACAGTTCCGCATTGTTGCACGTTGTGTTGGGCGTCTCATCGAAAAGAAGCTACTCACGGAAAATTAGCTTGATAGTAATCAAGTGGAAAAATGGCTCAGGGATCCCTGACTATTACACTTTTACATCATGTAAAATAACAGCAACAGTCCTGACCCCACACTGGGGAGGCGTGTGTCGTAGTCACATTATCTGGTAGGATATTCATATCCGCCCGGATAGCGACCACCGTACACATGGTGTTAAAACCTGCCAGAGTTATCCACACGCCTTGTGTGGATCGCGTTCCAGGATCAGCCAGTGTATATCCGGTTCTCCCGGGGCTTGCGATATGACTTGATGGTTGGTTGGGGCGGGTATCGGGTCCATATCCAGGATCAGACAGTGTATATCCGGTTCTCCCGGGGCTTGTGACATGTTTGCTTGGTTGGGGGGTATATCCGTGTTATACTGTGCCTGCATTGGCCATCCGCCTGCCCTGTTGCAGGTACCTCGATATGCTTCTTCCCTCTCCGATGACCACCGATAAACTCATTGTTTATCGGTAGTCGCTAGTTTTTAGGCCTGCACTACGCTTACCATCAGGTGTAGTGCAGTCACATTGCCGTACTCGGGTAAAAAAAACTGCAATTATTTCATAGTACGAATAATAAATCGTTTTCTCTGGCAACGAATAGAATAGCAAGTTTTTCAGTGCATGTTGTTACACATAGATAGGTATCGGAGGTCGATGCTGCATCCGTGGAGGGCCCTCGCCGATCCATTGTACCACCTGCCACAAAGCAACTGGGTCACATCGCAAACTACTATCAGCTCATGCCGCTGCCGTAACTTGAATTAATTTAATTTACTTTTAAATTGACCTATAAAACAATAGAATAATCTGTGGTAATTTAAAGAATTTTAGGCCGACTTCCACGACGATCTTTATTCGTATTTAACCAACTAAATTTTGTTAATAATGTACAATTTTCATACGATTTGACGTTTCTTAAACATTTTCGTTGTACAAGTCGGCCTTATTTCGTAAGACTTATTGGATTCGTATACAAGGTGGTAGGTCCCTCGTATACGAGAGGCCGACTGGGTTGGTACCACCGCTTTGTCTATTTATACCATCAAGCAACAGTGTGTAAGCACTGTTGTGTGTCGGTTTGAAGCACATTGCAGCTAGTAAAATTACGGGGCATTATGACACTTAACATCTTATGTCTCGGGGTGACGAGCGCAGTTCAGTTGCAGTGCTTAGTAATTCAAAGTTCTGCGCGGTATTGCTTGTTTATGAGCAGGCGTGGCTCTTACCATCAGGTGAGCGCCTTGTTCGTCTCGTCATTCAATCAAATATAAAAAAAGCCATACTCCTACCTTATATAAGTATGGAAGTACCGATCTCGTATGAAAGTTCCCGGGAAAAGGTAACTATGCGGCGCAGCGCGACGCTCTCCCTCCAACTTCGCTGAACTATTTCAATTTCTTCAACACCATTATCCAGTTGGCAGTTGATATGGAAACCGGATGGATGTAATGTTTTGTAAGACGAATGGAAGATGAAGTAGGTTTTTGAATTGTTTTAACAATATAGTAACAAGTAACAGTGGTAAAATTAAATAATTCTCTGTAAAAGAAGGTTATAAGCTATGTATTTAAAATGTCGATTAATTTCGCCGCGAAAATGAATAAATCCTTAGTTGAAGCCAAAACAGCCTCTGAGGCCCAGTACCCAGTTGGCTATTAAGCGTGAGGCCGTTGATTCGATTCCCGCACCGAGACAAATCATATAAATCCACAAATATTTATTCCAGGTCTGGGTATGTTTTCTCCTCACCGGAAACCCAAATCTCCTCCCTTCCGAATCCCTAATTATCCCTTTCCTTTAAGGTCTGCAATATGCCCATGAATCTTCTGGTATTGTGGCGTCCATGGGCGATGGAGATCACTTACTATCAGGTGACCCATTTGCTCGTTTGCTAGCCTATGCTTTTTAAAAAAACCCAATATATATAATGATTTCTTATATTTACGCAAATATTACACATTGAAATAAAACTAATTTAAACGGATTTTATCGCGGTTTTTATTAATTTTAATCCCCACGTTTCGAAAGCTTTTCAGCCCTCGTGATCACGGAGTCCACCCTGTTTAAGTAGTTTTATTTCAACCCAAAATATAATTAGATAAGTACCCCGAAATGTGCTAAGACAGTTACCCCGGTAACGAGTTGGTCGATTGACACGTCCCGTTGGTGTCGTGACACTCGCGAGCCGCGACATCCCGCCGTCACAAACACAGCTGTACAGAAGGGTGACAAGGATGAGGGTATTGTTACATGGAGAGTTTATCGTACGTGAAGCAAGAATTTAATCGAAAATTGACGTTGTCATGGAATTTGAAAATATGAATCTTAAATGTGAGTTTCTTACTTCAAAATTAAAAGTGCGTATATAGAAGAAATATGCTAAGACAGTTACCCCGGTAACGAGTTGGTCGATTGACACGTCCCGTTGGTGTCGTGACACTCGCGAGCCGCGACATCCCGCCGTCACAAACACTACTGTACAGAAGGGTGACAAGGATGAGGGTATTGTTACATGGAGAGTTTATCGTACGTGAAGCAAGAATTTAATCAAAAATTGACGTTGTCATGGAATTTGAAAATATGAATCTTAAACGTGAGTTTCGTACTTTGAAATTAAAAGGGCGTATATAGAAGAAATATGCTAAGACAGTAACCCCGGTAACGAGTTGGTCGATTGACACGTCCCGTTGGTGTCGGGACACTCGCGAGCCGCGACATCCCGCTGTCACAAACACTGCTGTACAGAAGGGTGACAAGGATGCGGGTATCGTTACATGGAGAGTTTATCGTACATGAAGCAAGAATTTAATCGAAAATTGACGTTGTCATGGAAGTTGAAAATATGAATCTTAAACGTGAGTTTCGTACTTTGAAATTAAAAGGGCTTATATAAAATTAAGCTGTAATGTCAAATGATACATTTTTGCAATATATATTTATTGATTAGGTGGTTTTAACGTGCATAAGTAAATTTAGTGTCTACTTACGCTGAGATATATATAGATATACTATAGGCCGATTTAAGTCGTCCAGAAAGTGACTTTGCGTAGTAAACTTCGATATGAACTCGCCAAAGTCAACTTAAGAATGTACGTTTCACGCAGTTCATTTTTTAAAAAGCGACGGTATTGAATCATAGATCTTCTACCTAGCGTTATCCCGGCTAGTGCCAGGGTCCGCCTTTCTACTAAGACGCCTCCACTTCGCCCTTTTTCGATCTTAAGCATCTCCTGTAGTAACTACGACTACGACTACGACTATAAATGTCTTTGTAAGTTTGCTTTTGAAGATAAAAGTATCTTATTCTTTCATGGTTTACACCTTTTGGTGTACTAGCGACGTTTCTATCTATTTACGTGATTATGTAGGCATGAACAAGTATTCTCGGTGAATCAGTAATTTCGACTGCTTTTATAAAATTTAAATTCGTCGGCTTCGTGATGGATGTCCAGGTTGAATCACAGCTTAAATAATAGAAGTAACAAAAGCGTAATAAAAAGCACGAAATGCCGACATGAAGTTGAAATATTAAATTCGCAAAGAGCTTTACTCTTTGATCTTTGCTGTCAGTCTAGGTATTAAAGTGCTCATACACCAAGAATTTTTACGACTCCGTGTTAACTTCGAGTGTAAAATGCAAATTATAGTCTGGCTCCATTCTGCGTGAATAACAATAGTAGATAAAACAGTTGCCGCATGTACGTACCGTCGACAGAAGCGTCGAAATTAATGAATAAACCGATTTTGTTGATTTTTTTGTATCTATTACTGGATACAGATCATGTGATGTGATGTCATA
Organism: Amorpha juglandis; assembly: GCA_949126905.1. Taxonomy (NCBI): domain Eukaryota; kingdom Metazoa; phylum Arthropoda; class Insecta; order Lepidoptera; family Sphingidae; genus Amorpha; species Amorpha juglandis. The sequence continues at coordinate 2,739,828 of OX421368.1, forward strand.
CTGAATAGCCAACGTGATTGCAGATTCTTTGCTGGCCGGGAATTCAATTATTATAAAGCACTTAATTATTGGTGGAGACGTTAGAATAGTAACATGTTGATGTGGATATAGGATGTCACCAAGGGAAATGGGACAGATTTTGTTAAAAAAAAGGTGAGGGACCGTTATTGTACAGTAGTAATTAATTGTAAAGAATATTTATGCTATTTCAATAAAATTAGTATACAATCCAAATTATATAAATGTGTATTTGAAATGAGTGCTCTGTATATCTTTCGCTGTGCCACGCAGTGTTTTATTTTGTTTGAAGTTTTTTTCGAGCACGTTAAGCAGAAAATCTATTGTATTAATGCACATGTTTGGTTTCCGTTGAAACATTTACATGTTTAAAATATGCTCGTTATATCTGAGCACTCATTGTCTATTGAGAACGAAAGTTCTTGTTTCGTTCTAACAATTGTAATAGGTGAATGTTTATTCATCTTTTGTTTTACTAAACTTTGTAGAACTGTGTTGACTAAGGGCTCGTGCACCGTGCCGGCTGTGTCGTGCGACTTCGGTCGGATCGAGTCGCAGCGACTTGTTCAAACATGTTTAATTCCCGCGAGTGGAGACCTGTAGGTCTAGTACGAGTTACATATACGTTCTTAGTTTTCGAATTCGTATAAAATTACTATCGAGGAAATGTCAAACTAGTAATTCATATAGCAAAAAAGATATGATATAAAATTAGTCAAACTATCAATTTTAATTCATCATAGGGGGAACTATTACTATTATTACTAGTAGCTATTGTTACTCGATATACGAAGAGTAAACGAAAACTGTCATCATTTTCAAAAACTATCAAAACTTGTACTAGGCCCACAGCACAGTGATTCGTCGCTGCGACTCGGTCGGACCGAAGTCGCGCGACATCTCCGTATTATAAAAAATGCACCGTGACTAACCGCAAGCTTCAGGTCAAGGTCGATTCTTATTTTAAAAAGTCTGGATTTTTCGAAATATATGTTTAACGAGCGGTTTATGACTGTATTTCTAAGATTCAAAATGTTTTGATTTTATATTTTACTAGCGACCCGCGCCGGCATCGCACGGGTTAAGATATGTTTGTTACGACATCACATTACAAATCTTTGAATTTTTCGGCTTTTCGGTACTATAATATGTATGTATTATACATATAAACCTTCCTCATGAATCACTCTTATCTATTACTTACTATTAAAATCCGTTGAATAGTTTAAAAGATTTAAACGAGCAGACATCGGAAGTGACTTCATTTTATTCTATGTAAAGATTTAATATTACACACAACTTTAAACTAGTTTTTAAAATAAGTTAATATAAGCGATGAACCGTACTGTCAGAATTCCCGCCAAAACTCCGACCAAGGTTCATTTTCCGTTAGCGATTAATAATCGAAGTGCATTCGAATCGAATGGTGGGTAATTGCAACATTAAAATGTTCTCGATCTCGACAAGAACTCGATATCAAATAACTATTGAATGTTTCTGTGAATGTAACTGAACGTATCTTCGAACATTTCGTAATTAAATTAATTAAAAACAGTCGTTTACCCGCAGAGCAGCGAGAAAAGTAATTGGGAGTTATTTCCTTTGAGACGGGAATTCTCGACATTTTTGTAGTTTAGTTACACTTGATTTAATGTTAGTTTTTTGCCGATGGTGCAGGTGGTTTTGTATTCGAATATAATAAAATATTTGATTTTTCAGTGTTATTTATTCGAAGTCAGTTTTTCAGTTTTGTTAAAACTTATTTTTAATTTTTCAGTGTTAAGTATAGCTCTGGTATGTAAATTACAACTCAACAACACAATCGCGACGATTGACCTGATGTCTGTCGAGTTTATTTTTTTTTACTCTGTACTCCGTCAGATCTAAACCAATTTTATATGGGACCACATCGCAGCTTAACTCTATCGAATGAAATTTTGCGACATACTCGATCCACAATTGGCGGAGGAATTGATGTACATATAAAAAAACGCTGAATTAAGTACCTCCTCTTTCATGGAAATTCGGTTAAAAAATATTCAAGTCGTAACATGTCTGATTAATGCACAATGCTCAGTATTTAAATATCAAGACCTTGAAATGCGGAGTATATCATACCTTATACACTACAGCCGATGCTTAAGCGATAAGCATACATTAAGGATATTGACCGCTATTATAGTTTTATAGCTCATCATTGTTAATGGATCTATTGATCCCAGCCAGTCAGCCAGCCGGTATGCACTAAACATATCTTTATAAAACAATAACCCGATTAATAGCTCACGTTTAATATGTGTGTTGGAAAATATCTATTGCTGCTGTGCTTGTTTATGGATTCTTATGATTTATGTAGTTTTATTTTGGTTCTCAATGACTAAATAATATACACAAGGGGTAGGCAGAGGTGTAACCACTACACCCACATTTCTCCGAGCGTATTTCCGTCTGCTGTGATAGGTCACGACTCAGGAGCCTATCGCCGGACTCGGAGCTGATACTGTGCATTTCGTCATAGAAAAACCCAATGTCACTTCAGCCGACCCGAGGATCGAACCCGAGACAGATGTTGCCTTAAATACTAATAATGTGCCAATAGAGCAGTCAAGTAAAATAATCTATTATGATAATAGTAGAGGACCACCTATGAGCCTATGTATGGGCGCCGCCAGGATTATTTTCAGGGAGGTGCATCTGCATCTACACATTATACTATTAACTAATATAAATAATGACCTGAATATTGTCAGTGAAGTGAGAAATACTGCTGGGACTATAAAGGACATTATATTTTTTTAGAGGGAGTACGTTGCGAATCTCCAGAATTTATTGAAAAAGTGATGAACAAATTTGGACAGCAACCTAGACGCTTTCAGTTTTTGTTCAAACAGTAACTTAAAAAACGTGTATTTTTTCTATGTATTTTCTTTCCTGACAGGGGGGTGCAATAGCACCCCCTTGCACCCGGCTGCCAGTGCACCCCCTTGCACCCGACTGCCGCCGCCCATGATCCTGTGTCCTTATTTAAAATGTAAATTCACGTATTCTGACGTCAACGAACTGAATTATAATTTTAAAAGGTCCAGATATAAAATAAAGCGAGTCACCCGATGGGTTCCGAAAAGTATAAAATTTAACGCCATTCGATAATAGTTTACGATATTTTTTTGCCTAAAGTGAGGGCCGAAAGACCATTTGAACATGTGGAAGTTTAAAACCGCAAAATGCACCCTTTAGTGTTCGTCGAAGTGTTTCTGTGTAAACAAATAAAACGCTCTGAATATGTTTTGTATGTAATAAAAATGTAGATATTAATCAGAGTTATTTTTTGCTTTTTAACCCACGAAAAAAACAGGAGGCTCTCAATTGGACACGTTTTTTTGTATATAAAACACGCGTGTGGACCACTCCGACTAATGTGGAAGCAACACCACACAGAACGTTCAGCACTGAATGGCACTGAACTGCGCTCGTCACCGCGAGACATAAAATGTTAAGTCTCATAATGCCCAGTATTTTCACTGGCTTCAATGTCCTTCAAACCGAAACACAACAGTGCTTACACACTGCTGCTTGGCGGCAGAAATAAGCGGTGGTACATACTAACCCAGACGGCCTCTCGCATACCTACCACCTTGTGAATAGATAATTACTACCAGCGAAATACAAATAATAATTAAAGGGGAGTTCAAAGAATCCTTTGTTTTCAACACGTTACCCCTACCATTGGTTCGCGATAGTCGTATACGTAATTACAAGCGACACTTTAAAACTTATGATAATCTTATGATTTATGATGCGTCGACACGCGATGCCCATTCGGTTTCGATCGCGTGAATTACCGTTTCGTTTATATTGGAATTTTAGTGCCGGGTTGTTTGTTTTGACGCTCTCGATTTCATTTGGACAGTTTTGTTGAGTTGGTTCATTTAGTATTGTTTTTAGGCTTTGGTGTAATGATAATTAATTTATTTTATTAATTTAACATTTCATTTAATTTTCTGGCAAGCGCAGCGTTGGACAGACGACCTGATAAAGGTCGCAGGAAGTCGCTGGATGCAGGCCGCTTCCAACAGGTCGGTCTGGAAATCTTTGGGGGAGGCCTATGTTCAGCAGTGGACGTCCTGTGGCTGATGGTGATGATGGTGGTGGTTTAACATAAAACGGTTTACAATTTTAGTTATGTAATAATATCGTAACCCAAAACGTGTGTTTTATAAAATGTATGAGTTGACAATTATAAAAAAAAGGTATGATAAGCACAAAGAAATTAAACGCCGATAAGCTCTACATAACTGTTTGAACTAACAATTAATGGTGACATAAGATTGTTTAAAGGATAAATCAGTGACATAAGTTATGTATCAATTCAATACGTGAAATCTTTTTTTTTAACAGCCCTGTATTATGCACGTCCCACTGCTGGGCACGGGCCTTCTCTACTGAATTAAACAGGTTAGGCCTTAGTGAAAATGAAATCTTTACATAGTATAAAATGAAATCGCTTCCGCTGTCTATAGAGTAGCAAGTTGCTATTACACATTGAACGGTGAGATATCCGAATGTACAAATCTCCCTCGCTTCCACAATTTCTCGAGTAACCCTTTCCTTTAAAGTCGGCAACGTGTCCATGATTCTTCTGGTATTGTGGGCGTTCATGGGCGGTGAAGATTTTTTTTTATCCTGTCTCGGCAAAGCTACTGCGCTACAAGTGTAGCGCAGTAGCGTAAGTGTAGCGCAATCTAGGAATAGTGTCGACCAACGACAAGCAGTATGTCTATCGTTGGTCAGCAAGATCATGCCGGCCTACCTAACTGCTTCTTCACACTCCATTTAAGGGACCCAATATTATAAAAAGGAGGGAACACGTGCGCCGGCAAACTATTCCACAACTTAATGGTGCGGCAGAAGTACAATTTAGCGAACGTTTTGTTCGAGCCGAGATGGACGACACCACGAAGCTGTGGCTCCGCAAGCCAGCACGCGTGGTTCTGTTAAGGAAAGGTGAGGATGGGATAAGGTCAAACAATTCTGTGGGATTTCTTACAATCATGTGACTCACTTGCTGGTTCGCCGGCTTATGCTACACAAAAAAACTCAGCGATACGAATCATCGCACTTAACTGCCAAAAATGGAGCCTCTCGAAAAAGGCGATAACACGAAATTGTCAAATCAACAAATTCCCACCTTTACGGCACAATTCCGACGGTCCCATTCATCCGACGGAAGCGTAAAAAACCTGTCAAATTCAATCCCAAGAGGGGGTTGTTATCGCTAAGTAAAGTGAGCCAATCATTTCACGCACCCCGGCCACTTACCGACGCGTTAATATTTTCGCTTCTGCCTATCCTATAGAAATGGGGATTGCGAGCACCGAAACACTGCCAAAGGGCCCTTATTAAGGGCTTTTGATTATACCTTAATGATGTTGGTAATTTCGCCTAGGGAAATGAGATTGTCGGCCCGTTGGGTTTGGCTGGCTGAATTTGAATTCAGTTCTTTGTTCGGGAATTTATGATGTTAAAGTAAGCCGATTGGGAGTAGTAAAATTATATGTCTCTTTATACTAGATTTTAAAACTTGTATGCCCACAATAATAATAATAATAAATTTTATTGTTCAGAAATAAAAACATAGACACACAAGAGAAATAAGAATTTACATATTTGAGATGGTAGAATATTACAGGTTTTCGTTTTATGTTTACAATATAAATCTATGCAAAACTTTATCAACCCTGACTCATAAACTAGGGTGACCTGTATCTTATGAGTCAGTGTTCCGAAAAATACTTATTACAAAAAAGCGCAAGTAGAACAGTGTCAATCTACCTCTAAAACATTATTTTACAATAACATAACAATACTTATTCTAAGAGCAATATATATAATATAATCAGTTACATGGAGTTGTTTGTGTGTTTGTGTGTGTGTGTGCGTGTGTGCGTGTGTGCGTGTGTGTGTGTGTGTGTGTGTGTGTGTGTGTGTGTGTGTGTGTGTGTGTGTGTGTGTGTGTGTGTGTGTGTGTGTGTGTACATATTAAATTATATAAGTAAGCAGGGACTCTGTATGTGTATAATCTTTTTGTAGCAGCCACTCTATGACTTTTAATTTTACATTATGGGTATTTTGATGTATCATTTTTAATTCTTTATTAATTTCATTGTAGATGTGAGTACTTAGTGTAAAATACTGCCTTTGAGCAAAAGTAGTTTTATGCGGAAACCTAGGGAGTATGTCTATTCTCCTATTTGTATTCGGTACGGTTAAACTAGAGTGTTTTCTTAGAATCAATTTAAGCACATAGAGCTGACGGACTGTAGGTACCTTACACTCTGAGAACAGATCAGTCGTTGGATATCTGATGGGCTTTTTTGTCATTACTTTGAGTATGGCTCTTTGTGCCCTCTCAACCCTAAGAAAAATAGTTCTCCCTGCACCGCCCCACGCTGTGATGCAATAACCTAAAATGGATTGACAGATAGCATAGTATATCATCTTCAGCGTGGCCATTGTAGCACAATCCCTGATAGATCTAAAGATGTGAATGAGGCGCATTGTTCTCGTAGTGATAGCGTCAATTTGCTTATCCCATCTGAGACCTTGATCTATCAATACTCCTAGATATTTAACGCTCTCAGTCTTTGTTAGGGACGTACAAGAACAGGTATGTAAGGGATTGGGGCAAGAATGCGCAGTTATAGAGAAGGTGTTGGATGGTGCAGAATTTGGGCGAATAGCGAAAGGAATAAATGTGGATTTGTCAATGTTTAGTGTGAGCAGGTTGGAATTGAGCCATTGCATAAAATACCAGAAGAATCATGCTCGCGTTGCGGACCTTAAAGGAAAGGTTTAATTAACGGATTGGTAAGGGGAAGGAGATTTGAGCCTCCGTATATCTGACTCACCGTACGAAATGCAGCAGCAAGCCGCTACTTTACGTCGGTTTACTGTCACACAGCGGTAACGACCCGCGTCGACCCGCGTCGAGTCGCCCAATCATGCTGTAGACAAAACTGTAATAACATTGAAATAAAACTAAGCGATTTCTTATTTAATTTTGGTCCCGACGTTTCGAAAGCTTTTCCAGGTAGTTTTATTTCAATGTGTAATATTCGCGTAAACATAAGAAATCATTCCTAATAACATTACATTTTCATTTGCGATTAGATCTTTCCAAAAACATGTTGATAAAAGGTTTGATGTAGTGTATGTAAAAAAAATACTGCCAAATAACATTAAATTACTTACTGTTAAGTGCAATCGTCCATTATGTTATTATCAGACTTGTATACTGTAATAACACATACATACAATCATGCTTTTATCCCTCAAGCGGTAGGCAAAGGTGCGACTCATACTGGACTCACGTTTCACTGAACTTTTTCCATCATATTATTCTATAAGGAGCGAGATGAATTATGGCCCACGATGTAATATCGGGCACAGATTCCATTCCTCAGCAATTCATGTATCGTTTTTCAAGTCAAAAATCCAAATAAAATTTGTAAATATCTCATTCACAGTACGAAACGCAGCAAGTCGCTATTTTACGTCAGTTCTTAAGACAGTGGTGACTCGGTCGAGTCGGCCCATTCTTGCTGAAGACTAAATTGACTAAATTGTATGCAACGGGCTCTGCCACTTAAAATATATCGATTATTTAAAGGCTCTAATGACGATCGATAAGGAAATGGATAAAAATCCTTTATGGATATAATCGAGAGTTACAGTATCCGATGGTTCAGTACATCATTCCACGATCACAATAAATTGAATTTTTCTCATTAGCCAAGCGTATAGTTTAATTCATAGAAGAATGTGTAATGAGCGTTTATTTGTGGAGACAATGGTCCGCGGTTCGACCACCGGCGTGGAGATGGATTGCGTAGAAATATACCCGTCGGCAGTGGGCCTCAAACTTAAACACTGAAAGATATGTCAAATGATGCTTACTAGTGTCGCGTAAGTCATACAAAAGAATAAGTAAGTAAGTAAGTCATACAAAAAAAGGAATCTAGAATGGAACTGACTGCCTCGGTGGTGCAATTGTATTGCGCATGCGGTACGACTGCTGTGCTGAGGTCTCGGGTTTGTTCCCTGGGTCATATTAGGTTTTGGTTTTTCTATCATGAAACGCTCATGCCCGGAGTCTGGAATTGTGCCCGGTATGGCGATAGGCTCGCCCCCCTATCATATCATGGGACGGAGATACGCTCGGTGAAATGAGAATGTACTGGTTACACCTCTGCCTATCCCTTCTGGGATTACAGGCGTGAGTGAGTATGTTTAAAATTGAAGTTTTGATTCTGGCCCTAAGGTTTATACATAGATTTAGGGTCCAGCTCTATCGCTGGTTACTTACTCATTGTATAGTGGGCAGATGTTTATACCACTATACTCTAATAATGAAATACTTAAAGAACTAAGAAAACCCACAGATGTTACGAATTCATTTATTTTAAATGACACACTACTTACTACACTAATATTATAAAGAGGAAAGATTTGTATTTTTGTATGTAATGCATAACCTTAAAAACTACTAGACTGATTTGAAAAATTCTTTCACCATTAGAATCTTGCATTATCCCTGATAAACATAGGCTACTTTTTATCCCGGTAAAAGCAGATCACGCGGGCGGAGCCGCGAGGAAAAGCTAGTACATAAACATAAACTAACAAAAATCGGCTCATAGAAAGAAATACGTAATTTCTATCAAATTGCCGACCTACATTTAAAAACACGCTTATCTCCCAACTTACTCACTGTTTACTCGCACGTGTCTCGACGGATTACAACGATTTAAACATGAGTTATAATAGTACGGTGTAGTGTGAACGGGATGGAAGCTGTAATCATATGGACCACCCGGGAGATCTCTCTCTTGCTTTTTGTATGATAAATAATAATCGAGTAATGAAGCCATCAAAGCGCCGCGGTCAGCGGTTAATGTATTGGCCTATTAGGATTTGGGCGTTGGGTTTTCGAAATACCTATGAATATTTTCGACTTGTATGCCTTTAATATACGTATTTAGATATTATTACTACTTGCTAAGCTGTTCTATAAGTTGAGACTGCCTCAGTGGTGCAGTTGTATTGCATACGCGGTACGACTGCTGTGCTGAGGTCTCGGGTTCGTTCCACGGTTCGGGTAAACGTCATATTTGGTTTTCCTTTCGTTAAATGTCCGTATCAGCACAGAGTCTGGAATTGTGCCTGGTATGGCGATAGCTATCGGCTTGCCTCCTATCACATCATAGGATACGCTCGGCGAAGTGTGGGTGTACTGGTTACACCTCTGCCTATCCCTTCACGGATTACAGGCAGAGTGCGTAGGTATAAAAAAAATTTAATGAGTACTTGACTTACGGTGTTTTCAAAAAGCATTATTAAACGGTAGTTACCACAAATTACACTTAATGTTTGCAAAAAAAAAACATGGGATGAATTATTATGTCCTCAATCTATGGATTTTGGAAATGTCGAACAGCTGTGTTCAACTTACAAAAGATCCTATAAAAATAACCACGTTTGGCAGCCTCTGTGGCGCAGCGGGTGCGGGGATTAGCTGTTTTGAAACGAAAGGGCGCTCGATTCCTGCACCGAAACCGTGACATGCAAAAATACTTACATATTTCGGGTTCTTTTTTTTTTTTATTGCCTTGATAGGCAGACGAGCAAGCGGCCCGCCTGATGGTAAGCGGTCACCGCCGCTCATGGACATCGGCAATGCTAGACCGCTAGACCCTCGAAGTACCTTATGCCCACGGTACAGATTGACCCAGTGTGGAGTCAGGACTGTCAGTGCAGTCTGTGTGGGACTGTTTGGTGTATTTATTTATACAAAGACTTACAGTAATCGATATAATATTTCGAACAAATAAAAATTGCGCATGTCTCCTTCATTCTGATGAATGGATGTATTTCTATTCGCAATATTAATATTGATTTTTTTAAACCTGAATGATGAAACGAGCAGGTCGCTCGCCTGAAACAGAAACAACACCACACAGAACCTTCAATTACAAAGCACTGCATGGTACTGAACTACGCTCGTCAACCTGAGACGTAATTTCACTGGCTTCAAAATTGTTCTATCCGCAACACTACAGTGCTTACACATTGCTGCTGTCGGAAGAAGGAGACAAAGCAGTGTTAGCAACTCAGACGGCCTCTCGCTATGACGAACCTACCCATCAGAAAATCACATATAGTCTAGGCCTGTGGCCACACAATCAAACGTAACACCTGTAACAATGTTAATTCTTTCAGCCACGTAACGAAGGTTGAAGTCATTGGTGGTTGCAAATTTTGCAATCTTTGATGATCATTATAAAATCAGTCTAAACATCTGTGAGATTCCTGCTTGATTTGCTGCCTGATTCAGTGGATCGATACGGCAGATGTCAAAATGAGTAAAATTTTTAACAGTACTGTCACGCTACACACGTGATAAATCATAGAGTACACACGTAATCATGTCTCGGGATGACAAGCGCAGTCCATTGCCTTGCAATGCATTGTAGTACAATATTCTGTGTGGTGTTGCTTCTGTTTATGGGCAAGCGTTACACTTCGTGAAATTGGCATTGTAGTGGTGTCCTCTAAACCGATGACAAATTTTATAAATTCGATGCGGTGCGTTACGTGCTTGTTAAATACAAATACTGGCAGATAGCTGATGTAACAAGGAGTAACGTAGGCTACTTTTATTTTAAAAAAATAGTTTTAGAAACATAAAATAGGACTTACGGAAAAAAAATAAAAATTGAATAATATTCGATTAAAATACCACGCGGGCGAAGTTGCGGGTAACAGCTAGTTTATTATAAACACTTTCTTGCGATAAATATTCATAACCACTACACATTCATATTAATAACAAACGACACAAACAAAAACCGTATCGATACACGTCAATCACAATCGATCATTTGTGAATTCGAATCGATAATTTCTCGCGCAGGAAGCGCAAGTCGAGTGTGACGAGTTGTTCGAGCGATTCCTCCTTCCGGCGTGGACAACGAACTATTCACATCGGTTAATAGCTTGACATGTGCATCTCGATTACTTAGCACTTGGCCGAGACGTGTGAGACTTTCATGTTTATTTATTTTTATAAAATTAAATAGTTTATTAATCATGTAGGCAATTAAAATAGCGCTTATAAGTCAGCACAAAAATAATAGAAACTTATGTATAGAAATCAATGTCAACTAATGTATACATCACTACATAGTATAAAACAACGCAACGGATTTTGATGCGGTTTTAATAGATAGATAGAGTGATTCAAGAGGAAGGTTTATATGTATTATACATGCATAATATAGTAGAGAAACACTGTTAATTTTAGAGGTTTCTAATGTGATGTCGTAAATAAAACATTTTCAATGTTTCCATATACTGTTCACAAATCCACACTACTTTTATACAGACACAACTTAAAACTAGTTTTTGAAATTAATTATAATAACCGATGAACTGCACTGTCAGAATTCCCGCCAAAACCGTCTTGATACCCCGTTTAAATTTTTCAATTATAGTCGCCAAGGAATCGAACCCGCGTTCCCACGCGGAATATCGATTCATAACTCCACGCCTTCCGCCGATGTCAGTTCCTGTCACACTATTGAATATAAATGACATCATGCATATTCTAATAACACGTGACTTTCTTCACGACGTTTATCCTTGACGATAATTTTTTAACCCCTGACGCAAAAGAGGAATGTTATAAGTTCGAAGACCTTCGGCCGTATTCAAGGATAACCCTTATGTCTGTTATTAGCTAAGTTTAGAAAAATCGCCACTTTGCGATCGCTAGCATTATGAGATCTACTTTTTTTAATTCAGTCGAATGACGAAACTAGCTAGTCGCTCGGCTGATGGTAAGCCCCACGCTTGCCCATAAACGGAAGCAACACCACACAGAACTTTGAATTACAAAACACGACATGGCACTGATCTGCGCTTGTCACCTCGTGACATAAGATGTTAAGTATCACAATGCCTTTTTATATATAAAGATAACATCGGTTCAATAGTTTAGGAGTTCATCTCGAACAAACATCGTGACAAGAAAATGTTATAGTATATAAAGATAATATGTAATTATTTTGATTAATTTCATTGCGGGCTAAAAAAGCTTTTCAGTTTCGCTGACCTGAGATATACCATAGCATTCCCAGTGCACCAATGGTGGCTTTTAATTGAGATATTTGGTTTGCATCATTATTTCTATGTCTGTTTGTCCTGGAACAATAAATCATAAGTATTTTTTTTATTTGGAGTCACAACATCCACTACGCTTTCACAGTGCATCCGAAATTTATTTCCAATTACAGAAATTACCGGCCGAAAGTAACACACGCCATGGAAGGGTTACAAACGTGGATTTCCACCAAAGGCCCGTAATTAACCCGTTCTGACTGTCGGCAATCAATCTTCCCGACGCGGCACCGGCTCCGGTCCATCCGACCAGGGAGACATTCAAGGCACAGCCCAGGGGGCCAAGGTCCCCCACAAACCTGTGGGACGTGGGACACATTGTCATTGTTAAACTGTATGAAGCGTATTTGTGTTTTATACTTGTTTTTCTAATGATGTCATCAAATGAACACCAAGTTATTTCTATTAAGCAAACATTTATGTATGTATAAATATTTATGTAACGTTTTTACAATTTATGATTATAATATGTGACTGCTTTATAAAGTCAATTATTGTACTCCGACTAGTAACATAGCCGCATTGTGATACATATATTTAAAAAAAAAGTAAATTCCTATTTCGAATGTAGATGTATGTAACGCATACATTGAAACAATATGTCATTAATTTTATATGCATGGCGTGCTGTAAAACCGATTTTATTATTGATTCTTGTGTGTTATGGACTAAAAAATAATATATCAAAACTATCTTATTCAATTTACTTTATAAACTGACTAGCTTTTCCTCGCGGTTCCGCCCGCGTGATCCGCTTTTTCCAGGCTACGTTCATGTAGGATTGTATTGGTGAAAGAATTTTTCAAATCGGTCTAGTAGTTTTTAAGTTTAGAAAGAAAGAAAGAAAGAAAACATTTATTGGCAACCATTGGGTGGTAAAAGTTTTAATAATATAAGTACATCTAAACAATAGGCAATAAAACAAAAACAATCAAAACACAAGCGTGTACGGTATATGTCCCACCGCAACAGTGCCAAGAGGATCTGGATCAGCATAATGCCAAACAATAAATTGCTTGGCGCTGATTTTCATCCAGACCCTGGCCTAGAGAAACGTCACTCAAAAATAGGAAAATAAAAAAAATAAACCAAAACAGGTATAAGCAAAAAAAAATAATAATAATGATAATAAAAAAAAAAAAAAACATATATATTACGTGTGCTGTGTGTGTGTGTGTGTGTGTGTGTGTTTGTGTGTGTTTGTCGACATTTAGATAAAATAAAAGTAACATAGAATAAATGCATAAATAGTACATATTATATGTATATCAAATGAAAAAATATATATACAGGGTTATTTTTTATTATTTATTCGTTACATATACAAATACAAATGTTATTTATAATATCACTAATATTATAGATTGGGTTTTTGGGTAAGAAGCATGGTTGGTACCATAATGCACCCTCAAACTAATCTCTGGGTCCGCCCTTGCACCGTCCGTTACCTCGGAATGCATCACACTGCCGGATTGTCTAATTATAAAAGAATTTGCGAGTGCGTCATCCTTTATTTATCTGGCGGGAATCTGGCCGGCCACTTGCGAAACCAAAAAACGGTCAAGACGAGCGCGGCTTGTTATTAAAGGCGCTCGGGCGCATTCCCGGCTTGCAGTGTTCCAAAATAGGCTATGGATAGGAGTTAATGCTCTGGGCTTTAATATGAACTTTCTATGAGACGAGAATGGAAGAATTTGTTTGCCAAGTTCGCTTTGTCCATTGGGTGATTTTTTTATATAGCATAGGCCGGCGAACTAGCTAGTCGGTCACCTGATGGTTAGTGATCTCCACCGCCTATGTGCGCCTATAATACCAGAAGAATCATGGGTGCGTTGCCGGCCTTAAAGGAAAGGTATAATTAAGGATTCGGAAGGGGAGGGGGATTTGGGCTTCCGGATATCTCACTCACCGTGCGAAACGAAATGACTGGTTACCCCTTTGGGGATAACAGGCGTGAGTGCGTATATAGAAATTCTCTATATCAGTCCGGAGTCTGGAATTTTGTCCGGTATGGCAATAGACTCTCCCCCATCACATCGGTCTGGAAATCTTTGGGGGAGTCCTATGTTCAGCAGTGGACGTCCTGTGGCTGATGATGATGATGTCACAAAACTAGGTCACCACAACCTAATAACCATACAGCCTGTCAACACGTCATTATAACAATATATAACATTTATAAAACGAAATAATATCAACTAAATAATATATTCCATGCGTAACTTGGCGACATTTTTTCAGCAAGTAAATGCTATATTCATATTTACGACGCCAATAAAGGAAGTTTTTAGTAACTCCCCGGGCACAGCGGAATTCGTAACTACCCGCTTGATGGACGGCCTGACGTTTTATTGTATCATAGATTTAAAAAATAATATAAATTCCGGTCGCGTTCAATTTATGGCAAATGAATTGTTAAAAATGTATCAGGGGCTTGGGAACTTAGTATTTTTTTTTGTATTAGAGGTTTTTGTTTTACATAGTTACTAGTAGTTTATTGTTTCACCTTGGATTTGTTTTTATGACCTTAAAACCCATATGTATTTAAGTGACACATATATTATCTGACAATTATTACACACGGAATTTATGTTTTGGTCAATATTTGAAATTAGTTTTAGTAATTGTATTTTAGCTTATCCTATGTCTGATAGAGCTATCATGTTGTATTAGTTAGTTGAGGTCGCTAAGCGACAGAGCCTAAAACGCATGTGATTTGAGCCGTTTGAACAGGCTTTGACCAACAAAACCTACATACATTTTGCTGATTGAACTAAGTTGATCAACTATAATCGGACTATATGAAGCCGCTATTAGGATTGCACTATACTACGAAGTGTTGGAAACCAACGATGTTCCCTTTTTGAATTTTTGAAAATAACTCCGTACAAAAGTTTGAAAAAGGAACATCGTTGACTTTAACGTTTATACAACGTAGTGTAGTATGGCGGAATCCTATTTTCTTCTATCTGATATGAAGAGAATGTTTCATGTAATTATGTGACGAACCGATGATAGGGTGTGTCTGCTCCGGTTCAGTATGTCGCGACCATCAATGCCGGTCACAAAAGCCATCAGTGATTGCAGTTAAGATAAGAAATGTCTAACAAAATTTTTATTTGTAGTCATTATCCGCGCCGTGTTACTTAACCGTCATATTAATAAATTCGACGCCGTTCAAAAGCTGTTAAATATGCGGGCCCGATAAAAAAGGTTAGTATTTTTATTTCATTCCGGAGTTAATGCAGTATCGAACAGCCGCCACACGTGCATAGGGTTGGCAGAATTATTTTATACTAGCTGTAGCTCACGGCTTTGCCCGCGTGAATTGTTTTTCTGAAAAGGAAAAATCCTTTTTCAAAAGGATTTCAGGTGACCTTTTTATATGGTATAAAGCGCAAATTATGTAGTCTAAATAAAAATTTTCATTGAAATGCCGTAAGTTATTTCAAGACTGCGTAAGAGAAAGTGTACTTCTCTAGGGTTGAAACTTTATTCGTACCAAATTTTATCAAAACCATTGTACCGATTTGATTGTTTTTTTTTAATGTGAGAGATGGTCTGAAGAAGCCTAGTAAATATCACGATCGGCAAACTTAACTATGCATACTTGTTTATAATAATTTTGAATTAAGTCACATTCATACCAACCCTGCGCTCGCTCCACTGAAGTTTGCGATAAATCCGTGCAGTGTCAGGCGCGGCCCTCGAGATTTATACTTGGTCTGGACTCGGATCATTTTTCTCCGGCGTCATTATAGCTGTTCATTTGTATTAAACACACACCTTTGGAATGTTGTTAACGAATCAAATTAAAGTTTTACAAGAGATATATTTAAATAATAGGAATAAGCGCCATCTCATTTCTTTTTTTTTGGCACGACACAACGAGAGACATTGCGTCCCCCGACAGTCGGCAGAATTATGCCGGTCTGAAGTTATTGTATACTAGCTTTTCCTCGCGGTTCCGCCCGCGCGATTTGATCTTTCCGGGATAAAAAGTAGCAGGGATCAGGGATGATGTAGGATTCTAATGGTGAAAGATTTTTTTAAATTGGTCCAGTAATTTTTAAAGTTTATTTGTTACATACAAAAATACAAATCTTTCCTCTTTATAAGTAGACTAGCTTTTGCTCGCGGCTCCACCCGCGTGAACAGTATTTTCCGGGATAAAAGTAGGCTGTAACCGTCTCCAGGGTCCCATCTGTCTCTGTAGATAAATTCATCAAAATCGGTTCAGTGATTTAGGCGTGAAAGCGTAACAAACAAACTCACTTTCGCATTTACTTTCACCCCCTTTTACATCCCTTATTAAATAAAATTTCCAAAATTCCTGAAACACGTGTTTATTTGTTTTACGTCAATAACCGAAATACAAAATTTTGTTTACGTAACTTTCAAAATGACGGACTTTCATACATATTATCATCCCCTATTTTGACCCCTTTGGGGTGGAATTTTCTAAAATCCTTTCTTAGTGAGTGCCTACATAACAAAATGAATACACAGTCCGAATTTCATGCTTGTAGCCTTGATAGTTTGCGCTCGGCGATGATGAATCAGTCAGTCAGTCAGGACATGTTATTTTATAAGTATAGATAAACTGGTTTATTCCGGAACGCCACTCAGCAGGTTTTTTCACAAAAATGTATAAATATTTAACATGTTCAAACATTCTTATTAATGCTTATTATAATTATAATTACATCACAAAATTATATATTATCATATTTATCAATCGACGATGTAAATTATAAAGCTTTATAATCATAGTGTGAGGTCATAACCGTGTCGTGTCTGGTACTGTAAGTACTTGTGAAATTATTACTAAATTACAGTTTGTTTTATAAACACAACATAGTTTTGGTCTGTTATAACACTTATAACAGACCGGCAAACGAGCAAGTTGGTCACCATGGTAAGTGATCTCAACCGCCCATGTACGCCCATAATAGTAGAAGAATCATAGGCGCCGTGCCGACCTTAAAGGGAAGGGATAATTAAGAGATTGGGAAGGGGAGGGGTGAACAAAATAAATCAGAGATTATCTTTTTTATGCCGGCGATATAAAGCTATACAATCACAGTGTGACGTCATAACATCGGTGTGACCATTTAGTTGTTGGCACTTGTATTATCTTAACGTTATTTTTGTGTTCATTCTCTTTTTTCGGACAATCGTGTAAAGAATAGCATTTTTTAAACATAAAAACACATCACGAAATATTAGTAACACAATAAGAGCAGCAGCCAGCACATAACGCGACGATAAAAACTCATTCCGTAAAGAATCCACACAAAAAGTAATCCGAACGCTAACAAAACGGTACGTTATCGTGATCTTGGTTTCCAGAAAGTGTGAACTGTGAAGTGTACATGTTCACGACTTGCGAGGCGCGTCACGTACAGACGAATTCCCTCGGCCCATTGTCATGCATGCGGGCGTCGCATGCCAGAAACACCGGGAGCCGGAGTACATGGGTTTTTGTCTCTTATCGAAGATCTAGTGAGGGACTGGCTGTTATTGTCTGATGTGGTAGGCAATATTAGTTATGCTATCTGTAGCACATTTTGTAACGCTCAAAGGTATCAGTATTGTGAATGATGCAGACGCAATATTAGTTATGCTATCTGTAGCATATTTTGTATCGCTCAATAGTATCAGTATTAATGATGCAGACGTTACAAGAAACTTAGAACCGCTACAATTGCGGAGGGACATTGCCTCGCTAAGCGTCATTATCGTCTGTATCACGGTGAATGCTCTGAAGAATTATTTGACCTATCCCATCCTCGCCTTTCCTTAACAGAACCACGCGTGCTGGCTTGCGGAACCACAGCTTCGTGGTCTCCTCCATCTCGGCTCGAACTAATAAGTTCGCAAAATCTTACTTCTGCCGCATCATTAAGCTGTGGAATAGTTTGCTGGCACACGTTTTCCCTCCGTCCATAATATGGCATCCTATATATTAAACGGAGTGTGAAGAAGTTTGGCAGGCCGGCATGATCATGCCGACAAACGATAGACACTATGTTTGTCGTTGGTCGATACTATTCCTGGATTGCGCTACACTTAGCATCAGGTGTGGCGTAGTCACTTTGCCGAGCCAGGATAACAAAAATCACTCATAGTCCTGAACCCACAGTTCTGCTGTTATATAACAACGTACAATATTTATGCTATTTGCCACCCGTCCTGAGCCAGTGGCATCCAGGGTCGGCCCGATCTTACCACGGTCTTTGACCCACCTTGCTGCTAAGGTATTGTAACTGTCCTTATGTCTGGCTTTTTTGCCTTCGTAGAAATATTAAATTCCTTTTTTTATTTGAAATTTGAAACCGCAAATCTCTACACAGACAAATAATAATGTTGAATCTAGTTTTTTTCAATCTTAGTATTTTCGGAATTCTAAAGGCGCATCCAATCTTGTGTGGAGGCAAACATGGCGAGGGTAAGCCGTCTCTCCGTTACTTTTGATTAACCCGAGAGCCCCGAGACTGGGGTTAGTTGTAACAAATCCCTCGTGGATTACTTGGACTCGTGCTTGTTTAACTAGTTCTGTGCCTACGACTATTGGTTTAAATGAGATAGAAACAAGCTAGATAGAATTATTGAGGTCTGGATTTGTAATGATTTCTTACATTTACGCGAATGTAACAATACACCGATAAACTCATTGTTTGTCGGTGGTCGCTGGTTTTTTGGACTGCACTACGCTTACCATCAAGTGTGGTGCAGTCACTTTGCCGTGCTCGGATAAAACCAAAAATGATATACATTGAAATAAAACTAATTTAAACGGATTTAATCGCGGTTTTTTATTTTATCTCCCGAGGGGGGTAAAAATAAAGGATGAACGGTTGTATGGAAGTTTGTCGGAAATATGGTGAAGGTACGTCGTTGCGAGAGGCCGTCTGGGTTTGTACCACCGCTTTGTCTATTTCTACCGCCAAGCAACAGTGGGTAAGCTATTGTGTTTCGGTTTGCAGGACATTGAAGCCACTGAAATTACTGGCCATCATGAGACTTCACATCTTGTGTCTCGGGGTGACGAGCGCAATTCAGTGCCATGTAGTGTTTCATAATTTAAAGTTCTGTGTGGTATTGCTTCTGTTTATGGGCAGACGAGCGACCTGTTCGTCTCGTCATTCAATGGAAAAAATATAACGGTGCAGAATTTCACGCGGGCGAAACCACGAGCAAGTTCTAGTAAATAATAAAGGCGGTTATACCAAAGCAAAGTGGGTAGTTAGTAGCGTCTTCATAAAAATTTGACAAGTGAGTTGTCAATCGGCAGTTTGTCTTAATAAAGTCAGTGAGTAACTGTCAAAATATCCGCCACGTCCAATATGGCCGACGGCCGTCTAATGACGTTCATTGTGAGTTATAAAGCATTCAATTTAAATCACAATATTTAAATTGAATGCTCGTGATATCAATAGGGATAGTGGTAACATTTTTTTTATCTTTCAGCCAGTGAAATTACTGGGCTGAAATTATTATGAGGCTTAACTTTTTTTGTCGGGGTGAAGAACGCAGTCAACTGTTATGCAGTGTTTCGTAATTGAAAGTGTTTTGAGTGTTAGTCACATGAGGTGTTATGCATTAAATAATTTGTCAGCCTCCGTGGCGCAGTGGGTGAGTAGTCGACAGTGAAACGTGAGGCCGCGGATTCGATCCCCGCACCGAGAAAAATGTTTGTTACGGCTCTATGTGTGTGACTCACAGACAACTCAACTCAACTAGCTTGAGTTGTCTGTGGTGTGACTGTTGGGTATCGTTTGTTATTATTAAATAAATAAATAAATACACGCACTAGTCACATACACAGTCCTGACCCCACAGTAAGATACGAGTCTTGTGTCAGGAACTACGCAAGACTTTCGGTCTCACAACACCCAGACCCCGAGACAAATATTTGTGGATCACACAAATGTTGGTCTTTTTGCGTGGATTGAACCCGCGGCCTCTCGCTTCACAGCCGGCTACTCGCCCGCTGCGCCATGGAGGCTCTTCCTTTCTTTCTCTCTTTCTTTCTTTTTAATGGGATGTAATCGCCATGCTGACAACACTACTTGGTACGGTAACTCTGGTTTTCCCTTCAAAACGTATAAATCTTTCGCCTTTTAACTCGGTACGGTGACCCAGTTCGGTTGCGAAATGGGTGCGTTTTGGCGCGTTATCTTAGTTAATTATGATTTATGATGCCACGGTGGTTACCGTGTGTAATGGATTAAACCGTATATGTACTGTATGAAAATATTTGCTTATTAGTAAATTGATTGCCTCGGCGCGGCGGGGCAGTTGTAATGTGGTAGGTACTGCTGTACTGAGGTCTCGGGTTTGATCCCTGGGTTGGGTGAAAGTGATTGTTTTTCTATCACGAAATGCTCCGTATCAGTCAGGAATTATGGCGGTCATGGTGATAAGGTCGCCCCCTATCACATCATGGGACGGAAATAAGTTTGGCGAAATGTGGGTGTACTGATTACACTATACCCCCTTCGGCGATTATACGCGTGAGTGACGAGACGAGCAAGGCGCTCGCCTGATGGTAAGCTCCAAGCCTGACCATAAACAGAAGCAACACCGCACAGAACTTTGAATTACAAAGCACTGCATGGCACTGAGCTGCGCTCGTCACTCCGAGACATAAGATGTTATGTCTCATAATACCCAGTAATTTCATTGACTTCAATGTCCTTCAAACCGAAACACAACAGTGCTTACACACTGGGACCTTAAACTGGGATTTTAGTCCAAGTCCTCATTGGTTTCTGTGCCTAAGTACGCAGCCAGAGCAAAGAATAAACTTCCAATTTCATATCAGTAACAATAAGCGCCCAGTTTCTCGTCTACAATACATTACACATTTGAATAACATTCATGACTATTTAAAATACAAACAGACGACCATTCAAAACTCCACAATATGGTGCATGGCGAGACAGTTTTCATAATAAACTCGGCATAGAAAAATATTCATAAGTCGTACCCCCGTGATCGGAGGGTAGGGTTGTCACGCGTCCCGGTTCACCGAAATCTATCCCGGTTTACATTCCGGTTTAGAAATGTCATTATCAGCTTTATTGTTGGTTTACAGGCTAGCGCGTTCGTCAGTAACAGGAATGTTCATTTGCAAATTATCTAATATTATATTAGGCGAGCACAAAAATACATACATATGTGTATGTTGCCGTAAGGAAGGTAAAATAAATATGCCCATTTAATTTTTATTTATACAAAACGCTTTAACCCATTAAACGACTGATCATGTTATTAATGGCTGTATGAGCCACCATGCCTTTGCCTTTGCACGAGATACTGTTCATAAAAGTTATGCAAAGAGAGAGTTGTTACTATTTCTTTAAAATTATATAAGGAACAAGTTTAATTTTATTAATTTACAAAATATACAATTGGTTGAATATCTATCACAGGCGGTACTAGTATAAATAATTGTTTAAATATATATGTAGTATATTTAATGTCAAGAAACTTTTCAAATATGTGATGACGTGCTTTGGCAGCATTACTATTTTCCAAGTCATTGACCTAAGACGTCATGCACGCCAACAAATAGAAACCAATCCTGTAATATGCTGAAATATTGTTTTTAAATTTATAAATAAATGACGTCGATTATAGGGCGCCCGGGCGATGGACATAACAGACGTATTTAAATCTCAGCGATTTAAACTCGTAAGTTTTCTTGATATAGCGTTGTAATGTAATATTGCGCAATCGGTTAATAAACTCAAGAGTGTACCAATGATGGTATTTAGGACTTCTTAATAATTATGATTAAATATGTCTTCCTTGAATATTACACCAAAGTAAGTATGTTAAGCAACGTCAGTTTTATAACATGTATAAATAAGTTTTCGGCAATTCATTGTGATGCATTCTAATAAAGGACTCAAAACAAACAACATCATGTTTTAATTACAAGACTCGATCATCAATTATTACATGGCGACCCTGCCAGCGGTATCCATTATGGGATACCACATGGCCTTATGGACATGGCCACCATGGCCACTTATTTTGAAAACAATCAATTAGAAGAAAATCAATAATCAAGACTAACTTATAAGAAGAAAGAACATTTAAAAATCAATAACAACATGGAAAAAATACAACGCCAACGGAGCAGCTTTCGACCACGACAACGCAGACAGACAGAGCGTTGGAGGAAATTATCAAGAAAGAAGAAAGAAGGTTTGGAGGAGTCCAGGGTATAGCCCGGCCCAACCACACAACCACAGCCTGAATCATCAGCAGCGATGCAAGCTCCACATCTGCGCCAGCTCCGATCGCCCCTGAGCCATCATTCCATCATGATCAGCCATCATCATCGTCAACGCGCTCCTTACCAACAAAGTTTGAAGTAAGAATTACTAAAAGTATGTAATTTTCAATATTTTTTTTATGTTCAATAGATATTTTCTTTAATAATTTTGTTAACGAAATATTTTGTGAATTCTTTTTTTTGTGTTTAAGAATATGTCATGTACTGCAAACGGAATCTTAGGAGATAATTTTTTTAACGTGTTATTAATCAATTATTAATTATAAGAATAGTTTATTACAACTTACTAAGAATAATTAAAATATTTGCATTAAAATAAGTTGTAATGATGAGTAACAGACATTCGATACCGCCTCGGTGCGATGTTATAAGATTTATGTAGGTCATGGAATAACATTGAATTGCATTTTTCATGACGAATGCAAAATTGAGACGCCAGTGTCCAGTGTCATCGAACTCGGATGACGTAAAGCGATACTGCTAATTTCGCTAATTATTATAAACGGTTTGTACTTATATGTTCAGAGACGATATTTTTTAATTGCGAACCGACGTTTGTAAATCAGGATTAGGATTTTAGGATTAGGCACGGTTTTGTCTAACAGTAATTGTCACGTAGTTGCTTATGCGAGCCGTAACTTATCGCCCGCAGAAAATAGACTTAGAATAGATTTAGAAGATTTTTAGAAGGTATTTTAAGGTATTTTTAGATTTAGAATTACTAGCTATCGTATGGATAGTAAGGCATTTTAGACCGTATCTGTATGGCAGAAAGTTTAAAATCTTTAGAGATAGTAAGCCATTAGTATATTTATTTAGTTTAAAGGATCCTTACAGTAGACGAACTAAGTTTCGATTATACCTTGGAGAATATGATTTTGAGATCGTGCACATCCCGGGTCGGAATAATGCAACTGTAGGCGCACTAAGCCGACTCCCGGTATCAATAATGTGTGATTATTTAAAATCTATTAGAGAACAAGTAGTTTCTGTATTGACGAGAGCACAAACTAAACGTGTGAAATCTCAGATATACATGACTGATAACAATGATTTGACAGAACAGACTTCTACCAGTAGCAGGTCTGATCAACCTGAGACTGTAGAAATTCTGAAAAAACCGACTGATTTGACAGAATTGACTTTTATTAATGACAAAGATTTTAAGAATTTGATTTGTCGTTATTCGAATAGAGAATACTGTACGCGTAGTACTTATACCTAAATACTCGATCGTAATCTACCACGACGGAGTTAGCGAGAGTTTTAGGATCTATGTTCGAAAAGAAATATTAATGAAACGCACGTATGTACCTTCAAGTTGTACTATTACCTAAATACTCGATCGTAATCTACCACGAAGGAGTTAGCGAGAGTTTTAGGATTGATGTGCGAAAAAGAAATATTAATTACCTATAAAGAATAGGCAAAATGCAACAAATATAAAAATACTTGCAAGTCATATGAAAAGTTGCATATATAAAGGTTATAAAGGTAATAAAGGTATATAAAGGTACCTAGAATTTTAATTACAACCGATGTTGTAAGAATTAGTGTTCACGAGGATAAAATAATCATATTATATGATTACTGGTCAGGTATGACGAATGACGTAATCGACTACGTTAAGAAATGCCAACAGTGGCAATATTATAAAAATGACTAATCGCATCGTAAGAGCCGATGGTAATAACAAATACTGCAAGCTCAGCGGTTGAACGTTATCGTTTACAGCGAGCCCAGTATGATGTCAAGCAGAGTTGTTACAAAGTAAATTAAAACGAAAATTAATGTATGATAAGAAAACTTACTCCGTAACTTATAAAAAGGGTGACCTTATTCTTATAAAAAATCAAACTGGAACTAAACTTGAAAATATCTATAACGGCCCCTACGAAGTTATTGAGGAAGTTTCTCCTAATGTTAAGATTTTAAAGGATAATAAAGAATATGTTATACATAAGAATAATACTAAGAGATATTTTAGTTAATATTAAGTACTTTTATTGTATGTTTTATAAATGTTTGGTTATTTTGTTACTCTAAAAGAAATATGTGAAGTTAAATTCCAAACTTAGTAACAGTTTGTAATAGTTTTGAAATTTTTCTTAATTTTTTCTAAAAAAAATCTCTTTCCTTAAATGGGGAAGGGTAGCAGGCCCTTTTTCGGGGGAGTTGTAATGTAATATTGCGCAATCGGTTAATAAACTCAAGAGTGTACCAATGATGGTATTTAGGACTTCTTAATAATTATGATTAAATATGTCTTCCTTGAATATTACACCAAAGTAAGTATGTTAAGCAACGTCAGTTTTATAACATGTATAAATAAGTTTTCGGCAATTCATTGTGATGCATTCTAATAAAGGACTCAAAACAAACAACATCATGTTTTAATTACAAGACTCGATCATCAATTATTACAGCGTCTTATTTATATTCCTATTCTATTTCTTATTTATAATTTTATTTATATTCTTCTATACGTAAGCATTGGCAAGCGCAGCGTTGGACGTCCACCTACAAGGTGGACAGACGCCCTGATAAAGGTCGCAGGATGTCGCTGGATGCAGGCCGCTTCCAACAGGTCGGTCTGGAAATCTTTGGGGGAGGCCTATGTTCAGCAGTGGACGTCTTGTGGCTGATGATGATGAAGATGATGATGATACGTAAGCATTAGTTAGATAAACACTCTTTTGTCTTTCTCTCGCAACGCGATTTACAAAGTGGGTAAAAAGAGACGAAACAGTGTTTTAACTAAGCAGTGTTTAAAAAGTTTATAAGTAAGCCCCATATTGTTTAAGTAATCATTCAATTTGAATTCTTGTTTTTCCACTTGATCACATAACGGCTTCGAAATATCTTTAGCGATATGCGGCCATTTGTTGTAACTTTTCTTACGTCAGAAATTTCAGTCCCGTCTGATTGTTTCGAATCAGACAAAGTCGAAAAACTCAAACATAAATTGTGATTGACTACGTTGCCACTAAATCAATCGCGCGGTCATCCGGATTACCGTATCTCGTACCCGATCCGGTAGATATTTTATGAGCAAGTGACAACCCTATACAAGGGCGAGGCTTATTCAAACAATACGGTTCGGGGAATTCATGTTTATTTCACTTTCATCATGGCCAGATTAAAGCTAGACTAAACTTTATTTGAACATTCGACATAATTTAAAAGCACGTATTAAAAAGCTTTTCTGGCTTTTTGTTTTGAATCTGGTTTATTTTGGTTGTGACAATTTTCCTGGGACTTTTAAAAGAGTGTGCCACGCTGAATACACTTTCGTGACTCGACTGGGACGTTAACACTGTCTCACAGAGAACCGACGTAGAGTAGCGGCTTGCTGCTATTTCTCGTACGGTGAGAAATATCCGGAAAAATTCCCCTCCCCTTCCGAATCCTTATTTAATTAATTATTAACTATTCAATATATAACAATTAATTATCCTTTTCCTTAAAGGTCGGCAACGCGCCTATGATTCTTCTAGTATTGTGGGCGTATATGGACGGTGGAGATTACATACCATCAGGCGACCCAGTATCTCGTTTGCCGGTTTATTAAAAAAAATACACTACTTCGATACAAACCTGTAAATGTTTAATCAGATATAAATCAGGTTTACGATATTCGCGCTCTTTCAACCTCGCCGAAAGTTGAAGTGAGATTTGGCAATTAAAATTATTGATACATCGGCATTATCAAAGAACGGTCGTTGATTGCGGCCACATTTGTTTTAAAAGGCTCATGGATTAATTGATAGCGAGCTATTTACACGATCGTGATGTACATAGATTCGAATCTTAGATCGAGACTATTGGAGACCCATTGGCTCAAATAGTATTTGATTCTGTCTAATTTTATACATTACTTTATATGCACCCAACAATAATAGAGGAGAAGGTGGTAATGTGACCCCCACAGATATTATGGCCCCCTTCGATATTTCTAGCTTAGAATCACGTCATCAAGCTAATTTTTGTTTTACGGGGAGTATCAATGACAATTTCGATTTTAAGCACAAAAAAATATGAGAGGTCAGCACATGCGTTTATTATTCGAGCCAGTTTGAACTTGCACTCGCAAAAACTTTGTTATTGTTTTGCATTTAATTGCATATTTCTGGAAATACCGAGTTTACGCATCTGAGATTTGGATATTGTGTTCGATTAACGTTTTCCTATTAGATTTTGAAGGTACGTACGTAAAATATTTGATGTTACATATTTTTAGAGGTTGATTTGTAGATTCCACAATATTGGTAATTTGGCCCCCTCATATTGGTTTTATTATGGTCCCGTATAACATACATGAGTGATATTTATTTTTTTATTTACTTATATATGCCGTGACAAAGTGTAGTGTCTCCAGCTTCTAAGAATGTGACATGCACAAGGCATAAGCCTCTTGGTAGAAAACTAATACTACAGCAGCAAAGGTGCTCACATCGTCACCTTAGAAAAACCAATTGTATGAATCTTTTCGCTCAGCACGTATTCCGGCGGTTTTAATTGGCAACAAAGAGACGTAACATCTAGCAGTAGCTCCGATAATGAAGAAATAGTTGAAAGCGACTCATCGGGATGTGATGGAAATGTCTCTCCATAATAGTAGTCAGTAGGGTGCCATATTACCCTCACTTGATCTCCAATTGCAAAATTTCCATTTTTGGAACGTAGTTCCTTATCGCGCGTTGCGAAAGGGGGCTAGACGGAAAAAAATGGTACGAAAAGTTGGCACGACATAATTCTCCGGCCAAGAATAAATATAATATTAATTTGATATCTAGCACACAAAGTTAAAGTCGAAATTCCGTTAATAAAAGTAAAACTTATGACATATGGAAATGTAGACGTGGTTTGAAATTTGAATTTTTGATTATCGAACACGGCGCGGCGGTCCACCGTTTAGGCTGCGTTTAGACGACGCGAAAAATTTCGTGCGGCCGTTTACACGATCGCGCAGTCGCCGCGTGGTTGGAGCGTTGCGAAGTATTAAACATTATGGCTTAGTCAATAGAGTTTACATTAGTTTTTCGAGTGATTCGAGCGCGGCGGCCGCGCGGCCGCCGCGCGGCCACAACGCGGTGGGATTCCTTGTCATATAAATGCGCCCTTAGTAGCCAGTCACCAAATTACCTATCATAAAATATTTGAATGTTGGCTGCTTCCAGATTATACAGTGTCTAATATATAGTCTACGGGATGACTGTTTAATATTACGACTCACATCGAATGTTCTGGAACTCTCTAGAACGTTCGGTGTGACGTCACGTAGACTGTAAGACCGGCCGGTGCTCGCCGATTTACGGGCTGGGCGACGTAGCAGCCGGTGTGCTCCCTTCGGACCCTCCGTCCCCCCCGAGATCGAGATCATCTTAGTCAAGCCCGAGAGGTGGTCAAGCGCGAGCAGTCCATCGATCAACGGAAGGTTCGAGAGAAATCGAGAACCTTCCGGGTGACGTCACGCGCGCCGATTGACCAGCCAACGCTAGCCGACCTCCCTGGAGCTTCGAGAATTATGGAAGTACCAGGTGTTCAAACCCGTTCCCCCTACCCCCACCCAATTTGTCCTCACCCCCCCTCGGCCTAAATCGGTAATTTTTGAGGCTAGAGGGTCGTGCGACGGCTTGTCGCAATCGGCTTATTGAGCCCGACACTTTGGCCCCAATAAAAATAAATTTCGACCCCCCAGTAAGAAAGATCTGTAAAAATATCTCTAAAAATTCAAATATCTCAGAAACTACAATAGATAGACAAATAAAATTTTATTAAAATTCCTTCACTAATTAATCGAAAGGAACTTCGTTCCATCCGGGTGTCCCTTGACACCTCTCAAGTTTTTTTTTTTAATAAATATGTTTCAGATTTATCCGTTGCATTTCTCTTTATTCCGTATTATGTAGTGTATTGGCAAGTAAATAAGGAAACTAATGATGTATTCATTACATATGTTTTCCTTTTATTTTTCACATGAGACCTCAAAAACAAAGTGGGGGGCCACATTACCACCTTCTCCTCTACGAAAAAGAATCTATTTTATGAAAACAAAATTAAAATTGGGTAAAAGATGAAGCAACAGTTCGCACCATGGAAACAAAACCGTCACTAAACGAAAATTGTCGATTTTTAGTTATGAACGCTATTTTATGAAACATTTAAACTTAATCTCCCATAAACACATTTTACATTGGTATAAGCAAAGGTGGGTGCGAAGTGGGAAAATCCTTATTTCCCTCCAACGCGTGCACTATAAAAGCGTTACCTGTCTTGTGACGTAATATGCCATGTCGTGCATCCTTTTTCCATTATTTGACAATTAGCCCTTCCAGCAGATTTAAATAGCTTTTCACTCTTCGTCACAATAGTCCTTAGGCCATCCTTGTTTCCAAAGGAATGAGGATGAAGGGATGTTATGGATTTCATATCCTAATTCTCATGATTCTTGTGTTAAATATTAGAGATCACTTACCGTCAGGTGACCCACTTGCTCGCGTACCGGCCATGCTATTACAAAATTGATCTTCATTAAAATATTCATCTAAAGTTTCAAACAATCCATTCTATAGTCAAATATCCGCGTTATGAAAGGCCCATCTCCATACCCCTACACTGTGACAGCAAACAAATAGGGATGCGGTGAGTTACATTATCGCTCGACGCCCGCCAATACACGTCTCCCCCAATTTCTAGGCTGCACATCTCTAGTGTGTCACAGGTTAGGATAGATAAGCGTTTTAGGCCCCACTAAGCGTTTTAGGGTACAGGGTTTTATGAGTAGTAGAGCCGTGCTGTAGACAGTTTTGTTTACGGGTTGCCGGGTCTCACAGAAACCGCTGTAAAGTAGCGGCTTGCTGCTGCGTTTCGTACGGTGAGTGAGATATCCGGAGGCCCAAATTCCCATCTCCTTCCCAATCCTTTAATTACCCCTTCCCTTTAAGTTCGGCAACGCGCCTATGATTCTTCTAGTATTATGGGTGCACATGGGCGGTAGAGATCACTTATTCATTGTTTATTTCTTAAATTGATTACTGTTTTGTACATTTACCATATACTTCCACAAATCAAAATTATCCAACATTTAGCTATTTAAAAACATAGTAAAGTACAGTAAAGTAAAGTAAAAAAAAATCAGTTACAGATGATGAACTGACGTGTGACACGCAAAGTATTCGTCAACGACATAATAAAATCAATAGCAACTTTTCACACGTAATTACGCAAACAGCCGATCGCAAAGTTTCTTCACGGTTGTTTCGTGATATAATTATTATAAATTAGTACTATGCAGTGTAACTTTCCTTTTTCTTATTTAATTGATTGTCTATAAGCGATGCAAGCAATCATTTTATCGATTCAGTGTGCTATATTTATAACCGACGAAAAAAGGAGAGAGCAAAAGTTCTGTATTCAACGGTATGTATGTAAATTTGTTCGCCATTTTCTCAAAGATTATTGAGCCAACTTTGATGGCTATTCCACTAGCCAATTTTTTTATATTTTTAATGTATTTTTGAAGTAAAAACTTCTAGCGCGGTACGCATATTTTTATTTTATTAATGAAATATAAAACGTCCTTTTAGAATAAAGGGTATTATAGCTGTCAACGTATTTCTTGTAAATAATTAATTGTTTATTTTTAATATGTTGTCCAGCAGCAATATTGGCAGCAATATAGCTATCTCTTTTAACTTTGCACCACGTCTGATACTAATATCGACCATCCTCCAATGATTTGACACCTAACAACATTGTCTTAAGGTTTATATTTCTTAAACCCAAGCAATTTGACGCCTTTACTAAAGGTAATTTACACTTTATCATACGCATATAAGGTTCATAATGGAGTAATATTGCTTATGCTAATAGGCTTAGTTCATCCCCGAGCCGCCTACCAAATCACGCATTGAAATAATGTCTTAATGTCTTTGATGTAAATGGAGTTAGTTTATAGCATTTTATATTTATGGGCGCCATACATATCAACAAGAATTTGATATGTATTTTATTGCTTTGTAATTATGAGTAATTTTGGCCTTATATGGTTCATGTTTTGATTAGATATTTATTTTAGCATCGTGTGAAGATTTTACTTCTTTAGAATCGTTGTGATTTGAAACTCGATGAAACGAAAATGCGTCACGACAAAGACAAACATATCATAAATAGGATTAAGCCTGCGAGAGAATGAGATAGATTATAAGTATGCTATCACGTACGCACGTTTGGCGTTGAATAGCGACAAAGATGATTATTATTGAATTTTTATTAATGATTGAATTTAGTAAAACAAAATCAGTATCTCCATTTGAAGTTGCTGTGGATTGGATCCTTTTTGCGTAACTAGGTCCAATTTGTACTTTATTATTATTGATTCTGTTCCACAGTCCTTAGTAATATCGAACCCCAGTCTGTCAGTAATGCAATAATCCCGCGCCATTGGGCGGATGTTTAAACTTATTTTCGACCCCATCTCGAGGGTTGCACACCCCTGTCTTGTTGACGATTTATATAGCGTTGATGATAGAAATACGTCGCATTGGATGGATAAGTTTGAATTTTTAGCAGTCTTGTATTTATGACTTATCGCTTTACGTTACTTTAAAGGCTGTGGGTTCGATTCCCGCACTGAGACAGGTGTTTGTATGATCCACAAATGTTTGTTTCGGGTCTGGGTGTGGTAGGATCGCATGCCCCTTGTAGTTCCTGATACCCACACAGGTTAACCTAGTGTGGGGTCAGGACTATGTGTGTGACTGTTGGGCGTATTTATTAACTTTTTAAAATATTATCTGCCTACATTGATAGGTGAAGTCAAGCCATCATTTTAGTGGTTCACTATCGAAAGCAGATACATTTTCGTAGTCCCCCGCTTACGAATTGTGAACCCCCATATTTTTGTCAAGCCAACGTAGACCCCCGTCGAGTATCCCGTGGACACCTGGGCCACTTTAGGACGTTTCTTAGTCGTTACACTCTTGGCAGAGTGGTCGTGGTCGTCACGTCAGGGTTTGTGGCTCGCTTGACAATCCGCGCCACTCCTCTCTGATTGCTGCTTTACACGTACACGTATATAAGGAACCATCCAGTACTGCTTTGACTTGGTCCGTCCACCACATCAGTGTTATGTTTAAATGTACACATTTCTAAGTATACACGTTCTCTCACAGATGCAGATCAGCTATGCGCGAAGCCGGGATGCTGCGGTCCCAACGCGCGCTCCCGTCTCGTGCCGCAAGCCAAGACGCAACTCGAGTTGTCACTGCGCAGCGAGCTCACCAAGCTCGCCGACATGCTCGCCAACAGAGCCAACAAGTTTGACGGTTAGTTTTACTTTTTTTATAGTTTAAGTTGTAAAAAAAAGATTGTCGTCCGTCGATACGGCGTGTACATAAATATTGCAAGATTTTTTAATATTGACAATGATCATCTGTAATTGTAACGACATTTAGCCTTAAAATTATAAAATGCCTTAATATTAGTTTTAAATAGTGTACGTTACGTTGATGATCCTTTCATATAAATAAAAAATAAATAAGGTATAGAAAGTGAAACAAACTTGTATTTAGAACATTTTTATTCCATAAATTCTAATTTTACCATTCCTTTGCTTTCTAAAAATGGGTAATAATAAAACATCTTTGAGTAGAACCACGCTGTAGATAGTTTTGTCTACAGCACTAATGGGCCAGCTCGACCAAGTAGTTACCACTGTCACACAGAATACCGACGTAAAGTAGCGGATTGCTGCTGCGTTTCGTACGGTGAGTGAGATATACGGCGGCCCAATTCTTATAGAGAACTTAGGTATGCTGATTTCAAGGGTGCCGGTAGCGGGGTGCAAGGGGTGCACTTGCACCCCCCTGTCAGCGAGCAGCGGGCATTCTCCGAGCAATAACGCCAACCATCGACTACAGAGATTAAGTATGCTTCCGATTAGCGAATTATATTCAATCAATTACCCGCGCCCGCAGAGTTGCATGCTATTAGGGCTGGTTTCGAACCTGCGACTCCGCCTCGACAGTCGCTACTACGCCTTACTGAACTATGGCTAGGTTACAATGTGTCTAGCTACAAATAAATCAATGGCCATTCCATGTCAATATGTTTCATAAATCAAATAGACTATGGTGAAACCCACTTGTAAGCGAAGTAAAAAATACGCCTTGTATTGCTCATGTCTTGAATGTTACAGATTATAATATTTACACCATAATATCTGTTAGTTTCCTACCATTTCCTATTAAGGAGATAATTATGTTGGAAAAATACTTTACATCAAAAACTGTATCAATGTAGCTTGCTCTAGAAATATGTTTAAGAAAGTTGTAGAACTGAGTTGGGTTGATACCACCGCTTCTATTTCTGCCGCCAAGCAACAGTGTGTAAGAACTGTTGTGTTTCGGTTTGAAGGACATTGAAGCCAGTGAAATTACGAGTTATTTTTCGTAATGTACATAATATGTTTAATTTCTCCAAATAAATAAAAAAAATGATTTCTTGTCAGTGCCCATGAATTACAAGACATTCTTTGGCAAATACACCCAATGGTTCACCCAAGGTTTTAACTCATATTGGCTTTGTCCTGAGGCGCTGTACTTAGATGGATTTCGCCCTATGTAGGGTAGAATCTTGCCCGAGGCAAAATGTTTTGTCTCGGCTTCCAGTGCCGAAAAATCTTGCGATGTTTTTGCAATTTTGAATACTATGGTAACCTCGTAAAGTAGAAATAATTTCGAGTGGTAGAGCCACGCTGTAGACAGTTTTGTTAACAGCATAAATCGGCCGGTACGGCCGGGTCGTTACCACTGCCTCACAGAGAACCGATGTAAAGTAGCGGCTTGCTGCTGCGTTTCGTACGGTGAGTGAGATATCCGGAGGCCCAAATCCCCCTCCTCTTCCCAATCCCTAATTATCCATTACCCTTAAGGTCAGCAACGCGTCCATGATTCTTCTGGTAGTGTGGGCGTACATGGGCTGTGGAGATCACTTACCATCAGGTTACCCACTTGCTCGTCTGCCAGCCTATGCTATAAAAAAAAATATATAATCTCTACTTATCCATATCGGAAACAAGCGTTGTGTTATATATTTAAAATGACTAGCGATATAAGACAGTTATCAGTGTAATTAATTAAAAGGATAAACAATAATTTATTTTCTAACGCTGCCGTCATACAGTCTGTTCAACAGGTTTTAATCATTTTTTGAAAGTATATCGCTCAAACCATGGTTCATTGACCACGTGTGTTTTTGCTACCATATGTTTACTCTTAACTTTTGTTATGGCGGTAAAAGCGAGTCTGCATTGTGCAAGCTTTTGTTCGTGTAAATATAGTTTATTTAAACAAGCAATGCAGAAGGGTCTTGTTCTATACTAGCTTTTGGCCGCGGCTCCGACGGCGTAAACGGCCTTTTGTGGGATTTAAAGTAGCCTATGTCCTAATCCAGGCCATGGTCTACCTGTGTGCTAAATTTCATTCAAAACCGATCAGGCGTTAAGGCGTGATTGGCTAACAAACATCTCAATTCACACACTCCCAAACATTTATAATAGTAATAATTTCTTACGTTTACGCGAATGTTACACATTGAAATAAAACTAGTTTAAACAGCCCACGCCGTGACCACGAAGCTAAGGCTGAAAAGCTTTCGAACCGTCGGGATCAACATAAAATAAAAAACTGCGATAAAAATCCATTATTTTTTTTTTATTCGAGCACGTCAAAGTGACTGCACTACACCTGATGGTAAGCGTAGTGCAATCCATAAAACCAGCGACCACCAATAAACAATGAGTTTATCGGTGGTCACCAGAGTCATGCCGGCCTGTATAAATGCTTCTTCCCTCTGCGGGGCCTGCGACAGAACAGGTGGATGACCGATGCAAGCACAGTGATGCAAAGATGTACCCCTATCTATACCCACCCCAATCAACCATCAAGTCATGTCATGAATGACGAGACTTGTCGAGACTACGTTCATGTTTACGAAACAGCAAAATGTACATTCAATTAAAACAGTCATCAAACGTGTCGTGGGAGCGGCGCTTGATTTGAACTTTGAATGAAGCGTTGGGAAAGTGTCAATATTTGTCGACCGCCGCCGCGCCGTGCCCGGCCGGTGCCACTGGCTGAAGTTATAATTGAGTTACCCTGACCACTACCATTGACTCATTAGAAAAAAAACTATGTCGCTTAATGTTATTTGAAAGATATACAAAACGTATCAATAGATTTCCACTTTTTAATCCCGATAAAAGAGGGGTATATTGTTTTTTTAATTAACCAATAAATCGCAATATTATTAATTAGATGGGACAAGGCCTCGTAGACGAAACTCAATACATTGGTCTGACCAGATACGCATCGCTCTTGACCCTGTAGAGCACATAACGCCAGAGACAGAAACAGATGGAGAAAGATCTTAGGAGAGAATTTGTTTGCAGAAGGGAGGGCACGACCCTCAATACTGAGGAATACGACGCAAGGAGAGAGAGAGAGAGAGCGAGCAGTATTATAATCATTTGATTGCCTTGGTGGTGCAGTTGTATTGCGTACGACTGCTGAGCTGAGGTCTTGGGTTCGAGCCGGGTCGGGTAGTGATATTGGGTTTATCTGTCACGAAATGCTCAGTATCAGTCTGGAGTCTGGAATTTGCCCGGTATAGAGATGGGCTCACGCGCTTTCATGGAACGGAAATACGCTTGGCGAAATTTGGGTATACTGGCCACACTTCTGCCAGCCCTTCGGAGATTACAATCGTGAGTGTGTATGAATGTATACATATAGTTATTCGCTATGCTTTTTACCAACTGAGCCGCGAGCAATTCATGTTCGAAAGAAAAACAATCAATTTAATTCTTAATAGCATTTACACAGTTCACACAAACAATACATTAACAATAACAAATCAATACATTGTTTAGATTACCGATTTCAACATAAACCATTTCGACTGTCTTTACGCAAAGCAGCCCTCAGTCAAACATAAAACCACTTACCGATGGTAAACAATTACTCACGTCGGTTTCACAATTTCACAGTAGTAGGGGCAACGTGTAGTAGTATAAGGCTGCGGACTCAAAGTCAGCGGCAAGCGGCGGTAGCGCGGGAGCGGCGGGTTAAAATGCATAGATTTAAATGGACCCGGTCTCGAAAACAGCGGCGCGGCGCGGGCGCGAGGAGCGACGTACGAGCGGCGCGCGCCAGTCGAACGGCAACTGCGCGTCTACATTGTCTACGTAGTACTGTGTATTTTAAAAAATGCCCGCCGACGTGGTGGAGCAAATTATTTCAATGATTTTTTATATGGAACATATTCACATCAATTTCGTTCGCGAACAGACACTAATTTCTCATGGCACAACACTCCGTCGCTCCCGCGCCGCCGCCGCTGCCGCCCCGCAACCGCTGACTTTGAGTCCGCAGCCTTAGTGCATCGCACACTGCGACGGAACTGGGCGTGTTTGACGTCGCCGATCTTTGGTTAACAGCGATCGGTTCCTTGTATGTGAGAAGCCGTGGAAGCTGGTACCTTGTCTATTTTTGCTGTTAAGCCAGTGTGTAAGCACTGTTGTGTTTCAGTTTGAAGGACATTTAAGCCAGTGAAATTATTGGGCATTATGAGACTTAACGTCTGATATTTTTTTATGGCATAGACCGGCCCACGAGGAAGTGGGTCAGCTGATGGTAAGTGATCTCAACCGCCCATGTACTAGATGCCCACAATACTAGAAGAAAACAACCTGCCAACCTTTCAGGAAAGGGATAATTAGGCATTGGAGAGGGGAAGGGATTTGGGCGTCCAGATATCTCACTCACCGTACGAAACGCAGCACCTAGCCGCTACTTTACGTCGGTTTCCTGACAGTGGTATCGACCCGGTCGAACCGGCCACCACTAATAAAAATAATGAAAAAGGACTCAATTAATGATGAATTCCATTGGGCATCAATAATTCTCAGTTCTTTTGTGGTGTATGGACTATGGACCCATAAATACTTATGGGAAATTTAAAGTGTATTGACCTGTAGGGCTATTCATTTTATAGCTATATTTTTATGGTGTTTAAAGTTGTAATCGAGTCTGGGTTGGGTGTCTGGCGATCAGTCAGAAATAAAAATAGCCCTCTATAAATTTAAACTTGCAGAAAGGCTCGGTTTTGTGCGGATATGGTTTTTTGCGATTCCCTTTATTAATAACTCTTTTTTTCAGCCAGCTAGTGAGTCACCTCATGATGAAGTGGTTGGAAAGGGGAGGAGGATTTAGGCCTACGGATATCTCACCATATGTCGTAGCAAGCCGCTCTTTTATGTCAGTTTTGTGGTGTGGTGGTAACAATACGGTCTAGCCGGCCTAGTCATAATGTCATCCATCAAGTCATGTCGCAAGCCTCTCGGGAGAACCGGATATACACTGGCTGATTCTGGATTCGATTAGCACACGATGTGTGGGTCACTAAGGCAGGTTTTAACACCATATGTACGATGGTCGCTATCGGGGCGTGTATGAATATCCTACCATCAGCTAAATAGTTGTATTCGGTTGCCATTGTAGCAGTTTATTGAACAAATATAAACAATTCGTGACAATTTACAAGGTGGTTAAGTCCTTGGTATGCGAGAGGCCGTCTGGGTTATTACCACCGCTTTGTCTATTTAAAGGACTTTGAAGACAGTGAAATTACTGGGCATTATGAGACTTAACATCTTATTTCTTAGAGTGATGAGTGCAGGTCAGTGCCATGCAGTGCTTTATAATTCAAAGTTTTGTGAGGTGTTGCTTCTGTTTATGGGCAGGCCAGCGCCTTGCTCGTTTCGTCATTCAAATAAAAAAAAAATACGCCTTTAATTATAAATCAAATATCTTAATTCTTATCTTATGTTCGTTACGCGATTTTCTCTCATCAATAAAGTACTGCCGCGCGACATCGCAACTTCTTACAGTATCTCGGACAAGAAACCATGTATGGCGGTTGACGCGACATGAAGGGCGCGGCGCGGCGTCGAGTCGCGGCGCCTGCACCGACATTACAACTTGATTGTAATATTTATTATTTGCATAATTGGTTGCAAATATACAATAACATTTCAACCCACATCAAGTAATAATTGAGATATTAATTTTATTTTGCTAAATTCATTAACTTAAAGCAATAATTTTAATTTCTATTTTGCATAATCGTACATGGGGAATGTTTAGTTTATGATTTTTAATAAAAATACAGAATTTAACCTACTTAAATCTAATGAATTTAGCAAAATAAAATTAAAATCTAAATTTTTACTTGATATGGGTTAAAATGTTATTGCGTATTTGCATCCAATTGTGCATGTTGCAGATTTTCATTGGTTAATTCGATAACATGTGACATGGTTGAGCAGGCCGATGGCTGGCTTATACGTCATACTCGTGAACGGGTGCTGTTTGTGTGGACTGGTCTACTCGGACCATTATTAATTGTTTTTTTTTCAATTAGTCATATATACCAATAGGAAGGTGGTAGGTCCCTCGTATGCGAGAGGCCGTCTGGGTTGGTGCCACCGCTTTGTCTATTTCTGCCGCCAAGCAACAGTGTATTTCGATTTGAAGGACATTGAAGCCAGTGAAATTACTAGACATTATTATAACATCTTATGTCTCGGGGTGACGGGCGCAGTTTAGTGCCATGCAGTGCTTTGTAATTCAAAGTTCTGTGTGGTGATGCTTCTGTTTATGGGCAGGCGTGGCACTTACCATCACTCTAGCTACTTGCTCGTCTCGTCATTCAGTTAAATAAAAAAGACTTACTCTTTACATCATTCGTATTACATCGTGCAAGTCCTAAATGTTTCTTCATCAAACTTTACACCAAAGTTGAATAATATCTAAGTTGTCACTACACGAGACGAGTTATTTCTGTATCGTCCACGTTGTCGGGTTAGCGTGAGTTTATCGGCAAGGTTACGGCCGAATATTCGGTTATTTACGACCGTCTGGCTAATGACTGCGTTAACTGATGCGCCGTGGGAGTTACGTCATTTCTGTGGATTGATAAAAAGTTTGAAAATGATTTCTTACGTTTACGCGAATGTTATACATTAAAATAAAACTATGTAATTTAAACGGATTTTATCGCGGTTTTTTACTATAATTTTGGTCCCGACTACTAACTAATATTTAATGCGCTCGTATTGTTTTCTATTGGCTGTATGTATTCTGTTTTGTGCCTTAACTAATAAATAAACTTAAATTACTCTAGGTATTAAGGCTCAGAACAAATTTATACTTATTTCAAGTCGTTTCGTACGAAAATGTCTTCGCTAAGTCTGAACTAACAATACGGTGACTCGATAGCGATAGGTTCGCCCCCTATCACATCATAAGACAGAAATACGCTCGGCGAAAAGTAGGTGTATTGGTTACACCGCTGCCTACTCCTTCGGGGATGTGGCAGTGCCTATATATTGTTTAACTCACACGTGTTCTCGTTATCGATCAAGAAGGGTTGTAATGGATTCCCCAGATATCACGTGTCATGTCATATCTTACCCTAATAAATAGTTTCGGGTTGTTTCTCCGTGTATCGTATACTGTTACGAACTACCGTTTGAAGTGTCAAATTGTGAAGATAAAAAGGATATATTATGGAGCTCACGAAACCATTTTTTCTCGGGGAAATCACTTCAAGATCTTCACGGGGAGTCGGGGCGTACTCGACAAATAACTATTTTTTTTTATTTGATTGAATGACGAGACGAGTAAAGCGCTGTCCATCAGATAAGCGTCATGCTTGCTCATAAACAGAAGCAACACCACACGGAACGTTGAATTACAAAGCACTGTATGGCACTGAACTGCGCTCGTCACCCCGAGACATAAGATGTTAAGTCTTACAATGCTCAGTAATTTCACTGGCTTCAAATCGAAATAAAACAGTTCTTACACACTGTTGATTGGCGGCAGAAATAGACAAAGGGGTGGTACCAACCCAGACGGCCTCTCGCATACGAGGGACCTGTCCATAAACAGAAGCAACACCTTAATCTTAAAAAAACAACTTAAAAAGGCGCGACCGTAAAGTTCACGTGGCGCTTTAGTATTTTTGACTTTCCAGTAACGAGATACAGGTGAATTGAGAACCTCCTCGTTTTTGAAGTTGGTTAAAATATTTATTACCTATATTTGTACACGTTCAGTTCACATAGTTACGCAAGAATAAACAATTTATACAAATAAATCAAATTGGAGTGTCTGTTTGTAATATTAAAATAACCGCTTTT
This sequence comes from Amorpha juglandis, assembly GCA_949126905.1. Lineage (NCBI taxonomy): Eukaryota > Metazoa > Arthropoda > Insecta > Lepidoptera > Sphingidae > Amorpha > Amorpha juglandis. The sequence goes on from OX421368.1 coordinate 2,779,664, forward strand.
TACTAAGTGCATTTGGATGTATGCACGGTACATATACCAAAACAACATTTTTTTAAAAAAAATTATCTGTCTATTTGTTTCGGCTAATCTCTGAAATGGCTGGACCTATTTTGACAAGCCTTTCACTGGCAGATTGCTGATGTAACTACTAGTCTACTTTTATTCTAGAAAAAGAAAATAAAATAGGATCTCACGAAAAAAAAATTAAAACTAATGAAATATTTAATAATATTCGATTCAAATATTTTGTTAAATATCACGCGGACGAAGTCGCGGGTAACAGTTAGTCGTGAATAAAATAATATTTTAACAAATCACGTATTATGTTTTTCTTGAATGGCACATTAATTTGCTGAGCTATAGGCTGTGAACATTCAAAATTGTACGTAAATGGTCAATGTCCGTGTGAAAAGGACGTTATAATATTGAATTACAGTAATGTAGTGGGCGAGTGAAACGTACTTACCATTAAAATTATCTTAATAGAAACCAGCGCAGTACCGTTTTGTTTGGTTAAAATATCGACTGCTTTGAGTGGTAGAGCCACGCTGTCGACAGTTTTGTCTACAGCATGAATGGGCTGGCTCGACCGGGTCGTTACCACTGTCTCACAGAAAACCGACGTAAAGTAGCGGCTTACTGCTGCGTTTCGTACGGTGAGTAAGATATCCGGAAGCCCAAATTCCCTCCCTTTCCCAATCCCTAAATGTCCCTTTCCTTTAAGGTCGGCATTGCGCCCATGATTCTTCTGGTGTTGGACGTACATGGGCGGTGGAGATCACTTACCATCAGGTGATCCACTTGGTCGTTTGCCGGCTTATGCTATTAAAAAAAAAAGTTTATTTTATACAACTCAATTACGGCTGCCTTGGTGGCACATTTGTATCGCGTACGTTGTACGACTGATCTGCTGAGGTCTGCGATCCCCGGGTCGGGAAAAATTGACATTGGGTTTTTCTTTTGAAAAAAAGGTTGTCTGGCAAAGATCACTCGTAGCGATAAGACCGCCCATTGTAAAGCCATTAAGGAGTCCTATGCTAAATTATTTTAAGTGATTATTGGTTATACAATAAAGAGTTTTGTATTGTATTGTATTATGGTGTTGAGTCGCCCTCATCACATCATGGACAGAATCAAGCTCGGGGCAATATGTGTGCAGTAGTTACACTTCTGCCTACACCTTAAAGGATAACATCCGTGAGTGCGTATAGAACAATGTGAAGAATGAATTCCCGTAAACAATCGAGCGTGAAAATACAATATTTATACGTCACACACACTAGGTTGTAATTTAAAAACGGCTGCTTAGCACGCGATAGAAAAAAAAAAACATAACACACGCGAGTCTATGCGTGCATCGCGATGCTAGGTCATGGACACTAGACATGTTACTCTACTACAGTAATGTAAACAAATGTGAAAGTTTGGATGTTTGTATATCAATCACGCCTAAATGGCTGAACTGATTAAAATGAAATTTAAATAATAAATAAATACACCCAACAGTCACACACATAGTCCTAAGCCCACAGTAAGATACGAGTCTTGTGTCGTGGGTATCAGGAACGAGAGACTTTCGGTCTCACAGCACCCAGACCCGAAACAAATATTTGTGTTATGTACATTTGTCTCTGCGGGGATCGAACCCGCGGCCTCTTGCTTCACAGCCGGCTATCAATTTGGCACATAGGTAGACCATAAACTGGCATCGGACATTAAGTACCTTTTTTAATTCCGGTAAAGGCCATTCAACGTTGGTGGAGCTGCGAGCAAGAGCTAGTTTAGATCACTTGCCATCAGGCGATCAATTTGCTTGTATGCCGGTCTCTGTAAAATAGATCCAGATGTTACCATACAACGGTAGTGAGACTATCCCGCCCACACACCCGCCTCTGTAACTCCTGTGCACCAGGATCAACAGTGGCACGCATTTTTTTTGACAGCGAGCAGTGAAGCTCTGCGAGTCTCTGGGAATGCCTGAATGTCTTTGTCCCGCAACGAAATTAATCAGATAGAAGGTTATGGAGGAGGTGGAAATTTTAATTGTCCACTTCCCGCCATAGCAAAGCGGGAGGCAAAATAATGAACTAAGGAGCTAATACCTCAAGTGTAAAACATTTACAACTGGAGAAGACAGATGTAAAGCACCATGGATGTCATTAAGTGGGTCCGATCACTACAACGGTAGTGAGTAAACAATCACATAAAGATTCAATTACATAAATAAAATTATGACTCTAAAATTGAAACACTTACAAAGTCATTTGCCAAGTCTTTATTTGTACACTCGAGAGTCACAAACATAGTCCTGACCTCACACTAGGTAAACCTCTACCGTGGATATTAGGAACTACGATGGACTTGCGGTCCCACAACACCTAGAGCCGGAACAAACATTCGTGGCTCATACAAACATTTATCTTGGTCCGGGTATCGAACCCATGGCCTCTGGCTTCGCTAGCTGGCTGCTAGCCCACTGCGCTACGGAGGCTGGCTTCTTTACTAAATAACATAATTGACAACCGTTGTCAGTTTGTGTGTAGTGTTGTTTCTGTTTATGGGCAGGCGTGGCGCTTACCATCAGGCGAGCGCCTTCCTCGTCTCGTCTTTCAATCAAATAAAAAAAAAATACACTGACGTTAGTTTTGATCGGCTCAACAATCTGTTTATCAGTTTCTTTTATTCTGCGTTAATTGAAACATTTCAATATTTATCGTGTGAGTGAACGGAATGTATAAATAAATGTCCATAACTGTACATGTTTGTGATTTTTTTTTTATAATAAATACTGGACATTACTGGAAAATGTACAGTTCGTGAATGATTCGATACCATTTATAGAATAGAAATGTGGCATAAACACTAATGGTTATATTTACTGATTTAAAAAGGGAGATTCTTCATTTCGGCTGTGATTTTTATTGCAAGATTTTTGCAAATGTACGGTCTTTTCCGCCCGTGAATTCTTACCATGCAAGATTGTGGGTGCGTTACTAACTTTTTTCTTAAATTCCAGCTATCATTAACACGACAAATATTTGTGGGATCCACGTATATTGGTTTCGTGTCTGGGTGTCGTGGCACCGCAAGTCCTTCGTAGTTCCTGATACCCACGGTACTAATGTGGAGCCAGGACTAAGTTTGTGACTGTTGGGGTGTGTTTTTTTTTCTGAGACTGGGCCGATTCCACTAGCTGTTAGCCACTAGAATTATAGAGGTTGATTCATCAATACTTACTTCTTTAAGGAAAATAATATCATAATATGAGTCATTAAAAAATATTTATTGCATTAACCGCAGAACTTATAATAATTAATAATGTTTACATTATAAACTTTACAATTTGCTTGTTACAATAACTTTGTCCGACGGCTGGTTCAGTCTGCTTTAAGCGCCTGTTTTACCACCTCTGTGTGAGTTATATTTTCCTAATAAATTCAACGTTTAAATATAAGTCACACTCTGGTATACATACCGGTAGGAAGATGTCTATTTGGTAGTTCAGAAAATAACTGTCTTATATGATAACTAGTGGTTAAATTTAGTTGGCGAGAAGCTAACTGCGGAGCGAGAGGCCTCGGGCTCAATTCCCTCACTAACAGAAATGTTTGTGTGATCCACAAATATTTGTTTCGCGTTTGGGTGTTGTGGGACCGTAAGTCCCTCGAAGTTCCTGATACCCACGACACAGATAAACCCAGTGTGGGTTCAGGACTATGTTGACTATTGAGTGTATTTATTTAAATATGACTTAAAGACTGTGAAATAGACCTTTAATATTCACGCCTGTGTCGCGCCACCCTTCTTGTGTATGGGGATTAAATCTCGGAGTAACAAAACTGTTAAGAGTCAATAAACTACTTTCCATATGAATCATCATCGTCATCATCAGCCACGGGACGTCCACTGCTATCATAGGCCTCCCCCAAAGATTTCCAGACCGACCTGTTGGAAGCGGCCTGCATCCAGCGACATCCTGCGACCTTTGTCATATATCACTTATATGACTTTTAGCCGCAATAGCTCAGCCGGGAGTGGTATGGACTATTAATTGTTATTTATCGCTTGCTTTAACAGTGAAGGAAACATCGTGAGGAAACCTGCATACCTAAGAACTCGATAAGATTTTTCGAAGGTATGTGAAGTCTGCCAACCCGCATTAGGCCAGCGTGGTGGACTAAGGCCTAATCCCTCTCATTCAGTAGAGGAGGCCCGTGCCCAGCAGTGGGACGAATATAAAGCTAGTAAAAACAAAAAAAGAACAAATGACTTTTACTTTTCCATATGAATACCGTAAAACATGCAAATTCCAAATATCCTTAAAATCACACGATATTCAAAGGTATTGACCGCAATAATGTGTGTCGTGAGTTGGACGCGTTCGTGACTAATGCAATTGCTGTAATTGTAAAGATTAGCTCTTTCTTCGCGTCGAGGTTAATTGCAATTTTAAACGCTCCGTAAACTGGCTTACTGAAAACTCCGGTCTGGATCGATAAAGTAAATAAAATGGAACTAAGCTCCGTAAGGGTTTTAAAGACCGGGTGAACTAATTGAATAAGGACCTCGGGTTAACGCCACCCGGCTCAGTGTTTATAGTGAACTCACGAGATAAGAAAATGATATCGACTAGTTTCACGTTTGTTCCACATTGTCGTGAGGTACATTAGGGAGTAGGCTAAAGACAGGGATAGCATGAGAAAAAAGGGATGGGACCAATCTTTTCTTTTTACTTGAATACTAGGCATGTTAACGTGGACAGTCTTTAGACATCTAGACATGTCATCCGCCTGTCATCCGCCCCTCGATTCGCTTCTACCCTCTTCGTAATGTGACGAAGCATGATGTGAAGGCCGGCATGATTCTGGTGACCACCGATAATTTTATTATCTGTAAGCAACCACTCATCGAATACGATACGCCCAAACACGGCTGCGTAAAATATACTTTCCTTCTGAAATCCAACTTCAATCATTATATCAATAAGGTAATCTCCACAAATATGCCTACACACATGTACTGCTTTATCGTCATTGTTTTTATCGTCAACAAATATTGTTGTTGTTATCAGGTGATTCGGATTCACCGAAATGATATTTCGACAATACTCATAAATCGTTTCACTTCACAGTGTCAGATCAAAAGCGTTTTGTACACCACAAATGTGTCACAGTACGCATATTCTTTCTGCCTGGTGGTATTTTGGCTTATCGCCAGGATCCGCCTTCCTACTTAAACGTTTACATCTTGCCAGATCTTATCCACCCTTCGCAATGAGTTGAATTGGCTTATACAACTTGTCACAGAAAGCTGTGATCATATTTGGATGCAAATATGCAATAACATTTCTACCCAACTTAAGTAAAAATTGAGATATTGATTTTATTTGCTAAATTTATTGCATTTAAGTAGTTTAAATTCCGTGTTTTATACAATCATAAATGGAACATTACCCATATACAATTATGCAAAGTAGAACTTTAAATAATTCATTTAAGTCAATGAATTTAGTAAAATAAAATTGACGTCTATATTTTTACCAGATGTGGGTTGAAATGTTATTGAATATTTGCATCCATTTAAGGATCGTTAGATACACCTGAAAGACAATGGGTTTTAAATACCGGATCTTATCAATATCTAAACATCGTAAAATGTTACGCTAATTTTAATCATTCATTTATTACGGTAGATGACATTCCTATGAATTAAGTGAAGTGAGTGAGCGAGAATAACAATGTTGGAGTAAGACAAAAGCTCAGCTGATTATTATTTGGTGATGTCCCAAAAGGTTGAAGTCGAATATCGACAAGTTAACGATGAAAAAAACTGCGCGGGACAGTACACAATTTATTCATTTCAATGTTAATTATCATTTTACATTCTACTGTTAAGTTGCATAAGCCGTCTGCGTTGCTAGAAGCCGTGGGTTTGATTTCCGCACCAAGACAAATGATTGTGTGATCCCTGAATATTTATTTCAGTTTTGGGTGTTGTGGAACCCCAAGCCCTTCGTAGTTCCTAATACCCACGACACAGTATAACCTAGTGTGGGCTCGGGAGTACGTGACTGTTGGGTGTATTTATTTATGTGTACTACTGATGGCAAGAAACCATTTTTCTTTTTTTATATTGCAAATGCGTTAAGAGTTTTTTGTATATATTCTCGGCTGTGACAGACGCTTGCAATTTGCACCGCGTTCTAAGAACAGTACTCATTCACACCCACGGCCATTTCACAGAAGTCCGAGGCGATCGGTTTATTGTTGTACATGCACGCATTTTACTCCCGATTTTCCTCGTTTATTCTCGTGAAAATTCGTTGAAATTATTCGATGGTAATTTCTCAATGATTTCTCAAAATTAGTTTTTTATATTTAAAATGCGATGTTTGATCTTTTGGATAATTATTTCAAGCCGTTATCCTACTGAGCCAATAAGGCCCTATTTACACGAAAAGAGTTACTCGCTCGATTGAGGCAAGCCATACACGTATACACTGGCTGATCCTGGAACACGATCCACACAAGACGTGTGGATCTCTATGGCAGGTTTTAACACCATATGTACGGTGGTGGCTATCCGGACGTATATGAATATCCTACCACCATCAAATTCAACTGGGCCTACAGGTTTAACTTAGTGTGGGGTCAGGACTATGTGTCTGTTGGGTGTATTTATTAGTTATTTATTTACGTTATCTTATGACTGCTTTGACAATAACTTTCTGTAGACGATTAGTTTTTCCAGGATAATAAATCATAAGGTTGTAGTTCCACATTTCAATAGTGTACGCATTGCGGCAGGAAATTGGATTCCTGGCCATAATGACACGTCATACAGGACAATGTTACCTGTAAACTACCATTGTGGTTTTGGACATGTTTTCCACGGCTTCTATTTACGAAACTTGATAAATTACCATCCTTTTGTGAAGATAGAAAATTCCTTATTATGGTTTTAAATAATGAACTATTTTTTAAAGGTGCCTTGCGGATTCGACTATCGTTTTTTTATTTTTTATTTAGTTGAATGACGAGACGAGCAAGTCGCTAGCCTGATAGTAAGCCCCACGCCGGCCCATAAACAGAAGCAACATCACGAACTTTGAATTACAAAGCACTGAATGGCACTGAACTGCGCTCGTCACTCCGAGACATAAGATGTTAAGTCTCATAATGCCTAGTAATTACACTGGCTTCAATGTCCTTCGAACCGAAACAGCAGTTCCAAGCCAAGCAATACACTGTTGCTTGGCGGGAGAATAGACAAAGCGGTGGTACCAACCCAAACGGCCTCACGCATACGAGGGACCTATCACCTTTATAAATGATATTTTGGAGCCAATAATAATTGATGTTGTTTCGATTGTTTCAGAGTTCTTCCGCAAACTGCTGAAGTTGTCTCGTGAGGAGTTTCACGCGATGTTCAAGAGAACATATGGCATGATATATGAACAACACTCATATGTATTCGAAAAATTGTTCGAGGAATTAGAAAGGTAAATAGAATTATTATACAGCATTGTAATAATGACATAGCCCAGCGTATTAGTGGCGGAAGGCAGGCCACATAGCTCACAGAACCGATAACCGATAGGGCAGAAAGGTTCTGGAATGGAAGCCACGTATTGGCAAGCACAGCGTTGGGCGTCCGCCTACAAGGTGCTGATAAAGGTCGCAGGAAGTCGCTGGATACAGGTCGCTTCCAACAGGTCGGTTTAGAAATCTTTGAAGGAGGCCTATGTTCAGCAGTGGAAGTCCTGTGGCTGATGGCCATATTTGAGTGGTAGAGCCACGTTGTAGACAGTTTTGTCTACATGAATGGGCCGGGTCGACCGGGCCGTTACCACTGTCTCACAGAAGATCGACGTAAAGTAGCGGCTTGCTGCTGCGTTACGTACTGTACTGTCAGACTGGGGTTCGATATGACTAACGACTGTGGAACAGAATCAATAATAATAAAGCTCAAATTAGACCTAGTTACTCAAAAAGGAACTTACCCACAGCAAGTTCAAATGGCGATACTGATTTTGTTTTACTAAATTCAATAATTTAAACTAATTTTATCTAAATCGGGCATGATATACAGGGTTACTTTTAAAACACCAACAACCTTCCATGACTAGATAGCTAACCCTATAAGGAACATCTTTTGTTACTTTTGTTAATTTGTTAGATTTTATTTTCATATAAACATAAGTATTAATTTAATTTCCGGCTGGAATGTTTATATCCCTACGCGCATTGCAAAGATTACATAAAGAAACCCCTGCGAAGCGTGAGGAAGGGGGTGCAGCGCTAGCACATTTGAATTTGACCCATTTATCTAGCCGCCAGTCGTCTGTCATTCAGTCATTTATTTTTTCAATGTATTAAGTTATGTCCGAACTCATAGAACAAAAGTTGTCCCTTATGGGGTTAGCTATCTAGTCCTGCGAGGTTGCTGGTGTTTTAAAAGTAACCCTGTATATTCCACGTAAGAAAATTACAGTATTAAAATCAATTAATTTTGCAAAACAAATCAGTATCCATTTGAACGTGCTGTGGTTTGGTTCCTTTTTGCGTAAGTAGATCCAATTTTCATGCGTAAACTATGACAAATTATTGCACCACGATTCATACATGATCATAATGTACGGAATAACTAGAAAAATATATATAATGCAACGCATCATAGGATATTCCTGCGAAGCATAATATTTACTTTAGTGGTTATAGCAGCCGTGTTCGATAATAAACATTAGGTGTACTGCGGTCGGTGGCGTGGCTTCAACAGTAGATTGTAATTCAATGAATTCAACAGTATATTCGTTAGAACTTTATTTTAGTAGAAACATGTTTCACCACTGTCCTGATGATTTTGATGACATCAAACTTTTGGTGCACTAAAATTATAATAAAATAATAAATACACCTAACAGTCATACGCATAGTCCTGACTACACACTACTTCACACTAGGTTAAACCTGTATCGCGGATATCAGGAACTACGAGGGACTTACGGTCCCACAACACCCAGACCCGAAACAAATATATATGGATCACGCAAATATTTGTCTCGGTGCGGGAATCGAACCCACGGCTTCTCGCTTCGCAGTTGGTGTATGATCTACACTTTGGTTTTTCTATTCATGGGATTATGTTTTTATCAAAATTTATTTCCAGCAAAATTATGGTATTTAGTTACATAGTTTTCATTCCTAAACAGGGATATGTAACTAGGCAATTGTTTTTAGTTTGTTTCAGACTTTACCGCATTTAATAATTAGTTTTATGTAATTTTAAGATCAATTTCCAGAACCAGTTGCACCTCTGCCTACCCTTTCAGGTATAAAGGCGTGAACTTATGTAAGAATAATAAATGATCCGATGTTTGTTCAGGTACTACACGCACGGCAACACAAATTTCGACGCGATGATGGACTCATTCTTCGCGATACTCTACAAGAAGATGTTCACTGTACTCAACTCGCAGTACAGTTTTGATGAAAAGTGAGTAGATAACTCTTCTTTTTTTTAATTTATGGCCTCGCATTATCATGCATTTCGCCACTGACAAGTATAATTTATTCTCTCTTCACAAGAACGATGAAATATCGGTGTGGACGTTTTCAAGGTCTTGTTGGAGTTTTGGTGTCAATTCCTTCCAGTACGATGCTTAATTCAGTTATTTCAATGTTTCCATACACTTTTCATCACAGTTAATGTTTATTGCACAAGCCACACCGCTTTTATACAACAAACACAACTTTAAATTAGTTGTTGAAATCAAATAAGCGACGAACCGCACTATTAGAATTCCCGCCAAAACTCCTCGAGTATACAACTCAATTATTAAATAATTTTTCTTAAGGTACGTTTTGAGTTTAAAAAAAATGACTCAAAAAATAAAATATAATATTTCATAAACGCAAATAGCAGTAAAATAAATAACAGTCTGTTTGAGCTACATTTTGAAACGACTTTTTTAATCTGATAAATAACGAGCACCTTGGAAGACGAATTGATTACCACCTTTTTGAAGTGTGTTAATCACACATTATCTACAGCAATGTTCTATGATGGGACACCTGTATGGAGACACCCTACGGTGAACATAACTGGGCAGCTGTAGTGCTTATGATATTAACAGTATTAACCCGCGCTTACGAGCCCATTATCGCTGTTAATTATCTGTCAACGTGCGTGTTGCAGTAGTGTCCCGTAGGTGTTTTATAGGGCTGTCTTTATAAACATCTTCTAGGGTTGTCACGAGTTCGGCAGTCATGAGTACGGTCGGCTACAAAAATGGTCAGGTACTCTTTGATCAACTGATTGTAATTTAATTTACTGTAAAACATCACCACATCATAAACATCTTCTAGGGTTGTCACGAGTTCGGCCCTCATGAGTACGATTGGCTACAAAAATGGTCAGGTACTCTTTGATCAACTTAATGTAATTTAATTTATTGTAATGCTGGTGGGAGGGTACCTGATATTTTTTTACCAATTGAATAGCGACCACCATACACATGGTGTAAAACTCGCCATAGTGGCTCGTTCAGTCGAGTCGCGTTCCGGGATCAGCCAGTGTATATCTTCAGGCCGGCATGATTCTGCCGACCGTTGAGGGGCTCAGTGTCTCTTGACGATCGATAGTATGTATGGACTGCACTGTACTTAACATCCGGTCCAGTGTAGTCACTTTGCTGTGCCAGGATAAAAAATAACTAAGAAATTCGCTTTGAAAACTTTCCACCGCAACTTGAACTACTGTCTCACAGTGTACTACGCCTTACCCGAAACCCACTTTCCCAGTAGTAGAGTCAACATCCCATATAAACTTGTCCCATGTTTGTTCAGCAACTATGTTCTTTACATTCGGTTTTATTGTCACGTTTGTGAGACGCCTGTTGCTAGACTTTCTAATAAACTTTACTAGCAAATTCTGTTTTATGGGTGAAAGGATTTAAAACGTTTGTGCTGTTGTTTCTTGGATTTATTTCTCCATTTTCTTATGCGAAAGGGATTAAGTTTTTTAGCTTTGAAAATGATTTCTGTCACCATGCGACAGACGTCATCCTATACAAATGCGACAATCGTAAGTAGGCTGGTTATAAGTTTTGGAATTAATTGATAATGCGTAGAATATTCACAAGGTGGTAGGTCCCTCGTATGCGAGAGGCCGTCTGGGTTGGTACCACCACTTTATATATTTCTGCCGCCAAGCACCAGTGTGTAAAAATTAAATTACTATTTTTTATTTGATCTTCGTCAGAACCAGTCCTGTGTAATGATTTCACTATATATTCTTGAAATGAAAACTACCTCCATACTGTTACTAGATGGTAGGTCTCTCGTTTACGAAAGTTGGTCTGGGTCCACTGCGCCGACTTCTGATCCCGAAACGCGACTCGCCTGATCCAATAACTATGGCTGGTTTTTCACCATGTATACAGTTGTCACCATCCAATCCGGTACAAGAAAGAACAGATACCTTTTCCAAAATTCAGGCAATGCTAACCTTGTCTTCCCTCATTCCAGATACTTGAAGTGTGTAAACGAACACATGCGAGACATCCAACCGTTCGAGGATGTGCCCAACAAGCTGTCGGTGCAGCTGCGACGAGCCGTGGTCGCTACCCGCACCTTCCACAAGGCGCTGCGAGCCGGCGCTGATGTCGTCAGGAATATGATTAAGGTATGTATAGCCCAGCGGATTAGCAAGCTGAAGTGGCAGTGGGCAGGCCACATAACTCGCAGAACCGATAACCGATGGGGCAGAAAGGTTCTGGAATGGAGGCACGTACTGGCAAGCGCAGCGTTGGACGTCCGCCTACAAGGTGGACAGACGACCTGATAAAAGTCGCAGGAAGTCGCTGGATGAAGGCCGCTTCCAATAGGTCGGTCTGGAAATCTTTGGGGGAGACCTATGTTCAGTAGTGGACGTCCTGTGGCTGATGATGATGATGTGCTTAAAAATGTCACAGTCTGAGTGGTCGAGCCACGCTGTAGACAGTTTTGTCTACAGCATGAATGGGCTGGCTCGACCGGCTCGTTACCACTATCTCACAGTATACTGACGTAAAGTAGCGGCTTGCTGCTGCGTTTCGTAGGGTCAGTGAGATATCCGGATGCCCAAACCCTCCTCCCCTTCCCAATCCCTAATTATGCCTTTCCTTTAAGGTCGGCAACGCGCCCATGACTCTTCTGGTATTGTGGACGCACATGGGCGGTGGAGATCACTTACCGTCAGGTGACACACTTGCTCGTTTTCCGGTCTATATAAAACTCTTTGGGCTTTGAAACTGCATTAGTCGAATTTAATAGCTATGTCATCAAATATAACACACATAAAACATCGATCTCTCGATCTGTTTCAACTGAATACTTGGTTAATATTGTGAAATAAAACCCGACTAGACGATATAAATTTCAATGAGTTTTTAGAAAAACTACATTGGCGATGTTCCAAATGTACCCACGTAAGTAAATCATAGTCGTCCTTGATGGAAACCGTAACAATATAAATAAACGAGATGGTGTTGTACATAGTCTCGACTCTAGATCCCATAGAGTTCTGTGAGGTGTATTATAAAAAATACACCCAACAGTCACGGACATAGTCCTGGCCCTACAGTAAGATACTAGTCTTGTGTCGTGGGTATTAGGAACTATGAGGCTTTCGGTTTCACAACACCCATATCCGAAACAAATATTTGTGGATCACACAATCATATGTCTCGGTGCGGGGATCGAACCCGCAGCCTCTCGCTTCACAGCCGGCTACTCGCCCCCTGCGCCACGGAGGCTGTCTGCCGTCTGTCTGTCATATTACACCCGTAATATAAATTATTATAATAGGGTAGTTGACTTGGTTTTTTATTATTTAAAACAAGATGTTACGTTACCCAAAACCTATTGCAGAAATGATTTCATTAATGCGTCTATAGAATAGACGTAACGTCTAATATAAGGTCTTTTCTGCTAATGAGAGAGGCTTCAGTCTAACGATGGCCTAATACGGGTTGGCATACTTCACATACTTTCTTTCAGCCAACATGAAATAAAATGTAAGATGTAATAACACGCGAACGAATCGGCAGGACGTGTGATGACGCGAGAGGCGAGAGTTTATTTCTGAGGCGGGACATTGTAAACATCCTTTTCTACATGGAGGAAACGGTCACTAAACGGGAGCGAACGCGGTTTTTAACTGCCAGCAGTAATGTAACTATGTTATACATTTTAGTTTGTTTTTTTTTTTATTTAATCGAATGACGAGGCGAGCAACTCGCTCGCCTGTCGAATTTTGAGTTATAAAGCATTGCATGGCACTGAACTGCGCTCGTCACCCCGAGACATACGATTTTAAGTTCTATTATGCCCAGTAACTTCATTGGCTTCAATGTCTTTCGAACCGAAACACAACAGTGCTTACACACTGTTGCTTGCCGGCAGAAATAGACCTCATAGCGCCTTGCTCGTCTCTTCAATTCAATCAAATAAAAAGAAATCCCTTTTATTTTATATATTCGTACATTAAATGATCATTACTCTACAGTGAATGAGCAAACATACCAAAAGCAATTAATCTGTGTCGGTAAAATTATTTTTTAATGTGGTCATATATTTTGGGAATACGATCAGACGTTGGCCGCAATTCAGTGACAAATGCAACTAATTCGCGGAACCATAGAGCAACCACCCACCATAGGAATGGCTGGTCGAGACACTATGGCTGACAGACTGCATGGTTTTTAAACTCGGAACGTTTTCTACTAATTTAATTACAAATATACGTATGTTCGGTGACTGTCTCCGTGGCGCAGTGGTATTGCGTACGCGGTACGACTGGTCTCGGGTTCGATCCCCGGGTCGGCTAAAGTGGAATTGGGTTTTTCTATCACGAAATGCTCAGTATCAGCCGGAAGTCTGGAATTGGACATAATAAATAATATATGCTATGATGCTAAAACTTACAATGTAAATAAGACTAACATAGTATGTAAAACTAATGTCCGACCTTCCACTGCAATTATTATACGCTGCACTAACAAGAAATGTAATTCTTATAACAGTAAAAAAAACTAATAACGGTATGGACCTAGATTCCGTAGTGTCTAATTGATTTTACATACATAGACTCACGCCTGTTTCCCATAGGGGTAGGCAGAGGCAACGGTCTTCCATCTGCTACGATCCTTACACACTTCTTTCACTTTCTTCCTGCTTCACTTATTAAATTCCTCATCCATGCACGTCGGTTTAGGGTACTTCTGACTTGGCCTTTCTCGAGAATTTGATCTAAGAAAGTTCGCTAAAATAGCTAAATTAATTATTATTATTTATTTTTATTTAATTTAATTAAAGATTGTGTTTATAGAAAAAAACTCTGACATTAACTTCGCATAAATTTAAATAGACATCGGCAAGTCCCGTTCATCCCGTCTAGTTAGTCGGGATGACATTCGCAATGAGTCATTATCACGAGCGCCTCGCGGCAGGGCGCCGGCTCTCACTTCTCAGTACGTTGATCCCACTCGGCGCCGCCGCGACATTCAGATTTATTGCATACACTGGATGTTACACGTGGGTTTACTCGCACTTTGTACAGTGACAGATGAGTAGTAGAGTCACGGTGTAGACCAGTGTTTCCCAACCTTTTTGAGGCCACCACCCTGCCCCACCTTAAATGTTAAGGTTTTGTTAAATGTGTCACCGATATCTAGCATTGCATTTAAATAACCCAAAGCGAAGGGGTTAAAGTGGTGTCGAGTCCATTTTTAAATTGCCCCCCCCCCCCCCTTAAACTATCAAATTGCCCCCCTGTGGGGCGTGGGGCCCACGTTGGGAAACACTGGTGTAGACAGTTATGTCTTCAAGAATGGGCCGGCTCGACCGGGTCGTTACCACGGTCTAACAGAAAACTGACGTAAAGTAACGGTTTGTTATTGCGTTTCGTACCGAGAGTGAGATAACTGGAGACCCAAATCCCCGTCCCCTTACAATCTCCTCTAAGGTCGGCAACGCGCCTATGATTCTTCTAGTATTGTGGGTGTACATGGGCGGTGGAGATCACTTACCATCAAGTGACCCACAGTTTTCTATTAATTTAAGAAGTTTTTTATTTGTTTTGACGCCTCCACTTAGACACGCAATCCACTCTACCATTACCCAATCATATTTAATTCATCAAATAAACAAACTTACAGAGAGATTTCTTTATTACACTGTAGTCGTCTTGATGTGTTGAACACGTGTTGGTCTGTTTGTCGCTGTTCGCAAATAATCGCATTTAAATTAAACCAAGTGATTCACGCCCTTACACATTTAGTCATCGGAGGAATTAACATCGCACTGTAATTGTGTTCGCTTCATTTTTATTGTTAATTACAACACAAGATGCCGACAGTTTAAACAGATTGTTTTGTATTGCCTACTCAAAGCATAATGCAACTGAGATGATGTGATGTAAAATTAAAAACCTAAAAATAAAACTCAAACTATTTTGTGTCGGTAGTGCTGTAGTTTAATGGACAATGTTTTTTTTAATAGCATACACCGGCAAACGAACAAGTGGGTTGCCTGATGATAAGTGATCTCCACCGGCGATGCACACCCACAACACTAGAAAAATCATAGGCGCGTTGCCGAGCTCAAAGGGAAGGAATAATTAAGGGATTGGGAAGGAAAAATCCCCATCGATTTTGGCCTTCATATATCTCACTCTCCGTACGAAACGCAGCAGCATGCTGCTACTTTACGTTGGTTTTCTCTGAGACAGTGGTAACGACCAGACTCGTATAGTCATTCAAGCAATAAAAAAAAAGACTACCTGATGGTAAGACATCATCGTTGCCCATAAACGCCCTCAGTAGCACGGACTCATGGGCCCTAATCAACTTTTGAGGAGACTTCCTTTGAATTTGGAGACAGGGTGAAAGAAGGAAAGCTTTATTCGTGTAAAACTGTACACAGTAACAATATTACGATAATAATAATAATGGTTATTGTGGTTATTGTAACTGCTAATGGGTTGATACTAAAGAGCCTAAACCAACACCTTCAAAGGCTCTCGATTGGTCATTGGATCAAGAGCCAGATTCAGAAAGCGGTGTTATTGGACACGGCACACATTGTAAGGAGGTTCCTCACACTGGGGTCCTAACCACTGGTGGCTTGGGTCCTAGGCCTCGCCACTGGAGGGTGATATTTTTTATATTTTTAAATGTGTTAATTTTTACAAATGTTATATTTAAAAAAGTAAAAAAATTGGTTGTCTGTAAAGTCGGTTTACTGACGATAGTTGAACGTGACAACGTCTTAAGAAAATACTGATGGAATGGTAGCATTTTTCAAAAGAAAATTTTAATTTCATTTGTTTAATAGATTTGTATGTATATAGAGAAGGAGGTAATTGTAAATCACAATGAAATTGATCAAGTTATCTATTTGTACGCATAAATACAATTATGTAATTTTTTTTTTTTACAATTTAATAGTTTTTACAAGTATAAATGTGCGTTGAGCAATAGCAGCTGTCCACGCAGACGCATCGCTCACTCAAGTAGGAGAGAGACGGATGTCGAAAGCTGCCGAACGCAAAGGCCGATTGTGCTTCTTTGTCGCTCGTTCCGCGCTCTCGCTTGCACTTCAAGCCTTACATGGAACGCCTCAGAGCGAGGTAACGCCGCATGAGTCATGTTTTTTCGTGCGTGCAGCCGGCTCTATCGAATTATAAGACGTTGTCACGTCAAAAAATAATTTTAGAATAACGAGTACTGTACAAATGGTTATTATTTGATCTCCATTCATAGAGATGGAATAAGAGTTGTAGTCAGTATTGTTTGATCCGCAGGTGGGAGTTAGCCAGGAGTGTGTGACGTCATGGGCGCGGCTGCGTTACTGTGGAACATGCGGCGGCAGCGACCGTCCCGCTTGCTCCCGGTACTGTCACAATGTCATCCGCGGCTGTCTGCCCGCGCACGCCGACCTGGGAGACCACTGGGATGCGTATGTCGGTCAGTGTTCACTTACTGTCTAAACGACTGGTTGGCAGAACCACAGCTTCGTGGTCTCCATCTCGGCTCGGAATAAATCTTACTATCTAAACGACTGCTACTGCGCCTGTCGAGGCTACAGCTTCGTGGTCTTCATCTCGGCTCGGAATAGAAAGTACGCAAAATCTTATTTCGGCTGGATCATAAAGCTGTGGGATAGTTTGCCGGCGTACCCCTTCCCTCCTTCCTACAACATGGGATCTTTTTAATGAAGTGCGAAGAATCAATTAGGCACGCTGGCATAAGTATGCCGACCTACTATAAATACATTGTCTGTTGTTAGACACTATTCTTGGATTGCGCTACACTTACCATCAGGTGTGGCACAGAAAAGACTGAGCCAGGATAAAAGAATCGTGACGTGGATTGGAATTTTAGCAATAAAATTGATAATTAATTCATGTGAAAATCCTGGCTCCGTAGTCGGTTGTACTGGTAAAGTATAAGACATAATATTCTGATTATCATTTGATGGCAAGTCCACCCCGAAGGCCTGCTGGGCGGGTAGTTTGGAATCTCCCGTAATCGGACCAAAGCTTTTTGATTACTCAGGGTGGCAGGAAGGCATTTTTTTGGAACGAAGTTCCTTACGGCAGGCTTGGAGGGGATAGGGATTTCGCTGCGTGACCGAACTGAAAAAAATGTGATAGTAAAACCGTACGAAAAAACCGTAAGAATAAAAGCGTTAAATGAGACGTGCGCATGCGCGACAGACGCATAACCAGCCAGCGTTAGTTCCTTTTTTAAAATGAAATTCATTCAGCCAGTTATAGTTAAAGTATTTTTATATCTCCTTAGATTTTTAAAAGATTATTACATAAGTTGATAAAAAATGCTATACAATAGCTTTACCGCGGCAGTCTCCGAGTGCCACACGTCTTTTTTTTATTTCTATTTTTCTATTCTATTTCTATGTAATTTTATGTTGTCCAACAAAAATAAAGAGACATATTTTGTTATTTTAGTTGATAATTTGAATTTTTTGCAATTTGTGTAGATTCTACATTAGCCGAAGGAACTTCGTTCCTACCTGGTGTCCCACGACACACACCAATTTTTTTTATTTCTCCACTTCTAAGAAGAATGTTAATGCTGGATTACGTTATTCTATTGACTTAAGTTAAAAAGGTTTTAAGGATATTCGAACAGATAAAAAGACATTCAGTGGTGGTAAATTTTTGTGTACATTCTTCCAGACGCCGTAGACAAAGTAGCTGATCGTCTACTTGGCCCGTTCAACATAGCTATGGTCGTCGAACCGATAGACATCAAAATATCCGAAGCCATCATGAGCTTCCAAGAGCACAACCAGGAAATATCGCAGAGGATATTCACCGGCTGTGGGAAACCAGTCCTAGGGGGTGGAGGGGGCGCTGGACCGTTCTTCGCACCCGACAGGGCCAGAAGATCCCCTCGATCCATTCCAGAGTTCGACTGGAATCAGAAAGCGAACGGAGATACTGACTTCGAACTTGAGGCTTCGTTCGAAAACCTCGTGAATGGAGATCATCAGCTCCTCAGTATCGGTACTCCTGAGGAGATCAGGAAGGCAGCGGCTGAGATGGCTGAGCAGGCTAAGTTGAGAGCGAAGTTCCTTGAATACGTGAGAGGGAATATACCTCTGGAGGAGTATGAGAGGCACGAGAGGAACAAGCGGGACGCGGACCCTGAACCTGCGCCCGCCGGTGAAGTGGATATCAACTTCAAATCGTACGAGTTTGATAAAAAGAACCAGAAGAAGAAGAAGCCTGCTGCCAAGAGTGATGATAGTCACGGTTAGTTCGGGTTTTTAAATACATAATTTTAGGTAGACGCGAGGTGGGACAATCCGCTGCGTGATGGACCAACCACATGACCCAGATGATTTCTGGCGAATAAAAGCTGCCCAGGACTGCGATGGCTGGCGATCACTTGAGGATACATGCATTTAAGTGGTAGAGTCACGTGAACACTTTTGTCTACAGCACAAATGACAGCTGATGGCAGCTCTACTGGGTTATTACCATTTTCTCACAGAATACCGACGTGAGCTTGCTGTTGTTTTTTTTTCTCTCGACTTCTTATGAATCCTAACTAGTTATTCCTTCTTTAGTTTGTGTAATCTACATTTATTATATTGTTTATGGGAGTATGGGTGTGGTAGGATCGAATCCGTGACACATGGTATCAGGTTATAACAGTGTTTTCAGTGCTTTCTTCTATCTCTGCACCACCTTAGGTTGACCGGCAGAGAAGTCCACCTATACATTTATGTATGAAGTGTATAATTTACATGCTAATCACTGTAAACCCCCAGGTTCCGAGTGGGGTGGTCCTGCTCTAGAGAAGTTGGTGCGCGAGACTCGCATGCGCGTGCGCAACACCCGCCGGTACTGGAACCATCTGCCCGCGCTGTTGTGCAACTCCGCCAGTCAGCCCAACGCGCCGTGCTTCAACGGAACTGAAGTCGCCAGGTACGTCTTGCAGTCTTTGTTATGTCTTGGAAATTCCATAGCATTGCCAACCTGGTGGTTGAATTCATATCCGTCTGGATCGACCATCGTACTCATGGTGTTAAAACCTGCTATAGTGACACACCTTTTATGGATCGGGTTCCAGGATCAGCCAGTGTATATCCGGTTCTCCCGAGCGGATTGCGACATGACTTGATGGTTGCGGGCGAGTATTAGGGTATAACCTTGTATCCCTGTGACTGCATTGGTCATCCGTCTGTCCTGTCTCAGGTCCCTCGATTTGCTTCTTCCCTCTCTACGGAGTGTGAAGAAGCATTTACACAGGCAGGCATGATTCTGACAACCATCGATAAACTCATTGTTTGTCGGTGGTCGCTGGTTTTTTGACTGCACTGCGCTTAACATCAGATGTAGTGCAGTTAAAAGCTTTGCCGTTCTTGGACAAAAAGAAAAATGTTTTAGCAAAACTGAGACAAATAGCATTATAATATTACCGCTTCCCTTTAAAATAATGTTTAAACACGGATTTAATCTTTCAAGCAAACAATGTTGTTTCGTATGGCTTCTTCTCAGTTTTCTGTGAGCCCGTCTAACATCAAATCAAATCAAGTCAATCGAACAAGTGTATGCATGCTTCATACACAACTGCCTGCAGCTTGGTTCTACCATTTCCAAAATTATCTGGATATTGATGTGTATGATGAAAGGATTTTTTTTTTATTTCCAGTTACACACTAAACGCAGCAGGTGAAGGTGCAGCGGGTCTGGCTTCGAATCCAGAGGTCCGTGGGGTGGTGGTACCTGCCGCCGTCACCATAGCAACCGCCGAGACTGACACACTCAAGACCCTCACGGCGAGGCTGAAGGACGCGTTCAACGGCGTCGAGGTCGAATGGACTGACTCAGGATATAGTGGTGAGTGCTCACGCCTGTAACCTCGAAAGGGTAGGCAGAGGTGTGACTAGTACACCCACATTTCGCTAAAAGTATTTCCGTCCTATGATGTGATAAGGAAAGAACTGAGACCGAGCACAATTCCAGGCTCCTGGTTGATACTGAACATATCGTTTTTTTTATAGCATAGGCCGGCAAACGAGTAAGTGGATCACCTGATGGTAAGTTATGCCACCGCCCATGTACACACATAATACCAGAAGAATCATGGGCGCGTTGCCAACCTTAAAGAAAAGGGAAATTTAGGGATTGGGAAGGGGAGGGGGATTTGTGCCTCCGGATATCTCACTCACCGTACGAAACACAACAACAAGCCGCTACTTTACGTCGGTTTTCTGTGAGAGTGGTAACGACCCGGTCGAGCCAGCCAGTGTTTGATGAATTAAATCAGTAATGTATCTACATAATTATGTACGATGTGATCGAGGAATTTTCGACCTAGTACTTTCTTTTATTTCATTGAATGACGAGACGAGCAAGACGCTCCCCTAATAGTAAGCACCACGCCTGCCCATAAACAGAAGCAATACCACACAGAACTTTGAATTACAAAACACTGCATGGCACTGAACTGCGCTCGTCACTCCGAGACATAAGATGTTAAGTATCACAATACCCAGTAATTTCACTGGCTTCAATGTCCTTCCAACCGAAAAACACACACTTACACATTATTGCTTGGCGGAAGAAATAGTAAAATAACATCATCATCATAAGTCACAGGACGTCCATCGCTGAACATAGGCGTCCCCCAAAGATTTCCAGACCGACCCTGTTGGAAGCGGCCTGCATCCAGCGACTTTCTGCGACCTTTATTATCAGGTCGTCTGTCCTTGTAGGCGGAGGTCCAACCCCGCGCTTGCCAGTACGTGGCCTCCATTCCAGAACCTAGTAAAATAAAACAATATTTGGTCACAGATCTTCAACCAAGCGGTTCAGCGTCACAGGACGACCTGGAGGGGGTGGAATCGGGGTCAGGGTCGGGAGACTTCGGGAACGACCCCGACATCGGACCGCCTGACGATGAAGACAGCGAGACCGATGATTACGACACAGGTGTGTTGGCATTTTTATTTGTTAACCGACTTAAAGAAGGAGGTTCTCGATGGAGTTTTATTTTGCTTATTTTACGACTTGCTCGCTTGCTTATTATACGTACATCGACACAAAAAACTATTATAATGTAATTATTTTACTTTATAACCTTCCTTGTTGGCATAAATTGAGCTGCTCTAATTCAAATAAATAATACTTCAATGTATTGTAAATAAGTTTAGAAAAGAGCAACGTTAGAGTTTTTTGCCCGTTCTTCTTTAACGAAACAGCATTCCGAACTGGCGGTAGAGTTAAAATTTGACTGAATCTAAATATGCATTTTATTGATTTAATAAATCATTTGATTTCGTTGCCAATTATGGGCCGATTAAGTCGAAAAAAAAGCGTTCGATAAAGTTAAGCTGCGATGTGGTCTTATATAAGTTTGGTAAAGATCTGATAACGGAGTACGGAGGAAAATAACAAAACTTCTCAATGGACAACAATATAGTCGTCGCGATTGTGTTATTGGGTTGGAATTTAAATACCGTAGGTATACTTAACATTGAAAACTGAAAAATAAAATAAGTTGTAAGAAACCTTAAAAGCCGGATAATAACTGCCACTGATATTTCAAAACTAACACCCATCATAAAATTCCAGGTTCAGGCACCATCCCAGTGGACGAGAGCTTCGACCCGCCCACACACCCGGAGCAGCCCCCCACCCCGCCCACGCCCATCCTCCCCGAAGTGCCGCGAGTCCTCGACACGCCCACCACCAACGTGCGCCAGAACGTGCCGCTACCCGACTCCCCGGACATCCCGGACATCCCGGACGTCCCGGATGTGCCGGACACGAGCGACATAGTCCCGGATGTGGAGGACACCAGTATCCGGACAATCCCGGAGCCTCCGCCGGAATCCCCGGTCGCGGATGGTGCGGACAGGCCCTCGTTACAGAAGGCCCTGTTCACCTACGCCCTGCCTGTAGTCTGCGCGTGGTTCGGAACTATACTAACTGACTTGTTTTAAATTGGCACGGTGTGGTTTTACAGTGTTGTAGTGTGTAGTAGTGTTCATACACTGCATCCAATGCAGATATATTTACGACTTCGGAAAACGGATTTCGGATCTAGTGCGGAATGACTTAAATTTCCGTTGTCCATAACTTCTCGGATTCAAATTTTCCATTGTCCATAACTTCTCGGATTTTCTCGGATTCGGATTGGGTGTAGTGTTTAAAACAATTGTTGAACGTGAAATTGAGTCATGTAAAATTTATTAACAGTATTATAAGATGATGGGGTAGTTGACTTGATTTTTTTTATTATTTTAATCAAGTTACGTTACTCAAAACCTATTGTAGAAAAAAAATCATTAATCCGTTCGCAAAAAAATAAATTAGAAGTCTTTCAAATCTGTTGGAGGGGGTACTTGTCAAATAACAGACGATTCAAACTTTGACGTCACCGTGATAAATGGGCATTACGGTGCACGCGTGCGAGCGAGATAGTGAGCATACATTTGCTCATGTCAATATTTAAAATCATAATTGCGGGACCATTTTTGAAACGATTTTGATTGTGTTTTAACAAAAGGGTTTCTTTTTCGTATTAGTCTCTGTTGCATATAAAATAATGTATAGTATTCAACATAAGAAACTACCCTATTTTTTATCGAAGACTGTATCGAATTACACGTGAAATGTTTAAATTTTATGTGACTGGAAAAAGTCATGTTTCAAGATGAAATAAATCTTTATTCAATATGAAATCAAATTAAATGAATGAATACTACAACATTGTAAAGTCATGTGTGGATGCCAAATAGAAAGCGTTTTGTATATAGCCTAGTCAGTGGTCGTGGATGGAACGGGATGGTACTAGCAGATGCTACTGTGATATAATGTGGACATAACACGGGAAATTCAAAAAACTCACTAAAACATTACCTACGCAGCTTGTTGTGTATAATTTATTTTACAAAATCCGTTCTCTTTGACATTTCGGAAATAGTGATCGACAATAACAATTCATTTCGGCGGTATCACAAAAAAAAAAACTCAGCCAAATTATGTATTTATTGAAATGATCTTTTTTTATTGTAAATAACCTGTAAATTATAATTACTTAGATAGTAAATGTATGTTTTTATCATTTAACTTATAGGACGCGTGGTCTCGTGGCTTTGTGCCCGTTTTTTTTATCGAAACTTGTTTTTAAGTTATATTCAATGCGCGCGAAATATCTTGATCTGAAGTTGGTCGCGGGCAGTTGGTTACTGTTTTTAAACATTTAAATGCTAGTTAGATCCACATGGAGCTTAAAATGGAGGGAGGGTGAAGTGACTAACTTCAGTCCGGCCAAGATATTTCGCGGTTATAAATGTACGTATGACGTAATGTTACGTCAAATTTCAATTTCAATACGTAATATCGTTTAACGGTCGATTTGAATCAACTATCTTACATTGATAACCCGGATAGATCAACCAATCAAACTAAGTTATTTGTACACGTCACTTACAAACTGTGTTCTGATTGGCTCATTTGTGCTATCTGGAGAATCAATCTAAGATAGTTTATGACCGGCCGGTAGGTACTTGTATAGTCAATGTTACAATAAAAGGCTACATTGTATCCAAACTGACTAAAGTCAGATGTTTTATCAATTGCAATGGAATCAGCATTTTTTATAAAGCGCACAAGCATGATACTTGTAAATAAATATTAAGGTTTTATCGAAAATGAAAATGTTTAAAAATGTAAATAAAAACAACTTAGTCATAGTGATTAAAAGTAAGTTAAGAGACTGAATTGCTTTGGATTATTTTTTAAATTTATAAGTAGAGACCGGATTGCTTATCGATTAATGAATTTTATATCCATTATGTCATATAATTAAAATGGAATTTAAAAAAAAAACATTGATCTGGAAATTCAGGATACTCTCTATAAACTCTATCCCTGTAAATTTTATTTATTGCAATCATCAGAAAAAAATATTTTATTATACTCCGGTCTCTAATTATAGAATATTTTCATTCGGATTTAAGTTTTGCGCATCGACAAAGTACGGTAGGTTATGTTTTCACTGCCTATGAAAGAATGAGACAGTGAATCATACGTTCCTTTCTTTGTCGATATATCGATGCCCGATTTCGTCGACCGTTGCTTAACTTTAGTTGACACTTAACGCCCTGCACACCAAAGTTGTGCGACCTTGGGCTATTTTATTGCCTCGCCGCAAAATTTACATATCTGGTTAGAGTTAGTGGTCATCTAAAGTAAGTAAAGGTCGATGAAATCGGACAAATATATACTTTTTACCGACTGATATATGACATATATTTTATTTATCGATTTGGCTTCAGCTTTACTTTGCTTAGTTGTATGTAATTCATCGCGAATATGTGTTAGGAGAAATTATCGTATGAAACGGAGAAAGTACGAGAGTTATGTAAACTGTAATAAAGTTACAAAACCAGTTAAAATATAGTAAATATACTACTGCAATCTACTACTACTACAATCGACTACTACTACAATAGATGATTTGTAATTACCTGACTAGTTAAAATACCAAACAAGTGCCTGTGCACTGGCGCACTTAGGGTCCCGCACCATACATTTGCATTTATACCACCTTCTTAATGCCTTTTGCATTGTTTACTTGGAATATTTGCTTAAAAACGTATATATTGGCCATCACCTACATTCCATTAACAGATATGAATGGAATGTATAGCTTACCATCATTAGTCTTGATACATCTTACATACAAAATGTGTCAAAAATTACTGCCATTTAGCAAATGTGGTTGTAAAAAGAATATTTTGAACAGCCATTATAAATTCAACCAGTTATCTAGTACAAAGGAACCTTTTAAAGGGACATAAGGAAATATACAGTAGGGTAGTTTTACAAATTCTAATAAGGTTTTTTTAAACCTCTTGGGTCCTAAAAATGAGTAAATTTCCAAGTAAACCAAAATATCCATTGTTTAATATTCTAATGTAGAAAAATAAAACCAAATTTTTCGCTGACGGCCTCCGTCGCGCAGCGAGCGAGTGGTTCGTGAAACGAGAGGCCACGGGTTCGATACCCGCATCGAGACAAATGTTTGTGTGACCCACGAATATATGTTTCGGATCTGGGTTTTGTGAAACCGAAACATATACAGGGTTATTTTTAAATCACTGACAACCTCGCAGGATTAGATTCCTAAGGTCATTTGCTACTACTTTTGTTCTACGACTTTTCATAATTTGTTAGATTTTATTCTCATACAAAAATAATTATGAATTTAATTTCCGTCTTGAAAGTTACCTACGCTCTGCGCCCATCGCAGATTACGTAATACACGCAGCGCGCGCGTCAGTTCAATGACCGGCCGCGCCGTATCGATCTATAATACCTACATCCAGCCGTCAGCTGACGTACGAACACAAACACTACACAACAAAAACTTGTAAAATCATTTTTTTTCTTATGTATTGAGTTATGTCCAAACTCGTAGAACAAAAGTTATTCCTTATGGGGTCAGCTATATGGCCCTGCGAGGTTGTCAGTGTTTTAAAAATAACCCTGTATATGTGTGTATATGGGCATATATAAAAAGATATCTTTATTCCAGTTTGCATAGACTATGGTTACAGTATATATTCTAATTATCGTGTTACAGATAAAATTTATTCAACAAACCTGTTCCAGAAATGTAAACAAGTATCTACCCACGTTACAGGTCATTCATTCATTCATTCAAGGCAAAGTGACGACACTAGACTTTATATGAAGTGCAGTGCAGTACCAACATAATGTCGACTGTCAAGAGAAATTGAGTCTCGACGACAGGCAGAATTATGCCGGCCTGAAGTTACTAGATAATACACTGGCTAATCCTTGAACGTGTTTGGATTTTTCACCATGTGTACGGTGGTCGCTATTCATTCGGGTACAAAAATAGGTACCCTCCCAACAGCTAAACCTTTTTTTGGATACATTAACATTTCATTCCATATTAAGTTAAAATTGAGATATCAATTTTATTTTGCTAAATTCATTAATTTAAATCAATTTAAAATTATATTTTGCATAATCGTACAAGGGAAGTGTCCCATTTATGATATTTCAAAAGTACAAAATTTAACCTACTAAAATTTAATGAATTTAGCAAAATAAAATCAATATCTTGACGTGTGTAATTTTTACTTGATGTGGTTTGAAATGTTAGTGTGTATTTGTATCCATTTAGACCTGTCATTACACCGATGACTAAAAAGTGTGTAGATGTTTGTGTACATTTCTGGAACAGGTGTATGGATTAGACTGTAGTTAGAAACTGTTGTCCTAACATTATAAAGCTTCGATTTACAATCTTAGTATATGGTTAATTACTTTTAATGGTTGCTATGTGTACAACGCACAATAATAATACCTAGCTTTTTATACCAAACCGTAGAAATGGCCAGAGATGGAACATAGAGTATATTGTCTACGATCTAATACAATCATTGTTTATAGCGATGATGGAATGTACAATGTATCGGACTAGGTTCAGTCGCTGATTCAGGGTTTGAGCTAACTCCATACATAATTTCATCAAAAGTGCTAGCAGTCATTATGGAAAAAAATATCAAAGCAACGAAATTATTTTCGCAATTATAATAATATTTTTTAATACTTGTAACCCTATATAACGAGCATCTTACCATCTCATTGTCGCTATGGTTTATTGCATTCGATTGTTACTTAATATAGAATATTTAGGTGTTTTATTAATCTCAATGTACAATATAAAGTGCTGTTTTAAAACAGTGTCTATGTAAATGCAATAAATCTTATATCGTCTGTGGCCATTATGAACTTTCAGAATGCGCGTAAAATGCATAGATAATAAATGCAACGGAATGTTTACGAATGACATTATGATGAAAATAAGCGGAAAAAATTAAGCAATATAAATTCATACACTTATGTACGTATGAGTTTGTATTAAATTATATTTGAAGAGTTCTTGACATCGTTACTGGTACTTAATCATAGACTAACTTCAATAGATATCGCATAAGATTATGATCGAACGACACATATTGTGCACCAACCAATCACAGCTGAGGGATTTCTTAATTCCCTTAAAATGTATTCTCTGTGACAATGTGTTCATACGAAATTGGGATCGTCGATCCCGATTCCATATGACCAACTAATCTATATGAAATTATAAGATATTTTAAATAAATAAGTAATTTACGTAGTCACATGGAATCGGGGCCGAAGATCCTAGGCGTTAGAGATTCGTTGTTTTAAAATCTCGAGGAATGCACGCAGTCTGTCATAGAGATTTATCGCTTTGCTCGCTTTCTGAAGTAATTAATTGTTATTTATAAAATTCAGTCAATACGGTATTTATTGAAGGCAGTCTGTGTACTAATATACCAAACTTATCATAAAATACTGGGACCAAATAACGCTGTATGTGCCATCTATGTATAAAGCTTCCGATCGCACGGGCGAGTCGGTCCAACGCTTTTGTATCTGTAACGTGTCGAGTGAATGAGTGAATGATATTGTATCTCTACTGTAAATAATCATGTATGTTACATATGATCTTGAACTAAGTTCTGTGACGGGCGGTTGTGGTAACACTGATTATGTCTTGGCATACTTTTTTAAACTATTTTTTATGAATAGTAAAAGTTTTGTGGCATTTATATTTATTGTGCAATAGCTTAAATTAAATTAAAAATGAATGTGTGATCTATTGTCGCTGCAATTTACAAAATTTATCTTAAATACAAAATAGGATTCATTTTCACGCGCCGCCCGTCTAATGTTTGCTAGAATGTCGTAGTTTAGCGCGATTGTGCAACAGGGTACCGATTAACTAATGACAAAAATGTATATCAAATATGTTTGAATTGTTGTAATAAATACAGCGTGTATACATTTATCGGTACGTATAGTATATTGAATTTGAAAATGAACAAATCAATGTAACACTAGGATAAAAGCATTGCTTGTAATCGTTAAAAGTCGTGTTACTTTTTATTAAATTTGACACACCTGTATAACGTTGAAATAATGTAATTTCAATGGTTTATATTTTTAATGAATTGAATCTGGTTTTCATTTTCATGTAACTAATCATGTCTGTATTTATTTAATAGCGTTTATTTTACGTTTTTTTATCCGTGAATAAATTAATGAAACATTTTTTAAAATTTTGTTTGGTGTTTAATTTATAAAATTTATTTCCACTAATTTTATAACGATTTTTTCTTATACAATTTCACGACACATTTTTGAATGTTCTGTCGAGAAATACAAGCACCCCGCAACTACCCCGTACATCCCTAGTGACACCACCTGTTGTATCACATATTTGTTTTCTTTTTTATACTAGATCTTTTTGTTGAATTTATTACAAAGACTAAATACGAAGAACAGATAAGACACAATACACTGGTATTTTTGGGGGTCTGAGATTAGTGTCCGTTTATACCACCGATCCCTAAGTTTAGGGGGGCCTACGACATTTTAAGTGGCAAGCTCGCAAACCTAAAAACGGTCTTAGACAATATTTTGGAATAAAACATTGAGAAAATAAATAAAAAATATATTTAGAATGATCTTTTTATTATGTATATAAACTTAAAATAAAGTTCGCTTAAGTCACAGACAATCCACATTACATGTAACGATAAATGCAATAGGGTTTTTAATAAAATTGGTAAAATATCCAAGTATATTATGTGGATATATACTGGTATACAAATTCAAGTACTCTTATCTTTAATAGATCCATGTTTTTGCTAAATTGGCTTTAGAAAATATATCATTAATTCTGACTACTGTTACATATAATACAATTAAATTTTTTCACCATTGTCCCTTATATACTAAAAGGAGCGATAGCTCAACTGGGAGTGGTACGGACTGTCGCGACGAAAGTCACAGGTTCGAAACCAGCCCCAAGAACATACACCTCTGACTTTACTAAATCACGTGTATATTAATTAACTATCGCTTGTTTTAACAGTGAAGGAAACATAGTGAGGAAACCTGCATACCTGAGAACTCGAAAAGATTTTTCGAAAGTATGTGAAGTCTGCCAACCGGCATATGTCCAGCGTGGTGGACTAAGGCCTAGCCCTCTCATTCAATAGAGGTCCATGCCCAGCAGTGGGACGTGTATAATACAGGGCTAGTATTGTTATTATTGTCTTATAACTAAGTTATATACAATTTTGAATATCAAACTCTTATACAAAGCAATAAAGTTGTAAATCACTCGGAGTCGTCACTGGTGTCGGAATCATCATCGGAGCCGTCATCATCATCATCACCATCATCGTCCGAACTAGAGCCGAGCCAGTCCGGCAACGGAGGCTGTTCTATTATTGTCTTCCATTCGTTTAACTTGTGCAGATCTGGAAATGGTAAATTGATTTAATTTTAAAGAATCGATATCTGCAAAAATTATACCGATTTAATGTTATTTTTGAATTTGTCTTACTAGGGTAGTTGGTTTGTGTTTTATTATTTAAATTACTAAGTTAAATAATGATTTCTTATGCTTATGCGAACATTACATACTCATTGAAATAAAACTAATTAAAACTGATTTTATCGCGGTTTTTTATTAATTTTAATTCCGACGTTCAAGTTTCGAACGTCGACGTTTGACGTTTAAAAATTAATAAAAAACCGCGATGAAATTTGTTTATATTAGTTTTATTCGGGTTTTTTAGTTATATCGGGTGAGTTCACCCCGTGATCACGAAGGCTGAAAAGCTTTCGAAACGTCAGGATCGTTTGCCGGTCTATGCAACAAAAATCCAATATCAATTTACATAATAACAATTTACAAGGTGGTAGGTCCCTCGTATGCGAGAGGCCGTCTGGGTTGGTACCACCGCTTTGTCTATTTCTGCCGCCAAGCAATAGTGTGTAAGCTCTGGTGTGTTTCGGTTTGAAGGACATTGAAGTCAGTATAATGACTTAACATCATACGTCTTAGGGTGACGAGCGCAATTCAGTGCCATGCAGTGCTTTGTAATTCAATGTTCAGTGTGGCGTCTCCTGTTTATGGGCAAGCGTGGCGCTTACCATCAGCCGAACGCCTTGCTCGTCTCGTCATTCAATAAAATAAGAAAAACTTACCTAAACTATACATATCGCCGAGATAGAACTGCTTATCATCCTTCTCCAAGACTCCTCCGTACACGTAGAGCACGGAGCGTTGCACCGCCATCATGGCGGACATGCGGGCTGTGGGTCCCATCCGGGGGACAGTACCCCCGCCCCCGCCCACTGCACATGTCCCTGCAGCCGGCACTGCAGGACCACCCACCGGAGCACCGCCCAGCTTCATTGTGAACACGTCGTCTGTTACCACTGGGGACAAAATACAACTAATTGATACATTGAAATAAAACTAATTTAAACGGATTTTATCGCGGTCCACCCCGTGACCACGAAGGCTGAATAGCTTTCGAAACGTCGGGACCAAAATAAAAATAAAAAACCGCGATGAAATCCGTTTGAATTAGTTTTATTTCAATGAGTAACATTCGCGTAAACTTAAAAAATTATTGATACATACATACGCACTCACGCCTCTAATCCCCGAAAGGGTAGGCAGAGATGTGACCAGAACACCTAGACTTCGCCTAATGTATTTCCGTACCATGAGGTCATAGGGGCGAGCCTATCGCCATGCTCAAATCCCCCTCCCCTTTCCAATCCCTAATAATCCCTTTGCTTTAAGCCGGCAGCGCGCCTTTTCTGGTATTATAGGCGTACAAGGGCGGTGGAGATCACTTACCCACGTGACCCACGTGCTCGTTTGCAGACCTATGCTTTTAAAAAAAAACGTGTTGAGGCGCCCTTAACTGTCAAAATTTTATGAAAATAAGTAGGCGTTTGTTATCAAACTGTTGAGTAGTGTTTCATTATTCGGGCTTAAATGTACCTGTGACAGTCTCCTTGGGGTCATCTTCAGCATTCTCCTGCAGTTTAGGTTCCTCCACCTGCTTGACGGTCCTTTCACTCCTCAGCGCTACGTCATGCCACTTGCCCGTCTCCAAGTCCAGGAGGAGTAGCTCATCACTCATCTCACCACGGAGCTCCTCTTCTGTTTCTTCCACATCCTGAATAATAATCAATACATATTATACAACATAACCGATAACCGATGGGGCAGAACGGTTCTGGAATGGAGGCCACGTACTGGCAAGCGCAGCGTTGGACGTCCGCCTACAAGGTGAACAGACGACCTGATAAAGGTCGCAGGAAGTCGCTGGATGCAGGCCGCTTCCAACAGGTCGGTCTGGAAATCTTTGGGGGAGGCCTATGTTCAGCAGTGGACGTCTTGTGGCTGATGATGATGATGATGATTATACAACAAAGTCGCTATCTCTGTATGGGGCCGTTCAAGTATTACGTAAGCAGATTTATTGCAATTATTTACCCCCCCATCCTCCTTGTCAGCAAAAGTAAGCAAAGCTCTTACCCCCTCCCCCCATGCTTACGTAAACATTTGTCAATTAATGTATTGTTTTTTTAATTTTATAATGTTATAATTATAATTTGAAAAATAAGAAAATAGATTTAGGATAGAGATTATATTTTACTGAAACGGTATTCAACATAGAGTAAAGGACAAAAATATTATATCTTACTAACATAACAAACTTATTTTAAATTTTTGGTACATATATTAAATTCAAATTAACAGTCTTCAGTCCATGAAACCCGAATCCATGATTCTAAGTTTTCGATGACATTGGATTGCTTCGATTGCTGCTCAGTGTTGTGAGTCTGCTCGCTTTCATCCGATTTTGGAATGTCTACGTCATTCTCATCGAGCCATTCAACATCATGGTGCTCTAAATTTTGAATAATGCACATCAGTTCATTAGCACGACGAGCAGCGACTCTTACAGGTCTAACTTTCCTATCAGTGTGCGTGTTTACTTTCTTATGGATCTTTTCGATGTGACGATTTAGTGACTTGACGGAAGCATGATAAAGACCACACGTTTTGCATGTTCGACTTGATAGCCTCAATTGTACCCTCGGACAAAAATAATCGTATGGCATTTGCAGGAAATCTTTGAGTGAAGCACTTAAGCGTAGAGCTAAATTGACTGGAAGATTAAGAAATTGCCCTCCTTCATCTAAAACTAAGTCATCAACTGTTTGTTTTACTTTTACAGGTGGTGGAAGAAACCTGTTGTCTAGTAATCTAAATAGTCCACTTCTTGGACGACAGCATTCTGTATTTCTACATTTTACAATTTGGAGCAAGTATTGGCTTTCACGCACGTGTTCTGAATACCATTTAATGTCTGGAAAATCAGGAAGATCTTGTTCACCTGCCCCAACATATTTTGCATTAACATTATAGCCATCAATTTCCATTGAACTCCATACTTCAGCTAATACTTTTCCTGCAAATTCGAAATTAGATCTTTCTAAATGTTCATCAATTGTAACGCCACGTTCATCCAAATGAGACCCAAAATGGTCATGAGGCAATATTAAACCAGCCAGTTCCCGACTAAGAGGAGCCATTCTGCGCTCTACTCTGTTATACGCACTTCTTCCGGGAGCATTGGTAGCTAAAAACAATGCATCGAGATCATGTCGCTTAAAGTGTTGTATAGCAAACCCTATGACTTTTTGATAACGCGGATTTTCATCTGGCCCTCCATCAACCGTCATGATTACCACTGGTTTTACTAGTCCATGGTCAGTTTTAGCTAATGGTCGAAACTCTTCAAGTTCGAGAAGCGTCTCGAAATCCTGAGCATGAGTATTAGCAGTAGATGAACTATGCTTTCCACTTCGAATAGCGATGTATGTTGGTCCAGAATATCCAACGGCTTGCGGTTGTCCTAGCATATTGGAAGTGATTTTGATACCAGCATAAACAGATGGTATTAATTTATGACGCTCAGCGATTACCCAATCGTGATCAGGCAATTTGATTCTATATTCCATGTGCATTAGAAGAGGTGCTTGCTTATTTGCCGCAGTTACGCCAATAGGGACTCGAGCTTTATCATCTTGAGATATGAAAAATACTTGATCTGGTCCTAGTATGGATGCTATGTTCTCTAAATAATGGATTGATGTTTCAGCGAACTTGCTATCTAAGTGGCTCTTGTGGTGATCAGTTTGAGCCCGAATGAGCTTAACAGGGACTGTCGATACATGTCTTCGTCCCTCTGCAGAATTAGATTTTCTGGGAATCAAACGAAGATATGTCCCACTGCGACTAATGTCAAATCCCATTTTACGTAATTCTTGTGTGAGTTCATCAAGAGTTTTTACGCTGCGAATTGATTCCGTTCGTCTTCTATCATCTGCTGCACTCCCAAATAAAGCTATATCCGCGATTGTTTTCAATAGTAAAGGTTGATTGCTTTCAAGATTAGGACGTCCCACTGAATCCCTCAGAGATAGTCTTTTTTTCATTTCTGGATTTTCATGACAAATATCTTCTAACTTTCTTTTCATACCATCCCTGTGTTTCTTCTGGGCAACTGCGTTTTGAACCTTCCTGTTTAAAGACTGTTTTGCTGTTTTTATTTCCTCGCGCAACTTAATGATCTGTTTATCAACTTCAGCACGGATTGACATAGTATCTCTGGCAGAATACAAAGCATTCAATTTTTTTTCGAGTAGAGCAATCTTATTTTTCATAGCTTCCTGAGAAGGTTTTGGTCTCTGTTTATCTGTATTTTTATTAATTTTGCATTGCTGTTGTGATTCATTACCGGTTTTTATTTTATCTTCTTCCTGTTTTTTAATATTTGAAGCTGGCTGTGTAATTTGTGTTTTTTCTGCAGGTTTACAGGTTGCCTAAAAATAAAAACTTTCTATGGGTTCTGCTAAAGATTCTCTTATTAAGCTACATAAATACAAAGTATGGCAATAAATATGGTAAATACAAAACCCTATGGCTTTAAATCTAATATCTTTAAACGAGCAAATCGTTCCGGTCACAAAATACAGGGTGTTATAGTCTATTCAAGTAGGTATTTAAAAGAATATAAACAATCTTGATATGTCTTTTTATTGAAATATGCAATTATAAAATCAGATATCTGTAAAGGTGCGTACAGACATCGCGAGGCTTGCGCCGCGAATGGTTCGTCTCGCATACATCAACCTGAGGCATGCTACGGCACATGTATACGTGCGAACCATTCGCGGCACACGCCTCACGATGTTTGTACGCACCTTTATGTACTTACAGAAAAGCAATTTTTTAATATTGGTTGAGTTTTTAAATGAATCACAACAGATTTTACACAGTTTACAATTTTAAACCACATATTTCAATAAAAAGACATATAAAGATTGTTTACATTCTGTTAAATACCTATTTGAATAGAGTATAGTTTTCTGTAGGTATATATATATATATATATATATATATATATATATATATATATATATATGTGTATAAAACTGACATCCTGTATTTTGTGACCAATTGACGGAATCAATTATAAGAAATAAATCTATATAATGAATATTACCTCTATACTTTAAGATAGGCCATAATATTTTCTAATTAGCAAAGAGAAACTTTTTGGCGATTTCTAATATTTCTAGTAGGTACTCATAGGTACCTAAAATGATTTCGTCACTCACCTTAGAAAAAAAATGTAGTAAATTGGATTTATTCTTAGTCGCTGCTTGCAATTCTTCTTCGATTCTCTTAGATACAATAATATCTAGTTCCTTGTCGGATTTTGCTTGTAATTCATAATTTCGCCACACTTCGTTAACTAACTTTTGTACATTTTGTACTTTCGTACTTGTATGAGATTTTTTAAAACTTTCAAACAATTTTTGGTATAACTTGGATTTGTCTATTTGAAATGACATCTTATTTAAACATTAAACTTTGGATAATGGAATGAATGGTAACACAAATGTTAACTTGCTTTACTATGCTTACAATACGTCTACTCGCTATAGCAGCCAAACGAAACAATACACTGATAGAGGAAATTTAGACAAGTGAACAGCGCGCGGTAATTCCCTTACTCGGTTCTAAAGCGAGTAGGGGAATTACCGCGCACTGTTCACTAAATGTATGTATTACTTGCGGGAATCCCCGAAAATGCTTTTCGTTTTCAAGCAAAGACAATGTGTGGGTTGCCATTCGTGTAAAAAAGAAAATAACTACCGATGACGTAATCATCATCTAGACTCCCCTACCCCCCATGTCATCCAAAATAAGCAAAGCAAAGACCCCCCCGCCCCCCCATAGTGCTTACGTAATAATTGAACGGCCCCTATGTATCTGTTAGCCTGGTTATATCTCTTAAACTATTCAACGGATTTAGTTTTTTTTTATTTGATTGAATGACGAGACGAGCTAGTCGCCCGCCTAATGGTAAGCGGTACGCCTGCTCATAAACAGAAGCAGCACCACACAGAACTTTGAATTACGAAGCACTGCTTGACATAGGACTGCGCTTTTCACCCCGGGACATGTTAATTCTCATAATGCCCAGTAATTTTACCGGCTTCAATGTCCCTCAAACCAAAACACAACAGTGTTGACTTACACTGATTCCACCGAACACATACGCCTTGTTGCTATGCACGTTAACGGCAGCCGCGTGCCCCGCCCGGGCCGGTGGGGCAGATGCCCCACCCGCGAGACTGCGCCACGTCCAGCCGCCATCACTCTTCGCGCTCAGCCTGAACAGGTCCGTGTGGGTGTGCGTGCGTTCTGTCTTGCCCTCACGAATGCGGGAGAAACCGCCGTACACTATTAACTAGAAGGAAAATATTTTATTTGATGATACAATTATGTTGACCTTTATAAGTCTATGCCAGTGTTTCCCAACGCGGGGCCCACAGGGAAGCAATTTGATAGTTAAGGGGGGCAATTTAAAAATGGACTCGGCACGACTTTAACCTTTTCGCTTTGGATTATTTAAATGCAATGCTAGATATCGGTGACAAATTTAACAAGAAAATGATAAGCTGGGTCATGGCTCAAAAAAGGTTGGGAAACACTGGTCTAAGCTCTATGCGCCTCTCAAATGCTAAAACTCAGTACCTATAAATAGCTAGTGGTGGGATATTCGCATCCGCCCGGATAGCGACCACCATACACGGTGTTAAGACCCGCTATAGTGATCCACCTTGTGTGGGTCGCGTTCCGGAGTCAACCAGTGTATATCCGATTCTCCCGAGGTGGCTTGCCCCCTCTTCCTATACCTTTCCTATCTCTTAATCCTTCCCCTCCCCTTTGGCTCTAAGATGAGATACTGCAGGGGTCGCCAGTATCCTATTCGCAAGGATTGTAAGGTTGCGGTTAGACGACGCGAAAGATTTCGTGCGGCCGCCGCACGAAAATTTTCAGTCATAACAAATGTATGTCTTATTAACTAAATAGGACTTAACGTTGAAATTCTTTGGGAGTAACTAACCGCGCGGCCGCGTTTACACGATCGCGCAGTCGCCGCGTGGTTGGAGCGTTGCGAAGAATTAAACATTATGGCTTAGTCAATAGAGTTTACATTAGTTTTTCGAGTGATTCGAGCGAGGCGCCCGCGCGGCCGCAACGCGGTGGGATTCCTTGTCATATAAATGCGCCCTAATTCAACCCAAGGGTATAAAAATATACTAATAATATATTTATTTCGATGTAAATCACAAAAACATTTCACTTTTGCTTTCTAAAGCGACTCAAACTGTTTCCCCATGATAGGATATTCATATCCGCACAGATATCGACTACCGTACACATGGTGTTAAAACCTGCCATAGTGACGCACACATTTTAGCCGTGCTCGGATAAAAATAAACATACCGAATCATTGCCAGCCGGTACTGTAACACACGCCGACCTTGCGCAGGGTCCTCTCCCACTCGCGGTCAGTTTACTCCACGTGCGGGTGTCGAGGCAGAATGTATACACGTCGTCGAAGTACCGACACTCGCGGCCGTCGTCTGCGTAGCCTCCAAACACGAACAACTTGCGACCGAGCAGCACCATGCGGTGACCAGACCGGGGTGACGGACCATTGGCTGCTACCACCTGAAGGCATATTTGAAATTGCATGTTTGAAAATAATAAAAAAAAAAAACAAAATTGGTTGCAAAATGAGACCACAATTTCAAATATTGATTAAAAGGCGAGTGAAATAATTTGAATGTGTAGTGGGACCATCTTGCTATACCCCTCGCACGCGTGTGCCGCGTTATGAACGTCGTGTAGGTTGACGTCATCGTATATGCCGTGCATATTTTGTTTGTCATTCGACAACCATGCCCTCCACTAAATTGATATAATCTGTAATTTAAATAATTTCGATGGGATGAATAAAACATCTTTTATTATGAATACAGATGTTGGGATTTTTTTATTATTTAAATCAATAAGTTACGGTAAGTAACTTATTGCAGACAAAAATCATTAATCTGGCCAAAAACAATTGGAAGCCATTCAAATCTCAAGGAGGCACTTGTCAAATAACAGACGACGCAAACTTTGACATCACTGTGTAAAACGCCCATTATGATGCCAGATGCACGCGTGCGAGATAGCGAGATGTCCTCACTATGTACCACACCTTCGTATACAAATTTAAATAAATAAATACACCCAACAGTCTCACACATAGTCCTGACCCCACAGTAAGATACAAGTCTTATATCGTGGGTATCGGGAACTGCGTGAACATTTTTTTAAAAATCAAAACCGAACTAAGCCAATTGTATACATTACCTTCTCCCATTTCTTGTCAGCCAGTGAGAAGCACCACAAATCCTTGTAATGGTAGAACTGTGTCTCCGATGGACTCGTAAACTCTCCACCAAATACCCACAATTCTCCTCTGTGAACATGTTTATTGGTACAGAATTTGACTTTCAATTGTTATTCACTCGTATTTTTTTTTAAACACAGATTGTTTTACAAATAAGCTAAGTTCAAACATAATAACTTCAACAGGTCTTAAATATTTAGATCATAAATGGCTTTGTTTCTTCTACCTGCCCTTACCCCACTCGCAGTGGGGTTGGAGCAACATGCATTTTTTTCACATGTTACAGAAAATTTGGCTTGTCCTCTGGGAACAAACACACAGACCCGAAAAAATATTTGTAGATCACGCAAACATTTGGCCTAGGTGCATACATTTAATTGATGGCAAAATTATAATCGATTACGTAATCGATTATTAAACATAATTAACAATAATCGATTAAGATTACTACACTATTGACTGAACTTAGCTTAATCATTTAGTAAAACTTGGTATGAGGGTTTATTTCAGAATTTATATTATGCTAATGTATTGTAAAATAGTTCATACTTATATTTATTTTACCCTCCTGATGAACTGCAGGGGTCCCTGCTAATGGGATACTGGTGACCCCTGCGGTATCTCATCTTCGGGGTTGTAGAAGATAGGGTGGGAGGGTAACTAGTTTTGGGTGGTGGAGTTGTGAGGTAAGGGGAGGTTATAATAAAGATGGGAGCGAGGAGAGGGTGATAGGAGAAAATAATAGGGAGGAGATGGAACAAATGCAAGGAGATGATGAAAGAAGAGGATGGGAAGGGAAAGAACTTCATACTTATTAGCTGGCGTAGCAACAGCCTGATGAGCGCTGCGTGGGGGCGGAGCACCCGGCGCCTTCACTAGCCTCCATGTGTTATTGGCTGGGTTGTAGAATAATAATTCATTGTATGTTTCTGTCTGGAATTCAAAAATATATTACTGACAATTATTACATACATTAGAACCACAATAACAGATACAAATAATAAATTAATACATCCAACAGTCACACATGCACACAGATTAACCTGTGTTATAGATATCAGAAACTATATGAGGCTTGCGGTCCCATAACGCCCACCATTGGAAACAAATATTTTTGAACCACACAAACATTTGTCTAGGTGATGGAATCTAAGCTGCATCATCTTGTTTGGTTCCTTTTTGCGTAACTAGGTCCAATTAGTACTAACCTTTTGTCCATTATGATATTCTCCGCCGAACATTATTAGCTCATTATTGGTAGGGTGTGGAGTGAGGGATGCATATGCTCTCGGAGACGGTGACCCCGGCAGTGCCTTTTCTGTAGCTGCTGCTCTTTTAGCTTCCTCACGCTCAATCTGAGCTATTACTTTTGCGATATCCTCCTGCAATGCAATTATTAAAAATAATCTAAGATTTTTTATATTTCGAGCCCATACAATATTATTGAATTAAGTATCGGAAAAAAACACTTTGCATTTAATAATGAAACTAGTGTTTGCAGAATTTCATCCTACATTTCGTAAAAAATGCACAGGTAGCACTAACCTCACCCAAGTTTGCGAGTTCTTTTTTCAGTTTATTCGCTAACTTTTTTTCAGTTTTCGTCGCGGTCTTCACAGCACCGCTAACTTTGTTCTTATTTTTCTTCTTACCCATGTTTTAAAATATATTTGTGTATATATTTCAAAGTATGTGAAACCTGGATCAAAATAAAAACACTCGTACAGGTTAGCACGTTCCAAAATCAATAACAAATTACATACTATTTTGAAAACATGTTTCAAATTACTCAACAATAATTGCATAGCACATTATATTAGAAATATACTTTTTTATCAACTATGAAAATAACTTACTTCAATTGTGGATTTTAATTACAAAATAAAAATTATTATGGTATTAAATAAAGGACATTAATAATTAATTAAATTATTTATTGTGCCAAGCTTTCCGAACACACTTTGCCCCGAAATTTCCAGCTGATCATGCGTTTTGTTAGCAATGAGCAATCTTATTTACAGTTTTAGTATGTACATAACAAGCATGTAACATTAATAAACATCTACGATATTTCGTCGAATATTTTTTTGTTAAAATACATTTTCATCTATTATATTTATTGGTATTTAAATATTCTATGTTTAAACATAGTAAATCCTTAAAGATTCTTTAATCATTGAGAAGAACAAATAATATTTATTTTTTCTGTAACGACTAATTCACCGTTTGTAACATTCATTAACTGTGAAATTAGACAAATCATAGTGAATAACAACGTGTAAGTACATGTAACCCACCGCGGCTTTGATCCTAGACCCCACCGGGGCTTCCCCCCTGGACCCCAATGTTTTATTGAAAGAGTAAGGAGCAGTTTATTTGTCTCTGGTAAGGAGTTTTTGTAAATTGAACTTTTCATCCCAGTGTAAAGTCGGCTCTACACTCGCGCGTGACTTCGCGCCGTGAATCCACGGCGTGAATAAACGCCGTGATCCGCGCGTGAACTGTGTCCCTCCACACTCGCAAAACTTCACAGTCTTGTTCGCGACTATGATGGATGAAGACGTGATTTCTGCTGCTCTCTCCCTACGATGTCTTGCAGGCTAATGCGGCAAACTGCGAGTGTGGATGCGTTCGCGTTCGCGCTCCCCGAACCCTTTGTCGCGGGCCAAAAAACCGACACCGATCGGGGAACGGTGCGAAGCGCGAACGAGAAGGCGTGAACAACATCTACACTCGTGATTCGCAGTTGTCGCGGGCTTTCGCGGCCGTTCGCGGCGCGAGTGTAGAGCCGCCTTAAGATAAAATCGTAATCCGCGGGACAAATGCTACTTTTCTCCGTAGTTGCAGAAATAAAACGCATTTTGTCACCTTGGCATCTTTAATTTTGTTTTTGGTGTTTGGTTATGTCCGTTCTTTGAGTTGTGATTATTTTCTTGTTTTTGGATAAAATATGATAAATAAATTAGTTTAATGTAAAGAATGTTGATAAGGACCTTCTAGTGAGTTTATACTTTCCTTTTAAGACATTTATTAGTGAAAATGTCGACTCCTGGTTCATCATCGGTAAGTATTATTTTTGCTGAACAAGAAAAGGTTTTCGTAAAACAAAATTAAATGTTTATTCTATTTGTAGTCTTCGGCGACCGTTCAAGAGTTCTCGATCCGCGTTCCGAAGAATGTGAGGAAAAAGTATCATGTGATGAGATTTAATGCGACTTTGAACGTAGACTTTGCAAAATGGACGCACGTCAAAATGGAACGAGAGAACAATATCAAAGAATTCAAGGGAGCTGACGAAGAAATGCCCAAGTAAGCACAGTTTCTTTATGGGTCTATAAGGCGGAGCATATCAGTGGTTGCACTGTAATCCCAATGAAAATAAGTGATACATTTGAAAGGTTTATAGCACCCATATTTGTGCTTACCTTCGTTATACTGTACTACCCTATTAGCATACCGCTAATTTCTGTATATACATCCACATAGACTGTGTAGACTTTGTCTACAGCATGAATTGCCCAGCTTCATCAGGTTATTATATAAAAGATTTAAATCACTTTTGGTGTTCAACCTACTGTTGCATGATTAAGCAGGTGTAATTACAGTCTGAGTTTTATGTCTCGGTATGAGGTCCTTAGTATAGTTATTATTATAATATTCTTACAAATTTAATGAGAAATGACTAAAAATAAAAGGAGGAGCATAAAAACATGATCCACTTTCAAACTAATTTATTTTACTCACAAAGAACAAACTCGTGTCAGGATAACAAACTGTAGGCCTACTTTAAAAGCACTTATATACACACTTAGTATGAATAATTACGACAATATGACAACCACTGTAACAGACAGCCAAGCAGAAGGCTGGCCATGATAATAACGACCACTATAGGTACTGAGGTCTTCACTGTGCGACGACTGAATGCGAAC
The DNA here is from genome assembly GCA_949126905.1 of Amorpha juglandis. Classification (NCBI taxonomy): domain Eukaryota; kingdom Metazoa; phylum Arthropoda; class Insecta; order Lepidoptera; family Sphingidae; genus Amorpha; species Amorpha juglandis. The sequence goes on from OX421368.1 coordinate 2,821,896, forward strand.
TGTGTCCTGTCAAGTCGTGCACCTCTTTTATACATATTTTAGGTGGTGTTACCCGATGACAATTTTATAAACACCATCAACACAGATAAAAATAAAAAATATTCTAACACGGCCTCTCCTGACAAGTGCACGTCCCGAGCACATTAGGTATTTACAGAACACAGCACCCACAAAACGCCCTACCTCATCACTTCATATGCCACGTGTTATCTATAGCCGGGAAAAAAGAAGTGATGCAAGAAAACCCAGGAACACATTGATAGTTAGCTGTGTCAATGAGTTTAGAAGAATACAATGCAAATAGTTAATTTCTAGGCGGAGCCGTTATTCAATGCCACTCCGCATCATGCACGCTGTGCCGTATTCTTCATCAGACCGCTGTCGTTGCTCTTCATAGCTTCCATCTGCCTGCGTGACGTACCCAACGAGCATCTTGCACCTCCTGGGTAACAAAAATACACGGCAGAATCACATAGCTCGATTTTCAGCAACAAGTAAACCTACCAGTCAAACACAAACATATGTTTTGGATGCGGGAATCGAACCCGTGTCTCTCATTTCACAACATTATGATGGCTATCCGCTGCGTTGCAGAGGTCATTTTATTTAGATCGTACTATGGGTATACCTCAAGCAACACTTTCTTATACTAAAAAATGTCATAAATAAATAGCTAGTATTTATGCACCGCTTCGACCAATCCTGACTAATTTAAATAATCACTTTTGTGAAGGTTTCAAGCTTAATATAAATCCTAGCTTGGGATTCGACATTAATTTTACTCTTAGAAATAAAACAAGCGAGAATTGGTTCACCATGGATCCACATCAGTCCTTAGAGGTCTTCAGCATGGTGTACAGCGGGCTGATGCCCGACACTGGCAGACGGCTGCTTGCCCGTCGCTGGCAGACGGCTGCTGCCCGACGCTGGCAGACGGCTGCTGCCCGACGCTGGCAGACGGCTGCTGCCCGACGCTGGCAGACGGCTTCTGCCCGACGCTGGCAGACGGCTTCTGCCCGACGCTGGCAGACGGCTTCTGCCCGACGCTGGCAGACGGCTTCTGCCCGACGCTGGCAGACGGCTTCTGCCCGATGCTGGCAGACGGCTGCTGCCCGATGCTGGCAGACGGCTTCTGCCCGATGCTGGCAGACGGCTGCTGCCCGACGCTGGCAGACGGCTGCTGCCCGACGCTGGCAGACGGCTTCTGCCCGACGCTGGCAGACGGCTTCTGCCCGACGCTGGCAGACGGCTTCTGCCCGACGCTGGCAGACGGCTTCTGCCCGACGCTGGCAGACGGCTTCTGCCCGATGCTGGCAGACGGCTGCTGCCCGATGCTGGCAGACGGCTGCTGCCCGACGCTGGCAGACGGCTGCTGCCCAACGCTGGCAGACGGCTAACCGGCGCCCAGCACCAGATGTACAAAACGATCTCCTTTAGCCGGCTCACCGAAAAGAATTCACCGCTCGAATTTCTGCACATGCACATTCATACATATGCGCAGTTCGAGCTACTGTAATCATAAGGAAGAACACACACGGAGAACATTGAAAATGGTTATACAGGCTGGTGTGTGTCTGAAGCAAAACTTGTTAATATTTTTATCTTTTCAAAAAGAACTGTACCAAATGAAGTGACCAACTGTACTATAGGCGCAAGCATGCATTCAAGCGACTACAGACAAGGATCTTGTAAGTAATAAAAATAAATGATTTAACTTTTAGTAGCTTCAGACATAACACAAATAAAAATAAAATTTTCAGTACATCGTGAATGACATAATCAGAACTTCTATCACTCCCCATACACTGCCACATAACAGAGGCCAAATATTTGTTTGTCATTTTCAGTAATTCATAGCACAGGCCCAAACATTAATACTACTCACGCCATAGCTGCGAAATTGCGAGCACGCGTGTACCGGTTTATGCCACAGATAGCTGCTCGTAGGCAAGCGCGCATAGACTTTAAAATATCAGTTACTTTATAAACCGAACAAATGTACCGAAAAAATGTAACTAACAAATGTACCGGCCAAATGTAATGAACAAATGTACCGACCAAAATTAAATGTAACGAACAAATGTGTCCGACTAAATGTAAATGTACCGACCAAATGTACGGAATCAATGCACTGACCAAATGTACCGAACAACACAAAACATATCACTTTGCACAACAGCCGCACACAACGACATTTCATATCACAAGTAAGCTTTACTCAGGTCATATTCCCACACCAAATACCACGTGCGCATCAAAATTTACATTGGTTACAGCGGGTCAACCTCAAGACTCACTTCAGGCTTTAAACTCGGTCTATAGTCAGCTTGGGCCCCACCGACATCACCCGCGATACCTGCTCCATGAACCATACTCTCTTTTAGTACAGCCCACAGTCCGTGCCACTCAAGACTAGTATATATGTGCACATCAAGATTTACATGAGACAAGGCATACAAAACCAGTGCAACCGGTGATTGTTTGGTACATAAAGTCTACTATACAAACTGGAGCGGACTCACCAAACTTCTGCTAATTACCGACGTATAAGTAATACTCGTAAATGCGTTTGGTCACAGTCGTCCCTCAACGCTGCTCTGTGCGCTGCACAGGTGCACCACCACACCGTAGGCACGGTGTTATAGTTGATCGAGAACTCTTACGCACCAATATCTTGTACCCAATGCCATCGCTGGTGCCACACCAGTAGAACTCGTCCATTACAGTCCTAGATAAGTTCTGCGAACAATTGGTACACAATTAATAACTTTGTAGGTGTAGACACAACCATGAACTGTTGCGCATTCTGTCTTTAGACTTGAACACAATATGTAAGACTTTTTGTATCCATAAGCAGTAAACTAACACGTTCACAATAAATGTATTTCTGCTAACAAGTTATTTTCAAAATATCTTATGAGACATGGAATTGTTAATAATTATCGGGTAGATAATAATTGATTTACATTTCTGAACACCAACAAATTTAGCAGTACAACGATTTGTTAATAATAATCGGGTAGATAATTATTCATTTACTTTTATGAACACCAACAAATTTAGCAGTACAACGATTTATTAATAATTATCGGGTAGATAATTACTAATTTACATTTCTGAACACCATCAAGTTCAGCAATGCAATGATTTTACACTGAAGGCACTGGTCTACTGCACCATGGATCATCGTAATGATCTAACCAGCACACCACATGACAATTTTATTGGCGATAAATAATAAAATTGGAACGGACTCACCAAATACCTCGTAGACAGTCGCATTTCATCGCACAGTTAGAGATATATCGCGTAATTACCAACACAAGTGCATTCAAAGTTCTAGCATTTGCTATCAAGTAATGTCTTGAAAAATTAAGTATCAAGAAGTTGATGATAGGCTGTGGAGCGTATCCCACTTCTGATCTTACAAATTTAATGAGAAATGACTAAAAATAAAAGGAGGAGCATAAAAACATGATCCACTTTCAAACTAATTTATTTTACTCACAAAGAACAAACTCGTGTCAGGATAACAAACTGTAGGCCTACTTTAAAAGCACTTATATACACACTTAGTATGAATAATTACGACAATATGACAACCACTGTAACAGACAGCCAAGCAGAAGGCTGGCCATGATAATAACGACCACTATAGGTACTGAGGTCTTCACTGTGCGACGACTGAATGCGAACTGTGTCCTGTCAAGTCGTGCACCTCTTTTATACATATTTTAGGTGGTGTTACCCGATGACAATTTTATAAACACCATCAACACAGATAAAAATAAAAAATATTCTAACAATATAATAAAAAAAATATGCTGCAGTTAATTAGTGTAGGCCGAGCCACATATGGGACACAATCTATAATGAATAAAAAATAATACACCCAACAGTCCCACAAATCGTCCTGACCTCACACTAGATTAACCTGTTTCATGGATATGAGAAAATAAGAGTGACTTGTGGTCCCACAACACCCAGACCTGAAACACACACGCTTTAAGCCATATATGATATGGCCATAATATATGACATGCCTCATACATGATATCATATAGTCCATCATAGTGGGTTATTGTATAGAGGAGCTATAAACCTTATAATGGCAAGGAGCACTCGAGGCATGAATCCTACTCGCACGTAACCTATCTCTATTTTTACAAGTATCAAAACTATTTTTAACAAAACCATTTAAGATTCGGTGCAGGATCGGAATATGGACGTGACATAAGAGAGGAGGCTCGCCGTAAGAAGTTCGGTATAGTGGCGCGCAAATACAAACCTGAGGACCAGCCCTGGATCCTCAAAGTGGGTGGCAAGACAGGCAAGAAGTGAGTACAACATCCTTTTTAACCATCGATAAACAAGAAGGGTGTTATATATAAGTTTGACCCCTTTCACTAAGTGTTTGTCGGCACCAATATGAATGTGGTTTTTGTTATTTGAATGCAGGTTTAATTGTAACAGTGATTAATTATGTTTGAGAAGATCTGTTCAACCGTTTAGAAAGAAGTTTTTGTATTTAAATTTGGGGGTTTTAAAGGGTAAATTATTATATAAAGTGGTTGGTAGTTTACAGTGACAAACTAAATTATTTATATCTACAAATTGGCCATAAAAACACTTTTACATGTAAAAATACTATAAACTGAACTATAAACTCCACAGTAGACAGAGGCTTAACTGGGCTCTAGCATTGCTGAAGTCCATTCATGGTGGTAACCGTTTACCATCAGGTGGGACGTCTGCTCGACTGCGTATTATAAAGAAATGCTAATGCTAAATAATAACGTTTATGCTCACTGGTGTGACAAGTAGTGAGATAATCAATGTTCTTGACATGCTCATTTGATCCATACTTTTAATTCTTGATAACATTTCAAGATTACTTTATCATCATCATTGATTTGCCGCCATCTTGTCTATAATTTTTTTTTGATTGAATCACGAGACGAGCAAGGCGCTCGCCTGATGGTAAATATAAAAACACCACACAGAACTTCGAATTACAAAGCACTGCATATCGCGCTCCTTACCCCGAGACTTAGATGTTAATTCTCATAATGCCCACCGATTTCACTGACTTAAATATCTTTCAAACCGAAACACAACAGTGCTTACACACTGTTGATTGGCTGCAAAAATAGACAAAGCGGTGGTACCAATCCAGATGGCCTCTCGAAAATGAGGGACCTACCACCTTGTAAAGTATATAACCATTTGCAGTTTACATTATTATTCCCAGATTTAAAGGAATTCGTGAGGGTGGTGTGTCGGAGAACGCTGCATACTATGTGTTCACGCACGCCGCTGACGGCGCTATTGACGCGTATCCACTGCAGGAATGGTATGTGTTTAATAATTAATTTAAATCAGGGGTTCCTAGATTTTTTTTCTCATAGACCACTTTCAAAATTTATCTGGTTCCCCTACAGCTAGATTTCTACCATATTCCCAAAGCTCGACAAAAAATGTGAAGATTGTCACGCCAACGTAGACCCCCGTCGAATTTCCGGTGACCCCTGGGGGTTCACCTGAACCACTTTGGGAACTAAGGATTTAAATTATCCCATCTATCTTGACATGTTTTTTTATTTAAATCATATTAGTTATGATTCCCAAAACCTATTGCAGAAAGAATTTCATTAATCCGTCCATAGAAAAATTAATTAGAAGCCATTCAAATCTGATGGAGGGGGCACTTATCAAATAACAGACTACGCAAAATTTGACGTCACTGTCTAAAATGGAGATAGTTTTTCTCGTAGTCTAACTTATTTTTTTAGCATATAGGAATATTGCTTACCCCGGCAAACGAGGAAGTGAGTCACTTGATGGTAAGTGATTTCCACTGCCCATGTACACCCAATACAACATAATACTATAAGAATCATAGGCGCGTTGCCGACCTTAAAGGGAAGGGAGGGGATAATTGAGAGATGGGAAAGGGAGAGACTATCCTGCCCACACACCCTGTAACTCCTGTGCACCAGGATCAACAGTGGCACGCATTTTTGTCGACACCGAGCAGTGAAGCTAGGCGAGTCTCTGGGAATGCCTAAATGTCGTTGTTATTTATCCATTTATTGAATTCAGGTACAATTTCCAACCAATACAACGGTACAAAGCGCTGTCTGCCGAGGAGGCGGAGCAAGAATTCGGAAGGTGAGTGTCTTCAATGGCTTCAACGTTCTTCAAACGGGAGCACGACAGTGCTGTATAGTTAGCGGCGACAGAAATAAAAAATATCGGATAAGTAAGGAGACACTTTTGTCTGCTGCAGTATTAGAACCGGTCGGCTAGGATTTTTTTTTATGTAATTGAATGACGTCCACCTACAAGGTGGACAGACGACCTGATAAAGATCGCAGGAAGTCGCTGGATGCAGGCCGCTTCCAACAGGTCGGTCTGGAAATCTTTGGGAGAGGCCTATGTTCAGCAGTGGACGTCTTGTGGCTGATGATGATGATGATGATGAATTGAATGACGAGTCGAGCCAAGCGATCGCCTGATGGTAAGCGCCACGCTTGCTCATAAACAGAAACACTACACAGAACTTTGTATTACAACACTAAACTGCGCTCGTCACCCCGAGACATAAGATGTTAAGTCTCATAATGTCCAGTAATTTCCCTGGCTTCAATGTCCTTCAAAGTGAATCACAACAGTGCTTACACGCTGTAGCTGGCGACAAAAATAGACAAAGCGGTGGTACCAACCCGGACATCCTCTCGCATCTTTGTTACTTTCCTTCTAGATTCTGGTCATATTTTCCTTCTATTGTAAAGGAAAATATGACATCAGTCATGGGTGGTTCGGATCACATACCATCAGGTGATCCGCTCGCTCGTTTGCCGGCCTCTGTTATCAATCGACGTGTAATTATCATCGTAATACACTTCATACAGACGGAACAAAGTGATCAACTTCTTCTCGCTGATGTTCCGGAAGCGGATGCGCGGCGAGGACGGCGCTGATGATGCAGACGATCCTGACGAGAAGAAAACCAAGGGCAAGGCTAAGAAAGGTAATAGAACATAGATTTACACTTGTCTCCAAGAACGACTCTTAAGTGAGGTCCTAGCTAAGGTGTTTACAGGTAGCTTGGGTACAAAATGTGTTTTTTTTTCATTTGTCACTAAAAAACCGCGAAATAAGTGTGGATATTTTTTTTCACGCTCAATCCAATTTGGAGCAATATATTGATAATTATAAATATGTAATGTAATGTTGTGAAGCCAATAATAAGATCAGCTGATGCTTGTAATTTAAGTGGTAGAGCCACTCTGTAGACAGTTTTGTCTACAGCATGAATGGCCTGGCTCCACCGGGTCGTTACCAGTGGTAACGTAAGTGGTCAACCGACGTAAAGTAACGGCTTGCTGCTGCGTTTGGTACCGTGAGTGAGATATCCGGAAGCCCAAATCCCCTCCCCTTCCCAATCCTAGTTATCCCTTTCCTTTAAGGTCGGCAACGCGCCCATGATTCAACTAGTGGTGGGCGTACATGGGCGGTGGAGATCACTTACCATCAGGTGACCCACTTGGTCGTTTGCCGGCCTATGCTATAAAAAAAAAACAGCTGTAACGCGCGGCGCACGACGCGATATCCCTACTGAGTATTTTTATTATTTATTTACTTGGTATTTTGAGTCATTGACACCGACTTTAGTATTAAGCTTACGTTTCTAGTATGGCAAGTAAACGGCAAAGGAAGAGCGTTTTCCGTTTATGTAAAGGTAGTGTTTTATCACCATTTTGGCTTTGGAAGCGGAACCTTACAACGATAGGACAATCACTGATGGACTCATATCAAAGATGTTAGTTTTTTAATAGAATGTGATTTTGGATTAGACAGAAGAGTTTGAATAAGACCAACATCAAGCACATTTAAGTTTTTTTTTTAATGTTAGATTCACTAAACTGGACCTTACACATAACTTATATGCTAAGCAACTAACATACATAAAAGTGGAATTGCAAATGTGTATGCCCTTCTAGAAGTGCAAATATAACATGTGCAACATAGAGTTTAACTCAGTGTTTCCCAACGTGGGGCCCATGCCCCACAGGGGCAATTTGATAGTTAAGGGGGGCAATTTAAAAATGGACTCGACACGACTTTAACCTTTTCGCTTTGAGTTATTTAAATGCAATGCTAGATATTGGTGACAAATTTAACAAAAAAAAATGCTAAGGTGGGGCATGGCCTAAAATGGTTGGGAAACACTGGTTTAACTCATTAATCAGCGATTCTCTTATATTTGTATTCTGAACGCAATTCCTCAACAGGTGTATTGATCGAAATGTGTATTCGCCAGATTTCAAGATATCCGAGATGGACGATTGGGCCGATTCGGACGACAGTTCCATGGATTCTGAGGACGGCGAGAAAGACAACGACAGTGATTCCGGCGTCAAAAAGAAGAAGAAGAAAGGTAAATACATGCTTCTGTGGTTGTTTATATGTCGGTAGTTAATCACAGAATATGTCTCTTCTGCATTATTAGAAATGAGAAAACTTTTATATTTGTGTCTCTTTATAGCAGAAGCTCGTAAACGAGCAAGTGGGTCACCTGATATTTATGTTGAGTGTCTCCCACGTTAATGGGAAAGGGATACTTAGGGTATTAAGGTAAACACACCATGGCTCTGACACTAATTAATTATGGCTCACTTTAACGGCGAAGGATACATCGTGAGGGACCTTGAATTCCTGAGAAGTAGAAGTAGAAGTATGTTCCTCCATAAGAATTGCGAAGAAATGTGAAGTCTGCCAACCCGTATTAGGCCAGCGTGGTGGACTAACGCCCAAATGTGAAGTCTGCCAACCCCGCATACTTCCCGCGTGGTGGACTAACGCCCAACCCCTCGCATTCATAAAGACCGTTGCCTAGTAATGAAACAGTGTAATATAGGAGTGTTTTTTATTAAATTATTTTTAATTGTTTTCTAGGTGTTCCGCCTAAGAAGAAGAAGAAAGTGCAGGACGAAGCGTTCGAGGAGAGTGACGACGGTGATGAAGAAGGAAGGGAGAAGGATTACATATCGGACTCCTCTGACAGGTAATTACCATAGATATTAAAATAAAAGAAAGACGATGGAATGTATGCTTCACAATTTTTTTTTAATTAATTAAATGAGACGTATGGTAATCGCGGCGCCTGCCCATAAACAGAAGCAACACACAGAACTTTGAGTTATAAAGTACTGCGTGGCACTGAACTGCGTTCGTCACCCCGAGACATAAGATGTTAAATCTCATAATGCCCAATAATTTTATTGGCTTCAATGTCCTTCAAACCGAAACCTAAAGGTACTTACACTGTTGTTTAGCAGCGGATATGTACGAAGCGGTGGTACCAACCCAGACGGCCACTCGCATGCGAGGGACCTACCACCTTCTTATTATTTTTATTTTTGTAACTACTGAAATCTAGATGGTGACCAATACACATAATATTTTGTTTCAGTGATTCAGACCACGAGGGTAAAGCCAACAAGGAGCTTAAAGGTGTCGCCGAAGAAGATGCGCTCAGGTATTGTACAGTTCCATACGTCACGGGTTTTTTTTATAGCAAAGAGCAACATAACTCCAGGAGGAGAATATCAATTGATTCTATTGTGAAATAATCACATAAATATTGAAATGAAACTAATTTAGACTGATTATTTTTTAATTTTGGTTCCGGCGTTGTGAAAGCTTTTCAAGCTTCTATGTCACTTTAGTTTTTGTAAAATTTGAAAATTAATTTTAATAAAGCAAATATGTTTTATAAAAATATATTTTGTAGTTGCAACCCAATACCTTGTTAATCAGAAAAAAATCATACAAAAAAATAGTTAATACGTCTGCCCTCTCTAGTATTGACACTTAACTGATGGTTACCATCTGCCATCAAATTAGTTTATTGTTTACAAAATAGATTACTAAGTAGAGGGATACAAAAAGAAAATAAAATACGTCTGACCTACCTGTATGAAACAATTGTGAATGTTAGGAAACTGCTGACCTCCGACGAGGACTCTGAAGAGGAACAAGAACAGAAGCAGGAGTCCGAGCAGGAGGACGAACCCACCAAGGAGGGGGAGGAGCGAGCCAGCAAACTCACCAAGAAGAAAAAGAAGGCCGATGACAACAAAAAAGGTACCGATTTAAACATAGTTTTCTTTTTACAATCCCTGTATTATATACGTCCCACTGCTGGGCACGGGCCTCCTCTAATGAATGAGAGGGATTAGGCCTTAATCCACCACGCTGGTCTAATGCGGGTTGGCAGACTTCACGTATCTTCGAAAAATCTTATCGAGTTCTTAGGTATGCAGGTTTCCTCACGATGTTTCCTTCACCGTTAAAGCAAGCGATAATTAACAATTAATATACACATACAGTAAACATACTGTTAATGATAATTAAATCGTTCAAAACCGACTTTAAAAACCAAGTCATGGTGCATTGAGGAGTTTCTTTTTTTCTCTCGTTCTTGGTCAATAGGATCTTGATTAAATTGTTCAGGATCCACCTGGAAAAAGGACTTTCTAAATAAAAAAAAAACCCGTGTGTGTGTACTTATGTACGCACGTACGAAGTTATACTTCTTATTACAAAACAAAATTAACTCCAAAAATTTCATCCCGCATACCAGTACTCTACGTTTGTAATAATAAGTATTTAACATTAATAATTTAATAATATTTAGTGTTAATTATATTAAATAAAAGTATTTTAATTTACATCAATAAATAATACATACGGATAGTTAACCTCAATTATATTGGAGCACTTGAAAAAGTATATAAGCACAATTTTTTTCACTAATATTCACAAATAGTAAGTAATATCAATCAAAATATTCAATTTAAATCACTACTGAATATAATTTATTAGCACATATATAATTCGCACTTGTATGAAACTCAAACACGTGTTGTGAATGTATAAACTAGAGACATGTTGATAAATATTATAAATATGAAAACAGTGATCAGAGGTGACGAGCGTACCAACATGCGCGACTAATATCGAGGTTCAATTCCTATTTTGTTGGTAGCTTTTTTTTCGAGACTTAATGAGCGGTTAAGCAGACGGCTTCATACTGTTAATTTTGTGTCACAGGTGCGCGCGCATCTTAAAATTTCACTCTCATCATTTTTTCATAACGCGCCTAAAGAAGTATAACTTCAAAATATCATCCAAATCGGAGGTACTTAAACATTTTCACATGGATTAAAAGAAAAAAATCTACATTTTGTATCCCTTGAAATCTTAGCAATCATGGTTTCTGTGAGTAGTGTGTTTACGTATTTTATTTTATTACAGATTCGAGCAGTGAGCTGAGTTCGGATTCGGATACCGATCCAGAAAGTAGTAGTGCTAAGAAACCTAAGAAGACTAAAAATGGAAACGCTGGTGATAAAAATGCACCCACTGCAAGCACTTCAGGTACATAACATAATAATTTTGCGAGAAAGAAGCGAATATACACGTACTAGTATTTGCCCGCAGTTCCGCACGGGTGAGCGGCCTTTTGCGGGATAAAAGTAGCCTATGTCCTAACCCAGGTCATGGTTTACTTGTATGCTAAATTTCATCCAAAACAGATAAGCCGTTAACGCGTGATTGATTAACAAAAATCCAAATACACAAACTTTCACATTTATAATATTAATAAAATAACGAGTGGTGCCAACATAGTGACATTAAATTACACCAGATATATAATATTATAATGTTGTAAGGCCTTGTAACAAAAATTAGTTAAATAGGCGCAGTAGTTTAATAACGGTTTTGCTTCTTTCGTTTTCTCAATTTTCACGTATGGTGTAAATCTGAGACATGTTGAAAATGCAAAAAAGTATCGATAATATAAATCGTATCGATAACTTTATAAAGTATAAATATCGATTCCGATATATCGAGAAGAAATATCGATGTGATCGGCTTGACATTTGGATGACCTTTTTTGACATCTTAAAATTTTCAGTGTCCACATTTCGTAGCATCGTATTTAAAAAAAATATCGGTTTAGATATGATTTCGATAATGGAGTCGTTGTGTTTGCGTGCAGGTGCGGGTGCGTCCGTGGGGGGCAGTGCGGGCGGGTCATCGTTTTAGATATGATTGCTATATTGGAATCGTTGTGTTTGCGTGCAGGTGCGGGTGCGTCCTTGGGGGGCAGTGCTGGCGGGTCGCGCGCGGGCTCCCCCTCCCCCGGCGGCTCCTCCGCCCCCTCCTCCACCGCCGGCCCCTCTGCAGCCCCGTCCGCCGCCGCCGCCGCCGTGGCCGCGGCCAACAGGGCCGACAACGCACCGCCGGCCAAGAGGCACAAACTGGACCCTTCGTACACGTATGATGTTTTTTTTTTCTTATCGGCAAAGTGATGGCACTACACCTGATGGTATGCGCAGTGCAGTCTAAATAAACCAGCGATCACGTCAAACAATGAGTTTATCGGCGGTCAACAGAATCATGCCGGCCTGTATAAATGCTTCTTCACACTCCGAAGAGGGTATAGTATTACAGATATTCAGAGATAAAGGCCAGCTTCTACATGGACCAAAGATATACAATTTTGTTAAGAATGGACAACAGAGTTCAACAAAGCAGGCTAAAGTTGGTCGCGTTCCGAATTTCACCAACTAACAGAGAAACATAATGTCTCTTAAGCCGACTTTATATTTAAGTTTAATGTAGTTATTGCGATATCAGAATAAAAAAGTATGTAATAATTGTTATTATTATAATATTTTGTGTTTTACAGCGAGTGCGGCGTAACAGAAGAAGCGGTGCGGCGATACCTAGCCCGTAAACCTATGACCACCACCGAACTCCTCACTAAGTTCAAGTCGAAGCGCACGGGGGTGAGCAGCGAGCGACTAGTCGAGACTATGACGCAGATTCTAAAGAGAATCAACCCGCTCAAGCAGAATATTAACGGAAAAATGTACCTTAGTATCAAGTGATTCAGTTAATAAAAATATGATTATAGTTGATTCTTATGTTTTTTTGGTCCTTCGAGCCGGATTCGATTCGAACCCTTGACTGCAGAAATTTTTAAAAGATAAATCCGTATTTGAATTTGATGAATTTCAACCAGCCCTAGAACGAATGAGAGTAAATTCTGGAAATTAGATCCTTTGCAGACTCTTGAAGACAAACGAAAGACTGCTGTGCCGATGCTAGAGCCATACTAAAAGGATAAAAGTATTCAGGGTTTGAAAGCACAGCTATGACGCTCCTAAAGTCGATTAGATTAAAGTAATGTTAACTTTTCGTAATCGTACGCAAAATACTCCAGTTAAAGTGGTAGAGCCACACTATAGACAGTTTTGTCTACAATATGAATAGGTCGGTTCGACCGGGTTGTTAGCACTGTCTCACAATTATTGAATTTAGCAAAACAAACTCAGTATCACCATTTGAACTTGCTGTGCATTGGTTCCATTTTGCGTAACTATATCCAGTAGGTACGTGAATGTAATTTCTTAGAAATGGCACTATCTGATGGGAAATGGGGCCTCAGATAAGTATCTAACGAGTTTACAGTCCATATATCGATGAACCGGATGTTATTAACGACTTAATAGTATTTAATTTGACAAACTACATTGACAATGGAGCACCTATTTTGCTGTACAAGCACTAAGATTTTGTATATTTTATATACCGGCGTGTGACGGCTATATATTTTACAGTGTCAAATGGATTTTTCTGAATTCCGAACTCACCACTATGGCAAGTTTTTTTTATCCGAGCACGGAAAAGTGATTACACTACACCTGATGGTAAGCGTAGTGCAGTCCAAAAAACCAGCGACCACCGACAAATAATGAGTTTAGGAGTTACTGTGAAAGGCCAGAAAAGTGGTGACATCTATTGGTTTTTAGGCAAAACGAATAAATAAATAGGGTAGTAAAAATAGTGTGTAACTTAACCCACACTTGAACCCTTAACTTATGAACCCGAATTTAGCAGTTAACGTTCATTGTAGACAGATGGAGCCTCTAATACTAGGGATAAATATAAATTAGAAAAATAACATCCCTTTCTATGGTAGTGCATGCACTTGCCCAGCAGTATGACGATACATACTTGAACATCATAGGGCTGTTTATATCTGAAATATTGAATATTGCCATATTTTCAGAATTACTTACAAAAGTCGCGTTTTTACGTCGGAATCTTAAGAAAGGTCCTTACAACTCTACCAAAATTTCGTTTTACTTAGTAATTATTATATGAAGCAAAATGGTTTTTGGTAGCCTTACGTATCCCTTCTTCAAGGTAGGCTTCCCCTCTCCATGAGGGGTCTGGGCCTTAGTCCACCACGCTGGCCCAAGACGGGTTGGCGGACGTTCAGACCAGTGGCCAGTCTAATGCCAGAATTTTCAAACCACCCTAAGGTTTCCGGCTTGGCTTGACGACTGTTGCCATGGCAACAGCCGGGACCGACGGTTTTACGTGCTCTCCGAGGCACGGAGGGGTCGAGATGTGCGCCACTAACCGGTCACCCATCCGGGTACTGACCGCGCTCTAAGGTTGCTTCACTTCGCGATTTGTCAAACTGCGAGTAAGCAACTTAGCTTCGACACCCTCGGGATAACATACGAATTTATGGGTTATTTGATAAGCTCTTTTACTACAGAGAGTATTATATAATTGAAGCATAAATGGGGTGACACAAAGCCATCTATGTTTATCAAGTGAATGCAGGGTTGATTGAAATAGAGGATATAAATAAAAAATTAAATAAGTGTCAATATCGACTTATATTCACATTTTTAAAAATGTTGTACATTTTAATTCCATTTAACATTCATTCAGACTTTTATTTAAGTTACACTTATAATTAAGTCTGGCTTCAGTATTCACGCTTTTAAAAATATTTTCATAATAACTCACGCAGGTAAAACGTTCTGTTTAAAAAATCATTATTACGTCTCTTGGAAACTAGCACCGTGCAAGCCTATTCCGCCATGTTGGAAAAGCGACAATTCGAAATTTTATATATTTGGTTCATAGAAACACAAATAAAAGCCCAATGGAAAGGTGAATTCAAAATAAATTCAAGCGGTAGCTTTAGTATGGTAATTTCGAGCTCGATAACAATATTTCTGTTTTTCTGAATATTTCTGCTCTTCTTATGGGTGATAATGGAATAAGATCAAACTTATAGTTATTCGGATGAATCGTTAACTTATTATGACTATCACAGTTCCTTTGTGCCACTTACATCCAGTAACACACATTTAAACGAATTACATTCATAATTAAATTTAAGTGCTCAGTTAATTTCATGATAGAGTATCTCTTTCAGAATTACAGTAATTTTCTAAATGGATTCATTATAAAATAAGTACAACAAAAGCAAAATTAAATCTTATTATTCGCATTGGGAAGAAATGGTAAATAAACTTATAATAACATATAATAAAATACGATTTCCCTTAAAATTATACTAAGTACTCTAATTTATTCGTATACTAGCTTTTGCTCGCGGCTCCGCCCGCGTGAATAACCTTTTCCAGGATAAAAGTAGTCTATAACTGTCTCCAGGGTCCCATCTATCTCTGTACCAAAATTTATCAAAATCAGTTCAGCGATTTAGGCTTGAGAGCGAACACCAACAAACGCACGTTCGCATTTTTAATATCAAGTTTGGACCATTCTCTGTTTTGAATGGATACGCTGTTAGCCTCTGATGGTCATAACTTCACCCAAAGTATTTATTATAATTTTGGATACATTTCGAGTCTTTCTCTTAAAGGTTAAATAAAGTAAACATACTTCTTGGAGATTTGCACATTAGCACTATCGCACATAGAACAAAGCCGCATCTGCAAATCTCTACTTTTAGTAGAGTTAGTAGAGAAATTGAAAGGTCTTAAACCTTTTCATTTTATTATTGGTGTTATTATATAATATAGATTCATATAGATAAGTAGTTACAAAGTAAGTAGCACTGAAAATAAGGTATTAACGAACTATTATGAAAGTAGTTTTTGCAAATTTTACTTTGTTTCGTATCAATGCTATTAAACTTAGATTATGTTGAAATTAGTAAGAATGGGTAATGACAAACAATGTTTCTGATTTAAAGAGCAAACACAAAAATTAATACGACACAAGCTATAACTATCGATAAATACTAAGGCAAGAAACTTTAAATATAATAAATAAAAATACATAAATAGACCTCTCGCTGGCTCTGGTATAGAGGATCGGGCTCAGCATCATTTTATAACAGTGTCATCTAGCGGGATATTTGAGAAGTACTTATTATTATGTACAAAGCCTTGTCAAATATTTTGGTCAGGGGTCCCTCGGCTAGCTGATCCACTTGATTACTATCAAGCTCATTTTCCGTGAGTAGCTTCGTTTCGATGAGACGACCAACAATTCCCTATGCGAAAATTCTCTATTGTGGTAGCTAACAGAGGTAGCAAGGATAGAATATTTCGATTTGATTCGAAAAATCAGCTGGTTAGTAATCATTCTTATGAACTCGTTATCGATACCTATTGGAAGCCCCTCCTTCCAATAGGTATGATTACTAACCAGCAGATTTTTTTGTTTTTACTTAGTTAATATTTATATAATTTAACTGTCATATTGTCCTACAAATAAAATATAATAATAATTTGTTGAGTATCATCAAATCGAAATATTCTATCCTTGCTACCTCTGTTAGCTACCACAATAGAGAATTTTCGCATAGGGAATTGTTGGGCGTCTCATCGAAACGAAGCTACTCACGGAAAATTAGCTTGATAGTAATCAAGTGGATCAGCTGGCCGAGGGACCCCTGACCATTTGTACTATTGCTGCATCACAAATTCCCGTAGGATCTAAAGCCCATCCGGTTGCTACGCCTATGCCCACTCGGCATTATGTTTATTAAAAAAATACCTAATTTTTATATTTAAAAACCTTTAAATTACACTTTATGATATGTCCAATGTATTCATGCCCTTTTAATTGACTTGTTTACTAAGCAAACTGTTAAACTCTTTTTTTTACTTATCCATATTAAGAACATTAAATCCCCCCATTATTAAGTTATCCAAGTACATTTCAGTCATTTTCGATGACCAAGTCGGAAGTTGTATAATATAAAATGGTAACATTTATTGGTTAACACAATCAATCATCCATGGTTATTGTCTCTAACAGAATAAATTAACGGAATAAATACGTAACCATTTCACATGTCAATCTGCCGCACTCAAAAACGTAAATTAACTTTAATTGCCAATTAACTGTGTCTTATAATTTTATAATTTCTGACACGTCAATTAAGATTGTTTCTGTACTCAATAATGGAGCATTGAGCACTAACTGGCTCTAAAAATGATTAATTGGCAGTTAAAGTTAATTGACGATTACGAGTGCCCTGTAAAATCCCATTGAAAATTAATTAAATTACGTCCTACTCCGGCTATATTATGGCAAATACACTCCTTTACGTTTCCCATGTTGCTGGATGCAACATCGTTCAAAGGCTGTACAGACCTGTCATGGTTGTTACAATTAAAATGAACTACAATACTAAATAATGAGCGCCTTCTCTTTTTCAGACTTCCACTCAGCAACTTCCAAACTCTCTGATTCTCGTTTTCTGTAAAAACATAATATTATATCAGGGTATACAAATATATGAAGAGTGGTAGAGCCACGCTGAAGACAGTTTTGTCTACAACATGAATGGGCGGCTCGATCGGGTCGTTACCACTGTCTCACAGAAAACTGATGTAAAGTAGCGGCTTGCTGCTGCGTTTTGTATGGTGAGTGAGATATCCGAAGGCCCAAATATACCCTCCCATTCCCAATCCCCAATTATCCCTTTCCTTTAAGGTCGGCAACACGGCCCATGATTCCTCTGGTATTGTGGGCGTACATGAGCAGTGGAGATCACTTACCATCAGGTGACCCACTTGCTCGTTTGTCGGCCTATGCTATAAAAAAAAAACAAAATGATTCCACCTACCATCGATCAACTCATTGTTTGTCGGTGGTCACTAGTTATTTGGCTTGGCTGCACTACGCTTACCATCAGGTGAAGTGCAGTCACTTTGCCGTGCTCGGATAAAAAAAATGCTTGTGACACTTACCCGCATATCGAGTGTTCGCGGACAAGCCTCTCGCCGTCCTGCATCGTCTGAGGCATCGGCTTGCCCTTGGTCTCGGGCAGGATGACAGCAATGGAGCTACCCAGTGCCGCCAACACGCACAGGATCACCAGGGGCAGGACGGACCATATGTTCTCCTGTTCAGGAATAAGTTTTAACAAAACTTGAAAACCGACTTAAAAAAATTTGGCAGTCATAGTAACTGCCTATATTCAATTCAATTTATTTATTTCAGATATTTAGAATCCATTACATATTTGTTAGTATATTATACTAGTGTTAGTATACACTATAGAAGTGAAAACTTATAACTCGACTTTAACTCAACTCTACTGCACTGCACTCCACTCCATACGTCACCTATTTAGCTATAGATACTCAAAGCTCACAAGATTTCACCCATACAAAAAGCGTCTAACGCGCCCACCACACGGTCAGGTATATACAATGTGTTATACGTGTATAGTCTGAATTAACATTAGCATGTCGATGACGCGAAATTATCCTCTACCAAAAAGTGCTCAATGCGGCTAAAGAGGTTTTCACTTCAAAAATGTCCAGTGTGTGTAGGTGAGAGGATCGTACCGAGTAGACGATGAATGGCGACAGCATGGTGGCGAGGAAGCCGCTCATGTGGAGCAGCGACGAGCCGAACGCTCGCACGCCCGTCGGCAGCAGCTCCGTGGCCCACTGCATCGTCGCGTTGTACGACATGTTGATGAAGAACCTCGCCATTATGCCCATGCTGGCTTGGGATACACCTTCAAGAAAAAAGGAGACAACTTCGTCAACATTTGTTGGATGCAATATTGAATTTGTAGTTAAGTTTGTTTCATGATTATTTTTTTTCTGAGTACGGCACAGTGACTGCACTACACCTAATGGTAAGTGTAGTGCAGTCCAAAAAACTAGTAACCACTGACAAACAATGAGTTTATCGGTGGTTACCAAAATCATGTCGGCCTGTATAAATGCTTCTTTACACTCCGTAAAGGAACCCATATTATAGAAAGGAGAGAACACGTGTGCCGGCAAACTATTCCGCAGCTTAATGGTTCGGCAGAAGTAAGATTTTGCGAGCTTTTTAGTTCGAGTCGAGAAGAAAAGAAGTTAGAAGTTATTCAAATCTAACGGAAAGGGCAATTGTCAAATGGCAAATAAGTAAAATTGTTATATTTACCCTTCGGCAAAAATGTAGCTATGAGGATCAAAAGTCCTGAGATACCCATCGGTCCACAAGTAAGGACCCTGCGGCCCCATCTGGAGAAAAAAACACACATTAATAAAATGAAATAACATAAATCATAAAACTAAAGGAGTTGAATGATAGTTGTATTTTTTTTTATAGCAAAGACCGGCCAACGTGCATGTGGGTCACTTGAGTGATCTCCACCACCCATGTAGGCCCACAATACCAGAAGAATCAAAACGGCCGGTAAACGAGCGAGTTGAGTGCTGACTTTAAAGGAAAGGATTGGGGATTGGAGGGGAAGGGGGGATTTGATCCTCCGAAAAAACCGTTACCATACGAAACGTAACATTTAGCTGGCACTTCACGTCGACTTCGCTATCTAGGAGAATGCCAACCACCATCTCCGAAGATATCTCCATAGCTGACGTCAGGATGAAGGTGATAAAGAAATGGAACCCTATAGCATCTGATACCCGCACGAGACCGTCGAATATCATCTAATCATAAAGATTATTAACTCACCTATCCAGGAGAATGGCCATCAGCGTCACCAAGGGTATAACCATAGCTGAGGTGAGAGTGAAGGTGATGAAGAAGTCGAGACCGAAAGACTTTGATAACCGTATTAAGCTGTCGAAAATTACTGAATGATGAAGACTAAACTCACCTGTCCAAGACAATAGCCAGCAAAGTCACCGAGGGTATCTCCGTAGCCGAGGTGAGATTGAAGGTGATGAAGAAATCGAGGCCGAAAGACTTTGATAACCGTATTAAGCTGTCGAAAATTACTGAATGATGAAGACTAAACTAACCTGTCCAAGACAATGGCCAGCAACGTCACCGAGGGTATCTCCGTAGCCGAGGTGAGAGTGAAGGTGATGAAGAAGTCGAGGCCGAAGGACTTTGACAACCGCACCAGCCCGTCGAATATCACAGCACAGCACATGTAGACGATCAGCATGAGAAACATCGTGGTGCGGAGAGGAGCACTCTTAGCTAGAGTGACGAGAGATTCCTTCTCCTCTTTGGTTTGACGTGATGAAACCTGGAATTGAGTCAGAATATTAATGTCTCGAGTGGTAGAGCCACGAGGGCCGACTCGACCGGGTCGTTACCACTGTCTCACAGTAAACCGACGCCCAAATACCCCTCCCCTTACCAATCCCTAATTATCCCTTTCTTCATGAGGATATTGGGTTTTTCTATTACGAAATTCTCAGTATCAGCCCGGAGTCTGGAATTATGCCGGGTATGGTGATAGGCTCGCCTCCTATCATATCATGGGACGGACATACACTTGGCATAATCGGGGTGTAATTACAGGCCTGATTGCGTATCTATGTATGGATGACTTAGACTGTTTATCGCGGGAAAAGGCTAGAAGCTAATACTTACAATAAAATCATCCATGACATCGTCAGGTATCTTGGTTCCATTAACTCTTTCGAACTTCCTCAGCACCTCCACGGCTTGGTTCACCCGGCCGCGCGTTATTAACCATCTGAAATCAGAGTTAATTGATTGCCTTGATTGATCGGTTCAGCGGCTAAGTATCGAGACTGAGAAACCGTGAGGTTCACGATTCAAATCCCAGGATAATCACAATCTGTCACAGTTTTTCGATGAGAAAATGTCATACATTTCATACATATTTATCAATTTCACTCAACACGGGGTTCGAACCCGAGACCTTGACACAGCAGTTTTACCGTGTACCGATTACAACTGTCAGTCAACAACCCAGTCAGTCTAAAAGACTGAAAACAACTACAGAAAACTAAAATGATTAAATTATAACGAATTTTGGGCAGTTTGGGCATTTTAAAAAATATTATATAAAAAAATAGAACACCTTTGTAACTAACCTAGCACTCTCAGGCACCACCAGAGGAGCGAAAACAGCCAGGAGCATAGGCATCGACGTGATCCATAACAGCTTCCTCCAGTCGAGGACCCAGAGCGCGATCCATGGCAGTATCAGACAGCCACTACCAAAGAATAGGGCAATCGACATATTGGCCACCCATGTGCGATGCTTCGGGCCTACGTATTCCAGCGCTGTGGGAGAAATGTGGAAGTGGTAGAGTCGCAGTATGCATACCGGCATGACCGGGGTGGAAGCACTGTCTCAGAGAAAAAAACTGATGTGTAAAATTGGTTTTGAGTTTTGGACGAGAGTTAAATTTTAAGGCTCTGCCTGACCTGGCCTGATAGAACACCTCCATCCATCGGCAACGGTGAATTTTTTTTTTACTAAGCGGTCTTTCTAATCGACTATTCATCGATTCAGTTGTGAATAGTTGAGATCATTGCAATCGATTATTGAATCGAAATTTTATTGGAGTTGTAGATGATTATTTAATATTTAAAGGCCAGGTCAGAAGTAACCTAAATCGACGTGCATAAAGAATTTAATGAGATCGAAGGAGGCAGAAGATGTGTGTAAGGATCTTATCAAATGGAAATGCTTTGTCTCTACCTACTCCTATGAGAAACAGACATGAGTCTATGTATATGATTATTTACCTAAAATGTACATCATCATGAAAGCGTTATCACATGCCATTCCCACAAGCAACCTGCAGAATATAAAGTCCCAAAGGCCAGTAGTGTACACGGTTGCGATGCCTCCAATACCGCCAATTAAATTTGAACCTGAAAAATAAAATAATTGATTACAGTACGCGCAAAATAACTTGGCCTGGCTGAAATTAACCACTTCATTCGCTGTCTGACCATGCAAACAAACCCGCGATACCGATAATTTTTAACTTCAATATTAAACGTACTAGGGGCGAGGGGTAATATTTTCCAAAAAGCGTTGACTTCCCTTGGGGCTCTACCCCTCATGGAAAAGACAAATTCTTATTTGATATGGTGTAGGAAATATGAGCACACGCCTATATCCCCGAAGAAATATAAAGCTCCATGGAATAATGGAAACCTTTTTGGTTTAAACCATATACCATAGTAGCAAGCCTCATTATGGGATCAGCCAGTACGAATCTGATAACATCAGGCTAGCGTAATTCGGCCATTACCGGCATTGACCGTTGACATTATATTTGAACTGCACTGTACTTAACATCAGAGCCAGTGTCATCACCATGCCGTGTGTAAAAAATTACCCCTGGTTAATGCCTGGTTTGTAATTCCCAATAATTGACAAAATTCTAGAAATGGTTTATAAATAAGATGAATTTAATTTTGTTTCTGGTGAATTCTTACCAACAAGTGCCGGTACCCTGCCGTAGTTATCAGCCAGCCAGCCAAAGAATATGCCTCCAATGAACGATCCCGCGAAGAACAGCGCCTGTGCTGTCGGTTCATACCCGGCATTTTCGCAAACCCATCCCCTCTAAAACAATGTTATTCTAAATAACTACCACCACAAAAGGCGTCACTATAAATAAATAAATAAATACACCCAACAGTCACATACATAGTCCTGACCCCACAGTAAGATACGAGTCTTGTGTCGTGGGTATCAGGAACTACGAGAGACTTTCGGTCTCACAACACCCAGACCCCGAAACAAATATTTGTGGATCACACAAACATTTGTCTCGGTGCGGGGATCGGACCCGCGGCCTCTCGCTTCACAGCCGGCTACTCGCCCACTGTGCCACGGAGGCTGTCGAAATTATAAAGATTTCTTGTCATTATTATCACATTCAACATGGCAGGAATACTCTTTTTTTTCTAGCCTGAATAACAAAACCATCGCCCATGTAAGCGCGATAATAGACACAACATCACACAGATCTTTAAATTACAAAGCACTGCATGGCACTGGACTGCGCTCATCACCCCAAGACATGATTTAATTTTCATAATGCCCAATAATCTCACTGGCTTTAGTATCCTTCAAACCGAAACATAACAGAATTTACACTCTATTTGGAGGCAGATATATACAACGCAGACAACATAACTCATATGAGGACTCTAGCACCTAGTAAAACTCTACCAAACACATTTGTTTACTTTAGTATAATATTTCTGTAATAAAAACCTAATATGAAATAATAATATTTATAACGTGTTACAGAAAGGTGTGGTCATATATAAGGGACGTTACATACACCTGACGATGAATGTTTACATACTGGATCTTATCAAAATCTAGTCAATATTCTAAAATTTCACGATAGTTTTAATCACTCATTTATTACGATTGATAAGATCGATCACATCACTTAATATTTGCATTACACCTGCGCGCCAGCATTCGTATTATTTGGTATTGTATTATAATATTTAGGTAGGTATATTTATTTTCTTGTTCTTCTTGTAAACATCTAGAATGATGATATTATTATAAGTATATCTATTTGTATATTCAAACAATATGTTTCTTTTCTTTTATTAGTCGTCTGTCATGTACATCTATGCATCACCCTAAGGGTGACTGGGAGAGAATGCATATAGCATTAAGTCCGCTTTTATACTCTATTTCAACAGAGTATACAATTCACAATAAATGTATATAGGCAAGGAGTTCAATTTTCATAACTCTCTCAATTCCTCTAGTCCCGCATCGGTACCTATTGTCGCTGGTTTTGTAGGCTATTTATTGGCGGCGATGATCATTTATGCACAATAAGATGCCCTACTTGCACATACTTTACACATCAGCTATAAAAACACTTGTGTTATTATTATTTTTTACCTCAATGACGCACCCATGACAACGCTTAATGTAATTTTAAATTGGTCGCACAATGTCAAATATTACAATGGGTCCACACGATTTTTGTTGACCAAATACTAAATCGTATACGGTCTGAATCGTCTGAATAGACTTTCAAACAAATTGAACAGCTTTTGTTGATTCTAGACAGTTTCAGCTAAAATAGAACCCTGTGAATCCGCTATTAGATACGATGCCCATTACAAAACGACGGAAAATTAACTATCCGTGTATAAAATGTAAACAAAGTGAAGTGTTTTTTTATAACACTTGATGAACGTTCATAGAGGATAAATATTGTTTAAAATAAGATAAAATAACCATGACGCCATTCGCGAATACCACTTCATACGGCTTGCGCAAAAGGTTATTTGTTTTTTTATAGCATAGGCTGGCAAACACGCAAGTGGATCACTTTATAGTAAATGGTTTCCATCACCCATGAACACACATAATACCAGAAGGATCAGTATGGAAGGAAGGGTCCTTTAACGACCACAAAAGAAAGGAATAAAAAGGCACCGGGGATTTGGGCCTTCGGATAACTTACTCAGCAT
The DNA here is from genome assembly GCA_949126905.1 of Amorpha juglandis. NCBI lineage: Eukaryota > Metazoa > Arthropoda > Insecta > Lepidoptera > Sphingidae > Amorpha > Amorpha juglandis. Next base: position 2,846,472 of record OX421368.1, read on the forward strand.
ACGAATAGGGTAGTTTCGTAAGTTGAATATTATACATTATTTTCTACGCAACAGAAAGTAATACGAATAAGAAACCCTTTTGTTAAAACACAATTAAAATCGGTGTAAAAATGAGCCCGTTAATTTTTTGTTTTTTTTTTTCTAAAATTTTAATCTTTCAATCACTTTCCTGTAAAGTTTACTCTATGTCGCTTAGATATTTTTGGCTTTTAAGTGTCGATATGTATTTGACAGCCTCCGAGGTGGAGTACTGAAGCGAAAGGCCGTAGCTTCGATTTCCGTACATAATTTATTATTACAGTATATAACCTAACAAGTATTAATAATACAGCAGTGGTACAGAACCCTCGGTGGGTGTGTGTGACTCGCACTTGACTAGTATGTAGAGTTCCTAGTCTATAAGATCTTATGATCAGGCAATCTTATGACTTATTAATCAGTCAGTGATATTTCGCTTTTAATAATTGTGCATCAACCTTACCTAGGTAGTGGGTAGGTACAGGTAGCCATATTACATATTTCTGCCGCTTAGCAGCTGTATATGTACTGTTGTGTTCCAGTTTGAAGCCAGTATTATTACTGGGCATTATAAAACTTAACCAATGTCTCCTAGTAACGAGCGCAGCACAGTCGTGTAGTACTTTGTAACTCAAAATTCGTGGTGTTTCTACTGTTTATGGGCAGGTGTGGCGCTTACCATCACTCGAGCGAAGTGCTCTATTTGTCATCTAGACCAGAGCTTCCCAGACTTTTTTTCTCATAAACCACTTCCAAAATTTAGCTGGTTCTGATGGACCCCTGCAGCTACATTTCTACCATATTCTCAAAAAATGTGAAGATTAGATCGTAACGTAGATCCCTGTCGAGTCTCCCGTGGACGCCTAGGGGTACACCTGGACAACTTTAGGAACTAAGCATCTAGACCAATAAAAAACTTACCTCACTAATAACAGTATGGTACGGTATGTCCGTGAGTTCGAACTCCCACGCGTTCTGACACGGCACTGTGGGGGTGCCAGGGTCCGGGGGGGTCAGGGTCTCCAGCACCCGTGTCCAGTTCGCCTGGTACATGGCACATCGGTCCCACTCTCCTCCCGCCGCAGCGCCTGGCGCCGATAAATTACGTCTGAAATCGGCCACTGAACTTAAAGTCGTATTATTCGCGGATATAGAGGCCTTAAAGACTATTCATAAGAACTTACGCACCAGTACACCCAAATATCTCCGAGCGCAGCTCAGTCTCATGATGTGATTGGGGTCTAGCCTATATCGCCTTTGGGCACAATTCCAGACTCCGGGCTGATACTGACCATTTCGTGATAGTAAAACCCAATATCACTTTACCCGACCCAGGGATCGCATCCGAGACTTCGACACAGCAGTCGTACCGCGTGCGCAATACAACTGCACAACCGAGGCAGTCTTTCTTTCTTTTTTGTTAATGGCTTTCGCAGTATTATGCATTTAGCCAGTGTCAAGTATAAATTATTATCAAGTTCTTTATACAAGAACGATGAAACACGGGTGCGGTCGATTTCAAGGACTTGTCGGAGTTTTGGTGTTAACTCCTTTCAGTACGATTCTTAATTCACTTATTTCAATGATTCCATACATTGTTCATCACTGTTAATGTCTATTGAACAAATCCACACGACTTTTATACAACAAACACAACTCTAAACTAGTTTATGAAATAAATTAAAATAAGCGATGAACTGCACTGTCAGAATTCCCGCCAAAACTCCAACCGAGGCAGTCGAAAAACTATTCGATATTCAAAATAAGAGCACGACATTTTATAAGATCGTGGTGGCGAGTTTTGGAACTAAAAATGAATGAGATCAAATCGTAGAATTGGTCATTTCATGAAATAACTTTGACCATAGGCAAGCGTGGCGCTTGTTCCGTTAGGCGAGCGTCACTAATAAACATATTCACAAACAATACATAAGTAAGCTCTTTGCCAAGTGTCGAATTGCGGGTACATGATTGGTCCGTTTTTATTTAGCGCCAAAAACTAACCAATGACGTTTAGGGAAATCATCATTATGCGTTCGAGCTCACTCTGAGACCTCATAAGTTATGAATAGTGGGGTTAGGCTAAGAAAAGTTCGATCGTGTTCCGAAATCACTTCAACATGCACACTTTAGTATTTACAGCTACACTAAAACCCTTCAACATCAAAAGTCTCCACTAACCTTAACTCCATATCTAAATGTTGCAGTTCAGGCACTGCACACCAATACCGCTGCGGTGTGGCAGCTATGAACATCTGCACGAAGTAGACGAACGCGAAGGACAGGCCGAAGGGCATCATGGCCACGAACAGGAGCCTCTGGTAGCGGCCCATGCCGCCCACGTGGTTGAGCACCGTCTCCAAAGCGTCCGCGTCGCCATTTCCAGGCTTCAGCTCTTTGGACTCCTGGCGTAATAAAAGAGGAAATGAGCTAAAAATTTTGAAGCTAAGCATGAGAGAAGCTAAGGATTTTATGCTGGATCTGATGTTATACAGTGCAGTTCAAATATATTAATGAGTAGTAGAGCCACGCTGCAGACAGTTTTGTTTACAGCATGAATGGGCTGGCTCGACCGGGTCGTTACCACTGTCTCACAGAAAACCGACGTAAAGTAGCGGTTTGCTGCTGCGTTTTGTACGGTGAGTGAGATATCCGGAAGCCCAAATCCCCTCCCCTTCCCAATGGTGGGCGTACATGGGCGGTGGAGATCACTTACCATCAGGTGACCCACTTGCTCGTTTGCCGGCCTATGCTATAAAAAAAATCACGAGGGCTAAGATACATTGCATTCCTCGACGGTCGGTAAAAGTATGCCGGCCTAATGTTACCAGATAAAAACTGCAGTTAACTCCGAAACGCGACACTCCTGAACGAACCACTATGGCAGTCAGCTTATTTTTTTATTAGCTCGAATAACGAGCATATTGCTCGCCCGTCAGGGGAGCGATGTGATCTAAGATTATTATATTAGTCTCATACGGACGTGACATGACGGTCTGCTAGTAATATTAAAAGATTTGATTGTTCGCATCGAATAGGCTATGAAACTACTGGCCCGATTTGAAAAATTCTTTCACCATTAGAATCCTACATTATACCTAACGAACATGGGCTATTTTTTATCCCAGTAAAAAGCATTCACGCAGGCGGAGCTAGCAACAGCTAGTACATAATATTATGTATAAATACTGTAAATGTTCTGTTTATTTTCAAAAGATTAACATTTAGCGTAGCTAAACTACTTAAATGATGCTACATTGTTACATACATGTTCATAATATTTTGTTAAACTAACTATAAACACATAACATAACGTAAGCTCACGCCTGTATACCTGAAGAGGTAAGCAACAGCGCATCCACGCATCGCCCAACTTATTTCAGTTCTTTTATATCATATGTTGCGAGCCTATCGTAGCGAGATAAACACGATTGTCACATTACACTATTATTTGCTTCCGAAGCGAATCCACTGTCATTCAAGACGCATATGAGCGATTTTAACATTTCATTGTACAGTAAAACCTGTATAAGTAGGATTTTATTCATTATGCGCTTCGGCAATTTTCGCTATTTTTCGGAAATACGCTCGCATGATGATTATGATCTAAAATGTACCTGATACAACATATGGTTAAGTACTTACTTATATTTTTGTAAAGCGATGATCATTAAACTTTAAATGAAAATTCGTAAAAAATGTTTTTCCGAATCGCATTATAACCATAATTATCATTTGGTTTGAAGTTCCATAAAATAATAACTATTTATGGAGTCTTCCATGTTATTAAAAGTTAATAAACAATAGATCACCATCACGAAGTTACTCAGCAAATTTCGTATTTACAAAATAATCATCAAAAGCTGAACAACAACTGGCACTTTGTTTACGTCATAACTGTACATAGTATCTAATTATTAAGTATCCTGTATACACATTCCTATTAGGTAACCGAAGTTGCCAAAGCGTTCGATGTTCTAACCTGTCTGTCCGATTCGGTGTTCATTTCACACGTTTACAACTCGCGATATTAAAGCACGTGTCCGCGTTGTACGTACGACAACCACTGGCAACCATTATCTTTGTACGTATATATATACGTTTTAGATAGGGTGTTGTTATCGGTTTTGGCGGCGGATATTCAGCCAAATGCTCAACTACCGCGTCCAATTGCGAATAATGAGATTTAATCTCAATTAAGGTTTGTTACGCAATGTTAACGTTTGTCCACTCACTGCTGGATATAGGCCTATTCTCTAAAGGCGGTTTCCCATTGTGCATGGTTGAAGGATAATACGAAGAATTTAGCTGGTGGGAGGATACTTGTATCCGACCGGAGAGCGACCACCGTACATTGGTGCTAAAACCTGCCATAGTGATCCACCTTGTGTGGGTCGCGTTCCAGGGTCAGCCAGTGTATATCCGGTTCTCCCCAAGGGGCTTGCTCCTAACCCTTTTCCCATCCCTTTTACCTTCCCCTCTCCCTTGGTCCTTTGGCAGGCCGGCATGATCTTGCCGACCTACGATGGACACATTGTTTATCGTTGGTCGACACTATTCTTGGATTGCGCTACACTTACCATCAGGTGTAGCGTAGTCACTTTGCCGAGCCAGGATAAAAAATAAAAAAAAAGCCGAGGACCACGGACAAGTATGCACCACGCCGAGACTAGGCCTACGGTGCGTCTCCGTATGTGGCGGTGTATTTTCACGATATCTCACGGTAATTAGGCAGCTGTGTGCGCCCTTTATTTAAAATTTTAGATTGCCTTATAAAATCGTCTGAACAACGGGCTGCTGGCGCACTGTTGTGTTTCGGTTTGAAGGACATTGAAACCAGTGACAATAATGGGTATTATGAGACTTGACATCTTATGTCTCGGGGTGACAAGCGCAATTGAGTGCCATGCAGTGCTTTACAACTCAAAATTCTATGTGGTGTTGCTTCTGTTTATGGGCAGGCGTGGCGCTTACCATCAGGCGACCGACTTGCTACTCTCGTCCTTCAATTAAATAAAAATGACGAATCTACACACAAACCTGTAAATAAAAAAAAAATGCACGTTATTTTAAATGACTATCTAGTTTCTCGAAACATCCATAGCACGAAACAAAAGCAATTGTTGTTAATGTGTTAAAATACGGTTTAACGCATGATCAAGTCTAATTCGTCACCCAAATGTAACTAAACAATAGCCGGATATAATTAACGAATTATTTGCAAAGTTTTCTGAGAAATAAGACTAAGACCAATTTGAGGTTATGCTTGAAGGGCTCATGTACCACGTCAGTGTAAAATAAAGGGTAGCTGTACCAACCAAGTGACAATGCTAATCAATAAATATCCTCTCCTCTCAATCCTCATTACTACATTAAAAGTTCAATAACGGAACTGCTCATCGTGAAGGTTAAGTGGCGATGGTGATACTTAAGGCCATGGTCTACAATAAAATAAGCTGCATTATTCTTCACCTGCATTTATCTCCCTCGCAGTTGAGTTGGCGCAACAAGCTTTTTATCACATGTTGAATAAAGATTTGGGTCTTTTTGGCCGCCTACCTAATGTTACCCGCTCTGGGGCAAAAATACACTCATACCCAAAACAAATATTTGTGGATCACGCAAACATTTGTCTATGGTTTGCCAAAAGAACATTCATTATTTGATAAGTATAATAAAATGATCGCAAACTACTTAATTTTAATAAAATTGATGAACGGGCAGATAAAATCCTAGATTTTGATGTAATTTATGAACACATTTTTTTAGATTTTCGCTGGTTCGTGGTGCCTAAAGTTAAGAAGACTGCGATATATTACCGTCAAAATTTTCAGCGGCTAAAAATACAATTAACGTAAAATAGAGTGAAAGTATTCAGTACTTAAAAGCTCATTCTATTTTGAACCAGTGGAACATATCAGAAAAAATTGCATAGAAAAATGCAAAAAACAATAATTTGGAAATGGTGTATTTACCCTTCTCTATTTTTTAACGTGCTGTCAACGCGTTCTAAAATTAGAATTCTATTTAGAAATAGTGACTTCGAGAAAGAAAATACTTAGGAGGCTGAATGAAATTTTAGGTAATATATCAGCCGAAGCCTATAGCCCCGAAGGGGTTGGTAGAGGTTCATCCTTTGTTGTAAAAGGCGACCAACCTATCCCAATACTTAAATACATAACAATACTTAAATACATCGTAATTAATCTACTTCAACAATTCAAAACAATTCTTTTTTTTAGAACAAGTTCAATTCATTTCGTGTTTATTTCGGCCGTGAAACAGAAATACTGTTTTATAAGAGTAATTACGAGATTTAATATGTTTTGAAGATTAGGTGAGTACCTAAAAACTGTCTTAAAAATTATTACCCGTTAGAAAAACTACGCGAGCCCTCACAAAGCGCAACTTTTTCCTAGTATCCTTACATATCATATACATCTCCATCGAGAAATTTACACTGTAAACTATGGCACTTCATTTACAAGGCCATTAAATTAGAAAAACGTGTTTGAAACAACAAACTGCGTTATGAACTCTTTATCGTTAATGTTAGGGTTATCGCAAATGAATTCGCCGCTAAGATGAACGTAATTATCTGATTTCAAGTTGCGTTTATTTTAATTAAAATTTTAATATTTAGAACTGAATATTAAACCTTATTTAAGTAATAAATGTTTCGCCCGTCGTAGATCCTGTCAGCAAAGTAATAGCCATCCATTAATCCGCATTGAACTAGCATTATGAATCACTGTTAAATCCCCCATTATAATAAGGTATTTGCTCAGCAAGGTTAATTAAGTTCTACAAGGTGGTAGGTCCCTCGTATGCAACATGCCGTCTGGGTTTACCACTGCTTTTTCTGTTTCGCCCGCCAAGCAACAGTGTATAAACACTGTTGTGTTTCGGTTTGGAGGACATTGAAGCCAGTGAAATTACTAGGCATTATGAGACTTAACATCTTATGTCTCGGAGTGACGAGCCCAGTTCAGTGCCATACAGTGCTTTGTAACTCAAAGTTCTGTGTGGTGTTGCTTCTGTTTATGGGCATGCTTGGCGCTTACCATCAGGCAAGCGACTTCCTCGTCTCGTTATGAATTAAATGAAAAACAAAAATAAGCAGCAGTTGATTTGCTCTACCGAATATTCCTAAATATTGATTTAGGAATATTCGGTAGAGCAAAAACATTTTCCTGATTTATCAGGGTATCAAATAGTTAACTAGTTATAAAATGCATTTCAATTATTATGATCTGTCCACATACCCTCCTGTTTACATTCATTATTGGCCATTTTCTGAACTGCTGTTTATTCGGGAATGAATATTTTTTATGGTGGTAGAGTATGTTGTATATCAGAACGCAACGTGTTGCGACACATCTACCAGTTTGTGTCACCCATATTAATGTGATCGTGGGAACGACAAGACTTTTGGCCTCTTTGTGTACACAGTAAGTACGTACTACGTTTACGTACGTATAATTGAGTGGTAGAGCCACGCTGTAGACAGTTTAGTCTGCAGCATGAATGGGCTGGCTCGACCGGGTCGTTATCACTGTCTCACAGAAAACCGACGTAAAATAGCGGCTTGCTGCTGCGTTTCGTACGGTGAGTGAGATGTCCGGAGGCCCAAATCCCCTCCGCTTCCCATTCCCTAATTATCCCTTTCCTTTAAGGTCGGCAACGCGCCCATGATTCATCTAGTGGTGGGCGTACATGGGCGGTGGAGGTCACTTACTATCAGGTGACCCACTTGTTCGTTTACCGACCTATGCTATAAAAAAAAAAGAAAAAAAAACTGTTGTGTCATAATACGTACAAGATAACTTTGCCCGGCTGAAGTTACTGATTTATGAAGCAAACAATGTCTATTGAAAGAGAGCAAAAAAATCTATTCTTTCTACAACAATGACGTTCGTTCAACCCACCCACGTGTTGGTTGAAAATAATTCGTTATATTTAACCAGAACATGTAGTCACCACTCGTTACTTAATATTTCGTCATTTGTTTTTATAGCATATCAACGATCGTTTCAAAATGATTTGCGCTTGATTTCTGAAAGGCTGATGTAAAATTAATTAATCAGCTGTCTTATCTCATGTCAAATCCAAATTGAGTTGTTAGAAGCGTGGTCAATGCTTTTGTTTTAACACACCTGTTAGTTAACAAGTCTTTCAAATTAAAAATGCAAAACCGTATGTCAAACGTTATTTGGGTTTCCGGACGATTAATAGCTAATTCTATCCTTAAATAGATTGTCAATTACTACCAAACGATTGTTCGCAAATTAGATCAGAGATTAATATTTTATTTACTAATTATCGTTTCAGTAACTTGAATTGTTTTGACAGCGCTATCAAAATAAAAGTTCTGACAGTTGAATGTTTTTTTTAATCAGCTTTTGAAATACCTGGTGTAATCTCACATGGTAAGTCTTGATTTTACGATAATATTCCAAGGAAGATGTCCAGAGGTGGACTAGAATTCTTGGCCACCCTAGACCATATAGTATCACCCGCTCCCTTCTCAACTTAATCGTTTACCTATCGACCAAGCCGACTTTACAGTCAACGTTTATCGTTTCGTGTTTGGCCGATCCTTATAGCTGGCGCCTAGTATCGGCAATCGGGCGGCCATAGTCCGCCTCTGTTAGTGTCTCATTTTTCTTTCTCATTAATTGAGGTGCCCCGTGCACGGTAGTGGTATAAATAAGGGCAGGCAGAATATCAATGAAATTGGACAAAGACCTTTGATAAGTGGCATACTAGTTTAACAGCAGTCTTCCGATAGGCACGTCAAGTATCAGATTCGCGCTATTGACGCTCTTGTCTGTAAACTCAATACGATATTTCGCTTGACTGCAAGTGGCGCTAGCGTGGAATAGTTTCATAAATATTTTTATAGTAACCTAAATGACACTGCGTTGCTGACGCGCATGCGACCATTGACTCTATTGGTTGAATTTTCTGTCTGACATGCGTCAACGTGTAAGTATGTCTTGTTATGCACATCATTTATGCCTTTGTGCATTCAGCCTCTTCGACAGACAATAACGTTTGTCGTTTAGTATTCGACAATGAAATCATTTTACGACGCAAACTGTAGAGTGCATCACGAACTGACTAAGATTTGCTTACAATTTAAAAATATTAACATATTGATTAAATTGTTAAGGTTCTGGAATGGAGGCCACGTACTGGCAAGCGCAGCGTTGGACGTCCGCCTACAAGGTGGACAGACGACCTGATAAAGGTCGCAGGTAGTCGCTGGATGTAGACCGCTTCCAAAAGGTCGGTCTGGAAATTTTTGGGGGAGGCCTACGTTCAGCAGTGGACGTCCTGTGGCTGATGATGATGATGATTAAAATGTAATAATTTGTGTGTTTTAAGCAGCAATAGCTCGGCGGGGAGTGGTAAAGGCTGTCAAAATGAAAGTCGCTGGTTCGAAACCAGTCACAAGAGCATACTCATACAACTGTGACTTCTCTATGGTGTAAGTGTATAAGTGTATTCATTGTTAATTATCGCTCGCTTTGGTGAAGGAAACAACTTGAGAAAACCTGTACACCTCAGAGGTTCTCCATAAGAATTTTGATGATATGTGGAGTCTACGAAACAGCATTAGCCCAGCGTGGTGACTGAGGCCGAAACCCTCTCTTTTGTAGAGCAGTGGAACAGTATATTACAAAGCTGATATTATATTATGTAATAAATAAGTTACATTATTTAAAAACCGTGGTAAATATAATATACGTGCTGTAATATACTCTGAATGAAGAGACGATGCAGCTCACTCGTTTGATGGTAAGCAAACAGTATTAACACCACTCAGAAGTAAGAACTTTAAACAATCTTGTAGGTGCTGCACTGCGCTCTTCGCCCCTAATTATAATGTCTCTGACGCCCAATTATTTTACTGGCTTCAACGTTCTTTAAACTGGAACACAATGGTATTTCAATCTTTTCTCATTTTTATTGATGGGCAAATTGGAATATGATATAAATCGATAACATATTTAGCTAATAAATCGCTCAATATAAATCGATAACATATATATCAACAACTCCAAAAATAAACATAAAATAATAATAAATAATATCAATATAATAAAAAAATATCAATATAACTGTGTTTGCGTTCGACTGTTATATTTTATGTTTTTCTAGACATCATCGTTGCATTATGATCTTTGTACCGATGTTATGGTCTTCAGTGCACCTCACAATATGTTTCCATGGTAATTATTTTTTTTACATTATTTTTTATTATTGTATTAATGCTCTTTTGTTTCTTTGAAACTAGCTTGGATAGATCTTAGATGCCTACTTCCTTATTATATTGTTTTGACTTATTACATGTACAAGTACTTTTAACGAAAGAAAATGAGTTTTATTTGACCTCTGTTTGAGCTAAAAGGTACACAACAAAGACAAAATAGACAAGTTAAGATCACAAGTAGATAGTTACATCGAAATATGAAGCATTATTACTTTGTAAAATATTGATACCCATAAGATAGGAACTGTGATCAGTGAAATAACCTTGGCCTGGTGCGTGTTGCATGTTTCTAAATGCACCTGTTGCAGAGATGGCTTAAGGCGCAGTAAATTACAGTCATGTGGCAATACTCAACACGATACGAGCGAATCTAAATTATTGACATACAGGGCAGGACATACAAGGTGGTAAGTCCCTCGTATGCGAGAGGCCGTCTGGGTTGGTATCACCCCATTTGTCTATTTCTGCTGCCAAGCAACATCGTGTAAGCACTGTTGGTTTCGGTTTGAAGGACATTGAAGCCAGTGAAATTACTGGGCATTATGAGACTTAAATGATACTAAAATAAAAATTCATTTTTAAAAGAAAAAAATGAGAAAAATGAGATACATATATAATTGATGGCGACAAAAAATAAGCCGGAGTTTCTTTCTGCCTTTCTTCTTCGGGTCGCCATCAGTAGGCAGCTAGAGAAAGGATCCAAGCCCAGGCACATCTTTTTTTTATTTATTTTTTTGGGACTTTAGTCACTTTATGATTGTCAGCCCCATTCAAGCAAACATGATCCTTAACTATTTATATAATCTACCTAGTTATTTACAATAGAATTTATCATTTCATACAGAGTTGTGGCTACGTTACTGTTAGGTGCAGCCAGCATGCCATGGAATACTCCCATATCCGTAGGGTTAAGTCCATTTTTCTTTATTCTGACTCGGCAAAGTGACTACGCTACACCTAAGGTAAGTGTAGCGCAATCCAAGAATAGTGTCGACCAACGATAAACAATGTGTCCATCGTAGATCAGCAAGATCATGCCGGCCTGCCAAAGTTTCTGGGATGAACTACGGGGTCCCTGCTAACGGAATACTGGCGACCCAGCCTTATCTCATCCCAGGGCCAAGGGGGAGGGGAAGGAAAATGGGATGGGAAAAGGGTTAGGATCACGGGGCAAGCCCCCTGGGGAGAACCGGATATACACTGGCTGACCCTGGAACGCGACCCACACAAGGTGGGCCATTATGGCAGGTTTTAGCGCCAGTGTACGGTGGTCGCTATTCGGTCGGATACAAGTATCCTCCCACCAGCTTACTTACTTGTAGCAGCATACTTGTCTTTTATGAGTTTTCGCATAGACTCACTTCGCACTCGACCAGGAGGTGGTAAAGGCACATCAGGTTACATACTCAATTATTAGCACTATTAAAGACTGTGCCTTAAGAAATACGCATTGAATCAGAATGCAATTATTTTCTTGGCCATGTTTCAAGGGAGTTATGTTTGGTAATCGCAATGTACTGAAGTGTGTTTCGTCCTTATCATTGCTAGTTTGTTGAATCGGTTTATGACGAGGTTGACAGGATGTATTGGAAAACGCATAAACAACGTTGTCTGTGCACTTTTTTTATGGCATGGGATAAGTATTCAATTATTGATGTGAATTCGAGGAGTATGTTCCAAAAGAACTTGATCATCTAAACCCTTAGTTCCCAAAGTGAAAAAAAAAAAAAAAAAAAAAAAAAAAAAAAAAAAAAAGGTAGGCTAGGTTAGGACCCCCAGGGATCCACGGGAGACTCGACGAGAGTCTACGTTGGCGTGACAAAAAAATGTGGGTTCACAATTCGTAAGCGGGGACCACGAAAATTTAACAACTTTCCATAGTGAACAACTAAAGTGTTGGCTTGACTTCACCTATCAATGTGGGCAGATAATATTTTAAGAAGCTCAGCAACTGTTACTTGTAAAAACTTGCATATTCCATATTCAGTACAACGTGTCGAGACTTGCAACGCGCCGCAGGGGGTCCGCCGGAAATAACTAGGTATGTTTGCTGGTCTATATTCAAAATGGGCAAATATTTTTTTTTATCAGCATATTTTTTTATGCTGATAAAAAAAATAATACCGCTCTACTCCGTAAAGAGGGTCTGACAGCTATTGTTGGCGCGAAATATCATAAATACTTTATAATTGAAGGTTATTGCAATGACATTTTCGCACGGTTAAGATCACGGAATAAAATAAATATGCAACAACCACGTCTCCAAATAAGAAAGTCGTTTGCCTCAATCAACCGGAACTGTTGCTTTCATACCGCTTTTAGAACGACACTGGAGCCCCTATTCTATAACGCGATACGAACTAACTTCGAAACCGTATATGTAATGTACCCTAGAATATCCATCACAATAATATTTTTAATATAAAATATTGTGACTAATATAAAAAAAAGTCGTTAAAAACATGTTTATATAGGTGAATATGTTTTATTATTGCAATGTGTTATTGTTGGAATTTTTATGTATGTTTTAATTCTTTTATCACTTAAACAAAAGTATTTAAGGAAACAGCAATAAATAGGAAAAATCTATCACTTTTCACATACGTTTTACTTATAAATTAATCTATAAGTAACTATTCTACTACTATTCTATGCCTAGTGCACCCTATGTATATTCCGAACTTCGTAGCTTCGTCGCGGATTTATAGAAAAGGCGCCCGGATATCGAATAAGGCGCTGTGAGCTATACTACCATTTAACGATCCTTCCAATTTCTCTTTTCATTACATAAGATCACATTTGCATCGCCGAAGAGGTAAACAGAGGTATGTAGAGCAGAGTATGAGTGGTAGCCACCTACCTACCTACTGCGCTTGTTACCGCGAGACACAATATTAATACTTACTTGACTTCACTTGACTTATGACGGTGATCAGCTGTCCTGCTTCCCCCGGGGTGGGGGTTAGCGGTGTTTTTACCCGCGATAATAAAAAGGCCTGAGAAAACCCGGGGAAACAAACTCAGTGGGCTTACATAAAAGATGTAATACCGTTTAAAAATACACACACAAACAATAATATATCAAACTAGCTTTTGCTCGCGGCTCCGCCCACGTGATCAAACAAACAAACAAACAATCAAACTCTACAGCTTTATAATATTAGTATAGATTTGGGTAGCTTAGCAACGGAAGCCTTCAAATATGAATAATTTTTCCCGTTTTTGCAACATTTTTCACTGATGCTTCGCTTCTAATGGTCGCAGCGTAATGTTATATATCCTAAAGCCTTCCTCGATAAATGGACTATCCAACACAAAAAGAATTTTTCAATTCGAACCAGTAGTTCCTGAGATTAGCGCGTTCAAACAAACAAACAAACAAACAATCAAACTCTACAGCTTTATTATTAGTATAGATATATAAATAATATAACAAATAAACTCAATGTCACAGCATGTATATGCTAGTGTGAGACATAGTCATATTTCGGAAATCGGACACTTGGCATTTAATCTACAATGATATGTACATCAATAGTAATATTAATTTTCCATCCAGATTGTTAAATGTTTTATGGAAAACCCAGAAGTACTTCGTTCGCGAATGCCTGTGCCAGATCTTACCAAATTAAAAGAAAAAAAAAGCTCGCTTGACGTTTTAGAGAAATACATTATACATGTGCGTCAATGATTAGACCACGAAGGATGCTAAAGACCAAGATAAGTAGAAGTATAAGTAAGATGGCGGACCTTGGCAATAAAACGTAACCATTAATAAAAAATATATGCGTTGCTATATTATTATTACCTACACTATGCGTACGTACGCATATAGATCATTGACTGCGAAGTTAATTGGGCCGATTGCATCGTTGTGTTCATTTAAATTACTATTGTATTGTCACTGCGCAATGTATGTGTTAACCTTTACTTTATTGGTCATCCATTTCTTGTGGTACATAGGGCCCAACCAACATCGTCCCATGCTAGCATACGTGTAACTTTGCAATTAGTAGCTTCCCCATTAACGGGTTACCTTGGTCATGTTTTAATTATTACTAAAACGAAATTACAGTTTAGTTTTTAGTTTTACGCCCCTATTACGATAAATATATAATAGGCGCGGTAAACCGATAAGTACTAATGGTAATTAATTCCGTATTGACGATGAGTTTTAATGTTCTTCCGGCTTAGGACAAAAATACAGCAAAATAAATTAGCCGAGCTGAAATTATTAACTTCACCCGTATTCTATCTACGTCTGTAAAATAGACAGCGAACCGTGGCGAGACGTTTTTACTGTGGGATATTTTTGATTTGATTTTTATTTGATTGAATGACGAGACGAGCAAGGCGCTCGCCTGATGGTAAGCGCCATGCCTGCCCATAAACAGAAGCAACACCACACAGAACTTTGAATTACAAAGCACTGCATAGCACTGAAGTGCGCTCGTCACCCCGAGACATCATGTTATGTCTCATAATGCCCAGTAATTTCACAGGCTTCAATGTCCTTCAAACCGAAACACAACAGTGCTTACATACTGTAGAAAGCAGAAATAGACAGAGCGGTGGTATTAAACCTCTCGCATACGAAGAAATTGAAATGCGAAAGCGACGCGTGTTCATCTTTGCTCGCTTCGCCACGACAAAGGCATAAAAGCCTTGTCAAACAGCCAGCGAACCGAAAGCGTAGTGAAGCAAGATATGGTATACGGTCCATTCACCTCGATTCGTTGTCGTATTGTTATTTTACAGATTCAAGTGACTCCAATACTAAATAAAACGCCGCAAACGCTTTCGTTTCGCTGCCCGAAAAATTCTTTTGTCTTTAAAAACAATAGCTGCGACGTCTCTCTTGACTAGTGATGCCAGATGTCTCCTTTTTGGCGAGTAGTCCTGCTTTCAGGACACGTCCCAATACCAAAGCAACATGAGCGGGACTCCGAAATTGCATTGCTAGATAATTTTGCGCTGTATATAAGCTATAGCATAAGTATAAGATTAATGGTTACATAAATAGCATAAGTTTATGTTAATGTGGAGTGATCTCAGAAAAGGTTTTTTATTTCGTGTTTATGATTAAAATATTTTAACCATTGATACGTATTTTTGTTATGTCCCCATTTTCGTCATTCTTTTCCCACTCTTTTCTCCTTCAAGTCCCGTTATGTAGAAAAATGCATTTGGCTAAATACCTCGTGGCTAGTTTCTGGTCAGCCTCGCGTGACTTTCTACTATAGTAGGATTAGAAAAATATTGTAAAAATTATTTCAGTTGAGTAAATTTTTACATATGTTTAACAAGGAAAACAGACCAATTTAAGTTAGGAATTTAACGATGGAATTACATGCTTAGTGCAGCGATTACTATTCGTTATAGTACGGGGAAAATCATTGTTATTCTACGAGGAGCCCATTTTGGATTTATTGTTGTACAGTGAATGCATAGCCATCGTTTACAATTTCACGTCCGTTTATACCATCTGAATATTAGTAATTTAATTAAAGTGTCTCTGTTGGCCAATGTTAACAGTGGCCAGTGTCAAGAATAAAGAGCATGGAAAAAAAAATCTCCTGTACAGGCTGTAATTGTCGACAGAAAGTTCTCAATTTCTTTGTATTTTTTAATATTATAAGCTGGCAACCGAGTGTCACCTCACAGTATCACCACCGCCCATATACCCACACACATTAATAGAATCATGGAAGCATTGCCGACCTTAAGAGAAAGCGATAATTAGGGATTGGGAAGGGGAGGGGGATTTGGGCTTCCGTATATCTCACTTACCGTACGAAACGCAACAACAGGCTGCAATAGCAGCCTGAATAGTGAAATATCACGTCCGTTTTCTGTGAGACAGTAGTAACATCCCGGTTGAACCGGCCCGTTCATGCTGTAAGCAAAACTGCCTACAGCGTGGCTCTACCACTAAACATTATGTATACTACGCGATATATATATCTCCAAACCATACGTGGACTGATTTTGATGAATCTTCTCTATTCGACAGGAATAGACGGATGGTCCCATACAAATTTGTTTAAAATTTGATGACGGAATACTAACAGATGTGAAATGCCTCAACGAATATCACAAGCGCCACGGTTTGTGTTTTAAAGTCATATACAATTTAGTAACGTTACGTTACATTAAGTTATGTTACGTTACGTTAATGTTGGCTGAAACAAATTAAGATTAAAAAGGTGTTTTTAGAAGTTTACTAATAAGCGAGGCGCGCTTTGAGTTAATCGCGAGTCGCCACACGTGAAATAATTTTAAAGAGCCTTCCATGCCTTTTAAACATTTCGCGTGACACCTACCTTTTACCTTTTCCTTGGCTTCACAACAAATGTAAGGAAACTCACTGCTGGTTTCTTAAATATTCATTTTATACCCTTGTTTCAATACTGCGTTGACCACAACCTGGGTAATTAAATGCATTACCTAGTTTGTTATTAGGAAGTGTGTGAATGTAAACAACATTGTTCTGAAGCGAGAAGGAAAGACTTGCGCGTGTCTTGAGCAAGAGAAAATAAAGCATTTTTATTTATTAGATAAATCAATTTTTTTATTTAATTAATGACGAGACGAGCAAATCGCTCGCCTGACGGTGCTTATACTTATTCTTAATATTGACAGCCTCTATGGCACAGCGGGCGAGTATCCAGCTGTAAAACGAGAGGTCGCGGGTTCGATGCCCGCATCGAGAAAAATGTTTGTGTGATTCACACATGTTTGATTATTTATGTCTTTCGTAGTTTCGTAGTTTGGAGCTTTCGAAGTTCGTTTAACACGTTCACTGCGTTACGGGAAGTATTTGGTTGTAATTGAGTTCTGCTCTGTGCGGCAGCTAGAATCCTAGTTTTCCACTCCGTGCGGGGGTGATTTTTTCAAGTATTCGAACAAGCAAAAATGGCCTTTCCATGTCTCTGTGGAGGGTTCAGGTCAGGACTACGTACGGGAAAATAGACGTCGTATCGCATATCAGGCATTCTTGATACGGGAAGTATGTGACTCGTACAGCACTGGAAGTAAGTTTTAATCTAGCGCCGCCGCAGTGAACGTGTTAATAAAGAATAATATTTTATTTAAGTGTCTTTATTAAGGCTAGAATATTTAACTTTTTTCTAAATCTGTTCCTTTTGTTATGGATTGATATGATGAGTATTATTCTATGCTATTATTATATGACTGTATCAACCTGGGATAGAGTCGCATAGTTGCTTGAACCAAATACATAATCAAAAAAAGAATGCAGCTAGGTAAATTCATCGCTCAAATACTGGTAATAAGTATAAAAAACAGTAAACGAATGGAGGGCCTAGTAAAGAAATCATAAGGTGCTTTAGAGCCGTCAAACGGGGAAGTAGGTCACCTGATGGTAAGTGATATTCCTTATTCATGTACACTTTGGGTGTGTAATGAGAAAAATCATAAACCGAGTTGTCAATGTGATGCATTGAGAATCCGGATATCGACCTCACCATACAAAAAGCAACAGGAAGTCGCGTCAGTTAACATCAGTTTCCTATGAGACAGTAGTAACGAAGAAAAGTGTAAACAAAACTGTCTACAGCGTAGCTGTACCACTTAAAACAATATACAGCGGCCGTATGCGGCCGTTCATTCATTTATAATTAAAATAAAAAATAGAACGCATTGTGCGTCGCGATCGTTTATTGACAAACACTGAAAACGTAGGAATACAAAACTGGAACATGTGCCAACTTACCATTTCAAAACAAACTACTGTTTAATTATAGAATAAACTCCTTTGAAGTGTCACTGTATTGCTGAATTATAACCACAATGAATAACATCCGTTTATGCCATCGGCCACAAAGAAAAAAAAAATTAAAAAATGAAACGCGTACGAAATTTAAAAATTCAAATTGCACGGCGCGACCACTCCATAGTATAACAAGTGTGTACTGGCTGATATGAGATGGCACAAATACACATGAATGACTGCGATGGTAGGTACTTAGCTTGCCGTTTTAATTCCCACTTAAACACATAGCAAATATAGTTTAAATTCCAATGGTACTTGTAAACTACGGTTCGCAGCTTTTTTTAGTTTCCAAACCAAAGAAAGTTCCAAAGCAGACGGCGCAATGCGACGAGAAGATGTTGACCAATGGGGTTAGACTTCCCAACTCGACCAATAAACGGTCAAGGATACGTAAATGTTTTAATAATTGTGGACTCAAATATTCAGGAACATCTGCTTGTTGCATATTGCGTCCCATAAACGAGATTTCTAGAGGAAGAAATAAAAAAAATCCATTCCTTTCCTTAAAGGTTACCCGTGATACTTCTGGTATTATTACATTCACGGGTGGTGGAAATCGGTTACCATCAGATGACTCACTAGTCTGTTTGCCGGCCTGTACTCACTACAAAAAAACACATAAAACTATGAAGGACGTCGTTCCTTTTAAACTGAACATTTATATATACCAACGCAGGAATTATATAATTATATTATACTTACATTCGCTCATTATTATTTTCCTATCACTCACTTACACTAGTATACTTGAACTCTGTTGACCTCTTCAAGATTTAATCGTAGCATAACCAGAATATTTGTTCAAGTAATAATACCGCGAAAATATTAATCATAGATAAAATAGAATTTAGAATAGGTTACGGTATAAAATGAATTGTAGAGTCAATAACATTTAAATAACTGTCAGTCAGCCAATGAACTCCTGTGTACTTTTTTTAATAGTAGTAGCACTACTGCCGACAAACAATGAGTTTATTGGTATCCAAAATAATCATGCCGGCCTGTATAAATGCTTCTTACTTATGAACCTGCTAAACAAACCCACACTTTAGAAAATCCTTGACGGCCAGTATTCTAAGAGACTCGTATATGCCACAGGCGCTTCAGGATAATCTTATCCAAACATTTTACAATCAGTAAACGATAAAACACAAACTCATTGACAAAAGTCCAAGTGAACTTGATAAGATTTTATCGTGCAATTATTATTTTCATACTACTGAATGACTAGATGCTACTGGAATCAATACTAGAATCACTACATAACATATATATATTTTTTTATATCATAGGCCAGCAAACCAGCAAGTGTGTCACCTGATGGTAAGTGATCTCCACCGCCCATGTACGCCCACCACCAGAAGGATCATGGGCGCGTTGCTGACCTTTAAGGTAAGGGATAATTAGGGATAGGGAAGGGGAGGGGATTTGGGCTTCCGGATATCTCACTCACCGTACGAAACGCAACAGCAAGCCGCTACTTTACGTCGGTTTTCTGTGAGACAGTGGTAACGATCCGGTCGAGCCAGCCCATTCATGCTGTAGACAAAACTGTCTACAGCGTGGCTCTACCACACAAAATTATTAAATTGTAATACTGCATGGCATCAGATGCTGCGCTAGACCAAGCACGGACGTCGGCGACATCAGTTTTGCGAAGCCTTTTATTTCCCAATTAGAAAAAAATGTTAAATGAGTTGAATTATACACTAATGTCTAATTAAACGACACATAAAAACCTAAATCAACAACTCGGGGACCCCCGAGTCGCTTATCTTTCATAGTGTTGCCAGATGACTCTGGATAAATACTGGTATACTACTCACGCTGATGATAAATACACATAACTAAACTTATAATAATTTGTAAAATTTTCTTGCGAAGATCACTTAGGCGCGAGGCCACGCCGCCACTGCGAACACTAATTGTCATCACGAGACAAGACGATGTCAATAATTCTCAGTAATTCACTGGTTTCAATGTTTAAATCAGAATACAACAGAATTTAGGACTTTTCTTTGGCAGCATAATTAAAAAACTTTAAACATGGTAGAGCAACATTGTAGACGGTTTTGTCTACAGCACCAATGGGCAAGTTCAACCGGGCTATTATCACTGTCTCACAAAAAAACCGACCAGACGTGGTCGTTCTCACTCGATATTCTAAGATTGAGGAAGATAAAACAATTTAAATGCATATTCACTACCCCTACTAACACGCTTTGACGTAAATCCTACAACCTTGCTCTACCAATAATTTGATTCTATTACCGCTAAATAATTATAAATAGAAAATAAACATGTGTTGACCCCTAGGTCATTCACTCTACCATATAAACGCATTAGACATTTATGTGGAACAATCACTAATCGATTGCAATAGTTATTGATTGCGCAACGATTTTCGCGGCACTATTAGTTTTAATATGTTTTATTTTTGTTGGCGATCACTTTATGACATAAATAAAATAAAATCTCTTTTATTCAGAGCTTAGTCCATATGCGGTAATTGTTATAAAAATAAGAGAGTAGAAATTTTAAACATTGAAACAATACAAAACACACTAGCCTTGTTACTCACCTACTTTACATCTGCACATATAAAGTGGTGAACCCGCGCAGCAGTACAGAGTCCAACCTGTAACTATAATTTTATTATTCAATTATTTAATTACCTTTTGTCCGCTACTCTGTCTGTGTGAATATCTTTTTTGCGACAAATGTCTTAATCAAGGTCATGGTACAGTGAAACGTGGAAATTGGGCCCTGGATGTGTGAGAAACCTCTGTTATTGATAATTACAATGAGGTCCAATAATACTCAACACTATGGTTTTTCTACTATTATGGATGTTTAAATGGGACCACACGTGAAGCACCTCTTTGTAAAAAAAAAGAATCATCAAAATCGGTTCACCCAGTCAAAAGTTCTGAGGTAACAAACATAAAAAAACAGTCGAATTGAGAACCTCCTCCTTTTTTTGAAGTCGGTTAAAATAACAAAAGACCAACGGCTGATGTTCTTGGTACTTCTTCTCAGACCAGTGGGCATTGCCGGAGTTATGCCGAGTTTCTCGAGCTAATTCATTAACTTAAATCAATAATTCAAAGTTCTCTTTTGCATAATCGTACACAGGGAATGTTTAATCAATGATTAAAAAAAAATACAGAATTTAACCTACTTAAATCTAATGAATGGCGAATTTGCAATGTGATTGCGAGTTTGAAAATGTTATTGCGTATTTGCATCCATATAATATTTCTAGATGATGTGTGCCTTCTTCTATAATTTAATAAATTTGATATTTCGGAATAATCTCTGTCCGAGACGCAATATATTTCGTACGTAAGGTCGGTAGTCAGCGCGTCCTCGTTCATCTCAACTAACGGAACAACCTAAGTTTAGATTTGTAAAAATAGCATATTATTTTTACTTGGAGTTTAGTGTGTTTAGCCTCGCTTCATTGAATAATAAGCCTTGGTGCCACCAGACATGGCAGCGTCGATAGATTATGATACCAATGAGGTCATGGGATTTAATAAGACTTTGTGCCACCAGACCTAATGGCAGCGTGGTTAGGTTTTGATATTATTAAGGTCATGGGATTGATTTTCGGGCAATCATGTTTTGTTGCCTGGGTTACAGTTTGTATGCGGGCCACATCAGCTGTATCATACAGATTGTTTTTTTTTCATCCGAACACGACAAAGTGACTGCACTATACCTGATGGTAGGTGTAGTGTAGTCTAATTTCTCCAAATGAATTTCGAAGCTATGCGAAATCGTGTGGCGTGTAGCGTGGCGGACTCTCATCCAGTAAAGAAGCTCAATGCCCAGCAGTGGGACGTATATAATACAGGGCTAGTATTATTAACATTTGAATTAGAAGAGAACCATAATAAGGATGTTTAGAATTTTGTTATAGTTGTAGTCCCTTCAAAGATTAAAGACTGACTAGCATAATAGGTACGAACTAACAGCTATATGTAGAGTTTTCTAATGCTTGACTAGTAGAAAATACCTCTGGCATGAAGTCCGCCTGTACACTACATACTTTGTATGAAGTGTATTAAATAAATATTTTTTTTATCGACTGCCCCGGTGGCACAGTTGTAATGCGTACGCGATACCACTGCTGTACTGAGGTCTCGGGTTCGATCCCCGGGCCGGTTTAAATATTTTTGATTGGTTAATGGGATGAATTTTTCTAACACGAAATGCTCAGTATCGGCCCGGGGTCTGGAATTCTGCCCGGAATGGCGATAGGCTCGCGGGGGCGAGTGATAGGGGTCACCATGGAACTGAAATACGCTCTGTGGGTGTACTGGTTCCACCTCTGCCTACTCCTTCAGGGATTACAGCCGTGAGTGCGTATGTATGTATGTATTATTTATCTCATACATGTGGTCTTCGTTAGCCGGTAGGGACATTCTGACCATCCTCTTTTAACTATGTGGTCAAATCATCGCTTTGTGTACTTGTGCCGCGAAGCAATAGTGTGTAAACAAAGTTATTTTTCGTTTACGTTAAAGCAACTGAAATGATTTCGTATTATAGTTAACAACTTTTTCTTTTCCCGGGGTGGCGAGCGCAGTTCAGTGCTATGCAGTGTTTTGTAATTCAACATTCTGTGTTGTTGCTTCTGTTTATTAACATTCACGAGTTTATTAACATAAATGTTTTGTAGAATGCCGTAAACAGTTATTTAACCTTTTAGTTAATTAGAACGACCCGTCATCATCAATGCAAAAATAAACTAAGTATCAGATAACAAGTCGTTAAAGTACAACTGACTGTAACTGATTAACGTAATTAAAAACACAATAGTCGCGCGCCATTTTTTCAGTTAATTTAAAATAACATAATTAGGTGGTCCGCCAACGGTGCCCGTAATCGATTTGTCTTGCTAAGTAATATTGTCCTTTGTTAATATGTAATGGGGTATTTGATTTTTTTTTTTTTTTATTATTTTGATCATTAAGCTACATTCACCAAAATCTATTAGGGAAAGAACGAAATAAATAAGTTAGAAGCCACTTAAATCTGCTGGAAGTGGTAATTGTCAAATGATGGAAAAAGGATGCATGACATGTTGTATGACGTCACAAGACAGATCACGCCATTGCGATGGACGCGTGCGAGAGAAATAGTGAGATTTTCCCACTACGTGCCCATCTTTGCTGCGGTCCCATTGTCACCAAATTTTAATTCTTTTTCAAATACATTTTGTTTGTATTACAATAGTAGGTAGAATATAAAATTAATAAAAAAAATAAACATGGACAGATAGGTACCCTATTTGTATGCTTTATTCCGTTCACTGGTTTTGTCATTCAAGCTAATAAAAACCACAAGCTTGACATTGTACGAGATTTTGAGATTTAGCCCTTACGACCGGGCCCACGGGGCTGACCGCCTCGAGTTCGCTACTGCATATTATACAGAAAACTTTTAACTAATTAGCCGAACAAAAGACCGGAACACTTTCTTACGAATTCAATACAATTGCATCCAAATCGTAGGTCAGTACATGTCGCTCTTCCTTAAATAGCGTCGCAAATTTCTGTCTCGGTCGCAAACCTCGAAATCTACTTTTACTACACATAATAAGGACTTAATGTCTACCGTTACAAAATAAACATAGCCTTCGAATTTTTAAAGCAAATACTCTGAAACGAAACATTGCTCTTTTAGTAAAGTAAGGCACATTGAAGCGGTTCCATATTAATTCATGTTATTAAATTAAGTATAATTAATACGTACATTAGTGAAATAATATATCATTGAGTAAATAAGTCAATAGCTTGGTCAATAGCATTAAATGTTAGGTGAGGATGTGACTGCATAAAAATGATATTTTTTCATGACTTGCCACATTTCCATTAAATATTTTTTTCTTTTATTTAAGATAATGTAATTATTGTACAGTACTCTTTATTATAAAAATATATATTTTACTATTTAAAAAATTAAAATTACTAATCCTCCAATGGCAGGGCCTAGGGCTCAAGCCACCGGCACTTAGAACCATAGAGTGAGGAACCCTTTAACAATTATTAAGTGTAGGTATGAATCAATTTGTATAACCCGCGCTTTAATTTATGACAGCTGCGTTATTATACAAAAAACGGATGCTGTATCGCGCATTTAAGGCTGATTTTAGTCTCACGCTCACCGGCAACGCTCATAGCTCAGCGCGTAGTTTGTCAGCGCTAAGGCTCAGCGTGGCTCGTTTTAGTATCGTACTGACCGCCTTACTGTACAGGCGACGACCAAAATGCGGAGTAAACAAACCAAGTTGTTGTTTTTCTTCTCCTGAAATATTTTCGAACAATGTGTCCACAATATCTTCCTAGGCTTTGTTTCTTGCATTTTTATTTTTGTAGAGTGGATCGGATGCGCCCCACAATTTCTTCTTCAGGCGTACCTCATCGTATAACTCGACCTGTATCCACTTCACGATTCGCCATGACTGTACGCGCTGACGACGTCCGCTCCGCTCGACACTAGAACGCTCAATGAAAGCAGAGGCGCTCGTGCGATTGTCAGCGCGAACAGCTACGCGGGGCCGACGCGCGACGCGTACGGCCGCGTAGCTATCAGCGCTGAACACCATGCGCGCTGATAGCTACGCGTCATTCAAAAACGCTTCCTAGAAGTTCATATATCTCGGCCATCAGCGCTAACGGTGCGCGTGCCGTCAGCGTAAGACTAAAATCAGCCTAAAGTATGTACATTATTACATATTATATAAACTTGATTAAATTATAATCCGAAAATTATAAATTTGAACTTTTTAAATTCGGACTTTTTAGATGTGTATAGTCTTTAAAGAGAATGTTGATAATTTTAATTTCGTTCAGAAATACCTACAATCCTACTCGTACTAATTTCATAGCAGACAAAACAAAACTGTACGTTAATTGAATCTTTATTGCCAAATTACCTAATAATATCTACCTATGTATTAATATTTATTTTAGGATTTATATGTACATACATACATAATATGTAGTTTTGATTTCATATTGTGAATATGTGGGGATAATTTTCCTAATAGAGTTCAGAACGCACTGTGTTTGACACTTCGCAAATTTTCATGCAGTGAGGACGGACTGAATCAGTCGTAATTTATTTTTGAAATTTTGTTTGTTCATATCTAGCTGTGAAAACAGTGTTACTGACGAATATTAAGTTTATGGACAAACACAAGGACATTATCGATACTTAAATTCTAGTAAGTAACGTTTAGTCAACCATAAATTTTGTTTTTTTAACTTTATACATGTATTATTTGCATTCATGCTGTCTTTAGACATCAGAGGAAATTATTGTTGTCGATACACACGTGATCCAAGGCCATTTGTGGTTGCATTTTAATCGAATTAATTTAAAACTGTTCGTTAGAATTACAAAAATCCCGACGATGTAACTAAATGCATATTACATTTGGATGCATTGTTTTGATTACGAAACGACAATGCTATCAAGCAAACGCACTTCCTTTGTGCAGAAAGTGAGTATTCCACCACCCCAATGACACACTTATGAAGCTTGTCTATTGATAAGATTATGATAGATTGGGTCATTGACTTGTCACCCATGAGATGTGATCATCAATTCAAATATATTAAGCATAATACCTATGTGTTGCGGTCATGAATGTTATAGTCAATTAACCATACTTTACCTCATTATGTCTTAATACAGTGTTACTATATAGGAAAAAAAATGTGCAATAATTTGTCCAGTGAACAAATTATAACTGTCCCACTAGTTTTGGTTTGTTTGAACATTTTTATTATATGGGTATTTTTAGAGTATATGATCAAAATTAATTAATTTGGATTATATGGATTTGTAAATGGAAACTGTTTTAAATACAATATTTTTTATTTAAAGATAAAAATCAAATAATTTGTATTTTTATGAAGTATTTTAGTGCCTGTTTCACAATGTACATTTAAATGTCATCCAAATAATGGCTTTAACAAGGCTGTTTAAATAAGCCTAAATCACAAGTTTCTAACACTGTGTAACTCAAACATTTGTTATCTTAAGTTATACATTACATTGGATAGAGAATTAAAAAATGCACTGTTTGATGAGTATATATAATTGGTTAGAGACAACAGGAACAAGTGCTGGCACTATTGTTTTTGTAAAGATAAAAAAACACTTGACAGTCACATACTACAGAGAAAAAACATATTTTGTTTGCACTCCTATAAAGTATTTTTTTGCCCTATTATTTATACTTTTAGCCATCTCCAATAATGTGATAATTTAGTATTTGGGTGTTTTACAGTTTATTTGTTAAATAGTGGTTTCCTTTGTGATTGTGTAAAAGGTCCTTTAAGGTTAATTGTGATATTTATTCCACTAAAATACCTCAAGTGAAAGCAACTTCAAATAATCCATTTAAATTAAATTATTAAATGAAATACAAACAAGATAGATTTGAATGCTTGTTTCCGTGAATGTAACACTTGAATATACATTCAGCTTGAAACATAATATCAATGAATAAACATTAAAATGAATAATTCATATAAAACATTATAAATATACCATTTCAATTCTTTACTTTACTTCTATCAATGTTGGTGAATCCGTTTTTTTCTATACAGTTTATTACTTTATTACATTTTTGTACTTTTTGTTGATATTTCTAAAAATATCACTGAAAGCATGTAAACTTAATTACAAAAACACAATTGTGACGAGAGATCTGTTATCCATTGAGGAGTTTCATTTTTACTCTGTAGTCAGACTTCAGATCTTGACCAAATAAATATGGGTCCACCTCACAGCTAAACTATTAAATGAATTGAAATAAAACTAATTTAAATGGATTTTATCGCAGCTTCTTATATACTTTTAGTCCTGATGTTTAGAAAGCTTTTCAGCCTTGGTGGTCTCAGGGTGGACTGAGGTGTAGGTTATCAAATATCAAATTAATGTTTCCAATAAAACTGGTGCACATTCACAGAGAAATCGATGTCTACCATAAATAAAAGTGTGCCAAATTGAGAACCTCATCCTTTTAACAAGTTGGTTAATAAGTTCATCAGATTACAAATCCAGTCTTTGATTTCAGCTTACAAAACTTAAGATGATGTTTTGTCACTTTATCAAACAATTATCATCCACTTGTGATAACAAACCACATCACAAGGTTCATGGGTCAAAGTAACATACAGACAAATGCATGCAACTATGAGTAATATGTGACATCTGTCATCCATCCTTACTGTATGGAATTTGTTGTAAGATTTACAAGGCTTTTGTGTGTATGGTAAAAAATTGGCTAAGTGCATATTAGACCATGCATAGTGAAGGGTTCCATATTCAGGATGAATGTTTATGATGTTCAGAAGTACAGAATACCTGAAATAAAGCGACCACAAAAATAGTAAAGTTGTATTGCGTACGCGGTACAACTGCGTCACCAAAGCTATCAATAAATGACCACCAGACAAAAATTACAAAACACGACATTGATATTTTATTACTTTTAATGTTTTTGAATCTATAATAATAACAAATGTTTGAGTTACACAGTGTTAGAAACTTGTGATTTAGGCTTATTTAAACAGCCTTGTTAAAGCCATTATTTGGATGACATTTAAATGTACATTGTGAAACAGGCACTAAAATACTTCATAAAAATACAAATTATTTGATTTTTATCTTTAAATAAAAAATATTGTATTTAAAACAGTTTCCATTTACAAATCCATATAATCCAAATTAATTAATTTTGATCATATACTCTAAAAATACCCATATAATAAAAATGTTCAAACAAACCAAAACTAGTGGGACAGTTATAATTTGTTCACTGGACAAATTATTGCACATTTTTTTTCCTATATAGTAACACTGTATTAAGACATAATGAGGTAAAGTATGGTTAATTGACTATAACATTCATGACCGCAACACATAGGTATTATGCTTAATATATTTGAATTGATGATCACATCTCATGGGTGACAAGTCAATGACCCAATCTATCATAATCTTATCAATAGACAAGCTTCATAAGTGTGTCATTGGGGTGGTGGAATACTCACTTTCTGCACAAAGGAAGTGCGTTTGCTTGATAGCATTGTCGTTTCATTATTGGTGGTCATTTATTGATAGCTTTGGTGACGCAGTTGTATTGCGTACGCGGTACAATTACTTTGTTGAGGTCTCAGGTTCGATCCTCGGGTCGGATAAAAGTAATATTGGGTATCAGCCCTGAGTCTGGGGATTTGTACCCTGTATGACGATGGGCTCGCCCCATATCACGTGCGTGCGTAATTCATTAATTGCACTCCTATATTATAGGGAAATTTCAATTTTAAATAGAAAAGTCAATTCTACTCTCAAATCAACATATCTTTGAAGAGATAATGGAATACTATTTTCATAACATACAATGTTTATTGTAAGTGTTATTACTGTTAATATTTACTCAACTATGATAAAATTATTACCAATATAAAAATAACGTGTGATAAAAATAATAATAGACCAACTCCACAATCATGTTAGTGTAGAAATGTTTCAAACAATATTTTATAGTTTTAAAAGAGCCAGTGAGTCACCTGATGGTAAGTGATCTCCACTGCCCATGTACGTCCACAATACTAGACATGTGTAAGTACTGTGAGTAATGCATGACATGCTATATAACACGACCGAGTACTGAAACAGTACACAGTACCCGGCGAAATGTTGCATGGCACATGGCATGGCATGACGTGCGCACTGCCATAGTACATACACGGGCCGGGCGGCTCGGTGAAGCGGGCGCGCAATCGGAAACGTTCGGGAACGGTCGGGATTCTGTCTCTGTCACGCCCCTTAGTAGAATTTTGATTTAGAGCAGTATATAAAATACTGTTCATAGGGTTTACATTTCTATGGCACTCAACTGGCGCGCTTTCTTTCGTCTTTTACTATTGTTTTGAATTATTTCACAATTCACATTTGTTTACGAGGACAAGGTTATTGTATGTGGTATGGTAAAAAAATTGTTGTTTTGGAAAGTGTTTGTTTTGTGTGTTTGTGAAGAAAGTACTTAATTTGTTACCTACTTAATTCTAACTGTAAATAACTAGAAAAAATATTGCTAGGTGTGTAAATATATTTTTTGGGTATTAATGTATTTGTTTATTATGGCGAATTTGAATTGTTTTTAATTCAAAGTTCTGTGTGGTGTTGCATCAGTTTATGGGCAGGCGTGGCGCTACCATCAGGCGAGCGCCTTGCTCATCTCGTCATACAATCAAATAAAAAAAAGTGTGCGTCTCGGGACGCTCGACAGAAGTGATAACTTAAACTAATGTGGGTTAAAGTGAGAGCAGAGGAGCCTGCCTACTGCTACCGTATGCGTGAGAGAAAGGGACGCCAGACAGAGTGGCGCCTTAACGCGTTACGTTACGAAGTCCGGTCAGTCATGTCCAAGTCCGGTCAAAGTCGTGTCGAAGTCGTGTCGAAGTCGTGTCAAAGTCGTGTCGAAGTCGTGTCAAAGTCGTGTCAAAGTCGTGTCGAAGTCGTGTCGAAGTCGTGTCAAAGTCGTGTCAAAGTCGTGTCAAAGTCGTGTCAAAGTCGTGTCGAAGTCGTGTCGAAGTCGTGTCGAAGTCGTGTCAAAGTCGTGTCAAAGTCGTGTCGAAGTCGTGTCGAAGTCGTGTCGAAGTCGTGTCAAAGTGGTGTCAAAGTCGTATCGAAGTCGTGTCGAAATCGTGTCAAAGTCGTGTCAAAGTCGTGTCGAAGTCGTGTCAAAATCGTGTCAAAGACGTGTCAAAGTCCATAAGAAGTTATCACTTCAAAAAAAATATGAAAGGTCTATCTCTCTAATATTGCTATTACATTACACCTGAGTCCTGATTGAACATACAGTACACAACAGTACAAGTAATGGTGGGCCGTACACATTACTTCACATAGCGTGTCATGTCAGGTCATGCCTAGAGTAATGCTATAGTGCCATATTAGTAATAGTGGGCCGTACACATTACTTCACATAGCATGTCATGTCAGGTCATGCCTAGAGTAATGCCATGCCATGCCATGCCATGCTATAGTGCCATATTACGCCGTACGAAATGACATGTCATATGGCATTACTTCATAGCGTACTGTTTTGCGCATGTCTACACAATACCATAAGAATCATGGGCGCGCTGTCGACCTTAAAAAAGTGATAATTAAGGGATTGGGAAAGGGAGGGAGTTTAGGCCTCCGGATACCTCGCTTACCATATGAAGCGCAGTAGTAAGCCGCCACTTTACATCGGTTTTACTGTGAGACAGTGGTAACGACCTGGTCGGGCTAGCCCATTCATGCTGTAGACAAAACTGTCTGCAGCGAAGCTCTACCATTAAAATTATTAATGTTATTGCTTTTACTATCCATGTACTACCAATTTGCACCTGGCCATCGTGATAGACTAGGTCCTAACCCCTACCATTTGTAGTGTAGGCCTGTGCCTAGCAGTTGGGAAAGTATAATTAATACAGGGCTGATATGTTATCCCTATTACTATGAACAGACTATAAATATACGTGTTTAGATATTGTCATTCTGGAACAATTACATTGTTTAAGTTGAAATAGTTTTCACTATAAGTTACAAGCATAACAACAAATTATGTTATTATTTAAGTGAAATCTAATTTAATTTATTTAAGAGTTCTATGTTTAGGAAAGGTGTATGTTAATAAGTGAACACAAATAATATTATAAAATTTTAATTACAATATCACAGAGGTTGAGTTTTATTAATTTAATAAATCACACACTAATTAACATACTTTTCCGTTTAAAATATCTTAATACAAAGTTATAAATTAAAAATATAATATTTGTAGCTAACGGCTGACCAAATTCCTTTCTTTTTCTGCAGATGTCCATAGCAATAAATAAATGTAAAAAAATGTCTTTATAATTCAAGTTTTATCAACAACCAGTATTCAAATTGTGTTCCTAAAATAACTAGTCATAACTGGGTAGATTATTATTTTATTAAAAAAATAATCAACATTTTTGGAATTTAAATATTACGATTGTGTTAAAAAAATATAAATTAAGAAATGTTGATGCAGGTAAAGGGTGAATGCACACCTAATTACGACGCATGGAGATGCGATGAATATGGACAGTATTTTTCCGAGTCGATAAAAATTACAATAATCTAACAAGTAACAATACATTGGCTTCAGAAACCTTTAACACCTAATTTTAATTCATAGACCTCTATTTATTTATTTATTTATTATTCTTTTATTGGTGAACGATTGTGATCCGACAACGGCCGACTTTGTAGGTGAAAATCGGTATCAGAACACCGTTTTATTGATTGTGTGTTTTTTTTTATTTGATTTAATGACGAGACAAGCAAGACGCTCGCCCGATGGTAAGCGTCACGCCTGCCCATAAACAAAAGCAACACCACACAGAACTGTGAATTACAAAGCACTGCATGGCACTGAGCTGCGCTCGTCACCCCGATACATAAGATGTTAAGTTTCATAATGCCCAGTAATTTCAATGGCTTCAATGTCCTTCAACCGAAACACAACAGTGCTTAAACACCATTTCTTGGCGACAGAAATAGACAAAGCGGTGGTATCAACCCCGATGGCCTCTCGCATACGAGGGACCTACCACCTTGTAAAAATACATGTTAATGAAATTCGGTGATATTTGTCAGGCCGATAATATCGTCTATAATTTTCAACATCAATTTTTCACATTTCAGATATGATCTTACAATGATACCTCACCCGGCACCGAACCGCGCGGGTGCGTGATATGTGAGAGTGTCCTGTAGCGGCGTCGTCGGGTCATGCACTGAGCCATGCTGTACGCAGTGATCGCGGGCCTGCTCGGCCTGATCGCATCCGTCTGCAGCAATGTGATCGTCTATACACAGGAGACGCCGCATTCGGTGAGTGTCGGCCATTATTTCAGATAACTTACGATTTTTTTTTACTAGCCCTGTATTATACGTCCCACTGCTGGGCACGGGCCTCCTCTACTGAATGATAGGGATTAGGCCTTAGGGCCTTATCATACTAGCGGTTTGGGAGCGGCTGCGGGGCGGGGCGCGCGCGCAGCGAATGCGTCGCGAACACGCCGCGGCTGTGTAGCGAGGACGTCGCGGACGCGTGGCAAATACGTTACGTTTTCGTTGCGTGTTTGTAGCAAATTATCGACGTGTAATACAGTCAGTAACAAAATGGATTCCGACGAAGAAACACTGCTGTTGGCTTTATTACTTCGAAGACGCCGGAAACGAAAACGAAATCATCGACGAATTTGGGAAGATCTATTATCAATTAATTATTTTATTATATTATTATTTTTGATCCCATATTACGTAACGACTTCGTATTTCAATTATAAACAACTCTGTATCAATATCCGAATCTGCCAATGATGCCATGATGATACATACGTCCTCTCACATTCTTGTTTTCGCACAGTAAAATATACCGTGTTGAGGCCGGGCGGACGGGCTGGCGTTTGTACGAGACTGTACAAAATGGCGTCCACGCTGCTGTTCGCAGCGATCTTGTTGCGCGTCCGCAACGAATTCGCTTCGCATGCGCGGCGTGTTCGTTGTGCGTCCGTAACGTATTCGTTGCGCGACCGCTCCTCTTTGAGAACGCTCGCAATCCGCTAGTATGATAACGCCCTTAGTCCTATGATTATGACTTATGATTATGAAGTAATAACTTCTTATGGGAGGGTAAACCGCTTCGTAACGTAACGCGTTACGGCGTCACTCTGTCTGGCTTCCCTTTCGCTCACGCATACGGCAGCAGTAGGCAGGCTCCTCCTCTCTCACTTTAACCCACATTAGTTTAAGTTATCACTTCTGTCGAGCGTCTCGAGACGGATTCGTTTTTTTTTTAAATTTGAACCTTAAGTCACTCCTGAAAGTTTACTCAATGTCGCTTAGATATTTTTGCCACACAGTTTGACAGTAAAAATTATGTCTATAGAAGCCAAGCGTGCCAATTTCTACTGTGTCGGAATGATGTGATCGCAATGCGCGTATATTATATAGTGCGCGTTGGGACTTGGCGCTTAAGGCATTAATAATAATTAATGGCAATAATATATTTTTTATTATTATATTTATTGTTTGTTTAAACTTTTTTATGATAATTTAATCGTTGTGCTTATGGAGGTCATGCATGTTAATCCAAATCATAAATAGCATATATGATAACTTATTAATATAAATTGTTTTGCTCTAATTCCAATTAAATATTGTAAAACCTTTATGCTCTCAATAATAATATTGTAAACAAGTACAGAAAAAGGCAAATCGTAGATTGCCCGTTCTTTCCTAACGAAACAACCTTCTGAACGGGCAGAAGAGTTAAAAATTTTCTTAGTTTGCATGACAGAATAAGGAGGTCGTTCGCCTGATGGTAAGCATCACGCCTGCCCATAAACAGAAGCAACACCATACAGAACTTTGAATTACAAAGCACTGCATGGCACTGGACTGCGCTTGTCACCCCGAGACATAAGATGTTACGTCTCATGATGCTCAGTAATTTCATTGCCTTCAATGTTCTTCAAACCGAAACACAAGAGTGCTTACACATTGTTGCTCGGTAGCAGAAATAGAAAAAGAGATTGTACCAACCCAGAAGGCTCATGAAGGATTAACCACCTTCCAGATTTTATTACCTACAAGTACAACTTTTTTCGTTACAATTTTTTTTTGTGTTGACTATGCTGTAAGGCTGACGCTTTAGGCGCTCTCAATTTCATGTAAGGGTACATTCAAGCGACCACACTGAGGGCACCCCCTGTGGGGACCGAACCTCAGCTCGGAACGATCACTGGAGAAGGGCAGAGACTGGGGGCTGCAATAATTAAACATATTCCTCTATATATACATGTTTTAACCGACTGCTATATTATAGGCACAGTATTTTTTAGAAATATTATTATTGTAATGCATATTCTATGTTACGTTAGGTCTACGTTTTAGAACTTCGTCGCTTCGTATCGTTTTGTGGAATAGGGGTTCTCGTTTTGAAGTCGTGTTTTGCCTATGAGTCATTTGCATAAATGCATAAGCATTTATCTGTTTATTTTTTTGTGTCGGGTTTATTGTTGTTCAACTTCTCTATGGTTGATTCATTTTGCTACGTGTGTTTTCTTAATATAACGTTTAAAACAATAATGAAATCGAATCTTAAAGGAATACATAAAAATTACCCATTTTTTGTCGTTAAAATTACAATATAACAGTCATATAGGTAGAAGGCACCGACTCAACAAGGGTTTTATCCTTTTAGTTTTATTTATTTTTACTATTCAAATCGGTTCACATACAAAAAAACGCATTAAGTTCACAACCTCCTGCGTATTACGGTCACACTCTAATTGAACATTCATTGTTAATTTTATGAGTCACCGGTGTTACACAAAGATTAACTCGTAACTCGACAGCTACAAAACTGTTTTCACATTAATTATGGAAGTTGTGCAATTAAACGTAAACACATTTGACCTTTCCCAATGACATACAACGCCGACATTTTATATACATTAATGTATGGATTATGCTCGCGGTTCCGCCCTCATAAATGTTATTTTCCGACATAAAAAGTACTTTATCTACAATCTTACAGGTGTCAATTCATTTATATGTATTCCCAAACTATTTTGGGCAAGGCTATTTTCCCTCTTCGAAGAGGGAAGAAGCCAATCGAAGGGCCTGCGACAGGACAGGCGGATGACCGATGCAGGCACAGTGACACAAGAATGTACCCCTATAACCGCCCCAATCAACTATCAAATCATGTCGCAAGCCCGTCGGGAAAACCGGATATAAACTGGCTGATCCTGGAACGCGATCCTTACAAGGTGTGTGGATTACTATGGCAGGTTTTAACACCATGTGTCCGGTGGTCGCTATCTGGGCGGATATGAATATCCTTCCACCAGCACGAAGTACTTGACTGTCGCGAAGTATAATATTGCAAGCGAATCTTTTAATCAGTAATTTAGTGGAGGCACCCTCGATATGTGGGGTTAACGACCTGAACACTCATAAGGTAAACTCAACCGAAATATTTATAAATGTAACTTTGTTACCTGCGCGGTGTGCCCCTTAAATGTTTATTAGATGTTGATAACAACAGGTCGATGCGGTTTGCGTGCTGATTAAGGTATTTTATACAGATCCAGATGTAATAGATGCCGCAAGTGTGCAATGTACATACTTAAAAAAGTGCTAGTCTGAAAATTAGTCGAAAGCGACGTCGCGGCTATTGTTTGTACAAGGTAGGTCCCTCGTATGCGAGAGGTCGTCTGGGTTGATACCACCGCTTGGTTTATTTCTGCCACCAATCAACAGTGTGTAAATACTGTTGTGTTTCGGTTTGAAGGACTTCAATGTCAGTGCAATTATTGAGCATTATGAGACATAATATCTTATGGGGTGACGAGCGCAGTTCAGTGCCATGCAGTGCTTTGTAATTCAAAGTTATGTGTGGTGATGCTTATGTTTATGCGCAGGCGTGGCGCTTACCATCAGGCGAGCGTATTGTTCGTCTCGTCATTCAATTAAATAATAAAAAAGTGTGCTGGTTAAATAACAAGTTTTAGACCAACCAAGTTATTTGCGTGTATTGTACACACTACACGTGTCGAGAAAAAGTATGAGATTTGCACACGCCTACACTGACCTAGTCTGCCGGTCCCGAAAGTACCTTATTCTAAAAACTCCTCATAAGAGTTTCCAAGGTGTTATTCATCAGTAAATTGGTCCTGTGACGTCACAGCAAGTATTAAACGTGACACGTTTTGTTTCGTACTGTTTGAAGCACTTGCGATGTCTATTGAGATCTGTGTCTGTGGTCTGTGGTCTGTCTCATAACTTCGCAAAACGGATCGTGGGGTAGCCAGTTTTATATTAAACACGTTAACACAAAGTTCCATTACGGATTAACGTCAGTTTCTAATGGCTTTAACAGCAAACTTGTTTTTTATTTTCCTGATTGAAGAAGGAGCAGGTTGTTCGCCTGATGATAAGCGCCACGCCTGCCCATAAACAGAACCAATACACACAAAACGATAAATTACAAAGCACTGTATAAACTACTGCGCTCGTCAAAGATCTTAGGTCTCATAATCTATAATTTTACTGGCTTTCAATGAAACACACTGCTGCTTGGTGGCAGAAAATAAGGAAACGGTACTAACGACCCAGATAGCCTCTCGCATACGGTTTAAACCTGCGACTCCAGGCTCGGCAGTCCGTACTACTTTCCACTGAGCTATCGCTGTTTAAAATTGAGTTATTTTTATTTTTAGCTTTTCCGTTTTTTGCATCGGTTTTGTTCTTCCACTTGCTCTTATCCTACTCGCAGTGGGGTCGGCGCAACTTAAGTATTTTTTGACTTGTAGTTTTTCTTACGACCGATTGCCTGCCTGACCTTAACCCTTCTAGAGGTTTTGAGTCGGTTTCTTTTAAATGTTTTTTGCAATTATCCAGTATCTCTGTCGATAGAATGTCTATCCCTCCCACACACCCGCCACTGTAACTCCTGTGCACCAGGATCAACAGTGGCACGCATTTTTGTTGACACCGAGCAGTGACGCTCGGCGAGTCTCTGGGAATGCTTAATTGCCTTTGTCCCACAACGAAATTAATCAGGTTAGGGAGGAGATGGAAAATATTAATTGTCCACTTCCTTCCATACTAAAGCCGGAGACAAAATAATGAATTGAGGAGGTATTAACCTCAAGTGTAAGGACATTTATAATTGGAGAAGCCAGATGTAAAGCACTACGAGCTTCTATCTGTCGAAAGATGTAAAAAATATGCTATGTATAAAATATCAAAATGTGACTTGTGTATTTAAACGGGTACATTTTATTTCGTACCGGCTTTTCCTCGCGGCTCCGCCCGCGGGATCTGCCTTTTCCGGGATAAAAGTAGCCCATGTTCATCAGGGCTAATGTAGGATTTTTTTTATAGCATAGGCCGGCTAACAAGCAAGTGGGTCACCTGATTGATGGTAAGTGATCTCCACTGCCCATGTACGCCCACAATACCAGAGGAATCATGGGCGCGTTGCCGACCTTAAAGGAAAGGGATCATTGGGGATTAGGAAGGGGAGGGGGATTTGGGCCTCCGGATATCTCACTCACCGTACGAAACGCAGCAGCAAGCCGCTACTTTACGTCAGTTTTCTGTGAGACAGTGGTATCGACCCGGTCGAGCCGGCCCATTCATGCTATAGACAAAATTGTCTACAGCGTGGCTCTACCACTCAGGGATAATTTAGGATTCTAATGGTGAAATAATTTTACAAATCGGTCCAGCCGTTTTTAAGTTTATTCACAAAAATACAAAAAATACAAATATTTTCTCTTTATAATATTAGTGTAGAAATAGCATCTATTCCGAGGTGGTGAAACAGGCGCTAAATAATATAGTACCATCGTATTATCTACTCAGATAATATATCTGTGACCCATATCTGTGACGTAACGTGTGACCGTCGAAGAATTGGGCCTTGCGATATGAAAAGTTCGATATAATATGTATACACTGTCTCGCGGTGTTTCTAAATCTATATTTACTTGATATTATGCATCAAAGTAGGAAAATAAAAACAAGAGGAGACTGGGGTCCACCTGGACCACTTTCGGAACTAAGGGTCTACAGCATGAAAGGTTCGGCTCTACCGGGTCGTTACAACTGTCTCGCAGAAAACCGACGAAAAGTAGCGGCTCGCTGCTGCGTTTCGTATATAATAAAAAAAATCATTAACTTAAATCAATAATTTAAAGTTCTATTTTGCATAATCGTACATGGGAAATGTTTCAATTATGATTCTGTTTAAAAAATATGGAATTTAACCCAGTTAAAACCAATGTATTTGGCAAAATAAAATTAATACCTCCATTTTTACTTGGTATGTGGGTTAAAATCTTATTGCGTATTTGCATCCAAATATGCATATATGTACCAAGTTGACCAATTTTAATCCTTTCAAAATATTTTTTTTCCTTCACTTTAGACTACTGTTGACGATTTCAAAATACGATACGCAACAGCAAGCTGCTATAATTTTTATCCGTATTGCGGTTGGCGGTATAATAATTGCGGTTATTCCAAAGTTCCTTTAATTTTTATTTTTAAGTTAGTCTTATTAATGACAAAATGTTCTGTACTTGACCTGTCATAAGCGCTTTCTTAGCCTACATGATTAATAAAGATTTTGATTTTGACTTATAAAATATAATATCCTATTACACATGTCAATATCAGGGTCAGGAGTATAGTGCAGTGCCGTGGCCCGTAGGCGTAGACCTTGATTATAAAAAAACTTTATTCATTGCCATGGTTTAAGGTCGCTTGCCAATATTAAATGTGCGGGTCCCGCTACGTGGCTATTGCCTAATTCATAAACAGTTTTGTTTGTGTTCGACAATTGTAATGTCAATGTATTTGACATCTGATGCCGGATACACACACATCAACACCATCCATAGATATTATAGTTATCATGTAGTGAAAAGAAACATCCTAACAAAATTCTCAGTATTATATACTGTAACAGGAAATTAAATTAAAAATAGTTTTTATTTATTTACTTTTATAGTAAAGGTAATCAAAAGAGGATGTTTTAAAGGTTTGATGATTAAAGAAAGAAAAAAAATAAACATTGAACATGGGTCAACATGACAACATGGGTCTATTACAAAACGTATTCTAACTTTAGGTTTAAATTAGCAAGTTTGTATGGGTTACTCATAGTTACTAGTTAAGTAAAGGGTAGAGGGCCTACCCTTTCGGGGATCGCAGGCATTGGTGCATGTGTATTATATACCTATTATATTCTTGCCCTTGTCCCGATTTCCATATCCTCCTATTCCGTGAATCCCTTCATTTAAGGATGCCCTCCCTTTTCCCATGCTTGTTGGTGTGCCTTTTCATGCCAGCCTATAGCGCGGCGGTTATTCTAAAGGTCCCTTAATTGTAAGTTAGTCTTATTAATGACAAATGTTCTGTACTTGACCTGTCATAAGCGCTTTCTTAGACTATATGATGAGTAAAGATTTTGATTTGATTTTTGATACCATAAGCAAGTGAGAGAAAGTTTATTAATCGCCGATTATTACTCATTTTGGATCCAAAATAAAAATTATGAGTGGTAGAGCCACGCTATAGACAGTTTTGTCTACAGCATGAATGGGCTGGCTCGACCGGGTCGTTACCACTGTCTCACAGAAAACTGACGTAAAGTAGCGGCTTGCTGCTGCGTTTCGTACGGTGAGTGAGATATCCGGAAGCCCAAATCCCCTCCCCTTCCCAATCCCTAATTATTTCTTAATAATACTAATAATAATACTTTCCTTTAAGGTCGGTAACGTGCCCATAATTCTTCTGATATTGTGGGCATACATGGGCGGTGGAGATCACTTACCATCAAGTGACCCACTTGCTCGTTTGCCGGCCTATGTTATAAAAAAAAAAAACACCACCTATACAAAAAATTTGACGCACTGTCATGCCTTCCCGCCCACTGGCCCGAAATAATTATAAGCATTCAAGAAGGTCAATGAATCGCTCCTCATTTCTATATATACAGCGATTAGCTCGAGTGCAACCCGTTATCAACGCATTGTTAACATTCCACGATACTACGATAGTGTTGCCAGCTGCCGAGTGACCATCGACGCAGACACTACTTCTGTAGGTGCTGGCATTGAGACAGATAAATTTGGACCTTGGCTTTAACTCTCTCTCTCTAATGATGATAGTTTACCATTCCCAGAGACTCGCAGAGCTTCGTTAGTAGAAATCGAAAAATGGGTGCCATCGTCGATGCTGGCTTACAAGAATTACAGCAGTGGGTGTGTGAACGGGATAGTATCGTGCCTTTCTCTGCCTTTTTAAATGACTTAAAAAGATGACTACAAAATATTCTCTAAACAATTCTATTTCTAAACTTGTCTTTACATATTTTTTTTATTTGATTGTATGACGAGACGAGCAAGGCGCTTGCTTGATAGTTTGATGGTAAGCGCCACGCCTGCCCGTAAACAGAAGCAACAGCACACAGAACTTTTGAAGTACTAGATGGCATTGAACGGCGCTCGTAAGATGTCAAGTCTCATAATGCCCAATAATTACACTGGCTTCAGGTCCTTCAAACCCAAACACAACAGTACTTACACACTGTTGCTTGACGGCAGAAATAGACAAAGCGGTGGTACCAACCCAGACGACCTCTCGCATACGAGGGACCTGCCACCTTGTGTTGTATTATGATAGGTTATGTGTTACGTTATGAAAATGAACTTCAATTACAGAATGTGAATAAATTGCATTCGAAATTAGCATTTATTAATAACTTGTATGTTATTCATATACAAATATTTTTTACGTTGACCATGTCCCTGCTTTTAATTTTACATTTCGACTAATAAATAATATTAATGGCACATTTTATTTTTTTAATTAATATAATATCACATTGAAATATTGATATTACAAGACCCTGTATTTTGATTTAAATACTACTAATACTTTTTGAGTGGTAGAGCCACGCTGTATATAGTTTTGTCTACAGCACGAATGGGCCGGCTCGACCGGATCGTTATCACTATCTCACAGCAAACCGACGTAAAGTAGCGGCTTGTTGCTGCGTTTCGTACGGTAAGATATCAGGAGGCCCAAATCCCCCTCCAATTCCCAATCCCTTAATTATCCCTTTTAAGGTCGGCTACGCGCCTATGATTCGTCTATTGTGGGCGTACATGGGCGGTGAACATCACTTACCATCAGGTGACGCACTTGCTCGTTTGCCGCTCTATGCTATAAAAACAATTTTTGTCTATAAACAGTGATAAGCTATGTCCCGTCACTTCCTCTTTCATCTACTTCCGTTTTGACGCATGCGCCCCTTGTGCATTTATGCGTTTAGAGCGGTCATTCACTTCTAGTTTTGTGCTATGAAAATACAGTAAGTCTAGTACGAGTTACAAATTCGTTCATGGTTTTCGAATTAGTATAAAATTAATATTGACGAAGTGTCAATCTAGTAATTCGTCACACTTCCTACTAATATAAATGTGAAAGTTTGTTTGTTTGGCTGTTTGTCCGTCAATCACGCTGAAACTACTGAACGGATTTTGATGAAATTTGGTATACAGACACGGTATGAGCTGACTTGGGTGATAGACTTTTTATACCGGAAAAAGCAGATCACGCGGGCGGAGCCGCGAGCAAAAGCTAGTAATGTAATAAAGGAATGAATCCGTCGAAAACGAACTTCATATTCGACTAATCTTTACATAGTATAAAATGAAGTCGCTTCCGCTGTCTGTTCGCTTAGATATTTTAAACTAACTCCTCTCACTGGTCGAAGAGGCCCGTGCCCAGCGGTGGACTACTGCGTGACTGTTGTTTTTATGTTCGCAGTTCACTCTTGGTTCCTTTAATCTCTCATCCCGAGGATGTAAGAAATTATTACGTCTTGCTCACGGGCATTTTTGATTATGTTTAATTTTATACAATATTTTATATTATTATGCATATGACTTAATACAAAAAAAGAAACTGTATTGGAAAAACAGAATTCAAATGTTATAAAAATGAACACGCTATTTATATTTGAAATATTGGTATGAGCAAAGGCGGACACATAGTGGCGACACCTCACTATCTCCCTCGCTCGCGTGCACCGCAATGGCGTGAACTGGCTTATGACGTAACATGCTTTGTCGTGCATCCTTTTTCCATCATTTGACAACGACCCCTTCTAGCTGATTTAAATGGCTCTTATCCTATTTTTTTTTTAACTTTATTGATATAATTCTTTTGATAATAGATTTAAAAATAACCGATTCAATTACCTACTCTAATAAAACTAATTAACTAGAATTAATTAAAGACGCGTTAATACATTCGTATTGCTATCCGTGTAAACATTGTAAATACTTATTGATTATATCTTATCACTGCTTGTATGGTGGTTTTCCATTGACCATCATACGTTAGTCGGTGATGAGGCGTCATACTACGCCCGCGTTTTCAGTGCACAGTACAGTGTGTAATTATTTTTTTCGAGTTGGTAAAAGGGAATATTTTTCATCATCAACAATTGTTTATTATACCGATATAAAAATTCTCAATAAATATTATTATTTGTCATGTAAAGCAGGTCGGTATTAAAAATAACAGGTTTATATATCTATCAATAGATATTGGTTTATAAATTAATGCACGCTCTTAATATACCTATTTACGCGAGATCTATTTACCGTCACAATCTATAGCGGCGTTGAGCACTTTTCTTGGGATGGGTATAAAATGTTATACTCGCGTCAGGATACGTGACCTGATCGAAAATTCGTAAGATGGAGGGAGGATAGACCGCCGACGCGGTGTTAAAATAATTGTAATAATTCTGAAGTGTTAAATTTTTTATGTAATATAAATTGTTATTTTTGTGTACGATAGCGCAAGTACAAGCGCAGTACTTTTAAACTGATAAATAAGCCAATTCGTGCGAAATTATTCCCTAACCATTCCAAAATATTCACAAATGCACAACGGTAATGTTCAAGTTTTCACTTCTGCCGGCACTCCCGGAGTGCAACCCGTTGTTTTTTTTTCGTAGTATTTTACTCTTTGTATTACTAAAAGCGCAATGCGTCAAATTGTTCTATAGAGAATCTTGTAATTAAATAAACAAAAATAATAAATAATCTCTATCTATCTATCTATATCGAATGGTTCATGGCCAACTTAATGTCCGTTTTCAAGCTACCCAAGGCCTCCGATATGTCTTAACGACTGCTATCAGTTGATATCAGCCGGGACCGCATTTTATGTGCCCTCGAAAGCACACGCTCAGTTGAAATACCACTAAGCGGTCACCCATCCATAGACTGACCGCGCCAAAGGTTGCTTAACTCGCTTATGACTTCCGCAGGGCGAGTACAACTGGCTATGAGCTCGTTATAATAAATAATATCATCATTGTATATACTGTCCCATTATTAGGCACGTGCCTTCACTAACGAGAGGACTTAGTTCAACCACGATGAATTAAAGCTGGCTGGTAGAGACAACGGACTTCCACCTGCTACGATCCTTACACACCTCTTTGGCTTCCTTCACTCTCATTATATTCTTCATTTGTCTGTATATATATTTATGTTTTATGTAAGTATATTTGTTTGCACATGACTCCGACAATGCGCCGATTGTGACGATTTTTTTTATTTGAAAGGGTTTTAATCGGTAGTGGTCGCAAACAAATGTGATAAGAATCTAAATTAACAAATGAACCGCGTTTCGAATTTTGAAGTCGGTTTTTGAAACCTTTACGTGATGTTAACTTCAGGCCGGCAATTCTGCCGACCTTCGATGGAGGCAATAACTTGACAGTGTGGTCAGATAGCCGTGCCACGATAAAAATATAATGCAGAAATGTAAATGTAATTGCTCGCAAAATTAGCACGCTGAAGTGGAAGTGGGCCGGTCATGTCTGCAGACGGACAGATGGTCGGTGGAGCAGACAGGTGCTAGAGTAGAGACCACGCTTAGGCAAACGTAGTGTAGGGCGCGCGGCTACACGGTGGACCGACGACTTGAAAAAGATGGCAGCTAGCGGATGGATGCGGGTTG
Organism: Amorpha juglandis; assembly: GCA_949126905.1. Classification (NCBI taxonomy): domain Eukaryota; kingdom Metazoa; phylum Arthropoda; class Insecta; order Lepidoptera; family Sphingidae; genus Amorpha; species Amorpha juglandis. The sequence continues at coordinate 2,890,247 of OX421368.1, forward strand.
CCCCAGACCGGGATGGTTGGCGCTTACTTGGGGAGTCTTACGTCCAACAGTGAACGGCAATAAGCTGAGATGAAGAAATGTAGATGAACATTATTTCATAAGTTTATGTAACATACAAGACGCTAAATTGTTTATTTAATCAATATAACAATAATAACATCGGAGCATATTATTATAAAGGTTAAAGTTATGAAATCTGTTGATAAAATAGAATGTCACGTGTCCCATTTAATTCTGAATCGTTTTTGTGTATATAAAAAACGAATATGTGTGTAACTGTTGGCAACTTTTTTTTAGTAAATTGTACGCGTGACCTTGAAACTGTATTCAGATGACTTATTTGTACGATCTATACGTAGAATCAAACTAGAATCATTCTTAAAATGGTCTTAATTATTAGATACACCTAAGATTTATGATCCCCGTCTGGTTTCTGAAACACTGGCCAATTGAAAGCGTGCTTGCGTGCCCAAACGTGATATGTTGATAAATGTTATATAATATACACGAGTAATTTGTAACTTAAAACAACGTAAAAACTATTACATATTTCTTTTGAAAAGTAACCTTATAAATGTTATAATTGTACAAAGTGTTACAGAAATTTATGCAAAGTATAGTGTACGATACTAGTATTCCATCCCCTCATCCACTCCGTAGTACAAGTCCAACTTATTTCTACTAGTTACTTTAAATCGAAAAAGTCTCAAGGTTTTTTTAAATTCCCTACCTGGAGTTCGAAACCAGCATCCTCATCGGTTACGAAAAACTTACTGCATATATTTTATTTAGTCAAGAAACGAAATTATAACCTATAAACCCTTTTACCAGCTCTTATATCAATTGCTGGACCGAAGTGAGTGAAGTGCATCGCGATCATACATGAACACAGTGCGAGTGTTGTGCCGGTGTAGAAGCGGCATTGGATGAAAAACTGACCGGTTTTAACAGAGAATGTGACTGTCTGTTAATCCTCATCTTTCATAGGGTCATTCGTTCTTTCGTTCATTCGCGACTCTGATGTAAGAGTGAAGCGTGAAAATGGCGGCCCACCTAGCCAGGAATGCTGTGCATGTGCTGTACTTTGTCGGAATGCAGCAGTTTGTTAGTATTTCGTTTTTTATGATGATGATGATGATGATGATGATGAGAGGGATTAGGCTACGGTCTGGTCGCCACTCGTGGCCGATGATGGTTAATAATGTGTTCGTAAAGGCGTCGGTCTTTTAGTCAATATAATTAAAAACAATAAAAAAGGACCCTTACACGTCAAAAATAACATTGTAATATTAAAAGCTCCATATAAAACATGTTTTTCCTGATTAAATTTAAAAAAATTGCCCCGTTTTATTGTTCAACCAGTTTTAGAGCAATCAAGTTCCCTACCTGCCTGAATTGTTATAGCTGTCATTTTCTTTTTTCGATCTTTTTTAATGGGCCCTTAAAAAGGTATCAAAGGAACCTTATTGATGACCTTACGCGGCACCACGCCATGCCGTTTGTCCAACTTCTAAGGACTTTTAAACCGTGATAGGTAAACGGCTGATTTTCCAGAATTAGTGTTTTTTGTTGCATAAGCCGGCAAACGAACAAGGGGGTCACCTAATGGTAAGTGATCTCCACCGCCCATATACGCTTATAAACAATACCAGAAGAATCGTGGGCAACGTTACGACCTTAGAGGAAAATAATAAGTAGGGGGATTTTGGCCACCGAAATTCGGGACTTAATAGCGAAATGCCACTCTTCAGTTTTCTGTGAGACAGTGACAACAGCCTGATCGAGCCGGCCTATTTATGCTGTAAACAAAAGTATAAATACCGCGATTCTTCCATTATTTTTTTTAATTCTATCTATATCTGATATTATGACGATTGCAGTGTAGCACCAAGCAGTACATCCTGAATATTCGATTCAATTTCATTTATTTTTCAGATATTTAAAATCCATTTCATTATGTTAGTATACCTGCCTAGCCTAAATTAGTAAATACTGATTAGCTATGAGCAGGCTTACCATTAGGCGAATGACTAATTCTCATTATTTATTTATTTTATATTCTATCTCGGCAAAGAGACTGCGCCACACATGATGGTAAGTGTAGCGCAATCCAGGAATAGTGTCGTCCAACGTGAAACAGTGTGTCTATCGTAGGTTGACAAGATCATGCCGGCCTGCCTAACTGCTTCTTCACACACCGTTTAAAGGACCCCGTATTACAGGAAGGAGAGAACACGTGTGCCGGCAAACTATTCCACAGCTTTATGGTCCGGCAGAAATACGTATTCGCGAACTTTTTACTTAAAGCCGAGATGGAGGAGACCACGAAGCTGTGGTGACGCAAGCCAGCACGCGTGGTTCTGTTAAGGAAAGGAAACTTGCATTTAACTCGTCATGAAATTTCTTATCCATCCATCCATCAGCCTAGATTCGTCCACTGCTGGACATAGGCCTTTCCGAGTACGCGCTACCCTTGACGGTCCTCCGCCCTCCTCATCCAGCCGCTTCCCGCTATGTCTTTGAGGTCGTCGGTACAGCGGGCTCGAGGTCGGCCTACACTGCGCTTGGACAGGCGTGGTCTCCACTCTAATACCTTTCGGCCCCAACGGTCATCGTTGCGGCGACAAATATGGCCGGCCTACTGCCACTTCAACTTACTAATGAAATTTCTTATGTGAACAGATAATGGAGGAGTTCCTCGACATTCCGGCTAGCTTCGGCGGCGAGCTGCCTCCGGAGGGGTTGCGCGGGCTGCTGGTGGCCGGCGATCCTTCCGACGGCTGCTCACCGCTGGGCCCGCCGCCCGTAGTCGACAACTTCACTAAGAAGTGGATCGTCCTTGTTGCCAGGTAAGACAGATAGATTTTCAGAGTATTAAGAGCCACGCTGTAGATCAGTGTTTCTCAACCTTTTTTAGGCCATCTTCATTTTTTACCTTAACATCTTTTTGTTAAATTTGTGACCGATATCTAGCATTGCATTTAAATAACCCAAAGCGAAAGGGTTAAAGTCGTGTCGAGTCCATTTTTAAATTGCCCCCTTTAACTATCAAATTGCCTCCCTGTGGGGCGTGGGCCCCACGTTGGGAAACACTGCTGTAGATAGTTTTCTCTACAGCATCAATTTACAGGCTCGATACCACTGTCTCACAGTAAACCGACGTAAAGCAGCGGCTTGCTGCTGCGTTTCGTACGGTGAGTGAGATATCCCAAGGTCTAAATCCCCCTCCCCTACCCAATCCCTTCCCTTTGAGGTCGGCAACGCGCCTATGATACTTTTAGTATTGTGGGCGTACATGGGCGGTGAAGATCTCTTACCATCAGGTGACCCACTTGCTCGTTTGCCGATCTAAGCTTTAAAAATAAGATAGAATATATGAGACTGCTTTCAAAGAAAATTTAACTGCGATAAACAATAGTTGATCACCAAACCTACCCTCACACTGTTCTTGTGCGGGCCTTTATTAGTGTGCGATTATACAATCAGCCGCTACTTCGCCGTGGCACGCGCTCGCACGTCTCGTCGTTGTGGCCTTTATTAGTGTGCCGTTTTTATTATCGCTGCACAAATTAATTTGAGAATCAAATTAATTTTATAGAAAAGATGCATTGCTTAAAATGTAAATCAAACATCCTTGTGACACATAAACGTATAAAGTGCACTAATTGCCAGCATCATTACCATCTGGAGTGTATTAAACTTGATCCAAACACTACTCGTTCCAAATGGACTTGCACTGACTGTACGGCAGGCCCTTCCATGAATTTTGAAAATTGTAGGACATCTCCACGCGATGAACAAAGTAACGATACCTCAACAGATGCTGTATCTGACATAAAGGATGATCAGATTTTAGCTGAGATACGCAGTCTGCGCCAAGAAATGCTGGAGAAGTTTAAAGATCAACATTCTACTCTTGAAAAAATTTAATACAACCCTGTCATCGATGCAAAAAGATGTAGGCGCATTAAGTTCAAAATGCACTAAAATGCGAGAAGAACTTAATGAAGCATTACAAACTGTTCAGTTTCTTTCGGACTGTCACGATGACCAAATTAAATTAAACGAGGAACTTCAACGCACTACGTCGGAACTTCTAAGCCAAAATAACCACTTGCAAAGTAAGATACAAGAACTGAGCGTGAATATGGCGCAATTGGAACAACATGGTAGGGATGCAAACATTGAAATCCAGGGTGTCCCAGAGCACAAAAATGAAAATTTGCTCACGTTAGTTAAAGACATCGGTAATACTGTAGCCATAGAGTTAAAAGAATACGAAATTATGGCATTGCACAGAGTGGCAAAATTAAATCCAGAATCTAAACGTCCACGAAACATAGTGGTGAAACTTAATAGTCAGCTTACCCGTGATAACTTCTTAGCCTCTGTTAAAATGTTTAATAAGAATAATACTAGTGACAAATTGAGTACCACACACATAGGTTACTCAGGGCAACAATCACCTATTTACGTGACGGAACACCTCTCACCAGAAAATAAAAAACTGCATGCTGCAACCAGAGCCGCTGCTAAGGAAAAAGGCTACAGATTTGTTTGGGTCCGCAATGGACGCATTTTCGTTCGCAAGGAGATATCTTCTGGCCATTTAGTTATAAAAAATTTGAATTGTTTGTCAAATCTCTAAATATTTTGATTGTTTCTCTTGTTACTTATTTTCTCTTTTTCTGTTATATTCTAAGAGTACGTCTCTAAAATTTTTAAAATAATAAAATTCAGTTTATCAGTATACTACCAAAATGTAAGAGGCTTGAGAACTAAGACGGAAGACTTATATTTATCAGTACTAAAAAATAATTATGATGTAATAATCGTTACGGAATCATGGCTAAACGAGACAGTATTCGATTATGAATTGTTTGATAACCGGTACAATATTTTTCGGCGTGACAGATCGTCGACCTGCTCGTGTAAGAATAAAAGAGATGGAGGCGGCGTCCTTATCGCTATACTAAAGTCATATAACGTCTTGCGCCGGAATACGTGGGAAACGTCATGCGAGGATATCTGGCTTACACTTAAAGTAGGTAAAATGTCTATAAATATTTGTGCTGCATATTTTCCTCCTCCTGTCAGTCAAGAATATGCAGATACTTTTCTTACTAATCTGATAAATGCAATTCATACTGACAGATATAGTAAAACCAATAGCGCTGTTGAACCTATTTTCCTCGTGACAGGCGATTTTAATATGGGAGATATTGAATGGGAGCAAAACTTGAATACAGCTTTTTTAACTCCAAAATCACCTGCTACTAATATTACTAACATCTTCTTAGATACAACAGCCTATTGCGATCTGCAGCAATACAATGCTATACCAAATACACATAGCCGAATTCTTGATTTGGTCTTGTATAAGGGTACCCCTCGTATCACCGTTTCACCTCCTTCAACATATTTAGTTTCACCTGACATACACCACCCACCTCTTCATATAACAATTAATAACATCACTGAACGAATGATGAAACCTTCATCTGTACCGTCCCTCAACTTTTACAAATCTAATTACGAAGCCATTAATGCTGATCTAAAGTCGGTGAACTGGCCTGTGATCCTCAAATGTTCACAACCAGTCGATCAGATGGTAGAGAATTTATATAGCACGCTCAATCCGATAATTGCTCGCCATACCCCATGTCGTCAGTCCCGGGATACAAAGTATCCAGCTTGGTTCTCACGGCCATTATTAGCAGCATTACGAGAGAAGGCCAAACACCACAAAAAATATAAAAAATATGGAAATTTAATGGATAAATTACAATACCAAACCACTAGAAAGCGTTGTGACACAATGATTGCGGAGTGTTATGTTAACTTTAAGAGGCAGGCTGTTGAGGACTTGAAACGACGACCTAAGTATTTTTGGAAAGTTTTTAAGGATAAAACAAAAAACTGTGCTTCCTTACCAAATGAAATGATTTTGGGAAATAAAACCGCAAAAGGGGGATTAGAAATCTGTGAATTGTTCTCACAACACTTTCAAAGTGTTTATTGTAAAGTAGATGAACACAAATCCACTCAAAGTTTCACCTTCAATTTTAATCTTTGTCATGACACAACATACAGCAACTGCATAATTAGTGAAAGCGAGGTATTAGTCCAATTAAAAAGACTAGACGCATATAAAGGACCAGGACCTGACTTAATACCACCTATTTTCTTAAAAAACTGCGCAGATAACATAATATCTATGCCATTATCTATTATTTATAATAAATCACTGCGATCAGGCACTTTTCCCACGCAATGGAAGTTAGCATTTTTATCACCCATACATAAAGGCGGAAATTTGAATTATGTTGCTCAATATCGTCCAATATCTATTCTCTCATCAATGGGAAAAATCCTAGAAGCCATTGTTAATAAAAAATTAATAAATCATTTTTTACCATTAATCGATTGTAATCAGCATGGCTTCTTGCCACGTAGATCCACAAACACCAATTTAGTTGGATATGTATGTGATATAGTGGACACAATGGATAGGGGTGGTGAAGTGAACGCAGTTTATACAGACTTCAAAAAAGCATTCGATTTGGTCAACCATAATTGTTTGCTAAATAAACTGGCCAACGCGGGCATCCATGGATCTTTGCTTAGATGGTGTGAATCATATATATGTAATCGTTCACAGCTGGTTCACATACGCGGTTTTAAATCTCGGATATGCGATATCCCTTCTGGAGTTCCACAGGGATCCCACCTTGGACCCTTATTCTTTGTAGTATACATCAACGATATTGGGCAAGTTATTAAGTCCAGATTTAAATTATACGCTGACGATTTAAAAATATACCGTGATATAAATGGCCAGTCTGATATATTAGCTCTTCAGTCGGATTTAGATAACGTACAGAGGTGGTGCGGTGAGAATCACATGAGCCTAAACTTGGAAAAATGTCACTACATTAATTTTACTAGAAAGAAACAACCGCATAAAGCAACCTACTCTATCAATAATGTTGTTTTAACCGAAGTGAAGACAATACGAGACTTGGGTGTTATCTTTGATAGCCACATGACTTTCCGATACCACATTGATGATATTACCACTAGGACTTCCCGACTTTCTGGGTTTATTAACCGTCAAATGAAAATTTTCAACCAACCAACTATTACGATTCTAATTTTTAACACGATTGTACGAGGAATTTTAGAATACTGCAGTACAGTATGGAGTCCTGGTTACCAGGTACATATCGACAGGATAGAACGTGTTCAACGGCGTTTCTTGTATCATCTTACGTATAACAGCAACAGATGCTCACAGATAAGACCATATGAGCAGCGCCTGTCATTTTATAAAATGGACTCACTACTGGCGCGTCGGAAAGTCGCGGATATAAGATTCCTATATAATCTAATACATAACTTCGTCGACACACCTGACATTCTACAACGTATTTGTTTTGCTGTTCCACGTCCTGGGAGTCGCTTAATTAACCGCAAAAGCTTCTTTTTACCATATTATAAAACTAATCTCGGCCAGCATTCGCCAATATATCGCATGACTTCTGCATATAATAATATTCAAAAAAACATGGATATATTCCGTCTTGATTCTAAAGCATCCTTAAAAAAAAATACTCTATTGATGTATAGAACTAACAAAATTTGATTGATTTAATATTATATTCAGCACAATCTACACATAGAACACATTACGCATGCTGTGTTCACATCTAGTAGGATGTAATCTTAGTCACTAACATTTAAACTTACTTACAACATTAAGCTATAACAAGATTGTATCCAGTTTTGTGAACCAAATAAAAAAAAAAAAAAAAAAAAAAATAGAATATTCTTTGTTGCACACCAAATAAAGTAAGGATCATACAGTAAGGATGATACAATGGGCGGTCTTATCGCAACCAGCGATTTCTTCCAGACAACCTTAAGGTTATTTCATATAGCATAGGTCGGCAACCGAACAAGTGGGACACCTGCTAGTGAGTGGTCTTGACTGCCCATGAACGTCCACAATACCAAAAGGAACATAGACTTAAAGGAATGGGATAATAAGGGATCGGGAAGGGGAGCGGGATTTGGGCCTCCAGATATCTCGCTCACCGTAAGTCGGTTTTCTGTGCGACAGTGGTATCGACCCGATCGAGCGGGCCCATTCATGCTGTACACAAAACTCACAGCGTCGCACTACCACTCGAAAAAATATATACCTACATAATACCTACGACCTGACTATCAATACGTTCTCGGTATCGATACTATTGTTTGATTAATCGTTATCGATTTAATGACATACGAATTGTTTATGTTGTGTTTATCTTGTGTACAGATATAACTGCAGTTTCGAGGTAAAAGTGCGTAACGCGCAGCTCGCCGGCTACGACTGTGCCATCGTGCACAATGTCAACTCCAGTGATCTGGGTAAGTGTTTTATCTCTTTCACTCTCGACTATTTTACGCAAGGAAGAAAGTGACATAACAGTAATTAGTTTAAACTCAGAATAATAATGTAACACAGGTAATGATGTAAGAAGTTGTAAAGGGGAATGCCCATCTCCCATACAAAAAAATGCCTAAGATGAACAAAAATGAAATATACACCAATTTGTAGTTAAAATTAAAGTAAATCTATTACAATTAAAATTTCTATCCAAAAACTTGGAGGAGGCTGGATAAAAACATTTTGCCTAAAATATATTTTACGTGTTGAAATTGGGATCTGACAAGTGAAAATATCGGTCATTTAAATAAGTTAAGGATACATCATCATTCATAAATACAACAATGAGGTATTATATTGGAGCGGACTCGGAAGCAAAAAGTTTGGTAGATACTTACGAATAACTTAAACAGAAAAACTATCTGTCAAATGAGTTTTTGGCGGGAATTCTGACAGTGCAGTTCATCGCTTATTTTAATTTATTTCATAAACTAGTTTAGAGTTGTGTTTGTTGTATAAAAGTGGTGTGGATTTGTTCAATAAACATTGACGGTGATGAACAGTGTATGGAAACATTGAAATAAGTGAATTAAGAATCGTACTGAAAGGAGTTAACACCAAAACTCTGACAAGACCTTGAAATCGACCGCACCCGTGTTTCATCGTACTTGTAAAAATAACTTGAGAATAATTATACTTGACACTGGCTAAATGCATAATACTGCGAAAGCCATAAATAAAAAAGTAAAGTAAAAGTATCTGTCAAATACGATTTGTATTTACTAATGTCAAATTCGACATCCATGTACATTTACGACAATCAAATTAAATACTATAATAATAATTATAATACTTTCCCCCTAGTGTGTAAAACTTGAGAATAATACAACTATTCTTATTTTAATCTAAATAGATTATATAACTATTTGAAGTTTCGGTCCATTTCCAGGCATTTTATGGGCGTTCCCCTTTGAAGGCTTCCGTTGCGTGCGCTGCGTACACGGTTCAAGCTACCCAAAAAATATGTATGAAAGAATTATTCCTTTTTAAATGATCTAAAAAAATGTCCGTGACCGTATACGTCTATCTTTTAAGATTGACTCACTATAACCTTTTCTATGGTAATCAAAGGGGAATGCCCATCTCCCATACAAAAAATGCCTAAGATGAACAGAAATGAATTATACACCAATTTGTAGTAAAAATCAAAGTAAATCTATTACAATTAAAATGTCTATCCAAAAACTTGGAGGAAGCTAGTTAAAAACATTTTGCCAAAAATATATTTTACGTGTTGAAATTGGGATCTGACAAGTGCAAATATCGGTAATTTAAATAGGGGATACATCATAATTATTCATAGATAAAACAATGAGGTATTATATTGGAGCGGACGTCGAATCGGAAGTAAAAAGTTTGGTACTTACGAATAACTTAAACAGAAAAACTATCTGTCAAATACATTTGTATTTCCTAATGTCAAATTCGACATTCATGTACATTTACGACAATCAAATTAAATACTATAATAATAATTATAATAATTTCCCCCTAGTGTGTAAAACTTGAGAATAATACAACTATTCTTATTTTAATCTAAATAGATTATATGACTATTTGAAGTTTCTGTCCATTTCCAGGCATTTTATGGGCATTCCCCTTTAATAGTCGACTTTCGAAAAGGCATATGCACTTTTTTTTTCACAAATTACATAACATTTTTGTGATGGCAGGACATAATTAAACTTAACATAACATGACTCACATTCACTATTGAATAAGGCACACATAAAGTGAAAATCGGTTCAAAAATGAGCCTGCAATTATCATTTTAATTAATGGTATGAGCAAAGGTGGGCGTGCATGGGGACCTCTCACTATTTCGCTCACACTCACACTCGGCCATTTTACACAGTGACGTCATAGTTTGCGTCATATGCTATTAGAGTTTAAATGTCCCCTCGATCAGATTTTGATGGCTTCCAATTTATTTTTTTATGGACGGATAAATGAAATTCTTTCTGCAATAGGTTTTGGGTAACGTAACTCTGATTGAATTAAATAATAATAAAAAATCAAATCAATTACATACCTCATCAACGAAAAATTATTTATTGTCATGGGTGATACATATATGCAACATATTTCAAACGTTTATTTAACAAATAAATGAAATTAAAGTCTTTAAAAAAATTATTAACTGTCATTAAATTATCTCTTAATATTAGATTCTTTCCATACTCAGCCAATTAATAATTTACACTCCGTTACTGAGTAGAGAATTTGCTTTACTACTAACTAAAATGACGTTTCCGAGCGCCGCGTTTAATTATATTTGTATAATAGCTTTTGCTCGCGGCTCCGTCCGCGTGATTTTCATACAAACTTTCATCCCCTATTTTATCCCCTTGGGGGTAGAATTTATCAAAATCCTTTCTTAGCGGATGCCTACGTCATAACATGCTACCTGCATGCCAAATTTCAGCCCGATCCCTCCAGTGGTTTGGGCTGTGCGTTGATAGATCACTATGTCAGTCAGTCAGAGTTTTATATATTTAGATAGAGTTACCGTTCTGATAATTTTGAAAAACATTGACAGCCTTCGTGGCGCAGCGGGCGAGTAGCCGGCTGTGAAGCGAGAGGCCGCCGGTTCGATCCCCGCACCGCAACAAAAAGTTTGTGTGTTCCTGATACCCACGACACAAGACTCGTATCTTAATGTAGGGTCAGGACTATGTGTGTGACTGTTGTATTTATTTATTGACCGTTCTGATAATGTACCCGGTACATGACAATATTTAATTTTATTTCCACATTATCAGCTGTTGTTTATGTTTAGTATAAAATAATATAATAATTCTGTAGTTAACTTTATTGCTGCATTCTCACCCCAATGTATACTAGGGTTGCTACTCCTTGAACAGGGCATAAGGTGGTAGATCCCTCGTATGCGAGACGTCGTCTGGATTGGTACCACCGCTTTGTCTATTTCTGCCGCCAAGCAACAGTTTCGATTTGGAGGACATTGGAGCCAGTTAAATTACTGGGTATTATGTCTCAGGGTGACGAGCGCAGTTCAGTGCCATGTGCAGTGCTTAGTAATTCAAAGTCCTGTGCAGTGTTGCTCTTGCTCTTGTTTACGGGTAGGCGTGGCGTAAGTTAAAAAAAGGGCAGTTGAGTCGATTTTAAATATTTGTTGTTCGTAATAAGTTACGTTACCAACCATACAATCAATCCATTTCGCTCCAAGCTAGGTTGGAAGAGATAGCATAAAGCGATAAGACCGCCCATTATGCATTTTTTTAATTGTGTACCAATTGTTTTTCTTTTAATGTGTGTGCAATAATGTATTTTGTATTGTTACACTAAATTGAATCGAAATAATTGTAATAAATCCGATCAACAAGTCATTAAATTCTGACGGAAATTGTGAGTGGTAGAGCCACGGTGTAGACAGTTTTGTCTACAGCATGAATGGGCTGGCTCGACCGGGTCGTTACCACTGTCTCACAGAAAACCGACGTAAAGTAGCGGCTTGCTGCTGCGTTTCGTACGGTGAGTGAGATATCCGGAAGCCCAAATCCCCTCCCCTTCCCAATCCCTAATTATCCCTTTCCTTTAAGGTCAGCAACGCGCCCATGATTCTTCTGGTGGTGGGCGTACATGGGCGGTGGAGATCACTTACCATCAGGTGACACACATGCTCGTTTGCCGGCCTGTGCTATAAAAAAAGAAGTTCTCAAATAACACAGCTATATTGACTTCTGTTTTATTCCCGGACAAACCCGGGGCCGCGGGCATAAGCTAGTCTATAATAATATACCTACTATAGGTATTACTAGAATCTCCCGCCATCCCTAACAAATAATAACATATGTACGTACATTTATCTGCGTGCCACAACAGTTGTTATCGACGTTTGTTTGCGCGCGGTTCTGTTTGTGAGTGGACTGCAGTGGTATCGCCAGGGGCTGCCATGATTCTGTACAACAAAAACATGGTACACACATATTTGATTCAATTCATAAACTAAATTCATTGCTCCAATAATGATTTCTTAAGTTTACGCGAATGTTATTCATTGAAATAAATCTAACTGGTCCCCCCCGTGACCACGAAGGTTGAAAAGTCTTCGAAACGTCGGGATCAAAATTAATAAAAAACCGCGATTTAAATTAGTTTTATTTCATTGCTCCAATTTTAAATTATTCACTTCGCAATGTTCGTTGTTTACGTTTTAATACGAATGTGCAATGAATCCGGTGCGGTCAGTCGCTCAACCATAAATAAGTAGGTACTTTTTTATTGTTTAATTGAATGACGAGACGAGCAAGGCCCTCGCCTGATGGTAAGCGCCACGCCTGTCCATAAACAGAAGCAACATAGAACTTTGAATTACAATGGCACTGAACTGCGCTCGTCATTCCGAGACATAAGATGTTAAGTCTCATTATGCTCAGTAATTATAATAAATAATTTCACTGACTTCAATGTCCTTCAAACCGAAACACAACAGTGCTTACACACTATTGCTTGGCGGCAGAAATAGACAAAGCGGTGGTACCAAGCCAGACGTCCTCTCGCATACGAGAGACTTCTTTTAAAGAGAGAGAGAGAGAGAGTGAGATACTCATGTAAGAGAACGGGGGCCCTACAACAAACTGTTAGAGCAGTGTTATTATAACCTTACTTTGCCTTTCCGTACCATGACGTCCTTAAAGGAAGCTTATTGCCGAGCTATTTAGCCGAGCGCGGTAAATTGGCTAGCTACATCTGATGGTAAGCGCCGTGCAGTCCAAAAAGACCAGAAACCACCGACAAACGATAAGTTTATCTGTGGTCACCAGTACCATGTCGGCCTGTATAAATGCCTCTTCGTAGTGTGCAGAAGTAGCTGTCATGTCACAAGCCCTCATGTCGCAAGCCTTCGGGAGATTTGGATATACCCTGGCTGATCCTGGATAGCGAAGCCACACAAGGTGTGTGGGTCACTATGGCAGGTTTTAACACGATGTGTACGGTGGTCGCTATCCGGGCGGATATGAATATCCTACCACCAGCAAAGGATTGTGTTAAATGATTTAATTAGTTTAAATTAGGTATTGAATTTAGCAAAACAAAATCAGTATCTCCATTTAAACTTGCTGTGGGTTGGTTCCTGTTTGCGTAACTAGGTCCAATTGACCCCCCGGAATCGGCTCGACGATTTCAATGAATTTTTTGTTCAAATAATGTTATACTTCGCATTTTTATCTAGATAAGTGTCTTTTTAAATATATAATTGGTTTCTCGGCAACGGCTCGACCGATATGAATGAAATTTTGTGTTTGGGTAATGTTTTACTTTTCAAGTTTATCTCGATAGATGTTTTATTTTGAATCGTCGAGCAAAGCCCGGTCGCCCGAGTACTTTATGTGTATGTATAACCACCATTTAACCTTTTAACAACTTTTAATAATGGCTGAACAGAATTCAAACATGGCAAAATACCATACACACGCACACGCATGCAGGCACACGTGTTAATCGTATGACTACCCTCTTTTTGTCAGTGGTTAAAACACAAGTAACCTAAAAAAAGCAGATAAATGTGGATGCAAATATGCAATAACATTTCAACCCACATCAAGTAAAAATTGAGATGTCAATTTTATTTTGGTAAATTCAATAACTTAAATCAATAATTTAAAGTTCTATTTTGCATACATGGGAAATGATCAATTTATAGATTTTTGTGAAATACGGAATTTCACCTACTTAAATCTAATAAATTTAGCAAAATAAAATCAACATCACAATTTTTACTTGATGTAGATTGAAATGTTATTGCATATTACCATCCATATATGCGTTTCGCATTGAGAATCTAGTCCGTAGTTAGTCGGCTGATAAGTAAGGGGTGTGTGCTTTAGGTTTGGGATCGAATCCGAGACATCCGTCGCAGCAGTTCCACTGCCCTTTAGGCTATCGCCACTGTATGTTGTGTGTTTGTTGGTTGCAGAGACTATGTCAGCGAAGAGTCCTGAGGGAATAGTGATACCTTCAGTGTTTGTGAATGACGCAGCCGGTCTCATACTGGGCGAAGAGTACCAATACACTAGTGGGTGAGTGCTATTCATACAACTATGTAATCTATTTTATATATTTAATATTAGTAGACCCGGCCACGCATTGCTGTGGCTAAGGTATATGTTAAATTATACAGGGTTATTTTTAAAACACCAGCAACCTCGCAGGGGTAGATTCCTAAGGTTATAAGCTACTACTTTTGTTCTATGACTTTTGATAATTTGTTAGATTTTATTTTCATACAAAAATAAGTATTCATTTAATTTCCGTCTTGAATGTTACAACGGGCATCGCAGATTACGTAAACAAATACGCGAAGCGTGGGGAACCGGGCTAGCGCCTTTGAAGGTCAACGCCCGAGCAGCTGACGGCCGCCTTTGATGTCGTGCGCGCACGCCGCGCCGCGCCGCAGTCTACGAAGAAAAACACGACACAACAAAAACTTGTAAAATCATTTTTTTTAAATATTTTGAGTTATATCCAAACTCGTAAAACAAAAGTTGTTTCGTATGGGGTCAGCTATCTGGTCCTGCGAGATTGCTGGTGTTTTAAAATTAACCCTGTATATTATATTATAGTAAACTATTCTATACAGTTTGCGCCATATATTGGATACTTACTCAATCCAGCCGATAAATACCTTACACCGCCATCTGTTACAATCTTAAGGAACTGAAAGATAATTATAACTCTTTGTCACATAATAAACAAATAATTTGCAATAAAAATATCTCCCAAGTTGAATCAAACAGCACACAGTCTGCTAAATTTTATTAAAATCGGTTCACAAGTTTAAGAATTCATCGCGGGCAAACAACGTGACTCGAAATTTTTATGCATTAATTAATATTATGTAAGCTCTGGAATGAATTCCCAATCCCGGGCACTATGACATGTCCTTCTTTAAACGAGGCTTAACTATTTTCAATAAATAAATAAATACACCCAACAGTCACATACATAGTCCTGACCCCACAGTAAGATACGAGTCTTGTGTCGTGGGTATCAAGAACTACGAGAGACTTTCGGTCTCACAACACCCAGACCCCGAAACAAATCAATGTGGATCACACAAACATTTGTCTCGGTGCGGGGATCGAACCCGCGGCCCCTCGCTTCACAGCCGGCTACTCGCCCGCTGCGCCACGGAGGCTGTCACATTTTCAATAATCTGCTGCTCAGTTAAAGCAATGGATAATCAACAATGAATACCCACGTAATTAAAAAAAAGTCATCGGTGCATGCTCTTGCTGGCTGGTTTGGAACTTGCGACTTTTATCTAAAATAAATACTTACTTACTCGCCCGATGCGCCACAGAGGCTGTCGTATATTATTTGTATTATAAAATAGATGGATTATTATCAATTTTAGTTTCTCAAATCATATTTCAAATGGCCATCCCTATAGCTGAGTCTCAATGTCACCTGAGTCCAGATCTAGTACCTTACTACGTTTTTGATCGGAACTATATATAACGTGTTTTTTTTATGTTTATTTCCAGTGTGTATATAATGGTGAACGATGACCTGCCGTTCAACATAAACACGCACCTGTTGTTGCCATTCGCAATAGTCGTCGTGCTGTGTCTACTCGTCATACTTATATTCTTGGTCAGTTGCTTTAAACGTAGTGCTGATGCTAGCCAGTGAAATTCAATATCGATCCTCGATCCCTCAACATAGTATCGATAAAACTGTTTATGCGACAAAAATCATAATTTATATATATTAATAATAACAATTATAACTATAAATATTGATTCTAGAGTTAAAAAAATATGCTAAACTTTTTAGCTATTTAGAAACCAATTTTTGTAAACTCTAGAAGCAGTACTAAAATTTATATATTTTACAATTTGCAAAAAATATATAAAAAAAAATAATAATTTCGCGTTAACGTTCATACATAAATTGGGTTATCAGATGAAAGTTGTTAAGTCATCCGATCCGTCGATCCGGTACATAAACACTTAATTTTAGGTATCTATAAATACACTAATACCCCGGACTTACGCGATAGGTGGGACCGAGCTATAACCGTGTAAGTCGAATTCGCGTAAGTCGGGGTACAACTTTGTATGCACTTTTGAGTGACATAATTTGAGGTTATCAATAAAACACAACGTACGTAAAACAATTTAACGCGGAACACGTTCGAACCTGTCGTAAACGGACCACTAACATGGTGAAATAGGAGAGCTGGCGCGCTCGGCCATCAAAAAGAATAACCGCGTATCTCCGAATTCGCGTAAAACGGGGTAGCGTAAGTCGGGGTATTACTGTACCCTTAAATATGAACACACCTTACTTTAACTCGTTGTGTAAGTTGAGCATACATCATTTGTGTCAGATCATCTTGCATACATCCACTTTGTTTGTCTTATTGAAGTGAAACTTCTTTATCGGCGTTAGAAAAATAAAATCGTCACATTTTTCCGTTACGCGGCACGCGTCACATTTTTGACTTTGACTGGATTTTGACCAGACTATGACTGGACTTTCATCGGACTTTGACCGGACTTTGAACGACTTTGACCCGACTTTGACTGGAACAGGACTTTGACTGGATTTTGACCAGACTTCGACCGGACTTTGACCGGACTTTGACCCGACTTTGACCCGACTTTGACTAGATTTTGACCAGACTTCGACCGGACTTTGACCGGACTTTGACCGGACTTTGATCGGACTTTAACCCGACTTTGACTCGACTTTGACCGGACGTGGACCGGACTTTTTCCGGACTTTTGCCGGACTTTGACCGGACTTAACAGGCTTCGACCGTATTTTGACCCGACTTTGACTGGAACAGGACTTTGACTGGATTTTGACCGGACTTTGAACGGACTTTGACCGGACTTAACAGGACTTTGACCGGGCTTTAACCGGACTCTGACCGGACTTTACAGGACTTGACTGGATTTTGACCAGACTTCGACCCGACTTTGACCCGACCTTGACTGGAACAGGACTTTGACTGGATTTTGACCAGACTTCGACCGGAGTTTGACCATTTTTCGAAAAATAAGGTCATAAAGAAGTTTCACTTCCTACGTGTGTACACTACTACACGCATACATTTTTTTTTAACAAGAGATTATTTATAAAACGTTTCAGATAGTGAAGTGCATAAAAGACCGCCGTCGGGCTCGGCGGCATCGACTTCCACATCGATCTCTCGCCAAGATACCGACCTGCAAGTACAGCAAGGGAGATCCGTACGACACGTGCGCCATCTGCCTCGACGACTACCAGGCAAGCATACGATAAGTGGGACTAGTTGTAACAAAAATATAATAATAAGATGAAATTTTAATCACTTAAGTAGAATCATCGTGTACGCGTTGTGTTTCGTCGCCTTTAGGCCGCGGACTCGAAGTCAGCGGCAAGCGGCGGCGGCGCGGGTGCGGCGCGTTCAAATGCATAGATTTAAATGGACCCGGTCTCGAAAGCAGCGGCGCGGCGCGGGCGCGAGGAGCGACGCACGAGCGGCGCGCGCCACAAGAGCGGCAACTGCGCGTCTGCATTGACATAGTGCTGTGTATTTTCAAAAATTCCTGCCGACGTGGTGGAGCAAATTATTTCAATGATTTTTTATATGGAACATCATATTCACATCAATTTCGTTCGCGAACAGACACTAATTTCTCATAGCACAACACTACGCCGCTCGTCGCGCCGCGCGATCTGCCCGCTGACTTCGAGACCGGGTGTCCGCCGCACCCGCGCCGCCGCCGCCGCCGCCCCGCACCCGCTGACTTCGAGTCCGCGGCTTTAGGAGTTACATCAAGTTATGTCACGTTAAATGAAAATGCGATTGAATGAATGTATGTATGTATGTAGGAGGGTGAGCGTCTGCGCGTGCTGCCATGCGCCCACGCATACCACGCGGTGTGCATCGACCCGTGGCTCACGCAGAACAAGCGCGTGTGTCCCGTGTGCAAGCGGCGCGTGCTGGCCGCCGGGGAGCGGCGCGTGCCCGCCCACGCACACTCCGACTCCGACTCTGACACGGAGCCGCTGCTGCCGGCACACGCACACGCCACGCAGCCCACGCAGGTATCCAGCAATATCACTCACCTCAATACAAACATTGCCCGTATTACGCGTCCCCGCACTCTCGCACTCACACTCCGACTTTGAGTCTGACACGGAGCCGCTGCTGCCCGCACACGCGCACGCACACGTCACGCAGCCCACGCAGGTACCGCATTATATCACACGCCTAAATACGAACATTGACGGCCGGTATGTGAGAGGAGCGCCGCGTCAATCCCACTCCGACTCCGACTCCGACACGGAGCCGCTGCTGCCCGCACACGCACAAGTCACGCAGCCCACGCAGGTACCGCACTATATCACACACCTAATGGTTTGGTCAAACAGCGGACGGGGCGGGACGGCAACGCGACGCTGACGGGACGTGAGCGCCGCGCTCGACGCTCGACTAGCTACACGCAGTCCCGTTGCCGTCCCGCCCCGTTCGCTCTTTGACCAAACCGTAAATATAATCATTAACGGCCAGTTCCTGAAAGGCTGGTCAATGTCAAAAATAACTAATCATCTGTCAAGTCTAAATTAAATTTGCTAGAAGCGTGATCAATGCTTTTGATTACACCTATGTTATAAAAATAACCTTTCTATAGAATATAATGTGGTGGCATCTGGCGCTCAGCACAACCAACCCTGCATCGCGCTAGCAAAATTTGCGCGACGATTAATATATATACAAGTTCCGAATATGAACCATTGGAGGGCCCGCGGCCGGTCAGGTACAACATCCGACTGACTGGAGATCTCCTCCTTCGCCAGAGAGACACGTACACCCGTCCCTCTACAATAGAATAAGTTATCCAGTTTTACGCCTTGGTATACATACATATTATGCTAGGCTATTGTCGGTATTGTGGGTGTTTATAGGCGGTGAAGATCAATTACCATCAGGTGACCCACTTGCTCGTTGCCAGCCTCTACTATAGAAATAATTCTTGGATAAACCCGTAAGTAAGATAGAAAGATGTAATTCAGGACTTATATTTATATGGATATTTGGTTTATCATATACATAACAGACATGTTTGTACTCGTATAGGGCGGCACATTCGAGGAGCAGCGTGAGAATCCTTTCATGAGAGCGGCGCGGTTCATGGCGCGGCTACGGCATGGGGGCGGACAGGGGACTAATGCTGAGGTATGAACACATAATTTATTTATATTAAATAAATACACCCAACAGTCACATACATAGTCCTGATCCCACAGTAAGATACGAGTCTTGTGTCGTGGATATCAGGAACTACGAGAGACTTTCGGTGTCACAACACCCAGGCCCCGAAACAAATATTTGTGGATCAAACATTTGTCTCGGTGCGGGGATCGAACCCGCGGCCTCTCGGTTCACAGTCGGCTACTGGCCCGCTGCGCCACGGAGGCTGTCAATTACAAATATATAGCCTAAAAATTAACTGTTCACCTTGTAATAATCTGTCTATTATTATTATAAGGCAAAATGCTGTATAATCAGCGGCAACTTGAAATTTAAGAAGGAATTTCTCAAAATTCCATTCCAATTCTACTCCATAGAAATGGGTTGAAATAGTAACGTGAGCGGAAAGCTAGTTCCCTAAGTTCGTTTGTGCAAATATGTCAATACTTTTTGTTACTATGGATACTCAACTGTAATTAAAAAAAAAGATATGCGAGACGAAATAGAATTCCATCATAATTTGAGACCAATATCAAGAAGTATTTCCGAATATTTTATACATAAATCGCTTATCTATCGACTTGGAATAATGTAGTATATACATTCATGTAGTACCTTAAACCTCCATTATTCAAAATTTCAAAAAATCTCAGTAATTGATTTATTTACAGGAACCGGTGACACAGGCCGCAGAAAATGACCAGGTTAACGAAAATAATGATGACAAGTAAGTATATGCATTGTTTTGTATTTATATTATTAATTAGATTTAAAACTTTGTTTATTTGTTTTTAAAATCCGGTTCGCAGGACCAATTTTTGCATAACTAATTAGTACTGGTGCTGCCACACCGCTGTTATAAAATGTTTATTAAACATTTGTTAACAAACATTTCATACATTTTATCACAATGTTAGTAAATGTTTAATGTTAGAAAATGTTTGTAAACATTTTATAACACCGGTGTGGCAGCACCATACGACTTAAGGCTAATTTCAATAAACGATCTCGGTTTGATTCACTTATACTGTAGTTTACTTATAGTGTTGGTTTTTTTTTATCCTGGTACGGAAAAGAGTGTCTGTCTATATTGTCATTCTATGATAAGTAGCGATGTTATAATCTGTGTAATATAGTAATTAATATAGATGTTTATTCCCCAGCGGTACCTTGGACACTCAGCCGCTAGTGCCCGCAGTGTCGGCGGTGTCTGAGAGACGCACGCGTCGGGCTCGTCGGTCGCGGAACAGGAACACGTCCGCACCTGTGACCGCACCTGTGACCGCACCTGTGACCGCACCCGCGCCCGCACTAGCGCCCGCACTAGCGCCGGACGTACGGTCCATCAACTCGCAGCACACGCCAGACACAGGCGATATCGGTCAGTAACATAACAATATATCATTGGGGCGAACCAATCTACATACTGAACATAAACTCCTATCGTGGATAACTCACGTGTGATTTTTATCGAATCGAAAACTCAAATGTAAATTGTTGATGCCACTGTACTGATAAATGGATTATGCATTTTCACCCCATTGAAAATAACACATCGATGTCAACAATGAGTGGTGGAGGATTCATGCTGTACACAGTTTTGTTTGTTGCCGGGTCGACCGGGTCGTTACCACTGTCCCACAAAAAACCGACATAAAGTAACGACTTGCATTTCCCCCTCCGTTCCCAACCGCTTAATTATGCCTATCTGTTAAGGTCGGCAACACGCCCATGATTCTTTTGGGTATTGTAGGCGTACATGGGCGGTGGAGCTCACTTACCTTCAAGTGACCTACTTGCTCGTTTGCCGGTCTATGCTATAACAAACAAATTCTCTATATTGACAGGTGTAGCTGCCCTGCCGGCGTCAGACACGTCACATCACGTCGACTTATGAACGTGTCGCGTCAACACGTTATTACTAGTTAAGTGTCCCAACTACCCTCCACTTTATTCTCATTGTATCGAGCCATCACACACTGCCGCTGAACTGCGATACCGCTAGAGTTATAATATGTACAATATTATTTAACTCTACCGAACTAAAGTTAATTACGAATGACGTCACAACCATCGATAAGAAACTAGAGGTGTACCGGACGCACTTAGCAAGTGAAGTGACTTCAACTGAGTCACGTTAAATTACTTGTATTACATACAATAATAATTTACTTGGGACTCATTAGAAACGATCTATATAATAACCAAGATAATGGGCGTGTTCGGGGGAACATAGTTCTGAGTAGCTAAGTTAGACACTTAGCATGAAGTCTGA
Organism: Amorpha juglandis; assembly: GCA_949126905.1. Classification (NCBI taxonomy): domain Eukaryota; kingdom Metazoa; phylum Arthropoda; class Insecta; order Lepidoptera; family Sphingidae; genus Amorpha; species Amorpha juglandis. The sequence goes on from OX421368.1 coordinate 2,912,231, forward strand.
GCGACTCATATAGTATGTACTCGCATTTTCAATGTTGACATTCGTTGTTTATTGGTTATTTTAAATTACGAATACAGATGATACTAAGTAAGGTGTCCCGGACGACAGCAAATTTAGATATTTTGAAAGTCTGACTTAGTTTACTCAGACCTTTGTTCGCCCGAACACGCTCAATATACGACTTTTTTATTTGTTTAATTTTATTCTATCATATATAAAAGGGGTGAACATTATTTAAACGTATTAAAGTCTCGATTTCACGAGCTGCGAATAAGATAATAATAAAGTTAAATACTTCCGATGCAAGCGTCAGACGCTGGCGTCAATGACGCTCTGTCAACAACATACTTAACAGCTAATGACACCATGCGTTAGTGACTCTACCGTCAAAAGATCTCTGACGTCACTGACGCCGAAAACGCGACCATTAGAAGTCCCCTTTTATATCGTATGCAATAAAAAGGGTTGCGGCAGTGTGTACAATTTTATTGACCAATCGATAAACTGATATGACTAAAAAGAGGAGCTCTGAGTGCAAGAACGGTCTATGACTATGTACCTACTTGCAAGTTAAGAGTTTTATTCGGGAATGACTTGAGTATCACGGAAAATCGGAAAATTTTACGATGATATAGTAAGAATATACGTATTATGACTGCTTCGGTGGCGTAATTCTATTGTGCGGTACGACTATTGAGGTGAGGGTTCGATCCCCGGGTTCGGTAAAGTAATATTAAGTATCATAACACAGTAATTTCACTGGCCTTAATGACCTTCAAAAACACAACAGTGTGTAAGCACCAGTTGCTTGCACCACTAACCCAAGCGGCCTCGCGCATACGAGGGACCTACCACCTTTTGTTAAACACCTAGTTTAAAGTAGAATATGTTTTATTACAAGATCGTGATGGTCTCATTTTGATAAATTAGCAGATAGGCCGTTCTAGCACTGGCGGGGCTTAATTAACTATCGCTTTGTTGAGTGATTTGGTTAAGTTTAAGTTTGACTTATCGTTCGACTTAATTTAAACAGATTATTGTGGAATTTGTTTTTAACTAACAATTTATTGACTTTAAGTATCGAATCATCGGATTTAAGGTGTGAAGGGATTATTTTCGTGTTTTTTTTTCTGCTTGTTAATATTACCCACCTAGGATACGATTTAAACTATACACAGACTTATAAGAATAAAGACGACACGTGGTTTTAAAATCACGATAATCGTAATATGTCGGCGGAATCGAATTTTTTTTTTAATTCCCTAAAAATATGACGTAGTAATCAAGTGTTGATAAACCGCAAAAACAACTCCCAAAGCAAATCCCTGTAACGCTGCAAGCGTCAATGTCAAACTATAAAGACAAATGTGTTGCAAAGCTACTTGGTTGAAAGAATTTGACAGCCTCAGTGGCGCAGCGGGCGAGTAGAGGCCGCGGGTTCGATCCCCGCACCGAGACAAACATTTGTGTGATCAACAAATATTTGTTTCGGGGTCTGGGTGTTGTGAGACCGAAAGTCTCTCGTAGTTCCTGATACCCACGACACAAGACTCGTATCTTACTGTGGGGTCAGGACTATATGTGTGGCTGTTGGGTGTATTATTATTTATATATGTATTTGCTTTGAGCGTTGCTTTCATAACACTTGGGTTATGCAGTGCCGATATCAAAGCCTGATGAAAAAGTGTAATGTGTCGTCTTGTAAATTGATATGTCTGTGACACTTCAATATTAATTCATAGACTGACTACGTATTGAATGTCGATAAAGTTAGATCTCTGCGATGATTTAGAATTGATATTGACTTATATATTTATCGATTTTAAATTAATATATCGATTTTAAGAGAAATCCTACCAATAACAAAACAATCAGTGAATTAGCCTAACTAGTATTGTCTCTTTCACTCTCAAATTACGTGACCTATCGAAGAAAGTGACAAGACAGCGATTAATAATATTTACACATAAGGTTGTAATTCTTGCCAAAGAAATATAAAAAAAAAACAATCTAAATTGTCCCAGAGATCTTTATAAATAGCACATTTTGAATAGCGGGATCGGGACTAAATTTAATTAGGGTGCAATAAAACTAAGTAAATATATTAAGGGTTCTAATAACATGATACTCGTTTCACCAAACTTTACTTAACGGACCTTAAGGACGAATAAGTGATGTCGAAACATTTTTGTATTGCGACACGCACCACTTTAGTATGTCTTGGTCTTAGGATTCCCTCTAGCGATGAAAAGGTTGGTGAGATCGCAAATGTGAATATTTAAATATTTTATAGTAGGTCGTTTAATACACATGGTCGTTTTTTTTTACTAAGTAATAATCGGGTATCGAAGGCACGTGAGTTGATGGTCCACGTGATGGTGAGTGGTTACCATCACTCGCGGATATAAGTTATACCAAACACATTCGATCCTGACATACATGTACAGTGCAAAGGTATCGACTCGGAAATTATTTTCACAAGATCTAAGAGTCGATGGTTATCTTAGCGACATTATACTATGTCTTGAAATCACTCCGGGTCAAGATATTGAATTATATTACAGAAAATATAAGTTATACCGAATGCTCGATTGATATGGGTCAGTTTGGAAAAATCTAAAACAAATAGGGTTCAACAGGTCCTTTATAAAATAAAATGCAATATTTTATATTCATCATCATCGTCATCAACCACAGGACGTCCACTGCTGAACATAGGCCTCCCCCAAAGATTTCCAAACCGACCTGTTGGAAGCGGCCTGCATCCAGCGACTTCCTGCGACCTTTATCAGGTCGTCTGTTCACCTTGCAGGCGGAGGTCTAACGCTGCGCTTACCAGTACGTGGCCTCCATTCCAGAACCTTTCTGCCCCACCGGCTATCGGGGTTATCTTTTCCATAACAAATTATAATGTGTGTAAGTGTTTTTATCTAAACTAATATTATAAAGAGGAAAGATTTGTTTGTTTGCATCGAATAGGCTCTGAAACTACTGAACCGATTTGAAAAATTCTTTCACCATTGGAATCCTACATTATCCCTGATGAACATAGGCTACTTTTTATCCTAGAAAAAACATACACTCGGGCGGAGCCGCAGGCAACAGCTAGTGCTTATATAAAGCAGCTATAATTTGTCTAATTGGGTCATATTAAAAAGCATGTTACAGTATGTGGTGAAGCGCAGTGGATGACCCGTCTCTTGAGTAACCAGAATTAATAATATATTGTAACAGGAATGTAGAAATGTTGTAAGTTAATATAAACATTTTAGTATATAGATATATGAAATATGTTTACGAGTATGCAAGACGTTAAGTTAATTTAATTCTGACTTAAACTACGTTGTAACAAAATATGTGTAGTCTTTACCATCAAGGAAACTACAATAATACATTTGAGTTTGCGCACAAAGCGAACTAAAATCGCAAATGAAAAGTCGCAGGCGATTAGGTAAATCGAGGACGTCATTCTATTGGAGCGTAATAGAATATTGACTTAAACTTTATGCAAAAAGCAAAATATTTGTTTACATATATTTTATATTATAGTACACATATTTCATTTACTTTAATCAAAATAATAAATAATAGAACGCCATATTTGCGTATACGCCTTTATGGAATTATTGCCTCGTCATGCTCGAACGTCGCGTCGATTGTTTTTATTAGCGCAGTACGCCGCAAACTCAGAACCTTAGAGCCTGAAGTAAAATATATATATTAAAAAAATATTAGCGTAGTTTGATTCAGAAATTGAAACATCTGTATGTTATAACAGTTAATGTATGTATATATAACAATAATTACAGATTAGATATAATAAGAGGTGTTGTAATACTAATGCCATAATAATTCTTGTGACTAAATTGCGCACCGACTTGTATTGGGTAATTAAAATTATTTTTATATTTACATTTAGCGTTAATATTGTGTGAATGGTCAATTAAAGACTTTAGTTCACCAGTGAACTTGACCAATGGGTATAATTTGTCGGCACCATAACTATTTTTCGCTTGATATTTAATTTAAGGATTTATTAACAATAGTATTATGTTCTAAATGTTTATTTTTTTTTCATCCTGATAACAGCCGTCACATTTTACCAAATGTTGCGTTTTATTTATCGATTTGATGTTCTCGTGTAAATTTTAAGCGGGTTGTCGATCAAAGGCTATGTTGAAGGTAGCTTAGTACAGGTGGGGATTCTATTGGCTACCGAAAAATATCGTAAGCTATGTAAAATTTACACAGCTATCTTAATTAAGCTGACGCACTTGAGAATGCTGGAACACTACTCAACTAGCCGATTATACAGGAAGACTAAAGGGAAACGCTTTCGATAACTGAGACAGGCAGTAGTGCTGGTTACAGACATGATACTACTACAGAACAAAATATATGCAGTATTATATTATCATATAATCTGAGTGTCTTCGTGTCGCGAGGGAATCGATTTTTGCTAGGCAAGCGTGCTTTATAGGTCACATGATCGCTCACCATAAAGCGAGATAGTGGCCAAACGCAATATTACGAAAAGAAAGGATACATAAATTCAATTATTATTATGAATGTACAGTACTCTTTACTTTTAAAAGGATTTATAATTATGACAGCGTCGTGGCGTAGTGGGTGAGTAGCCGGTTTGTGAAGCGAAAGTCCGCGGTCAGGGTTTACGACAATCTGACACTCGCTGCTAGAAAAAAAAATACCTATTTATTTTGTGGCATCGTTCATAATGAACAGCACTACCACCTGTCTTAGTGGAAGTGGAGTTTAGAAGCGTTTTCCTCACACCTTTATAACGGCTGTATATTAAGGTCTCAGCTGTTTAACTCGATCTTAATAATAATTAAGAGTATAGCGTATGGCTACGCGGATATTACCCTAGTCTTTGGTCGACAACGCGATCTAGAGTGGAAATTTTTATTAGTTAAAATATATTTATAAAATTAATAATATATAAGCTTTACGTTCTTTGTGATATGTATAGTTTAATGTGATGTATTGCCGCTGTTTCGTCTCGTTTCGATTAGTTTCGTGTAAAGTATCGCGGCGCGCATATTTTGTTATATTCGAACACTCCCAAAGAAATAAAAATCATTTGACATGATATTGTTCGACTTTTTTATCTGTCTCAACTGTATTCAATTAATATTGACCGTTGGTTGTTTTTAGGCTGTGCGCACCCCGTGACACTGGCATTATGAGATTTATTTGAAACTTACGTTTCGGAGTGATCAAAATGAAAGTTATTTGTGGTGTTGCTTCTGTTTTTAAGGGCGTCGCGCTTTAGATCAAACTAACGACCTGCGTGTTTCGTCATTCAACCTAATAAATACAATCCCAAAACGTGTAACAATATCACGCGTTTTTATTTCTGAAATAGAAAAAAATATCGCAAACCGATTTGCACAACTATTATCCTAGAATAAACACATTATTTTTGCAGCCTGATACGAGTACTGTTGAAGCTGTCCATTTGGACAGTCTGTCTGTGCGTCACCCTGTGAGTTAATTTGGAATAAAAAACGTTATTCACTCATATTATTTATTCATATATCAATACACCATATTTATATACAAATGCGTATTCAATCGGTTGCTCAGTTCATCATCAGATGATGATGAAAATCATCAGCATACGCAAATAATGTTCTAATCATAAAAATAATCGATCCCTGTCAAGCTTCCCTATGGACAACGTAAAGGAAGAATAACAACAATCGGAAGCAATTTCCAGTCGTAAATTTTACAAGTTATTTCAAGCTCTCGCCTGTATCCCCGAAAGGGTAGACAGTGCTAGTGCGGCACTCACAGTTCACCGACCTTACTCCAGACCTATTATAGGAGCGAGCCTATCGCATAAATAATTCCTATCCCGCGCAACTCGTGTGTAATTGTTCGAAATTAGAAACAAATTATGATTGCGCGACCTGGGATTCGTACCCAGGGCCTCTCTGCTTCTCAGCCCAAATAGGCTGCCTCTAGAACCTTAGTTCCCAAACTGGTCCACCCCAGGGATCCACGTGAGACTCGACGGGGTCTACGTTGGCGGGACAAAAAAATGGGGGTTCACAATTCGTAAGCGAGGGACCACGAAAATTTATCTGCTTTCAATAGTGGAGAACTAAAATGTAGGCTTGACTTCACCTATCAATGTAGGCAGATAATATTTTAGATCTAATCTTCACATTTTTTATCGAATTTTGGGAATATGGTAGAAATGTAGCGCTGCAGGGGGTCTACCGGAACGGGCTAAATTTTGAAAGAGGTGTATGAGAAAAAAGGTCGTCTGCTACTCTCTCTGCTAGGCCAATGAGGCAATCATTATAATGACGTCATATCACGACTTTTGTATCCACGTGGCAATATTATCATATTGGATTCACAATGGCTGCGGCGCTAGTGTACTATCCAGGTATACAGCTTTCATACGTTTAAACTATGCTGGGTAGAGATTTCCGCATTAGATACGCGTAGACACCACACGCTTGATGTATGCCTACCACACATACTTATGTATTTTATGTACTACACACAACCATATTTCGATATATGTACTGTCAAATTATTTATATCCTACTGATTCAATTGATACATTTTTGTAGACGTCCAGTGACGTCTTTATATGCTCATGTTTATTTTGGACCATTTTACATGTATATTAATTCCACAACATAATTAATGTTTTGTTTTAATTATGTATCTGATTCGTTGTTAAATTTTTATTTTCTTTACAACGCCCAGTGACGTTTTTTTCTCATGTTCATTTTGAACAATAAAGATTTTATTTTTGTTTTAATTATTCATCTTCGGGTTATTTGTTTTCATAAGGCATGGTCGTGTAGCGAGTATTGGTGCAGAGTTTTAAAACATTTTCGTATTTGTCCAACGGCACAGGTAACGGATGTCATTCAGCCGCGCGCGCGTCTGCAATAATGGCTCGCGCTTGCTCCAATGCTTTGCTGAAATCAAATAATATTGATAATGAAGATATTCAATACAATTATTAGGTAGGCTATTAAACGATAATGACGGTTGTGTTTTTTTTTTGGAGTGTGAAGTTTGAAAAAGCATTGAATTGCATTTACTATCAGTGCAGCCACTTTGCCTTGTTTGGACAAATTCAAGATGTTTGTTAAATTTACAAAATGCCAATTGTAACAGTTTGTAGTATAAGAAAGTAGTATAGAATATTATAATTAAATGTCGCGACAGTACAGTAAAGTTATTGACAACTTCGGTAGGTAAAAAAAAAACTTGAAAAAAATATTTTGTTATAAGAATTGTAGGAGCAGTCTGTCAGTCAGTATTGGCGAAATATATTTTATATAAAATTCAAAGGTGACTGACTGATTGACTGACATAGTGATCTATCAACGGACATCCCAAACCACTGGAGGGATCGGGCTGAAATTTGGTATGCAGGTAGATGTTATGATGTAGACATCTGCTAAGAAAGGATTTTGATAAATTCTACCCCCAAGGGGATAAAATAGGGGATGAAAGTTTGTATGAAACTTTGTCAATTTTAAACGTTCGTGTAGTAAAAGTTAGTGTTTAATAATGCGAAGCCATAAATTGAAAACAAGAGGACAATACGGGGTTATTTTTAAGACACTGACGACCTCGGAGGGTCATAAGGAACAACTTTTGCTCTACGAGTTTGGACATAACTCAATACATAAGAAAAAAAATGATTTTACAAGTTTTTGTTATGTAGTGTTTTTGTTCGTATGTCTGAGTGTAGGTATTATCGATCGAGACGGCGCGGCCGGTCATTGAACTGACGCGTGCGCCCGCGTGTATTACGTAATCTGCGCGTAGGTAAAATTTAAGACGGAAATTAAATTCATAATTATTTTAGTATGAGAATAAAATCTAACAAATTATGAAAAGTCGTAGAACAAAAGTAGTAGCAAATGACCTTAGGAATTTACTTCTGCGAGGTTGTCAGTGTTTTAAAAATAACCCTGTATAACTGGCACGGTGTGATACGGTGGTGTGCGGTACTCACAAGTGCAGCGGGTTGTCGGTGTGCAGCCGCGTGAGCGCGAGCTGCGCGAGTGCGGCGAGGCGGGCGAGCGCGCGGCGCCGCACGCGACCACACCGCGGCAGCGTGTGCGCCAGCGCAGCCCCCGCCACCACCATCAGCGTGGGCGGCGCCGCGCCAGCGCCAGTGCACAGCGACTCTGCACACACACATACATATAAATACGAACTGGGACATATCACCGCCGACAATTATTGTACTTCCATTATATTTAGTTGTTTGTTATGTATTTCCAATACTTTTTGTGTGATATACAATCACCGGTGACCGTCCTGAGCCGAGGTCCGTACCCCAAAGGGGGTGCCCTCAGCGTGGTCACCTAGTCAAGGGTTAAGAGCGCCTAAAGCGCTCACCCGAAAGTCCAGTGAAGCTGTATACCGCCTAGCCGACTCTCGTCAGACTTACAGCAAGAGCAACACAAAAAAAAGATGTACAATCAAGTTATAAGTAAGTAATATACATTCAAATCCTTCTGATATTCAAAATGTGAATATTTTCTTTGTTTTATAACATAGACAGTGGCTTGGCATACTCCCTGGCATTGCTTATATCCATAAATGACGGTAACCGCATACCATCACGCAAGCCACTTGCTTATCTGCCTATCAAGACCGGAATGCATTGGGATGTTGCCAACATTAAAGAAAAGGAATAATTAAAAAATTGAAAGGGGAAAAGTAATTTGAACCTCCCGGTATCTCACTCGCCATATAAAACGCAACAACAAACTGCTGCTTTAAGTCATTTTTCTGTGAAACAATAGTAACTATCCAGCCCATTCGTACCTGAATTTTTATTTAATCCTTTACTGTTCAATGAATGCAACTAGCTATGAGCCCCTCAATATTCATATTTAATAAGTTTTATAAGTAAATGATGTTACCAATAAGCGCGAGCACTCTATCATCGGCCCTGAGCAGCGGCGGCGGTGCGGCCAGCGCTAGCGTGGCGCGTAACAACCGCACGCCTGTGCCGACACAGCGCCGCCAAAACGGACCGCCCGGACCTTCCGCCACGCTGCAAAACAAAACAATGTTATACCACTGCACACTCCTTTACATAAATAGCGTTTCTCACATCAACGCAATAAAGTGTAACTGGACGTAGTTACGCAAGAAGGAACCAACCCACGGCAAGCTCAAATGGAGATACTTTCGTCAATTAAACGCGTCCGGTGATTAATATCGCTAAGATTTAATTATCTATAATAACGTACGTACGTGCGTACGCATGTACACGTGCACGGGCGTACGGGCGTCCGCATATATAACACACACACACACAATATACAGTAATCAATTTCATTTTAACACCTGATAAAAAATCACCTTTTTTCTGTAGGTGTGTGTATATACATCATAGTGCTTAAACGATTGCGGTTATTTTGTTTGAAAGCTAGTTTAATTGAAATAAAATTTAACTATATCTGAGGAAAATCTGTTCAACCGTTTAAAACATAAATATTTTCTAATGGACTTCGATAATTTTAGCGGTTGAGTAGTGGTTAATAAATATAGTGAGTCGTGAACCGACTGTGGCGGCAGGGCAGGCAGGAAGACATCGGCGTGGTGCGCGGCGGCGAGCCTCGCCCCCACCGCGGTGGCCAGCCGCCGCAGCGCCCCCCTCGCGGCCCCACCGTCCCCACCGCCCGCACACTCCGCCGCCCGCAGCAGCAGCTGGCGGAGGCGCACGCACGCGCGCACGCACATCGGGTCCCACGCCTGCTCCACCAGCTCTGCAACAATAACGATATATTTAATACAATTCTTTTACTGGTTCATTTTATAATCGTTTAAGGTTGTTCGCAAATTTCGTTGGTCTAACGGTGAACCGAAAATTTACTTATTGCAATTTTACCTACCCCTCTAAAAATACCAACATGAACTTATGTTATATTGAATGTCTCAAAAAACAGATGAGGTTATAATTCAGTTAACTGTTCTTTTTTTTCCTGGCTCGGCAAAGTAACTACACCTGATGGTAAGTGTAGCGCAATCCAAGAATAGTGTCGACCAACGATAAACAATGTGTCTATCGTAGGTCGGCAAAATCATGCCGGCCTACCAAAGTTCCTGGGATTAACTACGGGGTCGCTGCTAATGGAATACTGGCGACCCCGATCCCAGGGCCAAGGGGAGAGGAAGAAAAAAAAAGTGTGCGTCTCGGGACGCTCGACAGAAGTGATAACTTAAACTAATGTGGGTTAAAGGGAGAGCGGAGGAGCTTGCCTACTGCTACCGTATGCGTGAGAGAAAGGGAAGCCAGAGTGGCGCCGTAACGCGTTACGTTACGAAGTCCGGTCAAAGTCATGTCAAAGCCCTGTCAAAGTCCTGTCAAAGTCCGGTCAAAGTCCGGTCGAAGTCCTGTCAAAGTCTGGTCAAAATCCGGTCAAAGCCCGGTCGAAGTCCGGCCAAAGTCCGGTCAAAGTGCAGTCAAAGTCCTTTCAAAATCCGGTCAAAGCCCGGTCAAAGCCCTATCAAAGTCCGGTCGAAGTCCGGTTAAAGTCCGGTCAAATACCGGTCAAAGTCTTGTTAAAATCCGGTCAAAGTCCAGTCAAAGCCCTGTCAAAGTCCGGTCAAATATCGGTCAAAGTCCTGCCAAAATCCGGTTAAAGTCCAGTCAAAGTAATGTCAGTCTTATCAAAATCCGGTCAAAGCCCGGTCAAAGTCCTATCAAAGTCCGGTCGAAGTCCGGTTAAAGTCCAGACGAAATCCGGTTAAAGTCCAGACGAAATCCGGTCAAATACCGGTGAAAGTCCGGTCAAACACCGATCAAAGTCCTACTAAAATCCGGTTAAAGTCCAGTCAAAGTAATGTCAGTCTTGTAAAAATCCGGTCATAGTCCGGTCGAAGTCCGGTTAAAGTCCAGTCGAAATCCGGTCAATTACCGTTCAAAGTCTTGTCAAAATCCGGTCAAAGCCAGGTCAAAGTCCTGTCAAAGTCCGGTCGAAGTCCGGTTAAAGCCCTGTCGAAGTTTGTCATAATCCGGTCAAAGCCCTATCAAAGTCCTGTCAAAGTCCCGTCGAAGTTCGGTTAAAGTCCGGTCGAAGTCCGGTCAAATACCGATCGAAATACGGTCAAAGTCCGGCCTAAGTCCGGTCAAAGTCCGGTCTAAGTCCGGCCAAAGACCTGTCAAAGTCCGGTCAGACTCCGGTCATAGCCCGGTCAAAGTCCGGTTAAAGTCCGGTCAAAGTAATGTCAGTCTTATCAAAATCCGGTCAAAGCCCGGTCAAAGTCCTATCAAAGTCCGGTCGAAGTCCGGTTAAAGTCCAGACGAAATCCGGTCAAATACCGGTGAAAGTCCGGTCAAATACCGATCAAAGTCCTACTAAAATCCGGTTAAAGTCCAGTCAAAGTAATGTCAGTCTTGTAAAAATCCGGTCTAAGTCCGGTTAAAGTCCAGTCGAAATCCGGTCAAATACCGGTCAATTACCGTTCAAAGTCCTGCCAAAATCCGGTTAAAATCCAGTCAAAGTAATAGTCTTGTCAAAATCCGGTGAAAGCCCGGTCAAAGTCCTATCAAAGTCCGGTCGAAGTCCGGTCAAATACCGGTCAAAGTCCTGTTAAAATCCGGTCAAAGTCCAGTCAAAGTCCGGTCAAATACCAGTCAAAGTCCTGTCAAAATCCGGTCAAAGTCCAGTCAAAGCCCTGTCAAAGTCCTATCAAATATCGGTCAAAGTCCTGCCAAAATCCGGTTAAAGCCCAGTCAAAGTCTTGTCAAAATCCGGTCAAAGCCCTGCCAAAATCCGGTTAAAGTCCAGTCAAAGTAATGTCAGTCTTGTCAAAATCCGGTCAAAGCCCGGTCAAAGTACTATCAAAGTCAGGTCGAAGTCCGGTTAAAATCCAGCCGAAATCCGGTCAAAAACCTGTCAAAATCCGGTCAGTCCTGTCAAAGTTTGTCAAAATCCGGTTAAAGCCCTATCAAAGTCCGGTCAAATACCGGTCAAAGTCCTGTCAAAATCCGGTCAAAGTCCTGCCAAAATCCGGTTAAAGTCCAGTCAAAGTCTTGTCAAAATCCGGTGAAAGCCAGGTCAAAGTCCTGTCAAAGTCCGGTCGAAGTCCGGTTAAAGCCCTGTCGAAGTTTGTCATAATCCGGTCAAAGCCCTATCAAAGTCCTGTCAAAGTCCCGTCGAAGTTCGGTTAAAGTCCGGTCGAAGTCCGGTCAAATACCGATCGAAATACGGTCAAAGTCCGGCCTAAGTCCGGTCAAAGTCCGGTCGAAGTCCGGCCAAAGACCTGTCAAAGTCCGGTCAGACTCCGGTCATAGCCCGGTCAAAGTCCGGTTAAAGTCCGGTTAAAGTCCGATCAAAGTCCGGTCAAAGTCGGGTCCAAGCTGACTGGTCACTTTGTGACGCCACCTGGGACTTCGAAATTATCGATGTTCCAGGGAGGTCGGCTAACGCTGGCTGGTCGATGGACCGCTCGCGTTACGGAACGTTTCGGTTCACCCTCCCATAAGAAGTTATCACTTCAAAAAGGGATGGGAAAAGGATTAGGATCAGGAAGCAAGCCCCTATGACAGGCCACTATGGAAGGTTTTAGCACCAGTGTACGGTGGTCGCTATCCTAGCAATATATACCAGCAAAACAAAAACCTTGGGAAACAGATAAAAAATACAAATTTAAACCCAGTTGATATCCCACCATTGTACCATACCGATGCCGTACATTATTAATTGACAACTCACCGACAAGCTTAGGCAGCACAACCTTGTTGACTATGGTGGGCACCAACAACAGGTCCACGTCATCCCTCACCGCATCCTCGGTGAGGGTGGGGGGTGATTCCTCGGCGCATCCCTCAGACTCCGACCCTGACGAATCGCTCGACGTCTTCTCACAACGGACGCCGTACATCATCAACGATCTGGAGATATTGTTGTATAATTATTATTGCTTTAGGAATACAATTATCTATGAAAAAATTACCAATAAACAAAATATAAGTACCGTAATTATCAAATACAGTAATACCCCGGACTTACGCGATAGGTGGGACCGAGCTATAACCGTGTAAGTCGAATTCGCGTAAGTCAGGGTAGAACTTTGCATGCACTTTTGAGTGACATAATTTGAGGTTATCAATAAAACACAACGTACGTAAAACAATTCAACGCGGAACACGTTCGAACCTGTCGTAAACGGACCACTAACATGGAAAAAGAGGAGAGCTGACGCGCTCGGCCATCAAAAAGAATAACCGCGTATCAGTGAATTCGCGTAAAACGGGGTAGCGTAAGTCGGGGTATTACTGTACAATATTTTTTTAACTAAACACGGAAAGTGAATTATGAATTACTACATGACATTGGACTGCGCTCGTCACCCCAAAACATAAGATTTTAAATCTCATAATGCCCAATATTTATTTTGTTTAAAAGAATTTACAGTAAATTTATGATTAGTGTTATAATTAAAAGTATTCCTGCTCACTTGTACCAGTCCATTTTCTCGTAATCCTCGTTGTCTTCGTCTGCTAAAGGGTTCCACAGTATCAACTGTAAAAATAAATCAGTAATATAATTTAAACAAAAAATAACAAATCTTTATCTAAATCCAGGATTTAGAATGTTATTTTATTGCATGCAGAATAAATGTGGATTTGCTCTATTTAGTTTAGATTCAATTTTATTGCATGTTTTTATTTCAATGACAATGCTATACAGCAATATCCCGGACTTACGCGATAGGTGGGACCGAGCTAGAACCGTGTAAGTCGAATTCGCGTAAGTCGGGGTACAACTTTGCATGCACTTTTGAGTGTCATAATTTGAGGTTATCAATAAAACACAACGTACGTAAAACAATTCAACGCGAAACACGTTCGAACCTGTCGTAAACGGACCACTAATATGGCGAAATAGGAGAGCTGACGCGCTCGGCCATCAAAAAGAATAACCGCGTATCTCCGAATTCGCGTAAAACGGGGTAGCGTAAGTCGGGGTATTATTGTATTTGTCTTTATTTTTGTAAAATATCTACTAATTTAGTAGTAGATAATCTATCAAGAACATTTCTATCCCAACATTCATAAATATAAATTCGTAAGTATTTGGTAGTAGTAGTAGGTAATTTGTAAGTACACTAAGCCAACGACGGAGGTTGCCGCACGGGTGCGTACGGGTGAGTGCGTCTACGTGCGGGTACGTGCGGGTGCGAGTGTGCGTGCGAGTACGTGCAGCTGACTGCGGGTACGTGCGTGCGAGTACGTGTGAGTGCGTGTGTGTGGTACTGTAACACACGAGGTGCAGTGAGCGGTGAGCGGTGGGCGGGTACCTGGTGCCTGACGTAGGGCGCGAGCAGCCTGGGCAGCGCGGCGGGCAGGTAGGCGCGCGCGTACAGCGCGGGCTCGCGGCGCCGCCACCGTCCCACGCGCGCGCACACGCCCTCACACGTGGAGTGGTGAGTAGTGAGTGCAGTGCGGTACCTGGTGCCTGACGTAGGGCGCGAGCAGCCTGGGCAGCGCGGCGGGCAGGTAGGCGCGCGCGTACAGCGCGGGCTCGCGGCGCCGCCACCGTCCCACGCGCGCGCACACGCCCTCACACGTGGAGTGGTGAGTAGTGAGTGCAGTGCGGTACCTGGTGCCTGACGTAGGGCGCGAGCAGCCTGGGCAGCGCGGCGGGCAGGTAGGCGCGCGCGTACAGCGCGGGCTCGCGGCGCCGCCACCGTCCCACGCGCGCGCACACGCCCTCACACGTGGAGTGGTGAGTAGTGAGTGCAGTGCGGTACCTGGTGCCTGACGTAGGGCGCGAGCAGCCTGGGCAGCGCGGCGGGCAGGTAGGCGCGCGCGTACAGCGCGGGCTCGCGGCGCCGCCACCGTCCCACGCGCGCGCACACGCCCTCACACGTGGAGTGGTGAGTAGTGAGTGCAGTGCGGTACCTGGTGCCTGACGTAGGGCGCGAGCAGCCTGGGCAGCGCGGCGGGCAGGTAGGCGCGCGCGTACAGCGCGGGCTCGCGGCGCCGCCACCGTCCCACGCGCGCGCACACGCCCTCACACGTGGAGTGGTGAGTAGTGAGTGCAGTGCGGTACCTGGTGCCTGACGTAGGGCGCGAGCAGCCTGGGCAGCGCGGCGGGCAGGTAGGCGCGCGCGTACAGCGCGGGCTCGCGGCGCCGCCACCGTCCCACGCGCGCGCACACGCCCTCACACGTGGAGTGGTGAGTAGTGAGTGCAGTGCGGTACCTGGTGCCTGACGTAGGGCGCGAGCAGCCTGGGCAGCGCGGCGGGCAGGTAGGCGCGCGCGTACAGCGCGGGCTCGCGGCGCCGCCACCGTCCCACGCGCGCGCACACGCCCTCACACGTGGAGTGGTGAGTAGTGAGTGCAGTGCGGTACCTGGTGCCTGACGTAGGGCGCGAGCAGCCTGGGCAGCGCGGCGGGCAGGTAGGCGCGCGCGTACAGCGCGGGCTCGCGGCGCCGCCACCGTCCCACGCGCGCGCACACGCCCTCACACGTGGAGTGGTGAGTAGTGAGTGCAGTGCGGTACCTGGTGCCTGACGTAGGGCGCGAGCAGCCTGGGCAGCGCGGCGGGCAGGTAGGCGCGCGCGTACAGCGCGGGCTCGCGGCGCCGCCACCGTCCCACGCGCGCGCACACGCCCTCACACGTGGAGTGGTGAGTAGTGAGTGCAGTGCGGTACCTGGTGCCTGACGTAGGGCGCGAGCAGCCTGGGCAGCGCGGCGGGCAGGTAGGCGCGCGCGTACAGCGCGGGCTCGCGGCGCCGCCACCGTCCCACGCGCGCGCACACGCCCTCACACGTGCGCCACGCGCCCAGCGCGTCGGCAAATAACGACCGGGCCTCCAGGGCGATCGCCTCTGTAATATCACAACACGTACATTCATCGTGATACGTCTCCGCATTGAGGACGTGCAATGGAAATCCACCTATAGTCTAGCACAGCGCAGCTTATACTACTAACGACCATCCGCGAATACAATTGCTATTACGCAAATCGGTTTAAACTTGATTAATAAAAAATCGATTCTTTAAAATAACGATCATCAGAATTATATCAGTCAAACAGTGTTTCGATATTCAAATTAAAAAACAAAAATAGAGCCGCATTCATCAACCTGCGGTGGCCGTTATTTGTAATGGTATTGTGATTTATTTGAAATGCTTTGTACCTCTCTCGGTGCGGTAGTGGTGCAGCTCGTGCGGCGGCAACTCGTCGTCGCTGGAGTCTCCGTCGCGGTGGTGCAGCGCTGCGCCGGAGGCGGCGGCGGCGGCTTCACGCTTCAGCCTCCGGGCGCGGCGCCGGCCCTCGCGCTCGGCGGTGCGGCGCACCTTCTCTTCTGTATCGACGGGCTTCACCGCTCCGGCACGGGCTGAAACAATTATATTACATTACAGGTGTACAGGGAGAAGACTCGAGAAACTACCGTAACCTAAGAAGACCTAAATAGACATAGGACCAAGGCATGCCACTCAAAACGTAGCCTCGAATGGGCCTCCTCATATCTTACTCAACATACAAAACATAACAACAACCTGCTACTTCATGTCGATTTTCCATACTCCAACAGTAGTAACCCAGTCAAGCTAACATATTCTTTCTGCAGACAAAACTATCTACAATCTTGCTCTATAACTATGAATACTGTTAGGCAATTTTTAGACACTATTCTATATATATGGTACTAGCAGACCCGGCCACGCATTGCTGTAGCTAAGGTATATGTTAAATTATATTGTAGTAAACTATTCAATACAGTACGCGCCATCTATTGGATACTTACTCAATACAGCCGATAAATTACCTTACACTGCCATGTGTTAGAATCTTATGGAACTCACTGATAATTATAACAAATTATTTGCAATAAAAAAATACTGCGACTATAAATTGATATATGAACTATCCTATCTCTCAAGTTGCATCAAACTGCACACAGTTGCAAAATTTGATCAAAATTGTTTCAGTAGTTTAGGAGTTCATCGCGGACAAACAACATGACACGAAATTTTTATATATAAAGATGTACTAACCTCCCATGGACAATACATCCTGAGCCTGATCTCTGACGTCAGCACGGCGTCGCTCCACGAGGAACTCACATCGGCGCCGGTGCATAGCTAACGCGCGACTTTCCAGTGCTTCTAGTTGCGGCATCTACAACAACAAATACCATAACGTAAGCGGAAGTCTACGTGTACAAAACGATACGCACAGGTGTAAAAAATAATAATACACCCAACAGTCACACGCGTAGTCTTAACCTTATAATAGTCTCTGTCACGGGTATCAAAAACTACGAGAGACTTGCGGTCAACACCCGGACCCGAAACAAATATTTGTCAACCAGCGTACAACATGCTCTCTGCACCACGAGTGTATCTGATCACATGATGTAATTAATGGTTTCGTGGTTCGCCGGGCTTATTATCGTTTCATGACGTGATAAGTGGGATATTTACTGCCATATTGGGCATAAATTCAAATCACAGGGGACTCACATATTAAAATGAAAAATTCAAATATCCATTGAGAGCGACGGTTGTTACCTTTTCATCTAGACACTCTACGAGATCGGTGAGATACCCCCTGGCGGCCTGCGCCCGCTTGTACGCTTGTGCGAGCGTGTCGCAGCGCGAGGACGCGCGAACACGCACGCGAGCGGACTGCTGCAGACGGCACATCACCTCCTCACGCTTCTCCGCTGTCTTGTTGCGCTCCATCTTTAACTCTTCTAGTCTGTTAAAAACCATTTTATTAATGTTGTATTAAATTGCTGATATCTTCGCGTCGGTCCCATCGCGCTGCGCACATACTGACGACGCGTGAAACAAAGTGTGCCTATCGTTGCGATGTCGCCGCTTTACTGTGTTTTATTTCGTGAAAATTTTGAGGCTATTTATTTTGTTTGAAAATTGTTTTTTTTTTAATTTGGTATAAATGTTTATTTTATTCTTTGAACAGGCTTATATCAACTAGTTTTAACCGCTGCATCATTTAATGTGATAACCAAATCGCCACTCTGTATATGGATGGTAAAAAAGTATGTGTGCAATTCACACACGGCAGAAATGAAACTTCAGAATAATTAACATGAATTAATTAACCAACAACACATCACATGTGATACATCACATTGTTTATGACACATTTTCCGAAGGCATCGTTGTACGCAGATGCAGACACGTGATAGCATATTTGTAATATGTCTCGTTCTCTCGCAGGCTAAATCCTATTTGTGAATATTTTTCTCTCATTTCACTATCGCTTTATCGTTTCATCGAATTTTAAAATCACAACAGTGCTAACGAAGTTTCACTTCAAAAAATACCGGGTTGTTACCTTTGCCGAAGTGCGACCACCAGATCATGCGCACTGGTAGGTGGTGTGGCAGCGAGCGGACGCAGATGTGGCTGTGTCACTGCACACAGAGACACCGGCGCTGTTTGTACTGCGAACGGATTCAACTCCACCGCACTCTCTGCAACAAATGACAAATCCGATCCCTTAATTATGCCTTTCCTTTGAGGTCGGCAAGGCGGCCATGATTCTTATTGTAATGTTGCCGTACATGGGCGGTGGAGGTCACTTACAATAAAGTGGCCCTATTGCTCGTTTACTAAAAAATTTATTGAAAAAAAAAATATTTCTAGTCATATACTCCTAGATACTACAGTCAAAATGCTTGTCTTTTTCAATTCAATTTCAATACCTAAAGTTTATGATTATTTAACACACTTTTATTTTTCCACTGACCTCATTAACATTTAAAATAATTTAATTATTTCATAGTTTTTTGTAAAATCGGGAATTACATATATTCCCTGTACGATTTTGCAAAAAAATACAGTATTGAAATCAATTTAAATTATTGAATTTAGCAAAACAAAATGAGTATCTTCATTTGAACTTGCTATGGGTTAGTTCTTATTTGCATAAGTAGGTCCAATTATTCCCTCACGATTTTCTTAATAATTTATTTCCTACAGGAGACATCATTCTAAGTTTGTTATAAAACTTACCAGCTATATCAGCGATGGCTGGCATCGCTTTCTGCATCTGTTGCTCTTCCCATTCTTCAACATCACTGTTGAGCTCCTCATCAGGGGAGGCAGCAGCAGTACCACCTGTGAAATCAATATAATGTTTATGCAACAATTTTTTTTTTTTTTTTTTTTTTATTTGATTGAATGACGAGACCAGCATGGCGCTTGCGTGATGGTAAGCGCCACGCCTGCTCATAAACAGGAGCAACACCACATAGAACTTTGGATTACAAAGCACTGCATGACACTGAACTGCGCTCGTCACCCCGAGACATGAAATGTTAAGTCTCACAATGCTCAGTAATTTCACTGGCTTCAATATCCTTCAAACCGAAACACAACAGTGGGTACACACTGTTGTTTGGCGACAGAAATAGACGGCGCGGTGGTACCAACCCAGACAGCCTCTCACATACGAGGCACCTACCACCTTGTAAAGTAAACTCTTATTACACCATTCACGTCTGTATTAATAAGACAAAAAAATGTTGAGGCATCTGTCCGTCTCCAGTCCTCTTCACATTTATTCCTAGGAGTATTTTTTTAGATAGTAAATATTTTAGATCCTTGCTACAGTTTAGATCAGTGATCGTCAAACAGCCCGTGTTCCTGATGTGGCCCGCGGACGATATTTGTGCGGCCCACGACATAGCAAAAGATTTTAGTAGACAATGACAATATATACAAGAATGCGAGACGTAAACATGTGTATGAAATCATAAAAATATGACAATTGGTGGTGAAGTCAACTACCAACCCACGAATGTGCGGCCTACAGTGATACCACACATTGTACTATGTGGCCCTTGACTAGAAAAGTATGACGACCACTGGTCTAGATCTTTTGTCATAATGCTGAGGACTGGATCAAGGTCTCGTAGCACTATCCACACTACAGTATGGAGCTACATTGGCTAGTGTTACCAGCTCGGTTACATATTAATCAAAATAGATTTTGAGTATTTACCCTAACCAAAGTATGTGGAGGTTGGGTAAAACTGGGCACGTGGGCAAAACTGATATGCTACATGACCCTACGTTGTCTTTATTGGCCCATGACCCAAAAAATTTACCAGCAACTAGTTTACATCATGCCTCACAATTTACTACCCGGCGCCTCCGATACAAGTCATAATAATAAGACACTCACGTTTGGGCTTGTCGCTGGGCAAGTCCAGGCCCCTGACGTGGATCCTGCCCTCATCATCATCATCGTCACCGGACCCGTCGTCGTCCCTGACCAGGCGCGAGCCGGCCGGCGCCTCCGAAGGCACAGGTATGAAGTCCCCACCGAGCTCGCGAGCCTGCAAATGTGCAACTATTGGATGATTTGTATTGGATGTGGTGCAGCATCATGGATGGACGCCATGGATCATTACTTTTATCCTACTAATATTTTAAACGTGAAAGTTTGTAAGTATGGATGTATGTTTGTTACTCTTTCACGTAAAAACTACTGAATGGATTTTAATTAAACTTTACAATAATATAGCTTATACATCAGAATAGGACATAGGCTACTTTTTATCCCGGAAAAAGCAGATCACGCGGGCGGAGCCACGAACAAAAGCTAGTCTGATATAAATATGTATTAAAATCGTTGACATTTTTATGCACAATCATCTCCACAACGGCTGAATTAATTTGAATGTGTTTTTCAACTATCTGTTGAGATAAGTGAAGGATTATAGTCTATAGGATAGTCTTTTGACAAAAAAATTAATATAAAATCCAACTTTCAAAAATATATTATAAAGACTATCTATGCTGTGTGGTAAAAAAATCGAATATAATACAATAAAATGTATAATAGATTCTAAAGTAATGGCATCTTATCCAGAGCTGCACTTATGAGAACAATAACAAATAAATTGACACACAAACTATTATATTCATGAATAAATAAATTCGCATCAAACTATACCTTTTTGTTGACTCTTTTCGATTTAACGATAGGACCATTTTCATGTACAATTAATTTGCACCAACAAGGCCTAAGTATAATAAAATTGTAAGAGATTTCCGACAAATTGACTCCGTATGTAGGCTCATTGGAGTCATAGACAATGCACAACACAAACCACTGACATATAACAAATGATTTTATTTCCAACTATCATATTTATATAATTGAATCTTTATTAAATAGCAAGAAAAACAAAAATACAAAAGATTTTTTTTTAAGTACAACTGGCGGTGTTAGCACCATCTGCGATTTCTACCAGACGATTTGTGTATGAACTGTTTTTAAGTCGAAAAAGAACGTGCGAACGTCAAAATGTATGACTGGTCGAAAGTAATAACGAAAAATATGACGTATTCCATAAAAGTGGGAGACCTCGTCGAAAAACAAACCTTATTTTAACTGATGGGTGCAAAAATAAAGCAGAATGTATCAAATGATACCACCCCAAAACAACAAAGTACAGAAGTGGAAATAACAAATGGAAATAAAAAGTGGAATAATGAACATCCCAACAATGTCACAATATCACCCATGAATAAAATATATATGTACTTAGAGTATTTTTAACTGCTCTTGATTTTTGTTTTTTATAAATTCTTTTTAAACTTATCCTATTGATAATTTTAACTTCGCTATTGCAACCATAGAAACCCACGTCCAGGCAAGGAAAAGCAACAACTCTACACTTGATTGTAAGTACAGTACAGTCTAAACATAATATCGCTGGTATAAATCATATAATATCTAGACACCTTGTGACAAAACCCTAACCCAAAGAATAGGTAGAACATTCCTTATGACATCACATCCACGCCAAGACCTGAACTCGCCATACTTATGAGGTCCCAAGTTCCAACAAGTGCCCTACCTCAATAGACGACGAAAGGAGGTAGCGAAGACGGATCTGGCCCACCCTACAGTGATTTCTTCATCAATCCAACATTGATAACTGGCTGCAGCAATTTAAAATCTGGTCCAGAACATATTCCTACACCGTTGCCTACCTCCAAACCTACAGGCAGCAGTCGACAGCGGCATCACTGGTCCCTCACCTCTCATACCTGCTGTCGCGTCTTGCGCGCTGCGTGGATCAGCGCGGCATCGGGGATGGCCCCGGGCACGGCCAGTGCGGCCCTGACCGACTCCGCGCGGTACCGGTGGAACCCCCTGTCTTCTTCATTCTCTTCCTCCTCCTCCGAGACGTCTCCAGCACCGTCTGCAGCGAGAGCCTCCCGCCCCGACAGTATCAAACCCTCGAGAGTCACTTTCTTCTTCGGCTTGGGCGGCTCTTCATCCACGTCCATGTGGTTGCTGTTCTCCTATTGGTTAATGTTGTGTTAAGTTTTGTTTTACATTGGTTTTCCACCTTTACACATTGGGCGTATCTTGCGAGTATAGACGCACTGCTTGCTATTAAGTATGGATGTGTATTAGTCACATAATTATATTCGATGATTTGGATGTAGTTAAAAATTTTATTACTTTGACGCGCCATAGACGTTAATATGTACTTTGAAATAGCAATGCTAAAATCATTTTTGTTCCATCAGAATGCATATTGCTACTGAGTCGACACTTAGATACATGTGTGCAAGCACTTGTACGCGCGCGTATGCCACACACACATGAATGCAAGCTCGCAACAATTCCGACCAATGCGTAAACGTGAAAAAAGCGCCTGAGAATTGGCTACACAGAACCAAATAAGGGCAGTGCGGCGGTGGCGCTGCGACCGCACTTCTGTCCCAAGATTTTACAGATTTAAGTGACACAGTCCAAACCCTGCCTTTCTAATGATATACCTGGGTAAGGCCGTAGATTTTTCCACTTTTTCATTACCAGTCACGTTCATATTAATAACATAAACAATTAACACTTTTTACCAGCTTTGATAATTTTATCCTGTAGATTAGTTTTTAGGGTAAAAACAACTTTTACGAATTAACTGTAACTATAACAGTTTTTATATAATTTAATTTTAACGATATTAAGGATTTACGTTTTCATACAAAAATAAAATGAACATAAATTTCATCAGATAGTAAATTGACAAAATTACGAATATTTTGTTAAGTAAGCCATATAATTTTTAGTTTATGTAAAATCACCAGGTTTGAGCAATTAAATCCAATATTTCATTATTTTAAAAGAGCGTTTATTTTTTTTTTATTCCAGTTTTAAAACAGGTCATCAATTTTTACACTTTTATGTTACTATTTTATGTTACCAATATTGGTAATAAATGAAGTCTTTGAATAGTATTCGAAGAATATGTAAAATTAGACGGGCAATCCTAAGCAGAACAATAAAAAAAAGAAAAAGAAGTCGCCATATTGTGGCCTATGGATTGTTTCAAACAGTGCACGAGTTTTTCGTCAGTGAAATTCAGAAACAGTTTTGTGATATTTTTAAGGTAAGTAGACACTTGTTTATGTTCATTGTATTATTTTTTTAGGCGACATAGCTTATATTTATCGAGAAAACATCTATAATGTCGCAAATCTTTTTAGTTTTGAAATTATAAGCTAATTGCATCAAAAATATTTTGCTTTTATGATACTTTTATGTTACTTTTATGATACTTTTATGTTACCTGTAACATAAACTTTTACGTCTCAGTAGCACAACTTATGTTTAATTTTTGGGAAAAGTACCTTAATCTTAATCTTTCTTTATGTTCGTACCTGTATTATAAATTATGTTGCTTTTATGTTACTTTTATTTTTTTACTTTATGTTACAAAAGTGAAAAAACTACGGCCTTACCCACCTATTTTTTGTATCAAACAAAGTATTTTACAACATAAAATGACAAATTTTATATTATATAAAAATAATGTTGTAATAAGCCTTTAATACAACTTGGAAACTGAAAGTTATGAACATATGAAACATCATCTCAACAAAAAATATATAAAAATGAATTAGTCAAGTCATTACAACATTCATCATCATCATCATCATCATCAGCCACAAGACGTCCACTGCTGAACATAGGCCTCCCCCAAAGATTTCCAGACCGACCTGTTGGAAGCGGCCTGCATCCAGCGACATCCTGCGACCTTTATCAGGTCGTCTGTCCACCTTGTAGGTGGACGTCCAACGCTGCGCTTGCCAGTACGTGGCCTCCATTCCAGAACCTTTCTGCCCCATCGGTTATCGGTTCTGCGAGCTATGTGGCCTGCCCACTGCCACTTCAGCCTGCTAATCCGCTGGGCTATGTCGGTGACTTTCGTTCTTCTACGGATCTCCTCATTTCTGATTTGATCACGTAGAGAAACACCGAGCATAGCTCTCTCCATAGCTCGCTGAGTGACTGTGAGCCGTCTTATACGGCCCATATTCAGAGGCCACGTCTCAGTGCCGTATGTCATCACTGGTAACACACATTGGTCGAAGACTTTGGTCTTCAGGCACTGAGGTATTTTGGATTATTATTATTATTATGTTGAACAAATTTGTTACTCCTTACGAATAAGGGTAAATGAAGCACGGGCCAAAGCCAAGTGCGTTAAATTATGGGACTCTACATATTCTCACAATTCAAAAATTTACGCGTTAGGCGGCAGGTGTTAAGTATTACAGCTTTCTGTAGTAGCAGGTATGTTGATGGGCTAATGTGTAGAGTGTTGAGACTACTGTGAAGGGATTTTGGGATGACGCCTGTACCAGAGACTATGATTGGAACTGTTCGGACTTGGTTCACTTGCTATTGTGCCTTAATTTCTATTGAGAGCTCTGTGTATTTAGCAATTTTTTCAGTGTGTGTTGTAACTAAATTGTGAGTATTGCAAACAGCTATATCAATTAGGAAAACTATTTTGTTTTGTTTGTCTAGAAGAGTAATGTCAGGTCTATTATTGTATACGGTTTTATCAGTTATGATGGTTCTATCCCAATATAATTTGAATGCGGTATTTTCGAGGACGGATTCTGGTTTGTACTTGTAGTACGGTACTTTTTCTGTGATGAGTTTGTTTTGGTGCGCTAAGTATTGATGTATTATTGCGGCAACTTGGTCATGGCGGTGTTTATAATCTGTTTGGGCTATAGTACTGCAGGCACCAGTAATATGCTGGATGGTCTCAGATGCATTGTGACAGCGTCGGCACAAATCTTGGAAGTTGGGTCGGCGAATAATATATTTCTGGTAATTTCTGGTTTCGATGATTTGGTCTTGAATGGCAATCATAAAACCCTCCGTTTCAGGGAACAGCTCACCTCGTTGCAGCCATGCGTTCGACGCCTTAATGTCGACATGGGGTTGCTGCAAGTCAAGGCGATGTCTTCCATGGAGGGATTTATTTTGCCAAGCGGCTATTTTGTCGCTATTGCTAACAATGTGTTCGTTAATCTGAGTGTTTTTGCAAAGTAAGTTGAGAGGTGTGTAATGGTTATCTGTATTTACTATGACTTTATGTAATGACGAGTTTTGTGCTTTTTCAAAGAAGAAGTTCCTTAATGTTGTAATCTGTCTATTATGAAGATTCTGTATGTCGACAATACCCCGACCTCCTTCCTCTCTTGGTAGTGTTAGCCGCTGTATACAAGATCTTGGATGATGTTTCCGGTATTTGGTTAAAGTCGTGTTAACACACTGTTGCATTTTAGTTAAATCTGTTTTTGACCATTTAATTATACCGAATGAATATGTCAATACGAAAATCGCAAAAGTGTTAATTGCCTTTACTAAATTACGCGATATTAATTGGGATTTCATGATAATGTTTAATTTGTGTTTGAATTTTTTCATCATCTGTAATTTTGTATATTTTTGATGTATCTGATGTGATTGTTGGAAACCTAAATATTTGTAGGTATTATTTTCATCTAAAGAATCTACAATCTGCCCTGTCCCTAATGTGTATGGATCGTTTTTACTGTATTTTCCTTTTTGATATGTGTATGTTTTACATTTGTCAATCCCAAAGACCATATTAATGTCCTTTGAAAACGTTTCCGTGATGTCTGCTAGGCTGTGGAGTGATGATATGCTATTACTATAAAGTTTAATGTCATCCATGTATAAAAGATGTGTTAATTTGATGTTTTTACCCTGTACAGATACTATTTCTAGTCCGTCTTCATTATCGTTCAGCAAGTTGGAAAGGGGATTTAAGGCGAGACAAAACCAGAGAGGACTTAGAGAGTCCCCTTGAAAAATGCCTCGTTTTATAGGTATTGGAGAAGTTTCTATAGATTTGCCTATTTTTAATTTTGTTGCCCAAAGCTGCATCACTTGTTTTAAAAATTCTATTAAAGTAGGGTGGATGTTATAATGTTGTAGGATGTAAATTAACCAACTATGGGGTACCGAGTCAAATGCCTTTTGATAATCTATGTACATAGTGTATATGTCTTTCTTAGATGTGGTTGTGTATGTCATTGCTATTGTGTCTATTGTAATTTGCTCTTTACAGCCCTGGCTATGTTTACGGCACCCTTTCTGCTCCTCTGCTAAGATATTGTTCTGGATGAGATATTTGTATATGAGCTGAGATATGCATGAAGTGATGATTTTGTAAATAGTCTGAAGACAAGTAATGGGTCTATAATTTGCTGGGTTCATGGGGTCACCATCTTTGGGGATCAGATAAGTTATGCCTTGTGTTATGAAAGTGGGAATTGTGTGTGGAGATTTAAGGAAGTCATTGATGTGATTAAGTAACGTTGGGTGTATTGACGTGAATTTCTTATAGTAGAAGTTATGGATGTGATCTGTGCCCGGTGTTTTCCAATTATGGATTGTCTTTATAACATTATTAAATATTTCTAACGGAATATACTCAAATGACATTTCTGAATTGCTGTTCATTTTTTGTTTATCTTTTTCTATCCATGATGCGTCTTTATTGTGCTGTTTAGGCTTGCTCCAAATGTTTGACCAAAATTCGTGTAATTGTTGTTCTAGGGGTGAGTTTTCCTGTATTGGTTCTGTATTCTGACGGTTTATAGTATTTGCAGACAAGTTTCTATAAAATTGTTTTTCATTGTTAATAAATTGAGCGTTTTGTTTTTTCCTATTAGTGCAATTTAGATAACGTCGACGGCGGTTACTAAGGGAATTTAGTTTTTGTTTTAGTGTATCTAGAAACTGGTTATCTGTTTTGTTGGATTCTTCATGGTTAGAATGTGTAATATATTTTTGTTTTATTCTCTCTATGTGTGTCCTTAGGCCTAAACTTCTGTTACCCTGTATATACTGTGTCATTCTTCCTATTGCTTTTCTTAATTCAGATATTCTTTTGTCCAGTCTTTTTTGCCAGTTTGGTCTGTTATCATTATTGCGGTCTACATGGGATGATGAAGCTACAATATTGTCTTTTATTTTGGAGCCATTACATGTTGCTGCAGTATAAGCTGCACAATATATAATAGTATGTGTCATATTAAAGTCATTATCGGGATAATCATATTTTGGTATTATTGTTGTATTTAAATAATTCATTATATAAGAAAGTTTTCTAGATGTTTTCTGTTTAGGTATGAATGGTCTTTCTGTCGGGTTACTGTTTAAGAATTTTTCGTAGGTTTGTTCGTATGTTTTTATAATTATATTATCCAGGTTATGAAATTCAATATTGTATTGATTATTACTTGTAGGTTCATGGGTAGGTATTGTGTACATTGTGTCATCTACTGTGTTACTTTGTTGTGTTAACAGTGTTACGGTTTCCAGGGTTGACGATAACAAATTATCTGCGGTTCTTACATTAAGTCTTTGTCTCACTTCTTCTCTAATTGCTTCTAGTCTTTCATTACTAATAAGTTTATTATTTATTATGACCCTTCTTTGATCAGCTATACGCTGTTCAGAGACGTGTGCTATGTGAGGGAATTGTTCTATTATATTTTTATGTAGTAGTTTTCGATAAGCAGTTCTATTTGTTTCCAGGTTCGTAATTTTGTAGTACTCTTTTATTATAGCTTCATTAACTTCGTCAGACCACCGCATCCTTGAGCTATTTGATTGTTGCGTTCCTAAATTTGACTGTGATGGTTGTGCTAAAGTCATGCTAGTATAGTTTTCGTTTTGAAGAATATTCGCTACGTCTTCCCTAATCGACTGCAAAGTAGTAGGAGGGATTAAATGGTTTCTAACAATGGCACGTCGTTGGTCTCCAATTCGTTGTTTAGATACATTTATTTCCGGGAATTCTGTGATAAATTGCGTGTAGAGTGGATCTAGATATCCGCGTATTTTAGTTTCCAGGCTAGTGATGATAAGGTAGGTGCGCCAAATGAACTCGTTCATTTCGTGTGTCCATTTTATTCGAGCGCGTATTGAGCCGGTAGTGGGTGCAGGGTTATTAGCAGATGCTACCTGCACAACATCTACGGTTCCAGAGTTTAATGAATGTCGTGAAGAGATAGTAGTAGATGAATGATCAAAATCATGGTTCAAATACGAAGGTGATGATGATGGAGTTGATGGAGAGAAAGATTTAGGGGATGAAGAGGATGATAAAGTATCGGCTGTAGCATTTATTTCGGGTAACCCGGTAGGAGCTCGCCTGCTCAACTCACTACCGCTGGCGGTTCGCATGCTGTGGCACTCAGCGCCAGCTCCAAGTGCGCCCCGGCGATCGCCCCCGGGAAGCGATCCTATACGTTTCTTTTTAGACCTTGTCTCCATTTTGAATGGGTAGCCAGAGCCATGTTAGCCGTGTCGGTAAAATGTCATCACGTGTCCGCCCCCTACGTGAGTCAGGTGTTCGACTCGGACGTATGGCTGGACTTTAGGGGGCTTATTATTATTATTATTATATATTATTATTATTATATATTTATTTTGTATTTTATTTATTTAGTATTTTGGTTTTTTTTTTTTATTTTTTATTATTTTTATTACAACATTCATCCATTCATTATGCTGATTTCAATTGGATATGTATGTACATTATGGCCAGTCAACTGATTGTAAGAAATAAGTGGTTTTACATTCAAACATAAATTGTGTACTCAGTCTGACCAAATTGTCATATCTCCACATTTTACTAATCTATTTAAAAAAAACCTATGAAATAAATTCAGTGACTGCTTAACTTAATGTTGTGAATCAACTTCTTCACATGAGCGGTTTATTTCTAAATATTATGCAATTACACATTTAGTTAGTACTTACAGAGTTTAACATTTAAACTTAGTAAGATTGTATGTAAATTATATGAACTGTTTTTTTTCTGTTTTTTTTTGTTGGTTACATTAGCATAAGTAATTATTTGAACACCTCACCTCATTGGTGTTATTGTCATATTTGTTATTATCACCATCAGGGCCCTTCCGCCTCTCCTTCTCCCTGCGCTTCGCCAGTCTCTTGCTCTGCGATGATTTCTTTACCTTGAACTCTTCAACTTCCTCCTCTGTTGAAAGAAAAGTTTACAAAATAATATTCATATATTAAAAAGAAAGAAAGAAACATTTATTGCTGGCACAATAAAATTATTACTAACAATAACAGTATATATCTATATAAAAATATCTCCTACAATTAACTAGTTAAATAAAAATAAAAATTATGATTATATTATGAGAATATCTTATACAAAAAAATAAAGAGTATTTTGCCGACTGAAATACAAATAAAATATTCAACAATTGTGGTGCTTGATTTTAAATAAAATTTAAGCTTAATCAAATGTACACATTCACTGTGACTAATAGATTGCCAACTCAGCATAATGAGCTCTTGTTTTATTAGCCTGAATGATAAAATATCTGCCCATAAACAGAAGCAACAGAACTTTGAATTCCAAAGCACTGACATCTTTCTAATATGATTATGTTTGCAACATAATTTAAAGGTTAATAAGTTTAGGTACAGTCTTTAAATACATTTTTAACTGCTTAGGACAACAATAGTTTATCAAGTTTATTGTTAGACAAAGGTCCCCTTTGAATTTCTACAATGTCCCCTGTGAATTTGTTGAATTCCCTATGAATTCCCACATCTAAGGATCCCCTTCTTCTTCCAATGCTTGTTGGTGTACCTTTTCCTGCCTGCATTTTTATAGTGTGGTGGTTATTCCAAAGCTCCCTTAATTTTAAGTTAGTCTTATAAATGATAAATTTTCTATACTTGACCTGTCATAAGCGCTTTCTGAGCCTACATGATGAATAAAGATTTTGAACTTGTTCAATCTTTTGTAATATACAATCTGTATGCTATCATTTACGCTATATATTATAAAAATAGGTAATTTAACTATAAGTGATGCCAGAAACAACTAAAAAACATAAAGGAACTAAAGAGAATGTACAGAATCATAAGTTTTAGTATGCCTTTTAAATAATAAGGTACCTAAATGCAGATATTCGTTTTGTCTACATCTAAGCTAACCTTCATCAACAAAACTCAGTAATGGTGTAGATTTCACCGGTTTTTCCTTTTTCTCCTGGCTGATGACCGGCGGCGGAGGCGCCTCGGGCTCTGCGTCCTCGTCATCATCAGCACAAGCCACACGCCGCTGGATCTTCTTTGGTTTACGGAATGCAAACATTGCACTGACTCTTCTACACTACTCTAGCACTTTAAAAATAGTCCTATTGCCTATTTTTATTTTAAAAAATCATGAAAATACAATCTAGAAAACCGTGCATATGAACAACTTTTTTTTAAATCATCTTGTAGTGTTGGACCAAATAAATACCAATCAATATATTATCGTATTTAACCGATTCTAATGGTCATTTAAAGAAGTCGCTTTCTTGTGTACCTATAACAATAATTTAATTAGATTTTATTTATTAGAAGTTCCTCCAACGACTTTCATTCCTTTTTCTTATGATGAAGCTTTTGCTTACGGCATCGAGTAATGTAAAAAAGTCAGTTCGTAAATATAATTAATTGAAATTACGACAAAATGAAACAGAAAAGATTTGATTTTCTATCATACCATATAGTAATTAATTGATTAACATACAATGATATAAGCTGAACGTTCCATAATCATTTACTAGCTGTTTTAAGTGACAATAAATGAATAAATCTTTTTGAAAAAACTAATAAAAATAAGACCCTTGTAATATTAACGATGGAGCCTTCAATAGAGAAGTTACCTAAGGTTTTCAATTTCTGAAATATCAAAACAGTAATTCTGACCAAATATACATGAATAAAGAAATGCTTTCGGATACCTAATTTTGACGTGGACGTAATTTTAATTTGAGTATTTTGTGATTTGTCAAAAAGTAATCGATATTTCTAAATTAAAACCAGAGGTTATCGGTTTTTATGAACACCGGTTATTTACAAGATTTTCTAAAACCAGTTCACATCACTAATCTGCCATTTTATTGTTTGTCCCGCACAGAAAGTTGTGCGTTTGGTCTTGGTAAGTTTTTTAGTCAATAATCTGAATTTATCGAATCAATCATGGTATACACATCAAATCTTTTGAAGATATACGTGAACATGACATTTTACCATCGAGTTCATGTAATATTTTGGTGCAAAATAAAAACATGATTGTGGTGACGGTGTATCTTTCACATTGCAGTCCTTAAATTTCTCCGAAGTCCCTACGCCACTCAATTCAAGATGGGTAGGGAGGACAAGGCTACCTGGAAGACTAACTACTTCACCAAGATCATCGTGAGTATTTTTTAATAACACATTTACATTCTTAACCTCTTAGCAATTTGGTTATCAAGTAATTCTAATAAACACATCAATAGTCAATACCTTCTGAAAGTATAGCATTCTAATCAATATAGATAATTTGCTGTCAAGAGTCCAATATAATGAGCAACGTTGGTGTATCAATCAAATCTGTTCGAAATTTTAGATTCGTTATATTCCATATCAGGTTAAAATCTTTGCTCGTCAGTGCGATGAGATGGCTCCGCGAAACGTAGATGCTGTAGTTCCATGTGTTAATCCTTCAGGGACACAGGCCAGAGCTCATATTATGTCCTTTTGTCGACTCTACTTACTCATAAAACATCATCCTATACTTGAAATAAGTTTAGAACCATTAAGTTTATGAAATCTTTCAAATTATATTCTGTGGTAACAGCTTTTTGTTCTTTTTCTTTTTTTTTGTTGTCTGGTAGAGATCGCTTTTAGCAATAAGACCACCTTTTGTAACTTTATTTAGTTGTAAGATTCTTAATATATAATTTTAATTATTGGTGTGCAATAAAGAGTTATCTATCTATCTCTCCTACAGCAACTATTGGACGAGTATCCAAAATGCTTCATAGTGGGTGCAGACAACGTGGGCTCGCAGCAAATGCAGCAGATCCGTATCTCGCTGCGTGGGCACAGCATCGTGCTGATGGGGAAAAACACCATGATGCGCAAGGCCATCAAGGACCATCTGGACAACAACCCAGCGCTTGAGAAGCTGTTGCCGCACATCAAAGGCAACGTCGGCTTCGTCTTCACCCGTGGAGACCTCGTCGATGTGAGTTAATTTTAAAGCAATAATGATAATTTGACGTTTTTATCAACATATTTTGTTTTTTTTTTGTTAATATTTTACATTTTATAAATTCAGTATGATTAATTAGCAGCCAAAATGATTTTGATAAAGTTGTTTCTACATGAGGATTTTTATTTAATTTAATTTTTTAATAATAAAGAATAATTTGACACAAAATTCAGGTTTCAGAGTGTCTTGCCTGATTTTGGAGATGATTATTTTATAGCCCTAATATGTCAATAATTGTTGGAAAAAAGAACAAACCGTATAGCATGACTAAATATTTTATATTAAAAAAATCTTACATGCCATTAATCACTTCACATTAAAAAATATATATACTGCTTTGGAAATTACGACATGCTTAAGGCTGCGTTTAGACGACGCGAAAAATTTCGTGCGGCCGCCGCGCGTTTTTCACGTTTTTCAGTCATAGCAAATGTATGTCTTATTAACTAGGACTTAACGTTGAAATTCTTTGTGAGTAACCAACCGCGCGGCCGCCGCGCGGCGGCCGCACGTCGGCCGCGCGGCGGCTGCGCTCGCGTTTACACGATCGCGCAGTCGCCGCGTGGTTGGAGCGTTGCGAAGAATTAAACATTATGGCTTAGTCAATAGAGTTTACATTCGTTTTTCGAGTGATTCGAGCGAGGCGATCGCGCGGCCGCAACGCGGTGGGATTCCTTGTCATATAAACGCGCCCTAAAGGTCGAGACGAAGAAAACTCATGAAAATTTCGACTAGTTTCAAACAGTTAATTTTTGTAATCAGGTGCGCGACAAGCTGCTGGAGAACAAGGTGCAGGCCCCGGCCCGTCCCGGCGCCATCGCTCCGCTCTCCGTCGTCATCCCGGCCCACAACACCGGCCTGGGTCCTGAGAAGACCTCCTTCTTCCAGGCCCTCTCCATCCCCACCAAGATTTCCAAGGGTAAGTTATTTGTGCAGAAAATAAGTGGTGTATTGAATATGTCATATCATTGTATGTATTAAAATATGAGATTACTTACATCTTTCCCCCTCTTAACCTGTATTGCTGTCCACCCTTCCATC
Source organism: Amorpha juglandis (assembly GCA_949126905.1). Taxonomy (NCBI): domain Eukaryota; kingdom Metazoa; phylum Arthropoda; class Insecta; order Lepidoptera; family Sphingidae; genus Amorpha; species Amorpha juglandis. Next base: position 2,945,722 of record OX421368.1, read on the forward strand.
CCAGAGCCTATAACCCTAAGGATGAGATACTGCAAGGGCCGCCAGTATCCCATGAGCAAGGATCCCTGCAGTTCATCCGAAAGGGTGAAAAAAATATAAATCACAAAATTATCCAATTATATTCCTGAAATTCTGTCATTACATCTAAAGTTAAATTGACATAGATTTAACTCATCAATATCAATGTCTGTATCTAAACAGAATTGTATAATTTGAGAGTTAGGATCTATATTAGATCTATATTTTGGCAAAATTTAGTGTAAATAAATAAGAAAGTCAATAAGACTGTATTACTTATTCTATGTCTGTTCTAATACCAGGGAAATATGACCTAAGTTCTCTGGCTTCGCTTTCAGACTACATTGAACACTTCAAATTTATCCTAGTGTGATTGCACAAACTATGTGTATTGCACTGGCATTTTGAAGTAACATTTTTGTTTGTAAACTTCATTTCTTGCATACTTTGTAATAATAGACACAATTTAATTGAAACTATACAACTCACTATGTATGAAGTAGCAAATGTATCTCAACTTGCCAACTCTTGGATTGTAAAGTTTTTCTTAAACATCACAAATCTCACCTACTCTGTGTACATTTTGAAAATTAGTTTGTTGTTCAGGATAGAGATGATTAAAATATAAAAACATTTTTTTTATGTACTGTCTGAAACCACATAATGAAATTATAATTTGCACTGTCTGTTGATCAATAAATACAAATCATATTACACTAAAATACATTTCTACACTATGCTTAGAACACCCGTCAAAAAATTGCGTCATAGCTTTACACTTTCAAAAATGCGCGCCACTCGCGAACACGATGTCAGAATTCACCATTTACGCGTAGCACCTGACTCGAACGTGTCGTTTCCTATTTGCTTGGAAGAAAAAATTGTATTTCATACTTGTCTGGTGTTAACGTAAATTTAACTTATAGTGCAGTATAAAGAAACGGTAGATTGACGGTAGTAGCTATTGTGAAATCATATAGTTGTTTATCCAATACATCAATAAAGAGAATATTTTACATATTCATTCATATTTTCATCATAAAACTACATGTAGAGAAACCAATTTCACGTCGTTTTTTTCTGTGACTTATTAAATAAAATTTGTAGGTACGATTGAAATCATCAACGACGTGCACATCTTGAAGCCCGGCGACAAGGTGGGCGCCTCCGAAGCCACCCTTCTCAACATGTTAAACATCTCTCCGTTCTCGTATGGTCTCGTCGTTAAACAGGTCAGTAATTGACAATTGTACAGTCTTCAGACTCATGGTTCGTCTTTCATCCATATAATTTCAGCATTAGACAGACAGACAGACATAGCATTGTGATTGACTTTTAAAGTCTGAACTGAAATTTAGCTTACGAGCAGGTGTAATCAGCAATATTGTCAAGCAATGAAAAATAAGTTTTATAACTAAATTGAAAATATAAAAATCAAGTTCAATTATGAATTGTTAAGAAACAATAGTGTGGAAATGAAACTGACTATCCAAAGTGTTGAGTACATACAATAAATGCATTCTGATAATTTACCTTTGGTAAATGGATTCTTGCTATGTTGCAACTCATGTGGTTAGTATTTTTTGTACTGATTTGTTTTGCTCATAGCATACAATATACTTATAATATTCGACACAGATCATTCACGAACCATGCGACAAAAGCGAAAAGATAGAGGAAACTGAAATTTTATATTGCATATCTTGCTAACTTTATTAACTCGTTGAATGTAATAAACTCAATATTGTTATGCAATTGCACACAAATTGCTAAGTATAGCCTCATTCCAGGTGTACGACTCTGGCACCATCTTCGCGCCAGCCATCCTGGATATCAAGCCGGAGGACCTTCGCGAAAAGTTCCTTGCTGGTGTGGCCAATGTTGCAGCTCTTTCGTTGTCCATTGGCTACCCGACTATCGCCTCCGCGCCCCACTCCATCGCCAACGGTTTCAAGAACCTGCTGGCCATCGCTGCCGCTACAGAGGTGGAGTTCAAAGAGGCCACCACCATCAAGGAGTTCATCAAGGTATGTTCAGCTTAGCAGTTGACTTATGGGCTACAAAGTAGTCAGTGATGCTAAAAAACATTGGCTATTTTATTCGCCTAAACGACGAGATGAGCAGATGCCTCGCCTATAAGCTATTGTCCATAAATAATATACAAATCACCCAGAACTTTGAATTTTAATGTACTTTATTGTACTGCACTGTGCATCACGCATGTCGCTCCAAGATGTCAAGTCTCGTAATTCTGAGTAACTTAATTGGCTTTAACTGCAAACTAGAACACAACAATGCTTACAGAAGTAGATAAAATAGTAGGACAAATTTATACTATAGACACATGACCAACTTGGGGAATCAACTGCTCATGGGTTTGAATGTAATCTTTGTAATGGTAAAAAAATAACTAGTTTTCAATGGATTTTGGTATATAGGCAAATATCATCATATATGACAACAATATGTTCCAGTATTACAAATATGATTCTCAACAATACATTTCACTTCTGGAGTACAAAATGTACCATGCACTAGATACAAATATCAATCACAATGTCTGTTCTAATACCAGGGAAACATGACCTATGTTCCATGGCTTCGCTTTCAGACTAAATTAATCTTCAAATTTATCCTAGTGTGATTTTGTTGTTAAATATTGCACTGGCATTTTGAAGGCACAACTTATCAAAAATTATCACCAATCTCAATATTCTTAAGGACACTTAACTGTAATGCGTAGTTAAAAACATTGAATACAATAACTATTTTTACAACCCCTAGTTATGAGGGAAGCATTTTTACATGTTTTCTCATCATCTTACTATCAGTCCTTTAAGCTTAGGAAACTTTAAAGTTAGTAAACCCATCTAAGTTTACAAACAATATTAATTTGTAACTAAAACCAAATGTATTCTACAGGACCCGTCCAAGTTCGCAGCAGCTGCCGCAACGGCCGCACCCGCTGCCGCCGCGCCGGCTGCCGACAAGAAGGCAGAAGAGAAGAAGGAAGAAAAAGAAGATTCGGAGAGCGATGACGATATGGGCTTCGGTCTGTTCGACTAAGCTCTGTTTACCAGCAACCGCCGGCTGAGTCGCACTCGCTGTGACGGCCGCGTCCACGCCGCCGGGATGGACAACCCAAATGGCGGCTGACATGGCCGACACTTTTGTGTAATAAAGCCACATGATACTACATGTTTCTTTTATTTCCTCACCAGTGTCAAACCCATGGGCCATGAATTATATAATTAGACTTAAACAATTCAGTATATTATAGTCTGTCAGACTGCATAGTAAAAATTGACATGCTTGGTTTCTATACAGACATGTCATGGCTACTATATTTTCTGTGACCTTACCAATTATGATAATATAGACTGCGTGTTTACTTGCTTCGCGAACATTCGGCATAACGCGCACTATACAGTCTGCGCACTACGATAATAGTCTACGTAATAAATAGGCACGCTTGGTATCTTCAGTGTAGTTCTCTGAATTTCGACTGCAGTGTCTGTAGTTTACACTGCTCGCAAACAGGTGCGGAGATCAACAACCAATGTGTCCGATTAATAAGATACTACAAGCCACATTCATAATTTGAACGCACTTCGCATTGCGTGAATTAGTTGCAGAATGTGTAAACACTAAATCATAATTATATTACTGCTTGGCGATCGAAATCCTAACCGCCTAGCGACTTTATGCCTTGGCACAGTGTTTATCTTGACAGAAACTACACCACAGAACTACACTGGCATCTGATGGTAATTCTTCTTCTTCTTTTTTTGTTGGGTATGGCTCCACCGTGTATCGGTGATTTCGCCAATGTCGATAGTAAAAATGATTGGTTTCTGAATGGAATACTGTTTCAGTTGCACAGATAAAAAAGGTTACAGAAAACTATTTGCATGAAATAAAATACAAAAAAATCCAGGTACCCACATGTGAAAATTAAGTTATTTAATAAAATTAACTCTGACCAAATAACTATGAGAGTTCGTGCAGTAATAATAGTTAGTATTGTTATGGACGCATTAATGAGTACGTATTATTGAAATCTACAGTTTCATCAAAGAAAATGGAGACAGAATAATACAGTTAAAACGTTATATACTTATTTGAGTTTAGTGACGACAATAAAGAGTTATTGGAATCAGTGAGTGGATTCAAAGGTAAATATTATTAGTTTTGATAAATTTACTTATAACAAAAATTCTACGTGAAAAAACGCATGTTAACAATGATGATACATTTACAGGACGCGGAAAATCTTTGGGGAGAATGTCATAAATAGTGACCGGTACTCTGGGACAGTTAAAAAAGATATGTTCTAAGGTGCCATCGTCTAATCCACACTCGCACAGAGAGTGGTCACGAACACGAATCTTGGCCAAAAATACCGGCGAACAAACATGACCCAAACGCAAGCGAATAATTGCTGATATCTTTTTGTTTAAGTTTCGATTTAGGAAGAACCAAGGTTTCGGAGGTAATGAAGGATGGATCAGACCATAGCGGATACCTTTGATTGATTTAGAGAGCTGCCATTGATCATTCCACGATGCCATGAGGTCGGTTTTAGTACGGAGAAGCAAGTCGCGGGCAAAACAATTACTGTGTGACGTTATTCCGGAAGTAATCGCGTCACGGGCGCAGTGGTCAGCCATTTCGTTGCCTGATATACCACAGTGGCTTGGGATCCACGCCAGAACAATTTCGATTCCAGAAAGGTGGCATTGGTGGAGAATATCCTTAATTTTTAAACTTAAATAAAATGGACGCTTATGAAATGGGGATTTCAGAATGTCTTGGAGAAGACTTAAGGAGTCGGTAAAAATAATACATTTCTTTAAGCTGTGGGATTGAATAAATAGGACTGCTTCCATTATTGCAGTTGCCTCACCTGTAAATATAGAAAGTATTGGAGGACATTTGAAACTGAGTATGATCCTATACTTTGGGATCCATACCGCTGCTCCCACAAATTCTGTATCAGATATCTTAGAAGCGTCCGTGAAGATAGGCATCCACCCATCCCACTGCTCAGTAAGGATTCTGTTGAAATTTTTGGATGCGTCAATATCATTTTTGCAGATACCAAAGTTAAGGATAATTTTAGGAATAAAAGTCAGAGAACTGAAGTTGAAAGTGTAAAGAAAGTGGCAATGGGTTTGGAAAATGGGGATAGAGAAGTTAGAAAATTTTTGGAAGCTTTTGATGAGGGGAGGGGAGGTCTTGTGCGTCCAATAACTAGAATTCTGAATTAATTGAGATAGAGTGAGAAGTTTAGCGTGGAGGGGGTGGGATGAACTTTGGAGAATATTGCAAAAGAAACGATCGCAGAGATATTGTCTGCGTAAGGATAAAGGAGGATCCAAACATTCAACCTGAAGAGCGTTGGTTGGGGACGATTTCATAGCGCCAGTAATCATCCGTAGACACTTGGCTTGCAATTTATCGAATACTCCAATAGCAAGTTTATTACAGGGCTCGAGTAAGAAGCAGCCGTAGTCAAAGTGACTACGAACAATAGCGTTGTAGAGTAATTTCTGGTTGTATGGATGTGAGCCCCAACGAACACCAGAAACCGCCCTAATGACATTAATACTCTTTTCACATTTGTTAGTGATGTATTTTAAATGTGGAACACCGGTAAGTTTAGAGTCTAAAATGACGCCTAAGAATTTAACTTGACTCTGAACCTCTATAAATTGGTCATCTACTGACAATACGATGTGAGGAATATTTCTTTTGCGGGAGAAGATAACAGCTCTGCATTTTGGAATCGAAAGTGAAAGGCCGTGATCATTCAGCCACTGGTTTAGGTAAAATAAAGCTGAATTTAGCCTGCTTACCGCATCTATAAGATGTTTCGAGGATGCGTACAAAGCAATGTCGTCTGCAAACTGGAGAATGTTCACAAAACAGTTGACCGATCTATCAAGTTCCGCGGTATAAACATTATACAAGATTGGACTTAATACAGACCCTTGAGGGAGACCCTTCCAGACCACTCTTGAGGAGCGTTTGGGGCCATGAGCACCAAATACTACCGAGCGGCCCATGAAGAGGTTGCATATAATGTTGACCATCCTCGCCGGTATACTCAAACGGAGAAGTTTCTCTCTGAGTAAGGGGAGATGGACGTTATCATATGCCGAACATATATCAAGAAACACTACAACATGTTCCACGCGGGAGAATGACGATCGAATATCGGTTATGAAGATACTTAGGCTGTCCATAGTGCTCATACCCCGTCTGAATCCAAATTGGGAGTTGGATAAAAGGCCTCTGTTTTCTAAAATCCATACTAATCTATTTTTGATTAAATGTTCCATGATCTTACATAATGTTGGAGAAAGGGCAATGGGTCTATAAGATGAAGAAGTATTGGACGATTGGACAATAAATGAGTACGGAATACCGTCAATGCCGGGCGCCGAATCCTGTAGCTCATCTAGGACACAAGATAGTTCAGCAAAGGAGAAAGGGTCATTTAAAGGATCTGAGGTGTAGGAGGGTAAAGGGGGAGGAAAGCAGTCTATAAAAGGAACCAGGGGGGGAGCTATGCCGTTGATAAAGTCTGAAATCCATGAGTCAGTGTCATTAGACGACAGGGTCTTAGAGGTATCTAAGGACATGCGAAAAGTTTTAATCCTTTTCCAAACTAGTGAAGGAGGGGAGCGGGGGGAAAGCGATTCACAAAAGTGGGTCCAACCCTGAGCCTTCTTTTTAGCAAAAATTCTTTTTGATCTAGCGTTGATTTTTTTAAAGTCCAAAAATGTTTCCATGGAGAGATCTGATGCAAACGTAGCCTCGGCCAAATTGCGCATACGAACAGCTTCCGTGCAATCAGCGTCCCACCATGGCGGAGAAGGGATTTTACCGCGAGCTGAATTTTTAATAGGGATAGAAGAATCAGCAGCTGAGATTAGGGCGCTGGTAAAAGAATTATAAGTGGAAAGGAGGTTAGAGTTGGATATAGGCGGGAAAGAAGAAATAATGTTGTCTAAGAGACTGCTGAAACTATCCCAATCTGCTTTCGAAAGCCTATATTTTAGGAATGGCGTGGGCTCAGGGTTTGGGAGGTACGAATTAATATGCCAGAGGCATAGCAAAGGGAAATGATCGCTACCGTAAGAAAGGGAGAGTACAGACCAAGACAAAGAGGAGGTTAAGGTAGGGGAGGCGAGGGTAAGATCCACTGCGCTGGTATTTTGGGTTGGAGAGACTCTTCTTGTAGGCGATCCATCGTTCAAAATACAAACATTTAGATCGTCAAATAGATCAAGTCATTGTGTAGTGATCCCCATAATATATGATGGGAGTTGAAGTCGCCCATAATGATTAGAGGAGTAGGAATGGCCATAAGGGTTCTTCGGAGATCGGAAACAATATTTAAATTTGGGTGGGGAATATAGATGGAGACGAAAGATACATTCAAAACTCTAACAACAACTATTTGAAAGGCGGGGTTGTGTGGGGAAAGAGGAATTTGAGAATAAATTGTGGATCGATTAACGAGAAGAGCGCAGCCGGCCCATCCATCGTCTCTGTCGTCCCTAAGACAGGCAAATCCTGGCACTCTAAAAGGAGAGCCAGGCTTCAACCATGTCTCAGAGACAGCAAAAACGAGAGGGCGGTGTCGATTTATAAGGTAGATAATTTCATTCTTTTTGTGTCGGATGTTCCTACAGTTCCATTGAAGGAGATTTAGGGCCATTGTGACGGTTAAAAAGACTGAACAGTTGCTCTAGGAGAGTAATAACATTAGGGGGAAGGGCATCGCTGAATTTACACGCTATGTTTAAAAGGGCAGATATAAGCAATTCTATAAGGTTGTCATTTGGAGAAGGCGAATGACAGGAAGTTCTCGTTTGAAAAGAGCAAGAAGTCTGTGGAGGAGAGGGATCTGGGGATGGAATGGCACAACCGTTGGGTAAGGATGATTTTGGAGTATTGATTAGGAGCTTATGAGCCTTGACATCATACCCTTTGTCGGTGGAAATTACTGGACGCCGTTCAATGACTACTGTTTTTTTACGAGATTGGAGTGGGGGGGAAGATATGGATGGAGTAGAGACACCAGGAGTAGGTGGACCAGCAGTCTTCGCTATGTCCGCAAACGATCTGCGGACAGGGCGAAACCTGAGGGCCGCTTCAGAAAACGGAATATTTTCTTCAGACATTATGGTTTTTATTGCTTTCTGGCGTGAGTGCTCAGGGCAGCCAGGATATGTAGCTGTATGAGCGCCACTACAGAATAAGCAAGTTGCTTCAGTCTCAGGGACAGTACAAGTATTGCCCCTGTGTTGTTGAGCACAGCGATAGCATTTTGGCTGTGACCTGCACTGCGAGGCGACGTGTCTAAAGCGGCAGCATTGGCGGCATTGGATGGTAGGAAGTTTATATAATAAAACAGGCATGGATGTATTGAAGCAAAATATTTTTTCGGGGAGGAGGCTACCACGAAAGGTAATAACTACCGTCGTAGACGGTGCCCATACGGTGACGCCATTTTTTATAATTTTCCTGTTAAGACGACGCGCTTTTAATACTTCTCCAGAGCCATCATGGATCTGGAGCCCTGAGACAAAGTCATCGAGAGACCAGTCAGTTGGCACATTACGCACCACTCCCATACGACACAGGTGGAAATGAGGAATGGAAGCCTCTAGGTTGTTGGAATTTAGAACATCTGATTTTAGCAGTTTGTTAGCTGAGTCAGCAGAATCTAATAACAACGCGGTTTTACCTCGTCCCACTGATTTGATGCTACCTGGGATGATACCAGTGACCTTAGACTGGAAAAGGACTTTAGCAACTTTCAGGGTTGGCACAGGGGTGCTCTGTTTGGATAATAGGTGTACCATGAAGGGTCCTTTGTCAGACACACTGTAAGATAATTTGCTGTCGAAGTCAGCACATGTATACACATCTTGAACTGACTCGGCTGGGGACTTGTTCTTTTTCGCATTATCGGTGGGTAGTTCCAGAGTACGTTTAAGGGCTCTTTTTTCCGGGATTTCGGAGGTGACGCCACCCCCGTCCGGGGGCTCGTCATCACCGACCTCCATAAAATCAGAGGACTACTAACACAGACACACACAACACAAACACCACAGAAACAGACACAAAACGAAAAATAGCTATGTGGTACAGAGATTAATGATAATAAACAAATAAAAAATAAAAATTGTACCGGACACGTGTTTAACCTCTCGTCACTTTCCGCAAAAAAAACTATAAACGATGGTAATTCAATGGCTACAGTCCTAATGTATCTACCATCGAAATAACTAAAAATCGGTAGAGGGTGGTTATATACGTTTACCATTATTCATTGACAAATGTAACAATATTTTTTTTATTCCGTTGAATGATGAGACGAGCAAGGCGCTCGCCTGGCGATAAGCACCACGCCTGCCTATAGACACAGAACTTTGAATTATATAGCGCTGTATGGCACTGAACTGCGCTCGTCACCCCAAGACATAAGATGTTAAGTCTCATAATGCCCAGTAATTTCATTAGCTTCAATGTCCTTCGAACCGAAACACAACAGTGTTAACACGCTGTTGCTTGACGGCAGAAATAAATAAAGCGTTGGCACCAACTCGGACGGCCTCTCGCATACGACCTACCACCTTGTAAAAGGTATTGAATGTATAAATGTTATTTAGAATTATTTCGAGTACTTACTACAATTTCTACAAAAGTACATTTACATATAGATACCTATAGCTTTATATTGCTCTCAACAGTTGATAGGTATACCTACATCGTTTGGATGCATCTCAGCATCCTTTACCTGTGCGTCGTTACTATGTACGTGCCCTGCGCATTGGGTTGCGCGTTCGGACTGGGGTGCATATTGCATCTGGGACTACACATAACAGCTATTTATAAATATGATGATACATTACACATGCGTGTAAATATTGATTTCATTGTCAGCCGTCTGATACCTGACCTGCGGGGAATTTCATAAGATTTGACCGGACCCCCACTTTTACTCTTCAATAAATTCATATAACTTTCATTAGTTACCTAGTTAGGGTTTGAGCCTTTTGGTGCTGCCACACCGGTGTTATAAATTAATGTTTACTAACATTTTCTAACATTAAACATTTACTAACATTGTGATAAAATGTATCAAATTTTTGTTAACAAATGTTTAATAATGTTTTGTAAACATTTTATAACAGCGGTATGGCAGCACCATTTGGACCATTTAATATTGAAATTAACCACAGAATCGTAATTATGTATTCAGTTACCTGTAGATATTAGGCTTATCTGTAAATCGATTATTACCAGATTTTTTATCCCGACAAGGCATAGTGACTAACAAAATGCTTAATAAATTCTTAACAGAATTACTGATTAGCGTCAATCGAATCCCTAAATATTTGTAGCTAACACCTATGTTTAAATACGGAATTCGTTTAAATCTCGCTCATATTTTGCGATTCTCTTATGTTTACGTGTAATGCCTATTAAGCAATTATCTATTCGTATGGATATGTAAATGGCTAATTCTGTTGTACTATTCTGATATCTATTTTGTAATCTAGCTGTAGATCTGTTTGATGTAAAAATAAAATATAGATCAAGCCACAGGTAGGTTCTGATTTCACCAAACTTTGTAGGCAGTACTTATTTCACCACATTAAAGTGCACAAAATTAATATGATTAGACAAGGTCTACATCGATTCTTGTCGTAATTGGTATATACATAGGTACATAATGTTTAAAATGCGGTTGATCCTTGTATTTTTAAGCAGATACACTGCTCCTGAATATTAAGTAGTACCACAGTAATTTATAACCTACCCATTTAGAGTGCAGTTGATATTGAGCGCTGCCGTAGCGCAGCGGAGGAGCAGCCAGCTATGAAGCGAAAGCCCTGGGTTCCTGCACTGAGACATAATGTTTGTGTTGTGTGTTACACAGATAAGAGTGTTTGTTTTGGGTTTAGGTGTAATTCTTGATGCTCACGATGCAGGATAAACTAGTACGAGGTGAGGTTTATATCTTTTATGTAGTCGTCCATCCAGAAATATTACATCTGTCGAACCTATTAAATCGGCATACCCCGGAATGCGATTCAAAAGACTTGAGTATTGGTGCTACAATTTAAATTGTATTTATGATTTATGTAGCTCGCAATTTTGTGCGATTATGCAATATAGTTTTGGTTGAAATGAAAACGGTAAACCTTCGCTTGATTATTTATTTGTTACACAGTTAACATGGTATATAAATAGATCAAAACATGGACAATAGATAGCATATTAATAAAGTTTAATCGTAATATTACATTACAATCTACAGAGTATATATTTTAGCAGACTCTTTGAGAGTGGCTTTTTTATTTGATATGAGATTAGTTTTATACAGATCCAAATTAAACCTTTTGTGACATCCTCCCTTCTTAATCCTTTCAGACTGTTTTAAGGCGCGAAATAGGCCGACTCTTCTGGTTTGTGCGCAAACACTTTTAAACTAAAACAGGTACATTTTAAAATTCATCCGTAAAAGAAAACAACCTTAGTCTGAACCGGTCAAGCCTTACACTTACAATTTGGTGCTTATTTGAGCATTTACAATAAAAAATCTACATACATAATAAAGTGTACAAAATATAGTCATGATGAGTGGCACAAACATTAATCACATATATTTGGCTTACATTAGGTAGGTACATTATTTGTTCATAATCGGTAAATGAAAATGACATTTGTTATTTCCTCATTTTCAAAATATGAGCCAATTTTTCAAAAATGTATAAATATGAGTATTCTTAATTTTTAAAAATAAAATTTCTAATTCGAAATAAAGGCTTCAACACCCTGTAGTGTGTAATCTTATCCTTACCTACTCGTATATAGGTTAGTTTCTAAACAATACTGTTTTAATGGATACAAGCTCGCATGATGTGACTATGATCACTCGGCTATGTGATACATTAAACACTATTAAGTACGTGTAATAGCCCATGTGTTAAACACAATGTAGGAACTAAATATTAGGTACAAACTATTGAGATCATAAAATCATGATGTAGTGCTCGAAAACATCAAAGTATCTACTTATATTGTTTCGATTTCAAAGGAAACTTTGTATGAACCATCGGGATCCGAGGCGCGAGTCATTTTGAGCGGTTGGTCAGTTGTCAGAGCTGTTTTAGCGATAAGGAACGCCGTGCCATCAGCGAAGCTGCTACCTCTGTTGGTGGTCACCTCTTTCAGTTCTTCCATCAGTTCGATCTTGTACCAACATAGTATGGCGTTTGCTTCGCCGGCTTTGGTCACGGGCACACTAAAAGTTTCTGTCCGTGTCTGATTAATAAAGGATCCCACCACAACGGGTTCCGTTAAAGCAGTGTATTCCAGGTTCTCGATATCAATGCAGAAGTTCTGTGATACTTTGAACTTATTCATATGGGCAGCAACGTCGTAACCGCACGCATTCTCGCTGTAAATATGGTTGTTCAAGTCCAACCAACGGCTGCTGATTACTTGCGCCACGATATTAACGTCAGATGGTAAGAACAAGCCTCCTTGTAACAGATGGACCTCCTTCAAGTGTAACGCGATTTCTCTGTTATGAATATCGACATCACCACAATGATCCAGTATGTGGCAGCATATAGCGTGGTACTTATCATCGCCGAACGTCTCAGCGGACCATTCCTCTCCCACTAAGATTTTCACTTTCGAAAGAGTAATTTTGTTCGCTTTGAAGACTTTTTTGAAGAAAAGCGAGTCGTCGGCCGTCTTTGCGTAACACGTGAGCGATTGAGCACCCCTTTTGAGCATCAGAAAGCCGAACAAGGGAAATGGGCACAAATCCACAATGCTAGTTTCCGAAATGTCAGCTATCTGTCCCAAATACACACTGGCCATGCCAATGCATCCATTAACAATTTTAGTAAAGTCAGGGTCATTCACGAAACGCAGTGTCTCTGGAGAGATCCTTATTACTTGACTAGTAGAATCACTTGGCGCCATAGAAAGCTTACCCCCATTCAAGAAAACATTCAAAGTAATTATCTCTTTGTCTTTCACAGTTCTGTTTGTGGTGTCATAGAACACAGCTTGTTGCCATGCAGTAGCTTTCTTGCCAGACTGAGGGTTGGTAGTAATAGTGATTTTATCAGTCAAGTACAAATTGAACCAACCAATATAAACATTGATTGTGCCAGACTCTTTAGCTTTAACACTAACTTCATATGGCTCTGTGTGTGTGAGTTTGTCTTTCAAATCATCTGGATCATTGAAATCCACTTTAAGAACAGATTGGTTCTCAGTTAGGAACTTCATGTCTTTAAAGAGGTGGACATCTTCACAGTCATAAGTTTCATCAAATGTCATGACATGCACATTCAAATTAGGAATGTTGAACATGTTCTTAGTTTCAGTTGACAATTGATATTTGTGATGAAGTCGGTCACAATTAGCACCAACAATAAAGAACTCAGCCTTCCTGGGTAACACTCTGCCAACACCGCTAATCAGGTATTCCCAGGCATGCGATAGTGCTTGCAGGATATGCTCTCCAAAGAGGCCAGCGTCAAACATCTCAGTAATTAACAATGACCTTTTGCCTCCAATATCCCAGTAGTTCATAGTAGTAGATACTTGGTTAACAATAATAATGTCATTAATCCCCATGCCTTGAGTGATGCATTCACCCAACTGTGTCATCACCTCAGAGCTATCTACAGCAGTTACTGCTATTGGATGGTTTTGGTATGCAAAAAGGGACAAGAGACATGTTCCTGAGCCTAGATCCAACACACTATCTAAATAAGGGTTAATAGTATCATTGATGGCATCTCGGTAGGATTCATTACGGGTCTTATCATTTAACATTCTGAAATGCCATCTCTCAATAAGAAGATTTTTGACAGAGTTTAAATTTTTCTCAGCATTCACAAAACCGGAGTCCAGGCGTAACGCCTTCTGGAAGTGGCACCAGGCCTCGGAGTAGAAACCAAATTTGTACAGGTATTTGCCAACATCATTCATTATGTGCTTATTAGTGGGGTAGAAGCCCATGGCACGACCAAAGTTCGTGAAGATCTCCTCCATCTTATCGGCCTGTGCCAGCACCTCGTTCAACCTGTTGAGGACATTGCGGAACTCCGTTTCATGCCGGTTCTTAATAGCCGGACATTTTTCAAAAGCCGTAACATAAAGATCGAACGCTTTACTTAGGGAACCACTGCCCGCAAATTGTCGGGCATATGTTACATATTCCTTTGCTAATTCCTCCATCGGTATTGATTTTTCTAGTCCTATAAATAGGATGTAAAGTAGAAAGACAATCTGTATGAATTTACTATATTAAATTAGATACGAATACTTACGATGGCAAAAATGGAGTTAATCAGGAACTGAATAAAGTATTAATATTACAACTCACAAACTATCGCCACTTTTGTTTCAGAATACAATATTTAAAAAATAATTGAGCGCCGCTCACTTCGGCGTCCCAAACAAGTTTTTTCACAATAACACAGGTGATAGAAAAACATCAGTTAACGATATTGCGGTCCCTTTCGCACCTGTGTCGACACATGCGCTTCATGAACGGAACACAAAACAAAATAATCAATACTTTGACATTTGGACGTTCCTTTCCACGTAGAAAATTTGTATTATATTAGGTATGATAATAATCAAGAATTATTTATATAATATGTATGTAGCACTCTTCATGGTCCATAATTCGTGCCTTAGCTAATGCTAAAACCGCACAGCTTATATTTCTTAAGTTTTTGGGTCACTTCTGTGATCAAATATTATACATATATGTACCTACCTCTAAAAAAGGAAAGTCCTGGTTCACTGTCTCATCAACGCTCACTCCTCAGAGTAGAGAATACTTAATTCGACAGCACACTCCGAACTTTAACACCATATTCCTATAGGACGAATACAAGGTATGGAAGGATATTTGGATTCAACCCCCAAAAGGGCAATGATATGGGGGTTCAAAGTTGTGTCGAGACACAATACTAAATATCTAGACCTTATAAGTAACTAGGGGGTGAAATGAACTGGAATGCCTTATAAGAGCGAGTGTTGTTCCAAAAACACATTAAGGCGAACAGAGCCGCGGGTAAGAGCTAGTAGTAGTAGCGCATGATGTGACCGCCTTGTCGCGTCGGTCAGGTGGAAGCAAACGTATGCTGAGAACGGTGAAGTTTGGGGTTAAAATCACAAGTAAAGCAATCACAATTAAGTTTTCGATGCCAAAAAATATCATAAATTGCTCGGGATGTGAATTTGCGGTCTGTATGGGTATAGGCTCTTCGTCTATCACACCATGAGACGGGAATAAGTTCGGTGAAATGTGGGTGCAACTTACGAGCAATTGGAGCTCTGTCTATCCCAACCCCATCGGGAATGGAATAAAAGCGTGAGCTTATAAACAAAATACGCAACTGCAAAATAAACCCACAACTTTTAACAGCAATTAAAACATAAACTTTTATTTAATAATGTTACGCTGAAGACAATATAAATGCTCGCGCACATAGACTGGCCGCGCCGCAATGTGCAACAAAAAACCTCCTGCGCGAAAAAATGTTCGGTGCGACTCTCCTTTGGCACAGCTATGCGATGTTTGATATAAATTATACGAAAGCTATTTTTTTGTTTTCGTTGCGTTGCAGAACGGACCCGCCTAAATGTGTGTTCGGTTTAAGGGCTCTTAGAGTCACTTAATACTAAATAAAACAATTTAACTATTTGTATATTTTATTTTAATATATCCATTCACATAAGTATAGTATTCAAATTTTTGATCTAAACATCTTGTATATTGATAAAATTGTAATAGTATAATGCACAGCTAAAAATGGCGGTAACTAAATATTAATCGTGTCAATTCTGGTGTAAACTAAAATAAGATTTTCATTTTATTTAGTCTTATATAAATCCTGTAATTTTAGTTTCTTACCAATTTGTGACGACATGAGCAGGTAAATTGATAATTATAATTTATTTTAGTTTATCACAACAGATTTGACACTATTTTATGTTTTAAAAATATATATGTTGTAAATGAATTATTATAGTTATATTTATGTACACTGTGAAGCAGAGTGGGAATCAGATTACCAACTTTATCCATAGTTTAGTTTATTTTTCTTCAACATCCTTTTTTTTGGCTATAGTCCTGTTTTGGTACATAAGATAATTAAATTAAAAACAAAAACACAAAAAATAAATAATATCAACAAAACAAACAAAGGCATGAAAAGTACTTTGAGCGATAGAGCCACGCTGTAGACAAACGTCCGGATGGTTACCTCTGTCTCACAAAAAAACGACAAAGTAGCGATTTGCTGCTGCGTTTCGTACGGTAAGTGAGATATTCGAAGGCCCAAATCCGTCTTCTTCCCAATTCCTTAAATATCCCTTTCCTTTAAGGTCGGCAATGCGCCCATGATTCCTTTGATATTGTAGGCTTACATAGGGCATTACAGGGCGGTGGAGATCACTTACAATCAGGTGACCACTTGCTTGTTGCCGGCCTAAGTTACAAAAAAAAATCCTCAAATTGGACTGATAAAAATAAAATGATGTGTTAGGCGGAATTTGTATTATACGATCACGGTATTATGAGGGTTTTACTGTAATAAAACGTCTTAAAAATACTGTTAATTTACCCTGATAGAGACATCCCTTTTAGGACCGGATTTTTTAAAGATAGATAAAATATTTGAAAGAATACACACAATGTCGTATAAAAATATAATTGAAACAAAAACCCTAAGGGTACCCCATCATTTGTTTTAATAAATATCACTCTTTGAAGACAAGAAACAAAAGAAAGAATTAAACGTAATGTCTTCTACTATATCTTCTAAATCCGATATTTCGTAAACCCTAAATTGATATTACACTTTTCCATTGGAAAAAAATACACTAATGACTATCTGTAATTACCGAGTAACCTATTAGACACAAATATAAATACAATTACATAACACACAGTGAAACTGCCCAGATTAAAATATATCGAAATGGCATAAAGGAAATTAAATTTCCTGTTTCGAAACAATATTTTATGAATACTACTTACTAGGTTTTGCTAGCGACTCTCCACCAGCGTGAATTACTTTTCCCTGGATTAAAAACAGCCTATGTCCTAATTCAGGACGAAGCCAAATTTAATTCAAATCTTTTCGGTCGTAAGGCGTGTTTGACTAACAAACGAATTTCCTCTTATACAACGTGTTACAAAAGGTGTGGTCATATGTAAGGGTCGTCACATACACCTGACAGTGAGTGTTTATGTATCAAACCTTACCAAAATCTGCACATGCTAACATTTCTCGCTAATTTTAAACCACTCGATTATTACGATCGATAAGACAGATCGCATCACTATAAGTGAAGCAAGATTAAAAATACTGGATTGAGATAAAAGCTCAGCTACTCATCACCGACACTGTTGTCCAAAGTTGCACATCGACATTTTACTCAATCGATAAAAAAGCAAATGCTTTATTTATGTTCTAGCAATGCATTCGGATTCAGAAATAGGGGATGATACACCTAAATATATTTAATACAAAGTATTCTTTGCTTAAATTTGATCACATCTGTGTGTAACACGTTGTGTATACAAGTAAAACATAAAAATACACAAAAAGCAATAATCAGCAATCACTATCAGTACCTACTTACTTTACCGTCTATTTAGGCGGTCGCAATGAATAATCCCATATATTACGACACTTAGGTGATTTATTTTTATTTCATATATGACCTTCGGAGGAGAATACCTTACCTACTGGTAAAAGGAAAATTAGAACATAATAATATGTGAAAGTCAGCTGAAACTGTAGTACAAATTGTAAACTTTCAAATCACTCTACTATAAAATTTACCGTTTACACCTACATAATGAATTGTACACAATGAATACATATTTTATAATAAATATACCATTTTTAAATCGTGAAAAACCAAATAAATTGTTTCTTTCTTTTCTTATTATAAGTCTATCTATATACACTATCCAGTATCCACCTTGCTAAACATTGTATAAGGTTGTATTAATTACAGTGCTTTGTCTATGTTGAGTGACTCAACTCTGAATAACTTCAGAGGAAGCAATACAAAACACTGTATAACCGTGACATATTACAGACAATGTTTTTAAGTAAAGCTCATAAATTATAATTTATATAAAAACAAAAGTAAATAAGCTGAGATCATTACTGAATGCTGACATGCACATAGGTTTTTTTGTATATCAATGTGCACATAGCCAAATGTACATAGAACATATGTTAATCTATTTAATAAAATAATATGTAGCAGAGTGGAGGCAACTCTGACCATGTTAAAAAAAAGATTTTCAAATACTTTAAATTTTAAATGTAAATAGTATACAAACTGACGTGTTTTATTGCCATTTTGGTAAGGTTTCTATAGCTTTATTTTTCTGAGAGTACACATACAAAATCTACACATAATTTATTCTATGATTGATGAGCGCACTGACTAGACTTTTAGACACATTTTTGATGCAGTAAGCTTTCCAATTAAAATATACTTTACAAAAATATTTAGTTAACTGAATTGATCACAATATTCCAAGGTCCACACCGCATTTCCACATCCTTCTGAAATCTGCGCACTCTCCTAAATTTCTTTAGGATTGGATATTGTTCAGGACAGAGGCCCAACTGACCATATTTGTTATACCCAGTAGCCCAAACGGAATTGTCATCTAGCAATACGGCTGTGTGTTTTGATCCACAAGCAATTTCTTTTATGTTAAAATTACCATGTTTTTTATTGTAAATATCAACCACTACAGGTAAGAAAAGGCTGTCATCAGATTCATTTTCGTCTATGCCGAGTTGACCAACATCGTTCCAGCCCCAGATGTATGAGTCACCTGATTCGCTAAGAGCCAAGGAATGCCATCCTCCAGCCCTAACCTTCAAAATGTTGATGCCTGATAATGCATCCACCTCTTTTGGTGTGTCCAGAGATTCTAGGTCTCCATGCCCCAGTTGAAGTTTCCTGTACAAAAATTATAGATTATTTATCACAAGTATTATTAACCATCAATTTCTATAGCTAAAGAAAGATAGGGGAAAAGTTAAAAAAAAATATGAAAAGATTTACAACTTCATCTAAAAGTGTGCATACACCTATTGCCTACACAATCTTTGGTCAATTGTAGAATTCATTGTATGCATGTGCTGGTAAACATACAGATATATATTTTTGAAATACAGTAATACCCCGGACTTACGCGATAGGTGGGACCGAGCTATAACCGTGTAAGTCGAATTCGCGTAAGTCGGGGTACAACTTTGCATGCACTTTTGAGTGACATAATTTGAGGTTATCAATAAAACACAATGTACGTAAAACAATTCAACGCGGAACACGTTCGAACCTGTCGTAAACGGACCACTAACATGGCGGAATAGGAGAACTGAGGCGCGCGGCCATCAAAAAGAATAACCGCGTATCTCCGAATTCGCGTAAAACGGGGTAGCGTAAGTCGGGGTATTACTGTACATACAATCAGAGGATTTATGAGTTTACATGCATGTGCAAGTGCTCCAAGAAATATTTACACAAGCCAAGTGTGGTTGATTAAATTTTTTTTTAAAAAATATCATACCCGCCTTCACCCCAGGTGTAGACTTTCCCAACATCAGTAAGTAAAATGTAATGTTCATAGCCACTTGCTATGTCAACCACTTTGCCAACACAATGCTTGGTGTCCACATAACTGGGCAGGAGGCCTGAATAAACGTGCCCGCAGTTAGTCAAAAATAGGCAGGAATCGTTCACCAAAGATATTTTTATTATATGATCATCAAGCTTCATTCTCTTTGTGTTATCCTCCAATGACCCCTCGATACTTAATTCCATTTTTTTCACCTCCTCCATTTTATCCAAATTCATTACCCAGAATGTTGTCGTATTTTTTAAGATCACCACAATTTTATAATCATTACCAGCGACCATCACATTTTCAGAATCACACTCTTCGGGCAACTTTATAATACGAATGTTCTCCTTGCCGTAAAATGCTCCAGTAATGTAGAACGTGCCTTCAATAAGAAATATGTTATACGACCAATGCATGAAAACCAATTTTGCACGATTTATTGCAAAATTACACCTTGATTTCAATAATCTTCTGAATTCTGGAAATATACTGCCCGTCGGCAACCACTGAGTAAATATATTCGAACCGGCTACGAAATACATCATTCTGTACTGTTTTTAACCCTAAATGCACTAAATTAAAGTCAAATCTTGATACAGAAGGAAAATAAATAACAAGTGTTTGTTAGTAAATTGTAGAATAGCTTTTACAACTGACGACGGCGATTTTCCAAAACAATCTTGGCTAGGGCTGTCACTAGTGTTGCTTAAAATCGATAGTTCATCAATAATATTTCAACTATCCAAACAATCGATTGTCTGAGAAAGGTATCAATATATCGTTTTTTTTCTTTTTTACGTCCCTAGCATTTTTTTTAAAACAAATTGATGTCTACTGGGGGAAATCCCGGTGACCCGGTGTAAAGTCTAAGGGCAGTGTTGCCAAGTTGTAGGGAATTCCAAAATATACTCATATATATTACCAACCGATAGTGAAATGTGCGGGGAGCGGGCACAACTCCTCCAAAGTGAATATACGGTTAAAGAACTTATGCGGATCTAATTGCATACATCCATTGATAAACATGCTTGTCCTTTAAAATATTAGGAAAAATCAACTAATGTGTTGTGTTCCGTAACCGGCAACCCTTTTGTCAAATAATGTTCAAAAGATCAACTCGCGTTATGTTGGTATATGTCGGGACGGCCACTATTCAACGGCCGTACGCAGTGCTGCCAACAAAACAGGTTTCGAGTACAATCGGGGCCCACGCCCACCACACACACGTCTCGAGAACTCAATCCGAACGGCCACGGTCGGCCTCTCACGCCCGAACTCCTGTTACGAGCGGACACGCTCCGACGCGCGGGTGTATCCTATCCACCGCAGGATATGGGATGTTCTTAAACTCCCACCACTCGGTCTCCATCGACCTCAAGACGGCTTCATCGGGCGGCGTGCAGCCATATCCACAAGAAAAGGGCGATTCCTGATACCACGTTGGGAGACACAGTGAGTACCTGCATATATCGACAATTTAAAGCGAGTTCAGATCCCTATGTATCTAATAGGATACATATTTTGGTGCCGAAAACCCGGGAATAGCAAACATTTTGTTTCGCTATTCCGAACGCTGAGTAAATTCGACAAATTCGAAACATTTCCGACCGCCATGACACGTGGATGGTACCATACATATTGATGCTGTTCAAATAAGAATCAAGAAGGCACATGATTGTTTGCATAAACTGTTAATTCGTAGTGTTTCCCGGTGATTTACGTAATAAAATTCGTGTTCAACATAGTTACTTTGCAAAATACAATTCCTGCCACCACGTGGCGAGATTGAAAATTTGATTGGTTGAGTGGCTATTTCATTATTACCGTTAATTGTGGTGAAACATTTAAATCGTAGTTAAATTCGATTGCGTAGTTGAGTGCGCCGACGCGTCTCGCCTTTCCGCGTAGATGTGGGTAGTCGTGAAATGACGCGGTGGTGAACATCGCAACGTTTCATTTCGTGCAAAGCTGATTTGTTAACGTAACGTTTGTTTTTGTGATCTATTCGTCTCGATTGCCTACGTCCATCAAATTCATTTAAATACGCTGATGTTCGTTTGGTTTCAGTTTCTCACACATTTACATTCGTAATACAAGTTGGCAGACTGCCGCACTCAAAGTCATTTCGTAACGGTTTATTAAAACAAATATATTGAAGTGCCTACACATAAAAAACTAAGCGGCATAAAATACATTCATACTTAGTTGCAAATGCATGAATCATCCTTGACCCATTATTCGTTCATTAGTTGCTACCTGGCCAAATAGGTATTCATTCAAAGAATGCTCGAAAGAGTGTAAATTATATATATTATACATCGGTTTATTTCACGTTGTGTCGAAACTTGTACATTTTATTGGTGTGGCAGTTCATACGCGTTTTGTGCAACACGCTTCGGCTCGTAAGGGTAGACAGTGAGTATAAAGTGTGTTAATCGTAACAAGTTTCGGAGGTCTATAATTTATATTATAGACGTTTTCATTTCATTTGAATCGTGAATTACATACTTTAGGTGCGTAACTTGGCTCACTCGTTAGCAAGTCCACCCGCCAACTCGCGCGTATTGCGACTCGACATCGCATATAACGCTTCTATTCGTAGCGGGGTAGGCAGTGAGTGTAAGGCTTGTTTAATTCTAACACTTTGTTAGTAATTTTGGTAATCGTTTAGAATGTCGTATCGGGGCGTGCGCACGACCAAGCGGAAAGTGAGTGTAACTAAGTCGGACTTAGATCGCCCGAGTAGTCAGGAGTTGCCTGTGCTTCGTCGGAAACGCACCCTTCCTTTGAACCGATTGAAGAAACTTCTAGAAGTTGCTAAATTAGCTAAACATGATGAATCCATTTTGGATTTATTTTGTGTTCAATTCTCTGCGTTACCTAAATTCATTGATAGTTTTGAAACCGCTCATTCAAACTTATTATGTGTGATCGACGACGATGACTATGAACATGAAGATGAAATACGTAGCGAGTTCGATGATATTCTTTTTGAGATTTTGGCAATCCATAGAAAATTATTTCCCGAATCTAATGCGGAACCGTGCGATAAAAATGCGAATGCGTCGTCGGAATCTGACGTCAAGTTACCGAAAATCAACCTACCGTCTTTTTCCGGGGAAATAAAAGAGTGGCCAAAATTCTTTGATTTATTCAATTCGTTGATTCATAATAATGAATCACTTTCGGACACGAAGCGTATGCAGTATCTCGAAACTTGTCTTAGTGGGGATGCATTGGGTGTTATTCGATCGTATCCCATACAAGGTAAATATTACCGTGGTGCGTACGAGGCATTGGTAAATCGATATCGAGATAAGCGAGAGTTGGCTTTTACGTGCTGGAAAGAAATATTAAATATAAATTTGCAATCCCTGTCACCTGTCGAGTTTCGTCGAAATTTAGACTTAATCAATGAGAATTTAAACGTGTTGTCTAGTCTCGACCTTCCTACTCATGAGTGGGACTTCGTATTATGCTATTTAATTTTGTCGAAATTAGATACCCAGACTCGGCGCTCTTTTGAACAAAAACAGGAGGCTACTGAACTACCGCAGTACAAGACGCTGAAAACCTTCTTGTTCAACAGAGCTGATGCTTTAATTCGCGATAACCATTTTTCATCGAGTGGTCAGGGAACTAGTGGTATCGAAAAATCTTCGGACAAATCGAAACCGATGAAATTCTTACCATCAAGCCAATTCAAAGGTTCCGAAGAAAACGACAGTATTTCTTTCAAACAGTAACACCGAGAAATCCGCCTCTAAGGAGAAGCCTCTTCCGCCATCTTCTCAGACACCCGTTGCTATATCCGTCAAGTGTTCATTTTGTTCAGGTGACCACGCGATAAATAAGTGTAGTCCATTCGTACAACTTTCGATTGCGGAACGTAGTGAGCATGCGCGAAAACATCGCTGGTGCTTCAACTGCTTAAAACCGTATCACAGCGTGAAGGATTGCAGGTCATTATTCAGCTGTCACCAATGCCATCAACGACATCACACACTTCTTCACGGAGAAACTGCGTCCATCTCTTCGACAGTCGATGTTCCGGATAATGAGAAACCGGATAATCCGGTTCGCGCGTTGACTAGTATGCGTGAACATTCTTTCGTTTTGTTGTCGACCGCTATTGTTCAAATTCGTGACTCGTTCGG
Source organism: Amorpha juglandis (assembly GCA_949126905.1). Taxonomy (NCBI): domain Eukaryota; kingdom Metazoa; phylum Arthropoda; class Insecta; order Lepidoptera; family Sphingidae; genus Amorpha; species Amorpha juglandis. Next base: position 2,969,632 of record OX421368.1, read on the forward strand.
ACATTTTCAATCATTTCGAGCTGTGATTGACTTGGGTAGTCAAAGTCACTTCATAACCGAGAATGCCGTTCATCGATTGGGCCTCACTAGTGGTCCAACGTCACATAAGGTAAGTGTAGTAGGTCATTCGTCAGCTCCAGTGTCAGGTATTGTACCTATTGATGTTGGATGTAATAACGAACTTCTCTTCAACATCAAAGCCTTGACCTTGCCGCGCATTTGTGGTAAGATGCCATCAATCCGGATCGATACCTCCTCGTGGCATCATATTCGCGAATTGCAGTTAGCGGACCCAAACTGTCACATTCCTGGTCCCATCGATCTTCTGATCGGTGCGGAGTGTTTCGCTTCTCTTCTGTTGCCGGGAACCGTTCGAGGTGCTCCCAACCAACCGTCGGCTCTTAAGTCGGTGTTTGGTTGGTTACTGGTCGGGAATGTGGGATGCGCTGAGTCTAATCCACATTCATTCTTCGTGTGCGAGGAACCCCCACTTCATCACGATTTGGAGAAATTGTGTGAAGTGGAGGAACCAAGCGTCCTTTCGTCAGCGCCTCTCACCGTCCCAGCCGAGGTTTCCACCGATCAAGACGTTGTGTCCTTGCTCTTCAGCAATGAAGAGCAAGCGAGTACATTTCCTCGATCTCGCGACCAAGTCTTGAGGTGTTTACCATCCATGGAGGCACGCCCTCCATGGTGCGACCCGGCTTCAGACAAGTCAGCACACGCCGTTTCTCGTGGTGAGTCACCTTCCGATCGAGTCCACAGTAGTTTATGGTGGGCGGGACCCGCCTGGCTTCGCTTTCCCCAGGGTCGATCGCTCAATTGTAGTTCCGCTTTAATTTTGACTTCCGATGATGCGAAGAATTTGTTTTTCGACGTTTTGTTCATACGGTACTCTTCATTTCGGAGAATTCAACGCCTCATTGGTTGGTGGTCAAAATTCATCAAATTCTTACGGCATAAGCAAATTCGTTCTACAAATCGTTTTTTAAATCATGTTGAGCTTCATGCCGCTTTAGTGATCGTCTCCAAGTACACTCGACAAACGTTCTCAACAACCGAGATTCGACAGGTGCGGGAAAAACGAGAACCATCAAACCTACTGCGTAAGTCGAACCCATTTCTCGTTACGCAGGGGATTCTCAGGGTGGGCGGTCGCCGTGCGAGATCCTGTCGCGGGTTCGAACCCAAGCACCCCGCTCTGCTTCCGAGTGCATCTAGGTTGACTCGCAACTGTCACTCTCCGCGTGTATCGTACTATGAAACGTATCCATCATTACTTGAACCGTTCATGAGTGACCTGTCGGCCACTCGTGTAAATCACGTTAAACCACTTTCTATTGTAGGGACCGACTACGGCGGCCCTTTTCGTATCCAAATCGGTAAGCATCGAGGCGCAAAGATCACAAAAGCTTACTTAGGTTTGTTCGTTTGTCTCGCGACTCGTGCCGTACTTCTCGAGACCGTCTCGGATCACCAATCGGTTGCGTTTCTCGCTGCTTTGCGTCGGTTTTCCGGGAGACGCGGACGCGTCGGCGTTCTTCATTATGATTGCGGGACAAATTACGCTGGTGCTAAGGCACTCTTAACGGAGTATGTGCGAGGTACTACTCATACCAGTAAGATTGAACTTCGGTTCAATCCGCCTTCAAGTCCCCACTTCGGTGGAGTGTGGGATATATAAACACTTTCAAATTTAAAGCCGTCAGGCCTCGGATCAGTAATTCTAATAAAACGCATAATCCGATTCCTTCGCATTGGCCGCTGGCTCATGTTGAGGGACTGTATCCGAGTCCTGACGGTGATGTCCGTATCGCTGCGAGATGTTTGACTGAAGGCTCGTGCCACACGAGGCCTCTGGTCAAACCTCGTTTCTTTCCCAACTCGAAACGACTAACTTAACAATGGAATTTTCATTTAGCGGACTTAGGTTAATAATCATGTGCCTTTGTTAGGTTAGTTAGTTTATTTCTTTCATGTTAATCGAAAATACATTAATGTATTTTGGTGGGCGGAATGTTCCGTAACCGGCAACCCTTTTGTCAAATAATGTTCAAAAGATCAACTCGCGTTATGTTGGTATATGTCGGGACGGCCACTATTCAACGGCCGTACGCAGTGCTGCCAACAAAACAGGTTTCGAGTACAATCGGGGCCCACGCCCACCACACACACGTCTCGAGAACTCAATCCGAACGGCCACGGTCGGCCTCTCACGCCCGAACTCCTGTTACGAGCGGACACGCTCCGACGCGCGGGTGTATCCTATCCACCGCAGGATATGGGATGTTCTTAAACTCCCACCACTCGGTCTCCATCGACCTCAAGACGGCTTCATCGGGCGGCGTGCAGCCATATCCACAAGAAAAGGGCGATTCCTGATACCACGTTGGGAGACACAGTGAGTACCTGCATATATCGACAATTTAAAGCGAGTTCAGATCCCTATGTATCTAATAGGATACATGTTGTGTATCCAACTATCATGGCAAAAAAATATGTGTGCTGTGCAGCGACATCTGTTCCTTATTAACGAATATTTTCCAAAGCAGGGCTCATTATGAGTGAAAAAGAAGCCGGCTGAAGGAAAATAATTTGAATATTATATTAAATATGTTTATCAATCAAAATTTAAATATGTTTTAAAATTAATTAAATATGTTCGATTGTTAATACAAAAGTATAATAAGTTGTGTTTCATTTTATACTTATAAAAAATCTCGAAAACTATCGATTAAATATCGATGCATCAATTGCTATTTTAAAAACAATAGATACTAACGGAATCTCAAACAATCGATGTTTAAGCAACACTAGCTGTCACCAATAATTCCGCTTGCCCAGCCCCGCCAGAGTCCCTTACAGTGTTGCCAGATGACCATTTCTCATTCCCAAGGTTTACGTAAATACCACATCAAATACCCAAATCCATTAAAAAACCCCAAAAGTGAAATATCCGGAGATTGAAACCCCGCTCACCTCTCTTATCTCTTTATTACCCCTTCAAAGTCGGCAGACGACAATGCCGAACTTGAATCCATTATCATTATTATGTTGCAATCAGGCAGGCAGTTTGTGCAATTGATATGTTTGACCTATGTGCTGGAGCTCTACACTACGGTTTCATTCAGAGGTGTTGTCAAGTCTCATTTTAAATTGGTTGCCCCTTTTCATTGTGACCACATCCTGTGGAAGCATGTTCGATGCCTTTACCACTCTGTTCTTTAGGAAGTGCATGTGATATTTGTTATTGGATCAATTTTTTTACTATGACCTATGAAACGAGTATTAGTGTCTTGATTTAGCAGGTTGTGGAAGCCATGGATATTATAAAATCCGTACAATATTATATATTTCTCAGTGAGTTTTTCGTGATGTCTGCGATGCTTTAGGGTTATTAGTTTTACCATTTCAAGTCGTTTCTCATATACATTGTGTTTTAATAGTTTTTGTGCCTTTGTGAAGCTGCATTGTACCTTGTAAGAAAATAAAAAGTATGAATTCCAAACTTCAAAGCATATTCAACAATTGGTCTGACAAACCTTTTTTAAGTTGCACCAATTTCTGGGGTAAAAATGCCAAAAGCTTTCCTGATTAGATAAATAAGACTTTTGGCTTTCTTGCTGATCGACATTATATGGTCTTCCCACTTTAAGTTTTCTGGTATTTTGGGCATTTCGTGGGCAGTGAAGATTATTAATTATCGTAGGGTGAACCACTTGCTCGTCTATTAAAAACTAGTTAAACTAATTATGTGTTGTTTGAAACAAAATAGAGACGGCATTAGAAGTAAAGCACATAAAATAGTTCCTAATTTCCGCGGTACCGAAATTTTCTTCCCCTTAACCCCATTTCGTTTCCCCAAATTTACCCCAATATGTTCCCCATAATTGGAAAAAAATCTCCCCTAATCTGTACATTCAACTTATGTTATATTATTAAAAAAAACTATGTACTAACTTTATAAAAATATCTGCCTCTCTTGGCGTTGTTTTCTTGTAATTCTGAAAGTGCAAAAATGATGCCAATATGTAATTATCCTTTTTAAGTAGTATACAAGATTCACATAATCCGACATAATTATTTCAGAAATAAAACGCAGACTGTGGGCCAAGTAGGTGTGTATATAGCATGTTTATACATGTGTGAGTATTTTCTTTTTGTGTGAGTGAGTATGCCGGTCATTGTAGTGTATTTTGTACAAAGTTTTTTGCAATAATTTGTGGTTTTTATCGTTTAAAAATGTACAGAATTTAAAATGTAAATTGTTTTATGTTGCAGAAGTGGTTTAACGTAAGATTATCATTTGTCAGTGTAAAGCAAGCACGCGATGAGGATTTCGGTGACATGAAGTTTTTGAGAAGAAATCAATATGGCACTTGAACTCGGGAAATGCAGATTATGCCTCAAATTGGGCGATTTCTACTCCATCTTCACAGTGGACAATGGAGTCCAGCTGGCGGAGATGGTTATGGAATGCTCGCGGGTGAAAGTAAGTTGAATGTGTTGAAGTTTTATTTTGTCATTTTACAAATTACCAGATTGTGTTGCACAAAACACTTACTTAAGTTTGCTGCACATAGGATTATAATGTAAGATACATTCAACATCATATTATTTTCTTCGTTTGAATGATATTGGTAACCAGCTAGTAAAAATAACTTGGAGACATCACGCGCGGCACGAAGAAGAGTTGTATGAGTGTTAGTTCTTATCTAACGACACTCGTAATTTTAATTGTCGTAAGGGACACTTGGATGATTGAACCTCACTCACGACGATTTCAATAATTTACAGAAATTACACTATTTACATTCTGATATCTGCCTCTAGAATACTCACATAATTATTATTGGTACATATTAATAGTTTTGACAATGCTGTAAACTCCAATTTATTCTTTTTTTGAATTATGCAATGGTTATTATAAACATTGAGCCACATTTGTTTACAGTATGCAACTTGAGTGTGTTGATACTGTAAAGTTCTTGTTACACCTGCCTTGTAGGTCACTATATCTTTACAAACAACATTATGTTAATTCATTGTGAATGTGTTTAAACTGAATTCTGCGTATGTTATATGGGTAAATATGAAATACTCGGTGCTTTTTACTTGTTGCACTAAAAGGTTAAACATGCTTGTTTCACTTGATTTTGAATTAGATGCTAATTGACAAAAGGCATGGTAAGATATGGCATTGTAATAAAAAGTTTTATTTTGTTAAAATGTTGTACAATTTAATTAGGTTAATAATTTTATATAAAAGTATCCTAGCTGAAATAAAATCAAAAATTCAAAGATATAAGTTAGAAGTGTTAAAATCTGATGGAAGGAGTAGTTATTAAATGATAGAAAAAGAAGCATGTCTGTCTGACCTCTATGTCCGTTACAATGTGCAGGCAAGTGAAATATTTCACCCACTACCCACCTTGTTCATACCAATATGTCAATTATTTATTTATAAACCAATTTAAAAGCCTTCAGAAAAAGTTTCCTTTACAAAATATTTTCTGTTGCCTAAGGAATCACATACAAAAATGTAGAAAACTATCCAATTTCTATTGTCATGTAATTTTGGTATAGATCTTGTATGTCAGCATTACTGTAAATTTGTTGCAATTCATATGAACTTGAACTTGAGTATTTTTATTTGGTTTGTGTAAAATTGCTTATCAGCATTTATAAGTTAATGTGGTAGGTTTGACTTGCATTTTAACTATGTGCATACTATTAAGAATTGTTACCAAGGTAATGTCTATTTATTAAATATTGCTTGTGGCTCCACATATATTCGCTGGTGGTAGGATATTCATATCCACCCAGATAGCGCCATACATATGGTGTTAAAACCTGCCATAGTGACCCACACACCTTGTGTGGATCGCATTCCACGATCAACCAGTGTATATCCGGTTCTCCTGAGGGGATTGTGACATGACTTGATGGTTGGGGCAGGGTACATTCTTGTATCGCTATGCTTGCATCAGTCATCCGCTTGTCCTGTTGCAGGCCCCTCGATTTGCTTCTCTCTCTGAAGAGGGATAAAGCATATATACAGGCCCGCATGATTCTGGTAACCACTGATGAACTCATTGTTTATCAGTGGTCGCTAGTTTTTTGGACTGCACTACGCTTACCATTAGATGTAGTGCAGTCACTTTGATGAGCCAGGATAAAAAAAAAATAACATAAAAATCACATATTTACAAGCTCATGTGGACCTAGACCTTACTACATGGGCCTAATATAGGTCGGCAGACTTTGAAATACTCAGGAATGCAATTTAGATGTAAATGTTTCCTTCATCATTGAAGCATGCAAATACACTGAAAAAGTCAGAGGTGCTCTTGGGCTGAGTTCAAACCTGCAACTTTCTTGCTGAGCTTTGGCTAATTGTCTGATTTGTACAATAAAACTGAATTTATTGAATGATTTTAGATATATGAAGGTGATGGGTTACCGGAAAAGGTGTGCTCAGAATGCATACAGAAACTCAGCAGTGCATATATTTTCAAACAACAGTGCGAAAGAGCCGACCAGGATTTGCGTCGCAACTATGTACCACCACCAGGTAAATGCATTTTATTTGTTCATAAACCTTATTCTACAGCAATAATATATATTGCTGGTGGTAGGATATTCATAGCGATTGGTGGTGTTAAAACCTGCCAAAGTTACTCACTCGTCTTGTGTGGATTGCGTTCAGGATCAGCGAGTGTATGTTCAGTTCGCCCGAGGCGCTTGCGACATGACTTGATGACTTGATAAACTCATTGTTTATCGGTGGTTGCTGGTTTTTCGGACTGCACTACACTTACCATCAGGTGTAGTACAGTAACTTTGCCGGAACTTTGCTCAGAAAAAAAACATTAAAATATTCCAAAATAAAATCAGCCATCCATTCCGGATCATGGCCCATTGCACTACCTAGTTTAGTTGTAGCGCGCGCCATTTTAGAATATATTTTATAGAGTCAGTTCACTTTAAAAAAATTGACTTCTAATATTTCGCTGAGCGTTTAAACCCTTAGTTCCCAAAGTGGTTGGCGTGACAAAAAAATGGAGGTCCACAATTCGTAAGCGGGGGACTACGAAAATTTATCTGAAGTTTTATTTATCGATAGTGAAGAACTAAAATGTTGTTTTAACTTCACCTATCAATGGGCAGATAATATTTTAAGAATCTCAGCCACTGTTACTTGTAAATTACATATTCAGTAGCTGCAGGGGGTCCAGCTAAATTTTGAAAGTGATATGAGAAAAATGTCTGAGAACCTCTGGTTTAAACGAATGTCGCGGAACCTTTGTCAGTAACATTGTCCATATGGAAAACACAAACACGACATGCGTCTTCTTCTTTTTGTTGGGTATGGCTCCACCGTGTATCGGTGATTTCGCCAATGTCGATAGTAAAAATGATTGGTTTCTGAACGAAATACTGTTTCAGTTGCACAGATAAAAAAGGTTTAACAGAAAATTATTTGCATGAAATGCGTCATGTTCCCGCTCATCTAGCATAGCATGTTATGTCTTGATGGTTGTTGTGAATGAATGGTTTATACCCAACCAAATTGCAGGTTTCGGATTATCACCAAACCGTCAGAGCAGCGACTCCGCCTTCTCCACTCACACGGAATATTCCAACGTGAACAAATCCATATCCACCGAGGGAAAAGTGACGCCAGCAAGTTCTGACCGCAAGCGGAGGACAGAAAGCAATAATACTAACGATGACCGCCATGACTACCACACCGACATCAAGCGCGATAAGCGCGAGAGCCTCACCAGGCCCACCAGGCTCAGCAAGAAACCAAAATACCTCAATAACTCCATGGATTCGGACGACGACAACGCCGGCAGTCTGACAGCCGAGAGTGTCTGCACAGAGTCCAATGAGCCCACGAAAAGCGAGTTCAAATGCACCAAATGCCACAAACAATTTAATAACGTATATGGGCTGAACAACCATCTGAGAACCCACCGACTGGATAGATTGGAAGGGACAGTGACATCGGCCAGTACGCCGCGAGGACGCAGCATCGAAAGTGACAATGCTTCATCAAGCAGCAGACAAGACTACCCCAGTAGCACTAAACGTGTCACCGAGCTCAGGAGGTTGGGCAAAGCCAAGCGGAACGTCAAGAATTCATCAATAGATTCTGACGACGATGACAACGGCGATTCGAGTTTCAAAAGCGAAACCGCCGGCACGGATTCTGATGACTCAACACCCAAAAGCATGTACAAATGTAAACTTTGCCCCAACGAGTACACGGGATATCGGGCTCTGAACTCGCACATGAGATTCCACAAACGTGAAAGTTTAAAGGAAGAGACGCCGGAAATTTCGATACCGATCGCGCCGGAAGAACCGGACGACGACAACCTGAGTTGTGTAAAATGCGGTAAGACTTACAAGTTGAAGATAATGCTGAAACGTCACCAGCAGTTGTGCAAGCAGACGCCACAGAAGCAGTTAACGCCAAATAAGCAGCCGACACCGCAGAAGCAGCAAGCACCAACGAAACAGCAAGCACTTCAGAAACAGCAACCACCACAGAAGCAACAAGCAGCACAAAAGCAAACACCAGTGAAACAAACACCGTTGAAGCTAGAAACGCCACCTGGATCGCCTAAGAAAGAGCTGCTCGTATGTCTCGAGCCAGTGGACGGCAAGCACAACGTGAAGGTGGAGTGTGATATCTGCACCGCCAAGTTCAAGACTTTAGACAACCTTAATAAGCATCTGAGGGTAGTTCATGCGGCAGCGCCTAAGAGGAGTCTAACGCGAGCCGCCGGCAGCGTCTCCGTGACCTGTATTTACTGTCGCGAGTCTTTCGACGATTATTATGTCCACAACGCTCACTTCAGCACGTGCCCGAAGAAAGACACTCGGGAGACGTTCAAGTGTCCTCTCTGCCTTGTAGTCTCGTTTAAGAAGGTGGCGTATTTCGCACATATAAAGAACACTCACTTTGAGCCGGAGACTAGACAAGTGGACCCTAAAGAGGAGGAACTCAAGTGCAGGTTCTGCAATAAAGTACTCGCGTCCCAACAGTTGCTGGTCACCCATCTCGCCGCGCACATGTCTAACATCGACGAGTCTGCCAGCGAAGATACCAGGTTTGGATTCAAGTATTTTTTTAAGTAGCAAGAGATTTTTTGTTGCTTGCTTTCGCACCGTCATTCACGAAACGCTGGTTCAGACTAACCGCATCTAAAATGCACCATTCATTATGCTTCAAATGTGATCATTAGTGCCTTATTTTTAACCGACTTAAAAAGGAGGTTCTTTATTTAAGACAACTTAAATTGCATGGGAAAGGTAGTCGGCCATCAAGTTGCGATTTACAAATCTTATTTTAAACGTATAAAAACAATAAACCTATTTCCAGAGCCGTACCCAATACATCCACACCAGAGACGTCGAAAAGCACTTCAAACTGCATCCACTGCAACAAAGAGTTTAAGTACAAACGTTCGTTGATAAACCATGAGTTGTCATGCTCGATGCGGGACAAAGAAACGGTGAAGAAGGACGATGATGTGGAGAACGAGGCGGAGTCGAGTCAGGACGACGAAGCAGATGACAACACGTGCGACATCTGTGAGAAACAGTTCTCCTACAAAGCGTTGCTGTTACACCACAAGCGGACCAAGCACACGATGTGCGCGGGTGTAAAGCGAGCAAGTATCACACTAAAAAACTGTCCGGTGAAGTGCATGATATGCGACATAGACATGCAGGTGAAGGACATACATGCGCACAACAAGGAGCACATATCGATGAACATGAAGCCTCGCAACATATACACGTGCGGCGCTTGCGGTGAATCCTTCAAGAACTTGAGCGCACTCGCCACGCACATCAAGTTTGTGCACAGGTAGTTTATTGAACTTATTGCCATTGTCTATGACGTCTTGATAATACATGTCATGATGATAACAGCCTCCGTGGCGCAGTAGGTGAAGAGCCAAATGGGAAACGAGAGACTGCGGGTTCGAGACCTCGCACCGAGACAAATTTTTGTGTGACTTATTTATGGATCATAAAGTAATGGTCTTGGTATACCCAATGCACGCGGCCTCACATTTTACAGTCGGCTACTCGTGCACTGCGCCACGGAGGTTGTATTAGTCAGGACGAAAAAGATTTGACAGGTGTACCCCGACATACCGCGACATGTACTCTCAGTCTCCCAAGCCTATAATAAAATCTCTATTATACATATAAAATATATAAAATGTCTATTTAAGGCCATTTTCATGTGAAAAAATATGACCATAAATACTTAAGAGACATGTTGATTGCAATTTGAGTTATAGCCCTGCTGTAGACAGTTTTGTTTACAGAATGAATGGGCCGGCTCGATCGGGTCGTTACCACCGTCCCACAGAAAACCGACGTAAAGTAGCGGCTTGCTGAGGTCCAAACCTCCTCGCCGTCCCAATCCCTTATTTATCCCTTTAAGGTCGGCAATTCGCCTATGAATCTTCTGATATTGTGGGCGTACATAGGGGGTGAGTTCACTTACCATCAGGTGACCCACTTGCTCGTTTGCCGGTCTTTGATGGAAACAAATATATACCAGTGTTAATATCCATATACCTTCCATAACACTTCGGAAGTACAGTACCAAATGCATCTTCCCTTTTCAGAAGCAAATCCAGGTCCTGCGACAGGACAGGCGGATGACCGATGCACGCACAGTAATACAAGGATATACCCCTATACCCGCACCAACCAACCATCAAGTCATGACTAATTGTCGCAAGCTCCTACCCCTTACATTTATTTGTATCCTATTCCAGGTTGAACAAGGAAACCCCAAACGAAAGAAAATACCGAAGCATAGACCCGGCGGCTTTCTGCGAGGTCGTGGTGGCAAAGACAGAGCCCCAGGAGTGGCCGCAGGGTGTCGACTTCAGCTCAGTGCCTGATGGCGTGGTGAAGATCGAAGGGCAGCCGGACGCTGAGCCCACTGCGTTCGTGTGCCCCACGTGTGGGAAGAAGATGCCCTCGGCCAATTCCCTGAGGTGTCACATGGCCTGCCATGTGAGGTATGCCGCTGGCGATGGCAGGAAGTTCGAATGCTTCGTCTGCAAGGAGGTATGTTTGTACTGTCTAAATCCGAACGCAACTAAGATAGTGCCTCGGAATTTATCGTATTTCCGGATTATTATCAAAATGTTAGTGTATGTGAACTAGGATTTTGGTTTATGTAATAGTTTTTTTCTTTGTTTGTTTCTCTTATCATCAATCATTAGTCTAGTGAAAGTAGGTTAAGGCTGAGAACTATGAGGTTCTAAGTTCAATTCCCAACATATCAGTCCTTATGTACACTGCTGGGAATAGGCCACTTGAGTGGCAGAGACACTGCAGAAAGTTTTGTCTACAGCACGAATGGGTCGGCTCGACCGGATCGTTACCACTGTCTCACAGAAAATCGACGAAAAGTAGCGGCTTGCTGCTGCGTTTCGTATGATGAGTGAGATATCCGGAGGCTCAAATACCCCTCCCCTTCCCAATCCCTGAATCCCTTCCTTTTGAGGTCGGCAACGCGCCTGTGATTCTTTTATTGTTGTGGGCATGCATGGGCGTTGAACATAACTTATTACCAGGTGACCCACTTGGTCGTTTTCCAGTCTATGCTAATAAAAGGCCTCTTATTTATCACATCACTGTTCTCAGCTGTGTCCTGAAATATAGTGTTGCACCAGTATATTTAACCAGGTTGGTGGATACCTGCCACCAACCAACAGTGTGATATTTGGTTGATTTAGACTTTGTATAGCTCCTTGCCTGTCGCTGTCCTTTGATGACATGTCTGCTGATGATGGCCTGTCAGTCATAATACAATTAGTGTGATAGACGGAAACCTCTACCTCTACAAATCTGAAGATAGCTGATCTTAACTGTACATCTCACTCTTTTTCCCATATGCTATTAAAGTACTGACTGCTTGTCTTCACCACTCAATGACATGATCTGGCCATCTAGTGTTTTCTTCTGCCCTATCCAATTAATTAAATTATACGCATAAAATAAACAAGGTTTCCAAGAAATTATCTTTTACCGTGTTTTTGTTGCAGGCATTCAGGTTCCAAGTTCACTACAAGATGCACATGCGCATCCACTACAACGATACAAACCTGGACCCGAAGCTGCTTACCTGCTCCATCTGTAGTCGCAAGAGCAAGAACCTACGAGCCGCCCGCGCCCACATGGCCTTCCACAACCAGACGCGCTTCCAGAACAAAGACTACCAGTGCTCATTGTGTAAAAGAGTATTCCAGAATCGAAAAGTGTATCTCTACCATATGGCCATACATCAAAAGCGAGGGGATAGTGCACAGTCAGTTACAGGTCTTGGTCTAGGAAAGGATATTGATAAAAACATGTTTGATGGTACAAATACTTGTGAGCTGTGCGGGAAGGTTTGCGATTCAGAAGTGTCGCTCAAGCACCACATTATATGGCACAAGTCGAAAGGTTCCTTATACAGTGCAAGACACGAGTGCACCATCTGTAACATGCAGTTCACAAATAAAAGAACCCTCACTCTCCATGTACGAACGCATTATGAGAATGATAACGGACCATACAAATGCCACCTCTGCGAGAAGGGCTTCACCGACGAAGATTATTACCGTAGACATGTGAAGTCGCACAATTTCGATCATTCCTCGCATAAAAAACGGATAGAGAGACTACGGAAAGATCAAGTTAAGTGTCCTATCTGCTCACGGTATTACCCAGATTTGGTGAAGCTCATTCGACATTTGAAACGAACACATCCAGAGAGCAAAATGATTAAAGCGGATCCGGACGCGCCGCCACAACGATACTATCCTTGCCAATTGTGTGCTAAAGTGTTTATAGACGAACGAAGGCTACAGTTTCACAAGGAGGCTCATCTCAGGAAGCCAGTGTTTTATAAGTGTAAGTTTTGCGGTAGGAATGCGATGTCATTGAAAGCTCATAATATTCACATAAAAGCTCATCTGGCCGCGAAACATATTGACGAACCTCTGAAGTGTCCGCATTGTACAGACACCTTTGTGAAAGGATATGGCCTTCACCATCATCTGAGAGATGTGCACGGCATTAACGAGACTTGGATTGCCGAAAGAACCAATCAGGGTCTTGATGGACCTCTCAAAGACCTCCAGTGTTCCGTCTGCCACAAAATATTAGCGAGTAAAGGAAACTTCCAGCGTCATATCGACTACCACAACTCGTTGAGATGCAATTACTGCTTCGAATACTTCAGCACGCACAGATTCCTCGAAGGACATTTGTCTTTTATGTGCGAAAAGAAGAAATTAGTAGGCGACACGGAAGTGTTCCCCAAGCGAGTGAAGTGTCATATTTGTTACAAAGCTTTTCATTTACAAGTGAAACTGGACTGTCACTTGCGGACGCAGCACGGCATCTCGGTTACTAAAGAGGCCTCGGCCGGCAAGAAGGAGATCGTGTGCGACTACTGTTTCAAAGTGTTCGAGAACGAATACGCGTTGACTACGCACAAGATTTATCACAGAACCATCGGCTACTACGGCTGTAGGTACTGCTCGAAGAAGTTCGGCACGTTGACGCTTTATAGGAAACACAAAACTAGTCATCTATATGGGTTAAACGTCGACAACCCGACGAAATGCGACCATTGTGACGAAAGGTTCGTCGCGTTCAGAGATATGATCAGTCATATGAAAGACGAGCATGGCGACGATAGCGAATGGATTATCATGCCGAAAGACTCCATCGAGGAAACATGCGGCATTTGTAACAAAACCTTCTTCAATTTGCACAAACATTTGTCGTACCACGAGGAGAATAAATGTAAAAAATGCGGCGAATATTTCTACTCCGTGATCGACTTTGATAACCACCTCTGTGCTATAGAGAGCGACGACGAAGAGAACGGTGATTCTATCAATGGAAACGGTTCCAAATACGAGGAATGCAACTTCTGCTTCAAGCCTATCACCACGACCAATTCTAAGCTCAAACACGATAAAATACACAGAGGATCCGGATCGATATCTTGTCGTTTCTGTTCGCTTAAATTTAAAACCATCGATGCATTCAACATACACGCGTTTACCCACCGAAGTAGCAAATACAATAAGAGGCCGATAAGATGTCGCCAGTGCGGCGAGAAGTTCGTGAAATACGGACCTTTTATAAAGCACATGCGGTCCGTGCATAAGTCGGCGTTGAAAATACATTATCGTGCCACGGTGAAGCCCGAGCGGTGTGTGGTGTGCGGCGACGATTTCCCAAACTTGCACAATCATTATCGAGCGCATCTCTTAAATCAGTGTCAACAGTGTCGAAAATATTTCACATCGTACAAATTATTCACAATGCACGAATGCGACAAGGAGGACGGTGATCCGTCTCAAGTGTTCACTTGCGACCAAGATCTGGTAGCTCTCATAAACGCTTACGTGCCAAAAGACGAGAAGAATGGTGAGAAATTGTACGGAGATAGCGGTGATGAGGATGATGATAGTCGAGTAGTCAACAATGACGTTTCAACGGCAAATAATGATAATGCAAAAGAATATAATGGCGAAGTAGATGAAAATGAGGCGAACGACGATACTGAAGAATTCTCTCAAGATGAAGAGCCTGATGTAAAGAATTTTGGAACGTTCCAGTCCCCAGTCATATCGGATGTCCTGTCTCTGTACAAGAAGGAGGAGGTGGCCAGCCAGTGTAGTGAGAACAACAGTCAGACGGGAGATAAAGACGTATTTGTAATCAGTAGCGATGATGAGTCATTGGATGTGGAAAACCACGGTTCCCCGATAGTTGTGGTTGATGACTGAAATAATTTTGACCTATTTCGCCTCATATAGGTAATTTAAATTTTACAGTTGACCATTTGGACTGCACTGTACTTAGCATCAGTTCTAGTGTAGTCACTGCCGAGTCTAGATAAAAAAAATTGTGCGTGCGGTTCTATTCACACAATGTTTATGCGTACGTGTTTAAGATGACGGGTAACCCGTTAACATAATACAAATAAAAAATATTGAGCTCTCGCAACCTCAGTACTGCATGCACATATGATACAAATTATTTATACATTAATTTTATAAGAAAAGTTGTATCACTACACAGATAAATAATCCCAAAAGCGTACATTACAAAGTAGTAATACGCGACTCGTCACCCCATTGTTAATGTTCTGTCAATTCTTTTGACCACCTAAGTCAGTTGGTTGACATATATAAAACACCATTTGCTGTATTTGCAAATTTAAAGACACGAAGATTGCCAAAGCCCACCTCTTTAATACTGTACTTTGTTCCTACAGCCATCTGATTGGTCAAGAGAATGTACAGACAAGTATGTGACCATATTATTTAACCAAAACAAGTCATCTGTAGTGTTATAAAAACATATAATAAAAAATATATTTGTAAAAACTATGGAGAATATTTACGTAGTCTTTCAAGGAGAAAGTATGTCACCAGTAATGTATTATTCTTAATGTAAATAAGTTTCGTTTGAGAAACCATTTTAATAGAATTATTTGTGTCTTTTTTGATGTCCTATCGATGTATTTTGGTACTAGTTTCTTTACTTGCAATATACATATAGTTAAGAAATAAATATAGATACTAAGTAGAAATTATATATAATCGTGCATTTAAGGTTAAGTGTGAGAAGATTTTTCCTATCTGTACTTTGAAGTCTTTTTGGATGAATGGTGTAAATTAGTGTTGGGTACTGTCGCAAAATAAGGTTTTAGAATTTAGGTGGTGGTAGTGTAAATCGAAACGTAACTATTAAATTCGGAAATGTAGAAAGAATATATGAGGAATATAATATTGCATTTATATAAATTACATTTTTGAAATGTAGTTAAAATTTGTTTGTCAAAATTTATAGGTCAAAGTTAATAAAATGAACAAAGTACAATTATAAATTTTTTAATTATTAATGTCCCAAATATGTTTAATTTGGTTAATATTCCATATTATGTTTCCGAACTTCGATGCTTCGTTTCGGTTTACGGGATAGCCACACCAGCCCCTATCTTTATTTATAAGTTTATTTCGATGCAAACGGTACAAAACTTGTGTGAAAGGTACGGAAGTTATGTCTTCCCATTGCTTGAATGTGATTACCTTTGTTAATTTTATTATAACAGTAAAGTGTCAAAGCACCTGTCAATAGTTGCACCAATTGGGACTTAACGTGTAGTTTAACAGTTTCAAAAATATAATTTAAGGAACGATAATGACGGTGTTAGAGTAGGCATTAAAGCTTTAAGATTTATAATATTTCTATAAGATTAAAATGTAGGTAGTTTTGTAATAGGGTAGTTGCTTCAATTTGTACATTAAACGCAAGAGAAAAATATACTTTAAGGGTGATTATACAAAAGTTGGGTAACTTTTGAGGATATTTTGTTTACTATAGTTATTCAATCAAATCATTACAAATTCGGGTCTATATGATGGCTAATCTAATGATTATATTGTTCCAAATCGGGCCAGTCACTTTTTTAAGTAGATTGTGAGATATTTAAAATTTTCTGAATTTGACTGCCAAAGTCCTGTCAAAGTCCGGTAAAAGTCGTGTCAAAGCCGTGTCAAAGTCCTATCAAAGCCGTGTCAATGTCCTGTCAAAGTCCAGTCAAAGTCCGGTCAAAGTCCTGTCAAAGTCCGGTAAAATTCGTTTCAAAGTTTTTTTTATTTTTTTTTATTGCCGTAATAGTCCGGTCAAAGTCTTGTGAAAGTCCGCTCCAAGCCGACTGGTCACTGTGTGGCGCCATCTGGGACTTCGAAATTATCGATGTTCCAGGGAGGTCAGCTAACGCTGGCTGGTCGAGGGACCGCTCGCGTTACGGAACGTTTCGGTTCACCCTCCCATAAGAAGTTATCACTTCAAAAAACATCAGTGCTATGGAGACACGTCAGTCCTATGGCGCGATACCTGACAAAGGACTGACGCCAACGGACTGACGAAATAGACATAATTTGAGGTTATAATCAGAACTAATGTTTTTTTTGATAATTTCGAATATCAACAAACTTCATTTTAACAAATCATAGTTAACTATGTATAAACGAAAATAAACCTCAGATTAACAAGAAAATAACGACTCACCACAGGACTGACATTTTGACTGGCTTCGCACGTGTATAGACAACAAACACAACCCAAACACTGGTACTATTATGGCGGCCGTCAAATTGTGCGGTCCGCAACTAACTTCATTAGCAACATTAAAACTTAAACAGGGATTTGACCTTGACTCGGTGATATTCTCGGCGAATTTTAAATTTAAAGAACACACAACGGACTGACGAAAGAAACTAAACACAAAGTTTCTTATTTTTTATTAAATAAAATGGAGAACATTGCATTATGAAAGTTGTAGTATATAATACTATGTACATCACAGATTGTAGTAAATTAGTAAGTTTTCCTAAATAAATGATAATGTTTAATGGATAGTCACTTGATTGTTGGTTTTCGGGATTGTGACATGCCAACGGACTGACGTTTTGGGTATTAATTTTGTTTTTTTATTAACTTGTATTTAAAATGAAGAAGTGAAATTGGGTGACCAAATAAAGGACTTTTCATTGTTTTAAAATAAATTGTTATTTCAATACAATATAATAAGACTTTGTATATATTGGCTGGTGACATTGAGTTACCCAATTTTTGTAGAATCACCCTTAAATAAATTGTATTGATATATTACATTTTTAAATAGTATAAAACAAAGTCGCTTACCGCGTCTGTCTGTATATCCGCTAACTCCTAAACCACTCAACGGGTTTTTTAAACGGTTTTCACCATCAGTAATTTTTCAGTATTTTTTGTATATCACGCTATGAGCCATGGGAGCAGGGCAGTAACATGTCTGCAGTGAAACCGAGAGGGGCAGCTAGTAAATAATAAAAATAACAAATATTCAGGGGTGAGTACAAAGTACCCTCGATGCATGAGTCAGACTTGCACATGACCAATATTTGTTAAAAAAAATCCTTCCCCGGTGGAAAGGATCGTTTTAATGGAGCCTAACTATTCATGAGTGGGTTTTAAAATCCTTTCAATTATAGACTGGAAAAGTAACTCAAAGATTAAAATAAATAAGTTGTCAACTACCCTATTGTAAAGAAATATCTGAATCTCTGGCAGTTTAACAAATGAGCCTGGGTTCGTGTAATTTGTTATTTTCAGTATGTTTTTATGTTTAATTGACTTTCTGCTTTCACCTCATTGGTTTAGTATCGCCTCTGATCTAGTGGCGTACTTGGCTGTGAAACCAGTGAGGTTCAGGATTAGAGCCCTGGGTTGGAGATATCAAAATTGATGATAAAAAATTTGTATTTTTTCATACGACATTAGCTTATGTACTGCCAATTGTTTTGAGAATATTTGTTTTTATTTTGTTATAAAAGTATTACGGTTTTGCTACTCGCTATTATATTAATTTGCTGATTATTTACTTTTGTGTTTCTTTATGATTGCTATTGAAATTTGAATAGATTTTCTTATTTTTCTCTTTATCATTCCAATTTGATTCGATTTTTCGTTGAGCCATGTTAAGCCAAAGGTGAATATGAGAGCAGCTTGTAAGATTCATTGGGCTTTACTAATAAACATTGTATATGTTGGTAATAGTTATACAATACTTTGTCTTGCTATGTTGAGTGACATTTATTATAAGAAGAAGCGAGACAAAACACTGTATAAGTATGACACTCGTATACAACATTTATTAGTAAAGCCCATTATGTATAAATAGACTTATCATACGATGTATATAGTCAGTCGATTTCATAAATTAATGACAGTTGATTCTAATGCTTTTTGGTTCCCGACTTGTATTCACGGATTGCACTGTTACTATCAGCACATACTGATAAATAGTTTAACTAATTTGTGAGTGTTAAGTGTATATGTGTGTTTGTATAGACACAATGATTGTGCATGTCCTGACGTGACACTGACCACTGCCATATAAATGACATAATTACAATTTTACGCATACTACTTGAAAGTAAAACCCTCTCAAGCGGTTTGTTTTTAACAGCCTCTATGGCGTAGCTGTGAAATGAGAGGCTGCTGGTTCGATCCCCGCACTGGGACAAATGTTTGATATCCAAAATGTTTGATAAATATTTGTATCGGGTTTGTGTGTTGTGGGACCGTAAGTCCCTTGTAGTTACTGATGTTCATTCTCCTTCCGTAATCCGCTGAATATTATTTGATTGACTAGTCCAGTATTTCAAATCGACAGTTTGTGCTCTTACATAGTTGGGTGAATGTGCAGTAACTATAGAAATTACTATTAGGTATTACGTAACCGTTCTAAAATATATATGACTTGAAATGATTGCTTCTATGACATGACATAGTGAAAGATTTGTTTTAAATGAAAAAATAAATGATTTAAATTAATAATGTTTATTTATTCAACATATTATGACCCAGATTTAATAATTACAGAGGTTAACATAAAACTTAGTAATATGGGCAACGCATATATCACTATTGACAATATTTTATAGTTTGGGTATAAATTACTGTATTCTAGTGGTGGGCGTGAGTGTTCACCCCCTTAACACGCCGAGTACAATATTACAATTATGGGCTTCTGCAATATTCGTCAAATTTGAATATGCGATTAATGATTTTATACAGATTTGTATAATGTTGGATTATGTACAAATTTTTCTATTGAGTGTCTGACCAGGGACACAATTCTCTCGCAATCGAAATAAAACAAAATCGCATCTTTTGTTATAAAATTTAAGTTGAACTATTCTGAAAATCTCGGACTCGACATTTCTCGTAGGTTAGCTGATCGATTGAAACTTCGAAGATAACCATTCGAAATTTTACAGTAGAGAACCGACTCGGATGGCTGATTCGAGTCCGACATTATCTTCAGGGAAATGAGAATTGCATCCCTGGCGCAGATTTTTTTGCATATTGGTACTTAATTGTAAAAGTTTGCCGTATTTAATTATAGTACTGTATCTCGGTCTCTCTTGCTTTCATACTTTAGGAGACTAGCATTTTTGCGTGAACTGATATCTTTCATCGCCTCTAAGGATATGAAAATTACGATGAAAATTTTGCCACTATAACTGCGTTCCGAAAATGTTAGTACCTACACTTTTTGCTTAAAAGTTTAATAGCTCGACATAAAAATCCTGTCATAAATCCTTTTGCGGTTACTTATTACCAACACAATGCTGAAACAGTTAATTCACATTACATATTTTCAAAGAGCAATACATAAAATATTGGGGCAAGTATTGACCTTTTTAAATAATACGACATACGAACTGATTACTGATTTATTTGTAGTAAAGGTACGAATTAGTTGTAAAAACGTCTAACACAGCAAAAATGATAGTAAGGGCACCTCGTGTTATAAATATTTACACGTATCACCGTAGTCACAATAGAAAATATTTATTCTATCACTATAAAAATAGCTTACGCCTCCATTATTATACCATTAATGCTAATACACTTGTGCAGGCGCATTAGAGCGTCTATCCAATTAGAATTGGGTGTATGCCGACGCGCTGGTGGTACAAGCATAGCGTTAATGACGTGAATCTAAATCTGAATTAAAATATTTTTAGTTTCTTCCGCTTTTAGTTCAAAGTCAATAATTTTAACCTCACCTAAATAAAGACTCGTTACTATTTACTCTAGTCGATACTAGTAAACTATTTTAGTCATCTTTAGTTTAGGTGGTGAGTACAGAATAGACACAAATATAGAGCCGCGATGCTGCGACCAGACTCTAGTCAGATTGTAATTAAATATGACATTTGACATGGCCTATGGCCGTGATAAGCTAGCTGTACTACGTCACATACGCCTCAGAATACACCCTGGGATATATTAGTTCTGTAAAGAAAAATATACATTTGGCAGAATTCTTGTCCATGACAAGCAAATAGCCAGCCTTATTAATTTGATATGAGCCATATGCTTCATTCACGTTTCCGCGTGAAATGGTTACATTAAAGTAGAGATAGCAAATAAATATTTAAAAATAAACATGAGGCACTAATAGATTATCGCTTTACTGGCTTCCATTTCGTTTTCAAAAGTAATACAGTTTGAATTACCTATTTTTTTTGTTGACCGTACAGTCTTAGGAAATGTGGTCCTTACTGTGCCGATTTATACACATTAACAAACCAGTCCGGAAGTTGGATAAGCCTGATACCTCATTTCAATTAGTCAAGAAAATAAAACTATCGGTTACTTGAATTTAAACAACATAATATTTTGAATGGAAAGTTTGACTTAGATAAAGGGCGCTTATTATTATTAAAAATATGTTACGCTGAAAACATCCCACCCTTATTGAGTAGTTACGCGAAAATTATCCGAATTACAATTGGGGTAAGGAGCCTTTTTGCGTAACTGATTACTATTAACATTGAAGAACAATTTTGAGCATTTTTTACATTTTAGAAAATTATCAAATGATCAATTCACACCGAACCGTGTGGCGTAAAAATGTAATACACCGAAATCTGTTGACAGATACGTTTTAATTTAATGACTCATGTTTATTAATAAGGATTAGGAAGTTTCTTATAGAATCATATGGATAGTAAAATTTTTGCTTGTCAAAGTTGAAAAAAAACTCGCCGAATTGAGAACCTTCTCCTTTTTTCTAGTACGTTAAAAATACCAGCCATATACAATGTGTTACCGAAAGGTGATTGGAAAGGTGCAAATTTAAGCCACGTAGAGTCTACGATATACATAAGTATTTCAAGTATCAAATTCGATTGCATTGCTAAGACATGAATAAAGCATTTCTTTTTCACCGAATGAGTAACATATCGAAATTCGACTTACCATTTTAGAAGACACTAAATGATAAACAGCTGAGCTTTTGTCTCGCTCCAGCATTGTTATTCTCGCTCACACACATCACTTAATTTATACTTTATAGGGATAGGATCGATCTTATCGATTGTAATAAAGGAGTGATTAATATTAATTAGCGTAAATGTCTAGGTTTTGATAAAATTCGGCACATAAATACTAACTCTCGTGTATATAACGAGCCTTAAATATGACCACACCTTTCTGTAACACGTAGTAAATATTAAGAGGCGTATGAAAAATTAGTTAGCTTGGTATAGAACAAAAAATACAAATAGACCGCATAAATAACTACTAATTGCAAAGTATGTGCTTTATAACGATTTTACGCCATAGCCTCTCATTCGTATGAGTTTTCTTAGTTTTGTTGCAATTATTGCCTTTTGTAGACAAGATTTAACTACCTATCCTGCCATAACGCTCGGTGTGAACCGACCCTTATTCAGTATATTGCTCGTATAATGTTGGTGTTCGGTGTTACATCTATTACACCTGTTAACTTACAATGAATAATTCAGTATTGGAAACACAATTAATAGATTAATAATTGTCAAAATCGACTAGATTTTTTTTCTGTCGTCATCAATCTCCTTATAAACATTAAAAAAAAATATTTAAACTAATCAACGTTTCTTATTTCTCTGCGTTACTTCAAATGTTATAAGAGTGCGAGAAAATAATAACCAATATTTAAATATTGATTAAAAAGTTTATACAAGGGGTCTGTATGTTTAATTGTTAATTGTGTTTCCAAAACAATATTACCTACCTAAATATTAATAAAGAGTACAAGAACATTATCATCACCATTGTTTCACCTCAGTCGTTTCACATTTATAACAATTATATACAATCATATCATTATATTTATTATAATTTTACATTCAATTAAAACATAATAATACGTGTTACAGTGATACAATCACTGAGAGAAAATTAAATTTTTACAATGTAGCATAATATTATCCGAAATGTTTCTATTTATAGTTGCTTATGATGCCTTCGATTATGACTTTTTCTTATATTGTAAATCTCTCTCAGCGGCCGATCACATTATACTAAAAGAAGTCGCCAAGCGCTTTAAAAACTATGTATATGATGGTCACATTTATACGTTACATAAAATAATATAAAATTATCTACATACTAAGTGAAACTTGATCAACGTTTTAAAAAGTTTTTGAACACAATTTTAGGGAGTCGACACGTTGTCATTTAATCGATATTAACTTGTTTTTATCGATATTAAAATGTTCATTATATATGCACATCACAATGAATGATTAACCTCCCATAGCATAAGTTGTTGCGTTGCTCGCTGTTTATTTGTAAAAATACTTAATTTTCTACTTTTCCCTTATTATCTTGGTGTTAGATTTTATACTGCGATATATGTATCGCAATGTCGTTAGTTTGGCCTATATTTTTTTGTCTTCTAAAATCTTTAATAATCGACATCTAGTGCGTAAAGCCAATCGTCCCTGACTAGTTCACACCAGTAATATTATAGTACACCACACACAGGTTGGTAAGCGGCCGAATATTGCCGGACTGCTTACATAAGCATGTATGCTGGATGGAGAGTACCTGATACTATATCCGACTAGATAACATCCACTGTACACATGGTGAGAAAACAAAGTGACTCGTTCCGGCGGGTCACATTAAGTCGGTGTTTTACCCGTTACTTCAAGCCAGCATAATTTGATCGATAATCCGATTACACTGGCTCTGGTCGATGCGGGATTCTAAAGTGGTTTCATTCGTTAAACGTTTTCTAAGTTACGTATGTATACATTGTTAATTATGGCTTGCTTTAACAATGAAGGAAATCGGGAGGAAACATGCATATCATAAGATAAGTTGTCCATAAGAATTTTACAATACACCAGCGTGGTAGATTAAAGTCCTAATCCCTCTCATTCAGTAAAATGTGCCGATTTAAATGATTAATATACATAACTTAAAGCTTTAGTATAGTTTTGAAATATCTTTTTCAAATTTTAAATGCAGTTTATATCGTTATGCGAAATTTTAACAAAAGCATATTTTCAATAACAGTAATAAAACAGTAAATATAATTGGACAAATATTTATGTAAAATTCTTTTAGGTTTCAAATCGATTATACATAGCTCCCCATAATCGATAATATTATTACAAATTTATTTGGAAATTGGTCTATGATTTCGATTGTTACAACACTTTTTATTTCTTTTTACCGATTATGAAACATATATTTACATATCGTCCTTAAGAGATAGTGGAAATAAAGTAGTATACTATTATAATTCAACTCATTTGTACGTGCGGTACTATATCTGCAACGTGTTTTCATATATCGTATTTATAAGCTCACGTAAACACATATAGTATCGCCTGCACAGATGAGTTTTATCTGCAATGTATGATTTCTTACAAGTATAATATTTTATTATATAAATAAACATGGAGCTATTCAATTTTCTGTCATTTTCTCCATTATAAGAGTGATAGTTAGTAATGACTATACAGGCCGATACAAAATTAACAATCGATAGTTACGTTGCAGTCGAGTGATTACACAATAATGTTATGAACATCCTTACAGTCGATAAATTAGAAACAGACTTCAAAGCCGTAGTAGTCGTTCGTTACACAGAATGATCCGTTATTGCTATTTTAACAGTCGTTAGTTAGTAAAACAAAGTCATCTTTAATCGTTTGTTATTACACAGGCTGATTCATATACGAGATGTTATCGGGAGAGTATACAGGCGTTTCGTAACATCTTTACAGTCGATACGAGACATAGCCGTCCTAAGCCTGCGCTGGTAATAAACTATACAGGGTGGTGTATTATTACCAAGTTTGTGTGAAGTTGTATAGTTACCATGTGTCACCGTTGTGGTCTGTGGTGGTGGGTCAGTCGTCCCACTCTCCGTCGCTGGTCTCGTCGCTGTGATCGCTGTCAGTCTCGGAGTGCATCGCGCGGGATCTCTCCTGCAGTGCCTTAGCGAGTGCGCCGGCCAGACCGCAAGGTGTCGCTGCAGCCGGCGCTGATGATGCACCGGTGCTGCCCGACCGGGATACCTGGGAATAGTGAAAACACTGTGGTTTTGCTGCATGGAGGTTTTTTTAATAGCAAAGGTTAGCAAATGGGTCAGCATTGCCGAGCATAAAGAACAGGGATGAGGAATGGGAACGGGAAGGCTTCCGGTGATCTCACTCACTGTACACTATGGCAGGTTTTAACACCATGTGTACGGTAGTTGCTATCTGGGCGGATTTGAATATCCTACCACCAGCAATAATACAAAAAGAAACCCTAATAAGAAAACAGAATTGATATTGGTTGAAAAATTAGACCTAAATTAATATTTCAAATATTGATTAAAACGCGTGTGAAATATAATGAAGGACTAGTGGGACCATCTCGCTATCTCCCTCGCACGCGTGTATCGCGTTATGACCATCGTATAGGTTGACGTCATTGTATATGGCGTGCCTATCATGCCTTCCAACAGATTTAAATAGCCTTATTACCTAAAAATTTTTGAGGGGATTAATAAAATTCTTTTTATTATAAATTATAGGCAATGTAAGCTATCGTAATGTAAGCCACCTTCGATTCGCGCCAAGCCTTATGCCATTTGTTCATCACTGCTGGGTACATTTTTAACTATCGATTACGATTTATTATGCCATCTTATATCTAGACATTTAAAAAACAGTACTCACGGATCGGAGTTCGATTCCTTGTCTAATCTCACTTAGTAGATTACTTCTGCTATCCTCAACAGGCGCTGGTTTGGCGGCCACTTCCACTCTCTGTTGATTAAAAAAAATACAGTAAGCTGAATTCGCTAGGTATGGGATATTCACACTGGGCGAACGACCTGTTCTGCTTTGTCATTCAGTAGAATAAAAAAAGTGTGCGTCTCGGGACACTCGACAGAAGTGATAATTTAAACTAATGTGGGTTGAAGTAAGAGACTACCTACTGCTGCCGTATGCGTGAGAGAAAGGGAAGCCAAACAGAGTGGCGCCGCAACGCGTTTCGTTACGAAGCGGTTTACCCTCCCGTAAGAAGTTATCACTTCATTCGATTGTTCTGCACTGCACTTCAGTCCGGTTAAAATCCGGGCAAAGTCCAGTCAAAGTCCGGTCAAAGTCCTGTCAAACTCCTGTTAAAGTCCTGTCAAAGCCCGGTCAAATTCCTGTCAAAGTCCGGTCAAAGTCATGTCAAAGTCCGGTTAAAGCCCTGTCAATGTCCGGCCAAAGTCTTGTCAAAGTCCCATCAAATTACTGTCAAAGTCCTGTTAAAGTCCGGTCAAAGCCGACTGGTCACTGTGTAACACCTGGGACTTCGAAAATTCTCGAAGTTCCAAGGAGGTCGGCTAACGCTGGCTGGTCAGCTGGCCCGTGTGACGTCTCACGGAATGTTCTCGAATACCGCTCGCGTTACGGAACGAATCGGTCCACCCTTCCATAAGAAGTTATCACTTCAAAAATAAATGGAGTACCTTAAGCGTCTTGTTGCCAGTGCGTATGCTCTCCATGAGTGCGGCTCTGGGGTCTGCAGCGGCGGCCGAGTCTGTGGAGGCGGACGGCTCGGGCGGCGGCGGCGGCGCGGCGGGCGGCGAGGGCGGAGGCGGCGGGGGCGGCGGCGGCGGGGGCGGCGCCACACCCGGAGGCGGGGGCGGAGGCACCGATGGAGGCGCGCTCGATGGCGCTGTGGACAAATATAACAGTGTATAGATATCGAGCATAGAGAAATCTTTGGGAGAGGCTTATGTTCAGCAGTGGACGTCTTGTGGCTGATGATGATGATGATGATGATAGATATCGATATATTTTAATCAAGTGTTACCGTTAGCAGAGACTAGATGGCAAGACATGTCTCGCGATCCGCAGGCGTCTCTTTGTTTTATTCTCTTCATAAATCCCAAAAATGAGTCAATATGAATATAGTTTAAGGGCCACTCATACAAATTCATTAGATTCATAGTTATAATCAAACCAATATCTTTTGCTGAAATCGGCCATAGATCGTAGCTATTTGAGTGGTTGAGCCACGCTGTAGACAGTTTTATGATAAATGGGCTGGCTCGACCGGATCTTTACCACTGTCTCGCAGAAAACCGACGTAAAGTAGCGGCTTGCTGCTGCGTTTCGCACGATGAGTGAGATATCCGGAAGCCCAAATCGCCCTCCCCTTCCCAATTCCTAATTATCCCTTCCCTTTGAAGCGGCAATGCGCCTATGATTCTACTGATATTGTGGGAGTACATGGGCGGAGGAGATCACCTTGGTCATTTGCCGGTCTATGCTATAAATAAATGAATATCGTATCAGTTCCAATACTTACGTTGCAAAGGTCTCGGCGGCGGCGGGTTCCTGGGCGCGGCGACGGAGGGCGGGGTCGGCGGGGGCGGCGGGGGCACCGCGCGCGCGGGCGGAGGGGGAGGCGCACGAGATGCTGGAAAGGAACAACATAATCATAAAAAAAAAAGTGTGCGTCTCGGGACGCTCGACAGAAGTGATAACTTAAACTAATGTGGGTTAAAGTGAGAGCGGAGGAGCCTGCCTACTGCTGCCGTATGCGTGAGAGAAAGGGAAGCCAGAGTGGCGCCGTAACGCGAACGTTACGAAGTCCGGTCAAAGTCATGTCAAAGCCCTGTCAAACTTCTGTCAAAGTCCGGTCGAAGTCCGGTCAAAGTCCTGTAAAAGTCCGGTAAAAGTCCGGTCAAGGTCCTGTCAAAGTTTGTCAAAATCCGGTCAAAGCCCTATCAAAGTCCGGTCGAATTTCAGTAAAAATCCGGTCGAAGTCCGCTCAAATACCGGTCAAAGCTCTGTCAAAATCCGCTCAAATACCGGTCAAAGCTCTGTCAAAATCCGGTCAAAGCCCAGTCAAAGTCCGGTCAAATACCGGTCAAAGTCCTGCCAAAATCCGGTTAAAGCCCAGTCAAAGTCCGGTCAAATACCGGTCAAAGTCCTGCCAAAATCCGGTTAAAGTCCAGTCAAAGTCCTGTCAAAGTTTGTCAAAACCCGGTCAAAGCCCTATAAAAGTCCTGTCAAAGTGCGGTCGCAGTTCGGTTAAAGTCCGGTCAAATGCCGGTCGAAGTCCGGTCAAATACCGGTTAAAGTCCAGTCAAAGTTCTGTCAGTCTTGTCAAAATCCGGTAAAATCCCGGTCAAATTCCTTTCAAGGTCCGGTCGAATTCTGGTTAAAGTCCAGTCGAAGTCCGGTCAAATACCGGTCAAAGTCCTGTCATAATCCGGTTAAAGTCCAGTCAAAGTCCTGTCAGTCTTGTCAAAATCCGGTCAAATATCGGTCAAAGTCCTGTCATAATCCGGTTAAAGTCCAGTCAAAGTCCTGTCAGTCTTGTCAAAATCCGGTCAAATTCCTTTCAAAGTCCGGTCGAACTCCGGTTAAAGTCCGGTCAAATACCGGTCAAAGTCCTCTCAAAGTTTGTCAAAATCCGGTCAAAGCCCTATCAAAGTCCTGTCAAAGTTCGGTCGAAGTCCGGTTAAAGTCCGGTCGAAGTCCGGTCAAAATCCGGTCAAAGTCCAGTCGAAGCCCTGTCAAAATCCGGTCAAAACCCGGTCAAAGTCCTGTCAAATTCCGGTCAAATACCGCTCAAAGTTCTGCCAAAATCCGGTTAAAGTCCAGTCAAAGTCCTGTCAGTCTTGTCAAAATCCGGTCAAATTCCTTTCAAAGTCCGGTCGAATTCCGGTTAAAGTCCAGTCGAAGTCCGGTCAAATACCGGTCAAAGTCCTGTCAAAGTCCGGTCGAAGTCCGGTTAAAGTCCGGTCGAAGTTTGTCATAATCCGGTCAAAGCCCTATCAAAGTCCTGTCAAAGTCCGGTCGAAGTCCGGTTAAAGTCCGGTCAAAGTCCGGTCGAAATCCGGTCAAATTCCGATCAAGTACCGGTCAAAGTACTGCCAAAATCCAGTTAAAGTCCAAAGTCTTGTCAAAATCCGGACAAAGCCCTGTCAAAGTCCGGTTAAAGTCCTGTCGAAGTTTGACATAATCCGGTCAAAGCCCTATCAAAGTCCTGTCAAACTCCGGTCGAAGTCCGGTTAAAGTCCGGTCAAAGTCCGGTCAAAGTCCGGTCGAAGTCCGGTCGAAGTCCGGTCAAATACCGGTTGAAGTCCGGCCAAAGTCTGGTCTAAGTCCAGCCAAAGACCTGTCAAAGTCCGGTCATAGCCCGGTCAAAGTCTGGTTAAAGTCCGGTTGAAGTCCGGTTGAAGTCCGGTCAAAGTCCGGTCCAAGCTGACTGGTCACTGTGTGACGCCACCTGGGACTTCGAAATAATCGATGTTCCAGGGAGGTCAGCTAACGCTGGCTGGTCGATGGACCGCTCGCGTTACGGAACGTTTCGTTCACCCTCCCATAAGAAGTTATCACTTCAAAAAAAACTGTATTTTAATTTTATATGTGATTGAATGGAAATATCGATATGACATTTATAATCTATCGACTACATTGGCAGACGTCGACTGCTTCTTATATTAGTTGTGTTTGCTTTCGTTAACTGTGGTTATTGCGACATAATTAATTTTGCGATAATCATAAATATCCGATATTTTTCGCGGCTTTAAGACCTTTATCTATCGATATAACTTGTCGTGGGACGGTAAGACCGTTGAATAGTAACGGCATCGTTTAATAAGCATCAATTGGACGTAGTTACGCAAAAAGGAACCAATCCACAGCAACGCAAATGAGGATACTGATTTTGTTTTGATAAATTCGTAATTTAAATTGATTTTAATACAGTAATACCCCGGACTTACGCAATAGGTGGGACCGAGCTATAACCGTGTGTCGAATTCCCGTAAGTTGGGGTACAACTTTGCATGCACTTTTGAGTGACATAATTTGAGTTTATCAATAAAATACAACGTACGTAAACAATTCAACGCGGAACACGTTCGAACCTGTCGTAAACGGACCACTAACATGGCGGAATAGGAGAGCTGACGCGCGCGGCTATCAAAAAGAAAAACCGCGTATCTCCGAATTCGCATAAGTCGGGGTAGTGTAAAAAGGGGTATTACTGTACTGTATTTTTTTGCACATGAATTAAATAACATGCCTTATTTTCCAAAAAAAACCACGAGATAAAAATTAGTTTAAAACATTGAATTTAGTAAAACAAAATCAGTATTTCCATTTGAAGTCGCTGTGGGTTGGTTCCTTTTTACGTAACTATGTCAAATTATGTAGTGTGTACGTACGTGGCGCGGGCGGGTGCGGAGGCGCGGGGCTGCGCTGCGGGACGGGCGGGGCTGCGGGCGGCGCCGCGGGACGACTGTTGTCTGCACACACACACGGTTTAACATTACACGCAGTCTATTGCAATATGTCTATCATATGTATGTATTCGAATCCTGTCCGTAAACACTTTCGGTATTAAAAAGCACACGAGCTGACTGGCCTATTGGTGGTAAATGACTACCATCCCCACCCATGGATATCAGTAATACCATCGACACAAACAAGTTGTTGCCAACCGAAACAAAAAAATTTTTTTTTTATGTGATTCAATAACGAGACGAGCAAGGCGCTCGCCTGATGGTAACCGCCACGCCTGCCCATAAACATAAGCAACACCACACAGAACTTTGAATTACAAAGCACTGCATGACACTGAACTGCGCTCGTCACACCGAGACATAAGATGTTGTCACATAATCCCCAATAATTTAACTGGCTTCAATGTCCTCCAAACCGAAACACAACAGCGCTTACACTGTCGCTTGACAGCAGTAACAAACAATGCGGTAGTGGTACCAACCCAGACGGCCTCTCGCGTACGAGGGACCTACCACCTTGTATAAAACTGAACACAAACACATACTCCTGGCCGGTTTCGCGTTGATCGTGTGCAGGTCCTCCTTGACAGCGGCGATGCCACCGTTCGACTCTATGAAGCTGTATATGAACTCTCGCGTCTCCTCGTCCTGCAGCTGTTTGTCCGACACGCCGGCCATGTTGAAGAACGAGAGCAACTCCTCGTTGGGCTGCGTCGTCTCCACGTCGAAACCTGGAGGAAACGGATCCATTATTAGGGAAATTGTGATTCACTGTTGAAGAGCCTCCGTGGCGCAGCGGGCGAGTAGCCGGCTGTGAAGCAAAAGGCCAGGCGAGACAAATGTTTGTGTGATCCACAAATATTTGCTCCGGGGTCCGGGTGTTGTGAGATGGAGTTTCTCGTAGTTCCTGATACCCACGACACAAGACTGGTATCTTACTGTGGGGTCAGGACTATGTGTGTGACTGTTCGGTGTACATATTTATTTAGTAATCTTGAACTACATCTTTTGTCTTTGTGCAAAGTAAACCCGTCATAAGTTAATAGGAGTGAATATGCAAAACACAAAATGGGGGGCTTGTGGCATGACTTGATGCTGGTTCGGACGGATATATGGGTACATCCTTTTATTTCTGGATCTGCATCAGTCAACTTGTCAACCTGTCCTGTCGCAGGCCTCTCGATTTGATTCTTCCCTCTTCGGAGTGTTAAGAAGCATTTATACAGGCCGGCATGATTCTGGTGACCACCTACAATCTATATCAAGTGATTTCAGACCGATATAACTCAATTATTTTCTAGCGCTCCGCCAGGGCCCGCGAATTTCCTTTACTTTAAATATACCTAGGGTGTCTTATGAGTCATTCTTTTTCTAAGTTAAAACTTACAACCCTCGACCCTTTACCGCCCCTCTGGAAGCCTCTAGCAGCCACAAGGGGGCGTTGTCGCACACTTTGAGAAAGACTGGGCTAAAGCGGTAGTAATAAACTCATTACACATAAAGATAAATATAGTAAGTCACGTGTAAGGATTGCAATCCGGCGTCACATTCAGTCCGGCCGGATCCGACCGGATTTCCATTGAACCGGCCGGATTGATCAAGTCAGGATGATTTTCGCTTTTCGGTTCAAAATGATATAAAAATTGTAGCTGTATATTGCTACCGGATCCGGTGAACGTTTAATGATGCCGGATCCGCCGGATTACCGGATCCGTTTTTCCGGATTGCAATCCCTAGTCACGTGCGTGGTACCTTTGTGCGCGTCCCATCCTACGTGCGATATGTGCTTGAAATTGCTAGGCAGCCCGATATCCGCCTTAGTTAATGTTCTCGTTTTAGATTTCTTCTTGCCGCTCTTTAACGTAAACGTGCCTGCGGAATATATATAAAAAAAATATTATATGACGTATACGTGAGTATAAAATACACATGCGCAATGGTCCTGATTGGCGGGATGAAAGAATGTGGGCCGTCAATGCTTCCCGCGATTGGTTCCTAAGTTAATGCTAGTCATCTATTGGTCTCTCACGAGGCATTTAGTTCTTATACTATGCACACTAGTGGGATGGATGCATATCCTTCTGCGCTCACAAACCGGTAATAGGTTAGTTGTCTTGATTTTTTTATTATTTTAATCAATATTTTACGTTACCCAAAACCTATTGCAGAAAGAATTGCATTAATCCGTCCACAAAAAAAAATACAAGTCATTCAAATCTGATGGAGTAGGTACTTGTATGTACAGACGAAGTGTTGTTACATGCCCTGACGTACTCACATTCGTGAATGCTACGACCGTGTAAAAGGCATAAAATCATAAAAAAGCACAGCAGCAGAATAAAAGCATAGTAAAGCTGTCAAGTTGGTCTTCTGAGTGAGTTATCAATCCGATGTGTCCCGAACAGATGGTATGGTAAAAAAAAAATGTGTCGCGTCGTCACATGCTCGTGTTCTGTATATATTATTAGTATTTTTTTTTGCTTTTTTTTGGCGGGAATTCTGACAGTGCTGTTCATCGTTTATTTTAATTTATTTCATAAACTAGTTTAGAGTTGTGTTTGTTTTTTTTCTTTTTTTTTTATAGCATAGGCCGGCAAACGAGCAAGTGGGTCACCTGATGGTAAGTGATCACCACCGCCCATGTACGCCCACTACCAGAAGAGTCATGGGCGCGTTGCCGACCTTAAAGGAAAGGAATAATTAGGGATTGGGAAGGGGAGGGGATTTGGGCTTCCGGTTATCTCACTCACCGTACGAAACGCAGCAGCAAGCCACTACTTTACGTCGGTTTTCTGTGAGACAGTGGTAACGATCCGGTCGAGCCAGCCCATTCATGCTGTAGACAGCGTGGCTCTACCACTTTTGTTTGCTGTATAATAGTGTTGTGGATTAGTTCAATAAACATTGACAGTGATGAACAGTGTATGGTAACATAGAAATAAGAGAATTAAGCATAGTACTGATAGGAGTTAACACCAAAACTCCGGCAAGACCTTGAAATCGACCGCACCCGTGTTTCATAGTTCTTGTAAAAATAACTTGAGAATAAATTATACTTGACACTGGCAAAATGCATAATGATGCGAAAGCCATAGATAAAAAAGAAGAAGAAGAAATTGTTACTTCACGTTGGTCTTTTGTAAGTGAGTAATCAAACCGAAGTATCCCTTTGATATAGCCGGACAGATGGTAGGCAGGGCTCCGAAGTATCGCGGCGTCACACGCTCTTGTTCTGTATACAGAGAGTCAGTAGTGGTGGGTAGTGAGTTACCGGAGATGTTGGCGGCCTTGGGTGGCGGCGGGGGCGCGGGCTCGGGCGCGGGCGGCGGCGGCGGCGGGGCTCCGTTGTGTCGCGGACTCACCGCGCTCACCGCACTCACGTTGCTCTGGGTGCTGCTCACGCTGTTGGCGCGCGCCGCTAACATGGAACGCTGCCGTCGTTCTATTACAACATGGAAATGTTTTATCCTGGTGTTAAAACCTGCCATAGTGACCCACCTTGTGTGGGTCAAGTTCCAGGGTCAGCCAGTGTATATCCGGTTCTTCCGAGGGGCTTGCGACATGACTTTATGGTTGGTTTGGGCGGTTACAGGGGTACATCCTTGTACCTGCATCGGTCATCCGCCTGTCCTGTCGCTGGTCCCTCGATTTCGGTCTTCGGAGAGGGAAGAAGCATTTCTATAGGCCGGCATGATTCTGGTGACCACCGATAAACTCATTGTTTATCGGTCGTTGCTGGTTTTTTGGACTGCACTACGCTTACCATCAGGTGTAGTACAGTCACTTTGCTGTGCTCGGGTAAAAAAAAAAACCTGGCTCGGTAAAGTTTATTGGAACGAAGTTCCTTACGGCAGGCTTGGAGGGGATAAGGATTTCGCTGCGTGACCGAACTGAAAAAAATGTGATAGTAAAACCGTAAGAAAAATGCGTGGAATAAAACCGTTAAATGAGACGTGCGCAGGCGCGACAGTCGCATACACAGACGAGTAGTGTATAATACCTTTCTCTTTTATTTCTATTTTTCTATTTCTATGTAATTTTATGTTGTCAAACAAAAATAAAGAGACATATTTTGTTATTTTAGTTGATAATTTGAATTACGATGTTTTTTATATTAAGTAATTTATTATTTCCTAAAATACTGAATTTCCTAAATACTTTCTTGTACTTTTTGTTACTTTTTTCAGTGGTAGAGCCACGCTGTAGACAATTTTGTCTACAGCATGAATGGGCTGGCTCGACCGGATCGTTACCACTGTCTCACAGAAAACCGACGTAAAGCGGCTTGCTGCTGCGTTTCGTACGGTGAGTGAGATATCCGGAAGCCCAAATCCCCTCCCCTTCCCTATCCCTTTCCTTAAAGGTCGGCAACGCGCCCATGATTCTTATGGTGGTGGGTGTACATGGGCGGTGGAGATCACTTACCATCAGGTGACCCACTTGCTCGTTTGCCAGCCTATGCTATAAAAAAAAAAAAACTTAAATAAAAACTAATCAGCAAAATTTAAGAGAAAAATCAAGAAAACCTACATAAAATTGAGCACGACTTTTTTTGCAATTTGTGTCGATTCTACAGTAGCCGAAGGAACTTCGTTCCTACCTGGTGTCCCACGACACCACAAATTTTTTACATATATATCTCTTTTGTGTTTATTTTTCTTTGTTACCTTTACACCTGCCATGTACATCTCTGCGTCACCCAAAGGTTGACTGGGAGATAATGCTTATAGCATTAAGTCCGCCTTTATACTCCTTGTATATAAAGTGTTAAATAAATACATAAATAAAGTGATTACGCTACACCTGATGGTAAGTGTGGCGCAATCCAGGAATAGTGTCGACCAACGACAAACAATGTGTCCATCGTAGGTCGACAAGATCATGCCGGCCTGCCTAACTGCTTCTTCACACTCTGTTTATAGGACCCTATATTATAGGAAGGAGGGAACACGTCTGCCAGCAAACTATTCCACAGCTTAATGGTCCGGCAGAAGTAAGATTTAACGAACTTTTTAGTTCGAGTCGAGATGGAGGAGACCACGAATTATTTCCGTCACACGCCATGATGTAAGCGAGCCCATAGCTATATCGCGCCCAAATTCCATTCTCGAGCATGGAGCAAACTAGTAGACTGAGACAAAGCCTTAGAATGCTTCAAAATTTCCATAACATTAATCAATAAATGACCATCTCCATTGACAGCCTCCGTGGCGCAGGGGGCGAGTAGCCGGCTGTGAAGCGAGAGGCCGCGGGTTCGATCCCCGCACCGAGACAAATGTTTATGTGTGATCCATATTAATTGTTTCGGGGTCTGGGTGTTGTGAGACCGAAAGTCTCTTGTAGTTCCTGATACCCACGACACAAGACTCGTATCTTACTGTGGGGTCAGGACTATGTATGTGACTGTTGGGTGTATTTATTTATTTATCTCGTAATCCGTGGATGACCAACCACTACTGTTATGATCGCACACCCTGTTTGTAAACATAAAGACCAGCGAACGTGTTGTAATAACTATTAAAAATAAACATGATGGTGTTGACGACAAAAAGTGCAATGATTTACGTCAGAACAAGAATAATAATGAACAGGAAAAGTGGATTTTCTCATGGAATATCATATTACCCATTAACACTCAAGCACTCCGTGACACTGGAATGCGATCGCCACTCCGAGAAATACCATGTTAAGTTTTATCATCATCATCATCAGCCACAGGAGGTCCACTGCTGAACATAGGCCTCCCCCAAAGATTTCCAAACCGACCTGTTGGAAGTGGCTTGCATCCAGCGACTTCCTGCGACCTTTATCAGGTCGTCTGTACACCTTGTAGGCGTCCAAGTTTCATAATACCCAGTAATTTCACAGTGCTTACACACTGGTGCTTGGAGGCAGACTACCGAGATTACCCTCGCGTCACCACACCCACGACACCTCTGGTATTCGGCAGTCTAAAAACACAATGAGTGATTTACCTTCGCGTCTGGTTTTCCTCAACTCGATTTTATCGATCAATATATTCATCAGCACCTGTGCCTCATCTTCGTTGGCGAAGTTGAATGCTGTCATATATTCCTGAAACGAAAAACAACAGTGTCAATTATGTTGTTGCAGACGAAACTTTTTATTTTTATTTACAACTAGCTGTTGTCCGCGACTTCGTTCGCGTGGTTATTGTTCAGTTCGCAGAGTTTACATTTTAAGTTTAATTTTTTTCGTGAGATTATTTAAGACTATTTTTTTAAATAAATGTAGCCTAAGTTACTCCTTGTTACATCAGCTATCTGCCAGTGAAAGTCCCGTCAAAATCGATCCAGCCATTTCAGAGATTAGCCGGAATAAACAGACAGACAGACAGACAAAAATTGAAAAAAATGTTGTTTTGGTATATGTACCGTGCATACATCCAAATGCACTTAGTAAAAAGCGGTTATTTTAATATTACGCATAGACACTACAATTTTATTTATTTGTATAGATGTATAGGTAGGCTTGCGTTTGGCCACTATCTCGCCTGATGGTGAACGATGATGCGGCCTAATATAAAGCACGCTTGCCTAGCAAAAACCGATTCACTCGCGACTTGAAGACACCCAGATTATATTTATGGGGAAACAAAGACTCTGGCAACTTATTCCAGATCTTGGCAGTCTGAATGATGAATGTGGAGGCAAAGTGTTTGATGCGCGGTTTGGGAACATCCACCATAAAACTAACATTAACTAGGTGTAAATGGGCCACCAACATCTTTAATTTTTTCTTTGCGTTGCTTTGTGATACAAAGTTCTGTGTGGTGTTGCTTCTGTTTATGGGCAGGCGTGGTGCTTCCCATCAGCCGAGCGCCTTGCTCGTCTCGTCATTCAATCACATTTTCATTCATGTACACGTCACGTAGAGGCGACGAGTGACGTCGTTTATGACTGCATTTTATGTAATTGGCCATAGTTTTCTCTATCACCAATGATCCATTGTCTATTGTATTATATCACTGACAATATGAATCACTGTGTCGTGTTGTTTGTTTACTGACGTCGCGAGCGCTGTAAAGGACGGATTGGGAAAATGATCGATTTTCCTCGTATATATTTTTGTCTAGGGTGACACCCATGCTGCGGGGAATCCATGGCGAACTTAGTAATGAGGTAAAATTAATGCCAACGTGAAACTATGTATACTTTTCTAGCGCATCAAAATCTCAATTTTCTTTTGGGTTTTTGAAAATTGTAGGCTGCAGGCCTGCAAATCGATCCTTCAACATAAAATCGATAAATATTATTTCGCAAAAATATTAACTAAATTAAATACGCAATTATAATGTCGAAAATTGCTAATTAGAGAAAAAAATATGTTTATAAAAGCTTAGCTAATAATATGAGTGATAGAGCCACGCTGTAAACAGTTTTGTCTACAGCATGAATGGGCCGGCTCTGCTAGGTACAAACATTCAATAGAATTGATCAATAAAACCATACAGATTTTGATGATTCAAGTCAGTTGATCAAATGTAATCATACCATGTGAATCATCGAGGAATGGCGAATAATTACTAATCGATTATTAGATATTATAACCAATTATCGCGGCATCTCTCTCTCTCTCTCTATAACCATAATCTCTAGGCTATCTCTAGGCTCTAGTAATAACCATATCAAATAGATTTGGCAGAGGTGACGCGGTCTGATTGTTTCAACATGTCATGTCGTTCGGCGAGGTCGATGACTTTGAATTCGTTCAATGTCGAGTATTGTCCGCTATGCAGTTTATATGCTTGGTGTATTCGTTAGTAATTTTTTTAAACTGCCTTATGTTATTTCAGTAAATGAACACTAGCAAACCTTGAGCTTTGCCTTCTGATCTTCGCATAATCAAAAATGTTTATATAAAACTTAAAACCCGATTATCGAATCCGAATTTATCAAGTGCATGATCCGTACGGAAATCCCCATGTTAGTCATATGATGATAGTACACAAAACGCCAAACATCAATACTACTCATTCATCATCTTGTTTGCGTCATTTATCTAAACGTTTACCATCAATGGTCAGCGAGAATCGTATTAGTCATCACATCGGAATATGTAGGTCGTGATATGAATATCATATGGATGCAAATATTTTTTTTTACAGCCTCCGTGGCGCAGCGGGCGAATAGCCGGCTGTGAAGCGAGCGGCCACGGGTTCGATCCCCGCACCGAGACAAATGTTTGTGTGTGTTTCGGGTCTGGGTGTTGTGGGACTGCAAGTCCCTCGTAGTTCCTAGTTAACCTAGTGTGCGGTCAGAACAACGTGTGCGACTGTTGGGTTTATTGAAGTGAAACTTCTTTAGAATCGTTTTGATTTGAAACTCGATGAAACGAAAATGCGTCACGACAAAGAGACAACATATTCACAAATAGGATTTAGCATACGAGAGTATTCATCACGTATCTTTGCGTCTGCGTACAACCAAGCCTTCGGAAAATATGTCATAAACAACGTGGTGTATTATTCACGTTTTTTTTTTTATTGCATGTGCGTATTAAAATTCGTTGGTTTATAAATTTATTTTCATAATTCCGAAGTTTCACTTCTGCCGTGTGTGAGTTGCACACGCACACTTTTTAAAATTTATTATTGATGTTACCTCAGCTTCAAATGTGTGAAGGTACGGCCTCGGATTCTTGTATTCGATCTGAAGGTACACCTCGTGTTCCCATATCATCGCTCGCCGGTACAAACAATAGATCCTGAAGAAGTATGACCTCTTTCCGTTGTCTTTGATAAGGCACAGCACGCCCGTGTCCTTTTTCTTCCATTCTGAATGCCCTGGACCTTCCGTGGTGAACAACTGTACCACTGCTGTCGCCAGACTCTGTGGGGGAAATTTGGCAGGTCAATATTGGTATTTTAATACGTGTTATAATTTGACTATAATTTTAGGGAGTTAATTGTGGTGGTGCTGTGTGTCCAAACCCTTCCTATTAAGTTAGAGGAGTTTTTTTTAATTCTTATGTTTACGCCAATGTTACACATTTAAATAAATATAATGTAAACAGATTTTATTACGGTTTATATGTATTTTCATGCCAACTTTGCGAAAGCTTTTCAGCATTCGTGGTCGCGGGGAGGACTCTTTACTTTTTTTCTTGCCATAAGTCATGATAAAGCACCTGATAGTAATGACAGAGTGCATTAAAACACGTTGCATCATTCGACGGTCATTGGAATTTAAAGATTTATACGGCCGACAAGATAGCGACCACTGTGCAGATGATAAAATCGAAACATAATAGTGGCTAGCTCCGACAAATCATGTTTCGGACTGAGCCAGTGTCTATCCAGTAACTTCAGACCTGCACAATTTTGGCAGAAGTGGAGGGTGGAGAGACGCAATGGTCTCTCGACTGGACTCGTGCGGACAGCCCACGCCGTCTGGGTAGGTACCACCGATTAGTCTATGTTTGCCGTCAAGCAGCAGTTTGTAAGTATTGTTATGTTCCAGCTTGAAGGGCATTGAAGCCAGTGAAATGATGACTTAACATCTTGTCTTGGGGTGCCGAGCAGAGTGCACAGTACTTCATAATTGAAAGTTCTGATTGGTGTAGGTTCAGTTTATGGGCAGGCCTCACTCTTATCATCAGGCGAGATCTCCGTTTGTGTCGTCATCGAAAACTAATCTACACTAATATTATAAAGAGGAAAGATTTGTATTAGTAGGAGATCCCACCTAACAACGACCTTCACCCATCTGTTTACCGGATGAAACATATATTTTCGGGTATAAAATGTGTTGCTGATCACATTCCAATAGGGTTGCCTAAAAGAATATGGTCAAGGATATGATTAATTAAAATTTGAAAAAAATATTTTTTTTTATAATTTCACCGATCTGTTTACCAAAAAAATGAACCTTCAATGAAAAGTGTACAATGTATACTACCTGAAAATGCTAGGTTGCCTACCTTTTTCTGGGCACTACTACCGGGTTGCCGTGTGCAAAGAGGTAACAAAAAAGTGGTAATTGCGCTCATCTGCTTTCCGCTTCAAAAGTATATTAAAATGAAGTAAATTTCATTGCGAATTCAGTAATATAGGGTTGCCTATGAAAATCTGTTCATGGATAAGGGTTGCCTGGCTTTGAAATCCGAAAATCGGAGCAAGTTAGAGATGAGTTTGTTTCGCCAGGTCTTCTCAGGAAGGGTCGCCTTTGGATCTGGTGGTAGTCTTAAAACAACAATCTGGAGATACACATGATACGTATTAATCTGCCTTATAACTAACTAGCTTTTGCTCGCGGCTCCGCCCGCGTGAACAGCATTTTGCGGGATAAAAGTAGCCTGTAACCGTCTCCAGGGTCCCATCTGTCTCTGTAGATAAATTCATCAAAATCGGTTCAGTGATTTAGGCCTGAAATCGTAACAAACAAACTCACTTTCGCATTTACTTTCATCCCAAAATTTCCAAAATTCCTGAAACACGTATTTATTTGTTTTACGTCAATGAACGAAATACAAAATTTTGTTTATGTAACTTTCAAAATGACGGACTTTCATACATATTATCATCCCCTATTTAGACCCCTTCGGGGTGGAATTTTCTAAAATCCTTTCTTAGTGGGTGCCTACATAACAAAATGAATATATAGTCCGAATTTCATGCTTGTAGCCTTGATAGTTTGCGCTCGGCGATGATGAATCAGTCAGTCAGTCAGGACATGTTATTTTATAAGTATAGATTATATATATAAAAGGCTTTGTATTTCCGCAAATAATTTGGATTGAAAGACCGGACCAAAAACAAGCCCACTGAATTTGTCTAGCTGGATCATCTCAGGGCTGGGTCGCGCCGCGTTGCATCCAGGGGTAAAGGAAGCCCACTTGAGTTTGCCATCTTAGACCATATATTTGTATGCAACGAATAAACTTAATAACTACTGGACCGATTTCAAAAATTCTTTTGCCGTTAGAAAGCTACATTATCACGGAGTAACATAGGCTACTTTTTATCCCGGAAAAAGCAGATCACGCGGGCGGAGCCGCGAGGAAAAGCTAGTAATGAATAAAAATCTTTTCTGTGCTAGGATAGAAAAAGAATCTGTAGAGTAAAATCATTAATTCCATTGCATGAGAAAATAACCGTTTATGGTTTCGCCAGACAGCGGACGGGGCGGGACGGCAACGCGACGCTGACGGGACATGCAGCAGTTGTAATGCATTAGTCAATATAGAAGATGTCACACAGAACCGTCGCCCTCGACGCGACGCGACGCTCGATTTTCTGTACACAGTCCCGACAGCGTCGCGTTGCCGTCCCGCCCCGTCCGCTGTTTGACGAGACCATTAATGTTGTGGAGAAGATTAGCTACAAAGAGATAGAAGTTACATAATGGCTAGTGTTACAGCCGCGGCATTATGTAAGCAATTAATCAATGTCATGCAAAGAAGGCCGCAATTTATAATAGCGGTAAATATAGGTACCTACTAATAATTAGAATTGACTTAATTAAAATGACTTTTTACTATCCTGTACATGCGGGTGTGAGTGCACGTGTGCATGCATGCGTACGTGCCTGCGTCGTGCGCGCGTGTGTATGCATGTGTGCGTGCCTGCGTGCGTGTGCGTATCGGCTGAGCGAATGAACTGATTTCAATACGGTTTCTTTTTGTTTGATAGCTGGTTTAATAGATCTTAACTGTGTTCGAAAAAATCTGTTCAGTGGTTTAAAAGTTACACATTTTGTACTGACCCCACTGTGAGTGGGATATGGGCAGGTGGAAAAAGAAGTGGTCTTATAGTGATCAGCATGTGTATAGTATTTTTTATTTATGGTAGGAAAATTGCATAAAACCTCTAACATATACAGAGCCTTGTCTATTAAATAAATGCACACAACAGTCAAACACATAGTCCTAAACTGATAGTAACCTGTATCATCTAGATATCAGGAATTAGAGACTTACGGTCCCACAACATCCCGATCTATAACAACTATTTGTGGATTACACAAACAATTGTCATTTGTCGTTCATTTCACAGATGTCTGAGTAGCTATAGGTTTTTTTTATAGCATAGGCCGGCAAACGAGCAAGTGATCTCCACCCCCCGTGTACGCCTACCACCAGACGAATCATGGGCGCGTTGCCGACCTTAAAGGAAAGGGATAATTAGGGATTGGGAAGGGGAGGGGATTTGGGCTTCCGGATATCTCACTCACCATACGAAACGCAGCAGCAAGCCGCTACTTTACGTCGATTTTCTGTGAGACAGTGGTAACGACCCGTCACGCCAGCCCATTCATGCTGTAGACAAAACTGTCTATAGCATGGCTCTACCACTCAAGAGTTTTCTGTGAGTATATCCCATCATAGGTGAGTACCTACTGCATCACAGAGGCAGTCAACTAATGAGTGGGATTAGGCCTTAGTGCACTATGCTAAACTATTGCATGTTGGCAGTCAAGCCTTCAAATTTCTTATGTAGGACATTGTACCGCCATATAAGTATGAGTAGTTGTCCACTTGAGTGTATACCTTGCAGCCATATAAGGCTTCTTGCACAGTCATTTAGATGTACATCTTTACTTTCACCCCATAATTTTTTTATGGGGTACTTAATGTAACTGCATAACTACTTTCCCATTTGAGACCTGTTTATGTGTAATACTAATTTGTTTTAGAAGTTATGTACAGAAGAATAATGAAATAGAATATAAAATTATTATGTTACTCATGAGTGGATGACTTTCGAAAAAACATTAAATATGTTTTGTTTTATTGTTATTAGGAGTAGATAGATAGATAGAAGTTTTATTTCGGCTTATGTAACACATCACACAGAGTAATATAAGAATTGTGGATTGGCAACATCCCAAACGCCATATAAACAAGAACTGAACTGAGTAATATAAGTATAAAATGAAATAGAAAATAACATGGTAATAATAGATCTGTGGTACATTTCGCTGAAATCAGGCCCCATGTACTTTGCTTCAATGAGTACTTCAATGTAGTTCCAAGGCGAAATGTCTATTTAATATTATTTCGTGATACAAATTTCAAACTCCCATTTTACATTTTTGGTGGATGACTTTCTAAATATCCTTCCTTATTCTTTGTATAACATAAACGGAACATATGTGCAAAATTTCAGCTTTATAGGTTGAAGGGTTTGGTCTGGGCGTTGATGAGTCAGTGAGTGAATGAGTCAGACAGGAGATTATTTAATAAATGATAAAGATTAATGTTTTAAAATGAAGTCAATGTGATGATATTGTGCAATCTAATCAATGTATTTAACATTAATATAATAGTTAGATACAATTTAGATTTTTAAATTTAACTTGATTTCAAAACATTCATAATACCAAACAATCTATATATAAACAAGGCAAAATCCTGACCAACACAACAAAAACCGTTAAGGATAAAAATTGGAAATGTTGGAGGGTGTTATTTACATAGTATAGTCTATTAAGTATTTTTTAAAAATTCTATGTATCTATCTATATAGAGTGATTAATGGTCAATTTAACATCGAAGTTTTAAAGACGCCTTTACAACAATTAATTGATAATTGATTACCTATTAGTGAGTCCAAGTGGCTGTGAACCATTCACTCTTCTCAAATTAAATACCTTATGTAAGGAAGATAGTTGTTTTGTAATGAATAATAGTGCGAGCGAAGCCATGAACAAAAGGTAGTAAATAATTTA
Source organism: Amorpha juglandis (assembly GCA_949126905.1). Classification (NCBI taxonomy): domain Eukaryota; kingdom Metazoa; phylum Arthropoda; class Insecta; order Lepidoptera; family Sphingidae; genus Amorpha; species Amorpha juglandis. The sequence goes on from OX421368.1 coordinate 3,013,537, forward strand.
TGTGTTAAGACATTCTTCTAATTCATAATTGTCATTGTTTTCGTTACGAGTAGCAATGTTTCTCAAAAATAATGCTAATTAAACATTATAAGGAAATTAATGCTGTTCTGTGGGATGTGTTACATATTTTCATTAGTAATTAGCTTTATGTAATAAGAAAATTATATATAGTAATAAAACAGTATGAATATTGAAGATCCATTAAGGGTTGTATAAAATATACATTAAATAAATATTATAAAAACCGAGAAAAACATTGAAAACATCCAATCAATTTTACAATATAGCGACAGTAATAAATATCTTAATCAATTTTGTACAAATAGGAACAAAAATACGAAGGACATACATTTTATCGCAGCGATATCGGCTGATAATCCAATATCCACAGATACGGCGAAAGATACGTAATCTGAGGGCACTGAATCATGAGAATCGACAACCTGTGCGTACGTAATACAACCCACCTGACATTTGGGTCCTATTAAACTGAACACCTGATCGTTCTCCTCCCTGGACAGCAGAATACTCGGCCTATTCTCTCCCCTCGGCATTGTGCCCACTAAATTACTAAATCATATATAAAATCACTTCAGTCACACACGACAATTGATGGGCCCACCAATCTCGAGTTCCAGCATTTTATACACACTAAACTATTTATTCGGTACACATAACAGATACTTGACGAAACTATGAGCATTTCTCAGTACGAGGAAACGTTAATTTCACTATAAAACACATTTAAAATCGGATAGATCGCGATTTTGTAACATACTTTCTCTCTCCGTGAATGAAATAATTTAGATTTTTTTCAACGTGTTGCTACATAAAAAATCAAAATAATACCATAATAACAGCTTGGGTAAATAATAATTATAATTTTAACCACCAATTATGTAAAAACCATATTATCTGTAATAAGCTCAATTTTGCAAATATATTTATTGTATGAATAAAATTATATACGTTAAAAACGGTGCTAAAGTTTTACATTTACACTATGTATTCTTTAAGTTATCTACTACAGCATTTGGCAACACTAAAAAGTTGACAACGCTACTGTCACTTTGACAAGCAGTTGATTTTGTACTCTGTTCTACTAGGGTTGATCATTATTTCAAATAAATAATAAATATTTATATCGCTTGAATCATACACAATTTGAATCAATATAATAATATATTTTAAGTCAACATTTTATTATCTTGGCTCCGCAAAGTGACTACGCTACACCTGATAGTAAGTGCAGCGCAATCCAGGAAAAGTGTCCACTGACGACAAACAATGCGTCCATCGTAGGTCGGCAAGATCATGCCGGCCTGCCTAACTGCTTCTTCATACTCCGTTTAAAGGACCCTATATTATAGGAAGGAGGGAACACGTGCGCCGACAAACTATTCCACAGCTTAATGGTCCGGCAGGAGTAAGATGTAGCGAGTTTTTTAGTTTTAGCCGAGATGGAGGAGACAACGAAGCTGTGGCTCCGCAAGCCAGCACGCGTTGTTCCATTAAGGAAAGGAAAGGAAAGATGAGGATATAAAGAATTAATGCAGATAACGTGTTTTAGACGTAAAAAATATGTATGTACATGTATATTAAACAGATGGATCATAATCGATTTGTTTACTCAAATCGTTTTCACTTTACATCGTCTCAAATGGCCACCCCTATAGCTGAGTTTCAGTGTGACCTGAGTCTAAATCTAATACTTTACTACATTTTTAGTATTTTTGACGAATTTTGTGCTAGTTTTATTTTAATGTTTATTTTCGGGCATGTCTTCGTATATTTTCTGAACCGTAAAATAAAATTCGCCGAAGCGCCTGACTTTAGTCGTCAGTAGTTATTTTCCCAAAAATGACATATCTAACATTTGAGGCGTTGTTTGCATGACGAACTCATCATTCATTCATCACAGCATGTTCACGTGACGCATCACATCGGCATTTGTTTAGTGTCACTCACACATCGTACTGTTTTTTTTATTCTAGCTCGGTGAAGTAACTACGCTACAAAGGTAATAAACATAGGTAATTACATTGCAATCCGAAATAGTGGCGACCAACGCCATCTGTGTTATTATTGATACAGCGTCTGCCGACAGAATTATGCCGTTTTAAAATAAATAAACACGCATCGATAAACCGAGATTATCTTTTGGAAATCTCTTTAGGGTTCATTGCCCAAAGCGTGCCAACGAAAACCTATTACAGAGCCGGCCTGAGGTCGCCTGTTTCTCGGCATTTGATTCCTCTATCCCCATTCCATCGAAAGACCAAAGAAATGGCAAAACACCACGCATTTATGGTAGATGTTCCCAAAACCCACTCCATACGCTTTGTCTTCTTCATCATACGGACTGCCAAGATATGGAACAAGTTACCAGAGTCTTTGTTCCCCGATAAATATAATCTGTTGTTCAAGTCTGAGAACTTGAAGACACCCAGACCCAACTTCAAGAACTGCGCACGTCACCCCAAGACATAAGATGTTAAGTCTCATAATGCCCAGTAAATACACTGGCTTCAATGTCCTTCAAACCGAAACACAACAATTAAGCACTGTTGCTTGTCGGCAGAAATAGACAAAGCGGTGGCACCACCCCAGACGGCTTCTCGCATACGAGGTACCTACCACCTTGTAAACGTGTTGGATGTTAGATTGTCGCAAGTTAATAAAAAAATAAAACATGTAAAACTTTTTTCCCATATTTATTTTCATTTGTGTTTGCTTGACAACAAACTAGATACAAAACGATACAAATTCGTTAATTCTAAACCTTCACTAATTTACAACTTGATGTTTTAATTGCACCGTTTATTATGACAGTGAATTTCTCATGACAATACGTGCAAAATAACGAGCCGGGCTGAAGATAATAACTTCACACATTTATTACGTTCCTCAACACTTGAGTATATGAATACAATAGCCGCGACATTGCGAAGGGCAACTTCAGACTAAGTTATTTGCACGTATTGTACACGAAACAGGGCCGTAGCTAGGCACTATGGTAAATATTGGACGAGGTTTTTATAACTATTCGAACAGAACACTGGTCTGATGGTGGACGCTAGGCACTATGGTAAATATTGGACGAGGATTTTTACTCAACTGTATTCGAATAGAACACTCGTCTTGGTAGACGTCACCCATAAACAATAACAAGATATATCTTAGAACTCTGAATAACACAGTACTAAATGGCACTGTACTGTGCTTGTCACCCTAAGATATTAGAGGCTGTTTCACAATGTCCACATAAACGTTACTACATATAAAAATCAATTATATTCGTTAGTCTCGCAAAAACTCCTAAACGGTTGAACCGATTTCGATGATTTTATTGTGCACGTTTGCGTGGCTCCCATTCACTTTACTAATCCCTTCCCTTTAAGGTCGGCAACGCACCTATTATTCTTCTAGTATTGTAGGCGTAGTACATGAGCGGTGGAGATCATCAGGTGACAAATTCGCACGTTTGCCGGTCAATGCTATAAAAAAACTAGTTATGACAGTATATTGGCATATAGTGAAACAAGCTCAAGTCACAGAACCACAGTAATCAAGTCGTCAGTAACCTAGCTACGGCCCTGTATTACAGGCTCGACATTACAGTCGCCTGTCAGCCACATTCATACAAAATGTAGCCGCATCGACCAACGTGAACCTATTACGACACTAATTAAAAGCAAATTTACATTAAAATTGAATAAATAATGTTTCACATCAATATTGTCTTTATTAGACAAATATACGAGTCTAAAAAAGTCACTTTACATGATTCCATACAATGAAGCCTCATGCTGAATTCTCATGGCATTCAACATTTCAACTCACATTATACGGATATAGAAAATCTCTTCGCGTTAATTGGACCTAGTTACGCAAAACGGAACCAACCCACAGCAAGTTCAAATGGAGACACTGTTTTTGTTTTACTAAATTCAAAAATTTTAACTAATTTTATCTCGCAGTTTTTTTGAAAAATCGGGCATGAAATATATTCCATGCAGGATTTTGCAAAAAAAATACGGTATTAAAATCAATTTAAATTAATGAATTTAGCAAAACAAAATCAGTATCTCCATTTGAACTTGCTGTGGGTTGGTTCCTGTTTACGTAACTAAGTTCAATTTTGTACACGCCTTGCTATAGTTTGTAAATATGTGGTTTATAATTGTGCGACAGTGGCGAGTTATTACGTCATGTCTAAATAAATACACCCGACAGTCACACATAATTCCGACCCCACATTAAATTAATCTTTATCGTGGGTATCAGAAACCAAGAGGAACCTTCGGTCAAACCCGTGCAAGATAGAAATATTATGGATCACACAAATACTTGACTCGGTGCGGGATTTGCATCCACCGCCTCTTGTTTCGCACGTTACGTCAGAGAGGCTGTCACAACCACATTACGCACACATAGCAGCCTGCTCACAAACGATTTGAATTCTGGTGTAACTATTTGAGTAATTCGTTATTTATAAAATCTTTAATGCAGTAAGAACCTCGATATAATTTATAATCATGTTTGATGTTAAGTGACCTTTTCAGCCCAGCTAGTTCCATTCATTCCAACATTTCTCGATGATGTGTTGCCATATTTCAAATAGTATGGATATGTTTTTGAATGAAGTTTAAAGACCTTTTGTCTTTGGAACAAAAAATATTATGCTTAAAAACAGAGCATTTTATTAAAACTTTTTCGATATTTTTTTCTTTTAATACGAATTTCAACAAAGAATAAAAATAACGAAATATCTATGCAGTTTGCTTCTAAAATCACAATACAACAACTTCTGCCATGTAAAACAAATATCTAGTTTCATTTCTAAAGGTTTACTTCTATTAAATAATTAATCAACATTCATCCTCGGTTACAAAATGCATCGACTACACTACGCGGTACAAAATTCGCAATAAATATGTATATCTATATACACAGCCGGTGTAAACAAACAAATCTTATCTAATTATGAAAAAAAAAGAGATCTATAAGGATGTGTAGTATAACTGTCAAGTTATGGTATTGGCAGAATGAAATGATTGTCTTTACCTTATGCAATTTTTTTCAAGTGTATCGACTATTCAATGATTGAATACAAACTAAATAAAATTGGAAATAATATGCATTTAGACATTAATCATCAAAATTCCAGCTTATTCGCACCAGGTTTCATACTTAACAACTACACTACTGTTATGAAAATTAGAAGCGAGGAATCGGCAGTATTGTAATAAAATAGACGCATAACAATACAATTATATGAAAATGGGAAAGTTTGATGATGTTTGGACTTTATAAGGCCTAATTTGTAAACTACGTATTACCTTTGATTCTTATAGCAAGCAGCAATAGTTTCAAATAGGTACAATCAGAGACCAACGATGCATATGTCAGTATAATTTAAGAAAATAAAATAATACGTCACTATCAAGTATCAATTAGCGACCATTATTTTATTAGGTCCGTCTAATAATTGAATGTAACATAAAAATTATGTTTAATATAGCTTGAATGTAACTGATAAGCTCTTAATGATTTGATAAAAACTCGTATTCAATTATTCAAATTGTATCAATTACCTTAATAATAAATCAAAGTAAATATAAGCAGTTGTATAAATATATACTTGTTCGTGGAATTACCATTATTATAGTATTGAATAATTTATATAGTTATCGATATTGCTATATGCAAAAAGAATTTAAAAAGTTAGTTATCGATAAGTTACACTACATCACATGAAAGTATCGAAAGACGTTTTATAAATAGAACCGACTATAAGACTAAAACTAGCGCTAGTCGGGGGAGTTAAGATACTGAAAATATCATTTATCGATACATGTAACTTATGTCTAGTAGATTTCGTTACTGTCACAGCACTTGTTGTATGTAAGACCTATATCCAAGTGTGTATCAGTGTATGTGGCATGTTCTATCATTCTAACTGTCGCTAGTTATGTTTATATATTTTGGAATAAAGTGTCTTTAATAATTTGATGAAATTCCAGTACTATTTATGCTCGTTGTCACCACACTACTCTCAACTTAAGGGACCCATAAATAACACACGTCGAAGCTGTTCGACGTGTTTGCGTTGCGTGTATTTTCATCGTTATGGGTTCCTTAAATTTAAAGGGAAGGTTGGTGTAAACGGGAATGAGTCTTTACCAATTGGATAATACAATAATAATAACTGAATAAACAGACATATTTAAGGTATTAAAATTGGTATAGTTTGTATCTTTACCACAATAGACCGAGGCATCGATATCTTGATACATGTCAAATACCCTTTAATCGTTATAACCAAAGCATTATGATCACCTCAACAACAGTACAAAAAATTCAATCGCATAAATTGACAATAGCACAAATATACTTGAATAGCTAAATATCGATGAATACACGTAAGTTTTAAAACATTAAATTGTATCTAATACATAAGAACGTAAAAGAAAAATCTCACAGATTCTGTGCGTTGGTTTTATTTATCCTATATCTAAGTTTGGCTAAGGATGTGCAATATATCGATATAATAAATACAACTATTTGCACGGAGAAAATATTAATCACATTTGACAGATGTCGATAATCCTAATGAAACAATAATCGATTGTTTCATGATAATTTTATTGCAGGTCATTGATGTAAACCAGTGCGAGATCAATCGTTTTTCATCAAAGCAATCGATTAGATGGCGTCTCGTTTTGCTAAATTAAGTATGAATATTTCATCTAAAATACGAAGGTTTGGAATGTAGATACCGAGCATGGTGAGAAGTCAACAACATCAAAACACCAAACAGTCCTACAGAGCGTTGATTATTCGATGTTCTGATATATACAGCAATATTAAAATAAGGAAAATATTTCTTTTATACAGCTATGTTTACAAATTTAAAAATTGCACCTTAATGGATTAGATTAGTTAGAATTCTACTGTATTTGGAGCTAGACTCTTAGATATTGTATAGATTAAAAACTCATTCATGGCAAAATTATTTCTGATATTTGACCAGTGCAGAGGTCAAATATGGTGAGATTCCAAAATTTCACTTCATTCTATAAAGAAAACTAGTATAAACTTCTATATATTTTGAATCCATTATGATATGTATGTAGAGTGAAGTAAGAACTTTATAGGATATACAAGACTTGTGATTAACAAAAACATACTTTACAATAATTGACTTATCTCTTTCTGAGAGATGCGTGTTATTTCAAGAAGGAAAGATACGAACAGTCACTTCTATTCAAGACGATTAGAAGTAGTCAAGTTAGTAAAATTGTCTAGTACTTTCATATTAATAAATAGTACAATGTAGACTATTAGAGTATTGTTGTAACTGTAGTAAGACATTTTATAATTATTTATAATTATAAAGTGTATGAACAGTTTGTTAGCCCAGTTATTGTAGTATTCAGTAAACTAAGTCATATAGAATAAGACAAGCATATAGCGTCAGCACAAAGCTAAGTCGTGATGATATTTATATCGTGTAGTAAGACCAATAATTTACAAATTAAATTAAATACAAATTATATTAATAACATTATGAAGATTTATTCAGATCGCGTTTGTTGTAAATTCGAAATTGTGTTGATGAAAATTAAACTACTCTTTTTAAAACCAAGTACTAAGTTATCGAGAACTAACCAATATTTTTGGATGATTATGTTACAACCTGTGTAATATTTAAAAAAATCCGACTGTAAACACCATATTTGTGGGTATATTTAAGAAATATTTAAATAGATATGAAGTATTTTTCGTTATCTTGTTGGAAAAGGAAAATTGCAGTACAAAATATGTATAATATTATGAAGTGTACATTACAGAAGGTTGACAAATAAGGAAAAATAATTGTTTTTAAAAAACACAAAACAAATAATCAACGTCTTTTATCTATTGTATACATTACATTATTATTTATCTGCATAATTTTTCTGTACCTTGAACTAAATACGACCCCTAGCTAATAATATATTGGACCCAAACACTCAATACTGATGGTTTTCCTCGAATCCAAATGTCAGACAAATGTTTGCCAATCATTCATATTCCAACATTTTTACCAAAATTGACAATGAATCGACGTCTTTCGTGTACTTTAATTCTGAATAATTTCGGATGAAAATGTTTAAACAGAAACCATGTTTAATTTCTTTTTTCACAATCTATGTTTTGGCCTTTATTGTTGAAGTATGACTCAAGTCACAAAAAAGGTTTTTTTTTGTATTCAGAGATGATTTGAATGCTTTTTCAAACATCCACATAACGACATCACTATGCCATCGAACTAACTCCATTGTAAATAAACATGCAATAATCTAGAATATCAAATGCTACAGTAGACTTAGCCGCCGTTTTACTAAAACTAGAGACATATTTCTATAAAACAAAACATAAAGACGCACAACATACAAATATTTTATATGAAAACACAAGTTTCATTTAAGCGTTTATAAAATGACTTGTATGTATAAAATGTAACTGACTTTCAAGCCTCAACAGATGGAACATTTCATTATAAAATCTACATTCTAATACTTTTGTTTTCATTTTCATTTAAGTAGTTTATTGTATGGCCAGATGTGAATTTGTCGACAATCTTCGGACATTTCTGAATTAACACCAACATTGTGGACCTACATTTACAATAGAAAATTACGTCATTCGTAGGTTGTTTTTTTTTTGTTGGAAAAACTAGCTTCCCTCAACTAGTTTTGTGTCAATCGTACTAATATACAGGGTGTTTTTGTCACCTGGCCACACATTTCGTACAGTTTGAGTGTCGGTACGTATCATCAATTTACTTTTACAACTTTCTGATTGTCATAGACAATTACTTTTCTATCGCGTTCCACTGATATACAATAACTTGACGTGTTAACGCGATAACACGTTAATCGCAGACGTAGTAGCGAATTTTATGGCATTTGCCATTTTGTAGCCTTATATCGTCATTGAAAAGGCAAAAATACTAAAGTGCCAATATGTGAACTCTACGGTAGAGCATTTTAAAGTGATTTTTTATACGAAAACAATTCATTATAATTACATTAACAAAAAAAAATATGATTCAACAGTTTCTTCTGTTTGAATAAAAAATATTACTGAAAATTATCCACTAGGTGAATTCATATGAATTATAATCAGTAAAAAGAACTTTAAAACGCTCTACCGCAATGTTCAAGTATTGGAGCTTTAATATTTTTGCCTTTCCAGTGAGTATATTATGGATTTAATATATCTTAAAATTCTTAAAACTCTATTTTGAATACACACTTACGGTGAAGTGGACTTCCTCCATTAGCGACATTTGTGTGGCCAATCTGGTCTTCCCCTTCGATGATCGATCGATGACGAAGGCAGACAATTACGAGGACATAGTTGGAACGTTGCGCATTAATATTCGTTCCTATAATTACAATTTATAAATTCTTAATCTGCGAAAGCTCAGTTTATCGATCAAAAGTTACTTTATTTGGATCCAATGCTTTCTGCAATCAACGTTTCAACTATTACTGAACATCCTTACTACGTCTACGATTAACCAATAAAGCTACATCCATAAACATAGTGCGATCAAACATCTAACATTCGATCGATTGTAGCGTTCACGTGAGCAACATACATTATAAATTCGACGTACAGCCCACTTACGATTAAGGCTGTTATCAGACGGACTGCATGCGCGCAGTTGATTTACTCAAATGCACGAAATCACTTGCAGCCGGCTTATACAACTGCACGAAGTTAGCTACCAAGGGATTATTCAACTGCACGAAGTTAAGGACAGTCAATGTTTTTAGACTTTCGCGATTTGTAAACATATAATATTTATTTAAACGGGTCTAAATTTGAACTCTCATTCAGTCAACCCGTGAATACGGCCGATGCAACTCGGTCGAAACGTCGGGAAATAAATAACTAAATAAGTATTTATACCATCAAATACTACGCGATGAGGACATGTTGAAATAAATATTATCTGCAAACATTTACTCAACTGAAAGAAGTTATCTGTTTTGGTAGGCAGCGGCTTGGCTGTGCTCCTGGCATTGCCGATGTCCATGAGCGGCGGTGACCGCTTACCATCAGGCGGGCCGCTTGCTCGTCTGCCTATCAAGGCAATAAAAAAAATAAAATAAAAAAAAATCTGTAGTCGGTTTATTCAACTGCACGAAGCTATGTGCAGTCGGTTTACTCAACTGCACGAAGTTGTCTGTTGTCACCGCACACTGAGATAGCATACGTCGACAACACGACTGCGGCCGAGTTCACCCGACTGCGTGTCGAATATATCAACAGCACTCATGCAGTCGGTCTGATAGCGCCGTTCTACCGATGTACAACTACATTACCTCGCCTAAATATAAAGGTGGGGCTAACGATACCTGGGTTGAGATTACTTCAGTTTTGGACGAGTCCTGTGGTGCGCGGGGGTGCGGCACCGCGAGGGGGGAGGCAGCTCAACTGCAACTGCTTTTCTTCGTCGGCGGTTCGTCGGTTTTCTTCACTTCGATATCGGTCTTCGAAGAGCCCGCTTGCGGGTTGTCTGGATCTGTAAATGACAAATGTATTTTAGTACAGTTAGCAAAGTTTAGAATATGTGCAGTATTCTACATTTTGTCGTTTCCATTTTTGATATATGTATTTGCGAAAATAAAATACATAATGTCAATTTGAAATAATACTGTGTCTGCATTGGTGAATCAGATTTTATTAAATATTTGTTATCTTGATTTTAAAAACTTATTGCATCAAATCAAATCATTTATTGAATCAGTAAAATGTCAAACATCATTTAGATTCAGTCAAATTTTAACTCTACCGCCAGTTCGGAATGCTGATTCGTTAAAGAAGAACGGGCAAAAAACTCTAACGTTGCTCTTTTCTAAACTTATTACAATATATATTAGCACTATGTACATACATTGAAGTATTATTTATTTGAGTTAGAGCAGCTCAATTTATGCCAAATCAAAATCTATGTCTCGGCATCTCTCTCTAAATATCTTCAATGTACTCGAACCGTTGAACATTGTATTTTCATAATTAAATGCAAATACGCAATAACATTTCAACTCACATCAAGTAAAAATTAGATATACTGTAGGCAGTTTTGACTACAGCATGAGTGGGCTGGCTCGACTGGGTCGTTACCACTGTATCGCAGAAAACCGACATAAAGTAGCGGCTTGGTACTGCGTTTCGTACGGTGAGTGAGATATCCGGAAGTCCAAATCCCCTTTCCCCTTCCCAATCCCTAATTGTCCCTTTCCTTGAATTCTTCTGGTGGTGGCCGTACATGGGCGGTGGAGATCACTTACCATCAGGTGACCCACTTGCTCGTTTGCCGGCCTATGCTAAAAAAAATATACAAGTAAAACAAATATCAATTTTTTACTTGATGTGGGTTGAAATGTTATTGCATTACATCCAATTGGAAGTATGACGATGTCTCAAAAAGCAGGCAAAGAAATAATAGCTCACAAGGACGACTGGTTTATTTTGCTAAGCGAAGATATGAACAAAAGCGAGTGCTCGTGTTTGGCGCAACGGACGGACGCCGTGACCTTGTTGCGGTTTCATGTTACTTTGCATTATAATAAATATTAATATGACATTATATCCTTTATTTTAATTGATATTCATTTTTGTAAATAATATTTACAGTAATGCGATATATTTCAGCGCAGCGTTGGACGGCTGCCTACACGGTGGACAGAGGACCTGACAGTCGCTGGATGCAGGCCGCTTCCAACAGGTCGGTCCGGAAATCTTTGGGGGAGGCCTATGTTCAGCAGTGGACGTCCTGTGGCTGATGATGATGATGGTATAGATTATCTGCTTCCGCAACAGCACGGTGGATTTAATATCATATGGAGCGACCCGCCGTTTGACCCCCACAACCCGGAACGGCAACCAAATGAAGTGTTATTTTTTTTTATTCGAGCACGGCAAAGTGACTGCACTACACCTCATGGTAAGCGCAATGAAGTCCAAAAACACCGGCGACCACCGACAAAGAATGAGTTTATCGGTGGTCACCAGAATCATGCCGGCCTGTATAAATACTTCTTCACGTTCTGAAGAGGGAAGAAGCAAATCGAGGAGCCGACGATAAGATAGGCGGATGACCGATGCAGGCACAGGGATACAAGGATGCATCTGAAGAGGGAAGAAGCAAATCGAGGAGCCGACGATAAGATAGGCGGATGACCGATGCAGGCACAGGGATACAAGGATGCACCCTTTTTATCCCGGAAAAGGCAGCTCACTCAAGCGGAACCGCGGGCAAAAGGTAGAAATAAAATATAACGGGAAAGACATCCACGCGGGCGGAGCGGCGAGCAAACACGACCATTACAATTTACAGCCGATTAGAGAAACCCATATAAGTCAAGTTGACATTATCAGCTTATCAAGTAGGTAACTACGTCATATTTACTATCAGCTGGTGTGGAACTGTCATATGTGGATCGCGATACCGTATACGTGATATAAACAATACGTCATACTTATATAGATATATTATATTGTTTATAGCATAGGCAACGAGCAAGTTGGTCACCTGTAGGCCTAGTACAAGTTTTCTGAAATGATGATAGTTTTAGTTTACTCTCCGTACATCTAGTAGCAGAAGCCACTATGATGAATTAGAATTGATAGTACGATTAATTTTACGTGCTCATTACATCATCATACAAAGCACTGCATGGCCCTGACCTGCCCTCGTTACCGTTAGGTCAAGATGTTAATTCTCATAATGCCCCCGGTGATTTCACTGGCTTTAATATCCTTCAAGTGGAAACACAATGTTGCTTGGCGGCAGAAACAGACAATGCGGTGGTACCAACCCAGACGGCCTCTCGCATACGAGGGACCAACCATATTGTAAACGGATATCAGGGTAATTAGCTACCATGTCAACTTAAAAAAAAAAACCTCGCTTGATCTACGAAATACTTATTGAACTAATTGTTTATCTAATTTCTTGTTGTTTATCTAATTGCTTATTGTTTATCTAATTATTAATTAATCGTTAACCATGTGACGTAAAGCTACAAATTGTAAGTTGTGGTTGGACCACTGGATTCCGTTCTATAACGTATGTTTTTTATGCATATTTAGTGTAGATCTTTCCGGTAATTCTAAAATAAATAAATGCTGTCGGCAAAGGCTGTTTACGAGCCGAACATCCAAGTTCGATGAACTGAACTGTCCACACTCGTCACGAAACGTGTAGAGGTTGTTAGCCGCAGATCATAAGACATGAAATGAGAGCAACTTTGTAATTATATACATTGTGGTTTTCTATTAATAAAGCAAGTATTATATTAATAACTAGCTTTTGCTCGCGGCTCCGCCCACGTGATCAAACAAACAAACAAACAATCAAACTCTACAGCTTTATATTAGTATAGATTTGGGTAGATAGCAACGGAAGCCTTCAAATAATATTATTTGGGTAGCTTAGCAACGGAAGCCTTCAAATATGAATAATTTTCCCCGTTTTTGCAACATTTTTCACTGATGCTTCGCTTCTAATGGTCGCAGCGTAATGTTATATATCCTAAAGCCTTCCTCGATAAATGGACTATCCAACACAAAAAGAATTTTTCAATTCGAACCAGTAGTTCCTGAGATTAGCGCGTTCAAACAAACAAACAAACAAACAATCAAACTCCACAGCTTTATTATTAGTATAGATATAACCGCAGGGCAGCTGGTAGCGAGCTGTTGGGGAGTAGCGACCCTCCGTACCCGAGTGCTCCCGGGGGAAACTCCTGTTCTTCATCGCTGGCTTGCCTTCACCGGCCCGCTGGAGTGAACACTGATGAGGAACAGATCCCCACCTCTGGCTTGCCTTCACCGGCCGGTCAGAGTGGAGTCGCGAGAGCATTCTGCTCGAGGGTTGGATGTGAAACGTAAGTGGTTAGTGGGCAACGTGACGGGACCCTAAGGTAGCCAATGATTGTTGTTTAACCTCTCCACCTCTCCACCCTTTACCTACTCACGTGGTGTTGCTCCCTTGTCACTTTTTGTAGCGACTATTTCGGGGAGCCCATCTACCTGAAGTTGGCGAGTCACTACCTGCTTATTTTATCCGTATTTTTACATAGGTCAGACAGGTGTTACAGTCATTTCCAGATGACAGACAAGAACGCGACAATCGGAAGTTGGCAATTAGATTTTTCACAAAAAAACCAAAAGCTGTGACGCGAAGTGTCCCCAACAGGTTGTAGTATAGACAAACAGATTAGCTAGTAATTTACGTCAATAACTAATAACAATTTACGTCAACAGCTAATTAGTGTATGTAAGAGTGTTGTAACGACATTAATCGCTACCACACATCGTACATATCGCGATGTGACCGACCGCGTATCAGGCACCGCTAATACTTTTTTTTTTCGATACTAGCAAAGCGCTCGCCTGATGTTAAGCCTCCCCATAAACAGAAGCAACACCACATAGGACTTTGAATTACAAAGCTCTGCATGGCAATGAACTGCGTCACCCCGATGATGTTAAGTCTCATAATGCCCAGTAATTTCACTGGCTTCAATGTCCTTCAAACCGAAACACAACAGTGCTGACACACTGTGGCTTGGCGGCAGAAAGAGACAAAGCGGTGGTACCAACCCAGACGGCCTCTCGCATACGAGGGACCTACCACCGTCTAATTGACGAAAATATAGTATTGTGTTCTGACTATGTCCTCAAATAAGATATGCAGTAGCACTATTATAGTAGTCATTATCAATTAAAGTTTAAAATAAAATGTAATATAAATAACAACTTTTTTTTATATACGGAGCAATAATAAATTGGCAGCACAAATAATCGATTACGACCAGATTTTATAGTCCAACTTGTATGAGTAACCAGTGACGTCAGAACACAGACTATGTAGCTTATCGAAATGATATTGCTACGAGTTAGATTTATTATGAAGTTATTTTGCGAAAGGTCATCGCTTCAATAATAAATAGCATTATATTTACTCAAGTCTTCGTGGACTTGCTTATTAAATTAAATGAAGAGGACGAAAAATAATGGATTTCGTGTTGGAATTGATAGCCATATACAATTTTGCTGTCGTTGACTAAACAAAAACTAGATTAAATTATTTTTAATACAGTTCTGTTATAGT
Organism: Amorpha juglandis; assembly: GCA_949126905.1. Taxonomy (NCBI): domain Eukaryota; kingdom Metazoa; phylum Arthropoda; class Insecta; order Lepidoptera; family Sphingidae; genus Amorpha; species Amorpha juglandis. Next base: position 3,028,721 of record OX421368.1, read on the forward strand.
TCAGTCAGTCAATATACAGCAGTGTTTACCAACGTGGGCCCCACGCCCCATAGGGGCGCAATTTGATAGTTAATTTCAAAATGGACTCTACTCGACTTTAACCCTTTCGCGTTGGATTATTTAAATGCAATGCTAGATATCGGTGACAAATTTAACAAAAAAATATTAAGGTGGGGCATGGCCTAAAAAAAGGTTGGGAAACACTGGTCTACAGTGTCTTCTGTGTAACATCTATAGTATAATAGTGTAATGTCAGTCCTGATAAACTAAAATTAGTTCAGTTGGTAGGTCCCTCGTTACGAGAGGCCGTCTGTGTTGGTACCACCGCTCTGTATATTTCTGCCGCCAAGCAACACTGTTGTATGGCGGGGTGAAGGATTTTGAGGCCAGTGAAATTACTGGGCATCAGTGAGAGAATCAGAGTTGAATAAGTTAATACGTGTATGCCTCAGACATTCTGATGGATTGTGTAGTAAATAAGTGAGTGGTGTAGTCTAGTTGTATCACAGGATTCATTCCTATATAGAGTACTTAGCTCATTTGTAGTGCTTATCTTTCGACGAGTAGCAAGAAAACTATTGACTGCTTCGTTGAATTTAATTTACTTCATTATAGTTTTAATTCTGTTTTCTCTAACTGTACACATAACTAAAATATAGCTTACCTACTCCTTTCAACTAGTAATGAATTAGAATCACAGAACCATTGTTTTTTATTTAATTGCATGACGAGTTGAACCCGGCGCCCGCCTGATTGCACCCGCCACGCCAGCCCGTAAACAGAAGCAACACCACACAGAACTTTGAAATACGAAGCACTGCATGGCACTGAACTGCGCCCGTCACTCCGAGACATAAGATGTCAAGTCTCATAATGCCCAGTAATTTCACTGGCTTCAAAGTCCTTCAAACCGAAACACAACAGAGCTTACACACTGTTGCTTGGCGACAGAAAGAGACATAGCGGCGGTACCAACCCAGACGGCCTCTCGCATATGAGTGACCTCCCACCTTGTAAATTGTAATGTATTTCTTTCCTAATTGCTTGTTGTTCCTATGTTAACAGGGCGCGGCACCTCATTGACCCTGATGCATGACGTTGTCCCCTCTTGACCGTGGCGCGTACATTACATAAGTTGACATTGAGTTATGTATTTTTTTATCCTGCCTTGGCCTCGTGGTAAGTACAATGCAGTCCAACTACAATGTTGTCTATTTGCGTTACATACTCAATGGTCGACAGAATAGGATAGTTTCATTTGTTGAATATTATACGTTATTTTATATGCATAACAGAAAATAATACGAAAAAGAAACCCTTTTGTTAAAGCACAATCAAAATCGGTGCAAAAATGAGCCCGCAATTATGATTTTAAATATTGGTATGAGTAAAGGTGGGCGCGTAGTGGGGACATCTCACTATCTCGCTCGCACACGTTCACCGTAATGACCATTTGCCACGGTGACGTCAAAATTGCCGTCGTCTGTTATCTGACAAAAGATCCTTCCATCAGAATTGAATAACCTCTAATTTATGTTTATGTGCACTTCTAATTTATATTAATGAAATTCTTTCTGCAATAGGTAACGTAACTTATTGATTAAAATAATAAAAAAATCAAGTCAACTACCCTCTTATGCCGGCCTGATATTACTTAATATAAACTTAGGGACTCGATGGAACGTGAATACTTTGGAATCCAATTAGGGTTGCCAGGCCCTAAAATAAAAAAGCTGGACTAAGCGCTGTATTAGGCCGAACATTTTGCCCAAAAAGCCGGACAAATCTTTTTTATTGTTTAAACCCTTAGTTCCCAAAGTGGTCCAGGTGGACCTCCAGGGGTCCACGGAGACTCGACTGGGGTCTACGCTTAGTTAAGTTAGATCTAATCTTCACGTTTTTTGTCCAGTTTTGGGAATATGGTAGTAATGTAGCTGCACCAGAACCAGCTAAATTTTGAAAATGGTCTATGAGAAGAAAGTATGGGAACCTCTGGTTTAAACATACATTTTTAAAGCCGGACATCACTTTAACAATAAAACGTCTGTAAGTTTTGTATTAAAGTAGTATATTAATTATTATTTACTGCGGTCGCTCGCCGCCATCCGCATCGCCCAGAGCCATGGATGAGCATATTCAAAAGCCTAACAAAAGCCGGATAGGCCGGATACGACAGCAAAAAGTCGGACACGTGGCATCCCTAAATTCAATGGATTAAGTAAGTAGATTGAATTATATGAAGTCTATTTCGTTTTCTGCCGAGAGCTAAAATAAAAGGCGGTCTCAAAGTTATGGCCAAAGATACGTTCTAGAAAAGTCCTAGAAGATTTTATAGAGGTACGACTCTTTTTACTTGTACATATATCGTCTACGATAGTACAGCTCTACCTGTACTAATATAAATATATCGTCAGTTATCTCCGTGTTCTAGCAAAATCTATTATTCACTAGTTGGTGTAACTAAGATAAAGACGCCAATTGTTTCTTAACGAGCTGCTTCAAAGCATATCATGTTGCAACCATACAAATGAGAGTGACGAGCGTACGTCACGAGATGATGTCAATACTTGTCATAAAATGAGTGCATTAAAGGGGCATTCATTGACGTGCATTGCACCCAAGTCATACTACTTTCGTATCGCCCTCCGAAGAAATAAAAAAAATGCGTGTGTGCAATTCACATGGCAGACATTATACTTCAGAAAAGTAGCGTACAAGAGAATGAGATAAATATAGAGTATCAGGAGTGTAACGATCATTAAAAGGTTTATTATTTTTAACAAGCTCAATAATTTACTAATATTAATAAATTGAATGTTAGATAATTTATATAAATAAAAAAATGGTCAAATTAACACAAATAATTAACATAAATTAATTAACCAACGAATTTTAATACGTAAATGCATGAAAATAAAACACGTGAATGATACACCACGTTGTTTATGACACAGTTTCCGAAGGCTTCGTTGTACGCAGGCGCAAAGACACGTCATAGCATATCTCATCTCTCGCAGGCTAAATCATATTTATGAATATGTTTGTCTCTTTTTATTGTCGCATTTTCGTTTCATCAAATTCTCAAATCACAACGGTGTTAAAGGAGTTTCACTCCAATATAGTTTTTAAATAAAACAATGTGAGACAAAATATTTCAGACAATTGCATAACAAATTTATTACGGCAATACATCAAAGATAGTACAACAGATAAGTATTATTGGTTTTTCCTTACCTGTACCTGACTTGAAATGTAAACAAACGTTTGACTGTTTATTTTTTTCCACATTATTATTTTTTGAGTGGTAGAGCCACACTGTAGACAGTTTTGTTTACAGTATGAATGGGCTGGCTCGACCGGGTTGACCACTGTCTCACAGAAAACCGACGTAAAGTAGCGGCTTGCTGCTGCGTTTCGTACGGTGAGTGAGATATCCGGAAGCCCAAATTCCCTCCCCTTCCCAATCCCTAATTATCCCTTTCCTTTAAGGTCGGCAACGCGCCCATGATTCTTCTGGTGGTGGGCGTACATGGGTGGTGGAGATCACTTACAGGTCAGGTGAGCCACTTGCTCGTTTGCCGGCCTATGCTATAAAAAAAAACAAGCTTTAAGTCATATTGGCCAGTTACGAGTAGAAAAACAATTTTGCTCACCAGTGGTGACCAGCTGCTGGAGCCGCGACGGCAGGTCAGCGGTGGTCACCTCAGCGCCCTGCGGGTGCAGGATGTCCGGCATCGCGTTCCGGCGGCCCGTGCGTCCTGTCTCGAGAAACTCCTTCGGTACTTCCTCACTATTCCTGTCCTGCATTATTGCCATCATTCTTAACACTGGAAATGTTATTTAAATATGTTACTTTTCATTTCTTACGATTACGCCAATGTTACTCATTGAAGTGAAACTGATTTAAACGGATTTTATCGCGGTTTTTTATTAATTTTGATCCCGACGTTTCGAAGGCTTTTCAGCCTTCGTGGTCACGGCTTGGACTGTCCGCCCTGCGATAAAATCCGTTTAAATTAGTTTTATTTCAATGTTACCTTTGGTTTGAAAAACTTGTATTTGAATAAATAACGATTTTTCTATTGGTGGTTGATAAAAAAGTTATTTAGTCCAAAGTTTCTATTGCATGTCAACAAAACAATAGAAAAAGATATGGAACACGACAGACTTGCCAACTGTCAAATACTGACTGGGAACGGGAAGCGTGGAATTGGTGGAGGGAGAAGCGATTAAGTTTCATACAAATTAATGTGACGCAACTAATTTAAACGACCGCAGTCTGGAAAGTTTTAAAATAACCAGTAATAATTCAAACATTAAAGAGTACACATACAAAAAAAAATTGAATTTATATTCAACCCTGTATTATAAAATACTAGCTCTCCCTCGCGGTTTCACCTGCATGTTACTGTCCTGATACGTGTGCCGAAAACCACATTAAAATCCGTTGAATACTTTAAAAGATTTAAGCGAACAGACAGCGAAAGCGACTTCATTTTATATTACGTAAATATACAGTGCGACAACCCTAGGCGTGGGCTCCCCATGAGAGGTTGGGCTTTGTAAATGTTATTAGAAAAATAATTGAAGGTCTATACTTAAATAAATGTAATATTAATAAGTTCGATGGAGGGAATGCCTCTAGGGGTTAGGGCGCATTTATATGACAAGGAATCCCACCGCGTTGCGGCCGCGCGGCGGCCGCGCGGCCGCCGCGCTCGAATCACTCGAAAAACTAATGTAAACTCTATTGACTAAGCCATAATGTTTAATACTTCGCAACGCTCCAACCACGCGGCGACTGCGCGATCGTGTAAACGGGAGCGCGACCGCCGCGCGGTTGGTTACTCACAAAAAATTTCAACGTTGAGTCCTAGTTAACAAGACATACATTTGCTACGACTGAAAAGTTTCGTGCGGCGGCGAAATTTTTCGCGTCGTCTGAACGCAGCCTTGCAGTTCAAACCCCCCTAATTCTATTAAAGCATAAATACCCGCATTTCAATCTATACTTGTCAAACTATCGTAACCTTGATCTTGACACTGGGTGACACAACATGAAAAATTATAACGTAGTCGCGAACAGCAAAGCCAAGTCACTCGAGACTATTGACTTTTAGGTTAATTGCTTTGATAAATAAAGGTCTACGACCTTCCATTTTAACATATCCATGTTTAAAAATATTACATACATACGTAGACTCACGCCCGTTTCCCATACGGTTTTTTTTATTTGATTGATGATGAGACGAGCAAAGTGCTCGCCGCGCCTGCCCATAATTTTCACTATTATGCTAAGCGAAACTCCAGTGAAAATAATATAGGCTATGACAAACCTACATTTTATCTCAGAAAAAGACTCAGTGCCGGCGAGCTGAGAGTAAAAGCTAATCAATAGCATAACCTTAGAAATAACGCTGATAATAATAAAAAAAATAAAAAGTAATCAACTGCCTCGGTCGCGCAGTTTTATATAGGCCTTTACGTAGGCCTTAAAGCGTCAAGTTTAAATTTTTGTAAATAATAATAATATTATTTACAAAAATTTAAACTTGACGCTTTAATATATATAATTTAATAATATATTTAATATATAGGTACATACATACCTACATTATTTATTACTTTTTAATAACCCTTTGTTCTATTGTATTGCAGCAATCATATAAAAATGATGATAAAATAATGATGACACGACTTAAGTCTTGCCATTCTAGTTTTATGATGCTGTAGTTTTTAACCGACGCAAAAAACGGAGGAGGTTTACAATTCGACGCGTATATTTTTTCTTATTAATAACCACGTAATCATAGATTTTCACACAGTGATCCGACTTTGATGGTAATTTTTTCCTTCCAAAGATTGTTCCATTAAAAATTTCAAATACTTTCAACCGTATGATGTCGGAACATAAAGTGGCAACTTGTTACACTTTCTTCAGTGAGTGAGATTTCCAGAGGTTCAAAGCCCCGCGCCCCATCAACCACCATAATATATTCCTTTAATATTCAAGGATCCATTTCATATAGGATCCATGATTCTTTTGGTAGGTATTCTAGGCGTTCACGAGCGGTGAAGATAGCGACCGGACACTTTACAGTAATAATATAGGGAGTGCGTGCTCCATAGAGAAAAACTCTCCAAAATCTGACGTTAAGGCACATGAGTTAGTATTTCTTCTCTTTCTAGTGGACTATCTTCCCCAATGTTAAAAAGAGACAGAATACTAACTTGGGTGCCTCTTTCTCCAAACATACGTACCGATTTTAATGCCGTGACACTAAATCGCTTACCAGCCGCTATCACAGGACAAATATATTATCGCCTCTGTCGCTCAATAAACTCTGTCCTTGTAAACAAGTCTTTACAAACTGTAAATTTCTCGTCACATGTCGCAAACAACAAAATTGGGAAGACACGCTCTTTTTAAACGTTTTCATCTAGTTGATGTTGCTGGACCATTGTCATGGAAATTGCAGTGTTCACTCTCAGTGCCTTCTATTACGAGACCGCAGTCGCAGAGCTGAACGATGACGTCATCTCACAGATAAATAAACATAAAACACGTCACGTTATAAATTCGCCACTATAGATCACGGATAATAAATTAGATGACCGCAATGGCGCCGTTGTAATACGTACGCGGTACGCCTGCTACATAGTGGTCTCGCGTTCAATCCTGGATCGTGTAAATGTGATATTGGGATTTCTATCTTAAATTGTTATCAACCTGGATTCTGGAATTGTGCCCGGTATGGCGATAGACTTGCCGATCACATCATGGGACATAAATATCTTGGAAACAATAACTGCTATGCCGCTTGTGAATAAATTCAGACCAACCATAAAGATTGCCGAGAGCTCTACCTGAGACTTGTTTTCGACCACTTACGTCATAGATTTGTTTACCAAATAAAGCAATTTACTCGAGACATACAGTCCCTTGGCCGCCTATAATATTATGTTTGTGTTTACATATTGTAAGCATTACAGTCTATGTAGCCTCTTTCGGCTTATTGGTCTGTACGTTCTTAATATGTTGCCCATTTTATTACAATAAAATTATCTCTGAATACGTACATGTTTTTCTTTTCGCAAGGACAAGACCAACGAAACGTGGTTCGAGATTATAAGCTTTACAACATTTATTTTGTAGTATTAAATAACATTTCTTATTTTCAAGGACTGTCTAATCAAAGATAATCTATATTAATAAGAATTAAGTGCTGCTCGTTGGAAACGGCGAGACATCACTTGAGAACGACTTTTTTTATTATTTGTTTGAATGATGAGACGAGCAAGTCGCTCGCCTGATGGTAAGCGCCACGCCTGCCCATAAACAGAAGCAACACCACACAGAACTTTGAATTACAAAGCACTACATGGCACTGAACTGCGCTCGTCACCCCGAGACATAAGATGTTAAGTCTCATAATGCTCAGTAATTTCACTGGCTTCAATGTCCTTCAAACCGAAACACAACAGTGCTTACACACTGTTGCTTGGCGGCAGAAATAGACAAAGCGGTGGTACCAACCCAGACGGCCTCTCGCATACGAGGGGCCACCTTGTAAAAAACGGTTGAACCAATATGGCTTTTTTTTCGTAATAATCTGAATAAGGGTTTTATCAAAAGGCAAATTGGAATAATTACCATTGAAGAAAATGTTTAATTTCGTGAAAATCTGTAAGATCTTTTTCATTACTAAATAACCAATTAGGAACTTTTGAACCCTTAGAACGATTGAGATCATATTCACACCAAAGATTTATTTTGTCGAGAAGTTAGTTCATGGCTATATGTATAACATCAAGCTATGGCCTTTGGGAGCCGAGCAATAGCATGTAAAAGAGTGAGACAGGTAATAAATAATACCGATGTATAATAGTTTCCTATATCAAATTGTACACATTATTTTATACGCAACAAATAATATGAAAAAGAAACCTTTTTGTTAAATAAAATAATAAAAGAATAGTTTCAAAATGAGCCAATTATGATTTTAACGAGCGCGTGCACATATCGTACAGTGACGTCATGGTTTGAGTTGTCTGTCATTTGACAAGTACCCCTTCCATCAGATTTGAATGGCGTCTAGCTTATTTATTTTTGGACGGATTGATAAAATAGTTTTTGTAATAGGTTTTGCGCAAAGTAACTTATTAATGTAATTAATTAAAAAAACAAGTCAACTACTCTACCCAGTGCCGGTCTGAGATATAATATAGATAGAATAATATAGGTTTTCGAAATCCGCTTCTTCTTATCGTTTTATACAATAGGGATCCGGGATCGGCCGCTCCCTTCACCATATCATAGAGCCGACCATATCCGTATCCCTATACCGACCGCAAAGAGTTCTTTGTATAAAATATACATTAAAACTACTTTTAGTTTTTTTTTGTAATAAACATACTGGTGGTTTATCAAATCACAATTCCCATAAATTTAAACGTCGAAGATCGTGCCGATTGATTTAGTTCTAATATAGTCGTAATGTAAGATCAAGGTTACTTATTAAATATAAAATGGTTTTGTCATTGAAAAACTAATTTATAACACATCTGCCTGTATGTAACATATTATTTGATCCCTTATCTTCAACACATGCGAACATGCAACATTACACATGCATACTATTGAATTGTAAACTGATTTACCCATAGTAATATAAATATGTTGTGTGATATATTATTACTGAATACCATGTCATCGATGATTACACATTATAATGACTAGATATGGTTTTCTACATTAGAATAATGTAAACTTACATTGAACTCTCATAGTACTGAGATCTATTCAGTTATTAAATTGAACAAGTTTATTGCAATGCAAAATGATATATTCAATAGGGTGGATCAAAGCATGGGGGCAGGATTTGTTCATCATAAAAAAAGAATTTCATTTAAAATCAAAAAATGAAATGCACTTTCTTTGTATTAAAGTGAATGAGGATTAAAAAAATCATATATGTTTGAAAATTTTTGGATGTTTTTTACGATTTTGGACCAAAAAAAAAATCCGTTTGAACTACATACTCCATTTGATCGATTATTTATTTAAAAATCGAGTCAGCCACGTCAAAATGTTGAGTAAAAAACCTTTTTTCTTTTGAAAAATGTTCTTTTTTTATAATAAACAAATCCTGCCCCCATGCTGAGGGGAAAAACTTGTTTTTTTTCGACCCACCCTAATATTCAATATTATTGTGGGATATAAAAAATACTATAAGAATAGAAGTTAAATTTTATAATGGAACTTTTGTATGGTTTTACGATCTTATTTTACCAAAAAAAAATCTGTTTTAACTACTCCATTTGATCGATTATTTATTTAAAAATCGAGTGGGCCACCTCAAAATGTTAAGTAAAAAAAAAATATTGTTTTGAGAAATATTCTTTTTTTATAATGAACAAACCCTGCCCCCATACTGAGGGAAAAAACTTTGTTGTTGCAACTAATTTCTGCTAATTTCTAGCTAATAGCAACACAATTTGTTCTTTTATTTATTAATAAATTGTTTTTTTATTTATTTATTATTAATTTATGCTCTAGTGTTTCAATAGATTTTTTTTTATGGTAATTTAACTTCTTTAATGCAGTGGGGTTAATAGGCGATACAAAGAATTGTAACAATAATAAAAAATATATGATAAGTCATATTGAGGAGCCTTTGTTGATTATTAAGAGCCTTGTTCAATTTAACAACATAGTGCATGCTTTAATGATGATGTATAATAGAAGTAATGTACCATTTCATCCCAAAGTCAATCTTCACTCGCAGATAGCTGGCTCGTGGGTATAGTCAATGTAAAACGTCATGCACCTCACTGCCCTGGATCAATGGAACCGTGTTAGTATTGAACTGTACTATGTTATTCAAGCATTCTACAACACTATGAGAATAGCAAGGACAGGTCCATATCGAAGAACAATGCTTACGTGAGCATGTAACTAAGTGTAGAATTCTATACAGTATGTATGGTGATATGATTTAAGTGCTTCCACAATGTCTGCATTTAATGAAATAGTATGAATATCTGGTCAGTCACATAAGAGATTTTTTTGCATAATGTAATATTGTAATAGATTTTAATTTTCATCACATGGTCATGTTGAATTACATAGATTGTTGAAGCTTATGCTTATGACTCAAATCATAATATTACTCTATATTGTGATGGACCCATTTTGGCAATAAAAATGACCAATCACTTAGACATAAACTACCACTATGTGTTCACAGGCCCTATGAGACCTTATAGTAATGTTCATGAACACAGGCATAAAATAATAAGGTGAAACTCAACTCTTAAAATTATACATTATGGTACTACAAGTTACAACCATAAATTACTTATGGTATTAAAATTAAACCAATATGCTTCAGTAATTTTCGCTTATCTTGGGAAACTGAGACACATAATCCAATTTACAGCAGTTGTTAGATATCCTAGTCATTTTTGTATTCAGTGACTGATGAGCTGTGGAAAGCCAGATATTGTTTGCACATTCATACTATCATAAAAAAATGAAAGATAACAAAACAAAGCACATAACTTTAATGATAATGCTGTATATATTATGAACACCTGTCATATAAAGGTTATATAAAAAATGCACACTACAAATGAACCCTATTTGCTATTGTTTTAAAACTTATTTATTAGCTAGTTTATTGTCTATGCAAATATTAAAATAAATACAAAGTTAGGTTTATAAAGAATATTATTCAAAATAATGATGGTAAAGAGCAAAATAATCATGTTAATAGTCTATTATAAATATTGAAAATGCAAAAAAAATATGAAAGTATTTAACATTATTCATTGAGTTAAAGTAATAAATGGAAGATTTAATTTTATTTCTGAACGTCATTAAATACCCAAAAAATGTAAAGGTCTGCAAATTAATAGATATGATTCAAAATTAAAGTAAATATATTTTCACAAGGTTGTGACATTGCAATAGTCATTGCTTTCTGACTTATTTAATTTTGAATTAGAATAATAATCCTTGCAGAGTAGAACATTAGAAAAAATATATTTTATTCACACCAATAATCTATTCTGTTAAAGTAAAAATAACATAAAAATTATCACAATAACACTACATAGTATACCAAACAATTTTGTTCTTTACTTTGAATCCTTTATCTTACTAATAATTGTTATAAACCCAAACAGTTACTTTGAAAAACTCATAGCTATGTTCTTGAAGTTATATTAATTTATCTATTGTGTTTTGTATGTTGGTAAATTTGAATTATATTTCTAAAATGACTCAAGAAAAGTTCAAACAATGCAGCGGAAATGAAAAAGTAAACGAACTGAATAATGGCAAACCAGCCAAATAAAAATATGAATCCCAAGCAATAACCAAACAGTCTTCATAACATTAACACCAGCATACCTGAGCGAGTCTTTACGCGGCGACCTCTCCTATGCTTATTTACGTGGCCGGCGAGAACACCGGACATTTTTAACAATTAATTTACACAGACGAACTTGTAACGTTACACAACATACTATTGATTCAGATTTTTTAAAACCGTACTCACGATTTCACGATCACCATAATTTTATTTCTCTGACTGTCACAGGACAGCATTAAGAAAATGCACTATTTATGTAGTAGAAACTCCAAATTACGGTTTTAGAAATTAACAGTCAACATCAAATTTTTCTGACACTACAATTTATTTAGAACGTGCATAAAAATCTCAGCATTCGACACTAAAAAGACGAAAGAAAATATGACATATCGAACTCGAAGCCATCTGCCATGACAATGTTTTTTTAATTATCCATTTTTTGCGAAGATATAGAGATCTAGCTCATACAGCCTCGCCATATGTGATTGATGTTTCAGGAACGATGAAAAACAGGTGTGATCGATTTCATGGTCTTGCTAGGGTTTTGATGTTAATTCTTCTATAAGCGAATTATACGCACAGGGGCTAATGTTTATTACATAAATCCATACAACTTTTATACGACAAACTCAACATTAAACTAGTTTATCAATTGATTGAAACAAGAGATAAACCGCATTGTGGGAATTCCCGCCATTACATATTCCAAAGCTTCATGAACCTGAATGATTTTATCCCCCTAAGCCGTAATTATCTTCTAAATTTGGGGAGTTTCCCCCAATCTGGCAACAATTATACGAGTTGCTATTTTAGTCTTTAGGATTTATTTTATTCAATGTAAAAAATATTTGAAGCCAATTTGTCACGTACAATATGGCAACATTTTTCTATATGTCACTCACCAGCTGATTTGTCTAGTTTATTTGTCTCTGCTGATTTGTCCGAGTTCATCATTATCCGTCATTGTTTATGTAATTTCGCGGTGTAACATCTCTTTAGAGGTAATTTAAGCATGTTATCCTTTAAAAACATCAAAGCTTTTGGCTAAGCTAAGAGTTTGGGGCCTAATTGTTAATTTGTGTGTATTGTTTTCTCACCAGATGCTCCGTAAAGTGGTGCTAGGTTCCGTCGGAGCTGTGGCTCTGATTCCGACAATAAAAGCAGCGACGCCGGTGACAGAGAAGCCTAGCGGGCCTGTGAAGCCTCCTCCGATGCGCCCCTCCGACTTACCGATATATGAAGCTCCTCATGCAGAATATGGAGAGTGAGTATCCACGTAAGGTAAAGCATTGGAGGTCTTGTAATAAGACGGATGCATTTCGTCTCATTTTAGGTATTAAAAATTACCAAAATCACGGGTTTTAAAAGAATAAGATTTAAAATAACCTCAACTATATACTCTCCTAATTATATTTTAAGTTGTATAATAATTAAATAATAGTCATTAAATATATTGTTTGCAATTTTAAGATATTTATATTTTAACGCTACGATAGATTTCGGCGAAAATCAATACAACCGGTGGTGGTTGTGGTTTGTGCAGTTACAGTCATCTGAAGTCCCAAATGCCTTTCCTTTAAAGTTGAGTGTTGTAGTAAAGGTGTTCAGGGGCACTGGAGGTCACTTAACATCAGGTGACCCACTTGTTTGTTGACCTATGCTATAAAAAATGTTAATTTAGTACAGCATTTGTAAAATACAATTTTATTACCAGTTTCTCATTGAGGAATACCAAAGTAGCTACCTTTGAGTAGCATGTATTGACAGCCTCTGTGGAGCAGTAGGAGAGTAGCAGGCTGAGCAATGAGAGGCTGTGGATTGGATTCCTGTACTGAGATAAATGTTTGTGTGATTCACAAATATTAACCTATCTGAGATATTGGGCTAAAGGCATGTTTCGGTATAATAATACATATTGTATTATACATGTCATTTATTCTATTGTAAAAATCAAAACAACTTTTCAAGGTATTTGCAGTCTAAGTCCAATGCAGAGGAAATGAGCTATGTAAAGTCAGCATTGTTAACACCAGTCCGTGCTGTACGAGAGCAGACACAGTCCCTGCTAGACCAGACGGATACCATCAAGCACACAATACAGGATAACTATCATGAATTCCAGGATAAAAGTGAATGTAAGAAGTAATATTTTATGACTAATTAAGCAATAATAAAAAGCCTTTCAGCTTAAAAGTATTTATTATGCACACATACATAGGTGCAGGCAGAGGTGTGGCTCTTACACCCTAATTTCGCTGAGCTTAATTCTGTCCCATGAAGTGATAGGGGTGAGCTTATCGCCATAACGGGTACAAATTCCATACTCTGGCTGTACTGGACATTTCATGATAGAAAAACCCAATATAACTTTTACCCGATCTGGGGATCGAACTTGAGACCTCAGAAATGTGACCTTCTTTGTCTTCTCATTTGTACTTATCATTACTGTCAACTTTCTCTTATATAGTATTTTTCATATAGTCCATAATCATGTTAAGCTATTTTAGGTATTATATTTATTAATTTAAAAAAGAAAATATTTGGATTTTTTTTATTTTGTAGGGATTGTAAAATACCTACGAGAGGAAGAGAACAAGGAAGTGAGGTACGGTGCAGTCGCCATGGGTGGTCTCACTGGATTCATCTTTGGCCTCAGAGGAGGTATTATTAGGGTAAGTCAGAACTGTTAAAAAAGATGAGTGCTCATCCATTTTATTCCGAAAATGTGAAATGTTTTGTTTTGTATATTATTTAAGAGGGAAAAAATAAAAAAAACATTTATCTGTTTTTATAAAAAACGGCGCAATGACTTGCCCACTATTCTTATCCTCAATAATAATTTCAGAGGGTATTCTATGCGGGTGTGGGCACCACTGCAATGGGTATGGTTTGCTTCCCTGAAGAGACGAAGGAACAGCTCAAAAGCACCTCAAACTTGGCCAAGCAGTACATCAACATTGCTTACAACTTCTTATATGGAGGTACATATCTACACCACTTAACTTTTAATCTAGTTGGCTTAGAGAATTATTGTATTAAGATTTACACAATCAAATCACGGAGGCTTCCGTGGCGCAGCGGGCGAGTAGCCGGCTACGAAGCGAGAGGCCGTGGGTTCGATTCCTACACCGAGACAAATTTTTGTGTGATCCACAAAGGTTGGTTTCGGATCTGAGTGTTGTGGGACCGCAAGTCCCTCGTAGTTCCTGATACCCACGATATATGTTTAACCTAGTATGGGGTCAGGGCTATGTGTGTGACTTGGATGTATTTATTGTTATTATTTAATAATGAAGGATATTAACTAATATTTTCATGCCTTGAAAAATTAGGGATATGTTGACTGCCGATATTATATTCAAATGTTACTGTACTTACCATCAGATGCAGCAGTCACTGCCATGCTAGGATAAAAGAAATGATAATTATCTGGTATTTATATCATAGTCACCTATTATCGTTTTCATTTCGCTAGTGAAACCAGGCGATCCCCAACTGGAGGTGAAATTCCCGGAATTGTCGTACCCTAAAAGCTTTTCTGAGTTCGTTGACATGACGTTCTCGTTAGCTTCGTCAGTAAAGCAGGCGGTTATGCCTCCACCGGCCAAGGACGAGCCTCCGGCGAAAGAATCGGCTGATTCTAAACCTTCGGATAAAAAGGACTAGGTAGAAATTTGAATATGGATGGCTATATGCATGATCTGTTTATGTGTTGTGCTAATTCGTTATAGGTTTTTCTTTGTTGGGTGGTGATTGTATACTTCATACTTTTCGCATTTTTTTTTACTGGCTTGTTATAAATGTTTTTGTTTTTATTTTCGTGTTAGCATGTGCTGCTATGGGTGCTTCTAAAAAACCTTCTGCATTTGTTGCGACTAAAGTGGGTAATATTAACTGTAACACAAATATTTGTTTTTTCAGGGGTCAGAATTACTGACAGTGAAGATTGCAGTGCTTCTGGTGAGTATCACAACATACTTGTTTAGAATTATATAAATAATAAAGAGAACTAAAAACAATACTATCCATACTGCCAACCTGGTGGCGTCGTCGAGTAGGCGGCTGCGAAGCCCAAGCGGGTTGTTGTGGGAATCAAACCCTCAGCGGCTTTGTGCGATACACAAACATGTGTTTCGGGTCTGGGTTTTGTGGGACCGCAAGTCCCTCGTAGTTCCTGATAGCCATGACAAAGGTTAACCTAGTGTGGGATCGGAATTACTTATGTGTGTGACTGTTGGGTGTATTTTATACAATAGTTATTATAAATACAAAAGTATGTCTGTTACATAACATAGTCAGAAGTTTGACACTATATCCATGAACACATGTTCATTGTGGAACTTTTGCGTCATATTTGATTTTTACTTTAAACATATTGGAATAAATATGGATGGACATAGGCAATTTTATAGGTTTGTACCTAAATGGTGTTAATAAGGGATTGGAATCGCGTGAACGTCCATAATCCCGCATCGTTTGTAAGTCTACTTAATTATTTTATGGCAACGCGTACATGATTCTTCTGGTATTGTAGCATTATATTAGCTTTTAAATATGTTTACCTATATATTATATTAAGCTTAATTTGTATATTCTCTCGTCCGACACAGACAAGAATATTTATTTATTTATATTTGAGGGTTACACACTGAGTTTGTAATGGTAAATATCACAGAATATTATCAGAATATGCTTGCGATAAACAATATGTATACATCTCAATGGGGCTAAACCCTATTGTAAATACATATCTACGCAGTTTTTATTTACTGACAAAATTAATTTTACGGATAGTCGAGTTGCTATACTTGGCCGAATTCGTTATTGTACATAAAGACAAATCAATATACTAGTAAATATGTAATAAAAACGAGTTATTCTGTAGTCTGTAGTAAACTACCTATACGGGATTGTAATGCCTGGTAACAATAGACCTTTGTTACAAAACTCTGCTTTCGGCGCCTGTACGTTTGTCCAGCCCACTAAAGGGAAGAATCTCTATGATATTCTAATCTAATAACGTTAGCCGGTTATTAAAAAATCGTGTGCATAATGTTAATAATTAAATTTACGTTTATTCTATATTGCGCAATGTAAATGATTACATAAATGTTAAAATGTATAAATTTTGAATGATCTCATAGTGACTTTTTCTTTGCAGCAATGTGAACAGAAAAAGCCGTGCGGAAGACCTTTTTATGGAGTACCTTATTTATTATAGACTAGCCTGACTGCGACTAAGTATTCAACCATGTGAAATACAATAAATAAATTATATTTCTATCCAATTGTTTTAATTAAAACAAAAGCTTGTACATCACTTATGCAAATATTGAACAAATCTATGCAAATATCATTTCTTCCCTTCGCTTCTTCGTAACCACTGTACCAGGTTTATGCTGGGCTTCAGGATGATTCATCAGCTCTGGTGGGCATGTAGACACTGAGCTAGACAGCAGCACTTGTTTCAAATCGTAGAACAGAGCTGAATCCTCCTTAGTTACAAAAGATATAGCTATACCAGTCTTACCAGCACGACCAGTACGACCGACACGATGGGTGTAATCTTCGATCGACTTTGCCATGTCATAGTTGATGACCATACTGACATCTTTGATGTCGATACCACGACCAGCGACATCTGTTGCCACAAGTATGTCCTTCGACCCGTTCTTAAGACTTGCCAAAGCGAAGTCACGCTGTTCTTGCCCTTTACCACCATGCAATGTACAGGCATTGAAGCCCAGCTTCTCAAGGCCTTTAGCCAGGACATCTGCCCCCTTCTTCTGGTTGACGAAAATGATGATTGGTGGTTCCACGCCACGTTGGAGGATTTCCGTTAGCTTTCTACGTTTCTCGTTTTCACCTATCATGTGTACTATTTGTTCTGTTCTGTCAACAGGTTTGCCAATAGATCCAATGTATACTATTGCAGGTCTACGAAGGTAACTCCTTGCTAAACGCTCCACAGCTGGTGGCATAGTAGCTGTAAACATCACAGTTTGTCTGTACTTTTTCTTTGTGTTGTAATTTGCGAGTAGTACCGATGCATCTTCAGCTGCATCTGTATCCGGTTTCACATTAGACACGGGCATATATTCGAGAATTTTCTGTACATCAGGTTCGAAACCCATGTCAATCATACGATCAGCTTCGTCAAGTACAACATATGTACACCGAGTTA
This sequence comes from Amorpha juglandis, assembly GCA_949126905.1. NCBI lineage: Eukaryota > Metazoa > Arthropoda > Insecta > Lepidoptera > Sphingidae > Amorpha > Amorpha juglandis. Next base: position 3,046,283 of record OX421368.1, read on the forward strand.
AGACCAAGTATCTGTTATCTAATACATCAATGAGACGACCAGGAGTGGCAATGACAATTTCACAGCCCAATCGGAGTTTAAATCCTTGCTCTTCTCTTGATAAACCACCAACAACTACTACTGATGTAATGCCCAATGGGACACCAAATTTATTTGTCTCTTCCTCAATTTGTTGGGCTAACTCACGAGTTGGAGCCAATATGATTGCATATGGACCTTGATCTATATCTTCCATGCGAACACTCTTTGGAAGTGATTGAATCCAAGTCAGAAGGGGTATGAGGAATGCCAATGTTTTACCGGAACCGGTTTCAGCCACACCAATAATATCTCTGTTTTGTAAACCAATTGGTATAGCTTGCCTCTGGATGGGTGTAGGACTTTTGTAGCCAACCTTATTGATAATTTCCATGATGTCTGAATGGAAAGTAGCTTCCTTCCATGAGCGTATAGGGTTTGGAATCTTTCCTCCCTTAATAGTAATGTTATAGTCCTCTCTAAATATACGCCAATCTCTTTCAGTCATTTCATCCATATCTTTTTCTGACCAGTGACGATCATCCCATTTCTGCTTGTCTTCTTTTTTCTTTACTTTTTTCAAACGTAATTTCTCTTGTTCCTTCTCAAGTTCAGTCCTACGTTTCTCCAGCAGGTTCCCATAGAATTTGCAGTGGTCTTTCTTTTGTGCTTTTATATCTATGCCCGCAATATGTCCACGGCCAAAGAACTGTACCTGATGTCTTTCCTTATACAATGTATTGTAATCATTTGATGTGTCTTCTGATGCATCCCAGTCAAAAACAAACTTCCTATCATTGAGCCTCCTGACTCTGCGTTTCTTTTTAATAATACCCAAATAACGAGCCTTAATTGCTTCTTCTTCCCGTTCTTTGTCTTTGGTTTTAGATGATTCTTCATTATTATCTCTTTTCCTATCTGAAGCAGCCTTTCTCTCCTCATATTTTCGTTCCCTTTCTTCACGTCTCTCTCTGTCACGTTCATCTCTGCTTTTTTCTTTTTCCTCTTTCTTGGATGGCCCGGTCAAATCTATAGTGGCAATGGCTGGCCTGTCTACATTGGCCCTCATTGCCTCCACCTGCTCTTTTCGCCTTTCCAAAGCTAAAGCAGCTCTTTGTTCTTTTGTAAGGAACACAGGCTTGCTTCGAGCTTCTTCCTCTGCCTTCTTCTTTGCAAGTAATTCCTCCAGAGACAGTGGTTCCTTTTTTACTGTTTTTTTGCTCTCCAACTCATCATTTTTAATGTCTTGTGGTTCTTCTTCTTCGACCTTATTGTCAGCATCTCTTTTACCTTTTTTCTCATCATTCTTTTTGTCTTTATCTTTGAGATCACGCTTTTTAGGACTTCGAGATCGACCACGCTCCTTGCGCAAAGGACTTTTTGAGCGTTCACGATCTTTTCGTCCAGGGCTCCTGGGTTTGTCTTGTTCCTTCCTCCCTGGGCTCCGAGACTTGTCTCTATCTTTTCTGTTTGGGCTGGGCACGCGACGTTTAACTTTGTCTCGGTACGTGTCGCGGTCATCGTAGCGATCCCGGTCTCGCCTGTCTCTGGAACGTGACCGCCGTCTTTCAGGACTCCGCTCTCGCACCATTCTGTTTTATTTTGTGTAAAATAACAGCTGTTTTAAACCCATCTAATATCTCAACACAATACAATGAGTATCAATATAAATTACGTCGAAACTACAAATAATACGATCAAATGTAATAGGTTATAGGGATGTTGCAAAACAATCGATTTCCGCGAAACATCGTTATTTTTAGGCGAAATATTTTAATCCTACATATTAATAATTTTACTAAGAATCGAAATCTAAATTGACATATTTTAGTATAGCATGCCATGGAACCATGACAATGCACTCACAGACTTTTTGGCGAGAAAAACATTTATACTCGGAAGTCATAACAAGGTCCAAATGCTTTTAAAAATGTTGGTTACCTCTCGTCCAATTTCTTAGGATACTCGTACAGAATACTTTTATTAGGGTGAGCAAAACGAGCCCTATCACTATCCCACAATCTGGGCAGCTTTGTTAGATACTTTACTGAAAAACTATCACGCCTATAGATTTGTACGGCCCTTATTTTCGAAGTTAGGGCGCTCAAGCCGCGCTCCCTCTTGAGGCCTCCGGTCCGTGGTGAAGCCCTCGAGGCAATCCGGAGCCACCAATCATTCGAAGTGAGCTCAAAGCTCAGGAAACGGGTAGGGTAATCGTGTTGTTAGAAATATGAGATGAGTAATGCCGAAGGGCTCTACTCGCTAAGAAAATCATTCAGACACCTTGTTCATACATTATAATGTGGCAGTAATTGGGAACACCCAAATACTCCGAAATATTTTATTCCGAATTTCGATGTTCCGATGTTCAATAGTCCGAATTTCATAATACCGAAAAATTATAACGTCTATTATTCAAATTTACGAAAATTATTTTACCGAAACTTGTAAATACGATCTGTTTGTTTTCCGATTTTTATATTTTCGAAGAGTCAAATTCTCGATGGGTTCTCGGTCCGAAAAACGACGTTCCGACTTTCAATATTCCGAATAAATTACTAAAATTAGTATTTTGATTCAGTTAGCATAATCATTACATACATTTGGGTTAGGTTAGGTTAGAACTGTGACCATTAAAGCGCGAAGGCGAGCGAGCGAAGCGAGCGTGCCGCGGCAGCGGCCGCCGAGCGCCAGATCCTCTCTATTGTTGGTGAATCATTTGGGTTAGGTTAGAATTGTGACCAGCGAAAAAAATGTTTTTATTGGAAAGAAAATATTTTTAAAACGCATTTGACATTAGTTTTTTAATTCTACCTCCTCATACTATTATACTTCTCTTTGACAAGCAAATTATTATGTGTTGATTTGTCTTTCTATTCAGTTTTACGTTTTTATTTCGGAATTTTAATTAATAGGTATTTTAATAATCGGAATTCGTATTTTTGATGTTTCGAATTATCATTAATTCGGACTTTTTGTTATTCGATCTATTGAAACTCGGTATTTTGAGAATCGTAATTATATACGTTAGGAATATTAAAATTTCGGAATTATAGAAATAGGATAAATGATACATCGGAATTTTAAACCATTCGGAATTATAAAAATCGGTATTTTGAAATTCGTATTTGTGACTGTTTGAATAAAGTTTGTCGTATTATTGTAGTGTACCCGCAGTAATTACTTTAATTAATAGTCAAAGTAACAAGTAATGTTTTAAATACCCCAACAAAAATATTTTTTGACGTGATAACGTCTTATAATTCGATAGAGCGGAGAGCCGGCTGCACGCACGAAAAAACTTGACTCATGCGTCGTTACCTCGCTCTGTCACGTTCCATTTAAGGCTTGAAGTGCAAGCGAGAGCGCGGAACGAGCGACAAGGAAGCACAATCGGCCTTTGCGTTCGGCAGCGTTCGAGATTTAAAAAAATTAAAACAAATATTAAATCTTCCACATATCACAACAACGTGTCTGACATCCGTCAAAGGGAACATTTTCTCCTATATCAAACACATTGAGGCGGGCTTTTTAAAAACTAGATTTACGAAAAGGACATTGTTCGTCGTCCATACATAGTTGGCCTAAGAACCAAAAGGTAGGTGAATTTACTTTTTGGGTTTTAGATAATGTATATATTTGATTGAAACTATATTAAAACTACGGACACTTGAGAATTCCGAAAAATAAATAAAATACTTTCGGATTTTGAGGTTATAATTAGGCCAATAAATACTATCAAATATTAAACAAATGAAATTAAAATTTTCTTTTGAAAAATGCTACCATTCCATCAGTATTTTCTTAAGACGTTATCACGTTCAATTATCGTCAGTAAACCGACTTTACAGACAACCGATTTTTTTTAAATAAAATGGCTAGTACTCCAAAACAGCAACTTCATAGATAAAGACCTAATAATAATAAAATAGTCATTGTTCAATCAAATCCAATTAGCTCGTGGATGAAGTGTGGCGGTTAATATACATGTATATTAAATACACTCGATGAATCAACAATAAACCGGTTGAATTCGATGAATCGTTTCTATCCATCGAGTATTTAAAATACAACGATATATATCGACATCCCTACTCTCTGTTGTGAATTGTGTTTGTGATTTCCACTGATTTATGAAATGAAATGTGATCTGTGAAGCAAATACATCGTATTTTTTTCCTAAAATTAATGAGTTAAACCATTTATACGAAGTGTTTCATATGATGCAATATTATTCATATTACCATTATTTAAGTTCTGCGGCTGTTGCCGTGGGTTGTGTGTGCGTTGCATATCATCTAATTCGAAAAAATAATAAAATCCGAAAAGCGGAGGATGTGTTTTATTATTTGAAAATTAAAATAGTTGACAATGAAGAGGCATGTGATGAAGTGGTCAAAGAATTACGAAGGTATGTATGGTTTGGAAAATTGCTGCGGTTTAAAAAAAAATCCAATATATTTTTATTGAGAATTATGGTCAGGCATGGATTCAGAAATGGGTTTCATATTTAACGATCCCTCCAAAAGTAAATGTATTTTATAAACCTGCTTGGTTTAATACCTATTTACAAAATTAATATGCATCTCATAATTATGTATTGAAAATAATGTTAATGGGTTGACTTTAGTATCCATGTGCGGGATTTTGCTGATAATTTTTATAGGAAACGTTAGACACTAGTCCGTATTAACAAATGCTAGCAGTTTATTATGCGGAAATGCATAGTTTTTGTGAAATTAATTTTTAAAGTTTTGTAGGTTATTACAGTTGTAAACACACTAATATTGAATTAGAAAGAGACAAATGTCATTGAACGTGGAACGCGACTAATTCTGTCTCTTTCTGACAAGTAGTTATATAAAAACGAAATGCTTAACATATTGTGCTCGCGTTACTGGAACGTTTTTTTTCTTTACAATACTACTATAATTATTATTTTCCTATTCACAACTACCTACTTTCATTGTTGTTGAGTGCCGGCTGTGTGTTTATTGTGATCTTATTATCTCCCATTCGACCTGCTTACTTTATTGATATTGGTGGTGATTATTTTTTTCTTAACCATCCAGAAGTAGGAACCGCACAAACCGAGGCTTATGCACGCGTGAGCGAGCGAAGCGAGCTCGGGATTTGGAGCACCCCGACTCGGACAAATTAGGTTAGAAGGGGATGGCAGGGTCTAGTGAGCGAGCGAAGCGAGCGAGCAGACCCTGCCATCCCCTTCGTGGTTATTTTTTTTTTAAACCACCCAAAAAGTAAATATTAGTGTGTTTACAACTGTAATAACCTACAAAAGTTTAAAAATTAATTTCACAAAAACTATGCATTTCCGCATAATAAACTGCTAGCATTTGTTAAAACGGACTAGTGTCTAACGTTTACTATAAAAATTATCAGCAAAATCCCGCACATGGATACTAAAGCAACCCCATGTTAATTTCTATATTTACCTTTACCAATACTCGACACTCAGTGACAACTTGTACTTTTCTGCTATTCTAGCTGTGCTGTATGGTAAAAAAATCAGGTAATATTAAAAGGGTAATTCATAGAACTGCATACCCAAATAACATAATACCTGTATGACTTTTGATTATATATTTGAGTATCAACAAAAACATTAAAGATATTCTCATTCTATCATATAATAAAGGCAAAAAGTGGATTACAACTTTTGAAGTTTGCATATTGTTAGCATCATTACAATTTCCTACTGTTAAAGCATTAAAAAAATATATGGAAAAACAACCTTGTGATTCAAGCCACAAACCAGGAAAATAAACTTATTTTGTACCTGTAGTATAAACAGAACAGATAGAGTAACAAGAAATAAATTGCTTTAAAAACTTATTTAGTTTTTTATGTGAAATAATCTCACCTTATTCATCTAGTGGCAGCAAACATAGGGTGAGAAACCATCAGGTCATGAAATGAGAGGCCACAAGTACGATTCCTGCACCAAAACAAATGTTCGTGTGTACCACAAATATTAGTTTTTTCTCTGGATGTTGTATGACCTAATGGTCATTAATTATGATTATGATGATTTTTATTTTTGGGACTAGCGTCCCACGTAGATCATGATACGTCTGATACAGGTTTAACCTAGTATGGCCTAGGGTCAGGACTATGTGTGTGATTGTTGTGTGTATTTATTTATTTTCAGAAGATGCAGTGAACACAGAGCTCTGGGCTTCGATTGTGAGTGGGTCACAGAAAATGGCAAGAGGCAACCCGTTGCGTTACTACAATTGTCATCTATCGATGGTCTTTGCGGATTGTTCAGGCTGAATTGCATGAAAACTATTCCCAAATCGTTGAAAGTAAGTAATTGAGTAATATGGATTAGTAGATATAAGTTGATTCTGGTTGATTGATTGGTCGGTTGATTTTCAACTTTGGCAGAATTATAGGTACATATATTTTCTTTTTCTTTCCAATTCTGCCCTGTGTTTAGTTATGTCCAGTATCTATTGATTTGTTACATATTAACTAAATATTAGGGCATTATGATTAAATAAGAACCCTTGTATTCATAAACGTTATTATGAGGTCTAATAGTGCCTGCGATTTCTGCATATGTGATTGGTCCATTTTTGGCGCCAAAAAATAAAGAGCAAAGAGCATAAATAAGTGTTTTTGTAAGCAGAAGTAATGATGACAACAAGGTATTTATGATTAATTTTAGCAGCTAGCAAATCCGGCTACGCGTTGCTGTGGCTAAGGTATATGTTAAATTATATTGTAGTAAACTATTCAATACAGTATGCGCCGTCTATTGGATACTTACTCAATCCAGCCGATAAATTACCTTACACTGCCATCTGTTAGAATCTTTTAGTTAAACAAATAATTTGCAATAAAAAATATTACGATAATAAATTGAGATATAAACTATCCTATCTCACAAGTTGCATCAAACTGCACACAGTTTGCAAATTTTTATTAAAATCGGTTCAGTAGTTTAGGAGTTCATCGCGGACAAACAACGTGACACGAAATTTATATATATAAAAAGTTTTTATATATAAAGATTATACATACTCACTGAAAATAATACGAAAAAGTAATTGTGGTCGAGACAATTATTGAAATTGGGTTAATAACATAGACCGCAGTTCATGTTTCAAATGATATGAGCAAACGTGGGCGTGTAGTGGGAATATCTCACTATCTCCCTCGCACATAGCGCCGTAATGGCGTGACCTTTCTTGTGACGAACAAGTTGATCTGCTTTTTCCGTAGAAAGTAATTCTCTACTATCTTATGCATGTGTTATACATATAAACCTTCCTCTTGAATCACATCTATTTAAAAAAAACCGCATCAAAATCCGTTACGTAGTTTTAAAGATCTAAGCATACATAGGCACAGACAGGCGGGAAGCGACTTTGTTTTAAACTATGTAGTGATGACATAAGTTTTGTTTCAAATCTTTAATAAATAAATAAAATTACTTCATAGTTCCGTAAAGTTTCATCATAATATAAACATGTTAAGTACCTACACTTTGCGTCACCTAATGGAATACCTATTTCTTTAGTACACTTTATGACGCATAGTGGCATAATGCACGGACAATGTTCGGAATGACTCGTGGCGTGTACCGTTAGCTCTGTTTCATTATCGACAAAATGCTTTAAATTACATCATAATTTAACGTTCAATGTATGCTATGTATACATTAGTTGACACTGATTTCTATACAAAAGTTTCTTTTATCTTTGTATTGACTTGTCACAAGCGCTTTTAATTGCCCATATGATTATTAAACTATTTTATTTTATTTCATTGGTTAGTCACAGGTTAGGAAATAATAAGAATAAAACAGGCTCAAAACAAATAAACGGTCAAGTGCGAGTCGGATGCGCGTACCGAGGGTTCCGTGTCAATATCTTGAAAACCTTTACTTTATTTTTTTTTGGTGAGAAATTCGCCAAAATTTTGGGCTCTGTGAACATTTAAGCCAACGATGGGTCGAAAGTTAGAGCCGTGGCGCAGCTCGTAGCCGTGGTTCGTAGGTCCTGTATAAGGGTATTTTTTTATTTTTATTTGATTGAATAAGGAGACGAGCAAGGCGCTCGCCTGATGGTAAGCGCCACGCCAGCCCTTAATCAGAAGCAACACCACACAAAACTGAACTGCGCTCGTCATCCTGAGACATAAGATGTAAAGTCTCATAATGCCCAGTAATTTCACTGGCTTCAATGTCCTTCAAACTGAGACACAACAGTGCTTACACATTGTTGCTTTGCGGCACAAATAGACAAAGCGGTGGTACCAACCCAGACGGCCTCTCGCATACGAGGGAACTACAACTTGTACCTTGTATGTTTCATAATATTATGTTGTCGGTTTGTTTTGTTATTTCTTAGAAGGTGGTATGATAAATGAATAATAAACCCTCGTATGTAGATTAAATATCATCGCTGTGAATCATTCCGATTTCTATAATAAGATATTTATTTATAGTTGTTTATTTGTAAATGTTTTTATACGACAGTAATCTAATCATGATTTTTATGAATGACGTGGTCCGGGTGTCTACGCCAATAAAAAGACAACCTGTAGGGCCTATTTCCCAAAAAATATATACCTATTTATTCTATGATTGTAACCAGCCATGCATATGACAAATTAGTGAGCCAATTTACATATATCACTATTACCCGACCTGGGAATCGAACCAGAGACCTGAGGCACAGCATATTACATTGCCTTCAATGTTCTTCAGTGCTTACACACTGCTGTTTAACGGATAAAATAGTCAAAGCGATGGTGCTTATGCAGACGGCCTCTAGCATACGAGGATCCTACCACCTGACCTAACCTGACCTGATATTTGAGTGGTAGAGCCACGCTGTAGACAGTTTTGTCTACAGCATGAATGGGCTAGCTCGATCTGGTCGTTACCACTGTCTCACAGGAAACCGACGTAAAGTAGCGGCTTGATGCTGCGTTTCGTACGGTGAGTGAGATATCCGGAAGCCCAAATCCCCTCCCCTTCCCAATCCCTAACTATCCCTTTCCTTTACGGTCGGCAACGCGCCCATGATTCTTCTGGTGGTGGGCGTACATGGGCGGTGGAGATCACTTACCATCAGGTGACCCACTTGCTCGTTTGCCGGTCTATGCTATAAAAAAAAATATTTTTAGGATTTGCTGGAAGATGAGAGCGTGTACAAAATGGGTGTGGCAGCGACAGACGATGCCGGGTATCTGTTCAACGATTACTCGGTGGAGCTGCGGTCCACCTTGGACTTGAGGCACATCGCCAAGCTGTGTGGGCGGGACTCTGGTGGTCTAGCTTCATTGGCCAAGAAGCTGCTGGGAGTCATGCTAGATAAGAGCTGGCGGGTGAGTGGAGTCAAAGTCTTAAAATCCGATTTTAAAAATTAACACTGATAGGTTTAATGTTTTTAACACGCTTTTATTAGCTTCAGACGTATGTTAGTATGTTTGTATGTAAGGGAATCTTTGAACGTGATTTTGACCTCCTTCAAAAAGTCGGATTAAATCAAAATTTGGCATACTTATCAAGGACCGATGACAATGCAATATTGTAAAAAAAATAGCTTCAACTCCAAAAAAAACTACTTTCGTTTGTTAATTTATGTGTATTTTTTTTAATTGGTACAGTGTAAACACTTGTATACAGCATGGATAGGCCAGCTCGACCGGGTATTGCCACTGTCTCAAAGAAAAGCGACGTGAATGAAAAAAAGGCTACTTTTTCCTCCCAAGGGCCGGCAACGCACCGACAATTCTTCTGGTGTTAAGAGTGTCCATGGCATCGGGGATCATTTACAATCGAGGGGGCATCTGCCCACTTGCTCAATTGCCCCGTCTTTCAAAATAAAGTAGCAACTTGTATTTTGTTGCGTTACCGGAGGCCAGAATTACACTTTTCTTATTTAAACCTTTTGTACATTATTAAATATACTCTTAAAATATACACAATATTAAAGAAAGAAACAGAATATTATTAAAAGTATACTAAATTTGCTCAATCCATACTCTTAAAAAAATACACAAAAGTATATTTTATTTTTACGCTGAAACCTTTACACATATGGCCTTTAATTAATAACCCCAGTAATAAATTGTCGTTTAACAGGTCCGCTGCTGCGATTGGGAAGCGACAGAATTATCGTCAAGGCAGACGCATTACGCGGCTGTCGACGCCCACGTTGCCATCAAAATCTTCGTACATTTGTTCAATAAATACAACAGTAACGGTTTATTCTCCTGGCTGATGAGATCTGATGAAAATGTGGCGGATAGCGTTCACAAACTGTGCAGTAAATACGCCAATACAAAGTTCAAACACTTGTTCCGACGGAAGGATTTCGTGTAAGTAATATGTTTTAATTTTTTTTTTTGTTGTGATAAAGGTAACAGGAAGTCGCGGATGCAAGCCGCTTCCTATAGGTCGGTCTGGAAATCTTTGGGGAGGCCTATATTCAGCAGTGGACGTCCTTTGGCTGATGATGATGATATATTTTTTTAGTAAAGCTAACGAGTAAGTGGGTCACCTGATGGTACCTAAGTGACCACCGTTCATGGAAACGCACAAAACTAGATGAATCATGGACGTTTCAAGTACACAGGCCCAAAGTTATCAATCTACTTAAAAATAAAAGAGGTGTTCGATATGGCAATATTTTTTTAATAAGGGTTAAGGGATATCCGTATATCATCATCATCGTCAGCCACAGGACGTCCACTGCTGAACATAGGCCTCCCCCAAAGATTTCCAGACCGACCTGTTGGAAGCGGCCTGCATCCAGCGACTTCCTGCAACCTTTATCAGGTCGTCCTTATATCATATATGGAAATAAATAAATACAATCATAGTGTGACGTCATTACTATGGAACAACCATTAATTTTAGTACTTGAGCTATATCTAACAGTATTTTTGCAGTGCGAAAACGCCCCGAACTAAGAAAACTACGGTGGTGTCTCGCAAGCCATACCCACACTCGACCAGGTCCAAGCCACTCTACCACAACTGCTTCATGCAGGCGCCTGACGGTGAACTACTATGCACCTGTGACGATAAGAAGGCATTGTGGTAAGACAATGGACATTGTTTTTTTTTTCTATTCTTCACTACAGCGTCCGTGGCGCAGCGGGCGAGTAGCCGGCTGTGAAGCGAGAGGCCGCGGGCTCGATCCCCGCACCGAGACAAATGTTTGTTTAACAGTAAGCAAATCTGTCGGTAAACAGAATATTGGCAACGGTTATTAGAGGCCAGAGATAAAACTATATGATTTTTTTCAATTCAAATCATTTATTAAGTAATTAGGCCCCAAAAGCCACTTTTACACGATATTTTTACATCATATTCTAACGACAAAAAGATTCCACCAGTGCTTCGGAAACTCCCAGTGACCTGAGAAGAAGCACCAAGAAATTCAGCGTAGGTTTTTTTTGTTATCTTTTTATACATTTACTAGCTGTGCCTGCGAACTTCGTTTCGCCACCAAAAAGCTTTCATACAAACTTTCATCCCCTATTTAGGCCCTTTAGGGGTTGAAATTTAAAGAAAAAATACCCTGTGTTTAACCCTGGGTCATAACGGTATTTGTGCCAAAATTCATTGAAATCGGTTCAGCAGTTTAGATTTTTCATACAAACTTTCATCCCCCTTTTAAACCCTTCAGGGGTTGATTATTGAAAAACATAGTAGCCTATCTCTTATTTTGATGTTTAAGCTATATTATTGTAAAGTTTCATTAAAATCCATTCAGTAGTTTTTACGTGAAAGAGTAACAAACATACATCCATCCATCGATACTTACCAACTTTCGCGTTTATTATATTACTAGCTTTTGCTCGCGGCTCCGCCCGCGTGATTTTCATAAAAACTTTCATCCCCTATTTTATTCCCTTTGGGGTAGAATTTATCAAGATCCTTTCTTAGCAGATGCCTACGTCATAACATCTACCTGCATGCCAAATTTCAGCCCGAACCCTCCAGTGGTTTGGGCTGTGTGTTGATAGATCACTATGTCAGTCAGTCACCTTTGAGTTTTTTATATTTAGATTACAGTAGGATAATATCAAACATGTATTACACAGGTACGTAGAGAAGGAGCTAGCCGATGTGATCGTCGAATCTCCTTTGACTGTCCGCCTCCGGTTCGAGCCGGCGGGCCGGTGCGTCGGCGACGTGGGCCGTTACTACCAACTCACCAAGGAGAACAAGTGTGTCGTCTGCGGTGGGGATAAATCGTGCATCCGCAAGAATGTCGTGCCTAAAGAGTATAGGAAATTCTTCCCTGGTCAGTTGGTGTCATACGTTTTATTTTTGTTCGATTGAATGACGAGACGAGCAAGGCGCTCGCCTGATGGTAATGGCCTGCCCATAAACAGAAGCAACGCAGAACTTTTAATTACAAAGCACTGCATGGCACTGAACTGCGCTCGTCACTCCGAGACGTAAGATGTTAAGTCTCTTACGTTTACGCGAATGTTACTTGTAGGGCACACATGTAACCTAGTTAGCGTGAAGCGTGCGTGAGTGATGTATGTAATATATGCTTAGTATGTAAGATTTCTAGATATTATATAGTAGCGGCTGCGCCGCGGAAAAGTAGTTCTTAGTTCTTATACAGTCGCGATTAAACCATGTGAATCAACACTTGCGTATAATTGTCCATCCTCATCTTAGGTAATAGACGCCACCCCTATCATTACCTAAACTGGTGACCCGACAATAACCGAGTGTGGACAATGGTAAAATAAGTGTTGGACAATGGTTCGTAAAAATTTCGTTCGCGAAGGCGTTCATCAGCGATCGGTTTCCGCCATTTACACGGAAACACGGTCGACGAGATGGAGGTTGGCGCGACGAGGAAGTCACGTGGAACATCGTGTGGAATAGGCACCTTCCGTCAGCAGTGATGGAGGCGCCCAGGCCACCGGAGGTGATGGAGCTCGCGAGGCACATATCGCGGACCCCCAGCACCACAGAAGAACTCATAGCCGCATTGGAGGAATTGAGTCTCGAAGTTGCCGAGTTACGGCAATCAAGACATCAATACACAGGTCGCGGCGGGGCAAGAGGACACCTTAACCGCTCAAGATCGCGGACGCGGGACGCTAGGAAGAATCGTAAGCACCCAGATTGGCTTTGCTTTTATCATTACCGGTATGGACTAAAGGCCGAAAAATGCATCCAACCGTGTAACTGGAAGAAAGGCAAGGGCTCACCGCGTCCGGCGGGAAACTGAAGGCGATACAACCGAGGGCGGAGGCTTGTATCGATAACATCAATCACCGCCTATGCGTAACCGATAGGAAAACAGGTCTTAATTTTTTAATTGACACGGGCGCCGACGTTTCTGTTCTCCCTGTGTCAAAAGTGTGCGTGTCCGGGAAATTCGCGAGTGATTCCTCATATAAGGTTTAGGCGGCAAACGGCACGGAAATTAAGACCTACGGTACGCGAACGTTAGTGTTAGATTTAAATTTAAGGAGGGCATTTAGATGGACATTCATCATAGCGGCTGTTAAACAACCCATAATCGGTGCCGACTTTTTAGGCCATTATGGTTTGTTAGTTGATTTAAGCGCGCGGAGATTGAGAGATCAAATTACTCAACTAAATGTCCTCACTTCAGTTGTTAGAAATATTAGCTGTGAGTCATTAATTAAGACAATAGATTGTAAGAATACATGGCATGAACTTTTAGGTAAGTACCCGGAATTGACTAGGCCTGTATCATACAAAGATACTCCTAAGCATTCCGTGTATCATGTGATCGAGACCACCGGACCCCCGGTGTATGCGAAAGCAAGACCTTTACCGCCCGATAGGTACGCTAAAGTCAAGGAGGAATTCCGGATAATGACCGAGTTAGGTATCTGCCGACCGTCTAAGAGCGCATGGGCAAGCCCTTTGCACGTGGTACCCAAGAAAAACGGGGAACTGCGGCCATGCGGCGATTATAGACGCTTAAACGCGATGACTAAGCCCGATCGTTATCCGATTCCCAGGTTGCACGATTTTAAATATTTATTAGCTGGTAAGAAGACTATATTTACTAGGCTAGACTTAAATCGTGCATATCATTTTATTCCAGTTGCTCCCGAAGACGTCGAGAAAACTGCGATCATAACGCCATTTGGGTTGTTCGAGTTCCCACGGATGATTTTTGGGTTGCGCAACGCTGCACAGTCATTCCAAAGATTTATGGACAGCGTAGTACTACGAGGACTAGATTTTTTATTTAACTACATCGATGACGTCATCATTGCCAGTGAGACTCTCGAACAGCACAAAGAGCATTTGAACACAGTTTTTAAACGGTTCAACGAATATGGTATCACGATTAATGTGTCTAAATGTGCTTTTGGTAAATCTAGTCTTGAGTTTTTAGGTTTCGAAGTGTCAACGAACGGGCTCCGACCACTTGACGACAAAGTGCAAGCCATCATTAATTTTCCGAGACCCGATACAGTGGCGCAACTGCGACGATTTCTAGGTATGTTAAATTTTTACAGATCGCATATACCTAGGGCTGTCGCATATCAGTTAGAATTAAATAAATATTTGCATAACACTAAGAAAAATGATAAGACCATTATAGAGTGGACCGATACAGCAATCGAGGCATTTAAGAAATGTAAGGAAAGCTTACAAAGCGCCGCTACATTATCTTATCCTTTGCCTGACACCAATTTAGCGCTGATGACAGATGCATCAGATACTTGTATTGGTGCAGTTTTGCAACAATATGTTGACAATGTTTGGCAACCACTCGGATATTTTTCCAAGAAATTAACGCAAACAGAAAATAAGTATTCTACGTATGACAGAGAGTTGTTGGCAATATTTATGGCTATTAAGCATTTTAAAAGCTTAATAGAGGGTCGATCATTGACAATTTTTACTGATCATAAACCCCTTATTTTTGCGTTTTCGAAAATTAATAGTGATAAAGAGAGCCCTAGAAGAATACGACAACTGTCATACATCAGTGAATTTACCACTGATATAAAATATGTGAGTGGCAACCATAACGTTGTGGCTGACGCGCTGTCTCGCGTTGAGACCATTTATTGCGCTACCGTGTTAGATTTCACTGAGGTAGCAAAACAACAGACTCGTGACACATATTTACAGCACGAGTTAGGCTCATCAAGCAGTAATTTGCAATTTAAGCAAATATGTTTACCAAACACTGGTGTAAATATTTATTGCGAAACTTCCACAAAAAATATAAGGCTATATTTACCGCCATCATTTAGGGAAGTAGCATTTCGTTCTGTCCACAACCTTAGTCATCCAGGCATTAAAACAAGTAAACAATTAGTTAAGCAGAAATTTTTCTGGCCGGACATGGATAGGGATATTGCAAAATGGGCAAGATCGTGTATGCAGTGTCAAAAGACAAAAATCACAAGACACACGATAACCGGTCTAGGAGAATTTGAGCGACCTGACAAATTTTCCCATGTGCACATTGACATAGTCGGCCCACTCAGTACATCAGTTGATGGCTATCGTTATTGTGTAACAATGATAGACCGTTTTACTGGATGGCCTGAATGTTATCCTGTACGAAATATTACAGCGGAGACGGTAGCTAGGGTAGTGTTTGAAGGATGGATTTCTCGTTTTGGATGCCCTGAGAAGCTAACGAGCGACCAAGGCAGACAATTCGAGAGTGATCTATTTCATCATTTAATGAAATACTTAGGCATCCATAAACTACGTACTACACCTTATCACCCACAGAGCAATGGCATGATCGAACGATGGCATAGAGCACTAAAAGTGGCTCTTATGGCGCGTTTAAATTGCAACACGTCATGGGTTGACGAACTGCCAGCCGCGTTACTAGGTTTGCGAGCGGCACCTAGAAGTGACAGTGGCGTAAGCGCAGCTGAGTTGACCTATGGAAGAACACTTAGACTACCAGGCGATTTTTATGATAACGCGAAATTTAGTGGTTCGGACTCTGAATATTTAAGTAAGCTCAGAGACACCATCTCTAAATTGAAGCCTAGGCCACCTAGTCATAAGAATTCACGCTCTTTATTCCTTCCCAGCGATCTCGCTACGTGTAAAAGTGTTTTTGTGAGAAGCGAGGTAATGCGAAAGTCTCTACAGCCTCCTTATGATGGCCCGTACAGCGTCATAAGAAGGCAGGGCAAGACTTTCGTCATTAAGGTAGGGGATAAAGAGACGACCATTTCGGTAGATAGGATTAAGCCAGCGTTCGTAATTAACGACTCACAGACTACAAATATGTGTGATAATGATAATATTGTTAGAGATAGTAATTTTTGTTCCGATAACGCAGACACTTCTAGCAAAGTTTTCCATCCGAAAACGACGCGAAGTGGACGCATTATCAAATCGCCCATACGTTTTGCGTTGTAAGCAAAACAATGTATGTTAGTATTGTAATGTATGTTAGTAGGTCACCTACTGGTCACATTTTGTACAACAATTGCTTTTATTTTATTTTTGTTTACGTGTGTTTTAATACTTCTATGTGTTTGTGTATTTTGTTTATCTTGTGGTGTGTCCCTGTATTTTGTATAAGTTTTTGTACCCCATATCTGTGCAGTTTGTTTATTTTTTGTAGGAGGGGGAGTACTGTAGGGCACACATGTAACCTAGTTAGCGTGAAGC
Organism: Amorpha juglandis; assembly: GCA_949126905.1. Lineage (NCBI taxonomy): Eukaryota > Metazoa > Arthropoda > Insecta > Lepidoptera > Sphingidae > Amorpha > Amorpha juglandis. Next base: position 3,062,957 of record OX421368.1, read on the forward strand.
GTGCGTGAGTGACGTATGTAATATATGCTTAGTATGTAAGATTTCTAGATATTATATAGTAGCGGCTGCGCCGCGGAAAAGTAGTTCTTAGTTCTTATACAGTCGCGATTAAACCATGTGAATCAACACTTGCGTATAATTGTCCATCCTCATCTTAGGTAATAGACGCCACCCCTATCATTACCTAAATTACTCATTGAAATAAAACTAATTTAAACGGATTCACCCCGTGACCACGAAGGCTGAAAAGCTTTCGAAACGTCGGGTCCAAAATTAAAATAAAAAAACCGCGTTAAAATCCGTTTAAAATTTAAATTAGTTTTATTTCAATGTTAAGTCTCATAATGCCGAGTAATTTCATTGGCTTCAATGTCTTTCAAACCGAAACACAACAGTGCTTACACATTGTTGTTTGTAGGCAGAAATATAAGGCTCGGTGGTACCAACCCAGACGGCCTCTCGCATACGAGGGACCTACTACCTTGTAAGCGTTCAATTATTTTCTGGCAAGGCTGAGTGAGGGGCAAAATGTTAGGTTAATAAGGTGGGAACTAGTGAAGCAGCGATAGCTCAGCGGGAAGTGGTACGGGCTGTCGGGACGAAAGTCGCAGGTTCGAAACCAGCCCCAAGATCATACACCTCTGACTTTTCTAGGTTACGTGTATATTAATTATCGCTTGCTTTAACAGTGAAGGAAACATCGTGAGGAAACCTGCATACCTGAGAACTCGATGAGATTTTTCGGAGGGATGTGAAGTCCGCCAACCCGCATTAGGCCAGCGTGGTGGATTAAGGCCTAACCCCTCTCATTCAGTAGAGGAGGCCCGTGCCCAGCAGTGGGGCATGTATAATACAGGGCTAGTAAAAAAAAAGATGGACACCAACTGCACAACCGTGTTATCATCACTTCCACGCTGCCACATCGTTGTTGAGCCGTACAATGTTGCAGAGATGATGAAGGACCATTCGTCCCACGACGTGGTGCTGCTGTGTAGTGAGTGCCACCGCGCCAGCAACATGCGCGACCAGACGCTGCGGGACGCGCTCGCCGACCGGTGCTCCGCCCCGCTGCCCAAGCACGACCACGTCAAGAGCTGGGAGGACCCCGCCACCAAGTCAGTCCAAAACCCATTCATTGTGTTGTCAGATGGGGCTATTTAGCGCCAATCGGGCTATCTCCCTTACCGAGCGGCGATATTATTTTATCCGCTGGCTACAGGTAGCCGATTCGGCTATATTTTTTTTCTCAGAAATATTTAATTAAAAAATCATTTTTATGCAGAAAAAAAAACTTTAACACAAACAATCAGTTTTAATAGTTTTTATGTATATGTTATAGCAGGGATTTTAAAACGTTAACTGTCTCGCAAAATATATAATATATAGGTACATAATTTTAAACTTAAACTTTCCCGCCTTAACTACATGTGCGCCATGATGGGGCTATTTCGGGGCTACACGAGCGCTCTGGCGAGGCGATTCGGGAAATAAATATTCTGGTAACACTGGACTTCGGGCTTGTTGGAACTATGGACGCCTGAATTAAATGTATTAGCAATGTGTCTAATGCGTACATGTTTGCTTTATATTCAAGAAGCTCTCTCTTCCATGGAATTGTGCACTGTCAGTTACTGCAACACTGCAACACTATCAGTGCAACAAGGCTGAAGGTTGTGCTTTTTCGTGCCGATTTCAATAAGTTTCCGTAGGCCCAAATCAGCTTTAAATAGCTCTCCTGTAGAGTTTACTCATTTTCGCTTAGATATTTTTGCCTTTGAAGCATTTATGATTATTGTGGAACCTGGATAAGTGGGCCCTGAATATTTGAAAAACCTCTGTTATTGATAATTACTGGGAATAATCAAACCTTTGTAACTGAGACTTAATTTTTTCGATGTTTACCTCTATAGTTGGAACTTTGTAGCTCAATAGCCCGAATAAGTGGAACAATTCATTAGGTGTAGACAAGTTATGATGCGTTTGTTTTGAGAAGGAATTAGACTGCTCAACCTCTCATGGTGGGACCTTCTATAAATAAGGCAACTGTCATGTTAACCTACCTATTTGGGAAACTGGGTAAATAAAAAGCCTCTATAAGTGATAAAAAATGTAGGTCCTTTCATATCCCACTTATGTACGTTTCACTGTATATTTAAGGCACACAGTACTTCTGTTAAAATGATATGTGATCTGTGAACAGGAAGATCCGTTCAGCGGCGCGTGCGTTGCTGTATCAGTCACAGAAGCACGTGTTGCCCGACACCAGGCGGCGCGAGCTCGAGGACGTGTTGCTGCAACATTACCCGCAACATTCGGAGATCACCGAGGAATTGTTGCACGACGCAGCCAACATTCAAGTTGTGTAAGTAGATATATACGCACTAGCAGACCCGGCAACGCGTTGCTGTGGCTAAGGTATATGTTAAATTATATTTTAGTAAACCACTCAATACAGTATGTCTATTGGACACTCACTCAAGCCTGCCGATAAATTACCTTACACCGCCATCTATTAGAATTTTATGGAACTCACAGATAATTATAACTCTTTGAAACAATTTGCATTAAAAAAAATTGCGACTGTTAATTGAGATATAAACTATCCTATCTCTCACGTTGGATCAAACAGTTGGATCAGTTTGAAAATTGTTATTAAAATCGGTTCAGTAGTTTAAGAGTTCATCGCGGACAAACAACGTGGCACGAAATTTTTATATATCAAGATATACGCACTCACACCTGCAATCCCCGAAGATAGGCAGAGGTTTAACCAGTACACCCACATTTCGCCAGCGTGAAAAGCAAACGCTTGTTTAATTAGTTTTTTCAAACCATTATTTATTTTCTCTATTTTCGACAGTGTTGAAAACGAGGGTTACGAATCTCACGGGCTGCGGGTGACGGAGTACTTCAAGAAGCGCGAGGGCGGGCTGCTCAGCCTCGAGGAGTTGTGGCGCGAACACTTCCTCACCACCATGCGGCCCAAGTACATGCCCCACTTGTGGTCCGTCAAACATAATGAGGAAAGGTACATCAGTTAGTTCTTCTTTTTTTTTATTTATGGGTTTCGCATTGTTATGCATTTTGCCAGTGTCAAGTATAATTTATTCTCAAGTTATTTTTACAAGAACGATGAAACACGGGTGCGGTCGATTTCAAGATCTTGAAATGATCGAATTATGAGATTTAATATCTTATGTCTCGGGGTGACGAGCGCAGTTCAGTGTATTATTTAAGTTCTAAATAAATAATATTGTTTTAACATTGAAACAGATAAATAAAGCATTACATATAAGCCAGTGGACTAAGGCCTAACCTCTCTCATTCGTAGAGGAGGCCCACGCCCAACACTGGGACAATATCGTATAAGGCTCATATTATTAATACATATAAAACGAAAATATATATTTTTACACTTTTCTCTTCTAGGTTACGAGTGAAATGGAATGAAGGACGATTAACCGAAGAAGATCTTAAAATGATTGGTGTTTGCTGGTCATAAATGTGGACCATAGATCTGGAAGTGGGCTGACAAGGGCGCAGGGATAAACTGTTTCTGATGGGCCGGATCTTAAATTACTGATACCTATTACCCAAAAATAAAGTTTAGTTTCAGTCGCATTAATTTTTGACCAAAAAATATATCATATAATATAAACTTTGCAGCCCTTTCCTTCCTTAGGAGTTCAATAGCCACCACGGTCCTTCTGAATGGTGTTGAAATCAAAATAATTAGATGCATAATATTTTTATACGATAAAAATAGTAAAAATAATAGTATAAGGTATATTTTTAAGATGATCATTTGTAAAAGACAAATTATACTTAATTTTATTGTGTTTTAAAAAAAATATGTATTTCTATTTTTAAATAAATGTATGTTTACCACATAATTACTTTCACTTATCCTCCCCAATAATTAGATCCTCGATATAGCCCAGCGGATTAGCAAGCTGAAGTGGCAGTGGGCAGGCCACATAGCTCGCAGAACCGATAACCGATGGGGCAGAAAGGTTCTGGAATGGAGGCCACATACTGGCAAGCGCAGCGTTGGATGTCCACCTACGGAGGACAGATGACCTGATAAAGGTCGCAGGAAGTCGCTGGATGCAGCCCGCTTCCAACAGGTCGGTCTGGAAATCTTTGGGGGAGTCCTATGTTCAGCAGTGGACGTCTTGTGGCTGATGATGATGATGATCCTCCCCAAAACCTCATGTGTATCAAATCGCAAAATATTATCGGATAGTCAGGTTTGTACAAGCCTTACAATCTTCCACCTGCTCTTGTCCGACTCGCAGTGCGGTTGGCGCAACATACGTTTTAAGGCCCTACATTGAAAAAAATGGGACATTTCTATCTCGTGTATATAATTGTGTACGTGGAATAGAGATTTAATATTTTGGTATACGTTTTTTGACTTTCTGCTCTAGGATTGTTCAAAAGGAATACACGATTCAATGAAATTTTCTCGATAGAAAAAAATCGCAAAGTTGTATCTATTTTTTTACGTTTTTGGCTGCCGAAGCGTAACCATCATGAATAAGACAATTAAATTTACTTTAAAACATGGAGAATTATCGTATGAAAGTTCGGTCAAAGCAGTTTTAGATTTAATAATGAGTTTTATTAGAAAACAAGAAAAATCGTTTTGGCACATACGTTGTTTTATTCTGAAAGTACACTCAATATAGCCATCTCTTATTTTGCATTTCAAAAGTAATTGCGTCACTTTCATTCCCTCAATAGATCAGTCGGCGGGAGCGCCTTATCGTGGACGGACCTATGCCGTTTTTTTGCAGATCGGATTTTCGTGATTTCATGCATTAATATGATTTTATTTACCCTCAAAGTCAATTTATATTTAATAATGCAAATAGTTATAGGATGTACGCATACATTATATTATTTTCACTTATTAATCTCATAATATCTTCAACCAAGCCACTTCCATCAATAGACTCATTTAACATAGATGAGTATCCATAGATGATGAGCGTAATGTCACAGTGTAAGTACATAATAAATATTTTTTCGTCCTAATATGCGTATATTTCTGTACCCTCTGTGAAAAGTGATACAAGTCTGAAAACCGAATTTTGGGAAAAAACTATTTAATGATATGATGCTATTTTAAAAATTCGATAACTTTTTTTTACTCTATTCTATTCTCAGGATGTTTTAACTTTGATGGATTGGGATTACTTGCTATTAACATAAATGTACTATGATTTTTGTTTATAGTAACAACAATAATATGAGATAATAAAAAGAAACTAAATTTATATCATTAGCCATATGTTATAGTAGTTAATATGTGTATAATGATAAATGCATGTGTTAAATGGCACAAGTTTTTTTAAAACTTCTATCTGATAGGGTTGGAGTTAAAATAATTAAAATGCTGGAAGTAAGTCTGTTTAGAAAATATTAAGATTTGATGGATATTATGTATTTTGGATGAGTTAAAAAAATCAAACTTGTATCAATTAACACCCATTAATTCACTCAGTGTTAATGGATTCATATTTAGTTATATTACATAAAATAGAAATATTTCCAGGTTTAAAGTAATATAAGTTTTAGTCAGGGATCCCGGGTCCATTTTTGCACTTGATTCGATAGCTTCGTTTCAATGAGACGCCCAACAATTTCCTGTGCGAAAATTCTTGATTGTGGTAGCTAACGGAGGTATCAAGGATAAAATATGTAGATTTGATGATTCTAAAAAAATTGTGTATTTGCATATTTAAAAAAAATAATTTTCATCAGATTCATCTGATAAATCTTCATTATCTACGCTTCTAACATAGCTGTCATCTTCATCTATTTCATTTTCCTCATTCGTCATATCTGACTTTGTAATAACATGAAAAAATTAAGTAAACTATATAATAATGAATACATGGTTAATTTTAAAACACCAGTAACCTCGCAGGACCAGATAGCTGACCCCATACGGAACAACTTTTGTTTTACGAGTTTGGATATAACTCAATATATTTAAAAAAAAATGATTTTACAAGTTTTTGTTGTGTTGTGTTTTTCTTCGTAGACTGCGGCGCGGCGCGGCTTGCGCACACGACATCAAAGGCGCCGGTCAGCTGCTCGGGAATTCAAGGTCAAATGCGCTAGCCCGGTTCCCCACGCTTCGCGTGTTTGTTTACGTAATCTGCGATGCGCGTTGTAACATTCAAGACAGAAATTAAATGAATACTTATTTTTGTATGAAAATAAAATCTAACAAATTATCAAAAGTCGTAGAACAAAAGTAGTAGCTTATAACCTTAGGAACCTACCCCTGCGAGGTTGCTGGTGTTTTAAAAATAACCCTGTATAATCAATCAATAAATAAAAATTGGTGTGTGTCGTGGGACACCAGGTAGGAACGAAGTTCCTTCGGCTAATGTAGAATCGACACAAATTGTAAAAAATACAAATTATCAACTAAAATAACAAAATAAAAAAAAGACGTGTAGCACTCGGAGACTGCCGCGGTAAAGCCATTGTATAGCATTTTTTATCAACTTATGTAATTATAAATAATAACGAGCTAGCGTAATCTTTTAAAAATTGAAGGAGATATAAAAATACTTCAAGTATAACTGGCTGAATAAATTTAATTTTAAAAACTGATTGAGCTGAAATTCGCACACAATTTTGGTGCAGGCAAAAAGGAACTAACGCTGGTTGGTTATGCAGCGCTTTTAACGCTTTTTTCTTACGCTGTTTTCTTACGCTTTTACTATCACATTTTTTTCAGTTCGGTCACGCAGCAAAATCCCTATCCCCTCCAAGCCTGCCGTAAGGAACTTCGTTCCAACAATATTTTTAATAGGGTACCTTGTATGTCAGAAGATAATTATTCAAAACATGGACTTAGGGGGCCATCAAACCAATAATATATGAATATTATATTTGTCATCAATTATTGTCTATCTGAAATTTTCTGGCAATTTTTCCGTGGGGCATGTGTACATTACACCATACATTACAAATGAATGCAGTTCTTTTAATTTGTTGCTACAATTCTTGTTTTGTTGGTGGCAAACTAATTTTCATTTTTGAAGTGATAACTTCTTATGGGAGGGTGAACCGATGCGTTCCGTAACACCAGCGGTCCATCGATCAACGGAAGGTTCGAGAATATTGGAGAACATTCCATGAGACGTCACGCGGGCCAGTTGACCAGCCAGCGTTAGCCGATCTCCCTGGATCTTTGAGAATTTTCGAAGCCTAAGGTGGTGTCACACGGTGACCAGTCTGCTTTGACCGGACTGTGACTGGACTTTGACCGGACTTTGACAGAACTATGACAGGACTTTGAACGGAATTCGACCGGACTTTAACTGGAGTTGACCGGACTTTGACCGGACTGTGACAGGACTATGACTGGAATGTGACCGGACTTTGACTGGACTTTGACAAGACTGACAGGACATTGACAGGACTGTGACCGGACTTCAACTGGTTTTGACCAGACTGTGGCAGGACTTTGATCGGACTGTAACCGGACTTAACTGGATTTGACCGGACTTTGACCGGACTATGACCGGACTTTGACCGGATTTTGAAAGGACTTTGACCGGACTTTGACACAACTTTGACCGGACTTTGACAAGACATTGACAGGACTCTGACCAGACTTTGACACGACTTTGACCGGACTTCGACCGGTCTTTGACCGCACTTTGACAGGATTTTATCAGGACTTTGACAGGACTTTGACCGAACTTTAACAGGACTTTGACCGAACTTTAACAGGACTTTGACCGGAATGTGACCGGATTGTGACCGGACTTTGACTGGACTTTGACTGGGCTTTGACCGGACTTTGACAGGACTTTGACCGAACATTGACAGACCTATGAACGGATTTTGACAGGACTTTGACCAGACTGCAATCCAATGAAGTGATAACTTATTATGGGAGGGTAAACCGCTTTGTAACAACGCGTTACGGACCCACTCTGTCTGGCTTGCTTTTCTCTCACGCATACGGCAGCAGTAAGCAGGCTTCTCCTCTCTAAATTCAACCCACATTAGTTTAAGTTATCACTTCTGTCGTGCGTCCCGAGACGCACACTTTTTTTTATTTATTCCCTTATTCAAATCTATAAATCCTGGAACGGTCCTTGATCAAACCATACATTTTGTAGGAAAAAAATATTTTTTCAAATAATTTAGATAATTATCTTGAAATGTAACAAAAAAACCAGTTAGTATTAATTTTTTGAGTCATCAAATCGACATATATTTATCCTTGCTACCTCTGTTACCACAATCGAGAATTTTCGCACAGGAAATTGTTATGCGTCTCATCAAAATGAAGCAACTCACGGAAAATTAGCTTGATAGTAATCAAGTGCAAAAATGGACCCGGATACCTGACTATTTCATTTTCATTTCAAATGTATGAAAATGACAAAATTTTGTCTGTCATTCCATTATCCTTCAAAACCAACGAAGTGTGTGTTTTACTTACATATGACAAACTTAGGATTCCATAGTAAAGAATAAATGTATATACAAAAGTGGAAACTATTATACTGGTGGTAGGATATCCATATCCGCCCGGATAGCGACCGCCGTACACGTAGTGTTAAAACCTGCCATAGCGACTCACACCTTGTGTGGATCGATGATCCGCTGATCCAGGATCAGCCAGTGTATATCCAGTTCTACCGAGAGGCTTGCGACACGAGTTGATAGTTGTTTGAGGTGCGTATAAGGGTCCAACATTGTATCCCTGTGCCTGCATTGGTCATCCGCCTGTCCTGTCGCAGGGTCCTCGATTTGCTTCTTCCCTCTTTAGAGTATGAAGAAGCATTACCACCCATAAACTTATTGTATGTCGATGGTCGCTGGTTTTTTGGACTGGACTGCGCTTCCCATCAGATATAGTTTAGTCACTTTGCCGTGATCGGATAAAAAAATATATCTTATGAACACATTTTGTTGGATTAATATTACACTTTTTATACCTTTGAAAGCGATTATCTCTCCATCTATTAAAAAAAAATTAATAGATGGTGATTGATTTTTGAACATCTATCCGTAACGTGAGGTATACACGCTTCTATCTATACGATTTTTTAAATGTTAGTGATCCAGTTGCATAATTTCTCTGGAAGCCCAAAGGAAGGTAGCTTTAAGGAAGTGCTTTGTGCCATACCCGATAAAAGGTCTTCGCTAAGCCCCAATTGGCTGCAAGCGCCTCCCCCTTGGTCTCAGTTGCTTCTGTCCATCTATATGTCAGGTAAATTAGAAGATTACCAGCGAGCGACTCCGACGAAAGACGTACTGGCGGTCGCTAATCAATCGGTACTCCTCTAGGTACAGCAGGTGCTGACAGTTGATAATTCCATTATCGTAAAGAACAAGGAGGCGATGGTTATAGGCCTGTAATTGGACGGATCCTAGCGGTTGCCTTTTTTAGGATCGGGTGCACTAAACACTTGAAAATGGCGGACAGAAATGTGGTGGAAACCAAATTTATGGCCTACGGGAGTACGTGTCCATAACGTGCCAGGTAAACTCCAGTAAGGTCGCTTAAGGTAATATTTTTACGTTTTAGAGAATCACAAAAGTACGTGGGTCACAAACACCCATGCTAAATCCTACCAAAGGTACGTTCGTGCCGATGGCCAAAAAATCGATGTGTTGATATACTAGAGAAAGCTATGAGAGTCAATTGTCTTTATAAAAAGGATATTTAAGATACGGTGAAGTGGAAACATTCGTAAGTACTAGTCTAAGATCAACCCAGGCAGAACTGCTGGTGTCACTGGTGAGAGGGTAACCGATACATTTGGGTATCGATTGAATAGCGAAAACCGTACATATGGCGAAAAACTCACCATAGTGGTCTAATCAGACATGTCACACTTCGGGACTAGCCACTCTATATCCAGTAGCTTCGGGCCCACATAATGCCGATGATTAACAAAATTAATCTCGTTGGTCGCAAATATATTTGAACTGGACTGTACTTAATACCAAGTCACTTTACTGTGTCAAGTTAAAAAAACTTCAATATCACCATTTTGCTTTGCTTTAATTGTATTATTGCGCACAAATCTGACGTAATTAATTGTAAGTACACACATACAATGTTACAAATTGGGATATAACAAATTAAACATATTTGCTTTAAAATAAGGCCTTAGTTCAATTTAATATTCCTAAAGTAATATCAGCATACACAATTTTTTTATAAAAATTGACCAAAGGTGGTCCTTATATCATTGCGAACGAATTTTATTTTCCGTTCTATATTAGATACAGGAATACCGACTAGACCGAAAAAATATGCTTTTAGACTTATATCACTTTGCGCAGAGTGTACAGCTTTGTAATACGAGTCGATTGGCCCGACGACAAACGAGCGCGGCTCCTCGCCCGAGCGCGTGCTATGCCTTCGGAGCTCCCCGCGAGCGGGTGCAAGCCCCGCCCACCAAACTACGGATTATTTTCGCTGTAGCCTCTTAACACATATTACAGAAAGATTTGGATTGTAGTTTTTACGACCTACCTGACGTCAACCCCTCCAGGGACAACACATCCAAACAACAAACATTTGCGGATCACACAAACATTTGTCGCGGTGCGGGAATCGAATTGAATCGGGCCTCTCGCTTCAAAGCGCATTACGCCACTGAGGCTGTCTACAATAATGGGTTATAAATTATGTGGGTTTACGGCTCGCACAAGCTAGGCGTATTTTCCGCACTCGTGCAGCGAACACGAACATTAAACGCCGAGACACAGGCTGCGGACTCGAAGTCGTCGAAGTCGCGTTTCAATGCGTGGATTTAAATGGACCTGGCCTCGAAAGCAGCGGCGCGGCGCGGGCGCGAGGAGCGACGTACCACAAGAGCGGCGCCTGCGCGTCTGCATTGATGTAGTGCTGTGTATTTTCAAAAATGCCCGCCGACGTGGTGGAGCAAATTATTTCAATAATTTTTTATATGGAACAACATATTCACATAAATTTCGTTCGCGAACAGACACTAATTTCTCTATGCACAACACTACGCCGCTCGTCGCGCCGCGCGATCTGCCCGCTGGCTTCGAGACCGGGTGTCCGCCGCTCCCGCGTCGCCGCCGCCACCGCCCCGCACCCGCTGACTTCGAGTCCGCAGTCTTACTGTACCGACGCGTGGCGGTGCGGATGCTATTCTGTGGGAAGCAAAATGTCCCAAAGTTGTCAAATAGGCGATCTACGCAGGGCGCGTAAAAATTAAGGATGACTTCACATTGGAATGCATCAGGTTCCGGCACTGACGTGTAATAGGACCAAATAGTACACAACAAAAAAGCGTGCGAAACGCCTACATACAAAAACACATTGAAAATCCAAATAATTTCAGGTGTTTTCCTACAGGCAGAGTTGCGTCCAACGGTGCACTAAACTGCACCATAATATTCGTTTTTCGATATATTTTTATATTCAGAAATATCACGATGTTTGGTCATGACATTAATTGTCGGTTAGAAATAGGCTAAGCTCGTAGTTTGTTACTAGGGATAAAATGAAATGAGAAAGGACTATTAATTTTCACCGCAAAGAAAGAGCATTTACTGGCAGGCATTACATGTACCACACATGTACAGGAAGAAAAAGAAAAAGAAAAAAATGAAGTTATATAGGATATTCTGAAACTAACGATATCTGTCTGAGAGTATTATTATCTGAGAGTGTCTAAGAGGTCTGCTGCCTTATCGAACGTCTGTACGCTCCCGTCTGCGGTGCGACAGACTTCCGTAACGACGGTGATGCATATCACGAGCCTCCGCGCCGCGCCGCGCCGTCCTGTTTTCGGTGCACGACGCCACGGTAATATTACGTGACTACGCCGTCCGATGTCTGGGTGTGACGAGCGTAGTTCAGTGCCATGCAGTGCTTTATAATTTTTCTATTCTCACCTCTCCTAATCTACCCTCTTACCTAGCTTCCCACTTTCAATACCTTCGATCTAACCATGACAGGAACCTTCGCTCTGCGTAATATGGCGCTTAGAGAAATAAAAAACAAAAATGGGTAGGTTAGCATCCTATTTTACGGAGAAGTGACGAATAAAATTGTTTGCAGCATATAATTTTTTTTGTCAATTTTTGACATCAAGCAGCAATCTGAATGCAATAAAATATTGGTGTTCCGATTTGCAAGACGGTGTAGGGTAGCCAGTAAAATTACCGCGCGGCAGGGACTGAAACCACAGTGAAACCGATATAACAAATACCTGTATTTCTCGCATACAACCTATAATAATTTTACCGGTATTTTTAAAGGTAACCATAATTAATTATTATTATTGAATTTCTCACCCCTAACCGAACCAAACCTAACCAATTTAAAACCGGTTACCGAAATAATCGTTACCTCTATCTTACACGTGCCGTCGCGTCGGCTTAAGATAAAGGACGGGCAATAGATACCTGTTTTATTAAGGTCATATTTAGGTTACCGTCATTAAAATGGTAACCTAAAAAATTGGTACCGTAATTTCTAGGGGTTTTCAGTCCCTGGTTAAAGGTCACCTAAAGTCACGGGCGACGAGCGTGGTGCAGTGACTGCAGGGTTTTGATATTTAAAGTTGTGAGAGGTTTTTAAGTACAGGCAAGAAATAAAAAGTCAGTTTAATAACTAATATAAACACTTTATAATCAATAGGTACATACGTCGTACAATTACATTACATGTAATAACGTTCGTGGAAATAATGTATATTATTAAGTAAATAATTTACTTGCATTTACAGTAGGCAGTACTACTACATATATGATATTTTTAACTAAATTAACACATAACAAAATAAGTCGGTTGTAATTTGTAAGCCTAAGGCACGTACCTAAGGTACCAATGTAACGTTTAACGCCTACCACCGGTTACATAACACAATTGTAAAAAATACACGTTTTCATTTATTTATTTTGCCATAAACAGCAGCGGCTACTTCTTCTCCTAACATAGTCCAATCCCGTTTCAATTTTCGGGTCCAAAATGCTTTTCTCGCGAAAGATTTGTCCATTCCGATCTTTTTGTCAATCAAGTACGCCATAGCGTAACACGCAACATAGTTTTTTTTTATATTGCTAGACAAGTCATGGTGGTATCGTCTGTCGAGAAGCCTGCAGTACGGGAAAAGAGTGTAACTTTTCGGCGGTACTTGCTCCTCGCCTTGACGCTGCAAGTCGTGGAAATCGGCGAGCGCGAACATAGATCTGCACGCGGATTTTTCGACACAGAACGCGTCCCACAGACGAGCCTCGGTCACGCCATACAGTTCCAGGAGTTCATCGAACATCTTGGGCAGCCCGAGGCCCGTGTACTCCATGTGTGCGATGCATGTAGTCTCCAGCACTCGCTCAGTCAGCCGCGTACTATTCATGTACGAATACAGAATCAATGTGAACAACATGCCATTGTCCCCCTTTCTCAACACCTCGTTATTCAGGAACGGCGTGTCGTCAGGCAGCCGGTCGCTCAACGCTTTGGGACACAGATTCACATAATGCTCGTGTGTTTTCAGATTTAACGCGTTGTTTTTAAAGTGAGACTTATTTTTGAAGAATTTTCTCGTCATGAAAAGTAGCATATAAGTAACGTTCAGGTTAAGCTGTTGGTATTCCTCCTCGCTGTACTTCACCAGCAGATTGTCCATTAGCGCCATCAACTTTACAGTAAACAGAGACTGTCGGCAAGTCAAGGGAATGGGCTCCTCGAAACGAGGCTTCACTTCTATGGTTCCATGATTGGAGAACGTAAATAAAGGTTTTTGAGGCATTGAAAAATCTCTTGCGTGGCTCAACAAATAACACATATCGACAGTTTTAACATTATTACTGTACAATCTCTTGACGCATGATATGTACATTTTTAAGTCGAAATCCGGCTTTTTTATGTTCATAAAATCATTCACTACGATGGAATCATCGAATGGAATCGATGTATTTCCAGGCTTTACCACTACATCATCGAAAACTTTATCTAAAGGTAGATTTTCATCATCGATGGTCACATCATCTGTGCTTTCATCCAGTTGATCTGTAGCACAAATGGCTATAAGAAATTTCATCTTCTTCGCAGCTATCACTCTCGGTAGATTTAAGGAATTTCTTTGCCTCGTATCCTCATTTTCTTGAAGGTACTCAAACAGATCACACCACTTTTTGTCCATATCGATAATCTTCAAACAGTTTGGCTTGATACGACGCTGACTAAACCAAATATGAAAAATTCTATACGATAGGAATATTATGTAGGTATGCAAAAAATAATTAAGACGGGATGAACAAAAAAAAATGTACACTGGTGAAAGTGAAGTTAGTCACAAAGAGAACATATAACGTTAGTTAGTCATTGTACAGAGTAGGTATTATATTCCTTGTTTCACTAACTCTGAAGAGCTCCACCCGCCGCGCCCCCTGCGATCTTAGACCATTTAATAATACTGGACGAATAACGCGCGTGTTACTTACTTATTACAAAAAATGACACTTTTTAAGGGGTGCGAGGTAAAAACTTTAGCGTAGTGCTTACATTCTCGTTGAATACTACACTGAATATAAATAAATTTTCAACACTTGAAAAGACAGATTAATAATTGATTTCTAAAATAAATTCGTGTAAATGTGTCTAATGCATTTCTTTTCTTTTCCAAAAGTAATTTTTACGTTATTTTGCATTTAATTAATTTATACGAAAACTAGCTTTTGCTCGCGGCTCCGCCCGCGTGAACAGCATTTTCCCGGATAAAAGTAGCCTGTAACCGTCTCCAGAGTCCCATCTATCCCTGTAGATAAATTCATCAAAATCGGTTCAGTGATTTAGGCGTGAAAGCGTAACAAACAAACTCACTTTCGCATTAACTTTCACCCCCCTTTTCATCTCTTATTGACTAAAATTTCCGAAATTCCTGAAACACGTATTTATTTGTTTTACGTCAATAACCGAAATACAAAATGTTGTTTATGTAACTTTCAAAATGACGGACTTTCATACATATTATCATCCCCTATTTTGACCCCTTTGGGGTGGAATTTTCTAAAATCCTCTCTTAGTGGGTGCCTACATAACAAAATGAATATACAGTCCGAATTTCATGCTTGCATGCTTGTTGACTACGCTACACCTGATGGTAAGTGTAGCGCAATCCAAGAATATTGTCGACCAACGATAAACATGTGTCCATCGTCGGTCGGCAAGATCATGCCGCCCTGCCAAAGGGCCAAGGGGGAGGGGAAGGAAAAGGGATGGGAAAAGGGTAAGGATCAGGATCAAGGAAGCCCCCTGGGGAGAACCGGATATACACTGACTGACCCTGCAACGCGACAACAAACGCGACACAAAGTGGGCCACTATGGCAGGTTTTAGCACCAATGTACGGTGGTCGCTATCCGGTCGGATACAAGTATCCTTCCACGAGCAAAATTAAAAAGTACATTACGCACCTAGGGAGAAAAGTAGGACATCCTCTCCCGCGGAGAGTGAGTGAGAATGCCCTACTTTTCTCCCCTGGTTTCTCTTCTCCACTGGGATGAATAGTTTGACCCCATCCTTCTATATGAAACACAGGGGTCCAGGGGCAAAGCCCCGGTGGGGTCTAGCAGTGAACCCCCGGTGGGGTCCAGGGCGAAGCCGTGGTGGGGATTGAGGGGGCGGAGTCGGATGTTGTCTTGCCGGGAGAGAATGAGGCCCACTTTTCTCCCGCATACGGGGGCCGAAAAGTGAACTTTTGGAGTTTTGGATGGAACTGATTTTCAAATCGATTACATAAACAGTGTTTATAAACGCATACGACTATTTTTTGATCTAATTCCTTGGCTAAGGGGAAAGATATCCTTTGATTGAATGGTTTATGCTTGCGATGCGGAAGCAGAGAGTACTATAAATCATATATTTTTTTATCCGACCACGGCAAAGTGACTGAACTATACCTGATGGTAAGCGTAGTGCAATCCAAAAAACCAGTGACCACCAACAATGAGTTTATCGGTGGTCACCAGAATCATTTATACCGGCTTGTATAAATACTTCTCCCTTCTTCCGTGAGGCAGACCAAACTAACTGTTACAATTACAACCAAAACCCGTTGCCATAGTTTTTGGGGATTTTTTTATCTGCTATGGGGGAATTTCGAAATATCAGTCTGGAGACCCTGTCAGCTGCTTTGTGAATGTGTGAATGGAATGAAAAGATTGGTCCCAATCGGTCCCTTATTGATCTGTGGCAAAGACTTTGAAATCTCTGATTTAGCGTTATTTTTAAATTTAAACTCGTAAACAAGCCTAAATTTATTATTGGACGGTGTAACTACCAATACTTACATATTATATCGCTAAAAGTAATATTAAATCCATATTACAAGAATATTTTAAATAATGTTCATGATACATACTACCTTAACATAACTAATTTAGCTTTATCCAGAATGGCTCATACAAAGCAACTGAAAATTACAAAGTTGTTCCGTAAGGGAGGTAAGTTCTTCAATTTGTATTATTGTAAATTTCATTTCAAAACAAATAGTGATTTCGATAGACGCTAATTACGTATATTATATTTTCAACCTCTCAACTGTAACTTGGTTTTGGTATTTATGCTGTATTTTGTGAAACACCTTCAGTGTCGAGAGTGCCAGAGGATGTTGACGACCTCCAAGAGGAAATACAGCAAATAGAGCAAAACCTGAAGGAGAAACAAGATGAGTTGTTTCAGTTACAACGCAACAATCTCAGACGGAAGGCGTCGCCTATTAAGAATGAGAGAAAGAAAGCGGAACCATTTGTTAAGCCCGAGGTAACTCACTCGGTTTTTACAGTTCTATATCTGAAGGGTGCCAATAGAACCTTTTAAGTTTACACTGTCTGTCTGTTCGACTTTGTTCTGTTTGTAGGACTCTGCGTTGTGAACTATCATATGTGACTTGTTGAAATATGCACAGATGATTGCTTATTGTGGCGGAGATACTAGCAGATAAAAAGTAAAAATGTAGGGTGAGACCCCATACAAGATATATATTCCTTTTTTGTATTGTAATTAAATCAGTAATGCACACAAACGCTAGGAGTCATAACTCTGTAAACTTTAAAGCCATAGTTTTATTGTTAAAGAGCCTGTTGAAGTAACTCCAAAATAGGGTATGATGGGGCTGGCATGGTCCACGGAGACCAAAAGTCCCTAAAAAATTTTTGATTAAAAAATAAGCCTTAGTTCCCAAAGTCCAGATGGACTGCCAGGGGTCCACAAGAGACTCGATGGGTCTAAGTTGGCGTGACAAAAAATTGTGGGCTCACATCTTCATCTTCATTCGAGGAATATGGTAGAAATGTAGCTTCAGGAGGTCCACCGAAACCAGCAAAATTTTGAAAGTGGTCTATGAGAAAAACGTCTGAGAACCTCTGCTCTAAAGCAATGCTACAATGCTGGTGAGGCCTGGGCAATATATTTTTCACAGCAGAACAGACAGTCTCCGTGGTGCAGCAGGCGAGGAGCCGGCTGTTCGATCCCGGCACCTAGACAAATGTTTGTGTGAGCCACAAATATTTGTTTCAGGGTCTGTGTGTTGTCAGACCGAAAGTCTCTCTTAGTTCCGGATACCCATGACACATGACTCGTATCGTACGGTGGGGTCAGGACTATGTGTGTGAGTGTTGGGTGTATTTATTTATTCACATTTTGTAATCTCTGCAGTCAATTGTGTTTGTGGTAACCGGCATTACTTTGTGCATATAGTGAACTATATTGACAATCAAATGGCAACTAAACACATTGTCCACAGAAAATTGTCTTCACGAACTCCATAGACACTTTGAAAAACAACTTAGAGTTAATATCAATGCTGACTGGAGTGGAGGTACAGTCATTTGTGTTTGAAGAGCACTGCTGCGTGATGTTCCACATGCAGCACGATTCACAGCATGCGCTCAAACACGGACTCCGGATTGAAATGCAGAGAGGTTTGTACCGACAAGCTCATTCTTAAAGCAAGCTAGGGACATACGGCTTTGTTTGTCAGCAATTTGAAATTTTAAATCCATAATGGGGCTACAAAGAAGCCTCACGGTTTTTGCGTTGGGGTTTGGATATCTGTACACAGTTACAATTGAAAATGGAAATCTTAGACTAAGGGCGTGTTTATATGACAAGGAATCCCACCGCGTTGCGACTGCGCGATCGTGTAAACGCGAGCGCGGCCGCCGCGCGGTTAGTTACTCACAAAGAATTTCAACGTTAAGTCCTAGTTAATAAGACATACATTTGCTATGACTGAAAAATTTCGTGCAGCCCCACGGCCGCACGAAATTTTTCGCGTCGTCTAACCGCAGCCTAAAGCCCCAGAAGCTCAGAATAACATAAATGTAGGAAACTTATCAAACGATTGGCAATTTTAAATAAAAAAATCTTAGTTTGATTCTACATAGTTTTTTTTATAGCATAGACTGTCAAACAAACAAGTGGGTCACCTGATAGGAAGTGATCTACACCACCCATGTACACCCACAATACTAGAAGAATCATAGGCGCGTTGTCGACCTTTAAGGGAAGAGATAATTAAGGGATTGGGATGGGGAGGGGGATTTGGGCCTCCGGATATCACACTCACCGTACGAAACGCAGCAGCAAGTCGCTACTTTACGTAGGTTGTCTGTGAGACAGTGGTAACGACCCGGTCGAGCCGGCCCATTCATTCGTGGCTCTACCACTTATATATAGTTTACATAAATGAGCCATCAAAATACCGTTCAGAAGCTCATGCGTAAAAAAATTTAGTTTGATTGGATGGATTTCATTAATTGGTTGTTTTTTGGTATTGATCAGGTGATTATTTTTTTTTGGGGGTATTTTACAAATATTTTATTTATATTTATTTGAGTGGCAGAGCCACGCTATAGACATTTTTGTCTACAGCATGAATGGGCTGGCTCCACCGGGTCGTTACCACTGTCTCACAGAAAACCGACGTAAAGTAGCGGCTTGCTGCTGCGTTTCGTACGGTGAGTGAGATATCCGGAAGCCCAAATCCCCCTTCCCAATCCCTAATTATCCTTTTCCATTAAGGTCGGCAACGCGCCCATGATTCTTTTGGTGGTGAGCGTACATGGGCGGTGGACATCACTTACCATTAGGTTAGCCACTTGCTGGTTTGCCAGCCTAAGCTATAAAAAAATATTATATAAATCTTACAGGTGCTAATGTGGTGTCCAAGACGTCTTTACCCCTTGGGTTCAACCTAAATGGTGTGTTGGAGGATTTTGATAATATCATGACGCCGGAGTGTCTCGGCTCCATCAGGAAGGCACTGGTGGCATACTATGATAGGTTGCAGCAGTTTGAGGCTTTGAAGGTAAGCATTAAATTTCACATTGAACTAGCTCTAGTCCGCAGCTCTTTGTGTGTGATTCATATTAACTGTATCTATCTACATTAGAGGACGTGCACTCAATAAACAGTATAAGCAATATGTACTTCCATATTTTTGAAGTGTTAACATCTTATGGGAGGGTGAACCGAAACGTTCCGTAACGCGAGCGGTCCATCGACCAGCCAGCGTTAGCCGACCTCCCTGGAACATCGATAATTTCGAAGTCCCAGGTGGCGCCACACAGTGACCAGTCGGCTTGGACCGGACTTTGACCGGATTTTGACACGACTTCGACACGACTTTGACACGGCTTTGACACGGCTTTGACACGACTTTGACACAACTTTGACACGACTTTGACACGGCTTTGACACGACTTGGACACGACTTGGACACGACTTGGACACGACTTGGACACGACTTTGACACGGCTTTGACCGGACTTCGTAACGTAACGCGTTAAGGGAAGCCAGACAGAGTGGCGCCGTAACGTAACGCTTTACGGCGCCACTCTGTCTGGCTTCCCTTTCTCTCACGCATACGGTAGCAGTAGGCAGGCTCTTCCGCTCCCACTTTAACCCACATTAGTTTAAGTTATCACTTCTGTCGAGCGTCCCGGGACGCACACTTTTTTTTATTTTATTAGCCTTGTATTATACACGTCCCACTACTGGGCACTGGCCTCCTCTACTGAATGAGAGAGAGGTTAGGCCTTAGTCCAACACGCTGGCCTAATGCGGGTTGGTATACTTCATATACTTTCGAAAAATCTTGTCGAGTGCTCAGGTATGCAGATTTCCTCACGATGTTTCCTTCACCGTTAAAGCAAGCGATAATTAACAATTAATATACACGTAACTTAGAAATGTCAGAGGTGTATTCTCTTGGGGCAGGTTTCGAACCTGCGACTTTAGTCTCGACAGTCCGTACCGCTCACCACTGAGCTGTCGCTGCTTCCATATAGATTTAAAATTTACCCAGCTGTGATTTTGATTGATTCACATGTGCATGTTTTTGAGGCTGGTTTTAAACCTGCGACTTTTCTCTCTTCGTACCACTCCACACAGCTATTATTATTTGTGTTATGTTAAAAGTTGAAACAATTTATATTTGCTTGACATGGGACTTTAACCCAACACGTCGCGGTTTATCAACTTAGACCAAGAAAGCATTAAGCAACCCGTTCAATGTTTTTTTTTAATTCACAGCTGTAATTCAATAAATAAATACACCCAACAGTCACACACATAGCCCTGACCCCGCAGTAAGATACGAGTCTTGTGTCATGGGTATCAGGAACTACGAGAGACTTTTGGTCTCACAACACCCAGACCCCGAAACAAATATTTGTTGATCACACAAATATTTGTCTCAGTGCGGGGATCGAACCCGCGGCCTCCCGCTTCACAGCCGGCTACTCGCCCGCTGCGCCACGGAGGCTTAGGCGAAGCGCTTATTCTTCGTTATTTTTTCAGATAATGTTGAACATCGACGCTCAGTTGTTCACGTACGTGGACGGGTCGCATATCGAAGTGACGTTCGATGTCCAAAGTGACATGGACGAGGAAGACGAACAACTCACGCTAGTGCTCGTACTTAATTACAGAGTCTACGATATCAGGCCTAAGCAATACTCCTTTAAGGATATGGGTAAGTGAGAGCAGCAGCAACTAGAGGACACTTTTAGAATTAAACGGATCTAAGTAAAGTGCTTGTTGCCTCATAACATCTATAATAAACAAATACACCCAACAATCACACACATAGTCCTGACCCCACACTAGGTTGACTTGTATCGTGGGTATCGGGAATTACGAGGGACTTGCGGTCCCACAACACCCACACCCAAAACAAATATCTGTGGATCACACAAACATTTGTCTCGGTGCGGGAATCGAACCCCATGCCTCTGGCTTCGCAGTCGGCTACTCGCTCACTGCGCCACGGAGGCTGTCAATATCTATCTATATCCGATTTCAATAAATGATTTAGTTTAATTATTCGGATAGAGCCAAGAAATCAATTACTCATCGAGTCATTTTTATGCGATAATGTGATTTTTGTATAATACATTGACATGCATAGGTCTCTCTCCCCAGTTCGAAGTCTGGACTGACCACTCCGTGTGATTTTTTTTTCTTTATCTTTTTAATTCGGTATAGAATGTAATAACAGTTAATGAGGCCAAAGAGGTGTGGAAGGATTATGACAAATGGAAATTCTTTATCTCTGCCTACCCCTATGGTAAACAGGCGTGAGTGTATG
Organism: Amorpha juglandis; assembly: GCA_949126905.1. Taxonomy (NCBI): domain Eukaryota; kingdom Metazoa; phylum Arthropoda; class Insecta; order Lepidoptera; family Sphingidae; genus Amorpha; species Amorpha juglandis. Next base: position 3,084,589 of record OX421368.1, read on the forward strand.
TATGTATATTAATTTGTAGATGTTCCGGAGAGCGCGATTTTGGCGCTAAAAGAGCAGTGCACTGTGTTCAAAAGGAAACCACTACGGAAGGCATTCAAAGAAGCGTTCATCACGGGTGTGGGGCCATACAAGCTCGTGCAAAGTGTAAGTTTTTATTGTGTTTAAATTTTAAAATTTATTTACATTTGTATGACGGCCTTCGTGCAATGGGCATTAGAGATGCGTAAGTACTGAGAGTAATGCACGACGCGTAATATAACACATTCACGTACTGTAAGGCTGCGGTTAGACGACGCGAAAAAATTTTCAGTCATAGCAAATGTATGTCTTACTGTTTTGCGCATGTCTAGTGGGCATGTAGCCGGCTGTGAAGCGAGAGGCCGCCGGTTCGATTCTCGCAACGAGGTGTGTTTTCTCCCCAGAGAAGTCGTCGATGGTGACGTCAAGCAGGCGCTCGTTTGAGTGGTATAAGGACAGGTAGATTTATATTTGCATGCATGAATATGTAAGGCGGCAAGAAGTGTGTTAGGATCGTAGGTTGTAGCACTCCATAGTGTCTGCTTATTCTCTAGCGGCCGATTTCAAATCTTATATCTATATTTGTTGATGTTATTGTAACATTTACCATTCATTTGAAGGTGGGCTATGAGCCAGAAGAGCGGCGGCAACCGCGCCGGCACAAGCGTAACAGAAATAACAACTACAACTGTCAAAACGACGATACATTCAGGCCGGACGACTGTTCCGGTGAGAGCGACGAAGCAGACGACTAATCATCGCAGATCATCGAAATTAAAAGAATTTTAATACTTACACACTTAATTCATTGTTAATCATCGCTTGCTTTAACGGTGAAGAAAACATCGTGAGGAAACCTGCATACCTGAGAACTCGATAAGATTTTTCAAAGGTATGTGAAGTCTACCAACCCGCATTAGGCCAGCGTGGTGGACTAAATCCTAACCCCTCTCATTCAGTAGAGGAGGCCCGTGCCCAGCAGTGGCACATGTATAATACAGGGCTAAAAAAAAATACTTACACCCAGCAGTCACACTAATAGTACTGAGTCCACAGTCCACACTAGAATAACCTGTATCATGGGCATCCTACGAGGGCCTTACGGTCACATAACACCGAAACAAATATTTATATATCAGGCACAAACACAGTGTGGGGATCGAACCCGCGGCCAATCGTTTGAGAGCTGACCACTCCACAGAGGGTAGTTATAACATTATACATATATATACGTCTATATGTATAGAAACCAAGCATGTCCATTTTTATCTTCATCTCTGTGCGTCGAAAATCACCACAAAACTCTTAATATAATGTTTAAATAAATAAATACACCCAACAGTCACACACATAGTCCTGACCCCACAGTAAGATACGAGTCTTGTGTCGTGGGTATCAGGAACTACGAGAGACTTTCGGTCTCACAACACCCAGACCCCGAGACAAATATTTGTGGATCACAAAAATGTTTGTCTTGGTGCGGGGATCGAACCCGCGGCTCTCGCTTCACAGCCGGCTACTCGCCCGCTGTGCCACGGAGGCTGTCATATCATAGCTATTATATTCCACTGCTGTGCTAAGGTCTTGGGTTCGTTCCTCGGGGTCGGATAAAAGTGATTTTGGGGTTTTCTATGCTCAGGAAATGCTCAGTAACAGCCCGTAGTCTGGAATTGTATCCAGTATGGCGATAGGCTCGCCCCCGTCACATCATGCGGGGGAAATACGCTCGGCGAAATGTGGGTGTACTGGTTACACCTCTGCCTATGCCTTCGGGAATTACAGGCGTGAGTGTGTTTGTATTATATTCAAGATTTCACTGTTACATTTCTACCTTGTTCAACCCTAAACATGATTATTGTCTGTTGACTCTTAGGTGCTAATTACTGTCGAATTTCAGCTCAGTTGCTCGTACTGTGTAACTTAACTGAAACTATAGATAAATGTGCAGAGAAAAACCTGTGTTGTTAATAAAACCTTTGTATGAATTATTAAACTTTATTTAAAATAAAATAAAAAAGGAATTTATACAACATTTTTATTTTTCACACCGACAATGACATATCAACGCCGTTTCCTTAGTTTCCGAACGTGTGAACGATTGTGCGTTTTACGTGTAATTTGTTTTACATCACCTGTCTTATAATTTAAACATTTTCTCTCAAACTTCTTACACTCTCCTTCAATAAAATTGTGTGTGTGTGCAATTCACACGGTAGAAGTGAAACTTCAGAATTATTAAAATAAACTAATTAACCAACGAATTTTAATACGCAAATCCAAGAAAATAATATACCACGTTGTTTATGTCACATTTTGAGACTTTGTTCACATTTTTTTGCAGGTGAGAGAAAAACTAAACGTTTCCTAATATAGCAGAGGTAGATATATTTAAGTGTGTATTGCCACTAATGAACATCTACTCTAACTTACTACTTTAAATTTCGATAACTATCGCTTGTGTTCGTGAACAAGTGTTGATTTCTGTGGTCCATTTTTGATAGTTTAGTGTCCAAAAACGCCACCAATTACGTATACAGTAGACCTAGTACAAGTTTAGATAGTTTTCTAAAACGATGACAGTTTTCGTTTACTCACCATACATCAAAAGTAGCCACTAGTGGGAACTATGATGAATTAAAATTGATTGTAAGATTAATTTCATATCATATTAATCGGATACGAAATTAGTTTGAGAGATTCTTTCCTTTATACTGTAAGTATTAATTACTAGTTTGTCATTTTGTCAATATTGTTTTTATTTCAGTGAATGATGGTAAGATCGCCCGATGGTAAGCGCCACGCCTGTCCATAAACAGAAGCAACACCACACAGACCTTTGAGTTATAAAGCACTGCATGGCACTGAACTGCGCTCGTCACCCCGAGACATATGATGTTAAGTCTCATAATGCCCAGTAATTTCACTGGCTTCAATGTCTCTAATTTGTAACTCGTACTGGACCTACAGAAATCGTCACTATACGTTCGCGAGCACTAAGATACTATGAATACGGGGGTTTGCAGTAAAGAAGCCTTTCAGTCTATAATTTATTATTGTAATATCATGTTTTATATTTAGAAACAAACATTACAAGTTGAATAAACAACGTGTGGTAACTGACGACAGAGATCGTAAAATTTACATTCAACTCGACGATATTTACTATAGGGCTGCCCTCCGTCCATATTTAGAATATTTTTTTATGGTAAAGAAAATGTTTGCAAATGGTGTTTAAATGTTCGCAAACAAACCAATATTTGTTGTTGCCCTGGATTTTTAGTTTTTTTTTTAACTTAGTTTACTAATCTTGTCGTTAGCAGCCCTAGAAATCACTTTTATTTTCCTGTACCCACTTAAATTAACTTCAGATAGTTAACGATAACAAGTGACTTAAGAGACACAGAAACTTATTTTTTCCAAACTTCGCTAAATTATTAGCAGTTTTAGGTTATTCTGTACCATTAATATCAAGGCACCTAGGAGATTTACGGGGACATTACACTATGGAACAAAATTACCCTAATATCTGTCGTACAAGCTTACCTTGACCTACACTGGGTAATCTAACAATTAAAAACATTTTTTCAATAATTTCATTTTAAAAGTCCACACAATTGCACTATAAAAACAGCATTTATGTTGTGTCACGCACAAAACGTAAAAATAATTTATTTCCAACGCATACATCATTTTATAAAAAAATATTAGCATATGTAGCTTATTAAAACTATTTGACCTTGATTTGTAATATATTCTTTGTTGACTTTTGTTTTAAGAATTAATTATCTTTTTTATTGATTTCATATACTAAGGTAGTAATATTCTATATATGCTGACTTAAGCCATATGATTATGTTAAGAATTACATCAAAAACAAATAATAGTAGAACTATGAAGTCAGTCTCGAGTAATACACACAATTCATAAGTCATTGTAAATTACATATTTTATAAATTCATCATCAGCCACAGGACGTCCACTGCTGGACATAGGCCTTCCCCAAAGATTTCCAGCCCGACCTGTTGGAAGCGGCCTGCATCCAGCGACTTCCTGCGACCTTTATCAGGTCGTCTGTCCATCTTGTAGGTGGACGTCCAACGCTGCGCTTGAAAATTAAAATATATTAAATTATTATTGAATTAAATTTATAAATTCATAAATGGATAAAAATAAAATGAATTTTAAACTAACCTCACAACTGCTTATCTATAATCAAATAGTTTTAATAAATTACACACATCCTTAACTTTTCCAAAGGTGGCTCGCTGACAAAAATTACTCATGTGAGAGAAACAGTTCTTTAGTCGACGAAATAAAGGGGAATAGGTTCTCAAATCGACGTGAATATTTAAATTTATTCACTGGCAACTGCAAACAGTGATGTTATACAAAAATCTAAAAGACATGTGACACTCGGTGAAAATCTGTTTAAAATACCTCTTTACATAAAATCCTTTTTTACTAGTTTCTCACACGCGAGTTATGCGAGCGCTTATATCTTTTAGCTCCTTTTTACACTATTTTTAAGGCATGCCTGCTAGCTCACACGCCCCGGTTGGGCAGCGGTTTGACCTTGTATATGCGCACGAGCCAGTGCTCCGTGGTGTAAGCTTCTTCTAACACGTCCAGGTTGAAGTCCTTGTTGCCGATCTCGGCGCCGCGCACGCGGTCGAAGCCGGGGGGACGGCCTGTAGATAATTATGGATTGATTTTTATTTTGACTGGGCAAAAACCATGGTTGTTTGGATACATGGCATGCCATGATAACTAGATTATTCTGAATTACTCAACTTGAGGCAACTTACAAATGGGGTATTTGCCTCAACCTGAGGCATACATTGTCATGAGCGCCTCCGGATAAGCCGTATTTATCGGTTGAATGATGAGCACGAGTGACTAGATACAATCAGCTCAAATGAACTGTTTCAAAAGCTCTATGTGGTAACTTTCAAAGCCTCAGAATAAGTCACATCTTCTATATACAAATATTGTTATTCCAACAGCGTTAGTTGGCCTCACTGAATTTTTTTTCGCTGAGGCTGAATTCTATGTAGCTTCACAGATATACCCAACTGTAAATTTAATGGATGTGTGAATCTAAACTTTTGAAGCATTTTGACACATATTTCTCTGAATTATAAAGTTGATATACACACCTCCCTCAGTGTAGACGAGTCCGAACTTGTAGTAGCTCATCTTGTACATGAGGCAGTTGAGGAGTGTATTGGAGCCGTCCTGGTCGACACGGAACTCTCCTGCTGGTGTGTAGTAGTCAGCCTCGCGGATGTGAGCGCCGCGCTCTGTACTACCACCGATGCGCACCATCCATAGGAACTTGTTTATATCTGGACAACATTCTCATATGTTAAGTGTTATCAAGTGCCAGTGAGCCATATTTGCCATCGCAATGTTGGCCGTTGGGACTGAAGGATATTGGGGTGAAGACCACGTCTATCTAAGCGTAGTGTAGACCAACCTAGAGCCCACTGGATTGATGATCTGGCGGATGTTGGGGGAGAGCAGCTGGATCAGAAAGGTGGAGGAGCATCAAGGGTGGCGTGATTCTTATTCGATACCCGATTATTTCACAGAAACCTTTAATTAACATTATTGCTGTACCTACTCAGTTACTACTGAGCATTTCCCGCATTCAGGCACTAAAGCATTAACCGATTCTGATTGTGGAAATAATCTAATTTAAAAAATTACTTTATTCCAATTAAAGTTAATAACGACTCGGAAATATAACACTAAAGACATAGGAATCCATTCTCACCATCCGAGGAGTACCCGACCAGCCCGCCGAATATCACCAGCACATAATCCACGTCCAACTCCTGCATGATCTCGTACGCCCGTTCCTCGGTGGACGCCATGGCCTGTCCCACTCGCGATATGTGCGTATTATTCCACGTGTTATTGTCCACTATCACCGTTCGATTCGCCATCGCTGTTATCTGATAGCCATAATCCCACCATGACATAACTTTTGAGTCCTGTGGGAAAAGTTGATTAAGAGATAAGCTGGATTTCCTTTGAATTAAATAGTCAAAGGTCGAGCGGCCTCGATTTGAGGCAAACTGAGGTTGCTCATCTTGAGGCAGAGGTCGAAGTATGCTGTAGCTATATGGTGAGGAGGAGGGAGTCAGATTTATGAAGACCTGTAGTGGTAATATATTTGTATAAGGTTGTCGCTAATTAAAAAAATCAATAGAAGAATTAATACAAAGTCCTAAAGAACAAATTGATTTTCGTATAATTTCATTGAAATCGTGGTATCATATAGTGCCGCGGCCTGAGGCGACATCTTTCTTCACCCATAGCAATATTTTCATGACTGGGACGTGACTCGCTTGAACGAGCCACTATGTCGGGTTTTTTACGATGAGTACGGTGATTTATATTTATTTAGGTATAATTTTTTTATTTGATTGAATGACGAGACGATCAAGGCGCTCGCCTGATGTTAAGCGCCACGCCTGCCCATAAACAGATGCAACACAGAATTTTGAATTATACTGGAATGCGCTCCTCACTCCGAGACATGAGGTGTTAAGTTTTATAATGCCCAGTAATTTCACTGGCTTCAATGTTCTTCAAATTGTACACTGTTGTTTGGCGGCAGAAATAGACAAAGCGGTGGTACCAACCCAGACGGCCTTTTACATGGGAGGGACCTACCACCTTGTGAAGAATCAGGTACGCAGTGTTTTGGAGCTCTAAAAGTTTCCAAACTGCCTACCCCCGTGCACAACAAGCGTGAAGTGATGTTACCTCGGGCGTGTTCATCTTGAGCCAGGTGTACGCCTCGCGGAAGTCGTCGAATATGATGCGCGCGCCGTCGTGCGCCCTTGCGGACAGCACTATGGAGGGCGAGGAGTAGGCCTCGGAGGTGACCCACGTGCAGTGCAGCACGTACGACACCAGCAGCGCCGCCAGCAGCGTCACGAACAGCGCGCCCACCTGCAAACACATTCAACACTTTATTACTCATGTACACGTATTATGTTGGAGTGGTAGAGCCACGCTGTATAGAGATATCACATTATTATTATTATATTATTATATATTATGTATCTCACTATAGAGGATGCTCAAGATCGGGCGAAGTGGAGGCGTTTAAATAGGAAGGCGGACCCTGGCACTAAGCCGGGATAACGCAAGGCAGAAAGAAAGAAGAAGAATGTAGAGCCACGCTGTAGCGGCTTGCTGCTGCGTTTCGTACGGTGAGTGAGATATCCGGAAGCTCAAATCCCCTCCCCTTCCTAATCCCTAATTATCCCTTTCCTTTAAGGTCGGCAACGCACCCATGATTTTCTGGTGGTGGGCGTACATGGGCGGTGGAGATCACTTACCATCAGGTGACCCACTTGCTCGTTTGCCGGCCTATGTTATAAAAAAAATGTCATCAGGCCACATAGCTCGCAGAACCGATAACCGTTGGGGCAGAAAGGTTCTGGAATGGAGACCACGTACTGGCAAGCGCAGCATTGGACCTCCGCCTGCAAGGTGGACAGATGACCTAATAAAAGTCGCAGAAAGCCACTGGATGCAGGCTGCTTCCAACAGGGCGGTCTGGAAATCTTTGGCCTATGTTCAGCAGTGGACGTCCTGTGGCTGATAATGATGATGATGATGTTCCATGTTAAGTTATATTTGTTATTTTCGCAACGACTACGTATTTTTTTTTTTACTATGTACTATGTCAGAAAAAAACAGTTATTACACACACCTCAGACTGGAATCCGAAGTTGTTTTCGTGCTTATTTTTCTTGCTATGTTTCTCAACCTTAGGGTCTATATCCTTGACGTGTACAGTGAGCAGACTAGACGCAGCGACTCCCGATACTATGCACATCACAGGCGCCAACACCAGCATCAGACGTACCATCACGCCCTGGAAGTAGAGGGGTGGTCATAAAGGGAAGTTATTGGGGGTTTGGAGGTGAAAAAGTAGGTACGGTCAGCGATCAAAGTGTTGGGATCATCGCGCGGAGTCTACGGAGCAAGCTCTACGTGTCTCGACGCGCTCTAGCTTCGCTTGTCATCACTTGGGTTTTTTTATTTAAATCTTTTACTGTACTGTACTGTTTTTTGTGTACTCGTATATCACCACATGGACTTGAGTTTTTGAATTTTGCTGGTGTTAGGATATTTACATCCGCCCGGATAGCGACCACGGTACACACGGTGCCAAAACCTGCCATAGTGATCCACACGCCTTGTGTGGATCGCGTTCCAGAATCAGCCAGTATATATCCGGTTCTCCCTATGGGCTTACGACATTACTTGATGGTTGGTTGGGGCGGGTACATTCATGTATCCCTGTGCCTGCATCGGTCATCCGCCTGTCCTATCGCAGGCTCCTCGATTTTTACAAACCGGCATGATTCTGGTGACCATCGATAAACTCATTGTTTGTTGATGGTCGCTAGTTTTTTTGGACTAAACTATCGCTTACCATCAGGTGATCATTGCCGTGATCGGATAAAAAAAATACCCAGCAACCGGGCCATTGTTGAGCAATAAATTTGGTCAGCAACCGGTTGAGCAACACAAGTTATGACGTTTCACATACCGCGAAGTAAATGCTGAGCACGCCGTACAGTATGATGAATATGTTCGCGTCGGTGAGCTTGGTGAAGCAGAAGTACAGGCCGGCGGGGAACAGGAACACCAGCACTTGCAGGTCGAAGTAGAACGACGACCACGACGTCGGCTGGTGCTCGGACACGGACGCTGTGGGTACAACAATATTGTTGAGCCTGCACTACACTATTCGCGAAGTTTTTTATTTTTTTTTTATTTTAGTTATGGCTCTTGCAGTACTATGCATTTAGACAGTGTCAAGTACAATTCATTCTCAAATTATTTTTACAAGAACGTGAAACACGGGTGCGGTCGATTTCAAGGTCTTGTCGGAGTTTTGGTGTTAACTCCTTTCAGTGCGATTCTTAATTCACTTATTTCAATGTTTCCATACACTGTTCATCACCGTCAATGTTTATTGAACAAATCCATACCACTTTTATACAACAAACACAACTCTAAACTAGTTTATGAAATAAATTAAAATAAACGATGAACTGCACTGTCAGATTTCCGCCAAAACTCCATTCGCGAAGTTACCTCGACGAAGTACTCGTCGAAATTGACCGAAGTCCGAACTATGTGACCACACACTCGTGCAACCTCGCGAGGAGTTCAGTCGGTTGACTCGGGCATAAAAACCGACAACGGCTGGAAGTCGCCCGAGGCGAGACGAGGTTGCACGAGTCGAACCGAAGTGCCCTTCTACACTATCGTATTCGCTCAACTTCGATCAATTTCGCGAGTAGTGTAGTGCAGGCTTTACAAAACTATGTCGAACGAGTATTTTTTTTATAAAAACTCTCTCTCTCTCTTGCGGTGGCTATTCACGATTGAATATTGGCTGACTCCACATATACTTTTCAAATTCTTGCCAAGTTTAATAGTTCTTCGGCCTTGGTGGTTTTTTTTTTAATTTGATTGAATGACGTGACGAGCAAGGCGCTCGCCTGATGGTAATCGCCACGCCTGCTCATAAAAAGAAGCAACACCACACAGAACTATGAATTACAAAGCACTGAACTACGCTCGATTGAATAATTAAATTTTATACATAATAAAACAAACTTACCGATAATCGGAATGTGGTTCTTTGCATATGACGGGTCGAGCAAAGAGTAGAACCTGCCAGTCCATGGTGAAATTTTACCTGCAGATATGGACACGTTGAAAATGAATTTTAATGATGTCGGAACACTTGTTTTCGTTGGCTTCCACATAATATAGCATCATAACAATATTTCATTTATATGTAATGTATCTAAGAATAATATAAGCAATACACAAAAGCAATACGAGATGTATTGTAAATTAAGCAACGATTACAATACACAAATACAAAGAAATAAAAAAAAAATGGGTGCGTGTACTTATGTACGCGCGTGAGAAGTTATACTTCTTTGGCATCATTAAAATATAAACTAGAGACATGTTGATAAATATTATAAATATGAAAACAGTGATCAGAGGTGACGAGCGTACCAACATGCGCGACTAATATCGAGGTTCAATTCCTATTTTGTTGGTAGCTTTTTTTTCGAGACTTAATGAGCGGTTAAGCAGACGGCTAGTGATGTTCATGTACAAAAAACATCGATATTTTTTCCGATATAATATATCGAAATATTGTATCGATATATAGCGATATATCGGTCAAAAATATCGATATTTTCGATATATCGAATTGTAGGAAGGAAAAGACTTTCTTAGTAAATGATTAACAAAAATAATATCGAAGAGCTAAAAAAAAAAAAAAGTGTGCGTCTCGGGACGCTCGACAGAAGTGATAACTTAAACTAATGTGGGTTAAAGTGAGAGCGGAGGAGCCTGCCTACTACTGCCGTAAGCGTGAGAGAAAGGGAAGCCAGAGTGGCGCCGTAACGCGTTACGTTACGAAGTCCGGTCAAAGTCATGTCAAACTTCTGTCAAAGTCCGGTCAAAGTCATGTCAAACTTCTGTCAAAGTCCGGTCAAAGTCCTGTCAAAGTCCTGTCACAGTCCGGTCAAATTCCGGTCGAAGTCCTGTCAAAGTCCGGTCAAAATCCGGTCAAAGTCCTGTAAAAGTCCGGTCATAGTCCTGTCAAAGTCCGGTCAAGGTCCTGTCAAAGTTTGTCAAAATCCGGTCAAAACCCGGTCAAAGCCCTATCAAAGTCCGGTCGAAGTCCGATTAAAGTCCGGTCAAATACCGGTCAAAGTCCTGTCAAAATCCGGTCAAAGTCCAGTCAAAGTCCGGTCAAAGTCCGGTCAAATACCAGTCAAAGTCTTGTCAAAATCCGGTCAAAATCCAGTCAAAGTCCGGTCGAAGTCCGGTCAAATACCAGTCAAAGTCTTGTCAAAATCCAGTCAAAGCCCTGTCAAAGTCCGGTCAAATACCGGTCAAAGTCCTGCCAAAATCCGGTTAAAGCCCAGTCAAAGTAATGCCAGTTTTGTCAAAATCCGGTAAAAGCCCGGTCAAAGCCCTATCAAAGTCCGGTCGAAGTCCGGTTAAAGTCCAGTCGAAATCTGGTTAAATACCGGTCAAATACCGGTCAAAGTCCTGCCAACATCCGGTTAAAGTCCAGTCAAAGCAATGTCAGTCTTGTCAAAATCCGGGCAAAGCCCGGTCAAAGTCCTATCAAAGTCCGGTCGAAGTCCGGTTAAAGTCCAGTCGTAATCCGGTCAAATACCGGTCAAAAACCTATCATAATCCGGTCAAAGCCCTGTCAAAGTTAGTCAAAATCCGGTCAAAGGCCTATCAAAGTCCGGTCGAAGTCCGTCTAAAGTCCGGTCAAAGTCCGGTCAAAGTCCAGTCAAAGTCCGGTCGAAGTCCGGTCAAATACCAGTCAAAGTCTTGTCAAAATCCGGTCAAAATCCAGTCAAAGCCCTGTCAAAGTCCGGTTAAATACCGGTCAAAGTCCTGCCAAAATCCGGTTAAAGTCCAGTCAAAGTAATGTCAGTCTTGTCAAAATCCGGTAAAAGCCCGGTCAAAGTCCGGTCGATGTCCGGTTAAAGTCCAGTCGAAATCCGGTTAAATACCGGTCAAAGTCCTGCCAACATCCGGTTAAAGTCCAGTCAAAGCAATGTCAGTCTTGTCAAAATCCGGGCAAAGCCCGGTCAAAGCCCTATCAAAGTCCGGTCGAAGTCCGGTTAAAGTCCAGTCAAAATCTGGTTAAATACCGGTCAAAAACCTATCATAATCCGGTCAAAGCCCTGTCAAAGTTTGTCAAAATCCGGTCAAAGCCCTATCAAAGTCCGGTCGAAGTCCGTCTAAAGTCCGGTCAAAGTCCAGTCAAAGTCCGGTCAAAGTCCAGTCAAAGTCCGGTCGAAGTCCGGTCAAATACCAGTCAAAGTCTTGTCAAAATCCGGTCAAAATCCAGTCAAAGCCCTGTCAAAGTCCGGTCAAAGTCCTGCCAAAATCCGGTTAAAGTCCAGTCAAAGTAATGTCAGTCTTGTCAAAATCCGGTAAAAGCCCGGTCAAAGTCCTATCAAAGTCTGGTCGAAGTCCGGTTAAAGTCCAGTCGAAATCCGGTTAAATACCGGTCAAAGTCCTGCCAACATCCGGTTAAAGTCCAGTCAAAGCAATGTCAGTCTTGTCAAAATCCGGGCAAAGCCCGGTCAAAGTCCTATCAAAGTCCGGTCGAAGTCCGGTTAAAGTCCAGTCGTAATCCGGTCAAATACCGGTCAAAAACCTGTCATAATCTGGTCCAAAGCCCTGTCAAAGTTTTTCAAAATCCGGTCAAAGGCCTATCAAAGTCCGGTCGAAGTACGGTTAAATTCCGGTCAAAATCCGGCCGAAGTCCGGTTAAAGTCCGGTCAAAGTCCGGTTGAAGTCCGGTCAAAGTCCGGTCCAAGCTGACTGGTCACTGTGTGATGCCACCTGAGACTTCGAAATAATCGATGTTCCAGGGAGGTCGGCTAACGCTGGCTGGTCGATGGACCGCTCGCGTTACGGAACGTTTCGGTTCACCCTCCCATAAGAAGTTATCACTTCAAAAAAAATATATCGATATTATATATCGACTTCAATGATGCGATAATATCGCATTGATTCGATATATCGAACAAATGTATCGATATTTTATCACATATCGATATACAGGGTGTCCAGTAATTAATGGATAACCTTGAAATGTCTTATAGCAGAACGAATGGCCGTTCAGAGAAAAATACGAAAAAAAATATAACATAAGTAGTACCTGAGGTACGTATTTTTTTTTAAAAAGTCGTAATTTTTTTGGTTTATTTTACGTTCTTGGACACTACGACCGGAAATGAAGGAAATCCATCGGCTTTTTGTTGTTTTATTATTATACACTAACTATACTAATAGATAGATAGTCAATAGTATGACAAGCTATTGCACTTTAAAAAAAAAATAAACATTCAAAACCATTTCTTTAGAAAAATTAGCAAAAATTTATTTTTAAACAATGTTCAAACCTCTTGGGTATAAAAAAAATGTATGAATACATGAGTGACCAAAATTTTTTAAATAATGTCGGTTTTAAGTAGATTTTATAATGGTATAATTCATTATTGTATCTACTGTAAATAGCGATTTATTGCTATTAATGTAAGAAAGGAGCTAATTTGAACAAATAACAAAAACAATATAATATGAGATACTTTTTAAAATAAAATTGTACTTGTCTGATGAGGTTTATTAAAACTAAGATTTGATGTTGATAAAAGATAAAAATGGCTTATTTTAACAAATTGAAACCAAATTAAATTTAATAAATTAACTATCTAATCTAATCAACTAATCAGAAATAAATTAACTTAAATTTAATACTCATAATGTTTAAAATGGTTATTTCATAAGCGTAAAATGTGTCATATGATCTCCATATTTGCTTCCTGCGCGCACGCCATTTCCCCCGTTTTTTGTGTTATGTTAGACAAGAAGGGTCTGAGTTGGCTATGTGCGAGTGAAAGGAACTTAAAGTAAAAAAATCCAACCCTGTCAACCAACCAACCCAACCAATCCAACCCTGTATTTAAATATTCCCGAACAGACACAGCATAATGCGCAGCGCAGCCGTCATTTTGCAACCAATGCGATTCCCTCAGCTCCTCGGATACTCCTTCTCTAATAAAGTCGGCAGATCATTTTGAAGAAATTCCAAATAACTTTGCCCAGTTAGAGAGAGTCCCGGTAATTAAAATGGGCCAATTATTTGTCCATTGGGTTGTCCATTGGGTTGGATGGACAGGGTTGGATTTTTTTACTTTAAGTTCCTTTCACTCGCACATAGCCAACTCAGACCCTACTTGTCTAACATAACACAAAAACCGGGGGGAATGGCGTGCGCGCAGGAAGCAAATATGGAGATCATATGACACATTTTACGCTTATGAAGTAACCATTTTAAACATTATGAGTATTAAATTTAAGTTAATTTATTTCTGATAATTTGGTTTCAATTTGTTTAAATAAGCCATTTTTATCTTTTATCAACATCAAATCTTAGTTTTAATAAACCTCATTAGACAAGTACAATTTTATTTTAAAAAGCATCTCATATTATATTGTTTTTGTTATTTGGTCAAATTAGCTCCTTTCTTACATTAATAGCAATAAATCGCCATTTAAAGTAGATACAATAATGAATTATACCATTATAAAATCTACTTAAAACCGACATTATTTAAAAAATTTTGGTCACTCATGTATTCATACATTTTTTTTATAACCAAGAGGTTTAAACTTTGTTTAATAATAAAATTTTGCAAATTTTTCTAAAGAAATGGTTTTGAATGTTTATTTTTTTTTTAAAGTGCAATAGCTTGTCATACTATTGACTATCTATCTATTAGTATAGTTAATGTATAATAATAAAACAACAAAAAGCCGATGGATTTCCTTCATTTCTGGTCGTAGTGTCCAAGAAAGTAAAATAAACCAAAAAAATTACGACTTTTAAAAAAAATTACGTACCTCAGGTACTACTTATGTTATATTTTTTTTCGTATTTTTCTCTGAACGGCCATTCATTCTGCTATAAGACATTTCAAGGTTATCCATTAATTACTGGACACCCTGTATATCGAGCACCCCTACAGACGGCTTCATACTGTTAATTTTGTGTCACAGGTGCGCGCGCATCTTAAAATTTCACTCTCATCATTTTTTCATAACGCGCCTAAAGAAGTATAACTTCAACAAGTGAATGATACACCACATTGTTTATGACACATTTTCCGAAGGCTTCGTTGTACGCAGGCGCAAAGACACGTGATGGCATACAAGGTAATTTATCTCATTCTCTCGCAAGCTAAATCCTATTTATGAATATGTTTGTCTCTTTTTACCGTCGCTTTTTCGTTCCATCGAATTTTCAAATCACAGCGGTGCTGAAGAAGTTTCAATTCAAAGATAAATACATGACAGTTTTTTTTTTTATTTGTTTTGTAAATCACCACAGATACATTTTATAACAAAATCGCCAAACTGTGTACACTGTTTGTTGGCGAAAGAGGCGCTCTTATACTTAAATACACGTACAACTTAAAAGATCCATGCACACGTAATCGACAGAAAAGGGGCATAGATTTTACAATAATTTTATAAACCTCTTAAGGCTATTAGGTGAAGTGATAGTGGTGACTGACCGGTGATGGTGAGAGCGACCACGGCTGTGCCCAGCGTGCCCAGCAGCGTGGTCACCAGCGCCTTGAACAGCAGCTCGAAGTTGGCCGGGGAGAGCCGCGCGCGCAGGTACTGCGTGAACGCGTACAGCTGGCACAGCCCGAACGTGCCCAACGCCTGCGGATTCATTGGTTTTTTTTATTGCATAGACTGGTAAGCGAGCAAGTGGGTCACCTGATGGTAAGTGATCTCCACCGCCCATGTACGCTTACAATACCAGAAGAGTCATAGGCGCGTTGCCGACCTTATAGGGAAGGGATAATCGAGGGATTGGAAAGGGGAGGGGGGTTTTGAGTCTGAGAAAAATGCTGTTCCTTTGCTGTTTTTGGAAACATAAGCTCACGATGGGAAACTTACTAATGCTAAAGACGGGGTCAATGTACCCCGCGGTATGAAATACTCAGTAGGCATATTGCTCCATGCTCCGCGCCGCACAGTTGATTCCGCGCTTCAGCTAATTTATGTATTGACTTTACATTGTTATTATGAAAAATACGTTTATTATTATTATTTAATGAAAAGAAATCAATACGATTTCTTGGTCGTTGGTACGAATTGGTCCAAACACGACTATGTTTTTTTTTTTATTTCACAATGTTTTCAGTGGTATCATTGTTTTACAAAAACATCACACATCACTTATCGCCAACACTACCACCTATTTTTTTTTATATAGCATAGGCCGGCAAACGAGCAAGTGGGTCACCTGATGGTAAGTAATCTCCACCGCCCATGTACGCCCACAATATCAGAAGAATCATGAGTGCGTTGCCGACCTAAAAGGAAAGGGAATATAAGGGAAAGGAAAGGGATAATTAGGGATTGGGAAGGGGAGGAGGATTTGGGCCTCCGGATATCTCACTCACCGTACGAAACGCAGCAGCAAGCCGCCACTTTACGTCGGTTTTCTGTGAGACAGTGGTAACGATCCGGTCGAGCCGGCCCATTCATGCTGCAGACAAAACTGTCCACAGCGTGGCTCTACCACTCCGAAAAGAAAAGCCTACAAACCTGTTTTCGAAAGCGTTTCACCCACACCTGGTAAAAAAGAATTCAGTAACTCACCAGCATATGCTCAGAGCTCTGCACCGGTTGGAATCCGACGAACGATATCTGCATCGAGAGTATGGTGCCGACACAATACAGCGTGGAGTATGCGACGTAGACACGCGGCGAGAAGCGGCCGAGCAGCATCAACGCGAGCACGTGCAGCGGGATCAGGTTTATGAGGAACACGTAGCCTCCCCATGATGACACCTGAACATACATAACATTGGCGATGTACATTATCTGCCTTACTTTTGAAGTGAAACTTTATGGTGCTGCAACATCGCTGTTATAAAATGTTTACAAAACATTATTAAACATTTGTTAACAAAAATTTGATACATTTTATCACAATGTTAGATAATGTTTTATGTTAGAAAATGTTTGAAAACATTTTATAACACCGGTGTGGCAGCACCATTAGAATCGATGTAATTTGAAATTCGATGAAACGAAAATGCGTCACGACCAAGACAAACATATTCATAAATAGGATTTAGCCTGCGTGAGAATGAGATAGATTACAAGTATGATATCACGTGTCTTTGCGCCTGCGTACAACGAAGCCTTCGGAAAATGTGTCATAATCAACGTGGTGTTATTATTCACGTCTTTTATTTTTTTGCATTTGCGTATTAAAATTCGTTGGTTAATTAATAAATTTATTTTGATAATTCTTAAGTTTCACTTCTACCGTGTGTGAATTGCACACATACACTTTTTTTTAGCATAGACCGGCAATTCATCGTTCAGTTAAATAAAAAAAGGAGAACAAAGTTTTCTCTTCACATATTCATACAATAGAAGAAAGTAGCATGCATTCAATCAAAATTAAAAAAGAATCTCAATTATTAATACAGCTTGAACTAGTTAAACATAAGATTTCATTTAAAATCGAGATGAAGTGGCAGATTCCTGTTGTATATTGTTGTCACTGAGAGTAACGTAATCCCCAAAAAAGTACCAAAAATGTATGAAAGTGCAAAAACTCACAAGCCATACAAACTTGCCAGTGTGAATCTTTCATCTTAATGATCTATGATTGATTAGTAAGATAACTATGAGCCGAATTGAAATCTTTTAGAAATTTATATAAATCAATCAATAATGGACACGGAGTCCTCGGGTAGCTGATCCACTTGACTACTATCAAGCTACCCGAGGGCTCCCTGTCTATAATGTAATCTGTGACAGAATAATTAATATTAATTTATTGTTAAGTCAGGCACACCAATCGCCCGTGATTTATGTGAAACTAGCTGTCCCTCGCAGTTTCACATGCATGTTACTGCCCAGCTCCCATGGGTCATAGCGTGATATACATATAAACCTTCCTCATGAATCACTCTATCTACTGCTGAAACTGCTTTAAAATCCGTTGAACAGTTTCAAAGATATAAGCGAACAGACGGCGGAAGCGACTTCATTTTATATTATGTAAATATGCAATAAAATTTCAACCTACATCAAGTAAAAATTTAGATGTTGATTTTATTAGATTTAAGTAGGTTTAATCTGGTATTTTACAATAAGAACAATAAATTGAAAATTTCCCACGTACAATTATGCAAAATAGAACTTTAAATTATTGATTGAATTTAGCAAAATAAAATTGACATCTTAATTTTTAGTTAATATGGGTTGAAATTTTATTGCATATTTGCATCCATTTAAACTTACCATGTAAAAGTATGCGAGAGCCGTCATTGTGGCCCACAGTATGGTGCCTGTGTTGACAGCCTTGATCCAGAAGTAGTATGTGAGCAGCATGCAGAATATGGCGATACCCTCGTTGTCATAACTGCCGGCGACCGATCTGCTTATGTATCCGGGGACGATGGCTATCATCGCTGCGGCTACGAGACCGGCGCCTTCGTCCTGCCAACATGATATAAGTTCACGCCTATATCCCTGAATGGGTGGGTAGAGATGTAACTAGCGCTGCACTCACGTTTCGCCGAGCTTATTTCCGTCCCACGATTTTATAAGAGGCGAACCGGCAAAACCCGTCACCCATAACGAAAGTAACATAAGAGCAGTGACTACAACTTTTGCTGGTAGGATTCAATTACAGACGTGCGATTCTGGTGTGAATCGAAATGAAATGTGGTCGATAAACTCATTTTTTGGACTGCACTGCACTTACAATCACGTGTAGTGCTGTCACTTGCCACACAGGATAAAAAAGAAACGCACGCACACAAACACACACACAAACTTATGCGCACAGAAAGTCGTATGCAGATGCGCATACACATACAGTGACTCGCACGCATGCACATATCAAAATTTATTTTATTTCACGAAAAACACTTATTTGCCAGTAATAAGTAATTAGTTCGTTCAGAACAAATTTATTCTTAGATTATTCCATATTATTGTCTGAAAGATTGGGGAAAAAAGCCAATCAATCTTACCTTCAACTCTTTGGTGAGGAGATAAGTGACAATTGTAGTGAGAGAAGAGAAGAACGGAGCCAAGAACACACAAACATTCCGGATGTCTATGGTGATGTTCAGGAACTGCATGATGTTATACAATGTTGCAGATGTCACCATCAGCCCGGGGTAGATGGTACCTGCAGACATATTTTGAGTTAATGGGGCTGCAAGCACAAGCATGGCCTAAGCAATTTTACAAGGTGGTAGGTCCCTCGTATGCGAGAGGCCGTCTGGGTTGGTACCACCACTTTATTTATTTCTGCCGCCAAGCAAAAGTGTGTAAGCACTGTTGTGTTTTGTTTTGAAGCCAGTGAAATTATTTGGCATTATGAGACTTAACATCTTATGTCTTTCTCTCATCACCAGATGGTAAGTGATCTCCAACGCCCATGTACGCCACCACCAGAAGAATCATGGGCGCGTTGCCGACCTTAAAGGAAAGGGATTATTAGGGATTGGGAAGGGGAGGGGCTTTGGGCTATGCTATGGCTGGATATGTATATGCTATGATGCATGAGCATTTGATGTTTTGATACAAAATCATGTCTGATATCTTTTGATACAGCTTTATATTAAGGCTCCATAGGTGTTCAATGATTTAGTGGATTGCCAAAGACAAGGTAGGAATAAACTTGGTGATGTTAGGCTAGTATCTATTTACGTTATCTGTGACTACTGATTGATGCAAATATGATGTTAATCTGTGCTGTATAGCTTTCGCCACAGTAGACTAAGAATTCATGAATAGAAATTTATTACACTCAATATGTACAAGCTGGGTAACTCACCGCCAATAATACGTCCTAGAGGATACCATGCTCTGTCATCGAACCAGTTGTGGAAATTATAGAAACCCTCCTCTGTGAGATATCTTGTTGTTCTGTAGTTGAAATACGGATCAAACTCGTGAATTACACTCTCAAACCTTAGGACTGAGAAAAGACGTGTTGCGAATGCTGAAAGAAATATATTAACATTGATAACATTACTTTAGTACATTTTTCTTTTTAACCAACATATAAAAGGATGTTCTAATGTGATGTTGACAAATCCAAGACAGTAAAAACAAAATGGTGATTAAAATAGGCATTAAATATTTAGAGCCATTTGCTGTTTTATGGGAAAAGATTGTTGTCTTATACTGTTTTTCTTCATGGAAGTAATTTATTATGTTAGTATTGTAAGCAAATTGCTATTACATATTGTCAATGTAAAATTGACAAACTATTAAATTATTTATTATTTATTCAATAAAATATTAATTATTAATATTTTATTGAGCAAAAACATACAATATGAAAAGGAACATCAATTGTACATCTTAGGTAGAGTAAGCTACAGTAATATTGATAGGTCTGTCGCAGTCATAATCTGTATATATAATTAACCCTGCCTCTTAAACTAGGGCAGCCTGTATCTTAAAAGACAGTGTTCAACTCAAGTTCTCTTGATTACATTAAAACAAACAGTGAAATGTGTCAATCTATTATTTAGAACTATCTTAACTAACATGCATGTGTGTGTGTGCACAAACATGCATTTGCATATGCTTGGTCATATATTTATGTGTGATTGTAATTATTTTTTCGCTATTTACACCTAGTTGTGCTAAATTAAGGTGAGTAGATTATCCGTAGATAAATAATCTTGTTGTAGTTACCACTCAGTTTTTTTTTTTTTTTTTTCTTTTTGTATCCTTCTACTTAGTAATCTGTTTTGTAAACAATAAACTAATTTGATGGCAGATGGTAACCATCAGTTAAGTGTCAGTACTCGAGAGGGCAATCCAGTGATGCCTCTCTCAGTTTTTCGCCGTGAATCTCTCCACTAGGTCAGGTATGCTATTTCTTTTTAATCGTGAGAAACGTAGGCTGCCATAGCCCTGCAACCGTGCCGCCAGTTCGTTTTTGTGTTGTTCCAGTCTGATTTGGTATTTTGCACTGTATGTTGCTATTTCTTGTTTTACTGTTGGTAGGTTGAAATCCAGATTCACATATTTATTACTGATATGTGCTGGTATTTTAAACATAGTACGCATTGTTTTAGTCTGAAAACGTTCTAATATTTCTATATTGCTGTGACTGGCTGAGCCCCATAGCTGTATGCCATATGTCCATATTGGTTTCAGTATAGCCTTATAGATAGCCATCTTGCTGGCATCCGTTAACAGTGTTTTGCGCCCAATGAGCCAGTACATACCACGAAGTTTACAGTCTAACTCTTTTCTTTTGGTCCATATGTGCTTTCTCCAAGTAAGACGACGGTCGAGGTGCATACCTAGGTATTTAGCATCATCTTTTTGTGGGAGCTCTTCATTATATAATTGGATAGGTGGGCAGGTTTATCTTCTTAATGTGAATGTAACTTGATTGGATTTGTCTTTATTTGCTTTTATACGCCACCTATCAAACCAAGACTCTATTAACTTTAGATGGTTTTGAAGGTTTACAGATGCTGTATCAGGATCTTCGTGGACTGAAAGTAATGCTGTATCGTCGGCATATGTGGCAGCAGTGCTATTATCTGCAGTTGGTAGGTCAGCAGTAAATATTAGGTAAAGTACTGGTCCCAGGATACTGCCCTGTGGCACTCCGGATTTTATTTGGCACATGCACGAGATTTCAGTGTTATATTTGACTTCGTAGCATCGGTCTTGGAGATATGATTTTAGTATGAGGTAGAAGGAATCAGGCAACATAGATTTTATTTTAAAGAGGAGTCCCTCATGCCATACCTTGTCAAATGCTTGACTGATGTCTAGGAATACTGCGGAACAGTATTGCTTGTTCTCCAGAGCTCTTTGTATAATGTCTACAAGCCGGTGTACTTGTTCAATTGTTCCATGGCCTTCCCTGAATCCGAACTGATGTATTGGAATAACTTCACCTAGGTATTTCCGCATTCTATTTAGGATAAGCTTTTCCAGAAGTTTCCCCAGGATTGGTAAGAGACTTATAGGTCTGTAGGATGAGACTTCTTGAGGCGGCTTTCCTGGCTTGAGAATCATTATTACCTGGGCTATTTTCCACTGACTCGGGAAGTAAGATAGTCTTAGACATGCGTTGAAGATGGCAAGTATGAGTAATATTCCCCTCCTAGGAACCCGCTTTAACAAGGTGGCATCTATTTGATCGTATCCGGGACACTTGCCTTCCTGGAGATTACGAACTTCTCTCAACAGTTCTTTTGGTGTAATACTCTTAATGGGCAAGCACATTTGCAGCGCTGACTCGAGGAATCCGGCAATCTTTTCATCATAGCCCTGGCTATTACTAGGAAGTGGTTGAAATACGTTCTGCAGATGTTTGGCGAAAGTATCTGCTTTTTCGGCATCAGATCGTGCCCATGTTCCAGCGAAAGTTCTTATGGGTGTTGCTTGGGTTTTTGGGCGTTTTAGCTTTTTTGTGGCCTTCCATAATGAGTAGTTAGTAGCTCTAGTTGGTGTCAGTTTACTTAAGTAGTATTGTAGGCTTTCATTTTTTAAGTCTTTGGTCATCATTTTAATTTTTTGTGACATTTTGTTGAACGCTGTCTTGTCCCTCGGGTACCTTGACACTTGCCACACTTTTCGAAGCCTTCGTCTTTTATGGATACCATTCCTAATACTAGCTGGATATACATGTTCACTTGCTGCCCTTGATTTAAGAGGCGGGGTTGAGTTGGCCGCTGCGACGTGTATTGCCCTGTTCAGTCCTTCTATAGCCTCATCAACTTCTTCTCTATTTTTCAGTGAGATCTGTAACTTTACTTGTGTCTCTAAAATAGATTGAAATTCTTCCCAATTAGTTTTCTTGTTGTAAATTTTTTGCGGAATTTCTGTTAGTATAATGTTATTGCTAACATTAAGGATTACTGGGGTGTGATCCGAGGTTAAGTCTGTAATATGTTCTGTACTCGTGTTATGTTTGGATATATTTTTGGATACAAAAAAGTCCAGCAAGTCTGGAGTTTTCCGATAATCAGTGGGCCAGTAGGTAGGTTCACCGGTAGAAAGGCACTCTAGGTTGAGATCTTCCAAAGTTTGGTACAGCTGTCTACCTCTGGTCGTTATAATCCTGGAGCCCCAGAAAGAGTGTTTTGCGTTCCAATCTCCGCCACATATAAATCTATGTCCCAGTTTTAAGAAAAAGTTTTTGAAATCTTCTTTCGATAAGACGTGTCTTGGTGGGCAGTATACAGATGATAGTGTGATTCCCGATCCTTCGTCGTAGATTTTAATTTGTGTTGCTTGAATTTTATCAGAAACATTTGGTTCAAGTGGATGGTGCTTGATATTTGATTTTATTAATATAGCAGTTCCTCCATGCGCATTACCAGATGGATGATTGGTATTGTACAAAATATAATTCTTTAGTGAAAAGTAGTTTTTATTCGTGAATCTAGTCTCAGATATTAGCGCAACGTCAATTTTTTCAGTGTGGAGGAAAGTCTCTAATTCCAACCTTCGTTCAGTAAGCCCGTTGGCATTCCATGTCATTACTTTAAGGTTAAAGATCATTTTCGTACTAGGTTGCTGATTAGTTGGATCATGCGATCCATCATGCTGTCTATCATATTGTTGATCATCTTTTGGAGTTTGTCAAACATTCTGTCGAGTGTGTCATTCATATTGTCAGTTCTAGTAGTCAAATCAATCGTTGTCGAGTTTTCTTGTTTTCTATTGCCTATTGAAGCAGCATATGTCTTGGAAGTATATTTGTGTGCGTCGTAACTTATTGGTTGTTGTGGGGCTTCTCTAGTCTGTTGGCTTTGTTGTATTATTCTTTTTTGAGTCTGTTTTGGGTTTATTTTCAGAATATGTTCTTTATATTGTTTATATGTAACACAACCTCTATAACTAGCAGGGTGTTTTTCTTGACAGTTTGCACAGGTAGCTGCAGTGTCTCTGGGTTTAGTACAGGTGGCGGTAGGGTGGTTGGCTCCACATTTAACACATCTAAAAGGTCTAAAGCATTGGTTCTTAGAATGTCCAAATCTTTGGCATCTTTTACATTGGAGGATTTCTTTTTTCTTGTAGGGAGCTTCGAAAGACACTTTCATATAGTTAAGGCTTTTGACATTAAATATATCCTTGTTGTTTTTACCAGGCTCTAAGTCTACAAAGAAGATTGGTAGGGGTTCTTTGGTAGTTCGGTGTAGCACATTAACCATCTGTCGGACTTCATGCCCTAGTTCCTTTAGTTCTTCTTTTATTTGAGAGATGTCTTCAGTTGAGTGTAATCCTCTGAGAACTACTCGATAGGCTCTTTCACTCTTCAGTTGATAAGTGTAGTGGGAGATATTATTACTAATAAAGTTTTCTCTAATAGTTTTATACGTCGGAATGTCAATCGGCATTATTTTAACTGTATGTCCAGATCGTAATGTAGTTAGTGTTAAAGATGTGTTGTTTACTATTTTAAATAAGCTCTCTTTGAATGATTTAATGTCTATGACGCCTGTCACAAAGATTGGTTCTGGCTTGGGAATATAAGTTTTTTCTGTGTCTTCAGTGTCCAGGATGTCAAATTGGTTTTGTGTTGGTACAGTATAAATATTTTTAATTTTTTTGTTGTTGTCGCTTTGAATTGGACTTATATCTTTTCTTTTCTGTCTCTTTAGCAGTATTGTATCATTTTGCCATTCATTTTGTGTGTTGTGTTGGCTATGTTGTTGAGTATCGGAGTCTTTATTCTCAGTGCTCTTGGCATTGGAAGTAGCGTAGGAGTTACCACTCAGTGACTACATTTCGTGATACAGTATATCGGTACATAATGTCGTTTAATATAATTCGGATTTCATAAAATGCCCACACTGCGGAGGTTATTGAATAGAGAAAAGTATGGCCGCGAAAATAAGGCTCGTGTGAACTTAGTTCGAGGCTTATACTGTACAACTGTTGTAAAAATAATTAATGTAGAATATTTTTAGGCTATCATTGTCGTAGTTTATTTATTCCGTGCAGAAATATCGCCAGATCAGCCATTTGTTTTGGGTCCCGCTTATCGTGATTGGACCACGTAATTCAAGTGCGTATTGTATGTTTTTTTTTATTATAGCCTATATTACTTGTAGGTTATCATGGAGTCACTTTCTAAGGGGAAATAAAGCTATAATTACTCACATAATATCGCTGCCATTGATAAAACAGCTAACTTTATGAAAGTTAACTGCTTATCCGATGTCAGATGAGACATCTTGGACTTGCTTTGCACATCTGCAGTCATTTTGCTGGGGTTTAAATTTTCACGTTTAATTTGATTTCACATAAATAATTGGGTAATTAATGCTTAAAATAATAGTTAAAATATTCGCCGGCAACCTTCCAACTTCACCTTCGGCGACGCAATTTTTGACAGTTCACGAGCGGCGTGGCACAATTCATTGCCATAAAAAAAAAATAGATAATTATTTAATATTGGTTAGGCAATGACCACAAAATCTCAAAGTCATTGGGGTTTAAGGGTTAGGTCGCGCGCTTCTGCATAATTAATTAGTTTATATTTTTTTGCATCCAATTTTACAATAGGTTAGCTACTTTTATATAAAATATGCAAACATAATTCATCTGTCAAATTTGGGCGCAGCTGTTTTAACTTTATCACCATAAAAAATATGATCAATATGGTGGAACGGATAATATACATACAGTTTTAGTATCGATTAACTTCAAACTTGAGTTCTGGAGGGCACGATAGTCATTAATTAAAATAAATGAAAGCCTTAGTTACTTAACCCCTAATTTTTTGTGGTGAAAGAATTTTTAGTATCGGGTCCGTAGTTCCAGAGAATACTCACCACATTGACTACAAAATCGATATCTAGGTGGCACAGCGGTCACAAATCACAGTAAATAGATAAGATAGGATGATGCAGAAAAATCTGTAGAATTCAGTAGATTGCGTCTAAAAAAATTGTAGATCTACGGACTATTTTTAAGGTGAACAGCCAAGTGTGTGTTGGGATAAGCTCAGTGGAGGGTTCAGTAGTGAAAATGAATCAATATTGAGGGACCGAAAAGATCCCATTTTATAATTGTAAACTGAAGGTACATAATGTAACATTAACATTTTTGGACCACCTACACCTCAGTCCCCCCCGTGACCACGAAGGCTGAAAAGTCTTCGAAACGTCGGGATCAAAATTAATAAAAAACCGCCATAAAATCCGTTTAAATTAGTTTTATTTCAATGAGTAACATTCGCGTAAACGTAAGAAATAATTTGTTTTTTAAATTTCCGTAGATCTACAGAAAAAATCTGTTGGTCTGGCAACGCTGCACAGGAATAAGGTTGTGAGCACAGATTACTAAGAGAAGCTACCGCTTGTTGTGCGTGTTGTATACGTTGTTTGTTTGGTTCAGATGCCATTAACAAATAAAACAAAAAAACTACGTTCGTTGACCGTCAGCTGTCAGTTGTGACTTGTGAACTGTCACTTGTCAGTCTGAACTGTCAAGTGTCAGCAAACTCATTAAGAGAAAATCTGTACATTTCCAGATTTTAATATAATACATCCACCTCGTAATTTACATGTGTTTGCAGTAGTGCTTTTTTTGAGAGTACGAATAAATACGTATTTAATAGGGTAGATAACTTTTATAGTTATAGAAACGCGGTATACCCTCCAGTCTGCTAATTTTTTGGTGTGCGAACCGAAAATTACGAGATTAATCCTAACGTTGTTCCGCGGTGACTAATTTCGGAAGTCGAGATCGGATGTGATAAATTTGAAAAAGGAACTTCCATAGTGTTCGTGATTTTTGGCGGTATTTTATGTGATGTCAGACGGGGATCCTTCCTTGGAAGAGGACGTACCGAAGCCGCTTCTCCAAAAAGCTGAGGAGAATGTTTTCTCGCCGAAGATAGCGAACCCTATATACGCGGGTGGTGTGAAACTGCAACACAAGAAGTCTGACGTTGGTGAGACCGAGTCATTTTTGTCCGATGCCCAACGAAACGAGCTTGCGTTCCAACAACTCTTCCAAGATGGAGATGGAGCATTTCACGAGGTAAGATTGGGTTCATTTGTAAATTGTGCTGTGTTTCTGCTTCTTAGTGTGAATTAACATAGTTGTACATAATGGTTTCAGTTTTTAATTTCTTAGGAATATTTTTGTTATAATAATCTTAAAGTACCCTAATTTATGCAGGTATAAATATTGTAAATTTTTATGTACATTATATAATTGTATATTATATACACATTATGTATGTTAAAAGCATCAAATTTTGACAATTAGACAACAAATTTATGATTTTTCTTCTAAAAATTTATACTAAATTACTTAAATCAAATAGGGTTAAAAATAAAGGGTAAACTGGTAGAGAATGCCTTTGGCATTAAGTCCGCATTTATACATGTTATGTATATAAAGTTTAAATAAATAAATAAATCACTCCTGTAAAGTTTACTCAATGTTGCTTAGATATTTTTGCCTTTCAAACATCAATATGTTTATTATACACATTTTTTAAAATACAAAGTTGGTATGATGACATTATTATATTTAAATCTGTTAAAATAACAATATCATACTACAGTGACTCCTACTCATGTTATACTTTAGTTTTCAAACTTTTGTGCCTCTCAAACACTTCTAATAGCTCTACAAATATAATTAGAGTTGTTGTGTTTGTTAATCATTAACTGTTATATTTGCCTTGCTTCTATTGTTTAAGATGATGATAATGGTGTTCTGTAAATGATTCATATTGATCCAAGACTGTGTCTGAAATGTATATTAAATAATTATATATGAGGCTCGCCCCCTATTGCATCATGGGGTGAAGATAAGCTCTGTGAAATGTGGGAGCACTAATTGTATCTCTACCTACCCCTTCGCGGATATCGGCGTGAGCTTATGATATTAACCAAATGCCTTATAGGGTCAACTTGTTATACCAAAGGTACACCAAAATGTATATGGTCTCCAGTAAAGTCAGGAGTTGTTTTGTATGCACTGTATTATAATCAGAGTTTGAAATGATTGAGATAAACATATCTTATGATAATTATTTGATAATTACCAAGGAAATCTATATTAATTAATCCTCATTTTACTAGAAGCAAGTTGATTAATGATAAATAATATACAAAATCATCATAATCCGTATTTATTTGGCTATAATTTTGCAAAAAAAAGATGCAAAACAAAAATATGCAGCGATAGCTCAGCGGGGAGTGGTACGGACTGTCGAGACGAAAGTCGCAGGTTCGAAACCAGCCCCAAGAGCATACACCTCTGACTTTTCAAGTGTATATTAATTGTTTATTATCGCTTGCTTTAATGGTGAAGGAAACATCGTGAGGAAACCTGCATACCTGAGAACTCGAAAGATTTTTCGAAGGTATGTGAAGTCTACCAACCCGCATTAGGCCAGCATGGTGGACTAAGGCTTAACCCCTCTCATTCAGTAGAGGAGGCTCGTGCCCAGCAGTGGGACATGTATAATACAGGGCTAGTAAAAAAAAAACAAAAATATACCTTAAATGAAATGGGTTTAAAATCAATAAAGTAAATGCCAATTATGCAAATTAATTAAGGTAACTTCACACTTTATCCTCCTCTGATATATTACTTGAATGCTACCAACAATCCTGAATGAAGAATACATATCATACAATTCCAATTAAATATATGCATATTATTGAGAATTTTACGTGGCATTGTGACCCATGCGGGGTTTAGCATGTAGTAAATTAGTAATATTTTCCATTGAAATAAAACAATTTTAAACGGATTTTATTAGTTGTTTTATTCCAATGAGTAACATTCGCCTAAACGTAAGAAATCAATATTTTTCTCATAATAACGTTAAAATATGAATTAAAATATACAGATTAGATAAATCCATATCACATTTTATTGTTAGTTATAATAACTAGTTAAAGTTTGTTAAATATATGCTAGTATTATCCAGATTATATAGTATAGCCAGTCAGGACTTAGGATGTTTTCGCATGCAGCCTTATCCAGCAGCAAGGAGTCCCATCTCTTCAACTACACTCCAACGATGATGTTGATGCTGCAGTGCACTGGGGTCATTAGCGTGGCACAGCGTTTCCTCACGATAGCTCTATACATCTCACTCCGCAAATATACTCGACGCGATGCAGTAACGCGACAGCCCCATCAGCACACGGAAGGCGTGTTGTACTGGATGGGGAGTGCGCTGTAAACCATCTGTGTATAGTTGTCCCACAGACTGCACGTGTAAAAGGACTGGCAGTATGCTTTAAACAGCATCACCTTAATTTGTTTAGTACAATGTTCAAATATGCTGTCATTCGTTTTTGCTGGTGGTAGGATATTCATATCCGCCCGGATAGCGACACCGTACACATAATGTTAAAACCTGTCATAGTGATCCACGCGCGTTGTGTGGGTCGCATGCCAGGATCAGCCAGTGTATATCCGGTTCTCCTGAGGGGCTTGCGATATCACTTGATGGTTGGTTTGGGCGGGTATAGGGTGGTTTGGGCGGGTAGGGTACATTCTTGTATTACTGTGCCTGCATCGGTCATCCGCCTGTTCTGTCGCAGGCCCCTCAATTTGCTTCTTTCCTCGCAGAAGAGGGCAGAAGCATTTATACACGCCGCACATAGGTGAAATTTACACAAAAGCTGGCCATTATTACGTGATGTGTGTTTACGCTTCTATATTGGTTTAATTTGTCAAATATAATAGTTTAATCATGTATTATGATAAATAAAGCTTTATTCGATAACATTATATAGGAAAAAATATATATTTATTGTACACCTTACAAACAAAACATAGCAATATCATACAACAACTCGACACACGACCATCTGATATCAAACTAGGCAGAGTCTCTACTATGGTATCCAGATAACTGATAATCATACTTATATTTTCTATCTGTCTGTCTGTTTTCTGTATCTTTTTATTTCTAAATACAAGAGATACTTATAAATTAATGTACAATGGGAGGTCTTATCGCTACAAGCGATCTCTTCCTGACTTACTTAACTTAAAGATGGACTTTAGGTTTAGAAGAAGCACCAATATGTTGATGGTGTACTACATAAATAAATAACACATAATAATAAATATATATACCCATATATAATAAAAACATATATAATACGTAAGCGTATTTTTAGTTAATTTAGAAATCTAATTGATAAGCAGTAAAGGTACCTAAGTAACGATAGATACTGCAATGACAAATAATGTTTTTTTTGGCATGGTCTTAAAACTGGGCAGAGACCGAGCGCATCTAATTCCTAGTGGTAATACATACCACAAGCGAACCACAATTTTAAATCGTGACTTCTGATTCTTTCAAGAGAATTGTAACATCGCGAGAATAGGATTTTACTTGCATTTGTGGCAGTTTTCTGATATTAGTAGGTAATGTGAGGTTCTGATAATATTAAAAGTTGGTGAAACAAATATTCCATCGTTTGTCTTCTGGAAAATTTCCCAGTAAAACTTTCACGAGACTCTTCTATATCTTTGTTCTTACTTTTTTCGGCCTCTTCTCATAATAGGCCTGAGGGAACTACTGAGAACTGCATGAAAAATGGTTATTGATATTTTATAATTTGTATATGTTGTTGAGTTTTGTTCCATTTTGTTTGGGTGATGCAAGTGGACGCAGCCAAATATAGTATAATATGAAAGCTCACGAAATATACTTTTTAAATATCTATAACAATTGGGTTAAGTGCGATTAAGTATGAACATTTTCACTATGAGAAAAAAAAACTAAATGATAAAGTATTGTATATGTTATTGAGTTTCGTTCCATTTTGTATGGGTGATGCAGGTAGACGCAGCCAAATTTAGTATTATATGAAAGCTCCGGAAATATACTTTTTAAACATGTATAACAATTGGGTGAAGTGCGATAAAGTATTAACTTTTTCACTATGAGAAAAAAAACTAAATGATGAAAGTATAGTGTTGTGTTTAAACCTGTCTGCCTTTAAAATAGCAAGTAATATAAACATTTTAGTTAACTAGTAATAGCAATATTTACCTGAAGGTATGGAATCCATATTGCTCTAGTACTGATATTCACTAAATAAAATATCAAACGTTATTGAAACAACTATTAAAAATCATAATAAATTGCTCCATGAACATTCGCTATTTAAATCAAATGTGTAGGTAATTAAATAAAAAGTATCAAACGTTTTACAGATCACAAAAAGTAGGCGAAATATGTCTTGTTGCTAATTTAGGTTACTACTTTTTAATCAGACTAACTTCATTTTTATCAATTTTGGCCAGCTTTTGTGTAAATTTCACCTGTGTGCGCCGGCAGGACTCTGGTGACCACCGATAAACTCATTGTTTGTCAGTGGTCGTTGGTTTTTTACACCGGAGAGACAGCGCCCTCCGCTCCCACTCGATGTCTAAATAAAAGCTGAACAGTGAATATTGGTTTGCGTTTGCCACTGTTTCATTCGCTACATATTGATAACATTGGTTTGTTGTCGTGAAACCGAGATAAGCTCCGATTTTATACCTAATATTACATAGTTTTGTAAATATTCTATTTTAAATATGATTTTTATGGGGCATCATACTATCTCGAAACGTGGTAGATGCACTACGACTGGTAGGGTAGGGCGGGGCTAGTTGAGCAATTTTTCACTTGAGCGGATATAGCTCCTCAACGATTAGTCTCAATGGGTTGTTACGCAACCTGATAAATTAGTAATTTTATCCTTTTGCAAAAGTGTCATAGTAACTTATTTCTTATAAGTTGGATTTAAGAGCTACAGCGGTTTAAATGCAGAAAGTCAAGCATGCTCAACGTACCCCATAGGTGAGGTAAGTTGAGCAAGGGTATGGGGTAAGTTGAGCACTTAGAATTTCTAGCCAAACCATGGGTTTAATTTTAACTAGAGATGAAATAAAAATTTTGTTTGACAGTCAACTCTTTATTTAATGTATTTTAGTGACAACACAACAACACTTACAGTAATTATTATAGCAGTTACTACTGTAACGTCGG
Source organism: Amorpha juglandis (assembly GCA_949126905.1). Lineage (NCBI taxonomy): Eukaryota > Metazoa > Arthropoda > Insecta > Lepidoptera > Sphingidae > Amorpha > Amorpha juglandis. The sequence goes on from OX421368.1 coordinate 3,116,288, forward strand.
CAATTACACTTTTTTGCTCATTATTGACAGCCTTTGCAGCATTATTGAAGTCTTGAGTAATGTATCTATCAAAATATAATGTATGTGCGCAAAAATTTAGCTGACTTTGTAAAAAATAGTGATATACACAACCTAAATACAAGAAATAAGAATAAACTTGCAGTTTCAAAGTTTAGACTCAGTAAGACTAACAAATCGTTTATGGGAAACTGTATAAAATTTTATAATAAACTTCCTTGTGAAATAACTGACATGCCAGAAAATAAATTTAAGCTCCACATCAAACGCACTTTGATGTCTAAAGCTTATTATAATGTTGCAAATTATTTAGATGATAGGGAAGTCTGGAAGCAGTCCTGCACATTGCATGAAGACACTGTAGCCTTCACTAAATCTGCCTTCTCATGTACATAAAGTACATCATGCTTAAATTTATAAATAATAATTGTCAATGCTAGTTTGTAAGTTTGACATATTTTACTATTCACATTTTGACATATAATAATTTACATTTTTGACATCATAATAACACTAGTTGACCGATCGACCAATAAAAACAGTGTTTGCCTTAGGTAAATTATATTGGATTTGTTTCTGTAACAGTATGTATTGCTGTATGCATCTTTTATAAATTATCATGATTGTTACTTATGATGCAGCTATATATTTGTAAATTTAGTATTGTAAATGGACAAGTCCATATGACGATTTTTATTGTAAATGATGCTAAAAAATACATATTTAAAAGAAAAAAGGAAAAGTATGCAATATATAATTGATGGCGAAAAAAATAAGCCCGGAGTTTCTTTGTGCCTTTCTTCTTCGGGTCGTCATCAGTAGGCAGCTAGAGAAAGGTTGGTAGGTTAGCTAGGCTAGGGATATTCCTGCCAGTAAGGTCCACGACACATCTCCTTACCTTTTAAACCCTTAAAATTTTTTTGTAAACTTACCCTACTCCGTCTTGCCCTATCCCGATTTCCATATCCTAGTCCGTGAATCCCTTCACTTAAGGATGCCCTCCCTTTTCCCATGCTTGTTGGTGTGCCTTTTCCTGCCAGCCTTTAGCGCGGCGGTTAGTCCTAAGTTCCCTTAATTCTAAGTTAGTCTTTTTAATGACAAATTTTCTGTACTTGACCTGTCATAAGCGCTTTCTTAGCCTACATGATTAATAAAGATTTCGATTTTTTTTTTTTTTGAAAAACATCTTTAGTCTTTCTTTTATAAGTCCGCATCCTTAAAAAAATAAAAACATGTAAAATGTATGTTACATTTCTTTTGTTCTAAGCCGTGAGGCTAGTTGAGCTAAAGTTGCTCAACTAACCCCAACCCGAAATTTTAAAACAAAAGTGATGTTATGAAAATCTGTAAGAATTATATCCAGAACCTTTATACATATCAAAAGTACAGTAAATTTATAGAAGATTAACACTTACCTGATTGAAAACAGATAACATTTGACTAATACAGACGAAAACTTGCGGTAAACGATTTTTTTACTTTTTGGTCACAAAATAAACAATGCACTCGTATGCTTCACTCACTCGTCGAGCCGCCACTGGCGGTTGCGCGATTCGTTCTCCTCCCGTGACCCCTTCTTTCCGCTATTTGATGCCTACGCCTGCGGTGAATAGTTTTCGAGATATTTCGATTGCCCAACTTGCCCCTATGCTCAACTAGACCCGCCCTACCCTACAGGTGTTAAAGTTGCTACAGGTTAAAACACTTTTGTCTACAGCAGCGATCCCTAAAGTGGGTTCCGTGTATTAGGGTTCCGCGAATTAGTTGAATTTGTCTTTGAACTGCGGCAAGTGTCTGATCGTATTTACAGAATATTCGACCACATGGAAGATGAACTTATACACAGATTTAATGCATCTGAAACGTTTATTAATTGGGCGGTAATAATTTAATGAAAAGGTTCTATAAAATAAAATAAATACTTTTTTAAGTATTACATAAGCCGGCAAACGAGCAAGTGGGTCACCTGATGGTAAGTGATCTCCACCGGCAATGTACGCCCACGATGCCAGAAGAATGGCGTACATGGGCGGTGAGATAACTTACCATCAGGCGATCCACTTGCTCGTTTGCCGGACTATGCTATAAAAAACACGTTTATTTGCCGGCCTCTCAAACTGTGGATGCAAACGTGCCTTAATTCGGTTTCTGGAATTTTTATTGTGTGCGGGATTGCGGGCTTACGATTCCGCGAGGTGGTTCTATGCGGTTTTTTATGTTTTCTGATGTGGTGTAGCGTGTGATACGTGATGTCACTGTCTTGGTTTTAAGGATAGGCAAAAGGACTCACCAAAACTGGTACACTTTCTTCCCCGAGGATACCACACACCATGTAAAGTTCTTTCTTCGGTTTGTTTGCTGGATGCTTGATGGTTGTTTGATGGTTGTTTGATGGCAGTGCACTGCTAAAGCGGTTTTTTCGCTACCGGGCCCAGAGCGTTTCGGCGGGAAAAGACAAACCGCGCGGATGTCTTTCGTTAATTAGCTTGTAGTCGACTGAGAGAGAGGCCGTTGAACTTTTGAATTCATATATATACCGAGGGCCGTTGCCCCGCACGTTTTCCTCTCCCCCGCTGGTGTGGTCGTTACAAAAAAGAAGGAAAAAAAAAGGAACACCAAGACAGTACATGTCTGTTTTGTAATGTTTTTTTATTGTGATATAATATTTATTGTAAACTGTTGTGTTTAATGTTTTATTGTGATATAGTATTTATTGTAAACTGTTGTATTTGGCCGCAACATCCTCCGCCCTCTTGAGAACCCGAAGGGTTTTCAAAAGGTTAACTATGCATAAAGTTGAAAAGTACTAAATATTAACGAATATGTAACTATATTTATTTATTATTGATATATTGTTGTATTAAGGTTATTGAGAAGGTAACGGACATAACTTGACAATGGGTCCTTTAAATGTACTGATTACAGCGCTAGTTACATTAGCAAGCCACCTCTGTCTAACTTGAAGCATAAACAAATATTCTACTCGCCATCTATTCCAATATCTCTGGTTGAGTATAGAACTCAAAAGATTGGCGCGGCTAGAATACTTGTCTATTATGACATAAGTTATATGTTTGCGTTTATTTACCAAAACGTTCCACCTGTGTGGAGACGAATTTACCCATGATAAAGTTATTTTAGAAGCGGAGAAAGCAATTATATTATTTATTGTGATACGCTCGCGGTAAGTTTCAACAACTAATTTTATGACCTTAGACATTAGCAGAGCGGTGCATAATTCCAACCTGGCTAATGACTCAACTTTTACCGGAGCAACTTTATATTTTGCGCACACCAAACGTACGTGCGTTTCATTGACTGCGTCCGTAACGTGTAAATATATGACGCAACCATAAGCTTTAAGACTGGCGTCAGCGAAACTAATAATATTTGTCACACAACCATTAGAGACTGCTACATGGCGCGGTATTTTTAATGACGAAAGAAGCGGTAATTGCTCTTGAAATTTATGAAAAAGTGAAATAATTTCCTTCGGCGGTGTATCATCCCAGTCGATATTAAGATTCCACAATTCTTTTATAAGTAATTTAGCAAATAAGACTACGGGAGCAGCGAATCCCAACACATCCCACAACCGGGCTATGGCTGAGAGAATGCATCGTTTAGTACAACTATTATTTATGTTAGACGTAGTGAAAGTAAAGTTATCTTCTGAAGGAATCCATTTGAGGCCTAAAATTTTTAAACTATCCTTATCCGAGAAATTTATATCTGCACGGTTTGACTGCGGCACAGAGGCTAACAACTCCTGTGAGTTACTCGCCCATTTTGTAAGGTCGAACCCGCCAGCTTTGAACAAACTTATAAGCTCGCTGGATAATACTTTGGCTTCAGCGAGTGAAGGTACTGATGTAGCCAAGTCGTCCATGTACAATTCACGGGAGGCGACCGAAGCAGCGCGAGGATAGCGCTCACTTTCATCAGCTGCGAGCTGAGTCACGGTGCGCATCGCTAAAAATGGACTAGACTTCAAACCGAATGCAACGCGGTTAAATTGAAATTCTCGAACAGGTTCAGCAGTATTGAAACGAAATAATATTTTCTGATATTTTCTATGTTCCCCAGTAACAAGTATCTGGAGATACATTTGTTTTATATCGGCCGTAATAGCAATCGGAAATAATCGAAAATTTAATAATAATAAAAATAAGTCAGCTTGTAAATTACGCCCTGTGTGCAAAATGTCATTAAGTGACACACCGTTATGGCACTTCGCGCTGGCGTCTAGAACGATACGTACTTTAGTCGTATCCTTGTCTTGTCTAACGACTGGGTGATGTGGGATGTAATAACCGTCATCAAATTTTTTATTATCCAAGTTTATTTCCGATAAATAGTTTTTATCTAAATATTCCTGGATCACATTGTTGTAACTTGCACGGAGTTCCGGATCTTTTAATTTAGTATGTTCTAATGCAAGTAAACGCCGATAAGCTACAGAACGGGAATTTCCGAGTACTTCCGGTTCCCTACAAAACGGTAACGCAACGCAGTATCTACCGGTTGGTTCACGTGTAACATTTGCGGAATATTGCTTCTCGCAATCTTTTTCTTCCGGACTAAGAAATTTTTGTTCTGGTATTTCTTCTAAATTCCAAAATTTATGTAATGACTCATCTAGTGCCACCGAATAATTGTGCCTAGAATTTAAGTCCACTGTAAGAAGTGTTGCGGAATTAACATATTCGGGTGCAGTGCTCTGCGCAATCGATAAAGCGGTAACTTCGCCCATAAGGATATAACCGAATACTGTTTCAATAGCGGAAGGTGCGGGAGGTGCAATAACTTTACCACCTAATAGCAAAAATGGAAATATCTGTGCCCCGAGAAGTAACTCCACTTCCCCGGGTTCATACCAGAGCGGGTCCGCGAGTGGTACATTCGATAAATGCTGCACTACGGAAATGTCAACATTTTCTGTTGGTAATTTATCTGTAATACAATCGACTACTAAAGCGAGTACGTCATATGAGTTATGATTAATCTTTGAAGACACTTTTATCCTTACGTAACCTATAATACGTCGCGAAATTGAACCTACTCCTTTAATAAATGAGTTCGTAAGCGGTATAATTTTTAAACCAAGTTTTTTACAACAAGCAGAAGTAATAATATTATTCTGTGAAGCGTTATCAATAAGACATCTAACCGAAATATAATGATTATTGTTACTATTAACGTATACTTGAGCGGTTGATAACAAACTGTAGTTTTTGCCAAGTCATTTTTTATTTTTATGTTGTGGGTATCTGCTCGCGCACAAAGTGAAACACGAGTGTCCGCGGCGATCGCACTAACCGGCGCAGGCGACTGTGTTGGCGTTATAAAATTATCGGACGGCGCAGTACGAGGCGGCTGCGTTGGTTCAGTTGTTATATGCAGAAGAGAATGATGACGTTGGTTACAATTTTTGCAGTTGTGTGATGACTTACATTGCGATACTTTATGAGTAAAACTAAGACAATTCACACATCCTCTATTGCCTTTAATGAAATCCAAACGCGATTTAATGTTAATTGTTTTAAATAACGGACAATGATAAATATAAGAGTGGTCAGACTTGTTACAATATAAACAAGTTGATGTTTTATTTTTGTTAGAACTATTGCCGTAGGTAACAAATGATTGTTGAGTTTTATTAAATCGCGGTTGGTTACACACAACCGAATTGTTTTTTGAACCACTGCGCGTATTAGCTGTCGTGCCTCGACCGGGAACCGAACCCGGTACGGTTCGTTCAAAAATTTTTACTTGAGCTCTGATAAATGTTACGCACTCTTTATAAGATGGTATATCACCATGATTTACGGATCTTTCGAACAATTGCGACGTAGACGAATCTAATTTCCTCATAGCCAAATGCAAGAACATAAAATCCTTCAAATCAGGAATTTTTAGACTTTCTAAAGCTGAAACCGAAGCATGAAATGTTTCGATAAAAGAACCTAGCGATTCAGCATTATTTAAAGCGGGTTTTACATCCAGTAAATTTGACATATAATGCGCACCTAATGCCCTCGTGTCCTGGTACTTCTCTACAAGGCTATCCCATATTGAGTTATAATTTTCCTCTGAGGGTATGATACCAGCCGTTATTTTTAACGCGTTACCCGACAAACTACCTATCAGATATTGTATTCTTTGCGAATCGGTAAGATTCAAATTAGAATGTACATTAGCCTTGAATGACGCGTAAAATAGAGGCCAGTTTTCTATATTTCCATCAAATGATGGGATACGGATCGCTGGCAATTTCACTACACTTTTTGTCGTGTTTTGAGATGTAGCAGGCTGCTTCGAGTTCGCCCCGACAATACTACGAACACGTTGTATACGGGTGTAAATATCTTCAAACGCAGTTAGTTGTGAATAATTCAATTTATAATTGGGCTTTATTTGGCTAGTGAATAAATTAATCGAATCTAAATTGTCGCTAAATTCCTGGCGAATTGTAGGTAAAGTTTCCGTTTCTGCCAGAAAATTATCAGTTGAACGAAGCTCAGTTGTTAAAGATACTTTTTTCGATAATTCATATAAAGATGACAAGCGTTGGAATATTGCCTCATTTTTGGCTGTTAAAATATTTATTTTAAATTCCAAATTTTCCATTATAATAATTCGAATGTATTTATATTAAAATGAAACAGTTAAATTTGATTTACGTAACTACCTACGTAGAACCAAGTAGAATGTTCTATGCGCGGGCGTAGCTTACTAATATAAATAACGTAATTTATATGTTCGAATATTGTAATTATGATTGTAGCAGAATACACAAGCTATCAATAATTTTATTGTAGATCAGCACGAGGTAATTAGTGCCTAGTGCTTTCTGACTTTAACGTTAACAAAATGGCGGAACCACGCGGAATCGTAAATTTATAGTAAACTTTATATTAGCGGTAGGTATATGAACCTATTTAATGCGGGAATATAATCATGTATTTATATTAGCGGTAGGTATATAACCTATTTAATGCGGGAATATAATCATTTATTTATGTTAGCGGTAGGTATATGAACCTATTTAATGCGGGAATATAATCATTTATTTAAGCGATATAAATGTATACCGAATTAAGAGCTATCCGACTCGAAAAGGACCAAACACTTATGTGGTTGCAAACGTGCCTTAATTCGGTTTCTGGAATTTTTATTGTGTGCGGGATTGCGGGCTTACGATTCCGCGAGGTGGTTCTATGCGGTTTTTTATGTTTTCTGATGTGGTGTAGCGTGTGATACGTGATGTCACTGTCTTGGTTTTAAGGATAGGCAAAAGGACTCACCAAAACTGGTACACTTTCTTCCCCGAGGATACCACACACCATGTAAAGTTCTTTCTTCGGTTTGTTTGCTGGATGCTTGATGGTTGTTTGATGGTTGTTTGATGGCAGTGCACTGCTAAAGCGGTTTTTTCGCTACCGGGCCCAGAGCGTTTCGGCGGGAAAAGACAAACCGCGCGGATGTCTTTCGTTAATTAGCTTGTAGTCGACTGAGAGAGAGGCCGTTGAACTTTTGAATTCATATATATACCGAGGGCCGTTGCCCCGCACGTTTTCCTCTCCCCCGCTGGTGTGGTCGTTACAAAAAAGAAGGAAAAAAAAAGGAACACCAAGACAGTACATGTCTGTTTTGTAATGTTTTTTATTGTGATATAATATTTATTGTAAACTGTTGTGTTTAATGTTTTATTGTGATATAGTATTTATTGTAAACTGTTGTATTTGGCCGCAACACAAACAAAACCTTTAAAATAAATTATAATTAATATGCATGTATAAATTATAATTAATGCCTTATCAGCACTTACGTAATTAACAACTAGTTAATTGGTATACAGTCATCGTACAATATCGGTATTGTATTATAATGTTCATATTATTACTATACGGTCAAATATAACTATAACATAATACGTAAATGATGCATACATGTAATGGTCATTTTAATTCCCGGAGGCGTTTATTTAATAAATTAAATGCTTTGATCTGGATAAAGGCTGGAATACACTGTTAATTTTCTTTTAAAAGCACAATAATAATAATACATACGTACTCACGCCTGTAATCACCGAAGGGGTAGGCAGAGGTGTAACCAGTACACTTACATTTTGCTGATCGTATTTCCGTCCCATGATGTGATAGGGGGCGAGCCTATCGCCATACTGGGCATAATTCTAGACTCCGGGCCAATACTGAGCATTTCATAATAGAAAAACCCAATATCATTTGTCCCGACCCTGGGATCGAACCAGAGACCTCAGCACAGCAGTTGTACCGCGTACGTAATTATACTACGTCACCGAGGCAAACAACAATAATATAATATATAGGAAAATGCGTTTCAATTCCATTTTACTGAGAGCGGGATGATAAAATTTGTATAAAAAAAGGAGATAAAATATAAGATGACTCCTATATCCCAGAAGGCGTTCTGAGTATAAAATATTGTGAGGTCCCAAAGGAACTAACGGTTCTCCGAGTTTACATTCTTTCCATGATGTGATAAAGGGGAGTGATCGGGCATAAGTTGCAATCCCGGTACACTCATGTATTCACGATTCAAACCTAGGACCCCAGCGGGTTCAAAGCCTAACCACGCTGCTATTGGTTTAATGAGGAAATTTTATGTAGATTACAGTATACTTTAGAATCGAAGAGCAGTATGTGATGTGTGAGTGTCAAGGAACTTTGTATAGAATGTAAACAACCAATGAAACGAAACAAATAGAATACGAAAATAAATTACGAATAAAGAAATCCGTGCCAATTTTAAATATTTTCTTTCTTTCTGTCTGGCATTATCCCTTATGCCAGGGTCTGCATTCCTATCTGTCGTAGCGCCCGGTTAGTACTTTAGTACACGTACTATTGTACGTGCGACCCCGGGATGGAAGGCAGCACGGGTGGTTGGCCTCGTCGCTGCCGTTGTCGTCGGTTCCGTCTGAAGCCGGGGTGCTTTTCGCCTCGGGAACCCGGGGCCGTCCCTAATGCGCCGAAGATGGCCACCGCGGGGTTTTAGTTGGTAGTTGCCGGCATAGGTTGTATATAATGTTAGGGACTCGGCCCAGGGGTCGCCCGGATGTTTTCGATCTCTCCGGGGCGGCTCAACGCTGGGTCGTAAGGCCGGTAGAACCCAACATGACTGTTCGGCTGCGGTTAGACGACGCGAAAAATTTCGTGTGGCCGCCGCGCGGCGGCCGCGCGGCGGCTGCACGAAATTTTTCAATCATAGCAAATGTATGTCTTATTAACTAGGACTTAACATTGAAATTCTTTGTGCGTAACTAACCGCGCGGTCGCGTTTACACGATCGCGCAGTCGCCGCGTAGTTGGAGCGTTGCGAAGAATAAACATTATAGCTTAGTCAATTGAGTTTACATTAGTTTTTCGAGTGATTCGAGCGAGGCGGCCGCGCGGCCGCCGCGCGGCCGCAACGCGGTGGGATTCCTTGTCATATAAACGCGCCCTTCCACCTCCCCCTGGTGGGGCGGTAGCGATAAGCTTTCTCCGCGAAAACAAAAAAAAAGGTCCGTATTCCCATCATGATTTGGCGGTGAATTGGGTATTACATATGTGGTGTGACCAGCCGCGTGCCGTCTGACCCCGACAATTGACAACGGGAACCATAAAAATGAAACCAACTATTTCAAATGATAGAAATAAATGTGGTTTCGATATGTACGTGTTTCCTTCCCTAAAATATTTCCTCTATTAAGTGTATTATTGGTATTTGGACTTCATTAGTTTAACACGCATTGACGCCCATACAAGATCTTGCAACACATCGATTAGACGTGAGAAAAACAAGATAAGTGCGTATTTATAGTTTAATTATTGATGCTTGAAGTTCACGCTCATGTACACGCGGTGTAATAAATTGTTTTCCAAATGTATCGTGCCACCGAAAGTGGTTCATTCGCGCTTATCAACCATAGTATTTACCTTCGCTCACACAAATTAGTGTTTGACGGTCACACAAAGCGAACGTTCAATAATCATTTAAAAAAAATGACGACGAAAATATAATGGTGTTTGATTTCGGCGAAAATTTTAGTGAGTGTGATAACGTGATTGATTAAGGGGTTATATACAGTTAGAAGGCCGAAAAAAAGCGAATTTTCCAGATTTTTTTCTGAGAAAACTTTAAAACTTATTGATCTAAAAATTTGTACACATATTATGGTATCTTTTAACTGTATTTTAAGATGTAGTATTAATAAAAATGTTTATTTGGAAAGGAGCTACAGCTGATCTCCGAGAGCTCCTCTCAAAAAAGACGTTTTGCGGTGACCACTATATCTCTGAACTGGATCCTTTGAAATTAAAAAACCAAACAGATTTCGTTAAAGTAATGTTAAATCTAGTAATTAATCGAAGGAATAAGCAAAAAATTTTTTTTTGGCAAAATGGCGGCTTCTCTAAAAAAAAATTCGGAATTTGACCAAAATTTCGACCTTAAAATGCTTATAAAAAAATATATATTTATCGGTGAGAAAAAATCTTCGATTAATGACTAGAAAATATATTTAAGAAGCTCGTGTTAAAATTTGAGACTAATCGGTTAAGCCGTTTTCGAGTAATGTTGGTCACCGACTTTGAAAACACCATTTTGAGAAAAACGCGTTTAAAGTTTGAATAGCACTAAATATTTTCCGGTTTGGGGAGAGAAAAATAAAAATTTACCTTTCAGGTATAAAAAAAAACAATAACACACTATTGCTTTACGTATCTAAATACATTAGAGAACATTTACAATAGGCAGGTGCATAAAAGGGACAGTGTAAAGGGACAGGTAAGCGCTTTGAAGCTTTGGTAAGCTTTCAAGCACTTTGAAACGCCTTTTCAAATTTGCGTGTAACTTCGAAAATATTCACCGGAACAATATGAAATTTTCTGTGTGTATTCTTAAATATATGTACATTAAGAAAATAAAATAAAAATAAAATCGATTTTTGGAAAATTCTAACTGTATATAACCCCTTAAGTAAGATCATTCTTTTCTGTAATTAGTAAGATGCTATGGCTATCTCCTAAAGATGGCTGTTCAAACAGTGACTCAGTCGCAGTCAGTCAAGTGCGCAAGGTCGCTGAATATTGCTCGCGCCGGTTGCATGCAGTTTTTTTTAGTACCGTGAACCGAATCTATTATGTACAAATATTTCGTCGAAGTTGTGTGCTATTTAGTGTACGATGTAATACTGTTAAGAGTGAATCGACACAATGCGGGCGGAAAACGCAAAGTATGCTTGCTATCACATTAAACGAAGGCCCATGTTATCTGTCGTTTTTCACCCAATTCAGAATTACATTGCTAGAAAGTCATTGTTGCTAGAATTCGTTGTGTAGTTTGACAGACAGTGTTGCCAGTGTTGTGGGTAGTGGATATCTAGTTTTGCAAAAGATTATATACCCAGCTCATAATTTGTCTGTGATCGTCATTTACTAAGTGGTCTGAGCCAATATTACTAACTATACTTTGTCTGTTTTGGTGTAGTGTTCTCAGGAATAACAATGCTGCTGGTAATACAAACGTATGGTAAACACGAGTATTTTCCGTTCCTATGTTCATCGATCATGTTTATTTTTATCCGTGTACCAGAAATTCAATTCTTCCTTAATTGTGTTAATAGTGACGCAGTACGCCCGTGCATCTCATTATAAGACTGGCTAGTGGCTGTTTCCGCAACTGCATCCTCTTAGATATGATTTGCCTTTAGCTTTATAGGGACTATACCACAACCCCGCCATTGCAACTCCTGTGCATCAGGATCAAGATTGGCACGCGTTTTTGTGACAAGGAGCAGTGACAAAAGCAAGTTCTATCTAGGACTGCTAAATTTTCTTTGTCCCGCAACGAAATAAATCAAATAGAAAGTTAACGAGAACTTAGAAATATAAATTGTTCACTTCCCTCTATAGCATGGCGGGAGACAAAATAATGAACTAAGAAGGTCTCAGCGTTCCATAAAGTAGATTCCATCAGGCAAGCTGTTAAAATTTGGCCTTTGGCCTATACAATTTCAATAAATTAAGCAATTGTTCAACATCATCAAAAGCCACTGTGTAGGCATGCAAACTTTCATCATCTTATCTCCACCGTCCATAAACGCCCATAATACAAAAAGAACTATGGACGCATTACTGACCTTAGGGAAAGGGTAAAGGATTTGGAATGGGGATTTGGGTTTCTGGATATTCCACTTTGTTATAAGAAATGCAACGCGCACTGATATTTTACTTATTTATATTTGCTTCATTGTGAATTATTAACCGAAACAACACAAATCTATAACATTGAATATTTATTATTTACTCTATGGGTGTCTAACCAACATCTTTTGGGACCCAAGTCAACATTACTGGCTCGTGGCACACCCTGCCAAAGTGCCGCTCAATAGACAGATACTGACGAATGACGAGTGACGACCTACCAATCCGCATCGAGCGACCGTAGTGCCAAAACCCTCCATACAAGGCCTATCCCTTATACCCCTTATAGCCCTATACTTTACCAGCCCTGCCCTTAAAGCTCTATACTTTACCAGCCAGCCTGCAGTAGAACAGCGAGACCGATTAATATGTTTAATTAAACTGGTTTTATACCATTTTTGTTCCCTTTTGATGAACTGCAGGGGTCCCTGTTAATGGGATACTAGGGACCCCTGCAGTATCTCATCATGGGGGGACTTGAGAGGAAAGGGAAGGTGATATCAGAGATGGGAGCGAGGACAGGGCGTCAAGAGGAAACACGATGGAGGAGAGGGGAGGGCCACAAGGAGATGATGGGAAGGAAAAGGAGAGGATTGGAGTATTATACTAATCGTATCTAACTGATTCCTGAAGCTTATTCTTAACAGTGTGAGTGTGTGTGTGTCTATGTTTGATGATGGCTCTGTATTTGGGTCAGACGGAGAAAACGGAGCAGGAGAAGATGGGTGACCTGCAGGCCATGTCCGTGCTGAGCAACTACCAAGACAACCTGTCCCAGGACATGAACACCGACCGGTGAGTCGACAGTTGCACACAACACGCACAAATTACCGCATTTGCACGTATTGGCGTATTTGTCGCGAGTATAACATAGTTTTTGTACGCGCGTTCATTCGTAACCAAACGAAATTCCCCTAAACCAACAATCGCAGATGTCTCTGCCCTCCCAATTGACCGCCCTGAGACGAGGTTCGTACCCCAAAGGGGGTGCCCTCAGCGAGGTCACTTAAATGTAAGGGTTGAGAGCGCTCGCCTGAAAGTCCGGTGAAGCCGTAGAAAGCCGACTCTCGTCAGGCTAACAGCATAACGTCACTCAGCAAAAGCACCACGGTTTGGATGAAGCCGCGTACAAAAGCCGCGCAACAAGTACGCCCAGCGTGTAAACGCGGTAATTATTCACAACTCATAAATGTTGACAAAGATAAATACTTGAGTCATCACTGAATATGTTTCACTAACATTCGTTTGTTTAATGTGCATTGTATCTATCTGTAGAGGCTTTAAATGTTATGTATGGTGGTAACGATTTACTGAGCAAATTGTATAATGCATAGTTGGCTTATGTGGGTAGCGCAGGGCGATGGAGGCATAATTAGATCCAAATGGCACAGTTGCTTCAGCTTTCGTTGTCACATTACGATATTAATTATTTCCGTAGAATGTCATTCTTGAATGAGCCATTTAAAACAGCGCTGATAAGCTATACCGGTTTCGGAAGTGTGAGGCTCGGCGGTTGTCAAAGATTCTGCAGGTAATATGGCGAGTTTTTTTCAAAGTGTACGGAGGTCGTTATTTGGTGTTCGATAACCCAGGTCAGTGAATACAGGCATTAAAAGTGAAGAAAAGCCATGTAATCGTCCACAAATTAAAAAAGAACCGTAACATTGAACTCGGCAACTCGTTGTTAGCACTTTGCTAAAAACAGGAATTTAGTGGGTGAGCGCTAATATCTAGTAAATGCTGATGCTTCTTAGTGCTATACATACATGCGGTTGGTACTTGTTTATTTGCTACTTAGTAAACACTGCTTATATGTACTAAGGCAGGACATAGACCTCAACTCAAAGCGCGACCATACAGTTCACTCGGTAAACAATTATTTATTCGACAGAAAGTGATTCTTTACTTACAATAGCGACAACGTGCTTTCTTCAACTATTTTTTTTGGAAAATGACTAATATCGACCAGATGAAGTTGTCTGCAAATTGATTAGTTACCCGACATTAGTTCATATATTTCTATTGCATCTTGTATCTACTTATTTAATGTTTATTAAGTTTACGTAGAGCGGGAAGGTCTAAAAAATTGCAAGATGTTGGTGCTATAACTTTTAAACTGCTATTTATTCGCTATCTAATATAGTGAACTCTTCTATCAGTGAGTCGGAATTGAGAGTAATCGATTCCAGCGAGTCGAAGCTTGAATGAGGGTTTCGATTTGCGAATAAGGCGTGTCACGTAGCCATGCTGCGAAAACTGGTTATGTTGATCGTAGATGATCCGGGTGTAGCACTGTCGTGCCGTGATGTAGGTGTCTAGATCGTTGAAGGAGTACAGAAGGAACCAGGCTCTGCGTTTGCTGCATACACTTGGAACCTTGGAAGGCTTGCGAGTGATGGCTGGCTGTGTGACGTGTTAACATGCTGGAAGGAAGTGGCGAATGGTGATGCATATTTTGTAAGCGACCATACAGATGGCCAACTAGAAGACCGATGTTGGTGCGAATGTATAGCGGTGTATGTAACCACTGTAGAGAAAAACTTGACAGGTGTTTCTTTGATAAAGGGGAAGGAGTTCAGTCAGGCGGGTTAGTGCACGAGCGTCACGCAAACTACTACCCCGGTTCAAGATTAATTGACGTTGTTTTTGATACATTGTGCACCGTCACGGTACATAGGTTTTACTTGGGACAGGATAGGGGGGTATTGTACACATTGCTCATCTCCAGATCCGTCTCTTGTAGAAAGTTTTGCTTGTTCGTGTTAATAAAATTTAAAAATCGAATGCTAAAATAAAACACGTTTCTAATATATTAGAGGTCTTCATATATCTGTTTCATAATGTCCATTACATTTTTATCGTTCAAATAAATCATTAAACAGCCAATTTAGGAAGTATGAATTTGAATGAAGCTTTCTTAATGTTGTATTTTATTTGATTTGTAACGTTTATTTGGACATTGTTTGACAATCGCTAAAATAATAATTCAACAAGCTTTCATATCACGCACCTTTAATAACGCTCATGTGCAGTGGTAGTGCTTTTATTGACTAAAATTATTTAATGCACAAAACAAATGCTAACTAGTGGATTGGATAAATATCATGTACTGTGTAGTTGTATTTGTTATTTTTAAATCAGAACTGTAATGATTTAGTTTTTCATTAATGCATAAACAACATCGACCTTATTATTATTAAATTCTATGCGTATGCATATGATAGCATGCATTGTTACTGTGACAAACAAATGATTGTCTCGCTGCCAAGTGGTGTCATGAAGCGGTCAAAATAAAAACCTAGAATAGACAGGCGTGGATCCAGGTTTTTCCCAAGCCGGCCGGCACAATTAAATTTAAAGTTGGGTCTAAAATCAGCGGGATATTTATCTTGTTTCATTATATAATACGCCGGTTGTACTCGACTTGAAGAGGGAGGGGGGCAATTACATCCCGCGGCTCCTTCCTGGATACGCGCCTGAGCATAGAGCTTAGGAAACTGACGTTTTTCAGGTAGCCTTTACCCCAAGGTGTTGTTACCTTACATTGGCAACAAGATCCTGCCGAGCAGGATCGAGTTACATCCACTAGATTTCTCCAGCGGAAGTAATTTTTTTACACAAACGTAAGTCGCTGGTTGTGACATCTGTCGGATTGATGGAATACACGAGCCAATAGAAAAAAAGGCTCGAAGTTACAATACACGTAAAATAACTTGGCCGGGCTGCAATTAATTACATAACCTGTTCTCCTCTACCACCTTTTAGTCTGTCACCTGCCCTTATCCCATTCGCAGTGGGGACGGAGCAACATGCTTAACACATGTTAGAGAATGATTTGGCTTCTAGTTTTCTCGATCGGCCGTCAATCTGACGTCAAACCCTGGGTGAAATCGCACTTAGAATCCGACTACCACTGTTTAGTCTTTCTGCCACTCGCCCTTATCCAACTCGAAGTGGGGTCGGAGCAACATGCTTGACACATGTTACTGAATGATTTGGTTTGTAGTTTTCGCGACCGGCCGTCTGTCTGACGTCAAACCCTCTGGGGTGAAATCGCACTTAGAACCCGAACCAACAATGTGGATCACAATAACATTTGTCTCGGTGTGGGAATCGAATCGGGCCTCTCGCTACATAGCAGTTGGCTACTCGCCCACTGGGCTGCTGAGGTTGTCACCACTCTTTGGTCTCTGAAAACAAAAACTACGACCCGGATTGTGATCAATTTCAGGCCAGCCATGTTGTTTGACGTGTATTGGGATGTAATTTGGAATGTGATTTGGTAATTTATGCCTGATTCTTGCGAAACATTATCAGGTCTGCCCGGTCTCTCAGAACTGTCGGGTAAATTTTTGCGTGTATGGCTAGTGGCTTCGTCCTAGCTATGGACAAATGTCATTGCTGCATTATGAGCATGTATATGTAAACGAAAAGGTATATTACATTTCAAATTAGTTTTATGTATCGCATGCATGTGACGTCATAGTGTACTTGGCTTTATAGGATTGCTAAACACCATTCGTAATGGTAACATGTGTGGTAAACGTAGAGGAATCAGTTCAATGGTCCCCAAATAAAGGATAATTGCAGGGACAACGGTAGCGAAGCGTCCACGCGTGCTGCGGAGGAGTGTGGTTGCGAGGAGCCGGCGCCAACCCTCGCGGGTGGGGCAAACGGCAAGGCCAAGATGGCCGCCAACCACTGTTCGTGAGTAATTCGACAATTTGATCAAACATTAAAATAGACACGATATTTTCATAAACATGTTCATATATCACGCTAATAATCATTTTTTTCAGTTCAAGTCTGTTGTTTTATTTAAATTTTGCGTAAATAGGAACGCGAACTTAAGGGGAATTACCGACCAATTGTTTGTACATTAAACACTTTGTCATACGATTTTGGTCGTTGACTCATTCAGTTTCCTTTTTTAGATCTTTACGGAGACTTTCGTTTGTGCTTTTATTACTAATGCGTCCACAAGAGGTGCAACCATTTGGCAAGGAATTTATAATGAAATCTATTGGTAAAATTATAAAAGACAAAAGTACAAAAACTATGCTGTGCTCTATTTACAATCTCGTTCAAACGTTCACCTAGAAAGCCAACTGTACCTTAGTATCAAAATAAAGAATTTTCTCCACCTTTAGAATAGTACCTACACACAAAATTACTCAACTGGCTTTAAAACGAAAAGGCGGACAGGTTGTTTTAATGAAATGACAATAATCCATCAGACATTTCGACTTTGTGATTTCTCTTTGTGAACTCTACTCGTAGAATCAATAGTTATCATTACATTGAACTTTATTGAAAAAAATATGTACCTATAACGTGATTTTTTAAATCTTATCAACCCTGTACAAGCGCCAACGCTCCTGCACCTAAATCATTCATTTATCACTGGTATTTTATATAAAATAAGAATTGATTTAAATGAAATAGTTTATTAATCATGTAGGCGATTAAAATTGCTTATGATTAGCTAGTACGTAATAAGGTATTTACCTGTTAATATAAAATAAGAATTGAAATTAAATGAAATAGTTTATTAATCATGTAGGCGATTAAAATTGCTTATGATTAGCTAGTACGTAATAAGGTATTTACCTGTTAATAAATATGAACAAGTTATTCTAAATTTAAAATCGTCGTATGTGCTTATGGTTAAATTATACGAAGAGCCATTATAACATTGACAAGGGTTCTTGTCCATTAAATCGGAGCTAGGAAATATTAACATAGGGTAGTTAGAGGCCATGGAGTTAATATATAGTGGGAGTGTGCACATAAAGCATTAAAATCGAAATGCAAATTTTTTGTAGAAAGAGGCACCCAAGTTAGTATTCTGTCTCTTTTTAACATTGCGGAAAATAGTCCACTAGAAAGAGAAGAAATACTGACTCATGTGCCTCAAGGTCCACAGATTTTAGACCGTTTTTCTCTATGGTACACGTACTCCCTATATATTATTACTCCAAGGTATTTATGGCCATGTCTCCACTTGAGTAGCAGCTGAGGTTTTTCTTTAACCCGTGCCTTTCGAATAAGCGTGCATATGAGATGCGCTGTGAACTGCTTAATTCCATAGTTTTATTACAAGCGCTGCATACAGCAGTAGGACACCGCTTATTTTGGGTGCTGTGTTCTTTAAAGTCTCGTTCTTATCTGTTATTTAGTGTGTAAAAGTGGAGTTTGTTCGTGTTTGTTTCGTCATCCTTGTGTATGTGGAGTGGATTGCATGCAGTTTTTGTGGCAACTTTTATGCATGTGACAACATATGACATTTATAGTTACATACGTGTTTCGGAAGGTGTGGTTATATTTAAAGGTCGTTTCAAATCCTTGCCAATAACTGTTTGTGTACCAGATTTAATCAAAACCGAGACATCCAAAAATTTTATGCTAATTTTAAACACAGATTTATTAAGATCGATAATATCGATCACATCACTATAAATTATTTGCTCGACCTCTGCGCGCCCAATAACGGCTTCACTCGTATCAGCTGATTTTCATAATAGTGTTGTCCATGTTGCAAGTCGAATATCGACATGTTATTTATTTGATAAAAAATAAAATTCTTAATCTATGTCCTAGCAATGCAATCGGATTTTGAACTACGGGGGGTGGAATATTTGTATCGTATATTATATGTTGGTTAAATTTGACCACATCTTTTTGTAACACGTTCTATACAGGTTTAATTTTAAAACACCAGCAACCTCGCAGGACCAGATAGCTGACCCCATACGGAACAACTTTTGTTCTACGAGTTTGGATATAACTCAATATATTTAAAAAAAAATGATTTTACAAGTTTTTGTTGTGTCGTGTTTTTCTTCGTAGAGTGCGGCGCGGCGCGGCGTGCGCGCGCGACATCAAACGCGCCGCTCAGCTGCTCGGGCGTTGACCTTCAAAGGAGCTAGCCCGGTTCCCCACGCTTCGCGTATTTGTTTACGTAATCTGCGATGCGCGTTGTAACGTTCAAGACGGAAATTAAATGAATACTTATTTTTGTATGAAAATAAAATCTAACAAATTATCAAATGTCGTAGAACAAAAGTAGTAGCTTATAACCTTAGGAATCTACCCCTGCGAGGTTGCTGGTGTTTTAAAAATAACCCTGTATAACTTATTAATGAGGCACTCATATTTTTAACATATTAAAATTGGTATACTTAATTAAATAATAATTTGAGTGGTAGACAATTTTGTCTACATCTTGAATGGGCCGACGTAAAGTTCGCATCTTACCATAAGTAAGACAACCCAATATTTATTTTGAAAGTGATAGAGCCACGCTGTAGGCAGTTTTGTCTACAGCACGAATGGGCCGGCTCCACCAGTAAGATAAACTTCTCACAAAAAACCGTGCCGGCTTGCGGCTGTGTTTCGTAGAGTGAGTGAGATTTACAGAGGGCCAAATCCGCCTTCCCTCCCCAATCTTCATTCTTTGCACTTAAGGTCGGTTCCTTAAAGTATGGTATCATGGGTGATCATCGGTGGATATCATTAACCAACATTATTACCAGCTAGTTAGCAGTTTGCCGGTATCTGCTATAAAAATATGCAGTGAACCGTGCATTATTGCAACGATGATAATATTTGAAGTTATTTCCGGCATAAGTGATAAGCCTACACAGTAGTGTATCGGTGAAGTCCCCGCTCGTATTGCTCAGTGTTACCACGTAATAATGAATCCCACAAATATTTTGGAATCGGGAGGTTAAATTGAATTTAATTCTTCGTACTTTTTTCCTAATTTCTGTTTGAGTATGTCGCTTTCATGACATAGCGAACTATAGTGAAAATTTCGATTACATTTTTATGTATACCATACTTTTTTGTTTAGGATCGTAATGGGTGGCATACTCAACAATCCATCTCTCACATTCAACGACGGAGTCCGGTCCATAGACTACGTGTTGGTGTGGGAATCGCTTAAAGAAGACGCGACCACCACCGAGGCGTATGAACAGCGGCGTACATTCGAGAACAATCTAGAAAAGGACGGGCTACAGCTCGAGAGGGAAGCACCCGAAGGACTCCACGGGCTAAATTTTGTTAAGGTAATAACATCTGAGTGGTAGTGCCATGCTGTAGATAGTTTTCTCTCCAGTGAAATTACTGGGCATTTTGAGACTTTACATCTTATGTCTCGGAGTGACGAGCGCAGTCAGTGCCATGCAGTGCTTTGTAATTCAAAGTTCTGTGTGGTGTTGCTCCTGTTATGGGCAGGCGTGGCGCTTACAATCAGGCGGCGCCTTGCTCGTCTCGTCATTCAATCAAATAGTACTCGGACCGCGCCATCATTTCAAGCATTACGATCAACCAATGTTGTTTTCCAGGTTCACGCGCCAGTACAAGTGTTACGAGACTACAGCGAGATATTGAAGCTTAGGATGCCGATGAAGGTGAGTGGCATGCGTTTATATTCACCTCCACTTAAACTAATCGTGACCCCGTCTCCCCCGCAGGACCCATGTTATGGCTTTGTTATTTAGTCTCGTATGATCCCGGGGCTTTCTCGCTTAATGGTAGAATGTTTTCATTACGTCTTGTCGTTATTCTGTTTGTATAATTCGCAGATTGAAAACAAAAGTGCCATCATTCAAAAACATAAATTTACAATAGCTATTGGAAGTTTTAATTTCTTTTTTTATCGTAGAGAAGGCTTTGGTTGAAATTACAGAGCCAAATCCTACACTCGTTCCAAGTTTAAACGGTGGCGGTAGTTTTATAACAAATATCCTTACTGGGAAACGTCTAGCTCAGTGTTTCCCAACGTGGGGCCCATGCCCCATAGGGGGGCAATTTGATAGTGGAGGAGGGCAATTTAAAAATGGACTCGACACGGCTTTAACCCTTTCTTTAGGTTATTTAAATGCAATGCTAGATATCGATGACAAATTAAACAAAGAAAAATTAAGATGGGGCATGGCCTAAAAAAAGGTTGGGAAACACTGGTCTAGCCAGTCTGGCAATTTTGCATAGTTTTGTTTTCGATCTGTGATAATATGGTTCTCTAGTTATTACAGTTTAACGATTATAAAGGTGTCTGTGCAAGGCGTCCACTTAATAAATCTGTAAGCACAAAGCTGAATTGCACTTGTGTTTAATTCATGTTTACACAATCCAGTCTCTTCATATACATAATTATGTTCGCTATGAAAAACATGAACATTCGGCCTTATATGAAAGGTTTATATCGCGCCGTTCTGTAGCTGTCTCGCTCACTCACGAGGCGTAACCATTTGTGTAAGCAGCGTTGCCACTTCAGCGATTTTATCACTAGATTTAGTGATTTTTTGGAGTACGACAGTGATTTTTTGAAAAAAAAAATAACTAAAACAATATTTGGTGATTTTTAGCGATTCTCGAAAAATTTTGAAGTTAAAGTTGAAGATAATGAAGAAAAACTAAATATTCTTTAAAAATCAAATAAGTGTAATGAAACTGATCCATCTCAGCCTTCTATATACAGATACAGCTAAAAAAAAAAAAACAACATCAAATACCAGAACATGTATTGGATGCTGTTTTTTTTAAGCTATTCCATATTATTTTTGTTAATTATTTTCGCAATTACATTGTTTTGTAATACCTATCCTTTTAAACTATTTAGTGATTTCTAGGAATTTTTTTTAGTTAAAAATATCCCGAAATCTAGGGAGTTTTGAGACCAAATCTAGTGATTTTTTTTTCTGCAAAGTGGCATCTCTGTGTGTAAGAGGAAGCACAGTAACATTTTTATGTACGTTCATAGGAATGCAGTAAGATACGAAAAAGTGGCCGGACGAATGCCATACTGAATGCTGCGTTGTATATGTCTAAGGTATGCAAACGTACGTTACAGGCTGCGCGTGCGCATGGCCCGCTTGTCTAACGTAGATAGCGCTTTGTCTATTCCTTTGTATGTTGTGAAGTTTTCGATGTTTTAATTATTTACAATTTTGGTGATTGGAAAAAATGCTATTGTGTCCTTTAATAAATAGAAAAATATTTTCTCTTTAAAAATATAAGATATGCATTGAGTATTTTATTAAAAAAAAAGAATTTATGAATAATAAATTACAAAAACGTTCACCGCAGAAATAAATATAAATTAGCTTTGAACAAAGTATTGGAATGAATACAGCTTGATTAATAATATCTAACAACGCGGGTACTAATATATAGTTACTTATAGAAATTTAACTTTTTGGCTTTTGGGCTTGGCGCATTAACATGTCACTTTGTTGTATCTAAGATATTTGAAACTAATCTTTCAGATTTGATTTTGACCTTTCCCTGGAAATCACAATAACACTGGTTTCATATTGCGTTGGGTTTATTAGTCTAAAAGCGTTATTCTTCACCTCAGAACCATACGGGACAGTGTGTAAGCACTGTTGCGTTTTGGTTTGAAGGACTTTGAAGCCAGTGAAAAACTGGGCATTATGAGATTTAACATCTTATGTCTCATGGTGACGAGCGAATTTCAGTGCCATGCAGTGCTTTGTAATTCAAAGTTTTGTGTGGTGTTGCTTCTGTTTATGGGCAGGTGTGGCGCTTACCATCAGCCGAGCGCCTTGCTCGTCTCGTCATTTATTTAAATAATAAAAAAAAAGCATAAGTACATATCCAATTGGTTACTCTTCAATTGGCAGGTTTATTCGTTGAAGCCGTTAATATTTAGGTATTTTATATGGATTAAAAAAATACAATCCTACATAAGAAGTATTGCAAATGCATGTGTGACAGTTTGCATGACTTGACAACCAATCAAGAGAAAAATTATCGGGTCGATAATTTCGAAATTATCGATCGGGTTGTCACAATTCTCTCACAGAAAACCAACGCTAAGTAGCGGCTTACGTTGTCGTACGATATGTGAGATATCTAGAGGCCCAAATCTCCCTTCTTTTTTCCATCCCTTAATTATTGCTTTCCTGGTCAAAACGAGTCCATGATTCTTCTGGTATTGTGGTATCATGGGCGGTGGAAATCACTTGCCGTCAGACGATCCACTTACTCGTCTACCGATCTATGCTATAAAAAGTAGAAATTCAAAGGTACGGAACCCTCGGTGCGCGACTCTGTCTCGAATGTGACCAGCTTATTACATTCATCAGTTATCGTAGCAGAAACTAACAAACACTAATTCATTGTCGTCACTCATTAATTGTCATAGCGTTCCACGAACTTATCATATGGGAAATATTTTCATTAAATTATGTTGTTACTTGATACAGTTCCACAATGTAACAATTTACATAAATTGTTAAACAATAACCCAATGTATTATAGACATCTTATTATAACATTAAATTATTGCGTTAATAAACGAAACAACTGTAGGTTTCTTTTAACATTTCGATATTGTTCGATATAAAGCATTTATATTTGTCATATTTTGGAACTGAAATTACGTTATCATATTTATTGCATTGTGCAGCACTCTGCGCGTCACACGTACGATGTCACTTGGGACCACTTACAATAGTGTTGTAACGTTGTACTTTTAATATATTGTTTATACAGCATTACATCACGGTAGGGTTGCTAGAACAATAAAATATGGCAGGGTATGGTAGGGTAGTTTTCTATTTGAATCTCACTCTTTCCCTCACACGTGTGCATTTTAAAGACCTAACATATCTTATGACGTCACACGATATGCCGCGCATCCTTTTTTCGTCATTGGACTGTTACCACCTTCCATCGCATTTAAATGGCTTGTAACTTATTGAAGTGCAATTCACACACTTCTTCCGTGTGTGAATTGCACACACACACTTTTTTTTGACAGTCATAAAATTCATTCTGCAGAGGTTTGGTATAACGTAACTTGATTTTTTTTTTTTTTTTTATCATGGCTCGGCAAAATGACTACGCCACACCTGATGGTAAGTGTAACGCAATCCAGGAATAGTGTCGACCAAAGACAAACAGTGTGTCTATCGTTGGTCGGCACAATCATGCCGGCCTGCCTAACTGCTTCTTCACATTTAAATAATAATAAATCAACTACATACCCTATTGTTTTTCACTAGTTATCAGTATTTATTGAAATAAAATTAATTTAAACTGATTTTATCGCGGTTATTTTACTTTTGGTCATTAATTCCACCCCGTGACCACGAAAGCTGAAAAGCTTTCGAAACGACGGGACCAAAATTAAAAATAAAAACCGCGATAAAATCCATTTAAATTAGTTTTATTTCAATGTGCACCATTCGCGTAAACGTAAGAAATCATTATATCAATATTTACTTAACTTCCTGAGCGTGGTCTCATGTGACATCCTACGGGTTCGCTCCAGTATCGTTGGACACACCATTGTATCTATAGCCATAGTAAACACCTGCGTGCTTGTAACTGCATCTCTTACAGTTCTCAGCGTTAAAGGACGTGCACGAGAAGACGAATAGTCTGATAGACCGCATAGAAGGCTGCTGGGACAGGGTCATGGCGAAGATCCGGGTGGATCCCGAAATGTTCCCCGAGCGGAAGCACCGGCTCACCGCTATTTATTCAAAAGACAGAGAGTATTTGTAAGTACATAATATATTAGTGTCTATCATCATCATCATCATCATTATCATCAGCCACAAGACGTCCACTGCTGAACATAGGCCTCCCCCAAAGATTTCCAGACCGACCTGTTGGAAGCGGCCTGCATCCAGCGACATCCTGCGACCTTTATCAGGTCGTCTGTCCACCTTGTAGGATTATTAGTGTCTATGTAATAATAATAATAATTTATTTTATTTTATCTCCCACAAAAAGTTTCTTTACAATAATGATCTTACAAAAATACATAAGAAGTAATATGTTATATATGTGTATCTATATATGTATTTTCTGCCTCGATGGTGCAGTTGTATTGCGCACTCGGTATGCTGAGGTCTCGGGTTCGATCCCCGGGTCGGGTATAGGAGATAAGGGTTTTTCTATCACGAAATGCTCAGTGTCGGCCCGGAGTCTGGAATTGTGCCCGGTATGGCGATAGGCTCGCCCCCTATCACATCATGGGACGGCGATACGCTCTGCGAAATGTGGATGTACTGGTGACACCTCTGTCTACCCCTTCGGGGTTTACAGGCGTGTCCGCGTATGTATTTTCAACAATTAAAACTAAATGCCTAGTAAAAAGTTTTAAAAGTTTAGTTCTATATGACTTGACTGTTGGTTGATGGCGACGAGCTTATTATATAGCTATTCCGCCAATGTCATGACGTGGTGTTAGTTCTATATAATCATAGTCAATCTAGTAATAGCCTAAGATCCGGCAGTAGAATCTCTACGTTCATGACGTAGATGCTCAAGCTCAAATTTCTACATTCATTTTCGAATAGGACAATACATTGATCATAGGGTGCCAGTCAAAAAGTGCCCGCATATATTTTTAATAAAAAAAAATATAATTAAATTTTGGGAAAAAATTTCGTTCATGGTGTAGTTAAATAAAACATTGTTCCTATTACACAGCTATGTATATAGAGAATTCAAAAAACCATGGTTGCCGTACAAAAAAGTATTACCTGTTTACACCTGGCTGCCAAGTAGTTGCGGCCGAGTAGGCAACGGCACCCATGGTTTTTTGAATTCTCTACATACATAGCTGTAATAGGAACAATGTTTTATTTAACTACACCATGAACGAAATTTTTTCCCAAAATTTAATTATATTTTTTTTTATTGAGAATATATGCGGGCACTTTTTGACTGGCACCCTATGATCAATGTATTGTCCTATTCGAAAATGAATGTAGAAATTTGAGCTTGAGCATCTACGTCATGAACGTAGAGATTCTACTGCCGGATCTCGTGCTATAAAGTGCATGTTATTCTACACGTATGTCAGTTATGTCAACACAACACATTTCTTTCTTTCCTTTCTAAGACCCCTTGTATAATGATTTGTATATGTAATTTATGCAGGTTCGACACGACCGCGGAATGTTTCTGGACACCCTCGATACGTTCCCGCATAGTTCAGTTCATACTCGATCGCAAGAAATTCTCTGAAGATGACTTCGCTTTCGGCATCACACGTCTCATCTCCAACTGTACTTACAGTGCTGCCTATCCTTTACACGACGTGAGTTTTTTTTTATCCTGCTGTGACAAAGTCCACCTGATTAGGTTCAAGGATCTGATTATTATTTGAATATTTGATCACAGCTTCATAATTGAGTGCTTCAAGATATGACCCTGTGTCAGGATGTATAACGTAAGGACAGTCCGATCTGGGGATCGGAATCATCGGAAAGGATCGGATACGGAAGATTAATCTACATCAGATATTGTAAATATGTCATGACGGATTGACAGCCTCCGTGACGCAATCAGCGAGTAGCCGGCTGCGAAGCGAGAGACCGTGGATTCGATTCCCGCAATGTTTGTGCGATCGAAATATTTGTTCGGGTCTGGATGTTGTAGGACCGAAAGTCCCTCGTAGTTTTTGATAGCGATAGGCTCGCTATCTACCATATTATGGGACGGAAAGAAGTTCCAAAAAACATGGGTGCAGCCCTAGTCGCGCTTTTGCTTACCCTTTCAGGGTTAGCGTGAGCTTTTGCCTATTGACAACCTTCGTGGCGCAGCGGGCGAGTAGCCGGCTGTAAAGCGAGAGTCCGCGGGTTCGATCCCCGCACTGAGACAAATGTTTGTGTGATCCACAAATATTTGTTTCGGGGTCTGGGTGTTGTGAGACCGAAAGTCTCTCGTAGTTCCGGAAACCCACGACACAAGACTCGTATACTGACCCCACTTACTGTGGGGTCAGGACTATGTGTATGACTGTTGGGTGTATTTATTTATTACTTCAACCTACCTGTCGTCACATTATATGGCATGTTCATTAATGATCGATTAATAGACAAAACCCATAAAATATGTACTCTTTTATTTATAGGGTGATCTCAAAAGTCCCGGTTCGATGCGACACCTGCTGTATACAGAGTGGGCCGCAGTATCCAAATGTCTTAAGTACCAACCTCTTGACTACGTGAAAGACTATTTTGGAGTCAAAATAGGTAAGTTACATGTGATTGGATATAATGACAAACCATTACCATAGTCCGAAGTTCTTCGTCATTACAAAGGCTCTTTAATTTTAAGTTTAGCTGGTGGTAGGATATTCATATCCGCCCGGATAGCGACCACCGTACACATGGTGTTAAAACCTGCCATGGCGATCCATACGCCTTGTGTGGATCGCGTTCCAGGATCAGCCAGTGTATATCCGGTTCTCCCGAGGGGCTTGCGACATGACTTGATGGTTAATTGAGGCGGGTATAGGGGTACATCCTTGTATTGCTGTGCCTGTATCGGTCATCCGCCTGTCCTGTCGCAGGCCCCTCGATTTGCTTCTATCCTCTCCGAAGAGAGAAGAAGCATTTATTAAGGCCGGCATGACTCTGGTGACCACCGATAAACTCATTGTTTGTCGGTGGTCGCTGGTTTCTTGGATTGCACTACGCTTACCATCGGGTGTAGTCCAGTCACTTTGCCGTGCTGCGTGCTGATTAATTTCGTTGCGGGACAAAGACATTTAGCCATTCCCAGAGACTCGCCGAGCTTCACTGCTCGGTGTCGACAAAAATGCGTGCCACTGTTGATCCTGGTGCACAGGAGTTACAGTGGCGGGTGTGTGGGCGGGATAGTCTCTTTACAAAGATTATGATGGACATTGAACACTAACTTGTGGTTACAGGGTTGTATTTCGCGTGGCTCGGCTTTTACACCCACATGCTGATACCGGCCTCGATAGTGGGCCTTATTTGCGTCATATATTCGGCTGCCACCGTCTACTCTAACAAGCCCAGGTAAGTTTTTTTTATTAGCCCTGTATTGTATATGTTCCACTGCTGGGCACGGGCCTCCCCAACTGAATGAGAGGGGTTAGGCCTTAGTCCACCACGCTGGCCTAATGCGGGTTGGCAGACTTCACATAACTTCGAAAAATCTTATCAAGTTCTCAGGTATGCAAGTTTCCTCACGATGTTTCCTTAACCGTTAAAGCAAGCGATAATTAACAATTAATATACACGTAACTTAGAAAAGTCAGAGATATATGCTTTTGGGGCTGGTTTCGAACCAGCGACTTTCGTCTCGACAATCCATACCACTCCCCGCTGAGCTATCGCTGCTTAACTGCTAGGTAAGTTATCAAATCAAATCATATATTCTGTAAATTGGATCGTAAATATCACTTTTAAATGTGAATATTTTTTTAAACTAGGTTATATTTTAGGTTATATTTGCTGGTGGTAGGATATTCATATCCGCCCGGATAGCGACCACCGTACACATGGTGTTAAAACTTGCCACAGTGATCACACACGCCTTGTGTGGATCGCGTTTCAGGATCAGCCAGTGTATATCCGGTTCTCCCGAGGGGCTTGCGACATGACTCGATGGTTGATCGAGGCGGGTATAGGGGTACATCTTTGTATAACTATGCCACGGTCACCCGCTTGTCCTGTCGTAGGCTCCTCGATTTGGCCGACCCAGTGGTTGCCGTCGATCGTGGGAAACCCCCGGGGAGACTAACGATGAAGTTATAAAAAAAAATCTAATTAAATACTATCGTGTTGTGTAGCGAGGACATCTGCAACTACACGTCGTCGATCAAGATGTGCCCGCAGTGCGATTACTTCTGCGAGTACTGGGACCTGCGCGCCACGTGCCTGCAGTCCCGCATCACCTACCTCTTCGACAATCCCACCACAGTGTTCTTCGCGATATTCATGAGTTTCTGGGGTGAGCTTTTCATTTCATTTAATTGAATCACGAGACGAGCAAGTCGCTCGCCTGATGGTAAGCGCTACACCTTCCCATAAACAGATGCAACACCGCATAGAACGTTGAGTTACAAAGCACTGCATGGCACTCAACTACGCTCGTCACCCCGAGACATAAGATGGTTATGTCTTATGATGCCCAGTAATTTCACTGGCTTCAATTTTCTTCAAACCGAAACATAACAGTGCTTACACACTGTAGCTTGGCGGCAGAAATAGACAAAGCGGTGGTACCAACCCAGATGGCCTCTCCCATACGAGGGACCTACCACCTTGTATAAACTTCACTTCACTTGAAGTAAACTCGTTCTACACAAAAATGTAAATATTTTTTTTACCAAAGTTCGTTGTTCCCAGCGGCGTGTTTCCTGGAGTTGTGGAAACGTTACTCAGCGGAGATGACCCACCGGTGGGATCTCACCGGGTTCGACGTGTACGAGGAACACCCGCGACCGCAGTACCTCGCTAGGCTGGCTCATGTCAAACGGACGCAGGTACCACCACCTTTAATTTTTATATATCGTCGATGAAGTACCAATACCTCCTAACTGACAATTTAGTCCAAATTACGTTTTTATTACAATAGTCGTAAACCTAAACCACATCCCTTAGTAACTAATAAAATGGTAATGTATTGGAAACTATATACTATCAATAGTTGATCAAAATAAATAAAACCTTATTTTAAACAGTTTTTGTAAATTAAACCTTATTTTAAACAGTCTGGTGTAAAATTAGATTCTCAACACTTAGGAGGTATTGGTACTTCATCGACGATATATATAAATTTGGTGTCACGTTGTTTGTCCGCGATGAACTCCCAAACTACTGAACCGATTTTAATTAAATTTTGCAAACTGTGTCCAGTTTGATGCAACTTCAGAGATAGGATAGTTTGTATCTCAATTTATAGTCTCAATATTTTTTAATTGCAAATTATTAATTATAATTATCTGTGAGTTCTATAAATATGCCGACTGGTTACTGTGTGACGTCAGCCGGCTCGCATTACGTTACGGAGCGGTTTACCCTCCCATAAGAAGTTATCACTTCAAAAACCACGATAAAATCCGTTTTAATTAGTTTTATTTCAATTCGTGATTCATGTGTTGCGGTTGTCTTTATGTTCGTGTTCATGTCTATGTGTATGTTTTTTTTTATCCTGGCTCGGCAAAGTGACTACGCTACACCTGATGGTAAGTGCAGCGCAATCCAAGAATAGTGTCGACCAACGATAAACAATGTGTCCATCGTAGGTCGGCAAGATCATGCCGGCCTTCCAAAGGGCCAAGGGGGAGGGGAAGGAAAAAGGGATGGAAAAGGGTTAGGATCAGAGGGCAAGCCCCCTGGGGAGAACCTGATATACACTGGCTGACCCTGGAACGCGACCCACACAAGGTGGGCCACTATGGCAGGTTTTAGCACCAGTGTCCGGTGGTCGCTATCCGGTCGGATACAAGTATCCTCCCACTAGCAAAACGTTCATGTTTATGTTCATGTTCACGTTCATGTTCATGTTCATGTTCATGTTAACGTTCACGTTCACGTGTGCGGTGCAGCTGAACGTGGTGACGGGCGAGCGCGAGCCGATGGTGCCGTTCTGGCGCATGCGCTTGCCGGCGGCGCTGATGTCGTTCAGCGTGGTGGCGCTGCTGGTGCTGCTGGCGCTGGCCACCGTGCTGGGCGTGGTGCTGTACCGCATGTCGCTGCTCGGCGCCGCCATACTGCGCCAGAACGACAACGTGCTCATCACGTACAACCCGATCATGTTCACCACCGCCACCGCCGCCTGCATCAATCTGTGTTTCATATGCATCTTCAATTATGTCAGTAACAATTCTATTCTGTTCTGTGTTCTGTGGTAGGCAGCGGCTTGGCTGTGCCCCTGGCATTGCCGATGTCCATGAGCGGCGGTGACCGCTTACCATCAGGCGGGCCGCTTGCTCGTCTGCCTATCAAGGCAATAAAAAAAAAATATTTAAGGTATATGGAAGACTTACGTACGTAACGGTGAAGGAAACATCATGAGGAAACCTGCATACCTGAGAACTCGATAAGTTTATCGAAGGTATGTGAAGTCTGCCAACCCGCATTAGGCCAGCGTGGCGGACTAAGGCCTAACCCCTCTCATTCAGTAGAGGAGGCCCGTGCCCAGCAATGGGACGTATATAATATAGGGCTAGTAAAAAAAAAAAGACTGCTATACAAGTCTAAATAACTATGAACTAGTTGACTGACAGCCAATAACAAGCCTTCACTTATAGTCAGAGATTCTATATAAAAATTTCGTATCATTTGTTTGTCCGCGATGAACTCCAAAACTACTGAACCGATTTTAATCACATTTTGCAAACTGTGTGCAGTTTGATCCAACTTGAGAGATATGATAGTTTTTATCTTAATTTATAGTAGCAATATTTTTTTATTGCAAATTATTAGTTATAATTAACCGTGGGCTCCATAAGATGGTAACAGATGGCGGTGTAAGGTAATTTATCGGCTGTATTGAGTAAGTGTTCAATAGATAGCGCATAATAAATAGTTTATTACAATATAATTTAACATATATATACCTTGGCCACAGCAACGCCTGGACGGGTCTGCTTGTATATATGTATACCTACCTATACCTATACCGACAAGAATACCTTAACAAAATGTAAGTCCACCTATACCTATATTTATGTATGAAGTGTATAAAATACATTTTTTTTTTCATATTAGATATACCAATATCTCGCCGAGTGGCTGACAGAGAAGGAACTGCTGAGAACACAGACGGAGTTCGACGACTCCCTTACACTCAAGATATATCTACTCCAGTTTGTGAACTACTACGCGTCCATCTTCTACATAGCGTTCTTTAAGGGGAAGTTCGTCGGGCGACCCGGTGGTTACGTGAGGCTTTTTGGTCATAGACAAGAAGAGGTATGTACAGCTGCTTTATTCCTATATTTTTTTAGGGTTCCTGTCTGTCTGTTTTTGTAGGGCTCTATCTTGTGATTTGACCGGTTGATTTTTCACGGGTATTTTATGTTGGATATCGTATAATAAAAGTTATAAATTTAAAGATGAGTGCCTAGTTCGCTCTTGGTACGCGAGTCCAACTCGCACTTGACTTTCTTTTTTATTTGAATGTCGATAAGTCGCTGAAGTATGTGTACTAAATACCTAGCAGATTTACTGGGCATTATGAGAGTTAAAATCTTATGTGTCGGGGCGACGAGCGTAGTTCAGTGCCATGCAGTGCTTTGTAATTCAAAGTTCTGTGTGGGGTTGCTTCTGTTTATGGGCAGTCGTGGCGCATGGAATCAAATAATAATAATAGTAATCTGTAAAGCCATTTATGACGGTTAATGAGAATTTTGTAAAAAGATAATTATTTAAATATGCTGCGGAAATTAAATAGTGCTAGGCGTGTTTTTTTTTTCTTACACCTTATTTACTCTATCATCATCATCATCAGCCACAGGATGTCCACTGCTGAACATAGGCCTCCCCCAAAGATTTCCAGACCGACCTGTTGGAAGCGGCCTGCATCCAGCGACTTCCTGCGACCTTTATCAGGTCGTCTGCCCACCTTGTAGGTGGACGTCCAACGCTGCGCTTGTCAGTACGTGGCCTCCATTCCAGAACCATTCTGTCCCATCGGTTATCGGTTCTGCGAGCTATGTGTTCTATGAGCTATTTACTCTAATGCGAAGTTAATTCTAACAATAGTACTGTACACACGTGTTGCAGTGCGCCCCAGGCGGATGTCTCCTGGAACTGTCTATCCAGCTGGCCATCATCATGGTGGGGAAGCAGTTCATCAACACCATCGTCGAGATGATGATGCCGTATCTCCTAAAGTGGTTGAACGTCATACGGACTATCGGCAGGAAGAAACAGTACGTATCTACGTCACAGCCCGCTTAGCATGAGCCCATGAGATATAACGCGTGTGCGAGAGAGAAAACTTGTCGATATTGACTAGTGTATCGTATCTTCTACAGATGAAGTGATTGATATATAGGGAGAGCGCGAGAAAATAACATTTTCTCTTGATGTCAATACCGGGCATATTTTTTTCAATAAACATTTAGATATAACTACCAGAAAATGTGTCGATAAAAAAACATCGAGGCGTTATTTTAGGCATTCTTATTTATTAGTATCGACATCGATCATTGTGAGTATCGACATCATTTATATCGATAAAATATATAATTTATTTAATATCGATGTTGCTATTATAATCTGTTGAATGTGTTTTGTCTGTTATTCACAGCATCAAGAGTCCTATGCAGTGGGTGAAAGACTTCAAACTGGTCGACTTCGGCAACATGGGCCTGTTCCCCGAATACTTGGAAATGGGTTAGTTAAAATGAAAATATTTCACGAATTATGTCGAGTTCGTCCCGGAGTTGCAAGAACATGCAATTTAAAATGCAATAAATTTATTAATTAGATTACAATTAAAATTATAACTAAAACTTATGTGCCTAGTGGTCGATGTGTGAACCAGAAGTCTCCCATAATACGAATGGAATCATGGCGCGTTGCCAACCTTAAAAGAGAGGTAGTTAAGGGACTGGTAAGGGGGGGATTTGTTGCTCCAGATATCTACCCTTTTATCTTTTTTTGTTTTATTTGATTGAATGACGAGACGAGCAAGGCGCTTGCCTGATGGTGAGCGCCACGCCTGCCCATAAACAGAAGCAACACCACACAGAACACCCAGCAGTAAGCCGTTGCTTTACGTTGGACTTTTCTGCGACAGTGGTAACAACCCGGTCGAGCCTACACATAGTCATAGTCATAGCGGGAATCAAACCCACGGCCTCTCGTTTCGCAGCCGACTGTCTCGCCCACTGCGCCACGGAGGCAATCTACAACGTGTTACAGAAAAACGTGGTCAAATTTAATCAATGTTCCATTGTATTGTATAGTTTACTACAATATACGACAGCCTCCGTGGCGCAGCGGGCGAGTAGCCGGCTGTGAAGCGAGAAGCCGCGGGTTCGATCCCCGCACCGGGACAAATGTTTGTGTGATCCACATTTATTTGTTTCGGGGTCTGGGTGTTGTGAACCGAAAGTCTCTCGTAGTTCCTGATACCCACGACACAAGACTCGTATCTTACTGTGGGGTCAGGAGTATGTGTGTGACTGTTGGGCGTATTTATTGTTATTTATATAATTTGCTATATTATTAAAGTCGTTTCACGTTTCAGTGTTACAGTACGGGTTCGTGACTATATTCGTGGCGGCGTTTCCCCTGGCGCCATTTTTCGCCCTCATCAACAACGTGCTCGAGATGAGACTGGACGCGAGGAAGTTCCTCACGTGTTACCGCAGACCTGTCCCGCAGCGAGTCACCGACATCGGCGTCTGGTATCGAATACTGGACTCCATCGGGAAGCTCAGCATCATCACCAACGTATGTATACACTATACCCAACGCCATCTGCTACCAACACTGTAGCAATTCGATATACACAGGTTGATCCTGGAACGCGATCCACACGTGGTGGATCACTATGGCAGGTTTTAACACCATGTGCACGGTCGTCGCTATCCGGGCGGATATGAATATCCTACCACCAGCTAAATTTTACAGCACCCACGCCTGTAATCCCCGAAGGGGTAGGTAGTGGGGTAACCAGTACACCCACATTTCGCCGAGCGAATCTCCGTCGCATGATGTGATGAGTGCGCCTGTCGCCATACCGGGCACAATTCTGGACTCCGGGCTGATAGATTTTTTTTTATTCGAGCGCGGCAAAGTGACTGAACTACACCTGATGGTAAGCGTAGTATAATCCTAAAAACCATCGACAAAAAATTAGTTTGTCGGTCGTAACCGGGGCATGTCGGTCTGTATAAATGTTTCTTTCGTCATCGGAGAGGGAAGAAGCAAATCGAGGGGCCTGCGACAGGACAAGCGGATGACCGATGCAGGCATAGTGATACAAGGATGTACTCTTATACCGGCCCCAACCATCAAGTCATGTCGCAAGCCCTTCGGGAGAACCCGATATACACTGGTTGATCCTGGAACGCGATCCACACGTGGTGGATCACTATGCTAGGTTTTAACAACATGTGCACGGTCGTCGCTATCCGGGCGGATATGATTTTTTTTTTTTTTTTTATGGCATAGGCCGGCAAACGAGCAAGAGGGTCACCTGACGGTAAGTGATCTCCACCGCCCATGAACGCCCACCACCAGAAGAATCATGGGCGCGTTGCCGACCATAAAGGAAAGGGATAATTAGGGATAGGGAAGGGGAGGGGATTTGGGCTTCCGGATATCTCACTCACCGTACGAAACGCAGCAGCAAGCCGCTACTTTACGTCGGTTTTCTGTGAGACAGTGGTAATGACCCGGGCGAGCCAGCCCATTCATGCTGTAGACAAAACTGTCTACAGCATGAATACTGTCCTACCACCAGCAAAATTTGACGTAAATTACACACAATCCTACTAATATTATAAACGCGAAAGTTTGTAAGTATGGATGGATGTATGTTTGTTACTCTTTCACGTAAAAACTACTGAATGGATTTTAATGAAACTTTACAATAATATAGCTTATACATCAGAATGAGACATAGGCTACTTTTTATCCCGGAAAAAGCAGATCACGCGGGCGGAGCCGCGAGCAAAAGCTAGTGATTATATAAAAACATGACTCTCCGTTGCAGGGCTTCATCATAGCGTTCACGTCGGATTTCATACCGCGTCTGGTGTACCAGTTCTCGGAGGGCTCCCTCGACCAGTACGTGAACCACACGCTCGCCGACTTCAACATATCCGTGCTAGAACATCCGCCCATCAAGACTCATTACAACGAGACCACGTGCAGGTAATGCTGGGTTCATATTTATTTATTTATTTATAACTTTATTGTAAAGAATAAAAAAGAGGTACAATTGGCGGCCTTATTGCTAACGGCAATTTCTTCCAGACAACCTTTGGATGGACTGGATTTATAGGTAAATGAGCGGGCGGTCAACATATAAATAATTGACTTAATTACATTGACTTTGACTTAATTACATTCATACTACAACGTTATTAAGTCAGGATCCCGGACCACAGAGAATATAAAACTTCGATTGTCTATTCTCTATGTGTGCTACGATTGATGTTCTGCAAATCGATATTTTGCCGTACAAACCTTGGGTGTAATTGCTTCACTGTATGATACCCTATGTCGAGAGTGAAGCTTGATATCCGTGTTAGAACATCCGCCCATCAAGACTCATTACAACGAGACCACCTGCAGGTAATGCTGGGTTCATACTACAGTGTAATTAAATCAGGATCCCGGACTACAGAGAATATAAAACTTCGATTGTCTATTCTCTATGTGTGCTACGATTGATGTTCTGCAAATCGATATTTTGCCGTACAAACCTTGGGTGTGATTGCTTTACTGTATGATACCGTATGTTGAGAGTGAAGCTTGATATTGCTTTATTATCTACACACTACATCTGATGGTAAGCGTAGTGCAGTCCAAAAAACTAGCGACCACCAACAAACAATGAGTTCATCGGTGGTCACCAGAATCATGCCGGCCTGTATAAATACTTCTCCCCTCTTCGGAGAGGGAAAAATCAAATCGAAGGGCCTGCGACAGGACAGGCGGATAACCGATGCAGGCACAGGGATACAAGGATGTACGCCTATACCCGTCCCAACCAACCATCAAGTCATGTCGCAAACTCCTCGAGAGAACCGGATATACACTGGCTGATAATGGAACGCGATCTACACCAGGTGTGTGGGTCACTATGGCAGGTTTTAACACCATGTGTACGGTGGTCGCTATCAGGGCGGATATGAATATCCTACCAGCAGAAAAAACCGAAGTTTGTTTTATAGATCTCGGCCTAAGAACTCCACAGGCTTGAAGGGAACCACTGTACGATATGTTTGTGTGAATGTTACAGTTTCCCCGGGTATTGGTACTACAAGGAGGGTGAGAACTATGCGCACAGCAACTGGTACTGGCACATAATGGGAGCGAGGCTGGCTTTCGTCGTAGTGTTTGAGGTAAACTTATCAATTTACATTTACAATACCGTATTTATGTGATGCATAAATATTTGATTCGGGCCTGGGTGTTGTAGGACAGTAGGTCCCTGATACCCACTGATACAAGTTAACCTAGTGTGGGGTCAAGATTGACTGTTGAGTCTATTTATTTATTTATATCATAAGGCTGCTAGAACCAGAGTGGCCTAACAGCATTTTGATGACTTTTGACCTATTTGTATTTGGGTAATTTAAAAATGTTAATCTACAAGACCAGACCGGCCTAAAATTGGTAACATCATCTTGACATAGATGGCAGTACAAGTCCATTTCGGCCGTGGTTTAAATTGACTAAAATACAAATAGGTCAAAAGTCATCAAAATGCAGTTAGGCCACTCTGGTTCTAGCAGCCTTATTGATGTCACACTACCAGATGTGTTTTTTTTTTTTTTTTTTTTTTTTTTTTGATTCCGATTGTCTGTCACCAGAACGTGGTGGCGCTAGTGATGATAATAGTCCGGTGGGCGATCCCGGACATGTCCGGCGAGTTGCGCGACCGCATCCGTCGCGAGGCGTACGTCATCAACTCGTTCATCCTGGACGAGACGAGGGCGCGGTCTCGCTCGGAGCGTTCGCCCCGGGACCAGAGATACGAGGAGCCCTACACGCCAGGTCGCGTCACATCCACGCCCGTCTAGTAACGCGGTTACGGTACGCCTGCATCCACGCTTTTGATATTTGTTTTCTTTTTTCACTAATCGATTTTGCGCTCACTGATCCGTTATCGAGTGGCTTGATGCGTTAATTATTATTATACAGAATGAAGCAATACACACTATAAACAAATAGGAGACTAAAATATTACAGAAAACACTGTATACTTGTAATCTATCTCATTCTCTCACAGGCTAAATCCTATTTATAAATATGTTGGTCTCTTTTTACTGTCGCTTTTTCGTTTCATCGAGTTTTCAAATCACAACGGTGCTATAGAAGTTTCACTTAAAAAAATGACAGCAGCTTGGTTAACTTGGGGTTGAGAACTGGTCCTAAGACAAGTTTTTCGATAGATGTCGTCATCCGTATTAACGAAAATACGTGTAAAGGACAACGCCTCTATAGGATTTTATTGGAAGTGTATTTATTTTATTATTAACTTCATGCATATTTCTTATATACGGGTGACATGACAGGTATTGAAAATACTCGTACACACAAAATGACTGGTCTATTTGACAGCTTCTGTGGTTCAGAGGGCGAATAGCCGGCTGTGAAATGAGAGACTGCTGGTTAGATTCCCGTACTGAGACAAATGTTTGTGTGATCCACAAATATGACGTTGTGGGGCCGTAAGTCCCTCGTTGTTTCTGTGATACACGATACGAGTTAACCTAGTGTGGGGTCAAGATTATGAGTGTCGAATATATGTGTGTAACTTTTGGGTGTATTTATTTATTTTTGAAATACAGAAATACTCCAAAAATCGTCGCTAAAAGTTCGCTCAGAGATATTTTATAAAAAAAATAAGTATCAGTGAGTGTAAAATATTAGAAGACTGTGTTTTTTGTGTTTGATACGATGTCGAGAATGCGTTTGACTAGAGACAAGAAATTAATTATCGATATAAATAACAATAGTTATGACCCAATTAGAGACTAACTGTAGAATCGATATAAAGCTAAAATTTATGTAAGTATTCGGTAATATAAAACCCGTTCAAATAAGTAATAAGCCCCGATATGATATCAATTTTTTATCAGCCTAAATGATGATGCGAGTAGGTTACTAGCTTGATGGTAAGCACCACTCCTGCCCATAAACAGAAGCAACACCACACAGTACTTTGAATTACAAATACCGCTTGGCACTGGACTGCGCTCGTCCCCTCGAGTCTCGTTAATGCCCAGGAATATCACTGGATTCAAATCGAAACACTTTAGTGCGTACATACTGCTCTTGGTCGGCAAAAATAGACGAATCGGTGGTACCAACCCAGAAGGCCTTTCGCATACGAGGGATGAATGAATTGACGAATTGATGAGGGATGATGAATTTACCACCTAGTAAATTTAGAACATCGATGTTAGTGAATCCATCGACCATTATGAGACGTAACATGTCTCGAGGTAACGAGGAAAGTACAGTGCTTTATGGTTGTGAATCAAAGTTCATACGACACTTTTGTCAGGCGAGCGGCCTACTCGCCTCGTCATTAAGTTGCATAAAAAACTCTGTTTCATTGGATAATTTCATGAAAACAGTCAAAAATGTTGCTTTTTCAGGATCTATTATTTACTTGTACTGGTTATTAAAAATAATCTTATGTTGAGTAGATACGGTTGTGGTGCTTTAGAATACGCTTGCAATAAAATATGCAATACTTCTCGAATGGTATTGTTTTATGGAAAATTATCTTTAGCTACTACAGCTTACGAAATATGCACCCGAGCCAACAATCACCAAAATTAATTGGTTTGTATTATCATAAATAATTATGTAATAATATTGTAAAGGTGGAATGGGCATTGGTTAAGAAATATTTGTATGAAAGAATAAAAAAAAATAAAGGTATGGCAGAATTTTGGAATTTTTTAAGGCTATTGCTTGCTTGTCCAGAAGGAAGCATTCTTTAGTAACAGAGCCTAGAGACAGTTATGGTAATATTCGAAACAAGCATTATGATATTTTGAAAAACAATTCTTGAAATGTTTTTATTTACCTAAATATTTGTATCATACACATCTGACGCAGTCTCCTGATCGCTTGAAAGTACTTCAAATATTGGACACTACAAAAAAAATGCTACCATGGTCGTAAAATTATTATAAAATATTTTGCAACCATGGTCGTAATTAATTTTTATGAAACACTATAGTCTAACAAATATTCACAGAAATATACTGCAGTTATGATCGTTAACGAGTACTTTTTTTACTGATATTTTTTATGGTATTGTCCATAATATTTGAAGTTCTTGCAACGGGATATTTTCGTACTAAGGCTGGCTTGATACTAAAGGATTTTAGATTTGTAGCAGTATCGCCGACAGAACAGCGACGTGTGAGTTGGTCTGATTTTGACGATAATAGCATGTTTTTGACATGGCCTTGTGGTCGTTGGGTGCCATATTACACACACGCACACACACATACTAACAAACGAATTCAGAATACATTGAGCCATTGTGTAAATCACGACGTTTACAAGTTCCATAATGTATAGTTTCATTTTGTTTTTTTTTTTTTATGGATTACGCTAAATACACCTTGCTGTAAGATCATACAGCCATATAAAGTAGCTGACACCCTAGCTATGGTTGTAATATGCTTTTTTAATTGAAAATGTCATTAAAAAAATGTGGTGACATTAGGAAAAAAAGAGAACATAAGTCTTTATAGCGGAATAATGGCATTTATCAATAATATTTCAATGTATTTTGAATTGTCATGAAGCAAACAGGTTTGAAGGTTGCGCATATAGTTTGGCTTTTACGATTCGCTAGTATGTAGTTAGATTAACAATAATATTTAATTAAAAATCATTTATCACACACACGCATATACCGTAAACACTATCATTATTAAACACATAACTGTTCAAATTAAGTCATAGACTATAAAAATTCTAACAATACTGAAAAACTAAAATATAAAATAACTTTTCCTATTTGGTATGTAGTAGATTAACAATAATATTTGCGTAATTGTAAACCATTTATCACACACACGCATATACCGTAAACACCATCGTTATTAAACACATAACTGTTCAAATTATGTCATAGACTATAAAAAATCTAACAATACTGAAAACCTAAAATATTAAATAACTTTTCCTATGGGCGCACTCACATAATCCTTCGTGCCTCTAACTAATAGTTCGCGCACAAATGCAAGTCACCTCCTGCGGCATTGGCGAAGTGTTACAAGACAATCTCATTGAAATAAAACTATACGGATTTTATCGCTGTTTATTATTTTAATTTTAGCCCGGACGTTTTGAAAGTTTTTCAACCTTCATGGTCACGGGGTGGATTGAAATGTAGGTTGTCCCGAAAAGTCAATGTTACATTGCCTACCTTCAGTTTAAAATGGAAACGCTTTCGAAATGTTTGAACCAAAATTAAAATAACAAAACCGCGATAAAATCCGTTTAAATTAATTTTATTTCAGTGAGTAATATTCGCGTAAACATAAGAATTCATTAAAACCATCTCACTCACCCTCTGCCACTCACTTAATGATGGGGGTGACTAGCAATTGCGCGCGGGACTAATTCACCTTACGAGTAGACACAAATTGTATAACATCACAGACATTTAATTTGTAAGCACCAAATAAAAATAAAAGTTTTCAATTACTTACCTCGCTTGACTTGAAGCTACATCTTCACTTTGGTATGCAGGCGGCTTTTTGAAACTTGTAGATTAATTATTATGTTTAATTAAGTCCCCATTTAGATTGAAAGTTTATCGACATAGATGATAATTTAACAGAAAACTCTCGACTCGACTTTCGAAGCTGCATCATATAGTTTGTCAATAATCGTAAGATACATCCACATATTATTATTATTTTTTTCATATTCTCATCTGTGTCGAAAGAGGAACTACATTTGTTTAATGGGGCTCAATTTTTCCAACAACCAAAGAAAAATATTTACTTTATCCCTGATACCACTGTTAAATAGATTGGAATATATTTTATTTTGCTCAGTTAGCTGTATTTATATTTTTTTCTAATAGTGCAGAATTAAAAAGACACGAATAATTCAAGTAGTTTTCAAACAAACGTTCCTGTAATTTTGAATTGTAGATGAATGTTACATACATTCAAAACTGAAGCTTACATTTTGCTGTCATTAATCTAAAATTAGGCCTATTACTTACTACTAATTACTATTCATTATAGGCCTGTGTCTAGCAGTGTCATAGTATACAAAGCAGGGTTGATATTATTTATTATCTATAATGCCTAGGCTGTCCATTGGTGCTATAACTTAGTTTGAACTGCTGTGATATAAAGGTATAATTTGGCATGTTAGTATATTTTATTTTGCAATTTAACTTTGGAATATATGACATGCAGGCTTATTTCACTTTCAAGTCGATATTCAAACACAGATCCAATGTTACCAGCGCTATCAAATTAATATTCTAAACTTACTTTTATACTATACAGAGGATGGTATACAGCCCGATTGGAACCACATAGCGACGTTGTCGGGGTCGGACTTCGATCTAGCGGCTCACGGTGACCATCAGGACATCCGAGACTTCGCCAAACACGTGGTGACTGACTTACCCGATCCAACTGACAAGCCGGGACCCGCGCATGTCTAAACTTAGGCCTCGAAATGCGTGATAAAGTTGCTTGCCATGTCTATTGGAGTTCTGCCACTTATCAAAGACTTGTCCATTATCGTTGGACCAAAGAAATTTGATGATTTATCATATTTG
This sequence comes from Amorpha juglandis, assembly GCA_949126905.1. Classification (NCBI taxonomy): domain Eukaryota; kingdom Metazoa; phylum Arthropoda; class Insecta; order Lepidoptera; family Sphingidae; genus Amorpha; species Amorpha juglandis. Next base: position 3,158,821 of record OX421368.1, read on the forward strand.
ATCAAAAGTTTTTGATGATTGGTATAACCTAACTTGCGTCCAAGCAATTGGCGGCTTCGATATATACGATTTCGTCATTCTGAGTACGTAAAGCTACTCTGTGATATGCTTACGGTTGAGTATATTGTCTTAACATCATAGTTTTGTGTCGAATAATTTTTCTTAAAATATTTATTGGCAGCTGTGAGATACTTTCAATTACGGCCGTAAATAATAATCGATAATAATAATTGAAAATTCAATATTATTTATCGATTGTGTAAAGTTTCGTTATATTTTTCGACGCAAAAACTATTGAACAATATTATATAAGAAGTTTTGTTTTTTGTTTAATTTTATCGCACGAAGTCTAAGATGTAAACGATATTTTTTGTTTATATCGATAGGTAAGTGAAATGTCCAATAAATTTGCTAAATGTTTTTATAATGTGGTTTATACGGCTAGTAGTTGCAAAGCAATTTACACTAAATATTTTCAACTTTGTAATATTACATAAGTGGTTTTGTTTTGTTGTCTCGAATGTCGATATAACATATCGATACGTTAAATATTGCGATTAGTGTGTCGATGATACGGCTTGTTGTATCATAAATGTGTTATACACATCGATTCGATGTAAACGAAGAATCGAATTAATATCGATATATTTGCTGCCTTCAACGTGTTCATAGCTTACTAGATTGAAACGTATGTCCTTTTTGAATTTATAACTTTTTAAATGTCTATGGAAAGTAGCAAATGGCCATTCATTTTTCAAAAAAAGAATAGCTTTTTTACTGGAGTGATATTAAATGAAAATGCCCACGAATCCTCTAAAGTTCCAAATAATGTACTTAATAATGAGGAATCTAGTTTTCCGGACATATCGTGGTAATGTACACATTTCAGGTGGGAGATTGAGGGGGTAGTGTAAGAAATTGAGGGATGGGGTAGGAGCTTGAGCGTAGACTTCTAAAATAATTGTTGAATATTTGTATGTCACCGGTGACTCATATGGCATAGTCAGATGTGAGTCACATCCTAAGGTATGAAGGCGGTGGGCGAGGAGATAAATTGACTGCTAGAGAATATCTTTGGCAATAAGTATGCTTTTATTCATGTTATGTATATAACATTTCAATAAATAAATAACTAAGTGGCATTTCAAGTACTTACACTCCCTCCCCTACCTCTTCATACCGCAGGTGGCGATTAAAACTTGTGTGTGAACTATAGTCTATACTTTATAGCATATAGCGGTTGAACATAAAGTTGATGAGTCAATTAAGTTATTAAATAATATGTATCACTGGTGACTCACTCCTATAGTCAATATTTTATGGCATAAAGCAGTTGAACATAACGTTAATAAGTAAATTAAGTTATTAAATAATGTGTATCACTGGTGACTCACTCCTATAGTCAATATTTTATGGCATATAGCAGTTGAGCATAAAGTTAATGAGTGAATTAAGTTATTAAATAATATGTATCACTGGTGACTCACGCCTATGATCCTATTTATCCGTGATTCATACGGTAGTCAACGTCCAAGGTAGATGTATTTGATAAGAACAGTACGCGTTGGTAATTAGCACCGCATCATTGTTTTATTAATATTTATTAACATGTTGGGTTCATGTATAAAACTGTGATTATCTTGTGCAGCGCAAGACTTTTTGAATCTCATTCTCAAGCTTAAATAATAATATATTTACATCAGTTTTTGTACATTTGATAAGTATTTTTTGCTGTAGAAAATTGTGAATTGTGATAAGAATATGTACGGAGCAGAGTCAACCTAACTATTGTGCAAATTTACCCAGATTTTCATACATTTGTAATTTGGCGATTACGAATCTATCTTCGAGGTTCTTCATGAGAGTGTTTTTTTATAGCATAGGGCGGCAAACGAGCAAGTGGATCACCTGATGGTAAGTGATCTCCACTGGTCATGTACAATACTAGAAGAATCATAGGCGCCTTGCCAACCTTAAAGGGATAATTATATGGTTGCGAAGTAGAGGGAGATTTAGGCCTCCGGATATCGCAGCAAAACCGTTACTTTACGTCGATTCTCTATGAGACAGAGGTAACAACCTGGTGGAGCCGTCCCATTCATGCTGTAGACCAGTGTTTCCCAACCTTTTTAGGCCATGCCCCACCTTAACATTTTTTTTTGTTAATTTTGTCACCGATATCTAGCATTGCATTTAAATAACCCAAAGCGAAAGGGTTAAAGTCGTGTCGAATCCATTTTTAATTTGCCCCCCCTTAAGTATCAAATTGCCCCCCTATGGGGCGTGGGCCCCACGTTGGGAAACACTGCTGTAGACAAAGCTGTCTACAGCTTGTTTCTACCACGCATAATTGAGTAATAGAATTAAATTCATTAAATGTTGCAACATTATATATCATTCACTTACGATTGACTCTGCACCACATATATACATGTCCAAATATAATCTTTATCCAAAGAGTGTTGTACTGATTTGGCTAATGTTGAAATTATTTAAAAGTATATTTATAGTAGTGAAAGATATGTTAAGTAATGTATGTACGGCTTATTGATAGCTTCTTCAAACGTTCCTGCTTATGGTGGAGGGAAGTGAACTCATCTCATATAGTATATTATTTAAACGATTTTTACTTATTTATTTCATTATTTAGCGAAATTAAATCGATACCTCATTTTTTATTTGATGTTATTGCGTATTTGCATCTATTAAAACAGCTCTAAGGGAAATGCTCCGAATAACACTGGTAATAACACATTATACCACAAAAAATCGCGATTAAAACCACCTATTTTTTTTCGACACGCGCCGCTCGCGCATGGCGGACGGCCATTAACCCCGAGCGGCAGGTATTTTTTTACTACCGTTACTTTTTCTATAAAATATCTTTTTAATAATAAGACAATAACCGTCTATCCTAACACGATGCTGTAAAGTAAAAAAAATAGGTATATTAATTTCGCGTTTTTTTTGTGGTGTCATATCCGTAATACGCGTCTCAGTATACCCAGTATATCTGTATTACGGTAGTTTATTTTATAAAAAAGAATAAATTGTCTATCGACTCGATGGATTTACACAAAAACCGTAACAAGTCGTTATAAAAATTAACTAAAATTGCCTATACGCATTTAAATATATTTTTTAACTTGTCGATATATAAATGTGAACATTTTTTTAATAATTGAAGTCAACAAGTGAAGATGTGGATTGGATGTTTCTCAATTGCGAATCTAAGAACAGGGGATGACACAAAAGCCATTTTTTTTACTTGACTGAAAATTGTCTCGACTTAGTTCTTCAATATTGTAACTTTGTTTGTGTCGTGCCGAATTGAAACCTTAGGTTTGCACCAGGCTCTATAATAGGACATACCTCGCTTAACCATAATAAGATTCTTACGTTAACAAATATATAGAAATAAGATATATAAAGAAAGAAAAATATAAATGTATTGCCTTTTTATTTCTAAAATTAGGACCTACTTACGCAAACAGGAACTGATTTTGTTTTACCACATTCAATGATTTTCAATTATTGAATGTGGTAAAACAAAATCAGTATCTCCATTTGAACTTGCTGTGGGTTGGTTCCTGTTTGCGTAAGTAGGTCCAATTACTCCGACGCGACGCGCAAAACGAGTTATATTTTCGACAAACCAATAGTGGTCTAAGATCCCGGGGAACATTGACCTTCACCCATCTGTTTACCGGATTAAAATAATATTTTAGGGTATAAAATGTGTTGCTGAACACATATGAATAGGGTTGCCTAAAAAAATATGGTCACTAAGATCACTTTAGTTAAATAAGTGGATTGTAAGATTCGACGGTTAGTTGAAGTTATCGTATCGTAAGCAATGATTGATGACATAATATACAGATTTGGATACTTTGGTTTATTGAAAACAAATTATACGATTTTTAAATGAACCATTGCTTGTTACAGTAACTTTAGCTTTAAACGATGTATGGTGTAATCTACACTTAGGCTTCCAATTTTATGATCAGTTGTAGAAAACATTCATCAAAGGTAAATGCACCAAATACGACCACTTTGTTTTTCGTCATTGCATAAATGCTATTGTAAACTGTAATAAATATATTTACCTCATTCAATTAGAAAATGCGCTTTGCTATACAATATTTTTTTAATTTGGAAATATCGTAGTTATGAAAGTTGCAATAGATAGAATAAGGATTAACTTAGCTTACGAAAAAATACCGAAATCGGCGGTAAGCCCGTGCAAATACAGTTTTAATTTGAATTCGGAACGCTTAGCATAAGCTCACGAGATATCTCGCGGATGATAGAGAAAATTCTATCGATATCAATTAGGTTCACGTTTGTACCGCAACGAAATGTGGAGTGATAAGACATGTAGAGATAACACGAGAAAATGAGTCGGCAACATTTATTCGCGGCGTGAATACTGGTATCAGCTTCAATACACATATTGAGATAACCAGATAGAACTGATTTTCACAACAAAACGATTCGACAAGATTTTCTCGTGTCGCTTATGTTAAGCCCGCAGGAAAATATATTACAGATCATATTATTATATAACGCTTTTCTACACTCTTTAAAGAAACTCGCTCAAGCTTAATATCCGTAAAATATTGTTATTTAATAATCTTTTGGTGCTGTTAACTAATTTGTTAGTATATGCGCGTTTGCCGACACTGTTTATTTTTGTTAAAGATTTAATATACAACTAGTCCTGTAAGATTATGTGAACAAAATAAATGTATCGCGTCTATGGAAATATTTCTCGCCTTTTCCTAATAACTAAATGATCGAAATTGAACGGCATTTTTGAGTAGAATCCGTTAACACGGAAGGTTTTGAGGTTCCTTAAATATTGACAAACGAGTGAAGAAACAACAGCCGTAGTTCATTTTTGTAGAAAGAACTCATGATCCGTATGTGTCCTTTAATCGGCTTTTACTTCTGGGAAGATATGGGATTCTGTTTTTTGTTACTTGACAACCAATTACTAATATACCGGTACAATCAATACGTAACGTTAATTTCTTTTAAAATGAATACTAGGGCTCGAATAAAGCTGGCCATAAGTGTTACCATTTAAAAAAAAATATATTTTATATCGACGCACAACCTAGGCCATACATATTCTCTAATGATGATGTTTAAAGAGCAGAGTATTTATTATTTAGTTGCTAAGTAAAACCATCACAGTCGAGTGTAACTAACCTGTTAAATATTTGTATGAGGCCCGTAATGGGGATATCTGATGCTTCCTTATCATCATCATCATCAGCCACAGGACGTCCACTGCTGAACATAGGCCTCTCCTAAAGATTTCCAGACCGACCTGTTGGAAGCGGCCTGCATCCAGCGACTTCCTGCGACCTTTATCAGGTCGTCTGTCCACCTTGTAGGTTCCTTATACCCGTGCATTATTATGGCGGTAATGTCCGAGCATCTTTTTTATTTTTGTTCGTGTTGCCAGACTTCAAATACCATCGAAATCCCTATGGAAATTTCTCTGGTATGCAGGTTTCCTCACGACGTATACTTCGTTATTAAAGCAAGCGTTAATTAACAATTAGTACACATGTAACTTAGAAACGTTAACAGTTGGTAGGCCCCTAGTATACAAGGTGGTAGGTCCCTTGTATGCGAGAGGCCCTCTGTGTCGGTACCACCGCTTTGTCTATTTATGCCGCCAATGTCTCGGATTCTGTGTGGTGTTGTTTCTGTTTATGGGCAGGCGTGGCGCTTACCATCAGGCTAGTGACTCGCTCGTCTTGTCATTGAATTAAATAAAAAAAAGTTATGGTACATGCTTTTGAGACTGGTTTCGTACTCGACTTTCGTCTCGACAGTTTGTATCACTCCTATCGTCTGTATCAATTGCGTCGTCTACTTAGACCTATGACTGGAAAATATTCATTGATAAAATGGAAGAGATTAATAAGACATTAATAGACTATCTGTTAACAAAATATTATTTAACTTATAACTTTTCTCGTACAAAGAAAAAAATCTTTTTTTTTTAATACGTAGTTAAAGGCAGTGTTTGTGAAAGCTTTGTAAGGGTAGGCTTTTGGTACCGAAATTTATATGAATATATGGAGAGTTAATTGTGTTTTTGCAGTTTTATTTAATTATACCCTTATCCCTTGTGCTTGTTTACCACCGTAGGTATTTATAACGAACGTAATTCCAGCAATTTCAGACCATCTATAATAGTACCTATGTATAACACACAGAAATCAACTTGGCACCTCAGTGGAATGCGCTTCCCCTCCCACCACACCCCACCGCCTACCGCTCTCGCCCTCGACGCGTCATTACGGTCAGTAAATTAAATACTACCGTTGCGAACGCGCGTTCTTCGTGTTTTTTTCGTTGTTATTGTTGGACGGATTTTTGAGTGATTGATTATGGGGAAAACTATTCACAGTAGGGAAAGAAACATTATCTTGAAACTGATGCAGTTTTTTGAAAATGAAAAAAAGAATAAACGTTTCGTCATTCCTGTTAAATTATCTACACCGGGTAAAAAGAGGAAATCGAGTCTTTCACTAATGACTTTTACAATCTCATCAATAAAATAAATAATATATAAAATATATTTCACACCTGGTACTTGAATTTTTTATGCAGTTAGTACATTCCTATGACGTCATTACACCGAGGTGCCTAGTTAACTTCTGTGTGTAGTATGCACGATACGTGTTGCTACGTGATAAATGTTGTCGTACACAGTCTGTTAGCAGACATATTATGCATGATTCGACTCATTATGTCAAAAGTGAAGTAAAATTGCATTTTATTTTATTTGATTGAATGTCGAGACTGATGGTAAGCCCATAAACAGAAGCAACACCACACAGAACTTTGTATTACAACACACTGCATGACACTGAATTGCGCTCGTCACCCCGAGACATAAGATGTTAAGTCTCATAATGCCCAGTAATTTCACTGGCTTCAATATAATGTAATTTTTACCACATACTGTAAAGAAAACTGCATCAGGTATTTTGCCTATGATCCTAACGACGTCATTTTATCGAACGTGGACAGTTTTATTTATTGTCGGCGATAATTTTATTTCTTGTACGCCTGATATCTCGTGAGTTGCATGCTAAGCCGGCATTGTAGGCAATATGAGGCTGCTAGAACCAGAGTGGCCTAACTGCATTTTGATGACTTTTGAACAATTTGTATTTTCGTCGTTTATATTTTTCTGTTAGCCTGACGCGAGTCGGCTTTCTACAGCTTCACCGGACTTTCGGGCGAACGCTTTAGGCGCTCTCAACCCTTACATTTAAGCGACCTCGCTGAGGGCACCCCCTGTGGGGTACGGACCTCGGCTCAGGGCGGTCACTGGGGGAGGGCAGAGACATCTGCGATTATCATTTTTGGGGAGGTTTAAAACTACTGGTTGTTATCATCATCGGCTCGCGGGCCGGTACTAGGGTCAGGGGGGTTGCGGGGAACGCGGCGCGGTCCTCGGCGGCGAGGACGGTAAGTCGGTCTTGTGGAGTGTGCTTTCATGTATTCCTCTCTCCTTCGGATGGCCAGAGTGGTCGCATCGTCGGGATCGGAGAGGAGCCGCTAACGTATCTTCCTTTTTTACTTATATCTATGCCCGCAATTATGATTTTAAATATTGATATGAGCACAGGTGGGCGTGTAGTGGGGACATCTCACTATCTCGCTCGCACGCGTGCACCGTAATGGCCATTTGCCATGGTGACGTCAAAGTTGGCGTCGTCTGTTATTTGATAAGTGCCCCCTCCATCAGATTTGAATGATTTTTTGTGGACGATTTAATGAAATTCTTCTACAATAATTTTGGGTAAGGTAACTTATTGATTAAATTAATACAAATAATCAAGTCAATTACTCTATTATGAGTAACATTGAAATCGCTAGCCAATACTCGCGCAATTGCAATTTTAATCCAATGTTATCACAATTGGTTTCAAGGGTAAGATATAGGATTAATTTAGGATTAAGATTGCTATTGAATTCAAGAGTAAGTCAGCAGGTAGCTGCAATTGAACACAATATTTTTTTTTTTTTTTTTTTTTTTTTTTATATCCGATTGTATAACGAGACGAGCAAATCGCTCGCCTGCTCATAAACAGAAGCAAGAATACAAAGAACTTTGAATTACAAAGTACTGCACTGAACTGCGCTCGTCATCCCGAGACATAAGATGTTATGTCTCATAATGCCCAGTAATTTCACTGGCTTCAATGACCTTCAAACCGAAACACAACAATGCTTACACACTGTTGATTGGCGGCAGAAGTAGACAAAGCGGTGGTACCAATCCAGACGGCCTCTCGCATACGAGGGACCTACCTCCTTGTAAAACCTTATAAGACATTTGAAAATATAATTGTTCCTCATCTTTCTAAATTTCAGGCGACAGGCAGGAGTGGTTTATGTCGTATAATAATTACGCAAATTGGAATTTTTTTTTGGCGCAAAATTAACGAGTAACTGTCAAATTAAATAATCCTGTTAATGTTCTCCATTTACGCTGTGAATACATAGTACATGGTCTCGTGCCTTAGATCTCATTAAGTAACGCATTGGTCCAGTGACAGTGTGGTGTCATGAGTTTAAATCCGGGCATACAGAGCGAGAGCTAAAGTTATTATAATATGGTAAAGTTTTCATTTAATTTAACTGGCTTTGATATTCATCTAACGGGAATTATTAATGTATTCGCATTGCTATTGAGAAATGAAAGTGGACAAAGCTGTGGAAAAAACAGTCATTCGAGATTCTCTAGCTATTTAGGTAGTAAAATTATGATACAGAAGTCTTAAAAACACTTAAACGTACCGTAAGCAGATGCGTTAGCTCTTATCTTCAATAAAACAATGCAATTATTGTTTCTCATCTGTTGTGCTAGTACAGCGCCGGTGACCGGTATCGGCGCTCGCGTGCGTGCTCCGTATTATCCGTTACTCGGAATTGTGATAAAGCTATATTTAAAATGGATTGTTTGACGTAAATTATGGTAAGTGCTGTTTATTGATTTGTTTACACAGATTTACCTCGAAATACGACTATATTTGTCTATAGGTATACATATAATATTTTTTTTTATCTGGTAGTCACACTGTGGACACTTGCCTATAGCATTAATATCGCCAGTGATATTATTACCATCTCATGGAAAACCGATGTAGAGGAATGGGTGTATGTGCCCCTCTGGCAAAGGAGATCATGGTCATGGGCTGCGTGATCACTTACCATGAGGTGATCTGCTTACTCGTTTGTCGGTCGCTATAAGTTGTATTGGATTGCATGGATTGGTTGCATGGATTGAGGCCATAGCAACATCTACGAGGTTCAGTCTTAACCTTTTCCACAACTTTTAGGTACCTAGGTCCCTCGTATGCGAAAAGCCGTCTGGGTTGGTACCACCGCTTTATTTATGTTTGCTGCCAAGCAGCAATGTGTAGGCACTGTTGTGCTTCGGTTTGAAGAACATTGAGGCCAGTTAAACTACTGGGTATTATGAGATTTAGCCAAATCAAATCAAATCATTTATTGAATCAGTAAAATGTCAAACATCATTTAGATTCAGTCAAATTTTAACTCTACCGCCAGTTCGGAATGCTGATTCGTTAAAGAAGAACGGGCAAGAAACTCTAACGTTGCTCTTTTCTAAACTTATTACAATATATATTAGCACTACATACATTGAAGTATTATTTATTTGAGTTAGAGCAGCTCAATTTATTTTAATTTATAACATGTTGTGTCTCGGGGTAACAAACACAGGCCAGTGCCATACAATACGTTGTAATTAAGATACGCGTGGTGTTGCTTCTGTTTATTCAAAAGCGTGGCGCTTACTATCAGGCAAGTGACTTGCTCATATAGTCATACAGGCTAATAAAAAGGCTCGTGGCGCTTACTGGCTAGTGAGCTACAAATGAGTGTCTGGTGAACTCATTTTGAACCAGCTTTGAGTGGGATATGGTTTAAATTGAATGAGCAGTTGGAGGAGGTCATTGTGAAAAAGTAAAATAAATAAATAAAATACCCCAAGAACCCAACGAACTTGCGGTATCACAGCATCGAGACCTGAAATAAATATATTGGTCTCGGTGCGGGAATAGAACCCACAGCCTCTCGTTTCGCAGCACTCGCCCACTGTGTAACGGAGGCTGTCATAGCAGTAGGACATATCTAGAGGCAAAGATGGTAAGTTTGTTTGGAACAGGCAATATCCGAAACTTGTGAATTTAATCTACATATTATTATTTTTTCTATTTTAGTTAACTTAATTTTACAATTTTGCATGCTGTCTTCACCTATAAATACAATGGCATTAAACTTGTTTATTTTCCACTTTGTTAGCAAAATTGTATCGGTGTACATAAAAAAAACTGATATGACCCGCCCTGGGGTTGTCGACTTCGGAAAATGGAACTCGGATCTAGTGTACAACGTCTCATTCTATGGTAATACGGTTAGTTCCAACCACATATCTCGTATACCAATTGGATGCAATAACCGGACACTGGCACAAAATCCTAGGCTACATTATTACTAGGGATACATTTCATTTAATCGATTTTTCCATGAAGCCCCCTAAGAAACCACTACAAAGTGGTAGGTCCCTTTTATGCGAGAGGCCGTCTGGGTTGGTATCACCGCTTTATATATTTTTGCCGCCAAACATCAGTGTGTAAGCACTGTTTTGTTTCTCGTTTGAAGGACACTGAAGCCAGTGAATTTACTGTGCATTATGAGACTTGACATCTTATGTCTCGGGGTGACGAGCGCAGTTCCGTGCCATTCAGTTTTTATAAATCAACGTTATTGTGGTGTTGCTTCTGTTTATGGGCAGGCGTGGCGCTTACCATCAGGCGAGCGACTTGCTTTCCTCGTCATTCAATTAAATTAAATAAATCGGACCACATATATCTCGGATGCCAATTGGATGCAATAATCGGACACTGACACAAAATCCCAGGCTACACTACTACGGAATACATTTCATTTAATCGATTTTTCAATGAAGCCCCCTAAGAAACCGTCCAGACATTGATATTACAATTTAATGTCTGTAAGGAGACACCTCTAGATGGAACTCGATTGACCTCAATCACTAACCCGAGGACATACTAAGTAATCATTTGTAATTAATTGCGTTAACACCCCGCAGCTCGTCTGAAACATAGAATTAAGCGCCGCGAGGGGTAATTGTCGGGGGTGTTTGTATCCCTTACTATAGTTATATTGCATAATTTTAGGGGTTCATCAAAATAAAAATAGCAGAGTTACATGCCGTACTGGTCTCATTGCAGCAAGGTCCCGGGCCAGAAAATGCAAGAAACTTCAGCCTCCTCACGCTGACATGTAATAAATATTTGCAAAATATAAAAAAACATGCGGTTTTACTTTAACTATAGTTTATTTGCTTCAATGATGAGACGTATCATACGACGTAGGTCGCTTGGCTGATGATAAGTCTGGCCATAAACAGAAGCAACACAAAGCAAAACTTTGTATTACAAAGCACTGCATGAAAAAAAAAGAAGAAACATTTATTCAGCACAATTACAAAGACACACAACTAATTAGAAAAAAAACAAATGAAAATGCAAACGAAAACAAAAATATGGCATGGCACTGAACTGCGCTCGTCACCCTGAATAATGAATATGAGGCTTTAATATTCTTCGCAACACTGCTCAGAAATAGACGAAGCAGTACCAACCCAGACGGCCATCTGCATACGAGGGACCTACTACTTTGTAAACCTAGTAACCTTTTGCCATCAATAAACACATATCAGTTCCATTTATACTGAATGATGTTTCAATAATTCAGAATGCGCGTCGTTTTGCACAACAACAAAATCCACACGTGTTTAGAAAACTCAAGCTATCCATTCGAAATGGGGATACTGTAGTTTACTTGATTCCATATTCTCATCACTAACTTCCGTCTATCGTGATCCCGATTTAGTGCCAAGGTCAGTCTTCCATATTAGACGCTTCGCCCATTCTTGAACATCTTCCGAGTGAGATTACTTGGCTTTCATGTTTTTTTTAATTAACTGAATGAGGGGTCGAGCAAGGCTGACTGATGGTAAGCGTCACGTCTGCCCATCAACAGAAGCAACACCACACAGAACGGAATCACAACACTGCATGGCACTGATCTGCACTCGTCATGATTCTATAGCGAGCAACAGAATCGAACCCTTGACCTTGCGTTTCACAGCCAATACAAGCTGCCACTGGACCAATGAGGAAATATTCGATTAAGATTCTTGTCAGTATATATATTTTTTTTCGAGCACGGCAAAGTGACTGCACTATACCTGATAGTAACCAGCGACCACCAACAAACAATGAGTTTATCGGTGGTCACTAGAGTCATGCCGGCCTGTATAAATGCTTCTTCCCTCTTCGGAGAAGGAAGAAGCAAATCGAGGGGCCTGCGACAGGACAGGTGGATGACCGATGTAGGCACAGTGATACAAGGATGTACCCCTAGACTCGCCCCAATCAACTATCAAGACATGTCGTAAGCGATTCGGAAGAACCGGATATACACTTGCTGATCCTGGAATGCTATCCATTCAAGGCGTGTGGATCACTATGGCAGGTTTTAACACCATGTGTACGATGGTCGCTATCCGATTTGATATGAATATCCTACCACCAGCAAATAAACACGTAAATAATTCAAACATGGAAAGAAAACATACAATACTTACCTACCAATACGTACCTACGTACCTACACTACGACACTAACTTCATATGTACCTGTGTATAAAAGCTTTCAGAGTCGTTTGTTTTATTATCATACGATATCGTTCGGATAAAAGATAACACCATGTTATTCGACGTCAGAAATAGAACAAAATGAACGTGTACACGTATGTTGAACTTCGCACTATTTCGGTGTTGTTTACAGATCGATAGTCCACACAAACAATAGATGTAAATATTGAGTTGTCAATAGAATTTTATCGAATCGTAAATGTAGATTCTTATTACTTTTCATTTTAAATAGTATACATGCATGATGATGGTATTTGCTGATGGGAGGATACTTGTATCCGACCGGATAGCGACCACCGTACACTGGTGCTAAAACCTGCCATATTGGCCCACCTTGTGTGGGTCGCGTTCCAGGGTCAGCCAGTGTATATCCGGTTCTCTCCAGGGGGCTTGCCCCCTGATCCTAACCCATTTCCCATCCCTTTTTCCTTCCCTTCCCCCTTGGCCCTTTGGCAGGCCGGCATGATCTTGCCGACCTACGATGGACACATTGTTTGTCGTTGGTCGACACTATTCTTGGATTGCGCTACACTTGCCATCAGTTGTAGCGTAGTAACTTTGCCGAGCCAGGATAAAATATATATTTATGAGATATCCGCATAAAGTAAAATAAACACAGTCATTGTTAGTAGGGTTTGGTTTTAATACAAAGTTAACTTTTTTACACGAAGAACTAAACTCAAATTAACTTAACTAAGTCAATTTATGCTTTGTGAAATTAAAGTCGAAAAGGACGACAAGTTACTATAAGATGGTAAGATAAGTGGCGCTGTCGTCAAGCGCCCATTAGTTCATTTGTAACAGATTTGACAGATTATATTATATTATGTTATTTTTTTTTAATCCGAGCACGACAAAGTGACTGCACTACACCTGATGGTAAGCGTAGTGCAGTCCAAAAAACTAGTGAGTAGTAGAAGTTTTATAGAAAAATATTCCACACTACACAAATTACTATTTTCTCTAAGAACACTGATCACCACTATCTAGTGATGTTCATGTACAAAAAACATCGATATTTTTTCCGATATAATATATCGTGTACAAAAAATATCGATATTTTTTCCGATATAATATATCGAAACATTGTATCGATATATAGCGATATATCGGTCAAAAATATCGATATATTCGATATATCGAATTGTAGGAAGGAAAAGACTTTATTAGAAAATGATTAACAAAAATAATATCGAAGAGCTAAAAAAAAAAAAAAAAAACAACATTCAATACTTATTCTGGTATTTGATGTTGTTTTTTTTTTTTTTTTTAGCTACATCCGATACATTTTTCCTAAATATTCTACGATATCCTTATATCGGATAAAATATATCGATATCATATATCGACTTCAATGATTCGATAATATCGCATTGATTCGATATATCGGATAAAATATATCGATATTATATATCGACTTCAATGATTCGATAATATCGCATTGATTCGATATATCGAATAAATGTATCGATATTTTATCACATATCGATATATATCGAGCACCCCTACCACTATCCCTTCAAAGGTGATTCTAATGCCAATGGCGCCACGGCATAAACAAATAGAATTACGATGATGGATGTAGTTTTCATAAAGGCATTCAACTAATGTATATTTATTGCCAAATGGATTCGAACGTGGCGTTGGGTCCAGCTATGAATGGTGTAGCTCGTTGGAATGAAATTCTTGGCACTGCATAATACTACCGCATGTTCTAGATAATTCTGGCCTTCATCAAGGTTTTGATCATCTGATTAGATGCAGAATAATTATATTTCAATCTCGGGTTCTGTCTGTGTATCGAAAACAAAATGTTTATCAGTAAAACTTAAAATTTTACTGATTTACGAAGTTAGCGTTTAAGTTTTAGATTATGTATTTAAAACTATTATATAATCAAACTAATTATTAGATACTTTACAAATGTAAATTGCGATTGATTTGCTGTAATTTTTTGAGTATTTTTCGATCATACCCTACCATGTTATCTAAATTTGTATGACATCTTGAGGTAAATCCCATTGAAATCAAGAATAATCTGCATAATAAATATAAAACCTTTACAAACACTTTATCGGATCATGACATTAAAGCCAGTGAAATTACATTATGATACACAACACTTCTTCTCGGGTTGACGAACGCAGTCCAGTACCATGCAGTGTGTTGTGATTCAAAGATCTGTGCTGTGTCTGTTAATGGTTACCATCAGGCGAGAGATCTACTCGTATCGTCATTCAAGCTTATTGACGCGAGCATCTCTCTCTTTACGCGAACATATGGGAAGGCTGAAAATTTCCAATTTTGACAATGGAGTTTATTTATTGTAGTATTATATTTGTGGTTATGAATATCACACCGTTGGCGTTAGTTTCCCAGGAAATTTGAGGTTTGAGCTGGCGGGAATTCTAATTATTCGTGATAATAGTGAAATTCTAATGTAACAGGATTTTTTGTATGTTTGACAGCAATCAATGGTTACGTACATTATGGTTTTACCTTAGGTTCCACGCTACATCATTCCAACATAATTAGCTGCTGAGATAGTGGTAACGATTCGGTCGAGCCGGCCCATTCATGCTGTAGACAAAACTGTCTACAGCGTGGCTCTACCACTCATAAATAAATATCGGCATAGAATATATAAATATGGCTTTTATTTAGCAGTAAGTGGATTTTTGGGTGTGGGTAGTCAGCCCAATAAGATCATAAATCAGAGCTCCCAAATTGAGTATAAATTAAAATTCATTTATTTCAATTACATATTAGATTTATGACAATTTTGAAAAGTTAACTATAGCTACTTGCCGGTGTAGTGTTATCTCCTCTTAAATACTACTTTTAATTCACTTTAACACTCACTTCACTTAAACTGCATTTCAACTAATGGATTCAATCAAGGAAACCCTGGCTGATATGATGGAGATGTTCCATAAAAGGATGGCAGATTTTGATGCTGAGCTACAGAAGACTTCAACTTCTGCCTCATCATCAACTTCCAGTGTGGCGTCAGACTTCTCATTATTCCGCACATTTATTACACAAGCACTATCTAATCTCCAACAACAACTTGAGATGCTTGCCCGTAATATGGATAATCTTGAGATGAGAGGCCGTAAGAAGATCTTGTTGCTGCATGGTGTTCCAGAGGAGAGCAAGGAGGACACTGCACTCGTAGTGTCAAGCATCATCAAGGATCGCCTTAAGATTCCTGACTTTACACCTGAGGAGATCAAAAGGTGTCATAGGATGGGACGACCTACGAGCGGTAAGAAGTCACGGCCTATCCTTTTTAAGCTTCAGGATTCATTGGTCCGCAACAAAGTCTGGGGCGCAAAAACTAAATTGAAGGGCAGTGGCGTCACTATGTCCGAGTTTTTGACCAAGGCTAGGCACGACCTGTTCATGTCTGCTCGGGAAAAGTTTGGAGTTAACAAGTGCTGGACTCAAGAGGGCTTCATTTATGTTCTTGGGTCGGATGGAGTACGGCATCGTGTTATCACAGCGCATGATTTAGCCCAGATTCGTCGTGAGGAGATATCCGAAACTCCTGTGGGTTTGGCCGCAACTTCAAAGACCAAGCGTGCTGCCACTAGGAGACGTTGAAGCGGGTGTTTTCCTGTTGTCTTTAACTTTCGTGCAGTGTGGGTAATCTGTGCAATACTTATGTACCTTTTATAGTATTATAATGTGTCGTTATACTATAAATATGTAATATGTGCGGTATCAATTTTATTTCTGTTAGATTGTTGTGACAACTGTGACAAGTGAGAACTGTCAGTTGTTTTGTTTTTCCTTTTGTTTTTTTAGTCTCGCACTCCTTGTCTTTTTAGCATCTCTGTAGTACTTCGATAAGATTACCCGCTTTGTATTTATGTAAAATTTGTATTTTATTTTTTGCAATTAGTGTTAAAAGTAATTAGTGTTGTTATAGTGTTTCTTGTTTTAGTTTAATTATGTTTAACCGTTGGCAATATAGCCTAACACAACCGGCAGGTGGATGAATTGAAAGTTGAGTATATTTTTATTTGTTTATAAAATTAAGTATTTTTAGTTGTTATAGATATTTATATTATATATAAATATATTTATTTTATATTATGTACGACGAGAGTAGTGATTCAGATCATTTTCACTCTGCTTGCAGTGACAGTGACAGCTTTACGAGTATTCCTTCACTCTGTGACACCCTCTCTTCTAAATTCTCTGATTTTCCTAAAAATTTCAATGTTGTGCATATAAACGCTCAGAGTATTCCGGCTCATTTCCCCGATATGCTGGCCAGCTTTGACTGTACGAATCTTCATGCTATCCTTGTTTCCGAATCCTGGCTCAAGCCATGTCTTCCTTCTGTTTCTTATAATCTGCCTGGGTTTCAGCTTATCAGGAACGACCGTGCTGTTGGTGGTGGTGGTGGGGTTGCCATATATCTACGTACCTATATTCCTTTCTCCATAGTACACATGTCGCCCCAACCACCACCATCAAATGCTGGTGAACATCTGTTCCTTGAGGTTGAACTCCAGCACACCAAAATCCTCCTTGGTGTCTATTACTGTCCTTCACTGCGTATTGATTACTTTTCTTCTCTTGAAGCTATTCTAGATTCACTTATCCCTTCGTACAGTCACACTATAGTCATGGGCGACTTTAACACATGCCTTCTTAAGAAGGATCATCGTTCTTCTTCTCTGCTTTCTGTTTCGGGCTCTAATAATCTTTCAGTTCTACCTCTCAATGCTACTCATCACTTTCCTAATTCTATGCCTTCTTTGCTTGACCTCATCTTTGTTTCCTCTCCAAATCTGTTTGAGAGTTATGGACAATGCTCAGCCGATGCATTTTCATACCATGACCTTATCTTTCTATCACTTAAAGTTCGCCTTCCTAAAGCCAAACGGAAAGTTGTGATGAGACGTAGTTTTCGTGGGATGGATGTGGATAAACTTCGTGAGGATGCCGGCAACATTGACTGGGCTCCAATATTTACATCAAAGTCTGTTGATGATCAAATTAATTTTTTTATAACTAAGCTGATTGAGTTATATGATGTGCATGCCCCAATTCGCGCTATAAAAATAAAGCATCTCCCAACACCATGGCTAACAGACGATCTCAAAGATCTCATGCATAAAAAAGCTGTAGCTAAGGCCAAATACAAGCGACGGCCAATTTCTCGCAATTGGGATAATTATGTGGCCATCCGTATTCACTGCAACAAGATGTGTAGGAACGCACAACGCCGACATATCCACGATTCTGTAAAGAATAATGATCCAGCAAAAGTTTGGAAATTTCTTAGATCTATGGGAGTTGGGAAATCTCAAAATATTGATCCTAACAATTTAAACATTGATTTACTAAATTCCCATTTCACTGCGTCAGCTAATTTTGATAGTGCTACTAAAGACAACACAATTAGATATCTTTCTACTCTCCCGACTCCTAAGTATCCTCAATTTGTCTTTAGTCAATTTTCTGATTGTGATGTTAAAAAGAGCATACTATCGATTGCCTCTGATGCTGTCGGAAGTGATTGTATAAGCCGCAAGATGATCGTACCTATTCTCGACCAAATTCTTCCTATCCTCACTTATATCCTTAACTCTTCTATTTCCTTTGGTGTATTTCCTTCGTCATGGAAAAACGCTGAAGTTATTCCTCTGCCTAAACGACGTAATCCTACAACTTTTTCCGACTATCGTCCTATATCTATACTTCCCTTCCTCTCTAAAGTAATTGAAAGTCTAATACATCACCAATTGAGTCTTTTCCTGTCTAATAACAACTTGCTTAATCCTTTCCAATCTGGTTTTCGACCTGGTCACAGTACTACTACTGCGTTAGTGCATATCACTGACGACATCAGGGCGGCTATGGAAAGTGGTAAGCTAACTGTTCTAGCCTTGCTAGACTTTAGTAATGCCTTTAATACTGTGGATTACGATGTTTTGATTGAAATATTATGCTCTATTAACATATCTCCAACAGTAATTGACTGGTTTCGTAATTACCTGAAGGGCCGTCGGCAGCGTATTCGCTTGGAAGATGCACATTCTTCTTGGTGTGATATATCTGTTGGCGTTCCCCAGGGCGGCGTTTTATCTCCTTTACTCTTCGCGTTATTCATTAACTCTATCTCTGATCAACTCATTTCTTCCTACCATCTTTATGCAGATGATTTACAAATTTATTACTCTGCACCAGTTGATCATATCACGGAAGCCATTGGAGCAATTAATAAAGACCTTACTAAAATTAATGAATGGAGTAAGGCGTTCGGTCTCAAAGTTAATCCTATGAAGACCCAGGTCATTATTGTTGGCAG
The DNA here is from genome assembly GCA_949126905.1 of Amorpha juglandis. NCBI lineage: Eukaryota > Metazoa > Arthropoda > Insecta > Lepidoptera > Sphingidae > Amorpha > Amorpha juglandis. The sequence goes on from OX421368.1 coordinate 3,177,957, forward strand.
CTCCAGGATGATTTCCAAACTAGATTTCGGTAGACTTCCCCATGTTTTGTCCGATGGTTGTATTATTCCTTTCAGTGATAAGGTAAAAAACTTGGGGATACTGATTGATAAAAATTTATCTTGGGGTCCCCAACTGCAAGAATTGAGTCGCAAAATGTTTGCAGCTGTTGGGTCCTTGCGACGTTTACGTAATTTTCTGCCCATTCCCACGAAAATTGCACTTGTGCAGTCGCTTCTTTTTCCTCTCCTTGACTATGCTGATGCCAGCTATCTAGATCTTACAGAAGCCCAATTTGAAAAACTTGAGAGGCTTCAGAATTTTTGCATCCGGTTCATATTTGGACTACGCAAGTATGACCACATATCTGAATTTCGGACTAAACTCAAGTGGCTACCTATACGCCTTCGCCGAAATACTCGAATTTTATCTTTGTTGTACTGTGTTTTGTTCCTTCCTACTTCTCCGTTTTATCTTAAAGACCGTTTCCACTTTTTGAGCAGCACACATGAACGATCTTTACGATCATCAGTGAATTTAGAACTCGAGATTCCCAAGCATACCTCCAAATTCCTCGATAAGTCATATACGGTCCATGCTGCCCGTTTGTGGAATGACTTACCTGTGTCAATAAGAAGTGCTAAGTCACTGCCTATTTTTAAAAGACTCGTTAAGCAGCACTACTTGTCGCTTTAATCTGATTGTTTTTTATTCTCTTTTCTCTTTCTTTCCTTGGTTTTCTTTTTCTTTCTTTTAAATATATATAACGGATATACACTCCTTTGCAAAAAAAACGGGCGGGTTTGATTTTTTAACATTATTGGTAATAATTTAGTTCTTCAGAGGTTTTAATAGCCAAACTATGTTACTGGCACTTAATAAAGAGTCTGGGTATGAAAAAAAGTTCATTCCAAATTCAAAACTTTTGTTTTTTAAATTATTAATCCCTTTTTCATTTTGTGACACTTTTCGCGGGTTTGCGGTTAAAAGGTTATCAAGCAACTAAAAGTAACTTTTCGTTATTTTTAGTACAACAATTTATGTTTATCGCATAATTCTGCCTTATTGTGACTTAAAACAGATATCTTTGTGTCTATCGTAATGGCAGAAAAAGCAATGAGAGCTAGTAAAATTATAGCGCTGCTGGAAGAGGGGTGTAGCCAATGTTACGTCTCACAGCGGTTAAACGTGAGTCGTTCAACCGTACAAAGAACCTGGACTCGATACCAAGAGACAGGTTCCGTTCAGAGAAGGCAAGGTTCTGGGAGAAAACGTTGCACACAGCCGCGAGACGATCGCTTTTTAGTGACTCAGGCGCTGAGGAACCGCAAATGCAGTTACATAGACCTCAAAAGAAACCTTGAAGAGGTACGAGGAGCACAAGTTAGCCTATGGACTGTGAGGAGAAGACTTTTAGCTGCTGATATACGTAGTCGACGACCAGCGCGGGCCCCCAAGTTACTCCGTGAGCACCGGATTGCGCGGTTGAGGTTCGCTAGAAATTGCCTATCTTGGACACCAGGTAACTGGAGTAGCGTACTCTTCTCCGATGAGGCTCGAATTTGTCTGCATGGTGAGGACCGACGTCGGCGAGTGTTACGAAGACCAGGGGAACGCTATGCCGATGTGTGTTTTGAAGAAATCACCCCTTATGGTGGAGGGTCCGTTATGTTTTGGGCGGGCGTAACTTCCAACTATCGTACCGAGATAGTATTCATAGAAAATGGCTCACTAAATGCGCATAGGTACATAACAGAAATCCTTTCTCAAAATGCACAACCCGCACTGACTGTAATTGGTGAAGATGCCATTTACATGGACGATAATGCTCGGGCCCACCGTTCTGGCGACGTAGATGCTTATATGCAAGAGGTCGGTATTCGTCGTTTGGATTGGCCAGCGCGGAGCCCCGACCTTAACCCCATTGAGCACGTTTGGGACCTCCTAAAAAGGCGAGTACGATCTGTCCAACCACCTCCACAAAACATCAGAGAGCTTAAACGTGTAATCTCGACTGAGTGGGAACACATTCCACAGGACACCATCAAAAGCCTGGTGGGAAGCATGCCAAGACGATTACATGCCGTAATCGCTGCAAGAGGAGGTCATACTCGTTATTAATTTTTATTTTTTAATGTCTCTTTTATTAAAATACCATAAAAATACTCGTAGTCTTAATTTCATTATACCCATAAAAATGTCCATTTTAACACGGCTCTCTGTTTACATTGACTAAAACACCGATACCAGGATAAAAGTGTTAAAAAACTAGATTCTCATTGATAATAAGAAATTTCTAGTCATCCAAGCTAATGACATACTAAAAATATAATAATATTTACCCATAGAAAAGCTAAGGTAAAGTGTGTGTGTAAGGTGCCCGTTTTTTTTGCAAAGGAGTTTATATTAATATGATTTGTATATGTATGTAGTTTATGTAGAGATTGTATTATGTATTTATTTATGTATATAATGTATATACGTGTATAGTATTATTATATTAGAATATATTAAAATATGTACATTTATTCTGTGTAAGCTTCATTTATATGTTGACCGCCCGCTCATTTACCTATCAACCCAGTCCATCCAATGGTTGCCTGGAAGAAATTGCCGTTAGCAATAAGGCCGCCAATTGTACTTCTTTTTATTATTATAAGATGTCTGTTGTATAGTTTTAATACTTTATATTTGTGATGTACAATAAAGTTATAAATAAATAAATAAATAAATAAATATTTTAACGTAGGTATAAAAATCAAATCAAATGAAATCAAAATAGTTTACTTGTAAGAATGGGTGTTAAATAACAGACCTAAATCAAAATAGTTTATTTGTAAGCATAGGTTTAAATAACAGATATATTCTCTTTGGTTCTGCGCCCGTCCACTTGTCTATGTTCGTCTATTACCGGTCGGTTTCAATAAACGATCTTTGTTGGATTCTCCGCTTAGATAGCCCAAATGAGCCAATCAGAATACGGTTTGAAGGTCACGGGTACAAATAACTTATTTCATTGATTGATTTCCGTGATCTTTCTGGATAATCAATCTAAGATTGTTCATTAAAATCGGCCATAAAGCTGTAAATAAGACTAAATTAATTTGTGCTCAATTTGCATGCCGAATTTGTACAGAAGCGCTCAACTTATGTAAAATAGTGAATTTGTGAGTGAATAGATTCATGTGAAAAACCAATAAACTCTTTGTAATCTATTCGAAAACTCGATTACGATTTTAGAACATTCTAAACAAAAGTGTCAATAACATAAAACCTCTAAAAACGCTGCCACTATACGATTTACGTAGGTACCTTCAAGAAAAGAGCCTTCTCTTTCCTCAAAGGCAGGCAACGGTCCAGTGATTCATCTGGTGTGTAGGTGCTTCTGGGCGGTGGTGATTACTTACCATCATGGTACTTGCTCAGTTGCCCTCTATTCCATAAAAAAATAGAAACTTTTTAACTACAGATAAGACCGAAAAACAACTAGAAACCAAAAGATAAAAGTAAACATTTTGAGTTGGTGGTATAAACCATTGGCTATTAAACAACAGTACCACTGACTCAAAATTGTTTAGTTTTATTATCAGCATTTTAGTTATTTTGAGTCGGTTTTATTTTATGTTAAAAATATTTTTGTATATTTTTGCGGGGCACTAATAATAATGATCTTCATATAACCACATTTAATTACAACATTACAGCTCCAATTCGGAACAATCAACAAATAAATTATTATTAAGTATATTATTATATCATACAACCATATTCCAATTAACAAATGAACAAATCTCTTAAAAGTCGCTTGAAAATATGACTGCACCCGGATACTTCCCCGACTGAGGTGTTTTTCCGTCCTCAATGACATTAAGATTTTTTATATTCCGATTGTTTCGCTCAATTAGTCTGCTAACTATTTTTTACATCGCTAATTAATGAGAGTATTCATACTTAATTATCGCTCGATTTAATGGTGAAGGAAAACATCATGAGGAAACTTGTATGCCTGAGGATTCTCCACGAAAATTGCAAAGGTAAGAATGTGAAGTCTACCAACTCGCATTGTGATAGCGTGGATGACTAGGACCTACTATAATCCTTCTCCTTAGTGAGCGGGAGCGTGCCCAGCAGTGGGACGTACCTAATAATATTGTACATTACATATTACGTACATATTAGTATTATAATTAACGAGATCGTCTTCTGGAAAATTGCGTGAAAAAATTAAGTGTATGCGTAAAAAAAAAAAATTAGACATCAAAAAATAAAGGACAATCGAGTATCGTTTTATCCAAGCCAGTATTTTTTATATCGTGACACAGAACGTAGTATAATGCACATGATGGTAATTGCGGTGCAGACTGCAGTCCAAGCCGGCCTGAAGTCTAAATAAAACGAACAAGCCAACAACAACAAAATGTTTGATTTTTCATAATGTCTACGGTGTCCATTTAATCAGCTTCATAACTTACTATTTATTACTTTCATGCTGGTGGGAGGGTTCTTGACCATATTTCGTCTGGATAGCACCCACCGTACAAATGGTGAAATGCCGAACATAGAAGTTAATTCCGGTGAGTTTCGGCGGTAAGTGTATTTCCAGTTAGGTACTTTCGGAATAATTCTGGCGACCGACTAGTGATACAACGTCAAATTACGGTCGATATCACATTGGAACTATTCTGTATTTTCCATATGGGTATATTATTTGCTTGAATGGCAAGACTAGCAGGTCGCTAGTCAAATGGTAAGCCTAGCTGCCCATAAACAGATACAGCACCACACAGAACTGTAAATAACTTCGTTGACAATATTGACGTTTGCAAAAAACATTTTCAGAACGCTTGGGTAGATATTATTAGGCTATTCTTTTCTTTATACGTTTAATAACTGACTTATGAGTGCAAATAAAGACTTAAATTAAGGTCGCCAGACACCATCGAGAAGCGAAATTAATTTAGAAGTTAGGCTTTTATCTTTAGAGTACGATGCACGTCGCATAAGCCTCGGGTTTTTGTGAGTAATGAAGTTACCTGCGTGCCTTGATTATTGCGCGTTTAATAAATATCTAATTTAATTAATAAATTGTTGTTTTCGTTAGATTCGGAGTGTAATGGTCAACCAACTTCTTAGGCACAAAGCCAACTTCACCTGCATGTGGTACACTCGGTTTTTTTTTATCCTGGCTCGGCAAAGTGATTACGCTACCCCTGATGGTAAGTGTAGCGCAATCCAAGAATAGTGTCGACCAACGATAAACAATATGTCCATCGTAGGTCGGCAAGATTATGCCGGCCTGCCAAAGGGCCAATGGGGAGGGGAAAGAAAAAGGATGGGAAAAGGGTTAGGATCAAGGGGCAAGCCCCTTGGGGAGAACCGGATATACACTGGCTGACCCTGGAACGCGACCCACACAAGGTGGGCCCCTATGGCAGGTTTAGTACCAGTGTACGGTGGTCGCTATCCGGACGGATACAAGTATCCTCCCACCAGCAAACGGTTAATTATAATCGGACGAGGCAATGCCGGAAAATGGTTCGCGTTGCGGGTTGTGGGGCTCAGACGGCTGGTTGCCCCACATAATTAGTTACTATATACGCTAATTGTGAGTAGTTTAGGTATGTCATGCTGTCATGACAAAACTGTCTATAGCGTGGCTCTACTACTCATAAGTAAATATTGGCATAGAAATGTAAATATGGCTTTTATTTAACAGTAAAGGTGTACTAGTGGATATTATTACATTAACAAAGAATAAAATTATGACCAAAAACATTTCAACACTAAAGTAAGAGAATATATTACTATGTGAGATAAAGCCGACACTGGCATGGTCTGACAAAATGGTAGTACGCTATTTTGTTGTATAGACGTCCATTAAGACAGTCATTTACCTTTAATTACTCGAAGCGACAGTTGTCATGCCTTTGGGAATGCATTTTACTTTCGTTCCATGTTTTTACTGAGTAGTTTGCTGTTATAGTTAAGTAGAAAATAGAAATCATGTGATCAAAAATGTCACCGCTTCTATTCGATTTTGAATTTGACTGCAAGCGTGCAATAAATGATGGAACGCATCATTATAATGTTTATTCTGACATCAATCGCGAATGACCATTTTTTATGAAAACACTTTAGGTAAAACCCGCCAATCTTAATCATCATTTAATCAGGTAACGCTTTACACAATTTGTTATTATTATTTGATTGAATGACCAGATGAGCAAGGCGCTCTCCTGATGGTAAGCGCCACGCCTGCCCATAAACAGAAGCAACACCACACAGAACCTTGAATTTCAAAGCACTGCATAACAATGAACTGTGCTCGTCACCCTGAGACATAAGATGCTAGGTCTCATATTCACAACTAGCTTTTGCTCGCGGCTCCGCCCGCGTGAACGTTTAAAATTGACAAAGTTTCATACAAACTTTCATCCCCTATTTTATCCCCTTTGGGGTAGAATTTATCAAAATCCTTTCTTAGCGGATGCCTACGTCATAACATCTACCTGCATGCCAAATTTCAGCCCGATCCCTCCAGTGGGTTGGGCTGTGCGTTGATAGATCACTATGCCAGTCAGTCACCAATGAGTTTTATATATTTAGATTAATATGATGTCATTCTGGTAGCAACCATGGATTGAATTGGTGACAAAATAAGAGTCTAATCTCAGTCTTAAGATTCGAATAGCAATAGATTTACATGTCTAGACCAGCGTTCAGCACTTGTAGGGTTTGCACAGCGTTTGCACATTTCGAATCATAAATTACTTCAAATTTTGAAGAATTACTTTAAGGACAAAGTACTTCGCATATCTCAAAGGTTACCGTGGTTTGAAAACTAAAATGAAACTGAGTACCGACCAGTAAAGGACAGCGCAAACGTGTCAACTTTTAGTTGCTATCGTAAGCAATGCAAAAATAAACTTAATGTTTGCAGTACATAAATCGCTGGCAACTGTCGCCGGTGGCTAATACAGGTTGACTTGGACTTGATATTTTAGTTACTTCAATTTGGTATTCGGACTCATGTCTCATGAGGGAGTGGTACAACAATTTGCATTTAAATAGAACTTTGAGTCTATATACTCGTGTCTGTATGAGAGACATTAATGAATACGACTCTGTGGAATCGATTACGTGGAAGGAACACGACTATAAGCAACCGTAGTTTTTGTTCTATCTTTTCTTTCATATAGACCAATGTTTTTTTATAGATAAAAACTATGCTGGTGGGAGTAACATAGTGAAAAACACATATTATTATATGTGCATTAAAGCCAATGAAATTACGGGGTATATAAGACAAAGGCATCATGTCTCGGGGTGACGAGCGCAGTTCTGTAACATGCAGTGCTTTGTAATTTAAAGTACTATGTGGTGTAACTTCTGTTTATGGGCAGGCGTGGCGCTTACCATCAGGCGAGCGACATTCATCATTCAGCGACAGATCAATTAAAAAGAAATATATACTTTTCTACATATTATCTTAAATAATAACTTAAAACAAAATTATATTATTACTAGCTTTTGCTCGCGGCTCCGCCCGCGTGATCAAACAAACAAACAAACAATCAAACTACAGCTTTATAATATTAGTATAGATTTGGGTAGCTTAGCAACGGGAGCCTTCAAATAATATTATTTGGGTAGCTTAGCAACGGAAGCCTTCAAATATGAATAATTTTCCCCGTTTTTGCAACATTTTTCACTGATGCTTCGCTTCTAATGGTCGCAGCGTAATATTATATAGCCTAAAGCCTTCCTCGATAAATGGACTATCCAACACAAAAATAATTTTTCAATTCGAACCAGTAGTTCCTGAGATTAGCGCGTTCAAACAAACAATCAAACTCTACAGCTTTATTATATTAGTATAGATTAACATATTATCTTAAATTAATTGTTTTAATAGCTTAGACCGGCCAACGAGCAGGTGGGTACCTGATGGTAAGTATATCCACCGCCTATGTACGCCCACAATACTAGAAGAATCATAGGCGCGTTGCCGACCTTAAAGGGAAAGGATAATTAAAGATTTGGGCCTTCGGATATCTCACTCACCATGCGATACGCAGCAACAAGCCGCTACTTTAACTTGGTCTTCTGTGACACACTGGTAAGGACCCGGTCGAACCGGCCCATTCTTGCTGGCTCTACCACTCATAAAACTATTACTTATCGAATAACATAATTATGGGGCAGTGCTAGTATAGCGGAATTAGAATTCTGTTAGACGATTACATCGTACGTTTTAACTGTCACCCGCTATTAACCGACTGAATAACATGCTCCGCTGATTTTATCGCACGCACCAATGTGAATGTATTTCTTATGGAATGGAATGGTAGTAAAATGTATTATTTGTTCTAATTCCCCAAACCATTCAGTATCCTGAGACACACGCCGCCTATCTCCCTGTTTTGTAGTTGTTTGAATAATTTTGTTATTGTTTTGTACATCGTTTCGTTTTCCTATTCTATTTTGTAGTGTGTTGTTGAATAAATGTTTTTTTATTTCTATTTCCCGAGATATCTAGGGTTTTTTTTATCGGAGCACTATAAAGTGATTGCACTACACCTGATGGTAAGCGTAGTGCAGTCCAAAAAACATGCAATGCAACAAACAATGAGTTTATCGGTGATCACCAGAATCACGCCGGCCTATATAAATGCTTCTTCCCTCTTCGGCGAGGGAAGAAGCAAATCGAGGGGCCTGCGATAGGACAGGTGGATGACCGATGCAGGCACAGGGATACAAGGATGTACTCCTATACCCGCCCAAACTAATCATCAAGTCATGTCGCCAACCTCTCTGGAGACCCGGATATACACGTCTGATCCTCGAAAGCGTAACTATGGTAGGATTAACACCATGTGTAGAGTGGTCGCTATCCGGGCGGATGTGAATATACTACCACCTGCAAATATCTATATATATCGCCATAAATGGACAGTTGAAATACAAGTGACTACTCATAAACACCTACACCTTAAAACATCTAACCCGTTGTTTAAAACTCCATGTTACGTAAGTGTGCTGTGTCAGTAAACCTTCTGTGACTAATCGTGGGGAATAAATCACGTCTCGTCGCCGACGACACAAACGACCACTATATTTTACGATCACCACAGCTAAACGACGTGGCGACGCTGGCAAATATGCGCATCAGTAATCAGTTGTATTGTTTTATGGATATTTTATTTAATTGAAAGACGAGCGAGTCGCTCGCATGATGGTAAGCGCCGCGCCTGCCCATAAACAGAAGCAACACAGAACTTTGAATTACAAAGCACTATATGGCCCTGAACTGTGCTCGTCATCCCGAGACATAAGATGTTAAGTCTCATAATGCCCAGTAATTTCACTGGCCTATAAACAGAAGCAACACCATACAGTACTTTGAATTATAAAGCGCTGCATGGCACTGAACTGCGCTCGGCACCCCGTGGTATATGAAGCGAGTCTGTCGCTAATGCGAAAAAAAATTATATCTGGCAAATCGTACTGTGTTTTATATTGCATATTGATTATCTGACTAAGTAATCATATCTGAGACTCATAAATTATATGACGCTCGCTGCCACTAGACTAATATAGCTTAAGAATGATATAATTATTTCAGATATGGCGTTTAAAATAAACAGCATTTAGATAAATGAAAAATTATAAACAAGGTGCGGAAATTAAAAAAAAACTATCACAAAATTTAATTTATAGCAATCCATTACGCTCCCGAGCTTCTCTCAAGTGATAAAAACAAAAGTATTCACTTTGGCATCATTTTTCCTCGATAAGAGTGACGCCTTGTCGCAGCTGACAGGTGAAAAGCACTCCGCATTGTGTGAATGCTTTTGGGACTTGGAACTTGTTTAGAATTTATTTTTGAATCCAACAACGTAGCTGTACAGTCAGCGCTCCATTGTCCAGTTTGAACCAAAAAATAAAAAAGCCAATTCATTGAGCGGAATACCTTGGCAGTTCGATGAATGCATTTGCTCTTTTTTAATTACGATGAAATCTTTTAGAAATCCCTCCATGGCGGTGCAATGAATTTATTGAGGTTACCCGCGTTTCGATTTATTGTAGATAATTAATGGTTGGGTCCTATCTCCTACGATGGATTCTATTCATTTGCCCCACTGGTTTCCTGATCAAAGCATTTGAACATACGGTCTACAACACAATAATTAGGTATTTTTAGGTTTCCGTGCTGAAGGAGTACCAACGGAAACCTATTACAGAATCTTATAAAACGTGTCCTAGTAGTCAGTGCCGGCCTGAAGATAGTTTTAGAATGGACAAAGATCAAAACATAGTGCCTCTTATTTATTTAAAAGTTAATATCGTCACTGGAGCTGGTGTGAGGATATTCGTATCCGCCTGGATAGTGACCACCATACACGGTGTTCAGACCCACCATAGTGACCTTGTGTGGGTCGCGTTCCGGAGTCAGCCAGTGTTTATTTGGTTCTCCCTAGAGGGCTTGCCCCCTGATCCCATACCTTTTCCCATCCCTTAGTTCTTTCACTTCTCTTCGACCCTGGGATGAGATACTGCGGGGGTCGCCAGTATCCCGTTAGCAGGGACCCCTGTAGTTCATCCCAAGAGTCAAAAAATATATCGTTACAGGAAAGGCGAACATATTGAAGCGTCAATACGTGAACTTTAAAGTAGATAATTTTAAAGTTGTTTTTTTAAGACAAAAATTCATAATAATTGTATTACGAAAAATATGATCATAATAATAAGTTTTATCATCATATCAATAAAATATAAGTTTTAGTGAAAATTTTCCGGTAGGTAAATTTATATGAGTTTTTTATCGTCAAAAACAACTTTAAAACACTCTACTGTAAAGTTCACGTATTAGCGCTTTAGTATTTTTGCCATTACAGTGACAATATGCTTTAATGGTTTCAACCTGCACTGTAAGGATTGCCTTGCTAATACATTTCGGAGGTACGAAGAGTGAGAAATCCGGAGACTCAAATCTCCCCCTCCCCTTCGTGACCCCTTATTATCTCTTTTCTTTAAGGTCAGCAACATGACCGTGTTTTTGGTACTGTGGGCGTTCATGGGCGGTGTGGACAGGTGACCCAGTTGCTCGTGCCACCCTTTGGTATAAATAAATTCCTATTTAATATAATAGTGAAGTTGGTCAAAAACAATTTTCTGAAATAGACATTTTTTTCTGATATCCTTTGTACCAACCAGCCAGCGGCAAGACCTTTCAGTTTTTTTTTTTTTTTTTTTTTTTTATAGCATAGACCGGCAAACAAGCAAGTGGGTCACCTGATGGTAAGTTATCTCCACCGCCCATGTACGCCCACAATACCAAAAGAATCGTGGGCGCGTTGCCGACCTTAAAGGAAAGGGATAATTAGGGATTGGGAAGGGGAGAGGGATTTGGGCTTCCGGATATCTCACTCACCGTACGAAACGCAGCAGCAAGCCGCTACTTTACGTCGGTTTTCTGCGAGACAGTGGTTACGACCCGGTCGAGCCAGCCCATTCATGCTGTAGACATTACTGTTTACAGCGTGGCTCTACCACTCAAGTTTTATAATATCCAGGGAAAACAAAGTTGGATATTTAACTCTTTAATGTTTAATTAAAAACTTTCCTTTTATCTTTAGGTGAATTATTAAAACTGTCTAAATTGTTGTATAAATAAGTATACACTTGTTTATAAAAAGGTTAAAAGGTTCTGACTTACTTAGAAAATTTTATTTTCTTTTTACCCGACTGCAGTAGGAAAGGTATATGAGTCTCATGAGTTATGCGAGTATTGGACATAATTTTACCTTGAAATAAAACTAATTTAAACAGATTTTATCGCGGTTTTTATTTAATTTTGGTCCCGATGTTTCGAAAGCTTATCAGTCTTCGTGGTCATGGGATGGACTGCTTCCACGGAAGAACACTCAGTGATAATTAACGTAAACGTAACGTTGTTTGTGACAAATCAGGCATAGCGACGACATCCCTATAATGAATTTACTGATACATTTGCTTACTATCAGTAGTGTTTTGACAGATCTTTCATACGAAATATGTCGAAAACTTACTGCCAGTAAGCAAATCTATCAGTAAAAATGCTATTAGTCAAACAAAAATGGTTATTAGATCCCCAACCATATGACGCGCGTTATGTTCGTATAACGTAATATCGGTCGCTGTCATACGTTACCAAAAATGCTGATAAAATACTCCAATGAAGAGATCACGCAGTAATGGAATACGAAGTATGTTATTATATCGTAGTTCACAGAAGCCATCCATTTTTATACTCACTAGTGACTCCTTGACATCCGATAATCATCCCAACCCAGTGATTGATTACTGTCAACCCGATGCTTCGACAATTTTAATGTTAATATGACATAGATGGATCTTATATGAAAATAAATAACATTTTTAAGAATATATTTAATTACATTCAACTCTAGTCCACGATCAACACGGGCGTGGGCAGACAACATAAATAAGTTCGCAGATTGCGTCGCGCTCCAGTGTCCGACTTTGCACAATGCGCTAACTATTCCTACGGGATGGAACAGTTCAACTTAGCCAATAACCTTTATTGTGTACGGCAGAAAGTTAAACTATAATACGTATGATTAGGGTCACGGGGAACAGTAAACAAACTTCGATCTTATCTCATTCAAATAGAGTTGAATATGTATTAAAGAAATGTTTTCAGCGGACGTCGGCGTATGGTCGCGCAGTTGTTTTTTTGCATGATATCAAATCTGTGGAAATTGCAGGTCACCATTTTATTATGTGAACTAAAACGCGTGTTTACTTATTTTGCTAAATCTACGCTGGTCCCCAGGATTTAGAGGAATTGGATAGATTTTTTTTTATTTGGTTGTATGACGAGCAAGGCGCTCGCTTGCCTATAAACAGAAGTAACAGCATACAGAACTTTGAATTACAAAGCACTGCATGACACTGAACTGCGCTCGTCACCCCGAGAGAGTCTCATAAGATGTCTGATGACAATAAGATGTCTCATAATGACTAGTAATTTCACTTCAATGTCCTTCAAACCGAAACACAACAGTCCTTGCACATTGTTGCTTCGCGCAGAAATAGACGGCGCGGTGGTACCAACCCAGACGGCCTCTCGCATACGAGGGACCTACCACCTTGTAACAGTAGAGTTGACTACCAACGACACCCAAAACTGAAACTAATTGCGGACTAAACACGCCTTGAAATCGAATCCGCGGCCTTTTGTATCACAGTTCAGAAGGGTTCTATGATTCTTAGAACAATATAGTTAACCTAAAAGTTGTAAATATTTTATTTAAAGTCATTAACGAGTTTTATACGCCGAAGTAGAAGTAAATTATTGCTATATAGAGCAAATAAATACAGCTAAAAATACGCGAACACAATTTAGTGGTTCCCTTTAAAACAGTGTTTCATTAAACAAACACGACCACGTGTCCGACATCTGCGTTATTTGGTACTAAGAGGGTTTTAATATGGCCCCAAGGTAAAATCTAATAGCGTGTTCACACGGTTCCATTTTAGTTGATCAACTGACTTGAATCATCAAAAGCTGCATATTTTTTATTAGAAGTTTATACAGACGGTTTGAATCGAACGCATTTAGCAAGTTTACCGACAAGGTGGTAGGTCTCTCGTATGCGAGAGGTCATCTGGGGTGGTACCTCTGCTTTGTCTATTTCTGCCGCCAAGCAACAGTGTGTAAACACGGTTGTGTTTCGGTTTGCATGCAGTGCTTTGTAATTCAAAGTTCTGTGTGGTGTTGCTTCTGTTTATGGGCAGGCGTGGGGCTTACCATCAGGCGAGCGCCTTGCTCATCTCGTCATTCAATCAAATAAAAAAAAACGATTTGCAGCAGTAATTTTTTGAGATACTTCGTATAGAAGTTCTATCAAAACAGTATTGATAGAAAGCAAATATATATCTGTAAATAGAATACAGGGAACAACCATTAGACGCTTACGCTTCGTTCGGTCTTGAGCGACTTTCGCAATGAGATCATTGGCCCTCATGTTGCTGACTGTTAGGCCGCGGACTCGAAGTCAGCGAATAGATATAGAATTTCTCATAGCACAAGACTACGCCGCTCTAGCGCCGCGCGATCTGCCCGCTGACTTCGAGACCGGGTGTCCGCCGCTGCCGCGCCGCCGCCGCTTGCCGCTGACTTCGAGTCCGCGGCCTAAGACAACGTTATTTGTGTTGTCCGCAGGTTTGTTCTATTAGTACGAATTCGCGCATTTGTTTTTATTGCCTTGATAGGCAGACAAGCAAGCAGCCCGCCTGATGGTAAGCAGTCGCCGCCGCTCATTGACATCGGCAATGCCAGAGGTACAGCCAAGTCGCTGCCTAACGCTGAAGGCATACTCTTTTTAAGCCTCGTTTAAAGAAGGACATGTCATAGCGCTCGGGAAACACGGAGGCAGGGAGCTCATTCCAGAGCTTACACGTGCACGGAATAAATGAACTCTGGAAAGCTACGGTACTGGACTGTGTTATTTCCAGGAAAGCAATTCTCACGCACTCGAATTCGAAAAAGAACTCGCGATTTTTTGTGACAAAATTTGAGTTTAGCTATTCTGAAAATCCCAGGCTCGACATTTCTTATAGGTTAGCTGATGGACTGATACTTCGAAAATTACTTTATCATTCGAAATTTCACAGTAGAGAGGCGACTCGAGTCGCTGATTCGGGTCCGTAATTATTTCGAGGGAAATAAGAATTGCCTCCCAGGTAGCATGGATGAACTTTACTGCGGTGTAGGGTGGTGCGATGGATAATTGGCAACTTATGTACTCTTTTCATTTCCTCGAAACGTGGCCAAACAATCCTTAGCGATATTCCTGGAGTTGTTATGCCAAATCTGCCAAGTTTGATCCAAATGCGTAATTCATTAACAAACATACCTTTCACATTGATAATATTGGTGGGAAAGTCATTGTTTTTTTTATAGCATAGGCCGGCCAACGAGCAAGTGGGTCATCTGATGGTAAGTGATTTCCACCGCCCATGTACGCCCTTAATACCAGAAGAATAATGAGCGTGTTGCCAATCTTAAAGGAAAGGGACAATTAGGGATTGGGAAGGAGAGAGGTATTTGGGCCTCCAGATATCTCACTCACCGTACGAAACGCAGCAGCAAGCCACTACTTCACGTCGGTTTTCTGTGAGACAGAACGATCCGGTCGAGTTAGCCCATTCATGCTGTAGACAAAACTGTCAACAGCGTGGCTCTACCACTCGTTAATCATGCTTGAATGTGATTGACAAATATTGAGTCACACATGCGTATTACGTACATGTACGTACACAACTATAAGTATATATAAACGTTTGCTTGCTCTTGACTCAGCAACCTTTAATGGTGAGGTAGCGGTAGTAAGGAAAACATCAAGCGAAAAAGCGTCTAAATGTAGGGGTCGCTAAACTTGTCTAATGAGGTTATTTATTATAGTGACTCAATCGAATCAATCAATAAATAAAATAATAAATAAATACACCCAACAGTCACACTTATCCCTGACCCCACACTAGTTTAACCTGTATCGTGGGTATCAGGAACTACGAGGGACTTGCGGTCCCACAACACCCAGACCCGAAACAAATATTTATGGATCGCACTAACATTTATCTCGGTGTGGGAATCGAACCCACAGCCTCTCGCCTCAGCCGGCTATTCGCCCACTGCGCGCAGGTTGTCTATAGTTTGTTTAGCACAAAAATCAC
Organism: Amorpha juglandis; assembly: GCA_949126905.1. Lineage (NCBI taxonomy): Eukaryota > Metazoa > Arthropoda > Insecta > Lepidoptera > Sphingidae > Amorpha > Amorpha juglandis. Next base: position 3,193,699 of record OX421368.1, read on the forward strand.
TGTGTAAATGACAGTAGTTACGATAACACAATATGTAATCTGGACTCAGGGATTGAGATACGGGAAGCCCCCGATATCTGCGGTTGAAGGCGTCTAGTGCGTAATAATATATTCATTACACCATTTGCGTCATTCATTCATTACTTTTTTCACCCACTGCTGAACAAGTCTCATTTTTATGTCATTGTCTGTCATTTTTTACGAATCTGACTGACATAGTGATCTATCAACGCACAGCCCAAACCACTGGAAGGATCGGGCTGAAATTTGGCATGCAGGTAGATGTTATGACGTAGGCATCAGCTAAAAAGGATTTTGATAAATTCTACCCCCAAGGGGATAAAATAGGGGATGAAAGTTTGTATGAAACTTTGTGAATTTTAAACGTTCACGCGGGTGGAGCCGCGAGCAAAAACTAGTTTTAAATAAGGAAGAGGTTATTAATTTTCTGCAAGAGCATTGTAATTTGAAATTGGATTAGACATGACGGGAAATAGATCAGTAAGTTAGAAAGATAAAATTTAAAATAACAATCTTCTTCTACTTATCCTTTTCCCACTCGCAGTCGGTCGACGTCAAGTCGGGTCGGCGAACACAATTTTTAAAACATGTAACTGAGATATTTGTCTTGTACTTTATACGACCGACCGCCTGCTTGACGTCAAGCTCTCTGGGGAGAAGCACACCTAGACCCGAAACAAATATTTGTGGATCATACAAACATTTGTCTCGGTGCAGGAATCGAACCCGCTGCCTCTTTTACTGACGGCTACTCGCCCACTGCGCTATGAAGCTGACACAATAAAAAATGTCAATAAGTTATATCGGTAGTGAGTATATCTTCAACTTGAGTTTATTCTTATTTCACTTATTTTGCTATACGCTATCATTAAATTCCATGACATGTGCGCTGTAGCATATCTTGCACTATTGATTATAATTATTACAGGGGAATACGCAGCTAAAAAGTTATAAGTGCAACCATGGGGACAAATTATATAATTATTCACCACTTGCGTCATACGTGGGGACTACCCACAGTCCAATGTATGATTATTTCATTACAAGTATCATATAACGACCTAAATGACTAGATGGTCGGTCGGTAGCCTAACACAATAGCAACAAACACCAGAACTTATTTTTTATAGCATAGCCCGGCACACGGGCAAGTAAGTTAACTGATGGTAAGTGATCTTCACCGCCCTTGTACGCCCACAATACCAGAAGAATCATGGGCGCGTTGCCGACCTTAAAGGAAAGGGATAATTAGGGATTGGGAGGGGAATTTGGGCCTCCGGATATCTCACTCACCATACGATAGGCTTGGATGAAAATACGCTAGGTGAAATGTGGGTGTACTGGTTACACCGCTGCCTACCCCTTCGGGGATTACAGGCGTGAGTGCGTATTTTCTTCAAACAAATTTCAGTAGACGTAAGACGTTCCAAAATACTTAGAAACAATACGCTATTGAGCTTTTCGGAACATTCACTGATGACAATAACAAGCAACGCTGGCGACACAATATTTACCTGAGCCGTATTCAGGACAATGGTTTTATATATATATATTTTTTTAATTTATCGATAAAGAATTTCGATGAGAAGTTTACCAATCCGTTTTAGGCCAGTGTGGTCTATTGCGTGGTGGACTAAGACATAACAACAGTTGGATGCAAATACGCAGTAGCAGATCAACCCACATTGAGTTCACTCAAAAGATTTAAGTAGGTGAATATCCGCTTTTTATTAAATCATAAATGAAACATGCTATAAGCAAAATAGAACTCTAAATTACTGATTTAAGATAATGAATTTAACATTGCAAATGCAAAATAACAATAATATCAAAATTTTTACTTTATGTGAGTTGAAATATACAAGGTCACTCGTATGCGAGAGGCCGTCTGGGTTGGTACTACCACTTTGTCAATTTCTGCCGGCAAACAACAGTAGAGGCCCAGCAAAGGAACAGAATACTTTAATACAGATATTTTTTATTTCAACCGATGGAAAAAATTCTGAATTCGATGTATAAATTTTAAAATTGTTGTAAGTATAACCATGCAATAGCTTTTTATAGCGTGATCCAATTTGTATGGTGATATTTGTGTTAGATAGGAGAAAGCTCAAAATTACTTGCATTTATTTGAAAACACTATACGCCTAATGTGGTGAAACCTAATGAAATGTGGTGAAATTTGGAGGAAGGACTACTACTTTAGCAAAAATGTATTTAATTATACGATCTGGCAGTCTTGGATGGGGGGCCAATACCTTCGTTTCGGCCCTGTTGTTAGTTGGGAAGCTTCTAGGCGTTTGGGGGGCAATTATTGTCACGAATCACGTCCCGTCCTCAGCCCCGGACGAAAAATGACAAAAAGTATTATCGTTTATTGTGGAACGTGAGCCATTACGTCTCTGGAGAGTTTTTAGAAGATCTTTTGTTAATGTTGACGGTTTCCAATACTTCTCAGTCAATTCAGTCTTTGGATAATACATTTTTAACAGATTACTATAAAATAAGGAAGATTGTATGTACAGATGATATTGTTTTTCTGACCTTTGAAGCAGTGGTGGTGCCACCAGATGGTTAGTGGTTACCGTCGCACATGGGCATCAACTTCAAAAATAACACCGAAAAGTCAAAACTAAAAAATCTTATTTCGTGCGTTGCTCTTCAAATGAAATTGTATCGACTTCAAAGAGACGTCTAGATATTGTTATTATTGACTTTTCAGTGTCATTTTTGATGTCGGTTTTTTGTTGTGTAAACTTATATTATTTTTAAATTTTTAGTGGTAGATTATTAGCTATGGGATGTAAATTCTAATAATACAATCGTGACGCGGGTGCTATTATGGCTATTGACTCTCATGACTGCCTCTAAGCATCAACCCAGCGCTTTTTCTGTCGTCTCAGGGACCGTATCTCTGGTACGACTTAATACAATACAGAAGCAAAAGCTAGTAAATAAATAATCAATTACTATGTTTTTAATCCAGTCCATCTAAAGGTTGTCTGGAAGAGATCGCAGATTGTAAGACCGCCGATTGTACCTTTAAGTTTTAATTTTCTTACGCTATACTGTTGCGTACATTTTTTTATTATATAATAAAGTGTAAATAAAATAAAATAAAAGTAAACAAAGAGTGTTAGTAAAGTCAGTATCATGTTTAGCTGAACGTGTTAATAGTTCGGTTGCAGATGCACTCTACATTGCTCTCTTGATGGTTTTCTAAAACGACTGTGTTAGGGTTACCACTCCACACTTCTCACTATCCTACTACGTGAAAGGTCGGATGTTTTTTAATTTGTATGTTTCTTAATCGATTACACCTTAACGACTGAAGGGATTCAAAAAACATTCATTGGGTGGAGGCGCAAGCAGTATTTAGCATTCGATATTCAAACTTTGAAGATTATAACGTAACGTGTGTTATTATGAAAGAGGAGTTCTGGTCGAGCCGGCCCATTCATGCTGTAGACAAAACTGTCTACAGCGTAGCTCTACCAGACCCCTTCGTGTAGGTATTTGTGTGTGTGTAAATATCTCTCTGTGGTATAAGGCTCCTTAACGAATGGACCAATGTAACGCGACTTTTGTTTTATACATTTTCCAAAGCTCTGTTTTCTTAAAATTGGCAGCCCTAAGTACTGCCGTGCATAACTGCTATAACCATTTAGTTCGCGAGGTGCAGGGTAATCGAACCCGATACATGTTACATAAAGATAACAATTTACTCAGCACTATTCATGATGCGAGGTTCTCTTTACGGCTTGGAAATGCACCACGTTATGTTAAAAGAACATTCCGATAAACGCGAAAAGCGTCAGACTATTTTCAGCTTCACAGCCAGTTTCGTTAGAAACGTGACCATCGGTAGTCTACTTTAAGTGGGAATATTGACTTCCATAATTATGAATGACTTCTATAATGTTCTAAAAATACGAACGGTAGGCAGCGGCTTGGCTGTGCCCCTGGCATTGCCGATGTCCATGAGCGGCGGTGACCGCTTACCATCAAGCGGGCCGCTTGCTCGTCTGCCTATCAAGGCAATAAAAAAAAAAAAGAATTAAGAAAAAAGTGAGGTTAGGGGCAAGGGGCGAGACGGTCCAGCAAAAACTCTCGAAATCTCACCAAGGGGGCGGGGTTGAAGTGTGGTCGAAAAATCGTCCAAAATCGCCTCACGTAATTGATGGGCGCCTTATGTTTGTAACCCAGAGAAAAAAGACCCAGAACAGTATTACTCCTACGCCCTTAACTGTCTATTACCCCGAAAACCTAATCGAAATAGGCATGTTTCCCGCATCGACGTGACGTTAATACGGAATAGGTGATTTAATCAACTTCTTTTGGGACGCACCGACGTTCCCGATTGACTTCAGGATTTATTGCTTATCCCTTTATGATATTCTGAGATAATTTTTATATGAAGACTTTGTCGTCCAATTTTAATAGCCTTTACTGTACATCGCTTTCTTGTGAGGTTGAAGCGTTGAAGTATTTATTAGTGTCTCAACGGACACCGTGGACAAGTTATGAGCGCAAAAAAAAAGGCAGGGACCTTACTAATCAAACTGATTTTTGATGCTCTAATAGAGGTGCCATAGCAAGAGATGCCATAGTTCAATGGTATTCATGTTCTTAAAATTGAGCCAGGCATCGATCGATAGCGTAATGTATAATAACTACGCGCGGACCACAAGGGAAACGAAAAATAGGAAGATCTTATGCTAGATGGGAGACCGACATTTTTAAATAAATAAATAAATACACCCAACAGTCACATACATAGTCCTGACCCCACAGTAAGATACGAGTCTTGTGTCGTGGGTATCAGGAACGACGAGAGACTTTCGGTCTCACAACACCCAGACCTCGAAACAAATATTTGTGGATCACACAAACATTTGTCTCGGTGCGGGGATCGAACCCGCGGCCTCTCGCTTCACAACCGGCTACTCGCCCGCTGCGCCGCGGAGGCTGTCAAGATAGCAGGTCCTCAATGGCTCCATTTAGCACAATTCAGAGATGAATGGCATAATTTGGAGGAGGCCTTCACATGTAGAGGGATTCTTGCATAATTACAATCTTATAATAATATATTGATACAAACATTTTAGAATAATTTATTCATTTATGACACTTATATTTAAACAAGCAAAAAAAAAATACTAACATAAACTTCTATTAAGTACCTATTTAACTTAATTAAATAAAGGCTACTAAACCTAATATAAATAAGACAAATCAGTTTTATAACTAGTTTAAGATATGTATTGCAAGAAATAAAAGGCTTTTTTTATTTATAATAACTTCGCGCACTAGTTAGGCAACAGAGCGCCTGGTAGAGTTCAGCTCAAGAACATTAATTCTATTTCTATTCTAATATTAGATTATGGCTTCATCGATTGATGATTTCACTACTGTCGAGTATTAACTTTCGACAGCGTCTGTGGCGCAACGGGCGAGTAACCGGCTGTGAAGCGAGAGGCCGCGGGTTAGATCCCCGCACCGAGACAAATGTTTGTGTGATCCATAAATATTTGTTTCGGGGTCTGGGTGTTGTAAGACCCAAAGTTTCGTAGTTCCTGATACCCACGACACAAAACTCGTATCTTACAGCGGTGTCAGGACTATGTATGTGACTGTTCGGTGTATTTACTAAACTAATATATTTATTATTTAAATATCAATTACTAAAAATAATTATCAAAATTATAAAGAAAAATTTGTTGATGTTGTGTTTCATTCGGTGAGTGAGATATCCGGATGCCCAAACCCATCTCTCCCCTTCCCAATCACGCAATTAATCCATTCCTTTAAGAGAACACGTTCATCAGCGGTGGACGCTTACAGGCGACCACTTGTGGTAGTTTTACAAGGTGGTAGGTCCCTCGTATGCGAGAAGCCGTTTGGGTTGGTGCCACCGCGCCGTCTATTTCTGCCGCCAAGCAACAGTGTGTAAGCACTGTTATGTTTCGGTTTGAAAGATATTGAAGCCACTGAAATTACTGGGCAATATGAGACTTAACATCTTATGTCTCGGGATGACGAGCGCCGTTCAGTGTTATGCAGTGCTTTGTAATTCAAAGTTTTGTATGGTGTTGCTTCTGTTTATGGGCAGGCGTGACGCTTACCATTAGGCGAGCGCCTCGCTCGTCTCGTTATTCAAAAAAATAAAAAAAAAACTTTTTCGTTTACCGGCCTTTTCTATTAAAAAGTAGTATTAAAAAGTATTTAATAGTCGTTTATAGGCCTACGTGACTTCTGTATCATTTACAATTTTTAAGCACGTCACAAAATTTATTTATATTCATTTTAGGTTAGGTTAGCTGTAAGTAATAACCTATACAATTGGTAATGAATTAATGTGAAATACCTAAATTGAACAGCACTTGAATGGTTAAAACAATGGCTTTAATGCATTATCTTCATTGTCACCACATGGAATTCTGTTGAATGAATAAAGTATATTATTTACGTCATTAGACATGCTACCTACCCACTTATCCACTACTAGTTTTTCCTCGCGGGTCCGCCCGCGTGATCTGGTTTTTCCGGGATATAAAGTAACATAGGCTACTTTACTTAGTGATAATGTAGCTTTCTAAGGGCAAAATATTTTTTGAAATCGGTCCAGTAGTTTTTAAGTTTATTCGTAACATACAAAAATAAAAAAATTGTGTGTGTCGTGGGACACCAAGTAGGAACGAAGTTCCTTCGGCTAATGTAGAATCGACACAAATTGCAAAAAATTCAAATTATCAACTAAAATAACAAAATATGTCTCTTTATTTTTGTTTGACAACTTAAAATTACATGGAAATAGAATAGAGAAATAAAAACTTATTAATTTAGACTTAGACTGGCTACTAAACGGTGGACGGCCGTGTTCTATAATCAAAAATTCAAATTCAAATTTCAAACCGCGTCTACATTTCCAAATGTCATAAGTTTCACACCCATCTGTTTTATTAACGGAATTTCGACTTTAACTTTGTGTGCTAGATATCAAACTGGTTATGCGACTGTCGCGCCTGCGCACGTCTCATTTAACGGTTTTATTCCACGCATTTTTTCCACGCATTTTTCTTACGGTTTTACTATCACATTTTTTTCAGTTCGGTCACGCAGCGAAATCCCTATCCCCTCCAAGCCTGCCGTAAGGAACTTCGTTCCAAAAAAAATCCTCTTTATAATATTAGTGTAGTGTAAACAAAATATGTATGCTTAGTACGAGTTTTTTTATTGTCACGAAATTTGTATGAACCTATGTTTTCGGATGACGTGACAGATCTAATAGACGAAAACTCGCCCTAAAGCCACTCTTTAGATATTACGAAAGTTTCAAAATATATAGCTTAATAATTTATTAAGTGAATCACCTCACAGTGAGCCCCATTAATACCTACAAAGCAATAGGACTCGCGTATGCGATGACATATAAGGAAAGGAGTGCGTATTGACATCCTCTGTGGCATAGTGGGTGAGTAAAACTAGAGGCCGAGGGATTTTTACTTATTAAGAGGCTACAGCGAAAATAATCCGTAGTTTGGTGGGCGGGGCTTGCACCCGCTCGCGGGGAGCTCTGAAGGCATAGCACGCGCTCGGGCGACAAGCCGCGCTCGTTTGTCGTCGGGCGTTCGACTCGTATTACAAAGCTGTACACTCTGCGCAAAGTGATATAAGTCTAAAAGCATATTTTTTCGGTCTAGTCGGTATTCCTGTATCTAATATAGAACGGAAAATAAAATTCGTTCGCAATGATATAAGGACCACCTTTGGTCAATTTTTATAAAAAAATTGTGTATGCTGATATTACTTTAGGAATATTAAATTGAACTAAGGCCTTATTTTAAAGCAAATATGTTTAATTTGTTATATCTCAATTTGTAACATTGTATGTGTGTACTTACAATTAATTACGTCAGATTTGTGCGCAATAATACAATTAAAGCAAAGCAAAATGGTGATATTGAAGTTTTTTTTAACTTGACACAGTAAAGTGACTTGGTATTAAGTACAGTCCAGTTCAAATATATTTGCGACCAACAAGATTAATTTTGTTAATCATCGGCATTATGTGGGCCCGAAGCTACTGGATATACAGTGGCTAGTCCCGAAGTGTGACATGTCTGATTAGACCACTATGGTGAGTTTTTCGCCATGTGTACGGTTTTCGCTATTCAATCGATACCCAAATGTATCGGTTACCCTCTCACCAGTGACACCAGCAGTTCTGCCTGGGTTGATCTTAGACTAGTACTTACGAATGTTTCCACTTCACCGTATCTTAAATATCCTTTTTATAAAGACAATTGACTCTCATAGCTTTCTCTAGTATATCAACACATCGATTTTTTGGCCATCGGCACGAACGTACTTTTGGTACGATTTAGCATGGGTGTTTGTGACCCACGTACTTTTGTGATTCTCTAAAACGTAAAAATATTACCTTAAGCGACCTTACTGGAGTTTACCTGGCACGTTATGGACACGTACTCCCGTAGGCCATAAATTTGGTTTCCACCACATTTCTGTCCGCCATTTTCAAGTGTTTAGTGCACCCGATCCTAAAAAAGGCAACCGCTAAGATCCGTCCAATTACAGGCCTATAACCATCGCCTCCTTGTTCTTTACGATAATGGAATTATCAACTGTCAGCACCTGCTGTACCTAGAGTACCGATTGATTAGCGACCGCCAGTACGTCTTTCGTCGGAGTCGCTCGCTGGTAATCTTCTAATTTACCTGACATATAGATGGACAGAAGCAACTGAGACCAAGGGGGAGGCGCTTGCAGCCAATTGGGGCTTAGCGAAGACCTTTTATCGGGTATGGCACAAAGCACTTCCTTAAAGCTACCTTCCTTTGGGCTTCCAGAGAAATTATGCAACTGGATCACTAACATTTAAAAAATCGTATAGATAGAAGCGTGTATACCTCACGTTACGGATAGATGTTCAAAAATCAATCACCATCTATTAATTTTTTTTTAATAGATGGAGAGATAATCGCTTTCAAAGGTATAAAAAGTGTAATATTAATCCAACAAAATGTGTTCATAAGATATTTTTTTTTATCCGATCACGGCAAAGTGACTAAACTATATCTGATGGGAAGCGCAGTCCAGTCCAAAAAACCAGCGACCATCGACATACAATAAGTTTATGGGTGGTAATGCTTCTTCATACTCTAAAGAGGGAAGAAGCAAATCGAGGACCCTGCGACAGGACAGGCGGATGACCAATGCAGGCACAGGGATACAATGTTAGACCCTTATACGCACCTCAAACAACTATCAACTCGTGTCGCAAGCCTCTCGGTAGAACTGGATATACACTGGCTGATCCTGGAACACGATCCACACAAGGTGTGAGTCGCTATGGCAGGTTTTAACACTACGTGTACGGTGGTCGCTATCCGGGCGGATATGGATATCCTACCACCAGTATAATAGTTTCCACTTTTGTATATACATTTATTCTTTACTATGGAATCCTAAGTTTGTCATATGTAAGTAAAACACACACTTCGTTGGTTTTGAATGATAATGGAATGACAGACAAAATTTTGTGATTTTCATACATTTGAAATGAAAATGAAATAGTCAGGTATCCGGGTCCATTTTTGCACTTGATTACTATCAAGCTAATTTTCCGTGAGTTGCTTCGTTTTGATGAGACGCATAACAATTTCCTGTGCGAAAATTCTCGATTGTGGTAACAGAGGTAGCAAGGATAAATATATGTCGATTTGATGATACTCAAAAAAATAATACTAACTGGTTTTTTTGTTACATTTCAAGATAATTATCTAAATTATTTGAAAAAATATTTTTCCTACAAAATGTATGGTTTGATCAAGGACCGTTCCAGGATTTATAGATTTGAATAAGGGAATAAATAAAAAAAAGTGTGCGTCTCGGGAGGCACGACAGAAGTGATAACTTAAACTAATGTGGGTTGAATTTAGAGAGGAGAAGCCTGCTTACTGCTGCCGTATGCGTGAGAGAAAGGCAAGCCAGACAGAGTGGGTCCGTAACGCGTTGTTACAAAGCGGTTTACCCTCCCATAATAAGTTATCACTTCATTGGATTGCAGTCCGGTCAAAGTCCTGTCAAAATCCGTTCATAGGTCTGTCAATGTTCGGTCAAAGTCCTGTCAAAGTCCGGTCAAAGCCCAGTCAAAGTCCAGTCAAAGTCCGGTCACAATCTGGTCACATTCCGGTCAAAGTCCTGTTAAAGTTCGGTCAAAGTCCTGTCAAAGTCCACTCTAAGTCCGGTCACAGACCGGTCACAATACTGTTCAAAGTCCGGTCACAGTTCGCTCATAGTCTTGTCAAAGTCCGGTCAAAGTCCAGTCAAAGTCCTGTCAAAGTCCTGATAAAATCCTGTCAAAGTGCGGTCAAAGACCGGTCGAAGTCCGGTCAAAGTCGTGTCAAAGTCTGGTCAGAGTCCTGTCAATGTCTTGTCAAAGTCCGGTCAAAGTTGTGTCAAAATCCGGTCAAAGTCCTTTCAAAATCCGGTCAAAGTCCGGTCATAGTCCGGTCAAAGTCCGGTCAAATCCAGTTAAGTCCGGTCACAGTCCGATCAAAGTCCTGCCACAGTCTGGTCAAAACCAGTTGAAGTCCGGTCACAGTCCTGTCAATGTCCTGTCAGTCTTGTCAAAGTCCAGTCAAAGTCCGGTCACATTCCAGTCATAGTCCTGTCACAGTCCGGTCAACTCCAGTTAAAGTCCGGTCGAATTCCGTTCAAAGTCCTGTCATAGTTCTGTCAAAGTCCGGTCAAAGTCCAGTCACAGTCCGGTCAAAGCAGACTGGTCACCGTGTGACACCACCTTAGGCTTCGAAAATTCTCAAAGATCCAGGGAGATCGGCTAACGCTGGCTGGTCAACTGGCCCGCGTGACGTCTCATGGAATGTTCTCGAATATTCTCGAACCTTCCGTTGATCGATGGACCGCTGGTGTTACGGAACGCATCGGTTCACCCTCCCATAAGAAGTTATCACTTCAAAAATGAAAATTAGTTTGCCACCAACAAAATAAGAATTGTAGCAACAAATTAAAAGAACTGCATTCATTTGTAATGTATGGTGTAATGTACATATGCCCCACGGAAAAATTGCCAGAAAATTTCAGATAGACAATAATTGATGACAAATATAATATTCATATATTATTGGTTTGATGGCCCCCTAAGTCCATGTTTTGAATAATTATCTTCTGACATACAAGGTACCCTATTAAAAATATTGTTGGAACGAAGTTCCTTACGGCAGGCTTGGAGGGGATAGGGATTTTGCTGCGTGACCGAACTGAAAAAAATGTGATAGTAAAAGCGTAAGAAAAAAGCGTTAAAAGCGCTGCATAACCAGCCAGCGTTAGTTCCTTTTTGCCTGCACCAAAATTGTGTGCGAATTTCAGCTCAATCAGTTTTTAAAATTAAATTCATTCAGCCAGTTATACTTGAAGTATTTTTATATCTCCTTCGATTTTTAAAAGATTACGCTAGCTCGTTATTATTTATAATTACATAAGTTGATAAAAAATGCTATACAATGGCTTTACCGCGGCAGTCTCCGAGTGCTACACGTCTTTTTTTTATTTTGTTATTTTAGTTGATAATTTGTATTTTTTACAATTTGTGTCGATTCTACATTAGCCGAAGGAACTTCGTTCCTACCTGGTGTCCCACGACACACACCAATTTTTATTTATTGATTGATTATACAGGGTTATTTTTAAAACACCAGCAACCTCGCAGGGGTAGGTTCCTAAGGTTATAAGCTACTACTTTTGTTCTACGACTTTTGATAATTTGTTAGATTTTATTTTCATACAAAAATAAGTATTCATTTAATTTCTGTCTTGAATGTTACAACGCGCATCGCAGATTACGTAAACAAACACGCGTAGCGTGGGGAACCGGGCTAGCGCATTTGACCTTGAATTCCCGAGCAGCTGACCGGCGCCTTTGAAGTCGTGCGCGCAAGCCGCGCCGCGCTGCAGTCTACGAAGAAAAACACAACACAACAAAAACTTGTAAAATCATTTTTTTAAAAATATATTGAGTTATATCCAAACTCGTAAAACAAAAGTTGTTCCGTATGGGGTCAGCTATCTGGTCCTGCGAGGTTACTGGTGTTTTAAAATTAACCATGTATTCATTATTATATAGTGTACTTAATTTTTTCATGTTATTACAAAGTCAGATATGACGAATGAGGAAAATGAAATAGATGAAGATGATAGCTATGTTAGAAGCGTAGATAATGAAGATTTATCAGATGAATCTGATGAAATTTTTTTTTTTTTAATATGCAAATACACAATTTTTTTAGAATCATCAAATCGACATATTTTATCCTTGATACCTCCGTTAGCTACCACAATCAAGAATTTTCGCACAGGAAATTGTTGGGCGTCTCATTGAAACGAAGCTACTCACGGAAAATTAGCTTGATAGTAATCAAGTGCAAAAATGGACCCGGGATCCCTGACTAAAACTTATATTACTTTAAACCTGGAAATATTTCTATTTTATGTAATATAACTAAATATGAATCCATTAACACTGAGTGAATTAATGGGTGTTAATTGATACAAGTTAGATTTTTTTAACTCATCCAAAATACATAATATCCATCAAATCTTAATATTTTCTAAACAGACTTCTTCCAGCCTTTTAATTATTTTAACTCCAACCCTATCAGATAGAAGTTTTAAAAAAACTTGTGCCATTTAACACATGCATTTATCATTATACACATATTAACTACTATAACATATGGCTAATGATATAAATTTAGTTTCTTTTTATTATCTCATATTATTGTTGTTACTATAAACAAAAATCATAGTATATTTATGTTAATAGCAAGTAATCCCAATCCATCAAAGTTAAAACATCCTGAGAATAGAATAGAGTAAAAAAAAGTTGTCGAATTTTTAAAATAGCATCATATCATTAAATAGTTTTTTTCTCAAAATTCGGTTTTCAGACTTGTATCACTTTTCACAGAGGGTACAGAAATATACGCATATTAGGACGAAAAATATTTATTATGTACTTACACTGTGACATTACGCTCATCATCTATGGATACTCATTTATGTTAAATGAGTCTATTGATGGAAGTGGCTTGGTTGAAGATATTATGAGATCTAACAAGTGAAAATAATGTAATGTATGCGTACATCCTATAACTATTTGCATTATTAAATATAAATTGACTTTGAGGGTAAATAAAATCATATTAATGCATGAAATCACGAAAATTCGATCTGCAAAAAAACGGCATAGGTCCGTCCACGATAAGGCGCTCCCGCCGACTGATCTATTGAGGGAATGAAAGTGACGCAATTACTTTTGAAATGCAAAATAAGAGATGGCTATATTGAGTGTACTTTCAGAATAAAACAACGTATGTGCCAAAACGATTTTTCTTGTTTTCTAATAAAACTCATTATTAAATCTAAAACTGCTTTGACCAAACTTTCATACGATAATTCTCCATGTTTTAAAGTAAATTTAATTGTCTTATTCATGAGGGTTACGCTTCGGCAGCCAAAAACGTAAAAAAATAGATACAACTTTGCGATTTTTTTCTATCGAGAAAATTTCATTGAATCGTGTATTCCTTTTGAACAATCCTAGAGCAGAAAGTAAAAAAACGTATACCAAAATATTAAATCTCTATTCCACGTACACAATTATATACACGAGATAGAAATGTCCCATTTTTTTTCAATGTAGGGCCTTAAACTGAATGAAGAAACAAGCAGTAAGCGCCGTGCCTGTTCATAAACTGAAACAACACCATACAAAACCTTGAATTACAAACACTGCGTGGAATTGGACTGCGTTCATCAAACCGAGAGATACATAGATGTTGTGTTATAACGCCCAGTTATTTCACTGGTTCAATGTCCTTCAAACTAAAACACAATAATGCATAAACGCTGGAAAAGAAATAGACCATAGGTGATACCAACCTAGACAGCCTCTCATCTGGGACTTACCATCTAGTACAAGGTGTACAGTTTACAAGGTGGTAGGTCCCTCGTATGCGAGAGGCCGTCTGGGTTGGTACCATCGCTTGTAGGTACATACATCCAATTACCTCAGGCCGGCATAATTTTAGTAACAGTCACGTAACGCAATATCTCTCGACCATCTTACCATGAGATACAAAGCTTTCACTTTGCCATTGTAGGATACAAATTACACGCTTTATTTTTTATAGCATAGCTGCCTGCAAACGCGCAAGTAGGTCACTTGATGTTAAGTGATTTTCACCGACAATGCACGCCCACAACACTAGAAAGAAGAAAGAAAGAAGCAATTTATTTGGTTTTTCATGATTTAATAATGGTAGATACATTTTAAAAGAAACTTACACTAGAAGAATCATTAGCGGACCTCAAAAGGAAGGGATAATTAAGGGATTAGGAAGGAGATGGGGATTTGGGCCTTGGGTATCTCGCAGCAGGAAGCCGCTACTTTACGTCGATTTTCTGTGAGACTATTTTCTGTAACATGTAAGTGGCATGTTGCGCCGACCCCGTTGCAAGTGAAATGAGGGCAGGTGGAAGAAGATTATAAAATAGACTTTGATTCCGTATTTTATACTGGAAAATGAACTGAATAAATGATTTTAGGCTTTCGCGATTTGTATACCTTTATTTGGATGGGTCTTAATCGCGTAGTATTTGAAGGTATATATAATATGTACTGAATAAATATTATAGCGGGTTTATACGGTACGATCTTAGTTGATTAACTCCTAAATCGAATGTGATTCGAATCGTATGAACAGACTTTCAATCGAATTGATATTAAATTTCGAATTTCGAATTGATTGATTGAAAAAAACATACATAAGCTCACGCCTATATCCCTGAAGGGGTAGGCAGAGGTGCAATTATCACTGCACCTATAATTTGCCGTGCTTATTTCCGTCCTATCACGTGATGGGATGAGCATAGCCAAACCGGGCAACGCCAATCTTAGGCAGATCATTTGTGATTTTTCAAAACGAAAAGTCAAATACATGTTGCGATTGCTTGATCTGGGATTGGAACTCATAGCCTCACGATTTAGCGTACGTAGGCTGCCACTACATTAATGACGACTTAATTAAAGGCGAGGAATAATTTGATTAAACATTGATTTAAGATTACACAATAGCCCGACGAGTCGTGAGATGATAAAGCTTATTCTCTTAGCGCTTGTTCATAAATTTATGATAAATTATTTTATTTTAGTTTATTTTCGACAACCAGTGTCACGTAGATATTGCGAATAGAAAATACAAAATATAAATGAATCTAATTCCAAGCTGACATACAGGTATCCGGTTAAAACTTATCTTGACATTGAAAAATCGTTTAACATCCGTCAAATGTAATTTATGTTTGTCATTCTTTTACAGCGATGTCAATCGTAGGTATATGTAATCATTTTGGAAAGCTACACGCCTACGCAATACACTCATTTTCGATACGCTTATCTACGCTAAGCATTAAGTAAATAACATGCGTACTCGTGCATGTTCAATGTGGAAAATCATCGATTTCTATTTGGAAGGACTGTCGTGTAGAGGCAGTTTAGATAAGTACGACCATAATGATTTCTTAAGTTTGCGCGAATGTTACACATTGAAATAAGACTAATTTAAACGAATTTTATCGCGATTTTTTTATTTTGGTCCCGATGTTTCGAAAGCTTTTCAGCCTTCGTGGTCACGGCGTGGACTGAAAATTAAATAAAAATCCGTTTAAATTAGTTTTATTTTAATAAGTACGATCACTTTGTCTATATCAGCAGCGTGTCAGCATTGTTTTGTTCCGGCTTGAAGGACATTGAAGCAAGTGAAATTAATGAGGATTAACATACTTTACATCTTATGTCACGGGCGACGAGCAGTGTTATGCAATAATTTGTAAGTCAAAGGCCTAAGTGGTGTCGTATATGTTTATTATCAGCCGAGCAACCTACTCGGCACGTCGTTCAAGGGAATCTTCTTCCACGTGTCCTTATCCCACTGGCAGTGGGGTCGGCGCAACATGCTTTTTAATCACGATACAGAAAGATTTGGCTTATAGATTTTACGACCAATCGCCTGGCTGATGTTAAGCCTTCTGGGGAGGAAACACACACAACCGAAGAAATATTTGTGCATTACATATAAACATTTGTCGCGATGCGGATATCGAACCCGCGGCCTCTCGCTTTCTCGGCCGGCTACACGCCCGCTGCGCCGCGTCATTCAAGTGGGAAAAAACAGACGATCACGAATGGATTTCTAAGACAGTTTATATTAATTGTGATCAAGTTGATAACTTGCAGAACACCTGTCATAAAATCAATTGATCGATACATAGTGTGAAATAAAATCGCTCAATAATAAATAAAAATAAAATGATGTTCGTTGGTAACGGTATCATCTGAAAACGGCTGGGCCGATTTGCCTATGTTTTAATAATAATTCGTTTGTAATAATGCGAATAAGATTTGTATAGAATGAAAATTGAAAAAATTTCCATGGACATTTTAATGGAAGTGCTTTTCTATGAGATTTTTGGATGAACTTAAGACCATGACTGACAATTTGAACGATGGATATGCGCCTTTTTTGTTTTACTTGTTATGATTCTAGAATAGTTTCCAGGCAAAATAAATTCAGGGCAAAATTCTACTGAATAAAACAGAATCAATTTTCCGTCATTACTTAACCAATATGAGAACTTTTGAACGCCTAGAACTATTGAGATCATATTCACATCAAATATTTGTTGTATGGAGACTATATATAACATCATGCTATGACCCACGGGAGCGGAGCAGTAGCATACAAGCGGGTGAAACTGAGCGACAGATAGGTGTTTTTCCGAGTACACAAAGTGAACTGTACAGGGGTTGCGACAGGACAAGCGGATGACCGATGCAGGCACAGTGATACAAGGATGTACCCCTATACCAACCAACCATCAAGTCATGTCACAAGCTGCTTGAGAACCGAATATACTGGCTGATCCTGAAACGCGATCAACACAAGGTGTGTGGGTCACTATGGCAGGTTTTAACACCATGTGTAAGGTGGTCGCTATCCGGGCGGATATTAATATCCTACCACTAAGTAAACGTTTATGTACTTTGCAAAACGTTTGGAATTTCTCAAACAAACTATCTACTACGGTTAATAAAACCCTAGCGTTAAGGAAAACTGAAATTAGACGCGAGTTTTATTGGCTGTTGACAATACCCGGCTTTATCTAGTGGCAGGAAAATGTCCGTCAGTGTAGCCCCGGCTGGCAAACATGTTGGACGTGTATGTTGTTTCGCGAACGATTTTTGTGTTTCGTGAGTTTTGGAATAGTGAAGTTTATAATGCACATTATTAAGGGATACATTTGAGGTGTTTAAAATAACGGGTGAGTAACGGTAATTTTGGAGTTTACTGACTAACCGCTTCGTTTTTATTTGTGTGTAGGAAAATTGCGTTTAAAACCCATCCTATGTACATTTTTTTTGTTTGACAGGTAATTAAATCTATTTTAATAACATGTATAAAACCACATGCATATTATTAATAAATATAATAAACTACCTAAACTACTTTACTTAAATTCGGAGTTTATATTTATTGTGCAAGTTTCAAGCATTTGTAAACAAGATGTTAACTTGAATTTTCATGGGTGCCAGAAGATTATTTTCAGGGAGTTTTAGATGCATTTATATGTTATTCTTTTTTATAACACTTATATCCCCGTGTCCTTATTGAACAAAGGGCATCATTAACATTTAATATTTTTTTTTAATTTCCCTGATTTGATTATCAAAAAAAAATTAACCTTCAATGAAAAGTGTACAATGTATATTACCTGCAAAAAATAGGTTGCTTACCTTTTTCTAGCCACTACTACTATAATAAAAAGTGGTCATTGCGCTCATCTAGCTCCTAGCTTTTGCAGGTAGTATACATTGTAGGTTCATTTATTTGGTGAGCAAGTCAGTAAAATAATCATTTTTTTTAAATTCATATAACATATCCTTGACCATATTTTTTAGTCAACCCTATTGGTATGTGTTCAGCAACACATTTTATACCCCAAGATATATTTTTCATCCGATAAACAGATGGGTGAAGGTCGATGTTACCCGGGATCTTAGACCATAATGAAGTCACCAAGACATCATATACATCTGTGACAGATGATCTGTTATATTATTCTCCGGAATTAAAAACAAAACAATATAAACGACAAGAGTTTCAATAAATTACGGCTCAAAACAACCTCTAATTTGGGGGAAAAAACGACATTTAAGGAAGCAATAAATAACTTTCAGCCTTTCTTCTGCTTTCATATTTTGTTTTATTACCACGTCATCCACAAGAATGGGATAATAAACAGTTATCAAAGTTTATGGGTCATCTTTTATGTCTATTATGAAAACATTTCCTTTTCTTACAACCATTAAAAATATATATTTTTATTCGTGTGTATTAAATACGTTGTATGGTAAATTCAAATTCCTTGGGCTAAGTCCCATTAGACTACCGCCCACCATAACATATAGACGTGGTATGTCTGATTTTTTGGCTAAAAACCATTATGTTGTACCTACTAGGTGATAGGCCTGGATAGGTACTGTGATTTTGTCTATTTCTGCCGTGAAGTAGCAGTAACTACTGTTGTGTTCGGGTTTGAAGGACATTGAATCCAGTGAAATTACTGGACATTACGAAACTTAACATCGTATGTCTGGGGGTGACGAGCATAGTCCCGTGCCATGCAGTAGGTATTTTATAATTTGAAATTCTGATTGGTGTTGTTTCTGTTTATGGGCAGAATTACTACTGTCTCACAAAAAACAGACGTAAAGTAGCGGCTTGCGTTGCTATATTTTGTAGGAGAGAGTAAGTTAGTGAGATATCCTGAGGCTCAAATCCCTATCCCCTCCCAATCCCTAAATTATACCTTTCTTTAAAAGTCGGCAAGCGCCCATGAGTCTTCCGGTATTGTGGACAGTGGAGATCACTTACCATCAGGTAACTCAATTGCTCGGTCTATGCTAAAATATACTTTGAATATTCATTAATATATTTATTAATATCTTGAAAATATAATTCGTCGAAAAGTCGAAGATTCATAAAACTCCTTGTTAAGTATACCGAATTCCTAATATCTGTGCCTGAAATAATGAAAGTACTCGTTCGTGACCTTTGAAACATGGCCTTTGATATACAAACATCGCAGAGTTCAAATAATTTGGTATTGTAATTAAATATCACGTAATCTGTTTTGAGATTATTTCATAGTAAAAGAATCTTTCCTCGAATAAAGGTGAAATGAGAACTTTAAGAGCTCATTTCACAAAATCTCAGTAAACGTTATCTAACCAATAAAATAAAGAACAAAGTACAACATCACCTCGCTATCTACGCTCGGAGAAGCGTATGTTAAATGGTGCTTCTTTACGTTATTGGTCGGATGAAATGTTAACTTTATGGCTCTTTTCACAATATTCGAGTCCGATTTAACCAACAATTAACGTTTAGGACAGTTATTTTATGTATTTTTAAGTTTCAACTAGATATATTTCTTCTGGTCTATTTGTTAGACTATGACTTTTGTACCTAAACGAGCAGGTCGCTTACTTGATAGTAAGCGCCACGCCTGCCCATATATAAATATATCAGGATTTTTAATATGGTGTTCTTTCTCCTTGGCTTTTTAATTCCCTCATAAGGAGTTGGAGAAAAATATCTTTAATAAAAATATATTTTCTAAACGTCTGTAACTAGTCGGCATATTCTTGCTGTAGACACACATTTAATAATAAAGTCAGGTCTGTATTATACTGTCCTGGTAAGTGGCACGGGCCTTCTCTACGAATGAGCGATCAGGCCCTAGTCCGCCACCCTGGCTTAATCGCTCATTCGCAATTATTATTACATTAGTTATGTGTAAAACCACGTTGTAGACAGTCTTGTCTACAGCATGAATAGGCCGGCTCGACCGGGTCGTTACCACTGTCTTACAGAAAATCGACATAAAGTAGCGGCTTGCTGCTGCGTTTTTTACGGTGAGTGAGATATCCGGGGTCACAAATTCTCTTACCCTTTCCAATGCCTAATTATCCCTTTCCTATAAGCCGGTAACGCGCCCATGATTCTTCTAGTATTGTGGGCGAACATGGGCGGTAGAGAACACTTACCATCAGCTGACTCATTTGCCAGCTTATGCAATAAAAACAAAATGCCGTGTGTGTAATTTGCTGTGAAGAATCTTACGACGCGTCGGCGTAAATGATAGTTCTGTGAGATCTTTTCGCCTGTATCTTACGAGAATGTCCTAATGTCCATGTAATGCAATATAATGTTGAATATCTTAATGTCCATAAATGAGTCTTAACACATATTCATGTGAATAACTGAATGTGAATGTTTAAAAGATAGTGCGTTTTAAGTGTAGGGAGATAATAACAGACAGACAGCACATACAAAACAAATAGGCTACGGAGATATACAAACTCAGGTACTGAAGGTTCAGCGCCATGTAGTGCTTTGTAATTCAAAATTCTGTGTGGTGTTGTTTCTGTTTGTGGGCAGGCGTGGTGGCGCTTACCATCAGGCGAGCGCCTTGCTCGTCTCGTCATTCAATGAAATAAAAAAAACTCATTTAGATGATCTTTTTATTGACTTTTGATCATATACAAAGGTTATAATATGTGAAAACTAACCGATCATGAAAACACGATACCGCTAACAATAGTGTGTATACATATTATATACATGTATACGAGTACACTACATGGAGTGCAAAGATATGGTATCGCGTGACGTGTAACAATCGATACATTTCGCGATGAGTGCTTTGAACCGCGAGTTTCCTTGTACAAACAATGTAAGTGGTATCGTTTGGCTTTATAAACAACTGAATGACGAGCTGATCGCTTGATAGTAAGTGTCGTATCTGGTCAGACAGTACAGCCTGTAAAGTTGAGTGGTAGAGCCAAGCCGTATACAGTTTTGTCTACAGCGTGAATGATGTTACCACTATCTCACAGAAAACCGATGAAATGTAGCTTGCTGCTGCGTTTCGTATGGTGAGTGAGATATCCGGAGCCCCAAATACCAAGTCCACCGGCAATTCATTATGGGAAGGCGGACCCTGGTATTAAGTCGGAACAACGTTAGTCAGAAGGATAAAAGTTTTCTTGGGAATGGAAATAGAGAATTCTTAGCAGATTTCTTCACGATGTTTTCCTTCACCGTTAAAACGAGTGATAGTTAACACGTAACTTCAAAAACTAAGGCTGGATTGCACTATAATAGCATTTATTGTTATGGTTTACGTCAAATATGACGATAACAGTAACGCTGACTTTAACATTGACTGCGGAATGTGTTGCACTATCATGTTCCGATACTACTAGAGTCCTCCATTAATAGAAGCAGAGATATGATATTATTTTAGTGCCAGACGCCTTAGGAAATATATCGGTTTGGAGGTAATTGAACCATCTGACAGCTATTTAACTTAAACAATAGCTTTCACTAGCGAATCTTGAACGATTACGGGTAACAGCTAAAGTTATGACGTCATCTAACATTTGTCAAATGGTGCAACTCATGTTTTGCTTAATCGGTACTTTAACATGTTTGTCATTGCTAAATTGCTTACTATTTAAGTAAAGTAAGTTGGTGCAACCCAGCATTAGTGTATGTAATAAAATCCCGTGACTTTCTTCCCGATAATTCATACCACTCCCCTCTAAGTTATTGCCACATTCGAAATAAAAAATTACACTCTCCGTGATTAAATCTTTCAATCATAATACCATATTGTCTACAAGTTGAATGAGTAGGTTTGTTGTTCTAGTTATAAACATTATTATGAAATATCTCGCGTATTATCCTTATTGTGATGATTGTTTATTGTTCGAGCACAATTCCAACTCTAAAATATTTGTGCAAAGGAAACATTATACAGGAAAACGTTAAGGAAGCTGATAATTAAGTGATATAACTACTCGTTGAAAAAGCGGTCAGTAGCTGCTCGTTTTGCGGTTATTTATCGATAACATGAGCGCTATTTTTTTTTTATCCTGCACGGCATAGTGATTAAACTGGATCTAATGTTGAGTACAGTGTAGTGGTAACGTATTGACGACTGTCAAGAGACAGTGGGTCCCTCGATGGTCAAACCGGCCGGCATGAAATTGCTGGATATACACTGGCTGATAACGGAACGCGACTGCCTGAATGAGGTACTATGGCGGGTTTTTCGGTGGTCATTATCCAGTCGGGTTCAAAAATATCAATATCCCCTTCACTATCCCTTAATTATCCCTTTATTTAATCTAACCACGCTGGCGTACTGCGATTCGCCAGATGTCACATACCTTTGAAATTCTAAACTCTCAGGAAATATGCTGTGTAAACCGTGGTAGCACTACAAATCTGTCTACTCCTTCAAGGATACAAGCGTGAACTTATGTTACATATGCTTTCAGGTATTCATATTTGTTGACGATATTTTCTTTATCGACCGATCAATAATTGATCGTGACTAGACACATAACTTTGAAAAGTTAGGTGTGTCACAGATGGTGCAGGCTTAGTAATAAGGTTCCATTGACACTCCAACGGAACCCCAAAAAGGATAAAATATACCTTTAATTATACGGTTCGCCTCTTGGGCAAGTTTTTTTTAAATATCTTTTATCAGAATACTAGCGACCCGCACCGGCTTCGCACGGGTAAAATATGTTTGCTACAAAATCACATTACAAATCTTTGAATTTTGCGGCTTTTCTGTACTATGTATGTATCATACATATAAACCTTCCCCATGAATCACTTTATCTATTGCTGAAAACTGTATTAAAATCTGTTGAATAGTTTAAGCGATCTAAGTGAACAGACAGCGGAAGCGACTTCATTTTATATTACGTAAAAAAGTTGGTCTGCGAAGCAATTTCCTTATTAAATGAATCCTCCGCGGACTCCTTATACTCCCTAAATATAATTTCTACGTTACTAAGCCCTTCTACTATAAAATTATTTGATTTTATATTTGTTAAACAAATAAAAAAAGGTGATTCATATTTAGGGCCTCGTTCACAATATTGGTTGATTTGTTCGAAAAATAATGCATTAAACGGCCAATTAGACATAGGCTTGGAGATTGTTCGAGTAAGATTTAGCCAATAATGAATCGTATATGTTAGTTAATATTAATAATAATTGTAAATACAGCCAACCGCCACACACATAGTTCTGAACCCATAGTAAGATTACGAGTCTTATGTTTCGGGTAATAGGAACTATGAGAGACTTTTGTTCTCAAACACCCAGACCGGAAACAAATATTTGTGGATCACAAACATTATGGTAGGATATTCATATTCACCCGGATGGCGACCACCGTACATATGTTGTTAAAACCTGCTATAGTGATCCACACGCCTTGTGTGAATCGCGTTCCAGGATCAGCCAGTGTATATCCGGTTCTCCCGAGAGGCTTGCGATCACCACCGGATAGTTATCACTGTATCACCGACGAACCGACGCTAAATAGCGGCTGGCTGCTGCGTTTCGTACGGTGAGTGAGATATCCGGAGGCCCAAATCACCTTCCTCTCATAATTCCTTAATTATCCCTTTCCTTTAAGGTCAACATCGCGGCCATGATTCTTCTGGTATTGTGGGAGTTTATGGGCGGTGGAGTGGAGATCACATCAGGTGATCCATTTGCTCGTTTGTGGGCCTATGATATAAAAAAACTGTCACGGATGTGACGTGTAATATTATTGTGATTTTAGTTAATCTTTTGATTTAACTTTAAAGATAAGGTTAAAGATATTATTAAAGTATTTATTTGAGTCTTAAGTCATAATGCAGTAAAATTCAATTATGAATGTAATAAAAGTTTAAGAGCTTTCTCTTGATAGCTGTGCAAATATAAAATTTAATTTAAAACATGAAAATATCATATTATAGCTCCACTATTTATTTAATTATGTAATCCTCGCAGTGAGGTTCGCGCGAAATGGTTTCCGAATGGTCCGACGAAAAAATGAAGGAGGTTTTCAATTCGACTCGGCTATTTTTTAACCGACGTAAAAACGGAGGGGTTCTCAATTCAAGTTTTTTTGTACGTATAAACACGAATAGCTCCGCCTAACGTGCACCGATTTGATTGAATTTGGATTGTTTTTGGAACGAAGTTCCTTACGGCAGGCTTGGAGGGGATAGGGATTTCGCTGCGTGACCGAACTGAAAAAAATGTGATAGTAAAACCGTAAGAAAAATGCGTGGAAAAAATGCGTGGAAAAAATGCGTGGAATAAAACCGTTAAATGAGACTTTTTTTAAACTTAATTTGATATCTAGCACACAAAGTTAAAGTCGAAATTCCGTTAATAAAACAGATAGGTCTGAAACTTATGACATTTGGAAATGTAGACGCGGTTTGAAATTTGAATTTGAATTTTTGATTATAGAACACGGCCGTCCACCGTTTAGTAGCCAGTCTAAGTCTAAATTAATAAGTTTTTATTTATAATTACATAAGTTGATAAAAAATGCTATACAATAGCTTTACCGCGGCAGTCTCCGAGTGCTACACGTCTTTTTTTTATTTCTATTCTATTTCTATGTAATTTTATGTTGTCAAACAAAAATAAAGAGACATATTTTGTTATTTTAGTTGATAATTTGTATTTTTTACAATTTGTGTCGATTCTACATTAGCCGTAGGAACTTCGTTCCTACCTGGTGTCCCACGACACACACCAATTTTTTATAGCTGATAGTTGATAGGTTTACGTTATTTAAAGTCTGTTTCAATTATTTTCAGTAGTATCAAATATCATGATCGACATGATAAATTTTTAATTGCTCTTTAGAATTGTAATTTTAGATGAGTAATGATGCAATACACACTAAAAGTTAATTACGTAAAAACCCAGTCCTTATAACCTCGACATCAATGGGACGTGGTTACGCAAATAGGAACCAAACCACAGCAAGTTTTCGTTTTAAGATTTTTTTTGCAAAATCGTACGTGGAATATATTTTATGCCCGATTTTATAACAAGAAATTATCAGATAAAATTAGTTTAAATTATTGAATTTAAGTTTAAAATATTGAAAAACAAAACCAGACAATGCAGACAGCATTTGAACTTGCTGCGGGTTGGTTCCTTTTTGCGTAATTAGGTCTAATGAGCATCTGAAATTTATAATACTCAACCCTTGTTGAGGGTTAAAAGGGTTTATCCGTTTTAAAAACCGACTTAATATACGAGTAAAGGAAGATTTAATGTCAGGAATATTATCACAACATTGTTACTATGTGGAATAGACAAGGAAAACAATTTAAGAGTGGTAGAGCCACGCTGTAGACAGTTTTGTATATAGCATGAATGGGCCAGGTCGACCGGGTCGTTACCACTGTCTCACAGAAAACTGACGTAAAGTGGCGGCTTGCTGCTGCGTTTCATGCGGTGAGTGAGATATCCGGAGGCTAAAATCTCCCTCCTTTCCCAATTCCGTAATTATCCCATCCCGTTAAGGTCGGCAACGCGCCTATATTTCTTCTAGTATTGTAGGCGTACTTGGGCGGTGGAGATCACTTACCATCAAGTGACCCACATTTCGTTTGCCGGTCTATACTATAAAAACACAAGCAAGATTTACCTTATCAGTGCCATCACACAGATATAGTGACATCAAAAAGTTTATTTATAATTTTTTAATCAAGTAAATTCGGGCCTTACTCATAAACTTTTTTAAGCAATGTTTAAACATTGTTGTGGTCTCTGTCTAGCCTTTTTTATAAATCGCGTTGGCAGAGAAAGACAAAAGAGTATTTTAATAAGCAAGGCATAAGTAATGTTTAAACTTAACTAAGTTTTTATGAAAGATAATGGGCTGTATCAATAAATCTTAATCTATAAACCTTCTAAACGATTTATAAAGTGGGTAGAAACAGACGAAAATTATGTTTGAACCATATTTTTTTTAATACCATACCAACCATAGTTTAATTTAGTTTCCAAAGTGGTCCAGGTGGACCCACAGGGGTCCACGGGAGAATTGACGGGGGTCTACGTTGGCGTGGCAAAAAAATGGGGGTTCACAATTCGTAAGCGGGGGACCACGAAAATATCTGCTTTGGATAGTGAAGAACTAAAATGTGTGATCGAATCTTCACATTTTTTGTCGAGTTTAGGGAATATGGTAGAAATGTAACTGCAGGGGGTCCATCGGAACCAGCTAAATTTTGAAAGTGGTCTATGAGAAAAAGTCTGGGAACCTCTGGTTTAAACTATACTGTGCTAAGAATGTTTTTATGTAAGTCTGATAAGTGATGAGTAGCTGCGTAGCACGTGTAGTGCTACGTAACGTCGCGCTTTCTACGCAGTGCTACGAAAACTTCAAAATTAACTTTCTAAATAACGCTGACTAATTTCTGGTTCAATTATGTTAAACTTTTAATCGATGGTAGATGGCCCTCTTTGGCTATTTAATAACATGCAATGAT
Organism: Amorpha juglandis; assembly: GCA_949126905.1. Classification (NCBI taxonomy): domain Eukaryota; kingdom Metazoa; phylum Arthropoda; class Insecta; order Lepidoptera; family Sphingidae; genus Amorpha; species Amorpha juglandis. The sequence goes on from OX421368.1 coordinate 3,220,268, forward strand.
TTCTATTGGCGTCTGATGGTCGCAACAACCGTCATGTAAATGTATCATGTGTCATAGTCTAAGATTCCAGGTAACATCGACCTTCACCCATCTGTTTACCGGATGAAAATAATATTTTAGGGTATAAAATGTGTTGCTGAACACATACCAATAGGTCAATGTTCCCCGGGATCTTATACTCTCATGTGTCATGGCATGAGGAGAATTGAGTCATACTAGACCGCATTGTCATTAAAAATTTGAAATAACAAAAGCATAGCCTATGGTACGGCAGGCGCTTTTGTTGTTGATGGATTGTATTTATGTAAATAATATTATAATAATATACAGAACATTCAGGAATTAATATAATATCTTTCTTCTTTTAATTTATGGCTTTCGCAGTATTATGCATTTAGCCAGTGTCAAGTATAATATATTCTAGAGTTCTTTTTACAAGAACGATGAAACACGGGTGCGGTCGATTTCAAGGTCTTGTTGGAGTTTAGGTGTTAACTCCTTTCAGTACGATTCTTAATTCACTTATTTCAATGTTTCCATACACTGTTCATCACCGTCAATGTTTATTGAACAAATTCACACCACTTTTATACAACAAACACAACTCTAAACTAGTTTATGAAATTAATTAAAATAAGCGATGAACTGCACTGTCAGAATTCCCGCCAAAACTCCAATATAATATCTTTATAATAACGTCGACTTCAATCCATCTCTTGCGACGGTATTTATTTTATTTGTAAGAGATAAACAATTCATATCAAATCAAATCAAATCATTTATTCAGTAAATTGATCATAAATATTACTTTTACATGTCAATAGCTTTTTATACTAGATTAAATTTTTGTCTTTTATCGGCATTTCGTGGCTAGCCATGAGAAGAAATGCCGAAACAAACTCGTATGGCCTCTTTTAATGTCCAGACATTGATTTCGCAGAATTGTGCGAGTGTAATGTACAGAAATTCCTGGATTGGCCGTTTGAGGAAATAGCTGAGTATACCCGACATACATGGCACTCACACTCTCATATAAAAAATTAAAATTAACAAATTTAAAATTAATATTTTTGTTAAAATTGTGTTGTAATTCCAACAATGAATTAAACGCTCATTTACATTACATACGTTTACGCTCATAACTACGCATTTTATATTTTGTTGTGGTTGATTTTATTTGCATTGTACATGGGTACGAGTCCTATATTTCATACGAGGCGGTGAAATGTCCATTGAAATGTGGTTTTCCTTTTCTGTTTAAACTGCATGGAAATAAAACCCGACTGGCAGTCGTGGTTCCACAGGAAAATAAGATTTTCTTGTGTCGTTGGTATCAGGAATAACGAGAGGCTTTCGGTCTCAAAATATCTACGTAGTAATTTCTGCATTAATATTAGCTGGTGGTAAGATATTCATATCCGCCCGGATAGCGACCACCGTACACATGGTGTTAAAACCTGCTATAGTGACCCACACGCCTTGTGTGGATAGCGTTCCAGGATCAGCCAGTGTATATCCGGTTCTCTCGAGGGACTTGCGACATGACTTGATGGTTGGTTGAGGCGGATATAGGGGTACTACCTTTTATTACTGTGCCTGCATCCGTCATCCACCTGTTCTGTCGCAGGCACCTCGATTTGCTTCTTCCGTCATTGGAAAGCGAAGAAGCATTTATACAGGCCGGTATGACTCTGGTGACCGCCGATAAACTCATTGTTTGTCGGTGGTCGCTGGTTTTTTGGACTGCACACGTTTACCATCAGGTGTAGTGCAGTCACTTTGCCGTGCTCGGATAAAAAAAAACATAAGTCATTTCTTAACTTACGCAATTAGGTTACGTGAATAAAAATTACTATTGTTATTCCGGCTTTAGGCTATTAAGATACATTTCGAGTGGTAGAGCCACGCTGTAGACAGTTTTGTCTACAGCATGAATGTGCTGGCTCGACCGGGTCGTACCACTGTCTCACTGTACCACTGTCTCACTGAAAACCGACGTAAAGTAGCGGCTTGCTGCTGCGTTTCGTACGGTGAGTGAGATATCCAGAAGCCCAAATCCCCTCCCCTTCCCAATCCCTAATTATCCCGTTCCTTTAAGGTCGGCAATGCGCCTATAATTCTTCTGGGCGTACATGGGCGGTGGAAATTACTTACCATCAGGTGACCCACTTGCTCGTTTGCCGGCCTATGCTATAAAAAAAAAGATACATTATACAATTTATTTTATGCTTTAGCATGACTCTTCAACCTTTATTGCGTCTTGAGACAAAGCACAGTCAAATAAAAATGAGCTAATAAATTCACGGGGTCTTTATTCAAGAAAATCCAGATATTTATGAGGCGAAGTGATAAGGATAAAAAAAATGTTCTAGCAATGCAATCGGTTTTGTTCTGGATGAAGTACTCATATCTTATAGGGTGGTAGGCCCCTCTTATGCGAGAAGCCGTCTGGGCTGCTGCCACCGCTTTATCTATTTCTGCCGCCAAGCAAAAACTCGGTGAATTGAGAAACTCCTTTTTAAAAAGTCGGTTAAAAGCTGACATTGTCGATGTCAGTTGAAGTGACACAGGTTTGATCCCATTTGAGCCGGATATTGACGTTCCTTTTATTTCGTAATATGGCAGAAATTTCGGAAACAACGTTCTATGAAGGTTAATGTTAATATTTGGAAATAGATATTTTTGAAACTCCTCCAATTTAATAAGAAGACTGATGAACAAAGAATTCTTTGTAACCTAATGTTTCCCAAACTGCACACTTAGAATTATTGATTTTTAAACTATCATTTTTCCTGTGCATTATATAGTAACTTTAGTTATTTATGGTTAGAGATGCGACTTCATTCCAACAAGTAAAATAACTTCTTTTTCTAGACATAAGATGTTACTAACTTGTGAATGCTTGTCACCAAATTGTAAGCAATATTGTAACTAAATTGCAAACTTAACCATCATATTATTAGTATGTAAGCTTTCCTTATAATAAATTTGTCTTTGTCTATTTCACAAATAAAAATATTATTTATTTTTGCTTTTATTTTAAAGGTATCTCGTTTGTCTTGCAGTCAGTCAAACCAACTCACATATTTATTTTATGACTATCTAAGCCGAATATACAGACTACTATAGGTACGCAGAATATACTGTTTTTTGGCCATTTGCTATTTATCACTTCTAACGCTTTTTACAGGTCTGACAGCGCGTTTTTGCTTGAAAGAGTTGGTAGCACTTGACATCCGAGATCTAGGGTTCATAGTTTTTTAACGATTTTTGTTTGATATTTTAACTTTTTGTTATGAATGTAAAATTAACACATGTTTTATTCGAACACAAGTAATTTTGAAGACACATTTATAAGAGTAATTAAAATAATGGTTTTTGCAATAACTCGAGCGCACTTTAACATAATATTTTGCTTCGACGGAAATTCCGTAATGAAGTCATATTAGGTTAGGGCTGCCATGACTGTTGACCGGGACATTTGGAACAAATAGGAATCGAATACAGTTTATTTAATTATTTAATTTTATTTATAAATAAATTAAATCAAGTTAGGTATTTTTTAGAAGAAGCCGGCAAACGAGCAAGTGGGTCATCTGATGGTAAGTGGTCTCCTCCGCACATGAATATCCACACTATCTAAAGTATACAATTATATGATTATAGTAGTTGGTATCCCTAATGCTTACGCACTTAGCAACTATATTTTTGATTTTCAATCCGGGACAATTGACTTACTGGCGGGGACACGGGGACATAACGCGACAAACCGGGATTTATTGCAGCCCTATATTAATTACACATATATTATTTTAACGACAGTTATTGGTTCAGCAAACATCTTAGAATTTTCTTGGAACTCCGAGATCTATTCATGCATAATTATTGTAGCAGAAGTCTTTAATTTACTGTACATATTACAAAACCACGCTTACAAAATAAGAACGTGCACATATGAACAGAAATATCGTCAGATATAGCCGACACGATATATCGAGTGTAATCTACACAATACACAATAAGCAGTAAAGGAATATTGTGTCACATCACGTTGAACATCAATGTTCGATGTCTTTTGTTTGTTTGACACTTAGTTTGACAGCATAAAGGCAGTGATGAGTGGTAGAGCCACGTTGTAGACAGTTTTGTCTACAGCATGAATGGGCTGGCTCGACCGGGTCGTTACCACTGTCTCACAGGAGATCGACGTAAAGTAGCGGCTTGCTGCGTTTCGTACGGTGAGTGAGATATCCGGAAGCCCAAATCCCCTCCCATTCCCAATCCCTAATTATCCATTTCCTTTAAGGTCAGCCACGCGCCCATGATTCTTCTGGTTGTGGGCGTACATGGGTGGTGGAGATCACTTACCATCAGGTGACCAACTTGCTCGTTTGCCGGCCTATGCTATAAAAAAAAAAAGTCATAGCAGCTGTCAATAACGATAAACTATAACACATACGAATCATGGTGTGGAATAGCTGATATAGCAATATTCAAGTGAATAATTTAAACATTACAGAAACTGAAAAAAAAAATCAGTTTAACAAAGTAATGCGAAATTTTTGATAATTTGGTTACTAAGCGACCTGATAGCCAAAATTGTACGTGTACTTGTAATTTCAAATAATATGAATTTCTTTTATATAACCGAAGTACTATATAGTGCCAGTTGGAATAGTATATAGTTTAAATGTGTGTCTAGACTAGGTCAGCAGAATTCCAGCAATTTATTTCATTAAAGCAAAGTAAATTGCTGAGTTGGGACCTGATTTCGGCGACAATGTTCCACGGAGCTATTCTTACCATGTTATTTTCTATTTTATTTTATCATTATATTACTCTGTGTGTTGTGTTACATAAGCTGAAATAAAACTTCTAACTATCTATCTATATCGAGTGGATTTCGAAGTAATTTAAAATTAACACGTTACGATATCTATCTCCGTAATGATAATATGACATGAAGCAAAAAATCTTGTTATTACTACGGTATTAAATGATCTTGTTTATTATGACTACGTCTTTATGACGATACGATTTCCGTAAACCTAGCTTGTATAAAAAAGTTCAACTAAGAATATTAATAGATAGTAATTTGAAGGAAAAGGTGTGTAAGTTCATTTAAGCAATTAAGTTTTAACGTTACGTTTAATTCTTACGTGAGTATAAATGTGCTCAAACTGATAGGGAACTTTATGAAAGTTTCTTTTTTCTTTCAAATAACGTAGTATAACAAAACTTACGTAAGTAATGAAGAGGATTAAAAAACGAATAATCGTGCTGATTAATAGTTGCCATTTCCTTTATCCAATAGTGGAAAAAATTGATATAAGGCGTCTTTCTCTCACAAATATTCACGATATTTAGTTAAAGGTATATCGTGGCTGGTGTAACAAATAGATAATGTCTTGTTCGACGCAGTTATTTGGGTCGTTGTCCGAAAAAAGTGTTCGCGAGTCAGTGGTATTACGCTTTAGAAAAAATAGAAAAAAATAAAGTATTTTTTTTACCCTTGGGATGAACTACAGAGGTCCCTGATAGAGGAATACTGGCGAACCCTGCATGATCTCATCCCAGGGTCAAAGGGGAGGGGAAAGATAAAGGGATGGGAAAGGTATAGGAAGAGGAGGCAAGCCTCCTCGGGATAACCGGATATACACTGGCTGACTCCGGAACGCGACCAACGCAAGGTGGGTCACCATGGCGGGTAGTGATGTTCATGTACAAAAAATATCGATATTTTTTCCGATATAATATATCGAAATATTGTTTTTTTTTTTTTTATCCTGGCTCGGCAAAATGACTACGCCACACCTGATGGTAAGTGTAACGCAATCCAGGAATAGTGTCGACCAAAGACAGACAGTGTGTCTATCGTTGGTCGGCACGATTATGCCGGCCTGCCTAACTGCTTCTTCACACTCCGTTTAAAGGACCCAATATTATAGGAAGGAGGGAACACGTGTGCCGGCAAACTATTCCACAGCTTAATGGTCCGGCAGAAGTACGAATTTGCGAACTTTTTAGTTCGAGCCGAGATGGAGGAGACCACGAAGCTGTGGCTCCGCAAGCCAGCACGCGTGGTTCTGTTAAGGAAAGGCGAGGATGGGATAAGGTCAAACAATGCTTCGGAGCATTCACCGTGATACAGACGGTACAAGACGCTCAGTGAGGCAATGTCCCTCCGCAATTGTAGCGGTTCTAAGTGTCTTGTAACGCCTGCATCATTCACAACGCGGGCAGCCCGACGCTGCAATCCGCCCAAGGCATCGAGTAAGTATTGGGCGGAACCGTCCCAAAGGTGCGAACAGTACTCCACACCCGGCCGCGCTTGCGCTTTGTATAAGCGGTAAAGCTGACCGGGAGTAAAAAACCGACGCACCCTGTTCAGGATTCCGACCCTGCGTGAAGTGGCGGATATTACGCCCTCGATGTGGTTCCTTGGATTCAGATTGCAGCAAATATCCATACCCAGGATATTAAGGCTATTCCGCATTGCGAGCGGGATACCCCGAAGATTGGGGAGGGGAGAGAACGGGGATTTCTTGCACGTGAACGCGCACACCTGTGTTTTCTTGGCATTGAACTCAACCATATTCCTTGCACCCCATTCCGAAATGAGATCCAAGGTCTGGTTAAGCTCAATGACGAGATTCTCTCGCTCCCTCTCAGTGACTTCCCGGCTACCTGGAGGCTTACTGCAGTAACGCCCATGCACTGTGCTGTCATCTGCATAGGAATGAATGTTACCGAGTGGTAACATATCATTGATATGCAGAATAAACAAGGTGGGCGAAAGCACAGAGCCTTGTGGGACTCCGGCATTAACTGACATGAGCCGTGAAGCATGTCCTTCGACAAGGACACGCATTCTGCGCTCATGCAGAAAGCCGGAGATCCACGTGCACAGGTTGTCGGGGAGCCCATATGCCGGAAGCTTGGAGAGAAGACCACGGTGCCAGACCCTATCAAATGCCTTAGCAATGTCGAGACTTACGGCTAGAGCCTCGCCATGCTTATCAACCGCCTCACCCCAGCGATGTAGCATGTACGCTAAAAGATCACCCGTTGATCGTTTCGACCGAAAAAAATTGTATCGATATTTGGCGATATATCGGTCAAAAATATCGATATTTTCGATATATCGAATTGTAGGAAGGAAAAGACTTGATTAACAAAAATAATATCGAATAGCTAAAAAAAAAAACGACATCCAATACTTATTCTGGTCTTTGATGTAAAAAAGTCTTTCAGATGCCACAGACCTGTAATGATGATTTTTCTAAATATTCTACGATATCCTTATTTCGATATATCGGATAAAATATAATATATTGAAGTCGATATAAATATATATCGACTTCAATGATTCGATAATATTGCATTGATTCGATATATCAAATAAATGTATCGATATTTTATCACATATCGATACATATCGAGCACCCCTAATGGCGGGTCTTAATACCGTGTATGGTGGTCGCTATCCGGGCGGATACGAATATTCTCCCATCAGCTAAGTATTGTGGACATAATAAAACAACCGCTAACGGCTAAACGTACATAAATAAAGATACGGAGGGTGTTATGGTGCAATTAAACGAGGCTAGTCCTGGACGAAAAATATACTCCTCTTACGCGTCGCATACTGTGTACACAAAAAATACAAAAAAATGAAATCGACACAAAAACGACGATAAACATAAACAATTATTGTAAGTCGATGCTGTTGCAATTAAATGGTTAATTATTAATCGAAAGCACCGACTCCAAATTGCAAAACCAATGCTTAAACGACGATGTTTTAGTCTTTCACCTATATTTCTCCTCCTAGATGGTGGAATTTAAACTTGCAATTTAAAGAGGACAAGCTTGTAAACATTTAAAGTAATAATTATTAAATAAAATATCTCTGTAAAAAGATATGCGTGGTTACTTTGAGTTATTCTATACTCTCTGAATGAAAAAATAATCATCCCAATCAGTTTACATTTGGCGGAGTTATGCATAGTTATACGAAAAAAACTCGCGGTGAATTGAGAACCTCCTCCATTTTTTCTCGGTTAAAAACTGCGGTATTTGACACCTCGCGTAGAACGCGCCTCTTTTTTGCTCGGCTCGCGTGATTCGCTTCGTGTAATAACAGCCTTAGATGTTTGTTTTATAACCACAAAATATGACTACGTTTTACTGAAAACCATAACCCGATATTACAGAAACTTCTGATAAACTTAATACTTATTTTGTCAGAACTTGGAATATACTGTTTAATCTGTGTGATTTATTGTCGATGGGAAATAAGTTTCTTTGTTGAACAATAGTTTAGCTTACTTTGGAGGTTTATGGTTCATTACTCTATGAAGTTTTTTTTACCTGCTTTGCTCGCTGCTCCGCTCGAGTGAATGTATTTTCGCAGGTTAAATAGTAGCCTATGTCCTAATCCAAGCCGTAATCTATTGGTATGCGAAATTTTATCTTAATCCGTTAAGGTTTTACGAGTGGTAGAGCCACGCTGTAGACAGTTTTGTCTACAGCATGATTGGGCCGGCTCAACCGGGTCATTACCACTGTCTCACAGAAAACCGACGTAAAGTAGCGGCTTGCTGCTGCGTTTCGCACGGTGAGTGAGATATCCGGAGGCCCAAATACCCCTCCCCTTCCCAATCCCTAATTATCCCTTTCCTTTAAGGTCGGCAACGCGCCCATAATTCTTCTGATATTGTGGGCATACATGGGCGGTGGAGATCACTTACCAACAGGTGACCCACTTGCTCGTTTGCCGATCTATGCCATAAAAAAAAAGGTGGTAAGGCGTGATAGGTTAACAATCATCCAAATTCATAAAGTCTCAAAAATCTAAATTTTCACATTTATATTAATTCAACAATAAATTCAAATTTAAAAATATTTATTGAATCTATAAATTGTTATAATACATTATTTATATTCCGTCAAAACTCCACTACCAGTTCGGAGGGCTATTTCGCTAGAGAAGAACGGGCAAGAAACTCCAAATTGAGTTTTCAAAGTATGCAATATTTACGTAAATATTGAAAGAATTTATCAAAATGATTTCCAATTTTCAATTTCAAACTTTGAAAACGTTCTCCTGAATCTACACTAATATTATAAAGAGAAAAGATTTGTATTTTTCTATTACACTATAATGATATTGTAAAGAGGAAAGATTTGTATTTTTGTATGTAACGAATAAACTGAAAAACTACTGGACCGATTTCAAAAATTCTTTTGCCGTTAGAAAGCTACATTATCACTGAGTAACATAGGCTACTTTTCACCCCGGAAAAAGCAGATCACGCGGGCGGAGCCGCGAGGACAAGCTAGTAAATGATAAAACTTAAATAACGTCGTTGTTCTTTTGTATGAACAATATGCAGTGTTTTGTGATGTTTTACTAAATTTGTAAATTTTGCTTTTAGAATAACAATTTATATACATTTTCTCGGGTATGTTGTCGATATTTTTTTATACTAAGATGCATCCACACTGCTAGCGTAGCAGATATTTAGGCATTAAATTATACAAGCGGAATAGACACAACTAATATTCCTGGTAAAGGAACATGAGTTCCATATCAAATACAGCCGTATCTTTGATGTCGCACTCACATGGAAAACACTCCAGTATTGATCAAATTATGTTCGTGGTAGAGATGGGTTCGAATCAAAGCGAGGTCCCTTGGCACCCGAGGATCCTTTTAACGTGTCTTGGTTTGCAATCCACATCTTTACATGTATTATGGAAGTACTGAGATATATGTATGTACCTAACAAGTACAGTGGTTGTGTAGCGTATATATTATAAGATAGTTTAGGTGAAAAGGTGACTGACTGACATAGTGATCTATCAATGCACAGCCCAAACCAGTCGAGGGATCGGGCTGAAATTTGGCATGCAGGTAGATGTTATGACGTAGGCATCCGCTAAGAAAGGATTTTGATAAATTTTACCCCCAAGGGGATAAAATAGGGGATGAAAGTTTGTATGAAAATCACGCGGGTCGAGCCGCGAGCAAAAGCTAGTTCATCCATATATTCTGTGAAAAATTAAGCCTATCACGGTTCATATGAAAGAGCTGTTTAAATGACATACGGGCAGAAGACGCGACGGTGCGCTTCGGCTACGATACCAAAATAAACGCTGACCTAAACAGGAGTGTAACTTGAACAATTAAAACTATAAATGGAACAATATAATGATAATGACCTGTACAACTTATAGGAAGTTTATGTTTTATACACAGAGACACAATTATTACTATAAGTAATTTAAACACCATGGACTAGATCTCCTGTATTTAGCAGAGCCACATTTTATATTCCGTTTACAATAATAAATACAACAATTATTACCGATGACAATAATTATTCCACCTTATTTATACCTTCCTATAAATGTTCCAAACTAGTAATTGTATAAATATTGAACATATCTAAACATGTTTAATTATGTTTATAATAGTCTCGCTCCTCTCAAAATCTTCTACTTAAGACTCCTTTTCATACTTCCCATTTTTATATGTCGTTCACTGTTCAAGCTATTCGACTGTTGAATGCATTGCCACGTCCTATGGTAAATTATTTTAAGTGATTATTGGTTATACAATAAAGAGTTTTGTATTGTATTGTATAATTACTTATCAAAATAAATCAGAGATTATTATGACTATTAACTGGTGCGCTGCGATATCACACTAATATTATAAATGTGAAAGTTTGTTTGTTTGGATGTTTGTCCGTCAATCACGCTGAAACTACTGAACGGATTTGGTATACAGACAGGGTATGAGCTGACTTAGGTGATAGGATACTTTTTATCCCGGAAAAAGCAGATCACGCGGGTGGAGCCGCGAGCAAAAGCTAGTAAATTATAAAGCTATACAATCATATTGTGACGTCATAACCGCGGTGCACCATTCAGTACTGTTGGCACGTGGAACATTATGGTGACAATTTCTGACTGATTCATTGTACATTCCCGGTGACCGACATACGTCTATTATGACTTGTAATACCACTAGCCTTTACTCACGTCACCGCCTGTGGGAAAGTACATTTGTGGGATAAAAATTAGTTTATATTCTTCCCAATGTTATGTTAAAAATGTGAGTCAGAAAATGTACATCTAAAAATATAACTAAACATTGTTTTATTTTGTTAAATTGTTTTCTTCTATATTATATTGAAAGAATTATCAAAATCGATAGATACATAAATCAGCGTATAAAGGTGTTTTAGTTTTTCATCCCCAATTTTACCCCCTTAGGAGGTGAATTATTTTTTTAAATTTAAATGCGACCCCCATCGCATAGTAAAGAATATCGAATACAAAAAGAATCATCCAAGTCGGTCACCATTTGGCCGAGTTACGCGTGAATATTACATTAAAAAAAATGTTCAGACGAATATAAATAGTAAATAGAAATATAGTTGTTTCCTATGTTGAATTTTATACATTGTTATTTATACAACAGAAATAAATAACGAAAAAGAAAGTTATTCACATATTCGTTTCAAAAATGGGCCCGTGATTTGTCAGGCTGAATCAGCTGGATGTTATAGATCAAAACCACTTCTTTCTTAATAAACTTGCAACAAAATTATACAGAGTATAAACTTAACTCCTAATAAAAAAGCAGCTAAATTTAGGACCTTCTTTCTACATCGAATAGACAGGGGCCTTATTCTCTATCACCGCAGCGCACGAACTCGTAATACACTCGCCCGCGTTACGTTAACTTCGTGAAATCAGGGGCCTTATTCCTCATGAAAACTCGCAATGTAACCACGTTACGCGGCATCGCGAAATCAGCACCGACTTGCAATGGAATGTTCATAACAAGCATAGAACGTAACATGGCGTTTATAAAATTTTACATTGGTTTAGGGAAGACTTAATGTAAATAGGGTCTTTGATTTGTATTTTTTATTATATGGATCAATAAGCTACATTCCCCAAAATCTATTGTCGAAAGAATTATATAAATCAGGTCAAAAATATAAGAGTTAGAAGCTATTTAAATCTGCTGGTAGGATTAGTGATAAATTACGGAAAAAGGATGCACGACATGGCATGTTATGTCACAAGGCAGTTCACGCCTGTTACGGTGCATGCGTGGGAGAGAATAGCGAGATTTGATTTTTCCCACTATGCGCCCACCTTTGCTTAATCCAATATTTAAAATATGAACTGCAGCCCAATGTTTTACCCAATGTTAGTTTTGTTTTCGCAGAATAGTTTCTTTTTCGTATTATTGTCTGGTGTATTTAAAATAATGTAGAAAATTAGTCAAACGTAACGTTAACGTAACGCGGACATGTTTCGAATCCACACGCTCATAGAGAATAAGGCCCTAGTATGTCGCGTCTACGTCTAGTAATTAATTTCAATAAGAAAAGAGGCGCAGCTGTTATTTAGTTTATTTATCACAATTATTCGCATGTGACAGCGGGCGCGGCGCGGCGCTACGTAAGGTTTGTTCAAATCGATCACATTAACACATCGAACATACACAATGTTCTGAGTGGGAATGTGGTGTATAAACACGACACGAACGTTCGTGCCATTTGACTGTTATTGGTCGAGAGACGTGTGACGTTTTCCGATACAAATGTAAGGCGACGCGATGCAACGTTTAGTTTTTGAATTTTTGCATTCTAAAGAGGCTGTAACGTGGCCGACACGATATTAACCAGAGACTTCTGATGTTTTTTTTTTATTTGATTGAATGACGAGACGAGCAGGGCGCTCGCCTGATATTAAGCGCCACGCCCGCCCATAAACAGAAGCAACACTACACAGAACTTTGAATTAAAAAGCACTGCATGCCACTAAACTGCGCTCGGCACCCCGAGACATAAGATGTTAAGTCTCATAATGCCCAGTAATTTCACTGGATTCAATGCCCTTCAAACCGAAACTCAACAGTGCTTACACACTGTTGCTTGGCGGCAAAAATAAACACAGCGGTGATACCAACCCAGACCAGACCTCTCACATACGATGGACCTACCACCATGTCAGGTCTCATTATGCCTTCTATTTGAATACAAATAAACAATGTGTTAACAGGTTCGAGTTTTCCGTATCCGTGTGAAACAGAGGACAATCTGAATTAAAAGTCGACGGCGATAACCATTCGCGTTCGTCGTGGTTGCTAATTGCAGTCGCGATGACGTGATGCTTCCAATCATTCGTTTAATTACTACACTTGTCGGCGGTTTCACGTTATTAATTAATATGCGGTTTTGAAATTGTTTGCTTTGTCTTTCAGAAACGTGTTTGTTTAATGTTTACGGCAGTCATGATTAAAAATAATAATAAATATTACATTATTATATTACCCAATCCACCACCACCTCACCTCAATATCCAAGTATAGTATTTATGTCGGTCGCTACAATAGTCCTACACCGACCGGGGGCGGTCCTTGGGTACACTTTTATAGTGCATACAGGGATAGCCGCCGGGCGATGTCACATCACAATATTACATTAAATTTGTCTAACGGGCCTCTACGTGTTGGCTTCGGCCCCACGCACGCCTACCAAAGGTCCGGGAGTCTATAGTCCCGAGATATGGTAAGACATACATAATAATAAATAATAATCTTTATTCGGTAACCAACATTTTGTTATATAGTAACTAACGACCCGCGCCGGCTTCGCACGGGTAAAAATATGTTTGTTACCTCATCACATTAGAAATCCTTACATTTTTCGGCCTTTCTGTACTACAATATGTATATATTACTACAATATGTAATTATTACACATAAACCCTCCTCATGAGTCACTCTATCTATTGCTGAAAACTTCATTAAAATCCGTCGAATAGTTGAAAAGATCTAAGCGAACAGACAGCGGAAGCGACTTTATTTTATACTATGTACTCGGAAAGACGCAGGAGAGTAATTTAAGGAGCCCTATATTATACTCTATATTACTTTTAGATATTTATGTTTTTAGATATTTGTTTCCATTTCTGAAACAGTTTCGGTGGAAAAACTATACACATTTTTTATTATTGTTTTCACTATCTAAAGTTTAGATAATAGAAGAAGATAATAGAAGAAATACTTATGTTACTTATTAGAATGCAGTTTAGATTCTAAACTGCATTCTAATAAGTAACATAAGTATTTCTCGCTCTCCATCTGGAATGTGTGACCGCCTCTTGTCCCTTGGAATTCCTAAGCCTCGATAAACATACACTATCCGCACCGCAACTGCAGTCCTTGAGAGTATTCACGCGCCCCTGTTTATTGGTCAGCAATTGGCCCGCGCAACATATGACTATCAACATGTTTGGCAACGTTGTACAACACTACAATGCAACAAAACTTCCGCTTCTTTGTTTTTCAGCCAAATGTTGAGTAATATGTCACGTAATTTTTTCCAGATGATTATGCGTATTCGAAACCACAGTCATTAAGATATTGAATGTCCTGACGCACACGACATTTATACTTACGTCGGCAAGTATTCCGTATGAACAAATAATAAGGATAAATAGTATAAGGTTTTTACTTAATACAAATTTATTTATTTATTTCATGACACACCATCGACAGCTACACATGATACGATATAAACAGAACATTACAATGCCACAGACAATGTGCACTATCATCAAAGGTGTATTCAACCATCTTATTAATAGAATAGATATTGAAAGCCATTATTACTATTATTATTATTAAATAAAGTATAATAAACATAAATACGGGCACAAGGTACAAGGTTGTAGGTCCCTCGTATGCGAGAGGTCGTCTGGGTTGGTACCACCGCTTTATCTATGTTTTGCCGCCAAGCAACAGTGTGTAAACACTGTTGTGTTTCAACACTGAGAGGGGTTAGGCCATAGTGCACCACGCTGGCCTAATGCGAGTTGTCTACCTTCGAAAAATCTTATCGAGTTCTCAGGTATGCAGGTTGCCTCACGATGTTTCCTTCACAATTAAAGCAAGCGATAAATAACAATTAATATACACGTAACTTAGAAAAGTCAGAGGAGTATGCTCTTGGGGCTGGTTTCGAACTTGCGACTTTCGTCTCGACAGTTCGTTGCACTGCCCGCTGAGCTATCGCTGCTTTTTTTTTAGTTTAATTTTTGATTATGTTGTGATTAATACTGTAATATAACAATGTACGTGAGTCCTGGTAACTAATAAGGTGTAAGTTATAGTTACCAGGTATCAGTCAGAACTCAGCCTTTACCTATAAAAAATAAGACAATAATAAACGTATCTTTTTACCTGAAGATATTGACGTATTTATCAAACGCCAGAATAAATTGGATCTCGTGTCTACACGGTCCAATTCAACGGAGTGGAAATTTGTCGTCACATCTTTGATTTAACTTGGGATTACAGAGTGGACTATTTGAATAAATTTTATGTAAGTGAGAAATTCTACAATATCAACTGTACAAGGTACTTTGCAAGGTGGTAGGTCCCTCGTATGCGAGAGGTCGTCTGGGTTGGTACCACCGCTTTGTCTATTTCTGCCGCCAAGCAATGGTGTGTAAGCACTGTTGTGTTTCGGTTTGAAGGACATTGAAGCCAGTGAAATTACTGGGCATTATAAGACTTACTTTACACAAAGCTACGAGATAAAATTAGTTTAAATTATTGAAATTAGTAAAACAAAATCAGTATTTCCATTTGAACTTGATATGGGTTGGTTCCTTTTTGCGACACAAGTCCATGTAGCTAGTTTTATAGCTTTTATAGCTCGCTCCGAACATAGATACGCTGTCGCTGGACTTCGCAATGTATTGCGTCTGCGAAGGTATTGAATCGGTCAAACGTAGTTGTTTTGTATCTTGTTCGCGCGTGCGTGATACCTATCACGCTATATATATATATGCTATTTACCTAAATTGACTATAAAAATATAACAAATAATAAATTATGACTTTATAACTTATTTAATTAACAATACTGTACTGTATAATTAATACATAGTGCCGGTCAATTGAATCTCTATCGAATATTTTTTTCCGATTAAATTGGCTTACAATTGGCGGAGGCAGCGATGTACATACATAAAAAAGTCAATAAATAGTCCAACTGAGTACCCCGTCCTTTTTTATGTTCATTTAAAAACGAAATTAATATTTATGTTTCTTCGACACAAAACAACCCACCCTCGCGGTCTATAGGCATTGTACTCAGCTCACTGGTTGCATTAATTCTCTGGGCATATTAATTTTCGTCCTCTGTCCATCAACATTTTGTGAGTTATATTAACATTTTAATAAGAAACACAACAAAGGAAAACTGTAAACTCAATTTTCATGATGTGGATTTCTATTTTGGTTGTGCAAATAACATGTAGGTAAAGGATCTCTCAATAAAAATGCAATGTTTTCCTGTAACGTGCTAATTTTACTAATTACATAATGTAGGTACCGGCATGATTCGTGAGCATATTATCATATTAAGCGCAGTAGGTAATTATGCCTGATTGGCGAAATGAAGGAGCACACCGCGTCAACGCTTCACACGATTGGTTCGTCATTCGATCTTTCTTTTCTATTGGACTATCGCCTGCCTCCGCTAACGACCATTTGTGCTCACAACTCTTGCCGCCAATTATAACTGATTTATTTAATAAATGTTAACATAAAACAGTACCTACAGTTGATTTGACTGAAGAATTTTTTCGTCTTGAACCGGAATCCATTTTAATCATAAAATGAGACAGTGTAATTACGAGCTGCCGTAGGCGTCAAGTGCGTTCTGATTATGACGGAGTTTCCAATCCCTACAGGACACGGGCCACAAAGTCATGAAACAAGCATAGTACTAGTACCGTCAGCATTCCAGGTATCCTAGAATCCACGGAACCGTCCCGCTTTCGCCAAGGGTGACGATACGTCAGGGTTGGGTTGGTTTCGGCTTCGATCTAGTCACTCAGATGTGAACAAGGTCGGAAGACCCACCAGAAGTCTTCCAGATCGAAGGATTTTCCCTGCATCTAATTTGTCTTTATAGTATCTAGTGTGACCGAGGTTTTGACAGAGGGAAGTCGAGAGTAAGTTCTAGTTAGCAGTTAAAACGACGCCATCTTGGAAAGCAATTACCCTAAATTCTTAGTACCTTGAATTGAATTTTAAATTCGGTATCTTTGGATTCTTCGCAAAAACATTTATTGGGACATAAAATAAAAGTTTCAAAAGCATTGAGTAAAGTGGAGGGTTGATAAAATGTAAAAACTCATATATTTTAGAGAAAACTTCAGTAAGATTTAGGTCCCAAATTAAACTTTTTGCGATTTGATCAAGACATTTCTTGGGAGATAAGTTTTAATTAATGCGTAAGTCTTTGTTAAATGATTCTACTTGGTAGTGGCACCAACTCAATTTACTGACTCATATTTTAGCGAAGTTAATGACTACTTTATTTTAAGTATATCTTAAATTTTACAGAATATTTTTAAACTTATTCTCTTTTCTTTCGCAGTGTCTTAAGCCTCATTTACACATAGTTTGTCGCGCTGCAGAGGCGAGAATATTAACTAAAAACTCTCGTTTACCCTCGTCATGAAATTTGACAGAATAGTATTACGAGTATATGTTAGTAATGTTTGTGTGATCCACAAATATTTGTTTTGGGGTCTGGGTGTGACCGAAAGTCTCTCGTAGTTCTTGATATCCACGACACAAGACTCGTATCTTACTGTGGGGTCTGGACTATGTATGTGACTGTTGGGTGTCTTTATTTATTTATATGGCCTCCTAAAGATTTTTATTGATGTGGTACAAGAAATTTTGTTCGTGTAAATTAGGCTTAATATTTAGAGTAAAAACCAAAATCAGTTAGAGTCGGAATTCTTCTAAACCATTTGAAAGATTTTGCTGCGGCTTTTACCATCATTAAAGGCAGACTTCTAATGGTCAAGCATAAAACGCGCGCGTCTGTGACACAGCGTTAATGCCACTGTATCTTCACGATTCATATTGAATTTTTTATTGGACCTCGCGTATCTTCGGGTACATTTTCTGCCTGGATTTGGGCTTCCAGATATCTCACTCACCGTACGAAACGCAGCAGCAAGCCGCTACTTTACGTCGGTTTCCTGTGAGACAGCCCATTCATGCTGTACACAAAACTGTCTACAGCGTGGCTCTACCACTCACTTTACCGTCTTTGTGTAATATACAAAATATTATCAAAATTATTTCGGCAAGAGTCGTTTATGTGACACGAACGAAGGTCGTGGAACGATGAGGTCCACTAATTATCCACTGCATTGCGTCAAGTAATTATGGACAATTTTTTTTTTCCTATTATTCATCATCTATTTAGTTTCATACTAAAATGAAAACGCGTTCTTAGAACGTTCCTAACTTTTATGCCAAACTTTTATGCGGGTCACCTAAAGTTACTTTTTGAGGTGATGAGTGACGCACGCATTCTTTTTCGACGTCGGTAAAAATTGACACAAACTATGACTGCCTCGGTGGCGCTTGTGGTGGTGGCGTGTATTGCGCACGCGATATGACAACTTGACTGGCGTCTTGGGTTCGAGTCCCCGGTCAGGTAAAAGTGATATTGGGTTATTCTCTCAAGAAATGCTTAGTATCAGCCCGGAGTCTGGAATTGTGTCCGGTTTGGCGATAGGCTCGCCCTCTATCACATCATGGGACGGAGATACGCTCTGCGAAATGTGAGTGTTACACCTTTGCCTACCCCTTTGAGGATTACAGGCGTGAGTGCGTAAGTAAACTATGCCTATTTATAAAGCTTCGTTTGTCTCTATATGTACTCGCTCTTAGTAATTTATAGATCCAGAGTCAGGGGTGGGGGATGTTGCTTCGAGGTCAAATAATTACCGCCCTACTAGTGATTATATTTAATTAACAATTAGCGAAGCGACGCGCTGTTAACACGTCTAGACAGTAGAATTTATGTCACCATAATGCTTCAGGTGCGGATTAAGGGTGACATCAGATGCAATTGCCCCCTTTTTTTTATCCGAGCACGGCAAAGTGACTAACAATGAAATGTGAAAAACAATGAGTTTATCGATGGTCACCAGAGTCATGCCGGCCTGTATAAATGCTTCTTCCTTCTTCAGAGAGGGAAGAAGCAAATCGAGGGGCCTGCGACAGGACAAGCGGATGACCGATGCAGGTACAGTTATACAAAGATATACCCCTATATCTGCCCCAATAAACCATCAAGTCATGTCGCAAGCCCCTCAGGAGAACCGGATATACACTGGCTGATCCTGGAACAAGATCCACACAAGGCGTGTGGATCACTGTGGCAGGTTTTAACACCATGTGTACGGTGGTCGCTATCTGGGAGATATGAATATCTTACCACCAGCTTGTCTTCTCCTCTTCTTTTTTATTATTTTATTTTATTCAATGACGAGACGAGCAACTCGCTCGCCTGATAAGCAGCACGCCCATAAACAGAAGCAACGCCACACGTAACTTTGAATTATAAAGCCCTGCATGTCACTGAAATGAGCTCGACACCCCGAGACATAAGATGTTTAGTCTCATAATGCTCAGTAATTTCAGTGGTTTCAATATCCTTCAAACCGAAACACAACAGTGCTTACACATTATTGCTAGGCGACAAAAATAGACAAAGCCGAGGTACCAACCCAGACGAGGACGCATATGGGGGACCTACCACCGTCTTCCTGGCGTCACCCCGGCTCAAATCCAGAGACCGTGATCTCGTACCATAGAATTGACGGTATTTGGTATTATATGAGGCCACCCGCCATCTAACCCCGACAACGGGGACAAAACATATAGTATTTAATGTACTATATTGGTCCACGAAGTGACCACAAAGGCTGAAAAGCTTTCGAAACGTCGCGATCAAAATTAATAAAAAACCGCGACAAATTCCGTTTAAATTAGCTTTATTTCAATGAGCAATATTCGCGTAAACATAAGAAATCATTATGTACTATATTAGTGTTTTATAATGTTCTTTTTTTTTAAGTGAAACTTCTTTGGAATCGTTGTGATTTAAAACTCGATTAACAAAAATGCGTCACGACAAACATATAATTTAATTATTATTATTTTTCTAATTACAATATTTCTCTTACAGATTGAATAAGAAGAAGACAAGCCATGCCGTCCCCGGACAGCATGAAACCTGGTAAGTGGATGATTTCTGGCCTCTTTTAGTGTATATAGATAGCTTGATCTACTTTTAGTGTACATAGATAGCTTGATCTACTTTTAGTGTACATAGATTACATACATTATTTCTGCCGCCAAGCAACAGTGTTTAAACACTGTTGTGTTTCGGTTTGAAGGACATTGAAGCCAGTAAAATTACTGGGTATTATGAGATTTAACATTTTATGTCTTGGAGTGACGAGCGCAGTCAATGCCATGCAGTGCTTTGTAATTCAAAGTTCTGTGTGGTGTTGCTTCTGTTTATGGGCAGGCGTGGCGCTTACCATCAGGCGAGCGTCTTGCTCGTCTCGTCATTCAATGAAATACATAGGCTAAGAAACCGCGAAGTCCTGGGTTCATATCCCGGACCGGGCATTTATAATTGAGTTGAGGTTTACAAATCTGAAATTTGAATGTTTGTCTATTGCCCGATTGTTAATTAGTTAACGTGCATCGAAATCGTCTGGACAGGTACCACCAGTTTCTCTATTTCTGCCACTAAGCAACCGGTGTGTGAAATGATTAAGTTTTAAAGGACACTGAAGCCAGTGAAATTGTTAGGCATTGTGAGATCTAGCATCTTAGATAATATCTTTTACTATCGTAACAACCTAAATCTCAGTCCCCCCTATGGCTGAAAAGTGCAATGTCGTTCGAAATGTCGGGACCAAAATTAAAATAAAATACAAAACCGCGATAAACAAAATTTCTGCAAATTAAAATAAAAAAGAACCACGATAAACAAAATTTCCGCGTTTTTAACACGCTTTTATTAGCTTCAGACGTATGTATGTTTGTATGTTTGTCTGTAACTTGTCTTTGAACGTGATTTTGACGTACTTCAAAACGTCGGATAAAATCTTGACAGCGCGATGTAAATTTGCCAGTGGCGCCATCTCATGATTTTTTCTTGTCAACTTGTAGCTTAAATGCAATAAAGGTGGCGCTAGTTGTATTGTTGTGTTATTTTGATACGAGTTTAGAACAAAATAAATAAATATTGTAAAAATTAAAACGTCCTTAAATATTTCATTGAATAATTGTTATAAATTACAAATTTATTACCTATAACTGTTATTGAAATTACTTCAGTAGTAAGGGATGTTCGCAAATCACTTTTTTTAACACGCTTTTTTATATTATTTACAATTAGTGGCAGCAATATAATAGAACATTGGATTATTGTCTATATGACACATTAAAATAAAACAAGAAAAAAATTAAGAGATGGCGCCACTGGCACATCTACATCGCGATGTCAAGATTCTCCAGCGAATCATTACCTCCGACGCTTTGTATGAACTATGGGTGTTGTCCGATTGATCGGGTACAGTTTTACAAATAGCTTGTTAAACAAGCCATTCGTAAAACTTGTTTCTTTCCTACCTCCTTCGTGACATTTTAACGTTTCAGCGAATTTTCCAATCACAAAGATTCGAAAGAAGTTTCACTTCAAAAAATGGTAAAAATAATTAAAATACACCTTTTTATAGAAAATCAAACTAAAAAATTAAAAATAAATAATAGTTTAAAAAAACTAAAAAACACGCTTTTACATAAAATCCAACTAAAAAATAAAAAATAAATTTTAATGAATTCGAATTAGGAATAGTGTACAAAATTTAAAAATATATATAAATTAAGAATAGTGTAAATAAGAAAAAATATGTATTTTATTGTAAAAAAAAGCGTGGGGTGCATGGTGTCAATAGTTATAAAAATATTTTATTGATAGATATGAGTAGAAGGATCATCATTTTGATAATGTCTTAAAAAGCACCCCACGTTTTTTTACAATAAAATACATATTTTTTCTTATTTACACTATTCTTAATTTATATATATTTTTAAATTTTGTACACTATTCCTAATTCGAATTCATTAAAATTTATTTTTTATTTTTTAGTTGGATTTTATGTAAAAGCGTGTTTTTTAGTTTTTTTAATTTACATATTACATCAAAACTTTTGTTTTGTTTTTTCTATGACACTTGTTACTTTACGGTTGCATTGGGTCAATGACCTTTACTCACAGCAGGAAAAACTTATAGATTTCTAGCTAATACTTAGCAAAATTGCTATGTAATGCCAATGTGGTGGAATTTATACTCATCGGTATTTATGAATCACAGTTCACAACCCTTTTCGGAACATTACACTTTATGGGAAATTTCCATTTCGCTTTTTATAGCATTGGCCGGCAAACGAGCAAGTGGGTCACTTTAAAGTATTGTGGGTGGTGAACATCAGTATTAGGTGACCCACTTGATCGTTAGCAGCCGTCTACTATAAAAAATATGTTTTTCAGTCCGCTTAGCATAAGCCCACGAGATAAGGGTGTGCACAATGCACGCGTGCGAGGGAGATAATGAGATTTTACCACCTTTGCTCATACCATTATGTAAAACATGAACTGCAGCCTTATTTATACACCATTTTAATTCTGTTTTCTAAAAATAGTTTATTTTTTGTATTATTGTCCACATATTATATTTTGCTGGTGGTAGGATATTCATATCCGACCGGATAGTGACCACCGTACACATGGTGTTAAAACCTGTCATAGTGACCCACACACCTTATGAGGATCGCGTTCCAGGATCAGCCAGTATATATCCGGTTCTACCGAGGGGCTTGCAGCATGACTTGATGGTTATTTAGGGCGGGTATATTTGCTTCTTCCCTCTGCGAAAAGTGAAGAAGCATTAATACAGGTCGGCATGATTCTGGTGACCACCGATAAACTCATTTGTTTGTTTATCGGTGATGAGTTTATCGGTGGTCGCTGGTTTTTTAGACTGCACTACGCCTACCATCAGGTGTAGTGCACTCACTTTGTCGTGCTCGGATAAAAAAAAGCTAAACTGTTCAGCTGTTTATAAGGTACAGATGTTTTTTTCTCTAATTAACTTCGGCAGTAAGTTAAGGTTAGGTTATGATTTTTCTCTCTCCCGTTTATAAATTGTAGCGTTAATGATGTGTGTAATAAATAAATGATTTATATCTTTTATTTTTGTATGGGAAAATGGTGACCTCTAATACGGTTTAGTACAACTGGACCCTAGAAATCGTACTTTTCATTTGAACGCACTTTCTAAATAGGTTGAGTTTTCGTTTGAATCGATTAATTTTTTACACTCGAGCAGTTTCCTATCCGTCTATTCCAGTTGACTGTCATTTAGATTTGAACACAAATGATCAGTGCCAACCGATCGTGCCAACTGGCTTTCATCATACAGATTTAAAATGTTCTATTTTTAAAATAAATGGATAAGAATTTTAAATTTAGAACATGTTCGGTATGAGTTGTGAGAGTGATTCGATCCGTCAAAAGTGTCAGTTATAACTGATCGTGAGTTGCTTATTATCAAAATGTAGATGGATTGGCTTCACAACTATTTTATTGCTTTTATTGATGTGATGTGAAAACTTTGGTAATTGGAAATGTTTCAAATTGATGGTGGATTTATTTTTATTAAGATCTACAGCCATGTTATGCTTATATTGATATATTTTTTTGGTTATAATTAATAATTGCAATGTCGCAGTGTATTCAAGTTTTCAACCCAGGGGGTTCACGCGAGATCCCGCATAGGAAGTATAACATTACGAAAATGAGTAAATAAAGCTGTATTATGTAAAACATTGTATTACCTATTTGCTAGTATATAACTGTATCTTTATGTACAAATCAATCATGGAGAGTAACACAACCAAACAAATTATGGCAACGAACATTCGAAAGAAGTCGCCAATTTTGTCATTACATAATAACTATTTATAGATAGATATTTTATATTAAACATTGTAATAAACTCGTATTTTTATGCATTATACAGTATGTAACATAAGTCCTGTTGGGCGTTTTAACTGTGATATCAAAATCAGTATTCAAACCTAAGGAAATAACTCGCATACGAATATTGCGTTATAAAAATAATTGTATTCATATTTTGAACATGAATTAATTTATTATTTGTAAAGCGTCTTGCGATTGATTACCTCTGCACGAGCGTGAACCATTGAAGCTAGTGAAATTACTTGGCAATATGAGACTTAACTTATAATGTCTCGAGGTGACGAGCGCAATTTAGCGCTATGCAGTGCTTTTTAATTCAAAGTTCTGTGTGTTGTTGCTTCTGTTTATGGGCAGGTGTGGCTTACCATCAGGCGAGCGCCTAGCTCGTCTCGTCATTCAATGAAATAAAAAAAAACTTGTTTTTGAAAGATTTTGTGCTTTAACTGTTCTCGAAATAACAGAGGCGGATAAAAAGGCCGTTAAAACGTCTGAACAGTGGAATAGTGTTTTACACGTTGGTCACAAATCACTACAATCTATTTAAGTGAACCGGTTCGAATAGGATCGCCATCCGCTATTGTTCCTTTTAAACAGTTCTCTTTTTTTAGACTAGCAAAACTCGCGGTTTCGCTTGCATGAAGTAAAGCACAAAATGAGTAACCATACAAACTTCGCAACCTCCGTGGCGCACTCCGTGGCGCACTGGACGAATAGCTGCGTGGCTGCGTGGCGAGAGGCAATGGGTTTGATTCGCACACCGAGACAAATGTTGCGTGATCCAATGTTGTTTCGAGTCTGGATATTGTGAGACCGCAAGTGCCTCGTTGTTCCTGATACCCACGAAACAGATTCAACATAGTGTGGGGTCAGAACTATATTGGGTGTATTTATCATTTACTTATTTGTTACTAGCTGTGCCCGCGAACTTCGTTTCGCCATCAAAAACCTTTCATACAAACTTTCATCCCCTATTTGGGCCCTTTAGGGGTTGAAATTTAAAGAAAAAAATACCCTATGTTAAAACCTGGGTCATCAACTATATTTGTGCCAAAATTCATTGAATGCGGTTCAGCGGTTTAGATTTTTTATACAAACTTTCATCCCCTTTTTAAACCCTTCAGGGGTTGATTTTTGAAAAATATAGTAGCCTATGTCTTATTCTGGTGTATAAGCTATATTATTGTAAAGTTTCATTAAAATCCCTTCAGTAGTTTTTACGTGACAGAGTAACAAACATACATCCATCCATACTTACAAACTTTCGCGTTTATAATATCAGTAGGATTACTTAACCTCTAGTCTCCCATTAGGGGTGTCATTTTGAGAAATCTCTTCATAAACTATGCCTATAATATCGACACCCTATAATTTTGAACCCCGCCATAGCATCACGCAGTTTAGTTTTTAGTTAGCATCTCGCATACGAGAAATCTACCACCTTGTGTTCATGATTGGTCTGTTTTTTATCAGCGCCTAAAATTAACCAATGACGTTTAGAGTGATCATCCCAATGCCTTCGCGCTCACTATGATACCTCATAGTAATGATTTTTGTTATAGCATAAGCCGGCAAACGAGTACTGATGGTAAGTGATCTCCACCGCCCATGTACGCCCACCACCAGAAGAATCACGGGCGCGTTGCCGACCTTAAAGGAAAGGGATAATTAGAGATTGGGAAGGGGAGGGGATTTGGGCTTCCGGATATCTCACTCACCGTACGAAACGCAGCAGCAAGCGGCTACTTTACGTCGGTTTTCTGTGAGACAGTGGTAACGACACGGTCGAGCGAGCCCATTCATGCTGTAGACAAAACTGTCTACAGCGTGGCTCTACCACTCAAAAAATGAATGAATGTTTATGAATACGGAGATAACTTTGCTCATACGAACACATCCAATATGTCACAAGACCTTGGATATCTACGTCTGTGTTTTCCAACGCGGAGGCATGCCTTTGCCTCCATTTTAAATGCCAGTCATGACAACGTTTAATGAATCTAATCAAACTGCATCGTAGCACTATAAAACGTGCCAAAGACATGTGACTAGAAAACGTTCAGGCACAATGCGGGTTTTAATTTTACGAGTTCGTTTTTATTTTGTAAACAAACGCTCGCCATAAATATTTCGAGCTGTGCCAATATTATTTCGGTGCGGTGCCAGCGGTCGGTAAGTGAATTTATGGCGTTTGTTATGTCATGTAGAGACGCCCATCGGTATCCTCACGGTTTATGCCAAAGGAGCGAAGTTAAACAACAACAAAATACATTTTTAACACGCTTTTATTAGCTTCAGAGGTATGTTGGTGTGTTAGTATGTTACGGAAACTTTGAACATGATTTTGACCTCCTTCAAAACGTCGGATTAAATCGAACTTTGGAATATTTATCAAGGACCGATGACAATTCACATTACATTCAAAGTCACCGACATAGCTCAGCGGATTAGCAAGCTCAAGTGGCAGTGGGCAGGCCACATAGCTCGCAGAACCGATAACCGATGGGACTGAAAGGTTCTGGAATAGAGGTCACGTACTGGCAAGTACGTACTGTACGTCCACCTACAAGGTGGACAGACGACCTGATTAAGATCGCAGGAAGTCGCTGGATGCAGGCCGCTTCCAACAGGTTCGTCTGGAAATCTTTGAGGGAGGCCTATGTTCAGCAGTGGACGTCTTGTGGCTGATGATGATGACAATTCAATATTAAAAATATTTTTTTTTCTAAAAACTAAAAACAAAAAAATGTTTAATAAATCTAATAAACACGCTTTTATAGAAAATCCAACTAAACAATAGAAAATATTTTTTCTATAAATTTGAAGAAAAAATGTATTTTATTGTAAAAAAAAGGAGCTACGCTGTAGTCGGCTGTAGACGGATAACTCATATGTCATTTTTTGACTCGAAAACTCAAATAAAAATTGTGATTGCCTGGGATTGGACTCAGGACCTCCCGGTTTCTCAGCCTAAGTAGGCAGTCACTAGAATAATGAATCGTATTTGACTTAATTCTCCGTAACCTAAATTCCCCTTTAACGTCGGTAAAAAGAAACCCATACACTATCAGATCGACTTCTAATCACATCTGAGTTGGCATAGAAATGTCATCCATTCAGCCGACGAGAACAATCGTCTGGTCCGTAGTCGCGCTGGCCACCGCGTCGCCCACACTTATACATACCTTGAATGACATATCGATGATAGAAACATAGATAAAAGATTGGTTTTACACAGTCTATTCTATATCGCATTTTTTTATTTGATTGAATAACGAGCCAAGCAATACGCTCGCCTGAAGGTAAGCGCCAAGCCTGCCCATAAACAGAAGCAACACCACACAGAACTGTGAATTACAATGTATGGCACTCGACTTCAAACCGAAACACAACAGTGCTTACACCGTGTTGCTTGGCGGCAGAAATAGGCAAACCGGTGGTAACCCAGTCGGCCTCTCGCATACGAGGGAATACCACCTTGTAAACTAACCTAGTGTTAAAGTTTCCAAGCCGCCGAAGGCCTCCGACTTGGCTAAGTTCATAGCGTAAATAAATATGTTTACTCTGAACTAAACCACACAAACTAAAAAATTACTCCATTGGTTTGTGTTGCCACCGTGGCGTATGTCGCAGGTGCAAACAAATTACTGACCTATCAAATGTTGACTTATTCCTTTTTCCTTATAGCCACAGAATCAACGTGCTACATAAGAACATTACTGGAGAAACCACATAATAAGTATATAGACTGTTTATTTTATTTGAAAGCTGTTTTTTTATAGCATAGGTCGGCAAACGAGCAAGTGGGTCTCCACCGCCCATGTACGCTCACAATACCAGAAGAATCATTGACGCGTTGCCGACCTTAAAGGAAAGGGATAATTAGGGAAGGGGATTTGGGCTTCCGGATATCTCACTCACCGTACGAAACACAGCAGTAAGCCGCTACTTTACGTCGGTTTTCTGTGAGACAGCTGTAACGACCCGGTCGAGACGGCCTATTCATGCTGTAGACAAAACTCTCTACAGCGTGGCACTCACAAAAATGGATGTACTTAAATAACTGGTAATAACATTAATAAATACACCCGACAGTCACAATTGCACATGTCCTGTTCATGATCCTGACGTTGCTA
The DNA here is from genome assembly GCA_949126905.1 of Amorpha juglandis. Classification (NCBI taxonomy): domain Eukaryota; kingdom Metazoa; phylum Arthropoda; class Insecta; order Lepidoptera; family Sphingidae; genus Amorpha; species Amorpha juglandis. The sequence continues at coordinate 3,248,380 of OX421368.1, forward strand.
CTGTCTATGAGCGACAGTCAGTACCATCAGCTTGTGTGGCTTCGAAGTCTGGTATATAAAAAATCTCGCTTTAAAAGGAAGTTACTTAACTATTTTAGTTATCTATGAGTTACTTTTTGGTTGGTTCTCGTGTCAGTTATACAGAACAAAGGTTACAGGTTTATATTCTTAAATTATAGGTTGATTATATTGACAGAAAGTTCTGATGCCACCTACTTGTTTTTTGTGCATTTACAATAGGCTAGTTGACTTGATATGAAAAAAAAAAACAAAATAAATTAGAAGTCATTCTAATCTGATGGAGGGGGCACTTGTCATATAACAGACGACGCCAACTTTGACGTCATTATGGCAAATGGCCATTACGGTGCACACGTGCGAGAGAGATAGTGAGATATCCCCACTACGCGCTCACCTTTGCTGATACCAATATTTAAAATCATAATTGCAGGCTAATTTTTAAACCGATTTTGATTGTATTTTAACAAAAGGGATTCTTTTTCGTATTATTTTCTTTTGCATATAAAATAATGTATAATATTTAACATAGGAAACTACTCTGTACTTAGTAGGTTGTAAACGTGCGCCGCGTAACACAGCTGATTCCGAGCGTCACCTAATGTATTCGCTTTGCAGTTTGTTATTAAGGAAAATAGAATTTTAAATGTTATTTAAATATAGCGTCATTGTATTTATTGTTTCAAACAAGACTGTCCGTCAAAAATTAAAATAAATATGTAGATTTGTTTGCGATTGTTTTAGTAGTACCGTGCTTGTAATCAACAGCACTACCACTTGTGTTCGTTTTCGAAAACGTTTCCTTTACACCCAGTGTTTATGGATTTAAAGGACAAAAGCAATTTCGTTGTAACACCCATAACCATTTTTGTATATTTTTAACCGATTTCATAAAAGGCGGGGGTTTAATTCGGCGAGCCTTTTTTGCTTGTGTTATGTATGTACATCGATTTCTCCGCCAGTTGTGATCCGATTTTGTCGACCATATAAATTTGGTTAAGATCTAATGATAGAGTACGCAGTAAAAAATTAAAACACAGTCGTCGCGATTGTGTTATTGAGTTGGATTTACATACCATAGCTGTACTTAACACTGAAAGTTTAAAAATAAAATAATCAGTATTGTATTAAGTCAGATTTTAAGTTTAGTTAAAAAAAAATTTACAGTACTTTATAGTGCATAAGGCGTTCTTATGTAATGATCTCTTATTAATTAATTAATTTAATTTAAACGGATTTTATCGCGGTTTTTTATTTAATTTTGGTCTGTCCACCCTGTGACCACGAAGGCTGAATAGCTTTCGAAACGTCGGGACCAAAATTAAATAAAAAACCGCGATAAAATCCGTTTAACTTATTTTTATTTCAATGCGTTTTTATGTGTTCGGCTAACGTCCCACAAGCCAGAGTACGCGTGGTCATGATTGCAAAGTATTTCGGGAGCACGAATTACGTAGCTTGCGTCATCTACTTGTATCAATGTCTGTGGGCTGGTCGTAAAACCACAAGCCATAGCTTATACAGCAACATAAAAACTTGGATATTGAAGCCCCCCCCACTTCACCTCCTCTTTCGTTTCCCTACCCTTAGATATATCAAATTATCACGACGCTAAAACGGTTTTTAACTAATAAAGATAAAAATAATGCAAAACAAAATTAATAACAAAGTTTTATAGGAAAAAAAATGCAACCACCGACACTCCCGACGTCGAAACGAAAGTAATAAAAAATGTATCTGAATGAGAGTTTTGTTGCAGGCTCCAAGCGGCTGGAGACCATGGTGGAGATGCCGTCAGGTGTCACGGAGGAAGATGTCGAACACTACACCAATGGAAATGTAAGCTTAGCAATTTTTTTATTGAATGATGAATGAGCAAATCGCTCGCCTGATGGTAAGCGCCACACCTACTCATAAACAGACGCAATACCACACAGAACGTTGAATTACAAAGCACTGCGTGGTACTGAACTGTGCTCTTCATCCCGAGACATCAGATGTCTCTTATCAAAACTAATTTACAACTAATACTGAGATCATAAGGTTTAGGTACATATCATAGGGTCTTACAGCATTTAATTGGAATTAAAGCTGCTCAATTTAAATTAATAAGCAATAATAGAAGTGTGATATCTACGTATTGCGACACCGCGTCGCACCCACAGCATGGCATACTATTCGACAAAATTACTGCCTGCGGTGCCGCAACGCACAGTGTGGCATCGTCTTTACATCATGAAACATACATTCAAACTCTTCCATATTTTCAAACAAAACTGGATCAACTCCAAACTACAGTTAAAGCTAACTCGACATTAGTAAACATACAGTTGACAACTCTAATTAAATAACAGTTTAGCAACACGTAAACCACAGTAATCTAATAAAATATTCACGACGTGTGTACCCAGCTCAAACTGTAACATGATTAGCCTGAGGCCCGAAGATGCAGGTTCCACCTAAATTAAATCGGCGCCTCATTAGCATGCTGGCGGTAGCATATATGTATTTAGTTAGATCGTGTGAACCTCGCCTTAGGGACCTACATGAGTTTTCGCTGATGGTTTCAACGCTGTTAATAAGGGAAAAGACAGAAATATTATATCACATATTTAGTGTTTTGTTTTGACAGCCTCCGTGGCCTACTGGGCAAGTAAATAATTATGAAACTAGAGGCGCTGGGTTCTCTGGGTGTTGTGAGACAGAAAGTGTCTCGTAGTTCCTGAGACCCACGATATAAGACTCGTATCTTATTGTGGGGTTACTCTTCTTCTTCCACCATATTCCTTCTTATTCCACTCGTAACAATTATCCTACTAATATTATAAACGCGAAAGTTTGTAAGTATGGATGGATGGATGGATGGATGTATGTTTGTTACTCTTTCACGTAAAAACTACTGAATGGATTTTAATGAAACTTTACAATAATATAGCTTATACATCAGAATAAGACATAGGCTACTTTTTATCCCGGAAAAAGCAGATCACGCGGGCGGAGCCGCGAGCAAAAGCTAGTATATTATATAGCTTTTCCTCGCGGCTCCGTCTCCGTGGTCTGCTTTTTTCGGGATAAAAAGTAGCCTATGTTCATCAGGGATAATCTAAGATTCTAATGGTGAAAGAATTTTTCAATTCGGTCCAGTAGTTTTTAAGTTATTCGTTACATACAAAAACACAAAAATTAAACTACTTTTAATTTTTTTTCTTGGCAAAAATATTATTAAATTAATAAACCTTTTAATTATCCTAATACTCCTGATACTCTTTATTTATCTTATTCTCTTGTAGGCTACTTTTCTGTGTCACTTCCGCCGTGTGTGAATTGCACACACACACTTTTTAATATAAATTCATCTTGACCATTTTCAACACATTCCTACGACTATGTTCGTAATAAAAGACATTTACCACTAAGTGAATGTAAACTCTAGCGGTAGCAATAACATAAACTGAAACACGTCGCGTCGCGGCACGGCGGGGAGCGGCGGGGAGCCGACCCATCAGTTAACTTATTTTTCCAATAGCTAAGTGGTTCCTAAGCTGGGGAAAGTGGGCCGACGGCCTCGATATGATATTTTAATAAGCCATATTGCTATTGCTAGTAAAGTATTTTGAGTTGCCCGGGGTAACGCATAACACTGGAATGGAGCGGGGTAACTTTGCCAAATGTCGCCCTTTGAGTGAAATGTCTCGATTTTCAAAGGCCTAAAGGAGGTGTCACAACTTCAACTTGAGATTTGAAGTACGCTTCGATCGATGGTTTTAATTTTTAATCGACTTCAAAAAGTAGGTTCGCAATTGTCTATATTTTGTCTTTCAAGACTTAAGCTTTATGAAATTAAGTTTTACATTTAAAATGTGCAAAGATTTTAATGATTTGCTATTATAGAATTTTGAATTACAAAGCGCTGCATACATAATAAATAAATACACCCAACAGTTACACACGGTATTTCGCTCTTCTGCAATAAAGAATACGGTTATAGAACTATTTGGTATATTTTCGACAAATAAATCAATTTCATATCGCGTTACGATGTTTTCATTCAATACAATTATTTTTGTTTGTCAGACAGTGGACATTATATTTAACGATGGTGTTTACATGTGTACGTTTTTATAGGACATTAGATTTACATGTAATTTTTGCGAGTGGTTGAGCCAGAGACACTTGTCTACGGCATGAATGGGCCGGCTTGACCGGGTTACCACTGTTTCACAGAATACCGACGTAAAGTAGCGATTTGCTGCGTTTCGTACGGTGAATGCGATATCCAGAAGCCCAAATCCACCTCCCCTTTCCGATCCTTTAATTATCCCTTTCCTTTAACAGGTTCCCTGTCCCCATACAAACCACTTTTTTTCATCATATATGTCCCACTCTTTTTTTCATTTGTTTATTTCCCATTTTTTTTTATAAATCACTTCGGTTTGTTTTCTCACACGTCCACACGTCCCGATACTAAAAATGCGAATTAACCTGCTACGTCCATTTCAAATAAAGGCATGAATTTGACTCTAAATTTGAATCATATATGATTCATGAACGTACACTTCTTGGTACAAAATATATCCAATGAATCATATATGATTCATGGGACAGGGAACCTGTTAAGGTTGGCAACGCGTACTAAATTCTTCAGGTATTATGGGCGAACATGAGCGGTGGAGGTAACTTAACATCAGGTGACCCACTTGCTCGTTTGGCAGCCTATGCTAAAAAAATATGTCATATTGTTATGGTATTTTTTTACTTGATTGCATGACGAGACGAGCAATGCGCTCGCTTGATGGTAAGCGACACCAAACAGAACTTTAAATTACAAAGCACTGCATGGCACAGAACTGCGCTCGTCAGTCCGAGATATAAGATGTTAAATCTCATAATCCACAGTAATTTTATTGGCTTCAATGTCCTTCAAACCGAAACACAACAGTACTTACACACTGTTGCTTGGCGGCAGAAATAGACAAAGCGGTGGTACCAACCCAGACGGCCTCTCGCATACTAGGGACCTACCACCTTGATTTTCTTTCTATATACACTGGCGTGCCCACCTAATAATAATATAATAATACTATCCCTGTATCATACATTTCCCACTGCTGGGCACGGGCCTCCTCTACTGAATGAGAGGGGTTAGGCCTTAGTCAACCACGCTGGCCTAATGCGGGTTGGCAGAATTCACATACCTTCGAAAAAATTTATCGAGTTCTAAGGTATGCAGGTTTCCTCACGATGTTTCCTACACCGTTAAAGCAAGCGATAATTAACAATTAATATACACGTAACTTAGAAAAGTAAGAGGTGTATGCTCTTGGGGTTGGTTTCGAACCTGGGTCTTTCGTCTCGATAGTCCGTATGTCCCCGCTGAGCTATCGTTGCTTACCTAATAGCTTAGATATAAATATAATTGTCAGTCCAGACAGACTAAACACAGACGCGTTGGCGCCCTAGTATTTGTCTTCACAAATGTCTACATTAATGTGCCGAAATACAGGTAAACAATGTATTTCTGGCAGACGAGGTGCTATTACTATGTAGATCTTTATTCTTTATTGTTTATCAAGATAGTGCGACATTAGACAATTATTTTGATGGATGTTATTATAGCTATGATCATAACACGTTAATGGAGGGACGGGGATATTCATTTTTTATAGCAGTGGCAAACGAGTAAGTGGGTCAGATGGTAAGTGATCTCCACCGCTAATAAACATTCACAATATAAAAAGAATTGTGAATGCATTGTAAACTTTAAAGGAATGAAGATTTGAATGGGAGTTATCAAACCGGAGGCCCAAAACTATGATTGATTCGACGAGACAAGTTAAGAAACGTCTTTGAGTGGTAGAGCTACGCTGGCGACAGTTTTGTCTACAGCAAGAGTGGGCCGGTTCGACCGTGGTAACCAGTATCTCACAGAAAGCCGACCTAAAGTTGCTAGTACCCTTAACTGCCCTTAATTATCCCTTTAAGTAACGCGTCCATGATTCTTCTCGTGTTGTGGGCGTACATGGGCAGTGGAGATCACTTATCAGCAGGTGACCCACTTGCTCGTTTACCGGCCTAAGCATAAAAAAATGTTTCAGGAATACAATATACATATTATTTACAAAGCATTGGATATTCTCAATGCAGAGGCGGAAAAAGTAATGGTTACCCCACTTATCATAACTTATCATAATTTGAAATTTACTTACATATTCGTGGGCAGAATATTTATAACTTATGTAATGTTACCGGATACTTCCCTTTTACCGCTAAAATGTTTTATATTTTTAAGGCCTTAGTAGATATCAATAATTCATTGTGGATTTAGTTTTCTTTTCTTTATAAGTTATGCCGATTTTTTTTCATAATCAAAGCGGGCCTTTCAAACTTCCACATTTAATTTAGCCCCGTACAAAGATAGGGGATATAGATGGTTATGGTTTGACCCCTTTGATATCAGTCTGTCCGTCTGTGTATGTGTCTGTGGTATAGTAATAAAAATTAATCTATGTGAATGCAGTTTTTTAAATTACTAAAGCCTATGATTTTAATGGTCAGCCAAATATTAAGATTTTGGTCAGACTTAAAATGTTTTGTTGTCAAGGAAAATGGTGAATTGAGTTTTTAGGGGCCAGCGAGAATATAATTGATCAGCAAATAAAGCTATATTGCGGTGGATTAAAATTGGTTCTATGGCTAATTAAATATATCTGAAGAAATGTTTAATGATAAGAAGGCAAGTCGTGAGTCACTTTACTACTGGTCCTCTCCGGCTGCTTCAGCGGCACGCTCGCCTATTAGTTGCCTCTTACGACGGACAGGGGATACCGTGGTGGAATTTTCAAAACGCCCTCGTTTCCCAGGCCAACTTCTACTAACCTTACCTACCGGTTGATATAATTTTCATGCTAACCAATGTATATTTTACTGACCATGTAATTATCGTATATTATGACTTTTTATTATGATATTTTTTATAGCTGTTTTTCTCGCTAATACAATATTTAAATAGCGTGACATTTAATTATTTCCCATTTCCAGTCCTTTGTTCTTTTAAAGTGCAAATTGCATAATACGCCTTCCGCAGCAGCCGAGGCCGTAGTGCAGCATTATATGCAGCAGTAACAAAAGGTTACCAAATAAGTCAGAAAAAAACCTATTCAATACCGTCACCACTTGGCCTCGTTCGGTTTGCTGAAGCAAAGGGTCAATTCGACGATATTTGCGTACACATAATCCAACCCGTGTATACTCAGCCCTTGTGTCACTCACAGTAAAAGATCAGGCTTTATGTTGGCTTTTGTTATACCTACTGATGATTTATTGGTAGCATAATGGTCTAGTTAAACGACGAGCGTGAGCCCTGGGTTCCTCCTCTATAAATCCGAAACGAAGCAACGATGTTGGGAACATACATAGAGTGCACTACGTATAGAATTAATGTACATACATAAAAAAAGTAAAAAAGCAACTCGCCGAATTGAGAACCTCCTTTTTGAAGTCGGTTAATGAAATTGATACCGTTCGAAGAGATAGCAATAACAATTTGTACGATCAAACAGTAAATGAGATACTTCGCATGCATTGATTTTCGTTGAATTTATGTTCGGTTTATTTACTTGAAAATCAGGGATAGCTCAGCAGATAGATAAGTGATCTCCACCGCCTATGAAAGCCCACAATACCAGAAGAATCATGGGCGCGTTGCCGGCTTATGGGAAAGGGATAATTAGGGATTGGGAAGGGGAGGGGGATATGGGCCTACGGATATCTCACTCACCGTACGAAACGCAGCAGCAAGCCGCTACTTTACGTCAGTTTTGTGAGAAATATTATGCGTTGAGAAAATTATGTATGTGTGGGAATGTATTTATTTAGTAAACAACGCTTGTAGATTTAAGCCCATTTATCCGTAGGGAATTTTTCGTAAGACATTGACGAAAATATAAACAGAACACTCGTTTACGAGACCGTATCGAATTGAAACAAATGGAAACGCTAAATAACTTAGGTTTATGCTACCAGTTTATCTAAAACTAGCTTTTCCTCGCGGCTCCGCCCATGTGATCAGCTTTTTACGGGATAAAAAGTACTCAAGTATGTTACTCAGTGATAATGTAGCTTTCTAACAGCAAAATAATTTTTGAAATCGATTCAGTAGTTTTTAAGTTTATTCGTTACATACAAAAATAAAAATCTTTCCTCTTTATAATATTAGTGTGGACAACAAATAAATAGCTGTACCTGAAATTCTGTAAAAGGTGGTAGGTCCCTTGTATGCGAGAGGCCGTTCGAGTTGGGACCACCACTTTGTCTCTTTCTGCCTCCAACCAGCAGTGTATAAGCACTGCTGTGTTTCAATTTGAAGTCGCGGTGTTTATGGGCAGGCGTGGTGCTTACCATAAGATTCTAGCGATCAGCGACCTTCACCTGTCGTCATTAATGTTATAAAAAAACACTTTCCACGGTGCTATCGAATAACACCTGTTATCACGCCAAACACACTGATAAGGGAAAGCTCTTGCATTGATAGCGAGCGAGACGCCCAGCCATAAGCCATTAATTCAGTAGGGTAACTACACCAATAGTGGACCATTGAAGACTTCTCTGATGAAATTAGTGGTGTGAGTTGATAGCAGCCGGAGTCGACTTTTTATATGCCCTCCGAAGCAGGGAGACGGTCAGTTGCAATACCACTAAGCGGTCAGTCTATGGATGGGGACCATAGACTGACCGGGCCAAGGAATCGCGTCACCCTGTAATAGGCACCAGTCTCGGAGACTCGACACTCTATGAGATCTTTCCTCCGTACGTCGGTTCATCTGGCTATATCATGCACAAAAACTATTATAATCTAATCATTTTACTTTATAACGTTCCTCATTGGCATAAATTGAGCTGCTCTAATTCAAATAATTAATACTCCCGTATTAGTAGTGCTAATATGTATTGTAAATGTCGGATCAAGAAGAGTACGGACACTGAATTGACCTGTTTAAATATCGTCAATTGTCGGTACCGCCACTCATATTGATAATTTGAGGGTGGTTTGTGTTGTTTACCAAGTAATTCTACTTTCGAAGTAGGGATATTGAAAATCCCTCTATATAAAGTGGCGTCTTGCCATTTCAAGATCAGTTGAGTTCGGTCCGTGAGTCGTAACAGTAGGAAATTGCTAAAACTATGGCAAACTAGGGTCATTTAAGTACAGTGTTAATGTGAATAATTAATTGAGTGTAAATATTGTGATTTATAACCGCGAAGTGTGTCGGGTTAAAATGTCTGTGTATTCTCAGCATTGTTACGGGTGGATTTTTCTGTCGCCGGTTCTTTTTGCCACCTATGATTGTTTTCCGAGCCGGTAGTAGTTTAAAAGAGTGAATAAACAATAATGTGATAATCCTGCGTAATTATTGGGACCTCTCGTACGCCTTACATCCTGATTACATCAAATGAAGTGCCAAGGGTTGTAAAACCCTCCTCTCTGACACATCTACATGGAGTACGCCGCGACATCAGAAGCGGGGATGGGCCCCACAGCCTATCTATTAATCACGCCCGAGGAACTGTGACTGTCTAAAAGTAATTCGGTGAGTCTATTCCAATTTATTGGATTTTTGAGTAATATTGCCATGTGATGAGTTGAATCATCACGGTGATCCATGGTCCGGCAATCCAGTGCCATACAAAAATTGATTCAGTGTAAAATCATTGCATTCCTGAATTGGATGGTGTTCAGAAATGTAAATGAATAATTATCTACCCCATATTTATTAACAATTCCAATATATTTAAAGTTACAGATGTTGGTTTACCACCATGGATACAAAAAGCCTTACATATGGTGCGGATGATTAGTCTACACCTACAAAGTTATTAATCGTGTTCCAGTAATATTTATCACTTGTGGGTGACTTGCGATAGTAATGATGACCCTATCATACGTTGCCGAATGTGTTCCGTACAATTATGTTTAGGACCACCAATGAATAATAGCAGCTTTTTGAGCAATAACTGTCTGCCTGACAATTGCTTCAGTACACACTTGCTATCGTTATGCTGAACTCGAAACAGAATTTCAACTTTTTAACGAAATGCCTTTCGGCCCACAGGCCTGCCAGACTTATTTCCCAATACGTATCAGGCTTCTGCCTAGCTCATTTTAGTATGGAGAGAATTCATGATATTATGATAATCGCCTGCCTTCTCGTTTTGGTAATTGTTTTCAGAAGCAGTAGTAACTCTGAGCGGTGGTTATTGAGACGCGTGTGACGGTTTTCCGCTTCACCGGCGTTAGTCATCCATCAATGGCTGACGTGGTTGCTGAAACAGGATGTTTGTGCGTGCATTAATAAGTGTGCGCGAGGCGAAGTATCAAACCATGTGTCGGAGCCGGGGATATTGGGTTTGGTTGCTCGACCTCATTAGAGTCTTAAGATAAGTGGGTGGTAAACTTACGTTTCCCCCTTAAAGATGTGTCTAGTACTCGTGGCGATCAATGGGACCTGGCTCTCTGACGGCTGGGACTGGACATTGAATGGACCCAGTTACACGGTTCGAAGGGTCTTGCGAGCTAGTCTTAAGGTGTGTGGGTGACAGGCGTGTACGTCTTCCCCTTAATGATACCTTCCGTATTGGCGGCACAGGCTAGGACTGTCCCCGTTAATGAGACTAGAGTTCCATGTGCGCTTATAATTTGGCAGCTACAATGGTGTGTCATGTGGCAGTGTATGGGGAGTGATGGAGATTTATTTTTATTCGTGTAATAATGATGTCTTCAATCATTTACATGTTCTTATGTTTCATGTTCAAACGGATGCCTGTGATGTGGCACCGGCGCTGGAGTTCCCGATCGTTGAACCATAACGCGGTACCCACGCTATGGCGGTTCACGCGTACGGCTTACAAAGCAGCTTTGCGGGACGACTGGGATCGAACGCATTTACGACTACTGAGTTATACGCCGAAGATTTGGTGAGATCATTCCATTTTATGTAGTTCGCGTATAAAAAGTAATTTGAAATACCTACAGATGTTGTAGAATTGTTAAGATGTGGTGACCCATCGCTATAGCGATTGCCTACCGAAATCAAAGTGGTTTTCGCTGTCAAGTAAAGCTATGCACTCACCGTTTGCTAAAAACCTAATGCAGGGAATCTATTTTATTTCATTTTACATCAATCCATCTTGATGTCATTGCAGATGTGAATAATGTTTTACTATTCGTGTATTTGACTACGATCTGTGATTAATTGAATTAGATCTTTGCTACAGTTCTCTTAAAAGTTATGCGTCATACACACAGGAACCTGTAATAACCATTTTAATGTTCTCCTTGTATGTTTCTTACATGCTTAAACAAACTCCTGTGGTGAGCGTGGCGCTGACGATTATGAAGTCTGTCCAGAGGAATTGCCCGGTCGTTTGTCTGCACGCCCTGCTGAAGGACATCTAAGGACAGATGAGTATTCATGTGAACTAATTCTCTTTAATGTCGAATCCCAAACTAGGACTTATATTAATCCTTTTAACTTGAAACCTTCACAAAGGTTAAGTGATGGTTTAAATTAGTCAGGATTGGTCGAAGCGGATAGGCATCAGGTTGCGAGTTCGATTCCCGCACCCAAGACAAATGTTTATGTGTGACTTTGAGCATCTTCCTTAATGAATTTGTATCCTCTATTTCTTTATTCGCGGTAATTCATAAAGGAAAAAAAAAAAATACACACATCAAAAGATGCATTTGGCGTGCGGATCCGACCCATAACCACAAAAGACGTTGATGACGATATGGAGGCGTCATACAACAACTAAAAGAACAACCCTACTGTTGGGCAAATATTACTAAGATTATGTTGTAGGCGGACGGAGACGTCCTATGACAAATCAAATGCTAAAAGAACAACCCTACTGTTGGGCAAATAATAAGATTATGTTGTAGGCGGGCGGAGACGTCCTATGACAAATCAAATGCTAAAAGAACAACCCTACTGTTGGGCAAATATTACTGAGGTTATGTTGTAGGCGGGCAGAGACGTCCTATGACAAATCAAATGCTAAAAGAACAACCCTACTGTTGGGCCAATATTACTAAGTGACAAATCAAAAAGATGTTATGTGTGGTCGAGTGATGCCCCAAAGCCATATCAAAAAGATGTTATTCTTCGTTTAGGTGACTCATAACCAAAACTAAAGATCCAAGTATTCTAAGGATCAAATACATTTCGTATGTAGTAGTTTTTGTAATGCTTGAATATTTACCCCTTTTTTTATGAATTACTGTTGTCATGTCGAATGAACATTAACATCGTGTAATCTGTTATCACGTGGAGTGAGCAGAGCCTAAATACGAAATAAGTACTAGAGTTAGGTGTACTGTGGAAGTACCTAACCCCACAATATTTTGTTGTCACATCACACACACACACACAACTTATTCATCTCTTTAGTTGCCTATGCAAAGTACCACACTGAGCACGCGTGGTCTTGCAGAATGGCCGGAACAAAGCAAATCAAACACTAACCGAAACAAAGAAAGGAAAAGAAAAGAAAAAAAAAAATCTTCTCGACTCATTGAATTTCCAGTTAGTTATTCCTGAGCTTTTAAACCTTGTCTTAGCCTTTAGGGATATTCTGGTAATTTCTGGTATCAACATACAAACTAATGGTCAGGAACGAGCCGAGCAATCGTGCAAGTCGATGTTGAAATAATCTGGTCGACCCCTTCCTACTTATTACTGTGTCTGGTAATTAGAAATTCTGAGTTTACCAGACAATAACTGAACAATATGTTGAAATCATTTATGATTATGGTGTTAAGCCAAAATGTTATTAGCATTTGTTTTCAGAACCTCGTGGACCACGGTCATTATAAGACCTAGACCACAGCATCGTCCTTCCCATTTCCTTTGAACTTTATCATAAAATAAAACTGCGTGGATCACGGCGTACGTGACCACCCAGACCACATCATCAATTATAAATGCAAACGTGTAAAATGCGTGGAGCATATAAACACGGTCTACAAGAACATTTTCTTGTTTTTTTAGAGCCTCTGTGGACCACGGTCATTGTAAGACCTCACCATCGTCCTTCCCATTTCCTTTAGAGCCTCTGTGGACTACGGCGTACATGACCGCCCAGACCACAGCATCATCCTTACTACGAGAATATTTGCTTATCATCACAAGCACTCCAATATCTTACTCACTTCCCTACTTACAGGTAATCCTAATTATTTACTACTCATATGAACGTTGTTTTCATTACATACTTACTTCGATATCTATAACATAGTTAGACCCTATGTTTACGTTTACCAATGTGACCAAGGTATAAAAATAACAGCTGATAACTTGATTATTGAAATCGGTTATCATTGATAAGTTCAGCCTACAATATGCTAAGGTACAGAACTTTTTGTACTCATTTTGAAGCAATAACAACTCCGACCACAAACAAGTTATCAGCTAGTGTACCTATGAATGGATACCTAGCTCAAAGAAAAATTACTCTCATTTTCAGAACCGCGACTGGCGCAGAGCACGCGCCGCCCTGCAGAATGGCCGTGTCGGATCAAGAAGAGTACGGACACTGAATTGACCTGTTTAAATATCGTCAATTGTCGGTACCGCCACTCATATTGATAATTTGAGGGTGGTTTGTGTTGTTTACCAAGTAATTCTACTTTCGAAGTAGGGATATTGAAAATCCCTCTATATAAAGTGGCGTCTTGCCATTTCAAGATCAGTTGAGTTCGGTCCGTGAGTCGTAACAGTAGGAAATTGCTAAAACTATGGCAAACTAGGGTCATTTAAGTACAGTGTTAATGTGAATAATTAATTGAGTGTAAATATTGTGATTTATAACCGCGAAGTGTGTCGGGTTAAAATGTCTGTGTATTCTCAGCATTGTTACGGGTGGATTTTTCTGTCGCCGGTTCTTTTTGCCACCTATGATTGTTTTCCGAGCCGGTAGTAGTTTAAAAGAGTGAATAAACAATAATGTGATAATCCTGCGTAATTATTGGGACCTCTCGTACGCCTTACATCCTGATTACATCAAATGAAGTGCCAAGGGTTGTAAAACCCTCCTCTCTGACACATCTACATGGAGTACGCCGCGACATAAATCAATTTAGAAAAGAGCAACGTTAGAGTTTCTTACCCGTTCTTCTTCAACGAAACAGCATTCCGAACAGGCGGTAGAGTTAAAATTTGACTGAATCTAAATGATGTTTGATATTTTAATGATTCAATAAATGATTTGATTTGATTTGATATATTTATGATCTTCCTGTGGATCTCCTCCTGAACATGGATAGACGCAATGTCTGGTTGGCGCTATAGTCAGATGGTTTCTACTCTAATGTAATTTATTAGTGTTGTTGTGTAGTGTTTTTCATTAATGGTGAATAACTTTTTCGACCATATTTTGTGATTCTCCTATGTATGATATTTTGTGATTCTCGTATGTATCTGTAAATGGTTTATTCTGTTGTACTATTCTGATATATATTTTGTAATCTAGCTGTAGATCTAAACAATGTCAAAATAAAATAAAATATTGTAGTGTCACACCGGTGGCGATGCGAGGAGTGCGATCGAGCCGGTACATACTTGGGTCCCTGTTGGTGAGAGACAGCCTGGTGACGGCGCCAGCTGTTCAGCGCAAGAAGAACTCGGGCAGCCCTCTACCTCCAGTAACCATGTAAGCACAATGTTTTTTTTCTAGCAGGAGCCGGCAAACGGCGAGTAGATCTGATGGTAAGATATTTTACCATACATGAACTCCCACAATACCAGAAGAATCATGGCTGCCAACCTTAGAAAGATATAATTCATAGTTTAGCAAGAGGGAAAGAATTTGGGTCACTGGGTATCACACACCGTATGAAATGCAACAGAAACCTGCTGTTTCATGTCGGTTTTCTATAAGGGTGTGACAACATGACCTAAATATCCATTAATATTGTAGACGATATTAATGCCTATAGCGTGACTATCACTTGTCTAATGACACCAATAACTTTTTTTTATCCGAGCGTGCTCGTGGCCATGGCCAAGTGACTGCACTACACATGGTGGTAAGCGTAGTGCAGTCCAAAAAACCGGCGACCACCGACAAACACTGAGTTTATCTGTGGTCACCAGAGTCATGCCAGCCTATATAAATGCTTCAGGCACAGTAATACAAGAATGTATCCCTATTATGTATACCTTTTTTAAAGTTCGGTAACAGACCCACATGATTCTTCGGGTATAGCAGTGGTTTTGGCAGTCCCGGTTACTTTCTATAAGGAGAACCACTTGAACCATTTACTATTTTGTAATTGCCAGACATGCAAAGCAGAAAATTCTTATAGATACACTTCAAACCCCTCCCCGCCTTCGACTTGTTTAATCTAATTACGTTCAACTGTTATTCTTTTGTTACCTTTGTCGAGACGATCATTTAAATGTTTCAACTTTAATTAATACAAGTAAAAGGCAAATAATTAAATCGCTATAAAGTTCGTTGTTGATGTTGAACTCTTAATTGCTCTACAGTCTACAATCTACTCTCTGGATGCCTTTTGGATAGGTGCCAAAGATGTACTTGAAGTTGTCAGCGCATTCTGTAATGCTAGAGAAATTACCATTTTGACGTCTATTTAATGTGTCTTACAATTTCAAGAATTTATTTGAATTTGGAAAATGTTCAGTTGTTTCCACGAAAATGACATCTGCAAATATATGCGACAAAATTGGTGTACTTACCCTTATCACGTTAACAATTTGCAATTTTAGAAAGATCTTCAGTACATAATGAAACTTCTTTAACGGAATATGCAATATAATAATGTCCATACATAAGCTCACTCCTGTAATATGAGGTGCACGGTGTAACAGTATCCCTTATTAATATTATAAACGCCAAAGTTTGTAAGTATGGATGGATGGATGGATGTTTGTTACTCTTTCACGTAAAAACTACTAAATAAATTTTAATGAAACTTTATAATATAGCTTATACATCAGAATAAGACATAGGCTACTTTTTATCCCGGAAAAAGCAGATCACGCGGGCGGAGCCGTCAGCAAAAGCTTATTATTATTATAAATTACAAGAAAACATCCAATGGTATCTAGAGTTTAAATTGCTCGTAATTGGAAGAAAATACATCAAGAAATTATATCAACTAATTGTGAATGTATTAATTGTTTTTCAGAATCGAATAAATGATGAGAGACGATCAAGCGTGCCTACATACGGAACAAATGGAGACCCAGGTAAATCTCTAAAATAATCTTCTATCTTCACAATTGGAACTACTTATGCAAAGCAAAACCAATCCACATGATAATAGTTTTGAGAAAAAAACCGTTTCTGTCATTTTTTTTTATTAATTTTAATAAAATTCGTTCGCAATATTGTACATATAATACTTTTTTCTATGTACACAAATATAATTTAGAAGCTAAAGAACTATTTTTTTTAACTTACTCCTTGGTTCCTCTTAGCGAAACTGTATGGGTTAGTTCCTTGTTAATTTATTATACATTTTCGTATTTTATTGTATTTTATTTCATAAATGTTATTGAAAAATAAACATTCCTTGAATTCTTCTAGTTATTTAATATAACAAAGTTAAACGAAACCACATGTGTACATAAGGACCAAAAATTACACACATATGGCATGGTTCTTTATAACAAAAGGTAAATTTTGAGATCGTCGTGTTATCATACGTTTAAATTAGTTTTATTTCAATGATAAGGCAATAATAATAATAATGGCAAATTAGGCGGTGACAGCCTTAGTCTTGATTTATAGAATCTACGGAGTATGGATGAGGGAGCTCCTGAATTTGTAATAAGAAAAATTAACTTCGTTTCAGCGTCTACAGAAGGGATGCTACGAACTCCGCGGTACATTAAAGGAATATATTGGCCTTCAATCACAAATACTTTTAAGGTACGATTAAGAGTACTACATTTAAATATAGTTAACTCTTTTAGTTAGTTATGAGTTACCTACTTTTTGGTTGGTTCTAGTGGCAGTTACAATCAAAACAAAGGTTACAGGTTTGATTCTTAAATTATAGGTACGTTTTTTTGTTTTAGTGTCTTGATTATATTGACAGAAAGTTCTGAAGCCTACTTGCTTTTTTTGTGCGTTTACAATAGGCTAACTTTGATATGATTTTTTATTCAATTAGTTACGTTACCCAAAACCTACTGCAGAAAAAAATCATTAATCCGTCCACAATATATTAAATTAGAAGTCATAGTTGAATAGTTTAAAAGATCTAAGCGAACAGAAAGCGGCAGCGACTTCATTTTATACTATGTAATGATACAGATAACATAGTAATGTATGTATGTCAAGATAATTAACTAATTAATTAATAAGTAAATTTTTATTCCAGGACAAGAAAGTGGAAGGATCATACCAGGGATATTCACGGAGGCAACGGCAGAAGTCACTAATCATGGTCAACGTAGTTGACTTCGTACTAAAGGTTCGCAATATTACATTTCATATATTTACATACTTAAGATCTTGTTTCTTTCCAACCTCTTTAGTGACGCCTTTTTCGTTTTATCAAATTTTCTAATCACATCAATTCTAAAGAAGTTTCACTTCAAAAAAACACTGGACAATTACACTAAATCCGTTTGTTTTATAATTTAAACAATATTTTTATTATATGAGGGTAAAATCTAATTTAACATAATTAATTTTACAGATATGTCTCGCAGGAATCTATATAAGTACACAGGGTAAGTGACATATTAGCGTAACATTACTGCAACTTAAATGATGTGTTTCTTAAATCTACGTTACTTTAGAAATGCGAATGTGTTGATGGTAGCCAATTGAAATGAAATGAAATGAAAATTTATTCTTTCACAAATATATGTTTGACAACCATAATATGAAGTCCCTGACTTCTGAGGTAGGTTATAAGCCTGTGTTACAGAAGTCAATATCCTCTTCCACTTGAATGTGAACAGTGTTGTTTAAATTACAAATCTGTTAAAACATTAGATTATGAATTTACTTTTCAATTTGCGCGACTATACCGAATCGGAATGCAATGCATTCATTATATCGTAATATTTCGTAAAACCGAACATTTCGGAAACGCATAATTGATATCGTTGTACTATGACTAGGTGGTAGATCCCTCATATAGTAGCTTATCTTATACCATAGTAGCCAGTCGTACCATATAGTATAGTAGCTTCGTCAGGGGTTCAAATAAAAATGGAGGCGCTCATAGTTGCACTTACTGATCGGGAAACGATTAGCGAGTTAAGCAACCTTTGTCGCGGTCTATGGATGGGTGACCGCTTAGTTGTATTTCAACTGAGTGCCTCCATGCTTCAGAGGGCTCGTATAAAGTAAGTAAGCCATGTCGGACGCTTTCGGGCGGTTTGCAAACTTTGACACTAGGTGGGCCACTAAACATTTCATACAGAATGGAATAGAGTTGTGAAAATAATGTGACTTTACTAAACCGTGGGTCTCTCGTATGCGGGACTCCGTCTGGATAGGTACTAATCACTTTATCTCTACCACCAAGCAGCCTTGTGTGGGAATTTATGCTAATCTTAACTTCTTATTAAAGTGAAATTATTACAGGTTTTGATCCTGTGGTCATATACAACATTGCTTGGACGATCGCCTTCTGCTTTCTGAACTGCGGCGTGTGCCTCCTGGGATGCTGGCGGTGCTTCGCCAACAGCTACCTCCACTGGGCGGCAGCAGCTACCTGGATACTGCTCATAGCTCAAGGTGAAGGCATATTTTTGACAAGTGTTTTTTGCATGTAATATTACTAACACTAGCATTCAAAGATGGTAACACTTTATTAAAGTCTTTTTTACACAACGGGTGAGTAGTCCGTAGTGAAGTGAGAAGCCGCGGGTTCGATTTTCGTAGCGAGGGAAATATTGATCCACAAATATATGTTTTGTAGAATAGGTTAGTAAATAATAATATAAATATGAAGGCTCACGCGTCCCGGTGGGGAGGAGCAACATCTCGTTGCCCATTACTTTCCATCATTGCTTTATTACAGACACGCGCGTGGGTATTCGGGAGAGGAGGTAAAATGACTCTGTTACGTCTTAATCACACTATAATATATTCTCCTAGTTACAGTTTACAATGATACTACTACTATTACTACAGACGTTCTACACAACACGTGTTGCTCGGGCGCGCACCAAACCGATAATGTCCCGACCGACATTTTTTTTTTTTTTTTTTTTTTTTCGATTTGGCGTAGTACTGTTAGCCTGACGCGAGTCGGCTTTCTACAGCTTCACCGGACTTTCGGGCGAACGCTTTAGGCGCTCTCAACCCTTAAGTCCCGACCGACACCCGCGCTAGGCAATTTATACCAACCATCTGCCAAAAGTGTCTCTCATACCCGTCATGGTAAACGAATAATCGAATGACGCCTACCCACCCATAGAGCACCAGTGTTCTGTATTACGTCAGAGTGAACATAGGTCACCCTTAGTACACTATATTTTAATAGACGCGCCGACAAATATAATAGTTAATGATTGATAGCATTGATACATACGCACTCATGCCTGTATAATCCTCGTAGGCTTAGGCAGAGGTGTAAACAAGTACACTGACATTTCGCCGAGTGTATCTCAGTCCCATGATGTGATAGGGGGCGAGCCTATCACCATACTACCATAAATATTTCGTGAAATCAGTTTTACCCACCCGGGGATCGAACCCGAGACCTCACCACAGCAGTTGTACAACTTCGCCACCCAGACAGTCATAACATTGATCTTTTGTTGTTATCGCAAGCAGGTCTCAGCGAACAAGGGGTAGGGTACCACGAGCCGAAGAATCAAGTGTGGTACATGCTGTTCATAGTGTTCGCTCCGTACGCGATGCTGCCGCTGTCGCTGGCCTGGTGCATCGTCATCGGCATCCTGTCGGGCCTCTCGCACATCCTCGCCACTGCCGTCATCAACGACGGGACCAGTGACTTGGTAAGTATTTTACATATTTTTTTTAATTTGATTGACGAGACGAGCAAGATGCTCGCCTGATGGTGGATGGCCTGCGCATAAACAGAAGCAACACCACACAGAACTTTGAATTACAAAGCACTGTATACCACTGAATGGCGCTCGTCACCCCGAGACATAAGATGTTAACTCTCCTAATGCCCAGTAATTTTACTGGCTTCAATGTCCTTCAAACCTTCATTCAAACACTTAATAAATAATTTTTATTTTACTTTTATATTTTCTGTGAGACAGTGGTAAACCGTTCGACCTATTTTGCTGTAGACTAAACTGTATACACCGTGGGTTTACCACTTTCGAACATTTCTTCTTTTGTATTTTTTTCCATATGAAACCATTTGCATGTAACTTCCAGCCGTCTTCGTGTGCCAAGCCAGGTATCTTAGCAGCCAATGCCTTACTGTACATCGCTGTGAACTTCGCGGGCTTTTACGCCAAGTCTCTCGCCGACTGGGGCCAGAGAAAGGCGTTCCTTGAGACCCGAAGATCCATGGTTGCGAGGAAGAAGACCAAGAGTGAGAGCGACAAGCAGGGGGAGCTGTTTGAGAGCGGTGAGGAGTTAGTTTTTTTGCATGAAATAAATAAAATAAATAAAATGGTGGGACGGTACCTGGAAAGCGTTCACTTGACACACAATCTCACGGTAGTGGATTCCGGGGTCAGTCATTATATATCTAGTAACAATAAGGCGGCATAACTCTGGAGCCCATTGAGGGTATTTTTATTTGGACTGTCATCAGGTGTAGTGCAATCACTTTGCCATGCAGCTCGATACAAAAATTATAAACTCCTTTTAAGGGTTTTACTTTTGGTAACTCCAGTAGTCCAAGTTGCATCTGAGAGAAGAATTTTAAAAATCTTCAATGTATCCACGATCAACCATCATGTGTATTCAAAGGCGGCAGCTATCAATTAGTACCGAATTATTATTCTTTTTTCATCTTTCTTTCTTTTCTTTCTTTATATTTATAACTTTGTGATCTCTAATGCCTATGAACATCTACAATAGCAGAAAAATAATGGGTTCCTTACCGACCTTACAGGAGATATTGAGGAGCGGCAACCATAGCGGATGTGTTCCTCCGTAAATCTCATTCACCATACGAAACGCAACTGTTTTGAATTCTGCATGATGAACTGAAATGCATGACATTTTTCTGTGAGACAGTGATACTGACCCGTTCGAACCGGCTCATTGATTCTGTAAATAAAAATGTACAGCGGGGCTGCACCATTTTAGATCATACCATTTGCTGGTTTACATTTGCTGTAAACCATACCATTTGCTGCATATTGCCATTAATATACTAATCGTAATTTTTGTGTGCAGTCATTCCGAAGTTTGTGGCTAACGAGATCAAGCGGCATGTAATGGAGGGTAAAAGAGACTCTACAGGGCAGCAGTTCAGTAATTTGTACATAGAGCCCCATAAGAACGTATCCATACTCTACGCGGACATCAAAGGGTTCACCGGTAACTTCTTTTCCTATCTCTATTTTTTTGCAAAGGTAAATAACCGATCCGCAATCCATGAACAGCCAGATTAAATATTATTACTAGCCCTGTATAATATACGTCCCACTGCTGGGCACGGGCCTCCTCTACTGAATGTGAGGGGTTAGGCCTTAATCCACCACGCTGGCCTAATACGGGTTGGCAGACTTCACATATTCAGGTTTCCTCGTGATGTTTCCTTCACCGTTAAAGCTAACGATAATTAACAATTAATATACACATCACTTAGAAAAGTCAGAGGTGTATACTCTTGGGGCTGGTTTCGAACCTGCGAATTTCGTCTCGACAGTCCGTACCACTCCCCGCTGAGCTATCGCTGCTCTCAGCCAGATTACCAGTAGAATAAATAATTTCGTTAGAAAAAGAATGGGGATTAGTAATGGGAGGTGGTGTGGTTCTCCTAAAATCTCAGTCGTACGACGCACGACAGCAAGTTGCCATCTCTGCCTTTGCTATGGATATTTTTTTTATTTTTTATTGCCTTAATAGGCAGACGAGCAAGCGGTCCCACCTGAGCCGGTAAGCGGTTACCGCCGCTCATGGACATCGGCAATGCCAGGGGCATAGCCAAGCCGCTGCCTACCGTTGTATGTAGGATATTCTGTGGGATTAGCCTATTACCCAGAGGGGTTGACGTCAGACAGGCGACCAATTGCCGTTATCCCATTAAGATTGTGTTAAATTGTTCCAGAGTTGTCAAGTAAATGCAGCGCACAACAACTGGTGAAGCTTCTCAACACACTATTCGCCACCTTCGACAAGTTAGCTCTGGTGAGGTTCTTTTGGGATTCTATCACCTAACTTATAAGTTATTTCATAATATCCGGATAAACTGGAATCTCCAAGACAACGTATACAACAGCCAAAGTAGGGAAGAACTCGTTGGGCATACGCTTCTCCGTGATTTTTGAGAGCATGTTAATTTATTTGATAAATGTCGATACGTTTCCTTGGATATTATTTTAGCCTTAAAAGTTAAAAGATCTATTTCATGTCCCGGTTTCACGGTGCGACTGTAAACAACCTCCGCGGCGAGGGGATGAGTAGCTGCCTGTGAAGCGAGAGGCCGCGAGTTCGATTCCAGAGGCAAAATGTTAGTGTGATCCGAAAATATTTGTTTCGGATCTGGTTGTTTCTCCTCAAAGGAGTTGACGTCAAGCCGACACGACGGCCAGTCGTAAAACCTACCAAGACAAATCTTCCTATACCATGTATTAAAAAGCATGTTGCGCCATTCCCACTGCTAGTTGTATAAGGGTACGCGGAAGGAAAGATGTTGGTAGTAATAAGTGTGGTTGTTTATCAGGAGAACTACTGCCTGCGCATCAAGCTGCTGGGCGACTGCTACTTCTGCGTGAGTGGGCTGCCCGAGAATAAAGACCACGCTTTCTTGTGTGTCAACATGGGCCTGCACATGATCAGTGCCATTCGCGACCTGCGCTACAACCTGAAGGTACATTTCAGCTCATTCTTCCACGTCTTGTTTTGAATTGATGGTGTGTTTGGGTATGGGACAACGGTCGACGTGTCATTGTCACACAAATTAAAACTATATTAATAAACGCCTACATAACGAGATCTGCACAAATGTACCAATATATCTATACCCAACAACATTGCTCCAAAGCCACCTTCGACTTCCGGGTCGATTATCGCTTGATGTAACGGAAAGAGAAATTATTGTTGGACTTTTCTATAAGAATTATGAAAGTATGTGAAGTTAGTGGGTTACATTAAGTGGCGAGCGTCTATCAATAAAGGTTCAGCTCTGAATGGTCACCAGATTCATTCTGACTCTGAAGTAACAGGATATATAGTGTTTGAGAATCACGACTCGCGGAAAAAGAGAAATATGTTTTATTATATATTTTTTTTTGCGTATGTAATAGGAGTGAATGTGGGCCACAAATATCTAAGGCCCAAAGTCATCCTCACCTGCACGTGGTGATTCTGCTGATAAACGGACGAGGCAATGGTGAAAATTGGTCCCCTTGCAGGTTGTGAGGGTCAAACGGCGGATCCCCCATAAATCATGACGGAAAGGCGGATCCTAGCATTAAGCATTAAGGGATAAAGACAGACAGAAAGAAATCTTGTGTATTTAATTTTTTTTTGTTTCACTAGGAGGATCTAGATATGCGGATCGGAATCCACAGCGGTGCGGTGCTGTGTGGAGTGCTCGGCATCTTGAAGTGGCAGTTCGACCTTTGGTCTTATGACGTCACGATCGCCAACCATATGGAGAGCGGCGGCTTACCGGGGTATATCTTTTTTATTATTTTTTTATATATGTCTTTTTTAATAAAATACGTGAATGATACACCACGTTGTTTATGACACATTTTCCGAAGACTTCGTTGTACACTATTTCATTTTCTCGCAGGCTTAATCCTATTTATTAATATGTCGGACTCTTTTTACTGTCGCTTTTTCGTTTCATTTATTTTTCAAATCACAACTAAAGAAGTTTCACTTCATAAACACACTGTTACTGTCGAGTGTACATAAGAAAGTGTATATTTTTCCAGGCGAGTGCACATATCAGAAGCCACGTTGGCGTATCTGAACGGTGCGTTCGAGGTGGAGCCGGGGGACGGAGGCTCGCGCGACTCCTACCTCAAGAACCAGAACATCACCACCTACTTCATCCGCGCCACTGAGCAGCCGCGCCGGATCAAACTGTCTAACAATAGGAACAGGTGAAATTAAATATTGATAAGTCGATACAATTATCTGAGTGGTAGAGCCACGCTGTAGACAGTTTTGTCTACAGCATCAATGGGCTGGCTCGACCGGGGCGCTACCACTGTCTCACAGAAAACCGACGTAAAATGGCGGCTTGCTGCTGCGTTTCGTACGGTAAGTGAGATATCCGGAAGCCCAAATCCCCTCCCCTTCCCAATCCCTAATTATCCCTTTCCTTTAAGGTCGGCAACGCGCCCATGATTCTTATGATGGTGGGCATACATGGGCGGTGGAGATCAATTACCATCAGGTGAACCACTTGCTCGTTTGCCAGCCTATGCTATAAAAAAAATACAATTCATCCAATTTTTTTTTCATCTATAACCTTAATCAACTTAATCAATTTTATGTCGGTTACAGTGCACCAACACCATCAGACTACATTAGAGAAGCCACAGTAAGGAGACCGAGTAGCATCATGGAGAGGGAATTGGCTAACAATTGGGCGCCGGAAATGCCATTCGAAAATGTATGACAATATTACTGTATAACTTCCTAACGATTGATTGGATGACATTTAATCAATTAGGCCTTAACAGATTTAGCTGAAAGTATAGGTTGCTTTTTACCCCGGAAAAGAACATTGACACGGGAGAAACCGCGAGCAAAAGTTAAATACATCTATACTAATAATAAAGCTGTAGAGTTTGATTGTTTGATTGTTTGTTTGTTTGTTTGTTTGTTTGTTTGTTTGAACGGGCTAATCTCAGGAACTACTGCTTTGAATTGAAAAATTCTTTTTGTGTTGGATAGTCCATTTATCGAGGAAGGCTTTAGGCTATATAACATTACGCTGCGACCATTAGAAGCGAAGCATCAGTGAAAAATGTTGCAAAAACGGGGAAAATTATTCATATTTGAAGGCTTCCGTTGCTAAGCTACCGAAATAATATTATTTGAAGGCTTCCGTTGCTAAGCTACCCTAATCTATACTAATATTATAAAGCTGTAGAGTTTGATTGTTTGTTTGTTTGTTTGATCACGTGGGCGGAGCCGCGAGCAAAAGCTAGTATTAAATAATTGTAAGTGGTAGATCCATGCTAGAGACAAGATTGGGTGATAATTATGGTATACAATGAGGAACGCCTTACTCTGGCGACAGTCGATGAGAGACTTGCTGTAAAAGCCCACGAATTTCACAAAGCATTGGTTCCTATAATACTTGCATCAGCAAACGAAGACGGCTGGAAAATACATGCCAGAGGTTTCATATGGAAAAAAGACATATAAGCAAGTGGTAGATCCACGATGTATACCGTTTTGTCTACAGCACGAATGGACTGACCCGACCGGGTTGTTACCACTGTCCTACAGAAAACCGACATGAAGTTGCAGCTCGCTATGGCATCGTGAGTGTATGATATCGGAGATCCAAATCTCCCTTCCCTTCCCAATCCCTATTCTTTACCCTGAAGATCGGCAACGCATCCTGACACTTCTGGGATTGCGGGTGATCATGGGTGGTAGAGTCCACATACAGGTGACCTAGTTACTCGTTTGCTGGCCTCTACTATAAAAAACCATTATTTTCTCAACAGTACCTAAGTGGAACAACAAGTAACGCCCAGCGAGACGTTGATCAAGAACTCGACCAAGATGACGTCGCACCATTGCCCGAGGATATTGAGGTAGGATTGATCATAATATTAAGTGAGCTACTCATAAAAATAATAAATACACCCAACAGTCTGACAACCGAACAGTTTGAGTGGTAGAGCCACGCTGTAGACAGTTTTGTCTACAGCATAAATGGGCTGGCTCGACCGGCCTGTGAAATTACTGGGCATTCATCATCATCATCATCATCAGCCACAGGACGTCCACTGCTGAACATAGGCCTCCCCCAAAGATTTTCAGACCGACCTATTTACATTCACCCCCTTTTTCATCCCTTATTAAATAAAATTTCCAAAATTCCTGAAACACGTATTTATTTGTTTTACGTCAATAACCGAAATACAAAATTTTGTTTATGTAACTTTCAAAATGACGGACTTTCATACATATTATCATCCCCTATTTTGACCCCTTTGGGGTGGAATTTTCTAAAATCCTTTCTTAGTGGGTGCCTACATAACAAAAGGAATATACAGTCCGAATTTCATGCTTGTAGCCTTGATAGTTTGCGCTAGGCGATGATGAATCAGTCAGTCAGTCAGGACATGTTATTTTATAAGTATAGATAATATCCTATGTCTAAGGGTGACAACCAGTTAAGTGCCATGCAGTGCTTTGTAATTCAAAGTTCTGCGTGGTGTTGCGTCTGTTTATGGGCAGGCGTGGCGCTTACCATCAGGCGAACTTGCTGGTCTCGTCATTCGATTAAATAAATAATAAAAACAAAAACAAACAGCAAACGGTATCATTGAACGTGAAGTCGGTTTAAAAAAATATTATTTGTTAAGGTATAGATCTAAAATAATCAATGGTGTTATAGGATGACGACTTAATAAATTCAATAGAAGTAGAGAGCAACCGTAAGATGCGCGTGGACAACATGCGCGCTGTGTCGCTGCGGTTCCGCCAGTCGTCGCTGGAACAGAGCTTCGGCAAGATTGACGAGCGCACATTCAAATCCAACGTGATGTGCTGTCTCATGCTGTGGGTGTTCATCGTCCTCGTGCAGTCCGTCATACACTACGAGTGAGCCATTATTTATCAACATTCTGCCGCGGTGCCGGATGATGATTGTCGAGATTTTTTATCGGTCACCGACAAACAACGAGTTTATTGCTAGTCATCATGCCGGCCTGTATAAATACTTCTTCCCATTCTAAAGGGAGGGAAGAATCGAGGAGCCTGCTACAGGATAGGCGGATGACCGATGTAGGCACAGGGATACAAGAATAAAACCCTATTCTCGCCCCAACAAACCATCAAATCATACTGCATGCCCTTCGAGTGAACCGGATATACACAGGCTGATCCTTGAGCGCAATCCACACAAGGTGTGTGGATCATAGTCCTGGGTGTATTCATGGGCAGTTGTAGTGTATCCTGATCCTCCACTGTTATTAGCTGTTAACTTCAAAAGGTTATCCATTAAATTATTTGCCGAACGGCATATGATATGGATTACAACTGTAGCTCTATGTTAAATCCTGGGTGCAATCTAAACAATAGCTCCAAAGTACCCTATTTGCAAATACCAACTTTAATAGAAACATGAAGAGTATATTATAATAAACTCATAAATTTTAAGAATAAATAATGTGTTGCAGTTGCACCAACTTGATGATAGTGCTGGGTGTGATGACGGTAGTGCTGACGCTGCCGTTCGTGCTGGTGATGTTGGAGGAGTTCCCGACGTTGCTGCCGCGTCTGGCGCGCTTCTCCGCGGCACTCAGCAGCACACGCAAGCGCCGCAACCTACACATCTGCTGCTTCGTCACCATCATGTCTATATCCAGGTAATGATTACACTCATTTTATAGTAAAAAACAAGTTACAGTTTTTACGAGCGGCTGGCTGTCTCATGTCAACCCCTCCTGAATGACTTTGACAATTTATACTAATGGTAAAAGAAAGTTATCGTACCACCCTAGATGTATTAATAGACAACATGTTGATGCCTCTATTCTATTACCAAAAAGATTCGTTAGATCCGTATACTTTGAAAGGATTCTGTATCTCCCCACCATTTTGTTGTGATCCAGTCATTTCGTATGGTAGTATTCTTATCGTTTTGTCGAGACTGGCTTCAGGGTTACAGGAATTATAGTTGAGCTTATGTGAGTGGAGTACTGTAACCTTACATTTTTGCAACTTTGGAAATGTTCTGCCGTCATATTCAAAAGAAAGTGGTCAATAATTATTTAATTAATTATTATGCAACTGTTCTTACTTTATAGTGTCCTGAAACTCGGAGTGTGCGATAATTATTCGCCCAGCCTCAGCAACGTAAACATGACCAACGCCAGCAGCTTAAACATCACCAACGAAGAGACCGTCGGTGTCGACGAGTGCAGCCGGTCGGAGTACGTGGTCTTCACCTGGGTGCTATGTCTCGTCGCGCTCACCTCCGTCCTCAACCTCTACTATTTAATCAAGACTTTCATCGCTTTCATCAACTTTGTCATGTACATCGGTCTACTGATACATTATTATAACTTCACTGACTACTCCTCGAATAGCACGTGAGTATTTTGAAGTACCTAAAATACCTGGAAGATATTATCCCTATTTTTTATATACAGGTTCTTGCCGTAACATACCGTCGTAGTAATCCTCAAAAAGACACATCGTAAACTGTATAAATATGTAATTAAATCAATGCAAGTTTTAATCTACCAACGCTCAATTATATCATTATTACATCTGAACCGAGTGGTTTGTTCAGCAGTTAGCGACAAAGACTAAAAATACTTTGGCTGGTTCTGGCGAAAAGCAAGTCACTTTATATTATTAACCAGGGTTGTAGTCCCACTTCTGGGTAATAGCCTATCTGTTATATCACTGACATATAACTGCCAACTATTTCGTAACCTGTTTTCATTTGGTTTTTATTTAATTAACTTTCTATTGTATTCACAGGCCGCTCCCGATGTACGTGCAAATGATGATTCTAATTACGATGTTCCTGGCGGTGGTGATCTACCATGGGCGGTTGGTGGAAGTCACGTCACGGCTCGACTTTCTCTGGAAGCAGCAGGCAGAGGACGACCTCGTCCAGATGGAGAAAACGAAGAACCTCAACAGACACCTCCTTAAACATATCCTACCAGATCATGTCGTTAACCACTTTTTGAGCAAGAATCGGTGTCCTGATGTAAGGGTTTTTTCCCATTGATCCTATTAGTCGCGTCTTAGGATAGGATATAAAAATATAATAGTACTAGCCTTGTATTATACTCGTCCCACTACTGGGCACGGGCG
Source organism: Amorpha juglandis (assembly GCA_949126905.1). Taxonomy (NCBI): domain Eukaryota; kingdom Metazoa; phylum Arthropoda; class Insecta; order Lepidoptera; family Sphingidae; genus Amorpha; species Amorpha juglandis. Next base: position 3,277,582 of record OX421368.1, read on the forward strand.
TCCTCTACTATATGAGAGTGGTTGGGCCTTAGTACCACGCTGGTATAATGCGGGTTGGCAGACTTCAAATACCTTCGAAATTCTTATTACTTCTCAAGTATACACGTTTCCTCACGATGTTTTCTTCACTGTTAAAACAAGCGATAATCAATTAATATACACGTAACTTAGAAGTCTGAGATGCATGCCCTTGGAATTGGATTTTTTTGATTGGATGTTGATTGAATGACGAGATGAGCGCTCGCCTGATGATGATAATCGCCACGCTTGCTCATAAACAGAAGCAACACCACCCAAAACTTTGAATTATAAAGCATGGCACTGGACAGCTCTTGTCATCCTGAGACATAAGATGTTAAGTCTCATAATCCCTAGTAACTTGACTGGCTTCAATGTCCTTCAAACCGAAACACAAGTGCTTACACACTACTGCTTGGCGACAAAAATAGATAAAGCAGTGGCTACCCAGACGGCCTCACGCATACTACCTAACTACCACCTTGTACTTACCAGCTTATTGTTATTGTCTTCCAACAGCAACTGTACTCCCAGTCGCGTTCGAGGGTAGGAGTTATGTTCGCCAGCATCGCCAACTTCCACGAGTTCTACACGGAGGACAAGGGCGTGGAGAGCATGCGGCTGCTCAACGAAATTATTAGTAACGTACCAACTTATATTACTACATTCTCGCTTGTAAATGCTTGTTAAAATGTATGAGGACGTCAAATGAACGCCAGGAATAGGAGTACTTGAAACAGTACAAATTTTTCAGCATGGTGCTGTGACCTTGTATAAGGGTTTGGTCAAACAGCGGACGGGGCGAGACGGCAACGCGACGCTGACGGGACGTAAGCAGTTGTCATGCATTAGTCTTTCAGTTATATAATAATGTACTCTGTGCATTAGTCAATATAGAAAATGTCACACAGAACCGTCGCGCTCGAAGCTCGACTTCCTATACGCAGTCCCGTCAGCGTTGCGTTGCCGTTCCGCCCCGTCCGCTGTTTGACCAGACCATAAACTTAACCGACGATCACATTTTAGTTTTGTAAGACTTGAGAGCGCCTAAAGCGCTCGCCCGAAAGTCCGGTGAAGTTGTAAAAAGCCGATTAGCGTCAGACTAACAGCATAAAGCCAATCAGTAGATGACTTGATTTTTTTTATTATTTTAATCAATATGTTACGTTACCCAAAACCTATTGCAGAAAGTATTTCATTAATCCGTCCACAAAAAAATAAATAGAAGTCATTCAAATCGAGGTGGTAGAGCCAAGCGGTAGATAGTTCTGTCTAGTGAGCGCCAGTCCCAAATCCCAAGTCCGGAGGCCCAAATCCCCTCCCCTTCCCCATCCCTAATTATACCTTCCCTTTAAGATCGGCAACGCTCATGATTCTTCTGATATTGTGGGCATCACTTATCCTCAGGTGACCCATTTGCTCGTTTGCTTATCCTATAAAAAAAATACAAAAACTATACGAGATCGCGTCACACGATTCTTTTTAAATTGTATGACGCGACCTCATTAGCAAGATTTTTTTTTTATTTTAAGCCTTATTTAGTGTAATAAATGTTCCCTTCTAAGTTCTGCCATACCTGAGATGCTTATTACGACAATTCCTCAAAGTTTGAATAAATATATTGTATTGTCGCATTCCACAGTTGATTTCGACAAGTTGCTGATGGAGGAGCGGTTCAAGAGCATCGAAAAGATCAAGACGATACGAGCCACGTACATGGCTGCTTCCGGGTTGGATCCGGACAATGTGGTAAGTGACTATAAATGGGTTTAAAATTGCTGATCCGAGGTATCCAATATTTGTACCCGAATGGAAAGCGATCAGTAAAAAACAAACAAAGCATAGCTACATTTATATTAGCTGGAATGAAGAAATGAGCAGATAGGTGGTAATGCAACGCTTCTTGGTGGCAGAAATAGACAAATCGATGGTACCAACACCGACAGCCTCTTGGATATGAGGGACCTACCACCTAGTAAGATTTTTTTATGGCAGAGGCTGACACCTATGCATGTGTGTCACCTGCCAATAAGTGAACTCCACTGCTCATAAACACTCAAAATACTAGAAGAACCATGGGGTGTGCAGTCGACCATAAAGGAAAATAATGGGGATTTTGTTAATCTGGGCTTTCGGGAATATCAGTAGGAAACTCAGCACGCTGGCACTTTACGCCCGTTCTACCCTGATCAATCTTACCATGACAAAACTATTTACTAATGTGGATATACTATTTTTTAATATCTCACAAAGGGTATGAAAATCTGCCCATATTAACTTCGATGAAAATCTGCCTAGTTATTTAGAAATCACTATGCATTTTTCTAATCGAGATTGGGAGTTAGTTTATAAAACCTTAACCTTTTATGTCGTAGTCAGGGAAGGATGACTGCGAGCACCTGTGCGCGTTGGTGGACTACGCGTTCGCCATGAGAGACGCATTAGAAGAAGTCAACAAGCATAGCTTTAACAAGTTCCGCCTTCGAGTTGGTGAGTAAACATTTTTGTAGCTCAAGGCTAGCAACCAGGTAATGGAGCACCATTGTGAAGATTCACTGTCGCATCGAAAATATCCATAAAAAATATGGGTACGTTGCCGACCTTTTGAGGAAAGAAGGGAATGAGACCTTAATTATTTTTTATTTGATTGACGAGACGAGCAAGGCGCTAGCCTGATGGTAAGCGCCACGCCTGCTTATAAACAGGAGCAACACCACAAAGAACTTTGAATTACAAAGAACTGCATGGCACTAAACTGCGCTCGACACACCGATACAACAACGTTAAGTCTTACAATGCCCAGTAATTTTACTGGCTTCAGTGTCCTTCAAAACGAAACACAACAGTGCAGACACATTGTTGTTTTGAGGCAGAAATAGACAAAGCGGTGGTACCAACCCAGACGGCCTCTCGCATACGAGGGCCCTTGTGACCACCGAGGGACTTACCATTTCTCCAACATCCATTCCTTTTCTTAAAGAACGAAAACGATTCATGTCACCTACCAGCAGGTAAATTACAAGATACTCTTTACAAAAAAAATCGTCCACAGGAATAAGCTGCGGTCCTTTGGTGGGCGGAGTGATCGGTGCACTGAAGCCCGTGTACGACATCTGGGGCAACACCGTCAACGAGGCCTCGCGGATGGAGAGCACCGGGGCCATGGACATGATACAAGTCACCAAGTGCACCAAGCAGGTCAGGCTGGTTATATCATCTCATCATTAATATATATTTTTTTTTTTTTATAGCATAGGCTGGCAAACCAGCAAGTGGGTCACCTGATGGTAAGTGATCTCCACCGCCCATGTACGCCCACCACCAGAAGAATCATGGGCGTTGCCGACCTTAAAGCAAAGGGATAATTAGGGATTGGGAAGGGGAGGGGATTTGGGCTTCCGGTTATCTCACTCACCGTACGAAACGCAGCAGCGAGCCGCTACTTTACGTCGGTTTTCTGTGAGACAGTGGTAACGATCCGGTCGAGCCAGCCCAATTATGCTGTAGACAAAACGATGTCTACAGCGTGGCTCTACGACTCATAACATATTAACCTTCGTCTTGGATTGCAGGATGTTATACATTATCATAGAACTAATTTGATAATCAGTAGAGCCACGCTGTAGACAATTTTGTAGGTACTTGGCAACTTTGTCCACCTTTAAAGTGCCAGTACCCCTTATTTTTAAGAATGCATTCATGCATTGGCATAGCATTTAATTTATGAGCTGTCTTTCACAAATTCCAATACTCTTAGCTACTGGAGCGTCATGGTTACGGCTTGAAGTATCGCGACATGGTAGAGGTGAAAGGCAAGGGTAAAATGGAGACGTGGTGGGTAGTAGAGCGGCCTGAAGCTGCCCGCGCTGGCGACGTCACCGCCGCAGCCAAACCGCATTCTCTCGCCGACATTGTCTACACCATGCTGCAAGTGCGCAAGAGGATCAATACACATCCACTCGACACATTACGTGAGTTAACAATTATGCTAGGTGTACGTTTTCCCAACCTAAAAAGACATCTAAATATCCAACTGACAAAAATTTCTAAATATTTTTTTTTTATCTATATGTGTCATTTATGTAAACTTTAGACTATTAGTTCCCAAAGTGACCCAGGCGGACCTTCGTAGGCCCATGGGAAACTCGACGGGGGTCTTCGTTGACGTATAAAAAAAAATAGGGATTTATTTAATTAATTATTTAATTTAATTATCTGCTTTTGATAGTGAAGAACTCTATTACTACCGCAAGACGACCTATTCAACGCTTCCTTTATAAATTGCAATAAGCAAAAAAATACAAATATGTTTAAACAAACTAGTTTTTCGTACAAAAACCGTCAAGCACTAAATAGAAAAATGTTATGACATTTTTAATTGACTTTATAATGTGTCAAAGTTTTCAAGTTTCCCTTGAAGGCCTCCAACTTGGCTTAACGACTGCTGTCAGTTAATAACAACCGGGACCGATTTTTACGTGCCCTCCAAAGCACAGAGATGCTCCGTTGAAATACCATTAAGCGGTCACCCATTCATAGATTGAATGCCAAAGACCAAAGGTTGCTTAACTCGTTAATCGTTTACCAATCAGTAAGTGCAATTTGTTTATAAGCACCACCATATATATATATATTTATTCGTTGGTGGTAATAACGAGAATTAACCAGTTGTATAAATTGTTTAGCGCGTCGTAGTGGCAGTATGCGTACCGACCGCGCTAAGACTGCGCCGAGCGGGTCGCAGCGCCGCGGTCGCGCACGGACACACACCAAGCACGGCGATCAAACGTATGTATTCTTGTATATATAGCCGACCGGATAGCGACCACCACACACATGCTATTAAAACCTGCCATAGTGATCCACACGCCTTGTGTGGATCGCGTTCCAGGATCAACCAGTGCATATCCGGTTCTCCTGAGCGGTTTGCGACATGACTTGATGGTTGGTTGGGGCGGGTATAGGGTACGGATACGGGACATTTTCATATAAAAATAAGTATTAATATAATTTCCGCTTCAATGTTTATAACTCTACGCGCATCGCAAAGATTACGTAAACAAACCCCTGCGAAGCGTGAGAAAGGGGGTGTAGCGCTAGCGCCTTTGAATTTGACCCATTTATCTAGCCGCTAGTCGTCTGTCATTCAGTATTTTTTTTCATGTATTGAGTTATGTCCGAACTCGTAGAACAAAAGGTGTTCCTTATGGGGTCAGCTATCTAGTCCTGCCAGGTTGGTGGTGTTTTAAAAGTAACCCTGTATAAAGCACGATACGTTTCCCCCAGTGACTCGTTAGAGATGGACAGGCTGAAGCGGCAGCAGGCGAGCAGCGTGGTGGTGCGGCGCGAGGCGGCGCTGTCGCACGCGTACGCGGCGGCGGGCTCCGTGTCCGCGCCGCACACGCCCACGGGCGCGCACGTGTCGCCGCTGATGCTGCACGCGCTGCGGAACGCAAGACCCGACCCCGCCAACACAGCCGACCCCACTGACAACACACGGACCGACTCCTCCTCCATGATCAGTAAAATTGGTATGTATTATCATATTTTTTATGAGTGCTAGAGCCGCATGAATGGGCCGGCTCGGCCGGGTCGTTGCCACTGTCACAGTAAACCGACGTAAAGCAGCGGCTTGCTGCTGCGTTTCGTACGGTGACTGAGATATTCGGAGGTCCAAATCCCATCTCCTTCCCTTTAAAGTCGGCAATGCGCCTGTTATTCTTCTAGTGTTGTAGGCGTGCATGGACGGTGGAGATCACTTACCATCAGGTGACCCACTTGCTTGTTTTCTGGTCTATGCTATAAAAAAAGCATTCTGTTATAAGCATAGCTAGTGGGCTCGGCTCACCTTAAAATCTTGCAAGCCTATCTCAAAATTTGACTATCGAAGTTGCAAATAAACTTCTTCTATTGTTTGGTTACCAGGAACAGTACTTAGGTAAGCCAAATTTTAAATGGCTGAAACCTTATTCCTACGCTCTTACATTCTGGGATGAAGCAACTGGTCTTTCTGCTTGACACTAAATGTACTAAATAATTGATTAACATTTTTGCGGTATTGTTACCGTCGTTTACATCGTTGTGTAAGTTTTTTTATTGAATAAATATATCACATCAGTTATAAACACATTTCCAGGTGCAAGATTAAAAGCAAACAGTTTCACCTCACGGCCGCGGCCTCGGGAGCGATCGCCGAAGGTCCGCGAGCCGCCCACCGACGTCTCCGGAACTTCCATAGCCAACGGCACTCCAGGATCCTTCCGCACCAGATCCGTCACCAACGCCTCCTTCTTTAAGAGTCGGAGCAAAGACAAACGGAGTCGAGACCAACCTAAGACCGACACCAAGGAGAATGGTGATACACAAAATACCCGAATATAAGGTATTGGTCAATGTTACAGTCGATGTAGCCTGGGTGTTCGCTCGAGAGACAGTGATCAGGGTCCTTGAAGATGAAGGATGAGAACGTGATCCTGAGCTTGTCAGTCAATAAGGAAAATAAATGCACCCAACAGTCACACGCTTTGTCCTGACTCCACAGTAAGATACGAGTCTTCCGTCGTGAGTATCAAGAACTATGGGAGACTTTCGGTGTAACAACATCCTGACTCGCAACAAATATTTGTGGATCACACAAACATTTGTCTCGGTGCGGGGAACGAATTCGCCGCCTCTTAACAGCCGGCTACTCGCCCGCTGCGGCGCAGAGACTGTCAAAAATATGTTACATTTGACAAGACCAAATAGAAAATGTATAAAGATGTGAGACATGTGTGAACTATCCTTAATGCCAATCCTTGACCCAGTATGAGGTCATTTTTATACCAGCGTTAACATAACGTGTCGAGAAAACTTTGTTCACAAATTTTCTCGTGATATCTCTATGTCTCACTTTAAGTCGTTGAGTGCACGTAACATTACAATCGAGACACTAGTGGATCGTCGACAAAATATTCTCTCGCTCGTGAGATATCTCGCGGGCTCATGCTACGCGGGCAGGACATATGAATGCACTCAGCCTCGATGTTGGTAAAACTATGTCTTATCCCGAGTATGGCGTAAGATCTTTAATGCTTTTGTGATTTTTCAAATATACCTATTTAAAATTCGACCCATAGAATTTAAATACTTATGGTCGTTAATGATTAAGCCTACCTACCTATTCCTTAAAAAAAACGAAATATAGTTTGTAAATAGTAAAAATCAGTAACAAAATGTATATATCTAACTTAGAAAAAACGTTGTGCCATAAATCAAAGGATTTTAGAGATTATTATATTATTTAAAGTTTTACGAGATGAATCAATTTCATTATTTATAGTGAAATATTTTTGTAGATTTCAAAAATCATTCAGTAAATTAAATTAAGTAGATCATATTATACTTTCATATTATATCTAATTATTTTATTAAAAATATTTACCTACTACTAATATATTATAAGTGTTAGATAAATAATAAAATTCGATACATTTTACAAATCATAAATACCTATGACATATACAATAAGATGGACACGTGTAAAAATATTATAATTACGTTAAAGAAGTGTTAATAATATGTTTGTTTCACAAATGAATGTGCAGTGATACCTTGATAAATGGGCCCTGGATATGTCAGAAACCTCTCATAATTACAATGAGGTCTCGCCACTTTTGCATTGAAATACCTCTGTTACTGGGAATTTTCAAACATTTGTAACTAAGACTTGATTTCTTCGATTTTTCTTTGTAGCTTTGTAGCTCTATAGCCCGCATAAGTGGAACAATTCATTAGGTGTAGACAAGTTATGATGCGTTTGTTTTGAGAAGGAATTAGACTGTTCGACCTCTAATGGTGAGTCTCTCTATAGATAAGACAATTGTCATATTAACCTGCCTATTTGGGAAACTGGGTAAATGCAAAACCTCTGTAAGTGATACAAAACTTAGGTCCCTTCAGATCCCACTTATCCAGGTTTCACTGTATTTAATATTTTATCAAATTGTTAAGTTAGGTAAACCTACTCTATATTGTCTATTTTATATTTATTGACTGAATGATGCAATGGGGCTTTGCCCCCGCTCTGACAAAGATTTATGATGTTTTTAAAATAAGTTGTAAATAGTGTACCACCTCATTGGTTTACTGGTAACGTATTTAGGGTAAGAAGCCATTGAGGTCCTTGGTCCTGAACTCAAGATCCTGTCGGACAATCACGTTTTGCGTTTAGTTTTTCATTCGTAAAACGACACATATGACTCATTCGGGGTTGAAATGTGTGGTGATAGAACATCACATTATGGGATGGAAATAAGGTCGGCGAACTGTGGGTGTACCAGTTGCACCATCATAAATAATATCGTATTAAATTGAAAAATTTAGCTCATTATAAAAAATATTAAGAAGTTGCATTTGTTCGGCGTGGCCTGGTGCCAGCTTAAAATTTCTCCCACCTCTGCCTACCCCTTCGGCGATATGGTAGACTTGAATGAAGGTTCAAACGTAATGGAAGAGCATCTGCAATGATGTGTGGCGGTGTGATATCACTGCAACACAACATACCTTTCAATGCAAATATGTAAATATTGTATATAAAATAATATATTTGGCTCTGGCATAATTAGTTGTCAGAGGTGGAATAATATTAATATCTCCTATTGCTGGCGTACATGGGCGGTGGAGATCTCTTACCATTAGGTGACCCCACTTCTCTTTTGCCAGTCTATGCTACAAAAAATGGCCGAAAAATAACGATTGAAATTTTTTACTTCGCCGCCATCTACGCTTCCCGTCAGCCCCGCGGCCAATCTCAAACCGCGCGACTGTACTGTACCTTAAATTCTAAAAATATTATTTTTGAAACAATGATCATACGCATTATACGCACATATTTTTGTAGATAATATTTACTGATTAATAGAAATCATTTTCTAAACTCAGTGACACTAGCCTAAGTAGGAATATTTTTAATGTATTTCTTATACTTGTTACCAACGCAGAAATTATCATATATGATTTGATATTTTTATAATTGTATATTACTCCAGTTTACAAAGATTTTTTAAGAAGTTATGACAATATTAATTTCGATATATTTAAAATCCCTTCCTGTCAGTTCAGTGTAAATAGCTTCAAATTTAACTTGTTTGAAACGATGTTAAACGAACATTCTACCAAAACGGTAAAATAGGTATTTGGTGGAAATAATAGAATACTAAAAACTGACTAATTACCAACTAAAGTTAATTAACGTCTCTCTGTGCGGCAATTATTCCTTCGTATGTAGGTGTGCCGCATCTTTGCCAAAGATGTTTGATCTCATAGAGCATTTTTACCTTGAGTATTAATTAATAGAATTTGCAGACTGTGGAACAAATTTATCTGGTATTTTACGAATTATATAGGTTTTTATTAGGGAAAATGCGCAGTAGAAACGGCATTAAAATCATGTACATACACTTAGCAAATAGCGCAAAATATACTTTGCCAGCCCGACATCGAGCGATAATGCGTCACGTCGTGTCTATTGTTTTCACTCTTCAGAAACTACGGTAACATATTATTTTTCTTCGATATATTGATATTTTAAGACGACATATTTGATTTTGATATTTATTATCAAGAAAAAATATAACAACTATATTTGTATAGGAACCCAAAGCGTCGTCCAAAATAATTCATCGATATATCGATATATTTTTCAATATACTAAAATCGATACTTGTTAAAATATCGATTAACGATATGATTTATACATAAAGTTTTACACATCCGATATATCTACTAAAATGTGACCGAGAGGCATTGAGAGCGAGTGGAGTAACAAACTTCAGCTCGGTTTTTATATTACGCGCGTTGTAATTATGAAATATCCACAAAAATGTATGTTTAAACTGTCTGCTATTCTATTGAATTATACCTGTATAGTGTTAAGTAACTTATTTGTAATTTAAGCAGTACTAAGATCTGATGTGTCGTTGTTGCGCCTGCCGAATCTCAATACCGACATAGTTTAGCACAGTGCTATGTCCAGTGGGAGTGATGCCAATTTTTGAGTCTTACTGCACACTACATTAAGTGGTACGGGTGATGGATGGAGCGGATCATTTTACAATGCACTCAATTTACTGTTTACAAAATAAATTGTCCTACCTGAAGTTAGTAACAACTCGTACTGTACGCCTTCCATCACTCACTGCCACAGTTGCGACCCCTCTTGTAGCTAACTACATGGCAAACTTATTTTGTACGTATTGTAACTTGCTCGGTTCTGAAGTGACTAACTTCACCAGTACTCTACACATCCAGGCATCCGATAATACCTAAAAAAATAACATCCACGTTCAAGTTAAACTGAGCGTATAGTAAACACTAGCTACTATTTTACATTAATGTAACATAAATATGTAGCTAATTTACCATTTGTATAGTGAAACAGAGATTTAGCAGACACAACGACTGTTTATATGACTATAATATCTCAGGTTAACCAAAGCCAAAGTATTGTAAGTGTAATTTGTATATTGGGTGTTGCCAGGCGAAATAAAACGATCGTTTGTATATAATGAATTTTATTTCCAAAATACTTTGTCCTTAATAAATATAACTATATTTTTAACTTTGGAATATATTTCACCTTGTGAGTTATCGCCTACATCGTATAGACATAAATGTAATGCGATGAAACCGTATTTACGATGAACTATGCGCTTCAGCAAAGTTTTTTTTTTTTAAATAACATATGCAATGAAGGTCCAGCCATACGGTTGAGGGTAGTCACAAAAAAAATATATAATCTAATATAGGTTTGTATTAAGGTTATCATCACATATCCGTATTTTCGAAACATCCGAAGATTGCCGAAGTGTATAATTTCAATCGTTGTACTTATAATAATATTCACAAGCGCTTTTCACGTACCATCAGTTATCAGCTGTATTACTCTTGAATCCAATAAAATATACAACACAATTATAACGTCACCACATAAAATAATATAACCAAAAGAACATCAGATTCATTTATTTAATTAATGACATTGTTATGTAACATGTCGATGAAACTAAACACTTATTATGTCGGTCACTTAATATGGAAAATAATGTTAAGTAAACTCACACCAGTAGGTTCAACAGCGGATCCATATGTTCTAAAAAAGATATTTACGTGCCATAATCATATATTTTTTGTCATAAATACAATGTATTATTTCAAGTATATCATATACATCCAAAATTACAAACGTGAATCTAGTAGATAGATAACGCAAGTGCATCTAAAATATGCACATAAAATAAAATCATGAGAAAACGCTATGTTGCCCCTATCAAAAAACATCAGCCGAACACACGAGAAAAACAATACAATGCCGGAAAGCTTTGTAAAAACTCAATAAAAAATCTATGCCTGTGGACCAAAATAATTAAGGTCCTTATTGTTCAACATCAGCAAGGCCTGAGTTGTAACTTTCAAAATTCCTACAATCTTATTTTCGTGAGCTAGTGATGACGTTCCATCTTAATCCAAATCTCCAGATCGAAACAGATAGAGAAAAAAAATATATAATTAATAATCCTGCATTAATTTTGACCAATAGGCACACCGCGTTATCCGAAAATGTCTTCTACGTAGATTGGCTACTGGTGCGATCAATCAATCGAGTATTTCACAGCTATCAAAATTCGACATTAATTTGTAGATATTTCAACTCATATATATGCGTGATATGTTTATAGACACAGTAAATATGTGTGTGCGTATCTACAGAATTATAGGCCGATGGGTCCGCAGAAGCCGAGTCGCTTCTCACCTCGAGAACCCAGGATAGTTTCTACAGCGCTTCAGGGCCACCTCGCGGTTTTGGTTGGTATTACGGTGTAGGATGTACACAGGTTAGGGACTCGGACCAGTGCGGCGATCCTTGAATGTTTTTCATCTCTTTCTGTCTCTTAGCGCTGGATCGTATGACTGAGGGAGTGCAACTTAACCATCCTACTCACTCCCGGGCTAAAGTAGTAGTGATAAATCGTTTTTTCCGCATAAACAAAAAGTAGAACGGTTGACGTATATATTTACAAGCTTACGCACGTATCGCGTGCACAAATGAGTTGGAGTATCTAAACAATATTGAAATACGTTTATTACTGATTATTACTACCTTATCAGGTACTAAATATATATCACGAGTTCGATATTCATAATATTAATTATTGCTCATTTTGACAGTCAGAAGCAGCGGTCTCACTGCCCAAAGGGCTTAACTAACACACACAACTGCGTTCGTAATCGCAAATAAATACGGGCAAGAAACATTTCCTTGTCGTGCACATAAGTATATAAATATCGTGTTCTAATATCATTCCTATGGCACCCGATACACTACATTTCACATCGACCGCAGATTTCGATGTTTGCATATACCCTTTTAATTAAGTATTAAATAGGGGTAGAGAGGGGAGCGGGGGTCTAAGACAGTATTATATTCAAAGTAATTCTACAAGTCACGTACATCTACGCTGCAAAACTCGTACAAAGTGCCGACCTATTTTATACTAGTGGTTTTTACGTAACGGTGGGTACGGGCAATTTCGATAAACTATCATAATTATATTGATACCCTAGATCTAACCTAGAATCGGCCACCCAATCAGAGTAGAGTTTGCAAAGCGTACATTTGTATTAATGGTCGATTTCAATAAATGATTGTGATTTGTTTATTCGAGTGGATCCCGGAAATCAATCGATGTTATTTGTACGCGTGAGCTCTGAGCTGTTGAATTATGTAAAGTCAGTAAGATTATCGGTAAACTAACATCTTCCACTCTCTGTGGCCATTCTAGGTTTTTTTAACAGTCACATACATAGTCCTGACCCTACAGTAAGATACGAGTCTTGTGTCGTGGGTATCAGGAACTACGAGAGACTTTCGCTCTCAAAACACCCAGACCACGAAACAAATATTTGTGGATCACACAAATGTTTGTCTCGGTGCGGGGATCGAAACCGCGGCCTTTCGCTTCGCAGGCTGTCTAAATTGAATAATGTAGAATCTATCCGTAGATTTTGACATTCTATTGTCTACGAAATTCATTAGTATTTATTATTTATTTACACGAAATAAGCATTATATATATAAGGTGACATTGTTTGAGGCGTATTTTGTACCGACTCGACTCGAAAGACTCGTTCGTGAGGGGGTACAAATAGGAATGTATAAAGGTATATCTAAACATCGAAATCCATAGCAAACATTCACACTCAATTCATCTACGAGTAATTTAGCCTAACGTTAATTGTGATCGGTGCGTAACATCGCCGTTTGGAGGACTTCAGTCCACCTGGAGACAAACAAACATAGTTTTTACAATGGTCAGGACATCAATCGGTGGCATGCAAGTTGCGGATTTAATATATCGCTGGTGGGAGGATACTTGTATCCGACCGGATAGCGACCACCGTACACTGGTGCTAAAACCTGCCATATTGGCCCACCTTGTGTGGGTCGCGTTCCAGGGTCAGCCAGTGTATATCCGGTTCTCCCCAGGGGGCTTACCTCCTAATCCTAACCCTTTTTCCTTCCCCTCTCCCTTGGCCCTGAGATGAGATACTGCGGGGTCGGCAGTATTCCGTTAGCAGGGACCCCGTTGTTCATCCCAGGAACTTTGGCAGGCCGGCATGATCTTGCCGACCTACGATGGACACATTGTTTATCGTTGGTCGACACTATTCCTGGATTGCGCTACACTTACCATCAGGTGTAGCGTAGTCACTTTGCTGAGCCAGGATAAAAAAAAAACCTGAACGAGTCACTATGTCGAGATTTTCACCACGTATATGTATGTTGTTGTCGGCAAGGTCATGCCGGCCTGCCAAAGAGCCAAGGGGGAGGGGAAGGAGAAAGGGATGGGAAAAGGGTTAGGATCAGGGGGCAACCCCCCTGGGGAGAACCGGATATACACTGGCTGACCCTGGAACGCGACCCACACAAGGTGGACCACTATGGCAGGTTTTAGCACCAGTGTACGGTGGTCGCTATCCGGTCGGATACAAGTATCCTCCCACCAGCAATTCAGGTAGTTCAATCCCACAGTAAGTCAATGTACATCCAGTTACTTCGGGCCGGCATAATTCTGCCGACCGGTGAGTGCGTAACGTACGATGACGGTGTATTAACACATCATTAACGATATATGTATTAATTGTGTATAAATTTTTCACTGTGCTGTAGTTCCCATCAGGTCCAACAAAACCACATTAAAGTTCCGGACAAAAAATATATTCATATTGTGTTTTTGAATAACTTTTTCAAGTGTAAGTAATTATTAATATATAACGATAATGCGGTAATTGATTTTAAAATTTACAAGTGAGTAGTATATTGAACAGTTTACCTGTTGTAAGTGTAATGACTGTCGGCCCTGAAGAAGTACACGTGGTTCTTGAACTGCAGTTTGAACACGAACTCCTTTTCTATACCATCGCCAGGATCAGGCGGTCCCACGGAGTACCTGACACAATTGTATTGTATTACTTTCATGTATTATTTAATTACAATTTACCCTACAAGGTGGACAGACGACCTGATAAAGGTCGCAGGAAGTCGCTGGATGTAGGCCGCTTCCAACAGGTCGGGCTGGAAATCTTTGTTGCAGGCCTATGTTCAGCAGTGGACGCATCACAGCAATACTAATACAATTACAATATCGAATGTATTACAAACAAGAGTGGTAGAGCCACGCTGTAGACTGTTTTGTCTGCAGCATGAATGGGCCGGCTCGTTACCACTGTCTCATAGAAGACCGATGTAAAGTAGCGGCTGGCTGCTGCGTTTCGTACGGTGAACGAGATATCCGGAGGCCCAAATCCCCCTACCTTTCCCAATCCCTTCCCTCTAAGGTCGGCAACGTGCCTATGATTCTTCTAGTATTGTAGGCGTACATGGGTGATGGAAATCACTCACCATTAGGTAACCCACTTGCTCGTTTGCCGGTCTATGCTATATAAAAACAAACACAAAAATAATGAATAGAAAGAATGTATGAAATTTGTATCAATTTACCCGAGCAGCGGCAACGAGGCGAGCGGCGTCTCGTCCTGCCACACCTTGTAGAAGTACAGCGTGAACATAGCGAACACTACCCACAGCTTCTGCCAGCCTGGCGACTTCTTGAACTTACGCAGCAAATATCCTGAGAGTTGCGTCTGCCGATGAATAAGCACAAGTTTTGGCACAAAATATTGTTAAAATCGCTTGGTCATGATACTCCATAAGGCGAAACAAGTTAACAGCTGATGGCACCGTTAATTTGTAATTTTTCTCGCATAACATATAATTTTAGGACAATTGTTTATTTTTCATCAATAGCGGTAAGCATAAGTTTTAAATTTGTGTTAGAATCATAAAATTTGATGAAAAATTATGGAAGTCGTGTTTCGACAAAAAAAACACCTTGAGAAATAATATATGACGCGGGAGCGACATATACCATGTGTAACAAAAACCCTGTTGGCCCTTTTTGATCATGAAAATAGACATATAGGCAGCATAATAAAAAATGGGTGCGTGTACTTATGTACGCGCGTGAGAAGTTATACTTCTTTGGCATCATTAAAAAATAGTTTTTAATTGCATGCAAATAATTGATTACAATAATAATAAGTATTTAACATTAATAATTTAATAATATTTAGTGTTAATTATATTAAATAAAAGTATTTTAATTTATATCAATAAATAATACATACGGATAGTTAACCTCAATTATATTGGAGCACTTGAAAAAGTATATAAGCACAATTTTTTTCACTAATATTCACAAATAGTAAGTAATATCAATCAAAATATTCAATTTAAATCACTACTGAATATAATTTATTAGCACATATATAAATTATAAAGGACATTGTCAAAAATGGCCTATGAATCAACACGCATGAAACATTTACTATAATAATAATTATTATTTATAATGTACATTATAATTATTATTATAGTAAATGTTTCATGCGTGTTGATTCATAGTGTCAATAGAACGGACACTTATTAATTTCGAAAACAATTTAAAAAGTATTCACTTCCGTCATAGTCCTCGGTATTATAATTTTTGGTTCAAATTCGGGTTTTTAATAGGCAAAGGTATTGTAGCTCATACAGCCAAGTCTTTGTAACAACACTCTTAAGCTTCGCATTGTTATGCATTTCGCCAAAGACAAGTGTAATTTATTCTCAAGTCTTCACAACAACGATGAAATATCGTAACATTAATAATTTAATAATATTTAGTGTTAATTATATTAAATAAAAGTATTTTAATTTATATCAACATATCCACTCGACATGATAGAAGTACATTCTACTCTCTTCGCGTTTATGCGAGCCTGGTACTTTTTACGGCAACATGTTCCGAATAAGAAAAAACCTAAAGAGTTTTTCTTTGTCCAAATCGTCATTTGTTTATTAATTACGGCTACTTTCACTCTCATCATATTTTCTTAACGCGCCTAACTTCATACTGTTAATTTTTTGTGTCACAGGTGCGCGCGCATCTTAAAATTTCACTCTCATCATTTTTTCATAACGCGCCTAAAGAAGTATAACTTCAAAAAAAAGCTTAACAAAACTTAAAAAAAAACACAAAAGTGGGATATTATAGTGTGTAATGTGTATTGTGTAAAAGCTCATTGTGACCGGCAAAGTAGATGGGAAAAGGCCTCATGGACGCAATCCAATACGTTGGTCTGACCAGATCCGCACCGCTCTTGACTGTACAGTTCACCACGCCCTCCACACCGCCTGAGACAGAAACCGATGGAGAAAGATCCTCCGAGAGAAAGTGATGCAGAAGGGAGGTCACGACCCTTAATACTGAGGAATACGACGCAAGGAGGAGAGGAATGTGCATTGTGTAGTTTGTTGTGTATTGTGTAGTGTGTGTAGTGTGTAGTGTGTAGAGTAGCAGCAGACAGTAAAGGTGTGGTGGTGGTGTTGTGTGGTGTGCCGTACCCTCATGGCGAGATGCAGCTGGTCCCTGCTGAGTGCGGTGACGCGGTGCCAGCACACGGCCGCCAGCGCGCCGCCACTACCACCCGCACTACCACCCGCGCCACCACCCGCGCCTGCGCCCGCGCCTGCGCACTCACCTACACACACACAATCATCACATATACAATACTATGCTGGTGGGAGGATACTTGTATCCGACCGGATAGCGACCACCGTACACTGGTGCTAAAACCTGCCATACTGGCCCACCTTGTGTGGCTCGCGTTCCAGGGTCAGCCAGTGTATATCCGGTTCTCCCCAGGGGGCTTACCCTCTGATCCTAACCCTTTTCCCATCCCTTTTTCCTTCCCCTCCCCTTTGGCCTTTTGGCAGGCCGGCATGATCTTGCCGACCGACGATGGACACATTGTTTATCGTTGGTCGACAATATTCTTGGATTGCGCTACACTTACGATCAGGTGTAGCGTAGTCACTTTGCCGAGCCGGGATTAATAAAAATTTTAAAAATGTCAACTATACCACACTATACTAAACTAAATACTATTATTTCCTCGCACAAACGATTGAAAAAACGCGCTTCGAAATCTCGGTTAATTTCGGTAAAACAATAAGCGCGGTTTCGACGCTGTTACATACAGACGAGAATAGTCAGACTAATATAACTACTGAAGAATAGAAAGAAAATTTTATCTGATTATAACTATGAGTCTATCGAATCTCACATGCTTGCACGGAATACAAAACTCGTCATTTCAAACGTAGAGATAAAATAGAGACAATGGTACTTTAAAACTCTCTGATATTTTTTCTACAAACCAGACGACGACATAATTTTATCAAATGTTGACACTTTTACCCGTCATATTTGTCTTCGATAGTTATCTCTCTCGCACGCGCGAGATATATCGTGGTCTATAGTTCATATCCGGCTCGAAGGACCACTTTACGTTTAAATCAAGAATTGTTATTAAACATTTATTGTTACTTTAAAACATTTACAAGATACAAGGACAATGCACACCATTTGCTATATTTCAGTTGCCAGCACAACAGTGTTGCCAACATACAACATTTTTTTTTAAATAATTTATATTCATGAATTGAACAATCGTGTTGCATATATTAAGCCCCCTGGAAACAGTAGCCGGGCCGCTGCGATACACTAACTTAAAGCCGGACAAGTTATGTTGCATATTGTTTTATTTTTTAACAGTCACATATGATTTGACCCCCACTAGGTTAACCTGTATCATGGGCATCACGAACTACGAAGGAAATTGCGGTCCCAGAACACCCAGACCCGAGACAAATATTTATGGATCACACAAACATTTATCTCGAACTCACGGTCTCTCGTTTCGCAGCCGGCTACTCGCCCACAGCGCTACGGAGGCTGTCAAACTGTTAATTGTATCTACATATAATAGCTACGGAGGATGTCAAACTGTCAATTGTATCTACATATAATATAATTACTTACTAGTTTGTTGTTCATGCGGCGTGAGCTCTGTGTCGACATCGGTGTACTTGTATCGCGCGTTCTCTATGGCCAGCTTGAGGGCTTCATACCAACCGCGGAACTCTTGCTCGTTGCTCGCGTTCAATACGAGAGTTACGTCGTCACCTGCCGATGGAAACAGATTATATGGATAGATCGGTTCGTTTGCGCACGTACCTTTGTCTGCATCAGCTTGTTAAATGTGTTTTGATTTTTTCAATAAGGATGGAAAATTCTGTTCACTGTTAAAAATGAAAAGTTTTAATCGATTCTCATTTAAATGGAATAATTATCGAAACACATTTTTAAAAGATCCCTCATATGCAAGGCCTTTTGGATTGGTACCACCTCTTTGTCTTTTTTTGCCACCAAGTAGCAGTGAGCACTGTTGTGTTTCGGTTTAAAAGACATTGAAGCCAGTGAAATGACTGACATCTTATGTCACAGGGTGACGCGCGCTGTTCATAGGCATGCAGCGTTTTGTAATTCAAAGTTCTGTGTGGTGTCGCTTCTGTTTATGGGCAGGCGTGGTAAACACGTAGTATATTATCGGTGATCGGTGATCGGTGATGAGCGATATACACCGACCTGTGAGGGTGAAGGAGTGCGTGAGTTCCCCGCGTTGCAGCGCCAGGCGGTGCAGCGCGAGCGCGGCGTGCGCGCGGAACCCCCTGCTCTCACTCTTCGACGCAACCACTAACACGTCGTTGAACTGAACACAATAAGGCTGCGGTTAGACGACGCGAAAAATTTCGTGCGGCACGAAATTTTTCAGTCATAGCAAATGTATGTCTTATTAACTAGGACTTAACGTTGAAATTCTTTGTGAGTAACCAACCGCGTTGCGAAGAATTAAACATTATGGCTTAGTCAATAGAGTTTACATTAGTTTTTCGAGTGATTCGAGCGAGGCGCCCGCGCGGCCGCAACGCGGTGGGATTCCTTGTCATATAAATGCGCCCTAACCATTACATCTTTTACGGTTCTATAGCCAAATGTCTAAATATCTATAGTCATGTTCGTCTATCCGTATATAACAGACATTTTACTCGGATTTATTATCCGAGTGATTATAAAATTTATCCCTCTACTAGAGAGCCGTTACGGCTTCGCACGGGTAGTAGAGCATATTATACCTAAATGTTTTGTCTGTAGGCGACAGCGGTGGGTGCGGCGAGGGGGTGATCGCATCAAGCGAGTCCCGTCATCGATTTGAGAAACGCGCTTGAATTTATTTTTGCGCGAATTTTTTGCGATAATTCCTAAGATATTCATTTAAATATATAACCCATACACTTACGACTGTATCACCATAGGAACATGCAAGAGTGCGACAAATATAAACCATTCACTCATTATATTCACCAACATTTCCGTCCCATAACGTGATGGAATATAACCCATGCCACCATACAGTAAGAATACATCAAATTATAATACGTACCAAGAACAACATCCTTTGTTGTATCCCTATCGACGAGTGTTTGTACACACAGCCCAGCCTTATAAACTCTCGTTCAGGTACCAGCAACTTGTCGTAACCTGTCAATGTAACGTACATGATAATTATTAGTGCTCGTCATTTTATTTCCGTCCATCTAATAGTTCGAGGTGGTAGATCCCTCGTATGCGAGAGGCCGTCTGGGTTAGTACTACCGCTTTGTCTAATCCTGTCTTCAAGCAACAATGAGTTAAATACGGTTGTGTTTCGGTTTGAAGGACATTGAAGCCAGTGAAATTGTATTATGAAACTTAACATCTATGTCTCGGGGTTACAAGCGCAGTTCTGTGCCATGCCATCAGGCGAGCTCTTTGCTTGTCTCGTTATTCAATTAAATAAAAAAGATATATGAGTTAAGGGTGGTGAATGTATTTAGTGTGTAATGCGTCATGCGTATTGTATAGTTGACCTTCGATGTCCCGCTGCAGCTGGCACAGTGCGGCGAGGTTCTCGGCGTGCAGCAGCTGCAGCGCGGCCGCGCGCGCGCTGCGCAGCGACACCTCCAGCGCACGAGCCGACGACTCGCTACGGCAATGCTCGTGCAGTTCTGGTACACAAACATTATCAATGTTCATTAAATATCGAAATCGCAACAGCAAGCTAGTCTGTGTGTGTGTGCAGGTAGTGTGTGTGTGTGCAGGTAGTGTGTGTGTGTGCGGGTAGTGTGTGTGTGTGCGGGTAGTGTGTGTGTGGGTAGTGGGTAGTGGGTAGTGGGTAGTGGGTAGTGCGCGGGTACCGTTGGCGAGCGTGTGCAGATGCAGCGCGCGGTGCAGCGGGCGCAGCAGCAGGCAGGCGAGCGGCAGCGGCGCCGCGCCCTCGAACCACGCCGCCGCCGCCGACGCCGCGCCGCCGCGACGCCGCGCGCTCTCCACCGCGCCCACCAACGCACCAGCACCCATGCTGTACTGCGCCGCCGCCTACAACACATAATACATATGGACGTTGCTACGCAAAAAGGATCCAGCCCACAGCAAGTTGAAATGGAGATACTCATTTTGTTTTACTAAATTCAATAATTTACACCAATTTTATCTCTAATTTTTGAAGTGATAACTTCTTATGGGAGGGTGAACCGAAACGTTCCGTAACGCGAGCGGTCCATCGACCAGCCAGCGTTAGCCGACCTCCCTGGAACATCGATTATTTCAAAGTCCCAGGTAGCGTCACACACTGACCAGTCAGCTTGGACCGGACTTTGACCGGACTTCAACCGGACTTTGACCGGACTTCAACCGGACTTTGACCGGACTTCAACCGGACTTTGACCGGGCTATAACCGGAGTTTGACCGGACTTTAACAGGTCTTTGGCCGGACTTAGACCGAACTTTGACCGGCCTTAGACCGGACTTCGACCGGATTTTGACAGGACTTTGGCCGGTATTTGACCGGACTTTGACAGGGCTTTGACTGGACTTTGACCGGATTTTGACAGGACTTTGACTGGTATTTGACCGGACTTCGACCGGACTTTGATAGGGCTTTGATCGTATTATGACAACCTTCGACAGCACTTTAACCGGACTTCGACCGCACTTTGACAGGACTTTGACCGGGCTTTGACCGGATTTTGACAAGACTTTGACTGGACTTTAACCGGATTTTGGCAGGACTTTGACCGGTATTTAACCGGACACCGACCGGATTTTGAACGGACTTTAACCGGACTTTGATAGGGCTTTGACCGGATTTTGACAAACTTTGACCGGATTTTGACAGGTTATTGACCGGTATTTGACCGGATTTCGACTGGGCTTTAACCGGATTTTGACAGGACTTTGACTGGTATTTGACCGGACTTCGACCGGACTTTGACCGGATTTTGATAGGGCTTTAACCGGGCTTTGACCGAATTTTGACAAACTTTGACAGGACTTTGACTAGACTTCAACCGGATTTTTGCATGACTGACCGTTATTTGACCAGACTTTGACAGGACTTTGACTGGATTTTGACAGGACTTTGACCGGATTTTGACAGGGCTTTGACCGGTATTTGACCGGACTTCGACCGGACTTTAACCGGACTTTGAAAGGACTGACCGGATTTTGACAAACTTTGACAGGACCTTGACCGGACTTTGACTGCACTTTTACAGGACTTTGACCGGACTTTGACCGGATTTTGATCAGACTTTGACAGGACTTCGACCGGACTTTGACCGGACTTTGACCGGACTATGACAGAAGTTTGACAGGGCTTTGACATGACTTTGACCGGACTTCGTAACGTAACGCGTTACGGCGCTACTCTGGCTTCCCTTTCTTTCACGCATATGGCAGCAGTAGGCAGGTTGCTCCGCTCGAACTTTAACCCTCATTAGTTTAAGTTATCACTTCTGTCGAGCGTCCGGAGACGCACACGTTTTTTTTTTTTTGTAAAATCGGACATGAATCATATTCCATGTACGATCTTACAAAAATACGATATTAAAATCAATTTAAATTAATGAATTTAACAAAACAAAATCAGTATCTCCACTTGAAGTTGGTGTGGGTTGGATCCTCTTTGCGTAACTACGTCCATGTGGGACTGTTGCCCGGGTATTCGTTATTATTTACACTGCTATTTATTGAAATGAAACCAATTTAACACTGTTGTGATTTGAAAATTCGATAAAACGAAAAAGCGACAGTAAAAAGAAACAAATATAGTCATAAATAAAGCTGCTAGAACCAGAGTGGCCTAACTGCATTTTAATGACGTTGGACCTATTTGTATCTACATAAATACTCCATTTACATAATTTCCACCGAAAAATAATTTTGCGGTTTTTTTTGTCTGACCCTATGCGAAACACGCTTGAGTCTATATAAATATATTTTTGTTCATTATTTATAACAAAAGAAATTAATACACATACTTACATCAGCTATACTCGATAGATAGTCGTATAAAATATCTGCTATCTTTTTATATTCAGGCTCTTCAGATTCTGAAAATAAAATGTCAATAATTAATTACTATTACCCAAGTCAGATTTAAATATGTTAACAATTACAGTTATAATGTTGAGGGGGGGTCACGGTACACTGGACGGTTGAGGGGCCAATGTATCTGACTAGTCACTGTGTGACGTCACCTGGGAGTTCGAAAATTCTCGAAGTTTGAGGGAGGTCTCGAATATTCTCGAACCTTCCGTTGATCGATGGATCGCTCGCGTTACGTTACGAATCGATTTACCCTCCCATAAGAAGTTATCACTTCAAAAACTACGCAAGCCCTCACAAAGCTCAGCTTTTTGCTAGTGTAGGATTCTAATGGTTAAAGAATTCTTCAAATCGGTCCAGTAGTTTCAGAGCCTATTCAACGCACAGAAACAATCAAATCTTTCCTCTTTATAATATTAGTTTATATTTACGGCCATTCAAATAGGGCTCAACAAGGTATACGAGATGCCGTCTGGGTTGGTACCGCCTTTTTGTTTATTTCTGCTGCCAAACAACAGTAAGCACTGTTGTGTTCCGGTTTGAAGGACATTGAAGCCAGTGAAATTACTGGGCATTATGAGACTTAACATCTTATGACTCTATGTGACAAGCGCAGTTCAGTGCCATTCAGTGTTTTGTAATTCAGCATTTAAATTGTGTTCACTTGCCACAAGTATTCACCAGTGGTTTTCGATATAATAATCTACTATGTATTTAGATCAGTTAATAGATGACATTGATAAAAACCCCTAAATAAATTGAGAATGAAAAAAAAACGTTCTGTGTGTTGTTTCTTCTGTTTATGAGCCGGCGTGGCGCTTATCATCAGGCGAGTGACTTACTCGTCTCATCATTCAATCAAAAAAAAAAAAATTACGGGTTGCACTTCGGGAGTGCCGACAGAAGTGAAAACTTACCAAACAACATGCGAGAATACAAAATTACCGCAACATGTTCACTCGACATGATAAAAGTACATTCTACTCTCTTCGCGTTTATGCGAGCCTGGTGCTTTTTATGGCAACATGTTCCAAATAAGAAAAAATCTAAAAAGCTTTTCTTTGTCCAAATAGTCATATCGATACCTCTGGGCTCAAAGGTCCTAAAGGACAAAATACGACTTTTCAGGAGAAGCAAAAAACGTTTTTTTTTTATTTCATCTGACTATAACTTCTTTGTTTATTGAGCTATTTAGATGATTCCTAGGAAGAAAGTACTTAGATTTCCCAGAATTTTTATAATAAATATTGCGAAATTGGTTTAGAGCTGTATTTACTGAGATAAATTTCCTTTACGCCCACAAAATTACAATAAAATGACCTTTACGCCCCTGAAATATTCAACCCTAGTTAGCTCTTTAGGGCGTAAATCCATACTTCTGTAAAAGACAAGGTAGTAATAGACAAGTATTTTTTAATTTAGGTTGTAAATGGCTATAAAAAGGAATACTCAGGGATCCCAGATCCATTTTTCCACTTGATTATTATACTATACTATATTATCAAGCTAATTTTCCGTGAGTAGGTTCGTTTCGATGAGACGCTCAATAATTTCCTATGCGAAAATTCTCGATTGTAGTAGCTAACATGAGCAGCGATAGCTCAGCGGGGAGTGGTATGGACTGTCGAGACGAAAGTCGCAGGTTCGAAACCAGCCCCAAGAGCATACACCTCTGACTTTTCTAAGTTACGTGTATATTAATTGTTAATTATCGCTTGCTTTAACGGTGAAGGAAACATCGTGAGGAAACCTGCATACCTGAGAACTCGATAAGATTTTTCGAAGGTATGTGAAGTCTGCCAACCCGCATTAGGCCAGCGTGGTGGACTAAGGCCTAATCCCTCTCATTCAGTAGAGGAGGCCCGTGCCCAGCAGTGGGACGTATATAATACAGGGCTAGTAAAAAAGTAGCTAACAGAGGTAGCAAGAATAAAATATGGCACCCCCGGTGCGACACTGTCACTTATGCAAAAATGTAGTTTTTCAGGAGAAGCATTTAAAACTTCGACACCTCACAAAACAATGACTTAAGAATATTATAGATGAGATGAACAGCTTATACTACAACGTCAACTTTTAACTTTACTTTTGGATAAATATTAATCACTTTATATTGTAAAAAATATAATTTAACGGTATTAAGCTTATGTGGCACACCATGAAACTCTTCGAAGGCGTCCTCGAATCTAGGCTCCGCCAAGAGTGTACTGTCTCTGAGTGTCAATATGACTTCACACCAGGAAGTGGCACCATGGACCCCGTGTTCGCAATTAGATCGCTTGCCGAGGCATACAGGACGAAGAAGAAGCCTCTACATCTTGCCTTTTTAGATTTGCAGAAGGCTTTCGAGTGTGTGCCCCGGCGGGCGATCTGGTGGGCGTTGAGGGTCAAGGGTGTGCCAGAGGCATATATTGACATTATCCGGGACATTTACCTCCGATCCGAATCTCTGGTTCGGACTGCTGTTGGCGATACCAACCCCTTCCCAATTACCGTAGGTGTCCACCAAGGCTCGGCGCTGAGTCCTTTTCTATTTAGTGTGGTGCTTGATGTCACGACGGCGGATATACAGGAGCAGCCACCATGGGTGCTCATGTATGCCAATGACATCGCACTGGTAGATGAGGACAAACAGCGCCTAGAGCAAAGGGTGAACCTGTGGAAGGGGACGCTTGAAAACGGTGGTCTGAAACTAAATGTGGCGAAGACCGAGTACATGGCTTGCTGGAGTGCAGACCCGGATAGTATCCGAATAAGGGATGAACTTGCCGTGAAAACGGACAAGTTCAAATACCTGGGGTCTGTACTGCATGAATTTGGTGACATCTCGACGTTAGGGCCCGTATTGGCGCCGCTTGGGCTAAGTGGCGGGAGCTCACAGGCGTTACTTGCGACCGAAAGATGCCGATGAGACTTAAAGGTCTCATCTACAAGACCATCATTCGGCCTGTACTCCTGTATGGGTGCGAGACGTGGCTGGCCCTTAAGCGCCATGTCGGAGATATCCATGTCGCGGATATGAAGATGCTGCGGTGGATGTACAATGTTACACGATTAGATCGTATTTGTAACGAGTACATCCGCGGCAGCCTTGGTGTCCGCGACGTGGCTGATATACTCCAAGAATGTCGCTTAAGGTGGTTTGGCCATGTTTTGAGGAAACCACAGGAGTACGTCGATCGCAGGTGCCTGAGCCAGATCGTACCAGGGATACGATCCCGTGGACGGCCCAAGAAGCGTTGGCTTGACGTATTGGAGGGGGACATGAAGCCAATGGTCTCACTATAGAGGATGCTCAAGATCGTGCGTAGTGAAGGCGTTTAAGTAGGAAGGCGGACCCTGGCACTGAGCCGGGATAACGCAAAGTAGAAAGAAAGAAAGATTATAAAAAATATACTTTATCATTATTTAACTCATTTTTGCATTTTTTGCAAAAGTGACATATCGCACCGGGGGTGCGATATGTCGATTTGATGATACAAATTATTACTAACTGGTTATTTTTTTGTTAAATCTCAAGATAATTATGTAAATTATTCGAAAAAATATTTGTCCTACAAAATGTATGCTTTGATCAAAGAGTATCCCTCCTTCCAACATGTATCGATAACGAGGTCATCAAAAATGATTTCTAACCAGCTGTTTTTTTTATTTTTGCTTAGTTAATATTTATATGATTTAACAGTCATATTGTCCTACAAATTGCGTGGTACGTTATCCCGGTCCTACTTCTAATAGAATCACTCTCTTCTACCTCTACCACAATCGAGAATTTTCGCATAGGAAATTGTTGGGCGTCTCATCGAAACGAAGTTACTCACGGAAAATTAGCTTGATAGTAATTAAGTGGAAAAATGGATGGATTAAAAAAAAGGTTTTTAAAAACATTATTTTTGAGTAATATATATATTATATAATATTTTTTCTTATTATTTTACTTTTAGGAACTCAACAATCAGTACTTTTTGACACTCTTTAGTCTTTTTACTTATAATTATTAAAGCATCTTCTTTCAAACCTAGCTTAGAAACACTTCTTCAGTTTAGAAAATGTGTTTATATTAGGGTTTATAGGATACCTACTTACTTCATTATTTAAGTTTACGCCCTTTGTAGAAAAATACTACAAAATTAAACTGAATCGTATGGAACGTCTCTCTTATTTGTGAATATACTATAATGAATGTATAGGACAATTCTTATAGATGACGACCTTTACAACCTACTTCTTTTTATGATTAACTTAAAACGTAAGGTCGTAAAGGACAATAAGTACTACATGTGCATTTTATCCCAAAAAATTTTTTTTTAATGTTCCTTACCACCGTAGTATCTGAAGTTTAAAACTCAAATGATATTTACGTCCCAATTTCACAGTTATTTCTGCTAAATGTACCAAATTTTTCGGGTCGTAAAGGCACTTTTTTTAAGAATTTCGAGGAATGGAGTATACAGATCGATAGAGAATTAAATTCTGAACAAAACTGTATATATAACTTATTTTCGCCCAAATGTCCTTTACGACCTTTGAGCCCAGAGGTATCGATATGTTTATTAATTACGGCTACTCGCCATGAAAAATGGACGTTCTACTCTCTTCGCTTTTATGCGAACCTGGTACTTTTTTTCCAAATTATAAAATAACTAAAATATCGTCATTTTATTATCAATATTAAAAACAAAATTACGGTAACATGTCTATTCGCCATAAAAAAAAACGAACACAGTCCGGTCAAAGTCCGGTCCAATCCGACTGGTCACTGTGTGACGCCACCTGGGACTTCGAAATTATCGAAGTTCCAGCGAAGTCGGCTAGCGCTGGCTGGTCAACCGGCCCGCGTGACGTATCACGAAAGGTTCTCGTATATTCTTGAGCCTTCCGTTGATCGATGGACCGCTCGCGTTACGTCACGAATCGGTTTACCCTCCCATAAGATGTTATCACTTCAACAATAGGTGTGCAACAGTACCTTCGTTCCTGGCGGGCGATGCGTGCGCGAGCGTGCGTTCTAGCCGCGCGAGGAAGGCGCCGGCGGGCAGCGCCAGCGGCTCGAGCGCCAGGCACGCGCGCGCCAGACCACCCGCCGAGCCGCCGCCCGACCCGCCGCCAGCCGCCAGAGACGACACGCGACGCGACCACGTCTGCGATACCACCACCATTGGTTACAAGTCTGTTTTTTTTTATCGTGGCACGGCGAAATTACTTTTTTTTTATCCTGGCTCGGCAAAGTGACTACGCTGCACCTGATGGTAAGTGTAGCGCAATCCAAGAATAGTGTCGACCAACGATAAACAATGTGTACATCGTAGGTCGGCAAGATCATGCCGGCCTGCCAAAGGACCAAGGAGGAGGGAAAGGAAAAGGGATGGGAAAAGGGTTAGGATCAGGTGTGTGTTGAGTGGTAGAATCACGCTATAGTCAGTTGTGTCTACAGCTGTGTTTCCCAACGTGGCGCCCACGCCCCACAGGGGAGCAATTTGATAGTTAAGGGGGGCAATTTAAAAATGGACTCGACACGACTTTAACCCTTTCGCTTTTGGGTTATTTAAATGCAATGCTAGATATTGGTGACAAATTTAATAAAAAAAATTGTTAAGGTGGGACATGGCGAAAAAAAAAGGGAAGCACTGCTGTAGACAGTTGTGTCTACAGCGTGAATGCGCCGGCTCGTGACCTCTGTCTCACAGAAAACTGATATAAAGTAGAGGCTTGCTGCTGTGTTTCGTACGGTACATGAGATATCCGGACGCCTAAATCCCCCCTCCCCTTTCCTAATCGCCTAATTATCCCTTTCTTTTTAGATCGGCAACGCACCTACGATTCTTCTTGTATTGTAAGCGTACATAGGCGGTGGAGAACACTTACCATCAGGTGATCTACTTGTTCACTTGCCGGATTATGCTATAAAAAAAAACAACTCAATCGGACAATGTGCCCGTAATACAAACATTTTGCGAGAAGTGCGTGCTATAAAAAAGATAAGACACACTTATGTTAAGATGATCTTTGAAATGAAATGAAATAGCTTATTAATCATGTAGACAATTAAAATAACGCTTATGACAAATCACTACAAAAATAAAAGAAACTTATGTATAAAAATCACGCCAATTAGACAATCTATTTATTTAACTATTACTTTATTATTTATCTATAATTTATATGTGGGATGGTGCACTCACCACCGTGACAAGCTCGAGGTCCCGCTTGTACGTGCGTTCTGTCATGAGCAGCTCCTTGGCTATGTAGTATGTGATGTCGGTGTTACGCTTGCGAGTGTGCTCACCAGATGTCTCTCGTAGTGTGCCCAGCACATTCGAACATATGCTGCAATATACATATACAAAATTATATATTTTCTTAAGTTTTTTCATGTACTAGAACGTTGTAGATAGTTTTGCCTACACCATGAATGGGTCGGCTCGACTGGGTCGTTACCACTATTGGTCTCGGTGCGAGAATAAAACACGGCCGCGGCCTCTCGCTTCCCAGCCAACTACTAGCCTACTGTCTTCACGAATCCTACTACTGTTATAAATGTGAAAATTTGAATGTTTGTTAATCAATCAGGCGTTAGCGGTTGAACAGGTTTTGATGAAATTTGGCACACAGGTAGACTGTACACTACTTTTTATCCCGATTTTATCCCATTCAACGGCGAAGGAGCCGAGACATTACTACTTCACTTGTGATGTGATAAAGTGTATTTGGTTTACCACACCTGTTATTATTTCGCCTGGACAGCGTATCACCGGCGTCGCTCTCGCCACCACTCAACACGTCCAGATTGTTCGACGACTCCGAAACTATCTTAACTGTAACAAAAGCAAAACATGTTGTGTATTGTGTTAGTTTGTTCCGGCGAGGCCCGTTTCGAGGTCAACCAATGTTCGACATAATTCTAGCAACCGTCGATGAACATAATGTCTTTCGACAGGCGAGATTATATTTTATCGAAACTGTCTTTACCATGCACCTGGAATCATAACTACTTTGCTGTGGCAGTATTATAAAATCCGGTTTTAAGGAGGGCCACTAAACATTGAAATCCTCTAACCATTAACATTTCCATTAATGTGGTCCGTACTAGGCGCGTTGTCGACGACGTCGTGTGCGTGATGTCCGTTGTGTAAGGCGTGCGTGACGTGCGTGACGTGCGGCGTCGACGTGCACAGCGGCGCCGCGCTGCACGTCAGCGTCGACGTCGACGTCGGAGACATGCACAAACTCGCCGATGACACCGTGTTGTCTTCCTCTGCTGATGTTTCGTCTGTGCAACAGAATTTTTCGTTCAAATATCTATAAAAAATGGTTCTAGTCATATGTGTTTGGGTATTAGAAATTAAAGAAGAGAAGAAAGAAAAGAAGAAAGAAAACAATAAGCATAACTTTCGATGAAAATTTATGACGTTTTAAATATCTAACACTATGTCATGTGCAGGATAGCATAATGAGAAAATTATATTTGTGCGATAAAACCATAAAATGCACATTTGTGCAACATTTGTTTAAGAATTTTAATACTAGAAAATTATAGTATGAAAAGTTATATATAATTTGCTTATGAAAAATGGAACAAATTAAAACAAAATACATTAAAAGGTACAAAACATAAATCCTGAAAGGAAAACATTTAAATCAGAATCATGCATTCGCTAATTAAAATTATAAGGTAACCTGCAAAAGAAACAAATTATGGTACATTTCAATAAGCTAAACTTAAGAAAAAATCTACCATGCTAATACGTTAGACTCACATGATAATTCCTGGCAGCTTTATATCATGACAGGTACAAATTGTGAAGAACAAAAAATAAAATAAAGAAAATAACGGGTGATTTTATTTTATTTTTATTGTTTAACTATCCCCAAACGCGGGGTAGTGTCGTGTATTGCAGGGGCACAGTACACACACACTCACATATAAATTCAAAAAGGAAGTAACGTTTCAATATTCGAAACAATATAATTATTTGACACGTAAAACTTAAACGGTGGCGTTGTGTGACATAAATATGTATCGATTTGCACCAATCACAAGAAATACAAAAGATAGTTCTTAATTTAAAATAATAGGATTCATTGATTTTGAAGATAATGGATATAGATAAGAAAAAAATAGTCGATAAACTAACCAGCCGGTACTTAATAAATTATTATTACTGAAATGTTTACATTAAAAGGAAATCAATGTATACATAAATCTATGATTAATGACAAGTATAGTAACAATAATTATTGTAAATAGGAATATAAGAGAATTTTGAGAATTAAAACTACCATCAGTTGCAATCGAAAAGCCTATGTAAAGCACAGATTTATCAAAAAACATATATCAGTTTACGGATTTATTTTTCGCAGGATTCCGGATTCATTCGCCTAATAGCCATGCCACATCTATGTGACCAAATTATTTTTCACGTATTGTTATTTACCCGTTTATTATAATCTTTTTTGTTTTTTTTTTAAATCCTGGCATGACAAAGGATACTGAACCTAGTATTAAGTACATTCGAGTTCAAATATAATGCCGACAAAAGACATTGCGTCCTTCGACAGTTGGCAAGATGATGCCGGCCTAAGTTACTGGATATACGCTGGCTGATTCCGTAGCGCGGCTCTATTTAAAGACACCCTGTATTATGTATCTTACCTAGTGCTTATGCGAATGTGTGAAAAGATTCGTGGTATAGAAAGTAGGACTTCATGATGTTATTTATGACTTAACGGCATCTTTGCGTTCGGCATAGACTTGATTCTAGAACCTTAACCGGATAATAATGTGCCTAAGATATTTTTCACCGTAGCACATTACACCATCATTCATGATATAATATCTATGTCACACAAAACCACAATAGTACAATGAAATTGTAACATTACAGTCTATTCGGATTGTACACTTTCAATCGAAAAGTCGAAGTGCTTAAATATCTAAGATTTTATTATTTTTTTTTGTATTTCCATAATAATAACCGACCTTTATTGCGCTAACTATTGTGGTCGGCGACCGCTTACAGCTAATAGTCTAAAATTGCTTCGTGCAACACCGTCATTTAAAGTTATTCATTTTCAACATTAATTGAACACTATCCAGCAGTGGATTGATGATTATTAAACGAAAATAATTGAAGCGAGTTTTCATTGCACAGGCTATATTGTCTTGGTAAAATTTTGTCGTTTAGAAATCTTGAAGAAGGTAATTTAATTACGAAATAGCTACAGTAAGACCGTTGCAAATTAATGTTTCTAATTAGAGCAATGAAGCTTTAGGAACTCGTTAGGATTTAGGGAATTATATTTTTATTTTAACCTTCATAGCTTTAGTAGAATGATTGTTTTAACCACATTACAATCCATTTCCACGATGAAAACACGCTTCAAAAGTCAATAATTCAACAGAATATAAAAAAAAACTTGAGCATTACACCAGTAACGGTCGAACGCAACAGAACCCAATATACAGCAAACAGTATGTTACTATTTATCCCATTTTTAATTCCACCCCATTGCATAGAAACTAATATGTTATACTGCAATATGTGTATACATATCAATACGATCAAAATGGATGCTACAATTACTGTGCTACACGATGGACTGTTACAGTAGCTAATATTCCGTGTGAATAAGTTGACGAGTCAATGTGTAGCAAATGTTATGTTTGACAGCCTCCGTAGCGCAGTGGTAGTAGCCGGCTGCGAAGCGAGAGACCGTGGGTACGATTCCCGCACCGAGACATGTATTTGTGAGATATTTGTTTCGGGTTTGGGTGTTGTGGGACCGTAAGTCCCTCGTAGTTCCTATACGATACAGGTTTAACCTAGTGTGGGGTCAGCACTATGTGTGTGACTGTTGGGTGTTTTTTTTTGTGTTGACGCTTGCAGTGACCCTGACGCTAGTCTGCTGTATACAGCTCCACCGGACTTTCGGGTGAGCGCTTGAGGCACTCTCAACCCTTAACTGTTGGGTGTATTTATTTATTTTATATGGACAATATAAATTACGGTGTCTAGATCCCAATTTCATTCATTATGATGACTAGCTTTACAAATCCCCAATATCATTATTCGTAGATGTCCCTGTCCTCTCCCAGCGACCGTTCTTTCGAGGTTCGTACCCACAGGGGGTGCCCTCAGCAAGGTCGCTTAAATGTAAGGCTGCGGTTAGACGACGCGAAAAATTTCGTGCGGCCGCCGCGCGGCGGCCGCGCGGTGACCGCGTACTAACTGTTCAGTCATAGCAAATGTATGTTTTATTAACTAGGACTTAACGTTGAAATTCTTTGTGAGTAACTAACCGCGCGGTCGCGTTTACACGAGCGCGCAGTCGCCGCGTGGTTGGAGCGTTGCGAAGAATTAAACATTATGGCTTAGTCAATAGAGTTTACATTAGTTTATCGAGTGATTCGAGCGAGGCGCCCGCGCGGCCGCAACGCGGTGGGATTCCGTGTCATATAAACGCGCCCTAAGGGTTGAGAGCGCCTAAAGCGCTCACTTAAAAGTCCGGTGAAGCTGAAAACAGCCGACTAGCATCGGGCTATCAGCATCGCGTCATTCGGCAAAAATAAACAATTTCAACAAAATACAATTTGCTGCACATCGTCATATAAACGTATTCATGGGTGTATAGTTTGTGCATTTCACCACGACACACACAATCCCAGTTTCATACACCCTCCTTGCGTGCTGTTCCTCTTGCTACTGTAACACTGCCAAGTAATACTAGCTTTGTACGTCTAATTATGCACTTCGGCGATCTTGGAAAACACGGGTATGTGATAATGATGAGCATATACAAAGCTGTCACAACATTAGATTATGTATTTATTTTAGTCTTGTGTGCACCGTACCGGATTACAAGGTGGTAGGTCCCTCGTATGCGAGAGGCCGTCTGGGTTGGTACCACCGCTTTGTCTATTTCTGCCGCCGAGCAACAGTGTGTAAGCACTGTTGTTTCGGGTTTAAGTACATTGAAGCCAGTAAAATTACTGGGCATTATGAGATTTAATGTATTATGTCTCGGGGTGACGAGCGCAGTTCAGTGCCATGCAGTACTTTATAATTCAAAGTTCTGTGTGTAGACCGATGCTTATCCATTTTGAAACATAAATAAATTATAGTAGAATAAAACCCTTTGTAAAAGGAAGAGAATACAACAAAATTGATAGGAAAAATAAATTACGGGCGATCTGAGGTCGGGAAGTGGGAAGGGGGGCTCTTTTAAGGGTAAAAAACGGTTTATCTCGATTTCCGGAAAAACTACAAGTCCTATGGAAAAAAGTTAAATCGCAAAGTTGTAGGTAATAAAAAGATCTACAACTGTTGTATACACACTTTCTTCACATAACCTCAAAATATATGTGAAAAATTCAAATAACCAAGTTTTTTGTTTTTATTTTTATCTATTACAATAAATCATTTTTTTTTTCACGAAATTTGGTGAAAACTTACCTTTTTTGTATCCCAAATACACTGTCATTTTTTTTATTTAAAATATATTATTTATTTTTGCACCTTATTTTAACTAAATATCGAAAAAGCAGCTTAATTTTCAAACGAAAATCAAAATATGAGCTTTTTTAGAAAAGTCTGTTGGTTTCTTGTTCATTGAATTCTCTACTTTCTGATGGTGTAAAAAAATATATACATTACTATGGTAAATGTGCTCAGAGAATGTAAAGTTATAAGTTAATATTTAATAAGACATATCTACAATATTTTGAGAAAGTTGTAGAATCTTCTTTAAATTATATGCGTAGATGCCTCTTTATTGTTATTTTAATATAACTTATATATCTGAGTGATCTACGGAAAATTTTAGCCCATCATAAAGAAGTGGGGAAGGGGCTAGGTGGGTCTGGGCCTTACTACCTGTTATTTAGTAGTTCGTTTCTTTGCATTTTCTGAGCACATTTACCATAGTAATGTATACAGGGTTAATTTTAAAACACCAGCAATCTCGCAGGACCAGATAGCTGACCCCATACGGAACAACTTTTGTTCTACGAGTTTGGATATAACTCAATATATTTAAAAAAAAATGATTTTACAAGTTTTTGTTGTGTCGTGTTTTTCTTCGTAGATTGCGGCGCGGCGCGGCGTGCGCGCGCGACATCAAAGGCGCCGGTCAGCTGCTCGGGAGTTCAAGGTCAAATGCGCTAGCCCGGTTCCCCACGCTTCGCGTGTTTGTTTACGTAATCTGCGATGCGCGTTGTAACATTCAAGACGGAAATTAAAGAATACTTATTTTTGTATGAAAATAAAATCTAACAAATTACCAAAAGTCGTAGAATAAAAGTAGTAGCTTATAACCTTAGGAATCTACCCCTGCGAGATTGCTGGTGTTTTAAAAATAACCCTGTATATTATTTTACACCATCAGAAAGTAGAGATTTCAACGAACAAGAAACTAACAGACGTTTTAAAAAAAGCTGATGTTTTGACGTGAGAATTTTCGTTTGAAAATTAGACTGCTTTTTCGATATTTAGTAAAAATAAGGTGCAAAAATAAATATTTAAAATAAAAAAAAATTCAGTGTATTTGGGATACAAAAAGGTAAGTTTTCACCAAATTTCGTGGAAAAAAAATGATTTATTGTAATAGATAAAAATAAAAACAAAAAACTTGGTTATTTGAATTTTTCACATACATTTTGAGGTTATGTGAAGAAAGTGTGTATACAAAAGTTGTAGATCTTTTTATTACCTACAACTTTGCGATTTAACTTTTTTCCATAGGACTTGTAGTTTTTCCGGAAATCGAGATAAACCGTTTTTTACCCTTAAAAGCCCCCCCTTCCCACTTCCCGACCTCAGATCGCCCGTAATTTATTTTTCCTAACAATTTTGTTGTATTCTCTTCCTTTTACAATGGGTTTCATTCTACTATAAATTTGTTTCTATTTTTACCATTTTCAACCGGATAAGCATTGGTCTAGTGGTGTTGCTTCTGCATATGGGCAGGCGTGACGCTTACCGTCAGGCGAACGCCTTGCTCGTCTCGTCATTCAATAAAAAAAAAATTGCGATACATTGCACATTCCTACTAATTCATAAATACCGAACATTGCCGAAGCGCATAATTTATGTGTTCGTACTGTAGTGGAAGAAGACACACACGTGCACGCAAAAATATACGATGTAATGGTTTGGTCTAACAGCGGACGGGGCGGGACGGCAACGCGACGCTGACGGGACTGCGTATAGCTAGTCGAGCGTCGAGCGCGACGGTTCTGTGTCACATTTTCTATATTGACTAATGCATTACAACTGCTCAGTTCCCGTCAGCGTCGCGTTGCCGTCCCGCCCCGTCCGCTGTTTGACGAAACCATAAGGGTTCGGAGTGCACGAGTCTACGCGAAACGCACAAACCAGTTCGATACCATTGATCGCAAAAATATGGAAAAACCAAATGTGTCAATGTAATTACAGGGATGTTAACCAATTATTATAAGATAAGTTTTCTCAAATAACGCTGCTGAAAATCAATGGAGCACAACATTAAAACTACCCGTTCACGACTACTTCGACAACACACAATTCGTCTATTTTTATTTTCGATATTCTTTAACCTATCTAAGTGAACATTTTAAAACAATATGTAAATAAAAGTAGGAAACCAAACCGTTTGTCACTGAAACAGAAAATTATTACTGACCGTCGGAAATATCTGTGGACGTGTCATATGACGTCACACGTTCAATAATTAAATACCAGTGGAACGATAGTCGTAGGTACAACAGGGATACTTTCTAATAGTGCACGTATTTTAGCGGTCTCCACAGATACTTCAGGCGGGGATCATCAATGTAAAAACCAAAACTTTAGAAATATCTTCGCAAATCAATGGACTTTTAAAGAGGAACGGATATTGATTTCTTCAATACATCTGGCAGTACAAAGCTTTGGTTGTCAAACACAAAAAAACTAATCCATTTACGCACACAAACATAATTATTATTACCGATGTGTCTACTGAAGCCATCCACACAATAAATCAACCTCTGACTATAATTTAGATTTTGGCAACATTAAAAATATAATTATTAACCTCTCTCATGTATTTTTCATATGATGAAAATAACAACTAGTATTAATAAATGCAATTTTACTAAATGAAATACAAAATCGGAATAGTCTCACGTGTTCGCGAAACTTCGACTGTCTTTATAAATTCATAATAATAATCCAACCGAGTCGTAAATCCATTAAAACGTCAATATGTTTAAATATACGCACGACAATATAAACCGTGTTGAATCATTGAACATTCTTACTAATGTATTTTTTCTCATACGATTTGATGTTTCTTAAACATGTTCGGTGGTTAAATACGAAATAAGGATCGTTGTGGCAAGTCGCCCTTTATACACTCCTTTGCAAAAAAAACGGGCGGGTTTGATTTTTTAACATTATTGGTAATAATTTAGTTCTTCAGAGGTTTTAATAGCCAAACTATGTTACTGGCACTTAATAAAGAGTCTGGGTATGAAAAAAAGTTCATTCCAAATTCAAAACTTTTGTTTTTTAAATTATTAATCCCTTTTTCATTTTGTGACACTTTTCGCGGGTTTGCGGTTAAAAGGTTATCAAGCAACTAAAAGTAACTTTTCGCTATTTTTAGTACAACAATTTATGTTTATCGCATAATTCTGCCTTATTGTGACTTAAAACAGATATCTTTGTGTCTATCGTAATGGCAGAAAAAGCAATGAGAGCTAGTAAAATTATAGCGCTGCTGGAAGAGGGGTGTAGCCAATGTTACGTCTCACAGCGGTTAAACGTGAGTCGTTCAACCGTACAAAGAACCTGGACTCGATACCAAGAGACAGGTTCCGTTCAGAGAAGGCAAGGTTCTGGGAGAAAACGTTGCACACAGCCGCGAGACGATCGCTTTTTAGTGACTCAGGCGCTGAGGAACCGCAAATGCAGTTACATAGACCTCAAAAGAAACCTTGAAGAGGTACGAGGAGCACAAGTTAGCCTATGGACTGTGAGGAGAAGACTTTTAGCTGCTGATATACGTAGTCGACGACCAGCGCGGGCCCCCAAGTTACTCCGTGAGCACCGGATTGCGCGGTTGAGGTTCGCTAGAAATTGCCTATCTTGGACACCAGGTAACTGGAGTAGCGTACTCTTCTCCGATGAGGCTCGAATTTGTCTGCATGGTGAGGACCGACGTCGGCGAGTGTTACGAAGACCAGGGGAACGCTATGCCGATGTGTGTTTTGAAGAAATCACCCCTTATGGTGGAGGGTCCGTTATGTTTTGGGCGGGCGTAACTTCCAACTATCGTACCGAGATAGTATTCATAGAAAATGGCTCACTAAATGCGCATAGGTATATAACAGAAATCCTTTCTCAAAATGCACAACCCGCACTGACTGTAATTGGTGAAGATGCCATTTACATGGACGATAATGCTCGGGCCCACCGTTCTGGCGACGTAGATGCTTATATGCAAGAGGTCGGTATTCGTCGTTTGGATTGGCCAGCGCGGAGCCCCGACCTTAACCCCATTGAGCACGTTTGGGACCTCCTAAAAAGGCGAGTACGATCTGTCCAACCACCTCCACAAAACATCAGAGAGCTTAAACGTGTAATCTCGACTGAGTGGGAACACATTCCACAGGACACCATCAAAAGCCTGGTGGGAAGCATGCCAAGACGATTACATGCCGTAATCGCTGCAAGAGGAGGTCATACTCGTTATTAATTTTTATTTTTTAATGTCTCTTTTATTAAAATACCATAAAAATACTCGTAGTCTTAATTTCATTATACCCATAAAAATGTCCATTTTAACACGGCTCTCTGTTTACATTGACTAAAACACCGATACCAGGATAAAAGTGTTAAAAAACTAGATTCTCATTGATAATAAGAAATTTCGAGTCATCCAAGCTAATGACATACTAAAAATATAATAATATTTACCCATAGAAAAGCTAAGGTAAAGTGTGTGTGTAAGGTGCCCGTTTTTTTTGCAAAGGAGTTTATCATAAATAATAAAGAGTTAGAAACATTGAGCACGTTTGGCACTACTGAGTAAGTTAACTGAGTAAGTATTATAATTGGACCTACTTACTCAAACAGGAACCAACCCACAGCAAGTTCAAATGGAGATACTCATTTTGTTTTGCTAAATTCACTAATTCAAATTGATTTAAATACTGTATTTTTTGGCAAAATCGTACATGGAATATATTTCATGCCCGATGTTCCAAAGAATTACGAGATAAAATTAGTTTAAATTATTGAATTTAGCAAAACAAAATGAGTATCTACATTTGAACTTGCTGTGGGTTGGTTCCTGTTTGCTTAAGTAGGTCCAATTGTTTTAACATAGTGTGGATATAAAATAATGTGAAATGTTAACGGGGTATCGTATTCAGCGGTAATGTCAGAACACAAATCAGATCTTGGATCTCACCACAGAAAGTAAATCACAGCCTTTACGCATAATAACTATGTATAATGGATATAATTCATAGAATAGATATTAAATATAGTTTTATAAAGTACAATAAAACACTAAAACTAATATTTCGACTAGAAGAACTTGGCACTACCGTACACGTATTGCGTATCCACGAAGCGTGCGCGCTACAATATACCCGAAACAATCTACATAAGTAACTTAACATAACAATATTACCGTTGTAATCAGTTTTATATTTCATTTTAGAATATTCCATCAGAACTTTATTGATTTCGAAGATGAATATACATACGATCAATATACGTAACTACACCTAAGTACTTAAAAAGCTATAGGTATAATAAGTCGACATACACACGATAGTCAAGGGGATCGCGCTACCCGGGAATTGGCACTAGGTATAATTCATTATTATGCTAAATATTAAAAGTGACAATGTAAATATATGTAATATAATGAGTACCCTAATATCAAATACCAATGTAACAATTAATTGCGATTATTAGAATTTAAATTTGGAAAACGCTCTCAGAAACTGCGCACGCACACCGGATTGTGAACAAGGGTCAACCACGAGGAAGTGTGAGTAAATTAAATGCAAGCATAAACCACCACTTCAATACACTTTAATCGTTTTCGTCGTCGGAGCAAAGGGGTGGAGGCAGCGTGGAAACGTCGAATTTTTGCTCGGGACTGTCGCTAGAAGCTTGCGAGTCGACGTAATGACTAGAGTAAAACCTTTCCACATTATTCAGACTGAATCGTTGGTCGAGATCTCTGGTGTAATGTTCCCCGTTCCCGTCCCTACTCTCGTCGAGATCGTTTTCATACTGCGGGTAACATTCCTGCGTTTGAAACATATCGCCCTCCTCGTAGTGCTCAGGATACGGACTACCCCTGTACTCTTCATACTCGTCTTTTTCCGGTGGAAGTTCCGCATCTGAATAAGCTACAGATTCGCCGCGCTCGAACAAATAGCTACCAGATTTGGGAATTTTAGGAGCGCGTTTGATTGTATCAATTGGATAGGCATAGTCGTCTGAATCGTCTCTATCGCTATGCTCCTCATAATACACCCTTGGCTGGTGTAGCCCAGATGGCTCTCCCATAGACTTGTCTTCAGACTGTCGGAAACTCGAAGAAGATTTTGTTTTCTTTATTGAGGACTGACGGCTACTCTTGTTCGAGTACGAAACACGAGGAGGACTGTCCTCTGACACATACTGAGGCTCCTGAGAATCTAAATAAGGATGACGCAAACGACCTAACCTATCGAACCGCGGAAAACCCATCTCGTCCTCGTCAGCCGACGAACCAAATCCTTGAAAATGTACCGGCGTAATACTGATGGGAAATTGTTGAGCCTCATAATTAGTACTTTTGTATTTCGCATATTCCTCCTGTCCTTCGTCCTCAGAGTAGCTAACCACCTCCTGTGTGTCGTAATTTTTTGAGTCACCTTTGGAAACTTCGGATGACCCTGATTCGACTTCAGGCACATAACTGTCTGAGCATTCAGAACTTTCCATTCGACACAAAGACTCTTCTACGACTAAATACTTTATGCCTTGAGCTTTGTCACTTTCTGAGGAATACTGACTCTTCGTAGAATCTTCTTCTAACACGTCCTGAATTCTCTCCTGTCTTTTACGTGCACTTGTCACTTGTTTTTTACGTCTGAACGTTTTCATACGTTCACGAGGATCTCTTATGACGTCCAGGGAACTATCTGTATCGTTACCACTAGGGGGACTTTTTAGAGATATGTTTCGCACCAGGAGGGATTTTTTCACGGGAGCTTTTAAAGGCTGAATTGGCGGAGACTCAGAGCTCAAGCTACTAGAATAATATGGCGAGCATCGAGAAAGGGGCGTCTTGCCGGATCTATCTGCAGACTTTTTCTCCTGAAGCTCCCGATGCACGGAAGGTATTTCTGGTACAGATATTACGGGCAATTCTGACGAAGCTAAATAGTGTTCGTGAAAGGACCAACTTTTAGGTTTACTACGATATTGTTGAGAAATCTTGTACTCTTTAATTTGGTTCTTTGAGAGAGTTTTATCGTCATAGCTAGCATGTTTGGCTAACGGCTTGTAGTCAGACTTGATAAACTGCCCGCCCATATCTTCGCGTATTATGTTGGAGAACTCTTGGCTTTGGTAGCGCTCGCTATGTTTCTCCTCTTGGCTGTAAAGTTGCGATGGCATGTCTATATCTAACTCAGGTTTTGGCCCCACAAAGTACGGTTTAAAGTCACTGTCTTCGCTTTGACAACGAATAGTCGGCTTCATAAACTTCTGGGATTGTTCTTCGTAGCTCAGACTTTTCGGGGGCACTTTGGAATATCGCTCATGAATTCCTTCTTGTGGTTGAAAACCCCTTAATCTTTGTTCAAACCGAAGAACTCCGTTAGAATGTTTCTGCAGACTACTCAATGAGCTAGAACTAGACTTGTCTGATTTATCACTATAGCTTATTGATGAGGACTTATCAGTTTTTCCCATATACGATGCAGTCAGTCTCAAAACAGGTTCCTTAATTTCCTGATCATCATTCGATAGTGCTGGTGCTTTTTCTGTTTCAATCTCTTCATCTTCGACCTTATCATCTGGTTCTAAGCTTGAAATAGGTTCTACAATAATTGTATGATCAGATTTCATATTGGGAGACTCTGGTGCATCGGCACGAGCGGTTGCAACTAAAGTGTGACTGGTACTAGCAGACCAATCTGATATAGATTGTGCTAATGTTAATGTACTGTCACTTTTAGTTCCAGAACTGCTATCTATTCCTTTTCTAGTAATAGTAGTATCTGAACTACATAATTTATCATATTTTATGTTATCCGAACTCTTATCTAAACTACTACTTTTAGAGCTCATTTCAGCTTGAGAACTCATTTTGGCCTTATGGTCAGCCTTTTTACTAGTATGAGATGCAGAATATGCTTTTGCTGATATGTTATCAGATTTTTCGCTTTTCGGCACCGACACTGCTGATATACTTTCAGAAGCAGAGAGATTCG
This sequence comes from Amorpha juglandis, assembly GCA_949126905.1. Classification (NCBI taxonomy): domain Eukaryota; kingdom Metazoa; phylum Arthropoda; class Insecta; order Lepidoptera; family Sphingidae; genus Amorpha; species Amorpha juglandis. The sequence goes on from OX421368.1 coordinate 3,319,979, forward strand.
CATACTGACGGACAGTGTTAGTACCCGTGGACCACTCAGAAATACTTAAACAAATAGAAGTATCTTCTGAGTGAGAACTATGAGTGCACTTCTTTTGAGGTAATCCTATTTTCACAGTTCCATCTAAATCAGTACCGAAAGAGCTGGTTTCTTCTTCTGAATGGCTACTATGACTACATCTTTTGCAGGTTCCAGCGCTGCCTGTGCTCAGTTTAGCCACTGTACGAACTGTCTCCTCGATGTTAGTCTGTGAGAGCAAATCGTCAATAGAAGTGTCAGAATTGTTCGATCCAAATGAATATTTTTGCGTACCCATCTGAGAAAATCCTTTATCAAAATCAGGCGAAAGCGACTTGCTATCTGCACCGAACACGTCATCCGTATATAAATGATCATCTTCAAATATAGGACTGTGATTTGTAGGTGATTTTTGGGGTTGACTTATAATCACTTTATCTTCCAGATTACTTTTAATACTGAATGATTTGTGTTCAGCCCGCGAACAGCAAGATCCGACGTCACCCATAAGACAACTCGCCTTACTAATGGTACCACTCAAACATGATTTGTCATAGTTAGGAACTACATTTTTATTTAAACACGTGAATTCGTCGTGTTTCTCCAAGGGTTCAACCATATAACCAGACATTTCATACGGTATAACTTTAACATTTTTATTGGAACTGTCATCGCTTTTTGATTTTTCCGACTTTGATTCCGGAACATCTTTTTCTAAATCCTCATCATTATTTAAAGTGTCGCTGTCATCATCCGATCCCTCTAAATGTCCTTTAGAACTCTCAGACTGTAAAGTCACTTTCAAAGCTTGTTCAGGTTCGTTACTCATGTAATAAATATGAACTTTTTCTATGATTGGTGTTTCTAACAAAACGGAGGAGGCAATTTGATCGTAGTCGTCATGAACCTTACCAACTACCTGTGAAGGTAGCTCGGGTAGAGGCCAATCTTCAGATTCTTGGCTATCACTAGCTGACGATTGCTTCGAAGGAACTTGTAAACTAGACTTTCCCATTGAAGATGCACTTTCTCCAAACTTTTTATCTTCACGGTCATCAACGCCTTTATCAGGTTTTTCTACGCCTTTTTTGGCTTCGTACATTTCACTAATTTTTGTTTGATCTATTGGTATATCTGGCATTTCTGCTGATGTTCTTCTGTCCGTATCAGATATGTAAGCAACGTTAGCGTTGCTTGGCGGATCCGAACTAAGGCTGGCTTGGTGATCGCTAGAGTTCATTGATTCTTCATTCAAACTTTCAGATCGCGAACATGCCTTTGTGGAATCTTCGTCGGCACTAGTTTTTTCTGATGCTGTACTTCTTTCTGATATACGAGACAATGTGCGACCAAAGTTTTGACCATAACCTATCACAACGTCGGCTGTCGATGAAGTAGCTGGATATAGGAAATTAACGGGAAAATCATTAAGGTCATCCGTAAAGTCCGCATCAGTTGAGTCTTTTGAAGTATTCGCAGACAAAGGCGGGTTTTTAGAGAAAGTTTGAAAATCATCCAACATTCTTTGATTATTGTACTCGAATACATCTTTATTGAGACCCAAGCTTTCGTAACCCTCGTGATCTTGTGGTATCCACGCTTCTTCGATACTTGTACTATTTTCGCTACCTGAGGCACCAAAGAAAGGTCTCCAAGTCGGTTTCAACTCCTCACCACGACGATACGCTTCGCCCAAAGAGCCTGATGTAGATTCTGTTGTTTCAAATGACCCTCTTGACTCTACACTAAGAGAACCTCTAGAATCCATGCTAGATTTCGAGGAGCTTTTCTGTTCATCAAGTCGTCCCTTACGCCTTGAAGACGAATCATCGACACTCAGCGATCCTTTCGATGGTGTAGTCGTAGTTGTCGTATCCATGCTAGATTTAGATGAACTCTTTTGGTCAGTATCTTTCAAAGCTCTTTTCTTCATGAGTTCTCTTTCAAACGATGAAGTAATAACATTTCCATCGTCATCAAAATCAATAGTCGTATTTTGATCTTCTTGTGATATTGTAATGGCGATTTTAGTTTTCTTAACAGTTCTTTGTAATTCTTTCGCAATATCTGACGCTTTCGAAGCTGCCGATTGACTCGACTCTGATTCTTCGATAACACACTTGCCAATTTTTTCTAAACCATTCTTCCTTGTATTATGTTTTGACAACTGCTCAACTGTTTTGTCAATACTTTCAGAACTCGACTCCGAATCGGAAGGAGCTTTCAGAGAGTCTACTTGTCCTTGCTTTTCTAACGTCGGAGTGGGAGATTTCCTGGCTCCATATTTACTTGGACTTCTAGGACTCTCAATCCGTGTCATTTCAGGTATCGGTGATGGTGATTTCGAATTCGACTTCGAGTGGTCACTTGACAGTGTGTGCTGAGATAAAAGATGTTCTTCTCCGTATTCCATTGCTTGTTTGAGTTCCTCGAGACATTCTCTATCTTTTTTATTCAATTTCTCAATATCTTGGGATATACCTAATGGTCTAGCTATAGAACAACTGACACTAGACTCATCCTCAATAGAACTGCCTTTGATGTTGCTAGACGGACTGACGTCTTTTTCAATACTCGTCCATGATGTTGATTCCGAGCTACGGGATCGTTCTGCGCTCAATTTCAATAACTCACTACGCCTCGATTTAGCTGTCAACAAAGCTTTTTGGTCAGCTTTATTTTCTGTCGGTGATTTATCACTTCCGGAGCTGCCGGTATGTTCCCCAGTATCTGATTTGTTAGACTTTGAGGTACTAGAATCGATAAATGGTATATTTTCAATAGTGGGGCTGTTTTCCTGAGGCGGCGTAACAATGATTTTATTTTTGTTTTTCCACTTAAGATTAAGGTCCATAGTTTTTGAAGGATCTCTTGATGACGACTTTCCGTCCCGTTCTGTCTCTGTGTCAGACATCATTTGCGACATTGATTCATGTTTTAAGAACTCTACTAAGCTAGCCGAAGATTCGTCAAACGTGCCTTGAGGATCTAATACTCTCTTTCCTCTGGTTGTAGTTTTGCTGCTCATATCTGAAAGCGGTAATTCTGTGTCTGCTGTGTCATCATAATCGACTGTTACCCATGAACCAGTGTCATCGCTTTTGCCGCGGGGCAATTTCTTTCTCTTAGAAGCTTGATCTTGGTCGGATGAGCTGTCAGCATCAATATAAGGCAATGACAGACCCAACAAATTGCTTTCATCAGAAACTTTTAATTCACTAACTTCCGTTAAAGACTCTTCTTCGCTGGTTACTCGAGACACGTCAGGTTTTCTATCAGACTTAAGCAGTTCATGAACATCTTGATTGCTCCTACTTTCTTGAAGTTCGCTCTGTCTTTGTTTATTATATAGATCAATCTTCCGGCGCTCCATTATCACAGTTTGTGTGTCATTTTCTATTACAGTATGTTGGGAACTTGTCATCCATTCAATTGAAGAGTCATCCTCTGTCTTGTCCTTATAGCTGTTCGAGGGTGACGGGTCTTTTACTTCTTTGACCGGTGTAATTTCTTCTTGTACGACATTCTCAGACTCTTCTACTACACTTGGATGAACATCAACTTTAACAACTTCTTGCTTGAAATGCTTTGTAGTAGTCTCTGTTTGTGACATTAAAGCAGGCGTTACATAGTTCCTATCAAGGCTTTTCGATTTAGCCTTAGAATCAAGATGAGGGTCAACTTTTCGATCCAAACTTTTTGATTTGACACTTGCATGAATCTTCTGATACACAACTTTGCCCTCAATTTGCTGTTTAATTTCTTGCTTCTTTGATAGTGTTTTGGGAGATTTTTGTAATGCAGCTAAATCATCGAATTTATCCTCTAAAGACTGACTCGATTTATCATCCATGCTTTTGTTTAATTTAGTGCTCGGTTTAGGAGCTTTTTGATCTTCGAAACTCCTGCTAATTTTGCCACCTAATTTATTATCAAGCTTTTTAGGAGACTTAGCAATAAACACATGATCTTCCGCTTTGCTAGTAATTTTAGTTTCAATAATTATCTTATCACCTTCGGTTTTTACCAAAATCTTGTCTTCCGGTGGAGGGAAAGGCGGCAATGTATCCTTTACTGGACTTATAAGCGTTTTAGTTTGTTTTAAAGCAGCTTCAAATAGCAACTGCTGTTTTTCCTTGCGCTTGGCAATTTCTGTGTCACTATCTTCTTGAGATTTTGTCCTTTCTTTGCTACCACCGCGTTTAACCTCCATTTTCTCCAGTGACTTGGATTTTTCTTTCGCTATTTTCTTTGTAGTTTGATCTAATTCTTGACTCTTAGCCCGAACAATATCTAAGGGAGGCACAGTTAAGAAATCAGGTCGATCTTTCAACGAAGATGGCAAAGATTTTTGAGTTTGTAGTGCTTTAATTTTCGTAGCATTAGTATCAAAAGAACCTCCTTTGTTCAACTTGCTTATTTTTTGTTTATCTTCAGGTTTAGCTTTCAACGTCAACTTTTTCTTTTCTTTGCGTTTAATCCTCTCAATATCAGGCACAATCTGATCTTCACTCAAATCGGACAGTTTCCTGATACTTCCTCTAGGAGAATTTAATGAGGAAGTTGGTGATCTTGACGGCGACTTGGAAATCGGTGATCGAGATAACGGTGATCTACTCAGTGGCGACCGCGAAGGAGATTTTGCCTGCGATTGTAATTTTGTCAAATCATACCGACGTTTAAACGACCGCGGACGCCTTTGTTCAACCAAATTTTCAAGTAACTGCAATTCTTCATTGTCGATCACCACAGATTTGAATTCTTCAGGCGGCTCAGCGGATTGTTCTTCTTCTACTTCTTCAATTTTCTCTATTGTCTCTTTCTTTACAACTACAGTTTTAGATTTCTCTTCAACTAATGATTTTTCTTCCAAAATATCACCTTCTTCATTAATATCCTCAACAGTATCATCTTTTGATGAGAAGGCATTCATAGGTGGCAGTCTATGTAGTTGTATAACAGGTGTGTCCAAGCTCTTAGCTCTGCGGCTTGCTGTCGGCGAATCCTGTGTCGCCTTTTGCCTTTGCAACGAGAAAACAGATCCTTCTGACAAATTTAATCTAGCGTGTGCAAAGAGTATTGGAGTCCCGCCCGGTTTGCGTAACATGGGCGAGATTAATTCATCCCGTAATGATTTTTTCACATCAAGTTTATTACCATCTTTCTTCTCATCTTTCGGTGCGTCACTTTGCTCTTCAGAACCTGTATGTGGCCCGGTAACTTTTTGTATTTCCATGTCGACTAAATGTTCATCATCTGATTTGAGAAATTCCGTGCTTTCTAGTATAGGAGATGGAATGTTTTCATTATACTCCCAAGTTGAACTTTCTTTGCTCACCTGTTTAATTTCAGGCAATTTCATAGCAGCGACATCGTCTTCAGAACTCGGGATCGATATCGATCGTTCAGAAATACGTCTTAACTCCGTGGCAGTACCAACACTTTCAAGCACTTGAGGGTTATATTTCGCTTCTAGTTCTAGCAACTTACGACACTGAGGCGGCGAGCCTTCTATTTCAGTTGAACTCATCGTTTGTCCTCTGTGCCATGCTCCAGAAGTTATTTTATCATACTCCATCTGCAATATAGGTTCGAGATCCTTTCGTGATTGAGGTGGCGAGAATTCTAATTTTGGTGCTGCTTCTGTGGTCCCGAAAACATCATCCGAGTCAACGCTTTCGTCATCCGAAGAAAAGGAAGTAATTCGAATTTTATTATTATTCTTCGCTTTTATCTTACCTCCTGTGCCTTTTTTGCCAGTACCTCGTGTTTTTGGTCCTCTCTTTGGTGGCATTTTTTCCGATTTGGATTTTATATCAGCCCGTAATTTTTCTGCTGCTGTCAACGGTTTCACTTCTTTAGATATCGCCGCTTGCTGTATAGTACGACCATTAATTGTAAATTTTATATCATGCGGGTACTGAGTTTCTTGCATAATGCTGTCTGTTTTAGAACTAGTCGCTGAATCACTTTCTATTTGACTTAGTTTGGAGTTCAAAGTCTCTAGAAGCGCCGGGTCTAAACTCTTACTGATGTCACGCTTCGGACTGGGCAAATGTTGCAACTGGCCACTTTTGTCAACTTCTAAAGTAACAGGATCTACTTTGGACAAATCAATATTTTGTGTAAACAAAAAGTCACGGTTTTCAACTTCAAGGAACTTAGAGCTGTGATCCACTTGTATACTGCTTCTTGGAGACTTGGGTGATTTAGGTGATTTAGGCGATTTAGGTGACTTTGGTGATTTTGGAGACTTCGGGGATTTTGGTGATCGTGGGGATTTAGGATGATCATGATATTTGCAACGAGGATGTGCACTAACAACGTGCCTTCCATTCTGAGGAGGGAGCATGACGATATCAGGCGGCTGTCTCGTATCGTCCAAAGGAGATGGAGCGGTACCGTTCATAACATGTCGCTTATGTAAAACATAAGGAATGTCATATCCATCATCCATAGCCTTTTTAGGATCTTTGAAACCCGCCTTAAAATCATCAAACTCTTTGAAGTAGTTTTTGGGTAAGTCGAAAGGAGGTCGAATGTGGTCGGGAAGTCTCGATGGCAATTCGAAATGCGATCTTTTGGTAGCTATGGGAGGAGCGCTCGGTATCTGACGGAATATGTAATCCTCGTCACTAGATTCAGCGGGCGTTAAATCGATAGACTTTTGATGCATCAATACGTGTCTACGAGAATTAACGCTACTAAAGCGAGGTCTATTCGCAAGACTGTTTGGATCGCTTTTAGTCCTTTCGACAGTTGGATGAGTGTATGTCACAGCTGTGTCCGCCAACCTGCTACTTGAGCTAGTTTCTAAAATTAGCTTTGGATTGTACTCGTCAAAGTGAGTCTTAGCCATCAATTCTTCTTTGAGATTGTCCTTTCTGACCATGTGAGTGTGGACCTTACCCCGTTTATCGAACTCCGATTGGAGGATAGAGGCAGTTTCAGTATGCATCGCAGCAGCTTTTGCTTTATTTTTAGCGTATTCAATGCTATCCATGGCGGGTAGTATCCTAACATTGACGTCAGACTCGTTTGAAGACTCTTTTACGAGATGCGATGTTGTATTATCTTTATTTATAGACCGTGTTAACGACTCAATTTTTTCTTTATCAAAACTAAACACAGTGTCGGATGATCGACGTCGTTGGTAGCTGTGTATCTTCGCTGCTCTACTACTATCAATCTCAGTTTCCAGACCTATTATTTTTTCAGGCCAAATGTGTGTAGTCTGTGGATGCAAGTCCTCCTCTTCAGTAGAAAATTCCTCAGACTTCTTTGTTGGGCTCAAGTCAGAGTACTGAACGTATTGCTCCAGTTCAACGTTTTGCAAACTAGCGGAATGCATCGGTGGCACGTCTTTATGCTTACTGTTACTCGGAAACGTAGAATAAGGGGTCGGAATGTGATAGTAATTGGAAGAATTTGCTAAATTGGCGATCAAATCTTCATGTGACTTATCAAACAAAGTTCTTTCACGGTATTCAGGTTTTTCCATTCCAATAAAGGTAGGCTGAGTATCGTAAAAGTCCTTAGTTGAATCCGGACTAGACGAGGGTGACACGGGTTCGAAAGGGTCGATGTAAGACGGTTGAACACTAGTAATACTACGTCGCCTAATGTCGTCTGGATCGTAAAGATTTCTCCTACAGTCGTAATAATCGGACTTAGAGTCCTGACTTGACGTGCGAGAACCGGAACGATCGGAGCTCTTACTCTTCAGAGTCTCGCGGGACTTCTTACTATCTGTATGATAAACACTATCGCGTGACTTTTTACTCGATTCCGCGCTGCTCTTCGAAAGCTTAGGATCGTATATGTCGCTACGTGATTCTTGACTAGATGTGCGTGAACACAGCGCACGTTTTATCTCGCGATAAAAGGCACCGTCTGAGCGTACAGAAAGTTTTTCACGGGGCAACACCCGCGGGTCGTCGACCAGGAACGGGTCGAGCGCAAGATCCGGCTCGCTGCCATAATGGCCGCCCGCCGCGTCAGACTCACGACCCTCGCCCTCCGACAGGTGCGACAGTGAGTGGTCGTCGTCGGACAGGTCGTTACCGGAGTCCAGCGAGCAGGAGCGCGTGCGTACGGGCGGCGAGCGCGAGTGCGCGCGCACTCTCCCTCTGCGTCCGTCCGACTCGTCGTCGGAGCGCTCGATCACCTCGTAGCTGTCGTGCGACACGTCGTCCTGCGAGCCGGCGCGCGCGAACGACGGCAGGTCCAGACGCGTCTCGCCCACGGCGCCCGGGAAGCTCGCCGAGTACGCGCGCCCCAGCAACGACCGCTGCGACTCGACCGACCCGCCGCGACCGAAAGCGAGCGCCGTCGTGCGCGACTCGCCGTACCGCGTGATCGGCTCGTCGGTGCGCACGCGGTACGCGTCGAGGTCGGCGATAGCGCTTCCGGCATCGCAGCGACGTTTGCCGCGGCCGGCGTCGTCGAAGCTGTAGTCGCGCAGGTTGCGGCAGCTGGCACTGCGTCTCCAGGCGGCCCGCAGCGGCGCCGGCTCGCGCTCGGACGCGGCACGCTCTCGCTCGCGCTCGCGCTCTAGCGGCAGCGGGTCGAGTTGGTGGTCGTGCGAGTGGTGCGGCTGATCCGGCTCGTCGAGCAGCGGCGCGGGCTCGCCGCCGGAGCGGCTGGAGCGGCTGGAGCGTGTGGAGAGGCAGGCGGAGTAGATGTTGGTCTGGCTGAGCTCGTACTCGAGCCGCTCGGAGGACTTCCTGAAGCTGCAGGAGTGTTTGGGCAGCACGAAGTCTGGGTAGGCGCTAGACGGCGGGGAGACGGCGGCAGGGCGCGTGGCAGTGCGCGTGGTGTTCTCTCGGCGGGTCTGACCTGTGTGCGTGTGTGCGGACGGCGGGACACGCGGCGGCGGAGTGGGCGCGCGTCCTCGACCACTGCCGCGGGGGAAACTCGCCTGGCTCCATATACTCTCCGGAGAAACCTGACGATACATACACTATTTGAATCTCTATCCTTACACAATCGTGGCGAAAACCCCACTTTATGACATCCAGTACTACCTGTACTGTAAAAAGCGTACAGCCCAGCCGCGATTATGTATTAATAGATCATTACTGTAACAAAGTAATTAATCAGTGCTGCAACACTCACCAACGGTGTCGTCGTCCGATGAGGCAGAGGCGAATCCTCCGTAGGATGATGATTGACCTCGGCATGGGTCACCAGCTCGGGAGCCACCTGTACAGTGCACGTGTCATTCACTACAGAGCAACATAGCCTCAGTCGACATATAAGACCCGGTGCCGCGTGCGTTAAGGAAGAAGTGCGGATGATCTGATGCGTGCAACCACCAATGTTTGATACACCTTTACCAACATTTCAAAGCAGCGATCTATTTGATTTTACTGAAAGTACTATACACTTTGAATTGTTTAATGTAGACTTTTAGTTCTAGCACGGGAAAATCATGCGCTGTTATTGGTCAATATCGCAACCACTTGTGACTCATCGAGTACAGCCGTGGCGATCGCATTCCTAACAATCGTTAAATGATTATAAATGCATAGCAAGCACAACTACGCCAAATAGATTAAACAAAGTGCAATGTTATCTATCTATTTACACGTTCAACTACAGGCAGAATTTAGTATAGTACAAACAAAAACTTTCGATCAAACATAATATATTTCGAATCACACAGTAATAGATCGCTGCTATATCATAAATAAATTATTTTTAATTGTTAACGTGAAATTAGTCGCTTAAATTTTAACACCACGTAACTTAAAGAATAATTATTTTAAGTTACGCACAAAATTGGAATAAACATAAGAGAATTAAAATAACACATTGATCAATATAAATAATCGTTTTGAGACTAACTGCTGCACTCAGAAACGTCACTTAACTTTGTCATAAAACCATTTCTTAGAATTCGAGTCCTTCACACTCACAGTCAATTAATGATTTATCCACCGTTACTGAGTACAGAAAAATCTTAATTGAGTTCTCTGAGAAATAATAGAGTTCTGAGAAAATACTTCATTACAATTAAACTTTAGTGCCGTCTCGGAGTGCGGCAGATAGAGACAACAGTAACGAGTGTTGCCATTGTTTTTATAAAGATAAAATACATTTGACAGTTACGTAATACAGAGAAAACATAATTGCACTCCTAAAGAGTCCCCTTTTTAATTACGAGGTGTTAAAACTTAAGCGGATATTTACAATATGATGATGTACAGAGACAGAACACTTTTAAAACGGTGTTTGAGTTTAGAAAATTATTTTAGGACAAGAAGAATGATTGTTTTTAAATCGTCCTGTTTGGTTACTCAATTTTCCTTACAAAAATAAAAGACGTTATATTAATATAAATTTATAGACAGCCTAGTGGCGTAAAGCCAGCTGTGAAACTAGAAGACGCCGGTTATGTTTGCGAGACTAACGCCCTGTTTCTGAAAGACTGATTAATGTAAAAATTAACTAATCGTCTGTCAAATCTCATGACAAGTCAACGCTTTTGATTTAACACACCTAGTTAACACGGCTTTTAAACTAAAAACGAAAAATCGTATGTGAAACGCCATTTTGGGTTTCCGGAAGGATCATAGACAATCCTATTGTCAAATGGTGTCTCAATGACGATTGTTCGCAAATTAGACCAAAGAATACAATTTTTTTTACTACTTAATGTTTCAGATACTCGAATTGATTTGAAAACACTATCAAAATCAAAGTTCTGTTAATTCAATGTGATTCTTTCGAGCCTAGGTGCCGTGTGTCAATGGTAGAAAGTGGCAAAATGATTTATTAACTACATAATCATTTGTTTATTATGAATTCGTTAGTTGAATGAATTATTGTTTCCTTTATTTATAAATAGATTAATGAAATCATCGGATTATCACTTAATAAAGTAATTTAATGGGCCTAGTTTTATTTGATTTAAATATTTTATAGGTAAAGTGTTAAAGTAGTGTAAGTTCTTATAAATGTTTTTTCGCAACAAAACCAAACAAGACGACGTCATGAGATGTAATGTTATTAGACAAATGATACGACAGTTTAGATACGTTAACAAGCCGATTTTAAGAGGCTCTTACGATTTGATTGCAGTACAGTTTTGTCAGCTGAAAGAGACAAACAAAAATATTGTTTTCTATGTGACACACACACGAAAAAATTGCAACGAATTAGCTTTTACTTGGCGATATAAACAGCTACAATATACGCAAAATATCTTGACCGGTCTGAAGTTAATCAAAATTTACAACTTCGGGTTCACATAGAGGGCGGGTGAAGACCCCCCCTTACTCCCCCCCCCCCCTTTACTTTAATGAAGCAATATCAATCGTACCGCTCGTGGTATCGTCAGGTCGGCCATGTTATTTTGTGCGTATTGTAAGTGGGGACTTTAATAGTTCAATTTAAATGCCTACGTTTATTCTATTAGCATGATGAGTGTTTTCAAATAATCTCAATATTGTCGAACATGTGTAAATTAAAACACATTGCAGAGGTCTGTATGCATCAAGCAATCTACGAGAACATGCATAAGCTAAATAATTTGACCTCGCAAGAGCAAGACTGGCCTAAGTGGTAATTAGAAGTAAAAGACTATCGAGGAACTTGTATGCAAAATAAAAATACACAACGGGCTAAAAAAAGGTGTGATCAAATTAAAACAACGTGTACGATCTAAGTATTTCATCCCCCGTAGTACCAAATCAGATTGCATTGCTAGGACACAAATATAGCATTAAATATTATTTTTTATCGAATGATTAACATGTGGGTATTCGACTTGCAACTTTAGGCAATCCTACTAGTATTATAAATGTGAAAGTTTCTTTGTTCAGATGTTTGGATGTTTGTCCGTTAATCACGCGAAACTACTGAACGGATTTTGATGAAATTTGGTATACAAACAGGGTATGAGCTGACTTGGATGATAGGCTACTTTTATCCCGGAAATCCCGGAAAAAGCAGATCACGCGGGCGGAGCCGCGAGCAAAAGCTAGTACTAAATAATAAACAGCTGAGCTTTTGTCTCATACCAGCAATGTTATTCTCGCTCACGCATTTCACTTCATTTATTATCGGGATGTAATCGAGTTTATCAATCGTACTACACGAATGATTACAATTAACGATAGGATGTCTAGATTGTGATAAGAACCTGTACATAAACACTCTTTGTCAGTTCACTCTCAAATATGATGATCACACCTTTTTGTAACACGTTGTATATGAAAAACAAGGTTTGCCTTACGGATTAATTCTCAGTTTATCTACCTTTATTTACAAAGCCACACACACTTGTCTTTATTATCAATAAAGACACGTGTGTGTATATAAATAGATTTGCAATCTCATAGGTCATTCTTACACTCGATGCCTCATTTAATGTGTGTTTAATGGAATTGAAGAAATGAACTAAACGACTCTAAAATTATTGCTGTTTAAGGGGTATTATCGAAAACCAATCACGATTCTACAATTGTGTAAATTAAAAAATAACATAAAATGTTATTAAACTTGTAAAAAACCACTCAAACATCTAACTACACGGATAGACTCTTCGTAAAATGTGCATTTACATTTTTTTTTATTTACTCGCATCTTGTTGCATGCGCTGGGTGATGTAGTCCCAGTCTTTTCGATAGCATGTCATTCGTATCCGAGAAGTATGTATGGATGTAATAAGTGCCAGTCATGTTGTATGTTGTATTTGGACATATTTCCATAAATACAAATGATGTGACAATGATAATTATCGAATAAGTCATAAAATGTTACACCACGGGCATTGATTCAATAGGGTAGTTGACTCGATTTTTTTTATTTTAGTCAATAAGTTAATGATTAATCCGCCCATGAAAAAACAATTGAAGTCATTCTGATAGAAGGGGAACTTGTCAAATAACAGACGACTCAAACATTGACGTCACCGTGGCAAATGGCCATTACGGTACACACGTGCGAGCGAGATAGTGAGATGCCCCCACCTTTGCTCATACCAATATTTAAAATCATAATTGCGGGCTCATTTTTGAACAGATTTTGATTAGTTTTAACAAAAGGGTTTCTTTTTCGTATTATTCTCTGTTGCATATAAAATATAATATTCAGCATAGGAAACTACCCTATCGAAGTTATGACAGTGAGTTGTTGCATACGCATGCAACAGAGTGTGACGACAGTAGTGAGTAATATTATAAAGAGGAAAGATTCGATTGTTTGTTTGCATCAAATGGGCTCTGAAACTACTGGATCGATTTGAAAAACTCATTCACCATCAGAATTCTACATTATCCCTGATGAACATTGGCTACTTTTTTCGGCCGCGGGCAAAAATTTGTATAGATGTATATAGTGAGTATAGTGTTGTTTACCTTGTCCCTCGTGTTGACATAGGCGGTAGGTAGTAGCGGCGGGCGAGCGGCGGCCGAGCGAGTGCGAGCTCCCTCCCCCTCCGCCCCCGCCACCTCCGCCGCCACCGCACGAGCCTCCTCCGCCGAGTATCCCTTCATCATCAGAGAAGCCTCCAGGTAGTGAGGCTGCTTGTCCCACTCCAGGGAAATCGCTGTCGAACACACATATACTTTTACTTATCGATATATCTAAACACATCGCTAACGATATCGGACATTGACGCGGCTTCAAATATCTAACTATGATGTTAAAATTATATATCGATACGAATACGTGAATAAGAGAGATTTTATACTGGTTTACACCAATTACATTTTATCGTCTTTTAAGTGTCCTTCGTCAAAATATGTATATCAAATTCGGTAAAGCAATGCCAATTAATATGAGGACTGAAGTTTTAATAAATGTGTATACTTTCCTTGTAATTTAATCAATAAAAACTAAATGTAAGCGCATGTATAGTGAGAGCGGAAGGTTGCGCAATATTTTTTGTACGTACCTAGTGTACGAATCATAGTATCGATACTTGAGCACCCTATTCAAAGATGAAAATCTAGAATAAATCTTTTAACATTACATACATTATTCACACCCCGAAATGGTGGTTTGTTACTTGCTACTTCAAATGAAACTATAACCCCCAAATATAGTAATGAAATCTGTTGGTATTGTTGTTAGTCGGTATCGAATATCGATACAATTGTTTTCGGCACCCATGTTGTGTGGGTGGTATTGGTGGGTTGGGTGGTATGGGTGGTATGGGTGGTGGGTATGGACGTACCGTCTGAGCCGGGCGGCAGCGGCAGCAGCGGGTGCGCGGAGACGCTCGCGGCGAGCGGCGCCGCCACGTTGCCGCGCGACCCGCCCACCGACCGCGACGCGCGGAACGACCCCGACCTGCCGACAGTCCGCCAGAGGATGGTGACCACACACACCAGCTTTTGGTTCCACCGTCGCGGACCCTTCCACGCAGGACCCTCGCCGGTCCGCGCGATATCGATCATATTGCACTATGCCATTTTCAACAGACACCGATAGCCTTTATCGATTCACTTAACCCGCAAAGTTTATATACTCATATCGATTAACAGCCTGACGTACGTCGATATCGATCTACAGAACACGTGCTGTGCGTGATGTAACACTAAGCTGTGTGCCCTACGTATCGTCAGTGTGGAGCTAACGTCCATATATACGCGGTACATAGTGTCTCTATCGATAATCGTGTGTTGGAAAAAATCCCTAAAATCGAACGACCACACCATCCTCCGACCGATTGTCACAGTGACGTTGCCAGGCAACACACATTGTATCTCGTCTCGTCTTTTGAAAGAAGCGAAAGTGTCAACGTGTACAGCGCATGCTCGAGAACGCTAATCACCATCGATAAATACAAAACTATTCTGAAGCCTCTCACTAACCAATTCGTTTTTTTTAGTCGTTTTTAGGGACTTTTTATTTTTACATCATGCAAATATCCGCCGGTTGATTATTTAATTATCGTTTAATCACACAAACGCCCACAAGACAAAACCAAAAGCTAGTGTCTCCCAGCCCATGCTAACCACTCACCTTATATAACAATATAGTGTATGTATACGCGTTCGCTTACATTTCCTATTAGGGTAGAAGCGTCCTTATCATAAGGCTATCGTAAACATCTATGTTACATCTATAAGCCAGTAAGTACTAACTACGCCTAATATTAAAGTTGAGTATTAACAAAGCTATTATATTGCTGACTATTGCGGCTTAAGCTCTCGATTAGTTTTTATACATGCAATTTATCGACACAAAATAAATGTCACATTGTTCGACGCCATTAATTACTCCATACAATATAAGGTACATTAACGCGTGTAACTTTTATATCGTGTCGAACTATGGCTATCAGAGTATTACTATATATTGTATGTCAGCTAAGCTTATGGAATGAATGTTACGTTTTAGGTACAAACCTTTGGAATGTTTGCCGTTTGACGTAGTTGTCTCTGACGAATTCGACTATTTGCTTTTGAGTTTTGCCGCTATACCTGAAACGATAGAAACGTAATTTAGGACGCAAGGTAGTTTTTAATATCTCCTTTGTCAGTGAAATTATTATACTTTTATAACCCAACTAGCTGTTGCCCGCGGCTCCGCCCGCGTGAACGTTTTTTCCGGGATAAAACGTAGCCCATGTTCATCAAGGATAATGTACGATTCTAATGGTGATTTTTTTTTCAAATGGGTCCAATAGTTTCAGAGACTATTATTGAAAAGGATGATTGTTTGTTTGCCAATGCAAACCTCTTTATAATATTAGTTTAGATTAAAAAAATATGCAAATAAATCATTATTGTGAGACAGTAACATATTATGATTATGATATAAGCTCTGTCGTTCAAATGAAGCAGAAATTTTAAGAAAATATATTATTTTATTTACTAGCCCTTTACATGTCCCTCCCACTGCTGGGCACGGGCCTCCTCTACTGTATGAGAGGGGTTAGGCCTTAGTCCACCACGCTGGCCTAATGCGGGTTGGCAGACTTCACATACCTTTGAAAAATCTTATCGAGTTCTCAGGTATGCAGGTTTCCTCACGATATTACCTTCACCGTTAAAGCAAGCGATAATTAACAATGAATATACACGTAACTTAGAAAAGTCAGAGGTGTATGCTCTTGGGGCTGGTTTCGAACCTGCGACTTTCGTCTCGACAGTTCGTACCACGCCCCGCTGACCTATCGCTGCATATAAGAAAATATAGGATCACTTTTTTAAAATAAAATGAACCTCATATGCCTGCTCACCTGAAGGAGGACCCTCGCGATATGACCCTGGTCTTGTGTCGCGGCAGTCGCGGCACGCTCGAACACCGGAAGAACCCGTGGTTCTCCACGCACTTCTTCCAAAAGTTCTTGCACTCATTGCGACCTTCGAAGAAGAACTCCACCACGTCTCGATAGTAACCCTAAGGAAAAAAAACAATGAAGTCAATGTGATGCTTAATGATTTCAAAACATTAATTTAATTGATAAATAAAACTAATTTAAACGGATTATTTTATTTTAATTTTAGTCCCGACGTTTTTCAGCCTTCGTGTTATAGATATAGACCGGCAAATGAGCAAGTAGATCACCTGATGATAAGTAACCTCCACCGCCCTACGCATGTACGTCTACAATACTAGATGAATCATAGGCGCGTTGCCGACCTTATAAGGAAGGGATAAATGGGGGATCGGGAAGGGGAGGGCGATTTGGGCCTCCGGATATCTCAATCACCGTACGAAACGCAGCAGCAAGCCGCTATTTTACGTCAGTTTTCTGTGGGACAGTGGTAACGACCCGGTCGAAATGGCGCACTCATGCTATAGACAAAACTGTCTACAGCGTGGCTCTACCATATCTTATACTCATAAGCCCACGCCTGTATGCTCGGAGGGGAAAGTAGAGGATTATCTTCACATCTAACAGCAATAAAATCGCGTCAAACCGACTCACATATCCCTCCGGATGCAGTTTGATGAGGAACTTTTTCCTCTTGAACGATATCTTCCTGATCTTGGCCCAGCTGAACGTGTTGATCTTGGTGAAGTTCTGGAACACCACTATGCCCATGTGAGCGACGGCCAAGTTCAACGGAACACTCTCGTGGTCTTTCGCCGGATGCATTTTTATACCTGTGGATTGTGAACAATAGTTTTTTTTTTAATTCGGAATAGGGTATTTGACTATGTTTAATTTTATACATTACTTTATATTTACTGGGCAATTATATCAAAAATAAACTATTTAGCGAAAACAGAATTAAATTGAGCATAAAATGAGGTTTAGTTCATGTTTTAAATATTGGTGTGTATGGGAAAAATCTCACTATCTCCCTCGTACGTGCGGATCGTAATGGCGAGACCTGCCTTATGACGTAACGTGCCATGCCAGTATTAATATTGATCGCCGAGTCACAGAATAGTTACAGAAAAAACATTATTCCTATTTTTTTGTCAGTACCTAACTATTTATGCGTAAATTTAATCATATTTTCATCGTTACTAAAGCAGTTTTACTATATTTTTTATAAAGCCAATGTAGCTTAATTATAAATGTAATTAGCTCACCGTATAGTTCGCATCTTCGCGCCGTTTCTAGCAGATTTAAATCCGCCTCCGCTGGACTCTGACCTCTGAAATAATTAAACATGATTACAGATATTAAAACATCGTATATTTTCATCAATATACATGTCATACAAACGTAAATCAAGAGGTACATAGTCATAAATAGTTCTATGTTACATACAAATAAAAAGGTGTGTGTGTGTGCGCAATTCACACACGGCAGAAGTGAAACTTCACAATTATGAAAAAAACAAATAACCAATGAATTTTAATACGCAAATGCAAAGAAAAATAAAACACGTGAATAATACACCACGTTGTTTATGATACATTTTCCGAAGGCTTCGTTGTACGCAGGCGCAAAGATACGTGATAGAATACTTGTAATCTATCTCTGCGTGTCTCAGGCTAAATCCTATTTATGAATATGTTTGTCTTTGTCGTGACGCATCACAGAGTTACAAACCACAAAGATTATAAAGAAGTTCCACTTAAAAAAAATAGATAAGACTTAAGAAAATAATGAAGGCCTCAGAAAACAATTCCAATCCACTTACAAAACATTTAAGCCTAACCTTATACCCACAAAAATAAAATCCAAAATCTCATACATATGTTTCTTATGGTTCTCCATGATCCTCCGCTCCGACTCCGAGTCCTGGCTGGGGAAGAACTTGTACCCGCTGAGATACGTGTGGTCCGGATAGTCCTCGGGAACGAAGTCGCCGCACTCCGCTGTCGATGGAACGATGTGATGACGTCACATGAAATACTTTACCGTACGTGTCGGAGCGTAACTAAGTGCTGAATAATTTAGTTGCGTCTGCTCGTGTTTAGGACTATAGTACGCTATGCAGGGGCCTTAGGGCACACAGTTTGGGACGTTTTTATATTTTTTTATAATGTCATTAATCATTATCAAATTGACTCAAATTATGAGTTAACTGTTTTAGTGATCTAAATAAAAAAAATAGATTTATAGTTACTAGGTTTGGACATTTGAGGATACATTCAGACTCTGGGCCAGTGCTTGGGGTGTTCATAGAGTAAATACATAAGTGTGTGTGTGTGCAGCTTCACGACGAATAAAAACATCGCGACAAATCTACACGCCCGTGTTATCTGTGCATTTTGCTAAGTGTAAATTTCTGCTTAAATTATTGATCTTTTTTTACACAATGTTACCTAACGAATTAATTTAAATTAATTAATTTATTCAATAATTGTAATTTAAATTAAATTAAAGGTCGCAGAAAGTCGCTGGATGCAGGTCGCTTCCAACAGGTCGGTCTGGAAATCTTTGGGGGAGGCCTATGTTCAGCAGTGGACGTCCTGTGGTTGATGATGATGAAATTAAAATTTAAAATTAATTGATTAATTTTTACTAGACTCCTGTCGAGCAGTACGTTCCACTCACCCTGCACTATGTAGCTGGCCATCAGCGCGGCCGTGTTCTCGTTGCACTGTATACATCCGTGAGCCAGGTCGCGCTTCACTTGCAAGCAGAACAGGTAGCGCGTGAACTCCTCCTCGAGCCGCGCCGGGTCCGGCGTGTAGAACTTCACGCAGAACCGCAGCGTCGGCTCGAGCATCGACAGGCCCACTTGTCGACACATAGGCTTCTCCACGTCCAACCAGTACTGTGGTTAAAGAACATCCCTTTAAGGATAGTGGTTTCTGTATGACGCTATGAAGTTATCAAGGAATTGCTCTCGGTATCCAGCACTTATTTATTTATTTTATTTACACTTTATATACAAATGTATAAAGGCGGACTTAATGCCAAAGGCATTCTCTACCAGTCAACCTTAGGGTAATGCAGAGATGAACAAAGTAGGTGCAAAAAAAAAAGGAGAGAAGATACGTATTAAAGAATTATTAAACATTAAAATACCGAATTATTGTAGAGATAAATGTCGTATCTACGTAATGGTATTAAGGTATATCGGTCATAAATGCTTAAATAATAAATAGGTACCTAAATATAGCTAAATACAATATATATCATGTCATCTATATTTGACGACAAATACGTATGTGTTAAGAGTTCGACAACATAATATACATATTATACACTGATAAAATAATTTTCTACCGCCAAGCAACAGTGTGTAAGCACTGTTGTGTTTCGGTTTGAAGGAGATTGAAACCAGTGAAATGACTGGTCATTATGAGACTTAACATCTTATGTTTCGGGGTGCCAAGCTCAGTTCAGTGCCATACAGTGTAATTCAAAGGTCTGTGTGGTGTTGCTTCTGCTTATGGGCAGACGTGACACTTACCATCAGCCATTCTCGTCATTCAACCAAATAAAAAAGATGCGATATATTTGTCCATCGTGGGAAATACAGAGCCGTAATTATATTCCAATGTAAATGTAAATGTATTTTTCCTGGCAACGTCGCATCCACCGTAGGACTGCACTCATTTTAATGACGTCACTGTAATGCAGTATTTCTCAAAGTGGTCGATAATGCCCCTTTGTGCGTGCCTCCAGCTTTAAGGGGAGCGGTTCAGAATCTAGGGGAAATTATAGTGATAGAGTGGTTTGGAGAAAGGGGAGGGGAATGTAATGACTAATTTGTGTGTAATATGACACCCTAGATATATTGAAATTAATTTCGGGGGCTATGAAAAATAATCGATTCATAAAGTTGGAAGTAGAGGATATAAGTTTGAGAACCTATGCTGGAATGCATTCAGTTAATAAACTTATAAGTGTGTATAACTAATGCTCTTACACAAGCGTTGCATTGTAAGTACGTAATAAGGATTAACTGCGTAACATAAACCCATTAGCTGTCTACACTATTGCTAAGGATTCATAGTGTCACATTATTTATTTTGTAAACGGATTAGAACAGTGTTTTCAACTCTCTTTGACTCAACACGACTTTAGCCCTTTCGCTTTGGGTTATTTAAATGCAATGCTCGATTTCGGTGACAAATTAAACAAAAAAATGTTAAGGTGGGGCATGGCCTAAAAAGGTTGGGAAACACTGGATTAGAATGTCAATCAAGATTATTTCTGCACTCAGTAACCGAGTATAAAGCCGTTTCTATACTCAATAACAGAACACAATGTATTAACTAACTGAGTGGCAGACCCCCGCTGTAGAGGGTTTTGTCTAGATATTACTCAAAACCGACAAGAATGCATGAAGATTTTAATGCAAGTAGATATAAAACAAAATTGGCACAATTATCACGAAATACATAATCTTTGCGTATCCCTATGGCACGGTAATGCCTATGGGTTACAGGCATTAGTCATGCAAACAAAAGAACTAAGTAATTTTCATAAACAACACAACAGAAAAAAAACTCAAACAATGCGACGGAAGATCGAAACAATTATTATGTATAAATAAAATATTCAGAATCCGTTACAAGTTACAACTATCCTCACTATTAACATTGGATGTTTTGTTTAAACGTGTGTGAATTGCGGGCTATGGGCATGTTTTATTCATGTCGAAGCGGTTTTATTGTTTACCATCAAGTCTAGCTTTCAAGGGTCGCATGCTATTGATATAAGGCTATCCCCTATATTCTATTTACTTTTGACTTTGACTACATATGTTCGACTGTTTGGTGTATTTATTTATTAATTATAAAAAAAAACAGCGATAGCTCAGCGGAGAGTGGTATGGACTGTCGAGACGAAAGTCGCAGGTTCGAAACCAACTCTAAGAGCATACACCACTGACTTTTCTATGTTATGTGTATATTAATTGTTAATTATCGCTTGCTTTAACGGTGAAGGAAAAATCGTGTGGAAACCTGCATACCTGAGAACTCGATAAGATTTTTCGAGGGTATGTGAAGTCTGCCAACCCGCATTAGGCCAGCGTGGTGGACTAAGACCTAATCCCTCTCATTCAGTAGAGGAGGCACATGCCCAGCAGTGGGACGTATAATAATACAGGGCTAGTAAAAAAGATAGCAGTATTTTGTACTTTAGAGTAATTTTAGGCAATTACTAACAACAGTACTCTACAATATATGTAACAAACTCAAACAGCACTATTTAAAAGCGATGATTTTGAAAAAAGAAGTATGCAAAAGAAAACTTGAAATAAAAATACTCAACGTACCCATACCTTCGTCCCGTTGTTGTCCTGGTACTCGAGGCCGAAGTAGTCGGCTTCGAGGAGGTGGAGCTGCCTGCACACCTGGTCGAACAGCACACGACCTAACGCCTTCGACTGAAACAACAATACTCACATTTACTACTAGGTTGGGCATGCAGGATTAGTCCCCATATTTATTTATTTAAACTTTATATACCAAACATGTATAAAGGCGGACTTAATACCAGTGGCATACTCTAACAGACAACCTACAGGTGATGCAGAGACAAGACAATGTGGTTGTATGAAACTTATAATTAATACTGTCAGATGTCAATACATAAATCTACTGATATATTATCATATTCATAATAGCTAAACGTAGATTTCTGTTCACGTGATTGATGCCTTATTTAACCGACGAAAAAAACAGAGGAAGTTCTCAATTTAAGACGCGTACATCAGTTTTTCTGTGTATGAAACTACGTATAAAATTTCAAAGTGATCCGAATTTTATGATTCCGTCAATAAAAATAGTAAATAAATGAAATTAAACCGATTATACAAAAAACTAAAATCAAAAAGAATTACTACAAGTCGATGCATTTTAACAATAATTAACTATTAAAATAGCACCAACCAACCAACATTGATTATTTTTAATTATTCATTTTTAAGTCAGACGGTATAATTTTTGTTAAAAAGTTTTTTTAGCTCCAAACAATTTTGGAAGGTTGGAACTCGGAAAAGCGGTTAATCCCGCTTGATACGGGATTGGACATACAGGATTAAGAGGATAAAACTGGCAGGTAGAGGAACACCTAACACACAACTACTCGAGTGCATGACCGCACTTTTTTTGAATGTCTAGACGATCAGGTCGTTCACCTGGGGTTTAATATCACGCTTATCTCAAAACAGTAGCAATTCTACTCAGAAGTTTAAATTTAAAAAAAAGTACTTACTGCATGGCATTGCAATTAACAAAACTTAACATTTTTTTATAATTATTTCAAATCTTGTGGCATGTGTCTCGTATTCGAAATGCCGTCTGCGTGGGTACTATTGCTTTATCTATTCCTGCCGTCATGCACAGTGTGCAAGCACTGTTGTGTTTTGGTTTGAAGGACATTGAAGCCATTCAAATGACTGGGCATTAATGAGACTTATCATCTTATGTGTCGGGGTAACGAGCACGTTGCAGAACCATGTCGTGCTATGTAATTTTTTAATTACATAAGTTCTCTGTGGTGGTATTCCTGTTTATGGGCGCTTGCCATCAGGCGAATATCCTACCACCAATTAAAAATATTCAAGGCCGCGGGTTCGATCCTAGTTTCGCGTCTGGGTGTTGTGAGACCAAAAGTCTCCCTTACTTCCTGATACCCACGACACAAGATTCGTATCTTACTGTGGGGTCAGGACTATGATTTTTTTTAATCCGAGCACGGCAAAGTGACTGCACTACACCTGATGGTAAGCGTAGTGTAGTCCAAAAAACCAGCAACCACCGACAAACAATGAGTTTATCGGTGGTCGCCAGAGTCATGCAGGCCTGTTTGTGACTGTTGGGTGTGGTTAATTAATTATTTAATTAATACTTCGTTACAGAGATACAGAACCCAGCTTACGATTTATTGCTTTGAACAAAATCGTCCTGCAGAATAAACAACCTAACAAAAACCATTTGTAAAGTAACGCCAGCTGATTCAAAATTCCATACAGCAGTGGTAGTTCAGAAGACGATCCAACAAAAGCACTTGAAACGTCGTGCTGCGAAGCTTTGCCAGACTTTAGTCGATAGGGTTGACAAAGTCCACTATCTGCTTGTTATTTTTGGTATTTTTTTAATACGCCTACAGTTACATAAATGGTAACTGTGTCGTGGGTATCAGGAACTACGAGGAACTTGCGGTCCCACAACATCCAGACCCGAAAGAAATACTTGTAGACCACGCAATGTCTCCTTCTCTTTCGTCTAAGGCAGGCAACGCACCGATGATGCCCCTGGTGTTGTAGTTGTCTATAGTCTATAGATAGTGATTGCTTACCAACAGGTGACATTTGTCATACATATCTATAAATAAAATACGTTGCGTTACGTACTTGCAAAATACACGTAAATGTCTGTATGATTTCCTTGCATATTTTTTTTAGAATCAACCCTTATAATAATGGATTTTACTGCTTCTTTCGTAAGTAACGCGACAACCCTGTGCATGCTACGCGCCCGCCGCCGCGCCGTACTGCGTCCATTGACCCACTAACGAGTTTAACCCGTGCAGTGCATTGTCAACTGCATACATTTTAGCTGGCTGTTAATTACGACCTCACTCTGACCTCGCCGGTACATGGCTTTTTTAACCCTCGCGACCCTCTTGTGTTTCAGCATTAACGAATACTTCGTTAGTGGGGGGTTGGTAATGAGAAAACTTCGGTGATATTTTGTGCATAAAAACACACTTAATGTGAATATATTTAGTGTTAGAAATGGATCGCAAATTTTATTTCACTGTCAACTAAGTAGATACAATAAAAATCATGTTTCTGTTTGTTTAAATATTCGTTTCGGGGTCTGGATGATGTGAGACCGAAAGTCTTTCGTAGTTCCTAATACCCGATACAAGACTCGTATCTTACTGTGGGGTCAGGACTATGTGTGTGACTGTTGGATGTATTTATTATTTATTTATTATTCATAGTTCTGATTGGCGTAATGAAGGATCACGGAGCACCGGCGCTTCACGTGATTGGTTCCTCGTCTATTGGACTTGTCAACTACCCCCAACACTTTCCATCTGTGCTCACCAATCGTGCCGGTAATCATACCAGTATGCGTATAGTGCTCGATGTGTAATATTTACAAATTGTATCGCTTAAATTGATCTCATGACACGACTCTGAAATAGATACGTGCTCGTATGTAACATTAGCAGTATGTATCTTATGAAACATATACCACGTATAAAATTGCATCACGAAATTAAAAACTATTCCACGTAAATTAAATAACTTTTTAGATACACTTTTTTGAGTGGTAGAGTCAAGTTGTCATGTCTCAGAAAAAGCCGACGTAAAGAAGGTGCTTGCTGTTGCGTTTCGAACGGTGAGATATCCGGAGTCTCAAATTCTCTCCCCTCCCCTATCCCTTAATTATACCTCCATTAAGGTCCGGTAACACGTCCATGATTCTTCTGGTATTGAGGGCGTACATGGGCGGTGGAGATCACTTACCATCTGGTCCACTTGCTCGTTTGCCGACTTATGCTATAAAACAAATACTGAATATACACTGGCATAACCCTGAACGCGACATTTCGCTGAGCGTATTTCCGTCCCATGATGTGATGGGGACCCCATCACCAACCTATCGCCAAACTAATACTAAGTAGTTCGTGATAGAAAAACCCAATAACACTTTTACCCGACCCGGGGATCGAACCCGAGAGCTCAGCAGAGCAGTCGTACCGCATACGCAATACAACTGCGCCATCGAGGCAGTCGACCACGAAACGACAAACTAAATTAACGGATTCAATTTATCATTATACACAGCACAATATGTTTTACTAAAACCCAGTTTTATTGTTTATGGAGACAGGAATATTTATTTATTTCATGATATGAAATAATATGCTTCTTTTTTCCGAGAATCATTCATCTTGTTGACGTGATACAAATACTTTGGCTTAACATTCAGGTATATAACCATCAGACCGAGATCATATTATATCCACATGCAAGCAAAACTCAGTTAACCCATACCAAAAGAACCACAGGACTCGATTTCTGACTTGCTATGCTCATAGATTCGTACAGTGTACAATAGTCCAATTTATAGTCTGCCAATGGCACAAACAACATTTCAGAAGAGGTCAGTGTTACAGATCTAGTAAAATTTTGTAACATAAAAATTGTAGATAGCCAATAAGAGTTAGTTATTAATCTAAGCCATAGGTCCTCAAACTGATTTCGTCTACTGCCTACTTCGAGGATTAGTTATTTTCTTATTCTATATCTAATTTAAATAACTTTATTTTAAATACACCTAGTCATCGTCCTCCTCCCTCCAAATCACTGCATCGCCGCCAAATTTTTACAGACCCTTTACCACCCCCCTGAAAGCCTCCAGCAACCACAAGGGGGCGTTATCGTCCACTTTGAGAAAGACTAATTTAAACAAAGACCATTACTTAAATAGTTAAACAACAAATTAGCAACAAATTGATTGTTGCAATAAAAACAAATCTTATATTACAGAGATGACACGCCGACACAATATTAATAAAACAATCATGTCTCTTTAACAATAAACATACAACATTTTCCCATACAAATATTTATTACATTAAACGTATGAGAGAACAGTGCTCTAATGCATCTGTAAACAGCAACGTGTTGTCATTAGCATTTTTATGTAAACTCAAGTCACTGTCCATCAAAGTCACAAGAACGGAGACGAGACAATGGTAAAACATTCACTGAAACATTCATCACTAAACACAAAGCTAAAGTGTTGATATTTGTGGCTTAATCATGTGTTTACCGAAGTATAATATCGACCACAGAGAAATGTCACAATTATCGAATGACGCCAAATTTATATGTATGAAATTCAGTGAATTGACAGCTTATGTCATATAGATTAGAAAGAAAAAAGAAAAGATTAAATATAAAAACGAAATCCTAATTTTTGGACTGAAAAATTCATAGAAATTATATTTCTCTAGGGTGCACGAGACACCAAAGAAGTCAGTCTTGTTGACCAAACTTTCCACTGTAAATTTCTCAGCCTACAATTTTTGTATCATTGCGATCATAGTGAATATGTTACACTTACGAGCCGGGCGTTTGCGATATTTTAAATTCAAACAACGTAGCGACATTAGCACAAACTGCATTAGATACAGCGACCTACATATTAAAACTGGCTTCACAATTCACAATGTCAGCACATTTTCTAACATTCGGTTCGTTTATTCTCGCATCTTTTTTAAATTTGATTATAATAAGCTCATAGAGCTGCAGGATATTACCCAAAAAATAATCTTCAAATTATTAGTAACTAATAAACAATCATAATGGTTTTTGATGGCGACGACTAAAAGAATTCTGTTTTGTTTCCAGCAGAAAATCCTACCACTATACTACTAGCACAACCCGACGTTTAACATGACTAGAACTGGACAAAATTCCGGGACAATTGGCAATCGTTGATGCAGTTATATTCCTTCACTGTACTGCAATTTTATTCACCATCATACGAGTATTATAATATCCACTCTCTCGTTGTGGCTCTTCTAACGCCCGATTTCTGAAAAGCTGACCAATTTAAAAAATAACTAATCATCTGTCAAATTGATGCGGTTGCGATAGGCAGCGGCTTGGCTGTGCTACTGGCATTGCCGATGTCCATGAGCGGAAGTGACCGGTTACCATCAGGCAGGCTGCTTGCTCGTCTGTCTGCCTATCAAGGCAATAAAAAATAAATTAATTTCAAGTCAAAATGGAGTGGAGAGAGTACGCGAGAAGCGTAGTTGACGCTTTTGATTTGACAAACATGTTAGTTAACAAGGCTTTCAAACTAATATGAAAAATCGTATGCCAAACGCTATTTTGGGTTTCAATTATTAACAAACGATTCGCAAATTAGATCAGAGGTTAATACAATTTTCACAAATTAACGTTTCAGAAACTCGAATTGATTTGACAGTGCCGTCAAAATCAAAGTTCTGTTAGACTTGATTTCATCAGCCTTGGAGTAACCAGGGACTAAAAGTCGTAGTGACAGTGTGGGTTTTCGTAACGTATGAATTCGTTAATTATTTGAACCACCTACACAAAGGGCCTGTAACTGCCTTGTAGCCTGTGAGCACGTGCAATATCCTTCAAATTGCGTCGCTCGAGTGAGAATTCTTTAAATAGCTTCGTGTCTACTACATGTGAGCGTTCCTCGTCGACATTGGCATCGTTCACATCATTCTTCGATGCTCACGGGGCTGTGCGTTATTGAATCAGATGCACCCACCGAGCTTCTGAGCTACCGACCGGTGTCGCAAGGACTGACTGCGTAGATGTTATAAATATATTGACATCGGATAGAGATATCGATGACGTAGAAGTTTCATATTTTACTTTTGAAAGACTATTTTTTAATATTATACTTACGAGTTATGACTTCATTTTACGAACGTTTACTGGACCACTGTAGTAGGCTTATAAAGACTAAATATTTCCTGAGTGGTCCTTATCATCATGTATGAAGTTACCTTGGATTTGAGGAAGCATAGCATGTGCATTGTGCATGTTAGTCTATGGTCTAAGGGAAATGTTATCTTATGACAATCAATCCCTTGTTTATTTTTGGACACGATTTCTCGAGGTCGTTTAAAAGATAAGATTTTTAAGTCTAATTCTAATCATGGAATGATCTTCCCTCTAAAGTCTAAGGTGTTTCCTCAGTATTAAGACGACCTTTTTGGACTTAGAAAGACAAGGCTTAAAAAAGTATTAACAATAGGCAGCGGCTTAGTTGTATCCCACAACAATAGCCACTTAAAAGAAGGCAGTCATCTCATCATCTGCCTTCGTAGGCAAGTAAAAAAAACTCGATTATATTCTGTGACGCACAGTAAAATCAATTTACCAAGATACTTGTCAATGGTTTCGATAGTAAACGATATTCCGAATTGATGGGAAAGTCTTACTAATCACAACGGCATGTCAATACTTACATGAATATTCTTATTGAACTCACTTCGTAGTCCGAGAAGCTCTTGATAAAATCGACTATCGCTTAATCAGCGAGTTTGCCACAAATTAATTAATTATCCGCTGTTTCAGCACCGGCTGCTAAATACTTCAACTTGGTCTCGTGTAGCGACAAAATATTAATTGGTATCTTGATCTCATTAGTGTTAGTAAAATCTCAAAGTTTAAGTATTTTAACCTTGAACACTAACTTGAAGTCGAAAACAACCGGAGCGATGTGGTAATTAAAACTGGACAGCATCAAGTTAAGGAAAATTTAAGCGTGTTCATTCCAGCTACAATTTATCTTCAAAACAACAAACTTTACAAACATCTTTCCCGTATCATAATCATTTCAATATGCAAATAGTAAATGACGCGTGCAATAAAATCATCGTGCCTATAAAACATTATTGGTCGGGAGTCAGCAGTCGGGGTTCAGATTTTATTAGAAAGATTTATGCCCGTATAATCTCGGCTCGAGACTCTTTCACCACCGGACTTGCCAATCTCATAATTTTCTACCAGCCGAGATAACTACTTCGAGAGCCACTCGACGACCGTCTAGTGTCAACGAGATGATATAAGTATCATTCCAACACTTTCTACGACATAAAATGTTAGAACGTTATAAAAAATAGGTTTCTTTTATTTATTTCATTGAATGACGAGACGAGCAAGGCGCTCGCCTGATGATAAGCGCCACGCCGGCCCATAAACAGAAGTAACACCACACAGAACTTTGAATTACTAAGCACTGCATGGCACTGAACTGCGCTCGTCACACCGAGACATGAGACATACGACATAGCTGCATTTTTCAACACTCCACAGAAATCGACACTTAGCAAAGAGCTCACTTGAGTGCTTGTGAATACGGGCGTAAGTCTCGAGAGTCGGAATGACAAGGGCCGTGTAGTGCTTTATAAGTCAAAGTTCTAGGTATTGTTGCTATTGTTTCTGGGCACGCAGACGTGGCACTAACAATCAAGCGACCGAAGCGACACGATGCGATGGCTCTACTCACCATTCAGTTATACACAAAAAAAATCAAACAACCTGCCTTAAACGCCTGTCATTATGCAATCCCATACAAATTATATCAACGCCTAATCTCAATAATCGACCTGCATAGTCATATCATAACTTCGTAGGTATATCGCAAATCGAGACACATCGCATTCGATTGTGTCCGAGGCGGACATGGACAAATCGGATTAGAACTGTACAATCGGTCCGAATGCTCAATAATCCCCTCTTTGACCTGTTTACGGTATTCGTTTAGTCGCTGTATGAAAAGCGTTTTGTGCATTTACTACGAAATGCCTTTAGTTTACTTTCCGCTGTAGTGATATCGCACTTGGACTCAACTTTTGGATTATTGTGTTCCTTTTTCACGGCCGAATCTGTTAAAATATTTTTTTGATGAACCTAATGTGCGCCATTCCTAGTAGTCTCACAGAACGGTCTTATCAGATGGACGGAACGGATTGGTGAAACTGTTAGGAACTTCCATCCCAAGACCACAAGGACTTCCTTGTATCCTATTTAATTAAGTAGGACTTTGGGAGGAAATTGAGTAGGAATAAACTAGGAACCAGTTTACCAATGTTTTTTCTTAAGTATATAGAGAAGAAAATATCTTGTAACTCTTCCGGTACAACTTCTGAATAAGACTACTGGAATTTGCCTCTATTATAGCCTAAGTCCAAAATATGAATACTCTACTATATCATAAAGTCTCAATGAGATTCAACTATCAACAGAGACAGTAAACTATAAACAGTCACTAATCCCTATGCATCGTCTTCCGTGAAACGTTAATCGCATTTCCTCCATTCAATATTAATACAATAAGTGAGCATGAGCGATGAAACCTTCATAAAGTAAACAATTAGGCCAACCCGTTTTATTTTTACTGCTATTTATTCACGGACCTGTAAGGCTCTGTCCGTCTGACTTCAAATCGGAGAATCTTGCCGTAGCAATTCAAACTTTATAAGAGAGAGTATAAGGGCTAGTTTCACATAGATGTTAGCTGGCTGAGGAAAATCCATCGCGTATTCTAATAATTTTAGTGGGTCAAGCGAACAATTTAATATTTAGATACAAGCATTTCGGGACAAAGTGGAGAATTAAAATAAAATATGTGTTTGGCAACATATGCATTTAAGCCATAAAAATGCATCATATTATTATATTTTTTTTATCCTTGCTCGGCAAAGTGACTACGCCACTCCTGAATTAATTGATTGATTAATTAATTTACCCAAATTTGAGTAAAAGTGTGTGTGGCCAAGTATTAGATAGGCATATAACAACTTTTACCAGGAACTGTGAAATGGAGGGTTTTCGGAATCCTTTGGAAACTGTTTTCTGATGCATCTGTTAGCTTTTTCCAAAATTTGGGTTATGTTAATACGATATTTTAAACATTATTAGTTAAATACGTAAACCGCACCAAGGTAACACAAAATTAAACGTCACTTTAAAAAAAGAATACGTTCAGTAGAAAAGCAGACGCCTCCATTTTTCACCGTCCATTTTCGTGACACTAACGAAAAACAATTAATTTGCCGGCATAAAGAGTCTGGTGTTATTGCACGCGATTACAATTGAGTAGGTGTAGCGACATCGGAGGCTTGGCGACCCATGTCACATCGCGACACTTGCGTGGTCCCGTGGAGGCAACAATTAGGCAGACGTACTGCTTATCCCATCGTAGCCATTATTTGGCTAAGATGGGAACATTTTTCATGCAAAGTAATTAAAACCTGTATCAGCGTTACTTGATTTTTTTTTTTAATGGCATAGGCCGGCAAACGAGCAAGTGGGTCACCTGATGGTAAGTGATCTCCACCACCCATGTACGCCCACAATATCAGAATCATGGGCGCGTTGCCGACCTTAAAGGAAAGGGATAATTTGGGATTGGGAAGGGGCGGGGATTTGGGCTTCCGGATATCTCACTCACCATACGAAACGCAGCAGCAAGCCGCTACTTTACGTCGGTTTTCTGTGAGACAGTGGTAACGACCCGGTCGAGCCAGCCCATTCATGCTGTAGACAAAACAGTCTACAGCGTGGCTCTACCACTCAAAAAATTGATTCCTTTGTATGGGTTGCACTAATCGTCAGTTAAAGTTCCAGTTATTGTAACAAGAAAAGAATGATGACATAGACATTTTGACATTCGTTTGATAGTATTTAAAACATAATATGATACAACTTTAAATAACGAGAACCATTGCTTGTTACAATAGATTTAACTTTATCAGACAGACGAAGTAACTCACACTTAGGTTTTGGCAGTCTCGAGATAATTGCTTCGTCAAAATCATCTTGTATCTTCTGGCAACAAAAAAATCGTAAGTTCTTAAACCAACCACGACTGTTTTTTCAGACCGTGTCACAGCATACATGAATACGTTACACACTGAAGATATTATCTTAAAAAAATCGTGACTAAAAATAAATTATCTTTTTTTCCATTTTCAACCCTTTTCACCGAACGACTGCTGCGATGTCAGATGCCAGAAAAATAATTTCACATTTTACGGTTACGACTTCTTTCACAAAGTTATTTCAAGCGAAAAGATTTTAATTAAAAGAATTCAGATTATTCCCCAACTTTTGCAACTTATAGCGTGTTGATCTCTAGGTACGCAAACGAATTATTAAAGTCGTGTACCTACTTCTTATCTTTGAAAATGGCATACGCCAATTATTTAAAATAGTAATTCAAAATCTCGAAAAAGGAAGTAAACATATGACTCACATTAAGAGTTTTGGCGGGAATTCTGACAGTGCAGTGCATCGCTTATTTTAATTTATTTCATAAACTAGTTTAGAGTTGTGTTTGTTGTATAAAAGTGGTGTGGATTTGTTCAATAAACATTGACGGTGATGAACAGTGTATGAAAACATTGAAAAAGAAAAAAAAAATTATGTGGATGGGGTAAATGTCTAGTCGTATGTTAGTCTTAAGTTATATTATACTCATGGTTTTGGGTACTCATAAGTGTTATAAATGAAATATGTATATAAATACATTCCTTTCTTACATTGAGGGTTACATAGCTTCAACTTCTATGCGTTTTGAATTTATTTGTTTTGTAGTTTTATAGGTAAATAAATAAATCTCAAACATTGAAATAAGTGAATAAAGCATCGTACTGAAAGGAGTTAATACGAAAACTCCGGCAAGACCTTGAAATCGACTGCACCCGTGTTTCATCGTGCTTGTAAAAATAACTTGAGAATAAAATATACTCGACACTGGCACAATGCATAATAATGCGAAAGGCATAAATAAAAAAAAAGAAGAAAAAGACTCACATTAAGATAAATAAAATGCATTAACGAAAATATAAGTTGGAGCCAGCCAATAATGCAGCACTAAATCGACCCAACTTAGAGGAGGAAAGAGAACAATGGACTCATTGAGGCAATCAAAACTGCCTCCGACGGGCTCTCGTTTGATAAATTCTGGCGCCCGGCCAGCCCTGAACGTTGGAGATAAGGACTGACACGAGCGAACAAGCTGCATGGAAACCGTTTCACGTATTTTCTTTTAAACTCATTCCTCGAGGAAGTGGCGAGTGATTTGATTCTTTAAGGCATGTATCCCCCATCGGCCATATAGTATGATCGATTACATTCAACACCAAATTGAAATATGCTCCTTGGTGTAAACGGAACGTAAATAATATGAAAACTAAACCCTCACCCCGTACTTTATTGGTGTAAAAATATGCGACGATGTACGTAGGTATATGGTAGAGCCACGCTGTATACAGTTTTGTCTACAGCATGAATGGGCTGGCTCGACCGGGTCGTTACCACTGTCTCACAGAAAACCGACGTAAAGTAGCGGCTTGCTGCTGCTTTCGTACGGTGAGTGAGATATCCGGAAGCCCAAATCCCCTCCCCTTCCCAATCCTTAATTATCCCTTTCCTTTAAGGTCGGCAACGCGCCCATGATTCTTATGGTGGTGGGCGTACATGGGCGGTGGAGATCACTTACCATCAGGTGACCCACTAGCTCGTTTGCCGGCCTATGCTATAAAAAAAAAATATATATTGACAACCATCATGTAAAATCGGAAAAAAAATACTGTCGAGTGATAATGGAAGAAAAACATTTTTTATCCTCACGGAATACATTGATAAATTGCGTAAAAATTATTATGTTGAGTGTAAACACCGAAAGCAACGTGACCGGAATTTAACGTCGAGTCGCGGAGTTTGGGGAGCAATGGATAAGCGAGACGAGTTGTCTACGAATATACATGAGGGTTTGCTCTGTGCCTATCATACTTGCTCTAGGTCTACAGGAAGTATTTTTTATACAAAAGTAATAGTCCTGTATTATATACGTCCCACTGTTGGATACGGGCCTTCTCGATTGAATAACCCTAAGCGTAACCCCTTCAGGCCTGTACTTCACATACTTTGACAGCCTCCGTGGCGCAGTGGGCGAGTAGCCGACTGTGAAACGTAAGGCCGTGGGTTCGATTCCCGCATCGAGCAAATATTTGTCTAATCCACAAATATTTGTTTCGGGGTCTGGGTGTTGTGAGACCGAGAGTCTCTCGTAGTTCCTGATACCCACGACACAAGACTCGTATCTTAGTGTGGGGTCAGGGCTATGTGTGTAAAAAAAAAAAAAAAAAAAAAAAAAAAAAAAAAAATAAAACTTTAAAAATTCTTACGGACAACTTCTCAGGTATGCATGTTTCCTCGCGATTTTTTCATCGCCGTTGAACCAAGTAATCATTAACATTTAATACACAGGTAACTTAAAAAAGTCAGAGTTGCATTTTCTTGGGGCTGGTTTAGAACCTGCGACTTTTGTCTCGATAGTCCCCATTGAGCTATCGCTGCTATTTTTATATACCTACAAATTTTGTTTCGTTGTTCTACGATGAAGTTTACCAACGACACTTGAAAGGAAACACATTTTCCCAGATAGAGGTGAACCTATAATTGCTTTCAGACTAAGTGTGGATTGCACCAAACATCTGATAAAGTTTAAAATTATTGTAACAAGCAATGGTTGACTTTGTTTAAAGTAATCATTTGTTATCAGTACTATCAAAATGTAAAAACCTGTACATTTACACCCGGTTTCTCATAGGCTGATCAAACCAGATGAAGTCGGGCGTCAGGAAACCACATAACTTTGACAGAAGAATGGTGCAATTAACACTATTTTTTTTTATCCAAGCACAGCAAAGTGACTGATGTTAAGCACAGTACAGACCCAAAAAAACCACCAGCGACCACCGACAAACAAAGAGTTTATCGGCGGTGACCAGAATCACGCCGGCCCGTATAAATACCTCTTCACACTCCGAAGAGGGAAGAAGCAAATCGAGGGGCCTGCGATAGGATAGACACCAAGTCATCTTTGTGTCAATTACTGACACAATCAAAGGCGCAAATGAAAACCCCATAGAAAATAATTTTATTTCCGACGAAAAATACAACACAAATTAGCTTAAAAAGACAACATAGCCGAGTAAACCCTACCGCACCGCCGCACCATCCCTAACAAAGTATGTTTACTCGATCCGGATACTTCCGTAATATTTCCCGACAGTTTACGTACTCCTGGTTTTTTTTAGATTGGAACAAATTTAAGGAAACAATTGTAGGCGTCCTTACAAAGTTTTAAGATTTTCGTTTTTGTTTACAACTTCAAAACTAAAACATACTCATTTTTCGAGGGCATTGTATCATTTCTACATAATTTGATTCCTGATACCTACGAAACAAGACTCGTATCCCACTGTGGGGTCAGGACCATATATGGACTGTTGGGTGTATTTATTTATTTATTACCATTACTGCTTGTGTCTTATGTCAGTCGCCTCCATAGCATAGCGCAGTGTAAACGGCAAACTAGACTAGCCTATACATTAAGTTTAGTCTATAGTTCAGCGTAGACCATATTAAGTACCACAGATGATAAGTCCGGTATATGGTTCTAGAATAGACTATTGACAGATACTCCGATATTTCATTTTATCCGCCCATACACCTTACAGTATTTTTGCCCCAGACGAACCATACCATATTAACATGTGTTAAATAAAAAACTTATTTCGTGTTATAAGTAGCCAGTGGGCGATACGACGCTTTAAATCTTAGCATATAATTAAAGAGATTAAAACAGCCTATACCTTAAATATTATTGAGGGGATTAACAAAATCATTGCTATAATAAGGCACTGTAAGCTATTGATTAAAATCATAAAATACATGCTTCAAACCTATTGCAATAGCAAAATACACAAAACCTATTGGCAGCACGAGGATAAGAAGAAGGAAATTCAATAAATCAGGGGCATACATATCACTTATAGCGGCATTTGACGTCACAGCCCTGTTCCGGAACATCCGGACGTGTACCGAAAACCGCCGCGCCAGACTTCGAGACGTCGCGCGCGTCGTGCTCATAATACCAACTATCAAGATGCTGTTCCGGAATATAAATCGCATGCTTAAGGTTCAGTTATACATAACGGAATGGACGGTCATGATGACGTCATGTTTCATACAAGTCGAGCAACGAATAATTAACTAATTGTAGTGGCTAAGTTATGAGTGGTAGAGCCAAAGTGTAGACAGTTTTGTCTACACCGAATGGGCCGGCTCGAACGGGTCGATACCGACCACCGTATACGTGGTGTTAAAACCTGCCACAGTGACCCACACAACTTGTGTGGATCGCGTTCCAGGTTCAGCCAGTGTATATCCGGTTCTCCCGAGGGGCTTGCGACATGACATGATGGTTGTTTGGGGCGGGTACAGGGGTATATCCTTGTATCCCTATGCCGGCATGGGTTATCCGCTTTTCCTGTTACGGGCTCCTCGATTTGCTTTTTCCTTCTTCGGAGTGTAATACAGGCCGGCATGATTCTGGTGACCACCGATAAAATCATTATTTGTTACTGGTCACTGGTTTCTGTGGAGTGCACAGCGCTTACCATCAGGTGTAGTGCAGTAACTTTGCCGTGCTCGGATAAAGAAAATACCTAAGAGCCAACTCGATTAAACCAACTTATAAAAAAAATCATACTTATAACTCCCCTCTTTTTTGTCGAGGGTTAAAAAATCTATTCTAAATAGCGATCTGGTCAATGAGTCCAGTCTAATTTCGTACATTCGCCACACATTGTCTAACGTTAAGACGTTATCGATAAGCCACTGGAGACTGAAGGTATCTCTCGCAAATCTAACTTCCTACTTTCCTTCTCAGTAATTGGATGTATGTAAGCGAGTTAACTAAGGGCACACGTGTTTTATCTCTTTATCTATGTATCAGAACATGAGCGTGTAAAACGTGTCGCTAGCAGCGATAAAATAGTTTTCTATAATAATTATATTGCCTAGCAACAGTGTGTAATCGCTGTTGTGTTTCGGTTTGAAGGGACATTGAAGCCAGTAAAATTACTGGGCATTATGCGACTTAATATATTATGTCTCAGGGTGACGAGCGCAGTTCAATGCCATGCAGTGCTTTGTAATTCAAAGTTCTGTGAGGTGTTGCTTCTGTTTATGGGCAGGCGTGGCGCTTGCCATCAGCCGAGCGCCTTGCTCTTCACGTAATTTAATCAAATAAAAAAAAATCTTATCGGCCCATTGTGCAGTGCACCTAAGACAGATATTTACACTATTTGTCCGCTCGCACCTCATTAATTCAGCCAATAAACAAACCTTGGCTGCACATCATATTTTTCCTCATCATTTACATACATGACCATCAAGAATACCTTCGAACGAATAATTTTCACTCATAAAAATTCCTCTCAAGTGTCGAAAACCTATTGTGCGACACAAAAACAACCATTACATAAGTACACAATGGGTGTACAAACACACAGGCGGTGAGTGCAAAAAGCGCATGACATCCAAATGACATCATCCAAGTGTGGAAGAGTGAAACGCCTACGCCACGATGAGCCTTGACCAAACATCCAATAGTTGTAGATTATGTTTTGAATATATCTCAAGTGTTGTTTACTTTGTGATAGGAGTTTTGATTTAATTTGTTCATTCCTACGATGGACACATTGTTAGTCGTTGGTCGACTCGATTCCTAGGTTGCGCTACACTTACCATCATGTGTAGCGTAGTCACTTGGCCGAGGTAAGATAAAAAAAAAACAGAAGTCTTAAAGATTGTAAAATTGTTAGGAAGGCTGACCCTATCACCGTGTGGGATAAATAGCTGGGAAGAGAGAGATAAAGAGTAAGTCTCAAAGAAAAATTACGCAAAGTAATAGTCAAATAATTTTCAAATATTTCAGCTATCTAGATCTTACTGAACAACAATTAGATAAACTTGAGCGCCTCCAAAATTTTTGTATCCGATTCATATTTGGACTCCGCAAATATGATCACATTTCTGAGTTTCGCGCCAAGCTCAAGTGGTTGCCCATACGGCTTCGCCGGAATGCCCATATTCTATCTCTTCTTTATAATATTCTTTTCTGTCCTGTCACTCCCTGCTACCTAAAGTCTCGTTTTCAATTCCTTCATGACACACATTCAAGGTCACTGAGATCATCTGAAAATTTAAAATTGATGACGCCAACGCATTCCACTATATACACGGATAAATCGTTCACTGTCCAGGCTACTCGACTGTGGAATGCGCTACCGGTAGGCATTAGGCGTGCCCAATCACTTCCTGTTTTCAAAAAAATGGTGAAGGAGCATTATCTCAGTACTACTTAGTTTTTGACATAACTACACTGGCAATAAATTTTATATATTTATGTATATACATATATATTTTATAGTTAGTTTATTAGTTTATGTATTATATGTATGTATATATTTATTTATAATATTTAATTAGTATATCAATTATATTTGTGTATACTCTTAAAATTAGCTTATTGTACACTCTTAACTGCCCTTTCTTCTCCTTCTTTCATCTCCATCCCATGGTTGCCTGTAAGATATTGCCCTGAGCGATAAGGCCGCCAATTGTACTTCTATATTAGTTATATTTTAGTGTTATGTACTGTACTCTTTGTGTACAATGAAGTTTAAAATAAATAAATAAATAAATAAATATCCTTATAATTTTAAAGTGTAAAAACATATAGACGCGGTACATTGATGTGAAAATTTAAAAAGGTCTAAATAAGGTTATCGGTCAGTACCTACCTACTATTGATTTTCTAGATCAGACAGCACCAATATTTCTCGAAGCCTCATTTCACTCGGGAGGTCAACTAGTCATGTATGTTGCATACATAATAGAATAAAGTTAATTATGCACGTACCATTGCAGAAGATTCTCGAAAGTTAAACCACTTTGGGACATAGTCCGTAACCATGGCCGGGTGTGGGCTAATTAAAGATTTATAGCATGTAATCTGTTGGAACTATGATTTAGACACTGTGTAGGACGAGACTGCGTTGCAAAAAGTAAAATAATTTAACGATTTATAAAACAGCACAATTAGATAAATGATGGACACATTGAGTGGCAATTAAAAAGAAATGGAATAAATACGGATCATAAGATGAGACCTCGATAATGGGGATAATGGGAATGGAAGCGAGGAGATTCCACGCCCGACAGTCCCTGCTTCAGAAGTGGAGCAAGAACTGTCCAGACTTCTGTGAGACACTATTGCTTGGCAGTATAATTCTTATAGAAAACTATTTTCTGACCGGTCCTGAACTACTGCAGGTCCTCCTGGGACACGGTTGCTTCGAGAGGTACCTGTGCAGCATAGCCGGAAGAAAACCGACACAACAGTTTCGTCCACCATCACCATCACCACTCCAGCTGCGACGAGGATTCCGCGGAACACACACTGGATGAGCGCCCAGAGTCGCGAACTCGGCGAAGAATTGTGAGACGACCTCTCGTTACCGGCCGAGGTTAAGGCCATGGTTGAGAGCGAGGTCGTAGAACGCGATGACCGCGAAACAGTCGTGTTGCAGAAGGCGGCGCAGCGCGAGCGGGAAATTACAGCCCAGCTCGCCATCCGCCGAAGGGTCACGCGCAGGAGGATACTAAAGACAATTCCTCTTGCCTCACAGAGGCCTTACCGGCGGACACGTGGAAGTTCGTCGTCCGACAGTTGAGACTGGGGTACACGCGCGGTATTCCCGCAAGAACCTCTCTTGAATGGAGTGAAAAAGTGAATGGATATACTCTCCCATCACCCACCGACCAGATAGGCCCTCTACAACGACGGACGACCTCGGGGCTGCAGAAGAGTACAAAAGCGTACCCACAGCCCAAATAAATTAAGAAATTGTAGGTCAGTTTATTTTTAACGCGTCCGTACTCCCCAACACTCTAATTTCTATAAATATCTCATGGCAATGAATACGGCGAGCGTACGTATGTTACATCATACATGTAACTATTATATAACTACGCGTGTTCATAAAACAAGTTCAAAACAATTGTAAGATCAAGTATAGTGAAACCGATTGATAAGTTTATTAAATGTTATTGTGATCACTGCTCAAAGATCACTATCTTCTTAGCTGGTGAAATTACTAAGCTTCATAAACATTATTACATGGAGTCCACAGAATAGATAAAGAAGTCTATCTAATATCACTTCTGTGGTAGAATAGGTAAGACTGTTTTTTACACATTTCTCAAAAAGGATCTTCCGTAGTTTTTACGATCGTACCTACTTAATATCTACCCACTCTGGGATTTTCCAAGTTTGGATAACTCATTAAACCCCGCAATTCTTAATGTACGTCATCAAGAAAATATTAAAATAAATCATCTTTACATAATATTATGACCCAGTTGTCGATCTCGGTTCGCGCGTTGTATGCGAACATGAGTCGCAGATTTGAAAGGCTGGCACTGAGGTCGCGCTGGATGAGACCCGCTCAATGCAGCCGGGGGGAAGGTTGTGATCAATAACTTCGGGGGAATTACTTTCAATATGCCAACAGTTTAATATTAAAACCGTTTTAGAGACGAGAGTGGTTCGGCTACGAATGAAATTAGAAAGTATACATTGAACTACGATATTGAATCTTCTGTGAATCGAATATAAACATAATAATTATTCTAACTCCTGTAATAAGTCATTAATGAGTGATTTGTGCTTTTGTTTCTAACGTCAATAATTTTGCAAAAGAAAGAGACGATGAATAAGTTAATAATTGGGTTAGTAATGATTGTAGGTAACGCATATAGGATTTTGTAGTTATTCGCACAGCACACGATAGTCTTTAAGTTTACTAGAATTTGTCTACGAATATATCCTCTATCCTTTTGCGTACTATACTTTATTTCTACAATAGAATGACAAAATACATAAATGATTTCCACCATAGATATCATGATTAATTTCTCAACACTATGACCTCTAATTTTAGCATCAACGACTTAATTTCGACCAACAATTAATCTCCCTTCAGCTATAAACCGCCAAAATCGCAGCGCTCTCTAATCGTTGTAGCAATTAGTTGACCAAAGATCATTTAGAACGACGGCACATTTGTAGGCCGCCGGCTAACGAGGTCGTACAGCTAATAAACGCCATGGAAGAAGTAATAAAAAGCGCGCGGACTGGCGGAGCACACTAATATCGTGTGACGACTGACGGTTGAAGACACCTTCGATACGGGATATTTTTCAATAAAAATTCTTTTAGTCAATACAAGGATAAAGAGTAGAATGCGAAGTCACTAAACAGAGGGTAATAGAATACATAGGCAACTCTTCAAGTGAGCGGAGGAGGATAAGAAATTAGATACTCAAGTGAGTGGAGGAGGGTAACAAAACAGTGATGACTAAAAAAACGAAACAATTATAGACGATGTAAAGTATTTGAAAGAATATCAAAACAATAAGTTTACAGCAGAAAAATTGGTTTAAACCGTACATTAGTATTTTGTAACAAATAACCTGGTGCGTTTATTTTACAGGCACTAGGCCTGCTTCCGCTAGACGTAAAGTCGAAATTAAAGCAACTTATTTTGTAGTGATACAATATTTCTATTTCTTAACAAGTCTTACTTACACTCTACTAAGTGGTAGGTCTCTCATATGCGAGAATGCGTCTGGGCAGGTACCACTGTTTTTTTTTATTTGTTATCCAGCAGCAGTGTGTAACGACTATTTGCAGGACATTGAAAGCAGTTATGAGAATTACGGGACTTCTAAGGTAGCGGGATGACGAGCACAGCGCATTCCCATACAGAACTTTATAGTTTAAAGTTATGTTGTGTTGTTAATATTAAATCGAGGTCAAAGTTATTATCAACATGAGAATATAGCCTTGCCTCATGCACCGACAATTTTTTTACCTTTGAGAATCGGATCAGATCGCATTCCCATTAAATAATTATATCTTTGATAAAGAAAAAAGGTTAATTGCAATTGAAGCAATGGAAAACTACGTAATTGAAACGCGTGTGAAGTGATGCAAGGCGAACGAGAGCGAGCTGTAAAACTTCAAAGCCGGATTTAAATCGTGTTACATAATTATGAACATGTTACGGAAGGTCTGGGCCATGCTCCATTATTTTTAGACATGGTAAATAAAACTGTGTCAACTGCTCTAAATTATAACTAGACGTGATAATAAAATGAGCATAAGCTGACGACTGAATCCCCAAAAGGGTTAACGAGAGATGCAACTAGTTAAACCATCGTCCTCCGATCCGTCCCATTATGTTATATGTGGTGAGCCGAGTTGTTTAGAATTAGAAAGGCAATACCTCTCCAATTCTGGAAAACTGGTGTGTGAAAATTCGAACAAATAGTTATTTTTCTAACTTGGGA
This sequence comes from Amorpha juglandis, assembly GCA_949126905.1. NCBI lineage: Eukaryota > Metazoa > Arthropoda > Insecta > Lepidoptera > Sphingidae > Amorpha > Amorpha juglandis. Next base: position 3,362,122 of record OX421368.1, read on the forward strand.
GTTAAACCTAGGACTATCTTGGGCGCCAAGCTTGGCAAAAAACAACTCGAGATCGACTCTCTTAAACCTAAGAATAAGGAGTAAATAAGGGTAGGACGTTGAATTCGTATGCCACCGCCTCACGACTCACATGTAAGTTTGTTATCTGACGGTAGTGTCCAGTTCTACTATAAAGTCATGGAACCTCTACAACTTCGTCTGCGACATCGAAACACTGATGATGACACGATATCAAAATCATCGATGTGTCACGTATTGTTCATCGGTCGTTATCAAGAACGGTCGCGCGAACTTCCGACGAGATATATTTTTGTCTGATAGTCAAAAGGCTCGATAAATAAATACAATGAACTCAATTCAACACAAACAATGAGATTTTGTTTCAGACAGCATAGAAACTGCAAGGATTTACCCTGGTTAGTTCTGGAACGAAATTATGAGGAGTGCAATGGGCCCAACAAAATCTTAGGCTCAAAGCCAACTGCACCTGCACGTGATACATTCTGCTGATTAAAAGAAGAGGCAGCTAAACTTGATTCCCGTTGCAGGTTTGATGGCAAGTTGCCCCACATAATACCAAATCCACAAATCAAATCACGATAGGAAGGCGGCATTAAGCCGCGATAATTCCAGGCTAAAAGAAATAATTCCATAAAGAGAATATCCCATGCGAAACGACTTCCCAATTGATTCAACATAGACCTTTTGTTCAAGTTTAGCAGACGGTCGATCGGATCTGTCAATCAACTCTAATAGCCAGACGGCTCTGGGTACATAGAATGACTCAGCTTCAATTGTTTGCGTTTACGCAGTTTCAATCTGTACGCACTCATGCTTGATATGAATGATCTGCTTTAACATACTTCGAAAAACGTGGTTATTTTTTTTAAATATATTCTGCGCGATATCACGTGCCAAATATGAAAGTAGCTACTACAGTATATTCATATTCATAAAACTCCTGAAAATAAAACAGTGGTAAATGGAACAATTCTTCATCCATCAACATTTAATACCAAGTTATCCAGCCGTTTAATAAATGACCATAGCCACCAAGAGGAACGTCTCGATCATCGATTTAATATCCATTTAATTCCCATTTCACAAAGACTAACATTTTCAAAGAAAGCAACACGATGGCCAACACTGTTATTGTTACACTAAAATTCCATCAACTCACAATGTTTACACCGGTCGATGAATCATGAATAGCATTGCGTACTCTGTTCATTATCATAGACATACTAAATGACATTGACGACACACTACAAAACCAGAAAGTGCTCGAAACTATTACCGATGCAGTGTATATTTTACATTCCCAACGTGCCAACGCCGGCAACATTGCGTGTGGAACGATGTTGGGGCGAGTCGGTGATATGTTGGATGTCAATGCAAATATAAATAGAGAATCAAATGATATTTATATTCTAAATAATATAACTCTTAACAAATCCGGATATTAATTATTAGAAATCGATATGTCATTTCTATATTATGACTGAAGATTTTCTCCAAGTAAAGGAAAAACCACATCGCTTAAATTTAAAAAAGAACAGATCGCAATTGATTTTGGAGCGACGATGCTATTAGACAGACAAAGACTTCTAACGTCACACCATTGTTTTGGATCGTGAATTGAAAACTGTTGATAAAATAAATTCAAATTCATGAAAAATATCAAATTTATAAACGCAACTCAAAATACATAACACTTTAGATCTGGATATGCTGAAACATATTACATAACCTAAGCACATAAAACGACTACAAAATGTTAACACAAAACATTTCATGAAACTTATTTGGAATCAGAAAACACAGACCAAACAAAGTCCAACGGATTAGGAAAATCTTGAATACCTAGCTATTTTCTGTAATGTACTAATAATGTGTGTTCAAAATATTAAAAATGTACATTCTTTCATCATCGATCTTCTTGGTGAATGCAGGCGAGCTAACTATTAGGCAAAAAATTCTCGAAGTCGTTGCCTCAAATGGGGATCTCACGTCACGACCCGCTATGGCTATAACTATGAATTCTTGAAATGACACACTTTTCAAAGGAGAGGCACGATCGGTATTCTATATAATCATTGCACCGGTCAACGCAAAACCGCAATTGGAAAACCGAAACATCGCGTATACCTGTATGCCCACCGTGCAATCGCTTGCAACGCGAACGCAATCACGCTCCTCCATGCCACTTCACCACGTTTCCGGGAGAACGAACTGCAACTTAATTGAATCCCGATAATCGCTGGAGTCATACCAAATTGTCCAGATACGAGATTGCAAAATTCCTTTGACCCTCAGGTCAAAAAGGTCAAAGCTCACTTTGAGGTATTAAACAGAGCAACACGAGGTATTATCTGTCGACGACAAATAGGGAGTGACTATCCCGCCCACACACCCGCCACTGTAACTCCTGTGCACCAGGATCAACAGTGGCACGCATTTTTGTTGACACCAAACAGTGAAGCTCGGCGAGTCTCTGGGAATGCCTAAATGTCTTTGTCCCGCAACGAAATAGGGGGTGAGCATATCGTCATATCGGGCACGGGGGTGATACTGAGCAGTTCGTGGTTGAAAAACCCAACATCCCTTTTACTAGACCCGAGGATCGAACCCGAGACTTCAGCACAGCAGTCGTATTGCGTACGCATTAATAAGTAAAGAGAATAACACTATACATAAGAATGATAACACTAAAATCTTCCTGAAAATATTTAAATTACATCAACGAAACAATCGTAAAAATTAATCGACTGCGTAATTCGTTTTTGAGAAAATCGCGATCAATTTTCAACTTCTTTTTCAAGTCGGTTAGTAGATAGTTATTTAAGCCGATATTTCTTTTCATACGTTATGTGTCAACATTTCCATCCACTAAATGCACATCAATCATTATAAATTACTGAAAAATCCATCAATCAAACCGCACAATAAATGAAGGTAAAAAATCTCGGTCAAACTCTTTTTTCTAGACGGTTGTATTGAGTGATAGGTTCCTCGTATTGGAGAAACCGTCTGGTTTGACTACTGCTTTGTCTATTTCTGCGGCCAAGCAACGGTGTGTAAGCACTGTTGTGTTTCGGTAGTCGGTACATCTAAGTCTCGGTGACAAACGCAGTGCTTTGTAACTCAAAGTTCTGCATGGTGTTGCTTCTATTTATGGGCAGACGTGGCGCTCATCAAGAGGCGATCGACCTGTTCATTTCGTCATAAAATAGCCTCAAAACTTGCCTACACAGCTATATAGGGCTCGAATACTGGATTATGACGTTGAATAAATAAATTCTACTCAACTGTGCATATTTATACGTCTTTAAAAATAAAGAGGTTCTCAATTTGTACTGCATCTGTTTATGGGCAGGCGCTTACCATCAGGCGAGCGACTTGCTCGTCTCTTAACTAAATAAAAAAATTAAAATCTGATAGAACTAAATTTCGCAACTTCATAAGGTATTGACCTCGGTGTCATACCTCACACTCACACACACTCCTCCCGGTCAGTAAACACTTTTTGACACCTTCATCAAAAGTTAACTTTAGTTAACCGACGAACGGCGTATAGTGGCAAATTGGAAAACGCGGTTGTCGCTAGTGTTTGAGTTTGTCACGAATCGGATGTGACGGCGGGTTTTTGTTGGTAATGTGGCTTTGTCGTGGTTTCACCCGCGCCGAGTGTACGTGTGCGGTGCGAGCGTGATAATATGTGAGAAATTTACAATCATTTGTATACATACACATTTATTACATGCGTCTATATCCCATGGGGGTAGGCCGTCTATTGAGTACCACAAGCTACTTCCCTGACACACCTCATTCGCCTCTTTCGACTCGACCGGTTCGATGTCACTGTCTCACAGAAAACCAACGTAAAGTATCGGTATGCTTCTACATACGGCGAGTGAGATATCGGAGGCCCAAATTCCCCTCCCCTTCCCCATCCCTTAATTATCCCTTTCCTTAAAGGTCAGTAAAGCGTCTCTACCACTCAGACAACATGTTAAATCCAGAGCACTGTGCTGACCAATAAAATGTCGACCGTCAAGAGACATTGCGTCCCTCGACCTTGTATAAACCCTGGCTGATACCGGAAAGGGGCTTGCCGGACCAAGCTATCTACGGCTATAATTTTTCACCATGTTCACGGTGGTCTATCAGCCGGGTACAAAGATGTTATCGACCAGCCATTTTTTGTAGACAATACGATGGCAGCTTGACGAAGACTTGAGACAAGACGGTACTTCACATGACGTTTTTTAAGGATAGCCCTAAAGCGAATGTACTGTCGGCTTCTAAGGACTAAGCACTCACCTGTATCTGGAACATGGAGATGGTGTCGTCCAACATCTGCACCCTGACGGCCAGCATCTTGCCCCCCTTCTTGGGCGTGGCGGGCGGCGTGCGGGACCCACCGCCTGCGCCGTCGACGCCCGCCGGCGTGCTGGCCGAGTGGTGCATGCGGCCTGACAATCACACGCGCCTTAATATATTATATTACTTATTACTAGCTGTCCCTCGCGGCTCCGCCCGCGTGATCTGCTTTTTCCGGGATAAAAGATTACTAAAATGGCTATTAAAAAATAGGGGTTGATCGTAAAGGGTTGAAAATTTAGGGTTGTATGTATTTTTAATGCTGTATCATAAAAAAATAACAAAATAAAATTTATCTAAAAATAAAAATTTTGGTGTGGACTACCCTTAACATTTAGGGGGATGAAAAATAGATGTCCGATTCTCAGACATACCCAATATGCACACAAAATTTCATGAGAATCGGTCAAGCCGTTTCGGAGGAGTTTAACTACAAACACCGCGACACGAGAATTTTATATATATAGATTAACCTATATTGCTCATTCACCTATTAATCCAGTCCATACGAAGGTTGCCTGGAAGAAATTGCCGTCAGCAATAAGACGGCCAATTGTACTTCTTTTTATTATTCTTAGATGTCTATTGTATAGTTTCAATACTTTATATTGTGATGTACAATAAAGTTATAAATAATTAAATATTGTCCCACTGCTGGCCATTGGTCTCCCTTAACTCCTTCCATCGTTCCCTATTTATGGCTGTTGACGGCCAGTCTTTATAGAAGTGGTCAATGTAGTCGCGCCACCTCTTTCGGGGTCTGCCCCCCTTAATATATGTTTTTTTTTTAACCATAGTATAAGCTCACGCCTGTATCCCCATGGGGGTTGGCAGAGGTGCAACTAGTACACGTTTCGCCGAGGTTTTTAATATTATTTTAAATAACTGGATGTCTCGACCATTAGGTCAGCCGCCTGATAATAAGCGCCACCCATAATAATCACAAACATAATCCTGACCTCACAGCAAGATTTGAGTCTTGTGCCGCAGTAACTACGAGAAGCTGTCGGTCTCACAACAACCAGACCCGAACCATATATTTGAAGAGTGCAAATAAGCGCCAATAGCCAGTTGAAGTCATTAAAGTTTAACGGTAAGCAACGCTTGGCGTGGTGAGTCTATTCATTAATGACCGTTTAGTGCCTTAGTGCCCAAAGTGGTCCAGGAGGACCCCCAGGGGTCCACGGGAGTCTCGTCGAAGTTCTAAGTTGGCGTAACAAAAAAATGGGGGTTTACAATTCGTGAGCGGGGGACCACGAAAATGTTTCTGCTTTCGATAGTAAAGAACTAAAATGTTGGCTTGACTTCACCATCATATAGTGTTAACAATGTTTGGAAAAATATTGAAATAACAATATTGTATGTATGTATTGTGAAGTGATGTATGAATTGTAACTATGAATTGTGAAGTCTTTGAAAAACATCCTAATGATATGTAAATAGACCGTTAGAGTGTTAATTAAGATAAATTAAAGATTGAAAGACATGGTCGTTGACTTTAAAAATGCAACTTAATTAGGTAACATAGCGCTTGGTGCTTAATTGTGAGAATGTCCTTAATTATAGCAGTTTGATGCATTCGATTATAATAGAACACAATTTTCTGCATCTCTACATTTCGGTGGGGGCTGGGCAGTTCCGCTTTCACATAGTTACATACGATAAACATCGTATGTCGTTGTCGTTCGTCGACACTATTCTTGGATTGCGCTACACTTACCGTCACGTGTAGCGTAGTCACTTTGCCGAGCCCCCATTAAAAAATAAGTTCGTTAAGTTGTTGCTAGTTGTTAATTATCGCTTGCTTTAACGATGATGGAAACATCGTGAGGAAACCTGCGTACCTGAGAACTCGATAAGATTTATCGTAGGTATCTGAAGTCTGCCAACCTGCATTAGGCCAGCGTGGTGGGATACATCTCATTCAGGAGTTCGTTGAGGAGGCCCGTGTCCCGCAGTGGGATATATATAATACAGGACTAGACTATTATCATCACAATATGTATTGAGATTAGCTATCAATCACAAAACAATTCAATCACAAAACAATACACAAGACATTCAGTTATCACATTAATCGAATACAATCCGTTATTCGTCTTCGTTTAACTAACTTAGCAGAGTTTATTGTTTGCGGGGAAAGTTTAACGCGGTACACAATACTCGTAGTATTGTCATATGTCTTGTGGTATAACTTATTTATTATGCATTTCTGTAACTTGTTTTTTTTTTATTTCATTCAATGATGAGACCAACAAGTCGCTCGCCTGATGGTAAGCGCCACGTCTATCCATAAACAGAAGCAACAGAATTTTGAGTTACAAAGCACTGCATGGAACTGAACTGCACTCGTCACTCCAAGACGGAAGATGTTAAGTCTCGTAATGCCCAGTAATTTCACTTTCTTCAATCCGAATCACAACAGTGCTTACACAATGTTGCTTCGCGGCAGAAATAGACAAATCGGTGGTACAAATCCAGAGGACCTCTCGGATATGGGGTTCATACCACCTTGTAAATACCTAATTAGCAACTCAGTTTTTTGTCCAATACTCCATTCATTGGGTACAATAATCCATTCAATTTAAAGATTTATAACTTTACAATCCAAAGCACTATGAATAAAAAGCACAACATAAATGCATAACTTTCCTCATTATAATAACCATCAACAATACATTGTCACTAAAAATATCATATTATTCATAGGGTATAAAAATATATATATAAAACATTACACCAACCTGGCAAAGTATGGTATCCAATGGTGGACAAATGCCCGGTGGAGTTACAACTACCAGGTGGTAGTTCCGAGTCCATCATATTGTGTACCGTGTGCTCCGTCTCAAACTTGACTGTGTGGCCAGCACCGGTGTGGCCATCCTACTAACTACACTACACATTTACACTTTATACCGACGCGTCGTGTTCAAACACCTGGTGACAATGAAACAATGATTTTATTACTATAATGATTATAAAAGGTTAGGACTATAGTTACTAGTGCCTGTTTCATCATGTCTCAGTAAATTCTACTTGTACTTTTCTATTAAATAAAATATGACACATTCAAAAACAAAAGTACCTCTAATAAACTTGAAAGAAGTTTATCAACTTTCATGACTCATATATTAATTGGTGGTTAAATCTTACTAGATTATTGTGAAACAGGTTGTTAATGTATATGAAATGAAATTAATCTCTCAAAAAAAAATATTCAAAAAAAAGCTATTGGTTTTGAGTATACATTCTTTTTTTACTAGCCCTGTATTATATATGTTCCACTGCTGGGCACAAGCCTCCTATACTGAATAAGAGGGATTTGGCCTTAGTAGTTAGTAATTATAGACATTGGACACTATAATTTATCAACCAGATATCAATTTTTAAAATGATGTTCTAAACATTATACAGATGCCAGACATAGCTGTACTGTACAAAATGTACTGCATTAATATATTAACTTTTTTATAGAACATTAATATGTTAAACTATAAATGGATGCCTCAGTGGTGCAGTTGTATTGCTTATGTGGTAAGGCTGATGTGCTGAGGTCTCAGGTTCAATACCTGGGTCAAGTAAAGTAATATTGGTCATGAAATTCTCAGTATCAGCCCAGAGTGTGGAATTGTGCCTGGATTGGAGGTGGTATTTTATTTTATTATAAATGGCAATTTTAGATTTTGAAAAATACATTTGGTTAAATAACAAAAAATGAATGATAATTGAAAATTCTTCTCATGTCATGACCAATGTTGATGTAATTTATTGTATTCATAAAATATCAATAATTGTTTTCTAAAATTATATTTCAAATGATATATAATAGAATATTGCAATGTTTAAAAGGAATTTAATATTTATCTAAATATTAAAAACCTTTCACATGGTCTTCCATTCCCCAAGCTTCTACCGACTATTTAACATTACACTCACGTAAAACTGAAAATAGTCAGCCACCAATTATTCAATAAATCACTAAAAACCTATGCACAGAGGCATCAAATCGAATTATAGCACCCCAAGATGCAAACCGGCGACGTCCCACTTTACACCCTTAGACATAAATAGTTAGGTTGGATGCATTAACCAGAAAATAGGTCAACGGAGGTGTGCCCGGTCACCGCGAAACAGACAGACGCACTGGCACCCACAACAACGGCGCATCACAATCTAATAAGCGCTTGCAAATTTAATTATTACGCCACAACTTCGCGCCGCGCACCGATATATTATTCACGGGGGCCGCAGTTTCTCCACAAATAAACATTACAAACATATCTTACTTTCAGACAAGCGCAGATGAAGAAGTTTAGAAGACCGACGCAGCGAAGTCCCTGATCCCCTCCCGATATGTGAACCATAAATCATTGATCTAATTGGTCTTTAAATTCGCACTTAACACCGATTGGAACTACTATAATTATCATCAGATTGTTATTTGATCATATATGGTAATATTAAAACAAGTTTTTGCACACAAAATGATCACGGAAACTTTTAAATGTCACACACCCGAAACAGCTTGACCGCCATATTTATTTACTTATACAAAGTTGCCATCACTCAAAACGGAGATTTCTACTAAATGTGATAAAAAATAGATATTTAAGGGGCGTAAAGGGAGTAACTAGATAATCATTCTGCGATAAGAGGCCTCTACGAAGATTTATATTTAAAGGAATTAACATCAAAACTCCAGTACGACCTTGAAATCGATCACATCCATATTTCATCGTTCATGAAATACCTATCACATATGATGAGGCTGTATGGGCTAGATCTCTTTGTCTACTCAGTAAAGGGGAAAAATTAATATTAAAAAAAATATCACCTGTAGTGCTGCCAGTCGACGCAACGAGACTGTTTATTGTTGACGGTAAACTGTATATAAACGGTTTGATTTTCGATTATTTATATGGTTTACTGAACAACGTTTAATAAGTTAATAGTTGTCTCTTGCATAATAGATGATTTTTAATCTAGTTACATTCAACGGATCAACGAATTTTACTTTTTACATATATAAACGTCCGTGTCTTCGAAGGCGTAGACAGAGGTGCCACTAGTAAACTCACAGTTTTTCTAACTTAATTCCATCCCATGATGAAATAAAGATATGACCCTGTTATTATGGCAATACAGTCTATTTTGATTTGGCAGCGTTCACTAAAATCAAGTGCACGATATGTGCTACCATATCGAGTTTACAAACGAAATGATACGCCATAGAAGACAAAGAACTCGAACTGCGTCCATGGGCAGTCATGAACTGCTAACGATACAAATAATAAACAAAACACGTCATATTATAAACGCAATGCATAATCGTTGAATACTGTAATGCATAATACATGTCGTTTACGAATCACGATAGTATTTCATAGAACTGGAAATCAGTTGCATCAACGCTAATAACAGTCTAAAAAAGCGGTTCGTTATCACAACGTTCACCACTAATAACCAAAATATTGTCAAAGTCGTTTAATTTATCTATGGTCGTCCGATACATGCCAGTGTGTTGTGTTATCATTCTGTGTATTGTTTTCAAATTGCAAACAAATCTTATCAACATATAGATTTATAATGTGTAAAAAGAGTCCGTAGTGCGACTAATGGAATTGATGTAATCATGGAAACTACACCGTTATTGACACGACCAAAACAGATATCCTTATGGTCAAGGTAATTGTTACTACAATTTAATTTTTTTCTTTCTTTGTGTAACCATCACTATTGCTGATAAAATTGTTATTAGATTGCCGTTTTTGCGATTCCGCAAGAAGGAGCTGAGTGCCCGGGTGATATACGTGGGACATCTTCCAGAGGAACAATTTCCTCCTAATTATGTCTGCAATCAGGTTAGTGAGATCGTATAATTTTGCGTAAAGGCTAAGTAATTATGCTAGAGATGAGAATTGATAAACTTTACTAACCTAATATTAAAACAGAGTTGCCTTGTAAGATGTGATAATATTCAATTAAAGTAGATGACATGAAACTTTCACTACCTATTGTGTTTTTTTATGGATGGATTGATCTTAGCGCCTCTCACCATGGCTGATTAAATCCTATTCATCAAATAAAATATAACATTCAAATACAAGTCATATCTGGGCATGCAGCAAGAATGATGTTTATAAGACACATTATTATATTATCATAACATTGGTGGTTAAATCTTACATGAAATTATGAATCAGGCCCCTAATATTTCAAAATAAATAATAATATTTACTTATTTTATTTCTCATAAATAGTTTTTTTATTGTTGAGCAGCTACATATAAATAGTAAATAAGTAGTATGGAGCTAACTTTTATGATATTGATAGGTTGAGTATAATCATTAACTACAATGTTTATATTACTGTTTCTCATTAATGATAGGAAGTGTTGCAAGTAATTGAGTAATTAACTGTTTGTTATTTATTAGACTCCCAGTACTATATGCTGAACCATGTTAAAGCTATGCCCCCAGCAAAACGCCACGCTATCGATGTTTTTAGAGGCTATCTAGTCATTACTTAAAATAAATGTTGATTAAAAAAATATACAATATATTTCTACAATCTGTCAGCTTTACTTTGTTCGGTTCAAATTCATGTTAATGCTGATATATATTTTTAAATTGTCGTTATAAATGAACCATAAAAATTAGAAAAATGCAAAGATTCCGTACGTCTCCTTTTAAAGTACAGAATGTTTTCAGATGAGATTAACATCACTAGATAGGCTATTTAATAACGAATATTTTGCCCGTTTTAAATTTTCGAAAAGACCAAAACCTGATTTTTTAAATCAATTATTCGCTAAATACGTGCATATTCTGCACGAAAACTCACACACCAAGTACACGATTTAGTATGGCGCGAGTCAGTCAAGGTCGTTTGCTCACGGAAGGCCCTTACGTGTAAAGTTGCAATAAAATAAGGCATACTTATTATCTAATGAAAATATAAACATTTAAAGAATTGGGCACTGAAATATCCTATTCAAATTCTGTTTGAACAGAAGGATTAAAAAAACCAGTGTAATGCAAAAGACCTACGGCTGAGTTTCTTGGTGCTTCTACTCAGACCAGTGGGCATTTCTGAAGCACTGGTGGAGCAATTTGAATGTAATTTATGTATTATTAATGTGTAGGATTTTATGGCCTACATGCAAAACAAACTTTTTGATTTTGAACAAAATTGGCCCACAATGGCCAGAGAAATCAATGTACATAATAAAAAAGCAAAAAGTGCACCCAATTTCTTCTCTGCCCTATTTTGAAATTGGTTGAAAATTACACATGAATTTTCTAGAATTGGAATTTGTGCCTGGTATGGTCATAGACTCGCCACCTATTCCATCATTGGACACAAATAAGCTTGATGAACAGGATGCATCTATTGCACTTCTGCTTGCCTTCCAGGGCTACAGGCGTGAGCTTGTGTAAGAAACATCAACCTAAGTATTTAGTGATGCTTTCAATTACATTTAATAAATAGGGTTAATACATGCATTAAGATATGACTGATAGCAGCTGATAGTGTGTAATTGAACAAAGTTCTGTTTACTACTATGCATTATTAATTATTAAGTAAAAGCAAATATAATATATTATGTAATAATTTTTGCCAGTCAGTAATAATAATTCATATTTATATGTTCTTGTGTCTAATAACATAATATATTCAAAAGATATCTTCATCATCATATCATCTGCACTCTGTGCTGTTTATGGTTTATGCAGGGTATGCAACCAATGTCTAGACCAGTGTTTCCCAACGTGGGGCCCGTGCCCCACGGGGGCAATTTAAAAATGGACTCGACACAACTTTAACCCTATCGCTTTGGGTTAATTAAATGGAATGCTAGATATTGGTGACAAATTTAACAAAAAGACGCTAAGGTGGGGCATAGCCTTAAAAAAGGTTGGGAAACACTGGTCTAGACTAACGTTTGAGTGGTAGAGCCACGCTGTAGACAGTTTTGTCTACAGCATGATTGGCTCAACCGGGTCATTACCACTGTCTCACAGAAAACCGATGTAAAGTAGCGGCTTGCTGCTGCGTTTCGTATGGTGAGTGAGATATCCGGAGGCCTAAATACCCCTCCCCTTCCCAATCCCTAATTATCTCTTTCCCTTAAGGTCGGCAACGCGCCCATAATTCTTCTGATATTGTGGGCATACATGGGCGTTGGAGATCACTTACCATCAGGTGACCCACTTGCTCGTTTGCCGATCTATACTATAAAAAAAAAAGTTAAAATGTGCTATGTTTTATATTAGTAGTAGTAACAAAATTGATACAAAATTAGTTATTCCGTCGCTTTGATATGCAGAAAATTTAGCTGTGCATTTAAAATAGCCACTCAGCGTGAAGGTTAAACAGATATTGGTGAATCAATAATTAGCCAGCGCGATAATTTCGTGTTTTGCCATCTTACATTATTTATTTTTTTTATTTTACACACTTCATACATAAATGTATAGGCGGACTTAATGCCGGAGGCATTCTCTGCCAGTCAACCTAAGGTGGTGCAGAGATAGAAGAAAGTAGGTGCAAAAATAAAGACTGTGTTAGAAGATGAAATATTATACATATAAATAATATAAGGATACTTACATACATAATAATGAATTAAATATACAAATATAATGACGTCATATATGATATTATATATATATATATATATATATATATACATACATATACATACATACATACATAAGTACATAAATATAAGGTAAAAAAATATATATATATTATTAATGTGATGATTCTGCCAATTTGTTTAATAACAGCTGTCGGACTTTTACCTTAAACACATAACGACTTGCAGACATTCTAATTTCTAACGGGAGTGCATTCCATAGAAGTACACACTGCACAGGGAAAGAAGAATGAACAAAACCAGAACTATGAGAAGGACAGAGTAGAAGTAAGTTATTTGAGGAACGAAGGTTTCTATTGTGATTTGAATGTAGATATTGAAAGTAAGGAGATAGATAGGAAGGCGCAGTAGCAGACGTAAGAATAGAGAAGAGAGTAGTGAGTGCGCGTAGATTTCGGCGCTCGCGAATTGGTAACCACTTGAGACGGGAACGAAGAGAAGACACATGGTCATACTTGCGAAGATTGAAAATGAATCGAATGCAGTTATTAAGAAGACGGTCTAATTTGTTGAGAAGATCTGCATTCAGGTCAAAATAGCACACATCACCATAGTCGATGATAGGGATGATGAGGGTTTGCACAAGCATCGCTTTTGTACTGGAAGGGAGGAAATTCTTCAGGCGATAGAGAGCGCGCAGGGTACCGGTGACTCTTCGAGCAACATAGGCGACTTGCGTACGCCAGTTCAGTGTGGTATCAATATGCAACCCAAGGTCTTTCACACTAAAAGACCAAGGGATGACAGATCCATCAAATAAGACAGGTGGAGTAGTCATTGGATCCAGTCTGCTCGTCATCCTTGGGCTACCTATGATTATGGCTTGGCATTTGCTTGGGTTTACAGTAAGACCAAATGAGTCAGACCAGCTTTTAATATGCGCCAGGTCCCTGTTAACCCGGTCTATTGCTGAGGATACACAGTCGATGCTCGCGTTGGAATATATCTGCAAGTCATCAGCATACAGATGATACGCACACTGGAGATCTAGGGTTATGAGATTAATAAATATAGAAAACAACAAAGGAGAGAGAATACCGCCTTGAGGCACACCAGAATCGAGATCACACCAGTCGGAAGAATTCTCGTCGAGGCGGACCGATTGCTGGCGTCCTCGAAGATAAGCTGAAAACCATTCCAGTGCTTTAGAAGAGATCATTAGATGGGAAAGGATGGCCAATAGGATATCATGATTGACGGTATTGAAGGCGTTCGAGAAGTCAACCAAAGCCAACACAGTAACTTTGGTCTCATCCATGCCCGCCCTCATATCGCCAGTCACTTTGAGGAGCGCGGTAACGGTGCTGTGACCAGGTCTGAAACCAGACTGGAGAGGACTTAATAAGTTGTTGCGGTACACAAACCTGGACAGCTGCTTGTGGGCACAAGCCTCAATCACTTTGGATAGGAAAGGCAAAATGGAAATGGGCCGGAAATGATTAGTGCAAGATGGATTGGGGATTTTAGGAAGGGGAGTAACGTAGGCTTTCCGCCACAAAGAAGGAAAATTGCCCGTGCTAAAAGAAAAATTTACTAAGTGGGAAATAACTGGGAGAAGATGGTCAAGGATTTCCACAATCATGCGACGGCTGATGGTATCACAACCTACAGCGTTGGACTTAACGGATAGGATAATCTTTTTGATCTCATCCGAAGACACCAGAGAAAAATAAAAGAAATCAACGATAGGCCGAGAAAGACCGGCAACGTAATCCAGAGTACGACATTTGATTTCACTGTTCAATTGAGTAGTCGTTGTGAAGTGTAGATTAATTTCGTTTAAACTAATGTTACTCTGAAAATGGGAGGTTATTTGTTTACCAATACCTAGAGTTCTAAGGAACTTCCAAATATTGGCAGGGGAAGAAGAGGAAATATTGTCAAGAATATGTCGGCGTTTAGCATTGCGTATCATCTGGTTGCAGCGATTCCTTGCAGATTTGTAAAGTATCCAATTTTCTTCTGAGCGATTCCTCCTAAATTTACAAAAAGCCCGGTCCCTGCGTCTCATCGCCATCCGAACACCCCTAGTCATCCAGGGAGCGGGAAGACGTTTTAATTTTGTTTTCCTAATGGGCGCATGGTGATCATAAAGCTTTATAATGTTTTCATTAAAAATGCGTACTTTTTCGTCCACTGTAGTAGCCGATAACAGTGAACTCCAGTTAAGTTCAGCGGCTTCTTTTTTTAACTTTTCCACATTCATGCGTTTAAAGGAACGTAAGTGCAATATCTTAGGAATGGATTTGGGGGGTTTTAGAGTGTATGATAGGTAAATGAGGTCATGATGTGAAAAACCAGGAGCAGGAAATTGACCGTGAGAAGAAACAAGGGAAGGAGCGGATGTAAGAATTAGATCGAGCCAGGTATCATCCGCATCTACATTGTGATGAGTGGCTTGCAGTGGTAAAATATGCAAATTGGCTGACTCGACTAATTCAAGGAGCTTATAGGAACGAGGGGAATGAGTAGCAAGGAGATTAGTGTTAAAATCTCCCATGATGATGTGATGCGCATATTCGGACCCTAAAGATTCCAGTACCGATTCGATACTGGAGAAGTAATCAATGGAAGGAGGACAGTATATGACACCAATTATGATTTTGACCCCCTTGACACAAACCTCAACAAAAAGGTACTCCGCAGCACCAGAATAAGTGGAAGGAGATAAGGCAACAACTTTATAGGGTAGGTTACTTCGGAGGTAAATGGCAACCCCACCCCCTCTCTTGTCGAGGCGATCGTTTCTAATTAGAATAAAGCCGGGAAGAGGGTAAACAGCTGAAAGAAGTTGAGGTTTGAGCCATGTCTCTGAAATCAGAACTGCATGCACGTCGGCGTTGGAAAAAGTATCTAACAAATCACAATAGTGACTAGGGACACTCTGTGCGTTTATATGACATACATTTAAGAGATGACGAGCTGGCTGATTAAATGTTTGCCGCAGCAAATCACCGAGCCCCTCCGTCATTGAGCAGAAACTATCGTCACTGGATTGGCTATCAGAATCAAAGGCGGAATAATACGAATCATTGTCGGAGATCATAACAAAATATAAATATAATATATTTATAAATATATATTAATATAATAAATATTATTATTAAAAAAAAAATACTAAATAAAACGGTACGTACTTCACTCTGCACCACCCGCCAGCTAAAACATAGGTACACTTTACATTGGAAAAAAAATAATGAAAGAAAACAAGACATTGAATAGAACTAAGAACACAATAGTAAATATTAATATTTCTGAACGCAACATGAATCTTCATTGGTAGGTTACTACTTGCTATCCCAAAAACGTCAAAGTTATAATTTGATAGCAAAATATCGTATACAATGTGGGTAAGACGATAAAAAAACATTAACATATCCAACCTAGAAGTTGTAAACATACGCCTCAGTTTTAAAAACAGGAATTAAATATGTAAGATGTGAAGAGGAACATGTAACACGTATAGAAATTCACTTATATACGGACAAATTAGTTCTTTCGCGGTTTCAAGACAGTATTTGAAGATTCTGCAGAACGAGTTAAACTTTTCGCATTGGATGAAGAACTCACAGACGCTTTCGGATACTTCACTGTTAACACATTCAACTCCTCCATGGTGGTGACCTTGAAGCGACTTCCATCGGCTAGTTTTATAGTGATGATGCCATCTTGGGTCCAACACGGTCGCATACCAAAGTGTTGTCGTGCTTGATTAAAAATTAGCTGCCGGGATTTTGTCAGGAACTCCTTTAAGGATATCCCGGTGCCCTTCAGCGTTGACTTGGAACGCCAAACAGCAGACCTGTGGTTGACATCAGCAAACTTCACAAGAATGGGTCGGTGGTGTTCTTTATTCGGGGCTCCGATCCGATGGCACACGTTGATGGTGGAGGCAGAAATATCGGTCATCGCCATTGACTTACGGATAACTCTTAGGACAGTAGCAGTGCAGTCCTCCTTTTCAGCCTCGGCAACTCCAAGAAACAGGAGAGCTATCCGCCGGTGTCTCGTCTCCATGTTATCAACCATGTGAACACACTCTAAAATCTGCTGACGAAGTAATCGAAGCATGTTCAACATAAGTTCCCGGAAGGTCCGAAACTCCTCAGCCACACGTGCAACGGTATCTTTAGCCTGTCCTCCGGTTTGCAGCTGCGCTTCGAGCTCAGCCATTCTCTTCATGAAGGTGTCTTCAAGCCTCGTTTGCACAGTTTGAATATCAGCGAGCTGAGCCATTATGTGTTCTATAGAGAAAGTGCAAGTGATTTGCTGGCAGGTGGTGTATGTTGTAGAAATAGATTACATAGGGTGCTAAAAACAATAGTACTGATACTGTGTACTATTACACATACAAAAATGTTATTATAACGTAATCAGATAAAATTATTATATTTATTTCGAAAATGAAAAAATATATTTTGGAAATACGTCTTCTTTTTGCGACACCTACCCGCAAAAAAAAAAAAAATTAATGTTTCTAATAAATAATTCTACTTGGAAATTGAGAAATCGATCCGATAGGAAACAGTATCTTTAATATGGTAGGTCGTGATACTCACATTGCAGGTTAATCTAGTGTCAGGACTATTTTTGTGACTGTGTATTTTTTAGACTTCATTGGTCCTGATGTTAAGTACAGTATAGTCCAAATATAATCCCTCCCATATATAGTTACTCGATTGTCGGCAGAATCACTCATTCTGAAGGTACTGGATATACACTGGCTCACCTCGGAATGCGACTAACCGAGCCACTATGGCGGGTTTTATACCATATATCCGGTGGTCGCTATCCAGTCAGGTACCAAAATATCAGGTACCCTTCCACCAGCAATCTTTTTTAATAAATTTATCATCTACTAGTTTTTTCTCGCGGCTCAGCCCGCGTGATTTGCTTTTTCCGGGATAAAAAGTAGCCTATGTTCATCAGGGATAATGTAGGATTCTAACGGTTTATTTAAGAACCGATTGACATTAAACAAACACTAAATGTTAAGTGAAGCTTACCACAATATATTAATGAAAACTACATCTAAGTCGGATAAGCCGTTTCTGAGATTAGCGTGCACAAACGCACAGATAAACAGACAACAATTCTAACAATCATGGTATGGGGTGCTATTGCGATGATAAAGGTCCCAATAATATTCTTTCTCATATATCTACCATGTACAGACTACGATCCGTTACATTTTTATTATATGTATAGATAGTAAAAAAAAAATATTAGTCAAATATCCTAATGCACTTATACAAATTCTGCTACTACAGATATTTCGCTTACAAAACGAGACGAACAGTTCCCTTAAATTCCGCCACTGCGATTGGTAAATCACTGGCTTTCATCTTGACGATTGATCTTGTCTCGTTGGTCCACAAGCGTTTACCGTATCAATTGTAAGAGTCATTATCTTGTTGGTTTCATGGCTATGAACTGGAGCGTATAGTATGTTTTTTTTTTATTTCCTTGAATGACACGTAGGGATTGCAATCCGGCGTCATTTTCAATCCGGCCGGATCCGACCGGATTTCCACTGATCCGGCCGGATCCGACCGGATCCGGCCGGATTGATCATGTCAGGGTGATTTTCGCTTTTCGGTTCAAAATGAACTGTTAGTAAGTTAATCAAGTGTTATTACTACACTACTTAATATAGGTAGTTTATAAAAAATAAAACATATAAAAAAATTATTTCCAATCTATTGGTAAGGTTAGACAACGAGCAAACAAATAAAATTTAGTAGTGTAGGTAACTAGTAAAATTTTAACGATAAAACAAGTAGCTCAATTTTCATAGATTTCACTTTCACATATAGATCAATTATTTTAGTAAGTAAAATTATAAAATCGAATATAATTAACCTTACGTAATTTATTGAAATGAGATCACAATAATTAATAAAGTATTTGAGAATGCTAACTATTGCAACAAACAAGTCTTATATTTATGACAGGCACCATCATGATTTGATGAATCTTTGTAATGAATGGCACAATTATCACAATAATGAGTTTGTCTTATAATTTCAACTTTTTAGTTTAATCAACTTACGAAAAATAATTATTTTCAGTAGAATTTTAAGTAATAATTGTCTTAGTATTCATTATACATAGAAAATCAATGTTGATTTTGAAAAAAGGATCGTAGAAAACAAATATTGTTAATTGTGTCATCTGCTAGTCGACTTTTAATAGAGCTGCAAATATAGCCTGCGGCCAAAAAGGCCCTTTCAGTTTCTACACTTGTCGGCTTTATTGTCAGCAAATAGTCATAAATAGCAGACAAGTATTCTCTTCGAACTCCGTCAAAACTTCGTGACCTTTCAAATGTAGTCATTTACTTTTTTAGTACTTTATGAAAATCTTTCTCTTGTTTAGTATGTAAGCTATAACACATGGTTTCTTGCTGGATTTGTAATTGTAATTCTTTCTGTAATGTCAAATATTTATTTAGTTAGGGCGAATCTAAGTTCTCTTCTACTATTTCTTCCAAATTTTTCTTTAGAGTTATCATCTTGAACAACTCTTTCCAAGATTTTTGTAATTTCTGATCGTATGCCTTTTTTCTCTGGCATAGTAAAGTACCTAATAATGCGACAACTCTATTTAAATATCTAAAAATTGTAGCACCGGATCCGGTCGCCGGATCCGGTATATTGGTACCGGATCCGGTGGACGTAAAATGATGCCGGATCCGCCGGATTACCGGATCCGGTTTTCCGGATTGCAATCCCTAATGACACGTCGCTTGCCTGATGGTAACCGCAACGCCTGCCCATAAACAGGTGCAACACCACACAAAACTTTGAATTATAAAGCACTGCATGGCACTGAACTGCGCTCGTCACCCTGAGACATAAGATGTTAAGTGTCATAACGCCCAGTAATTTCACTGGCTTCAATGTCCTTCAAACCGAAACAACAATGCTTACACACTGTTGCTTGGCGGCATAAATAGACAAAGCGGTTGTACCAACCCAGACGGCCTCTCGAATACGAGGGACCTACCACATTGTAAAATGTGAAGCAATAATAACGACAAATGAAATAATATTTTAATTATTATTGTGTATGGGTGCGGTATTGTATGACGAATATACATAAACATACTGATGGAATAAGGTTTTTAAATCTTAATGTCAAATAGTCTTTTTACTCTACGGCGATTTTTCCTGCAGTAGGACAACAATGATGATTAAGAATAATTATATGTAGGTACTTGTTTATCCCAAAATTCATATGAATTCTTCGTAATAATACGCATCTTTCGTGATATCAATATATCAATAATAAGTAATTAGCGGATAAACTTTGACACAGTAACATTAATCTGAAAATAACATTAATATTATATTTCCCATTTACCTACTTATTTATATGTTTTCCTTATCAATCCTAATGCGTTTCCGCGCTTCGCAGTTTAGAAGACGAACATACTATCCCGCCTAGCATAAGCCCACAAGAATAAATATCTCGCGCGCGAGACACAAATTTCTCTTTACCGTACTTGTACCGTAACGTGCACCCTACATAGAGAGAGTGTAAGGCTGCGGACTCGAAGTCAGCGGGCGCGGGGTGGCAGCGGCGGCGGCGCGGGAGCGGCGCGTTTCAATGCATAGATTTAAATGGACTTGGCCTCAAAGGCAGCGGCGCGGCGCGGGCGCGAGGAGCGGCTTACGAGCGGCGCGCGTCCGTCGAGCGGTGTCCGCGCGTCTGCATTGACGTAGTGTTGTGTATTTTCAAAAATGCCCGCCGACATGGTGGAGCAAATTATTTCAATGATTTTTTATATGGAACATCATATTCACATCAATTTCGTTCGCGAACAGACACTAATTTCTCATAGCAAAACACTACGCCGCTCTAGCGCCGCGCAATCTGCCCGCTGGCTTCGAGACCGGGTCCCCGCCGCTCCCGCGCCGCCGCCGCCGCCGCCCCGCGCCCGCTGACTTCGAGTCCGCAGCCTTAGATATAGAGATAATGCGAGAAACTCTGAATGTACACTGAATGGAAACTGAATGGTCATAATGTCATTTGAAATAGTACAATTAGTCATAGTCATAAAATTTTCTCGAGGCCTTATGTTAAGCCGTCAGGGCTTACTGCAATTGTCTTGAAAGTCGACTTAAGTTGGTGTTCGTCTCTAAGTCCAACGTATTAATCTAAATATCACCCAAGCTAGATGACGAGTATCAACTGACAAACCAATCGCATGAAGTGTAAGCCGGCGGCGCTCCTTCATTCCGCCAATCAGTCATATAAATTAATTACTGGACAGATGAATATTTTGTAGGACTCATGTCGATGCCTGTAGTCCCAAAATAGTCTTTGAGTTTGAGCTAAACCTGTTTTTTTTATAGCATAGGCCGGTAAACGAGCAAGTGGGTCACCTGATGTTAAGTTATCTCCACTGTTCATATACGCCCACAACACCAGAAGAATCATGTGCGAAGAGATTGGGAAGGGGAGGGAGATTTGGGCTTTCGGATATCTCACTCACCGTACAAAATGCAGCAGCAAGATGCTACTTTACGTCGGTTTTCTGTCAGACAGTGGTAACGACCCGGTCGAGCCGGTCCATTCATGATGTAGACAAAACTGTCCGCAGATGTATATATATAAAGTTTCATATCACGTGTGTACGTTCTCCGTCGACTTTATGCAGACCATAGCGTTGTCAACAAACCACTGTGGTTTATTCAATGCTATACTTTGTATTGTTTTAATAATTATTTGTAAAATTGATATTAAAAAAAAGATAATATCATAAAATAACTCAATATAATACATACCCGTATGTCGTTTTTGTTGCAGAAATACAACCTCATAACATTCCTGCCGATGGTGCTGTTCGATCAGTTCCGCTTCTTCCTCAACATGTACTTCCTGGTGATGGCCGTCAGTCAGTTCATACCCAGCATTCGGATAGGATATCTGTACACGTACTGGGGGCCGCTGTGCTTCGTGTTGGCTGTCACATTGTTCAGGGAGGCTGTCGACGACTTTAGACGATACAGGTATGATTCCTAACCTTCTGTCTGAATAATTTCGTTGCGGGTCAAAGACATTTAGGCATTCCCAACTCGACGAGCTTCACTGCTCGGTGTCGACAAAACTGCGTGCCACTGTTGATCCTGGTGCACAGGAGTTACAGTGGCGGGTGTGTGGGCGGGATAGTCTCTGATACAGGTATGATTCGGCCGTTTTTTATATCTTCACTGGATTTGCTTTCGCCACTCTGTCCGTGTGAAAATCATTTTTCTGAATAAAAGTAGTCTTTGTCCTAATACAAGCCATGGTCTACCTGCGAGCTAAATTTCATCTAAATCCGTTCAGCCCTATGGCCGTAATTTATTAGCAAACATCTGAATTCATAAACGCACAAACACCAAAAATTTTACAATTTACCTAAGTAGGATTGTACGATTCCTTGACGCATGGTGAAATAACTGCACAGAAGGTTAATTCCCGCGTATTGCGTACCGAAGACAGCCTGTTGATGAGTCTCTCTCGTCGGTCTCAGATTTGATCCACGTATCAAGACAAATGCTCGTGTGTGTATACTTGTTTTAGATATGGTTGTTGTGAGACCGAAAGTCTTTCGTAGATACTGACACCCACAACACAAGACTCGTATCTTACTGTGGGGTCTCGACTATGTGTTTGATTTTTGGGCATTATTTATTTATACAATTACCTTTTCCTCTTCCTGCAGGAGAGACAAAGAAGTGAACAGACAGAAGTACGAGCGTATAGTTCTAGATTCACCAGTCGATGACTACCGACCTTTCGTAATGGAACATGTCTCAGCATCGGAGCTGAGAGTCGGGGACATTGTGATGCTGCACAAGGGTCAACGAGTGCCCGCAGATATGATCCTCCTCCGGACAAACGAGACTATGGGCACTGTGTTTATCAGAACCGACCAGCTGGACGGAGAGATCGACTGGAAGCTGAGGTAAGTGTTAGAGATCTAGGACATCGTCGTACTGCACAAGGGTCAACGAGTGCCCACAGATATGATCATGCTACGGACCAACGAGACAATGGGCATTGTGTTTATCAGAACCTACCAGCTGGATGGAGAGATCGACTGGAAACTGAGGTAAGTGTTGGAGGTCTAGGACATTATAATACTGCACAAGGGTCAACGAGTGCCCGCAGATATGATCATGCTACGCACAAACGAGACCATGGGCACAGTGTTTATCAGAACCGACCAGCTGGATGGAGAGATCGACTGGAAGCTGAGGTAAGCGTTGAAACGTTTGAACAGGACATCGTAGTACTTCACAAGGATCAGCGAGTGCCCACAGACATGATCCTGCTGCGGACAAACGAGACTATGGGCACTGTGTTTATCAGAACCGACCAGTTGGATGGAGAGATCGACTGGAAGCTGAGGTAAGTGTTAAAATGTTTGAAAAGGACATCGTAGTACTGCACAAGGGTCAACGAGTGCCCACAGATATGATCATGCTACGGACAAACGAGACAATGGGCATTGTGTTTATCAGAACCGACCAGCTGGATGGAGAGATCGACTGGAAGCTGAGGTAAGTGTTGAAACGTTTGAACAGGACATCGTAGTACTTCACAAGGGCCAACAAGTGCCCGCAGATATGATCATGCTGCGGACCAACGAGACCATTGGCATTGTGCTTATCAGAACCGACCAGCTGGATGGAGAGATCGACTGGAAGCTGAGGTAAGTGTTGAAGGTCTAGGACATCGTGGTACTGCGCAAGGGTCAACAAGTGCCCGCAGATATGATCATGCTACGGACCAACGAGACCATGGGCATTGTGTTTATCAGAACCGACCAGCTGGATGGAGAGAAGCTGATATAAGACGTGTTGATGGTTTAGAACATCGTTATGCTGCACAAGACCATAGACGCTCATGTCAATACAATACTGATTATAGTATTGAATACTTCCTTAAAATCCGCTATAAAGATGTGACATTGAAAATCAGTAAGATCTACCAGAATTATAATAGAGCGGAAAATAAAAATTCCTTGTCTAAAAACTGGATATTATTTAGCTCAATACATTTTTTACCGCGGGGAAAATATATCCTAAAGATGCCTCCTCGATCTTGGTGAAGAGATGGTTATGCCTGAATCTATCCTACCGATCTAGTTCACATCCAATTAACTGCTAGATCGGGACCCTAATCAATTTTCATATGCCGGTGTACCCTGTACACTTCTACTTCGGCCTCCTTTGGCGCAAGTAGGACGGTTCTGATTTAGGCTGATTTTAGTCTCACGCTCACCGTCAGCGCTCATAGCTCAGCGCGTAGTTTGTCAGCGCTGAGGTTCAGCGTGGCTCGTTTTAGTATCGTACTGACCGCCTTACTGTACAGACAATGACCAAAATGCGGAGTAAACAAACCAAGTTGTTGTTTTTCTTCTCCTGAAATATTTTCAAACAATGTGTCCACAATATCCTCCCAGGCTTTGTTTCTTCCATCTTTATTTTTGTAGAGTGGATCGGATGCGCTCCACAATTTCTTCTTCAGGCGTACCTCATCGTATAACTCGACCTGTATCAGGCTGTATCCACTTCACGATTCGCCATGACTGTACGCGCTGACGACGTCCGATCCGCTCAACACTAGAACGCTCACTGAAAGCAGAGGCGCTCGTGCGATCGTCAGCGCGAACAGCTACGCGGGGCCGACGCACGACGCGTACGGCCGCGTAGCTATCAGCGCTGAACACCATGCGCGCTGATAGCTACGCGTCATTCAAAAACGCTTCCTAGAAGTTCATATATCTCGGCCATCAGCGCTGATGGTGCGCGTGCCGTCAGCGTAAGACTAAAATCAGCCTTATCCTTGAATACCTGTTTTGCTGCCGGTACCGTCACCGCGCTTTGCCTTCTTGAGGGCTGGTTGTAAGCTGCCCTTTCGCCTCACAATCAGCACGTTCTCAGAGTCTGCGGCAGCATGAGGTTTTCGCACCGTAAAGCCAGCCGTTTCTGGTTCATACCAAGATAATATACAAATGAACCAAGGTTGATCGTCTCCTACTGTGCGACGGCGACGCCCGCATGACGAATTTCACTCAACCTAACAGTAATTTAAAGATAAGATGCGAATACAATATACTCTCTTAAAAAAAACATGTTTATCTCTAGCGAACATTGTGGATCGTTTATCGACTCGCCGGTTGATGTTATGAGTCATTCCATCTTCCTTGTTGAGATAATAGTATCTAAATGTTTACTAAACATAGATAAGTAGAGTATTGTATGTATTTTCTCTATAATATAATATATTTGAATAGGTATAGCTTTTTTTCACATCGATCTAATTAACTATTTAATGATGAATACTGCCTCGGTGGCACACTTGTAATGCGAACGTGGTACGACTGCTGTACTGAAGTCTCAGGTTCGATCCCCGGTCCGCGTAAAGTGTTTTTGTGTTTTTCCATCACGAAATTCTCGGTATTAGCTCGGAGTTTGTAATTGTGCCCGATGTGGCAATAGGCTCGCCTTCTATCATATCATGGAACGGAGATAAACTCAGCGAAATGTGGGTGTGCTTGGTTACACCATTGCTTATGATTGTAAGTATGTTAATAGAAAAACCAAACTCATGAGGATAAACCAATTTTACTACAATACGCGCAAAACAACTTGACCGGTTTAAAGTTAGTCACGAGTGCCGTCGCGGCTATTGTTTTTAACGACTAAAAGGAGTGAGGCATAGAGGACGGGTCAAGTAATCAAGTTACTTTCAGCTCAGCCATGGTATTTTGTGGTTATTATTCTGTTTAACAAAATTATACCCAGTTGTGATGGTGTTGCCGGGATCAGTTGTTACGAGGTGGTAGGTCCCTCGTATGCGAGAGACCGTCTGGGTTGGTACCACCGCTTGCTGCCAAGCAACAGTGTGTATGCACTGTTGTGTTTCGGTTTGAAGGACATTGAAGTCAGTGAAATTACTGGGCATTATGACACTTAACATTTTATATCTCGGGGTGACGAGCGCAGTTCAGTGCCGTGCAGTGCTTTATAATTCAAAGTTATGTGTGCTGTTGCTTCTGTTTATGAACAGGCGCTTACCATCTGGCGAGCGCCTTGGTCGTCCCGTCATTCAATCAAATAAAATAAAAAAGTCAACCAAAGGCCAAAAAATCTCTCGTAGTCCTGATACCCACGACACAAGACTCGTATCTTACTGTGGGGTTAGGGCTATAATGTGTGTGACTGTTGGGTGTTATTTATTTATTTGATTATCCTCAAAGCACCGTTCCGATAATTTATTTAATTCCTCAGAATACCGCTCCCGTCGACACAGAAGCTGCCGACTGACGCGCATCTCCTGGACATCAACGCTCACATCTTCATCGAAAAGCCTGAGAAAGACATACACTCGTTCATAGGCACGTGTACGAGGATAGATGAAGAGGAAACAGACTCGTTGGACATAGAGAACACGCTGTGGAGTGGCAGTGTCGTCGCATCGGGTCAGGCTACCGGGCTGGTCATTTATACTGGTATGTACTACATACAATACAATGGTAGTGGTACAATACAGTGGTAGGCAGCGGCTTGGCTGTGCCCCTGGCATTGCCGATGTCCATGAGCGGCGGTGACCGCTTACCATCAGGCGGGCCGCTTGCTCGTCTGCCTATCAAGGCAATAAAAAAAAAATAAAAAAAGTACAAAACTTTTTTTTTTTAGCATAGGCCGGCACACGAGCAAGTGGGTCACCTGATGGTAAGTGATCTCCACCGCCCATGTACACCCACCACCAAAAGAAAATATTTCTTTATTGAAAACCATTTACAATGCAAGTAACTAAAACTAACAAGCTGGTGCTAAACCTATGGAAGACAATGGGCGGTCTTATTGATAGAAGCAATCTCTTCCAGACAACCGTAATCGTAATCTCTTCCAGAAATATTAAGCTAACACCGGTATTCTCGAATAGGTACGAAATCGACGTAAAATAGCGGCTTGCTGCTGTGTTTCGTACAGTGAGTGACATCAGGAGGCCTAAAACCCCCTCCTCTTCCCAATCCCTTCAATACCCCTTCCCTTTAAGGTTGGCATCGCGCCTATGATTCTTCTGGTATAGTGGGCTTACTTGGGCGGTGGAGATCACTTACTATCGGAAAAAAGAGAGAAACTTATAAAATCCATTAAAATAAAACTAATTTAAACGGATTTTATTGCGGTTTTTTTTTACTTTGATCCCGACGTTTCGAAAGCATTTCAGCTTTCGTGGTCACGGGGTGGAGTCGACCAGTTTTATTTCAATGAGTCTTATAAAACCCCTGTCTTTTGAGGTTCACACTATTAATGTATACTGTCTTTGTCCACACCAGGCAGCGAGACTCGCAGCGTGATGAACAACGCCACACCGCGCTCGAAGGTCGGCCGATTGGACCTGCAGGTCAACAACCTGACTAAACTGCTGTTCGTGGCCACAATGCTGATATCCCTCCTGCTCATCGTGCTGAAGGGATTCACCGGGCCCTGGTACGGGTTCCTGTTCCGATTCATGCTGCTCTTCTCCTACATCATTCCTCTCAGGTGAGAAATACTTGAGTGGTAGAGCCGCGCTGTAGACTATTTTGTCTACAGCAAGGACCGTTGGCCAGTAGAAATTGGGTCGTTATCGCTGTCTCACAGAAAACCGATGTAAAGTAGCGACTTGCTGCGGCGTTTCATATGGTGAGTTTCCGGAGGCCCAAATCCCCCTCCCAATTGTCACTTCCTTTTAAGGTCGTAATAGGCACGTTGTTTTCTTCTAGTATTGCAGGCTTTCACCGGCGGTGGAAATCACTTACCATCAGGTGACCCACTTGCTAGTTTGGCGGTCTATGCTATAGGAAAAAAAATAAAGGGCTTGAAACTTCAGGCCACAGACAACACATAATATAGTAGATAACGAGGTCCAGTGCCATTCTGAATTTCATGATTTGAAGTTTAATGAGGCAGTATATTATTTACAGTATTAATATTTTTATAAACTCAGTAATGTGAAATTTGAAAAGAAAAACATACCAAGATGTACCCCTATACCCGCCCCAACCAACCATCAAGTCATGACGTAAGCCCCTCGGGAGAGCTAGATATACACTGGCTGATCCTGGAAAACGAATTACACAAGGTTTGTGGGTCATTATGGCAGGTTTTAACACCATGTGTACGGTGGTCGCTATCCGGACGGATATGAATATCGTACCACCAGCATCAATTTACCTATTATAATAATAAAAAAAATATATATGTTACCCTTCCACCAGTCTTCGAGTGAACCTGGACATGGGCAAAGCGTTCTATTCCTGGATGATACAGCGCGACAAGAAGATCGAGGGCACTGTGATGAGGTCCACCACTATACCCGAGGAGTTGGGCAGGATTCAGTACCTGCTGGCGGACAAGACAGGCACATTGACCAAGAACGAGATGGTGTTCCAGAAACTGCATCTTGGGAACGCTTTGTTTGATAAGAATAATTTTCATGAGGTCAGTATGGGTCACTTTGTGTATACCTTTATCTTTATCGCGTTCCAGCATCAGCTAGTGTATCCGGTTTCCCGAGGGGCTTGCGACATGACTTGATGGTTGGTTGGGGCGGGTGTAGGGGTACATCCTTGTATTCCTGTGCCTGCATCGGTCATCCTCCTATCCTGTCGCAGGCCCCTCGCTTGGTTTCTTCTCTCTTCGGAATGTGAAGAAGCATTTATACAGACATGTGGTAACCACTGATTAGCTCATTGTTTGTCGGTGGTCGCTAGTTTTTTGGACTGCACTACGCTTACCATCAGGTACACCTGCACTACAGTGCAGTAACTTTGCTGTGCTCGGATAAAAAACATAAAAAGATGGAAAAAAAAAATAGGAAAATGTAATGACATAAAATTTTTCATCAATAATTGTTGTTTGTAGGTGGAAGCTCTGCTAACCCAGCACGTGACCAACGACGCTGCGTGTGTGGGGGCGTGTGGGCCAGCGAGTGGTGCGAATGGCGACGAGCCACCCGCACCCGCGCCACTCTCGCCACTGTCGCCCACCCCGCGGCAGGTGTGGCAGGCGGTGCTGTCCATCGCGCTGTGCCACAACGTCACGCCGGTCTACGACGTGATCGACCACCACTCCGACGAGGCGCAATCAGGTACCACACTACTACAATCAGGTCTTTTTTCTTTCCATAATAGGCTTGCGTTTGACCCTATCTCGCCTGATGGGTTTTTTTTATTCGATTGAATGACAAGACGAGCCAAGCGCTCGCCTAAAGGCAAGTGCTACGCCTACCCATAAACAGAAGCAACACCACACAGAACAATGAATTACAAATGCATGGCACTGAACTGCGCTCGTCACCCCGAGACATAAGATGTTAAGTCTCACAATGCCCAGTAATTGCACTGGCTTCAATGTCCTTCGAACCGAAATACAACAGTGCTTACACACTGCGGGCAAAAAAAATACAAACATTCACGCGGACGGAGTCGCGAGGAAAAGCTAGTTGAAAGTAAATGGAAAATGTTGTTATCCACAGACATGGGCAGCTCAGTGGTGTCGGAGAGCTGTGGCGGCGCGGTCCCTCAACAACAACTGTGCGACTACCAAGCCTCCAGTCCCGATGAGGTGGCGCTTGTTAAATGGACTGATATGGTCAGATTTATTTTATGATATTTTTTTATGAGTGGTAGAGCCACACTGTAGACAGTTTTGTCTATAGCATGAATGGGCCGGCTCGACCGGGTCGTTACCATTGTCTCACAGAAAACCGACTTAAAGTAGCGGCATACTGCTGCGTTTCGTACTGTAAGTGGGATATCCGAAGGCGCAAATCCCCTCCCCTTCCCAATCCCTAATTATCCCTTTTCTTTAAGGTCGGCATCGCGCCTATGATTCTTCTGGTATTGTGGGCGTATATGGACGGTGTAGGTCACTAACCTTCAGATGACCCACTTGCTCGTTTGTCGGCTTATGCTATAAAACAAAACATGTTTTTTTGCAGATGGGCGTATCATTATACCGCAGAGATCTACACAACATATCGTTGAAACTGCGAGCGGCCAACGAGATAATGCAGTTCAACATATTACAGATATTCCCCTTCACTAGTGAGAGCAAAATGATGGGGATTATTGTACAGGTAATGTATAATTATATTAATAATTATACATCGGATTATATGCACAATTATTTAAAAAAAATATTAGGCACTCGAGAAGATTCGAAGGGATAGTGTCTGGCACAGTGTTAACAACATCGAAAATGTCTAGCAATAATTATTTTGCATTGCTAACAAATAAAAAAAACCAACGAAAAACATTCATACTGTCATTTTAAAATCAATATTAGCATGTGACCCCCATATGTACACGCAAGCCCCTCCGCCAACCAAACTGGTGTCTAGTATAGTGCAATTATGTCGATTCCAGAAATTTAAAACATATTATACTAATCTATTCCGTGTATTGACGGGTGCAAACTAAATAAATATGTTTAAAGTAAGTGTGTAAGTAAGTTAAAGTCGGTAAAAATGTCTCTTCATTTCTGGAATAGGTCCTGTGAATAGACTATAAGTACCGATACCTATACCATATTGTTTTTGTGCAGGAAGAAAATTCAGGCGAGATAACCTACTACGTAAAAGGCGCTGACGTGGCTCTGGCGAAGTTGTTGGACTCCAACTGGCTCAGCGTGGAGTGTAGCAAGCTGGCGGCCGACGGACTGCGCACGCTCGTGCTCGCGTACAAGAACATGTCGCATGCACAGTACAAGGCGTTTGAGGTAACTAAATACCGGCATGTGCACCACGTATACTATATATACTGGCTCAGCGTGGAGTGTAGCAAGCTGGCGGCCGACGGACTGCGCACGCTCGTGCTCGCGTACAAGAACATGTCGCATGCACAGTACAAGGCGTTTGAGGTAACTAAATACCGGCATGTGCACCACGTATACTATATATACTGGCTCAGCGTGGAGTGTAGCAAGCTGGCGGCCGACGGACTGCGCACGCTCGTGCTCGCGTACAAGAACATGTCGCATGCACAGTACAAGGCGTTTGAGGTAACTATATACCGGCATGTGCACCACGTATACTATATATACTGGCTCAGCGTGGAGTGTAGCAAGCTGGCGGCCGACGGACTGCGCACGCTCGTGCTCGCGTACAAGAACATGTCGCATGCACAGTACAAGGCGTTTGAGGTAACTAAATACCGGCATGTGCACCACGTATACTATATATACTGGCTCAGCGTGGAGTGTAGCAAGCTGGCGGCCGACGGACTGCGCACGCTCGTGCTCGCGTACAAGAACATGTCGCATGCACAGTACAAGGCGTTTGAGGTAACTATATACCGGCATGTGCACCACGTATACTATATATACTGGCTCAGCGTGGAGTGTAGCAAGCTGGCGGCCGACGGACTGCGCACGCTCGTGCTCGCGTACAAGAACATGTCGCATGCACAGTACAAGGCGTTTGAGGTAACTATATACCGGCATGTGCACCACGTATACTATATATACTGGCTCAGCGTGGAGTGTAGCAAGCTGGCGGCCGACGGACTGCGCACGCTCGTGCTCGCGTACAAGAACATGTCGCATGCACAGTACAAGGCGTTTGAGGTAACTATATACCGGCATGTGCACCACGTATACTATATATACTGGCTCAGCGTGGAGTGTAGCAAGCTGGCGGCCGACGGACTGCGCACGCTCGTGCTCGCGTACAAGAACATGTCGCATGCACAGTACAAGGCGTTTGAGGTAACTATATACCGGCATGTGCACCACGTATACTATATATACTGGCTCAGCGTGGAGTGTAGCAAGCTGGCGGCCGACGGACTGCGCACGCTCGTGCTCGCGTACAAGAACATGTCGCATGCACAGTACAAGGCGTTTGAGGTAACTAAATACCGGCATGTGCACCACGTATACTATATATACTGGCTCAGCGTGGAGTGTAGCAAGCTGGCGGCCGACGGACTGCGCACGCTCGTGCTCGCGTACAAGAACATGTCGCATGCACAGTACAAGGCGTTTGAGGTAACTAAATACCGGCATGTGCACCACGTATACTATATATACTGGCTCAGCGTGGAGTGTAGCAAGCTGGCGGCCGACGGACTGCGCACGCTCGTGCTCGCGTACAAGAACATGTCGCATGCACAGTACAAGGCGTTTGAGGTAACTATATACCGGCATGTGCACCACGTATACTATATATACTGGCTCAGCGTGGAGTGTAGCAAGCTGGCGGCCGACGGACTGCGCACGCTCGTGCTCGCGTACAAGAACATGTCGCATGCACAGTACAAGGCGTTTGAGGTAACTAAATACCGGCATGTGCACCACGTATACTATATATACTGGCTCAGCGTGGAGTGTAGCAAGCTGGCGGCCGACGGACTGCGCACGCTCATGCTCGCGTACAAGAACATGTCGCATGCACAGTACAAGGCGTTTGAGGTAACTATATACCGGCATGTGCACCACGTATACTATATATACTGGCTCAGCGTGGAGTGTAGCAAGCTGGCGGCCGACGGACTGCGCACGCTCGTGCTCGCGTACAAGAACATGTCGCATGCACAGTACAAGGCGTTTGAGGTAACTAAATACCGGCATGTGCACCACGTATACTATATATACTGGCTCAGCGTGGAGTGTAGCAAGCTGGCGGCCGACGGACTGCGCACGCTCGTGCTCGCGTACAAGAACATGTCGCATGCACAGTACAAGGCGTTTGAGGTAACTAAATACCGGCATGTGCACCACGTATACTATATATACTGGCTCAGCGTGGAGTGTAGCAAGCTGGCGGCCGACGGACTGCGCACGCTCGTGCTCGCGTACAAGAACATGTCGCATGCACAGTACAAGGCGTTTGAGGTAACTATATACCGGCATGTGCACCACGTATACTATATATACTGGCTCAGCGTGGAGTGTAGCAAGCTGGCGGCCGACGGACTGCGCACGCTCGTGCTCGCGTACAAGAACATGTCGCATGCACAGTACAAGGCGTTTGAGGTAACTAAATACCGGCATGTGCACCACGTATACTATATATACTGGCTCAGCGTGGAGTGTAGCAAGCTGGCGGCCGACGGACTGCGCACGCTCGTGCTCGCGTACAAGAACATGTCGCATGCACAGTACAAGGCGTTTGAGGTAACTAAATACCGGCATGTGCACCACGTATACTATATATACTGGCTCAGCGTGGAGTGTAGCAAGCTGGCGGCCGACGGACTGCGCACGCTCGTGCTCGCGTACAAGAACATGTCGCATGCACAGTACAAGGCGTTTGAGGTAACTAAATACCGGCATGTACATCACGTATACTGTGTCGAGATCCGAATAAAATTATCATTTGTCGTAAAGAATATTTAGATCCTTGTCCTTACGACAATTGATTCTACAGGTATCGACATATACCAGCTTTGTGTGAAGTAGGCAAGCTTAAAAAATATCCGTTTGTCGTTACTTTTTCTTTTACATATCGACATTTTATGGGCATATATTTTTCATTTTTTATTTTATATCGACGTTTTGTCAAATAGAAATCATATCAAAAACGACGATTTTTTTATAAGATGGCATAAATTTCGTCCAAATTACAAGACGATATTAAGTTTTTTTATAATGAGTCAATAAGATAGTCCAAATGTCTAAAACAATAGATTTTCTTATGTCGATATTTTTTAAAAATATCGATGCTTTAATTGCTCTAACGACATGTCTAAAAGGTACATTATAAACAACGGTCGGAAGTGTGTACGAAAATCACTAGGACTTTACATTTCAACTCGGCCGGATTAAAATGGAATTATAATGAGTCCTTATAATTTTTAACTTTATCGATATTACTAACAAACATTTTCGACTTAATGACCAGTATTCATCATCGATGCCAATGTTAAGAAAAAAATTTCATTGTTCCAGAGTGAATACAAAGAAGCACGTCTGAGCGTGACCAATCGTAGTGAACGCACGTTTGCCGTGATGGCGAAGTTGCAGCGCGGCCTGCAGCTGTTGGGACTGACCGGCGTGGAGGACAGGCTGGCGGACGATGTGCCCAGGACACTCGCCATGTTGAGGACCGCCGGGATAAAGGTAAGTGATGAACTTGACTTGATTGAGTGGTAGAGCCACGCTGTAGACAGTTTTGTCTACAGCATGAATGGGCTGGCTCGACCGGGTCGGGTCGGCCTATGCTATAAAAAAATATTTTGTTCCAGATCTGGATGTTGACCGGCGACAAGCTGGAGACGGCGCTGTGCATCGCCCGGTCGCTGCAGCTGGGCGGCGGCGCGGGCTGGACGGCGGCGCCGGCGTGTCGGCTGCGACGTGACGCGCACGCGCTGCTGCGGGACCTGCGCGCAGGACCTGCAGGCACTGCCGCCGCGCCCGGGGACAGGCTGATGGACCTCATCATAGAGGGGGAGACGCTTGATGTGAGTGCTTTACTATGTCTCGGTCGCTACAGCTGGGCGGTGGGTCGGGTTGGACAATGGCGCCGGCGTGTCGGCTGCGGCGCGACGCGCACGCGCTGCTGCGGGACCTGCGCGCAGGACCTGCAGCCGGAACCAACACTGCGCCCGGAGACAGGCAGATGGACCTCATCATAGAGGGGGAGACGCTTGATGTGAGTACTTTACTACGTCTCGGTCGCTGCAGCTGGACGGCGGCGGCGGGGCGGGCTGGACGGCGGAGCGCCCGGGGACAGGCAAATAGACCGTTATGGACCATTATAGAGGGGGAGACCATGATGTGAGTGCTTTACTACGTCTCGGCCGTGATTTGCAGCGCTCGGTTGTATAGCCAGAGCCTGTTCTATCATATGACGAACGGAGCGGTCGATCTAAACCCAAAACCGGTTAGGAGGCGCCTTTTTTTGTCGCGGGGAAAAGCGTTTTATCACTACCGCCCCGCCCCGGGGGAGGCAGGACGGTTATGTTGGGCTCTGCCGGCCTTACGACCCAGCGTTGAGTCGCCCGGGAGAAATGGAAAACATCCGAGGGCGACCGCTGGGCCGAGTTACTACACTATGTACACCCTATGCCGACAAATACCAGCTAAAAACCCCGCGATTACCTTCTTCGGTCCCGGGGTGTCCTTGAATAATCCAAGGATTGCTACCGGAACCGCCCCTGCACGGTGCCTTGCGGCCCGTCTCAGAAGCCCCCGCGTACCGAAAAACGCCCTCGGCCTCAACGACAGCACGAGGCCTACCACCCGTGCTACCGTCTATCCCCGATTAGAAGGCGCCTGCGCATATCCATCCAACTGAGTTCAAGCTTTATACATACCAAAAGTATCCTGAATTTCGGCCGGGTGATCTCAGCCTTTTGGATGCTATGAAGTTTTACATTTTCTTGTTGTAGGTGTGCCTGCAATGGTACGAAGAGGAGATGGTGGAGATACTGCGTGGGTGTAGCGGCGTGGTGGTGGCACGGTGTTCGCCCACACAGAAAGCGCGCGTGGCGAGACTGTTGCGTGCCAGGGGTCACGTGGTCGCGGCCGTGGGCGACGGCGGGAACGACGTCGCCATGATACAGGAGGCTGATATCGGTTAATATTCGTGTAGATTTTTTATATCCAGCTATTTTTTTTATTATGATATGTATTTGAGTGGTAGAGCCAAGCTGTAGACATATTTGTCTACAACATGAATGGACCGGCCGAGTCATTACCACTGTCTCGCGGAAAACCGACCAAATCCCCTCCCTTTCTCAATCCCTAATTATCCCTTTCCTTTAAGGTGGGCAACACGCTCATGATTCTTATAGTATTGTGGGCGTACATATGCGGTGGAGATCACTTACTATCAGGTGACCCACTTGCTCGTTTACAGGCTTATGTTACAAAAAATATATATACACATCCGCCTTCTACGCTTTCAGTCACCTTTTAATCCCTTAAGACAATAGCTACGACGCTTTTTTTTCTTGCTTGTACTATACCTAATGGTAAGCGCTGTGTTTGGGCCTCCGGATATCTCAGTCACCTTACGAAACGCATTAACAAACCGCTACTTTACGTTGGTTTTCTGTGAGACAGTGGTAATGAACCGGTCGAGTCGGTCCATTCACGCTATAAATAAAACTTCCTACAGCGTGGCTCTACCTCTTTATTTCACTGTTTGTATGAGCGGAAAAAAGTTTATTTTGCTTCTTTCTTATATTGTTTATCATCAGGCGAGCGAGCCGCTCATCTCCTGATTCGAGTGAATAATGGTTTGGTCAAACAGCGAACGGGGCGGGATGGCAACGCGACGCTGACGGGACGTGAGCAGTTGTAATGCATTATGGTGCTGCCACACCGATGTTATAAAATGTTTACAAACATTTTCTAACATTAAAATTGTTACATTTTGTTAGGAATTGTTAGATGTTTTAAGTGCTCCCACACAGACGGAAAATGTTTGCAAACATTTTCTAACATTTTACAACATTTTCTAACATTGTTTAACATTTTATAACATTTGAAAACATGACATCGGCCCTTCTTCTTTGACGGCGCCGGTCTCAAAAGTACCGCCGCCCGCGGTAAAAAAAATGTAAAAAAATGTTACAAAATGTTACAAATTGTTAAGAAATGTTTATTAAATGGTACTGCCACACCGCTGTTATAAAATGTTATATAACATTTGTTAACAAACATTTTCTAACATTTTATCACAATGTTAGATAATGTTAATAAATGTTTAATGTTAGAAAATGTTATATAACATTTTATAACACCGGTGTGGCAGCACGATTAGTCGATATAGAAAATGTCACACAGAACCGTCGCGCTCGACGCTTGACTATACGCAGTCCCGTCAGCGTTGCGTTGCCGTCCCGCCCCGTTCGCTCTTTGATCAAACCGTAATATGAATGCGTATACTGTGTGGCGATAAGGTTATCACATTAAATAATACCACATATACTACATGTCATTCTTTAACCATACACAAAAAATAAATGAAATACCCACGATATCTTAGTCAAGGGACATTTTTTTTCTGATTAAACATTTGAGAACATCATGTAAATGCATAAGGATATCACCTGACAAATACTGCTAGGTCAATGACCCACGAGCGGCGATGAGACGCGGACATGTATGAGACAAAGTACCTATCGCTGCGATGTCGCCGCTTTTACAAGTCATTGAACTACTATTTAACAAGGTGTTTTATTTTATGACAATTTTTAAAGTATTTATTTTGTTTGAAAGTTGCATATTTTTATTTTTGGTATAAATGGTTATTTTATACTTTGTTTAGGTAATAATAGTTTGGGTTCTATTACCTAAAGTGAAGATGGACAATTATAGACAAGTGTTGAGTACCATGGTTTAATCGCGACTGTGTATATAGAACTAATTTCAGCGGGCGCAGCCGCTACTATAATATATCTAGAAATCTTACTTACTAAGCATATATTACATTCGTCCCTCACGCATACTTCGCGCAAACGTAATACATGAAACCATGCTTTACATGTGTGTCCCTACACTTTGAATAAACTTATATCCACTAGTTTTAACCGCTGTATCATTTAATGTGATAACCAAATCGCCACTCGGTATGATGTGAAGTGTGCGAGTATAGTATATGTATGGGTCCGGGGTGTGTGTGCAGGCGTGGGTATCGAGGGGGTTGAAGGTCGCGCGGCGTCGCTGGCGGGTGACGTGTGCGTGCGCGCGTTCGCTTCGCTCGCCGCGCTCGCGCTCGTGCACGGCCGCCGCTCACTCATGCGCTCCGCCGCGCTCTGTCTCTTCATCGTGCACCGGGGGCTCATCGTCTCCACCATGCAGGTGATGCAACCTTCTTTTTGAAGTGATAACTTCTTATGGGAGGGTGAACCGAAACGTTCCGTAACGCGAGCGGTCCATCGACCAGACAGCGTTAGCCGACCTCCCTGGAACATCGATTATATCGAAGTCCCAGGTGGCGTCACACAGTGACCAGTCAGCTTGGACCGGACTTTGACTGGTCTTTGGCCGGACTTAGACTGAACTTTGACCGGACTTTAACCGGACTTCGACCGGACTTTGACAAGACTTTGATAGGGCTTTGACCGGATATTGACAAGACTTTGACTGGACTTTAACCGGACTTTGACAGGACTTTGACCGGATTTTGACAGGACTTTGACCGGACTTCGACTGGACTTCGACCGGATTTTGACCGGACTTTAACTGGATTTCGACCGGACTTTGATTGGGCTTTGACCGGATTTTGACAAACTTTGACAGGATTTTGACAGGACTTTGACCGGATTTTGACAGGACTTTGACCGGACTTTAACCGGACTTCGCCGGACTTTGACAGGACTTTGATAGGGCTTTGACCGGATTTTGACAAACTTTGACAGGACCTTGACCGGACTTTGACCGGATTTTGACCGGACTTTGACAGGACTTCGACCGGATTTTGACCGGAATTTGACCGGACTTTGACAGGACTTTGACCGGACTTTGAATGAAGTTTGACAAGGCTTTGACATGACTTTGACCGGACTTCGTAACGTAACGCGTTACGGCGCCACTCTGGCTTCCCTTTCTCTCACGCATACGGCAGCAGTAGGCAGGCTCCTCCGCTCTCACTTTAACCCACATTAGTTTAAGTTATCACTTCTGTCGAGCGTCCCGAGACGCACACCTTTTTTTTATTATCGCGGGGAATAGCGTTTTATCGCCCCGGGGGTTACAATAATGTTGGGCCGTTGAGCCGCCCGAGTAAGATGGAAAACATCCGGGTGACCGCTAAGCCGAGTCCCTAACACTATGTACACCCTATGCCGGCAAATACCGACTAAAAACCCCGCGGTGGCCGTCTTCAGCATATTAAGAACAGTCCCGGGTTCCCAAGGCGAGAAGTGCCCCGCCGTCAGCCGGAACCGCGGTGCCGCCTTGCGCCCCATCTCCAAATGTGGGGGGCTCAAATAAATAATAATAATAATCGCGTACCAAAGGACAAGACGACCTAACTTAGGTCGTCGAGTTCAATCAAATGTGCAACGGGCTACCTCACATGCAATAGTACAAGTACCGCACTTAATCCAATTTTTTTTTTTACATGAAGTGCATAACTGTGTTGCATTTAATGTAAATAAAACATTTGTATTAAGTTTTGACCACATTTTACTCAAATATAATTATGTAAGTGATACGAAGTTCACCAAATCATCTAGTCAATATATATTTTACGTTATTAATTGCAGGCCGTGTTCTCAGTGGTGTTCTATTTTTCATCGGTGTCACTGTACCCCGGGTTTTTGATGGTCGGCTACGGTACTGTGTTCACAATGCTGCCTGTTTTCTCGCTGGTACGTACACTTCATTTTATAACCAATATCGGACAATCGTGTAAGTAGGTCACCAGAATGTAAATGAACATCTATCTTTCGATCCTTTTTTTTATCCAGGCTCGGCAAAGCGACTACGCTACACCTGATGGTAAGTGAAGCTCAACTCAGGAAAAGTGTAGACCAACGATAAACGTCCATCGTAGGTCGGCAAGATCATGCCGGCCTGCCTAACTGCTACTTCACACTCCGTTTAAAGGACCCTATATTATAGGAAGGAGGGAACACGTGTGCCGGCAAACTATTCCACAGCAATAACTTGTACTAAACTAAAAATGAGGGGCATATGCGTGCTGAAGAATGTAATGAAAGTGAATAAGGCAAAGGTAGAAATTCGTTGTTTCGACATACCCCTAGAATTAAACTTTTTTTATTTGATTGAATGACGAGACGAGCAAGTCGCTCGCCTGATAGTAAGCACCACGCTTGCCTATAAACGGAAGCAACACCACACAGATCTTTGAATTACAAAGCACTGCATGGCACTGAACTGCGCTCGGTCACCCTGAGACATAAGATGTTAAGTCAGTGCCCAGTAATTTCACTGCCTTCAATGACCTTCAAACCGAAACACAACAGTGCTTACACACTGTTACTTGGCGGCAGAAATAGTCATCTTTTTTTCGGAGGTTAACAATATATATTTTAATTGCAGGTGCTCGACAAAGACATACCAAGTACGACGGCTCTCAGATACCCGCAGCTTTACAAACAGCTGACGAACGGACGACAGTTGTCATACAAAACATTCTATATATGGACCGGAATATCGATATATCAAGGTATAACATACAGAAATCAACTTGGCACCTCAGTGGAATGCGCGTCCCCTCCCACCACACCCCACCGCCTACCGCTCTCGCCCTCGACGCGTCATTACGGTCAGTAAATTAAACACTACCGTTACGCACGCGCCTCCTTCGTGTTTTTTTCTTTGTTATTATTGTTATTTTTATGGATATAGAACTATTACCAAAAAATATACCTACATTTAACCCCCTTATTGATAAACGCTGAATAGGTATCTATTGATTAATTATTATATGTTTAGCGTCAGTCACACATTTGTCATCTGTCAGAGTGAGAATGAGACAAAACATATTTTAGTAACCAATTTAGTAGGTACGCACGCGAACCCACGCCCGTGAACTTCGCTTGAAAACGTGCCCATCCACATTCGCAGTCACAATAACTTGTATCGATGGGTCTTATAAGGGTACTTGAATTTTTTATGCAGTTAGTATGTACATTCCTATGACGTCATTACACCGAGGTGCCTAGTTAACTTCTGCGTGTTATATGTGCTTACAATTCTGAAGCTAGACCACTTTATGGATAATTCAACTCATTCTTTCTCGTCTTACATTACACTTTATTCCCGAGCGATATTTTTGCACAGAAATGCAACTGCGGATGCTGCTATATGCTAGATTTTTTTTATTTGATTGAATGATGGGAAGAGCCAAGCGCTCGCCTGATGGTAAGCGGCACGACTGC
The DNA here is from genome assembly GCA_949126905.1 of Amorpha juglandis. NCBI lineage: Eukaryota > Metazoa > Arthropoda > Insecta > Lepidoptera > Sphingidae > Amorpha > Amorpha juglandis. The sequence continues at coordinate 3,403,023 of OX421368.1, forward strand.
ACATAAACAGAAGCAACACCACGCAGAACTTTAAATTACAAAGCACTGCATGGCACTGAACTGCGCTCGTCACCCCGAGACATAAGATGTTAAGTAATTTCACTGGCTTCAATGTCCTTCGAACCGAAACACAACACACAATACACTGTTGCTTGGCGGCAAAATTGGACATAGCCGTGGTACCAACCCAGACGGCCTCTTGTATACGACAGACCAACCACCTTGTAGTAGATTACACCTACATATTGTATACTACTAAGCTGTATATTTATATCTCGTCTGAGCATAGGATTCTTTTTTTTATTCGACCATGGCAAAGTGACTGCAATACAACTGATGGTAAGCGTAGTGCAATCCAAAAAACCAGCGACCACCAACAAATTATGGGTTTATCGGTGGTCACCAGTCATGCCGGCCTGTATAAATGCTTCTTCTCTTTTCGGAGAGGAAAGAAGCAAATCGAGGGCCTGCGACAGGACAGGCGGATGACCGATGCAGGCATATTAACACAAGGATACCCCTATACCCGCCTCAATCAACTGTCAAGTCATGTCGCAAGCCCCTCCGGAGAACCGGATATACACTAGCTGATCCTGGAACGCGATCCACACAAGGGGTGTGGATCACTATGGCAGGTTTTTTTCTCCTTATTGATCTCAGTGTTTACCTTTTGTCACCAGGTGGCGTGATAATGTACGGCGCTCTGGTCCTGTTCGAGGACCAGCTGATCCACATAGTGGAGATCAGCTACACGGCGTTGATACTGACGGAGCTGATCATGGTGGCGCTGACGGTGGTCACGTGGCACTGGCTGATGGTCGGCGCGGAGCTCGTCAGCCTGCTCATGTACATCGCCACGCTGCTCATATTCACCACATACTTTGGTGAGTATTTACAGACCGTTTTTGAAGTGATAACTTCTTATGGGAGGGTGAACCGAAACGTTCCGTAAGGCGAGCTGTCCATCGACCAGCTAGCGTTAGCTGACCTCCCTGGAACATCGATAATTTCGAAGTCCCAGGTGGCGTCACACAGTGACCAGTCGGCTTGGACCGGACTTTCACAAGACTTTGACCGGACTTTGACCCGACTTTGACCGGACTTTGACCGGACTTTGACCCGACTTTGACCGGACTTTGACCCGACTTTGAACCGACTTTGACCCGACTTTGACCCGGCGTTTACCGGACTTTGACCGGACTTTGACCAGACTTTGACCGGACTTTGACATGACTTTGACCGGACTTAGTAACGTAACGTAACGCGTTACGGTGCCACTCTGTCTGGCTTCCCTTTCTCTCACGCATACGGCAGCAGTAGGCAGGCTCCTCTCCCACTTTAACCCACATTAGTTTAAGTTATCACTTCTGTCGTGCGTCCCGAGACGCACTCTTTTTTTTTTTTTGTGTTGACGCTTGCTGTAAGCCTGACGCTAGTCGGCTGTAGACAGCTTCACCGGACTTTCAGGTGTGCGCTTCAGGCGCTCTCAACCCTTACAGACCACAATACTGTTGAAGCTTAGATACGATTCTATGGAGATATAAAGAAAAGATCGTTGGATAGAGTGTTGTAATGGAACGTTAGCCAAACAACGCCATCTACCGCCGCGCCAGAACATTCACCTGTCAGTGATCCGTCGATTTTGTTCTCTCTCTCATCGTCTGCGCATCGCGTCACCTCTTGCTATTAATTGCTTAATATTATATACTTAAAAACTAGTGTTATTTGGGCATTTCATTTCTACACAGAGTCAGGTAGAGCCGGCGATTTATACGCCGTTTAAGATTATTAAAGTGGAAGAACGTCAATACTAGCCCCCAGTTTTTTTTTTCTAATTGCACCTCGACCCTTCGACATAATTATCGATGAAAATATTTTATGCGCGAATAATCACTGTTTACCTACAGAATATTAATCTTGGCAAATAAGAGCAAAGCTTTTATCTATGAAAGGCAAAAAAACTTTTTTTTCAGTTTTTATTATTATTATTCTGAGTATCCATTGTGGTTATTTGCTGGAAATCATTTTATCGATATTATGTCGAAGTATTGAGCTGGAATTTAAAAAAGAAACAAAATATTGAATTTCCGCCGCTAGTTATGTCTCGAGGTGACCAGCGCAGTCCAGTGCCATGCAGTGCTTTGTACTTCAAAGTTCTGTGTGCCGTTGCTTTTATTTATGGGCAGGCGTAGTGCACACTATATGGCGTGTTACCTGCTTGTTGCTTCATTCAGGTTAATAAAACAAAGACTAAACATTGACAGAAGGCAGACAGAGTACAGGGCAAGGTCACCAGTTAACGACGATTACTTTTTCGATACATCGAACCAGTAGGGATAATTTTTTCCCTAAAAATATCGACTAACACAATGTCTTTTACAGACGCAGATTTCATAAGACACTGGGACTTCTGGTGGAAGGTAATTACAATAACGTTAGTGTCCTGTCTACCGCTTTATATAGTCAAATACATGCATAGGAAATGGAGCGACCGCCAGTACAAGAACATACGAACATGATCCCTATTACAGTATACGATTAGGTTTATTTTTCATTGTGATTTACTCAATCACTGTCGTCTGTACACCTTGGAGCAAATGTTTGTGCCAAATATCTTGGAATATTATATATTTTATATGGTTGGATATGGTTAAAGCATATGCATAGCATAGCATATAAGCAATATGTGCATGATGTTATTTGAATTAATTATAAGCATTAATACAGATTGTCTACTTTATGCAAGTGGATGGTAGCGGCGTCACAAACTTAATCGAAACTTGTTTAGTAAAAATTATATTGTTATCTGACAACAACAGGTCATGTGATTTGCTATACATGCCTACGCCATGACAAAAGTTATTTCAAATTATTAAAAATTACATTGTCAATTTGAAATCGTTGGTATATATGAAAATATTTGAACAAACATTTGCTCCAGTAATGGAGACGTAGTTTTTTTTTTTTAATATTAAGTGCACATTTTCAAGCACTATAATAATGTTTAATAACGTTAAAGTATTTTAATAGTCTAAGTTTAAATTTGTTAACGTATGTTAGGTTAAACCTCTGCGTGTAAGTATATAAAGTGTATATATAACGGGTGTTACGACGAATTATGTATATATTGTATCCTGTTGTTATGTGAAATACTTTTATATAAATCTTCCAAAAAGTGTAAACAACTGTGTGAAAGCATTAAAAATGCTCAATCGACGTTAAACCGCCATTACTTGATTTCATCTCATGTAAGTGTGTCAGTTTATAAAACTCAGTAAATCTGGATTTTTAATGTTCCAGAAATTATTTTTTTTATAATTTAATTATTCATACTGCCGCATACAAAGACGTCAATCTACTTTAATAGAGACATGATTATGATAGTAGGCATGATTTTTTATTATTGGAGTCATTAAGTTTTGTTAGCCCAAAACTTATTGCATAAAAAAATATTAATCCGTCCAAAAATAAATTAGTTCAGGTGAAACGTCGGCACTAGTCCGTGACATTACGAGAATTACTCCGATCCTTTGACATAATATCGATAAAAATTATTTTGCGCAAATAATCACAATACACGGAATAACACCAATGAAAACTGTAAATATTGCTTTAAGGGTTATTTAAATGTAAATGACTAATAAGAAAATAAAGTTAATGCTTCTATACAATTATAGTTTATTATAAAGATTTTCATCGATACAAAGGATCGAGCTGCAATTTTCAAAATAATAAAAAAAACAATTTCGCAGACTAGTGCTAACATTCCACTATAAAAGCCATTCAAATCTAATGGAAGGGGTACTCGTCAAACGAAAGTGACGCAAACCTTGACGTCATCATGCAAAATTACCATTACAGTGCACGCCGAAGGGTGCAGTTCCGAAGGCTGTTTTGCTAGCGAATAACTAGACAAGAAACTCTAGCGCTCCTTTCAATACTAGTTGACAATTATAATTGAGAGAATAAAGGCTTTACAATATTTAATGGGATTTTAAAAATGTTAATTGTTATCAATTGGATTGAGTAACTTTTTATGAATTACGTAAGTTTTAAGTTATGAAAAATTCAGGTTTAAGTAAACTAAATATCGATTTAAACAATTTTATTTACAGTGAATATGTTTGTTTACACTATTTGCAAGCTTTATTGAAAAATAAACAACATTGTCTCGATAACTGACTGAGGACACCTTATTAAAGTCATAAATCAAATATAACATCACACAAATAATATTGACGATAACTTTATATTTATTTTTAATGTGAAACCGCTTATAACACTGTTACAACGGTATTCGTTGGAACTATTTAAGATTTTCTCGTCGTACGAAATGCAGCAGCAAGCCGCTACTTTACGTCGGTTTCCTGTGAGACATAGTAATGACCCCGTAGAGCCGGACCATTCGTGCTGTAGACAAAACTGCCTACAGCGTGGCTCTGCAAAGTAAAAATTTAGATGGGTTCATTAGTCTTTAGATCGTTAGTTCTGTTGGTGCAAGTGGTCCTAAATATACAAAAGTAGTAACACCAATGCACAGATTATAAACTATTGTTTACTATTCACCTCTGCACATTTGTATGTTATATTGTTTTTTGTAGGGTATTTTCTTATAGTATTCATACGGTGTGTTTATATTTTATCAGATTTTATATAGTTTATTTTTTTGTTGAATTCAGTGTCGATTTTGAATGCATTCATCTGGTGGTAACATATTTTGTGTTATAATGTATCGGGGTGACGAGCACAGTGTAGTGCTATGCAGTATTTTATTATTCGAAATTCTTTATGGTATTGTTACTGTGTATGTATGAAGCGAGCAACCTCCTCTTTGTATCTACAAAATGTATGTATATGTATGTAGTTCAACGCATCTGTGAACGCTTTGTACTATGTGACTATTATAAATTCTATACCTTAATATTTGGGGCAGTAACCCGTCATCCGCCCTCGTATATCTATTGATACACACAGTTGTCGAGTCCATACAAACACATTCCATACACACATCGAAAATTGTGTACAAATGTGTTGGATCACTCATACTCAACTCATCGTATCCTATCACTGATTGACAGCCACCGTGGTGCAAGGGGCGAGTAGCCGGCTGTGAAACTAGAGGCCGCGGGTTCGATCCCCGCACCAAGACAAATGTTTGTGTATCCACAAATATTTTTTCGGGGTCTGGGTGTTGTGAGAGCGAAGGTCTTTCGTAGTTCCTGATACCCACATAACAAGATTCGTATCTTACTGTGCGTTCAGGACTATGTGTGTGATTGTTGCGTGTATTTTATTTTATCAACAAAGAATTATTGTTTATCCATTCGCACTCATATAAGTCGGCAACGCTGGCAGCTCCTACACATGTCTACTTGATTTAAAGCATTCAGTGAGTGCGTTCAAAGTTGACCTACTGATGTGAAATGTTACTGTGATTCGATTCTATTAATAACGGTCGGCATCCATACAAAAGCAGCAACCATATTAGCACCGCCTCACATCTAAATACAGTATTGAGAAAGGGACTTAATTCGTGTAGCCGACAATACAATATCGCAACTAGCAACTCTTCATTTCATATTATATAAAAGTGCAGTACCACTCACTCATTCACTCACTCACTCACTCACTGATTAATCACATCAAACCCCACTAAAGATAAGATCATGAAAGGTAAAGATTGTTGGACATTTACACTTTAAAGGGGAAAACGGGGTACACGCGTAAAATATATACTTACCAAATAACTTAATCCATTTCTGAATACTTTATTTTGAGTCGAGACGGTATTCGTCTTGTTCCGTGTGTATGGATGACGAGAATATATTAAGTGCAATGATTCCATTTATAGGACGTTAGGAGATATTTATAGTCATGGAAAACGGCCGCGTGCCTAATGTTACCATGGATTTTAGTTAATTATTACTATAGTTTGGATTAAATCACAAAAAATATTTCAATTTTATATAAATAGATTAAGTAGGTACAAAACTTAGATTGTTAGTTGTTTTATGTTTTGACAATGCGGGAGACAATGACCAAAGAATCTTAGATAAGGACTTGCTGTGTTTACAAATATGATACATGTCGATATTGTATCATCATCATCATCATCAGCCACAAGACGTCGATATTGTATATATAAACATAATGCTATCTCTTTCAAGCTAATTTCTAATTATGTACGTAAAAAAGGACAAATATATTTTAGCTTGTACCATACTGTCCACATTATCTATACCCATATTCATCAAAATTACTTCGCGACTGGTTTCGCCACTTTTTGCCCAGAAATTTATGCAAAAGGAACACATGGCTGAATATAATTGGACAAGAAAATATCCCACTCCTCGTTCGGATTTCCGGAGCGCCGAGCGCCCATCTCATTTTCAAAAGTTTTAGTACAAATTATTGAAATAAATTGTTAAACTCAGTACATAATACCGTTTGAATTTCAATTATTATTTTGTTAATTTATGTCAAATTATTTATATTTATCTATATAATCGCATATCGATAAATGTATAAAACAGGTTACGGGCAGCATTACGCCAACCTGCCATGTATAGTTGAGGCTGTTAGAACCAGAGTGGCCTAACTGCATTTTGATGACTTGACCAATTTGTATTTTCGTCAATTTAAACCACGGCCGAAATGGACTTATACTGCCATCTATATCAAGATTATGTTACCAATTTAAGGCCGGTCCGATCTTATAGATTAACATTTTAAAATTTCTGGCCGTTCTGGTTCTAACAGCCTCAGTTATAAGTATTACAATTTTTTTTCATGGTTACGCCAAGTTCTTATCTAAGATTCTTTGGTCATTGACGGGGAGTAAACAACTTCATAAATGGTATGTTCAAAATACCCGGAAATTTATATATATTTATTACTAGCATTACATATATTTTTAATTAGTAATACTTTTCGAGTCACATATTTGCACTATCATAACAAGTTAATTTACTAACGCTGTCGTTTTGTTTCTTTTTTTTAACTATGACGTCACATTCTTATTTTACAATTTAACTTACTAGTTTGACACTTCGACAATAGTACTTTGAACGTATTTGTAACTGGTACTAGGCCTGCTGATTGGCGTTTCCAATAATGTGGCTTTTAGATAAAAAATCTTGATTTTTCTCAATGGATAATTAAATTTAATAATAATAATTATCCATTTTGTGTGTTCTTATATTAATAGACCAATATTATGAATTATTCAACTTTTATATTAAAGATACGATCAACTTGCGGGTTTATACATGTTGGAGCCGCTCGAAAGTAACATAAAATTATGGTGTAATAATTTTAAATAACTGCTACAAAAATAACGTAATTGCTCGGGGAAAAATGTTACAAGCTAATATAATTTTAACTGTTACGATTATCGCAGCTTTTTACCACTGGCACTGACTTGCACTATGTTTTGTACTTTACTTGGTTTACTTTTTAATTTTGTATAATATCGAATTTGTCGTTCCGTGGAATTCTGACAGCTATAATTTTTTGACAATTTAAAAATGACAATGAAAATGACATTTAAATATAAACCGTTTTTATTGATTTATTTTAAAGTGGGTAGATCACAATGAGATGGGCCATCGTGGCCGAAAGCCGACTCGGAGGACAAAAGTAAAAAAATAATGAGTGTAAATATCAAAAAGTTTATTCATCACTTAGGTATGAATGACGTGACTAATACTGACAGCGTAGCGGCGGTGTTGCTTTTTTTAATGCGTGTTTTATTTCGAACGGTCAGCGACAATGATAACTGATTTAGATTAAGAAAAATAAAAATCCAACTAAAAAATAAAAAATAAATTTTAATGAATTCGAATTAGGAATAGTATACAAAATTTAAAAATATATATAAATTAAGAATAGTGTAAATAAGAAAAAATATGTATTTTATTGTAAAAAAACGTGGGGTGCTTTTTAAGACATTATTAAAATGATGATCCTTCTACTCATATCTGTCAATAAAATATTTTTATAACTATTGACACCATGCACCCCACGCTTTTTTTACAATAAAATACATATTTTTTCTTATTAACACTATTCTTAATTTATATATATTTTTAAATTTTGTATACTATTCCTAATTCGAATTCATTAAAATTTATTTTTTATTTTTTAGTTGGATTTTATGTAAAAGCGTGTTTTTTAGTTTTTTTAAACTATTATTTATTTTTAATTTTTTAGTTTGATTTTCTATAAAAAGGTGTATTTTCATTTTTATTATATTTGTGTTTTTATTTCTTTTACCATTTTTTGAAGTGAAACTTCTTTCGAATCTTTGTGATTGGAAAATTCGCTGAAACGTAAAAATGTCACGAAGGAGGTAGGAAAGAAACAAGTTTTACGAATGGCTTGTTCAACAAGCCATTTGTAAAACTGTACCCGATCAATCGCACAACACCCATTGTTCATACAAAGCGTCGGAGGTAATGATTCGCTGGAGAATCTTGACATCGCGATGTAAATGTGCCAGTGGCGCCATCTCTTGATTTTTCTTTCTTGTTTTATTTTAATGTGTTATGTAGACTATAATCCAATGTTCTATTATATTGCTGCCACTAATTGTAAATAATATAAAAAAGCGTGTTAAAAAAAGTGTTTTGCGAACATCCCTTACTACTGAAGTAATTTTAATAACAGTTGTAGGTAATCAATTTGTAATTTATAACAATTATTCAATGAAATATTTAAGGAAGTTTTAATTTTTACAATATTTATTTATTTTGTTCTAAACTCGTATCAAAATAACACAACAAAACAACCAGCGCCACCTTTATTGCATTTAAGCTACAAGTTGACTGAAAAAATCATGAGATGGCGCCACTGGCATATTACATCGCGCTGTCAAGATTTTATCCGACGTTTTGAAGTAGTTCAAAATCACGTTCAAAGACAAGTTACAGACAAACCTACCAACATTCAAACATACAAACATACCAACATACCAACATACATACGTCTGAAGCTAATAAAAGCGTGTTAAAAAAGGTGTGTTACATCTGATAAAGTGCGGAGTGATACCTACTGTAAAAAAAAACCAATCCATTTCTAATTAATGGAACTTCAAAAATTTAAACAATCTTGTTAACATGCCAAATATATTTTTTCCTTATCATTATTATATAAAGTCTCGAAATAAGCAATAAGGGTTCCTTGTTGGTGGGATAGTTTTCTATCTTGCAACATTTATGAAATGTCAAAGTTCTATGGAATGAAAAAATTTAGTACTTACGTCTTGCATAATAATTATTATAAACAACTAGTATTTTATTATTATTTATGTCTCGAAATGGCTTTACAAAACAACTATAATTTCTTGTAATAATTTAAAATGTGGTACAAACTGTTTAACATGTGATATCTTTTTATTTAAATTAAACATTATGATATCCAAATACTGTGTTATTATTTATGTCGATGCTGTCGTGTACCTACGTTTAATGTATAAACTTATAATAAGTAAATAATTATAATGGTTGTATATGATTGCATTTCATTAATGGTGCTGCCACACCGGTGTTATAAAATGTTTACAAACATTTTCTAACATTTACTAACATTATCTAACATTGTGATAAAATGTTAGCAAATGTTTGTTAACAAATGTTAGAAAATGTTTGTAAACATTTTATAACAGCGGTGTGGCAGCACCATAATAAAAAATGGTAAGCCTGACAAATAAAAGGTCGCCAATCAATTTTAAATATTCTTAAAAATAAATTCTTAAACATCCAACATAATATCTTATTCCATACCAACTAAAAATCCTAAAAATTAACGACTTGTAAGTAACTACAAAATATCTATCGTTTCGATGGCGGAGTAGTGAATGACGTCATATCGATCTCGGTCGCCGACGTGGACCGACCACGGGTAGAATGTCTAGAGATTACGCGTTTGGCCCAAGCTAGATTGCGGGAACTACTAGTCCTTCTCGTTTGCGTTTTAGACGTAGTAGAACTTAAGGATCTGGCTGAAGTGGAACTACCACTTTCAGACCACGACTCGCTCTGTTGCTCCTGGCAATAAGTCACGTCCGAATGCGACATCGTGCTTGTGGAATACGCCAGCTTTCGTGCTCTCTGGCCCTTCGGCGTGTTTAGCTTCACTTGGGAGATTGAAGTTTCTAATTGTGGTGGACTTTTCGGTGGGTCTTTTGGTACAATTGTTTTAGAATCATTCACACAGTCATCGGCATATTCGTCATCACTCTTAGAAGATATAGACTCTATTATGCTTTCCTTATCGCTCATTATAACTGCCATGAGTTTTTCTGCGTTCTCATTTAAATCATACACTTTCTGCGTATGTACGGAGCCGACTGACGACGATTTCGTTTTTGGAAGAGAGTGTTTCGCGCGTCTCCTGTCACTGTAGTAGATCGCGCTCTGTTGTGGCAACATCGCTGGTATGTTTGACTCTACGTTCGTATACGCTACATCTTTCGAGGGTGACTTTTTCGAACGTCTCGTGCATTTGCACGCGTTGCCTTCGCCGAATATATAATTGTAGCAGATCTGTAATAAATATATCGCCAGTGCAGCCAATAGCACAAACCCTATATAAACTCTAGGCGCCCAATCTGTGTTTATGTAAATATAGGATTGTGTAAGTGTCTTCCAGGGATGCCATCTCGCAACGCCATCATTTTGGTATTCAAAAAGATTACGCCGAGAGAGACCTTTTCCGTAGTTTTGGACAGCGGCTGCTATCCTCAAAACTCCACCATATGCTGCATACAATTTCTCGTCTACTAAATGTGGAGCGACCTCGCGCTTCATCCAGTGCCACATCTCATTGTTGAAATTTACAAAGTCAGGGTGACGACATTTCTCGGGGGAGCTCTGTAATATACATCTGGATGCAGTCGTGTAATACTTCAATAAAATATTTTCAGAATGAGGAGATAATAAGTTAACCAATCCGCCAGATTTAAAAGGTAAGGCTATGGCAGCAGGTGCGCTTTCGTCGTCTAATTTCGGTATTGGTAAGTGAATGCACGAATTTGAATCACGTTTTATGATCAAACACGAGCAAGGATCTAAAAATTTTCCCGAACCAATGACAATTTTTGTGACGGTTAGATTTGACCATTGTGGAATCCGTTCTGGCGATTTCCAACCTATGCCTTGCGTATTCAAATAAGTTTTTATTTCATCGTAAAAGTTTTCGAGTTGTCTCGCGTATCTGTACGGGATGTATCCAGCGTAATACGCAAATCTAACAGTAGGTAACATTTCGCTTCTCATATGTGCTCCCAAAACATCTGCTAAGGCGTCTTTAAGCAACGACGCTGTATGTTTATCGGTGTCTTTTTCTACGTAATTTAGTGTTGCACGGAAATATCTTAGAGTATTTTTTATATATCTGCTGTTTACTTTATCCGGGTTTACGGGATAAGGTATAAGCTTTTCAAAAGTTTTGCGAGCCCTCAATTTTGCGACATCGTCTTCATTCCAACAGTCGGTTCTAGGATTCCTATTATAAAATAAAGTACTACCGACATTTTTACTTGTTGCACATTTTATTGTAGTTGATATAAGAAAGAGGATAAGAAAGAACATTGAATTAAAATTTGTTATAAAATACTTTCATGTTAGTTTGACAATATTCCGTTTGTGACAGAGAAATGCCAGATCCACAGAGTACATTATTATATAACTGAAAGCCAGATCCTTAAACACTTTGACGTCAGAGTGCTCAGGCCCGTCAGGCTCAGAGGGGGTTAATCGATTCTTTGCTAAGGCAATTATTAAATAATCTATAATAATTGGAGATAATATATATTGGTACTAGACACTATATTGTACTACGCAACGAAGGAGTTAACAGTCTGGCATATTTTTGGCAGTATTGCGATGAATTTCACGCTGAATCTATAAAGGTAGCATTTAAAAGGTGAGACACCTAATAGTAAGTGATCTGCAAATGAATCAATACAATCATGGGTGTGTTGTCGTTTAGGGAATCTGCGGAGTTATTTGTTTGATAGACCAGCAGTACCCGAATTTTTAAAGCTCACAACAAACGCTCAACAAATCCCCATTAAAGGAACCTTACAATAAATGATAACAAATGAAAGACACTGTAATTTATACAATAAAATTCAGTACCTACCAAATATTCTTCGATACTTATAACCACTGAAGTACGAATACATGCAACATCTGTACTTTCATGGTTAATACGTTAAATTACAAAAATATTTAAATAATGCATTAGGTGTATAAGTTCATCTCTGTGGTCTGATATTTTATAAATCCGAACATACATTCGCTGCTATTTAATGACAAAAGTAATTGATTCGCGCCACTCTGATAACTTTTCTACGGAACTCGCTTTAGGATTTTTATGAATCGCCGCTCTAGACAATATTTTGGCATTATTGAACTTTGGCAGTTTTTCAGCGAATCTTGGGGAAGATGTCAATTTTTTTTATTTGTCACACTAGTCATTTATTTGTCGATGACGGGTAGTATGTTTGCGTCTGCCTCAGATCAAATATGAACAAGATACGGCCATAGCGTAGCCTGTGGTGAGACAGAGAGACCCAGCGCTTGTGTTGCCAGAATGTAAAAAAAAATCCATAATTATTTTATTTTGAAGTGATAACTTCTTATGGGAGGGTGAACCGAAACGTTCCGTAACGCGAGCGGCGCGGCGGTGAGCGGAAGGTTCCAGAATATTCGAGAAAGTTCCGTGAGACGTCGAGCGGGCCAGTTGACCAGCCAGCGCTAGCCGACTTCCCTGGAACTTCGATAATTTTGAAGTCCCAGGTGGCGTCACACAGTGACCAGTCGGATTGGACTGGACTTTGACCGGACTTTCACAGGACTATGTTCGTTTTTTTTTATGGCGAATAAACATGTTACCGTAATTTTGTTTTTGATATTGATAAAAAATGACGATCGATGAAGAAATATGTACTTATAATTTGGAACATGGTGCCGTAAAAAAGTACCAGGTTCGCATAAACGCGAAGAGAGTAGAATGTCCTCTTTTCATGGCGAGTAGCCGTAATTAATGAACAAATGACGATTAGGACAAAGAAAAACTTTTTAGGGTTTTTCTTATTTAGAAAATGTTGCCGTAAAAAGTACCAGGCTCGCATAAACGCGAAGAGAGTAGAATGTACTTTTATCATGTGGGCATGTTGCCGTAATTTTGTATTCTCGCATCTTGTTTGGTAAGTTTTCACTTCTGTCGGCACTCCCAGAGTGCAACTCGTATTTTTTTTTATTATATTTTAGTGAAGATTCTTAAAAGTAAAATAAAATACTATTAAAGGCTATTTATAGTATATTGCCCTATATCCTTATTTACACATTATTTTATATGCAACATTAATTAAAACATTAAAATAATTAAAAAAAACGCGTGTACCCTACGAATAGTGTGAATATCCTATTATTCATAATACCAATTAGTGTTATTAAAATTACGGGATAGTGAATTAAATGTTAGGTTTCACTTAATTTTTGTAATAAAAAGATGTGAATGGTTAATTTATTTATTAACACAAATTATGATACACGGGCTAATAACTTTCTAAGGTGTGGTCAAATTGAAGCAAATATAAGTACTAGTGTACGATATAAGTATTTCAACTGTAGTACCAAATCATGTGAATGCATTGCTAGGACATAAATAGAGCATTTTCTTTTTCCTCTAATGAGTAACATGTTGGCATTAGCGTGATATTATATGATGTCTAGTTTTTAATGACATCCGGAAGCGAAGCTCCTGTTGTGCTCTATTGCGACCCTCGGTGTTAGAGAGAGTAATAGCGCGTCGTTTTGCTAACACGCCCCTTCATTGACCTTTAAATTTAACTAATTTTGTATGAAAATTTCTGATACGTTCTATCTTTTGCGAAATCAGTTTTTAATTTTATGTTTTGGTGACTTGCATACTCCTTGAAAAATGCAGGTAACACATCTTAGCATTTTTAGTTGGTATCCAATTGATTCCACCGGTCGCTTGGATCCACCGATTTCTTTGTGATGGATCTTTAGGAAACCTGCAAATAAGACAAAACGAAAGATAAATTTCACTTCTTTCAGGAAATAAGTATTGAGTATTATATAACATATTATAAAAATATATTATCTACTTTAATAATAATTTATCGGCATTTTGCTTTAGTAACCGGCAACACTATTTTTAGGTTATAAAGTTAGATTTATGCATTAAAATAAGATTTTCGTAACAATTTTACCAAAATCTTGTGAAAATACTCGCCAATACAACAATCTGAAACTATTTTAATTCCCAGAAACAGATTTTATAAGGTACTAGCTGTCCCGCGCGGCTCCGCCCGCGTGATCTGTATTTTCCGGGATAAAAGTAGCCTAACAGTGGCGCCATCTGTCAGCAATGTGTCACGCACCGACGCCATCTACTTAAAATATTGGTTTGTAGTACATGCTATGTATCAGAGATGGCGCTGTATTTAAAAAATGATTTTCCCTATTTTCCCGCTTTTCTATTGAAATTTTTCCTAGATTTTCGTTGCTATAAACCTCACGGAGCCCGAGACCTTTCCAACGAATGCAAAACCGTGGAAATCGGTTCGTGCGTTCTGGAGTTATATCGTCAGGAAGGAAAACCCGACTTATTTTTATATAATAGATAAGATAAGACTTACATGTGAAATGTGACACCAGGATTTTTTCGCTCGCTACGGCTTTTACACTCAAAAATACTACACCCAACCATCATTAGAATACGATTTGATTACTATTTTAATACAAACACTAATAATAATCGCTATAAACACCTTAAAAACGCCAGGAAGTGCAGAAAACAATCACGCTATGGTTTGTTTGGCAAAGTTCGCAGCGTGACAAACAGAAATTATAGGCTACGCTGAAAGTGACAGCAATATTATATAGGCATCTTTGTCTAACACGTTCAATTACTTATATAATTATCTCGTTTTGCAGGGAAATCATTCTGTGATGGTCCTATCTATGGAATAGATAATCTAAGGCGTCTGCAGTAGTTTATTTGTCTCTGGCAGTGACTCTAACTTTACCGCAATTACGGTAGACACACCGTAATTTCGTTCAATTTTGCTCGATTTACCACCTACCGTAACATCTTTGATACGATATTAAAAACTACCGTAATTTACGGTTTTGTAATTTTGTCATCGATCGTATTTTTCTCATATAAATATTTTACATGACGCAACATTAATATAAATATGACAACATTGATTATCTAAACCGGGAATCCCCACACACTTTTCGTTCATTCTGCGTTCATTCGTTCGTTCATAACCCGATCAAATAGAATTGTACATTTATGTATTCAAAATGTATGAAAAGAACGATTAATTATTTTGCCAGCATAATACGATTAATTCATCGTCCCATTGATAATTTTCGATGGTATTCTGTTGGATTATAAGTTGATATATCGTATAAGTACAATTTAAAATATCGTTTGGTGTACTGTAAAATGGCTAGCATTCACTGTGATAGTGATGATGGCCCACAAACACCACAAAAAAACCAGCAAGCCAAAACCAGCCAGCCCACAAAAAAACAGAAGGTACGTCAGAAACAAACAAATAAATATAAACAGAAATTTCGATCGGAATGGCTAACAAACAAGGATTTTTCATTTGGGTTAAGTGAGCACCCAACTGATCCACTTAGAGCTACACGCACCATATTATGTGCTGTTACGATGATGGCTGAAATGAGTGTCTTAAAACGTCACAAAGAGGGTACAAAATACAAGGATAAAATGAAAGGGATAGTATCAGAATAAAATTATTATCTCTTAACTGGGTTTACCGTAATTCTTCCGTATTTTTTTCGTCATGGACACCATAATCTACCGTATTTTTTACCTAGCAACACCGTATTTTTCTCCGAACGAGTTGGAGACACTCCCTGTTTTCCAATTACAGAGCATAATGCGACTCAGTGGCGCACAATGCCGAAGTGTGCTAATTGCTAATTGGAACGTGAATTAGTTTTCTAGTGCACCAGCAGAGTGCGCTAAGTTCAGTGTTGAGAATAAAAATATAAATAGTCAATGTTTATACCTTCATCCATCCTCACATTTACTTTTTAACAGGGTCTGAATTAACTTTTGAATATTTCGAAAATACTACGATAAGACGAAAGCTTAAAAAAAATTCTCAACTATAAACAATATTAATTACTAACGATAATATAAATAAAAATTCGATCAATGCCTACTTAAAGAAAAAACACTTGTTAATTTTCTGTTACTGAGTTGGTATTGATTGCATGTATCACCCGAAAGCAGTACTTTTGAGAGTGCTTGATTGTGCGTAGCGTTGCTGTAGTCGAAACATTCAACGTTGAGCATAATGCGCTCTAGTGCTGTAATTGGAAAACAGGGACTGGTCTCTGGTCTGCAGGACTTGTATCACATTATCAGCACATTTTTGTTGCACAATGACAGTGTCGAAATAGACTGTATTTATTAACTTCAAATTGATATATTCAAATAGCGTTAGGGGCTGGAGGATGGATGGACGGGAGGATGTTGCAAATGATGAACGATCATTGATCATTCAGTTGGTCGAGATGAATGAAATTCATTCAATTAATTGGTAGTACTATATTAGTAAGAGTAATTCGGAATTCGAATTAATTGAATGAACCAAATATTCGAATGATGCGATTAGTATCATTCATAATAGCCCATCGTAGATCGCTATGTCAGCCGGTGTCAAACTGTTTTGGTGTATATAATCTATGATTTTGGCTGTTTTGGATGTAAAAGGCGGTTATTTTTTCCGCGAAAAATACGCAATACTATAAGCAAACAAGGAATTTAATACGCAGACGATTTAAAAATCATGAGTATTGGTATTAATTAAATCATTGCAAGAAGATTGAAAAACATGTCTCGGGTAAGTAATATTGTTCCAGCGAATAGTAATTTAGCTGCTGATTAATCTTAATGATAAACCATACCCAGTAAGTTTATTTGTTTGACTTCTATTTATCTCTGTTGCAATGTTAAAGTCTTAAATAGGGACGGCTTTAAAAATGGAACACTTTTTCAAAAACTTAACCTCAAGAGGTACATGTTATGTGACTAATATATTTATTTATTATACATTTAATGGTACTTTATACTCGTGATATAGGTATTACACTGGCAGTATAACAATATAATAACATAACAGAGATAGTGTGTAAGGTTTTGAGTTTGTAGACATTATCTCTAGAATGTATGGATCCAGTATTGAATATTATTTCCCCAATAGAAAATATATGTATAAGTTTTCGATTCTTAAAATCACACATGAATTGCTTGGGATTAGTGCCCCATGTGGTGATCACACCTTTTCCATCTTATAGGGTGAGAATCAGCTCATCAAAACATGAGTGCAGCATCTGTTGCACCTCCGCCTCCTCGTTGAGGATAAATGTATGAGCTGTTGTATGTATGATGTTTTGCACAGACTAAACTGTCTACAGTATGGCTCCACCACTCATAAAGGTGTATGAGTAATATCAAAGGTGAACATTGTGTCGAGAATTGCAAAATTATAATTCCCCCGTAAGAATTTTATGGATGTATAAAGTCTACAAACCTGTATAGACCAGCATGGCAGATAAAAGGATAAAAGGATTAACACCTCTCAATAAATAAACCCATGCCAGCTGAATTAAAATGGCTGATATTAACATATTTAATACCTTTAATTTAAATAACCGTAAGGAAAATTCTCCTTAACTAAATTGAAATTACAGGTATCAATATTTTCTTTATCAAAATCTGACATCAAACTTCTTATGTATTTTTATAACACTGCTGCAATTAAGATAATTTATTGAAAAATTATAAGGTCCACTTGCACAAAAATATTTTAATTGTATTTAACCACAAAAATATTTAAGAAACATTATATTGTTTGAAAATTTGACATTAGTATTTTTTATTCCTAATAGGCTTCTGATTAGCCATTATCTCGCCTGATGGTGAGTAAACATGTTTAGTCCTTAAATATGATTGTTTCATTTTGCAAGTTGGCCTTGGTGTCCTGTATGTAATGGAATTATGATTGAATTATATGATTCTTGTGATATTGGGTGTTTCTACAATGAAATGCTCAGTATCAGTCTGGAATTGTGCCCGGTATAGTGATTGGCTTGCCCCCTATCACATCATGGGATGGAAATACACTTGGCGAAATGTCGGTGTACTGGTTACACCTCCGCCTACGCCTTTATTACATGTGCGCATAATTTTAAGGGTGATAATGATTATTTTCTAACATCTAATGCACATTAGAAAACTGAAATATTTTAAGTACTTAAAATTAGAGATTCCTAGCCACAAAATAAAAATAGTTTTACACATTTTTGACAATTTTTGCAGGATATAAGGTCATTCTTTTTAACCAAAAAAACACCGAAACCTAAAGATGAAGATGATGATGTTATTCCAGAGTCACCTGATGTCCAAATCAAAAATAAGGTTGGTTTTACAATATATTTAAATAGTCTAAACATGATAACACTAGTTAATAATAAATTTAAACCTTCAAACTCTGTTTACCTTATTTAAAATTGACCAAGTTTTCAACCAATACAACTAGGTACTTAATTCTATAATTTATGTTGTAGAAAAAAGAGGCTAGAAAAAAAAGAGTCATAGAAGATTCAGATGATGAGTCAAACACAAAAAAGAAAAGTCCTGTTAAATTTAACAAGTCACCAAGAAATAAAAGTTCAAAACCAGACCTCAAAGAGGTAAAGGTTGTTGATCTTTTCGGTAATGCACCAATAAAAAGAACTGAACCATTAGTTAAGAAAGTAAAAAAACAAACTGAGACTGGCATACATTCAGATGAAGAATTTGATAAAAGTCTTCTAGAGATTGATAATGTCGTAGAACTAGACCCACCGGAATCTAAACAAATAGAGACTACACAAGCAGAATTAAACCACCAAGACACAACTCAAAAAACACCTACAAATAAACAAAAAGAAAAATCACCTATCAGTAAGACAGCTTCCTCATCAATAGACAAAACAAAACAGAACTATGCAAATAAGAAAGAAGAATCAAAATTGAATAACAAGCGAAAATTTTCAGAATTCACTGAAACAGAGGGGAGAAATGAGCAAGATAGTGTTAAAAGAACGAAAATGAATGATAGTGTTTGTGAGAAAGATAATGTTCTAGTTAAACAGGATAATGGGGACTGTAATGAGGCTGATGTTTCAGTTTTTGAAAATGAAGGTTCTAAGAAGAGTAAAAAGAGCAGAGTCAATACAAGTTTAAATGAATCTGGTTAGTATATTCAAAAATTGTGATATTGCTATGTTTAAGAATTTAATTGGCTGTATGTTCAAAATAGATAAAGTCTTTTGATTATGTATTTGATACAAATGTCCGAAATTCTGAACAGAAAAATATGTGCATGCATGACCACATAACTTATACACCACCACTTAGGCACACATAGGCACCATAATGGGTTTACAATACTTTTTGATATTCCATAATCCAGAAAATATTATGTTGTTTAGTTTTTTTTATTTCATTTCTGTCTATTTATAATATGCTTTAACTTTCATTTAATTTCAGTCCTAACAGATGAAGAACGCCATGAGAGAAAGATGCATTCTGTTGCACTATACAAGCAATATTTGAACAGATCCGGCCCCAAGCATTTAGGAGCAAAAGAAATTCCAGAGGTAATTACACAAAAATAGGATAAATTCAGATATAATTAATAAGAATACTAAAATAAATGCAAAACAAATACTTTATGAGGTAGACCACTTGTATAAAGACCTTTTAGATGTTCTGGTAATTACGAGTTCGTTTGGTTATATTACATTTTATTTTTTCTAGGGTTCACCAGATAGTCTCAAAAATTGTGCATTTTTACTAACTGGAGTTCTAGATTCATTTGAAAGAGAGGAAGTGATCGACGCTATAAACAAATATGGTGGTTGCGTCAAAAACAGTATTAGTAAAAAGGTAAAGTTGTTATAAATGTTTATAAGGCAGTTTAGGCCTTGATTCTTCTTCATTCTTTTAAAAGCCAGAGTAGTTATTTGCAACAATTATTTGAATTAAGTCAATTGAAACTATTATCAGGTAACACACGTATTAGCGGGTGAAGATGCGGGACCGGCGAAAATGACGAAAGCACATGAATTAGGAATCAAAATAATAAATGAAGATGAATTTTTAAAAATGATTGCATGCCCTAAAACCCCTAAGAATATAGAATCTGCTAGTAAAATATCAAAAGAAGACATTGATAAGAAAAATCATTCGAATAAAAACAAAAAGAGCCCCAAATCAGAGCATAGTTCCAGTGTAGATAAAAAAAATATTTTAATAAAAGAAGAAAAATTAAGTGATAAAATGAAAACAAGTTCAAAAAATCATGAAAAAAATAATGATAAATCAACATATTCAGATAAAGTTAAAAAAGAAATTAAGATTGATGAAAAAGATCTGAAAAAAGAAAAGTTGAATACAGAATCAAATTTTAAAAATACAGCAATGACACCGAAAGGTTAGATAGATGATTTATGCTAAGTTTGCTTTTAATGAATAAAGATCTTTGCAGTTTAAACTATTAATAATTAATGTCAAATTAACTACATTACATTAAACATGTATATTTTAGCTGATAAGAAAGAACACAATGCTTTTAATGAATAAACATCTTTGCAGTTTAAACTATTAATAATAAGTGTAAATTAAACTGTAATTATTACATTGAACATGTATGTTTTAGCTGATAAGAAAGAAGACAATAAACTTAATCCTATAGTGAATGCAGCAATGTGGGTAGAAAAATATAAACCTCAGAATGTTAAACAAATTATTGGCCAGCACGGCGACGCAAGTAATGTTAAAAAGTATGTATGCTTGTTAATACTACTCCTTTGTCAAAATCAAGTTGCACATACAAGAAACCGGCCAAGTACGGTATCGTCAAGCCGCACCGAAATACTACTCTTAAATTTTCTATTTTCGGGATATTTTTTTTTATATATAGAGCATAGGCCGGCAAACGAGCAAGTGGGTCACCTGATGGTAAGTGATCTCCATCGCCCATGTACGCCCACCACCAGAAGAATCATGGGCGCGTTGCCGACCTTAAAGGAAAGGGATAATTAGGGATTGGGAAGGGGAGGGGATTTGGGCTTCTGGTTATCTCACTCGCCGTATGAAACGCAGCAGCGAGCCGCTACTTTACGTCGGTTTTTTGTGAGATAGTGGTAACGACCCGGTCGAGCCAGCCCATTCATGCTGTAGACCAAACTGTCTACAGCGTGGCTCTACCACTCAAATTTTAACGCATATTCTGTAAATACTTCAACCGGTACCTATTACGTTTTAAAAGATAATGCCCTCCCTTTAATAGGGGGAGAGACAGATAGATGGCGTCGTACGCTTTGTAACAGGGTTCAATTGATACCTTTTGGGCATGGGACTCTATAAATAATTGTTACTGTGGATTTGGTGTAGTGGTGGCAGCAAGGTTTAACAGAAAAGAGCCCTGTTCTCACGGCAATATTCAGTTTTTAGTTAATATGTTGTTTAGCAATGTATGTGTCTCAATACTAGAAAAAAAGCAAATAAAAACTAGATGTTGCCATGGGAATGGAATCTCAAATATGTTGAGAAGCATAAAGTGTGATTTGAATTTACTAACTTCAGGCTGAGCAAGTTCAATTGCGCCTTTTTTATCCGAAAACGGCAAAGTAACTACACCTGATAATAAGCGCAATGTAGTCCGAAAAAACCAGCGACCACCGACAAACAATGAGTTTATCGGTGATCGTCAGTCATGTCGGCCGGTATACATTTTTCTTCCCACTCCAAAGAGGGAAGAAGCTAATCGAGGGGCATGCGAGGGGATAGGCGGATGACCAATGCAGGGACCAGGGATACAAGGCTGTACCTCTATATCCGCCCCAACCAACTAACAAGTCATATCGCAAGACCCTCGTAAGAGCAGTAGTGACTAATCCTAGAACGCGATCCACACAAGGTGTGTGGATCACTATAGCAGATTTTAACAACATGTCTATGGTGGTCACTATCCGGGCGGATACTCCCAGTGGATATGAATGCTGTAAAACTCAATGTAGTAAATCATTTTATTCTTTCATCTGTGACCCATCTGGCCTTTCTATACCATGAGATATCGTCTACAGACTCACAAACTGGCTGACAAAATGGTACGTGAATAGAAAAGCGAAGCTACCGAAGCCAAGTCCATGGGCCAAGAACGACGACGGGGGCTACTTCAAAGCGGCTCTGCTCTCCGGACCACCTGGAGTTGGTGAGATTTTATGTATTAACTACAAAACCATCGAATAAAAAAACATCATTAAAGTTGGTCAACACTAGACAGAATAATCGGATCAACAAACATTTTGCTGGTGGTAGGATATTCTAACCTGCCATAGTGATCCATACATTGTGTGGATGTTTGTCACGGTTTTGTTTCAGTTTGAAGGACATTGAAGCCAGTGAAATTACTGGGCATTATAAAACTTAAAATCCTAGTGTTTTGTAATTCAATGTTCTGTTTGGTGTTGCTTTTGTTTATGGGTAGATGCAAACCTATTATAACCTATGCTAACCATCAGGCGAGTCATCTAATCGATTTCTCATTCTTGCTAATGAAAAAGCAAAAACCTTCCAAAAGTGCGACAGCTAAAAAGCGTCGGATTTTAGGTAAAACTACGACAGTGTCGCTGGTGTGCAAGGAGCTGGGCTTCGACATGGTGGAATACAACGCGTCCGACACCAGGAACAAGACCTTGATCAAGGAGCAGATTGGAGAAATGTTGACCACTACTTCCCTGTCGGCTTATGCTAAAGGTAACAGTGTATGGTTATGGACAATTTTGTTTACAGCATGAATGGGCCGGCTCGACCGGGTAGTTACCATCGTCACACAGAGAACCTACGTAATGTTTGGCAACGGCAAACTTTTACACAGCTGCGTTTCATATGGTGACTCAGATATCCACAGGACCAAATACACCTCCCCTTCCTTAATACCTTAATGGTCGGCGATGTGTTCATGATCCTTTTGGTATTATGGGCGTTCTTGGGCAGTGGATACTACTTACTATTAGGTGACCCACTTGCTTGTTTGCGGCCCTCTGCTACAGAAAAAAATATAAATGACCAATTTCAATGAACGATCAACTCGAAAAATCAACCAATTAAACTATGTAATTTGTACACGTGATTTTGAAACATAATTCTGATTGGCTCATTTGTGCGACTTATCCGGAGATTCAAAGTAAGAACGTTAATTGAAATTGGCAGTAAAGCGTCTTATCTAAAATCACGAAGCCATTATTCTCGCAGCACTCACTGTTGTGGACAGAAGATTCAAAATCCCTTAGATTAGACGATTTAGATTAGTAGTCTAACAGTGCAATAAAACGAAGGCCGATGGCTTCTCATGTATCTATGTGACTCGACGCATCTCCAGAAGTACTGAAGTTTTGACGAGTCGGTACAAATAAAAAGTGTAGGGTAGGTATCAGGCATTGTTTAAATGCACCGTAATACGCAGCGCTTAGTGATAACTCATTGTTATCTCCCTCACACGTCCGTTCGTAAAGATGGTGACGTCATTCTTACCGTAAGTGCATCGCTTACCTTCATTTGACATTTACCTCCTTACCTCAAATTTGAAATACTTCTGATATTTTTGTTTCTTTTAGTTTGTAGGTAATAAGGGTAATAAATAAAGGAACGTCAGCTACCATTTTACACTTCTTTAAATTTAATTAATAACAACTTATTCGAACTTAGGAACAAACGATATGACGTATGACTCTAGTTTGTGACTGTTTTGTCACTAAAACCGCTACAGAGAGCAGTATTAGGTCCATAATAACATGCATACATACATATGCACTCACGGCGGTAATCGCCGCAGGATATTCAGAAGTGTAATCTGTATACCTACATTTCACCGAGGTTATTTTCGTCCCATAATGTGATAGGGCGAGCCTATCGCCATACCGGGCACAATTCCAGACTCCGTGCTGATACTGAGCATTTCGTGATAAGAAAACCCAATATCATTCACTCGACCTGAGGATCGACCCCAGACGTCAGCACAGCAGACGTACCGCGTACGTATCACAAATGCGCCACCGAGGTATTTTATAATTCTTCTTTTTTAATATCAGTACAGTATTCCGTGGGTTGGGCAGTATTAATAAGGTCTTGCAAGGTAACTTCACCAGAACTGGAATTGGAATGTGCAGGCGACGCCGACGACCCTCGCGATTCCTCAGAATTCTCCTCCAACAGTCTTAGTTCTGTGTTCGAAAACAGTTTTGCCAATTCTAATTTCAATAAAGCTTGTTCCTTCGGAGGGAATTTTTTAAATGTCTCCGCGTAACTCAGGAACAAATGGTCGATGCCGTCTACTTTTCTTTTCTTTTTATTTAAATGCTTAATGACTTTGTCTACGTGATCACCTTTCCTTTTGTTCTTTCGTGGACTGCTTTCTTTTATACACTCTCTTGATGTTGAAGGCGCATTTTTGTCTGGTGTTGGTGCTTCTAACGATGTTAATAACGGCGAAAGATTGGATGGTAGTGATAAAAAGTCCTGTGACACTTCGTATTCTCGGGCTTGTGGATTAAGCGAAGGTGTCGCTGCAGATTCATTCACAACATAACTACTTGGTGCCCTATAGTGGTCCAGGAAGCTTAATTGGGAACTCCATAAATAGCTAACATATTTTTTGTTAGATCCTGAAGATCGTTTTGATTGTTTTTTAAATTTTACGTATCCGTCTCTTATCGATTTCCATTTGTTTTTGACAGCTTCACCTGTTGAAAATGAAATAAGAATAAGACAATTATTTGGTATATTTATAAAAATAGCTTTTGCTCGCGGCTCCACCGCGTAATCTGCTTTTTCCGGGATAAAAGTATTCTATCACCCAAGTCGGCTCATACCCTGTCTGTAAACCAAATTTCATCAAAATCCGTTCAGTAGTTTCAGCGTGATTGACGGACAAACATCCAAACAAACAAACTTTCACATTTATAATATTAGTGTAATAAGGTATTTCCAGCAAGTCAAAAAGGTATTTTGACTATGTTTAATTTTATACAACTCAGTGATACGAATAGGAAAATATATTTTATGAAAATAGAGCTATTATAATCGCGTAGTAGAAAATGGTAGCAGTAAAGTATTTTAAAATATTCATATGAGCAAATGTTTGCGCCTACTGGAAAATTCTCACAATCTCATTTTCTAATGACGTGTCTTGTGATGTCACAAAACATGTGCATTTGACAAGGCCTTTAAATGGCTTATAACTTATTTATTTTTACCTGGGTTATAAATTTCTTTCTATATTAGATTTGGAGTAATGTTATGATTAAATAAAAATCTATACTCCATTGTCAGCCATTGTTCTCATAAAATAATGTGCTGACCCAGGCAGACCGTCAAAAAAGTTTGACAGTGCGTGCAGAACCGACTTTTAACCGTAACTGCAGCCTGATCAGTTTAAATATACCATTATGGTGAGTTTATAATCAACATAAATAGAAAAATAACTCGAAAACGACTCGAAAAAGGTGGCGGTTTGTCTGTGCCACTGGAATGGATGTGAATTATTAAAAGTACCTACTGACTCATAATTGGTTAGATTCAAAGATTGGAGCAAAGGCGAAAGAAAGATCATGAATGTATGAATTCCCGTACCACTTTGCATCAAAGCCAATATTGTTTATTTATAGAGTATGGTTTTGTATGTATTAACTCCCAAAAAGGTGATTTTTTAATTGTACATGGGGTTTAGAAGTATTTTTTTTAAATTGATCCTAACCTACAAACCGCGACTGCGGTAAACTTAAATGAGTAATAGGTACTTATGCGAGGCACACTTTCTCAAGGGCATGACAGCAAATAAGCTGATGTCTGTATCCCCGAAAGGTTAGGCAGAGGAGCAACACCCGTTCCTTAATATATTGGGTGATCCTATAGTTAACAGTAGTTAGTTAATAGTATATATCGAACACAAATTTCAATTCCGGGCAACTTATGTGTGATTATTCAAATTAAAAATCAAGCATAAATTTGACTCCTCCACATAGGATTTGAACCCAGGACCCCGCCGGTTTCTCAACCTATGTACGATACAAATCGATAAATAAGGCGATAATCGTACAAAACAAGTACAACAATACATAAAGATAAATAACAATAAAACAAATGAATATAATAGGTACATATACCTACCGCTTTGATTTAGCTCCCTTCCTATCAACTCCCAGATAGTTGTTTTGAGGTTAACATTTTTGTACTCTTTGTGGTATACGTCGTAGAGGAATGTATGTCTCCTGACACACTCTATGAGGCGTGCTGTGTCCATAATTAATATAGAGAGTAAGATGCCGAGCGTGAGTGTACGCCGCTTACTGTATGTAAAATAAAACGTCCACGACTCGCCCGCCTGTGGTCCAAACAGTTCCGATTTCTTTACGTTTTCTCTGGCGTCTTAACACGAAAATACACAAAAACTCATTTACGCGCTATATGCGACTGTTTTTTATGCATATTTGTTTACTGAACGCATGTAAAAACGGTAAAACTAGACGTCAAGCTGCGATCCCGCTCGGCGGAACTGGGCGGAGCGGCAACGGCGCGTCGTGTGACCCGTCTGGCGCGACGGTCGCGTTTGTGACGGCTGGCATGGCACCTCGATTCCGGAGTAGGGTTGGCGCCCGTGCTGTTTTAACTTTTAAAACGTATATTTTCAAATATGCTCAGTTTAACTTAGCTAGTCCGAAGCTAGTCATAAGCGGCGTTGAAGCTAGTGGTTTCACCAAGTTTTCAGTGACTAAAGCCGACTAAAACGTGACGGCAGGATGAAGTGATCTTCAAGCCATCCAAGTTATTTTGCGCGTATTGAATTATAGTTGCTTTATTGTGGGTTATTAATAAAACCTAATAATATAGTGTTACAAAAGAAATAAAAAGAATATTTTCGTATTAGGAATATACCTTAAAATTAGCACCATATAAAAAGTGGCTTAATTCTCACTCATGCTTAATTTTATATTGTTTTAAATTTTTGAGCTGACATTTTAGCACATATTATCATAATGTATTATAATTCTATGCATTACAACGTATTAATAATAATAAAATATGTTTTTGATCATGTTAACCTATCTGCGCAGCAGGAAAAAATATAAACATTACCGCATTATTAACCATATTAAAATATAATGTCAATTATAATAAATTGTCTTCGTTAAGACAGGTGCGCTTATGCTCAAAATAATGATAGGTACAACATTATATGGTGTTTAGTTCTGATTTAGAGATTATATGAATGATTACAGTAGCAACCATTGAATAAACTTTTTCTTACATTACAAACTGTTAGAATTTATTTCTCAAAAATAAAATATTATTGCGTAAAATGTAGCAACCCTAATGGAAACTCAGCTCGATCCGCTCCCGCCGCGCCCGCCCCGCCCCGCCCACGTCTGACCCGTCCCGCCGCGCCGCGCTCCGCACCGACTGCCGTTGGCAACAATATTATTGTAGTGTAGATAAACATTTTTGCCCGATTCCGACGAACCGAATATAAATAATGCTTTGATCTAGTAAATAACACAACTTTAACGGTTTTTCAACCCCCGGTGAATGGTGGTTGTTCTAAATTTAAATGCTTTGTACTGTGGGTGTGTGTATCGATTTGAATGGATTGTTCTTGTTTGAAAGTGGCTTTATCAAGATGTTACTCAGTTATGTTTATTTATTTATTGGAGTACCAACAGCATTACAAAACATTATGAATATTGCCTATAAGTGACATGTATACAAACGTACTCACGCATGTAATCCCCAAAGGGGTAGGCAGATCAGGTAATCAGTACACTCACATTTCGCCGAGCGTATAGCTGCCATGATGTGATAGTGGGCGAGCCTATTGCCATACCGAGCACAATTCCAAACTCCGGGCTGATACTGAGCATTTCGTAATAGAAAAGCCCAAATATCACTTTTACCAGACCCGGGGATCGAACCCGAGATCTCAGCATAGCAGTCGTACCGCGTGCGCAATACATCTGCGCCACCGATACAGTCACACACAGTTGTGTTTGAAGAAAATCTGTTCAGAGTTACAATTTGTATTCTACTAATTGAGGTCGGGGTTTTTAACGACTGAGTTATCTTTAATCTACGTATATCTAAGCGGCGACAGTATAGTGAGGAGTGAACGGACTTACGACGCATAGGACTGGGATCCGATCTCGCCACATCTAGATGTCGCGGGTATGGAATTCGATCTATGTCCTCAGGGCCGTGCGTGCATCATTATATTCGATGTAACGCATGTTACTACTGAATCACCGCTCGCTGTAAGGGTGACGGAAAACGCCGAGAGGAAATTTGAATCAGTCAATCATTGTCAAGGTGGTAGGTCCTTCGTATGCGAGAGGCCGTCTGGGTTGGTACCACCGCGCCGTCTATTTCTGCCGCCAAGCAACAGTGTGTAAGCACTGTTGTGTTTCGGTTTGAAGAACATTGAAGCCAGTGAAATTACTGGGAATTATGAGACTTAATATCTTATATCTTGGGATGACGAGCGCAGTTCAGTGCCATGCAGTGCTTTGTAATTCAACGTTCTGTGTGGTGTTGCTTCTCTTTATGGCAGGCGTGGCGCTTAACATCAGGCGAGCGCCTTGCTCGTTTCGTCATTAATTCAAATAAAAAAAAAGAATACTTAAGGTTTCTCCATAAGAATTTCGTAGGTATGTGAAGTCTACCAACCCGCATTAGTCCAGCGCGGTGGACTAAGACCTAGCACTCATATTTTGAGGAGATCTGTGTCCCTGCCTATTGTATGCCGCATTGCGTAATCGTGCTGCCACACCGGTGTTTTAAAATGTTTACAAACATTATTAAACATTTGTTAACAAACATATGATCACATTTTATCACAATGTTAGATAATGTTTTCATGTTAGGTAATGTAAGTAAACATTTCTGAACAAAATTGTTAGTTAACAAATTATAACAAATAATTTTTTTTTTATCATTTTCGTTTTTCGTGTAGACGCATCGAAACGTAATTTAAGGGTTGAGAGCGCCTAAAGCGCTCACCCGAAAGTCCGGTGAAGCTGTATACAGCTAACTCTCGTCAGGCTTACAGCAAGCGTCAACACAAAAAAAAGCGTAAATCCAAATTGCGAGCCGATGTCATGTTTTCAAATGTTATAAATGTTTGTAAACATTTTCTATCAGTGTAGGAGCAGTTAAAACATCTAACAATTCCTAACAGAATGTAACATTTCCTAACATTTGTTAGTAAATGTATAGTGTTTGAAAATGTTTGTAAACATTTTTTAACAGCAGTGTGGCAGCACCATTATACAGTATAGGTACGTATGTAACAGAGGAAAACGCAATTTGAAAGCGCGCCCTTGTTAATCAGGGACCGAAACCGCTATGACAAATACTTGTACTTCTCCTAGCAACTCATTCATTTCGTCATTTAGGTTTGCAAAAAGATAATATTTATCATATAAATAATATATTTGTCGCAGGAGATACAGGTAAACAAGCAGTCACCAAGAAACATGTCCTCGTCATGGACGAAGTTGACGGCATGGCTGGCAATGAGGATAGAGGTAAAATTTATTTAAATGTAACTGAATTAAAGTTAAATTAAACTTACCTGAATATGCCGATTCCGATTACGCTGTCCTGGAGGAACTAATTGGATATACACCTGCTGACCCTGGAGGTCCACTGAACTCAACCGAAACCAGCTATATCCTCGACAATCGAATAGGTCCTATTTGAAAGCTATCAACTAATACAATATTGTCAAAGTTTGTGACTACTTTCACGATCCTATTTGATTATCGAAAGTATACAATGTCTGGGGTTTTCACCATCTGTAGGCAGCGTGGCGTTACAGTCCGTGCTTATTAATAATATTTTTAACCTAAAATAAAATATAGGTACATCCACATTCCACATAGTCTCGACTCTGCATCACCTTGTGTGGGAGGGTATCCGATATTTTTGTACCCGAATGGATAGCGACCACCGTACACATGATGAAAAACTCGCCATAGTAGCTCGTTCAGGCGAGTCGTGTTCCGGGATCAGCTAGTGTATATCCAGTAACTTCAGGCTGGCATAATTCTGCCGACCGCTGAGGGGCTCAGAGTCTCTTGACGGTCGATAGTATGTTTGGACTGATCTGTACTTAACATCACGTCCAATGTAATCACTTTGCTGTACCAGGATTTTAAAAAAAATCCATCATGAACGAGATCCGTTGGCAAATATAATTTCTGCTATTCCTTAGGTGGTCTCCAAGAGCTGATCAATCTTATAAAGATGAGTTCAGTGCCGATAATATGCATGTGCAACGACAGGAACAGCCAGAAGATGCGCTCGCTCGTCAACTATTGCTACGACTTGAGGTTCAATAGGCCGAGGGTCGACCAGATTAAGGTAAGGACACACGAACAGAAACAAATTAGAACTATCGTGCGTATATTGCGTAATCATTTCAGAATTATCGCTGGTGATAGGATATTCATATCCGCCCGGATAGCGACCACCGTACACATGGTGTTAAAAACTGCCATACTGATCCACACCCCTTGTGTGGATCGTGTTCTAGGATCAGCCCGTGTATATCCGGTTCTTCCGAGGGGCTTGCGACATGACTTGATGGTTGATTCGGGCGGGTATAGGAGAACATTCTTGTGTCACTGTGCCTGCATCGGTCAACCACCTGTCCTGTCGCAGGCCCCTCGATTTGCTTCTTCCCTTTCCGAAGAGGGAAGAAGCATTTTTACAGGCCCGCATTATCTGGTGACCACTAATAGACTCATTGTCTCTCTGAGGTTACTGGTTTTTGGACTGCACTACGCCTACCATCAGGTGTAGTGTCACTTTGCCGTGCTCGCATAAAAAAAAATTACGGTCTTCCAGAATGTTGGTCTACGAAATATGTAGTACTTATGTACATCTTTATCATGTGTATCTACATAGTATAAAATGAAGTAGCTTCCGCTGTCTGTTCGCTTAAATCTTTTAAACTATTTAACGGATTTTAATGCAGTTTTCAGCAATAGATAGAGTGATTCATGAGGAAGGTTTATATGTATATAACGCTATGACGTATGGGAGTAGGGCAGTAACAAGCAAGTAAAACCGCGAGGAACAGCTAGTAAATAATAAATAAATATACCCAAAAGTCACACATATAGTCCTAACCTCACTTTTGTTTCGTGTCTGGGTGTTGTGAGACCGCAAGTCCCTCGTAGTGCCTGATACCCACGATACATGTTAACCTAGTGTGGGCTCAAGTCTATGTGTGTGGTTGTATTTATGATGAAAAACTAATTATGCAAATGCTCTTTTTTCCAGTCAGCCATGATGTCAATATGTTTCAAAGAAGGCCTGAAGGTCCCACCAGACGTACTGTCACAGTTGATAGTGGCCGCCAACCAGGATGTGCGGCAGACGCTAAACTTACTGTCCATGTGGGCAGTAGACCCTGATCTAGCTGACACTGATCGCTTGAGGAAGGATGCCAAGATTGTCAAGAAAGATATCAAATTGGTATGTTCTTTTTTTGAAATTAGTGGACATAATCTTCTTTATTTATTTTTAAACATAAAACAGGTTACAATCAGAATATAAAAAACAGTATTTACCAAAAAGTTGTTTGTACATAATTGCAACCCAAAACATGTGTTCCAAGAATTACTATGAGGTGTTTTTAATATAGAAATAAATACATATAAAGCAAATAAAATATCGTCGATGAAGTACCAATACCTCCTAACTGACAATTTAGTCCAAAATTACTTTTTTATTACAATAGACATAAACATAAACCACATCCCTTAACTAACGTAACTAATAAAAAGGTAATGATTGGAAACTATTACTATCAATAGTTGATCAAAATAAATAAAACCTTATTTTAAACAGTTTTTGTAAAATAAAACATTATTTTAAACAGTCTGGTGTAAAATTAGATTCTCAACACTTAGGAGGTATTGGAACTTCATCGACGATATGTAAATTATAAATAATTTACTGGACATTGTGAAACAAACGATTATTTGGGTGTATATAACAAATTGCCCAGGGTCCGTGGGAGGCTGTTCGGAAGGTGTTCTCCGCCGAGGATCACAAATCAATGAGCATCCACGACAAGAGCGACCTGTTCTTCTACGACTACAGCCTCGCGCCGTTGTTCGTGCAGGAGAACTACCTGCAGGTGGCGCCACACTGTCCCAAGTACGAATGTTGTTTCAGAAATAATAGATTTTTAAGGAGTTTTGGCGGGAATTTCGACAGTGCGGTTCATCGCTTAGTTTAATTTATTTCAAAAACTAGTTTATAGTTGTTTTTGTTGTATAAAAGTGGTGTGGATTTGTGCAATAAACATTGAAGGTGATGACAGTGTACGAAATAAGTGAATTAAGCATCGTACTGGAAGGAATTCACACTAAAACTCCATCAAGACCTTGAAGATGTTCACACCGATATTTCATCGTTTTTATGAAGACTTGAGAATAAATTATACTTGTCAATGGCGAAATGAATACTAATGCGAAGCCATAAATTAAAAAGAAAAAGTTTTTTTACAGATTTTTTTTTATTTTATTAAATGATGAGACGAGCAAGGCGCTCGCCTGATGGTAAGCGCCACGCCTGCCCATAAATAGAAGCAACACCACACCGAACTTTGAATTACATGGCACTGCATGGCACTGAACTGCGCTCGTCACCCCCCGAGATGTTGAGTCTCATAATGTCCAGTAATTACATTGGCTTCAATGTCCTTCAAACTGAAACACAACTGTGCTTACACACTGTTGCTTGGCGACAGAAATAGACAAAGCGGTGGTACCAATCCGGACGGCCTCTCGCATACGAGGGACCTACCACCTTGTAAAATATTATATATCGATTAGGGAATAACGAGTATTGGTTTTGCAGACATGAGGTATTGCAGCGGATAAGTAAAGCGGCAGACAGCATCAGTTTAGGGGATCTGGTAGATAAGAGGATACGTAGTGGGCAAGCTTGGAGTCTACTGCCCACGCAGGTAAATATGCATTTTTTTTTATAGCATAGGCCGGCAAACGAGCCAGTGGGTCACCTGATGGCAAGTCATCTCCACCGCCCATGTACGCCCACAATACCAGAAGAATCATGGGCGTGTTGCCGACCTTAAAGGAAAGGGATAATTAGGGATTGGGAAGGGGAGGGGAATTGGGCTTTCGGATATCTCACTCACCGTACGAAACGCAGCAGCAAGCCGCTACTTTACGTCGGTTTTCTGTGAGACAGTGGTAACGACCCGGTCGAGCCAGCCCATTCATGCTGTAGACAAAACTGTCTACAGCGTGGCTCTACCACTCAATTTACATATAAACATGAGTTCGCGCCTTTTTTCTTGATGGTCTAAGCCCTTAGTTCCCAAAGTGGTCCAGGTAGACCTCCAAAGGTCCCCGGGAAACTTGACGGGGTCTACGTTGGCGTGACAAAAAAATGGGGGTTCACAATTCATAAGCAGGGGACCACGAAAATTTATGTGCTTTTGATAGTGAAGAACTAAAATGTTGGCTTGACTTCACCTATCAATGTAGGCAGATAATTTTCAAGAAGCTCATCGACTGTTATTGCGGAAATGTAGCTTCAGGGGATCCACTGGAACCAGCTAAATTATGAAAGTGGACTATGACAAAAAAATCTGGGAACCTCTGGTATAAGCAGAGGTGCAAGTAGTGCTGCACTCACGTTCCGCCGAGCCTATTTCCGTCCCATGATGTGATAGGGGGCGAGGCTAACGCCATACCAGGCATAAATTTCAATCCCGGGCAATTCATGCATGATTTTTTGTATTGAAAATAATATAAACAAATTGTATTTACCCAACCTGGAAATTGAACCTCGGAACTCAGGATTGTCAGCCTTAGTATGCTGACACTAAAGTATGAGACCATAGATGACTGAAAAAGTTATTATGATTATATTTTGTTTTCATACACAATCTTTAGTGGTAGCACTTCAATTGGCGTATTTGTCCGAATATTTGCGTTATTTGACAAATACTACACACAGTTAATTTTACTACTCGCACAAATACGGAGAATAAAGTGACACTATTATTGACAAGTATACAAAAAACAAACAATAATAATTGTAACATTGTCTATTAGGCTATGTACAGTTCGGTGATCCCGGGGCACGAGATGGCGGGTCACATGGCGGGACAGATCCAGTTCCCGGGCTGGCTCGGGAAGAACTCGCGCGCGGGGAAACTGCACCGACTGTGTCAGGAGATACACGCGCACACACGACTCAGGTAATCATATATCGCAGGCTGGTGGGGTAGGATATTCGTATCCGCCGGGGGATAGCGACCACCGTACCCAGTGTAAAACCTGCCATTGTGATCCACCTTGTGTGGGTCGCGTTCCAGGGTCAACCAGTTTATATCCAGTTCTCTCGACGGGGCTTGCCCCCTCTTCCTATATCTTTCCCATCCCTTTATCCTTCCTTCCCTTCCCTTTTGGACCTTGCGACATGTGATACGGCAGTGGTCGCCAGTATACCATTAGCAGGGACCCCTGTAGTGCAAAGGGCCAACAAAAATCATATATTGGGGAGTATCAAGAATATAATCGTGATGGGCTTCGCGGTGGATCAAGGTCTAGTCTGCTAGTAATTACAATACGATAGGCGTGCTGAAAATAAATTATGATACACTTTTTTTTCTTCGCTATATGTACTTTCTTTCTATCGACATAATAATGTTTTTTTGTTTTATTTATATCACAAACAATTTTCTTGCAAAGACGTTCGTACAAATGTCAAAGCCATATTTTTATACAGGGTTATTTTTAAAACACCAGCAACCTCGCAGGGGTAGATACCTAAGGTTATAAGCTACTACTTTTGTTCTACGACTTTTGATAATTTGTTAGATTTTATTTTCATACAAAAATAAGTATTCATTTAATTTCCGTCTTGAAAGTTACCTACACGCATCGCAGATTACGTAAGCAAACACGCGAAGCGTGGGGAACGGGGCTAGCGTTGAAGGTCATCGCCCGAGCCAGCTGAGCGGCTTCTTTGAGTCGCGCGCGCACGCCGAACGCTAGGAAGAAAAATACGACACAACAAAAACTTGTAAAATCATTTTTTTTTAAATATATTGAGTTATATACAAACTCGTAGAACAAAAGTTGTTCCGTATGGGGTCAGCTATCTGGTCCTGCGAGGTTGCTGGTGTTTTAAAATTAACCCTGTATTGATGTTTTTTCTTGATACATCCCAATCGATATCGATACAAAATAGGTATATCATACTGTTCGTCCGATATGGCTATTGCTCAGTATATATTTAATATGATTTTCAATGTTACAGCACATCAGGATCAAAATCGTCTATATTCTTGGACTATTGTACGCATCTACGCGACGCGATAGTCAACCCGTTGGTCAAGGACAAGTCGGATGGGATTGCCAAGTCACTAGAGGTTCTTGAATTCTACCATCTGATGCGGGAAGACCTCGACTCACTGGTGGAACTGTCGGTGTGGCCTGGACAGAGAAACCCCACCATACTGATTGATTCAAAGGTCAGAATCTTATTTAGTGAAACGAATTTTGCTGGCTGGCTTTGGTTCTTTTCTTGTTTATTAGATATTTCACATCTGTAGTCAATACTAGTTTTAGAAGGAAAGATGTATTCAAAGTAATTTCTATATTTTCGTAACCTTACCATTATCACGTAAATGGCTTGTTGAATTAAATAAGAACAAAAAAGAATCAGCCAGGACTCCTCAACTAATGGAGAGAAACTATGCATTACAATTTACTTAAATCAGGTAAAAGCGGCAATGACGCGTACATACAATAAGACCGCTAGTGCGTTGCCCTACGCCCCCGGAGCCATTAAAAAAGGCACAGCCAGAGACGAGGACGAGATGGGTGACGACGAACAACAGGAGGACGAACCAGAAGATAGTGATCCTGAGAATGATGCTTTAATAAAGGTATCAGCTTCTTTGACTATAAATGAAAAATAAATTGTGATTTTTCACTTGTTCCTAGAATTAAAGACCCATATGATTTATACATGTTGTGATTTCTTATGAGTGAGAAAGCCAGAAATATAAACAATAAGGGCGCGTTTATATGACAAGGAATCCCACCGCGTTGCGGCCGCGCGGGCGCCTCGCTCGAATCACTCGAAAACTAATGTAAACTCCATTGACTAAGCCATAATGTTTAATACTTCGCAACGCTCCAACCACGCGGCGACTGCGCGATCGTGTAATCGCGACCGCGCGGTTGGTTACTCACAAAGAATTTCAACGTTAAGTCCTAGTTAATAAGACATACATTTGCTATGACTGAAAAATTTCGTGCAGGCGCCGCACGAAATTTTTCGCGTCGTCTAACCGCAGCCTTAAACATTTTAAAAACTACAGATTCAAATTCCTTTTTTTATCCTAGCACAGCAAAATGCCTGCCAGACCTGATGTTTAGTACAGTCCAGTCCAAACATAATGTTGACCATCATTCCTTAGACTTTCCTAAGCTTCAAATGCCTTAAAAACCACTTGTAAGCTCCATTAATTTATGATCTTTTAAATTATTACTAATAGCAGTATTATTAAAATATTTCGAGCATCAAGAATTGCTTTTAATTTATCCCCTAAATGTAATTTGTTTTGCAGAAAAAGAAAACAAAAGAATCGGAAAAATCAGGTACCAGTAAAGAAAAACCTGGTACAAGTAAAGACAAAACAAGTTCAAGCAAAGCAAAGGCATCAAATAAAGGCAAGAAGAAATAATAAATTGGAAAAACATAATATGAAACTACAAGAATGTAAATTGCCCTGGACAAAGTAAAGTGTAATCAGTTGGACTTCTCAAAAGTTTTCTTTATATCCAAATATCCATACCAAATATTATGGCGGTACTTGCGTGTATTTGTGCAAATATTTGCGATATTTTGGCCTATGCAATATGAACTGTGTACACAAAGTTGGTTTTTCATTATACAAATATATTTATTTTGAGCTGGCCGCTCTATCAGGATTCAACAATATTTGGAGTTGGTTTATGATAAGTTGAATGACTAATCTAATAGTTCAAATGCACAAGACAGCGGCCATTATATCACAAGAACACTAATCATTTGTCATCAAACCAGATAGTGTGGTTGGTGCATAGAACACAAGGTGATTCTATGAAAGTCTTGTAACACTGGCACTACAGGCAGATAGCTTGTTAATGCTTTTACCATCTAGCAAACAGCATAGAAAGAAGGAAATCTATTCAAATTACTCTATTGTAATGGTGATCCCTTCAGGCTTGTACAATGTGGCTTGGTGGTCACTTTCACCCTTTCTGATGGTCCACATAGTGCACCAATGGGTATTAAGGTTGACTTGGTGTTTCGAAGTTCACACATAGTGTTTATAGTACATGTGCATATGCGGCCAGTGTACACAAGCATGGTGTTGTATTTATGGGTGCAGAAAACACTTCCAGCATGTAATATGTATAGCGAGGAGCAAGGCTTATTAAACCATTGTTATGGTATTGAGATCAACATGTTTATATTTTAATATTCAAAATTGTGGTAAATATATAATGTACAAATTTGAAATGTTTAATAAAATTGTTTCATTACAAAAAAAAATATTCTTTTATTTTAATTATATCTTATAAGAAAGATCAAACCACAAGAGTATGTTGGTTGCAAATTATGATACGAAGGTATGAATGATCCTGTGAATGCTAATAAAGTGCTGGCTTGACAAGACTTTCTTAGAGGGAGAGGGAGGGAGAGAGAGCAAAC
Organism: Amorpha juglandis; assembly: GCA_949126905.1. Classification (NCBI taxonomy): domain Eukaryota; kingdom Metazoa; phylum Arthropoda; class Insecta; order Lepidoptera; family Sphingidae; genus Amorpha; species Amorpha juglandis. Next base: position 3,440,967 of record OX421368.1, read on the forward strand.
ATTCTTATTATATAGTATGAAGAAAGAGATGGAAGTAACTTGGCAGGGTGGTGTAAAAGTGGGCACCATATTCTATAGATATATCTGTTTATTACGATTTTCACTCTATGACAAACCAATAACAAGCTCAAAAATAATTTGGCAACCCCAAAAAGGTTCTTACTACCAAAACAAACTCAACATAATATAATCACCACCACATGCAGATAAAACTAATCTTTAGTCACTTTACTAAAAGTAAAGCGATTTACTTAATTAATAATTCAAGTTATACCATCATTACAGAGGGATATATAAACACATATTTATGGAACTGCACTTTATTACATAATTGATACTATTTTCACAACACCCAAAACTGAATTTTGTCTATAATAAACCTAATCTTTTCGTATTTTTTGCACTTTGGGGTCGTCTGGCCTCATGACCACGTAGGTCATTTTGTATCTCCTATTATCTCCATCCTCCCTGGCGTACTTATAACAGCCCGCTACGCCGAGCGCGATCCCCACGAGAGCCATGCCAGTCGAGGCGAAAATTTCAGGAATTTCGTTCCATCCTTGCTGGACCAGTTGGCCCAAGGTCCGTCGCGACGCACCAGCAGCAGCCATTTGGGATGGCTATGTTGAGCATGCAATTCCAAGTTTCAGAAATATCTCAATTCCTGGATAAAAGTTTGACAGATCACAGAACAAGTATTTGTAAAAAAAATGCAGGTAAAATAGAGCAGAGACAAATAGTAGAGATGTGTAAGTACTGTGAGTAATGCATGACATGTTATATAACACGACCGAGTACTGAAACAGTACTCAGTACCCGGCGTGATGTTGCATGGCTCATGGCATGGCATGACGTGCGCACTGCCATAGTACATACACGGGCCGGGCGGCTCGGTGAAGCGGGCGCGCAATCGGAAACGTTCGAGAAATTGTGCGATCGAGGTGTGTCGACTGTCGGGCGGTCGGGATTCTGTCTCTGTCACGCCCCTTAGTAGAATTTTGATTTAGAGCAGTATATAAAATACTGTTCATAGGGTTTACATTTCTATGGCACCGCCCAGTAAGTGCTAATAACTCAACTGGCGCGCTTTCTTTCGTCTTTTACTATTGTTTTGAATTATTTCACAATTCACATTTGTTTACGAGGACAAGGTTATTGTATGCGGTATGGTAAAAAAATTGTTGTTTTGGAAAGTGTTTGATTTTGTGTGTTTGTGAAGAAAGTACTTAATTTGTTACCTACTTAATTCTAACTGTAAATAACTAGAAAAAATATTGCTCGGTGTGTAAATATATTTTTTGGGTATGAATGTATTTGTTTATTATGGCGAATTTGAAGTGTTTTTAATTCAAAGTTCTGTGTGGTGTTGCATCAGTTTATGGGCAGGCGTGGCGCTACCATCAGGCGAGCGCCTTGCTCATCTCGTCATACAATCAATTAAAAAAAATATATAAAAGGTCTATCTCTCTAATATTGCTATTACATTACACCTGAGTCCTGATTGAACATACAGTACACAACAGTACAAGTAATGGTGGGCCGTACACATTACTTCACATAGCGTGTCATGTCAGGTCATGCCTAGAGTAATGCTATAGTGCCATATTAGTAATAGTGGGCCGTACACATTACTTCACATAGCGTGTCATGTCAGGTCATGCCTAGAGTAATGCCATGCCATGCCATGCCATGCTATAGTGCCATATTACGCCGTACGAAATGACATGCCATATGGCATTACTTCATAGCGTACTGTTTTGCGCATGTCTAACAAATAGATTGTAGAGTTTGTTTCTTCTTCTTTTTAATATATGGCTTAGCATTATTATGCATTTCGCCAATGATAAGTATAATTTATTCTCAAGTATTAACAAGAACGATGAAATAACGGTGTGGACGTTTTCAAGGTCTTGTTGGAGTTTTGGTGTGAGGTCCTTTGAGTTCGATGATTAATTCACTTATTTTAATGTTTCCATACACTGTTCATCATCGTCAATGTTAATTGCACAAATCCACACCACTTTTATACAGCAAACACAACATTAGTCTAGTTTTTGAAATGAATTAACATAAGTGATGAACCGCACTGCTAGAATTCCCGCCAAAACCTAGAGTTTATTTGGTCTGCGTCTTTTATTTGAGATATCGATGTTTTAAAGTCAGAAGATCGATTATTTTAGATTGAAGAAATGAACCGAGTCCAGAATCCCAAGAATCGAACTGATTCACAGTATTGGAACGCATCGACAAGCAATACACATATTATTATATAGAATTCATACATTAAAATTTATTAGATTAAGACCAACAATGAATTTTACGTGTACTATTTAAATTCATCTTAAGCAAGGCATTCCCAAACTGAAGGTAATCGCACCACGCACGGGTATTTGTAATTAGACGTGATAATTTTTAAAGAATAGTTAGCTTTGCCTACTCACAACGATATCCGGGTGGGGCAAATACCCCACCTTGCCCCACCGTGGGTACACCCATATCACACATTCTAGTGGTCGATGGTCATGACTCATGATGGAGGTCGATTAATTAATTATGCTGGAGCAACCACGACCACAGGACCAATCATCAAAAGGTTTACTTACTTACTTAGATTTCACAGAACAGTTATCTTTATATTAAATTATAAGTTTTTAATACAAATTACGGGCGCACTACGGCAAGCTGCCATATTTAGTTATAATACAGATTTTTTTCATGGTTACGCCAAGTCTTTTCTAAGATGCTTTGGTCATTGGTTGATACGTACATTTGTACATCGTCGTGAACATCTTAAAAAAAACTTAAACTGGCCGGAAAAACACAATTTGTTTTACGTCAGGCACAGAGTACATTATGCGTCAGGTCAATGCTGATGCCTAACGTCAGGTGTCAAGTTTTAGGTATATTTGTATTTAATATACGATTCCGGTATTGCTTAATAATTCTACCAACATGACTCCAGAACCTAAAATAATTGGTCATCAAGTTAATTTCGCCAACTCTTTAGTAGGACTCTTTAAAAGAGGCTGTTGGGAAATACCAGAAATAATGGGGTCTTCATTAATGGCGATAATAGGAATTGGTCTAGGTATTGCAGGTGTCTATAAATACTACAAGAATGATGGTGATAACAGAGAATACAAACAAGTCTACCAAGTTGTTAGACCAACCGACCCAAGAGCATCCAAGATCATTAATCCTTCCTGTACAGAGTTTAAATGTTGATTTCAAATATGATGTTATGCAGTCTATAATAAAATGAATGTAATGTGATTGAAATACGTTTTTAATTTTAAACTATCAAGTGAGTGAGTCCTAGTCCTACGTTAAGTGACAAAATATTCAAAAAACACATATTAGTTGCCCTATATTAGAAATTCTGGAATGGTGATATCGCCTCTTATCAAGTCATGGGATGGATGGAATTACTAAGTGTAAGGAAACCGCTGCCGAAGTCAAAATTCATAAAACAAAAATCGCCATTTTTTACTTGCAATGATTAAGGAATCTATACGTTACTTGCCATTTTGGAAACATAAGCCCGCAATGGAAAGCGTAACGTATAACGTACCGAACCATTTCATGCATCCTTTTTCCGTCATTCGACAACTATCCCGTAGATTTATATGGCTTCTTACTTATTTCTCTTTGACATATAATTCTTTATTCTATAATTCTTTCGATAATAGATTTTTGGGAATGTAATTTATCGGTTAAAATTATTTAAAAAAATATTAGTCTAATATCCTATTGCACTTTAAGAATTAATTTGTGCGTCTGAAAGGATTTATATCTATGAACAAGATTAAATTAATTAAAAAAGTGTCAAAATTACATGTCAACGTGACATTTGGTGACTGACATTTCCGTCATTGACAAAGGTCATCAGAAAGGTCATCGCGCAAAGCAAGCAAAGGGTGACCGATACGAATGCTGTCGGCAAAAAATTAACTAACAATTAATTCCAAGGATTACTTAGCCAATAACCACTGTCCGCTGCAATCGGTGACAGTGTTCTAGAGAGTGTGGACGTAAAAACATAATTTATAGAAAAAAATGGGATCCCGTTTCCAAGTTGTTGAACAAGGCCCACCGATTGAGGTCTTTTTGTTGAATAAACTTTTTACCGACGATTCGTATCAAAATAAAGTAAATTTAGGTGTCGGCGGTAAGTCTAATTTGCTAATGTTTGTGATATATCTCATAAAACTACGTATTCCTTTATTATGTAACTTGTTTATGTGATATTAATGATATTATCAACGATGGAGACTATTAAATACAGCTGCAACTATTGGAGCAGTCTCTCTATTTGCCCACAAATATACACTATTTCAATATTTCATATAGCAGTCGAATTATAATTGTTTTTTAATGTGATTAGTCTGAAGGAAGTTTAGGAAACAAAATATTAATATTCTCCCCGAATTCTAGATATTCACTAATTTACAAAAAAACTTACAGCAGAAAAGTCACAGCTGTTTTTATTTGATTTTCTCTTTTTATAACATTAATTATTTTATGTAATAGTTGTCTTCTAACATGCTTTTTTCTACCTGTCTTATCCTGGCTTAGTGCCAGGGTGTCAGGGTGCCAGGCTTCCTACTAAGACCCCTCCACTTTGCCTGATCTTGCGCATCCTCTGTAGTAAGACCATTGGTTCTCATGTCTCCCTCTAATATGTCAAGTCAGTGACTTTGGGCCATCTGTGAGATCTAACAATTTGTTAATTAATATTTATTATTCAACAATAAAAAAATTGTTCCAGCATACAGAGACGAAAATGGCAAACCGTGGGTCCTGCCTGTGGTACGTAAAATGGAAAAGAAGATGTCTGAAGACCCAACCCTTCTTCATGAGTACCTGCCTGTGCTTGGTAAGTGAAAATAACTAAAACTAAACTAAAATAAGTGAGTGATAGAACAATAAGAATCCAATACTGATTTAAGAATAAAACACGGATATTCTTTTTCATATTATTTTGCCTTAGATAAGCAACAAATGTTTACTGTGTTAAGAACATATAGCTTAGTAGACCATATTAACTTACATTTTTAAGGTGAGATGGTTCCACTAACATGGGCTGATCACATGTCTGTGCAACTTGCAGATATTCCCACTATTAACACCAAATACAACTACATTTTCAGAAACAAACCAAAACTAAGCCAGCATAAGCAATAATTGCCTAATATAATTTTATAAGATATACTATTTCGTGCCAGGATCTGCCTTCCTACTCAGACGCCTTTATATACGATCTTAAGCATCCTCTGTGGTGAGCCATGTCTCGTAATACCCAAGCACTTAGAATTTTTTAAAAAAATGGTTGACACGCAATCCATGCATCGATGCTCAAAGGCGACTCGAATATGGCATAAATTGAGCTGCTCTAACTCAAATAAATAATACTTCAATGTATGTAGTGCTAATATATATTGTAATAAGTTTAGAAAAGAGCAACGTTATAGTTTCTTGCCTGTTCTTCTCTAACGAATCAGCATTCCGAACTGGCGGTAGAGTTAAAATTTGACTGAATCTAAATGATGTTTGACATTTTACTGATTCAATAAATGATTTGATTTGATTTGATTTGATTGATTTGATTGATATAGACGGTTTTTTGAGTTGTGATTAAAATCAGCTGATTGTATGTATGAATTATACTATAACGATATTGCCGCTATCTGAATTACATTACGCGTATTTGTTAATAATACAATAATGTCACAATTATGATGTAACGTTTCGAGTGTTACGAGTGCGACAACGGATTGGTAAACGTGCGAACGAATTATGAAAAAAAATATGAAAGCATGTTTTTGCCGCGAAAGCATACCGAGCTATCGCTCTATGATAATGGACTCATATTTTTTACGATCGTGATATTTTATCATCGAGAAGTAACAAACAACAATCGAGTATCAGCCATTGAAAAGTGTATAAATCGTGAATTTGATGCCCAACTTATAACAAAAGATAACATTAATAATATAATATTACGCCAGTCAACCAATCGGCCGACAAGTTCATATATTCGGTTTAAGGTTGTCGTTCGTACTCACAAATAAATAAATACACCCAACAGTCACACACATAGTCCTGACCCCACAGTAACATACGAGTCTTGTGTCGTGGGTATCAGGAACTACGAGAGATTTTCGGTCTCACAACACCCAGACCCCGAAACAAATATTTGTGGATCACACAAACTATTTCTTAGGGGGGGATCGAAGCCGCGGCCTCTTGCTTGACAGCTGGCTACTCGCTCGCTGCGCCACGGAGGCTGTCAGAACTTATGTGATTTCTTTACTATGTGCATATTTCGGTATATTATGCATTATGTGATGGATTAGTTTTTGTTTAGCAACTAAGTTAAGTTCTTATGAGTCATAGTGGGCGAGCAGTGCCGTAACTAGGGCCTGGTAAGGGCGCAAACATTAATTATTTATTCTTTTTACTAATTTCTCGGCGGAAAAAGTGAAGTTTCAAACTGTAATTCGTGGATTAAAGAAACCTAATCATGACAGGAAATTGTCGGAAGATAACCGTAAAGATTACATAACTGTAACGGATGTTAAACCACTTGACCGTTATTAGAAGCTTAATATAATGAGATAGGCACTTCCGATTTCCGTTGTATTTTCCCTCTCTTTCTACCTTATATCGATATCTCTTTCGCACAGCCCCTCAATATCACCAGGCGTAGTGGGGGGTGTTGCGAACCTGATGGTTCCAACGGCCCTGTTCATCATTGGCTTGAAAATTTCCGTTGTGTTAACTTGTGCTCCTAAGTGCTATTATATTTATTTCAATAAATTTATTTTTTGGAATTATTAAGTGTTAAAGTGAAGTGAAATACACCAGCACGTGAGTTGCACAAGTATTTTATAAATTTTATAACGATTTTATCGTTCGATACAATTTTATTTTCTACCTTCAAATAGAATAAAGACTACTATATTCATTTCGTAATTGGAAATTTATCTTTTGTTTAGGATAGTGATTATGGATAACAATAACGAAATTATTCACCCTAACGAACCAATAGCTAGTACTTCGGGCGTTAAATATCAAGCCGTTAATCGGCGATCAAGTAGTAGCAGTAGTAGTTCAAGTTCATCTTACTCGTCTGATTCTTCAGAATCTCAGCGAGATTCAAAGAAAAAGAAGAAGAGATCAAAATGTCGTCGTTCCAAAAATAAAAAAAGGGAACGGCGTCTTTTAGAAAAGTTATCTAAAGAAGTAGGTGAATTAAGGAAAAATTTTGTTGGCTATGATAATAGGAATTACTTAGATAACTATGATAATGTATCGTGTATCTCAGATGTTAGTCGTGATCTTTACGATGATTGTTGTGGCGATGCCTCGCAGGCGTTACCGTCTTCCGGTCACTCGCATACTGTAGTGGTACCGGATCTAACCTTTGACATTGAGACTAAACTTAAAGATCCCGCGGTGCCACAAACTCCACAGGAATATTTAAAAATGTTAAATGAGGTGCAACGATTTGACAATAGCACATGGTCTGATATACGTTATGCCGATACCCAAAAAATGTATAACCATTCGCCTGGATTTACAGAGCTAGTAACAAATGACGAGGTAATGGCTTATGATAATACACGACACTTGACTTACTCTGATAAATCCTATGCAGCTATTACCTTTTGTATACTTAAACAAAAAGAGGCTGTTCTTAATAGTGTACGTAATTTACTAGCGTGGTCTAAGACATCTGATGCATCGCTAGTCAACCTGAATGATAAAGTTGAAGAACTTTTTCTAAAAGGTGACTTTCGTAAGGTCTCTACAGATCTACTACAAATGGCATGCGGCCACAGAGCCGAAGCTATTGAAATGAGAAGGGATGGTATCCTCAAGTGTGTTCGAGACCCTTTAGTAAAAGCGGCTTTGAATAAAATACCCCCTTCCAATACTCATATTTTCAATTGTGAAGCACTTACTGCTGTTCTAGAAAAAGCAGGTGGCGTAAGAAAAGCTTTCTGGCCAGTAAAGCAGTCTAATAGCGGAAATGCTTCTAGAGTAAAGCCAGCTATTTCCGTAAGGCACCCCTCGCAGGGGCACGCCTCTCATTATGTACCATCGCGTGGTACTTCTGGCTACTGCTGTGAGCCAGCTCCTGCTGCTCACATGCATTGCCACCAAAACCAACCCTCGCAGGGTGGTCATCAATGTAATTACTCATCAAGAGGGCGCAATAATTATAATCATGGACATTCTCATATTCCGAATAATAGAGCTGGTTCCTTTCGAACTCGCGGTTCGAAACCCAGGCACACAAATGAAAGAGGCCAAAAGCGCTCTTTTTCGCCTTCTTACAATAAAGGCAACAAAAAGCAAAGACAATGACTCACTGCAGTTTCAAGCGGGACGATTAGCAGAATACCGCAATCAATGGAGATTAATGGGAGCTCCAAATTTTATTCTAAAAATAATAACAGGGTATCGCATACCCTTTCTACAAAAACCACCAATGAAAATGCCAAATTTAAAAAACAATCACCGTCGAACATTAGAATCGATGGAAATGTCTACGATCATTCAACAAATGAAACGGCAAGGCGTGTTAGAGGCAGTAGCTGCCTCTCCAAGCTTTGTGTCGTCTCTATTTCTGGTTCCAAAGAGCGGTGGGACGTCTCGTCCAGTTTTCAACCTGAAGTCCTTGAACCAGTTTGTGCTAACAGACAAGTTTCGGTTGATAAACATGTACCGTGTCCCGGATTTCCTCCAACCCCGAGATTGGATGTGCAAAGCGGACCTGTCACAGGCATATTTCAATCTCCCGATAGCCCGTTCGCACAGGCGGTTCCTACGTCTTATTTACAAAGAAGAATTATTGGAAATGACCTGCCTTCCATTCGGTCTAAGCACAGCACCGAAAGTCTTCGCGTGTCTCACGAACTGGATAGCACAAATTCTTCGAGAAAAAGGTGTAAGGATAATTGTTTATTTGGACGATTTCCTCCTTGCACATCAAAATCAGAGAGTTTTAAAGGAACATGTGGACATGCTATTAAGCACTCTACAGTTTCTGGGATTCCAAGTAAATTACGAGAAGTCCGTTCTCATCCCACAACAACACATATCCTTTCTCGGCATTATTTGGGATCCTTGGACAAATCGCAAGTTCTTACCAGCAGAAAAATCTGCTACTATTGTGAACAAAGTCTCCCAGGTCATAAAAACCGGCAACGCCACACAAAAGGAACTCCAGAGCCTAGTAGGCCTATTGAATTTTGCCAGCTTTGTTGTGCCTCGAGGCAGATTGAACCATCGCGCGACCCTCAGTCATCTAAACACTCTACTAGATTCCGCAACCTCAACCAGATGCAATCTACCTTCAGGGGTAATAGAGGAGATGCATTGGTGGCAACAAAATTGCCATCTTTCAACACTAATACATGCACCACCACAAGCACACTTCCTGACCACCGATGCTTCGGATGTGGCATGGGGAGCACAACTCGACAACCATTTTATGTCCGGAACTTGGAACAAAGAGGAACAGTCTCTACACTGCAACATGAAGGAGTTACTAACCATTTTGAAAGTTCTCGAATTGCACGCGCCGAGCATGACTCACGGCTCGGTATTGATCCAATCAGACAATCGTTCGGCGGTAGCTTATCTCCGCAACGAAGGGGGGACCAAGTCTCAATCCCTCACGAGTCTAACCCATCAAATTTTGTGTGTCCTGGACGAATATCAGATTCAGTACCGAATTCATCATATTCCGGGAAGATACAACAATCACGCAGATTGTCTATCCAGATTTCGGCGGCTTCCGGAATGGCACTTACTCCCGAACTGCACAGAAATGATTTTTATAAAAATGGGAACTCCTGTGATCGACCTGTTTGCGTCCAAAACGGCACGAGTGGTAACCAACTACGTAAGTCTAGACATCAGCGATCACGAAGCGCTGATGCACGATGCGTTCAGCGTAACTTGGAATTTCCCACTAGCATGGGTGTTTCCACCCCCATTCCTAATTCCTCGAGTCTTGATGCACCTAAATCAGGCCACGGGAATTTATCTGATTGTAGTGCCACGCTGGGAAAAAGTTTTCTGGAGAGCGGATCTCAAATCTCGGGCCATTGCAGCCCCGTTCACAATAACGAACCTGAAACGATTCCTAGTCGACACGCAGACCGGGTTGCCACCTCCGAAAGTACAGGACATGGTTCTGGAAGTCTGGAAATGTGGGGGTGGACAGAGACTATAAATTCGTGGAACTCTAATCAAATTTCTTTACTTAGATCTTCTTGGCGACCGTCTACTTGGAAAACATATAAGGTTGCCTGGAACCGTTGGTTGTTATGGACCAAGCATCACAATATAAATCCGGTACGACCCGACGGAGCCCAATTGGCTCAATTCCTCGCAGATTTGCATCTTGTCTTTAAATTGTCTTACAATACTATACTTCTCCATAAATCTGTAATATCCACATTATGCAATACCCAATTATCTGGTAAATTAAGTGAAGATGTTCTAGTTAAACATATTTTAAAATCTATATCTTTGAAAAATCCTAGGACGTCGAAGCCTCCTATATGGGACATAAATATACTCGCTGATTATTTATGTAGTTATTTGGTAGACTGTAACGATACATTTGAGGTTGTTCGGCATACAGCAACATTATTGATATTATGTTCAGGTCGTAGAATTCACGACCTGACTTTGTTGGATATAAGTGACAAATATTGTATTATTAGGAATGATTCTATTATTTTTTGGCCCCTATTCGGATCTAAAACAGATTGCAGTAAATATAGACAGTCGGGTTGGAAGCTTTTAGTTAATTCTAGTAAACAAAACCTGAATCCTGTTCACTGGATTAACAAAACCATAACAATACTAAATGAAAGGCGTAGTAGTTCTAACTCATCAAATTTATTTATAACCTTACGAGGTTCACCAAAGCCAGCATCTCGCACTGTGATTGCAGGGTGGATCAAAACGCTTATGAGAAAGGCCGGCTTAACAGAAACCCCGGGTAGCGTGCGTTCCGCTGTAGCGTCCAGGAACTTTATTGACAATTTCCCCCTTGATGATATTTTAGCCAGGGGAAATTGGAAATCTGTTAAAACTTTTCAAAAGTTCTATCGCCGTGAAATTATTACGAACACTAATAATTTATCCGTTACTTCTTTGTTTAGTCCTGTAGTATGATTTTATGGACAATATATTTCGAATAAAATAAAGGCGTGTTTACTTGTTACTTTGATACATAGTTTTCGGTAATTGTATATTACATATATTATGTGCCATGTCTATAATTCTCTTGAAAGTACCTACTAGTGAATGATACAATAGAGTTTTGAAATTATTGATTAATATTTTTATTTTCGCACATGTTAATATGTATTTTTCTTATTATCACATTGGCTTCCCACCACACCAGGCGATAACAAACAGATCTCATTATATTAAGCTTCTAATAACGGTCAAGTGGTTTAATAGACGCGTTTTACCTGAAATAAAACGCATATTAAACTACTTACCTTATTAGAAGCTTATTTTTTATCGCTGCCTGGTATAATTCGACACAATGATGAACAGGGCCGTTGGAACCATCAGGTTCGCAACACCCCCCACTACGCCTGGTGATATTGAGGGGCTGTGCGAAAGAGATATCGATATAAGGTAGAAAGAGAGGGAAAATACAACGGAAATCGGAAGTGCCTATCTCATTATATTAAGCTTCTAATAAGGTAAGTAGTTTAATATGCGTTTTATTTCAGGTAAAACGCGTCTATTATCAGCACGTTGAAAACCAAGGATTGCGTAGTGTCTTGTTTTCACAATGTACAGTGTATAACTATCGTCAGAAGAAAAGTATAACGCGAGCGGTGGCCTATTCCACAATGTCCGAGTAAGATATAAGCCAATTATTTTTGAAATTATCTGGTAGCGATCTTTCTTCCGATGTGTGTGTTAATGTGATTTGAGATTTTTGTATGAGAACGTGTCTTAATCTGAGATAGTGAAATAGGCATTTAGTGTGATATTAGGTATTGGGAAGGGGGATTTGGGCTTCCGGATATCTCACTCACCGTACGAAACACAAGCAGTTCCTTTACACCGATTTCCTGTGAGACAGTGGTAACGACCCGGTCGAGCAGGCCCATTCACGCCGTAGACAAAATTAAGTGTTAGTATTTGGAGTCCATTTTTTACTTTTAATTGTGTTTATTAAAGGGGATGCTAATACAGGACACTAAGAGGTCGATGTCACCGGACTTATACAGTAGTACAGACCATAGGTACCTACTTAACCATTAGATATAGCTTATTGTACGTAATTTGTAATATAAAAATCCGAGTCGCGATGCGTTGCGGTTAACTGTTTCCGTGTTTTCTGACTATTGCTTTATAGTCATTATCAGATAATTACCAAGATATGGGACCAACCTCAAGGTAAAACCTATATATGTACTACGAAAAAAAATTGGTTAAAAATGTATGTATACTTCGTAGCCTTCATAGATTTATGATCTTGGCTATTCCTAAATCTGAAGTCTTCCCCAGTTTTTACATTAATAATCCTGGACTGACAGCAGAATCAGCCATCCAACATTACCTTCTCCCAATTCTTCAACCAAATCGACCTCTATTAAGCGTTTAAAACACAAAATAAAATTGCTAGCATATATTAAAACGTATCTGGAATCTGGTTCAGTTGCCTAACACTAACTAAATGACTGCCTTGAAAGTAAGTACACTAAATATATGTAATACAAGTTGGTATGTGAAGTCTATCGCATACCATTGAGATTATTATGCAGAATTCTTAAATATGTTGGTTTCCTCACGATGTTTTTTATAAACCGTAATTGTTGAAGCGAGCGCTAATTAACATTAATACATATGTGGTAGTTCGAAAAGTAACGAGATGTGTGCCCTGGGGCTGGTATCGAACCTGTATCTTACATCTCGACAATCCGTATCACATCTCGCATTCCTGTCGATACTACAGCATTATATTTAGGCGAATTCTTTTTTTTTTTTTTTTATTGCCTTGATAGGCAGACGAGCAAGCGGCCCGCCTGATGGTAAGCGGTCACCGCCGCTCATGGACATCGGCAATGCCAGGGGCACAGCCAAGCCGCTGCCTACCGTTGAAGGAGTACTCTTTTTAAGCCTCGTTTAAAGAAGGACATGTCATAGCGCTCGGGAAACACCGAGGCAGGGAGTTCATTCCAGAGCTTACACGTACGTGGGATAAATGAACGCTGAAAACGTACGGTACTAGACCGTATTGTTTCCAGGTGGTATGGATGAACTCTACTGCGGTGTCGGGTGGTGCGATGGTAGAATGGTGACGTTGGCACCATCTTAAACAGTTCCTCAGAGCACTCCCCATGGAACAGCCGATAGAACACGCAGAGCGAACCAAAGTCTCTCCGCAGTCCCAACGGTTCCAGGCTATCCGTGAGATCAGGATCATCGACGATTCGAACAGCTCGTCTTTGCAAGGAGTCAAGTGGGTTAAGTAGGTATTTGGGGGCTCCTGCCCAGAGGTGGGAGCAGTACTCCACGTGGGGCCGTACTTGAGCTTTATAAAGCATCAATCTGTGGCCCGGCGTGAAGTACCGCCCCGCTCTGTTCAGGATACCCAGCTTTTTACTAGCCATTTTGGCTTTGTCCTCCAAATGACTCCTGAACTGGACTGTGCTCGAGATTTCGACGCCGAGAATCCCAATACTCTCGGAAACCCGGAGAGGTACTCCTTGGAACTGAGGCGCTATGACAAATGGGTCCTTCTTCGCAGTGAATGCGCAAACTTGTGTCTTCGTGGGGTTAAACTGAACTAAGTTCATTTCTCCCCATTTGGAGGCCCGCCCCAGAGAGCTCTCGATTTCAGACACAAGTTGAGACCGTCTTTCCTCTACGGTGCACCGAGGAACATTCTGGTGGCCGATGTATCGCGCATCACTCGTGCTGTCATCTGCATAGCAATGCATGCTGTCAATAGACAGCATGTCATTGATATGCAAGATGAAGAGTGTCGGCGACAACACCGAGCCCTGTGGAACGCCAGCATTGACTGAAAGAGTCTCGGAGCAACAGCCGTCAACTACGACTTTAATGCTCCAGGTAGCTAGCGATCCACTTGCAGAGTCCCTCCATTCCGTAGGATGGTAGCTTCGATAGAAGGGCTCTATGCCATACCCGATCGAACGCCTTCGCGATGTCAAGGCCGACAGCCATAGCCTCACCCTTGCCCTCCAAAGCTTCTGCCCAGCGATGTGTGAGATAAACCAGAAGATCACCAGCTGATCGACCAAGTGAAGTTTCAAACTGTAATTCGTGGATTAAAGAAACCTAATCATGACAGGAAATTGTCGGAAGATAACCGTAAAGATTACATAACTGTAACGGATGTTATCAGCACGTTGAAAACCAAGGATTGCGTAGTGTCTTGTTTTCACAATGTACAGTGTATAACTATCGTCAGAAGAAAAGTATAATGCGAGCGGTGGCCTATTCCACAATGTCCGAGTAAGATATAAGCCAATTATTTTTGAAATTATCTGGTAGCGATCTTTCTTCCGATGTGTGTGTTAATGTGATTTGAGATTTTTGTATGAGAACGTGTCTTAATCTGAGATAGTGAAATAGGCATTTAGTGTGATATTAGGTATTGGGAAGGGGGATTTGGGCTTCCGGATATCTCACTCACCGTACGAAACACAAGCAGTTCCTTTACACCGATTTCCTGTGAGACAGTGGTAACGACCCGGTCGAGCAGGCCCATTCACGCCGTAGACAAAATTAAGTGTTAGTATTTGGAGTCCGTTTTTTACTTTTAATTCTGTTTATTAAAAGCGATGCCAATACGGGACACTAAGAGGTCGATGTCACCGGACTTGTGCAGTAGTACCTACAGGCCGTAGATATTTAACCATTAGATAGCTTATTGTACGTAATTTACAATCTAAAAATCCTAGTTGCGATGCGTTCCGGTTAACTGTTAACGTGTTTTCTGATTATTGCTTTGTAGTCATTATCAGATAATTACCAAGATAAGGGACCAACCTCAAGGTAAGTCCTATCTACTACGAAAAAAAATTGATTAAAAATGTATGTATACTTCGTAGCCTTCATAGATTTATGATCTTGGCTATTCCTAAAGCTGAAGTCTTCCCCAGTTTTTACATTAATAATCCTAGACGTTTGTTGTGACGATGTTTTAATAAACCGTAATTGTTGAAGCGAGCGATAATTAACATGAATATGATACTTCGGTAAGTAACGAGATGTGTGCCCTTGGGCTGGTATCGAACCTGTATCTTACATCTCGACAATCCGTATCACATCTCGCATACCTGTCGATACTACAGCATTATATTTAGGCGAATTCTACAGCTATAATTAGATATTGATATGCAAAAAAAAACGACAATCATTATACATTACATTTCATCACATTTTAGCCATCAATTACAGGGAATTATGATCATCAATTACCCTAGTTTACTAACGTTTTCAAACACAAATAATAAATTAATTCAACCTTGCTGTTAGGCAATATTCTTTTTAACACGCTTTTATTAGTTTCATACATATGTTAGTATGTAACGGAAACTTTGAACATGATTTTGACATCCTATTTTTAGTTGAATTTTCTATTAAAGCGCTTTTTTTTAGATTTTTTAAACTATTATTTTTTATTCTTTCTGACTGGCGGTATGACGACTTACTGGCTTCCACTTTCCGGTGCTCTCTTTTCTCAACACCTACGTCTAGCTAATGCTTTGATAGGCAACATTTTGGCGAATATAATCAGAATCGATAAAAAATTTGAGAACCAGTGCATCGACCGCATAATTTAAAAATGCTGCTAAACAATTACAGAGAATTAAAATAATAACTCCATATTATAATGCGGTACAAATAAAGATAATGTTTTATCATCAAAGGCACGGATAATCCCATTGGATAGCTAGTTTCATTATTGCGATCATTCGATATCGATATATTACGTAACATGCCGAATCTTTGTGTTCGTATGCGATTATTACGCTTTTCGCGATTTATATATACATACAAAAACCAATAGTGTATAATGCATTTTGTAGATATTAGATGGATTAAAACCAGTGGCGTAGCTAGCACGAGTGACACCCGGGACGGATTTGATTTGGGTGTCACCTTAAGAATTAAATTTTTGAAATGATGTTTTTAATGTATTTTAACCAGTTTGAGAAAAGAGATGGTTTCCAAGTCTATAAGGGACTATAAGGGATGTGAATATTATTTATACTCTGTTACCTTATCCTTACAAATTTCGTCTATATTGGTTCAACAGTTAACCCCTAAAAACAGGGGAAATAGACTGGGCAAAAACACATAAATACTATTATAATATAATATAATTGCAATTTCTGCTAGTTCCTATGAGTAAGAGAACCAAGATACAGTATTTTTTTAACGTATAATAGTTCAATATTTTAAGAAAGTGTTATTTGTTTCAGGTCTCGAACAGTTCTCGTCTGCCTCCGTGTCTATGTTGTTAGGAGAAGACAGCCCTGCCATTGCCGAGGGGCGTGTAAGTAGTACCTATTTTTGATAGCTATCAAATCATTACACTAATATGTAGGTTTTGTTGCAGACTGCTGTACTGGATTCCATTTCTAGTAAGAAAAAGTTGATCCATATTTAATTAAAATCAGACTTAAAAATAAAATGATGAACCAACATTAGAATTAGTTTCTTAACAAATTTTTGAGAGGTAGAGCCCTAGAGAGTTTTGTCTATACGTTAATGGGCCAGCTCGACCGGGTCGTTACCTCTGTCGTATAGAAAATCGACGTAAAGTAGCGGCTTGCTGCTGCGTGTCGTGCGGTGACTGAGATATCCGGAGGCCAATATCCCCCTTCCCAATTATCCCTTTCCTTTAAGATCGGCAACACGCCCATGGTTCTTCTGGTGTTATGTGCTATAATAGAATATCTTTTATCTTTCTTTGGCTTGTCACACAGGAAATTGATGGTCACCAACAAAATTTCGGCACCAATATATGAAGATGTCATTAAATATACTGCAAAAGAAATTAGGAGTAGTTCATGATGAGGACGCTTTTGTTGCAGGCATTCGGTGTACAGACACTGTCCGGTACTGGCGGTCTCCGCGTCGGCGCCGAGCTCTTGAACAAGCACCTTAAATACACAACGTTCTACTACTCAAACCCGACATGGGGTGAGTTTCACTGTCATATTTATTGTATACCTTAATACCTTTCCTTAACAGAACCACGCGTCCTGGCTTGCGGAGCTACAGCTTCGTGGTCTCCTCCATCTCGGCTCGAACTAAAAAGTTCGCTAAGTTTTACTTCTGCCGGACCATTAAGCTGTGCAATAGTTTGCCGGCACACGTGTTCCCTCCTTCCTATAATATGGAGTCTTTTAAATGGAGTGTGAAGAAGCAGTTAGGCAGGCCGGCATGATCTTGCCAACCTACGATAGACACGTTGTTTGTCGTTGGTCGACACTATTCCTGGATTGCGCTACTCTTACCATTAGGTGTGGCGTAGTCACTTTGACGAGCTAGTATAAAAAAACACTATACAAGTGGTCGCCACACTTTTCTAATACAAGGTATCACTGCGGGCCGCACATTCCTGCGCTGGATAGTTGAGACCACCAATCTATTGACATATTTTTTATGAGTTTATCTTCAACTGATATTTGCATGAAGGTGTAAAAACTTACCTATATCAAAAAAAAACTTTACAAGTACAAGTATATCATACTGGTTTCAGGCAAAGACGAACCGCTTTGTATTGGTTCATGCAGTAATAATATCTGTCAAGTATCAAGAATGTTTACGGGTCGTAGGTTATTGGCACTTATCTATGTGATGCAATGTGGCATAATTAGCGATGTGTTTTATAAATAAACTGATGTTTGTATGTGGAATATGACGATAATAATTTGTTTAATTGATTGATATTAGAATTTTGCCCAATTTCGCAATAGGCCAGTGGGAGGATATTCGTATCCGACCGGATAGCGACCACCGTACACTGGTGTTAAAACCTGCCATAGTGACCCACCTTGTGTGGGTCGTGTTCCAGGGTCAGCCAGTGTATATCCGGTTCTCCCGAGGGGCTTGCGCCATGAATTGATGATTGGTTGTGGCGGGTACATTCTTGTATTATTGTGCCTGCATCGGTCATCCGCCTGTCCTGTCGCAGGCCCCTCGATTTGCTTCTTCCCTCTCCGAAGAGGGAAGCTGGTTTTTTGGACTGCACTACGCTTACCATCAGGTGTAGCGCAGTCACTTTGCCGTGCTCCGATAAAAAAAAAGGCTGACTATATGGATCCAAATACGCAATATAACCATACGCATGCATACGCATTTTAACCCACATCAAGAAAATTTATTAGATTTAAGTAGATTGACTGAATCTAAAAGTGAATTGAATAATAACAATGATTTTATCAGTAACTTGCATAAATAGTTTTAATTTCCCATGTACGATTATGCATAGTAGAACTTTAAATTGTTGGTTTAAGTTAGTGAATTTAGCAAAATAAAATTAATATTTCAATTTTTACTTGTGGGTTGCAATGTTCCTGCATATTTGCATCCATATAATGGATTTGTCCCGGAAATAAGCTGGGAGAAACGTAGCCACTAGTTGTGCCTCTGACCGACCATAGGACTGTGCTTTTGATATTGGTCAAGTGTGACTCGTTCATTCAAATATGCTATGTAACAGTGTATTAAAGATTCGATAATTGATAGATAACTCTTTATTGAACACTGTTTAAAAAAACAACGCGCCATTTTAAGTTTCTATAACTGTAACAAGTCAACGGGCGGTCTTATCGCTAAAAGCCAGTTTATTGCAAAAAAAAAATACTAGACACACTTATGTATTGAAATGAAGTTTGATTAAAAAGAACTTATAGAAATTGAGGGTGTATAAACAAAAACTGGTAATAAACAATACTGATCGTTGTCAAGCTGCAGTCAAGTTACGTCGAGCATGTATGTCATGTCATGTGCCCCACACAAGTCCGCGAATCCCTACATCCGCCTTAATGGCCGTTAGATACAATACATCATCTAATGGTCATTATTTATTTATTATTTGAGTGGTAGAGCCACGCTGTAGACAGTTTTGTCTACAGCATGAATGGGCCGGCTCGACCGGGTCGTTACCACTGTCTCACAGAAAACCGACGTAAAGTAGCGGCTTACTGCTGCGTTTCGTACGGTGAGTGAGATATCCGGAGGCCCAAATCCCCTTCCCCTTCCCAATTCTTAATTATCCCTTTCCTTTAAGGTCGGCAACGCACCCATGATTCTCCTGGTATTGTGGGCGTACATGGGCGGTGGAGATTACTTACTATCAGGTGACTCACTTGCTCGTTTGCCGGCCTATGCTATAAAAAAAATCCAAAGATATACATATTTGTATTTTTATTTAATCTCACACGCCTAAACAATAAGAAAGCTAACATCAATCAATAGTCTACGAAATCAAATGTTTACCCTCCCACCAGAGAACCACCACTTGGTGTTCTTGAATTCCGGGTTCACCCAGCCACGCACCTACCGCTACTGGAACCCGAAGACGCGCGCGATCGACTTCGACGGCCTCATCGAAGACCTGAAGAACGCGCCGGAGAACTCCGTGATCATCTTACACGCGTGCGCGCACAATCCCACCGGCATCGACCCCACCCAAGAGCAGTGGCAGAAGATCGCTGATGTCATGGAGGTGAGATGATGTTAGGTACGCCGTCTATTTCTGGCGACAAGCAACAATGTCCAAGCAAATTGCAATGATGCGAGACGAATCCTTCAAACTGAAACACAAGAGTGCTTAGAAACTGTTGCTTGGCGGCTGAAATAGACAAAGCGGTGATACCAACCCAGACGGCTTCTCGCATACGAGGGACTTACCACCTTGAAAAACAACGCATATTTTTATTTTTCTTATTTATGGCTTTCGCATTATAATGCATTTTGCCAGTGTCAAGTATAATTTATACTCAAGTTATTTTTACAAGAACGATCAAACACGGGTGCGGTCGATTTCAAGGTCTTGCCGGAGTTTAGGTGTTAACTCCTTTCAGTACGATGCTTAATTCACTTATTTCAATGTTTCCATACACTGTTCATCACCGTCAATGTTTATTGAACAAAGCCACACCACTTTTATACAACAAACACAACTCTTAAACTAGTTTATGAAATAAATTAAAATAAGCGCTGAACTGCACTGTCAGAATTCCCGCCAAAACTCAAAACAACGCATTGAACAGTCGCGTAAACGTAAGAAATCATATATTATATTAGCTGTCCCTCGCGGCTCCGCCCGCGTGATCTGCTTTTTCCGGGATAAAAGATTACTAAAATGGCTATTAAAAAATAGGGGTTGGCGATAAAAGGGTAAAAATTTAGGGTTGTATGTATTTTTTAATGCCACATTATACAAAAATAAAAACAAAAACATTTGTCCGAACATAAAAAAAAAAAGTTAAGGGTGAACAACCCTTAACATTTAGGGGGATGAAAAATAGATGTTGTCCGATTCTCAGGCATACCCAATATGCACACAAAATTTCATGAGAATCGGTCAAGCCGTTTCGGAGGAGTTTAACCACAAACACCGCGACACGAGAATTTTATATATTATATTATCGACGTATTAAATAGTTAATAGTAAAATGTCAACTACCTTCTCTTCACCATCAGGAGCGCAAGTTGTTCCCGTTCTTCGACAGCGCGTACCAGGGCTTCGCGTCAGGCGACCTCGACCGGGATGCATGGGCCGTGCGGTACTTCGTCAAGAGAGGCTTCGAGCTGGTCTGCGCGCAGTCATACGCCAAGAACTTCGGATTGTACAGTAAGTTGGTCTTATGACTTTAGTAGGAGTTTTGGCGGGAATTCTGACAGTGCGGTTCATCGCTTAGTTTAATTTATTTCAAAAACTAGTTTAAAGTTGTGTTTGTTGTATAAAAGTGGTGTGGATTTGTGCAATAAACATTGACGGTGATGAACAGTGTATGGGTACATTGAAATAGTGAATTAAGCTTGAGTGGTAGAGCCACGCTGTAGACAGTTTTGTGTACAGCACGAATGGGCCGGCTCGACCGGGTCGTTACTACTGTCTCACAGTAAAACCGATGTAAAGTGGCTTGCTGCTGTGTTTCGTACGGTAAGTGAGATATCCGGAGGCCCAAATCCAACTCCTCTTCCCAATCTTTTCATTATTCCCTTTAAGTTCTTGAGTAAGTTGGTCTAAGTATTGAGGGCGTTATATAGCATAGACCGGCAAACGAGCAAGTGGGTTACCTGATGGTAAGTGATCTCCACCGCCCATGTACGCCCACCACCAGAAGAATCATGGGCGCGATGCCGACCTTAAAGGAAAGGGTTAATTAGAGATTGGGAAGGTGAGGGGATTTGGGCTTCCGGATATCTCACTCAACATACGAAACGCAGCAGCAAGCCGCTACTTTACGTCGATTTACTGTGAGACAGTGGTAACGACCCGATCGAGCTAGCCCATTCGTGCTGTAGACAAAACTGTCTACAGCGTGGCTCTACCACTCAATACTGTTGTGTGTATTTATCAGGGTTCGAGGATATATATCAAACTTGATATATATCGGATGTATATCATAAATATCCGATATTTTGATATTTATATTAAATATCGGATATTTTCGAACCCTGGTATTTATGTATTGAATTCAATCCGATGCGTGTTATATCCCGCGGTCGTGTCGGTCAGACGAGCGCGTGGGCAACCTGACGGTGGTGATGAGTACAGCGAGTCACGTGGCGCCGGTGAGGTCGCAGCTGACGTGGATCGTGCGCGGGATGTACTCCAACCCGCCCGCGCACGGCGCCAGGCTCGTCGCCAACGTGCTCGCCGACAAACAACTGTTCGACGAGTGGTCTGTACTGTCACACTTTTACATAATACACTCCTTTAACCTGACGGTGGTGATGAGTACAGCGAGTCACGTGGCGCCGGTGAGGTCGCAGCTGACGTGGATCGTGCGCGGGATGTACTCCAACCCGCCCGCGCACGGCGCCAGGCTCGTCGCCAACGTGCTCGCCGACAAACAACTGTTCGACGAGTGGTCTGTACTGTCACACTTTTACATAATACACTCCTTTAACCTGACGGTGGTGATGAGTACAGCGAGTCACGTGGCGCCGGTGAGGTCGCAGCTGACGTGGATCGTGCGCGGGATGTACTCCAACCCGCCCGCGCACGGCGCCAGGCTCGTCGCCAACGTGCTCGCCGACAAACAACTGTTCGACGAGTGGTCTGTACTGTCACACTTTTACATAATACACTCCTTTAACCTGACGGTGGTGATGAGTACAGCGAGTCACGTGGCGCCGGTGAGGTCGCAGCTGACGTGGATCGTGCGCGGGATGTACTCCAACCCGCCCGCGCACGGCGCCAGGCTCGTCGCCAACGTGCTCGCCGACAAACAACTGTTCGACGAGTGGTCTGTACTGTCACACTTTTACATAATACACTCCTTTAACCTGACGGTGGTGATGAGTACAGCGAGTCACGTGGCGCCGGTGAGGTCGCAGCTGACGTGGATCGTGCGCGGGATGTACTCCAACCCGCCCGCGCACGGCGCCAGGCTCGTCGCCAACGTGCTCGCCGACAAACAACTGTTCGACGAGTGGTCTGTACTGTCACACTTTTACATAATACACTCCTTTAACCTGACGGTGGTGATGAGTACAGCGAGTCACGTGGCGCCGGTGAGGTCGCAGCTGACGTGGATCGTGCGCGGGATGTACTCCAACCCGCCCGCGCACGGCGCCAGGCTCGTCGCCAACGTGCTCGCCGACAAACAACTGTTCGACGAGTGGTCTGTACTGTCACACTTTTACATAATACACTCCTTTAACCTGACGGTGGTGATGAGTACAGCGAGTCACGTGGCGCCGGTGAGGTCGCAGCTGACGTGGATCGTGCGCGGGATGTACTCCAACCCGCCCGCGCACGGCGCCAGGCTCGTCGCCAACGTGCTCGCCGACAAACAACTGTTCGACGAGTGGTCTGTACTGTCACACTTTTACATAATACACTCCTTTAACCTGACGGTGGTGATGAGTACAGCGAGTCACGTGGCGCCGGTGAGGTCGCAGCTGACGTGGATCGTGCGCGGGATGTACTCCAACCCGCCCGCGCACGGCGCCAGGCTCGTCGCCAACGTGCTCGCCGACAAACAACTGTTCGACGAGTGGTCTGTACTGTCACACTTTTACATAATACACTCCTTTAACCTGACGGTGGTGATGAGTACAGCGAGTCACGTGGCGCCGGTGAGGTCGCAGCTGACGTGGATCGTGCGCGGGATGTACTCCAACCCGCCCGCGCACGGCGCCAGGCTCGTCGCCAACGTGCTCGCCGACAAACAACTGTTCGACGAGTGGTCTGTACTGTCACACTTTTACATAATACACTCCTTTAACCTGACGGTGGTGATGAGTACAGCGAGTCACGTGGCGCCGGTGAGGTCGCAGCTGACGTGGATCGTGCGCGGGATGTACTCCAACCCGCCCGCGCACGGCGCCAGGCTCGTCGCCAACGTGCTCGCCGACAAACAACTGTTCGACGAGTGGTCTGTACTGTCACACTTTTACATAATACACTCCTTTAACCTGACGGTGGTGATGAGTACAGCGAGTCACGTGGCGCCGGTGAGGTCGCAGCTGACGTGGATCGTGCGCGGGATGTACTCCAACCCGCCCGCGCACGGCGCCAGGCTCGTCGCCAACGTGCTCGCCGACAAACAACTGTTCGACGAGTGGTCTGTACTGTCACACTTTTACATAATACACTCCTTTAACCTGACGGTGGTGATGAGTACAGCGAGTCACGTGGCGCCGGTGAGGTCGCAGCTGACGTGGATCGTGCGCGGGATGTACTCCAACCCGCCCGCGCACGGCGCCAGGCTCGTCGCCAACGTGCTCGCCGACAAACAACTGTTCGACGAGTGGTCTGTACTGTCACACTTTTACATAATACACTCCTTTAACCTGACGGTGGTGATGAGTACAGCGAGTCACGTGGCGCCGGTGAGGTCGCAGCTGACGTGGATCGTGCGCGGGATGTACTCCAACCCGCCCGCGCACGGCGCCAGGCTCGTCGCCAACGTGCTCGCCGACAAACAACTGTTCGACGAGTGGTCTGTACTGTCACACTTTTACATAATACACTCCTTTAACCTGACGGTGGTGATGAGTACAGCGAGTCACGTGGCGCCGGTGAGGTCGCAGCTGACGTGGATCGTGCGCGGGATGTACTCCAACCCGCCCGCGCACGGCGCCAGGCTCGTCGCCAACGTGCTCGCCGACAAACAACTGTTCGACGAGTGGTCTGTACTGTCACACTTTTACATAATACACTCCTTTAACCTGACGGTGGTGATGAGTACAGCGAGTCACGTGGCGCCGGTGAGGTCGCAGCTGACGTGGATCGTGCGCGGGATGTACTCCAACCCGCCCGCGCACGGCGCCAGGCTCGTCGCCAACGTGCTCGCCGACAAACAACTGTTCGACGAGTGGTCTGTACTGTCACACTTTTACATAATACACTCCTTTAACCTGACGGTGGTGATGAGTACAGCGAGTCACGTGGCGCCGGTGAGGTCGCAGCTGACGTGGATCGTGCGCGGGATGTACTCCAACCCGCCCGCGCACGGCGCCAGGCTCGTCGCCAACGTGCTCGCCGACAAACAACTGTTCGACGAGTGGTCTGTACTGTCACACTTTTACATAATACACTCCTTTAACCTGACGGTGGTGATGAGTACAGCGAGTCACGTGGCGCCGGTGAGGTCGCAGCTGACGTGGATCGTGCGCGGGATGTACTCCAACCCGCCCGCGCACGGCGCCAGGCTCGTCGCCAACGTGCTCGCCGACAAACAACTGTTCGACGAGTGGTCTGTACTGTCACACTTTTACATAATACACTCCTTTAACCTGACGGTGGTGATGAGTACAGCGAGTCACGTGGCGCCGGTGAGGTCGCAGCTGACGTGGATCGTGCGCGGGATGTACTCCAACCCGCCCGCGCACGGCGCCAGGCTCGTCGCCAACGTGCTCGCCGACAAACAACTGTTCGACGAGTGGTCTGTACTGTCACACTTTTACATAATACACTCCTTTAACCTGACGGTGGTGATGAGTACAGCGAGTCACGTGGCGCCGGTGAGGTCGCAGCTGACGTGGATCGTGCGCGGGATGTACTCCAACCCGCCCGCGCACGGCGCCAGGCTCGTCGCCAACGTGCTCGCCGACAAACAACTGTTCGACGAGTGGTCTGTACTGTCACACTTTTACATAATACACTCCTTTAACCTGACGGTGGTGATGAGTACAGCGAGTCACGTGGCGCCGGTGAGGTCGCAGCTGACGTGGATCGTGCGCGGGATGTACTCCAACCCGCCCGCGCACGGCGCCAGGCTCGTCGCCAACGTGCTCGCCGACAAACAACTGTTCGACGAGTGGTCTGTACTGTCACACTTTTACATAATACACTCCTTTAACCTGACGGTGGTGATGAGTACAGCGAGTCACGTGGCGCCGGTGAGGTCGCAGCTGACGTGGATCGTGCGCGGGATGTACTCCAACCCGCCCGCGCACGGCGCCAGGCTCGTCGCCAACGTGCTCGCCGACAAACAACTGTTCGACGAGTGGTCTGTACTGTCACACTTTTACATAATACACTCCTTTAACCTGACGGTGGTGATGAGTACAGCGAGTCACGTGGCGCCGGTGAGGTCGCAGCTGACGTGGATCGTGCGCGGGATGTACTCCAACCCGCCCGCGCACGGCGCCAGGCTCGTCGCCAACGTGCTCGCCGACAAACAACTGTTCGACGAGTGGTCTGTACTGTCACACTTTTACATAATACACTCCTTTAACCTGACGGTGGTGATGAGTACAGCGAGTCACGTGGCGCCGGTGAGGTCGCAGCTGACGTGGATCGTGCGCGGGATGTACTCCAACCCGCCCGCGCACGGCGC
This sequence comes from Amorpha juglandis, assembly GCA_949126905.1. NCBI lineage: Eukaryota > Metazoa > Arthropoda > Insecta > Lepidoptera > Sphingidae > Amorpha > Amorpha juglandis. The sequence goes on from OX421368.1 coordinate 3,467,033, forward strand.
CAGGCTCGTCGCCAACGTGCTCGCCGACAAACAACTGTTCGACGAGTGGTCTGTACTGTCACACTTTTACATAATACACTCCTTTAACCTGACGGTGGTGATGAGTACAGCGAGTCACGTGGCGCCGGTGAGGTCGCAGCTGACGTGGATCGTGCGCGGGATGTACTCCAACCCGCCCGCGCACGGCGCCAGGCTCGTCGCCAACGTGCTCGCCGACAAACAACTGTTCGACGAGTGGTCTGTACTGTCACACTTTTACATAATACACTCCTTTAACCTGACGGTGGTGATGAGTACAGCGAGTCACGTGGCGCCGGTGAGGTCGCAGCTGACGTGGATCGTGCGCGGGATGTACTCCAACCCGCCCGCGCACGGCGCCAGGCTCGTCGCCAACGTGCTCGCCGACAAACAACTGTTCGACGAGTGGTCTGTACTGTCACACTTTTACATAATACACTCCTTTAACCTGACGGTGGTGATGAGTACAGCGAGTCACGTGGCGCCGGTGAGGTCGCAGCTGACGTGGATCGTGCGCGGGATGTACTCCAACCCGCCCGCGCACGGCGCCAGGCTCGTCGCCAACGTGCTCGCCGACAAACAACTGTTCGACGAGTGGTCTGTACTGTCACACTTTTACATAATACACTCCTTTAACCTGACGGTGGTGATGAGTACAGCGAGTCACGTGGCGCCGGTGAGGTCGCAGCTGACGTGGATCGTGCGCGGGATGTACTCCAACCCGCCCGCGCACGGCGCCAGGCTCGTCGCCAACGTGCTCGCCGACAAACAACTGTTCGACGAGTGGTCTGTACTGTCACACTTTTACATAATACACTCCTTTAACCTGACGGTGGTGATGAGTACAGCGAGTCACGTGGCGCCGGTGAGGTCGCAGCTGACGTGGATCGTGCGCGGGATGTACTCCAACCCGCCCGCGCACGGCGCCAGGCTCGTCGCCAACGTGCTCGCCGACAAACAACTGTTCGACGAGTGGTCTGTACTGTCACACTTTTACATAATACACTCCTTTAACCTGACGGTGGTGATGAGTACAGCGAGTCACGTGGCGCCGGTGAGGTCGCAGCTGACGTGGATCGTGCGCGGGATGTACTCCAACCCGCCCGCGCACGGCGCCAGGCTCGTCGCCAACGTGCTCGCCGACAAACAACTGTTCGACGAGTGGTCTGTACTGTCACACTTTTACATAATACACTCCTTTAACCTGACGGTGGTGATGAGTACAGCGAGTCACGTGGCGCCGGTGAGGTCGCAGCTGACGTGGATCGTGCGCGGGATGTACTCCAACCCGCCCGCGCACGGCGCCAGGCTCGTCGCCAACGTGCTCGCCGACAAACAACTGTTCGACGAGTGGTCTGTACTGTCACACTTTTACATAATACACTCCTTTAACCTGACGGTGGTGATGAGTACAGCGAGTCACGTGGCGCCGGTGAGGTCGCAGCTGACGTGGATCGTGCGCGGGATGTACTCCAACCCGCCCGCGCACGGCGCCAGGCTCGTCGCCAACGTGCTCGCCGACAAACAACTGTTCGACGAGTGGTCTGTACTGTCACACTTTTACATAATACACTCCTTTAACCTGACGGTGGTGATGAGTACAGCGAGTCACGTGGCGCCGGTGAGGTCGCAGCTGACGTGGATCGTGCGCGGGATGTACTCCAACCCGCCCGCGCACGGCGCCAGGCTCGTCGCCAACGTGCTCGCCGACAAACAACTGTTCGACGAGTGGTCTGTACTGTCACACTTTTACATAATACACTCCTTTAACCTGACGGTGGTGATGAGTACAGCGAGTCACGTGGCGCCGGTGAGGTCGCAGCTGACGTGGATCGTGCGCGGGATGTACTCCAACCCGCCCGCGCACGGCGCCAGGCTCGTCGCCAACGTGCTCGCCGACAAACAACTGTTCGACGAGTGGTCTGTACTGTCACACTTTTACATAATACACTCCTTTAACCTGACGGTGGTGATGAGTACAGCGAGTCACGTGGCGCCGGTGAGGTCGCAGCTGACGTGGATCGTGCGCGGGATGTACTCCAACCCGCCCGCGCACGGCGCCAGGCTCGTCGCCAACGTGCTCGCCGACAAACAACTGTTCGACGAGTGGTCTGTACTGTCACACTTTTACATAATACACTCCTTTAACCTGACGGTGGTGATGAGTACAGCGAGTCACGTGGCGCCGGTGAGGTCGCAGCTGACGTGGATCGTGCGCGGGATGTACTCCAACCCGCCCGCGCACGGCGCCAGGCTCGTCGCCAACGTGCTCGCCGACAAACAACTGTTCGACGAGTGGTCTGTACTGTCACACTTTTACATAATACACTCCTTTAACCTGACGGTGGTGATGAGTACAGCGAGTCACGTGGCGCCGGTGAGGTCGCAGCTGACGTGGATCGTGCGCGGGATGTACTCCAACCCGCCCGCGCACGGCGCCAGGCTCGTCGCCAACGTGCTCGCCGACAAACAACTGTTCGACGAGTGGTCTGTACTGTCACACTTTTACATAATACACTCCTTTAACCTGACGGTGGTGATGAGTACAGCGAGTCACGTGGCGCCGGTGAGGTCGCAGCTGACGTGGATCGTGCGCGGGATGTACTCCAACCCGCCCGCGCACGGCGCCAGGCTCGTCGCCAACGTGCTCGCCGACAAACAACTGTTCGACGAGTGGTCTGTACTGTCACACTTTTACATAATACACTCCTTTAACCTGACGGTGGTGATGAGTACAGCGAGTCACGTGGCGCCGGTGAGGTCGCAGCTGACGTGGATCGTGCGCGGGATGTACTCCAACCCGCCCGCGCACGGCGCCAGGCTCGTCGCCAACGTGCTCGCCGACAAACAACTGTTCGACGAGTGGTCTGTACTGTCACACTTTTACATAATACACTCCTTTAACCTGACGGTGGTGATGAGTACAGCGAGTCACGTGGCGCCGGTGAGGTCGCAGCTGACGTGGATCGTGCGCGGGATGTACTCCAACCCGCCCGCGCACGGCGCCAGGCTCGTCGCCAACGTGCTCGCCGACAAACAACTGTTCGACGAGTGGTCTGTACTGTCACACTTTTACATAATACACTCCTTTAACCTGACGGTGGTGATGAGTACAGCGAGTCACGTGGCGCCGGTGAGGTCGCAGCTGACGTGGATCGTGCGCGGGATGTACTCCAACCCGCCCGCGCACGGCGCCAGGCTCGTCGCCAACGTGCTCGCCGACAAACAACTGTTCGACGAGTGGTCTGTACTGTCACACTTTTACATAATACACTCCTTTAACCTGACGGTGGTGATGAGTACAGCGAGTCACGTGGCGCCGGTGAGGTCGCAGCTGACGTGGATCGTGCGCGGGATGTACTCCAACCCGCCCGCGCACGGCGCCAGGCTCGTCGCCAACGTGCTCGCCGACAAACAACTGTTCGACGAGTGGTCTGTACTGTCACACTTTTACATAATACACTCCTTTAACCTGACGGTGGTGATGAGTACAGCGAGTCACGTGGCGCCGGTGAGGTCGCAGCTGACGTGGATCGTGCGCGGGATGTACTCCAACCCGCCCGCGCACGGCGCCAGGCTCGTCGCCAACGTGCTCGCCGACAAACAACTGTTCGACGAGTGGTCTGTACTGTCACACTTTTACATAATACACTCCTTTAACCTGACGGTGGTGATGAGTACAGCGAGTCACGTGGCGCCGGTGAGGTCGCAGCTGACGTGGATCGTGCGCGGGATGTACTCCAACCCGCCCGCGCACGGCGCCAGGCTCGTCGCCAACGTGCTCGCCGACAAACAACTGTTCGACGAGTGGTCTGTACTGTCACACTTTTACATAATACACTCCTTTAACCTGACGGTGGTGATGAGTACAGCGAGTCACGTGGCGCCGGTGAGGTCGCAGCTGACGTGGATCGTGCGCGGGATGTACTCCAACCCGCCCGCGCACGGCGCCAGGCTCGTCGCCAACGTGCTCGCCGACAAACAACTGTTCGACGAGTGGTCTGTACTGTCACACTTTTACATAATACACTCCTTTAACCTGACGGTGGTGATGAGTACAGCGAGTCACGTGGCGCCGGTGAGGTCGCAGCTGACGTGGATCGTGCGCGGGATGTACTCCAACCCGCCCGCGCACGGCGCCAGGCTCGTCGCCAACGTGCTCGCCGACAAACAACTGTTCGACGAGTGGTCTGTACTGTCACACTTTTACATAATACACTCCTTTAACCTGACGGTGGTGATGAGTACAGCGAGTCACGTGGCGCCGGTGAGGTCGCAGCTGACGTGGATCGTGCGCGGGATGTACTCCAACCCGCCCGCGCACGGCGCCAGGCTCGTCGCCAACGTGCTCGCCGACAAACAACTGTTCGACGAGTGGTCTGTACTGTCACACTTTTACATAATACACTCCTTTAACCTGACGGTGGTGATGAGTACAGCGAGTCACGTGGCGCCGGTGAGGTCGCAGCTGACGTGGATCGTGCGCGGGATGTACTCCAACCCGCCCGCGCACGGCGCCAGGCTCGTCGCCAACGTGCTCGCCGACAAACAACTGTTCGACGAGTGGTCTGTACTGTCACACTTTTACATAATACACTCCTTTAACCTGACGGTGGTGATGAGTACAGCGAGTCACGTGGCGCCGGTGAGGTCGCAGCTGACGTGGATCGTGCGCGGGATGTACTCCAACCCGCCCGCGCACGGCGCCAGGCTCGTCGCCAACGTGCTCGCCGACAAACAACTGTTCGACGAGTGGTCTGTACTGTCACACTTTTACATAATACACTCCTTTAACCTGACGGTGGTGATGAGTACAGCGAGTCACGTGGCGCCGGTGAGGTCGCAGCTGACGTGGATCGTGCGCGGGATGTACTCCAACCCGCCCGCGCACGGCGCCAGGCTCGTCGCCAACGTGCTCGCCGACAAACAACTGTTCGACGAGTGGTCTGTACTGTCACACTTTTACATAATACACTCCTTTAACCTGACGGTGGTGATGAGTACAGCGAGTCACGTGGCGCCGGTGAGGTCGCAGCTGACGTGGATCGTGCGCGGGATGTACTCCAACCCGCCCGCGCACGGCGCCAGGCTCGTCGCCAACGTGCTCGCCGACAAACAACTGTTCGACGAGTGGTCTGTACTGTCACACTTTTACATAATACACTCCTTTAACCTGACGGTGGTGATGAGTACAGCGAGTCACGTGGCGCCGGTGAGGTCGCAGCTGACGTGGATCGTGCGCGGGATGTACTCCAACCCGCCCGCGCACGGCGCCAGGCTCGTCGCCAACGTGCTCGCCGACAAACAACTGTTCGACGAGTGGTCTGTACTGTCACACTTTTACATAATACACTCCTTTAACCTGACGGTGGTGATGAGTACAGCGAGTCACGTGGCGCCGGTGAGGTCGCAGCTGACGTGGATCGTGCGCGGGATGTACTCCAACCCGCCCGCGCACGGCGCCAGGCTCGTCGCCAACGTGCTCGCCGACAAACAACTGTTCGACGAGTGGTCTGTACTGTCACACTTTTACATAATACACTCCTTTAACCTGACGGTGGTGATGAGTACAGCGAGTCACGTGGCGCCGGTGAGGTCGCAGCTGACGTGGATCGTGCGCGGGATGTACTCCAACCCGCCCGCGCACGGCGCCAGGCTCGTCGCCAACGTGCTCGCCGACAAACAACTGTTCGACGAGTGGTCTGTACTGTCACACTTTTACATAATACACTCCTTTAACCTGACGGTGGTGATGAGTACAGCGAGTCACGTGGCGCCGGTGAGGTCGCAGCTGACGTGGATCGTGCGCGGGATGTACTCCAACCCGCCCGCGCACGGCGCCAGGCTCGTCGCCAACGTGCTCGCCGACAAACAACTGTTCGACGAGTGGTCTGTACTGTCACACTTTTACATAATACACTCCTTTAACCTGACGGTGGTGATGAGTACAGCGAGTCACGTGGCGCCGGTGAGGTCGCAGCTGACGTGGATCGTGCGCGGGATGTACTCCAACCCGCCCGCGCACGGCGCCAGGCTCGTCGCCAACGTGCTCGCCGACAAACAACTGTTCGACGAGTGGTCTGTACTGTCACACTTTTACATAATACACTCCTTTAACCTGACGGTGGTGATGAGTACAGCGAGTCACGTGGCGCCGGTGAGGTCGCAGCTGACGTGGATCGTGCGCGGGATGTACTCCAACCCGCCCGCGCACGGCGCCAGGCTCGTCGCCAACGTGCTCGCCGACAAACAACTGTTCGACGAGTGGTCTGTACTGTCACACTTTTACATAATACACTCCTTTAACCTGACGGTGGTGATGAGTACAGCGAGTCACGTGGCGCCGGTGAGGTCGCAGCTGACGTGGATCGTGCGCGGGATGTACTCCAACCCGCCCGCGCACGGCGCCAGGCTCGTCGCCAACGTGCTCGCCGACAAACAACTGTTCGACGAGTGGTCTGTACTGTCACACTTTTACATAATACACTCCTTTAACCTGACGGTGGTGATGAGTACAGCGAGTCACGTGGCGCCGGTGAGGTCGCAGCTGACGTGGATCGTGCGCGGGATGTACTCCAACCCGCCCGCGCACGGCGCCAGGCTCGTCGCCAACGTGCTCGCCGACAAACAACTGTTCGACGAGTGGTCTGTACTGTCACACTTTTACATAATACACTCCTTTAACCTGACGGTGGTGATGAGTACAGCGAGTCACGTGGCGCCGGTGAGGTCGCAGCTGACGTGGATCGTGCGCGGGATGTACTCCAACCCGCCCGCGCACGGCGCCAGGCTCGTCGCCAACGTGCTCGCCGACAAACAACTGTTCGACGAGTGGTCTGTACTGTCACACTTTTACATAATACACTCCTTTAACCTGACGGTGGTGATGAGTACAGCGAGTCACGTGGCGCCGGTGAGGTCGCAGCTGACGTGGATCGTGCGCGGGATGTACTCCAACCCGCCCGCGCACGGCGCCAGGCTCGTCGCCAACGTGCTCGCCGACAAACAACTGTTCGACGAGTGGTCTGTACTGTCACACTTTTACATAATACACTCCTTTAACCTGACGGTGGTGATGAGTACAGCGAGTCACGTGGCGCCGGTGAGGTCGCAGCTGACGTGGATCGTGCGCGGGATGTACTCCAACCCGCCCGCGCACGGCGCCAGGCTCGTCGCCAACGTGCTCGCCGACAAACAACTGTTCGACGAGTGGTCTGTACTGTCACACTTTTACATAATACACTCCTTTAACCTGACGGTGGTGATGAGTACAGCGAGTCACGTGGCGCCGGTGAGGTCGCAGCTGACGTGGATCGTGCGCGGGATGTACTCCAACCCGCCCGCGCACGGCGCCAGGCTCGTCGCCAACGTGCTCGCCGACAAACAACTGTTCGACGAGTGGTCTGTACTGTCACACTTTTACATAATACACTCCTTTAACCTGACGGTGGTGATGAGTACAGCGAGTCACGTGGCGCCGGTGAGGTCGCAGCTGACGTGGATCGTGCGCGGGATGTACTCCAACCCGCCCGCGCACGGCGCCAGGCTCGTCGCCAACGTGCTCGCCGACAAACAACTGTTCGACGAGTGGTCTGTACTGTCACACTTTTACATAATACACTCCTTTAACCTGACGGTGGTGATGAGTACAGCGAGTCACGTGGCGCCGGTGAGGTCGCAGCTGACGTGGATCGTGCGCGGGATGTACTCCAACCCGCCCGCGCACGGCGCCAGGCTCGTCGCCAACGTGCTCGCCGACAAACAACTGTTCGACGAGTGGTCTGTACTGTCACACTTTTACATAATACACTCCTTTAACCTGACGGTGGTGATGAGTACAGCGAGTCACGTGGCGCCGGTGAGGTCGCAGCTGACGTGGATCGTGCGCGGGATGTACTCCAACCCGCCCGCGCACGGCGCCAGGCTCGTCGCCAACGTGCTCGCCGACAAACAACTGTTCGACGAGTGGTCTGTACTGTCACACTTTACATGATACACTCGTTTTGCGACTATTGGTGCTGCCACACCGATGTTATAAAATGTTAACAAAAACATTTTCTAACATTTTATAACATTTGAAAACATGACATCGGCCCTTCTTCGACGGCTTCTTTGACGGCGCCGCTCTCAAAAATACCGCCGCCCGCGGTTAAAAAATGTTACAAATTGTTAAGAAATGTTTACTAAATGATGCTGCCACACCGCTGTTATAAAATGTTATATAACATTTTCTAACACCGGTGTGGCAGCACCATATAAATTGAGATATAAATCATCCTACTCATAAGTTGAATCAAACTGCACATAGTTTGCAAAATTTGATTAAAATCCGTTCAGTGGTTTAAGAGTTGCGGACAAACAAAGTGACACGAAATTTTTATATGTAAAGATATAATCACAGCCGTTTTTATCGTAACAGTAATTTTTCGAATGTTGTAACTTTCAAATATCTTGATATAAATCGTGGTCATTAAAAGTCTAGTATTAATGGATTTTATTTTGTGTATTTCAGGAGGGATCACATTAAATTGATGTCGAGTAGAGTTATTCAAATGAGAGAGGCGCTCAGGTCTGAGCTTGTCAAGTGAGTACTTTTACCTATCCATCAACCTGTATAGATATTTACCTTTACCTTTAGGTTTTATTCCGATAAAATATTATATATACATAAATATTATAGACACCCTCGGTGGCGCAGTTATATTGCGTAAGCAGTACGACTGCTATGCTAAGGTCTCGGGGTTGATCCCCGGTTCGGGTCAAATGATATTGGGTTTTTCTGTCACGAAATGCTCAGTATCGGCCCGGAGACTGGAATCGTATGTGGTATGCCGATAGGCTCGCCCCCTATCACATAATGGGACGGAAATACGCTCGGCGAAATATGGGTGTACTAGTTACACCTCTGCCTACCCCTTTGGGGATTATAGGCGTGAACGCATACGTATGAATGTATGTATAATTATTGTCACTAAAGTTCGAATTTTCTCTATTTAACACGACATTATCGATATTGACAGTGGATTTTTCTCTAGCAACATTATCGATATTTGCAGACTCGGCACACCCGGCAACTGGGACCACATAGTGAAACAGATCGGTCTGTTCTCCTACACCGGTCTCACCCAGCGTCAGGCGGAACATCTCATCAGCGAGTACCACATCTACCTGCTGAAGTCGGGACGCATCAACATCTGCGGCCTCAACCCCAACAACGTGCAGTACGTGGCGCGAGCCATCAACGACGCAGTACTCAAGTTCCCCGAGGAAGAGTAAATATCGCAATTTTTTTGTCGAACATCCAAGGTCAACAAGGGTCGAGGGTCAAATTTGAGCTTAAGGTCGGATGCGATACAGAAAAACCTTTGATTCTTGGCTTTTAAATACACTACAGTTAATATCAATGTTTTTCACCAAGTTATTGTTTTATAAAAGTTAATTTATAATTTCAACATAGGCTCGAGGGATATAAACGTTTGTGCTTTATTTCGGTTTAATTATCTCGTTATTACATGTATTGGTTATCGATAGTAAAAAAAAAATCGGCAGTTGATATTATTACGAGGCTTGAAAAACTTACAACATAAAATAGATTAGATACTATATGATTTACGAAACATTACAGGCGAGACCTAAAAGAACACTATATGTCACTAGAACACTATATGTCAACACTGTAGGTCTTTTGACATATCGTGTTGTACCTCGCATTTGTGCAGCTGGCATATCTACTTTAAATATGAAATAGTGTCTGATCATATGCATTTTTTTACAATAAACAATTTAGGCAGTATTTTTTATGATTTATATAATAATATTGAATGTGAATTTAAAAACATCACAAATAAATAATCACAGGAAGAAAAATATCGATATATTTTAAGGCTATTTTATCCAATATGCAAACTCGATAATGGGATCTCTTATAAATGAACGTAATTAATCGAAATATGGCTTCTAATAGAAAACAATTGGTGCGCAAATATTTTTATGTAACATATTATGTATTGATTAATATCGAATCATGGACACAGCTATACTTTATTTATAGGCACCGATTCTATTTTTATTACTCACGAAAACTTATGATTTAAATAAATATTTTGAAATAATTTAATATGAATATGCACTTTATAAATTATCATAATTCAGTAAGAACTTTAGTTTGAATGTTTTTGTGAAGAAACTTGTTTTTTTTTATGTTGCTATTCTCAAATAGAACCAATACGCGAACATCGGAATTGGTGCCATTGTATTTTAATGCTTTTATAGTTAATTAAGATATAACATAATGCGTTTATTTACTCGTAGTTTTACGCTCATATTCTCGGCCACTTTTGGTTGCTGTCAAACATTAAAGTACCTATTTTTTTTAAATATAATTTAAAAATAACTAATTTAATCACTGTCTAATTTCCTATAAATATTATGTTAAGTTTATGTAATGCAAAGTTTAATATATAGTATATCGATAATCGATAAAAACAATTTAATCTGCTTAAATATCACCAGTTATTTTTAAGTGGCCGAGTTTTTCACATACCATGGACATATAGTTATAACTAAACAGATTTTAGAAGCAATACTAGATTAAAGAAGATAAATATAACATGCAATGCAATCACAATTCTTCCGGCTGTGAACTAACGCAAAATTGTATGTTGAATCGATTAATTAATAATCGTGAATATGAATAATTATAAATATGAATGTTTAGAATTTTATTTAATAGTAATGCACTGTCGTCGCAATATTTTTTCCTAAATGGCCTTGATTAGGTCATATATTTTCGTACTAATTTTTGACCAGTTACAGCTTATTCGTAGCAGTATTACAAGCTTTTAGCCGTCATAACATTCGATAGTTTATCGACTAATATATTTATTTGGTTGTTTTAAGATATGTTGCAAATACATAATCTCAGTTGTTACTGTGTCTTTTATTTATTTGTTTTTTGTACCTAATAATAGATACTTTCACAAATTCAGTGTGGTAACACTGCAAATATTTACATTAGTAAATAGCAAAAATACCCGTAGCAAATTAATTACGAATTTTAAGGTTTGGCTTTTAAGAAAAATATCAGATATTTATTTATTATATGCACGTATCATTTTCTAAAAATTAAATCCTAAAGATATTAAACAGCAGTATTTTTTTCCAGCGACTCACGGTCGAAATTATAGACAGAGCGGTGTTGGCAGCAACGGTACGTGCTGGTATTATTGGTGGTGGGAGAATTGTGCCATATTTATGACATTCAATTTATATATTTGTACAATTTATTATATTTTTGTTTTAATAAAATACACCATTAATATCGACACGGTCCGTTATTGTTATTGCTAATTGGCTTGAGTTTTACCGACTTAAAAATATAATTTATATTTAACTAGCGACCCGCGCCGGCTTCGCACGGGTAACAATATGTTTGTTACATCATATAACAAATCTTTGAATTTTTCTGCTTTTCTGTACCATAATATGTATGTATTATATATTACCTACCACATGAATCACTATCTATTGCTGAAAACTGCATTAAAATCTGTGGGATAGTTTAAAAGATCTAAGCGAACAGACAGCGGTAGCGACTTCATTTTATACTATGTAAAGTAGTTTAACAGGTTCCCTGTCCCCATACAAACCACTTTTTTCCATCATATATGTCCCACTCTTTTTTTCATTTGTTTATTTCCCATTTTTTTTCATAAATCACTTCGGTTTGTTTTCTCACTCAAAAGGATGTAACCCACACGTCCCGATACTAAAAATGCGAATTAACCTGCTATGTCCATTACAAATAAAGGCATGAATTTGACTCTAAACTTGAATCATATATGATTCATGAACGTACAGTTCTTGGTACAAAATATATCCAATGAATCATATATGATTCATGGGACAGGGAACCTGTTAAAACTACAAGTTGTATATACAGCATGAATAGACTTCGCTAAGGTAGTACTGAAGACAACAACGTGAAATCGCAGCTTGCTGTTGTGTTTAATACGGTGAGTGCAGTATTCAGAAAACCTACATATTCATTTATTCTGACAGTCTCCGTGGTGCAGCGGGCGAGTAGCCGGCTGTGAAGCGAGAGGCCGCGGGCTCGATCCCCGCACCGAGACAAACGTTTGTGTGATCCACAAATACTTCATTCGCAATTACATTGTTAAGTTGTGGAATTTTGCTAAATAAAGTTGACATCAATTTTTACTTGATGAGTTGAAATGTTTTTGCATATATGCATCCATATATAAATTACGATAATGTGTAATTTATGCAACTATTTTTTTAAACAATGTTTATTGCATATGGCTACACTTTCATGAAAACATAATTACATACCGATCATCGAAGTTACTTTTAAGGATGGAAATAAAACAAGATGAAATGGTCATAATATAATAAGTATATTGATAAATATACAGTTTATGTTTCCATAGTATTGTCTTCTGTAGTAATTGCAACCGGCTGACGACTGCCAAAACGATTCGTAACTGAAACATAAACAAAAATAATTATTTAGCATTCCTATTAGGGATATTGGATACAATACCAATATCGATAAATCGGTGATCTAAAATAATATAAAGAGGAAAGATTTGATTGTTTGTTTGTATGGAATAGGATCTGAAACTTCTGGATCGTTTTGATAAATTATTTTACCCTGAATCCTACATTATCCCTGAGTTCGTTTCGATGAGACGCCTAACAATTCCCTATGCGAAAATTCTCTATTGTGGTAGCTAACAGAGGTAGCAAAGATAGAATATGTCGATTTGATGAGTCCCAAAAATTTATTACTAACTGGTTTTTTTTTTGTTAAATCATGATAATTATCTAAATTATTTCTTTCTTTCGAAAAAATATTCGTCCTACAAAATGTATGGCATGATCAAAGAGTCCCCTGCTTCCAACATGTATCGATAACGAGGTCATCAAAAATGATTACTAACCAGCTGATGTTTTTGTTTTTACTAAGTTAATATTTGTATAATTTAACAGTCATATTGTCCTACAAATAGAAAAATAAATTTTTGGAACTCATCAAATCGACATATTTTATCCTTGCTACTTCTGTTAGCTACCACAATAGAGAATTTTCGCATAGGGAATTGTTGGGCGTCTCATCGAAACGAAGCTACTCACGGAAAATTAGCTTGATAGTAATCAAGTGGAAAAATGGCTCAGGGATCCTTGACCATTATAAGGAACTTTGATTTTGGTAATCTTTTGAAAATTCCATTAACATTATTTTAAGTTAAAACGTTAGAAATGTACATTATTTGATTTACACTACAAAAAATCATGAATTTTTGGTATCGATATCGATAGATACGTTTTTTATAAATATCGATATCGGGTACCGTACCAGCAAACGACATATCACGACATTTCTAATTTCTGTCATGGTATACTCAATGGTGTCACGAAGGCTCTCGTGTACTCACACTGTTCGCTGACGTTAAGATCGATCAGTTCGATGTAGTTCTGTTTGTTGTCCCCGCCGAGTGCGAGCGAGTGCGGCGCGTCGGGACAGAGCGCGGCGCACAGCACCGGGCCCACGCGACACGACCGCTCACTCACTTGTGTACTCACACTGTTCGCTGACGTTAAGATCGATCAGTTCGATGTAGTTCTGTTTGTTGTCCCCGCCGAGTGCGAGCGAGTGCGGCGCGTCGGGACAGAGCGCGGCGCACAGCACCGGGCCCACGCGACACGACCGCTCACTCACTTGTGTACTCACACTGTTCGCTGACGTTAAGATCGATCAGTTCGATGTAGTTCTGTTTGTTGTCCCCGCCGAGTGCGAGCGAGTGCGGCGCGTCGGGACAGAGCGCGGCGCACAGCACCGGGCCCACGCGACACGACCGCTCACTCACTTGTGTACTCACACTGTTCGCTGACGTTAAGATCGATCAGTTCGATGTAGTTCTGTTTGTTGTCCCCGCCGAGTGCGAGCGAGTGCGGCGCGTCGGGACAGAGCGCGGCGCACAGCACCGGGCCCACGCGACACGACCGCTCACTCACTTGTGTACTCACACTGTTCGCTGACGTTAAGATCGATCAGTTCGATGTAGTTCTGTTTGTTGTCCCCGCCGAGTGCGAGCGAGTGCGGCGCGTCGGGACAGAGCGCGGCGCACAGCACCGGGCCCACGCGACACGACCGCTCACTCACTTGTGTACTCACACTGTTCGCTGACGTTAAGATCGATCAGTTCGATGTAGTTCTGTTTGTTGTCCCCGCCGAGTGCGAGCGAGTGCGGCGCGTCGGGACAGAGCGCGGCGCACAGCACCGGGCCCACGCGACACGACCGCTCACTCACTTGTGTACTCACACTGTTCGCTGACGTTAAGATCGATCAGTTCGATGTAGTTCTGTTTGTTGTCCCCGCCGAGTGCGAGCGAGTGCGGCGCGTCGGGACAGAGCGCGGCGCACAGCACCGGGCCCACGCGACACGACCGCTCACTCACTTGTGTACTCACACTGTTCGCTGACGTTAAGATCGATCAGTTCGATGTAGTTCTGTTTGTTGTCCCCGCCGAGTGCGAGCGAGTGCGGCGCGTCGGGACAGAGCGCGGCGCACAGCACCGGGCCCACGCGACACGACCGCTCACTCACTTGTGTACTCACACTGTTCGCTGACGTTAAGATCGATCAGTTCGATGTAGTTCTGTTTGTTGTCCCCGCCGAGTGCGAGCGAGTGCGGCGCGTCGGGACAGAGCGCGGCGCACAGCACCGGGCCCACGCGACACGACCGCTCACTCACTTGTGTGGCGCCCGAACTGAGACGGAAACAAATTGGATTCAAACACAAAACGTTTTTTGAAGTGATAACTTCTTATGGGAGGGTGAACCGAAACGTTCCGTAACGCGAGCGGTCCATTGACCAGCCAGCGTTAGCCGACCTCCGTGGAACATTGATAATTTCGAAGTACCAGGTGGCGTCACACAGTGACCAGTCGGCTTGGACCGGACTTTAACCGGACTTTCACAAGACTGACACGACTTTGACACGACTTCGACACGACTTCGAAACGACTTTGACACGACTTTGACACGATTTCGACACGATTTCGACACGACTTTGACACGACTTTGACACGACTTCGACACGACTTCGACACGACTTCGACACGACTTTGACACGACTTTGACACGACTTCGACACGACTTTGACACGACTTCGACACGACTTTGACACGACTTTGACACGACTTCGACACGATTTTGACACGACTTTGACCGGACTTGGACATGACTGACCGGACTTCGTAACGTAACGCGTTAAGGCGCCACTCTGTCTGGCGTCCCTTTCTCTCACGCATACGGTAGCAGTAGGCAGGCTCCTCTGCTCTCACTTTAACCCACATTAGTTTAAGTTATCACTTCTGTCGAGCGTCCCGAGACGCAACTTTTTTTTTTTATCCTGGCTCTGCAAAGTAGACCGGTGATTATCCGGTTGAAAATGGTAAAAATAGAAACAAATTTTTAGTAGAATCAAACCCATTGTAAAAGGAAGAGAATACAACAAAATTGATAGGAAAAATAAATTACCGGCGATCTGAGGTCGGGAAGTGGGAAGGGGGGGGGGGGGGGCTTTTAAGGGTAAAAAACGGTTTATCTCGATTTCCGGAAAAACTACAAGTCCTATGGAAAAAAGTTAAATCGCAAAGTTGTAGGTAATAAAAAGATCTACAACTTTTGTATACACACTTTCTTCACATAACCTCAAAATATATGTGAAAAATTCAAATAACCAAGTTTATAGTAAGTAACTAGATATACATTGACTGGGTTTTTCACCAGTGTATAGGGGTTGCTACCCAGTTAGATACAATAACAATCTGGTACCTTCCCACCAGCAAAACTTTTTATACAATGGAATGACGAGACGATCAAGCCGCTCGTCGAATGGTAAGCGTTAATTCCGCCTATCCGCAGTTCTCAGGACTGTACATTACAAAGTACTGTATGCCACTACACTCATCATCCTGAGACGATATTGTCTCGTTGGCCAGTAATTTCACTGGCTTCAATGCTCTTCGAAATCGAAATATACGTAAAAAAATACTGCTTGATCGCAGACATAGACAAAGCAGTGGTAAAACACAGGCAACAATACAAGAGATCTACGCACTAACTATAGCTAATAGTCATAATAGAATATTGTCGATGGTTCTTCATCGATATATCGATATTTTATGATAGTGTACTTTATTAAATAAGTTAATATTTTTTATTGATATCGATAGTGTTTTTTTAAATATCAATACGATATAGATACTTTTACAATTCCGACATGCTAAGTTATATATATTGTTGTAATTATAATAAGCCGCGTATCATTTTTTATTGTATAATATTAAAATTATAAATGACTAGCTTACCCGGTTATGTCCCAAGTTTTCATCTTGCCGTCTGTGCTGACGGTTACCATTAGTCCAGGGATGTGTTCACTCAATAACAGACCTGGAAAAAATACGATAATTGACACTAATGCTCCGAAGTTTGCTTTAAATAGTTGCGCAGTAGTCAAAAATTGCGACCAAAACAGCGATACTACGGTACTAATGGCTCGGCAAGACCGGGTTGTTACCATTGTCTCATAGAAAACCGACATGAATTAGCAGCTAATACTTAAGAAATCAATTAAGATGATTAATTAAGTATTAGTTATTATATTATACTAGCCCTGTATTATACATGTCCCGCTGCTGGGCACAGACATCCTCTACTGAATGAGTGAGGTTGGGCCTTAGTCCACCACGCTGGCCTAATGCGGGTTGGCAGACTTCACATACGTTCGAAATTCTTATGACTTCGCAGGTATGCAGGTTTCCTCACAATGTTTCCTTCATCGTTAATGGTCCAGTCATTTTAGTAAGTTCACCTCGGAATCCGAGATACCCAGCTGTTAAGTCTGTAAATACTTGTATATTGACACCCTAAAAGTTGTCTCAAAACCTACATATAGTAGGGTGTGCGCAACTATTAAATTTCAAGGTCAAAGGTCACAAAAATTGCTTTTTTTGTAAATATCTCATTTCCTATGGGTTTTTTGCTATTTGTATCCATTATCAATATTGTAGAATACAAAATTCTCTAAAAATTTTGTTTAAAACTTTTTTTCATACGGTGAACCGTTTTCGGGATAGAGGGCAAAGAGCGCGCGGTCACAAGTCCGTCATTTTGAAAGTTACATGAACGAAATTTTGTATTTCGGTTATTGACGTAAAATAAATAAATACGTGTTTCAGTAATTTTGGAAATTTTATTTAATAAGGGATGAAAAATGGGGTGAAAGTAAATGCGAAACTGAGTTTGTTTGTTACGCTTTCACGCCTAAATCACTGAACCGATTTTGATGAATTTATCTACAGAGACAGATGGAACCCTGCAGACGGTTACAGGCTACTTTTATCCCGGAAAACGCTGTTCACGCGGGCGGAGCCGCGAGCAAAAGCTAGTATAACATAATAGTAAATAAAAATTGACAAATATTTATAATCATTGATTTATCGATAGTTCATCAACAATATATGGCGCGTTTTCGACCGGAGGCACCGTTTGACCTGAAGTGATCCTGTGACCGCGCGCTCTCCGCCCTTTATCTCGAAAACGGTTCACCATATGAAAAAAAGTTTTAAACAAAATTTGTAGAGAATTTTGTATTCTACAATATTGATAATAAATACAAATAGCAAAAACCCCATAGGAAATGTGATATTTACAAAAAAAGCGCAAAAAAAAACGATTTTTGTGACCTTTGACCTTGAAATTTAATAGATGCGCACACCAGTGGCGTGCACTCCATATAGGCAAAAAGGCACTGCCTACCCTACGAGACAACACGGTTTTAATAATGTAAAAATTAAATTAAAAATAAAGCAAATTCATTCACTAGTTAATAAAATAATACAATACGTATTTAAAAAGTTCAAACTCGGTACGAAAACCTAAGAATGACTCATTTCGCGTCCACGCAAGCAATGCAAGACAGAGCGATTAGGCAGCGACGATTTATGCCTTCAGTCCATTCATAAATTTTAGCAAAAGTGGAGTATTTTCGACTCTATCGACCAAAAATGCGTAAGTACTATGCGCGATTATGAATAACATCTCCTGCGGCAGGAGGACCAATCACAGCTCACCTCTTTTTATATTGATTAATCGTGACGCATGACGCAATCAATCATTTCGTTAAAAATTTTGTCATAAGTCACCATATTGTTTTGTTCATTTCGCAATCTTTGTTTATGTTTTGATTTTATTGCATATAATTAAGTAAGCCGTTTTAACACGTGAAGTAGTATAAATATAGTAGTTTATTTGTGTCTTATTTGAATTAGTGTATTAATTGTCTGTTTCAATCGTATATTTACCTATTTTATTCAAAATGTTATTTTCGCAATTATCGTTTGATGATGAGAGTTTAATTGTGTCTAAAGGATGTGTGTGTGTGTGTGTGTCGGATATCTTGCAAGTGACGTGTTCCGTAACGTAACTATCACGCACCTACAAGATATTTGAGGTGGCCAATTCCTTCTTCAATTTGGCCTCATCGCAGAATATCTCGTGTCTTCGACTTTGAAACTTATGACGGTGAGTTCTTAATTTCATATAATATTTTTGTGCTAATAAGGCTTATTTACGTGACTATTAGAACCTTAGGAAAATGAAAAAGTAGAAATATAACTGTTGACTGTAATAATATGTTGACTGGTGCCTACCTTGTCACAAAACCCTGTGCACGCCACTGGCGCACACCCTACCATATGTAGGTTTTGAGACAACTTTGAGGGTGTCAATATACAAGTATTTACAGATTTACAGCTGGGTATCTCGAATTCCGAGATTCTTACCTAATTTAAGCTAAAATGACTGGACCATAAAGCAAGCGATATTTAACAATGACGTAAGTTAGAAAAGTCAGAGGTGTATGCTCTTGGGGCCGAT
The DNA here is from genome assembly GCA_949126905.1 of Amorpha juglandis. Taxonomy (NCBI): domain Eukaryota; kingdom Metazoa; phylum Arthropoda; class Insecta; order Lepidoptera; family Sphingidae; genus Amorpha; species Amorpha juglandis. The sequence continues at coordinate 3,486,018 of OX421368.1, forward strand.
TCCGAACTTGCGACGTTCGTCTCGACAGTCCGTACCACTTCCCGCTGAGCTATCACTGCTTTAAGCTTAAGTTATTAAAGTTAAACGTCAGTTGTCTCGGTGCAACAGTATCAGTAATACAGACCTGTAACTTCTTTCTCGTGCGCTGTGATCGTCCACATCGGCTCGTTCTGTCTGCAGTCCACGTACGCCACCTTGCCTTCGTTGTTGCTCATCTGTCATTGAAAACTTGAGCTTTTCAACATGTATCTTTTATTTCTGAATGCAATATCTGGTTATTTCTTATAATTATAGTTTTTTTGTATATTATTTATTTTAAAGTAGTGAGTCGTCCAAGTGACTTCACTACACCTGGTGGTAAGCGCAGTCTAGTCCGTAAAAAATCAGCGACCATCGACAAATAATGAGTTTATTGGTGGTCAACAAAATCATACCGGCTTGTATGAATGAATCTTCCCACTTCGAAGAGGGAAGAAGCGAATCGAGGAGCATGTGACAGGACAGAGGGATGACCGATGCAGGCACAGGGATACAAGGATGTCCCCTATACCCGCCCCAATCAACCATCAAGCCATGTTGCAAGCACCGCGGAGAGCCGGCTGGCTATACACTGGCTGATTCTAGAACGCGAGCCACACAAGGCGTGTGGATGGCACACTATGGTAGGTTTTAACATCATGTGTACAGTGGTCGTTATCCGGGCGGATATGAATATCCTACCACCACCAGCTTATTTAGATTGGATGTTTTTCATTTTTTTTAAGTAGACATTTCTATAGTCTAGTAATGTAGATTATGATAAAAAGGAAAAAAGAAACATTTAAACATAAACAAAAAACAAAAATAGTGAAAATACAAACGAAAACAAAAATATACATATATGAAAAAAAAAACAATTAAAACAATAAAAAAATATTGCGTCTTGAGACGTTCGACAGAAGTGATAACTTAAACTAATATGGGTTAAAGTGAGAGAGGAGGAGCCTGTTTACTGCTGCCGTATGCGCGAGAGGAAGGGAAGCAAGACAGAGTGGCGCCGTAACGGGTTACGTTACGAAGCGGTTCAACCTTCTATAAGAAGTTATCACTTTAAAAAAACGGCAAAACAATAAATGACAATTAAATTCAAATAAAACTAATTTAAACGGATCGAAGACTTTTCAGCCTTCGTGGTCACGGAGTGGTCAAAAACGTCGGGATCAAAATTAATATAAAACCACGATAAAATCCGTTTAAATTAGTTTTATTTTAATGAGTAATATTCGCGTAAACGTAAGAAATCATTATGAAAATTAAATGTTTCTTTCTTCACCATAAATCTTATATCTTTAAATGAGCAATTCTTGTATATATATAATTGGAATCTCGGAAATGGCTCCAAGGATTTTCATGAAATTTAGTATGCAGGGGGTTTCGGGGGCGATAAATCAATCTAGCTAGGTTTCATTATTAGAAAACGAAAAAAAAAATATTTTGTTTTTAAATAATTTAAAAAAAAAAGGTACTGTAAAACTAACCGTGAAACAGAACGGGTTGTGCGTGTCCCAGACGGCGCGCTCTATCTCCGGCGGCAGCGACCACGCGCGGTGCGTGTCTGCGGCTCGGCAGTCCGTGACGCGCGCCGCGCCGTCACAAGCGCCTGACAGCAGCGTCTGCGCCTCCAGCGGGTGGAACGACACCGTCTGCACCTGCACACACATACACAGGGTTGCCAGCTGTTTGAAAACTTTCCCCCTAAAGCAATTTCAAAACCCACTAAATTCAAAGTAAAACCCCCTGAAGGTGACACAAGTATATCATTTTCAATATAATGACATAAATTAGAATAGTTATTCAGTTAGGGGTGCTCGATATCTATCGGATGTAGCTAAAAAAAAAAAAAAACAACATCAAATACCAGAATAAGTATTGAATGTTGTTTTTTTTTTTTTTTAGCTATTTGATATTATTTTTGTTTATCATTTTCTAATAAAGTCTTTTCCTTCCTACAATTCGATATATCGATAGAATAGAAGTATGGAGAGTAGAGCAATTAAAAAAAATTCAATAAAAATTTTACCCCTAAAAATACCCCCAAAAAATTATTCCCCCTAAAAAACTCCCTGTCGAGATTTTTTCCCCCTAAATTTAGGGGGAAAACCCCCAAGTTGGCATCGCTGCACATACATATACTTCACACATCGCGAACAAGATTGTCCTACTTTTTTTTTTATTTATGGCTTTCGCAGTATTATGCATTTTGCCAATGTCAAGTATATTTTATTCTCAAGTCATTTTTACAAGAACGATCAAACACGGGTGCAGTCGATTTCAAGGTCTTGCTGGAGTTGTGGTGTTAACTCCTTCCTGTACGATGCTTAATTCACTTATTTCAATGTTTCCATACACCTTTCATCACCGTCAATGTTTATTGAACAAATCCACACCACTTTTATATAACAAACACAACTTTGAATTAGTTTTGAAATAAATTAAAATAAGCGATGAACCGCACTGTCTGAATTCCCGCCAAAACTCCAACAAGATTGTCATGCCGTCACATCACCAACGAGATTGTCACAACACATAAATGTAGTTTTTGGGAAATCGTATTTTACTTTATTTTAGTTTAAAATTGGCTTCCAAATAGGTGGGTGGTTGACTTGATTTTTTTATTAGTTTAATCAATAATGTACCTAAATCCTATTACAGAAAGAATTTCATTAATACGCCCACAAAAAAAATTTGGTCATTCAAATCTAATGGAGGAGGCACTTGTCAAATAACAAACGAACACTATCACAACACAAAAATTAAATTTTTGGGGAATCGGCTTCCAAATAGAGTTAGAACAGTGCCGATCCCTTTTGAAACAAAAATAATTTATAGTAGGATGAAACCTTTTGATTTGAAAAGGAAGATTTAGATTGGAAAAGGAAGATAATGTAACAAAAATGATAAGAAAAATAAATTACGGGCGATCTGAGGTAGGGAAGTGGGAGGGGGGGGGGGGTCTTTTAAGGGTAAAAAACGGTTTATCTCGATTTCCGGAAAAATGTAGTTTTTCCGGAAATCGAGATAGGTTACAACCCAGTGGAGCCGGCCCATTAATGCTGCAGACAAAACTGTTTACAGCGTGGCCCTACCACTTTAATTGCAAATGTGATTCACGACACACTTACTTTGTCTTTGAAGTAATCGAGTTTAGTGTACGGAGTGCCTTGATCCAGATCCCATAGTAACACTGTGTTGTCGGCTGATCCACTCGCTAATACGTGACTACAAACAAAAAAATAAGTACCATTATTCGTATATATAAGCTCAGGACTTGAACAGGGTAGCCAGAAGTGGAAGTGCACCTATAAATCGTCGAGCATCACCGTCATGATGCGATGAAAGGGCAATGCTACAGGGCCGGCTTTATTTTATAGCAAACGAGTTAGTGGGTCACCTGATATTAAGTTATCTCCACCGGTCATGAACACACTACACCAGAAGAATGATGGATGCGTTGCCGAATTTAGAAGGAATGGAAAGAGGGAGGTGATTTGGGCCTCCGGATATCTGACTCACCGTATGAAACGCGGCAGCAACTTTACGTCAGTTTTCTGTGAGACAGCGGTAATGACCCAGAGAGCGAAAAAAATTACATTACTAAAAATGTTTGTGGCTGAATACAATTAAGAATTATTGTGCAAGTCTGCCTTAAAATCGAAAATATAAACACAAATTATTCATAATTAACTAGGATTTGAACCCAGTATTTTACGGTTTATAAGGGTTAGTAAGCCACCACTGGACCAAACACGCGAAATCAAACATACTCACGTAAAATTCTTATTCCATGATAAGTCGAGTACACCTTCTTTGTGGCCGACTCTTTTAGTCTTTTTCTTTTTATTCGGCTTCTTGCCGAGTTTGAAGGCTGGTTCTAGACAATTCTCTATATCCAAGTCCCATACTTGTATCACGGGATCCATGCCGCCGAGTGCGCAGAGATTGCCTGCAAGTAACATTTACATATTGAAGGATTGAGCTGTAATAAAAAAAGTGTGTGTATGCAATTCACATACGGCAGAAGTGAAACTTCAGAATTATTAAAATAAATTAATTAACCAATGAATTTTAATATCTACTCAAATGTAAAAAATTAAAACACATGAATAACACATCACGTTGTTTATGACACATTTTCCAAAGGCGTCGTTGTATGCAGGCGCAAAGATACGTGATTTCCGAAGGCTTCGTTGTACGCAGGCGCAAAGACACGTGATAACATACTTGTAATCTATCTCATTCTGTCGCAGGCTAAATCCTATTTATGAATATGTTTGTCTCATTGCCGCAACGCATTTTCGTTTCATCGAGTTTCAAATGACAACTATTCTAAAGAAGATTCACTTCAAAAATCGACTTTCGCTGGTTAAACGTTCTATCATAATGCTAATTCAAATTAAATGACGTTTTCGGAGGGCAGCAGTGTATGTTGCATCAAATAGAAATATGTGGGTGTTGTAAGAAACATCTATTGTGCAGTTTCTTAATTCTTAAATTAAGCTCATAAGCTATGTAGCTTGGCCTCTAGAACTTCTTGCTTCCATCGGGATCGTAGATTTTTTCCATTATTGACAATTAATTGGTTTTCAAAACAAAACTATTTCATGGGATATTTGACCGTGCCGAGAATTTGAGCACGACTCCCTCTAGCTCCCTATTTGTAGTTTATCCTGATATGAGTTAATGCTCTGTAAAAGTAACTAATTATGCTCCTAATATGGTGAAGATGTTAAGTCTCATAATGCCCAGTAATATCACTGGCTTCAATGTCCTTGAAACCGAAACACAACAGCGCTTTAAAACTGTTGCTTGGCAGCAGAAATAGACAAAGCGGTGGCATAGCCCCTTAAGAGGCTTACCACCTTGGAAATTATGCAGGACAACGGCTAGTATGACTCACCAGGGTTGGGGTCCGACGGATCGTGGCTCAACCACTCAATGCACAGAGGGAACCACGGCAGGATGATGTCGTGGTGTACGTAAAACGAGTCTTCTTCTTTATTGAAAACTGCAAACAAATTTATTCAGTTACAAAATGTATTTATGTATAATGTAAAATTCATATAACAATTCGATGGTTTGCATTAACACGTTTATACATTTTTCATACCAGGAGCCAAGCTTGACCAAAAACTATGTGACATTAATATTTATTAAGAAAGGCTTTTTGAAATACCATCCTTAAAGGCATGCGAAAGTTTGAGGTCTTTACTTGAAACTGGGAATCAATATTAATGTTCTTCATTAAAACACATATTTCAGCGAATTTTAATAGACAATATTCAACCCTTAGGGAAAAAACAGGGTTAGGGGTGTCGAAAGTGCGAAAAGTAAAGTATCGATATAAAATATCATATCGATATATTTAAAAAATATCGATATCGATTTCAATATGTAAAAAAAATTACAATATATTGACTTGCCTTTTGTGGCAACTTATAAAAAATATCTAAATAACGCCATGATATTTGGACAACCTTTTATGTCATACTATTTAAAACTATCGTTTCGAAATAAAATATGACGCCGAAAAACATCGCTATATCAAATAATAAATATCGATTTCGACATGCCAAAACTGGGAAGCGCGAACAAAAGCTTGTACATGATATATCAGTATGGAAATATATTGTAGAACTCACTGTATACTTCAAGTGTGCTAGCATCTACCTCCACATGTCCGACGAGCAGTAGGTTATCAGTGGGCTTGATGATGTCATCCTCTTCATCACTGTCCGGACCTTCAGTCTTCAAACAATAGCAATATAGTAAGTACAATACATACATGTGAAATAACTTGAACGGACGAAATTCAGTTACGAGCCGCATCGAAAATCAAATGAAGAGAACAAACAAAGAAATAATTGAAATATATTTATGAGTAATAAATGATTTATGACTGACATGTATTTTTTAAAATTTAAGGTTAATAAAGAATATTAAGATATAGATAGTGAGTAGACATAGAGCCATGCTGTAGACAGATTTTTCTACAGCATGTATGGGCCAGCTTGATCCGGTTGTTACCACAATCTCACTGATAACCGACGTAAAGTAGCAGCTTGCTGCTGTGTTTGATGAGTGAGATATTCATAGGCCCAAATCCCCCACCCCTTCCCAATCCCTACTTATCCCTTTCTTTAAGATTGGCAACGCACCCATGTTTCTGGAATTGTGGGCATACATGGGCGGTGGAGATCACTTACCATCAGGTGAACCACTTGCTTGTTTACTGGCCTATGCTAAAAAAAAGAAGTGATGTGGATTGATATAACAAATCCATTAATTGCAGCCTGTGCTTAGAAAAGACCGAATATACTATTAGTAGTTCATTTTGGTTTCAACAATATATTATTAACCAATGATGAATTATGGGCTGACATCAAAGAATATTGAAAGATATTAAAATAAATTCAATAACAAGTTATTATTGAGAAATAGTAGAGTTCTAGATGGCCAATGAATTACTTGACCTTATATCTCAGAGTGAAATTTTTGCCACAAAATCATATCATTGCTATGTTTCCCTTGAAAACTAATAAATAAATTAAAATCAAAATCACAAGATATAGTAGCTCTAAAAATTCAATCTTTTTGTAAATATTTAAAACATACCCTGATCTGAACATGTTCACTGAGGTCACCCAAATTGGGCAATGTTGCCACTGTACCAATTCCTATGGGATTTGTGTCTGTAAGGAAAATGAACATTTTACAATAATTAATGCCCTAATTAGCTAATTATCTCACCCAGTATACATGGGTTAGAGTAAAAGGGACAAGAAATCGCAACTCAACTCTGTATCGATTGAATTTACTAGCGTGCACAGAGTTGCAGATGAACACACCTTGTGCAATCACCAACAGAATGGTACTATGGGCCTTACTATACATGAACCATGGGCAGTAGAGATGTCTTACCATCAAGGAGCCCACTTGCTAGTTTCCGGCTTGGTTTTAAACAAATAACTTACTAGTGTCTTCTTCATCATATTGTTCAAAGTTGAACTCATCATTGGGGTCGGTGGAAGAGGCTGGGGGAGCACTGCCAGCTTGTTCATCCTCCTCATCACTCTCATCATCGCCTTGCTCTGTTATCCTGTATTATTGACATGTAAATTGATAATATAACATGAAAATTTTATGTCAAAGAAATACAATAAACTTTTTGTTATTATTTTGTATTATCAATTAAAAACGTACCGTAATTCGCTAGCGGTCTGTTTAATAATTTTCTCCAATTCTTTTTCCGTCAGTTCAATCTATAAAATAATAAACAGTAATTATGGGAAGGAAATTTTCACACGTAAATATTTTGTTTCTTATATGATGCGATAATTTACCTTCTCCGGTACTGCTTTAGCAATACCGCGGCGCACAAAATGCATACACGACACCAAGCTTACGGTTGGCGTATTTTCTTCCATTTTTCATTAATTTATTTCAATATTTTTTTGAAATCACATGCGCATTATTCCGGCTCAACAGGTTATTTTACTCTCTTTGGTTAATCTGTTTTTTTTTTTTGTTTTCTTGTCTTGTCAAAATAATATAATTTTTAAGCACAGTGTATCACAGACTACTTATATAGAATGATTGATTTTTGTGGTTACTTATCATCTGTGCAGTGTTGTTATCACCATTGATAACTTAGAGTTGATAACATAATCTGGGTTGCCATATCTAAGCATTTAAAACGTCGAATTTATAAATAAAAAAAAAATCACCGTAGTAATCAGTAACTATTTGTGTTCGTACAATAATTTGTAGAGTGCGACAATTATAAATTCGTGATGATGGCAAGTATTGGAACAAATTGAAAATAACTTATAGAGAAAAAAATTGACAAAACTGAAATACGACCAAAGAGCATTTACATAACAACGGCCTACTCATCTCGCCAACTTTCATATTTGTTGCTCTGTAAGTTGTGAAATAGGTTGTAAATATTTCAATTATATTGCATTAAAATAGTTTCTTCGTAATAAAGTCTGTAAAGGTAATCTGAAATGCCCTATGAAATACCGTATTTACAAAAAAAAAAAAAAATCCGTTTAATACGGCAATTGCTGTTTCAATAACAACATCGCATCTTTGAGTGACTAATTAAGACTACTACGCAGTATATATACTACTATGCCGTAAGACTAATTAGTCTTACGGACGATTTAACTATGTCTATGCAAAATTTAACCATCAAGTAACGTATTTATAAGATGTTGTTTAAAAGAACATAGTGCTATGTTCTATGCCTACTTAGGCATCTTTGTTATGGTATAAATGTCAGAATATGACTTCTGTATTTGAACGTGTCATATTCTGAATGATAAGTAGCATACACTCAGAGGTAGTGAAACATATGCGTAATGTAGTATGGCGTAATGTTTGATCAATGTTAATACTTGATTCTTTTATGATTAATTTTTTGGCTCTGGTAGCCTCCGTGGCGCATTGAAGCGAGAGTTCACGGGTTCGATTCCTGCAGCGAGAAAAATGTTTGTGTGATTCAAAAATATTTGATTGGGATCTGGGTGTGCTTTCTCCCCATAGAGATTGACGTCAGGCAGGCAGCAGGTAGTAAAACTACAGGCCAAAACATTCTGTATCAATCATGTTACAGAGGACTGATGCCCTCGCATGTGGAAAAAATTTTTTTACGGCTCTGGAATCTGGATGCTAGTCCTTTGAGCCTGTCTTAGTTAATTATATTTAATTTGGCCTGGCTGCCTGTAGAGCGAATTTATTCCCATGAAATTATACGAATTTCACTTTCATAATACACACAGTCCGTTTTATCCATTTGGTTTACCTTATTGTTATGGGCACCCTGAGTATAGGCCTAGGGCCCCTTAGTTTAATGGGAGTACCCAAAAGAATTTCGGATACCCAGTACCTGACTATAGTTATACCTAACAATAGTTATAACAAGATAAGTTGTTTTAGCTTAAGACAGCAATTTCGGTCATAACATTATTGAAAAATGAAACTTTTTATACTCTTAATCTAAAATGACTCTTAACTATGTGTGAACCTAGAGGCCCTTACACGATCGAAGATGTAGTTACAAAAAATTGTAAAAAATCGAAAGAAATACCAAAAAAAGTATTATTAATTCCGTCATTTAAAAACTTACTGGTGGGAGGATATTTAAATGCTGCTGGGAGCGTACCTGAATTTTTGTACACAGCTTTATTATAAATATATATTATAAACGAGATAGCGAGATGTTTCTACAGAGCTCACAGAGTTAACCAGGCGTAAAAACCTTATTCAGGATTTACACCCTGTGTGTGTGGTACCTATAACGCCCTCGATGTGGTTCCTTGATTTCATATCGCAGATCCATACCCAGGATACTTAGCCTATTCCACATTGCGAGTGGAGTACTTTAAATACTGGAGACGTGAGAACGGAGATTTTTTTACATGAACATAGGTACTTACATACTTGAACTTTTTTGGCATTGAACTTAAGCAGATTCCTGGTACCCCATGCTGAAATTAGATCTAAGTTCAGGTTAAGCTCATTAACAAGAATGGAGAAAAGGCCATCTTTTTTAAAGTTGTGTGGATTTAATTAAACCTGTACCTTATAATATATTTGACATTATACAAAACACAAGTTCATTCTTGCATGGAGTATTGCAGCCATCTCTGGGATGGCTCAGCAAAATATCAGCTGGCCGTACTGGACTCGATTGAACGCCGAGCCAAGAGAATGATAGACGATGAAAAGGCGGTGAAGACTAGGCTTCACAGCCTGGATCACCGCCGTAAGGTTGCCTGCTTGTCGGTTTTTACAGACTGTTCGGAGAGTGTGCACGAGAGCTACATGAGCTCATACCGCCCTCCCCCTTCTACCATCGGAGCACCAGACGTACTGCAGGATATCATCCCTACTTGGTTGATATTCCTCATATTCGCACCCAGCGCTATAAATCATCGTCATAAAATATTGCTATAAAATATATAGATTATAAATAAATATTAAAAATACTATTCCACAAAACTGACAACACTCGTTTTTTATGATTGCTGCCAGCCACGTCTTTTAAATCTGTGGATTATGGCCATAGAGAAATATAGGGAAGAATAATACCTCATTCCTCATTCGTTCATGCTGTTCGTAAATTATATTTCGAAGCATATTTTGGGAGCTGTATAAAAGAGGAAAAAACAAAATTTACATCAGAATACATTGTGGTGAGTTATTACAAAGTTTTGTACCCATTGCTATTTATCATATCAAATTGTTGATTACGGCTAATAGATATTTATTTGCTTTAAAATGTTTCAATGACATACAGTGTGTAATTTTGGAACATAAATTATGTATCATCTGAGTTTAAGCCGAGTGTGATTTAATAAAAATGGGAATATTTTGAGGAAATCTCTAATGCAATCATTCTCCTTGTTGTTACTTTTCACGACAAACAAATATTATCCAAAATGTCGATCATATTGGCTATATCGTTGAGTATTAATTTATTTTTGTCTATGTACGGAGAATCGATTCTTTTCTAATTTGGATATCAATTTTTTTAATCACTTGATGTTGCATCCATTAATCGATTATTGATATTATTTGAACGGAATATAAAATATATGGAGTTCCAATATTTGAATCTTCCCGACCGCCTAGAAAGCTGATTTTATTGAGTAGTCAAATAATTAACTAAATCTTAAGTGCAAGTTATGGCATAGCGTCGCACGTTGCGAGTCTTTGGTATATTTGAAGATTGGTTTGAAAATTTCGAAGCGGACGGAAGATACTAATGAAATGTTATCAGGAATAAGAAAATAACTATTATTTGAGGAAAAATATTATGCAGTTAGAATTTTCCTATAGATAGTATAGTGTCAGCCATGACATTCACTATTTTTAGTATAGAGGAAGTCGATTCATAAATTACCCTCTCTTTTACCTACCGTCCACGTCATCCCGCTGCGCTTGGGTGCCAGGGCCTGTCTTCTTTTATCATAATATTTTACTGGTGTCATTAATTGCGTCAGGCGAGCTGCTGTCATCCTGCCAAACCGCAGTACAGGCACTAACTTTCGCCATTGCCTCGTCCATTTTTCAACAAAGTGTACCAAGTGTAACCAAGTGATTGGGTTTTATAGTTATCGGTCGTCCATAATTAGCGAACTAAAGAACATACCTAATATTAAATTGAAAATGTGTAAATCGTATATTCTCAACTTTTTATATGCTTAATTTAGCACTGGCTTGTATCGAAGGGGGACATGAGAGTCAATGGTCTCACTACGGGGGATGTTTTAGGTCGAGCGAAACGGAGGCGTTTTAATAACACCTGGTTGAAATTAAAAATTAGCTTGAATGACAAAACAAGCAGGTAGCTTGCCTGATAGTAAGCGCTACGCCTGCCCATAAACAGACAACACGTCACAGAATTTGGATTTATCGATCGTAAACAGCCTTTCGCATACAAGGGACCCACCTCTTAGTAATCGCGATACCTTGCGTAAAATCCTCTTATAATTAAGTTATATTGACTACGTGTATTATATACTTTAGTTGGATCTAAAACCTGTAAAAATCGATTATCCGATTAATCGATTTTAAATCACATGTCTATGTTCTATGCAGTATTACAATTTACAAAATGGCGTGAATACTCTAGAAGAAAAAAAAATCGTCTGAGACTACTTCGTAATCAACACGTAATACTTATTTTAATGAATTAATACTAGTTCGAATAGAATAATGTTTTGTTATAACATAATTACAGTTTTTGGATTATCAAAAACATGACCGCTGTCATGTTGATGTCAAAATTAGTAATTGACAATAGTGGCTTGTGTGTGGCGTTTGTGGATATTGCCGCGATTATGTTTTGTGTAAAAACAGTTTAAAGTGTTTAAAATGTCGTAAATATGTATTGATTTTGATAGATCTCAACAATAATTTAATGCATATTTATATCGGAACAGAATACTTATAAAAATCATCTAAGAAAACGTAAGTAATTTTTGTGTCTATGAATTGTAATAATTTGTGTGTATTTTGGACCAAAACGACTTAAAAAACAAATTCTTCCCCGTACGAACTACGTATTTATGCATGTATTCGCTGGGTGCGTAAGGCATAGTGGGGGACACAAAAGTGATGTCAGCGCTCGCTGCGGACAATACAGAACTACGGGTGGCTCTTTATTATCTATGACCATAACAATAACACGTGTGTCAGTTTAATTAAATAAATAAAATAAAATGGGTCATCAAAGTTGTTGTGTAGTCGATTGCAAAAATACTAGTAGGAATAGTAATTGTAAATTTTATAAGTTTCCGGTTGCCAAGTGGAAATTAAATCAGCGAAAAAAATGGATAACTGCTGTTAAAAGGCAAAAGTAAGTATTACTATAACCTACAACCGTATATGTCGTGTAAGAAAACGGAGTAATAATTTAATTAATATTTTTTTGTAAAGTATTGATGGATCGTTATGGTCTCCAAAACCTATGGATGTTATATGCAGTGAACACTTCATTGGTGGTGAAAAATCAGATGTTGAATCAAGTCCTAATTACGCTCCAACTATTTTTCCATCAGTTTATAGAAGACGTAAAGTCAACGAATCCACAGTTTTGAGTAGGTACGTAGAAAAATTAAGTTTTGATTAAAATATTTAGATTAATAGAAATAATCGACTTAAAAATGTAGACATATTATTTGATATAGTTAATGATTTAGCAATACCTGTTTTATTTAATTTAACTTTTATTTATATTATCGTAATTTATTTATTTAGACACAAACGCTTCATGGACAGGAGAATAATAAAAAAGTCAACGGCTGAGATAGATCCGGTGATGAATATTACAGAACCGTCTGAAATAACTGATCAACCTAATACATCCATGAATCAAACGATGGATCAAGCCTGTGAAGCGAATATATATTTTACCTCCAATGTATCATCAAAAACATTTATTTGTAATCGTTATGTAAGCAGTAACAAATGTGATGCTGAGACACAAACAGATATTCTAGAATCGTCGACGTCAAATATCATTACAAATAAAAAATTAGTTAACAAGGAGTGTGGTACACCTCATAGAACGTTTGCTGACCAAGAAACTCAAATAACCAACACGTTTCACGTTCTTTTTTTCAATTTTTCAAGTCTTTTTCAATAACTATTTGCCATCCAATACATGTTTATTTTCTCAAAAGAGCCACCGTAAGTTGTATCGTTAGATGGCGCTGGAGTCACGCACCCAGCGAATAATAGATCCAGCAGTAAAACAAGCGTTGGTTTAACGAATAAAATGTTAAAAGCCAACATAAAACTATCTAGCTTTAAAAGCCCATATTATTTAGGTTAAAACGTCCCAACACCCTTAGGATGTTGTACAAATGAACCGTCACGTCGCTTGCAAACGCAATGTTTCAGGCGTAATGTAAGAAATTTGGCCACAGCAAATTCAACAAAGTATATGCATAACTTGCGAATTTTTTTTTTGCAACAATTTGTTTTTGCGCGTATGTGACAAGACGAGCCAGTTTCTCGCCTGGTGGTGAGCGCCACGCCTGCCTATAAATAATAGCAACATCATTCGGAACTTCCAAAGTTTATGCTATATTCTTCACCCCAAACCAATAATCGCAGATGTCTCTGCCCTCCCCCAGTGGCCGTCCTGAGCTGAGGTCCGTACCCCAAAGGGGGTGCCCTCAGCGTGTTCACTTAAAGTCAAGGGTTGAGAGCGCCTAAAGTGCTCACCCGAAAGTCTGGTGAAGCTTTATACAGCCGACTCTTGTCAGGCTTACAGTAATCGTCAACACAAAAAAAAAACTCTAATACTCATCTTTTACACATTTCTAAGACCTGAGAAAAAATTATCACATCCCTACAATAAACTGATTGTTTATTCTAGGGATTGTCATTATAAAAAAAATAAGAATAAAATATTTTTCAGAAATTAACAATCATGAATTTGTAAGCATTTGTAATAGTACCATAAAACAATAACATTCTTATCAACAATTTTCAACCTTGGTTATAAACCATGGGAAGATATCAAATCCTGGATAAGCTTTAATATCCCTTGTACTACTTATGAATCGGAGAAAAATTTACATTAGCATGTTGCTGACGCAAAACTACAGGTTTACCCCGTACCAAAAAGCGCTCAATGCGGCCAAAGAAGTTTTAACTTCAAAAAACTTGAAGTAGCAAAACAATATTTATGCTGAGCACTGACACAAATGAATATAGTCTATTTGACTCAACGGAGTGATTGCAACTGGCTCATGAAATAAACACATATAGAATGTTTGCATGAAATGACATGGATGATACCCTATTTTGTGTCTCTAAAACGTCCTATATGCCGAATGCTTTTTATTTTAAAATCACATAATATATAAAATATTTTTGAATCATACGTATTATTCATCTAATTTTCGGCTTAATAATAAGCACCATATTAGAAATAAAAAATGGAGGTGATTTTGTGAATGGAGGTGTTTTAGTGTGTTATGTTTTTGCACAGTGTCTGCCCTTCAATTATAATTAAGTATCCATATGGGAAACAAAAAGAATTCACGTAAGAAACTTAAAAAGCGGGAGCTAAAAAAGTTAAAAATTCAGTTGTTCACCAACATTCGACGGTATGTATTTCTTATTTATTCCTTTATTATTTTCTTATTACTATCCTGAATATCGACCTCAAAACTACTGCATGTGGAGTTCATAATGCAACATCATCATTGCATTAAAGCCCATAGTATATGCAAAGTAGAAAGATATGTTGACCACTATGTTCGTGTGTTGGTTGATAGTATTTTAAAAGATTGCGGAATATTTATTTATTATTATTTTTTTGAAGTGGAAACTTCTTTAGCCGCGTTGAGTACTTTTTGGTAGTGGTTGGTTAATTCAGACTATATGCATATAACACATTGTATATACCTGACCGTGTGCTGTGCTTTTTTGATGGGTAACATCTTGTGAGCTCTGAGTAGCTGTATAGGTGACGTATGGAGTGAAGTGGAGTGCAGTGGTGTGGAGTGGAATGGAGTTGAGTTGAGAGTGATTGTCTCACTCACTCTCAACTTTCATTTGCATCATTTGCATTGATTCTGTTTTGGCCTGCAATTATGTACATACAACTTTTGTTAATTACTGATTTTATACTCTGATTGTAACCTGTTTTGTGTTTAAATAAATTCACTTGCATCTTAATGCAAGTGAATCTTGCTAACAATTACAGCTCGGTAATATTGACAGGAAAATTACCTCCCGGCACTTAAACCAAGCGGCGACAAATACGGGTCCTTATGTCGAGATCAATGTCACCGACCTTGTGCAGTACTGACTCTTGGTAATTAAACTTATCCGTTTTTTGCGGCAACTTAGTTCCCTATCTGGGAGTAGCGGGCATTGCATATAGGCAATTAAGCAGTGCATAATAATTCATTTACACTAGCTTTAACTATTACTACATAAATAAAATATCAATCATCATACTTAATTAAATATTATTACATAAATAGCAGGGTTCGAGGATATATATCAATTGATATATATCAAGATATATATCCGATATATATCAAGCTGGGTTTGACGATATATATCAGTATTTTTTTTATAATATATTGCAATACAAAAATGGTTTAAAAAATTAATGTTATTAAGTAATTTTTAGAGTTTGTTACTGTATTTCTACTTCCCAAATATAGATAGATGGTGTGGGAGTAGTCTTAAAACATACTCCCTAATGGTAAGTTCTAATCCATAAATGGCAGCACCTCTGCCCTAAAATAAGAGTTTATGGTTTTTAGTTGATTTTGCCTTATCCAAAAACGAGTTTTTTATTTTATAATTTTGGTATGTGTATGTAACACATATGCAAACAGTATTCATAAATAATACAATAAAATAATAATATGGCTTTCATACAAAATGGATATATATCAAACTTGATATATATCAGATATATATAATAAATAACCGATATTTTGATATTTATAATAAATATCGGATATTTTCGAACCCTGATAAATAGTCATACATAAAAATTTACTAAGATAGTCATTTAAACAGTATACTACAATCTACATTCATTAAACGATACGTCTTATCAAGCCGCGCTAATAAGCAATCCACTACACTGCCTAGGATTTTCAGGCATGCTCAATTAATCTCTGCATAATCATATATACACGCACAATGCACATTTTGTTAAGGCCATACCCCCAGCAAAATGTCGCACGACCGAGATTTTTTTAGTTTTAGAGGCTATGTTCTCATTACTTAAAAGAAATATTGATTAAAAAATAAACAATATATTTTTACAATATGTCAGCTTTACTTTCTTCGATTGAAATTCATGTTAATGTTGATATATCTTTTTAAATTGCCGTTCTAAATAATCTTCCGTTTGATGAAGATTCCGTGCATCTCCTTTTAAAGTACAGATTGTTTTCATTTGAGATTAACATCACTAGAAAGGCAATTTAACAGGTTCCTTGTCCCCATACAAACCACTTTTTTCCATCATATATGTCCCACTCTTTTTTTTTTGTAAATTGTTCAATGTGAATTTACCTGCTACGTCTATTTCAAATAAAGGCATGAATTTGACTCTAAATTAGAATCATATATGATTCATGAACGTATAATTCTTGGTACAAAATATATCCGATGAATCATATATGATTCATGGGACAGGGAACCTGTTAATAACGAGTATTTTGTTTATTTAAATTTTCGAAAAGCACAAACCTGATTTTTTAAATCGATGATTCGCTAAATCCGTGCATATTCTGCCCGAAAACTCACACCCCTCAGTGTGATACCGTAGGTGAAACTCGTGTCGTTTGTTTTCGCATTAGCTAACGCACACGCCGGCTGCACGTCATAATATATTTATTTTTGCTTATTCTACCTAGCCAGTAACATTTGTTTCTTGACTTCTTTTAGTGTTATAGTGACAAGTTACTTCGAATGGCGCTTTTAATTGTGAAAGAGTGCACTGATTATAATTTTTAAGTATAATATGTATTTAAAATGCCCAAATACAAGAAATTATTGCGGCAAAGAATTGATAACGCAGCGAGGTTGAATGAAGCTCGGTAAGTTTTCTTGTTTCCATATTTATCAGTGAAACTATAAAAGAAAATACAAATTATGTACATATTATTTATGTTTTGTAGATTGCGTCGAAAACAGCATTTTTTGTCATCCGAAAACACATTCAATACAACAACGTCAGAACATTATCCACAAAATGATGCTGACAAAAGGTAGGTGTCTACTGCAAAACCTACCTAGGTAATATGTATACGCTATGTTAAGTAAATAGTTATTTAACAAAGTGATTGAGTTATTGAGCAAAATATTTCATTAACAAAAATAAATATAGCGTTGCGTACGTATGCCATAGAGTTATAAAAAAAGATGTGAATTCTGTCAAATAATATAAAAATAATTTGTGTGCGTGTATTATTAAAATTGAATACTTTTTAAACATATAGTCATTTTTACGAGTGGAGAGTTTACAAATGAAGCCCTAACGCCTGTAATGGAAATTCCTAATATTATACAACCCATGGAAATAAACAACGATGAGTATGTATCCCAGAATATTATTTTTCTGTTTACGTGACGTTACAGACTACTTATAGGAACGAGTAACGTACCCCGTGTCCAGCCGACTTTAGCGACAGCGTGTTGGTACAAAACTCGCACAATACTTCGTCCATATGCTAAGTAGTTTGTACGTGGCGTAAAAATATGTTGTATTTCGAAAAAATGTGCAAAATCCCGTTCATACACAATACCTTATCTTGTATAAGTTATATATTGTTAAGTACTAACTACTTGTATGTAGTAATCAGATTGTTTT
Organism: Amorpha juglandis; assembly: GCA_949126905.1. NCBI lineage: Eukaryota > Metazoa > Arthropoda > Insecta > Lepidoptera > Sphingidae > Amorpha > Amorpha juglandis. The sequence goes on from OX421368.1 coordinate 3,503,926, forward strand.
TTAAATAAATGAGGTAAAAATATAATAGAAAAGAAGGCATATTTATTAAAAGTTATAAATATGCCTTCATGTAACCAGTATATAGATTTTATACAAATGTAAAATTTACGCTAATGTAGTACAAATAAATTTGAAGTGTATGTTGAGGTTGTTTTTTATTTCATATTTCTACTATTATCATTTATTTTACTTCCTTATTTCATCAACTATGTTCGATTAAATTTCCGAACATATTATTTAAAATAGTGGTAACATTTGCAGCACGGCAGAATGACGCGTCCTTTTTTCTTCCTTTCTCGCACGAACCGTTAAATGGCCACCACACACATCAATTACAAAGTTAAAATTAATTATAAAATACAGTCCATGCCAAACAAACGTTGCATTATATTTTTATACAAACTATGTATAACTAATTTAAATAGGCGCCTAATACATTCACTACAAAATTACAATCATAATAAATTACCAGTGACCAGTTTGAACCACACATCAGACTGTATTACAATGCCGTGTCTGTAGCTACTGCGATCTGCAGTTTTTATGTGTAATGCGTTCATCGTCTAGATGGCGCTCTTCAATCGCTAGTAGTATTTTTGCGATATTTACGGTGCTTTGGTGCGGAAAGGAATGTGCGAATGCTCAATGTCATTTGCTCGGGGTAGGGCCTTAATACATCATGATCGGCATCAATAAATTGGCAGTCATGGGGACTGCCGCCGTGCAATGCACTGCGCTGCAGTCCAGTCCAGTCCCCAGTCACCAGTCCAGTCCAGTCCCAATCCAGTCCAGTCCCCAGTCCAGTTCAGTCCTCAGTCCAGTCCAGTCCCCAGTCCAGACCATACGTCACCTACATATACTCAGAGCGCACAAGATTTCACCCATGTAAAAAGCGTCTAACGCGCACAGCACACGTTCATCTGACCGTGTGCTGTGCGCGTTATATACGTATATTAGACGATGTGGTGTACGTGTATACTCTAAATTAACATTAGCGACATGCTGACGTGAAACCACTAATTTACTCTCTACCAAAAAGTGCTAAAGAAAAGTAAAAGCAAAAGCGGCTAAAGAAGTTTTCACTTCAAAAATATTGCGAACTTACTCAATCCAGCAGATAAAATACCTTACACCGCCTCCTCCACACTCGCGCGATATAAGTGAATAATAAAAATAATGTGATAAAGTTTGAAGTAGTACATTTTTAGTGGCTTTTTATTTTGTCATGTACGGGTGAAATGTACTGCCTTGTAACAATTGTATGTCCTACGCAACACGATACGATAGTTTCGCGATAGTCCCTATTACTCTTTCTGAACATAAATAAGTATAAATTCTGCTGCTCTATTCCACAATATTTAAATTGTATTCATGTAGTGCAAATATTGTAGATCAATTTTAAAAAGAGCATTGTGAGAGCTTTTTGGCCGATTTGACGGAATCTGAATAACGTACATTTTATGGAGTCAGGTTAGGTTTTTTTTTTGTGGGGCTGGATGCCCCACTCTCGTACCCCCAATATTGATATTCAGGGCCCTTATGTATCCTAAATTTCTTCCCATAACTGAGTTTTCGCTCAGTCAGGTTAGGTTACTAGTTGCGACTGTTAGACTGAGTAACTGTTTTTATTGTTTTAGTGCATCGCTGATGCGAGTGAAATGCGGGGTAAATGTAGCAAATGTTGCGGCGGATGAACAGTAAGTTGTCATTGTCAATTTCACTATTTTTTGTTCGTTAACGGTGTAACCGGTTAATGAAAACAATACGTCGTTATCAAACCAATATCTGCTATGTGCACTTTTTTGAGATTACAACGTTTTGACTATTGTGACTAGTTTGCCACCCAAACTTTGATTTATAAAAACCGCTATGTGATTCTAATCATTACACAGCGAACTTATGAGTGCTAGAAAAAATATGCTGTGTCAACCAAAATATTGTCAAATGAAACTGCTATGTGCAGTTTACAAAACATGGTGTATTGAACAAAATAAAAACCAGTCTCGAGAAATCCTTTTTTAAAGTGTCCTTAGTAACAAAAAAAAATCAATACAGAAACCTAGATAGGGTCAATGCGATGTGTGCAGTAGATTTCAGTTCAAACTGTTTGCACATAGCAGATATTGGTTTGACATCGACGAATATCAGAAATTAAGATCCTATGAGCATTTGTATAGATCTTAGTGTGCCCATTTAAATTCCATACAAAAAATTATTTTACAAGATAAGGAAATCATATAATCTTTATTGTATTTATAATAATGAATCGCTGTTCGTTTGTCTCGCTAAAACTCCAGAATGACTGTACCGATTTGGCTAACTCTGATCTTGAAATATTTGTGGAAGTGCACGGAAGGTTTAAGAGGTGAGAAACATAAATAATAAGTAAAGGAAAATACTAAAAACGACAATTCAAGTTTCCATTACAAACTGTTTCTAGGTATGAAGCACTTGATGTCTTGTCTTATTAGAAATTAAAAATTGACACTTGGTTGTCAAATATTTATAGGTGCGTTCAGAAATTTGTCTGTTTCATAGCTGTAGTAAGTGGTCCGACCTCTTTGGTCTGTTTTGTTGGAATACAAAACAGTTTTGTTTCAGAAATAAAAAAGGGTAAAGTGTCAGTTGGTTGTAGAAAAAAGAAAATAAATTTCAAGACGATTATTAAAATACATAATCAGTTTGTCAGTGCGCGAGAACTTTATTAACTGTTATTTTTTTTTTAAATGCCAAGGAGAAGACGACCTGACATAGGTCGTCGAAGTCGATCAAATGTGCGACGAGCTACCTCACGTGCAATGGTGTACGTACCTCATTTAATACAAAAAAAATATTTACATTAAGTACATAACTGTGTTGCATTATTGTTAATAAAAAAAATGAATTAACTTTTGACCACATTTTACACAAATATATGTAAGTAATACGAAGTTCACCGGGTCATCTAGTTAAAAATAATATGTTTTTAACAAAAATATTCAACCGACGACAAACTAATATTCTAGGTTCGCACTTAGATTAGACAGGGAGCCCTCGGGTAGCTGATCTACTTGACTACTATCAAGCTCATTTTCCGTGAGTAGCTTCGTTTCGATGAGACGACCAACTATTCCCTATGCGAAAATTCTCTATTGTGGTAGCTAACAGAGGTAGCAAGGATAGAATATTTCGATTTGATGATACTAAAAAAATTCTTAGTAATCATACCTATTGGAAGGAGGGGCTTCCAATAGGTATCGATAACGAGGTCATAAGAATGATTACTAACCAGCTGATTTTTTTGTATTTACTTAGTTAATATTTATATAATTTAACAGTCATATTGTCCTACAAATAAAATAATAATTTTTTGAGTATCATCAAATCGAAATATTCTATCCTTGCTACCTCTGTTAGCTACCACAATAGATAATTTTCGCATAGGGAATAGTTGGTCGTCTCATCGAAACGAAGCTACTCACGGAAAATGAGCTTGATAGTAGTCAAGTGGATCAGCTACCCGAGGGCTCCCTGTCCAGATGCTTTTGGAGTGTATATAAATTTATCATTATGAATGCCAATGTTGTTATTATGTGTTGAGTTGAATTGAATAACATCTTGGTTTTTAATAAATAACATATTTTTACCTTTAGAAAATTATGATATATCAACCAGTATATTTTGTTTAAGGTGCTACATTGAAAAAATGAGACTTTTCTATCTCGTGTTTATAATTGTGTACGTAGAATAGAGATTTAATATTTTAGTATGTATATGTTTTTTGACTTTCTGCTCTAGGATTGTTAAAAAGGAATACACGTTTCAATGAAATTTTCTCGATAGAAAAAAATCGCAAAGTTGTATCTATTTTTGCTGTCAAACCGTAACCCTTATGAATTAGACAATGAAATTTACTTTAAAACATGGAGAATTATCTTATTGAAGTTTACTTAAAGCAGTTTTAGTTTTAATAATGGGTTTTATTACAAAATAAGAATATTCGTTTTGGCACATACGTTTTTTTATTCTGAGCTCACACTTATTATAGCCATCTCTTTTTTTGCATTTCAAAAGTAATTGCATCACTCCCGCTCGCTCAATAGATCAGTCAGCCGTAGTGCTTCATCGTGAGTGAACCTATGACATTTCTGCGGATCTGATTTTAAGTAGACGTATTATTTTATTTACTGCGAAAGTCTGTTTACAGTGAATGTTAGATAGATTTTTACAGTATATAAGTAATAAAGATACTTTCATTCGTGTAAACAATAAATATTCCCCTTCTATTGGATCGATAGATATTTTGAGTAAAAATGGGAAGAATTAAAGAAACGAAAATGAATAAATTTGAACGCTTGAGGTACCTGAGGGCAAGGGCTCAGAAAATGAGGGAGAGTAAAAAGTAAGTACATACACACATACGCAGTCACGCCTGTAATCCTCGAATGGGTGGAACCAGTATACCCACATTTCGCCGAGTGTATCTCTGTACCATGATGTGATAGGGGCAAGCCTATCGCCATATCGGGCACAATTCCAGACTCCGTGTTGATACCGAATATTTCTTGATAGAAAATAGCAATATCACTTTTGCCCGTCCCGGGGATCGAACCAGAGACCTCGGAACAGCAGTCGTACCGCGTACGCAATACAACTGCGCCACCAAGGCAGGCAAAAAGTAAGTATACATCAAAAGTATACAATAATTATTGGTTTCTATATAGATAGATAGAAACCAGCAAGGTACCTTGTAAGTATTTACTTACTAGGTACTTTTATCGAGTGTCTTGAAAACATTTATGAACGGATCCGGGTGATGATTGATCGCGCTTGCGAGCAAGACTCTTCTTTTGTGGGATTGTTCTGTTGTTGCTAGATCTCATAATATCGCAATTTTTCAACGGATTCATTTTACAGGAAATCAATATCAATAGATGATGATAAGAGCGAATCAGAGTCACCATTTTCGCTCATAAATTTGGACAACCAACTGACATCTACACTCGCCTCCCAGAGTAATACTACTGAGTAAGCATTTTTCTTTTTGAAATAAAAGTTTCTTATGTTAGTAGGTATCTATAAAGTATAATATATACATAATATATACACATACATGCGCATCACGCCTGTAATCCCCGAAAGGGTAGGTAGAGGTGTGACCCGTATACTCACATTTCGGTGAGCCTATTTCCGTCCCATGATTTATGTGATAAGGGACGAGCCTATCGTCGTATCGGGCAGAATTACAGACTCCGGGCTGATACTGAGCATTTCGTGACAGAAAAACACAATATATTGAAGTGATAACTTCTTATGGGAGGAGCGGTCCATCGATCAACGGAAGGTTCGAGAATATTTGAGAAACTTCCTTGAAACGTCACGCGGGCCAGTTGACCAGCCAGCGTTAGCCGACCTCCCTGGAACTTCGAGAATTTTCGAAGTCCCAGGTGACGTCATGCAGTGACCAGTCGGCTTTGACCGGACTATAACCGGACTTTGACCACATTATGACCGGACTTTGACCGGACTATGACCGGACTATGACCGGACTATGACCGGACTATGACCGGACTATGACCGGACTATGACAGGGCTTTGACTGGGCTTTGACCGGACTTTGACCGGACTGGACTGGAGTGCAGTGCAGTGCAGAGCAAGCTTTGTAACGTAAAGCGTTACGGCGCCATTCTGTCTGGCTTCCCTTTCTCCCACGCATACGGCAGCAGTAGGCAGGCTCCTCCTCTCTCACTATAACCCACATTAGATTGTTATCACTTCTGTCGAGCCTCCTGAGACGCATACGTTTTTTTTACCCGACTTGGGGATCGAATGCGAGACCTCCTCAGCATAACATAACGCTCGGTATATATGGTAAAAAAACATGTTATATAAAGCAAATATCGACCATGTGACATCTATAAGCCACGTTAAAAAAATATGAAAAAACTGCTATCGAGCAGTTGTCCAACTTAAAAGATATAAATATCCGACAATGTGGTCTTTTTATTGATGAAAAGTATCCGTTTTTAGGAGCAACGCCCAACGGGATAGCAGTTAACTTGCTGATTGAAGTCAAATGCCCTATCATGCCCTATAAAATAGGAATCGACGCTGCGATTCAAAATGGCAAAATGCACTTTTGGCGTTATGATAAAAAAACAGGAGAAGTCAGTGTGAATAAAAAATCAGATTGGTTCATACAAGTACAAGACCAAATGCACATTTGTAAAGTTGACAAATGTTTAGTAGCAGTTTGGTATGGGGAAAATAAAATAAAGACTGAGTTAGTTTTGAAAGATGATAATTATTGGTATAAAAAAATCGAGCCCAAATTATTGTCATTCTACTTTGACTGTCTTTTGCCTGAACTTGTTGACCCACGTCATACCAGAAACAGACCCATTCGAGATCCTGACTATGTTGTAGCAAAGAAAAGGAAGCAAAAAAATGAAGATGAGAAAGAAAAAGCAGAGATGGAAGTCGCAGACGATATAATTGAAATAATACAGGATAAAGAAATTATTGAATGTCTGGAACGAACATTACATTAGATTTTCTTGTATTTTAATTTAAAATATCCTTTATGTTAATTTTTTAAGGTGGTTTTATTTATTGAAGTGAAACTTCTTTATCGGCGTTGGAAATAAAAATCGTCACATTTTTCGGTTACGCGTTACATTTTTCCGATACGCGCCACAGTTTTCTTGTTCCAGCGGAGTAGGGATAGAATGTCGTTTATTGTTTTCACTACAATTCGCTTTGACAGGACTTTGACCGGACCTTGACAGGACTTTGACGGACTTTGAGAGGACTTTGACCGGACTCTGACTGGTCTTTAACCGTACTTTGACAGGACTTTGACAGACCTTTGACCGAACTTTGACAGACCTTTAACCGGACCTTGACAGGCCTTTGACGGGCTTTGACCGGACTTTGTCAGGTACTTGACAGGAATTTGAAAGGTCTTTAACCGAATATTGACCGGACTTTGACAGACCTTTAACCGGACTTTGACAGGACTATGACCGGATTTTGACCGGACTTTGACCGCACTTTGACAGGACCTTGACAGGAATATTTGTGGATCAAACAAACATTTATCTCGGTGTGGGGACCGAACCCGCGGCCTCCCACTTCACAGATGGCTTCTCGCCCGCTGCGATACAGAGGTTGTCAAATACACAACACGTTGTTTTTTACTGACGAAAAAATTTACATTATTGATTTAGCATGTAAATTCCAATACAATAACACAATCGCAAGTTAACACAAATAACTAAAAACTAGAAAATAAATTTGAAGGAAACAATGTATTTTATTGTAAAAAAAAAGCGTGGGTTGCGTGGTGTCAATAGTTATAATTATTGTATTGACAGATATGAGTAGAAGGATTATCATTTAGATAGTATCTTAAAAAGCACCCCACGCTTTTTTTACAATAATATACATTGTTTCCTTCAAATTTATTTTCTATTTTTTAGTTAGACTTTCTATAAAAGCGTGTTTTTTAGTTTTTTTTTAACTATTATTTATTTTTCATTTTTTAGTTACAATATAAATATATTGTAGTCGGTTGAAGTTCTTCACAAATAAGCCATGTAAAAAAGTCGGTATACTGACGATAGTTGAACGTGAAAACGTCTTAAGAAAATACTGATGGAATGGTAGCATTTTTCAAAAGAAAATTTTAATTTCATATGTTTAATAGATTTGTATGTATATAGAGAAGGAGGTAATTGGAAATCATAATGAAATTGATCAAGTTAGATTTATTTGTACGCATAAATACAATTATGTCAATTTTTTTTTTACAATTTAATAGTTTTACAAGTATATAATTAATATCGAAAGAATCATTACCTTTATCGCTGTAATTATCGTTGCTATAAACAATTGACACACATTCACTTTTCACTGCACTTGATACTCGATCAAAACATGTAAATGTACTATAGTATAGCAGCTGTCCACGCAGACGCATCGCTTACTCAAGTAGGAGAGAGACGGATGTCGAACGCTGCCGAACGCAAAGGCCGATTGTGCTTCTTTGTCGCTCGTTCCGCGCTCTCGCTTGCACTTCAAGCCTTACATGGAACGCCTCAGAGCGAGGTAACGCCGCATGAGTCATGTTTTTTCGTGCGTGCAGCCGGCTCTATCGAATTATAAGACGTTGTCACGTCAAGAAGCGCCATCTATTGACGCTATTAGATACTACGACATTCCGTATAATTAGCGTAGATCCAGAGTATAATTTTAATTCCTAACCCGAATATCAAAAAATGTAGATGGCGCTGAACTGAACTTTACACAACACAATTATTTATAATTATTAATCACAATTTGCAATACTTTTTTTTTTATATATAATATTGCATTGTCATCGGTCCTTGATAAGTATGCCAAATTTCAATTTAATCCGGCGTTTTAAAGGAGGTCAAAATCACGTTCAAAGACAAGTTACAGACAAACCTACCAACATACCAACCTACCAACATAAATACGTCTGAAGCTAATAAAAGCGTGTTAATAACACAATGTTATGCATTGAACAGTTTCATTTTACACGAAGTACTTTGTCAGATAATAAACAAACTTATGGTGCTGCCACACCGCTGTTATAAAATGTTATAAAATGTTTACAAAACATTATTAAACATATTTTGTTAACAAAAAATTGATACATTTTATCACAATGTTAGATAATGTTAGTAAATGTTTAATGTTATAAAATGTTTCGGTGTGGCAGCACCATTATATTAGTAGTGGGAAGCACTACATCACAGCTAAACTCAATAGATTTTTTTTTACAAATTCGGTAACAAAGTAAATTTTAACAAAACTTAAACAGATATTTAAAAAGAAACAGTGACAAAAGCAGCAATAACAATTTCTAGTGGACTTTTTGGAGGCAGTGCAAGGTGCAATTTGATTTGATCAGGGCCGAATTGAGTACATCATCCTTTTTTTGAAATGAGTTTAAAATAAATACTCGAAAGTTGAAAACCTCCTCCTTTTTAAAATAGGTTAGAAGCGTAATAGCAGCAATATTAAAATACTAAATTACAAGACAATGTAAATTAGTTTATGGTTTATTTAAACAAAGTCACCCTTTACTTCATCGTATTATTTCAATAATACGATGCGGCCTCTGAGGCCGCGGACTCGATATCAGCGGCAAGCGGCGACGGCGCGGGTGCGGCGCGTTCAAATGCATAGATTTAAATGGACCCGGTCTCGAAAGCAGCGGCGCGGCGCGGGCGCGAGGAGCGACGTACGAGCGGCGCGCGCCAAATGAGCGGCAACTGCATTGACGTAGTGCTGTGTATTTTCAAAAATGCCCGCCGACGTGGTGGAGCAAATTATTTCAATGATTTTTTTTATATGGAACATCATATTCACATCAATTTCGTTCGCGAACAGACACTAATTTCTCATAGTACAACACTACGCCGCTCTAGCGCCGCGCGATCTGCCCGCTGACTTCGAGACCGGGTGTACGCCGCACCCGCGCCGCCGCCGCCGCCGCGGCCCCGCACCCCTGACCTCGAGTCCGCGGCCTGATAGTTCTACGCGATATTAGTATATTATACTACGATAATTAAAAAGTCTCATCAATTAAACACTTTCCTTGGCATAGTATTACTTCTGATTTTTATAGGATGTGATCATAACGTATCCTTGGATATTTGACTGAAGATTACACCGCCTGTCAGTACCGCCCCGTGCGCCAAGGAAAGAACACGTGTGTTATTGTATGCCGCGCGAACGCTTTGCCCGAGTGTTGAGTTAGTTTATCATAGTTATTGACAAACAATGGGAAATAAAGACAATAAAAAACATATTCTAAAAAGAAAGAAAGCCGATCGTTTCAAGAAGTTGGCAAAGCTTATGAGAGAAGCGTAAGTATTTTATTAGAATATTATTTGCAGATAGCCATCTTGAAATTAAAAGTATAATTATACATATAAAATATGTAATAACATTTTTTCTAAATGCCTCGGTCGCGTAGTTGTATTGCGTACGCGGTATGACTGCTATGCTGACGTCTCGGGTTCGATCCCCGGCCCGGGTCGGGTCAAAAGATATTGGGTTTTTCTATCGTGAAATGATTAGTATCGGCCAGGAGTCTGGAACTGTGCCCGGTATGGCGATAGGCTCGCCCCCAATCACATCATGCGATGGAAATACGCTCGGCGAAATGTGGGTGTACTGGTTACACCTCTGCCTACCTCTTCGGGGATTACAGTCGTGAGTGCGTATAAACAATCATAATAATGATCTGTCTACCCTTTCTTTTTTAGAAAAAGAAATAAAAACAAATCGAAAGATCGTTATCCGGAACAACGAGAGTCAGTGGAGTCGTCTTCGCAATTGATTGATTTAGTTTCTACTTCTGTGATGTACGAAAAGTGAGTTATGTAGTCTAACATTATATTATATACTAATAATATGATTATAAGCGAGTATGCATCTTATCGTCATGTATAATTACTAATTTGTTATAGTAAGTAATATTTACTTTATCTTCTTCTTCACTAGGTGGTCGGTCCCTCGTATGCGAGAGGCCGCCTAGGTTTTTACCACCGCTTCGTTTATTTCTCCCACGTTTTATTGTTTGGTACGGAGACAATAAACTAGTAGTGGAAATTCTGGAAAAGGACGACGAGTTTTGGAGAAAGGAAATGGAACCTAAGCTTGTCTCTTTTTAACACGCTTTTATTAGCTTCATACGTACGTTTGTATGTTAGTATGTAACGGAAACTTTGAACATGATTTTGACCTCCTTTAAAACGTCGGATTAAATCGAAATTTTTATCCGAGCACGGCAAAGTGACTGCATTACACCTGATGGTAAGCGCAGTGCAGTCCAAAAAACCAGGCACCATCGAAAAACAATGAGTTTATCGGTGGTCACCAGAGTCATGCCGGCCTGTATAAATGCTTCTTTCCTCTTCGGAGAGGAAAGAAGCAAATCGAGGGGCCTGCGACAGGACAGGAGGATGACCGATGCAGGCACAGTGATACAAGGATGTACCCCTATACCCGCCCCAATCAACCATCAAGTCATGTCGCAAGCCCCTCGGGAGAACCGGATATACATACACTGGCTGATCCTGGAACGCGATCCACACAAGGCGGGTCACTGTGGCAGGTTTTAACACCATGTGTACGGTGGTCGCTATCCGGGCGGATATGAATATCCTACCACCAGCATACTTATCAAGGACCGATGAAAAATATTATACATATAAAAAAACATTGTAAATTGTGATTGATTATAAATTGTGATGTTTGTAAAGTTTACCTTATGCGTACCAATAGATGGCGCCAGCGTAGAGTTAGATCGCGCTATGTATAAGGTCCTATTTTTTTGTTTTGTATTCGGGGTAGGGATTAGGTAGTATCCAATTGTATCCACTTGTCTGGATCTCTCTGGGTCTCCGTTAATTATAGGGAATATTGTAGTATCTAAGATTTATACCGAATTTTGTATTGTCAGTTTGTATCTCATAATAAATAATTACTGTTCTGAACATTGCATCAATACATGTCTCATTTGTGAAGAACCTCAACCGACTACAATATATTTTTTCTAAAAAATGAAAAATAGTAAAAATTTAAAAACACGCTTTTATAGAAAATCTAACTAAAAAATAGAAAATAAATTTGAAGAAAATAATGTCTTTTATTGTAAGATAAATTTGAAGAATGAAATGTATAAAATGTGAAAATATAAAATTATAGACGTCCAGCATTATTTTTACTTATCTACTCCTTGCTGGGCATATGCCCCAGATACTCATAATCCTAATTCCTTACACAGCAATGCTGCCGGTATTGTAATTATAACTTAGGCTTAAAAAAGTAAATATTGCTCACAGGCCGAAAGCCCCAATAGCCTCATACGAAGTCCCCATCGAAGCTCCCATAGAAACCTTCATTACACCTACGAAGCCTAGCACCATAGCCATGACAGAGACAGAGACAAAGAAAGAAGTGGTCGAGGAGGAGATGCCTCTACAGCATCAGGAGGACGTGGAGTGCCGCGCGTGCCTGCAACGATTCGACTACGAGGCTGGCTTGCTGGACATGTTTCAGGCGTGGGAGCCACCGTGGAACGGCATGGGTGAATCCATAGCGCAGGACTTTGCGCAGATCGCTAATGTTGAGGTGAGCATGCATGCTAATTATTTTCTGCTTGTATATAAACTTTTGAGAAATATTCGTGTTAATTCAGATTTAACTAAAACTAACTTTTTTTCGAATCCGAACACGGCAAAGTGACTGCACTACACCTGATGGTGAGCGTAGTGCAGTCCAAAAAACCAGCAACCACCGATAAACAATAAATTTATCGGTGGTCACCAGAATCATGCCGGCCTGTATAAATGCTTCTTCCCTCTTCGGAGAGGGAAGAAGCATTTATACAGTCTTGCGATAAGACAGGCGGATGACCGATGCAGGCACAATAATACAAGAATGTACCCTGTACCCGCCCCAACCAACCGTCAAGTCATGTCGCAAGTCAGGAGAACCAGATATACACTTGCTGACCCTGGAACGCGACCCACACAAGGTGGGTCACTATGGCAGGTTTTAACACCAGTGTACGGTGGTCGCTATCCGGTCGTATACGAATATCCTCCCACCAGCAAACTAAATTGACTATTTATTCTTTTATTTCAATGTCACACTATAGTTTATTTTGTGGGATGTATGTTTGACACAATTACAACGCGGATTTTTTTGGCTATCAAATATATTATTTTGAATGATCCAACACTGTTGTTGTTTTTCGCTAAGCGTGTTGAAAGTCTCGCATGTGTTATATTAATTTTGTACGTGAACTAATGATAATGATGTGTTAACTAATACCAATAGTTTCGTCTTATTATACCATATTCATACCAATAGCACGCATTTTCGTCTTTTACAATAAATCAATAGTCATACATAATGATGCTCATTGAACACCTATGGAGTTATAATCTAAACCAGGATTTTATTTACTATTATTTTGATTGATCTCGAGGCTTTGTTTGCGTAAGGCCGGATGGGATCCTTGGATAACTGGTTACATAGTTCAGAGTGTCATTACTAATTTTTTTTATTACTGGGCATTATGAGACTTCACATTTGATGTCTCGGGGTGACGAGCGCCATGCAATGTCAATGCCATGCAGTGCTTTTTAATTCAAAGTTCTGTGTGGTGTTGTTTCTATTAATGGGCAGGCGTGGCGCTTACCATCAGGCGAGCGCCTTCTCGTCTCGTCATTCAATAAAAAAAAACTTAATTAATAAACGAAAATTTCCATTATATTCTAGAACTAGCTTTTGTTCGCGGCTCCGCCCGCGTGATCTGCTTTTCCGGGATATAAAGTATCCTATCACCCAAGTCAGCTCATACCCTGTCTGTATACCAAATTTCATCAAAATCCGTTCAGTAGTTTCAGCATGATTGATCGACAAACATCCAAACATCTAAACAAACAAACTTTCACATTTATAATATTAGTAGGATGCTAAGGTAAACATCGAAATCTTTCTTTCATTACAGATAACAATAACAGATTCATATTCAAAACTGATATGTCAGTTTTGCTACCAGAAGCTTCTGGACGCGTGCAGTTTCGTCGTGAACGTCCGCATCAACGACCGTCTGTTGCGGCAGAGAGCCGAAACGCTCCACGAACAAGATCACACGTGGCCAAAGCCGATACAAGTGGACAAGAATATCAACAGCGATGTGTTCAACACAGCAATGGACGTTGAAATCAAGCAGGAAGTGTTGTCTGAAGACGAAACTTATCCAAACTGTGCTGATGACGCGTTCAAAGATGGCGCCGAAGGCCCTGAGAGTCAAGACAACGCGTTCAATAATCTAGATATAAAGATTGAACCGGAAGAAATCATTCGTCCCACACCGTACCAAATTATGGTTAATGGTAAGTTTTTTTAATTGCTGAGCGTCGGGTGTTATAATTGGTTCACATGTCACGGATAATATAATGAACTGTATGGAAACCAAGGGTGTCAATTTTTACTATGCTATAGGTTGATAACGCATAGTAGTGTTGCCTAAATCTCGGGACGCAATGTATATAAAATATCTATTATATTATTCGTGATGAATGGGCCGTTAAGCTTTTAAACATGGTCCGGTGGCGAGGGGAGAAAACTTTCAAAAATTAACCCGATGCTAATTTCACCTTTTACTGCTATTGTATAGTCATTCATAACTATTTATTATGTCATAAGTTTGCAAAGGTAAGTCAGTAGAGATCTTAAAATATTAACCCTTCGCCACTGCCACAGACCAACGATCTCAATAGACGCCGTATGCCCAACTACTTCGGGTGCGAAGTGCCGACATATTGAACATCGCTTTCTTTCTGCTATAATAGCTTTCTTCTACAATAGTACGTAATGCAACGCCAATGTGCGTAGTAAAATAATTGCATGTTTGGTTTTCATATGCATTGAAGTATTTTTATGGCGATCATTTAGATCCTTGGTTTGTACTCTTAATTCTTAACTATAGCCATGGGCCCAGTGAATTCATATTGAATCTAATAACGCGGTAGCTGAACAGAAGCCCTCGCCCATCGCCATAGATACGCCAACTATGACTTTAAATATTGATGTAAACGTTAGCATTAGAAAATGTCCCAATCTTATCGATCCCTTCCTTTTATTGATTCTTCTGGTGTTGTGTGTGTTCATGCGCGGTGGAGATCACTTATCCTCAGGTGACTTGCTCGTGTGCTGGACTAGGCTGTTAAAAAATATGCTGTAAAATATACAATGTACACAAACTATATTAAGGATTTATTGGGCTTTATTATTAAAAGGATTTTCCTGCATTTGCATATTTCGCCCAATCCTTTTCGATACTAGATAATCGAATTTTAGGTTTACACCTAGTAGGGGTTTTAGCTATTTTTATTAAAATATGTAAACAATGCCTGGAGTTCCGCGCCTTGTCAGGCATTTAAGATAAAAATAACTACATAGCCTAATATTATAACTGCTCTATATTCCATCATTATCGATTGCTTCGTGTTTCCTAAGATAAAGGGCACCGCAGGGTATAATTTAAAACGCAGTACTGTATATGAGATTAATACTTATGTGCGGAATGTTATTGTAGCTGTAGATTTAATCACCTTTACTATTTGATATTGTATTTGCAAACAAACCTCGTACCGAAAAAATAACCCTTAACTGTCGGTTTGTGAGGGCCGAAGTAATTCTTAATTTGGAATGTCCCCTCACCTTGCGGGGATGTGTAGATTAGGTAACTTCAAGGTAATTTGCTCTAAATAATCGCGAGTGGACGGTATCGAGCTCGGTAAGTACAATAGATTTAAAATTTCAAAGGGGTCTGTGAAGCCCCATGTGTAATGCTTACATTTTTGACGTGATAACGTCTTATAATTCGATAGAGCCGGCTGCACGCACGAAAAAACATGACTCATGCGTCGTTACCTCGCTAGATGTCACGTTCCATGTAAGGCTTGAAGTGCAAGCGAGAGCGCGGAACGAGCGACAAAGAAGCACAATCGGCCTTTGCGTTCGGCAGCGTTCGAGATTTAAAAAAATTAAAACATAAATATTAAATCTTCCACATATCACAACAACGTGTCTGAAATGACAGGTTAGACCAGCCATCCGTCAAAGGGAACATTTTCTCCTATATCAAACACATTGAGGCGGGCTTTTTAAAAACTAGATTTATGAAAAGGACATTGTTCGTCGTCCATACATAGTTGGCCTAAGAACCAAAAGGTAGGTGAATTTACTTTTTGGGTTTTAGATAACGTATATATTTGATTGAAACTATATTAAAACTACGGACACTTGAGAATTCCGAAAAATAAATAAAATACTTTCGGATTTTGAGGTTATAATTAGGCCAATAAATACTATCAAATATTAAACAAATGAAATTAAAATTTTCTTTTGAAAAATGCTACCATTCCATCAGTATTTTCTTAAGACGTTATCACGTTCAACTATCGTCAGTAAACCGACTTTACAGACAACCGATTTTTTTTAACATCCGACAAAATCGGGAGGTTATAATTTGGTTTTTAGCTTTGTTAGAAAAAGTCTGTTCAGCCGAGAAACTGCAGATCGTTATATAAGTGGTTTTTGGGGTTTTTAAGTTATTTTATTTTTACGCTTATATTTTTGCAGTTTATTGTTAGATTCTGTATTAAAAAAGTTATATTAATATGGTAGGGTTAGAAAAATAAAACGCGATCACTACCGATATACTTCGAAAAACGGACACTAATGTGCAAATATAGAAAATCAAGCGATTGTATTCGTAAATGCCTTTCCACACTTGTGTGTTAGCGCGTTTGCGCACATGTGTAGGACCGGCATTACATGTGCTCAGTGGTGACATATGTCTAAATTGTCACATTTGACAGTTACAAAATGGCGGGCGATTTGGTGATTTTGCAACACGAGGAACATAATATAGTAAGTTTAATAAGTCATTTGTTTTAATATTAGAAAATATGTTAAAGGTGGTTAAGTCTTCGACTAAAACAATGAATATGTTAATAAACATTAATATTAAATGTAAAAACAAAAATGGATTGTAAACTAATGCTAATATTAATTTTGAATACTCTTCACGTCTACTCTTTTTTGTTAATTGAAATGTTATGGTGTATTTTGACATACATACCTAATATATTTAATCTTAAAATGGCAAGAAGTGACATTCCATTTTTACGGGTGATTTGGATCCTTCGAATGAAGTATATATTTTATCTGCTTTTTTCTTTTCAGAACCCAGCACGTCTGCAACAACAAAATCGAAGCGCGGCCCGAAACCAAAATCGCAATATGATTATATCACGCAGTTAGCCGTAAAGGATGTTTTAGCGGGAAACAGTGTTCGGAGCATCGCAAAAATATATGGAATATCGCCACAGAGACTTTATAACCATGTCAACGAAGCTAAACCTGCCACCGAAGACATTCGTCCGACCATTCAAAATCCACAAGTATTCTCGGAAGCTCAAGAGTTAGAACTGATTGATTATTTACTGACAGCCGGTAGACTGTGTCACGGTTTGACGCCCACAATTGTTCGACAGTTTGCGTACCGATACGGCAAGGGAAACATAAACACGTACTCTTCAAGTTGGGTAGCAAACGAAGCGGCGACGTACGATTGGTTTTATACATTCATGAATCGCCACAAAGAGCTAACAATGAAGAGTCCGAAAGGACCGAGTTTGACCTCCGACAATAAAAATTTAGGCAATTTTTTTGAGAATTTAAAAAGATTGTTGGATCAATACGGGTTTTGTCCAGACCAAATTTGGAATGTAGATGAAACGGCGATAACATTTAACAAACCGAACGACGGTGCCGCACGTAAAGCTTTCAAACAACCAGCTAAACTGACGTCTGGTGAAACGGTCTGTGTATGTGGGGCTGTAAACGCTGAGGGTGGCAGTTTGCCGCCGTTTATCGTATATCCTCGAAAGTTCTGGCATGAAAAATTTACTGAGGGTGGACTACCAGGTACAGAAGGAGCTGTACACCCCAGCGGCTGCATGACTGGTAGCAACTTTTTAATTTTCTTGAAGTTCTTCGTCAAGAATGTAAGATGCAGCAAGAACAATCCATGTGTCATAATTTTAGACAGCCACGAGTCTCACGTAACAATTGATATTATACGTTTCTGCAGAGACAGTGGAATCGAACTCCTGACCACACCACCGTACACGTCGCAAAAACTGCAACCGTTGAGTCCGATATTTGTGCATTTGAAGACGTATTATAGTCTGGCATGCGACGATTGGATGGAGCGTCACCCTGGCGAGTCATTGACTATGAATAACTTCGCGGAATGGTTGGGGAAAGCCTATATAAATGCAATGACTGTGAGCAATATACGGAAAAGTTTTGCTGATATTGGGATATGTCCTTACAATCCCGGTATACTTACAGATGAGTTTTTGAACTCAGAGATAGAAATAATGGATGTTAAGTCATTAGTACATAATGAAGATGCAACATTGACGCCACATACTTCATTGCACATTACTCCTGACGTAATAAATGAAAAATCCACCCCTACTGTTGTAGTATCTACAAGAAATGATGATTCCACATCGGATGGAAATTTATCTAATAATAAGGCCATTAAAGGAAAGAGCAAATAATTAAATATTTCACTTTCCGTTGTAATTCTTAAATAAACGGTATTTTCAATGTTAGTTACTATACATGTGATAGCTCAAACCTGAGAAAACTAAATAAAACTGTTATTCAGGTTATAATGTCTGGAAAAAGTACCTACCCTTTTTTTGTAAACACACCAATTTTCTTTTTATTTTTTTATATTTTTTTATAGTATATGCCGGCAAACCAGCAAGTGGGGTCACCTGATGGTAAGTGATCTCCACCGCCCATGTACGCCCACCACCAGAAGAGTCATGGGCGCGTTGCCCACCTTAAAGGAAAGGGATAATTAGGGATTGGGAAGGGGAGGGGATTTGGGCTTCCGGTTATCTCACTCACCGTACGAAACGCAGCAGCAAGCCACTACTTTATGTCGGTTTTCTGTGAGACAGTGGTAACGATCCGGTCGAGCCAGCCCATTCATGCTGTAGACAAAACTGTCTACAGGGTGGCTCTACCACTCGAAAATCATAAATAGACCCATTGTTTGTTTGTCAGCCTATTCTATAAAACTAAAGTTTGTTATATTCATATTGATAAATCGAAAGTTATTCGTTTTAATATTAGAAGTTATAATTATAGTATATAGTTATAGTTAATAATTAGTAGTGTAATTTTGACGGACCGAGCGTTAAATTGTATAAAAACCAACACACTGACGTTGTCACCGCGGTGCGTACAAGTTCTATACATAATATGTATACCCCGAGTGAAATTATTTTAATAGCGATTATACATTAATTAGCTCTTCAAACATGAAGTAACAATTGCCATGTTTCGAGACTATATTGTAAGCGTGATGCGTCCACAAGAACTATTTTATATTAGGAAGCTGTTTATGCTCTTTCTATGTACGGATGACGTATTTTTAGATAGTAAATAAAGATTGTAACCGGTATTTAATTCAATTGAGACGGAGTTCAGTGCGCGATGGCGTGTTACTCAATAATTTATCCAAGACGTGTACACGCAATGAAGGGCATACGTTGTCTATTGAGATCTTGGTCTGTGGTATTTTAAATATATACTTTGAATTATAGTAATACTTTTTCATGTTAATAAAAATGCGCCACGACTGTAACAGCGACCTAAAAACGAAATGGATGAAACTATAAAAAAAATAATTATAAATTTGCAAAATTTTTAATTTTGTGTCATTGTTTTGTTCCTGGGAAGTTATTTACTAAGTTTAGGCATGGGTCATAAAAACAGTTTCCCAATGGATATAAGTCCACGTAACATATTTATATTAAATTCGTCTTTTATCTTTCCTACTACTGTCATAAATATGGAATTTTGTATGAAAGCTAGTTCTCGAATAAAATGTTTCTTAGGTCGTCTTGTGCTCCTGGTCTGTAGTCGTAAGAATGTGTTTTATTATGTGAAACATATTAATTATTAATAAATGCATGTGATACATACTTCATTGTGTTTTATTTTGTACCCAGTTATTGTTTTTGAATCGACAAACGAGCATATGGGTTATACCTGGTGGTGAGTGATCTCCATTCTTCATCCCTACGAACATTAGTAAATTCAGAATCATTGACTGCTCTTTATGGGAACCGAATGGGATTGGCAAGAGAAGTATAAAAATTACCTATTGAAATAAAACTAGTTTAAACGGATTTTATCCCAGATTTTTATTAATTTTGATCACGACGTTTCGAAGACTTTTTAGCCTTCGTGGATACGGGGTAGACGTGTCGAGATAAAATCCGTTTAAATTATTTTTTTTTCATTGAGTAATATAAGAAATCATTATAAACAACATAACATAAGAATCATTATAAAATTGACCTAGTTACGCAAAAAGGAACCAACAATTTTGCAAAAAAAAAATACGGTATTAATTAATTTACCAAAACAAAATCAATGTCTCCATTTGACCTTACTGTGGGTTGGTTCCTTAACTAGATCCAAATACAAGTTCAATGTGTCAGGGATTAAATGCCTAAGTGATACAGGCAATGGTATCAAATATGTGTTAAAATTTGGGATGAATGAATGTTCTTTTTTTTTTTTTTTTATAGCATAGGCTGGCAAACGAGCAAGTGGGTCACCTGATGGTAAGTGATCTCCACCGCCCATGTACGCCCACCACCAGAAGAGTCATGGGCGCGTTGCCCACCTTAAAGGAAAGGGATAATTAGGGATTGGGAAGGGGAGGGGATTTGGGCTTCCGGTTATCTCACTCACCGTACGAAACGCAGCAGCAAGCCACTACTTTACGTCGGTTTTCTGTGAGACAGTGATAACGATCCGGTCGAGCCAGCCCATTCATGCTGCAGACAAAACTGTCTACAGCGTGGCTCTACCACTCAATTCATGAATTTCCATACATATTGACAACTATTTATTGTCGTACTTCATTGTTGTAGAAACTGCATTTAGTGACGTATTTTTTTATATAGCATAGGCTTGGAAACGAGCAAGTAGGTCACCTGATTGTAAGTGATCTCCACCGGCCATGTTCACAATACCAGAATAATCGTGGGCGCGTTGTCGACCTTAAAGGATAGGGACATTATGGGATTGGGAAGGAGAAGGGATTTGAGCAACCGGATAACTAACTCGCCGGACGAAACGCAGCAGCCGTTTCTTTACGTCTGTTTTCTGTGAGACAGTGGTAACGGCTCGCTTGAGTCAGGTCATTCATGCTGTGGACAAAACTGTTTACAGGGTGGGTCTACCACTCTAAGCAGTGAGTAAGCACTATTGGAGCTATAGCGTGTCGAAATCACCTAAAATATGTACTTGTAAGTACTGCTGCTACTTTAGGGCTCGATGCGTCTTGACTCTTTCCACAGACATGTCGTTAGTACTTAAATCCACATAAAAACCAAGCGTGCCCCATTTCTTGTACCTACTGTGACGTCATAAAAGTAATTTTTAATAATATTATTATTTTTAATTTACAATTGGACCTAGTTACGCAAAAAGGATCCACTCCACAGCAAGTTCAAATGGCGATACTGATTTTGTTTTACTAAATTCAATAATTTAAACAAAATTTATCGTACTTTTTTTTGAAAATTCGGGTATGAAATATATGCCATCTACGATTTTGTAAAAACATACGATATTAAAATCAATTTAAATTTATGAATTATGCAAAACAAAATCAGTATTTCTATTTGAACTTGTTGCGGGTTGGTTCCTTTTTGCGTAACTACGGCCAATTTTTAATGATATTAAATTATTAGTATTTTTTAATAAACTAATTATTATTTTTACGCTGTATAATACATACGCACAAATAGTAGTAACATCGAGAACGGACTAATTCAACTGGGGTTTATGATTTTACCCAGTGTTCTAGTTTGGGGGGTGTTCTGCCAAATATTGTTTATGTTTGTTTGGTAAGGACTAACTAAACTTATCAATTATCATCGTTGTATATTTTTATTTTTTTCTGATTGTGAATGTTTTGAATAAATAAGTACATTCAAGTCACATACATTGTCTTATACCTCACACTAAGTTAACCTGTATCATCGGTGCCAGGCACTACGAAGGACTTACGGTCTCACAGCACCCTGGCCTGTTACAAATATTTGTGGATTACACAAACATTTGTCTCGGTGTGGGAATCGAACCCGCGGCCTCTCGTTTCCCCACCGGCTACGTGTCCGCTGTACAACGGAGACTGCCCTTAAATGTAAAAAAAAAATATTACGTATTATTAGGATATAATATGTACAAATTTTAAACATCTTTACATAGTATAAAATGAAGTCGCTACTGCTGTCTGTTCGCTTAGATCTTTTAAACTATTCAACGGATTTTAATGCAGTTTTCAGCAATAGATAGAGTGATTCATGAGGAAGGTTTATATGTATATCACGCTATGACCCATGGGAGCAGGGTAGTGACATGCAGGTGAAACCGCGAGGGATAGCTAGTTATTTATTGTATTATAAATCAAAGCTATATTTGATTTTCAGGCACCATCACTGATGATCAATATGATAAGAACTCGCACATCGCAGAAGAGCTCGTCAACGGCGACCACAAACCACCGGAACAAGAAGTGAGTATTTTTGAACCTCGAAGTAAATTATAATTTGGGGCATTGAAAAATGCAAGCGCTACGAAAACTTTGGTAGTAATCGAATTGCTGGTGTTAGGATATTCATAACCGGCCGGTTAGTGACCAGTGCACATAATGTTAAAACCTGCCATAGTGACCCACCTTGTGTGGATCGCGTTCCAGGATCAGCTAGCGGGTATCCGGTTCTCCCGAGGGACTTGCGACATGACTTGATGGTTGGTTGGGGCGGGTATAGGGGTACATCCTTGTATTACTGTGCCTGAATCGGTGATCCGCTTGTCCTGTTGCAGGTCCCCCAATAAGGGAGGAAGCTTTTATACAGGTCTGCATGACTGTGGTGACCACTGATATACTCGCCATCGCCCGTTTATTTTTTTATAAACAAATACATCCAACGGTCACACATAGTCCTGACTTCACAGTAAGATACGAGTCTTGTGTCGTGGGTATCAGGAACAGCCGAGATACTTTTCGTCTCATAACATACCCCGAAACAAATATTTGTGGATCACACAAACATTTGTCTCGGTGTGGGGCTCGAATCCGCGGCCTCTGGCTTCACACCACGCAGGCTGTCACAATTAATGTCAGTATAAATAGATACAACATACATTAAGGGTTGAGAGCGCCTAAAGCGCTTACCAGAAAGTCCGGTGAAGCTGTAGCCTACTCGCATCAGGCTAACAGCATAAAGCCAAACAGCAAAAAAGAAATGTTAAATGTGAGGTGGGTGATTATCTTTTTTAACTTTAGTTACAGACACCGGAAATAAAGGAAGAGCCACACAGTGAGGAAGAGGAAGTGGAGCCGCCACCGGACTTGCCCCTGGAGTGTATGCTCTGCACAAAGTCGTTCAACAGTGTCACTGGACTCAAGGTAAATAAATATTTATCACATCCAACAATTAGTTAATACGAGCAATAGTACTGACCCTACAAGATACCTACAAGTCTTGTGTTGCGGCTATGGTTTTTATTTATTTTTATTTGATTGAATGACTAGACGAGCAAGGTGCTCGCCTGATGGTAAGCGCCTGCCCATAAATAGAAATAACAGCACACTTTGAATTACAAAGCACTGCATGGCACTGACCTGTGCTCGTCACTCTCGAGACATAAGATGTTGTCTCATAATGCCCAGTAATTTCACTGGCTTCAATGTGCTTCAAACCGTAACACAACAGTGCTTACACACTGTTGCTTGGCGGCAGAAATAGACAAAGCGGTGGTACCAACCCAGATGGCCTCTCGCATACGAGGGACCTACCACCCTGTAAATCAGGTAGACTACGGGGTGCTTATGGTTCGAAAATACCGTCAAAGCACCAAAAATATATAAAGTAAAGTAGTGAAGTTATGTAGGGTGTTTTTGCACGATATTAAATATTTTGTAATAAAATGTTATAAAAACGATGTAAAAACATCTTAACACTATCCAAAATTACAACAATAATATTAATAACATTTTCAGGCGCACGTGATAGCTCAGCATTCGTACAAGACTGTGAAGAGAAAGCTGGAAGGCGCCTCGTCGCCGGGCAGCAAGCGTTCCAACAAACATGTGTGTGTCACGTGCAGGCGGTGTAAGTGGACACTGGGATTCTGTGCACGCTTATCATATGAATGATTTATTTAATTAATATTTAATGTCAGCACATACGCAGTTGTTACTGTATTTCTTATGGACAATATTTCCTTGTCTGAATATATTTTGAACGCCGAATAACACATTGACAGTTAATTTACAAGTTGTTAATTATTAATTTTGAGGTTTACTGCACACAATACTGATTTATGTGCATCATTTTGGATTCAAAGAACTATAGCATCCTTTGTTTTTCAGCTTTCAGCACTCGCACCGACCTGATGGTGCACGAGACGTGTCACAACAAGCACGCGTGTTACGGATGCAGTCACAAGTGCGACACCTTCCAGGAACTCACCAAACATCGGCGGAAATGTAAGGCGTTGATGAACAACGCGCCGCGGCACAAGACCCTCGACGATGTTAAACGGTGTGTATGTTACAAATATAATCACAAGTGTGACACTTTCCAATAAGTTGCCTACTATTGGTGACTCTGTAAGGCGTTGATGAACAACGCATAGCGGCAGAAGACGCTCGCCGATGTTAAACGGTATGTATGTTACACATGTAATCACGAGTGTGACACTTTCCAATAAGTCACCAAGAATTAGCGACACAGTAAGGGGTTGATAAATAATAGCTGTATCTCGGTTTCACCTTCTTGCATGTTTTTGCTTTGCTCCTGCGAATTCATAGTGTGATGCTAATCATCGTCTCGGCGAAACAAATGTATAATGTGAATATAACCCCAATCACTCAAGATATGTTAAAGTTACACTATAACACCCAGACGCACCAACATTTTTGTCTTGAAATATTCTAACCGTATTATCTTTAATTTCAGACCACAGATCGAGTCACCGCTGCTCGTGGAGTCGAGCTCACGACCAACGGACTCGCCCGGTCAGAGCGAGACAAAAAATTCAATGGAAGTGATCCAGACACATACTCCTAGTGATAAGGTTGTGGATATAAAAGTGGAACGTTTAGACAAAATGAGTGAAGATGAAGCCGGGCCTTGATTTGTGTGTTACTTCACGCTAGTGGACTTGCCTTACTTTGTGCTAGTGCAGTGGACTATAGCTTTAACGTGCGGACTGTTTTAGACCAGTGCGGTGTATGTACTATGTGCGGGCTGTTTTGGACAAGTGCAGTGAACTATGACCTTAAAGTGCAGGCCAGGATAGGGACGTGGACTAGTGTTCTAATGTGAGAGCCTGTATTTGATCAGTGCGGCGGACTTAATTGACTTAAAGTGCGGAATTTATTTCAGCGGCTGGCCAATGCAGTGGACAGTATCATAGACTGTAGTGATAACGGACTTATTTTAGGCCAGTGCTGTGGATAATGACTGTAACATATATGACCTAGAATTGTATACAGGGTTATTTTTAAAACACCAGCAACCTCGCAGGGGTAGATAGCTGTCCCCATACGGAACAACTTTTCTCAATATATTTAAAAAGAAATGATTTTACAAGTTTTTGTTGTGTCGTATTTTTCTTCGTAGTATGCGGCGTGCGCGCGCGACTCAAAGGCGCCGCTCAGCTGAGCGGCGCGTTGACCTTCAAAGGAGCTAGTCCGGTTCCCCACGCTTCGCGTATTTGTTTACGTAAAGTGCGATGCGCGTTGTAACAATCAAGACGGAAATTAAATGAATACTTATTTTTGTATGAAAATAAAATCTAACAAATTATCAAAAGTCGTAGAACAAAAGTAGTAGCTTATAACCTTAGGAATCTACCCCTGCGAGGTTGCTGGTGTTTTAAAAATAACCCTGTATAAATGTGTGCTGTGAAAAGATGATCTATATTACTGCTTTTATTTGTAAGTAAAGTAATTTCACTGGCTACAATGTCCTCCAAACCGAAACACAACAGTGGTTACTTACTGTTGGTTGGCGGCAGAAATAAACAAGGCGGTGGCACTAACCCAGACGGCCTTTCGCCCAGACGGCTTATCTGTGGTCTGTGCGTTTGATGGATTCCAAAAATAAGATCATGTATTTGTAATGTTTCCCTCTGATCTCTTAATAAAATTTCGTAAAATTGACATTACAAACAGCCGAGTTTCCTTCTGCAGTACTTGTAAAAAATTTGGTTTTTACAAATAGTAATCAATGACCTTTTACCCCGATGCCTAAAATGTATTTTTTGATCAACCTATGTACAGTAGAATCTCGGTTATCAGAGATAAATAAGACCAGACATAATAAAAATACAAAATGGAAATATTGTGTTTCAAATTAAGGCCTAAAACGAAAAAAAGTATTAGGGCTACCAGACAATTCTGAGAAACCTAGTAAACTATTTATTATCTGAGCTAAAAAATTACCGATGTTATAGAAATTACGCTCGAAGCAGAATTTGTATATTATGTACACTCAACTTACGTAAAAAAAATACTTTTACTTTATAATCATTGACGCTACATTTCTAGTGTATCCGTATCGATTTAAATTAATTCTTAAACGAAACAATTCCCGTATTTATTAAAATTCGCGGCGTATTAATTTACAACATTACATACAAAAAGAAAATCATTAAAAACCGATGCCAGGCTGCATCTCGGTTGTGTGAAACCTTTATTCCTGTACATGCTGTAAAGACCTGAAGTATCGATACTTAGAATTTGAGTATCGATTTATAGACCAAAACCATCGATACATACTTTGTACTGATAGTCGAATACTCCACCAATGCTGGTAAATTATAAAAGATTGCGAGAGCTAAGATCAGTATATCATTTTGTAACTATTTTTAAATACATTTTAACAGTTAAAGCTACTTGTATGACGATCCTAAATCGTATTTGACTGGTAAACATTTTTAGTAATGTAATTTTTTTTACGATTTGACATATCGTAAACATGTTTAAATATCTTCATGCATTGTTGTGCAAGAGGGCTTTAATGTTTTCTTTTAGAACAATTTGATATCATGAATTGTAAAATGTATTGATTAAAAAGAACTATTTCTCTGGAGAAGTTTTGATGATTTTTAAATGTCATAAATAATAAAACGATTATATTGCTAGCGTATTGTTGAATGTCTGAATATAAAGTCCTTTAGCCATGTATTAGATACCTGATTTTGTCAAAAATAACTTGGCTGGCTGAAGTGTTTACTCGCCATCTATGCGTTAATCTCTTAAATCATAGGTGTTTTACCTAGACCTTCCTCGCGGGAAACTAGATACAGATCGGACGAATTATTTTGCGCGTCCTGTAATGTGGGCGTGGCAAAATAAATCGATTAAAACTATGTATCCAAATCAGTAAACAACGTGTTACGAAAAGTTATGGTCAAATTTAGCAATGTATAGTGTACGATAAAATATTTTATTCACTCCCCGTAATTACCAGATTCGACTGTATCGCTAGGATATAAACTATTTCCTTTTTATCGAATGAGTAGCATGTCGATATTCGACTATACTATACTGATAAATAGCTGAGCTATGGTTTAATTTTAGAATTGTTATTCTCGCTCACGCACTTCACTTAAATTATAGGGATGTGATCGCTCTTATAGATTGTAATGAACGACTGATTAAAATTTAGTATGTTCTAGATTTTGATAAGATCCGGTATGTAAACATTTACTGTCAGATGTATGAACTACCCTTAAATTTGACCACACCTTTTTGTACACGTTGTAGATATCTCTACTATATCGTTGTATCTATCTAAAAAAATATCGAAATTAGATATATCTGATATCCGTTTCTGGGTGATTCATTGACGGAATCTGAATTGGGAATAGATTATTAAAATCGTCTGAAACATGATCCCACCTTATAGCGGGGTCCGTGTACAGTAGGCGCAAAGTAACTTGGCCGGTGAGTCAGTCACTTCACCCTCCACTTGTCTGTGAAGATAATAGCCGCGACGACACTCGTGACTAACAGGCCGGCCAATGCGTTTTGCGTGTATTGTAAGTGGCTAATTATGTGTAGTTAAATATTTTGTGACGATTTTAGTCACGAGTTGTGATGTATGTAATAATGATTCAATGTAAATATATTGTTGCGGTTTGCAACCAACCTATGGCTTGTTTTTAATTTTCATGAATTGTGTTTCTTACCCTGTTTTCCAATTACAGAGCATAATGCGACTCAGTGGCGCACAATGCCGAAGTGTGCTAATTGCTAATTGGAACGTGAATTAAGGCCCATTTAGATGATGCAAGTTTATTGCCTGTTGCATACAATTAAATTGAAGCAATAGTTGACTTGCATGGTCTAAACAAAACGAAACATTCTTGATTTGCTATACAAGTTTTGTATCAAAACTTATATTGGTGTAAACAACACATGCTATAATTTCTTAAGCAATTCTTGTATTCAATTGAATTCTCTCTTCATTTGCAAACATGAGTGCAGTGAGTGAGGGTGTATTAATCGTTGCTGCTCTTCTGAGACAAGAAATATTGAGAAACACATTTCCCATAAACACTCATGTTTTCGATAAATCTCTATGAACTTGATTGAATCAGCAGAACCGAATTTAAACACTTTTTAACTCATATCTCTCAATAAACACAGTTTCTAAAACGTTCAACACTTGAATGAAAAATTCGCCAACGCAAATACGTGCAATACTTGAAGCTACCCGCTAATAAATGGTACACGCGCATACAAGCCTGTGTTTAGACAAGTCAAAACTTGTAAGCAATAATCGCCTAAACATAATTGTATTGGTGTAAACAAAAGACATTTGCAATTATTTTATGTCAATACTTGCATGTGATAATTGCATTCCATTTTTTTACTTATACCCACGTGTAAACAGTTGCTTACAATTCTTGAAGATCAATTATTGCGCGTAATGTATTGCATTCAAGTATTGCCCTTGTACGTATAGCTTGGCAAAAAAGTGTAGAAACGGAACTAATTCTTTATTTCACCTGGCAACACTATCACTTCGTTGACATTTGTGAATTTTGATAGTAACTCGCGTTGAGTTTTCGTTTTTATTGAATTATTTTCAGTGAGCACGTTTATTTCAAGCCATTAGTGTTACAAACTGAATAAGCCGATTCGAAGTTCCGCAAGGGAAATTATTTATAAAGCTTACCGACGCTGTCTTGCAGAAAAAGAAGCAAAAACAATTGTTTCGGACCTCGACAATGTTTACCAAAGAACCGCTGATATAACTGGTTAGTGGAAGTTTATTTTGTGATATTTAAGTAAATCTTATATTTTTCTATGGACATAGAATGGTTTTTATGTCTTGTACAACGTATTCTTTCATATTTTGCAACATAATTATCGAGCCTATAGGTTATGTTTACATTCATGTGACAGAATCAGTTTAGAGATTGACTACCCCAATTTTGATACTTGTGTTCATCAATAATTAGTAATATCTTACAACACAAATTTTTGATTTAAAAAGTGAATGCTTTTATCATTATGCCATAATTCTTTCTTAATCGACCAAAGTGGTAATTTATTCTGGTTTATTCAAAGAGCAGTTTTAAAATAAAAATTTACAATCGACTTTTCACTTACGTAATAATTTAAATATTTTTTCATTCATTAGGATGCAGCTGAGCGTGAATTTTAAGAAATCACAGTAAACATTGGAAAGACTCACACCAGCACGTAAAAAATATGAAGATGAATATTACGAGAGAAAGAGAGAGCATACTTTGTATGAAAATATTGAAAAGTTAGTTATTAAACTTGCAGGCGAAAGCACTAGTACTTCTGGATCAGATGATGTGGATGATTGTCTACCCAGCATCAGTTATGATAATATGGAAATTGATTTTTCGGATATAGAATACTTGGAAGAAAGTTTCTCAGACTGATAGAGACCCTGACAATCATTATATCTGAAAATTGTAATGTTAAAATTAAAGTTATAAATAAACAGACAAAATGAATACATTTTGGGTTTTCCTTTTTTTAACAGTAAATATTCACATCTATAAAATAAGATGTTTCTCAATCTTAAAACCTGACATCATAATTATTTTTTTGTACAATGGTGACTCACATACATATAGTAATAATTTAATGAAATAATCATTTTAGATACCTTCAGTCTTAAATTACAATCAATAGTCGATTCTGTCTTTACGTTTGTATAGTAACTCACATAATAAGTAGGTAAGTTCACTTTTTAGTTCATTATCCTCCATTACATAATTACAATACAATAACACTTTATTTCACACCAACGTACAATAATAAACTTAACTATGGATAATTACTAAGTGTTTGGTATTAATGCAACGGGCGGTCTTATCGCTTATAGCGATCTCTACCGGACAACCGTGGGATGGACAGTGACGGAAATAGTGGTAGACTGCGCTACACAATAAAGTAGTAGAAGAAGAGAATAGTGCGGAAAACAACTAATATCTATCATATAAATACTTATATACACAAACAAATACATTAATACATATTATAGGTATATAACAAAAAAGCGAGTATATGATATTTAGATAGAGGTTTCTTAATTGGTTTTATAATAATTGTTATTTGATTGCATATTAAATATTATAACAAGTTTTTTATAATTTATAATAACAAGTATCAAAACTAAAAACCGAACTATATAGGGGTGCCATATAAACGGCTCAGTGGCGCCTCCATTTATTTCTACATTTTTTTGCCAAGCTGTACAAGAAAATGGCATCATGTAAATGGGCCTTTAGTTTTCTAATGCACCAGCAGAGTGCGCTAAGTTCAGTGTTGAGAATAAATATATAAATAGTCAATGTTTATACCTTCATCCATCCTTACATTTACTTTTTAACAGGGTCTGAATTAACTTTTGAATATTTCGAAAACACTACGATAAGACGAAAGCTTAAAAAAAAATCTCAACAATAAACAATATTAATTACTAACGATAATATAAATAAATTTTCGATTAATGCCAACTTAAAGAAAAAACACTTGTTAATTTTCTGTTACTAAGTTGGTATCGATTGCATGTGTCACCCGAAAGCAGTACTTTTGAGAGTGCTTGATTGTGCGTAGCGTTGCTGTAGTTGAAACATTCAACGTTGAACATTATGCCGCATAATGCGCTCTAGTGCTGTAATTGGAAAACAGGGTTAAATATCAATGAATTATTTGGTTACATTATTTTATATTTCAAAGCATCTTCAAATTATCGAACACTGCTGAGGGTTTATCTTGTCAAGGTGACTTATGGTCCGGAGTCCCCAGGGACAGGGACAGGGACAGGGACCATTTTTACCAGGATTTTTTTGTTTTTACTTAGTTAATATTCATATAATTTAACAGTCATATTGTCCTACAAATAAAATAATAAATTTTTGAGTATCATCAAATCGAAATATTCTATCCTTGCTACCTCTGTTAGCTACCACAATAAAGAATTTTCGCATAGGGCATTGTTGGGCGTCTCATCGAAACGAAGCTACTCACGGAAAATGAGCTTGATAGTAATCAAGTGGATCAGCTGGCCCAGGGACTCCGGACCATTAGCTAAAACATTCGATTAGAATTTGTTTCAAATAAAATAACGCACTCGAATTAGTCCATTAGTTTAGGCATACGATACCTCACAAAGAGATCCAATTCATATCGTCTTTGGTGGATGGTTAATAAACAAACCACGAAAACAGCAAATCATTTATTACATTCAATAACATTGCAGTCACTGTGCCCTGTTGTTAAATAACGAAATAACTCGTAACCATGTTCCCCATAACGCGTACAATATTTATATTTTTTATCGATAACATCTCACAGCCATTCTATACTTTAGTGCAAACAAAATGCATTTTAATCCAAAACTATGCACTGTGGATATTAAGTGCTTAAACAACTAGATATTTTAATTTTATAGTGTTTTGTGCTAATTGTATTCCTGATTGACTTTCTACGGTCATACAAGATTGTCAAAGTCAAATAAAATGAATGATCTGTAACTCGAGTAATATATAATCTGTGTTGGTAAATAAATACTAAGACGGTAAGGCGAAAATATATACAATAGATTCACAAAATATATTAAATACAAGTGACAAATTGCATAATACAATATCAAACACATTTATATTGGGCGTGTTCGGATGAAAAGTTCTGAGTAACTAAATTGGACACCTGTGTATAGGTGTATGGGACTCGTATAGTAGTGTGTTGGCATTATTTGTTATCTGCTTAAATTTAATTACGAATACAGATGGATAGTAAACAAGGTAAAGTGTACTGGACGAAAACTAAAGATATTCTGAGTTTAACTTAGATTACTCGGAGATTTGTTCATCCGACCACGCCCATGGAAATGTTTAAAAAAAATGTTCATTTCCTAGAACTTAAAATATTAATATTTGATTTACAGACATTTACAATAGAAATACATAGTGCAAAAAAAAATTACCAACACGATATTATTTTGACATTCTAATTTCTATTTAACTCATTGAGAATGCGCAGTATGTACAGGAACAGGTTCAGTATATCCATGTAAAGGTTGATTGTAGCCAGGATGTACTCCTCCGGGGAGAGCATGGTCATCATCTGCTGGGTGTCGAAGATTAGGAACAGAGCGAAGAATACAGCACCGGTGAAGGACAGAGCCACTTCGAACGCCGAGCTCTGGATGAATAGTTGGAGTATACCACCGATGATGAGTACTGTGAGGCCCGCGATGATTCTGAAATATGATTGCAGTTACATACTGTTTAATAATAAAAAAAAAATGCAGCCTTGTATTATATTGTTCTATTTATGGGTATGGGCATCTTTTACATACGAGAAGGGTTACATAAGGTTCACCACTCTGGACTTTTCACTAATTTGGGTCGGTATCTATGAATTTATTTTACAGTAAACAACTGTTATAATATTAATAATTATTTTATTTTACAAAAGTCACTGATGAGTTGGTAGAATAAAAACCTCTTTAGTATTTGTTAAAAATTATGGAATAGGTATTTAGCGTCTCTAGCGGACCGCAATAGAACCATACCTCCATATTTACATACCATTTGAGATCAAAACATAGAATTTTTATACCAAGTAACTCACCCATATCCAACAAATGAGAAGTCACGTTTGGTGTTAAGAGTGTACAGCGTCAAGGAGAACACGACGGCGAAGGTGAGTCCCAAGGCTTGCAACACCACCGCCGTGTTGTAGTAGGACACTACCACACCGATCGTGTACGCTTGCACTGCCGTCTGTAACGTGTTGTACACAAAGCGTTTAAAGCTATAATACATACATACGCACACACGATAAATGCACCTTTTTTTATTTAAGTAAGCCAATACACTCATTGGCGAACATTTTTTTATCGTTTTGTATTGGGTTATGTTCCCTATACCACATCTGGAAATATGCTAGGGTATATTCGAGAAACATTACCGCAGATTATTAAAAAACGTAGCCGCAAAACACAGCAATATAGGATTTCTATTTATTTAACTTTTCCTACGACGTGACTTTGAGACAATGTAAATATAACAATATAATGTAAATACGAAACAAACGTTTCAAATAGATGACAATTATACTGTAGCGAGGGCCTTGGAATTGCTAACCAGCCTATTAGATCTAACAAAAAAAACTAGGTCATAATGTATATCCAGTAACATCAGGCTGGCATAATTCTGCCAACCATCCAGAGACGCAATATCTATTGATGTTCGAGATTATCTAGATTTGGACCACACTGCACTATAACCAGGTGAAATGTAGACACTGCTGTACGAGGGTAGAAAAAAATATGTCGAGCAGAGACATTGCATCTTTCCATAATCGTAAAAATTATGACGGTCAGTAGGTTTAGAAAATCACAGCATAAATAATGTTATTCATCATTCAAGTCACATGACGCTTGAATTCGAAACCACAAACAAAATTTGAAGAGGAAAATGTAAATGCTGTACATAATTTACATTTCCTTAGATACTTACAAAGGCCGCGAGGAGGTAAAGATTGGCCGGCGAGTCTCGACGCTTGGCAATCAACGCAAACAATGTGCCCAAACTGAGTATGAATGCGACGAATATCATCCAGTCACTGGAATTAAAATCATTTGGTTAGCCTATTAAAGTCTCCTTCCACCTGCCCTTGTCCCACTCGCAGTGGTCGGCGTAACATGCTTTTTACGACCGGCCCGGTCGCCTGCCTGACGTCAACCCCTCCAGGAAGAAAAGCCTAGGCTAGTCTATTAAAGTGTTGAAAAAAACGATCTGTAATCAGTGTATAAATTATTTAGTTAGATCTTAGTCCACCATGCTTGCTTAATGCGGATTACCTTCGAAATTTTTATGGAGAATTCTCAGATATGCAGATCTCTTCACAATGTTTCCTTCATTGTTGAAGCAAGCGATAATTCACATGAATACCACGTAGCTTAGAAAATTCTGAGGTGCATGCTCTTGTAGATGGTTTCTAATGTGTGGCTTTCATGACAACAGTCTATATCACTCAATGTGACCTATATTCTCTGTTAATGAAATTAATATGTGCAGTCATTTGCTTTTCATAAAAACTACATATAAAATTAATATGTACAACACAGTATTAAATTAAAATTACTTTGTTCTCTCGTTAGAACATCGGATTATGTAATTATTTTTCTTCTGAGTGACTGATTGAACTAGAATGTACGGGAATTCATTGCATATTCGTACTTGTATAAAAATAAACATAGATAATAATAATAGATTTGTAAAAAAAAAAAAAATTACCCATGCGCTTAATTTAAGTTGTCACACCATACTTTTTTAAACTATGGCTATGTGTATCACGTAATTAAATAGAAAAAATACTCATACAACTCTGTACTCATGAAAACAGCAAAGTTCTTTGATATTTGCTTTCTAAAATGGATCAATCTCAAGCTACTAATGCGTAGCTGGGTTTTGTGAGACACAAATTCCCTCATAATTCCCAATACCCATTATAAACAATCCTAATGTGGGGTTAGGTTGGTATGTGACTGCTGTGTGTAATATTACTTACAAGTACAGTAACAGTAGTTAAAGTATGCAATGTAATAATATTCATAAGCCCTTTTTATCACCTAGTATTGAGTAATATATTGTAAAACAAATTTCAACAGAGGCTCATCATTTTATATTATCAAATAGGTTTACACCATGTCATTCTTTATTAAAAAAACCTTGAATTTTGGCGTAAATTTAATATGTATGTATGTCATTAAAAAAATACAACAATATAGAACAATAAAATTTTACTTTGCTTATTATCCTAATAAATTAACTATTGTAGCCCGATGTCAATGACAATTTTTTTAAAAGTTTGTTTGTTTAAGACAATTCGGCTGTACAAATTTTCTTCTCACATGGCTAAAAACATTTAAACTGAATTGCTAGTAAAGTAAAAGTAAACTTACTTTCTATGTATGAATCCCTGCACCGGCTCAACAAGCAAAAACACAGCAGCAATAGCAACGGTGGCCAGCAACTGCACTGTGAGGAGACCATACACTTTACGTATGAAACCCAGACGGATCTCCTGGTCCGCATTCATCACATTATTGCGGTATGCGAAGTCATCCTGAAAAAAAAATGTTTTGTTTACTCTGAGTTGTAGTAGTAGAGTAGTGGGCGAGCCACAGACTGTGAAATGTGAGGCTGCAGGTTGCCTGCATTGACACAAATATTTGTCATACTGGGTCTGGGTCTGGGTGTTGTAAGGCGGAAAGTATCTCATAGTTCCTGATACCAATGACACAACACTAGTATCTTACTGTGGAGTAAGGGCTATGTGTGTCTGTTGGGTGTCATTTATTTAATTATTTTTGGCTCATTCACAGGACCATAACCATGGTATGAACTGGCTCAAGCGTTTCGACCTACATACTAGATCAATGAGGTGATATTGAGTTGTTTATCACCATATTAAATTAGTTAAGATTAGCAAATGTGTTGACAATATAGTGTATGATACAATTCTCTCTTAGTCAAGACACCTAATATGTAAAAACCACATCACCATAAACCAGTGAATGTAGGATTGATATAGTTCTATTTCTTCAAGTTGGAAACTAGTTTGATACAAAATGATTTTAGCAATGTAGTTGACTTTCATATGTCGTCATTTACAATCATTTCACGTGTTTCGATTTACATAGATAAAGCCTAGAATCAACAAGATAACGTTTAGATACAGAAAACAATTGAAGCCTATTCATATTTAAATTAAGGCTTTTGTCTTTATTGAAAAACAAATTAGAAATAAAATGTAGTTTTTACGTTCGCTCAGAACTGGTCAATGTTTTGATTAAATATTGAAGGCCATATTCATTTTGTACACCATTCACCATCCTTATGATTGTGTTTTACACTTTACCTCTATAGATTCCTTGCCCCCGAGCTCGCAGTCCTCCTGCGCGTACATTAAAGGAATTGCAGCCATATTTCACGTGATTTTACACTGTATTTATCAATTTCGATGCGTAAAACAATCTTGTATATTCACAAAAAATGGTTTTCCCCGTTTTACGTTTACGTGTTTTTACTTTTCCTTTACATTGACAAGTTGACGTTTTTTTATTGACTTTGATGTTGGTCAGAAAGTTGCCATATTCATATTTTTTATTTTGTTATTCAATAATGGTTAGCAATAGAAATTATCATTCAACGAATTATATTTTTATTGTTTATGGTTAATTATTGACTCGTTCCTTATTTTTGATGATCCATAATCCCAGCGATCTGCAGATTGAGGAATCTACTCCCGAATGCTGAAACGTAGTGCTCTTATAAGAAATATCATGGGATCTATGCAAAAATCTTACTCAGCGCTAACAGCGATGCAAAAAGCACTAGACTGTATGAAATTCAACAATCAAAATAGCGCTAGATTGTGCGTTGTATTCGCTTCGTGAACTTTCAAATTAGGTATAAAATTCTTTAAATATTCATGTTTAAACCACCGCATAAACCACATTTTAAACGTGGTTTGTATCAACGCGACGCGACGGTCGCGTGGGTTATGTAAAGCGGGGTCTCTTGCGCGTGTTGAGTGCTGTCTACACTCTTCACAAACACATTTGACACAAAAAAATAATTTATTTTCATTTTAGCTGTCAAAGTATGTATCAATTAGATTGGTATAGTTTAATTTTGTGCGTCATAGACATAGAAAAAAAGAAGGATTCCGCGCTACAAATATTGAAAGTGAAGTTGAGAGGAGTTAACACCAAAACTCCGGCTAGACCTTGAAATCGACCGCACCCGTGTTTCATCGTTCTTGTAACAATAACTTGAGAATAAATTATACTTGACACTGGCTAAATGCTTAATAATGCGAAAGCCATGAATAAAAAGAAGAAAGTGAAGTTTTATTATCTATGTGTGGAGTTTTGGCGGGAATTCTGACAGTGCAGTTCATCACTTATTTTAATTTATTTCATTAAATTGTTTAGAGTTGTGTTTGTTGTATAAAAGTGGTGTGGATTTGTTCAATAAATATTGACGGTGATGAACAGTGTATGGAAACATTGAAATAAGTGAATTAAGAATCGTACTGAAAGGAGTTAACACCAAAACTCCCACAAGACCTTGAAATCGACCGCACCCGTGTTTCATCGTTCTTAAATTAGATATAAGTTACTTATGAAATTAAATGACTGAAGACTTGGCAGCATGGTCTACGACCTTAGCCGGTTCCAGTAAGGAACAAATAAAAAAAAGAAAATATCTATGTGTGGGAAAGTTGAGGTATACCCGATAAATAAAAAATTTCCCCATTTTGAATCAACTTCAAAGAGCAGGTTTATGGTGTTTTGAGGAGGAGGTTTTATTTAAGTATTCGGCCAGTATGTATTGAAAAAACTATTTAGATGGTATTCAGTAGTTATTCAGTAATTCAATCAATTATGTAATTGTTTTACGTAATTGTGAAGTAGGTATGTGAATAATTAAGATGTATGTCATATGAAGATTTATGGGTGTAGATAATGTCTAGGTACTACCCACAACAAAATTCCAAAAGGTATGTATTTATTTTAAATACTTATTAATATATTACTACACTAAGCTACCCCCATGAACAACCACAGTATCCGAAGAATCAGCATTAAGGGATTTGGTTTAATATAAGTTATTTGATTGGGGAGGGTATTTAGGCCACTGGACATCTCACTCACCGTGTGATACGCAGCAGCAAGTCGCTACTTTAGGCCGCTTTTCTGTAAGATAGGTGAGCCGCCCCATTCAAGCTATAGACAAAACTATCTACAGCGTGGCTCTACCACTCAAAAAGTCGGTGCTAGTACCAATGCTGGCAACAAAAATTGTACCAAATTCAAAAAAATAGCTCTAGAAATTCATGTTATTTCTTACTTATCAGTGACTTTCTGAAGATGAGTTTTATGTTTTGGTTAAAACTGACTTCAAAAAGGAGGAATTTCTGAAAGCCCTGCGCCGTCTGTGTCTGTCTTTCCTGCTTATATAGAACTCTATCTTTTGAACCGTGATAGGTAACTAGCGGAAATTTCCACAAAATACCTATAGGTTATAATGACTGACATCTTAACAAATTATAAAAAGTAAACATTTTTGTAAGACCGGAACCCTAGGTGCGCGGATCCTAACCGCAGATACTTACTAGGCCGAAGACATAGTGCATAAAATTTAAAAAAGCGCTAGACGTTCCGCTAGGCGCTAACATTTAAAAACGAGCGCCGAGCATTGCAAAAAAGCGCTAGAAGCGCCAAAGGCGCAGCGCTGCTGATGAAACGCTACTCAACAGCCAACTGTTTAACCGTCACCGAGGACCTATCGTCTCGGAAACCCAGGGTCCTCCCTAATGTCCCGAAGAGGACCACTGTGGGGTTTTGATTGATGATGATCGTTGTAGGATTCCGATGCGGAGTCGGCCCAACGACCGTTCGTATGTTTTTCATCCTTCCATGGTGGTTTAAAAATGGATTGTTAGACTGGTGTGTCTAACGTAACCCCGACTCCTCGCTGCAATTAAC
Organism: Amorpha juglandis; assembly: GCA_949126905.1. Classification (NCBI taxonomy): domain Eukaryota; kingdom Metazoa; phylum Arthropoda; class Insecta; order Lepidoptera; family Sphingidae; genus Amorpha; species Amorpha juglandis. Next base: position 3,542,712 of record OX421368.1, read on the forward strand.
AATTAATCGGGCGGCAGCGATTAATTGTTAATTCCCACTCAAAAAAGACGTATCTATTTATAGAACTACTAACATTTTACCTGGTCATTTTTCAAAACCTCCACTGACGCTCCACGACGAGGAAATAATATATTTTTAGTAAATCTCTTTTAAAGGTGGACAGACGACCTTATAAAGGTCGCAGGATGTCGCTGGATGCAGGCCGCTTCCAACAGGTCGGTCTGGAAATCTTTGGGGGAGGCCTATGTTCAGCAGTGGACGTCTTGTGGCTGATGATGATGATGATGAAATCTTTTTAAACTACAAATTCTCTTTCAATAATACAAAAAAATAAAACCAACTACATACCATGATATTTATAAACACTAGGTACTCCAAGCCACATATAAGCATTTATTGTACACACAAACTAGTCTATACATAACGAGTGTGGAAATAAATTGAGTTTAGCGGAGACGTGGAGAAGCTCGTCGGTACCCACGTGCCGAGCGCCGCGTCGGTTCAAACGAAGTTTCCACTATAAAATGCGTTTAACTGAGTCAATCAAATCTCGTGTAGACTCTCAAACACAAAGGCAATTAGCCTTTGCTATTTCTATTGTAGTAGGTTTATTTTATTGCAGATAGGCAACCGAGCAGATGGGTCACCTGATAGTGGTCATCACCCACGATGTCCTGAACGCATACGAAGATTTCTGCTGTAGGATATGCATTTCCGCCCGGATAACGACCACTGTACATATGGTGTTAAATCTTGTCAAAGTGATTTACACACCTTGTGTGTCGTTCAGGATAAGCCAGTGTATATCCGGTTCTCCTGAGGGGCTAAATTCGGGCATAATTTTCATCATTCATTACCAAGCAGTCGACAATAAATAAAAAGAAATCAACCTATTTAATTTTAAATGAAGAAATAAACGATGATATCAGACCAAAGGCGAAATTATTTATTGGGTTTAATTAGTATAAATGCCTAAATAATAAACCCAACTCAGAACACTTCACTGTCCGTCCTGAATTGAGAACATAGACATCGTATCGATTCAGTTCGCCGTCCATTATTTTTACTGGCACTAAAACTTTACTGCCATCAGTAGCGGGGAAGGTCGGCCGGTAATTACAACGTATATAGTGAATGCCTCGGAGTGCATTAGCGTTGTGTAACACGTTTGGAGACTGGAACGCTTTTGTTCCCTCCGGATGGATTTTAAGCGTTTGACGAGTGGTGAAACAGTTTTAAAACGATATGCGGTGATACTATAGCTGTGTATGGAATCATATGCGATACACAAGTACTTTAATCCGCATGAAACCAAGTATCACACGCATAGTATATTAATTGGCAGAGTCATGTGGTAGATACTTTAGTCTTCAGCATGCAATGGAATGAAATCACTTAACTACCATCAAGTGACGTACTTGCTCAACTTCTATAAAAAATACATATTTTCAGTGTCAGCTGTTAACGCCAGTTTATGACGAGAAACCTCCATAATCTTTTTCTTCTACACTTGCGATATTTGCTCGTGTGCGTGTGTGTGGACTATGGAACCGGCTGCCGCATTATCTCCATCTTTCCTATATACGAAGTGTGAAGGTTAATATTTCATTCGTTCCTTTCGATAGATGTCTACTACTACATATACATATCTTATATATAAAAATAAGTCGGGTTTTCCTTCCTGACGATATAACTCCAGAACGCACGAACCGATTTCCACGGTTTTGCATTCGTTGGAAAGGTCTCGGGCTCCGTGAGGTTTATAGCAACGAAAATCTAGGAAAAATTTCAATAGAAAAGCGGGAAAATAGGGAAAATCATTTTTTAAATACAGCGCCATCTCTGATACATAGCATGTACTACAAACCAATATTTTAAGTAGAGAAATGTTACATAAAACGAAGCCATCTGGTGGCGAAACGGAGTTCGCCGGGTGTGCTAGTAATATATATACTGCACGTACTATATATGCACTTGGTGGTAGGTCTCTCGAATGCGAGAGACCGTGTGGGTACCTTCGTTTGGTCTATTACCGCGACCAAGCAGCTATGCTGTTCTATTTCGAATGGTTAGTGCCCAGCCTAGTGACAAAGTTTTCGGGTCACCCGAAGGCCCCCGACTTGGCTTAATGGCTGCTATCAGTTAATAACTGCCGGGACCGACTGACCGACCGACTTTTACGTGCCCCCCGAAGACGCTCAGTTGAAAATCAGACGGCCAAGAGCAATGTGTAAGCACTGTAGTGTGGCAGTTGGAAGCACATTTAATCTGGAATTGAAATGGCAGCTGTAGCTAAAATTATGAGCTTAAACATTTTATGCCGCGGGGGGACGCGCCCAGTCTTGTGTAATGAATTGTTTTGAAATTCAAATTTTTGTGTGGTATTGTTTCTGCTTCCGACTCCTCATTCATGAAAAAACAGTCAGTGCGGAGTGGTACGTACTATCCAGACGAAAATCGCAGGTTAAATCAGCCCCAAGAGCATGGACCTCTGACTTTTCTAAGTAACGTGTATATTAATTGTCGCTTGTTTTAACGGTGAAGGAAACATCGTGGGAAAACCTGCGTACCTGAGAAGTTCTCCATAAGAATTTCGAAAGTATGTGAAGTCTACCAACCTGCATTGATCCAGCGTGGCGGACGTAACCCCTTTCATTCAGTAGAGGTGGCCCATGTCCAGCAGCGGGACATGTATACAGGACTAGTATTATTATTTTAAAACCTGAAATATCTACGTTTATCAAAGAGGGTCACATCTGCAAAGCTGGAAAAGCACATTCTGTCTTCGTCATCCCTCGGCTATGCTCGGCAATCATCGGCAGACGCTGGGTTGTGTTAATAAACGAATGTACCTGGTTGTATAAACGCTATTGCGCTATGACGCCGGGTTATGGGCTATCATAAATCGTATGGCCCAACAAATTGGACAGTGAGCTTCTGTTGGTATTGAGTCTAAGTTGAACGAGGCCGTTGTTGAATTTATGAGTGGTAGAGGCATGTTGTAGACAGTTTTGTCTACAGCATGAATGGGCTGGCTCGACCGGGTCGTTACCACTGTATCACAGAAAACGAACGTAAAGTAGCGGCTTGCTGCTGCTTTTCGTACGGTGAGTGAGATATCCGGAGGCCCAAATCCCCCTCCCTTTCCCAATCCCTAATTATCCCTTTCTTTTAAGCCGGCAACGCGCCCATGATTCTTCTGGTTTTGTTGGTGTAGATGGACGGTGGATCACTTACCATCAGGTGACCTACTTGCTCGTTTACGATGCTATAAGAAAAAAAGATACTAGTCTGTACTGGTAAGCTTATGAATAGCGGCTGGATATCAAACTAACCATGGTTTCATTGTCAGCCAATTGAGGTGTTTAATATCACTGACCAACTGATATGAATCCTTCACAGAATGTTAATGTTCACCGTTTTTTTTTTGCGAAATCGTACATAGAATATATTTCAATCGATTTTCGAAAAAGCTACGAGATAAAATTGGTTTAAATTATTGAATTTAGTAAAACTGAATCGAACCTCCATTTGAACTTGTTGTGGCTTGGTTCCCTTTGGCATAACTAGGTCCAATTATCATTAACAATAAATACATACGTAAATTGGAAAATTTAGAGGTTCGTGCCCTGGCAGTGGACTCAATCAGGCGACTTCTGTGTTGGACGCTCGCTAGGTCGTCGTGTTTTTACAGCAGAAATTAATATTGAGTAATTGTATTTAACCGCTATGTTTGTGGCTTGCACCACGGCCCGTAGTTTACGAAGGTACATCGGGCTCCTATTGTCGCGGACTCCACGCCCTCTCAAGAAATTTAATTAGAATTCCCGCTTAAATTTCCACCATAAAGATGTTTCAGATAAAAGAGTGCTTGAATACGAGACCGAAGAGCGTTCTCACAAATTAAATTTTTGAAATTGATGCTTTTATTATCTTAATTTCGGGAAGGAAATGTGAGTTATTTATAAATGTCTGATGAATTAGTAAATTACTTTTTACTTTTTTTTATCCGAGAACTATTGATGACTCAAAAGAGGGAAGAAGCAAATCGAGGGGCCTGAGACAGGACAGGCGGGAGACCGTTGCACCTGCAGCTACTGTAACTATGGTAGGTTTTAACACTATGTATACGGTGGTCGCTATCCGGGCGGATGTTAATATCCTACCACCAGCAATTTGGGATTTGAGCGTCATGGATGGAAAATACAGTCCTATACAATAAAAAGAGATGAATCAGTAGTTTGATGTCAAACTTCCTTATGACACAGATCCCACCAGTCCTTTCTATGGAGTGACTTGCTGATATCAAAATTAGGTATTCGTTTTTTCAATACACAATAATTTTCAAGCTGGCGTAATTCTACTACAAACGAGTACAATATTATTTGACGGACAACTTTATACTGTACTTAAAAGCTGCTTTTTTTATAGCCTATGCTATACCGGTCTATACCGGCAAACTAGCTTGAAATTCTTGAAACGCCGCTACTTTAAGTAGGTTTTCTGTGAGACTGTGGTAACGATGCAGTTAAGCTAGCCCATTAGTGCTATAAAAACTATCTACTGCGTGGCTCTACCACTCAAAGTGTCAGTTCTACTGGAGTCATTGCCGTGCCACGATAAACAAAAAAATATTTGTTGATTTAGTGATAATGACAAAAGACTTATGTAATTATTTTCTCGTGTTTATTAAATCATGAAAGAATTCTATGTTTAAAAACATGATGTAAAATCAATCAAGCTGTCGCAATCAATTTTAATTCATGCGGAGCGGATTGCACCGGGACGCAATGCGGCAGCCTTCATCATACCGCACTCGAACTCCACCCAAAACTTTTTACACTGTCTTTTAGTTTACTACGTGACTATAGACGTACTTTTTCGACTTCAAAAATGAGGTGTATTTTTTTTATATAGCATAGACCGGCAAACGAGCAAGTGGGTCACCTGATGGTAAGTGATCTCCACCGCCCATGTACGCCCACCATCAGAAGAATCATGTGCGCGTTGCCGACCTTAAAGTAAAGGGTTAATTAGGGATTGGGAAGGGGAAGGGATTTGGGTTTCCGGATATCTCACTCACCGTACGAAGCGCAGCAGCAAGCCGCTACTTTACGCCGGTTTTCTGTATTTGACCCGTATGTAAGGAAGGGGAGGGCGATTTGGGCCTCCGGATATCTCACTCACCGTACGAAACGCAGAAGCAAGCTGCCAATTTAGATTGGTTTTCTATGAAACATTGGTAACGACCCGGTTAAGCCGGCTCATTCATACTGTAAACCAAACTGTTTACAGCGTGGTTCTACCACTAAAAACGTGGTGTGTGTTTTTGTGTTTCATGCAGATTCAAATTTGGAATAATTCTGTTAAAATGTTGCTAAAAATTAATTTTATGACAACATGACGCGAGTCAGAAAAAGCAGCTTGTCACGTTAGGTAGGAGTTTTGATGAGGCAATTATTATTTTGAGTCACGTTTCAGCTACTTTTTGCTCAGAATGAAAGTCGGTCAACAAGCGCTGAATTTTAATTCTACATGTCACTGGAAAGGCAAAAACACTAAAGGGCTAATACGTGAACTTTTTAAAGTAGTTCTTTTACGATAGTAATTCATAAGAATTATATTAGAAAAAAATTTGATTCAATAAAATATAAGTTATACTGTAAATAATTCAGTAGGTATATTTATAGCAATTATTATAAAAAAATAGTTACTGTTTTAAATTGCTTTATTGTAATTGTAAGTACACGTATTGGCGCTTGAATGCTTTAGTATTTTGCCTTTCCACTGACGATATCTAGGATATTAAAGTTTAGTTTATCGTAATATCTTTTTGAAAATAGTCTTTCATTAACCCACATAGAAGTAATAAATATAATTCATAAAAGTGGCTTCATGAGAAGTAATAAAATGCACATATTTATAGAAAATGAATTTAAAACAAACAGCGGCACAAAGCTTCTCGAATACAAATAACAATCCAATTTGCTTTGTTCGCGACCCGGCGTAGTGTTGGACTCGCTCGCCTCATGTGACTCCGGTATTCACTGATCCCGTACATTAGTATTGACCGATACCTAGATTGCTTATAGTCCTTACTAACCCGAATATTTTTTTTTTATAGCATAGGCCGGCAAACGAGCAAGTGGGTCACCTGATGGTAAGTGATCTCCACCACCCATGTACGCCCACAATATCAGAATCATGGGCGCGTTGCCAACCTTAAAGGAAAGGGATAATTAGGGATTGGGAAGGGGAGGGGATTTGGGCTTCCGGATATCTCACTCACCATACGAAACGCAGCAGTAAGCCGCTATTTTACGTCGGTTTTCTGTGAGACAGTGGTAACGACCCGGTCGAGCCAGCCCATTCATGCTGTAGAAAAACAGTCTACAGCGTGGCTCTACCACTCAAAAATAATGGCATAAAATATGCAACTTCCGAAAAGTTTTAAGTACCACTAACATTTAGCACTAGTAAAGTTATTTTTTTTAATAATAGATATCTCAAAAATGAGCGCCTAGAACCCCCACCCTTGGGAGAAAGGGAGTTGCAAAGTTTGCATGATATATTATATATTTTTTTTATCAGAACTTGAATCCTAATTATAATACTCCAGAACATAATTATCAAAAAAAAAGTATTTCGGCGGTTTCGATATTTGACCTCCAAAAGCTCAAATCCCCTCCCCTTCACAATCCCTAGTTATCCCTTTCTTTTAAGGTCGGCAACGCGCCCATGATTCTTCTGGTGGTGGACGTACATGGGCGGTGGAGGTCACTTACCATCAGGTGACCCACTTGCTCGTTTGCCGGCCTATGCTATAAAAAAAATGAGAAAGGGGATGAAAAGACTATATGTAACTCAGTAAGAGCCAATATATAAGGCCTGAGTTAAAATCGATTTATATTTGTACAGCAAATATGTTTTGTAATGTTTGTACAAAATTTCCCTCAAACAACTTTTAATGAATTTCTGAAATCTATATAAAAAATCCAAAATCCCGTTTGCATCCGGCTCTGAGGCCATCACTATTGCCTTTAATTAAAAATACTCCATCCATAGGTATACGGAATGGATTGAAATATTAAATCTTTTTATTACTCTACAATATTTCAATTACAAACGCGTTTCTACGATCCACTCGTTTACAATTAATTTGCAACTTCATTGCTTTTATGTATGCCTTCAGGCAGGGTGCAGGATGGAGCGTTAAAATGGCAACAGTGGCGTGCGTTTTAAGAATACAGGTGTTATTATGATAGGTGGCAACCCAGCACGTGGCCTACCCCATGCCAAGTGACTACGTGCTAGTTTAGTTTAATCGAAAACGAACACAAATTGTGATTTCCCGACTTGGAAATTAAACCCAAACCCTTATGGTTCTCAGCCTTAATACGTGACATTAAACCGATGAGACGAATGATTATTGTGGTTAAGTCGGACTTTATCTGTGAAGAAGACCTTAAATACGACCTTTTACCTTCATAAAGTTTTACGTAATACCAGAAAGTTTATATGATAACTTGATACGCCGATATTAGTCATCTTAGTACTGAAAATATTAATACAAATATAACCACCCAGTTCTTTAACCCAGTTTTTGTTTGTTAATCATTGCGCCACTGTGATGTACGCAATGCTGTCGGGTTCGACGTCATCGTAGTGCATTCTTTGTCGCATTTCCGTAGTGACGTCATTGTTGCGTTTTTTAGGTCCTTTATTTCTGGCATATTAATATAGTAAGAAGGGGTCAGGTGAGGTGCCTTTTGAAATTTTATTTTAATGATTTGTTTGTTATTTTTTTATACATTGCTATATTGTGCTGTATAATATTTATCTCAATATATTTATTGCATTTAACATGATTAGAAATTTTAATTAATTAATCTACATAATTTATACACAATTAAAGGAGGAAATTATTAAGACAAAAATACATAAAAATTACACTACTATCCTTATGAAATTTAATATTGCATCTCCCACAATAATGCTTAAGACTGAATGTATCCGCATTACGCTAGCTTGATAAATAAGAATCTGAAACCTCGTCTCAAAATATAAGAGGGTTTTGCCGTGCATTGAGCAAATGAATTGGCCATATGTTGGCCAGAAATATGATAAAATTAATAAAACATATTCTGATTAAACTTAGCCATAAATTAAATATATTGAACTCAGTTAATTAAAGTATTTATTTGATTAAAAATAAAAGGTAGAATGCATATTCACAGTGCTGACATTTATACAAATTGCGGAAAATGTTGGGTTTGGTTTTATGTCAGGGAACCGGTTTCGAACAAATCACATTAGAAGGCCTCATATAAAGTGTTGCTCAAACCAACCTAAAACATTGTACTGACGAACAAGTGAAATAAATTGCGCTAATGCAGCCTGTGGCCTCACGTAGCGAATGCTACAGATGCTGCTACAATGCTACGGCGTAGCACTCGTTTACGGTTTTTTGCTCTACGTAATCCAGCTTTTTATGCATATTGCACTACGCAAAAGTGAAGTGAATGGCAGCTACGAGTGGGAGTTACCGATCAAATACGTTTAAAGCTCTTTGTCGAGACTGCAAAAGGACGCTGGAAAAGGTGGTTTTTTATTTATTATTTCCATCGCTCCGACTAGAACTATTAAAAGTTGAGTAAATTACTAGCGTGGCTAGGGGTAACCTGGGGTAGTAATTTGAAATTTTTAATGTACCTATACATTTCGTAGAAGTAGGATATTATTTGATAATAAGCATATTACCTCTGAAATGCCGTGACGTCAGGGTCTACTAACCTTCCGATCTTCGTACTCTTTACCTAACCCATTATCATGCTTTAATTTATGGATTTCTATTTTGTACTTCAGATTGTATTAGGATTCACCTCTTTTATACACTTGATCATCACCATATAAGCTCACGCCTATAACCCTGAAGGGGTAGGCATATGTGTAACTAGTCTACCCACGGTTCTTCGAATTTATTTCCGTATGATTGAATCCCTAATAGGTAGCGGATCTGTTACTATATCGGGCACTTTAATTCACAAGTATTCATGTATGATTTTTCGATTCGAAAACTAACACATAAATCATGATTGCCTTATCTGGAATTTGAACCTAACACCTCGTCGGTTTTCCGTCTCAGTACTGTTCCAATAGACTGCCTAATATTATCTAAGTGCAATAGTATTGTTATGAGTTCACGCGGTTTATGTCACTATATCTAATCTTTGTTCTGTCTGGCGTTATTCCAGCGTAATGCTAGAATCCGCCTTTCCATCGTGATTTGATGGTAATTGGTATTATAGCGCGACCCGCTGTCTGACACCCACAACCCGCAACGGGAATCAAGTTTCAGCATTGCCTCGTCCGGTTGTCAAGAGAGTGTACCACGTTTAGGCAAGGTTGGCTTTGAGCTTAAGATGTTGGTGACTCTTTTTTTTCCGAATGACATCCTTATGATATCTGCTTTACACAGTATGAAATGAAGTCGCTTCCGCTGTCTGTTCGCTTAGATCTTTTAAACTATTCAACGGATTTTAATGCAGTTTTCAGCAATAGATAGTGATTCATTAGGAAGGTTTATATGTATAATACATATATATTATAGTACAGAAAAGCCGAAAAACTCAAAGATTTATAATTAACAAACATATTTTTAACCGTGCGAAGTCGCCGAGTGTCGCTAGTATATAATAAACAAATTAAAATAATAATAAATACACAAATAATTCAAGTAAATTAGGTAAATATTATTTTGTTTGTAGACGTAGGATGTGGCTGTGCCCTCACACAGTACTGCAGTTCGATGAAACATTAATGTTAATGGCAAATAGAGGAAGCAACTCATCCCGTTGTTTACCTTCCGTTGTACGCGGCTTTAGGCTTGTGTACACTGCATTCAAGTATGTGGAATTGAAGTGAAGTTTATACGATCGAAGTGGGATTCTATTTAAGAGCAGATAAAATAAAATTGCAAGTGAGCGTTGATTGTAAGTGTTTGTTTATAAACATTAGTAACACTAAAAGTTCTGGAACTTTGAATTATGAAATATAGCAGTGCACTGTGCATATCATACCGAGACAAAGTTATTAAATGTCATAATGATAAGTCTACAGAAAACCGACGTAAAATAGCGGCTTGCTGCTGCGTTTCGTACGGTGAGTGAGATATTCGGAAGTCCAAATCACCTCCCCTTCCCAAACCCTAATTATCCCTTTCCTTTAAGGTCGGCAACGCACCCATGATTCTTCAGGTGGTGGGCGTATATGGGGGGTGGAGATCACATACCATCAGATGACCCACTGGCTCGTTTACCGGCCTATGCTATAAAAAAAACCTAGTTAAGCAAGTTTAAAGATTAACCTAGTTAGTTAGCAATAGGGTAGTTGACATGATTTTTTTATTGATTGAGGTTTAATTTTTCGCCTTGTTTACTCATGGTACTTACTATTACTAGATTGTAGGTCCCTTGTAGGTGAGAGGCTGTTTGGGTTGTCTTTTTCTACTTTTCACCACTTGGTCTATTTTTACAGTTAACCAGCAGTGTATAAGCACTGTTGCGTTTCGGTTTGAAGGACATTGAACCCAGTGATATTACTGAAAATTATGATACTTAACATCCTATGTCTCAGGTGACGAGCACAGTCCGATGCAGTGCTTTGTAATTCAAGATTATGTGTGAATGTGATAGCTCTATTTACGGGCAGGCGTAGTAGTTTTCATCAGGCAAGCGACCTGTTCGTTTCGTCATGGGAAATAATTATATCATTCTTGTAAGTTTTTTATAAAGTATAATTTTGTGATCCTTGCCCAGAGCGGTTGACGTCAGAGAGGCAGCCGTTTGTAACAACTACCAGCCAAATCTTTAGGTAACATGTATTAAGAAGCCAAATCCATTGCGAGTGGGATAAGCGTAAAAAATATTCATCATAGTATATGCAAAACACTGTCTAAAAACAGGTGTATTCTCTTCTATGAATTTCAAAGTCACAACGAATTTCGCAATAAACTCTATCTCACAAATATCAAGCTTTACACAAATGCTTCCCGTTTCCTGTGCCCCGTTACTGTATTGCGGTCGCAAAGCCTCACGGAATATATTTTTCAGTCAGACATGGAAGAGCGGTTTCTATCTTTTCACTCCAACTTTCTTTGGGAATTTCAAAACATCTGCTCTGAGCCAACTTGATGATTGAAAAGCGTAGTTTTTAAGGTAGAGTTCTTGTCATTTGTTTTGGTGAAATATGGCTGAAGTATGTAATAAGTAATAATAATTATTATTTCCAAGTATTTATTTTTAAATGTTGGAAATCGATTAAGTTATATCGTCACTGGAAAGGCAAAAATACTAAAGCGCCAATACGTGAAGTACTTTACCACAGAATAATATTTTTAGATACGTGACGAATGGTTTACTGAGTCACCTGATTGTATGTGATCACCGCTGCCCATGGACACTCTCAATATCGTGGGTATATTGCCGAGCGATTTATTATTTTTTATTAGTTATTTTTTTTATTTCTTTCATTACTTTAATATTATTTTGGATATGGTTACTATGTTACAGTTTTAGTTTAAGATTCCACATAAAATAACAACGAAAAGAGAGTGTAATGGAGTCTGAAAACAGCGGTAGAACCCCATTTGAGTAACGTTAGTTCAACAAAGCTTTATCATTAAATGCTCATCGCGATTCTTATACCTGCAAAATAATTATATTTCTCATCGAAAATTCTGCAGTGGTCCATCGCCAACAAGTTAAAAGGCTTTACTTATAATATCAGTGTTAAATTGAACTTCTTAAGGAGTGTTCCTGGAAAACGGCCAATTACGTCGGGTATTAATTTACGATGCCCAAATTGTACTAAGGAGGTGTTTATTGGGAGCCGAGAGGCCATTTTATATTGGTTATAATTTTTGGTGTATTTTCGGCGATAAAAAATGATTAAGTACATTTTCCGCATCTTAGTTGCGTTGGCTATGTTGCGAAGTATATATATATTTTTTGTTTTGATTTGATTGAATGACGAGACGAGCAAGGTGCTCGCCTGATGATAAGCGCCACGCCTGCCCATAAACAGAAGCAACACCACACAGAACTTCGAATTACAAAGCACTGCATGACACTGAACTGTGCTCGTCACCCCGAGACATAAGATGTTGTCTCATAATTCCCAGTAATTTCACTGGCTTCAATGTCCTTCAAACCGAAACACAACACACTGTTGCTTGAGGGCAGAAATAAACAAAGCGGTGGTACCAACCCAGACGACCTCTCGCATACGAGGGACCTACCTTGTAAATTATTAACTATGTTTTCATACTTTATTATTCCATCATTTATTTTTTCCAGATTATCGGATTTCGTAGATAGCATTAAAAACTGAATTTATAAAACCAGGTCGTGGTCATTTTATCGATTAAAAATACCTCTACTAAACTTCCAAAGCCACACATTTTTACCTACATCATGTAATATCCACGTATATTCACGACAAGCTACATACAAGCACAGTCATGTCCACTTATTAGTAAAAGCAAAGGCGAGTTATTTGTTCCGCATGTGGCGTGCCTATTAACAGCTGTTTGAACACTTTGCTACGAATATTGTAGGCGTTGTAGGTATTTTTTAAGGGTAGGAGCGAGCTAGAGGTTTAGGAGCAACGCAATGACTTAAATTATGTTTGTACATTGAATACTAAGATAAGAAAAGAAAAGAAAAGAAAAGAAAAGAAAAGAAAAGAAAAGAAAAGAAAAGAAAAGAAAAGAAAAGAAAAGAAAAGAAAAGAAAAGGAAAGAAAAGAAAAGAAAAGAAAAGAAAAGAAAAGAAAAAAGCCTTCTCTTTCCTTAAGAGCAGGCAACGCGTGATGATAATGCCACTGGTGTTGTAGGTGTCTATGAGCGGTGGTGACTGCTTACTGCTAGGTGACCCACTTGCTCAGTTGTCCCCTATTCCGTAAAAATAAGAAATAGGTGGTAGGTCCCTGTGCGAGATTCCCTCTGGGTAGGAACTTGGTTATTAATGTCACCAAAGAATAGTGTATTAACCTGTTTAAAGGACATCGAAGCCGGTGACATTACTGGGCGTTATGAGCCTTAAATATCTTATGTTTTGAGGAGACAAGTGAAGTGCCTTAGACCTTGACCTCTTGTAATGATATATGAACCAAGTGGATATCACCTAGGTGTACAAATTTCGAGGTGCACAAACTACAATAATCCTGATAAAAATATTAATAGGGTCAAATTATTATCTACCCTTACCGCTGACAACCCTTGACGTTTAAAAGAAAAATATCTGTAACTTTTAAACCATTGAACAGAATTTTCTTCGCATATGCACTCACGACTATAATCCCCGAAGGAGTAGGCAGAGGTATAACCAGTAGACCCACATTTCGCCAAGCGTATCTCGGTCCCATGATGTGATAGGGCGAGCCTACCGCCATACCGGGCACAAATTCCAGACTCCGGGCTGATACTGAGCATTTCATGATAGAACCTAATATCACTTTTACCCGACGTGGGATCGAATCCGAGACCTCAGCATAACAGTCGTACCGCGTATAATACAACTGCGCCATCAAGGCAATCTTCAAATAGTTAAAACTATTTCGATTAAACCACCTTTCAAATACAAAAACCGCATTCGAATCGGTTCATACGTATAAATGTGACGATCCCACAGACACACAAAGGTCTCAAACTTATTACCTTTTTTTATTGTAGGTTAAAAATAGTCTTATCATATCGGAAAATAATAATAATTTATGATAAGAGATTTTTTTTATATGTCATTGTTTGTTATGAGTTTTTATATGTATAGTGCCAGCAATAAATGTTTCTTTCTTTCTTTCTTTTTTTCAAAATTCCTTCACACAAATACGGGTACAAAAGCTAGTTAGTATAAAATACGAGTTCGCCCAGGTCCTTAGGAGGCGAGTCGTGTGTGACACGTGACGTGGGACGGACAGAATTATGCATGAGCAACGTTACCTGACTACAATTGAACGGTTTCGACCTTTGCGCTCCCGGGATGTCGATTGGCAGTGATGGTGAAACGTGAAATTCTGCGTATTTTTGTTCGGTAAATTTTAATTAAGCAGCGATAGCGCAGCGGGGAGTGGTGTAGACTGTCGAGACGAAAGCAACACCACGTAGAACTTTGAATTATAAAGCACTGCATGGCACTGAACTGCGCTCGTCACCCCGAGACATAAGATGTTATGTGTCATAATGCCCAGTAATTTCACTGGCTTCAATGTCTTTCCAACCGAAACAAAACAGTGCTTACACATTGTTGCTTGGCGGCAGTAATAAACAAAGCGGTGGTACCAACCGAGACCGCCTCTCGCATACGACGGACTTACCACCTTGTAACAACCATACCTACCATTATTACATTACATCTAGCACTTAAATCCAAATTTTTTTGTGGTAGAGCCACGCTGTAGACAGTTTTGTCTATAGCATGAATGGGCCGGCTCGACCGGGTCGTTACCACTGTCTCAGAGAAAACTATGTATCCTACAGTGAGTGAGATATCCAGAGGCCAAAATCCCTCTCCCCTTCCCAATTCCTAATTACCCTTTTCTTTAAGCCGGCAACGCGTCCATAATTCTTCTGGTATTATGGGCGGTGATGGGCGGTGGAGATCACTTACCATCAGGCGACCCAATTGCTCGTATGCTCGTGCCGGCCTATACTATAAAAAAATGGTTTTTATTCAATACTGGTTGATCGAAAGACACATTTTACTAATTATCAATTCCTTTATATTTTTAAGGCAAAAGTAAAGCTGTCAAAGCTAAGTCACTGCAAACAGTTTTCGATTTGGCTTAACGACTGCTCTATGAAAGTAAACACGATCGACCCGACACATGCTTACATCAAGGTAACATGTCTTAGCAGTAAGAAGTATATAAGCGAACATTTTACTAGTAATATGACACTATTATTTTGGAGACTTTACTATTGTTTGCCTTCGTGATTTCCCTTGAAATTAAATCTATCTCTATTTATCATGACTAATTGTAAGCTTAAGTGTGTGCTCTACTAATGAAAATCTTAAATATATACGAATGCAGTGCAGCCTCATCGTGGTAGAGCTTTTAATGTTGACAATAACATTTATTGACTTCTAAGTTTTTGATTGGATTTGTATTACATTTTATTGCATAACATCAAACAACTTGAATGCACAGATCATTTTTGTAAGTAAAACTTACATATCGTCATTCTTATGGATTTGTACTACCGTGAGACTTTAATCCAAAATCTATAACACTGGTCAACTATCTAGCCGGAAAATTTATCTGACACCACCATCAACGCAAGCGATAAAATTGTCTTTTTTTACGTTATCCATTGCGGGTTCTATACGTGATATATTGATTAGATTGTAGATGCGATAAAGCAATGGAAGACGAGGGTATCTCACGTATCGCAACGTATCTACGTGTGTGTGCAGTATAGAATAGGCCCACAGATCGAGCCCACAATGCACGTTGTTTATCCGCTAGGGCGCGGGGGTGTGGCGCGGCGCACGGGAGGCGGGGCTCCTGGCCGGGCCCAGTCAGTCAGTTGCCGCCGCCCGCCGGAGCTGCCCGTGCCGCGAGTGCCCGGACCTTTACAAACACTGACACTCCGACCTTCAATCCGTGCGAACGAGACGTCTATATCAGGTGGGTTCTTTTTCAAATTCGAAAAACAAATATTTTATGATTATTTTTTTCGGACATATCAAACTTAGTCTCGTTGCGAGCTTTCGAAATTTTGTTATATAATAATTAGCTACCTGACAAAATTCGCACGAGATAAAAGGTATTGACAGTCGAAATTTAATTTGGAGCCGTTTCTACGCTGCTACGGGTTTCCGTAGCGAAGCGTGTAGCACCTTTGTATACGCGGTACAGATTTTGTAAAGTTGGTTCGTAGCTTTCTAGGAAGTATTTTTCGAAGGGTAAACGCATTAGTTATTGACAGTCTTTTCACGGTCAAGACAAGGTCTTTTGAGCAATATGGTGCTAGTAATGGGGCAGGCAGGACGGTGCGCGATGTGTCGGTGGCCGCACTGGCCCGCACCGATGTCATTTCGCCATAATTGTCCTGAAAACCTCGACCTTGTTCGACGCGTGAGCCCTGACTCCTTTGTTTCCGCGGGCCTATTTTATCCTTGTTAAATATTTAAAATGGTTGTATTGTTGGGATTTTTTTACGTATGCATATAAAAAAATTTAAAAGCTGTTAGCAGATGGGTTGCGAGTGCTTGAACCTCATGTCCTTTAAAAGGAACTTTCGGTACAGGCAAATATGTTTTTGTAGAGAAGCTGCAACATAGCGTCAGTTAGCAATAACATGTGTTGTTTTTGCAATATAATTTATGATGTTTATTAAATTTTGACATAAATACATTTTTATACTAACAATAATAATACAGCCAGGCATGATTCTGGTGACTACCGGTAACTTATTGTATGTCGGTGGTTTCTGGTTTTTTGGACTGCACTACGCTTACCATTTGATGTAGTGGAGTCATTTTGCCGTGTTCAGATATAAAAAAAAATGCTCCCATCTACGACTCATTAGTTTCCTGTTATTGTAATAGAAATAAATAGTAGAGTCGTTACCAAATTATCAAAAACTTTTTCCTCCATACACTGCTTAGGAGTGAAGATTATAGATATTTATGCTACTCTTATATTCCTCTTGTAGTTTACTATATATTGTAAAGAATACATACATCTGTATAGACAACATATTTCACAGCATCCGTGGCGCAGTGGGCGAATAGCCGATTCTGAAACATGAGGCCGCGGTTTCAATCCCCGCAACGAGACAAATATTAGCCTGATCCACAAATATTTGCTTCGAGTCTGAGTGTTGTAAGATCGAAAAGTCTCTAGTAGTTCCGGATACCCACGACACAAGACTCGTATCTTACTGTGGGGTCAGGGCTATGTGTGTGACTGTTGGGTGTTATTTATTTGTTTATTATACGTACATAAAGGTGGTAGGATATTCATATCCGCCCGGATAGCAACTGTCGTACATATGGTGTTAAAACCTACCATAGTAATCCAAACTTCTTTTGTGGGTCACTATATAATGCAATAAAAAAGTACTCGCCATATTGAGAACCTCCCCTTGTTTTAGAGTCGGTAAAAACAAATTTAATCAAAAGAAATAATGGGATACATGCGATAACAAATTGCAACTTTGAAAGCTCAAAGAATATTGTTCAGTGGCTCGGATCATTACTTGGTAGAGACGACTCTACATGCGAATATAAAGGAAAATTCCCTTGTTGTAGCGTATATGTATATATTTTAATTTTACTATACTTGTGACAGTGATAGTCTAGTAGAAGAACGGCTTCTTATTAGTTCTTCAGTAAGACTGCTCTCCTGAGGTCTCGGGTTTGATTCTGGGATAGAGTAAAAGGGATATTGGGGTTTCCTATCACGAAATGCTTAGTATCAGCCCGGAGTATGGAATTATCCTGTAGGGCCATAGGCTCACCATAGACTCATCATAGGACGGAGATGCGTTCGGCCAAATGTGGATGTACTGGTTACACCTCTGCCTACCCTTTAGTGGATTACAGGTTTGAGTAATCCACTAAAGGGTGACCACATTCACTCTTACTCTTGTGAGAGTGAATGTGGTCGTCGTGTAGTAGTGGTATAGAGTACCATATAGCCTATAGGCTAATGTGGCTCGCTTCACGATGTCACTGTCTCTCTCGGTCGCTAGTCCTTATGATAGTCACACAAGGGGTCACCAATGGCTGATTTAATTTGGTCGTTCCATCACATGGACGACCTTCCTCGGGGCCTGGTGCCCTCTACTTTGCTTTGTACGACCACCCGTCCTATAGAGTCGCATCTCGTCTACACGTATCCGCAGAATTGGAGGATATGAGATTGAACCAAGACAAATTGACACTGCTTGATGTCGAGATCTTAGAGTATTGAGACATTGTTACGTCTTTTTGTTCATGATATTCATAGCTTACGTCTCCAGGATAGTTACTTTTTATTTGATTGAATGACGAGACGAGCAAAGCGTTCGCCTGCTGGTAAGCGCCACGCCTGCCCATATACAGAAGTAACACCACACAGAACTTTGAATTACAAAGCACTGCATGGCACTGAACTGCGCTCGTCACCACGAGACATAAGATATTAAGTCTCATAATGCCCAATAATTTCACTCGCTTCAATGCCCTTCAAACCGAAATACAACAGTGCTTACACACTGTTACTTACCGGTACAAATAGACAATGCGGTATCTGAGAAGTTCGCCATAAGAATTTCGAAATTATCCGTAAACCAGGCATTGGAACCAGATAAATTACTTGGCATTATGAGACTTAACATCCTATATCTCGGGGTGACGAGCGCAGTTCAGTACCATGCAGTGCTTTGTAATTCTAAATTCTGTGTGATGTTGCATCTGTTTATGGTCAGGCGTGGTGCTTACCATCAGGCGAGCGATTCGCTCGTCTCGTCAAACATTTAATAAAAAAAACCGCATTTAAATTAGTCCATTATTTAGGTACTGCGGTGCACATAGACAAAGGGGTCAAACTTAACACCCCTTTTTCGGGGTTTAAAAAACGTATAAAATATATGCCTGTGGTGCAATCCATTAGACCAATTGGGGTCATATACGGATTATAACAGATAGGGGTCAGTCAGATGTATCAAATCATGTTATGCAAATATTTGTGAGTGTTCTAGATTTGAATAGTAGATGCTAGGCCATCGGTCAGCCGCTACAAGCAATAACTGTTAAGCCAAATAGACGTGGAGCACACATAGTACACGATGTTAGTTGATAAACTGATGAAGCAATAAAACTATTTATTTTATTTATTTATTGAATTTAAGATACATTTATAATCCTACTATAATATTATAAATGTGAAAGTTTGTTTGTTTGGATGTTTGTCCGTCAATCACGCTGAAACTACTAAACAGATTTTGATGAAATTTGGTATACAGACAGGGTATGAGCTGACTTGGGTGATAGGCTACTTTTTATTCTGGAAAAAGCAGCTTACGCGGGCGGAGCCGCGATCAAAACTGTTCTGTTTATGTATACAAAGAACACGGCTTTCTTAATTGTAATAATGCATTTAAATTGGTGTTTTCAGATTTTTTTCAGAATTACAATTTGACAGTGGTATGATTATAGGTTGGGAAATACACAGGACACAACATTTTGTAGATAGATAAACTGTATTGTTTTTGTTACTGAATTGGGTTGAAAGTTGATTGAAGTTCAAATTGTTAAAATAGCTTGTGATTTAGCAGTTCATTAACTTGAATCGTGAGAACGTGCTATTAGAAACACTAAAGTATGTAGTAAACAAAAAATATATGTTACTTTGGTGTGTCTAACTAAATGTGTGTTAAAATCGATGTCAATCAGAAAAAAATCTGTAACTTAAACGGCTAAATATTTTTTTTTCAAACGTGGCTATTAACTATCTTGATAAAATATATAAACCTTTTTTTTATAAACCTTTCGTTTAGACTTTAGATACTACGGGGGATTTAGCTAGGACTTAAGCTACTACAATAGCACACAAACAGAGAATTTAAGGGGTCTAAATTATAGCCCCTCTTTTTTGTCAATGGTTAAAGACAAAATAGACGGTGTCTACTGTGACTGAGATTCATTCGGGAGATTTTCCACATAAAGTTATGTATGTGTAATTCTCTCTGCAATAATTAATTTCCTAAGTCCCTCGAGGGAAGGCGAAAGAAACTAATTCTCTGACACCGCACGAGTTGTAAGAGGCAATGAACACGTCGCGAAGGGCAAAATATTTCTAAAAGCAATCCGCTAGTTAATTCACTATGTGTCGGATCCTTCTGTGTGTAAAATTTCATCTAAATCCATTCAGCCGTTAGGGCGTGATTAAGAAATGTTATAATTAATAACCTCACAAACATACAATTCTTTATATAATACTAGCAGACCCGGCCACGCGTTGCTGTGCTTAAGGTATATGTTAAATTGTATTGTAGTAAACCATTCAATACAGTATGCGCCATCTATTGAATACTTACACAAAATATTACGGCTATAAATTGAGATATAAACTATCCATTGAACCAAGTTCGACCAAACTGCACACAGATTGCAAAATTTGACTAAAATCGGCCCAGTAGTTTAGGAGTCCATCGCGGACAAACAATGTGACACGTAATTTTTATATATAAAGATTTTGTACGATACAGGATTCAATATGACAGTATTGGGCATGGATGAAAGAATATTGAAGAATCTTTTTAGAGCAAGAATGAGATATTTTCGAGAAAGGCCCGGTCAGAAGTACTTTAAACAGACGTGCACGGATGAAGAATTTTATGAGTGTGAAGGTGGGCAAAGTGGTAACTTTAGGCCAGTATAGTTCCGCCGAACTTCGAGGGACATAATGTCTTTTGACGACCGACATTATATTGGACTTTACTATATTTAACATAGTCCAGTGTAGTCTCATTGCCGTGCTAAGAAAAAATTAAAAGAAGTATTTAGGTCACAGTTTTATGATACAACCAAGAATATAGACTGGTGGAAGGGGACACTTTAGTCCAATGTTAGAATTGCTTCTTAGTGGCTCGTTCCAGCGAGTCGTGTTCTGGGATCAGCCACTAACTTCAGGCTGGCATAATTCTGGCGACCGTTGAATGCCGAAGATGCAATGTCTCTGGATATTCATATTTGAACTACACTGTACTTCCCATCAATTTCATTCATTACTAGGAGGTCTTTCATATCCAGGAGGTAGTCTGGGCAGCCCGCGGTGGCTGTCTATTTCTAATTCTGCTATCAAGAATCAGTGTGTAAGCACTGTTGTGTTTCCGTTTAAAGTACATTGAAGCCAGTAAAATTACTAAACATTATGACTCAACATCATATATCTTGGGATGAAGAAAAAGCGCAGTGAATGACATGGTGTCATGATAAAAAAATTACCATCTAAGCACAATATTTTTATTTACCCCAATGTTATTATAGAGTAGATTTGTTAAGATTCTTTCAAAATCTTGGGGCTTAAGAGTGGGGTTCGGACGGGTTCTTTGCCAATACGTGACCTGAATGCGGCATCAAAATATTATCGAAAGAAAGCTGTAATGTGCCAAAGGAACGAACGTCCGAGGGGATTTCATGTATCCCTCAGGAATTCAACTTTTGATGAGAATTTTTCTATTGTCCCATTGTCGTTTTCTGAACGTGATTTGTGGGGTGTTGCCGTCTTAAATATCCATCGGTAGTAACGATCCGGAGGAAAATGGCTTTAGGCGATAATTTAGCCAATGCAGCATTTTCGACGAACAAATATGTTCTCATATATTTCATTTGAGCATGATTTGTAGCGTATCGTCGGCTTGGATGGATCGTAATTCCATCCTTAAAAACTAACACTTTTTACTTGATTGAATGACGAGACGAGCCGAGCGCTCGCCTGATGGTAAGCACCACGCCTGCTCATAAACAGAAGCAACACCACACATAATTTTAAATTATAAAGCACTGCATGGCACTGAACTGCGGTCATCACCCCGAGACATAAGATGTTAAGTCTCGTAATGCCCAATAATTTCACTGGCTTCAATGTCCTTCAAATCGAAACACAACAGTACTTACACACTGTAGCTAGGCGGCAGAAATAGGCAAAGCGGTGGTACCAACCCAGCCGGCCTCTCGCATACGAGGGACCTACCACACCGTGTTACAAAGAGTCTCCGTTCGAAAAACCACCAGAACCCAAACAGCACTGATAACCCAGTAAAACATGGTCATTTTCCATTAGCATTGGCCCGAAGCAGCCTTGAACTCGGTTCGCCCACGGTGCCGCCGGTTATTTCGGTCTCCGCCCACGCATTCCCAACCAGCTGACTTGAACACGTGTTCGAGTAACTTTATTTTTGTTATTAAACATTGTTTCTACGTAAACTTGAGTCACGCGTAGCTAAGCATGGCATGCGCAGATAAGCTAATCGTTAAATATCTTTAAATTTAATTTAGTGATGCACATTATAATTCGATTCTTATGAAGATCGATTTAAGTGTATACTATCTAGCGATTTTTGAATCGATTCATTGCAGTATGATGTTCAAGGGAATCGATATAAGAGTAGGGTGAATCAAATCGTTTGGATTGTATCTGTAAACATAGGAAGAAAGAAAGAAAACATTTAGGCATTTAGGCTGAGGTGTTACTAGTACACCAACGCCGAGCGTATTTCCGCCCCATGTGATAGGGTGCGAGCCATACCAGGCAAATTCCAGGCTACGGGCTGACTCTGAGCATTTCGTGATAGAAAAACCCAATATAACTTTACCCGACCCGGGTATCGAAGCCAAGACCTCGGCTCAGCGTACCGCGTACGCACAATTGAGCCACCGAGGCAGTATTAGGTATAATAAAAACGTGATATTAAGATTTATTATGTTTACGCGAATATTACACATTGAAATAAAACTAATTTAAACGGATTTTATCGCGGTTTTTTATTAATTTTGATCTCGCCGTTTCGAAAGCTTTTCAGCCTTCGTTGTCACGGGGTGGATAGTCCACCGTCAAAATTAATAAAAAACCGCGATAAAATCCGTTTAAATTATTTTCATTTAACGTGATATAAGTTATACTAACATGGCGTCCCAGCGAGATCGTATTCCTAATCGTTAAACTAGCGTCTAATTAGATTACACCAAGGTCCCATTAGGGGCATCTAGCTTGCAACCCGTTTCCAGGTTAGTTACTCCCCCGATACGCCGCGACGTCATCAAGTTAAATATTTATGCAGTAATTGTGGCACTGACGCCCGTATATTAATCGCTTCAGTCACAGTAACCTTTGAAAAACTTACTTGCTCCTGTTTTTTTACAATATAATATAATACAATAAAATACATTTTTATCTTCAAATTATTTTCTATTTTTTAATTGGATTTTCTATAAAAGCGTGATTTTTTAGTTTTTTTAACTTATTATTTTTCCCAAAATATAATACAATATATATTTTTTACAATAAAATACATTTTTTTCTTCAAATTTATTTTCTATTTTTTAGTTGGATTTTCTATTAAAGCGTGTTTTTTAGTTTTTTTAACCTATTTTTTTTAAATATATCTAGTGTATCAGGTGAGTCATTATTTTTCTGAGTTAAAACTTACATCCTTAGACCATTTACTGTCCATTTTGAGAATAATTGTTCTAGTACATTAAGCTAGTGCTTTCAAGGCCATGTGCGGGACCCTTGGTCCAGGCCCTTTCGACATACTCTTCTATGTATATGTTATGTTCTCTTCTTGTATGTACTCTTCTTCTTTGTTTTATTCCTCAAAACGTTACCTTAGGTTGGGTTTCAGGTACGTCATCAAACATCTGCATGTTTTGCCTCTAGAAACCTTTTTGATATGTTCCTCCGTCATCTTTATAAATTCACTACAGAATGGTCGATCCATAAACCGAAAACGACTATGTTTGAAATACGCTTTTTATATGTCCGAGCATATAATGGAAATGCTTTTCTAACTTTTTCGATATTGCGAGGCTTTAATTCCACACAAAAACCTTTCTATTCCAATTTGAACGGAGGTACGAGGATGTTGACTGCATGGAAGAGACGAGAGCGTGGTTCCATTTAAAGTTCGTTTACATCTTCTCGGACACATTTTCACTTTCGAGTTGCCAGATACGGCCTCGTATACTAGAATTATTTTTTACATTCTCGCCAGTGTTGCGAGAGTGTAAACCGAGAATTATAATATCTTCGTTCCTGATAATTCAGGAAATATTAATTACTTTTAATATTAATATACTATTACTATTAATATAAAAGTTATGAACAAAAATAATAATGAACTCCTCCTGAAATTCTTCCTTCCACCTGCCCTTATCCCACTCGCAAAGATATAAGGCTCAACATGCTTCTTTACACATGTTACAGAAATATTTAGCTTTTAGTTTTTATGACCATCTGTCTGCCTGGCTCTGTCTTAACAATAATAATTCTTGCCCTCTATTATACACGTCTCGCTGCATACCGGCCTCCTCTACAAATGAAAGTTCTGCCCACGTCTTCTCTCTGGGATAATAATAATAAGTCAAAAAAAATACTAGTCCTGCATTATACAAGTATCACTGTTGGGCACAGGCCTTAGTCCAACAGGCTGCACTAATGTGAGTTTGCGACTTTACATACCTGCGAAATTCTTATGGACAACTTCTTAGGCATGGAGGGTTCCTCACGATATTTCCTTTATTAGTCTCGAACCCGTGACTATCGTCTTCACAGTCTGTACTAATCCCTACTTATCTACCATGGCTTACTAACTAATGATATCAATGTATGTTGGTTTGAATAATGGTTCTTTATTCAACAGAAGTTTGTAAAGGACTATATCAATAAAACTATTTTCGATATTTAAAAGTTAATTTGTAGGTCCATTTTAAACTAATTTATTTACTATCATTATGTTACTGTTTTCAGTTTTGATTAGTTTCTAAAGTCATTCACCTGTTTATGTTATTTAGTAAGTTGTCCATCATTTGATTGGTTTTCATATTTATGAAAATATTGCTATGTGGTACGTCTCTCGTATGCGAGAGGTCTTCTGCGTTGCACCACTGCTTTGTCTATTTCTTATGCCGAGCAACAATGTGAAAGCACTATTGTGTTCAGAATTAGTAGGCGTTATGAGACTTAAGATCTTATTTATAATCACTTTTCATATTGGTTCGTATGCTATAAGAATGACAAAGACAAAACACAAAGTAGTTATAATGCTTTTAATAAAGCGTTTATGAATAAGACGCTTCATATCTTCAGTCTCCGAACGAGGAACGTAGAGCAGTGCTAATACAGAGTTCCTAGTGTTGGTGGATGGCGTTTCTCTTAGCATCAGCCGAGTGAACTGCTCCTCTCGCTATTCTTTTTTTTTTAAATCTTTAACCTTAGAAAAATCTGTTACTTTTGAAAAGTAGAACAGATTATTTTCAAACATAGCTAGAAAAAAACCGCATTCAAATCTGTTTATTCGTTTCGACGCGATGATACAGTTACCACACACCTCAATCTTGTAACACGCCTTTTTTTTGTTTGGGTTGGGAAATAGGGTATTGGGTTAGCTTTGTGGTCTCCATCTTCATCTTCATCTTTCTTTTCTTTTCCATCTCAGACTAAAAAGTTCGCAAAATCTTACTTCTGCCGGACTATAAAGCTTTAGAATAGATTGCCGGTACACATGTTCTCTCCTATAATATAGGGTCCTTTAAACGGAGTGTGAAGAAGCAGTTAGGCAGGCCGGCAGGATCTTGGCGATCTACGATAAACACATCGTCTGTCATTGGTTGACACTATTCTTAGATTGCGGTAAACTTACCATCAGGTGTAGCATAGTCACTTTGCTAAGTCAGGATAAAAAAGTCTTACAAAGCACTGTGTTTTTGCACTACAAGTGATGGTAAACGCAGTGTAGTCAAAAGTAAACTAGCGACCATAGATAAACAATGAGTTTATTTGTGGTCAGCAGACTCATGCCGGCCTGTATAAATGCTTCTTCACGCTCCAAAGAGGGAAGAAGTAAAACGGGGGGCCTGCGACAGGAAAGGCGGATGACCGATGCATGCACAGGGATACAAGGATGTACCCCTATACTCACCCCAACCAACCATCAAGCCTTTTTTTATAGAATAGGCCAGCAAACGATCAACTGGGTCACCTGATAGTAAGTGATCTCCACTGCCCATGTATCCATCCCACTATTCTTGGATTGCGAAACTTATCATCAGATGTAGTCAATTTGCTGAGTCAGGATAAAAAACCGGATAAACAACGGACGGCCACCCGTCCCCAGGACCCCTTAGTTTGCAAATGATGTCGCTTCCACAAAAACAACATCCACGTGATTTTCTCAAGAATTACTTGACCTTTCGATTTCGTGAGTCATCACAATATATCATTCGACTCGCCGCCGCAGATACTCCGCGGTTGGATTTATTCGTGACCAATGTCTGTTGTGTCTATGGACTTACTCCGTGTTGTATTAATTCCAAGGTGTAAACACCATGTGTGTGTAGGATAAGGTGTTAGGTCCATCGTATGCGAGAGGCCGTCTGGGTTGGTACCACCGCTTTGTCTGTTTCTGCCGCCAATATATGTAAGCACTGTTGTGTTTCGGTTTGAAGGACATTGAAGCCAGTGAAATTACTGGGCATTGTCATCTTATGTCTTGGGGTGACGAACGTAGTTCAGTGCTTTGTAATTAAAGTTCTGTGTGGTGTTGCTTCTCTTTATAGGCAGGCGTGGCGCTTACCATCAGGCGAGTGCGTTGCTCGTCTTGTCATTCTATCGAATAATAAAAAAACAATACCGAAACTTATGCCTTTATGAAGGGGTAGGCAGAGATGTAACCAGTACACCCATATTTCACCGACCTTATTTCCATCCCATGATGTGATAGGGGCAAGCCTATCGCCATACCGGGCTTGTGTTTCTGAAATTGTTTCCAGACTCCGGGCTGTTACTGAGCATTTCGTGATAGAAAAACCCAATATCATTTTACCCGATCTGGGAATAGATCCTGACACAGCACAGCAGTCGTACCTCGTATGCATTACAATTGTGCCATCCAGTTGTATAACTATTTTAGAAAATTCTACACTAATATTATAAAGAGGAAAGATTTGTATTTCTGTATGTAACGAATGAACTTAAAAACTACTAGACCGATTTCAATAATTCTTTTGCCGTTAGAAAGCTACATTATACTGGGTAACATAGGCTACTTATTATCCCGGAAAAAGCAGATCATGCGGGTGGAGCCGCGAGGAAAAGCTAGTATTGGATAATTTTTGAACCGGTAGCTCGTGTAATAAAATCAGCAGTAGGTCAACTTGTTATTGAGAGCTGTTGATTCTTGGAGTAACACGTGGGTCGCTGCTGTAGTATCGCGGGTTCGATGAAATAGAAAGACATTATGTTTGGAGAAAAAATTCCTATTCCCTTATGAGATGATTTAAAATGAAATTATAATTTTTCGCGGAATCTTATAAATAACCTAAACAATTAATAATCTATTTTGTGCTGTTTGAAAACTATATGCAATAAAGGTAACATTAAAAATCTTCAAAAAGGACAATTTTCTTGGCTTGAGTGGAATTTATTGTACAACTTCTTTGCCACGGCAAGGATAGATAGATAGATAGATAGATAACACTTTATTGAACACCAATTTAAGGAAAAATACATAAGAAACTTAAAACTACAACAATGTCAATCGGCGGTCTTATCGCTGAAAGCGATCTCTTCCAGAATTACGGAATTGTTAAAAAAAAGTGGGATGGGTGGAAGTGGGAAGAAGAAAAAGTGGGAAGTGGATTAAAGATTAAAAATCTTTACAACACAAGTTTTGCACTTTAAAAATAAACGGATTTACGGGTTTTTAGATAAAGAACATCTTGATTTTGATATTACTGGATGTCCCAAACAAGTTGGGTCCAACCGCGGCGAGCTCGGCAGCGGGCGGCGCATGACGCAGGGCGCCGCACTGCGGCACACAGCCGTCTGTGTACCGCTGTACACTCGCACACACCGCGACCTTGGACTTGTCTCCGCGACTGTTCACGACTGTGAGATACACGTGAAATTGTCGTGTTATTTTGCCGTGTAATTATTTATTTTATGTTATTTAAAATTTATTAATTTTGCATTGAATGTATTTTAATTTTTGTAACAGTTGTTCATTTACTAATTTGACTTGTCTCCGCGACTGTTCACGACTGTTAGATACACGTGAAATCGTCGTGTTATTTTGCCGTGTAATTATTTATTTTATGTTATTTAAAATGTATTAATTTTGCATTGGTGTGTTTTAATTTTTGTAATTGAACAACAATTACAAATTTGAAATAAGAATTAGAGTTTACAATCTAATTGTAAAGTATACAAAATTAGAAAAGATTTTCGGAGCACTATTTTAACATAATTGTAAAGTAATTTTTTTGTAAAATCGTATCTATTTTTAAAGATAATTTGAAAACGACTTTACGATAAACAGTAACTATTATGCACAAGAAGTATACATTATCTTTACATAGTATAAAATGAAGTCGCTTCCGCTGCCCGTTCGCTTAGATCTTGTAAACTATTCAACGGATTTTAATGCAGTTTTCAGCAATAGATAGAGTAATTCATGAGGAAGGTTTATATGTATAATACATACATATTATAGTACAGAAAAACCGAAAAATTCAAAGATTTGTAATGTGATGTAACAAACATACTTTTACAAGTGCGAAGCATAATACAAAAGAAATTGGAATGTAATAAAATATTAAGTACAACATAATTCCACATGAGACAGAAGTAATTGCTGCTTGTAGTAGGTAAGACTATATAAGCTCCCCAGATAAATTTCGGCATCTATTTCGAAACTAGCGAAAACGGAGTATTTCACTAATATAGATGGATAAAAGCGGCCGATGCCCCGCCCTGGAGCCTTGACCTCTCGCATTAATTTCAATTAATGCCTATTTAGATATTCCTCTGGTTTTACAAATTCTTTTTCCACTTTTCTTACGTATTGTAATGGACCTGTGAAAGCGAATCCGACCTGTCTTTTGTGTGTTGCCTGTTTAGAAATTAAAGAAATATATTTTTAATTCTGACTCAGCAAAGTGCACTGAGACGGCTCATAGTCACTTAGCGAGCTATGGAGAGGGCTATGCTCGGTGTTTCTCTACGCGAATCAGAAATGAGGATATACGTAGAAGAATGAAAGTCACCGACATAGCTCAGCGGATTAGCAAGCTGAAGTAGCAGTGGGCAGGCCACATAGCTCGCAGAACCGATAACCGGTGGGGAAGAAAGGTTCTGGAATGGAGGCCACGTACTGGCAAGCGCAGCGTTGGACGTCCGCCTACAAGGTGGAC
Source organism: Amorpha juglandis (assembly GCA_949126905.1). Lineage (NCBI taxonomy): Eukaryota > Metazoa > Arthropoda > Insecta > Lepidoptera > Sphingidae > Amorpha > Amorpha juglandis. Next base: position 3,571,673 of record OX421368.1, read on the forward strand.
AGATGACCTGATAAAGGGCGCAGAAATCGCTGGATGCAGGCCGCTTCCAACAGGTCTGTCTGGAAATCTTTGGGGAGGCCTATGTTCAGCAGTGGACGTCTTGTGGCTGATGATGATGTGAACAGTGCAGCTCAATATAATTTCTACCGTCTAGATAAATTGCCGGCAAAATTATACAGACCTGATCTTATTGAATATACATTGGCTGAACCATGAACGCGCAATGTGACTGCGCTTCACCTGATGGTAAGCGCAGTGCAGTCCAAAAAAAACCAGCGACCACCGACAATGCGTTTATCGGAAGAATCATCCGGCCTGTATAAATGATTTTCACACTCCAACGTGGGAAGAGGCTAATCGAGATGCCTGCGACAAGACAGGCGGATGACCGATGCAAGCACAGAAATTCATGGGAGTACCCCTATACCCGCCCCAAACAACCATCAAGTCATATCGCAAGCCCCTCGGGAGAACCGGATATACACTGGCTGATTATGGAACGCGATCCACACAAGGTGTGTGGGTCACTATAGCAAGTTTTAACGCCATGTGGATAGTGGCTGCTATCCAGCAAACTGAGCGAACCATTATGGTGGGGTTTACAACATATGTAGGTTCCACCAGATGGTAAGTCCCTCTTATGCAAGAGGTCGACTAGGTTGATACTATTGTTTTGTCTATATCTACCGCTAAGTGAACAACATAAAAGTCAGTTATATTACTGGCCGTTATGATACTGAATATCTTATGTCTCGGAGTGACGAGCGCAATTCAGTGCCATGCAGTGCTATAGCTATCATCATCATCATCATCAGCTACAGGACGTCCACTGCTGAACATAGGCCTCCCCCAAAGACTTCCAGACCGACCTGTTGGAAGCAGCCTGCAAAGCTATAATAATATATTATTCACAATTCTGTGAGATATTGCTTCTGTTTGGGCAGGCATTTACCATCAAGCAAGCGACTTGCTCATTTTGTCATTTAAACAAAAATATTCGATAGCATTTCCTCGAATACGCACGGAAACAGCAAAATTGTCGTATAATCAGAAACTGACTCGCCCAAAGTTTGTGGATCGGAGCGATGACAAATGAGCTGTATTTGTGAAGAGCACGCGTTGCGTGGCCCAGATAATTGGGGTTCGGTATGTGCGGGAAATGCTAACAATTTGGTTGACGTGCGAATGATACAATAACGACCGGTTTATGAAAGGCTGCTCAATTTAAAATTAACTAATCGTCTGTCAAATCTCATGTCAAAATTGAGTTGTTAGAAGTGTGGTCAACGCTTTGGTTTTGACACAGCTTTTAGTTAACACGGCTTTCAAACTGATAACAATAATCGTATCTGAAAGGCTATTTTGGGTTTCTGTAAGATTCATAGATAGTTTTGTCAAATTGTTCGAATGGTGTATCAATTACTATCAAGCGATTGGTCGCAAATTAAATCAGACATAAATAAATGTCTCACTAAATAAAATTTCAGAAACTCGATTTGCATTGACAACGCTGTCAAAATCAAAGTTATTCGATTTCTTCCAAACAACCTTACCTTACCTTAAAGTTTTGTTGTTCAAATAAATAATACTTTAATGTATGTGGTGCAAATATGTATTGTAAATCAGTTAAAAGAGCATGGTTAGAGTTTCTTTTCCGTCTTCTTTAAGGAAACAGTATTCCGAACTGACTGTAATTTGAATGAATCTAAATGATGTTTGACATATTAATGATTCAATAAATGATTTGATTTTGTTAGTAGGATGTTGATTCGATCAGCTTTCGAGAAACCGAGTGTTTATGTTCAAAAATCGAAATAGGATCATTTTGTGAAAAGTTATATTTGGTTTATTGGCATCTACTACGCTGCAGTGTGGCGCTAGCATAACCATGATCCCTTCACCACACTTCACTTCGTTTTTTCAACTCACGTGACGCTATCCTGTCACCAGCCGAACAGTCATAAAAATGTCACTTGTAAAAGGATGTCGCGTCGATTGCGCGGGGGCCCTGATTGCAGCGAACATTTGAATTCAAATTGCGAACACGTCCAATTGTTTTTATGAAGAAAATTGCCGAGTGTTGCCGAACGGTTCCGAACTGGTTCAGTGTGGATCTGATAATGCTAAACTTGTGATTGTATATGCAGCTTGCATATTCAAGATTTTATCTTTGGTGCGATACAATATTTTTCGTGGCTGCGCCCGCGTGTATCGCATGAATCTTCTTTCGCACTCTGAAGATGGAAGAAGCAAATCGCGGAGCCTGCGATAGGTTAGGCGGATGACCGATGCAGACACAAGGACACAAGGATGTACCCCTATAACCGCCCCAACCAACCATCAAGTCCTGTCGCAAGTCGTTCGAGACAACCGGATGTACACTGGCACATCTTGGAACGCGATCCACACAAGGTGTGTGGGTCACTATGTCAAGTTCAACACTATGTGTACAGTGGTCGATATCCGGGCGGATATGAATCCTTTCACCATTAATTTTAAGGAAAATTTGATTACCATAATGAAAATTTCCAATTAACCTGACCTGATAGATTAAATCTACCAATTAATCGAGCGTTTTTTGAATTGCGGCCAGACTTCGATAGTCATGTCCATTGCACGTGGATCGAGACGCGCCAGCGAGCCTTTTGGCATTAAGCCATCAATGTACTTCCCGTTTCTTTATCCCTCATCGGTTTTGCGATGTAGTGCTTTTAAAAGCGAAGTATTTTCGTATTGGAGCTGAAAAGCTAGGTCCAAATAGTCATTTCTCCTGCTTTTAAGAGGGAACTTACGGTTTATACTTATTTTGAATCTCTCATGATTTTTAGGTGTTCCTTTACTCCATAATTGCAAATTAGTATGAATATACGATTAACATTTGTTTAAACTGCCAGTCATACAAACATAGATGCAACATTGTATTTTTTTGACAATATTGTCTAAAGTACTCTAAAGCATGAATGGGCCGGCTCGGGTCGTTACCACTATCTCACAGAAAACAGATGTAAACTAGCGGCTTGCTGCTGCGTTTCGTACGGTGGATGTGATATCCAGAGATCCAAATCTCCCTCCCCTTTCCAATCCCTTAATTATGCCTTCCCTCTCAGGTCGGCAATGCGCTTATGATTCTTCTAGTATTATGGGCGGTACTATACTATACTATAAAAACGTACCTTCCTGCTTTTATAGGGAACTTTAATATATCTTCGTCATAAATTATTCCAAAAGCCAGTCATTGCAGCTAAACATACCAATATTCGGCATGTTAAACAAGACAGTTAACCGCCTGACACAAAAGCAGTAAGCACATCAAAATGTGACTGCAGCGATGGTCAGGTCAGGCGCAAAAACCTGCCGCATATCAAACTAACCTAGTTGTGGAGGTCATGTCTGACAAGTCGCGAGCAAACTTCGTTAACTTATTATAATGCAGTATGCAGCAGATTCACTATCTGCGGTCTTATGAAGGCTGAAGGTTGTACTGAGAAATGTATTAGTGCTTGGCACGAAATGGTTTGCATTGTCACTTTCAAGGTTCGAGCGTTTTTTATTGCTTTTGGCAAGTTATTTATTTATTTTATTTAGGACATTATATAGCAGCGATAGCTCAGCGGGGAGTGGTACGGACTGTCGAGACGAAAGTCGCAGGTTCGAAACAAGCCCCAAGAGCATACACCTCTGACTTTTCTGAGTTACGTGTACCTATATTAATTGTTAATTATCGCTTGCCTTAACGGTGAAGGAAACATCGTGAGGAAACCTGCATACCTGAGAACTCGATAAGATTTTTCAAAGGTATGTGAAGTCCGGCAACCCGCATTAGGTCAGCGTAGTCGACTAAGGCCTAACCCCTCTCATTCCGTAGAGGAGGCCAGTGCCCAGCAGTGGGAAGTGCATAATACAGGGCTATTAAAATAAAATAGGAAATGTCAGTGGTAATTAAAAAAATATTAATAAATATTATTATAAAATAATAATACAATAACATTCCAATAACTTAAATGATAAATTCATTATGTTCAGAAGCCACAGCATGCGCTGAAAATAATTATTGCAAATGGTAATAATAATTACAATTTGTTTGATAAGTCAGGTATAACATTAAAATAAAAAATATATAATTAAACTTATTAGAGAGGAGAAATAGAATCATTAATTAATATTTATTTATTGTTAGGCATTACATTATTACTATTGATTACTTTCAGAACCTCAGTCTGAGACGTTCTCAATGAGTTACTGAACACATCTACAGACTGACCGGGAGATATTTTGTATGTGCTGGATAAACTGGCTAATACAGAATTATGACAGTTTAATTTTTTTTTATTTTTATTTTTATTTTTTATAGCATAGACCGGCAAACGAGCAAGTGGGTCACCTGATGGTAAGTGATCTCCACCGCCCATGTACGCCCACAATACCAAAAGAATCATGGGCGCGTTGCCGACCTTAAAGGAAAGGGATAATTAGGGATTGGGAAGGGGAGAGGGATTTGGGCTTCCGGATATCTCACTCACCGTACGAAACGCAGCAGCAAGCCGCTACTTTACGTCGGTTTTCTGCGAGACAGTGGTTACGACCCGGTCGAGCCAGCCCATTCATGCTGTAGACATTACTGTCTACAGCGTGGCTCTACCACTCATAATGTTTAAACTACGGTTATTGTACATTATGGCTCTGGTGTTAGCATGGCTTCAAGGTATAAAACTAATCATCTATTAGTATAGGTAGTTAATTTTTAACCAACTCCAAAAAAGAGGAGGTTCTCAAATCAGCGTTATTTTTTATCCATGCACATCAATTTCTCCTCCAATTGCGGACCGATTTTGTTTAAAATTTGTTCTATGGGGTTAAGCTGGGATGTGATTTCATATAAATTTGATTTAAATCTGATGACAGAGTATGGAGTAAATAAAGGAAACTCCTCAAAGGATAGCTGCCCACTGGATGTGATTTCGGTTAAAAATAAGTTTAAATAAAACCTAAAATACCAACTTCAAAAATAAAACTGGTCGATAATAAAAATAACAATAATTTCTATGATTTTTTTGGAGTCGGAATCATTATTTTTTGTCATCCGGCAGAGGGTCCGGCACCATTGTGCATAGGCCATTGCCATAGTGGCCCCTGTTGCTTAGGCTCTGCGTTGATGAATCAGTCAGTCAGGACAAGTAATTATATATGTATACATAGATTCAACTAAACACACAAGTTGAAAACTGAGTACGCCAGCCAGATTCTTATCAAGGATTCTAAGGTGATAAATTGTGTACTTTGTGTACGTCATTAGACGTTATTGGTATGCATTTCATGTAATATTTATAGACGCTAGATTTCAATCAACCTTATTGGATTCAAGGATTATTTAAATGATTAAATTATAAAGAGGTAAGTGAAGTTATGAAACACATATCTTTATTCCATCTATTTGTTATCCTGAACTTCTGAATGACTGACCGATTGAGGTCATATTGGCACGACATATTTGTTTGTCGAAACGAAGGTTCGTATGCTAGGATCCGATAGGTGGCACTATAACCTTGTAACACATATAACATAAACATAAATGACTTATATTCACGACTTATATTGGTTCAATACTAAAAAGAAAATCAGCAAATGTGGACATGGTTAATGGAAGAATAGTCGTAAACAGATTTGAAAGACAGAAAAAAACTTTATTTGACCATTGTCTATGGACCAGATGGCAGTAAGTTGTAGGTACACACGGAAGTATTAGGGTAGATAACATTTAAGTATTCATAAAATTAAAAGTCGCTAGCGCTGCACCCCCCTCCTCCCGCTTCGCAGGGGTTTGTTTACGTAATCTGTGCGATGCGCGTAGAGATATAGACGTTCAAGCCGGAAATTAAATTAATACTTAAAATAAAATCTAACAAATTAAGTCGTAGAACAAAAGTTGTTCCTTATGGGGTTAGCTATCTAGTCCTGCGAGGTTGATGGTGTTTTAAAAGTAGCCCTGTATAATGCAAGCTTTATTTATCAGCAATAAAGACGGATTAGTTACAGGGGCAGATAACTGATGGCAGTACATAATTTTGTCAGTCACGCCATGTTCATGGTGTGATTTGTGAATAATAAACCGCCTTCCTCACTACAGTATTTATCGTTTTATTACTACAAATTAGTTGGTAATAAAAGGTTTTCGTAATCGTACTTTATAATTCCTATAATGGTCTTGATAAACACTGGTATTTTGTGCTTTTTGAGGGTCGCAAATAAGAATCGATTTAGACTAGAGATTTCCAGACTTTTTTTTCTCATAGACTTTCAAAATTTAGCTGGTTCCGGTGGACCCCCTGCAACTACATTTCTACAATAATCCTACAACTCGACAAAAAATATGCAAATTTTTATAAGTAACAGTCGCTGAGCTTCTTAAAATATTATCTGCCTACATTGGTAGGTGAAGTCAAGTCAACATTTTAGTTCTTCACTATCGAAAGCAGATAAATTTTCGTGGTACCCCGCTTACGAAATGTGAACCCCCATTTTTTTGTCAAGTCAACGTAGGCCCCCGTCGAGTCTTTCGTGGACCTCTGGGGGTCCACCGGGCCCACTTTGGGAACTATGAATCGAGACATTTATTGCCGTACCCAGAGATTTAAATGAACTATATTTATAAATTTCCTAGAATTCAATGATGTCCCAGAGATGTTACATAGGATTATTTCAGTAGTGAGTGACAGAATAAAATCATTTTCCATACATACATTACTCAGTAACAGAGTATAACTTTAATTGTCTGTTAGTTCAGAATGATTAATTTACGATAAAAGTTAATTAAGACCTCTGATTGTCGCAGTTAGCTCTTAGTATGTCGGTAAAGAAATATTGAAACGTTATGCACCATTGGTACGGAAGTCTGCGGGATACTAGAAAATTATAATTAGTATTAGTAGCACTAGGCGAGTAACAACAGAGCTATTTTTGTGAAAAATTGAGGAGTACATTGTTTTTAATTAGTTAGACTTAAAATTTACAGGTTCACCAGGTGGTAGGTCCCTCTTATGCGAGAGGCTGTCTGGGTTGGTACTACCGCTTGGTATATTTCTGCTGCCAAGCAACAGTGTGTCAGCTATTGTATTTTGGTTTGAAGCCAGTGAAATTACTCGGCATTATGAGACTTAACATCTTGTCTCGGGGTGACGAGCGCGGTTCAGTGCAATGCTTTGTAATTCAAAGTTCTGTGTGGTGTTGCATCTGTTTATGAGCAGGCGTGGTTTACCGTCAGGCGAGCGACATGCTCGTCTCGTCATCACCCTGCAACCAGATTCATAGGTTTATTTACAGGAGAAGCCAGCAAACGACCAAGTGATGGTAAGTGATCTCCACCCATGAATATACACAATACCAAAAGAATCACGGATGCATTGCTGATCTTAAAGGAAATTATTGGGGATTGGGAGATTTCGCCTCCGGTAAAAATCCGACTGCGGTTCGTACAATTTGCTTGCTGTTTGCCAAATTGTATATTTCTCTTCTGCACGTATTAACCTTCGCACAACGCTGTTTACCTTGACATTTAGACATGCTCTATTTGGAGCCATTTTGTAAAACAAAATGTTCTCATGACATGACATGACATGTTAGGGTGGAATGTTGGTATAAGGATTCAAATTTATGTTTTTATTTGGGTTTTTGAAAACTGTGACTCCGTAATAGTGTGTCAGCACTGTTGTGTTTCGGTTTGAAGGACACTGACGCCAGTGAAATAACTGGAAATTATGAGATTTAACATCTTATGTCTTGGCGAGCGCAGTTCAGTGTCATGCAGTGCTTTGTAATTCAAAGTTCTGTGTGGTGTTGCTTCTATTTTTGGGCAGGCGTGGCGTTTACCATCAGTTTGATCCAACTTGAGAGATGGGATAGTTTATATCTCAATTTATAGGGGCAATATTTTTTTATTACTAATTATTTTTTATAATTATCTGTGAGTTCCATAAGATTCTAACAGATGGCGGTGTAAGGTAATTTATCTGTTGGATTGAGTCAGTTCGCATTTTAAAGGTAAGTGAAGTTTGCCAACCTGTATTAGGCCAGCGTGGTCCTTGGTGGACTAAGGCTTACTAAAACATCTTAAATCATAATCCTCTACTCTAACCGATGTAAAAACCACGTTTAATTTTATTATATAATTTTTAGTCTTTTAGAGTCGGTTATAAATACCAACTATAATAATAATAAATACACCCAACAGTCACATACCTAGTCCTGACCCCACAGTAAGATACGAGCCTTGTGTCGTGGGTATCAGGAACTACGAAAGACTTTCGGTCTCACAACACCCAGACCCCGAAACAAATATTTGTGGATCACACAAACGGAGATCGAACCCGCGGCCTCTCGCTTCACAGCCGGCTACTCGCCCGCTGCGCCACGGATACTGTCAATTTCTACTACCACTATCTTTAAACTAGTTTAAATTGCACACGCCTAAGATAAGCAATTCATCAGCCCATCTGTCTTCAAACAAGCCAGCGCAACAGCAAAGCGGTTTAAAGCTAAAGGGCAGTACAAAGGCCTCACAAGTTCCGGCCAATTTCCGACTGGCTATGTGTCCGGAACCTTATCGTTTACAGCTACGATCGCTTTCATTGTTGGAGCGTATTGGATAGACTTCTGAACGAATGTATTGTGTAGAACAGTGGCTCTTACACTTTTAAATCTACGGAACACGCAAGGAATCTCTTTTTTATGGAACCTTATATTAAATGGGAAAACTGCCTCGGTGGCCCAGTATTGTGTACGCGGTACGACTGCTGAGCTGAGGGTTCGATCCCTATCAGGTAAAATATAATTGGGTTTTTCGATCATGAAATGCTTAGTATCATATATCTTAGTATCCGGAATTTAGAATTGTACCCAGTGTGGCGATGGGCTCGCCCCCTATCACATCATGAGACATAAATACGCTCGCCAAAAACCAGTAACCGCTTGTAAGTAACAGCTTGGCGGCAGAAATAGACAAAGCGATGGTACCTACTCAGACGGCCTCTCGTATACGAGGAACCTACCACCTTGTTAACATAATGGTTTCTTATGTTTACGCTAATATTACACTTTGAAATAAAACAAATTTAAACGGATTTTATCACGGTTATAATTTTAATTTTGATCCCCAGGTTTCGAAATGTTTTCAGCCTCTAGGTCACGGGGTGGACTATGTGGGTCAGTAGTCAGATTACGAGGTGCTCTGAACTAAATAAGAAAGTCAGGGATACCACCATCAAAATAATCTCAAAGACTGTATAGATTGGCAACACCTAGTGATATTACTACAAGATATCAATGCTAATCTCGAGTACAAAGCATGAGTATAATTACATAATGCTAAATTTGCAGGTGTGTAATCTTGTGAAATCTAATCTTATTGGCACCCGGCTTAAAAACACTCTGTCGCATGTTTTAAATGGAGAGGGAAATTCTTGCCAAGATTCATTAAAGTTACAGACTGTGGTTATATGTCATCCATTCTCTTAAAAAACCTTTACGTACCTTTACAAGGTGGTAACTGGTAGGTCCCTCGTATGTGAGAGGCCATCTCGGTTGGTACCACCTTTTTGTCTGTCACCAAGCAACAGTGTGTACGCATTGTTATGTTTCGGTTTCAAGGATATTGAAGCCAGTGAAATTACTGGTCATTATAAGATTTAACATCTTATGTCTCGGGGTGACGAGCGCAGTTCAGTGCCATGTAATGCTTTGTAATTCAAAGTTCTGTGTGGTGTTGCTTCTGTTTATGGGCAGGCGTGGCGCTTACCATCAGGCGAGCGCCCTGCTCGTCTGGTAAGTTAATTAAATAAAAAGAAAAAACAGTATTGCACTGCTTACAAAGAGAACCAAATACCACAAACTTTTCTGTCACTAATTCTGGGAGGTAAATTACATCACATTCAAAAAGTAAGCGCCTACAATGTGGTATACTCGGTCCTATTTCACGAAATTCACAACAATCAACAAAACAATGAACAGTTTAAACTTTAATAACAAATTAAAATCCATTTGAACCAATTGTGAATTGTTAGCGCGGCTCTCGGTTCGTTTTAATTTTTCTGTTTATTTTTCCATCGAAGAAAACTCGATGATTGTCAATTTCCCGACTGGAAGGCACTCTACTGAGCTATTCAGGGTGCTGGTAACCTCAACCTCAATTTCTCTACTTTTGACATTACGAGTACGATAAGTCGAGTTTTATATGCAACTATGTTATCTTCGATAGACATATATACAGATAACCATCTAAAACTGGTTTTCACGATCAACTTCTAGCATATCACAGTCATATACTTCGCATAGATTATATAAGTACGTCAGACAGTTTACGTTTTGCCATAAGGCAAGTATGCCCGAGCTCCGTCGATATTAAAAATAACATTTACTTTGTCGACGTTCGTTTTGTATAAATACATTGTGAACATATCAGAAATTGAATTCAAATGTTCCTAGTTTCCAGATGCATAAAACTCCATTTTATTAGAAGTGTTGTAAAAGATGTTACCGTGGATTATGCTGTGGTTGTAATTATTTAATGTATATGTTTAATTAATCATTAATAGCTGGTGGTAGGATATCCATAAGCGCCCGGATAGAGACCACCATACACATGTTATTAAAGTCCAAGCCATAGTGACCCACACACCTTGTGTGGATCGCGTTTCAGGAACAGCTAGGGTATATCCGGTTCTCCCGACGGGCTTGCGACATGACTTGATGGTTGATTGGGGCGGGTAAAGGGGTACATTCTTGTATCCCTGTGTCTGCATCGGTAATCTCGATTTGCTTCTTCTCTCTTCGGAGTGTAAAGAAGCATTTATACAGGCCGGTAGGACTGCACTGCGATTACCATCAGGTGTAGTGCAGTCACTTTGCCATGCTCGGATAAAAAAAAAATGCATTTCTTAAGTAAATAAATATTTAAAATCGAAACGCGTATCTTGTCTAGACCACTTCAAACCTATCAAAGGTGATATCGGCTCTTCACGGCTAAACCAAAAAAAAACCGAATAAATACGAAGCACCGAAGGAAAACCAATACAGTGCACTTGACGAGGTATCACTCAATATAATTTTCCTGAAGGCATCATACAAAGTTGCCAGCTCGTTCCACGAAACTGGTGCATAAAGTTTACTGTGTCGGATTTCACGTTTATACCCAACTACCAGCAACTTTGTAGGCGCTGTACACAAATTTGTTTCGCCGTCGAGTGTTTTAATTACTTAGCATTAAATGGATGCTTCTTTTCAGTGTTCTATTTCTTTTTACAATGTGGTTTAAGTTTTTCAATACCAGCGCCAAGTAGATTCTTCTTCTGATGTCTAGTCTGATGCTTTGCTTGTGGCCTAACTTGAGATACGGCTAGTCCCGATGGAGAATGGTGGATATGCTTAGGTTTACTTAGTTGGCTGTTGTTTTTGTTCGTTGTATTGTATATCTTAGTATATTAACTACTAACGAACGGCAATTGTTTTGTTATATATACGATTTATAAAATAAAAATGGACTTTCATCTACTTAAAACTGATGAATTTTGCTAAAATGAAATCAGTATCTCAGTTTTAGCTCGATGTAGGTTGAAATGTTACTGCGTATTAACATTTAACTATTCGATATAGATATAAGAACTGAAATAACTGTGTTACAATTTAGGCTGGATTGCACCATAATAGCAGTTATAGTTAAGGTTTATGTCAAATTTGACGATAACAGTAACGCTGACTTTAACATTGAGTGCGAAATGTGTTGCACCATCGTATTCCGATACTACTAGATTCCTCGATTAATGACATGGACATGATATTATTTTGGAGCACAGACGCTTTAGCTTTAACCAGCGAATCTTGGGTAGTTACGGTTAACAGCTAAAGTTATGACGTTCATCTAACATTATTTGTCAAATGGTGCAACTCATTTTTTACGTAATCGGTACTTTAATATGTTTTTTTTATAGCATAAGCCAGCAAACGAGCAAGTGGGTCACCTGATGGTTAGTGATCTCCACCGCCCATGTACGCCCACCACCAGAAGAATCCTGGGCGCGTTGCCGACCTTAAAGGAAAGGGATAGTTAGGGATTGGGAAGGGGAGGGAATTTGGGCTTCCGGATATCTCACTCACCGTACGAAACGCAGCAGCAAGCCGCTACTTTACGTCGGTTTTATTGTTTGTTATTGCTAAAGTAAGATGGTACAACCCAGCCTTAACAAAGACATTGAAATTATCCCCATTGTAAACAGGAGTCATTAATTCTCTCCCGTCTGTTGTAGCTAGATTGATGTTTTAACCGTTACAACTATATTCACTTTGATAAATAGTTCACGAACAATAAACTGTGGCATGTCGTGTGGGAATTTGTGGGCTGTGGGACGTATGTGATATTATGTTTACATAACTGTAGTGTTGAAGATACCTGTGTTTATAAGGTTGGTTAGGGAGATAATTAAATCGATGTAATTTATGTTGGAAGGTTTTTCTCACGGGAACGACTTTAGTTACTAAATAGGTGCCATGTAATAAGATATGCCAGTCTAAAACCACGTAGAAAATAGATATACAATATACACTCAAACCTGCAATCCCCAAAGGGGTAAGCAGATGTGTAACCAGTACACCCACATTTCGCCAAGAGTATTTCCGTCCCATGATAAGGGGTGAGCCTAACGCCATACCGGGCACAATTCTAGACTCCGGACTGATACTGAGCATTTCGTGATAGAAAAACCCAATACCACTTTACCCGACTCGGGGATCGAACCCGAGACTCTAGCTCAGCAGTCGTACCATGTACGCAAACGACGCCACCGAGGCAGTCCAAATTACAAGGAATGTCTACAATATTGTGACCTTGAGAATACTGGCATAGCAAATTTTGCTGGTGGGAGGATACTTGTATCCGAGCGGATAGCGACCACCGTACACTAGTGCTAAATCCTGCCATATTTTGTGGGTCGCGTTCCAGGGTTAGCCAGTGTATATCCGGTTCTCCCCAGGGGGCCTGCCCCCTGATCCTAAACCTTTTCCCATCCCTTTTTCCTTCCCCTCCCCCTTGGCCCTTTGGCAGGCCAGCATGATATTGCCGACCTACGATGGACACATTGTTTATCGTTGGTCGACACTATTCTTGGATTGCGCTACACTTACCATCAGGTGTAGCGTAGTCACTTTGCCGAGCCAGGATAAAAAAAAGAGTCCTTGACCTGAGGAAGCTGAAACTGCGGAAGGGTTAACACTAACTACATAATTTTATAAAAACGAAGCAATCAACGATAACTGGTCAAATGCCGGAAACTGAACCGGGGGGAAATTAGCTTCGCAATTGAATATATCTGTACATTTATATTATAATATACTAACTTTTCCTCGTGGCTCCACCCGCGTGATCTACTTTTTCCGGGATAAAAAGTAGCCTATGTTCATCAGGGATAGTGCAGGATTCTAATGGTGAAAGAATTTTTCAAATCGGTCCAGTAGTTTCTAAGATTATTCGTTACATACAAAAATACAAAACTTTCCTCTTTATAATATTAGTATAGATTCAATTGAAGCCAAAAAAACGCTGGTGGTAGGCTTCAATCCGCCCGGATAGTGACCACTGCATATGGTATCATAGAGATCCACACACTTTGCGTGGATCGCGTTCCAGGATCAGCCTGAGTATATCCCGTTCTCCCGAGGGGCTTGCGACATGACTTGATTGGGGCGAGTATAGGAGTACATCCTTGTATCGCTGTGCCTTCATCAGTCCGTTAGTCCTGTCGCAGGCTCCTCGATTTGAGATTTGCTACAGAGTGTAAAGAAGCATTTGTCGGTGATTTTTTTGGACTATACTTTTTTACATAAGGTCTAGTGCAGTCACTGACGTGCTCGGATAGTAAAAAAATCTATCGAAATTATTGGGCACTAGCTTTTCCCCGCGGCTCCGCCCGCGTGATCCGCTTTTTCCGAGATAAAAAGTAGCCTGTGTTATTTAGTGATGATGTAGCTTTCTAACAGCAAAAGAATTTTTGAAATCGGTCCAGTAGTTTTTAAGTTTATTCGTTACATACAAAAATACAAATCTTTCCTCTTTATAATATTGGTGTAGATTATGAGACTTAACAACTTACGGCTAGGGGTAATGATCGCAGTCCAGTGATACTGTGTGGTGTTGCTTCTATTGATGTACAGGCGTGGTGGGCTTACCATCAAGCCACAAACTGCTTATTTCGTTATTCAATCTAATCAAAAAAAGAACAAATAATTTATAAAACTACTAGCTATTCACCAAACACGACTAAACTTGACCAATTAAAAATACGAGCACCAATAGTAAAATATCGACGCTAATAAAACCGTTGTACATTGAAACGTCAGTACTATTGATAGAGCACGTAAATACCGAATTCGGTTTGCGAACTTACTCGGGCAAAAAGTTGGCCGAAAAAAACGAATTCGCTCACAAAACTACAAGTTCAGTTTAGTTTCACCGTGGAGGGCACTCGACATCGTTGCTTGGACAAATTGCACTCAAGTGGCTGTGGGGTACATACGTGAGAGCGTTTCGCTAGCGACCGCCGCGTTTATGTTAGATGGAATGTTTTTTTAACTACCAACTACAAAGAAGGGTGTTATACGTTTGAGTTCTTTGTCTGTCTGTCTGTGTGTGCGTATTTATCTGTGGCATCGTAGCCCTCTATGGTAGGGCTGATTTGGGAAGGTTTTTATTGTGTGACATGGACATTGGACATGTTATGTTTTTTTTTAGATTTTTCGTATTAGCTTCTTGGTAATTATAAATCACGAAACGGTATTAAAATTACGCTATAATTCATCAAAGCTAAAGTAAATATAATGCAGTACTGATTTTTTCGACCAACCTCTCAAAATGTGGAAAATTACATTTTGCCACGATTTTTTGTTATTAAATGATAATAAAAGAGCAGAGAGAGGTATAAAATTATTAAACTGCTTGTAACATATAATTGCCGCCAAGCAACAATGTGTAAGCACTGTTGCGTTTCGGGTTAAAGGACATTGAAGCCTGCGAAATTACTGGGCATTATGAAAATTAACATCCTATGTCTCAGGGTGACGAGCGCAGTTCAGTGCCATGCAGTGCTTTGTAATTCAAAGTTGTGTGTGGTGTTGCTTCTGTTTATGGGCAGGCGTGGCGCTTACCATCAGGCGAGCCCCTTGCTCGACTCGTCATTAAATCAAATAAATTAAAAAACAACATTCCTCACAAAATATACAACGCGCTTAATTTGACTAAATTAGCTTTAGCGTTAGCTGTATTAGTTCCGTTTATAAACGCAGCGGCTCTGTCTGCAATACTAAACTGTATGGTTTCATTCTAACCTCCCATTCTACGTATTTCCTCGTCTAAATTTCAAATGCTACGCTGACTCTCCGAGGGTTTAGGCGTTATACTTCGCTTTTTGATCCAATTCCGACATGCTCTTTTATTTATTTTGTTTATATTGTGCTCCATCCCACTCCATGTGGAGAAGTTTTTATACAGTTCGGCAAGATTCTGGTGATCACCGATGAAATCAATGTTTTTCGGTGGGTGGTGGTTTTTTTTAGACTGCACTGCGCTTATATGAGGTGTAGTGCAGTCATTTTTAAGTGCTTGGATAAAAAAAATTGGAAATATGATAGTATTTTGGATTTTTTTTTTACCTATATGTCTATCTGCCTCTTTTTCAGTTATCTCTTTTCTCCCTGTTCTTTTTGTCAATTACTGAAGAATATAAGATTAATAGGGTTGACGCAAGAACTTGAATTCAGACAATAATAAAAAAAAATTACAATTGCTTGAATTGTGATTTAAATACAATGAAATAGTAGGCGGTGGGTTCCTTCCGAAAGGCCGCCTGGTTTGGTACCATCGCTTAGTTTATTTCTGCCGCCAACTAGCAGTAGGTCCCCACTGTTGTGTTTCAATTTCAAGGACATTCAATCCAGTGAAATTAATGAGCATAATGAGACTTAATATTTATGTCTCGGGGTGACGTCCAGTCCAGTGCCATGTGGTGACTTGTAATTCAAAGTTATGTGTGGTGTTGCTTCTGTTAATAGGCAGGCGTGGCGCTTATCAGGCGAGCCATAGTTTGTTTCTAATTCAGTTTAAATAAATGTATTGTTTTTTAATAAAAAAAAATAACCTTCTAGTTATTCAGTTTATGTAAGTCACTAAACCAATGAGTTTATTTCTCAGCAACCATTTATTTATATAAGTTTCGTTCAATTCAGCAGAGCTGAGTGCAATCGCGCTTGTGCTCTTGTCGAAGCCTAACTGTGCTCTTTCAGTTATATAATAATGTACTCTGTGCTGTGCTCACAGCGTGTCACATTTTATTGTAAACAGTTACTCCACAGCGTCACAGCAATTAGAATTTCAAAGTGTTCCATATAGGTCATGTTTCTGTTGGTTTTCATTTCGTTTTTGTTTGAGCACGGCAAAATGATTGCACCTGATGTTAAGCGCACTGCAGTACCAAAAAACTAGCGACCACCGATACAATGAGTTTATCGGTGGTCACCAGAATAATGCCGGCTTGTATAATGCTTCTTCACACTCCGCAGAGGGAAGAAGTAAATTGAGGGGCCTGCGGTCTTCTGTGAGGCAGTGGTAACAATCCGGTCGCGGGCCCATTCATGCTGTGTATAAAACTCTTTACAGCGTGGCTCTACCACTTGAAAAATGCTGAATGCTGTGAATACCCTCGGTGTTTTGTTGCAGGTGGTTCTCGTATAATGTGAAGAGGAGTACACGCAGGCAGCACATGTGCCGCAAGCACGGGCCATGGCCTCCCGAAGATAGTGTCAGGTAAGAATTTTTATCCCCAAAAAAAAACTTTAAAGTGCTCTACCGAAAAGTTGACGTATTGCCGCTTTAGTGGTTTCGCTTTTCCACTGATATGAGCTCTGTATTCTAGCTGGTCGGTACCTAATATGTTTATGGCCAACTAGTTTTTAATGGCTTTACTTATGGTGAAAAACCCGCCATAGTGACTCCTGGCCTATTTATACTGTAGAGTACTGTAGTCAAAAGCCTACAGCGTGGCTCTACCAATTACTAAGTATGTTGTCCTGACCACAAAATAATTTTCTTTTTCCACTTGCCCTTATCCCATTCGCAGTGGGGCCGGCGCAACCTAATTTTTATAGAGAAATTCGGCTTGTTATTTTTACGACCGGCCTGCCTGACGTCATACTTCCTGGGGAGAAAACACCCGAAACACAAATGTTAGTGGCTACACCACAAAATAATGTTGACATCAATTACCATCTGCATTCTACAAACCCTCACGTAAATCGCGAATTAATTCTTAACGCGGCGCAAACGTGCACGAAATATACTTTAACCGCTGTATAATCAGTACACCTGAAATAAATTAGAAAAGAACGGCGAAAGTAAACCTCGTTAAGTTTTATCATAACGTGAGAGGCGGCCGGGTTGCCCGGCTCGAGAGATGGCAGTTTGTATGGACCGGCACGAACCGCGTCGTGCGCTGACTTGATTGCATAGTGCAGGGTTAGGGCATCGATGTGCTGAATTGTTCAGGGATTTAAGGAATTTTTGAGGTGGAACTTCTTTAGAATCATTGTGATTTGAAAATCGATGAAACGCAAATGCGTCACGACAAAGAGATGAATAAATAGGATTTGCACAGTGCAGGGTTAGGGCATCGATATCCCAATTGTTCAAGTTTTATGATTTAAGGAATTTTTGATGCGAAACTTCTTTAGAATCGTTGTGATTTGAAACTCGATAAAACGAAAATGCGTCACGACAAAGACAAACATATTCATAAATAGGATTTAGTCTGCGAGAGAATGAGATATATTACAAGTATGCTATCACGTGTCTTTCCGCCTGCGTACAACGAAGCCTTCGGAAAATGTGTCATAAACAAAGTAAGATATCATTCACTTGTTTCATTTTTTGCATTTGCGTATTATAATTCGTTAGTTAATTAATTTATTTTAATAATTCTGAGGTTTCAATTCTGCCATGTGTGATTTGCACACACACTTTTGTTTTTCAAACTATTATGTCGCTCTGCTGGGCAAAACACTTAATAAATAAGAATGTAAGATTATTCATCTTACTAACAGCGTTCTAAAATTAGGAAACCCGAGAGCTTTGTTTTTCCGGTCATGTGCGATTTGAACTCGCGCAACGGGGGTTCTTTTTGTTTATAATATGTCTATATGCAAATGGGCAAGTGGGTCACCTGATGGTAAGTAATCTCCACCGCCCATGTACGCCCATAACATCAGAAGAATCATGGGCGTGTTGCTGACCTTAACGAAAAGGGATAATTAGGGATTGGGAAGGGAAGGGGTATTTGGGCCCTCGGATATCTCACTTACGGTACGAAACCCAGCACAGAAAAGTTACGCAAAAATATTCATCGAGTTAGAATAAAGTATAAGAATCTTTTACCGGCATGATACCTCCATGTAGTGACGTCACTAGTTGGTGTAATAACAACTTCCTTCCGGCTTATATGAGACCATATTAAAATGTTATGTAAACCAACTCTGAATAGGAAATCACGAAATTGTGGCTTTAGTGTTGAGCGAAAATTTGGTTTAATTTTCTTGATGGACGAACAATAGGCATCAAGGCGATGCAGAAGCTTACGTCTGTATCTCTGAAAGGGTAGGCAGATGAACAACAAATACACCCACGGCCCGTTGAGCTTCTTTTCATGATACAAATACTGAGCCATTTTTGTGTGATTTTTCGAAACGAAAATTCAAACACAAATAACTGCCTTGGGATTTGATGATGCTTATTTAATTGAAAAGCAAAGCATTAATTAATTATACTACTGAACTTATAATGCTGTATTAAAATCGGCATAATTCTCTGATGACCGACAAACAATGAGTTTATCGGTGGTCGGTAGTATTTTGGACTGCACTATGCTTACCATCAGGTGTAGTGCGGTCACTTTGCCGTGCTCGGATAAAAAAATCAAAAGAAAAAAATAAATTAAAACACAATCCCCGACACACATTCATAAAACGCGACGGAACGGAAATAAGAGAATGGTCGATTAGTGACTCGACTGGTCGCACCGCCTGCCGTTTACTCCGCTTAACTCGTTTGAACGCGGTGGCTTAGCGTTTAAGCCGGATTACCACTGTTTGGCAACAGTTAAACTTACTGTTTTTCAAAATGTTGCCGTTAACACCGTGTTTTTATTGTGGACTAAAGCGCTGCGGATTGTGTAACTGTAGTTACGGCCTTCTTTGTGTTTGGTGTTGTCATGTACTAAGTTACAGATTAAAGAGCTTATTTTTACTACTTACTTTTCATTCCCGACAAAAAGCGTGTTATAAGTTATGTGGGTGGTCAGTAGAGCCACCAGCCAGTTTTATATAGAGCATGAATAAGCCTTTTCCAACTGATGTTCCACACAAGGCGTGTGGATCACTATGGCTGGTTTTAACACCACGTGTACGGTGGTCGCTATCCGGGTGGATATGAATCCTACCACCAACCAGTAAAAGCAATTTCCCCACACCAGTGCCGACTATTGGATAAATCATTTGCATACCCAGAAATACTTATTTTAACCAATACTTAACATTTTAAACCTTAGTTAGTACTACTCGTCCATAATGGTCCTATACTTACATGTATTAATGGAGACGTCAATTGCCTTTCCTCACCCGCTGGTAATTTCCTTGCCAGAAAATTTCTTCTTAGTTCCGAGCCGTTTCATCGTGCAATGCGACCAGTTTAAGTAGACACCTTCCCGTCGTAGGGTGACCATGGTACTGACTTTTTATTTGCAGGTGTTATTCTAATATGTGTTTAAATCGTTCAAGTAAATAAATAAATAAATGTGAACATTTAGATGTTTGTATTTTTGACGAAAAGAGGATGTTGCTTGCCATATAGGTGGCACACCTGCCCATAAATAGAAGCAAGGTTATATTTCTTTCCTGTTTCCTTATGAAATCATTTTACGTGGCTTATTTTAATAATTTCAAATAGAAGTTTTTTGGACGCCATTTCATACGAATGATATCAAAAGTAAGTTATTTAAATAATTAAATATTTATGAAACTTCATGTGTGTGCATACGACCAAGTATCACCGCATGACTCCGGGACAGTAGAGATAATGTCAAGTGTGGTAGAGCCACGCTGTAGACACTGTTGTAAACTGGCTCGACCGGGTCATTACCACTCTCAGAGAAAACCGACGTAGAATCGTTGCTGCGATTCGTACGGTGCGTGAGATATTCGGAGGCTCAAATCTCCCTTTCCTTTCCATACTGTAATTATCCCTTTCCTCCAAGATTAACAACGCGCCCATGATTCTTCTGGTATTGCGGCGTACATGGGTGGTGCTCGTACTGTACTCGTTGTCTTTGTTATAAAAACCTACATCCTATATTATCGAATCGATACAAAAAATATCCCAAATTCCTCGTCACCGTACCGTAGGGCTCTTGTTACGGTGGTTCTCGCTGGTTCTTGCACGTTAATAAGCTCCCACGGGATATAAAATTGGCCATAAATTCCGTTTTGAGACTTCCCCCGTTGAGAACAGCTATTGAAGACGTGGCCTCTCTAATTTGAAAGTAGGCGAGCATTTATATACGTTTTTGTACGATAAACTTAATGTCAAATGTAATTTATTGCGATAATTACAAGGTGGTAGGTCCCTCGTATGCGAGAGGCCGTCTGGGTTGGTACAACCGCTTTATATATTTCTGCTTTCAAGCAACACTGTGTAAGCACTGTTGTGTTTCATTTCGAAGGACATAGAAGCCAGTGAAATTACTGGGCATTATGAGACTTAACATCTTATGTTTCGATGTGACGAGCGCAGTTCAGTGCCATGCAGTGCTTTATAATTCAAAGTTCTGTGTGGTGTTGCTTCTGTTTATGGGCGTGGTGCTTACCTTCTTCTTGTCATTCAATCAAATGAAAAAAAACGTAAATTGGCAGTGATGTGCTTAATCTTAGAAACCGTGATTTCTTGGGTTAATCACAATTTGTGTTTGAATTTTAGATCCGAAAAATCAAACATGAGTTGTTGGCTCCCCACTTATAATATCAAGGGATATAACTAATCCGGAAAACTATTGTTACACTAGGTCCACTTCTGACTACCCTTTTACGATAAAAGAGTTTCTGGTGAACTATCACTAACGACTCTATATCTGCCTCCTATTATTTTCTCACACTCTTTGCTTTAATTCGAATGGAGAAAACATGCAAAACAGGCTTGTAGGAAAAAAACTTTTTGAGTAGTGAAAAATAAACTTACAAATTCCAACTAGATTTATTCCCAAACCTCAAGTAACCAATTAACGAAACCCCGAGTTAATTTAAAAAACTGTCGGGGCGGCGATATCGCTGGCGTGCGCCAAGGCCGTTGCAGATACCACTGGCGATTTGCAATTCAAGCGGTGAGTGGTGCGACAGACTGATAACTGCCTTACAGACCTTCACCCACTTCGTGAAGATTTACAGTCGCGCCCTACCTGTCTGGGGGAGACTTATTTGTGTGAAGAGAACTTGGTAAAAACTAGAATAATAGAATTGGAAATGAAGAAGGAATATTTAATAAATCCACAGTATTACGCGCATACAAAACGACAGAAATTAAATGATAACACATTTTTTATAGCATAGATCGGCAAACGAGCAAGTGGGTCACCTGATGGTAAGTGATCTCCACCGCTCAAGTACTCCTACAATACTAGAAGAATTAAAGGGAAGGGATAATTAAGGGCTTGAGGATATGATTTGATCTCACTCACCGTACGAACCGCAGCAGCAGCCGCTACTATACGTTGGTTTTATGCCGGCTCATTTATGCTGTAGACAAAACTGTCTACAGCGTGTCTCTAACACTAATGAAATGAATGTTGTAGCTCCATTCAGATGTGCTAGTCTCTTTTTACTGTCGCTTTTTCGTTTCATCGAATTTTCAAATCACAACGGCGCTAAAGAAGTTTTAGTTTAAAATATTTATGTCCTAGAAATGTATTCCGATATGGTACTACGGAGGTGAACATCTTGTATTGTACACTATACCCTGCTTTAATTTGACCACAAGTTTCTGTAAAACGTTGTAAATGATACACAACACCACTGTAAATATGTACGTCAGCAGCTGTCGACACGGTTCATGTAATTATTCATATTCGTGTTCGCGCCTCGTATTTAAATCACTCGCAAATTGGTAAATGTTTCAGTTAATAAAATTAATATGTATTTCGAATTGCATTTAAACGTTGTTGTAGTTTATTAAATATTTGAACATGGATTCGCACGGCAAAGTTACTACATTACACCTGATGGTAAGCGTAGTGCAGTCCAAAAAACCAGCGACCCCGACAAACAATAAGTTTATCGGTGATCACCAATATCATGCCGGCCTGTATAAATTATTTTCAACACTCCGAAGAGGGAAGAAGCAAATCGAAAACTTGTTTTGTTTTGCATATTATTTTACAGTACAGTAATAAAGTTCAAGCGCGTTTGATACTTGACGGGACCATCCGAAGTCTACCTTAATTGTTGATCTAGATATAATCATTTTGGTAGAATCAACTCGAACAATCAATTTTAGTTGTATTGTTTCTTTCCAATAGTTTTAATTTCATTGCTTTTTTCATCCTGACAGGCTTAAAAATAACTAGCTTTTACTCGCGGCTCCACCTGCATTACATCGGTCTTATCCGATGCAATGTCTTATCCTATGTCCTAGTCCAGTTCGTAATACAGGTATATTACTGTAATTGTGTCAAATTCCCTCCAAAACCGTTCAGCCGTTAAGGCGTGATTATTTAAAACATCCTTATTCGCAAACACATAAATATTCAAACTTACAAACATCCAAATTTTCATATTTATTTAATAGTAGGATTCCAAAAGTCAGCATTACTAGAAATGCAAAAATATTCCACCATTTCGCTGAGTGCACGAAGTTTTGCAATAAAACTGAACTCGCCGGAGACGAGCGACGTAGCTGTTGTTTGCGTTTGAAAGGGGCGGAAACCTCCCGATGAACAGTGACATATTGTCGCTATCTCTGTGCACCCACAATTTGCATCCCTCGTTCAATATCAATTTACTATATTCACCCCCGGTTTCTCAAAGGTTGATCAAATCAACATACAACTAACAGAATTTAGATTTTGAAACCGCTGTCAAATCAAATCAAATATTAATTATTTTATTAAATGCCCCCTCTCAGTAAACACATCCAGATCCGAAAGAAATATTTGTGGACTTACAAACATTTGTCTTGGCGCGGGAATCGAACCCGCGGCCGCTCTCTTCACAGCCGGCTACTCGCCCATTGCGCCACGGAGTCACATATTCCTGATACATATTTTCATTTATCTGACTGAAATATATTTTCTTCTGTAAAATTACTAAAGTAAGTCATTGTTGTTCCAACATTTTATTTAACAAGCTTAACTGAACCAACGCGACGCTGGAACGAAATATTTTGTCTGCCACGGAATCCATTAAGTTGTCAGATCGACCCTTGGAGACTCGGTGGATTTCTCAGAAAAATGCATCGCTATTTTCTCTAACCATACTAAGAGACATTTTTATGAATGGATGAACCTAGATAGATATATATAATTAAATAGAATAATTTTATATTCACTATACTAAGTATAATCTTTGTTGCACACCAAATCTTTAATTTTTACCTTTTGCTCGTGGTAGGATTTGCATATCCACCCGGATAGCGACCACCGTACACATGGTGCATTAAAACCTGCCATAGTGATCCACACGCCTTGTGTGGATCGGGTTTCAGTGTATATCCCGATCTCTCGAGGAGCTTGCGACATGACATGATGGTTTGTTGGGGCGGGTATAGGGATATACCCCTATTAATAAATATAAATTATAAGGATATATCCTTGTATCCTACGCCTGCATCGGTCATCCGCCTATCCTGTCGTAGGCCGCTCGATTTGCTTCTTCCCTCTCCGAAGAGGAAAGAAGCATTTATACAGGCCGACATGATTCTGGTGACCACCGATAAACTCATTGTTTGTCGATGGTCGCTACTTTTTTTTTATTGCACTATGCTATGTCACATATAGTATTCACGAACGCATAATGACGGTTTCTGTACACGTGGTTGGTCCATTTTTGGCGCTAAACACAAATGGACCAATCACGAAGACACATATCGACACAAGAGCTCACTCAAGTGTTGCTGTGACTATACTTACGTTTATGACTTTCCCATAAATGTATATTATGTGTTCTACTCTTTGCTAAAACAATTTTGAAGTAACACTTCTTTAGCACCGTTGTTATTTGAAAATTCGATGAAACAAAAAAGCGACAGTAAAAAGAGACAAACATGTTTCTAAGTAGGATTAAGCCTGCGAGAGAATGAGATAGATTACAAGTATATAGTGTTTTCTGTAATCTTCGTCTCCTCTTTGTTGATCTCATTCTCTTGTAGGCGACTTTTCTGAAGTTTAACTTCTGCCGTGTGTGAATTGCACATACACACTGTTTTTATTACATAATATTGTACACAGTATGAATTATTCCCATATTTCCATAATGTCTAAACCAATAATTTCTTTCGATACATACTTCGTACAAAGTAAACAGAAAGCACTCCCGGCTATCTGGAATTAAATCTTATTTGTAGTTTTTGTGTATAAACAAATAACCAGCGAGCAATAACTGAGAGTGTTTGCGATGGTACCGTCAACACAAACAGCAGAACTGATCCAATAAACGTTATACAAAGGTTTTTAGCTATCGCAATTCGCGAACAATGTCGAACAAATGCAAGAGATTCTCACAATCAAATTGGATAAAGGGGAACGCCCATAAAATGCCTGGAAATGAACAGAAACTTCAAATAGTCAAATAATCTATTTAGATTAAAATAAGACTATTTGTATTATTCTCAAGTTTTACACACTAGGGGAAAAGTATTATAATTATTATTATAGTATTTAATTTGATTGTCGTAAATGTACATGAATGTCGAATTTGGCATTAGTAAATACAAGCAGTAAGTCGTATTTGACAGATAATTTTTCTGTTTAAGTTATTCGTATGTACCAAACTTTTTGCTTCCGATTCGACGTCCGCTCTAATATAATACCTCGTTGTTTTATCTATGAATGATCATATATCCTTAACCTATTTCAATGACCGATACATATTTGTACTTGTCAGATCCCAATTTCAACACGTAAAATATATTTTTGGCAAAATGTTTTTAACCAGCTTCCTCCAAGTTATTGGAAAGACATTTTAATTGTAATAGATTTACTTTGATTTTAACTACAAATTGGTGTATAATTCATTTTTGTTCATCTTAGGCATTTTTTTGTATGGGGGATGGGCATTCCCCTTTGCATTCTGTTCGATGCGTTCGAATTTTTATATCATTTGTTTTTGTTCCATATTTGAAGACTGTACATTTTAATCATAGACAGTGATTGGTTCATTGTGAATGTGGCTTAATTAAAATAACGATTATAGTATGTAGGGATAATATATAAATAAAAACACGGTAAGATACGGATTATATTGTTTCGTGGATAGCAGTGGCAACGAGAGACTTTCAATCTCATAACACCCAGACCTAAAACAAATATTTATGGATCCGGCAAATATTGTCTCGGTGTGGGGATCGAAACCGTGGCCTCGCGTTTCGCAGTCGGCACCCTCCCACTGCGCTACGGGGACTGTCAAATAGATTAAATTAGCCGCCGACTAAAGCTTATTTTAAAGCAACGTCATTTGTTTTTATAACTTTTAAAATGGAAAATCCGTAAATGTAAAGAAATTTGTTCGTTTATTACCTACTAACGGTAGAGCCACGCGGTAGACAGTTTTGTCTACAGCATGTATGAGCCGGCTCGATGGGGTCGTTACCACTGTCTCACAGAAAATCGACGTAAAGTAGCGGCTTGCTGCTGCGTTTCGTACGGTGAGTGAGATATCCGGAGGCCCAAATATCCCTCCCCTACCTAATCCCAAATTATCCCTTTCCTTTAAGGTCAGCAACGCGCCCAGGATTCTTCTGGTATTGTGGGCGTACATGGGCGGTGGAGATCACTTACCATCAGGTGAACCACTTGCTCGTTTGCCGTCCTATGCTATAAAAAAATACAGCCTTTAAATGACGTGAACTACTGCTCGTTACAATAATTTTAACCAATGGATAATGCGATCGAGATCAATTTGGATGTAATGGAAAACTTAACCCTGGCATTGACCTCGACAAGCTTGTGATAAAGATGATAACTTTACTGCCAGTAGTAATTATCTATTAATGGCCGTTACTAATAATCGATCTTAGATTGATTATCCGGATAGATTATGGTAATCAACTAATCAAAAGACCCTTCAAACTGTATTCTGATTGGATTTCTAATATTGTTCAAGAAAAAAGATTTATTATATTTTTGTTACTTTTCTTATGTGAGTGTGAGTGCCATGTATGTCGGGTATAATGGTAGCTATTTACTCAAAAGGCCCATCCATGAACTGCTGTATATTACACTAGCATAATTCTGCAAAATCAATGTCTGGACATTAAAAGAGGCCATAACCCTATATAACATATGTTTGCTTCGGCATTTATTCTCATAACTAGTCACGAAATGACGATGAAAATATATACTAATTAAAAAAAATTGTGACATGTAAAAGTGATATTTATGATCCAATTTACAGAATAAATAATTTGAATTTATCCGCAGAATCGAACTATGATTGCTTATTGAGAATGGTCATTAAGATTAAGCGATGTACTTTTTTTGTCGGAGCATGGTAAAGTGACTGCACTACACCTGATGGTAAACGTATTGCAGTCCAAAAAACCAGCGACCACCGACAAACAATGAGTTTATCGGTGGTCACGAGAGTCATGCTGGCCTGTATAAATGCTTCTTCCCGGGCCCGCGACAGAACAGGCGAATAATCAGGCATAGGAATACAAGGATGCCCCAACCAACCATCAAGTCATGTCGCAAGCCCCTCGGGAGAACCGGATATACACCGGCTGATCCTAGAACGCGATCCACACAAGTGTGTGGGTCACTATGGCAGGTTTTAACCCCATGTGTACGGTGGTCGCTATCCGGGCGGATATGAATATCCTAGCAATCTTCTTCAACTTCGTCACATTATTAATAATATTTCTCATTAGATTGCTTTAGGCATATTCTTTTTTATGTAAACAAGATTAAAATGATATAACGTGTTATACGCAGGTGTAAAATTGATTATCTACATTCAAGTCTGATATTAATTATGTAATGATAAAGTATTTGGTTTATGTGGTTGCGTGCTGATTGACAGAAACCCAGCCAGATGCGACAATTGAAAACGAGTAACCCGGTAAACGAGTAAGTGGGTTACTTGATGGTAAGTGAACTCCATGGCCTATGAACATACACTATACCTGATCATGGATGTATTGCCGACCTTAAAGAAAATGGTGATTAAGTGATTGGGAAGGGGAGGCGGTTTGGACTTCCGGATATCTCACTCACTGTACGAAACAAAACATAAAGCTGCTACTTCGCGTCAATTTTTAGAGGCAGTGGCAACAATCCGGTTGAGCCGGCCCATTCGTGTTGTGGACAAACTGTTTACAGCGTGGCTCTACCACTTATAAAACTGTATCTATATTCCTTGTTCTGGAAATGCGACTCAACAGAATAAGCCATGTTTCGTGATCTCTTCAAATTATCACTTGAATACTGGCTGCCATAATTATCTATTTTATATTTGTTTAGGGATGAAAGCTTTTCTTACAACATTAGTGTCAGTATTAATTTCTAATTGTATATTTCTTGAACTTGTAGGTGGTAAACGAGGCAGAAGGTGTCGCAGCGGCATGCGCGTGGTGTTGGCCGCGCTGACGGCGCTGGCGGCGCGTGCGCTGGCCGGCCCGCACGAGCACCGCGCCAGGCACCACGCGCCCGATCATCCCCTCCATTTTCCTGCGCCACCCGGCCCCCCCGAGCCTTACCGCGGTCACGGCGAGGCCGTCCGCTACAACCCCGAGCTCGACACCATTCTACCTAGGCTGGAGGATCACGAGACCTCGTCCAAGCGCGCCAGTGACGCAGAAACCTCCTCCAAGAGAGCAAAGTATGACGAAAGATTTTACTCAAACCATGAGCGGGTCGAGCAGCCCATGGCTGATGAACCGATTTTGGAACAGGAGGAAGAAGATCCTCTGGTCGTTCGCACTAGAAAGGGAAGGGTGAGGGGAATAACGCTTACTGCCGCCACCGGCAAGAAAGTCGACGCGTGGTTCGGCATACCGTATGCCCAGAAACCAGTCGGTGACCTCAGGTTCAGGCACCCAAGGCCCACTGAAAGTTGGGGCGAAGAAATACTGAATACGACAACACTGCCACATTCATGCGTCCAAATAGTAGATACGGTGTTCGGTGATTTCCCTGGCGCAATGATGTGGAATCCCAACACAGATATGCAGGAAGACTGCCTGTATATTAACATAGTGACTCCACGCCCTCGGCCGAAGAATGCAGCTGTCATGCTCTGGGTCTTTGGTGGTGGTTTTTACTCGGGGACAGCTACTTTAGATGTTTATGATCCTAAGATTCTTGTCTCTGAAGAGAAAATTGTGTATGTGTCGATGCAATATCGAGTTGCGTCGCTCGGCTTTTTATTCTTCGACACCGCTGATGTACCTGGCAATGCTGGACTTTTCGATCAGTTGATGGCATTGCAGTGGGTTAAAGATAACATTGGGTACTTTGGAGGTAATCCTCACAATATAACATTATTTGGAGAGTCAGCTGGTGCTGTTTCAGTGTCCCTGCATTTACTATCTCCGCTCTCAAGGAACATGTTTTCTCAGGCGATAATGCAGTCTGGAGCTGCGACCGCACCTTGGGCTATTATTTCAAGGGAAGAGAGCATCTTGCGTGGTATAAGACTAGCTGAAGCTGTTCACTGCCCACACTCTAGAACGGACATGGGCCCTATGATAGAATGTCTTAGGAAAAAAAGCGCAGACGAACTAGTTAATAACGAATGGGGAACATTGGGTATATGTGAATTTCCCTTCGTACCAATCATTGATGGTTCTTTCTTAGATGAAATGCCTATTAGATCTTTAGCGCACCAAAATTTTAAGAAGACAAATATACTAATGGGATCAAATACTGAGGAAGGTTACTATTTCATACTGTATTACCTGACAGAACTTTTTCCGAAGGAAGAGAATGTGGGAATAACAAGGGAACAGTATCTTCAAGCAGTAAGAGAGCTAAATCCTTACGTCAACGATGTGGCAAGGCAGGCAATAGTTTTCGAATATTCTGACTGGTTGAATCCTGAAGATCCAGTGAAGAATCGGAACGCGCTAGATAAAATGGTAGGGGACTATCATTTTACTTGTGGAGTTAACGAATTTGCTCATAGATACGCTGAGACTGGCAATAATGTATACACGTATTACTACAAGCACCGCAGTAAGAACAATCCGTGGCCATCCTGGACTGGAGTGATGCATGCTGATGAAATTAACTACGTGTTTGGAGAACCGCTTAATCCTGGAAAGAATTATTCTCCCGAAGAAATTGAGTTCAGCAGGCGCTTGATGAGATATTGGGCCAATTTCGCCAGATCAGGGTGAGTTCGGCAAAATTATTATTTTTATTATACTATGTCATTGTACAAACCTACGAAAAAAAATTATTCCCCTTTTTCATTTTAACCTAATTTGAGAATGTGTATCTTTGGGTATATATCCGCTTAATTATAATAAAACAGTTCATCTAAACAATACAAACTTTGTAAACATCAGTACTTACATACTAAATAATTTAATTGATATCACCTTCCATGTATTCCAGGAATCCATCACAGAATCCCAAAGGAGATATGACTAAAATCCACTGGCCGGTGCACACAGCGTTTGGCAGAGAATACCTGTCATTGGCAGTAAACTCGAGTGCAGTGGGCCACGGATTACGGGTGAAGCAATGCGCGTTTTGGCAGAAGTATTTGCCTCAGTTGATGGCTGCTACAAGTAAGATAATATCTTTTAATAATCTAATAACATAGCCCCAATATGATATACCGTGGTGAGAGGGCTCTATCTTAATTTTCACACAAAACAAATGATGTATCGGGCTTCTGTTACATTCGGCTATATTAATTGAAAACAATTCTAAACTAAAAATTATAGTATCATTATTTCACACGAAATCTATATAAAACGGTAGCTAGAATTTGATTAGACCAGTCGGAGGCTCATTCATCCTCTCTATTTCCCATTTCTCTAAAAGTTAGAAACGCAGTCATGACTTCCTTGATGGTGTTCATGGGCAGTGGTACTTACCATTACTAATATGATTCCACCAATCATATGCTACATAACCTAATGTTCATTGGTCTTGCTAATTATCTATTTTATTTTTTTCAGCTAAGCCAGAGCCTCCAAAGAATTGTACTAATGCTGCGACGTCTGACTGGATGCCGCGCGACTCTCTCAGTCTGGGCTTCATCACCCTCGCGGGCTTTACACATACCATGTTGTTCAAATATATCATATAAATAATATATTGTGTATAGCAAGCCTTCTATTATCATTTGTAATTTTGTTTTTACGTTAATCTACTAATAAAAGTTAGTTCCTATTGATTTTTGATGAAGATAAAAACGATCGTGTGTGAACTGCTTGTAACCATGAAAAAACGTTTTTTAATTTTAGTGTATATGTTGCCGTATAGTGAATCTCTTAGGATATTTTCTTATTGATTTATTTTTATAGTGTTATAAATTTAGTATATGTTTAATTGTAAGCCAACTCAAGTGTTAAATTGCGCTAAGTCCATACGTCTAGAAATATTGCTGTTAAGTTCCAATAAAATGTTTAAGTGGTGAAAATATTGTTTGTGAAAAATAGTGTTAAAAGTGGGAGTGATTTCTCCACCAACATATCACTTGTTAATAACAAATTATACATAGAAATATAGTAGTCGTAATTTTGTCTTAGCAGATAAGTCTCTACATATCTCTTGGATGTAGGTTAAATTCAGCCAGGGGTGTGAAGTCAACTTTGTCTTCTATAAGTATATGTAATGATGCAGAAAATTCTCAAATGTAACTTTAAATGTCGATAAAAGTGATTTACGGAGTTGTAGAGGATGTATAATGGATAACTGTTAGCTTTAATGCGCCTATAATACATATCACGCAAGGCATAGAATCGTTTAAGTTCATTCTAGCCTTAGAACTGTAAGATTAATATTGTAAGCTAGTTCATTTCGCAACTCTGTAGAGGACCAATATTAGAAAGTTGTACGTGTATTAATGGTTTGATGGTATGCAACAGTAAAAAAAAGAGATCGGAAAGTTAAATTTTTTACAGTTGCTTCATGTGTTCTTTACTCTGAAGCAATAGTATTTTGAGGACATCGAAGAAGATAAACTTCTCTAGTTGTACTGACGGTTTGACGTAGCAGTTCTAAAACAAGACGAGAAGGGAAAGAATGACGATTAGCAGAAATGTTCACTGCCCACATTGGACTTATTTTGACTGACGATTGAAAACAATTTCGGGAGACAAATCTATTGTTTATAGTTCTATAGAATTCCAATATACATACCAAGCAGAAGAAATGTTAATATTGGCTTTGGTAATTACTAAAGAAGGGAAAAGGATAAAGAGCGCATGTCTCCAAAGAATCGAGATATACATTATCAAAGAACTGGCATAACGAAATGCGTGGTTAGTAAAGCGTTTAGTATAATAAATGTGGTAGGGCATTCATATATATTACCTTACTTAGGGTCAAACACATATAGTTTAGGGAACTTAGTGTCCAGCAGTTCAGCTTTCGAATATTGGTGTAACACGATTTAGTAACAAATTATATACATATACATAGGATCTTTGATTCGGTAAGTTAAATATTAGTACAATATATTACTCTTGCAACAGCTGAATTTTAATACATTTCAATCGATGTAAATAAACTTTGTTTAGTCGTCGTGCCCTGATCTTTTTGATGGGCTTTTACAATAGGGTAGTTGATTTAATTTCTTAGTTGATGTAATCAATAAAAATAAACTTTAATTCACAGAATATTGAACACGCTCAAAAGAAATGAATGTCTTTCGAATGGGTCGTTGATAAATTAAAAAAGGTTGCACGACTACTAACGTGACGTCGTAACGGATACGGCGTGAACGTGCGAGGGAGATAGCAATTTACTACATCGCACTGACTCGGTAAAATATTAACTGCTCTTTCATTTCCCAGATTTTTTTTAAAATTCTTTTAAGTTTTTCCAGCTTATATTAATAATGTATAAATAGAAAATAAAACTACCCTATTGTTGCCGTGGTAACGGTATAGTTAACGATATAAAATCTGTTGTGAAAGACGATACCTTATGAGATATAGTAATGCTAAATGTAATTTTTAGTAGAGACTAAAGCTTTGATTTCGTCATTGTTTCGACATCTTTAGGCGTTGTTTATACTGGTGATGTGATAGGTATTTGAGAAGTTAGAATTTCGAAAAAACTTGAGATTGTAGAAATTAGGAAAAATATACGTTTAGTATTTAATGTGAACTAATAACATAAATACTATTGTGATAAATTTAACGATTATAAAATCACTTATTTTTAAATAGCAACCATATCATAGCAAAATTAAAGCAATAAACGTAATTAGCTTATAGAGGTAAATTATTTATTTAAAATTATATTCAAATATAGAAAAGCGGACTTAATCCAATGTAATGACCCAAAAGACAGCACTCGATACTCAAATGAAATGAAATGAAATGAAATGAAATGAAATCATTTATTAATCATGTAGGCAATTGAAATAGCGCTTATGACAAGTCAGTACAAAAGTAAAAGAAACTTATATTACATAGAAATCAGTATCAACTAATGTATACATACATACATAGCATCATCAAAATACACTCGGCAATTACACTAAAACTATTTATAATTATTATTTTTCCATATTTTTACTACAAATACCAACCACGTCACCAGCAAACGCATGAGTGTATGTAATCTTCTCCGCTGATGTCTGTAAGTGTAACATAGTGCCAGTATTTACTTAAAAGTACACGTTCGACTTTTCACGAACTACGCTTATTTTTATCTGCGTATAAAAAACTATATAGTGCCTCTTGTCCACTTTTATAAATATTGATATGACACTAACATAGGTACTGGTAGATATAGTGATGCGTTGTATTTTTAATGCACCTTTTTAGTTGGATTTATTGATTTGCTAAAGAGGCCGGTGGTAGACGTGTAGTGCCAAAGGTAACTGAGAGGGAAACACAGAATCTTCCGTACTGGTACCATAAATAGAATATTCTTTCCCTTATTTAAATATAAGTAGATTAATAAAAAATACACTATCCAGTTGCATTTATTTAGCTTGGTTATTTGTGCCATATAATTTTATTACATTTATTTAATTAAAAAAAAATAACATATCCAATTAAAAATTAATTGATTAACAATTTTAAATTTACAATTGAGACTCAATACAAAACACAGTAATGATATTTGAATTATATACCATAGAAATATATATTTGTAAACATATAAAATAATCTAGTAATATTTTTGGCAAAAATATTGTTATTCTAACATTTTATTTTACCGTAAAAAAGTTATCATTTAATTATATAAACGTTGCATTTAATTCGAAATTTGTTATTTTATTTCGGTTAATTAAGATTGTATTCGGTGAGGAAATTATTTATGTATTTAATTTTGCTAAATTAGTACCTTGTAAGAAAATTTCAAAAGGAATCTGCAATGTCTGCTTGGCTGTATTACATTCTACAAATTTATGAACTAAAACGATTGGCCTAAAATGGCATGCGATGACGTAATATGGAATGGCCTAGTATTATCGCATTGTTATTTTAAATTCGAAGTTATATTTTTAAATTCTAATAACGAACATGATTCGTGTAAATTATCCAAATATATATTATATTATTATATTAGTGCTATGATTGCATTACTGTATGTTTGCAACGTTTGTGTTTAATTATAAAAATAAACGCTTGTAAATAGTATGTTGTTTTATTTAAGAATATTTATAGAATGTATAATAAGTCGAGAAGTTTTTGATCTGTTAAAGTTATCAAGCAACGGTTCAGTTTTTGAAACAAGCGTCTTCCTGATGGTAAGTACACCGCCTGCACATCAAGAGAAACAACACCACACAGAACGTTGATTAACAAAGTACTCCATAGCATTGAAATTCGCTCGTTACCCCCGAGGTATAATTTTAGTCTTATATTGCCCACTGAACTGCGCTCGTCACCCCGAGACATAATATGATAATCCTCATAATGCCCAGTCATTTCACTGGCTTCAATGTCCTTCAAACCGAAACGCAACAGTGCTTACACACTGTTTGCTTGGCGGCAAAAATAGACAACGCGGTGGTACCAACCCGGACGGCCTCTCGCATACGAGGGACCTACCACTTTATGGCTGATCCTGGAGCGCGAGTCGCCTGAACGAACTACTATGGCGGGTTTTTCACTACCATGTGTACTACGGTGGTCGCTATCCAAAGGGTATAAAAATATCAGGTACTCTCCCACCAGCTTTGTTTCAGCTCTGGGTGTTTTGAGACCACAAGTCCCTTATAATTACAGATACCCACGATACACGTTAACCTAATGTGGGTTCAGGACTATGTGTGTAACTGTTGGGTGTACTTATTTATTACTTATTTGAAATTCTGCACCGTTAAATTATCGATATTGCCTATGTTCATCAGGGATAATGTAGGATTCTAATGGTGAAAGAATTTTTCAAATCGGTCCAGAAGTTTCAGAGCCTATTCAATGCAAACAATCTAATCTTTCCTCTTTATAATTAGTTTAGATAATAATAATATAAAAATTTTACCTTCCAATAAAATTTGTATTATGTTTCCTAAGACGTCTGAAGTCCATATTATGAGAGTACATCGCTTCCTTCCGTCGGTTTTCGGCTAGGTGTCGCTACTTTCCGTACGCTTCCGGCCTAAGCGCCCTCTGCTGGCCCTAGCTGTAAACTAATTTACACGAGACAAGCCACAATTTTGTTTCGTCATTGTTGGGCTCATAATGCATTGATGGATGTAATATTCACCAGGAAGACATCACTTGGACTTCAGACGTCTTAGGAAACATAATACAAATTTTATTGGAAGGTAAAATTTTTATATTATGTGTTCCGTTTGACGTCTGAAGTCCATATTATGAGAGATCTGTTTGTTATCTCCTGGTGGCTTGTATGTAAAGACGCAATAATGTGATCTACTGTAGTGTAAATTTAAATGAAGCTATTATGGAATTACCAATAATTTACTTTGATGTGTATTAGATAAATGTACTGCATTTAACAAAAAATAGTTTTGTTAATCAGCAAAACACTATACTTAAACTTTAACTAAGAATCAAGGTACAGAAACATATTGAGATAGCGATTTCTCCGAATTATTTGGAATATTGGAATCAAGTATATGCCTTTGGTAATATTTTCGGAACGTTGAACGTTCGTGCATCCAATTCGATTAGGAAATATTTCATTGATAGGATAGTTTTTAATCCAATTCAAAGAAGATACAGCTGCTCGAAAGCTGCCCGGTGAGGCTTCTATTCCTGCTTCCGACAGAAGTCGTTTCACCCAGTCACCAATTATAGTGGGTGAGGCAGGTTTGTAAGGTGCTTTGGTTGTAAGAAACAAATTCAATACAGAGTCCCTGATGTCTCGAGTCAAGTTTAAAAGCCTCTTTAGCCAATAGACAGGGTCAATATTTCGATCTGGCTATACTGGTTACTGTTTTACTATATCCGGGCAGTCCTGGATTTGTTAATAGGCCGTATAGGCCGCGGCCTATGGGTGGCAGTCTCATAGGGGCGGCAGATTTCAGAGGACGCTCACTCGATTTAAGTATAAAAGTACTAATTATCTTTAAATAATTAATAATTTTATAAATAACTTTCTAACTCATTCGTTTATTTAACTTTAGTACCTTCCTTAATATTTGTATTATGGAAGGAAATGGAAAATTATTAAGTATTTTAGAAACCTTCATACACACATATATAAACTGTTTACATGGGGCGGCGGAAATAAAGTGGCAAACTCAACTCAAAAAATATAAATCCGGCACTGTGTCAGGGGGAGCTATTTCATGGGAGAGTAGATAGCAGAGGACAGTACTCTCTCCAGCATGAAGCATGGAGGCCGAGTACATGTCTATGGCAGATGCTTGCAAAGAAGCAATCTCAAAGCTCTGCAATATGAAATTACTAATCACATGTACCCCATAGTGTTAAATAATGATTGTCAGAGTGCACAAAAGCTAGTAGATAATTGTTCTTTACATAAAAGAAGTAAACATATTGATTTCCATTATTTTTTAAAAGATGCTGTTAAAGAAGAAAAAAAAAAAAATATTATTATAAAGCATTTGCAAACTGATGACCTGCCGGCTGATGTACTTACTGAAGCTCTCAGTCCCAGAAAGCATCATAACTGTGTTAAAAGCTTAGGACTTGTAAAAAAAATAACTATTTATGGTTGCATATTGTGCAATTATAGTTTCATTTGATGTGGATGAGATTATTAAAAAGTTACAATACATCAAGGACACGAACGCCATCTATTACCTATATTATGTACTAAGTTTACAAGTAATTGCCACTGTCTATGATCCCAGATCTGAATTGTCTTTTTATATGTAATAAAGTCAGTTGTTCGCCGCAATTGCAGCCATGTGTTTAAATAATATCCAAGCGAGATCGTAATGCCAACCCCTGCTGAACGCGTCGTGAAAGCAAGCGTTCGAGTCTGACAAGTTTCGAGAAACAAATGGGAACGACATGAGCGTTCTGCGAGGCAAACAGTTCTATAACCGGAGTTCCCCAATGTTTGTAGATTTCTTCGGTTGCCTCGCTTACCAAGTACCATTCTGCGATGCTTAGATCTCTCGACAAGTGGTCTGCCTCTGTATTGTACACTCCTGGTAGGTGGTGAGGTTGTGATGTGATCGTCCACCAGTGTCAGTAGTTTCATGGTCAAGTCCAATAGTTTTTTGTGATCTGGTCCTGGTTCTTTATATAGGCCACCACAGTCTTGTTGTCGCTCTGTAATAAGACTTCCGAGTCTTTTAGAGCTGTGGCTTTGGCTGATAAAGCCGCACACACAGCGTACATCTACTTTAAGTTGCAATGCCAGTTTATTTGATGGTGTCCCCAGGTACCTTGAATTCTCTGGTTCAGCACAGCACCCCATTCGTATGTCCGAGGCATCCGTGATCAAATAGTTTGTTGGTCTTGGACTTGGGTGAATCTCTGTTCCCAGGGAGATATTGTCTATCCACCATTGTATCTCGCGCCGCACTTCCATCGAAAATGGTTTGCTGGCGCGAGGAAACTTGCGAAGTTGAC
Organism: Amorpha juglandis; assembly: GCA_949126905.1. Taxonomy (NCBI): domain Eukaryota; kingdom Metazoa; phylum Arthropoda; class Insecta; order Lepidoptera; family Sphingidae; genus Amorpha; species Amorpha juglandis. The sequence continues at coordinate 3,609,162 of OX421368.1, forward strand.
TGCTGTGTCTCTGCAGCGTGCGGCAATGCAACCTTCCCCGGTGGGTGATGAAGGTCGCAGAGTTGACATACCCTAAGAGGCGTTGCACCTGCTTGAGGGTCCAACTGCCGGCTGTGAGACGATCCACTAAATACTGGCAGACCTTATTTAATTTGTCTAACGGCAGGGACTTTATATTTGTTTGTGTGTCCTCTAGAACGCCTAGAAATTCGACCGTCCTTGTTGGAGTGATGCTGTGTCTCTGCAGCGTGCGGCAATGCAACCTTCCCCAGTGGGTGATGAAGGTCGGAAAGTTGACATACCCTAAGAGGCTTTGCGCCTGCTTTAGGGTCCAACTGCCGGCTGTGAGACGATCCACTAAATACTGGCAAACGTTGTTTACTTTGTCTAACGGCAGGGACTTTGTATTTGTTTGTGTGTCCCCTAGAATGCCTAGAAATTCGACCGTCCTTGTTGGAGTGATGCTGTCTCTGCAGCGTGCGGCAGTGCAACCTTCCCCGGTGGGTGATGAAGGTCGCAAAGTTAACATACCCTAAGAGACGTTGCGCATGCTTGAGGGCCCAACTGGCGGCTGCGAGACGATCCAATAATGATGCCGGTTTTTCCTAGATTGACGCACCAACCCAAAATTTCTAGTAGGTGAAGTGCTAAGGTTATTTGGGTGGCGAGAGTGCTCTGTGATTGGTGAGCAATCAAAAAATCGTCGAGGTATACTACGACACGTAGAGCCTTGGATCGTAAAACCTCTGCTATCCAGTTTGTCACTGTTGTGAACCTCTTTGGAGCTACTGCCAAACCGAAAGGAAGGCATCTGCAGCAGCTGGCCCATGTAATTGAATCGGAGAAAGCGCCTGTGCTCCGGTTTTATGGGCAGATGATAATAAGCTTGGGAATATCGAGCTATTTATCTCTACGGTTAGTTCTACTACCCGACTTCTCCTTTCGCCCACCCTTTCTTTTTGAAATGGTATTTTCGAAATTTTTAGACATAGATGGCTCTGGAGAATTAGCTTTAGGCCGTCCAGAATTGGTTTGCTTTACAATTCCAACGACCCCACCAATCTTTTGAATAAATGAGCCTAGCCATCAGGATTGAACATATATTCTACCGAAGGGGGAATTCTAGCCAAGTCTTCTTATATAAACTTATCTTTTACAGCTTTTAACAAGGACCGAAGACGTTGTCCTGAGATATAAATTTATAATCTGAGCCATTACCGACCAAATCTTTAAGTTTATTGGAAATTGCAGATGAGTTTATAGCAGTATCCGACTTTGCTGACCAATCAATAAAAGTTTGCAAAGCAATATTAACCAATTCGTTTTGAGCCAAAAAAATAAAAGCATTTGAAAGCGTTGCCAAACTACGTTACATTTGAAACCAACGCAGTGGGGCGAAAGGATCTTCGAACCGTCTCAATTCTTCATTTACTCTTAACTCAGTAAATGTTGGAAATGCCACGTAATTTTTCTGGGTATCTGAGTAACGTACTGCATTCCATTACGGCGAGTCAAATCGTTGTATGGAAGAAATTTAAGCTATAAGGTCAGGAATCGCTTTAGAGACCGCTGGGTCTTTAATAGTAACATCTAAATTAGCAATATAATCAAACGTATTAGTATCTGAGGGTAGACGCAAAAACTCCTCATTTTGAATTTGAGAAGAAGCTGATGGCTCCACACTCATAGTGCTAGAATGAAAATGTCTAGAAGCCGATGACTGAGCCCTCGTATTGAATTAATTTGACAATAAAATTCGCACACAAAATATTATTTACATGACTCACCAGCTGTTGAAAAAGAATTTCAAACCTCCGTTCCAAGCTACGTTCCCGCTGTTATAGTTACGAGCCGGAGGGCTATGTCACTGCTTGATGACAATGATGAACCGCTATGCTCCTCGGATGCTCCATCCAAATCCGTAGGTGGTGGTGAGGCCGGCCGTTTTCTTGAAGAACCCGAACACGCGATACTTTTTTCACCCTTATCACTATTTTTATCCATATTGGAATAAATGCGTACGGAAAACCAAAATATTCAAAAATCTTATCGAAATTTCTACTTTATTCTCGAAATATCGAAGATTTAATTATTCTTAATACTTAAGATCACCTAACCGTCACGACTGTTTGAAAAACGACGCAACAATGACGAAACAAAATTGTGGCTTGTCTCGTGTAAATTAGTTTACAGCTAGGGCCAGCAGAGGGCGCTTAGGCCGGAAGCGTACGGAAAGTAGCGACACCTAGCCGAAAACCGACGGAAGGAAGCGATGTACTCTCATAATATGGACTTCAGACGTCAAACGGAACACATAATATACACTTCATGTACCTAATGTAAAAAATATGACGTATACCCAATTCCTATGTCGTAGATATAATATTATTGATTAATTAAATGATTTATCAATGTTATTGTTTTTCATTTGTTCTTAACTATCTTATTAAAGGAATAAGTTGTCAATTCGCCTATAATATGTTTTTATGTATGCCCCAAGAATAATTTACTAAGTGGCAGGTCTCTTCTATGCGTGATGCCGTCTGGGTAGTTTTTTCCGAGCACAGAAAAGTGACTGCATTACACCTGATGGTAAGCGTAGTGCAGTCTAAAAAACTAGCGACCACCGACAAACAATGAGTTTATCGGTGGTCACCAAAATCAGGCCGGCCTGTATAAATGTATCTTCACACTTCGAAGAGCAAAGAAGGAAATCGAGGGATTTGCAACAGGACAGGCGGATGACCGGCACTAGTGTACCGGTTGTCACCCGGAGAAATAAGATGTTAAGCCCCATAATGCCCAGTAATTTCATTGGCTTCTATGTCCTTCAAACCGAAACACAACAGTGCTTACACAAACCTTACTTTAGAGGCCATTTTTACTATCATTTGATAATTAATTCCGGAAGGTTGATATCACGGAATAGATAAATAAATATTCCGCGGTTTATACAATAAGTAGATAAACAGTTGTGATAACACTCACTCACATAGACACCGGCGCTGTATCGTGGGTGTCAGAAACTACGGGGGAATTGCCCACAAAACCCAGACTCGACACAAATGTCGATCACACTAACATTTATCTTCGTGCAGGAATCGAAATCGTGGCCTCTCGTTTCAAAACCAACTAGGCGAGTACTCGCCCGCTGCGCCACTGGGACCGTCGTATGGTACCAGAGTAAAACCTATCGAATACAACAACAGATGGTAACAAGATGGTTGTTTCCTCGTATGCGTATGTATTTTTGAGTGGTAGAGCCACATTGTAGACAACTGTCTCACAGAAAACCGACATAAAGTAGCGGCTCGCTGCTGCGTTTCGTACGGTGAGTGAGATATCCGGAAGCCCAAATCCCCTCCCCTTCCCAATCCCTAATTATCCCTTTCCTTTAAGGTCGGCAACGCGCCCATGATTCTTCTGGTGGTGGGCGTACGGGCGGTGGAGATCACTTACCATCAGGTGACCCACTTGCTCGTTTGCCGGCCTATGCTATAAAAAAAAATGCGAGAGGCCGTCTGGTTTGGTACCACCGCTTTGTCTATTTCTACCGCCAAGCAACAGTGTGTAAGCACTGTTGTGTTTCGGTTTGAAGGACATTGAAGCCAGTGACATTACGGGGTGACGAGCGCAGTTCAGTGCCATGCAGTGGTTTGTAATTCAAAGTTCTGTGTGGTGTTACTTCTGTTTATGGGCAGGCGTTGCGCTTACCATCAGGCGAGCGCTTTGAACTTCTCGCCATTCAATTAAATAAAAAAAAAAACAAGGATGTAGCTTTGGACTGAGATATCGCTTGAAATACATAAAATATAGACGAATTCAGAACTCCTCTTTTTTGAAGTGGTTTGATTGAATGAATGTGTTAGTTAACCTTTCAATTATCCAATAACCTTGTTGAAGACGGAACAATTCATTTAGATATCAGCAAGAAGTGTAACAAGGTAACACCACATGTAGATTCATAATCGATTTATCATGTTTATTTCGAATTATCTGCGTATGATCGTATTTAAAAATTTAATCATTAAACGTGATTTCATATCGTTCTTTTTTGGCGACAAATATGTTTGTAATAGGGATGATATTAATGTTTGTATATGCGAAAGATTCCCATCATTTTAAGCCTCAACATTCGCATTCTCTTGAAATTATGAACACTGAAGGACATTGAAGCCAGTAAACTGAGGCACTATGACTACTGGGCATTATGAGACTTAGTGGACAATGAAGGACATTGAAGCCGGTGAAATTACTGGGAATTATGAGATCTAACATCTTATGTCTCGGAGTGACGAGGGCAGTTCCATGCCATGCAGTGCTTTGTAATTCACCGTATATCTCACACACCATACGAAACGCAGCAAGCCGCTACTTTACGTCAGTTTATTTGTAAGACAGCGGTAACGACCCGGTCGAGCCCATTCATGCTGTAGACAAAACTGTCTACAGCTTGGCTCTACCACTCTTATATTATAGCACTCATCTACATTAATATTATAAAGAGGAAAGGTTTGTATTTTTGTATGTAACGAATAAACTTAAAAACCAATAGATCCATTTGAAAAATTCTTTCACCATTAGAATCCTACATTATCCCTGATGAACATAGGCTACTTTTAAGCGGAGCCGCGAAGAAAAGTTATATTTTAAAAAATTAAACATAGTCGAATACCCTATCCAAGAGGTTATTTTTTATACGACCACGGCAAAGTGACTGCACTACACCTGATGGTAAGCGTAGTGCAATCCAATAAAACCAGCGACCACCGACAAACAATAAGTTTATCGGTAGTCACCAGAGTCATGCCGGCCTGTATGAATGCTTCTTCCCTCTTCGGAGAGGAAAGAAGCGATGACCGATGCAGACACAATAATACAAGGATGTACATTTATACCCGCCTCAATCAACCATCAAGTTATGTCGCAAGCCCCTCGGGAGAACCGGAGATACACTAGCTAATCCTGGAACGCGACCCACACAAGGCGTGTGGATCACTATGGCAGGTTTTAACACCTTGTTACGGTGGTCGCTATCCAGGCGGACATGAATATCCTACCACCAGCTGAGCAGTTCTGTTCTGGTGTTGCGTGTTGTTAAGCAGGCGTGAGGCGTCTTTGAGTGGTAGAGCCACGCTGTAGACAGTTTTGTCTACAGCATGAATGGGCTGGCTCGCCCGGGTCATAACCACTGTCTCACAGAAAACCGACGTAAAGTAGCGGCTTGCTGCTGCGTTTCGTACGGTGAGTGAGATATCCGGAAGCCCAAATCCCCTCCCCTTCCCTATCCCTAATTATCCCTTTCCTTTATGGTCGGCAACGCGCCCATGATTCTTCTGGTGATGGACGTACATGGGCAGTGGAGATCACTTACCATCAGGTGACCCACTTGCTCGTTTGCCGGCCTATGCCATAAAAAAAAAAAAAAAAAAAAAGGCGTGACACTTACCATGAGGCGATCGACTAGCTCGTATCGTCATTCAGGCTATTAAAATGATACTAGGTACCTACTTGATAAGTAATCAATTTGATTTATTGATATGTAAATTCCTATCTCGGATATTAGTGATTTTTCGTACTCCGTCAATCAATAATAGACCGATTAAGGCTAATTATGCAATTGTTATAGATATTTGTTGCGATAATAACTATAAAAACGCAAGCTTTGATTTATTTGGGGAATTGCTTCGTGAAACATCCTCGGGTAAGATTATATTTTAATTTGTTAATTGATTTTGAATATTATTACGTACTTTTAGTTCATATTTTGTACACAACGGTATAGAGCAGAGGTTCCCAGACTTTATTCTCATGGACCATTTTCAAAATTTATCTGGTTCCGATGGACCCCCTGCCGCTACATTTCTACAATTTTCCCTAAATATCCCAGTAAAATATTATATGCCTATTGCCTACATTGATAGGTGAAGTCGAGCTAACATTTTAGTTCTTCACTATCGAAAGCAGATAATTTTATGTGCCCCCTTTACAAATTTTGAACCCCTATTTTTTTGGCATGTCAACCTAGACACCTGACCGAGTCTTTCGTAGACCCCTGGAGGTCCACCTGGAGAACTTTGAGAACTAACGGCTGAGTTTCTTGGTGCTTCTTCTCAGACCAATGGTCATTTCCGAAGCACCGGTGGAGACATTTTCATGAAATTTATCTATTTTTGTAGAAGAGCCCTTTGTGGCTTATTTGCAAAATAAACGTTTTGATTTGAATGGTATAGAGTGAAGTGAAACTAGGTCGGTCCATTTTAAAATCACACTGTGATATGATTCTGAAACTCTTTGTCTGTCTGTCACCCTCCGTGGCGCAGTGGGTGAGCCAGAGCGAGACGCCGTGTTCGATTCCCACATGGAAACAAATGTTTGCGTTATTCACTAATGCTAGTTAGGTTCTCTAATGTTTGGGTCTGGGTATTGTGGGCCCGCAAGTTTCTCCTAGTTTCTGATGCCTACGATACAGTAACCTTGTGTGGGGTCAGGATTGTGTGTAAAAAAATCCTTGTCTTACTATGGGGCCGTGTGTATATTATGGTGCTGCCACACCGATGTTATAAAATGTTAACAAACATTTTCTAACGTTAAAATTGTTACATTTTGTTAGGAATTGTTAGATGTTTTAAGTGCTCCCACACCGACGGAAAATGTTTGCAAACATTTTCTAACATTTGGAAACATGACATCGGCCCTTCTTCTTTGACGGCTTCTTTGACGGCGCCGCTCTCAAAAGTACCGCCGCCCGCGGTTAAAAAATGTTACAAATTGTTAAGAAATGTTTACTAAATGGTGCTGCCACACCGATGTTATAAAATGTTATACAACATTTGTTAACAAACATTTTCTAACATTTTATAACAATGTTAGATAATGTTAATAAATGTTTAATGTTAGAAAATGTTATATAACATTTTATAACACCGGTGTGGCAGCACCATTATATGATTTGGATATTTTTCAGGTATAAAAAAACGGCTTCAAGGATGAGGGCATTCGTGTTTATTGCTTTATTGGTTGCCAGCGTTTCTGCTATACCGCAGTCGACGAAGGTTGAATGTAAGTCTGATAGCTGGTTCACACGGTTCTATTTTAGTTGATCAACTGACTTGATTCAACAATAGATGTATGTTTTTTTTATGAATTCGATTACGTCTGCGCATGTTATTTAGCAAATGATCAATTAAAATCGAATGGTGTGAATCCACTATAACACATTTATTTTATTTACTCAAGGATACTTTTAAGTTTTTTGTCTCGAAACCGTTTACTCGCCCGTATCTAGAACTTTGTAAAAAGTTAAAAAAAAAACTTAAACTTTAAAAACTAAAAAAAACCTTTTTTTTAACTTTTAAACCTTTCTTTTTTAACTTTTTTTAAAGGTTTTTGATAGGTGCCAAAGTGCCAAACTGACCAATCACGTATGTAGAAATCACTACTATGCGTTCGCGGGCACTATGTGACTTGCTAGTAATTTATTATGAATACGTGAGCTCAACTTCCGGATTAAAAATAGTGAAGTATTTTAATTTTTGACAGCTTCAGTGGCGCAGCAGGCGAGTAGCCGCCTGTGAAGCGAGAGGCCGCGGGTTCGATCCCCGCACTGAGACAAATGTTTGTGTGATCCACAAATATTTAAAGAGGCTCGTAGTTCCTGATACCCACAACACAAGACTCGTATCTTACTTTAGGGTCAGGCCTATGTGTGTGACTGTGGGCTGTATTTCTTTATTTATTTATAAATATAGAATATAGATAGAAACCATTTTATCACATCGTGGAACGGAAATATATTTGTCGAACTCTATGTTCACCAGTATGTACGCCTTTTATAAATATAAATTTTATTTTTAGCTGGAATATCGCTCAAGCAGCAGAGACTAGTCACCGATGCCATCGCGAGCCTCATCGAGGACCTGATCATCTCCATCCAGGATGCTGGATTAGATCCCTTGGAACATAGTGGAAATTACGAATGGGCCCTCGCAGTTCCAGCGTGAGTAGTTATAGTTGGTTAGATACTAGTGTAAATGGTGCCCCCCGATTAATCTACAATCAAAAGGAAATTAGATCCTGGTGGTAGGATACTCTTATCAGCTCGGATAGCGACCACCGTACGCATGGTGTTAAAACCTGTCATAGTGATACACACGCCTTGTGTGAATCGCGTTCCAGGATCAGCAAATGTATATCCGGTTCTCCCGAGGGGCTTGCGACTTGACTTGAAGGTTGGTTGGGGTATAGGGGTACATTCTTGTATCACTGTGCCTGCATCGGTCATCCGCCTGTCTTGTTACAGACCTCGATTTGCTTCTTCCCTCTCCGAAGAGAGAAGAAGCATTTATAAAGGCCGTAACCACCGGTAAACTCATTGTTTGTCGGTGGTAGCTAGTTTTTTGGACTGCACTATGTTTACCATCAGTTTGTCGTGCTTCAAGCACAACGGTTTGCGTATTGATAAACTAAATTAAAATTTCCATTATTTTTTGTAGGATATTCAGCAGCTCAGCATACTTGGAGGATGTTCGTAGCACAGGTCTTAGCAACATCGTTATCAACCGGCTCAACTTCGCCACCTTGGCCGCTAGGCTGAACTTTGACATTGAGCTTCCCCGAATCGAAGCTTCCGTCGGTAAGTAGACTTCTCCATTATATAAGTGCAGGACTTAAACCAACATCTTAACATTCCGTGTCTGATTCTATATTGTATTGATGTAATACATGACGGCGTCATGTACCAAGTCGTTTACCCTTCTGTAACATGGTTGAAGAGACCAATGGCTGACACATGCGTCATACTCGTGAACGGCTGCTGCCTATTTAGACTGGTCTCCTCGGGTTGCTATTGTTGGCTTAGATGTGACCTCAGATCAGTAAAAGGTTCTGATCTGAGGGTGTGACCTTGTCCTCGTATTATTATGTAATTGTACTTATGAAGTTACATACACAATAGACTAATTATATTATTTTTCTAGAATTATTATTAGTATTTTATTAATGTACTTATAGTTGAGTTTCTCGATGCTTCTTCTCTGACCTGTGAACGTTTGCAAAGCACCAATAGAGTCTTTCTATATATATTTTTTCTATTCTATTCTATATTAATTTAGTTGACGTGTAAAAGTGCCCTTAGTGGCCAAACGTTTCGATTTTTTATTTGATGTTTATTCCAGGGGGTGCTGGTGCTGAGGTTTCCTTCTTCGGAACAACCCTTGATGCTCAAGCTAGCGGGAGGTAATTATTTTCAAAATGAATATTATGTATTAGTAATTTCTCACAAAAAATATTAAAATCGTATTTAAAGCAGTCTTGATGACTCATCATCGTTCAGCCAAAACTGATAAGGACATAAATTGGAACTTCTGGGAGAGTCTTTACTCCAAGGATATATGGGATTACAAAGTCACAAGTGAAAGCTACTATTCAAGAGTTAGATTAACTATTACATTACAAATATTTATCTAGTCTAGCAATGTCTGAAATTTTCACAGAATATGTGAAATCTGTGTTAGGGATATCGTGAAAAGAATAAAAGTAAACATTTATGATAATTGGTACGGAGCCCTGGATGTGCAGGTACTACACGCCCTTGACCAATTTTATTTAAATCTATATGACGAGACGAGCAGGCCGCCCGCCTTACGCTCATGGCAAGATGATGATGAACACATCTACTGATGGGAAAACCTTGGCGGTGTGTGAAAGGTCACATTGCACATATATCCGGAAGCCCAAATCCCCTCCCCTTCCCAATCCCTAATTATCCCTTTCCTTTAAGGTTGGTAACGCGCCTTTGATTCTTCTGGTGGTGGGCGTACATGGGCGGTGGAGATCCCTTACCATCACGTGATCCACTTGCTCGTTTGCCGGCCTATGCTATAAAAAAAAACGTATTTTCCTCATAAGGAATACACTTACTAACATTTAATACATTTTTAGTGTCGTAGTCTCAAGAATCCGCATTGTGGGAGAGGTCCGTGTTAGTATCGGCATCATCTCTGGCATCTCGATCCGTTCTCTCACCCTTGACTTCTCCTTGGGAGGCATTGAGGTAATCAATTTTATATTTAAATACAGGTATGAAGTATAACCTAATTTTATTCTGAAATTAAGGACATAAATTTCTAGATAAAAAGGTTCCAGGTTGCTTTGACTAGCATAAACATAATATTAAAGGAATGGTGTAATCATGCAAAAAACATAATATTTTGTATTAGTACATGAGCATATTTAATGCACATTGTCAAAATAAATACACGTGATATGTTACTACACCCCCCCTCCCCCCTTGTGATATTTTGTGATTTTTGCTAACCCCCCCCCCCCCCTTTCAAGCCTCACGTGATTAATGGACAGTCCCATGATTAGAATTATGTCAATTTTGTCTGTGCGTTTGTGCATGCTAATCTCAGAAACGGTTTACTTATTATTTAGATATAGTTTTCACTAATATATTATGGTAAGCTTCACTTAACATTTAGTGGTTGTTTCATGTCAATCGGTTCATAAATAAAAAAGTTATGCCAATTTAAAAATAAAGGTCAATGCCAAGGTCAGACGCTAAAAGTTGTAAGTGTGGACATAATTATTAGCTGTTTTTCGCATGGTCAGCTTTATGTGGCTCTGTCACGTGTTAGCAAGCCTAGCAGCCTGTATGCATTGACCCCCGATCCCCGTCTAATGTCATGTATAGAGAAGCATTACGCGGATGAATTCGCGGGCACAGCTAGTGCTTTTTTTTATCCTGGCTCGGCAAAGTGACTACGCTACACCTGATGGTAAGTGTAGCGCAATCCAAGAATAGTATCGACCAACGACAAACAATGTGTCCATTGTAGGTCGGCGACATCCGACATCAAACATCAACATCCAACATCCCCTTGGGGGAGGGGAAGGAAAAACGGATGGAAAAAGATTAGGATCAGGGGGCAAGCCCCCTGGGGAGATCCGGATGTACACTGGCTGACCCTGGAACGCGACCCACACAAGGTGGGCCACTATGGCAAGTTTTAACACCAGTGTACGGTGGTCGCTATCCGGTCGGATACAAGTATCCTCCCACCAGCTAGTGTTTTATATAACCGAGAAAAAACTGAGGCGGTTCTTAATTCTACGGATATATCTTATTTTTTCAGTCTGACTTGAACGTGGTGGTCCTAGGAAACGACATTTCTGAGCCTTTGAACAACCTGCTTGGCAGCAGGATACCAACAGCACTTGACGATTTCAGAGTGAGTAGTTTATCATAATCAAACAGTACTAAGGTTGAAATCCCCTAGAGCGGGTAGACATTTACATGGTGGTAGGACCCTCGTACGCGAGAGGCCGTCTGGGTTGGTACCACCGCTTTGTCTATTTCTGCCGCCAAACAACAGTACACACTGTTGTGTTTCGGTTTGAAGGACATTGAAGCCAGTAAAATTACTGGGCATTATGAGACTTAACATCTTATGTCTCGGTGTGACGAGCGCAGTTCAGTGCCATGCAGTGCTTTGTAATTCAGAGTTCTGTGTGGTGTTGCTTCTGTTTGTGCGCAGGCGTGGCGCTTACCATCAGGCGAGGGCTTGGCTCGTCTCGTCATTCAATCAAATAAATATCAAAAAAATACACACGTAACTTAGAAAAGTAACAAGTCACAGTGTATGCTCGTGGGGCTGGTTTTGACTGCCACCTTCGTCTCGGCAGTCGGTACCACTCCCCGCTGAGCTATCGCTGATTTAAAAGCGTATGCAAATTATTGTATTCTGTTTTCAGCCTGAGCTGAACGAACTCCTGGAGATCATTGTTTTGGACATCCTTAATGACATCTTGTAAGCTGAACCCTGCGATTTGTACCCTCATACCTTGCAATTGTACCTAGGACTGATTAAATGATATTATTATATTGTTATAAGAGGTTTTTTGTTGTAACATAACATACATACATAAGCAATCACGCCTGTAATCCCAAATGGGTAGGCAGGTGTAACCACTACATCCACATTTCGCCGAGCGTATGTCCGTCCCATGATGCGAAAGGGGATGAGTTTATCACCATACCAGGCACGATTCCAGACTAGTCTGATACTGCGCATTCCGTCATAGAAAAACCCAATATCATTATTTTTACCTTTTTTTTATAGTATAGGCCGGCAAACGATCAAGTGGGTCACCTGATGGTAAGTGATTTCCACTGCCCATGTACGCCCACCAGAAGAATCATGGGCGCGTTGGCGACCTTAAAGGAAAGGGATAATTAGGGACTGGGAAGGGGAGGGGATTTGGGCTTCCGGATATCTCACTCACCGTACGAAACGCAGCAGCAAGCCGCTACTTTGGTTTTCTGTGAGACAGTGGTAGCGACCCGGTCGAGCCAGACCATTCATGCTGTAGACAAAACTACGGCGTGGCTCTACCACTCAAAAAGTCACTCACTCACTCACTCTTAATTTTAAAAAGACCGTAAGTTGACCGTGATATCACCATGGGTTACCATCTAAATACCAGCGCTGCAACTACACGTTGTAGCATTTTAAGCTGAGATGGGACCATTTACGGCCTCACACAACTGACTAGTGGCCACCCTCTGCCTATTATACCTACTAGCCTATAGTTGTTTTTTTTGTTATTACTATTATTTTATTTTGTTACTATTTTTAGTGTGAGATACCGTAATAAACGATTTCCTTTCTTTCCTTCTATCTTTATCACTTTTACCCGACTCGGGATCGAACCCGGGACCTCAGCAAAGTAGTACCGCGTACGTATTACCTGTGAGCCGAGGTAGTTAATGATGTTAATTAAAGTTCACTTAAGTTTCTGTTTGCGAATTATTTTACAATATTAGCACAGTAGCGCCATCTTTTGATAATATTTGGCAGGTGGCGATAGGTTATAGACGCTAATCACATAAAAATAGCCAAAAATATACTAAATTGCTATAAAATTATTAAATTACGTTTACATATCTTTGTGTACTGCAATTTCAGTTAATAATTATTTTTATGTGAGAGAAGAGAAAAAACGCCGTGGTTTGTCAGCGCCATCTAGCGCGATATATTAGTAGTTACTATATTATGATTGTGTTCAAACCTTATACGTCATAGTATTTACGTAATATTGTTTATGGTCAAAGAATACCTCATTTACTATATGGAGCTGCGATCAGAATCAACTTTTTTTAAAATCAGTTGTCATCATGGTGGAGCGTTTTGTACGTTTTGTCATTTCTATTATACTTATTTTTATTTGATTGAATGACGAGACGAGCAAGACGCTCGCTTGGTGGTAAGCGCCACGTCTGCGCATAAACAGAAACAACATCACACATAACTTTGAATTACAAAGCAATGCATGGTAGTGAGCTGCGCTCGTCACCCAGAGATATAAGATTTTAAGTCTCATAATGCCCAGTAATTTCACTGGTTTCATTGTCCTTCAAACTGAAACACAACAGTGCTTACACAATGTTGCTTGGCGGCAGAAATAGACAAAGCAGTGGTACCAACCGAGACGGCCTCTTGCATACGAGGGACCTACCACCTTGTGGTACCCATACGCATGTTTGAACAGTAGAATCTATAAAACATAATTGTAGAATAAATATACGCCGCATTGAGAACCTTAGCCTGTCTCGAATCCAGTTAAAAATAAACGAAGCTCAAATTTATTGAAATGGTTTGTCATAATATTATCCCCAAAGTTTATATCAATTATTAAACATACATTCTTTAAAACAATTAATGGCTGTGACATAGATACCTACAAAAAACAATAATTCCTTTCGGTTACAATCTAACATATACTTTATAATTGAGGCAGGTAGAACCAGAGTGGCTGCATTTTGATGACTTCTGACCTATTTGTATTTTCGTCAATTTAAACCACGGCTGAAATGGACTTGTACTGCCATCATCATCATGTCAAGATGATGTTACCAATTTTAGGCCGGTCTGGTCTTGTAGATTAACATTTTTAAATTACGAAAATACAAATAGGTCAAAAGTCATCAAAATGCAGTTAAGCCACTCTGGTTCTAGCAGCTTCAATTCTAAAATGAAAGAAACACCATAAATAGAAAAAAACAAACAATTTAAAGATTAAACAAAATAAACATAACAATAACTTTATAAAAATAAAAGAAAGATAACTTTATTTATGTATTGGTGTAGCTATTTATGTAGGACTAGCTTTTGCTCGCGGCTCCGCCCACGTGATCAAATAAACAAACAAACAATCAAACTCTACAGCTTTATAATATTAGTATAGATTTGATTCTGATTTGACAACGGAAGCCTTCAAATAATATTATTTTGGTAGCTTAGCAACGGAAGCCTTCAAATATGAATAATTTTCCCCGTTTTTGCAACATTTTTCACTGATGCTTCGCTTCTAATGGTCGCAGCGTAATGTTATATATCCTAAAGCCTTCCTCGATAAATGGACTATCCAACACAAAAAGAATTTTTTAATTCGAACCAGTAATTCCTGAGATTAGCGCGTTCAAACAAACAAACAAACAAACAATCAAACAATCAAACTCTACAGCTTTATTATTAGTATAGATATATAAATATTCTCGATGGTTCAATTTTCATTCCTTGCAACACCGCTGTTTGGTGATTTGGCAAAAAGTACCTGGGTATAGACAATATAACTACTTTATTATCACAACTAGGGAAACAATGCTGATGAATTTGAACCGGATATATTCTATTTAAATATTTTTTTTACCGACTTCAGGGAAAGGAGTAGGTTCTCAATTCGACGTATGCTTATTTTTTTATAAATCTAATGGTTCGTAATCTGATGAAGTAAAGAAAAAAGAGTCCTGTAACTTCCCCACCTACATGTAAGTCTTCACTATTCGATTTCTTGGTTATTATTAGGGTATCCGATATCATGGGATGGAAGATGGAATACATTCTGAGACAATCACAAATTGTATTGCGGTTCAGAGGACATAGCAAAGCGCTTTTAGGATAGACAGACAAACGGCATAGGCTTTGAAATAGAGTTCAATTGACGCCCTTTGGGTACAAAACCCTAATGAAATTAATAACACAATCACTTTAATGTATAATTAAATTCATTGTAATAACAGCATGCTTAAACGTCGCAATTAGGTTATTGTATTGAAAAATGTCAATTCACCTGGCACTAATTATGAAAATGGAATTAAGCAAAACTAAAAATCGGTGCCGGTCAAATTAAATTGCACAGACTCTAAAAATGTCAAGCAACAGTGTGTAAGCGAGCGACCTGCTCGTATCGTCATTATCATCGTATTGTGTCCTCGAGACTGTTTTAATGTGCCTAAATTAGTACGATTTATCAGCCCTTCTAATCATATTTTTGAACTATTATTTTCATATACCCATTATAACATTTTTACATACCAACAATAAAAAGGGAAATGCGGTCCGCCTCGGGCGTCACCGGTTTTAGGGTAACACCCGACCTAAAGTAACCCGATATGAATACTCAAATATTGGGATATTCCTCCTTTTTTGAATTCGGTTAAAATACATTAAAAATTTCATTTAAAAGTTTTCATTCTTGTGGCGCCACCCGAATTAAATCCGCCCCAGGTCCTACCCGTGCTAGCTACGCCATTGTCAATAATTTCATATAATACCTACATAAGAAAGAAGCACAACCGGTGTACCCACTGTTCGTCGACCGTTCGTCTGTTCGCTAGACCTGCCACAAATACCAATGCCTGGCAACTTAATTGTGATGTTTTGAATTGCAATTTTAAACATTGTTCGACATGCGATTGGAATTTCACGGTTTCTCAGTCTACTAGATTCATATTTAAATAACAATAAATTTCAATTTCATATACTCAATTTCAGGTCGGGAATTATCCTAAAGTTTATTGAGGTGGGGTACCCCTAGTCTGTGACTGCAAACTGCAGAGACGCTCGGGCCGCTTGGTGATTCACATTTATACGGCTGATGGCATAGAGTGTTGCACAGTCACGAGATACGTTAGTTTTGAGCCACGTCCTATACACGTAGTTGGTTTACCTTTTCATTGTGCAGTGTTAATCGGAGTGCTTTTCAGGTAAGCAAATCAATTTTGTGTAAAATTACCACTAGCAACTACTCACTTACAAATCAAGAATTTTAATAGAATAAATATAAGAATTTTAACCCTTGACAAAAGAGAGATTAATTTTGACTCCTTCGTCTGTCTCTGTCGATTAACGTGTCGACAGATTTTAATGCGGTTTGTTGTTTGAAAGGTGGTTTATTTCAATTGGTTCTAAGTATCGACTTAGAAAAATAAATATTTAAAAGACTAAAAAACACGCTTTTATAGAAAGTCTAACTAAAAAATAGAAAATAATTTGAAGAAAAAAAATGTATTTTATTGTAAATATATACATATATACAATATACATACATATAATTTTTTTGAACATACACATTTTTATTTTACCACCTCGTAGTTGTAAGTTAGATGCGTATATTTTCACGACTTTGGACACGCACATCCCATACATCACAACCACACGTAGCTTTCAAGAGTCACATACATAGCCCTGACCCCACAGTAAGATACGAGTCTTGTGTCGTGGGTATCAGGAACTACGAGAGACTTTCGGTCTCACAACACCCAGACACCGAAACAAATATTTGTAAATCACACAAACATTTGTCTCGGTGCGGGGATCGAACCCGCGGCCTCTCGCTTCACAGCCGGCTACTCTCCGACTGCGCCACGGAGCCTGTCATAAATAAAAGTACAAATTAATAAAAAACCGCGATAAAATCCGTTTAAGTTAGTTTTATTTCAATCATAACACTTTTTTAAACGACGAAAAATATCTCGGAGGTACTCAATTCGACGCATTGTAATTTTTTATTATTTAACATAATTTCCAGTGTAAACAACATGGATCAGAATGTGTTCACGTTTGTTGCTGAATCTGTCGTTGCGAAGGTGCGCCAACAAATAATTGAAAATGGTTACCATCGGTGGGAACTGAAGAAATATGAAGCCATTTATGCCGCGCCTAATCCAAGGTAAATCCCCCATTTTAGGGTTCTGTACCACAAGAATGTCAACGGACTAAATTATTTGGTATTTTTACCTAGTTGTCATATGAATTTTCTTAGCCGGCTGAAATTTTTACAAAATACGCACTCAACGCTGTAGTCCCCGAAGGGATAGGTAGAGGTGTAACCAGTATACCCACATTTTGCCGAGTGTATCTCCGTCTCATGTCATGATGGGGGCGAGCCTATCGCCATAATTGGCATAATTCCAGACTCCGGGCTGATATTAAGCATTTCGTGATAGAAAAACCCAATATCACATTTAACCGACCGGGATCGAACCCGAGACCTCAGCATAATTGCGCCACTGTGGCAGTTTTTGCCTTACCTATTATTGGAATCAAGTTTAACAGCATGCGTGATAGGACACACTTAAATGATAGAAGAAGCAAATCGAAGGGACTGCGACAGGACAAGCGGATGACCGATGCAGACACAGTTAAACAAAGATGTACTCCTATACCACCCCAATCAACCATCAAGTCATGTCGCAAGCCCCTCGGAAGAACCGGATTTACCCTGCTGATCCTGGAACGCAATCCACACAAGGCGTGTGGATCAGTGTGGCAGGTTTTAACACCATGTGTACGGTGGTCGCTATCCGGGCGGATATGAATATCCTACTACCAGCAAAATCTTGATCTTGGTGTACAGGAGTTACAGTGGCGTGGTGGCGGATAGTCTCTGCCTTAATATTATTATATAACTATCTTCCGCCCGCGGCTTTGCCCGCGTGGAATTAGGGCATTTACAAATGATTTAGTGACTGTCTATTTTTGTCTTGCCCTGTCTCTATACCAATTTTCAACAAAATCCGTTCAGAATTTTCGGTGTGATTGATGAATATCAAAATTCCTGTTTTATCCCAAGGGAGTATTTATCACCCAAGTCAGCTCATACCCTGTCTGTATACCAAATTTCATCAAAATCCGTTGAGTAGTTTCAGCGTGATTGACGGACAAACATCCAAACAAACAAACTTTCACATTTATAATATTAGTGTGATTTCAGTATATGGACGCTGCGGGTGCTGTTACAGAACCTTCTATTTGCCGGTGCGGACAAACTCAATATGACGAACTTTCAGTTCGACCCACAGACTTCTGTAATACGTATTGAAATATGTTTGCCATTGTTGTTGTTTAAATCAGGTATGAATTTTATAACCGACCTCAGTCAGGCATTACCCTTCAACTGAGCGACATAGTTATTTCGTCATTCAGGTAAAAAAATAAAAATAGTTAAAAACAGGCTTTTATAGAAAATCCAACTAAAAAATAGAAAATAAATCTTAATAAATTTGAATTAAGAATAGTGTAATTTTTTTAATAAATATAAAGTAGGAATAGTGTAAATAAGAAAAAAAAATATTGTAAAAAAAAGCATGGGGTGCATGGTGTCAATAGTGGTAAATATCAAAACTGGTTATATCCACTGTTGGTAAAAAATTGTTTTTTTATGCCATCACCACTAAAGGGTTCTTACGGAAAGGACGTTATTTACAAAAGTGTAAAAATCTACTATTTTGCCACAGTAATATTGGTCTAAAGTTTGACGGTATATCAAATTCAGCAATATCCAGACTATACATTTTATCAATATTGGCAAAATCCATTTTGACCAATCACGAGGGCGCATTTTTGCAATATGGCCGATAATTTCAAATCTGACGTGATCGTAATGAGCGTTGGTGTTCCGTCTTTATTAATATTTTTAATTAATTACGGACTTTTGAAATGAGTGCTATACCAAAAGTTACTTCCGACAAAGCAAGAAAACGTAACAACTATGCAACATTGAAAAAAAAGGCGCAATTGAAGGAAAAACGGTAAGTTTGCAAACGTAATGCTGCCGGATGGTTAGTACTTCTACAAGGGTTGTCAAAGTTGTTGGCCGCAATTCGCAATATGCTGTAGTGTACTATACATCTTAGGTATAGCATTATTGTTGATTATTGGTGAACTTAATATGCCGCGATTTTAGTTTTTACCCGACTTCAAAAAGGAGAAAGTTTTCAATATGTCCGTAATGTTTTATGCAAATATGTTAAACGATATCTCCGCTGATTTTGATGATTTGTCTTTGTATTTGATAGGGCTTACTCTATTTTTTTATTTATTTGATTAAATGACGAGACGAGCAAGGCGCTCGCCTGATGGTAAGCGCCATGCCTGCCCATAAACAGAAACAACACCACACAGAACTTTGAATTACGAAGCACTGCATGGCACTGAACTGCGCTCGTCACCCCGAGACATAAGATGTTACGTCTCATAATGCCCAGTAATTTCACTGGCTTCAATGTCCTTCAAACCGAAACACAACAGTGCTTACACATTGTTGCTTGACGGCAGAAATAGACAAGTCCGCCTGTATACCATGTGTACAAAGCTTTAATAAATAAATAATAAATAAATCCCCTTACTTGACTCGTCACTCTACAATGGTCCAATATTTTAGTTAAGATTTAGATTTTAACTTGCACCATCGGTGACGGAGTGCACAGAGAATTTGGTATGGGTGTATGTAAGTAACTACTTGAATATAATAAAACGACACCACTAAGGCTAAGAACCGTGATTTTTTTTAGGTATTACAATTCGAAAAATCACACAAGAGTAATTGTCCGGGACTGGAATTTGTGTCAGGTTTGGCGATAGGCTCGACACCTATCACATCTTGCGAACTATGGGTGCACTAACGTACCTCTGTCTACACCTTCCGAGATAAAGGCGTGAGCTTATGTTATAAATAGGTACTTAAAAGGGCATTTTTTCAGGTACTCTGCTCCCGGCTTACCGTTTATACCTACATGTAGAATGTACCATTTGTTTTTCATAAAGACGACAACCCTAACCCGTCAGGATCTGTCATTGAATATCAATTCAATGACAGAGTAGATCAAAATTAGATAAATCCACATGTGAATTACTTCAAAAGTAGTAAAATCCACTTGGAAATATCAAACTTGGATATATCCAAACTTTATTTTCGTTTTTTTACGAAATTTGTGCCTACTCAATCATAACTAAGCTACATAAAACGATCGTGTTATATAAATACATCTAAATCTAATGTGTTTCATACGTAAATCTATACACAATTATCAGTTTTTAAAATATAATAACCATGAAAAAAAAAATCGTTTGGATATATCCATTTTTGATATTTACCGACAGAAATATATTATTGACAGATATGAGTAGAAACGCATAATCATTTTGATAATATCTTAAAAAGCACCCCACGCTTTTTTACAATTAATTAAATTTTTTTCTTATTTACACTATTCTTAAATAGCTTGTTGCGGCGACCCCACTGTGAGTGGGGTTAGGTGGAAGAAGAAGAAGTACTAACATTTTATATTGTTTATACTTATTTTAAGGAAAATCGGCCATCTTGGCGAAATTGTGCGACAAGGATTTTGACAGCAAGCTAAGTGGACAGTGAGTATATAGATAATTTATTTAAAGATTTCTTACGTTTACGCGAATGTTACTCATCATCATCAGCCACAAGATGTCCACTGCTGAACATAGGCCTCCCCCAAAGATTGCCAGACCGACCTGCTGGAAGCGGCTTGCAACCAGCGAAATAATATATAAAATAATATCCAAATGATAGGACAGACAAGAATGTTACTCATTGTAATAAAACTAATTTAAAGCGGATTTTATCGCGGTTTTTTATTTCAATTTTCGTCTCGACGTTTCGAAAACTTTTCAGCCTTCGTGGAGTCCACTCCGTGACCACGACCACCGTCGATAAAATCCGTTTAAATTAGTTTTATTTCAATAATTTATTTAACTTTTTTTTATTAGCTTAAATGGCGAGACGAGGTCGCCTGATGGCAAGCGCCATGTCTGCTCATAAACAGAAGCAGCACCACACAGAATTTTGAGCTAGGTGGAAGATCCCTCGCATGCGAGAGGTCGCCTGGGTTGGTACCTTGTCCATTTCTGGCGCCATGCAACAGTGTATAAGCACTGTTGTGTTTCGGTTTGAAGGACGTTGAGGGCAGTGAAATTACTAGGTATTATGAGACTTAACACCCATACAGCATTTCATGATAGAAAAACCCAATATCCCTTTACCCGTCTCGGGAATCGAACCCGATACTTCATTTCATTTTGAAGTGAAATTTCTTTAGCACCATTGTGATTTAAAAATTCGATGAAACGAAAAGGTACAGTAAAAAGAGACAAACATATTCATAAATAGGATTGAGCCTGCAAGAGAATGAGATAGATGCTATCACGTGTCTTTGCACCTGCGTACAACGAAGCCTTCGGAAAATGTGTCATAAACAATGATGATGATGATGATGAATATTATTATGTATGTCCTACGTCCTCTTCAGGATTGCTATAAAAAATCTGCGCTTATTCTGTAAGACTGTAATCATTATGAATGAAGGCGGTATTAAAACTGAAAACTGGGACATAAAAGTGTCAGTGGAAAGTATAAAGGTACGTATTTTATTAATAAAAGTTAACGTTTTGTGAAAACTCTTTTATTATTAGATATTTTTTTGTGTTAAGTAATAAAAAAATAATCAATAAAAAAACTAACACCTAAGAATACGGAAAAATGTCACTAACACACTTTGTAAACTATTCCTAAAGAGGTTTTTTATTATTATTAATAATTATATTTCAGTCTGATATCCATTTCACCGTATTGGGCATGGATTTCTCTGAGACCTTCAATAACTGGCTGAGTGTAAAGCTGGTTGAATTTATCAACTCCCTTGGGGTGAGTTAAAACTTTATGTAGTCTTATAATAATAATAAATAATTACACCCAACAGTCACATACGTTGTTTTGGCTCTGTCCCCACACTAAGATATGAGTCTTGTATCGTGGGTATTAGGAACAGCGAGAGAAATTCTCTTTTTTTTTATAATATAGGCCGGCAAACGAGCAAGTGGGTCACCTGATAGTAAGTAATCTTCACCGCCTATGTACGCCCACCACCAGAAGAATCATGGGCACGTTGCTGACCTTAAAGGAAAGGGGTAAATAGGGATTGGGAAGGGAAGGGGATTTGGGCTTCCGGATATCTTCCGGATATGGGCTGGCTCGACCGGGTTACCACTGTCTCACAGAAAACCGAAGTAAAGTAGCGGCTTGCTGTTGCGTTTCGTACAATGAGTGAGATATCCGGAGGCCCAAATTGCACCTCTTATTCTTTAAGGAAACGCGTCCATAATTGTTCGGTGTTGTGGGAGTTCATGGACGGTCGAGGTCACTTACCATCATGTGACCCACCTGCTCATTTGTCGACTTCTGTGACAAAAATCTCATTCTAACATGTAACTTGCAAGTGTTAGTCGTGTGATGTGACTGCTTAAACCTGTGTTTTCACTAGGACTAGTACACGTTTATAGTTTTCGAAGCGTCTAACTAGTAAATTCATATTGTAACTAGCTGTCCCTCGCGGCTCCGCCCGCGTGATCTGCTTTTTCCGGGATAAAAGTAGCCTAACAGTGGCGCCATGTGTCGAAAATTGATCGTACCCTCTCAGAAACCTTTGTGGGCTCATGCACAACAACTTTGTTAAAGATCATCACATGATCAAATGCATAGTTTTGTCGGGAAAGATTTGATCGTCTTGGTCGCGGCATTGTTAATGATGATTCAAAGAGAAAATAAATCATTTTTATAATTGACAAATTTTTTACCATACTTAACCAAAGACAAAATTACGTTTAGCTGTCATTTAAGTTTTGTTATTCCACTGTCATTTGCGTTTTGTGTCATGTCAGATGTGTTTTTGTTATACCACGTTTTATAGTGACTTGACTGAAACGCGGTCGATCGGGATAAAAAGTATCCTATGTCCGTCTCCTGGTTCTAAGCTACCTCTCCACCAATTTTCAGCTAAATCCGTTCAGCCGTTCTTGAGTTATAAGTGGAGTAACTAACACCACTTTCTTTTATATATATAGATAATAGTTTAAAAAAACTAAAAAACACGCTTATATAGAAAATTGTAACTAAAAAATAGAAAATAAATTTGAAGAAAACATGTATTTTATTGTAAAATAGCGTGACCCTAGTGGTCTTATTACAAAACGTTATCTAACTTTAAACTAGGTTCATATCTAAAAATAATACTATAAGTTATCATTGCAACGGGTACATATAAACCTAGTTTATAGTTAGACAACGATTTGTAATAAGACCGAAAACATTAAAAACTAAATTTATATTTTTTCAGGATACACTCACAGAAAAATTGGGGCCCATGCTGACGAATTTAGCACAGATGCAAAGAAATAAGGAAATAATGAATATGTTTTAGTTGGATGTAAAAGGATATAAATTAAAAAGATTTCTTTGCGACAATGTGTAACAATACCAATCAAATCTAATTAAAAACGACTTCCATTTTTTGTCACGAAATTAGCCGAGTAATATTCCAGCCTTTTAAGACCTAATTTTTTTTTTTATAAATAATAATTATACCCAACACTTCCAAACATAGTACTGAACCGCTAGATTAACCTGTATTGTGCGTAACAGGAACTACGAGGGACATGGAAGGGGTGGTGATCACTTATCATCACCTACTTGACCTTCACCTACTTGATGATCTACTTGTTCGTTTGTCGGCCTCACCCATATATTTTTTTACTAGCCCTGTATTATACACGTCACACTGCTGGGCACGGGCCTCCTCTACTGAATGAGAGGGATTAGTCCTTAGTCCTCTCCCATATTAATATAATAAAATATTTAAACTGATTCGTAAAAGCAGGCATTGCTCAAGCGATAATTTATGGTCATAAAGGTACACGCATATGGTGACTGCCACATTTTCTTTCTTTCTTTCTTACTTGTACGAACTAAAAATCCAAGTAGGGATTCCATCCCCACAATTGTTTTGACAAACTTCATACTAGGCTAACTTGTGTCGTGGGTATCAGGAATTACTAGGGACTTGACACAACAACCAGACCCGAAATAAATATAATACACAAATATTTGTCTCGGTCCGGGAATCGACCCACAGCTTCTCGCTTTGCAGCTGCCCACTATGCCACGGAGGCAGATACAGTATTAAAAATTTATAACCACCGACCGTCTATTTTTTCCATGTTGAACATCAGGCAGGTGCCACAGTGCTTCTTATGGCCCAGTTACCCAACCCATCAACACCTCACCTCAATAAACTAGTATACTTGCTGGTGGTAGGATATTCATATCCGCCCGGATAGCGACCACCGTACACATGCTGTTAAAACCTGCCATAGTGATCCAGGATCAGCTAGTGTATATCCGGTTCTCCCGAGGGGCTTGCGACATGACTTGATGGTTGGTGGGGGCGGGTATAGGGGTACATCTTTGTATCCCTGTGTCTGCATCGGTCATCCGCCTGTCCTATCCCAGGCCTTTCGATTTGCTTCTTTCCTCTCCGAAGACGGAAGAAGCATTTATAAAGACCGGAATAACTCTGGTGACCACCGATAAACCCATTTATTTATAATTCTTTATTGTACATTGGAATATATGGAAGTAAATCAATGAACAATACAAAAGTACAATTGGCGGCCTTATCGCTCAAGGCAATCTCTTCCAGGCAACCATGGGATGGAGATAAAAGAAGGAGTCAGAAAGGGTAGGGTACATAAAAGAAAAACTACATATATATATATACATTTAACTTCAATAATATATACGAAATAGATAGCTAATATAATATGTGAGCCCAATAGCCCATTGTTTGTTAGTGGTCGCTGATTTTTTGGAGGTCACTACGTTTATTATCAGGTGTACTGCAGTTACTTCGCCGTGCTCGGATAAAAAAAACATTGTTATGCATCTCTACATTAAATATAATGACCAATACCATCCGGGGACTGTCTTTGGGTTCACCGCTGAAGTGTGAACAGGGATAGTCGTCGGTTGGTGTCACATCACAATATTAGACCAAAGTCTAACGTGTTGGGTTTAGTCCCACGCTTTGCGCGCCTACCAAAGGTCGGACTCCGAATCTACTAGGCGCGCCGAGTTGACTCGGTAACTCGAGTGCAAACGAACTCGAGTCAAATTTGTTTTCACTCGAATATGAGTTAAACAAATTTACTGAGTAAAAAACGACTCGAGTCGCATCACTACTCGAGACACCGAATCCACTCGGCGCGCCTAGTTGACTCGGTTACTCGAGTGCAAACGAACTCGTCAAATTTATTTTCACTCCAATACGAGTTTAACAAATTTACTCGAGTCACTCAAATAACGACTCGAGTCGCATCACTACTCACAATGTAAGTACACCATTGTTTCTTAGCAAACAATTTAGGAGTATACAATAAATAGGATTACCGCTTAAGGAATTTTCTGCTCTTTATACCTTAAACAATGCTATAGATAGAAAACAACCGAATTATCTAAAGCAAAAAATAATTACTTCCTTTATTTAATGCCAACATATATTTTTTATTTTAAGGATGTTTTGAAATAATGTTGATTTATATTAATTAAAGATATTTTTTTACCTCTGTAACTTAAGTTTTTATTTATTTCCCCTCTCTAACTCAAAATTAGTTAGAATAAATCTTAACCTCTACAAGTCGAATCAAAATCAACCTAAGTCGAAATCCTCCATAAGTCGAAAACTCGAATTTTTTGGCTTCTCCTTTGATGTTTGACTTATAGAGGTTCTACTGTATTTGTAAAAACGCCTTCACAACGTATCCTGTTTTTTTAATCGGGTAAGATTAACAATAATTAGTCCAATCACGTAGATTAGTATGATGTTAATCAATGAATACAAACATTTTGATAATGCCTTATCAGGTTTTGTTCGTTCGCCAGATTTCACATTACTATTTGATTAGGTAGCTGTGGTGTCCGTCAGGTATGTAACATTCATTTTTCATTTTTTTCATTTCATTTCATTAATATAACAGTATTTATTAATCGAAATCGCAGTACGTGTCAGACAAATCTAGTATTGTTTATGAATTATCTTAGCCTTCGTGTAATTTTTTAAATCAATTTTGTAATAAAATAAAGAAGGAGTTAAGGGAGACCTTTGCCCAGCAGTGGGACAAAATAGGTTAATAAAAAAAAAGATCCCAAAAAAATACATGTGTATTTGACATTGATTAAGGATGTATCCCACATCAATGACCTTGATCAATTGCGCCCACAAAAATCTAACGAAAGGTAGTCCGACGGATTGGTCATACGGACCGTATTTGAGAACCTCTTAATTTCGAAGTCGGCTCAAAACTGCAGACTCAACATTGATTAGAGTAGGAGTCAGATTTTTTTGCTTTGTATTATTTATATTTATTTGGTGGAAATTCGTTGTCTCTGCCTACCCCTATGGGAAAAAGGCGTGAGTCTTGTGTATATTATATTATTTTTTTGTAATTTAATTCCATTACCTCAGGTACAATGCATCTTTTATGGATTATGCTGGCAATCTTCGGGTCGGCGGCAACGCTACCCAAGCCGACCTCCCGCACAGAGCGCTTGAAGCAGCTATTGTCTGAACCTTGTATGTATTGATTTCTTACGTTTACGCGAATGTTACACATTGAAATAAGACATAGAAGTATTGTAACAACAGTGCTTACACACCGCTGTTTGGCGGCGGATATAGACGAAACGTTGGTGCCAACCTAGACTGCCTTTCACGCCGAGGGAACTAGTGATTGTACTAATTGTAAGTTTGCGTACCCTCGAAGGTACAATTGGAAGCGTAAGTATGTATGTTTGACAGCCTCTGTGGCGCAGCGGGCGAGTAGCCGGCTGTGAAGCGACAGGCCGCGGGTTCGATCCCCGCACCGTGACAAATGTTTGTGTGATCCACAAATATTTGTTCGGAGTCTGGGTGTTGTGAGACCGAAAGTCTCTCGTACTTCCTGATACCCACGACACAAGACTCGTATCTTACTGTGGGGTTAGAACTATGTGTGTGACTGTTGGGTGTTATTTATGTGTGTTATTACAAAATCCTCCCACCGTATCCGTGGCCGTACCTCTGGTGGTACTTTAAAGTTAAACGATACCATACCATACCAACGATAAGTCAGTTAAGATTATTTCTGTCCTCAGTAACGGAGTATGAATGCACCTGCGACTAGGGATTAAATTGTTTGTTTTTTAATAAAATTAAAAGGATGCAGTTAACTTAGTGGCCGAATTGAGAACCTTTAAATCGATTATTAAATCGATTAAAAAGAAAGGCAATACATTTAATTGAATTTTCTGAGCGCGGCATTCAGGCCTTTAATGATCATTGTAGATTTCGTCACGTACAATTAATTCACCTTCAGGTGTTTTATAATCTGCTGGCGACATAATTACCAGTGATTTATTTATATTATCAATATAATTCGATTTGATAGCGATAATATCTGGAGCTATAATTTGTGATGAATCCTAAGCGCTTCAAACACGGTGCAGATTATATATTATCTTCTAAAAAAATCTGGGTATAAAACATCTCTCTTGAAGGGGATAATTAATCTTGAAGGTAAAGGCCTTTATCCCACTTGCAGTGGGGTCTTGATGCTACTGTTGTATGATATAACCACCGTTATATAATACGGTTATGTGGTTTGATAGCCTCCATGGCGTAGCGGAATAGGAGCCGGCTATGAAGCGAGAGGCCGTGGGTTAGATTCCCGTACCGAGATAAATGATTGTGTGAGCCACAAATGTTGGTTTCGAGTCTAGGTGTTTTGGGACCGCAAGTCCCTCGTAGTTCCTGATACCCATGATACAGGTTTAACCTAGTATGGGTTAGTGCTATGTGTGTGACTGTTGGGTTTATTTATTTATAACCAGAGGGCCAAACCTATAACTGGTAAAACCTGCCATAGTAGCCCACCTTGTGTGGGTCGCGTTCCAGGGTCAGCCAGTGTATATCCGGTTCTCGTCAGGGGGCTTGCCCCCTGATCCTAACCCTTTTCCCATCCCTTTTTCCTTTCCCTCCCCCTTGGCTCTTTGGCAGGCCCGCATGATCTTGCCGACCTACGATGAAAAAAAACCTGCGGGATAAAAAAAGAAAAAAAATACCCTTCCCCTTCCCAATCTCTAAATTACCCTTTTCCTTAACGATCGGCAGCGCCCGGGCCCTTGATTGTTTTGGTATTACGGGCGTAACACCAAAACAACATGGACTCCGTCACATGGACGGTGGAGATCACTTACAATCCGGTGACCAACTTACTCGTTTACCCAGCTTATGCTATATAGAAAATAAAGATCTTACATGATCTACTCCCTTTTTATTTTAAATAAATATATTCTTGTTGCAGATACCCCTAGGATTGCTGGTACAATCGAAGAACTCCTTGCAGGTGTTATTGAAGACCTTCGTGTCACCATGGTGACTGGAAGCGACTCCATCCCAGTATTAGACCCGCTAGAAATCGATCAGATTGCTGTTGATGATGCAATTTTACCATTGCCTGGGTAATGATAAACAATTATTATTATACACCTTTTTTATCCGGGCACGGCAAAGTGGCTGCACTACACCTGATGGTAAGCACAGTGCAGTACAAAAAAACCAAGCACCAACTAACAATGAGTTTATCGATGGTCACCAGAATCATGCCGGCCTATATAAATGCTTTTTCACACTCCGAAGCAAATCGAGGGGCCTGTGATTAGACAGGCGGATGATCGATGCAGGCACAGGGATACAAGGATGTACCCCTATATCAGTCCAAACAACGATCAAGTCATGTCGCAAGCCTCTCTGGAGAGCCGGACATACACTAGCTGATCCTGGAACCCACACAAGGTGCGTGGGTCACTATGGCAGGTTTTAACACCATGTGTACGATAGTCGCTATCCGGACTGATATGAATATCCTACCAGCAAGGACTCGAAAGAAAAGTCGGAAATTTACGTTTGAAGGCTTTTTCAGTCTCCTCCCCTCACTCTTTCTCTGTGTACGTGTAAGCTACATGAACGGTAAGCTGTAGCTTGTTGCAACCTCACATAGGTTTTCTTTCCGTCTTTTCTTTCTGTTAGCCTATATTTTACAGCTTCAACTAACACTATAGTCGGCGCTTATGGCACCCTAGCCTGAAACTATTAATTTCGTGGCTATTAAACACAGGAAGCTTTTTAGAAAGCTTATGCCTCAACTTGAAACAATCGCTGGAGAGATCCGTCTTTATATATGTAGGCGAGGGGTCCGACAGGGTGTTAAATTAAACTCAAAGACGGTGTAGTTTTACTTCTATGTTTACTCTTTAACTATTCAAACCAAGATTATTATCAAACTATATTGTGAACGTCTGCACTCGGCGGCGGTTGCCGAACGAATGATTCCCAGCCCTTTTTTTTTTTTTTTTTTTTTTTTTTTTTTTTGTGTTGACGCTTGCTGTAAGCCTGACGAGAGTCGGCTGTATACAGCTTCACCGGACTTTCGGGCGAGCGCTTTCAGGCGCTCTCAGCCCTTGATTCCCAGCCCCAGTCGCGCTCCTTTTTCTATTCTCGAGCGGACTGGTGAGGGAAGTCGTGACATGTTCGTGCATTGTCGGCCGGTTGCACCCGAGTTGATCATAGATGGCGCTCATTACACGAAAACATCTAAAGATGGCGCCGTCATATACATATTATTGTGCCGAGGGCCACTTGAGGAAGCGCTTCAGACACAGGCAAAACCGATGTCAGGGTCGCGAATTTGAAGAGGTAACATAGTTTATCTGTGAAGGTGGCACTGACCCGGTCGAGCTGGTCCGTTCATGCTGCGGAGAAAACTGTCTATAGTGTGACCATACCACTTAGAAATTTTAGAAGCATTTAAAATTCACAGCAATCATATTTTTTTAGTGCCTCAGTTACACTTAAGGATCTCAGTATGAAGAACCTGGCGACTTTCGTAGTGAATCAGCTGACGGTGACCCGCACCAGCCTGTTGCTGCAGCGCTACAGGATTGAGTTCGATGGTGATGTCCCTTCTATCGACGTTAACGTTGGTAAGGTCATTTGTTTTCATAGTCCATTAATCTTCTTCCACCTGCCTTTATCCGGCGTCACATGCTTTTTTAACGCATGTTACAGGAATATTAAGCGTATTCATTAAAATTCATCTAAATATATAAAACTCAAAGGTGACTGACTGACATAGTGATCTACCAATGCACAGCCCAAACCACTGAAGGGATCGGGCTGAAATTTGGCATGCAGGTAGATGTTATGACGTAGGCATCCGCTAAGAAAGGGTTTTGATAAATTCTACCCCCAAGGGGATAAAATAGGGGATGAAAGATTGTATGAAATTTTGTCAATTTTAAACTTTCACGCGGGCGAAGCCGCGAGAAAAAGCTAGTTAAACTTATAAAAACAATCTAATTGTAATTATTAAAATTATACAATCACGGGATAAAGGTCTCGCATTCGATCCACGGGTCGGGTAAAATAATGTTGTTGGTTTTTCTATCACGTAATGCTCAGTATCAGCCATGTCAGCCGGCATCTAGAACTGTGCCCGGTATGGCAATAGGCTAGCCCCTATCACATCATGTGACGAAAATACGCCCGGCCGTATACAACCAGTATTTTTAGAATATTTTCTAGGGGAAAATGCAAACATTTATTTTTAACCATAAGTACTAGGCTGCGGTTAGACGACGCGAAAAATTTTTCAGTCATAGCAAATGTATGTCTTATTAACTAGGACTTAACGTTGAAATTCTTTGTGAGTAACCACCCGCGCGGCGGCCGCGCTCGCATTTACACGATCGCGCAGTCGCCGCGTGGTTGGAGCGTTGCGAAGAATTAAACATTATGGCTTAGTCAATAGAGTTTACATTAGTTTTTCGAGTGATTCGAGCGAGGCGCCCGCGCGGCCGCCGCGCGATCGCCGCGCGGCCGCAACGCGGTGGGATTCCTTGTCATATAAACGCGCCTCTAGGCATCCTGGTGGTAATCAATTTTAATCTTCAAGTGGATAAATATCTACGAGTGTCTTTTTCAGAGGTGTTTCACCTTTCTTCATCAAAGGGGTCGAGTGCGAACAAATTCTAACAATATTTGAGATGTGCTTCAAACAATGTCCACTCAGAACGGCTCATTCTTAGACATTTTATCAGTGATTCACCTGATCAGTATTGTATCGTTCACTCTCAAGTTATTTGAAATAAGAGTAAAAGAGATAAATAGTGATTAGGGAAAGCATTTTGATATGGTAGAGCTACGCAGTGATGCATGAATGGGCCGGCTCGACCGGGTTGTTATCACTGTCTCATGTGAGTGAGATATCGGAGGTCCAAATCCTCCAACCCCTTTTCAATCCCTTATCCCATAGGTTCTCAAACTTATTTCTTCTACTGCCCACTTTGATATCAATTATTGTCTAGCACCCCGGGAGCCCCCCGAAATTAGTTTATTTTAAATATACCTACTATGTCATATAAGTCATCCCTTTTCTGAGTTAGAACTTACATTGTTAGACCCTTTACCGCCTCAATGAAAGCCTTCAGCACTTTGAGAAAGACTGCTTATTAGGTTTTTTTAAGGTTGGCAAGGCGTCTAAGATACTGCTAATATTGTGCGCGTTCGTAGGCAGTGGAGATCATTTGGACCTAGTTACGCAAAGTTAATCAATTTAAATCGATTTGAATACCGTATTCTTTTGCAAAATCGTACATGGAATATATTTCATGCCCGATTTTCCAAATACCTACGAGATAAAATTAATTTAAATTATTGCATTTAGCAAAACATAGCAGTATCTCCCTTTGCCCTTCCTGAGGGTTGGTTCTGTTTTGCGTGACTAGGTCCATTTATCATCAGGTAACCATCTTGCTCGTTATCCAGAATATGCTCTAAAAAGAACACTAATTAATATCCTTTTGTGGCTAATTGGTTTTTTCCAGTTATATTATTGGTTCGCACTTGACCGGTTCTTTATTAAATAGTTAGTGTTTAGGTGAAATGACTAGACGTGAGATGGTTTTTTTTTATTACAGGTAACTACGACCTGTCGGTTAATGCAATGGGTTTTAATATCTTCGGCAATGGTGATGCTAAGTGAGTATTATCATTAAGCTTATGATACGCATCCACACATGCGCCCGCGCAGGTTTCGTGCGATCTACATGCGTCATTTATTTATTTTTTATTTTATTGAATGACGAGACGAGCAAGGCGCTCGCCTGATGGTAAGCGCTACGCCTGCCCATAAACAGAAGCAACACCACACAGAACTTTCAATTAAAAAGCACTGCCTGGCACTGAACTGCGCTCGTCACCCTGAGACTTAAGATGTTAAGTCATAATGCCCAGTAATTTCACTGGCTTCAATGTCCTTCAAACCGAAACACAACAGTGCTTACACACGTTGTTTGAAAGAAACAGCAGAAATAGACAAAGCTATCAACCTAGACGGCCTCTCGCATTTATGAGTGACTTGAAATGCGTGATAATAGAGGATTTGAATATCATGTATATCTGTCATCGGTTTAGAGGATGTACAGGTGTGGATATACTTTTTTTATTCCAGGATCAGTGTAGTAAAGCCCAGACTACAAGCTAATATAGTGATCGCGCCCAGAATAAGCATCAGTGGAATTTTCCTAAACATGTTGGAATGCCAAATAAAATTCAGTCTTGGAGATTTTCAGGTACCAGTTATACTTTTAAGCTTAGCTTGGTGTCTAGTTCATCTTTATATTTTTAAACAGCTTTAAAAGAGAGGAGGTTCACAATTCGACAAGTTTTTTTTTGCTTTTTTTGTATGTTCGCCAATTGTAGGCCGATTTTTTGGAAATAAATCTTTCGATAGAGTTAAGCTGCGATGTGGTCCCATTTATATTTGATAAAGATCTGATGATGGAGTAGGTACGGAGTAAAAAAAATAACTCTTTATGAACAACAGCTCAGGCGTCGCGATTGTATTATTGAGTTGAAATTTACATACCATAGCTGCATTTAACACTTAAAATTGAAAAATAAAATAAGTTTTAACAAAATTTAAAAACCGACTCCGAAGATACCTATAGAAATTGTTATTTTTGACTTTTCTATGTTATTTTTTGAAGTCGGTTTTTAAGTTTTATTAACTTATTTTTTGTCCAATTATTCCTATAATTTACCAGATTAACTTCAAATATGCATAATAGGCTGTCAGGGAAACGTTTCCAATAACTGACACAGGTGATTATTTTCCTTCCAGCCTCAAATCACGGGAATGTTCAATGATGAAGGAGTCAGTGCGTTTATCAGTTTGTTCTTGAGGAATTTGGTCAGAGAGCTGCTTGACTTCTATGAGGTTTGCATCCATTTTTCTAAACCAGCAAGTAATATTGTATCAGTAGCGGTAGCTCAGCTTGGAGTGGTACGGACTTTAGAGAAGAAAGTCGCAGGTCCGAAACCAGACCCACCCAAGAGCATGCACCTCTGAATATCCAAAGTTACGTGTGTATTAATTGTTAATTATCGCTTGCTTTAACAGCGAAGGAAACATCGTTGCCGACCATAAAGGAAAGGAATAATTGTGGAATTAGGAAGGGAGGCGGATTTGGGCCTCTGGTTGTCTCACTCACCATACGAAACGCAGTAGCAAGCCGCCACTTAACTTTGGTTTTCTCTGAGACAGTGGTATCAACTACGATACTATGGATATTCAGGGGCGGTGGAGATCACTTACCACCAGCCTCTAATATAAAAAAGGCGATGTAGATATTAAATATGTCTACCAGCTATTTAATTTTTTTTTTCTTTCCAGAACGATATAAACGAATTTCTGAGTACTACCGTGCACGAAATAGCAAACGACATTCTGAATGATTTGGACATTGGCAGCATTTTGGGATAAATATTGCATTTTGTTTGTAATAAATATCAATGTTTTTAACGTTTGCTGTTTTATTTAAGCCAGATTTGTGAATAGTGCCATCTATGGCGTAAATGCGGAACTTCTTGTAAACAAAATGTAGATAACATAGTGGACTGTAGCAATTGTTTGTATTTGTTAAAAGATGTCGCTACTGTCTGTATTTTTCAGGCTATTTTTAAATCTCACGAAAAAGGCTGTTGCCATTTTGACCTCTTTGTCTGTCTGGATGTGTGTGTACATGTGTGTTTGTGGCATCGTAGATAGACAAATTTGAATGTATTTTTTGTTTAAAAGCTGGTCTAATCCAAATGTTTCATAACTATACTTCCATGATTCTTCTGGTATTGTGGGCGTAAAAAGGTGGTGAAGATCACTTATCAGCTGACCCACTTGATCGTTTGCTGGCTTATGCTATAAAAAAAAGTTTGTCTCTTTTTACTGTCGCTTTTTTGTTTCATCGAATTTCAAATCACAACGGTGCTAAAGAAGTTTCACATTAATAGTAATATAGATAAGATCTGATACATAAGCACTCACTGTCAAGTGTATATAACGATCCATAAATATGACCACACCTTTTTGACAAGTTGTTTCAATGCGGGACAACATCGGTTTTTTGCGACGAGGCCGGCACGTGAGATACTTAATGCTAAGGGATTTCCAACGCCTGTGAACATCCATAGCAACAGAATTCTGAAGAACCATGGTCACGTAGCCGACCTTATATAATATGATAATTAAAAGATTATTTTGTGATAAACGACCCGCGTCGGCTTCGCAAGGGTGAAAATATGTTTGTTACGACATCACATTATAAATATTTGAATTTTTCCAATTTTCTGTACTATAATACGTATGTATTATACATATAAACCTTTATCATGAATCACTCTATCTATTTCTAGACTGCTAAAACTGCTTTAAAATCCGTCGAATACTTTAGAAGATCTAAGCGAACAGACAGCGGAAGCGACTTCATTTTATACTATGTAAAGATGAAATCCAATGATAACTTTCCTTTAACTAAACAGAAATCCGTGAAAATTAATAAGCAAATATAAAATAGGATTCCAAAGCCTATATTTTATGATATAATCTGGATTAAATCACATTTAGACACATCTCATTACGTGGTTATTTTGGGCAGTTGCAGACGGGCGATTTTGGAAAAGACAACGCATAATAAAACCGCACATATACATATGCACTCACGCCAGTAATCCTCGAAGGGGTATGCAGAGGTTTAACCAGTACACCCACATTTTGCTGAGCGTATTTCCGTCCCATGATGTGGTAGGGGGCGAGCCAATTGCCATACCGTTCACCGGCACAATTCCAGACTCCGTACATAACACCGGTTAACTATTTCACAGCTTTATAGTCCGACAGAAGTAAGCCGAGATGAAGGAGACAAGCCGTCAAGGGGTCATCTGGGTTAGTACCACTGCTTTGTCTATTTCTCCTGCCCACCAGCACTGTGTAACCACTGTTGTGGTTTGGTTCGAAGGACATCAAAGCGTGTGGTATTTCTGGACATTATGAGACTATCATATTATGCATCGAGGTGACGAGCGCACTCCAATGCCAGGCAATGCTTTGTAACTTAAAGTTCTGTGCGGTGTTGCTTCTGTTTATGGGCAGACGTTGCCCAACACCAGCCGAGTAACTTGCTTGGTACATCATTAAAAAAAAAAAAAACCCGTCTTATGTGATATAAAAGTCGCTGTCGCTCGTCTACATCGCAAAGGCATGATTTTGTTTTAATTAAATCTTCGTGCTCACGTTTGCGGACTCTTGGGTCGCGTAAAGCTTGTAAACTTCACCCGGAATGTGGTCAAATGCCATCTCATCGTGTCAGAGATGTTTTCATTTACGTAACGTAACTTGGTTAAGGTTTTGCATAATGTGGAGTAGAATATTACATGAAACAACTAACTTAGTATCTGTGCCCGCAACTTCGTTCGCGTGGAATTTTATTTATGAGAAACAGTTATTTAATAACGTAAAATAATACAGTAAAAAGAAAAATAAATTGTCAAATATGGCTGTGTTTAATGTTATAATTGGATGTAAATACATAATAATATTTCAACGCCCATAAAGTAAAACATTTGATATTGATTTTATTTTTCTAAATTCATTAGATTTAAGTACATATATGTCTTTTATAAAAAAAAAAATGAAAAATAAATGAAACAATTTACATGTACGATTATGCAAAATAGAATTTTAAATAATTGATTTAAGTAAATGCATAGATATAGTAAAATATAATTAATATCTATATTTTAATTTTTCTCGATGGGGTCAAATGTTATTGCATATTTGCATCCAATTTATTATATGATATAACATCGAACGTAACGTTATCCATTATCTAAAAAAAACTGCTGAACAGCTGTATGGATAATGATAAAAATATATATGGAGATACCGAACTTAGTGGTAGGAAATACACAACTTTCTATCCTGCGAAATAAAAATGGTTTTATGTTAATTTACTGCTTCCTAATCATACTGCTTAATAGATTATCTTCAAACAGACATGTAGTCTCCTACCCGTTTTCACCAACTGATGACTAACTTTAGTTAGTTCCTAATCCCCAACAATGATGAAAGCGTTACAAAGTCAATCATCTTTTGTTAGAGTCAGGATAAGAGACCAACTGAAGTTAAATAAAAAAAAAACTGTGCGTCTCGGGACGCTCGACAGAAGTGATAACTTAAACAAATGTGGGTTAAAGTGAGAGCGGAGGAGCCTGCCTACTGTTGCCGTATGCGTGAGAGAAAGGGAAGTCCTGTCAAAGTCCGGTCAAAATACGGTCAAAGTCCGGTCGAAGTCCGGTCAAAGTCCTGTAAAAGTCCGGTCACAGTCCTGTCAAAGTCCGGTCAAGGTCCTGTCAAAATCCGGTCAAAGTCCTGTCAAAGTCCGGTCAAAGTCCTGTCAAAACCCTGTCAAAGTCCAGTCAAAGTCCTGTCAAAGTCCGGTCAAATACCGGTCAAAGTCCTGCCAAAATCCGGTTAAAGTCCAGTCAAAGTCCTGTCAAAGTTTGTCAAAATCCGGTCAAAGTCCGGTCAAAGCCCTATCAAAGTCCGGTTAAAGTCCGGTCAAAGTCCGATCGAAGTCCTGTCAAAATCCGATCAAAGTCCTGTCAAAGTCCGGTCGAAGTCCGGTCAAATACCGGTCAAAGTGATATCAAAGTCCTGTTAAAGTCCGGTCGAAGTCCGGTCAAATTCCGGTCAAAGCCCGGTCTAAGTCCTGTCAAAGTCCGGTCGAAGTTCGGTTAAGTCCCGTCGAAGTTTGTCATAATCCGGTCAAAGCCCTATCAAAGTCCGGTCGAATTCCGGTTATGGTCCGGTCAAATACCGGTCGAAGTCCGGTCTAAGTCCAGCCAAAGACCTGTCAAAGTCCGGTCAAACCCCGGTCATAGCCCGGTCAAAGGCCGGTTAAAGTCCGGTTAAAGTCCGGTCAAAGTCCGGTTAAAGTCCGGTCAAAGTACGGTTGAAGTCAGGTCAAAGTCCGGTCCAAGCTGACTGGTCACTGTGTGACGCCACCTGGGACTTCGAAATAATCGATGTTTCAGGGAGGTCGGCTAACGCTGGCTGGTCGATGGACCGCTCGCGTTACGGAACGTTTCGGTTCACCCTCCCATAAGAAGTTATCACTTCAAAAACTTCTGTGACAACGTCTATAAATCTTATAATTTTATTAGTATACCATCGTCGCCTCTTCAAACCTACTAAACAAATGGAAATAGTTTGAAAGTTACTTCCCAGAAGAGTATATATCGCGTCTTCAGATATTGCAAGTAGGTGTCTCCGGGGAGCTATACGTTCCCGAGACTGCCTCGTATAAGGCTTGCAGGTTCCCGAAGGAGCAACCGCTCATGTAGTTTGAAATGAATACGAGTTTCATAAGATTTCAATGCGTTATAAATAAAAAATAGTTTTATATGAAACTAGCTTTTGCTCGCGGCTCCGCCGGGTGAACGTTTAAAATTGACAAAGTTTCATACAAACTTTCATCCCCTATTTTATCCCCTTGGGGGTAAAATTTATCAAAATACTTTCTTAGCGGATGCCTACGTCATAACATCTACCTGCATGCCAAATTTCAGCCCGACCCGATGACATAGGTCACTATGTCAGTCATTCAGTCAGTCACCTTTGAGTTTTATATATTTAGATTTATAAAAATAAATATGATTTATTTCTGATATTAAATTTATAGTTTTGGAAATGGTCCCAATTTATTTGACCAGAATCGGCAATAGCATTACACCGTCTCCGAAAAGACCTCATCTATTCCAATGTCAACACAATATCGCCACGCGAATTTATGGCAAGCAACCGATGACAAATTAACAAAATTGCGATACCATTGACGCAAAATTTATTAGACTAGTTATTTTTGATGTTTTTCAGTTCTTTGCGTCTCTTTTACTGTTGTTAAGGATCATTATTTCTTTTCTTTAATGCCAGCAACGCATGGATAATCAAGTGCTAGCATTGTATGTTTAATTACCGACAATTAGGAGGGAAATGAAAGTAAAGATCTTTTGAGGGTAGTGGCCACTACCATCTTGAGTAAAAAATACCACTAAAACAGCTATTTAACGAAGACGCCGCTGAGCTTTCCGTGGCGCAGCTAGCCGAGAGGCCGCGGGCTCGATCCCCGCACCGAGACAAAAGTTTGTGTGATTCACAAATATTTATTTTGTGGTCTGGGTGTTGTGAGACCGAAAGTCTCTCGTAGTTCCTGATACCCACGAAACAAGACTCGTATCTCACTCTGGGGTCAGAACTATGTGTGTGACTGTTGGGTTTATTTATTATTTATGTGTCAACTTGCACCCAAAACAGTTCAGCCGTTAAAGCGTGATTGACTAACATTCAATTAAACAAACTAACACTCTCACAATCTCAAACATTTATAATAGTAGTAGTATTAATAGCAATGGTCCCAAATGCTAATAGATTGAAGCACAAAAGGGTATATAAAAGGTTTCAACGCGAAATAAAATGACAATGCAATTATTAACAGCGACCTGTACCAGCTGGAAAGCGGTAAAAAAGAGGAAAACCTTCTATTTCCCGCCTTTCTGTTCAGCGTAACGAACTTAATGTCTTTACTGACGATTGTTTTAAATGTTTTATGAAAGGCGCGCTAAAATTTTTGTGGATTTATTTATTCATTTAAATTACATTATGCTTTTTAAGATTCCGAATCCAACGAGTAAAACGGACCTTTATTACTTTGTCTGTTTTCTTGTTTGACGGCCTTACTATAAGAAAAATTATCGCGAAAAATAGTCTTTGAACATTTTTAAACATACCCGCGTGTACGATATTGATAAATATGTTTTTACATAGCATTACGATCCGAAATTAATAAATATTTATTTACAATGATTTTTAGGCAAAACAGCGCCTTGAATAAAACAAAAGAAACAAGTAACAAAGGTAAATGCTTACATTGCGTGAATGTAAGGAACAAAGCATTCGGGTGCATATATGCTCAACAAGTTTTACTTCAACAAATGTATTTCTTATTTACCAATTTTGTCTACAGCACCAACGATCTCACAGAAAACCGACATGACGAAAATTTGTTGTTGAGTTTAGCGATTTCTTACGTTTACGAGAATGTTACACATTGAAATAAAACTATTTGAAACGGATTTTATCACGATTTTTGGAACGAAGTTCCTTACGGCAGGCTTGGAGGGGATAGGGATTTCGCTGCGTGACCGAACTGAAAAAAATGTGATAGTAAAACCGTAAGAAAAATGCGTGGAAAAAATGCGTGGAATAAAACCGTTAAATGAGACTTTTTTTAACTTAATTTGATATCTAGCACACAAAGTTAAAGTCGAAATTCAGTTAATAAAACAGATAGGTGTGAAACTTATGACATTTGGAAATGTAGACGCGGTTTGAAATTTGAATTTGAATTTTTGATTATAGAACACGGCCGTCCACCGTTTAGTAGCCAGTCTAATAGTCCATTGAAATGTTACATTTTTTAGGCCTCACCTTGCGTTTCTTAGAGGAGTCAATTTTATTTTTTTGATGTGTAGTGTAAAGCTAAAATCAAGTTTGTGGGGTCGCCACCCTTGTCCCACGGCCGCCATCTTGAAAATAGGGGTTGAAACGGTTTTTACGATATATCTCTTAAACTATTTATCTGATAAAAAAAAATTGTTAACGTTTTTTGTTGCTAATTAAATTCTCTATAACTTTGGTCCAGTAACTTTTTGTCGTAAAACTATAAATAAAAAAGTTATAAGTGAAAATGTAATAAAGAAAAAAATAAAGATGATAATTCTCTTGACAGCCTAAGATACAAACAATTCGCCAAGGCAGTGACAAAAAGTACTTCCTCCAACACAAGACACAGAACACAGTTCTCCAGAACAATGGAAGCACACTGCGGAACATTTTAGCCCTGCTTTTCGACATCCACACATCGCTCCACAGTTTCCTTTGCATTTACAAAAGATCAATTTAAGAAGCTCAGGGGGTGCTGGAGGTTTAGAGCTCTGCACTGGCATCAATAATTTTCCACATTTTTTCCAGCCCCAGTCTTCAGGATCATTATTATTACCAAGCCACGACTGGACCTGATGGTAGACTCGGAAAGTATGAAAGCGAGCTGTGTCTTGTGTTGGAGGAAGTGAAGATAAATTAAATGTACTTTTTGTCACTGCCTTGGCGAATTGTTTGTATCTTAGGCTGTCAAGAGAATTATCATCTTTATTTTTTTCTTTATTACATTTTCACTTATAACTTTTTATTTATAGTTTTACGACAAAAAGTTACTGGACCAAAGTTATAGAGAATTTAATTAGCAACAAAAAACGTTAACAATTTTTTTTTATCAGATAAATAGTTTAAGAGATATATCGTAAAAACCGTTTCAACCCCTATTTTCAAGATGGCGGCCGTGGGACAAGGGTGGCGACCCCACAAACTTGATTTTAGCTTTACACTTACCCCCCCTACACATCAAAAAAATAAAATTGACTCCTCTAAGAAACGCAACCCCAAATGTAACTTTTCAATGGACTATAAGTCTAAATTAATAAGTTTTTATTTATAATTACATAAGTTGATAAAAAATGCTATACAATAGCCTTACCGCGGCAGTCTCCGAGTGCTACACGTGTTTTTTTTATTTCTATTTTTCTATTCTATTTCTATGTAATTTTATGTTGTCAAACAAAAATAAAGAGACATATTTTGTTATTTTAGTTGATAATTTGTATTTTTTACAATTTGTGTCGATTCTACATTAGCCGAAGGAACTTCGTTCCTACCTGGTGTCCCACGACACACACCAATTTTTTATTTATTTTTATCTTGACCATGAAGGCTAAAAAGGTTTCGAAACGTCGGGACCAGAATTAAAATAAAAAACCACGATAAAATCCGTTAAAAATAGTTTTATTTCAATAAACATCGGTCCCAAAATTTTAAAAGGTTGATAACGCACCGACACCTCGGATAGGCTGGGGGCGAGCCCTATCACATCATGGGTAGCAAAAAACTTCGCGAAATGTGGGTGTACTAGTTATATTTGAATGGAGAAGAATGGAGAAGTAGATTGACTCTCCAATTGTGACAGACCTTATGAAGATACCAATGGCTTTGAAAGGCCGTAATTACTCGGTATTACATAGCAAATGATAAGTACCCAGTTCATAATCGTTTGGAAAAACTGTAGTTCCTGCCTCGTGCGGAAAATTAAGAGGGTCTCAAATCCATGTTTCAGAAAAGCAATCGCACAGCGTTCTGCGTGTCGTACAATTGTATAATTGATTTTGAAATGCTAAGCCAAATTTTGAACGAATCCAAATTGATAAATTGGTTTAAATTGAGTTCATAAATTGTGAAGTAATTGGATCTTTGATCTTTAGGACTATAATGAGGCCTCAAAAATAAAATTTTCGAGAAAAAATAAGTTTTATAAAATTGAACCAAATGTTGACAATCCCTATCGAAGACAGCGTAACCTATTTACACGACACGCATTGCCAACAATTTCTTTAAATAAGTATTACGTATTCTCGACGCAACTTTATCCCGACACTAACGATTATTGTCTGGCACATGTTTAACTTTGATTAAAATTGTACACTCTCTGTGATTTCTACTTTAAGAGTGTTTTCGCACTGCATCCGACCCCGAATCCGAGGAATCTCGGACCATAATAGGCATAGCAATAATAAGGTAATTTCTTATGATAGATTTTATAGATTTTCGTTTTCCAGGCCATGCTATAATACCTCTTTGTACGGCGGGTAAAAAATGCCCCTGACCTGCTGACCCTAGTGCCCATGTCCTAATTATGAACAAGTTTATGTCAAGAACTAAACCCTGGATATTTTTAAATGGAGGGTTCTTTCGTTGGAATATTTGTATAGGACTGGATACGGGTCGTTTTATGTTCATTATTAAATGTTCAGCAGTATGCAAGCTTAGCTATATTGTTAGGTTTTTTAGTTGTTGTCCATGTGGCCAATGTGTTGGAATGGATTAGAAAAAAATAGCTGTAGTAGCACTCTTTATGTTTGATCTGATACCCTCCATACAAAACTGGTACCTTACTTGAGGGTCAGGACTATGTGTGCGACTGTTGGGTGTGTTTATTTATTATTTATTCCTCCATAATCCTTTAAAAAACATCCTCCATAAAAATTACACTCATTATATGAAACGTGTGCATATAAAAACTTAAGCTAGTAAAGTTTTCCAAAGGCCATTAAACAGAAAATAATCCTTTAAATGCAATTCCAAAGTTGAAGAATAACACTGATAGCGGTGGTCGCTGGTTTTTTTGAACTGCACTGCGCTTAACATCAGGTGCAGTGCGGTCACTTTGTCGTGTTCGGATAAAAAAAAATGGGCAGGGATTCCTGAACCATTTTGGGCAAGAAACCCCTTTTCCAAAATAAACTAAATACTCAGTCCCCCATAGCCAAATTACTTTAAAAATTCTAGTAGTTTTTGTTCCTAATGATACAAAATACTTACCAACTTTGCGGTTTTCGTCATATATCGACCGCCGGGGGAATCCCTGGTCTACAGCATGCATCGACCGGCGCGACCATACTCCACTATGTCATAGAAAACTGAAGTAAAATGACATTTGCTGTTGCGTTTCATATGGTGAGTGAGATTTTCGGAGCCTGGACGGTGCATATGACTTGTAGCAGGTGACTTACTTGCTCGATTGTCAGCCTCAAGAAAACAATACTAAACGCATAGTACAGTAAAATTTATTTAGTTTGTATATAATTATACCGTAGTCCAAGCCTTAAGATGGTGTTTGTATTGGCTACTGAGAACTCATTACTTCTGTAGCGCCAAGAGCTGTTGCATTGTCACAGCCGTGCATAGAGACGGATTGAATTACATTTTTTATTTTTTAATTACAATGTATGATTGATCTTGCAGGTTGCTTGCTTGATGTTAAACACAACGGCTGCCTATGAACAGAAGCAA
The DNA here is from genome assembly GCA_949126905.1 of Amorpha juglandis. NCBI lineage: Eukaryota > Metazoa > Arthropoda > Insecta > Lepidoptera > Sphingidae > Amorpha > Amorpha juglandis. The sequence continues at coordinate 3,652,541 of OX421368.1, forward strand.
CACCACAAAGGATTTATTTATAAAAAGGACTTTATGGCACTGGACTGCGGTTGTTACCGCATGACATATTTAAGTCTCAGAATGCTCAACAATTTTACTTGCTTTAATGTACTTCAAACTGTAACGTAAACGCTTACACACTGCTGCTTGAAGGTAAAGTAGACAAAGTTATAATACAAAATTATACAGAAATATACAAGAAATACAATAATGGGATGGAATATTTCAAATTTAAATGAGACCAACTACTTTGACGAATAAAGGAAGAGCCACAATCAAGAAGTTGTTTAAAAAAAATCACTCTTCAAATTGAGGACCTCCATATAATTTTATAATTAATTTATAATTTTTTGGTTAAAAAGATTCTTTTCTCGAAAGAAAAAAGTCTAGAATAATGCCGACTCCTTAGTAGTTGTATTCGACGCTGCCTTCTCTGTAAGCACCTTATCTTAGAAAACAAGCGCGCCTGCATTCTCTTCATCAGGTTACTCGAGACTTAATGAGACCCAATTTACATTCTCTTTAGTGTAAATATTGCAGTTATTACTATCTTCTATGATTGCATGAACATCTTTAGATCTTTAGTTGTTGGTTTGTTTGTTCCATGACGAATATCATTATCATTTGCTGTGTCCGTCTGTCATAGTAATAATACTTTCCTTGTATTCAGGTGTGTGTATAATAAAAATCGAGGGGCTTGTGACAGGACAGGCAGACGACCGATGCTGGCACAGGGATACAAGGATGTACCCATATACTCGCCCCAAGCAACCACCGAGTCGTGTCGCAAGCCCTTCGGGAGAACCAAATATACCAGATACAGTCTATAGTCACTGCCGTGCCAGGATAAAACTAAAACTCAAGCAAAACCGAATTAGTTTTACTCCAGTCAATCTTTGCATTTCATTACATTATTGAACATAGAAAATAGTTGTTTGCCAGCTAATAGCTTCTACAGCAACTACATTCGAAAACTAATTCCAACATGTATTTGCTTGATGTGTGGCGTTTTGATAATTCAGAAGCCGATTAATCTGGCCCGCAAATATACGCCACCACAAACTGCGCCTGCCACGCGATCCGCAAATCCAAACTAAACAAGCCATACTACATTGTATCAGATAATCTATAATCTGTTTGAAGTTAGGCCTCAGTTGTACTGAAATTGTTAATTTCGATAGGTTTAGCTTTATGAACTAGGCTATATAGTTTATTGACATTTATGCCATAGATGTGCGATAGTTAATATTAGTATGGCGGGTATCCCATGACGAATTCAATCATATCAAAATGTATAATCAAACTGTGCCACCAAGGCAGGCTTTTTTTTATAGCATAGGCCGGCAAACGAGCAAGTGGGTCACCTGATTGTAAGTGACCTCCACCGCTCATGTATGCCTACCACCAGAAGAATCATGGGCGCGTTGCCGACCTTAAAGGAAAGGGATAATTAGGGATTGGGAAGGGGAGGGGATTTGGGCTACCGGATATCTCACTCACCGTACGAAACGCAGCAGCAGGCCGCTACTTTACGTCGGTTTTCTGTGAGACAGTGGTAATGACCCGGTCGAGCCAGCCCATTCATGCTGTAGACAAAACTATCTACAGCGTGGTTCTACCACTAATAAATTATGTATTACGTACATGCTTATTATGTCCAGTCAAACCAGATAAAAAAAAATACACGATCCTCGAGGTCAGTACCTTTGAAAAATTAAAACAACCCTAATGAATGTCTGGCGACCTTTACCATACTTTAAGAGTTAACTCCCTGAACTTTTAACTCATGAAATTAGACGTTGCTACACTTTTAATTCGTGTGTTTTTATGAAAGAGACCGGAAAGAGACAATTAAGCCTAAATTAATATTTATAATATATTTCCAGTTTATTTTTAACTAGCTTTTACTCGCGGCTCCGCCCACGTGATCTGCTTTTTCCGGGATGAAATCCTATCACTCAAGTCAGCTCATACCTTGTCTGTATACCAAATTTCATCAAAATCCGTTCAGTAGTTTCAGCGTGATTGACCGACAAACATCCAAACAAACAAACTTTCGCATTTATAATATTAGTAGGATTAAAATTGCGTAATGCTCCGGGTTTAAATGTCAATTTGCCTTCAAATATAATCTGAAATTATTACATTAAATATGGCAAAGCGAAAACCGATATCAAAAATCGAGAACTAAAAAACGTTAGAGCACTTTTCCCAGAGCGAGTGTATCCATCAAATTTTTCTCATTTTCCCTTTAAATTTCGCTTTGCTCTCCGAATTTTATTCAGAAAATGTTTCCCTTCGAGGTCATTACCACAAGTCGATTTCTCGATAATGAATTAATTAACATTATTTATTTATGAAATCTTAATGAAATGTGTTTCTTTGGAAGCTCTTACTATTTGTTTAACATGAAAAGAAATATGTGTTTATTGTAATTCTTTGATAAAGTAAAAAATAAAACATGTAAGATAATAAATGCCAGTGCTAAAAAAACAAATTGTTAATTTGAATTGTTAGATTTTTGTAATTTAATTTTTGACAGCTTCCGTGACGTAGTGGACGAATAGTCGGCTGTGGAGCGAGAGGTTCACAAATGTTGTGTGATCCACAAATATTTGTTTCGGGGTTGTGTGTCGATTTGAAGGACATTGAAGACGGTGATATTACTGGGCATTATGAGACTTAACATCTCATGTCTCAGGGTGACGAGCGCAGTTCAGTGCCATGCAGTGATTTGTAATTCAATGTTCTGTGTGGTGTTGCTTTTGTTTCTGGCATGGCGAGCGATCAGGCGAGCGCCTTGCTCGTCTTGTCATTCAATCAAATGAAAAAAAATATCCTGGAGACGTAACCTAAGAATATCATGAACAGAAATGCGTAACAATGTATCAATACTCCAAGAACTCGACACCAAGCAGCGTCAATCTGTCTTGGTTCAATCTCATATCCTCCAATTCTTCGGATACGTATCTAGACGAGATGGCGATTCTATAGAACGGGTCATACAAGGCAGAGTAGACGGCACCAGGCCCCGAGGAAGGTCACCCATGTGACGGAACGACCAAATTAAATCAGCCTTGCTCGACTCGTCATTCAACCAAATTAAAATGGGTTCAATGTTAGATTAAATTAGTTGTAAGATTTAATGACAGATATTTTTTGAAAATAGAAATGAAGTTTGAATTTTGTATAAATTAACGACATCATTTATTTGGTAAGTAGCATTTACTCGGAGTCAGTGACAGGCGCCTATATAAAAAGAATAACAAAACAAATTTCGTTACGTCAGAAGCAAGTTTCGGGACATGTAAAAGGTGGGTACTGGAGTTTAGGGCGGACTTACAAAACAGTCCAAACGACCCGTATACTAGTATACTTTTTTGCATAAAGTACGCAAACGTCCCTTCAGTAGTAATTCTCAGTGACTTCATGTGGGTTTCATGATAATTTTAGGAACATTTTAGAATAGAAATGTTGTCTTAAACTGCGTCCGAGTTTACTACAGGAGGTTAAGTCTTATAAAGCCCCGTAATTTCACTGCGATATGTATGTATGATTTGCGAGTGGTAGAGCCACGCTGTAAACAGCTTTTTCTACAGCATGAACTGGCAGGCTCGAACGGGTCGTTACCACTGTCTCACAGAAAACCGACGTAAATTAGTGGCTTGCTGCTGCGTTTCACACGGTGAGTGAGATATCCGGAGGCCTGAATCCCCCTCCCCTTCCCAATCCCTAATTATACCTTTCCTTTAAGCCAGCAACACGCCCATGATTCTTCTTGTATTGTGGGTGTATATAGGCGGTGGAGAACAATTATGATCAGGTGATCAACTTGCTAGTTTGCCAGTCTATGCTATAAAAAAAATGTCGTTCAAACCGAAATATAAGAGAACACATTATTTTCTGGTGGCAAAAATAGACAAAACGGTAGTTTCAATTCAGACGTCCTCACATTTGAGAGACATAGTACTCAATAAAATATAATACTAAAATAAAATTGTAGCAGCCAATTAATTCGTTTTGGTTTCTTTAAGACTCGATTACCTTCAATACAATAGTGTTATCAAATTGAGTAACAGGCTAGCTAGGAACGGTTTGTGATTACGAGTATCATGATCAACTCTTAAGTAAGCACGGTTGTTAATATTACAACCTAATATCAAATATTACAACCTAATGTCACGGAGCGATCTGCTCTGAGACCCCATAATATTTCGCCGTGTCGTGTGATTTGATTTTGTAATTATTTTATTGTAAGTCGGGGCAAAATGATACATTGCGTGTTACGACACGAGTTTACATAAGCGTAACAAGTTCGTGTGATAGTACGCCTCTCGGTGCGGCGGCGATGGAACACGAAAGTGTAGACGCATCATTATACAATCGTATATGAGTATTTTCGTTAAATCCTTGGTTAGGGCAGTTGCTCTTTTCAAATCCTATTGGCTACGCTCACGTTATATAATTTTAGTGAACTTTAAGTACAAAAAACTTTTACGCATATTTCACAAACTATAGCATCGATTTAAGTTGATTTACCATCGAGTTTTAAACGAGAATTAGTAGTAAGGGCAGGGTTATTGGCAAATTCATAAGTAGCCAGCTCTAACTTTCATTTATACTTGTAACTCCTTCCTGCAGACGGAGCTTAATCAGTGGTTTAGTTTATTAAAAAGTGCGAGATGGTTTTTTCTAAATTATATTTAAAACTTTAGTTTATAGACTTAGTTGTAAAAATTATCATTTGGCAACACGAGTGGAGCCTTTCATGTTCATTATTAGTGTTTTAGCTAATAAAGTATTTTTTTATAAACCTAACAATATCACACTCAAATCATAGTGGTAGGCAGCGGCTTGGCTGTGCCCCTGGCATTGCCGATGTCCACGTGCGGCGGTGACCGCTTACCATCAGGCGGGCCGCTTGCTCGACTGCCTATCAAGGTAATAAAAAAAAAACACACACATAGTCGTGACCCCACAGTAAGATAAGAGTCTCGTGTTGTGGGTACCAGAAACTACGAGAGACTTTCGGTCTCACAACACCCAGACCCCGAACCAAATATTTGTGGATCACACATACATTTGTCTCGGTGCGGGAATCGAACCCGCGGGTTCTCGCTTCACAGATGTCTACTCGCCCGTTGCGCCACGGATACTGTTTTTTTATTGCCTGAATGAATTTCAGCTGGTTGTCATAGTCAGCGCTTAGTATAATTAAAACGTGCAGTGACATCTGTATAGTTATAATACCCGTTGACTCATGATGCGCAAAACAAATAAACGCTATACTGATTTTTTTAATTACAAATGGTAGGTCTTTCGTATGCAAGCCGTTTACAACCACTTGTCTATTTTTGCCACCAAACAGCTGCGCAGTATGTAAGCACTAGTGTTTATTTTGAAGGACATTGAAGCCAGCGGAATTACTGGGCTTAGACTTAACGTCTTATGTCATGGAGTGATGAACGCAGTCAAATGCCGTACAGTACTTTATGGACATAGTTCTGTTTCGTGTTGCTCTTTTTATGGACAGGCGTGTGGCGTTTAAAGGATTCAGGATAGAAAAAACTAGTTGATTCTCACGTTTTTTCACCCGCGTGCATGTTACTGCTCCGCTCCCGTGGGTAGTAGCGAGTTAAGAATCATTGTCGCGACAAAATAAATATGGTATGAATATGAGCTTAATTTATTGAGTTTCTCAAAAGTTATACTGATTAACGCTCACACACGCGAGTCTGTCAATTGACTTCTTTTTTTAATTGATTGAATGACGAGACGAGCAAGGCGCTCGCCTCATGGTAAGCGTCACGCCTGCCCATAAACAGAAGCAACACCACACAGAACTTTGGATTACAAAGTACTACATATCACTGCCCTGCGCTCGTCACCTCGTCACCCCGAGACATGAGATGTTATGTAACATAATGCTCAGTAATTTCACTGACTTCAATGCCCTTCAAACCGAGACACAATAGTGCTTACACACAGTTGCTTGGCGGCAGAAATAGACAAAGCGGCGGTACCAATCCAGACGGCCTCTCGCATACAAGGGACCTACCACCTTGACGCAACCACAAAAAGCTTGTTTCATAACCATAGCTAATAATTAAGCTCGTTTTTAAAATTATTTTAACTTTCTTTTTACGTGAAGCGAAACACCTAAAGTCAGATTAACTTTCGCTAAAAATGTACACAGAAATTGTAAAATTAGTTTAGAACAACTTATTTACGTTTCACTCGGTATATTAAACGAAATTCTCACCATTACTTATTTATATTTATGTAATTTTTTAAGCTGTGTTATTTTAAGGTTTTTCAGATGGCTCGGCAGTAATTTTTATTGGCAAATTACTTTTTACACTTTGATGTACTTTGATAGAATTCCCAACTGTTGGTCCAACTGTCGGATGGAAAGCAGTGGCGGGGTAAAACCTTAAGTCAATGTGGGCAAGGTAAATTTCGTGATGCCCTCTTCTCCTTTCCGTATATGCGTTGGGTAACTTTTTACAGCTACTACTTTATTTGCTGGTGGAAGGATACTCATATCCGCCTGGTTAGCGACCACCGTACACATGGTGTTAAAATCTGCCATAGTGACCCACACACCTTGTGTGGATCGCGTTCCAGGATCAACTATTGTGTATCAGGTTCTCCCGAAGGGCTTGCGACATGACTTGATATTGTTCATCTCTGTACCCCTGTGTCAGCATCGGTCATGCGCCTGTCCTATCGCAGGCTTCGATTTGCATTAGAAGCATTTATTCCAGGCCGGCATAATTCTGGTGACCACGGATAAACTTATTGTTTGTTGGGGCTCCGGATATCTCACTCACTGTACGAAACGCAGCAGCAAGCCGCTACTCTACGGCGGTTTTCTGTGAGACAGTGGTACTGACCCGGTCGAGCCGGCCCGTTGTAGAGCCGTTGTAGAGCCAAGCTGTAGACAAAACTGTCTACAGCTTGGCTCTACTCCTCATTTTAACACGGAAAACTAGTTACCTACCTATAGCTACTATGAATTGTTAATTGCGGATTCAAGACCACAGTAGAAGAGAAAACAGTATAACCCGATAAATATTCTTACAATTAAGCTTGACAACTTTGCGTGAATAAATCTATTAAGTCAAATTGCCAGCGAAAAACCTTTCTTCTTTCTTCTTATTCTTTTCCTCAAATGTCGATAACGCACCTATAATTAGGTTATCCTGAGAGGAATCGAGAAGTCGAGGAATGCATGCAATGAGTACGGAATCAAAAGCCATTCCAAAAGATGAAACAGCAAGATTATTTTATTGTCATTACTTGAATTTTTTCGTTTTATGGGAAAAGGGGAAATCGGGCAGGAGGCTCACCTGATGGAAAGTGATCACCGCCGCCCATGAACACCTGCAGCACCAGAGGGCTTGCAAATGCGTTGCCGGTCTTTGAGGAAAGAATACGCTCTCTTCTTGAAGGTTCCCAAGTCGTAACGATTCGGAAAGACCGCCGGCGACAGCTGGTTCCACAAAGATTTCGATATATCTTACATTTTATGTTATGTATAAGTTAATATTGGGTGAATTAATAATATTCAAAAACTAAGTTGCGGTCCCACAAGTTTCCAACTGAAAAACAGCGTTACGGATTGATCTGTAGCATAACGCTGAGTTGGTACCTTTTCTGCAACTCTGTACATAGCAGTAATCAATGCACAGGATCTTGGTATTGTATTAATAGTACTATAATATTAATATTTGTTGTAGTGTACAGATTTGCACAAATAAAGCTTTCTTTCTTCTTCTTTCGAGTGGTAGAGCCACGCTGTAGCCACAGTTTTATCTACAGCATGAATGGGCTGGCTCAACCGGGTCGTTACCACTGTCTCACTGAACATCGACGTAAAGTAGCGGCTGGCTGCTACGTTTCGTACGGTGAGTGAGATATCCGGAAGCCCAAATCTCCTCCCCTTCCCAATCCCTAATTATCCCTTTCCTTTAAGACCTTAAAGTTGCCGACCGGCAACGCGCCTATGATTCTTCTGGTGGTAGGCGTACATGGGTGGTGGACAACACTTACCATCAGGTGACCCACTTGCTCGTTTGCCGGCCTATGCTATATACATCATTTGTACTACCACATATGTATTTACTATGTAAAATAAGATATTTAATTAAACACTACAATCTGTTTTTGATCGTGCAAAGTTTGCTCAATGTCGGTTTGCGGCTGCTTTGTTCGGATGTCTTGAAACTGTGACGTCTCACTCACTTGCTCACTCACTCTAGTTTTGAAACTAGTTCAATCAGTTAATGAGCTTTAAATGGCTACCATTATATTATCTTCCTGCCCGACCCGTTCTCGCGTGGACTTCATGCAAAATGCTGCAAAAACAATTTTACTTACTTAATCTATTTATAAATGTATATCCAAACGAACCCATTACAAAGCTATATTGGATATCCGTACTAGCAAGCGCAGCGTTAGACGTCCGCCTACAAGGTAGACAGACGACCTGATAAAGGTCGCAGGAAGTCGTTGGATGCAGGCCGCTTCCAACAGGTCGGTCTGCAAATTTTAGGGGGAGGCCTATTTTCAGCAGTGGACGTCCTGTGGCTGATGATGATGATAGTTGGATATCCGGAGGGCCAAATCTTCACCTTCCTGATCTATTAAACATTTGTGATGACACGGAACACTCGGTGCGTGAATCTAATCCTTGACCTGTTTTAATATTACTTGAACCTTTATATTATAAAACAGCAAACAGCAAATGTCTACAACACATCGTACATCGGCAACGAGAGTGTCACAACACTAAAAATGTAGTTTTTGGAAAATCGTATTTTATTTTTATGTAAAAATTGCATTAAAAATTGTCTAATGAACTTAGTGTGAGCAGTATTTTTTTCAGCAGATGAGTTTAATCACTTTTAACAAAAGACATAAACCGTCGAATGCATAAAGTTTTTTGTTGATCAATTCGATGGAAAGTCTGTTCAGACAGTACAACTAGCATGTGATTTAGCAGTTGACCAAATTAAATCGAACAGTGTGACTCCGCTAAAGGTAACCTTTCTGACTTAGTAACGAAAACTAGGCTTAACTTTTTAAGCTACAATTGGACAAATGTTACTAGCCTTCATAAAGAATATTAGTGTAGGTGGGACATCCTGGACGTGACGGTTAAAATGTGGGTGGAATGCTAATATAGGGAAGACAACTATGATAAAAAAAATGTCGCTAAATTACTGGTATTACTGCTAAATCTCCCACGATTAAAAATAGGAGTAAAAGTCGAGAAGAAAAAGTATTCTAGTTTTTTGATAGCAGAAGCCGACAAACGAGGAAAAGGGTCACTTGATGGTAAGTGATTTCCAACGCCCATGAATATCTATAATACCTGAGGAATTATGGACGCGTCACCGACCTTAACGGAAAGGGATAATTAAGGGATCAGGAAGGGGAGGGGGATTTTGGTCCCCGGATGAAACAGCAAGTTGCTATTTCATGTCGTTTTTCTGTGAGACTAGACCCGATTGAGCCGGCCGCATTCATGCTGTAGACAAAACTGTCTACAGACATTGACTTTTTTACATTATATTGTTATTAGGACAGAGCTGTACTTAAAAACAGGTCTTGCGTAGTCACTTTGCCTTGGCAGGATAAAAAAAACACTTCAATTCGGGATTTAAAGTTTCGACGTATAATTTTCAATGCCTTTGTGGATATTCGTTTTGCATTATTGTTATATCTACATGCCTTTAACATTTTGAGATGCGCGACCGAGACAGGGAGTCTGCGACACGTGACGCGACCCACCAGGTGATAGCGACCCGTCCGCTTTGATGAAATTGTATGGTGTGTCCTGTAACGCTCGCTTGCTTCAAAACATACATAACATTGTATACAAAGCGGACGTGTCGCTGTCGTCCTGTCTCGAAACGTACCTTAACCACAACAATTGTAACAATATATTATTAGTGTCAGCCGCAGGCACGCGGGGGCGTCGATCAAATTAACTGGCTGCAGGGCGCGGTGCGGCGAACAACTCGGTATTAGCACTGCGGTATGTAATATTGGTGCCTTCTGGAATGTTCTACAATAGAGACGTCATGTTATTAGCTATGCTTGTACTTAAACTATCTAGTTCTTGATCAATATAGATAGGTCGTTGTTATCTTTAATTTGCAATAAAATATTGAGATATGCCATGTATATCTGGTATACTCATAGCTATTTCTTCAAAAGGCCAATTCCGGAATTTCTGAAAATGTATGCCTGGATGTTAAAAGAGGTAATAACTCATGAGTTTGTTTCGTCATTTCTTCTCATAGCTAGATACGAAATGCCGACATAGACATCAACTAGTTTAAAAAAAATTACAAGTAAAAGTGATATTTATTATAAATATACAGAATAAAATTGATTTGATTTCAAGACGGGTGATCGCGACGAGGAACGCGAGGGTGATAGTGACAAACCGCTTTCTGTGAAATTAAATGACAACGATCGCTGTCTCTTGTTCGGTCGCATACCTTAATACTGTAGGTATACAATAGTATGAACTCAAAAATCAAGATAGCTTATTTCATAAGATATCTACGGCGTTTAAATCGTCATACAACAACATAGATCAAAATTACTCTGAAAATTTACTTTATGTAGGAGATGGTGTTGGCCTATCAATTTATATTTATTTTTAGTGTTAATATTCGTTGATTATATACAAAATGTCCTTGACGCGTCGCACATTGTTGTTTCGGTCGCACACTACAAAGTGTACCTTAAGTCGTCTGAACGATACAAATGTATTTCAAGAAAGTAAAAGGTTCAAAGAAATCCCGGAGGAATTGGAAAAACATGAGTCATTCGAACAATGCGCCTTTATAATGGTATCGATTGTTTTAGTTTAGATTGAAAAGTGTTAGTTAGTTGTATTCTGATACCGTATTTCTTGGAAGCTTAAAAAGATACTGAGCATTGTAGAAATTTGGCTGTTTTTTTATTATTCGTTATAATTCAAATAAAGTTTTTATGCAAAGAAAAATTGGAAAGTTGTTTATATTCGTGAAAATCGACGAAGTAGACATATTTGTCTGCAGCACGTATGAACCGGCTGGACCGCGTCGTTACCACTGTCTCACAGAAAACCAACGTAAAGTAACTGCTTGGCTGCTGCGTTTCGTACGGTGTGTGAGATATCCGAAAGCCCAAATCCCCTCCTCTTCCCAATCCCTTAATTGTCCCTATCCCTTAAGGTCGGCAATGCGCCCATGATTCTTCTTGTATTGTGGGCATTCATGGGCGCTGGTGATCACTTATCATCAGGTGACCCACTTACGCGTTTACTGACATTTGCTATATATAAAAAGAAAACTGAGGACTACTTACAAAATTCATAATTCTATCAATGGATAGATATACTTAATATAACACAGTAGGTCGTAATAAGAGTCTTTCAGAATAAACGAAATCGTAGGTTCAATTTTATTACATAAGCCAGCTTTTAGTATTCCTAAATGGTTCCGAAAAAAATCGCCAACTTTCGCCAAGTCACTAGGCTGCTTACCATACAAATGCTAGGGACCGTGCGCTCTATGTGATTTATTAATTCTTTATACCGTATTTGTCGGGTGCGTTCGGAATTTTTACCTGCTTTTAATTTTATAAAAAACATGCTGACTTTCGTGTGTCTCTCATGTTACTGCTCTGCTGTTATGGGTCGTGAGGTTATATTTAACCATCTAGCTATTGCTAGGAACATCGCTGCCGTGCCAACAAATCAAATATGAATATGACTTCAATCGGTCAAGTCGTTCAAAAGTTATATGATTACAAACAAACGCACAAGAAAGATAATATACATTTAGGAGTACCTAGATAAGTTACGCGGGAGCGCCCGGAGGTTTTTAAAAAAAGACAAGTCTTCACAATGAAGCTTTATTGCGAACTGAATTATAATTGACAAATTTCCTTATTTATACCTGTTCATCTGTTGACAATGAATGCTTAGATCTACGCATTATGATCATAACAAGATCACCGTCTAGACACCAGGCTAGCAGTTTTTATGGTCAACATAATTTGATATTAAGAGCTTTAGCCAAAACAAGAATATCATATTACAAATGGATAGAATTACATCTGAGTACCTGTGTCAGCAATTGTAATGTCCTTCCTATAGTAAATAAGGTTACAACACATTAGCATGCGGTTATAATGTCATGAGCGGGAGCGGGGTGCATAACTACCTATTAGGAGTAATATTAATAATAATTATATATTGTCTTGTATTTACCATCGAATGGGAATTATCTAACTGTAGTTAGGACAGTCATGTATAAATCATGGTATAAATTAAGAAAGATCGAAAGAATGAGGGAATGAATGATTATATTAAAATCATATCTATATTTTCCACACCAATAATAGTAGAATTACAAAAAATGGCTCAGTCTCTAAATTAAAGATCAAACTGTGAGTGATCGTAAGAAAGAATGAGAGAGTGAGTGAACGAATGAGAATGGCGTATTGTATTTGTGACATTTCTCGACGGTTGCAAATCTCATGAGACGTATCCGCTCATATTGAATTAGTAAATCGTATTAGAGCAACAGTTTTTATTATCTACGCAGTGTATAGGTTTTATTGTATTATTTATTGTTTCTGTCTCATTGATTTGTGGAATTGGGTTTTAGAAATTCATTTAGAAGTGGTGTTACTGATTTATCACTGACTAAAATTATGATGTTCCTTATAACTCTACATTAGTTGACTCTCTGATGAGTCATCTGCTATTTCACTATTATATTCATAATATCATCTTTATTACGTAGTAAAACTTACTTACTCTTGTGTCTAAGAAACCAGTAGAAACAAGGTTGGATATAAATAAATAAATACACATAACAATCACACACATAGTTCTACCCCACAAGGTTAAATCTGTATCGTGGGTATTAGGAACTACGAGGGACTTACGGTCCCACAATACCCAACCCCTCAACGGACAACAGCTCAGTCGTCGCGATTGTGTTATTGAGTTGGAATATACATACCATAGCTGTACTTAACACTGAAAAATTAAAAACAAATATGCAATTTCAGTTGAGCGGTGACACAGGCACCGACTCCAAAAAGAACTATAGAAATTGTTATTTTTGGCTTTTCAGTGTTATTTTTTTTAAGTCGGTTTTTAAGTTATTTTATTAATTTACAAATAATTTTCTGACCCTGGATATGTCTGAGACAAGGCGATTTGATAGCGACTGCTGAAAGATTTGTGACATTACTACCATGCCATTTATACGGAACTGTCTGGTAACCACCATCTGATCTAAGGCTGAACAAGCAATCTAAACAAGCCATGATCATGAGGTTCAGCCGAAAGCACTTTCACGTGACAGACTGAACAAAAGAACGTCGGCGCCACATGTTTCATTCAGTTTGCAATAGTATTACAAACAGCTCCGAAGCAAAACCTTTTTACGAATGAAGTCTACACAAAAATCTTTTTCAACGAATCCCTAGGCTCCGTAGAAATCAAACCGATGTAATACTAATGTGGCTTGGCAAACGCTAACCTTGCCTACTTTATATTCGAATAGAATTTAGGTCAGTATTAAGAGGATTTCAATAAGTCGAAATCGATTCGGAAATCATTCATCACACGCTTTTGGACTTTGAGATTAAAGTGCTTACGATTGGATTCAGTTGATACTTTAAGGACGGCATATTGATGTCAAGCAATATCACTGATCGGAATTATTGCGATGCAAAATATAAAAATGTTTAGATTCGTCTGGTTTACATATAATGATTTCTTACGCGAATGTTACTCATTAAAATAAAATTAATTTAAACGGATTTTATCGGTTTTTAACACGATTTTATTAGCTGCATACGTATGTTTATTGTATACGTATGGACGGGCAAAAATGTTAAGTAGTAATAATGTGTGTGTGTGTGTGTGTGTGTGCGTGTGCATGTGCGTGTGCGCGTGCATACGTGCGTGTGTGTGTTATAATAAAATAATATAGCGTCATAGTTAGTTGTCGTTCTTATGTTAACCTGTACGTTATTAAGTAATACGAATATCAGTATAATTATAAGTAATTTAAAAATAATCATAACGTGTTAATAATTAAAACAAAACCAAATCAAAAGCCCCATTGACGCAGACAATTTTTTTTATCCGGGCACGGTATCGTGAGGAAACCTGCATACCTGAGAACTCGATAAGATGTTTCGAAGATATGTGAAGTCTGCCAACCCGCATTAGGCCAGCGTGGTGGACTAAAGCCTAATCCCTCTCATTCAGTAGTGGAGGCCCGTGCCCAGCAGTGGGACATATATATTACAATGCTAGTAAAAAAAAACATATTTAAGTGCAAATGCAGGGTTACCAACCCTCAGTTAATTTGCTCACAATGAACTAATATATTAACAATAAGAAATAATAGTTGGTCGCGAGCTCTTTTATTAATGGACTCGTAAGTGAGAATGGACCCTGGATATTCCAGCTGACGTCGAAAAGATATTCGCACAGCCACATACGAAGTCATTTTGATGCGGTGTAATATTATGATTTTTATTTTATTTTATTGAATAACGAGACGAAAAAGGCGTTCGCCTGATGATAAGCGCCACGCTTGCCCATAAACAGAAGCAACACCACACAGACCTTTGTATTACAAAGCACTGCATGGCACTAAACTCACCCTGACACATAAGATGCTAAGTCTCATAATGTCCAGTAATTTCACTGGCTTTAATATCCGTCAAATTGAAACACAACAGTGCTTACACCACTATACACATACATATTTTTCGGCGCGGTAATCGAACCTAAGGCCTTCCGCTTCACAGCCGGCTACTTGCCCATTGCTATGAAATATTTTTAAATAACACGGAGAATTTATTTTTAAGTTTATACTCCTAATACAACGTGCAGGATCTAATATTTTATTAATAGTACTATAATATATTGATGTTTGTTGTAGTGTACAGATTTGCATAAATAAAGCTTTCTTTCTTTCTTATAAAAATGGTACACATAAAGGCACATCCAAATCTCCCACATCTATGAACGGGACGTGATCAAAATATACAGTATGGTGTAAGGATGGTCCTCCGGTATATATGACGTAGCTGAGTTTCGAACCATCGACTCCGATCAATTCCATCCACGCTCGCCGCATAGAAATTATCCATGGAGTTAATAATACCTTGGATTAATTCTTTACGCCTACTGTTATAAGGATTTGAGTTTTCGCTGTAATCCTATTATGGAGTCTATATCAGTCTGTTCTATTTTTAAAAGGCTTTTTTATTATAATGGGTCTCTGACTGTTATTTTCACTTGAGTTATTAGTTTTCACGGCCGCCTACAAGGTGGACAGACGACCTGATAAAAGTCGCAGGAAGTCGCTGGGTGCAGGCCGCTTCCAACAGGTCGGTCTGGAAATCTTTGGGGGGCCTATGTTCAGCAGTGGACGTCCTGTGGCTGATGATGATGATGATGATGTTATGACCTATACAAGTATATGAAACTAGCTTTTCCTAGCGGGTCCGCCCCCATGATCTACTTTTTCCGGGATAAAAAGTAGCCTATGTTACTCAGTGATAATGTAGCTTTCTAACAGCAAAAGAATATTTGAAATCAGTCCCGTAGTTTTAAAGTTTATTCGTTACATACAAAAATACAAATCTTTTTTTTTTATAGCTTACGCCGGCAAACGAGCAATGGGTCACTTGATTACCTGGTTAACGCGCTCACCACCAGAAGAATCATGGGCGCGTTGCCGACAAAGTTAAAAAAAGGAAAGGGATAATTAGGTATTGGGAAGGGGAGTGGTTTTGGGCTTCCGTATATCTCACTCACCGTACGAAACGCAGCAGCAAGCAGCTACTTTAAGTCGGTTGTGAGACAGTGGTAACGACCCAGTCGAGCCGGCCCATTCATGCTTTCATGCTGGAGACAAAATGTCTACAGCGTGGCTCTACCACTCAAAAATCTTTCCTCTTTATAATATTAGTGTATACAAAGTTGACAAATTGTTATGTTTTGGCCATTCATTGCGTCCTTTACCCTTATTTACATAGGGTTGGTGTTACGACGAATTTACGGCTGTTTTAAAACAGAAAGTCGTTAAACGTCTATTCAATTATTTATCTGCGAAGAGTAATGTTAAAGAAGTTAAAGTTGGTTGGATGGGGCGATTGTTTTCATTTTGTATTGAAATGTTTTTTTGGCTTACAAATATGAGCTCCTTATTTTAAACTGACCCACTGCTGCAAGGCTTCCTGGGTTTATACCAGGTTGGTAGACTTCAGTCTTCACATACCTTAAGAATGTTTCGTTTAGAGTTGTAGAGCCACGCTGTAGACAGATTTGTCTACAGCATCACCACCACCACAACTATCTCACAGAAAACCGACGTAAAGTTGCGGCTTGCTGCTGCGTTTCATACTGCCATACATTCTGTTTGTACAGAAGCACCACCACACAGAACTTTGAAATACAAAGCACTGCATGGCACTGAACTGCGCTCGTCACCTCGAAGCATAAGTAATTCAATCTCATAATGCCCAGTAATTTCACTGGTTTCAATGTCCTTTAAACCGAAACACAACAATGTTTACACACTATTGCTTGGCGGCAGAAATAAACAAAGCGGTGGTATCAACCCAGGAGGCCGCATACGAGGGACCTAACTTGTTAAATATGAGAACATAGCCACATTTCAGCCAATTTGGTGCAGAGACCAAAATTCCCTGAACACGTGTAACATTATTTTCAATTTGCTTTGTTAGTTGCAGCTACAGTCACGTATGAGGCCAGACATTATGTGCCCGGTAATCCCACACCATCTGCGTCATATAGGGCCGTTTCACTAGGGTTGCCCCGGTTACAAATTGTAGCTATACATTTATTTAAAGGCGCGTGACCAATAAATTAAATATTAATGTACATTACCCTATTAGAAGAATAAATATGCGTCCACGTGTGTGGAATTTGATATTTATTTTATTTTTTTATTTGATTAAATGACGAGACGAGCAAGGCGCTCGCCTGCCCATAATCAGAAGCAACACCGCACAGAACTTTGAATTACAATGCACTGCATCGCACTAAACCACGAGACATAAGATGTTAAGTCTCATAATGCCCAGTAATTTCATTGGCTCCAAAGTCTTTCAAACCGAAACACAACAGTGCTTAAACACTGTCGCTTGGCGGCAGAAATAGACAAAGCGGCGGTAGCAACCCAGACGGCTTCTCGCATACGAGGGAATTACCACCTTGTAAATTAAAGTTGTGTCTGTGAGACAGTGATAACAAAGCGGCCGAGCCGGTCTATTCATGCTGTAGACAAAACTGTCAACAGCCTGGCTCCTTACAAAAGGTTGTTTATATAAATTAATTGAATTCTGAAGAACAATGCTTTATCAACCCTATGTTAGGTCGTCTAGAATATCATCTGCGAACAATACCTAGACTACAGACATGGCTCGTTCGTTCATGAGGTTATCATTTCAAATGGCTGAAATTCCATTTTCTCATACTATACACCTGTATACTATACTATATGCTATACTATACTACTATACATACTATATGTACGAAATCATGACGAGATTTGGGCCTCCAGATATCTCACTTACGAAATGCAGCAGCAAGCCGCTACTTTACGTTGGTTCTCTGTGAGACAGTGGTAACGAGCCGGTCGAACTGGCCAATTCATGCTGTAAGCAAAACTGTCGACAGCTTAACTCTACCACTCAAGATTTACAAGATTTTGAAAACTTACGTCCAACAGTGGACGGCAATAAGCTGAGGTGATAGTATTGATAAAAACGAATGATAAATAGCATCAATAACCTGAACAATTCCTTACAGTAACCTTAACCGAGGGTTGGAGCAATCCACTCTAAAAACTGTCAAGTCTATATTTATGGCTTAACCAAAACCATGGCGTGTAAACAAGCGTCTGAAACAACCGAACGGGTAGATAATACTTCGACTGGCTATGAATCAATATGACACGGTACTACATCACGAGCACGAACGCACTGTATCTGCTGACTTGTTAAATATTACTCCAGACTTTGAATATCAGTCAAATTCTGTCGCCTTTTATGCCGTGATAAGGCATGTTGTACACATCAAGGCAGGAGGCGAGAGTGAGACGACAGCAATGCGTCCACTTCGCAAGCAATAGTGTAGGTATCAGGTATGAGTCACAGAAACCGGGGCAGACCATCGTTGAGATGGAACAACGATCTGCTGGATGTGGTGGGAAAAGAGTGTATGAGGACTGCCTTGTACAGAACAAACGGCGTACAATGCAACAGGCCATATTTCTTAAAATATTTTAATGAAAATTATGCGATATTTTGATTTATTGGTATCGTTAATACAAAAAAGTATCTTTTGTTTACTTATCTTTGTTTAGTTCTACAATAACACTTCAAATAATTTGTGATGTCAAAAATTTCTTTCATTTTTATTTTACGATCATCAGGATGAAACATGACAAAAACTTCCCACCAAAAGGGAACGGTCTAAATTTTGACTTTTCAATTCAAAATGTAAGTTGCTCCAATTTCTGAGATAAAGTGACTTTTGTTGCCGGCTCGCGGAATGGAAAACACCTTTTGTATGCTACCCTCATAATATTATGCTTTCATAACTGCTATTGTGAGGACATCTAAGGCCTCATTTTGTGCCTTTAATATAATGTTTTGCTTTCAAACGCGTCGAGTATTAATACAAGGGTAGCTATCATTAACGGTGAAGGAAACATCGTGAGGAAACCTGCATACCTGAGAACTCGATAAGATTTTTCGAAAGTATGTGAAGTCCGCCAACCCGCATTAGCCCAGCGTGGTGGACTGAGGCCTAACCCCTCTTATTCAGTAGAAGAGGCTTGTGCCCAGCAGTGGGACATGTATAATACGGGGCAATGATTATTACATATCATTTTACTTTTTAACTTTTTTTATAGCTTAGGCCGGCAAATCAGCAAGTGGGTCACCTGATGGTAAGTGATCTTCACCGCCTATATACGCCTACAATACCAGAAGAATCATGGGCGCGTTGCCGAACTAAAAGGAAAGGGATAATTAGGGATTGGGGAGGGCAGGGAAGGATCCCAAGATTGCTGAAGAAAGACACATTCCCAGTAGTCAGAAGTCTCCTTCTTTTTCTTCCACCTACCCTTATCCCACTCGTAGTGGGATCAGCGCAACATGCTTTTAACCACATAAAAGATTTGGCATGTAGTTTTTACGACCGGCTGCCTGCCTGATGTCAACCCCTCTGGAGAGAAACCCACCTAGATCCGATATTTATGGATCACACATACATTTGTCTCAGTGCAGGAATCAAACTCGTAGCTTCTCGCTTCACAGCCAGCTACTCGCTTCCTGCACCACGGCAGTTACAGTAGTCGGAAGTACATATAAAATTTAAAAAGACGAATTGAGAACCATCCTCCCTTTTTTCGTCGGTTAAAATGGCACGACATATAATTTTACTACTCGTCCTTTGCAATTACCGCAAATTTATTTGTTTGCTAATAAGTTACACCAGCAATTATACAGTATGTTACGAGCTCATGTAATTTCATTACAATGTTTAGAGCATAAAACATTATGTACTCATAGGTTTATTAAGAAAAGCCCTAATGGGTAATGAAATTAAATGAATGTAGGTGATTATACAGCCTCCCTGGTGTAGTGGGCGAGTAGCCGGCTGCGATGCTGTGTGACAAATGATTGTGTGATTCAGATATATTTTTTTCGGGTGTTGTTGGACAGCAAGTCTCTTGTAGTTCCTGATACTCACGATATAGGTTAACCTATATAATATCATAAGTGGGAGAGCCACGCTGTAGCCAGTTTTGTCTACAACGTGAATGCGCTGGTTCGATCGTGTCGCTACCACTGTCTCTCAGAAAACCGCAAAAAAGAATCTTGCTGCTGCGTTTCATACGGTGAGTGAGATATCCGGAGGCCCAAATCCCCTCCCCTTCCCAATCCTTAATTATCCCTGTTACGCGCCGATGATTCTTCTGGTATTGTGGGCGTACATAGACGGTGAATATCAATTACCATTAAGAGACCCACTTGCCTATTTTTTTTTCCGAGCGTGGCAAAGTAACTGCACTACACCTGATGGTAAGCGTAGTGCAATCTAAAAAAACAAAAAACAATGGGTTTATCGGTGGTCACCAGAGTCGTGCCGGCCTGTATGTGTACTTTTTCCCTCTTTGGAGAGAGAACTGGCTATACACTAGCTGATCCTGGAACGCGATCCACACAAGGCGTGTGGATCACTATGGCAGGTTTTAACACCATGCGTACGGTGGTCGCTATCCGGGCGGATATGAATCCTATCTACGGATATGAATTATATCCTACCACCAGCAATAAATATTTAAATATTTGTATTCAATAAAAAAAACTGAATGGTGAATGGAATTTGGTATGCGGCCGACGATAAATATATTGTCTTCATGCTCGGAAGGATGACGAAAACACACTTAAAGCATTGCAGGCAACTTAGTTTAACATCATTATGCATGAAGTTTGTACAGCGCTGCGCTGACAAAATGGCGGGACGGTGTGGAAGTCTGAAATAGATTACGACGTGTGCTAGATACTTTACTAACATAATATATCGCTGTGCTAGATTGTTTAGAATTACGTTGCTTAGAACGTGTGAGTTTGCCAATGGAAGGTGGGTTTAAATTAATATTGCAAATGTTTTTTCATTAATCAATAATTCAATGATGTAGCAATCATTTCTGTAATATCGCTGGTGGTAGGATATTCATATCCGCCCGGATAGCAACCACCGTACATATGGTGTCCAAACCTGCTATAGTGACCCACACACCTTATATTTATGAGACCGACTGTTCCGCTCCACTCCGCTCCGGTCCGCTCTGCTTCAAAATGTTCTACTTGAAAATATGTTAAAACCTGATAAAAATAGACCACAACCACCATTTAATCTCCAATTTTCATTGTTTAATCACCAGGCAATTAAATTTTTTATTTCGTAAATAATTTGATCTACAATACATGAAATCCGGATTGGATTGAACACGTTTCAGGATTGGCTTTGCAATGGGATTTTTCTGGAAAAATTGTTGGGGATTTCCAACAATTTTGATTTTTTTTTTTTACTCAGATTGCTGTTGATTTTTTTATTATATGATTGAATGACGAGACGAAAAAGGCGCTCGCCTGATGGTAAGCGCCATGCTTGCCCATAAAGAGAAGAAACACCCCACAGAACTTTGAATTACAAAACACTGCATGGCACTGAACTGTGCTCGTCACCCCAAGACATAAGAGCTTAAGTCTCATAATACCCAGTAATTTCACAAGTTTCACTGTCCTTCAAAATACACACTGCTTCTGCGGTGGGAACAACACAGACTTCTCGCATACGAGGGATTTACCACCTACTAAAGCCTTCTGATCCCAGCTTCTGTCCTTCCTCCCAACCCGGTACTTACAAGTATAAGTACTAAAAAGTTCTTAACAAGCATTAAAATATGCGGTACTAAACAGCTCATTGTTAATAATTAAAATACTTACGGCATTCTCCTAAACTCATTAAAGTTTGAAACTTATTAACGTCAAAGTTTAATAAACTTCGGTTAAGCTAGAACCTAATTAAAATAACAAGGGAGTTCAAACACGACCAGTTAACGTTGTTATTGAATTTTTGTTGCTCAATAAGTTTAAGGATTATGTGTGTTGACGAGATAAAGAAAAGAAAAGAAAGTTACTAACTTGAAGCTTTTATGAAAAAAATACACAATGACAAATGCTGCTAAGGAGATTGCGTTGCCTGTCCAATAAGAAATAAATACACCCAACAGTCACACACATATTTCTGATCCCACAGTAAGATAAGAGTCTTGTTTCGTGGGTATCAGGAACAACGCGATCCGATTCGTACTACTCGATTTCGCCGAGCAGCCTTCCCATGATGTGATAGGGGACGAGCCTATCACCAAACCGGACACAGTTCCAAACTCCGGGCTGATACTGAGCATTTTGTGATAGAAAACTCCAATTTTACCATTACCCGGCCCGGGGATAGAACTCGAAACCTCAGCACAACAGTCGTATCGCGTAACACAACTGCGATACCGAGGCAATTTAAAAATATTAAAGTATAATCATCATCATCTTGTCATTCCCTCAATGCTCAGGATCGTGACCCCAGCAGGCCGAGGATATAAGGGCCCTCCAAATGGTTCTATCATCGGCGATGTGAATTGCATCTTGCAGTTTAAGATGCAGGGGTTTAGTGACTCACTCAGTGTTCGCTCAATTTAGCCAGTGGTCTACCTCGAGAGCGCCTACCCTCTATTTTCCCATCAAAATATCTTTTTCAAGACTCTCAAAAGAAGAGAAAATTCTTGCACACTGTTAATAATCGGGTGGGTATATGAAGTTGCTCCAGTATAGATTTATTGGTACGCATAGCCGTCCAAGGTATAAAGTAAAAATTAATACAAAGTTATAATAATAATATATTTAATAATAAGCCCTTTATTCAGACTATTTTAAGTGATTTACATTTTTTTTTATACCTTAATTGCTAACATTTACTTAATACATAACGTTTCTTAGTAAATTCAATTTTGTGTTGTGCTGTTGTCTGTTTGCCGTTTGGCAAAGGCCTCCCCCAACTCTTTCCAATCCTTTCTATCATGCACTCGTCTTGTCCATTGTTTGCCTGCCATTTCTACTATTTCATCATACCAATTTAGACATAAAATATCCCGCTTAAAACTTATGTCATAAAACAAATGAAATAGCTCATAAAACCTTGTAAATACTAAGTCTACCGAACTAGTAATTCCTGGCTCTATATTATTACTTGGGTCTCGCAATTTCGACGAACATAATCTTTTAATCTTACTGCGGCTTTGTTATTTTCAGGCAACAAACAACTGTACCGCCTTGCAATTTCGTGTTCTAACTACTACTTCTAGGATGGAACATAGGCAGTTCAGGTACTGATGTATTAGTAACAACAAAAATAAATCACTTTGGTGAGTGTGCGTGGGAACTACGATCTGATTTTTTATTTTATTTAATTGAATGATGAGACGAGCAAGTCGTTCGCCTGGTGGTAAGCGACACGCCTGCCCATAAACAGAAGCAACACCACACAGAACTTTGAATGATGCCCAGTAATAATTTTACTATCTTTCAAACCGAAACACAACAGTGCTTGCACACTGTTGCTTGGCAGCAGAAATAGACAAAGCGGTGGTATCAACTCAGACGGCTTCGTTCATAAAGTTGAAAGTTGATAAACAATTAAAAATATAACCTAATTTGTGATTAACAAACACACAAACCTACATTAGTATGAAACAAAAGTTATGACTGTAATACAGTAATACCCGCAACATGGCGGTTTATGAGCTAATACACTTTATAACAGTGACAATGCCGACCTAAACGTTTATTATAATACTGTTTTATTTAGTGTTGAAGTTATAAATACGGGCGACCGGGAGCGAAAAATGTGTTATAATAGATTTAAATTAGTAGTTTCCAAAGACACGACGGGGTCTACGTTGGCGTGACAAATAATGGCGGTTCACAATTCGAAAGCGGGGATCACGAAAATACATCTGCTTTCGATATTGAAGAACTAAAATGTTGGCTTGATTTCACCTATCAATGTAGGCAGATAATATTACTCACGGAATTCAGCCGCAACGCAAATTACCATAGTTAGATCTTATTTTCATATTTTTTGTCGTGTTTTATAATGTACTAACTATATTATATCTAAGTAGTCCCATGAAACATCTTAACACAGATCTTTACGCCTAATTTATTTCAGACATTTGCCTAAATTAAGGATCAGATTGGGAAAAAGTTAGCGTAATAGGCAGTCCTAATTGCTTGAAAAAACCTATTAGTTTTGGGCTAAGTCACTTGATAGCAAATGGAAATTGCTGACTTTTTCTTTAACAAAATTACTTTTCATGACCTTAAGGTTTTCGGAATATTCGATGAGCGTAATTTGCCGTAATTGTGAAATCTTCACAAACAATCATAATTGGAATAAAAAACGGGAGTTCATGAACTGAATCAATTACTATTATTATAAATACATCCAACAGTCACACATTTAGTCCTATTCTACACTAGGAGAATCTGTATCGTGGGTATCAGAAACTACGAGGGACTTGCGGTCCCACAACACCAAGACAAATATATGTGGATCATACAAACATTAGTCTCGGTGCAGGAATCGACGGCCTACTACGCCACGGGGGCTTTCTAAAGTCTTGCGTTATATACGTTCCACTACTGTGCTGTGCTCCTCTACTGAATGAGAGAATTTAGGCTTTCCACCACGCTGGCCTAATTCGGGTTGGCAAACTTCACATAATTATTTTCGGAATTCTTTTAGAAACATGCATGAGGTTATGTTACGTTTAATAGTGTCGTCGGATGATTTTTTTATATACTATCCAATACTTCATCACCTTTAAAACATTTCAACAATCCTCAAGGTAAAAAATAAAACACTTCTATTGGCTATGAAAAAAAATCACAGGGATTAACTAAAAGAGGGCAGATAGGCGAGGGGATAATCGTGTTAAATCACCCGTGAACCTACCTTCAGCCATTAGGTCTGTAGAGAGATTCGGAAGTTAAGACGCTTACACACCGGCCTTAGATGTTCAATTTTCCTCTAACTTTGAATGTACTCATTACCGTGTTGTGTTCGTAAATTACATACATATAACATAATTATGAAGACCTTTGACTCACCATCAACTCTGACTGTGGCTACGTTAATACCGAAAACATGGAAGTGCTGATCCGGACGTATTATTTAATATAATAAATCTTCGGATACGTTCATTACCGTAATAGTTAGAAATAAGTATTTTTTTTTATAGCATAGCCCGGCAAACGAGCAAGCGGATGAGCGACTAAAACCTAGCATATTATAAGAAACTAGCATTTCCTATCTGCTTTTTCCGGGATAAGAAAAGTAGCCTATGTTACTCAGTGATAATGTAGCTTTCCCATGGTAAAAATATTTTTTGAAATCGGTCCCGTATTTCTTTTTTTTTATAGCATAGGCCGGCAAACGAGCAAGTGGGTCACCGAATGGTAAGTGATCTTCACCGCCCATGTACGCCCACCATCAGAAGAATCATGGGCGCGTTGCCAACCTTAAAGGAAAAGGATAATTAGGGATTGGGAAGGGGAGGGGATTTGGGCTTCCGGATATCTGATTCACCGTACGAAACGCAGCAGCAAGCCGCTACTTTACGTCGGTTTTCTGTGAGACAGTGGTAACGACCCGGTCGAGCCAGCCCATTCATGCTATAGACTAAACTGTCTACAGTGGCTCTTCCACTCAAAAATTAATTGTAATTTTTATTAACTTTGTTATAAGTAATTTTGTTTTATTCGGACCTCCAGCCGCAGCAAACGTAATTAGTATGTAAAGAAAGAAAGATAAATAAATAAATATAATCGAGTGAAAATTAGTTACTTGCATTTTTAGCTTTTTAATTTCTTTCTGAACTTTTATTTTGCCAAAAAGATTTTATATTACTACTAGCTTTTCCTCGCGGCTCCGCACGCGTGATCTGCTTTTTTCGGCATAAAAAGTAGCCTATGTTTATCAGGGATAATGTAGGATTCTAATGGTGGAAGAATTTTTCAAATCGGTCCAGTAGTTTTTAAGTTAATTCGTTAAATACAAAAATACAAATATTTCTTCTTTATAAATTATTGTTTATTTAGGTAGCTTAGCAACGGAAGCCTTCAAATATGAATAATTTTCCCCGTTTTTGCAACATTTTTCACTGATGCTTCGCTTCTAATGGTCGCAGCGTAATGTTATATAGCCTAAAGCCTTCCTCGATAAATGGACTATCCAACACAAAAAGAATTTTTCAATTCGAACCAGTAGTTCCTGAGATTAGCCCGTTCAAACAAACAATCAAACAATCAAACTCTACAGCTTTATTATATTAGTATAGATTCTTAGTGAAAGAATCAGTGATGTATTATATCACTGAAATCATTTCTCAGGAAAATCATTATCGAAATCAGTTTATAAATAACTAAGTTTTAATCTGTCACCCCTATTTCATACTCTTACAGCCTGGCCACAGCCACCGGTGACGTCATTTGCGGCATGAATTGCGGCGCAGTAAGAAACGAGCTACAAAAACAAATATACGAAATTGAATGAAGTATGACACAGCTACCGGCGTGACGCGGCGACACGAATAATGCCGCAACCGACTTTAAGGTACAAGTTGGAAGCGGACGACATGACGCAGCAGCAGACGACGTGTAGTCGCTTCATGTCGTCACGACACGTCGTTACGACGTGTCGCTGCAGTCATGATTTCGAACCCGACTGCAGACGGCAACAGCAGATGGAATCCAGTTGGTACCGAGTGTTCCGTGAAACAAGATGCATTTTTTTATATATTTTATTAGAAGACGAAGAAGACTATGATGACTTGTTTTTGTTGTACTTGTACAGAAAAAGACGAGAAGCCATACGGCCTATGCTTAAATGCAGAACAAGTGAGGGAACCTATTCAATCTATTATATAAAAATAAGTCGGGTTTTCCTTCCTGACGATATAACTCCAGAACGCACGAACCGATTTCCACGGTTTTGCATTCGTTGGAAAGGTCTCGGGCTCCGTGAGGTTTATAGCAACGAAAATCTAGGAAAAATTTCAATAGAAAAGCGGGAAAATAGGGAAAATCATTTTTTAAATACAGCGCCATCTCTGATACATAGCATGTACTACAAACCAATATTTTAAGTAGATGGCGTCGGTGCGTGACACATTGCTGACAGATGGCGCCACTGTTAGGCTACTTTTATCCCGGAAAATACAGATCACGCGGGCGGAGCCGCGCGGGACAGCTAGTATTGATTAAAAACCATTTAGAAAGCGATATTAAAGAATTCAGACAGTATTGTCGTTTGAATCTTGAAATTCATTTTGAAAAGAAACTTGCTGGACGTGTCGTCAGCAGCACTACTGATCCGCGGTCGGACGACACTGGCGTCTGCCGCTCGACGACGCGTCGCTAGCTTCGTGTCGCTGACTACGGATGTAATTTCATAGA
Source organism: Amorpha juglandis (assembly GCA_949126905.1). NCBI lineage: Eukaryota > Metazoa > Arthropoda > Insecta > Lepidoptera > Sphingidae > Amorpha > Amorpha juglandis. Next base: position 3,679,700 of record OX421368.1, read on the forward strand.
AATACATAGAAACCAGTAGTGTCGCTGCGACACGTCGTCTGCTGCTGCGTCATGTCGTCCGCTTCCAACTTGTACCTAGAAGCTTGAAAAAAGAATTGTCAAAATCGGAAACTGAATAGTCTACAACTATGCCTGGTCATAGATACAACTGTCTACAGCGTGGCTCTACCACTTAAAGTTTTTGTTTGTTGTTGTTTATGTTTCGTTAATTATAAAACAAAATAGCCTAAGTTCACAAAAAAAATATCCGTCTCCATCGTAACAATTAGGTGCCAAGCTCAGCTGTAGCGACACAAACCACAACACGGCGCTGTTGTCCAATAGCCGTCTAACGTAGAGCGTGTTTCGGTTTAAAGGACATTGAAGCCAGTAAAATTACTGGCCATTATCAAACTTAACAACATGTATCTAGAATGAGGGGCGTAATCCAGTGCCATACACAGGTCGCTGGTGGAAGGATATTCATATTTATTTATTTATTGTGTGTCAAAACCTGCCATAGTGAATATAGTGGTTCGCGTTCCAGGATCATCCAATGTATATCCAGTTCTGCTGAGAGACTTGCGACATGATTTGATGGTTGGTTGAGGCGAGTATAGGGGTACATCCTTGTATCCCTGTGCATGCATCGGTTATCCGCTATTCCTGTCGCTGGCCCCTCATTTTGCTTCTTCCCTCTTCGGAGTGTGAAGAAGCATTTATACGTGCCGGCATGATTCTGGGGACCACCGATTAACTCATTGTTTATTATGGGTTGATAGTTTATTTTGGACTGTAATGCCTGTTACCATCACGTATAGTGCAGTCAATTTACCGTTCTAGGATAAAAATAAACTCAGTGCTTTGTAAGTTTTTTTTGTCCTGACTTAGCAAAGTGACTACGCTACATCTAATGGTAAGTTTAGCGCAATCCAAGAATAGTGTCGACCAATGACAGACGATGTGTCTGTGTGTGGAATAGTTTAAATAAGTAAGATTTTGCGATCTTTTTGTGCGAGCCAAAATGGAGGAGACCCAGGAGTTGTGGCTCCGCAAGCCAGCACGGGTGGTTCTGTTAATGTAACGTAAGGATGGGCTAAATTCAAACATTCAGAGCATTCATAGTAAGTAATTCAAAGTTTTAGTTGTTCGGCAGCGGCGCTGGCACAGACCAAAGAGACACGCGTGACCCCAAAAAACCGCAACGTGAATTAAGTTTCGCCATTGCCTCATTCGTTAAACAGTAAAGTGTACATCATGCAGTAGAGGCTTTTTTTATTTTTAATAAATACACCCAACAGTCACATACATAGTCCTGACCCCTGACCTGGTTGGCGTTGGACCTAAGATTTTTACAAGTTGGTCCCTTGTGAGAGGCCGTCTGGGTGGGTACCACCACTTTTTCTATTTTTGCCGCCGAGCAACAGTGTGTAAGCATTATTGTGTTTCGGTTTAAAGGACATTGAAGCCAGTAAAATTACCGGGTATTATAAGACAACATCTTATGTCTCGGGATGACGAGCGCAGTCCAGTGCCACGCAGTGCTTTGTAATTCGAAGTCCTGTATGGTGTTGTTTCTGTTTATGAGCAGGGGTGGCGCTTTTTTTTTTTTTTTTTTTTGGAACGTAGTTCCTTATCGCGCGTTGCGAAAGGGGGCTAGACGGAAAAAATTGGTACGAAAAGTTGGCACGACATAATTCTCCGGCCAAGAATAAATATAATATTAATTTGATATCTAGCACACAAAGTTAAAGTCGAAATTCCGTTAATAAAAGTAAAACTTATGACATATGGAAATGTAGACGTGGTTTGAAATTTGAATTTTTGATTATCGAACACGGCGCGGCGGTCCACCGTTTAGGCTGCGTTTAGACGACGCGAAAAATTTCGTGCGGCCGTTTACACGATCGCGCAGTCGCCGCGTGGTTGGAGCGTTGCGAAGTATTAAACATTATGGCTTAGTCAATAGAGTTTACATTAGTTTTTCGAGTGATTCGAGCGCGGCGGCCGCGAGGCCGCCGCGCGGCCACAACGCGGTGGGATTCCTTGTCATATAAATGCGCCCTTAGTAGCCAGTCACCAAATTACCTATCATAAAATATTTGAATGTTGGCTGCTTCCAGATTATACAGTGTCTAATATATAGTCTACGGGATGACTGTTTAATATTACGACTCACATCGAATGTTCTGGAACTCTCTAGAACGTTCGGTGTGACGTCACGTAGACTGTAAGACCGGCCGGTGCTCGCCGATTTACGGGCTGGGCGACGTAGCAGCCGGTGTGCTCCCTTCGGACCCTCCGTCCCCCCCGAGATCGAGATCATTTTAGTCAAGCCCGAGAGGTGGTCAAGCGCGAGCAGTCCATCGATCAACGGAAGGTTCGAGAGAAATCGAGAACCTTCCGGGTGACGTCACGCGCGCCGATTGACCAGCCAACGCTAGCCGACCTCCCTGGAGCTTCGAGAATTATGGAAGTACCAGGTGTTCAAACCCGTTCCCCCTACCCCCACCCAATTTGTCCTCACCCCCCCTCGGCCTAAATCGGTAATTTTTGAGGCTAGAGGGTCGTGCGACGGCTTGTCGCAATCGGCTTATTGAGCCCGACACTTTGGCCCCAATAAAAATAAATTTCGACCCCCCAGTAAGAAAGATCTGTAAAAATATCTCTAAAAATTCAAATATCTCAGAAACTACAATAGATAGACAAATAAAATTTTAATAAAATTCCTTCACTAATTAATCGAAAGGAACTTCGTTCCATCCGGGTGTCCCTTGACACCTCTCAAGTTTTTTTTTATTAGTAATGGGTTCACTCTTGACCTCAATCTAGCCGCATGGACAAAGATGAGGTCGACGATGGAGCGAGCTTACCCAGAAGGTGCCGATTTACACTACTCTTAAAGAGAGTAGTAGTAGCTTACCATCAGACGAGCGCCTTGATCGTCTCGTCATTCAATTAGATAAAAAAAAGATGTAGACACCCATTTTACCTCAATACTAAGTTCAGTGTGTAAATCCATTAGTGCCACAGTTTTTTTTTATCGGTTTCTGATTTGGCAGCAGGAGACAATCGGGGTTAACAAAGTAAATGAGCTTCCTTGAAAACGCTCTCATTGCATATTACGATAAATTTTAACAAGATCCCCGCCGGATCGGTCGGATTCCGCGGATGTTTCATCTAATTTATTTCAACTGAGTTTATCGAATGTTAATGGCCTATGATTATTTGATTTCTTCATTGTTTTGAATAAGTAATTCAAGTCATGACATATATGAGATAAGCTATAATGATGATATTGATGTTGGGATTTTTTTTATCCTGGTTCGGCAAACTGACTACGCTACACCTGATGGTAAGTTTAGCGAAATCCAAGAATAGTGTTGACCAACGATAAACAATGTGTCCATCGTAGATCGGCAAGATCATGCCGGCCTGCCAAAGGGCCAAGGGGGAGGGAATGGAAAAAGGGATGGAAAAAGGGTTAGGACCAGGGGGCAAGCCCCCTGGGGAGATCCGGATATACACTGGCTGACCCTGGAACGCGACTCACACCAGGTGGGCCACTATGGCAGGTTTTAGCACCAGTGTACGGTGGCCGCTATCCGGTCGGATACAAGTATCCTCCCACGAGCACTGATTGACTTTTTTATGCCAGAAGCCGACAAACAAACAAATGGATTACCTGATTGTAAGTGATTTCTACCAGAACCAGAATAACCATGCACGTATTGCAGACCTTAAAGGAATTAACCTTAATTTGGGAAGGGGAGGGGATTTGGGTGTCACTCACAATCAAAAATTAATATCAAATCATTTATTGAATCATTAAAATGTCAACCACCATATATATGAATTTAGTCGAATTTTATCTCAACCGCCAGTTCGGAATACTGTTTCGTTAAGGGCCTTCCGTGAGCAAAACACCGCGCGATCGAGGTTTTTAGAGGCTATCTAGTCATTACTTAAAATAAATATTGATTAAAAAAATATACAATATATTTTTACAATCTGTCAGCTTTACTTTGTTCGATTCAAATTCATGTTAATGCTGATATATATTTTTAAATTGTCGTTATAAATGAACCATAAAAATGAGAAAAATGCAAAGATTCCGTGCGTCTCCTTTTAAAGTACAAAATGTTTTCAAATGAGATTAACATCACTAGATAGGCTATTTAATAACGAATATTTTGCCCGTTTTAAATTTTCGAAAAGACCAAAACCTGACTTTTTAAATCAATTATTCGCTAAATACGTGCATATTCTGCACGAAAACTCACACACCAAGTACACGATTTAGTATGGCGCGAGTCAGTCAAGGTCGTTTGCTCACGGAAGGCCCTTAAAGATGATAATACTTTTTAACTTTGGGAGCGTTTCGTAAACGTCGCTAGTCCTTACACTGTGTAATTTTTTCTCTTGGCACAAATAACAATCTTCATTTTTATTTATGATGTGTCCATATATTTGTTTTGTTGTAGGATAAAATAAAAAAATACATTAATTAAAGTTATCAATTAACGTATCAAAGTTTATACTATAAGTGAACTGATTGATTGCAAGGATTGTTGTTGAATATTTTTTATGCGACTGAATGCAATGCAGTGTTGTAGTGTAGTATATAAAAAGCCTAGTGTAATGTAGCATAGCGTAGTGTATTATAGCTTCAATATCCTTTAAACTGAAACACAAAGGTACGCACTACTACTTGGCGGCAGAAATTGACAAAGTTAATTCCACCTACCGAAAGACCTACTACCAAATAAATGGAGGACGTTGAACACTCACCGAAGTGAAAGTATCTACGGGAGGATAGATGGCAGGGTGGGATACTGGTACCAAACCGAGGTAACGTCAAAAAGGGGCTAAGTGTGAATCCGACCACGCACAGTGAAGGTTCAGTAGTCAAGATGAACGTTCTTAGCTTTAGTTATTTTTCATATCTAATTGAATGAAGAAACGAGCAAGTATCGACGATCCTTACACACCTCCTTTACTGTTGTTAAATTCTTCATGCATGCACGTGTAGGGTACTTCGGACCTGGCCTTTCTCGAGAATATCATAAATGTTTTTTTTACTAGCCCTGTCTTATATATGTCCCAATGCTGGGCACGGGCCTCCTCTACTGAATAAGAGGGGTTAGGCTGAGGTTAGCGATAGCTCCGCGGGGAGTGGTACGGACTGTCAAGACGAAAGTCGCAGGTTCGAAACCTGCTCCAAGAGCATCATAAAAGTATTTTGTTTCTTAATTGTCAGTGTTACGTAAAGCTATGGTATGCAAATTCCAAATCTGATGTTCGTTCAAGAGTACATACATATATATTTTTTTTACTAGCCTTGTATTATTTATATACGTCCCCCTGCTGGGCACGGGCCTCCTCTACTGAATAAGATTAGGCTTTAGTCCGTCACGCTGGCCTAATGCGGGTTGGCTTCACATACCTTCGAAAAATCTTATCAAGTTCTCAGGTAAGCAGGTTTCCTCACGATGTTTCCTTCACCGTTAAAGCAAGCGATAATTAACAATTAATATACACGTAACTTAGAAAAGTCAGCGGTGTATGCTCTTGGGGCAGGTTTAGAACCTGCGACTTTCGTCTCGACCGTCCGTACCACTCCCCGCTGAGCTATCATTGCTTAAAAAATATATAAAAATAAATAATAAATACACCCAACAGTCACATACATAGTCCTGACCCCACAGTAAGATACCAGTCTTGTGTTGTGGGTATCAGGAACTACGAGAGACTTTCGGTCTCACAACACCCAGACCCCAAAACAAATATTTGTGGATCACACAAACATTTGTCCCGGTGCGGGAATCGAACCCGCGGCCTCTCGCTTCACAGCCGGCTACTCGCCCGCTGCGCCACGGTGGCTGTCAAAATTGATACAATGTGTATATATATTTCTTTAATTCTGGTTGCCGTCCAACGCTAGCAAGGTAATTGCCGGCGAGATTGCTCTTCAACGCCACTGCACAAAAATTAAATTTAACAGTAATTTTGAAAAATCCTCCGCTCGCATTGCATTTTGTAATGATACCGTTGAGTAATCTCGTTCGCCCTTGAGTGTTATTAAACCAGATTTCTAGGAATATAAATTACAGATGTTGGATCAAGCTATGTTATTTTATTTTAACCAAGTAAAGTGATTGCACTACACCTGATGTTTAGAATGGTGTTGATAAGGTGATGTTGTTTGATGTTTACAAGGCAGTCTGGGTTGGTACCACCGCGCCGTCTATTTCTGCTGCCAAGCACTGTAATGTATGTAAGCACTGTTGTGTTTCGATTTGAAGGACATTGAAACCAATGAAATTACTGGGCATTGTGAGACTTAACATCTTATGTCTCGGGGTGACGATCGCAGTTCAGTACCATGCAGGGCTTTGTAATTCAAAGTTCTGTGTGCTGTTGCTTCTGTTTATGGGCAGGCGTGGCCCTTACGATCACGCGAGCGCTTTGCTCGTCTCGTCATTCAATCAAATAAAAATAAAATATGTTTGGCACACTTGTTATGCTAATGTGAAACGCAATATGCAGTCATTTTGCCGTAACTTAAAAAGGACATGTCACGGCGAAATGTCACGGGGTGTCAGACATTTGAAAATCCCACACCTGAGAGTTTGTCACACATGTTTGTCACAGTCACGCCTCTCAGTGCGTCGAAATGTCACCAGTTAACACTCACTTAAACAAAGCCTTCTATTGTAGAGTTAAGGCTATGTGGCTTATTTCATTTCCATCATCCTGATAGAAGATTGAAAAGTTATTTATTTATTTATTATTTAATTAAATGATAAGACAAGCAAGTCGCTCGCCTGATGGTAAGCGCCACGCCTACCCATAGACATATGCAACACCACATAAAACTCTGAATTACAAAGCACTGCATGGCACAAACTTGCGCTCGTCACCCTGAGACATAAGATGCTAAGTCTCATAATAGCCAGTAATTTCACTGGCTTCAATGTCCTTCAAAGTGGAACACAACAGTGCTTACACAGTATTACTTGACGGCAGAAATATACAAAGCGGTGGTACTAACCCAGACAGTCTTCCGCATACGAGGAACCTACTACCTTGTAAATTTTTAAAACCGCTGTACAAAAATATCTGTATCCACACGCATACTATTGACCAAGTAAGTTTAAATTTCCGGATCAAAATTGGCAGTCATTGCCGTCGAAAACAAATAAGTTGCGTGTCACGAGGGCCTTTTCATTTAAAAAGTTATATTAATTTCCTCTACGTGTCGGCTTGCTGGAACAACTTTTTAATTGCAAAACGATGAACAGTGTTTGATGACCAAACGCCTTACTTTATCTATACTTATAAAATAACATGTCCTGACTGACTGACTGATTCATCATCGCCGAGCGCAAACTATCAAGGCTACAAGCACGAAATTCTGTATATCCATTTTGTTATGTAGGCACCCACTAAGAAAGGATTTTAGAAAATTCCACCCCAAAAGGGTCAAAATAGGGGATGAAAGGAAATCATCAAATTTTGGAAATTTTATTTAATAAGGGATAAAAAGGGGGTGAAAGTAAATGCGAAAGTGAGTTTGTTTCGCTTTCACGCCTATATCACTGAACCGATTTTGATGAATTTATCTACAGAGACAGATGGGACCCTGGAGACGGTTACAGGCTACTTTTATCCCGGAAAATGCTGTTCACGCGGGCGGAGCCGCAAGCAAAATCTAGTACTTTATAAGACTGCCTCAGTGGCGGAATTTTAATACGTACGGGTTGCGATTGCTTTATTGAGGTCTCGGGTTTGATCGCCGGATCGAAAAGTTTAACCGAACACGTCAAAGTGACTACACTACACCTGATGGTAAGCGCAGTTCAAAAAATTAGCAACCACCGACAAATAATGAGTTTATTGGTGGTCAGCAGAATCATGCCGACCTGTATAAATGCTTCTTCACACTGCATAAATGCTATTTTTTTTTTATCCTGGCTCGGCATAGTGACTACGCTACACCTGATGGTAAGTGTAGCGCAATCCAAGAATAGTGTCGACCAACGACAAACAATGTGTCCATCGTAGGTCGGCAAGATCACGCCGGCCTGCCAAAGGGCCAAGTGGGAGGGGAAGGAAAAGGGGATGGGAAAAGGGTTAGGATCAGGGGGCAAGCCCCCTGGGGAGAACCGGATATACACTGGCTGACCCTGGAACGCGACCCACACAAGGTGGGCCACTATGGCAGGTTTTAGCACCAGTGTACGGTGGTCGCTATCCGGTCGGATACAAGTATCCTCCCACCAGCAAAAATTCTGTATAAATGCACCGAAGAGGGAAGAAACATTTCAAGGGGCCTGCAACAGGCGGATGACCGACGCAGGCACAGGGATAAAAGGCCTTTATACACGCCCTAACCAACTATTAAGTCATGTCGTAAGCCCCTCGGGAGAAGCGGATATATACTGTTTGATCCTATAGCACTATGGCAGGTTTTAACACCATGTATACGGTGGTCGCCTTCCGACGGATATCAAATCCTACCACCAGCAATTTTTCGATTAACCCTATTTAACTTAATATCAGAAATTAATTTCAACTGGATACGTCTATATTCCTAAGAAAAAGACTTTTGACAGATGGACTAACATATAGACGAAAGGAAAACAAAGTAGGTCTATAAGAGTTAAATTTTTCCTTCTGAGCTACGGAATAATACTAGTCACAGTCGCTCTGACTCTACTAATCTAAAACAACATTCAGTAAATATTCCAACTACGTAGGAAGCCTTTGAAATCCCCTTTGTACGTAGTTCCAATAACGTAATGACCTCTGTGAGCCATTGTGTCCATTTGCATGATGAAGTCGATGTTTCGAAGTCTGCAATTTTTGAACTAAATATAAGATGTAGTTTTTATTTATTTATTTATTTGTACTTCATATACAATATGTATATAGGCGGACTTAATGCCAGAGGCATTCTCTACCAGTCAACCTTAGGATGGTGCAGAGATAGAGAAAGTAGGTGCAGCAAGTATAAACTAGAACTATAACAAAGTTACGGAATATATATAAACATAAGATACAAACAAGTGAAAGTATAAATATATACATAATAATATATATGGATAATATATACATATACATAATTACACATATAAAATATTATAACGAATTAAGGTGGTGACTCTTCTGCTTCATTCGTCAGCATCTGACGTACCCTCATTTTGAAGGCATACCGAGTGGTGCACGATCTGATTTCGAGGGGGAGTGAATTCCAAAGAAGAATAGAATAGTTTCTTATAGTTACGCGAATGTTACTCATTGAAACAAAACTAATTTAAACAGATTTATCGCTGTTTTTATTTTCATTAATTTCAGTCCACCCGGTGACCAACCAAAACGTCGGTACCAAAATTAAAATTAAAAACCGCGATAAAATCCGTTTAAATTAGTTTTATTTCAATAAGATGTAGTTCTATTGTTGCTTCGTTTTTTTTACGGCAGGGGTCTGCAAACGAGCAAGTCACTTGATAGTAAGTGATATACCCATGAACACCCAAAATACCAGAACCATCGAAATATTGCTGATCTAAAGGGCCTTTGAGAGATTGGGAAGGTGAGCGGGAATTGGTCCTCCGATATCTCACTCACTGTACGAAACATAACATCGAGCTACTTCACGTCAGATTTCTGTGAGACAGTATCTACCTATGCTGTAGACAAAACTGGCTATAGCGTGGCTCTACCACAATTTACGTTGGGGATTTAAAAACTACCACATATTTTGGAACCTCATCATCGATTAAAGTCATAATTGAAATATTTACCCTGGACCTTGAACAGAATGTACACACGGCTCATAATAAAATCCCAATTAGACACACATGCACATGCGAATATGACAGAAAGCTTTTGCTTACGAGGCCGCATCATACAGTTTGATAAAACAATCGTATGACGAGGCCTCGTTAATGTTGATGTTCTGTTATGTTCTCGCTTATATAGCTCCATAGAAATCAGACTTTACTATTTAAAAATTAAATAAATAAAATAAAGCAATTTGTCCATTTAAATCTCTCCTTCAAAAGATTTAACAAAACGGCCATGTATCGAGCAGGTCAACACGGTGCTCATTTATCAGCCTAGGCCGGACATCTGGCAATTTTCCGGACAAATACCCTCTCGTATCAGATACTGGAAACTGATGGCTACACAGCTGGGTTTGGCGTAAGATTTATGTGCGAAGGACTCTTGGTGTATCGCACCTTTACTTGTATTTTTAGCGTCTCAATAAATGTCTGCAGTATTGGTCCGGAATTATGGCATGGTATAAGAAAATTCATGGTGCAAGCGTACTTTTGTATCCAATTGGATAGCGACCACCTTGCACATGGTAAAAAACCGAGTTGCGTTCCGGAGTCAGCCAGTGTAAATCCAGTAAATTCAGGCCGACTTAACTCTGCCGAACGTCGCAGGACGCAATGTCTCTTCACAGTCCAATTATATTTAGACTGCATAATATTTAATATCAAGTAGTAGTAGAGCCTCGCTGTAGACAGATTGTCTACAGCATGAATGGGCCGTAGCGACCAGGTTGATACCACTGTCACAGAAAACCGATGTAAAGTACTCGCTTGCTGCTGCGTTTAGCACAGTCAGTGAACTAACCGGAGACTCAAACCCACGCATTTGATTCACGCAATCACGCACCTACGCATTTGACCCTCGCACAAACGAGAGGATATTTTTAGTACTTGGTTTTAAAATAATAATATTATTGCTTGTTATAAATTCATTTTATTCCTATCCATCACAAATTTTCTATACGTTCAGAAAGCGTGAGGAAAGTCGTGGGCGTTTGCTTGTTATTTAAGCTCGTTACTCATCCCTGTGGTCGACCGGAACATTTCACTGATCCGGTTTTTTTTTATCGGAGCACGGCAAAGTGACTGCACTACACCTGGTGGTAAGCGTAGTGGAAACCAAAAAACTAGCGACCACCAACAAACAATGTGTTTATCAGTGGTCACCAGAGTCATGCCGACCTGTATAAATGCTTCTTCCCTCTTTTCGGATAGGACAGGCGGATGACCGATGCAGGCACAGAGATACAAGCATGTACCCCTATACCCGCCCCAATCAACCATCAAATCATATCGCAAGCCCTTCGGGAGAACCGGATATACACTAGCTGATCCTGGAACGGGATCCACACAAGGCGTGTGGATCACTATGGCAGGTTTTACGGCATGTGTACGGTGGTCGCTATCCAGGCGGATATGAATATCATACCACCAGCAAAACATGCATGGTTGCCGGTAAACACTCATGACTTTATGACAGGTGATAGTTTCCTCGTACGCGAAAATCATTTTGATTATTTTTGTCGCAAAGCAGCAGTGGTAACCGCTGTTTTATTTCGGTTTGAAGGAAATTGGTCCCAGTGACTTAGAAGGCAATATGCGAATTAATATTCCTTTTAGCAGAGGCCAGTAAATAAACACCAATAATACTAGAAGCATATGTGGGTTCCAACCTTAAAAGCAATGGGGATTAGGAGATGGCCCATTCATGCTGTAGAGAAAACTATCTACAGCGTGGCTCTACCACTCATACTTTTGCAAAGCATAGAATATCGACCACTCCGGTGAACCGCATTGTGTTTTCGGCTTAAAACAAGTCTTCAATTTCTTTCCAATAAACCTTATTATTGCGGTCGATACAAATTGTGTCTCACTTGTTATTCTTCGAATTTCCTCCTAATTTGTTATTCTCGGCAAGAATATTTTGGAAATTCCGCGTAAAAAATCACTAATGGAATCAATTATTCACAATCGCATTTATTACGAAAATTGCGGTAAAATCTTTTAATAATTTATGGCGTTTTATGATGGAATATCAGTAGACACTTTATTCTATTATTTTCTATTCTAGAATATTCAATACTGCAAAGGAGAGTTGTCAATTTAAGTTCTTTATAGATAGACTGCAATTTTATTCAATTGTCTAAAGTGTTGAGTGGTAGAGCCACACTGTAGGCAGTTTGTATACAGAATGAATGGGCTGGCTCGACCCGGTTGTTACTGTCTCACAGAAAACCGACGTAAAGTAGCGGCTTGCTGTTGCGTTTCGTACGGTGAGTGAGATATCCGGAAGCCCAAAGCCCCGCCCCTTTCCAATCCCCTTCCTTTCTTTAAGGTCGCCCATGTTTCTTCTGGTGGTGGACGTACAGGGGCGGTGGAGATCACTTATATCTGATCAGACCTAAACCTTAAACTTAAAGCATAGTCACATTTTAAACTTCCTATCAATCGGATTTTTTTTCGGGGCATTTTTTTTAATGTTTCCACCTGATTGTAAGTACAGTGTTCTTTGTAGGGGTTCTTGGGCGGGTAGAGCCGCCGGCAAAAGCTAGTTGTTTGTATAAATCGAGCTGCTGTAATAGTATTAAGGTGACGTGGCATTAGTTGACATCTTTTACGCTCCAACATTAATAATAAACTTACAAAATAATTAATCACCCAAAAGGAAACTATTGTGTTGACGATGTAAACAAAGTGGGATTTTTATTTCCCTTGACAAAAAGGGGTATTCTATTGACTCCTTTGTCTTTTTTTATCCGAGCACGGTTTGCCGTGCCTTTTATGCCTTTGGTGCCTGCACTACACCTGATGGTAACCGTAGTGCAGTCCAAAAAACCAGCGACCACCAACAGACAATGAGATTATCGGTGGTCACTAGAGTCATGCCAGCCTGTATAAATGTTTCTTTCCTCTTTGGAGAGGGAAGAAGCAAATCGAGGGGCCTGCGATAGGACAGGCGGTTGACCGATGCAGGCCTAGTAATTAATACAAGGATGTACCCCTACACCCGCCCAACCAACCATCAAGTCATATCGCAAGCCTCTCGGAGAACCGACTATACACTGGCTGATCCTGGAACGCGATCCACACAGGGCGTGTGGATCACTATGGCAGGTTTTAACACCACGTGTACGGTGGTCGCTATCCGGGCGGATATGAATATCCTACCACCAGCCCTGTCTGTCTGTTGGTGTATGTATCTGTAGCATCTTTGCTTTTAATATAGGCCATGAGCTGCTGAGTGCTGCAAGCAAACCATCTGCTTCCATTATCTTTATTATTAGCTTAAATGATAAGACGAACAAATCGAACCTGATGATAAGTGCCTAGCCATAAAAGAAGCTACAAAACACATAACATTGAATTTAAAAACACTATGTACACTGCAATGCGCTCATTACACTGACATAAGATTATGAGTCTTATAATATCCAGTAATTTCACTGGCTTTATTGTCTTTTAAACTGAAATACAGCAATGATTTCATGTGCCGCTTAATATAAAAATAAATGTGCGCTTAAATATAACGCAGCAACTCCGTCGGCCTCTTGTATACGAAAGACCTAATACCTAGAAAAAACATCTTCATAACCAATATAAGATATATATCATGTAAGTTCCGATGAGTAGATGGTTTTAAAATGTACTTAATCTGATTGCTGTTGGCTGCATATACTCAGGTTTATGAGTATTTCAGTTCAGGTCAAGGGAAAAATGCAAGCGATGCTGAGTGATCATAGCCTCTAATAAATATTACCAAAATTTTTTCACGTTGTTAGTAAGTGGGACACCTGATGGTAAGTGATCACCGCCCATGTACACCCATAATACTAGAAGAATCATGGGCGCGTTGCCGACCTTAAAGGGAAGGGATAATTAAGGGATTGGGACTTTGGGCCTCCGGATATCACACTCATCTTACGAAACGCAGCAGCAAGCCGGATCTTTACGTCAGTTTTCTGTGAGACAGTGATAACGTCCCGGTCGAGCCAGCCCATTCATGCTGTAGACAAAACTGTCTACAGTGTGGCTCTACCACTCATAACGTATTTAACGACTAAAAGCCGACTTGAGTATTTCTTATAGCTGTTAGGCAATGCCGGTATTTCAGATAGGAAAATATGAATTTCATATTTGCCATTTGATATTCAAATATTCAAATTAATGCCATCAAACCATGGAATCGTTGGAGAATCTGAGAGTAACCTTAAAATGTCGGAATTATAATTTTATATTTTAAATAATTTTATAGTAATAATAAAATAAAAATGATAATTGTATTTTATTACTTTATCTTATTAGATATTTTATTAAATACGACTGCTACTTTCGTCTCGACAGTCAGTTTTAGTCCCCTACTTAAAAAGTATGTTCTGTATTAGAACCGTGTGTATGTGAACATATTTGCGATTTTCTTAAAAAACTAATGAATCTATTTTGAAAACGCTTTTTACATCATCTACATATTTTCGGTATGATGTTACATTGTTTACGTTAAATTATTTATCAAAATTTCGAAACAAATTCAGATTATTTTTAACCGACTACAAAAATGGAGAATGTTTTCAATTCGTCTGTATATATGTATATTTTTACGCATGTTCAAACAGATATGTACTGATTAGGATAATACTATGTTTCTTCCAAAGAAGCTGTCTCCACTCTCCGTGGTGGTTAAGATCTGGTAACTGAGTAAGACAGAAAATGGCAAAAATCCTGAACGGAAAATAACAAACATAAAAAGATTTATAAAATAAATTGAATCAGATTGAAATAACACTAATTTAAACGGATTTTATAGCGGTTTTTACTTAGAGTCATTTACCCATCCCAACACGTTCACCCCGTGACCACGTAGGTTTTTGAAACGTCAGGACCAAAACTAAAATAAAAACCGCGATAAAATCCTTTTAAATTAGTTTTATTTTAATGTGTAACATTTGCGTAAACGTAATAAATCATTAAATTTATAATTTATTTATTTTAATGAAGTTAAAACATATTAAGTATTGATTTATATAATATATCAGTAAAGTTATGTATTGACATCTGATATAGTATTTATTTCTTTTAGCACTTTTATACACCCACATTGCCTCGTCTTTGCATCACCTGTAGGTTGACTGTTAAAGAATGCCACTGGCATTAAGTCCGCCTTTATACATGTTTTGTATATAAAGTTTAAATAATAAATAAATAGAATCAGTACCAAATTCTTGATCTCACTTCGCGGTTCACACTTTACATCGTTTTTATTTGCCTAACCAACCGACAATGTAATTCAGGTATATATGGATGCAAATATGCATTTAACATTTTAACCCACGACAAATAAAAATTGAGATTATAGCGCGCAACCTTGATGCTCGCGTGACGTACCGCCACCCCTAGCGCCCCGCTCGCAAGCCTACGTGCTGCGCCCGCGCCCGTGCCAGTAAATTCCCCGCGTACCCCCAGTGCCGTTTTGACTCTCTTCCGGGGTGGATGCGCGCGTGGGCATAGCTCGCTCGCTTCCGCGTTATATATCTGTTGTAACCGATACCTTAATATAAGTGTATTTATAATTACACGGTTATTATATTCAACGCGAGTGTATTTATTACATTTTGTCCCCACCACCGACGCGGCACTCGTCACCACAAATTAATCACTATAAGATATTGTTTTTATTTTGCTAAATCCATTAAAGTAGGCTCAATTCCGTATTTGATAAAAAAAATCATTTACCATGTAGGATTATGTAAAATAGAACTTTAAATTATTGATTTAAGCTGATGAATTTAGCAAAATATATATCTAAATTTTTACTTGATGTGAGTTGAAATGTTATTGCATATTTGCATCCATATATAATTTACATACTCACATAGTAGTGAAATAATCCATTATAAACCTTACATGTTTAATATACTTTCACGTCTCTGGGTACGAAATGCACGTTGACATTTACCGGTCTAACTTGCAGCTGTTCCTTCTTGAACTTAATGCCTCCTGGTCCTACAATGGTCTTCACGGAGAAATTGCGTAATAATTGTACGAGGCCAGCTTTCACTTGTAGACTTGCATACCTCGCCCCGATACAGAATCTATTACCTTTCCCAAAAGGCATGTAACTTAAGTCACTCAGAGATGTTTGCACACTATCCTTTAAAAATCTGTCTGGATTAAAAACTTTAGCATTAGGATAATATTTTTCGTCATGATGAACGTCGAATATCGGCGTAAACACTTTTGTTCCCTTCTCAACTTTTATGTTACCCACTGGTAGAACGGAATCTCTGAGGCATTCTCTGATCAAGTAGCCGATAGGTGGGTACATTCTCATACTCTCACAAAGTACTTTGTCAAGATATTCCATATCATGCACGACATCGTGAGACACTTGTCCTTCGTGCTTTTCAAACGCCTCATCGATTTCATCGTGCACACGTTGCAGAATCTCAGGATGCCTACCCAATTCAATCAAAACACTATACATAGCAGAGGCACTGGGTTCAACTCCAGCGATGAAAAAGAAGAAACCTTGAGCAGCCAGCACGTCCGTAGTTGGCTTTATCTCGTAGCCTGTGGTAGAATCTCGTAACGTTTCACTTTTTTGTAAGGTGATACACTGATCTATAAAGTCGTTTCTGCAGGTTTTATCAGCTTTTCTTTGTTCAAGTACGCTTTCGACAGCGTTAATGAAGAAGTTTTCGTATTTATTGAAAATTTTGATATTCAATGCTTTAGCGAATTTATAGCTAGTAGCGACTATAGCAAATTTTACATTAAATGTAAACGTTGGTTTCAAGCTGTTTCTTGCCATTTCAAGGAAAGGCGAATCGAAAATAGATTTAGTTGTGATACCGAAGACTGCAGCCCCTACAGCAGCGGAACAAAAGGTGCTGAGAGTCTCGTATGCATCTGCTGTATAAAGACTTGGATTTGCATTCAAATATTGTATGAAATCTTTGGCACTTTTATCAATTATATTGTACATGCTCTTTAATTTGTTAGCTGTGAATAAGGGGCTCATACTTTGCCTCATGACCTTCCACCTGGCACCATGCATCATGAGTATATTGTCCGCCAACTTGTCTGATTTCGTTATCTCCATACCTCTGTGATTGAAAGCGTTGAAATCATTCTGCATTATATGCTGGATATTCTGAATATCTCTTACAAACAGGGTTGGTGTGAACACACCACTGATGCCAACTGCTGGTTCCTTAGGATATTTATTGTAAATGTCGCCTATAATTTCGAAAAGAGCTCGATCAGATTTCAAATATTCCCAGATTGGAGTCATGATTTTGTATTGCTCGCAGAAAACGACACCTCGCTTCTTCCAGTATCTTTCTTGATAGAAACTATTCAGATGTGCAAATATTAATAAAAATATTACTAGAAACAGCACTATGGTCACAATCATTTTGGTGTTCAATTGCAAACACGTTAAGTAAGACTGATCTGTGTTTTATTTTGTAACTCCGTTATATCTTAGTTGTTATATTGGTTATCAAGGTTATCAAATGATATATATATTTAGTTATCTTAATTAAGCATTAATTTTAAACAGTCATGAAACTTTGTTATTGAATAGCTTGAAACGTTATCTCTCTTACTGATAATGGATAAGATGGTTTTAGGTTATGATTACATATTTACCTGATAATAAAACTATTTTTAAAAGCATATTAATGCACCTAATTTTATGTTTTAAAAGTGTTTTAATTATTGAAATAAAACGAATTCGTCGTGGTTTTTTAATTGTGGTCCCGACGTTTCGAAAGCTTTCCAGCCTCTGTGGTCACGGGATGGACTGGCTGAAATGTGTTTAAATTAGTTTTAGTTTAGGTCAGAGGCGTCTTAACCGGGTGTGCAGGGTGTGCAGTGCACACGGGTGCAGCGTTCTAGGGCGCGCCGGTCGATCTTCACTCCCATGCTGCCGGGCATTTTCTAATGCACCTGCGCCCGTGTTATATGTTCTGTTGCGCTAAGGTAATGATTGCACACGGGCGCTACATGGGCTAGAGACGCCTCTGGTTTAGGTAGAACCTTCGCTTTCTATCTGCCGCTACTTAGTACTCAGTAAGTACTGCTATATTCCGGTATTGAAATTGCAGCCGATAAAATTACTGGGCATTATGATATTTAACATTGAACAGTGTGATGAGTGCAGAGTATTCGATGCAGTATTTAATAATTCAAATTGTGGGCGGTTTGTTACTTTTTATGAGCATTCGTGAGGCTAACTGCTGGTATATAATATCCGCCCTGGTTCTGGCGACCGTACGCATAGTGTTAAAACCTGCCATGATAGTGACCCACACAACTTGTGTGGATCGCGTTCCAGGATCAGATCATCATTACGTATCCGGTTCTCCCTAGGGGCTTGCGACATGATTTGATAGTTGGTTGTCGGTTGGTTGGGAGTATAAGGTTACGTCCTTGTATCCCTGTGCCTAAATCAGTTATCCACCTATCCTCAGGCCCCTCGATATATTTTTCCTTCTTTGGAGTGGGAAGAAGCATTTATACATGGATGCTTCTGGTGACCACCGTTAAACTCATTGTTTGTTGGTGGTTGCCGGTTTTTTGGACTGCACTGCGCTTACCGTCTGGTGTAGTGCAGTCACTTTGCTGTGCTTGGATAAAAAAATAACCATAAGGCGAGGGGCCGACTCGTCTGATATATTATTTATGAATATAATGACGTATATACAAGTTATCAAAGTCACTGACCGCATTATCAACAAGTTTTTTTATTAAACGATATTTAACGGTTAGAGTTCGGGTCTTATGTATGTGTTAACTAACCGTTAGAACAATAGGGACAGAGCCAAAACCTATTGCAGAAAGAATTTCATTAATCCGTCCACAAAAAAATAAATAAGAAGTTATTCAAATCGAATGGAGGGGGCACTTGTCAAATAACAGACGACGTGAATTTTGACGTCACCGTGGCAAATGGCTATTACGGTGCACGCGTACGCGCGAGATAGTGAGATGTCCCGACTGCGCGACCACTTTTGCTCATATCAATATTTAAAATCATAATTGCAGTAGGTAAAAGGTCGTTTTTCTGTCTCACAGAAAACCGACGTAAAGTAGCGGCTTGCTCTTGCGTTTCGTACGGTGAGTGAGATATCCGGAAGCCCAAATCCCCTCCTCTTCCCTGTCCCTAATTATCCCTTTCCTTTAAGGTCGGCAACGCGCCCATGATTCTTCTGGTGGTGGGCGTACATGGGCGGTGGAGATCACTTACCATCAGGTGACCCACTTGCTCGTTTGCCGGCTTATGCAATAAAAAAAAAGGTAAAGTAAAGATATCTTTTTTGTATTATTCTCTGTTGCATACAAAATAATGTATCATATTCAACATAGACAACTACAAACTACCGTATCGTCGTTGATGGTCGGTCTCTGGATATGTTATATCACTATTATGTTCCCATTTTAAGGGTTTTGAAGCCAGTGTAATTGCGGGGCAATATAAGACTCATCATCTTGTGTTTTTTCATCACTTTACCGTTTCAGTTACCAGGCAGTGTCACCGGCACGAACTCCAAAAAGACCTCTTTTGTTATTTTCGGCTTTATAGTGTTATTTTAAGAAGTCGATTTTTAAGTTTGTATAAACTAATTTTATACGGTATCACAGAATACACACGTAAAAAAATAGAAGTGATTGCTTCATAAGTGCATCCATCATTCGTGACTTCCGCCGCACCGACAAACGTGGCAATTTGGACCGGTGTCCTAACATGCACTCAGTTTGCACTGACACTAAACAAAAAATGACAAAATCTTGACAGACGACAGACAGTCAGACTTAAATGACGTCATGACGAAATGTTACGGAGTCGCCAATTGCATCGCTCCGTGGTATTTACTCCCGTATTTATAAACGTTAAGCAAAGCCTCATAGTAAGCGCGAACGCATAATGTCAATTTCTCTAATCGTCATTAGTTAGTTTTTGGCGCTAAATAAAAACAGACCAATCATGTACATAGAATTCGACGTTTGGCAAATAGCTTATTAAGAGCTGTTTGTGTTTACGGGCATTAGTCGTAACATTAAATAACCGTCCACACTTAAGAATTTGTCATTTCTTTCGCCAGTCATGCCTCTCCTTGTGGTGAAATGTCACAAGAGGAGATCTTTTCGATCAATCCATGAGATTTTCGGAGGTCTCAAAACACAACAACATTCACACACATAGTCCTGACCCCACAGTAAGATACGAGTCTTGTGTCGTGGGTATCAAGAACTACGTGAGACTTTCGGTCTCACAACACCCAGACCCTGAAACAAATATTTGGGGATCACACAGAGTACTCGAACCCGCGACCTCTCGCTTTACAACGGCTACTCGCCCGCGCCACGGAGGCTGTAATCTATTTATGATCATTAATATTCAAAAAACATTATATCGCCGTCATGACTTTACCTATTTATGTGAGATTTATAGCGAAGGCAATTAATGATTGATTCGGCCGATTTGTGTCTGCCAATGTGCAACATTTGTCATTAGAGTTGTAATATATAGGATGAGATACAAAAGAACATTAAATACTCAAGATTAAAAACACAGTAGTATGACTAATTATATTAATCCTATTAATACCAGGAGGCCTGTGCTCAGGGGAACAATATACTGTCCCCTTGCTGGGAAAAGGTCTCCCGTACTGAATTAAAAGGTTAAGAAGGAGGCCTTATGCGAGCATGCGAGGATTATTGGCAGACTTCAAATACCTTTGAAACGACCATCGTACACTGGTGCTAATACTTGAGATAGTGACCGACCTTGTATGGGTCGCGCTCCAGGGTCAGTCAGTGTATATCCGGTTCTCCCGAGTGGGTTTGCCCCCTCTTCCTATACCTTTCCCATCCCTTTATCCTTCCTCTCCCCTTTGGCCCTGGGATGAGATACTGCAGGGGTCGCCAGTATCTCATTAGCAGGAACCCCTGTAGTCCAACCCAAACAGCAAAAAAAAAAAAAAAAAACTTGAGAGGTGTCAAGGGACACCCGGATGGAACGAAGTTCCTTTCGATTAATTAGTGAAGGAATTTTAATAAAATTTTATTTGTCTATCTATTGTAGTTTCTGAGATATTTGAATTTTTAGAGATATTTTTACAGATCTTTCTTACTGGGGGGTCGAAATTTATTTTTATTGGGGCCAAAGTGTCGGGCTCAATAAGCCGATTGCGACAAGCCGTCGCACGACCCTCTAGCCTCAAAAATTACCGATTTAGGCCGAGGGGGGGTGAGGACAAATTGGGTGGGGGTAGGGGGAACGGGTTTGAACACCTGGTACTTCCATAATTCTCGAAGCTCCAGGGAGGTCGGCTAGCGTTGGCTGGTCAATCGGCGCGCGTGACGTCACCCGGAAGGTTCTCGATTTCTCTCGAACCTTCCGTTGATCGATGGACTGCTCGCGCTTGACCACCTCTCGGGCTTGACTAAAATGATCTCGATCTCGGGGGGGACGGAGGGTCCGAAGGGAGCACACCGGCTGCTACGTCGCCCAGCCCGTAAATCGGCGAGCACCGGCCGGTCTTACAGTCTACGTGACGTCACACCGAACGTTCTAGAGAGTTCCAGAATATTCGATGTGAGTCGTAATATTAAACAGTCATCCCGTAGACTATATATTAGACACTGTATAATCTGGAAGCAGCCAACATTCAAATATTTTATGATAGGTAATTTGGTGACTGGCTACTAAGGGCGCATTTATATGACAAGGAATCCCACCGCGTTGTGGCCGCGCGGCGGCCGCGCGGCCGCCGCGCTCGAATCACTCGAAAAACTAATGTAAACTCTATTGACTAAGCCATAATGTTTAATACTTCGCAACGCTCCAACCACGCGGCGACTGCGCGATCGTGTAAACGGCCGCACGAAATTTTTCGCGTCGTCTAAACGCAGCCTAAACGGTGGACCGCCGCGCCGTGTTCGATAATCAAAAATTCAAATTTCAAACCACGTCTACATTTCCATATGTCATAAGTTTTACTTTTATTAACGGAATTTCGACTTTAACTTTGTGTGCTAGATATCAAATTAATATTATATTTATTCTTGGCCGGAGAATTATGTCGTGCCAACTTTTCGTACCAATTTTTTCCGTCTAGCCCCCTTTCGCAACGCGCGATAAGGAACTACGTTCCAAAAACTTGAAAGGTGTCAAGGGACACCTGGATGGAACGAAGTTCCTTTCGATTAATTAGTGAAGGAATTGTAATGAAATACTATTCGTTGGTAACGGCTTCAGTAGAAAACGGCTGAACCGACTTGGCTAATTTTCTTAAGAGTTACCAACACTACCAACTCTTTGTTTTTGAAAGCTTTACCTTTACACCCAATATAAAAGCCCCTCGAGGAATAAAGCTTTCTGCCAAAAGAAATCGCGGCTATTTTCGGTCCATTATCGTTAAATGCATTACAGCGAAAGAATACCTTTCAAAAATATTATTATCCATTGTGTAACACCCTGTACAAACTCCATTATCCGAGCCTTTTGTTGCGTTCTGCTTGTGGAGACAAGAAATTATTATGATTAATTAGTTTTCGGCGGATGGCAAATTTTGCTTGACCTGCCTCTGCATTTCGATTGCCGGTAAGCACGGTTCATGTCAAACTGGTTATGTTATTTTCAGAGGCTAGGAAAGTTATTATAGTTGGATCAAAACAGATGCTATAGGAATTGATACATTTTTTGGTTATTAATAAAACATTTTTATCTTTTTAAACAAAGTTTTTCTTAGTGTTTTTGTTACAAGTTTTTTTTAAGTCACAATCGTATTTTTATTTGAACAAAAATACGTGTTCGAATTATGTCTCAGAGTGACGAGCGCAGTTCAGTGCCATACAGTGCTTTGTAATTCAACGTTATGTGTGGTGTTGCTTCTGTTTATGGGCAGGCGTGGCGCTTACCATCAGGCTAGCGCCTTGCTCGTCTCGTCATTTAATCAAATAAAAAAAATATAATATAGTTTGAATACTTTGGTGGCGTATTTGATTTGAGGTTGCAACTAGGGCACTGAGGCAATAAAACTGATTTTCGGTAACGTAAAAAAAAGTATTGATATATTTATGGATGAGATATTAATAAGATTTTAAGTCTTATAATGCCCAGTTATTTCACTGGCTTCAATGCCCTTCAAACGCAAACACAACAGTGCTTACACACTGTTGCTTGGAGGCAGAAATAGACAAAGCGGTGGTACCAACCCTGACGGTCTCTCGCATACGAGGGACCTTCCACCTTGTGACCACCGACTACCATCATTTAGAACTTTTCAGTTACGTAGGTTTCCTCACGATGTTTCCTTCACCCTTAAAGCAGGCGAAACGTTACTTAGAAAAGTCAGAGCATACTCGTGGTGCTGGTTTCGAACCCACGACTTTCATCTCGACGTTCCGTACTGTGGCCCGCTGAGCTATCGCAGTTATTTGTTTAATACCGTTTATGCTTCTTTATATTTCCTAATCAGTTCCGAAATTGTATTTACGGTTATAAAACATCATAAATATTCAGTCTGACATTTTGAAGTGTTTCTACATATTCACATTATTATCATTCGTCTTCAAATTATTGACCCCGTATACAAAACATAAAGTTTTTTATTCGAATACGGCGAAGTGACTGCACAACAACTGATGGTAAGCGTAGTGCAGTCCAAAAGCCAGGCAAATATTGAGTTTAGAGTTTGGTGGGAGGATACTGCTGGTGGGAGGATACTTGTATCCGACCGGATAGCGACCACCGTACACTGGTGCTAAAACCTGCCATAGTGGCCCACCTTGCGTGGGTCGCGTTCCAGGGTCAGCCAGTGTATATCCGGTTCTCCCCAGGGGGCTTGCCCCCTGATCCTCACCCTTTTCCGCTGGTGGGAGGATACTTGTATCCGACCGGATAGCGACCACCGTACACTGGTGCTAAAACCTGCCATAGTGGCCCACCTTGCGTGGGTCGCGTTCCAGGGTCAGCCAGTGTATATCCGGTTCTCCCCAGGGGGCTTGCCCCCTGATCCTCACCCTTTTCCCATCCCTTTTTCCTTCCCTTCCCCCTTGGCCCTTTGGTAGGCCGGCATGATCTTGCCGACCAACGATGGACACATTGTTTATCGTTGGTCGACAATATTCTTGGATTGCGCTACACTTACCATCAGGTGTAGCGTAGTCACTTTGCCGAGCCAGGATAAAAAAAAAAAAAAAAAAAAAAGTCACCAGTCATGTTGGTCTGTATAAATGCTTATTCTATCTTCAGAGAGCGAATGGAGCAAATGGAGGGGTCTGCGACAGGACAGGTGGACGACCGATGCAGGCACAGTAATACAAGGATGTACCCCTGTACTCTATTACATGATAGTAAGCGCAGTGCAGTCAAAGTTTTATGGCTGTGGAAAATACCTTTGGTAGGATCTTCCACTGGCTTTGCTACTGCCATGCTTCTACAGTTTCCTCCAAACGTAAAAATAAAAACGAAAAACGAAACGAACTACTAAATAACAGGTAGTAAGGCCCAGACCCACCTAACCCCTTCCCCACTTCTTTATGATGGGCTAAAATTTTCCGTAGATCACTCAGGTATATAAGTTATATTAAAATAACAATAAAGAGGCATCTACGCATATAATTTAAAGAAGATTCTACAACTTTCTCAAAATATTGTAGATATGTGTTATTAAATATTAACTTATAACTTTACATTTTCTGAGCACATTTACCATAGTAATGTATATATATTTTTACACTATCAGAAAGTAGAGAATTCAATGAACAAGAAACCAACAGACTTTTTTAAAAAAGCTCATATTTTGACGTGAGAATTTTCGTTTGAAAATTAGGCTGCTTTTTCGATATTAAGTCAAAATAAGGTGCAAAAATAAATATTTTAAATCAAAAAAATTACAGTGTATTTGGGATACAAAAAGGTAAGTTTTCACCAAATTTCGTGAAAAAAAATGATTTATTATAATAGATAAAAATAAAAACAAAAAACTTGGTTATTTAAATTTTTCACATATATTTTGAGGTTATGTGAAGAGAGTGTGTATACAAAAGTTGTAGATCTTTTTATTACCTACAACTTTGCGATTTAACTTTTTTCCATAGGACTTGTAGTTTTTCCGGAAATCGAGATAAACCGTTTTTTACCCTTAAAAGCCCCCCCCTTCCCACTTCCCGACCTCAGATCGCCGGTAATTTATTTTTCCTATCAATTTTGTTGTATTCTCTTCCTTTTACAATGGGTTTTATTCTACTATAAATTTGTTTCTATTTTTACCATTTTCAACCGGATAATCATCGGTCTAAAGGGGGTTTCATGGAAATTCAACAAATTTATCTCAAAGGTATTAACAGGCTTAGAATCTTTTGATATTGTGGATGTTCGTCGTCAGAGATGAGAATTGATTGTTATTACGAGACCCGCATGCTCTTTTACACCCTTTGCTTTTAAAAATAAAACCATTTTTAGCTTAGTGCTAGCTGACTTCCATAATAGCAATAATGAACCTTCAGTCATACATATAAGCCACGAGTGGTAGAGCCACGCTGTAGACGGTTTAGTCTACAGCATGAATGGGCCGCCTCGACCGGGTCGTTACCACTGTCTTACAGGAAACCGACGTAAAGTAGCGGCTTGCTGCTGCGTTTCGTACGGTGAGTGAGATATCCGGAGGCCCAAATCCCCCTCCTTTTCCCAATCCCTAATATCCCTTTCCTTTAAGGTCGGCAACGCACCCATTATTCTTCTGGTATTGTGGGCGTACATGGGCAGTGGAGATCACTTACTATCAGGTGACCCACTTGCTCGTTTGCTGGCCTATGCTATAAAAAAGAAAAAAAAAATGATACAATAAGATCCGTTTATCTTGTGTCGTGGTTAAAGACTTTCTCTGTTTAGAAGTAAAATTGAGCGGGAGACAGAATCTACGCAAAGCGAGCGAGCTGGAGCGAGCTATAGCAATAAGCTAATTCTAGTTAAGAGTAAGCGAGATGGTAATATTGAAATGCAGTGAATTTTTGCGCAATTTCTATCATTGATTGTGGGAATTAGGAACTGCGAGAGATAACACTCAATAAATATTTGCGGATCACAGAAACTTTGCATAGGTGCGGGGACTGAACGACCTGCCTCTACTTTGACAAGTAGCTTCTTGTCCACTGCGCCACGGAAACTGTCAATAAACGTGATAAAATCTCAAGGCTCATAACTCGATTTGGAAAGATTTATTATCATTCCAGTAGCGTATAAGTTTCGTTCCGTCATCGATTGCGCCCAAACGAGTCTAGGTGTGAAATTATACAATCAAATTAACTATAGGATTCAAATTTATTCATTTCATTTTGAATACACAATTTTTATACAATCTTAGCTAGGATTTCACTTGTTAAGTTCACTTTTTGAGTGGGGCGTTCTTCGCGATGTAGTCAAGAGACCTCAAGATGGCTTCCGGGATCGGAGGAGGAGTAGGGAGGGAGTCACCCTGAAAAAGATATTAGATGTTAGTTAATTCTAAATTCTATCCTACTTCTTAGTCTACTATTCTAATCCTACTAATATTATAAATGTGAAATTTTGGTTGGGAATTTGGATGATTGTTAATCAATTTCGCCTCTAGGGCTGAATAGAATTATACTAAATTTGGTACACAAGTATTATCCAGACCGCATTTGTAACCGCAATTGACAGGTTAAGACGGTCCTCTGATGGTCGTTTCAAACATCGTATACTCGTATAAGAAGTCACACATCTGTCTGTTTGTATGTGGCACTACTTAAATCTACTTTTCGCCAGTAATATCACTGATATCTTCACTGATATCGTCGATGACGTATATTAGCACGACTGCCACGTGTGACACTGACTCACGTGTATGAATCTTGATACCATCATCAGAATTCTTTAGTGTCTGTGTTCAGTACTACATAAACATGAATCTATATCAATTGTAGATTATATGTTTCACTGATTTTGCCAGCAGATTATTGGTAACAATAAGCCAACACGTTAACCCACACACATATTATGCACGAACTAACCAAATCACAGTGGGTTGCGTAATCAGCTAAGATCTGTATCTAGTGCGGGTGCGGCCAAATGATGAGCAGTATTGCAAAAGGTGCTCGAAATGTCATGCATCGGATATTGTGCAAGAAATTGGTCGTATTTAAGTAACCGATAATTTAAGATGCAGATTCCATATGACCTCCGTGGTTCTGTGAGTTGATCGCTTACAAATTAGAGGTTACAATAACTAATATTTTAGTTGTAATGATCAAAGCCCGTATACGTAGGTTGAGGAAAGCCACGGTATTGGATTGTTTTAGATTACGATACTTAATTGTAATGTTTGTGGTCTATATCCCCCCTTCTCCAATATTTAACAATTCTGGACATTTCCATAATAAACACATTGTAAAATTAATAGATAAGTAAATAGATTTAGTGCTATTGCCTAGTGTATTTTGATGATGCTATATGTATACATTAGTTGATATTGATTTCTATACATAAGTTTCTTTTATTTTTGTACAGACTTCATCATCAGTCATAAGCGCTATTTTAATTGCCTAAATGATTAATAAATAATTTAATTTAATTGATACTGATAGAAACTCCTAAAACTTAATTCATTTGATTTCGCCAAAATCCTCTATTTACTAAAGTCTCCATTAATACTTTGATAATACTAATGTAACGTTATTCTTGATCGTAAATTCTACATAAAATAAAAGAATATTCGAAGAATGTATCTCGTTACTAGTTAATCACGTTTAAAGCATATTTACCGCGGGTTGGTATCCGTTTTCATCAGCAATGTATGAGATCGCGATGGGAATTCCTTCGGGAGAGGTGTAGGAGTAGGAGCCCTGGGCAACCACTGGCGCTACTGGTGGGTTACCACTGAACACACGAGGAACACCTTGCTCTTGAGCTGCGATGCCGTTGTCAGTCTCATATCTGGAATATTCAATAACATTCTAGAAAATATATGATAAACTCATGATGTCGAAAATAGAATTGTTTAAAATCTGAAGATAGTACGAGCGTATTTGGGTTGATGAAGAAGAAAAAAGTTGGTTAAAACTAAGAGGAGGTTTAGAATCAAATTCATATATACTTTAAGTTTGGAATAGCGATTATGGTGTAACGAGTGGTAGAGCCACACTGTAAACAGTTTTGTCTACAGCATGAGTCGGCCGACTTGATCGGATCGTTAACACTGTCTCACAAAAAAACAATATAAAGTAGCGGCTTGCTGTTGCGTTTCGTACAGTGATTGAGTTATCTGGACGCCCAAATCACCCTCCCCTTCCCAATGTATTAATTATCCCTTTCTTTTTAGGTCGGCAATGCGCCCATGACTCTTCTGGTATTTTAGGCATACATGGGCGGTAGAGATCATTTACTATTAGGTGATCCACTTGCTCGTTTGCCGTAGTATACTATTTTGTTATTGTACTATTGTATGATGGTAATTATTTGTATTCAAGTACTTACGCGTACGCGTAGCTGCCGTCAGGGTTAATTTCGTTATCATAACGAAGGATATTAGCCTGTTGGTCGGTGTTGACTATGCGGGCGACGACTGGAGGAGCTAGGGTGCTGACGCGGTATGGTGTTGGCGTGGGTGGGGCGAATGTGGGACGGAATGGGATAGGAACTCCTGGGAAGCCAGGGAATTGGGCTGCTGAGACAGCCAGGATGGCGGCAAAGACAATCTGAAATAATGAAATGTTTACTAAATTATTATGATCTAATCGATAATAATGTGCTTTTTTAGGGAGATAAATTAAATAATAATTATTATGGAAATATTTCACTGTTCCTCTGCCAGGTTACTTCTTCTAACGAGAGAGGTGAGATTAGTCTACCAGAGTGTCAGTTGAAAGCGCCTAAGGCGCTCACCCAAAAGCCCAGTGAAGTTGAAAACAGCCGATGGATGGACTGGATCCTGGCTTTGGCCCTAAGAAGTTGGTGGCCAACTTGCACTCCTATTATTAAATGCTATTAAAAATAAGTGGTTATGATATAGTTCTATTGATTTGTTAACTAAAATACAAATTTTGAAAATTTTAATGTTTTTCAGAACTTACAGCGAACTTCATTTTGATGTTTCGACTCGAGATGAGTTTGTTGAATGATGTCTTTGGACGATTTTTTTTTATTTTTATACTATTTCGTTGAGATGGTTTGCGTAAGATGACATTGGTATTGTGGATGTATTTCTGCATTTGTATTAATTATCCGTCACTATTGGATTATTATAATAAGAGAATGTGAATAACTTAATGTTTTATGTATAAGCTTTATAAAATCTAAAACTCTAATTGTAATCCAACATTGCTTAATTTGTCTTGTGGCAGCATATTAGGGGATATTTCTGAAATCTCAAGTTTGGCCCTTGCAATACAGGAATAAGGTTATGTTTGTATGATAAGCACATCTGAATAGCGTAGCGACTCCTTTCCTGAGTTCATAATAATATTAAATACACCCAACAGTCACACATAGTCCTGACCCCAAAATAGGTTAACCTGTATCATGGCTATCAGAATCTACGAGGGACTTGCGGTCCCATAATAACTTGACCCTAAAAAATATTTGTGGATCACACAAACGTTTGTCTCGAACCCATAGCATCTCGCTTCACAGTCGGCTAGTCGCCCACAGTACCACGGAGGCTGTCTGGATGTCACATTCATTCAGGTGACCCGCTTGCTAGGTTAGCAAAAAACAAAAAAGTTTAGCAAAACCTCTGTAAAAGTTACACGTGCTTATACATGACACAAAAAATAAATATACGCATAAAATAGAACCGGCTTGTTTTAGTCGTCGGTTAAAAAATAAACGATCATAATTCCGAGATAATTTATGTAATGTAATTTATAAATAATAACTATCAGAATAAATTAATAATGTTCTAAAATACTATAAATGATTTTAATCATTGAGGCCACTGAAGCCAGTAAAATGACCATGTTTATATTATGACTAGATCCTAGTAACATAAATCCTGTGTTATATATTATTACATTTTTTGACTGTCTCGGAGGCGCTGTTGTATGTGTGCGTGGTATGACTGCTGTACTGAGGTCTTAGGTTTGATTCTTAGGCGCATGGTATAAGTGATATTGGGTTTTTCTATCATAAAATGCTTAGTATCAGCCCGGAGACTAGATTTGTGCCTGGTATGGCGATAGGGTCGTCCCTTATCACACCATGGAACGGTGATATGATCGGCGAAATATGGGTGTACTATTTGCACCTCTGCATAAGCCTTCGGGGATTATGTAGGTAAAGCCTTTTGGACTAATATTACAAAAAATGATAATTAAATGAGGTTATGTTAACATGATGCCATTTAGGACGGAGGCTCGATATCATTTAAAAATGAAAATATAAACCTAATAAAGTGCACCGACAATTACCAGAGGCAGACCACCGTACACTGGTGCTAAAACCTGCTATAGTGGCCCACCTTGTGTGGGTCGCGTTCCAGGGTCAGCCAGTGTATATCCGGTTCTCCCCAGGGGGCTTGCCCCCTGATCCTAACCCTTTTCCCATCCCTTTTTTCTTCCCCTCCCCCTTGGCCCTTTGGCAGGCCGGCATGATTTTGCCGACCTACGATGGACAAATTGTTTATCGTTGGTCGACACTATTCTTGGATTGCGCTACACTTACTATCAGGTGTAGCGTAGTCACTTTGCCGAGCCCGGATAAAAAAAAAAGATGTGACGGATTGTTAAAAATGTATATCCGTGGAGACGGATACGGATCATTAGTGTCTAGATCCGCGAATACGGATGCGGACCTTAACGTTCGCGCTCAGTCGTGTGAGAGTCGCCAGTGCGTGTGACCTTGCACCGATAGATGATGCTTCGCGTTATTTTTTTTTACTAGCCCTGTATTATATACTTTCCACTGCTGGGCACGGGCCTCCTCTACTGAATAAGAGGGATTTGGCCTTAGTCCATCACGCTGGACTTTGCGTTATTACTATATGTTTAATCTTTACATAGTATAAAATGAAGTAATTTCCGCTGTCTGTTCGCTTAGATCTTTTAAACTATTCAACGGATTTTAATGCAGTTTTCAGCAATAGATAGAGTGATTCATGAGGAAGGTTTATATGTATATCAGGCTATGATGGGCAGTAACATGCAGGTGAAACCATGAGGCACACTAGTTTACTATAATCAGTAGTTAAATAATTCTCAATGTAATATATATATGTGACAAAATGGCATTTTAAGTAATAAATAGTAGTATTTGAATTAAGTGTTTCGTTGCTAAGTAATGAAATTCACCACCAAAAATGATCCGTCAAAGATCTGCAAATAAGAAACGAATATGGACACGGATACAAGTACGGATATCCGCGGATACGAAAAGGGATATCCAGCACATTATAAATTACAACGTTTTACAAAATAACTTTATATATCGCATTGACAAGAAGACTCTATAACTAATCAGTGCTTAAGTAATGTTTATAAGTAACCCTCAAAGATCAGCATTAAACTATACGATTACAGATACGGATACAGGTATTTTTTCTTTTGGATATCCGCGGATACGGATGCGGATATCCGTGACATCACTATACCACGTCTTACGAAGCAACTTTATAAATCGCATTGAAGTAAACACTGTTTACCTAATAGTGATTAAATATTTTTTATAAGTAAGGCCCCTATTGTCTTTTGCTGACAAGCTTAGTTCAATGCAAGGTCACTTGCAATTCAAAGTTCTGAGTGGTATTGTTACTGAACTAGTAGACGTGACGTTTGGCTGATGGTACGCTAAAATCGTAATTAATACCTACATACGCAATCACGCCTGTAATCCCCGAATGGGTAGGCAGAGGTGTAACACCCACATTTCGCCAAGCGTATTTCTGTCCCATGATGTGGTAAGGGCGAACCTATCGCCATACCGGGCCCAATTCCAGACTCCGGCCTGATACTGAGCATTTTGTGATATAAAAACCCAATATCTCTTTTACCTGACCCGGTATCGAACTCGCACCCTCAGCTCAGCAGTCGTATCACGTGCGCAATACAACTAAGGCACACAGCAGTAGTTAAATAAATGTGAAAAAAAATATCTTAGAGGTCGTAAACCAAGTTAAACGTCTCTTTGTGACTACTCGTTATTATTTTTTTATTTTATTTGATTGAATGACGAGTCGAGCAAGGCGCTCCCCTAATGGTAAGCGCCACGCCTGCCCATAAACAGAAGCAACACCACACAGAACTTTGAATTACCAAGCACTGCATGACACTGAGCTGCGCTCGTCACCCTGAGACATAGGATGTTAAATCTCATAATGCCCAGTAATTTCACTGGCTTCAATATCCTTCAAACAGAAACACAACAGTGCTTACACACTGCTTGCTTGGCGGCAGGAAAAGACAAAGCGGTGGTACCAACCCAGACGGCCTCTCGCTTACGAGGGAACTACCACCTTGTAAAAAGATAATATAAACCATAGTTTAAAATATTTACCTTCACACTTTTTAAATGTTAATCAAAAGCGATGACTTTTATATAATAATTATTTATTAATTTATATTATTTTATCTAATATTATTTATTGCAAAAATTCTTAATACAGAATATATTTTTATTATGGTCTAAGATCCCCGGTAACATCGACCTTCACCCATCTGTTTACCGGATGAAAAATATTTCTTAGGGTATAAAATGTGTTGCTCAACACATACCAATAGGGTTGCCTAAAGCAATATGGTCAAGGATATGTTTTATTAAATAAATTTTATTATATTAATTAAATTTTAGGGTATACCTAAAATATTATTTTCATCCGGCAAACAGATGGGTGAAGGTCAATGTTACCCGGGATCTTATACTATTAGGGATGCATAAACATAACAGCATCAATGCCGCTAAACCAGTTCAATGAAACAGTACAAAAAAGGCTCATCAAGCAACATCATTAAAATAAATACATATTAAGGCCATACCCCCAGCAAAACGCCGCGCGATCGAGATTTTTAGAGGCTATCTAGTCATTACTTAAAATTAATATTGATTAAAAATATATACAATATATTTCTACAATCTGTCAGCTTTACTTTGTTCGATTCTTATTCATGTTAATGTTGATATATTTTTTTAAATTGTCGTTATAAATGAACCATAAAAATGAGAAAAATGCAAAGATTCCGTGCCGTTCCTTTTAAAGTACAGATTGTTTTCATATGAAATTAACATCACTAGATAGGCAATTTAATAACGAATATTTTGCCCGTTTTAAATTTTCGAAAAGACCAAAACCTGATTTTTTAAATCAATTATTCGCTAAATACGTACATATTCTGCACGAAAACTCACACGCCAAGTACACGAGTCAGTATGGCGCGAGTCAGTCAAGGTCATTTGCTCATGGAAGGCCCTTAACATGTCAATACGCGCGTGGGAAAAGTGCGTTCACACTTTGACATTTCGCTCACCGAGGTGCGGCTGTGATATGGACTTGTTACGCTAATGTGGATGGGTGTCGTAACATGCACTAATCCATTTTGCCCCTGACTTACAACAAACAATTTCAATACCAAATGCCACGGCGAAATGTTACGTGGTCTCAGAGCGGATCGCTTTGTGATATTAGGTTACCCTGATTAGTTATTAGGTATTGTTATAAAATATATTTCTTTTTACAATAATAGTAGGAAATAGGATATACAGATTTGCAACCTTTAGATCATCAACATCATCATCAGCCACAAGACGTCAACTGCTGAACATACGCCTCCCCCAAAGATTTCTAGACCGACCTGTTGGAAG
Source organism: Amorpha juglandis (assembly GCA_949126905.1). NCBI lineage: Eukaryota > Metazoa > Arthropoda > Insecta > Lepidoptera > Sphingidae > Amorpha > Amorpha juglandis. The sequence continues at coordinate 3,713,339 of OX421368.1, forward strand.
CGGCCTGCATCCAGCGACTTCCTGCGATCTTTATCAGGTCGTCTGTCCACCTTGTAGGTGGACTTCCAACTCTGCGCTTAGTACGTGGCCTCCATTCCAGAACCTTTCTGTCCCATCGGTTATCGGTTCTGCGAGCTATGTGGCAATAAATAAAAATAACCTTTAGATAAATTAAACAAAATATATTTTCATTAATAGATATTTAAACTACTTTTATCTAATATTTTGTTTACATAAAGATAAACTCATTTGACTAAACAGCCTCATCAACTCAGTAAAAGTACATTACTGGCTCGGTTACCTCTTTTATACCACAACAATGCATTTTTTCCGCAATCATCATGTACAAAGGTAATGAACACGCAGTAATAAAGAACGAGGGCTGTGTCGACTTGCGACTGAATTATTTAATAATAATATCAACTTTGTATTATACAGCGTGTTATAGAAAGATGTGGTCATATATAAGGGTATATATACATAAAAGGCTATTTTTTTATAGGATAGGATAGCGAACGAGCTAGTGGGTCACTTAGTAAGTGATCTTCAGCGCCCATGTACGCCCACAATACCAAAATAATCACAGGCGCATCTAAAAGGAAATGGATAATTAAGGGATAGAGAAGGGGAGGAGGTTTGGGCCTCTCGGTAACTCACTCACCGAAATAAACACAGCAGTAAGCCGCACCTTTACATCGGTTTTCTGTGATACAGTGGTAACGATTGAGTCGGCCCAATTATTCTGTAGAGCGTGACTCTACCACTCAAAGTATATATACATTCTAAAATTTCACGTTATTTTTAATCACTCTTTTATATCGACATGATTGATCACATCCCTTTATATTAAGTTAAGTGCGTGAGCGAGTGAGTGAGACAAAGTCTCAGTTGTTTATCATTTAGTGTTGTCCAAATTTGCAAGTAGAATATGAACAATTACTAATTCGGTAAAAAAGAAAATTCTATGCCCCAGCAATGAAATCGGATTTGGTACCATGGGGAGTGAAATTCATATATTACTACTACTACTGTACATTGTAGCTTAAATTTGACCACAAGTTTCTGTAAAATATTGAATACTACCCTTACTTACTGTTGGGCGTCGTGATTAATAAAAAAGCAGTGGTACCAACCCAGACGGCCTCTCGCATACGAGGGACCTACCACCTTGTAAATTACATACTCTCTATTTCCATAGCATCAAAGTAAAATCATAAATCAATATTTTTTTCCGCAATCGCTGGAATACGCCAATATTTTTTTAAACTCAATATTGAATGATTCCTATCTAACTTTCAGAACGTGAGGCTTAAAGTTGGCTGTAGTAAAAATATTTCCAACAAACCTCGCTTCAAAATATATCGAAAAAGTTTTGTATTTATTTGTTTTCTTTTGCCACTTTTTTGACATGCATTTTTGTATTTCATACCTGTTTCGGATTTATTACCTTCCTACAATCCTAACTTATGAAAGCGAAAGTGGGTTTATTTGTGTGTTATGCTTTCACACCTAAATCGATGAACGGATTTTGGCACAGAGATAGAAGGGACCCTGGAGACGGTGGTAGGTCCCTCGTATGCGAGAAGCCGTCTGGGTTGGTATTGGCATTGGCTTTTTCTGCCGGCAAACAGCAGTATGTAAGCAATATTGTTTCGGTTTGAAAGACATTGAAGCCAGTGAAATGGGCATTCTGAGACAACATTCTTATGTCTTGCGATGACGAGCGCAGTCCAGTGCTTTGTAATGCAGAGCTGTGTATCTTGTTGCTGTTTATGGGCAGGCGTGGCGCGTACCATCAGGTGACTGACTTGCTCATCTCATTATTCAAGCATATAAATTAAAAAAACATACAAAAGATAGTTTACAAATACCTTCTCGAATTAGATTATGCCGGGTACTATTGTAAACTACGATTGTTAAATTATAATAAGCTAATTCAAATTCACGGCCAGGTTTGTTACTAAAATTGGTCAATTTAATTTAGGAAAATTTGTCCCCAGCAGAGTAATTTGTCATTGCTTTCATTTATCTAGTCTCTCTCTCATTCTAGTCTATTTTTATATTCGCACCGTGTCTTCTTCTTTACATAGTATACAATGAAGTCGCTTCCACTGTCTGTTCGCTTAGATCTTTTAAACTAGTCAACAAATTTTAATGCAGTTTTCAGCAATAGATAGAGTTTTCATGGGGAAGGTTTATAACACAAACATATTATAGTATAGAAAAGAAAGAAAGATTTATAATGTAGTGTCGTAAACAACATATTTTAACACGTGCGAAGGCGGCGCTGGTCGCTATAATATAAATACAGTCTCACAAATAGACTAGGTTAAACCTGTATCGTGGGTATCAACTAACTTCCAGTCCTTAGCTGTCAGGAATGAAAAATGCTATTGGTATTGGCAGCGCCATTAATTCAGCCGATAGCGACCTCCATTATTACCTATATTTCATTTCTAAAGCAACATCTGGGAGAAGTAATAAGAAAAAAAGTGTGATATTACGCCATCTGCTGATTAATATTTATTACAAGGTAATGCCAGTATATTTCTATTTATCTTTGGTGATTCTAAGTTATAGTTTTAAATCTCCCCAGAAAATATATTATAAGTTGCGTGCGTGCTTGTGTGACATAGTAGAACTTCAATGATTGGGTCTATTTTTTAATGCTGGTTTAATCGGCATGAATGCTTTAACGTTTAAGGAAACAACGTGAGGAAATCTGCATACCTGAGGAGTTCTCTATAAGAATATCGAAGGTGAAGTCTGCCAATCCACACTAGGCCAGCGTGGTGGACTAAGGCATGACCCCTCGTAATATTAAGAGTGAGATACCCGAAAGCCCATTCCCTATAAGGTCGGCAATGTGCGGCAATGTGGCAAATGTGGAGATCACTTACCATCAGGGGATTTAAGTCTCCGGCGATTTTCGGTTCCCGCACCACGATAAATGTCTGTGTAACTCTGATATTTGTTGCTCGTTTGGGTGTTATGGGGCCTTAAGTCCTTCGTAGTTTCTGATATCTATGAAATATCCCAATCCATACATCCTCCAAATCATTTACCGTCATCTCTTATAAAAAAGAACTTGAGGCATCCCCTACTCGCCGCTGTTCCTCTAAGGCTTTAACATATAATACAAATCCCATCTTAGCATAACCAACCACCACAAATAATATAAAATCCCTGGATTTAAATAAACACTCTCAAGAAAAAAATGTTACACACAGCATCTACAGGTTAAATTCTAAATGTGGATTTAAAGAATCATCTTAAGTTATACACACCGTTAAGAAGTTAGGGCAACTGGTGAGAGGGTACTTGATATTTTTGTACCTGACTAACAAACGACAACCATAGGTACAGAACTGTTGTTGGGTTCTCTGTTTATGCGTGCGTGCTTGAATGCGTGCATGTGTGTGTATGTGGCATCGTTACACCTAAACGGATTGACCTATTTTAATGTTATTCTTTTGTTTGAAAGTTGGTTTAATCAAGAGTTGTTCTTAGCTTTTTTGAAGAAAATCTGTTTAGCCGTTTAAAAGTTACACATATTTTTCTAATTAAGGTCGGGGTTTTTTAATTATTCTGTAGGCAGTACAGCACACGTTGGTAAAAACAACGCAGATATAACATGGACTGGCGAAATTAGTGGATCTCAGAATTATACTAACCATATCATCTCCACCGCCCATGTAAGCCCACCACCAGAAGAATCATGGGCGCGTTGCCGACCTTAAAGGAATGGGATAATTAGGGATTGGGAAGGGGACGGGATTTGGGCTTCCGGACTGAGTGAGAACTCACCGTACGAAACGCAGCAGCAAGCCGCTACTTTACGTCGGTTTTCTGTGAGACAGTGGTAACGACCCGGTCGAGCCAGCCCATTCATGCTGTAGACAAAGTTTTGTTGTTTTTGTACCTCTGCCTAACTCTATCAGGAATAAATGCGTGAACGTATCCCTATATAAATATTGTCTAAAGTTTTGTTGTTTTTGTACCTCTGCCTAACTCTATCACGAATAAATGCGTGAACATATCCCTATATAAATATTGTCTGTACTTCCAAGCTGTGTGTATCACATTCTCGAACCCAACTGCCTGTCGCGTCGCGCAAATTGAGTTTATTTAAAACATATTCCGATGCTGCGAATTTATTTATTTGCAATATTTTGTTCCATTGTTGTTGCTTTCTTTTATTTGCGATAAGCAAATGGATTTGCTTTATTTTATCAAATTCATACTGCTGAATTATTTTTAGTATTTTTTTAAAAGCAATAGTCAGCGGCTTGGCTGTGCCCCTGGCATTGCGGATATCCATGAGCGGCGGTGACAGCTTACCATTAGACGGACCGCTTGCTCGTCTGTCTATCAAGGCAACAAAATAAATAACGTTCTGTTGACTGCCTCGGTGGCGCAGCTATATTGCGTTCGTGGTACGACTGCTATGCTGTCTCGGGTTCGATCCCCGGGTCGGGTAAAGTGATATTAGGTTTTCTATCACGAAATGCTCAGTATCAGCACGGAGTCTGGAATTCTGCTCGGTATGGCGATAGGCTCCCCTCAATCATGGGATGGAAATACGCTCGGAGAAATGTGGGTTACACCTCTGCCTACCCATTCGGGGATTACAGTTGTGAGTGCGTATGGATATGTAAAATTTTGATAATGGTGCCACCTCACCGTCACACAGTTAATATTTTTTATACTAGATTATATTTTTATTTTTTCTTTTATCAGAATTTCGTGGCTAAACATGAGAAGAAGTGCCGAAACAAACTCATGGGTTATGGCCTCTTTTAATCTCCAGACATTGAATTACCAGAGTTGTGCGAGTGTAATGTACAGAAATTCCTGGATTGGCTTTTTGACGAAATAGCCCTGAGTATATCCGACATACATGGCACTCGCACTCACATATAAAAAATTAACAAATTTAAATTAATATTTTTCTTATCTCGATGTATGTAGCCGATATGAAAAGCGTAAACATCAAAATCGTTACAAATATATCAGTAAGCCCTCAGGGCTTTTCATAATCATGTTCCGTGTATCACGATGGAAATAACTAATAATTACTTTCCAACTGGAAATCGAAACTAACGCAAACCTTTCAATCAAAGGCCCTTTTAACTACCAAACAATCGATACTAAAAATAAACCCAACCTTGATAGTATTTTCGATATTTCCAACATTAAAATAGCGACGGTAAACGGACATGAACGTGTAAGAAGGAAGCCATTGTTACGTGACGTGAGAGGAAATGAATCGGCTGCGAACTTAATTCAAAAGCCGTCGGTTTTGTGCGAGTTTCTACAAAGACACGCAAGGTAGTTTAGTGTTTAGAATTTCTAGTCTGATTTAAGATGAGAGCAGTAGTGCTTTGTCTATAGACAAAATGCATTCGCATTCCTCTATTTTTAGTCTTTGGATTTTGTCACTACTCCGTAAGTTTTGATGAGTCATTTTTATAAAGGGTAGAATCCAAATAAAAAAAAATACTATTAATTTATTAAATTACACATAGTCCTAACCCCATATTAGGTTAAACTTACATCGTGGGTATCAGGAACTATGAGGGACTTCGTCCACAACACCCAGACCTGAAACCAATATTACTATATCACACAAACATTTGTCCGAGAATCGAGCCTACGACCTCTCACTTACGTTGGCTTTTTTTTTTTTTTTATAGCATAGGCCGGCAAACGAGCAAGTGGGTCACCTGATGGTAAGTGATCTCCACCGCCCGTGTACGCCCACCACCAGAAGAATCATGGGCGTGTTGCCGACCCTAAAGGAAAGGGATAATTAGGGATTGGGAAGGGGAGGGGATTTGGGCTTCCGGATATCTCACTCACCGTACGAAACGCAGCAGCAAGCCGCTACTTTACGTCGGTTTTCTGTGAGATAGTGGTAACGACCCGGTCGAGCCAGCCCATTCATGCTGTAGACAAAACTGTCTACAGCGTGGCTCTACCACTCAAACGTGGTACACGCCTTTTGCGCCACGAAGGCTGATCGTAAAAATGGCATAATTTGAATATTATATTAGTAAATAACAATTATGTTATTGAATATTATACATATTTTATTTGTGTCTAATTATTGTTTTGTATTTGCAATACGTCATTGTAGCTGCGGTTTCCTAAAATGGAACGAGAGTATGAAATTATAATACTATGTTTCCTTATTAATGTTTTTATGAATATCTTGATATATCTTTTATTAGAGATCCTGAATATAGTATAAATCAATTATTTATCTTAAAATCACAACTCGCAAAGATTTTTCGAAAGTATGTGAAGTCTGCCAACCCGCATTAGGCCAGCGTGGTGGACTAAGGCCTAACCCCTCTCATTCAGTAGAGGAGGCTCGTGCGCAGCAGTGGGACGTATATAATACAGGGCTAGTATTATTATTTATTTTAAAATCCACCTTAACCTAAACAGTAAACTCGTCTCAAAATTGTAAATGAATGCGATGTTCTTTAGACGGCAACAGCCGTACAAGCAAGGAGTAAAAGTTCACATGAACATGCTTCAAACAACGTACAATCTTCGCAACTGAGTAAAGACAACTAATCCTTTAGGCCGCGGACTCGAAGTCAGCGGGTGCTGGGCGGCGGCGGCGGCGGCGCGGGTGCGGCGTACACCCCCCGGTCTTGAAGTCAGCGGGCAGATCGCGCGGCGCTAGAGCGGCGTAGTGTTGTGCAATGAGAAATTAGTGTCTGTTCGCGAACGAAATTGATGTGAATATGATGTTCCATATAAAAAGTCATTGAAATAATTTGCTCCACCACGTCGGCGGGCATTTTTAAAAGTACACAGCACTACGTCAATGCAGACGCGGAGTTGCCGCTCATTTGGCGCGCGCCGCTCCTACGTCGCTCCTCGCGCCCGCGCCGCGCCGCTGCTTTCGAGACCGGGTCCATTTAAATCTATGCATTTGAACCCGCCGCCGCCCCCGCGCCGTCGCCGCTTGCCGCTGACTTCGAGTCCGCGGCCTTAAGAAAACATCTGCGAGGTACACACGCCTCGCCTTTGTATCTGCCTTAATTCTTTAGGATCATGCGACGCCATGTGGCTCTTCTTTGTTCTGAGGTTAATCTGGATAATACGTGAGTTTATTAATCCATGTACATTTATTCATTATTTCATTATTTATTGATGATATTAATGATTGAAATAAAGGTAATGTAAACGGATTTTTCTTTCTACTTTCTGTTACATAATAGACAATGTAACACAAAAATTTCCAGGACCGTGTCCTTACACATGAGTTTAATACCTCCTCAATTCATTATTTTGTCTCCCGCTTTGCTATGGAGGGAAGTGGACAATTAATATTTCCAACTCCTCCCTAACCTTCTATCTGATTAATTTCATTGCGGGACGTCATTAAGACATTCCTAGAGACTCGCCGAGCTTCACTACTCGGTGTCAACAAAAATGCGTGCCACTGTTGATCCTGGTGCACAGCAGTTACTGTGGCGGATGTCTGGGCGGGATAGTCTCTAACCTTTCGGGATAACCTACATTTCATCCACAATCATCTCAGTACTATAACAACCATCATAAAAAACCGCGATAAAATCCGTTTAAATTAGTTTTATTTCCATATCTAACATTCGCGTAAACGTAAGGGATATTAATGATGATGAACATATCATATCATCATCATTATTAGCCTGTATTAGTTCACTGATGGGCGTAAGCCTCTCATGCCATTGAGTTCGATTCTCGGCGCTACTAATCCAATTACTACCAGCCACCTTGCGTATGTCATCGCTCCATCTAGCTGCAAGGCGTCCCACATTTCGTCTACCAAGTCGTGGTCGCCATTCAAGAACCCGTCTACTATATTATTTATCGATCTATATTTATCGTTAGTATGTAGTTCTTTTACGTGCATTGTAGTAATAAGCCTTCAGAAGACACTATCTATACTCGTATACCTAATTGAAAATCGTAAAATCATATCGTAATTGAAAGTCGTATGCTGGTCTCTGTTTTGAAGAAAAATAAATAACGTGATTAAACTTTTTTCCATTTCGATACTGAGTTATTCGATAAATCGAAAATAATATTTAATATCATTCCACTTTTCGTGCTAATCGAGCCTGTCAACTTCATGATTACTGAATAGAAATACACATTCTGAAATAAGTAATAAACCGCATAATTTATATGAGCACGTACGTGAAAATTTTCCTAAATATTTTTAAGAAAAGTCTCGAATTTCCTTGACAAAAATAAATGTGTATTTTTCGAGAAACCCACGCGGTGTCTACTGAGGTAACGAAGACAATTCTAAGAACGCAATTCGTATACATCTATTCTATGATTTGTTTTCGATCATTCCCTGGATATTTCTATTTTTCACTAGCTCCTTTGCTGGTGGTATAATATTCATATGGCCTGGATAGCGGCCACGCCATAGTGACGCGCACACCATGTGTGGATCGTGTTCCAGGTTCAGCTAGTGTATAACCGGTTCTCCCGAGAGGCTTGCGACATGACTTGATGGTTGGTTGGGGCGGGTATAGAGGTATACTTACACTCAATAATAACATACATCCTGACAGTCCTGACACCACGCTAGGTTAACCTGTATCGTGGGTATCAGGAATTACGAGGGACTTGCGGTCCCACAACACCCAGACCCGAAACAAATATTTGTGGATCACATACACATTTGACTCGGTGCGAGAATCAAACCCACTGGATACTCGCCCAGTACGCCATGGGGGCTGTCACTACTACACTACTACACACTACCCTTTATGAGTAGTAGTTCAGCTTCTAGAAGCTTAAGCGTTTATTAACCGGAATAGAAAAGGAGGAGGTTTTTATACTTATTCTCACGAACGCATAACTCCGCCAAATATGGATGGACTGATTTTGATGGAGTTTTTATCTAACAATTAATTTGTTCATGATAGTAATTGAAAAAAGACGTCTCTTTTAACGTCTTCTAATATTATTTTTTTAACATTAAGTCTGACTTGCACGACGTCCTTTAATGTTTTTTTTATAGCACAGGTCAGCGAGTGGGTCACCTGATTTTAAGTGATTTCCACGGCCCACGTACGCCCATAACACCAAAAAAACATGGGCGCGTTACCGATCTTTGCGATAATTAAAGCATTGGGAAGGGGACGGGGATTTGGGCTTCCGGATATCTCAATCACCGTACGAAACGCAGCAGCAAACCGCTACTTTACGTCGGTTTTCTATAGACAGCGGTAAGGATCCGATCAAACCGGCCTATTCATGCTGTAGACAGCACTGTCTACAGCGTGGCTCCAATAAAAAAATTACTAGTGTAATTTTCATAAGTTTTGACAACTTATAAACATGTTTAGAGGATAATTATCATTTAACATTGTTTTTTATATCGGCCTAAGAGATAAAATATTTGCCCACTATTATTTTTTGCTAAACGGTAAACAAAATAAAGTGATTGTAAGTCAAGGCTTTGCGGATGACAAGGGTTTGGCGCCTGTCATATTTTCTGTCTGCGGCTTAAAATCTTATTCTATAGCTTGTCTGATAGTCCCTAAATAAACTGGTATAGTCCAAACAAGTATACCACTGGCTTTAATGACAATTGAAAATAATAAAATATCGTAATTAAAATTTTAATTACATTTAAATTACGAATTTTAAATTAGTTTTATGTGTTGTTGCTTAGTTCTGTGTGGTGTTCCTATGTTTCTGGATAGTCGTGGCGCTTACCATCAGGCGAGCGCCTTGCTCGTCTCGTTATTCAATTAAATAAAAAAAACTACATTATAGTCGCATAATACCTGTTAATTTTACTGCAATCATTATTCTTTAAACTGGGATATAAAAGTGCTTACACACTACTTAGTAACCGAAATAGTGCAATGTTTCACCATATTTGCCTTTTTGGAAAAAAAAATACCCGACTGGATAACCGCCGTACACATGGTGAAAAACTCGCTATAGTAGTTTGTTCAGTCGAGTCTCTTATGAGTGGTAGCGGTAGTGGGAATGGTAATGATTCCTTATGTTTATGCGAATATTACTCATAGAAATAAAATAAATTTAAACGGATTTTATCGCGGTTTTTTATTAATGTTGATCCCGACGTTTCGAAAGCTTTTCAGCCTTCGTGGTCACGGAGTGGATGTCCACCCCGTGACCACGAAGGCTCAACACGCTGTAGACATTTTGTCTACAGCATGAAAGGCTCGACCGGGTCGTTACCACTGTCTTACAGAAAACCGACGTAAAGTTGCGACTTGCTGTTGCGTTTCGGACGGTGAGTGGGATATCTGCAGGCCAAAATCCTCCCTGCCTTTCCCGTTCTTTAATCATCCCTTTCCTTTAAGGTCAACAACGCATACATAATTCATCTGGTATTATGAATGTTCAGAGCCAGTAAAGATCACTCACTATTAGGTGACCCACTTGCTCGTTTGTCGGCCTCTTATATAAAAAAAAGTCTTCTAGTTCGCTCGCATCTATGACCAAATCAATATTGGAGTTAACAACATAGTACAAGTTGTCGTCTGGTCGAAAAAATATTGATGTCTATTTTTTAGATTTACGCCAATATTATACATTGAAATAAAACTAATTTAAACAGATTTTATCGCGGTTATGTATTAATTGTATTATTTATTTGATCCCTCATAAATCATCAATTAATCAAAAAATCAATCATCAAAAATTATCATCAAATTCAATTCTCAAAAATTAATAAACAACCGCGATAAAATCCGTTTAAATTTGTTTTACCTATTTCAATATTGATTTTCTTAAGATCACTAATCTTCACCGTATTTGTTTAACAAAAATCCACTCAACATCATAAACATTGTATAATGAACGAATTCTTCAGTTGCTCGACGAAGCGAAACAACAAAATATTCTCTTGTCCCTAAAAAAAACTTGAATTCTGTCCGCCCGTATCTTTCATCGGATCCCGGTACGCGCTCAAGGGACGAATTTCCTCGGACTATATTACTTTGGTTCAAGTTATTAGAGGTTGAATATGATGCATTTAATATTGCTTTATTTTTTCAATTGTTTTTATATTATTGGCCTGAATGAAGAAACGAGTTGGTCGCTCGCGTGATGGTGAGCGCCACCCCTACCCACATCGAAGCAACACCACAGCAAAACCTTGAATTAGAAATCAGTGCATTAGACTGCCCTTGTCATTCCGAGACAAAAATTGTTATATATGATAATGCCCAGTAATGTACTTTTAAGTAGGCTTTAATGTCCTTAATTTCTAAAACACAATAGTGCTAATGTGTTAGCACTATTGTGTTTCTGCAATGTGTTGCTGCTTGGCGGCAAAAATGAACGAAGCGATAGCACCAACTCAGATGGACTCTATACGAATGACCTACAATCTAGTAAACTACTTAGAAAAGTCAGCGGTGCATGCTATCGGGCTGGTTTCGAAGTTCCATCTTTTGTATCAGCACTCCTGAACATTAGCAGGGGTATACTATCGCTGTTTTTTTAAGTGAAACTTCTTTAGAGTTGTTGTGATTTGAAACTCGATGAAACGATGCATCACGACAAACATATTCATAAAAAGCATTTAGCCTGCGAAAGAATGAGATAGATTATAAGTATGCTATCACGTGTCTTTGCGCCTGCGTACAACGAAGCCTTTGGAAAATGCGTCAGAAACAACATGGTGTCTTATTTTTTTCCATTTGCATATTAAAATTAGTTGGTCAATTAATTTATTTTAATCATTCTGAAGTTTCACTTCTGCCGTGTGTGAATTGCATACACACATTTTTTTCTATGAGTAAATTTTTTACCCGTACTCGCTCATGACTTAGTGCAACGAACCTGAATCTAAGAGTGACAAAAAGGACGCATTTGATCCGCCGCTTAGATTTATTTCTTATACACACTTTTTCCCTGGATTCATGAGGAAAGAGGTTGTTGTGCCTAAAGCGGAATATTTATTAATTAGAGATACCAAATAAGGAGTTATAAAGTTATATGTATGAGTATGTAGGTATAAGTTTATATTGGAAAGTAGCCTAGTCGTCAAAACCCCGATTTAAATTAGACATTTTATTTGTATTGAATTTCGAGACGAGAAAGCCGCTCGCCTGATAGTAAGCGCTACGCCTGACCATAAACATAAGCAACACCACACAGAACGTTGAATTACAAAGCACTGCATGGTACTAACTGCGCTCGTCACCTCGAGGCATAAGATGTTAAGTCTCATAATGTCCAGTAATTTCACTGGCTTCAATGTCCTTTAAACCGAAACACTACAGTGTTTACACACTGTTGCTTGGAGGCAAAAATAGACAAAGCGGTGGTACCAACCAAAACGGCCTCTCGCATTCGAGGGACCTACCACCTTGTATACTACCTTGTACCTTGTTGTACCTTGTAGACTAATGTTAGTAATTTGAAACAGTTGAATTTTTTTTCTTCAAATAAGATTATACAATGTTATTGTACATTTTTGTTACTTCTGTAACCACCACCTTTCCAGGTGTGGTCAAATGGTAGTGTTTAGTCCCATTCTATTGCAAAAAAACACCTACAAATTGGTCCTTTCTGGAGTACAGACGATAGAATAATCTAAATATATAAAACTCAAAGGTGACTGACTGACTGACGGACATAGTGATCTATCATCGCACAGCCCAAATCACTGGAGGGATCGGGCTGAAATTTGGCATGCAGGTAGATGTTATAACGTAGGCGTCCGCTAAGAAAGGATTTTGATAAATTCTACCCCCAAGGGGATTAAATAGGGGATGAAAGTTTGTATGAAACTTTGTCAATTTTAAACGTTCACGCGGGCGGAGCCGCGAGCATAAGCTAGTCAAATAAAATAAAAAATATTAGAAAACATTGGCCGTTGTCGGTAAAAAAAATCTACGATATTTGAAATATTTTTTTCTGTTGAAGTTTTTTCTAGCTCTTTTCAGTATAAATTATACTTGTTAAATCTGTATTCAAGATTAACTAAGCTTTTATATTGTAAGATACTGTAAATTATTCATTGAAAACATCGTGCGTTATCTCCTTCTGTGTCTTCCAGTAAATTTAGCGAATAATAAAATATGCTTTCGAGTTGCGAACGTGTATGGAGTGAATTTGTAAGCAAACGGGTGGTGAGCGATCTCCACCGCCAATGAACGCCTACAATGTTACAATAAATATAGGGGCGTTGCCGACCTTTAAGGGAAGGGATAATTAAGGGATTGGGAAAGACGGGGGAAATGGGCCTCCGGGTATCTCACTTACCGTACGAGACGCAACAGCAAGCCGCTACTTTACGTCGGTTTTCTGTGAGACAGTGGTAACGACCCATTCATGCTATAGCATAACTGTCTACAGAGTGGCACTACCAATCACAAAAAAAAAAATTATACTACTATTACAAAGATAGATTATTTAGTGCCTTTAAGTCTCGTCGAGCGAATTTTCATCGTAAAACATGATATGAGTCCATCTCTATAATGGGCACTAAATACTAATCCTAGACAACTCGCGTTTTTTTTTAATCGAAAAAGACAAATTGTGATTAATCGAACCGTCGACCAGGACTATTGTTTATTATTATTGTTATTAATGTTTTTATTAACTCCATATTGTTTTCAAATCTGTAACAACCGTGGTAAACCTATGTTTTAAACAGAAAAAAAGTAGGTTAGTCCTAGAAAATGGATAGGTCCCCCGGGATAAAATAAACTTTATCAATCAAACTATCCCGCCTACGCCTACGCCTACGTCTAGAAATTTATACTCTCGTTTGTCGTAATTTGCGCCATAACAAGTTTCATTTTGATATGAATTTATTGCGACCATTATTTTTCTTGACACGACACGGGGGCATTGGTGAGTTCTTCTAAACTTTGAGGTTTCAAAATCTGGCATTCGGATAGTGGTATCACGAGTGGTTAAGGTTAAGTCGTATGGAGTGGTGGTTTTTTGCTTTTTTATGTAAATGCATCGATTTCCCCGCCAAAAGTAGACGGATTTGATAGAGTTTAGCTGCGATGTGGTCACATATAATTTCGGTTAATATCTGATGATGAAGTACGGAGTAAAAAAATTAAAATCCTTAACAGACAACGCGATTGTGTTATTGAGTTGGAATTTACTTACCATAGCTTAACATTGAAAATTGCAAAATAAAATAAGTTTTAACAAAACATAAGTCGACGCCCGTGTCGCTGCCAGTCAACTGAAATTCTATCGACTTCAAAGAGACTAGAAATTGTTATTTTTGACTTTTCAGTGTTTTTTATGAAGTCGGTTTTTAAGTTTTGTCAAAACTTATTTTATTTGTTTTCCTGGTGTTGATACAAAATAGTCTTGTAATAAAGTTGCTTATCACTTTTACGAGCGGTTCACAAAGTCAGTCCTCTCTCGGAACAAAGGATCGCAAGAATGGAGTTATGGATTTACTGTAAAAATGTTCATAAGACCTGATGAAGTTTGTAACTGAAGCGATAAAGCTGGCGAAGGCTATGTATGTGAGTAAAAATATTATTAAGTTTAATTTTTAACCAATTTTAAATAGGAGGAGGTTGTTAATACGGCGATTTTTTTTTATGTATGTACGTTTCCTCCACCAATTGTTGCCAATAGTTTAGCTGCGATGTAGTACATATGGTTTAGATCTGATGATGATGTACGGCGTAAAAAAAGCGAACACCGTACACTGGTATTAAAACCTGCCATCGTAACCTACCTTGTGTGGGTCAGGTTCCAGGTTCAGCTAGTGTATATTCGAATCTCCCGAGGGGGCTTGCCCCTCTTCCTATACCTTGCCTTTCCCTGATTCCTTCCCCTCTCAATTTCCTTAACCTGCTGGTGGTAGAATATTCATATCTGCCAGGATAGCGACCACCATACACGGCCTTAAGACCCGCCATAGTGACCCACCTTGTGTGGGTCGCGGTCCGGAGTCAGCTAGTTAGTGTATATCCGGTTCTCTCGAGGGGGCATGCCCCCTCTTCCTATACCTTTCACATTCCTTATTCCTTCCCCTCCCCTTTGGCCCTAGGGTGAGATACTTTCAGGGGTCGGCAGTATTCCGTTAGCAGGGACCCCTGTAGTTTATCCAAGGGTAAAAAAAAACAGTTGATAATGACGACGATAGAGGGTTTGAGTGGTAGAGCCACGCTGTAGACAGTTTTGTCTACAGCATGAATGGGTTGGTTCGAACGGGTCGTTACCACTGTCTCACAGAAAACCGACGTAAAGTAGCGGCTTTCGTACGGTGAGTGAGATATCCGGAAACCCTAATTATCCCTTTCCTTTAAGGTCGGCAACGCGCCCATGATTCTTCTGGTGGTAGGCGTACATGGGCGGTGGAGATCACTAACTATCAGGTGACCCATTTGGTCGTTTGCCGGCCTATGCTATTAAAAAAAAAACGTCGTTTTGTCTTTGCAATGAATCATTAAAGCCTTGAACCAAGAGACATTTGCATTATATCATATAAGGACAATAAGAAACCTTGTCATTTAGATGCAGTGTAATTTATACAGTGGGAAATTTCCTATTTTTATGACATACGTTGTTTTACTTATGAATAAATATTTTTAAGCAAAATATTATGCGTTCAATATTCAAGTTTATATTTCTAAATAATAGTACCCGGTGTTATAATGGTCACACATTCCAATCGTGGTCAGTCTTTCTGTGATTTTTGTATAGAAAACACAAAAACAGTTTCTCAATCTAAGTAAGCTGTCTGACGTTCTAGCTGCGTGTCCAGCCCATCGCCATTTTAGTTTGCATGCTAGTTCTACTGCATCAATAATTTTAGTACCTAGTGGATCGTTTCACATTTATAATAATAGTCAGTTTTTTTAGTGACTGCACTGCACCTGATGGTAAGCGTAGTGCAATCCAAAAAACTAGCGACCACCAACAAACAATAAGTTTATCGGTGGTCACCAGAGTCATGCCGGCTTGTATAAATGCTTCTCCGGAGAGGGAAGAAATACAAGGATGTACTCTTATACCCGGCCTAATCAACCATCATGTCATGTCGCAAGCCTCTCGGGAGAACCGGATATACATTGGCTGATCCTGGAACGCGATCCACACAAGCCGTGTGGATCACTATGGCAGGTTTTAACAACATGTGTACGGTGGTCGCTATCCGGGTGGATATAAATATCCTACCACGAGCAAGTAAAAAACATCCAAATTCACAAACTAACAAACATCCAAACTTTGACATTTATAACAGCAGTAAGATTAAAGCTAACGTCTATGACGAGCTTAATAACTTTAATCATAGTACTGCGCGAGTCAATAAACTATTTAGCATGAAGCACGACGGGACCAGATAATACAAGTGAAAACATGTGAAAGTTCCGCGTGAACATTTAACTTCGTAACTAAATTGTCTTGTTCGGAACGTAACTAATGGAAGTCCGGGCTTCACCGGTTCTAGTGAATAGTGTTAAACTAATTTCTGATAAATTAAACTATTTTGTACTACTCGTACTCGTTTGTCTACAAAATAAATCAGTATCATGTATCAGGAAATATCAGTCCGAAGTCTGAAATTTCCGCCCGATATGACTATAGCTTCGCCGCCTATCACATCACTGGGGCGGAAGCATGATCGGTAAAAAGTGGGTTACAGCTCTACCAGGCTCTCTAGGCAGAGACCTACCCTCAGGGATTACAGGCAGGTCTGTATGTATGTTTTGTAATTGTTTTCAATATAGTTAATTTGAAAGTCCGCATTATCGCATTGGGTTACCTAACCTGTAATGGTAGTGACGTACGTAAAAATATTTATATAATTTCTTCGTCCTTTCCATGACATAACATAATTAGTTTGCGTCGTTGCTGAGCCCTTACGTCACTTTGCGAATGAGGATTAGTAAATATTGCGAGAGACAGATTACGTCATGTGTGTGTTTGAAAACTCACTGTTGTTTTTAAGGTTCCATACCTGAAGGATACCAATGGAAGCCACATCTCACGGTGCGGCGAAATGCAATCTTACTACTGAAAGCATTAAACAATAGCAAAGCAAAGCAACGATTTTCTGTGATAGTGTTACCATCTCGGTTGAGTCTGTGCATTCGTGTTGTAACCAAAACTAGCTATAAGCTTCATCTTTTACTTATTTTATCCGAGTACGGCAAAGAGACTGCACTACACTTAATGGTAAGCGCATCGCAGTCTAAAAACTCACGACCACCAACAAACAATGAGTATAGCGGTGGTCACCAGAATCATGCTGGTCTGTATAAATGCTTCGTACCCGAAGAGGGAATAAGCCAATCGAGGGACCTGCGACTGGCGGATGACCAATGCAGGCACAGGGATATAACGATATACCCCTATACCCGCCCCACCTAACCATCAAGTGGCGCAAGCCCCTCGGAAGAAGCGATATACACTAGCTGATCTCGAAACGCAATCCACTCCAGCTGTAAATAATGTTATTTCTACAAAATTATGTCATTACCACGTCACAATTTAAATTCTCATAAGAATTTTTAAAAAGAAACTCGTATTTAACTCGCAACACAAAGCGTTCTTATCAAATCTCTTTGATATTCCACATTTAACCCAAGTACGGAGAAACTTGAAAAATAAAATTCTTTTCCGTCCCCCAAGAACACAATTAGTACCTACGTGGCAATCTAATAACCGGCGGTACGTAAGGGGATACTTCTTGAATGCCCTGCAATATTTGGCATAAAATTTCCTTAGGCATTATAACGGACTTCTTTTAATGAATGCTATAGGGTTTCCTACCTTATTATTATGATGTTACAGTTCAGAATGTAGTTGTAAAAGTTAATGTCACTCCATTTAATAATATCCTTGCTGTAATATTTGGATATGGGAGTCAGGTAATTCGAGGTTCAGCGACTGCAATGCAGTAGTAGTATAGGAATTTCTATAATAATCCCCGTATTTGCCGTCGATTTGAATAAATTGATTGAATAAATTCAACATTGATTTAGATACTATTTCAATGTCTAGCTGCGTAAGTCAGCGGGGAGTGATCCTTACTAGACAGTCCTTACTGTCTAGACGAAAATCACCGGTTCGTTATAGCCCCAAGAGCATGCACTTCGCACTTAA
This sequence comes from Amorpha juglandis, assembly GCA_949126905.1. Lineage (NCBI taxonomy): Eukaryota > Metazoa > Arthropoda > Insecta > Lepidoptera > Sphingidae > Amorpha > Amorpha juglandis. Next base: position 3,731,444 of record OX421368.1, read on the forward strand.
ATTACGTGTGTTATTAATCATCGCTTGTTTAAAAGAAACCTCCTGAGGAAACTTGTATACTACATTTTCACCACGTCTACGGTAGTCGCTATTCCTTGCATAGGTGGGCTTTTCGAATTGACCGTGATCCCGATTTCACGGGCATCTAGAAACTCTAGAACTGCGGCGAGAGAGACTTAGGATCAAATAAAAGCTGACCTGCCAATAAATGTCGTTTTTTTTTTCTGGATCTACTTTACGTGTTACATCGTATGTTTCACGGGAACTAATTTAAGAAACTGTTTAAGATGCAACATCACCATTCACAATTTGACAGATACAAAAACAAATATACAATATTTTTCACTAATAATATGGTTCATATAATTTTTTTTACTACAGCACTGTAGGGCCAATCTGTAGCTAGGATTTTACAGCACGATTCGAACGACTCTACAAAGGTATCATTGTGCCATAGATATTAGTTAACTGAGCTAATGCCCAAAATATACCAGCCCTTTTTTCTTACAATCCAAATCAGTAAATTTTTTTGGCGGTAGGTGCAAAAAAAGTGCAGACGTGTTTTTAAAATCAGCTGAGATTTTAATTCACAATAATTAGTTATCAAACAAAATTACCTATTTTTGTAACTGATTTTTATTTGGTGTAGTGCATTAAAACAGTACTCACATTATAAACACGGTACATGTAAGTTATCTGGACACCACCTACCAGCACAACACCTGCACATTTTGAATTTTATCATCAACTGTCATCACTTCTTATAATGGCACAATTGGCTGACATCGAGAACACCCAGTTCAAACTTGAAGAATGCTTCAATCGAAGGATGGCGGAACTAGAAGCGAAGCTGCAGTCTGGATCCAGCGGGCCAGGCAGGGACACAGTTGCACGAGTAGCTGAAGAATTCCGCACCTTCAGAGAGCTTATGTTTGAGATGCTGCGGCTGCTGCGAAACCAAATTGCTGAGTGTTCCCGCGCAATTGATTATATTGAATCGAGACATCGGCGAAAAGCACTCATCTTCCTCGGTGTCGCAGAGTCCAGTCAGGAGGATTGCTCATCAATTGTTCAGAGCGCAATAAACAATATGTTGGGTCTGAAGGACATATCTGCTTCTCACTTCTCATGTCACAGGATTGGAACTGCCAGTCAAGAACATCACCGCCCAATTCTCGTCTGGTTCACTACTGCAGACCATCGTTTGGCAGCATGGAGGGCCAAAAAGAAGCTTAAGGGATCCTCTATATCTGTCAGGGAGTTCCTGACAAAGCCACGACAATTGGTGTTTGCGAAAGCCCGGCAGCACTTCGGAATGCGTGAAGTCTGGACACAGGATGGGATTGTGGTGGTGAAAACCCCGGATGGCAAGCGGAGTAAGTTTGTGTCCTTAGACGAGCTCACTCCCGTCATGGCTAAATTCCCAAAAGGGGCCTCTTCATCGGCTACTGGTAGGGCTGCAACTTTGGAGTCCAACCTCAAACCGCGCAAGAAGTGAGTGTCGTCTACAGTAACTTTAATAGCTTGTCTGTCAGAATTTATTGTCTCTGTGATGAAGTGAAACTCACTGATTTGGCTTATCTGCTACCCAGCAACAACTTTTTATTTTTGTTTTTAATATTGTTATTACAATAGTATTAAATAATATGTCACTCAGAATTTACAAATGTCAAATGGTGTCAATGTTATTCTACCTGTCAAATGACAATTGTAACATTTCGTTTTATTTATTTTTTTTCGTTCGGAAATTTCACTTTTTGTATGGATTGTCTTTGTTTTCATAATATTACTGTTATTGTGTTGACATGTATTTTTATTATTATTATTATTTCTGAGCTGTGGTAGCAGTTATTCTTCCTTCTGTCTGTGTTATTCATTTTATTTTACTGTTATGTTTTTTCATTGTGCGCTATGTGCAGGTCGGCTGGCGGGTGGTGCAGGCCGATTATACTGTGGTGTGCGTAGCACCGGAACGCTGTATGCCGGTATATTTAAATATTATTATTTGTTCTAATTATTACATATTTATTATTCTTTTCCTGTTTAGAATATCATACTATATATTTATATAAGTCAATTATCTAAGTATATATTTTATTATTACCTATACACTGTTATTTATGCTATCCGATTGTTCTTTTCATTCTGCCAATGAAGATGCTGATTCATCCAGTGACGAAAGTTACTCCTCAGCGGTTGACGGGCTTGGTGACCTGGTGCGTCAAACTTTTAACCATCCAACCATCCACAGTTTTAATGTCTGTCACATTAACGCACAGAGTATACCAAGCCACTACAGTGATTTGTCCGAAGCTTTCTCTGGAGCCGACGTTCATGCCGTCTTGATTTCAGAGAGTTGGCTCAAACCTCATCTTCTTTCAACCTTATACCCTCTGCCCGGCTTCGTTCTTATTAGGAACGACCGTACTGTTAGAAGAGGAGGCGGTGTCGCTATTTATCTCCGTAGCGATTTTAAATATACCATCATTGCCTCTTCTTCTGGTCTGGTGTCTGCTTCTGCAGAATATCTCTTTCTTGAGGTTTGGGTCAAGGGAGTGAAATCCGTACTTGGTGTGGTCTACTGTCCCCCCTCCCTTGACTACTTCTCCAGTCTGGAAACAGTTCTGGAATCTTTAGGATCAGAATATGCACATCACATCATTATGGGCGATTTTAATACCGATCTCCTAGCCTCCGAATCCTCCCGCTCCCGTAAACTTCTTTCTATCGTCGAATCTGTCGGACTACATGTTTTACCTCTTCAAGCCACTCACCATAATATTGATGGTCACGACACTTGGCTTGATATTATCCTCACTTCTGCTCCTTCTCTTGTTTCCTGTCATGGCCAATTTCCTGCTCCTGGTTTCTCTCACCATGACCTTATCTACACTTGTTACTCCCTAAAACCTCCCAAACTTCCCTCTAAGGTTATGCGCATTCGTTGTTTTGGTCGGATGGATCTGGACAAGCTTAATAGGGACGCTCGAAATTTAAATTGGAACGATTTATTTAATTCTAAATCGGTGGACGAAAAGGTTGAAATCTTTAACACCAATATTCTATCACTTTTTGATATTCACGCCCCTATTAAGAGTATTAAACTGAAGCGTCCTGCTGCGCCGTGGATGACTCCTGGAGTTCGGATGGCGATGAGACGAAGAGACCGTGCCTTTCGCAAGTACAAAAGGGATCGTTCAGAAGCAAATTGGTACCTTTTTAAAACCGCAAGAAATCGGTGCAATCAGATGGTACGTAATGCTAAACGCCGACATATCCTTAGTAATATCTCTTCATCGTCCCCAGCCAATATCTGGAAGTTTCTTGGGACTCTGGGTATTGGCAAAGATAAAAGCTTGGACTTCCGTGGTGCGACGGTTGGATTGGATGCTATTAATCACCATTTCTCCACTGTTCCTTCGATAGATCACCAATCCAGGCGCCGTACCCTGGATTTTATAGCTGGTCTTCCGAGGCCTTTAGTTGACCCTTTCCAGTTTTCTCCGGTTGCACCGGGTGAGGTCAAAAAGATAATCCTTGCGATTAAATCCAATGCGACTGGCTATGATAATATCAGCCGGCGCATGATAATCGCAATCCTTGAACATCTTCTCCCACCCATCACGCATATTTTAAATTTTTCCCTTAGCAATGGTGTTTTCCCGTCTTTATGGCGGAAAGCCATTGTTATTCCTCTTCCCAAAATCCCTAATCCCTCACTCGTCAATCACTTCCGTCCTATATCCATTCTCCCTTTCCTTTCTAAGGTGCTGGAGGCTTGTGCGCACAAGCAGCTATCGAGGTTTGTGCACATAAACAACTTGCTCTGCCCACTTCAATCTGGCTTCAGGCCTGGCCACAGTACCACTTCCGCGCTCCTCAAAGTGACTGGCGATATTAGAGCGGGCATGGAAGACGGCAAAGTCACTGTACTGGCTTTGGTGGACTTTTCGAATGCGTTCAATACCGTCAGTCACGACATCCTCTTAGCAATCCTCTCCCATCTTTTGTTCTCTTCCGGTGCACTGGATTGGTTTTCATCCTATCTTCAGGGGCGCCAGCAGTCGGTGCGCCTCAATGACTCTTCGTCAAATTGGCGCAACATCGGCTCTGGAGTCCCTCAAGGCGGTATACTTTCCCCGTTGTTATTTTCTATCTTCATCAACCTCATAACTGAAAACCTTCAATGTGCGTATCATCTGTATGCCGACGACTTGCAGTTGTACTCGCAGGCTGGCGTCGATTGTGTGTCTGTTGCTGTAGATAGGGTGAACAAGGACCTGGAGCATGTCAAAAGCTGGTCAAACAGTTTCGGGTTGTCCGTGAACCCAGCAAAATGCCAGGCGATAATAATCGCCAGCCCTAGAATGGTTAGTAGATTGGACTTGTCATATATTCCACCTGTTAAATTTGATGGCACTGCCATTCTTTGGAGCTCCTCTGTGAAGGATCTCGGACTACACATCGACGCCACCCTGAGCTGGCGGTCCCAGGTAACCTCTGTTAGTCAGAGAGTCATCGGCACTCTTCGCTCTCTCTATCGTCTGAAAAACTTCTTACCGCCCAAGATCAAAACTATGCTTGTGCAAACCTTAATATTCCCGGTAATCGACTATGGTGATGTGTGCTATTTTGATCTGAATGCAGACTTACTCAATAAACTCGACCGTCTTCTCAATAACTGCATTCGATTCGTTTTTAATCTCCGCAAGTATGACCACATATCTTCTTACAGAACGCAATTAAAATGGCTTCCCATTCGCCAGCGCCGTTCATTGCGTGCGCTTACTACTCTCTTCTCCTTTCTTAAATCTCCTACCCCTCCTACCTATCTGTCTTCCAATCTTACTTTCCTTTGTGATACACACAATAGGAATCTGCGTTCTTCTAGTAATCTCTTACTTAAGTGTCCTCCTCATACCTCTGACTTCGTTCACTCCTCCTTCGCTATCCAATCCATCCTCCTTTGGAACGCACTCCCGCTCGAAATCAGGACGTCCACAACACGGCTGGCTTTTAAGATGAGAGTTCGGCAATTATTGCTGGCTGAAGTAGCAAATTCTCCACGGTAGATATTAGTGTATATATTATATATTTCTATATATATTATTTATTTATATGTTATATTTGTAATTTTTATGTATATATGTATTCATATGCCTAATTATATAGTTAAATATTTCATTAGTATATTTACATTTTATTTATTCTATTATGCACCTGCCTCAGTTATGATCTCCACCACCCTAAGGTCGACTAGGAAAAAATGCCTAAGGCATTAAAGTCCGCCTGTATACCTTGTGTACAAAGTTTAATAAATAAATAAATAAATAAATAAATTGAAAAATCACAAGTCACACAGAGATGCTCTGGGTTTGTGGGTTCAATGCTTCAATGCGAGTCTTCTGATAAAAATACGAACCAACTATTCCTGCGTGACTGTAATAAACATCGCAAGCCATTTTATTACCTCCGTCGTGAAGTAACTCGATCCAATAATAAATGGAGAGCTCATCACAGTAGAGACCTTTGAATTGAAAAATAAAAATACTATTTCCAATCTAGAAAGTATTTCTGTTGAGGACAAATATTGAAGTTTCACAGCAAACAATCAGAGTAACATAATATTTGTTTCTAATAAATTATGTTTAGACGTTGTAAAGGCTTTCGTTTCTTTGCAATAAAACATGTCATTCAGAGCTAATATTGTGTATATAATTTTGATTATTGTTTGTTATTACCATTTCATTAACTACGTAGTCTAAGATAATAATTTCTGTACCAACAATAAAACGAACTAGTTTATTCAAAACCAGTTTTTCCTCGCGGCTCCGCCCGCTAGTCCCGGGATAATAAGTAGCCTATGTTCTTCAGAGATAATGTGGGATTCTAATGTAAAAAGAATTTTTGTAATCGGTCCAGTAGTTTTTAAGTTTATTCGTTACATACAAAAATACAAATCTTTCCTCCTTATAATGTTATTATAGTTAATAGGTAGTAATAGTTTAAAAGAAAAGGCGGCGATAACTCAGCGAGGAGAAGTACGGACTGCCGAGACGAAAGCCGCAATTTAGAACCCGCCTTAAGAGCATACTCACCTCAGACTGTTATGGGCATAATCATGGGCGCGTTGTCGACCTCAAAGAAAAGGTATAATTAAGGGATTGGGAAGGGGAGGACAATTTGATCCGGATATGCCATTGACCGTACGAAATGCAGCAGCAAGCCGCTATTTTGCGTCGTTTTTCTGTGAGATGTCCCTCGATGGTGGGCAGAATTCAGCCGGCCTGGAGTAACTGAATGTACAGGCTAACTCCGGAACGCGACTAGCCTGAATGAACCAATAAGTCATAGGCATAGTCATAATTTTATATGCATGCCAAGTGTACAATTATGTTCTTAGATTATTCAAAGTATGTGCTTAAACTCAGGAGCCTTTGTCAGCCCTTGCATATTCTGATATCTGAAGGCGCAAATTTTAATATTGAAATACATATAATACGGTACAAACGGTTAATACGGTACAAAATATCTTGAACCATCTCATAAAGTAAACAGTTTAGTCAGTAGTCTTTAGTTAGTATAAAATGAAGTCGCTTACGCTGTCCGTTGGCTTAGATCTTTTAAACTATTCAACGGATATTAATGCAGTTTTCAGCAATACATAGAGTGATAAATGAGGAAGATTTATATGTATATCATGCTATGACCCATAGGAGCAGGGCAGTAACATGCAGGCAAAACTGCGAGGAACAGCTAGTTCTATATAAATAAATATGAGGAACATAAAATTTAAAGTGCTACAAAGACCAAAGGAGTTCAAAACTGAAGAGCGACGCTTTGAAATATTATGTCTGTTCGGGGCTTTTAAGCAAATGCATTCGCTGGCAGGTGCCTTTGTCAATAGACACTTGAATTGAATGTGAATTGAAATGTTCGAACTCCCATCACCGTTTTGAATACGTAACGTGCAGCTTTATGGGATCGTCGACGGTACCAGTAAAGGTATACGTACTACTACTTTAAGTCTTTTTTGTTTTTGATTATATGACGAGACGACTAGGGCGCTCGCCTGATGGTAAGCGCCGCGCCTGCACATAAACAGAAGCAACACTACACAGAACTTTGAATTACAATGCACCGCATGGCACTGAACTGCGCTCGTCACCCCGAGACGTAAGATGTTAAGGCTCATAATTCCCAGTAATTTCACTGGTTTCAATGGCACTGAACTGCGCTCGTCACCCCGAGACATGTTAAGTCTCATAATGCCTAGTAATTTCACTGGCTTCAATGTCCTTCAAACTGAAACACAACAGTGCTTACACACTATTGCTTGGCGGCAGAAATAGACGAAGCGGTGGTACCAACCCAGACGGCCTCTCGCATACAAGGGACCTACCCTGTAAACCACCACTACTACCAACGTGGGTTGTGTTTGTTTGAAGTGAAAATGTGGGTCACCTGATGGTAAGTGATCTCTACCTCTATATGCTTACAATACCAGAAAAATCATGGGCGCGTTGCCGACCTTAAAGGAAAGGGGTAATTAAGAATTTGAGAAGAGGATTTGGGCCTACGGATATCTCACTCACCATACGTACTTTACGTCGGTTTTCTGTGAGACAGTGGTAACGACCTGGTCGAGCCGCCCCAATTTTGCTGTAGACAAAACTGTCTACAACGTGGCTCTACCACTCAATGACTTTGAAGGAAAGGAATAATTAAGGATTTGGGAAGGGAAGAAGGGTTTGGGCCTCCGGATATCCCACTCACCATACGTACTATACGTCGGTTTTCTGTGAGACAGTGGTAACGACCCGGTCGAGCCGGCCCATTCATGCTGTAGACAAAACTGTTTACAGCATGACTCTACTCAAGCGCCACCACAAAAAATTATGCTCCTTTACAAAATATATTCCCATTACATATTATATTTATAATATTATTAATTTACAAAGCGACGTCATTATACATTCAAAGCATACTATCTACCGCCAACTTTAACGTTTGATAACAAAACGACCGGCATCAGTAAAAACATAAGCACGGCCGCATGCCCGGCAATTCTGCACAGATTGCCTCTTAAACCCGCACGTTACCTGGTACAGAATATTCGTGCAGTGTCGTAGGGCTCCACTTACAGCGGTAATATCATTATTATAATATAAAGCAGGTGAGTGACATGCCAATGAGTGGTGGAGCCAAGCTGTAGATAGTCTTGTCTACAGCATGAATGGGCCGGCTCGATCGGGTCGTTACCACTGTCTCACAAAAAACTGACGTAAAGTATCGGCGTAAGGTAAATTACAATTCTAAATACGTTATTAATATTAAACATGATTTATAGCGGATCCCTAATCAGGTCAATGTCATTTTCCGGGATAAAAAGTATGTCCCAATTCAGACCATAATCTACCTTATTGCCAAACATCCAAATCAATTCGGTCAGTAAGGAGTGTCACATGTTTTACAACTGTTTACCTACACAACGGTCCCCGTACTAGGCGAACCTGTTTCGCGGGACATCACATTAACAGAATTGTTTCGTAAAATGTGAGCGCTCTAAAGTACTTTTAGATCAAAAATATTAAAATAAAAAATACAAATAAAACAAATTACTATTTTACCTCATATATCTATAATAATAATAAATCCAAATATAACATTATACACATACATATGTTAAATATGATGTAAATAAAGACATTTATTTAAATATATATATATTTAAAATAAATAGTTAAGATGTACAATAATTTGATGGTTTTCTTCATTGAAATCTATTTTGGAGTATTTAGGAGAAGCTCAGTGTCAGCCTAATTTAAAGAAAGAAGATATTTTTTAGTTAATTTGGGATTAGCTGCACGGTTGCCCATAGAACTGATAGGGCAAAAAATATTTATTTTGTTGTACAAGTAGGGAAACGGAACATAAATAAATAAAAAAATTAAAACTTCACATTTTAATCATAGCAGGAAGCAGAATGAATAATTATCTAGACAAAAGAAAATCATCAATACATAATATAAAATAAAGTCAAAATCTACGTTTGTTCGCTTAATTCTCTTAAATTATGCCACGAATTTAGGTGTCGTGGAATGTTTATATGTATATCACGCTATGGTGTATGGGAGCAGAGCAGCAATATGCCTACGGTGAAACTGCGAAGAACATCTGGTTTTAAAATAATTCCTCTAACCTCTTAAAAACGTGGACTTCCGCTACTATTATAACCACACATTTCCCACCCGACTTGTTTCAGAGCTTGAGGTCAAACAATCGATTTCATAGATGGATGGAGAGGCTTTGAGACTTTTACAGGCTAGTTCCAACTGGATTTACTGGTATCAACTTATGTTGGATTTCACTACGTCGCCAGCGTTCTATGTTGTAATGCGCCAATGTTTGAAAGGCTGGTTGTTAGATCCCGGAAGCTCATTTTTATGTACTTTTTGAACTGGTCAGATTATAGGCCAACAGTTTTTATAGTCAGTCAATATTGAAGTATCGCCGCGTGTAGGAATTTGACTGATGGACGTTTCAATGCGAGTTTGTTGAAAATCTATTTTTCGCATGGTTTTTGTCGAATTACGATGCGGGAGCTTGTTAGTGGTAGGTAGTTAGCAATTTTATAGATTTTTGTATATTTGAAATTAATTTATAATAGTTTACATCGTTAGCTAACCGGGAAGCCCATTCAATTCTAGGATAACGATTTTAAGTTTTGTTAAATCTTATTTTATTTTTCAGTTTTCAGAGTGAACTACAACAACACAACACAATCGCAACGACTGACCTATATAATTATGTTGAGGAGTTTCAATTTTTTAATCCATACTACATCATCATATCTAATCCCCATTTCATATAAATGGGGATTAGATGTATTACATCGCAGCTAAACTCTATCGAATGAACTTTCTTAGCACTGCTTATTTAAACCTTTTGAAATAAAACTAATTTAAACGGAACTGAAACTGGGAACTGGACCAGAACTGGACTGTCCACCCCGTGACCATGAAGGATGAAAAGCCTTCGTAACTTCGGGACCAAAATAAAATAAACAAACGCGATAAAATCCGTTTGAATTAGTTTTATTTCAATGTGTAACATTCGCGTAAACTTAAGAAATCATTAGCTAAACACTATTATGTCTCTTTCTACCCACTTTATAAATCGCGTTGACAAACAAAGACAAAAGGGTGTTTAACCAAGCGATGCTTAAGTTACGTTTATAAGTAAGGCCCATAGTGTTTTGGGCTATTTTACGCGGTTTGGAAAACTTAAGTTGTTGTGGTAACCCCAGGGAGTGTACTTTAGAGATTTACATCGTTTCTGGGAAAAGTTTGTATGTATCGATTTATCAATAGTTTGGACAGTCAACTTCTGTGTTAGTCGTGGGGGATTAATTAATTGAGTATCGTAGAGGCTGCGAACTACCGAGCATTCAATTTATATCGTGTCCTAAACAAACGAAAACTTTTCTACAATCCTATTTATATTTTTTTAGTACTAAAGTGAATTACGGCTTAATTGATTTATTATCTTCTGAGGCTTGTTTTCTCAAAGGCGTAAGCCAAGCTTTGCTTTAATTTCCGTCCTGTCTTATGATAGGGCGAAGCTACAGCCATATGAAAGAAAATGAAGGCGTTTATTGTAGGACCAATTACATCCGTAATATTTTTAGGAATTGAGAGAGATGACTTATAAAGAAAAAGGACATTTATAACATTATAACTTTCAACCCAGTTTATTCTACTCACAGAGAACAAACTCGTGTCAGGATTAATTAATAGTAGGCCTTACTTGCAGATGTATACATGGTCAGTATAATTAACTATTAATGCATCATGTTCCATTACTAAACATAGAATATAATTTTACTCCGTTACTGAGTACAGAAAAATCTTAGTTGATGTCTCTGGGAATTAATCAAGTTTTCTTTTTTGTTACCATAGACTGGCAAGCGAGCAAGTGGGTCACCTGATGGTAAGTGATCTCCACCGCTCATGTACGCCTAAAATACTCTCAATTCTTCAATTCTCTTAACATTCGCGGAAATAACATTGGCGTCTACTTGATTGTCTTCAGATTTTTTTAGTACATTAATATTTATTGCTGCTGTTCCTTTAAAAAAATCCAAAAATATATCTTCTACTCTGCTTAGTGCTTGTTTCCGATGTCCTAATAATTAAAAATGAATTATCAAATAATTAGCAATATTTAAAAAACGATTCCCAACTTGTTATGACACTGAAAAGTCAAAAATAACGATTTTTATAGGTCTCTTTGGAGTTTTCGTATTTGTACAAATGAACGCTCAACTGAAAAGGCACCGACTGATATTAATAATTGTTAGTGTTATTTTTTGAAAGCGGTTTTTAAGTTTTGTTAAAACTTATTTAATTTTGCAGCTACAGCTACGGAATGTATTTTTTTTGCGATAAGTGAGCTGTTATACTTTGAGGAGTTTATTTTTTATTCCATACTCCATTATCAGATCTCAACCAAATTTATATAGGATGGAACCATGTCGTAGCTAAACTCTATCAAATTTATTTTTTTCCAACAAAATCGGTCCATAATTAGCGAAGAAATCAAAGTAAATACATAGAAAGCAACTAATAAGAAAAACCTACTTCTTTAAAGTCGTTCAAAAAGGCCCAATCATATTATTACTTCTCGTTTATACAAAATATAAGATAGCATTAATGTTTGATCGGAAAAAACAAAACATTTATCCACGAATCGAAACAGATAGTGAACTAAATAAGAAAATAGAATGTCGTTCCGCACGAAATAAAAATATCTTTATTTGTTCATCAACCTCAATAAGTGCCGTCAATAGGCCATTACTGTCTTACTATGGGACAAGGGTTCAGTCTACGGCTTTGGTCAGGTAGTGAGCGGGTTTTAAATGGATGAGGGGTTTAGATCCGAATTTATATGCATCGCCTGTACCACGGGCGTCTAGAACTTTCCATTTAAATTGTTTCATAGTGGAAGGTTATATTTTGTACAAGGTATTTTTGTTATGAAAACATTTTATGAATAGAAATGGATTTTAAAAAAATAGTATTCATTTTTTCCTTTTTCATTTTTTCATTCATTTTTTCCTGACCACGCATATTATTTTTTTTTCATTTTGATTTTAGGAGTGTATAGCTTATTAATAACTTAAAGAAATGTGATTTTTATAAAATATTTTTTTATTTATTTTTTGAAAACCTGTCTGAAGATAAGCTTATAGGCAGTTGATTTTTTAACCGACTTAAAAGATGGAATGTTCCAAATTTGTTTGAATGTATGTTTATTTAAGCAAATCGCATAACTTAGACAAATATACGACGACAGCCTTCGTGGTGCAGTAGCCCGAGTAGCCGGCTGTGAACCGCGAGTCTTTTTTTTATTTCATTGAATGATGAGACGAGCAAGTCGCTCGCTTGATGGTAAGCACCACGCCTTCTCATAAGAAGCAACACCACACAGAACTTTGAATTAGAAAGCACTGCATGGCATGTTTAAGTCTCATAATACCCAGTACCTCATAATACCCACTGGCTTCAATGTCCTTCAAACCGAAACACAATAGTGCTTATACACTGGCATCTTACATGCTTGGCGGAAGAAATAGACAAAGCGGTGGTACCAACCCAGACGGCCTCTCGCATACGAGGGAACTACTAATAATAATAAATAACCGCTATTCGTATACAGTGACACCACACGCCTGTTGGCCAGACATTTGAAAGAGGACAAGTCAAGTACTAAGTTGGTAAATTGTAAGCTTCTTTTCGAGTAGCAAACTCTACTCGTCTTTCTTACTTTTGGCATTGCCAGATACTTACCATTGCTCACTTAAAGTTCCTTCGTGAGTTTCAAGATTTGTATCTAATTCGAGCAAACATTGGAAACTTTTGTTTTGATTGAATGTTGAGACGAGCAAGGCGCTCGCCTGATGGTAAGCGCCACGCCTGCCCATATACAGAAGCAATACCACACAGCACTTTGAATTATAAAGCCCTGCATGCCACTGATCTGCGCTCGTCACTCCGACATAAGATGTAGCATAGGAGAAGAAAATCCGGCAAATGAGAAAAATAAAACGAAGTATTATGGGCGCGTTGCCAACCTTTAAGGAAAGGAATAATTGGGGACTGGGAACGGGAGGGGATTTGAGCCTCCGGATATCTCACTCACCGTACGAAACGCAACAGCAAGTCGCTAATTTACGTCGGTTTTGAGTGAGACATTGGTAACGACCCAGTCGAGCCGGCCCATTCATACTGTAGACAAAACTGTCTACAGCTTGGCTCTACTTCACTTAATAATTAATCCCGCGTAAATAGGATTCGCCTATAAGTTACATACTTTTGTAATATTTTTGGAACAACTGCTATTTATTTTAACTCTTGAGCCATATTGGTTATTACTGAAATATGCGTGTCGTGAAAAATGTGTCCCATCACCCTCTAACTTTTAAACTAGGGGTAAGAAAATTCGGAAAAAATTGAAGGTTTTTATTTTTTTTTTATCCTGGCTCGGCAAAGTGACTACGCTACACCTGATGGTAAGTGTAGCGTAATCGAAGAATAGTGTAGACCAACTATAAATAATCATCATGCCGGCCTGCCAAAGGGCCAAGGGGGAGGGGAAGGAAATGGGATGGGAAAATGGTCAGGATCAGGGGGTAAGCCCCCTGGGGAGAACCGGATATACACTGGCTGACCCTGGAACGCGACCCACACTAGGTGGGCCACTATGGCAGGTTTTAACACCAGTGTACGGTGGTCGCTATCCGGTCCGATACAAATATCCTCCCACCAGCAAAAGTAACGAGTAGTAACGAGATCCTTCCAAAAAATTGGTTTCAATAAGCTAGGTTGTGTAGTTTTTATTGGGGTATTTTCGGTTATACAATATTCAGATCGCTATCGCAAAAATAACTTTGCTTTTCTCAGTGTTTTGAGATAAAGAAACTTATTTTTGCGTTCGCTTTATTAACCGACTTAAAAAAAGAGAAGTATCTTTATTCAGTGCGTTTTTCGGTTGCTTTTTATGTAAGTACATAATATTATGCCCTCGCAGAAAAACAGCGCCAGGTAGTTTTAATTACTTGGCACATGCTTAGCCTGTTTGGCCTAACTTGAGACAAAGACGGTCCCTTGAAGAGTAGTAGGGGAAGTACGTACAAAATGACATATGGTTTTGTTTTTGGGTCATAAGTCTTTATTGGTAAATCACAGCACTGCCATATTTTACACTAATCATCTTTGGTTCTTTGTCTATTAAATCTAACAAGCATTTATAGAATAAAAATAATAGGAAAAAAAATATTATTATTTTAACTGAGGTCATCCTAAATCCATTTTGTACATATGCTATGGACATAATGGCATATTACATATGGACAAAATGATATACACGTTGAAGCTATAAAATTACTGACAAAGTTCACAAATAAAACGCTTGACTCGTTTAGGAACGTCAGCGCAAGAAGCGTGAGCCCAATGCGAAAAATTTAAGTATCGCAACCAGTCCTCTCCAGGCTTAGATCGGGAAAAGAGATCATTGCAATATATGCATGGACAGTCCTGTTAATCATATTGAGAATCGTTACGAAAATGTTATTCTTTACTATCGTTTTCAAATAAAGTTTTAGTAATATTTCGTCACCTCTTCTCTGGCGGAACTTTAGGCATTTTTTTTATTGCCTGCATATTGGAGTGGAAATTAAAATTGATGAGGTTTACCGAGTTTTAGGCTTACGTTTTCCTAATCCACGTATAAAACGTCCTTTTGGGACTGGAGAAATCTCGTCAATAGGGACATTAAGAGTAGAGGACGATGGGTGTTCTTCGTTCAGTTCTTCGTTCGTACATATAATCGGGATATATTTCAGGATTTAGAGGCCAAATACCAGTGCTTTTAAATTCGTGACAACCTTTTTGCAATGTAGCTGCCTTGCCATATGCTTCTAATTCTTGAACCGACCCTCGCGTCAATTCAAACAAACGAGGTTCAAGTAATTTCAAATGCTGAACAAATTGTCTTTCCACATCAGGTGGAAAAGTAGATTTCCAACATCCAAGACCCTTTTAACTGGACTCCAAAGTTTTGTTACAACCCAAAGCATGCCTTCGAAGCGTGGCTTGCAGGACACCAAATGTTTTAGATCTTAATAGCCAGACCATTTTATTATTTCGAATAGCTTTCTGGATTAATTCTACTCATACACATACCTATGACATACCTATGTCATTATGTCCGTTACCTATGTATGATATTTTGTCCGTATATCGTTATAAAAAAAACAAAATTCTAAAATAAATACAAACAGGATAATTTTTAAGGAAACAATTATTGGAATGCAACATTAATTCCTTAAAGAATTAAATAAATGCTACACAAATAGACACAATAGAGAAAAACTTAACATTTACACAAAATATATGTGGTAAGGAAAAAAACTCTTAACGTGCCCAAGATTGTCATCGGCTATGGCACCGGGGCGAATGAGAGCAGTGCGTTCACGTTTTGGCAGGTTTTTAAAAGTCGTTCGGGTTATGTGATGCGGTTGGCAGTTGTGCGCTGGAGTTCACCAATTTCGAATTATAACACCTATGTCATTTTGTAAGTATATGTCGTTTTGTACGTATTTCCCCTACTTTATTCATATCACAAGTTTCATAATTTAATAAATAAAAATCTTAATCTCAAATTTGTGAATGTATAGTTTCATAAGAATGTCTTTTTAACTTTTCATGTCTCAAGTTAGTGTTCAAATAAATTATTACCTTCTTTCTTTCTTTTTTTGTTTATTTCTATTTTTCCGCCAAACGTGGTCCAATTTTGTTCGGAAAAAAATCATTCGAGAGAGTTTACTTGCGATGTGGTACTCTTGAGGCTAGTTTCGTACATATGACTTTCGACGTGCCAGTCCGTATCACTCTAATATCTTTATCGGTCCGATATGACGGACACGATATTATCATAATCGGACACGGACAGCCACCGTGGCGCAGCAGTCGAGTAGCCGGCTGTGAAGGGAGAGGCTGCGGGTTCGACCAGTACCGAGACAAACATTTGTGTGATCCACAAATATTTGTCTGGGGGTCTGTACAGCCCGTATGCTGGGTTAGACTGACTGACTGAGAGACCGAAAGTCTCTCGTAGTTCCTGATACTCACAGCACAAGACTCGTATCTTACTGTGGGGTCAGGACTGTGTGTGACTGTTGGGTGTATTTATTTATTCATTTACTAGCTGTGCCCGCGAATTTCGTTTCGCCATCAAAAAGCTTTCATTCAAATTTTCCTCTCTTATTTGGGCCCTTTAGGGGTTGAAATTTAAAGAAAAACATACCCTATGTTTAACCCTGGGCCATCAACTATATTTGAGCCAATATTCATTGATATCGGTTCAGCGGTTTAGATTTTTCATACAAACTTTCAATCGCTTTTTAAACCCTTCAGGGGTTGATTTTTGAAAATCATAGTAGCCTATGTCTGATATATAAGCTATATTATTGTAAAGTTTCATTAAAATCCATTCAGTAGTTTTTACGTGAAAGAGTAACAAACATCCATCCATCCATCTATACTTACAAACTTTCGCGATTATAATATTAGTAGGATAATCGTGTCGTTCAGTGTAAATGTGTTCTTAGGCTAACATGCCGGTAACATGTTCATAGGATGATAATGGTGTGTACACACGGATGTTGCACGCGGCACGTTTGACCCGTATACGTAATCGAATTTCCCTGACGTCTAACATCCTATTAAGTGTAAACTACAGTATATCGGAAGGTTCGTTGTCGAGCGATTGATTAATTCTAAGCTAACTGCAACGTTCGTGTCGGTGGGGGCGATGCAATTTTAATGAATTACAAACTTGTTTATACTCGACTAGCATTTCCTCGCGGCTCTGCCCACATAATCTGCTTTTTCCAGGATAAAAAGTAGCCTATGTGACTCAGTGATAATGTAGCTTTGTAACGGTAAAAGAATTTTTGAAATCGGTCCAATAGTTTTTAATATAATATCAGCTCAGTATACTGTCGCATTGCTGGGTACGGGCCTACTCTACGAATGAGATGTTAGGTTAAGTTAGCTCATCACGCTTCCTTCTGCGAGTAGACTGATGGTGTTTCCACTAGTGTCCACCCCGTGACCACGAAGCTTGAAAAGCTTTCGAAACTTCGGGACCAAAACTAAAATGAAAAAAAAAACGCGATAAAATCCGTTTTAATTAGTTTTATTTCAATGCATTTTTTTATTTATGCGAAAAACGTGCATTCTTTCCTGAACTGCACATCACAGGTCCTTGCAGTTCACGCCTGGTCTACTTACTTTACCATAAATTTATAAATCCTTCATTCCTTCCTGTGATTTCCCGACATGTACCTTTGATATTCCATCCGACATCTAGCCAATTGGACTCGGCGAATGTAATACATTTGTACTCTAACACGATACGATAGCCGTGTAAGTTATTACAGGTTGCTCCTCCGAGGGTATGCCTGGTGAATATTAAGTGGTTTGGCGTTACATCTTGATTTTTAATATAATTTTTGTAGGCGTGACACTTCCGTGGGGCGGTGACTGAGTTGGTTGTGAACCGAGAGGCCGCGGCTTCGATTCCCGTACTAAGAAGTTTGTATGCTGCAAAAATATTTATTAGGGGTCTGGGTGTGTTTTTATCAGGCATTCGTGTTGGCGTCAGGCTTGCAGCCGGTCGTAAAAATTACAAGTCAAATATTTCTGTAAAATGTGTTAAAAAGCATCTTCGCCGACCCCACTGCGAGTGGGATAAGGGCAGGTGGAAGCCAAAGATTATTTTGTGGGCTTGACAAAATAATTACTGTTATATGCGTCAAAGACTGCTCTGTTACCCTTTAAGGCAGAGACTATCATGTTAGCTTTTAATGGAAGTAACAAATGATTAACTTGGTTATATAATGGTACATGACCGTCACGCACATAATTATATCGCTACTTTGTGTTTTTAATCGACGATAAAAAACGGAGCAGGTTCTCAATTTGATGCGTATTTTTTTTTATTTATTGTGTTTTCCGTCTGGTGTAGTGCAGTCACTTTGCCGTGTTCGGATAAAAAAAAAAATCGTTATAGCAAAAATATTTGTCAAAGAAGTCTTTCTGTACGAAGTAATCCGTTTTCTTGAATAAATACAAGTTCAGTAAATATAGCTTTTACGATATTTCCATACAATTTTGATGGAGTCTGATAGTTCATTGAGTAAACATGAGATGTTCCGTAATGGAATTATATATTTGACTATGCAGCAGATATTTATATCTCATACTAAAAGGGGCAGACTATATTTGTTATGTTTAATGCATATAATAAAAATAAAACCAGTTTAAAAAAACCCTAGAAATAACAAATTTTGAGCCTTTGCCTTCTACAAAAAAATAACTTTTTTCTGCCTGGCGTTTTGCCAGCTAAATGCCAGGCACCGCCTTTAAATCGGATTGTTGTCATACTTAAACAATATCTGCGCATCGAAATGAGTGTTTGCTCCTATGTTTTTTTCGTTGGTTAAAAACACAAAGTAGCTTTTATCAAACATTAAAGACAACAAGTTTTGTAAATGGTAAGAGCGTGCACCATTTACGTTCAATGTTTAACATTAAAAAGAAATAACATGCAACGTCACATGAATAAATGAAAATTGTCAAAGAGAATTAAATTTACAAAAAGAATGAAATGAAAAATTCATTTTGAACGTTTTAATTAACTTCACGCCGATTGCAACGGCAGTTGACAGCGAGGCCCATTGACAGCTACGTGACGTCACGTCATCATCTCTGAATTACGATTGACATGGTCACAGTGTCAACCGTCCCACCAAAAACCAGTCCTTTTATAGATACAGAAGATTTAAATTATAAACTGGATAAACAATTGCAAATTGTAAAGCAAAATTAAAATTCAGTTTACGTTGATATCGATTTCAATCTTCGCATTAATTGGATTCGAATGATTGTACCACTCGAATAATCGAGTGGTACAATCATTATAGGTTCATCATACGATGAACCTGATGATTTAACGTTGATTTGAACACATTTTACAATATTAACAAGGATTATTTCGATATTATGAATAATTTTCTTATTATTGGCTAAAAGAAGAGAATAATTTTATGAGTAATTAATAAATTTGTAATTTGCATTTAAAAAGTAAGTGCCTTTATTTACGTTATTTTAAGTGCCAAAGCTACGAGCCGGCTTGACCGGGTCATTACCACTGTCTCACAGAAAACAGACGTAAAGTAGCAGCTCGTTGCTGCGTTTCTTATGGTGAGAGATATCTATAGGCTCAAGCCCTTCTCCTCTTCCCAGTCCCTTCCCCTTAAGGTCGCAATGCGCGTATGATTCTTCTAGTATCGTTGCTGTATATGGGCGGTGGAAATCACTTACCATCAGGTGACCCACTAGCTCGTTTGCCGGCCTGTACTATACTGTACACGTGCACCAAATTTGATGTGAATGAAATTAAAAACCAATTTGATATAAAAAACAAAAATGTTAAATTAATGTTTAAGTTGACAAAGTTAACGTCTAAACAAATAATGTTTCCCAACTTCAATACACTTGCTTTTGTTTTGTAGAAGTTGGTCTCGGGCTATTTAAATTAGATTTGGATACGAGAAAGTTAGTTTTAAGTTAGGTTTGGGTCGAATGGTTAGATCTAGGCTTAATTGAAGTGGAAATGTATGTGGTCGTGTTACGGTTACGGTTAAAGACATTTATTTTCTCAAAAGATTTCAATAATTGCATATTAGGAGAAAATACAATATTAAAAAAAAGTATTCTAAACCAATGAGCGTAGTTAGTAAAGCGTAGTTCTTTTTTTTCTTATCCGAGCACTGCAAAGAGACTACACTACTGCTGATGTTAAGCGCAGTGCAGTCGAAACGAGCAGCGAATAAAAACAAACAACGAGTTTATCGGAGGTCGCTAAAATCATAGCGCCCTGTATAAATGCTTCGTCACACTTCGAAGAGGGTAGTAAATCGAGGGTAATGCGATAGGACAGGCGAATGACTGATGCAGGCACAGGGATGTATCCTATACCCGCCTCAATCAATTATCAAATCCTGTCGCAAGCCCCTCCAGAGAACCAGATATACACTGGCTGATCTACACAAGGTGTAGGTCACTATGGCAGGTTTTAACACCATGTATATAGTGGTCGCTATCCGAGCGGATAAGAATATCCTACCACTAATATATTTGTCTACTCACTATCGCCTTAGTAGTAGGATTGACTGGATGATTGACTGAAAACATTGGATGGTAGTTAATTCGAATGCATAACGGGTGTTATTGTAAGAATAATAAATAGTGTGGTTATTATAATACGTGTAACTTGTAAAGTCAGAGGTGTATGTTCTTGGAGCTGGTTTCGAACCTGCAACTTTCTTCTCGACAGTCCGTACCACTCCCTGCTGAGCTATCGCTGCTTTTTCCGACTGCCATACCGGCGATAAATTATTACATCAACCGAATACCGATTATTTGGTAGAACTACTTCTAAATAATCCATGCTAAAGACATTTATTTATTGTTGCTTTTTCTGAGATTTATTTTTTCTTATAATCGCTTAATTATTTTGTTCAATGACGAGACGAGCAGGTAGCTTGCCTGATCGTAAGCGCCACGCCTGCCCATAAACAGAAGCAACACTAAACAGAACTTTGAATTACAAAGTATTGCATGGCACTGAACTGCGCTCGTCACCGTGAAATAAGGTGTTAAGTCTCATAATGCCCAGTAAGGTCCAGCCTTCGTGATCACTGGATAGACCAAAAGTAAAAAATCCGCGATAACATATGTTTAAAAGTTATATTTCATGTGTTGCATTTGCGTAAACATAATTTCATTAAAAAATCTTGGCAAGTAATTTTGACTGTTTGGGAAGGCCTTAAAATGAAGCTTTTTCTTTCAGTTGTTACACAGAGGCTGTCAAAACTTCATCAATACTACTTCTAAGCCGACGGAATTACCATGACAAAAAGAATAGACTCGTATTATAAAATACTATGAGACATAGCAAGTAGCATCATAGAGGGATGTCGGTGAGCTTTATTTTCTTTGAAATTGAATGCCTTTGAACAGGTATGACATCGGAAAAAGGATTTTCTATCGGGAAAATGTTCTTTTCTTTATAGAGTTCAATTTATATGGGTCGTAGTTTTTATGGTGTTAGTTTATCTAAACCTGTGATTAAATAAAAATGTTTTAAATAAATGCTTTGCTTAGATGACGAGTTTTTTTTTTTCGAGTCTACTATACTATATACTTACCGACTGTTTCCTAAAAGACTGTTATGTGAATAAACCTTATTTTAAATAGTGGTAAAAAATGGGAAATGTCTCTAAACCATTATGATTTATCATACATTTATTGTGGCAAAAATCAAATATGAGTGGTAGAGCTACGCTGTAGACAGTTTTATCAACAGAATGAATGGGCTGGTTCGACCGGGTCGTTACCACTGTCTCATAAAACGTAAAGTAGCGGCATGCTGCTGTGTCTCGTACGGTGAGTGAGATATCTGGAGGCCCAAATCCCCCTCGCATCCCAATCCCTTAATTATCTGCATATCAATGACATGCTGCAAATCAGCAGCATTCATTGCTATGCAGACGATAGCACTGTGGATGTACTGTACACTGGCCGTGCTAATATTTCTCGGGAATACGTTGACGAGAGCCGGAACAAACTTGTGTCGGAAGTCGAGTCTTTGTTAACCAAAGTCTCTGACTGGGGTCGACTAAACTTAGTCGAATTCAACCCCAAAAAGACACAAGTTTGCGCGTTAACCGCTAAAAAGTCACCATTTGTCATAACTCCTCATTTTGAGAATACTCCCCTTTCTGCCAAAGCCAGTATCGGAATACTTGGCGTCGATATTTCGAGCAACGTCCAGTTGCGGTCTATTGGAAGGTAAGGCCAAATTGGCCTCAAAGAAGCTTGGTGTGCTCAGTAAGGCGAGACGGTACTTCACGTCGGCTCAGTGCCTGAATCTGTATAAGGCACAAATACGGCCGCACATGGAGTACTGTTCTCATCTCTGGGCGGGAGCCCCCCAATACCAGCTACTTCCATTTGACCGCATTCAACGTAGGGCGGCTCGGATTATCGACGATCAAGCTCTTTCCGATCGGCTTGATCCTTTGGCTCTGCGTAGAGATGTTGGGTCACTCTGCATCTTCTACCGCATTTACCACGGGGAGTGTTCTGAGGAATTGTTTGGATTGATCCCGGCCGCTGAATTTCACCATCGGACATCGCGTCAAAACAAAAAATTTCATCCACACCACCTCGATGTCCAGCGTTCCACAACAGCGCGATTTGTAAGGCACTTTCTACCTCGCACAACCACTCTGTGGAACCAGCTGTCGCCGGCGGTCTTTCCGAGCCGTTACGACTTGGGAACCTTCAAAAAGAGAGCGTATTCTTTCCTTAAAGGCCGGCAACGCATTTGCAAGCCCTCCGGTGTTGCAGATGTTCATGGGCGGCGGTGATCACTTTCCATCAGGTGAGCCTCCTGCCCGTTTGCCGCTTTTATCATAAAAAAAAAAAAAAAAAAAAAATCCCTTCCCTTCAATTTCAGCAACGCTCCTATGATTCTTCTAGTATTATAGACGTACATGGTCAGTACACATATTATTTTGCTGGTATTTCGTGTAACATTAATATTATACTACCTGTCCCTCGCGGTTTCACCTTAATGTTACTGCCCTGCTCCCTTAGGTCATAGCGTGATATACATATAAACCTTCTTCATTAATCACTCTATTTATTACTGAAAACTGCATTAAACTCCGTTGAATAGTTTAAATAGCAAATAATAGTTTTTACGTACTGGCAAGCGCAGCGCTGATTGTCCACCTACAAGGTGGACAGACGACCTGATAAAGATCGCAGGAAGTCGCTGGATGCAGGCCGCTTCCAACAGGTCGGTTTGGAAATCTTTGGGAGAGGCCTATGTTCAGCAGTGGACGTCTTGTGGCTGATGATGATGATGAATAGTTTAAAAGATCCAAGCGAATAGACAGCGGAAGCGACTTCATTTTATTCTACGTAAGGATTAAGCTGGCAGAGGGAGCATTGGTGACCCACGTATCCGTATTAGACAAGCGCAGTTGAGGAGATTATGGTTCCCTCCATAAATGGGGGGAAACATGTCCCGAGATTTTATACGAACTACGACTATTGCGTAAATGAACAAACTAAATAAAAACATCTAAAAGGTGTACTGTCTTTACAAGGTGGTAGGTCCCTCGTATGCGAGAGGCCGTCTGGGTTGGTACCACCGCTTTATCTATTTCTGCTGCCAAGCTATTGCTTGCACTATTAGTGTGTAAGCACTGTTGTGTTTCGGTTTGAAGGATATTGAAGCCAATGAAATTACTGGGTGTTATGAGATTTAACATCTTATGTCTCAGGGTAACGACCGCAGTTCAGTGCCATGCAGTGCTTTGTCATTCAAAATTCTGTGTGTTGTTGCTTCTGTGTATCATTAGGCGTAGTGCTTACCATCAGGCGAGCGCCTTGCTCGTCTCAAAAAAACAAAAACAATCTAAAAGGTCGTTCATTTTGCACTTCGCTGAGTTTAAAATTAAACTCAAGGCAAACGATAAAAAAGCTTCATCAGAAATAATATTTTTATCATTCAATACAATTACCGTTATGAACTTTCTCGTATTATTGAATCAAGTTTCTTCACCGAGATGGAAAAATAACTGTAGTTCGCTATTGCAGGGCACAAATAGAATTGATTGGACAACTTTATACCAAGTCAATTCGATCAGGCAGGTACTGTAGATACATTTATTTGTAACCGACTTAAATAAGGAGGGGTTCTCAAGTTCGTATCATTTTTATTACATATTCAGATTAGTCAGGGGTGTGTTACGTGCTGGGTCAAGAATGAATTTTAAAATAAAGACATGCAAGGCGCTCGCCTGATGGTAAGCGCCACGCCGGCCCATAAATAGAAGCAACACTACATAGAACTTTGAATTATAAAGCGCTGCATGATACTGAACTGCACTCGTCACCCCGAGAGATACGATGTTAAGTTTCAAAATGCTCAGTAATTTCACTGGCTTCAATGTCCTTCAGACCGAAACACAACAGTGCTTACACACTATTGCTTGGCGACAGAAATAGACAAAGCGTTGGTAATAACCCAGAAGGCCTTCCGCATACGAAGGACCTTGCTACTACAGACCTTGTAACACGTATGATTTTTTATAATGATTTCCTAAGTTTACGCGAATATTAATCATTGAAATGAAACAAATTTTCACGTGACCACGAAGACTGAAAAGTCTTTGAAACGTCGGGATCAAAATTAATAAAAAACCGCGATAAAATCCGTTTAAATTAGTTTTATTTCAATATATGATTTTTATTACATATCCAGATAAATCAAAGCTGTGTTACCGGCTGGCTCAAATTAAATACCAAAGAAATTCAATGCGAGGTACAATTACACTGTTATAACTAGATGTGAACCACACAAGAGCCCAATCTAAACTGAAAACTGCGTGTGGGAAAACAGTTATATATGCATTTGGCTCAACGCAGGAAATGTCCTATTGGATTGGTATAATGCAATGGGAAATCAGCAATTTTATATTATGTTCACGTATATGCAAATAGGGGTATAACAGGTGCCTTTACTTTAAAAAGGAAAGCAGATTGGGAAATGTTGAAATGCATAGTGACTATTTCTCTGAACCTCATTGGTTAGTTTTTGGTGCATTTTTTATAGCAAACTAGCTGTGCCTCGCTATTTCACTTGCATGTTACTGCGCTGCTCCCATGGGTCATAGCGTGATATACATATAAACCTTCCTCATGAATCATTCTGTCTATTGCTGAAAACTGAATTAAAATCCGTTGAATAGTTTAAAATACCTAAGCGAACACACAGCGGAAGCGATTTCATTATAATATGTAAAGAAGCCGGCAAGCTAGCAAGTCAGTCAGTTACAACTAGTATAATGTAGGCTCTCATGTCAAACACTCACAGACCATAAAAGACACCTCAATTAAGCCATTAACAATAAAACCTCATTTTATAACCAGTATAAGATGAGCTCCCATGTCACGAAGCGCTCACTGACCGTACAAGACGCGGCAGCAAAACTTTACCTTAGTATTTTGTGATAGAAGCCGTCCGGAATAGAGTCAGACTTTAAATCAATAGTTATTTATAAAGTTCTAGCTTGAAAACTGTAGGATAAATGGAATGTATTTTCACTACTCGAAAAATGGCTAATTTTGGTTTAAAAAAAAATTTAACCGCAGACAAAATTAGCCAATTTTCGAGTGGTAGAGCCACGCTGTAGACAATTTTGTCTACAGCATGAATGGGCTGGCTCAACCGGGTCGTTACCACTGTCTCACAGAAAACCGACGTAAAGACAAGTAGCGGCTTGCTGCTGCGTTTCATACTGTGAGTGAGATATCCGGTAAGCCCAAATCCCATCCCCTTCCCAATCCCTAATAATCCCTTTCCTTTAAGGTCGGCAACGCGCCCATGATTCTTCTGGTGGTGGGCGTACATGGGCGGTGGAGATCACTTACCATCAGGTGACCCACTTGCTCGTTTGCCGGTCTATGCTATAAAAAAAAACTACGGAACACCCTTAATAGGAGCTGGAACATGCAGAATAACTTTGTAAATTATGTAAGACCTTGGTCTCCATTGTAATTGAAATCTTTGAAGGGGTGGGTTAATTAAAACGCGGCTTAACCTTGCTCCGACTCAAACGTAAGCGGTACGACGGGATTGTTACAATTTCAACTTGTGTATGAATGATAATGTTGCAGTTGAGTAGTGGGTAGTGTACTCGATAGGCATACAAACACAAACTTATAACGGTCCTCTTTTTTGCAGGGGGTTAATTTTTTTTTTCTACACAGCCTACGCCGTGGTTTTGTTCTACATATAAATAAACACACAACAGTCACATACACAGTCCTGACCCCACAGTAAGATACAAGTCTTGTGTCGTGGGTATCAGGAACTAGGAGAGACTTTCGGTCTCACAACACCCAGACCCCGAAACAAATATTTGTGGATGATACAAACATTTGTGTCGGTGCGGGACCGAACCCGCGGCCTCTACACAGCCGACTACTCGCCCGCTGCGCCACGGGGGCTGTCAAATAAATAAAAACAAAAAATATTAATGAGATGTAAAAATTTCAGCCTGGTCCATGTATATTATATTATATATCATTACTAGGTGACCCATACGAATACATCGCACTGATAGTGGTCAGTTACGTAGTATAATAAAGTAGTCTTAAATTAACAATACAATAAATTAGTTACTTACTAACTTTAAAATACGTGTCTATTTTTCATTAAGCGGTAAACATAAGTTTTAAAATGGTATTTGAATCATTAAAATTGATGAAGAATCATGGAAGTTCTAAAACTTCCTACAAAAAACGCCATCACGCCTGTATTCCCCGAAGGGGTCGGTAGAGGTGTAACCATTACACCCACATTTTGCCGAGCGTGTTTCCGTCCCATGATGTGATGGGGGTGAGCCTAACGCCATACCGTGCACAATTCCAGACTCCGGGCCGACTCTGAGCATATCGTGATTGAAAAACCCAATATGCTGCTTTGCTATTTGCTGGTGGTAGGATATTCATATCCGCCCGGATAGTGACCACCGTACACGTGATGTTAAAACCTGCCATAGTGACCAACACACCTTGTGTGGATCGCGTTCTAGGATCAAGCATTATAATATATCCTGTTTCATGATCAAAAAACCCAATATAATTTGACCCGATTCGGGGATCGTCGTATACGATCAGTCGTATTAAAGAGAAATAATATAGAGATTAGTCACTTCATTATCATCATCACTTCATTATCATCTTGTTTGACCTTATCCCATCCTCACTCCTTAACAGAACCACGCGTGCTGGCTTGCGGAGCCAAAGTATCGTGGTCTCGTCCATCTCGGCTCGAACTAAAAAGTTCGTTAAATCCTACTTCTGCCGGACCATTAAGCTGTGAAATAGTTTGCCGGCACACGTATTTCCTCCTTCCTTTAATATGGGGTCCTTTAAACGGAATGTGAAGAAACAGTTGGGCAGACCGGCATGATTTTGCCAACCTACGATAGACACGTTTATCGTTAGCCGACACTATGCCTGGATTGCGCTACACTTACCATCAAGTAGTGTAGTCACTTAGCCGAGCCAGGATAAAACAAATCTTACATAATCACGTCGACAAATAAAATTGCGTTAGTAATATTGTCAATAATAAGGAATAAAATGTAAATGAAATGTAAATGTTCTATCCACTCTTCGCAAATATTTGAAAGTCAAATAAGTGTTTGCGCTATACGAGAAGCGGATCGAACTGTCTTCGATTGTGACAGCGCCAGTCAGTGCGGTGTTTATGGACAGGGAATCGAATTCATTATCTACCCATTTATATTTTAAGGGAAGGCGGTGACGATGTTTGAAAGAAATAAAGAAGAAAGTAAGAAAGAAAAGTATGTTTATTATTGGAGCAATACAGAGGTAGTTATGCACCTTGGACCTATTGGTGACATCATAACAACTTGCTGACGATTACAAAACGTATGGACTTTATGTAACTGTATCCATTTAAAATATGGTAACGATTAGCTGACCAATGTACTTTGCAGGTGTTCTTGTTTTTATTAAAGTTCTTGAAACTAAATCAAAACGTATTGACAATAAATGAGCTGACGACAATAGAAACGACACGGTGGAAATAGACAACTTCTTTTATGGGCAGGCGTGACGCTTAACATCAGACGAGGGACCTGCTCTTCTCGTCATTATCCGTAATCGCAATCACCGTGTATATGGTTAAAATCATTTAAAGTGGGTCTTTCCGGCGAGATGCCTTACTTGGTCTGCCAGTGTGTATCCAGTAAATTACCGTGCTAGTCTGGCTTGGCTGTCCTTGCTTTTTTTTATAGCTTAAGCCGGCAAACGAGCAAGTAGGTCACCTGATGGTAAGTGATCTCCACCGCCCATGTATGCCCACAATACCAGAAGAATCACAGGCGCGCTGCCGACCTTAAAGAAAAGGGATAATTAGTGGGTGGGAAAGGGAGGGAGATTAAGGCGTCCTGATATCCCACTCACCGTACGAAACGCAGCAGCAAGCCGCTACTTTACGTCGGATTTCTGTGAGACAGTGGTGTAACGACCCGGTCGAGTCGGCCCATTCATGCTGTAGACAAAACTATCTACAGCGTGGCTCTACCACTCGTTTTAGCTTTAGGTAACGCATAAATCCTTATGTATATGTTATTACCCCCGATGAAATGATTTATAAAATACCTACCCTTTTATTTCTCCCTTGGGATCGTCTAAATGGTAGCGGCTGACATTTCGACACTTTCATAACGTCACATAGCATTTGATGACGTAATAATTAATAAGGTGACTATTGAAAATTGGCTTCAGCTTCAGGTTTCGGCCACCATGGCATTGGGCGAGTAGCCGACTATGAAAGGAGAAACCGCGGGTTCGATCCCCGCACCGAGACAAATGTTTGTGATTCACAAATACTTGTTTCAGATCTGGGTGTTGTGAGACCGAAAGTATCTCGTAGACCCACAACACAAGATTCGTATTTTAGTGTGGGGTCAGGGCTATGTGTGTGACTGTTGGGTGTATAAAAAACTGTTTTACTGTTAAATTAATTGTGATTTGTAAGTAATAGTGTTGGTCACTATGGCAAGTTTTAACCCCATGTGGTCGCTATCCGGGCGGATATGAATATCGTACCACCAGCATTAAGTGTCCATATCCTACTTCCTACTAATATTATAAACGCGAAAGTTTGTAAGTATGGATGGATGGATGTATGTTCGTTACTCATTCACGTAAAAACTACTGAATGGATTTTAATGAAACTTTAAAATAATATAGCTTATACATCAGAATAGGACATAGGCTACTTTTTAACCCGAAAAAAGCTGATTACGCGGGCGGAGCCGCGAGCAAAAGCTAGTACTAAAATAATTCTATGAACTATCATTACCTAAACCCCAGTCATGTATTATCCTTCTGCCTTATGAACTGTGGTCTACATTTACAACTCAGTAACGTTTTATTATAGTTGAATACCCCTGGCATCGGTTTCATAAGCATTAGGTACGATCAATCAGGTGCGTAACAATCAAATGTAATATTCATTTGTAAGTCAAATGTAGGCAATTGCGTGCAAACAATATCATATTGATGTAAGTTTGATGTGTTCGCATAATTCTGCCTCTTTACAAGAACATAGCCCAGGATATATATCCACTACCTAGTAAATTCGAAGAATAAATTTGAATTCATTTCGGCAACTTATTATACCTTAAGAAATGACAAGTTTAAGGGTTTAAGAGTTTAAGAGTTTTGGAAACAATGTATAGTTTCTCTGGGATCTGTGGTAGGTCCCTTGAATGCGAGAGGCCGTGTGGGTTGGTACCACCGCTTTGACTATTTCTGCTGCCAAGCAATAGTGTGTAAGCACTGTTGTGTTTCGGTTTGAAGGATATTGAAGTCAGTGAAATTACTGGGTATTATGACACTGAACATCTTATATCTCGGGGTGACGAGCGCAGTTAAGTGCCATACAATCCTTTATAATTCAAAGTTCTGTGTCATGTTTCGTCTGTTTATGGGCACGCGCTTACCATCAGGAGAGCGACATGCTCGTCTCGTCATTTAATTAAATAAAAAAAAACATATGTGGAGATATATACATAGTAGAAAAAACTCATAAATGCATATTCTTGGGGCTAGTTTCGAATCTACGACTTTAGCCTCTACCGTCTATACAACTTCACGTTGAGCTATTACAAATTTAATAAGATATGTTAATTTCGAGTCAACGCGCGTTTCTTCTAAAATATGCACACGTTAAATACATTTATGCTTTTGAGTATGTACATGTCCATATTGCGATGTTATGTCAAAATATTTCATTATGTTAATGTTCGCTTTGTAAAGAATTTTCCGTATGGAAAAGTCCAAAAAACTAGCGACCACTGACAAACAATGAGTTTATGGTCACCAGAATCATGCCGGACGGTATAAATACTTCTTCCCTCTTCCCTCACACTAGGCGTGGATCACTATGGCAGGTTTAACACCATGTGTACGGTGGTCGCTATCCGGGCGGATATGAATATCCTACCACCAGCATTATGGATGTTCATGTGTGAACGTCATTTAATTTCAGATGACCCAGTTGTTCGTTTGTCGGTATCTGCTATAACAATATCTATTTGAAATTATCCACAACGCATTTTTGATAAAGTATTTTTTTTTGTATTAAGTATTTTTCGCCTACAAGGTGGTCAGACGACCTGATAAAGGTCGCAGGTAGTCGCTGGATGCTGGCCGCTTCCAACAGGTCGGTCTGGAAATATTTGGGGTAGGCCTATGTTCAGCAGTGGACGCCTTGTGGCTGATGATGATGATGATTTTTTAAGGAATTAATAATACATATACAAGCATCTACGAATGGATTCATAATGATTGG
Organism: Amorpha juglandis; assembly: GCA_949126905.1. NCBI lineage: Eukaryota > Metazoa > Arthropoda > Insecta > Lepidoptera > Sphingidae > Amorpha > Amorpha juglandis. The sequence goes on from OX421368.1 coordinate 3,762,050, forward strand.
CATATATTCATTTCGATGATCTAATCCGAAAGGTTAATGCTATATTATACGGAAATTAATATTTACTAATTGATTCCGTGCAAATATAGGTATTTCCATTTTAAATAATACCAATAAACTCGAATGAACAGGGTCAGCCGTAAAATCCAATAAAACTACGAGAGTGAAAATATAAAAAAAAAATATGTATCTCAAATGTAGATTTTTTATTATTGAATGACGAGACGAGCAAGGCGGTCGCCTGATGGTAAGAGCCACGCCTGCCCATAATCAGAAGCAACGCCACACAGAACTTTGAATTACAAAGCACTGCATGGCACTGAACTGTCGCCCCGAGACATAAGATGTTAAGTCTCATAATACCCAGTAATTTCACTGGCTTCAATTTCCTTCAAACCGAAACAGAACAGTGCTTACACACTGTAGCGGTAGAAATTGACAAAGCGGAGGTGCCAACCCAGACGGCTTCTCGCACACTAGGGACCTACCTACCTTGAGTACTGAGTATTTCGTGATAGAAAAACCCAATATCACTCTTACGCGACCCAGGGATCGAACCCGAAACTTCAGCATAGCATACTACGTAAGCAATACAACTGCACAACCGAGACAGTCTTTCTAGTATCATACCACTATATCCAAATTGCCAGACATCTCTCATGTCGCAAACGTGTGAATAATAAATTGTAAGCATTACAAACACAGTGCAGACGATTTCCTGCAAACGTAGCAAGAAATCTCGACTCTAGAGCGTGATGCAATCTGCATAAATAAAACAATAGTTTTTACAAGCGAAACAAGAACGGAACTGGCCCGCTTCCAACTCAGTAAATCGGTTGGCAAAAACGTTCATCTTTGAGTTGGGTGTGGCGTGTCACCAGTAGTGGACAGGGTGGGGCTAGGGATTTAAACATCAGGGCCTTATTACAAAACTTGGTGTACATTCTGCATGCCGTGGTCGCCTATAATTGTGACAACATTTAAATTAAGAATATTATTGATTAATTGTATGATTACTAATGTTATTGTATATCATGTTGGTGATCCTTAAATAAATAAAATAAAAAATAAAATACATTCGAAGTTTAAACTAGGTTGATATTGGCCAGTTTGTATTGGTTATAGTTGCTATTTGTTAAAAACCTCGTTTAAATTTAGAATACGTTTTGTAATAAGACCGTTGAAGTCTAATTTTTTAGTATAACATGTGCCTGTATAGATTTAAACAATAAGTAATCTAGTAAACAGCGTATTAATTTTAGAAGTATATAGTTGTAGTCGTCTGTCCGCCTTGTAGGTGGACGTCCAACGCTGCGCTTGCCAGTACGTGGCCTCCATTCCAGAACCTTCCTGCCCCATCGGTTATCGGTTCTGCGAGCTATGTGGCCTGCCCACTGGCACTTGAGTTTGCTAACTCGCTGGGCTATGTAGGAGACTTGCGCTCTTCTACGGATCTCCTCATTTCTGATTTGATTGATAACCGATAGGGCAGAAAGGTTCTGGAATGGCGGCCACGTACTGGCCAGCGCAGCGTTGGACGTCCGTCTACAAGATGGACAGACGACCTGATAAAGGTCGCAGGGAGTCGTTGGATGCAGGCCGCTTCCAACAGGTCAGTCTGGAAATCATGGGCCTCCCCCAAACGGAGGCGTGTGGCTGATGATGATGATTATAAAGTGTTTTTTTACAATAAAATCCATATTAAATATAATAAGACAAAATATAGTTAAATAAAATTTAAGTTTAACTGAAAATTGTAGGTAAATTTATGTGCATTTTATTGTAAAAAATAATTTTGAAACACTCTACCGAAAAAAATTTTAGGCTTTAATATTTTTGCCTTCCCACTGACGATATATTTACAATGAGAAATTACTCAGATTCCGCGGTCGTTTCTAACAGTACTAATATTACATATTGCCATATAAATTATTACTAATATTTCATAACATTCTCGGTAAAGCCCTAATAAACGTTTACGAAATATTAAGGTTGCCCAAAACAAGCGAAGCCTATATAATTTTCGAGTTTTATCGATAAAAAGAGGATTACAAATAACTTTATACCGAACTAGCGACCCGCGCCGGCTTCGCACGGGAAAAAATATATTTATTACGACATCACATTACAAATCTTTGATTTTTTTTAGCTTTTCTGTACTATAATATGTATGTATTATACATATAAACCTTCCTCATGAATCACTCTATCTATTGCTGAAAACTGCATTAAAATCCGTTGAATAGTTTAAAAGATCTAAGCGAACAGACAGCGGAAGCGACTTCATTTTATACTATGTAAAGATTATTTCATAGTCCTGCGACCTTTCGCTGATCGTAAATTACACGGACCTTTATAAATTCTTTGTTCGTAATGATGCGGTAGTGTTTCATTCTTTAGTGGTTTCTATATTATGTGGGGCGTTTTTATGAATATTTTGTTCAATTTATGCGAGCCGTATGTGTGGAATATTCTCGTGGCTTTATTTTGCAGTAGCTTAGAGTTTTCGTATGTTTTATTACGACTACAAGGTTAGAGTTTCTTGTCCGTTCTTTTAGCAAAACAGCCTTCTGAACTGGCGGTAGTGTTTTGACGGAATCTAAATAATATATTGTAACATTTTATAGATTCAATATTTTGAATTTGAAAAGGAATGCCTTTACCCATATGAGTTTGGAATATAAGCATTATTCCTTTTGCATATGAAAGGAAATCAGTGTTTTGAATTTTAAGTGGTATGCTAGAGGTTGTCTGGGTCGGTACCACCGCTTTGTCTGTTCCTTTCCCGAAGCAGCCAGTGAAATTACTGGGCATTATGAGACTTAACAACTTATGTCTCGGGTGACGAGCGCAGTTCAGTGCAAGGCAGTGCTTTGTAATTCAAAGTTCTGTGTGGTGTTGCTTCTGTTTATGAGTAGGCGTGGCGCCTTGCTCATCTCGTCATTTATTCAAATAATTAAAAATAAATAAACAATTACATACATACATACAAAGAGATCAAACTTAAAACGAGATTGCTGAAGGAGATAAGTTTAATCATAGTACTTTAGAGTAAATGAACACAGATATTTTCGCTTCGGGAACCCGGGGCCCTCCCTAATACGCCGAAGATGACCACCGTGAGGTTTTAGTTGGTAGTTGCCGGCATAGGTTGTATATAGGGTTAGGGACTCGACCCAGCGGTCGCCCGGACGTTTTTCATCTCTCCCGGGCGGCTCAACGCTGGGTCGTAAGGCCGGTGGAGCCCAACATAACCGTTCTACCTACCGTTCTACCGGTAGCGATAAAACGCTTTCCTTGCGAAACCAAAAAATAAAAAAAAGATGAACATAGATAATTTAATTTTTTTGTGCATATTTTTCTGGTCGTGACACCACCTGTCGCGGCTCCTAACGAAACTTTCATTAAGAAAATTGGTTATAAATGGCCTTATTGTGCTAGCTAGTTTCAAATACCAATATTCTTAATATAAAAGATCCTTGTAAAGACTATTTTTGTAGGGATAAAAGATTTTAATATAATTTTTCTGAGTGGTAGAGCAACGCAGTTTTCTCTGTCTAAAGAATGAATGTCTCACATAATACCTACGTAAAGTAGCGGCTTGCTGCTGCGTTTCGTACGGCGAGTGAGAAATCCGGAGGCCCAAATCGCCCCCCTCTCCCCAATTGCTAACTATCCCTTTCCTTTAAGGTCGCCAACGCGCCCATGATTATTCTAGTATTGTGGGCGTACATGGGCAGTGGAGATCACTTACCATCATGTGCCTCACTTGCTCGTTTGACGGCCTATGATATAATAAAAAGAGTTTATTTCATTGGGGATTCAATTCCCGCGCCAATACACAAATATTTATTTCGTGTCAGAATGTTCTGGGACCGCCAGTCCTCGTAGTGCCTGATACCTACGATACAGGGTAACCTAGTATCTAGTCCGCACTATGAGTGTGGCTATTGGGTGTTTTGTTGATAGCCTCCGTGGCGCAGCGGGCGAGTAGGCGGCTGTGAAGCGAGAGGCCGCGGGTTCGATCCCCGCAGCGAAACAAATGTTTGTGTGATCCTCAAATGTTTGTTTCGGGATCTGGGTGTTGTGAGACCGAAAGTCTCTCGTAGTTCCTGATACCCACGACACAAGACTCGTATCTTACTGGACTATGTGTGTGACTGTTGGGTGTATTTATTTATTTAGCGGTCCAAAGTCTACCATCATCCACATTACAATCCTATTGTGTTTAACCTAACGCTGAAAAATCATATCAAACGAATGAAATAAAGTAAGAAAGCCACAACCTCCTTATTTTATAAACCACCTCCTCCTCCTTGCGTCGTATTCCTCAGTATTGAGGGTCGTGACCTCCCTTCTGCATCACTTTCTCTCTTATGATCGTTCTCCATTTGTTTCTGTCTCTGGCGGTGTGGAGGGCGTTGTAAACAGTTGAGTCAAGAGCGGTGCGGATCTGGTCAGACCAACGTATTGGGTTGCGTCCACGAGGCCTTTTCCCATTTACTTTGCCGGTCACAATGAGCTTCTCGAGGTTCCCACTGTCTTTCCTTGCAATGTGACCGAAGTATATTTATAAACCTATAATAAATATAAAGCCATTATAATCTGTCATTACAAAATGAGTCTTTTATTAAAATATTTATATCAATAACCTTTGTAGTTTCAAAGGAGATGAGTATAAAGTTCGAAATGAGTCTAATAATTTCGCGTGCACTCGCTTTTTCTTTGAAACTGCATCGTTGGCGCATAAAGCTAACAACTGATTAAAATTTAATTTCACCTGAGTACACTGAAGGGGAGACAAAGAAGAAAACGGGTCGACTACGTTCAGAGTGCACGTTCATTGAAAACAAAGGTATTTGATTATTAAATATAGCTTTAAAGTGTTTTCATCATCATTTCTAAATGACTCTGAATGCAATTGAACGGCCTAGCTCCAGAAGTCCCTAATTCCATAAAGGATTATTTTGATGTTTTAGAAGGTGCTAGGTCCCTCGTATGCGAGAGGCGGTCTGAGTTGGTACCACCGCTTTGTCTATTTCTGCCGCCAAGCAACAGTGTTTTAGCATCGTTGTGTTTCGGTTTGAAGGACATTGAAGCCAGTGAAATTATTGGGCATTATGAGGCTTAACATGTTATGTCTCGGGGTGCCGAGCGCAGTTCAGTGCAAGGCAGTGCTTTATAATTCAAAGTTCTGTTTGGTATTGCTTCTGTTTATGAGCAGGCGTGGTGCCTTGCTCGTCTCGTCATTCAATCAAATAATAAAAAAAAAAATTCAAAGTTCTGTGTGGTGTGGTTTCTTTTTATGGGCGGGCGCGGCGCTTACCATCAGGCGAGCTCTTTGGTCGTCTCATCATTCAATCAAATAAAAAAAATGTATTTTTTTTTAGTATGCAATTTAGATACGTTACAGTCTGGTCTAATGTTTAAGTAATGATCTCCACCGTCCATGTATGCTCGCTCATAATACCAAAAGAATCATGGGCGCATTGCCGACCTTAAAGGAAAGGGATAATTAAGGGATTGGGAAGGTCAGGAGGATTTGGGCCTCCAGAAATCTCAATCACTTTACAAAACGCAACAGCAAGCCCCAACAATATCAGTTTTTTGTGAGACAGTTTTAACACCCCAGTCGAGCCGGCCCATTCATGGTATACCTATGGCTATAGACCTGTATTATATATTCTAATAAAAGCCCATATAAATGCAGATATTTTACCGACCCTCTCACTAAAAATTGATTATGCCTGTCACATAGTGTCATAGTGGTTTGCCACTATTAAAAAATGTGACGCGTAACCGAAAAATGTGACGCGTAGACGCGTAACCGAAAAATGTGACGATTTTTTGTTTCCAACTCCGATAAAGAAGTTTCACTTCAAAATGAAAAAAATGAGAGTTAATGTCGCAAAACCCAAAACTATAAACCAGCTCACGAACACATAGTAAGATAAACGGATGCAAAGAGCAAAGATAGACTGAAACATCTATACTAGTATCATCTCATTTATCTAAACTTGTTGCCGTACACCGTTGGGCATAATATGACGTGACGTGACGTGATATACTTATATGTAAATACCCAAACAAATAAAGTCACTCCCAAAATAATTCAATGCGCATTCTGGCAGTGGTAATGCTGCATAACAATACATTTTGTTCAAGCCGTTTATTACACGTAGACACATGGTAGGGGAGTAATATTATATTCTAGAAACAACAGTCTACATCATTTTGCATCCCTGGATCTCCTTGGAAATTGAATCAAGTTTTCGGAGGCTTGATACGTTTATTAAAAGCTAGATGTTTATAAACATTTTATATAACCAGAAATAAATCTACAAATATTGAATGTGATATGCATTAAGACGGCCTCTGTGGCGCAATGGGCTAGTAGCCGGTCGCAAAACGAATAGCCGCGGGTTGGATTCCCGCATTTTTTGTAATTTGGGTGTATCAGACCATAAGGATAACACCTGTGGTGTCAGGATGTGTCATAATATGTCATGTGTTAGTGTTGGCTGAGATTTATTTTATTTTAAATATTATTAATTATTTTATTAGTTACGAAATTTGACTTGTCAAGTCATTTTGTATGAAACAAAACAGAACCTACAATACAGTGACTTGATCGCCCCGTGAGTTCCACTCGCAATGACATCAAATTACAAAAAATGTATTAGTATTTTTGAAGGGAAACTTCTTTAAAATCGTTGTGATTTGAAAATTAAATGAAACGAAAAAGCGACAGTAAGGTTGGAAAGTAAAATTCTAAAGATTTATGGTTATGTGTCGCTTTTAAATAAATGAACTCCGTGAAATGAACATTCTTACGGTGACTTTGGAAAGTTGACTTTGGTAAGTTCATATCGAAGTTTACTAAGCAAAGTTACTTTGTAGCCGACTTGTGTATAGATCTCAGTAGGGTCTCATACGTGTGGGAATGTATTTATAAGGCAGTCCGGGTCCAGGGATTGTAAATCTTTACATAGTATAAAATGAAGTCGTTTCCGCTGTCTGTTCGCATAGATCTTTTAAACTATTCAACGGATTTTGAGCGGATTTGACGGATGAGCGATAACATACATTTTCTCAAACCAAAAGATACTCAGTTTTTTACCATCCCAACAAAATCTAAAAACCATAATATTTACAAAAAAAAAAAATATTATTCTTTTGAATGACGAGACGAGCAAGGCGCTCGCCTGATGGTAAGCGTCACGCCTGCCCTTACAAAGTCCTGCATGGCACTGAACTGCGCTCATCACCCCGTACCATAGGATATTAGGTCTCATAATGCCCAGTAATTTCAATCGCTTCAATTTCCTTCAAACCGAAACACAACAGTGCCTACACACCGTTGCTTGGCGGCAGAAATTGTCAAAGCGGTGGTACCAACCCAGACGGCTTCTCGCATACGAGGGACCTACCACCTCGTAAAACAGTCAATAATAGTTCAACCGCACCAACACTCCGATATAATTTATTATTCAAATAACGTTTATACGAAGGAGCATTGGCGGCCTGGCGTAATCATATTAGCTAGGGACGGGGTCGCTTTTATGGTATTTTATTACATTATAGCCATACATAGTGTTTGTTGCCTTTCCGATGGCACTTGACTTCTGATCAATGATAAAAGTAATTGAATGGATCAAGTGTTTTGGTTTGTCTATTTCTGCCACCGATCAACAGTGTGTAAGCACAGGGCTAATATTATATTATTATACTGTATTATTTAGTTTAAAGTTTGTCTTGTATAATTAAATTTATATAAGGGCCTTCCCGTGCTCTTGATCCCACAAAATCAAGGCTTTTGATATTGTTTATATGAGACCATTAATCATTGAAATTACCTCGTGTAGTCCGTCCTTTATGTAATATAGGGCGAAGTAAGAAGAAGCAAATTAATAATCAGCATAGTTGTGATGATTGTAAGGAAATATCTACGAACTAACAACGAATGCTTAAAGTTATAGAGCCACTGCTTTGTCCGTCTCGACCGGGTTGTTACCACTGTCTCACAGAAGACAGTTGTAATGCAACAACTTGCGTTTCGTACAGTGATATATCCAGAGACCTGAATCGCCTTCCCCTTACGATTTTTTTTCCTTTAAGGTTGGTAATGCGTTCATGATTCTTTAGGTATTGTGAATGTTCATGGATGGCCTCCTCTGTTATTAAAAAACTAGATTTACTGATACGTTCCTGGCAGGCAATTGTTCTTTAATAACGGTTGATACATAGTTTCAAAGCCCCTTCATTTCTAATCTCTATTATTTTCCTTTAAACTCAATAACTCATCTAGGATTCATCAGGTGTTTTTTTTATCCTAACACGGCAAACGCTACATTGTGAATGTTTATGGGTGATTGAGATCGCTTACCTATTCAGGTCATTGACTTGTATGCCAACCTTTGTTATAATTAACAAAACTTAAAAACCGATAATAAAAAAAAAGATCACTGAAAAGTCAAAAATAAATAAATAATTTGGTTAACCGACAGCGACACAGGCATCGACTCCAAAGAGACATATAAAAATATTTTTGACTTTCAGTGTTATTTTTTTTTATTAATTTAATTTAAATATGAGCGGTAGAGCGGTGGAGATCACTTATCATCATATGACCTACTTGCTTGTTTGTCGGTCGATCTTGTTATTGTATTTTTCATCTTTCAGTGTTAGGTACAGTTATGGTATGTAACGACCAACACAATAACCCAATCGCAACGAGTGTCAGTACACACCACACACAGCACCGACATCAGCATGTCGGTTGAAGATTTATTTTTTTTACTCCGTACTCCATCATTAGATCTTAAACTATTTCTATGAGACTATATTGCAGCCAAACTCTTTCGAATCAAATTTGTTCCGACAAAATCGGTCAACAATTGGCGGAGAAATAGATTTACATACACAGAAAACACTCGCCGAATTTAGAACCTCCTCCTTTTTTAAAGTCGGTTAAAGTGTGCTCCGTTGAATCCAAATATCTAATATCTTTAAGTTTTATAAGTAACAATTTTTATTTAATGATTTCTTACGTTTACACGAATGTTACACATTGAAATAAAACTAATTTAAACGGATTTTATGGCGTATTCGTGGTCAGCAGTCCACCCCGCGCCGTGACCGCGAATGCTGAATAACTTTCAAAACGTCGGGACCAAAATTAAAATAAAAAATTGGTTGTCTGTAAAGTCGGTTTACTGACAATAGTTGAACGTGACAACGTCTTAAGAAAATACTGATGGAATGGTAGCATTTTTCAAAAGAAAATTTTAATTTCATTTGTTTAATAGCTTTGTATGTATATAGAGGAGGAGGTAATTGGAAATCACAATGAAATTGATCAAGTTAGATTTATTTGTACGCATAAATACAATTATGTCATTTTTTTTCACAATTTAATAGTTTTTACAAGTATAAATGTGCGTTGTTCACTTAATTCAATATTTCCATACACTGTTCATCGCCGTAAATGTTTTTTGCACAAATCCACACCACTTTTATACAACAAACACATTAAACTAGTTTTTGAAATAACTTAAAATCAGCGATGAACCGCACTGTCGGAATTCCCGCCAAACTCCGTCAAAATGATTTAACAGATGACAACATTTGACATTTGATAGTATTTATTGGCCTAATTATAACCTCAAAATCCGAAAGTATTTTATTTATATTTCGGAATTCTCAAGTGTCCGTAGTTTTAATATAGTTTCAATCAAATATATACATTATCTAAAACCCAAAAAGTAAATTCACCTACCTTTTGGTTCTTAGGCCAACTATGTATGGACGACGAACAATGTCCTTTTCGTAAATCTAGTTTTTAAAAAGCCCGCCTCAATGTGTTTGATATAGGAGAAAATGTTCCCTTTGACGGATGGCTGGTCTAACCTGTCTTTTCAGACACGTTGTTGTGATATGTGGAAGATTTAATATTTATGTTTTAATTTTTTTAAATCTCGAACGCTGCCGAACGCAAAGGCCGATTGTGCTTCTTTGTCGCTCGTTCCGCGCTCTCGCTTGCACTTCAAGCCTTAAATGGAACGTGACATCTAGCGAGGTAACGACGCATGAGTCATGTTTTTTCGTGCGTGCAGCCGCCTCTATCGAATTATAAGACGTTATCACGTCAAAAACCGCGATAAAATCCGTTTAAATTAGATTTATTTCAAAACAATTGTTATTGATAAAAAGTTGAAGAAAAAAATACGACATACGATCAAATCATTTTATTATTTGAGATGGTAATATTTGCACATTAATATATTATTTACATATCATATACACATATCTAACAACATGTAATGTAGCGTATTATGTACATTTAAGTGATTTATATTTTATAAAAAACTGATAAATTAGGACACGCTAGTTCTATACATCACAATTATTTAGGGCCTCGCCATATTACGATGGAACTGACGCCGACGAATATCAGTTGCATAAGTGCCTCATAACACTCTTTACTTCTGACCGAAGAAATATCCCGTCATTTTCACATAACTTGGAAATGTTTATTTATTTAATTGAATGAGGAGCCGAGCAAGTCGCTCGCCTGATGGTAAGCGCCTCGCCTGCCCATAAACAGAAGCAACACCACACAGAACGTTGAATTACAAAGCACTGCATGGCACTGAACTACGCTCGTCACCTCGAGACATAAGTCTCATATTGCCCAGTAATTTCACTGGCTTCAATGTCCTTCAAACCGAAATACACTGTTACTTGGCGGCAAAAATAGACAAACTATTCATATAACTTGGAAACTATTCGTTCCGTCCTAATGTGTGGGTGCCCTTAAGCACGTCCATACTCTTTAGGTAAAAAGTACATCTAAATTTTATACTAGACTTTACACCTTATCTAGATCTTATTGATACTTTATGGGCCTTACTTAGCATTGATTAGTGAAACACTCTTTTGTCTTTGTCTGTTAACGCGATTTATAGAGTGGTTAGAAGGAGACAAAAACAGTGGTTAACTAATCATTGCTTATGAAATTTTATAAATACCTATACATATATTATGTAACTGAACTCCCATTAGGATTAATTCTGGAGGTAATTCAATAATATTCAATCACCTAACTTAGACACCTTAGACAATGTCCCTCCTATGGTCCCTCGTATGCGAGAGGCCGTCTGGGTTGGTAACACCGCTTTGTCTATTTCTGCCGCCAAGCAACAGTGTTTAAGCACTGTTGTGTTTCGGTTTGAAGGACATTGAAGCCAGTGAAGTTACTGGGTATTATGAGACTTAACATCTTATGTCTCGGGGTGACGAGCGCAGTTCAGTGTCATGCAGTGCTTTGTAATTCAAGGCAATGTGTGGTGTTGCTTCTATTTATGGGCAGGCGTGACTCTTACCATCAGGCAAGCGCCTTGCTTGTCTCGTCATTCAATCAAATAAAAAATAAAAAATACTGATGAATTTCTGTAGAATAACACCTTCAGAATTATCCTAATCATCTACATAGAAACATAAAACAATCATTTTTACATTTATGTTAATTTCAACTTTGTTGGCAATTGTTTGATTAATCAAATATTTGTGGATCAGATAAATATTTGTCTCAGTAAGGGGATCGAACCCGCGGCCTCTCGTTTCACAGCCTGCTACTTAATGCGCCATAGAGGCTGCAAAATTTGATGAGAATAAACGTCATAATCAATTATTTAGCCCACGTCCTCTTATTCTCAGTAAAACATGATTCGAATAAAAATATGACATCAGCAACGGCTTAAGAATACCAAATGTATTTTGTAAAGAATAAATCTGTTAAATAAGATATTATTCCTAGTAAAGATCTTTTTAGTAATTCTCCTCCTCAGGAATTGAACCCGAGACCTCAAGAAAATTACTTAAAAGATCTTTACTAGAAATTACATCCTAGAATATCGGGTAAAGTGAGAATGGGTTTTTATATCACGAAATGCTCAGTATCTGCCCGGAGTTTGGAATTGTGCCGGTTATGGCGATAGGCTCGCCCCCTATCACATCATGGGACGGAAATACGCTCGGCGAAATGTGGGTGTACTGGCTACCGCTGCTTACCCCTTCGAGGATTACAGGCGTGAGTGCGTATTTATTTCCAACGCAGAGCCACCATACTCGATATAAGTGACAACTTTTATCCCAAATAAGATATTATAGCTGGTGGTAGTATATCCGCCCGGATAGCGACCACCATACACATGGTGTTAAAAATTGTCATAGTGATCCACGCGCCTTGTGTGGGTCGCCTTCCAGGATCAGCCAGTATATCCGGTTCTCCTGAGGGGCTGCGACAGGATTTGATGGTTGGTTTGGGCGGGTATTGGGATACATCCTTGTATCACTGTGCCTGCATCGGTTATCCGCCTGTTCTGTCGCAGGCTCCTCAATTTGCTTCTTCTCTCTCCGAAGAGGGAAGAAGCATTTATACAGGCCGGCATGACTCTGGTGAACACCGATAAGCTCATTGTTTGTCGGTGGTCGCTGGTTTTTTGGACTGCACTGCGCTTACCATCAGGTGTAGTGCAGTCACTTTGCCGTGATCCGATATAATAAATATCCCAGCTAGTCTCAGGCACCCTTTTAATTGTCACGACTCGGCGTATATCCTGATGGACAAATTTTAAAAAGATATTTTTTGAAAATTCGTGTTTTCTCAGTCACAGTAATTCTTTGGAAACAAAAACAATTCCCAACAAAGTCCAAATTTAACAACAATACGGTATTATCGTCTAAATTTAAATAAACAGTCGGTCCAATTCTGGATCCAATACGCAGTATGCGAGATTATACAATGCTCTTATACTAGGCATTATCGATGGATTCAAAATTGGAACGATTCTAGCAATTGTTTTCATAATCCACCGCGACTCATTGACTAGATTAAGTGACAGGTAAAATAATAAATAAATTAATATTGTACTACTGCTGTACGAGATGGGCATCAAATGGCGTTGAAACAAATCTAAAATACAAAGCCTCTTAATTAAAGTCATATAATAACCTATGGCCAAGAACGTGATAGAAGTGAAGTTTGGTAAAAAACACGTTGAGTAACAATAAGTGGATGATTCGGGTTTTTATAGAGCCGTTCTATCTTTGGACTTCTACACGATATATTAGATACCATGTATATTTCTATAGCAGAGGTTAGCAAATCAGTTTTGCTATGCTATGGATTCGAGCAAATATGAGACTTTGTATTTCGATTCGCTTCTTGTGTTTGCTATAACATTCCCACCTTCTACAAAATAAACTTTATATAAATGCAACTATATATCACCGCATTATAACTAAACAATCAGTCTTAAAAATAGTCAATTCTTTTTCACTCTAAAGACGAAGCTATTTCAGATGAAAAATGTCGATACAATTACTTTTTCAAGGGCAAAACCATTCGCGCAAACTGTTTTGCTCTATACCAACTGGTAATAAGGTTTAAAATACTTGTAACTTACGTGACAAGTCGTCTTATGGCTTGCTTCTATTGATACAATAACTGCAGTAACGAGGTCAGAACAAAGGCAAACATTACAATTTGCATAATAATATCGCGTTAGAGTGGCCGATACTATATTATTATAATATATACAAGACAGTCCACTATCCGGAATCAATACAAAAGCAGATGAAGGACTAGAAGCAATTAAAGCTCTATTTTACACGTATTGAGATCGTATATTTCTATTAACTGAGAGCGCCCCGATACCTGGATCAGAGGTTGGTCGAACACGCTCCCAGGGTGCCGGCTACCTCCTAGACTTGCAGTACTGGCACCTCAATACTTTCTTGAAAGCCTGTCTAAACACCTTATTGAATATCGTATAGAATATAGGGTTTACCATCGAACTCGCATAACCCAACCATAATACAAAATCGAACACCCAAGGAGCAATTTTACCTTCGCAATCAGGACATACAGCTGGCACCATGTTGAGGATAAAGAATGGAGCCCAGAGGACGACGAAAGTAAAAAATACCACCCCTAAAACCTTCGTCGCTTTCTGTTCTAAACGCAGTATACGGCCATGACGCGAAGAATTCCTCGATATAACACTAGAATTTCTGGAATGATGTGTCCTGGGTGTTTGTCGTTGTGGCGTTGACGTCGGTTGCTGAGATCTCGTTACTGATCTTTGAGCTCGGATGCTCCGAACAGGAGTAGAGAGTGTGGTCCTGGCACCACCGAAACTGGAACCTCTGCGAAACCTTCTGGCTTCGTCCCAGGTCACCATGGAAGCTGCTCCCCTACTCGATCGCCTAAATAACGGAGTAGATGGCTCGTCTTTTAAATTTCCATTTCTAGGATAACCATTGCAGCCATTTATATCTCCTCCAGGGACGATAATGACTTCAGTGGTTCGTCGAGGAGGGGTAGACTCAGTGCCAAAGTAAGGACAGGTGCAAGGCGGTGGTAAGAGAAGACCGTCTTCTGAACTCCTGGACTTAGTAGTTAAGGTTGAAGGTGCTAGAAGACCGTCGTTGCTTTCATCATCGGATGCACTTCGAGGTCTGTGGACAAGTGTGTTGTGCTCTCCACTAGATGATGGGCGGCGCCGATCTTGGAGCATAGACGATGGTGAACTTGAAGAAACGCTGAGCGAGCCTGGTGTGAGCATTCCACCACGTTCGGATACGTTGGTCCTGTAAAATATGTTCATATCAATCTATGTTCAGTATCATTGTGATAAAAAATACCGTCAAAAGGACGGTAATTGGTGCTATCATTTTTTTTATTGAAAATTATACTCCTTTACTTTATTCTTACGGCATCGCTATAAATAAGTTCTTTATAGATTTGGTATTATTTCTTAATAAAATATTGTATTAAATTACACTTTTGCGTATTTTATCAGGAAACATCAACAAACACGGTACAGTTATAAACAAATTACACACAGGTGCTGACACCACATCGAAATAGGCTCAAAGCGTACAAATAATTGCCAATATATACCCTCGGTATTGCGGTTTGGTCGCCGCAGAAGCTTCCAAGCCACGAGATAGGCGCAACATCTCTGCTCCAAACTGATGCAGTGCCGTCATTGCAGAAGGCGCTGGCTCGCTGTGCGACAACACAAACATTTATGAAGACTACACAGTAAGCACATATAAGGATAAGTGTAGTAAAGTTTAATCAAGGTTTTGTTATAGCAGAGGCTAGAAGAGCAAGTGCGTCACCTGATGTTAGGTGATTTTCACCGCCCATGCACACCTATCATACCCGGAGAATTATTAAAGCGGAGCCACCGACCTTAAGACGCTTCCGTGAGCAAATCACCTTGACTGACTCGCGGTATGCTGACTCGTGTACTCGGCGTGTGAATTTTCGTGCAGAATATGCACGTATTTAGCGAATAATTGATTTAAAAATCAGGTTTTGGTCTTTTCGAAATTTTAAAACGGGCAAAATATATGTTATTAAATTGCTTATCTAGTGATGTTAATCTCATATGAAAACAATCTGCACTTTAAAAGGAGACGCACGGAATCTTTGTATTTTTCTCATTTTTATGGTTCATTTAAAAAGACAATTTAAGAAAATATATCAACATTAATATGAATTTGAATCGAACAAAGTAAAGCTGACAGATTGTAGAAATATATTTTATATTTTTTTAATCAATATTTATTTTAAGTAATGACTAGATAACCTCTAAAAATCTCGATCGCGCGGCGTTTTCTGGGGGTATGGCCTTAAAGGAAGGGAATGATAATTGAAAAGGAGAGAGTTCTGGATAAGGTATATCATGCTAAGCTTTAGTGTAGGACGTAGGTCTGAGTGACATCTTAAGCCCGCTACTCGACGGAATTGTAGTGTAGCCGCCTTTGCCTATCTTTTAATAAAAATGTTTTCCTTTTCATGTAAATATCTTTTAGCGTAATAAATACTTTTAGAATCACTACATAGAGACTTGATTATGTTGAGCATGCAATTAAACACGAGTCACGACTAATTAATTAGCAGCCCACAATTATTGTAATATTGGTACACTGAGCACATAGCACACTGTGACATAAGACAGATGATCGACACACATGCAAGCCATGCGACTTTGGAATGCAAAAATAGGCGATAAGCAACATCGCGCGATGTAGCTTGGTGAAATGGGCGTTTCTTGGCTAACAAAAAGCGTATTTTTTTATAAATTAGTTCGACAAACAAGTATGTGGGCCACTTGACATTAAGCGATTCCCACTGCTCATGAATGCTCACGTAATCGTAAAAAGTAAAGGACAAATTAATGTTACATTTTATTTATTTATTTACTTTTAAGTATCTACACTAACAATATACATATTCTATAATTTTAATATTAGACAGTACATAAGGACATAATATGGCCTTTGTATATCGCCATTATATTTTTTTTATTTAATACTAATCTTAGGTAAAGTCACAGGCGTTCTTTCTTCCGGAAGGCCGTTGGGGTTCTGATTTATTGAGGCGAAATTTTGAAACACGCGTTAGATTCTCGTTATATGAACATAGGTTCTAGGTTACGAATTTAGGATTTAATTACGTTTGCAAATAGATCAGTAATAGGACAATGATATTTAAATTAATGTTTGAAACAGGTATCCTATGCCGTCTAATCTATTTGAATTGTGTCGAATTACACTCAATGTAAATTGGGAATCTACAATTCAAATCTTGTCTGATTTCAACGTTTGAATTTGATTTTCACCATTTGAAGCGATTTAAGTGGAAGTTTTATAATAAAATAATTGTTTAAAATTATTCAGAAAATACAATTAAATTCACGGCTTTAAGTCCTACTAATATTATAAACGCGAAATTTTTTAAGTATGGATGGATGGATGTATGTTTGTTACTCTTTCACGTAAAAACTACTGAATGGATTTTAATGAAACTTTACAATAATATAGCTTATACATCAGAATAAGACATAGGCTACTTTTTATTCCGGAAAAAGCAGATCACGCGGGCGGAGCCGCGAGCAAAAGCTAGTACTGCATAAACGTTTGAGGCGCAAGGTCCGTCGGACCGCGAGACTGTAGGCGGTGGCCCACGTCGCCCAAGCCTTACGCCTTATTCGCAATAATCGTATAAACTTGTAACGCTACCACAACAACTTCGTGAAAACAGCACGAATGGCATTCTTTAAGCTAACGCGAAATGTTCATGATAAGAACGTAACACACCTCATCGCGTTTATGACATGTGATACTGGCTTACAGAATACCATTTAATTCCAATTTCACGTCAACATAACATGATAGCGTTAACTTAATGCGGGCATGTTACACATCCATACGGCTATAGAGAATAAGGTTTTTAATAATAATAAATTATGGCAATGAATTTTTGATCAAATGGTTACTATGTGAATTGTTTGGCACGGTATGTGTCCATGATACATTGGTCGAATGATACGTGTCGGTAGATCAGCGACGTAAATTCCATCACATGAGGTGGTAAATTCCATTTATGACAAGGTGGTCGATCCCTCGTATGCGAGAGGCCGTCTGGGTTGGTACCACTTTGTCTAATTTTGCCGCCAAGCAACAGTGTGTAAGCACTGTTGTGTTTCGGTTCAATGACATCGAAGCCATTGAAATTAGTGCGCATTATGAGACTTAACATCTTATGTCTCGGGGTGATGGGCGCAGTTCAGTGCCATGCAGGGCTTTGTAATTCAAAGTGCTGTGTGGTGTTGCTTCTGTTTATGAGCAGTCGTGGTGCTTACCATCAGGCGAGCGACTTGTTCGTCTCGTCATACAATTAAAAGAAAAAAAAAATATTTTAGATTATTCTGTACTCAGTAACAGAGCATAAAGTATTAAATTGCTGAGTGTAAGCATAAACGTATTTGAATACAAAGTGAAGTAGCGTTTCTGAGTCCGGTATTAAATATGTCAAATGGAAACACGGCTATTTCAAGTACAAAGATAACCAATAAAAATACTTCTTAATTGAGAAGCGTAATAATTAATAAATAGAGTTGCAGTCGAGTGTCCAGTTGTCAGAAACATTTGCGTGCAATTTATTCCCACTAGAATTATTTATGAAAATATAAGTGTCTGCTCATTGGTATGGCACTGTACGTGGGGTCTGTAAACTACATAGTTCGATTCCTTGAGATATGTATACGTGGAATCTGTCAACTGCAAGATTCGAATCCCATGTCTGAGATTTACGTCAGTTTTACAATGAAAACGATTTCGGGCAAATTCGATTCTGTACTTTCCATTCTAAATTCGAAAGCCTAATTAATTACTATTTATATGTTTGATCGAGCATTACAAATAAGATATTAAACCGGTTATATTGATTTTTTTTGGATTTTTAAATGCTTTTGATTAGACTTAAATCTGGTAAATATTTTATCCCGAAACCGGGTTCGAATCTCGCGGAGGGGATTTTTTTATGTAGGAGAAAGTTGGGTGTATACAATGATTGTGTCTAGGGCACAAACCTCTAGGGTACAGACAAACCTAATCACACAAGTGGAGCTGTGGTCAAAAGCTAGTTAAGTACTTTATAAAACCTTCCATATGCTACTACCAAACAAATCTAAAACGGTAGTTGTATACAAAACAAACATTTGCCATAACAATGACGTCACGCGAAAAATTACGTCACAATCGCGCACAATGTTGATCCGGGGTAAATTTACCGACCATGTTACATTGTGGCCAGTAATCTATTAAATTACACCTAGCCTATAAATTAGGCAAGTAATTGAAGCTCGGCGTATATCCGGTTCCCTCGAGAGGCTTGCGAAATGACTTGATGGTTGATTGGAGCGGGTATAGGGTACATCTTTGTATCACTATGCCTGCAGCGGTCATCCGCCTGTCCTATCGCAGGCCCCCTCGACTTTCTTCTTCCATCTCCGAAGAGGGAAGAAGCATTTATACAAGCCGGCATGACTCTGATGACCACCGATAAAGTCATTGTTTGTCGGTGGTCGCTGATTTTTTGAATTGCACTTTGCTTACCATCAGGTGTAGCGCAGTCATTTTGCCGTGCTCGGATAAAAAAAAAGCAGTGTAGGCTATACCCGCGCCAACCAACCATCAAGTCTTGTCACACCTGTCCTGTCGAAGAACCTGTATACACCGGCTGATCCTGGAACGCAATCCACACAAGGGATACTATGGTAGGTTTTAACACCATGTGTACGGTGGTCGCTATTCGGGCGCCCGTTTACCGACCTATACAATAAAATGGAGCGAGATCGTATGGATTTTAATGAATTAACTTTAATTAATTTAAAGGTTTTTAACAGCATTGCCGTGCGAGTGAAGTGTTGGCGCAATTATCGGTAATTATCGATTTCATTAACAGGCTTTTCTCATTTGATTGCAGGATAGTAATGATGAAAATAATTTTATTTGACGTACATTGTAGGTAGACAAAAATTATTCCAATAGTGGGAGCCGAATAATTAACATTTTAAAGCAATTATTTTACTATGCTCCTGCCTTTTTACTTGCTTGAGTGATGAGACAAGTAAGTCTCTCGCCTGATGGTAATCGCCACGTCTGCCCATAAATAGATATAACACCACACATAACTATGTTTATAAAGCACTGCATGGCATTGAACTGCGTTCGTCACTCCTTGACGTAAGATGGTAAGTCTCATAACGCCCAGTCATTTCACTAATCCCCGAAAGGGTAGGCAGCGGTGTTAGCCGTGTACCCACATTTCGCCGAGCTTATTCCCTCCCATGACGTGATGGGGGCGAGCCTATCGCCATACCCGGCACAAATTCCAGACTCGAGGCTGATACTGAGAATTTAGTTATAGAAAAACCCAATACCACTTTTACCCGACCCCGAACCCTAGACCTCAGTCGTACCACGTACAAATACAAATGCGCCACCGAAGCAGTGATGTAATATGGTGGCAGTTTCCCATAAACTAATTTCTCAAAAGGAAATAATAATATTACATTTGAGTATTCCATTATTACTTAAACTGAATACGAAATAGAAAAAGTTGAAACGATCTTTCTAAATGTCTGCATAAACGACGACTAACCATAAAAGTTGAACATGACAAAGTGGCTGAACAACTTTTTAATCCCGCGCCCTTTTATTATAATCTCTTGCATCACAACATCAGAACAATGTAACTTTATTCCGCGAAATAATAAATTTCCGTCATTGTTTTCTGTGTTTCATGCATCGACAACACGAAATTAATTATATTATTCATTTGTTTATTTTGTAAAAATTAAAGTACTTTCCCATGTTGAATCATCATCATCATCAGCCACAGGACGTCCACTGCTGAACATAGGCCTCCCCTAAAGATTTCCAAGACCGACCTATTGGAAGCGGCCTGCATCCAGCGACTTTCACCTTGTAGGTGGACGTCCAACGCTGCGCTTGCCAGTACGTGGCATCCATTCCAGAACCTTCCTGCCCCATCGGTTATCGGTTCTGCGAGCTATGTGGCCTGCCCACTGCCACTTGAGCTTGCTAATCCGCTGGGCTATGTCGGTGACTTTTGTTGAATATAGTACATTAATTTATAAGCAACAGATAATAATTTGAAAAAGAAACCCTTTTGTTATATTTCAGACAAAATTGGTTTATAAATGAGCTCGTAATTATGATTTTAAATATTGGTATGAGCAAAGCCACCTAGTGTAAATTGACGTGAATTGCTGCTGCGTTTCGTACGGTGAGTATAGAGGAACGTTTGTATTGGTATATTGGGGGTGTGTCGCCATAATGAGTAAGTTAGCCGGAGGCCCTAATAATATGTGCTTGATATGGCAATCTACCTTTTTGGGGACACAAGTAGGAGTGCATGTTACGTATGGCAATAATATTTTCAGATTTTGACATCCTCTCTGACGTAGCCTGTGAAATGAGAGGTCGCGGGTTTGATTCCCGCACCGAGACAAATTTTAGTGTGATAATTGTTAATTAATTAATTAATTAATTTGTCTGTTTTGGGACCGCAAGTCACTCGTAGTTCCTGATGGCTGATACCCATAATACAGGTTTAACTTAGTGTGTGGTCATGACTGTGCGTGTGATGGTTGGTTGTATTTATTTATTTACTTATGGTGATCTGCAAATTGCGCTCTTTTTACCTGACTGCTCCAGAAGAAGGATGATATTTATTTACAAGAATATCAGCCCTATTTTCATGTCGAATACACATTACATTCGCTACATTTATTACCGCCCACTATGATTACAAGCTTCTGCACGACACAGCTAATGGTGCGTCGACTCTCTGTGGGCTTAATCACCCCGTGATGGTACAATTAACAAATTTTGCCGAAACTTGTACAGGGAAGGCGTCAGAATTGGATACAGCAGGAGCCGAAAACCCCAATATTTTACGGTACCGGTGTAGAAGAAGATTTAGGTTAGATTAAGATTTAGGTTACCGCTATTTGGGTAGCCAAGATAAATAAATATATTACCACTGATTTAGGTTACCCTTTAATAACGGTAAACTCAGGAAGCACCATGTCTGCCCATAAACAGAAGCAACAACACAGAATTTATAAAAATAAAACAAAGCACTGCATGGCACTGAACTGCGCTCGCCACCCTGAGACATAAGATGTTAAGTCTCATAATGCCCAGTAATTTCACTGGGTTCAATGTGTTTCAAACTGAAACACAACAGTGCTTACACACTATTGTTTGGCTGCAGAAAATAGACAAAGCGGTGGTAGCAACCCAGACGGCGAGGCACCTCTAATACTGTAAAAAACAAGGTCAAGCCATCTTGTAGAAAACTGACCAGTCCGTACCATTTTCAGCTAAAGTAAGTAAATATTTTTACATCCACAGTATCCTGACCCCCTTCTAAATCCGGCTCACGTTTTTTACTAATTTACTAATTAAATCCCCGCTTCCTATAACTAGTTGACGCAATATATTCGTAATGATTTTATTGCATGACTGTACCTGACTATTTAATACTGCAATTTGCGTATGTACGATTATAAAGAAATAAATGGGGACAACGATTTTACGTTTCACGGAATATTAGTCTGTTTTTGTTCTGTAGTTGTATTGCGTACGCGGTACGACTGCTATGCTGAGGTCTCGGGTTCGATCCCCGGGTCGGGTCAAATGATATTGGATTTTTCTATCGTGAAATGCTCAGTGCGGTCTCTCATTTAATTTAACTTATTTTATTGTGCTGTTTATATGTCTAGCTTCACGATCCAAAATGGGCCAATAGAGTTTTTGTTATATAGCTATATATTAGTTATTTGTATAGCTATATACCTATATAATATTATTAGTGAACTACGTAACCAAAATTACGTTTCTATCGTCTCGGAGGACCTTCCGAAACCTTCCACCCTCGAAACAATGAATCCAGTAAATCACCAAATAATTGAATGTGAAACAACGAACAATTCTCGTAATTGTTTATAATACACAATCAGTGCGAATTTGTGTGGTTGTTATATTGTTTAACATTAATTTGTGTTTACGATCATGTTATGTAAGGACCCACCGCGCGATTTGATGACGCATTACAACACCTCGCCATCTACCAAGAACCTGCCGCTTCCCATCGAACCACCACACCATCAGGCCACCTGCATTCAGTGGAATTCGGTAGCACCTGCATCCCGTCATTACTCATTGCGAAACCAAAGGTTATATCAATTAGCGTATTACGATTTTAGGTACTCTTTTGTTCTAACATCGACGGGGAGTCAACCTCTAGAATGTAGTATTTTAATTGTAACTTTCTATTAATTAAATAGTTTGTAAGAAATTAAATCGTATTTCTTTTTGCATCTTCAATGACGGTTCAATGTAATTTTCAAGTAAGTGTAAGCAGACCGTAACAATAATATTATTGGAATAGATCGATTGGCTTACGGAGCGGAACTTATTAGTTTGAGTAGAGCCACGCTGTTTGACAGTTTTGTCTTTAGCATGAATGGGCCGGCTTGACCGGGTCGTTATCACTGTCTCACAGAAAGACATAAAGTAGCGGCTTGCTGCTGCGTTTCGTACGGCGACTGAGATATCCCGAGGCCCAAATCCCCCCTTTCGCAATCCCTTAATTATCCCTTCCCATTAAGGTCGACGCGCCTATGATCCTTCTAGTATTGTAGGCGTACATGGGCGGTGGAGATCACTTACCATCAGGTGACACACTAGCTCGTTTACCGGTCTATGCTATTAAAAAAACCTGTTTATAAGTCTATAGAAACCTACATGGTTTTTTATTAGACTCAACTTATTACGCCAAATAGAGATATAAAAGCAGAAAATTGTATATTTTACATCTCTGGGGTATTTTGTCTACCCTAACATTATGACGTAATTTTATCGAATGTTGGCACTTTCTGATATATTTTTGTCGCTAGTTTTTTCACTCGTGTGCGAGATATAACCTTGGCTCATGTTAGGTGATAAGTGGTGGATAAGGAGATGGAGGGTGGCTGAACACTGATTGCATAGTCATACTAAACAAAGATTCCCAAGCGCTTAACTTTAAGACTACAAAAAGTATTTTTTATTTGATTGAATGACGAGACGAACAAGGCGCTCGCCGCTGGTAAGTGTTTATTATTATTTATTACTGTTGCTTGGCGGCAGGAAGAGACAAAGTGGTGGTACCAACCCAGATGGCCTCTCTCCTAACCTTGTAATTAGTAACATTAGTATTAAAAAAATGTCACCAGTTATAACAATTTGTGAATGACGTGAATTACTGAGTCATACAAACGGTGTTCACATTTAAATTACTAGAAATTTCCTACGCGCACAAATTTAAGTAAACATTAACACAGGATTGATTAAGGCGACATTACTAACGACAAAAAGGTACCAAACATCTAAAAGCACATTGAAACTCGACTACATACATACGAAATTCCTTCCATACCTCGAGTCCTGGAGCCAAAGGTCCCTGGTGTCTATAGGAGGAAGTTCTGTTTCCGTAGATGCTGCTGAATGTTGAGGAGTTCCACTTCTTGGGCCAAGAAACCTTCGCCAAGTACACCGACGACCTATGGGAAGAAAATTGTTTAATATTGAACAAGATAGCTATGCTACATAATTGATATTTGAAACCAAGTTTGACGTGTAAGAAAACGATAAAGGATGATTGGCAATAAGTAATAAATAAATACACCCAATAGTCACACACATAGTCCTGACTCTAACAATCTAAAGACTCAAAAAACTCTGAAATTAAGAGACTTGCCGTCCCACAACACCCAGACCCGAAATAAATATTTGTGGATGACGATCAGATCTTATCAAAATCTAGATATCTATAAGATTATCACTCATAATTAAGATCGATAACATTACAACATGTTTTTTTCAGCATTGTAATCGTAGTGTCTTGTTATACATTTTTTGCTTTACCTCAGCGGACCTAGTGATGAATTGATTTGTACCAGCTGTTTATTATTTACTGTAATCGTTGTTAATGTTATTTATGTTTCGATAAAAAGGAAAAATCTTTAATTATGCCCTAGCAATTCAATTAGCTTTGGTATTACGTGTGGTGAAATAGTTATATCGTACACTATACGTTGCTTCAATTTGACCACATCTTTCTGTAACACGTTGTATATAAACTCCTTTGCAAAAAAAACGGGCACCTTACACACACACTTTACCTTAGCTTTTCTATGGGTAAATATTATTATATTTTTAGTATGTCATTAGCTTGGATGACTAGAAATTTCTTATTATCAATGAGAATCTAGTTTTTTAACACTTTTATCCTGGTATCGGTGTTTTAGTCAATGTAAACAGAGAGCCGTGTTAAAATGGACATTTTTATGGGTATAATGAAATTAAGACTACGAGTATTTTTATGGTATTTTAATAAAAGAGACATTAAAAAATAAAAATTAATAACGAGTATGACCTCCTCTTGCAGCGATTACGGCATGTAATCGTCTTGGCATGCTCCCCACCAGGCTTTTGATGGTGTCCTGTGGAATGTGTTCCCACTCAGTCGAGATTACACGTTTAAGCTCTCTGATGTTTTGTGGAGGTGGTTGGACAGATCGTACTCGCCTTTTTAGGAGGTCCCAAACGTGCTCAATGGGGTTAAGGTCGGGGCTCCGCGCTGGCCAATCCAAACGACGAATACCGACCTCTTGCATATAAGCATCTACGTCGCCAGAACGGTGGGCCCGAGCATTATCGTCCATGTAAATGGCATCTTCACCAATTACAGTCAGTGCGGGTTGTGCATTTTGAGAAAGGATTTCTGTTATGTACCTATGCGCATTTAGTGAGCCATTTTCTATGAATACTATCTCGGTACGATAGTTGGAAGTTACGCCCGCCCAAAACATAACGGACCCTCCACCATAAGGGGTGATTTCTTCAAAACACACATCGGCATAGCGTTCCCCTGGTCTTCGTAACACTCGCCGACGTCGGTCCTCACCATGCAGACAAATTCGAGCCTCATCGGAGAAGAGTACGCTACTCCAGTTACCTGGTGTCCAAGATAGGCAATTTCTAGCGAACCTCAACCGCGCAATCCGGTGCTCACGGAGTAACTTGGGGGCCCGCGCTGGTCGTCGACTACGTATATCAGCAGCTAAAAGTCTTCTCCTCACAGTCCATAGGCTAACTTGTGCTCCTCGTACCTCTTCAAGGTTTCTTTTGAGGTCTATGTAACTGCATTTGCGGTTCCTCAGCGCCTGAGTCACTAAAAAGCGATCGTCTCGCGGCTGTGTGCAACGTTTTCTCCCAGAACCTTGCCTTCTCTGAACGGAACCTGT
The DNA here is from genome assembly GCA_949126905.1 of Amorpha juglandis. NCBI lineage: Eukaryota > Metazoa > Arthropoda > Insecta > Lepidoptera > Sphingidae > Amorpha > Amorpha juglandis. Next base: position 3,787,795 of record OX421368.1, read on the forward strand.
CTCTTGGTATCGAGTCCAGGTTCTTTGTACGGTTGAACGACTCACGTTTAACCGCTGTGAGACGTAACATTGGCTACACCCCTCTTCCAGCAGCGCTATAATTTTACTAGCTCTCATTGCTTTTTCTGCCATTACGATAGACACAAAGATATCTGTTTTAAGTCACAATAAGGCAGAATTATGCGATAACCATAAATTGTTGTACTAAAAATAACGAAAAGTTACTTTTAGTTGCTTGATAACCTTTTAACCGCAAACCCGCGAAAAGTGTCACAAAATGAAAAAGGGATTAATAATTTAAAAAACAAAAGTTTTGAATTTGGAATGAACTTTTTTTCATACCCAGACTCTTTATTAAGTGCCAGTAACATAGTTTGGCTATTAAAACCTCTGAAGAACTAAATTATTACCAATAATGTTAAAAAATCAAACCCGCCCGTTTTTTTTGCAAAGGAGTGTATATAACTAAATATGATTTGATTCTTCTTCTTGTGCTTGGCGTTATTCCATCCTTTTTATAAATTCCACTATTCTACAAAAACTACTGAAACGAAGTGATAACGCGGTCTTGAGCATCCTCCATTGTGAGATCATTGGCTCGTAATATTATATGATTTTTTTGTGCAGATGCTATTATAATGCTAATCGTATTATTTAATGATCATTAAAATTTAAATCGAGTTAACAAATTAGCTATCGAAATTATGACCAAATTATCAATTATTCGTATGAATATCGATAAAACGATTGTCACGAATCAAACGTCATTTGGGCCTACCGGTGTGACGTCCGAAATGAATCCGCGTACCAACACGGAGACAATAATTAAACTGATTCGATGTACTGTGTTCGATAAAAGCAGATTAATGTTCACTACTGAAGGCTCCGTGGCAGAGCGGGCGAGTAGCCGGCTGTGAAGCGAGAGCCGTGGGGTCGATCCCCGCACCGAGACAAATGTTTGTGTGATCCACAAATATTTCCCCCGAAGTCTGGGTATTGTGAGACCGAAATGCTCTCGTAGTTCCTGATACCCACGACACAAGACTCGTATCTTACTGTGGGGTCAGGACTATGTATGTGACTTTTGGGTGTATATTTATTTATTTACTATATTCGGGCGCAAAACGGTTCAGTTTGATACAGCTATATAAGATGTTTCTGATGGTTATTGATGAAAAAAAGTTCGTAGCGCAGATCGAACATAGTATTAATGCTCTTCGATACAATTAATGAAATACAAATTTCAGTATTTTTTTAAATTATATCCCTAAGGGAAGAAAAGGAATAGGAAATAATATGTATTAGTATATGTTTATGGTCAGATCTATTTAGAATTTAATATGAATATTATTGCTCTTCGATACAATATAATACGCATTTCATTGGAATTTAAATTACTTTTTATCCAAGAAAAACTTTCAAGCGATGGAAGCCGTAATCAACATTACTTTAATGGTGTCAACTTATAGACAGATTGTAATTTCCAATTAAATCTATAACGTATTCTGATACTAAATCAATATTAAACCAACCTGACCCCAGCAGTAAATCTTTATGAACATCACGTGTTACGTAACAATGAACACCTATCAAACCTGGCACACCTTTGTGCTGTGTCTAGTTTAACATATTGCCAAGGTTCAAATGGGCGTTGTGGCAAAAGCATAAGCCGTATCGAAACAGGGTAAGGTAATGCCGATAACCAAATTTCATTTTCATAGAGAAGTGCTTTGGCTCCACCGTATTTTCTAATAAAAAGCATCTATACGTGAGTGGATGAAAATAAATTAGGTGGAACACAGATGGTGTACGGTTTTATGTATCTATAAATCTATTTTATGCAATGCTGTTGTCTTTTAGGCTAAATTTATTATCGACTAGCATTCGCTCGCGGCTCCGCCCGCGTGAAGTTCTGCACCGTTATATTATAAATATCTTTAAATTGTCATAACGTTTTTATTTATAAATCGATTGATATGAAACAAACACTAAATGTTCAGTGAAGCTTACCACAATATATTATTGAATTAAATTAATTTAAATAGATTTGCTGGATTGATGGTCTATATACCCAAAGCCAAGAGTCAAGGGTGAGAATCTATTGTATCTTCGAAAGCGTCAAGAAAATATCATCTCGTCGGAAATAAAATACACGTCAATCCAAACGAATCCAGTGTAACGTACATATTTATGACACAAGTCTAGTAGCGAATACATATGAAGGTACCTATGGGAATAACCGCGTTAATGATTAAATCTCGAGCCCTATCGACAGCTGTCTATACATATTAATTTGTTATTGACGATCTATATCGCTCACCTAGTAATATACTGGCTCATATGTTAAAGAAACTGTGAAAATTTTAGAACTGAGTGAAGTTTTGAAGTGAAAACTTCTTTAGCGGCGTTGAGCACTTTTTGTAGGATGGGTATAAAATGTTACCTACAGCAGTGTGCCTAGTTTGATATTTATTTTACAATGTCATTACATTTAGGGAGGTTAAATTTGGTGCAAACCCGGACTCAGGCCTTTTGTAAGAAAAGAGTCCTGCAATCGACCTGGTATTACTCGTATTGCAATAGATTCTTCCAGTTAGGTCGAAAGCATTGTGTAGATTTAGATCATGTACGCTAATTAACTCATCTCCCAGGGAATAAAGAACATCACTTTTTCTATTGGTGCTCTTTTGTTTTGAACATTTTTTAATTGTAATAGACATTTTAAATTTTAATTCTCAATATTACTTTCGTTGAGTTAGAATAGTATATTTTTTAATATGATAGATGTATTTCTTGATTATCGACCATAATATGCGATGGATCGTTTTTTTCTATCAAAGAGATTCTATAGTCAGGTCGATCTCAAAACATTTACAGATAGAATCACATTAGATAATGGGAGAAATTAATCAGCGTTTTGTCAAAGTACTCTAGAAGAGGGTATTCAATCTGGCCGGTACCTTTGAAGTACCGTTTTAATTTGGCCAACAATGGAGCTAAAATGTATTGTAATCGAAAAAAAAATTAGCTAAGATTTTAAATTTACCTCATCAAGATTTGAAGAAAAACATCTTTGCTAGAGATTTTTTCTTTTTTTCTTGAATCGTGACCTTCAAAAAGAACATGCATTCTACGCTTATGTACAAAGCCAGAGATCCATATAGACAGTACACAATATGACACTTATCACAAATGCTTCTAAAGATTAGAAATAATAGAAAATACTTGTTACACAATAGAAATGCTTTTATCTACAAAAATATAAAAACGGGGATAAAAATAACATTTCATAAGTTATTTTTCCAGCTCACCAACATCTAAGCCAACAACAGGTCCAATATTTGTACAACGATCTTTACCAATGGCAGAAAGCTCTCACATATTAAAGCTTTCAGATAAATGTGTACTATCAGCTTCATTTCGGGAGTTGGAGATTTAAGCGATACCAACATTGTTTTTAAATGCCCCAACGATTGCAAATGGATTCCAGATTTGAACGTTTGATAAGATTTGATCATTAGCGTTTCTGTTTTGATTTATATTCTCATTCGTCTGTCGTAGTCTGCACAGTGTATTGACGCTCACCTCATTAGGCTTGATGATTGATTCAATTTGACTGATAAACGGAAAGACATAGAAAAACCATCAGTCATCATTATATTAATTTAATTTGACAGCCTTCGAAGCGTAATGGTTGGTATCTGTCTATGAAATGAGACGATGGCGGTCCGATTTCCACATCAAGTCAAATATTTATGTGACCCGCAAATATATTTGTTTCGGATTTGGGGGAGTGGATCGGAACTTCTTCGTAGGTTCTGATACCCATAACAAAAATATAAGTGAAATGCAAAAGATTTTCTCGTTAGATACAGGTGGTTTACTTGATTGGTAGAGCCACGCTGTAGACCGTTTTGTCTACAGCGTGAATGGGCTAGCTCCACCACCTTGTTACCACTATCCGAAAACCGAAGTAAAGTAGCAGTTTGTTGCTGCATTTCGTATGCTGAGTGAGATACGAAGACACGTTACGCGCCTATTAGTGTATAAAGTGACTTGCTCGTTTGGTCTATGCTATAAAAGAGGCGAGAGTATCACAGAAAACTATAATTTACGTCGACCTGTCATAAGATTCTTATTTGCAAATTGAGTAACGCGGCTTCGTGATTGACTATTCCTGTTAACTACTAGTCTCGTCGTGCGATAATGTTTCTTCATCAAAATAAAGATTAATAAAAAGAAAGTAATGCTAGGACTCCGCCATCTATCTGAGTGGTAGAGCCACGCTGTAGACAGTTTCGTCTACAGCATGAATGGGCCGGCTCGACCGGCTCGTTAACACTGTCTTGCAGAAAACCGACTTAAAGTAGCGGTTTGCTGCTACGTTTGGTACGGTGAGTGAGATATCCGAGGCCCAAATCCTCCTACCCCTTCCCAATCCCTAATTATTCTCTTCCTTTAAGGTTGACAACGCGCATATGATTCTTCTGGAATTGTGGGCGTACATGGGTGGTAGAGATCACTTACTATCAGGTGACCCACATGCTCGTTTGCCGGCCTATGCAGTAAAAAATCTATCAAATTAAATTATATAGACTTCCCCATTTTCGTAATACATTCTAAATCTATTAGCCGAATAACCATTCTCCTAAAACATATCTTCTTAAGTCCGGACTCCACGAAATCAAATTCAGTAATACGATCCCGAAGCTATATACTTAATGATAAAACGTAAGGGATTTCGAAATACCGTTTGGATTTCATTTTCTGTCTCGGTGACTATTTCTGCAACGATTTCGAGGAGATTTCGACGAAAAGTAACTTACCTTGAAGATTAGCAGCGGATCATTTGTGCGACACACGGGCGTTTAGTTTATGTATCAGAATATGTCTGTGGCACCGAAGCACCTAAACGAGGTTTTTTTTTTATTGGAAGGGTTTGAAAAAAATCTCTTAGCTGCCATCAACAATTTTTAAACGGCTTAACAGATTCTTCAAGGATAGTTAAGAAACGTCTTGATTAAATCAAAACACAACACAAGGTAAGTAGGTCCCTCGTATGCCAGAGGCCGTCTGGGTTGGTATCACCGCTTTATCTATTTCTGCCGACAAGTAAAAGTGTGTAAACACTGTTGTGTTTCGGTTTGAAGGACATTGAAGTCAGTAAAATTACTGGGCATTATGAGACTTAACATCTTATGTCTCGGAGTGACGAGCGCAGGTCAGTGCCATGCAGTGCTTTGTAATTCAAAGTTCTGTGTGGTGTTGCTTTTGTTTGTGGGTAGGCTTGGCGCTTACCATCAGGCGAGCGCATTGCTCGTCTCGTCATTCCATCAAATAAAAAAAAAACCTTACGAATTAAAAAAATGCATTCATATCGGTCGATTACTTTAATCGCTACGATAAACAACTCAGATAAACATCTATACACACACACACACACTGAGAGATAGACAAAGAGGTGATACCCCTAATTTTATCAGGGCTTAAAAAGGTCACTATTGCACATCACAGCAACTAAATATCTGTAGCCTATTTCTTCCTACAATATTAGATCGTTCAGGGAATTGAAGGAAATTAATGTTTTTTTTATTTGGATGTTGGCTGCAAATGGCAGTCGTATGTCCCATCGTACAATCGAAACTCGACACCGATTTAAAATTAATCCCCCATCCTCTGAGTGCTTTCTAATCCGAAGACCTTTTTTACAGATTATAAGTAGCGATGTATACGCAAGAGAGATCAGACCCCGAATATTGAATTAGTCAGCATTTTCATTTTGTGGATTTTTAATCTGATCGTTAAGGTTGTGTTGAAGTATGTATCTAATTAATGAGTAATAAATACACCCAGCAGTCACACACATATACATGTTCCAAATGAGAATACACGTGAGAATTTTTTTATTCCACGAGGCAACAAAAACATGGGTTATTCTTTCATATCGGAATCTTTAATATTTTTTTATGACAGCCCGTAGCTGTAAAGCGTAGTAGCAGCAGTGTATTGTGACTGTAGTGACCCACTATGGCCGGTTTTAACACCATTTGTACTCTGGTCGCTATCCGTATGGATATAAATATCATACTACCAGCAGTTTAAAGAGGTAAAGACTAATTTGAAATTGAATACAAATACATAATACCACAGCCATCACATGCTTATAAATACCGATAGTAGGCGCACCGAGCCACCCGGGTGCCCAACCAGCGCCGAGGCCCTTCCTCTGCCTCGCCAAGAGTTGCACCGTCAGGGCATACGTCAGCAGCATGACGCCGAGAGGTATATAAAACGAGATGATGGAGCCGATAGCCTTGTACAGCGGGTCGGGGACCTGACAGGAGCCGCCAACCAGCACTGATTCTGCGTTCTGAAAAACAAAAGGAATTTAGAAGGGCACTTTTACGGTTATGGGAGAATCGCTACTGAATATGTATTTTTATTCTAGACGTATTGACTGCACTACACCTGATGGTAAGCGCAGTGCAGTTAAAAAAACTAGTGACCACCGATAAACGATGAGTTTATCCGTGGTCACCAGAATCATGTCGGCCTGTGTAAATACTTTTCACTCTCCGACGAGGGAAGAAGCAAATCGAGGGGCCTGCAACAGTATAGGCAGATGTCCGATGCAGGCATAGGGATACAACAATGTACAGTTGGGTACAAAATATATCTGGTACCATCCCCCCAGCGTAAAATTGGACTCAAAAGCATTTAGGATAGGCAAAGTGAATGAGACAAAGCGTGATGTTCTAGCTCCAGAAAGTCTTAGAAATTGTTAAGATGTATAATCCATCAGGTACAAGAATAGCTATGTAGGATAAAAAGACTGGAGCGCAGTTTTGGCGATTATCAAATCCCAAAGTATCGCCAACATTTTAATAATAACTAGCCTTTTGGTTTTAATTTAAATTCTATACTATTTTATTACTGATCAGTATTAGTTGCCTTGTACGTATATCCGGATTTCCGATTTTTACCCAAGATGTCAAGAGCATTCGACTAAAGTAAGTAAAAAAATAAAAATCCGCATCTAAATCGGTCCATTCTTTTAGGCACTACGCCACCACACATACATAAAGATCACAGACAAATAAAGGAATCAGACTTTAAAACCCCTCGTTGAGTTGAAACACAATATTTAATTGTAATCTTTGTTTACTTCAGACGAGACGACTTTTGAAGGTCTTCGAAGAAATACAATCAGCTTTTATCAACATAATCTTTATATATATAATTCTTCTGTGAGTGTGTATGTTCCTGAACTTCTCTTAAACGACTGGACCGATTTTGATGAAATTTTTTGTGTGTGTTCAAGGGGATCTGAGAATGGTTTAGATTCACAATTTTGTCCGCTGGCAATGTTTTTTTAATTAATTTTTAATTTATTAGTAGTTGTTGATTTTGGAATGTTTTACATTGAATCGCTCTGTGCGTGTGTCTCGCCAAAACTCGAGACTGGCTGTACCGATTTGGACAGGACGGGACAGGCCGGGACAGGGACGGGACAGGGACGGGACAGGACAGGACAGGACAGGACAGGGACGGGACAGGACAGGACAGGACAGGACAGGACAGGACAGGACAGGACAGGACAGGGACAGGGACAGGGACAGGGACAGGGACAGGGACAGGGACAGGGACAGGGACAGGGACAGGGACAGGGACAGGGACAGGGACAGGGACAGGGACAGGGACAGGGACAGGGACAGGGACAGGGACAGGACTGTCCCACCGGGGGGAGGTGGAAGACGACCTGACTTAGGTCGTCGAAGTCAATTAAATATGCGACGGGCTACCTCACGTGCTATGGTGCAGTACCTCACTTAATTGCATTTAATGTAAATGAAACATTTGTATCAAGTTTTGACCACATTTTAAACAAATATATGTAGGTGATACGAAGTTCACCGGGTCATCTAGTTAATATTATAAACTAATTAATTAATGACTAATGATCAATTAATAAACTTCGTTTAATGAAGCTGTTGAAGTAATAAATGACCGAAAACCATCGATTACCAATATAAACGTGATGTTTGAATGGCGACGTAAGCCTTTGATAACGTTTAATTAATTTAATTCGATGCAAATGTATTCATATTACGAGGACGATCATCAATACGCTGGATTTGTTATTATTGATCACAGTTCGTTTATTTGTTAATTTGATAGCATCAGTTTGTTCAGTGGCTTAGTAGAGCCGATTGGAATTTCGTTGATTCTTGCTAAGAATAAAAGTTTGTGGCTTCGATTCCAATTGAACTGCACAATTATTTGGTTAAAACTAATATACACTTCTACACTAATATTATACAGAGGAAAGATTAGTATTTTTGTATGTAACGAATAAACTTAATAACTACTGGACTGATTTGAAAAATTCTTTTACCATTAGAATCCTACATTATCCCTGATGAACATAGGATAGTTTTATCTAGGAAAAAGCAGATCGCGCGGGCGGAGCCGCGAGAAAAAGCTAGTATATTATAAAGAGGTACAGTTTATGAATTTGCTTGTAGGGAATAATATCTGGAATTACTAATTCGGTTCTGAAAATGGTTTTACGAATAAGAAGCAACATTAGCCTTAACTGCTACTAAAATATATTATATGACAATGGGGTAAACAACATGAAAATTATATTCATACAGAGTGACTACGAACTTAAGTGCTATTTAAATTATATTTATTAGTGTTTGACAGGAGCTCATACCACCTCTGATATAGCAGAAGATAATGAGGAGATATGTACAAGTTTATATATTATTTCATTAGGGTTGGCGCACACTAACATGAGAACGGTTCCAATTATTATGTCGTTCGATAAGGCTGTAAGTAAGGCAAATCATAAAAATGACGCTGACTCCCAAGAAAATTATTAAACATCTGCTGATCCAATCGCTGTATAAAAGTATATTATGCGTAATATGAATTTATTGTGAAACTTTCTGTCAGTGCAAAATTTGTGTTAGTGCGCTTATGTAGAAAATGTTTTAATTTCTGTTATTTTATAATCTTAGACAGAAATTTTCTAATGAATTCTATTTCAATTCAAATTTGTGATTGAATAACAAAAACATTTTAAACAAAATGATGAAATAAAAACATTTAAAACGCTGTCGCCGCGCAGCATCTCTGTCACTCAAAACTTCCATTCTAGTAGAGTTATACATGATATAAATCGACAAGGTTATTAGCGTGGGGGTACGGCCTTAATGTTCTTAAGTTGTGAGATAGAACAAAAGTATTCTCAAAGGGGTTACACGTAAGAAAGTCTTTTGTAATCGTAAAACCAATATAAATTATATGTATAACGCATAAAACCCCACCGTTAAATATCAGAAAACATCTGCAACTTTTAAACACTTGAACAATTCTACAAACATAGCTAAGAACCTTCTTTCAAAAACCGTATTCAAGTCAGTTTGTACATTTATGTCCTATGATGCAACAGACAAACAAACACACAGAGAGACAAAAGGTCAAATTTATAACATCCAATTTTTTGTAGAGAACTAAAAATGAACAGATGTCACTGACACGTCCATAAAGAAAGCGCTAAATTAAGCTAGAGAGACGTGCCGACGCATTTATAAGATAAAAGCTCTATTTTCAAAATGAAATCGGTCTGAAAATTAATCGTCTTAGACGAGAGTTTTTCACAACCAATTTATTATAATCCGAGTAAATAAGATCCAAACCGTATATAGTTTTGAAGTCAGTTTTGAATAACCAATTAGAGCGATATTTAAACGAGTAAGAGTAAGTGTAAGTGTTAGGATATCTTAATTAACAGTGTGTCTAACAATTTTATCATTGAATACGCACCAAAGACATTTTTGTGCTGTTTTCGATTGAACTTTAGTATAGTAACCTAAACATGTAAAATGTGTGCTTGGCGAAACACAATAAATTCTAAAATCCAGTAGAAATCAGGAACATTATTAGTACAACAAAAAAAAAGAAAGAAGTGGCAAAGAAATCGGTCTCAACAAGATAAAACAATATTAAACAACTCGTCTGATGGTAAGCCACACTTGCCCATAAGCAGAAATAACACCACAGAACTTTCAAATACTCCCAATGCCCAGTTATTTCATTGGTTTCAATGTCCTTCAAACCGAAACATACTTACACACTATGCTTGGAGGCAGAAATAGACAGAGCGATAGTCAGACGGCCTTTTGTATACGAGGGACTTACCAGTTACAATCTAGTAACTTAGTTATCACCAACACGCGCCTTTATTTTCCTTTATTTTTTTTCATAAATGTAGTCGATAAAACATCCATTTTGAGATACTTCCAAATGGCATCGCGTGCCCATATATCCCCAGGGATGTTTTTCAATTATCCGGGATAAAATGTGTAGTGTATTACTCCATCACACAAAATATACCCAAGTGATACCGGCTGACATTTTCGGAACTAAAAGGAAACAAAAACACGAATTGTGTTTAGGTTGCGAAATCAGGGTCTTGAGTTTGGTTCCCGGATCGGAATAAATGTGAGTTAAATCGAACAGCATGAGTTGTTCCGGATTTGAATTTGTAGTCGTTAATGATACAAGATTTCTTTCTAGTTGATAATAGGATGGAAATAGGTGGTAGGTCTATCGTATGCGAGAGTCCGTCTGAGTTCGTACCACCGCTTTGTCGATTTGTGTTTCGGTTTGAAGGACATGAATATCCTACCACCCGCAAATTCATTTAATTTTGTCCTAATTTACAACCATAATGTGCATTTTACCTCAAAAAAAAAAATGTTTAATGTACCTTACCACCGTAGTATCTGAAGTTTAAAACTCAAATGATATTTACGTCCCAATTTCACAGTTATTTTTGCTAAATGTACCAAATTTTTCGGGTCGTAAAGGCACTTTTTTTAAGAATTTCGAGGAATGGAATATACAGATCGATAGAGAATTAAATTCTGAACAAAACTGTATATATAACTCATTTTCGCCCAAATGTCCTTTACGACCTTTGAGCCCAGAGGTATCGATATCTTATCTATTTCTATAGCCATAATTCTCGCTCACACCTTTTACGGACCAATGATTAAGAATTAGAACTCTAGGTTCAAGGCACACGCGGTCAAGTCACTTTCGTGGTAGACAATTTACTGAAGAAATTTTAATTTCACGCCTACTGGTTGATGATTGGTTTTTTTCGTCGCCATTGAATGGACCGGGGTTAAGAAATCTTTAATGTTTGAAGAATAATGTTTATAAGAGATAATACCTAAAAATAAATGCGTTTTATAAGAATTTAGCTTTCAATATGAATTCTTGAAACCTAAATATAATTTAAATTAATCGATTGATGTGACCATGACAATATACTACTAATATTTCAAATGTGTCAATTTTTTTCTTATTTGATTGAATAACAAGACGAGCAAGGCGCTCGCCTGATTGTAAGCGCCACGCCTGCCCATAAACAGAAGCAACACCACACAGAACTTTGAATTATAAAACACTGCATGGCACTGAACTGCGCTCGTCACCCTGAGACATATACTATGTAGTCCTGACCCCACACTAGGTTAACCTGTATCGTGGGTATGAGGAACTACGAGGGACTTGCGGTCCCACAACACCCAGACCCGAAACAAATAAAATGAAATTGTCTCGGTGCGGGAATCGAATCCACGGCCTCATCGCTTCGCAGACAACTACTCGCCTATTGTGCTACGGAGGTTGTCAAATAAAACTGAACTTTTTTTGAGTCGTATTTATTTTTTTCTATTTACCAATCCATCGAATGTCTAGACTAAGGAGAACAAACATATGTGTAAAATATATACTTAAATGATTACTTTCATTCATAAAACATAACTTTATAGCCCCAAAGGTGTTAAAGTAAACGGCCCAAAGTCCCAAAGATGACAAACTGTACATTAAAACTTCAAAGAATAATCCCAAGACCCGCATTTAGCATTACACGTGTAGATTATTTATTTAGAACCTATAAGGATAAGTTTTTACACATTTACACACCGAGATTGGGACTTTTTTTTTTATCGTGGCTGGGCAAATTGACTACGCTACACCTGATGGTAAGTGTAGCGCAATCCAAGAATAGTGTCGACCAACGATAAACAATTTGTCCATCGTAGGTCGGCAAGATCATGCCGGCCTGCCAAAGGGCCAACATCATTCAGGGTAACTTATTTAAATAGCTTTAATCATCCGAATAGATAGATACATTATTGTTTCTTTTTCTATATTGTTACTGGTATATAAAAACCATAAGAGAGTTGATTCGGAATGGTAAAGTCATGCTGTAGACAGTTTTATCTACAGCATGAATGGGCCAGCTCGACCGGGTCGTTATCACTGTCTCACAGAAAACCAATGTAAAGTAACGGCTTGCTGCTGCGTTTCGTATAGTGAGTGAGAGGCCTAAATAGTATTTTTTAACTATTTTCAACTATGAATTACTAGTTTGACACTTCGTCAATAGCTAATAGTTTTCTGCTATCCTTTAATATGAAATCCAAACAATTCGAGGTTGTCTGGTAGAGATCGCTTATAGCGATAAGACCGCCTTTTGTAATTTGATTTAGTTGTAAGGTTCTTTATGTATAATTTTAATTATTAGTGTGCAATAACGAGTTATCTATCTATCAATAGTATTCTATATGAATTCGAAAACTATGAACGTGTTTATAACTCGTACTAGACCTACTGTTTGATGTTTCGATTCGAAAAATCTTACATGAGTTGGCCCGTATATGAATTTCTGCCCTATATGGCGATAGACACGCCACCTATCACACCATGGGAGGGAGAAAAGTCAGCGAAGAGTGGGTTTTTAGTTGCATCTACCCCTTTGAGGATGCTTACGTAAGCTTTTGTTAAGTTTTGTGCAATACTCGTAATGAGTAACGCGTCAGAAGACAACGTCTGTGTAAAGTTCACTCATAAGATTTTTGATATGAAACTTCTTTAGCACCATTGTGATTTGAAAATTCGATGAAACGAAAATGCGACAGTAAACAGAGACAAACATATTCATAAGTAGGATTTAGCCTGCGAGAGAATGAGATAGACTACAAGTATACAGTGTTTTCTGTAATCTTCGTCTCCTCTTTGTTTATTACATGTTCTTGTAGGCTTCTTTTCTGAAGTTTTACTTCTGCCGTACGTGAATTGCACTCACACACTTTTTTAATAATCACAACTTCATTCACTTCTATTAATCATCTCTAATATGATTATTTATTTATTTAAACTATATTGTACGATATGATAAACAGCTTAGAAGACTAAAAATTATAAAAGAAAGTACAATTGGTGACCTTAGGACAATCTTTTACAGGCAACCATTATTACAGATTAATTATAATTGCCTTAATTATAGCGAATTATAATAATAATTAATACAACCAATATTTACATAAATATTCCGGACCCCACATTAGGTTAGCTTGTATCGTGGGTATCAGTAACGGTCCCACAACACCCAGACCCGTATATATTTGTAGATCACACAAACATCGGTGTGGAAATCGAACCCACGGCCTCACGCGTCGCAGTAGGCTTCTCGCCCACTGTGCCACGGAGGTTGCCATTATAAATATTATTAAAACAAAAATATCATTGAACATAATTATTGAAATATATACTCCATTTAAATATCCCAGACACATTTCCAAATTAAACATTATTAAGCCTTTATATCAAATTCACCAGCGCATTTAATCCGGGGTTCATTTATTTCGGTGTCAGGCAAACTTCTGCCATCATTAATAACGCACAGAGAAAATGAGATATGGTTATTAAAACAAACAATAGTTTACATTGAATGAACATTGTGAAAATTTCACAAGGTCCCTTGTATGCGAGAGGTCGTCTGGGTTGGTACCACCGCTTTGTTTATTTCTGCCAGTCAGTGTGTAAGCACTGTTGTGTTTCAGTTTGAAGGACAGTGAAGCCAGTGAAATTACTGGGCGTTATGAGACTTAACGTCTTATATCTCGCGGTGACGAACGCAGTTCAGTGCCATGCAGTGCTTTGTAATTCAAAATTCTGTATGGTGTTGCTTCTGTTTATGGGCAGGCGTGACGCTTACCATCAGGCGAGTGCCTTGTTCGTCTCGTCATTCAATCTAATAATAATAGCGTCACTTGGAAAAGCAAAAGTACTAAAGCTCGAATACATGAACTTTACGGTAGAGCATTTTAAAGTTGTTTTTTTACGATGAAAATGAAGACAATAGAAGGGTCCGACCCAAATATTTAAGCATAAATTAATCCACGTCAAAACCCTAAAAGTTTACTTAATTCTATTCATTTCGCATAACGCTATTAAATCGGAAATCCTTAGCAAGTAGATTTGTGACACATTGCTTCTCCGGAAGGACAGCTAAAAGCATTTACATTGTAAGTCACTGAATTAGATAAATTATTGTCTATTATTGTATTTACATTGCACCAAATTAACTATAACTTGTTTTTTCATGTATATAATAATAGTAAAGGATGAATTATTAGGTATTTTGTGTGCAGTCAATACCTTATTTATTTGTAACATATACTTAAGTTTGCATTAAATTTCAATGGCAATAAGTTTTAAGCAGATTATAATGCAAATAACTGTCTCTGAATATCAACAGTGAAATGAAATAGTTTATTAATCATGTAGGAAATTGAAATAGCGCTTATGACCAGTCAGTAAAAAAGTAAAATAAACTTATGTATAGAAATCAATATTAACTACTGTATACATAGCATACATAGTATCATGAAAATACACTATGTAATTACACTAAATGTATTTATTTATCTATTATTATTTTTCCATATTTTAACTATGGCAAGGTCCAGAGTTGTTAAATATTTGAGGGGGGGGGGGGATATGGACCGTAGGCATTACCGTGTATAATAGGCATATTGTTTCATTAGTGAACAATGAATCGTTGAAAATTATTATGGATTTGTTTATAGCCTACTCCAACATTTTGTTTAACGAACAAGGTGGATGTGTGTATTTTATCAATTCTTGTATCCGAAACCGCCGAAACTTTTCAAAATTGTTGCCAAGTTAGATTGTTTTCAATTAAATCTCTTCAATCGCGTTTATAGTTTGTTATTGTAAAACTCGAAACTGCAATTTATGTTTTAACTCCCTCGAAAATTTCGTTTCGTTATATTAAATAATTGTTTATTTTTTGGTCGCTCGCCTGAAGCGAAAACAGTTTGGATGTAGTTTTGCAAATTAAATTATCATGCAGAATTAAAGTTCATAATTTTATTTAAGTGCGGTTATAAATCTTTCATTGAATTAATTGTTGCTCGAAGCAATGTTTTTTATTTCACTTGTTTTCGCTCGCTACTTCACCTGCGTGAATATTAATATTTGATGACGGAGTATAGAGTAAAATATAACTCCTCAACGGACAATATGACACTCATCGCGATTGTGTTATTATTTTGTAATTTAATGCCAAAGCTGTATCTACCACTAAAAATAAGAAAGAAGAGGGAAGAAGCATTTATACAGGCTGGCATGATTCTGGTGATCACCGATAAACTCATTGTTTGTCGGTGGTCGCTAGTTTTTTGGACTGCACTACGCTTGCCATCAGGTGAAGTGCAGTCACTTTGTCGGATAAAAATAAACTAAGTAACAAAACTTAAAAACTGTCCTCAAAAAATAATACTGAAAACTTAAAAATAACGGTGTCTGTGTCTTTGCCGGTCAACTGAAATTGCTCCGACTCCAAAGGGACCTATAGATATTGTTATTTTTTACTTTTCAGTAAAAAAAAGGAATCAAGCCCGAGACCTCAGCGCAGCAGTCGCAGTCGTACCGCGTATGCATTACAACTGTGGTACCAGGTAGTCAGTTATGACGAGGAGTTAAATCTACGAAAATTAAATAAATACCTTAGAGTACTTGAGGCTCAGTGGGAGACTCATGGCTGTAGACAGTATCCATACGAAGGCAATCTTGACAGTCACTCTCTTCCTTGTTTTGTTCCTGCCGAACCTCATCGGGTACCGTAGTGACAGGTATCTGCATAACATTAAGTACAATTATAAGCTGGCGGTGGCAAATATTGGGACTTAGGGGGTCGACAGTATACTAAAAGTAGGCACACCTAGAATATTATTGTAAAAAAAAATATTAAGACTAATTGAAAATATATGATCGCAAATATATGACAGCCTCCGTGGCGCAGAGGGCAAGTAGCCGACTGTGAAACGTGAGGCGCCGGGTTCGATCCCCGCACCGAGAGCTAAGCCTGAGGATTTGGGTTTCCAGATATCTCACTCACCGTACGAAACGCAGCAGCGAGCCGTCACTTTACGTCGGTTTTCTGTAAAACAGTCGTAATAATCCGGTCGAGTCGGCCCATTCATGCTGGTGACATAACGGTCTACAGCGTGGCTCTACCATTCAGTGGATAGAAGTAGTAGTAGAGAAGAATAATAAGATGTCTCACTCACCTATCCACACTTATGGTGCAGAGATGCATGATGGATGCTGTGCAGAGCAGAACGTCCAGACAAATCCAGGTGAGACAGTAGACGGCAGGTAAAGGGAAGTAACCTGGAACAAAGACGCCATTTTGAATTATTTATGATATAGATATTCCGTTATAGTAATCAATAATTATAATATAACT
Organism: Amorpha juglandis; assembly: GCA_949126905.1. Lineage (NCBI taxonomy): Eukaryota > Metazoa > Arthropoda > Insecta > Lepidoptera > Sphingidae > Amorpha > Amorpha juglandis. Next base: position 3,804,437 of record OX421368.1, read on the forward strand.
TTATTGATGACTTAATTTTTTTATTATTTAAATAAATTAGTTGGCTTGGGCCTCCGGATATCTCACTCACTGTACGAAACGCAGCAGCAAGCCACTACATTATGTCAGCTTTCTGTGAGACAGTGGTAACGACCCGGTCGAGCCGGTCCATTCATGTTGTACACAAAATTGTGTACAACGTCGCTCTACCACTCGGTAATGCTAAGATGCTTATCTTCTATTAACAGAAACAAAGCCATTGGAATCGTGCGAGCATTGAATTTCTTTAAAAAAAGGAGTATGATAATTATGATATATGATATTTTTAACCGCCTCCGGCAGAGGGCGACTAGCCGGCTGTGAAGCGAGAGGCCGCGGGTTCGATCCCCGCACCGAAACAAATGTTTGTGTGATCCATAAATATTTGTTTCGGGGTCTGGGTGTTGTGAGACCGAAAGTCTCTCGTAGTTCCTGATATCCACAATACAAGACTCGTATCTGTTGGGTGTATTTATTTATTTTATAACTGAGTCAAGGATTTTCCAGGAAATGCTCTTCTATAAAGCAAAACCTTTGCGCATTTACCAATTAGTAAAACGCGTATTTTTACTTTGGCAAACATTTTGTGAGTCACACGCTAACATAATGTAACTTATAATGTAACATTCAATGATCACGTCATATTAGCTGTAACATGATCTTGAAAAGGGCAGCCTAAATGTCGATGCTACTTTAGGCTTATTGGGGTGGGGTGGACCCGAGAGAGGGGAAAAATACGAAAATATTTGATAACGATTTCTTATGTTTACGCGAATTTAACTTATTGAAATAAAACTAATTTAATCGGATGAAACGGTCCGAAACGGTCCACCCTGTGACCACGAAGGCTGAAAAGCTTTCGAAACGTCGGGATCAAAATAAAAAAAACGCGATAAAATCCGTTTAAAATAGTTTTAATCCAACGAAAATATTTTATATACTCTATACGCTCTCACGCCTATACTCCCCGAAGGGGTAGGCAGATGTGTAACCAGTACACCCATATTTTGCCGAGCGAATTCCGTCCCATGATGGGATAAGGGGCGAGCATTTCATGACAGAAACCCAATATCACTTTACCCAACCCAGGGATCGAACCAGTGACCTCAGCCCAGCACTCCAACTGCGCCAAGGTGTGTGGATCGCGTTCCAGGATCAGCCAGTGTATATCCGGTTCTCACGAGGAGCTTGCGACATGACTTCATGGATATTTGGGGCGAGGTCTATAGTATTAGGTCTACAAAAACTGACCGTCAAGAGTCAGAATGCATGACTTGTACCTTTGTACTTGACTTGTACATGGACCCTCTTTTAGTATTTTTTCTTTTACCTTTTTTTAAAAACCTTAATATAAGAGTTATTACCCATAATATACCCTAATCCCAAACTGAACAAATTATACAGTCTTGCCAACTTTAAAATTAACATATTTTCCGTTACACGCTGTCATACCGACCGCAGTTTGCGCATATTTGCACAACACGTGGGCGAGGAAAGCTTACCAACAAAATATGCGAGCCACCGCTCCTGTCCGCAACATTATCAAAGTATTTTTAAATATAGAACGTATTTTGCATATTTACTTTTCCATTAGGAGAATAAAATTGGGGAGTTTTGGCGGGAATTCTGTCAGTGCAGTTCATCGCTTATTTTAATTTATTTCATAAACTAGTTTAGAGTTGTGTTTGTTTTATAAAAGTGGTGTGGATTTGTTCAATAAACATTGACGGTGATGAACAGTGTATGGAAACATTGAAAGAAGTGAATTAAGCATCGTACTGAAAGCAGTTAACACCAAAACTCCGGCAAGACCTTGAAATCGACCTCACCCGTGTTTCATCGTTCTTGTAAAAATAAATTTAGAATAAAACATACTTGACACTGGCAAAATGCATAATAATGCGAAAGCCATAAATAAAAAAGAAGAAGACGAATAAAATTGTGTTAGAAATTACGCGAGACGAGTATTACATTAGCCACAAAACAGTTATCAATTATATTCATAGTTTATTGGTCACGTATACAATGTTACTGCTTTACAGACCACAACCCCATGTCAGGGATTCTCTATAGACCCTATTCTAGGTATACGAGATACACTCGTATACGAGAGGCCGTCTGGGTTGGTACCACCGCTTTGTCTATTTCTGCCGCCAAGCAACAGTTTTGTGTATCGGTTTGAAGGACATTGAAACCAGTGAAATTAATGGGCATTATGAGACTTAATATCATATGTTTCGGGGTGACGAGCGCAGTTCAGTGCCATGCAGGGTTTTGTAATTCAAAGTTCTGTGTGGTGTTGCTTCTGTTTATGGGCAGGCGTGGCGCTTATCATCAGACGAGTGCCTTGCTCATCTCGTCATTCAATGAAATAACTAAAATAATAAATAAATGGACCGTTCTTTAATTCATTATAACGGTCCAGTCATTTTAGCTTAAATTAGGTAAGAATCTCGGAATTCGAGATACCCAGCTGTAAATCTGTAAATACTTGTATATTGACACCCTAAAAGTTGTCTCAAAACCTACATATGGTAGGGTGTGCGCAACTATTAAATTTCAAGGTCAAAGGTCACAAAAATCGAGCCGCGAGCAAAAGCTAGTATAACATAATAGTTAATAAAAATTGACAAATATTTATAATCATTGATTTATCGATAGTTCATCAACTATATATGGCGCGTTTTCAACCGGAGGCACCGTTTGATCTGAAGTGATCCTGTGACCGCGCGCTCTCCGCTCTCTATCTCGAAAACGGTTCACCTTATGAAAAAAAGTTTTAAACAAAATTTGTAGAGAATTTTGTATTCTACAATATTGATGATGGATACAAATAACAAAAAACCCATAGGAAATGAGATATTTACAAAAAAGCGATTTTTGTGACCTTTGACCTTGAAATTTAATAGTTGCGCACACCCTACCATATGTAGGTTTTGAGACAACGTTTAGGGTGTCCATATACAAGTATTTACAGACTTAACAGCTGGGTATCTCGGATTCCGAGGTGAACTTACTAAAATGACTGGACCATAAGATTGAACTAGGACCGAACAGTAAACCAGCAGAGGTACCGCGTAATGAACTCTTGGACTATAGATTGATCACTTAGAATTTACCGAACTTGCAATAATGGTATTTAAGGGTTCCACTTTTTATTTTCAGGTAAGGACCCCTAAAAACAAATATTATGGACGCACATAACTTTTTTAATCGGAGTACAGTACACAACGTTTGTTATTAAGGTGATAAAAATTTAAAACAGACATAAAATTTCGCTTGCCTTGGCTTTCAGTGCAATAAAAGTCAAATTTGATGCATTCTTCCAAACCGTCACATTTCTATTTTATCATCTAATAAAATCTTCATAGCAATGGGTAAAATATGGACCCTAAACTATCCCAGCAATACAGCTAGTGTACTTATATATATGGACTATATAATAAACCCTCTTTGATTTAAGAGAAAACAAAAGGCATACATACATACATATACATGCATATGTATTTTATGCACGCACGCCTGTAATCTGCGAAGAGGTAAGCAGAATAACCAGTACATCTACGTTTCGCCAAGCATATTTCCGTCCCGCGATGTGATAGTGGTCGAGCTTATCATACCGGGCACAATTACAGTTTTTTTTTTTATTTGATTGAATGACGAGACGAGCAAGGCGCTCGCTTGATGGTAAGCGCCTGATACTGATACTGAGCAGTTCGTGATAGAAAAAAAAACATATTACTTTTACCCGACCCGGGGATCGAACACTAGACTTCTGCTCAGCAATCATGGCGCGTTAGCAGTACAACTGCGACATTATTGCATTTGAGGTTGGTTTCGAATCTGCTACTGTCGTCTCCGCAGTCCGTACCCCGCTGAGCTATCGCTGCTTCTAGTTACCATTAAATTGCGATAAGACTATTCCAAAACGATTTAATTCTTCGCACTGCCAGCCAGCACATTTAAACTTGAAAGAACGTTTGGCGTTGATAAATGAAGGCGCAGGCCGGCCTATGACGTCACTGTTGTTCGCTATTACTGTCGCATAGACTTTATTATGAAGGTTTTTTTTTTAATTCGTAACAGTGACGAAGGTTGGCAGTTTAATTACTGAAACTATTCAGACCTTGTTTTAGTTTCATTGAGAGTTTTTGTATATTGAAGTAAGTGATTTGCTAGTAACGTGTAGGATAATTAAATTACTGTTGTATTTTTTACTTCTATATACAGCCATATTGGACAGCCTTCATGGGGCAGGGGGCGAGTAGCCGGCTACGAAGCGGGAGGCCGTGAGTTCGATCCTCGCACAGAGACAAATGTTTGTGTGATCCATAAATGTTGGTTTCGGGTGTGGGTGTTCTGGGACCGGAAGTCCCTTATAGTTCCTGCTACCCAAGACACAAGACACGTATCTTACTGTGGGATGAGGACTATATATGTGACTGTTTGGTGTATTTATTTTTTTACTTATTCAAATATATGTAAATCATACAAATATTTCATCTCGGTGCGGGAATCGAACCCACGGCCTCTCGATTCACAGCCGGCTGCTCGCCCACTGCGCCACGGCGGCTATGAGACTACCAGAATGACGTAACACCATTCAATTACTAGAGTGGCGTACACACGGACGGCTCTATTCTGCCCACAGATAATCCACCGTTCCGCGCCACTGCACACAACTTTAATTTAATCATGTATTGGTGAATTTAGATGTTAAGAAGAGATTGCCGGTTAGGAAAAGTAACACTACAAAATGGATTAGATTTATGTAAAGGTCTGTTCATGATCAAAAAGTTTTTTTTATGGAAAAAAGGGGGCAAACGGGCAGGAGGCTCATCATCATCATCATCAGCCATAAGACGTCCACTGCTGAACATAGGCCTCTCCCAAAGATTTCCAGACCGACCTGTTGGAAGCGGCCTGCATCCAGCGACCTCCTGCGATCTTTATCAGGTCGTCTGTCCACCTTAAAGGTGGACGTCCAACGCTGCGCTTGCCAGTACGTGGCCTCCATTCCAGAACCTTTCTGTCCCATCGGTTATCGGTTCTGCGAGCAGGAGGCTCACCTGACGGAAAGTGATCACCGCCGCCCATGAACTGCAACACCGGAGGGCTTGCAAATGCGTTGCCGGCCTTTAAGGAAAGAATATTATGCTCTCTTCTTGATTTGTGTTAGATTGGAAATAATATCAGTAATTGTTTATTTTTAAGATTACGCCTGTATCCTTAAAGTTGTAGGCCGAGGTGCAACTCGTGCAAATTTGCTTCTCCCCTCTTTGGAGTGTGAAGAAGCATTTATATAGGCTGGCATGATTCTTGTAACCACTGATAAAGTCATTGTTTGTTGGTGATCACTGTTTTTTTGGACTGCATTGCGCTTACCATCAGGTGTAGTGCAGTCACTTAGCCGTGCCCGGATAAAAAAGAAAAAAAATCTAGTAATGTTTTATTTAAAGTAGAAATTGAAGTTAAACTGACTTGAATCAAAGTAGAGAAATTTAAATTGTTTGCCAATATTAACTGAGTGTTAATATTCACTAATCAATGTTTGCATCGCTTGATTAATGTGACTCAAGACATACATTATTAGTGGGTTTAAATATAGTTTATTGACTATTGAAGTTATTTTTATAACTAAAATGTTAATTTAGTAACATATTACTGACTAAAATAATCCATATTCTATTAAACGCCTTCAAAAAAAGATGCTCTCAATTCGGTGGGTTTTTTATGTATGTTCTTTTCCTTAGCGATATCAATAAATAGTCTATTTAAAATAAAAATACATTTAATATCGTTGTGACTGAGGTATCAATTAAAAAAATACTTGAGTTTTGGCGGTAGCCTCTTACCATATTGGATAGGCATAAACTTGACGATCGGTCGGTACGCTAGTTGTACCTCTACCTAGTTATGCACCCTGCACCAGTTCATAACATGATACCAATTTGCTTGATATTCAAATTACCTTATTTACTAAAGTAACGACTCTATGTAACTCTATCCGTTGAAAACATGATCATATTTCGCTGACCAATGAATTTTTCAGGTGTTCTTGCTTAGACTATAGTTCTTGGAACTAAATGAAAACATGCTGACAATAAAAGTGCTGATCTAGTGTCTAGCCGGTGACCTTGTTATGATCAAAATTCCTGGAACTGGATACGCATTGTAAATAAGTTAAGAGTATAAATAAGGATAATTGTTCGATTTAATTTAGTCTGAAATAAATCTTCATCGTGAAGAGTTGGACTCTACATTTTTGATTCAAAAAACCTCGTGACGCTCCCGCGTAACTTTTATCTACCTACCCCTTTGGAGATAAATGAATATAAGATAGAAACTTGTAATGTTCAAAACCATTTAACTGAGCCTTTGCACGTGTTAATGGTTGCATACATCTGTCCTCGCCGTCCTATGGACCAAAATGTCCGTATATATAAAATACTTTGTGGACCAAAATAAGCCCATATTCAGATGTATGCATAGCCCACAATGAATCTCAATTGTTATGCATGTGGATGGCAATAAACATAACTTTCTTTACACAAAATAATAAGTAGCGGAGGACTAGCGGGGAATGATGCGGATTAGAGTTTGAGAAGTGGTAGAGCCACGCTGTAGACAGTTTTGTTTACTGCAAGAGTCGAGTTTCTGTCCCACAGAAAACAGAATAAAGAAGCAGCTTGCTGATGCGTTTTGCACGGTGAGTGATTTAGAGGACCAAATTCGAATTCGAAAACTGTGTACGTATTTATAACTCATACTGGACTTACAGTAATGGCTGCTGTTAGTCGATGCATAAGAAAACGAAAACTGTCATCGTTTCCAAAAAAATATCAAAATATGTACAAGACTAGGTCTTGGTATTAGTCAGTAGATTCTTAACATTATTAAGTAAGGTGAAAACTAATATGCGTCAGCTGAAAATTCTAAAGTCAAAGTGTTAAACTAACAATGTCGCGGCGAATAATATGACAAATTGCATTCAAGTTGTTTTAATCAATTTATGATCGCATCGGAAGGAACAACTTTCATTTATGTACAGAAAGAAAACTAATATTTGTACTAAGTGTGGACACATCTAATAATAGCCTTCGCAGCTAATTAATTAAGCTTAATTGTACGTTGTTAGGAAAAAAATGTGTTAATTTTACTGGTACTTCTAAAGATTTTTTTATCTAATCTCCTGATTTTAATAGCGTTCGTTAAAAATTAAGGCTGCCCAGTGACGTCAAAAAATAATCAAGCCGAATTAGCAAGGGACTGATGCCAGCCCCTAAAGGAAAACAGATTCATTAGGCACGGGATTATAGCAGGCAAAATTCGTCAAGAATAGCCTCTTACGTGCTAATCGGTAACAACAAAGTGGCAGGTCACTCATATGCGAGAGGCTGTCTGGGTTGGTACCACCGCGGTGGTACCATAAATTTTCGACATTATTTTCTGTGTTTCATGCATCGACAACACGAAATTAATTAATTTATGCATTTTTTTTTATAGCATAGGCCGGCAAACGAGCAAGTAGGTCACCTGATGGTAAGTGATCTCCACCGCCCATGTACGCCCACCATTCACGTATTCGTTTATTTTGCCAAAATTAAGGTTAGTTTTTCATGTTGACTTTTTTTACTAGCCCTGTATTATATACGTCCCACTGCTGGGCACGGGCCTCCTCTACTGAATGAGAGGGATTAGGCCTTAGTCCACCACAGTTGGCAGACTTCATATACCTTCGAAAAATCTTATCGAGTTCTCAGGTATGCAGGTTTCCTCACGATGTTTCCTTCATCTGTTAATCTAACCCTGACACCAGGACAATAACGATCTAGTTTAAATTCGCATAGGAAATTATTGCAATTACAGTTAAGTAAATCCGACCCGTTCATCCGTTTTTGAGGCTACGTTACTTCAGCAATTAAGAGATCACTCAACTCGCTGACCTCAGTTAAAATTACAGGTTTAAGCCATGAGTTACTAAGAGCCGGAAGCGAACTAAATTAACCCTTGAAAGTTTCTGTTCTTATCTAATTTGTAATCTTTCAGGGCCTAATAAACGTTGTGTAACTTTCGAATAGTTTTGTCCTGGTTTAAGTGAAATGTCCTTCGAATATTGAAATTAAACAGCTCAAACCTATTAATATATGTTATAATATTTTATATGCAATCGAAAGACAATACAAGCTGCATAAGTTCTAGTAATATCAGTCAAAATTTTGAATCATAAAGCCCTGTATGATTCTCAATATGCTCCAATAATTTATCCAATAATTTTACTAGCTGTCATATCTTTTAAACCGAAACACAATAGTGCATAGATACCCCTACTGCGTCAGATATAGATAAAGCGATGATGAACTATCCACATGGATCCACGCATTAAAGAAATTTACCAACCAGCATGTTTAAATCAATTTCAAATTCAAAAAAGTAAATTTAAAATACGCAAAAATGGAATAGAACTTCAACTATAAGAAATATGTGTGATTTATATTTAAAAAAAGAAACAAATCTTACCTCTAACCAAAGTCAGGATCCCCAATGGCATCACCAGGATAGCAACAAGAAGATCAGTAATAGCCAACGACATCAGGAAGTAATTCGTCACATTCTGCAACCGCCGCTCCAAGTATATCGCCAGACACACCAACACGTTTCCAGCTGCCGTCCCAACTACCAGTATCACAGCGACCAGAGCCCACCAGTTATTCACTCCATCTTCCTCTACCGACACCGTGTCGTTCTGTGTCGTGGCATTGAAGTCTATTGAATAATTGAGTTGTATGTAAGCGATCTCCGGGACATTGTCGGTTGAATACAAGAACTCTGTCTCGTGCATTGTTAGGTATTTGTTTTTTCTCTCATGTTTGTTTGTATGTTTATCTTATTTCGTACGTGTATGTAGTCGTTACGTCCATTTTGATTGTTAATATATCAAAAGTTCATCTGAAACAAAAACATTTCATTTTAGAATTCACTTGCAGTCTAGGCTATTCCGTGTTTAAATTACTGTAATGTTACTGCATATTTTCTAATTAGGTATTTGACACATATTTTTTTCATTACTTTTATCAATAACCTACATTCCTCGAATAGTTTATCGAAACAATTGTATAAATAAAGTCAAAAATTATAAAGTTAGAAGCTATTTAAATCTGCTGGAAGGGGTAGTTGTCAAATGACGGGAAAAGGATGCATGACATAGAATGTTACGTCACAAGGCAGATTACGGCTGATACGGTGAACGCGTGGGAGGGAGATAGTGAGATTTTCCCACTACGCGTCGTACGTACTCGAATAAAGAAACACTAATGTAAACAAGGCTAATTATAGTAATTAAACTAGGCTTGTTGTTGATTTGTATTTTGGATATTCAAAGTGTACTAATTTAAGTCATCCAAGGTTCAAGTGATGGCTACAATATCACCATAAATTCTGAAGTTAAGAAATGAATATTTAGATAAAAGAACAATAGTTTTATATTACAAATGCGATACACAATTCAATGTCAATGGAATCCCCAGAGTCCTAGATCAGACAGGATCAAGAATATGCTTTTTGTTTCGCATTTCAATCTTGACATTTCAGATTCAGTTCAGTGCCCTTTGAAGACAATCTTGAAAATGAAAATGTATATGCGAGGCTATTTCAGACGCATTCTTTAGTATGAGTTTGTTTTTTACATGGCAATAAAATCACAATTTTATGATTTATTACATTTTGATGGGCTTCACTGCACAATGTTATTATTATTTTTAGATGAATTACTATAGACCTGATTGTTTTATATATCGAAAATTGTATTTTATTTTTTTATTAAACAACCAGTTTTATATTGCATTTGTTTGATTACTACATTTTTTGCAAAATATTTATTTTCTTGCTTGATTGATATTCAACTGCTGTACTATGCTTTTCTGTATAAAGATCATGGGTCGTTATATGATTGGTTGTCTGTACTACACTAGAATTGATAGTGTATAGTTTAGGATCCGGCCGAATTAATGCCGAATTGCCATCTCTAATAAGAAGACTTAAGCTTTGTACACCACAAACCGAATTTTGCTGACTGAATGCGAGTTGCTAGATTTCACATTCCTTCATAAAGTCAGAAGACATTAATACATAAAGTCAGAGGTGCATGCTCTTAGGGCTGATTGTGAACCTGCGACTTTCATCACAATAATCTGTACCACTTCCCGCTGAGCGATTGCCGCTAACTTTTCTTATTTCAAACATCGATTTTTCTCGAACACTCACCGTTCAAAACTTTTACCTAACAGCGACTAATGGCATACCTTGCATTCGTTCCGACGATTTATTGCCACCATTCCAAGTCACTGTCCGTCCAAAAAACCTTTTAAGTGGTAATTTTTAAGGTTTTATCTCTAGCACGTACTATCGCGGATAACAAAGCGTTTGCGGAAAGGGCCAAAATAAATTATTTGCTGTGGTAAGATTTTACGTGTTAAGAGGAGCGCGGGTTTTTAATTATACATTAATGGCTCTGATAAATTATGAATCCATGACTATATTTTTGTTTATAGCATAAGCTGGCAAACGAGTAAGTGGGTCACCTGATGGTAAGTGATCTCCACTGCCCATGTACGCCCACCACCAGGAGAATCATGGGCGCGTTGCCGACCTTAAAGGAAATGGATAATTAGGGATTGGAACGGGGAGGGGATTTGGGCTTCCGGATATCTCACTCACCGTACGAAACGCAGCAGCAAGCCGCTACTTTACGTCGGTTTTCTGCGAGACAGTGGTAACGACTCGGTCGAGCCATCCCATTCATACTGTAATCAAAACTGTCTACAGCGTGGCTTTGCCACTCAACACTCATGATGAGTTCAGACTTTGTCTATAAGGTGCAGACGAATTCGTTTTTAATAGGTTTAGGCTTTCATTATATTCGATTAAGGTTTAACAACTATTTTACTAAAACGACAGCTATTTTTAAAGTATCTATTTCAGTAGACATGTCGTCACATCCACGGCAAACTTACAAATATGCAAAGTATCCTCTTAACAAGAGAGCGCTTTGAATGCATAGAATAATTTAAAATATTTATTTTTGTAATAAAGTTGTCAGTACTGTGGTACGTTTGGTTTTCAAGATGTTACCTTTTAAAGGGAAGGAATAATTAAGGTATTGGGAAGGGGAGACAAGAGAAATAACTTACGATAACGTTTTCAACAATAATTTCCTTTTTTTTACTAGCCCTGTATTATATACGAAAAAAAGGAAGAAAAAGAAGAAAAAAGAAGGAAGGAGCTGGATGCAGGCCGCTTCCAACAGGTCGGTCTGGAAATCTATAGGAGAGGCCTATGTTCAGCAGTGGACGTCTTGTGGCTGATGATGATGTATTATATACGTCCCACTGCTGGGCACGGGCCTCCTCTAATTAATAATTTCCTTATTCCACTTAATTAGCTATGAGAGTAAATGTTACAAATGTAAGTGTAAAAATGTCTCATAACAATGTTGAATTTTACCTTAATTTCATATTATAACAAGCGAATTTCTATTAAATTTAAATAACACCGTACACTGGACCTCAATTACACCGCACGTGCCTCAGTAAGGCCTTAATTAAAAAAATAACTGGCCCAAATAAAATGATTACGCGCTATCTATGTAAATTCTTTAATAATATTTTTACGACCTTAGGGTCTTTATAATGTTGTTTTACGGGGTCGGGGACGGATCTCGTTTAAATTGTACGGTGGGATGGAATATTCGGCTTTTATGGTCTGCATCCGATTATGACTTTATGGTTGAGGCTAGGATGGTTCGAGATTTAAGCCGAGTCCCGACTTAAACTTTCACTCACCGAATGTGACCTTGGAAAGTCAAATTAGATATTGGCTATGTGGAGCAGCTGACGAGTACCCGGCTGCGAAACCAGAGGTCGTAGGTTCGATTTTTGTGTGATCCACGAATATTTGTTTCGGGTCTAGGTGTTGTGGGACTGCAAGTCCCTCGTAGCTCCTTATACTCACGATACAGGTTAACCCAGTGTGGTCAGTGTGGGGTACTACGTGTGTGAGTTTTGGGTGTATTTATTATTATTATCTCACTATTTTTTGGGATAATATTTCAAGGCAAATGAAAATTATCTTTCTAACTTTAAACATTCAAACTAAAATTATTTTTTTATTAATTTTATTTACAAGGTGGTAGGTCCCTCGCATGTGAGAGGCCGTTTGGGCTGGTACCACCGCTTTGTCTATTTATTTAATTGAATGACCGGACGAGCAAGGCTCTCGCCTGATGGTAAGCGCCTGCCCATAAACAGAAGCAATACCACACAGAACTATGAATTACTAAGCACTGCATAGCACTGAACTGCGCTCGTCACCCCTAGACATAGGATGTTAAGTCTCATAATGCCCAGTAATTTCACTGGCATCAATGTCCTTAAAACCGAAATACAACAGTGCTTAGGTAAAAATTATAACCCAACAATGTCGCTGAGATAAATCATTACAGCGGGTTATTTCGACCACTTTAAATCAAGAGCCCGCATTAATAGAGCCGTAATCGTACAGGAAGGGACCAAATTCAACAGCGAGGGTTGTCAGCGATGAATCTGAATTGCGCTGTAACAATGGCAAATGAATGAGAACTGATTCCGAATTTCCTTTGCCTTTTGGTGTAGTAAAAATATCAATGAACGCCTTTGTACTTTAGTTAGGGTTTGTCTTGATATTGTTGTTTTTTTTAGTACATAACATTACTAGATTGTCAAAGGTGAGTAAAGAGGCTGTCTGGTTTGGTACCGCTTTGTCTATTTCTACCGCCAAGAAACAAATATTTGTAGCAAGCAACAGTGTAATCACTGTTGTGTTTCGGTTTTTAAGGACATCGAAGACAGTGAAATTACTGGGCATTATGAGACTTAACATGTTATGTCTCGGGGTGTCGAGGGCAGTTCTCTGTCATGCAGTGCTTTGTAATTCAAAGTTCTGTGTGGTGTTTCTTCTATTTATGGGTAGGCGTGGCATTTGTTTCAGGCGAGCGTCTTGCTCGTCTTGTCATTCAATCAAATAAAAAAAGACGCACATTCAAGCAAACACGTACGCATGAGACTGTTAAACAACATCACTCTTTTTTCGGCAGGCGTTAAAAATAATCTTTATCAAGCATGCATGTCTTAACATCCTATTTAAATAAATAGTAAGCAGTAATATCCAGGTATTAATTAAAGGTCAGGCCAACCTTTATTATGGTTTTTGGTTAGAAAAATATTACTGTAAAGGCAGACCTTTGTTGGTCACGTCAACAACTACGACTGGTCCAATTAGAAGGCGGGGTTAGAATGTGGCGTGTGACGACACAAACGTTCGTGCTGCTTGATTGTGATTGGTCGAGAGATCAACGTGTGACGTTTTACGATACAATTCAGAGACAACGCGATGGAACGTTCCGTTTTTGAATTTTTGCATTCTATGCTGTTCTTTTACCGAATCGAGATATTTAAGCGATTTTGAATATATAGGTATTCCAAAGACCATTCAAAATGTATCATAATAATAATTGATAGCCTCCGTAGTGCAGTGGGAGTGTAGTCGGTCGTGGGTTCGATTCCCGCACTGAGACAAATATTTGTGTGATCCACAGATATTTGTTTCGGGTCTAGTTGTGGTGGGAGCGCAAGTCCCTCGTGGTTCCTGATAGCCACGATACAGGTTAAACTAGTGTGGACTGTCTGTGTGACTGTTGGGTGTATTTATTTATAATATGCTCAAAAGACTATATCTTTATTATTAGGCAAAGTAACCAGTAACATAGTTCGGTAAGTATATTTCCGTCCTGAGATGTGATAGAGGGAGAGCTTAGCGCCATACCCCCCACTCGTGTGTGATTTTTAAAATTGGAAGCACAATTTTTTTTTTATTTCACGTCCTGCGCGTCGAACCCAGTGGTAACCTGAATGGGTTTTGAATTGGACCATTCAATTTATTATATCAATTGAACTAACTTCTCTGAGGCAGTTTTAAAACAAATGTTAGGAAGCCTCTCGAGCCTATAGATTTCAACACAATGCTTTTGTTCCTAAAATTATCTGTTTCCTATTACTTTGTAAATAGGTATTGTGATATTTTCAGAATACTCGAGTAAAATTTAACAACAAATTACTTTTTAGTAATTTTGTGAGAGTTTATTATTTATTTATTTAAGAGGCTTTGGTCCACTATGCTGGCCTAATGCGGGTTGGTAGACTTCACATACTCGAAAATTCTAATGGATGTCTTTTCAGATACTTATGTTTTCTTTAAAACAAGCGATAGCTAACAATGAATACACGTAACTTAAAAAAGGTCAGAGGTGCATAAGTTGGTTTTGAACCTCCGACTTTCGTCTCGGCAGTCCGTAACACTCCCCGCTGAGGTATCGTTACTTAGCAATATCAACATAAAACCGAACATGTATTACAAAACACCACAAATAGTAGCAATAAATAACCAATAAACTAAATCGTAGATCTTTGGAATTGTGCCAGCGCCAACTATGAACCTCATCGAAGAGCCTTGGAATGAGTTTTAAGTGGTAAGTCGTATTAAGCTAAGCACTTATTTTTTTTTAAATAATATATTCCTTTATCTCTTTCCATCTGCTTTTATCCCACTCGCAGTGGGGTCGGCGCAACATGCTTTTCAAACATGTTACAGAACGATTTGGTTTGTAGTTTTTATGACCGGCCCGCTGCCTGACTGCTCAACCCCTATATAGAGATGTAATAATATATACTTATAAAAACAAAGTTTCCGAATCACTAAAAAAAAATTGCAAAACTATACAATAAACTTCCATAGTTTTTCAAGGTTGCATTAAAAAAATATACATATTTTTTAACAACCCAGTATTTTATTTTAGGTATTGCAACAGCCGTGTTTCTCTTAAGATTTTAATCTGTGGTAATACTGTTGAACAACAAAATTATTAATACCGTTATTGAAAATTATCTCAAAGGTCAACAACACATAGGTCCTCTTTTGTTATAAGTGATCATAGGCGGCGGGTATGTACTTACCATCAGATGATCCGTTGCCTCACTAAGCCAGCTAGATATTAAAAAAAAACTAGCAATAATCGTAGCTTTATATTTTTATCAAGATTTTTTTACTTTGCAGTATTTGTTTCGGTTTAATAGAAATAAACAATTTTCACGCATTAAACTCTATGTATAATTAATCACTCTCTATTTATTTATACCTGATCAAAAGAGACCAGCGATTTTGTATTGTTTTTTTCACATCAATATTGTCTCTGCTATAAAAATAGCAGATGGCGTAAGCAGTAACAGTCTAGATTTAATTGCAATCTAGCTGTTAAAGCATTACACAATAGTAATTATGCTTTATTAGTTCCATAATTTTAAACAATTGGCGTGAGTAGTAAAATAACATAATTTCTGCTTTATTACAAATAGTTTTGTAAAAAATGATAGATATGTAACACATCTAGATATTAATTTAAATTACTATGTCAAATTGCAAATCTAGAAGTATGATTGTTTTTCGTAGTGTGTGCCACAATTAATGAATACGTTTGAGATATTAAATATAAAAAGACGTTGAACAAGTAATATAAAATATAAAAAAGTTCAAGAACTAAGGACTTTACAGTGATCAATAACGAGTTAATTGTAATGGTGATACATCAAAGTGATTGATGGAAGATAAATCGTTAAACTAACCTACACAGCGGTATGTTGTGGTTGTTGATTCTTGATGTATACGACTTGACTCTAGTCATCTCCTAACAATGTACGCTAGGCAAGCACCTTTTTTTTGTCGCGGGGAAAAGCGTTTTATGACTACCGCAAGGGGGTAGGCAGGACGGTTATGTTGGGTTCTACCGGCCCACTGTAGTCCCGTTTACTAAAATAGCGGTCGTAGGCACTTGAATTTTTTTTCTCTCAAAATAGTGTATTTTTTTGATGGAATCGTATTTTACTAATAGTTCTTATCATGTTTTATTCTTTGTATTTTTTGCGTATCTTGTATAACTATGCAGTTATTCAAGATATTGTCCATATTTATGTCGATTTTGTATGGAGATGAAAATTCAAAGCTCTATATCTCGAAATTTACTACGGTTTTTCAGATGCGGTTTTTTGTATCGTACAAGGTTCGTGTATAGCTTTAATAAACAGTTGAGGCTAGGTGCGCCCGGTTTGCACTTTGCGAGATATAGGATGTTCATTTTTATCGATATTAAATATTTTTTATTTCCTTATTTCAGTTCATAAATATGTTTTTAATTAGTCGACATATATACACAAGCATAAGAAACGTTATACAGGTTGATGTTTCATAGTATGAATCATATACATATAGATATTATTCTAAAGCCTTAGCCTTCTAAAATCGGAAGTATAAATGATCTATGATGTTTCGTTTGTTCGACTTTTTGCAACTTAGATATTATATGGTATTTATTTTATTGGTGTGATTGTAAGTCATTAGTGACCATAAATCTATTGTTTTTTGAAGTCATAACTTCTTATGGGAGGGTGAACCGAAACGTTCCGTAACGCGAGCGGTCCATCGACCAGCCAGCGTTAGTCGACCTCCCTGGAACATCGATAATATCGAAGTCCCAGGTGGCGTCACACAGTGACCAGTCGGCTTGGACCGGACTTTGACCGGGCTTTGACCGGATTTTGACAAGACTTTGACTGGACTTTAACCGGATTTTGGCTGGTATTTGACCAGACTTCGACCGTACTTTGATCGGACTTTAACCGGAATTCGACCGGACTTTGACTGGACTTTAACCGGACTTTGACTGGACTTTAACCGGACTTTGACCGTGGTTTGACCGGACTTTGACAGGTCTTTGGCTGGACTTTGACAGGACTTTGACCGGACTTTTACAAGACTTTGACCGGATTTTGACCGGACTTTGACAGGGCTTTGATCGGACTTTGACAGAAGTTTGACAAGGCTTTAACCGGACTTCGTAACGTAACGCGTTACGGCGCCACTCTGGCTTCCCTTTCTCTCACGCATACGGCAGCAGTAGGCAGGCTCCTCCGCTCTCACTTTAACCCACATTAGTTTAAGTTATCACTTCTGTCGAGCGTGCCGAGACGCACACTTTATTTTTTTATTTAATTACTAAAGGTTCCGATTAATGTCTACCTGATTATAAATAAATATTAACAAACGATCGACACATGTTGATGTAGTTTTTTTTAGATTACACTGGCCGACATGATTTTCGTTGTTTCAAATATTATTGATTTTTTTTAACAGTTTTATAGTACTGATGGCAAGACGGAACCTCATTTTATCATATCACATCAAATTTAAAAAATAAATAATTTTTCAGAATCTTTTATGTTTTTAGTAAAAGTTAATTGAATTATTAAGTTTTGGCGCTCATTTTTGAAAATGTGTAACTTCACGTGAGAAAACTTATTAGTTGTAACAGCGACACACCCAGTGACAAGACGCTACTTGAAAATACGTTGTTACAGTAACGTTGTTTACAAAATTTATACGAAAATTAGAGTATTTAATAAAAAAAAAGAGTGTTAGAATTTTACTTTTGATTTTATTGAATTTTATCAATGATTTGTGGTTGAACAACATTTTTATAACAAAATGGCTCGAAGGCAGTGTAAAAATAATGTAAATACCTTTTGTTACGTTTGTGGCAATTTTATAACATCGTAGAAAAAACAAAATATTAATGATTTTGTGCAAAATGCATATAATGCTTATTTTGGCTTCAAAATACAACTGAAATTGTGAACTCCGGAGTTAGTGTGTTCGATTTGTGTCGAGCAATTAAGGCAATGGACAAATTGTAAATAAATTTACCTATTCGTATGCCTATTATATGAAGAGAACCAACTAACCATATCAATGATTGCTATTTATGGTGTACGAATGTGAAAGGTATTAGTGCGAAGAATAAAAATAAAATAGCCTATGCAAATGTTACCTCTGTTACTCGTCCAATCCCACACGGTCCAGAAATTCCAATACCACTTCCAAATTAATTCATTTAAAATTTTAAGATACTTTATTACAAAAAAAAAACCAATAAGTGTAACAGAGTAAAAATTAAATGGGTAACTGCGCAGCTGGTGAAGACGGGTCAGTCGTCACCCCGTCATCGCACGGTGCAACACGCTCCTGCACTACCCTGTACTAGGGATGATACCCTGTACTTCCAAATTAAACTTCTGACCTTAGTTCAACATCGCCAGAACCAAATATACAGCGTCAAGAGTCAATGGAAATTTTCAACCGTTTTCTAATCAGCCACAGCAATTTACATAAGTGATAATATTCACAAAAAAGTCACACCCAGGCGTAATTTTATAGGAAAACGTAAAAGAAGTCACTCTAAATAATCCTAAATGATTGTAATTAAGATTTCCTTTATAAACGTCGAAATATACGTATTTTTTAACATAATAATCGATTTTTTCTTAAAATTTTATGATAAAAGTTTTTACCGTTTTAAAAAAAACCTGTTGTGATAGAAAAAAATCAGTGGTGTTTCCGTGTTCAGAACACTTAAAATTAACGATATTTAACACTCATATAAAAACAACGTTCCAAAAATTGAAATTTGTGGGCCTGTGTTATTAATCTTAACAATGGTTAAGTGGCTGGGTGCTTAAAGTTTAGTATAAATAAGTTTCTCTGGGTGAAATTGTAATTTGACAATGTCCTTCCGTGGTTTTGTTACTTATTTAGACATCTACGTCCTTTTACGAAAACGTGAAGATTTCCGTGACTACAATTATCTTTTCGATACATTAAAATCAATTTTTTCTGAACAAAATCTCGAAAACAACAGTTTGAAAAATTGGTGTTAACAACAGTGCTAGCGATTTTACTACTCTTGGAAAGAAGCTGGTAGAAGTGAACAAAAGTTTATGAAAAAATATACCAAGTGGCTCGAAGACGATATCAAGTGGCCAAGTTATTTAAAGGAAAACGTTGTGTTACCTTGTGAAGAATCTGCAGAAACATCGAAGGATGTAATTTCGCCAAGTAAATCCGATGCGGTTACAACTACCACCCCTTGTCCCCGAAAAACATTCAAAGGATTATCAACTCGTCAAAAAAGAAGACGCACCGAAGTTATTCGTGCATCATGTAGTAAAGATGACATTATATACGCAGCAGACAAAGCAGAAGAAAACAAGGATATAGCCGATATCGTAAAATATCTTAGGGAAAATCCTGACATGGCTTCTAACATCATAACATTCCTAAAAACCCAAACGAGGCCTAATGAAGTGACGCCACTGAAGGCATTATCACTTTATATATCAATGAACCTAGATCTATCTATCCTATCTCGATGGAGGTATAAGATACATCTGAATTTGTAAATGTAAGCGATTTACCAGAAATCGACTCCGAATCGGGATCAGAGGATAGTAGTGACGAGGAAAATTTTTTTACTGTTTCTTTTTTTTAAGTAATTATTTTTAAATGTTTACTTCGTATGTTTTTGGTTAGATTTGTCATATTGTTTTCCATATTTTTTATTACTTTTATATTTCTCAGCGTTTTTTATTAATGTTTAACGTACTTAACCATTGTTAAGTACGTTAAACATTATCACTTTATATATCAATGAACCTAGATCTATCTATCCTATCTCGATGGAGGTATAAGATACATCTGAATTTGTAAATGTAAGCGATTTACCAGAAATCGACTCCGAATCGGGATCAGAGGATAGTAGTGACGAGGAAAATTTTTTTACTGTTTCTTTTTTTTAAGTAATTATTTTTAAATGTTTACTTCGTATGTTTTTGGTTAGATTTGTCATATTGTTTTCCATATTTTTTATTACTTTTATATTTCTCAGCTTTTTTATTAATGTTTAACGTACTTAACCATTGTTAAGATTAATAATCTAAAAAAAACTACATCAACATGTGTCGATCGTTTGTTAATATTTATTTATAATCAGGTAGACACTAATCGGAACCTTTAGTAATAAAAAAAAAAAAAAAATATGTTCACTAATGACTTACAATCACACCAATAAAATAAATACCATATAATATCTAAGTTGCAAAAAGTCGAACAAACGAAACATCTGGAGCAAGAAAACAATATCCAAAATAAGGTGATAAACTATTACAATCAGTACATACATACTATTTATTGAAATAATGTATTTTTCGTAGTCATAAGTGCGTAAAACTTGTTATCTACTATTGAGTGGGGTAATTACGATTGTAAGTCATAATTTTCATGTAAGTAGGTACTTATTAAATGTCGCGAGATCTTTTACAAACCACCATAATATATGATTGTAGATCATTTATACTTCCGATTCTAGAAGGCGGAGTACAAATAATATCTATATGTATATGATTCATACTATGAAACATCAACCTGTATAACGTTTCTTATGCTTGTGTATATATGTCGACTAATTAAAAACATATTTATGAACTGAAATAAGGAAATAAAAAATATTTAATATCGATAAAAATGAACATCCTATATCTCGCAAAGTGCAAACCGGGCGCACCTAGCCTCAACTGTTTATTAAAGCTATACACGAACCTTGTACGATACAAAAAACCGCATCTGAAAAACCGTAGTAAATTTCGAGATATAGAGCTTTGAATTTTCATCTCCATACAAAATCGACATAAATATGGACAATATCTTGAATAACTGCATAGTTATACAAGATACGCAAAAAATACAAAGAATAAAACATGATAAGAACTATTAGTAAAATACGATTCCATCAAAAAAATACACTATTTTGAGAAAAAAAAAATTCAAGTGCCTACGACCGCTATTTTAGTAAACGGGACTACAGTGCGGCCTTACGACCCAGCGTTGAGCCGCCCGGGAGAGATGGAAAACATCCGGGCGACCGCTGGGCCAAGTCCCTAACACTATGTACACCCTATGCTGACAAATACCAACTAAAAACCCCCCAGTGACCTTCTTCAGCGCATGTGGGGCGGCCTCGGGGTATCCTTGTATAAGACGCTAGGCAAACACCTGTCTCCGCATAAGTGAAGGCGATAATTGCAGGAAGAATGCACTTAAGTTGCACTCGAAACGCATCGAGAATGTACTTATGTATGAAGTTGGGAATTAAACACTAATTTAACACAAAGTGTTTGTGTGAGCTTGTTGTTTTGTCTAGTAAAGTTGTATTTATATTTTAACACCACTGCTTTCAACCTCATGGCTTTGTAAATTTCTCCTCACTTATTTACATTGTTACATAAATAAATAAATACACTTAACTGTCACACATAATATAGTCCGGACTCCATAGTAAGATATGAGTCTTGTGTATACAATATAAATAGGAAATATTTGTATTTTTGTATATAACGAATAAACTTAAAAAATACTGCACCGATTTCAAAAATTCTTTCACCATTAGAATCCTACATTATCCCTGATAAACATAGTCTACTTTATATGCCGGAAAAAGCAGATGACGCGTGCGGAGCCGCGAGGAAAAGCTAGTGTAATATAAAGCTAATAAATAATAATAGCTTATAAAGGAATTCTGGTTTGCAAAAATGCATTAGAATTTATTTATTAGAATACTGTAATTTCGTAAAGATCCCTACATAAAACATTCGGTTCAATTTGAACCAACCATTATCTTTTATTAATCTGAGAGCACAATACAAACGAGCTGTGTTTTAAATTCGAATAAAATGAAGATTGATTAGAACAAGCCTTGTACGTTTACATATTAATGCCAGAGTGCGGTTTGAGTAAAGATTTTATTATGGATGGTGTAAGAGATTCTCAATTCAAAAATAATGGTTTTAGAATTTAAATTCTCTTTCATCATATGACAATACATTTTGGAGTTTTGGCGGGAATTCCGACAGTGCAGTTCATCGCTTATTTTAATTTATTTAATAAGCTAGTTTATAGTTGTTTGTTGTATAAAAGTGGTGTGGATTTGTTCAATAAACATTGACGGTGATGAAAAGTGTATGGAAACATTGAAATAAGTGAATTTAGTATCGGACTGGAAGGAGTTAACACCAAAACTCCGGTCAAGGTCGGGGTCAAGGTCAAGGTCGGAGTCTAGGTAAAAATCGGGGTCAAGGTCAAGGTCGGAGTCAAGGTAAAATAGGGGTCAAGGTCAAGGTCGGAGTCAAGGTCACGGTTGGGGTTCAAGGTCAAAGTCTTGTGAAAGTCCGGTCCAAGCTGACTGGTCACTGTGTGACGCCACCTGGGACTTCGAAATTATCGATGTTCCAGGGAGGTCAGCTAACGCTGGCTGGTCGGAGAATTATGTCGTGACAACTTTTCGTGAGAATTTTTTCCGTCTAGCCCCCTTTCACAACGCGCGATAAGGAACTTCGTTCCAATATACTTGACACTGGCAAAATGTATAATAATGAGAAAGCTTTAAATAAAAAAGAAGAAGACATTACATTTAACCTCACGGCTGTATTCCTAAAGGCATAGGTAGATGTGCAACTAGTACTACCGTCGGAGAGGAATCACGACTTCTGTTTGAGTTTGCGACACGAAATATCCAAAGTTTCCCGATATTGGAGTTTATGCCAGACACGACGTCCAAACCCGACGTCTTATTATTCATACAAATAGAAACAGCCTGTCAACATTTACATACACGGTAGATTTACTTTGTTCTGCACATGTAACCAATACTACAAACATAACATCCTCCAATTCACGTTCTAATTAAGCACGGATCACCTGCATTCAGTTACACAAAGGAGTTAGTTGAATTCATGAATACATAATGTCTATTACGTAATTTCATGATGTGATAAGGGGCGGGCTAATCTCTGGGCTGATACTAAGAATTTCGTGATAGAAAATCTCAATATCACTTTTACTTAACCCGGGGATCGAACTTGAGACTGAGGACTGAAACACTGCAGTCGTACCGCGTACGCAATACTACTGCGTCACTGAGACACTCCATAAAGTTTGTTAAGAACGGCTGAAAAGATTTAGATGCAATGTGCCACAAAGGTAAACCATAACTTACATTAAGGCATCCATTAAGGCATTTACAAGGTGGTAGGTCCTTCGTATGCGAGAGGCCATCTGGGTTCGTACCATCACTTTGTCTATTTCTGCCGCCAAGCAACAGTGTGAGCACTGTTGTGTTTCGGTTTGTAGGACACTGAAGTCAGTGAAATTACTGGGCAATATGAGATTTCTTTATGAGATTTATGAGAGATCTTATGTCTCGGGTTGATGAGCGCAGTCCAGTGCCATGCAGTGTTTTGTAATTCAAATGTCTGTGTGGTGTCGCTTACCATCAGCCGAGCGCCTTGCTGGTCTCCTCATTCAATCAAATAAAAAAAAAACAATTTCAGCCCAGAAATAGACATTCAGGCGGGAGGAGCTGCGATGAATACTTAATCATCTTTTTATATTATATTCGTCCCACTGCTGGGCACGGGCTTCCTCTACTGAATGAGAGGGATCAGGCCTTAGTCCACCACACAGTCCGCCACTTCACATACCTTCGAAAAATCTTATCGAGTTCTCAGGTATGCAGGGTTCCTCACGATGTTTCCTTCACCGTTAAAGCAAGCGATAATTAATAAATATTATACACGTAACTTAGAAAAGTCAGTGGTGTATGCTCTTGGGGCTGGTTTCGAACGTGCGACTTTCGTCTCGACAGTCCATACAAATCCCCGCTGAGCTATCGCTGCTCCACTTAATCATCTATGAATATAAATTATAGGTGGATCATCATCTTAATTGCTCTTAAATTTAGAACAGAATCAGTGATGCCAGGTGCACTACAATTATAGTAGATTCACTGTAATTATTCTGCGTTTACTGTTTCACAAAATAAATACAGACTACAGTGCATAAAAACTCCCGTAATATGATTAATGTCAAAAAAATAAAGGTTTGTCTGCGGTACACGAAATCTGTAGAATACATTAGCAACATTATGAAAATCCCCGTAAAGGAATTAATTTCTATATTACGTAATTCAACTAGTTGTGTAAATTTTAAACCAATTGATATGATTATTAAAGCATTTAATGAATAAGGTATCTTCTCCTATGACTATTCACACAGATAGTGATTTATTTACCTATTTCATTTATTACATGTGTTTTTTAAAATGTCAAATTTTATTTACTGTAATATATTTATCTGTGTTATGTACTGTATTTTTTTACCCAACTACGGTGTTTTTACATCAAAATCGCTGCAGATTTCCAATTCTGATCTGGCAACACTGTACAACATTAATATTCAAATTACAAGTATTCGCTCATGTAACATGTTCGCGGAAGTTATGTCAATTATAATTTAATTAAATTATCATCGTAATTTATCAGGAGGCAAGGTAATAACTGTTTATCAATTTGTTATGGTTAGTGACAGAGTAGGAGTATGTGGGAGTTTCAGTGTTACAACTTAATATTATGAACTATAGGATAAATATAAATGCTAGCGCTGTATTATACATGCCCTACAGCTAGGCACGGACCTCCTCTACTGAATGAGAGGGATTAGGCACACCGCACAGTCCACCACGCTGGCCTAATGCGGATTGGCAGACTTCACATACCTTTGAAATATCGTATCGAGTTCTCAGGTATGCAGGTTTCCTCACGATGTTTCCTTCACTGTTAAAGCAAGCGATAATTAACAATAACTAAAACAGGTAGCTTAGAAAAGTCAGAGGTGTATGCTTTTGGGGCTGTTTTCGAACCTGCGACTTTCGTCTCGACAGTTCGTACCACTCCCCGCGGAGCTATCGCTACTTGCATAATGTTAAGTTACATAGTTAAAGTGATATATTATGCACACAAGCTCACAACTCATCTCAGGAGCGGTAGATAGAAGCGCAACTAGTACACTTACGGTTAGCTAAGTTTATGTGTTCCCCGTATATGTGACAGGGAGCGAGCCTATCGCCATTTCGGGCACAACCTCTAATCTCAGAAAACTCATGTCTTTATCTTCGAGACCCCTATATGATGGTAAGCGTAACGTCTACCCATAAACAGAAGGCACACTACTCAGTACATGGGAAGTACAGAATGAGACTGTACTGCACTCGGCATTAGACTTAAGAAGTTAAGCGTTAACGTATGAAGGCGGCTCGTACTAAAACGATATATCACCAGGCAGAAAGAATTACTGGGCATTATGAGAATTAACATCTTATGTCTCATTGTGACGACGCAGTTCAGTGTGATGCAGTGCTTTGTACTGTGGTGTTGCTTCTGTTTATGGGCAGGCATTGCGCTTACCATCAGGCGAGCGCATTGCTCGTCTCGTCACTCAATCAAATAATAAAATATACGTCTTGATAGTGTCGGTAGTATGATGTACACCGAATATCTATACACCACAATTACTATATCCATTACTACTAACTTTGCTAAAGGTGTTCTTCCATCTTCAATCTACCCTATCTTCAAATTATTCACATTTAATTGAACCGGCCGGTGACCGCCACTTAGGGTCTGGGGACCTTTAATTGGAACAGATTTGTGGTTTCCAGAATATATTCCACTCTGATTTCATTACTCTAAGTTTTAACATAGTCTAAGGAAATGTAGGGCCGTTTAGTCTAAGTGGTTAGTAATAGGTATTCAAAAACAATAATTTCTTTGAAACTTTTATTAATTCTTTTACGGCTATGGATACTTGTCCTTTTAGCTCTTAGATCTTATTTTATAAGAACGATGAATGGACGGGTGCGGTCAAGGACTTGCCACAGTTTTGATGTTAACTCCTTTCAATACGATACTTCTTAGACGACTTTCTTCAAGTAAATCAAACAAAAAAGGTCGATAAAAAATCACTTAAATTCACTTATTTTATGCTGGGTTATGTTTCAATACACTCTTTATCACCGTCAATGTATATTGCATAAATTCACATTATTTTTATACAAGTAACACTACTACAAAGTAGTTAAGGAAATAAATTAAAATAAATGATTAAAACCTGACTGCAAAAAAGGACAATTTAAAAGTATTTACTACTTCGTTACATAACTTCGATACAACAGAATATATTTTGAAAGCTATAGTTAAATACCCGCATTAAGTTTAGTTGCAAGAGGAATTCAATAATTTTCTTTCGGTTTATAATTTGCAATTGGGAAAATAATTTCTATAGGTCCCTTTTTAATTGTAAAAGTAGATTTATGAAATATTGACATTATTTATCAACATTTTAGTTTCTTTCTTCTTTCCTTTCTAGAAATTTGGATAGAACTAGAACGCTTAAAGATTACAGCAGTTCAGCACTAGCTTAGCTACGATATAGGTAAGTCAGCTGTTATATAAACTCCTAATAAATTCTTAGACGTATGTTTAACTTTATGGCTTTTATTTTCAATTTCCTGAATATTCAAGAGCCTTTTATTAATATTATTCTCTGTTTATTTTATGATATAATCATACTGTTTAATGGAATTTGGTTCCCGAAATAGCTTCAGGTTGCTTTTGTATATATTTTATTTGTTTGATTCACCCTTTTTACTGTGTTTCGTAACATCAAAGAAAGGTTCAGCTTTATGTGTTATTTTAACACCAATATTAGGTATTTTGCTTTTGTAATTGAAATTAATAACTTTATTTTTCTTTATTCGAGCACGACAGTGCACTACACCTGATGGTAAACACAGTGCAGTCCAAAAAACCAGCGACCACCGCCAAACAATGAGTTTATCGGTGGTCACCAGAATCATGTTGACATGTATAAATTACAAATTGTGGGATCTGTGACAGGACAGGCAGATGACCGTTGCAGGCACAAGGATATTATATCCTTACGCGCCCTGAACAACCATCAAATCATGTCGCAAGTCCCTCGAGTAAACCGTATATACACTGGCTGAGCCTGGTACGCGATCCCAGAAGGTGTGCGGATTATTAAAGCAGGTTTCAACACCATGAACGGTGGTCGCTATCCGGGTGAATATGAATATTCTACTGCACTTACCATCAGGTGGATAATGGCAACTTGCTGTTGAGTTTGATATGGTCATTGAGATTACCAGATTCAAAAATTCCCCCGCTCATTCCTAATCATTTTCGGTGGAAAAAGCGGTGGTACCAACCCAGACGGCTTCTCGCATACGAGGGACCTACCACCTTCAAAAATCAAATTCGAGAACTGTGAACGTATAGAACTCGTACTAGATCCACTGGTGAACCACTTCCATTTGCGTTTTGCTATAAAAGGTTTATACAGGGTGATAAAAATGTCTACAATTTTATAATGCTTTTATTTAGATTAAAAGCAAATGTCACTGTCAGGGCCGCATGCGCTGTGGCTGCTCGAGTTATTAAACCAATTACAGGCATCAGTTGGCTGACTGATTACACCCGGATTGACCAGTCTCGTTTTTGTATTCAGTTTTTGATTGCTTTTCGGGGTTTATGCGTTGGAAATCAGCGTAATATTAATACTAGCCCTGTATTATACACGTCACACTGCTGGGCACGGCTTCCTCCACTGAATGAGAAGGGTTATGCCTTAGTCCACAACGCTGGCTTGATGCGCGATGACGGACTTGTCATGCCTTCGAAATTCGTATGGGGTACTTCTCAGGTACGCAGGTTTCCATTCCGAAAATGGAAGTGGAAAATGGAAATGTGAGTGGTAGATCCACTCTGTAGACAGTTTTGTCTACAGCATGAATGGGCTGGCTCGACCGGGTCGTTACCACTGTCTCACAGAAAACCGACGTAATGTAGTGGCTCCTACGGTGAGTGAGATAACCCAAGCCCAAATCCCCTCCCCTTCCCAATCCCTAATTATCCCTTTCCTTTAAGGTCGGCAACGCGCCCATGATTCTTATGGGTGGTGGGCGTACATGGGCGGTGGAGATCACTTACCATCAGGTGACCCACTTGCTCTTTTGCAGACCTAAGCTATAAAAAAAACGTAACGTGTTTGTTACAACATTGGCTTATTAACCTCTTTTCACTATGCAGTGAAATTTTAGAGTTTTTAATCCCTTGTTAGCGCTATTCAAAAACTGTGCTCATTCGTTTTTTTTTTGGTATTCTCCCACGTCTTCTCAAAACATGTTTTTTAAAAATCGTGAACAGAATGTTACCAGTCGAAAGTATCAAATGCCTGTTGCCAGCCCGGTTACGACCACATTCAAGCTGCCTGCTTGGCGTTTCCGAACACGATCGTTGCACGTAATTTGAATAGCATTTGACCTATATAAGTATTTTGTACACATGCTGCAACAAAATGGCATTTTAATAAGTGCAGTTTTGTTCATGTATACTAACTGCCACCGAGGAGGGATATTTTTTTTATCCGTGCACGGCAAAGTGGCTGCACTACACTTGATGGTAAGCGTAGTTCAGTCCAATAAACTAACGGCACCGAAACACAACAGTGCTTACACACTGTTGTTTGGTGGAACAACGGAGTGGTTCTAACCCAGACGGCCTCTCGCATACGAGGGACCTACCACCTTGTATCTAATAAACATTATCGATATATCGATATACGAGAACCGAACCCGTAACTTAACAGTTATCAGAGTACGTCGTGCCACGTCATCTATATCTTTTTTTTACTAGCCCTGTATTATACATATCCCACTGCTGGGCACGGGCCTCCTCTACTGAATGAGAGGGGTTAGGCCTTAGTCCACCACGCTGGCCTAATGCGGGTTGGTAGATTTCACATACCTACATCTAAATCTACACTAATATTATGAAGAGGAAAGATTAGTATTTTTGTATGTAATGTATAAACTTAAAAACTACTGGAGCGATTTCAAAAATTCTTCTGCCGTTAGAAAGCTTCATTATCACTGAGCAACATAGGCTACTTTTTATTCCAGTAAAAGCAGATCACGCGGGCAGAGCCGCGAGGAAAAGCTAGTCCTGAATAAATAACACTCAACGGCAAAGCAATTGAAACAAACTCTCCACTCGAAACCCGCAATTTCCCGGATAAAGCGTGAAAAATCGTTTAACATTAAACAGTGAAATTTGTAAACAAGACACCTGTTGTTCTTAAATTATAAAACGCGAGCACAATGATAAATAATTAATTGTTCCTCCGACGTAAATACTAAGGCTGGGTTGCACCATCTTACTAGTTACTTTAGCAATGACAAACATGTTGTACCGGTTAAGCAAAAAATGAGTTGCACCATTTGACAAATGTTAGATAACGCCATAACTTTAGCTGTTAACCATATCTATCTATCTATATATTTTTGAGTGGTGAGTGAGATATCCGGAAGCCCCCATCCCCTCCCCTTCCCAATCCCTAATTATCCCTTTCCTTTAAGGACCACAACGTGCCCATGATTCTACTGGTGGTGGGCGTATATGGGCGGTGAGATCACATACCATCAGGTGATCCACTTGCTCGTTAGCCGGCCTATGCTATAAAAAAAAACCGCTCTAGAATCGCTGGTTAAAGCTATGGTTTAAGTTAAATAGCTGTCAGATAATCCAATTATAACCTCCAAACCGATATATCTCCTAAACCGTCTGTGCTCTAAAATAATATAATGTCCCTGCTTCTATAAGGAATCGAGGAATCTAGTAATATCGGAATACGATGGTGCAACACATTCCGCAGTCAATGTTTAAGTCAGCGTTACAGTTATCGTCAAATTTGACATAAACCTTAACTATAACTGATATTATGGTGCAATCCAACTTAAGGAAAACTTCCATTTCCTTCTCTACGGGAAGGTGCTATAGGCTTTTATGTGCCAGTTGCAAGAGTATTTAAGCGGTAAACATTTGCATAAAATATATTAAATTGCAAGTTCTATATTATTATAATTTCACATCTTTGTTTTATTTTTTTTTCTTTATTTACATTCGATTGAATGACGAGACGAGCATGGCGCTTACCTGATGGTAAGCGCTACGCCTGCCCATAAACAGAAGCAACACCACACAGAACGTTTAATTACAAAGCACTGCATGGCACTGAACTGCGCTCGTCACCCCGAGACATAAGATGTTAAGTCTTGCTTGGCGGCAAAAATAGACAAAGCGGTGGTACCAACCCAGACGGCCTCGCATACGAGGGACCTTGCTTTGCTTTCGCTTACGTATTCGCAGAACCAGAAACCGGTATGAAGTTACTTTCGCCCGACATCACCTCTGGGGATGAAAATAAGGGATGACTGAGCTTAAATGTTGCAGTAAATTACTGCAGACGTTTTACAGGTATAAATTATTCTGTACGGCGTTTGTTTTCTTTGTGACGTTTACAAATTAACGTTGCTACAAGAAAACACCTGCTGTATCGCGATTCTTATACAAGAACATTTTTTTTTTAACAGACTTGAACAAGGATCAAGTTCTCAATTTGTTTGTATTTTTTTAATTTTTTTATTCATGTAAGTGACGTGATATCTTCGCTAAAATATAGGCTGATTTTATTGGTATTTGATGGGTATTAAAACCGAGCATGATCCCATATAATGCAAAATTCAGAAAATAAGTAAATAATAAAACCAACTCAAAAAAAAAACGTATATAATTTCGAGATGGTAGTACTGTAGTTTATTAATTAATGATTGGGACCACCGAATTTAAAGATGCGCTTATGACAAGTCAGTACAAAAGTGAAATAAACTTACATAGAAATCAATACGTAGATATAGCATCATCAAAATACACTCGGCAAATACACTAAATCATTTCATTTATCTGTTAACCCTATTTAGACTTTATTCTCTAAACAAAACATAAACAGATCTAATACCAATCCGTTCAAACATCATACTAATAAAATGTAACAATCCATCGCAAGAGGCCATAAAGCAGGCGAATTAAGAGGCCGGTGCTGACTGTACGTAATTGTCTCAAAAGTGGGAGTGAAAAAGCTTTGAACGGCACGTAATTAGGATAGGGCTGGCATCTCGGTAAAATTCCCCAGCTTACTGTAGGATTTACCCGTTGGAACATTCAACTCTTGATGTTATTATGCTGAAATTTTGTATTTTTTCTTTTGTTATATTTATGAACTTGGTTATGTTTACCTAGTATTATTTTATTGGAGAATTTATGAATAATAATATTAGTAATATTATAGAGACTAAAACGATATTATTATACAAATGAACCAAATAATGTGACGAAAAAAATAATCGATGTAATTGATATATTACTTATTAACTACCTTTATTTAAAAAATGGACAATTATAAAATCAAATAGCTTAAGCAAGTGTTTAAACACTGACGATTTCACAACTTTTTTTTCTTTAACCGATATTGGCCCACTGATGGGCAAAGGTCTCCCTTAACTCCTTCCATCGTTCCCTATTTATGGCTGTTGTCGGCCAGTATTTATCGAAGTGGTCAAGGTTGCCACGCCACCTCTTTCGCAGTCTACCCTGTCGCCGTCTACCATCTTCGGTTTTCAAAACTATTGCTACTTATTATAATTCAGTGTATATTCTGATTAATTAATTACCAATGATTAATTTCGATTTAATTAATTTCTGATTACCATTAAAATTTCAGTACAATTAGTTTGCAACCAAACTTGCGAATGATTAATTTTATTATCCAAAGGTCATTATGCTAACAACTGTGGCAGCCCTAATTATAGCTGTGTGGCCACTAGATGCCGAGTCAAGGCCGCCGGATCGATGCGACTTGCAGCCCGTGTGCAATGTTCCACGACTTATACGAGGGTAGTAAACCAAAGTAATTGATACGCCATATAGTTAGTTTATTATAGAAATTCAATGTTCTAACACGATGAGTATGCTCCTATATCGAACATCATCGTAAACTGAGGCCAGAATAAGGGCTTAATTTATGTCGCAACCCTTCTCATTTGTAGAGGAGGCCCGTGGCCAGCAGAGTCTCAGTATAACATAGGGCTGACATTTTATACCATACATAAATTTAAAGTGAATTGAAATGCATACCACATGTCATATGCACGGGGACAACGCTCACAGGCATTTTTTTTAACAATGGAGATTACAGAATGCAAATTGGTTATACAACTTATTCCGGAGTTAATAATTGTAGTTTCGTTTAATATAGCCAATTTTATTGCATATCATACTAATACGCACATACGCCTGTAATCCCAGAAGGGGTAGGCAGAAGTGTAGCCAGTACCTGATGGTAGGATATTCATAGCCGCCCGGATAGCGACCATTGTACACATGGTGTTAAAACCTACCATAGTGATCCACATGCCTTATGTGGATCGCGTTCCAGGACCAGCCAGTGTATATCCGGTTCTCCCGAGGGGCTTACGACATGACTTCATGGTTTACTGGGGTGGATATAAGGGTACATCATTGTATCACTGTGCCTGCATCGGTCATCCACCTGTCCTGTCGCAGGTCCCTCGATTTGCTTCCCTCTCCGAAGAGGAAAGAAGCATTTATTCAGCCCGGCATGACTCTGGTGACCACCGATAAACTCATTGTTTGTCCGTTATCGCTGGTTTTTTGGACTGCAATACGCTTACCATCAGGTGTAAATGTCACTTTGCCGTGCTCAGATAAAAAAGAAACCTACACTCACATTTCGATTTTTTTTCATTTATTTTTTAAGTGACTGAACAACGAGACGAGCAAGGCGCTCGCCTGATTGTAAGCGCTACTCCTGCCCATAAACAGAAGCAACACCACACATAACTTTGAATTACAAAGCACTGCATGGCACTGAACTGCGCTAATCACCCCGAGATATAAGATATTAAGTCTCATATTGCCCAGTAATTTCACTGGCTTCAATGTCCTTCAAACCGAAACACAACATTGCGTACACACTATTGCTTGGCGGCAGAAATAGACAAAGAGGTGGTACCAACCCAGATGGTCCCTCGCATACGAGTGATCTACCACCTTGTAGAGCGTATCTTCGTCCAATGATGTGATAGAGGGCGCGAGTGTATATGTATGTAGGTAAAAAAGACAAAATAAAACTAGATTAGTAACTGGTAAGACTGAGCACGCAAGCAATAACACTAAATGAACGGCCATCAGAGTGGGCCTCGGTGATCCCATTACTGCAAAGTGCCCAATACAAGTGGTAATGACACACGTATCGACCTGCCTTCAACGACGTGTCGTGGGTTGGGTATAAAACGGCTCTTACTTAATTTTGCACTGGAGGGTTAAAAAGACAATGCTGAAGTGTTGAAATTTTATATACACACTCACGCCTGTAATCTTTGAAGGGATAGGCAGATTGACAGCCTCCGTGGCACAGCGGGCGAGTAGCCGGCTGTGAAGCGAGAGGCCGCGGGTTCGATCCCCGCACTGAGACAAATGTTTGTGTGATCCACATTTATTTGTTTCGGGGTCTGGGTGTTGTGAGACCGAAAGTCTCTCGTAGTTCCTGATACCCACGACACAAGACTCGTATCTTATTGTGTGGTCAGGACTATGTATGTGACTGTTGGGTGTATTTATTATTATTATTATATGTAAACAGTACAACCACATTACACTGAGCATATTACCGTCTCAAGATGTAATAGGGGCGAGCCTATCGCCATACCGGGCTCAATTCCAGACTCAGTGCCGAAACTAAGCATTTCGTGATAGAAAAAACTAATATCATTTGAACCGACCCGGGGATCGAACCCAAGACCTCAGCACAGCAGTCGTACCGCGTACGCATTACAACTGCGCCACCGAGGCTTTCCATTTTGGAAGTTAATATAAAATAAATACACCCAACAGTCACACATACGTTTGACCCCACAGTAAGATGCGAGTCTTGTGTCGTGGGTATCAGGAACTACTAGAGACTTTCAGTCTCACAACAACCAGACCCCGAAACAAATATTTGTGGATCACACAAACATTTGTTTCGGTGCGGGATCGAACCCGTTGCCACTCATTTCGTAGCTGGCTACTCCCCGTTGCATCACAGAGGCTGTTAATATATATTATTAATAATCTCACGTCGCGAATAGGTAGGCAGTCTAACTAGTGCACACCTACGGATCGCTTAATCTCACCCCATGATAGAATAGGAGGCAAAACTACTGCCGAGAACACAAAACATTCAAATCCCCAAACATAGCCGAGTATTTTTTCAATTAAAAAACATAAGCCTTTTACAGCTTCAAATTTTAAACCTTTTGTTTATGGCTGCCGGATTTTACCAATAACTTTGGCCCCAAAATAACCAATACTGATTCAATTTGTGTATCCAATAATTTTATTGTCCTATTACGGAAAAAGCGATAACTCAGCGGGGCCACTCCCCGCTGAGTTACAGAATTTAACTTACTTAAATCTAGTGGTTTGGACTGTCAAGACGAAACTCGCAGGTTCTAAACCAGCCCCAAGGACATACACTACTGACTTTTCAAAGTTACGTGTATATTAATTGTTAATTATCGTTTGCTTTACCGGTAAAGAAAACATCGTGAGGAAACCTGCATACCTGAGAACTCGATAAGATTTTTCGAAGGTATGTGAAGTCTGCCAACCCGCATTAGGCCAACGTGGTGGACTATAGCCTAACCCCTCTCATTTAGTAAAGGAGGCCCGTGCCCAGTAGTGGGACGTATATAATACAGGGCAAGTAAAAAAAATACGGTAATCGAATCCATTTCCAATAGACATAACTTTACGGACGTTGGCTCTAACAGCGTCTATAAATTACCTAACTGAACCGTTTTTTTATTCGCTTCAATGCCGAGAGAAACTGGCCACCTATCTGATGAATGTAACTGCGCTCGTCACTCAGAGACATAAGGTTTTAAATCTCTCAGGCCTAGTCATTACACTGGCATCAATGTACCTCAAGCTGGAACGCAGCGGTGCTTACACTGCTGCTTGTTTTCTTATAGCATCGGCTGACAAACCAGCAAATGGGTCAAGTGATGGTAAGTAATCTTCACTGCCCATGTATACCCACAATTCTAGAAGAAATACGGGCGCGTTGCGACCTTAAAGGAAAGGGATAATTAGGAATTGGGAAGGGGAGGGGATTAGGGGCCTCCGGATGTGTTAGTCACTGTACACAACGCAGCAGCAAACCCGTACCTCACGTCGGTTTTCTGTGAGACATAACAACCTGGTCAAACCGGCTCATTCTATCTGTAGACAAAACTATTTACAACAAGGCTCTACCACTTAATGAAAGTTGAGTGACTCCCTCATATTCCGCCGTGTGCCACCATTGTGGCAACTGCCGCGAGGACACGGCTCAACACACTCTGGAGGAGTGTTCAGCCTGGACCGACGAGCGCAGCGCTCTCAGGACAGTCGTCGGAGTAGACCTCTCGCTGCCGACCGTGGTCGCTGCCATGGTCGGCAGCTGGAGGTAATAGCCGAAGGAAATAAAGGCAATAAACGGCTTTCCCCGCGACAAAAAAAAACTCCCTCATATAGTCATTCAAGCTAATAAAAAAAATACCAGTATGTACAATGTAGACACTGCGCCACTTAAAAAAACCAATAAGTATACCCAACATCATTTACTCGTATTCAGTACCACACGGTTTAAAGCGAAATTCTAAGCCGCAAGATGTTCGCAACCGAAACTACAAACGTTAGAGAATCCAAACTATTTCGTTCTAACACAAAAATAGTCCATTTAAGTTTTCACCGGAGGTTTCAACCAGTAAGCCCTTTTAGAATGCTTTAAGTTGGTGTTGAGCGAGAGACAGGCGCGGAGTCTATACCACAAGTGGGGGGTAATACGATTAGATTTACGAACTAAAAGTGGTTTCGGATTGTGTAGAGAGTTGATACCGAGTGTATTTTAGTATTATTGCTGTGTAAATTGGCAATGATATTTGGTACAATGGAAGAATTTTAACGAAACCAATGGATTTGTCGTCAATTACAGGCTATACTAAAATTTTGTGGAGTGGTACTGACTGTCAAGATGAAAGTCGCATGTTCAAACCTGCCCCATGAGCAGTCACCACTCACTTTTCGTTAAGTTGCGTGTGTGTTTATTTATAATTAGTACTTGCTGTAACAGCGAAGGAAGAAACCTTCATACCTTAGAAGTTCTCCATAAGAATTTTGAAGATATGTGAAGTCTGTCAACCTGCATTAGGCCAGCGTGGTGAACTAAGGCCTAAACCCTCTTGTTCAGTAGAGGAGGCCCGTTCCTAATAGTGCGACATATATAGTACAGATTATTATTATTGAAAGGAAGGATTATCAAGAAAAGGACGCTACCAGAAGTAGATTTTTAAGTGAGATGTAATCGGGCAGTTCGCATTATAGCCCCCTCAGTAATTAATCTTAATAAGGCCCTGATACGCTTAAGAGACTACTGCAGTTATTCTTTTGCTGCCAGCGCATTTAAAACATTATTGTCAGACAACTTTGTTCGTTAAAATCAATTTTAAAGTTTCTAGGAAAGGAAAAATTCGTAATTTTGTCGAATGGTCTTTTAAAAGGCTTTTAGTTTACTTTTAAATGTTCTTTTTTCTATCGGACTATTTCTGTTGTATAGTAGAACGAATAAAAATGTTGTTATTCTTTCCATTTATAAGGAATAAATTGAAGAGTGAAATTCTTTTGTATGTAGGTATGAATATATGATAGGCAATATAATATGACGTAACTATGTCGTAAGCTCTTTCCTGTATTCCCAAAGTGGCAGGTAGGTCAGGAACCACTAGTTACCACTAGTATACCAATGGTTCGCCGGGCTTATTTCCGTCGTATTATATGATTGTTGCCAGATTCCGTGACGCAGTGGGCGAGTAGTCGGAACTGAAGCAAATCAAATTTACACCCACGATATAATTTATGAATCAAACGGGCCCTTTTTAACGTGAAAAACGCGTAATATATACGCGTAATAATATACGCGTATGATTCACGTGAATGAGTCATTTTGAATTTACTTGTAATTATAACAATTCGCACAAATCGTTCGATGGAATTTTCAGAAATTAAATTATAGCACAAAGTGATATGGAGTTCTGCTGTTATTTATGTATTTTTTATGATACTTTTTGGGTACGACCGCTGAGCTGACGTCTCGGGTTCGATCCTCGGGTTTGTTAAAAGTGGTATTGTGTTTTCTATCACGAAATGCTTAGTGTCAGCCCGGAGTCTGGAATTGTGTCTAGTATGGTGATAGGCTCGTCCCCTATCATGGGATGGAGAATACGCTTGGCAAAATTTGGGTGTACTGGTTACACCTCTGCCTACCCCTTTGGGGATTACACGCGTGAGTGCGTATAAACCTTTTTAAAGTGATTCGGTTGGGTCTGCACAGATTGCCGAGACGAGTAAAGCAAGACTTTTCAAAGTAATGTAGGTATTTTGTTAACTATACCTAGCTTTAACAATGTAGTAAGACAATAAGATATACATACATACACACTCACGCTTTTAACCCTAGAGGAAAGCAGAGGTGTAATATCGGTCCCATGATGACATAGGGGGCAGTCTATCGCCATACCGGGTACAATTTCAGACTCCGGGCTGATACTGGGCATTTCTTGATTGAAAAAACCCAATTTAATAACCCAAAAATTTTAAGAGTGGTAGAGCCACGCTGTTGACAATTTTGTCTATAGCACGAATGGGCCGGCTCGACCGGGTCGTTACCACTGTCTCACAGAAAACCGACGTAAAGTAGCAGCTTGCTGCTGCGTTTCGTACGGTGAGTGAGATATCCGGAGGCCCAAATCCCCCTCCCCTTCCCAATCCCCAATTATCCCTTTCCTTTAAGGTCGGCAACGCGCCCATGATTCCTCTGGTATTGTGGGCGTACATGGGCAGTGGAGATCACTTACCATCAGGTGACCCACTTGCTCGTTTGCCGCCCTATGCTATAAAAAAAAAAAAAAAAAAATCGCTTTTAGCTGAGCCAGTGATCGAACCCGAGGCCTCAACACAGCAGTCGTACCGCATACGCAATAGATATCTCCTGCTACATACACTGAGGCAATCTATTTATGTGACTCATTTTTGTGACGATGGTAAAAGAAGTGGTAGTGATTTACCATCGTCAATATCTACGCCAGATCTTGTTTAAATATACCTTGCTGTCAACATTGCCACTAATGGACTCGAACCCACTATCGATCATACAAATTGATTGACTATGTCAAATCATGTTGACACTGTTTAATTGAGGTCGACTTTTTCGTTACGAGAGATTGTTTGGTGTGGCCATCAATATTTGAAGAATCAAATGTTTGTTCCAACTCAATGGTATGAAACTTTGACAAACATTGGAGCAATTTTAGATATTTCTTCCCAGCACGGCAGAATAAGCTAATGGTAAGCGCAGTGCAGTCCAAAAAAACCAGCGACAGATAATGAGTTTATCAGAATTATGCCGCCGTGTATAATTGCTTCTTCACACTCCGAAGAAGGAAAAAGCAAATCTAGAGGACTGCGATAGAACAGGCGGATGACTGATGCAGGCAAATAAGGTGTGTGGGTCATTATGGGGTTTTCAGATATTTAAATGTTAGATATAACTGAGTTTGTTTCACGTTCAAAGTCGTAATTCCTGTCTAATATGATATAGTAAGCGATCTATAAAGTTTGCAATATACTTAAAACGAAATTTCCCTGATTGTATTCCAAGATAGGTTCGCCAAATCTGGGTCACCATTAACTATTTTATGAACATAATATAAAAACGAACAATGTAAGGTTTAAGCCGTTGGCGGCTCTTTTGTAAAGAATAATAGACGGCAATGAATGTGCATTCGTTATTACATTGATCAAACACTTTTATAATAATTTACGATATTACACATTTTGAAACTTCGGGATCAAAATTTATAAAAAACCGCGATAATATCCGTTTTATTACAACAAACATTTTTATTTAGAATGTCTTACTATTTATTCAGACAGCCTACGAGGCGCAGCCGGCTACAAAACGGGAGGCCGTGGGTTCGATTCCCGCACCGAGACAAATGTTTGAGTGATCCACAAATGTTGGTTTCGGGTCTGGATGTTATGAGACCGTAAGCCCCTCGTATTTCGTGACACCCACGATACAGTTTTAACCTAGTGTGCGGTCAAGACTGTGTGTGTGACTATCGGGGAACTAGACCCGTCTAGGGTCTAGTTCAGCTTCTATTGTTCAAAAGAATAAGGCATGTACGCCCACCACCAGAAGAATCGTGGGCGCGTTGCCGACCTAAAGGAAAGAGATAATTAGGGATTGGGATAGAGAGGGGATTTGGGCTTCCGGTTATCTCACTGACCGTACGAAACGCAGCAGCAATCTGCTACTTTACGTCGCTTTTCTGTGAGACAGTGGTAATAACCCAGTCGAGCCAGCCCATTCATGCTGTAGACAAAACTGTCTACAGGGTGGCTCTACCACTCAATACTTCTCATTTAATTCTTCATATTCGTTTAGTGTACTTCTGACCTGACCTTTCTCGAAAATATCTCCTTGATCTAAGAAAGTGTGCTATATTAAACATGTTACGCGAGAAGTCAAAGACAGCTCTCGTCAGTTGAAACTAAGTTCAAGACGTTTCCAATATTAGAATCTGAGAATAGTTCCAGCAATGCGACGTAGTTAACCGCAGACGTGGCTACTCCACTACTGCTATCGTTCTACTGTAACTTGGCTATGCAAGTAATAATAATAATAAATACACCCAACAGTCGCACACATAGTCCTGACTCCATAGTAAGATACGAGTCTTGTGTCGTGTCTATCAGGAACTAAGAGAGACTTTCGGTCTCACAACACCCAGACCCCGAACTAATATTTGAGGATCACACAAACTTGTAATACTGTATGATTTGTTTAATATTCAACTTTTCCGCATATTAACGTCTAATTCTTTAAAGTATTTTATGTTACACCTTAACAAAGCATTAAGCAAGGCCATTTATCATTTTGTGCCACAGAAACCCGCTTCGCTTCGAAGCAGCTCTAACGAAGCCGACTGCAAACGCTGCAGATTCCGTCTAACTACAGGCTCTATATAAATCTCATTGCATTAGCCAGCATTGTATAGGAACAGCAGAAATTTACATTGTATGGCAGTTTTGTTTATCTCTAACTTTATTGTGGCTTCGCCCACGTGAATGATTTTTATTTAGCCTATTATAATTTAATTAATATTAATATAATATTAATATTATTATAATTTATTTAATATATTTTTTTACGAGCAAATGGGTCACCTGTTGATAAGTGGCCTCCACCGCCCTAGTACGCCCACAATACTAGAAGAATCATAGTCGCGTTGCCGACCTTAAAGGGACGGGATAATTAAGGGATTAGGTAGGGGAGGGGAATTTGGGCCTCCGGATATCTCAATCCGGACCGTACGAAATGCAGCAACAAGCCGCTACTTTACCGTCGGTTTTTCTGTGAGACAGTGGAAACGACCCGGTCGAGCCTATTCGTGCTCTAGACAAAACTATCTACAGCGTGGTCTTACCACTCAAAAAATTTCAACAACAAAAAAACAGAACTTTTTTTTGGCATAGGCCGGTAAACGAGCAAGTGGGTCCCTGCCCCTAAATGATCAAACAAACATAAATTTAAAAGAGGCCGTGTAAAACATGTGACTTAACACTGGAAC
Organism: Amorpha juglandis; assembly: GCA_949126905.1. Classification (NCBI taxonomy): domain Eukaryota; kingdom Metazoa; phylum Arthropoda; class Insecta; order Lepidoptera; family Sphingidae; genus Amorpha; species Amorpha juglandis. The sequence goes on from OX421368.1 coordinate 3,844,968, forward strand.
CCAGTCATTTGTATTCGTAAACGGAATAAATAAAAATGGACACTTATCAACGAAAATTACAGCGAATATTCACAACGGGGTATGTACATGTTTTAAATTTTCATGAGTGTAAAACACGTCGGGTAATTGGAAAGTGATTTTTATGATGTGATAATACGGTAGCTGGCGTTCGAAATTCAAATGCAGTGTCTCTTTATTTTAATTGTTTTTTTTTACGCTGGCTCGGCAAAGTAACTACGCCACACATGACGGGAAGCGCAGCGCAATCTAGGAATAGTGACGACCAACGATAAACATTGTGTCTATCGCATATGTGTGATTTCTTAATATTCCAAATTTCTAAATCATAACCAGGAGGAAACTAAATTCAATTATTTTTTTATTAATTTATTTTTAACTGATTTTAAAAAAGGATGAGGTTCTGAATTCGGCGGGTTTTTTAATTCGTAATAGGGTGGCCTAGCCTTGCGACTATCCTGTTTGATAGTGAGTGATGATGTGGCTTAAAATGAAGCACGCTTGCCTAGCAAAAATCGATTCACTCGCAACTTGAGTATTTATCGGGGAACAAAGCAATGTTGTGTTTCGGTTTGAAGGCCATTGAAGCCAGTGAAATTACTGGGCATTACGAGACTTAACATCTTATGTCTCGGGGTGACGAGCGCAGTTCAGTGTCATGCAGTGCTTTGTAATTCAAAGTTATGTGTGGTGTTGCTTCTGTATATGGGCAGGCGTGGCGCTTACCATCAGGCGAGCGCCTTGCTTGTCTCGTCATTCAATCAAAAAATAAAAATATAATTCCAAATTATTCTATCCGTATTTGCGCTGAGATATCAATTCTTAACAAATACATAGGGGCCTTAACTTTCTAGATATATAGGATTAATTCAGCGACATCTGGGACATATATATTACGCCGTTTTGCCTTAAACAAACCAGATTCTAGACGATACAAGAAGAATGTACGTGCCTAACTTATCCTGGATTAAGTTACGGAGTCGGGACCAAGATGCGATATGTATGTATGTGACCTGATTTTTAGTCTGTACCTAAGGCTTACTTGTAAAAATGTTGAATTGATGTCGAAACCTGCTGAATTAATCGTTGATAAAGGTTTTAATAAAACTTAAAAACCGACTTAAAAAAAATTGGCAGTCATAGGGACTGCCGATAGAAGTGAAAAATTATAACTTAAGTATATTTATTGAAATAAAACTAAGTTTAACGGATTTTATCGCGGTTTTTTATTTTAATATTGGTCCCGACGTTTCGAAAGCTTTTCAGCCTTCGAGGTCACGGGGTGGACTCGAGTTTTATTTCAATGAGTAACATTCGCATAAATGCAAGAAATCATTTATTTTTATTTTACACACTTCATACATAAATGTATAGGCGGACTTATTTATTTAGTACTCACTCTCAACTCAATTCAACTCCCTCCACACTCATTCTACTCTACTCAACTCTTTTCACACTCCACTCCAGTCCAGTCCACACTGTACACTGTACGTCACCTGTATAGCTACATATACTCAGAGCTCACACGATTTCACCCATCCAAAAAGCGTCTAACGCGCACAGCACACGGTCAGGTATATACGATGTGTTATGTGTATAGTCTGAATTAACATTGGCATGTCGCTGACGCGCAACCAAAAGTTTACCCCCTACCAAAAAGTGCTTAACGCGGCTAAAGAAATAAAACTAATTTAAACGGATTTTATCGCGGCTTTTTATTAATTTTGATCCCGACGTTTCGAAAACTTTTCAGCCTTCGTGGTCACGGGGTGGACGTTTAAATTAGTTTTATTTCAATGAGTAATATTCGCGTAAACATAAATAAATAAATAAATACACCCAACAGTCACATACATAGTCCTGAACCCACAGTAAGATAGGAGTCTTGTGTCGTGGGTATCAGGAACTACGAGAGACTTTCGGTCTCACAACACCCAGACCCCGAAACAAATAAATGTGGATCACACAAACATTTGTCTCGGTGCGGGGATCGAACCCGCGGCCTCTCGCTTCACAGCCGGCTACTCGCCCGCTGCGCCACAGAAGCTGTCAATATGGATAAGAAATCATTATGCGGCTAAAGAAGTTTTCACTTCAATAACTGGAAAGACAAGCCAGTAATCAAATAATGAATATAAATAGGTTCCGATAAATAATAAATTCGGCTGTAAAGCAATTATTGTAATTAGTCCTAGTCGTTATAATGGTGTAGTTATTTCGGTCTATATTGTAAATTACAGGCTTGGAAAGCAGGTGTAATTTCCGTTTCTGGTAACTGTTATTCGGTAGCTGATCGTTTACTTTTTCCATGAAATGGTTTTACGTAACGAAAGCTCACGCTTGTAGGCCCGACGGAGTAGGCAGATGTGCATCTTTTTTTTAGTTCATTAGTTTTAAAAAAGAAAGATACACCTTTATTTTCAACACAGTTTGAAAACAAAAAAAATAAAATTGACTAGCTAAAATATTGCTCGTTTAAATTGACGAAAATACAAATTAGTCAAAAGTCATCTAAATGCAGTTAGGCTATTCTGGTTCTAGCAGCCTCAATTATAATTCATCATAGTTCTTACTAGTGGCTACTGCTGCAGCGTATGATGAGGAAACGAAAACTGTCATCGTTTTAGAAAACTATCAAAACTTGTACTAGGCCTGCAGTACACCCACGCAGGTTTAAATCTATGCCTACTCTTCTGGGATTCTAAGTGAGTGCGTATGTACGCACTTAGCCCTCTATATCAATCAATATAACATGTTATGGTCCCTGTCACTTAACACGACCCACCCATCGTCGATTTCGTTAATATCAACAAAAAAGTATTCATCAATTGGTTTAAAAAGTTTATTGAGTTACGGAGGCAGTTTTTGCTGGTAAAGGCATGATTTGCATGCAGATTAAAACAATTGATTGTCAGCAACATGCCAATTATTGGCTGACGCAATAAACTTTACTGCTGGATCATTTTTTTTATTGTTTCATTGCTAAACAAAATGTTTACTGGAAAATAATTACGTTAACTTTAACAAGTCTTGTTTAGGGATTCCCAAACTATTTTGGTCAAGAGAACCCATTTTCAAAATGAACTAATACCTCAGACCCCATAGCCAAATTATTTCTAAAAAAAAAAGAATCTAGTTTTTTCCTATTGGTACAAAATACTTACCGCAACCAACCATCAAGTCATGTCGCAAGCCCCTCGGAAAAATCGGGTATACACTGGCTGACCCTGGAACGTGATCCAAACAAGGTGGTTTTAACACCATGTGTATGGTGGTCGCTATCCGGGCGGATATGGTTATCCTACCACCAGCTAAATCATATGGAATCAATCAATCTTTAAATTATATAGAAGGTTCTTTTTGATTACAAAACACGATATTTTAAAACTCTACCTACCTTCCTATCGTCTTATCGTACAGTTTTAACCATCTCTAAAATGGGCCCGAAAGCCCTTCAACCACGTGTTAGCAGATAATATCCTCTTGACAAATTGAATGTAAGAAATGTCTAGCGTGGGTTTTAGCGGTGGGTTTAGCACTTAGCAAATTATATGCTTGGTCGTACTCATTGGAACGCTACCTATGTATAATAAATAATATGTAAATCATGTTCATGGAATGGCGCGTCTAATGTAGGCGTATTGGAATCTTTATTTCTTACTTCACAAATCATTTATTGTACAAAATGTATAGAGAGACTTTTTAACAAAGTTTCAGCAAAAATAAAAAAGTATCAATTTTGAGTCAGTATTATAGTATTATCATCACCGAATCGAATTAGTAAATCCTTATAAATACTATTTAACACTTTTTAATGGAAAAAAAGTCATCAAAATCAGTGCAGAAATGCCGAATTTTTTCACGTCCTCAGGGTGGAGTTTTTTTTTATTAAATTAAATGACAACTACTTTTTTCATTGATTAAAACCAAAAGTAAAGTTACATTTGAATACAAAAATTATGTCATAATCGGATTTTAATAACACTATAATTTTACTAGCGCTATATCATTTTCATCAAAATTTATATATGAAATAATCCTTTTCCTAAAACAAATGTGAAAAAGTGGCCAAGTTCAGTAAAAACGACGTTCAGGGTTGTCAGTAGTACCAAATTCCATATCAGATTCAAAAGTCGTGACTCAAACAAGGGGAACGTAATTTAATTGAATTGATATAATATTAGAAGCATCGGAAATAAATTACAAATCCCATTCTTTTTTATTTAATATACCTTTCACCACGTATTATGGCATGTAACAAAAAAAGGATATAGAAAACGCCGATGTAACTTTACGCCTAATAAAAATACATTTTGTTAGCACAGATCATAAAATACCCTTAGCGTTCCCACTAACAGGTGTGGCGTTGACTTAAGCCTCGCGCACACTACGGCCTTATGTATATACTCTACCTACCTCTAAGTACCTCTAGGTACTTAACCGCTGAAGAGTCTGTGTCATTGCTCACTTGAGACGTGTCTGTTCTGTCTCATATTGCTCGGTTTCTTTGAGACGGTTAATGACTTTATTGCCCTTTTATGACTTATAGACACTATTCTTTCATTTACACTCGGCTGAGATCACAGACATAGGTCTAATAGACGCCGCAAATTTATCTAATTCCCGTGCCGAAATCAAAATAAAAACTTTAGCCACGCCTGCCATGATTTAATCTGCACCACTATTACCGCAGTAAAACGAAAGTCGAACACATGGAAAATGCTTTTTTCATGCCGTAAAGTATTTTAAGCGCATTATGACGTCATATTTAAAACAAAAATTTGGCACGTATGGTTTCATATAGAATTGTAGGTTATGTCAAAGTGGTCATCCTACTAATATTATAAACGCGAAAGTTTGTATGTATGGATGGATGTATGTTTGTTACTCTTTCACGTAAAAACTACTGAATGGATTTTAATGAAACTTTACAATAATATAGCTTATGCATCAGAATAGGACATAGGTTACTTTTTATCCCGGAAAAAGTAGATCACGCGGGCGGAGCCGCGAGCAAAAGCTAATAGTGCATAATTTACATCATTATTTTTATATATATATAAATATATTATTGTAAAATTTCATTAAAATCCATTCAGTAGTTTTTACGTGAAAGAGTAACAAACATACATCCATCCATCCATCCATACTTACAAACATTCGCGTTTATAATATTAGTAGGATAGGATAAATAAATAAATAGTTTTAAATGTATAAAAACTAGATTCAAGATCCCGCAAGGTCTATTCTGATGTATGTCTGTGATGGTGATGTTGAAGGACGGCTCCAAAAACATTGTATAGTGAGTAGTTTTTTTTCTTATTTGATTGTATGACGAGATGAGCAAGGCGCTTGATTGAATGACATGGGGACTGGGAGGGGTAGGGGAGATTTAGACCTCTGGTAACCTCAGCAAGCTGGCACTTTAAGTCGGTTGACAGTGGTAAGAAGCCAGTCGAGCCGGCCCATTTATGCCGTATAAATTACAGCGTAGCTTTACTTGTTTACTCAGTTTTTCGTCGACCCCATTCATGCCGTAAAATAAACTACAGCGTAGCTCTCACTTGTTTATCGAGTATTTCATTTTCTCAAGTGAGAACGCAGCCTAACCCCCACCAATATTTTCAACCTGGCTTTTCTTTACGAGCAATATTCTCACATATTTTTGCGTTAAACGACTTTCTTTTTTACTTTGCTAATGTACGATACGACATTTTATAATTTTACGAGTATATTGCACGCCGTTTATACTACTGAAGGACAAAGCGTCGGGCCGTTTGAGTTGATTTTTTTTTATTCTGCCTCGTCAAAGTGACTACACGGAACCTGATGTTAAGGATAGTGTAGTCCAAATGGAATGTCGAACGTCATGAAAGGATATAAAGAAATGTTAGCAAAATAATACGAAAATATCTACGGAAGAAATAGTTTGCAGGAAATAAGTGTTGTCAGTACATTCTTTGATGACAATGAGACAGCTCGCTTTCAGGCTTTTGGCGGTGTCAACAATCTCCGACATGTGGAAAGTGATGAATGACGTCACACAGTGACAACTCCAAAGAGAAAAAACTCATAACTATATATCGTGTAAATAAAAAAAAATGTGTGCGTGTACTAATGTACACACGTAAGAAGTGAAACTTCTTTATGATCTTATTTTTCGAAGAAGTAGATCATTACTATATGCAACTTTACAGAAAGACCGTGTAAATGGGATCGACCGTGGTAGGGGCAAGAAAAAGATGGCGCGTAACGGAAAAATGTGACGGTAATTTTTTTTCCAACGCTGATAAAGAAGTTTCACTTCAAAAAATTAATACTCCTATACCGAATTCTTGTTTGAATCGTTCTGAACGATATTAATCAAATTCATCACAGATTTGTAAACAGAACCCATATTTCGGAGAAAAAAGGAATCGTAAGCATATTTTATGCTCGAATGCATACGTAATGGCACGTGACTAATATACATCCGCATAATAAATCTCGGACGAGGCGAATGAATGATTTATATGTATGAAAACATTTTTTTTTTTACTAGCCCTGTATTATACACGTCCCACTGCTGGGCACGGGCCTCCTCTATTGAATGAGAGGGATTAGATGAAGGGAAAACATACATAATATGGAGAAATTATATAAAAATAAACAAAAACATCGTTTCAGTTTTTTTTGTTAGTTTTATTTTAAACTTTTCGTGTAATAATCATCAAAATCTATGCCATACGTTCCGAAATATAAATATTATGATTTTTTTTTTATTTTTAATTGAGATCCCCATTACACCCTATCCAGCACAAAAAGAATCATAAAAAATTGTCGAATTGAGATTTTCCTCCGTTTTAAAAATCTAATCAATTTCTAATAAGATATGCGTGGTCATACATACAAATAAGGATGGAAAAATATATGCGCATTCAAATTGAAATATCTTCTTTTTTGTCGGTTGATTAACTGAATTGAATTGAGCGTGTAATTTACCTGAGTGTTAGCTTCAAATCGGTGGGCGCCAGAATCAAGCTGGTCTGTATAAATGCTTCTTCACACTCCGAAGAGGGACGAAACCAATGGAGGGGCCTGAGACAGGACTGGCGGATGATCGTTGCAGGCACAGTGATACAAAGATGTACCCTTATACTCGCCCCAAACAACCCTCAAGTCCTATCACAAGCCCCTCAGGAGAACCGGATATACACTGACTGATTCTGGGACCCAATCCACACAAGGTGTGTGGGTCACTACAGGAGGTTTTAGCACCATGTTTACGGTAGTCGCTATCCGGTATATGATCCGGATATGAATACCCTACCACCAGCAACTTCACAAATCATTATTTATTTATATCGTTTCTTGAAACTAGCAGTTATATTTAGTATGTAAATAAACAAATATAACAGTAATATAACGAAACTTTATAGCTAAACTTTAGCAATTAAAGTACGGTTTACTACTAAAGTAATTTATACGAAAATCGTCTATTAATGTTCCTGTAAACTTAACCATTACATCTCGTTTGAGTAACATGATGAAATTGAATCATATAAGTTATATCAGGTTCAAACGGTTTGACTTGAATCAATAAAGGATATGATTTTTGATAATCTATTGAAACTCTGTTCTAATGGTTCAAATCGCACGAGATTTAGTGGTTGATCATATAAAACAGAAGATTCAAGAAAGATTATGCGTAATGAAATCAACTGTCCTGAACTCTTACATAAATTTAATGTTACTTCTAAAACTATTATCTAATAGTTTTAGAAGTTCTAAAACTTATCATATCTATAATCGTAGTATTTTGGAAAATCGGGCATGAAATATATTCCATGTACGATTTTGAAAAAAATACGACATTAAAATAAATTTAAATTAATTGATTTAGCAAAACAAAATCAGTGTCTTTATTTAACCTTGCTGTTGGTTGGTTCCTTTTTGTGTAAGTAGGTCTATCTATACTTATAAAATAACATGTCCTGGCTGACTGACTGATTCATAATCGCCGTGCGCAAACTATCAAGGCTACAAGCATGAAATTCGGACTGTATATTCATTTTGCTATGTAGGCACCCACTAAGAAAGGATTTTAAAAAATTCCACCCCAAAGGGGTCACAATATGGGATGATAATATGTATGAAAGTCCGTCATTTTGAAAGTTACATAAACAAAATGTTGTATTTCGGTTATTGACGTAAAACAAATAAATACGTGTTTCAGGAATTTTGGAAATTTTATTTAATAAGGGATGAAAAAGGGGGTGAAAGTAAATGCGAAAGTGAGTTTGTTTGTTACGCTTTCACGCCTAAATCACTGAACCGATTTTAACGAATTTATCTACAGAGACAGATGGGACCCTGGAGATAGTTACAGGGTACTTTTATCCCGGAAAATGTTGTTCACGCGGGCGTAGCCACGAGCAAAAGCTAGTTATTAATAATGAGATTAAACAGTTTAGGTACATATCAGAGGAATTTACAACATTTAAATGGAATTAGAGCAGCTCTACCTCTACAGCCAGACTAATCTACACACTTAAGTTACCGCTAATTATTTACAAACGAATAACACTCAGTTATTGGTATATACATCGTCAAATTAATTTTATACCCGACGCGACGCCCTAATTTTATTGCTAATATATCACAGTCAAAATCCCATACAATTTCGTAAGTTCACTAGAAATCGTAATTAGGTCAATAGATATGTGAACACCATGTTTCCATGTAATCGTCTTCGCATGTTTTGCAATCGTTATTCCTTTTAATGGTGAGATGAGTACGTTACTAGCCTGTTTTTTTATAGCATAGGCCGCCAAACGAGCAAGTGTGTCACCTGATGGTAAGTGATCTCCACTGCCCATGTACGCCCACCACCAGAAGAATCATGGGCGCGTTGCCGACCTTAAAGGAAAGGGATTTGGAAGGGGAGGGGATTTGGGCTTCCGGATATCTCTCACCATACAAAATGCAGCAACAAGCTACTTTACGTCGGTTTTCTGTGAGACAGTGGTAACGACTCGGTCGAGCCAGCCCATTCATGCTATAGACAAAACTGTCTACAGCTTGGCTATTCCACTCATATTATATTAACTTATTAACTATGCATACTTTACAATCCTTATTGTTTGAATGATGATATGTGTAAGTTATTCGCCTGATGGTAAGCGTCACGCCTGCCCATGCATCACAGAACTTCGAAAAACAAACCACTGCATGGCCCTAAATTGCACTCACAACAGCATAAGTTGTAAATAGGCTTAATTTCACCGACTTTCATGTTCTGACCAAAACACAATAGTGTTTGTAAATTTCTCAAAAAATTCAACTGGAGTCACGACTCGTTTTGACAATTTAAAAAATACTAAGCGATCCTAATCTTTTACTGTTCGTTAAGCACTCAACCCACGAACTTTCTTCATTGGAATTGTCTAAGAAAATTAATTAAACAAACGCCGCTCTACAGCTTTTGTCTTTTGTTATTCTTTTGAACATTTTCGAGTTAAGAACATCTGTGCTTCACGAGTTTGTCTTTCGTGTAGTCGCTAGTGATGACGTATAGTATTTTATGGCAAGTTCAGTGGCGCCTACAGCGGTTTCGCAAGAAACTATATTTAACAAGGTGGTAGGTCCCTCGTATGCGAAGGTCCGTCTGGGTTGGAACCACCACTTTGTCTACTTCCGCCACCAAGCAACAGTGTGTAAGCTCTATTGTGTATAATTTTAAAGGACATTGAAGCCAGTTAAATTAATGGGCATTATGATATTTAACATCTTATGTCTTGTGGTGACGAGCGCAGTTCAGTGCCATGCAGTGCTTTGTAATTCAAAGTTATGTGTGGTGTTGCTTCTGTTTATGGGCAGGCGTGGCGCTTAGCATCAGTCGAGCGCGGTGCTCGTCTCGTCTTCCATGAAATAAAAAATATATCGCCCACTGCGCCATGGAGGCTTGAGTGTTATTGAAATCTAGTTGATACACGTTTAAGTGCTGGCAACTGTTTATTTATCGTAACTTTATCAACTTAAACCCACGCTTGACTGCTGGTTTAAACGCGATTTACTTTAAAATTGAACAACTTTGTTTCAGTTGTGCATTTCTAAAACTTATAAATTTTTAACCGACTTCAAGAAAGGAGGATGCTTTCAAACCAGCGAGTTTTTGAAGTGATAACTTCTTATGGGAGGGTGAACTGATTTGTTCCGTACCGCGAGCGGTCCATCGATCAACAGAAGGTTCGAGAATATTCGAGAACCTTCCGAGAGACGTCACGCGGGCCAGTTGACCAGCGAGCGTTAGCCGACCTCCCTGGAACTTCAATAATTTCGAAGTCCCCAGGTGGCGTCACACAGTGACCAGTCGGCTTGGATTGGACTTTGACCGAACTTTGACAGGACTTTGACCGGACTTTCACAGGACTTTGACAGGACTTGGCCGGACTTTGACAGGACTTTGACAAGACTTTGACATGACTTTAACCGGACTTAGACAGGACTTTGGAAGGACTTTGATCGGACTTTGACAGGACTTTGACCGGACTGGAGTGTGGTGCAGAACAATCCAATGAAGTTATAACTTCTTATAGGAGGGTAAACCGCTTCGTAATCTAACGCGTTACGGCGTCACTCTGTCTGGCTGCCCTTTCTCCCACGCATACGGCAGCAGTAGGCAGGCTCCTCCGCTCTCACTTTAACCCACATTAGTCTAAGTTATCACTTCTGTCGAGCGTCCCAAGACGCACACTTTTTTTTTAATGTACGTTCATTAGCCCACGATCAAATTGGACCGATTTTGGACGGAACAAATTCATTCGATAGATTTTAGCTGCGATGTCGTTAAATATACGAGTATATTTGGTTAAGATCTGATGATAGAGTATGTAGTAAAAAAAAACAAATAACAAAAAAACAGTTCAGTCGTCGCGATTGTGATATTGAGTTTGATTTTACATACTATGGCTGTACTTAACACTGAAAAAATTTAATTATTTTAACAAGACTTTAAAATCGACTTCAAAAAAATAAAGCTGAAAACTAAAAAAATAAGAATTTCAGGTCTCTTTGGAGTCAGTGCAATTTCAGTTGATCGGCAGCGACACAGGCACCGATTCCAAAGAGACATGAAATTGTTATTTTCACTTTTCAGTTTTATTTTTTGAAGTCGGTTTTTTCTGTGACAGTAACCGGAGTTATTCCTTGTTCAGTCACTAGGAAGTAATAAAATATTTTTTGTTTTAATAAAAACTAATTTGATTTAATCAAAAACTCGTATCACACATTCATTAATATTTTAGAAAAATGTATTCATAAATTCATGTTATAAGTTACTTGAACAAGTATGTACTTACCTTATTGCAATTATAAAATCAATGTTATGGTTATATTTTACTTTTAAAAAAGTTAGTAATTCAATAATTTTAATAAATAAATAAAATAATGTTTCAAACTTAATGTTATCCTATTTATTATTTCACTTACGTAAAAATTTTATAACAAAAAAAAACGAGAATTTAATAGACCTTTGTAAATATGAAACTGTCCAATTCAAACAAATCACTCACCATTTGTCACTGTGGCCCATTTTACAATCAATCATTCACTATCCACACCTACCAGTCCAATCTACGCTAGACAAGTTAACTCTGGCCTTATAAAAAAGTCCACAAAAAATCACTGACCACTTTTATAACGAAAATTATAAAAAGTTAATTTTAAATTCCGAACGGGGTAAGAGCGCGGCAGCCGTGCGGCAGGCTTGACGATCGCCGCCGAATGGCCACAAGTACTGGCACCTGTTGTATTCGCAGCCTTATTTATCCTGTACGATACGACACGATACCTCGCGCATTTAATTCGAAATTTGAACTACGTTAACATTCCAGATTCAAAAATTGCTGGAGTTGTTCTTATTTTTAATATGAGCAGTATAGCAATACTAGAGTAGGTATTGCCTTGAAAGGTATTGGTGAAAATTTAAATTAAATAAATTAATTCATAAACGATTCAAAACAGGATTTTTAGTTTGGTTATCCCAAATATCAAATTAAAAGACTGATCAAGAAAGTGGCTTGTGATATTTGAATAATTCCAAAAATGTCTGTTTGATATGTGTACGGTTGTTTTTTTACTTTGTGGAAAAATTCATTGGATATGTGAAATAACCTGCCTTGAACTATTGACGAGTTCAAATTACGGTGGAGTAGCGTGGTACGGTGTGCATACATGTTAGCCCACACAGAACACTGTTAATTAAAGTTCAAGTAAACATAGGAGTTCTTATTTGAGAATTGCGTGGGATGGGTTTTTGCTGACTGTAATCTATGCTCATATTATATCAATGTCACAAGTATCATGTGGCTGGTTTCATAGTCCGTTAAAATTCCATTTTTGCTTTCCTGTTTTGATTCCCTGCCAATAACAAGGGGTATTACGAGTTTAACCCTCCTCTCTCTCTCGGAAGTTGAACCAAGAAACTTACGGTTGGACCAATGAAGCGACGTATTGTGTGATGTATGGATCGATTTAAGGATCGTTGTGCTAGTCGACCTAAACACTGCCCGACTAAATTCCCAATGCTCACTTTCGTAGACATACCGAATTTCGTAGTCTACCGGACTACTACGTTTAATTGCTACGCTATAACTGACTACGCGCGCTACATGGCTACGACCGTAGCGCCAATGATTAAAACTTTAGGAGTAGTACGGAATGGTGCTGCCACACCGATGTTATAAAATGTTTACAAACATTTTCTAACATTAAATCTAACATTTTATAACATTTCTTAACATTTTATAACATTTCTTAACATTTTATAACATTTCTTAACATTTTCTAACATTTCTGAACATTCTTCTTTGACGGCTTCTTTGACGGCGCCGCTCTCAAAAGTACCGCCGCCTGCGGTTATAAAATGTTAAGAAATGTTACAAAATGTTACAAATTGTTAAGAAATGTTTACTAAATGATGCTGCCACACCGGTGTTATAAAATGTTATATAACATTTTCTAACACCGGTGTGGCAGCACCAGAAGAATGCTACTAATTCTCTACGAAAGTATAATTGCGTTTGATTTTTGATTTTATAATTAAAGAATTATTGATCATATTGTGTATTTGTCATGAATATGTTATGTAAGTAAAGTGGTTGAACATTTTTTTTAAGCAGGTCGTGAATTATATAAATTTAATTAATAAAGACCTCGTTATAATTTTTACAATGGTTAGATTAATAAGACATATAATTAAAGCAATTAATTATGTCTTAAATAAAACATTTTCACTAGTAATGAAGAAATCTTAACGTCTGAAGTTCTCTCTGAAAATTATTTTTATATTATACAAAGGTGCTTTTTAATTCAGCAGGGACGTGATTCCAACGTTTTTATGACCGTTAAGCCGTAAATTGAAGTTGCTCAATTAAAGTAAGAATATTCATGCTTAAATTTTTTTCCAATAAATCCTCCTTCTGCTTGGCCTTAGACCGGCCCAGTATTAGTACCCGTGGCGTGGTGGTTAGGCGCTTTTGCTTCTCCGACTCTTAAGTATTCACCCTATTAGGACCATTGTAACGTCATAAGCACTTTTTAGGCGATCTGTAAGAAGTTACTCCTGTTACAACCTGTTTTTTTTATTATAGCATAGGCCGGCAAACGGGCATGTCGGTCACCTGATAATAAGTGATCTCCACCGCCCATGCACGCCCACCACCAGAAGAATCATGGGCGCGTTGCCGACCTTAAAGGAAAGACATAATTTAGGATGGGAAGGGGAGGGGATTTGGGCTTCCGGATATCTCACTCACCGTACGAAACGCAGTAGCAAGCCGCTACTTTACGTCGGTTTTCTGTGAGGCAGTGGTAACGACCCGGTCAAGCCAGTTCATTCATGCTGTAGACGAAACTGTCTACAGCGTGGCTCTACCACTCAAACCTACCCTCTTTCTGCTTGGCCTTAGACCGGCCCAGTATTAGTACCCGTGGTCCTATTTAGGCGCTTATGCTTCTCCGGCTTTTAAGCAGTCACCTTAGTGGGGCCATTGTGATGTCATCAGCACTTTTTAGGCGATATGTAGGGATCTACTCCTGTTACAATACGGAATATATAATATACCTTCAATTTATCAGCCGTGCCACCGATGCACCTTTTAATTGAGAAAAACTAATTGGGAAAAAATATTCTTACGCCTTTAGCTCTAAACATTTAGGTCAAAGTATAACGAGGTAATAAAACGAAATGCATCATTCGAATGGGTTTAAAATTTGTGGCCAATATAACAACAGACTCCTTACGTCATGGCCCAGAAATAATATTGGCGAACTACGGTGCACTGATCCTACGTCTGTCTTCATTTTCATAGATACAAGGATTATGTTCAGGAATATTCGTTATACTAATATTATAAAGAGGAAAGATTTGTATTTTTGTATGTAACGAATAAAATTGAAACTACTGGACCGATTTGAATAATTATTTCAGCATTACAATGCTACATTATCCCTGATAAACATAGGCTACTTAAAAAAACTTACGGAAAAAGCAGATCACGCGGGCGGAGCCGCGAGGAAAAGCTAGCACTATAAAATGTTGTAGTTCATTGTGAGTCGCGTACAAAAATTTCACGGCAAGAATTTACCAAATCAATAACGTATTTTGAACACAATGTTCTGAGCTATTTCCAGTATTGTAATTTAAACTATTTCAGTCTGCGTTAAATGTTTTCCTCCTTCAGTTCAGTGTCATGAGACTAATAAAGAATGTATAGTTTTTAATGCCAGGTTGTATGGGGCATGTGCGTCATGGGAGAAGGTTAATATAAAACACTACATATTCTACAAGGTGGTAGGTCCCTCGTATGTGAGAGGCCGTCTGGGTTGGTACCACCGCTTTGTCTATCTCTGACGCCAACAGTGTGTAAGCACTGTTGTGTTTCGGTTTGAAGGACATTGAAGCCAGTGAAATTACTGGGCATTATGGGACTTAACATCTATGTCTATGGCTGACGAGTGCAGTTCAGTGCCATGTGATTTGTGATTTAAAGTTCTGTGTAGTGTTGCTACTGTTTATGGGCAGGCGTGGCGCTTACTATCAGGTATTTCACAGTCGGCTACTGTCGCCACGGAGACAGTCAGTTTTTTAACATGAAAGAAAATCAAGGTCGGTTGTAGTGTTGCCACATTAACATTTCGAACATTCTATTTCAAGATGTCAGAGCGACATTGATTTTATTGTTTTTAATAGGAAAGCGGACTGTGGTAAAGGCGCTACAATAACCAAAATAGAATTAATAATTACTTTAAAGAAAATCTATTCTGGCATGGCCACCTGACTATATTGGACCTTTTTGATGACCATTTTGGGCATTATAAACAGGCATGCCTGGCTTACCATCGAGTGAGAGACATCATTATGACATTCGGGCTATTAAAAAAAAATGTAAGAAGTAGCATACGCCTTTATATATTACTAGCGGTTACCCGCGGCTCCGCCCGCGTAAATGTCTACAAAATGTCAACTCCTATTTCACTCCTTTGGGTTAGAATATCCAGACACGCTTAAACACTTTTCGAGCTACTGATTAACAATGAGTAAATACGTATTCAAGCGTTATAAATAATGCAACTCCCACACAAACTTTCAACCGCTTTTACACCCCTTATTAAGTAGAATTTCCATAATTCCAGAAACGCGTATTTATTTGTTTTAAATTATTAGCCTAAATACAAAGTTTTGTTTATGTAACTTTCAAAATGACGAATTTTCATACATATTATCATCCCCTATTTTGACTCCTTTGGGGTGGAATTTTCTAAAATCCTTTCTTAGTGGGTGCTTACATAACAAAATGAATATACAGTCCGAATTTCATGCTTGTAGCCTTGATAGTTTGCTCTCGGTGATGATGAATCAGTTAGTCAGTCAGGACATGTTATTTTAAAAGTATAGATGTACATTAAAAGAACTTAAAAACACATAAACTTTTTTATTACATTAGATTCATGCTACTAAAGTAGTTCCGAAAATACCCGCTCAAAGAGTTGTCTAATACTGTGACCCAATTGATTTTCCGTTAGTGGGCCGCATTTTGTACTTACATATCTGTAATATACCGGATGGTATCGTACAGGAAGCGTGTAGACCAATGTTTCCCAACGTAGGGCCCCACGCCCCACAGGGGGCAATTTGATAGTTCGGGGGGGGGCAATTTAAAAATGGACTCGACACGACTTTAACCCTATCGCTTTGGGTTATTTAAATGCAATGCTAGATATCGGTGATAAATTTAACAAAAAATGTTAAGATGGGGCATGGCCTCAAAAAGGTTGTGAAACACTGGTGTAGACACATCGTAAGGAATTTATGTCGTGGTGGCAATTTTATTTCAGTTTCTCATGATTTTTTTCCACTTTTGCCGGCGGCTCTGACCGCGTGTACAGCCTTATCTTTACATAGTATAAAAATAAATAATAGTTTAAAAAATCTAAAAAACACGCTTTCATATAAAATCCAACTAAAAAGTAGAAAATAAATTTGCAGAAAAAAATGTATTTGTTTGTAAAAAAAAGTGTGGGGTGCTTTTTAATATATTATCCAAATGATAATCCTTCTACTCATATCTGTCAATAAAATATTTATAACTATTGACATCATGTACCCCACGCTTTTTTTTTTCAATAAAATACATTTTTTTCTTCAAATTTATTTTCTAATGTTTAGTTGGATATTCTGTTAAAGCGTGTTTTTTTATTTAATTGAATGACGAGACGAGCAATGCGCTTGCCTGATGATAAGCGTCACGCCTACCCATAAACAGAAGCAACACCACACAGAACTTTGAATTACAAAACACTGCATGGCACTGAACTGCGCTCGTCACCTCGAGACATAAGATGTTAAGTCTCATAATGCCCAGTAATTTCACCGGCTTCAATATCCTTAAAACCGAAACGCAACAGTGCTTACACACTGTTGCTTGGCGGCAAAAATAGACAAATCGGTGGTATCAACCCAGGCGACCTCTCGCATACGAGGTACCTACCACCTTGTTGTATTTTAATATGAAACAATACAATTTACGTCATAAACTACTACAACCAAGCGTCTGATATAATTACTAGAGTGCAGTGTAAAGTAAATGTCAACCAACAGAACAAGCATCTCTCGAGGTCGGCTTAATTAAAATTTAATAACACTAAAACTTAAGCTCTCTTTGTTGCATTTTAACACGTTCTAAAAGAACGTGTTTTTTTTTAACTATAACCTTTTTATGAAAGAAATATTCACTCTTTAATAGTCGGTTTCAATGCCGAGACAGTCGACAGGCGACATAACCGCTTTGTACCTAATTATGTAGGAGCGGTCGCGCATGGCGGTCTCCTGACCAGGGGGCTCAGCATATGCAACGTAAGATAATTTTGTCTATTCGTTTTGTCGTGAAAAACCAGTTATAACTAGTTATATCTATATGTCCATCGAACGTAACATAGTTGCATAGACTACTAGACTCGATAATATATACGTAAAGTAGAGATTAAGCAGAAATAAAATAGAGAAATTAATGTTGTTTTTTATCGGAGCACGGAAAAGTAACTGCAATACGAACGATTTGACGATAGGACAGCGCAGTGCAGTCAAATGACAACCAACAAACAATGAGTCCATCGGTGGTCTCCAGAATCATGCCGGCCTCTATATATTCTCCTTCACACTCCGAAGAGGCAAGATGAACATGAACGTCGGGGCATTTCAATGGCTAGGTTATTACAGTAGCGTAGAGTAAACAAACCTATAATTCAACAAAATGGCGTCGACGCAAACAATTTAAAACTTACTCTTTTACTGTATCTCTTTGATGCCTTTGTAAATAAACAGCGACTGTATAATATGACAATACACTGTGAATTCATTTGCGCTTCTGCAATTATTTTAATTTCCTAGGAATGTTTTCGAATACAATCGTTTTCTATAGTTGGGTTGGAGTGTCTGTGTGTCTCTTGACTTTGTTTTTATTTTTTAAATTGATGTTATTTAAATTGATATAAATACTTTAACTTTTATATCATCCGTGGTCGAAGTGTATGAAGTTAAATTATTGGGCATTGTGAGACTTAACATCTTATGTCTCGGGGTGACAACTAGTCCACTATTCCCAACATACATGATATGTATGTAAACCAAACTTGCGGTCGACTTTACGTCGCTTATAGCGTTTGTTCGTTATAAGCTAAGTCGTATTATACGAATTTTACTGTATTATGTCTCGATATAGGAGTGAATCCGCGTGTCAATTTATAATGATGTTTTAAATGTATTGCGGGCTCGTTGAGGCGAAATAATTTAATTTAAGTGAGCGCGCAATAACAGCCGTCAGTGGATGCTTCGCTCGTGGTTTAATATAACTTTAGTAATCGTTTAATATCTCTGCGAGTTGTTATATTATTATGTTACCCTATCTTTCTATGAAACTAGGTATTGCTCTCGTCTTTTACGGGACAATAAGAACCCTGTAACCGTCTCCAGCGTCCTATCTATATTTGTACCAATATTTATCAAAAGCGGTTCAGCGATTTAGGCGTGATAACGTAACAAACAAAGAAACAAACTCAATTTCGCATTTATAATATTAGTAAAGATGGTAATTATTATACGTTCATACAGACATTAATGTAAATAACCTAAGTATCCCCGGATGTTCAAAAAGTCTAATCTCGCGGATCTCCTATGTCATTGTTCAAATCAAAAACTCAAACAGACAAATTGTTGCCCACGGTTAATATAAAGTAAAAATAAAAAATCTATTTCAATAAAAAAGTACGATAATAAAAATCTATTTTTATTGACGTATGCGTACACAATAGAAAAATCCTGCATGGATTAGGGAAGTCCTTTTGTTCCAAAAGTGTTCGAATGAATCAGGGATTGTAGAAACAGTGGATATGGCAGATACATACTTACATACTTTACATAGTATAAACTGAAGTCGCTTCCTCTGTCTGTTCGCTTAAATCTTTTAAACTATTCAACAAATTTTAATGCAGTTTTCTTAAATAGATAGAGTGATTCACGAGGAAAGTTTATATGTATAATACATACTTATTATAGAACAGAAAAGTCGAAAAATTCAAGGATTTATAATGTGTTTTTTTATATTATAGGTCGGCAAACGAGCAAGTGGGTCACCTGATGGTAAGTGATCTCCACCGCCCATGTACGTTCACAATACCAGAAGAATCATGGACGCGTTGCTGACCTTAAAGGAATGGTATAATTAGGGATTGGGAAGAGGAGGGGGATTTGGGCCTTCGGATATCTCAATCACCGTACGAAACGCAGCAGCAAGCCGCTACTTTACGTCGGTTTTCTGTGAGACAGTGGTAACGACCCGGTCGAGCCGGCCCATTTATGCTGTAGACAAAACTGTCTACAGCGTGGCTCTACCACTCATGATGTCGCAACAAACATATTTTTACCCGTGCGAAGCCAGCGCGGGTCGGTAGTTTGTTATATAAACTATTTTTATTGGGTTTTTAAATCCGCCGCACTTATAGCTCATAGCCAATTGCATTTTAATGTACAGTGTGGTTCTGAAACTCGATACTTACCACGCAGTACTTCCCTTAATACTCGACGCTCGAGCTAACAGAATCACGGATAATATCACAAATCACTTTCCTTACGAAATCACTCAAAGAGCAAAAAAAAATATTATCAGAAATATCGCGTCCAGGTTGATTTATGGAACTGTCAGAGTGGACACCACCTGTACGTTAGCCGGGTAAAATAAAGCCGGGCAATTTTTTCGTATACCCTAGCTACCGGGATTAGCCTCAGATTATATTGGATTGGAAAGTGATTGAGTTTAGAAATATTAAGTGTTTTTTTTATTATTTAATATAATTGAATGATGAGACGAACAAGGCGATTGCCTGATGGTAAGGGACACGCCTGCCCATAAATAGAAGCAACACCACACAGAACTTTAAACACAAACTGAACTGCGCTGGTCACTCTGAGACATGCGATGTTAAGTCTCATAATGCCCAGTTATTTCACTGGCTTCAATATCCTTCAAACTAGAACACAACAGTGCTTACACACTATTGCTTGGCCGCAGCACTTGACGAAGCGGTGGTACCAACCCAGATGGCCTCTCGCATACGAGGGACCTACCACCTGTTAAGTGGTATGTTAGAAATTGCCTGATTGACATTTATGTCTCAGGGTGACGAGCGCAGTTCAGTGCCATGCAGTGCTTTGTAATTCATAGCTCTGTTTGGTGTTGCTTCTGTTTAGGTAGTCGCTTACCATCAGCTGGTCTCGTCATTCAATCAAATGAAAAAAAAAGAAAAACATCTCTACACCAAATAAACGATACCTTTTCCTCCCACTCTCCCCGCCCGTCCCCTTGGAATATGTCATCGTCCTCCGATGTACAATACCTGACCTTAACACGCGAAGCCATTTCACATTCACCAAATTCTTTCACGTCCACATACTTACAACTCTTTGTTATTTCCCACCCTATTATGTTTTTGTTATGGATTAATCATGCGCTGAATGTACAAACAGAATTTCCATTAATACTTTATGGATGTTTGTTTTTATTTATTAATTTGAATGATGAAACGAGTAGATCGGTCGCTTGATGGAAACGCCTGCCCATAAACAAAAGCAATTACACACTTTTATACTTTTTAGCGGCTAGCGATAGCTCAGCGGGGAGTGGTATGGACTGTCGAGATGAAAGGCGCAGGTTCGAAAGCAGCCCCAAGAGCATACTCCACTGACTTTTCTAAGTAACGTGTATATTAATTGTTAATTATCGCTTGCTTTAACGGTGAAGGAAATATTGTGTAGAAACTTGCATACCTGAGAACTCGATAAGATTTTTCGAAGGTATGTGATGCCAACCCGCATTAGGCCTTAGCTTAGCTTGGTGGATTAAGGCCTAATTCCTATCATTCAGTAGAGGAGGCCCGTGCCCAGCAGTGGGACGTATATAATACAGGACTAGTAAACAAAAAAAATACTTTTTAGACTCTCTTATAATTATAACTAAGATCGAACTAGGTCCCAATAGTAAACCGGCAAAGCCACCGCGTTGTGAACTCTTGGACTGTCGACTGTAAACTCCTCACTAAGAACTGATGACTGAGGACCGACTGACCTGACTGGGAACTGTTCAAACTGGCTGTGAAGTGACCATACATTGGGAAGTTAGAAGCGTTCTTTTATAATAGACCTGTTACTCCCATCACACACAACTGGTTTAATAACCTGATGGTAAGTGATCTCCACCGCCCATGTACGCCCACAATACCAGAAGAATTATGGGCGCGTTGCCGACCTTAAAGAAAAGGGATAATTAGGGATTAGGAAGGGGAATGGGTTTGGGCCTCCGGATATCTCACTCACCGTACGAAACGCAGCAGCAAGCCGCTACTTTACGTCGCTTTTCTGTGAAACAGTGGTAACGACCCGGTCGAGTCGGCCCATTTATGCTGTAGACAAAACTATCTACAGCGTGAATCTACCACTCAAAAATATATTATATCAATTTCCATATAACCGATGCAATTTTTTTAAAAATACCCTCGAAATTACAATAAAAGGGAATCAAAATATTTTTTTATTCACTGGGAGGTGGTGGAAATTATCGGAAGAAAGATATTTCGCACATGGCGCTGAAACTTTATGATAATGTTCGAAAACTACGTTTTCTTTTTTATATTCCGTGCTTTCTCAGAAAGTTAGTATTAAATATAAGGGTCTATTTTAGTTTTCGATCAAAATTTAACCATCAATTAACACATAGCTCAAGGTGGTGGTATACGAGACGCCGTCTGGGTTGGTACCACTGCTTTGTCTATTTCTGCCGCCAAGCAACAGTGTTTAAGCATTGTTGTGTTTCGGTTTGAAGGACATTGAAGCTAGTGAAATTACTCGGCATTTTGAGACTTAACATCTTATGTCTCGGGGTGACGAGCACAGTTCAGTGCCATGCAGTGCTTTGTAATTCAAAATTCTTTTAAGTTATTAATAACTGATTTAGGATTCCATTTAAATACACTATCAACTCTTTCAATTTGACATGTCATCTAAACTAATATATTTTTTTGTTTTATATCACCGTAAATTGACCCAATGCATTATGACACCCGTGCACATTAGCGTAACAAGTACGAGTGACAGCTACGAGACCTCATTGAGGGATTTGGAATGCGAAGGAGATTTGGGGCTCCGGATATCTCACTCACAGGTTTAACCTAGTGGGGTCAGGACTGTGTGTATGACTCATTGAGATAAAACTAATTAAACGGATTTTATCGCGGTTTTTTATTAATTTTGATCCCGACGTTTTGAAGTCTTTTCAGCCTTATTGGTTACGGGGGGGACGATAAAATCCGTTTAAATTAGTTTTATTTCAACGAGTAACATTCGCTTAAACGTAAGAAATCATTGTGTGTATGACTGTTGAGTGTATTCATTTATTATTATTATTTATACAGCGTGCAAAGGATTACTTCAAATAATATTTAGTACGTACGTACGTAGTAGTAGACCTAGGCATGTTTAACTAAACAGAGTCCAATAATTACAGGAAAGTTAATTGCTCACTTAAACATTTAAGAGACAAACCGCCCGGCTCACATGAGCCGGGCGGTTTGTCTCGGTAGCTTTTGCTTGCGGCTAGAAAGGGTGAAGCTATGCGGCTATAATAGCAGAGGAATGCAATAGTTGGCCCTAGAGACTCATTTCGACACAAGTGTTCAGCCAACGTTAATTACTCTGAACCAGTATTTGAATGTAAAGTGTGTAAGTTTTATGAGTGGTAGAGCCATGCTGTTAACTGTTTTGTCTTCAGCATAAATGGGCCGGCTCGACCGGGTCGTTACTATCTCACAGAAAAACGACGTAAAGTAGCGGCTTGCTGCTGCGTTTCGGACAGTGATTGAGTTATCCGCAGGCGCAAATCTTCCTCCCCTTCCTAATCCCTAATTTTCCCTTATGTTTAAGGTCGGCAACACGCCTATTATTCTTTTAGTATTATAGGCATACATGAGCGGTGGAGATCACTTACCATCAGGTGACCCAAATGTGAATTTATAAATATATCTATCTAGAACTGAGGTGAACTAAACATCCTCAAGCCGGCAACTTCACATGTATGGGCCAATTTAAACGGATCTGATGCATCGATAAGGCTGAGGCTACATTAAGCCGCGACGTAAATTGCGACACATGAGCGATTAAAACAACTTAATAAATGCTTACGTATATGGCTACACTGTATGTAAAATATTACTAGCGAACTTTGATTTATTTATGCGACAGAAACAAAATTATTGTAATCTTCGCATCGGCTACATCAATATATCAGCGAAATAGGAGCGAACTTATTAGAAAATTTCTCACTTGCACGACTAATTCAATAGTGCTACTTAATATGAGTGTGGCTACATTATACGTAAAGTAACCCGCGAAGGTTGTAGTGATCGCATCTTAGAAAAACGACCGATTCAATTTGAGTCTTTATTATGACAGCGGCTACATTACAACTGTACTTGAGAACTTGAAAAAACAAATATTCGTCAGTAATACTAGATGGCTACATTATATTAGCGAATTTAAATGAATAAGCGATTTAATTTGCGACGAAATCAAAGTTAAATTTTATTGGGTTCGCAGTCAAGTGGCTACACAATCGCGATTCCAGCAGCACTCGCTCTCGTCGCTGCGACGCGTTCAAACTATTTTGTTTTGATCGCCCTTCTAAACAGGTTATCTAATATGGATGTTGAATTATTTGTGTCCGAAATACAAGCATCTCCTGCAATATGGATGGTAATTTTTCATACAAATCATGAAATTCTCCATATTTACCGCGCTCTTTATTAATTTCATCGATCCAACACAACCTCTTTTTTAAAAAGAGTTCGTACTTGACGTAAGAGCTTTCAAGCAAAAATATAATATTCGGTTTTGATAAAGCCATTGAAAAATAGACGCGTACGCAAAACTACAGCTAAATATCGACTGTATGAATGCCGCAAACTAAACGAGCTCCGCTCCCGCGCCCGCAACCACCGCCGCGCTTGCGTCGCCTTTGTGTGCGCTTGTACATATGTAGCCACTTTGACGCGGAATCGCCGCGAATTTTGAGCGACTACTTTACATGCTATGAATTAGCGAATTCAAAGCGAAATCGCTGCTTTTCTCTTTTTTAGTGTAGCCGCATAAATCGCTCCTGCTGATTCGTTTCGAAGCATGTGCAGTGTAGCCATTTGATCGCCCTATTTACGCCAGATTTACGCTTATAATGTAGTCATGCTAGGTTTATCTCGTTTCGCTCTTCCAGTCGCATCGCAAATCGCTGCCTACTGTAGCCTCAGCCTAACACCAACGGATGGAATTCAATCGCTTGTGGAATCTTGAGCGTTACTAAAATATCTCGAACTGTTTTCACTCCAACGTCTAAATTACTTTTCTTACCGTACTATCAGAATCGCCGAGTTATTCTATTTGACCTTCGATTTTAGCTGATAATGAGAAATTCTGAGTATCAACCATTGTCGAACAACACAAATCGGTGGTACCTGTGTACCTGTATTCATCTCAGAAGAATTCTTATACGGAATTATTATAGAATTTCGATATTGTTGCTGACACAGTAGAAAGCATATTAAAGAGATATGTGGTAGGCCCCTCGTATGCGAGAGGTATTCTGGGTTGGTTCCACTGCTTTATCCATTTCCTCCAAGAAGCAGTATAATAGTACTGTTGTGTTTCGGTTTAACGGACATTAAAGCCAGAGGGATTACTGGGCATTTTTATGGCTTATCATCTTATGTCCCGGGCTGACGAGTGCAGTTCAGTGCTGTGCAGTATTGCGTCATACAAAGTTCTGGTTGGTGTTGCTTCTGTTTATAGCTAGGTTATTTCATGAAGAAATGATAAAATTAAGACTTCTTCGAAGACATCACCACCTTTTGCTTAATACAAACCGCCTTTTACTATACCTGTCCATCACATTTCCTATTTCCATCGCACTACATCGTGAATGTCCATTCGGTCGATGGTTGGATCAGAAAAAGATTAAATCCTATCTATTGGGGTCAGTGGTACATTGCGGCCGACAAAGCAATCGTCATAAATCACGTACAGGTAATACCCAGCCATTAAGAACGTTCTAACGACCGTCATTGTATGGTGCATGCACGAAGAAATTCCCATTCGTGTTTTGTTTTCGCTCTTTGTTATTTGTTTGCGGAATTCAAAGTGCTTTTTGAAACCACTAATATTTTTAGTTGATTCGTTTTTTTTTCTTGGCACGACGAAGTGACTACCCTAGAATTAATGTTAAATGCAATGCAGTAGAAAATTTGGACTGCAATATCGGTCTTTGGTTGTGGGCTCTTTTTCCCGCACTTAGCCTGTAAAAGTATCAAGCCATTGTGCGTGATATGCATGTCAGCTATAGAATAAGCCAGCCTAACTCCGACCAGAAGCGCAGGATCTTCCTGGTTTCTCCACAGGCTTCTCGGAGTGACCCCGGTGAGTCGAGGATTTCTGCCCGTTGTGCAGCTACACCTTCACATTCCAGGATGACATGGGCAGCTGTTTCATCGACCAACAGACATCACCTACATAGGGGGCTGTCAGTCATACCTAGAACATATAAATGTTTGTTTAGCGGGCAATGTCCAGTGATCGGTCTTGACGATCAGAGTTAATATAATTCCCCAGAGGGGTTGACGTCAGGTAGACGGCCGGTAGTAAAAACTATACGCAAAATCTTTTTGTAACATGTTCTAAAAAGCATGTTGCGCTGACTCCACAGCAAGTGGGATAAGGTTAGGTGGTAAAAGACTGGCCCATTCATGCTTTAGAATAACATCTGGTTTTCAATCCATGTAGGGCCACTTCAAATCTCTCAAAATGATTGGTTATGTTTATTGGTTATATTTAGCATTTGTAGACCAAAAATAGAAAGGTTTGAATGTTTACTTATTGATATTAGCTGATGGATAGACCGTTTCTGGTATTGTCGATGAAAGAGTTGAGTGTTCAAAGGTATGCTTTGATTCCATTGCGTGGGCACGAGAAATTATTTAGGGATCTATTTACAGTACGAACCTGTTGTAATATGGGACAATGATTTAATGAGTTTGGAAGCGTCACAATTGACGATTTACATAAATTATATATTTATTTACTTGATCTTTATTATATTCATTTTATTCTGCTCTATTGCTGACGAAATCCTCCCCTAATTTTCCACTGACTAAAAAAATGCGACTTTTTTTTGTATAAATAACCATGCATCCATAAATCAACTCCACTCCACTCCACTACACTCCGCTCCACTCCATCACTTGATACGTCACCTGATAGCTATATATATAGCTACAGATATTCAGGGCTCACCCATCAGATTTCATCAAATTTCACCCATTCAAAAAGCGTCTAACGCGCACAAGTATATACGATGTAATTGAAAGCCTTCTCCATTCCACTTATTAGGTTAAAAACACTTCCAGGTATTACTAGATTATGGACAGCAAGCAATTCTATGAAATGTATTTTCTATTTCATTTCACATGAGGCCCGAATAGGTAGTCCCAAACACACACGTTGTTTATTCTCAAACAACTTTCATGTACTTAATTCAATAACTTTATGTTATTGGTTCTGGCAGTAACCGTTTGAACTATGTCGTATACTTTGAATAAATAATGAATAGGTACAACCATAGAAGCAGTAATAGCTCAGCGGGGAGTGCTTACTCTTGAATATAACCCTCTCTGTCTGTCAGTTGTCAAACTCCACGTTATGTTTATGTTTACTTCATTTTTTTTATCCTAACACAGCAAAGCCACACTATACCTTATAGTACGCCGGGAACGCGATCCACATAAGGCGTGTGGATTACTATGACAGGTTTTAGCACCATGTGTACGGTGGTCGTGGGCGGATATGAATATCCTACCACGAACCTCTCAGCAGTGACTCGCATACGAGTGAAATCACCTGGTAAAATTAATAGTTCTTTCAGATACCTTAATAAGCAGCATAGTAACTGCAACTCCTAAGCTACCCTTTAGTCAGCTGGTGTCTGTTCTCGATTAAACCGACAGTTTAGATGTAGTCTGTCGAGACACTACAAAGATCTTTACGTCGCGTCATCCATCAATTAATCTGTATCCGTTCACATCTCTGGCATTTCTCAGATCGCGCGATCCTTGACCATAGCCTTATTCTTCTTTACCATGCGTAATACCTACTTAATTTCCCCACAAAAAGGGATTTATTGATTTTCATCAGGAAGTAACAAAGCAAATCGTAAATGTTATCGGACATCAAAATCTTTATTGCGTCGTGCGAATCTGTGACATGTAATAAACCTCGTACTGTGTAGTAAATAATGTTGCAAAATGTCGACGATGGCAATACGTTGTTTGAGATTAATCCCTAACACCATAACCTTGGTGACAAAGCCTTTGAAGAATTATGGGCGCGTTGCCGACCTTAAAGGAAAGGGATAATTAGGGATTGGAAAGGGGAGGGGTATTTGGGCCTCCGGATATCTCACTCACCGTACGAAATGCAGCAGCGTTTAATTTACGTCGGTTTTCTGTGAGACAGTGGTAATGACCCGGTTGAGCCGGCCCAATCATGCTATAGACAAAACTGTCTACAGCGTGGCTCTACCACTCTTTCTATTTTACTAGACATTGAGTATGTAGGGGCAATTTCCATAGGATCTACTGTTTTTTCTTTTTACCAACGAGTAGCAGCGTGTAACACTTGTGTTCTGGTTTGTAGGACATTGAAGCCAGTGAAACTTAATATTTTAAGTCTCAGGACGACAAGCCCAATGCGAACCAATTAGGCTAAGACCAAAAACTAGATACAAGAAGGAACGGGCACATATTCCGTAATATAAAACATGGCCGCATAATAATTTAAAAACAATACAGGCTATATTGAACCACTCCTCTGATTTACCAGAAATGTCTTCATTTCCATACAACCATATCTGATAATGGATGTAATATTATCATTCAATGGAATTGGCGTTATTGTGTTGGGCCACCAAATTCACTTTTTTTGAAATATTTATTTATAACACTCAATCTATATTTAGGTTCTGCAATATGACGTCAATTGGACTAGTCTACTCACGCTCTTATTGCGTGTTTAGTTGATTTTAGACCAGTGCCGATGCCTTTGAAAATGGTAAAAATAGAAACAAAATTATAGTTGTATGAAACCTATTGGAAAATGAAGAGAATACAACAAAAATGAATATAATTTCTGAGCACATTTACCATAGTAATGTATTTTTTTTTCATTTTTTTTTTACTTTACTTTACAAATGATGTCCAAATAAATAAAAATAAAATAAAATAAATAAAATCAGAAAGTAGAGATTTCGACGAACAAGAAACTCATAGATTTTTTAAAAAAGCTGATATTTTGACATGAGAATTTTCGTTTGAAAATTAGGGTGCTTTTTCGATATTAAGTCAAAATAAGGTGCAAAAATAAATATTTTAAATCAAAAAAATTACAGTGTATTTGGGATACAAAAAGGCAAGTTATTACCAAAATTCGTGAAAAAAAATGTTTTTTTGTAAAAGATAAAAATAAAAAACAAAAAACTTGGTTATTTGAATTTTTCACATAAATTTTGAGGTTATGTAAAAATAGTGTGTATACAAAAGTTGTAGATCTTTTTTTTATTATCTACAACTTTGCTATTTAACTTTTTCCATAGGACTTGTAGTTTTTCCGGAAATCGAGATAAACCGTTTTTTACCCTTAAAAGCCCCCCCTTCCCACTTCCCGACCTCAGATCACCCGCAATTTATTTTTTCTATCATTTTTGTTGTATTCTCTTCCTGTTCCAATGGGTTTCATCCTACTATAATTTATTTTTGTATCAAAAGGGATCGGCACTGGTCTATTTATTCATATTGTTCTTGAGGATCATGCACAAAAACTATTATAATCTAGTTATTTTACTTTATAACGTTCTTTATCGTGTAACGTTGTACGTCTACATGTATCAATTTCTAGTAACGAGCCATTTCACAAGCAAAAGTGATATTCATTTTACTAAAAGAAAAAACTTAATAATTATAAAATATTTTTTACACGGCGCGCGTCGGCGCTCTCGTGGAGTAATAAATTTACCGTTATACAGCTGTGTCACGACGGGGCGTTGACCGAGCCTTTGAGCCTCGCTCATTTGGCCGGCGACGCTCGAGACGTGAAGTTCACAAGCAACGATCCACTAGAGACTGTGTGACTTGATACGTTTTTGTCCCTTGTACAATTAACGTTGTAATTCGGACGATTCTTACGTTTATTTTAAAACACACATTAGTAAGTTATTTATTCGTGTCGCACCCCATTGGGTAAATGTTGAACAAGTTATACGTTTTTTTTAAATTGTAACGGCCGATTATTTTGCAGTTCTAGATCTTTCTTCATTGTTTCATAATACTGTTAAACTAAGTGATTCATAAGAAGTGTATCGATGCTCGTAGTAGTAATGTAAACCTTTTCTTTTAAATAACGTAATTTGTTAACTTCCTTTTTTCTCGTGTACCTACACGTTTTAAATTCACTAGCCGTTTTTATTAGATTACTTGACCTTTAGCTTATTAGTGCCGTTCTGATAGAAGTATAACACCGCACCAACTGCTTACGGGTTCCGTCCGTGGGGATTTGGTGCGGGTTCGATCCCGGCACTTAAAAATATATTTCCTGTATGTAATTACAGGGTGCGAGGTTTATACTTGCGAGGTTTATACTTGCGAGGTTTATACTTGCGAGGTATACATTTGCGAAGTATACACTTGATAAGTTACGACTACATTTGCTACGACTACATTTGTGAAGTCTACGTTGCAACATATATATTTGCAACGGGACTTGTCGACGGTCATCAGTCAAGATCACCGCTACGTTACCAGTCCGCGGGTTGCAGTCCACGTGGCTGCCTTCGGTCGCCGTGCCCGCAAGCTGGGCCCGGACTCCTTCGCCTTACCCAAGGACGGTACTCGAACGTGGCAAGGAACCAAACGGCCAGAACCTACCCCCTGTACTTTTGAAAAAATATAATTTTAATTTTTGTGGACGTGGGATTTTTATTTGTGCCCGTACACGGGACACCACCAAAACCCAATCGTCACAATTGGCATAAATTAAGCTGCTCTAATTCAAATAAATAATAGTTCAATGGATGACTACATACATACGTGCATGCATTTGCACTAGCAATATTAGAAGAATCATAGGCGCGTTGCCGACCTTAAATGGAAGGGATAATTAAGGGATTGGGAAAGGGAGAGGGATTTGGGCCTCCGGATATCTCACTCATTGTACGAAACGCAGCAGCAAGCCGCTACTTTACATCGGTTTTCTGAGACAGTGGTAATTACCCGGTGGAGACGGCCCATGAATGCTGTAGACAAAACTTTCAACAGCGTGGCTCTACAACTCTTTAAAGGCAACACATTTGCCAGCCTTAGGCTATAAAGATCTCTAAGTATTGCCGTCTCTTCTCCGCTATTTTTATGGTTCAACACGGAAACGTGAATGTTAATGGTGTACCGATCGATTGGAAAGGCCCTTCCGACCTTGAACACCATAAAATATATAGCATCATTTTCGTTTGGTCACCCATTTCGTATACTTAGTTCTAATTATGAAGTAATCGTTTGACAAATACATTTACCAGATGTCCTATGATGAACAGACAGAGCTATAGACGGTGTAGTATTAGTGATAGGGTTTCGTTTAATATGAAACCCTAAAAATACGATATTTCTATCTTCAAGCAAAACCTTTACTTTTTCTTCATTGTTATACAGATTTCTGTTCTTCTTATATGACATAATCTATCACTAATACTACACCGTCTATAAGTCTGTATGTCCTTCATATAAACGTAGCTTTTAAACCGTAATAAGTAATCGGCTGATTTTTTTTAGAATGATATGTTATTCTGGTGGGTTTCTTAATTGATTATAAATATAACAACAAAAATTATGGGGACGCGCTAAGGTATTCATTTTTAAGGTTTCGTATGCAAAGGATGTCAACGGAACCGTAAATTTCATCCAAAACCGTTGAGTCGTTAAGGCGTAATATACAAACAATCAAATTCAAAAACTTACACACAAGGTGCTGCTACCACGTATGCGAGAAGCCGTCTGGGTTAGTTCCACCACTTATTTTACGTGGTAATGTTTATTTCTCTGAATCCGCAAGAAACAACTTTAGTTCTGTAACAATAGACTAAGAACTATTTACAAACCATTTGTGTCATATCTGTATCATTCCAACTGAAATACTTATCTTCAGGCAAGACTGTTCTATTCACATACTCGCACGAAACTCCTAAAAACTCTTAAGCGTTATGAGCTGAAGATTATTCCGAAGATAAAGCGTTTACTCCTATCACTGTCCTTGTCTGGCGTGTTGTTTATATCATCTGTGCTCTTCTGTCATGGCGTGACAAACGTGCATCGATGTGCTCGACTCCAAAGGCTGTATGATTGAACAAATTTGATGACTGTACTTTAAGGGAATAGGATTCTTAATAGGTATTAGTAGATCCTATTATTCGTTTGGACGACCAGTTTTTGGTGTTGACAGGGTTATCATTGCTATTCAGATTTTTTTTGTCTATGTAAAATCATGTTTAATTGAATTAAAATATAGATGAATTAGAAGAGAAGCGGATTTTGTTATTCGTCTGAATGATGCGGTCACCCATGCCTGCCCATAAAAAGCAACACTGAATTTTGAATTAGAAGAACTGTGATTAACAAAGTAATGCCTGATGTATAGCTGCGCTCGTCAGCCTAATGCATTAGATTTTAAATCACATAATGCCCAGTACAAGGTGGTGGGTCCCTCAAACGAGGGGAGGCGAGAGGCCGTCTGGGTTGGTACCACCGCTTTGTCTATTTTTGCCGCCAAGCAACAGTGTGTAAGCACTGTTGTGTTTCGGTTTGAAGGAGATTGACGCCAGTAGAATTACTGGGCATTATGAGTCTCAGACGAGACGAGCAAATCGCTCGCCTACGCCTAAGCGCTACGCCTGTTCATAAACATCTGTTTATGAACTTCTGTGTCTGCAACACCACACAGAAGTCTGAATTACAAAGCACTGCATGGCACTGAGCTGCGTTCGTCACCCCGAGACATAAGATATCTCATGATGCCCATTAATTTCACTGGCTTCTATGTCCTTCAAACCGAAACACAGTGCTTACACACTGTTGCTTGGTGGCAGAAATAGATAAAGCGGTGATACCAATACAGACGGCTTCTCACATATGAGGGACCTACCACCTTGTACATATTTGAATGAATAAATAATCATCCAATTCGCTCCAAATTTGTCAGAGTTATGCGTTGTGTTATACATAAAAAAACGCATCTAATTGAGAACCTCTTTTTATCGAATTTTCTTCGATTAATAAACAAGATTAATCTATAAGCTGCATATTATTTTTTCACCCTTCCATGATAAACAGGTGGTAGGATATTCATATCCTGATGGATAGCCACCACCGTACAGATGGTGTTAAAACATGCCACAGTGACCCACACACCTTGTGTGGATCGCGTTCGAGGATCAGCCGGTGTATATCCGGTTCTCCCGTGGGGCTTGCGACCAGACTTGATGGTTGATTGGGGCGGGTATAGGGGTACATCCTTGTATCCCTGTGCCTGCATCGCTCATCCACCTGTCCTGTCACAGGCTCCTCGATTTGCTTCTTCCTTCTCCGAAGAGGGAAGAAGCATTTATACAGGCCGGCATGATTCTGGTGACCACCAATAAACTCATTGTATGTCGGTGGTCGCTAGTTTTTTGGACTACACTACGCTTACCATCAGGTGTAGTGAAATCACTTTATCGTGCTCGGATAAAAAACAATATCGATCAACACTACGACGTCACTAAAGATATGAGTCATCTCTCGTTGGCTTCTTGAATCTTAGTGTGATCTTTTACTTATCTACTTTGTATACTTTATATCCCCACTAACGCTGAAATATTCTTGACGATGTATGATGTATGTACCAAGCGATAAATGAAGCAAACTATACGCTGAGGCGATTCTTAGAGCGTGTTATCAGATATAAAGCGTTTTCAAAATTTAAATTAATTCAAATTAAAAACAATAAGTAATAGGTACTTAGTAAGAAACCCACTTTTTATATTACGAAGAAGTTGAGGATAAAAAAAACATTAAAAATTTCTAAAACTTTTTAATATGTTTTCCATAATACCTGGTCTAAAATATTAATCAAATTTATATGAGATCAAATTATTTTAATTTAGCTCTATTGATAAAAAATGGCATCGCGTAACATTCTTAATTTATCAGTAAAATGTTTTTATGTTTTTTGTTACCTATATCCGCTAAATATGACCTGGTTATGGTGATTAATGTTGACTTTGAAAGAATATTGAGAGTCGTTCCATTAAAATTTGCTTAAGGGCTGATGACAAAGGTCGAAGGAATATCGAAAACTTGGTATCGGTTGTTAGCTAAAGCACCGCAATTCACTAGACATTCAGTTAATAATTATATTTTTACTAAATTTGCTTAATTCTTACTTTGGCTATTTGTATACGAGGGACCCACCACCTAGAAATATTTAATATGGTTGATAAGCTAACAGCAGATTTCACTCTATAAATATGAAATAAATTATTAATTGAAATACTAATTACTATGCTATCATGTTTCTAATTTTACGAAAGGAAAATAATAGAACGTGACCTAAATAGCAATAGGTGATGATAACCTAAAACAATATTTTTTTATAGACAATTGCAACACATTATTGCTACACGCAATCTCGTACAACATTATTGATATAAACAGTATACTAATATATGGTATACAAATCGCCCGCTTGTGTAAACGCTATCACTTGCAACACACTCCATACCCACGTCACTTATCTCCAAATAAAATATCGCTCGCTATCTGCCTTTACATGTAGTAGAGCGTAATTTTAATCAAGGTGGAAACATCTTTAGATTTTGTGATAATATTATTTATATTTAAATTTATAGTTGTGTGGTGAAATGAAGGTGCCTTGTATTTTACCAGGATGCTCTTTCATCGTAAGTACTTGTTTTTAATACAAGCATATTATCTTGCTTTTAACTTACATAGGTGTATTGTGATCGTTCGTAATAAAAACTAGGTCGATTATTAAGGCTACTTGCACTTTGGTTTTGATATGAAAAACTATAAAATCTGCCTCTGTATTTTTTTGTCTCAGTAGTAATAATTTTTTTTAAGTCTTGGTTTTATCTCGTTTTTTCCTTGTTTTTTTTTTATGATGGTTTGTTAAGAGAAACAAATTTGCTGTCGATTATATACGTTCTAATCTATTAAAACCATGTTTTTTTCTAACATGACTTAGTTAAGGTATTTGTTTGTATCCATATAGTAGATTAATATAAAAAAATATTTGCTTGACCATTTTTAGAGTATTTCAAGTGGTTAATAAATTGTAATAATAGTGAGACTATTATTTTTTGAAATCGCGTCTTGATTTCCTAGAAATTAATCTTTAATAGCTACGATAAATATGCTGGCGGTAACCTAGAGAATTAGTCTCATTCATTATGTACATCTAGTGACAAATTAGCACATGTTTACAATTAAAGTGAATTACATGTTAATGTTGGTACACCAGAGTGTACCATTCTGTCATCATGGGGTTAAAACCTCATCGCGTGACAGTTTTACACATTTTCTAACATTATTTCTTTTGTTTCTGCCTGTCTTTTGTCTTATGCTGAATTAAGGTCCGACTTCTTTAGACCCTGCCACTTCTCCCGGCCTTTGTCATCCGCCGTGAGATAATTGTCTCTCATGTCTTTCTCTAATCTAATACAAGCCAACTCTTTTTGACCCTTGGGTTCTTACCCATATACATATTTTCTTTTATCTTATTCTTCTTCCACCTGCCCATAATCCCCTTGCAGTGGGTTTAGCGCAACATGCTTTTTAACACATGTCAATACATGAATGGGCCGGCTCGTCTGGGTCGTTACCACTGTCTCACAGAAAACCAACATAAAGTAGCGGCTTACTATTGCGTTTCGTACGGTGAGTGAGATATCCGCGGGCCCAAATCCTTCCCTTCCTAATCCCTTCCCAAATTAAAGTCGGCAACGCGCCTATGATTCTTCTAGTATTGTGGGCGTACATGGGCGGTGGAGATCACTTACCATTAGGTGACCCACTTACTCGTTTGCCGGTCTATGTAAAAAACATTTTACGGAAATATTTGGCTTGTATTTTCTGTGATTAGCCACCTGCCTGACGTCAAAACCTCTGGGAAGAATTTTCTTATATCCTATTAGTATTAATGATTGTGGGAGAAATTCAGCACACTGGCAGACCACGACTTGGAAAAGAACAAAGACTACTTATTATCCCGGAAAAGGCCGATCACGCCGCCGGGGCCGTGAGCAAAAATAGTAAAGGATAAATTATTTTATTAATAGGAACTACTCAATTTAATAGAGAGGCTTATCTGATACTTGTTTACTATTCCACAAATAAAGATTAGATTGTTATTAATGTTTATGAAGTATAAGATTAATGATTTCTTACGTTTATGCGAACGTTACACATTGAAATAAAACTAATTTAAACGGATTTTATCGCGATTTTTTATTTTAATTTTGGTCCCATTATTTCGAAAGCTTTTCAGCCTTCATGGTCACGGGGTGGACTGAGGTGTAGGTTGTTCTGAAATAATATTTTGATTAACAAGTACGATACAAGATGTTCACTCCAGTGAAATCACTGGGTATCATAGGACTGAATAAAATACTTGCAGAACTTTTTGATTCAAAGTTCTGTATTGTGTTGCTTCTATTATGGACAAGCGTGATTCTTACCATCAGGCAAGCGACCTGTTCGTCTCATTCAGGCAAATAAATGTTTTTCTTACAATTTGACAGACAGGTAGATAGATAGAATATTCTTTATTTTACATTGTGTGCGTACGTATGTACATCAGTCGAGTGTTAAAATTCGTTTTTCAATCTCAAAGATTATATTGATAAATCTTACTTTGTCGGTAGAAAATTAATCAGCGAACTATTGCTTGTCATGTTTTGTTTTATCATAATTATTATAATATATTTACTAGCTTTTGCTCGCGGCTCCGCCCGCGTTAACGTTTAAAAAGTTTCATACAAATACCCTATTATTATTATATACCCTATTCTATCCCCTCGGGGGTAGAATTTATCGAAATCCTTTTTTAGCGGATGCCTAGGTCATAACATCTACCTGCATGCCAAATTTTAGCCCGATCCTTCCAGTGGTTTGGGCTGTGCGTTGATAGATCACTATGTCAGTCAGTCACCTTTGAGTTTTATATATTTAGATATCAATTGTTCGTATGTCTATTTGGACGGATTTAATTTAAACTTACTAACTGCCTCGGTGGTGTAGTTGTAATGCGTACGCGGTACGACTGCTGTTTTGATATCTCGAGTCCGATCTCTGGGTCGGGTAAAACTTATATTATGTTTTTCTATTATGAAATACAAAATAAAAATACCTCAGTGCCTGAAGACTAAAGTCTTCAATCAATGTGGGTTACCAGTGATGACATACGGCACTGAGACGTGGCCTCTAAATATGGGCCGTATAAGACGGCTCACAGTCACTCAGCGAGCTATGGAGAGAGCTATGCTCGGTGTTTCTCTACGTGATCAAATCAGAAATGAGGAGATCCGTAGAAGAACGAAAGTCACCGACATAGCTCAGCGGATTAGCAAGCTCAAGTGGCAGTGGGCAGGCCACATAGCTCGCAGAACCGATAACCGATGGGACAGAAAGGTTCTGGAATGGAGGCCACGTACTGGCAAGCGCAGCGTTGGACGTCCGCCTACAAGGTGGACAGACGACCTGATAAAGATCGCGGGAAGTCGCTGGATGCAGGCCGCTTCCAACAGGTCGGCCTGGAAATCTTTGGGAGAGGCCTATGTTCAGCAGTGGACGTCTTGTGGCTGATGATGATGATGATGATTATGAAATGCTCAGTATTAGCCCGGAGTCTGGAATTGTACCCGGTATGGTGATAGGCTCGCCCCTATCACATCATGGGACAGAAATAAGCTTGACGAAATGTGGATGTTTTGTTAGACTTCTGCTTACCCCTTCGGGGATTACAGACGTGAATGCCTATGTATGTTTTTATATTAATAATAACAATAAAATACATTTTATTGTTTTCATTTTTATTTTTAGTGTAGCTTAAGATTCTAAAAGTGGTGGACCATGTTTATCTTGCTGCGGGTTCAATTCTCGGGCCAAATAATATAATCTTTATGGATAAAACTGATAAAACTCTGGGAAACCTACTGTGAATGAATGTTTATTTGTTTATCTTCTATATATTCAGTGCATTGTCCGTCGTATTGTTTTGAAATATTTTCATTTGTTGTAGGCGCTTGCTTCTGAAAGCTGCTAACATTTTTTTTTATTAGCCCTATATATTATATTCGTCCCACTGCTGGCACGGGCCTCCTCTCAGCTATGCCATTTCTCAGGTATGCAGGTTTCCTCACGATGTTTCCTTCACCGTTAAAGCAAGCGATAATTAACAATTAATATACACATAACTTAGAAAAGTCAGTGGTGTATGCTCTTGGGGGCTGGTTTCGAACCTGCGACTTTCTCGACAGTCCATACCACTCCCCGCTGAGCTATCGTTGCTACAATAATAATATACTATATATAAAATATATGCTATAATAATTGACACCACGTAATCGTTTATCGAGTTCTTATCGGTAGGCGATAAGCCGCTGCACTATAAAACATGCATACTATGAGCTGGGCTTTAAATATTTTTTCTCTGGCTCTACATTGCGTAATTATTTAATGATATATTTATTAATAAATGTTTTCTAAGCAGCAATGTATAAGGACTTATAGGTTTCGGTTCGAGGAATATTAAAGCCAGTGAAATTGTTGGGCATTATGAGAATAATAATCGAATATGTCGGGTAACCCGAAGCAAGGTTCTCAAATTGTACTCCATACATGTTTTCTAGGTGGTAGATTCTTTGCATGCGAAAGGCCGTCTGGGTACCAACGCTTTTTCTATTTCCGCCGCCAAGCAGCAGTGTGTAAGCATTGTGGTGTTTCAATTTAAAGGTCATTCAAGCCAGTGAAATTATTGAGCATTATGAGACATGACATTGTATCGTGTTGACGAGCACAGTGCAGTGCCATACATACATACATACATAGACACATGCCTACTTCCCATAGGGGTAGGCAGAGACAGCGGATTTTCCACCTGCTACGGTCCTTATACAACACATTGGCCTCATTCATTGGCATGGAATACTTTGTAATTTGAAGTTCTGTGTGGTGTTGCTTTTGTTTGTGGCAAGGCGTGGTGTTTGTCGGCTGTCGTAGCGCCCAATTAGTACCTATGTACATGCGACCCCGAGATGGACGGCAGCACGGGTGGTTGGCCTCGTTGCTGCCGTTGACGCCGAGGGCGTCCTTCGGTGTGCGGGGGCTTCTGAGCCCCCCCAATTTGGAGACGGGCCGCCAGGCGGCACCGCGCAGGAGCGGTTCCGGCAGCAATCTTTGGCTTTCCTAAGGAGACCCCGGGACCGCTCCACATGCGCCGAAGAAGGCCACCGCGGACAAGGCGTGGTGTTTGTCATCAGACGAAGGAACTGCTCGAGCCACCATTCAAGTTTATAAAAAAATATTTAAAGTTCTGAATGTCATTGCTACTGTATGTCCATACATCTACTATCCCATGATAGTTGGAAGCTTTTTCGCACGTGAAGGAACTGAACTCCAAAATATCAATTTTAATAATACGCACTCACGCCTCTAATTCGCGAAGGGGTAGGCAGAGGTGTAACTAGTACACACACATTTCGCCGAGCATATTTCCGTCCCATGATGTGATACTAGCGAGTCTATCATACCGGGCACATATTCCAATCCTGGAAAATTCTTATGTGATTTTTCGAATCGAAAACTAGAACGTAAATTGTTATTTCCCAACCTGGTAACTGAACCCAGGATTTCACAGTTCTCAGCCGTACACTGTCACTAGACCGATGAGGTGATTTAAATTAAAAATTATTTAAGGTTTAAAGAGATGTATTCTCAACTAGCTGTTACCCACGACTTCGTCCGTGTAGTATTTAACTAAAACTATTTTTTTTCTAAAATAAAAGTAGCCTAAGTTACTTCGTGTTACATCAACTATCTGCCAGTGAAGTCCCGTCAAAATCGGTCCAGCTATTTCAGAGATTAGCCGAAACATACAGACAGACTTAGTAAAAAGCGGTTATTTTAATATTACGAATAGACACTCCAATTTTATTTAGTTGTCATATATTATATGTCATTGTTATATGTCATAAGACAAATGTCACTTCCTTGAAAACAATATTAAACTTACGTTAATAATTATAACAAATTGTCAATCACAAACGGTTGTTATTATGTTACCCACATAATACATTAAGTAACTTCTTCGATAACATGGTGTCAAATTACCAGAACTTATGGGACACATGTTGCGAATGTTGAATGAAACCATTATGTATAATCAGGTCACAAACATCAATCCGATTTTGTTACATCATTAGTCACTGAACATTAATTAGTGGCATAAAATTAATCGGTGTTCATATTCAAATTGAATTAACCTACTCTACTGTTACTTATAGCAGCGATAGCTCAGCGAGGAATGGTATGGACTGTCGAGACGAAAGTCGCAGGTTCGAAACCAGCCCCAAGAGCATACACCACTGACTTTTCTAAGTTACATTAAATGTTAATTATCGCTTGCTTTAACGGTGAAGGAAACATTGTGAGGATACCTGCATACCTGAGAACTCGATAAGATTATTCGAAGGTATGTGAACTCTACCAACCCGCATTAGGCCAGCGTGGTGGACTAAGGCCTAATCCCTCTCATTTGGTAGAGGAGGCCCGGGCTCAGCAGTGGGACGCATACAAGGCTAGTAAAAAAAAAACTGTTAAGTACTTGAAATTAAGTTGCTGATGGGAGGGTACCTGACATTATTGTACCCGACTGGATAGCGACCACCGTACACATGGTGATGAGCCCGCCGTAGGAACTCGTTCAGGCGAGTCGCGATCCAGGATCAGCCAGTGTATATCTAGTAACTTCAGGCCGGCATAATTCTGCCAACCGCATGATGGTTGACTTTATGTTTGGATTGCATTGGACTTATAAGGTGCATTGTAATCACTTATCCGAGGAAAAATTAATAAATAGCCGTAAAAAATTAAGAAATGTTATACTAGTGACATTTTACCTAGAAATCAAAGAAGGAAATTAACTATTTAATCCATATATTACACCTAACTAGTTTATCAGTGAGCTGTTTTGTGTTTAGAATTTCAAGGTTGTTGGTTTTAACTTGAATTAATAATAACTGAAATAGATAATTGGACCTACATACGCAAACAGAAATCAACCCACAGCAAGTTCAAATGGAAATACTGTTTTTGTTTTGCTAAATCGTATATGTATATTTCACGCCCGATTTTCCAAAAAACTAGGAGATAAAATTGGTTAAAATTATGGAATTTAGTATAAACAAATCAGTATCTCCATTTGAATGTGCTGTGGGTTGGTTCCTGTTTGCGTAAGTAGGTCCAATTGGCCATCAACACAAGGTCGATCCAATGAGACAGTCCATAAAGGCCAGGATACATATTCAGTACTGGACACGTGGTGGTAATCTGCGGGAATCCAAAGTGGTCTGGGGTGTGTCAAACGAGTGGTGCACGGAGGTGCGGTATGGAGTCAACCTCGTCGTTCCCAGCCTGAGTGACGGGTTATTATGGATTTGCTCGCTTGATCTGTCCTTTATAGTGTTCAAGTCGACACTGTGCGCTGCCATGCATTTTTTTTCTGCCGATTACTATGTGAGTCTTCACATTCAAATGCAAAGAAGACAAAAATTCTCCTGCTGCCACACCTCCGATGTCGCCTCCATGTGTCTTGACCTTTAACGGCCAATCACAATAAATAATCTTAATCCACAGATTAACCCACATATGAGCTCATAAGAATTTAAAGTTTGAATACCACGCCAGAAAATGGCACCGATTTATTGGTTGCTTAAAGATCAACATTGGGGCAGAAAGGTTCTTGAATGGAGGCCACGTACTGGCAAGCGCAGCGTTGGACGTCCACCTACAAGGTGGACAGACGACCTGATAAAGGTCGCAGGAAGTCGCTGGATGCAGGCCGCTTCCAACAGGTCAGTCTGGAAATCTTTGAGGGAGGCCTATGTTCAGCAGTGGACGTCTTGTGGCTGATGATGATGATGATGAAAGATCAACATGCGAATTGAGATTGTTTATTAAATTTGACGATCAGCCAAAATATTATTGACATTGTGTGGAATAGAGACAAACCAATTCAAAGGATTGTGAATGACTGATTCAATGTCTTGGCCTTAAGAATTGTATCATAAATGGACGCGTGTAATTGGTTCATAAGGAGCAGCTAAAATCTCTGCATTATCGTAATCTCGAAATTACGAAATAATCAAATAGTGTTCATTTCGAGATTCAAATTCAATAGATCTCACTAGAATAAACTATAATGCGGCCTTACCTTAAAGAATAGGAATATAAAGCAAAATAAGGCAAAATTTTAATGCAAAATCAAAGATATTGAAACACGAGGAACTATTCCATCATTGTATTCAGACAATGAATAATTTGAATTTTGCTGAATCTATACTAAGTTGCAGTATCCTGGGTCCAATGAAGCGTGAACAGCGATAATGTAGATATTGCTTGGCTTATAAAGAATAACTTTTGACCGCATAATAAATTTCTCTAGTTTATGTAAGTTTTTGATACCGGTACTTTATTGTAGCTATAAATTATATTTAAATTATGGCTGGCTTTTGCCCACGGCTCTTTTTTTATTCTGGGATTAAAAGTAGCTTAAGTGTGTCTTTATTCAACTACAACTGTTCCAAAAATGTTATCATCATCTTGACATATAATATAATTATTGGTCCTGACTGACTGATTCATCAACGCAGAACATAAACCGCTGGGGCTACAAACTTGAAATTTTGGCAGTTGATGTTTTTTTTTTGTTGTAAGCATCCACTGTCGAAGGATTTTAGAAATATTAGCCGTAAGGAGGTAGGATAAGGAATAAGCGATCGAATCGAATTATGCCGGAATTATGACGGTGCAGAATTTCACGCGGGCGAACCCACAAGCAAATTATAGTAAATAATAGTTTCTAATTTACCCATACGAAACATTTAATCTAAATTCATAAAAAAATTACTTCTTCAACTAAACCGGTCCGAATTCGTATTTAAAACATGATTCATGCATTTTTTCCCATAATTACCTAGTTCGGTGACCAGAACCATTTTTTATACATGACAGCCAGTCATCGCTCCAGTACATGTGCTGTCTGTGTTCTACGTTGTCATATTCATTGCACAAATCCTTTGGAGCGTTATAAAATTTGCACTTCATACAAACGTTGGCTTCAAAGACTAGTTCTATACAATTCAGTATTAAGGCAGTTTATATTTGTTTGAATTTTTAAATGATAAATATTGTGACGTCATTTTGAGTTTTGAACCAATATAGGAGTGATAAGGATAAAGGTGTTTATGGTGCCTAGTGTTCTTCTAGAATTTTAGTGTACTTCAAATAATGTTTGGAAATATAAGAAGTTCTCTTCAAAGCAGTGTTATGCCAGTAAGTTTTTTATCTGATTGTTGAAGTTGATTATTTAAAATTGTTTTAAACGACGTGCAAAGGGTTCACAGTGTATCTTTTTTTTGGTTGATTGAATGACGAGACGAGCAAGGCGCTCTCCTGATGGCCTGCCCATAAACAGAAGCAACACCTCACAGAACTTTGAATTACAAAGCACCGCATGGCACTGAACTGCGCTCGTCACCCTGAGACATAAGATGCCCTCATGTCTCAAAATGCCCAGTAATTTCACTGGCTTCAATGTCCTTCAAATCGAAACATAACAGTGCTTACACACTGTTTCTTGGCGGCAGAAATATACAAAACGGTGGTACCAACCCAAACGGCCTCTCGCATACGAGGGACCTACCACCTTGTATGTTGTACCTACCTCATTGTAATTCTTGGAACACATGTTTTAGGTTGCAATTATGTACAAACAACTTTTATTAATTACTGATTTTATATTCTGATTGTAACCTGTTTTGTGTTTAAATAAATAAATAAATATATGTAATTTCAGATAATCAGAAACATATCCAACACCACCAAAAAACGGCTCGTACAAACACTTGTCTTCTCCATTTTCCTCTATGGTGCTGAGTCCTGGACAATCCGCTCCTCAGAAAAAAAAAAGGATAGACGCTCTGGAGATGTGGTGCTGGCGACGTATGTTGCGTATACCCTGGACAGCT
Source organism: Amorpha juglandis (assembly GCA_949126905.1). Classification (NCBI taxonomy): domain Eukaryota; kingdom Metazoa; phylum Arthropoda; class Insecta; order Lepidoptera; family Sphingidae; genus Amorpha; species Amorpha juglandis. The sequence goes on from OX421368.1 coordinate 3,888,509, forward strand.
AGAAGAACGAACAAATCAATTCTCGAACAACTGAGAATTTCAACAAGACTGTCTACCACATGTTACGAAAGGATCCTTCAGTACTTTGGGCACGTAGCTCGTAGGGATCCGGCCAATCTTGAGCGACTCCTAATGGTTGGAAAGGTAGAGGGAATACGATCGCGAGGGCGCGTACCTAGCCGTTGGTCTGACCAAATAAAAACACTCACGGGGCTCTCAGTAACAACAGCAATGAGACATGCCAAGGACAGACAAACCTGGAAAGAAATAATCCAACAGATGCGAAGAAAATTTCAAGACGGACACGACCTTCAGAAATGAAGAGGACGACCAAGAAGAAGAAGAATGTAATTTCAAGCATAACTCCGCCAAATGTGTACCGATTTTGATGATTTCACCAATTTTGAAACTGGGTTTACTCCGATGGTGGTCGTAAGATTGGTTAATATCTGATTAAGCAGAACAAGGAAAAATGGAAAATCCTCAACGGACATTAATAAATGCACCGCTATTACCCTTTTGAAGTATTTTTTGTTTGCATTGACTTCATTAAATTCGTTGATTCAACATTTCAGATTTTATTTTGTTAATATCAATACAATTATTGTCAATGTAGGTAAAATGTTATCGTTGATTATTCACACATTTATCATCAGTGGAAGCCGTACTACGAGCTCGAGATAAGCAGGAAAACTCGATGAATTGTCACAACAGTCACACTCGATGAATTGTCACAGTAACTAAATTTTTTTTTTTTTATATATATATGCATATTGTAATGTTGCCCCTGATGATAATATTTACTAACAAACAAGTTTACAAATCTTATTAAGAACTAGCTTTTTCTCGCGGCTCCGCACGCGTGATCTGCTTTTTCCGCCATAAAAAGTAGCCTATGTTTATCAGGGATAATGTAGGATTCTAATGGTGGAAGAATTTTTCAAATCGGTCCAGTAGTTTTTTTGGATAAAGTAATATTATGTTGATAACGCTTTGGAATCAAACAATTTGATTACCATAGCAACAATTTGATTACCATAGCAACGGAAGCCTTCAAATATAAATAATTTTCCCCGATTTTGCAACATTTTTCACTGATGCTTCGCTCCTAATGGTCGCAGCGTAATGTTATATAGCCTAAAGCCTTCCTCGATAAATGGACTATCCAACACAAAAATAATTTTTCAATTCGAACCAGTAGTTCCTGAGATTAGCGCGTTCAAACAAACAAACAAACAAACAATCAAACTCTACAGCTTTATTAAATTAGTATAGATTCTCAGCGTACGCGAACGCATACGGTCAGTAAATCCAATTTATAAACAATATCAGAATGTTACTTCTTAGCTTCGTTGATCAGGACATAATACAAACATATTTGACGAGCTGCAAATCATTTAGGGGTTTTTTTAATAATGAAGGGGCTTGTCACAAACGTAATGATAAATTACTTGGTACAATATTGCCATCATGCTGGCATAAGTATTGTTAGTATTGTTTGTACGAGGGTAAATATTATATGGATAAAAATTGTTTATTTTTTTTAATCTACACAAATTACAACTAACGATAACTTTAATTTGCTCGCTTTGTAACTAAAATATAACATTGATAATATATTTAGAAATCATTAGATTCATAGCATGATCTGTTATATCTAACATAAAAACACTGTTATTGTTTAAAATTCGAATATAAAAAATAAATAGATCCAACATAAATTCTCTCGTAATAATTTCTAAATATATTAAGAAATGATTTGAATCATAGCATGATCAGAACACACAAAAACACTGTTATTGTTTAAAATTCGAATGTAACAAGTAAATTGATTCAAAATAACATAAAAACACTGTTATTGTTTAAAATTCGAACATAAAAAGTAAATTGATTCAAAATTCTCACGTAATCATTTCTGCGTCATCGTTGCGTGAATCAATAGTAACTCGCTACGGCTTTATCTTGATAACAAAATGTTCACAGCAGTCGCATTCGTGCGATAGCAAGGATAAAGTGGGACACATAAATTGGACAGGATCTTGGCGGGACGTCATCTCTCATATTTTTATCGTCCGTTGATTGGATTAAGTGAGTGTGCCGTGGGAAACAATGGTAACTACCCTTTTGTTTGTTGTGAGGAAACGTGTTTTTATTATAGTGCCTTTTTATCGACTGTGTTTAATGACTGCCATTGATTCATTTTTGGGTTAGGTGTGAATCAAGCGTTTGTATATTCCTTTTGTATATGTACTATAATATTATTGTACTTAGCGTACATTTTCAATCATGCGTGTCTCCAGCCAGCAGGTCATTCATACATACCTGAGGCTGTAAATTCGCCTGGAAAGTCAATTGAACAGACCAGTTTTGTAGACCATTTAATAATTAAAAAAAGCTTAGAAATTTAGGCCAGAGTTTTTGACCCTATAGGGGTCTAATAATGGTCTAATCCTCTACTAATGGGTGACTGGCTACCCCTGCAGTATCTCATCCCAGGGTCAAGGGATTTGGGGAGGGAATTGGGAAGAAGGGAATATTATGCCGGTTGTAATTTTTTTACGTTTTTTTACAGTTATTCAATAATAATTGATTTGTTACGGTATAGTTGAATTAATTATATCGCGCTGAAGAAAAATTATGCATCATTGTTTTTCAAGTTGATTTAGTTGTTGAATATTTCAAGGACACACTTACATATGGATGCAAATATACAATAACATTTCAATTCACATCAAGTTAATATCGAAATATTGATTTTATTTTACTTAATTTATTAGTATTAAGTAGGTTAAATTCCGTATTTTACAAAAAAGCCATAAATTAATCATTATAATCATCATACAATTATGCAAAATTGAATTTTAAATTATCTATTTAAATAATTGAGTTTAGCAAAATAAAATAGACTTCTTAATTTTTACTTGATGTGGGTTGAGGCCGTCTGGGTTGGTACCACCGCTTTGTCTATTTCTGCCGCCAAGCAACAGTGTGTAAGCACTGTTGTGTTTCGGGTTGTAGGAAATTGAAGCCAGTGAAATTACTGGGCATTATGAGACTTAACATCTAATGTCTCGGGGTGACGAGCGTAGTTCAGTGCCATGCAGTGCTTTGTAATTCAAAGTTCTATGTAGTGTTGCTTCTGTTTATGGGCAGGCGTGGCGCTTACCATTAGGCGAGCGCCTTGCTCGTCTCGTCTTTTAATCAAATAAAAAAAAATGATATTGCATATTTGCGTCCATATATACTTATCGAATATTGATTACTTTGCATTATTGACGGTGTTTATATCTTTAATATCATATTCATTCTGTGCATTTATGAAGTGGTTATCATGAACAAAATTAACCGACTTCGAAAAGAAGAAGGTTCTCAATTCAGCAGCTTGTAGCTTTTTTATTCAGTAACATAAAATTCTTCACCCAAATGCGGACTAATTTTGTTGAATCACTTTATACTTATAGAGTTGTGGTCAGGGGGCCCTCGGGTAGCTGATCCACTTGACTACTATCAAGCTCATTTTCCGTGAGTAGCTTCGTTTCGATGAGACGACCAACAATTCCCTATGCGAAAATTCTCTATTGTGGTAGCTAACAGAGGTAGCAAGGATAGAATATTTCGATTTGATGATACTCAAAAAATTATTATTTTATTTGTAGGACAATATGACAGTTAAATTATATAAATATTAACTAAGTAAAAACAAAAAAATCAGCTGGTTAGTAATCATTCTTATGACCTCGTTATCGATACCTATTGGAAGCCCTCCTTCCAATAGGAATGATTACTAACCAGCTGATTTTTTTGTTTTTACTTAGTTAATATTTATATAATTTAACTGTCATATTGTCCTACAAATAAAATAATAATTTTTTGAGTATCATCAAATTGAAATATTCTATCCTTGCTACCTCTGTTAGCTACCACAATAGAGAATTTTCGCATAGGGAATTGTTGGTCGTCTCATCGAAACGAAGCTACTCACGGAAAATGAGCTTGATAGTAGTCAAATGGATCAGCTACCCGAGGGCCCCTGACCATTGTGTTGAAGTACAGAATAAAAATAATAAATTCTTGTTAATATTATTAAAAATAATAAACAAAATCAGTATCTCCATTTGAACTTGTTGTGGGTTGGTTCCTATTTCCATAACTCGATCCAATTTTAATTGAAGTATCTTATTATTTTAGACTAACTCAGTGGAACATTTGTAATAACTACGCGGTATGACTGCTGTCTTGAGGTCTCGGGTTCAATCCCGAGTCGGGCAAAACGATATTGGATTATTCCGTCACGAAATGCTCAGTTTATGCGTCGAGTCAGGAATTGTGCCTTGTATGATGATAGGGTCGCTCCCTATCACATTGTGGGATGTAAATAAGCTCGGCGAAATGCATACTGGTTACATCTCTGCCTACCATTCGGGAATTACAGGCGAGAGTGCTTATATAGGTCTATTGTTTTTATATAAATGAGATATTTTTATTGTAACAAGTATTACTGATTAATTATTCTAGAAGATTACGGCTTAATCTCCATTAATTATAATGAATAATTAAGTCAGTTATTAAGTAGAGAATTTTCCCAATATTCTCAGCAGTATTAGCTTTTTAATAAATAGTATTTTGTTACATTGTTCTATTATTTATTAGGCTAATGGAACTAGAATTAGAACGCAGACAGAAAGTAATCTTTTTTTTGTTTTTATTTGATTGAATGAAGAGACGAGCAAGTCGCTCGCCTGATAGCGCCACGCCTGTCCATAAACAGAAGCAACACCACCCAGAACTTTGAATGACAAAGCACTGGATGGCACTGAACTGCGCTTGTCACCCCGAGACATGTGAAGGCGTGTGGGTCACTATGGCAAGTTTTAACACCATGTGTACGGTGGTCGCTATCCGGGCGGATATGAATATCCTACCACCAGCAAAATGTGTCTTTCAGATCAAGATATTTTCTTTCAACACAGCTGTTTAATTTATTAAAAATCAATTTATGTTGTGAATGTCACGTAAACACACTGGTTATCTGGTATTTTATCAGTTGCGGGCCATATATTCTTATCTATGACGTATGATATACAAATCTTAATTATTGTTAACATTTTTGCTTTTTAATTCGTTAACGCCCGGTTTCTGAAAGGTTGGTCAAATCAACATCCAACTAATCATTTTGATTTTGACAGCGCTTTCAAATCAATTCGATTTATTACGTTTACACGAATGTTACATATTGGAATAAAACTATTTTTTTGTGGTCACTGGGTGCGGTAGAGACCACCCCGTGACCACGAAGGCTGAATATCTTATCGAATGAATAATGATATTAAATACAAAGACCACTATCATTAGACTTCAGAAACAGAGCATAAGCCAAATACTGGTACAAATTCAAAATGTCCTCCTTGATTACACAACACTCTCCTCGACATCTGTACCGACCAATTAAAAGAGTAATGGGTCCTATTAAGTTATTTTTAGCCTGCAATAAGAATCGTGTGACGTCATTATCTATTATTACAGTAACTTTAATTAACTCGTGAATGTGATAATAACAACCCTCGCCTTTAATCTACCGACAGTGTAATGATGTCTTACGGTTATGGCGAATGAAAAAAATAAAACTAATTTACAGTGGACAGTCCACCCCGTTACTGCGAAAGCTTTCGAAACGTCGCGACCAAAATTAAAATAAAACACCCCGATGAAATCCATTTAAATTAGTTTTATTTCAATACAGACAGTGTAATCTGGGCATTATTTGTATAAGTTTTTGCTTTGCAATCACATACACAATATACTAGTATTTTTTTATAGCATAGTCCAGCAACCGTGGAAATGGGTCACCTGATGGTAATTGATTTCTACCGCCCATATACGCCCACAAAACTAGAAGAATCATAAGCTAATTGTCGACCTTAAAGAGAAGGGATAATTAAGGGATTGGGAAAAGGAAGGAGATTTGAGCCTCCGGATATGTCATTCACCGTACGAAAGCAACAAGTCTCTACTTTACGTCGGTTTTCTGTGAGACAGTGGTAACGACCCGGTCGAGCTGGTCCATTCATGCTGTAGACAAAACTGTCTATAGCGTGGCTCCACCACTCATAAAGTACAACTCGTACAGGAAAACGAGGTGAAAATTATATCACATTTGTGTATATGGCTTGTAGGGTTCATATAGCTCTTTCTAGTCAAGTCAAAGTGCCTAGCTTTTTCACAAAGCCTAGCATTTACAAATAGGTTTTGGAACTACAATGATGACGCAATGCGGTTTGGAGGGATATCGAAGCCGAGAGCCAAATTTAAAGCCGCAGGGTTTTGGCATCAGCTCATGGGGATATTAATTGAATCAGCAGTGGCTTACCCTGCAATTTGTTGAAAGATTTTTTTAACAATAGCGGAGCTGTTTTGTTATTTCGAGGTGTCAGATAATCCTCAAATATATATATATATAGCTATATAAATAAATACAGCCAACAGTCACACACATAGTCCTGACCATACAGTAAAATACGAGTGTTGTATCGTGTATACCAGACTAAATATTCGTCCTAAGTCGTAACAAGCGAAGGTTACCGCCGCGTAACTTTTATCGAACAACTGTAGATCCTAACCTATAAAAATCTCATACTTTTTATAGAATATAGATATTGAAAATGTCAGAACAGTTTTATTTCAGTACTAGCTGCATGCCCCGGCTTCGCTCGGGTACTTAAAAAAAATCAAAAATTATAAATTGTAACATACACACATCCTTCTAGAACTTTTTTGCTCTATTGACAATAATTTCCGCAGCGTACGCGATATAACGATTTTCTGGGTATTTTTCACACGTGGAGTTACATTATTGAAGTTTTCATACGGATCCCTAACTTCTTTTTAATAATTTTATCGCCTGTGTTCATCAGGGATAATGATTCTAATGGTAAAATAATTTTTCTAATCGGTCCAGTACTTTCAGAGCCTATTCAATGCAAACAAACAATCAAATCTTTCCTCTTTATAATATTAGTTTAGATTTACTTTGAAATATGATAACAGTATTTAATAGTACTTTTTGACACACATTAGTGACTCAGTCATAGAGCAAAGAAGTTATCAGTATCCATTAAACGTAAATGTGTGTTAATGTAACACATTGTGAATGTAAAGTGATTCACAAACTCACGGAAACTACATTGATAACAATCTCAAATCTCAAAGTAAAGTCGTTAAAGGAACGGTGTTAGGACGATAATATTTCAAAAAGCAAATAACGAAGTCAAATTATTATAGTAATGTATAAGTAGTTTTCACTACGAAAAGGCGTAGTACTTTTGTGCGATATATCTTTATCTGTTTATATGAGTTAAATCAAATTATAATTAAAGAACCTTCAATTCAACCAATCAAATAAATTAACCTAGGATTATAATAATAAATCCTGGCTTATTAGCTATTCTCTTTACTTTACTAATGGTAAAATTGTTTATGATTTCAGAGTAAATTTTTCGGCTCGAAAAGCAATGACTTCGATAATGAAGCACTAGAAATACACAATGAATACAGAAGAGACCATGGAGTTCCACCATTAGTACTCAATAAAGACATCAGCAAAATCAGCCAGAAATGGGCTGAAGAATTAGCAAAGAAAGATGCAATGGCATACAGCCTTAATCCAACTTATGGAGAAAGCGTCTACTGTGGCTGGTCTGCAGATCCTAATACCAAAATCAAAGCAAAGGACTGCGTTGACAAATGGTATAGCGAAATTAATGAGTTCTCTTTCGGAAAAGAGCCTGAGATTTTAAACTGTGGACACTTCACACAAATTGTATGGAAAGGTACTACAGACTTAGGGATCGGTAGTGCTAAAAGCAAAACTGGTAAATTATATGTTGTTGCCCACTATTACCCTCCTGGAAATTATAGTGGACTGTTTGTAAAGAATGTTCTTCCACCGGGAGCTATGCAGTTTAGATCAAGCTACAACAGCTCTCCCAGAGGATCGAATAATAATCTTTCACCTCCCTCTCCAAGTCGCCTGTCTTCTAGAAGCTCCTTCGATAGATCAAATACATCATCACCTAGCCAAAGAAGTAGTAAGAATTTAGGAGAACTTGCAACAGATTTGGTAAGTAAATTCAAATCTACTTCAATTTCCACCGAGAAATTTGAAGAAGAATTTTTGGCAGCTCACAACGAACATCGAAAGAATCACGGCGTCCAACCTCTTGAATTAAACAAGAAGTTGTGTAAATACGCTGAAGAGTGGGCAAAGACGCTATCGAAGAAAGGTAAGACGGAACCGAGAGACCAGAATGATTACGGAGAGAACATCTTCTACGCATGGTCTTCTGATCCGAATTTCACAGTGTCTGGAAGAGATCCAGTTGACAAATGGTATAGTGAGATCAATAATCACAAATTCGGCAAAGAGCCTACTAATTTGAACTCAGGGCATTTCTCGCAAGTCGTTTGGGAAGATAGCAAGGAGCTTGGTGTAGGAGTAGCTAAGTCTAAGGAAGGTCAAGTTTACGTAGTGGCGTATTATTCACCACCCGGTAATGTTATTGGTAGTTTTAGTACTAAAGTAAAACCGCCTATTAACTGAGAGTCGTGTATGTGTGTGATTGCCAAAGATGAGATTTGCGTAGCAAGATCAGCAATTTATTTATTTTTTAAACATCTGTGTATGTATTTTAAGTTATTTGGTTTGATATTTAATATAGTGTAAGATTATTTATATTACAAATAGTTTCGTTGCTGATTGTAACGTAGGTTTTTGTAATATTTTAAAAAAAAAATCCTGCAATGATGTATTCCAAAGTAGCTTTGCTTCCGACCGCTGTGATTTTTGAAGATATATTGTAATTATAAAATATACTAATTTTAATATTATGTTTAACTTCTTTATTTCCTTGTATTCAATAAAATATAAATGTATGTAAGTCTTTAATACGTTAGTTAACATACAGATCATATAGGCAGCTCTTAAATATCATGCAAATACAAAACAACAACTAAGCATGCTAAAAACATATTTTATATAGCATAAATTATTTTAAAAGACTAAAAATGTTATTAAAATTTAATTCAGCCTTTGAAATAGTAAACGTGACCCATTGATATACAAAAAATCCCAAGATGCACAATCAGTGTCTGAAAAACGTCCGCAAAAAATGAGCGCACAATTCTAAAATGTGCGCTCATTTCAAATAGTCTCGCGTCGCTCTCGTCTAGACACACACGTCAAAAATGCCAAAGTGCTCTTTGAGAAATTGTAGAAATATCACGTCAATAAGGTTAAAAAAAGATTGGATATCAAATTTTCGGTAAGTAGAAAAGTTTATTGATTAGTTTATGTTGTTTTTATGACTGAATATAGGAAGCAATATGTGATTTTGATTTAATTTGTCTAAAAATTACTCTCAGCAGTCGAAGTATAATACTGCAAATTTCAATGGCCGCTTTTATAGTTTATGAGCGTTAATTACAGCCATCTTTTTATTTTAGTCGCATAGTAATAAGACTCTGTTCTGTTTTTAATGGAATCGATTCTTTTTATTGTGTTTATATTTTATTTATTAATAAATTCATGTACTTTTAAACTTTTATGTATTTAGTTATTGATAAATATGTTTGCGTTATATAATATAAGAGAAGAAGTAGTCAATTTGTTGTATTTTTAATGTGCTTAAATATTAATATATAATGTATATTGATTAATTATGGATCAACTTATGGGTTCGCGACATGCGGCATGCTAAAATATGATAAATGTAATGACAGAAGTTTCGCGTAGTCTGTGAATGTCACTTTGGCGCAACACATCTAAAAAAACTTCTTTTTTATTTTAGTTTTCCTTGTGATCTGATACGATGTGCAGAATGGATATCAATCGTCAGTCAACAAAGGCCTGATTTTTTTAAGCCAAATAAATCAAGCGTCGTTTGGTCTGAGCATTTTTTGGATAAAGATATGTATGTCACTTCGAAATACTGGCTCCAATCTAGCCCTAAACACTACATACCTATAAAAGAGTTTTCATAACATATGTATGTGCAGAATAAATCACTTTAACTTTGAGTTTTAAACATTCCATTTTAACAGTTAATATTTATTTCATTCATTTACCCAGTCTTACCAAAAATCTATTTACGCTTAGATAAAAGTATAATTATTAATTTCAAAACACAAAATTTAAGCAAGTGCTTATAAAAAAATAATAATGTTCGTCTCCACTCAATGCCTTGTCCTACCGTCCACCCGTCAGTCGTAAAATTTTATTGCTTTTCGTACACTGCTTTGTAAACCAAGTTTAAAACAAAGCGTGTAAGGTTGAATTTGCAATAATATATGTTAACATACACACATGTGTTATAGTATAATTGTTGAGTGTTTGGGGACAGTTTCGAGCGTTAGGTTTGTACGGGACCGTGCATCTAGGTTTTTTTGTATATCAATGACGTGACCGTGAGTTTTAAAATATTCTGACCATGGAAGGGCCATCGAGGATGCTGCAGAACGGCCTTCAATTGCTGGGGTTAAAGCGATGTAGATAAGGCACGTATGGCCACCAGGGTAAGTGTAGAACGATCTAAACTTTCACTTATCGTCGACAACATCTTTACCATACTAGTTCTTAAGTAGAGAGCAGTAAGGGTGATTTTTCCATGTTACTAAAATAAATGTATATAAAAATTGTGTTCTATGGATCACTCTTCGTAAATTCTATAAAAGGTTCTATTATTTGAAAAGGTGTTCATAAAGTTCAAAATAATTTATTTTAAGAGAAAATTTATGGTGTAATATTTTTTATAGCGGGCGGACAACGAGTAAGTGAGTCACTTGATGGTAACTGATCTCCATCGCCCATGGACGCCCATAATACCAGAAGAATCATGGGCGCATTGCTGAACTTAGAGGAAAGGGATTAGGAAGGGAAGGGGGATTTAGGCCTATCTCACTCACTTTACAAGACGCAGCAGCAAGCCGCAACTTTACGTAGTTTTTTTTATGAGACAGTAGTAAGGACCCGGTCGAGCCGGCTTCATGCCGTAAACTGTCTACAGTAGTTCTACCACTCATATTATTTTTCATAGATAAGTATATTTTCACTAGACATGATTTTATTGGTAGGGCTTTTTTGTTATTTCATGTTTTAATCACATAATCATAGCATTGTGGTCACACTTTGATTATTAACTGATCTTCCACAAAACTAATATTATTTTACACAAATATTTAAGCTGACTGTAACAAAATCTAAGCACTTTATTATTATAATTTTATGTCACATTCACCTATTACGAACACATGTTTCATACTCTGGCAAAAATATCTTATTTCACGGTGTGCTTTTAATATAGCTACCGAATGAATTGCTGAATCGTGTTTCACTTTATTTGACTTTAAAATTAGAAATAATAGAATCTTTTTAAAATATTTTCATAAATAACATGCAGTGGATTTTTATTTACTTAATTTTAATAGTAAGTACTTTGAAACGCTTTATACAAATTATTATTTGACTAAGAATAATTATTTTTGTATCTGATATTTTTTTATTCGACTGGATAGCGACCACCGTACTCATGGTGAAAAGGCTTAACACCGAATTAAATTATATTTAACAAAATACTTACAAGTTATTCAACATTCAATTAATTGGATATCCGAATGACCATTAAAAATAACTACATTATTACTAACAGCTAAATAGACCAATTACCACAATTCTTAAGGGTCATTGATATCACGACTGCTAATTCGCAGCAATTAAAAAAATCTGTAACAATAAGGAAATCATTTGCTGCATCGAAGTGGCCTTCAATAATAAATCTGGTATCGTTTTGCAGCAGTGCCTCTCAAGACAAGCTAATGATGATCTCATACTCAACCGAATTATTGACATCATTCAGGTATGTAATGTTTTCTATAACAAGTTTCCCACATTCTCTTTTTTTTATAGCATAGACCGGCAAATGAGCAAGTAGGTCGCCTGATGATAAGTGATCTCCAATGTTCATGTACGCCTACAAATACTAGGAGAATCAAAGGCGCGTTGCCAACCTTAAAGGGAAGGGATAATTAAAGGATTGGGAGGGGGAATTCGGCTTCCGGATATCTCAATCACCGTACGAAACGCAGCAGGAAGCCGCTACTTTACGTCGGTTGTCAGAGACAGTGGTAACGATCCGGTCGAGCCAGCCCATTCATGCTGTAGACAAAACTGTCTACAGCTTGGCTCTACCACTCGTAATCTCCAATGTTCATGTACGCCTACAATACTAGGAGAATCAAAGGCGCGTTGCCGACCTTAAAAGGAAGGGATAATCAAAGGATTGGGAGGGGGAATTCGGCTTCCGGATATCTCACTCACCGTATGAAACGTAGCAGGAAGCCGCTACTTTACGTCGGTTGTCAGAGACAGTGGTAACGACCCGGTCGAGCCACTTAATATCGGATGACTTACTTGTTTGTTTTCCAGTATCTCCTATTAAAATAAATCATACACGACAATCGAATATAATAATATAATTATCGATATGAATAGAATCGAATAGATTTATTGTTTCAAACGAAAAATGGCTTCCTCTGATACAGTCTTTTTAATTGATGAGTAATTATCTCAAATTAATATTAATGACTCTGTCACGGTCTTTATTGCGTCATTCAAAGTGTTTCGTGGAAAGTAAATTAAATATATGGGACTATAGGAGAAGATAATAATTTTCTCTTAATAAAGCAGCAGTGAAAAATTATGTACCAGAGATTTGTATAATTTTGAATAATTGTTTGCTATCTATTATAGAGACTTCGTATTTCTGTTTTTTTACCTGTTTAGTTCTTTATGTTCATCAGTTGTCTCATATTTCTCATCGAATAAATATCTTTTTACTGCCGTACTAATCAAATCATCAATAAACCGACCGGATAGCGACCACGGTACACTGGAGCTAAAACCTGCCATAGTGGCCCAGCTTGTGTGGGTCGCGTTCCAGGGTCAGCCAGTGTATATCCGGTTCTCCCCAGGGGGCTTGCCCCCTGATCCTAACCCTTTTCCCATCCCTTTTCCTTCCCCTTCCCCTTGGCCCTTTGGCAGGCCGGCATGATCTTGCCGACCTACGATGGACACATTATTTATCGTTGGTCGGCACTATTCTTGGATTGCGCTACACTTACCATCAGGTGTAGCGTAGTCACTTTGCCGAGCCAGGATAAAAAAAAAGAAAACGTTTGTTTTGTGTTCGTTGGCAATTTTGGATAATTAGATTATTTCCCAAAGACGTTAATTAAGACTACTTATGTACTCAGTAACTAAGCATAAAGCATTTCATGTATCCAGTAAAGCAGCTTATGCCTTTAATTGACTCTGAGTATAGAAATAATTGAATTATTAGAGACGACCTAATGAGAATTAAATTAAATTTTACCTCTATAATTGGAAGATTGTAGCTCAATAGCCCGTATAAGTGGGACAATTCATCAGGTGTAGACAAGTTATAAATAAATAATAATAATAAACACACTTAACAGTCACACACATAGTCCTGACCCCACAGTAAGATACGAGACTTGTTTTTTTTTTATATAATCGAATGACGAGACAAGCAAGTCGCTCGCCAGATGGTAAGCGCAACGCTTGCCCATAAACAGAAGCAACACCACACAGAACTTTGTTATAAAACACTGCATGGCACTGAACTGCGCTCGTCACCCCGAGACATAAGATGTTAAGTCTCATAATGCCCAGTCATTTCACTGGGTTCAATGTCCTTCCAACCAAAACACAACAGTGCTTACACACTGTTGCTTGGCGGCAGAAATAGACAAAGTGGTACTAACCCAGACGGCCTCGTGCATACGAGGGACCTACCACCTTGTCTTTTGGCGTGGGTATCAGGAACTACGAGACTTTCGGTCTCACAACACCCAGGCCCCGAAATAAATCGGGGATCGAACCCGCGGCCTCTCGCTTCACAGCCGGCTGCTCGCCCGCTGCGCCCCAGAAAGTGTCAACGGAGTTATTATGCGTTTGGTTTTTGAAGGAATTAGACTGTCCACTTACCAAGTTTCACTATATATTAAGATAGAAATTAAAAGAAGCACAGCTCGGTTACCAGCTACAGACACGAAAGTCATAGGTTCGAAACGACTCTCATCCGATGTATGGTATCTCAATCGATTTTCTATTAAACTCGTTACGTGCCTGTACAAACTTAATGGATGCACGAAGACGATAACCTTGTTAAGTTTAGAAGTGGTTTGGATGAAATCCACTTGAGACATTGCGTGCATACTAAAATCATCGTACACATAATGTTAAAACCTGCCATAGTAACACACACCTTGTGTGGATTGCGTTCCAGGATCAGCCAGTGTATATCCGGTTCTACCAAGGGGCTTGCGACATAACTTGATGGTTAGTTGTGGCGGGTATAGGGTACAGGTATAGGTACCTTCTATTTATCGGTCTACATCGGTCATCGGCCTGTTCTGTCGCAAGTTCATCGATTTGCTCCTTCCCTCTTCGGAATGTGAAGAAGCATTTATACAGGCTGGCATGGTTATAGTATCTACCGATAAACTCATTGTTTGTCGTAGCAACAAAAAACTTCTGGGATATTTTGAACCAAAACGTTTTATAAAAGTATTGAAAAATCCTCCTCCCATTCAAGATTTCAAGAGACCTATATCCCCTCCCCTTCCCAAGCATGGAGGCCCAAATCCTCTCCTCTTCCTAATCCGGACGCCCAAATCCCCCTCCCCTTTCCAATCTCTAATTATCCCTTTCCTTTAAGGTCGGCAACGCGCCCGTAATTCTTCTGGTATTGTGGGCGTACTATTAGAGATTACTTAACATCAGCTAACCCAGTTGCTCGTTTGCCGGCCTATGCTAAAAAAAAATATATCAGAATTCATGCTATGCAGAGAGCGGCACGCCTACCAATAACTAATAGCAACATCACTCAGAACTTCAATTTATAAATTACCACAAGGCATTGCCGTCATCACCCCGAATCGTTAGCTATGCCTCATAATATCAAAGAATTTCGCTGGCCCCAATACCCTTTAATTTGGAACACAACGTACACCCTGCTTGCCGACAGCAGTAGTCAAGAAGACAAAGACAGACTGTCGCATTAGAGTCTACCACCTAGTAAAATATTACCTTTCCATCACATTAAGTATTTTTTTATTCATCTTATCGATATATTAACGTGAAGCCCACTACATCGCCTTAACTAACAATAAATAAACATGGTAGTATCTTTGAAGTATCCATTGCTGCATCGTTCAATAACTTCTTACGGGTTTCTTTAGCTGTTAAAGTTACGATCGTCTAATTTATTTATACGATGTTTTTATATGAGCTATTATTAGTTTAGAGTGAAAGGTATAGGCATAATACGTACATTTTTTTTATTTGATTGAATGACGAGACGAGCAAGGCTTTTACATTGATTCGACATTACTGGACAAATGTACTGGCGCCATTTTGTTGTAACAAACAAACATGTTGGTGGGAGGATACTTGTATCCGACTGGATAGCGACCACCGTACACTGGTGCTAAAACCTGCCATAGTGGCCCACCTTATAAGGGTCGCGTTCCAGGGTCAGCCAGTGTATATCCGGTTCTCCCCAGGGGGCTTGCCCCCTGATCCTAACCCTTTTCCGATCCCTTTTCCCTTCCCCTCCCCCTTGGCCCTTTGGTAGGCCGGCATGATCTTGCCGACCTAAGATGGACACATTGTGCATCGTTGGTCGACACTATTCTTGGATTGCGCTACACTTACCATCAGGTGTAGCGTAGTCACTTTGCCGAGCCAGGATAAAAAAAAAAGTTTTACACATAATCAAAGCCCTCCATTACCTCACAAATTACTAAAACAAACAATTTAATATACTTAAGATTTCAATAATGCTCTTACTCGCTTCAAAACCTCAACCGCACACAAGGCTTATCTAAACAACGCGCTCAAACAACTAAGTATTGTATTTATATGCATTCAGCAATAATTCTAAATGCATTGTGAATTTTCTCAGCTGATGTTTGTTGAAAGTTAAATCCTTTTATCTTTTTGACTGGTAGAGCCACGCTGTAGACAGTTTTGTCTACAGCATGAATGGGCTGGCTCGCCCGGGTCGTTACCACTGTCTCACAGGAAACCGACGTAAAATAGCGGCTTGCTGCTGCGTTTCGTACGGTGAGTGAGATATCCGGAAGCCCAAATCCCCTCCCCTTCCCTATCCCTAATTATCCCTTTCCTTTAAGGTTGGCAGCGCGCCCATGATTCCTCTGGTGGTGGGCGTACATGGGCGGTGGAGATCACTTACCATCAGGTGACACACTTGCTCGTTTGCCGGCCTATGCAATAAAAAAAAGCCTACTTAAACCTAATAAATTTAGCAAAATAAGAATAATAACTCAGTTTTAACTTGATGTAGGCTGAAATGTTATTGCGTATTTGCATCCATATTATGTTACTAAAGAACCCTTTAACCCTTAGATCGCAGGAAGTCGCTGGACGCAGGCCACTTCCAACAGGTCGGTCTGGAAATCTTTGGGAGAGGCCTATGTTCAGCAGTGGACGTCTTGTGGCTGATGATGATGATGAAATATCCCTTAATTCCCAATGTGGTCTAGGTGGCCCCCAGAGGTCCACGGGAGACTCGACTGGGACTACGTTAGCGTGACAAAAAAATTGGAGTTCACAATTTGCTATCGGGGGGCCACGAAAATTGATCTGCTTTCGATAGTGAAGAACTAAAATGTTGGCTTGACTTCACCTATCAATGTAGGCAGATAATATTTTAAGAAGCTCAGCGACTGTTACTTGTATAAACTTGCATATTCCCAGTACAAATCAGTGTTGAGTCTTGCAAAGCGCCGCAGAGAGTCCACCGGAATCAGCAAAATTTTGAAAGTGGTCTATGAGAAAAAAGTCTGGGAACCTCTGGTCAAAAACTATAATAGCCATTTGTCACTTTGCGAAATGTCAAGCGACGAGACTCTCCACTATGAAATGTTACTCTCAATTTAGCATTTTAGTCATTTATTATAATTTCCAGCTCCAATTCAAGATTTTAATGGTTGTCATGCGACTTGAATTTTAACCGATGAAAAATAAAACAAGAGATTTAGATAGCCTCGGTAGCGCAGTGGGCGAGTAGCCGACTGCGAATAAAGACGCCGTGGCTTCAATTCCCGCATCGAGAAAATGTTTGTGTGACCCACAGATATTTGTTTCGAGTCTGGGTATTGTGGGACCGCATGTCGCTCGAAGTTCCTGATACTCACGATACAGGTTTAACCTAGTGTGAGGTCAGGCCTAGTGTGTGTGACTGTTGGGTGTTTAAATTATATAAAAGTTCGTTATTTATGCACCGATTGATGATTATTTCACTAACAATATATTAATAATACTTGCCATGTATTACACTCGTTCCAGTGTTGGATACGGGCCTCCTCATAAAACCGAAACAAAAAAATAAAAAGCTAAAAAAATTAAACTATTTTTAGAGGCCTCTCGCTTTGATAGCTCGCTGTGCAACGGAGGCAGTCAAAATTATTGACATTTAATTTTAAGCTACAGGCCGTGGGTTCGATTTCCGAGGCGAATTTTGTGTGATCCACAAATATGTTTCGATTCTGGCTATTGTTGTACCGCAAGTCCCAAGTTACGTTACCCAAAACCTATTGTGAAAAAAATCCGTGCACAACAAATAAATTAGAAGTAATACAGATTTTTTAGAAGGGGGCATTTGGAAAAATCAGTCGATGCAACATTTGACGTCACTGTTTAAAATGGCCATTATGATGCATGCGTGCGAGCGAGATAGTGAGATGTCTCTACTACGTGCCCACTTTTACTTATACCAATATTTAAAATCATAATTGCATTTTGAACCGATTTTGATTATGTTTAACAAAAGTGTTTTCTTATTATTATTATTTTCTGTTACGTAGTTATGCACCCCGCTCCCGCTCATGACATTATAACCGCATGCTAATGTGTTGTAACCTTATTTACTATAGGAAGGACATTATAATTGCTGACGCAAGTACTCAGATGTAATTCTATCTATTTGTAATATGATATCCTTGTTTTGTCTAAAGCTCTTAATATCAAATTATGTTGACCATAAAAAGTGCTGGCCTGGTGTCTAGACGGTGATCTTGTTATGATCATAATGCGTAGATCTAAGCATTCATTGTCAACAGATGAACAGGTATAAATAAGGAAATTTGACAATTATAATTCAGTTCGCAATAAAGCTTCATTGTGAAGACTTGTCTTTTTTTAAAAACCTCCGGGCGCTCCCGCGTAACTTATCTACGTATAAAATAATGTTTAATATTTACTAGAAATATTGATCTCTGGAGAGATAGCGAATGCAAGATCGCGGTTGTGCGTTAGAGGCTTTATAATATTATCGAAAACTGTTTAGTCTATAAAGTTATGACTACTCACAAGTATTACTAGTCGACCAAAAAAAAATGGTGCAAAAATAAAATATAACGTTTTTGCGCTTAGTCAAAAGAGCATAGCGTATTCATATTGAATATCCGTGTATGGTACTCACGCCTGTAATCCCCGAAGGGGTAGGCATAGGTGTAACCAGTACACCAACACTTCGCCGATCTTATTTCCATCCCATAATGTGATGGGGGTAAGCTTATCGCCGTACCGGGCACCGTTGCTGCTTTGCTGACCCTTAAAGCAATTATATTGGAGAGTGGAGAGGGTATTTAGGCCTCCGAACATCGCACTATTATTTAAAAACTTAGTTTATATTATAATGTAATCAGAGGTTTCAGTAAACCACTGGTTTTTAATAAAATCAATAGAATAAAGTAAAAAAGATCGTTATAAAAATTAACAAGTTTTTTTTCTATTTAATTGAATGACGAGACGAGCAAGGCGCTCGCCTAAGGTAAGCGCCACGCCTGCCCATAAATAGATACAACACCACACAAAACTTTGAATTACAAAGCACTGCATGGCACTGAACTGCATTCGTCACCCCGAGACATAAGATGTTAAGTCTCATAATGCCCAGTAATTTCATTGAGAAATACAATACATCCTACTAAATCACTTCTTAGGGACTCATCTCTTGATAAGTGGGATAGTTGTGGGGTACCAGTTACGTTAGTAGAAGTTTTTTTTCATGCGCCTCAATGTTTTAGTCGACTTATGTGTATAGTGTTTCTTTGTATAAGCCAAAGTTTTGGGCAAACGTTGTTAGACCGGTTATGTCTAGCATGAATTAACTAGTACTGATGCTTGGAAACGGCTTAATTAAGACCAATAACATCAATAAGGTTAAACGTCAATGATGATTATAAAATGAGGTCAAAACTCAGACTATGAGTGGTAGAGTCACACTGTAGACAGTTTGATATTTTGACGGTCAACATTATTTTGGACTGCACTATACTGAATACTCAAAGTGATATTAATGTAGTCATGATTTTAGTCAAAGGCGTTATTTATAAAAACACGCATACGGCAGTCGTGGCCGAGCGGTTAAGGCGTCTGACTAGAAATCAAATTCCCTCTGGGAGCGTAGGTTCGAATCCTACCGACTGCGAGACTTATTTTACTTTACGTAATTTTTTAAATAGTTTGTCATCACGGTAAATTATTTCAGTTATCTACATACTTTATTTGAAATATAATTATTAATAAATATATTTTTTTACTTATTATAACAATAATACAGCGATTGAGTAGATTTTGGAGTCGATTTTTTTTATCCCCGAAGTCGAGTTAAACTAAGCATAGTCTACCGATAATTCTCAGATCTTTTTAAGCCTAAAGTCATACGCACTCACGCCTGTAATGCTCGAAAGGGTAGGCAGAGGTGTAACCAGTACATCTACATTTCGCCGAGGTTATTATGATCCCATTAGGGGACGAGCCTAACGCCATACCGAGCACAATTTCAGACTCCATGCTGATACTAGCATTTCGTGAACAACCCCACATTTCCCTTACCCTGGGATCGAACCCGAGACCCCAGCACAGCAGTCGTACGTGTGCAATACAGCTCCACCACTAAGGCAGTCCAAAGTCATTTTTCCGATGTTTTTTTAATATTTTTTTATACTAGTCCTGATCCCACAGTAAGATACGAGTGTCGTGAGTATCAGGAACTACAAGAGACTTTCGGTCTCACAACACCCAGACCCCGAAACAATTATTTGTGGATCACACAAACATCGGTGCGGGCATCGAACCCGCGGCCTCTCGCTTCGCAGCTGGCTACTCGTCCGCTGCGCCACGGAGGCTGTCAATCTTACATATAGCATAAAGACTAAAATGATGAAAATGTATTAAATTCTGATATAAAGTATAAACCAGCATGAGCAAAGAGTGACTTTTTCACAAAAATGTATTCCATAGCGAAGGCACCTCCTCGAACGAGAGCCTTTGATCCTTGGTGTGCCACGAGACCCAGAAGATTTGCCAGAAGCAGAGCCGATATTGCCGGGGCATACTCTAATTCGGCCAGCACGAGGAATGCTTAAATCATCAGTCAAGTTCCCACATAAAGACTTCGGAAACCTTGTTTATGGGAACCTTGATAACTTGGGTATCACGTAAGTATATTTGTTAAATTTTGAAAAGAATCTTTATGTCGTTCTTTTTTATTGAGTGAATGACGAGACGAGCAAGGCGCTCGCCTGACGGTAAGGGCCACGCCTGCCCATAAACAGAAGCAACACCACACAGAACATTGTCTTATAAAGCACTGCGTGGCACTGAACTGCGCTCGTCACCCTGACACATAAGATGTTAAGTCTCATGAAGTCTCATGCCCAGTAATTTCTCTGGCTTCATATCCTTTAAACCGAAACACAACAGTGCTTACATACTGTTACTTTGTGGCAAAAATAGACAAAGCGGCGGTACCAACCCAGACAGCCTCTCGCAAACGAGGGACCTACCACCTTGTAAATAAATTTACCAAATAAATAATCTATACTTATAAAATAACATGTCCTGATTGACTGACTGATTCATCATCGCCGAGCGCAAACTATCAAGGCTACACGCATGAAATTCGGACTGTATATTCATTTTGTTATGTAGGCACCCACTAAGAAAGGATTTTAGAAAGTTCCACCCCAAAGGGGTGAAAATAGGGGATGATAATTTGTATGAAAGTCCGTTATTTCGTAAGTTACATAAACAAAATTTTGTATTTCGGTTATTGATGATGAAAAAGGGGGTGAAAGTAAATGCGAAAGTGAGTTTGTTTGTTACGCTTTCACGCCTGAATCACTGAACCGATTTTGATGAATTTATCTACAGAGACAGGTGGGACCCTGGAGACGGTTACAGTCTACTTTTATCCCGGAAAATGCTGTTCACGCGGGCAGAGCCGCGAGCAAAAGCTAGTCATTTATATTGTAACTACGTCATTAAAATACAAATTCTGCGACAAACTGAACAAACTCATTAATGTAAGAATGTGTGTGTATGTCATTGTATGTGTGTGTGCCGGTATGGGTAAATTTTGTAGCAGTAAGCGTGAATTAATGGCTACATTCTAATAAAGTAATACGTCTACATTTTATCTAAGAAGGATTCAGCGATTTGTTTAGTAATGCTAGGTAACCGTATAATATTACTGATTTGAAGGTCGTTGGAATTGACAAATTTCATTATAAATTTTTGAGTTGTAAAGCCACGCTGTATAGACAATTTCGTCTGAAACATAAATGGGCCGGTTCAATCGGGTCATTACCACTGAAACACTGAAAACCGACGTGAAGTAGCGACTTGCTACTGCATTTCGTGCGGTGAGTGAGATATCCGGAGGCCCAAATCCCCTTCCTCTTCCCTATCCCTTAATTATGCCTAAAAACAAAATCCAAATCTTTCTATAACAGGTGAAAGAAGAAGCATTTTACGCTGACCTTACTATCATTGAGATTATGGCTGGTGGAAGAAGAATATAGAAAAAAATATTACTTTTTTTATTATCAACATACTCTAAAGTTAATTGTGGTTTTTTGCAGACTTGGAAACGGTGGCTACAGAACAATGTATACAGGTTTTCGGAAAACAAACGATCTATTGGTGAGACTTAGTTTTCACATTGTTGCTGTTTAATAGACATCACATTTACTGCACGTAGGACGGAATTATGCTCGGCGAAACGTAGGGTCGGCCCACTACTCCTTCAAGAAATGTGAACTAGGTGCTTTTTATTTAACTGAATGAAGAAACGAGCAGGTCGCTCGCCTGATGGTAAGTGCCTGCCGATGATCAGACAGCGCCACAGAGAAATTGAATTGCAAAGAACTATATGGCACTGGACTGCATTCATCACCCCGAGACAAAAGATGTTAAATCCCATAACGCCCAGTTATTTCACTGGCTTCAATGACCATCAAACTAAAACATAACAGTGCTTACACACAGTAGTGTGTAACCGTTCCTAGTAGTAACTAGGAAGAAATAGACAAAGCGGTAACAACGCAGGCGACCCCTCGCATACGAGGGACCTTTATCTTTTTTATCCTAGCACGGCAAAGTGACTGCAATATACTCGGTGGTAAGGTAGTGCAGTCCAAAAAACTAGCGATAAACAATGAGTTCATCGGTGGTCACCAGAATCATGCCGGCCTGTATAAATGCTTCTTCCTTCTACGGAAAGGGAAGAAGCAAATCGAGGGGCCTGCGTCAGGACAGGCGGATGACTGATGCAGGCACAGGGATACAAGGGTGTACCCCTATACCCGCCCCGACCAACCATCAAGCCATGTCGCAAGTCCCTCGGGAGAATCGGATACACTGGCTGATCCTGGAAATCCTGCCATAGTGACCTATGGCAGGTTTTAACCTAGAAATTAATATGTAATGTTATATTACGAGTATGTTAACACGTGGTATGTTCGTATATAGATGAATAATGGCGACTGCGGTCCGAAACCACGCTGTCAATTCCATACATTTCTCTACATACAGTAGCTACGTCAGCAACTTTGTTCGCGTGGCCAGAATAATTAGGAATAATCACATTAGGCCAACTGGGTGGTTGGTGGTCTGTATATTTCTGCCGCCAAACAGCAGTGTGTAAGCACTATTGTGTTTTAGTTTTAATGTCATTGAAGCCAGTGAAATTCCTGGGAATCATGAGACGTTACATCTTATGTCTCAACAGGCGCAGTCCCGTGCCATGCATTGCTTTGTAATACATAACTCTGTATAGTCTCGTTTCTTCTTCGATTACCATCAGGCGAGCGACTTGCTCGTCACGTTATTCAAGCAAAAAAATAACGTGGTGGACTAAGGCCTTCCTCAGTATGACAGCAGGTCTGTACTCAACAATAGGACATTATACAAAACAGGGTTAATATTAGTTAATTAAATTTCCCATTTCAGATTTATTATAGCTCTTATTTTTTTTGAATATAGTCTATTCATAATTTATTTCAGTCAAATTTATTACAAGCAATGAAGAAAGGAAATAGGTGAGAATTTACAAAAGAAGGTCCATTTATGGATTTTCTATTGGGTTAAGTAGCCACTAAAATAACTTGAAATATTGATTTTATTTACAGAAAACCATCAATAGTAAGTATAATATTTTATTAATCACTAGCTGTCCCTCACGGTTTCACCTGCATGTTACTGCCCTGCTCCCATGGGTCATAGCGTGATACACATATAAACCTTCCTTGTGAATCACTCTTCTACTGCTGCATTAAAATCTGTTGAATAGTTTAAAAGATCTAAGCGAACAGACAGAGGAAGTTACTTCATGTTATACTGTATATTACTAATCACCTAAAAGAGTATTTCTTCAACGGTAGGCAGCGGCTTGGCTGTGCCCCTGGCATTGCCGATGTCCATGAGCGGCGGTAACCGCTTACCATCAGGTGGGACCGCTTGCTCGTCTACCTATTAATGCAATAAAAAAAAAAGATTTTTTAGAAATCCTATTAAACCGTAATAATAATTTGTTTATCTTCTACGATACAGTCATTATCAGTAACTAAAAGAAGTGTACGGTTGTCTGGAAGCAATCGCTGGTTCCGACAAGACCGCCCATTGTATCACCTTTACTGTATGATCCTTACAGTATATTCATATTATACATATTCTACTTATGTTTTTAATACAAATTCTTTAAATTAATTGCAGGTTATTATTGAGATTGACAATGAAATACCAAGACAGTAAGTATTCGAAACATCCGTCAGACCAAGATCAGTCTTAAAAAATATGTCTAAAACTGTTTTTATATCATTGGCCGACAAACGAGCAAGTGGGTTTGATAATAAGTGATCCCACCGCCCAAGTACGCCTACAATACCAGAAGTTTCATGGTTCGTTGCCGATCTTAAAGGAAAGGGATAGTTAAGTGATTGGGACGGGGAGGGAGATTTGGGCCTCCGGATATCTCACTCAACGTACGAAATGTAGGAGCAAATGCTATTTTACGTCAGTATTCTGTGTGACAGTGTTAACGACCGAGTTAAGCCGGACATTTGGACAGTCTACAGCGTGGCTCTACCACTCTACAAAATTATTGTATATTTATCGAACAATCAAAGTAGGTTAAAATAGACTTTTTTATGATTACAAGTGAATCTAATGAAAGCGTTTTAAAAATACCTTTACGTCAATCCAGAGAATTTCTAGGAAAGCAGTCATCATTTGCTTTTCATCTCATACTCATTTACGATTATAATATATCGACGAATGTTCAGTGCCAATGACAAATAGCTTAATTATTATGCTTTCAGACATTTTCTTTTCATTATTACTGTAGGTAATCATTTTCGTTGTGTGTAGTCAATTTCAATGTATCGTATTCGCTGGGTGCGTGACTCCAGCGCCATCTAACGATACAACTTACGGTGGCTCTTTTGAGAAAATAAACATGTATTGGATGTCAAATAGTTATTGAAAAAGACTTGAAAAATTGAAAAAAAGAACGTGAAACGTGTTGGTTATTTGAGTTTCTTGGTCAGCAAACGTTCTATGAGGTGTACCACACTCCTTGTTAACTAATTTTTTATTTGTAATGATATTTGACGTCGACGATTCTAGAATATCTGTTTGTGTCTCAGCATCACATTTGTTACTGCTTACATAACGATTACAAATAAATGTTTTTGATGATACATTGGAGGTAAAATATATATTCGCTTCACAGGCTTGATCCATCGTTTGATTCATGGATATATTAGGTTGATCAGTTATTTCAGACGGTTCTGTAATATTCATCACCGGATCTATCTCAGCCGTTGACTTTTTTATTATTCTCCTGTCCATGAAGCGTTTGTGTCTAAATAAATAAATTACGATAATATAAATAAAAATTAAATTAAATAAAACAGGTATTGCTAAATCATTAACTATATCAAATAATATGTCTACATTTTTTAGTCGATTATTTCTATTAATCTAAATATTTTAATCAAAACTTAATTTTTTTACGTACCTACTCAAAACTCTGGATTCGTTGACTTTACGTCTTCTATAAACTGATGGAAAAATAGTTGGAGCGTAATTAGGACTTGATTCAACATCTGATTTTTCACCACCAATGAAGTGTTCACTGCATATAACATCCATAGGTTTTGGAGACCATAACGATCCATCAATACTTTACAAAAAAATATTAATTAAATTATTACTCCGTTTTCTTACACGACATACACATGTATATGACATTATTCTATAGAATACGGTTGTAGGTTATAGTAATACTTACTTTTGCCTTTTAACAGCAGTTATCCATTTTTTTCGCTGATTTAATTTCCACTTGGCAACCGGAAACTTATAAAATTTACAATTACTATTCCTACTAGTATTTTTGCAATCGACTACACAACAACTTTGATGACCCATTTTATTTTATTTATTTAATTAAACTGACACACGTGTTATTGTTATGGTCATAGATAATAAAGAGCCACCCGTAGTTCTGTATTGTCCGCAGCGAGCGCTGACATCACTTTTGTGTCCCCCACTATGCCTTACGCACCCAGCGAATACCCTGTAACCGAATCGTATCAATTGAATTTATCGATTAAACATTCATAATAATATTTCTATCATTTCAGGGAGGGAATATCTTCAGAAAACGATCTCACAAATCCAGATCAAGTAAGTATTTACGTTATTATTTTTCTTGCTCTAGAGCACTGAGCCTTCTGAGACTATTTTTCTCAAAGCTTGATAAAAAGGCAATAAAATGATATTATTTAGTACTCCACGGGCGAGTAGGGGGCTGTGAAGCGAGACGCCAGGGTCCAATAAATGTATCGAGGCATATGTTTGTGTGAACTAATATTTGTTTCGGATCTGGGTGTTGTGGGACCGTAAGTCCCTCGTATTCTTAATAACAATGATACAGGTTATCATAGTACTGACCTCACGCAGGACTACGTTTGTGACTATTGGGGGTACTTATTTTATTTCAATTATTCCAGTAATTATTACAATAGTAAGACATATATATAAATAATTAAATTATGTACAGGCACATGAAATAATAATAAATGTGATAAAATAGTAAAAGAAACATAAATGACTTAAAAAATATTAATTACTTAATATGTTTTTGATAAACAGGAAACTGAAGAAGATAACGACGCAAGTGAAATTCTAGATGAGTAAGTGTGATATTTGCCACTTGGTATGAAATATGATACGTGTTTCATCGTAGTCTTATTGCGGCCCGGGTATACTTAGCCTCACTTAGTTCAACCCTGCCTCACCTTCCCAATCCCTTACTTTGAAGGTGGACAACGCATCTATGATTCTACTAATTTTGTGGGTGTACCTGGGCGGTGGAGATTACTTACCATCAAGTGATCCATTAGTTCGTTTGTCGTCCTATACTGTCTATCAATATAAGTTGATTCATTGTTCAGAGACTCTATTATATTGAAAGTAAATATTTATTCATATTGTTCCTTATTTGTAGGAAACATACTTTAGAATCATCTAGAAGGAACTACAGAAGAAAGCAATCCCGATCCAAAAGTAAGTTCAGGAATCGCGAGGATATGTACAGTAGCAGTTCCTCAGGGATGGAATCGTCAGAGTCTTCGGATTATGAGAAAAATCCTGGAAATCCTTACACCGTGAACAAAAATAAATATTTACAAAACTGGCTTTGGAACCATGAGGTAAAGCATCGATAAAATTTTCAATACTCTGTTAACCATTTTTAAAGATAAACCTCTAGATATTAAAGTTTTGGGTGGTGGTAGAAAATTTTATTTCTGTTTAAGTTTGAACAATGATAATATACATTTAATGGTAAGCGTAGATCATCCAGCCAATGTACAATCATAATACATTTTATTTAAAGTATATTGAGAAGAGAAAAAAAACCTTCAGAAAATCTGCAAAATAAAAATTCTAGGTCCGATGAAGTTTCTTAGTTAATTATTTATAGCTATTAATGAGATGATTATTAAGAAAAAAGTCTAAGAACCCATTAGAAATACCTCTATTCGTAAAAATTTCAATGTCAAGATCCAGAAGATCTTGATTGGAGGCACCAGGTAGAAGTATTTCTTATTTTATATTCAACTACAGTCCTGTATCCATAAGCTACTGAAATATCAAACCAATATTTCTTCATCCATACATTCGACTGAAGCAATGAAATATTACAAGGGTAACAGCTGTTCACGATTCCTTGTTTTGCAGATGGACGGGGATCACATGAACATAAACCCATTCGCACCTGAACTACATAGCACCGGTCCGTCTGGAGCTGAAATATTTTTCGGCAGAAAATGGTGGTATTTCAATCAGGTAAATGTTTATCGACTTCTGGGATGATTTACATGTGAAATGCAATATCCTAGATTGTGGAAAAGGTAAAACATTGCTTAGGTTTTTATAAAACGAATTTATTGGAATTGGATCCCAAAGAGATAGTAGATGTTAGGAAGCATCGTAAAAAGCCATGTTGCGCCGAACGTAAGATTGAGCGAGATAAAATTAAGGGTATAATTAATCAATCTAAATATATAAAACTCAAAGGTGACTGACTGACATAGTGATCTATCAACGCACAGCCCAAACCACTGGAGGGATCGGGCTGAAATTTGGCATGCAGGTAGATGTTATGACGTAGGCATCCGCTATGAAAGGATTTTGATAAATTCTACCCCCAAGGGGATAAAATAGGGGATGAAGGTTTGTATGAAACTTTGACAATTTTAAACATTCACGCGGGCGGAGCCGCGAGCGAAAGCTAGTTGATTATAATTTATAACATCTTGATACATTCTGGAATTAAAATCAAAACCACTCCATTCGAGATTGGAGTCAAATGATTCTGAGAAATGTACAAAATTAATTTCATTATGCTTGAAATCGAGAGCCTATTGTTCCTGGAAGAAAGTATACCGACATCAGTCGATTAAATATCATTTAATAACCATCAAGCAAAATTGAAATCCTCATGCACGGTTTACTAAAAACATATTAATAAGTAATCTTTACTAACCTTTCTAGGAATCATAATAGAATTCTTGATTTAATTCTGTAATAGATATTACCTCTGATCAAAACGGAAAACAAGATTAAAAAATACTCTAACGAAGTAAGCTTCTGTTTTATAGGATTGGAAAAAAATCCAGTGGGACTTCTGATAGCAATAATTGATCATTGCTATTTAAGATCACCTACAATACCAAAGAAATTTTGGGTACATTGAGCAGTAGAGCCACGCTGTAGAAAATTTTGTCTACAGCATGAATGGGCTGGCTCGTCCGGGTCGGGTTTACAGGAAATCGACGTAATGCAGCGGCTTGCTGCTACGTTTTGTATAGCGAGTGAGATATTCGGAGGCCCAAAACCCACTCCTCTTCCCAATTCAATATATTATACAATACCAGCCTTTAATAAACAATTAGACACCCAACAGTCGCACACTTAGCCCTTACCCCACAGTAAGATACGAGTCTTGTGTCGAGGGTATCAGGAACTACGAGAGCCTTTCGGTCTCATAACACCCAGACCCCACTCAAATACTTGTGGATCAGCCAAATATTTCGTTTCTAGAATTCTAGAATAATTTATGATTAATCAACTTTAAAAATTATGTATTTTCAGGACGACTATAAACCGATGGGATGATTAAAATACATTAAACAATCTAAGCTTTTCAATTTCCATGCAGTATGTTTAGTCTACAATGACGTGTGTTGCCACTCAATTTTGAACCGTAGTGCATACAAAATTGAGTGGTGTATAAGAGTTGATGGACGCGTTATTGTAGGTTGCAAAAGATTTAAAGAGTTTTGGAGGCAATACATCGGGTTTCGTCCTACGCTTACGCCTTCGTTAAAGGGGTGTATTTAGATCTTTGAAGGGGAATTATTTTGTTCGGCATGGCAAAGGGGATTTTTTTTCTAAGTAAAACAAGAGGGTATTTTGGTAAGATCCCGTGGACGGGGACAATGTTAGGCGAAGTGGAAGTGCATTAATAGGAAGGCGAAGAAATATTTAATTCTACCTAGTCTGGCCATAAGTTCTGTTACAATAGATCATGTGAAATGAATTACTGGGCATTATGAGACTTAATATCTTACGGAGTCAGTTCAGTGCCATGCATTGCATTGTAATTCAAAGCTTTGTGTGGTGTTGCTTCTGTTTATAGACAGGCGTGGCGTTTACCAATTTAATTAAATAAAAACCCAAGGCCCAAATCCCCTCCCATTCCCAATCCCTAATAATCCCTTTCCTTAAAGGTCGGTAACGCACCCGTGTTTCTTCTGGTATTGTTGGTGTATATAGGCGGTGGAGATCACTTACCATCAGGTGACCCACTTGCTCCTTTGCCAGCCTGTGCTATAAAAAAAAAACCATACACAATACACATGATGAAAAATCCATTCTAGTAGCTTGTTGAGTCTCATTTCGAAGCAGCTGTACTCATTTACTTCTTGTATAATTCTATCTAACACCGATGGATGCATCATGCAACGTGTCTTAAGGCGCTTCCGTGAGCAAATGACCTTGACTGACTCGCGGCATACTGACACGTGTACTCGGCGTGTGAATGTTCGTGCAGAATATGCACGTATTTAGCGAATAATTGATTTAAAAAATCAGGTTTTGGTTTTTTCGAAAATTTTAAACGGACAAAATATTCGTTATTAAATTGCCTATCTAGTGATGTTAATCTCAAATGAAAACAATATGTACTTTAAAAGGAGACGCACGGAATATTTGCATTTGTCTCATTTTTATGGTTCATTTATAACGACAATTAAAAAAAATATATAAACATTAACATGAATTTGAATCGAACAAAGTAAAGCTGACAGATTGTAGAAATATATTGTATATTTTTTTTATTAATATTTATTTTAATTAATGACTAGATAGCCTTTAAAAATCTCGATCGCGCGGCGTTTTGCTGGGGGTATGGCCTTAACTTTTAGCATCAGGTGTAGTGTGTGCTTTACCGTGCCAGAGAATCCCTAGATCCGCGCCTGCATAGTTGGCGAAATTAAAAGTTTCAGCCCCAGTTACATAAAACGGCCCACACATGTGGTATGAGATGTAGATAAGTTAAATTTATTGCCGTCGTGGGATGTACTAAGAATAGCAAATGACACGTTTTATGATTGAATAAACTTCGTAGCAGCAATCTGGTGAAATGTGGTTACAAGTTGTAGCCAGTTATAGTTCTAAATAAAAGTTTAAAGCCCTATTTTGATTGAGAAATAACACATGATAAAAATATAACAAAATCATTTGTTTGTTTTATTTGTATACTTGAAAAAGAATACTATTACGCGGCCTCGTATATGACAGTCTTCTGTGATGTCTCGTAAATGCCACAAGAGAAACTCTCGTCTAAAGGTTTTTTTTTGTCGACAACGAGAGGAGCAGGTCACTCGTCTGATGGTAAGCTTCTCGCCTGCTTATAAACCGACGCAATACCAATCAGAAATTTCAAATATAAATTAATGCATGGCACTGGACTGTGCTCGTCACCTGGATACATAAGATGTTAAGTTTTATAAAGTTCTGTAATTTCACTGGCTTCAGTGTCCTTCAAAAGGGAACACAATAGTGCTTACACACTACTACAAGGCGGCAAAACCTACTTGTAAACAGAGACAAAACACACAAAAGTTAAAACGCAAGAGCGTTTATACTTCACTATCATACTAAAATTCTTTTTAATCAGAAACGTCAACCAACTTTAATTGTCACCATCATTTCTCAGAATTCGATTCTGATTTCGTTTTATAGAGACGAGAGTTAAAATTATTTCTGTACCCAGTAACGGAGCATAAAGCATTAAGTGGCTGTGAGTATGAAAATAATATTACATAAAAAACATTGACGTTGATGAACAGTGTATGGAAAATTGAAATAAGTGAATTAAGCATCGTAATGGAAGGAATTCACACCAAAACTCTAATAAGATCTTGAAAATGTCCACACCGATATTGTGAAAGCTTGAGACTAAATTATACTTGTCATTGGCGAAATGCATAATATTGCGAAGCCATAAATAAAAAAGAAGAGGCCTCATAGTAACGTTAATGAATACGGAGCTACTACTGACGAGTAAATTCGTGTATTTTCAATAAAGGACACCTTACCTAAAAAGAAATCTATGAAACTGTAATTTTAACTCCACAACAAGTAACAAATAAACTTTTTCCTTCTGCAAAAATCGAACACACACAGATGTATATGATTTACTATCCGTATTCTCGTTATACAAAACTTGTCTCAGGCAAAGTTCGGATGAATTTAACACGTTTTCTTTTCAAACTACACCGCGAGTCGAATTCCATATTCTGTGGCCAACATCTCTATGGATTTCGATTCAAAATCTTCTTCAAACTCAGACATCATTTGTATTGAAATAGGAAAATGCTTTTGTGATGCTGGATTGAATATGGAATTCCTATTTGGTTGCTTAGGGTATGATTTTTACAATACAATACAAAAAAGCGTATTAAAAATAGTTTATTTGGCACCAACTTAATCTAATACAGTTTGCTGGTTTTGGTATCTCCTTTTAAGTATGAAATACCTGTGTTAGTTAGGAGACACTGCTCTTCTACATCCAATTTAATATGATAAATAGACAGATCAAGGTAGGTGAAAGATTACAATTATTTATTGGTTTAATGTGTGTGTGCGTGTGCGTGTGCGTGTGCGTGTGTGTGAAAGGAGTTAGGTCTGCAGTGTACCATGCTGGCATAAAGTGGATCAATAAATTCCAAGTTGTTGCCTCATTGGTAGTGTCAGAGTCAGTGGTAGTGGTATAAACATTTTCAAAAGGGAGGCAGATTTTAAAGTCTCTTTTATTTAATACTCTATTCAAATCAATTTATTTGACAAATTTGACTTTGACCCTTCACTAATGAGATCGTGAGTTCAAATCCCAGGACAGGCAATCATAATTCATGTTTGAGTTATTGATTTTTTGTGACATAGGTATAAGTTGCCAGGAGCTCGTATTTGTTCCCGATACGATAAGAGTCTCGCCTCCTATCACATCATGAAAAACTTGGCAAACCACGTAGGTACTAGTTGCATCTCTGCCTCTCCTTCAAGGATAAGATGAATATAACTCAACTCATTAAGGCAATCTTACACACATAGGTACATGATATTATTTTAAACATTCACTCCACAGCATTTCTCCTTTATGCCCACGTAAAATCCAAAACTGGCCAACCGTAAGGCAGTGATAAGAACGCCCTTAAAATTTATTATCGGATTGAATTTTGAGTTTTACGCGTACTAGAATGGGATCCTTTGTGCGAGCGTATTTTTACTTCACCTGGAATCGGGCAGGCTATGCGATTACCTTTAAGATGGGATTAGAAAAAAATACTGGCTCTTATAATTTCACCACAGGTTCGAAGACATAATTAGCTTTATTATATATGTATATTCTTTTTTGTGCACGGCAAAGTGACTGCACCACACCTGACGGTAAGCGTAGTGCAATCCAAAAAATCAGCGACCACCAACAAACAATGAGTTTATCGGTGGTCATCAGAGTTATGCCGGCCTAAATGTATAAATGCTTCTTCCCTCTCCGAAGAGGGAAGAAGCAAATCGAGGGGCCTGCGACAGGATAGGCGGATGACCGATGCAGGTACAGGGATAAAAGGATGTACCCCTATACCCTTTTTTGTCGCGGGGAAAATCAAAGAATAAGCCAAGGATTGCTACTAGAACCGCCCCTGCGCGGTGCCTTGCGGCCCGTCTCCTTGTTGGGGCGCTCAGAAGTCCCCGCGTACCGAAGGACGCCCTCGGCATCAACGATAGCACGAGGTCTACCACCCGCTGCCGTCCGTCCCAAGATCCTTGTGTGGATCGCGTTCCAGGATCACCCAGTGTATATTCGGTATTCCTTCGGAGCTTACTATGTGACTAGATAGTTGGTTGGATCGGGTATAGGGGTATATCCTCGTATTCCTGTGCCTGCATTAGTCATCCGCCTGTTGTATCGCAGGCCCTTCGATTGGTTTCTTTTCTCTTCAGAGTGTGAAGAAACATTTAAACAGGCCGACACAATTCTGGTGACCACCAATAAACTCATTGTTCATCGGTGGTCCCTGGTTTTTGGACTGCACTGCGCGTACTATCAGGTGTAGTACAGTCACTTTACCTTACTCTGATAAAAAAATGATCATAAATGTAATTATAGTTTTATTCTGAAACGTCTACAAATTATACGTATATTAAGATCAAAGGTTATTCCGAACACCCAATATCCATTAATTTGATTAACCCAACCAATTAGATAAACCAAACAGTGGGTATTGTGTTAAAATTAATAACGGTAAACATTTAAACCTCTTGTAATATCTAAAGGCCTGGCTACAGATATAGGCGACAGCGATAAATAAAATAAATCTATTCGTCGATAGCGACCACCGTACACATAGTGAATAACAACTTTTAAACAAAAAAAAAACAAATGACATAAAACTGAAAAGCAAAAAAAACCGCATCACAACCGCAATTGCAGGTCTCTTTGGAGTCGGTGCCTGTGTCGCTGGCGGTCAACTGAAATTGCACCTTTTATGGGACCAACTTCAGAGTATACCCTACCCATTAAAAAAATATCAAAATTGGTCTACTCTGTAAAAAGTTATGCGTGGTTATATAAAGAAATATACGTGTCGAATTGAGAACCTCCTCAGTCTTTATTCGTCGGTTAATACTGCCATAGTGGCTCGTTTAAGCGAGTTACGTTCCGGGGCCAGCCAGTGTATATCTAATAACCTATAGTTATACATATAATTAATAAAAAAAAAACAAAAAAAGACAAATAAAAAATGACAAAAAGTGACACAATCTCTAAATATTTAGACATGGCTCACAAGGTTACTTACATTGTGGGATGTGGACTTGACAATTATTGTCCCGACAGTCGTTACTGCTAATGGTTTGATACCAAAATGCCTTGACAACACCTCTAGAGGCTTTAATTGGTTGTTGTGTCAAAAGTTGGATTCAAAAGGCGGTGTTATTAGATACGGCAGCCATTGTTAGGAGGTTTCTCACACTCGGGTCCTAACCACCAGCGACTTGGGTCCTCGCCATTGGAGGGTGATAGATTTATATTTTTAAATTATTTTTTAATATTTACAAATGTAAAAATAACCTACAATGATAATACAATTTAAAATAAACCTACAATGTACAATAACTTACTTATATAAGTAGTAATAACATAATATGCGTATCTTTCTCCGTATGACAGCTTATTTATAGCAAATTATCAAATGGCGACTCACTAGCTCATCGTCGGCCTTGCTATGAATAAAATAAATAATAGTAAAAAAAACACGCTTTTATAGAACATCCAACTAAAAAATAGGAAATAAATTTGAAAAAAAATGTGTATTTTATTGTAAAAAAAGCGTGGGGTGCTTTTTAAGATATTTTTAAAATGATAATCCTTCTACTCATATCTGTCAATAAAATATTTATAACTATTGACACCACCATTATTGTGGTATTACAAAGTGACTACACTGCACATGATGGTACTTGCAGTACAGTCCAAATGTCTCATTTGAGGTTGCCTGAATAATGTCTGAATTATGATATAAG
Source organism: Amorpha juglandis (assembly GCA_949126905.1). Lineage (NCBI taxonomy): Eukaryota > Metazoa > Arthropoda > Insecta > Lepidoptera > Sphingidae > Amorpha > Amorpha juglandis. The sequence goes on from OX421368.1 coordinate 3,923,610, forward strand.
TTTTAAATCGCTAATCACTGTTGCATGCTATGGCCCTAAAGACCTCAAACCGCTTAGATGCAAATGGGTTAAGAATATTGATTGCGATACAATTTGAGGCTACAAGATGCTTTACAAGGTGGTAGGTCCCTCGTATGCGAGAGGCCGTCTAGAGATACAACAGCCGACAACCGTGAGTTTAACACGAGTGTTCGCCTCTCAATGCGAAGAAATATCACAAGTGGAGATGTCTTTGAACACACCTTACTCTTTTTTATATTGAGGCAAATGGCGATAACAGTGAATGCTTTCATGTTCACTGACTCGGCATTCAAATGGTTTTATTTATATTTTACAACCCAAATAACTGTGAAACAATTCTTTGTCACTGTTATTAAGGCATAAAAAGTAATAGACAGGGAGCCCTCGGGTAGCTGATCCACTTGACTACTATCAAGCTCATTTTCCGTGAGTAGCTTCGTTTCGATGAGACGACCAACTATTCCCTATGCGAAAATTCTCTATTGTGGTAGCTAACAGAGGTAGCAAGGATAGAATATTTCGATTTGATGATACTCAAAAATTTATTATTTTATTTGTAGGACAATATGACAGTCAAATTATATAAATATTAATTAAGTAAAAAAAAAAAATCAGCTGGTTAGTAATCATACCTATTGGAAGGAGGGGCTTCCAATAGATATCGATAACGAGGTCATAAGAATGATTACTAACCAGCTGATTTTTTTGTATTTACTTAGTTAATATTTATATAATTTAACTGTCATATTGTCCTACAAATAAAATAATATTTTTTTGAGTATCATCAAATCGAAATATTCTATCCTTGCTACCTCTGTTAGCTACCACAATAGAGAATTTTCGCATAGGGAATAGTTGGTCGCCTCATCGAAACGAAGCTACTCACGGAAAATGAGCTTGATAGTAATCAAGTGGATCAGCTACCCGAGGGCTCCCTGTCCATAAGTAAGTACATAAAATACTGGCAACATTCTAATTATATTCAAAAAAATAAAGAATTTCTCGGTTTATGATTTTCAAGAAGGCTGAGATATAATTAAATTTTGCAGCTATTTTCATGTACATTTTCGGCTTGGTTCAGTTGGTCTTACCACGCTAGTTTAAAGTAGATGTATGATATACTAGCTTGTTCTCGCGGCTCCGCCCGCGTGATCTGCTTTTCCGGGATAAAAAGTATCCTATCATTGAAATGAGCTCACTTGTCACAGTCATGAGCTTATTTGGGTGATAGGATACTTAATGATTTCTTACGTTTACGCGAATGCTACACATTGAAATAAAACTAATTTAAACGGATTTGATCGCGGTTTTTTATTTTAATTTTGATCCCGATGTTTCGAAGACTTTTCAGCCTTCGTGGTCACTGGGGGCGGTAAAATCCCCATAAAAACCGCGATAAAATCCGTTTAAATTAGTTTTATTTCAATGTGTAGCATTCGCGTAAACGTAAGAAATCATTAAGTATCCTATCACCCAAGTCAACTCATACCCTGTCTGTATACCAAATTTCATCAAAATCCGTTCAGTAGTTTCAGCGTGATTGACGGGCAAACATCCAAACAAACAAACTTTCACATTTATAATATTTGTGTGATGATGTATGAGATGTATAAGAGGGAGAGCCTCTTCCCATCCCATGTTGGTGTGCCTTTTCTTGCCAGCCTATAGCGCGGCGGTTATTCCATAGCTCCGTTATTCCGTTATTTCAAGTTTGCATTATTTATGACAAATGTTCTGTACTTTACCTATTATAAGCGCTTTCTTAGCCTACATGTTGAATAAAGATTTTGATTTTGATTGAGATATGTAATTGGATCGCAAATCACGTAGAATTTTAATTAGAACTATTTTTGTTCGTGTGTTTTTTCCTTTCCCCGTATTTTATTGTACGCCGCTGTCTACTTCTCTTCTTGTTAATCGTTTCCATACAACGGTTGTCTTGAAGAGATTGCTTCTGGCAATAAGACCGCCCATTATCTTCCATAGGTTTAGCAACAGCTTTTTAGTTTTAGTTACTTGCATTGTAAATCGTTTGCAATAAAGAGTTCTGTATTGTTATTTTTTTTAATTGTTTAATTGACGAGACGAGCAAGGCGCTCGCCTGATGGTAAGTGCCACGCCTGCTCATAAACAGAAGCAACACCGCACACAACTTTGAATTACAAAGCACTGAACTGCGCTGATGAAGATGTTAAGTCTCATAATGCCCAGTAATTTCACTGGATACAATGTCCTTCAAACCGAAACACAACAGTGCTTACACACTGTTGCTTGGCGGCAGAAATAGATAAAGCGGTGGTATCAACCCAGACGGCCTCTCGCATACGAGGGACCTACCACCTTGTTGTATTGTTTTACATGTTAATCCACAGAGTGTAGGTTAACTTGGACACAGACGAATTTATCTGGGGAGGACTTGGGATCAATAAGGTGTTTAATTACACCACTTTATATGCAGTTGGTTAGTCAGAGCAATATTATTAACGACATCGCGTTTCACACAGTGATTTCATGGAGTTATGCTATAGCAATAAAATTAAAATTGGATAGCATAAGTAACTTCGAATTACTATTACGAGATAAGGAAATGCCAGCTGAATGGAATATGGATTGAACAATATGGTTACGATCACCTTAAATATTTTAATGGCCTGTGTGAGTATTATAAGTAATTAAAATTAAATAAGTAATAGCTCAGCGGGGAGTGGTAAGGACTGTCGAGACGAAAGTCGCAGGTTCGAAACCAACCCCAAGAGCATACACCACTGAGTATTCTAAGTTACGTGTATATTAATTGTTAATTATCGCTTGCTTTAACGATGAAGGAAACATCGTGAGGAAACCTGCATACCTGAGAATTCGATAAGATTTTTCGAAAGTATGTGAAGTCTGCCAACCCGCGTTAGGCCAGCGTGGTGGACTAAGGCCAGATCCCTCTCATTCAGTAGAGGAAGCCCGTGCCCAGCAGTGGGACGAATATAATATATAGGGCTAATAAAAAAAAAGTAATCGCAACAGTAATATGCTGAGCATGCCACCTTTTACCATCGTGAGGACGTGCAACTTATTAGCTAGCTATACTTATTTATTATTTAAATTGTACATCATATTTAAATTACATGTTTTCGTGTTGGTAATAAAGGTTTCTTTCTTCCTTTCTTTCTTTCAAATTTTTGGTTTAAGTTATGTGGAGCCAAACCCAGCATGTAGTGCAAATCATTTTCAAGCAACCCATATTTTTTTTTGATTATAAGATAATCGTATCTGCATATATTCAATCAAAACTGCCAGCATGACGATTGCATTCGATAAGAGACTCCTGTTCTTAATTTTCATCTTTAGTGATTTTTTTATTTTATTTGATTGAGTGAGGAGACGAGCAAGGCACTCGCCTGACGGTAAGCGCCACGCCAGCCTATAAACAGAATCAACACCACACAGAACTACGAATTACAAAGCACTGCATGATATTGGACTGCGCTCATCACCCCGAGACATATGATGTTAAGTATCATAATGCCCAGTAGTTTCACTGGCTCCAATGTCCTTCAAACCGAAACAGAACAGTGCTTACATACTGTTGTTTGGCGGTAGAAATAAACAAAACGGTGGTACCAACCCTGACGGCCTCTCGCATACGAGGGACATACCACCTTGTATACACACTACTAGAAAAGTGTTTCCTAACGCATGCGTACCTCGGATCTGCGTGTGCTCTGCCATCCTGCGTATGTCATTACTTCACCCAGCCGCAGGGCGTCCAACATTACTGTATTGCTATAATTATGACGAGCTATTTAACATGGTGACAAATGCTAATAAGCCATTAATTAATTTCAGATCATGTTTTATTGCGATGCAGTGACATTTATGCAACAATTGAATCATATTGCAGTGAGTAATATTTAAATTGAATATTTCATTCTGCATAATTGATTGCGTTTAAATTAAGTGTGCAAATTATCCTAATAGTTGACTTTTTATTGAATAGTAATAATTATAAATAAATAAAGATGATCTTATTGGAGTACTAGTGGTACGCATACTATGTGGATCTTCCAGTGGGAATTCATATCTAATGGGGACCATCCATTTACCCACATAAGCTTACACCAATAGTGAAAGTCACATATCGTCGATGAAGTACCAATACCTCCTAACTGACAATTTAGTTCAAAATTACTTTTGTATTTCAATAGACGTAAACATAAACCACATCCCTTAGTAACTAATAAAAAAGTAATGTATTGGAAACTATATACATACTATCAATAGTTGATCAAAATAAATAAAACCTTATTTAAAACAGTTTTTGTAAAATAAAACCTTATTTTAAACAGTCTGGTGTAAAATTAGATTCTCAACACTTAGGAGGTATTGGTACTTCATCGACGATATGTAAATCCAATAGTGGATTGAGCGTCGCTTATTCCAATTAATATTGATAAACCTTTATACTCTCAATAATAACTGTAAACTAGTTGAAAAGGGCAAAGCTAGAGTTTCTTGCCCGTTATTATGTAGCGAAACAGCTTTCCGAATTGCCGGTAGTGTTTTGACAGAATCTAAATAATGTAACATTATATGGATTCAATAAATATTTTGAATTTGGATTTTGAATTTGAAATAGTAGCGTCAGGGGTAAGCGGAAGTATAAGGTTTAGGTTTAAGAATAACTTTATTTCTCATAAAGAATACATAATAATTCACTTACTGAGAAACAATATTAATTAAAACTAAATTTAATGACTAAGGCGCACGAACAGAAATAATAACAAAAATGTGGGTACACAAAATATTAATAAACTCAGTGCATCAACTAACTGGATGTGGCATTGATAGAATAGTATCTGTTAAGTATCTATTATAATTTTCCTTTTATTTTTTATATATATTATTTTATTGTTATAAGACTATTTTATATCTAGTTTAATTTGGGAAATTACTAATGTATATTTTTTATTTAGATGTACTCACTACTACTCTATTGTCTATGTGTATTTAATTTGTGTGTTTTTCTTTTTTATTGGTTGTTTTATTATAATGTATAACTAGTATATCCACGTTTCGCCAAGTTTATTTCCATTTCATGGTGTTATAATGAGTTAACCCATGGGCATATCGGGTATAGTATAGATTTTAAATTGTTTGTTAAAAGATAAAGTTACAAACGATATGTAGAAGATCTGAAGTCTAAGCTCAGCTGGAGCTTGTATAACCAAGAAAGGCTAAGACCCCAAGGCAGCTAACAATATACTAATAATATTTGAGGACAGAACGTTCATGTGTTAGCATGTGAGAGTGTATGAGTTTGTGGTAAGAGAGCAAAAAGACAGTATACCATTGCGAATGATATGATGATAATAAAGTCATTTCGCAAAAAAATATTTTTACACAGAGCCGATAGCAAAACTGAGTTGACGATAAAATTTCTATTTATTCCAGAAAAGACAGAGAGAAAGTCGTGGCATATACCCAATACCGTCGGTACGTTTATTTGATATCTATCGTAATTTATTTACTCCCAGACCCTGTAAATGTCAATGCAAATAATATAATATTGATATTACGAACCTGAGTGGTTTATATCAAGTACTGTTTAGAAAAGTGAGATGGGTTGACGCTATATTTAGGCAGTTATAGAACTGAGTATATTCTATTTTGAACTAAGACAGAAGTCTTGACGCTTGATGGAGAATCAATATACCCACTCACGCCTGTATAATCCCCGAAGGAGTAGGCAGAGGTGTTACCGGTACACCCACATTTCGCCTAGATCATTTCCATCTCATGTTATGATAGGGGGGGAGCATAGCGGGCACAATTACAGAAGTATGTTTGTAATAGGACTGTTTTAAGGGAAAGTTGTACAGACGAGACTCTGCAGTTTTAAAAATAACGGCTGAACAGATTTAGATGAAATTTGGTACATAGGGAAATCATGACTTGGATAAAGACACAGGCTACTTTTAACATGGTAAAAGACATTCATGCGGTTTGAACCGCCAGTAAACTCTAGTACTTACTGAAAACCAGCGCTGTAACGTTTTACACGTTGTAGCATTTTAAGCTGAGATGGGACCATTTACGGCCTCACACAAGTGACTAGTGGACACCCTCTGCATATTATACCTATTAGGCTATAGTTGTTTTGTTTGTTATTACTATTATTAGTGTGAGATACCGTAATAAACATATTTTCTTTCTTTCTTACTTCAATAATTTTCTTACTTTTAGAGGCGACGATATGACAACCAGATGTCAGCGATCCTTGGAGCTCCGTCTTCACCCAGTCACCTCCCAGAAGCGGAGCCTATTCTTCCAGGACACACGCTCATTAGACCAGCGCGCGGCATGCTTAAGTCTTCCTTAAAATTTCCTCACATGGAGCTGGATAATGGAGCTGGAGTTTATGGGAATGTTAATAATTTGGGCATAAGGTATGGTTCATCATGACCAGATTTTTTTATCTATCAGTCCTGTATTCGTCGCACTTTTGACACGGACTTATAAGACGTCTTCTTAGTCAACCATGCTGGCTTCATACGGGTTGATACATCTTCGAAACTTCCTACAATATGTACTCCATATAATCTTCAAATTGCACACAATCTTCTTCTTCTATTTATAAAAAAAAATATCTGTTCATTAGTCTCGCAAAAACTCTTAAACGGTTAAACCGATTTCTTTTTTTTTGTGTATGTGTTTGAGTGTGTTTGTGAACCCGTTAGGTGGCGCTGCAATCAGGTTCTAGATTTTATATAATTTTTTAACTGTTTTCGCATATCACCCACACTCAATATTTGAACTCTAACTTTTAATTATATCTTACGGGTGAAACCGTACGGGACAGCTATTATATAAATAAATGTGTATATATCAAGGATATAACAGCGATAGCTCAGCGGGGAGTAGTAACTGTCGAGACGAAAGTCGCATATTCGAAACCAACGTCTGACTTTTCTAAGTTATGTCTGTATTAATTGTTAATTATCGCTTGCTTTAACGGTGAAGGAAACAACGTGTGGGAACCTGCTATCTGAAAAGTTATCCATAAGAATTTTGATGCAATGTGTAATCTGCCAAGCCAGATTAGGCCAGCGGGGTGAACTAAGGTATAACCCCTCTCATTCCGTAGAGGAGCCCCGTGTCCAGAAGTTGGAGGTTTATAATACAAGGCTGCTGGTATTATTATGATATATTTAAATGATGATGCGACCAGGTCGCTCGCCTGATAATAATCGCCTGCAGGTAGAAACCCATAAAGCAGTAGTTCTCCTCGATCTCTCACATAAAGTGTATCTAGTGATGGTTTATAACAATCTTATTTCGACGCGAAATTAACCAAAAATAAGCAAAAATAATAGAGCAATGTTTTTTTTAGGTATGATGGGAGGAACGAAAGAGTTCAGTATTCTGGTTTTCGGCGGATGCCTGAAAATTTAATTGTGGTAAGATTTTAGCATCTTAAACTTAGCCTCTAAACTTGGCCTCTTACTTGGCTTTTTGCGAAAGTGATGATGCAAGAGAATATAAAAGATACGTCTCTTTCTGCTAAAACTATTTACCACATTTTTGTTTTATATTTTTAGGCTATCCCAAAATTAATCGAGCCTCAGTAAGTATAAATTCTATTATTTCATTGTTGAACGAGTACCTATTAACAACCGACTTAAAGATTAGGAGGGGGGGGGGGGGTTAATTTAGGTGATTTAAAAGGAATCTGCGATATATCCGCCAAATGTAGACTGATTTTGATGATCCTTTTTATAAAGCTTGCCCCGATGGTAGTCCTCATAAATTTGGCTGAGATTTGATGACGGGATACGAGAGATTTTGTGAAACACTTCAACAGATAACAGCCACCATATTGCGTATTTTGGAGTTAGTTTTTGTTTTTTTACTTATAATTTTTTAAGCGATGACATATTTTTTACTTATATTAAACCTCACTTTTTAGGTACACTTTGTCATCATTTTTAGAATTATCGGTAAGGTATTAAATAATATTTTCACTACTGCGAGAGCCTATTGATTTTAAATTAAATAGATTATTGAATATTTCAGGATATAAGCAAAGAATTCAGCGACGGATCTCAGAAACGTTTGAAATTATCGAAACCAAAAAACATAAAAGGGTAAGAAAATAAATATTTATAAGTTACTTTATAAATGTTTAAATAAATACAGCAAAATATTTCCATTTTCAGACTGATTATAGAAATCAATCCTAAAACTAACAATTATCCATCCAGAACACATAAAGTAAGTAACGTTTTTTTTATCCTAGCACAGCAAAGTGACTGCACTATACCTGATGGTAAGCGCAGTGCATTCCAAAAAAACAGTGAACACCGACAAACAATGAATTTATCGGTGGTCACCAGTATCATGTCGGCCTGTATAAATGATTCTTCACACTCCGAAGAGGGAAGAAGCACAACGAGGGGCCTGCGAGAGTACAGCCGGATGACCGATGCAGGTATTCCGGCCCAACCAATCATCAAGTCATGTCGCAAGTTTGAGCCTCCGGATATCTCACTCACCGTACGAAATGCAACAGTAAGCCGCTACTTTAGGTCGGTTTTCTGTGACACAGTGGTAACGACCCGGTCGCGCCGGCCCATTTATGTTGCCGTGGCTCTACCACTCGACGTGTTATAATCGTCGTAACTATATAATTTACAGGTTTGCGCACATAGCAAAACATACAAAAAAAGAACCTATTTTACCTATAGCCGTTTATTTATGTTCAATTAAAATTGCCATACGGCGATCCAGCTTACATAGACCGATTCATACAAATGCAACTGTTTTCTCTTTCATACAGAAGAAACGTCTAAAATCTCAAGACAACTTTATACATGTCTTACCAGAATCTTAGTAAGTATTTATTAATTTATTTTATCTTAGATTTTTCATCAGGTATTCTAAAGTACAATCTGACAAACATCCAGAAATTATTATGTAAGAACTTGACCCTTTTAATGCTATTTCAGTAACGAACAGATTTTCAAGAAACTCGTTACGAAGAAACCAAAGAAAAAAAGGTAACAAAATACTATAGTCCATGCGTTTTATGTTTTTTTTTATTTATGTATTACCGACTGAGTTCAAATTATAAACGGCTTCTTTTATAGAAAATTACTTCCCCAGCGCATTTTTTTTATATACAGCATAGGAGGGCCATCGAATAAGTGGGTCACTTGATAGTAAGTGATCTCCAACGCCCATGTACGCTCATAATACCAGAAGAATCATCGGCGCGTTGCCGACCTTAAAGGAAAGGGATAATTAGGGATTGGGAAGGGAAGAGGTTTGGGCCTCCGGATATCTCACACACCGTACGAAACGCAGCAGCAAGCAGCTACTTTACGTCGGTTTTCTGTGAGTCAGTGGTAACGATCCAGTCGAGCCGGCCCATTTATGCTGTAGACAAAACTGTCTACAGCGTGGCTCTACCACTCAAATAACTATAGATAATGTGTTAGGTACCTTCTTTAAATGGCTTGCTGGTTGACAAATACTGCAGTAAACTGCGTTCAATTTTGTTGTTTAATGTGTAATTTTATTTCACCTTGAACGCCAGATCACAATTATTAACATCTGCTGCAGCACATGTGTTAAAGCAAATACATCATAAATTTATTTTCTTACCATTGTCCAACGAAAACACAATTTATTTTGCCGGTAGCAATTGTACTTACGGAATCGATCCGTATTCTTGTAGTGTCATATTATGCTAAAGTAAATAATACTGCTTGGTATTAAATATATTGGTCTAGAGCCTTAGTTCCCAAAATGGTACAGGTGGACCCTAAGGGTCCACGGGACACACGACGAGGGTCTACGTTGGCGTTACAAAAAAAGGGGATTCACAATTCGTAAGCGGGGGACCACGAAAATGTATCTGCTTTCGATAGTGAAAAACTAAAATGTTGGCTTGACTTCACCTATCAATGTAGGAAGATAATATTTTAAGAAGCTCGGCGACTGTTACTTGTAAAAACTTACATATTCCATATTCAGCACAACGTGTCGAGACTTGCAAAGCGCCGCAGGGGGTTCACCGGAACCGATTACATTTTGAAAGTGGTCTATGAGAAAGAAAGATTAGGAACCTCTGGTCTAGAGGTTCAAACGCACCAGAAGGATGGCGAAGGATGATGCGATCACTCATTTGTAGATATAAGTAGGGTTGATTCCAATGTAAATTATTTCAGTTTTGAAGATCAGTTTGTAGAGTTCCATGCGATCAACGAATAAATAAAAAGCCAAACAAGTAGAAGAAGCGTTTTATTACTACAGCCTACTTCACCTATTATTATTATGAATAACATATTTATATGTTTTTTCTATGTTTTTCTCTTTCTGTCTATTATAAATGTCATCATTTTTGTGCCAGAATTATTTTTAGGTTTTTAGTGGTTTTGTAGAGTCGGCAATTTTAAACCATTAAAATGTTAGTAATCTAAGCCATAATTTCAACAGGTTTGGACCACCAGGAACAACACGTCGGGTAAGTAAAGTAAACTATTATCAGCCTTACTAGCTGGGCAGGGGCGTCCTATATTATTGAAAGGACTGAGATCTTACTCCACCACGCTGGCCTAATGAACTTTGGTAGAATTCGCATACTTTCGATATTCTTCTGGAGAAGTTTCAGGTGTGTAGATTTCCTTTACCGTTTGGGAGCGTAATTCGAATAGGTCACATGTATTTTCAAAGTCAGAGATGTAACGCATTACTGACTGGGGACTAGTTTCGAAACCGCAACTTCCGTGTCAGCATTCCATATCTCCCCTCGCTAGGTTAGCACGACTTGTAGATGTACTTCCTACTACTACTAAAAATATGTAAGAAAATATAGAAATAACATCTAGAGTTGTATACTTCATGGATCTTTTATCATGGATCATGAATCTTTAGTCTCTACTGTTAAGAGCATAAAAGTTTGGATGTATGTGAGTTTGTGAATTTGGATGTTTGTTAGTCAGTCGCGTGCTAACGACTGAACGGATTTTAATGAAATTTGGGATACAGGTAAACAATAACTTGGATTAGGACATAGTGATGATTTTTAAGTAATGTTTTTTTTTTAGTCTAGCATAGCAAAGTGTTTGCACTACACCTGATGGTAAGCGCAGTGCAATCCAAAAAAAACAGTGACCACCGACAAACAATGAATTTATCGGTGGTCACATGGTGGTGGAATCATGCCGGCCTGTATAAATGCTTCTTCACACTCCGAAGAGGGAAGAAGCAAAACGAGGCATGTACGCCCACAATACCAGAAGAATCATGGGCGCGTTGCCGACCTAAAATGAAAGGGATACTTAGGGATTGGGAAGGGGAGGAGGATTTGGGCCTCCTGATATCTCACTACTACAGAGAGGCGTGAGACAGGGAGATGTTATTTCTCCGAAACTGTTCACTGCCGCACTGGAATATGCCTTTAAGCTCTTGAACTGGAAAGGATTCGGCATCAACATAAATGGCGAGTACATGACTCACCTCCGCTTTGCCGACGATATCGTGGTCCTTGCGGAATCGCTGGATGACCCGAGTACAATGCTCGAAGACCTCAACAGAGTTTCTCAACGGGTGGGCCTCAGGATGAACATGGACAAGACGAAGGTCATGTCGAATGTCCATGCTGTGCCCACCCCGATTACTGTTGGAAGCTAATCTCTCGAAGTTGTCGACGAATATGTCTATCTAGGACAAGTAGTTCAACTAGGCAGGTCCAACTTCGAGAGAGAGGTCAATCGTCGAATCCAGCTCGGCTGGGCAGCTTTCGGGAAACTTGGCAAGGTCTTCTCGTTCAAAATACCTCAGTGCCTGAAGACTAAAGTCTTCGATCAATGTGTGTTACCAGTGATGACATACCACTGAGACGTGGCCTCTAAATATGGGCCGTATAAGACGGCTCACAGTCACTCAGCGAGCTATGGAGAGAGCTATGCTCGGTGTTTCTCTACGCGAAATCAGAAATGAGAAGATCCGTAGAAGAACGAAAGTCACCGACAAAGCTCAGCGAATTAGCAAGCTGAAGTGGCAGTGGGCAGGCCACATAGCTCGCAGAACCGATAACCGATGGGGTAGAAAGGTTCTGGAATGGAGGCCACGTACTGACAAGCGCAGCATTGGACGTCCACCTACAAGGTGGACGGACGACCTGAGGAAGTCGCTGGATGCAGGCCGCTTCCAACAGGTCGGTCTGGAAATCTTTGGGAGAGGCCTATGTTCAGCAGTGGAAGCCCTGTGGCTGATGATGATGATGATGATATCTCACTCACCGTTTGAAATGCAACAGTGACTTTACGTCAGTTTCTGTGAGACAGTGGTAACGACCCGGTCGAGTCGCCCCATTCATGCTGTAGACAAAATTGTCGCTCTACCACTCGACGTGTCATAAATCGTAACTATATAATTTGCAGGTTTGTTTATTTGCGCACATAGCAAAACTTGCAAAAAATGAACCAATGTACCTACATCCGTTTATTTATGTTCATTTAAGATTGGTATAAGACCATCCAGCTTACATAGATCGATTCATACAAATGCCATTTTTTTTTTTTTCATACAGCCAAAGCGTCCAAGGACAAAACCTCAAGCCTCCTTTATACAAGTCTTACCAGAATCTTAGTAAGTATTGTTTTAAATTTCTCATCAGGTATTGTAGAGTGTACTGTGACAAATATCGAGAAAGTATTATGTAAAAAGGCTGAAATTGTAGAAGTAGTGGCTAAAGTGAAGAGGAGTTGGGATCAAAGTCTCTACTTTAAAATCTTGAAGCCTTACAAGGTGGTAAGTCTCTCGTATGCGTGAGTGCGTCTGGGTTGGTACCACCGCTTTGTCTATTTCTGCCGCCAAGCAACAATGTGCAAGTACTGTTGTGTTTCGGTTTGAAGGACATTGAAGCCAGTGAAATTACTGGGCATTATGAGACTTAACATCTTATATATCGACGTGACGAGCGCAGTACAGTGCCTTTTAGTGCTTTGTAATTCAAAGTTCTGTGTGGTGTTGCTTTTGTTTATGAGCGCCTTGCTCGTCTCGTCATTCAATAAAAAATGATTATAGCCTTTCATTATTCTAAAATTTGTAATTATGTGCCAGTGTGTTCTAATCGGACACAATGGTCTCATAGTGGTAGAACGCTATAGACAGTTTTATCGACAGAATGAATGAGCTGACTCGACCGGGTTTGTGTGATCGACAAGTATTTGACAGCCTTCATGGCGCAGCGGGCGAGTAGCCGACTGTGAAGCGAGAGGCCGCGGGTTTGATCCCCGCACCGCGACAAACATTTGTGTGATCCACAAATAGTTGTTTGAGACCGAAAGTCTCTTGTAGTTCCTGATACCCACGACTCAAGACTCGTATTTTACTGTAGGGTCGGAATTATGTGTATGACTTGGGTATATTTAATTATTAATTGTTCATTATGGGTATGGGTATATTTTCTCCTCAGAGGGGTTAACGACAGGTAGGCGGCCGGTCGTAAATACTACAAGCCAAATCTTTCTGTAAGTAATACGGCCTCTTGCATACCTATTACCTAGTTAAAAATTAACTCGCGCGCCGAGGGTGCTGTAGCTAGTCTAGTCTAACTTAGTCTAGTCTAGTCAAACTTAGTCTAGTCTAGTCAAACTTAGTCTAGTCTAATTTAACTTGCACTTGAACCTTTTTAATGCTATTTCAGTAACGAACAGATGTTCAAGAAACCCGTTACGAAGAAACCAAAGAAGAAAAGGTAACAAAATACTATAGTCCATGCGTCTCATAATATTTATTTATTTATGGATTACCTATTGAGTTCTCATCACAAACGGTTTCTATTAGAGAATATTACTTTCCCAGCGCTATGTTTTTTATATAGCATAGGACGGTAAACGAGTAAGTGGGTGACCTGATGGTAAGTGACTACCAGAAGTGAATACCAGAAGAATCATGGACGCATTGCCACCTTAAAGGAAAGGGATAATTAGGGATTGTAAAGAGGAAGGGGATTTAGGCTTCCGGATATCTCACTCACCGTACGAAACGCAGCAGCAAGCCGCTATTTTACGTCGGTTTTCTGTGAGACAGTGGTAACGACCCGGTTGAGCCAGCCCATTCATGCTGTAGAAAAACTGTCTACAGCGTGGCTCTACTAGTCAAATTGTGTGAATTATTGAATTAAGTATTGTTATGTACCTTGTTCCTTCTTTTCTAATTTATTAGCGTGTATGTTTTATTGAATAAATGTTTTTTTCTTTCTATTATAAATATCATCATTTTTATGCCAGAATTATTTTTAGGTTTTTAGTCGTTTTGTAGAATCGGCAAATTTAAACTATTAAAATGTTAGTAATCTACGTCATTATTTTAACAGGTTTAAACCAACGGGAACAAACCCTAGGGTAAGTAAAGTAAACTAATTTCAGCCTTAAAAATTCATTTTAAATTCAATCTTCTTTTTAATACTCTAGCGGCTATCCTAAGACTTATTTTTAAGATTATTATGTGTTAGTTTAAGTTAGTGATTTTTTTGTAACTCGATTGAGAACTAAAGTTATTGTAACAGTTAAAGTAATTTACTTCTATAATTTATTTTGCAGCACCCGCAATTAAAATTCTTAGTAGACTATGAGTCAATGAGAAGAGAACGAAAGAATGGTGAAGAAGGAAATGAGACTCCATTATTTGTACCTAATGGTGAAGACTTATCAAATGATTACTATATGGACACAGAGAGTAAAGAGAAGAAAGGAGACGTACCTAAAAAAGAGAAGAGCAAGCTGGAGTGGTTTTGGAAATCTAAGGTCTGGATTTTTTTATTTTCACAAGATTTTGACTGATTTAAATGTCCTTCAATGGCTTTTTTGTCTGAAAGCTGGTTTAATCAAGGTGATGCTTGGCTATATTTAAAGAAAATACGTTCAGCCGTTTGGAAGTTTCGGATGTTTATCAGATTGACGTCAGGGGGATTTAACACTAAGATTATTTTTAGGATGCATACAACAATATTAAAATAAACCAGGACGCGCCGGAGCATTCAGACTTGATGCCAGATGCTACAAAGGAGAAGATACGACAGTGGTGGTTCTATCACCAGGTAATTGATAAACAATGAGTAAATTCGTGGCCACCATAATCATGCCGGCCTGTATAAATGCTTCTTCACACTCCGGAGAGGGAAGAAGCCAATCGAGGGGCCTGCGACAGGACAGGCGGATGACCGATGCAGGCACAGGTATACAAGAATGTACCCATAAACCTGCCCGAACCAACCATCAAGTCATGTCGCAAGCTCCTCGGGAGAACCGGATAAACACTGGCTGATCTTGTAACGCGATGCACACAAGGACACACCTATCGGTCACTATGGCAGATTTAACAACAGTGGTCTCTAACCGGGCGGGTATGAATATCCTAACACCAGCAAAGCTATAAGCTATTTATTTACTAATAAAGATAAAAAGTTAGACTATACATAGCCTGTTTGATAACAAAGTTAATTATGTAAATGGCTAGGTACTTTTATTACGATAAAATATAAGGGATTGATTATTCCCTTAGGTAGCGGAGGCAATAAGATATAAATAAAACAAAATGTCGAATTAATAATAATTTGTAGGCAAGAACACATTTTAATCGATTATTTTGTTTCAGAACGACTTCTTGCCATTTGAGGAATAAAACAACAACAATAGCATTAAACTGTTTTTAAATATTTTTATTTTTCGCACAAATTAGTGACATCTATGTTATTTTGCATGTTACAATTAATAAACTCATATGTCTGAATTAGCATTTAGTTTTTCTTTCTACTTGGAGTTTTCCCGACTTCTAACGCCAGGGTACATTAGCATTTAGTACCAAAAGTAAAAGCTAGATGGCGTTGAAATAAATTAGTAAAATGTGTTTTTAAATTATATAGATTTCTTTGCTATTTTACTATTATTTAGAATAAATATTTAAATAATATTATTTTAATAATACATATTTGAAATATTTTACAGTTTCTTATGAATTACTACTTTAAAACTACTACATAAATCACAGTTTTGGGAGAAAATAATACTAATTTACGGTATCTAATAGTATTCAACATCAAAAGAAGCCTTAGAGAAATAATAAAATTTACCGTGTTGCTTTTTTCTTTAGTTTAAAAAAAACATTTAAAGGTAAAATGGACCGGCTTGACTGGGGTGGTATGACAGTAACCAAATTTCACAATTACTTCATCCGTTAATCATGACAATACCGTCATGATCGGAGAATAGTGTCGGTTGTGAAAAAAATACTTTAAAAAGAACTACACTTTAAAAAGAACCCTATCAATAAGATAAGTTTAATTTTCAACATTTTCTATTTTGTATTAAAAAAGTTATGGTAAAAACAACTGCAATAAATATTTGAAATGGCTGCCCTGTAAAATTTATCAAATGTCACATCCGTCACTGTTCTACAATCATGACGATATAACAATACAGTTACATAGTAGAATATTTTTTAATTTGCTCATGGAGAGAGACTGAATATATATGGCCAAAGATTTATTGCATGTTCTTAATAATTTGGTAAAGTGCGACAAGTACGGATCGGACTCTCGCACCAACTTTTGCACGCAGACGCTGTAATTTATACTTTTTGCTATTTTTCATTTAATATGACATCCGGAGTTTTTTTATTTTTTTTACTAGCCCTATATTATATACGTCCCACTGCTGGGCACGGGCCTCCTCTACTGAATGAGAGGGATTAGGCCTTAATCCTTAATCCGGATTAATATAAAAACGAATTAATATAATATAAAAACTGTCGACTACTAATTTGAATGTAGGTTAAAGAAACAGGAAGACGGATTAGTCAGATCACTATGGCAAGTTAAAACACCATTTGTACGGTAGTCGCTATCTGGGTGGATATGAATATCCTACCACCAGCAAACAGTACCACCAGTATACAATGTTAGGCACGTTATCAACTAAATAAATAGGCCTATCTTTGATATTCTATATCTTAATACCCAATTGTCGTTAACAGTTTAATTTGGCGGGGTAGTGTTGAGCAGGACATACAAGAGGCATTACATTCGTTGCGTACTAGACATAATATATTAAAAGCGCCTCGAAAATGGGAGTTTGTAGTGTCTCACTATAAAGAAAGCTTATCTTACAATCTCATTTAGAAATCGTGATAAAAGTTGTATGGTTTTTTAATGGTCAATTTGATTGGAAGTCTGTTCCGACAGTTCAAATTGCATGCGATTTAGTCATTGTTCAACTAAAATCGAGACATGTGAACTCGCAATTTCATTGAAATACACTAACTGTGAATATATTGTCCATTTACTTAACATTATCAAATTTTACTATTCCTTTACGTTGCTTGTATTTTTTCCACATTATCTAAATTTACATTTATATCGTACATTTTGTTAATAGTCGTGAACGTGATTAGAATGGCTCGACGTTTTGTCAATATTGTGTTTCTTGTTACCATCATTCTGGTGGTAAGTGGTCTCGCTATCGGCCTTGCTGTTTTAAGACAAGGGTAAGTGAAAAGTTTATTTATTTACACAAGTAGTAAATGCACTATATAGCCTTCCTTACTTTGACATTACTGCTTCCAATTTTATATAAAAAAATTGGCATACAGCCAAGTGTTTCACCTGATGATAAGTGATCATGGCCCATAAATATCCATATTATTATTATCGGAAGAATTGTGGATGCTTTGTCCACTTTAATAGAAAAAAAAGGGGAAGGGGAAAGGGAGGTTGGGCCTCCATAAATTTCACTCGTTGTAAGAAATGCAACAAATATGACGTCACAATCTCCATGGTGCAGCAGATAAAGTAGCTGGCCCCGTGCACTGTGCCATCAACAGTGATTAATGTATGTGGTCCACAAATGTTTATTTCGCGTCTCACAATAGTGAGACCGAAAGTCTAAACCGACGTAAAGTAGCGGCTTGCTGCTGCGTTTCGTACGGTGAGTGAGATATCCGGAGGCCCAAATACCCCTCCCCTTCCCAATCCCTAATTATCCCTTTCCTTTAAGGTCGGCAATGCGCCCATAATTCTTCTGATATTGTGGGCATACATGGGCGGTGGAGATCACTTACCATCAGGTGACCCACTTGCTCGTTTGCCGATCTATGCCATAAAAAAAAAAGTCTCTCATAATAATTGGTACCCACGACACAAGACTCCTGTCATACTGTGGAGCCAAGACTACGCGTGTGAGTGCTGGATGTATTTTTTATTCATTATTATCACTTACGTCGGTTTTTCGGTCAGACAGCGGTACTGAGCCCGTCGAACCGGCCTATTCATGCTGTAGACCAAAGTGTCTACAGTCTGCTTCTAATACTTCAAAACTACTCGATATTTTTGTATATTAACGTGTAGCAGTCGTGGCCGAGCGGTTAAGGCGTCTGACTAGAAATCAGATTCCCTCTGGGAGCGTAGGTTCGAATCCTACCGACTGCGTATAGTGAATGGCACAGTTGTTTTTGTTTTCTTCTTCAGTGTAAATATAAATAACGTCGGCAGTTTTAAATGATTTATATACTACAAATCATTTAACTAATTCATTTAACTTCACTAACGGTGAAGGAAACATCGTGAGGAAACCTGCATACCTGAGAATTCGATAAGGTTTTTCGAAGGTATGTGAAGTCTGCCAACCCGCATTAGGCCAGCGTGGTGGACTAAGGCCTGATCCCTCTCATTCAGTAGAGGAGGCCCGTGCCCAGCAGTGGGACGAATCTATACTAATTTTATAAAGCTGTAGAGTTTTATTGTTTGTTTGTTTGAACGCGCTAATCTCAGGAACTACTGGTTCGAATTGAAAAAATATTTTTGTGTTGGATAGTCCATTTATCGAGGAAGGCTTTAGGCTATATAACATTACGCTGCGACCATTAGGAGCGAAGCATGAGTGAAAAATGTTGCAAAAACGGGGAAAATTATTTATATTTGAAGGCTTCCGTTGCTATGGTAATCAAATTTGGTCGGAAGTAATGCATTATTGTCAATTTATAAAGAAGAAATATTTGTATTTTTGTATGTAACGAATTAACTTAAAAACTACTGGAAGGATTTGAAAAATTCTTCCACCATTAGAATCCTACATTATCCCTGATAAACATAGGCTATTTTTTATGCCGGAAAAAGCAGATCACGCGTGCGGAGCCGCGAGTAAAAGCTAGTAATCAGTATATAAATCTGTGGCCTGGTGCTAAAAGGGCCAAAGTCCGTTATTGTATGAAACGAGATTGTAATACCCGTTTATTGTAAAATTATGATATTTTTTGTGCTAAAAGGGCGTTAGTGTGTTAACCATCTTTCAAAAGTTACTATGTAAAAAAGGCCAGTGTAGTGTGCGCTTTCATACAGTTAAGTAAAAAAAATAAATGATAAAAGGGCTGCAGTCTACTTAAGCCGATAAGAAATTATTATTTTTCACTTTCCTAGTAATAGAGTAAAAATTAAAACAATCAAAGTTAACATTAGCCCTTTTTGCTGTATACTGATTCATTGTTATAACGCTCATTACTCTAAATAATGATTATTGTTATTGGCCCTATTAGCACCAGGCCACAGAAATAAAAACTGCCGACGTTATTGTATTGTATGAAAATACAGCAGAGTTGCAGTCAATGATAAATCCCCTCTCCCCTTCCCAAATCGTCATTCCTTTCCTTCAATATTAGAGCACATCTATATTTCTTCTAGTGGTGTGCTGTGATGTTTAGTGGAGATCAATTACTATCAAGTGCTCCCTTTGCTTCGTAAGGTCTGCTTAAAAAAATATAAAATAGCATAAACGGAGTCTACAGTAAAACTCTACAGTAAATATTGTTGAATAATAAGCGTGATAATATCTCATATCAGTACAATTAATAAACAATTATTCAATTTGTCTTATCATAATTATGTAACCTCCGTGAAGAGTGATGTAAGTCTGAAATCCTAATTCTGGAAGAGATGTAAATCATCCGAATAACTGTTGGGCCGAGTCCCTAACACTATATACGCCTCACGCCGGCAATCCCAACTACAAGGTGGTAGTACCCTCGTATGCGAGAGGCCGTCTGGGTTGGTACCACCGCTTTGTCTATTTCTTTGTTAATTTTTTGGGTTCCGTTCTCAAAGATTACCTGCGGAATGCTACTACAGAGCCTAATCTGTCTGTCTGTTTCCTTAACCTATGTTCAAATTAGTAGTCGACATGTTTTACAGTATATTAATCCGATGTCATATTAGTAATTGAAAACAACTTATTTTTTTTAATTTTTTCGTCTAATTGGTGTTATGGTCCGGGTTCCCTGGGCCAGCTGATCCACTTGATTACTATCAAGCTAATTTTCCAATTATTAAATTATTATTTAACAAAAAAATCAGCTGGTTAGTAATCATAGGTACCTATTGGAAGGAGGGGCTTCCAATAAGTATCGATAACGAGGTCATAAAAAATGATTTGAATGAGCTGATTTTTTGTATTTACTTAGTTAATATTTATATAATTTAACAGTCATATTGTCCTACAAATAAAATAATAAATTTTTGAGTATCATCAAATCCAAATATTCTATCCTTGCTACCTCTGTTAGCTACCACAATAGAGAATTTTCGCAAAGGGAATTGTTGGGCGTCTCATCGAAACGAAGCTACTCACGGAAAATTAGCTTGATAGTAATCAAGTGGATCAGCTGGCCCAGGGAACCCGGACCATAACACCAATTAGACGAAAAAATTTAAAAAAAATAAGTTGTTTTCAATTACTAATATGACATCAGATTAATATACTGTAAAACATGTCGACTACTAATTTGAACATAGGTTAAGGAAACAGACAGACAGATTAGGCTCTGTAGTAGCATTGCGCAGGTAATCTTTGAGAACGGAACCCAAAAAATTTAGGTTGCTGAAGTTCGTAATATTAATTATAGTAACTTATACAATGTTGGGCACGTTATCTACTAAATAAATAAGCCTATCTTTGATATTCTATATCTTAATACCTAATTGTCATTGACAGTTTATTTTAGCGGGTTCATATAGTGTTGAGCAGGACATACACGAGGCATTTCACTCGTCGTGTACATGAAAAAGTAGAGCAAGACCATTATTATGTTAACAAGATTGAAGATCTGTATACATTCAATGAAAATAAGCGTTTGAGAGGTCACCCATTAAACTGATGTCGAATGCGGTCAAAGTTAAATCCTCTGAAACACTTTTTACCAAATCGTGTTGTCATAGAGTGGAACAAACTTCCTGAACATGTTGTTATGGCACCCACATTAAATAGCTTTAAAAACAGACTCGACCAAATCTCCAATCACAAGACACACACGCATCAGCTCAATAGCTGCTAGTGTGGTTCATACATGTAATAATAAAAGAGCTGCTCGAAATTTGACATGTACTACTTCAAAATGTATGTCACATTACTGTTTCACTATTCCCATGATGTAGATTGCAGGCACGGTTGCAGGTGTGGATGAAAGAGTGCGAAGAAGCGAATTACATGCTTCACTGCAATAGTAGGCACGTCTTTTTATGTATTACAACACTAGTAAGGAAGGGCAATAAAAACCACAGCATACTTCTAATGAACCGCCGAGTTTCACGACGCTTCGCCTCATTTGAAGTGGGACTTTGTACTGGCTCAGTATAAAAACGGCTACTCTTACAAACTCATTTAAAAATTGTGAAAAAAATCTGTATGGTTTTAATGATCAATTCGATTGGAAGTCTGTTCGGACAGTTCAAATTACATGCGATTTAATAGATGTTCAACTAAAATCGAGCCACGTGAACCCGCTGTTTCATTGAAAAACACTTGTGAATATATTATCCATTTATAGTTATCACCATTGTGAATAATTAACATTATCAAATTTTACCATTCCTTCACGTTGTTTGTATTTTTTCTACATTTACATTTAGATGTACTTCGCTCCGATATATTTCGATCGAGGCATTTATTTCATACATTTTGTTAATAGTCGTGAACGTGAATAGAATGGCTCGACTTTTTGTTAATATTGTGTTTCTTTTTATTACCACTCTGGTGGTAAGTGGTCTCGCATTCCGTCATACTGTTTTTAAGGACTGGTAAGTGAAAATTTATTCAATTAAATAAATAGTAAATGCACTATAAACTTCTTTACTTTTCCATTATATTTTTTGGTAGCATAGGCCGGCAAACGAGCAAGTGGGTCACCTGATGGTAAGTGATCTCCAACGCCCATGTACGCCCACAATACTAGAAGAATCATGGGCTCGTTGCCGACCTTAAAGTAAAGGGATTATTAGGAAGGGGATTAATTTGGGCCTCCGGATATAAACGCAGCAGCAAGCCATTACTTTACGTCAGTTTTCTGTGAAAGAGTGGTAACGACCCGGTCAAGCCGGCCAATTCATACTGTAGACAAAACTGTCTACAGCGTGGCTCTACAACTTGAACAATGACATGACACAACATCGTATTTGTTCGTATCGTCGTATTTGTGCATCGCATTTATACAGGAAAGATATTGGCACCATGTCTGCCTATAAACAGAAGCAACAGTACACAGAATAACGAATTACAAAGTTTTACCTGTCATCGGACTGCGCTCGTCACACCGAGACATAAGATGTTAAGTCTCATAGTGCCCGGTAATTTCAAACCTAAACGCAACAGTGCTTACACATTGCTGCTTGGTGAAAGTACCGGCACAGACGACCTTTCATATACGAGGTATTTAACACAGTAAAATGTATTATTCGAATGCTCTATCTCTTCTCTGTCTTCTAGGGGTGCTCGATATATATCGATATGTGATAAAATATCGATACATTTATTCGATATATCGAATCAATGCGATATTATCGAATCATTGAAGTCGATATAAAATATCGATATATTTTATCCGATATATCGAATCAATGCGATATTATCGAATCATTGAAGTCGATATATAATATCGATATATTTTATCCGATATAAGGATATCGTAGAATATTTAGGAAAAATCTATCGGATGGGGCTAAAAAAAAAAAAAAAAAACAATATCAAATACCAGAATAAGTATTGAATGTTGTTTTTTTTTTTTTTTTTAGCTCTTCGATATTATTTTTGTTAATCATTTTCTAATAAAGTCTTTTCCTTCCTACAATTCGATATATCGAAAATATCGATATTTTTGACCGATATATCGCTATATATCGATACAATATTTCGATATATTATATCGGAAAAAATATCGATATTTTTTGTACACGATATATTATATCGGAAAAAATATCGATGTTTTTTCTACATGAACATCACTACTGTCTTCCATCTCTATGTATCGAGGTCCATCTAAGTGCTTAATTTCATTCAAATCATCTTAGTAGATATCGCGTGATGCACGAACAAACAAATTATGCAGCCATTTAATGTACAGTTTGATAATTAAAATAAAATTGATTCAAGCACAGGGATACAAGGATGTTCCCCGATAGCCGTCCCAACCAACCATCAAGTTATGTCGCAAACCCCCCTGATTTTAACACCATTGTGTACGGTGGTCGCTATCCGGGCGGATATGAATTACCTACCACGGTGGTAGGTTACTGATATGGTGGTGGTAGTACCAAAAGCTAAATAATACCAGCTTATATTTAATTTTAGCTCAAAAACTATAAGATACAGTGATAGGAAGAAGCTAGTGATTGACAATGATCCGGGAGCTGATGATGCAATGGCAATATTCATGGCCCTACAGTACGAAAGATATTTCTATGGGTAAGTCTGTATTTATTTTACTTTTGTTTACACTATTATACGTGCTCACGCCTGTAATCCCCGAAAGGATAGGCAGAGATGTAACCAGTAGACCCACATTATCCGGGCTGATACTAAGCATTTCGTGATAATTATAAAAACCCAATATCACTTATCGACTCGAGGATCAAACCCGAGACCTCAAGAGAGCAGTCGTACTCTATACGCATATCAACTGCTTGTGCCCGGTGTAGTGATAGGTTCGCCTCCTATCAGATCATCGGACGGAAATAAACTCGGCGAAATGTGGGTGTATCGGTTACACCTCTGCCTACCGCTTCCGAGATTACAGGCGTAAGTGCTTATGTATGCAACAATGAAATAAGAAAAAGTAAGAAAAATAAATAAATTTGTTATCTTTCTTCCTTTAATTGACTTCAGTTACATTAGTAACATGTAGTTAAAAGTAGGTAGGTAAAACTGAAATGAAATGAAATGAAATGAAATCGTTTATTAATCATGTAGGCAATTGAAATAGCGCTTATGACAAGTCAGTACAAAAGTAAAAGAAACTTATATAGAAATCAGTATCAACTAATGTACACATACATACATAGCATCATCAAAATACACTCGGCAATTACACTAAATCTATTTATTATTATTATTTTTCCATATTTTTACTATGGAATAGTCCAGAATCATCATATATTTTGAGGGGTCGTCGATATGGACCATACGCATTATCGAAAACGGCACGTGTTTTAAAACTACCACCGGATCCAAAACGACCCACCTTGAGAAGACCCGGCGAAACAAACTCAAGTGGGCTTCCTTTACCGCTGGATTCAACGCGGCGCGACCCAGCCCTGAGAAGATCCAGCTAGACAAACTCAGTGGGCTTGTTTTTGGTCCGGTCTTTCAATCCAAATTATTTGCGGAAATGCCTTTAATATATATAGTTAGTTATAAGGCAGATTAATACGGATCATGTGTATCTCCAGATTGTTGTTTTAAAACTACCACCAGATCCAAACGCGACCCTGCCTGAGAAGACCTGGCGAACAAACTCAGTGGGCTTGTTTTTGATCCGCTTAAGCTATTCTCGAAAATAATGACTTGTCGATTAAAAAATTGCCATATTCGTGTAGGTATTTTATTTGTTACACGATCGGTCGTCTTTAGTTTAATTTATTGTAGTTTTTATTAAAATTTATTTATTTTAATTTGCTCGTGTTATATTGCAGTTATTTAAAGATCAACATATATAACTAACTTTCAATTGTTAAATGGAAATTAAATACAATGTTCGACATTAAGGAGACGATAAAATTAAAAATGTGTGAAGGTTGACACGTAACTGAGATAATAATGCGACACTGGAAATGCTAACTAAATATCATTAGTTACAATGTAGGAATAATATCAAAATTAAATGAATAAGCAGAAGTTACGAACGCTACGAAGTTACTATTCAACGGATTTTAATGCAGTTTTCAGAAATAGATAGAGTGATTCATGAGGAAGGTTTATATCCTTTTATAGCATAGGCCGGCAAACGAGCAAGAGGGTCACCTGATGGTAAGTGATCTCCACCGCCCATGTACGCCCACCACCAGAAGAATCATGGGTGCGTTGCCGACCTTAAAGGAAAGGGATAATTAGGGATTGGGAAGGGAAGGGGATTTGGGCTTCCGGATATCTCACTCACCGTACGAAACGCAGCAGCGAGCCGCTACTTTACGTCGGTTTTCTGTGAGATAGTGGTAGCGATCCGGTCGAGCCAGCTCATTCATGCTGTAGACAAAACTGTCTACAGCGTGGCTCTACCACTCAGATCTATCACTCAGGTTTATATGTATATTGCGCTATGATCCATGGGAGCAGGGCAGTAACATGCAGGTGAAACCGCACAGCTAGTTTTATATAAATCACGAAGTATAATAAAATTATATCACGTGATATAAAATAAGTAAAACATCAGAAATTTCATTCAACTGACACAGTTACAGACTCAAAAACAGCCTTGGTTCTACTACCTTTTATGTACTAGCTTTTGCTCGCGGCTCCGCCTACGTGTATAGCCTTTTCGGAGATAAAAAGTGTCCAGGGTCCAGGGTCTCATCTATCTCTGTGCCAAAATTCATCAAAATCGGTTCAGCGATTTAGGCGTGGAAGCGTAAAAAACAAACTCAGTTTTGTATTTATAATACTAGGATTGTAAGATTTTTATGTTTGATTATTATTAAAACCTTTATTAAAACTACATGGGACCTAGGGATCACCCCCGTGGAATCAATACATTATCGAATATGAATTGGTTCACATCCGGTGGAAATATCGTGAAACATACGATAATTATACAAAACACACAGAATAAGTACAACCAAATATAACCTTATCTTTCTTATTTTTACACGATTTCTTTTTATACAATTAATTTCCTGCAATATATTTTTTTCTGTTACTTTTTTTTATTTAACTAAATGACGGGCGAGCAAGGCGCTCGCCTGATGGTAAGCTCCACGCCTACCCATAAACAAAAGCAACAGCACACAGAATTTTGAATTACAAAGCACTGCATGACACTGAACTGCGCTCGCCATCCCGAGACATAAGATGTTAAGTCTCATAATGTCCAGTAATTTCACTGGCTTCAATGTCCTTTAAACCAAAACACAAACGTGTTTACACACTGTTGCTTGGTGGTAGAAATAGACAAAGCGGTGGTACCAACTCAGACGGCCTCTCGCATGTACGAGGGACCTACCACAGTTACTTATTAGTTGTTATAAAATTTTATCTCTCCAGGCCAGAAGTTGTTGCTTTAACAACAACTTATGGGAACGTGGATGAGAAGCAATCGTTTGAAAACACCCAAAGAATATTGAATATTGCTAACAGGAGGGATGTGAGTACTTCTTAATTTATAATTTTACAGATGATTATTGTTTGTTTTCTATCATCTTAAACTTTAATTTTAGGCTGGATTGCACCATCTTACTTTAGCAATGACAAACATGTTAAAGTACAGAAAAAATAACAGTTGTACCATTTGTCAAATGTTAGATGACGTCATAACTTTAGCTGTTAACCATAACCGACCAAGATTCGCTGATTAAAGTTATTATTTAAGTTAAATATCTATCAGATAGTTCAATTATAAACTCCAAACCGATATGTTTCCTAAAGCGTCTGTGCTCCAAAATAATATAATGTCCCTGCTTCTAGAATTAATCAAGGAATCTCGTAGTATCGGAATACGATGGTGCAACACATTCCGCAGTCAATGTTAAAGTCAGCGTTATTGTTATCGTCAAATTTGACATAGACCTTAACTATAACTGCTATTATGGTGCAATCCAGCCTTAGACATTTGACTTGAATAATTATTTACCATAATATAATCACTAGTCTGATTGATTATGTACTTATATTTATTTCATTTGATAATATGATTTCCTTAATCATCAATCTTAATTATCTAAAACAATATCATTTTAGCGATAAAGCGGGGTTAGAATGTGACGTAAAAACACGACACGAACGTTCGTAATTGTGATTGGCAGAGAGACGTACGTATGAAGTTTTCCAATACAATCTGAAACAATACTATGGAACGTTTCGTTTTGAATGTTTGCGTTCTAAGGGGGCAGGTGCGTTATTGGGGTCATGATTTATATTAAAAAAAATATGAAATTTTACTTGCGACTCCATTCATCATCATCATCGGCAATCTATCTAACATATCCATTGGTATAAGCCTTATTTCGATTTGTCTTACCTCTCTGTCCTGTGTTACTCTTTCCTTTGCTGTTACCTTACTATATTACCTAATCATTTTTTGGATTCCAGATACCAATTTACAGAGGAAGTAATCGTTCTCTGGTGATCGAATATGAATCTGACTACTATTTTGGACAAGATGGATTGGGGGATAACAAAACTGTAATATATGATTCAATTCCAGCACAGAATATGCATGCGGTTGTGGGTCTTATTGAACTCTCTAAGAAATATAGAGGTACTAATGTATTGCTTTATTTTAGCTCTTACTTGCAGTTGCGCACGCGTGAATATATGTTTCCAAAATAATAAGTAGCCTGATTCAAGTCATGATCTGTGTTCCAAGTTTTTACATCCAACAGTTAAGATTGACTTTCACAAGGTGGCAGATCCCTCGTATGCCAGATACCGTCTGGGTTGGTACCACCGCTTCGTCTATTTCTGCCGCCAAGCAACAGTGTGTAAGCACTGTTGTGTTCGGTCTGAAGGACATTGAAGTCAGTGAAATTACTGGGCATTATGAGACTTAACATCTCATGTCTCAGGGTGACGAGCGCAGTTCTGTGTCATGTAGTGCTTTGTAATTCAAAGTTCTGTATGGTGTTGATTCTGTTTATGAGTAGGCGTGACGCTTACCATTAGGTGAGCGCCTTACTCGTCTCGCCATTCAGTTAAATAAAAAAAATAAAATATCCAAACTCACAACATCCTAACTATCACAATATGGAAGAAGAGACTATCCCGCCCACACGCCACTGTAACTCCTGTAAGCCAGGGTCGACAGTGGCACGGATATTTTGAAATCGAGCAATAAACCTCGACGAGTCTCTGGGAATGCAAACCTTTCTTTATCCCGCAACGAAATTAATCAAATAGAAACACAGGGAGGAGTTTGAAATACTTATACATTTTTCCACTTTCCTCCGTAGCAAAACGGGAGACAAGTAATGAAGTAAGGATGTATTAACCTCAAGTGTAACATGGAAGAAGGAATAATCCTACTGTCCTAGTAGCTGAACTATCCTAAATATAAGATTTAGTTCGCCTCATTAGCTACATATTTATTTATTTAAACTTTATTGTACCTAACAAGGAGTACAGGCAGAACACTAAAATATAACTAAGATGAGAAGTACAATTGGCGACCTTATCGCTCAGGCAATGTCTTATGGTTGCCTGAACCATGGAAATGAAAGAATACATACTTATGTTAAGGAAATGATAACGCAATTGGCTCATTATGGAACCGTAATAAACTTTTCAGCCGTAGATGTACTGGTCACATCTACGGCTTCACCTTTCCTTTCAGAGATAGAGGCGTCAGCTTGCGCTTTTTAAAATTGGCTTAAAATAATAGATTAGTCATTAGCTGCTTATGTTTTATGATAAAGTATTTTTTTATTGTAATTTTTTAGTAAATATCTGTTACGATAAGCAAATAATTCTTCCCAAAATACAAACGGAAATGATTAACAAAATAGGTTCTTAATGCAACAGAAATGGTTTAAAATTTTATATTTTTAGAGGACCTTATACTGCTAAGTATAGGTCCATTGACTAACGTAGCATTGGCAATACGACTGGATCCAGGTTTTCTCAACAGAATCTCACAACTTTATGTGGCTGCTGGATATATTTACAGTAAGTTAATAATGTACTATAATAATCCTATTACCATTTATAATTAGTTTTGTAGGACCATGTGACTTAAACCTAATTTATGTTCACGAAGGGAGTTTATTGTATGCTAAAGACGAGAATATAACAGAAAGATCTTGACAAGGAGGCCGCAAGATACGCTTCTAGTCGACAACTTTCAAAACGCGGTTTCGTAAACGAACATTTTCCACTCGCCTCTTTCATACGTAAACTACCTCTGTAAATGGAGTTTTTCTTTCCCATCAATCATTACTGAGCGAAATCATGTTTTAATTGGCACATCATTTGCTGGTGGGAGGATACATGTATCCAACCGGATAGCGACCACTGTACATTAGTGCTAAAACCTACCATAGTGGCCCACCTTGTGTGGGTCGTATTCCAGGGTCAGCCAGTATATATCCGGTTCTCCTCAGGGGGCTTGCCCTCTGATCCCAACCCTTTTCCTATCCCTTTTTCCTTCCCATAATGCGGGGTCGCCAGTATTCTGTTAGCAGGGACCCCGTAGTTCATCCCAGGAACTTTGGCAGGCCGGCATGATCTTGACGACCTACGATGGACACATTATTTATCGTTGGTCGACACTATTCTTGGATTGCGCTACATGTACCATCAGGTGTAGCGTAGTTATTTTGCCGAGTCAGGATAAAAAGAAACTATTTTTATTAGTCTCACTTCTGTCTATGAGTCGCCGTAGAGGCGACACATTGAGTATGACTGATTCGGAAGGTTAAGTGTGTATTTTTCGTGTAGATTAAGAAATGATCTCCATATTGGCAGATGAAAACAACACAGAACCAGAGTTCAACGCTGCGATGGACGTCGAAGCTTACCGTATAGTGGCAGATGCTGCAACACCTAATAAAGTGACTGTCATAACTTTTGGAGTAGTCCAATCCTGTCTTAATATAAGCAAGGTTTGTACGTATTATTTTTGTTTAAATATCAATCATTGAAATTAGAAACTTGATTTTCAAATTGCCTAAGATCCCTATTACGGCGAACCCTGCGTTGAGGTTGGAACGCAGCAGCCCATAGATTTCAGGTTTCTACAATATTACTAATAAAATATACTGTTAACAAAAAAAATACTCATTTCCATTTTATAATAATATTACATATTGGATATTTACCTCTTCCTTTTCTAATAGTATAGTGTATGTCACGTCAAAGAAGAGTAATTATTTGAATTATATATGTCACTTGTCATTCATTGATAGACTTGAAATAAAATGGTTTATTACATATAACTAATTTCTTGTATTTATTAATGGCGACAATGGAAGAAGATTTGAGTACACTCAAACGTTCAAGGAGTGTTATTAAAGGGCAATTAACAAAATTATCCAACTATTTACAAACTTTGAGAGAAATTTCGGATGTCGAATACAATTCACGACTTACGTCACTTCAAAAAAATGAGGAAATATTCGACATTTTACAAGAGAAAATCGAAATTATCACTCAAAATCCACAAGAAGAGATTGACCTTCACTTTGAGGTAACACAAGAAATCATAAACTTAAAGATATTTTTACACAATCTACGGCCACCAAGAACTTCAACAGCATGCACTCATGACGCAGCTCCACCTGCTCCGATAGCAAGCGCGAGCACTACAGAGAGCAACGCACGGTACCAGATACCTAAGGTTAACTTTCAACCATTCCAAGAAAAGGAAAGTTTCAAAAATTTCGTAAAACGACTGAAAACATATTTACAAATGACAAATTGCAATGAAGATCATATGATGACTTGCGTACTACTTAGTTCCTTAAGCCCAGAGTTACATGAACGGGCATGCGACTTATGTGCACCAGAAGATCCATCACAAATTAAGTTTCAGATACTAGTAGATTTGCTGGAACAATACATAGATCCTAAACCCAGTATTTGGGCACGACGTCATAAGTTTATAACGCGTATACAAGCTGAGAATGAAACCGTAACCAATTTCAGTACAGAATTGAAACATCTAGCACACGATTGTGAGTTTAGCTGTGAACATTGCAAAAAGTCGCTAAATGAGAACTTTTTATCACTACAATTTATCAGAGGCGTTCGAGATGGCGAAATTAGAACGAAAATATTGCAAGACAACAAAATAAGTACATTTAAAGAAATAGTACAGATAGCGACAGCAACACAAATAGCTAAAGCTGACAATGACTTCATGAAAAACAAACATGATCCAAACAATGAAGTACCAGTACATTCAGTTCAGAATAAAGGCAAACCCGCGGTTAAACCACTACCAAACCAAATCACTTCATTCAAAGATATACAAGGAAGATGTTTCCGCTGTGGGAATGCTAATCACAGAGCCAATAAATGCAAACACATCAACTCCGATTGCATTAAATGCGGAAAGACAGGACATTTAGCTCGTGTTTGCCTACAGAGATTAAAACAGAATACAGCACACCAGGTGGAAGAACCGAACTCAGTTGACGATAAAAACATTGGCGATATCAATGCCGTCAACACTATTGGTTCAGACAAGTTTATGGTTGACGTAACTATTGAAGGCAAAAAAGTACAGATGGAACTAGATACAGATAGATACATTTCATCCATTTCGTTGAGAGACTACAAACGGTTCCAATCAAACAAACAGATATTTAAAACAACAGTAAGAATGAGAACATACACAGGTGAACTTATTACGCCAGTTGGAGTTATATACGTCAAGTGCAACTATGAAAAGCAATCTTTCTATGGAAAACTTTTTATTATCAGACAAAACGTCGACGCCATATTCGGAAGAGCTTGGATTAGAGAAATCAATATTAATATGGCAGACATGAAGAAAATATCATTAGAAAGGGCCGACAACTCACGATTGGACAATATCATTTCAAAATTTTCACCAGTCTTTGATGGCAAACTGGGATGCATTCCAAATTACAAAGGGCATTTAACTTTAAAGGAAAACACTACACCAATTTACATTAAGCCCAGACGTATTCCCTACGCATTGAAAGAAAAGGTTGATAAAGAAATAGATCGCCTGTGTCAAGAAGGAGTGATAACGAAAATAGATAGCTCAGAATGGGGAACTCCAGTCATACCGATCGTGAAACCTGACGGAAGCATACGTCTATGTGCCGATTATAAAGTCACCCTAAATAAAGTAATTAAAGATGAACAATACCCGATTCCTATCATAGAAGATATCTTTTCAGAGATGAACGGTGGCGAATTTTACTGCACATTAGACATTTGTCGAGCCTACCTTAATATGCAAATGGATGAAGAAAGTTCTATTTTACAGACACTTAGCACTCACAAGGGCACTTTTAAGGTGAATCGTTTGATGTTTGGGGTAAAGGTGGCCCCAAGCTTGTGGCAAAAATTTATGGATAAAATTCTTCAAGATATACAGAGTGTGAAATGTTTTTTTGATGATATTATTATACAAGGATCGACAGAACTACAATTACAACAAAGATTAGAAACAGTGTTAGGAAGATTACAAGAACATAATCTCAAATTGAATAAAGATAAATGCCATTTCTTCAAAACTAGTATAAATTATTTAGGCCATACAATAGACAAGCACGGACTACACAAAAATAAAGATAAAATTCGAGCCATACTTGAAACAAAGGAACCCAACGATGTAAATGAACTAAGAACATTTTTGGGTATGAGTAATTACTATAACAAATTCATACCTAATCTTGCAACGATTACTAATCCGCTCAACAAATTATTACAGAAAAACACGAAATTTATATGGTCAGAAGCCTGCGAAAATAGTTTCAAGAAAATTAAAGAAGAAATAATTAGTGAACGAGTCCTACTGCATTTCGACCAAAAGAAGGCCCTGGTCCTCGCTACAGATGCTTCACCGACCGGCCTGGGTGCCGTGCTCTCACATCGATTGGCTGATGGGACCGACAGACCAATTGCGTTTGCATCACGTTCACTAACATCTAGCGAAAAGAAGTACAGCCAAATAGATAAAGAAGCAACAGCAATTTACTGGGGAGTAAAGAAGTTCTTTCATTATTGTTACGGAAGGAAATTCACGCTTATTACGGATCATAAGCCTTTAACGTCCATATTCCACCCACACAAAACCTTACCTGCAATGAGCACGATGCGGTTGTTTCACTATGCACACTTTCTTTCGGGATTCGACTACAACATTGAATACAGAAATTCAGCGAACAACAGTAATGCAGATTATCTCTCAAGATTTCCAGTGGAACGAATTTCGGAACACCATATAGACCAACACAGTATATTTCAGCAGAACCAACTTAATGTACTTACAATTAACCGCAAAATAATAGCGAAGGAAACAATGAACGATCCAGAATACAAAAATATAATATATAAACTAAGGAATGGACAGAGTCTAAGAACATTGGGCTACGGTGACAATGAAATAACAATTGAAGACGACTGTCTTCTTCAGGGAACTAGAGTTATGATTCCTCAAAATCTCCGACACAATATATTGAAGGAATTACATACAAGCCATATTGGTATACTAAAAATGAAACTTTTAGCGCGGAGTTATGTATATTGGAAAAATATTGACAAAGATATCGAGGAATTGGTCAGCAAATGTCGTGAATGTCGTCTAAAACAAAACGAACCAGAGAAAGCCCCATTACACCACTGGGAAGCTCCGACAGCGCCCTGGCAGCGTATACATATTGATTTCGCGGGTCCAGTACGCGGCTATTATCTCTTCGTAATAGTTGATGCAATGTCAAAATGGTTTGAAATAATCCCAACTCAAACAACCACAAGTAAGTGGTGTATCTCAAAACTTAGAAATTTATTCGTTGATTTTGGCTTACCGTACGTTCTTGTTTCGGACAACGCCAGGCAGTTTACATCTCAAGAATTTGAGTCATTCTTACGTGAGAACGGAGTGTCTCACAAAACTTCGGCTCCATATCACCCAGCCACGAATGGGCAAGCTGAACGATTCGTCCAGACAGTAAAGAAAGCTTTGCATAGTATGGATAACGAATCTGGCTCAATATATGAGAAAATTTTAAAAATCAAATACCAACTGCGAAGAACGCCCTCTAGACAAACTGGGGAAAGTCCTTACGAACAAATGTTTAGTGGGCGGTTGGTGAGAACGTTGTTCCACGCCATGTTCCAGAAACCACAAGCGCAGATAGCACAGTCCGTCTCACTCTCTAACCAGACTGGACGTGATCTAAGAACATTCCGTTCAGGGCAGAGAGTCCAACTACGAAATTATAGTGGGAAGAAGAAATGGGAATTTGGCACAGTGGTCAAACGCTTGGGCCAGCTACATTATGAGGTTTTAATGGATTCTGGTGCGACGTGGAGAAGGCACATTGACCAAATGTTAAGCAACTCAATCGACGGAGCTATAACGCAATAATTAAGGGCGGAGACCTATTGGATATTTACCTCTTCCTTTTCTAATAGTATAGTGTATGTCACGTCAAAGAAGAGTAATTATTTGAATTATATATGTCACTTGTCATTCATTGATAGACTTGAAATAAAATGGTTTATTACATATAACTAATTTCTTGTATTTATTATTACACATTCCATTATAATTATTACATTAACAAAAACATAATATTATGTCTAGGGGTAACTAGTGTAGTGTAGTGGTACTCAGTGTAGTGCTCATGTAGTGCTTTATAATTCAAAGTTTTGTATTTTTATTATTATTCATTCATATAGTATTATTCATTCTGATTATGGGCAAGCGTGATGGTGACCATCAGGCGAGCGACCTGTTCGTCTCGGCAGTTATATATAAATAAAATAAAAATAATATATTTCAGGAATGGCGTCAAAACGTCCTAGGAGCTATACCAACAACAATAATGCAGGCTCAAAATGTTTTCGAGCAAGTATCGTTATCTACCAGTGAGAGATGGATATTATTAGATCCAGCTGCTGCAGCTGTAGTTTTAGACAAAGAAATCGTTGAGAAGGAAATCTTAAGTAACAATAGTATCATTTTACATGGTAAGATTTTTTTATCGTGCTTAATCTTTGATAATATAATGACAAGCCCCATCAACTCATATTTAATATTAGCAAAAAAAGTCAATAGAGAAAAAATTTATTAAGCGAAAAGAGAAATGCAATATTTATAATGTTAATGTTTAAAAACTTTTGCTATTATTTATTTTACACAGCCTCCGTGGCGCAGCAGGCGAGTAGCCGGCTGTGAAGCGAGAGGCCGCGGGTTTTATCCCCGCACCGAGACAAATGTTTGTGTGATCCACAAATATTTGTTTAGGGGTCTGGGTGTTGTGAGACCGAAAGTCTCTCTTAGTTCCTGATACCCACGACACAAGACTCGTATCTTAATGTGGGGTCAGGACTATGTATGTGACTGTTGGGTGTATTTATTTATTTATTTATAATTCCCATGATTTTTTTTCAGGAGCTAATAGAGGCGTGAACACAAATGATTTTGAATCTAGAGATCCGAATGTAAAATTAGTTTATTCACTGAACGAAGATTACTATAAGAATATGTTGTTTAATATATTTAGTGCCGAACTGAAGACATAAGGAAGAAGTATAGAAGTCAGCGATAGATTCCTATGTTATGATATTATAGTACTAATGAATTTATAATTTATTTTATTTACTTTTTATTGTATGTTTTGTATTTAATAAATGTTTCAAAATTTGCCTTCTTTATTTTTACCTAACTTTTGCTCGCAGCTACGCCGCGTAAATTTTACAGGATTAAAAGTAATCTATGTTCTAATGCAGGTATTGTTTAGCTGAGTGCCAAATTTCATATAAAACCGTTTAGTCTTTAAGCCGTAATTAATTAACATCTAAATTCACTAAAAATATACACACTCAAAACTCACACATCGTAACTATTGCTCAATTTGAATCCGAAGGAACTTCGGTATTTTGTAAAGAAATACGAAATATTTGATGGGCAGATATTTTAAAGTTGTCATAGAATCATGTAACCCTATACGAGTACATCTAGAAACCAAGGCCATAAAAGCCAATATATTGTACCGTAGCACAGCTCATTTTTTGTAGAACCCAGAGACGAGATGAGCAGATCGCAAGTGCTATACACTCAGAACTTTGAACTAGAAAGTACTGCATTTTTTTTACCTGAGCACGGCAAAGTGACTGCACTACACCTGATGCTTACCATCAGGTATAGTATGTAGTGCAATCCAAAAAACCAGCGACCACCAACAAACAATGAGTCTATCGGTGCTCACCCGAGTCATACCGGCCTGTATAAATGCTCCTTCCCTCTTCGGAAAGGAAAGAAGCAAATCGAGGGACCTGCGATAGGACAGGCGGATGACCGATGCAGGCACATTGATACAAGGATGTACCCCTATACCCGTCCCAATCAACCATCAAGTCATGACGTAAGCCCCTCGGGAGAACCGATATACACTAGCTGATCTTGATGACGGATCCTGGAATGCGATCCACACAAGGCGTGTGAATCACTATGGCAGGTTTGAACACCATGTGTACGGTGGTCGCTATCCGGGCGGATATGAATGGTACAGCATTACAGTCTGTACTGCGTTCATCGTCCCGAGTTTGAATATGCCCAGTCATTTCATACCTAACTGACAGTTGACTCAATTCACATTGGTAATATACCTCCGTATAGCGGATAAATATAGAACAATTTAAATGCTTTGTTACATTGTGCGTTCACGTTTGCTTGCTCAGTAGGACTCTCAGTTGAGTGTCGTTATTGTTGACAAAGCATTAAATTAGTGCTGTTGTATTTCTTCGTCATAAGGTAATAATCATTTAGTATTTCTGTTTAAATGTTGTGTGGGCACTTGATTTTATTTTAAATTTTTTCTAAATAATGTTTGGTGAAAAATGTATCTGTGCAACTTCTATTTAATGTAGGATTGATTTTTGTTTTAATTGGTTGAAAATATTTGATGACTTCTGTGGAGCCTTACCATTACTCTTTTTTAGTCATAAATAAAATAAGATATACATCATATTTCACAAGGTGGTAAGTCCCTCATATGCGAGAAACCGTCGGGGTTGGTACCACCGCCTTGTCTATTTCTGCTGCCAAGCAACAATGTGTAAGCACTGTTGTGTTTGGTTAGAAGGACAATGAAACCAGTGAAATTACTGGGAATTATGAGACTTAACATCTCATGTCTTGGGGTGACGAGCGCAGTTGAATGCCATGCAGTGCTTTGTAATTCGACGTTCTGTGTGGTGTTGCTTTTGTTTATGGACAGACGTGGCACTTACTATCAGGTGAGTGTCATAGAAAGTCTGTGATATAAATATTTCGAATACTTAAAGAAATACTTTGTGAAATGAACAAAGAATTTAATGAGACTGAAGGAGGCCAAAGAGGTGTGTAAAGATCGTAGCAGGTGGAAGACCGTTGTCTCTGCCTACCCCTATGGGAAACGTGAGCCTATGTATGTATGTATGTGTATTGTATGTAAATACTCTGTCCAAGCAATCCCTGTCATTGTTTAATTCTCAAATTCAAATTGACCCACATTAGTCAAATGTTTGTGTGGTTAACGCGTAACATGGTACTTATCACAGTCAATACGAACGTTACTTAATTAATTACATTTAAATTAGTTGATATTGTTGACACAGAATAGGGCTAGCACAGATAGGAATGCCAGCGAATATATTGTACTCGACGATAATTGAAATATATCTATGTGCTTCTGCATATATGGCTTATAATGAAAGAGTAACGCGTTGCTTTGGGCTGATGCCTGATGGCCATATTTTAAGGAAAGAATCTCATTAAGTAACAAAGATATCATAATTCATAACGTGTCCATCGGCGGCCATCGGGGGTCGCGGGCGTGCAGCGGGGGGCTGTCGTAGCGCCCAGTCAGTACTTTTGTACACGTACCTTTTGTACGTGCGACCCCGGGATGGACGGCAGCACGGTTGGTTGGCCTCGTCGCTGTCGTTAACGCCGAGGGCGTCCTTCGGCATGCGAGGGCTTCTGAGCCCCCCCAATTGGAGACGGGCCGCAAGGCGGCACCGCGCACTGGCGATTCCGGCTGAAGCCGGGGTGATTTTCACCTCGGGAACCGTTGTATGCCGGAATACGTTGTAGGCCGGTGGAATCCAACATAACCGTTCCACCTCCCCTCCGGTGGGGCGGTAGCGATAAAACGCTTTCCCCGCGAAAACAAAAAAAAAGAAGTCTAATTGATAGTAATATCAATCCAGATTTATTCCTTCTTACTTACTTTATAAATAAATAAATAAATAGATTATTATTGATTGTATATTGACTACTAACTTTATTTCAGTTGTATTATTTTGACAGTTTACCCACTTGTAGATGTTGAAGACGGTTCCGTTTTCAGCTTCTATGACAGAGCCACTTCGACAGCAGTTGATGCAGCTTTACTGTTATCTTTACGGCTAATGAGATTTCCGGAGGCCCAATAAGAACCTATCTATGCCAATGTCCTTAAATCTCGTCAACTCACTCATGATTAATATGGATTATGTTGGATGTTGATAGACGCTGGTGAATACTTATCGTGATTTCTTTGATTGATTGGCTTTGATTCTATACAGAAGTCTTATGTCATATGAATATTTTCAAGTATTTTTCATCAATAACGATTATCATATTAGTACACTTTTTGACTTCCCTCATCATAAGCTCAAGTTGGTATCCCTGAAGAAGTAG
This sequence comes from Amorpha juglandis, assembly GCA_949126905.1. Taxonomy (NCBI): domain Eukaryota; kingdom Metazoa; phylum Arthropoda; class Insecta; order Lepidoptera; family Sphingidae; genus Amorpha; species Amorpha juglandis. The sequence goes on from OX421368.1 coordinate 3,962,520, forward strand.
GTATAATAAAACTAGAGCGAATACGTTCTAATTTTAATGAGAAGGAAAAGAAAGGAATGAAAGGAGGAAGTCCTTACCCGACACAAATTGCAATGTATATCCCTTAATTGTATAAAAATATATAACTTGACAACAAGGCAAACAAATTTTTGATCAAGTTGACCTCGCTTTAGAAACGGGTGAAGCAGAACCCGTTCTTTAGTTTTTAACAACTAAAGATAAATTTAGTTCTCTATTATTTAGTTCAACTTGTATGCTCACCGCATCCGCACGCGTGGTCATGTCTATATTCTTTGTGTTTTTAACATGGATTTGTATTCCTACGTATGTGAGGTATGTTATTTTGTTTGAGATCTATGAACGTCACTTTCAATAATTTCTTTGTTATTTATAAATAGTTTTGGTTAGTAAGTTTTTGTTTTAATGCCAATACGTTGAAGATAAGATAAAACACGTGATACTTATCTCTTGTTATTTGTTTGTTTCTGTACGTATTGTTAGCATTCTATTATTGATTATGAATTGAAGTTTATTAGTAATGTGATGTATGCAACAAAGCGATAGAAATAACCAAAGATTTGGCACGTAATTAATATTTTTACCGACGCAGAGGTCTCCAATCTATCTGTACATATATTTTTACATTTATGTTCAACTCTGCATAATTTGGACCACTTTGGATTATTAGTTTACATCCGGTAGGGTTTTCTTCGGAGGTAGTTCAATTTAAATAACAAGAAGAAATTCCACCCATAAGGGGTTGAAGTTAGGGATGAAGTACTTCGAATTCAAACCAAACTTGCACCTGATGATGATGCACCTGTTTTAATGATTCTTCCACTTTCTTCCTTCCTCTATCATGATTTAACGGTGAATTTGGTATTATATGGCGCGACCCGCCATATAATTTATTTTTAGCTTCACTATAGTACCTATTTATAATATAATATGTAGATTCCCTAAAAATAATCAAATCTTTATATAAATATTTAAATTACTTATATGAAGTATTAAAATTTCTGATTGGTACTGATTATTCGTTACCATTAGGGAATCAAGTTGGTTGTATGAACTCCTTTACGATAAAAAAATCTTTATTAATTCTAGTATGGCAGACGGCAAATCCAAGGTCCTGATAGACAACGATGCCGGTGGAGACGATGCTATGGCAATTTTCCTTACGTTGTTATATGAAAAATATTACAACGGGTAAGTCGACTTAAGAATATGTTGTTCATAATTATATACTAGGAACTAAATTTAACATTAAGGTAGCGGCTGATTGTAAAATTATAGCCACAAAATGTAACAAGTGAAAAAATATGTTGCACCGACCCTATATACACACTCACGTGTAAAATACCAGGCAGAGCAGGGCAGGCAGGAGTGTACACCTACATTTCGCTGAGCTCCTTCCCATGATAGGGGGCCGCCATACCTGGCACAATTCCACACTCCGAGTTGATACTGAGCATTTCATGACAGAAAACCCCAATATCACTTTTACCCGACCCGGAGATCGAACCCGAGACCTCTCTCAGCATAGCAGTAGTATCGCATGGGCAATACAATTGCGCCACCGAGGCAGTCCGACCCGACGACACCGACCCTACGCAGAAAGACAATCAAGTCACATTACGAGTTAGGACTTGACCAGGTCATTGTATTGTAACTTTTTTTAATTTGCCAAAATGATTAGCATAAACAATAACAGCGTTCAGAATTTAAATTAGAAACTTTTCTATTGCACTGCACTGCACTCGCCTGCCCAAGATCAAAATCAAAATCAAAATCAAAATCTTTATTAATCATGTAGGCTAAGAAAGCGCTTATGACAGGTCAAGTACAGAAAATTTGTCATTAAAAAGACTAACTTACAATTAAGGGGACTTTGGACTAACTGCCGCGCTAAAGGCTGGCAGGAAAAGGCACACCAACAAGCATGGGAAAAGGGAGGGCATCTTTAAGTGAAGGGATTCACGGACTAGGATATGGGATAGGGCAAGACGGAGGAGGAGATATAATATGTTATGTACATGTTCGGTAATTCCACTGCTTTCAATGACTTAGGCTATTAATAAAAAAATGGTTGTTTCTGTGCTTGTGGATTTTGATGTTTATTATCAATGACGCTATAACGGCTGAACAGATTTAGATGACATTCATCATCTCTATATGAGCATAATCTGGATAAGGACACAGGCTATTTTTTATTCCAGTAAAAATCTCCACGCGTGTGAAGCCGCGAGCAATTCACATTTCACAAACATCTAAATATTTACATATTTTATAATAAATATTAGTAGAAATTGTGAACCAATTTAAAACGTAATCATATTGTGCTTGGTTACAGGCCTCAGCTAATAGGTTTAACAACAGCAAATGGTAATACCAATGAGGACAATGTCAGCGTCAATAACCAACGGATTCTGGAAGTTGCAGGAAGACAAGATGTAAGATATTTCTTACTATCCTCTTTTCCATTGCTTAACGTGATACAAAACAATGATATCCATAAGGAATTCGTAACGATATGATTGTTGAACCCCTATTTTTATTTAATGCCATGAAATATGATAGAAATAGTAATAATAGAATTGGGTTCCTCTTCCAATCCTAGTTCGTAGAACGAAAACAATGCGCAACACGTTTATATGGAACATTTTAAAAAGTAAATCCTAAAAGCCGCGGAACATGCTTAAAAATTTTCACTACTCAAATAAAGTATTACTCGGTCTGAAAATTCATAGCTCTATGTCCTCGCGTACTGCTATAGCTTGATATCAAAATATGCATACCATCAATCCTCACAACACTTAATTTCGTATGCAATAAGATTCAAAACTGAGTGACAACATCAGATTACGAGATCTCAATAAAAAAAACAAGGCTATCAAGATCTAAAATATTCCTCAAATGTGATTCCAGGTTCCAATATACAGAGGCGCTAAATGTTCATTGGTGACAACTCCTAAAGCTGGTGATTACTACGGCATCGACGGTCTTGGAGACAGTGGCGACATTTATCCAGATTTAGTACCAACACATGCCGAGAGCGCAGTTAATGCTTTGATAGATCTCTCGAAGAAATATGAAGGTATGTGGATACGGAAATATGGTAGATATACATTTATTTTTCAGGCGAGCGACCATCCGTGAGCTCATTCAAGATGAAAATAAAATTTATGAATCTTATTGACAGGTGCTTAGATTTCTTTATTAGATCATAACAGATATCAGATTAATGTAATGAAACTATTCTTGATGTATGATTTGGATTTATCTGGGGTGACCGGCCGTATACTCACACCCCCCTCCCCCACAAAAACCGTAACGGAAATCAAGTATCGCTATTGTCTCGTACTCAATTTCATATTTTTTTCAAATTCTATTACAGGTCACTTGACAGTGATTACAATTGGGTCACTGACCAACATCGCTGTGGCAATAAAATATGACCCCGAGTTCTTGAACAGACTTGCCCATCTCTACATCGGAGCTGGTCATATACATAGTAAGTGAGAGTTTCAAAGTCTTCAAATAGAAGAAGTATGATTTGAGGAATGACACTCTATATCAGTGAGCGGGTAGACTGCTGTGAAATGAGGTCTAGATATTATGTGATCGAAAGTCTTGCGTAGTTCCTGATACTTAGGTTAGATATAGGTTATCAGGACCTATTATATGACTTCGTGTATTTATTTATTTATAGCGAACAATATTTGATCAATGCTTTCGAAAAGTATTAACTAGTTGTGTTATTATGGCTGTCACTACAATAAAAACAATTTCGCAAAAGAAAAAAATAACTAATATAATAATATACTGGTAAGCCACTATAAAAGAGATAATAGTAGAAATGTGAAAATGATAACATAGTTTCTCTAAATTTAGGTGATCAAAACCCAGATCCAGAATTCAACGCTCACATGGACGTAGAAGCGTATAGGATCGTGGCACAAAATGCTAAACCTGATAAAGTCACTCTATTTCCATTTTCGCAGACAAGAGCTTACTGTAATTTTAGTAGAGTAAGTAGAAATAATTTATTTCCTAAAATCATAATTATTCTCATCGCAAATAATAACAAAAACACCCATATGACATCTCTTCTATAGCATGCCAGGAATTTGATTGGCTACTTGATAAGAAGTCTCGTGAAGGTCTCTTCAGACGAGACAATACCATAAAAATGATGACGGAGGCGTAGTATCTTTAAATGTTATGCTAGTTTTATCATCAGCTTAAAGTCATAAATTTAAAACGTTATACTACTGTTATTAAAGTCGTTGTATTGGACGTAACAATTTTTTGTACTGTACATGATCTTGCTAGTATATTATCTTATTTTTATTAAGCTCATAATAATTATTTTTTTGCCTATTTACACATAAGAATAATTTAAAATTGAATACTTTCTAAACCATAACCATGTTTTAATAACTTAAGACATACTAATTTCATAACTGTGATGAATGCTGCATGCATTCAATTTGAACTAATAGCAGATTTATAGATAAGATTTACACCAATTGCTGTATATTGTAGGACTGGAGAGAAAACGTACTAGGAGCAATAGATACCAAGATAATCAAGTATCAAAACAAATACGAGAGGGTATCTTTGCAGAGAGGTGATAGATGGCAAGCGTTAGATCCAGCTACAGTTGCAATGTTTGTGAGGCCAGACCTCGTGCAAGAGTACAAATATTCCAAGAATGATATTACTGTTTGTGGTAAGTAATTTATGATTAGATATAAAACTAATAGCAGACAATAAACAAATTGCGACAGCCTCGCTACCTGGGATTAGGTTAGAGGCCCGATTAAACATTCTGATTGATTATTATTTTGTTTACAGGTGATCAAAGAGGTATAAACACGAATAGTTTCGTAGACAAAGAAGACGCCAACGTTAGAATAATTTATTCTGTGAAGACAGAAGAATATCAACAGTTTTTACTAGACGTATTTTCGGCTAAACCTGATGTTTAGAATTAACGTTCTTAATAATGTTATAGATTTTTTAACAGTAGAGGCCGACAAACGAGCAAGTGGATCACCTGATGGTAAGTGATATCCACTGCCCATAAACATCCGCAATACCTGAGGAATCATGGATGCGTTATCAACCTTATAGAAAAGGGATTGGGAAGGGGAAGGATTTGAGCTTCCGAAGATCTCACCCTATCACGTCGATATTCAGTGAGATGATCTAAGAATACAATTAATAAAGGCTGATTTTCAATCTTCAATGAAAATTAATATAACTGGTAAAATATAAGTAAATACATTGAAAAGTCCGCCTTTACTGATGCACAGTCACTTCTTATATATTTTTATCTCACAGCCTCTGTAGAGCAATAGGCGGGTAGCTTGCTGTGAAATAAGGTCTAGATCAGTGTTTCCCAACCTTTTTATTTATCACCGATATCTAGCATTGCATTTAAATAACCCAAAGCGAAAGGGTTAAAGTCGTGTCGAGTCCATTTTTAAATCGCCCCCCTTAATTATCAAATTGCCCCCCCTGTCGGTCGTGGGCCCCACGTTCGGAAACATTGGTCTAGATATTATGTAATCGAAAGTCTTGCGTAGTTCCTGGTACTTAGGTATTAACTAGTTGTGTATGGTAATTATGTCTGTCATTACAATAAAAACTATTTCGCCAAAATTCGATTGTTTCTCTATGCGTTGTTATTGAATACAGAAAATTATATATTAAGGAATTTAATGAGAAATGACTAAAAATGTGAGGAGGAACATAAATAACATGATCAATTTCAACCTAATTTATTGTACTCACAGAACAAACTCGTGTCAGGAATAACCAATCGTAGGCTTTACATTAAATGCACTTGTATACACACTTAGTATGAATAATAACGACAGAATTACTACTGCTGTAACGGTCAGCCAAGCAGAAGGCTTGACTACCATAATAACGACCACGACTGGGACTAAGGTCCTTACTACGCGATGACGGAATGCGAACTGTGTCCCTGCCAAGTCGTGCACCTCTTTTATACATAATTTTTAGGTGTTACCCGATGACAATTTTATAAACACCATCCGCACAGATGATAAAAATTTAAAATAAAACTTAACACCTAACTATATTTTATATTCCGTTACTGAGTACAGAAAAAATCTCAACTGACTGATGTCTCTGAGAAACAAACGGATTCTAATAAATAACTGAATGACAATTAACGTTTAGTGACGTTTCTGAGTGCGCTGTGTCATAGTCTCTAAGTATCAGTTAATGTAAATAATTGAATTGAATGGAATAACATGTGATTATAAGAAACGTACAAACTGTAAGTAAAATTTTTGCGTATTTTTATTTATCGAATTCCAGTAAGTACCTACTCTGAAACTGGTGGGGTCTTAGAGCTAAATCCCAAGCTTTTTATTATTTAATTGATTGACGAGACGAGCAAGGCGCTCGCCTGATATATACAAAGCTATTCTGTACTAGTCTACCCTTGGGTTATGCCGAAACGAGACAATGTGGGTGTATATAAATTGTCGGAAAATATAAATTTAGATGTTACTTTAGTTTTTTAGTTCGATCACAACGTAGTAATTGTTTTATCCATCAATTTATAACACCAACTAACCACAACAATTATTTTGCATAATTTAAAATTCATTGAATAAATACAAATGCTAATAGTTGAATAATAAGAATGGACGATTTGGACAATAACTCAGTACTTCCTCAGAGTTCAAGTAAACAATAAGTTGTCATCATGCGCAAACTTACATATTTAATTTTATCAATTTGCGCCACTTTGTGTGTGGGAAGCAGGTAAGTAACTGAAATTTCAAATTTTATTTTTCACCAGTAGACCTGGTGGTAGAATATTAATATCCGCCCGGATAGCGACCACCGTACGCATGGTGTTAAATCCTGCCATAGTGACCCACACACCTAGTGTGGATTCCGTTCCAGGATCAGCCAGTGTATATTCGGAGAGGGGAGAAACCAGTTTCACTTTTATTAAACGCGGTTTTGATAACAAGCCAATAATAAATACTCTTTACAGTGGTAAACAGAATAGTCAAAAGTTTATCATTGATAATGATGCTGGTGGAGACGATGCTATGGCAATTTATATAGCTTTGCTTTACGAGAAGTACTTTGATGGGTGAGTACCAATTATCATATACGCACTCACGACTGTTATCCACGAAGTGGTAGGCAGAGATGTAATCAGTACATCCACATTTCGTCCAAAACGTTCGTTCATTCGTCGTTCATTCAAAACAAAACCAATATCACTTTACCCGACCCGGGGATCTAACGTGAGACTTCAGCATAGCAGTCGTATCGCGTATGTAATACAACTGCGCCACCGAGGCAGTCATAATAACTAACAGTACCAAAAATAACACAGTGGAATCAGAGTTGGGTAAGCATTGTTTCATTGTGCGCCATGGTGTTGAATTATAAAATGCGTAATTTCAACGGAATTAGATTTCAGACATAGCAGTATACACATTCCTATCATTCATTATGGGGTGAAAATATCGTTGATGCAAAATCGATTGTTCTAAATATAAATCAAAATGCGAGTAGGATAAGGGTAGATGGAAGATTATAGTAGAGTCTGGCAAACGAGCAATTCGGTCATGTTGTGCTTTGTGAAAATCCTCGACGCCAGTAAAATAATGAACGCTTCCGACCCTATACAAAGGAATGAAAATTAGGAAGGGGAAGGAAAACAATTGCCGATTGTAAATATAATACATGATTAAATTTATAGCTACGAAGAGTTACAGGACTAAACAAAAGAATATTTGGTCATCACGCTTCTTTTTTCAGACCAGAATTAATAGCTTTGACTACAGGCAATGGAAATACAGATGAAGATCAAGTTTGTTTGAACAATCAAATAATCCTTAAAAATGCAAACAGGCAAGATGTAAGTAGCAAAGTTTTAATAATTCATAAAGAAATGATTTCAAACTCTGCGGCAGACTGCAGACCGCAGAAGGTAATACTACTGCAGTCCCCCATGGAGTTGAATCCGCTCGCGGCTGCAGCGCAGCGCTTTTAGGCGTTTCGGTTTGGAAATAATTTTGTACTGCCGTCTTCTGCTGCTTTTTGCTGTTGCCAGGCTCTCAATCTTCTGGAATCATTTCATTGAAACAGGTACGTAAAAAATAGTATGGCTAGGACTTGCGCCCTACCGCCGAGTTTGGAATCCTTCTTTAATGTCAGTTTTCATTTTTTACGGAACTCCTTGGTATTCCAGCGGATTTACTTTAAATATAAGATAAGTACATCTTATATTTACAGCTTGATAGCAGTTGATACATACTTCGAGCTCCTTGACTAAAATGTAAACTAATATCTTGTTAGTTATTGTATGAATAACTGAACCTATACTTAACGAAGCCGTCCCAAACACTGTTAAAGTGTCGCGTCATACTGTCGAGATAAAAATATCGCACCAATCCGGGGTTGGCATGAGGATACTTGCTTCAAAAAAACATGAATTATACTGTGTAAACATTGTAAATCATAAAGCACGTTTATCTACTTGCTTGTTTCAAGTATCTTGAAAAACGTAGAACTCTTTATTGACAATACTCTACTACAACGTATTATATTTTAAACACACGAAGTAAAGTGTTTTTTCAAATGACCAATTATAACATTATTCATTACTGTGTCGAAAGATAATCGCATGTCCAAAATGCTATCCCTGCCTACTGTAACTAGTATTGTACCGATCATTCTAATATAATAACTAAAATAACATCAACTTAAACTGTAAATCGAGCAATAAAATTACCACTGCATTGGTAATGCATTGGTAGGTGATATTTCAAGTTAATTAATTAATGATTAAAATGCATCTACTCCAAATTGGTTACATTTAAATTTATTAATTAAAATAAATACATTATCATATTTAGTGATAGAAACATCAAACTCTATACATCAATTCCGAAATTTTAGTGTTTCGTTCCTGATTTCAATCCCTTAGTAATGAATTTCTGTGACTACATTAATAAAAAGAATTAACTAAACTGATCAAATATATCCGTATATATATTATATATATATACGTATAAATGCCTATACGTGATTATATATAAATAGCTTAACCGTTTAAAACCCCCGACGTTAATTAGAAAAAAGTCTCTAACTTTTAAATGGCTGAACAGATTTTTTAAATGAAAGAAAAGATTAATTTCGATTTATACATACATGAACGCACGTACGCATGCACGCAGATACGTACGCATACACGCATGCACGCATGCACTTACGTACGCACACACGCACGGACGCACGTATAACTCGTATGGCCAATATTAATTGTCTGATTATGTGTTATACGGAGTAGAAGGACTATACGGAGAGCATTAATATATGTATACAATTATTTATCATTTTGTAACAGTTTCAATGATCTTTAGTGCGACCTATTTGATAACTTAATTGAAGTTATGACACTCAAGATAACCAGCTACTGGTATATACATTTCACGTTTATTTATATCGATTCAAGTCAATGTCAAGGCCTGTTACATATGAATGACGCACATAATTATTGTTACGTTATGTGAAAGTGCAAGGTGGTAGTTCCCTCGTATGCAAGAGACCGTTTAGGTTGCTACCACCGCTTTGTCTATTTCTGCCGTAAAGCAACAGTGTGTAAGCATTGTTGTGTTTCGGTTTGAAGGTCATTGATGCCTTTGATGCCTTTGATTGATGTAGTGAAATTACTGGGCATTATGCGACAACATCTTATGTCTTGGTGTGACGAGCGCAGTTCAGTGCCATGCAGTGCTTTGTAATTCAAAGTTCTGTGTGGTGTTGCTTCTGTTTTTAGGCAGGCTCGGCGCTTCCCATTAGGATAGCGATTTGCTCGTCTCGTCATTCAATAAAATAAAAAAATAAAAAAGAAGTGCGTCACCACTTTTATTTATTCATAATAGGATCGCGTTTGGCCATAATCTCGTGTGATGGTGAGCGATGATTTGGCCTAAGGAGAAGCACGCTTGCCTAGCAAAAACCGATTCATTCACACCACTATATATATAATATATAATATTTCGCCATACCGAGAGCGTGACCATCGATTAAACATTTATACACTAGCAGATGTGACTGATCATTCTGCGTGACAATCTCGGTTGTAAACATAAAAAAAAAAATTAATAAAAACTATAATAAATAAAATAAAAGACTAATCGTGTAACAAATAAAATAAAATACGTGAATATGGCAATTTTTAATCGACAAGTCATTCTTTTCGAGAATAGTATAAACGGATCAAAAACAAGCCCACTGAGATTGTTTCGCCAGGTCTTCTCAGACAGGGTTGCGTTTGGATCTGGTGGTAGTTTTAAAACAACAATCTGGAGATACACATGATCCGTATCAATCTGCCTTATAACTGATTATATAATAAAAGGCTTTGTATTTCTGAAAATTATTTGGATTGAAAGAGCGGACCAAAAACAAGCCCACTGAGTTTGTTTTGCCAGGTCTTCTCAGACAGGGTTGCGTTTGGATCTGGTGGTAGTTTTAAAACAACAATCTGGAGATACACATGATCCGTATCAATCTGCCTTATAACTGATTATATAATATATAAAAGGCTTTGTATTTCTGAAAATAATTTGGATTGAAAGAGCGGACCAAAAACAAGCCCACTGAGTTTGTCTAGCTGGATCATCTCAGGGCTGGGTCGCGCCGCGTTGAATCCAGCGGCAAAGGAAGCCACTTGAGTTTGTTTCGCCGGGTCTTCTCAAGATGGGTCATTTTTGGATACGGTGGTAGTTGGTCCATATCGACGACCCCCCTAATGTATAAAGATTCTGGACTATTCCATGATTTGATTTGATTTGATTTAATATCAAGGAGCGATCGCTCTGAAACCCTCTAACATTTCGCCATGACCTATAATTTAAGGTTTTACCACTCTTTGTAATTAAGGCAGGGCGAAATGACACAGCGAATGATATGGCTCCCGTCCACATTAGCGTAAGAAGAACGTGTGACAGCTACGTCTCTCAGTGCAGCGAAATGTCGTGAAAGTGTGGACGCACGCTAATAAATGATTTGAAACTTTTAAATTAAATACCTATTTGTAGTTTATTTTTATGCCATTCCATTTTAACATCGTTAAATTCTACGAAATGTTTATTAAAGTGTTCCAGGTTATAAGGGCGACCTTTTATCGAATTGAAATACACAGATTAATTCTATATTCAAATTACTAGGTGACCTGTGCGAATACTTCGCACCGATAGCGATCAATTACGTATACATTTTATATGCCAAGTAGCACCATAGCTAATTAATTTAGAAACAAACAATTTCCCTTATGTATATGTAGGATACAGCGGAATAATGAACACAATAAGAAAGTTAATTTAATATATTAGGCATAAATTAAACACCTATGGACTATCTAAAAGAAAGTATAAACAATTAAAGGTACAAACTACAATGAATTTAGCAATAACAAATGAACATAGTAACAAGGTAATAATATTGACTTGACGTTACCAGACAGCTCAGAGCACCACCGTGCCGTATCCACCGTTGGACAACTTCTGACCCGTCGATATTTTTTATTTTATTTTTTTTGTGCTGTTCTTGCTGTGAGCCTGACGAGAGTCGGCTGTATACAGCTTCACCGGACTTTCGGGCGAGCGCTTTAGGCGCTCTCAACCCTTGACTAGACCCCCTTTGGGGTACGAACCTCGGCTCAGGACGGTCACCGGAAGAGGGCAGAGACATCTGCGATTAGTGATTTAGGGGATTTTAAAATCTACTAATGATTATTATCATCGGCTTGCGGGCCGGTACTAGGGTCGGGGGCGTTTCGGGGAACGCGGCGCGGTCCTCGGCGGCGAGGACGGTATGTCGGTTTTGTGCAGTGTAATTTCATGAATTCCTCTCTCCTTCGGATGGCCAGAGTGGTCGCATCGTCCGGGTCAGTGAGGACGCTACGCGGACGTCTCCACTTTGCACGGTCAAAGGGAGTGTATATTGAGGCTCGACGGACGAGCGGATTCGGATGGTGGGCGGCGCGATCGAAATAACGCTTGCTGTTCATTTTCATGAACTGCCGGATGGTCGGCAAACCCACGTCCACGTGTATATTGAGATTCCTCACATACCACGGGACCCCAGTGATTCTACGCAGAAAGCGATTCGGCAGGGTTTGCAAGCGTCTATATCGTATTTCGGGTACATGAGCGAACACAGGCGATGCGTAAGTCATGATCGGCCTAATACATGTCGTATAAATCCTAATCTTGTTGCGGGTCGAGAGTTTGCTTTTCCGGTTCATGAGCCAGAAGAGCTGGCCTAACGGGAATGCCGCTCGCGCGCGTACCGCGTTTAAATGGGGAATGAAGGTAAGCTTCTGGTCAAGGGTCACTCCTAGGTATTTGACTGTCTTGGTCCAGGGAATGGGCATGTTAGACATGGACACATTCGGAACTGGATCAAGACGAGCTGGGTTTCGATAGAAGAGGATCGCGGCGCTTTTGGACGGGTTGATGGTGATTCGCCATTTGCAGAACCACTGGCCGAGTTCGTCGGCAGCGGCTTGCAAAGTGCGGACCACATCAACCGGATTTCTGCGCGATGCATAGATCGCGGTATCATCAGCAAAGAGCGCCAGATGGGAGCCCTTTGTCTTGTCGTGCCTGTTGCGTTTCGTACGGTGAGTGAGATATTCGGAAGCCCAAATCTCCCTCCCCGTCCCAATCCCTAATGATCCCTTTCCTTTAAGGTCGTCAACGCGCACATGATTCTTCTCATATTATAGGCGTACATATACGGTGGAGATCACTTACCATCAGGTGACCCACTGGCTCGTTTGCCGGGCTAGGCTATGAAACAAGTCACTTTGTATATTGTTTTTTTTTTTCAGATACCAATATACCGAGGCAGCAACACTTCTTTAGTAACAACACCCGTGTCAGTTCTGTACTATGGGCGTGACGGTTTTGGTGACAACAATGAAGTCTATACTGATCTGGTACCTCCTCAAGAAAAGAGTGCTATCACTGCCCTTATTGAATTATCGAAGGAGTATGAGGGTAAGAATTTATTAATACATCACAATAACATGTGATTTGGTGTTCTCCAAACTTGCAAATCGAATATCGATATTTTATCATTCGATAAAAAAAATATGTCCTAGTAATGCAACCGGATGTGGTACTACCATGGTATATTTTTCATCGTACACTATCTTTCTTTTTTCTTCTTTCTGCCTTGCGTTATCCCGGCTTAGTGCCAGGGTCCGCCTTCCTACTTAAACGCCTCCACTTCGCCCGATCTTGAGCATCCTCTATAGTGAGACCATTGGCTCTCATGTCATTCATCGTACACTATACGTTACTTAAATTTGATGACACATTTTTATAACATTTTGTATATTATAGGTATATTTTTTTGTATAAGTTTTGCAAAGAAGTCGTAATGGGGAAGCCCATATTCAGCAGTAGATATAAGCTAAGTAAATATTTCTTATAAAAAAAATATCATCTGCCCTAAATACTTTCACTTGCCCTTATCCCAATTACAGTGGAGTCAGCGTCAGAGCTGTCATTGAACCAGCTTTTTAACACATATGTTAGAGAAAGATGTGGCTTCTATATTTTACGACCGGCCGGGCCGCCTCCCCTACGTCAAATCCTCTTATTAACAAATATTACTACATATATTTTTAATTTTCTATTTTTTACAGGACAGTTATCAGTAGTCACAATTGGAACATTAACCAACGTTGCTATTGCTCTTAAATATGATCCTGATTTCTTGAATCGATTAACACAGTTGTATATAGGGGCTGGTCATATTTATAGTAAGTAAGCTACATACTGTTACACAAATATTCGTTTTTAACTAGCTTGCGTGAAAGTATTATTCCAGAATAATTGTCACTTATATCTAATTTTTACTCAATTTTAAACCCGTATTCTGTTTCATAAAAAAGTTTCATACAAAGTTAACCCCTCTTAAACTGAAATTTCTAATAATTTATTTTTAGCAAGCCCCTTATTATACAAATTATCTTCTGACTAAATTTTGTGATCCTACCTTTAGAGATTTTGTGATTAATCAGTGAATTAGTGAGTGCTATTTCGCTACCTACTACCGAATCAGTTCCATTTCTAGAATTGAATTATCCTCTAGAAGACAGTCGTCGTGCTAAGATGATGTAAGTTTATTTCACAGGCACAGAAGACCCTTTACCAGAATTCAACGCCCTGATGGATGTGGAAGGATACCACGTGGTTATGCAGCACGCCATTCCCGATAAAGTCACCATTTTCCCTTACTCACAGACGAGAGCATATTGCAACTTTAGCAGAGTAAGTAAGCAGTCTAAGGAGCAGTGGCAGCGTACTTAATCTGAAAAGCGTAAGAATTAAATCCCAGTTTGGGCTATCACAATTTGAGTTTGAGGTTGGGACTTAAAAACTACAGTGCTTCGGGATTGGAGTTTGTGCTCTCGTCGCATATCACACCATGGGACGAATAAGCTCTAAAAATGGTTTATTAGTTATACCTCCGTCTTTCTAATCTATTGCAATTTTCTTAAATTAGTCGAAGTGTGAAGAGTGTGGATCAATTTTGACGATTGTTTTTGTATTCGATAGGGTTTCCTTTGTTAGCGCTCCCTTTTTTTTATAGCATAGGCCGGCAAACGAGCAAGAGGGTTACCTGATGGTAAGTGATCTCCACGGCCCATGTACGTCCACAATACTAGAAAAATCATGGCCGCGTTGCTAACCTTAAAGGAAAGAGATAGTTAGGTATTGGGAAGGACAGGGGGATTTGAGCCTCCGGATATCTCACGCAAAAACGCAGCAGCTAATTTACGTCAGTTTTCTGTGAGACAGTGGTAATGATCCGGTCGAGCCTGCCTATTCATGCTGTAGACAAAACTGTGTACAGCATGGCTCTACCACTCAAAGAATTCCCTTTTAAATAATTCCACCTTTAAGAAGGAAAATCAGGTTTGAAACTTGGAGAATGAGAAATGAGAAAATCTTGGAGATTTGTTAACATCAATCATTTTATTTCAATAGCACTGACTCAAAAATCACTGCTTAGTTTCATGTTACCTTTTTAGTTATTTTGACTCGAGCTGTTTTTGTTAAAAACTTTTGATACTATTAAAACTTGGTTCCAGGATTGGAGAGAAAATAAACTAGGTGCTGTGAACACATCAATTATGCGAGAACAGAATAAACATGAAAGAGTATCATTGAAGAAAAACGACAGATGGCTGTCTTTGGACCCATCGGTCGTTGCGACCTTCGTCAAACCTGGTTTAGTCAAAGAGTACAAATATGTGAAGAATGATATTATTATGTGTGGTCTGTATAGTAGAATTATTTTGATTATTAATGTTTGTATATAGGAAAAGGTATGCAAAGAAAAGAAAACCCAAGAAACACACATGCAATATATAACAAAAGTCTTAAAATTACCAATGGCGTCATTGATCTATTTTCTGGCCTAGGTCTTGGGTTCAGTTCCCAGGTCGGATAATAATAAATAAATAAATAATAATAAATACACCCAACAGTCACATACAAAGTCCTGACCCCACAGTAAGATAAGAGTCTTGTGTCGTGGGTATCAGGAACTACAAGAGACTTTCGGTCTGACAACACACAAACCCTGAAATAAATATTTATGGATCACACAAACATTTGCCTCGGTGCGGGGATCGAACCCGCGGCTTCTCGCTTCACAGCTGGATACTCGCCCGCTGCGCCACGGAGACTGTCATAATCATATTTTTTTGTTTTTAATTTTAAAATAACACTAGAATTGTCCTGTATTGGAATTTATACCACTTATGGCGGTAGGCTCACCCCTATTTCACCATGAGACGGAATTAAGCTCGGCGAAACGTGGGTGCATCACTAGTTGTACCTCTGTCTGCCCACGGTACCACGGTCCCACGATGTCATATGGCGAACTTATCGCCAAATCGGACTCAAACCGAAACTCCGGGCTGTTACTGAGCATTTCATGATAGAAAAAGCCAATATCACTTACCCGAACCGGGAATCGAGCCCGACACCTCAGCATAGCAGGCGTACCGTGTACGTAATACAACTTTGCCACCGTGGCAGTCGCCACCCATTCATGATGCAAATTAAATTTAAATATGAAGTTTTTTTTACAGTAACACACATAGTCCTGACCCCTCAGTAAGATACGAGTTTTGTGTCGTAGGTATCAGAAACTACGAGAGACATTCGGTCTCACAATACCTAGACCCCGAAACAAATATTAGTGGATCACACAATTTGTATCGATGCGGGGATCGAACCCGCGGCCTCCCACTTCACAGCCGGCTGCTAGCCCGCTGCGCCACGGAGGCTGTCAATTGACCAAGTTGATCCAAATCTCTCAGTTGAGCCAAATAAGTTCTTTTCTTTAAGTTTTTTTTTACTCTTTTAGCGTATTGACATGTGTTCAAGCGACTGCTATTTAAGACTCTTTTCATATTCCAGGTGATAAAAGAGGTATAAATACAAACAAATACGTTGAAAAAGAGAAAGCTAATGCCAGAATGGTGTATTCAGTAAAGGATGAAGAATACAGACAATTTCTGTTACAAGTATTTGCAGCGGGGGAATAAGATAAAATAAAACAAATAATGATATGGTTTTATGGTACTCGATGGCATATACTTCTTCATATGATAATAAAAACTACGCATACACTAGTGGCTTTACTCTTGAATCCACTTCCGATCTTTCTGTTATGAGAAATTGTCCAAAGGTTTTTAAAAATATGTTTTTAAAGTTAAGGGTGACTTTATTGGTTTTAAAGACAAGTGTCACCGATGGCTGATGAAATCCGACTGGCTTATTATTCCTTATAGAATGAAATATTGAAATATTGTGTGGCTATCGTGAACTACTTGGTATTAAAATATTATCCTATCCGTTACGGCTCCAACTTGCGCTCTGGATGATTGTAAGCGGGGGACCAGGAAAATGTATTTCCTTGCGATAGTGAAGAACTAAAATGTTGGCTTATGTATGCAGATAATATTTTAAGTTCAACGACTGTTACTTGTAAAAACTTTTTACATTTTTGTCGAGTTTTGGGAATATGGTATAAATGTAGCTGAAGGGGGTCCACCGGGACCAACTAAATTTTGAAAGTGGTCTATGAGAAAAACGTCTGGGAACCTCTGGTCTAACCAGACCTTCAATAGAATCGATTATTAAAAACTATTCAGCTATTGTTGGTTCTTCAGTTGATCAATTAAATCGAAGCGTGTGAACCCGCTAGAATACACAAATAATTTGTAGACTCGTACTTAATTTTGATGATCTACAAAATTGGGCACAACGCCCTCATTTAGATAAAAACCAATATTATTTTAATTCGGGTCAAACTGTATCTAGCCTATCAACTGAGTACATTTTGTAGAGACATCTATCGGTATTCTGTGGAACTAAAAGGTAAGCACAGTTCGGTCAGAAATACGAAATAGTTTACAGAAATCCTGTAGATGGCTGTCTCATCTTAATTTTAGAACAAAGGTAGGTCCCTCGTATACGAGAGGCCGTCTGGGTTGGTACCACCGTTTTGTTAATTTCTGCCGCCAAGCAACAATGTGTAAGTACTATTGTGTTTCGGTTTGAAGGACATTGAAGCCAGTGAAATTACTGGGCATCATTAGACTTAAAATCTTATGGGACGTGTGTGTGTGTGTCTTGGGTGACGGGCGCAGTTCAGTGCCATGCAGTGTTTTGTAATTCAAATTTCTGTGTGGTGTTGCTTCTGTTTATGAGCAGGCGTGGCGCTTACCATAAGGCAAGCGCCTTGTTCGTCTCGTCATTCAATCAAATAAAAAAGAGACATTATATTGTTTATTTTTACCCGATAATAAGTGATCTCCACCGTCCATGTATGCCCACAATAGTAGAAAAGTCATAGCCACGTTGCCGACCTTAAAAGTAAGCGATAATTAAAGGATTGGGAAGGGGAAGGGATTTGGGCCTCCGGATATCTCACACACCGTACGAAACGCAGCAGTAAGCCGCTACTTTACGTCAGTTTTCTGTGAGACAGTGGTAACGACCGTCTAGCCGGCCCATTTATGCTGTAGACAAAACTGTCTACAGCGTGACTCTACCACTGAAAAATAAATAGCGAAGGTCCAACTCTACTCCAGAAAGAATCTGACGTTTTGATTCTTATCTTACGAGTGAGTGTGAGAGTGAGAGTGTAGTTATCAAAAGTGAATAAGTATTTTATAAAAAAAGGTGAGTTGCCAGGGATTGAAATATCTGGCATATATGGTTATGTACTAGATAGAACAGCCTATTATCAACTAGATTATGAAATCTTATATTTTTCTATGACGCAAGAAAACCATAATTTACAACTTTCTATTTTTTACGAAGGGAAAATATTATTTTGTCGTCTACAGCGTCAAACGCGAAAAAATTGTGTCATGAAGTAATAAAAGGAGTTTTTTTATCGCCACCATAAAATTGTGGGTCATTGCGTACACTGATTTTACGACGATTTTAATTTTTCTAATAAAAAACTTGTCAAGCACGATATTAGTTTTATACAGCGCTGGGTGCTGATACTCGACGTAGAATTTGAAGATGCTCTTTCCATTAGATTACTAAATAAATACACCCAACAGACACACATACTCCTGATCCCACAGTAAGTTACGAGTCCTGTGTCGCGAGTATCAGGAACTACGAGAAACTTTTTGGTCTCACAACACCCAGACCCCTAAACAAATATTTGTGGATTACAAAAATGTTTGTCTCGGTGAGGGGTGGAACACGCTACCTCTCGCTTCACAGCCGGCGACTCGCACGCTGCGCCACGAAGGCTGTCACTAAAAAATTAAATGTAATTGAAAAATGGCGACGCACAACAGTATGTATATTATCATTGGTCCGAATTATAACATCCATACAATCCATTTAAATACAGAATCTTACTAAATGCGAAAGTTTGGATGTTTGTGAGTTTGTGCATTTGGATGTTTATTAGTCAATCCCCTATTTTTTCCTGGCACAGCTGAGTACACTACCGTGATGTTAAGTAAAGTACACTCTAAATATAATACCGACCACTAAGACATTGCGTCCCTCGATGGGCGCCAGAATTATGCTAGCTTGAACTTACTGCATATGCATTGGCTGACCCCGGAACGCGACTTGCCAAAACGAATCACTATGACGTGATTTTCACCAGGCAAAACACAAAAGAAACGAGACATACAGGTAATTTTACAAGGTTGTAGGTCCTTCGTATGCGAGAGGCCGCCTTGGTACCACCGCTTCGTCAATTTCTGCCACGAAGCAACAGTGTGTAAGCACTGTTGTGTTTCGGTTTTTCGAACATTGAACCCAGTGACATTACTGGGCATTATGAGACTTAACATCTTATGTCTCGGGGTGATGAGCGCAGTTCAGTGACATGCAGTGCTTTGTAATTCAAAGTTATATGTGGTGTTGCTTTTGTTTATGGACAGGCCTTGCTCGTTTAGTCATTCAAGCAAATAAAAAAAAACTGTGCAAATAAACGTAAACATAATCCGGAGTAGACCAATTAAATCCAAGGTGAAACGTTTCGAAACCGCAATCACCGCTTTATTGCAAGTATTAAATTCAACTCTAAATTTGGCCCATCATCACGCCAAAGGATTAACCTTAATTATCTTAATCACAAGTTGCGCTGTTCTGACAGTACACACAGTTGTTAATTCAATCCAATCTGAACCCAACATTTCACCACGAGTTTTTCAGTTTATATAGTTATTTAGATATCCCTCCAGTTTCACTGCAGGCGTCTGCCCTGTTCCCGAAGGTCTTAGCGTGATATACATATAAATATTGCAGAATAATTTCTGTACATTATGGTAAAAATTGAATCTAAATCCATTCCATATTTCAGGAGAAATAAGCGGAAAAATCGACACAAAGACAGACGCAGATATATCCTTGAGTGGAAGAGCCACGCTGTAGACAGTTTAGGCAACAGCATGAATGGGTCGACCGGGTTGATGCCTGTCTCACAGAAAACTGACGTAAACTAGCGGCTTGCTGCTGCGTTTCGTAGGGTGACTGAGATATCCGGAGGCCCAAATCCCCAAATCCCATTATCCCTTTCCTTTAAAGTCGGCAGCATAGCCATGATTCTTATCATACTGTGTCATGCAGTGCTTTCTAATTCAAAGTTTTGTATGGTGTTGCTTCTGCTTATTGGCTGACATGGCACTTACCATCAGGCAAGTGACTTGCTTGTCTCGTCTTTTAAACTAGCAAAAAAAGAAACACATAACAGCAATTTAAAGTGGCTTACAGGGTACCTATAAGATTGCTTGAATTGACTTCTAACTTTAGCCAATAGACGTAGTTTTTTTCACCCGAGATACAATGGCTTTAATACTTAGGAGAATAGACGAAATAGGTACTTATATTAATAATAACGATACTAATATGGCCTACTACTAGGTCCGGCATCTTCTAATGAGACAGGTTAGATTTTTAATCCACCACACTTGCCTAATGCAGCTTGGTAGACTTTCCATAACCTTGAAACTCATCACCAATCCATTCTACTCCTATTAGGTTATTCCTGCTGTCTAAAAATACATTATAATTGACTACTCTTTTTAGCAGTGTGTCAGTTTGAAAGACACATTTTACACAAACAACGATGAAAACTTTAGCAAATGGTGCTATAGAAGTAAACGCACGACTAAGATCTAATTTCAAGATGATCGATCGGGTCTAGGAGAGTTTGCTAACTTAATGACCGTATCAAATAACGGATATTATGTCACCCTTTCTTTAACTTTCGGTCTACTTGTATTTTTATAGCATAGACCGGCAAACGAGCAAGTGAGTCACCTGATGGTAAGTGATCTCCACCGCCCATGTACACCTACATTACACATCATAGGCGCGTTTCCAACCTTAAAGGGAAGGGATAATTAAGGAATTGGGAAGGGGAGGGGGATTTGGGCTTCAGGATATCACACTCACCGAATGAAACGCAGTAGCAAACCGCTACTTTACGTCGGTTTTCGGTGAGACAGTGGTAACGACCCGATCGAGACAGCCTAAGGTGCATGCTCTTGGGGCTAGTTTCGAACCTGCCACCTACGTCTCGGCTGTGCGTACCTCCTCCTTTATCAGCTACCACTGGTTAACGGGTTTGTGAAGTCCAATAATATTACACAATACAGTCACAATGATTAAAATAATAATTTACATTACCTCACATCATCATCTCATTATGTCTGTTATTTTTTGTTGTGATAAATTTTAAGAAATATTTTAATATCTGGCTAACTTTAACATCTTCGCCAGATTACGTCACTTACGCCACTTTAACATCTTTGCTAATCGGTTACGTCTAGACTGCATAATAAGTTCTCTGTAGGTTTCATTTATATGTTGATCGTCCGCTCATTTACCTATCAATGCAGTCAATCCAAAGGTTGCCCGGAAGAAATTTTCACAAGGTGGTAGTTCCCTAGTATGTGAGAGGCCGTCTGGGTTAGTACCACCACTTTGTCTATTTCTGCGGCCAAGCAACAGTATGTAGCACTGTTGCACCTGGACCACTTTGGGAACTAAGGCTTTAAACAGATCATCATCATTATCAGCCAGATATATGATACAAATAATATCGTAGGCTTTTCGTCGCCAAGATTATTGTAGCACAGGTGTGGATTGCCACGTAACCGAAGCGCCGTAAACGGAGCAATTTGCTAAATGTCACCCTGCCACGCTCTTACCGTTCTAGCAATCTAGGAGATAGGGGAGGGAATTGGCGTATAACTTGGGGGTCAAAATATAAACCCGTTTGTTGATTTTTTTGGCAATGAAATAAGCTTCTTTGTGAGCTGGAAAAATGATTACAGCAACTATAACTACTATCCCACTAATATGAAAGTTTGATAATTTGTGAGTTTGCAAGGGTTTATCACCACCACAATGAATATTTGTTACTATTTTATATTATTTTCACAATATATTCTGTGAAAATTATGTGGTTATGGTTTAAAAGATAGTCCTTTAAAGTAGATAATGGCGTAGGCTTGTTACTAGGGTTTTATTTGCATATCTTGGCCACAAGTTGTGTGGTATAGCCAGAGTGTACACAGTTTTAGTTTTCTATAGGCCAATTTATTATAAAAAAGAAAGAAAGATTGATTGAACGGAAAATAATTTCAAAGATCTAATAAATAAACGGATCAGATATGTGACAAATGGCATGATATAAAGGAGTCCTATAGGACATTATCATTATCATTATATGTATAAATAACAGTGAGACCTTATGAACTATGGATGATGATGTGATACTGTCTTTCTAAATTTACACCTATATTATTTTATACTGGACCAAAATCCTATATAGATAACAACAGTATGTATAGGATATAATATTATCGTTAATCATGAAATATCCAAAACCAAATACAAAATCCTAAACTGACCCCCGTTGCAATCCTTAGTACGTCCCTGTACGAGGCGGTTTCCTTATTTGCAGGTCATGATTGCGACGTAGATGTTCTGAATCATGAGTGAATGAAAGTGTGGTCATATTCCAATAACGAGAGCAAGTGAATATGCTTTTAGAATACAAAGTTATTGAATGAAATCCAGAAACCAACGATTCATATGCTAATAAGGGTGTTCAAGGGTGACTATATACCAGGTGACCTATTTTCTCGGTTGCCGTATAAACTATAAAAAACAATAACCGACTTAAAAATGTGGAGATTTTCAATTCAACGCGTATATATTTTTTTGATTTTTCTATGTATATACATCGATTTATCCGCCAATTTTGGAACGATTTAGTTGAAAAAAAATCATTCAATAATATTTGGTAGCTATGAGATATCATATAAGTTTAGCAATTTTTTTGTCTTCATCATAGTTATGATCAAATGACTAAGTACGGAATAAAAAAATTAAACTCCTCAACGGCCAATTGCTCACTTGTTGCGATTGTGTTATTTTGTTGGAATTTACAAACCATAGCTGTACCTAACACACAAAATTAAAAAAAGAAGTGTGTGTGTGCAATTCACACACGGCAGAAGTGAAACTTCAGAAAAGTAGCCTACAAGAGAATGAGATAAAAATAGAGTGTCAGTGGTATTAGGATAATTAAAATGTTTATTATTTTTATAATACTTTTACCTAGCTTAAAAATTATTTAAAATTTTAATGCGAAATATTACATTTATATTTCATATATTTACATACTTAAGATCTTGTTTCTTTCCAACCACTTTAGTGACGCCTTTTTCGTTTCATCAAATTTTCAAATCACAACGATTCTAAAGAAGTTTCACTTCAAAAATAAAATAAGTATTCATAAAATTTAAAAACCGACTACAAAAAAATAACACAGATAAGCTAAAAATAACAATTGCTATCCCTTTAGAGTCACCACATGTGTGCTGCCTGTCAAGTGAAATTGCACTCTAAAGAGACCAAGATAAACTGTTATTATTGACTTCTCAGTACTTTCTTTTTCACGTCGGTTTGCTGTGAAATAGTTGTAACAGTTCTGTCAAGACAAAACGGCATACACCGTGCGTCTGTCACATACAAAATAGTTTTCATTAGTAAACTCAGAGCAAGATACAAAGTTGCAAAGATGGGCGAGCGTTTTATTGAAAATCCGTGAGATATTGACGTGTTTCCGAACACGTACAGGTTGTATTTTGCAAAGATAAACCTGTTTGCCTAGGATGCGCAAAAGAATTAGAAATCTCAGCACGACACGATGTGTAATCTTGTGGAATTTTTCATAAGGCTACATACATACAGTACTTTACTTTTACTTGGTGGTAGGTTCTTTGCCCATTTGAGCAGCAGTCCATTGACCATTGACAGACTATTTATCCCGCCCGCTCTCCCTTGCGTGCATAGTACAGCTCTGCCCCGTGGGTCGTAGTGTGGTGATATATAATTATGAATTGTGGTTGCCAGGAAACAAATATATCGTGTGAATATGGACCATCGGTCAAGTTATTCATCTATTACATGGTAACACACAGATTACAATTTTCAAACATTTGCGAAAGGAATTATACGTGAAACCACGTGTCTTGTCACTGCAATAATTGGACCTTTTTTTTTTATTCGAGCACGACAAAGTGACTGCACTACACCTGATGGTAAGCGTAGTGCAATCCAAAAAAATCAGCGACCACCAACAAACAATGAGTTTATCGGTGGTCACCAGAGTCATGCCGGCCAGTATAAATGCTTATTCCCTCTTTGGAGAGGAAAGAAGCAAATCGACTGAGATTGAATTACTGACGCAAACAGGAACCAACCCCCTGCAAGTTCTAATATAGATACTGATTTAGTTTTACTAAATTCAATAATTTAAATTGATTTTAATACTGTATTTTTTATAAAGATGTAGATGGAACATATTTCATGCCCAATTGTCCAAAAAACTGGGAGATAAAATTAGTTTAAATTATTAAATTTCATAAAACAAAATCTGTATCAACATTAGGACTTGCTGTGGGTTGGTTCCTTTTTGCGTAACAAGGTCCAATTGTACTCAATTTCACAGTCGTTGTCAAGAAAAGTTTCATACAAAGTTCATCGTATCACTACCACAAAAAAGAAATTGTACTACTTTACTTTCCACGCTTTGGTGTAGAAAGGACTTTAATCGAATTTAAGACGCGAGCTCTGCCAGGTGATACAAGATTAATGTTTTCTCGTGAGGTTAAAAAATGGCAACAGGAATTTATTTTTAAATGTTTATATTAAAGTTTCTTGGTAAGAACTTAAATAAAATTATTATTTGAGTGAAACTTAGGCATTATTTTTTATGTAAAAGTGGACAATTACGTAGATGGAACACCTGATGGTAAATCATAGGTAATTTGCACAAGTCTTATAGGTTTTATAAAACATATCTCAATACCATCGCAATGGCATCGACTCTAAAATTCCTGACTCTACTATATTTCGCATAGTTTTTTTAAATTTTGTGGCCTATAAAAATGTTACAGTACATATTACATAACATATAAAAAAATTAAAACAGCAAGAATCACGCTCTAGATACACATGGGAATGTTAATTGAAGACTCAAGTTGATACGTCATACTGCTGGCGGATAAAATTTAACCTGATGTTATGAGACAGGCTCTTAATTAACCATTACTTTAAATAACGTAAAAGTAAAATGTTTGTTTATATTTACATAGTATAAAATGAAGTCGCTTCCGCTGTATGTTCGCTTCGATCTTTCAAAATCAAAATCAAAATCAAATCATTTATTGAATCAGTAAAATGTCAAACATTATTTAGGTTCAGTCAAATTTTAACTCTACCGCCAGTTCGGAATGCTGATTCGTTAAAGAAGAACGGGCAAGAAACTCTAACGTTGCTCTTTTCTAAACTTATTACAATATATATTAGCACTACATATATTGAAGTATTATTTATTTGAGTTAGAGCAGCTCAATTTATGCCAATAAGGAACTATTTAAACTATTCAACGGATTTTAATGCAGTTTTCAGCAGTAGATAGAATGATTCATGAGGAAGGTTTATATGTATATCACGCTATAACCCATGGGAGCAGGGCAATAACACACAGGTGAAACAGCGAGGGACATACATACATATTATAACACAGGATATGAAATATGAATAATATTGTGTAATTTAAATATTCTTATATATACAGTAGAATCCCGATTATCCGGATCAATTAAAACCAGGGGTATTCCGGATAATCGAAAATCCGGATAATCGATTTTAAAGTCAAATAAAAAATTTAAAAACTTTTTTGTTATAGAAAGGGACATGCGTTATTTAGTATTTTAATAATGCGTATTTTAATACGATATATAAAAAAATCGAGTAGCCTATATAATTTAAAATGTTGGTTGGAAATAATTTGTGATTAATCTTTGACGTAATGAATCACATTTTACAAGGTGGTAGGTCCCTCGTATGCGAGAGGCCATCTGGGTTGGTACCACCGCTTTGTCTATTTTTGCCGCCAAGCAACAGTGTGTAACCACTGTTGTTTCGGTTTAAAGGATATTGAAGCCAGAGAAATTACTGGGCATTATTAAACTTAACATCTTATGTCTTGGGGTGAAGAGCGCAGTTCAGCACCATGTAGTGCTTTGTAATTCAAAGTTCTGTGTGGTGTTTCTTCTATTTATGGACAGGCTTACCATCAGGCGAGCGCCTTGCTCGTCTCGTCATTCAATCAAATAAAAAAATCTTTTCATTGCGGCCAAGTCCCTGATACTTTGCTGGTGGGAGGATATTCGTATCCGACCGGATAGCGACCACCGTGCGTAGCGTACACTAGTGTTAAAACCTGCCATAGTAACCCACCTTGTGTGGGTCGCGTTCCAGGGTCAGCCAGTGTATATCCGGTTCTGCCGAGGGGCTAGCGACATGACTTGATGGTTGGTTGGGGCGGGTACAGTGGTACATTCTTGTATTATTGTGCCTGTATCAGTCATCCGCTTGTTCTGTCGCAGGCCCCTAGATTTGCTTCTTCCTTCTCCGAAGAGGAAAGAAGCATTATACAGGCCGGCATGATTCTGGTGACCACCGATAAACTCATTGTTTGTCGGTGGTCGCTGGTTTTTTGGACTGCACTACGCTTACCATCAGGTGTAGTGCAGTCACGTTGCCGTGCTCGGATAAAAAAAATACGCTTCAGTTGTAATAACTGTATGGGATACGATTTGTCCTGTGTTTCAAACCATTAAAAGCGCTATTTAGAGCTCCAATAGCTTCACATACATCACCAGTTTTAGTCTATCCTTCATCTTCTTTATCGTTACTTTTCAAATTATTGTTAATGAGTTCTTCATCAGTTAAAATGTGGAATTCAGGGCGGTCATTGAGAGATAACATTACTCCTTTTCGCTTAGACATTATAGATTTCTAACGCAAAACGTAAACAGAAATGTAAAAAAATACAACCTACATATTAGTTGGATGGTATCAATTAAAATGAAATAATAGCAAACACTATCGCGCGCACAAATGAGAGCAGCACCTACACATCGAAGGAAGGAAAAAAACTCGTCGTAAAATGTCTAGTTGCGCTGTCAAATCATTTCTACGACGGTAATTAGAGCCGTGAAGAATGAGTCCGGATAATCGGATATCCGGATAATCGGAGTCCGGATAATCGGGATTCTACTGTATATATATTTTTTTTTATTTTTTTTTATCCTGGCTCGGCAAAATGACTACGCCACACCTGATGGTAAGTGTAGCGCAATCCAGGAATAGTGTCGACCAACGACAAACAGTGTGTCTATCGTTGGTCGGCACGATCATGCCGGCCTGCCTAACTGCTTCTTCACACTCCGTTTTTCCGTTTATAGCTCTAATGATCCACCACCGCACTACGCTAGCGATGTGACTACATATCTCCTTGCATAAATAAAGGCTTGATGAAGCTAGTGACACAATTCATTCGAAAACTAATATTTCCAAAATAAACACCTAGCTCTGTAGTCATAACACATGTGACGAATAGTTTGTGGCAAGTGTCATTAAAGGGGAATAATATTTTTCGAAAAAACAATTCCATTGCGTTCCAAAACAGAATATGCTATGTTGAATTTTAAATAAAATCGAAAATGAATAATGATTCTTTTATTCTCATTTTTGTTGTTTATTTTCAATCATTAGTATAATAATAATGTAGAAAGTTTTTTTTTATAAATATTTCGCAAAAAAAAATCACGTTTTGCAGTACGTATTTTACATCATATTATGTACGTAGTTTACGCTATTAGTATCTTGAACGAAGAGCACTAACTACAAAGAGTCTGTTTGTATAGGACTGTTATTTTGTTAGGATAAAAGAAACCGCTCCCAAAAGCTATTTAGTAGGTGTTTTAGAGTTGTTTATTGTACCAGTTTTACATTTGCCATTCGAGCAAGTAAATGTAAACGAAGCTGTTTTAGTAGTTGAGTGAAAATAATACTTAATAACAATTCCACCAAAAAATATTTTTAAAAAAGGCTAAAGATCAATTTTACTTGCGCGAGGAAAAAAGAAATGGGTTAAAAATTGTGCCCAAGAACTACAAAAGTATAGCATTCTAAATATTATTATAAATACAAATGTGAGTCTGTTTGTTACGCCTACATCACTGAACCGATTTGGCTAAATTTTGGTATAAAGATAGATAGGACCATAGAGACGGTTATAGGATACTTTTTATCCCGGTAAAGGGTGTTCAAGCGGTTGGAGCCGCAAGCAAAATCTATCTATTATAAAGCATGAGCTATGAGCTATGTAATTAGCTAATAATTTGTAGAACGGCGTGACAATTTTCGATGCTTATTTTCAAAGTGAAAATAGTATTAAAAAATATAAAATATTAATGCCGAAAAATATTGTAAACTAACTTATGCTGCTTTGATTCTCAAGCCCCAACATAGCAGCTACACGTAGTTCTATTTTCATATAGGGACTTAGCTTTGACGATGTTACGTGTATCTAACGCGTTTGAAAAAATGAAATCACTTAATAAAAAAGATTTAGAGAAAAGATTATGTATAGTCAACAAAACACCTTGCAGCCTTCATGCAACAATACGCCATACTTTACTATGCAGTCGTCTGATGGGCCTTCTACCTTTGTGTGGTTTAATGAGTCCAACTAGCAGTGAATTAAGGTATGTATTGGAGAATATATGTATCTTTTTGCTGGTGGTAGGATTCATATACGCCCGGATAGCGACCACCGTACACATGGTGCTAAACCTGCCATAATAACCCACACACCTTGTGTGAATCACGTTCCAGGAACAGCCAATGTATATCAGGTTCTCCTATAATATGATATGATATGATGTGATGATAGATGAATGATAGAAATAAAAAACATAGAGTAATGTTGGTATAGAATAGCCATTACAATAATAATATTTTTGATGTAAATTACTACAACAAAGATTAGTTTGTAAGTAAAAACGTATTTGAAAAATGATTGATTTTTACACTGGCTCTTGGAACGCGATCGACACAAGGCGTGTGGATCACTATGGCAGGTTTTAACACCATGTGTACGGTGGTCTCTATCCAGGCGAATTTTTTTCATGTAAAAAAGGGGGCAAACGAGCAGGAAGCTCACCTGATGGAAAGTGATCACAACCGCCCATGAACACCTGCAACACCGGAGGGCTTGCAAATGCGTTGCCGACCTTTCAGGAAAGAATACGCTCTCTTCTTGATGGTTTCCAAGTCGTAACGGTTCGGAAGGACAGCTGGTTCCACAGAGTTCGGATATTTTTTTTTTGTATAGCAAAGGCCGGCAAACCAGCAAGTGGGTCACCTGATGGCAAGTGATCTCCACCACACATGTACGCCACTACCAGAAGAATCATGGGCGCGTTGCCGACCTTCGTTATGAATATTTTACCACCGGCAATGTATGTTCCGAGCTTCGTTGCTTCGTTACGGGTTTATAGAGTATCCCAGATCTCTACGAGTTATTGTTATAATAAACACGTTCTGTTTCACATGTTAATAACGGACTAGAATGTTAATGACGTGGGCTTACGGTTTGCTCACCGTTGTGTAAATTTCAACTGTTGCTTACTAGGGCTTGATTGCTTTCGAGGAAATATAAGGGTTTGTATTTTGAAGTACAAAGTGCTGATGGGAGGATACTTGTATCCGACCGGATAGCGACCACCGTACACTGGTGCTAAAACCTGCCATAGTGGCTCACCTTGTGTGGGTCGCGTTCCAGGGTCAGCCAGTGTATATCCGGTTCTCCCCAGGGGGCTTGCTCCTAACCTTTTTCCCATCCCTTTTTCTTTCCCCTCCCCCTTGGCCCTTTGGCAGGCCGGCATGATCTTGCCGACCTACGATGGACACATTGTTTATCGTTGATCGACACTATTCTTGGATTGCGCTACACTTACCATCAGGTGTAGCGTAGTCATTTTATCGAGGCAAGATAAAAAAAAAACTAAATTACTAGGTTAAAAGGTTCTACAACTGAGAGACCATCTGTGTTGGTACCACTGCTTTGTCTATTTATGCCGTCAAACAGCATTGCTATGTTTCGGTTGGAAGGACATTGAAGCCAATTTAGATTTCCAAAGCAAATAGAAATTACTGGCCATTATGGGTTTGGTCTACAGCATGAATGGGCCATCTCGACCGGGTCGTTACCACCGTGTAACCGAAAACTAATGTAAATTAGCGGCTTGCTGCTGCATTTAGTACGGTAAGTGATATTCGGATCCCCAAATCTCAATACTTCAATTGTCTTTCCTTTAAGGTCGGCAACGCGCCTATGATTCTTCTGGCATTGTAAGCGTACATGGGCGGTGGAGATCACTTACCATTAGTTGACCCATTTGCTCGTTTACTGATTGCTTATATGCATTAAGTTCAAACTTTGTTACATATATAGTAGTACTAGCTTTTGCTCGCGTCTCCATCCGCGTGATCTGCTTTTTCCGGGATAAAAAGTATCCTATCACCCAAGTCAGCTCATACCCTGTCGTATACCAAATTTCATCAAAATCCATTCAGTAGTTTCAGCGTGATTGACGGACAAACATCCAAACAAACAAACTTTCACATTTATAATATTAGTGTGATTCTCATTAGTGATGCAATTTGGTTGACCTCGTTATATAATCCACATTTCCACAAGCAAATGTAGTTTTTAAATAAACTATAAATAAAATGTTATATGTAGTGTGTAGATTTATTATACTGTCGAAAATGTGACGCAAGTTTTAATTAACGCTTTAATTTACGGATATGATGCCGTTACGTCGCCATCTGGGACGGTTTTGCGGCTTCAAAATAATTCATTTTGTATATTCAACAAAATGAAAATGACTACTTCTGTGGTACGGACGGCTGTGAAGCGAGAAGCTGAGGGTTCGATTCCCGCACCGAGACTAATGTTTAATAGTAAATATTTGTTTGGGGTCTGTTTTCTTCTTAAAGGGATTTAGACAGGCAGCCGGTCTATAAGCCAATTCATTCTGTAACATATTACGTTAAAATAAACAAAATATCTCGTTTTATGCATCAATACGGGTTATTCCAATATGATCCCACATTATACTTCTCACACAGTCCTGATCCAGCCAGTCACTGTAATAACTGAAATACAAAAAGAAATATTTAATTATTTTTCAAAGTTTTACAAAATGGAAAAAAGGGCAGATAAAAGGCACAGAATTATAAAATCGGTGTATCAAAAGATGACAAAATGTTTTAATAAAAATATCACAAACCCCAAAAAACTGAAAAGGTAAAAAAAGTAAATTACCTCTGAGTAAAGTCCGAAAATAAAAAACTGCTTTTTATTCCAGAAAAAGATTTTCCCGTGGGCGAAGCTGCGAGCAAAAGCTAATTTATAAATGAATTTGTTGCAATGCTTCTATTGCTAATGGATATTGATTTTGAATATATTACTTTTGACCTTATAAGCCCTGATTTTAACGGAGTTAAAAAGGGGTGCTGTATTCGACACGTATGTATGTAAATTTTTCGCGATTTTCTCAAAAACATAGGAATTGATTATATCATTGTATGATCACAATGTTAGAAGAATCGTGGACGTGTTGCTGACCTTAAAGGGATAGGATTGTAAACAGGAGGGGGGATTTGGGCCAACGGATATCTCACTCACCATAGAAAACACAGTAGTAATCCGCTACTTTACGTCGGTTATCTGTGAGACAGTGGTAACGATCCAATCGAGCCAGCCAATTCATGCAGTAGAATCCATAACGCCCAGTAATTTCACTGGCTTTAATGTGTCTCAAACCGAAAAGCAGCAGTACTTATATGCATGTAAGCAGGCAGCTCGACAGCATAAATAGACAAATCAGTGGTAACAGCAAGCTCTAACTTCACGTCGCTTTCTGAGTCAGTGGTAACAGTCCGGTCAAGCTGATGCTTTTAGGTTTTACTATATGGAGGCTATCGTTTTTGTTCCAGGTTCACTTTTCGATCCCTGTACACTATATACTACATGGTGACGCTTTTTGGTCAAATATTTATGTTTGTGATGACTTGCTGTTGGCTTTTTCAAAATGGCATCTCTTTACCGAACATCAGTGAGTACGAAAACATTTATTTTATTTCTGTATGAACTTCATCATCATCATCATCAGTCGCAGGACATCCACTGCTGAACATAGGCCTCCAGCAAAGATTTCCAGACCAACCTGTTGGAAACGGTCCGAACTTATTGAAGAGTAATTTTTTTTTTTTTTTTTTATCCTGGCTCAGCAAAGTGACTACGCTACACCTGATGGTAAGTGTAGCGCAATCCAAATATAATATCCAAAAATAGTCCAAAAATAATCCAAAAATACTGAATTACCGGTGATCCGTAAACATTAATATTGTTTCAAACCGCATTCTAACTTTAAACAAGGTTTTTAAAGAGTAGTAAATATGGTAACCCATACAAACTGGCCAATTTGATAGCCTTCGTGGCGCAGTGGGCGAATAGTCGACTGTGAAACGTGAGGCCGTGGGTTCGATCACCGCACCGAGACAAATATTTGTCTGATCCACAAATATTCGTTCCGGTATCTGGGTGTTGTGAGACCGAAAAGTCTTTCATAGTTCGTGATACCCACGATACAAGACTCGTATCTTACTGTGGGGTCAGTGCTATGTGTGTGACTGTTGGGTGTTATTATAAAAAAATAGACCTAGTTTAAAGTTAGAATACGTTTTGTAATCAAATATATCCTCTGGGTTACGACCGCTATGTCTGTTGTCGGTGAATTAATGTTGGAGGCTGTTATGGTTAGGTTAGGTCAAATTTAAATGCTACAAGTATTTACGCCACACGTTGGTTAGTTAAAGATTTTTTATAACACAGGCCGGCAAACGAGCAAGTGGGTTACCTGATGGAAGGTGATCTTCAACGCCCATGAATATACATAGTAACTGAATAATCATGGATGCATTGCCGACCTTAAAGGAAAGATACAGTTGACGGTTAGAAAAGGTAGAAGAATTTGGGCCGCCGGATATCCTATTCATCATACAAAACGCAGCAACAAGCCGCTACTTTGCGTTAGTTTTCTCTGAGACAATTGTAGCGTCAATTATTTTTTTTCTGCACACGACATAATGACTGCTGTACACCTGATGGTAAGCGTAGTGCAGTCCAAAAAACTAGCGACCACCGACAAAATGTGCGTTTATCGGTGGTCACCAGAATCGTGCCTGTATGAATGCTTCTTCCATCTTCCTTTTTTTTCTTTCCTTCTTCTCTTCTTTTCTCTTTTTTTAGATTATTTTACCAATTAATTTTATTAGTAGTTCGTATTTATTGTAATTTTGTTTCAGCGAATTTGGTATTTTATTCATCCAGTCTCGTATCATCATTAATTTTGCTGAACATTGGCAGATTTTGGCCCCAGTTGATAACAAAGGCAGAGGCGATTGAATCAACACTACCACCATTTACAAACAACGTCACTTTATGGTGTAATATTACCATGGTCTTAACTTTGGTGGCAGCTTTGGGTAAATTTAAGTCAAATATTAAATCCTAATATAACTGCAAAACGTAGGTAAATAGCCTGAAATTTTAATCTAATCATAGTACCTTTGTATGCTCACCGCTGTTTATACCACAGGCAGAATGGTAACTGGATCTGAACCACCCAGTGATAATAACCCGGTTTAACCTATCCTCACTCTGTAGACAAAACTAGGAAACAGGTGTGAGTCTTTGTATATGTATGTGATAAAAATACTAAATTGATTGTTCTTAGAAATTCCTTGCCCTCTTTTTTGGCGGTGAAAAGATAACACGCGTACAATATTTCATGATATCAAAGCTAATAAGTTAATGTGTCGAAGGAGGCACCTCACACACCTGATGCCCACCGGTACTTCGAATAAGCTGTATTTATGCCCTAAGTAAGACCTCAAAAAAATGTAATTTATATAAAAAATATCGCGGGCGTAAGTTTTTAATCCGAACATATATTTTTTTCAGAGTATTTTAGACAATTAATGTTTGAATTTATGATTATGCATCCACCTTGTAATACCCTGATTTGACGTGTATTTAGTTTATTTTTACCACTGATTTAACATTGTATACTGCATGTTGACTGCCTCGGTGGCGTATTGTAGACAGTTGTATTGTAGACAATTTTGTCTACAGCATGAATGGGCCGGTTTGACTGTATATCTAGTAACTTCAGGCCGGCAAGATTCTACCGACCGTTGAGTGGCTGTGTTTCTTGACTGTCGAAAATATGTTTGGACTTCACTATACTTAACATCAGGTCCAGTAGTCACTTTGCTGTGCCAGGATAAAAAAGGTGGCGCTGCTATCAAGTTCTAGGTTCTTATTTATTTATAAAGATTTTTCGCATTCCACATCCCTTCAATATTTTTACGCAAATTGTCTATTGAGAACTCGATAAGATTTTTCAAAGTATGTGAAGTCTGCCAACATACTTTTGGCCAGCGTGGTGGACTAAGGCCTAATCCCTCTCATTCAATAGAGGAGGCCCGTGCCCAGCAGTGGGACATATATAATACAGGGCTATTAAAAAATATATATTATATGTTGCGGGTGAAATTGCGCAGCACAGTCGGTCATAAATATTCTTTAGTTTTAAAATTACGGACAATTTTCAGTTGAGCATCTACTCTCGGTAGTCTACGGGCTCGCTGTGGCTTATTCTTGTAACGCTAAGGATACATACGAAACGTTTTCCCGCCTCAACATGCCATGGATTTTCGACTACACTCCCTACACACTGTGGAAAGGAATTTTAAGCGAGGTATGCATTCTTCGAACGCTGTTGTTTTTACCAGGAAGTATTTTGAAAAATTATTAGATTTGCTATATTTTTTTAGTAATGGCCGGCAAACGAGCAAGTGTGTCTGATGGTAAGTGATCTCCACCGCATATGAACATCCATAATACCAGAGGAATCATGCAAATTCGACTTTATAGGAAAGGGATGATTAAGAGATTGGGGCCTCCTGATATGTCAATCACCGAAACGAAACAGAAAACTGCTACTTCACGTTGATCTGTAAGTCAGTGGAAACGACTCTGTCGAGCCGGCCCATTTATGCTGTAGATAAACTCTATAGCATGGCTCTACCACTTAAAAATACCACATGTAGCTTTTGCGGTTTAAAGTGAATTCCACGATACCGGTTTAACTTAGTGTGGGGTCAAGACTATGTGTGAATGTGGGTCTATATTCAAGCTAATAAAAAAAATATGGATGGAGAAATAAATTTAGCATATAATTGTAAACCGAATACTAAAAATAATTAAGGCGGCATAATAATTTGAAACCTTTAAACTGTAACTGGCACACGCAGATTAATGTTTCGGCTAATGATGCTTGAATTAAACTATACATTAGCGGCGCTAGACTCGCCCGTCAAGAACATTAATTATATTTAAGACTCTCAAGACACAGGCGAGTCTAGCTTGAGCGCTACTGATCCTTTTTTTTTAATATCTACTCACTCACTTTGATAAATGAATTATTATTCATTAAGAAATATTTTTTGTTTGCTTTAATGACGAGACGAGCAAGGCGCTGCTGGTAAGCGTCACGCCTGCCCATAAACAGAAACAACACCACACAAAACTTTGAATTACAAACCACTACATGGCACTGAACTGCTCTCGTCACCCTGAGAAATAAAATTTTAAGTCTCATAATGCCCAGTAATTTCACTGGCTTCAATGTCCTTCAAACCGAAACACAACAGTGCTTACACACTGTTGCTTGGCGGCAGAAATAGACAAAGTGGTGGTACCAACCCAGACGGCCTAATTATTTAATGCACAACACCTAATGTACAATAGTTTAAAAAAACGAGTAACAAACAACAATACAAGGTACTTACATATTACAATATTCATGGCGTCGACTCCATGTGACTGTTAGGGCGCGTTCACATATAATGTCCGTTTTTACAGGATCCTTTTTAACGGATCCGTCGCTACTGGAGACAGTATTCACACACACCCCGCAAGCCTCGCGCGGTTTCGATCCGATAAACGGATCAGTATACTGGATTCGGAATACTGTATTATGGTGTGAACTGGCTCATACAACTACATACGCTAATAATACATACGTTTAAACGGATCTGTAAAACGGATTGCTACTTATTTTATCGGATTGATATTTTTTACTAGATCCGGTATACTGTATTCTGTGTGAACTCGCTCATTCAACTACGCTACGCTAATAACACATACGTTTAAACGGACCTGTAAAACGGACGTTATATCTGAACGCGCCCTTAGGTGTATTTATTATCATTATTAAATTGAATCACTACTCATTTGTAGTAATCTGATTGCATTCAGTTTGTTGTTAGTCTCCTCATACTTATAAGTCTTTGGCTTATAGATAGTTTTTTCTTTAGCTTCTCAGATAATCAGATTGTCCACAGCCAACACAAATTATTAGGTAAAACCTCTTTCGGTATCCCTACGGTCCTAGTAATTGTAGCTGTAAAAAATTAGTGCACATTTACTTCAATTTTTTTACAGATATTCAGTATTCAATCTACGTTTATATGGAGCTATAACGATCTACTGTTAATGGTGATAAGCATTTATTTAACCGAACATTTTACTGTTCACAATGAACTGTTGAAGAAAGCTGTTACAGAGGTATGCATTAGTCTTAATTAGTTCACATTTACTGTTGAAATAAAAGCTGTAGGAGAAATTTATTGCTGCGGAACATGAGTTCTCTCATGGGAGAGAATATGACGCAACGAGTAAATGGCTCGCCTGATAGTGTTTTATTGCCGATTTTATTACCAGAAAATGCATATACATATGCATACAATGCCAGACGAATGGAGGTACGACCTTTAAAGAAACGGGGTTTGGTAGGGAGGGTGATGGTATTTAAACTCCAGAAATTTGAGGTTCGAAAGTGGGATCAATGTGGCTTGGGAGAGATAGGCGTAGTAAATATTATGGGGTATGGAAATTTAAAGAAATGGAAAGAGTCTGGAGTCTAGAGGAAAGTGCGAATATGACAATCAGTTGGTTCTAGCTGTTTCTAAGATAAATGATTAAAGATGCAACGCCAATGACAGTAATGCGCTTTACACCAAAAAAAATCTATGCATAGGTTGGATATTGTTCACAAATGTAGAGTCCTGCCCATGGTTTTTATTATTCTGTATCCAGTATAATTCAATATAGGTACTCGACTATATACCAAAATAAGTGTATAGAAACATCTTACCAATAGTCTTTTTCTGCATTTTTAATAAATTATAAAATTTTATAAAAAGCATCGCGAACAAATTTACATACATACGTATGGGTCGAATGCAGAACTAACTAGTAAATACCCCTTTTTAAGTCGGTTAAAATGTCTTCATATTTACAGGAGAATTTTTCCAGTGCTGAATTTCGTACGCAGTATTTGAAGATAGTGCGTTTAGTAAGATTAATTAATGGGCAGATTGGAATTTATATACTTACGTCCTTTGGCATTAACTTGTATTGGATTTGCACTCAGTTATTTTATAGCCTAAAGTAAGTAACAATAACTTATATTATTATAGCTTATAATAGTTAATTATACTCGTAAAGTAATTTATGGCTATTGATTGATGTCGATGGCCTTCGTTGGGCCCAGTGGGCGAGTAGCCGGCTACGAAGCGAAAAGCCGATGGTTCGATTCCTGCACCGAGACAAATGTTTGTGTGATCCACAGATATTTGTTTCGGGTCTGGGTGTTGTGGGACCGCAAGTCCCTCGTAGTTCCTGATACCCACGATACAGATTAATCTAGTGTGGAGTCAGGACTATGTCTAAGACTGTTGGGTGTATTAATTATTATTATTTATTACTATTGTACTACTAATCAATGCTTATAAGTAAAGCCCTAATTATGTATTTATAATTTAATTTTCTGTCCAGAAGAACTCAAACGGGACATTTTATCGCCTGCCAGTATAGCGACACACACAACCTTATGTGAGTAACATTTTCCATATTGTTAATTCACAGTCACTAACAGGAAGTTTAAAACAGCAAAAACATTAATGCTGGGTTGCACCAACTTATTTTAGCAATGACTAACATGTTAAAGTTCCGGTTAAGCAAAGTTGCACCTTTTGACAAATGTTAGATAACGCCTTAACTTTAGCTGTTAACCCTAACCTCCCAATATTCGCTAGTTAAAGCCCGCGCTATTTTAAGTTAATTAGCTGTCAGATAGTTCAATTATAACCTCCAAACCGATATATACCTGTGCTCTAAAATTATATCATGTCCCTACTTCTAGAATTAATCGAGGAGTCTAGTAGTTGGAATACGATGGTGCAACACATTCCGCAGGCAATGTTAAAGTCAGCGTTACTGTTATGTCAAACTTGACATAAACCTTAACTATAACTGCTATTATGGTGCAATCCAGCCTTAGTGTATTCTTTAATTGGATCATTTAAATTGGAATCTTCTCAACCGAAAACAGCAAGCGCAAAGCGATTCGGGGCTTGCAGACTATTTTAGACATTTTTACTTATTATTTTACAGAGCTCTTCACTCCATAGAACACACATTTTACTTCGTGTATTCATTCTCATTTCTCCTGGTGCGAACCTTGCTTGTTTTACTTCTGGCTGCAAGAATTCACTCTGCATCTGTCGTTCCGTTGGTGTTACTTTATAATGTGCCTAGTTCAAAATTCAATGTGGAGGTAAGTTGGCGTAGAATAAAAATAACCACGGGTTTCACTCCAGGAGTGCCAGCAGAAGTGAAAACTTGAACATTAACGTTGTGAATCTTTGAATACATTGGAATGATTAGGGAATAATTTCGCACGAATTGCTAAATTTATTGCGCTATCGTACACAGAAATGATAATTTTAGTATATTTTAATTAATTTTATTACATAACAAAGTTTGGTCCAAGTTCGGTCAAGGTCCGATCAGAGTCCGGTTAAAGTCCGGTCAAAGTCCAGTCAGAAGAAATATTGCGGCAACCTCAAGACCCAAGATGACAGTATTTAGGGCATAAGAGACGACTTCTTAGTAAAATATTATAATACAGTAAAACTGAAAGCAAAATCGATACCGCCAGTACATTCCACTGAACTAAGAGAGAAAATACGACTTTCCAGGGCATCTAAAAATACCCACATCTAAGCTATATAAAAAAGAGCATAAATTAACTGCCTTTAATCCTACAATACTGAAATTCTATTCTATATCAAATGGTTAGTGGCCAAACTATTGTCAGAGTTTTCAACGTCTGCTATCAGTTGATAACAGCTGGGACCGACTTTAAACGTGGCCTCCGAAGCACGGAGACGATCAGTTGAAATACCACTAAGCGGTCACCCATCCATGCACTGACCGCGCCAAAGGTTGCTTAACTCGCTTATCGTTTACCGACCAGTGAGTGCAACTGGCTATGAGGACCTCAAATTAAAATTAAGATTTAATTACATTATATTGTAAGACTAGCGACCCGCGCCGGCTTCGCACGGGTAAAAATACATCACATTACAAATCTTTGAGTTTTTCGCCTTTTCTGTACTATAATATGTACGTGTTATACATACAAACCTTCCTCGCGAATCATTATATCTATTGCTGAAAACTGCATTAAAATCCGTTGAATCGTTTAAAAGATCTAAGCGAACAGACAGCGGAATCGACTTCCTTTTATACTATGTAAAGATGAAGCGGAAAGTTGTAACTCATAATAATAAATTGTATGAATATAATTCAAAATACTCAAGTACTACTACACTGTACTGAGGTCCAAACAATTTTAGACCTTACTAACTGATTAGTGACTACAAATATTTAATAACGGTACTTAAGATCTTTCTCTTTAAACTTATCCCCATTTATTACAGGTAGAGAGGTTTATAGCCCAGATTAACAACATCAAAGTGGCACTGAGTGGCTTGGACTTTTTCTACGTAACTAGAAAAATGATCTTAACTGTAAGTAGTCTTCTGCTATTCTCTCAATGGCTGTAAAATATTGTTGCATATTTTTTATATGAGACACGGCAAGATACGGCAGTGTGTCCGTCAAGTTCGAGGACGAAAAAGGCGACGCAGCGGTAGTGCGAAATATTACATGTAACCTAACCTAACCCAACAGAAAATAATTAACTATTAGACCTACACACTTGAAATTTTCCATGTCTAAGAATAATCTCTTGAAAGAGAAGGTTAAAGTTTCATTCAAGACTCAGGCCGAATCGACAAAGAACTAATTAGATATTTAGTAATAAAAGGCAAATAAGTAGATAAATATAGACTTTGAAAGTAAAATCTTTTAAAAACTTTGCTAAATTTTATAATATTATAAAGATTACTATATTATTTAAAGAACTTAAATCTTATGCTTCATAACTTGGTATATGTTTGTTTCTCAACTCTTTTAGTAGCGACGACGCGAGGCCGACGCACGCCGTGACGCGACAACCCCGAATATCATTTTTAGAGAGCTTGGTCCCCTTTTTACATTTTTATATTTTTATTACGATTATATTTTACCGATCCAAACTTTTGCTACACTTACAGCAGCGTTTGTTAGTTTAAATGTCGTCTTAATTGTCTCTAGAGATGTGTGTGATGCTCTCAAAATTATCGATAAATTGGTTTTGATATCGATATAACACCAAAGGAAATTTAAACCTATTCATATGAACAAAAATGCAATGTGACGAGCGTCATTTAAAATGATATGCAAAATAAATATGAATTAGAATATGAACGGCCCTATGGCCCAGTGTACGAGTAAGCTGGCTGTGAAACGTGAGGTCACGGGATCTATTTTCACATCGAGACAAATGTTTGTGTGATAACAAAAAAAATATGTTTGTTTCGAGTATGCGTATTTTCTACCCGCGGGGTTAACGCCACGCAGGCTGGTTGTAAAAAACTACAAACCAAATCTTTTTGAAACACGTTTGAAAAATAATGTTGCGTCTACCCCACTGCGATCAAAATAACTGAACTAGGTATTTAATATGATGTTAAGGACACAAAAGTAGTAAAATAGTATAAATTAAAAGTAGTATAAATAAAAAAAATAATAATAATAATAATAATATTATTCATCGATATTCCCCTAGTCCAAAAGTATCACATCTCTAAAATAGATATAAAATATGCAAAACTGTTAAACAGAGTATAAAAATTAGTCTGCTGAGTTTCATCATTAATTTAAAGTTTTAATTTAAAATAAGTAATGATGTAGCACGCGGTGCAGCGTCTGTCTTTTTATTACTTTATTACAATAGTTTTGCTGGAGATTGAATAAGATATTTTACTTCTTTGAGTTTGGTACTTTTTAATTATATTAGAGGGATGGTTTGATTGCCGTGAATTTGGATCGTTAGTGTGATGAAAAAAAACGGAACAAGCCGACGGGTTGTAAGTGTTTATCCACGAAATGTATGTCTATGCCCGATAGTTCTTTTTATAGCATAGACTGCAAGCGTAAACGTGCAAGTGGGTCACCTGATGGTAGGTGATCTCCACCACCATGTACGCCCACAATACTAGAAGAATCATCTAGACGCGTTGCCGACCCTAAGGGGAAGGGATAATTAAGGGATTGGGAAGGAGAGGGGAATTTGGGCCTCCGGATATCTCACTCACCGTACGAAACGCAGCAGCAAGCCGCTACTTTACGTCGGTTTTCTGTGAGATGGTTGTAACGACCCGGCCGAGCTGGCCAGAGCGAATGTAATAATAGAATGAGCCCAAAGAGGTGTACAAGGATCGTAGCAAGTGGAAATCTGTTATTTCTAATAATATCGGCAGGTTAAACAAAAATTAACGAGTAAAAAATATGGTTTTTATTAGTGTTGGTATAAAGAATGTGCAAAAAATAGTTTTACATTATTTATACCTTTGACTATACTGCTATTTAGAATACTATACCGATTCCTGCACGCACAAACAAATGACAAGCGTATAACACCGGGCTATTATAATTTAACGTATATTCCGGAATTTTAATGCTTCTATTTTGTCACAGTAAATAATAAATAATTATTGGATTTTATCCACATTCTTGTGACAAAACGTTTGCTTGATTACGCAACCAAAAACAAAACAAAAAATTAAGATGTATTTTCGAATTTTACTGTACCTTTTGTGTAGTAAAAAAAAACCTTTCTATCATCATCATCATCAGCCACAGGACGTCCACTGCTGAATATAGGCCTCCCCCAAAGATTTCCAGACCAACCTGTTGGAAGCGGCCTGCATCCAGCGACTTCCTGCGACCTTTATCAGGTCGTCTGTCCACCTTGTAGGCGGACGTCCAACCTTTTCATAAATTTAATTATTTCTCATTTTCAGCTACTTGGAACGATCGTGACTTACGAGCTTGTGCTGTTACAGTTTAATAAATAAAGTATAGTATGAAGGACGGGATATAAAATCCAAGACGTACGATTATGAATAAAAAAAAACAAATAATTGTAATATTTGAGTACATTGGTATTATACTTAAAGTAGTCAAGAAGTACTTACGAGTTCCTTTTTTTTGCTATGCATGCATGTAATAAGGTATGAGAGAAGTAGTGATGAAAATTGCTTTCGATGTATTGTATTTTAATAAAGATACTGTAGTTGCATAAATAACATTAATTTAAAACATGATTTGAATAAATACTTATTAAACATACTGTGTGATGGCTGCTTTATTGACAGGTATATAATAGACTAAAATGAAAAAATGAAAAGTGAAATATAATACTAAAATATTTTAGATACACAACGCTGTACTAACACCGTACGACTCTTGATAAATAACACTTGAAACAATGTTTACCCTATGCGCTCAATAGATCAATTATGGCACCAGCGTAAATTTAGATGGCGCTATGGTTTCATTACGGCGACTCTGCTTTTTGTTACCCAAGCACGGCAAACTGACCGCACTATACCCGATAGTAAGCGTAGTGCACTCCAAAAACACCAACGACCGCCTACAAACAATGATTTTATTTGTGGTCACCAGAATGCCAGCCTACATAAATGCTTCTCCATACTCTTAATATCCAATTGTATCCACTTGTCGGGATCTCTCTGGTTTTTTTTATATAAACTGGCTCGGCAAAGTGACTACGCTACACCTGATGGTAAGTGTAGCGCAATCCAACAATAGTGTCGACCAACGATAAACAATGTGTCCATCGTAGGTCGGCAAGATCATGCCGGCCTGCCAAAGGGTCAAGGGGGAGGGGAAGGAAAAAGGGATGGGAAAAGGGTTAGGATCAGGGGACAATCTGACCCTGGAACGCGACCCACACAAGGTGGGCCACTATGGCAGGTTTTAGCACCAGTGTACGGTGGTCGCTATCCGGTCGGATACGAGTATCCAGCAGATTCCCGCTAATTATAGGGAACATTGTAGTATCTGAACTTTGTATTGTCAGTTTGTTTCACATAATACATTTTTACGTTCTGAGTATTGCATCAATATATGTCTTATTTCTGAAGACCCTCACCCAGCTACCCACTCAATTTATATGGGAATAGCTGATACATTAGAAAATACACACGTAATTATCCTAATCAGCTCTAAGTGCTCATAAATTGTAGTAGATATACATCTGTAGCAATATAAACACAATCACATTATTCCGGAGGCTGCGATTGCACTTTGCTCTATCATATGTATTATTATCATCGTTAATTATGTAAATGGTTGTAATAGGGAGTTGTACAGAAATATATTGCGTGTAAGAAGCATTGATAGCTCAGTAAGGGATGGTATACACTGCTAAGACGAAGGTCGCAAGTTCGATACAAACCAACCGCATGCTTCTCTGATTTTTTTCAAAACACTTTAAATGACGTTTACATTCATTGTTAATTATTGCCTACTTTAACGGTGAATAAATCGTGAGGAAGTCTATATAGCTGAGAATTCTCCGCAAGAATTTGGAAGGTATGTGAAGTCTGCCAACCCGCATTAAGCCATCGTGGTGGACTAACGCCTAAGCATTATTTTATCTGTAAAAACCTGTAATTAGCCTTCTGTTACATCTGTTCTGTTATCCTGTGGTAACAATCCGGTCGAGCTGGTCCGTTTATGCTGTAGACAATATTATTTACAGTTTGGCTCTGACACTTGGCTGTAACTAATTATTCATGAAATTAAGATATCTGTAAGAAAATTAGTGAACAATTTATTATTTTTACGTAAAATCTAACGAAACTCAACACCCACAATTACTAAGACCGACGATGCATGGATAACGCGCTAAAAATAATTTAAGACCCTCATTTTACGGAAAACGGAGAACGAAATTAAAACGGTAAAATAACGATATACATAAAATATACTTCTTAGGACTTTAGTAAAAAAAATCTGTTGTATAAAATTCAAGTAAACATTACTTATCAATA
Source organism: Amorpha juglandis (assembly GCA_949126905.1). Lineage (NCBI taxonomy): Eukaryota > Metazoa > Arthropoda > Insecta > Lepidoptera > Sphingidae > Amorpha > Amorpha juglandis. The sequence goes on from OX421368.1 coordinate 4,007,000, forward strand.
AAGTAGAATAAAAGACAGGAAAATATAATACTATCCCTCAGTCAATATAGTGAGACAAAATGGTATTTTGTAAATTGGCCGTGGAATATTATATCTTAGAATTCAATTGCACATTTATGAAACAATCCTAATACTTTAATTACTGCTAGACAACTTTACGGGATAAAAACTAACACTTGCACGTATATATAGGTATACGTGCAAGTGTTAGTTTTTAAATAGATATATTTTTTTTTAATAAATAAATATTTTTTGAAACCTGTTTCATAGGGAGTGTTATCTTTAATCTTTAATCAAAAGACATATTTATAAAACCATTAGATACATATTTTTACTCCACCTGACCTTATCCTCATCGCAGTGGGGTCAGGTGGGCGCTTTTTGACATATGTTGCAGAAATATATGGCTTGTTCTTTTTACAATATGCCACCTGCCTGACATTGACCCTTCTGTAGATATAACACACCCAGACACGTCACAAAAACACTTATTACGGTGCGGGAATCGAACCCAAAGCCTCTAGGGCGGGCAGTAGCTACTAGTCTAGCGCTTCATAGGCTGTCACTATTCGATTCGGATTAAATTGATAAAATACTTATGAGATTATATTAATACTGAAATGCCTGTCAATTATTAAATCGATACAATATCGATATTCTAAATAAGACCACGTTTCTCACGCTTCCAATTTGGCTTGATCCATTTACCAGAAAGCTTAATAAGGTGAAAGATGGAGTAAAGTCCGTAATTGTGCATTAGTGCTGCCTCACATTTTAATGAAAGATTAAACAATAAATAATACTAGTATCGACCGTAGTCGATAGTAGACAGAAAAACCGAGACAAATGTTTGTGTGATCCACAAATATTTGTTTCGGGTTCTCGGTGTTGTGAGACCGAAAGTCTCCTGTAGTTCTTGATACCCACGACTCAAGACTCGTATATTTATATGGGGTTCCAGGACTATATGTGTGACTGTTGGGTGTATTTATTATTTAGTTATATTATGTCTATTGAATTTTCACTCACGAAAGCATTCGTTTTAAATCCACTTCCATCGCCAATACCACTGATGTTTGTAAAAGTGAAAACACACAGTGATTTATTCGTATGTGGATGCAACATTTCAACCCACATGAAGTAGAAATTGAGATGATTTTATTGAAACAAAACTAATTTAAACGGATTTTATCGCGGTTTTTTATTAATTTTGATCATGATTGAATGATTAATAAAAAACCGCGATAAAATCCGTTTAAATTAGTTTTATTTCAATGAGTAATATTCGCGTAAACGTAAGAAATCATTATATTGATTTTATTTCGCTAAATTCATTGGATTAAAGTAGGTTAAATTCCTTATTTAATAAAAGTATCATAAATGGAACATTTCCCATGTACGATTATGCAAAATAGAACTTTAAATCATTTAAAAGCCTGTTTTTTTTAAGAGCCTAAATGACGAAACGATGATCGAGTGGTAGAGCCACGCTGTAGACAGTTTTGTCTACAGCATGAATGGGCCGGCTACACCGAGTCGTTACCACTGTCTCACAGAAAACCCACGTAAAGTAGCGGGTTGTTGCTGTGTTTCGTACGGTGAGTGACATATCCGGAAGCCCAAATCCTCCTCCCCTTCCCAATCCCTAATTATCCCTGATTTCTCCAACTGTGGACCGAATTTATTGGTGAAAATGTCATTTAATAGAATTTATCTGCGATGTAGTCCCATGTAAATTCGGTTAAGATTTGATAATGGAGTATGGAGTAAAAAAATTAAGTCTCATTATCGGATAACCGGACACTCATCGCGGTTGTGTTTTAATTAAATTTACATTGAAATAAAACTAATTTAAACGGATTTTATCGCGGATTTTTATTAATTTTGATCCCGACGTTTCGAAGACTTTTCAGCCTTCGTGGTCACGGGGACGACTGAGGTGTAGGTTGTCCAAAAATGTTAATGTTACAGTATCTAACTTCAATTTACAGTTATAAAATCTTTATGGTTTGGTCCGACCTACGCAAAAGGAGCTCACAGTGTCTTGAGGTCTGGCAGCTGGTCTGAAAATCCGTTTAAATTAGTTTTATTTCAATGAGTAACATTCGCGTAAACGTAAGAAATCATTAAATTTACATGCCATAGCCAGTACTTACCTCTAAAAATAAAAAATAACATAAGCTTTCGTGATTTACAACCCTGTGTCACCAAACTGACATTTGCATAATGTTACGATTGCAAATTTCAATATATTTTATGAAAGTGCCATCAGAATAATATTATCCACGTTTCTATATCAATATTCAAGTTTTTTCAGCACTGACGACTTCAAAACTGTTTAATATTAGATCTGATAGTAATATTATCAGATTTAATCTGCTACATTTAATAGAACGACAGGACACTTTTTAGGCAGCCTCCGTGGCGCGGTGGGTGAAACGTGAGGCCGCAGGTTCGATCCGCGCACCGAGACAAATATTTGTCAGATCCACAAATATATGTTTCTACTATCACTGAAAAATAAAAGTAGGACTTTTATTTTTCGTCCCCTTATATTGAAACATGAAAATTAAATCTATTTGATGAAAAAGTAGTTTTAATTTAATGTTTCTATATGATACATTATTTTTCTATTTCTAACATAATACAACGAATTAAAATGGTTTTGCCACTTGACTACAGAACCTTATAAAATAACAATTTAAGAGACAAAAATTTTAACAAAACACATAAATTATATCTGACAGAAAAGTAAATTAGCCACGTAATCGTTTAAAACGGAGAATTCCAACAAATCGACTAACAAAACGAAAGGGCCGAGGTAAGAACAATGAACAGTGAAAGATTTTCGATAAGGACGAAAAACGGCGAGTTTTTAGGGATAGAATAATTACTGTTTTTTTTCATGGTCTGCTGATTTAGTATCAGAAAAAAATGTGGCTGACGGGTTTAGTAACATTAAAATAAATAAATAAATACACCCAACAGTCACACACATAGTCCTGACCCCACAGTAAGATACGAGTCTTGTGTCGTGGGTATCGGGAACTACGAGAGACTTTCGGTCTCACAACACCCAGACCCCGAATCAAATATTTGTGGATCACACAAATATTTGCTCGGTGCGGGAATCGAACCCACGGCCTCACGTTTCACAAATGCAGATATATTGTAAAACGATTTTAAATATCTCAAAATAACAGTATATTTACAGTAAATGTAGTAGATTCTATTATTGGCAACAATTATACCTCAAAAAAATATTTATTTACAATATTTTATTTATAACATGAGCGATGTTTTTATCCTGGATCCAAACTACCAAAAAAAAAGAGTTAATAAAGCAGCAGAAAACAATTAATTTTACGACCCTGAACATATTACGAAGTATAAACATAAAATCTATGATTCCAATAAACTTAATGTGACACATTCATGACGAACCCGACAGAGGCTAAAGCGAAGCAGTGGTAGTAAAAATCGACGTTCCGAAATCCTGTTTATTTGTAAGGCGAAGTACCCCTGTTACTGTTATGCGTTGTATTTTTCCTGTAAACATGATTCACGGCCGTTACGAACAGTGTACAAAATTTAATTTTTCAGTGGTAGAGCCACTCTGTAGACAGTTTTGTCTACAGCATGAATGGGCTGGCTCGACCGGGTCGTTACCACTGTCTCACAGAAAACCGACGTAAAGTAGCGGCTTGCTGCTGCGTTTCGTACGGTGAGTGAGATATCCGGAAGCCCAAATCCCCTCCCCTTCCCAATCCCTAATTATCCCTTTCTTTTAAGGTCGGCAACGCGCCCATTATTCTTCTGGCGGTGGGCGTACATGGGCGGTGGAGATCACTTACCATCAGGTGAACCACTTGCTCGTTTGCCGGCCTATGCTATAAAAAAAAATATAATAATAATAATATTACAAGCAAACTAGCAAGTGCTCTTATTTTTTATTAGCCCTGTATTATACATGTCCCACTGCTGGGCACGGGCCTTGTCCATTCCATTTAATCCTGGCATTCACCGCTACTGCGGCATGGTCAATGTATAAATCGCGATCAAAATGAGTGTTATAGAATGTTTTGAGGGTTAGAGTCGTTCCATACACCTGTAAGTGAGTATTTTTGTACCAGATCCTATCAAAACAAAAATGTTAAAAATGTATTTTTTTTATTTTTTAAAGTGCTAATTTTAGGAATAGCACAATGTATACCAGTGTTAATATGTAAGATTAAGTTGTGTGTATATTCCAAGTCCAACCAAATAAAAAAAAACCTAAACACCATAAACTTTTTTATCACTCATATATTGCGATAGACAAAATCGATTACATCCCTATAAATTTTGGTGAAGTACTAACTAATACTTAAGATTAATATTAAAACTAAGTTTTTTTTTTATTTTAATATCTACCGAACTTCTTGCCAGTGTGTCACGTGGACCTTGTAAACGCTTACCGTTTTTTATGACATTTCTACGTTACGAGAATTCTTTCAGCATTCTACCCTCATATTTATTAAGGGTTGTGAAATATTTTAATAGGGTAACAAAGATTTGTTATAATTGTCACAGAAAATTGAAAAGAATATCTTATTTCTCTGAATTTCAATTATGTACTGTAGGGAATGTATTTTTTTTTTTCTGAGTTAAAATATTGGATGGTCGAAATTGGACAGTGAACGATAGTCTCCAAAGTTCATTAAGATTATATTACTGTGTATAATTTAAGATCATCGTTATCTAATCTCGACTTTATATATCACCTAAAGCCATTATATTCTATACCATATTTTTTTATTTAATTGAAAGACGAGACGAGCAAGGCGCTCGCCTGATGGTAAGCGATACATGCGCATAAACAGAAGCAGCACCATACAGAACTTTGAATTGCAAAGCACTGAACTGCGCTCGTCACCATAAGATAAGATGTAAAGTCTCATAATGCCCAGTAATTTCACTGGCTTCAATGTCCTTCAAACCGAAACACAACAGTGGTGACATACTTTTGCTTGGTAGCAGAAATAGACAAAGCGGTGGTACCAACTCAGACGGCTTCTCGCATACGAGGGACCTACCACCTTGTGTGTACACGACACGATTTATCGAACCGATAAATTGTCAACCAAATTGTGACTCTATAGCTGTCGCAGTCAGTGCTGGTAACGCTGTCGGTAAACTGAAATTGCACCGACATCAAAAATACCTCTAGAAATGTTTATATTTCACTTCTCAGTTGTTTTTATGTTTGTTTAAACTTATTTTTATTTTATTTTTAATGGTAGTTACAGCTATGTCTTGTTAATTCTAATACAATAAAACAATCGGGACGAGTGTGCTGTTAAGTGTTTTCCGTTGAGGAGTTAAGTTTACGCCGTACTCCGTCATCGGATCTTAAATAATTTTATACATCAGCATCAGCTAAAATGCATCCAATATTGTTTTCCAGACAACATCAGTCCAGAATCTTTATTAGCGCTTAAAAAGATGTACATACATAAAAGAATAACAAATGGTGTTCAATTGAGAACTTCCTCATTTTTAAGGCGGTTAAAAAATAAATAAATACTTCCAACAAACATAATCCTGACCCCACACTAGGTTAACCTATATCGTGGGTACAGAGAACGATTTAAAGGCACTTACGGTCCCACAACACCCAGACCCGAAACCAATATTTGTGAATTTCACAAACATTTGTTTCGGTGCCGTAATCGAAGCTTCACGTCTTGTTTCACAGCCGGCTACTTTAACAAAAAGTTGTTTTACTTATCCATCGCAACACGACCAATCAAAAAGTTGTTTAATAAAAAACAGATTTAAAAGCCTCTGTAGTGAAGACCCGCTTCTTTAAGTACGAGATTGTGTAAACTAATTTGTTGCAAGTCCGAGCGTCCTTTCCATTTGGCCACTTGACTTTAATAGATTTTTCGTTCAATTATTTTGGTACTTACTGGACATTACGAGACTTAGTACCCCCATGTCTGAGGGGACATTATTTAACGACAATTTAAGTTAACTCACGTCCTGAATGTAACAGTTAATACTTAGATAACGTGATCCACAATATAACAAACCAGAGGAAGATGAATGGTCATACCAGATTCTCCAGCTTTATGACTCAGTTGCCTTCACCCAAACGACTGCTAGATCGGGTGCCTAAACAAAATTTCTACGCTGCTTAAGTAGACTAATACCCGCGGTAGACCTTTTCGGCGTAAGTGTTGACGCGGGGGATACTGAGTTAACTCCGGTCCTAATATATCCTGATATCAGGTTGTAGTCGTTTCTTTTCTTTCTTTCTTTCTTTATAGCTTGGTTCAAGGAGCCCTACTTCGAAATACTTTAAAAGATTCGGTGGTGAGGATTGAAGGGAAGTTGAGGCTAGTGTATTTTTGCTTGATGAAATAAAAATATTTATAAATGTTTCAGGCTAAGTTCTGACTAAGGCCTGGTTCTGTGTTTCTGACTTAGGCCTAATGCCTCTCATTCAGTAGAGGAGGCCCGAGCCCAGCAGTGGGATATATATAATACAGGGCTAGTAAAAAAAAAATGTTTCACTGTATTGCATTATAACAAAATGTCCATATATTTAAACTACAAAGGTATTAATGAAATTTTGCTGGTGATAGGATATTCATATCTGCATGGATAGCGACCACATCATCCTTGTATCACTGTGCCTGCATCGGTCTTCCGTCTGTCCTGTCACAGGCCCATCGATTTGCTTCTTCCCTTTCCGTAGAGGGAAGAAGTATTTACACAGTCCAGCATGATTCTGGTAACCACCGATAAGCTCATTGTTAGTCAGTGGTCGCTAATTTGTTGGACGGCACTATATTCTTTGCTATGCTCGGATAAAAAAAAACATAATTACTATAGTTTACAGACGACCTGATAAAGATCGCAGGAAGTCGCTGGATGCAGGCCGCTTCCAACAGGTCGGTCTGGAAATTTTTGGGAGAGGCCTATGTTCAGAAGTGGACGTCTTGTGGCTGATGATGATAATGATGATAGTTTACAGAAACTAGTTCCGGATTAACTTCACTCTTCCCCACTAGAAGGATCCATTGTGATTAAGGCATCGCTGTAGTAGACACGTTTGGTGGAATTAATGTGGAATTTGTATCAAGAGGTGAAGAATTAAATTGAACCATGACCAGTTCGTAGGTGACTATTGTGCCGGCAACCTGGAAAAATAAAAATGTTTATTGAGAACAGCGACAGCTCAGCGGGGAATGGTATGAAGAACCGAGTTTTTTTTTATAGCATAGACCGGCAAACGAGCAAGTGGGTCACCTGATGGTAAGTGATCTCCACCGCCCATGTATGCCCACAATATCAGAAGAATTATGGGCGCGTTGCCGACCTTAAAGGAAAGGGATAATTAGCGATTGGGATGGGGAGGGGTATTTGGGCCTCCGGATATCCCACTCACCGTACGAAACGCAGCAGCAAGCCGCTACTTTGCGATTTTCTGCGAGACAGTGGTAATGACCCGCGGTTGAGCCGGCGCAATTGTGCTGTAGACAAAACTGTCTACAACGTGGCTCTACCACTTATATGAGATGAGTCACAGGTTAGCACCAGCCCGAAGGGCGTGCACTTCTGACTCCTGAATTATGTGTGAATGTATTGTTAGTTATTGATTACTTTAAAGGTGAAGGAGGCATTGTACTCTCCATAAGAATATTGAAGTTAAGTTTGCCAACCCATATTAGGCCAGCGTGGTGATCTAATACTTAACACCTTAGAGGTAGGGCCACGCTGTAGACAGTTTTGTTTACAGCATGAAAGGGCGGGCTCAACCAGGTCGTTACCACTGTTTCACAGAAAACCGACGTAAAGCAGTGGCTTGCTGCTGCGTTTCGTACGGTGAGTGAGATGGCCCTGGAGGCCCAAATCCCCTTCCCCTTCCCAAACCTTTAATTATTATTATTTATTTATTGCTCGTATGCCGGTCTATGCTATAAAAAAACCTCCCATTGATATAATACAGAGCTAATATTATAATCACTATAAAAAAAAATAAACTGAAATATTCAATTCTTGAAATATGGACTCAATGTTGCTAACAAACATTTATATATACCGTCAAAAGTAATCCACGTGTCACAGAGAATAATTGAAAACCGCTCAATGCCACTTTGTCCCCGTTAACTTGATCCAAGAACCTTTGAACCTGAAATCGTTTGAACAATAAGTCACCTACAGAAATAATTTCCTTTTCCATATAAAGATAAAAAAATATCGCATGTCACAATTTTTAAAAGTTTCCATCGGGTTTGTCTTTAATCTCTCGTGTATGTGTTCTAAAAAATTAGTAGTAAGGGCGGAGACTTCTTTATTTTTATTCGGTTTATTTTCATTAATGAGGTTTAGGAATGGAGGCCACGTACTGGCAAACGCAGCGTTGGACGTCCACCTACAAGGTGAACAGACGACATAAAGGTCGCAGGAAGTCGCTGGATGCGGGTCGCTTCAAACAGGTCGGTCTGGAAATCTTTGGGGGAGGCCTATGTTCAGCAGTGGACGTCTTGTGGCTGATGATAATGGTATGATATTTATCACAGATCAAGTATTAGAAATACTATTTCTATTCAAGTAGAAAATTACCCGAAAGGGTAGGCAGAGGTGTAACCAGTAAACCCACATTTCGCCGTGTGTATCGCCGGTCCATGATATGGTAGGAGGCGAGCCTATCGCCATACCGAGCACAATTACAGACTCCGGGCTGATACCGACCTTACATGATCCGGGGATCGAACCCGAAACATAGCTTTCGTACAGTATAGCAGTCGTAACGCATACGCAATACAACTGCGCCACCGAGAATTTAGAAAGAGAAAATTCACTACCTTATAACAATCAAGATTAAAGTCTAAAGTTCATTGGTTTAGTGAAAGGGTATTGTGTTGTGTTGTGCTGCGCTGTGCTGTGCTGTGCTGCGCTGTGCTGTACTGTGCTGTGTAGTGTTGTGTAAGAGGAAATATATGCTTTTCGTACTAACCTCAACGCAATATACTGGTGAAGGCACGTCATACAATATAGGCGCAGGGACCAAAGAAGCTGTATTTACTCGGGCAGCTATGAGAGATAACGATACAGATCTTAAAATAAGGTATAATACAGAAAACAATAAATACGTTTCTGCTTCGTAACCGCCGAGTGGAGTAGTTCTGTGACCAAAAAGAGCAATGTAAGTAAAAGTACTTATTTTATTAACATTAGAAGAAAATGATAAATTTATATTACACTCACTTTTTAGATCGACTGTTGCAGTCTTCATTGCCTTTAATTCCATTTCTGTAAAGAAATATTTATTTAATTATTTATTCTTTATTCAACACACACAGTCATTAAAGGATATATCCAATTTGAACTGACGGGACTATCACAAAATAACAACTTTGCTGTGCTTGGATAAAAAGAAATACTCACTCCAGAACATTAAACAGTTGTAGACAAATAAAGAAGATATTGTTGGCGAAGGAAACAAACACTATGCCATTGATAACTTCGTCGACTTTTCTAACCAGTTGTGTTGCCCTGCAGTATTCTTCTCTCGTCGCCTTCCAGAATATTTCGGGTAGATACTAAAAATATAGCCCAATATTAGTTTCTAAAAGTTCTATATCTAATGACAGCCTCCGTGGCGCAGCGGGCGAGTAGCCGGCTGTGAAGCGAGAGGCCGCGGGTTCGATCCCCGTACCGAGACAAATGTTTGTGTGATCTACAAATATTTGTTTCGGGGTCTGGGTGTTGTGAGACCGAACGTCTCTCGTAGTTCCTGATACCCACGACACAAGACTCGTATCTTATTGTGGGGTCAGGACTGTGTATGTGACTGTTGGGTGTAATAATTGGGTGTAATTCTATAAAATGTCCACAAAGATTCCAAACCGTTATGTATAGAAACTTGGTGGTAGATCCCTCATATACGAGAGGCCGCCTTGGCTGCTTCCCGACTTTGTCTATTTTAGTCGCCAAATACAGTGTGTTTTGGCTTGAAGGAAATTGAACTCAGTGATATTACTGGGTATTTTTTTACTAACCCTCTATTATAAACGTCCCACTGACGGGCATGGGCCTCCTCTACTGAATGAGAGGGATTAGGCCTTAGTCCACGACGCTGTATTGTTGGGTATTATGAGACTTAATATCTTATGGCTCAGGGTACAATAGAAACAAATATATTGAAATTTTCGAAGAGACCGTCAATCCACATGTTACTATTATTAATCCGACTTATTGTCCTATACAGGGTTATTTTTAAAACACCAGCAACCTCGCAGGGGTAGATTCCTAAGGTTATAAGCTACTACTTTTGTTCTACGACTTTTGATAATTTGTTAGATTTTATTTTCATACAAAAATAAGTATTCATTTAATTTCCGTCTTGATTGTTACAACGCGATCGCAGATTACGTAAACAAATACGCGAAGCGTAGGGAACCGGGCTAGCTCCTTTGAAGGTCTACGCGCCGCTCAGCTGAGCGGCGCCTTTGAGTCGCGCGCGCAAGCCGCATACTACGAAGAAAAATACGACACAACAAAAACTTGTAAAATCATTTTTTTTTAAATATATTGAGTTATATCCAAACTCGTAGAACAAAAGTTGTTCCGTATGGGGACAGCTATCTACCCCTGCGAGGTTGCTGGTGTTTTAAAAATAACCCTGTATAAGCTCACGCTTTTATCCCCAAATGGATAGGCAGACGTACAACTAGTGCTGCACCTACGTTTCGCCAAGCTTTTACCAGTAAGCCGTTATCAAACCGGCATCAGCAATGCCAGGGGCACGGCCAAGCCGCTGCCTACCGCAAAAGCACAATCCCTTGAAGATATCCATAATTAGATCTTTACCAAATTTATATGGAACAACATCGGAACTTTTTCAGATCTATTTTTTTTCCAACAGAATCGGTCAACAATTGGAAAATTACTACAATTACTTACTACACACATAAAAAACCCTGCGAAATTGAGAACCTCCTCCTTTTTTTAAATCGGTTAAATATTATCAGTTCAAATACATAAGTTACACTTTGAAAAAATATATATACCGGGAGCAAGTTTTTTTTTGTGTAAATAAATACAGCCTACAGTCACATACATAGTTTAGACCCCACGACACATACGAGTCTTGTGTCGTGGGTATCAGAAACTACGAGAGACTTTCGGTCTCACAACACCTAGACCCCGAAACAAATATTTGTGGATCACACAAACATTTGTCTCGGTGCGTGGATCGAACCCGCGGCCTCTCACTTCACAGCCGGCTTCTCGCCCGCTGCGCCACGAAGGCTGTCAAAAGATGGCAACTACGTACTTTCAAAAGTGGCTGTCTTATAATCAATGGTTAAATCTTACTCGAATAATATTGACACTAATTGTAGCTTACTGATACAGACATTACAGTAGCTAGGTACCAAACTTGACTGCTAAGTGGATTACTTAAGCCTAGTTTTACTTGATTGTCGTTCCGCTGTGACTTCCTACATAAACTAAGACCTAACAGTTAGTACAAATTAATTGCAACTCAGAGTAAACACCGTAAGCTGTTTTGTTTAAATGGACCTAGATTTGAACGTGACTTTAGTAATAAAAGAGATTCGTTTTTGAGATAAGTGTAATTGTGAGCGGTAGAGCCACGCTGTAGACAGTTTTGTCTACAGCATGAATGGGCTGACTCGACCGGGTCATAACCACTGTCTCACAGAAAACTGACGTAAAGTAGCGGCTTGCTGCTGCGTTTCGTACGGTGAGTGAGATATTCGGAAGCCCAAATCCCCTCCCCTTCCCTATCCCTAATTATCCCTTTCCTTTAAGGTCGGCAACGCGCCCATGATTCTTCTGGTGGTGGGCGTACATGGGCGGTGAAGATCCCTTACCATCAAGTGACCCACTTGCTTGTTTGCCGGCTTATGCAATAAAAAGAAAGACGTGTGGCACTCGGAGACTGCCGCGGTAAAGCTATTGTATAGCATTTTTTATCAACTTATGTAATTATAATTATTTATTTATTTTATTTATGCAGTATTTTTTTTTCCTTTGTTTTTAATTTTAATTTTGTGGGTCAAGGTCTGTGTCAAGGTCAAGGTCGGGGTAAAGGTTAAGGTCGGGGTCAAGGTCAAGGTCGGGGTCAAGGTCAAAGTCAAGGTAAAACAATCGGGGTCAAGGTCGGGGTCAAGGTCAAGGTCGAAGTCAAGGTAAAAATCGGGGTCAAGGTCAAGGTCGGGTCAAGGTCAAAATCGGGATCAAGGTCAAAGTTGGGGTCAAGGTCACGGTCGGGGTTCAAGGTCAAAGTCTTGTGATAGTCCGGTCCAAGCTGACTGGTCACTGTGTGACGCCACCTGGGACTTCGAAGTTATCGATGTTCCAGGGCGGTCAGCTAACACTGGCTGGTCGGAGGGGGGTGTTAGGTTTTTTCGTTACGAAATTTCTGGATTCGGTCTCGCCGCAAGGCCCGCGATAAAATCTATACAATAGCTTAAAAAGTATCAAATAACGTAACTGATGTATCAAATAACGATCAAATAACGTAAAATTCAGCAAACATAGATGAATAGAGTATCGTGTTTATTTCATTATATCTGTAATTAAAGGTGTTACTGTTAATAATTTAGTATTATCAAACGTTGCAGGCTATGATTCGTTAAAAAAATCATAATTAATATCATAGCAATGCCATCAGATTTGCTACTAAGGTCATAGCTCATTAGAGCTACCCGGCACCCGACCAGCACCGGCTCACTCGCCGGACGACGAGGTGGTGCTGGTCGGGTGCCGGGTGGCTCTAATGAGCAATGACCTTTATATCGTTTACTGTAATTTGTTGCTTATTTTTAGCCACACCTTTCTAAAACAAATAGTATACAGTAACTCAACAGTAGTTCTTTAAACTACGATACGTTAAGTTAGCAAAACTTTCTAATTAACACTGGTTCAAAATGCGGTGCTACTTGCTAGTATGCGAGTGGTCACACGCCGAAACTTTCCCATTTGATGAATATGTTCTCTGCAAGCGAATCCGAAAACTTTAATCCTACTTAGTGGTTGGATTTCCAAAAATGTATTTAATGCATTGAATTTTGTTCAAGATTCTCCTCTTCTTAATGCACCTGCCTTAATACCCGTCGCAGTGGAATTGGCGCAACATGCTTTTTATCACAAATCACAGAACGATTTGGCGTGTAGTTTTTACGACCGGCCGCCTGCCTGACGTCAACCCCTTTGAGGATTTCTTGGTTTCAAGAAATAAATACAACGTGTTAAAGTTATGTATTAACTTCATACTCAGGATAAGATAAATGAAAAATATTTGAGAGGTTTGTGGTACAGTGGGTAAGAAACCAACTGAGAAATGAGAGAACGCGTCTTCCACACCCATACCGGTACAAATATTTGTGTGATCCACAAACACTTGTTGTGGATGTGGGACCTAAGTTCCTCGTAGTTACTAATGCCTAGGACAAAACTTGTATCTTTGTGTTGAATCAGGTCCAAGTGTGATTGCCATGTGTATTAATTGTTTAGGAGGAAGGTTCATCCATTCTATCTGGAACTGCCTACCTCTAGAACAGTATGTTATCTACAGGTCATTTCTCTCACGTATTTGCAGACAAAATATTTGTCAGCTTTTTGATATTTTCCTTCTTCAAACTAGGCTTAAAAAAAATTAAGGTGCAGCGGCTTAGCTGTACCACTTGTATTGCTCACTTACCATCTAGTAGGCCATCAGCTCGTCTGTCTACGAAAGCCAATAAAAAAATGATTTCTTTTGTTTTCTTAAGAGTAAATAGCTACCTACCTCCTACCTTAGATAAATAGTTAAAATCTGTACAGTATTCACCCCTACCTGCCCGTGAGCTGCTGCAAGCTTTTTATTTACTTGCTCCAAACGAGATGACAAATAATAACTCATGCAAATGACGAACAAGTCGGAAAAATTCCAGATAAGTGTTGATTGGGTATTAAGGAACTGAAATAAAAACAAATGCATAAATGAGCAAGAAAATATTTATATAACTTATTTGAGAAAATAATGTTTGTAAAAGAGTAAAAATTGCTATTATGGATTTTTAATATGCAGTTCAAGGCGACTATGGTTAAGGTTTTGTGTGGTGTTGCATCTGTTTATAGACAGGCGTAGCGCTTACTATCAGACAAGCAACTTGCTCGTCTTGTCATTCAAGCTAGTAAATAAAATAACATAACCCATAATTTTTGACCACATCTAATTTTCTGATGGGGTAGGCAGATGGGCTAATAGTACACCCATATTTCGCCGAGCTTATCTTTGTCTCATGATGCGATAAGGGCCGAGTCTATAGCCACCCCGAGCACAAATTCTAATCCCAAACATTTCTTGTGTGATTTTTCTGAAATGAGAATTCAACACAACATGTGATCTCCTGACCTGGGATTTGAATCTAGGACCTCACGGTTCTCAGCCTTAGAATGTTGATCAATGATGCGATATGAAAAAAAATGAATTGTCTAATGAAATGTCTAATTACCTGTGTGAGAATACCTAAGACAGGAGAATAAGATAGGTAATCAAAAATACAAGGATAGACATGTAGTGCAAATCCTTCGTAGACACCTTTATTTGGATAACACATTATCGCACTAGCAAATGCTGACAGTAATGATAATATGTGTTCGACTGAAAATTTAAATAAGAGCAATATTATTCCAAAGTCGTCAAACATACAACTAATAGATCTGGCAATCCCATGAATTTTAAATTTTTGATCCCGTACTAAGTTGTTTTATGTACCAGTTATCAAGATTTATTCGATTTATAATTCGATTGTGTTCAAATTTTAAAATTGTACTTCATTCCAGTTACCATCAGTGAATATCTTGACATCTTTTAATCCATTAATGTAACAATTAGCTTTTTTTTGTGGCTCCAACCGCTTGAAAACCCTTTCCTGGGATATTATTTTCTTGGGTCTTATTTATCTCTGTACCAAAATTCATCAAATTTTTTTTTTTTTTTTTTTTTATCCTGCCTCGGCAAAGTGACTACGCTACACCTGATGGTAAGTGTAGCGCAATCCAAGAATAGTGTCGACCAACGATAAACAATGTGTCCATCGTAGGTCGGCAAGATCATGCCGGCCTGCTAAAGGGGGAGGGGAAGGAAAAGGGATGGGAAAAGGGTTAGGATCAGGGGGCAAGCCCCCTGGGGAGAACCGGATATACACTGGCTGACCCTGGAACGCGACCCACACAAGGAGGGCCACTATGGCAGGTTTTAGCACCAGTGTACGGTGGTCGCTATCCGGTCGGATACAAGTATCCTCCCACCAGAAATTGGTTCACAAACACATTTTAGCATTTATAATATTAGCTAGGTTGTTTTAAAATATGTTAAATTGCCGTGGGTCTAAGAATACTCAACTTTCCTTTCCTGTCCTCTGAGATCCTTTTAGAGTCTTATTTATTCTTGGGCGGCGGTTATCAGTTCAAGTGACTCTCTTGCTAATTTTTTATCTATATAATACTTACATGAGGCCAAAAAAAGCACAACAGCACATGTGATTTGGCATTTTCTCGTAAGTTTATTATCATAGCTTGGGTATAGTTCCTCTGCTTTTGCGACATACCAGATGAGTTGAGGCCACGTTGTCGCCATTCGAAAGAACATTATCATTGTAAAACATGTGGTCCCGTAGAATATTATTGGTGCTGGAAAGAGAATTTGGATTTTTCATTAATTCATTCCGAGTAACTTTCATCATTTTCAAACATTTCTAGAGGACTTTAACTTCCTTTTTCTAAACTCCTTTTCTTGCTTCAAGGTTAACAATGCACCCACAGTCTCTCCGATTTTATGTTACCTCACTTACCATGTGGTGTATTTACACTTACTATTAGTTAATCGAGTAATTGCTTGTCGTTTGACGCTTTTTAGCATAGACCAGCAAACAAGCAAGTGGGTCACCTTATGGTAAGTGATCTCCATCGTCCATGTACGCCCACAATACTAGAAGAATCATAGGCGCGTTGCCGACCTTAAAGGTAAGGGATAATTAAGGGATTGGGAAGGGGAGAGGGAGGCAGCAAGCCGCAACTTTGCGTTGGTTTTCTGTGAGACAGTTGTAACGACCAGGTCGAGCCGGCACATTAATGATGTAGATAAAACTATCTACACCGTGGTTCTATCACTCAAAAATTATTATTGTCACCTATTAATTTACTGTTTCATGTTTTTTATTTGTTGAAGATGATACAACATCTACTTACATGTACCGTTTAATGTAGCTTCTGTTTTAACAACTCTGATCATGTACATCGTAAATAAAAACATTTGCCCAAGGAGGGAAAACAAGGAGTAGAAACATTTCCATGAGTTCCAAACAAACCTGCAAATGTAAACTATTAGCTATCTTAATTGTACGTTGCATGAAAATTTATACTTAAAAATACAATATTACCCGAAATCACAATCTTTATTCTTTTTTTAATATTCTAAATTAGGCGGAATGTCATAATAAAGGCCGAAATTTAATCATGCTGAGGGGTTTAACCCGTTTAACGTTAATAACGTTAGTCAAGAGATTCCTTAAAACTACTAAAATATATTTTCTGAGAATAGTATGTTGCTTGTTTATAGCACTACCTCACGACGACACAATTTTCAGAATATAAAAAATATTATGAAAGGAACTTATCCATTGTTTTTTTTTTGCTGTTTATTTATTTAATAATAATTGTCATTGCAAGACCAATGAGATTTTTATTTCTTGAAGCATAGCCCGACAAACAAACAAACTGGTTCCCTGGTGGTAAATGATCTCCACCGCCCATAAACGGTAAGTGCCTTTAGAATTATGAACACGTTGCCGCCTTTAATTAAGAAATTGGGAAGGGGACGGAATTTGGGCCTCCGGATATCTCACCCAACGTACAAACCACCCAGCAGCAAACTGCTACTTTACGTCGGTTTCTTGTGACACAGTACTAACAATCCGGTCAATTGAATTCATGTTGTAGACAAAAGACAAAATAAAATAAAAATACTGTCTACAGCTTGACTTTACTACTTAAGAACATAATAAACTCAGATATACTTACTTCACATTATTTGCATTATTACCAAATACCCCAACAACTGGCATGAGTGAAAATGCTTGTCCGATCATAAGCGTGGCTCTCAATGACTTCTGTAATGTTGCTGGCGTTTGTGTTTTTAAATTAGAATGGTGTATTTTATTCTCTAAAACAATTTAGAAAATCGATCATGTTATCAATGTTATTTTACGTTGACTTATTTTATAGCATATGATGGCAAACGAGCAAGTGGGTCATCTGATAGTAAGTGATCTCCACCGCCCATGAACATCTACAATACCTGAAGAATCATGGACGCATGGCATTCATGGCCATCATAAAGAAAAATAATGATTAAGGAATTGGGAAGGTGATTTTGGCCTCTGGATATCACTCACTGTACAAAATCCAACAGCAACTTGCTACTTTACTTTTTGATTTTATGTGAGACTGTAACAATCAGATCGAGCCAGCCCATTCATGCTGTAGATAAAATTGTCTACAGCGTGGCTCTACCACTTTAAAACTGTACCAGATTATAACATTGACCTATATTAGGCCATATACTGTAAAATTTACCTTTACTAATATTCGTCTACACTTTTAGCTTGCGACCAGAAACCATATAAAATTATCTAGAAAAATAATATTCCCAAGGTGATTTGTGAAGACATAAGCAATATTCTGAAGATAAAATCACGAAAAAATCTCAAGATTGTTGGAACAAACTCGGCACCCCTTCTACCAATCGCCATTCCTTGAAGGTCAGTATCTCTAGTCCTTTAAGCATTGTAGGTGTCCTTGTGTGGTTGTGAAGTCTTACCATCAGGTTATACACTTGCTTATTCGCTTCCAAAGGTTTTTTAATTGCAAAAAGTATTATATAATGAAACTCACTCTTCACTGGTACCCAAAACGCCCGGTTCTTTAGAGAATTCTTTTGTCCCATATTTGAGCACGAGTACACAACTAGTGTTGTTAAAGTTTTCTGTATCTAATGGATATTGATTGTCTGTGTAGCGTCGGATATTCAGGGTTCCTTAACTTGAATTAAACATATTTTATTGTCTACTCTTCTATAACACTCCATATTAAATAAATAGTATTTGCGTCATAAGATACTTCAATTAAAGACTGGCAAAATATTAAATTACTAGCATTTGCTCCCGGTTCTACCCGTGTGAAAATCTGCGCCGTCACATTACCGGCGTATTTCCATAAAATCTTTCATCCTTTATTTTACCCCCTCAGGGGTGAAATTCATAAAAATCCCTCCTTAGTATATGCTTACAACATAAAAGGCATCAACTGCCAAAATTTCAAGTTTGTAACCCCAGCCATCCAGCAGGCCTACGTTAATGAATCAGTAAGGACAAATATACCTATACCTATATCTTTTCTTTCTGCCTGGCGTTATCCTGGCTTAGTGTCAAGGTCCGCCTTCTTACTTAAACGCATCCACTTCACCCGATCTTGAACATCCTCTGTAGTGAAATCATTGGCTCTCATGTCTCCCTACAATACGTGAATACCTATATAAGTACCTATACCTATATAAGTATAGTAAAAATACAATACATTGTCAAGTCCAGGGGGTGCTATCAATTAAATATTATTGTTCTTGTAGTCACACATTGAGAAGGAAGGAAGAGAGATACATTCAATCAACGATTACAATACAACTATTATACGATTTAATGGAACCCGTTAAAAATAATGAATAAAACCCACTTGAAAATAGCAGATAATTTGATAATTTATTTGATGTTATTTTACTGTCATTTATCAGGCATGTAACATTACCCACAAACACACACACCCAATCATGATTATAGATTTTTCGAATTTGGACATTTATATGTGACAGTGTGGCGTTAAATTCTACTTTGTTTGCGTGTTCAGTAATTGCTTTCATCGTTGAAAAAACAACAGTAGATGGTTATCGTTTTTCTTTTTATTTACTAACCAGCAATTTGTAGTTGATCGCTTTAGTATGATCACAAATAATTTTGCTGGTGGGAGGTTACTTGTATCCGACCGGATAGCGACCACCGTTCAGTGGTGCTAAAACCTGCCATAGTGGCTCACCTCGTGTGGGTCGTGTTCCAAGGTTAGCCAGTGCATATCCGGTTCTCCCCAGGGGGCTTTTCCCCTGATCCTAACCCTTTTCCCATCCCTTTTCCTTCCCCTCCCCCTTGGCCCTTTGGCAGGCCGGCATGATCTTGCCGACCTACGATGGACACATTGTTTATCGTTGGTCGACACTATTCTTGGATTGCGCTACACTTATCATCCATCAGGTGTAGCGTAGTCAATTTGCCGAGACAGGATAAAAAAAAAAATTGCAATAGTTTCAATATGGCGTAATGGCGTCTGTAATGAAGCTGATAAGCCACGGTAGCGTAGTTCCCTCTTCTTGTAGTAGATTCTATTTCCTCGTATGCGAGAAGCCGTCCGTTAATACTATTGCTTTGTCTATTTCTGTCGCCAAGCACAGCGTGTAAACACTATTGTTTCGGTTTAAAGGACATTGAAGCTAGTGAATTTACCGGGCAATATGAGTCTTAACTGGTTTCTTGTAGGGACACACATGTAAATTAGGTTAAGTTTAGCGTGAGGTATGTATGAGTGACGAATGCATTGTAATATATTATACTTAGTATATAGTATTTGTATGTATAATATAGAGGCGGCTGCGCCCGCCAGTAAGTAGTTAAGTATAAGCAGTCGCGAATAAACCATCTTAGTTTACACTCGTGTTACTATTATCCAATCCTCATAATATAATCCAAATAATATAACCCAAACCTATTATTACCTAAATTTCGTTATTTTGGTTGCTCACATAGGAGGGACTTACCACCTAAATGTGCACAAATGCTGCTAAGGCTTCTCTCACTTCTCATGTGCATGAGAGTTTGGACTATACTCACAACGCTGGTCCAAAGTGGATTGGTGGGTTGCTAGAATCACGTATAGGCAGGAAAGTAAAACTTAAAAAAAGACTAAAAAGCAAAGATTAAAAATAACCCATTTTGAGCCACAGCTATTGCAATTTAATGATCAAATAATAAAAAAAAAGCAGCGACTCAACATTTATTATTTTTATAGTTTTTATTTTACAATTTTAGCGAAATATTCATCTAAATTGGTGCATAAATTATGAAGTTTTAATCTTTCATCCCCAACTTCACTCCTTAGGGATTTAATTTCTTTATGAAATTTAAATATCACCATCTTTGGGCCATAGTCTTACTAATGAAATAAGAATCATTCATATCGTATTGGAGTTGCGTGGTTATACAAACAAAAACAAATAAACGTGTCGCATTGAAAGCCTAGTTCGTGTTTTTTCGTCGCTTGTAAAAAATACTACAATGTTTATTTATCAATGTGTTATCTAGTTTGATAGAAGACCTACCAGCATGGATAATATGGATGGTACGAAATAATATTTCAAACCACATGAAGTTAAATTTGAGATATTGAGGTTTATTTTGCTAAATTAAATAAATATAACGCACACGCAACAGTGAAATATATAGTCCTGACCTCAAAGTAAGATACGAGTCTTGTGTCGTGGGTATCAAGAACTCGAGAGACTTTTGGCCTCACAACACTCAGACCCCAAAACAAATATTTGTGGATCACACAAACATTTGTCTCGGTGCGGGGATTGGGCCCGCGGCCTCTCGCTTCCCGGCTAAAATAAATTTAATAAAATAAATTCATTAGATTAATGTTAAATTCCGTATTATTATTGAAATCATAAATAAAATTACCCATGTACGATTATGTAAAATAGAACTTTAAATTATTTGATTTATGTTTATGAATTTAGCAAAATCAAATTAATATCCTAACCTCCGGTGGCTTGGGTCCTAGGCCTCGCCATAGGACGGTAACGGTTTATATATTTTTAAATGTTATGTTTTTTTTTGTTTGTAACTAATATTTAAAAATGTAAAAAAAACCTTTTAAAATAAAGAGTATCGTACAAACATTATTGCAGATCATCCATAGCACAAAAAATTAAAAATTAAAAGCATAAGTACAAAACAAAACAT
Source organism: Amorpha juglandis (assembly GCA_949126905.1). Taxonomy (NCBI): domain Eukaryota; kingdom Metazoa; phylum Arthropoda; class Insecta; order Lepidoptera; family Sphingidae; genus Amorpha; species Amorpha juglandis. The sequence continues at coordinate 4,028,131 of OX421368.1, forward strand.
CATAGACGGGTGGCCACATTCACCCAGTTATATGTTGCCGTCAGCATCAGCATGTCAGCCAGACTTATAATAATTGTGTTTTTACATGCGTCAAACAGTTGACGCATGTAAAAACGCTCTTTATGTCTAGAGAGACATAAAGGACGCGATCCGTTTTCTTATATTTACATCGACGACACGAGTTACCGTTCTTTATTGACACAAACAAATGTCTGTTTTCATACTAAAGCTCACGAATACAAAGTCGTACCGATATTGCTGCCACAAAAATAACTTCCCAAAAAGGTGTGTGTCTAGTAAAATTTTGCAGTTTTGTTGCCAGTGATCTAATAACATATTTTAATTTGTAAATTTTGCTAATTCAATAACGTGAGTGATTCACGAATAAATTACCTATTATTAAAATTACTTATTATTAGAAGGTCGTAGGCTCCTCGACTGCGAGAGGCCGTCAGGGTTGGTACCACCGCTTTGTCTATTTCTGCCGCCAAGTAATGGTGTGTAAGCACTGTTTTGTTTCGACAACTGTTTTGTTGTGAAATTACTGGGCTTTACATCTTATATTAAGGGGTGACGAGCGCAGTTCAGTGCCATGCAGTTCTTTGTAATTCAAAGTTCTGTGTGGTGTTGCTTCTGTGTATGGGCAGGTGTGGCGCTTACCATCAGGCGAGAGCCTTGCTCGTCTCGTCATTCAATCAAATAAAAAAATACCAAAGTTACATTATATGCTGATTTTGCAAATGCCTTCGATTTCCCTAGATTTGGATTCTCCCTTCGATCCTCTCCGAAGAGGAAGGAAGCATTTATACAGGCCGGCATGATTCTGGTGACCACCGGTAAACTCGGTAAATTGTTTGTCGGTGGTCGGTAGTTTTTTTGACTGCACTACGCTTACCATCAGGTGTAATGCAGTCACTTAGCCGTGCTCGGATAAAAAACAAAAAACTTAGAGAACTAAAATAGTAAGAACAAGATTGTAAGTAATCCACATTACTATAGCTAAGATTTGTGATAGACTTATACCATGATAGATTTCGTGCCGGGTAGACGGCTGTGTAGCTTACTCTGAGAAGCCTTGCTTACTGCATTATGTATTGAAAATAACAAACTTATAAATACATTTTACATACACTTCTACTACTTTCATGACTAGCTTTATTTACAGCTCTGCTCGCGTGATTCTCTTTTTTTCCGAGAATAAAAGCCTGTGTTTTGTCTAGGTTATAGTCTGTCTGTGTGCCAAATTTCATCCAAATCCAACGCCAAATTTCGACCCGTTAGGCGTCATTGATTCCAAAAATCCGAATTCACAAATCCGAACTCACAAACATCCAAACTCACAATTTTAATATCAGTAGAATTTTCTATCTCTGACTTGTTTGCTTCTTCATAGACCTAGTTAGTAGTTCAAAGGCTTTGAATTCAAATGTTGACCGCTTTATTTAAAATGTGTTTACAGTTTATTTGTGACAAATTTTATCTCCTAAAATTATACTTGAACTAGCTTTTGCTCTCGGTTCCGCCCGCGTGAACGTTTAAAATTGACAAAGTTTCATACAAACTTTCATCCCCTGTTTTATCCCCTTGGGGTACAATTTATCAAAATCCTTTCTTAGCGGATGCCTACGTCATAACATCTACCTGCATGCCAAATTTCAGCCCGATCCCTCCAGTGGTTTGGGCTGTGCGATGATAGATCACTATGTCAGTCAGTCACCTTTGAGTTTTATAAATTTAGATTATTTTATAAGTATAGATCTATACTAATAATAAAGCTGTAGAGTTTGATTGTTTGATTGTTTGTTTGAACGGGCTAATCTCAGGAACTACTGGTTCGAATTGAAAAATTATTTTTGTGTTGGATAGTCCATTTATCGAGGAAGGCTTTAGGCTATATAATATTACGCTGCGACCATTAGAAGCGAAGTATCAGTGAAAAATGTTGCAAAAACGGGGAAAATTATTCATATTTGAAGGCTTCCGTTGCTAAGCTACCGAAATAATATTATTTGAAGGCTTCCGTTGCTAAGCTACCCAAATCTATACTAATATTATAAAGCTGTAGAGTTTGATTGTTTGTTTGTTTGTTTGATCACGTGGGCGGAGCCGCGAGCAAAAGCTAGTTATAGATAAAATGTTTAGGGTTAATGTTATTTTTTAACCTGATTTTGGCCTGACCTTGGCCTGTTATTGAGTACAATTTAATCCAAATATAACGTCAACCATCAAGAAATGAAGCGCCCCTGGACTGGCAGCAGAATTATACTGGCCTGACGTTACTCGACTCGGCTTACCGAACGCAACTCGCCTGAACGAGTCACGATGCCGGATTTTTTACAACATTTTTTTTTTTGGTGGTTGCTATCCAGTCAGGTACAAAAATATATCAAGTCTCCTACTACCATAAAAAACTGATTTAATACACCATATCTAACTAATAAATTTTAAAGATAGCATGTTTGTGAATAGACCACGCTTTAAGACCTAAAGATGTATTTGGCACATAGACAGACCATAATCTAAATTAAAACATATGTCACTTTCATCCTATATGTTACTTTTTACATTGACACGGGTGAAGCCGCGAGCAAAGTCTAGTAAAATATAAACAACCTGAAACTTAATAAAATACAACAAAAAATCTCTAAACTCATTCCAAAAATAAATTGAGTTTTAAAATTATTCCAATCGTATACATTTATTACTTGTTCACTGCACATGTAGAAGGCAATATCATTTATTTCAATGCTTTACTATTAAATCTCAATAATGCAATACAGTTCAATACATTTTCTTACAAAATCGATAGAAACTTAGTAATATGCGTTCACTTTTATTCTATTGTCAAATTATTTTCGTATATTGCCAAGAATTCCCGCCATACGATGATTTAATAATTGGCAACTTAAGAAAAAGGGATGTTATACCATTGAACCAAATAAACAGAAGGTGGTTTGATAATAATGAACTGAAGTACAGAAGGACTAAAGGTGTGCAGGAAGATGCGGCAGAACGGAAGCTAGAGGTAAGACGAGTAATAATTTCAGATACTTTAATAATTAAAACAGGTGCGTAGTACCTGGAAACTAGTTCGGAGGTATCTGATACATAGTTGAGCCTAACTAGATAGCTTTAGCAACAAATATAGTGGCATGATCCAATGACGAGCGTATCGAGATCAGCTTTTATCCGATAATTTAAGGCCGACATAGATGTCGGGACTGTCCAGCGACGCAATTTCTCTCGACAGTTGACATTATTGTATTAACCATCAGGTACAGTGTAGTCCGTTTGATGTGCCTTGAACAAACACAGTTCATGATATTACTGATCCACGCAAACTACCAACATTTTCTTCTGAGCAAAATTAGCTAGATTTTACTATGACATTTTCGAATACCCAAATAGGCAATGATGTTTAATCTAGACCACGTGCCATCACTGTATTCGACTACATTAACAGCTCCATATATTCCACCTTGGATAAAATTTCGCATAAACCTAGACAATCATGTATTATCTAATGACATAATAAGTTCTGAATATCACGTTTATCTCCTACCTTATTTTGATATACATTCAAAAAAATCATAAAGCATGCTTTACTAAAATAACGAATACATTTTAAAGAAAATATACTGTAAGGTGCTTCTACTTTATTGCAACGTGGAGTGACGCCGACGATTCGGCACCGCGAATGCGTTCGAGGGCTAGTTGATGGTAGGTTCTGTTGCTGCTGTACTATCAAGGGCAGTCTTTGGGCAGTTGTGTTACAAATTTTATCATCATCAGCCACAAGACGTCCACTGCTGAACATAGGCCTCTCCCAAAGATTTCCAGACCGACCTGTTGGAAGCGGCCTGCATCCAGCGACTTCCTGCGATCTTTATCAGGTCGTCTGTCCACCTTGTAGGTGGACGTCCAACGCTGCGCTTGCCAGTACGTGGCCTCCATTCCAGAACCTTTTAATTAACTTTTAACCTTTTAAATTTTATACTATTGATAAATCTGGAAATACATTTTTCAATACAGAAATGTATGTTTGATTGTTATTATTAGACCTTTCTCTTTAAATTAAAGTATAAGTTGTGTTTAATCTGTTAGTTCATGGATTAGAATATTATACGGAATTCGCTTGCCCGTAAATCATTATAGTTATTCCAAATAGATTTCGAAAGACCTATTCTTTTTTCGTATTAGAAATAATAACTGGCAATATAATTTCAAACAGTCCGTAAAATTTACATACATCATCTCCATATAGGCTTAGATGAAATAGATTTCTCTGCATTGTACGATATATTGTACAATTCTCGCACAATTGCAGTGTAATCTCAAATGGATCACAATGGGAATGTACCTAAAATCATTATTGCTATTCGGTATCGCAATAATTGTAAACGATTGACAATAATGTAGTTTATTAGTCTATGGTTTTTTCGATTCAGTTTATAATCCTCCACTCACATATATTCACACCTATATATTTGAAGGATTAGGAGAGACACAACTTGTGTACACACGACTTTCCGAGCTTAATTCCTTCATGTCAGGAAGAGAAGAAGGAAGACGTTCTACAGCTCTGGCTTTGTATGTTACGTTTATATTAATTGTTAACTTTCGCTTGCTTTAACGGTGAAGGAATCATCGTGAGTAAACCTGCATATCTGAGAAGTTCTCCATAAGAATATGTGTAGTCTACCAATCCGCATTAGGCCTGCGTAGTGAATCAACGCTTAATCCCTTTCATTCAATAGAGAAAGCCCATGCCCAGCCGTGGCATTATAATTTTTTAACTCAATTTTACAGTTGGTTGAATCTCAACTACGTGAGGCTATATTAGACAATGCTAAGTTAAAGAAGCTCCATCAACAACTGAGATGGATGACAATCGATAATAATCAAGCAATCGGCATTGGAATTAGATAAATAAAATGTTTATACAAACATGATTTTTTATTGCTTAATATGCTTAATGATGACAGGTCTATAGCGCAAGTATACGGTGACTGCAGCTGTTTTATGGCAGAAACTGGCTGAGCAAGCAGGTCCTCTTATGGTATATGACCTTGGATTAAGCCCCTCAGGAGAACCGGATATACACTGGCTGATCCTGGAACACAATCCACACAAGGTGTGTGGGTCACTATGGCAGGTTTTAACACCATGTGTACGGTGGTCGCTATCCGGGTGGATATGACTATCCTACCACCGGCAGAATGCTTTATGTATTACTATGTTCTAATGGTAAAAGAATTTTTCAAACCCGTCCAGTAGTATCAGAGCCTATTCAATGTAAACAAACAATAAAATTTTTCCTCTTTATAATATTAGTTTAGATAGAATCTCGTACCATCTAATATAATAGTAACCATATTTAGTTACTATAAAATCTTTTAAAATCAGCAGTACCAAAAATATTTCCATTACATTCGCGTTGTGTCAACTCATCCCGTCCATTACATTCGCAAAAGAAACGCTCTTGTAGAAAAATATTTAAATAAAATTCTTTGAATATTGTCAACAAACAGAAGTTTTACAGGCCTAATGGATTCGCAAATTATCATGCTGAATGTGAAAAACTTACATTCACTTAGCCGAGTAATCGATTAAGCTCTGGTAATGTTTAGTCAAGTGTTGTTTAGGATCTTCGCATACCAACAATGGAAAAATTTTAGAAGTTATCTAACCTGTTTGCCGACTTAATTGCTAACTATTTTGTGGGGTAATGGAAACATTTTTGTTATTATAATATTTTTTTATCCGAACACGTCAAAATGACTGCACTGCACCTGATGGTAAGTGCAGTAAAGTTCAAAAATACCAGCGACCACCGACAAATAATGAATTTATCGGTCATTCCGGCCTGCATAAATGCTTCTTCACACTCCGAAGAGGGAAGGATCAAACCGAGGAGCCTGCGACAAGATAGGCGGATGACCGATGCAGGCATAGGGACACAAGGATGTACCACTATACCCGCCCCAATCAGCCATCAAGTCATATCGCAAGCCCCTTGGGAAAATTCTCCATAAGAATTTAACTGCCCTTGTGGCGCAGCATGTGAGAAGCCGGCTGTGAAGCGCGAGGCCGCGGGTTCTATCCCCGCAGCGAGACAGAGGTTTATGTGATCCACAAATATTTGTGTCGGGGTCCGGGTGTTGTGAGACCGAAAAGCTCACATAGTTCCTGATACCACCACACAAGACTCGTATCTTACTGTGGGGACAGGACTATGTATGTGACTGTTGGGTGTATTTATAATTTTAATGTTGAAAGTATTTAATTAGTTATGTAGACCCTACATTACATCACCGTCGCGTTGTAGATAAAGACATAGCCCCTTTCATTACTAGAAAAGGTCGCCTGGAATTATAATCCTGTCTGGAGTGGCATTAGGCCCACCATGAACATGGGACGGAAATTATCTCAGCGAATAGACAAGAGCGAGAGAGAGAGAATCGACAAGGTGGTAGGTCCATCGTATGCAAGAGGCCGTCTGGGTTGGTATCACCGCTTTGTCTATTTCTGCCACCAAGCACAGTGTGTAAGCACTGATGTGTTTCGGTTTGAAGGACATTGAAGCCAGTGAAATAACTGGGCATTATGAGACTCAACATCTTATGTCTCAGGTTGACGAGCGCAGTTCAGTGGCATGCAGTGCTTTGTAATTCAAAGTTTTGTTTGGTGTTGCTTCTGTTTATAGGCAGGCGTAGCGCTTACCATCAGGCGAGCGCCTTGCTCGTTTCGTCATTCAAATTTTAAAAATTACTACGTACACCTATTGCCACTGCACACTCTGTCTACCCTTTCAAAGATACAAGCTTGAGTTTACGTTATATTATAGTGTACAGAGGCCTTAAAAATTACATATTTTCATATACGCCAGCCACAAAATGTATAAATTACTAACCGTGTCGGCCCAACTTGGTATTAACTTTCGTTTATCAGAATATCTGAATATATGCCGCGACGTTTATTATTCATAGTGCCTTCATTAGATCGTGTATTTTCGATACAAAATTCTGAATTTCGGCTTAAATTCTTATAGAATATTTATTTGGTAAAATTACTTGATATAAGCTTTGAAATTTCAGCACATATCTAATACACCGGTTAGAATTTTGAATTGGAAATAACTGTATTTGATGGCAAAAGGACTCTGTGATATAAGAAGTGTGATATAAGTTAAGAGTGGTAGAGCCTCGCTGTAGACAGTTTTGTCTACAGCATGAATGGGCTGGCTCGACCGGGTCATTACCACTGTCTCACAGAAAACCGACGTAAAGTAGCGGCTCGCTGCTGCGTTTCGTACGGTGAGTGAGATATCCGGAAGCCCAAATCCCAATCCCTTTCCTTTAAGGTCGGCAACGCGCCCATGATTCTTGTGGTTGTGGGCGTACATGGGCGGTGAAGATCACTTACCATCAGGTGACCCACTTGCTCGTTTGCCGGCCTATGGTATAAAAAAAAAAAAAGATATGGCAACCAGTATCTAGTTATGTAATTTTTCTATTCAATATAGAAATAGTGTAAAAGGTACAATAGGATTTGTGTGTCCATGTGGACAAAAACCCTAAAAAAACTGCATGATATGAGCTCTTGTAAAACAAACAAACCGCGATAAAATCCGTTTAAATTTGTTTTAAAAGAAAATGCAAATGCATAATATTAGTGCCTGACTTGGGATTGGAACCGTGGACATTCTTCTCACCCTAAGCTGACTCCGAACTAATGGGCGATAATCTACAAACCACATACTCAAATCAGTCCATTCACCATCAGATGATGAGGTCAAATTACAACCCTCTCTTTATCGGGGGTTAATAATCAACATCATCATCATTGTGTGTTGGTAATGTCAATTGGTATTAATAGAGTTCATTTGCAAACACTTGATTAGTTTGTAGTGCCTTCATCCCAGTACTCTCTTGGAGTCTATTGTCAACATTCTAATTGATTGGTGTAATATGTAGCATCGGCGTCGCGTGGATGTGTGGTCCCTTGAGAAACAAGGTGGTAGGTCCCTCGTATGCGAGAATCCATTATGTCACTATTTTTTTTTTATAATTAGCCCTATATATTATATTTGTTCCACTGCTGGGTACGGGCTTCTTCTACTGAATGAGAGGGATCAGGCCTTAGTCCACCACGCTGGCCTACTGCGGGTTGGCAGACTTCACATACCTTCGAAAAATCTTATCGAATTCACAGGTATGCAGGATTCCTCACGATGTTTCCTTCACCGTTAAAGCAAGCGATAATTAACAATTAATATACACGTAACTTAGAAAAGTCAGTGGTGTATGCTCTTGGGGCTGGTTTCGAACCTGCGACTTTCGTCTCGACAGTCCATACCACTCCCCGCTGAGCTATCGCTAGCCGCTAAAAAGTATAAAATCGCTGCTTACTAAATTAAACGACAAAAAATAAAAAGCACCGAAATAACTTAAAATGTAGCCTAATTAAACGTCATCATCCATTATGCAAGACAATAAGTGTAATAAAAGTCAAAATTCTTGGCGATTCATAAATAACTTAAATTGTGCGAAGAAACTTGAAAATTTAACTCCCAACTGTGGCAATTAAAGCGTGCACATTTCACATTAACAGCCTTCGGTCTAATGACGACTCGTCACGGTAAATGTATTAGACACTATTATGACGGAAAGGAATATTGTTTTTATAGCATAGACTCGCAAAAGTGATTTCCACTCCTGATATACACACACAAAGTAGAGGAATCATATATATCATAGTTGTAATGCGTAAGCGGTACGACTGCTGAGGTCTCGAGTTCGATCCCCAGTTCGGGTAAAAGTGATATTGGATTTTTCTATCACGAAATTATCAGTATCAGGCCGGAGTCTGGTATTATGACCAGTATGGCCATAGGATCGCCCCTATCACATCACAGGACAGAAATAAGCTCGGCGAAAAGTGATAGTACAGTTAACAACTCTTGCCTCTTACAAGTGGGATTACAGGCGTAAGTAAGTGTTTGCGTAATATTAGAAGGATTATAACCTGTCCTCATCATTCATCATCATTTACAGCCTATATCTACCTACTGCTGGATATAAGGCTTCTATTTGTCTATGCCACTCTTCTCTACCCTACGCTAATCTAAACCATAACTATCTCAAGGTCATTTTATTATCTCCAACCTATCTATCTGGCGGACATCACCTTACATCTGGTAGATCTGACCAATAGGATTTATTTTATTGTGAGCGTCCGTGCCGTAATTGGCGAGTAGCCGGCTGCCAATCCAGAGGCGATGGGTTCCATTCCCGCACCGAGAGTGATCCACGAATATTTATTTCTGGTCTGGGTGTTATGGGAGTCAAGACACACACAATTCCCTCGTAATTCCTGATCCACGACACAGGTTAACTTAGTGTGTGGTCAGGACTATGTGTGTGACTGTTGGGTGGATATATTTATTCATCTTATTATACAATTCAGCAGCGATAGCTCAGCGGGGAGTGGTATGGACTGTCGAGACGAAAGTCGCAGGTTCAAAACCAGGCCCAAGAGCATACACCACTGACTTTTCTAAGTTACGTGTATATTAATTGTTAATTATCGCTTGCTTTAACGGTGACGGAAACATCGTGAGGAAACCTGCATACCTGAGAACTCGATAAGATTTTTCGAAGGTATGTGAAGTCTGCCAACCCGCATTAGGCCAGCGTGGTGGACTAAGGCCTAATCCCTCTCATTCAGTAGAGGAGGCCCGTGCCCAGCAGTGGGACGTATATAATACAGGGCTAGTAAAAAAAATAATTAAATAATAATAATTAATTAATACAATTCGTTCTATAGCTAACGTAGTAGCAGTAACAGGAGTGCCTTTTAAGCCCGCAGGACATAATTCTAGAAACATTAATTGTCTACACTAAGGGATGCGTACAACATCGCCCAAGGGTTAGATTGCATTTAATTAATGCAACGGCTCGTAACAAGATTTAGTTACAAATTGTTTATGCTTACCTGAAACTAACTGACCAGTCCAACGTAAGTGTTAACGCGAGACAAAAAAGAATAGTGTCGTCTGTCTGTGGGTGTAACCTAAACGAAAGCATATTAATGTTTTTATATGAACGATTGTTTTTTTTTTATACAGCTTAGGCCGGCAAACGAGCAAGTAGGTCACCTGGTAAGTGATCTCCACCGCCCATGTACGCCCACCACCAGAAGAATCATGGGCGTGTTGCCGACCTTAAAGGAAAGGGATAATTAGGGATTGGGAAGGGGAGGGGATTTGGGCTTCCGGATATCATGTATCTCAAATAAATAAAAAAAAATAACTCTTAATGCTGTTTTTTATTTGAAACATGATTGATACCCGATATTTCTTGTAGCATAGGTTGAGAAATTAGCAAGCCACCTGATTGTAAGTTATTTCTAGAGCCAATGGACGCCCACAATACCAACAAAATCATAGGTGCGTTGACTTAAAAGAAAATAATGAGGACTGAGTTAAGGGTTAAAATTGGGGCCTCCAGAAATCGCATTTACCATACGAAGCGGAATAGCAAGGTGCTTCACATCGGTTTTCTGTAACAATGGCATTTCCCTGGTTGAGGCGACCTTCATACTGTAGAGTAGACGAAACTGTTTACAGCAGGACTCTACCTATAAAGCAGTGGTCATCACACTTTTTAGTTAAGGGTCACATAAGTACAATGTAAGGTGCCACTGGGGGCCGCACATTCGTGTGTTGGTTAATTGACACCATTAATCAATTGCAGTGTTTTTTATGAGTTTATACACATGCTTCCGTCTCGCGTTCTTCAATTTAGTTAAATTCCGAATCATCTATCAAATTTATACTGATCGAAGGTCCAAACAAAGTAATTATCTGTAAAGTGGGTAAACGTTGGTAAATATTTGTTTATGATAGGTTTGGTGAATAGTCTTATAGAAAACGGTCGTAATTGTTTCTTCCTAATTGCATTTATGCAACTCTATTCATTTAGCCTGGTGTTGTTCTTGTTACGCCATCTAACCATTGTTTCAGCAATGTATGTTAGTGACATGTAATTACGACTCCACAGCCAGTGTTAAGTGGCATTTTAAACAATATATTATACAAGTAAATGAGTAGACGCGCATACTTCCGCACACGCTATGCCACGCCACTAGACTTTGTTATCCCTACTTATATTATAAATGTGAATATAAGTTTGTTTGTTACGCTTTCACACGAAAACTACTTAACTGATCATCATGAAACTTTGTACACATATTCTTGGAGATATTAGAAGTAACATAGGCTACTTTTTTTTACCGGAAAAAGCAGATTACGCGGACGGAGCCGCGAGGAAAAGCTAGTATACAGATAAATTCTCATAATTTTCATTACACGCTTAAGGTCCATTTTAATGAACCAGAAAACCACGACGCGCGACCATATTCATAATTTCTATGAGTGGTAGAGCCACGCTGTAGACAGTTTTGTCTATAGCATGAAATAGGTCGGGTCGACCGAGTCGTTACTACTGCCTTACAGAAAACCGACGTAAAGTAGCGGCTTGCTGCTGCATTTCGCATGGTGAGTGAGATATCCCCCTCCTTTTACCAATCCCTAATTATCCCTTTCATTTAAGGTCGTCAACGCATCTATGATTCTTCTAGTAATGTAGGCGTACATGGCTTGTGGAGATCACTTACCATCTGGTGACCCACTTACCGATCTATGCTTTAAAAAAATACTTTCTGGTGTCGCATATGCTAAGCCCCTTGGTATGATTTAGCATAAGAAAATCATACCAGGAGTAAAATAAGACGATAGTGTGACAAAACCACCGAATCTTTGTAACTTGTCCGCCACGTTCTGGATACCACTTCGCAAACTTTATATATAAAAAAATTGTGTCACTTTGTTTGTCCACGATGAACTCCTTAACTACTGAACCGATGATAATCAAATCTTGCAAACTGTATACAGTTTGATCCAACTTGAGAGACAGGATAGTTTATATCTCAATTTATAGTCGCAATATTTTTTTATGGCAATTTATTTTTTTTATTATATGACAAAGAGTTATAATTATCTGTGAGTTCCATAAGATTCTAACAGATGGCGGTGTAAGGTAATTTATTGGCTGGATTGAGTAAGTATCCAATAGATGGCGCATACCGTATTGAATAGTTTTACAATATCATTTAACATATACCTTAGCCACAGTAACGCGTGGCCGGGTCTTCTAGTAAATAATATGTTTATGTTGTAAAGGCTGGCGTAAGCAGAATATGACCAAATGACCTAACAGTTGTGGTTACGTGCCGGACGTTTTCCGGCTCCAATAATGATGTTTGTGTTGCGGCAGAAACTGTAACGTTTCAACCTACACAAATTGCGTTTCTGACTTAGATGGAGCACACACGTGTATGAACTGTGAAGGGTCTCAATCATTATGTCAAACAAAACCTTTAAACGTATATATTACATAATATCTTTTGCCTGCGGCTCCGCCCGCGTGAACTTACTTTTGTAGGATAAAAGCCTATGTCCTAATCCAGGTTGTGGTCTATCTGAGTGCCAAATTACATCCAAAATCGTTCAGCCGTGAATGACTAACAAACATCCAAATTCACAAACATACAAACTTTCACATTTATAACAGTAGTGAATTTCACATTTATAACAGTAAATAAGCGTTACTATATCGGTGGTGCAGTTGTATTGCGTATACGGTGCTACTGCTGTGCTGAGGTCAAGAGTTCTATTCTCGGATCGGGTAACATACGCTGAGGAATATTTCCAGATGCCGAATCTCACCACTAAATGTTCTGTGTAAAGTGTTACAAAATTGTTTAATTTTATTTTTAGGATTTAACTATTTTAGTCTATTATATATTTTGTCACAAAGTTTTAAATTACCAGAACGCTACTTTCGTGAAACAAAGAACTAGAAACTACTTATGAAAGTTGAAACAAGCGGCCTACTCTTTGAAACTTCTAAATTCACAGACAATACTAAAGACCTGACAAAGTAGCCACAAATAAATGTAACATCTCAGTAATCAATATTTATGGGCCAGCGGTCAACAAACACAATGCCATAATACATTTTCGCGTCGCGTATCAAAGTTTTAAAAGTTGGAACCTGACACGATCTGTACACCTAGTACGAGTTACATATACGTTCAGAGTTTTCATTCGTAAAAAAATACTATTGCCGAAGAGTCACACTAATAGTGCATACTGTAAAAAAGTAAAGAATAGCTCGAATACGAAACAAGTATTAATATGATACAATAGTTCCCATTAGTGGCTCGGTGTATGGAGAGTAAACGAAAACTGTCATCGTATTAGAAAACTATTAAAACTTGTACTAGCCCTAATAGATGGGAGCAGATTTTCTTTAGAGTAAACATTTTGTTCCTTGTTTGATATGAACACTACTATTTAGCTCATTGAGGCACTCATAGCCAGTTGCGCTCACTGGTCGGTAAACGATAAGCGAGTTAAGCAACCACCACTTAGTGATATTTCAACTGAGCGATTCCGTGCTTCGGAGAGCACGTAAAAAGTCGGTTCCGACTAGTAGCCCAGTGGTATGCAGTGCTTTGTTATTCAAAGTTCTATGCGGTGTTGCTTCTGTTTATGGGCAGGCGTGGCGATTACCATCAAGCGAGCGATCTGCTCGTCTCGTCATTCAACATTTAACAAACGCTCACCCCACATTAGTGGTAACTCAACACTCTTCATTCATCTGTAGTAAACGACAGATGACACGGGGCGAATTACAAATCGAGGTCTGTGTGACCTTTCACTCGAACCCTTTCGCCGTCAACTGTTTTTAGTATTTTCTTTGCCATTACAATGTAGGAGAAAGTTTTTCTTACTTTGGCTTAGCTTCCACTACGTCCAATAATGGATTCTAGGTTATTTCCAACGGACTTCAAAACATGATTTTCTTTTCGCGTGTATTTTGTTTTCTATGTATATTACTTCATATCTCCACTATATATGGATCAATTTTAATTATTCTTTTTTTATTTGATAGCGTTTTACTGTAATCCCATATAATTAAAATCAGATGACGGAGCATAAGAGAAATTGGGAAACCGCTTAAAGAACAGCGAATATTCGATTTTTTTAGTTTTTTTTATTATAGTTAATCAACAAAATGAGCCGGTCGCTCGCCTGATGGTAAACGTCTCGCCTGTCCATAAAGAAAAGCAACACCAATCAGCACTTCATATAATGAAGTGCATGGCACTGGACTATGCTCATTACCCAGGACCTCACAGTTCTCAGCTTTAGTACGCTGCCACTAGACCAATTAGGTAATTTTTATTGCCTTCCTAAAACTAGTGACGAGTGACATAGCAGTTATTGTTTACAAGAGACTTAAGGACCAGACCCATCTGACTTTCGAAGTTACTTGTGCATTCAATGTTAATTTATCAATGAAGGGAACTGTCGTGAGAAAACTGCATGAAATGAGACTTTCGTATAAAAATTTCGAATAGATGTGAAGTTTACCCACCATTATGCCAGCCTGCTGACAAAGGTTCCTGCTTCGGTGGCGCAATCCTGTCAAAAGAAGAATTAGAGTGCCCGTATCCAGCAATGTTTGTAGCCACGTATTGACTGAGTGAGCAGGTTCACGAGGTCGTGTCACAAGAAAAATAATCCAGCGGTGAGAACGTAGCACGTCCGAGGCAAATGCGATCGCTGCCTCACCGAGCACGCCTCGGACCGAGCCGAGCGTTGTCGGTTTCGGTGCTCAAAGGCGCCTTGATAGCAGTGGCTCGCGCTCACCGGGCCAATTCTCGTATTTAACATTAACTGAGACTGAACTTTAACCAAACTGAGATTAGACTACGAATTGAATAAAATGTGGCATTCTGCTCCGCTTAAAGTTCCAATATCATTCCGGTAGCATTATGATGTCAATTTGATATCATTTAGATTCCAAACTAATGTCAGCCACCACAGACTAAATTATAAAAAATGTAAAGCGAATATTATAATAAAGTTGCCAGCGGACAAAATATATTGGCATTGTGAGTAATTTTGGCGATTTGAATTGGATGGAAAAGTTATTACTCTAGCACGAAGTTATTAATTTAAAATTTGATTAATAGATTTTATAATTTATTAATTGATTAGGTAATTTCTCATATTTCCCCTAAATTGAAAACCCGTTTTTTTCGGATTTCTGTGAATTGTGAGTGAAAATATATGCGTTAATTTATTGTCGTGGTGGGTCACCCAGTGATTACACCTTTGTTATTGCAGGCTCAAAGTACTAAGATCGAGAGCCGTAAAATTTTCATTAAAAAAGAATGTCTATTGTTATTGTTCCGTGATTTAATTTTGTCGTGTATGTTATTTAAGTACGTATCTTTCAATTTCTATAATAAGTTAATTATGATTATCCATTGCGCGCGATAAATACTAATTGAAAGTTGAAACAATATCGTGAGTTAATTATTAGTGGACTGTTAGTAAAGTGTTAGTGAAACAATGACTAAACAATTAGAACTGTTTGTGGATTTCACTGAAGCAATTCGGATCACCAATTCTAGGCCTTGAGCCGACTCTGAAGGAGGAAGGACAGTGTATTATCCAAAAGGTTATGTTCACACAGTGCAAAATACATGGATTCAGCTGCAATGTGTAATATGTGTGTGTATGTAATAGTGTTTTGTATTTTTATTGTTAATATATAATGTTTCCTTACGACTTTGTGATTTGATTGTTACATATTTACATAGAATATTACCCATGCATATAAACAAATATCGATATGATTGACTATATTTTAGTTAATTCACAATATCATTTCAGTTACATTGCGATGTCAATTCAGTCAACTTGCAATATACTTTTGATTGCATTACAGTTTTAATGGTTTACGGAATGCCACTTGCAACTTTCTTGGCACTGAAACTAGATCGGAATGATATTTTGAACATTTTTAATTACCAGAATTGGCCCGCACGGTATGGTTCTGTTTTGCTTCATTGGCTCGCGTTATGGATCATGATCATTTTTTTATTATTTGATTGAATAACGACACGAGCAAGGCGCTCGCCTGATGGTAAGCGCCACGCCTGCCCATAAACAGAAGCAACACCACACAGAACTTTGAATTACAACTCTGAACTGCGCTCGTCACCCCGAGACATAAGATGTTAAGTATCATAATGCCAAGTAATTTCACTGGATTCAATGTCCTTCAAACCGGAACACAACAGTGCTTACACACTGTTGTTTGGCGGATAATTGCACATGATTAAAAATGCGCAGACAAGATGGTTCAGCATGACCGTGCGTAGCGTAGCATTCAGACATCACTCAGTACGCGGCTCATGTATAGTGACCACCGTACACATCATGAAAAATCAATGAATGCCATAGCTCATTCAGGCTGGCATAATTCTGCCGAACATCAAGGGACCTAATGTCTTGATGTTCGACATTATATTGAACTGCACTGCACTTAACATCACGTCCAGAGACCACTCTTTGCTGTGCCAGGATCAAAAAATGCTATTAATAAAAGGCTGATGTCATTATTAAAAAGAGAGCATAGACATAGAGGACTGGTAAAGTGATTAACTTCAGAGAAGCCATAAAGAATGATGAGACCTCTAACCATCACTATCATAAGTACAAAAGGACAAAAAACCAACGTTTAATATTAAATGATAACGCGAACAACAAGGGGTTAGCCGGCCGAGGTCACAAATAAATCTTTTAAGGGAAGAAATAAATCTATTAGGTCACCTCGCTCGTCGGGTGTATGGTTACCAAACGTATCGAGTTTTTAGGGCGAGTCCTGTGGCGTCATTAGTTATGGAAAAAGGTGTCATGGAGAGATAAAGGTGCTAATAAAAATGTGTAAAATGATGAAGCGATAACCAGCCCTGTATTTTATTTTATAGCATAGGACAGCCTACGAGCAAATGGGTCACCTGATGATAAGTGATCTCCATCGCTCATGTACTTCCACACTAACAGCAGAATCATGGACGCGTTGCCGACTTTAAAGGAAAGGGATAGTTAGGGATTGGGAAGTGGAGGGGGATTTAGGCCTCCGGATATCTCACTCACCATACGAGACGCAGCAGTAAGCCGCTATTTACGTCGGTTTTTTGTGAGACAGTGATAACGACTCGGTCGAGCTGGCCAAACTGTCTACAGCGAGGCTCTACCACTCAAAAACACGTCCTACTGCTGAGTACGGGCCTCCTCTACGAATTAGAGTGGTTAGGCCTTAGTCCACCACGCTGGCCTAGGACGGGCTGGCAGGCTTTATACATCCATACGTACTCACGCCTGTAGTCCCGCAGGGGTAAGCAGAGGTGTAACCAGTACACTCACATTTCGCCGAGCGTATTTTCGTCCAATGACGTAATAGGGGGCGATTCTATCGCCATTCTGGGCACAATATCCAGACTCTGGGCTGATAATGCGACCCACAAACACCCAGACCCGAAACAATTTGTGGATCACACAAGTATTTGTCTTGGTGCGGGACTTGGGATCGAACCCACGGCCTCACACTTCGCAGCCGGCTACTGGGCCATTGCGCCATGGATTTGACTCGCATGTTCCTAATGGAATGAAGGCATCTATTTAGAAATAATTAAAAAATCCATCGTTACGTGATATAAGTTATGTTGGCAGCCGCTAGCGAAGTATCCGATAGAATTTTAAATAATGGTCACCGTGTTGATACTCAGAATAATAATAGTAAAACATAATTTATACACCATCTACCACTCGAGGAAAACACTTATGGATATCTTTTTCTTGGTGATTTGTTTGCTCGAAATAAATATGGAGTTACCTTAGCTTCGAAATCCTTCATCGAATGTTTACATAGTAGTAGTAGACAGTTTTGTATACAGCATGAATGGGCCGTCTCTACTGGGTCGTTACCACTGTCTCACAGTAAACCGACGTAAAGTAGCGCCCTGATGCTGCGTTTCGTATGGTAAGTGAAATATCCGGAGGCCCAAATCCCCCTTCCTTTCCGAATCTCTTATTATCCCTTTGCTTTAAGGTCGGCAACGCGCCCAGGATTCTTCTGGTATTAAAATAGGCACAGCGGTGGTACAAATCACACAAGATGTACTATAAACCACGACTACCTTACTTTAAATGCGGTTTTAAACAAAAAAAAATTTTTAAACGGATGGACCGAAAAATAAGTGGCGGTATAAATGTTATTTTTCTATTGTGTCTGTGTGTATATTTGTCATCGTAGCGTCTTTAATGATGGTCTAAGATCCCGGGTAACATTGACCTTCACTCATCTGTTTACCGCATGAAAATAATATTTTAGGGTATTATATCATATTTTTTTAGGCAACCCTATTGGTATGTATTCAGCAACACAGTTTATACCCTAAGATATATTTTTCATCCGGTAAATAGATGGGTGAAGATTGATATTACCCGGGATCTTAGACCATCATTAAAGACGCTAGGATGACAAATATACACACAGACATAATAGAAGAGTAAAATTTATACAGCCACTTATTTTTCGTTTATTTTTAATAAACGTTTATATAAAATGTTACGTACAGAATGTTCTAAAAGTTTATTGCACGTTAGCCTTCAATGCAAGTGAAGGTCGGATGTCGTATGGACTTTATCTCATCACTTGAGCTGCGGAAATCTCCCAATTCTATTCACCCGTCGCCTCAAAATCGCAGTTGCAAGGTCTCCTACGTAGATACAGAAAGACATACTAGAAAAGGTGTTCATAAAATAGATATATATGTTTTTTTTTTTTTACTAGCCCTGTATTATATACGTCCCACTGCTGGGCATAGGCCTCCTCTACTGAATGAGAGGGATTAGGCCTTTTCCACCACGCTGGCCTAATGCGGGTTGGCAGACTTCACATACCTCCGTAAAAACTTTCGAGTTCTCATGTATGCAGGTTTCCTCACGATGTTTCCTTCACCGTTAAAGATAGAGATAATTAACAATTAATATACACGTGGCTTAGAAAAGTCAGAGGTGTATGCTCTTGGGGCTGGTTTCGAACCTGCGACTTTCGTCTCTACAGTCCATACCACTCCCCGCTGAGCTATCGCTGCTTAGATATAGATATATGGTGGTGGTCACAAAATACTGGGTCGTTAGTCCCTCGTATGCGAGAGGCCGTCTGGATGGTACCAAACCATCGCTTTATATATTTTCAATTAATTTTCAATTTGAATGGCATTATAGTCAGTCAATTACCGGGTGTAATGAGACTTAGCAACTTATTCTTCGAGTGGTATGTAGTAAGTTGCAAGTTCGAAACCAACCTCAAGAACATGCACCTCTGACTTTTCTAAGTTACGTGTAAGTATATTATTTTTTAATTATCACTTACTCTAACGCTGAAGTAAACATCGTGAGGAAACTTGCATACCTGAGAAGTTCTCTTTAAGAATTTCGAAGCTACGTGAAGTCTGCTAATCCGCAATAGGCTAGCGTGGTGGAGCTAAGGCCTTACCTCTTCAAAGAGAAGGGGCGTGCCCAGCAGTAAAACGTATTTATATGCATTGCTAATATTATTATTATAGATCTATTGCCACATCCATCCTCCGTATGATAAAGAAACGGCTCAAAGCACTGCAACACTTGAAGGATACTTCGCTCTGTATAGAAGATTATATAGTGTTTTCTTCGACGAGCGACCGAGTGAGGTCTCCCGAATACATTAAACTGAAACAAGCATGTTTAACGCAAGGACTCAGTAATATCAAAGCTGCCTCTTAAGTAATAATATAAAATAATAATAATATTAATTATATTAAATGATATATTGCTAGACCTGGCACACGAGGTTACTGACCTATGCGATGTGGTCTCGATTATTGTCCCGATAGTCGTCAGTGCTAATGGTTTGATATCAAAGAGCCTCGACCAGCCAATAAAAATGTAAAAAAGCTTTTTAAAATGAAGAGTACAATAACAATTGTATTAGAAAATTGTATTATTTGATAGTATATTAGAGGAATTTAATAGAACTTGCAAATTAAAGTCTGTCAAACATACGAATAAACTGAAGTTTGCGTCTTGGGCAACGGTAGGCATTAGGCGTAGTAGAGATGTTCTTTACGAATTATATGACAAAAGGTCCTATACACCTGACGTCAAGTTTAATAATTATGTAAGAACATATTCGAAAATTTTCAAACGAGTATGCAAACAAGCTAAGGCAGCTTATGTTAGTAACATTATCAGAAACTCTGATAACAAAATTAAAAGTACATGGAAAATAATAAACTCTGAAACTGGTAAAAATAGGCTTAGTGACGATAAAATAGTATTAAGTATAAATGACGACCTGGTTTCAGATAAAAGTACTGTAGCAAATTTTTTAAATAACTATTTTACTAGCATTCCATTCGAGACTACAAAATGTCTTTCGTCCTCAACGCACGCTGCTAAATCATTTTTAAAACAAAATATTAAATTATCACAGCCTAATTTTATGTTCCAATATGTAACATCATCGGACATTGTTAAGGCATTCAAGAGTATAAAAATGAAAAGCACAGAAGACATTTGGGGGCTTTCCGTTAAAGCCCTAGAGTCAATAATTATTAGTGTTGCTCCAATTCTAGCAAATATCTTTAACTGTTGTATACTAGACGGTATTTTTCCTGACCTTATGAAAATAAGTAAAGTAGTGCCAATCTTTAAAGCAGGCTGTTTAAATAATCCTTCTAATTATAGACCGATATCAATTCTACCAGTTTTTAGTAAAATATTTAAAAAGGTAATTTTAAATCAAATGCTGGTGCACTTCGATGAAAATAAAATCCTGCATAGCAGGCAGTTTGGTTTTACCAAGGGCCGGTCCACACAGGATGCTGGTCATGCCTTAGTTAAGTCTGTGTTGGAGGCCTGGGAGAGTTCAAAGGATGCTTTAGGAGTATTCTGTGACCTCTCTAAGGCATTTGATTGTGTTGTCCACAGCACTCTTACTGCGAAGCTTGAATTTTATGGAATTCGTGGCCCAGCACTAAAATTAGTAGAATCATTCCTGACAGACCGGAAACAAAAAGTATGCATTAATAATGTTACGTCTATGAGCTATTCTGTTAGGATAGGTGTACCTCAAGGATCCATCTTGGGTCCATTCTTATTTTTAGTGTACATTAATGATTTTCCACATATGATAAGCAACATGGCGGATGTAGTTTTATTTGCGGATGATACATCACTCATATTTAAAGTAGATAGGAAGGACAATAATCTTGTAGAGCCTAATAAAGTTCTTAAATTAGTTTCCAGTTGGTTTTCTGCTAACAACTTACTTTTAAACGCGGCGAAAACCAAATGTGTTAAATTTTCAACGCTTAATGTGACCCAAGGTAAATCAAATATTGTTTTAGACAAAAATTCGTTAGATTTAGTACCGTCAACAGTTTTCCTTGGAGTCACAGTAGATGCTAAGTTACAGTGGAGTCCACACATCCAGAGAATATCTAATAAATTGAGCTCTGCTATATTTGCGATTAGAAAAATTAGGCAACTGTCAGATGTGGCTACGGCTAGATTAGTGTATTTTGCTTACTTCCACAGCATTATGTCTTACTGTGTTTTTCTGTGGGGTTCTGCTGCCGATCTGCAGACAATCTTTATATTACAGAAAAGAGCGGTTCGTGCTATTTACAACTTGCGATCGCGCGACTCTCTCCGTGAACTGTTTAAAGATATCAATATACTTACTTTGCCGGCCGAATACATCTATCAAAATATAATGTATGTGCGCAAAAATTTAGCTGACTTTGTAAAAAATAGTGACATACACAACCTTAATACAAGAAATAAGAATAAACTTGCAGTTTAAAAGTTTAGACTCAGTAAGACTAGCAAATCGTTTATGGGAAACTGTATAAAATTTTATAATAAACTTCCTTGTGAAATAACTGACATGCCAGATATTAAATTTAAGCTCCACATCAAACGCACTTTGATGTCTAAAGCTTATTATAATGTTGCAAATTATTTAGATGATAGGGAAGTTTGGAAGCAGTCCTGCACATTGCATGAAGACACTGTAGCCTTCACTAAATCTGCCTTCTCATGTACATAAAGTACATCATGCTTAAATTTATAAATAATAATTGCTAGTCTGTAAGTTTGACATATTTTACTATTCACATTTTGACATATAATAATTTAAATTTTGACATCATAATAATACTAGTTGACCGATCGACCAATAAAAACAGTGTTTGCCTTAGGTAAATTATATTGGATTTGTTTCTGTAACAGTATGTATTGCTGTATGCATCTTTTATAAACTATCACGATTGTTACTTATGATGCAGCTATATATTTGTAAATTTAGTATTGTAAATGGACAAGTCCATGTGACGATTTTTATTGTAAATGTTGCTAAAAAAAAAAAAAATACATTTTTAAAAGTAAAAAGGAAAAGTATGCAATATATAATTGATGGCGAAAAAAATAAGCCCGGAGTTTCTTTCTGCCTTTCTTCTTCGGGTCGTCATCAGTAGGCAGCTAGAGAAAGGTTGGTAGGTTAGCTAGGCTAGGGATATTCCTGCCAGTAAGGTCCACGACACATCTCCTTACCTTTTAAACCTTTACAAAAGTTTTTGTAAACTTACCCTACTCCGTCTTACCCTATCCCAATTTCCATACCCTAGTCCGTGAATCCCTTCACTTAAGGATGCCCTCCCTTTTCCCATGCTTGTTGGTGTGCCTTTTCCTGCCAGCCTTTAGCGCGGCGGTTAGTCCTAAGTTCCCTTAATTCTAAGTTAGTCTTTTTAATGACAAATTTTCTGTACATGACCTGTCATAAGCGCTTTCTTAGCCTACGTGATTAATAAAGATTTTGATTTTGATTTTTGATTTTGATTTTTGAAAAAATATATATTGAAACATAATTTTTTCGTAATATAATTATTGTCATCAAATATAAGTTTTACTAAAAATTCTCGTCCAATAGGTTATTTTATACTATTTTTTATTAAAATTTGTATTTTTTAAAACTACTGAAATAAAATTAATTTAAATACCAGGCACAAATTCCAGACTCCGGGCTGATACTGAGCATTTCATGATAGAAAAACCCATAACTTTTACACGACCCGGGGATCGAACCCGATACCTCAACATAGCAGTCGTACCGTGTAATACTATTGCGCCACTGAGGTAGTCGCGTATCTCTTTAGTATATACTATGCACACATTGTGTAATCGTGTTTCGGTTACGTGTCCTGAAGTCATGACAAGCTTGTCATTAACCAAATTCGATAACGTACGCGTTGTAAACCTAAGCAAACTTTGTGGCCTTGTTTTCCAATTTAGGGACGGGTTTGAGTAGGAACTCTCCACGCTCTTCTAATATCACAGTAATTACAATTGGGACAGATGTACGCTTATGAATTTCCGCATATTTTATTTATTTTTCGCCCTAACACTACTTTGTTATGCACCCTGCACCCGTTCACGACATCGTAACAACTTGCTGACGATTACAAAACGTGTATGACCTTATTTACTAAAGTAAAGGACTTTGTGTAACTGTATCCATTGGTAACATGATAACGATTAGCTGACCAATGTAATTTGCATGTGTTATTGTTTTGACATACCTGTCTCAGTAGCAATAAGGTTAAGAGTGCAGAGTGCATGCGTCAGAGGCGCCTCCTTTTTTTATCCTGGCTCGGCAAAGTGACTACGCTACTCCTGATGGTAAATGTAGCGCAATCCAAGAATAGTGTCGACCACCGATAAACAATGTGTCCATCGTAGGTCTGCAAGATCATGCCGGCCTGCCAAAGGGCCAAGGGGGAGGCGAAGGAAAAGGGATGGGAAAAGGGTTAGGATCAGAGGGCAAGCCTCCTGGGGAGAACCGGATATACACTAGCTGACCCTGGAACGCGACCGACACAAGGTGGGCCACTATGGCAGGTTTTAGCACCAGTGTACGGTGGTCGCTATCCGGTCGGATACAAGTATCCTCCCACCAGTAGTGGGCAGCATCCTTCAGTAATTTGGTGCGAGCGCGCGGGAGAGCCAGCAACGCAGGCCTCCCTAGCCGCCACACATACCTGTCCGGTCCTACAGGTTCACCCGTCTTAGAATATCCTCATTATAGATCTTTTGGTCAGGGATCCCTGAGCCATTTTTCCACTTGATTACTATCAAGCTAATTTTCCGTAAGTAGCTTCGTTTCGATGAGACGCCCAACAATTCCCTATGCGAAAATTCTCTATTGTGGTAGCTAACAGAGGTAGCAAGGATAGAATATTTCGATTTGAGTGAGTGCAAGTTATATTTATATTGACAACAA
Source organism: Amorpha juglandis (assembly GCA_949126905.1). Lineage (NCBI taxonomy): Eukaryota > Metazoa > Arthropoda > Insecta > Lepidoptera > Sphingidae > Amorpha > Amorpha juglandis. Next base: position 4,052,445 of record OX421368.1, read on the forward strand.
TATATACAGTCTTCAATGGCGAAAGCGAGTACCTGGCTATGAAACGAGAAGCCGCTGGTTCGATTTTCGCACCGAGACAAATGTTTATATGATTCACAAATCCGTGTTTTGGGTCTGGGTGTTATGAGACCGAAAGTTTCTCGTAGATCTAACTATAGTAGTAGTCTTGTGTTATACCCATAACAAAAGACTCGTATTATACTGTGGAGTCAAGACTATGTATGTGAAAATGTTATTGTACATTAACCTTAATGTTTCATTATCTACATCTACTATCATAATATTTTGGGACAACCTACACCTCAGTCCACCCCGTGACCACGAAGGCTGAAAAACTTTTAAAACGTCGGGACCAAAATTAAAATAAAAAACCGCGATGAAATCCGTTTAAATTAGTTTTATTTCAATGTGTAACATTCGCGTAAACGTAAGAAATCATTATCTATATAACAAGTTAAAGAAACAATGTCCTCGAAAACCACGAACCATTAAAATTAAAATAAATTAGGTAGAGATTTGGTGCCCCGAATAAAACTTCTAGAAACGCCTAAATTATACATGACAGTGTAAAAATAGTCGGATAAAAATGAAGATCACGTTTCCACCTCGGCCCTTGGGCATTCGTCATGTAAATCGAGATAGCCATACCAACTTCGCTAATTGCTTTCTTATCTAGAAAAATGGGTAAGAATTTTTAAGGTATCACGCAAAGTTGGGGCTTTGGCGAAATGTTAATTCAAGAATAAGTGTAGAGTCTTGCTGTTAACAATTTGTCTGCAGCCTGAATGGACTGGCTAAACCGAATTGTTACCACTATCTCATAGAAAACCGACGACACTGAATCTGGTGTAAAGTGCAAGGCAGTCGTAATATAATTTCGAAATATTACGTCCCTCTACAGTCGGCAGAATTTTACCAGCCTCAGCTTATTGCTTATGTGCAGTACTGTTTTAGTTTAGTACTAGCCCTGGCCTAATACGGGTTGGCAGACTTCACATACCTTCGAAAATCTTATCGAGTTCTCAGGTATGTAGGTTTCCTCACGATGTTTCCTTCACCGTTAAAGCAAGCGATAATTAAGAATTAATATACAAGTAAAATAAAAAAAAAAATGCAGCAGTACTAAATATCGGAAGAAAAAGATAAAGCCTAGTATTAGCCTCTGACATGCGAGTAATCAACATCTAATAAACAGTGTAAATAGAGAGAAACAAGGTTAAAGAGATTAAGTCAGAAGTGAGCATGGTTTCAGGTAGCTATAGGGGAGATTGGGGGCCACATAAAATACTCTAACTACAGTACAGTTACACAATATTTTAATTAGTATGCGTATATTGTGAACGTTAAATTAGAGTTGTTTGAGCACGTACGTAGATGACGCCTCGTAACGCCCTATAGAGGGGAACGTGGGGCGGTTGCAAAAACTGGACCTTTTTATCTCGACTCGCGGCTTCATTATAAATTTTGGCAAGGGCATATTAATAGGAGGGTTTTGTACACAAAAAATACAAATTGTTTGTACACCTTCACATATATCAACAGTATTATAGTTTTAATTAAGCGGCTCGGTAATCATCGTCGCAGTAATACGAACGTTTGATGATGATTTTCAAAATATATAGGCCTATTTGTTACACATACTAGTTGGTAGGTCCCTCGTATGCAATATGTCTGGGTTACCACCAACGCATTATCTTTTTCTGACGTCAAGCAGCAATTTTAAAGTTGGAAGAACATTAAAGCTAGTGAAATTACTGGGCATTATGAGTCTTAGTATCTTATATCTCAGTGTGACGAATGCAGTCCAATGTCATGCAGTGCTTTGTAATACAAAATTCTTTGTGATTTATGGGCAGGCGTTGCGCTTACCATCAGGCGAGTAAGCTGCTCATTTCATCATAGAGGCATAAAAACACCAGCAATCTACTATTTCCAAAATGCGAAGGTATGATGATGACCTATCAAACACTAGTTACAACATTAGATTTAAATTACTTAATTTTGTCTTGGGCGGATTGTGATTCCATATTTATACTGGGATCATGCACAAAAATATTTTAATTCTATTTATTTTACTTTATAACGTTCATCATTAGTAAAAATTGAGCTCCTCTAAATCAAATAAATAACAATTCAATGTAGTGCAAATATTGTATTATCAGTTTAGAAAAAAGCATCGTTAGAGTTTCTTCTTTAATGAAGCCGTAATCCGAACTGGCGGTAGAGTTAAATGTTGACTGAGTCTAAATGATGTTTGACATTTTAAAGACTCAAATTATATTGGATTTTATTGACTAATTCTTAAAAATATATAATGTCGAACCGAATAGCTTTTATCGTAGTAATGTTTAGACACATAACAGTAATAACAGTATGTTATTGATTCATCCCACGAAATTTTAGGGGTAGAATGTACTTCATTATAAACAATAATTATATGAGACAAAAAATTACAAAAAATACGTAATGAAATTCTTTTATAAAAGATGGGTTGGCATATGGAACAATTAAAAAACATGGTGTGACTTTGCCCATGGGAGACTTCTGTGGCCTGGTCATCAAATCCAGTATTCCATTTACACGGTTATATTACTGGCATGAAAAATTGATTCGTTTTCATACATCTGCTTGAATGGACCACATGTAACACTGGAATAGAAAATAATATAAATTTTTAAGGGGCTTTTTTTATTTGATTGAATGACGAGATGAGCAAGGCGCTCGCCTGATGGTAAGTGCCTGCTCATAAATAGAAGCAACACCTCACAGAACTTTGAATTACAAAGCACTTCATGGCACTAAATTGCGCTCGTCACCCCGAGACATAAGATGTTAAGTCTCATGTTGCCCAGTAATTTCACTGGCTTCAATGTCCTTCAAACCGAAACACAATAGTTTCACACTGTTGCTTGGCGACAGAAATAGACAGATCGGTAGCACCAACCTAGAAGGCCTCTTGCATACGAGGGACCTGCCACCTTGTAAAAGCAAGGCTTGTAGTTTAACTGCATTTACCACTAAAGTAGGTGGTAAGACTCTTGCATGCGTAAGTGCGCCTGGGTAGGTACCACATTGTGTATCACTGTCGCCAAGCAGCAGTGCGCAAACCTGTTATGTTCTGGTTTGAGGGGCGTTGCAACCAGTTAAATTACTGGGCATTGTGAGAATTAAAATTTAACGTCTTAGCATGACGACACAGTGCCAAGGAGTGGTTTGTAATTCAAAGTTCTGGGACGTGTTGCAACAATGTATGGGCAGTTGTTTCGCTTATCATCAGGCAAGCGGCTTTCTCGTCGTAAAAATCGGTTTTATAGAAAAATGACACGTTAACCAAACTTTATTAAGCAATACTAACGTGCTTCTAAACTTGAAAAATTTGTAATCACTTAAAATCGTTGGTTGATCGTTCTAGCCAAAAGGCAATATTACGAGGATCAGTACTTCTTTATGTCAAGATAAAAATACAATGAGTACTGCAGTGGAGCAAACACTGCCGGAGGCTAAAAACTAAGCTCTTACCGCTCCACGGTTTTTTTAGCATCATGAGTAACTACCATCAGATGACCTACTTTATCGTTTGCTGACCTTCCGCTATAAAAGAACAAAGCTACTTTGTACATTTCTGCATTACCCAAAGGTTGACTGGGAGAGAATGCCTTTGGCATTAAGTCCGCCTTTATACAGTGTATATAAAGTGTAAATAAATAAATAAATAAAAGAACCTTCTTTAAATAAAAAATTAGATTTAAAATTTCCCCTACAGTTGATGTATATTTAACTAAAAACCTTACATTATTCAAATGAAAATTTCCACTCAAGATCCTTAGCACAAATAAAAAATTAATTGCACGGGCTGTTTCAAGCAATCCAAGGTTTGACGGAGGGTCATCAAAAATGCACAAACTCAGCAATTATTTAAGTTGGCCAATGAAAATAAGATCCAATAATATTCTTTTCGTACAAGACGAAATTTCTTCAAGAGTCATTATGAATGCTGAGTTGATAAATCCGAATTGAGAGATGACTGTAAAAGTTTAATTGCTTTTGTCGGTTTACCCTAATTAGATAGAGTTTGCTTCAATTTTATTTATTCGAGTTTTTGCTGATTGCCATTTTTTATAGCAGATAACGTGAAGTGAGCACTTTTTTATGTGTTACAGCCACGCTGTAGAAAGTTTTGTTTTGCTGGTGGTAGGATATGCATACCCGCTCGGATAGCGACCACCGTACACATGGTGTTAAAACCTGCCATAGTGATCCATACACCTTGTGTGGATCGCGTTCCAGGATTAGCCAGTGGATTGGCCAGCCTTCCCTCTCTGAACAGGGAAGAAGCATTTATACAGGCCGGCATGACTCTAGTTACCACCGATAAACTCATTGTTTGATAGTGGTCGCTGGTTTTTTGGATTGCACTACGCTTACTATCAGGTGTTTTGCTGTGCTCGGTTAAAAATTCCCCTCCTTTTTCCAATCCCTTAATTTTACTAACAGTAAGGTTAAACTTCAATTAAGCATAGATCGATAGAAGCGGAAATTAGTTGATAGCAATCAGAGATTACCAAAGTCCTTACACAACTTCTCTTTGCAAACAGCTCGTCTTGCTTGACACTCGTTTACGAAGAACTGATAACCCTTCTTATACCGGCTGAACATCATGCATACAGGTTCGGTGTCTCCTGGCGGAAGGTCGTTGCATACTGAACTGCACGGGTCGCCGTGGTTGGTAGAGACTGGCCAGAAATACTTGGTACCTGAGACTTGTGAGGTGAAGAAAGATTTATTATAATTGATTGACATACCAGAAGGCGCGGTAGATCACCACGTCGCTGGGTTGATAAAATCGTATGGCGGTCAGGGTTGGATAAGTTAGGCATAATATCACTAGAATAGAAGAAGTAAAAGTAGGGGAGTCAGGACTGGATGAGTTGCGCACAGGATCATCAGATGGGATAAGAGGAAGCCTACGTCCAAATATGGGTCAGGAATAAGCCATGATGCTCATGATGAGCGCCTCAATTTAGTATATTTGATTTTATTATAGCATAAGCCGGCAAACAAGCAAGTGGGCACCTGATGGTAAATGAATTCCTCCGCCCACGTATAATATCAGAAGAAACTTGGGCACGTTGCAAAAGTTTTAAGGAAACAGATAATTAAGGAATTGGGAAGGGTAGGGGAATTGGGCCTCCAGATATCTCACTCACCGTACGAAACGCAGCAGCAAGCCGCTACTTTACGCCGGTTTTCTGGAAAAAAGAGGTAACGACGACGGTGGAAACGGCCTATTCAAGTTGTAGACAAAACTGTCTCCAGCGTGGCTCTACGACTCGCAATATGACAGAAATATTTTGAAGCTGATCAAAACATAGATATTTAACTGGCCATTAAAAAATCTAATATATTACTCACCGATATAAAAATATATACAAGGACAAATAAAATGCAAAAACAATTTAAAACACATGCTCGTGAAGTTTCAAGCAATATTTTTTAATCTTATATAATCTTGAAAACGTTTACAGCCATATATAGAATTGAATTGTATAATAGGATTGAATGACTAGAAATATATAATGTAAAATTAAAATGACATAATATATCTTACAGTAGTTGAGTCGTAGTTAATATCATCAAATTACGATTAATTCTTAAATTAATTATAATTAAATACATAGCCCCCATTTAGATGGAGGGAGTTTATAGAACGCCGTAGACGAGAATATAACAGAAACTCCTATCAATCAGTTTGAAAAAAGAATCGCATCACGCGACCTCGTAAATGACAGTTAATAACTTCGGAGTTTCTAGTACGTTATATGGCCGATTTCAATAAAAAAAATATTGGTTCGATTCTCCAAATCCCGAAATTCGACCAATCAAACTAAGTATTTTGTACACGTGACTTCTAACTTTATTTTTATTGGTTCATTTTTGGAATCGATCGGGAGACTCGATCGATAGATCGATATGAGTAAACAATCTCAGATCGAGTCGAATCTGTTACATTATCGTTTATCAACGATAATGTAACAGATTTTATCGTGCGAGAAATTCGCCTCGTCTAAATGGGGCTTAAAATAAAAGACAAAAAAATTTACTTTGAAATCGTATCTTTTTTTACCTTAAATTTACAAATAGTGCTGTCTGAAAAGACAAATCTAAGCTTTGTTATGATCTTATTGAATATTAGTATGCAAACCCACCAGTATTAAAATAATTAATTCAACAAACAAATAATTAATATCTGATTTCCGATTTTTTTTATTTTTATGTATTCAATAGCAATATTGACTTCATAACTCATAACATGTGTTAAAAAGTAGGCTGCGCCGACCCCACTGTGAGTTGTTTAAGGGCAGGTGGAAGAAGATGAAGAATGTATAAGTCAATAAAAACTTTTATAACTTAATTAAAACTAAAAAAAAGTGTCGTTGGTACTGTAGTTTAATAGTCAATGTTTGACCACCAACTCAAAATCATTTAGTTTTAATTTAGCATCCAAGACATTATCATTGACATTATCCCTGATGAACATAGGCTACTTTTATCTCAGAAAAAGCAGATCACGGGGGCGGAGCCGCGAGGAAAAGCTTACAAATATCACACAACGATCCTAAACATGTCTAAAATTTGTCAAATCATATGAAAATTTAACATTAGTAAACTTATTTTTGGGCTAAATACGATTAAGAATCGTTGGGAAGCCGATCTTAATCTCCAAGAGATAATTTCGTTCATCTCTGCCAAATAATCTACTCTAATTTAGATATTCAAGTCACATGTTGCGTTAAGTAGAAATGTTAATGAGAAAACTTAAACTAAATCTGGTGGTACAGGAGTTCTGTTACTTGTTAGTCACCGAATTGTAGCAACACAAGTTCGTAAGTTACTATCGTTCCTGCAACCTGAAAATAAGACAAAAGATTCGTTAGTACTTCTAGAAAAGGCATCATTATCTTATTTTATGTTACTGATTAAGAGAAAACTTACGGACAATATCATTTCTCTGGTAACGTAGAAGAATTTGAAACCACTTAACGCGATAGTGTCGCCGTGAACTTGGTCAAGGAACCTTTGGACCTGCAAGACAATAAACATGGTCACATATGTCGGAGTGATTAAAATAAGACAATGATTTGACAACCGACGTTTAATAAATATTTTAATGAAATAGCTTTATTCTGCGTCAATTGTCGGTAGGTACCGCCAGTCATATTGATAATTTGAGGGTGGTTTGTGTTGTTCACCAAGTAATTCCACTTTCGAAGTGGGAATTCTATAATTCTATATAAGATGGCGTCTTGCCATTTAAAAGGTAGCCTAGTTCCGTCCGTGAGTCGAGACAGTTGTGAATTACTTGTTGACTCTAAATATTGTGATTTATAACCGCGAAGTGTGTCAGTTCAAGATGCTAGTGTATTCTTAGCATCGTAACATGGGTGGTTTTTCTGCTGCCGGCTCTTTTGCACCCATGACTTTATTTCCGAGCCGGTAGTAGGTTAAAGGAGTGAATAAACGATAAATGTGATAACCCTGTGTCGTTATTATTGAGGCTTATCATACCCCGTACACCTCAACTATATCAAGTGAAGAAATGAGGGTTGTAAAACCCTCCTCCGTGTTTCATCTACCCAAGCCCGCCCCGAAACATATATAGTGCTGTCCTATCACTAATATACCACTCTTTATTCATGGGTATCTTGAACCCACTACCCAGACCCGACGGCCGACACTAGTGAAGCCTGCAAAAATTGATCTCTATGTGGGAATGAACCCACAGGATATCTTTATATAGGTTACCAAACAAGTAGTGTACATTCATTGATTTCGATTTAGATTTGGTTGTTAAATTCTTAAGCACTTCTGTAACCCAAAATGCCCGTTAATTTTTCCGGTGCCAAGCTAGACGATTTTTTTATATTTAATTATAATACTTGTGAACTCAAAATTTATTTCTATTAACACAGTCTTGTCACTGGGTTTCTGAGTCAACTTTTTATAAGGTCATGCCTCGACGGCTACAGCACGAGTCATGAATTCTTTGTCCAAATGAAATAGCGCGGGAGCGATTAATTCGTCACTTAATGCAGTGTTTATTTCTGTCGCCAACTGGCAATGTGAAAACACTATTTTATTTCCGTTTGAAGGACATTGAAGCCAGATAAATTAAGGGACATTCTGAGAATTAACATCTTATGTCCCGGAATGACGAGCGCAGTTGGTGTCATGCAGTGCTTTGTAGTAGGTATAAGGCTCTGTATGTTGCTTCCATTTATGAGCAAGTATGGCTCTTACCATCAGGGGAGCGACCTTGAATAAGTCAATGCCAGTCGTCTATTGGAGTATCACGTGCCTGGCTAAGTTGACTGTAAAAATCTGTGATCATGGCTTGTCATTGGACGACCCATGACAAGGACAAGTCAGTAGACAGCCTCCGTGGCACAGCGGGCGAGTAGCCGGCTGTGAAGCGAAAGGCCGCGGCCCGCACCGAAACAAACATTTGTGTGATCCACAAATATTTGTCTCGGGGTCTGGGTGTTGTGAGACCGCAAGTCTCTCGTAGTTCCTGATACCCACGACACAAAACTCGTATCTTACTGTGGGTTCAGGACTATGTGTGTGACTGTTGGGTGTATTTATTTATTGTAACTAATTACTCACCTCGCTACAATACATAGAAGACGCTATGTTATACAGTGCAGGAGCTGACTCCACGGAAGCAGTGTTCACTCCAGAAGCGATGACGGAAACAGCGAGAAATTTCCCGGACAAGAAAAAAAGAGAATATATCAGATATATATTGGCTTCGTAACCTCCAAATGGTCTGAAAAAGTAAAGTATACTTAGTATTACGTAAAAAAAGGTATATTTTTTCACTAGTGTGTTGCCAAAAACTTAGAATTTATTAAAGAGTAAACTAAAGTCTAAGGTCGGTCTGGAAATCTTTGGGAGAGGCCTATGTTCAGCAGTAGACGTGTTGTGGCTGATGATGATGATGATGATGAAACTAAAGTGGAAGGAGTGCTTCTTCTTCTTCTTCTTTAAGTGCCATCTCCTATCGGAGGTCGGCGATCATACAGGCTATTTTAACCTTGGAAGCTGCTGCTCGGAACAATGATTTTGTGCTCATGTTGAACCATTGGCGAAGATTTTTAAGCCATGATATCCTCCTACGACCGGGCCTCCTCCTGCCCTTTATTTTCCCTTGAATGATTAGTTGGAGGAGTTCATATTTGTTGTTTCTCATTATGTGGCCAAAATATTCCAATTTCCTTTTTTGAATTGTCTTAAGTATCTCTGTTGACTTTCCCATTCTCTCCAGCACAGTAGTGTGAACACTACTATGCTGGAGAGAATGGAGTGCTTCTATATTTTGCTTATTATGTCGTTTTTTGGCCCTAAAAGGTAGATAGGTTGACGGACCAACTGATTGCAAGTGGTTAGTTACCGTCCCCATGGACATCAAAAATAACAGGAGCACAGATGACAATGTGAAGGAAAGAAAGAAAGGAAAATGAGTTTATTCCGGTATCTCACACTAGTAATAGTTATGATTGAGTACCTACTATAATAATATTAATTAATGGCGAGAAAAATAAACAAAACTATAACAGCCTATATGGTAGGTATAATAGGCAAAGGGTGTCCACTAATTAGTTGTATGAGGCCGTAAATGGTCCCATATCAGCTTAAAGAGCTACAACGTGTAATGAGTTGCAGCGCTGGTTTTAAAGGCAACATTACATCTGACCTGGCAACTCGACTCATCTATGTATCGAGTCCTTTTTAACACGCCTTTTCTATCGTGTGTATGGCTATGGAAACCCATCCAGAGAGGTACAATTAAAATAAAAAAATCATAAAGTCTGATCATTAAAATAATTTAAGACAGAAATATATTTTTTTTTCTCCTGTAAATATTATATTCCTTCCTTATCATATCACTATGTGTTATGACTATGTGTAACTTTGTATAATATGACAGTACTCCAAGAATTTCGATTTATTCTCTGACTACAAGAACTTTTATATTTATTATTCAGTCATAGATTTTATTTACGCCCTATTGGTAATCCCATTAAGGTGAACGAGCAAGTATTTGGTGCGAGACGGAAAAAAAACACGATTTGGCTGAGCATGTTGACAGCTGAATACTTTAGTGAACTCTGAAAAATATATCGAAACAATAATATTTCTCTATAGTCTGTTCCGATAACCGTTTTACAAAGTATAAACAAAACGAAAAAAACATGCCTTGGCCAGTTTTGAAATTGTGTAAAAATTAAAATAGTTTTCTATACAGCATGAAAACACTATTTTGGCTAACGTACCATGTTACGACCACAATCAGAGACTCACAATAAAAACCTCAGCGCTTGAAATATTTTTCCCCATAAAAATGGATCAACATTGTATCGTGGCGGTATGAAAACATATTAAGATAGCAAATTTACTGTTGCGTATCGTACGGTCTTTGGGGTTGCTAGACTGATGAAAACCCCCAAATAAAGGCGAATTTAAAGTAATCGTTTTATTAGAAGTCGGTACCCTAACACCCCAACATTGTGGACGTTCACGGAGCTGTTAATGATCTTTGCTTCCTTGCGTTCTAATAGACAAGTTATATCTATGTACTCCTACTCTCCGTCAGGTGACCCACTTGCTCGTTTGCCGACCTATGCTTTAAACAAACTATTATTATTATTTTTACCTATTACCTACTCGTATTTTGAATTTATGAATTGTTTGCCAGTTGTGGGTCTTGTTTATATTTTCATCAAAGTAAGTTGGCCTCGACTGTATCCACAGACATAGTAAACAACCAGATTTCACGGGGCAATGGCTTGTACCCTAGGTCTGGCTTTTGAGGATCGTTGACCTAAACGACGGTTCGGTAGATAAATTGCTAATATTTATTTGGAGATTAATGTTAGAAACAGACTGTTCTGAGATGGATAATAGCGTTCACTAATTAGGTGTATTCAGCTAAAATAGTCAACTGCAAATAGTGATATTAATATACTGCATAGTTTAAATTTTAATGGGATTTTTTTGATAATACGTTGATTTAGACTCCCTCAGTGGCGCATTTGTAATACGTACGCGATAAGATCTCCGGGTTGGCTAAGAGGTAGATCCTTGTGTCATCCACCTGTCACAGGCCCCTCAATTTGCTTCTTCCCTTTCCGAAGAGGGAAGAAGGCCGGCATGATTCTAGTAACCACCGCTGAACTCATTGTTTGTTGGTGGTCGCTAGTTTTTGGGACTGCACTACGTTAACCATCGGGTCAAGTGCAGTCACTTTGCAGTGCTCGGATAATAAAAAATGAAGTAAAACGAACAGACAGTTCAGTTGATTATAAGTGTTACTACCGCCTGTTATTAGAATTTGTTTTATGTCCAAACTTTCTTCATATAGTAAATGATTTGCAAATTTTACATTACATGCGTACATAATTAAACATACATATATGCATACCCGCTTGGATAATTTGGGCAATGTTCCTCGAAAAACTGTTGTCTTTTCCTTAAACCGTTTCTGAAAACAAAAAAACTCTTAAACTCTACGAGCGACTACCGTATTTCAGATGTCAATATAGTATAGTTAATACGTTTTTCACTTTACGAGGGAAAGAAAATACCTTAGAGAAAATTGAAGCTATTAAATATTTTTTTGTCCGAATTATGAGTATGAGATGCATATGAATAATCCACCATCCATCCATCCATAATAACATTAGTGTAGTTAATTACTGAGCAAAGAGTTGAGGGGCTTTAGACCACAATGCTAATCCGACGCGTGTTGATGGGTCATCAATACATCAACTGTTAGCAGGGTGCAACTTGACGCTGTGAGCCTAGCGGTGGCACACCATGAATGCCAATTTGGCAAACGACTTTTGTTTTTTTATGTTTGAACCTCACAGTTCTACCAGACTATACCACATAGTCTCGCGATAATGAAACACCAGTTCTTTGCTGAGTTTCGTTGCTTGAAGTCATATGCGTGCCCTCGTCGATCCTGGCTTACAGGAGTATCCATGGCGGGTGGGTAGCCAGTGTGGTGTATCTATCTAGCCTCCGTCCGCCTCTTATAACTAAGTCTAGACCGCACATATTTCCTAAACACTATTTATAAACACAATGATAAATAAATTATTGGTCAGTACCTCGTCAGTCGACAAAGAACTGGCCTCTCCGTAGTGGCAAGTGCATTTATAAGGTGTTATTTAACTTAGATGTTTTACTTGTTATTATCCACCTCCACTATACTTGATTGTGTCGGTAATATGTTTGTACACACAATGGCTGTACACCACACCCAGTATAGTCTCTAAATCACTTACAATTATGTATACTCACGCTAAACTATAAAAAAGTTGAAGGCAAATAAAAAAAAGATTGTTGGCAAAGGAAACGAAAACGATGCCACTGATCCTGTCGTCGAAGGAGCGGACCAATTGAGTAGCTCGGTTGTAATCTTCACGGAGGGAACGCCAGAAAGATGGTGGGAGGTAGTTCTGAAAATTATTTATAATCTTATTATCCTACTGTAGGAACGTGATTAGTCACCAAAAATACAAATAAAGCGTTTCTTTTTAATTTATTTGAATGATGAGACGAGCAAGGCGCTCGCCTGATGGAAAACGCCACGCCTGCCCAAATACAGAAGCAACACCACACAGCACTTTGAATTATAAAGCACTGCATGGCATTGAACTGCGCTCGTCATCCCGGGACATAAGATGTTAAGTCTCATAATGCCCAGTAATTTCACTGGCTTCAATGTCCTTCAAACTGAAACACAACAGTGCTTACACACTGTTGCTTGGCGGTAGAAATAGGCAAAGCGGTGGTACCAACCCAGACGGCCTCTCGCATACGAGGGACCTACCACCTTGTACACTTTGTACTTGTGACAATAAAATCCTGAAAAACCTACCGATCTAATCGCTGTACAAAAAATAATATGTGTAATACTTTCAATACAAAAATTTCTGTCGTAGTAGAATTTGTTGAGGCGCTTTCAACATAAAAATTACTGATATTTTTCAAAATTTGCGATAAAATTACTAGTAAATCGATTTAACGGTGAATCCCATTCCAAATAATCCATGATAGAATAAAAAACACGATACATTACTTTTAAAATATTCTAAACGAAAAGTTGTAAAAGTTGTAATAAAAAAAGCTGTCGCCTCGCTGCATCTCGGTCGAGCGCTTCGGTAGATTTTTATATTGATGTGGCGTACATACTTTTTTTATAGCATAGGCCGGCAAACGAGCAAGTGGGTCACCTGATGGTAAGTGATCTCCACTGCCCATGTACGTCCACCACCAGAAGAATCATGGGCGTTGCCGACCTTAAAGGAAAGGGATAATAGGGATTGGGAAGGGGAGGGGATTTGGGCTTCGGGATATCTCACTCACCGTACGAAACGCAGCAGCTAGCCGCTATTTTACGTTGGTTTTCAATAAGACAGTGGTAACGACCCGGTCGAGACGGCCCCATTCATGCTGTAGACAAAACTGTCTACTATTCTACACTCTTAAACTTAACACTTACTTAAAATGATTTATATGGATTTTATCGCGGTTTTTTTTATTTCATTTGATCCCGACGTTCGAAAACTTTTCAGTTTTCGTGATCACAGAAGACTGAAAAGTTAAACAGGTAAAATTAAATAGAAAACTGCGATAAAATCCGTTTAAATTAGTTTTATTTCAATCTGTAACATTCGCGTAAACATAAGAAACCACTTACTCAATACTTTAAACTCTACTCCGGCTTTTAGTCGTAACATTAACTTAATCCCAATTTCAATATTTCTGAGTGATTTACGTGTAACGTGTAAGTGAATGATTTGAAAATAATAAAAAAAACTTACGTTCTTTTGCGCCGCTTTAATTTTCAAATTGATACAATTCAAAACAGAAGTTAGATAGAGGCTGACACAGATAATAAACACATCCGGATAGCTCCAGCAGAGCGATGATATGACGATCATCATCTGTATAAATAAATATCATCATCATCATCATCAGCCACAAGACGTCCACTGCTGAACATAGGCCTCCCCCAAAGATTTCCAGACCGACCTGTTGGAAGCGGCCTGCATCCAGCGACATCCTAAATAAATATATTTCATTAATATTTGTTATTGTTAATTATCGCTTGCTTTAACGGTGAAGGAAACATCGTGAGGAAACCTGCATACCGGAGAACTCGATAAGATTTTTCAAAGTTATGTGAAGTCTACCAACCCGCATTAGGCTAGCGGCGCGCCCATGATTCTTCTGGTGGTGGGCGTACATGGGCGGTGAAGATCACTTACCATCAGGTGACCCACTTGCTCGTTTGCCGGCCTATGCTATAAAAAAAACGGCTGGTGGTAGGATATTCATCCGCCCGGATAGCGACCACCGTACTCATGGTGTTAAAACCTGCCACAGTAACTCACACACCTTGTGGGGATCGCGTTCCAGGATTAGCTAGTGTATATCCGGTTCTCTGGAGAGGCTTGCGACATGACTTGATGGTTGGTTGGGGCGGGCATAGGGGTACATCCTTATATCCATGTGACTGAATTGGTCTTCCGTCTGTCCTGTCGCAGGCCTCTCGACTAGCTTCTTCCTTCTTCAGAGTGCAAAGAAGCATTTATACAAGCCGGCATAATTATTCTGATAAATTCATATTGTCAACGGTCGCTAGTTTTGTTTGGACTGTACAGCGCTTGCTATCAGGTGTAGTGCAATACTTTGCCGTGCTCGGATAAAAAAACGTATTTTTATTAACCTCAACGAACAAAAGAGTATGTCGCTTCGCTGCTCTTATGGCCAGGCGTGCGCTTGCCATCAAGCAAGCTGCGAGTTTCTTCATTCGGGTAATTTTAGAAGTGTGTACAACGTTTTTTTTACACTTGAAAGAGTTGATAGTAAAGATTAACAAAGTTCTTAGAGTAACGGGACGGGACGGCGACGCGACGCTGACGGGACTGCGTATAGATAGTCGAGCGTCGAGCGCGACGGTTCTGTGTGACATTTTCTATATTGACTAATGCATTACAACTGCTCACGTCCCGCCCCGTCCGCTGTTTGACGAAACCCTTACCTGCAACAGAATACCAACTGGCAACGTATACCCAACACCCAAGTTATATATCCACGGGAGATTAAATCTGATGAACTTCTCAAACGTGCCACGACCATCATCTGTGGCGCAATCCAGAGTTTCAACGAATTTTGCCACTTCGGAAAAAAAATGTTCCACTAAAAAAATAATAGCTTTCACTTATATAGTAAAAGATAAAATATTAGCTCAGCCCGCGTGTGTTTTGGGCTTCCATCTAAAAGTAATGGCATATTTCTCTGGAATAAAGCATAGTCTATATATACTGCTATCACTCTTTAACACTCGATTTCATATAAAAAGCAATAAAATCGGTCCTTGTTTAGCGCTACTATGCTATAGAGCGCTTATTCTATAAATCCGAAACGAAGCAACGAAATTCGGAGCATACATAGAGTGCACTAGGTATAGAATAGCCATTACAATAATAATATTTTTGATTTATATTACTATCACAATTAATTTGTAAATAAAAACATATGTGAAAAATAATTCTTTCTCCTATTTATTGTGGTCTTTTAGAATGCTATTGTTTAAGTGATAAAAAGAATTTAAAAATACGTAAATATTCCAACATAGCACGTTGCAATGATAAAACATATCCCCTTTATAAACATGTTTTTAATGGCTTTTTATTTTATTCACAATATTTTATATTCGATATATTATTATTGTGATGGATATTCTAGGGTACATTAGGTCTACGTTTTCAAACTTCGTTGCTTCATATCGCTTTATAGAATAGCCCCTCAGAAAGCTATAATACCTCTATTTATGTCGTTGGTTAAAAATATACTTACAAAATGCCAAAAATAAGAGGATGAAAAACGCCAAGTAACATTTGAAATTAAGTTTTGTGTCAGCATACTCGTCTAGACCACAATTGTGAAGTTGTTTCATTAGAGACGGCCATTTAGTAGCGACACGTAGAAACATGAAGTTCGTGTAAGTCGTGCACATGTAGAAAGAGCAAAATGCTGAAATGAAGACATTTGGTTATTTTCTTGATTACAAAGAGATTTTTGCTCCCCTTCCCAATCCCTAAATACAGAAAACCGATATAAAGTAGCGGCTTGCTGCTGCGTTTTGTACGGTTAGTGAGATATCCGGAAGCCCAAATCCCCTCCCCTTACCAATCCCTAATTATCCCTTTCCGTTAAGGTTGGCAACGCGCCCATGATTCTTTTGGTATTGTGGCCGTACATGGGCGGTGGAGATTACTTACATCAGGTGACCCATTTCATCGTTTGCCGGTCTATGCTATAAAAAAAAATTAAGTCTTACCTATGCCTCGAATAGAAATACTCTCTCCAAATACCCTGTAAATGCACAATACAGCAGAAATGGCTTGCGCCACTCCGAGGATTAAGGTGTAGAGGACCTTAAACGAGAGCCAGCGAAATCTGAAAATCCAATATTAATATTATAAAGAGGAAATATTTGATTGTTTGTTTGCATTGAATAGGTTCTGAAACTACTGGACCGATTTGAAAAATTCTTTCACCATTAGAATCCTACATTATTCCTGATGAACATAGGTGATATCGATAATATAACGGTGCAGAATTACACGCGGGCGGAGCCGCGAGCGAATGCTAGTATATAAATAACTGCCTCGGTGACGAAGACGCTCGGCGAAATATGAGTGTACTGGTTATAAATTATTAAACATTCTCAAAGAACTGTCAAACATACCTTACTTTTGTTACATCTTTGTCCAAAATCCCTGTAACAGGATTTAGTGCTAGACACTGTCCGTAAATCAGCAGGTATTTCATTGCTCCCTGAAACGCTGTGAACTGATTCCTACCTTCATTATTTACATATTTCAATACCGGTGATATTTCTGGAACAATCCGCCCGTATTAGAAACATTTCATGCGGTATATTTTTTTTTTGCAGAGACCAGCAAACGTGCAAGTAGGCCCTCTTCGGAAAAGGAAAAAGCCAATCGAGAGGCCTGCGACAGGACAGATGGATGACCAATGCAGGTACAAGGAGGCGCTATACCCGCCCCAACCAACCATAGAGTCCCGTCGCAAGCCCCTCGGGAGAACCGCATATACGCTGGCTGATATATCCTGGAACGCGATACACACAACGTGTGTGAATCACTATGGCAGGTTTTGACACCATGTGTACGGTGATCGCTATCCGGGCGTATATGAATATTCTACCACCACCAGCACATTATCATGAATATTTCCTTAGTGGCCAGCCTTGTAATGTAAATGTGATGAAATATTAAATAAATCTGCGCGTAAGTAAGAACAATTCCACATTAAAACAAACGTATTTAAATAAAAGAGAATAATTAACTCACTGTTATTTGAATTCCATTTTTTTACTTCATTCTGTGTTTTCTTTCTGAAATCGTACTTTTTATTAAGGCCATGATAATGTTTTAAAATACAATTAGTTGTTTCCATGTAACATCTGGCATGGAAGGCTCTCCCGTGTTCAGATGCCAATGTTGCATGGTGATATAAAATAAATAAATATACCCAACAGTCACACACATAGTCCTGACAATAGGTTAACCTGTATCGTGGGTATCAGAAATAACGAAGGACTTGCGGTCCGACAATACCCAGTCTCCCCAATCAACCATCAAGTCAGGTCGCAAGCTCCTCGGGAGAACCGGATATATACTGACTGATCCTAGAATGCAATCCACACAAGGCGTGTAGATCACTATGGCAGGTTTTAACAACATGGTGGTCGCTATCCGAGCGGATCTGAATATCCTACCACCATCAATATGAATATCCTACCACCAGCACAATGTGTTCGATGACGTGTAATACATAATGGAGTGAAACATCCTGGATAAAAAAAAACATTTCTACCGCCAAGTGAGTGGCACAGAGCAGCAGCAGAGCACCGTTTGGTATTCAGTGTAAAAGTAATTACTGAACATCATGAGACTTTTTATATCACAGACAGGCAAACGAGCACGTGGGTCACCTGACGGTAAGTGATCTCCACCGCCCATGTACCCCACAATACTAGAAGAATCAAAGGCGCGTTGCCGACCTTAAAAGAAAGGAATAATTAAAGTATTGGGAATGAGAAGGGGATTTGGGTCTTCGGATATCACACTCACAATACGAAACGCAGTAGCAAGCCGCTACTTTGCGTCAGTTTTCTGTGAGACAGTGGTAATTACCCGGTCGAGCCGACCCATTTTTGTTGTCGACAGGACTGTCTACAGCGTGGCTCCACTACTTATACCAGACTTAACATCTTGTTTTAAAGTAACGAACACTGTGTCATGCAGTGTTTTGTCATTCAAATTACTGAGTCGTGTTGCTACTGTCTGCCAGACGTGGCGCTTATCAGCAGGCGAGCGACCTGTTCCTCGTCATCCGAACACGTCTTTAGCAATATTTATTTTAAATAATGACATAAAATTGAATTACAATACTAAAGTACTTTTTTTTTATTGCCTTGATAGGCAAACGAACAAGCGGTCCCGCCTGGTGGTCAGCGGTCACCACCGCTCATGGACATCGGCAATGCCAGGGGCACAGCCAAACCGCTGCCTACCGCTGATCAAGCCACAGAAATTTACCTGGTAAAATGTTCAGGATTCTCGACCTGGAACGCTTTGAAGTTCAAAAGTTCTAATTCTTTTGAGGGTTCTGTAAAGTAAATGTTAGTAAGTTATTTCATGTTATTAAACAATACTTTAATAAAAAGCTAGTAAGCTTTTGCGAGCTATTCCGCCCACGTGAGCGATCTTTTGCTGGATATAAAGTAGTCAATATCCTAATCCAGGTCACAGCCTATCTTTGTGCTAAATTTCATCAAAAGCCGTTCAACCAGCGTTTTTTTTTTTTATTGCCTTGATAGGCAGACGAGCAAGCGGCCCGCCTGATGGTAAGCGGTCACCGCCGCTCATGGACATCGGCAATGCCAGGGGCACAGCCAAGCCGCTGCCTACCACCGTGATAGACTAACAAACATATGTATTCACAAACTCACGAACATCCAAACTTTCACCTTTATAATATCAGTAAGATTAATGTGTACTCAAATATCCTATTTTATAAGACTTACGTAATTTAATGATCTACAGGAAAATATGTCTCCAGAAATGGTACCATCCCGGTCCAGCCGGCAATAAGGACTAATCTGTCTACAGCATTGGTTTACCAGCTATAAAAACGTAATCATAGGCGTTGATGAAATTACAGATCGTTACATTTCTCTCTCCAATAAATTACCTTTCAAATAAATAAAAAAAAACAGAACCAAAGCCATTCGTTTATTTACACACACACGCACGCACGCATGCCCGCACGCACATACACATACACTAACACAGAGAGAGATAGCGAGAGAGAGAGATCGAGAGAGAGAGAGAGAGATCGAAGGAGAGAGAGATCGAGAGAAAGAGAGACATGGGGATTATACTTATACATCCCTCCTTTTGTAGGCGGTTAAAATATCATGACTGAACTTATCAAATTAGTCGAAGTCAATAAAATGTATACGTACCCACGTGTTTCCTTACTGTCGCCATGTTTGTAAGTGTCAAAACTACTTTGTGTCACAGCAAAGTTTGTTATTATAAGCTTCTACGCAGAACTCCTGCGTACTTGGTGTACGTGATATTACAATGAACTATAAATAATAGAAATATTAATGTAGAATACAAAGCCAGATACAGAAAGCGATGTTATTGGGAATGGCACATATTTTGAGGAGGTTTCTCTCTCTGGGGTCCTATCCGCCGGTGGCTTGGGTCCTAGGCGGCGCCATTGGACGGTAATATATTTGTTTATATTTTTAAATGTTTTGTTTTTTTTTGTGTCTAATATTTAAAAATGTTAAATAGCCTTTTAAATTTTAAAATAAAGTATATTATTATTATTAGAGAAAGGCCTCGCCAAAAAACATGATGGGCCTTATCTATAAACTTTGTTAAGCACTGCTTATTTAAACGCTCTTTTCGCCTCTTTCTATCTACTTTATAAATCGAGAAAGAAAAAAGTGTTTAACTAATTAATGCATAAAAAAATGTTTATAAGTAAGGCCCTAAATAATATACACAAGCTCGCGTCTTCCTGAAAGGGTAGGCAGAGGTGAAACTATAACCTACGTTTTGCTGAGCATATAAGCGCTTTGCCAAATTAAAGGGAAGGGATAATTAAGGAATTGGGAAGGGAAGGAAGATTTGGGCCTCCGAATATCTCACTCACCGTACGAAACGCAGCAGCAAGCCGCTACTTTGCGTTGATTTTCTGTGAGATAGTGGTAACGACCACGGCCAATTCATTCTGTAGACAAAACTGTCTACAGCGTGGCTCTACCACTCAACATTACTCAACTCTATTTGGTTTTATTTCTCCTTTTTATTTTATTACGATATCATTTGTTATTTTAGAAAATAAATAATCACTCTACTAACTACTTCTAGTTGTATGTTGCACGTAAACTGACTTGTTTTGTAAAAAAAACACATAACTAAATCGAGCTTATATATAAATCTTAGAACTAAAACTAAAGCCAGTATTAACAGTGACAAATGAAATTAATAACCAACACTTATTTCCAAATAACAGGCCATGAAAACACAATCTGCTGCAATCTGGCAAACCAACAACATATTATGTTCTAAAAGATTTTTTATTTCTGTATTAATTACAGCAATCGACATCAGTAAAATTGTACCAAATTGTTTTGCAACTTTGTCATTGTTGTATATAGTTTGAAAAATAAAATGCATTTATGACATATAATTATGGGATTGTCATAGAATGAAATCTAGTCACAAGATAGTGTGCCAGCCAAGTTCAGGAAAGAAAAGGGCTACGCTGTGTTATTACACGAACCATTTAGAAGTACTTTCATCCCCCAACTCTCCCGTAACTCAATAACTATTAGGCCAACTTTTTTTTATTTGATTGAATGATGAGACGAGCAAGACGCTCGGCTGATAATAAGCACCACGCCTGCCCATAAACAGAAGCAACACCACACAAAACTTTGTTTTTATAGAATAGGCTGGCAAACAAGCAATGGGTCATTTCTTTATTTTCGAGTGGTAGATCCACCCTGTAGACAGTTTTATCTACAGCATGAATGGGCCGGCTCGACATTACCAATGTCTCACAGAAAACCGACGTAAAGTAACGGCTTACTGTTGCATTTCAAACGGTGAGGGTGATATCCGGAGGCCCAAATTAATCCCTCCCATGCCCAATACCTAATTATCTATTTTCTTTAAGATCGGCAACGCGCCCATGATTCTTCTGATATTAAGGGCGTACATGGGTGGTGGAGATCACTTACAATCAGGTGTCCCACTTGCTCGTTTGCCGGCCTATGTTATAAAAAAAAGAAAAAATCTTTGAATCGAGTTCTTTATTGAAGTTTACTGCATTAACCAGATTGTCTATTGACCACTCGTAAGTTATATACAAACGTTAAAAAAAATGAATATTTTATTACCGACGCTATAAATCGTCGGCCTGTCATTTTTGTAGCTGCTTCTATACGTCAGAATGAACGTGTGGGTTCGTGTTCGATTCTGACCTTTTTATTTATTCAGGCCCACTTACACCACCCGACTTAGGATAAGTCGGGTTTTACCATTAAAATTATTTACTTTTTTTATAACATAGACTGGCCAACGAGCAAGTGAGTCACCTGATGGTAAGTGAGCTCCACCGCCCATTGACGCCTATAATAGTAGAAAAATCATAGGCGTGTTGCCGTCCTCAAAGGGAAGGGATAAATAAGGGATTAGGAAGGGGAGGGGGATTTGGGCCTGCGGATATCTCACTAACCGTAGGAAACGCAGCAGCAAACCGCTACTTTATGGTTTTCTGTGAGACAGTAGTAACGACCTGGTCGAGCGGGCTCATTCGTGCTGTAGACAAAACTGTCTACAGTGTGGCTCTATCACTCTAAAACTTACTTATGTCAAATTTTCATACGATATGACGTTTCTTAAACAGATTGTCGTGCATGTCGGCCTATAGGATAACCGACGAAAAAAAAACGAAAGAAATTCATTCGTCGGATATATATATATACTAGATGACCCGGTGAACTTCGTATCACCTACATATATTTGTGTAAAATGTGTCCCGGTCTCCGTCCCGGTCTCCGTCCCGGTCCCCGTCCCGGTCTCCGTCCCGGTCCCCGTCCCTGTCCCCGTCCCTGTCCCCGTCCCTGTCCCCGTCCCTGTCCCCGTCCCTGTCCTTGTCCTGTCCCTGTCCTGTCCTGTCCTGTCCCTGTCCCTGTCCCAGTCCCTGTCCCTGTCCCTGTCCCTGTCCCTGTCCCTGTCCCTGTCCCTGTCCCTGTCCCTGTCCCTGTCCCTGTCCCTGTCCCTGTCCCTGTCCCTGTCCCTGTCCCTGTCCCTGTCCCTGTCCCTGTCCCTGTCCCTGTCCCTGTCCCTGTCCCTGTCCCTGTCCCTGTCCCTGTCCCTGTCCCTGTCCCTGTCCCTGTCCCTGTCCCTGTCTTACCCTGTCCCTGCCCTGTCCCTGTCCTGTCCCTGTCCCTGTCCCTGTCCCTGTCCCTGTCCCTGTCCCTGTCCCTGTCCCTGTCCCTGTCCCTGTCCCTGTCCCTGTCCCTGTCCCTGTCCCTGTCCCTGTCCCTGTCCCTGTCCCTGTCCCTGTCCCTGTCCCTGTCCCTGTCCCTGTCCCTGTCCCTGTCCCTGTCCCTGTCCCTGTCCCTGTCCTGTCCCTGTCCCTGTCCCTGTCCCTGTCCCTGTCCCTGTCCCTGTCCCTGTCCCTGTCCCTGTCCCTGTCCCTGTCCCTGTCCCTGTCCCTGTCCCTGTCCCTGTCCCTGTCCCTGTCCCTGTCCCTGTCCCTGTCCCTGTCCCTGTCCCTGTCCCTGTCCCTGTCCCTGTCCCTGTCCCTGTCCCCGTCCCCGTCCCCGTCCCCGTCCCCGTCCCCGTCCCCGTCCCCGTCCCCGTCCCCGTCCCCGTCCCCGTCCCCGTCCCCGTCCCCGTCCCCGTCCCCGTCCCCGTCCCCGTCCCCGTCCCTGTCCCTGTCCCTGTCCCTGTCCCTGTCCCTGTCCCTGTCCCTGTCCCTGTCCCTGTCCCTGTCCCTGTCCCTGTCCCTGTCCCTGTCCCTGTCCCTGTCCCTGTCCCTGTCCCTGTCCCTGTCCCTGTCCCTGTCCCTGTCCCTGTCCCTGTCCCTGTCCCTGTCCCTGTCCCTGTCCCTGTCCCTGTCCCTGTCCCTGTCCCTGTCCTGCCCCTGTCCTGTCCCTGTCCTGTCCCTGTCCTGTCCCTGTCCTGTCCCTGTCCTGTCCCTGTCCTGGCTTGTCCCTGTCCTGTCTAGTATATATACCAACAAACCGGTTTATACCTGCGCTTATAGATGTTTCACATCAAAAAGACATCAAGTGTTTCATACCCAGGAACAGCAAAATCAACAACTACTAATAAATTAAAAATTAATAAAAAAAACATTGTCCAGCGGACAAAATTGTGAATCTAAACCATTCTCAGATCCCCTTGAACACACACAAAAAATTTCATCAAAATCGGTCCAGCCGTTTAAGAGAAGTTCAGGAACATACACACTCACAGAAGAATTATATATATAAAGATATATATATAGATATATAGATATATATAAGATATATATTATATATATAAAGAATTGGCCAATTGGAATTTTACATAATGGCCAGGTTCATCATATATATATATATATATATATATATATATATATATATATATATATATATATATATATATATATATATATATGATGAACCTGGCCATTATGTTGATCTAGCCGGGCCCCCGTACATTACTGAGTCCACCTTTTCCCTAGAATAACTCTACTCTGATTGCGCGTACTCTGCTCGGAATGGCAACCTCGCCTTCAACTGATCGAGACGGAGGTACATATTCTATGAGTAAGCGATATACTTGCAAGTTTTTTTCCAATAATTTTGAGCTTAATCAACTCCGCAACGGTCAAACTTCTGATACGCCTACGTACTTATTGGATCCGTTTTATATATTAAAGTCGGAGTATTATGTTGATCTCTGTTCAACTACAATGCATTGGTGATTCCATTTATACTATTAAATTTTGAACTAATGTTGATCTGACATATACATAGTAGCGCATATATTCCATATGCGTTGTGGAGTTTTTGTAGGCTCCGAACATCAAAGATTTAAATTTTGCCGCCATTTTCATTGGCTACGTATTACCAAAGAAGATATGATAATACAGTAATACCCCGACTTACGCTACCCCATTTTACGCGAATTCGGAGATACGCGGTTTTTATTTTTGATGGCCACGTGCATCAGCTCTTCCACTCTGCCCTGTTATGGCCGGCGCTCATAGACGGCATGGCACGGCATGGCATGGCAAAGGATTTTATTACTAATCAAGTTATTTTGAATCTTATTGCCACGAGTTTAGAATTCACGTTACTTTATTTCAATACCACAGTGCCGCGACGTGCCGCGGGATGCTGTGGCATGACGCGACGCGCCGCGGCATCCCGCGGCGTCCCGTGGCATGCCGTTTCATTCCACGGATTGCCGCGGTGCGCGAGAGAGAGAGAGTGGCTGGGCATTCAGCAGGATGCCACGGCATGCCACGGGACGCCGCGGGATGCCGCAGCATGACCTGCCGTGCCATGCCGTGCCATGCCGTGCCATGCCGTCTATGAGCGCCGGCCCTTAGTGTTCTATGTTCTGTTTACGACAGGTCCGAACGTGTTCCGTGTGGAATTGTTTTACGTACGTTGCGTTTTATTGATAACCTCAAATTATGTCATCCAAAAAAAACAAAAAATGTGTCATTTGAACCTAACAAGAAAAGAAAAACACTGTCTTTTGAGCGTAAACTGAATATTACCATCGACTTCTAAGCAAAAATAAAAAATTGTGATATGGTAAAGAAATTTGACCTACCGGAATCGACAGTCCGAACGGTTATAAATGGTAAAGAAAAAAATATAGAAGCTGTGAAAGACTCTCAATTGTTGAATGAATCATCATTCGTTCGTCTAAATTATTATTTTCTTTAGACTCTGGTCCCGATTAAACATACTTTATATGTATTTACATGCAATGTTGTACCCCGACTTACGCGAATTCGACTTACACGGTTATCGCTCGGTCCCACCTATCGCGTAAGTCCGGGGTATTACTGTACTACGTCATAGAACGGACACTCGTTACCCCCCACCCGTTTGAGTCTTCCTCTTTTAATTTGTTGCAACAATTCTTGTTTTGTTGGTGGCAAACTGATCATATCCTACGATTTTTTGTTTTAAAATTTCTTAATTTTCATTTTTTGATTTTACTCTTTTTCAAATCTATAAATATTGGAAGGGGAGACTCTTTGATCAAACCATACATTTTGTAGGAAAAATATTTTTTCAAATAATTTAGATGATTATCTTGAGATTGAACAAAAAAAAACCAGTTAGTAATAATTTGAGTATCATCAAATCGACATATTTTATCCTTGCTACCTCTGTTAATTACCACAATCGAGAATTTTCGCATAGGAAATTGTTGGGCGTCTCATCGAAACCAAGTTATTCACGAAAGTTCAGCTTGATAGTAGAATTGATAGAAGTGGAAAAAGGATCAGGGATCCCTGACTAATATATATGCGTTATATAAAAAAGAAATAAACTGACAATTAGTCGGAATCTGTTTTTCCTGTATATTCCCCGATTACTTGACTACGCCTGGGATGATTTCGAAAATTATTTTTGAAGTGATAACTTCTTATGGGAGGGTGAACCGATGCGTTCCGTAACGCGAGCGCTCCATCGATCAACGGAAGGTTCGAGAATAGTCTAGAACCTTCCGTGACACGTCACGCTGGCCAGTTGACCAGCCAGCGTTGGCCGACGTCCCTGAAACTTTGAGAATTTTCGAAGTCCCAGGCGTCACACAGTAACCAGTCAGCTTTGACCTGACTTTGACAGGACTTTGACCGGACTTTGACAGGACTTTGATCGGACTTTAACAGGACTTTGACCGGACTTTGACCGGATTTTGACAAGACTTTTACAGGACTTTTACAGGACTTTGACCGAACTTTGACCGGACTTTAACAGGACTTTGACCGGACTTTGACCGGACTTCGACCGGACTTTGACAAGACTTCGACAGGACTTTGACTGTACTTCGAACGGACTTTGACCGGACTGTGACCGGACTTTGACAGGACTTTGAAAGGACTTTGACAGGACTTTGACAGGACTTTGACTAGACTTTGACCGGACTTTGACAGGACTTTGGCTAGACTTTGACAGGACTTTTACCTAACTGGAGTGCAGTGCAATGCAGAGCAATCCAATGAAGTGATAACTTCTTATGGGAGAGTAAACCGCTTCGTAACGTAACGCGTTACGGCGCCCCTCTGTCTGGCTTCCCTTTCTATCACGCACACGGCAGCAGTAGGCAGGCTCCTCCTCTCACTTTAACCCCCATTAGTTTAAGTTGTCACTTTTGTCGAGAGTCCCAAGACGCACACTTTTTAGTCCTTAGTCTCTTTAGTCCAATCACAAACGATGACAAGCTGTGATTGGCCCATTTGAATCAGATCAACAACTGCTGACATGCCAAAAAGGTGGATTTGTATAAAAATGGCGTAATTATTATTATTTCTGGCCGTGACACTTGTGGCTCCAAACGGATTCACATGTGCATGGGGATATTATAATGGATCAACAAATCATGACCCGGATCAACATACGTTTTTGGATCAACAAAAAACTGACTATATGGCACGGTTGATCAACAAAGTGCGTGTGGCTATCTCTATATATATATATATATATATATATATATATATATATATATATATATATTACCTATCTCGGCAAAGTGACTACGCTACGCCTGATGGTAAGTATAGCGCAATCCAAGAATAGTGTCGATCAACGATAAACAATGTGTCCATCGAATATATTTTGTCTGTAGTATAAACTCATAATAATATATCGTTGCTATGCTAAAGCTAATTTCGATGGAATTTCGAAATAACTTAAACTAAGATATTAAACCATGTACGAAAATAAGAGAAGAAACTCCGTTAGCAACAAGATATTTTATTTTCGTATCTTACATACAGCATAACGTTTCTTTTATCAAAAAATATAATAAAATTTTATGTGTTTGGCCTGCTTATAGATTTGTTTTTTGTTGAACGAAATAGCTCCATTCACATTTCATTACATAGCTATAACGAGTACTTTTATGATTTTCAGTCTCATTCGCTTAATACTAGTGATTTCACAGGGTTCTACTGCAAACCAAAACAGCATATGATCGCTGGTGATAGAATATACATTATACATATTCGCCCGGATAGCAACGACTGTACATATGGTGTTAAAACCCGCCATAGTGACCCTGACACCTTGTGTGGATCCGGTTCACCCAGTTTTTATATTTCTGACTAAGTCTTGTCTGGCCAATTAATATTTGCAACTCCTCCCTAACCTTCTATCTGCTTAATTTTGTTGCGGGACAAAGACATTTCCAGAGACTCGCCGAGCTTCACTGCTCGGTGTCATCGAAAATTCGTGCCACTGTTGATCCTGGTGCACAGGAGTTACAGTGGCGGGTGTGTGGGCCGGATTGTCTCTGTTAAGTCTTGTCTGCTTGATTTAGCCAAGTTTTGGCTATGATTATATGATTCTACTATATATTTGCTTTTAATACCAACTGAAAAAGACATATTATCAATTGTTGTATACGTATACAGAACTTACGAGATCCTTATTCGGCAGACAAAATTCAGATCGTATACATTCAAACTGTATCACAACATAAAAAACGAAAAATATTTTTCGTGTTTCGACGCAAACAAATTCTCCTAACTAGTAACTGATGTTTAAGAACATTTTAGAAAATAATACAATTACAGAAGATTCCGTGTTGTAATTTGGTATTAGTAAATCCGGTTTCAAAGGCTTCGGGTTAGGTTTTTGAGTGGTAGAGCCATGCTGAAGACAGCTTTATCTACAGCATGAATGGGCTGGCTCGACTGGGTCATTACCACTGTCTCACAGAAAACCGACGTAAAGTAGCGGCTTGCTGCTGCGTTTCGTACGGTGAGTGAGATATCCGGAAGCCCAAATCCCCTCCCCTTCCCAATCCCTAATTATCCCTTTCCTGTAAGGTCGGCAACGCGCCCATCATTCTTCTGGTGGTGGGCGTACATGGGCGGTGGAGATCACTTACCATCAGGTGACCCACTTGCTCGTTTGCCGGCCTATTCTATAAAAAAAAAAAATAGCAAGTCACTTGCCTGGTGGATAACCCTGCGCCTAACCATTAACAGAATCAACACACAGGACCTTGAATAACGAAGCACTGCATGACACTGCTCTGTGCTTATTAGCCCGAGACATAAGATATTAAGTTTTAGTGATAGGCAGCGGCTTGGCTGTGCCCCTGGCATTGCCGATGTCCATGAGCGGCGGTGACCGCTTACTATCAGGCCGCTTGCTCGTCTGCCTATCAAGGCAATAAAAAAAAGATCTCATAATGGTATCACCGCTTTCTATTTCTGCCAAGGAGCACTGTTGTATTTCGGTTTTAATTCGGTTTCAAAAGCTTCGGTTTCGGTTTTTGAGTGGTAGAGCCACGGTGCAGACAGTTTTATCTACAGCATGAATGGGCTAGCTCGGCCAGGTGGTTACCACTGTCTTACAGATAACCGATATAAGTAGTGGCTTGCTGCTGCGTTTCGTACGGTGAGTGAGATATCCGGAAGCCCAAATCCCCTCCCCTTACCAATCCCCAATTGTCCCTTTCCTTTAAGGTCGGCAACGCGCCTATGATTCATCTGGTGGTGGGCGTACATGGGCGGGGGAGATCACTTACCATCGTGTGGCCCACTTGCTCGTTTGCCGGCCTATGCTATAAAAAAAAGACATTGATGCCAATGGAACGACTGGGCATTATGAGACTATCTCGGGGTAACAAGCGCAGTGCATATCTACAAGTACATCTTATCCAGTATCGACGTATGGGTAGACCCACATTATTACCAGCTTTGTTTATAGTATGAATGAGCTAGATTGACTTAACTTACTAGATTGACAATGCACCCACAATACCTAAATAATTATGGCATTATGGGTGTTCATAGGTATCCAAATAATTATGGCGTTATTGGTGTTCATAGGTATCTAAATAATTATGGCGTTATGGGTGGTAATACACAGCAAACAAACATTTCAATAGTTAACCCACTCATTTGTTCTGAAATTCTTGCGAATTAGTGAATAGGATTACTCAAAATTGATACCAAACACTGGATAATAATTAAAAAATATAATGTAAAGTTCAGATGCGTTGAAATCACCTTGTAATTAGAGAAAAATGATGACAAAAACAACAAAGGCTTTGTTTTTGATCATATTTATTTTGCAAGCAAAAATTTGATCAAACAACCTTTTTTTATAAAAACAATGGCTCCGTAAATAAACGTTCATTAATCAACACCAGTTCATTATTCAGAAAAAAAACAAGTTCCTTTTAAAATTAAAAAGGAATTCTCTTTATCAAATGCTTACGACGCAGAAGAATCGTCAGATTGGTCGTGTCTATACAATATTTTAATTGTACCTGGATGAATAAAAACATAAAAATAATGGCATATACTGTCCATAATAGTATCGCTGGTGGTAGGATATTCACATCACCACCGTACACATGGTGTTAAAACCTGTTATAGTGACCCACACACCTCGTGTAGATCGCGTTTCAGGATCAGCCAGTGTATATTCGGTTCTCCCGAGTGGCGGCAGGGCGACTTGACCTGATAGTTTGTTGGGACTTGTATAGAGATATGTCCTTGTTACCCTGTGCCTGCATCGGTCATCATCCTGTCCTATCGCAGAATTTGCTTCTTTCTTCTTCGGAGCATGTATACAGGCCAGCATGATTCTGGTCACCACCGTTAAACTCATTGTTGTCATCGGTGGTCGCTGGTTTTTTTGGACTGCACTGCGCTTACTTTCAAGCGTAGTGCAGTCACTTTGCCGTGCTCGGATAAAAAGTCGGTTAAAAAAGGTTCTTTATTGTCTGGGTTGATAGGTGAGCGAGCGGTCCAACTGACAGTATACGGTCACCGCCGCCCATGGACATCGGTAATGCTAGAGCACCAGCAAACTGGTGCCAACTGTGAAATGAATATTTTTTTAAGTATCGTTTTAAGAAAGACAGGTCATAGCATCTGCGGAATTTCGAAGCACTGTACTAATTTCAGAGTTTGCACGTGCGTGGTAGCAAGAGGGTTTTTGTGGTAGAATGACGCTATAGATACCTTTGTCTACAGGATATAGGCCGGCTCTACTTAGTTATTACCATTGTCTCATAAAAAACCGACGTGAACAATCAAGTCGATATTGCATTTCGTATGGCGGGTAAGATTTCCGGAGGCCCTAATCCCCCTTCTCGTTCCAGTTTCTTTAAGGCTGGCAATGCATCCATGACTCCTCTAGTTTTATGAGTGTTCATGTACGATATAGATCACTTACCATCGGTCGCCTCCATCTTCTTTAAAAATTGGTACGTACCTTGTCAGACAAGATTGTTTCCAAGTGGTTTCTAAACTCCTGGAATGTGTCTGAATAACAATATATTATACTCATATCAATCACTTACAAAGACATAGAAATAAACAGAGACAGTATTATTTTAGATGGTGGAAAACAAACATCACATCTATTAAGCTGTCAAGACTTATTTCCCGTTTCGACGTATGCTTACGCACGATACTAAGGCGTTGTATTCTTTACGGTCATAGAGTATTTTGGATTTAATACAGTGAAAAATGTCGCCCTATTGGTTTAGTAACAAGATACTTAAGTGGTGAAACTGGTGAAGTCCCTAGATTAGTGTAAGTTCTAGAAAAAATTGTATAAGTAAAACTTAAAAATCGATTTCCATTTTTTACTTATAAGTCCCAAATGACATTAAAAGTAGCAAAGAAGAAATTAAATTAGCCGGATTTCCAAAGTACGTGTATTAAGTTTCATGTTATTTCTGATTTCAGTGTTATGAAGTTGGTTAAGTTTACTAAAACTTAGCTTTTTTTATAGCATAGGCTGGCAAACGAGCAAATGGTTCACCTGATGGTAAGTGATCTCCACGGCCCATGTATGCATTATCAGAAGACTCATGAGCTTGTTGCCGACCTTAAAGAAAAAGGATTATTAAGGAATTGGGACGGGAAGGGGGATTTGGGCCCCCGGATATATCACCGCCCTAAGAAAATAAGCAGCAAGCCGCTACTTTACGTCGTCAGTTTCCTGCGAGACATTGGTAACGACCCTGTCTAGTCGGTCCATTCATGCTGTAGACAGAACTGTCCACAGCGGGACTCTACCATTATACTTAATCTGATAAATCTGTCGCATCTATACCATAATCTATAATCAAAATAGACCAAACGTTTACATTATTATAACATGTCACTCAGCCATGTATCCTCGAACAGCGTGGTCTTCCAATGAAGACCTTCGTGTCAAACAGCTTTTGAACGGTGGCTTCTACCAATCGCTGAGATTAACTTTTTTTACCAGTAGATTAGCCGGATTATTGCCTTTAAGTGGCCTATTGAATCAATCTAGTGACACTACTAGGTAAGCATGGAGTATCGTTTTCTTTACAGGCAGACATTTGACGATAGCTTTACTTGTTATTATTATTATTGTTGTTATTGCTTTTGTTAGAGACGCTGAGTCTAAGCGCTACGTAAATGCATTATGTCAATTAATGGGACAGCATTCAAGGGTAGCTAACGCATGGCGTCACTAGCACTGTCAAGTTGAAATGCAGTATGATGTTGATAGACGAGAACTAATGCCTGCGTCTGACTCTTGACGCAACCATTGAAAGTCAGCCTTTACTGTGATATGAATATTTATCGCATATAGCTGAGCGATTAAACCAGCAATTTATGCTTGTTATTGAGCTTTTGAAAACCCACAAAACCATGAAATGAATGTGGTCGGGGAAGGAAGGACAAAGTTTGCGCTTTTAGAAATATTACAAACCATGCGAATGATGACAACAAAGCTGATGTGTTGATTTCTTGTGAGGCTATGATATATCTCTCTTAGAATCAGTCCATTTATACTAGAGTTAAAACTAGCTACACCGAGCCTATACCACTTTCGGTTATCAACATTTTGATCATAGTTGATTATTTTCTTTCAGATGCACTTGGAAAACATTTTATTCTGTCATTTACATACCATTTTTGATGTTGCAAGTTTTCTTTTTATTGTATCACTCTGTGGATTTTATCTTCACCGGTCTTTCCATGCCGAAATTAAGTGAGTTAATTTGCTCATTTCAGAACTGATTTACAGCATTATACCTGCAAATTTCTCCAGAAAGTAATTTAAAGGTCTATGAAGTCTGCCATCAAGCATTAAGCTAGCGTGGTGGACTAAGGCCTGACCACTTTCATTCGTGAAGGAGGACTGTGTCCAGCAGTGGGATAGTATAATTCAGGGCTGATGTTATTATATAAGTCTTATATTTATACGCTACCACTGTCCCGACGCCCTGATAAATCTGTTATCTGTTGCTACGATCTCTGAATGGCTTTTCGTTTTTGTTATGGGTGTTGTAGGACCACCAATTACTTATAATTCCTGATGCAAATGGTATAGGTTATGCTAATCTGAAATGCATGACTATATGTGTACCATTCTGTGTGTTCTATTATTATGAATTTTTAAGCAGTCGTTCAACTCATTCGAAGTATAGAACTTAATTCATCACATTATTGGTTGCGTGGGAAATGATCCGTTTTGTCGTGATACTATGGTCACTGTCAGTCGCGACGTGCTGCAGTTTAGAACTATTAGATTCGCCATTTGCCGACCTATGCATAAATATTCGACGAACCCAAGACAAAGAGCGGCTGAAGTTTAATGGTCGTGCGTTGGCCAAAGCCCTACATGGTCTGTTAAAAATCATCTAATGATTTTTTTCTTGCAGATTCTTTCTTATATCTGAGTACTCTGTTTTTCGGGTGCGTGACAATGCTTTGCATATGCATAAAATGGCGGACGATGCTGTCAGAAATAGAAGAAATTGAAAGAAAATTGCCACCTGTAAAAAAACCACGCAGAGCGGTCTGTGTTGCTAACTTTATTACGATCGCCTTACAGTTTGGTTCAGGAAGTATGAAATCATTTTACTTTTAATGATAATATAATAGCAGTTAATCTACGTATTATAAGAAGCAGAATGAATTTGTGATTTAGTAACAGTATAATTGTCAACTTAAAGGGGAACGCCCATAAAATGCCTGGAAATGGACAGAAACTTCAAATAGTCATATAATCTATTTAGATTAAAATAAGAATAGTTGTATTATTCTCAAGTTTTACACACTAGGGGGAAAGTATTATAATTATTATTATAGTATTTAATTTGATTGTCGTAAATGTACATGAATGTCGAATTTGGCATTAGTAAATACAAATCTTATTTGACAGATAGTGTTTCTGTTTAAGTTATTCGTATGTACCAAACTTTTTGCGTCCGATTCGTCCGCTCCAATATAATACCTCATTGTTTTATCTATGAATGATGATGTATCCTTAACCTATTTAAATGACCGATATTTGTACTTGTCAGATCCCAATATTTTCTATACGTAAAATATATTTTTGGCAAAATATTTTTTAACCAGATCCTCCAAGTTTTTGGATAGACATTTTAATTGTAATAGATTTACTTTGATTTTAACTACAAATTGGTGTATATTTCATTTTTGTTCATCTTAGGCATTTTTTTGTATGGGAGATGGGCATTCCCCTTTATCTGCAAGCCACGAAACCAAATTCTATTTGAATTTCGAACACACCCATGGCAAGGCCGAGCTATGAACGGATCGGAAAAAGACGTCCAGTGCAACAGTATAACTTACACGAAAAATTATTACGACTAAGTTGTATACAGACTGGCATGAGATAACGTGTTCATAGATATCGTACTCATAGATAACGTGTTCATTTTAATATCCACAATATATTTCTGTTTTAGTTGACTATTTGTTATACATGATATATACAGTACACATGACGGAGGTTTGCTTTCTCCAACCGGACGACTCGGTATTTTTCTTAAAATCATATTTTCTAGCGAACCATCCCTGGTATTATGAATCATTTCCATTTAATTACCCAATCGGCGTTATCATTCAGGTAATTCATTTTATAAATATTTTTAACTTAAACAACTGGATGTTTTCTATTATTTTAAGAAATAAAGGCTGCCAAATCCAGCTGCAGAGTTGATTTCACTTCAGTTTACGCATACCCGTTCTTCAAAATTGTAATTCAAAAAACACAAGTGACGAGCTGTTTTAAAATATGATTATTTTTATTAGATTATATATTATTTATTATTATGATTACTATTTACTTTTTTACTTATTTATTATTATTTTACTTATTTATTAGATTTATTTTTCTATTCTATAAACATGGTTAGTATTGCACAGTTTCGTTCTCGTAGAAGTCTTTTCCGTTATATTTACGGGATATAAAGCTAAGCACACTCGCCCGCCCATAAATTAATTCTATAAGCGGGTTCACACAGCTCGATTTTAGTTGATCAATTACTAAATTGCATTAGAATTGAACCGTCTGAACAGATGTTTAATCGTATTAATCAACAAAAACTATACAGCTCTTCAATAAGAGCTGTATAGTTTTTGTTAATTTACGTTTGTTAATAATAATAGCTGACTTGGATCAATATCCAAGTCAGCTATTCAATCGAACCTTACAGAACCGCTATGTTGATCCATTGCTGCGTAAAAGTATGACAAACCAACAAACTCGCTTTTGCATTTATATTAGTAGCATTTATACTATTACTATAAACCTATAGATTGATACAAAGATAAATAGATCTAAAGATAGATAGTAACTTTATTGTAGACATAAAAAACATACAACAGTAAACAGCATAATAAATGTGCCATAATTGGCGGCATTATCGTTAAAACCGATCTCTGCCAGCCAACCATTGTTTAGTAATTACATACTTGCTAATATGGTTAATAATTTTCCTATTAATTTTATAGCTTCTTTTTTTTAAACGTAGACCGGCAAACGAGCAAGTGTGTCACCTGATGATAAGTGATCTCCACCGCCCATGTACGTCCACAATAGTAAAAGAATCATAGGCGTGGTACCGATCTTATGTACACTATTGCAGATACTTCGAGTGCAAAGCAAATTTGTATTCAACTTTACTACAAGCATAGTAGCAATAACGAGCATATATCTGATAGATAGGTTTAAAACGTTCAACACAATTTTGCTTCAACGACAACGCAAGGTAAGTCAGATAATTTATTGAATTCCCAATTGGACCTAGCAAAACAAAATCAGCATGACATCAATGCCGAAACAAATTCCCTATGAGTTTGTTTCGGCTATTAAGGCCTCTTTAATGTCCAGACATTGATTTTCCAGAATGATGCGAGTGTAATGTACAGAAACACCTGGATTGGCCTTTTGAGGAAATAGTCCCGAGTATACCCGACATACATGACACTCGCACTCAAATATAAAAAACGAAATTAATAAAAATTTTCTTAAAAAAATATTAAAAATATCAACGTTACCTTAAAACTAATTTTTATCCTGGCTCGGCAAAGTGACTACGCTACACCTAATGGTAAGTGTAGCGCAATCCAAGAATAGTGTCGACCAACGATAAACAATGTGTCCATCGTAGGTGGGCAAGATTATGCCGGCCTGTCAAATGGCCAAGGGGGAGGGGAAGGAAAAAGGGATGGTAAAAGGGTTAGAATCAGGGGGCAAGCCCCCTAGGGAGATCCGGATATACACTGGCTGACCTTGGAACGCGACCCACACAAGGTGGGCCACTATGGCAGGTTTTAGCACCAGTGTACGGTGGTCGCTATCCGATCGGATACAAGTATCCTCCCACCAGCAAAATATAATATTTATGGGATAACCTGTAAAATTGGACATGCACACCCTTACTACAACTAATGTCACTTGATACAACTTTTTGCATGCTGAAACTGCATCATCTAAATCAGCCCTTACTGTGAGAGTCTTTATCAAAGTCTGGTTGGAGTCGATTGTGCAGACTTCGGTATCAATCAGACCGACCAGGAAAAGATTTTAATTGACACAGTACACAGTTTGAACTGTCCCATATGACCCAACTAGAAGAAAAACAAGCCATTATTTAACCAAAATAATAAATTGTTAAAACTCATACATCCGACATAACTTCAGTATTGTTCACAACATAGTTGGATTTTACGACATTTTAACGATATATCATACGCTTACTACATCTTACTTTGTTTAGTTTATGATGTGTCTTATCACTTAGTTCAAAATAACTTGGGTCATTTACAAAGAATTTGGATCATGTTACATTGTCGGTATCATACAAGCCTTTGTCACCAGTGGTAACCTGGTTATATTCAAATTTAGGTTTACCATTAGCTGTAATAATATGATCAAAATAATCTCTTAAGTTTAGCATTATAACCTTATTTTATTCTTATAAATGAGACCGATATCTCACTTTCAACATTTAATTAACTTCTTCTGCTTGATGATCGCGATTTGTCTTTAATCCCATGGAAGTTTCACTTAATTAGTAATACCAAGGGATCTTATCTCGCCATCTTATGATTAGAGCTTAAAGACTATCTAAATTACAACAAATACGAATGAAAAAATGTAATTTTTGCAGTTCAGCAACAGTAAGCCGTCGTGGACTGAACTCCAATTGTACTATACCAGATTATCACGCCTGGTCCAAATAGTCAACGACCACTTCAACCCTTTCGTTGTTGTGACCTTCTGGACCAACCTCTACTACATAAGCCAGCAGACTTTCTATACGTTAAAGTAAGTAAATATCTTAAATCATAATCAGAGGCCTATGTTTCATAGTTTATCTATATGACCACGAATTTATTATGGAGACTTCATTGCAACTATAAATAGTGATCCTTTTCTTGGGTCACAATCAGTATAGTGGTCTATGTCGTAACCAGATATAGGTACACGCTGGTCATGGAACGCAACTGACTAATTTTACCTGAATGGTGCCTTTATTAAAAATATATTTTTTTTTATTATGATTAATTATTACTGCTGCAAACAAAAATGTAAATTAACATTCATGGTCAATTGGTTTTGATATTTGCACACATGGGTGTGGAAATATGTGTGGTGCTCGTGGCACCCTGGCACGAAGCCGGGATAACGCTCGGCAGAAAGAAAGAAATAAAAGTAAAATATACATACTTTAACTATGGTCTTATTTTGCAGCACTGTGATACGGAGCAAACTTGTTACTTACGGCGATTGTCTCGAAAACCATAAGTACGTTTTTGTGATCGATGTTACATTATTTTTGATATCCGATACCTATTACGTTTTAGTAATATCTGATCTATCGTTAATATTTTCCGTTTTTAAAACCTATATTTCGGAAGAAACTCCTCTTTATCTCTTTCTATCTTATTCTAATTTTATTCTATTTATCTTTAAATGATACGAACGTGAGCTTATATAACTAATCATATTTCTAGATAGAAATAGATAAGTTATCTAGATGATCTAGATGAATAAGCAATTTTTTTATATTTCAGGTATGATTGGGAAGTAATAGTATTTTTGACCTATTCTTTTATAATATCAGCTCGCAGATTACTATTGGTTTGGTATTTAGCCGCCGAGCTTCATGCTACTAGTCGAAAACCTTTGGATGTGTTATATACCGCTCCAGCTGAAATATACAATATGGAAGTGAGTTATTAAACAAGTTACTTTAATATTTTCTCATAAATATCTTCTTCTACATGCACTTATCCTATACGTAATGGTATCGCAACATGCTTTAAGCAGATAAATATCTATTCTCTTCTAATCACCAAATTTCAGATTTTGATAAACTTTTTTAGCTAATAATTACAGAAACCTTGAGTTTGGATCCTCGAAGGGGTTGACGTCAGACAGGCAGCCGGTTTTAAAAACTACAAACCAAATCTTTCTGAAACATGTGTTACGAAGCATGTTGCGCAGAGTCCACTGCTAGTGGGATAAGGGCAGGTGAAAGAAGAAAAAGAAATATAGTAGAAACCTTAAGAAAACCACGTGTCAAGTGACCACCTCAGCGCTTTTGAGTGGTAGAGTCACGCTGTAGACAGTTATGTCTACAGCATGAGTGGGCTGGCTCGACCGGGTCATTACCACTGTCTCACAGAAAACCGACGTAAATTAGCAGCTTGCTGGTGCGTTTCGTACGGTGAGTGAGATATCCGTAAGCCCAAATCCCCTCCTCTTCCCAATTCCTAATTATCCTTTTCCTTTATGGTCGGCAACGCGCCCATGATTCTTCTGGTATTGGGCGTACATGGGCGGTGATCATTTACCATCAGGTACCACTTGCTCGTTTGCCGGCCTATGCTATAAAAAAAAAGATATTTTGACAAACGCAGCAACTTTACTCATGGCACCGCTGTAGGTTGCCTCTGCTCCTTGCAGACACATCAGCTCGGCTTTTGCAATAACTTTGATTTATTTCAGTTGCAGCGACTGTTGACTCAAATTTACCGTTCTAGAATTTGCATAAGCGGATTAAATTTGTTTTGGATCACTCGGGGAACACTATTGACTGTACGTAAGATTTCGATTTAAAAGATTTAGGACTTTTAAAATTTATAGTTTGCAATCAGAAAGCAGCTACAATTCATAGTGTTTTGGTAGCTGATATGATTTGTTATTATTTAAATCAAGACCATTATATTACCGAAAACCTATTGCAGAATTAATTTTATGAAAAAATACAAAACTAAAAAATGATATATTAGGATCCATTCAAATGTGATTGAAGGGGTACTTTTTGAATGAGAGTAGTTTTTTTTATTTATATTTTTTATTTCATTGAATGATGAAACAAGCAAGTCGCTCGCCTCATGGTGAGCGCCACGCCTGCTCAAAATTTCTATTGCGTATAAAATAACATAAAAAATTCTTCATAGGAAACTTCTCTATTATGATTTTTCGTGAGAGGCAGGTATCTGAGGTCAGTACAGAAATTATGAAAATATTAACCTTTCTTTTTAGTATGGTCATAAGTCAAATAATATAATTTATAGAGATGTGCCGATTATGACTTTGGCCGCTAAGCCGACTAGCCGATTAGTCGGTTGTAAAGAGGCCGACTAGTCGGCCGATTAGTCGGCCGAGCCGATCACCGTTTCGGGGATATCCGTGACGCTTCGTTTACAGCTGATCCGCGCGCAAGTTGCAACCGCCGCCTGCGAGCATGTCGGAACCTATTTCGTTTACGTCGCATTGTTTCTTGTTTTTTTCTTCTGTATTGTCAGAGCGGTGTTATTGTGTAAAAAAATATATTAATAAATATTTTTGTGTAAAGATAATACCGTTATTGTTTATTAAAGTGAAAGAGCTCAATTAAAATTTTATCATGTCAAAAAGAAAGTCTCGTGTATGGATTTTTTAAGAAGTGTAAGAAGTTGGATAGTCGGCGCTCTTTGCCGAATAGTCGCCGACTAGTTGCCGACTACAATAGTGACCGGATAGTCGGCTTTACCGAATAGTCGCCGACTAGTCGGCACATCTCTAATAATTTATATTTTAATTTTACAGGTAATTACAACTGTTTTAACGTTTGAACTAGTACTTCTGCAGATTTGAATAAAACATTAAAAACAGAAAATAAAGCTCGTGTTTTATTTGTAATCGGCTGTTCCTCGCGGTTTCATTGTACTTATGCATGCTCTACTTACATGGATTATACCGCGATATACGTATAAACCTTCCGGAATAAATTCTCTAAAGTATAGTGTGTAGATCGCGTTCCAGGATCAGCCAGTGTATATCCGATTCTTCCGAGGGGCTTGCGACATGACTTGATGGTTGATTGAGGCGAGTATAGGGGTACATCCTTGTATCCCTATGCCTGCATCGGTTATCCAGCTGTCGTGTCGCATGCTCCTTGATTTGCTTTTCCCCTCTTCGGAGGGTGAAGAAGCTTATATATAGGCCAGTATGATTCTGGTGGCCATCTATAAACTCTTTGTCGGTGGTCGCCGGTTTTTTTTGACTACACTGCGC
Source organism: Amorpha juglandis (assembly GCA_949126905.1). Lineage (NCBI taxonomy): Eukaryota > Metazoa > Arthropoda > Insecta > Lepidoptera > Sphingidae > Amorpha > Amorpha juglandis. The sequence goes on from OX421368.1 coordinate 4,092,718, forward strand.
TTACCATCAGGTGTAGTGCAGTCAATTACCTTTGCTCGGATAAAAAAAGTATATTTGTATTTTTTTCCATCATTGGTACACGATTGGCGGAAAAATATACACAGGATACAGGAGATAGGATATTTCATGCGAATGCATACAAAGCGAACGTATTACTGTCGCGCGCCAAAGACTCCTATATCAGTCACGTTCTCCAAAACTTTATCCATAAATAGATACCAATTAGTACAACGCCAACGCTGTAATTACTGTAGTAGCTGCTAAGCTAGTACTGATGAGGTTGTTTATATCAAAAGTATGAACCGCAAGCAGTCAGCAGCACTAACCACTATGAAACTAACGTGAGCGAAGTAATTTGCTAAGAAGCGAAACTTATCCCTTTGCCAGTAACACTTCAAAGTGTGTGAAGTGACCTGAATGCCCTCAATGGATATAAATTATCTAGCAGTGGTGTTTTTATAGTACGTGCCGGTGAAGAAACAAGCAGGTAACCGAACTATAACTGATTACCATCATCGAAGGTGGCAGCGTTCGGTGAATGGGCAAGGGCGCCATCCGACAACCATAGAATAGAATATAAAATCATCATAAAATACCCATAATATCAAAAGAAGCTTGGATGCCATATAGGCCTTTAAGGATGGGAAGAAAACGGGGAAGAGTAACGGGTTTTGGACCTCGAAAAATATCAGTGTCTACAGAAAACGCAACTGCAAATATAGGTCACGGAGGATAATTTGACATTAATGATGTGACTGAATGAAAAAAAAAAGAATCGATACCTAGTCTTATTATTCGAGAATTTACTTCGCATATTAAATAAATGGAATCACTTTTTTTATGTTTTGAGAAAAAATGAGTATGATATTTTCTGGTAAATAAAAAACAGTTACTCTGTTCCGATATATTTAATTATATTATCTCAACACATAACCTAGTTTAAACGTGACATCGTAATTTTTAATTGGTACCAAGTTTATACTATATTTTTTCGATGTCAATATTATAAGAAGTACATTTTTACTGATATACTATAAGCCTGTAGTCAATATGATATTTTATAATACTATTATTGTAATAAGATATTATTATTTAACCATCCTTACAAAGTTATGTTTAAGAGTCGACACAAGTTCTTATAATCTCAAGCAGGATTGTGTCTATTCCAGTTGCTTTATTGCAAAGGTCTAGTTTCTGAAGCACGTGTAACACCCTTTAGTATTATTTCAAATAGCATAAACTTGATTAAAAATTTAAATAATATGCTACTACTATATTATTATCACACAAACATATATCTAAGTATACTATATATGGATGCAAATATGCAATAACATTTCCACCCACATCAACAAAAAATTGAGATGCTAATTTTATTTCTCTAAATTTACTAACTTAAATCGATAATTTAAAATTCTACTTTGCATAACTGTACGTGGGAAATGTCCCATTTATGATTTTTTCATAAAATACAAACCTTAACCTATTTTAATCCAATAAATTTAGCAAAATAAAATCAGTATCTCAATTTTTACTTGATGTGGGTTGAAATGTTATTGCATATTTGCATCCATATAGCTTATGCCTTAAAAATAATTAAGAAATTTTTAAAATGATTAATTATGTCTCATTTATTCGCTTCTTTTAAGTTTGGGAGTATAATATATACAATATATCTTTATTAAAAATATTTTGGTTACAATTTGTTAAGTCACTGGTTTCCGAACTGGGTTAATCCTGTATTTTGAGATACCAGTTTACTCCCATTCAATTTAATAATAGTTATACTTAAAGCAGATTATTAAAGTTATGTTTACAATAAAGTTAAATAATTCCTCATGAACAAATAAATGTGTGTGTGTGTATGTCACAATATTTGCCACTGAGATAAAACTGGATCCAGTTTGCTGGTGGTAGGATATTCATATCCGCCCGGATAGCGGCCACAGTGTTAAAACCTGCCATAGTGACCCACACACCTTGTGTGGATCGCGTTCCAAGATCAGTCAGTGTATATCCGGTTCTCCCGAGGGGCTTGCGACATGACTTGACGGTTGTTAGGGGCGGGTATAGGGATAGGTGTACATCCTTGTATCCTTGTATTCCCTCTTCGAAGTGTGAAGAAGCATTTATATAGGCCAGCATTATTCTTTTGACCACCGATATACTCATTGTTTGTTGGTGATCACTGGTGCTTACCATCAGGTGCAGTGCAGTCACTTTGCCGTGCCCGGATAAAAAAAAATGGTAGTAGGTTTTCAGTACAACAATGTAGAATTCATATTGAATTGCAGCATTATCAACTCGTAGGTAATCACTGTGCCAATTACCTGGAACATAATCATATTTTACTTTTATTATTCGTAGTATTCTATTTGACCAATTTTTAAACGACTACAAAAAGGACTGTCTCAATTCGATAATATGTTTATGTATGTTACACGATATCTCTGCTAAATATGGTGTGATGTTAATAATTATATTTGTAATCTCAAGGATTTTGCCTTAAAGGACATGACAAAGTAAACAATTAAAATATTGTAATAGAGAAGAAAATAGTTGAAAAACTCCGCAACGAATAACAACAAAGGAATTGAGAACCTCCACCTTTTTGAAGTCGCTTAAGAATTACCAGTAAAATACATCTCTCTACAACAGTTTTTAAAAGATAAACAAAATTGTATAAGTAACGGAAGGTAGGCGGAAGATCAACTCGTACACGGGCTGTTCATCGAGCATATTACCGTCCCATGATGTGATAGGGGCCTATCGACATATAGATCATAAATATCAATCCCGAAAAAATCATGAGCAATTTTCGAATCGATAACTGAATCACAAATAGTAATTACCCGACCTGGGTCTGAAACCAGGACCTCACGATTTGTCAGCCTAAGAGATACAAAATTAATTGGCTTTGTAAATGTTGGTTAGGTAAAAAATACGTGTTTAATACATTTTAATACATTTTTTAATACATTTACAGGCGTAGGGACGTGACGACCCCACCGCCCGCTGATGGGATAATCTTGTGACAGATATTATTCCACCAGTGCAATCAGTCAACCCAACTAGTGGTAGTGCCATGCTGCGCACCTTCTGGTAGCAGCCGAATGGGCCGGCACGCCCGGGGAAAAACCACTCTCTCACGGAAAACTGACGTCAAGTGGCAGCCTCGCTGTCGCGTTTCGTTCAGCCTGTGAGAGTCCCGGAGGCCCACTCCCCATCCTTCCCCCATAATATGATAGCGCAAAATTTGGTTCATCTACCCCAGGAGGGTACCACCAGCATACATCGCGGTGGAGAATCCCTCTCTGGGCGTCCACGCTCAGATCGTACACTACCTGAGCGTGGATGTTCAGGCTGCCCTCCGTATTCTGGGGGGGGCAATTCTGCGCTCTATGTTCGGGGCAAACGGAGCAGGCAACTTAAGGCTACCCCTTCCACGCTTGCTGTGGACTTCTGCAACTTAAGGGGGCTGAATTCCAACTTGAACGCCGTCCACTTCCATCTTGAGACGGCGAAGCCGGCCTTGCTCTTCCTTACCGAGACTCAGATATCTTCTCCGGCTGACACCTCTTTCCTCTCCTACCCGGGATACAACCTGGAACATTCCTTTGTACCGCGGGCTGGGGTGTGCGTGTACGTCAGAGAGGATATCTGCTCTCGTCGCCTCGGCAGTCTTGAAGGGCGGGACCTATCCATCCTCTGGCTACGTGTAGACTGCGATGACCATCCGCGAATCTACGCGTGCCTGTATAGGTCCCATAGCGGTAATGCCGAAACTGACCCACTCATTGAGCACATCCAAATGGCTACAGATTCCGTGCTGCAGCAGATCCCATCCGCAGAGATCGTGATTCTCGGCGACTTTAACGCCCACCACGCCGAATGGCTTAGTTCACGCACCACCGATCATGCGGGGAGATCTGTTCACGATTTCGCCTTGGCATATGATTTGACACAACTGGTCACCTCGCCTACGCGAATCCCAGATGTGGAGAATCATATACCTTCCCTGTTGGACCTTCTGTTGACCTCTCATCCGGACGGCTACCTGGTTTCCGTCGATCCCCCTCTGGGTTCGTCGGACCACTGTCTCGTCCGGAGTATAGTGCCGGTTACGCGCACAATACGGCCTCGTTTTGCGGGCCGCCGCCGCGTATGGCACTATAGGTCAGCGGATTGGGACGGGATGAGATCATTCTTTGCGTCCTACCCATGGGGGCAGATTTGCTTCTCACCGGATGATCCAGATGTCGTTGCTGATTCTGTCACCGATGTGGTGCTTCAGGGTATGGAACTTTTTATTCCGTCCTCTGCAGTGCCCATCGGAGGCAAATCTCAGCCTTGGTTTGGTCGCGCCTGCAAGACGGCATCACGCCGAAAGCGGGAATGCTACCAGGCCTGGGCTGACGCTTCGGCATCTAGTGATGTAAATACCAGTGCATTTAAAAAGGAGTATAACTCTGCCTCTAGGTCCTTCAAAAGTGTTATTGCCAAGGCGAAGTCGGAGCACATCGGCAGAATTGGCGAGAGACTGGCGCGTCTCCCGCCGGGAACACGTGCGTTTTGGTCTCTCGCCAAGGCTGTCTTAGGGAATTTCTGTCAGCCTTCTTTTCCACCCCTGCACACGGAGGATGACTCGCTGGCCCATGCCGCGAAGGAGAAAGCCGATCTTCTGGGCTCCCTCTTCGCGTCCAACTCGACTCTGGATGACCAAGGAAATTCACCACCGATAGTCCCGCGGTGCGATCCTACGATGCCGGAGGTTAAGTTCCGGCAAAGTGCAGTTCGCAAAGCACTTCTTTCCTTGGGCATTCATAAGTCGAGTGGGCCCGATTGCATCCCTCCGATCGTGTTGCAGATATGTGCTCCAGAGTTGGCACCGGTTTTAACGCGTCTTTTCCGGCACTCCTATACATTAGGCGTAGTCCCGAAATCATGGAAGGCCGCTTTAGTGCACCCGATCCCTAAAAAAGGCAACCGCTCGGATCCGTCCAACTACAGGCCCATAGCTATCACCTCCTTGTTCTCCAAGGTAATGGAGTCTATCATCAACTCCCAGCTCCTGCGGTACCTAGAGGACCACCGGTTGATAAGCGACCGCCAGTACGGCTTTCGTCGGGGTCGCTCAGCCGGTGACCTTCTAGTTTACCTGACTCATAGATGGGCAGAAGCGGTTGAGACCAAGGGGGAGGCGCTTGCAGCCAGTCTGGACGTAGCGAAGGCCTTTGATCGGGTATGGCACAAAGCGCTTCTTTCGAAGCTACCTTCCTACGGGCTTTCCGAGAAATTATGCAACTGGATCACCAGCTTTTTGGCAGATCGGAGCATCAAGGTCGTTGTCGACGGTGCATGCTCTGATCCTAAATTTGTCAATGCTGGTGTTCCACAAGGCTGTGTACTGTCTCCAACTCTGTTTCTTCTGCATATCAATGACATGCTGCAAATCAGCAACATTCATTGCTATGCAGACGATAGCACTGTGGATGTACTGTACACTGGCCGTGCTAATATTTCTCGGGAATACGTTGATGAGAGCCGGAACAAACTTGTGTCGGAAGTCGAGTCTTTGTTAACCAAAGTCTCCGACTGGGGTCGACTAAACTTAGTCCAATTTAACCCCAAAAAGACACAAGTTTGCGCGTTAACCGCTAAAAAGTCACCATTTGTCGTAACTCCTCATTTTGAGAATACTCCCCTTTCTGCCAAAGCCAGTATCGGAATACTTGGCGTCGATATTTCGAGCAACGTCCAGTTTCGCGGTCAATTGGAAGGTAAGGCCAAATTGGCCTCAAAGAAGCTTGGTGTGCTCAGCAAGGCGAGACGGTACTTCACGTCGGCTCAACGTTTGAACCTGTATAAGGCGCAAATTCGGCCCCACATGGAGTACTGTTCTCACCTCTGGGCGGGAGCCCCCCAGTACCAGCTACTTCCATTTGACCGCATTCAACGTAGGGCGGCTCGGATTATCGACGATCATGCTATTTCCGATCGGCTTGATCCTTTGGCTCTGCGTAGAGATGTTGGGTCACTCTGCATCTTCTACCGCATTTACCACGGGGAGTGTTCTGAGGAATTGTTTGGATTGATCCCGGCCGCTGAATTTCACCATCGGACATCGCGCCAAAATATAAAATTCCACCCTCACCACCTTGATGTCCAGCGTTCCACAACAGCGCGATTTGTTAGGCATTTCCTACCTCGCACCACCACCCTGTGGAACCAGCTGTCGCCGGCGGTCTTTCCTAACCGTTACGACTTGGGAACCTTCAAGAAGAGAGCGTATTCTTTCCTTAAAGGCCGGCAACGCATTTGCAAGCCCCCCGGTGTTGCAGATGTTCATGGGCGGCGGTGATCACTTTCCATCAGGTGAGCCTCCTGCCCGTTTGCCCCTTATTCCATAAAAAAAAAAAAAAAAAAAAATCTATACTTATAAAATAACATGTCCTGACTGACTGACTGATTCATCATCGCCGAGCGCAGACTATCAAGGCTACAAGCATGAAATTCGGACTGTATATTCATTTTGTTATGTAGGCACCCACTAAGAAAGGACTTTAGACAATTCCACCCCAAAGGGGTCAAAATAGGGGATGATAATATGTATGAAAGACCGTCATTTTGAAAGTTACATAAACAACATTTTGTATTTCGGTTATTGACGTAAAAAAAATAAATACGTGTTTCGGGAATTTTGGAAATTTTATTTAATATGGGATGAAAAAGGGGGTGAAAGTAAATGCGAAAGTGAGTGTGTTTGTTACGCTTTCACGCCTAAATCTAAAGGCTACTTTTATCCCGGAAAATGCAATTCACGCGGGCGGAGCCGCGAGCAAATGCTAGTAATAATATATAACTTCACACACCCTCAGTATCGTCTTGCGAGTCACGTAAAAAAACAATCCACTCAGGCCGATCGTGGTGTAACGCAGTTGAAACTGGAAACGTTCTACCTGTACAAATATGTGGTATGTTAGCAAATATGTTTTTTTTATTATTTGATCGAGTGACGAGACGAGCCAAGCGCCCGCCTGATAGTAAGCGCCACGCCTGCCCATAAACAGAAGCAACACCACACAGAACTTTGAATTACAAAGCACTGTATAGCACCGAACTGCGCTCGTCACCCCGAGACATAAGATGTTAAGTCTCATAATGCCCAGTAATTTAACTGGCTTCAATGTCCTTCAAACCGTGCTTACACACTGTTGCCTGGGGGGAGTAATAGACAAAGCAGTGGTACCAACCCAGACGGCGTCTCGCATACGAGGGACCTACCATCTTGTAGAATAAAACTACATTCCCTGTATTATAATATTAAGCAAAATTATTTGTTTATTACATTATATATTATTATCTATACTATCAAAATACTTTTCATTAACAACATCTTAAAATCCATGTAAACGATTCCGAAAAATTACCAAAAGACAGCATGAAATAGGAAGCAAAGTAAATGGTGCCTATTATTTAGGCTCCGACGTAATCCCGCGGTAGTACGGGCTGACTGCTAAACTTTCTGTCATTACGCGAATCCATGTGGACTTATCTAAATCAACAGAATGAACTCGCAATTCTACACTTACGTTTATAACATCGTATGTGGCTTCGCGTTGATAAGATGTGGCTCTTCGTCCTTGTTTCTTAATCCAGTACAAAAAATAGTGGTGTTAGAATAGCGAACAGCGTACATATGGTGCTAAAACCTGCCATACATTTACCATGAAATTACTGGATTGGTACCACCGTTTTGTCTATTTCTGCTGCCAAGCAACAGGGTGTAAGTACTGTGTTTTGGTTAGAAGGATACTGAAGCCAGTGAAATTACTGGGAATTGAGATTTGACATCTTATGTCTCGGGGTGACGAGCGCAGTTCAGTGCCATACAGTGCTTTGTAATTCAAAGTTCTGTGTGGTGTTGCTTCTGTTAATGGGCAGGCGTAGCGCTTACCATCAGGCGAGCACCTCGCTCCTCATCATTCAATCAAATAAAAAAAATAATGAACCACACACCTTATTATATTCATATAAACCGAGGATTATCTGTAATGACTTTTCCACCAATATTCTAACGCTCAAATTAAATATTGTTGCTTAGAAACTAATCTGTTTTATACAGGTCCCACTGCTGGGCACGGGTATCTTCTGCTGAACGTTGCTTAGGCTTTAGTCTACATGCTGGCTTAACGTGGCTTGGCAGAATTCACATACCTACCTTCGAAATTCATATGGAGAACTTCTCAGGTATGCAGGTTTCCTCATGATGTTTCCTTCACCGCTTAAACAGGCGATAATAATTAACCATTTATACACACGTATCTTTTAAAAGTCAGAGGTGCATGCTATTGGCGCGGGCTAAACTTGGGATTTTTGTCTCGACAGTCCGTACCACTCCCCGCTGAGCTATCGCTATTATAAATATTACAGAAACCAACCTCAATATCATAAAACGATGTTGGGACTTCATACAATGCTACGAGAGGTCCCTGGGCTGTTTTGTGGACGTTTGCAGCCAGAAAAGATAATGACATAGCCCGTACCACCAGAAAGGAGAATGAAAATAGGTAGAATGCAAGACATTCCGTTGAGGGTATGGCGCTGGAAGAAAAATATTAGCACACTTGTACAATAAATAGACAACATTAATAATGTATAATATGTATGTATTGTGGATTGCATTCAATTCTAAAAATAGTGGCAAGAATAAAAAATCAAAATTATGGAAAAGAATCAAAATTATGGAAGAATTGAAATGTTCATACCGCTCCATTCCATCTGGGTCACAAAAATCATCAGGAGACTTACTACCACTAAAACAAAAAAAGAATATTAAGAATACGGTAATAAGAACATAATTAGAAGATTTAATAGAACAATGTGTCAAATGAGATATTTTTCGATGACTGTCACGTCATTCGCATACGAAAAATACGTATAAACATAATAATATAATATTTAAAAATGTAAGAAAAGCCTTTTAAAATAAAGAGTACTGTAAGATAATTCTAATATAAAATATTGTGACTATAAAGCAGTCGCTAAAAACATGTTTATAAAGATATATGTTTTAATATTGCAACGTATTGTATGAACTGTTTGATTTTATGTTTTGTATAAATTGTTTTTTGATCATTTCAACAAAAATATTCTAGGAAATAAGAGAAAATTGGAAAAATTTATAATTTTTCATACTAATTTTTACTTGCATATTAATATTTGTGGTAGTAGCTAATATCAAAATATTATTATTGTAATGGCTATACCTACTTTACTCTATGTATGTTCCAAACTTCGTAGCTTCGTTTCAGATTTATGGAATAGGGTCCCTATTGTTGCAAAAATCAAATTAGGCACACTAGTAAAAAGTTAACAAACATACTTACTGCAATGAGTTGAATAGTTGAAAACAAAGGAAGAACAAATTAGAAAAGAATGACATCATCAAGACGGAACTCAATTGCGAATCAATTTGTTTCAGTATTATAACTAAATTGGCATATTGCACTCGTAGTTTACTCCAAGGTACGACACCCTGAAAAAATAGTAACCCTTAAGGGTTTGGTCAAACCGCAGATGGGGCGGGACGGCAACGCGACGCTAACGGGACGTGAGCAGTTGTAATGCATTAGTCAGTATAGAAAATGTGACACAGAACCGTCGCGCTCGATGCTCGACTATCTATGCGTAGTCCCGTCAGCGTCGCGTTGCCGTCCCGACCCGTTTGCTGTTTGACCAAACCATAAATGTTGCGTATGGGATTTGACTAGGGTTGCCATACGTCACGGTACACCGAGATTTGTCCCGATTCGTCGTGTTATGTCCCCGTGTCCCCGCCAGTAAATCAGTTGTCCCGGTTTCATAAATTCCCGGTCTTCATAGTTTCTAATACATACGATACAGGTTAGCTTTTTTTGCTACGGCAAAATTGCTGCACTACACCAGATGGTTAGCGTATTGCAGTCCAACAAAATCAGCGATCACCGATAAATTGTTCATCATCACCGATAATGAGTTTATCGGTGGTCACTAGAATCATGCTGGCCTATACAAATGTCTTCATATCACGAAGAGAAAAGAAGCAAATCGAGGGGCCTGCGACAGGACAGGCTGAAGACTGACAAGGGTACAAAGAAGTACCCTTATACCCGTCCTAACCACCCACTAAGTCATGTCGCAATCCCCTCGGGTAAAACGGCTCGACGATATAGACTGGCTGATCCTGAAATGTGATCCACTCAAGGTGGGTCACTATGGCAGGTTTTAACACCATGTGTACGATGGTCGCTATCCCGGCGGATATGAATACCTTACGATCAGCAAAAGCTTAGTCTGGTGTCAGGAATATATGTGTGACTGTAGGATGGAATACCTTTTTTTGATGTGACTTGATAGCTTCGTTCAAATCATTGAAGTAAGACGTGAGGTAGATACTGATGCACATGATAAGCACATCGCCAAAACTCCAAACGAAGGCCGCCTGCAAGCTCGTCAACTTTAAATTAGATTGTTTGTAGCATAAACAATAAAGAAGAAAGAAAAAAATATGGTTAATTGACAAATTGCTCCATAATTGATGGAGAAATTGATGTCCATACATAAAAGACCAAAAAATAATCGACTAATTCAGAATCTCTTTTTTTTTTAAGTTAATATGGTGAATGCCTACACTGTGACAATTAGGTTGTGAACACAGCATAGCGCTGTGTTGCAGAACAAACCATAACACACCGCTGATTTTCAAAAGCCACATAAAAGTGACGACGGAAGTTATTTATTTATGCGACGGGACTTGATGCAAGTGGGTCAAATGATGGTAAGTGATACCACCTGCCATTTACGCCCAAAATACCAAAAAATCATGGGCGAGTTGCTAACCTTAAAAGAACGGAATAATTAAGGGATTGGGATTTAAGCCTCCGGCTATCGCAGAAACGCAGCAGCTGCTGCTGCGTTTCATATGGTGAGTGAGATATCCGGAAGCCCAAATCCCCTCCCGTTCCCAATCCCTAATAATCCCTTTCCTTTAAGGTCGGCACCGCGTCCATGATTCTTCTGGTGTGGGCGTACATGGGCGGTGGAGATCACTTACCATCAGGTTGTTTGCCATCACTTGCTCGTTTGCCGGCCTATGCAATAAAATAAAATAGCAAGCCGCTACTTTACGTCGGTTTTCTGTAAGACAGTGGTAACGACCCGGTCTAGCCGGCCCATTCATGCCGTGGAAAAAACTGTCTATCTATCTTGCGCTCTCTTGTCACGGTCGCACACCTCAATATAGACATTTAGCCATCTACTAAAAATTCAATGATACTTACTTCTACGATTACTGCCGTCACTGGATTCAATTGTATAAAGTCAAACACGTAATAGTATCTGTGCTGAAAATACTTTTGTACGACGAGATTATTCAGTGTAGACTCTCCCATACACGACATGATTAGCTTCACATTAAACACTTTGGATAAGATGAGTTCCACTGGTAAAAAAAATACAAAAGATGAGTAGGTAAAAACAGATCAAGCTATTCCACATACTTTATTTAGGCTGTAACTTTTTTTTCATTGAATTACGAGAGGAGCAAGGCGCTCGCCTGATGGTAAGCGTCACGTCTGCCCATAAACAGAAACAACACCACACAGAACTTTGAATAACAAAGCACTGCATGGCACTGAACTGCGCTCGTCACCCCCAAGACATAAGAATCTCATAATGTCCAGTAATTTCACTGGCTTCAATTCAAAAACTCTTCAAAAACTTACCGAGTGCTAAAAACATGACGAAGTTTGCTATTATATAACATTTTCTGGGTACATTCTTACTCATTCTTATATCAGCCAAACTCATTTCTATTTTCGTAGCTTTGCATAATAGCCTAGGCCAATGCTTAGCTAATTTAATCAAACATGTCGTGGTTATTAGAATAGAGCCATAAAATACGCAGTTTGCTGAAAATTTACAATTAAATATAAACTAAATAAAATAATTAAACCGACTTAAAAAAATAAATAACTAAAAATGAAGCCGAATTATAAAATAAAAAATTACTTCAAATAAGACTAAATAATTTAGTCGGTTTTTTTAACTAATTAACTTTTTAGTTTTATTAGGTCGGTTTAATTTATTGTTGGTAAGTTATTATATTGCTATTTTTGTTTTTGTGAAAGAATTATCAAAATTGGTGCTATGGTAGATGGTAAATGATACACAGTTTGAATCTATAAACTTTACTAAAAAAAACACATAAAACAAAAGGAAACTCTTAACACAGGGACTCTTAACACAGGGATGATGTAATAGTTGGCCGTTAACTGTAATGTACGTAAACCATAACTCAGTCATTAAAACAATAACAACCGCCCTTGCCGAAGGACCTAGCGGGACTCGCGGGGGTTTTCGACGCCGCGGGACACCGCGAGCGCAGGAGCTTCATCCCCCCGACCCCCGGTTGTTGTGTGGCGTGATCGACACGGACCAATAATTACAGGCTAGGTATATCTATTAGGCATTTTACGGTGGCGCGCTGGACGTGTGGAGGAATGGTATACGATAGTGCATAAATAAGTACATAAAGGTGTTTTAGTCTTTCATTCCCAATTTCACCCTCTTAGGGGTGGAATTATTTCTTTAAATTGAAATAGAAAATGAAGATAAACCCTATCCAATCTAAAAATAATCACCCAAATTGGTCCATATTTAGAAGGTATAAAGAAGGTTCTCGAATTCGTCGAGAACCTTTTTTGAGACGGTTAAAATATAATCATATTCATGAAATCACAAACAATACTCACACAATGTTCCCAAAGTCATATACTTGTCCAAAAACCAGATAAACGAAATTGTTGTCAGAAATAATTGTCCAACGGACGACAAAATATAGTAAATACTGTACCAGGATTTCAAGTTAAATCTAAAAATACACAATAAAACATAAGATTGTTATTAAACATCTTATTGTTATAGACATAATAAGATTGTTACAGCTAGATATTATGATATTTAACAGCATCAATAATTTTTAAATCAAATAACTATTTCCTAAATAAATAAATGAAATGAAATAGTAGTCCCAAATCTTTATGATAGTTATTAGGCTTATGTCTTACTGCCGTACTAAAAGGCGTCAAATATTTTTAAATGTCATCAAATAGTTGAATGCGTTTATTTCCACCCTCACAGCAAGTAAACGCTTTATGTTCCGTTACTAAACACAAAAATAATATTAATTAAAGTCTCTGAGAAATAATCCAATTTAAAAAACTACTTAATGGTAATTAAATTTAAGTGACTTCTCCTAGTATGACATTTACTGAGACAGCATTGAGTTTAAGTGCAGACTCAATCACTCAATTACGCGTGCGCAAGACCTCATACGTCGTCTCGGCACACGAAGTACGTATCCTTGAGATATTTGTATGCCTTCATACACTCTATTTTAGAGTGGTAGAGTCACGCTGTAGACAGTTTTGTCTACAGCATGAATGGGCTGGCTCGACCGGGTCGTTACCACTGTCTCATAGAAAGCCGGCGTAAAGTAGCGGCTTGCTGCTGCGTTTCGTACGGTGAGTGAAATATCCGAAAGCCCAAATTCCCTCCACTTCCCAATCCCTAATTATCCCTTACCTTTAAGGTCGGCAACGCGCCCATGATTCTTCCGGTGGTGGGCGTACATGGGCGGTGGAGATCACTTACCGTCAGGTGACCCACTTGCTCGTTTGCCGGCCTATGCTATAAATAAAAAAAATTGGTGTGTGTCGTGGGACACCAGGTAGGAACGAAGTTCCTTCGGCTAATGTAGAATCGACACAAATTGCAAAAAATTCAAATTATCAACTGAAATAACAAAATAGGTCTCTTAATTTTTGTTTGACAACATAAAATTACATAGAAATAGAATAGAAAAATAGAAATAAAAAAAGACGTGTGGCACTCGGAGACTGCCGCGGTAAAGCTATTGTATAGCATTTTTTATCAACTTAAAAATAACGGACGGCCGTGTTCTATAATCAAAAATTCAAATTCAAATTTCAAACCGCGTCTACATTTCCAAATGTCATAAGTTTCACAACCATCTGTTTTATTAACGGAATTTCGACTTTAACTTTGTGTGCTAGATATCAAATTAAGTTAAAAAAAGTCTCATTTAACGGTTTTTATTCCACGCATTTTTCTTACGGTTTTACTATCACATTTTTTTCAGTTCGGTCACGCAGCAAAATCCCTATCCCCTCCAAGCCTGCCGTAAGGAACTTCGTTCCAATAAAAAAATAATTATTAGATCCCCCAAAAGTATCGTTACACCCGCAAAGGTTACCTGACTTTATAAGGATCATCCTGGCCAAGACCCTCGATTGGAAAGAATCCAAACCAACGATAATAATGCAATATAGAACGAAGAGACGAGTGTAGCTCACTCTTTTTAAATTTAATATTTTGTTGTTGAATGGCCATCGTCTGAAATAGAAGTATAGTGTAATAAATAAGTTGTAATGATAGATTGAGGTGCGTGACTGAGAGGAAATCACGACGTGAATACTGATATCAACACGGCTGTTTTATATGCTACTAGCTGTCCCCGTCATTTCACCTGCATGTTACTGCCCTGCTCCCATGGATCATAGCGTGATATATAAACCTTCCTCATAAATCACTCTATCTATTGCTGAAAACTGCATTAAAATCCGTTGAATAGTTTAAAAGATCTAAGCGAACATACAGCGGAAGCGACTTCGAAGGACATTGGAGCGTGTGGAATTACTAGATTTAACATTTTTCTTCTCTGGGTGCCGAGCGCACTCCAGCGTTATTTAAAGTTTTGTAATTCGAAGTTCTATGTTCCTTCTGTATATGGGCAGGCCTTACGCTTACTATCAGACGAGCGTCATGCCCGTTTCATCGTTCAGGCTAATTAAAAATATATATGTTGCTGGTGGGAGGATACTTGTATCCGACCGGATAGCGACCACCGTACACTGGTGCTAAAACCTGCTATAGTGGCCCACATTGTGTGGGTCGCGTTCCTAGATATATACTGGCTGACCCTGGGGTCAGTCAGTGTATATCCGGTTCTCCCCAGGGGACTTGGCCCTGATCCTAACCCTTTTCCCATCCCTTTTTCCTTTCCCTCCCCCTTGGCCCTTTGGCAGGCCGGCATGATCTTGCCGACCTACGATGGACACATTGTTTATCGTTGGTCGACACTATTCTTGGATTGCGCTACACTCACGATCAGGGGTAGCGTAGTCACTTTGCCGCGCCAGGATAAAAAAAAAAGAAACATACAGTTTTTAAAATTATGAAACATACCAATGTAATTCTACCACAACCACGTCTCCAGCACTTCTGTCCCCTGAAAAATCCAATATAAAACTAACAAAATGATATATAGCATGGCCATTTGTTCCTCGCAGGATATCCGATTTTTGACATTAAAAAAACAATGTTAGCTCGCGGCGCCATTCGTTTTCAGACAGGTCTGATTGATTGAGAGGCTACACAAATGTTTGGACGTTTCGAATATGAATTCAGTATTTTCTCTTGAAATAACAATCACTGGAAACCAACGTTATGGTTAAATTTTATTGGGGGAAATGTGTGGAATTTCTTATCAATTATGTTTTAGAAAAAAGAATTTTTTTTTTATCCAGGTACGGCAAAGCGACTGCACTACACGTGATGGTAAGCGTAGTGCAGTCCAAAAAATAGCGACCACCGACAAACAATGAGTTCATCGGTAGTCACCAGAAACATGCCAGCCTCCCTCTTCGGAGAGGGAAGAAGCAAATCGAGGGGCCTGCAACTGGATAGGTGGATGACCGATGCAGGTACAGGGATACAAGGATATACCCCTATACCCGCCTCAACCAACCATCAATTCATGTCGCAAGCCCCTCGGGCGAACCGGATATATACTAGCTGCTCCTGGAACGCGATCCACACAAGGTATGTGGGTCACTATGGCAGGTTTTAACACCATGTGTACGGTGGTCGCTATCCAGGCGGATACGAATATCCTGCCACCAGCTGATTATACTTTGTTTGATCATTATTTGAACCATCATAATCTAATTTCTTACGTTTACGCGAATATTACTCATTGAAATAAAACTAATTTAGACGGATTTAATCGCGGGGTGGACTCAATCCACTCCGTGACCACGAAGGCTGAAAAGACTTCGAAACGTCGGGATCAAAATTAATAAAAAACCGCGAAAAAGTCCGTTTAAATTAGTTTTATTTCAATCATCAAAATCTGATCAAGTGCGAGTCAGAGTCGCGCAATAAGGGTTCCGTAACCACACCCTTAATTATTTTTGTTCTTTTTATTATTCGTTGAGATATCCACCATTGTCATATTATATTCTTTCAAAAT
This sequence comes from Amorpha juglandis, assembly GCA_949126905.1. Lineage (NCBI taxonomy): Eukaryota > Metazoa > Arthropoda > Insecta > Lepidoptera > Sphingidae > Amorpha > Amorpha juglandis. The sequence continues at coordinate 4,109,093 of OX421368.1, forward strand.
TTCAGTTGAATATCTAATAGATTATTGAAAAAATTGCGACGGCTCGGCGGGCAGTCTAGGCATGCGGACTGTCGAGACGTAAGTCGCAGGTTCGAAACCAGCTCATAGAGCATACACCTCTAACCAAGTTACGCATGCATTACTTGTATCGCTTGCTTTAACAGTGAAGGAAACATTGTGAGGAAACCTGCATATCTCAGAAATTCTCCCTTTCCTTTAAGGTCGGCAATGCCGTCAATTACCATCAGGTGACCCATTTGCTCGTTTGTCGGCCTATGCTGTAATACCTATAAAAATACACTTAATGATACAATAGAAACTAAAATCTAAGGATTGAATGAAGCAATTAACTAAGGATCATTCCTGTTTTAGCAACCAGGAGCTGTTTGATTCACAAACAACACCAATATAAAATAATATAAATAGGCTTAAAGAGCTTAATAAGACATTTTTTACTTTATCATTAGAAAGGCATTTTTAAAATATCCTCAAAAAAAAATCTCTACGCAAATAAGATCCCCAAGGCCACATCTAATCTTCGTATCTATGATAAATGATGTTTGTCGGTACATCTATAAAACATTATGAACATCGCTCGTTTCATTTATCTTGACATCATCAATCTCTATTTACATACCTTTGACACTTAATTTTAGTATTGATTTTGATTAAGACACATTTTGGCTCTTATCTGTTTATGGAAAGAATATTACAAAAGTAGCCTTCCCTCGCGGTTTCACCGCATAAATGTTACTGCCCAACTCCCATAGGTCATAGCGTGATATACATATACCTTTTGGAAAAAAAGTTGATAGTGAAAACGGGGACCCTCGCAGGAGGGTCGGCTTAGCATGCTATTTAATAAATTTTACAAAAATATTTGACATCAACCCCTTTGAGGACCGCAACCCCTCTGGGCAGAAAACACCCAGACACGAAACAAATATTTGTGGATTACACCTACATGTGATTACACCTACAGAAAACCTACATGTGATTCTTCTAAATGGAAAATCTCAAAATTTTAATTGTTCGACCTCGAACCCTAGACCAATTTAGATATACACACACACACACACATTACACATAGAAAACAATTAGGATTTAGAAAAAAAATTCCTTTTTGAATGAAACCGACGGGTTTCACGCATAATTTAACATCTTGCCGACACTTTTAATCGCCGGATTAAGGGCAGGACATAATTTGCCCCAAAATATATCCGACCGCATGAATGGCGACTCGGTTGATAAATGGGGTCCTGTTAAATAAAAAAAATAAAGATATGAGATAATATACAATACAATACAATACAAAACTCTTTATTGTATAACCAATAATCACTTAAAATAAATTAGCATAGGACTACTTAATGGTTGTACAATGTTTTACAATTTTACAATTTAATATATTAATAAAAAAAATCATAGCAAGGATCTGTCGTAAGATTGACGCCTAGTAGAGACTAGACTAGACAACTAGTACTACAACAACTATACTAGGCAAAAAAACTAGATACCTAGATATATGATGATAAAAACTAGAGTTATGCTAAAATTCACTTACATCTATCACTTAAAATCATTTTCAAACGAGGCACGTAAATTGCCTTTAGTGTAAGTTTCACGAGTTATTAAATTCCTATCACGTCATCCGTATTTACGAATTATATATGCAGATCCATATAGCGCCCCTAGCGGATTATATTGGAAACATATTCACTACACGTCAATGATATAACATTTTCTCTTACACCAATGAAATGAAATTAAAAGAAATGAAGTGAGTTAACTGATGGCACGTGATCGCCACCATCCATGGCTATCCACAATACGAGAAGAAATATGGATACGATGTGGCCTTTAAAGGGATGGGGTAATTAAAGGATTGAAAGAAAGAAAGAAAGCTTTATTTCTGGATTAGGAAGGGAAGTACGAAATGTTACAGCAAGTTGACGCGTTGCTTTTCTGTGAGATAATGGCAATAATCCCCTCAAGCTGACCCATTCATGCTGCAGGCAAAACTGCCTACAGCGTGCTTCTACTACCCACAAAATGTCAATTTAATCTGATAATTGACAAGCAAAAACTCTCTAAGAACCACTGAAGTCAGCCAGTTCGTTAAAAGTTACCCTCTTTGGCCAATAATCACGGATTAAATTGGATGTTACTTTTAATAACTTTGTGCCACTTACTCGAAAACATACGGTTTTATATTTTTTTCGAAAACGCCGCGGTTTTAAAGAACCACGTTCGGAAAAACAACTTGATATTCCTTTATCGGCGAAAGTATGTCAATGCGTTATTTTTATTACTTAAAGACGAGATATGCACGTAGCTCACCCAATAGTAAGTGCCACGACTGTTCATGAAGAGGAACAAAACCACACAAATAATAATAAGTGAATAATACGTATGGCAAGGAATTGCAGTCCGCTCAACATCCCGAAATGTAAGACAGGTTTCAAAATTACGAAGTGGTAATTTCAAGGCGCTCTCCACCACACAGAACTTTGAATTACAAAGCACTGCATGGCACTGAAATGCGCGCGTCACACCGAGACATAAGATGTTAAGTATCATAATGCCCAGTAATTTCACTGGCTTCAATGTCCCTCAAATCGAAACACAACAGTGCTAACACACGGTTGCTTAGCGGCAGAAATAGACAAAGTGGTGGTACCAACCCAGACGGACTCTCGCATACAAGGGACCTACCACCTTATAAAACCTTGACTAATTATTTTGCTCCACAGCCGAAAAATAATCACCAGTTTTGATGCGTTGAGGTGCCGAAATTAAAGTCGTATGTAATCATTTTACAGTTATATAATTATTGACATTTGACGTGAAAGCTTGACCTCAAATAACGTTGGATGGAACTTTCATATTTATATCAACCCATTAGAACTTTTCTGTGACTTTTCTCGAATACTTGACTACAATTGCTGTGACAGGATAAAAATACTAATCTATTTACCATAATAGATTCAAGATTACGGCAATTAATGTATTTTTAATTTGTTGATTTGACATTAGCAGAGATCACTGTACATAATGTGATGAAAAACTTGCTATAGTTTTGTTGAGTGGTAGAGCTACGCTATAAACAGTTTTGTGAATGGGCTGGTTCAACCGGGTCGTTACCGGGTCTCACAGAAAACCGACGTAAAGTAGCGGCTTGCTGTTGCGTTTCATATGGTGAGTATCCCGCCCAAATCCCAAATCCCCTCCCCTACCCAATCCCTTAATTATGGCTAAAATTGTATATCGCATGATCTAACAATGTTGTAGGTAATATTTTAATCGTTTCATTAAAATTCTAATATTTTCTAAATGCCTCTTAAATATAAATAAGTAAACCCCGACCGCACCATCTGCAAACAACTTGCAACCAACAGAAAAAAAACATGTAAATGACAGGGCAAAGCGCAAACACTTTGATGGTTTTGACGTAAAAAACGGCAAACGACGAAGTTTTTCATAATTTACACGAACCCACTGCCTTTAAAGATATAAAGTCTTTTAAAGCAGCTTGAAGTTAAGCGGTTATTAAAAACATGGTAGTAAATAGATCAAGTTTGTTTGGAGTTTTGGTAGTTTGGTAGTTTTATGTGAATATTAAATACTCGTGCAGAATGTTATTGTCATTGTGGCTCAAGAAAGTGATTTCAAGAAGAGAATTATAAACGCTATGCTTAATGATTTCTTATATTCGAAAATGTTACTCATTGAAATAAAATTAATTTAAATTGATTTTATCGCGTTTTTTTGGACAGTCCACCCCGTGACCACGAAGGCTGAAAAGCTTTAGCCTGCACTGCACTACTCGCGAAATTGATCGAAGTTGAGCGAATACAATAGTGTAGAAGGGCACTTCGGTTCGCCTCGTGCAACCTCGGCTCGCCTCGGGCGACTTCCATCATTGTCGGTTTTTGCGCCCGAGTCAAAGGACTCGAAGTGTCCCGAAGTTCGAACACGAAGCGTCCTCGCGAGGTTGCACGAGTGTGTAGTCACATAGTTCGGATTACGGTCAATTTCGAAGAGTACTTATTTTTTTTTTATAGCGTAGGCTGGCAAACGAGCAAGTGGGTCACGTTGGTCACGATGGTAAGTGTTCTCCACCGCCCTTGTACGACCACCACTTGAAGAATGCTGAATCATGGGCGCGTTGCCGACCTTAAAGGAAATAGACAGGGAGCCCTCGGGTAGCTGATCCACTTGACTACTATCAAGCTCATTTACCGTGAGTAGCTTCGTTTCGATGAGACGACCAACTATTCCCTATGCGAAAATTCTCTATTGTGGTAGCTAACAGAGGTAGCAAGGATAGAATATTTCGATTTGATGATACTCAAAAAATTATTATTTTATTTGTAGGACAATATGACAGTTAAATTATATAAATATTAACTAAGTAAAAACAAAAAAATTAGCTGGTTAGTAATCTTGATAGTAGTCAAGTGGATCAGCTACCCGAGGGCTCCCTGTCCAAAAGGGATAATTAGGGATTGGGAAGAGGAGGGGATTTGGGTTTCCGGATATCGCACTCACCGTACCAAACGCAGCAGCAAGCCGCTACTTTACGTCGGTTTTCTGTGAGACAGTGGTAACGATCCGGTCGAGCCAGCCCATTCATGCTGTAGACAAAACTGCCTACAGCGTGGCTCTACCACTCAAGAAAGGTAAACTCTTCGTCGAGGTAACTTCGCGAGTAGTGTAGTGCAGGCTTTTCGAAACGGGCTGAACACGAGTCACAACGCGAGCGCTCACACCTCACTATCGCTAGTGATAGACTTTCTGATTACCCATTCACTTTAAACAGTCATTGATATTTTTAATTCACTCTTTATAAATACCTTAACAGGAATAATTATTCATTTAGATATATTACGTCTTAAATCCAAAGTTACTCGTAAAAGTAAATTTTAATCTCCTCGGAAATGGTTTAATTGAACCATTTATCTGGCCACGGAACCCAAAACAATTGATTGCTTCAATTAAAATGTCCACAGATTAGAAATACAAACATCAGATTGTTCTACGAGAAATTCCTTTCAACATAATGGCCGAACTTTGGCCGAGAAATATCTATTGCAGAAGCAGCCAACCCAAACATGGATACAAATCTAATGTAAAAGTGTAACAGTTCATGTGAAATAGTCCTTATTCTGGCTTTTCGTAAGTTTATTACTTGAGATAATTCACAAAAGAACTCATTACGTACCTCTTTAATGTTCCTAAGTTAATGTAGGCTCATAATTTCGTTTGTGTAAGAATTTGAGGTTATATTAAATCGAGTGTACTAAGAAAGAATTTTTTGTTATTAAGGTCCCGTCGCTAAATGACAAAACAGAACTGTTATAATTTCATCATGTCCATTTGTCTGTCTGTTTATTTTTTTTAATTATATATTAAATTAAGTTCCTAATGCTTTCTTGTTTTATTCGCCATTAAATATTGAAACATTAAATATTATTAGAGTTCAATGTTGCCTTCAATACCTCGGTGGCGCTGTTGTATTGCGCAAGCGGTACGACTGCTATATTGAGGTCTCGGGTTCAATCCCCAAGTCGGGTAAATTGGGGTTTTCTATTATGAAATCAATGAGTTATTAATTATGAATCATTTTTCGAAGGTATGTGAATTCTGCCACCCCGCATTAGTCCAGCGTGGTGGACTGAGGCCTAACCTCTCTCACTCAGTAGAGAAGGCCCGTGCCTAGCAGTAGGACATGTATAAATCAGGGCCAGTGTTCTCTTCCCTAATATTATAAAGACGAAAGATTTCTATTTTTGTATGTAACGAATAAACTCAAAAACTACTGAACCGATTTGAAAAATTCTTTCACCATTAGAATCCTACATTATCCCTGATGAACATAGGCTACTTTTTATCCCGGAAAAGCAGATCACGCGGGCGGAGCCGCGAGGAAAAAACTAGATTATTATACATGTAATTGGTGGTTACATCTTACTCAAATATTGTGAAACAGGTTCTTAGAATGATTTAATAACGGTTTAATTTGGAACGATTGATCAACCAACCGTCAGCACCACCTGTTACTGCTATAACCCTCCATGAATTTTCAAAATGTCCATAATCAAGATGACGTTTAAATATTAAATCGAATGGCATTAATTTAGCAAAGAATAAAGATAAGAATGATAAAATTAAGGTATCATAATATATATTCGTAATCTCCGAAGGAGTAACGTTAGCGGAGTTTAACAGTAAGCAGCGGCTTGGCTGTGCCCCTGGCATTGCCGATGTCCATGAGGCAATAAAAAAAAAAGAGTAAGCAAAGGTATGTAGAGGGCGAGCCTATATATTATTATTTATGATACATAGATAGGCTATATTATCTAGCCTATATATTAATAAGATGTTAATGCCTCATAATGCCCAGTAATTTCATAGGCATCAATCAAAATACAACAGTAGCTACTTTCTGAAAAATTTAAAATAAAAATTCCTGTGTTCCGTTTTTTTACATGAATTCCATGATAACATTTAACATTGTAACATTTCTTTGTTTGCTTTCCTTTTGGATTCGTTTCATATCAGAGGTATAGTATAAAAGGTAAACTCTATATTAAGGTAAAATACATATTGAAACTGCCTCGGAGGGTGCTTCTCTATGGTGAGGTCTTGGGTTCGATCCCCGGGTTGGGTGAAATGATATTGGGTTTTTCTATATGAACTTGTGGTTGGTATGGCGATGGAAGATGGTAGAGATTATTTACCATCAGGTGACCCACTTGCTCGTCTGCCGACCTATGCTACTTTTATAAAAGACGTGGCCAATTACTTCAATGTATACTAGTAGACCGGCTGAGCAGTACATAGAAACTGCGCCACTAAGTCACGGTCAATTGACCTTAACTCACTATTAGCATCTCTCTTACTCTTAACTAGAACTCCTCTCTCGCTCTCTGTCTGGTCGGCTGTCAAACTTTACTTTTTAATGTTTTACTTCTATACAGGCTCTATAGTAATTTATATTAAAGTCTTTAAACAAACATAGGCTCACCCCTGTTTTCCATAAGGGTAGGCAGAGGCAACGGACTTCCACCTGCTAGGATCCTCACACACCTCTTTGGCCTCCTTTCCTCTCATTAAATTCTACATCCATGCACATCAGTTTAGGGTCCGTCAGACCTGGCCTTTCTCGAGAATATCTCCGAATTAACCTACGTTTTTTTTAAGCCTTGGGACAAACTGCAGGGGTCCCTGCTAATGGGATACTGGCGACCCCTGCAGTATCTCATCCCAGGGTTAAGGGATTTGGGAAGGGCGAGATTTAGGGAAGGAAAATAGCGAAAGGGTGGAAGCCCCTCGGGAGAACCGGATATACACTGGCTGATCCTGGAACGCGATCCACACAAGATGGCACACTATGGCAGGTTTTAACACCATGTGTACGGTGGTCGCTATTCGGGCCGATGATCTATAGCCTTTATAGTGGCTAATAATTTCCGTACACTACAGATACTAAGACGAGATTCCCGGAGGGCCTTCAATTCTTCAATGTCAAGCGGGGTTAGCGTTAACCGCTTGTATATGTTCAGATTTTCTTTTTATTTGTTTCTGGAAGCCAAGAATAAAATCCGGTGCTAAGATAGGATCAAATATATTTTCCTTTGAATATATGTGTTCTGGTAAATCTTTTCAAAACTGTCTAAAAAGTATTTTGCAAGCACTGTTATTGTTCAGTTCATATAATTATAATGACGTGAAAATAAATCTATTGAGTGTTTCTTTAGTAACAAAATATTGTTCCTAAAGAAACACTCAATAGATTTATTTTCACGTCATTATAATTATAAACTGAACAATATTATGGTCATATAATAATATGACCATAGGAAACTTTAGGAACTAAATTGTATAGGACAAATTATTTATAGGACGACCTACGTGGCGCAGTGGGCGAGTCACTGACTGTGAAACGTGAGGCCGCGGGTTCGATCCCCGCACTGAAACAAATATTTGTCTGATCCACAAATAGTTGTTTCAGGTCTGGCTGTTGTGAGACCGAAAGTCTCTCGTAGTTCCTGATACCCACGACACAAGACACGTATCTTACTGTGGGATCAGGGCTATGGGAGTGACTGTTGGATGTTATTATTATTAAAAATTATTTATAGCTTATAAATGACGTAAGTTCTACATAACACGATGATTTTAAATTTAAACGACGAGTACTGTTCTTGCCTTAAAGAAAAGGTTTTGCAATTTTTGTCTTTTTGCAGTGTTTGTTATGAAAAGTATGAGACATTTGTCTATGGTGCTTAGAATTAAAAAGTTTTTATTAAACAAGTTTCCCGCGCAAATATTTGTTTAAATTAACATCAGTCGTATCACCGGTCGGGTATCACCGGTTTTGGGGTGACACCCGACCTGAAAAAACAGAAATAAATACAAAAAAAATGGGAACCTTCTCCTGTTTGAAATCGCTCAAAATACATTAAAGACATCATTTTAAAGTTTCATAATTCTTGAGTTGACAATTAGACGTAATTTTCATCTCTATCTTGTATTAATCCTTATTCCTTTACTAAGTTATAATTAAAGCATTAGATTTGCGGGATATCCGACATTCAAGTATAATTCATATTCAGAGTTAACTTGCGGTTTTACTATTATGAAATTCCTTTGTTTCACACAGGAAGGAGCTAGGATTAATTGCTATTTCTCGTAACGCATTTGGTTTGGTGCAAAGTCATTGAAATTACTTGGTTTGCTTGTTGCTCTCATTTTTTTTTTACTAGCCCTGTATTATAAACGTCCCACTGCTGGGCACGGGCCTCTTCTACTGAATGAGAGGGATTAGGACTTAGTCCACCACGCTGGCCTAATGCGGGTTGGTAGGTATGTGAACATACCTTCGAAAAATCTTATCGAGTTCTCAGGTATGCAGGTTTCCTCACGATGTTTCCTTCACCGTTAAAGCCAGTGATAATAAACAATTAATATACACATGACTTAGAAAAGTCAGAGGTGTATGCTCTTGGGGCTGGTTTCGAACCTGCGACTTTCGTCTCGACAGTCCGTACCAATCCCCGCTGTGCTATCGCTGCTTACTAGAAGCGGGTAATATTAGTTAATAATAGGTGTACCGACCTCGCCGCGTTTCCCGCTACCCCGACCCTAGTATTGGCCCGCGAGACGATGATGGCTAGCTTTAAAATTCACCAAAATCACTAATCGCAGATATCTGTATGATATGTAAAGATGTGCCCTTAGTATAGTCGCTTAAATGTAATTGTAAAACTTCCCCAAGAATAATTTTATGAAAATAACAGGCAGGCGCAAGAAGATATTATAATCATTTAAACAGAATTCGCTATAATTCGTTAAGAACTTTTTAATTCCATATTATGTAAAAAAAAAAACAAAATTCACAACCTCCACCACTTACCATCAGGTGACCCACTTACTCGTGAGCCGGATTTTGCTATAACAACAATCTTCATTTCACATCCTCAGTACATTTTTAATAACCGCAGATTGAAAATAATCTATTCATAATTGAACAAAATTATTTCTCATATCAACTTAGTATTTTAATACAATCACAAAAATAAACCAAATTATATTTTCTATTCTCACGAAATGACGTCAAAAGGTGCCACGAGATATTACAATGGCTTCACATTGTCTCACTTTTGAATAAACATTCTTTATAAAAACGCGACCCATAAAAACAGCGACTACCCGCCATTTTTCTTGTGCCTTATTTTTATCCTACATAAGAAATGATAACGTTAATGTCATTGAAGAATAATGAATGAAAGTTACATTTGTCAGGTCTAATGAAAAAAGTTATATGACCTAACGAAACACTGCTGAATCCTTAGTAAAATTAAATTAAGATTCTGACAAAGGTCTAATAAGATATTTTTAGCGGGTTTTGACTAAACTTGTGGCTAGTCTAATATATATAATGTTTTCAATCCACCCATACACTATGGGTTTTCACGGTTTTCCACAGAAATCTCATAAGATAGTGGTAACGACCCGGTCGAGCCGGCCCATTCAGACAAAAGTGTCTACAGCGTGGCTCTACCACTCACAAAACTCTTGCTTAGTCTGGAACGGCGATATCAGATTCTCCAAGGCTTTTCTATTTATTATTGTTAGTTCATCTAAGTCCTTATCAGTGTTTGGTAAGTTTCATTGTTACAACGGTCTAACTTTGGCCTGGGCGTTAACTTTTTACAATAAATTGCCTTTCGCTTTGTAGTTTGTTAAGGTTTCCTTCGCCTTGACCGTTTTGGTTTCCGGCTCTTTACAAACATGTGTACTTTAGGGAAAATAAATATCTATGTCTATGCATACAAATCATAGAAATCAATGATTTTGTAATCAGTTCGCAAAGCCTAGAAAAAGATAAAGCTATATTTTTTTTTACCTTAAATGACAAAACGAGCTGGCTCGCCTGATGGAAAACGCCATGATCGAAAGGTACAATTATTGTACCTTTGTACAAGTTTAAAAACAAATACATACATCATACGCGGTTCACGCCTGTAATCCCCGAAGCTGTAGGCAGAGATGTAACTAGTACACGCACATTTCGCCGAGCCTATTTCCGTCCCACGATGTGATAGGGGCAAGCCTACAAACAATTTTGACAGATAAGAGATAATGCTTGAGTTGCGTAATCGGGCAGTATTCGGGCTTAAGTTGACTAAACTTTTATAGTAAATTAATTAAACTTGGCCGCCTATTACTACTTTTATCAAAAACAAACATGGCTTATTTTTGACTGACACATTAACTTGTCTTTATGGGATAAAGAGTTTTACCACAGAATAAATTAAATCTGTTATAAGCAGTTTTTTAAATCAATAAAATTCCGATATACATTGCTAGTGTGATGGTACAGTTGGGAGGGGAAGGCCTGGGCGAATGTTCTTAGATCAAGTCGGAGATATTCTCGAGAAAGTCCAGGTCAGAAGTACCCTAAACCGCCATGAAGAATATAATTAGAGTGAAGGTGGTGTGTAAGGATCGTAGCAGGTGGAAATCCGTTGTATCTGCCTACCCCTATGGGAAACAAACGTGAGTCTATGTATGTAAAATTCCGATTTCATTATTTTAGGCAGTTTTCTTCAGTACGTTCCAAAAAGTATCTATTTTAGTGCTTAGTCTAAAATAAGTATATTTTTAATGACTGCATTATAAAATCATCTTTATAAGTGATTAAGTATACATTATTCCAATTAAAAGAAATGAAAGGAATATCATACATAGCCCAGCGAATTAACAAGCTGAAGTAGCAGTGGGCTGGCCACATAGCTCGCAGAACCGATAACCGGTGGTGCAGAAAGGTTCTGAAATAGAGGCTACGTACTGGCAAGCGCAGCTTTGGACGTCCGCCTACATGGTGGACAGACGACCTGATAAAGGTCGCAGGAAGTCGCTGGATGCAGGCCGCTTCCAACAGGTCGGTCTGGAAATCTTTGGGGGAGGCTTTTGTTCAGCAGTGGACGTCCTGTGGCTGATGATGATGATGAAAGGAATTTAGAAGTGGTAGAGGCCTACTGTACCTAGTGTTGTCTACATCATCAATGTGCCGGCTCAACCGGGTAATTGCCACTGTTTTACAAAATATGAAAGTGAATTAGCAATTCGCTGTTGCGTGAATGAGATATCTGGAGGCCTAAATCAAGGTGAAGGTCTTCCCAATCTCTTAATAATCGCTTTCCTTAAAAGAATCTAAGGTTCCTCAGGTATTGTGCATGTTCATGACGAAGGAATTCACTTAGAATTATGCGTCTTATTTGCTTATATACTGGACTCTCCTATAAAAAAGTTTATCAAAAGATATACTTCGATATTTTATTAAACATCCATTTCTTAAGGAGATTTATACATGACTAATAAATTATAAGACATAAATCTAAAAGATCGAAAGGAGCTTATCTAATAATTCGTAATTATTATCTGAGGCAACATTAGGAGTAATAATTTCCTCTCAATGGGATATTACTTCGTATTCTTTGTGGACCTTTAAGTCAAACAAGTTCGGGATTAGGTTGGGCAGACAGTCATTTTCTTTTGTCGCTTTACTATACGCCTTTGAAAGGAGATAAGCGTATTTGGCTTCAACGATGTAAAGTATATGTAATACATATATGAGACTATGTTTGTTGCTCATATTTGTTGTCAAATGAACTAAAAAAACTAGGTTCTCAATTTGTTTGTGTATTGTTTTTTTTTATTGAATGACGAGAGAAGCAATTTGCTCGCTTGATGGTAAGCGCCCCGCCTGCCCATAAACAGAAGCAACACCACACAGAACTTTGAATTACAAAGCACTGCATGTCGCTGAACTGCGCTCGTCGCCCCGAGACAAGGTGTTAAGTCTCATAATGCCCAGTAATTTCACTGGCCTCAATGTCCTTCAAACCAAAACACAACAATGCTTGCACAATGTTGTTTGGCGACAGAAATAGACAAAGCGATGGTACCAACCCACACGGCGTCTCGAGGGACCTACCACCTTGTAAAATGTCGTAATTTTTATGTACGTTACGCGATATCTCCACCAGACGAGACCAATTTTGATGTATTTATTGAATTTGATAGTTTACTCATAGATTGGTTCCATTATACAAATTTGGTTATAATTAGATGAAGGTGTACAAAAAGGAAAAATGGGAATCCTCATCAGAAAATAGCATTTTTTTTATAAATTTAATATAATAAGTAACAGTCACACACGGAGTCTTGACTCCACAGTAAGATACGAATCTTGTGTCATATCAGGAATATGAGAGACTTTCGGTCTCAACACTCAGATCTCGAAACAAATATTTGTATGTGCGGGTATCGAACCTGTGGCCTCTCGCTTCACAGCCGCCAGCGCCACGAAGGCCATCTGTCCAATTTTTAATAGATTATCCTTGAATTTACTTTTAGTATTACAAGTTGCATTTTTTTTATCTGATGGAATGACGAGACGAGCAAGGCGCTCGCCTGATGGTAAGCGCCACGCCTGCCCATAAACAGAAGCAACACAACAACAACCACACAGAACTATAAATTACAAAGCACTGCATGACACTAAACTGCGCTCCTCACCCCGAGATATAAGATGTTAAGTCTGATAACACCCAGTAATTCTGCTTAGGCAGTCTATAAACAATTTAAATAAAATATTATTTGTTACAGATAGGTAAACTTATGAGCTAGAAAAAAATCTTATATCTGATAGTATGTTCCTTATCAATAAAACATAAGTTTGTGATGGATAGGGGTAGGTATTGAATTTGGAAAACAATTGACGGTTGTTGCGCAGTTTTAGTTATATTAAAATACCCAGAAAATGCTAAAAACCATGTTATGTAAAAGAATAGAAGAAAATTTGAATAGAGAAGCCACAAAAAGTAAAATCAATGAGTTCAATTTGAATAAAAATACCATTTAATAACTCATTGTAATAAAAACAAAGAAAAACCAGAAACTCTGAACAGTTGGGAAAATTCTCCGATAACTTTATTATTTTTACCTCGTTTAACTACGAATCCTTAAAAATTAAATCTTATGGATGAGATCAATTCATCATCTAAGTTTATATTAAGCGAAGCCATAACACATCCCTTACAGAAAAGATTATAGACTTTTATATTTTCATCACATTGGAGTTAGCGAGTCCTAACTCCTAAGGGTATTACAGCCTTTGAAAAAGGAATAGAGAAATTAACACAGAAAAGTTAAACTTATTATTTTGCCACCGTTTTCTGCTGAAGATTATAAGTTTAGTACAATAGTTTATTGATTGCTTGGTGTAGTAACAAATTATAACAAAATCAAAAACCACATCATAGATGTTAAAATTTGTAATTTCTAAATAGTTATTTTTTTTATTTTTTTTATAGCATAAGCCGGTAAACGAGCAAGTGGGTCACCTGATGGTAAGTGATCTCCACCGCCCATGTACGCCCACTACCAAAAGAATCATGGGCGCGTTGCCGACCTTAAAGGAAAGGGATAATTAAGGATTGGGAAGGGGAGGGGATTTGGGCTTCCGGATATCTCACTCACCGTACGAAACGCAGCAGCAAGCCGCTAATTTACGGCGGTTTTCTGTGAGACAGTGGTAACGACCCGGTCCAGCCAGCCCATTCATGCTGTAGACAAAACGGTCTTCAGCGTGGCTCTACCACTCTAAAGGTTCAAAAGGTTTATATTCCAACACAGTTGTGATATACCGTAAACATGATGAAAAACCCAGTAGTCACTCGTTCAGGTGAGCCGCTTTCTGGGATCAGCCACTGTATATGCAGTTACTTTCAGCCGGCTGCGACTGCTATGCTGAGATCTTGGATTCGATCCCCGGGTCGGGTAAAAGGTGATATTGAATTTTTATATAACGAAACGCTCAGTATCAGCCCGAAGTCTGGAAATGTGTCCGGTATGGCGATAGGCTCGTCCCCTATCACATCATGGGACGGAGATACACTCGGCGAAATGTGGGTGTACCCGTTACCTCTGCCTATCCCTTGGGGGATTCCAGGCGTAAGCGTGTGCGTATATAATTCTACCGAATGTCGAGGGACTCAATGTCTCTTGACGGTTGACATTATGTTTTGACTGCACTGTAATTAACATCACGTCCAGTGTAATCACTTTTCCGTGCCAGTATAAAAAAGATCCGTCGAACTTCGAGTGAGGGAGAAAGAAAGAGACTCACAAGGAAGGAAGTTAACTTATAACTTTTATTGATAGGGGGACAAACTTGATAGAAAATGACAAAAAAGGACTTGACAAGATGTTTGAAGAGTTGGCAATTGAGCTAATATTTTTTTTGTGATATACATTTACGACTTTTCACTGTCTTACAAAATTATATATCTTCATGTTCAAAACTTTCCATGTTAATTTCCTAATTTTCCTTTACAAAACATATAATTTCTCAATATTAAAAAACAACTTTCTGTTCCACCAGCACAATATTGCGCAATGTTTTTAAGAATTTCTTTCCTAATTCCAAATTCTTTGTTCTTTATTTATCGTACTGAATCAACACCAATTCGTATTTCAAAATGGCAGCAGCTACCTGAAAATTTTCAAAAGTTATGAAGTGTTAGAAAGAAGAACTCCGCAACTGGAATTTCACAAATTTTATTCGAGTTTATTTACCAAATGTAAACATTGTAATGTGTTGCAAAGCATTGGTGTTTGTATTGTCACAACACAACTTCTAACGATGAGTTACATACTGTGATTCTTTATTCTGTTCATAATTGGTTTCTTGTGTAACGAAACTTTTCCTTGGATTGTTTTCTGAGTATATTATAACAAACTAATTATTACAAACTAAGCGTGAATTGTTTTACACTCAGTAAAGGTAAGTATTGAAGTAGGCGACTGAGACTGGGATGCGTGGCGTAACTCAGACAATAGCGACACGACTGTTTTGCTGGTGGGAGGATACTTGTATCCGACCGGATAGCGACCACCGTACACTGGTGCTAAAACCTGCCATAGTGTCCCACCTCGTGTGGTTCGCGTTCCAGGGTCAGCCAGTGTATATCCGGTTCTCCCCAGGGGGCTTGCCTCCTGATCCTAACCCTTTTCCCATCCCTTTTTCCTTCCACTCCCCCTTGGCCCTTTGGCAGGCCGGCATGATCTTGCCGACCGACGATGGACAAATTGTTAATCGTTGTTTGACACGATTCTTGGATTGCGCTACACTTACCATCAGGTGTAGCTTAGTCACTTTGCCGAGCCAGGATAAAAAAAAAAAATGAAATTGTATGACTTTACAAAGTGGTAGGCGCTGCGTATACGAGAGGTTGCTTGGATTGATACAACTGCTTGGACTGGTGTAAGCACTGTTATGTTTCGGTTTGAAGGACATTGAAGCCAGTGAAATAGCAGTCGTTAAGCCAAGTCGAAGGCCTTTTGGCGGTTTGTAACCTTTGATCTAGGCTGGCCACTAACCATTCTATATAGAATAGATTTTAGTTAGTAGTAGAACCACGCTGTAGACAGTTTTGTCTACAGCATGAATGGGCCGGCCCAACCGGGTCGTTACCACTGTTTCTGTTGCTGATGCGTTTCGTACGGTGAGTGAGATATCCGAAAGCACAAATCCCCCTCCCTTTCCCAATACTTAAATTATCCTTTCAATTCAATTATTCTTTCCAATTATTATGATCTAGTATTGTAGGCGTGCATGGACGGTAGGGATCACCTACCATCAGATGATCAGTGGCTACAAAGACATATGCGGCGTCAATGACGCTGGTCTCCCCTGACGTGACCATCCGAAGTCTGCCGTTAAATATGCTAATACCCAAACCGCAATATCGGGTGGATCAGGTAGACTTTGATCTTACACCAAACACCTTTGTCGAACCCTTTTATATTCGCTTTGGTAAGGTAAATCCGCCAACGGTTTACATCGGGAGTTATATAGCGTTCTTTGAAATCACCTGGGACTGTATTGTGGACTCTGGATTTGTTGTATAAAAAAAACAATTTAAACTTCCAAATACATGTGAACAATGTACTAAAATGAAATATCAAATGTATAATAATAGAAGTTTTCTCAAAATTGTGTGAATTATCGTTTCTGAACAAATTACTTATCAACATGACAATATTTTTTCACTTAAATTATTTCAACTAAAATCTAATAGAGCTATATAACTACTTTTGAAATTCAATTACGCTTGTCACCCTGAGACATAAGATGTTAAGTCTCTTAATGCCCAGTAATTTGACTGGCTTCAATGTCCTTCAAACCGAAAGACAACAGTGTTTACACACTGTTGCTTGGTGGAAATAGACTAAGCAATGATACCAACCCAGACGGCTTCTCGCATACGAGTATTAACACCACAATCTACCACTTCTAACCTACCTGTAACAATAATTCCCGTTTTAGTGAAAATAGTCCCATTCCAGATAATGCTACGTAATCATGGGTCAACTGGTGCTTCAACCTTTTAGCCTAAAACAAAATAAGTAATAATAAGTTTGACTGTTAATTTAATTCAACCATTATTTTCGATAACCGATGGGGCAGAGAGATTCTGGAATGGAGGCCACATGCAATGCAAGCGCAGCGTTGGACGTCCGCCTACTATGTGGACGGACGACCTGATAAAGGTTGCAGAGTCACTGGATGCAGACCGCTTCCAACAGGTCGGTCTGGAAATCTTTAGGGGAGGCCTATGTTCAGCAGTGGACGTCCTATGGCTGATGATGATAATGATGATTATTTATTTATGTAGGTGGTAGAACCACGCTGTAGACGTTTTAAAGCGGCAGCATGCTATTGCGTTTCCTACGGTGATGGACTAGTTGTTCCTGATACCCACTATACAGGTTAATCTACGGGGTCAGGAATATGTGTGTGACTGTCAGGTGTATTTATTATTAATTATTATTTATTTAAAATAGAAAAATAATAAACTAATTCAATTATAAAGTAAAAGTAGTGATAACTTATGATGGCTAATTATTTATTCTTTCTGTACGCCATATCAGCTTCCAGGATCAGCCGGTGTAAATCCAGTTCTCCCGAAGGGCTAGCGACAGGACTTAATGATTGGTAGGGGTGGGTATAGGGGTACATTCTTGCATCCTTGTGCCTGCTTCGGTCATCCGCCTGTCCTGTCGCAAATCCTTTGATTTGCTTCCTTCCTCTTTGGAGTCTGAGGAAGCATTTATATAGGCTGGCAAGATTCTGGTGACCACCGATAAACGCATTGTTTGTCGGTGGTCGCTGGATTTTTTGGACTGCACAGCGCTTACCATCAGGTATAGCGCAGTGACTTTGCCTTTTTACTTTGCAATCTTACCATAACATTTTAAAATAGGTCATTATTGAAATAAATACAACTATACCTCAATATTGAACCCAGCTTCAGGACACGAGTATAGATAAATCAAAGCCCGTTTTGAATACACGTGGATACCAGACGCAGCCAGTACCACGCTGCAAGCCCTGATTAGTAACCAGCCCAAGGATAAGAAGTAGTATAGTTTGTTTATCAACGATCCGTGGTCTCTAGCGCTGTAAAAACACGTAAAAAATGCAATAGTTGTAATAAATACTTAAAGGGGTAACCAGAAATATATCTGGTGTACACAAAGTTTACTACGGTTATTTCCATCCCATATGATAAGAAGTCCATAAAGCCCAGTCATTGCTTCAATGTCGTTCAAACACTGTTGGTTGGCGGCAGAAATAGATAAAGCGGTGGTACCAACCCAGACGGCCACTCGCATACGAGGAACCTAACACCTTGTAAATGTAATCCTAGCGTAATATTGGCCACGAATTCCTATTCCAGGCACGTGTTATTTTTTGAGCCTAAAGACATATTGGTATTGCCCGACCTGAAGCCAGAGTCTGCTATTGCAATTGTCCCAAAATAGGTGATCATTGGCTTCGTAATTGTTAGTTTTGACCGTTTTGGTAATCTACTAATTCAATGGCTTCATTGTGGCGTCATTATGGTACCACTGACACTCCATTCAAACCAAGCTTCACATAGATAAACAGAACTTTTAAATTTAATGATAGTTTTTCGACAATCATTACAGCAACAGTTGCTGGTGGGAGGATACTTGTATCCGACCGGATAGCGACCACCGTACACTGGTGCTAAAACCTGCCATAGTGGCCCACCTTGTGTGGGTCGCGTTCCAGGGTCAGCCAGTGTATATCCGGTTCTCCCCAGGGGGCTTGCCCCCTGATCGTAACCCTTTTCCCATCCCTTTTTCCTTCCCCTCCCCCTTGGCCCTTTGGCTGGCCGGCATGATCTTGCCGACCTACGATGAACACATTGTTTATCGTTGGTCGACACTATTCTTGGATTGCGCTACACTTACCATCAGGTGTAGCGTAGTCACTTTGCCGTGCCAGGATTTAAAAAAAAAGTCTCATTGTTACCGGCAATATCGATCGCTTTTCTATCACACTCCCAACACGATTCTATCAAGTGACCATTATGAATTTAGTAGATTACTTTTATCACGATGGTTATGCAATGATAGTGGTATAGTTGTCATATTGACAACTCGTAGATTAGCAGAGTAGGGCCCCTGAGCGTTACGTACTTACTTTAATCCCAGAAACAGTTGCAAACATATAAAGTACAGGTTGTTTATATTCGACAGAAGTACTAAAGCGCCGAGTTCTCGATCCACGATGCGGACGAGGCCCGCCTGCCTCACATACGCTTCTCTGATTCGTCGCCATATTTCGTTATGAACGTAGTAATCTGATCCTGTCTGTAGATTTTAAATCAATAGTAATTTATATATCGATGTCCACATTCTAGTGCTTTGTGTTCCAGAGCGGTATAAATACTACAGGTTATAGCAGTGTTTCCCAACCATTTTTAGGCCATACCCCACCTTAACATATTTTGTTAAATTTGTCACCTATATCTAGCATTGCATTTAAATAACCCAAAGCGAAAGGGTTAAAGTCGTGTTGAGTCCATTTTTAAATTGCTCCTCTTAACTATCAAATTGCCCCCCTGTGGGGCGTGGGCCCCACGTTGGGAAACACTGGGTTATAGTAATTACTTCACCAAATAAATTAAAGAAACGTTCATTTTTTACCAGCTTTCCTTAATGATTTCTTATGTTTACGCGAATATTACTCATTGAAATAAAACGAATTTAAACGGATTTTACCGCGGATTTTTATTAATTCTGATCCCGACACATCGAAAACTTTTCAGCCTCCGTGGTCAGTTTCAATGAGCTTTCCTTAACTTTATGGCACACATTTGAAGGGGAACGACAAAAAAATATTGTTTACTTTATGCTCTTTAGATTTTGACAAGGTTTCTCTAACCTATATTTTAGAGTATCTTAAAATAAAAGTCGATAAAATGGGCATGAGACCAGTTTCCTTTATAATTGCTAAAGTATTTCACTCACATAATAATATAAAATATACCTTTGGTGAAGCAGATAGCTTTTTCTCAATTCTTACAACATGTCCGACATAAGTATTCAATCTGTGATACCTTGAAGTCAAACCCATACTAATTAAAATTATTAACAGGTCCTGAAAATTCCACAGCATCGTCGCTACTTTGCTTAATATGAAAATTGGTATCGCAAACCATAAGCGGTATTCATCTACGAATTAAAATAACATTATATTACCTTATAACAATGCTATATTAATACAAAATTTGAGGTCATAAAAGTTCCGTTATATTACTTCCATATATTACTAGCAAATGTTTTCAGCCTGGACTTTTAGACCTGGCCCTACACCGTCTGACTATCAAGACTCGGAAATTCAATGTTTTCGCACTTTAAAAATCTAAGCTGTTTGCTTAGCGCCTCTTCATTATCTTCTCCACTTTGCTAGATGAACCTCTGTCTATCTCTTTGGGGACACAGGCGTGGAATTATGTATATCGCATTAGATTGCACGTTAGGATCATTAAATAATATCCGTCACCATCTCAAATTCTAAATATCCTTTTTTGATTGAGGTTAGAACCTTAGTTCATTATTATGTATTCCGCTTCGCTTCAGAGGGAAGTGGAAAACTTGTATTGCCAATTGCAGGATGAAGACAGCTTTGCATCCCCAGAGACTTGCTAAGCATCACTACCCGTAGTCAAGAAATGCATGCTATTTTCAAACGAGTTTTACATGAGTTATAGTAGCTTTGTGGCAAGATAGTTTAAGCAGAATATCATAGTAGAATTCTTTGTAATTCGACAACGCACAGAACTTCGATCTGAATATTATGGGAATCGAAACTTACGTGTTCTCATCAGGAATCCATGAGAGCTTAATATGTACTTGTGTAAATATTCTGATAGTGGAATATCTAGCCCGGTTGCTGACATCATGCTCAAAATGTGTTCAGCTGTAACAAAGATAAATGAAAATAAAAAGATAGTTCTGATAGTCACATCTTAGGCGTCATTGACGCGCGTTAGTACTACGAACTATGTAAATCTATGGAGAGAGACCATAGATACCACGAAGGCATCATCATCATCAGCGTCACTAGCTATTAATCTAAAGGTGACAGATGAGAGCGTCACTGACGCCAGCGTAACCTTGACGTAACTATCGAAAGTGGCTTTAACCATGGTAGTATCACGAACGCACAGCATCACTAGCTATTAACCTAAAGTTGACAGACGAAAGCGTCACTAACACCGGTGTCTGAACCTTGACGTGGCTATCGAAAGTGGCTTTAAGCGAAAATCACCATTGATGAAAATCCATGGCTTAATCTGAAATTCACACTATCAGGTAATTCTCACAATTATTTATGAAAAAAATGCCATAACAAAATCTGGTTTGCAAAATATGTAAGTATCCAAATGGATAATGTTAAGATCAGATGATAATAATAAAAAAAATATCACAAAACTTACCAAGAGCGCAAACACCGACAACAACTGACACTAAATTTGTTCTCCATTTTATCGAAGGATCCGGTGGCAACCGTAAACTCTCTTTCGTCTCCACCCTCCACCAACGTATTGATAGACGTTTCCACGAAGCAACAAACTTGCAGGACAGTATCAAAGATAGCAAACTGTTCCCGTAGAACACAGACCCTGAAAGACGTGCTGAGAAACCACCTGCCGAAATCGGAAAATGAATTAAATTAGACCAACTCGGTGAAGCAGTTGTAATGCGTACGCGTTACAACTGATGTGCTGAAGTCTGGGTCTCGTAATAGTGAAATTGGATTGTTCTATCAAGAAATGCTTAGTATCAGCCCGGAGATTGGAACTGTGCCTAGTATGGCGATAGGTTCGCCTCTGTCACATCCTGGAATGGTTCAGAAAAGAAGATAATAGACAATGCTGATACTGTCTGATATATTATCTATTTAAAGCTAAATGGATAGAGACCACCCAACATATTCTGGAAAATTTGTAGTCGCTCGTTTAGGTGAATCGCGGTCGGAGCCAACCAGTATATATCCGGAAACTTCAGGTCAATAAGCTTATATGAACTGTACTATACTTACCATCAAGTCCAGTGTAGTCACTTTGCAGTGGCAGGATTTAAAAATGTATGCAAATAATAATTGTATGCTTTCATGTTCAGCCATTTCAAGAATTAAAATAAATTCAACATCAGCATCATCACTTGACATTATTGCTATTGACAATTTCGGCTCATTATAGCAATTTTATTGCATTATTGAATCAATATTTATAGAAACGGAATAATTTATTATTTGTATTGTAAATGTTTTTTTAAGTATAATAAGTACTGGTAGGATATTCTGAATATCATATTCATATCCGCCCGGATAGCGACCATCGTACACATGGGCTTAAAACCTGCCATAGTGACCCATACATCATGTGTGGATCGCGTTCCAGGATCAGCCAGTGTATATCCGGTTCACTGTGTAGGGTGTAACTATTGGGTGTATTTATTATTCATTTAGTATTACTCGAGTATTTCTTACGTGATTCAGAATTGTTTGAAGCCCACCCATCCAACACCTTTATGAATTTCCATAACGCAGTTGTCTCTAATGACATCAACATAAAGAGGATCATCATAGTCCATGCAAAAGAAATATTGAAACCATAGTCAGAAATACCAAACAATCGCGCCATTTTGAAAATGTTGACTATTGTAGGAAGAAATTCCTGCAACAATGAACGAGTTAAATTTGCAAAACGTTTATATAAACTCTATTCAATCAAGATTATTTTCGTACTCAGTTAAGGAGTTTTTTTTCGTACTCAGTTTTATTGAGTGGTAGAGCCACGCCAATTTCGTCTACAGCATGAATGGGCCGGCTCGACCGGGTCGTTACCGCTGTCTCACAGAAAATCGACGTAAAGTAGCGGCTTGCTGCTGCATTTCGTACGGTTAGTGTGATATTCGCAGACCCAAATCCCCCTACCCTTCCCAATCCCTAATCATCCCTTTCCTTTAAGGTCGGCAACGCGCCCATGATTCTTCTGATATTGTAAGTATATATGGGCGGTGGAGATCACTTACCATCAGGTGACCCACTTGCTCGTTTGCCGGCGTATGCTATAAAAAAGGAGCTTATAGCATTTTCTGTACTCGGTATCTAGTGTAAAATAAACGAAATCTAAGAATTACTAAATAACTTTTGAAGTTTATTGATGTCTCTGAGTGCTGTAGTAAGTTGAATCTTATAATTTCATACATCTTAATAAAATAAACTTACATCAGATTTTTCGGCTTTAACTTTTCTTGAGTCCAATTTCATGGTATTTGGTCAATGTTTCATAACAAGAAGTTTATGCTGTAAATTTAAAATTAACTATTTTTAAGATTAAACTATATACGCCAGATGAGGTACAAGTTTGTTATAAAAAGTTATATTTTAACGTTTAAAAGGAGCAAGGTTAAATAATTAATAAATAACTCGAAGAATAAATAAATAACACCCAACAGTCACACACATAGCCCTGAGTAAGCCACAGTAAGATGCAAGTCTTGTGTCGTTGGTATCAGGAACTACGAGACACTCTCAATCTTACAACACAAATAGTTGTCTCGGTGCGGAGATCGAACCCGCACCCTCACGTTTCACAGTAGGCCCACTACACCACGGAGGTTGTCAAAAAGAAAAGCTGAAAAAAGCCTGAAAAAGAACTTTATTTGACCACTAACTTGACATCAGTATCTATATATGAATACGTGAAGAGAAAACTTTGTACCCTTTTTTGAGCACTATGCGCACACGGAGGATTGTGACATAAAAGACATAAAGTTTTGACATAGAAGAGCAGTTTAGAAGTTTAGAATAACTTATATCTTTATATATAAAATTTTCGTTTCATCGAGTTTCAAATCACAACGATTCTAAGAAGTTTCACTTCAACAAGCACGTATGACTTACCTCTAACAAGTGTCCTGGAAAGCACTAAAGCATCCAAACTCTAATTTCCATATAAATAAACCACTTTATTATCACTAAATCATTAAACCTTTTACTCAAATTACACTTCCAACTTGAAAAGTACATTTCCATTATGAAAAATTATTGTTTCACTACCTACTTGAAATGAATGGTAACCTATAATTGAATGCAATGACTGGGTATTTACATTCGTTGGAATTGCAATTTTATTTCAATGGTGTGAGAGCTGATTTTCGCTTTTACTTCACCGTCCGCACGAAGTGTAGATATACCAACAATTTAGTACAAATTATATGTCGTACGAAGGCAACAAATTGTGGAAATTATGATATATTTTCCTTCACATTTCAAGTTATCAGCTTAGAGGATCTACGTAAATACAGTGTTAGATGGCTTTGTAAATACATTTCTCTCTATGAGATATTATCTGAATCAGTAAGTGGGATGAATGATTCTTATCTTATAACCGGTTCATACGGTTCGGATTTAATTGATCAATTTAATAAACAATAGCTGTATGGTTAGATAGATAGAATATTCTTTATTGCACATAAGGTTCATACAATGGTTGGTCTTATTTCAGACGGCGATTTCTTCCAGACAACCTTAATCAAATCCAAGATTTTGTTAACCAAATTGATTGAAAGTCTGTTCATATGGTTCAAATCACATGAGATTTAGCAGTTGATTAAGTTAATACGTGTGAATGCGTATAAACTTAAGTAAGGGGTAGGCAGAGTTGTATCTCGTACACTCACATTTTTCCGAGCTTATGTCTATTCCATGATATGATTGGGGACGAGCCTATCGCCATACCGAGCACTAATTCTGATACTGAGCATTTAGTGATAGAAAACCCAATATCACTTTTACCCTACCCGGGGATCGAACCCGAAACCCCAGCATAGCAGCCGTACCGGGTACGTAATACAACTGCACAACCTAGGCAACCGTACAAATTGCATGAGACTTATTAGTTGATCAACTAAAATCTAACCTTGTAAACCCACTGTTATAGGAAGAGCTTTCTAGAGGTAGAGAACGATATAAAATTAATAAGATTTGATTGAGATTTATTATTTTATTTATTTAAATATACACCACACAATTAATCACAAAATAATGGAGAGTAAAGTACATCAAATAAAATTCGTGTGTAGTTACTCGATGTCTCTAACACTAATGATGTAAAATAAAATATCAAAGGCATATCCATATATCAACACCAACGATCTCATTCCCGCATTCTATCCATCATTAATAAAACCAAACATGTGACGTGTTAAAATAAATAATGGCAGCACGAACTATTCATTCATTATTCTTAATGATTTCTTACGTTTACGCGAATGTTACACATTGAAATGAAACTAATTTAAACGGATTTTATCGCAGTTTTTTTTTTTAATTTTGGTCACGAGGTGAGACTGAGGTAGTCCACCCCGTGACCACGTAGGCTGAAAAGCTTTCGAAACGTCGGGACCAAAATCGTCTCGTCATTTAGGTGAAAAAAAACCTGTATTCGTATTTTTATTACTAAATAGTAAGCAATAAGTATATATGCATTACGTTTAAGAATAACTAAAGAGATAGATACAATTGGACCTTGTTACGCAAAAAGGAACCAACCCACAGCAAGTTCAAATGGAAATACTGATTTTGTTATACTAAAATTAAAAATTTAAACTAATTTTATCTCGGAGTTTTTTGGAAAATCGGGCATGAAATACATTTATTCCATGCACGATTTTGCAAAAAGTATGGTATTAAAATCAATTTAAATTAATGAATTTAGCAAAACAAAATCAGTATATCTCCGTTTGAACTTGCTGTGGGTTGGTCCCTTTTTACGTAACTACGTCCAATTATCATCATAATTTTAATAATCATACTTTTAATAAATACATCAATGTTGTGACCAGTGCCGAAAAAGTGAACATATAGGCTGTGATTTTTTTTATATTAAAAAAATTGGTTGTCTGTAAAGTCGGTTTACTGACGATAGTTGAACGTGACAACGTCTTAAGAAAATACTGATGGAATGGTAGCATTTTTCAAAGGAAAATTTTAATTTCATTTGTTTAATAGATTTGTATGTATATAGAGAAGGAGGTAATTGGAAATCACAATGAAATTGATCAAGTTAG
This sequence comes from Amorpha juglandis, assembly GCA_949126905.1. NCBI lineage: Eukaryota > Metazoa > Arthropoda > Insecta > Lepidoptera > Sphingidae > Amorpha > Amorpha juglandis. The sequence continues at coordinate 4,135,130 of OX421368.1, forward strand.
ATTTATTTGTACGCATAAATACAATTATGTCAATTTTTTTTTACAATTTAATAGTTTATACAAGTATAAATGTGCGTTGAGCAATAGCAGCTGTCCACGCAGACGCATCGCTCACTCAAGTAGGAGAGAGACGGATGTTGAACGCTGCCGAACGCAAAGGCCGATTGTGCTTCTTTGTCGGTCGTTCCGCGCTCTCGCTTGCACTTCAAGCCTTACATGGAACGCCTCAGAGCGAGGTAACGCCGCATGAGTCATGTTTTTTCGTGCGTGCAGCCGGCTCTATCGAATTATAAGACGTTGTCACGTCAAAATATTATCTATTAAAGAAACATTTAGAAAAAAGTCGCATGTCATAGAGGAGTATATAACAGAAAACATTGTTTACGAGGCCGTGTCACACATTTTGAAAAAAGAATCGTTTCACGCCGGCTCTTAAATGACATAAACTTTTTTGTTTTGTTTTCCTAAGAAAATAAAATAAAAATAAATAAATATTCCCGCCTATGACATGTGAATCTCTTCCTCTCCTTTATTATATGGGGCTTAAGTTATAAAGTAAAATATTATTATTATTTTGAATAATATTGCTGATTTAAGCATTGAATTTCGGTGAATTTATAAATAAACAATTTCAAACACTGCTCTATGTAACTGAACTTTTATATTTAATCTTCTTATCTGCCGGCATATTGAATGAGAATAAGTTCATATGTTATTATCGATGCTGCCATCTGAAAAAATTCATAATATCAATCTTTATATAGTATAAAATGAAGTCGCTTCCGCTGTCTGCTCGATTAACTATTTTAAACTATTCAACGGATTTTAATGCAGTTTACAGCAATAGATAGAGTGATTCATGAGGAAGGTTTATATGTATATCACGCTATGAAACATGTAAGCAGGGCAGAAACATGCAATAAACTCAATTACCTGCAAAAGAATATTTCTGTTTAGAGTAAAAAATCCCATTCCAGTTAGTGCTACGTCATCCTTGGATAGTTGAATTTGTAATCTCATTACCTAAAATTAAGTATCATTTGAAAATTTTGAATTTGAAAATTTTTAAATTTTGCTGTTGGTGAAATATTCATATCAGCCAGTGTACATCCGGTTCTCCCGAGAGGCGTGCGACGTGGCTTGATGGTTGGTTGAGGTGGGTATAGTCTACAGGGGTCCATCCTTGTATCCCGGTCATTCGCCTTTTCTGTACCTGGCGATTTTCGTATTCCCTCTTCAGAGTCTGAAGAAGCATTTACACAGGCCGGCATGATTCTGGTGACCACCAATAAACTCATTGTTTGTCGGTTGTTGCTGATTTTTTGAAATGTACCGTGCTTACTATAAAGTGTAGTCTAAATCTAGATGTACTTACTTTAGACGCGCTGTATTATATTTGCAACTTTAATACCAGAACATAAAGATCAATTTACTTCAACGCTATAAATACTAGTAGTCACAGCAGTAGATGTACTCGACTGCTGTTCTAGACATGACGTTGATATCTGACGCAAGTAACATCATTGCAGCATTCCAATTACAACTTTATCACTATAACTTAAAGATCAATTTACCTCGACGTTATAAACGCTAGTATCACAGCTATAGATGTACTTGAGCGCTGCTTTAGATCTGACGTTAATATCTGACGCAGCTAACATGATGCCAACCATTCGCACACACATCCAACCAAGCGACGCGAAATAGTATATTCTTCTGAACATTGATGATTTTTCTTGACTGTGAAGGAATGAAAGACAGAAGGTGGATAGACGACCTGATAAAGGTCGCAGGATGTCGCTGGATGCAGGCCGCTTCCAACAGGTCGGTCTGGAAATCTTTGGGGGAGGCCTATGTTCAGCAGTGGACGTCTTGTGGCTGATGATGATAATAATGATGATGATGTGAAGGAATAAGATTATACCTATCATTATAAAAGAGAAAGTAAGTTTGTTTTATCGCTTTCACGCCTAAATAGCTGAGCTGATTTTGATGAATTTTGGTTCAATGATATGGGACCCTGGAGATAGTTATAGGCTACTTTTGCTCGTAAATTTTAATCCCAGAAAAAGCTGTTCCTGAAGCCGTAGTTGCAAGCTAAAGCTAGTTTTTCTGTAAACACACTTAATAATACATGGACGGAGTCATGAACGGCATCAATGTTCATGACGCCTTTTAAATAAACATTTGACAAAGTGTTCAAACTTTCTATACAAATTTTAATTAAAACCTATAGTTTAGTTCGTTAACTTTATAACAGCGTAGTATCATATCCTTAAGTGTATGTTTGTATACTGAAAAGGACGATTCATTTTAGTAGTAGTATAGAAATATTCGTAATTGACGTCTCTGAAAAATAATCCAATTCTAATGTATGGACATATTGTTTAACGTTGGTCGACACTATTCTTGGATTGCGCTACACTTACCATCAGGTGTAGCGTAGTCACTTTGCCGAGCTAGAATAAAAACAAAAAAAAGCTGTAGAAGTCACTGAGTTAGTAAGAATTATTTCATTTTAAGTATTAACGATTCAATATTTAATAATTCCCTGTGGACGTAACCGCTGATAATCATTTCATCGTGATAATTTATACCTGAAACTTCGTCTTTTCAATAATTACACATAAATGAAGACAGAAATTAAATACATTTCCAATTTTAGTGTACCTACTCACCTAATGTCTATAAACATCTGCAAGCAAATAAAATAAATGTTGCTGAAACTGGACAATAATATAATTCCTCCCAATTCTTCGTCCATCTTCCGAACTAATAATGCTTGTTTTGCATACGCCTCTCTTATTCTACGCCAAGTGTATATTTTAACTGCTTCTGAGTTCTACAAATTAACAGTCATGGGCCTTACTTATAAACGTTACGTAAGCATTTATTCAGCGATAGTCAGCGATAGCTCAGCGGGGAGTGGTACGGACTGTCGAGACGAAAGTCGCAGTTTCGAAACCAGCCCCAAGAGCATACACCACTGACTTTTCTAAGTTACGTGTATAATAATTATTAATTATCGTTTGCTTTAACGGTGAAGGAAACATCGTGAGGAACCCTGCATACCTGAGAACTCGATAAGATTTTTCGAAGGTATGTGAAGTCTGCCAACCCGCATTAGGCCAGCGTGGTGGACTAAGGCCTAATCCCTCTCATTCAGTAGAGAAGGCCCGTGCCCAGCAGTGGGACGTATATAATACAAGGCTAGTAAAACAAAAGCATTTATTAGTTAAACACCCTTTTGTCTTACTCTGTCAACGCGATTTATAAAGTGGCTAGAAAGAGACGAAAACAGTGTTTTACTATTCGTTGCTTATGAAAGTTTATAAGTAAAACCATATATTTTAGTTCTATTTCTTCTAACTGGCTACTAGGATTGGCCTTCGTACTAAGATGTTTCCATTTTGCCCAATCATGAACATCCTTGGTAGGATATTTTAGTAACAACAAATTATATTTTAGTAATTGAATTAAAAAGTTCTAATATTATCTTTAAGCTACTTTTTTACTACTTTTCCCCAAATATCAAAACTCTTCCTGTTTTGAAGTTGGTTAAAAACTACCAAAGCACTCAGTTATTGTCGTCGGAATGTAATATAAAGTTAATACACACTGAATATCCTTTTATTCCTTTATTCTCCTTTTCACAAACACCTGCTACGTGTTTATTAAGTCTGCGATATCGGTACGCGAGTTCAATACTAATTAATATTATAAGCAGGTCGGGCAAGGTCTTTAAAATAGTTGCTATTAAATACAAAAAAGCTAATGGTATCGCGTACCAATCGGAATATTCATCTGTAACAATCCAAAAATGTTCAAATATTAATGCAGTAAAATATGAAATACATCCAACAGTCACACACATTTTTGCTGTTTGCTGGTGGTAGAATATTCCACCCGGATAGCGACCACCGTACACATGGTGTTAAAACCGGCCATAGTGATCCACACGCCTTATGTGTATCGCATTCCAGGATCAGCCCGTATATATCCGGTTCTTCCGAGGGGCTTGCAATGTGACTTGATGGTTGATTGGGGCGGGTATAGGAGTACATTCTTCTATCCCTGGGCCTGCATCGGCCATCCGCTTGTCCTTTCGCAGGTCCTTGTCCTCGATTTGCTTCTTCCATCTCCGAAGAGGGAAGAAACATTTATACAGGCCGGCATGACTCTGGTGACCACCGATAAACACATTGTTTTTCGGTGGTCGCTGGTTTTTGTACTGCACTACGCTTACCATGAGGTGTAGTGCAGTCACGTTTCACCCGCGGTTTGAAGGACATTGAAGCCAGTGAAATTACTGGGCATTATGAGACTTCAGTGCCATGCAGTGCTTTGTAATTTAACGTTCTTTTTGTTATGTTTCTATTTATGTTTATTATGGGCAGGCGTGGCGCTCACCATCAGACGAGCGCCTTGCTCGTCTCGTCATTCAATCAAATAAAAAAATGTTCACTTGCCACTTACTTTCTAATATCATGAATCCGTGCGACAAAAGGGTATACCGTTTCAATATATTTGATAGCGGACAGTCAAACCCCACTAATGCCACCGCATTAGTCAAATGTGCTACTGCAACATAACACAGGAAACATATCGAATATACAATAAGTACATACAAAGGTAGGCAGAGGTGTAACCAGTACACCCACAGTTCGTTATTCCGTCCCATGATGTAATAGAGGACGAGCCTTTTGCCAATACTGGACACAATTCCAGTCTCCGGGCTGATACTGAACATATCGTGATATCTATTTCATTATTATACTAGATCTTTGCGTGCGGCTCTCGTAAATCTATTTTTCAGAATAAAAGGTAACCTCATATATCTTAATTCAGGTCATATTAGTATTCATTAACTAATTATTATTAATATTATTGGTCATTTTAATTATTAGGTCCGGCATTAATTCCGCCTATACATCTATGTATGAAGTGTGTAAAATAAAATAAAAAAATATTCTACTCTTGTGCGAAACATCCCAATCCTTTCAGCCCTTGAGGCGTAATTGATTAACAGACATACAAACGTCCAAATATTTACATTTGCAATATGAGTAGAAATATATTCGCCTTTTTGATTAGTAATGCCACGCTGTAGACAGTTTTGACTACAGCATGAATGGACCGGCCCGACTAGGTCGTTACCACTGTCTCACAGAAATCCGACGTAGAGTAATGGCTTGCTGCTGCGTTTCGTACGATGAGTGAGATATCTGGAGGCCCCAGTCCTCCTCTTCTTCCCAATCTCTTATCCCTTTCCTTTAAGGTCGGCAATACGCTTATGATTTTTCTGGTAATATGGACACACATGGGTGGTGTAGATCACTTACCATCAGGTGACCCACTTGCTCCTTAGCTGGGCTATGCTCTAAAAAAATAGAATTAATTTTGTCAACCATATTAAAAAGAAAACATTACACGTCTTACAAAGTGTTAAAATCGCCATCCCCGCAATAATGCATATCAACCGCCTCTTCAAGTTCACATCTTCTGGTATATTAATAGCTACAGCTCTTTCCACCGAAGACCAGTACTTCGACAGCCGTCTCCAGGAGTGAGACAGCATCGAACAAAGAATTACGGAGATGATGGATATAGAGTAAAAGATTGCGCCGGAGACACGGGCTGTGATGCTTCCTGGAAAATTATTTTATGGTGAAGGAAATATAGTGAGGAAACCTGCATACCTGAGTACTCGCAACGCAGTTTGTATCATTACTCACTGTGTCCACTAGTTTCAACTGCATCCGCCAGCGCTGTCACAACTTTCCATATTGCTCTACCCTCGACAATAAGTAGGAGTAAAATCAGCAACATAGTCCAGACTCTCCAAATTGGCTTCCCATGTCCAGATATGCCGAACCAGCAAAAACATTGAAATAACTTGTTCATTACTAGTAGGAAAGCCTGTAACATTTTTTTTTGTTTTATCCGAGCACGGTAAAGTGACTGCATACACTCGCAGTGCAGTCCAAAAAAACAGCGACCACGAAAAAATAATGTGTTTATCAGTGGTCACCAGAATCATGCCAGACAGGTTATATGCTTCTTTAGACTCCAAAGAATGAAAAAGCAAATCGAGGAGCCTGCGACAATACCGCCGGATGACCGATGCAGGCACAGTAATACAAGGATATATATAAGGAAATACCCCTATATTCGCCCCAACCAATCATCAAGCCTAGTCACCAATCATCAGGGCTAGCAGCCCCTCAGGAGAAGCAGATATAAATTGGCTGATTCTGGAACGTAATCGAAATAAGGTGTGAGGATCACTATGACAGGTTTTAACACCATATTTACGGTGTTACTATCCGGGCGGATATAAATTGTTTTATTTTATTGTTTATTTTTCTCCTCCTCCTTTTTGCGTCGTATTCTTCAGTTTTATTTTTTTACACATACAAAAATAAAGGTGGGTTTCAAACTAAATACATTCTCAACCAAGCAACCCAGGGTGGAGCAAAAATAAAAAACCCGGTCAATGGCATGTTAGACCACGCACAGTGAAGAATTCTGTAGTCAGGATAAACAATCATGGTTTTAAACATGTGTAAGATACTTTGTACAAGGTGACCGCAAAATAATTCTGCACTATAGCTGCTCATAAATACAACATCGCTCAGAACTTTGAATTAATGACTGCATGGCACTGGACTACGCACGAGACATAAGACATTGAATCTCATAACGCCTTGTAAATTATACTGGCTTCCATGTCCTTCAAACCGAAACACAACAATGCTTATAAACTGCTGTGTGATGATAGAAGATACAAAGCGGTGGTATCTACCCAGACGGCCAGTCGCATATGAAAGACCATACATACCGCTAAGTAAATAATATACTCCTAAGTAATTCATCCAAAATTACTGACAGCCTCCGTGGCGTTAAGCGAGAGGCTGTGTGTTCGATTCCCGCACCGAAATGCCATGATCACATGTGATCCACAAATATTGGTTTCGGGTCTGGGTATTGTGGGACCGCAAGTCCCTCGTAGTTCCTGTTACTCACGATACAGATGAGGTCGGGGTTATGTTTGTGACTTTTGGGTGTATTTATTATTTATAACTATTATTAAAAGACTAACAAAGTCATATATCAGATCGTGGGATGGAAATTTCAGCGAAATGTGGATGTACTGGTTACACTTCTGCCAACCCCTTCGGGAATTACAGGCGTGAGTGCGTACGCATTGCTTTTACCTTACGTAGGCATAATGGCGGAGTGATAAAGGGTTTACATAATAATAACACGCCATAAATAATATTGACAAAAAACATCAACAAATAAAAGCAGAACATCAGAAATTCTGCATGTCAATCAAAGTCATTCGTAATTTTCCTGAATGCTTTATATGGGTAGAATCTAAAATTGACTTTTGTTTTGCTCATTTCATTTTTTTAAACATAGATGTCAATAGTTCGGCTGGGCAGCGTTCGGGAAACTTGGCAAGGTCTTCTCGTCCAAAATACCTCAGTGCCTGAAGACTAAAGTCTTCAATCAATGTGTGTTACCAGTGATGACATACGGCTCTGAGACGTGGCCTCTGAATATGGGCCGTATAAGACGGCTCACAGTCACTCAGCGAGCTATGGAGAGAGCTATGCTCGGTGTTTCTCTACGTGATCAAATCAGAAATGAAGAGATCCGTAGAAGAACGAAAGTCACCAACATAGCCCAGCGAATTAACAAGCTGAAATGGCAGTGGGCAGGCCACATAGCTCGTAGAACCGATAACCGATGGGGCAGAAAGGTTCTGGAATGGAGGCCACGTACTGGCAAGCGCAGCGTTGGACGTCCACCTACAAGGTGGACAGACGACCTGATAAAGGTCGCAGGATGTCGCTGGATGGAGGCCGCTTCCAACAGGTCGGTCTGGAAATCTTTGGGGGAGGCCTATGTTCAGCAGTGGACGTCTTGTGGCTGATGATGATGATGATGATGATGAGATGTCAATATGCCTTAAATACACACTTAAATTGTTTATTCATATTTCAATCGTTCATTAAAAGCTTAAAGATATAAACTCTGTATAATATATGTATCTTGTGGAGACTAGAAAGAATTTCCGTGCTTTCCGGCGTTTTTGCCATACCTATTATTGGAATCAAGGGTAACAGCTCGCGTGATAGGACCCACTTAATGACTTCCTTGGTGCTTTACATCTGGCTTCTCCAGTTGTAAATGTCCTTACACTTGATGTTAATACCTCCTCAATTCATTATTTGTCTCCCGCTTTGCTATGGAGGGAAGTGGACAATTAATATTTCCAACTCCTCCCTAACCTTCTATCTGATTAATTTCGTTGCGGGACAAAGACAAATAGGCATCCCAGAGACTCGCCGAGCTTCACTGCTCGGTGTCGACAAAAATGCGTGCCACTGTTGATCCTGGTGCACAGGAGTTACAGTGGCGCGTGTGTGGGCGGGATAATCTCTATTTCAAGCGAGCAACCTGCTCCTTTGTGATTATTAAAAAAAATCGACCTTGAAATTATACTCTCAACGCATTGTTCATGTCAATTTTATTTATTGATTGGTTTCCACAGAATTTATTAACAAACAGACAAGAAAATAAATTAAGTTACTTTGTTTTCACAGACTAGTTAATAGTACGAACTTATGAGTTTTCCAACAATGTGAATCAAGTCAGATTTAGCTATAGATTTTGTGAACTAAAATATTTGCAAAACAAACCAGGCTTAGTATAATAAACAAGTATTAAGCTATAAGTCTTGCAAAATCTATTTGACCAGCTAAGACGATTGAAGATAATTACTTTTTTTTATTTAATTGAATGACGAGGCGAGCAAAGCGCTCGCCTGATGGTAAGCGCCACGTCTGCCCATGAACAGAAGCACACAGAACAAAAAGAAAGCAGGAACACACAACTTTAAATTAAAAAGCACTGCATGGCACTGAATTGCGCTCGTCACTTCCAGACATAAGATGTTAAGTAATGCCCAGTAATTTCACTGGCTTCAATGTCCTTCAAACCGAAACATAACAGTGCTCACGCACTGTTGCTTGGCAGAAATAGACAAAGCGGTGGTGCCAACCCAGACGGCCCCTCGCGTACGAGGGACCTACCGGCTTGTATATATAAGTAAAATGTAATTACTTACATCTTGCTGTTGATTAGGCAGAATCAGTTCATTTTTCTTCCACACTAACTTGAAATCGCTCGCCGAATACATTGAATATAAAGTCTTTAGTTTACAGAACACAATTTCCCCACATCGTCTACATTTTCAATGTAAATGCCAGTTTTTCTGTATCATGTTTATAAATGTTTACATTGATCGTAGATAAACTGGCGTAGGACAGTGTTTTTCAAGTAGATTAGAGTTTTAGCAATGACGCCCCCTCATTCATTTTAATTATCCAAATCAAATTAACTAGTACATAAAACAAAATGTTTTACATTTTTTTTTACAAATATAGCATCATATGGTAAACTAGCTTTTGCTCGCGGCTTCGCCCGCGTGAACGTTTAAAATTGCCAAAGTTTCATACAAACTTTCATCCCCTATTTTATAGATAGAATTTATCAAAATCCTTTCTTAGCGGATGCCTACGTCATAACATCTACCTGCATGCCAAATTTCAGCCCGATCCCTCCAGTGGTTTGGGCTGTGCGTTGATAGATCACTATGTCAGTCAGTCACCTTTGAGTTTTATATATTTAGATGAGCATTACGAAATTAATAATCCAGTCGATTCATAAATATTCTTATATTTTCCGGATAGTATTAATATATGCCCTATATTATACTATCCCACTGCTGAGCACGGGCCTCCTCAGTAACGAGAGGGGTTAAGCCTTTGTCCATCACGCTGGCCTAATGTGGGCAGGAAGACTTCACATACCTTCAAAATTCTTATGGAGAATTCTCAGACACGAAAGTTTCCTGCGAAAGTTAAAGCGTGCGATAATTATTAATTAATACACATGTAACTTCAAACAGTCAGAAGTGCATGTCATGGGGCTGTTTTCTATCCCGCAATATTGCCTGTCCATTATCTACTCCCCATTGAACTATCGCTTATTAGGTATATTTTGCTTACGTAGTATTTATTTCTATCTCTACGTAGGAAATGTTATGTCTTATCTTTTACAAGCTCACGGTGTCACTTGGGATACTTTTTAACTAATTTCAAGCATATTTCACCTCCATAATTAGAGGCTTTTTGAGGAAGGTTTATAAAAGTAGAAACCGGCTATGAAAAGTTTGGGAGCCCCGGCCACAGCCCGATCATACCACACAGTATAGACGCGTCAATTAATTGTAGGACTTCCCCAAAAAATTGCTATTTTGTTTTTATTTCGCGCCGAATTTTTTACGCCAGTAAAATGAGTTTTAAATTATTTGAGTTCCTATTCATCATAAATTATTGTTAAAAACGGAGCCTTTGTAGATTCATCATTTTTTTTAGTATTATTTTCACGTATTTTAATAAAACAAATCACAATAAAAAATCTTTTATTTTACATATATGCGACACAACTAGAAAGCTACGATTTATACCTTTCTTTAAAACTCTAACAGAGCCTACTAGAGTTACAGAGCTACGCTATCTGTCCGTCTGTCTGTCTGTTACATATTTAAATACTTTGAACTGAAATCAATAAATTATAATGAAATTGACAGCCGGCATAAATTTTCACAGAACCTGTGTTATTGTGGCGGATTTTCGACTTAAAACAGTTAATAAATTAAGAATGTAGGTACGGAACCGTAGACAAGTGTAACTCGCACTTGGCTGTTTTTTACATGATTAAATTGAGTGCAGTCTGCGGCATATCTAAGCGCACAGAGCTATAATAAGACATATAAAATACACATTTAGCCCTTATAGTCTGGGTTCCCTGGGCCATTTTACCACTTGATTACTATCAAGCTAATTTTCCGTGAGTAGCATCGTTTCGATGAGACGCCCAACAATTCGCTATGCGAAAATTCTCTATTGTGGTAGCCAACAGAGGTAGCAAGGATAGAATATTTCGATTTGATGATACTCAAAAATTTATTATTTTATTTGTAGGACAATATGACTGTTAAATTATATAAATATTAACTAAGTAAAAACAAATAAAATAGCTGGTTAGTAATCATACCTATTGGAAGGAGGATCTTCCAATAGGTATCGATAACGAGGTCATAAAAAATGATGATATAAACTTATAATAATCATATACAAAATTAAATATGCCTACCAAGTGGAGTACCAAAGGCCCGAAAACTGTTTCTGATTATTCAGCTACTCTCTCAATTTTTAAGGCGTGTACTTAAGAGCGCGACCGAGACATGAACCCGCGACACGCGATTACAGGGACACGTCCGCTGGGTCCTTTTTTATAGATCGGCAAACGAGCAAGTGATTCATCTTATGGTAAGTGATATCTGCGAAGGTAGCTGCACTGGGGAAATACGCCGAAGGTCCGGTATGGCTAAAAGTGCGATGACCAATCTCGAGAGGATCTGGAAAAACCGTAGCATACGTCGTGATACCAAAGTGCGCTTAGTACGGGCACTGGTCTTTTCCATATTCCTTTACGGATCAGAAACATGGTGCATCAAGAGCCGCGATGCTAACAAGATCGATGCCTTCGAGATGTGGGTGTGGCGGAGGATGCTCCGAATTCCGTGGACTGCCATGAGAACCAATGAGTCAATTTTGAATGAGCTAAATGTCCAAAAGAGACTCTCTGCCATTTGTCATGAACGTATTTTGAGCTTCTTTGGACACATCATGCGCTCTCCCAGACATGAATTAGAGAAGCTCATAATACTGGGACGCATAGAAGGCAAGCGCGCCAGAGGCAGAACACCAGCCAAATGGTCAGACAGCATCAGGAAGGCGGTTGGTGGTAGTCTATACCACGCGGTCCATGCCACCCAGGACCGAACACGATGGAGGAAGATCACATGTGGTCGCGATCCTCAGAAGTGAGGGAACGACGAGAAAGAAAGAAGAAGTGATATCTACCGCCTATGTATGCCGACAGTACCAGAGAATCATAGGCGCGTTACGGGAAAGGGATAATCATGGGATTGGGAAGGAGAGGGGGATTTGGGCCTCCGGATATCTCACTCACCGTACAAAAGCAGCAGCAGGCCGCTGTCACTCTGTTTACGAAACAGTAGTAACGATCAGATCGTGGTTTTTTGCGAGACAGTGGTAACGATCGAGCCGGCCCATTCATGCTGTAGACAAAACTGTATACAGTGTGGCTCTACCATTCGTAATGTAATTGTTTAAGTACGTTTTAAGATCATGACAGGTGGACGACGCGCGACCGTTTCCATACATTTTATACAAAGCGACGCGTCACAATCTCTGCCTGTCTCAGTCGTCTGCGTTAAAACAAGCATTTATGCTGCTCAGTAATGATCAGCCGATATAAAAGATATGTCTATGGGCTGCCATAAAACGAGGCACAGCCGTTGCGTTTTGATAAACTCCGTGTTTACGACGCCACATTTTGTTATGAAACTTCACTGTTTATTAACAGCTATTTGCCGAGAATTGGACGCCTAAAACTTATCTCACATGTAACTTTGTGCGTCTAGCTTAGTTCTATTATTTTTATTGGCAAACGTGGTATAGAGATGTAGATATCTACGTATATTTTTACATCACTAGTTTATCTAACAAAAGTATATGCTTTTGTTATCTTTCAGTAAAAATACTTGTTTGTTTAATTCAGAATGTTGGTAGACTAGCAAGCAAGTCACCTGTTGGAAAGCTATCATTTATACGATTGAAGTGTTCCGAATAATAAAAAGTAGCTTTTGCCTGCGGCGTCGCCCGCGTGAACGTCCTTTAACCTTTGCTGGTATTTATTTAAATTTAATTTTAGTTAAGTAATTATAAAAGATATTATATAAATATTGTCATTGTTTGTGATATGTTTGTAGTGCCAGCAATAATTGTTTCCTTTTTTTCTTTCAATGTACGATTCTAGTACAAATTGCGATACCTGTAGCAATAAATCTAATTGCATTGCAAAGCCTAAATATGTTTTCTTTTATCAAATGAGTATCTATGCTATAAAAAACAAAAGATATTTCTACACAACCACATATGGACAGGGAGCCCTCGGGTAGCTGATCCACTTGACTACTATCAAGCTCATTTTCCGTGAGTAGCTTCGTTTCGATGAGACGACCAACTATTCCCTATGCGAAAATTCTCTATTGTGGTAGCTAACAGAGGTAGCAAGGATAGAATATTTCGATTTGATGATACTCAAAAAATTATTATTTTATTTGTAGGACAATATGACAGTTAAATTATATAAATATTAACTAAGTAAAAACAAAAAAATCTGCTGGTTAGTAATCATACCTATTGGAAGGAGGGGCTTCCAATAGATATCGATAACGAAGTCATAAGAATGATTACTAACCAGCTGATTTTTTTGTATTTACTTAGTTAATATTTATATAATTTAACTGTCATATTGTCCTACAAATAAAATAATAATTTTTTGAGTATCATCAAATCGAAATATTCTATCCTTGCTACCTCTGTTAGCTACCACAATAGAGAATTTTCGCATAGGGAATAGTTGGTCGTCTCATCGAAACGAAGCTACTCACGGAAAATGAGCTTGATAGTAGTCAAGTGGATCAGCTACCCGAGGGCTCCCTGTCTAATAGTATAAGATCCCGGGTAACATTGACCTTCACCCATCTGTTTACCGGATGAAAATAATATTTTATGGTATAAAATGTGTTGCTGAACATATACCAATAGGGTTGCCTAAAAAAATATGGTCATCATTGAAAGTTCATTTATTTGGTGAGCAAGTCAGTGAAATAATATCTTTTTTTTTTAATTCGTAAAACATATCCTTGACTATATTTTTTTAGGCAACCCTATTGGTAAGTGTTCAGCAACACATTTTATACCCTAAGATATATTTTTCATCCGGTAAACAGATGGGTGAAGGTCGATGTTCCCCGGGATCTTAGACCACACCACTGTCCTTATTGTTAGTTTACCCGTCACGTAGCGGACTCCGCTTCCGTTTTCAACAATAATAGGTTTATTCTGGAAGATTTTGTCGTATGAATTATTACTAAACGTGCCAAGGTCACTAAGTTTTATGTATAGATACGCAAAAGACGTGTATAATTGTGTTTTTATTTACAACTAGCATTCGCTCGCGGCTCCACCCGAATGAAATTCTGCGCCGTTATATTATTGATATTGCCTATGTTCATCAGGGATAATGTAGGATTTTCAGGGCTAGAGATCACATACCATCAGGTGGCCTACTTGCTCGTTTGTCGGCCTTCGCTATAGAACATTAAATATATCTTCTAGGGCGTGGTATATATTGTTAGATGTTTCAATGTTTTATCATCTGTGCGGATAGTGTTTATAAAATTGTCATCGGGTAACACCTAAAAATTATGTATAAAAGAGGTGCACGACTTGGCAGGGACACAGTTCGCATTCCGTCATCGCGTAGTAAGGACCCTAGTCCCAGTCGTGGTCGTTATTATGGTAGTCAAGCCTTCTGCTTGGCTGACCGTTACAGCAGTAGTAATTCTGTCGTTATTATTCATACTAAGTGTGTATACAAGTGCATTTAAAGTAAGGCCTACGATTTGTTATTCCTGACACGAGTTTGTTCTGTGAGTACAATAAATTAGTTCGAAATTGATCATGTTATTTATGTTCCTCCTCATATTTTTAGTCATTTCTCATTAAATTCCTTAATATATATTAATAAATTTATTTATTTATACATAGAAATGGAAAAAACATTATTAATATTATTTATTATTATTTACTCCACATACTCGTATTTGTAACTCGATTACGAAAAAAGCATTCTAAAGGAATTTATCAGTCACCTATGAATTATTTTGCAATACAAATAGGATTATATTATTTTTCCTGAATTTAAATAAATTACTAAATTCTCTTACTAAATTCTCCGAATTCTTAAATCGTATGCCGTTAATAACTGAAGCGTGAACAACATATTAACATATTATTTAATAAACGAATAAAATACCTATAGATCTTCAAGGATTGTATTAGTTACTTCATTTTCAGACTAATGCTTCTAATTACCGTGCAATTCGATCACTATCTGCCAGAGTGCTTCTGTTAACCTAATTTTAAACTTATATCAGAATAAAAATGATTTTAAAAGGCATTATTCTTAACTAAGCTCAGTAGTGCTGTATTTAACAAAGTTATTTACGTAATGAACTTAAAGTTCCGTAGACTTGGTTCGTAGCTACTGACGTAGCCTATGTACCACTACGTAGCGCTGTAGCATGTTTTCGTAGCCGGTGAATTGAATGTTATAGTTCCGTGATTACAGTACATACATTCGCATTAAGAGGCAGCAATTAACTTTAATTGAGGATTAGAAATTTCTTAGATTGAGGCGGGCGTAGGCTAAATTAACCACTTACCATTAGAAAGGCCGTCGGCTCTTCAGCGCTCGAAATCCAATAAAAAATACATGGTTTCCATCTAATTACAAAAAAGAGAATGAAATATAATTTTCTGAATACCATTTTTAAGGATGACATCACTTAATTCGTACTTATAATGAAATAAAACCACAATTTAATTTGAAAATAATGTTTACTCTACATTACATTCATTTATTATTTTACACAAAATACTTAATTGAAAATCTCTTGCAATATTTTTATGTCCACATAATATTTTAATGTTACATAATATAACACAATATATACACAGTAAAATACATACAGAAATCAATACTGAATGCACTAACTGACGTACAAGTTTTAATATCTAGAATAATATATCTTACAAAGACAGCTTATTTTTATTCTACTATATCATAATTACGCGTTTACGTTGTTATGTTGTTTACCAGTTCTAAATACAAATGAAATAAATTAAACAATTTAAATAATCAACAAAATAAAAATGAATGTAAGAAATAAATATAATTAGTGCATATTGATTTACATAAATAAATGAATTAAATTCATGGAATTTAATAATTTAGACATTTACATTAATTAACAACATCTATTATTATATTTTTGCTACATCTTAGATTTATATTAATGATATAACATATTATGTATAACTGTGATTTTATCACATTTTATATTTTTTTTGGTTTACCATTTAAAGAAGTCTTCTATAATATACATTAAAATGTTCTCACTTTAAGGATTTTATTACAAATTTTACATAAGTTGTTATTCTTAATCAAAAATAATCTTATTGTTTAAATTCACCTTGTGAAAAGTTAAAGAAGAAAACTAAAATAACAAAGTAATCAAAGACATTATACTCGTAACAATTATAGCAAAAACACTTTCAATAACCTCTAAAGACTGCCTTTCAACTATTTAATTAACTCTGAATAAACCAATTTATGTTACTGTTTACTTTGAAATAGTTTGATAGTCTGAGATATAACTTTGACAAAATAAACGTTAAGCAATGCAAAAAAAACCGCGATAAAATCCGTTTAAATTAGTTTTATTTCAATGTGTAATTTCACTAATAACTCTAACTTTTCACGCGTAGTTGTGTATATATAAATGTACACAAATGATTCCATCATATTTAGGTATTAAATACGTCGTTATTACGAGATTAACACTCCACAGTAAAAAGGAATGCCAAAATACACACCCTATATAGACGAATTATGTCAAAGAGAGAACAAAAACGTGCCTGTATAATGCGAACCAAATGTATGGCTAATGTAAATGTGATTGGAGTTTGAAAGAAATCGGCGATGAGGAAAATTTACGAATACATTAAAATGAATTGCGACAGTAAAATATTAGGCGTAAAGCCCCAATTCAATGAGAGAATTTATTGTTTTTTTTTATTTGATTGAATGACGAGACGAGCAAGGCGTTCGCCTGATGGTAAACGCCACGCCCACCCATATGCAGAAGCAACACCACACAGAACTTTGAATTACAAAGCACTGCATGGCACTGAACTGCGCTTGCCACCCCGAGACATAGGATGTTAAGTCTTATAATGACAAGTAATTTCACTGGCTTCAATGTCCTTCAAACTGAAACACAACAGTGCTTACACACTGTTGCTTGGCGGCAGAAATAGACAAAGTGGTGGTACAAGCCCAGACGGCCTCTCGCATACCTAGGACCTAGGGACCCTAGGGACCTACCTCCTTGTGACACGAACGAGAATTTAAATAATTAAAAAATACACCAAACAGTCACATAGTAAGTCAGTATGATATAATGGGCAGTCTTATCGCAAACGACGATTTCTTCCAGACAATCTGAACCCTTAGTTCCCAAAGTGGTCCAGGTGGACACCCAGGGGTCCACGGGAGACTCGACGGTGGTCTACGTTGGCGTGACAAAAAAATGGGGTTCACAATTCGTAAGCGGGGGACCACGAAAATATATCTGCTTCCGATAGTGAAGAATTAAAATGTTGGCTTGACTTCACTTATCAATGTAGGCAGATACTATTTTAAAAAGCTCAGCGACTGTTATTTGGTTTTTTTTTATCGAGTTTTGGGAATATGGTAGAAATGTATCTGCAGGGGGTCCACCGGAACCAGCTAAATTTTAAAAGTGGTCTATGAGATAAAAAGTCAAGGAACCTCTGATCTAAACAAACAATAGACAAATAATCCATTCATGATATATAATTATTTGTACTGAATGACGGAATTCATTAATCAACACAGAGCCTAAACCGCTGGGGCTACGGACTTGAAATTTTAGCAGTTAATTCATTTTATGTTGTAAGCATCCACTTAGGGAGGATTATTAGAAATTTCACCCCCAAGGGGGTAAAATAAGAGATGAACGGTTGTGTGGTAATATGCCTTTTACGCGGGCGGAGAAATGCTAGTAATAATCTCAGATACCAGTTACGAACAAATTTTTTCTTATCCAAGTACGGCAACTTGACTGCACTACATCCGATGGTAAGCGTAGAGCAGTCCAAAAAATTAACGACCTCCTACAAACAATGAGTTTATCGGTGGTGACCAAAATCATGCCGGCCTGTATAAATGCTTCTTCCCTCTTCGGAGAGGGAAGCAAATCGAGGGGCCTGCGACAGAACAGACGGATGACCGATGCAAGCACAGAATGTACCCCTATACTCGCCCCAACCAACCATCAAGCTATGGCTGATCCTGGAACGCGAGTGGATCCACACAAGGTGTGTGGATCACTATGGCAGGTTTTAACACCATGTGTACGGTGGTCGCTATCCGGGCGGATATGAATATCCTACCACCAGAATCTAAGAAAATAAAACTGAAAAATCTCCTAATTACTTAGTTTACTTTTCAGAATGTAAGAAGGAGAATTCTTCAATGGGTAAACATGAATTAAGCACTTTGAAGTTAATAGGGGAAGTTTTACTGTCCTGATAATTGGAGTCTTTAATCTGCGGAACAAAGTTGTTAATGGTGGTAGATTTCTGCCTTTACCAAAGAATATTTTGAATTAAAACAGAGTGATATGACATGCGTTTGTTTCGGCATTTCTTATCACGGCTAGCCACGAAATGCCGATGAAAATATTATTATAGTTTAAAAAAATATTAACATGTAAATATATTTTGTGATATGGTCTAAGATCCCGCGGAACATTGACCTTCACCCATCTGTTTACCGGATGAAAATAATATTTTAGGGTATAAAAGGTGTTGCTGAACATATACAAATAGGGTTGCCTAAAAAAATATAAAAGGCAAACGTGTGTCACCTGTAAATTTGTTTAGGCATACTATAAATGGAGCGTAAAGGCGCGATAGCTTAGCGAGTGATGCGAGCTGCCGAAACGAAAGTGGCAGGTTCGAAACCCGCCTCAAAAGCATAATGCAGGGCTGGTATTATAATAATTATTATTATAAATGTTGGTGATCGCTGCTTTTTATACTGCACTACCCTTACCATGAAGTGTAGTTCAGTCACTTTGCCGTGCGCGGATAAAAAACAAAGCATAATTTTCTTACGAACAAAAAACAAACGTAACAATTATTTTTATAATCTCACTTTATTGTAATTATTAAAGAAAATATGATAAAAAATTCTTTATATGTAATAAAAAACACAACGCAACATTTGACTTACAATAATATAAAAAAATATTTGAGCAATATGTAAATAAATAATTATTCATCATCATCATCATCATCTCAGCTTATTGCCGTCCACTGTTGGACGTAAGCCTCCCCAAGTGAGCGCCAACCATCCCGGTCTTGGGCAACCCGCATCCATCCGTTGCCTGCCATCTTTTTCAAGTCGTCGGTCCACCAATTATTATAATTTATTAATTGAATTTAAATTCCATAATTATTATACCATTTGAATATTGGCGAACTATCAACTTGGCAACGATGTGATCCGATCACTGAACATTAATTTATAAATATTTATAGAGTACAATAACAAACACTAAATGTATTAAGGCGGAACACAAATAGCATTGCAATAACTCAATTGAGTCATAAGGAATCAATGCGCTAGTTCTGGATTCTGTTATAATAGCTGTGAAACTATGCGAATTGTATGTAAATTTGAATTTAAGTGTTTTATGTATGACTATAAAGTCCCATTTACACTAGAAGAGTTTTTTTTATCCGAGCACGATAAAGTGACTGTATTACTGATGGTAAGCGTAGTCAGTCCAAAAACCAGCAACCACCGACGAACAATAGTTTGTCAGCGGTCACCAGAGTCATACCGGCCCGTTCTATGCTTCTTCCCTCGTCGGAGAGGAAAGAATCGAGGAGCCTGCGACAGGACAGGCGGATGACCGATGCAGGCACAGTAATACAAGGATGTACCCCTATACCGGCCCCAACCAACCATTAACCAACCGTCGCAAGCCCCTCGGGAGAACCGGATATACACTGGCTGATCCTGGAACGCGATCCACACAAGGCGTGTGGATCACTATGGCAGGTTTAAACACCATGTGTACGGTGGTCGCTATCCGGTCGGATATGAATATCCTACCACCATCATATTTGGCTACGAAACTCAAAAACGCATTCAAATCGTTTAGGCGCTATGATAACAGGCAGGTACATAGACACATAAAAGACAGGACAGGACCACAGACAGATAAATGGACCAAAATAAAAATTAATTTGTAATTGGGGATTGAAAATGACTCGCATCGAACCACCCAATTTTGTATATAATAAGATTCAAAACTTAATCACATGTTTTATATTTTTATTTCATGCTCCTCAATTATTGTATAACAAAATCCTTTCAGGAGCTTCACTTAACCTAATACCTCATATTGTAATCGGCTAAAGGTGCTTCTATAAGGACCGTCTCCGTGGTCTCCTGGGCTGCTGGTGACGGGGTAGAGAGGCCCGAGGGTCGCAGCGATATGGCCAAGGGCAACGCAGATCTTGCACACAACTGGGAAGCTCCTCGAGTGGACCCCACAGACCTATACCTCGTACATCTGCCGCGTCTAAAAAAATATAAAAAATGTTTATTTACATTAAGGTCTACATTTTTTAAATTCTTGGGCTCCTTTTAAGTTAAGAGGATCTTGTGATGAGGCCTCGAGTAATTGTAGTAATTAAAAAATCTACAGAGAATTTCAATACTAAACATGGTTACATCTGCTAGGCATTTGGGACCTCACACTAATATTATAAATGTGAAAGTTTGTTTGTTTGGATGTTTGTCCGTCAATCACGCTGAAACTACTGAACGGATTTTGATGAAATTCGGTATACAGACAGGGTATGAGCTGACTTGGGTGATAGGATACTTTTTATCCCGGAAAAGCAGATCACGCGGGCGGAGCCGCGAGGAAAAGCTAGTGCTAATATAAACCTTAGTACCCTACGTCTTGTGTGAGTGTTTAGACTTCACATAGCCTCAAAATTGTTATGGATATACAGGTTTCCTTACAATTTTTCCTTCACCGTTAAAACTAGCGACATTAATTAGCAGGACATAGTTACGCAAAATATTCCTACCAAGACCAAGTTAAAATTTTGAGGATAATATAAAAAAAAGTGTGTGTGTGCAATTCACACACGGCAGAAGTGAAACTTCAGAATAATTAACATAAATTAATTAACCAATGAATTTTAATACGCAATTGCAAAAAAAATAAAACACGTGAATGATACACCACGTTGTTCATGACACATTTTCCGAAGGTTTCGTTGTACGCAGGCGTGAAAGACACGTGATAGCATACTTGTAATCTATCTCATTCTCTCGCAGGCTAAATCCTATTTATGAATATGTAAAGTTAGTAGACTGTTAGTTCTGTCACCCGTTGCCGTCCTGTAGACTTTGTTAACAAAATAACACGAAAGCTAGCCTTAACAACGATATTTTTCTCAAGTTTAATCATTATTTCAGCCAGTATTTTTGACTAACAAAAACAACGACTAGGCAAACAAGTTTTCACAATAACAGCAGAAAACTCTGTACTGTTAGTACATAAAATAGTTTTCTATCATTCACCATAGAAACAATTTTTTTTATCCAATTTATCGATTTTTCATTTTGTTTCGTCTGGCAATCTTCCAACAGTAACAAACTTAATTCAAGGGTTGCTAATTGGGACATTGTTAGGTAAAAATGCCTTTAAGTACTAAAATATACTTCCGAGCGCAAAAGCCTTGGTGGAGAAAGATTTTATATTTTTATTATTAAAAGGTTTGAAAGATGCTTGGCAACGCTGAGAGCGTTAAAAAAATCTATATTGTCGGGTTATGTTTATGAGTGGTAGAGCCACGCTGTAGACAGTTTAGTCTAGCAAGAATGGACTGGATCAACCGGGTTGTTACCACCGTTTCAAAGAAATCCGGCGTAAGGTAGCGACAAGGGTGAATAAGCAAATCGAGGGACCTGCGACAAGATAGGCGGAAAGCCGATGTAGGCACCGCGATACTAGGATGTACCCCTATACTCACCCCGACCAACTACCAAATCATGTCGTAAGCCACTAGATTATACACTAGCTGATCCTAGAACGCGATCTACACAAGGTTTGTTGGTCATTATGGCAGGTTTTAACACCATGTGTACGGTCGGGCGAATAGCAGCCGGCTACTTGCTTACTGCGCCACAGAGGCAGTCTTTTTTTCTTAAATTAATAAAAATACCAAATAATAGAAGACTTTCTTTACCAACCAAACTTAAAAATAGAAAAAAAAAGAGATTTCGTCATAAATGAGCAATTACACAATACATTCACATAAACAATGAATGACAGAAAAGCGCGATTGTATATACGTCTCATTTATGAAAAAAACAGCATAACTAATTACTGTTTATTTTGAAAATGGAAAAGCTTTTGCATGTTACGAAAATATTACCTGCGTAAGACGATGCTTAGCAAAAGTAAATTACATTAAGGCATACTTTTAAATTATATAAACGAATCTTCATATTTTATTATGATTATAATAATATAACGAAAAATATTTCGCGTTACACTAATTATTTGTTACAACTACGTAATATGTACCACATTTTAAATAAATATTAATAAAAACCGCTATAGTAACCAACAAAAGACCCCGAATGAATGCAAGTTGATTTTAATGGCGCTTATATTCTTTACAAACATTGCATTATCCGGGTAACGATAATAAAGCTTAAAATGTATTCTCACTGCCTCGGTAGTATGCTGAAGTCTCGGGATCGATCCCCAGGTCGGGTAAAAGTAATATTGGGTTTTTCTATGCTCAGTGTCAGCCCGGAGTCTGTAACTGTGCCCGGTATTGCGATAGGCCCCCTGTTACATCAATGCACGCCAATAAATTGGCAAAACGTGAGAGCAGCACTAGTTGCACGCCTAACTCTTCAGAGACAAAGGCGTCAGCTTATGATATGTATAAAAGATCTTGTACAAGTCTAGTTATACGCACATTTGATTTTGAAATAGTGGTAGGATATTCATATCGGCCCGGATAGCGACCACCGTACATATGGTGTTAAAACCTGCCATAGTGATCCACCCGCCTTGAGTGGATCGCGTTCCAGGATCAACCAGTGTATATACCGTTCTTCCGATGGGCTTGCGACATGACTTGTTGGTTGATTGAGGCTGGTATATTGGGTATATATAGGGGTACATCCTTATATCACTGTGCCTGCATCTGTCATCCGCTTGTCCTGTCGCAGGCCCCTCGATTTGCTTCTTCTCTCTCCGAAGAGGGAAGAAGCATTTATACAGGCCGGCATGACTCTGGTGACCGACGATAAACTCATTCTGTGTTGGTGGTCGCTGGTTTTTTGGATTGCACTACGCTTACCATCAGGTGTACTGCAGTAACTTTGCCGTGCTCGGATAAAAAAGAATCAAATAATGTAATAATAGGCCCTAAATCCCCTTGTTCATCAACACATTTCGCCTCCAGTTTCATTTTGTATTCCGTTCGTTCATGCGTTGAGTGATTTACTTTCCTTTGTTTCGCTAATGCAGCGGTGGCAAACATTTTGTTAATTTAATTAAGAACATGACGCTTCAAGCGAAAATAATTGGACATTTTCTCTTGCATATTGTATTTGAATAAACGACAGCAATCTTCTTATGAACTACGTGCATTTTACATTTTAGTAACGAAAGTTGTTTTTTTTTTATTTGATTGAATGACGAGATGGTAAGCGCCACGCCTGCTCATAAATACAAGCAACACCACAAAGAATTTTGAATTACAAAGCACTGCTTGACACTGAACTGCGCTCGTCACCCCGAGACATAAGATGTTAAGTCCCCCGAGACATCAAATAAAGTAAAAAAAAATTGCCATCTGAGTTCGACTAAATTTGTTTTCTGAAGTCAGTTCAAAGTACAGAATGACTTACCTCGTACAATGACACCTCAATAGCCTGAGGAAGGCAGCCCTGAAGGTCCTGTTGAACACCGTGTATATGATGGGGTTGATGGTGGACGACACGTAACCCAGCCACAGGCAGATATCGACGACATGCTCTGTTGGAAAAAATATATAATAATAATAATAAAACTTGGGCAGATGATGTAATGTAGGGTATAATAAGAATTTTCGAAGAGGAATACATTATAAAAGGGGATGCATCATAATAGCATTTATAGTTGAAGTTTATGTCAAATTTGACGATAACAGTGACCCTGACTTTAACATTGACTGCGGAATGTGTTGCACCATCGTATTCCGATACTACTAGATTCCTCGATTAATTCTAAAAGCAGGGACATGATATTATTTTGGAGCACAAACGCTTTAGGAAATATATCAGTTTGGAGGTTATAATTGAACTATCTGAAAAATATTTAACTTAAACGATAGCTTGAGCCAGCGAAACTTGGGCCGTTACAGTTAACAGCTAAAGTTATAAAGTCATCTAACATTCATCAAATGGTGCAACTCATTTTTTGTTTAACCGGTAATTTAACATGTTTGCCATTGCTAAAGTAAGACGGTGCAATCCAGCCTTAGACTTTCATCCCGACACTCCCCGCTGAGCTATGGCTGCTTAAAATTGGTAAGCATTTACACATACATGGTGTAACAAGCACGGAATATTTACCTAACCTCATAGTTTAATAAACGCCAGGTCATAAAACACAATGCCCCAAACATGCCCTATAAAACTCACCTGGTACCACGCACGCGGGACACGACGCAAACAGAATGTTAAGGAGGAAGAATGGCGCCCAACACAACACGAAAGTGAAAAAAACTAGGCCCAACACTTTGGTGGCCTTCTGCTCGTTAGCGACTGCGTTGGCGGATAGAGAACGGCCCTTTTTACGATTGGCTAGAAATCTGAAACAAAATTATTTTGCTAAGTAAGTATCTACGTATTATTAAAAAGTAAACTTGTTTAGTACTTTTTGTTCGTTCACGTGAACGAAATCGCATCAAAAGCATTGTAATTTATAAAAAATAAGACCTACATAACCTAATAAATAAGACTACTTAATAAAGATAAGACCTACCTAAGAAATACCTACCTAATAAAAACTAACAATAAATCTAAACAATCTTGAGTCGATGCTATTGTTGTTTAAAGGCCAATAGGTGGTAGGTCCCTCGTATGCGAGAGGCCGTCTGGGTTGGTACCATCGCTTTATCTATTTCTGCCGCCAAGTAACAGTGTGTAAGCACCGATGTGTTTCGGTTTGAAGGGAATTACTGGGCATTATGAGACTTAACATCTCATGTCTCGGGGTGACGAGCGCAGTTCAGTGCCATGCAGTGCTTTGTAATTTAAAGTTCTGCGTGGTGTTGCTTCTGTTTATGTCCAGGCGTAGCGCTTACCATCAAGAGCGACTAGCTCGACTCGTTATTCAATTAAATAAAAATCGATCCGGAGGTATGGTGATAGGCACGCCCTCTATCACATCATAAGACGCAAATACGATCAGCGAAATGTGGGTGTACTCATAACATCTCTGCCTACTCTTTTAGGGATTACTGGCGTGAGCTAACATGTTAATCTACACGGAATCTCAGTGCATCAAGATGGTACAAATATAGACGCACATTTACAGGTGTGTAACGATCCCGGGACCCATTTATTCCAATTTGCGAGGGCACAAATAAAATGAACACACTGACACGTGTGTAATGTAACGGGTTCTATTTGTAAGAGGAATGGGTTTAACAATTTCATCGGGAAGTTGAAGCGTTTTTGCTATTACTGTTAAGGGTTTAGTTCCGTTGTCACGTATTATACCATTGGGAGATGGAAAACAATTCCACTAACCCAGACAAAATAACAGAATCTAGAAGAAAAGTGATATGATTTTTATTTAACTAAATTGAATGACGAGAATAGCAAGTCGCTCGCCTGATGTTAAGCGCTACGATTGCCCATAAACAGAGGCAACACCACACAGAACTTTGAATTATAAAGCATTGCATGGCACTGAACTGCGCTCGTCACCCCGAGACATAAAGCCCACCTACAAGGTGGACAGACGACCTGATAAAGGTCGCAGGAAGTCGCTGGATGCAGGCCGCTTCCAACAGGTCGGTCTGGAAATCTTTGGGGGAGGCCTATGTTCAGCAGTGGACGTCGTGTGGCTGATGATGATGATATTTTTTTTAATAAAAAGACAAAAGGAACTTAAAGAAAATAATAGAACCGACAAAATTATAATATTCAGAAAATTAAAATATAATAAAAAAATATTCTCGCTGCTGATCCGGGGTAAAGAGGGCTATTAAAAAATAAACCTAACATTAATTCTGATGCCATTCAAAAAGAAAGCCAGCCGAAAACAATCAATTTAATAGATAGATCGTACATAAAACATAATATTTGGTTAAAAATCATAAGACAAAGTTTTCCGCTTCGAATGTACGAAGAATGGTACTTCGGGGAGCCGCGAACGAATAGTTTCAATCAATCCAGTACTGTTGGGAATGGAGCGGTGGGTAGTTTTTGATATTATTTCTAGGATGTTTGGAAAAATGTATGTTTCCTACAATACAGAACACTTCCAACTTCAAAAGATACAATGCCAAATAATTTATGAAAATTAAAGGTATCACAAACTACATCGAAAGCTAATACATCTTTCATTGATATATTTTCCATACTCGTATATATTGACAACGTGACCATATTGTATATTGATACATTATATTAATTGATATATTTAATAAATCTAAACAGCAGGGTGTCAGACAAGTTTGGGAAAAAGTTTACTTATGCAATGTAAACAGGCCTTCAAAGCTGCTAAATATTTGGCCATTTTAAAATTAATAATAAATACACCCAACAGTCACACACATAGTCCTGACCCTACAGTAAGATACGAGAATTGTGTCGTGGGTATCAGGAACTACGAGAGACTTTCGGTCTCACAACACCCAGACCTCGAAACAAATATTTGTGGATCACACAAACATTTGTCTTGGTGCGGGGATCGAACTGGCGGCCTCTCGCTTCACTCCACTCGCACACTTCGCAACGAAGGCTGTCAAAAAACATATAACGCGATATTGCTGGTATTTTTATGAATAATACCTCATAAATGAATTGAAACAAGACTCACCTAAGAGTTAAAGCATTAGGCGCGGCCAGTGTTAACTTCAGAGGCCGTAGCCTCGCCCTCCGTGTTTCAGCAGCGATGCTCGGAGGAGTCTGGGTAGCGACGTCCCTCCCTCTCTTGTTCCCTGACATATTTCCGCCACAACCGTTCATGTAGCTAAGTTGTGGATGGGACACACTCATTCCGATCTTATTGCGCTGCGACCTGAAGAAACGTTTTCGCCTGAGTTTCGGAAATCTATTGTTGGAATTGTATTGGAAATGATTGACCCTTTTTGAAGGGCATTTTTATTTATCACTCCGTATGAAGTCCCTTCACCGCCTCCTCCCATCAACAGACCTTTTTTCCTCAAAGTTGGGTAACGCACCTTCAATTGCTCTTTATTGTGAGCGTTCGTTGACGGTGGTGACCAGTTCAATTCATTGCTAATTTGCGACTTCTTTACATAGTATAAAATGAAGTCGCTTCCGCTGTCTGTTCGCTTAGATCTTTTAAACTATTCAGCGGATTTTAATGCTAGTTTTCAGAAATATAGTGATGAATGAGGAGGGTTTATATGTCTGTCACGCTATGACCCATGGGAGTAGGGCAGTAACATGCAGGTAAAACCGCGAGGGACAGCTAGTATTCTATAAAATATACATTGGCGACATTATTTTGGCATATAGCAGTAAGCTTCCGAAGAATTTTTACTTAGACTGCGTAAACGTAGCTCTATTGAAGATTGTTTCAACTTGTAAGGCTTAATGTCTTACATAAATGGATTAGTGGATTGATAGATTGATAATAAATGATGATTTCTTACCTGGATGTGCTGGTAATCCTCCAAGTCAGTTGTCTAGAAACTGATCTTCCCGGTGATAGATCTGGTGAACTTCTAGCTCCAATACGTCGTACTCCTTGTAGAGGGCCGTTATCATAACCACCACACTGCCTGCAAATATTACACTGTTATTGCCAGTCCAAATAAGATTTAAGGATACGGATCATGGACAATATAGCAGGTAATATGAATTATTATTGTACGTCGATCTGTAAACAAACCAAGCATGCCAATTTTTATGACGTACAATGTCGTTATCATCGCGGTATGCATAGATTTCACAGGGCGCGTTGGCGCGTTGCCCGAAATGTTACGCATAATCAAGTTGAACACAAAGGCAACACAGATACGAAGTTACCCGTGATTCTTGGTTAAGGTCAAAGAACAGAAAAGAAGCACATTATTGAAGGGCATCGTGACGTAACTTCTTGAAAAATCATCCTCAGCTCTACGACATATCCTTCTTCAAACGAGGTCTAAATAATAATTTTAGACTAGCTTGTCAGTAGGTACCCTTGGAATTGCTGGTTTCTATTGGCACCATTCACAGTATGTGATCAGCTCTTCTGGCTTCGAATTCGAATGTAAAACTTTCATAAGTTATTATTTAGGATCAACTTTATCATCACATGTCAATTATTCAGCAATAAACAAAAGTAAATTGAAGCTCAGTTCTTTGTAGCAGCAAGTAATGCATATTAAATAACAATACTTATTGTACATACAAAATAAGGTAGGCCTTTATTTTAAACCTAGTTACTGTTGAGATGATCACTTTATTATCCTAAGCCACCCAAGATCAGGTAAGTGACTCTCAAAAAATGTAGAATCTTCGCAATCTTATTCTCATGGGATTTGCCTTACAAAGGGTCCTTATAAACGAGTTTTAAAAATGGATGGTACCGCGCGGGAACAAATGATAATAATCTTTCAATCCGATCGCTTTGATCTCGTATCGAGAAATTCTACTGATCTTGGTATATCTTTCACTACATGAAACAACGATGGCATTTTAGATAACAAATTCCATAGGTTACATAGGTCTGGGTGATAGGTTATTCCACTGACTTTTTTATTTAGCTAGGTATTCGAAATTTTATGGACGTTTGGTAAAGTTTTGTGGATCTATAAATCTGAGATTCAGAAGTTACATTAGAACCAACCTTTAGGACATTGCTAATGTTTAGATGAAATAACGTTTATTATACGCAACCGTCTTTAAACGTATTAAAGATATTCCATATAATGTTCTATATAGTATAATGTAATTGGGGTATAGTTTTGAATTAATTGAATTGGAAACAGTACAGGAATTACGTTTGGTAAGTCCGACATCCACTCAGGACCTATAATAATTTTAAACCAACTAAAACTACAACCGTTCAATATAACATCAAACAAACTAACAAGATTAAAGGCAAGCCGTAATAGCAGCCGTCGGTTTAACATACCAATCAAATAACAAACTCGATAAACTACACAAAGGCAAGTAAACAATATCTCAACAAATTGTAGCCATAAACGCAGCTACGTCTGACATAAACATCGACGCTTTACATCGGGCTTGTGTGGAATAATCGCCTATAACACCGGTAATGTAATTGTTTGCCGCAAATTGACGTATTTATGGTGTATGAATATTGGATATGGTGACGTGATCTAAATTGGTAGTAAAGATTTAGGATTAGGTTGTGTTGTATGTTGTATACAACGCATTTATTATTAAAGCTATAAAGATTATAAAGAATAATACATAAAGTAAACCAGAATTATTGGTGTTTGTTAATTTGCAATGATATAACCTAGAAATGCAAGACAAGTAAAGAAGAATATGTTTTCATCAAAATAAAAATAGGAAATGTGTGATAAAAAAAATCAACGCCATAACTAGGCCATAGGAGCGCAAACCAACCAAATGATTCTTATTCTTTAAATATAATTTAGGGATTACAAACTAAAAGCCGATCACATTAGAGGCTTTTCATGCGGCACTTCCCATTGGCGTAATTTCACGGGAGTGTGATTTAAAGGAATAAAGATTTATGAAGATGGTATATAATAATAATGAGCATTATGATAAGTATTCGAATAAATTAGAAACAGGCGTGTGTATATGTATTCGACCTTCTTTGGACGTAATATCAAAACCTATCCCTGCGTAATAGCTAATAACGGTTCTATAAGCAATGATAAAGAATTTGGGCAATCTCATATCCCATTGTTTTTTTAGCACAGACCGATAAACGAGCAAGTAACCTGAAAGTGATCACCACCGCCAATGAACATCCAAAATACCTGAGGAATAATGGACGCGATACCGACCGAAAGGAATAACTAAGGGTGAGGAAGGGGAGGGGGATTTGGGTACCCAGATATCTCACTCATCGTACGAAATATAACAGCAAGCTGCTACTTTACGTTGGTTTTCTGTAAAGCAAAATTCGGTCTACCCGGCACATTCATGCTGTAGAGACTATCCCGCCCACACACCCGCCACTGCAACTCCTGTGAACCAGGATCAACAGTGGCACGCATTTTGTTGACACCGAGCAGTGAAGCTCGGCGAGTCTCTGGGAATGCCTAAATGTCTTTGTCCCGCAACGAAATTAATCAGATAGAAGGTTAGGGAGGAGTTGGAAATATTAATTGTCCACTTCCCTCCATAGCAAAGCGGGAGACAAGATAATGAATTGAGGAGGTATTAACCTCAAGTGTAAAGACAGTTACAACTGGAGAAGCCAGATGTAAAGCACCACGGATGTCTTTAAGTGGGTCCTATCACGCGAGCTGTTACACTTGATTCCAATAATAGGTATGGCAAAATCGCCGGAAAGCACGGAAATTCTTTCTAGTCTCCACAAGATCCATATAGTATACAACTCCAGATGTTATTTGCATACTGTCTAACATAATGTTACGCTCATGTTGCCAGAGACTACACTCCCAAAGAATATGATGTGCGGATTGTTCGTACCGACAGTTTAGTGTAGAGCATGGGCACGCAGGCGAATCAACCAACCTAAATGAAAACAGTTTGAACTTAAAGTTGCCATGACCCGTGAGAAATTGGGAAACACAATGATCAACTTCTAGCCAAGTTTTTGTTAGGCGATCGCGAACCGACGGAAAGTACTGATATAGATGCCGTCCCTTAGTAGAATTATCCCATCTCATCATCATCTTTCGTTGAGTAATACATAGCGGCGCGACGCTGTACCTCCAGATCGACTGGAAGTACACCCGCAAGGACAGGTAAAGCTTCGGTACTAACTGTTCTATACGCCTTACACAAGAATATCAACGCCAGGCGTTGGCTTTGGAGCATTTTTCTTCGCACGGCCCCGATAGTAGCCCTATCAGCCCATACAGGTGATCCATAACATATACATCCCAAGTAAGTAGCTCCGTAGATGACTTTTAATGTGCTAAATGATAGACCCCACGTCGAAGTCGATACTCTTGTCAAGGCATAAAAGTTTCGTTTAGACTTTTCGCCCACGTTTTTAATATGCTCCAAAAATGAAAAATTTCGTTCTAAAACTAGCCCAAGGTAGCAAACCGATTCTTTTCTTTTAACGAAAACGTTGTTAAATTTTATTCGCGGCGGTGTTTTTAGAATGCCCTTTAAAAGTAATTGGTATGTTTTTTGTGGGGCAAACGCTAGACGATTTCTCTCACCCCAGGTGGAAATCAAGCTTAAGCACGTGCTGGCTAAACTTTCTAGTCCCGACCTACTATTTGACTGTATAAGTAAGAGTCCGTCGTCGGCATAACCCGTTAACGTACATCCTTGGGGAAGAGGTAGAGCAAAAAAGTCGTCGAAGCCTAAATTCCACAAATACGGTCCGAGTACAGAGCCTTGAGGACAACCCATCGTCAGTGCCTTCGACACTTCATGGTGACCAAGTTTTAACTTGGTTATGCCTAAGGAAAAATATGAATATATAAGTGAATATATATTTTTAGGGCAACCTCGGATCTTTAACTTGAGTAGTATCATTGGCCACCAAGCATTATCGAAGGCACCAGAGATATCCAGAAAGATGCCTAAAACATATTTATGCACCGAATTGCTAACCGTCCTTCTAACTGATATTGCTGCGTCTATAGTAGATTTTCCTATAGAAAAACCGAACTGTTTGTCATGAAATTTTGGACCGCCCGGCTCCAGTCGAGGTACAATCAGACGTTCAAGCATTTTACCCAAAGATGGTAACAATGTTATTGGTTGATAAGATTTTGGGTCTTCGGGGGGCTTATCGCCGCTTTTGGGTATTATCCGAATAAAACCGCTACGCCAAATTCGGGGAAAAATGCCTTCCGCAATACATCGATTAAAGACTATTAATATAGATTCAGCCGCTGATTTGCACGCTTCTTTAATCATTTTATTAGATATTTTATCCTCACCGGAGGCTTTGTTTAATGGCAATGAATTAACAATATCAATAAACTGCTCGAAAGATGGTAAGTCCGAGGAAGGAGTATTCGGTGGTACCGCAGCCCACATCCGTATTTGTTTATGATACTCGTTATCACGCGCTACCGCATCATCGGGTATCAACGAGTTGAGCAGAGCTTCCGTTGTCTCCTCAATACCAGTTGTATAGGTGTCATTGATTTTTATATTTTGTACATAGGCCAAATTAATTGACCTATTTGCTTTAAACTCGTGATATAGAGGAGACCACGGGCCCTCCTTTTCTAACCGTGTTACAATTTTACGTAATAAATCGCCTTTAGATTTTTTAACCGCGGCCCTATAATGCGATCTGGCAACCCTGAGTGCATTAAAAGCAGCTGTAAACGCTTCTCCTGTTACACCACGTTTTTTAAGTCGGTTAAACGTCCTACGTGCCCTACGAAACGTCCGACGAAGATAGACTAGATAGTTGTTCCACCAGTCACATCTACGGGTACTAGTGATTACGCCCCGGCCGATAGCAATGTCCGCACAGTAAGTAAATGTATACGTCATAATTTCGGCGCACGTTTCAGCGGAGAGGTCATTGCGAGTAAAGTCCCCAGCATGATGAGCAAATAGAGAGCTAAATAGATCCCAATTAGCTCCTTTAGACTTATATCTAAAGTTAAAGTTATTATAATGAGGACCCTGCGTCAGACCAGGAACGAACTCGTACACTATCAGGCGATGGTCACTACACGACGCGTCTGGAAGAACGCGCCACTTATCAAGGCGAACGTCTCCACTAGAAAGTGTGACGTCAATAGAAGATTCGCCCGTAGGGCTGCAATACGTAGGTGGTGCATCAGGGGTATTGTGTATGACTAGATTCATCTCTGCGATGAAGTCTTCAACGGCACAACGTCTTTCGGTATCAGTGGAACGATATTTGCCATACCAAAGGATAGACGACGCATTAACGTCAGCACCTATAATAACTTTCTGACCTACAAGCGATCGCAATACATGACGGAGATGGTGTATGTGGGGACCCACGGGGTCCGAATATTGAAAATAACAGCTCACGATGTAAACTTTATAAACCGGTGTTGAAACTTCTGCGACAGCACAGTGTGACGTCATAAGATTACGCACTGATGTGATAGTAAAACTTGAGTCGGATACATAAATACCTGCTCGTGAACTATTATCTAGCTGCACTACCCTATTACGTAATCGCGCGTGTTGGTATTGCTCTTGGACGAGTACTATATCGAGTTTATAATCCTGAGTTAATATTTCTAATTCCGACGTCGCTATTCTATCATTATGGAGATTCAACTGACCGATTGTAAGGCTATTATCCATTATAAAATATTAATAATGAGTCGAGAGAATGAGAAGTTCCAACTTATGTTTATAAGAAGGACACTCTTGAGACCCGCACCGATGATCGTGGGGTTTTTTAAAACGCTTACATGACGCGCATACCGGCTTAAAATCCGAGATTGCCTTATGAGGACAAGCCCTAGTCTCGTGTGCCTCGGCGCAGATGGCACATGTTGGTGTCTTAATTGTGCAGAATTTATGCACATGTCCGAATTGTTGGCAGTTAAGGCATCGGACTATCTCGACATCATCTATAAATCGACAAGTTGCCCAATCGATGAACAATTTTTCTTTTGTTGCGACTAGATGTTTGCGTACTTCCGAATCTAATTCTACACCTATCCATTTACGCCCGTTATCTAATTTACGCCTTCGAACAATTTTAATTGATTTTATGAAATCGTCTTCTTTAATAGGCATTTCGTCCTTAATATTTTGCCGATACAATGCACTTAGGAAAGCGCTATCTTCCATTGATGATGGCACGTCTTTAATTAGTAAACGCGGCCGACGACCCTTAGGTTTTTCTAAACGTAAACCGGCAGATTTTATTGCCTCAACGGATTGCAATTTTTTTATTTGACGTTCATTCGCGACGCGAAGTACGACGCCAGCTTTCGCGGTTTTTTTAACGCCTACAATCTGGAATCCGTCGTCACTTGGTTTTATGGCTTTAAACAGTGCCTCTTTGGTAGCAGACGATGACGCGATAACAGCTGTTTGTTCGCTAGTCGGATAAGCTACTATACACGGGAGTGGAGCGCGGGATTGCATTACCGGTGTTTGTTTGGGTAAACGAAGCTTGAGTTGGTCCGCGTACGATAACTTATTGTTCTCGTTGGATGAATTAACGGATGAGTTACGCTTCGCGATATCTAATTCCCGTTGCGTGTTGGCTAACCTTGTTTCGGTACACGACGACTTTAATGCGAGCAGTGAAACAATTGACGTGATTCGCTGCGTAAAATCCATTACCGCTGACTTATTTGCCACGTTCATTCGCGAGCCCTGATCGTTAACAAGTTCATTAATTTTGGCTAAATAACTCGATGCCTCGGAAACTAAGTCGCAGTAATTAGCGCGGCTAACGTCATCGCTGTTCGTATCGGACGCGGACGAATCCATGTTTTCGGATTCAGATCGCTGAACTCGCTTAGACCTATCAGGAGAAACACACGTTGGTGAAACCTGGCTAAATAAACGTTTTGGTGTCGCCGTATTTGGTGACCTTGGCGTTAAACCACTTTTTTTAAAAACGTTCGGGCCCCGATCGGGGGCCCGACATTATTTGTCGACATTGTAAGCTAAAGAAATAACTACCTATAAGTAATTAAGTTGATTGCGATATGAAAATACACGGTTACTATTCGAAAAAACAATAACTACTTCGATCGGCCAAGAGATTTTTTTTTTTTATGACACCCTCAGAATAAAATAAAATTACTTACCGAGGAAATAATTCGTTAATTATTTCGTTAATCCAAATTAAAACGCACAAAAACTTACGGACCAATATACACAAGGCAATACCATACACCAATAAACAGTTCACAAGCCGGAATTCGATCTCCAAACACGTTAAACACAATTAATTATAAGCAGTACGCCAGGACGTCACCGCACTGTGCGCGCGCGCGGAGGGAAGCAAGAAGAAGGACATGCATTCATGCTGTAGACAAAACTGTCTACAACGTGGCTCTACTGTTCAAAAAATAACCAGTATTTTGAACTATTTCCTATTTAACAATAATTTTGCACAACCAAAATGAAGCACCATTTATTAATAGCACATCTATGCTAAAAATGTCAATAGCAGACTTGAAATCCACTTCAGTCACATCTGCTATTCTATAACTTTGAATGGGTCCATCGACAAGAACGATAACTTTTCCAACATTTCCACCAACTTCGCAATCTTTGCCGTCTAGCAGTTCCTAGTTGTCACAAGAAAAGTACGGAATTTGTTCTGACTTCTGAGTGCCGTTTCCAAAGTATTAGTTTGAACGTTGCAATTATTTGCATTCCATTAAAATGATTGAAAGATTACAATTTTAACTGATATGAATTGATTAAATTGGAAACATTACAATTTTAGTACTTAAAATATTCGAGAATTATGCTGTAGGTCGGCGTGGACTGGTACGGAATGTCGAGACGAAAGTCACAGGATTTTTTTTTATCCTGGCTCGGCAAAGTGACAACGAGCGTAATCCAAGAATATTGTCGACCAACGATAAACATTGACCAACGATATTTAAGACAGTTGGTTGCAAAATTTTCTTCAACCTTTGTCTGCAGCAAGGATTCCCAAAGAGGTCGATATATAAAGACGACAAAGTTTTTAAATCGGAAGTATTTTGTATCAATGGGAACAAACAAGAGATAGAATTTTTAAAGTAATTTGGCTATGGGGTCTGAGGTATTAGTTAATTTTGAAAAAGAGGTCACTTGCCCAAAATAGTTTGGAAATCCCTGGTCTACAGCATAAATGGGCCAGGCCACTGTGTCACACAAACCCGACGTGAAGTAGCAGCTTGATATGGCACTTCTTACGGTTAGTGAGATTTCTGGAGGCCCAAATCCTCTCCTCCACCCAATACTTTAATTGTCCCTCTCCTTTAAGGTTCGCAACGCGTCCGTGTCTCTTAAGATCTTATGGATATTCACTTACCAACAGGTGATCCATTTGCTCGTTTGGCCACATCTGCTATAAGAAACAAACATGCTCCATCCATAAACAATAATGACGTAATAATATTACAATGATCATATCATTAGTAATATTCGGCGCTTTGGCATACAAGCGCCAGTATCGGGCCGCTACATTTACTGGCATCGCTAGAGTGTATTACATTTTGGCTTGGCGCCAAACGACTTAACGAAGTAGATTCTGCCGGCGCATGCCTTAATGAATATGTAAGTATTTTTTATTATTACTAGTAGATTTTTGTAATGTTACTGATGTAGTTGTTAAAAGGTTGTATGAATAGACAACGGCGGTTGGTTGAACCACAAGAGCCGATACCCATTTTTTTTATGTACTCAAATGACCAGAGGAATAGGTCGCTCGCTTGATTAGAAGCTCCACGCTTATACATAAGCTTACAAGACATAGAAATTTGAATTACATAGTGCATGACACTGCGCTCTTCACACCGAAACATAAAATATTAACGCTCGAATTTTGAATCTCTACTCAACTGTATAACGGCTAACAGCTACTTATTGTCATAGAACTTTGACAGCTGAAATGGCCACTTAAATGCTTGAACAACGTTTCGAAATTCGGGCGTAAGTCCTAAATCAATTTCATTGACTTCAATGTCCTTCAACCCGGCTAACAACGGTGCTAACATAGTCCTACTTGACAGCAGAAATAGAAAGTGGTGGTGCCTACCTAGACAGACTCTCGTATAGGACCTACCTGCTAAGAAAATGGCATTCCTTTGCAAAAAATCTTGTAACTTACCTTCTCTGAGTTCCACCCGGAACAGGCGTGGCTGCTAACCTCGCTTGCCTCTTCAGCAGTTGGACAGTAAGTGCAAACGAGACCACCATCATCAACATCGGAATGTAGAAAGCCACCAACGAGCCGAATATCCAGAAGAGACGATTGTTGATCACGCACAGATCTTCTGTTGGCATTATATTTGTCCTGTTTATAAGACCTGTGAACAAAATTAAATTTAGAATATTCGTAATATTATACTAAGTTCTGTGAGAAAATCTAGCTCCCTACACATTTCCAAGTACCTTATCATCAGGTATAGACAAAATATATTTATAAGTATTTATTATCACCAGTTTTATAATAGCCATATACATAAGAACGTTAATTAGATTAATATAAAGAAAAACTTTGTAAAACAATGCTGTTATATTTATGTTTTAAATAAAAAAAGCAAATTAAACTAGACTTTCTACAGTTTTAACAAAGAAAACTCGATCCGCTTAAGAATGCGTACAATTTATTGAAGTTTTTGTTGTTTCACCTCTTTTTCTGAAAAAATGATGGCATTTGTTTTCAAGGAACAAAAAGTAAATTAAATGTTAAAATTTTAAATATGCACGAATTTACGAAGATAAAACGAAAAGGTGCAGATATTTTAAGAGAGACTGCCAAGTGTACCGCAAACCACTATAGAGTAATAAAGGTCGTAAGAAGGAAAAAAAAAACAGAAAAAAAGAAACAGAATAAGAGTCTCATAATATATGATAAAATAGGTACTAAATAAACATACAATTTCAATCACTAACAGTAAATACTCAAAGAAACATTGAAGCATAATTCAATTTGCGTTTTACATCTACGACTACAAATAAGATTTAAACCTATATACAGTTGTTTTTTTAAATACAAATCCCAGTTTGCAAGATCTAACAAATATACACAAAAACAGCAATGAGATTATTCTATACAAACACAATAAAACCCATTCAGACGTACGAACAGAAAATAATGGATCTGAAATAAGGCAAGAGCGTGGCGACATTTTAATTTCAAATCAATGTAAATCCTTCGAAGTTTCTCCTTTATTTGAATGTGGCCAAACTGTTAACTCTCGAATCGACGATGATTAAAACTTGTGAACAGGTGTCGTTTCGATTCAACTTGAATTCTTATTTGAATAATGGGTTTTATAAAAGTAATAAAATGTTCAAGAAATTATAATGTATGTTAATTCGATAGTGCTAGCTGATTTTTGCAGCTTAAATTAACCTGCTTCATAATTAAATAATATTCAGTCATATATAACATTTGAAAATACTATAATAAAGTCTAAAAGAAATGGTATCAAAGCAAAAGTTGTATAAATAAACGATAAAAAAGCAAGCTGAAATGTATAATTCCTTGGAGTAAATGAGGGCCATGCTAGCTCTGGTACTATGCCAAACATAGTTAACTAGCTAGTGCTCGCGACTCCGCCCGCGTGGCCATCATTTTCCGAGATAAGAATTTGCGGCATATAAAGTAACCTATATAGCAGCGATAGCTCAGCGGGGAGTGGTATGGACTGTCGACACGAAAGTCGCAGGTTCGAAACCAGCCCCAAGAGCATACACCACCGACTTTTCTAAGTTACGTGTATATTAATTGTTAATTATCGCTTGCTTTAACGGTGAAGGAAACATCGTGAGGAAGAAGTCGTGTGAAGTCCGCCAACCCGCATTAGGCCAGCGCGGTGGACTAAGGCCTAACCCCTCTCATTCAGTAGAGGAGGCCCGTGCCCAGCAGTGGGACGTATATAATACAGGGCTAGTAAAAAAAAAAAAAGTAACCTATAGCCGTCTCCAGGGTCCCGTCTATCTCTGTATTAAAATCAGTTCAACGATTAAGCGGGAATGCGTAACAAACAAACAAACTCTCATTCGGATTTATAATAATAGTTAGGATAGTTACTCAGTCACCTAGAGCTAGTACAAGGCAAGAACGTATTTTTAATTTCTATGTATTTAGCATTTATAGTAACTGTAGCATTCATTCGCTTCTTGTTTATTATTACATTTATTACAATAACATACGAGTATTGCATCAGGAACTACGAGAGACTTTCTGTAAGTAATTTAATGGGTTTTACTCCAGATAATGCCAAAGACTGGATGAACTAAACTAGGGTGAACACTAATGGGACATCCTTTCTATTTAAGCTCTTTGTTTAGGTGGTGTCAAATACAACCTCCCCATCCAATAACCTTTCTAATACTTCAAACGCATCCATGTTTTTCTTGGTATTGTGTTTGTTCATGAGCAGTGATATTTTCCCTCAGTCTTGCATACGCACGCCCTCATGCCTGCAGTCTCTGAAGGTGTAGGCGTAGGTGTAACCAGTATAGTTTGTTGAGATTATTTCTGTCCATGACTCCTGACTCCGGGCTGATACCAGTATCAAATACTCAGGTATTTCGTGATAAAAAAACTCAATATCACTAGCATAGCATTTAAGCATAGCAGTGGTACCGCATACGCATTATAGTTTCATCACATAGGCAGGTTTATCTTCTACTACTAAGAGACTCAACGAAATCTCTATTCCGACCTTGATGGGAACGACGAATTTAAATCAAGGAAACCCATCAGTCACCATCAAAAAATATTTTAAAATAATACTTTTCCTTATAAAGTAGATAAAGCCACGATCAAATGGAATAACATAATTATTCAGTGTTCAAATGGTTTTGTATTCAAATATTATTTAAATTTGGTCCGCTTAATAGTAGGTACCTTCTTTAGTGAGGGGTATTTGTTTGAACAGTTAGTGGCCATTTGTCGCTTTTAGTGACAATTTTATACCAATTGTTTAGCTTTAATCCGGTTTGTTAATTGTTATTGTCTTGTATGGCTTCTTTAGTATTACTTGTGGATAGGCGTTATAATAATGTGGATTGGACCGTATATTCAAGTCTGCCTGTATTGGTCATCCGACTGTCCTGTCGCAGGCCCCTCGATTTGCTTCTACTCAAGAAAGAAGGAAAACGAAGAAGGAAGAAGCATTTATACAGGCCGGCATGATTATGGTGACCACCGATAAACTCATTATTTAATTTTGTCGGTGGTCGCTAGTTTTTTGGACTGCACTACGCTTACCATCAGGTGTAGTGCAGTTACCATGCCGTGCTCGGATAAAACAAAAATTTATGGGTTTGTCTTCAATCCGATGTCCTACCTACCCTTTCGAGGATATAATAAGCACGATGGTATTATTCCTTCACAATATAGTCATTTTATGTAAAATGAAGTAATTAAAACCAACCTGACACAAATTTTAAACGAAATATTGCAGTCTCATAAATAAAATTCAAAAATACGCAATTTATATCTGCCCAACATTATTTAAGTGGCACGAAATAGAAAATTCTCAAATTCAAGTCGTTTGGAAAATTTGTTCGAGAATTTATTTCGTGGAAATCAAGTTAGCCACGGCGAGGACTTTGAAGAATCTTTACAATATTGTCTATCTACATAAATATACCTACGTGTGTATAATAAGGTATTGAAAAAACAGGGTTGCTATTTAGGTGTCTCTCGATACTTTTTTAATCTGAAAAATACATTCAATGCTACACAGTACAAATAGTAAACAAAACTGAAAATTGAACAATACAATTAGGCATATTTTGACTTCATCAACGGACAAGTCGATACATAGGTTTTTAAAATAACCCACAATAACAAAAGTACACCTAAGCTACACCATTTTGATATTCATATGAACCAGAACAAAGAGAAGGCTAAAGAATTGACCTGCTTAGTACAAGAAATATACATATCAGACTACAAAATCGTACCACACCAATATGTCAAAGAATTCACTTGGACAATCGGACAGAGCTGAAATATGCCCACAATACACCCTCATAAATCTACCCCAGTACTGAACTTTACGATCAATGCTTTTAGGCGCTGGCTTGCTCATTTACAGCACAATACACCACAATTTGCCTTTGAGTAATCAATGAAGTACATAAGTTAATATTGGAACCTCTTTATCACCTGTTTCACAATCATAATTTAATTTTTTTTAAACATAAAACTATTTTTTTTTTATTTGATTGCGTAACGAGACGAGCAAGGCGCTCGCCTGATTAGAGCCCGCAGTCGGCAATTTGTGCCCGGTATGGCGATAGGCTCGCCACCAATCACATCATGAGTCGGAAATAAGTTCAGCGAAATGTGGGTGTACGGGTGTTACACCTCTGCGTACCCCTTCGGATATTACAGGCGTGAATATTATATAAGATTATACAACATACTCAGTTAACTACGTTATAGTTTATGAGTGGTAGAGCCACGCTATAAACTGTTTTTTCTACAGCATGAATGCGCGGGCTCGACCGGGTCGTTACCACTGTCTCGCAGAAAACCGACGCAAAGTAGCGGCTTACTGCTCCGTTTCGTAAGGTAAGTGAATCCGCAGGCTCAAATCCCTCTCCCTTTCCTAATCTCTTAATTATCCCTTCCCTTAAAGATCGGCAACGCGCCTGATTCTTTTAGTATTGCGTACATGCGGGCGGTGGAGATCACTTACCATCAGGTGACCTACTCGCTCGTTTGCCGGTCTATGGTATAAAAAAGTAAGCATCCATTTAAATAAAAACAAAGTCAATATTTATTTGTATTATAGGAAAATTCTTCGCAAATCAAAGGGAAATAATGAGAGCTGTAATAACATCTGTAGCTCGGTCATTCGAGTTTTCGAGTAGTCTCCAATCCACTCGATGCAAAGGCGACTACGAGAATACCATCTTCAGAATGAAACTGAACTGATCTTGGAATTGATTGCGATATTGCATTGCAATCGGAATTGAAATATCGAGAATAAGGAAGTAAACAAATTACAATTTATTAATTGAAATTTCATATCGCCTTATATCATGATGTGATGAAAATTCTAATTGAATTTTAAATGTTACGTTTTTACGAGTGGTAGAGCTACGCTGTAGACAGTTTCATCTATAGCATGAATGGGCCGGCTCGACCGGGTCGTTACCAC
The DNA here is from genome assembly GCA_949126905.1 of Amorpha juglandis. NCBI lineage: Eukaryota > Metazoa > Arthropoda > Insecta > Lepidoptera > Sphingidae > Amorpha > Amorpha juglandis. The sequence continues at coordinate 4,177,267 of OX421368.1, forward strand.
TGTCTCACAGAAAACCGACGTAAAGTAGCGGCTTGCTGCTGCGTTTCGTTCGGTGAATGAGATATCCGGAAACCCAAATGTCCTTCCCTTTTCCAGTCCCTAATTATCCTTTTCCATTAAAGTCGGCAACGCGTCCATAATTCTTCTGGTATTGTGGGCGAACATGGGCGGTGGAGATCACTTACCATAGGTGACCCACTTACTCGTTTGCCGGCCTATACTATATAGTGTGTGTAATTTCCGGAGCCTCAAATCCCAAATGCCCTTTCTAATTCACATCCCATTCCTATAAGTTTTTCAACACATCCACATTATTTAACCTAACCTAACCATCAAGTGACCACTGTCTTGATTACCAGACTATGCTATAAAAAATACCATTTTCGGACTTACCTAATACTGTTATGGAACTTGACACGAACATGCTGAGCAGCCACACTAACGCTATCTTGATGACCACGAGCCTCTTGGTGGAGTGGTGACGACTCTTGAGAGGGTTGCGGATGCCCAGATACCTAGAACAATCAGTATGAAAGTCCAGCTATGAAAATATATTCACTGGATGAGATCCGTATACATATATATAATAAATTATGCGAGCACGTCAAAGTGACTGCACTACACCTGATGATAAGCGTAGTGCAGGCAAAAAAAACCAGTGATCATCATCATCATCATCATCAGCCACAAGACGTCCACTGCTGAACATAGGCCTCCCCCAAAGATTTCCAGACCGACCTGTTGGAAGCGGCCTGTATACAGCAACTTCCTGCGACCTTTATCAGGTCGTCTGTCCACCTTGTAGGTGGACGTCCAACGCTACGCTTGCCAGTACGTGGCCTCCATTCCAGAACCAGCGATCATCAACAATTAATAAGTTTATCGAGTCACCAGAATCATCACTGGCCTGTAGAAATGCTTCTTCACACTCCGAAGAGGGAAGGAGCAAGTCAAGGGGCCTGCGGCAGGACAGGCGGATGACCGATGCAGGCACAAGGATACTAGGATGTACCCCTATGCCCACCACAACCAACCATCAAGACATGTCGCAAGCCCCTCGGAGAACTGGATATACACTGGCTGATCCTGGAACGCGATCCACACAATGTGTGTGGGTCACTATGGCAGATTTTAATACCATGTGTACAGTGGTTGCTATCCAGGCGGATATGAATATCCTGCAACCAGCTAAAGGCAAACGTGGCGCTTACAGTAGAGCGCTTTACTCGTCTCGTCATTCAATAAAAAATAATATTATCCAGAAAAGTGTTTTTACTGCTAAATCTTGGAAATTATTTTTAATGTTCCACTCAAAGAAAACAGCCTTTCATCAAGTTGTTATTAGAGAAGAAATATTGAAATTGCTTCGACAATTACAATAATAGCACCTCTAAATAATTTTAATTGTCTTTTGTAAGTTCAATTAGAGTATTAAATCAAAGCGCCCAATTTTAATGTTTGTATTTTAGTAATTATCATAACGATATTTCATAACGATATTTCGATATTTTATGAAATATTTATCAAAGTAAACAGAGGTAAATAAAGATTATGCGAATTATTTTTGAACATAATATTATTTTATACTTGGAGCACAACTTTTCAAACTGCCAGTAAAAGTTCATAAGAAACAATTATTCACAAAAGTGAAAAGTTATAAAAAAATAATATATTTTTAGATGAATGATAGTTGAGATAACTACATAATCCTACTATAACATTATAAACGCGAAAGTTTGTATGGATGGATGGATGTATGTTTGTTACTCTTTCACGTAAAAACTACTGAATGGATTTTAATGAAACTTTACAATATTGTTGCTTATACATCAGAATAAGTCATAGGCTACTTTTTATCCCGGAAAAAGCAGATCACGCGGGCGGAGCCGCGAGCAAAAGCTAGTATAATAATAAAATTATAATAATAGTTATAGCAGTAATAGGTTACAGTGACACCGACAGTCGTGACGAAAGTCGCAGGTTCGAATCCAGCTCCAAGAGAATGCACCTCTGACTTCTAAGTTAGATGTATATTATTATTTGTTAAGAATAATTATAGCTAGCTTGAACGGTGAAGAAAACATTATGAAGAAACCTGCATACCTGGAAGTCATAAGAGTTTCGAAGGTTTGTGAAGTCTTCTACCCCCATTTTGCCCGCATGCTGGACTAAGGTCGAACCCTCTCATTCAGTAGAAGAGGCCCGTGCTCAGCAGTGGGACATGAATAATACAGGGCTAATATTATTATATTTATTGTTTTATTATTATTATATGATAATAGTAACAATATTATTTATCTCTGCCTACTCTTACCCGGATATAGGCGAGCTTATTTTATGTTATGATAATCAATCTTCTTATGCCTAATGTTTTAAGGACAAAAAATACTATCATTTTAATTGCAAATACAAGCAAAAAAATTTAAAGTTAAAAAACATCGTAATTTGACTTACGCCACTTTACTGCGAACGTAAGAACACTGACAGGACAGAATCAACTATTTCAATTTTATTTCGCATTGTCCCAAGTAGCCGTTAAAACTTAAAATGCTGTAAAACTGTCTCTTTAATAGGTTTCGTTTACGACACAGAGGGCTGGGTTATAACACAAAAATACAAGTATTTAAACTATTTGATGTTCAAGAATAGAATTAGTTTAAGGAGTGGTACAAGGTGGTAGTTCCCTCGTATGCGATAGGCCGTCTGGGTTGGTACCACCGCTTTGTCTATTTCTGCCGCCAAGCAACAGTGTGAAAGTATTGTTGTGTTTCGGTTTGAAGGACATTGAAGCCAGTGAAATTACTGAGCATTATGAGACTTAACATCTTATTCCTCAGGGTAACGAGCTCAGTTTAGTGTCATGCAGTTCTTTGTAATTTAAATTTCTGTGTGGTGTTGCTTCTGTTTAAGGGCAGGCATAGCGCTTAACATTACGAGAGCGCTTTGCTCGTCTCGTCATTCAATCAAATAAAAAAAAATAAAAAAGCAGTTTTCTGTCCCTATGGATTATCAAAAGACTTCGAAAACAGAACTTTTCTCAATTCATCTGTATTCTAGCATTTGCTCGCGTCTCCACCCACGTGAACGGCTTTTTTCGGGATTAAAAATAGCCTATGTCCTCCAGATCATGGTCTACCTGTGTGCAAAAGTGTCATCCAAAACCGTTCAGCCGCTAACGCGAGAGCCCAGCAGTGGGACATACTATATAAAACAGGGCTTGTATTAAATGACAATTTCACACAAATTTTTAAAAATGTGCGTAGCGTTTGCTTACATAATGTATAATCACATCCAACTTTCACCGAGATTTCGAACGTCGCCTCCGAACTATAAAGTGCGACATTAAAAGAACAACATTTAAGGTACATTTAGTTTACGGATAATAAAACCGGATAAATCGGGACAAACCCTTTAAATGCACGCGCGGCGCCGCAACCGGGTTAACTTTAGTGTAGTCTCACGATCATCCGGCTCATTAACCCGACATTTCGCATCAAATGCGCCACCGGCGACGACCTCTGGAAATTGGTGGTAATTTTGTTGTTTCGGGAATTTCAATCAAATAACAAGGTATTTATAAGACGGTTGGTAGGTCTTAAACGTCGACAAGTGCTTTGTGATAAATCTCTGTCTACATTTTTAACGGTCTTCAATATTTCTATAATGTGACTTTTATCCTATTAATATGCGTATGCTATAAAACGCGAAAATTTGTAAGTATGGATGGATGGATGTTTGATACTCTTTCACTTAAAAACTACTAAATGGATTTTAATGGAACTTTACAATAATATAGCATCAGAATAAGACATAGGCTATTATGTTTTACAAAAATCAACCCCTGAAGGGTTTAAAAAGGGGATCAAAGTTTGTATGAAAAATCTAAACCGCTAAACCGATTTCAATGAATTTTGGCACAAGTATAGTTGATTACCCAGGGTTAAACATAGGGTATTTTTTCTTTAAATTTCAACCCCTAAAGGGCCAAATAGGGGATGAAAATTTGAATGAAAACTTTTTGATGGCGAAACGTTCCGAAACGAACCGCGAAAGTTCGCGGGCACAGCTAGTCAAAAATAAAGTTGACTCAAGAAAATCTAGAAAGCTAAAAATAGTAATTAACCTACTTTGAGTATTACAATTTACAACCAGTAGTTGAAAGAAGTGATGAAAATTTGGTCAATTTGGCTCTCAAGAGTAAAATTTATCCATAAATTAAATATATACACACTTACACCTAAGTCCCATGAGGTTAGGCAGAGACTATTAAGTACCACAATTTACGTTCCTGATACACCTCCTACGCTTGTTCCACATTCAAATATTTTTGTCGGTTGAGTGTACCCGTGATGTTTCCTCTTTGTGAATGCATAGTGACGATTTATCAACGTCATTGGTTAGTTTTGACGCTAAATAAAAATAGACCAATCATCATCATCATCATCAGCCACAGGACGTCCACTGCTGAACATAGGCCTCCCCCAAAGATTTCCAGTCCGACCTGTTGGAAGCGGCCTGCATCCAGCGACTTCTTGCGACCTTTATCAGGTCGTCTGTCCACCTTGTAGGTGGACGTCCAACGCTGCGCTTGCCAGTACGTGGCCTCCATTACAGACCAATCATATACACAGAATTCGATACTTAGCAAGGAGCTTAAGTATTATTTGTCCTTAATCATTAACTATACTTTTTTATCCTGGCTCGGCAAAGTGACTATGCTACACCTGATGGTAAGTGTGCAATCCAGGAATAGTGTCGATCAACGACAAATAATGTGTATATCGTAGGTCGGCAAGATGATGCCGGCCTGCCTAACTGCTTCTTCACACTCCGTTTAAAATGTAATAATGGAATCAATAATAAATAAATAAATACACCCAACAGTCACATACATAGTCCTGACCCCATAGTAAGATACGAGTCTTGTGGGTATCAGAAACTACGAGAGACTTTCGGTCAAATAATAATAATAGAATAAGATACATAATAAGAATAATATTTTGATTGATACGAAATAGTATAAATAGTCATTCATAACTTCACAAATCACAATGGAACCGTAAAACTGATGTTCGGTTTTGACCCAGTTTGGACTTGTATTTATAGATTTAGAGACCATAAACAGAAGGTCGTGGGACAGCACTCCTCTCGTAAAGTGGCCAAGATTGGCTGTTACGACGGCATTATCATAAAATTTCATGGTATATGTTATGTATCCTCTTAGAGTTAAATATCGATGGAAATTTAAGCGAACATAAATTTTCGCCGATCTTCTATTTTAGGATTCCGGTTCCGACTGCAATTGTTGAGCCTCTGCAAACCCCTTCAGGTATATAGGTGTGAGCTTATTTTATTTTTTTTATGCAGTATAGTAAGGAACTCTCGGTGCGCAGATACGACTCGCAGTTAGCCGTTATTTATACGAGTAAATAGGAATATGCAAATAATTTGCGGCATTCCAAGCCCGTTCAGACATTGAAGAAAAAAGTAAGTAAAAAGTAAGTAAGTTCTCTAATGTGCATGATAAACGTTTATTAAATTGTTGAAGCGCATAATTTGAATCGTAGACTTGTATATTAGGTATCACCCGGTTTCTCGAAGGTTGAACAAATTACCATTCAACAACATTTTTGAGTGGTAGAGCCACGCTGTAGACAGTTTTGTCTACAGCATGAATGGGCTGTCTCGACCTGGTCGTTACCATTGTCTCATAGAAAATCGATGTAAAGTAGCGGCTTGCTGCTGCGTTTCGTACGGTGAGTGAGATATACGGAAGCCCAAATCCCATCCCCTTCGCAATCGCTAATTATTCCTTTCCTTTAAGGTCGGCAACGCGCCCATACTTGTTCTGGTGGTGGGCGTACATGGGCGTTGGAGATCACTTACCATCAGGTGACCCACTTGCTCGTTTGCCGGCCTATGCTATAAAAAAAAACTAACAGAACTCTGATTTTGACAGCGCCGTTAAATCAATTCGAGTTAATGATTTTTTTTATTGCCTTGATAGGCAGACGTGCAAGCGGCCCGCCTGATGGTAAGCGGTCATCGCCGCTCACGGACATCGGCAATGCCAGGGGCACAGCCAAGCCGTTGCCTACCGCTAAAACGTGCACGGAATGAATGAACGCTGGAAACGTACGGTACTAGACTAATGAAACGTTATTTCGTGAAAAAATATTACTTTCAGATCTTATTTGTGAAAAATCGCTTGTTAGTAATTGACACACCATTTGATGATATAAATATTTATGAATCTTCCGGAAACCCAAAATAGCGTTTCACATACGATTAAATGTTTTTTTTGTTTGAAAGCCGTGTTAACTAACAAGTGTGTCAAATCAAGAGCGTTGACCACGCTTCTAGCAACTCCATTTTGACATGAGATTTGACAGATGATTAGTTAATTATTACAGTAATCAGCCTTTCAGAAACTAGGCGTATCTTATGCAATAAAATAAAGTTCGATTATAGCATAATAAAAAAGAGAAAATCCCTTTTATTTTTCCAAGGCGGAACACACAATGTTTATCAATACGAGATAACAATATCTGGGGAGGTCGGCCGGGATATAAACTACGATACAGCTAACTGGGTACAGAATATTACTATGCTTTGCCGTTTGTAGAAAACAAATCATCTTCATAAAAGTATTCTATACGAAACTGGGGTAATATGCAAAATATAAAGGATACGGAACTCTTCTTTAGTGCTTCCGTATCCAAAACAAAAACGGAAGCCTTATAATTCCTTTAACAGCCTCCGTGGCGCAGCGGGTGAGTAGCCGGCTGTGAAGCGAGAGGCCGCGGGTTCGATCCCCGCGCCGAGACAAATGTTTGTGTGATCCACATTTATTTGTTTCGGGGTCTGGGTGTTATGAGACCGAAAGTCTCTCGTAGTTCCTGATACCCACGACACAAGACTCGTATCTTACTGTGGGGTCAGGACTATGTATGTGACTGTTGGGTGTATTTATATATTTATTTAATTTCGTGATGTCCGTCTGTCACTCCATATGTTACAGTCATTTTACTCAGACTATTAGCACTATATGGATGAAATTTTAATGGCAGATGTATTCTATGAACCGCTACAAAGTGTAGTGAAACTAATAAAACGCCATGACTCTCCATACACGTACATTTGTTTCCATTGCACATAGGCGTGTACCATTGGTAAGGTCCTTAAAATGATATTGCGGTTGCTAAATAACTTTTTTATACAAGTCATTAGTTTGTGACATATGCGTGTCGTGTATTTTTTTTTTAATCAACGCGGTGCACCTAACTATTTTCGTTCTCTAAAAGGATTTAAATCCATTTAAATTGCTTTAGGGACATTCCATGTAAAATCGTCTTATGAAAAATATTTTTTCCCGACTCATTTTAGATTTTGGTGTAACTTTGAGAAACTCTACTCTAGGCTCCCAAAGAACAAAATTTACACGAGTTTGATTTTTACAAGCGCTTGTTTCCGCCTATTTAAATATAAAATTTTAAAAATCGATATTTTTAAACCTTATCAACTTTTGCTGTGAAATTTTTCTGTTTGAAGCTATCTGCATGATCAAGACGGAATTCACAGTGGGAAAGATAGTAGTTTAAGTGTAAATGAGGAGAATTGGCTCGGACGATCCCTTTGAATAATAGCACCATGCTGAAAATGAGTGTTTTTAGTCATTTTTTATGAATTTTAATCGACTCTAGCGTCTTAACTGTTGAGAATTAAAAACTCATGCTCCGCGGGAATTAAGTATACATATCAGAGACAAAATTCAGCCACAAGTTGACTTGAGCAGCCCACTCTTCATAGAAAAAAACTTTGCTTCAAATTTTGGAATTTTAAGAAAATCCCAATTTTCAGGTTATGAAACGAACGTGTTGACTGCGAGATAAAAATCTGATACTCACAGAATCTTCTGTTTTTACCTTCAACTTAAAATTACTACATCACTTGTTTTGTTATTTTCATGTTTAGTAATCAACTCAATTTTTTTTTAGTTTTTTTTATGTTTTTTATTTTTTTTTAATTTTTTTTTATTGTTATTTTTTTAGTTTTAATCCATTAGTAAAACGTCCAGATTTTTGCTGTGAAAAAAATAAACGGCTCGTACATGCACTAAACTTTAAAATAACAAAACAAGTGATGTAGTCATTTTAAGTTGAAGGTAAAAACAGTAGATTCTGTGAGTATCAGATTTTTATCTCGCAGTCAACACGTTCGTTTCATAACCTGAAAATTGGGATTTTCTTAAAATTCCAAAATTTGAAGCAAAGTTTTTTTCTATGAAGAGTGGGCTGCTCAAGTCAACTTGTGGCTGACTTTTGTCTATGATATGTATACTTAATTCCCGCGGAGCATGAGTTTTTAATTCTCAACAGTTAAGACGCTAGAGTCGATTAAAATTCATGAAAATTGACTCAAAAACACTCATTTTCAGCATGGTGCTATTATTCAAAGGGATCGTCCGAGCCAATTCTCCTCATTTACACTTAAACTACTATCTTTCCCACTGTGAATTCCGTCTTGATCATGCAGATAGCTTCAAACAGAAAAATTTCACAGCAAAAGTTGATAAGGTTTAAAAATATCGATTTTTAAAATTTTATGTTTAAATAGGCGGAAACAAGCGCTTGTAAAAATCAAACTCGTGTAAATTTTGTTCTTTGGGACCCTAGAGTAGAGTTTCTCAAAGTTACACCAAAATCTAAAATGAGTCGGGAAAAATTATTTTTCATAAGACGATTTTACATGGAATGACCCTTTAGTCATAAAATAGCTTCGAATTCCGCTTTTGCATACTAATATCACTAATGTAAGTTCTGGCGACTTGGTTAGGGTAAATCTTGAAACGTAAAGCCATCATCAAAGTAGGCAAATTAGGGCACCATTGTACCTCAACGACTCCTAAGTGATATTATAATTTATGATGAATAATGAATCTTGAGTCGAATTTAAGTGAAACTGATGCTACTGATACTTAAATTATAATATAATTTATGTAATAACATTAATAATTACTATCAACAAAAACTAATATTATTAATAATTAAATTAATGATATTAGCTATAATTTTAAAATATATATTTTTTTATCATTTTTATTATCTAATGATGAATGACAGCGAGATACGTACCTTCCAATACTGATGAAGCACATGTGCATGATGCTGGCTGAACACGCCAGCACGTCGCATGTCACATACACGTTACACCACACCACGCCAAGCGGCCAGTACCCTGGGCAATAAGACAATTTCAGTACAACTCTTTATGGATTCTGTCAGCCTAGTACCTAACATCAAATTATATGTAATTCATACATCATTCATCTTTAATTCATTCATCATTCTTCTCTTGATTTTTCGCACATAATCTTTATACATAAAAAATTGCGTGTCACGTTGTTTGTCCGCGATGAACTCCTAAACTACTGAACCGATTGTAATCAAATTTTCCAAATTTTGTCCAGTTTGATCCAACTTGAGAGATAGGATAGTTTATATCTTAATTTATAGTCGCAACGTTTTTTTTATTGCAAATTATTTGTTTATTATATGACTAAGAGTTATAATTATCTGTGAGTTCCATAAGATTCTAACAGATGCAGTGTAAGGTATTCAACACAGTATGCGCCATTTATTAGATAAGTAACTGTGTTGAATAGTTTACTACAATATAATTTAACACATACCTTAGCCATAAGAACGCGTGACCGGTTCTTCTAGTAATTATCAAAAATTTATTATTGTAGAGAACTAATGTGTACAGTATACAATACACACACAATATACTACAGAGTTCAGGACTGCATAAAACACAGACGGCCTGATAACAAAACGTATTCAAACTTTAAGATAGGTTTATATTGGTGAATTTATAACGGTTACCATAGTTACTAGTTCTTAGAAACTTAGTTTAAAATTAGAACACGTTCGAAACATGTCAATATCCCGACCAATGCGACGTCTTATTTTCATGACCCCAGCACCACGTAGGACGTTTTAAAAAAGATGGTACCTATTTAAAGTGAGTAAAGTACGATATCAATCCGTGTCCAAACATAAACCTTATAAATGACTGTCTTTGAAGCTAAGATAATATGCAATCATTCAAGTCTTGGTATAACTCACGGAGAATATCAAATTCACGAATTTTATATACCACCAATTTAACTACAGCTTGAATAATACATTGAGTGGTAGAGCCACGCTGTAGACAGCTTTGTCTACAGCATGAATGGGCTGGCTCGACCGGGTCATTACCACTGTCTCACAGAAAACCGACGTAAAGTAGCGGCTTGCTGCTGCGTTTCGTACGATGAGTGAGATATCCGGAGGCCCAAATCCCCCTCCCCTTCCTAATCCCTAATTATCCCTTTCCTTTAGGGTCAGCAACGCGCCCATGATTCTTGTGATATTGTGGGCGTACATGGGCGGTGGAGATCACTTACCATCAGGTGACCCACTAGCTCGTTTGCCGGCCTATGCTATAAAAAAAACATTGTTTTTTTTTATATATTGCATTGGCTGGCAAACGAGTGAGTGGGTAACCAGTGTCATTAGTTACCACCTGTGTTAGTGGTCACTAAACCTTCGCCTTTGAGGGGTTTTTCTCAAACCGAGACATCAACAGTAAGTGTATCAAAGTTGTGATAAGTTCGCCCCCTGTCACATCATGGGACGGAGGTACGGTCAGTGAAATGTGATTGTACTGGTTACACCACTGCCTACCCCTTTAGAGATTACAGGCATGAGCAGCAAAACAGCAGGCAGCAAAACTCTGTATTTCAGTACCATGTTATGTTAAGCAAGTCAAAGTTGATGCCGATTTCTAATTTTGGCCTCCTCTACTGAATGAGAAGGATTAGGCCTTAGTCCACCACGCTGGCCTAATGCGGGTTGGTGAACTTCACATACCTTCGAAAAATCTTATCGAGTTCTCAGGTATGCAGGTTTCCTCACGATATTTCCTTCATTGTTAAAGCAAGCGATAATTAACAATTACTATACACGTAACTTAGAAAAGTCAGTGGTGTATGCTCTTGGGGCTGGTTTCGAACCTGCGACTTTCGTCTCGACAGTCCATACCACTCCTCGCTGAGCTATCGCCGCTTTGATTTCTAATATAAACTAAAAAAAATATCAATAAGCCTTTCAATGGAGCGGAATGAGAAGCAAAATCTAATAACATAAAGCAACGTTTAATATTAAAGTGCATTCAATACGTATATCGAAATAATATTAAAGACAGCGTCCGTGGCACAGGGGGCGAGTAGCCGGCTGTGAAGCGAGAGGCCGTGGGTTCGAACCCCGCACCGAGACAAATGTATGTGTAATCCACAAATATTTGTTTTGGGGTCTGGGTGTTGTGAGGCGAAAGTCTCTCGTAGTTCCGAATACCCACGACACAAAACTCTTATCTTACTGTGGGGTCAGGACTACGTGTGTGACTGTTGAGTGTGTTTATTTATTTATTTATATAACCGACCGGAGCATTTTATAGTAAACTAGCTGTTGCCCACGACTGCGTCCGCGTGGTTATTGTTCAGTTCGCAGAGTTTACTTTTTAAGTTTAGGTAATTTTTTTCGTAAGATTCTATTTCTTTTTCTAAAACTTTTTTTTTTAAATAACAGTAGCCTAAGCTACTCCTTGTTACATCAGCTATCTGGCAATGAAAGTTCCGTCAAAATCCGTCCAACCATTTTAGAGATTAGCCGGAACAAACAGACAGACAGACAAAAGTTGTAAAACAATTGTAAAAATTTTGTTTCGGTATATGTACCGTGCATACATCCAAATGCACTTAGTAAAAAGCGATTATTTAATATTACAAAGAGACACTCCAATTTTATTTATTTGTATAGATGTATTCTATAAACGCTTTATATATTGTGATAAATATGAATTTTGTGCATTTATAGACGACAAGCGGAGTACTATGGCGGGAAATTGCTTCCAACTGACAAATATCCCGAATTCAAAGACTCAGGAATAGGGAATAACATTCAATATCCCACGTTCCGAGATATACGGTTGTAGCGAACTGACAAACTATTTGCTTTAAAATTGTAGACGAAATACTGGGACTGTTTTTTTGAATTTGTTTTCAAGTGGACCTACTTACGCAAACTGGAACCAACCCACAGCAAGTTCAAACGGAGATACTGATTTTGTTTTGCTAAATTCAATAATTTGAAATAATTTTAATACCGTATTTTTTGCAAAATCGTACATGGAACATATTTTATGCCCGATTTTCTAAGAAACTACAAGATAAAATTATTTTAAATTATTGAATTTAGTAAAACAAAATCAATATCTCCATTTGAACTTACTTTGCGTTGGTTTCTGTTTGCGTAAGTAGGTCCAAGTAATAAATAATATATTGTATGTATAATTTTGATATAGATCGCTGAATTGGAAAAAATAATAATACTTCGATTCTGCGAATCCTACATAGGTGTAAGCACAGGTCGTTTTTATGTTATTAGGCATCATGAGAGCTACTATTACATGTAATCGAGCAAATGGGTCATCTGATGGTAAGTAATTTCCCCCGTTACAAAACATCTACAATACCCAAATCATTGACGCGTTGCCGACGTTAAAAGAAAGGGATAACTGAGAGAATGGCAAGGTTGGTTGGGCCTCCAGTCATCTTCACCGTAAGAAACGGTATATATGCTATTCAAATCATTCGTCTCATAAACATTGAACCCGATCGACTCTGTTCATACTGTAGACAAAAATCATTTCCAGCGTGGCTCTACAATTTTATAAACAAATACACGGCAATAAAAACGCTTACGAATTACGTTATTATTATTACCCTGTAAATATCTTTTTCAGGGATTTGAAGGTATGTTCATTTTGAATGTACATATTTTAAACGTAATATATAGTACAGACAGATAAAAAATCATTCCGCAAACCAACTTGTTGGACAGCTTTACCTAACATGCACACAGCGTCTCAAGCCCGTGTGTCACAGCATGTAATATAACCGAACGTATGCAAGCAATTGCTTACACTTCCGGTGACAAAAAGCTTCCGAATTGCCTTTGAGTGTTAAATTACCGCTATTATCAAACGTTACAAGTCACTGATGTCTGTACATTATTTGAAAGAAAATAACTTTTCGAAAAGATAATTTTATTGTACATAACAGTATTCGCGTTATATCTGCAAAATGTAACCGCGTCGCGACTCTAGGTTAGGACTCTAGGATAGGTTCTAGCTGCACGGTTGATCTAAAATAAAAATAATAAAAAAATTGGCTGTCATAGGTACTTCCGATAGAAGTGAAATCTTATAATATTTATTAAGTACTTACAACTCAACTCAACTCAACTAACTCATAAGATTCATTCATAATTCATGGAGGTTTATTGGAGATCATTAACCAGTAGGTGACACACTTGCTCGTTTGCTCGCCTATGCTATAAAAACTGTTATAAACATATTACTCACCTAAAAATCCCGGTATCGCCCCCATCGGCATCACAAACAAACTGACCAATAGATCAGCGATCGCCAACGACAGTAGAAAATAATTCGTCACATTCTGCAATCTCTTATCTAAACACACCGCAAGACACACTAAAATGTTTCCCACACCACCAGCAATTATGAATAATATCACAAATAAGAAACTCCAATCGTAACCTTTACCCGTAAACACTTCTTCGGTCACATTACTGTAGTTCAAATTACATTGAAAAGTATCAATGGCCCTACTTTCTACAGTCTCATTTAACACGTCGATGAACAACGTCCGATTAAAGTTATCGTTATAACATATCAAGTCCAAATCACAGATTGATGTCGGCAACCGTAACCACATGCTTCTGAGGGCATTTTCGAACACTACCGTCAGCATGTTTAGCTTGAATCCAGACACACATATAGTACTGTTGCTGTTAACGTCCAGGTTTGCGTTAAAACAAGAGCGACAGCTGTACGATGTCTCATTTTGTATGTCGATGTTCAGATCGCAGTTGTAGTCGACGTAGTCTTCGGAACTGCAGTCGAGTCCGTAGTAGGAGTGACCGCAACCTCGCCCGGAGTACAGTTGGCAACGCAAGTCTTGTAACGTATCAACGAACGTGTAGTTCGTCATGTCCGTACTTATTCCATGATGGCACTACGTCACCTCAGGCATAGTTGGTATTGTGACACCCATTGCAAAGTGAGAATCTGTAACAAAAAGAGAATATTTTAATAATGTGTCTGCGACGAGTTAAAGATATTTAAAATCTTGAATTTGGCAATTGCTTTATTGGCAATATTAAACTGCGAATTCTGAACCTGTGGAAATACATTCTAGGTTATCGGATAGGTTTGCCATTCAAAGTGTTTTTCGAAGTGAGTGGAGTGGAGCGGAGCGGAGTGGAGTGGAGTGGAGTGACCCTATGATTGCCATGTTATTCATTTTCTGTAAAATTGTATCAGCCGTTTTCCAACTAAAATAAATTAAAACTAGAATGATATAATAAGCATTGTCTAATGAATAATATACATATTTCATATAAATAAATTAAGTAAATATCGTAATTATGTACTCTATATTCGATGTCGTATTTTCAAACGAATATTTCCAAAATGGTTCCTATTTGTATACTGACAGCCAAACAGAAATAAATTTATTGCATACAAATCGCAAACTTCAATCTGTCCACATTAAACAAATTGTAGACAACTGCGCTTCTGGCTTAAATTCGACCACGTATAACCAAACATCCTACTCTAAGATAAACGAAACTTTGTGAAATATCCGCCTGTTAAAGCTACATTGAAACTCTTAATTGAAGGATAAAGATATTGTATCAGCATTTGTATTTTTTAAGAAAATATGTAATTTATGGGTATACTTCTGATGGCAAACCTACATTAATTCTTAAATGTATACTTAACTAGCTATCCCTAGCTAGTTAAGTAGTAGAAAGTCTCTGGTTTCACCTGCATGTTACTGCCCTGCTCCCATGGGTCATAGCGTGATTGATATACATATAAACCTTCCTCATAAATCTATTGCTGAAAACTGCATTAAAATCCGTTGAATACTTTAAAAGATCTACGCGAACAGACAGCGGAAGCGACATTTTATGCTATGTATGTAAAGATTTAAGAATACTAATAAGCTCTTACATGTCGCAATGGACCATGTAACTTTGAATCGATTCACAGATCGTTTCACACGTTAATCAATAAATCTGTATCGATATAAGGAACAGATTTACTTTAACACGCGACTAATTATGACGACACGTCACAATGAGATATAATTAAAAGCAATGAGAACTGATTTTGGAACGTAGTTCCTTATCGCGCGTTGCGAAAGGGGGCTAGACGGAAAAAATTGGTACGAAAAGTTGGCACGAAAAATTTTGTCACGACATAATTTTTTTAAACTTAATTTGATATCTAGCACACAAAGTTAAAGTCGAAATTCCGTTAATAAAACAGATGGTTGTGAAACTTATGACATTTGGAAATGTAGACGCGGTTTGAAATTTGAATTTTTGATTATAGAACACGGCCGTCCGTTATTTTTAAGTTGATAAAAAATGCTATACAATAGCTTTACCGCGGCAGTCTCCGAGTGCCACACGTCTTTTTTTTATTTCTATTTTTCTATTTTATTTCTATGTAATTTTATGTTGTCAAACAAAAATAAAGAGACCTATTTTGTTATTTCAGTTGATAATTTGAATTTTTTGCAATTTGTGTCGATTCTACATTAGCCGAAGGAACTTCGTTCCTACCTGGTGTCCCACGACACACACCAATTTTTTTAATCTACCCGCATAACGTTTCAATATTCGTCTTCACCAGGGGATAAAAAGTAGCCTATGTTCATCAGGGATAATGAAGGATTCTAATGGTGAATGAATTTTGAAAACGGTCCAGTAGTTTTTAAGTTTATTCGTTACATACAAAAATACAAATCTTTCCTCTTTATATTATTAGTTTAGATTGAAGTCTACTGACGTCTCTAAGTATGGCAGAATTCTTTATGTGCTGAAGTAGCCATTACCAAAAGTCGCGGAAAAATTAATATTAATGCTCCTTTACATCACAAACCAAACAAATTTAGAGAACCCAAACCGCTGACTTGGAATATCGCAGGTAGCTTACAAAAGGCAGGCGAGCGTTCGCTGAGAGTCCTCTTCCGCGCATATTAAAGGGCAGGGTGATTGCCAAGGGCGCGAGCTAAGTGGACCCCTGCTTTGAACCTCACAAGACCTTCCCCTTATTGGGCACATGATTGAAGTTTCTTGGGAAATAAGCGGCTTTAGGTTGTAATTTAACTACCGGTCTATTCATGATAAATGTTTTGTATACCGTAACGTGACTAGGTTTCTTATTAGGCAGATATGCTCAAGTACTGGAGAAAATAACTATACTAGTAGAGCTGCGCTATAGATATGTCTATAGCATGAATGGCCAGCTTGATCTGGGTAGTACGATCTCTGCGACGTGAAGCTGCTTGCTGTTGAATTTCGTACGGTTAGTCAGATTTCCGGCCAAAATCACTCCATAATCCCCATTCCGTTTCTTAAAGATCGGTTACGAGCCCTTCTAAGCCTTTCTACCATCTCTTTCGACCATCCTCCGTGCAATCATCTAACAAACTAAGAATCATCATAATAGTCCATATTTGGCGGCGATACCAACATACATAAAAAAGTACTAACAGAATTGCGAACCCCCTCTTTTTGAATCGGTTGAACATAACCAATAATATACTGCAAAATAACCAACAATAGCGCAATCGAGTAAACAGCATATAGCCTCGTCCGTGCCACGGCGGATGTTATGTGAATTGATATGGAAATGACGCGAGCCGACTTGCAGCCTCATGGAGGGACAATTTGACGTAAATAAGACGCCAAGGTGAACACTATGCAATAACAACTTGGAATATGGTTCAAGCGATACATGTACATACAAGCAAGTTACTTTCGTAAGAAATCTAAAATGTTTTTCCTTTTGTGCCGTGAGATTTGAGAAGGGATGACAAAGAATGGGGATTGGGTAAGCGAGAAGTGATTTAGGCCTCCGGTAAACACAGTATCACATCAAGCTACCACTTTACTTTCTGTTTAACGACAGATTTGCTTACTGGCAGTACATTTTTGGCACATTATTTAATTACATAACACTGCATGGCACTCAATTGCGCTCGTCACCCCGAGTCATAAGAAGTTAGATCTCATAATACCCAGTAATTTCACTGCCTTCAATGTCCTTCAAACCGACACACAACGGTGATGTACTGTTGCCTGGTCGCAGAAATAGACAAAGCTGTGGCACCAACCCATACGGCCTCTCGCATACAAGGGACCTACCACCTTGTGAATTTGAATTTTGCTGACACATTTAACTATAAGATAAGATAAGATTTTCGAAGGTATGTGAAGTCTGCCAACACGCATTAGGCCATCGTGGTGGACTAAGGGCTTACCCCTCTCACTCAGTAGAGGAGGTCCGTGCCCAGCAGTGAATCACGTATACAGGGAATATACTAGAATCTCAATCCAAAAGGAACCAAAGACCAAATTAAATTCTCATTCCGGATTAAGCGCACAATTGAAATCCTCTAGCATATCTATGCATATGCAGATGTTTCCACTTTGTGAAATGATGGCCTTTGAGAGTCACTTCAAAGAAAATGCAGTTGAAACCGGTGGAGTGTGACAGTGTGCGGCGGTGAATGTGCGATTTTTCGTACCAATGGCTTTTGTCTATGACTTTACTGACAAAATGCAAAAACCTGATATTACTAACAATAAGAGAGTTTTCAATGCACGTGAACACATTAGTTGCAATGCAAAAGTCGGAAATGGGGAATGAGATATGTTAAGAAGGTAGTACATTTAACGGTTTTGGATGAATACCGGCTGTAGTTATATTTGAAAAGGTAAAAAAGCAATAACGGATACCACAACGACTTCAAACTGACAAACAAAAAATGGACAATCACCAGAAATACGAAGAATTTTCTTTTTTGGCTTTAATGTTCTTCAAACCGAAACACAACAATGCTAACATACTGTTGTTTGGCGACAGAAATAGACCAACCCAGACGGCCTCTCGCATACGAGGGACCTACCACCTTGTCCACCTTCTATTAACATATCGTGGTACGACACCTCACAGCAAAATTCAAACATCAGTTGCGCCGACTACTTCAGTAAATCAACAACAAAATAACATTAAACCAATACACTTCACTACAGATAGAGATACAGTGGCGGCCGCGTGTTATCGATCGGTTCGAGTGTGCATTACGATATTTCCCTCTTGACGCGATGCATGCTCTCACATACTTCTGTAATCTCTGTTGTTCCTAGCCGGTTTTATATTTCTGTATTTTAATTAAAATGAGTGTCGTTGATTATGTAAAGTTCTGCGTGGTGTTGTATTTATTATTATTTATACCTTTATTGTACATCACAACATAAAGTATTGAAAATATACAATAGACATCTAAGAATAATAAAAAATTGACGTAGAACGACGCCATTTTAATTAGTCAACCCAGTGTCCGTATTTTTTATGCCCCAACATATATAAAAAGCATTTTAATGAAAATAACCAACGGCATCCAGTGATATATTATCTATTGTCACTAGGCACCCTTTTCCTCGTACGCTTATGAATATTTCAATACACTGTTGAAAGCAATAATAGTACACAAACATCTCAGACAAGCGGCCCAAGGTTGTAAGCAGATTATTACGCTTGGTAAAGATGGGTCACATTAGCAGCGGATATTTAAAAAATAGAAAAAAGTAAGTGTTTGCAATTTACGAAGTGAAAAAATAAAACACGTGAGTGATACACCACGTGATACAGCATACGTATAATTTATCTCATTCTCTCGCAAACTAGATCCTATTAATGAATGTGTTTGTCGCTTTTTACTGTCGCTTTTTCGTTTCATCGAATTTTCAAATCACAACGGTGCTAAAGAATTTTCACTTCAAAATAATAAGAATCACTTCATTTGTATAGTTGCAGCGTATTAAGGCTTAGAATCGTGAGCTTCGGAGTTCAATTTCCAGATCAGGCAATACCACTTTGCATTTGAGTTTCGAAAAAATCACACATGAAGTATCCTAGATTGGAATTTATGTCCGGTATGACGATGCTGCGCAATAAGCGCAGCGTTAGGGCCGGCGCTCATAGACGGCATGGCACGGCATGGCATGGCAAAGGATTTTATTACTAATCAAGTTATTTTGAATCTTATTGCCACGAGTTTAGAATTCACGTTACTTTATTTCAATACCACAGTGCCGCGACGTGCCGCGGGATGCTGTGGCATGACACGACGCGCCGCGGGATGCTCCGGCCAGACGTGTCATGCCGTTTCATTCCACGGATTGCCGCGGTGCGCGAGAGAGAGAGAGTGGCTGGGCATTCAGCAGGATGCCACGGCATGCCACGGGACGCCGCGGGATGCCGCAGCATGACCTGCCGTGCCATGCCGTCAATGAGCGCCGGCCATTAGACGTCCGCCTACAAGGTGGACCGACGACCTGATAAAGGTCGCAGGAAGTCGCTGGATGCAGGCCGCTTCTAACAGGTCGGTCTGGAAGTCTTTGGGGGAGGCCTATGTTCAACAGTGGACGTCCTGTGGCTGTTGATGATGATGACGATGGGCATCCCTATCATATCATAAGACGTTAGTTAGCTCGCCGAAACGCGAGTTCTATAGTTGCACCTCTATCTACGCCTTCGGGAATATACGCTTCAGTTTATGTTATTGTTTATAATAATAAGAGCACTGCGGGTTCTAGATATGCCTGCTATATATCTCACACGCAAGAGAAAACAATTGACACATCTCAAATGAAAGTGTCAACATTCGATAAAATTTCATCGTCATGTTAGGGTTCGTAGACAAAATACCACAGAGAGGTTGAAAGTACTATTTTCTCTACTGTATTTCTAATTTGCCATAAAGAGTCGAGTTTTCTGTGCAATCATATTAGCTTTTATAGACATAAAAACATAAAAATAGTTTTTCATGACGAAACGGTCGACAAATATTATCTCGTGGAGCGTATGCTAAGCCTACTGTATTGTATACCTACTTTATTATATGTGGTTCAGGCTCAAGTTAGAATAAAAGATTTACTTGTAAAGTTATCCTCGATTCCATATTTATTAGTATACATACCTAGCCTATATGAGTAAAATACATTCTTTAATTATATTAAAAAAATGGCAACTGGTCGGTGCAAGGATGCCCAGTGCCTCACAAACGGACCGTCAATCCTTTCCGCCACAACAACCATGAGGCTGTTGCCAACGTCTCGCATCCGCCGCGCCATCGAGATCGCTCTTTTACGCATGGTGGTGTAAAAGCAGTCCACTAGCGCTTCTGCAAACATCCCCGATGGACTGCAAAAGCGAGGCAGCCGCAACAGCGTCCAGAACGCATTATTGAAGTGATAACTTCTTATGGGAGGGTGAACCGAAACGTTCCGTAACGCGAGTGGCGGCGAGCGGAATGTTCCAGAATATTCGAGAACCTTCCGTGAGACGTCACGCGGGCCAGTTAACCAGCCAGCGCTAGCCGACTTCCCTGGAACTTCGATAATTTCGAAGTCCCAGGTGGCGTCATCAGTCGGATTGGACCGGACTTTGACCGGACTTTCACAGGACTTTGATCGGACTGTGTTCTTTTTTTTATGGTGAATAGACATGTTACCGTAATTTTGTTTTTGATATTGATAATAATAAAATGTTTGGAACATGGTGCCGTAAAAAAAGTACCAGGTTCGCATAAACGCGAAGAGAGTAGAATGTCCATTTTTCATGGCGAGTAGCCGTAATTAATAAACAAATGACGATTTGGACAAAGAAAAACTTTTTAGGTTTTTTCTTATTTGGAACATGATGCCGTAAAAAGTACCAGGCTCGCATAAACGCGAAGAGAGTAGAATTAACTTTTATCATGTCGAGTGGACATGTTGCCGTAATTTTGTATTCTCGCATCTTGTTTGGTAAGTTTTCACTTCTGTCGGCACTCCCGGAGTGCAACTCGTAATTTTTTTTATATTAAACACATTCGGTATTCATGCTTTGTCGCGTGTGTCTAGTCCACAGGCTGCACGTGTAAAATCTATGCTTGCGGCGGCGTCGTGTGCCAGGTCAATCACTTCCCTGTAACATGGTTGAGGAAGCCGATGGCAGCCACATGCGTCACACTCATGAATAGGTGCCACTTATGAAGATTCGTCGACTCAGATTGATCATTAGGTAACTATTGTTGCTGTTATAATAAATATCAGATATATAAACTGGTGTTACTGCACGATATATTGAATGAACACGTGTATCAATCCTGAATTGTTTTCTTGTTTTCAACAAATTTTTAACAAATAATATTTTCAAACCCTAGAAGCGGTTATAAATGTGAAAGTTTGAATGTTTGTGCATTTGGATATTAGTGAGTGTTTGAATTTAACGGCTAAATGGAAGAAATTTGATTAACAGGTACATCTTTTCATTCCACAAAAGGTCGTTAATTCGGGCGGAGCAGCCACAAAACGTAGTTATAAATGAAACTGTAAAATAACGAAAACAAAATCAAAAGAATTACGGGTTAGTTTCTTGATGCTACTTATCAGACCAGCTCCAACCTTATAAATAAGAATAAACTTTTTTCTTGAAAGTCAATCATTTCAAATATAGAAGACCTAAAAGTAGTGAATAGTAATAGAGTAATATATCATTGCTTTTAAATGTAAATTGATTACGTAAGTAATACTTGCTCATGTATTCCTTACAAATAGAAAAAGAGAATTTAATAAGCCTCCCTTAATAAGTATATTCATAACGATCATAAATTAAACGAAATGGCTTTCTAGATGTCTACTTTCATACTATCAAGTCAAACTGCGTCCAAACCACAGACTATCAAAATTACGGTAATAATGCCTAGAAGACAAATGTTTGAAGCATACTGTATGTATGTGTGGGTGAAATTTAGTTTGCTCCCCCAAAGGATTAAGACAGTACTGTGGTCTGTCTGCTAGCGGATGGCGGGCATAAATTTACACAGTTTAGATTTATACATATGCTCACGCATTTATTCCCGAAAGTGTAGGCAGAGTTGTAACTACCGCACCCACGTTTAACAACGTTTGCTGGTGGTAGGATATTTCTATCCACCCCAATAGCGACCACCGTACACGCATTCCATGATCAGTCAGTATATATCCGATTCTCCCGAGGGGCTTGCAACATGACGTGATAGTTGGTTGGGGCGGGTATAGGGGTACATCCTTTTATCCCTGAGCTTGCATCGTTCAGCCGCCTGTCCAGTTGCAGGCCTCTCGATTTGTTTCTTCCCTTTCCGAAGAAGGAAAAATAATTTATACAGGCCGGTATGATTCTGGTGACTACCGATAAACTCATTGTTTGTCGATGGTCACTACTATTTGAATTACACTACGCTTACCATCACGTGTCACTTTGTCGTGCTCGGTTTAAATAACAGCTTATTTCCGTCCCATAATGTGATAGGGTACTCCAATTCCAATCCCGCGCAATTGTGTGTGTGTATTCAAATCGAAAACTCAACACACAACTTGTGACTGTCTGACTTGGGAATTGAACTTATCGGGACCTCGTTCTTATCATTAGGACATTACCATTAGACCAATGAGTTTTATCATAGAAACTAGGTCAAAGAAAATACCGATCAACTAGGAGCGTTTTAAATGGTAGAGCCAAGCTATTTTTGTACACAGATTGAATAGGGCGGCTCGACCAGCTTCGAACAAGTTTAGTGTCTTACAGAAAACCCATGTGAAGTGACTCGCTATTGTGTTTCGTTCAAGTAAGATTTTCAGCGGCTCAAATTCTCTGTCCCCTTCTCAATCTGCATACCTTTTGGCCATACACCACAATTCTTACTGGTTTTGTGAATACTCATAAATGGTTGGGATCACCTTCCATCAAGTGACCTACTTGCTCGTTTGGCAGCGCTTGCTTTAAACAAGGAGCGAGCATCTCCTGCCCTTGACATAAATAAATTTTAAGCTATACAAGCGCTGTAGGCAATTTTACAGAATACTGTAACATGATTTAAAAGCTAAAAGCAGAGCCAGAATTTACACCTCTCGAACTTAAAGGCATAAACGCTTCTTCATTATATCTTTATTACATAAATATGCACTTACGACTGTTATTCCCAAAGGAGTAGGCAGAGATGTAACTAGTACACCCACATATTGCCAAGCCACATTACTATACCGTGCACTTATTCCAGAATCGAATGCATTTCGTGATATAAAAACCCAATATGACTTTTATTCGACCCGGGGAACAAAACCCAAGACAATGACAAGCAAGAACCAAACCTCAGCACAGCAGTCTTACCGCGTAGCAAAGCAACTGCGCCAGTCATATATTTATATACTTAAATGCCCAAATATTAAAGTACGATGAGAAAAACAGATATTCTTTTCCACAGGATAATTGGTATGTTAACAAAAACGTACTGAATACAAAAAAGGTTAGCCAATGTATATGTAACAATACGGGAATTTGCGGAAGTTTCTTCCTGATTACCGTAGTTGAGGGTGAATGTGTTGTTATAGTTTCAAGGATGTGGTGTACAGTTTATCGTAATGCTTGTTGGCCTTTAGACGGTTCGATATAAATAACAGAAGAAGATATTTCATCCAATTAATAGAATAAAGTTGCATCTGTAAAACTTTTCAGTATAATGTTCTAAAGGTATGTAATATGTATGATTTCGATAATTCTTTCATTAAAACAGTAAATAATAACTTTTTAACAGAAATCAAAGTTGTTTATTGTTAATTTTATCTTCTTACTTTTTTTGCGTCGGTATTATTTTTGTTGAAAAATATCTCACAAACTATTTTATTTATCGCTCTTGCTTCCGCTTCAACACCGACCAAATCCGTAGGCGCACGACTTAGAAAATAGGCGTCGAGTCGTTTATTTTCGCAGTTTAATTAGCTCTGGGCGCTTTTTCTGGGTATCAGTGACATTTTGCGTGGGATAAGAAATAATAGTTCTAACTCCATCGCCATAATGAAGTGAAATAAGAAAGATGTATATTATGACAATACCAATTAAAAGGCTATCACAACTGAACGATGACTTAAATATAATATTATAAATATTAGTTTTTTTAACGACAACTAAGAAGCAATTCATTGGTGTCCTTTATGGCAACAAAATGAAATTAAGCAGATCGAAATTGTGATCAGATATCGAAAAATGCTTTGCATTGTAAATTCATTTTTTTACCGACTTAATTTAGACTTACGGTGGTATACCTGGGTTAGTACCACCGCTTTGTCTATTTCTGCCGCCAAGCAACAGTAAGTGTAAAGAACGTTGAAGCCAGTGAATTTACTGGGCATAATAAGGCTTACCATCTTATATCTCGTGGTGACGAGCGCAGTTCAGTGCCATGCAGTACTTGTGTTGCTTCGGATTATGAGCAGTCGTGACGCTTACCATCAGGCGAGCTACTTGCTCGCCTCGTAATTTAATTGAATTAAAGAAAAATAGCTTAATACGGGCCAAAGTATCTAATCAACTCGCAAATAGAAAAATTTACGGTCATAAAATCATATATTTTATGTTCACATATTCGCAGTTTCTCAGAGTTCACCTTAAACTTATACCAACGAGTAAAAGTGGAATTTCAGAATCATTGGACACTGAATGAAAGTGCTATAAAAGATTTACTTTTATATCTCGACCATAATATCTGGGTAATAAAAATATTCGACGAAACCTGCACTAGACACATCAAGTTTATATGGCTCGTGAGATATAGAAAAATGAGTGGCCCAAGCCTCTGGGACGGTAGTGGATGAGTTTTAAAATACGTGTCTGCGTAGAATTGAGATGAATGGCTCCATTTCAAGTACGTAAACTTCTCTTGTGCTTTAGCGTTTTTATTTAAAGATTATGGTGTTTTTTTATTTCATTGAATAACGAGACCTGCCTATAACTAGAAGCAACGTCACACAGAACTTTGAATTACAAAGCACTGCATGGCACTGAACTGCGCTCGTCACCCGGAGACATAATATGTTAAGTCTCATAATGCACAGTAATTTCACTGGCTTCAATGTCCTTCAAACCGAAACACAACAGTGCTTACACAATGTTGCTTGGCGGCAGAAATAGACAAAGCGGTGGTACCAACCCATACGGCCTCTCGCATACGAGGGACCTACCACCTTGATTTTAGTCCTGACAGTCAGGAGACGCAGAATCTCCTTTAGTCGAAATTTTATTTGGTCTATACAATGCCTACTTACAAATGCAATGTAGTCACTATTAGATAGGGAGCCGTAGAGTAACCGATCCACTTGACTACTATCAAGCTCATTTTCCGTGAGTAGCTTCGTTTCGATGAGACGCCCAACAATTCCCTATGCGAAAATTCTCTACTGTGGTAGCTAACAGAGGTAGCAAGGATTAAATACGTCGATTTGATGAGTCCCAAAAATTTATTACTAACAGGTTATTTTTTTGTTAAATCTGATGATAACTATCTAAATTATTCGAAAAGATATTTGTCCTACAAAATGTATGGTTTGATCAAAGAGTCCCCCCCTTCCAACATGTATCGATAACGAGGTCATCAAAAATGATTACTAACCAGCTGCTTTTTATTACTTACTTAATATGTATATAATTCAACAGTCATATTGTCCTACAAATTGCGTGGTACGTTATCCCGGTCCTACGCTCAGAAATTGTTAATACCACAAGACCATTTTTCTCATTACTAACTGTAGGACAAAAGTATTACATAATAGGTTAGTGTGTTCTCTACCCAAATGAAACAATGTCCTACAAGAAAACAGGTATGTATCACTAGTCCGACAAGAATTGTAATTTTTTCGTTTTCCTATTGGGGTATTTGACTATGTTTAATTTTATACATTATTTTGTCTTTATTGGATAATAATACCAATTATAAACTATTTTGCGAAAACAGAATTGAAATTGGTTAAAAAATGAGGTTGTAGTTCATGTTTTAAATGTTGGTATGAGCAAAAGTGGGCGTGTAGTGGGAAAATCTCACTATCTCCCTCGCACGCGTGCATCGTAATGGCGAGACCTTGCTTGTGACGTAACATGCCATGTCGTGTATCCTTTTTCCGTCATGCGATAACTAACCCTTCCAGCAAATTGAAATGGATTGTAACTTATTTATTTTTACTTAATTTATATAATTCTTTCATTAATAGATTTCGGGAAACGTAACTTATTGGTTAAAATAATAAAAAAAAATCTAGTCAAATACCCTTTTGTAACATACGAGACAGTGAAAACACCTTTTTTTAAATAACTTATTTTTTTTTGTAAACTAGTACAACAATTAAGTAAATAAATACAGTAGCTACAAAAATGTATTATTTATTTAAAATTTATTATGTATTTACATATAAAAAAAACAATGGGGTGCACTCCGGGAGTGCCGGCAGAAGTGAAAACTTAAACATTAACGTTGTGCATTTTTGAATATTTTGGAATGAAGAGGGAATAATTTCACACGAATTGCTTTATTTATCAGCATAAAAGTACTATCATTTACATATGTGATTAAACACAATATTCATTTATTGCGCTATCGTACACAAAAATATCAATTTATATTACATAACAAAGTCCGGTCAAAGTCATGTCAAAGTCCGGTTAAAGTCCGGTCATAGTCCGGTCAAAGTCCAATCAAAGTCCGGTCAAAGTACACACTATCGTAGACAAAAATGACAATTTAAATTACAGTACCTGGGCGACCGAGCTCTGCTCGGGTGAAAAAAAAGTAGTATTATTATTCGCCAATAGATGTCAGGAATTAAGTCTAACCTCAAAGCAAACACTCATTGACTTCGTGTTACTTAACAACGCCATCTGCTGTTGTGCTCACAAAAAAGTAGTATTATTATTTGCCAATAGATGTCAGGAAGAGTCATTTTTTTCTTCCAAGTTTATGTTTAAGTTGATAAAACACGAATAAAATGACATTTCCTAAAAATGATTCCTAGCTAGATCGATTTATCGCCCCCGAAACCCCCTATATACTAAATTTCATGAATTTCGTTAGAGCCAATTCCGAGATTCCAATTATATATATATATATATATATACATATACAGGACAATATGACTGTTAAATTATATGAATATTAACTAAGTAAAAACAAAAAAATCTGCTGGTTAGTAATCATACCTATTGGAAGGAGTGGCTTCCAATAGGTATCGATAACGAGGTCATAAAAAATGATTTGAATATTGTCCTACAAATAAAATAATAAATTTTTGAGTATCATCAAATCGAAAAATTCTATCCTTGCTACCTCTGTTAGCTACCACAATAGAGAATTTTCGCATAGGGAATTGTTCGGCGTCTCATCGAAACGAAGCTACTCACGGAAAATTAGCTTGATAGTAATCAAGTGGATCAGCTGGCCCAGGGACTCCGGACCAGTACCTTGTATGCCAGAAGATAATTCTTCAAAAGATGGACTTTGGGGACCATCAAACCAGTAATATTCATATTTATCATCAATTATTGCCCATCCGAAATAATTACATACATGTTGGAAGGGGGGGACTCTATGATCAAACCATAAATTTTGTAGGACAAATATTTTTTCCAATAATTTAGATAATTATCTTAAGATTTAACAAAAAAATAACCTGTTAGTAATAAATTTTTCGGACTCATCAAATCGACATATTTAATCCTTGCTACCTCTGTTAGCTACCACAGTAGAGAATTTTCGCATAGGAAATTGTTGGGCGTCTCATCGAAACGAAGCTATTTACGAAGATTCAGCTTGATAGTAATTAGTTTTACATCAAGGATCTGTACTACTACTTTTGAGCGTAGGACCGGGATAACGTACCACGCAATTTGTAGGACAATATGACTGTTGAATTATATACATATTAAGTAAGTAACAAAAAAAAAAGCAGCTGGTTAGTAATCATTTTTGATGACCTCGTTATCGATACATGTTGGAAGGGGGGGACTCTTTGATCAAACCATACATTTTGTAGGACAAATATCTTTTCGAATAATTTAGATAGTTATCATCAGATTTAACAAAAAAATAACCTGTTAGTAATAAATTTTTGGGACTCATCAAATCGACGTATTTAATCCTTGCTACCTCTGTTAGCTACCACAGTAGAGAATTTTCGCATAGGGAATTGTTGGGCGTCTCATCGAAACGAAGCTACTCACGGAAAATGAGCTTGATAGTAGTCAAGTGGATCGGTTACTCTACGGCTCCCTATCTATATGCTATGCCAGAATAAAAAAAGTCTTGGACTCAATATAATGTTATTTTTACAAATATCTCTTTAAATTATTTCGTAACGGGATTTTATTGGAACGCAATAACTTCCATAATTTTTCATCAAATTAAATGATTCAAACACCATTTTAAAACTTATATTTGCCGCTGTTGACAATAAATAGATAAATGTTTCAAAATTATAAGTGTTGCCAAAAAAAGAAACAAAAGTAACAATTCCATCTGTAGACAGTGCAATCAACAAATTTGTTGTACCTATTGTTAATTTAGGACTACATTATTAAGTTATGTAATTGACCACCTAGTATACATTTATTGCAACAATATATCCGTAACTTCTTTAATACGAAACAAATAAGTATCAAGAAAATTGTTTTTTTACTCAAAAGTCACAAACGCACCAATAGATTATGCAAAATGAGCAAATCCTAACAAAATCGTCTAGAAAAATCCAGTTCTATTTTTAAAATGCCGTAAAAACAAAACAAAGAACATTTTGTTTAAAATAAACAGCAATAGAAATCTGTACTGGATTAGATCAAAAATTTAAATGGAAATGAGGATGACGTCATAACGTTAACGTGGGTGGTTATCGGTTTCAGAAAACCCTACAGTCCGTCCGGCTTAGTGGAATGGCACCTTTTTGGCAAACAATAGAGTCCTTATATTAGCGCTGTGTCAATGTAATATTGAGAGGTGTGGGAGGATCCCCGGAATCCCAGGGATTAATGAAGAATTTGGTTTGAAAATAGAATATATTATTGAGACTGCAATGACGAAGAGTAATTAGAAACAGAGACTAGAGTTTTGGTGGGAATTCTGACAGTGCGGTTCATCGCTTATTTTAATTTATTTCAATAACTAGTTTAAAGTTGTGTTTGTTGTATAAAAGTTGTGTGGATTTGTTCAATAAACATTGACGGTGATGAACAGTGTATGGAAACATTGAAATAAGTAAATTAAGCATCGTACTGAAAGGAGTTAACACCAAAACTCCGGCAAGACTTTGAAATCGACCGCACCCGTGTTTCATCGTTCTTGTGAACTTATAAAGGTACAAGTTGGAAGCCGACGACATGACGCAGCAGCAGACGACGTGTAGTCGCTTCATGTCGTCACGACACGTCGTTACGACCTGTCGCTGCAGTCATGATTTCGAACCCGACTGCAGACGGCAACAGCAGATGGAATCCAGTTGGTACCGAGTGTTCCGGGAAACAAGATACATTTTTTTATATCTTTTATTAGAAGAGGAAGAAGACGATGATGACTTGTTTTTGTTGTACTTGTACAGAAAAAGACGAGAAGCCATACTTAAATGCAGAACAAGTGAGGAAACCTATTTAATATTGATTAAAAACCATTTGGAAAGCGATATTAAAGAATTCAGACAGTATTGTCGTTTGAATCTTGAAATTCATTTTGAAAAGAAACTCGCTGGACGTGTCGTCAGCGGCACTACTGATCCGCGGTCGGACGACACTGGCGTCTGCCGCTCGACGACGCGTCGCTAGCTTCGTGTCGCTGACTACGGATGTAATTTCATAGAAATACATAGAAACCAGTAGTGTCGCTGCGACACGTCGTCTGCTGCTGCGTCATGTCGTCCGCTTCCAACTTGTACCTTAACTTGAGAATATATTATACTTGACACTGGCAAAATGCATAATAATGCGAAAAAAAGAAGAAACAGAGACTAAATTCTCTTTATACAGTATCTATATAGCGTTTTACTGTCTCGCGTCAGAAGCCGGACTACAACGTATAAAACGCCGACGTTGCTTCATTTTCAAATTTTTCTACAAGAATTTGAAAATGGAACATTGTCGGCATCTAATTGTGTTATACAACGCGGACGGGGACTACGGATGGGACGCAAACAACTTGGATACACATAAGGAATCGTAGTCTTGCGCGAGCCAATGGCGTTTAGAACAAGAAAGTGTATAGATAATTACATAAATTTAATTAAACACATATAATTATGGTAACCTGTTCGTAATGAGTACATCCGCGGTAGCCTTGGTGTCTGCGACTTGGTAGACAAACTCCAAGAATGTCGGTTTAGGCGGTTTGTTCATGTTTTGAGGAAATCGCAGGAGTACGTCGGTCGCAAATGCCTGTGCCAGATCGTATCAGGAGTACGATCACTTGGACGGCTCAAAAAGGCGAATTGACGTATTGGTGGGAGACATGAGAGCTAATGGTCTCACTACAGAGGATACTAAAGATCGAGCGAAATGGAAGCGATTAAACTAAATTAACAACGTGATACGGAAATGTGTGGTCATATTAATGTAAATTTTAATATGACCACACCTTTCCGTGTCACGTTGTTAATTTAGTTTCATTTTACTTAAAACCCACATTTATTCATTAATTATTTTTAATTGCTATTAGTAATAATTTATTCAAACAAGACAATGGTCAATTTTGGGTAGTAGAGACGCTACGCTGTAGACAGTTTTGTCTGCAACTTGAATGGCCCGTACGACCGAGTCGTTACCTCTTTGTCATAGAAAACCTATGTAAAGTAGCGGCTTGCTGAAGCCCAAATTGTCTATCCCCTTCTTAATCCCTTAATTATTCCTTTCCTTTAGGGTCGGACACGCGACCACTATTCTTCTAGTATCGTAGGTTTACATGAGACGTGGGGATCACGTTCCATCAAGTGACCCACTTACTCCCTTGCTGGTATATGCTAAAAAAAAATCGATTAAATATGTATATCGATATACAGGTACAGCACTAGCTAGCTCTCAACATCAGGGCTGTCGTCAGTCCTTCGTCACTAGTCGCTTAACCTCGAGAGCGCGAGTGCAACCGGACTTGACACGCCGATGTGCACACGACTGGGCACACTCAATTCACGATACAGGTCAACGGTTCAACAAACGTATAATAACGGCTGTGAAGCGAGAGGCCGCGGGTTCGATCCCCGCACCAAGACAAATATTTGTGTGATCCACAAATATTTGTTTCGGGGTCTGGGTGTTGTGAGACCGAAAGTCTCTCTTAGTTCCTGATACCTACGACACAAGACTCGTATCTTACTGTGGGGTCAGGACTATGTATGTGACTGTTGGGTGTATTTATTTATTTAATATTGCATGCAAAAGTCAATGGCCAACCTTTTTTTGCTAATAGCTTTCCGGCGCGGTTTCACTCGCCACATATAATTAAAGTTAGGGTTCAAAAATTGAGGGAGTTTGGGTGATATGCGGAAAATCTTAAAAAAATAAATAAGAATCGTAACCCGATTGCAGCGCCACCTACTGGGTCCAATTGTGAAACCGAGAGGTCGTGGGTTCGATTCCCGCACGAAGAGAATTTTTTGTGTGATCCACAAATATTTGTTCGGATCTGGGTGTTATTATTGGGCATTATGAGACTTAACATCTTATGTCGCGGGGAGACGAGTGCATTTCAGTGCCATGCAGTGCTTTATAACTCAAAGTTCTGTATGGTGTTGCTTCTGTTTATGGACAGGCGTGGCGCTTACAATTAGGCGAGCAACTTGCTCGTTATTCAATTAAATAAATAAAAAATCTCCCCAAGAGGTTGATGTCAGGGAGGCAACCGGTCGTAAAAACTACAAGCCATATATTTCCGTAACATGTGTTAAAAAGCATGTTGCGCTGACCCCACTACGAGTGGGATAAGGGCAGATGGAAGAAGAATTTTATATACAAATCGCAATACATTTTAATTTTCAAAATAAATAACTTCCTGTAAAATGATTCACCGTAATCTGAGCAAACACAATTATGTACACAGAATGTAAAAAAATATATTTCCTTTCGCAACCGTATGAAGGTATAAGCCCCAATTTTTATTCGGATTGTAATTTCTTTGCCCCGCGACCCACATTGCTCCTAATTTGATGACTTCGCTGTATTATCTGTATTGGAATCATAAATCTCGAGGATTGCTTCTTTTTTAAATATATAACCAGAGTCGCTACCATAAGAAGATGGGATAACAATAGAAATGTCATAACTATTGAAGACTATTTTTTATTAGCATTTTTATAGCATAAGCTGGCAAACCAGCGAGTGGGTCACCTGATGGTAAGTGATTACCGCCCATGTACGCCCACAATACCAGAAGAATCATGGGCGTGTTGCTGACTTTAACGGGAAGCGATAATTAATGGATTGGGACGGCGAGGGCTATTTGGGCCTCCAGATGTTTTATTTGCCGTACGGAACGCAGCAGCAAGCCGATACTTTATGTCTTTATGAAACAGTGGTAACGACCCGATCGAGCCGGCCCATTCATGCTGTAGACAAAACTGTCTACAGCTTGAATATACTTTTGTATAACCTTCTAGAAGTCTCATTACACTTAACCTTGGGCTATTTCAACTCATGAGCACAACTGTACCCTGCTTGAGTTGCAGTCTCGTTTGCCTCGACACGTCGCAACGCCGCCAGCTGTATCGGCCGGTCCACTGCGCATATTTAGATCATATTACGCTGAAATTTCCGCAAACGCATAAGCCTTTAGATGTTCTACAGGGTACAGGGATTTGATATTTTTTTTACAATTCTGGATAGTCAATGTCTAGACATTAAAAGAGAGGCCATAAGCCATGAGTTCGTTTCGGCATTTCTTCTCATGGCATAGCTACCAAATGCCGATAAAACATTTGAGGGTTCGTACATAAACCACAGACCATAAATCTGACTCGCCCATGGCTGCTTTTTACACTGGCAATAAATTTGTATACCTCACCACCGTAACTACACCGTAAAGGATGCAAATCTCTGTATAAGTTCACCCTTGCAGATATTAATTAAATATATATAGAATTTATTTTTAGACATTGAGCTAGGGGTTGGTTTTGATGATACAGTCTTATAAGGGAAGCAAAGTTGACCACAACTTTGCTGCGAATTACGTTGTCAGGCACGTCGAAGGTTACAGTCTCACTGTTAAAGTGAAGCGATAGCGATTTTTGAAAGATATCGGAATATTATTCTCTTTTGAGGAGTAACACACCTCTTTTGGCTCTCCCACATTCGTCTTCTTGTACAAGAAGTTAACATTTATGTATTAAAATCTTCAATTTTCTGCTATCTAAATTGTTATTACTTTTTAAAAAAAGTAATAACAATTTAGATCCGTCCAGAAAGTACGAACGAAGGCTGAAAAGCTTTCGAAACGTCGGAATCAAAAGTTAATAAAAAAGCGCGATAAAATCTGTTTGAATTAGTTTTATTTCAATGTGTAATATTCGCGTAAACATAAGAAATCATGAAATAAACTACCATTAACTTCCTTTCTGTCCACCCACAAAGTGGAGCTTTTACGGTTTTTAGCCAAGGTTACGAAATCCTCATTGGTCATAGTCACCATGAAGATCGATACTGGTTCCGAAACGGAATTCATCAAACAATTGACTATAACGTCATATTGTGTACATAAAAATGACGTTATAGACATTACACAATCACTAAAATGAATAGTTCACTTTACTAAATATATTGTACCAAGAGGTCACGATAGACAGCAGCTTGACTGTGCCGCCTAGTACTCCTATCGTACATGAGCATGGAAAAAAATGGGTGACGGTAACCACTTACCATATAGCAAGCGACAGCTTGTCTGCCTTCGAAGGTCAATACATAATCCTTCAGTTGCCTCTTACAATTTTGACACTATTAATGAGAAAGAATCAATAGTCTATCGCTTGCAGTGTGACTGCGAGCGAACAACACCCATACTTAATAAACAAGTTCTGCAGTAAACCGCAAAGGAAAGTTGGGCTACACTTAAGACTTGCCTATGACAAACATATGTATATCGCAATATTGTTTATATGGCAGAAAATGTAAACAATGATCGTAAGACCCTAGGTCTTGATATTATGTTGTATCTCCCAAACTGTTTTTTTTTATTTGGTCACTATTTCAGCTATTGATATAGTTTTAAAGTAAATTATGTTATGTAATTATTTATGTAGCTAAAATAGTCCTGTACATCTAGTACGAGTTTACAATAAGTTCACAGATTTTATATAATTACTATTATCGTAGTATAGTCGGAAGTATAGTACATATTCGGAAGCCCAATTCCTCCCTTCCCAATTCCTAATTATCCCTTTCCCTTAAAGTCGGCAACGCGCCTATAATTCTTCTGGTGGTGGGCGTACATGGGCGATGGAGATCACTTACCATCAGGTGACCCACTTGCTCATTTGACGGCTTATGCTTTAAAAAAAATAATAATAGTCTCATCATCATCATCATCATCAGCCACAAGACGTCCACTGCTGAACATAGGCCTCTCCCAAAGATTTCCAGACCGACCTGTTGGAAGCAGCCTGCATCCAGCGACTTCCTGCGATCTTTATCAGGTCGTCTGTCCACCTTGTAGGTGGACGTCCAACGCTGCGCTTGCCAGTACGTGGCCTCCATTCCAGAACCTTTCTGTCCCATCGGTTGTCGGTTCTGCGAGATATGTGGCCTGCCCACTGCCACTTGAGCTTGCTAATTCGCTGAGCTATGTCGGTGACTTTCGTTCTTCTACGGATCTCCTCATTTCTGATTTGATCACGTAGAGAAACACCGAGCATAGCTCTCTCCATAGCTCGCTGAGTGACTGTGAGCCGTCTTATACGGCCCATATTTAGAGGCCACGTCTCAGTGCCGTATGTCATCACTGGTAACACACATTGATCGAAGACTTTAGTCTTCAGGCACTGAGGTATTTTGGACGAGAAGACCTTGCCAAGTTTCCCGAACGCTGCCCAGCCGAGCTGGATTCGACGATTGACCTCTCTCTCGAAGTTGGACCTGCCTAGTTGGACTACTTGTCCTAGATAGACATATTCGTCGACAACTTCGAGAGATGAGCTTCCAACAGCAATCGGGGTGGGCACAACATGGACGTTCGACATCACCTTCGTCTTGTCCATGTTCATCCTGAGGCCCACCCGTTGAGAAACTCTGTTGAGGTCTTCGAGCATTGTACTCAGGTCTTCCAGCGATTCCGCAAGGACCACGATATCGTCGGCAAAGCGGAGGTGAGTCATGTACTCGCCATTTATGTTGATGCCGAATCCTTTCCAGTTCAAGAGCTTGAAGGCATCTTCCAGCGCGGCAGTGAACAGTTTCGGAGAAATAACATCTCCCTGTCTCACGCCTCTCTGTAGTGGAATAGCCTTCGTACTCTGTTCTTGTACTCGGACCGACATGGTGGCGTTGTTGTACAAGCACCTCAACACTTCGATATACCGATAGTCGATGTGGCACCGCTGGAGAGCCTGCAGCACTGCCCAGGTCTCGATCGAATCGAAGGCTTTCTCATAGTCCACAAACGCTAAGCAAAGTGGCAAGTTATACTCCTCGGTTTTTTGTATAACCTGCCGCAGCGTATGAATGTGGTCTATGGTACTATAACATTTTCGGAAACCGGCTTGTTCGGGAGGCTGGAAGTCATCTAACTTGCGCTCGAGACGATTCGTGATAACCCTCGAAAACAACTTATACACATGGCTCAGGAGTGAGATGGGCCTGTAATTCTTTAACAAGGTATTGTCACCTTTCTTGAAGAACAGTACCACCGCACTCCTGTTCCATGCCTCAGGCGTTACGCCCTCGAGCAGAACGGAATTAAAGAGCTTCTGAAGGACTTTCAGTACCGGCGCTCCGCCCGCTTTCAGAAGCTCTGCAGTAATTCCGTCCTCGCCCGGCGCCTTGTTGTTTTTGAGCTGTCCGAGGGCCATCCGAATCTCGCACAAGCTGATGTCCGGGATGTCTTCGCTGTAGTGCCGGACCAGCTCGGCTCTTGGATCTTTAGCCGAGCAGGTAACGGGTTTGGCAACCGAGGTATAAAGCTGTCCGTAGAAGCTCTCGATCTCTCTCAACACCTCTGCCTTGGTCGATGCTACACTGCCATCTTCCGTCTTCAGCTTTGTCATTCGGCTTTGCCCAATAGACAGGTCCTTTGCAAACACTTTGGAGCCTTTGTTTTGCTCAATCGTCTCCTTTATGCTCGCGGTGTTGTGAGCGCGGACGTCGTGTCGCAAGGATTTCCATATTCGTCTATTGAGCTGCCGATATGCCTCAGCGTCATCGGAAGACTGCAGCGCCATAGATCGACGTTCGGCCATGAGCTCGAGCGTCGAGACCGAGAGTTTCTGAGGTCGATTTTTACGACGGGGTCTAAAGAATTTAGAACCCACCGTGCGGACAGCTTCTACCAACCCGTCATTGAATTCGTCCACAGTTACGCAGCTATCTAGGCAAGAGAAGCGGTTTGCCAGTTCAAGCTGAAAGCTCTCGGGGTTTTGAATATGGGCGCGAGTAGGGCGGAGTATAGACCTCATCAAGCGACGTCTTTCTACCTTGACGTCGATACTCAATGTGCCCCTTACCATTCGGTGATCGCTTCCGATTTTCACCCTGTTGATCACCGAGACATCATTGAGTATCCGTCTCTTCGTCGTCAAGATGAAGTCTATCTCGTTCCTTGTAGAACCATCCGGGCTCATCCAGGTCCATTTCCTGTGAGGCGGCTTCTGAAAGAAAGAGTTCATCGCAAAGAGCCCCTCTTTCTCCAGGAAATCGGCCAGCCTTTGTCCCCTGTGGTTTCGTTGCCCATATCCAAATTGCCCCACTCTCAGCTCCTCATCTCTTCTCTTGCCCAGTTTTGCGTTAAAATCCCCCATAACAACATTGAAGTAGGTTTCGGAGGTGTGTATGGCCCGACTAATGTCGTCATACATCTCCTCTACTTCCTCATCTGGGTGTGTCGAGGTCGGCGCATATACCTGTATGACCTTCAACGAATATCTCTCACATATTCTGAGTATAAGGTATACTACCCTGCTCGACACACTTTCGATGGTAACGATGTTGTTAACGAGGGACTTGTGGACGAGAAATCCGACACCACCTCGAGATTGTTGATCGCCACCCCGGTAGTAGAGTAGGTTACCAGACTTGAGGATTATCGTGTCCTCCCCGTTCCTTCGGACTTCTGATAATCCCAAGATGTCCCATCGTAACCTACTCATTTCTTCTTCCAGCTCAAGGATCTTCTCGTCAGTCCTCATAGTGCGAATGTTGTGTGTTACCAGGGCCAGTCGTCGTCGGGGGTGGTAGCGGGATCTTACCCGGGGATTCTTAGCACCCCCTGCCCCGCCGTTACCGTAGCTGCTACCAGAACTAGGAATAGCGGGGCTGCCGGGGACTGGGGGCCTGGTTCTTGTCTGACTTATCATAAGGAGGTTTTGCCGTTACTCGCCACGCTTGGCAGGCGGGTTGGCGAGCGCAGAGGCGTAGCTTCTTGCGCTGAAGATGCTGCTGCCCATCATCAGCCTGTCGCATTTAGCTACGCCATCACTACGATGGTTATACCGCCATCAGCCGGTCGCCAGAGCCTCGTCCGTTAACCAGCAGGGTGCACCACGGGCAGGTGAGGTTGGCTTGGAGTCCCGAAGACGGTGGTTGGACCCCCTTACACCCCTAATAATAGTC
Organism: Amorpha juglandis; assembly: GCA_949126905.1. Classification (NCBI taxonomy): domain Eukaryota; kingdom Metazoa; phylum Arthropoda; class Insecta; order Lepidoptera; family Sphingidae; genus Amorpha; species Amorpha juglandis. The sequence goes on from OX421368.1 coordinate 4,215,103, forward strand.
TATTGTCTAGTATTACTAAAAGAAACTAATGATATAAAATTACTCATACTATACACTGTAGATAGTTTTGTCTATAGCATGAATGGGCCGGCTCGACCGGGTCGTTATCACTATCTCACAGAAAACCGCAAAATAGCGGCTTGCTGCTGCCTTTCGTACGGTGAGTGAGATATCCGGAGGCTCAAATCCTCCTCCCCTACCCAATCTTTTAATTATACAATTCCTTTAAGGCCGGCAACGCGCCCATGATTCTACTAGCATTGTGGGCGCACATGGGCGTTGGAGATCACTTTCCATTAGTATTATTTTATTTAAAAAAAAAATAATTAAACATAAAATTTAATCGGAGGTAGTGAAACATGCGCTTATTATTAACAACATAATAAGTTAAAAGACTTTCCTTTTCAGGTTTAAATTTAAATTATTTTCTGATTTAGATATTACATGCATAATAACCCAAAAATAAATGATTGTAATAGGTATAAATAAATTATTTCTTACATAAAGGCATTAACCCCCGTATTCGTAAACATTATGAGACCTCATAGTGAGTGCGAGCGCATAGATACGATTTCTAAATAGATAAATAAATACACCCAACAATCACACACATAGTCCTGACCCCACAGTAAGATACGAGTACAGTGATACGAGTCTTGTGTCGTGGGTATCAGGAACTACAGGAGACTTTCGGTCTCACAACACCCAGACCCGAAATAAATATTTGTGGATCACACTCACCCGCTTCGCTACGGAGGCAGTCAGTGATAGTTTTTGGCACAAAATAAAAACGCAAAAGCAGGTACACAGAATTCGTCATTCGGTAAAGAGTTTACTCAAGTGTTGTTTGTGGCGGCTCTAGTACCAACAACTCTGTTCCATTTTCAGAATTACTCAGTTCAAATATCTCTCATCACAAGTACTCAACAGAAAATCTCAACATCCAACCTCACTTACCGTTTCAAAGGCCACACAAGTACACATATCAAAAGCAAGTATAATGTACATGCACTTGTGACAAGCACTTGCTGTAACATGAGACGTAATCTTGCACAACCGGTCTGAAATACGAACGTCATGCTCCAAAGAATCATACCGAGTTGCGTAGGGAAATTGCTTTTCAACGTGTCTTTGTACTTCCGTGTTTGTGGAAAAAAAACGCTTTCACTATGTTTTTAATTTCGTCTCCATATTTTTAAGGTTATTTTAAAATACTAATTTTTTATAGTCACCGTTGTATGTATGGTGCTAGGTTTAAAATGCAATACAAGGTCTTATAAAATGATAGGTCCCTCGTATGCGAGAGGCCGTCTGTGTTGGTACTACAGTGTATGCACTGTTGTGTTTCGGTTTTTAGAACATTGAAGCCAGTGAAATAACTGGGCATTATGAGACTTAACATCTTTTGTCTCGGGGTGACGAGCGCAGTACAGTGCCATGCAGTGCTAATTCAAAGTTCTGTGTGGTGTTGCTTCTGTATATGAGCAGGCGTAGCGCTTACCATCAGGCGAGCAACTTGCTCGTCTCGTCATGTTAGTTAGAAATAGAGAGCGAAAAGGTCAAACTTATTACACCTATTTATTTGCCTTGTTGGGGATTAAAAATGCTTTATTTGTCAATCAATTTTATACTAACACTATTTACTTGGTATCTTTCATATTAAATAGCCACGGGTAATGAAATAATAGATAACTAACACTCACACACATAGCCCTGACCCCACAGTAAGATACGAATCACATGTTGTGGGTGTCAGGAACTACGAGAGACTTTCGGTCTCACAACACCCAGACCTGTAAAAATATTTGTGGATCAGACAAATATTTGTCTCAGTGCGGAGATCGAACCCGCGGCTTCTCGTTTCATAGTCGGCTACTCGCCCACTACGCAATAGAAGCTGTCCTCTAATAATATAATATAATGTCTATACTCTTGAAATTACTTAGCACATCAAGCTTAGCGGTGACGATAGCTCCCTTTCATTAAGAGGTCCTGAGGTACATTGTGTGTAAACACTACACAGCTACACTTTAGAACTCGCTTTATCTCACTGACCCATCTGTCCCAGGTAGATCTACCCGTCAACAACTTTGGAAAATAGTTTGGGAGTTACTGTAATGACAAGGTTGGTTCACACGTAAGTTCACATTGTATGCCTGAGGCTGCGGACTCGAAGTCAGCGGCAAGCGGCGGCGGCGCGAGTGCGGCGCGTTCAAATGCATAGATTTAAATGGACCCGGCCTCGAAAGCAGCGGCGCGGCGCGGACGCGAGGAGCGACGTACGAGCGGCGCGCGCCAGTCGAGCGGCGCCTGCACGTCTGCATTGACGTAGAGCTGTGTATTTTCAAAAATGTCCGCCGACGTGGTGGAGCAAATTATTTCAATGATTTTTTTATATGGAACATCATATTCACATCAATTTCGTTCGCGAACAGACACAAATTTCTCATAGTACAACACTACGCCGCTCTAGCGCCGCGCGATCAGCCCGCTGACTTCGAGACCGGGTGTCCGCCGCTGCCGCGCCGCCGCCGCTTGCCGCTGACTTCGAGTCCGCGGCCTGAAGGGGGCAGACCGCAGAAGTATTATACAGGGTTACTTTCAAAACACCAACAACCTCGCAGGACTAGATAGCTAACCCCATATGGAACAACTTTTGTTCTACGACTTTTGATAATTTGTTAGATTTTACTTCAATTAGTACCTAGTAAAATTATTAATGCTTATTACGCAAACGAAGTCAGAGGCACGAATAGTTTATGCTTAGAATAAGCAAATTTAATTATTATTATTATGAAAGAGATTATCATTATCATATTATGTGTTTTAATTAAATCATTTTAACAGGCTCGCTGGCGCAGTTGTATTACGTAAGCGATACGACTGCAGTGTTGGGTTCGATTCCGAGTCGGGTAAAGTGATATGGGTCTTTCTATCACGAAATGCTCAGTATCAGCCCTGGAGTCTGGAATTGTGTCCATTATGGTGATAATCTCGCCCCCATCACATCATAGAATGGAAAAACGCTCGGCGAAATGTGGGTGTACTGGTTAACCTCTGCCTACCCCTTCGGGGATTATACAGGCGTGATTGCCTGCATTTAACAGTCATTTAAGAACATTATTGTGTTGTGATTAGATTAATTTAAATAATTGAACTCCATTTGTCCCTCTTTGTACTTTACATTTGAAATACAAAGTGTATTTAAGAATTTTTGAATTAAAACGAAATGGAGAAATTCAATATAAAGTTTTGTGTGTACTTTTCCAAATTTTAATTTTAAATACAAAATACAGACTGAAAGAAAAACTATTTATAAAATCTACTTAACCGATGATTTATTGTTAGAAAATCGCTGCAAGAAATTCAAAAAGTTTTTAATAAAAATGTGTATATTGCGAGGACCAATTAGAATCTAATCGTCGTTAATATTATTTTAATTTTTAGTGTTAGGTAAAGTTAAATAAATAAATTACAATACAATAACATAATCGCAACGAGTGTGCCGTAATTTTTTTATTACTCCGTACTCCGTCATCTGATCGTAACCAAATTTGTATAAGACCACATCGCGGCTACATTATATCCGTAAATATTTTTTTAACAAAATGGCGGAAAAATCCACACAAATACATAGAATAAGAAAAAAAAGTTTTTGTTTGAAGTCGATTAAAAATCTAATTTCGACACTCAGTGACGTCAATCAACTTTAATTTACATTCAGTCATTTCTTAGAATTTAGTCATTTCTTAGAATTCAGTCAAGTCAAGATTGTTCATTTTAAAGTCAATTAAAGTCATTACTTGGAACTAGTTCCACGCTCAAAGCCAGTTAACGCTTTATGCTCTGATACAGAATACAGAAAATGCTGCGTTACTGCGTACAGAAATTATCTTAATTAACGTCTCTAACGAGTAATGGAATTCTAAGAATTAACTTATCCTCTGATAATCATAGCTAGTCTGCGAGTGCGTCAATAAGAGAATAAAAAGGAACAAGCAAAATCTAAATCAATTCGAGATGTCTGTCAGTATCGCCTATAATAATTCAAAAATCTACACAAATAAAACTCCGGAAAATAAGAACCAAAACTATAAAAGAAACATGGGCCAAATCAATGGTCATAAATTCTCTTTACGACGCATAAACTTCAATACACACAACAATGACGTCACTTCAACGGCAAGATATCGTGAATGCACCTGAAATAAATCTATATGAATGATATACTGTTCTGGAAGTTTATCTAGTTTATATTACTACAAAATGCAGCAGTTAAAGCGAGTTTTCTCACAGAATACCGACGTAAAGTAGCGGGTTGCTGCTGCGTTTCGTACGGTGAGTGGGATATCCAGAAACCCAAATCCCCTCCCCTTCCCAATCCCTGATTATCCCTTTCTTTTAAGGTCGGCAAAAATGTAGCAAGCATCTGTCTTTATAGATCTGACATTCGCTTGGTTATTTATCTACATACTAGGTGGTAGGTCCCGTATGCGAGAGGCCGTCTGGGTTGGTATCACCGCTTTGTTTATTTCTACCGCCAAACAACAGTGTGTAAGCACTGTTGTGTTTCGGTTTGAAGGCAATTAAAGCCAGTGAAATTACTGGGCATTGTGGAACTTAACATCTTATGTCTCAGGATGACGAGCGCAGTTCAGTGCCATGCAGTGCTTTGTAATTCAAAGTTCTGTGTGGTGTTGCTTTTATTTATGGGTAGGCGAGGCGCTTACATAGCAGATAAGCTTACAAGCTCACATAGCTCGCAGAACCGATAACCGATGGGGCAAAAAGGTTCTGGAATGGAGGCCACGTACTGGCAAGCGCAACGTTGGACGTCCGCCTACAAGGTGGACAGACGACCTGATAAAGGTCGCAGGAAGTCGCTGGATGCAGGCCGCTTCCAACAGTTCGGTCAGGAAATCTTTTGGGGAGGCCTATGTTCAGCAGTGGACGTCTTGTGGCTGATGATGATGACGATGAGGCGCTTACCATCAGGCGAGCGCTTTGCTCGTCTCGTCTTTCAATCATATAAAAATAAAAACCTTTCTGTACCACATAGTATATAATATAATAGAACTGGGTTATCAGAAACGCGCATTCTGCATGAATCAATATGAAAAGCTGCTCAATATTCTGAATATGTTCAGCTCCATGTAGTTCATGTCTTTGTTGATGCAGGCGAGACTATCCTATGACCTTCGTGTCACAGTAAGTAAATTCTCATACTGAGATATATTTTTATAAAGCAGAGGTCGGCAAACGAGCCAGTGCAACATAGAAGCCAGTGAAATTGCTGGGAATTATGAGACTTAACATCTTATGTCTCGGGGTGACGAGCGCAGTTCAGTGCTATGCAGTGCTTTATAACTCAAAGTTCTGTGTGGCGTTGCTTCTGTTTATTGACAGGCGTGATGCTTACCATCAGGAAACCGTCTTGCTCGTTTCGTGGTTTCTTCAGTAATTTCACTGGTTTCAATGTCCTTCAAACCGAAACAAAATAGTGCTTAGACACTGTTGTTTGGCGGCAGAAATAGACAATGCGGTGGTACCAACCCAGACAGCCTCTCGCATACAAGGGACCTACCATCTTCAAATCAAAAACCAAAGTCACCAACTATCCATAGAAAAATATCCAAAAATACACCCGGAACGTACACATATCAAATAGATGTAAACATAATCATCCTGTGTCGAACGTTAATATACACAGGGCCGTGTTCAGTGTTAAGGCCGTGCCCCACGCCGATGACCTTCACGAGTTGCGCCACACAAATCCACCGGAATCGAGGATTTCCGCAACTGAAACGTAGCGCGGCGACAGCGTTTTTAATGGTTTTTGGAACGAAGTTCCTTACGGCAGGCTTGGAGGGGATAGGGATTTCGCTGCGTGACCGAACTGAAAAAAATGTGATAGTAAAACCGTAAGAAAAATGCGTGGAATAAAAGCGTTAAATGAGAAGTGCGCAGGCGCGACAGTCGCATAACCAGCCAGCGTTAGTTCCTTTTTTAAAATGAAATTCATTCAGCCAGTTATAGTTGAAGTATTTTTATATCTCCTTCGATTTTTAAAAGATTATTACATAAGTTGATAAAAAATGCTATACAATAGCTTTACCGCGGCAGTCTCCGAGTGCCACACGTCTTTTTTTTATTTCTATTTTTCTATTCTATTTCTATGTAATTTTATGTTGTCAAACAAAAATAAAGAGACATATTTTGTTATTTTAGTTGATAATTTGAATTTTTTTGCAATTTGTTTCGATTCTACATTAGCCGAAGGAACTTCGTTCCTACCTGGTGTCCCACGACACACACCAATTTTTTTTTATTTATTTCCATTTTTTGTTTAGAATGTTGTTTTTTTATTCCATCTATTCTAATTTTAAATTATATCTTCATCGGCTTTCGATCATTTCGCCAATGTCGAGTATCAGAAAGCAATTACTAAAAATAAAGATCCAAGCGAAGATACATCTTTCTTATAAAAAAACCTGGATTAGATTATTAGATTATTATGACATCTGTAATCTTCTTTTTGGTTATATTGATAGGATAATAATCTTCGATTCGATCAGAAAGCTTAATTTGGTTATCGATTCATTTTAATCGATATGTCAGTTCACGTGAAATTTTATGTCACAGATTATAAAATGGCAGTAATGAAAACTTTTTTATTCATAAGTTGAGTGCACTTATACAAATTCTGCTTTGCTGAAAATTTACATAAAAAAACTATATTACACTAATATTTTTGTACACTCTGTTTAGCAGTCAAAATTGCTTTGTAACACAATTTCATTTCTATGATCCTTAGCTACAACCTTAAATATAACCTTTGCCCGTGTTGATAAGTTTGCACGTAATTTCGTACACGTAGGGTTGCCAGGTGTGTGAAAAAACTAGTAAGGTTTTTTTTGGACGGTTGTTCTTGCCAAGTTATTTAGCTTTTTGCCGCTCCTTCGACTTGAAATAGGGCTTCCCGATTTTAATACCTTGGTACTCTTCATACACATGTAAGTCTCGGGTGTTGCGTAAATAGACCCATTCGTATCGTCTTAGTTTTCAGACTGTAATAGCGGTCAACACGATTAAATTTAATCAATCAATAAACTTGAATCAACAAAAGCTGTATGGATTTTGGCTATCAATTATAAGTGAATGATAAATACACCCAACAGTCACACACATAGTACTGACCACACAGTAAGATACGAGTCTTGTGTTATGGGTATCAGGAACTACGAGGGACTTTTAGCCTTACAACACCCAGACCCGAAACAAATATCGGGGTCGCACAAACATTTGTATCAAGATCGAACCCGCTCTCTCTCACTTCACAGCCGGCTACTCGCCCGCTACGACACGGAGACCACTCGATCAATTTGATTAAAGTCTATTCAGACGGTTCATACAGCATCAAATTATTGATCAACTAAAATCGAAGCGTATGAACGCATTATTATAGAAATGATGTTACTATTACATCCCTGTAGTGTTTGCTACACCGTATTGTAAGCTATAAATCACGTGGATATATTTAACCCAAGTATTACGTGTGTAGATAAAAGGTATCGTAAACTTACGCTATGATTTCAACAAACTGTTGTAATGGAATAAAAAAAAATGGCCCCGCAACAACAGACAAGATGCTGAGATATTAAAACAATTTTTACAAGGCGATAGGTCCCTCGTATGCGAGAGGCCGTCTGGGTTGGTACGACCGCGCCGTCTATTTTTGTCACCAAAAAATAGTGTATAAGCACTGTTGTGTTTCGGTTTGAAGGACATTGAAGCCAGCGAAATCACTGGGCATTATGAGACTTAACACCTTATGTCTCGGGGTGTCGAGCGCAGTTTAGTGCCATGCAGTGCTTTGTAATTCAAATTTCTGTGTGGTGTTGCTTCTGATTATGGGCAGGCACGGCGATTACCATCAGGCGAGCGATTAAAAAAAAATGAAATGGTCATGCTTTTATGATTCATCATCATCATCATCAGCCACAAGATGTCAACTGCTGAACATAGGCCTCCCCCAAAGATTTGCAGACCGACCTGTTGGAAGCGGCCTGCATCCAGCGACTTCCTGCGATCTTTATCAGGTCGTCTGTCCACCTTGTAGGCGGATGTCCAACGCTGCGCTTGCCAGTACGTGGCCTCCATTCCAGAACCTTTCTGTCCCATCGGTTATCGGTTCTGCGAGTTTTGTTTCTTTATGATTCAGAAATATATAATTCGGGCCTGAATGGGGGACCGTCAGTCCTTCGTAGTAAACACTGGCGTTATCCCGTGAGAATAGCAACTTCCCACAATCGATGAATTCAGCTTAAGCTAAAAATACTATAGTGTGATCCAAGAAGTATGGTTTACAGTAAGCAAAACGTTGACTCAGAATCGCACAAACATCGTAGATTCGAAGAAATCCGGCTTCCTATTTTGGTTTGTTCCTAGTATTGTCTTACGTCAATGGCTCGTGCCTAAATCGTGGACATGGCTTTGAACTTTAATAATAACAAATAAACAAATACACCCAACAGTCACACACATAGACCTGAACCCACAGTAAGATACGAGTCTGGTGTCGTTGGTATCAACTACAAGAGATTTTCGGTCTCACAACACCCAGACCCCGAAACAAATATTTATGGATCACACAAATGATCTTGATCACCAACATATTAAAACCTCATTTACACGAAGTTTATAGACATGACTGGGCGGGTATAGGGGTAAACCCTTGTATCCTTGTGCCTACATCCTATCGCAGGCCCCTCAATTTGCTTCTTCCCTCTTCGGAGTGTGAATAAGCATTTATTCGGCCGGCATGATCCTGGCGACAACCGATAGAGCCATTGTTTGTTGGTGGTCGCTAGTTTTTTGGAATGCACTGCGCTTATCATCAGGTGTACGTCAGTGACTTTGCCGTGCTTGGATAAAACACATTATCTATCTATCGACCACGAGAGTCCTAAATCTATAACCAAAACCACAGAAAACCGACTTAAAGTAGCGGCTTGCTGCTGCGTTTCGTACGGTGAGTGAGATATCCGGAAGCCCAAATCCCCTCCCCTTCCCAATCCCTAATTATCTCTTTCCTTTAAGGTCGGCAACGCGTCCATGATTCATCTGGTCTTCTGGGCGTACATGGGCGGTGGAGATCACTTACCATCAGGTGACCCACTTGCTCGTTTGCCAGCCTATGCCCTTTCTTCTTTCTTTCTGCCTTGCGTTATCCCGGCTTAGTGCCAGGGTCCGCCTTCCTACTTAAACGCCTCCACTTCGCCCGATCTTGAGCATCCTCTATAGTGAGACCATTGGCTCTCATGTCTCCCTCCAATACGTCAAGCCAACGCTTTTTGGGCCGTCCACGGGATCGTGCCCCTGGTACGATCTGGCTCAGGCACCTGCGACCGACGTACTCCTGTGGTTTCCTCAAAACATGGCCAAACCACCTTAAGCGACATTCTTGGAGTTTATCAGCCACGTCGCGGACACCAAGGCTGCCGCGGATGTACTCGTTACGAATACGATCTAATCGTGTAACATTGCACATCCACCGCAGCATCTGCATCTCCGCGACATGGATTTCTCCGACATGGCGCTTAAGGGCCGGCCACGTCTCGCACCCATACAGGAGTACAGGCCGAATGATGGTCTTGTAGATGAGGCCTTTAAGTCTCATCGGCATCTTTCGGTCGAAAGTAACGCCTGTGAACTCCCGCCACTTAGCCCAAGCAGCGCCAATACGGGCCCTAACGTCGAGGTCGATGTCACCGGACTCAGCCAGCCAGCCTATGCTATAAAAAAAAATACCTCCATAAAACTTTCTATCGAACCAGAATATGTTTTATTTAGGGGAAAATATTTATTGACTTATTTTAATAAACGGGTACGAAAATTAAATCTTGAAATATTTAAATTGGCGTAACGATGGCCGAGGTAAAGTGCTTCGAAATACAGCACAAATTTTAAGCGTTCGTAAAACGAGGTGCTTATATTTTACTGCGCCATGTTCGCATCCCAAGGGACGCCTACCTGCCTACCCCACTGGCCCAAGGTGGATGCACATTAAGGCTGGTTCGGATTATATTAGAGTAGTGAGAAAATTTAAAGTGAATCCTGTTGAATAATTTACTAGTTTTAGGTAAAATGTTTGTGTGATCCACAAATATTTATTTCGGGGTCTGGGTGTTGAGATCGAAAGTCTCTCGGAGTTACCCACGATACAAGACTCATATCTTACTGTGGGGTCAGTACTGTGTGTGTGTCACTGTTGGGTGTATTTTTTTTTTTACTAGCCCTGTATTATATACGTCTCACTGCTGGGCACGGGCCTCCTCTACTGAATGAGAGGGATTAGGCCTTAGTCCACCAGGCTGGCCTAATGCGGGTTGGCAGACTTCACATACCTTCGAAAAATCTTATCGATTTCTCAAGAATGCAGGTTTCCTCACGATGTTGCCTTCACCGTTAAAGCAAGTGATAATAATTATCGCTTGCTTTAATGGTGAAGGAAACATCATTGTTAATTATTAACAATTAATATACACATAACTTAGAAAAGTCAGTGCTCTTGGGGCTGGTTTTGAACCTGCGACTTTCGTCTCGACAGTCCATACCACTCCCCGCTGAGCTATCGCTGCTCCTTTATTTATTTATTTATATTTATTTATTTAGTTAGCTGTTCGACTCCGCTCGTGAACACCCTTAATCCCCTTTAATATGTAAATAACCACAAATCCTCTCTTAGCGGATCCTTTTCATTTACCATCAGGTGAACCATTTGCTCATTTGCCGACGTATGCAAAAAAAATTGTCAACAATTCCGAATGTTGGTTTCAATCCAACTGAAAATACTTCTGCTGCCCTTGAACTGATGAAAGAATATACATATACTCATATATGAATATACTTATTTATGGGTGGTAGAGCCACGCTGTAGACAGTTTTGTCTAAAGCATGAATGGGCCGGCTCGACCGAGTCGTTACCACTGTCACAGAAAACCGACGTAAAGTAACGGCTTGCTGCTGCGTTTTGTACGGTAAGTGAGATATTGGGAGGCCCAAATCCCCCTCCCCTTCCCAATTCCTTAATTATGCCTTCCCTTTAAGGTCGACAACGCGCCTATGATTCTTCTAGTATTGTGGGCGTACATCGGCGGTGGACATCACTTACTATCAGGTGACCCACTTGCTCGGTGTATGTTATAAAAAAACCATTTAGGCATACCGGGCTATCCGTGCGTAGTTTGGGTGTCCATAACCTTATGATAAAACCTAGTAATCACGAATCCTGGGACAGTAAAGTTACTGGATACGAGACAAGGCAGCACATTCCGGAATAATCCCGCATTTCCCGCATGTCTGGCAACCCTACACGGCGCGCATTTATTTATCCTGTCACAGCAAAGCAAACCACACTGCACCTGTTGATAGGTGCAGTGCAGTCCAAATATTATAGCGTCGACTGTTAAGAGATGTTGCGTCACTCGTTTTAATAGAGCCAAGCTGTAGACCCGTGTTTCCCAACCTTTTTTAGGCTATGCCCCACCTTAACATTTGTTTGTTAAATCTGTCACCGATATCTAGCATTGCATTTAAATAACCCAAAGCGAAAGCGGTAAAGTCGTATCGAGTTCATTTTTAAATTGCCCCCCTTAACTATCAAATTGCCCCCCTCTGGGGCGTGGGTCCCACGTTGGGAATCACTGCTGTAGACAGTTTTGTCTACAGTATTAATGGGGCGGCCGCGTGTCTCAACCGGGTTGTTATCACTGTCTTACAAAAAACTAACGTGAGTAACACCAACAGCAGTTGCTGTTTTTTTTTATTTGATCGAACGACGAGACGAGCAAGGCGCTCGCCTGATGGTAAGCGCCACGCCTGCCCATAAACAGAAGCAACACCACACAAAACTTTGAATTGCAAAGCACTGCATGGCACTGAACTGCGCTCGGCACCCCGAGACCTACAGATAATTCGGTGCATTTATCACTGGCTGACTTACCTGAACAAGCCACTACGATGGTTTTTTCACCATCTACTTAGGCACAAATATCCCAATTTTTTTTATATATATTAAGCCGGCAAACGAGCATGTGGTTCACCTGATGGTAAGTGATCTCCAGCGCCCATGTACGCCCACAATACAAGAAGAATCATGGACGCGTTGCTGACCTTAAAGGAAAGGGATAATTAGGGATTGGGAAGGGGAGGGGGATATGGGCCTCCGGATATCTCACTCACCGTACGAAACGAAGCAGCAAGCCGCTACTTTACGTCGGTTTTCTGTGAGACGGTGGTAACGACCCAGTCGAGCCGGCCCATTCATGCTGTAGACAAAACTGTCTACAGCGTGTCTCTACCACTCGTGCCAGAGCAAATAGAGCCAGATATCCTCGCGCCAGTAAATGTGAGATAAAGGGCAAGGGCATGTTACTATTGTTAGAAATTTTAATACGCAATTGCGTTGCGGTCATACAAAGGTAACAATATAAATCAAGCATTATTGTCAAACTAGCGTAATAAATTCAACCAGATTTTTCCTAGCCCGACAAAATCCCAACCTCTAGGGATGTTCCCTTCATTCGCGCACGCTCGTGTTATTTTACAAATATATTTATAACAAGTATATTTATTTAATATTTTCACAAGGTGGTAGGTCCCTCGTATGCGAGAGGCCGTCTGGGTTGGTACCACCGGTTTGTCTATTTCTACCGCCAAGCATCAGTGTGTAAGCACTGTTGTGTTTCGGTTTGAAGGTCATTGAAGCCAGTGAAATTACTGGGCATTTTGAGACTTAACATCTTATGTCTCAGGATGACGAGCGCAGTTTATGAACAATGAACTGCGCTCGTCACCCCGAGACATAAATGTTTCTGTTTATGGGCAGGCGTGACGCTTACCATCAGGCGAGCGTCTTGCTCGTCTCGTCATTCAATCAAATAAAAAAAACTGTTGACGGTGCAGATCACTTACTATCAGATGACGTACGACATCTAATTTAAAAAAAAAATCATACGTCACCACGCCAACAAACCCAGAAAGTAACAAGTATTAAAGAATGGAATATATTTCTTCAAGTTTGCAAAGACGTCGAGACGGAATGAGAATTAGCCCACGACACGGAGGGATAGAACAAATAATAAAATAATACTTATTCAAATATAAAATTAGCATCAACAAACGTTGTATTACTTGTGTAAAACTTGTGCAAAATGCCCCACATTATGATAAACACCGCTAAGTTATGCAAAGAAGTTCCAAAGCTAACAGATTTGTTTGTCTTTGTTTGTGTGTGACTTGGTTGCGGATTTTGCTTGACTGAATCGCAACACTAATATTTTACCATGATAAATTATAACATAACATAAGCTCATGCCCCAAAGGGGTTGGCAGAGATGCAACTAGTGTTTCCACATTTCGCCGAGCTAATCTTCGTTCCATGATGTGATTGGGGACTATCGCCATACCGGGCACAAATTCCAGACTCCGGGCTGATACTGAGTATTTTATGACTGAAAAATCCAATATCACTTTTACCCAACCGGGATGGAACCCGAGACCTCAGCATAGGAGTCATACCGCATACGCAATACAACTACACTAAGGCAGTTTGTTCTCATTACTAAATAGTAGAATATCAATTTACATCATCAATTGATTGTGAAAACTTAGTGAACTTTCCAATCTGCAAAACCGTTGACACTAACAAAAACAAATAAGCGAAGTCGAATATCAAATTGCGATAAACACGATGTTAAGATTCCATTTTACGAAGTTGGGGCTTTGTAAATTTTATACTATTGTTTTAGATTCAGGAAAGTTTTCGTTTGCGAAGGTGGTTTGATAAACAACATTAAATAGATTTATTATAGTCGTCCTACTACTGGGCACGGCCGCCTCTGCTGAGTCAGAAGGGTAAGGCCTTAGTCGACCACGCTGGCCCAATGCGGGTTAGCATACTTTACAGACCTTCAAAATTCTTACAGAGAATTTCCTCATGATGTTTCCTTCACCGTTAAAGCATGCAATAATAAACAATGAATATCCACGTATCGGTGTTGCAGTTCGTGCGCTCAGCGATTTCGCTCCACATATCCAGAAGCCCAACCTCCCTCCTTATTTCCAATCCCTCAATTATCATTTTCTAAGCATCCATTATGCTGGTATTAAACGTAACAAGTCGTCAGTTTCCCCACTCTTAAAAAAAAAGAAACTTGATTCAAAACCCATGTCGAGGGTCATCTGGCACACGGGATTACCGCCATGTGGGACTCCTTTGAACATTCTATCATTCTTGATCATCCTCCTGGAATCATTGTACCGATAGTCGTTACTGACCAAAGAGCCTCGACCAACACCTCCTGAGGCTCTCAATTGATCATTGGATCAAGAGCCAGATTCAGAAGGCTGTGCTATTAGACACAGCATGCATTGTGAGGAGGTTTCTCACTCTACGATCCTAACCGCCGATGTCCTGGTCCTAGGCCTCGCTATTATATATATTTAAAGATGTAAAAAAATATTACTCATTGAAATTAAACTAATTTAAACGAATTTCGGTCCCCGTGACCACGAAGACTGAATAGTTTTCGAAACGTGGGATCAAAATTAATAAAAAACCGCGATAAAATCCGTTTAAATTACTTTTATTTTTAAAAAAACAAAGAGTACCGTATATAGTTGTAACTAAACATTATTAAAAATCCAGTCCAACAATCCTAAATTGAACATCAATCATTCCGATATCTCATTACAGTTTTTTCGCAGACTTCGTCTCAGAGATCATGTGTTCGACCTACTTTGTTTTATTGTTTAGCCTGGATTCATACAGGCTTTAGAAAAAGCTTCGACGACATTTTACCATTCCGATTTAAATTCAGATTTCTTTGGTCTTAGCTACAGATGGTAAGCAATATTTCGCTAATATGTTTTTTTTTGAGTCTGTTTACGTAAACATGTAGACTTAACATCGAAGTTGAAAAGTAAACTCTAAGATTAAAATATTATTACGTTTCATTGACAATAATTCAGTGCAGGGTGGTTGCTACCACACACAATAAATAAACTTAAATAATAAATCCATAGAAATACATAAACTTAGTGATGATGTTAATTTTATAAAGCACAGGTCGCCAAACGGACGAGCGATTCTGCTGGTGGTGAGTGATCTCCACCGTACATGAACAAGACCAGATGTAATGACCTCCGGAAATCTCAACAGCCATCCGGAGGCCCAAATCCCCCTCCCCTTTCCAATCCCTTTCTTTTAAAGTCGACAACTCACCCATAATAGGTTTTGTTCATTATTCAAAAGAACATTTCGAAAAACCTATTGAAGAAAACAAAATATAAATCCCTCTAATAATAAATTACCTAGAAACCCTTCAAATCTAATGGAAAGAGTATTTATCAAATGACAGACGACGCAAACTTTGACGTTATCATGTAAAATGGACATTACGGCGCACGGATGCAAACGACACAACGACATGTCCCTACTACGCGCCCACCTATGCTCATACCAATATTTATAAACCTAATTGCTAATTTTTTACCCAATTTTGATTGTGTTTTACAAAAGAGTATCTTTTTTTTTCCATTATAAAATCTATACTAATATTAAAGCTGTAGAGTTTGATTGTTTGTTTGTTTGTTTGTTTGTTTGTTTGTTTGTTTGAACGCGCTAATCTCAGGAACTACTGGTTCGAATTAAAAAAATCTTTTTGTGTTGGATAGTCCATTTATCGAGGAAGGCTTTAGGATATATAACATTACGCTGCGACCATTAGAAGCGAAGCATCAGTGAAAAATGTTGCAAAAACGGGGAAAATTATTCATATTTGAAGGCTTCCGTTGCTAAGCTACCCAAATAATATTATTTGAAGGCTTCCGTTGCTAAGCTACCCACATCTATACTAATATTATATAGCTGTAGAGTTTGATTGTTTGTTTGTTTGTTTGATCACGTGGGCGGAGCCGCGAGCAAAAGCTAGTAATGTATAAAATTCATTATAAAATAAGAAGCTACCCTAGTGCGACTGTTCGTGGGCAGAACGATCACTTACAACCACGTGACCCACCCGTTTTATAAAAAAATCGTATCCTTAAAAATAGTTCTCAAACCAGTCTCCACAAAAATATTGACATAAAGATAGCCCTTCAGCAAAATCATCTACCGGGGACCGACTAAGACGTATTTAATCGTCTAATTCCGTCAAGCAAGGTCTGGGATTTTATCGTAAAGTAAATCTTTTGCTTGTAGGATCTCAATCGCTACGGCGCAAGGACGTAAATATTTGCAGGGCTTTTCGTATTAACTTGGATCTTTGATTTTGTATAAATTCGTAAAATCGTTGGCCGTGAGTTAAATGTAGGTTGTGTCTTGTCAACACAATCATCTTCAAATCGGGGTCAGGTTTGTGAAACTTCTGGAACTGTACTTTGCAGTGGTGTAGAATTAATTTCTTCTCCAAGAAACACAGTAAACACTAGACCTAAATCTAGAGTCACTTTATGAGTGCTAAAGCCACGTCGAAGACAATTTTGTCTACAGCATTAATGAGCCGGCTCGACCGAGTCGTTACCACTGTCTCACAGAAAACTGACGGAAAGTAGCGGCTTGCTGTCGCGTTTCGTACGGTGAGTTACATATCCGGAGACCCAAATCCCTCCCCTTCCCAATCCCTCAATTGCCCCTTTCCTCTAAGGTCGGCAATTTGCCCATGATTCTTCTGGTATTGTGAGCGTACATGGGCGATGGAGTATACACTCATGAAGTCACGGTACAGGCTAACCTAGTGTCGGGTCATAACTATGTGGGCTGTTGGGTTGTAGGTATTTATTTATATATTCTATTTGCAATAAATGTTGTAACAAAACTGTTTGTTCAATAATTATTTCTTAACAAACAAAACCAAAATCTATCGTGAATTCTATTATGAAATTGATTGAACGGAACATTAATCCTGGATATAAATATTTCCAATTTCACACCGAGCGAGTAAAGCTGATAGTTTCATTAACTAACGAATATTATTTTGAAATAAAACTAATTTAAACGGATTTTATCGTGGCTTTTTGTTAATTTTGATCCTGACGTTTCGAAAGCTTTTCAGCCTTCATGGTCACAAAGTAGTAATAGTCCATAATGTGTGTGTGCGTGTAATTACTTGCTATTCTGAAGATGGTAACAACCCAGACGACCACTCGCATACTATGGACCACTATTTCTCACCCGCCACTATATATGTTTTGCGGGTAGGTGTCGCAAAAAGAAGACGTATTTCCAAAATATATTTTTTCATTTTCGAAATAAATATAATAATTTTATCTGATTACGTTATAATAACATTTAGTGCGTGTAATAGTACACAGTATCAGTACTATTGTTTTTAGCACCCTATGTAATCTATTTCTACAACATACACCACCTGCCAGCAGATCACTTGCACTTTCTCTATAGAACACATAATGGCTCAGCTCGCTGATATTCAAACTGTGCAAACGAGGCTCGAAGACACCTTCATGAAGAGAATGGCTGAGCTCGAAGCGCAGCTGCAGACCGGAGGACAGGCTAAAGATACCGTTGCACGTGTGGCTGAGGAGTTTCGGACCTTCCGGGAGCTTATGTTGAACATGCTTCGATTACTTCGTCAGCAGATTTTAGAGTGTGTTCACATGGTTGATAACATGGAGACGAGACACCGGCGGAAAGCTCTCCTGTTTCTTGGAGTTGCCGAGAGTGAAAAGGAGGACTGCACTGCTACTGTCCTAGGAGTTATCCGTAAGTCAATGGCGATGACCGATATTTCTGCCTCCACCATCAACGTGTGCCATCGGATCGGAGCCCCGAATAAAGAACACCACCGACCCATTCTTGTGAAGTTTGCTGATGTCAACCACAGGTCTGCTGTTTGGCGTGCCAAGTCAACGCTGAAGGGCACCGGGATATCCTTAAAGGAGTTCCTGACAAAATCCCGGCAGCTAATTTTTAATCAAGCACGACAACACTTTGGTATGCGACCGTGTTGGACCCAAGATGGCATCATCACTATAAAACTAGCCGATGGAAGTCGCTTCAAGGTCACCACCATGGAGGAGTTGAATGTGTTAATAGTGAAGTATCCGAAAGCGTCTGTGAGTTCTTCATCCAATGCGAAAAGTTTAACTCGTTCTGCAGAATCTTCAAATACTGTCTTGAAAACGCGCAAGAACTAATTTGTCCGTGTATAAGTGAATTTCTATACGTGTTACATATTCCTCTTCACATATTATATATTTTATTCCTGTTTTTAAAACTGAGGCGTATGTTTACAACTTCTAGGTTGGATATGTTAATTTTTTTTTATCGTCTTACCCACATTGTATACGATATTTTGCTATCAAATTATAACTTTGACGTTTTTGGGATAGCAAGTAGTAACCTACCAATGAAGATTCATGTTGCGTTCAGAAATATTAATATTTACTATTGTATTCTTAGTTCTATTCAATGTCTTGTTTTCTTTCATTATTTTTTTTTCCAATGTAAAGTGTACCTATGTTTTAGCTGGCGGGTGGTGCAGAGTGAAGTACGTACCGTTTTATTTAGTATTTTTTTTTTTTTTTAAATAATAATATTTATTATATTAATATATATTTATAAATATATTATATTTATATTTTGTTATGATCTCCGACAATGATTCGTATTATTCCGCCTTTGATTCTGATAGCCAATCCAGTGACGATAGTTTCTGCTCAATGACGGAGGGGCTCGGTGATTTGCTGCGGCAAACATTTAATCAGCCAGCTCGTCATCTCTTAAATGTATGTCATATAAACGCACAGAGTGTCCCTAGTCACTATTGTGATTTGTTAGATACTTTTTCCAACGCCGACGTGCATGCAGTTCTGATTTCAGAGACATGGCTCAAACCTCAACTTCTTTCAGCTGTTTACCCTCTTCCCGGCTTTATTCTAATTAGAAACGATCGCCTCGACAAGAGAGGGGGTGGGGTTGCCATTTACCTCCGAAGTAACCTACCCTATAAAGTTGTTGCCTTATCTCCTTCCACTTATTCTGGTGCTGCGGAGTACCTTTTTGTTGAGGTTTGTGTCAAGGGGGTCAAAATCATAATTGGTGTCATATACTGTCCTCCTTCCATTGATTACTTCTCCAGTATCGAATCGGTACTGGAATCTTTAGGGTCCGAATATGCGCATCACATCATCATGGGAGATTTTAACACTAATCTCCTTGCTACTCTATCCCCTCGTTCCTATAAGCTCCTTGAATTAGTCGAGTCAGCCAATTTGCATATTTTACCACTGCAAGCCACTCATCACAATGTAGATGCGGATGATACCTGGCTCGACCTAATTCTTACATCCGCTCCTTCCCTTGTTTCTTCTCACGGTCAATTTCCTGCTCCTGGTTTTTCACATCATGACCTCATTTACCTATCATACACTCTAAAACCCCCCAAATCCATTCCTAAGATATTGCACTTACGTTCCTTTAAACGCATGAATGTGGAAAAGTTAAATAAAGAAGCCGCTGAACTTAACTGGAGTTCACTGTTATCGGCTACTACAGTGGACGAAAAAGTACGCATTTTTAATGAAAACATTATAAAGCTTTATGATCACCATGCGCCCATTAGGAAAACAAAATTAAAACGTCTTCCCGCTCCCTGGATGACTAGGGGTGTTCGAATGGCGATGAGACGCAGGAACCGGGCTTTTTGTAAATTTAGGAGGAATCGCTCAGAAGAAAATTGGATACTTTACAAATCTGCAAGGAATCGCTGCAACCAGATGATACGCAATGCTAAACGCCGACATATTCTTGACAATATTTCCTCTTCTTCCCCTGCCAATATTTGGAAGTTCCTTAGGACTCTAGGTATTGGTAAACAAATAACCTCCCATTTTCAGAGTAACATTAGTTTAAACGAAATTAATCTACACTTCACAACGACTACTCAATTGAACAGTGAAATCAAATGTCGTACTCTGAATTACGTAGCCGGTCTTTCTCGGCCTATCGTTGATTTCTTTTATTTTTCTCTGGTGTCTTCGGATGAGATCAAAAAGATTATCCTATCCATTAAGTCCAATGCTGTAGGTTGTGATACCATCAGCCGTCGCATGATTGTGGAAATCCTTGACCATCTTCTCCCAGTTATTTCCCACTTAGTAAATTTTTCTTTTAGCACGGGCAATTTTCCTTCTTTGTGGCGGAAAGCCTACGTTACTCCCCTTCCTAAAATCCCCAATCCATCTTGCACTAATCATTTCCGGCCCATTTCCATTTTGCCTTTCCTATCCAAAGTGATTGAGGCTTGTGCCCACAAGCAGCTGTCCAGGTTTGTGTACCACAACAACTTATTAAGTCCTCTCCAGTCTGGTTTCAGACCTGGTCACAGCACCGTTACCGCGCTCCTCAAAGTGACTGGTGATATGAGGGCGGGCATGGATGAGACCAAAGTCACTGTGTTGGCTTTGGTTGACTTCTCGAACGCCTTCAATACCGTCAATCATGATATCCTATTGGCCATCCTTTCCCATCTAATGATCTCTTCTAAAGCACTGGAATGGTTTTCAGCTTATCTTCGAGGACGCCAGCAATCGGTCCGCCTCGACGAGAATTCTTCCGACTGGTGTGATCTCGATTCTGGTGTGCCTCAAGGCGGTATTCTCTCTCCTTTGTTGTTTTCTATATTTATTAATCTCATAACCCTAGATCTCCAGTGTGCGTATCATCTGTATGCTGATGACTTGCAGATATATTCCAACGCGAGCATCGACTGTGTATCCTCAGCAATAGACCGGGTTAACAGGGACCTGGCGCATATTAAAAGCTGGTCTGACTCATTTGGTCTTACTGTAAACCCAAGCAAATGCCAAGCCATAATCATAGGTAGCCCAAGGATGACGAGCAGACTGGACCCAATGACTACTCCACCTGTCTTATTTGATGGATCTGTCATCCCTTGGTCTTCTAGTGTGAAGGACCTTGGGTTGCATATTGATACCACACTGAACTGGCGTACGCAAGTCGCCTATGTTGCTCGAAGAGTCACCGGTACCCTGCGCGCTCTCTATCGCCTGAAGAATATCCTCCCTTCCAGTACAAAAGCGATGCTTGTGCAAACCCTCATCATCCCTATCATCGACTATGGTGATGTGTGCTATTTTGACCTGAATGCAGATCTTCTCAACAAATTAGACCGTCTTCTTAATAACTGCATTCGATTCATTTTCAATCTTCGCAAGTATGACCATGTGTCTTCTCTTCGTTCCCGTCTCAAGTGGTTACCAATTCGCGAGCGCCGAAATCTACGCGCACTCACTACTCTCTTCTCTATTCTTACGTCTGCTACTGCGCCTTCCTATCTATCTCCTTACTTTCAATATCTATATTCAAATCACAATAGAAACCTTCGTTCCTCAAATAACTTACTTCTACTCTGTCCTTCTCATAGTTCTGGTTTTGTTCATTCTTCTTTCCCTGTGCAGTGTGTACTTCTATGGAATGCACTCCCGCTAGAAATTAGAATGTCTGCAAGTCGTTGTGTGTTTAAGGAAAAAGTCCGACAAGTGTTATTAAACAAATTGGCAGAATCATCACATTAATAATATATATATTTTTTTACCTTATATTTATGTACTTATGTATGTATGTATGTATATGTATGTACATATGTATATATATATATAATATCATATATGACGTCATTATATTTGTATATTTAATTCATTATTATGTATGTAAGTATCCTTATATTATTTATATGTATAATATTTCATCTTCTAACACAGTCTTTATTTTTGCACCTACTTTCTTCTATCTCTGCACCACCTTAGGTTGACTGGCAGAGAATGCCTCCGGCATTAAGTCCGCCTATACATTTATGTATGAAGTGTGTAAAATAAATAAAATAAATAAAAATATATCCTGCAACTTACCTATGTACAATACGAATATATAAAGTGCATTAAGATTGACACCGCATGCATAACCTAATGGAGTCTTACACGTATAATCCAATGCTGGTTTCCATTAGGCTCGAGGCATGACCTAGTACGGACGTGTTAGTGCTACATAATATATTGACAGCCTCCGTGGCGCAGCGGGCGAGTAGCCGGCTGTGAAGCGAGAGGCCGCGGGTTCGATCCCCGCACCGAGAAAAATGTTTGTGTGATCCACAAATATTTGTTTCGGAGTCTGGGTGTTGCGAGACCGAAAATCTCTCGTAGTTCCTGATACCCACGACACAAGTGGGTATTTATTGTTAGCCTATGACATGAATATACCGATAGCTGAGCGGGGAATAACCGAGACGAAAGTCTCAGGTTCGAAACTAACCCCAAGTGCATGCACCTCTGACTTTTCTATGTTACGTGTGTATTAATTGTTAATTATCGCTTGCTTTAACGGTAAAGGAAACATCGTGAGGAAACCTGCATACCTAAGAGTTCTCTATAAGATTCTCGAAGATATGAGAAGTCTATCAGTCCGGGTTAACCTCCTTTACTAAAGCACTATGCCTGATGATAATGATAATAAATCTTCGAAGGGCTGAACCAGTATAGTCGTGATGATATTTTCAGATTGAGACTTTTCACAGATCAATTTAGGCTAATTTTTTATTTTTTATTTTACTAGCCCTGTATTATACATGTCCCACTGCTGGGCACGGGCCTCCTCTACTGAATGAGAGGGCTGAATGTTAGGCCTTAGTCTACCACGCTGGCCTAATGCGGGTTGGTTAATTTAGGCTATTGCGTATTCTAAATATATTGCTAAAGACGTCCACGCGGACGGAGCCGCGAGTAAGTACTGGTACGTTTGGAAACATACATTAGCTCCATATCCAAGAACAGAACTTCCATTCCACTCCATTGACTCCATTAATGAACTCAAAGCCAACATAAAATCATAATAAATTATACCATAAACGTATTTCATAAACGGTTCATTGAATATGGAATTACCAAAACTTTAGCTAAATACCTGTTACACAAGAAATATTATTCACACATGGTAGTAAATCGTAGAGCCTTGCTGATTTCTTGCTTGATATGCGTGTACAGCATAAGTTCTCAGTTTTCTCTACTGCCCACTTTGAGAATTCATTATTTTCTAGCGCCCCCTAAAATTACTTTATTTTAAATATACCTAGTCATCATCATCGCCCTCTCTGCCCCTCGAAATCACTTCATCGCCCCCCATTTTGCTCTAAACCCTTTACCACCCCCCCGAAAACCTTCAGGGCCCAAGGTGACCTTATCGTCCACTTTCAGAAAGCAAAGGCCCGGTCAACCACTTTTTTACCACTGTCTCATATAAACTGACATAACCTGGCAGCCTGCTGTTACGTTTAGTACAGTGAGTAAAATCTCGGAGGCCCTCCTACTTTCCCTTTTCAATCCCCAATTCTCTCCACATATGTTGGCAATGCATCCATGATTCTCTGGCCTTTATTTAACCCACTTATACGTTTGCTGCTCTCGGCTCTCTAAAAGGGTAAATGTGGCAAAATAATAAACTACAAAAAGTAAAACACAAAGTCCGCAATACACGAAATTTCTTTTACTATTTCGCAAACTGTAATCAAGCTGCGAGAAATAACTAAAGAAATCTCTTGTTCATTACGAGAATAATTCCAGTCCACAAGATACCACCCGCGTGAAAAATGTTGTGCACTACATTAACAGAGTATCAAGATAGAACGAGACGACAAATTTTCTTGTGGCATGAATACCGGGATAGCATTTTAGCTCGAACTAAAAATTACGCAAAATATTATTTCTGGCAGACCATAAGGGCCGGCGCTCATAGACGGCATGGCATGGCAAAGGATTTTATTACTAATCAAGTTATTTTGAATCTTATTGCCACGAGTTTAGAATTCACGTTATTTTATTTCAATACCACAGTGCCGCGACGTGCCGCGGGATGCTGTGGCATGCCGCGACGCGCCGCGGGATGCTCCGGCCAGACGTGTCATGCCGTTTCATTCCACGGATTGCCGCGGTGCGCGAGAGAGAGAGAGTGGCTGGGCATTCAGCAGGATGCCACGGCATGCCACGGGACGCCGCGGGATGCCGCAGCATGACCTGCCGTGCCATGCCGTGCCATGCCGTCAATGAGCGCCGGCCATAAAGCTGTGGAATTGTTTGCCGGCACACGTATTCATACTCCTTCATACACCATGAAACCATTTAAAGGAAGTATGTGAATTAGGCAATACGACATAATTCTGCCAACCTACGATAGATCTTTGATACGTCATTGATCGACGCTATTCTTATCTGCACTACACTTACCATCAGAGCATCATTACCTTGCCAAGCTAGGATAAAAAGGTGGTAAAAAAGGTTTTACAACGTGGTAGGTCCCTCGTATGCGAGAGACCGTCTGGGTTGGGACCACCGCATTGTCTTTCCGCCGCCAAGCAACAGTGTTTAAGCACTGTTGTGTTTCAGTTTGAAGAACATTGAAGCGGGTCAAATTACTGGGCATTATGGGACTTAACATTTTATGTCTCGGGGTGACGATCGCACTTCAGTGCCATGCAGTGCTTTGTAATTCAAAGTTATGTGTGGTGTTGCTTCTGTTTAGGGGCAGGCGTGGCACTTACCATCAGGCGAGCGCTTTGCTCGTCTCGTCATTAGAAACAGCATGAGACTTTTCTCTGGGCGTTATGTTAGCGCAGACCGTACCCCAGAAATGTCGGGTCCATTTATTTCAAAACTCATTTTCAACTCGCAGATATAGCAGCTGCGAATTCATACAATTTGCATTTGTACTTAGTGAAGATATTCTACTGGTAGAAATATGACGAACCTTATTGAATTAAATATTTAATTTAGTTTGACCGGAGATTTCTTTGGTATAATTTATTCTGTTCTACAGGATTAAAAAAAAATACGGTAAATGACAGTAGCAATATTAGAAGCTCACACTTGTATCCCCGATGGCGTAAGCATAAATGCAATTATTGCAGCCACAATTCGCCGGACCAATTTCCGTTCCATGACGTGAGAGGGAAACCAATCGACATGCCGTGCACAAATTCCAACTTCGGACAATTCTGTGTGATTTTTCGACATAATCTCAAACGCATTGTGGTTACCTGATCTAGTATTTGCACGACCTAATGGACTCTGTGCCTAAATATACTGCCACTAATAGAGCCACGCTGTAGATAGTTTTGCTAACAGCATGATTGGGTCGGCACGACCGGGTCGTTACCACTGTCTCACAGAAACGTAAAATAGCTTACTGCTGCGTTTCGTACGGTAAGATATCCGGAGGCCCAAATCCCCCTCCCCGTCTCAATCCCTTAATTATCCCTTCCCGTTAAGGTCGGCAACGATCCTATAATTTTTGTAGTATTGTGGGCGTACATGGGAGGTGGAGATCACTTACTATTAGGTGATCGCTTGCTTATTTGCTGGTCTAAACTATAAACAAAAATATGGCTGTACCACTTTTTTCGAAAAAGTAGTATCACCACGGAAACAAATAATATATTCCCAGGCGCCCTTTAGAATCGGCTTCCCCTATAGTAATGAATCCTATCATCATCATCATCATCATCAGCCACAGGACGTCCACTGCTGAACATAGGCCTCCTCCAAAGATTTCCAGACCGACCTGTTAAAAGCGGTCTGCATCCAGCGACTACCTGCGACCTTTATCAGATCGTCTGTCTGCCTTGTAGGCGGACGTCCAACGCTGCGCTTGCCAGTACGTGGCCTCCTTTCCAGAACCTTCCTGCCCCATCGGTTATCGGTTCTGCGAGCTATGTGGCCTGCCCACTGCCACTTGAGCTTGCTAATCCGCTGAGCTATGTCGGTGACTTTCGTTCTTCTACGTATCTCCTCATTTCTGATTTGATCACGTAGAGAAACACCGAGCATAGCTCTCTCCATAGCTCGCTGAGTGACCGTATATAAAATCCGTAATGTATCCTATAATTATAGAAAAACCTAGGGAAAAAATAATCAATCCGCTAATTGGCCACACTGGCGCATGTGACCGACAGTGATTGGCGCGGCTAATGATCGCTTCAACGACACATTCATTAATCTCGCATTCGGTCCGCTTACTTCGTTTAACTGAACGTAATGATTGAAATAAAACTAATTTAAACGAATTTTATCGCGGTTTTTTACTTAATTTTGTCACCGGGGCGACTACCACGAAGGCTGAATAGCTTACGAAAGTCCGGAATTGGAACCACTTACGCAAACAGGAACCAACCCACAGCAAGTTCAAACGGAGATACTGATTTTGTTTTACCAAATTCAATGATTTAAACTAATTTTATCTCGAAATTTTTTTGGAAAATCGGGCAAGAAAGATATTCCATGTACGATTTTGAAAAAATATACAGTATTAAAATCAAAATATTAATGAACTAGCTTTTGCTCGCGGCTCCGCCCGCGTGAACAGCATTTTCCGGGATAAAAGTAGCCTGTAACCGTTTCCAGGGTCCCATCTGTCTCTGTAAATAAATTCATCAAAATCGGTTCAGTGATTTAGGCGTAAAAGCGTAACAAACGAACTCACTTTCGCATTTACTTTCACCCCATTTTTCATCCCTTATTAACTAAAATTCCAAATTCCTGAAACACGTATTTATTTGATTTACGTCAATAACCGAAATACAAAATTTTGTTTATGTAACTTTCAAAATGACGAACTTTTATTAATATTATCATTCCCTATTTTGTCCCCTTTGGGGTGGAATTTTCTAAAATCCTTTCTTAGTGGGTGCCTACATAACAAAATTAATATACACTAATTCGATATATCCGAATTTCATGCTTGTAGCCTTGATAGTTTGCGTTCGGCGATGATGAATCAGTCAGTCGGTCAGGACATGTTATTTTATAAGTATAGATTTAGCAAAACAAAATCAGTATCTCCATTTGAACTTGCTGTGGGTTGGTTCCTGTTTGCGTAAGTAGGTCCAATTATTAAGTGTTTTTTTTTAATTTTCATTATCATTGTTTTATTATTCGTTTTTCTTCATATCTGTATATTTTTGTTTGCTTGTGTAAATATATTCACGGAATAAAATATGTTGTCTTTCTTTTCTCTTTTATAACCCACAACCCTCAGATCATTTTCAACATCATCCATCATTAAACCTTATATACAATGGAATAAAGAGCAGAAAGAAACTTATAAGGCTGTAAAAATTTTACTATGCCACAAATTGACGCGTTTTATGACGTTCGCGCCGCGTCGGGTTGTGTTGATTAAATATACAGGATGTTGGCGCCTATAATAGACACTTACTCCTTCGTTCGAAAAAGTATAACATTGTGATAAAACCGACTCAAAAAAGCTAAAAATAAAACAATTTTTTTTTAAAGCATAGACCGGCAAACGAGGTAGTGGGTCACCTGGTGGTAAATAATCTCTACCGCCAAAATAATATGCGCAGCTAAACTCCATTGAATAAATAAAAATTCCAAAAAAATGCCCTTAATTTGTGGAGAATTTAATGTACGCTCATAAAAAGGCCTCAAAAACCGGGCAGAATTCTTTCCTTGAAGCCCGCTAAATACATATGAAACTCGTGTTGCACAATAATATTAAAGAATTTTACGCATTCAGAGCCGCGAGCAAAAGTTAGCTTTAATATGAGATTGTTTTAATTAAACCTAATTTTATGCATAAATAAATAAAAACACCCAACAGTCACACACATAGTCCTGACCCCACAGATACGAGTCTTGTGTCGTGCGTATCAGGAACTACGAGAGACTTTCGGCCTCACAACACCCAAACCCCGAAACAAATATTTGTAGATCACACAAATGTTTGTCTCGGGTGCGGCGATCGAACCCGCGGCCTCTCGCTTCACAGCCGGCTCACCCGCTGCGCCACGGAGGCTGTCAAGATGATCAATGATCCAACTGTGTTTGAACTTCATTATGGGCAACTTGGATAACCCGGAAACTCTTTTGTTTACTGCTCCATAGCCTAAAGAGACTTTTCCATTCGCCTTTGCAACGTTATAATATAGACAGTTGAAAGGCAAAATGACTAAAGCGCCAATACGTGAACTTTATTCTAGGGCCTTATTAAGTTTATTGCGATAAAAATTCATGTGACTAAAGGTATGATGATTCACTAAAATATGTGTTACTGAAAATTAACAAGGAAGTGATTAATTTTTTAATTTTCGTATAAACAACTTCAAAAGGTGGTAGGTCCCTCGTATGCGAGAGGCCGTCTGGGTTGGTACCACCGCTTTGTCTATTTCCTCCGCCAAGGCACATTGCGTAAGCACTGTTGTGTTACGATTTGAAGGACATTGATGCCAGTGCAATTACTGGGCATTATGAGACTTATCATCTAATGTCCCAGGATTACGAGTGCAGTTCAACGCCATGCAGTGCTTTATAATTCGATGGGCAGGCATGGCGCTAATCATCACGCGAGCACCTTGCTCGTCTCGTCATTCTATCAAAAAGTATTAGCGTTTTAATCATTTTGCTTTTCCACTAACGCTACTAATAAATTATTTTATATAATGATTTATTACAATATCTATAAGTTAGTGTTACTACACCCATAAGTTTATTGTTATAGGCAAGATCAAACAGCTACATATTCGATATTGCCAATAAATTTGTTATAATATAAAGCGAGTTATGCGTCTAAACACTTATAATAAAACTCTGAAAGGGTGTTTTTATAGCACAGGCCGGCAAACGAACAAATGGCCGCCTTGTGATAGGTGATCTCCACCGCCCATGTACTCCCACAATAGCAGAAGAATCATGGGCGTGGTGCCGACCTTAGAGGAAAAGGATAATAAAGGGATCGGTAAGAGGGATTTGATCATTTGGGCCTCCGGATATCTCACTCACCGTACATAACGCGGCAGGAAGACGCTATCCTGTAATCCTTTAACTATCCAATGAGGAATTCAACAAAGCACACTCTACACGACCGACCTATCGTCCTCGCCGCCGAGGACCGCGCCGCGTTCTACGCAAACCCCCCCGACCCTAGAACCGGCCCGCGAGCCGATGATGACTAAGTAGTTTTAATACTCCCCCAAACCAATAATCGCAGATGTCTCTGCCCTCCCCCAGTGGCCGTCCTGAGCCGAGGTTCGTGCCCCAAAGGGGGTGCCCTCAGCGTGGTCACTTAAATGTAAGGGTTGAGAGCGCCTAAAGCGCTCACCCGAAAGTCCGGTGAAGCTGTACACAGTCAACTAGTGTCAGGCTTACAGCAAGCGTCAACGAAAAAAAAAAACTATCTAATGGTATAATTTAATTTTGGAGGTAGAGGATAGCAACTAAAACTAAACTAAAACGCCAAACTGCATCCCCAGATTTTATCATTAGGTTTTTTGGATTGCCCACGTATGGTAGCAAATTTAAAGACGTATTCGCGTCATAACCAGCGACCACAAACAAGCAATGAGTTTATGTACGGTCACCAGAGTCATGCCAGCCTATATAAGGTACATAGACAATCTTGTCTATCAGTTAAAAGCGTAGTTCAGTAAATTAGTCAATCTGTGCTAAGTAAGTGCTTAAACCGAAGAGCACTTGACCCATTTTCAGCCACCTTACTCTATCAGTAGATACATTGATAAGGCACAGAGTTGGCATGCGCACAGATAACATATTGTCTGTGGTCCGAGGATGTAAGGGATGAGAAATATGGTAGCGAGTTCGGAATAGATAGTTTTCTTTATTTTATTAGGGTTTTTTTTCCAAAAATTTGAGTTTCGGTTTTAATGACAATGAAGCCAGTGAAATTACTAGGAATGCCCAGTAATTTCACTGGCTTTGGCATCTCATAATGATGAGGCTTAACATATTATATTTCGGGGTGACGAGCGCATTTCAATGTCATTCAGTGCTTTATTATTCAATGTTCTGTGCGGTGTTGCTTCTGTTTATGGGCAGCCGTGTACCATCAGGAGAGCGACTAGCTCGTCTCGTACAATTATATATAAAAAAACATAGCAAATTTTTTGTTTTAAAAATGTTATACTCTTGCTGAGAGGAGGATGTTCGATAAATTTTCTACCCGACTGGATTGCGACCACTGGTGAAAAAACTAATATAGTGGCTCGTTTAGGCGAGTTGCATTATGAGACCAGCTACTGTATATCCAGTAACTTCAGGCCAGCATAATTCTGCCGAACCGACCGTAGGACACAACATGCCATGCGGTCCAATGTAGCACAGTACCGTAAGAGAATGAATTTTGTTTTTTCAACTCTTTTTTCTGAAATAATAATATCGCATAAGAAATAGAATCAAGTAAACTAATTGCAGAAGTTTCTCGGTCGCCTCTTTAGCTCAGTGGTAGAGCACTGGTCTCGTAAACCAGGGGTCGTGAGTTCAAACCTCACAGGAGGCATTATGTATTTGACTTCGAATTATTTTATTAAACCAAAAGTTTTCGTGTTTCTTTCTTGAAATAAATGAGCAATTTCTTTCTATAAATAACAAAACCAAATTTACTTTTTCAGCAAAATTATTGAATTATATGTGTTCTGTTTTTATCTCCTCTAAATTCTGATAATAAGTATTAATAAGGGTTTTTATTTGAACTGACGAAAAAACTAATGAAGTTCTTAATTAAACTCGTATATTTTAGGACGTTTAGCCACATATAACTTTTCACAGAAAGACTCTATCTTGATTCGAAAATGCATCGATTAAAGTTGACCCCACATAAATTTCAAGAAAAAAATTACGCCTAAGGAGATGAAATCGGGGATGACAGATTAACACTTTGTCATTTACGCACCAATTTTGATGCTTCTTTCACTAAAGGTAACAAAAACATTCAATAATAAATAAACGCGACAAAAAAATACCAAAACTTAATATTACCAGTCTTAAAAAAAAATCCATAGTAGTTACACAAAATTAAGTATTTTATTTCAGCGTTTTAGGTGTTTTGAAATAAAACTATGTAATTTAAACGGATTTTATCGCAGTTTTTTATTTTATTTTGGTCCCGACGCGACGTTTCGAAAGCTTTTCAGTCTTCGTAGTCACGGGGTGGACTGCGACTGTGGGTGGACCACGAAGCTGAAAAGCTTTCGAAACGTCGGACCAATGTGTAATACTCGCGAAAACGTAAACGAAAACTTTGAAAACCTTTTTTAAATTTCTAACCTACGATCTTATACAATTCAGCCCTACGATGCAAGACTTCTACCTTAGTATTGGTTAGGGCTATCAGTGTAAAATTTATGTATTTATCATTATATACTTATATAACCCTTGATTGGTCTAAAACAAATACAAGCTTCTTCACAAAAGGTCATAAGAGTAACCTTTTTTTATCCTCTCCCAAATAGGGAGCTGTATCACTCAACGTTCCTTAAGATAAATGCTCGCACTTTACCTTAGTTATGGTCTGTAGCAGTGTCAAGGTCACTTACGTAATGAG
This sequence comes from Amorpha juglandis, assembly GCA_949126905.1. Taxonomy (NCBI): domain Eukaryota; kingdom Metazoa; phylum Arthropoda; class Insecta; order Lepidoptera; family Sphingidae; genus Amorpha; species Amorpha juglandis. The sequence goes on from OX421368.1 coordinate 4,246,547, forward strand.
GATAGGTCACCTATGTAATGAGAGTGTTTTTTTGCCAAATAAGATCAGTTTTACTCAGCATTTCGCTTAGTGTTTAACACCTGTATTATTTTATTATTATTTCAATTGACTTGGTGGTATTTCCCTCGTACGCGAGGGGCCTTCTGGGTAGGTACTGCTTTGTCTATTTCTGTCGCCAAGTAGCAGCCAGTGAAATTATTGGGAATTATGAGACATAAAGTTTTATGTCTCGAGGTGACGAGCGCTGTCCAATTCCATGCAGTGCTTTGTAATTTTTAAATGAGAAAGAGAAGTTATCCGAAGAGTGCCAACCCGCATTAGGCCAGCGTGGTGGACCTAATGCCTAACCCCTCTCATTCAGTAGAGGAGGCCCATGCCCAGCAGTGGAACGTGTATAACGGGCTAGTATTATTATAGAACCAACATTTTAAATTCTGATATTGATGAATATTACATTCCTGCTGTACGCTGGTAGTGGGTCCATAATTTCTCATTCGTCGTCACTACGCCTCATTGCTTTGCTAATGTAGACAGTCGTCTAAAGATCGTTGACCTTATATTTTGCCAAACACAGATAAACTTAATCATATTTTTTTTATTATTTGATTAAATGACGAGACGAGCAAGGCGCCCGCATGATGGTAAGCACTGCCTGCCCATAAACAGAAACAACACCACACAGAACTTTGAATTACAAAGCACTGTATGGCACTGAATTGCGCTCGTCATCCCGAGACATAAGATGTTAAGTCTCATAATACCCTGTAATTTCACTGGCTTCAATATCCTTCAAACCAAAACACAACAGTGCTTACACACTGTCGCTTTGCGGCAGAAATAGACAAAGCGGTGGTACCAACCCAGACGGGCTCTCACATACGAGGGACCTACCACCTTGAAGACAGGTAATCCATTTGCTCGTTTACTAGCCTCTACTATAAACAAAATCATAGTAAATATAAATGAAAATGCGGTACCATTAACTAAGATACACGCGTGTTTACACATTCATGGTTTTAGTTTAATTAATGCAAATTTTAATTAAACATTCATTTAGAGTGGTAGAGCCACGCTGTAGACAGTTTTGTCTACAGCATGAATGGGCTGGCTCGACCGGGTCATTACCACTGTCTCACAGAAAACCGACGTAAAGTAGCGGCTTGCTGCTGCGTATCGTATGGTGAGTGAGATATCCGGAAGCCCAAATCCCCTCCCCTTCCCTATCCCTAATTATCCCTTTCCTTCAAGGTCGGCAACGCGCCCATGATTCTTCTGGTGATGGGCGTACATGGGCGGTGGAGATCACTTAACATCAGGTGACCCACATGCTTGTTTGCCGGCCTATGCCATAAAAAAAAAAATAGTAGATTGCATATTTTAATATTGTATCATGCTAAAAGTATTACTAATTACTCTAGTTATGACGTGGTTGCAGTCAATAAACAAGCACACAATATAACTGTATGTTGCTCTAAAACTTGAGAACCAGTTGTTTAGTCAAATAACTGGATTATGTGAACTTTTAAGCTTTAAAATGTGTTGCTCGTTTTCAGGTCTCGCATAGATTCGCTTTTTAACCGAGTTAAAGAAAGAACTTTTACATTTTCGAGGTTAGGGTCCGTATTCTTTGTTTACATTTGGTAGTTTAACTTCGTTATTATTTTTTAACTTATCATTGTAAATGTTCCTGGTGAATGATGTGTATACCTGTAATGGGCATATATATCGGCCATATGACCTTATACCACATAGCTCGAAGAACCGGTAACCGATTTCACTTTTCTATGTACACATATTTTTGGACTACAATCCAGATCGAAATTGTATAAATTTTTCTTATATCTTTACAATAATTGTATTCGGTCTTGTGTACTATAAATAAAAAAAAATATTTTTTAAAACAATATTTTCGAATTACATAATTCGAAAATATCAGGCAGACATCTGCCTAAAAAAATAAGTTTTTCTTTTTTTAATTTTTACTTGAACAAAATTATTCGAAAACAACATCCCAACGTCTAGGGGATTTTTGTTTACGATGACGAATGGCAAACACTTTCATCAGTTCAACACACTCGAGCCAAGATGGCGTCCTTGAATTTATTTCGGATTACCTCATTTCGGATTCTATTCTTACATTCCCTAGAGACCTACTGTCGTAATTATATTAGCTGAGATATATTGATAACGTTGCCCTTAAATTTAAAGATAAGCTATAAGCTGGGCCATAGCTTAGCGCACAGACTTTTATGACCAATTGAATGAATATGAAAAATCTTTATTTAAATACAAGAGTGATACGTAAAGCATTTACTAGGGGTTCTCAAATTAGGCGGAGCCTGTGCCTTGAGGAACTAAATAAAATAGTGAAGTACCTAGTTTGTTAACGTGAGTCAAGTCAGTAAACAAGTGTAAGTGGGTATGTCTTGAAAATTGTGCTGCAAAACGATGAGTTGTTGCACGTGTGCGTGTGTGTGTCTGTGCATGCGTTCATACATACATATTCACTCATTCCTGTAATCCTCGAAGAGATAGGCAGAGGTGTAACCAATACACCCACATTTCGCTGAAAATTTCGCTTTACCCGAGGATCGCAACCCGAGACCTCATTACAGCAGTCAGATCGAGGCAGTCAGTAACAATTGTCTTTAACAATATTGTATTTTTCATTACATAACTGCAAAAATACATTGGTTTATGAACCGAATGTGCGATTCGATATGAGGTCTAAGGTTCATTCCTAGTATTTTATAATTAGATTTTTATGAGCAAACGATCATAGGAGTGTATCAAAAATATTGTTTTCGAATTAATTAATACATAAATAACACCCAACAGTCACACATAGTTGTGAGTTCACTGTAAGGCACGATATATGGGGTTTAGAAACTACGAGAAACTTTAGATATCACAATATTCAATATCCTAAAAAAACATTGTAAATCACGGTGCGGAGTCGAACCCGCAGTCTCTTTCACAGCTCATATTCTATCGAAATCGATAGACACAAACAATCGCCGAACCCAATTACTCCCAGCTCAAATCTACTCCACCTCTGCCGAAATAAACCTGTGAAGTATTTTATCACCTGATAATGAATGACGAGATAAAAGCCATAATCAATCACACGTAAAACATATGATGGGATTACGGGATTAAAGGATACGCGCCTCGTGACATCAATTGAACCTACTTACGCAAACAGGACCAACCCAGAGCAAGATCAAATGGAGATACTGATTTTGTTTTACTAAATTCAATAATTTAAAGTAATTTAATCCCTTAATTTTTCGAAAATCGAACATGAAATATATTCCATGTACTTACAAATTAGCAAAAAAAGACGGTTTTAATCAATTTAAATTAATGAATGTAACAAGACAAAATCAGTATCACCATTTGAACTTGTTGTGGGTTGGTTCCTTTTTGCGTAACTACGTTCAATTACCAAAGGCAAACATCCAATGGTCGCGTCAAGCGTAAGACGCTGGCCTTAGTGACGCTCTTATCCATCAACTACAACTAAGGGCGTTCGACAATTAACTGACAGTACTGTCAGTAAAAAAAAAAGAAGGAAGCTTATTATTATAATGTGTAAAATTATGAAAAAACAGTGTGTGCATGCAATTAATTAACATAAATTACATTAAGTAATTATGGCACCAAAAATAGGGTGTTACACTCATCGTAAATACAACAGCAAGCCGCTACTTTGGTATTCTGTGACAGTAGTAACGACCCGGTCGAGCCCTCCCATTCATGCTGTAGACAAAGATGAATTCTATTGTTAAGATGATTGAGATTTATATGGAATACGACTCTTTAATTGATTACAGATATTGTATATTGAAAACAATTAAACACAAGATTCACACGCCTCGATTGCCTCGGTGGTGCAGTTTTATTGCGCACGCGGTACGACTGCTATGCTCAGGTCTCGAGTTAGATCCCCAGGTCAGGTAAAAGTGATATAAAACCCAATATCAGCACGGAATCAGGAATTATGCCCGGTATGGCGATAGGCTCGCCCCCCTGTCACATCACGAGACGGAAATATGCTCGGTTATATATGGGTGTACTGGGTACACCTCTGCCTACCCCTAGATTACAGGCGTGAGAGCGTATATAGCAGAAATTTAACATTTTTGCTAAATTCTACTTGAAAAACGGATGACAGAGAGGAATGAACTTTATGTATTATAAATGTGAAAATTTGCATGTTTATAGATCAATCACACACACCTCAGCGACTGAACTGATTGGAATAAAATTTTGCATACAATTAATCCATGACATGAATGAGAATATAAGCTACTTTTTATCCAAGTAAAAGACTCGCCCGCGGGCAGTGCAGCGGGCAACAGCTAGTGTATTATAAACTGACTAGGTTCTGTACATTTAAAGGTAATACCACAAGATGAACGGTAGTTTTAAACATCGTACTAATAATAGAAGGCCATTTGTGTTATTTTTAGAGTTCAAAATTCGAACACAAATTGTGACTGCCCGTCCTCGAATTTGAACCCAGGATCTCACCAAATTCTCAACCTAACACGCCACTAAACCAATGTAGCGATTTCGTGTTTTATTATTATCGATTTATTGCATTATCGCAAGTCCAGTATGTTTTACTAAGAATCAACCCACTAGTTACTGGTTAACAATGAGTAAACGTTTATCGCGGACATTATATCCGCTAATATTCCTAGAAAATCACTATAAACCAATAGATGATACGGAGTAGTCATGACCGTCGTTTATTTTTCCGTCTACGCCTAAAATAAATTCCATAAATATATCGAAGTAGCTGTCACTTGCGGTTTCATTGCAAACATTTCACTGCCCTCGTCCCATGGGTCATAGCGTGATGTACATATAAACCTTTTGGATTAAATTCTCTAAATGATTTTGAAAACGGCATCTAAATCCGTTGCATATTCCCTTCCTCTCCTCTGTCCTTATCATCTCCTTCTTAACCTTACCCTTACTCGTACAACCCCGATGATGAGATACTGCAAGGGTCTATAGTATCCCATTATCAGGGGTCCCTACAGTTCATTAAAAGGGTAAAAAAAACCGTTGTATAGTTTAGAGCCTTAGTTCCCAAAGTCGTCCAGGTGGACCCCCAGGGGTCCAAGGGAGACTCAACGGGGGTCTACGTTGGCGTGACAAAAATGGGAGTTCACAATTCGTAAGCGGGAGACCACGAAAATGTATCTGCTTCCGATAGTGAAGAACTAAAATGTTGGCTTGACTTCACCTATCAATATAGTCTGATAATATTTTAAGAAGCTCAGCGACTGTTACTTGTAAAAACTTGAATGTTCCATATTCAGTACAACGTGTCGAGACTTGCAAAGCGCTGCAGGGGTCCACCAACCAGCTAAATTTTGGAAGTGGTCTATGAGAAAAAAGTCTGAGAACCTCTGGTCTAGAGAGTTCTTTAGCATCGGCGGCTTGCGCCCTAATACTGAAACGCAAGGTTTACAAGGTGGTAGGTCCCTCGTATGCGAGAGGCCGTCTGGTTTGGTACCACCGCTTTGTCTTTTTCTGCCGTCAAGCAACAGTGTGTAAGCACTGTTGTGTTTTGGTTTGAAGGGTATTGAAGCCAGTAAAATTACTGGGCATTATGAGACTTCACATCTTATATCTCGGGGTGACGAGCGCAGTTCAGTGCCATGCAGGGCTTTGTAATTCAAAGTTCTGTGTGGTGTTGCTTCTGTTTATGGGCAGGCGTGGCGCTTACCAACAGGCGAACGCCTTGCTCATCTCGTCATTTAATCAAATAAAAAAATAAACGCAATTCAAATAAGTGTTACACAAATGTAAAATCGAATTATATTTTTATAACGCTGCTCGAACGCTACTGCCATTATGTATATATCCTATCGTAGATATAAGGCAATAAACTATTTTTTTATTTCATTTTTTTAACTTATATGCGTACAAGAATGTTTGTCATAAACGATGTCAAACTGGTGTAGGATGTACTAAATATTCTTTATGGAGAGCAATGATGACAGCTGACACTGTATTTACAGATCAGATGATATTTTATATATTTCTAGAATTATTTTATAAATAGGAACACATCGTTTGATATTTTAGGATACATCATAGATATTCTGACAGAACTGAGCTCTAATTTAATTTTATAAACTGTTTACAAAAAAAAAAATGTCTTTTCCAGTAATTCTACGGCGACCTAAAATATTACTGACTACGAACTTAAATTTGATTATATTTTTATCGCAGTTCCAATAACGTGATTAGGTTTGACAACTAGTTTTATCTGAAAAGCAAAAATATTAGTGGTGAATTCTAGTTTTCACTAGTTATTTCTAGTTTTAACAAAGGAATTTAGTAAAAACTAGCCCTAACTAGGGAAAACGCGTTATATCAACAACGGGTTTTGAACTGTAACATATATACTGTCAGCAGATGGTACTGTTATTTTTTTGGCTTCCCTATTATTTACAACATTTGTCTATTTGCAATACTTTGCAATAGCTAAGAGAGAAAATAAGCTTTAAAATGGTGTTTGAATAATTCAATTTGATGAAGAATTATGAAAGTTATGGTGTTTCGAAAAAAACACATTTGAGCAACAATATATGTATAGAGTTAATTCTAGTAGATCGTGTAATAATATAAAGCACAAATAATATTAATTATGAAATTATAAAGCATCTTATAAGTAAATAAGTATACTTATTAGAAGCTTTAGAACTTTTAGACTTGAACATGTTAAGGCAAAGATATATAATGAGTGAAGGCGGATAAATGCCAAAAACATTGTCTTGTTAAACTAGTTTCATAATGCTGAAATGATGTTTTAATTAGAATATAATGTATCATAAAAACGGCTAGAGATAAATATAGGTCTCAACGCTTTTTTAACACGCTTTTATTAACAGCATACGTATGTTAGTATGTAACGGAAACTTTGAACATGATTTTGACCACATTCAAAATGTCGGAATTAATCGAAATTTGGCATACTTGCCAAGGATCGATTACAATACAATATTTTTAAAACGTAATAAAAAAAAATATATTTCGAAAGTTTTTCAGTCTTCGTGGTAACGGAATGGACTGAAAAGTTAATGTTACAGTGCCTACCTTTAGTTTTTATTTTATATTATATTCGTGTAAACGTAAGAAGTCACTACATATTAAGTGATGTAAGACCAACGTCATTGGCAAGCGGCCTGATAAATAACGAGCCTCTTAGAAAATATAAAATCCAATTGAAATGTAAATTTCAGTACCACCCGTACCGTGTTATGAATAAACATCTTTAAAGACAGATATAAAAAGAATGGCTGAATTATTAAAGTTTGAAGAGTGCTCTCGCGCAGAAGCTTGCATGTTGTAAATCGGATAATATTTTACAGTTCTGTATCTAAAAAGTGGCAACACTACTACTAAAGCCACGACGCTGTTTATTCGTTTGTCTGTCCGTCTGGCTGAGTCATACATTTAAAAGACTACGTTTTAAACTGTTATAGGTAGATGGCTGAAATTTCACTATATGTAAGGTATTCTAACAAATCATTTAAAAAACATACAGTAAACTCGGTGTGCTATTCCGATTTTTATTGAAATTTTGCACGGTTGTGATTTTGCGTTGCGATGCGATGAAACGAAACAGCGACAGTAAAAAGAGACTAACGTATTCATAAATAGGATTTAGCCTGCTAGAGAATGAGACAGATTACAAGTATACAGTGTTTTCTATAATCTTCGTCTCCTCTTTATTTATCTCATTCTCTTATAGGCTACTTTTCTGAAGTTTCACTTCTGCCGAGTCGAAATTGTTGTGCCGTGTGTGAATTGCACACACATATTTCTTTTTATAACAGACTCTACTACCTATAAACGCTCACAATACCGGAGACTAATTTGTTGTCTCTAAAGGAATATAGTGAGGATACGGAAGGAAAAGATATTTACATATATAACATACGTACTTAAGCCTGTAATCCGATATGTACATTTCGCCGAACGTGTCCCGTCCCATGATGTGATCGGAGGAGAGTTCATCGCGATACCTACACTGCACCACGGAGGCTGTCAGAGATGGCAAATATTATAGATTTATATATTTCATGGGTAAAATAAGAAATAAAATACAATGGTGTAAGTTCCCATTATATACACATTTTTCCATTAATTTCACATTAATGCTTCTTCATAAATGTACTACCTTAGACCTGCCAATAAATGCTTTCTTTCTTTCCCACTGACCTAATTTGAATAAAACAATGTAAGTTGCACCGGATATCATTTTTTACAGCTGGTTGAATTTTATTGTCACTGCATTTACGATTCTAACTGATGCATATTTAATGAATCGCGAGAGCTATAAAACAAATGTCTTTAATATTTTACAGCTTTCCGATTCTTTAACATATTATTACTATTATGCGGATATAAATTTTGGCACATAAGAGGAAAAACCGACCAAGTGGAACCACGTTCAGGGAAGGGTTTCGTAGTGTAAGCAATAATATCCCATATCTCATAAACTATACAACCTACCTTATTGAAAACAATTTTTGTTGAAAAAAACCTTGTGTGAACCTAGTTAGAGTCACGTTGTAGACAGTTTTTTCTGCAGCATGAATGGGTCGGCTCGCCCGGATTGTAACTACTGTGGCACAGGAAGCCGATGTGAACTGGCAGCTCACTGTTGCGAATCGTGCGGTTAATGAGATTACCGGAGGCCCAAATCTCCCTCCGCTTTCCAATCCTCATCTTAGCAACGCATCCATGATTCTTCTGGTATTGTGAGTGTTCATGGGTGGTAGATATAATTTACCATCAGGTGCCGCATTTGCTTGTTTGCTTACTTTTACTATAAAAAAAACTCTGAATAAAGTTATTATTAAATACGAAAAATCTCAGCCCAGTACCCGCTCCCATTGATTCCATTTCGTGACAGACTTTTGAAAAAGTTTTAATAATAACATAGTACTATTTCCTATACATCCCACTGCTGGGCACGGGCCTCCTTACGGAGTAAGAGGGGTTGGGTTTTGATCTACCACGCCAGCCTAATGCGGGTTTGCAGACTGCACATACGTTCTAAATTCTTATGGAAAACTTCTCAGGTTTCTTCACGATTTTTCCTTCACCGTTCGCTGAAGCTTATGTATTCATTGTTAATTATCGCTTGCGGTGAACCGCAAGCGATAATTAACAATAAATACACAAGTAACATAGAAAAGTCAGAGATGTATGTTTTTCAGGCTGGTATCGAACCTACGACTTTCGTCTCAACAGTCCGTATCACTCCCTGCTGAACTATCGCTACTTAATTAAAAAAGTATAGGCTTTTTAGGTCATATACCAGCAAACGAGCAAGTGGTTCACCCGATGGTAAGTGATCTCCACCGCCCATCTACGTCCATAATACTAGAAGAATCATAGGCGCGTTGCCGACCTTAAAGGGAAGGGATAATTGAGGTATTGGGAAGGGGGATTTGGGCCTCCGGATATCTAACGCACCGTACGAAACGCAGCTACTTTACGTTTGTTTTCCCTGAAACAGTGGTAACGATCCGATTGAGCCGGCCCATTCATGCTGTAGACAAAACTGTCTACAACGTAGCTCTACTACTCTGAAAAGGCTTTTGTAAAACGAAATAATCGAAAATCACAGACAGATTATTCATTTAGATTCATTCAAAATCCGACGAAGTTTCTCCAAATGATACCTAATTTTCAAGATGACCGTGATTTATGATTCTCGTCACGGTTCGTTAATTATCGCCCTTGACCTTGAGAGCTACAAACCATTTCTATTGACTACGCATCATATCTGCATTAAATAACATAATAGGACTCTCCCCAGACAATGGGAAAGCGTGGTCATCCCTAGCAGGTTGCCAGGATTTATTTATTACCCTAAATGACAGACAGTGATAGCCTCCGTGAGGCAATGGGCGAGTAGCCAACTGTGAAACAAGAGGCTCCGGGTTCGATTCCCGTAACGAGACAAATAAATAACCCAACATTCGTGTGATCCACAAATATTTATTTCGTGTCTGGGTGTGCTTTCTCCCCAGGTTGACGTTAGGCAGGCGGCAAAATAAAATCAGTATCTCCATTTGAACTTGCTGTGGGTTCGTTCCTGTTTGCGTAAGTCGATCCGATTGATTTAGGAAAATTTGATAAATCAGGAGTGCTTCCTCTGAGATCAATCCCAAGACCTTCGTCTGGGCGGTTCCACTACCACTGCACTATAAGGCGTTGTTATTTTGTACCGTTGATTAACGAATAAAGATTACCACACGCTTCATCACAAAAACAACTTAGATTTTCCGGTTGATATTTTTAATATTATATCTCAGTTATCTCCGCTTATGACTTATCTGTAGGTTTAGTACAAGTTTTGTTTTTTTTTCTAAAACGATGATTTTCTCTCCATACATCGAGTACCAGTAGCCACTAGTAGTGATGAATAAAAATTTATTATACGATTAATATCATATCTACTCGAATTCGAGATTAGTTTTCGAGCGATTCTTTCTTTTTTTACAGTATGAATCAATCGTTTGATATATTGATAATAATATTTTTTTTCGAATGCGATAAGTGTGAACCTATTTGTACTAAACCTAATGTTAGTAGATATTGATTGTTATAGTAAAGAGGGTAAATAAGCATGTAGATCATCTGATGGTAAGAGATCAATACACCCACAATTCCAGAAGAATAATCGGTATTTTACTTTATTTGAACCGTTATAGGTTCAAAGAAAAAAATACCTCACTCGGAATCATTATAAGACAATGCAATCATCGGTTAATAACAGTTTTAGTATAACAACAAAATCCTTCTGGTAATCCTTTGTCTATTTGTGCCGCCAAGCAACAGTGCGTAAGCATTGCTGTGTTTTGGTTTATTCTCAAACTAATAAGTAAAAACAGATTCGATGTCATAATTATATTTTCCGGAGGAAGTTTGAAATATAGATAAGAATACCACGAGGTATACAATTTTAATCATAGCACGTTATTATAATTGTTTATTACGTTATAATTCTCGAACTGAACCCTTGAACCGATTCACGTGTATGAGGTGTATATTATTTCAATAAAGTCTTGATTTGATTCTACAGACCGAACCCGAAAATCGACCAATCAAACTAAGTAATTTGAACGCGTGACTCAAACTGTATTCTTATTGGCTCATTTGTAAAATCGATTGGGAGACTCAACCTGAAATCGTTTATTGAAATCGGCCGTAAATCTGTGTATCATCGTAATGGTAAAAAGAATTAATGGATTGAAATGACGTTTATTTTGTTTAAAAGCTAGTCTAATCGAGATAATTCTGAGCTATTTTTGAAGAATACACAGCTGTGTAATATACACTTGTTTAAATATTACAGATGTTTTTCTACTTAATGTCGGGTTTTTCTGCTTGATGCCGGGGGATAGTTACTACAGGTAATAACGCCTATGTTAAAAAAAACAATTACTCAGACTAGAATACTACGTATTAAACGCTGATAACGATCCATTTGCATTTTAACCGACTCCGAAAAGGAGGAGGTTTTCAATTCGGCGCGCTTACTTTGATTTTCCTATACTAAATGGAACATCGTTGGAATCTAATTAATACGTCGCAGTCTGCCACGAGCCTAAAACACTAAATAACGTCTAATGACTGTTGGATTTTTTTCTCCTAGCACTGGCAACCCTAGACCCACAATCATCAATCTATCTGACCCGCACACTCGTTCGCGGTTTGGAAGATAATTAATTATTTATTTTTTGTTACACTGTTTTTTTGGTCTTTCTCCTTATATCCCGACATGTGTTTGTATGGTTTTTATGTCTTTGTTTTTTATGTTTTGGATTTGTGTGTATGTGTGTGTCTATTTGAAAAATCATACATGAGTTGTCTGTGATGGGGATATGTTCGCTACCTATTATATTAAGAGAAAACAATTAACTCAGGGAAGTGTGGGTCCCCTACTTACATCTCTGCCTAACTCTTCGGGATACAGGCGTGAACATATGTACGTTATGGAGTAATAACGTAAAGAAATCATTTTTAGCCATCCGAAAATACTTAGTTGTTTTTTGAATATCGTGGACAATGTTTTGTCAATACGTGAAATATGTTTCATTTAAATATACAAGACTTTTATAATTGGAACGAAGTTCCTTACGGCAGGCTTGGAGGGGATAGGGATTTCGCTGCGTGACCGAACTGAAAAAAATGTGATAGTAAAACCGTAAGAAAAATGCGTGGAAAAAATGCGTGGAATAAAACCGTTAAATGAGACTTTTTTTTAACTTAATTTGATATCTAGCACACAAAGTTAAAGTCGAAATTCCGTTAATAAAACAGATAGGTGTGAAACTTATGACATTTGGAAATGTAGACGCGGTTTGAAATTTGAATTTGAATTTTTGATTATAGAACACGGCCGTCCACCGTTTAGTAGCCAGTCTGAGTCTAAATTAATAAGTTTTTATTTATAATTACATAAGTTGATAAAAAATGCTATACAATAGCTTTACCGCGGCAGTCTCCGAGTGCTACACGTCTTTTTTTTATTTCTATTTTTCTATTCTATTTCTATGTAATTTTATGTTGTCAAACAAAAATAAAGAGACATATTTTGTTATTTTAGTTGATAATTTGTATTTTTTACAATTTGTGTCGATTCTACATTAGCCGAAGGAACTTCGTTCCTACCTGGTGTCCCACGACACACACCAATTTTTTTTATATTAATTTTCAGCTTCATTTTATTATTAAATTAAATTCAGTACATAATATATGAATTTCATTTGATAAAGAATAAATATCTGGTTTGTCAAACAACAAGGTTTTTAATGACTCAGCATTTAAAATATTACTTCATTTTTATTTTGAGAAGCCAGCAGCTGACAATAGTTAAGTAAGTTATCCATAATAAATAATAATTTTATTATAATATCTACAAACAGTTCCAATAATTTTATTATAAATGGTATTCGGTAAATGTTTATACCATGTTGTAAGAAATATAAATTATTATTTATCTGAAGTCATTTAAAAACTTTATTGTTCACAGTATATATCCAACGGGCAACACTGAATATTAAAAATAAAAGTACAATTTATAGTCTCTTACAGGCAACTATTGGAGAGAGATAAGAGGAAAAAGAAAGGGCAGTAGAGTATACATTGAATTAATAAATACATACCTACATATATCAATAACATAAAATACATTTAAACATATTTCTTGTGTGAAGAGTTACTATTACTTACCTTTTCTAATCCATAAAAGTACTGCTTAATACACCACAAACAATTATTGCACACACTAAAAAAACAAAACTTTTTCAAATCTTATACTTTTTAATACACTGGCTGAATATTTAAAAACAATACATTTCAATTGTCATGCACACATTCCAAATTCGAACTTGTTCGGGAAATCGCGCGGGATAACGTCAGGGCGGGCGACGCGTCCACAGCATTCGACGTCTGGGTGGAAACTGGCGGGAAAATTGCGAGATGAATCCGACGGAAGGAAACGCTCAAGTTCACGTTGTATAATGTATTAATAAAGACGTCTTTGTAAACAAAATAATATTAACTTTTAGTACACGTGTCTAAAAATGAGCTTTTTTTACATAATGAAATAATTAAGTATGTGACTGCTTCTTGTTCTACAATACTATACTCTTTATTGAAAACCATTTACAATTTGCAAGTAACTAAAACTAAAAAGCTGGTGCTAAACCTATGGAAGACAATGGACGGTCTTATTGCTAGAAGCAATCTTTTCCAGAAAACCGTAACCGTGTTCTATTGACTAGTTTATTATTAAAATAAATAATTCTGCGATTTATTTCACGAGGCTTAAATATATCTCCCTTTTGTAGTAATATTACCTACACGTGAACTAATAGACAAAACAATAGGAAGCCAACTGCCAAATGGAACATTCTTCAGCTACTATTAGCGCTACAATGGGCATTACTCACGCCATTCATTAAGCATAGCAATAAAAATGTTACAATAATTCGAACAACATTAAAATTTGTTACCTCATGTCTTCACTGTTACATAGAATACAATCCTTTGAATGATTATAGAAACATCAATAACTTCACGCCTTTATCCCCAAGGCGTAGGCATGCATGCATGGCGTAGTATCTACTGCATGATTCGCCAAGTTTATATATCTATCCCAATATGTCACTAAGACCAAGTATATTGCTATATCGGATGCAAATTTCAACCATAGACAACTTATATGTCTTATTCGGATTTTAAAATGTATCATAAACAACCTACGACCTCAAGACACTTATTTGGCACGAATATACGTAATACTGGGCGATGTAATAGTGACTAATCCTGTATCGGACGCTGTCAGTATAATAATCTTTATTTATTTATACGGGTCTTAATCGCGTAGTGTTTAAAGGTATGAATACCTTTTATTTACTGGGTTACCGTCGACCAACCCGTGACCACGGCCGATGCAACTAGATCGAAACATCGAGAAAGAAATAATATGAATATAAATCGCGAACGCCTAAAATGATATGCTGTCAGGATTTTTTACAAAATGTAGCAATTTTTTTATACAATATGTAGTTAAATCTAGGTACGTACGATGGCTTGGCATAGTAGGTAATATTGTGGCAAAGCTCCGTAAATAAAGATTAAAAAGAAAACCTACGACCTCGCTAATGTCACATTCTGCGCTGCCACTAGAGCAATGAGACAATTGATTTTATCCCGCGGCAAAAAAGAGGAGTATTATATGCTTAAGTTCTTTTGTTTATGGGATCGTAGCGCCTAAACAAATGGACCAATTTGAATCCGGTTTCTTGATGATTGATGAATAATGAGTCATAAATAGGTTCTAAAATGTTAAGATTGAATTCGGACATATTATTACGTAGGGGAGACCGGGTCAAGATGGGATACTTAAGAGAAAAAACCTCATAATATGAAAATCAAACTGTTTATTAAAAATCTCTTACAACAAAAGAAACTATTAAAGTTTTAATTAACATAATTATAATCTTTTATGTCGCTAAATCACATATTTTCTTGGCAAATAATAACTAAATGGCACATGTCGAATATCCCGTCTTGCCCCATGACTGGGGCAAAACGGGAAACACTATGGGGCATAATGAGTACACATTTTAAACTGGTTGGCAACGTTCACATATATGTGCCTCTTCATCATCATCGTCTACACCTGCGCAAGAATTATGGGCCCAGCCATAGCATACGCTACAAATAATTCATTCTTCAGTGTTCATAGCCCTCGCAGCAGAAGATGGCTCTGGTCGTCTAAATGAAAGTTCAGGGTGCATCTTTAGATATCCACTGAGCTAGTCTTCCAGCCATTCCAGTCTCTGCGTTGAATGGGTTCTTAATATGGTTTCTTTCAGCTAACTGGAAAGCTAAAATTCGAAGCTATATACGGGATACTATCCCATTATGCCCCGATCATTTTGCCCCAACATATACATTTTGCAAATCTTACAACGGCTCTAATCTACAAAATTATTTTGCGTAAAAGCAATCTAAATTCGTTAGTTTTATACTACTATAACAAGTATACGCGAAAATGTTACAATAGCATTGATACCTACCTTGGTGCCCATCGATTCAAAACAGAAAACTATGTAAAAATCCGTCAAAAAACTGTTTTTTCTCGCTGCGCAGCAAAAACACATAGCGACATGCTCGCACCGCTCGGACTCGTGTGACGCGACTGAACATAGTGCGAATGGAGCTGTGTTAGGCTCTGTTGTGTTTACAAGTCACTCATACAAGCAGATATCCCGTCCTGCCCCGAGCTTCGTCTTGCCCCGGTCTCCCCTATAGTAGTTTTATAGGAACCCGTGAACAGGCGAGCTCCTTGCTAGTCTCGTTATTCAATAAAATAAAAAAAAACACACAAATATTGTCGATGCGCATAACTATAATCATATCTATAATATAATACGTATTTCTTTCTCCTCAGAGCGGTTGAGGTCATGCCGATGGCTGGTCGTAAAAACTACAAGCCATATATTTCTGTAACATATGTTAAAAAGCATGTTGCGCCGACCCCACTGCGAGGAGTATAAGGGCAGGTGGAAGAAGAGTGTACATATTTTTTAAGAGAAATAATATATTATGAACTTTACTACGATTTTTCTGTATTAGCATCAAATACTAGATATTACAATATATCTAGAAGCTTAGTGGGGAAAATAATAAAATATATAGCAAATTAGAAAGAAAATTACCAAATTAGTCGCTCCAACTTTAAAAAAATATCGTAGTCGCAACCAGAATTAATAAAATCTTTATTTTACACACTTCATAAACATGGTTTAATAAACTCTATTGCGAATACGTGGATTATCCGTATAGCAATATCTTTAGGAGAATTATCGTCTGAGACTTCACGATGGCGGGAATTCTCTCAACTCACCCGTATCCCAGTGTAAAAGGTGTTTACTGACTAGTGCACCTGCAATAAACTGAGCATTCAGTGAATTTAATTAAACGAACGTTTGACAGCGCATCTACTATTAACTTAACAGGTATTCTGTGCAGATAAAATGTTGACAAACTAAGAAGAAAGAGCTTCTGGAAGAAGATTAACTTTTATTAAAAAAATCTACAATGCCTATATTTACTGTCTCAAGAGGATGATAGTATTTCGGGGCTACCAACCTATTAATCTTAAAATATTCTTTTAAGCGCCATCTGAAGGTCGGCCAACTAATTGAAACCTATTTGCCGCAGGAAAGGCACTCGATACATATTTGTGCCCGACTGGATGGCGACCACTCCACATAGTACAAAACACGCCACAGTGACTCGATTCAACAACTGGCGTTCCAGAGTCAGCTGCTGTAGGTACCTGACGCATAATTTGACGAATTCTAATGACGCAATGTCTCTCGACTGCACTTATACTTTATATACTTGACATGTTTAGTATTGTTGCAGGATATTTTTTGCGTATACAAAGACCTCCCTAAGGTGGTTTAAGTGGACTTTATTCAAATCATTCATTTACAATCAGACCAGAGATAGAAACTCCTAGTGAGATATTTTTTTACTTTAATTTCATTTTTTGAAGTGAAACTTCTTTAGAATGGTTGTGATTTGAAAATTTGATGAAATGAAAAAGCGACAGTAAAAATAGACAAACATCTTCGTAAATAGGATTTAGCCAACGAGACAATGAGATAGATGCTATCACGTGTCTTTATGCCTGCGTACAACGAAGCCTTCAGAAAATGTGTCATAAACAACGTCTCTACGTGAATGATACGTGTTTTATTTTTTTGCATTTGCGTAGTAACATTCGTTGGTTAATTTATTTATTTTAATAATACTGAAGTTTCACTTCTGATGCGTGTGAGTTGCACACACACACACACTTTTTTTACGTCTCAAAACTTCTGTTTCAATACAAAAATAAATATTATTATTCTTTCAAGGAAATACCTTTGCATAAGAAATCTGTATCTTACGGCAAATGTCAGGTTTTTAATTAATCTTACTTTATTTGACTCAGCGTCATCTCTTTTGTTGAAAGACTACAAAAGATACTTTTGCATAATTAAAGCTTCTTTGTCTTCAGAATGTACGGCAATAGATATTTATTTTTTTATATGTGTAATGGAATAGATAAACTCAATAGAAAAAAAAGTTATACAATGTTATTTTTACATTTATGGGCTAAAAAATAAAATAAAAATTACTTGAATCTCTTTATAACGTACCTACATAATTGTGATGTGTAACAAAGTTAAATTGGTCTTCTTCGTGCAATTTTGCATCAAATTATTTATATATATATATTACATATCCTTATTTCTACTGTATAATATAAAAAGCACCATCTTAAATCCCCGAAAATACATTGAACTTGTGATATGAGTTTCTTCTCACTAATTAGTAGTTTCGGAGACGTAGTTCGACAGCGCTATCGTCGAACTCTACTATACCTTGCATTTAGATTCTTACATACATAGGCACTCACACCTGTAATTCCCTATGAGGTAGACAGAGGCATAACCAGTACACCCACATTTCGCCGAGCGTATCTCCGTCCCACGATGTGATACATATTCCAGACTCCGGGCTGATACTGAGCATTTCGTTATAGAAAAACCATAATGACTTGTGCGTGCAATATTTTTATATTGAACAGTAACTT
This sequence comes from Amorpha juglandis, assembly GCA_949126905.1. Taxonomy (NCBI): domain Eukaryota; kingdom Metazoa; phylum Arthropoda; class Insecta; order Lepidoptera; family Sphingidae; genus Amorpha; species Amorpha juglandis. The sequence continues at coordinate 4,264,758 of OX421368.1, forward strand.
TACGCATCATAGTAGTTATACACGGTTTGATTTTACTTGATCAATTGCATACTATTTGAAGCGATCAAAATCGTTAACAATAATCAGGCAACTTTTGTTGATTCAAGTAAGTTAACCAACTAAAACGGAACCGTGTGAACTCGTTATAAGTATTAATTGGTTATCGTTAGTAAGTTTAAAATTTCTCTAGTTAACAACTAGGAGTTACAACATTGTTGGTTGAAGTTAACAAGCAAACAACTTTAATATTCAATACTATCGCTTGGTCTCCAATATATTGTGAATACGAAAGATAAATAATAGAGACGATTGGTCGACACAATTATTTTCAGCCATTTCAATTCCGAACTCAATTTGAATCCGAATTGGAAATGCCAGGGAGTTTAAGACGCAAGGTTTTTTCGTCACGTAAGTTCGTTATAGTGTTGGCAACATTCATTCAATTTGAAACATCTTTATTATTGCCACCTTAATTGTGACTGTGTGGATTTGAAAGGTTACAATTGTGCTGAAACAGCAACAAAAACTTCGTGATTTACCAAAAATGAAATACCAATATTCTTTTAAAATATTTTCACAGAATCTTGGAAGCAAGTCCAATATAATTTATATGAAAATTACTATATTATTAGCTGGGATTTTAAACTAGGTAGACGGTGGTAGTTAAGGACCTGTGTCCGGCCATACAACCACGAATCCGAATAGAATAGCTTTCACCGGTCTTCCATTTTCAAATTGTTGTATGAGAAAAATTAAAAAGAAATTTTGAGAGTTTTGGCGGGAATTCTGACAGTGCAGTTCATCGCTTATTTTAATTTATCTCATAAACTAGTTTAGAGTTGTGTTTGTTGTATAAAAGTGGTATGGATTTGTTCAATAAACATTAACGGTGATGAACAATGTATGGAAACATTGAAATAAGTGAATTAACACGTTCATCGCCGACTAATATTTTACAAATTATTACATTCAGGCCGTGCCGGTCACAATGCCGGTCAGCGTACTTACGTATATCCCCATTTATGTCGTCAATGTTTTGACAAATGCCACTAAATTTTCAATATCCATTTTCATCTTTAGAGTTTGATTGTTGTTCGTATGACGTTTAATTCTTAAATTTTGATTAAAAAAATACCTAACATTTGTATTTTCTATTGTTCTTTTTTTGCATAACTAACATTTTTTAACTTTTTTCTCTAAGTCGTAAAAATAGGTTTGCCATGAAAATATCAAAAAACCAAGTGGTTACAGGTGTTCATTGGGGCCGCGCCGGTCATATTGTATGGTTGAATACACAGCTTTTGCATTTTGCGGCGCGAACGGGCTTCGCAAAGTTAGGGTCTGGCGTGCCGGTCATTTTGACCCCCCATGGCCCCAATGGGTAGATCAAGTGCCGGTCATTTTGACCCACCATGGCGATGAACGTGTTAAGAATCGTCCTGAAAGGAGTTAACACCAAAACTGCGACAAGACCTTGAAATCAACCGCACCCGTGTTTCATCGTTCTTGTAAAAATAACTTGAGAATGAATTGTACTTGACACTGGCTAAATGCATAGTACTGCAAGAGCCATAAATAATAAAAAAAAAAGAAATTGTAATGTACCATCGGTGTTGTTTCGACCAAAAGTTAGGTTAAAGTCTCAGGGCAATAAATTATTATTCTCAACAAATACTCACTACACCCCTACCCACTCGTACCTTAGATAGTGGATAGTTAAGGCAACACTCTCGAACAAAGGCTGAATAGGTGCTATCGTTTACCGGCAGGTAACAATATGTGTAGCGTAATCCGTTGGTATCGGGTGTAGAGATCCAATTAACGCAATAATTGTGTCTCTGCCACGTACCAGGAGCCAGGTGTACCTACACTCATTATGTCGCTAATTTAGATTGATTACGCCGAAATTACGTTATGCTAGAAGTTATTGCTTGTGAAGTTTCGACTGATTAGTTGTCTATATTTTTTGGTTTATTATATTTTTTTTAAAGCATAGGCATACGAGTAAGTGGGTCGCCTGATGATAAGAGATCTCCATACCAGAAGTATCATGGGCGCGTTGCCGACCTTAAAGGAAAGGGATGATTAGGGATTGGCAAGGGGAGGAGGATTTGGATTTCCAGATATCTCATTCACCGTACGAAACACAGCAGCAAGCCGTTACTTTAAGGTGGGTTTTCGTGACAGTGGTAACGACCCGGTTGAGCCATTCATGCTATAGACAAAACTGTCTACAGCGTGGCTCTACCACTCACAATGAGTGATTTATATGAGGATCGTGCATGAAAATCAATATTTCAGTCTTTTATAAGCTGCCTATACGTACTCACGCCAGTCATCCTCGAAGGGGTAGACAGAGGTGTAACCCGTACACCCATATTTAGCCGAGCTTATTTCCATCCCATTATGTGATAGCTCGGCTAAACCAATTATGAATCAGTTTTATCATCATAATCTCATGCATCACACCCGAAATAGTAAAGCAGCTTAAAAACTGGACACACAAGTATTCAATGCTTCATATAAATACTAAAGTATAATAGCTTCAAATCGGATCAACTATACTCAACATTAACTAAATCTTCCAATATGTTCCTACCTAGGTTCAAATAATTTCACGTAGCTTTATAAATTGCCCATTTAATGCCTCGTAAAGTTCCATCATCCCGTAATAAAGTTTATATTCATAATAAACATTAAATAAAACAGCGGACCTTCGAAATTAATTGTTGTCTTCCCGAAAGGAAATTAAACAATATTCCTTCTGAAGTCTCTTTTACGCTTTCACAGAATGAGGTCACTCATAATATTAACTTTATTTCTTGCAATAAAAGTAAATAAAGGAGCCTAGCTGAGTTATGCCGTGACAAAAAATTCTTATAAAAAGGGGTGACGATTGAAATTAGCTTCATTTCTAAGCCGTTTCTTTTTACTCTGTAAATGAATACGCTTTGTGCTTACTGCCATTGAAGCTGTATTTTCATTAGAACGATAGAGTACTGCTGTACTTTGGACAATATATTTAATAAGCCTTTGTCAGTCTTGAAAGGGATTATATGATTATGTCTAATTTTCTACATTACTTTATATCTACCTGACAATTATACGAAAAATAAACTGTTTTGCAAAAACAAAACCAGAATTGGGTAAAAAATTAGGCTGCAGATCATGTTTTAAATATCGAAATAAGCAAAGGTGGGCGCGTAGTGGGAAAATCCTATCTCCCTCCTACGTGTGCACCGTAACAGGCGTGACCTGCCTTATGACGTAACATACCGTGTCGTGCACAAACGTTCTGTTACTCTAATACTAATAACCAGCTTTTCCTCGCGGCTCCGCCCGGCGTGATCCGCTTTTTCCGGAATAAAAAGTAGCCTATGATACTCAGTGAAAATGTAGCTTTCTAACGGCAAAAGAATTTTTGAAATCGGTCCAGTAGTTTTTAAGTTTATTCGCTACATACAAACAAATCTTTCTTCTTTATAATATTAGTGTAGAAAATAAAACAACAGATAAATTAGAATTATTGTAATTCTCCGCAGTTGTTGATGACAACTTTGGCTGAAACCGTCCCGCCTTTACTCCCATACCGCTCCATCTTCTTCATCACATCCATGCCCGCTATAACATGACCGAACACCACGTGTTTGCCGTCCAACCAATCGGTTCTGAAATAAAAATACTTTAATATAATATCTGAATGCAAATAGGTAATAACAAATAGTTTTTGAAATAAAACTAATTTAAACGGATTTAATCGCGGTTTCTTATTAATTTTAAAATTTCGAAAGCAGTCCAAACAAAAATAGTCCACCCCGTGACCACGAAGGCTGAAAAGCTTTAGAATAGTCGGGATCAAAATAACAATAATAAAAAACCGCGATAAAATCCGATTCAATTTGTTTTATTGCAATGAGTAATATTCGCGTAACATATTGTTTTTTATTCAACCCACATCAAGTAAAATTGAGATATAATTAACTTATATCAATAATTTAAAGGAGACCGCCATAATTGGGCTAAACTATGTACAGTAACGATATATATATGTAAAAATACTAGATTTTTTACTGATTAAAAATAACATATAACAATAATAACTTTCTACCGGAATAAGCTAAAAAATATAATTTTAAATATGGTTTAGAATGGTATGTAATTCTGTAAGTAGCTTCGTAAACAAGCTTGTCATGTCATTCAGGTCCTTTTAAGCTCGTTCTAAAATAGATAGTTTTATGGGAATGATTATATAAAAGTCATCATAATCTTGTTTTACTATATTTATCGCGAGCATTATGAGAATTGATAAAAGAAAACATGAAATCGTATGAAATCATTGTTGTTTTGTAATAATTATTTATTTATTTCACAATAACAACGATCAAATTGTCTATCGGGTGATTGTTTCAAAACGAAAAAATATTGACGTCTGTCAAAAAACAATGTCACGACTCACGTCATATTTTGCGTGTTCGCGTCAATCATTCCGTTCATTTATTATATATATTATTTTATTATATATAAAATAATATATATAAATAAACATATTTATATTAATTGTAATTGCATTGTGGGCAGGCGAACAGTGGGTTGCTGTGCACATGTAATGGTGGTAATCTGGTACCTTAGTTGGGCAAGGCACCAAAATACCATCACGCCTCCTGCAACATGCCTCGATAAAAGAAGGTTTTTTTTTCAATATTTTATTCACCTTCATTTTAATACTCTATTAATACACTATCGAGGAATGTTGAAGGAGGCGTGATGGTATTTTACAACGGCATTGTATAATGGCTTCTTTATCTGCAACAGAACTGTCAACTAAATATAAATAAAATATATTTTCCACTTATATGTATTGACTGAATGCGGCCTCTTAACATATAAAGTGTTAGAAGTTGACAAATTCCTTATTAGGTGGCTATCCAACTCTACATACTTCTATTTTAAATATGCATTTGCCTTTATATTGTCTCCATAATACGACCGTGCTTGTTTTATTTGCTATGTACCTAAAGATATTAATATAATTTCAGAAAAGCTTAGCTGTGGAAAAACCGGTAAGTTACTTGGGGCATCAATGCGGGTGAAATGAGGTCTACGTCTATTCAAATTATATTGCTGCACAACATAGGCCAAAGTGTTATTGAGATACATTTTCTCGTTGATTATGTTTAGTATTTCCACAGCATCAGGACGGTCTAATAGGAGGGTGAAATCTATTCATCAGAGCTACGGCAACTTCAAAATGTTTCATTAAATATTTACTTGACATATTAAAATGGAGCTGGAGCAGTTTATATTCCCTTTTAAAGCACCCATTCACCACTTCTACAACCCATCGACAAATGGTTTCTGATCTTGATTTATTCGCTTCTAATGTAGACATTTGTGTTTCACCCAACTGTAACAACTAGGCACAAATGTTCTGTAACCACAGTCATTTAATATGGGCAAGGCGTCTCTAAATCCTCTAAACTAAATGCATCACCAGGTCTAAAGGATTCTTTTAATTCAGAATTTGGTTTTTCAACCTCATTTAATTATATCAGCATCTAATGTGGTTGTGGGATAGGGACCTAAAACATCAATGATGTGGCCATTTGTACATACTATTATAAAATATGGTTTAACCAGAATGGTATTTATGTAGACTATATGTTTTTTTTATATGAATAATTGGAACTTTTTTCTACATATATATATTCCATCAAAAATCGTCACTGACCTTTCCTGTCCCTCGAAGTTCCCAAACATACCCTTCAGAATCAGAAGTATTCTATTTAATAATTGTTGCCCATTTAAATGGTGAAAACCTAAATGGTGTGGCACAAAATATTCAGTTAGGATATCACGTGCCTGTCCCATTAATACTTTCAGTGAACTCCTCGTAATTTTAAACATTGTTGCAATACGATCATAAGAATCTCCAGTTCTTAATTTCATTAAATAAACAACCAGTGCAGTACATCCCTTTAATGTTACTAAATGGTGTAACCTCATTAAATAAACTATTGAATTGCTGTTTAGCCTAGTCCAAAAAGGAACAGTGCCATCATCAAATCAAAAGTGTATTGAGTATGAAAATGAAGGTGAATGAAATATTTAAAAAAAACCCTTTTTTTATTTTACTTAACTCCTTTGTTATGCATGCTGGTGGGAGGATACTAGTATCCGACCGGATAGCGACCACCGTACACTGGTGCTAAAACCTGTCATAGTGGCCCACCGTATGTAGGTCGCGTTCCAGGGTCAGCCAGTGTATATCCGGTTTTCCCAAGGGGTTTGCCCCCTGATCCTAACCCTTTTCCCATCCCTTTTCCTTCCCTTCCCCCTTGGCCCTTTGGCAGGCCGGCATGTTCTTGCCGACCTTCGTTGGACACATTGTTTATCGTTGGTCGACACTATTCTTGGATTGCGCTACACTTACCATCAGGTGTAGCGTAGCCACTTTGCCGAGCCAGTATTAAAAAAAAATGCTAACGGTGGCATATAATGATAAGAAATATGCTAAAGCAACGGGCAAATATGCTTTTAAACAATGTATCCTTCTGATTATGGTCTTTACAATACATTTTTCCTTAATCAGTACAATTATTACAATCTGCCGCATAACCTAACTTTAGTCTACCAAAAACTTATTTGCTCCCAATTCCCATAGAATTTTGAAAAAAATCTTTTTGATATTAATTGGCATGTGTGTTATCTATTAAATAACACAAATTATTATTGTACTACATGGGCCCAATGATGTATGGATTTCTGGCGGTCTCCTTTCTATTTGGCTTAATCGTGCATAGGGAAAGTTTAATTTATGATTTAATAATAATACAAATGTTAACCTTCTTCAATGTGATGAATTTAGCAAAATAAGATCAATATCTCAATTATAACTTGATGTAGGTTAATGTTATTGCGTATTAATTATGTACTCGAAAATTAGTTTCATTATTCGAGCGGCAGTCTCATAATGCATAGCAATTTCACTGGTTTAAATTTTCTCCAAATCGAAACAGTGCAGCGATAGAAAGAAAAGGAAGAGAAAATATTAATCTAGTATTGAAGCGCCATCTATAAAGTAATTATTTATTATCACCACATTAAAAAGTATCCTGCTAGTACTTAAATCTATCAAAAGATGGCGTTACCTGGGCAAACTGAATTTCTCAAAATAAGTGTAAGATAAATAAATGTTCACGCGAGAAAATATGCACATTTTTTTTTATTTCAGACCAGGTCTGTTGGTGTCAAAGTTGCTGCGTCCCTGACACAGTAACCAGATACCGTAACGCGACTGGCCAAAACCAATCACTATGATTTTTAACCATCAATATGCAGTCAGGTACAATTGAGGGTGCTAGAACCAGACTGGCCTAACTGCATTTTGATGACTTTTGACCTATTTGTATTTTCGTAATTTAAAAATATTAATCTAAAAGACCAGACCGGCCTAAAATTGGTAACATCATCTTGACATAGATAGCAGTACAAGCCCATTTCGGCCGTGGTTTAATTTGACGAAAATACAAATAGGTCAAGTCATCAAAATGCAGTTGGGCCACTCTGGTTCTAGCAGCCTCAATTATATATCGAGGTACGCTCCCACCACCGGGATGTTTATGTGTACTTACTTGGCAGTACAAAGAAAGAACTGTGATCCATTGGTGTTGGGGCCAGAGTTGGCCATGCTCAATATACCAGGGCCCGTGTGTTTCAGTGTGAAATTTTCATCTTCAAACTTGCGTCCGTATATTGATTTACCACCTGTTCCATTGTGATTAGTAAAGTCCCCACCTTGACACATCTTTAATAAATGCTAAGGAAGTTCATTCAATCAAAATCTAAATCTTTATTAATCATGTAGGCTAAGAAAGCGCTTATGACAGGTCAAGTACAGAACATTTGTCATTAATAAGATAAACTTAAAATTAAGGGAACTTTGGAATAACCGCCGCGCTATAGGGTGGCAGGAAAAGGCACACCAACAAGCAGGGGAACAGAGGGGATCCTTAAATGTAGGGATTCACGGAACAGGAGGATATGGAAATCGGGAGATTCTCTCGTAGTTCCTGATACCTATGACACAAGACTCTTATCTTACTGTGGGGTCAGGACTATGTATGTGACTGTTGGGTGTATTTATTTATTTATTGTGTTCCTCGAGGCTCGGCAGGCTTATACGGACCTGAAGTTACTGGATATACACTGGCTGATCCCGGAAGGCAACTCCCCTGAACAAGCCACTTTGGCGGGTTTTTCACCATGTGAACGATGGTCGCTATCCAGTTGGGTATAAAAATATCAGATACCCTACCACCAGCACCAGAGGGATCTCAGAAAAATTAGTATTTACTAAATAATATGTGAAATCTCAAATGCATACTTAAAATTAATTATTTAGCCTATCAGTACACAATAGCACAATTTGTTGAACTTTACATTTGTAAAGCAGAAAATTAAATACATGTAAAAAAAGGATACAAATTCTGGTATGATCCTATGAAAACTGCTGCCCTGGTACCCAAAGCCCTTTTCGTGTGTACAAAGGGCTCTGAAGTTCTCTGCTGTTTTGGGCACTATATCTGCTCTGAGCATCATTATGATCCGGCCAATCTCTTGCTTATTGACGGTGATGTCAAAATACACTTGTGGGTTACGCTTCTCTGTTGGCTTTGCTGGGATTCCCTGAAATAAGAATAACATGGCACAGTAATTTTTTTATACAACAAGACAAGACAAGACAAGATGAGCATTATGAAGTATTGCATGTGATCAGCATCCCCCGGCATATGGAATTATCTCTCATAATGTCCCATAAAATCACTAGGCAAAGCGGTTGTACCTACTCAGATATACTTTCCCCATATTATGGCAAACATAGCCATTTAGATACATTATTTTACCAAGGAACTTAATACCATTTGTTTATATGTTTATGTTGAACATAACATACAAGCTCCAATAAAAATACAATGCTGCAATAATATTAAACAGTAATTTAAGAAAATCCTTATTATCATTCCTGTTAATTGTACCCAATAATGTATCTAAAATTGTGTGTCTATGTATCTAAATCATAGACACTCTTAAACGACACCATAATACTATTATTAAGTCTGTCCCCTACAAATAGCAAAACCAATAGTTTTGCTCCAATGCACAAAAAGCTTGCACACTTGCACATTAAACTGTGAAAATACTCTTTCATCTTACATTTGATCCAGCTTCTGTTATTTCCTTATCAGCATCATCTCCTTCTGCCCCATCTTTGTTAAGTTTTAAAGTTTCACCCGCATGTTTCTGTAGCCAGGTGTCGTCAGACCAGACAGGCCGAGTGGAGCCTTCCTTGATTCTCTGAGGTGCTGCTATGTTAACTCTTATTGTACGGCCAAACAGCTCAGAATCATTCTGGAATTATCATTGTTATTTTATTTATTACTAGGTTTTGCTCGCAACTGCTTCCATGATTTAATGGAATGCTACAGGATTGTGTCATAAACAATAAAGGAGTACACAGTATACCCAACTTTATCAATCATATTCATAAATACCTTTATCTACTTTACCAATGATATTAATTAATCAATATTATTTCATATGTATATGTTTTCATCTAGGCAATGGTCATGGTCTCATGATATATGTGTTTAAATTCACCCCAATGGCTTTTACAATATGCTCGAACTAACAGAATTAATAGGAACTAGTTCATAATGTCTAAGTAATATTGAAGTTCTAGTTAACTTAATATAAAACAGCTATTTTTCAAAATTTTAGTTGATAATTTGAAGTGAGATGAAAAACCAAAGTTGTGAAAATTCAGTACCAACGAACATGAAGTAGATAAATCATGAAAATGTTTATTTATTATTTTAACCACAACTAGCTACTTAGCTAAAATGAAACTATACTGTGTCAAACAAATATTTAAAAAACATAGAATTTTCTGTTTTATTTCAACTTACCATGTTATCGATGGCAGCGGCAGCATCTTCGGCATTCTCAAATTCAATAAAAGCGAATCCTCGATGCTTTTCTGTTTCATAGTCCAAAGGAATTTGTACATCCACTAAATCGCCGAACGGCACAAACGCTGCATTTAAAACTTTTTCATCAACTTCCTCAGCTAAACCACCAACATATATCGTTCTTTTAGAATTTGGTTTACTGGTCATTTTTTATTAATAATGTTTATATAACTGCAATTAATATATTTCAAATAATTCAGTTTGTTGTATTAATATTTGCTATTTTCTAACCTCTAAAAAGCAATGTCAAAACAAAACAATATAGTCGTAACCTAACTTATTGGGCAAAGGCTTCAAGACTATACAGCCTAACATTAGATGTAAATACTTTTTATAAAATGTATGTAACGTGAAATGTTATACATATATAAAAAAGTTGTTGATATAAACTTATCCTAGAAATATTATAATCAGCGATGAGTACAACTCACCTTTTATATGAAAGAGGGGGCAACCGAGCTAGCGGGTCATCTGACCCTAAGTGATAAACACCGCGCTGCCCACGGGTGCCATCAATACCAAAGGAATTGTCGGTGCGTTGCCGGCAATTGAGGAAAGAGTAGGCGCTTTTCTTCTCCTAAGTCGTGAATGAAATCTATAAATGTTGATACTATCTACTATCTATTAATTAATAACAATTAGCTATTCTCGCGGATCCGCTAGCGAGAGTCTTTTCTGGTACCAACTATATTCAATGTATTCTTTATCTTTAAAAACGGCTGACGGTAGACGACCTAATAGCGGGATAGGTAGAAAAATATGACAAGCATAATAAAAATGTCTAACAACTGACACCATAAACATAATAGACTTCCTAATTGAGATACATAAACCAAGGGTTATATTACTTACGCAAGTAGATACTTCTGCTATTAATTATACCGACGAGTTTACACATCTCATTCCCGATTACAATTATATCTCGATACGTTTTTCAATCATCCCTAAATGATAAAAATCACGACTAAGGATGTCTATTTAATCAATTCCACTTTTTCTTAACACATTCTAATCTATCATCTTGCTTCCAAAAAAGGCTAGTAGTTTTTAATATAGTCTGAGGTATTAAACCTTGTTTAAAATGTAAACAAGAGTAATCATAGATATTACTATAGAATCATCATCATGAAACAACTAACTCGTTTATTAAATTAATTAATTATTAAATTAATTAATGACATAAAAATACTACAATTAGAAGATAAAATTACAAAAATCAGGGGTTTAGCTATGGATGTTTCGATTTATCGCAGCTTTATTTACATTTTAATCGACATACATCAACCCTGACTATAATGTGTAACCTTTATTGCAAGAATTATATCAGAGACAGATCTAGTCGGCGGAAGACAACACGTTTGTGCTGTCGGACGTTGACGAGTGCGTTTACTTCAAATAACCGTTGGGTACGGTTTTTTACCTTTTTGTTATGCATGTACAATCTGCGAGAGAATGTGTTGTTCATTTTGATAACGCCTGTTTCAAAATGACCAAGGAAACTTCAGGTACCTACTTATCAAATTAAATTTATATCAAGCAAAATACACATTTATCATGCCATCAATATATTGTCCATAAATCTAACGATACCCCGGCATTTATTTGGCGGTTAATTTTTTATTGCAAATTGTGAAAAAAGCCCATAAGGAATGAAGGCCTTACTACTAGGTGACTCACCTCTTGGTTTTCCTAAAAAAATATGTTTGGTCAAATATGTAACGTATTATCACATTTTAAGACGCACACATTTCTTTTTATTCTATGGAACCCTACATTAAATGACCAATACTCTACAATAAATGACCACACATATCAGAAGTATTTTATATGTTTATGAGTACATCTTCAATGAATATTATTATTATTATTATTCGTGAATACGATCAGACATTCACATTTCGCAGAAGAGTAGTGATTTTTCCACCGAAGCGTTGGGTTCCGCGGAACCCACTTAATAAATCGCTGATCTAGAACTAGGAAGTACAAAGATACTTCATACATTAAGACACCGGTGCAGTGCAGTTACATTCCTACTTAATATACTGTATCTTAAGCTTATTTGACGCTAGTCGTAATCTAAATTTATTACTCAATAACAGAATGGAATTTTTAGTTAAGCAGTATGTATTATTAATGGTCGATTTCAATAAACGATCTTAGTTTGATTTCATAATATTATGATCCCGAAAATCAACCAATCAAACTATGTTATTAGCACGCGTGACTCAAAGTTGTTTTCAATTTCAAATTGTTTTCTGATTGGCTTATTAGGGGATTTATGCGGAGAATCAAACTATACGCACTCATGCCTACTCCAGGTATGAATTGGGTAGGCAGAGGTTAACTAATAGGTACACCCATATTTTACTGAGCTTATTTCTGTCTCGTTGATATGGAACGCACCTATCACCATACTAGGCACAAATTGCAAACTCCAGGCTGATATTGAGCATTTTGTTATTGAAAAATCCAATATACCCGACCTGAGAATCGAACCCGAGACCTCAGCACAGCTGTTGTACCGCGTACGCATTACAACTATACCACCGAGCGAGGCAGTGAAGAGAATAACCAAAAAAAACAGTCTAGAGAATCAAACTAAGATTGTTTATTAAAAATATTACGCTATGTGGACTATGGCTACACTAGCAAAGTTAAAACTTAATAAAATTTCTGTAAGTTTCTCAAATAATGTAGAAAAAATCAGCAATATTTTTTTGACAAACAGAAAATCTATTATAAATAGTTAAAGTTTCATCATCATCATCATCAGCCATAAGACGTCCACTGCTGAACATAGGCCTCCCCCAAAGATTTCCAGACCGACCTGTTGGAAGCGGCCTGCATCCAGCGACATCCTGCGACCTTTATCAGGTCGTCTGTCCACCTTGTAGGTGGACGTCCAACGCTGCGCTTGCCAGTACGCGGCCTCCATTCCAGAACCGATAACCGATGGGGCAGAAAGGTTCTGGAATGGAGTTAAAGTTTACAGATATAGAAATTCCATCAATAATAGAAGCCTTATTAATTCACATATATTAATATCCCGTTTTCCTCGAAGGATGGCAGCACTGCGGCAGGCCGATGGAATAAAGGGTTTCCAAAATTGACATTGTAAAAAATTTACGTCCATAACGGTACTCGCGCGTACCCGTTATTATCACAAGTTACACAAGCATTAAACGAGATTGTGTAGGCCAGTTCTTTTGATAATAAAAGTTTTTTGCCGACTGTACTTCAGGATACAACGTTTCCGGTTATTTTAACGGTCCATAGATTAAGTAACCTTGGGCGTCCTGGGTGCTAATTATTGTGAATAAAAATGTTTGCGTTTGTCTATGGTAGGCTTTGCGGCGCCTCGGGTAGAGTCGTAGAGGTTAATTGCGGGAAGAAATATTTACCCTTCATCCTTTAATTGGCGCCTATTGAACTTAACATGTATTTAGGAACGGAAAAAAGTAAAAAGCATTTTGTATTTGTATAAGTATCGCTGTAGGTATAAAACTAAGTATAAAATGACTTTTAAATTTAGTCAAGTAGTGAGAGTCAAGTAGAGTTGCACTTACGCACCAAGGATTGCGTATTACCCTTATTATTTCTATATTATTTATTTGTTAAGACATCCACCATAAAATTCTATTCTCTCCGACATACCATTTTCTGTAAAATTTTCAGTCGGTTACCTAACAAGACTTGAATGAGGCAGACGGCGCGACGTAGGCTTAGCAATAAAGTCTCATTAGAAACTGTGGTGTACGCGTATCGGATGTAGAACCATACTCAAGTCACCATAAAGTAGAGTGGAGGTAGATTATATAATTGGTATCTACAAGATATACCAGTAATCGAGTGTTATGCGCGTGTAGTGTTCACGAAAAATGTGCGGAGTAGAGCTATAAGGCCGCGGACTCGAAGTCAGCGGCAAGCGGCAGCGGCGCGGGAGCGGCGCGTTCGAATGCATAGATTTAAATGGACCCGGTCTCGAAAGCAGCGGCGCGGCGCGGGCGCGAGGAGCGGCGTACGAGCGGCGCGCGCCAAATGAGCGGCAACTGCGCGTCTGCATTGACGTAGTGCTGTGTATTTTCAAAAATGCCCGCCGACGTGATGGAGCAAATTATTTCAATGATTTCTTATATGGAACATCATATTCACATCAATTTCGTTCGTCAACAGACACTAATTTCTCACAGCACAACACTACGCCGCTCTAGCGCCGCGCGATCTGCCCGCTGGCTTCGAGACCGGGTCTCCGCCGCACCCGCGCCGCCGCGGCCTCTGTCTCGCCGCGGAGTCTGCACCACAAACACAGAACACAACAGCTACCTTTAGGTAAACATTTAAAAAGCAGAATAATTACGTGTCTATACAAAGTTTCAAAATTAGATCAACGTACATTAATTACCTTACCTACAGAAATAGTTGTTTAAAGCTATCATTCTGCAGAGCATTCCGCACACATGGACTATGATGATGTCTAGATGCGTTACCTCGGGCCGGCGACAGGCGAGGGTAATCTTAAAGTACTAGACCTGGATAATTGCACTTCACACATCAAATGCATATAAAATGATCCGGTATCATAACTATAATCTTTTCATAGTATAAAATGAAGTCGTTTCCGCGGTCTGTTCGTTTAGATCTTTTAAACTATTCAATAGATTTTAATGCAATTTTCAGCAATAGATAGAGTGATTCATGGGGAAGGTTTATATGTATATCGCGCTATGACCCATGGGAGCAGGGCAATGACATGCAGGTAACACCGCGAGGGACAGCTAGTAGTATTATAAATGCGAAAATGAGATTGTTTGTTTGTTACGCTTACACGCCTACGTCGCTGAACTGTTTTTGATGAATTATAGTACAGAGATAAATGGGACCCTGGAGATGGTTATGGTGCTGCCACACCGGTGTTATAAGATCTTTACAAACATTTTCTAACATTAAACATTTACTAACATTATCTAAAATTGTGATAAAATGTTAGCAAATGTTTGTTAACAAATGTTTAATAATGTTTGCAAACATTTTATAACAGCGGTGTGGCAGCACCATTATAGGCTACTTTTTATTTTGGAAAAACTGTTAATGCGGGCGGCGCCGTGGGTAAAAGCTAGTTATTCAAATAATTCTGTTTATAGAATCCTTGATAAGCTGATACCATAGCAGTAATAGTACTGGCGTTGCCAAGGGAAGGGTAGGGACAAAGGGGGTAGCAGCTCCCCCCTACAGAATTGAATGAAATAATGCTTTTATTCTTTAAATTAGAACACTATGTATCACTATTTAATTATTTTTAAGCTAGGTACCGTTAGATTACGTTGGCATTTCGTGGCTAGCCATGGACCATTAGAAAACATACCCAAACGTTGATTTTACAGAATTATGCAAGTTCAATGCACCTACAGCAATCAATATAATATGGCCATGGGTCACTGAGATTATGTGTGATGGGTGGCGAGCCTAACGGCAAAAGCGCCATGGACAGAAACCGATGGAGGCAGATCGTTCGATCCAAGTGTAGGCCATCTAATGATGATCACGATCCTGAGACATGAGGGTGCGGCCAGGCAGAGGACATTATCGAATACATTATATTTTAGAATCATAGTAAGCATTATCCAATATATGAATGCAAATACCTATGCAATAAAATTTCAACCCACATAAACTAAAAATGTAATGTAAATTTTGTTTGACTTAAATCAATAATGGTTTCGCCAGACAGCGGACGGGGCGGGACGGCAACGCGACGCTGACGGGGCTGTGTATAGATAATCGAGCGTCGCGTCCCGTCGAGCGCGACGGTTCTGTGTGACATGTTCTATATTGACTAATGCATTACAACTGCTGCATGTCCCGTCAGCGTCGCGTTGCCGTCCCGCCCCGTCTGCTGTCTGGCGAAACCATTAGTCTTTCTTTCTTTCTTTCTATTTTGCATATTCGTACATGGGAAATGCTCCATTTGTGATTTTTAAAAATATGGAATTTAAACTATGTACCTTAATCTAGTGAATTTAGCGAAATAAAAACAATATGTCTATTTTTATTTATTTTATTTTTATTTTATTTGATTGAATGACGAGACGAGCAAGATGCTCGCCTGATGGTAAGCGCCACGCCTGCCCATAAACAGAAGCAACACCACGCAGAACTTTGAATTACAAAGCACTGCATGGTTTTGAATTGCGCTCGTGACCCCGAGACATAAGAATGTGAAGTCTCATAATGCCCAGTAATTTCACTGGCTTCAATGTCCTTCAAACCGAAACACAACAGTGCTTACACACTTTGTTTGCTTGGCGACAGAAATAGACAAAGCGGTGGTGTCAACCCAGACTAGTGATGTTCATGTACAAAAAACATCGATATTTTTTCCGATATAATATATCGTGTACAAAAAATATCGATATTTTTTCCGATATAATATATCGAAATATTGTATCGATATATAGCGATATATCGGTCAAAAACTATCGATATTTTCGATATATCGAATTGTAGGAAGGAAAAGACTTTCTTAGAAAATGATTAACAAAAATAATATCGAAGAGCTAAAAAAAAAAAAAAACAACATTCAATACTCATTCTGGTATTTGATGTTGTTTTTTTTTTTTAGCTACATCCGATAGATTTTCTATTTTCCGATATCCTTATTTCGATATATCGGATAAAATATATCGACTTCAATGATTCGATATATTGGATAAAATATATCGATATTATATATCGACTTCAATGATGCGATAATATCGCATTGATTCGATATATCGAATAAATGTATCGATATTTTATCACATATCGATATATATCGAGCACCCCTAACCCAGACGGCCTTTCGCATACGAGAGACCTACAACCTAAAATTTAAACCTAAATTACTTTATGTGGGTTGAAATGTTATTTCATATTTGCATCCATATTATGTTTTAGAGATTATTTGTTAGCATCAAATATTTGTATCAAATAAATAATTTTTTTCTCACAGTCCACCCCGTTACCACGAAGGCTGAAAAGCTTTTGAAACGTCGGGACCAAAATAAAAATAAAAAACCGCGATAAAATCCGTTTAAATTAGTTTTATTTCAATAAATATAATTTCATTATTATTGGTCCTAATAAAACATCAAAGAGCCGATCTACCAATGGTTTGGAATTCTAAGCCCATTCACACGTCGAAGGGACATGTCAATACAAAGTTCCGACAACTATTATTCTATAAAAGGTTACTTCTTCGATTATAGCGTCAACATCTCTTTACAGTTATACCTTTGGAATTTCCTCATATGGGTTACATATATACTGTTTATACATGTGCCTGTTGACCTGTATAAAGATAATTTTAAATGAATAAATACACTCAGCGCTATACTGTCTTGACCCACTAAGATACGAGTCTTGTGTCGTGGATAGCAGCAACTACGAGAGGCTTTCGGTCTCACAACACGCACACCCAAATCAATTTACGTCCGGAGATACTCAAAGTCTTATTTCTGCCGCCAAGCAACGGTGTGTAAGCACGGTTGTGTTTCAGTTTGAAGGACGTTGAAGCCAGTGAAATTACTGGGCATTATGAGACTAACATCTTATGTCTCGAGGTGACAAGCACCGTTCAGTGCCACGCAGTGCTTTGTAATTCAAAGTTCTGTGTTGTTTCTATTTATGGGCAGGCGTGGCACGTACCATCAGGCAAGCGTCTTGCTCGTCTCGTCATTCAATCAAACAATAATAAAAGTTGTTGCTACATTCTTTTCAGCTTGGGACAATTTTAAGTAGCTACCTAAACTTGAGCTGTGCTTAATTCTTTGCAGTTCTATTCTATTCTAAATCGAATGGTTAGTGGCTCTCCGGCCTTCGACTTGGCTTAACGACTGCCATCAGTCGATAACAGCCGGGACCGACATTTTACGTGCCCTCCGAAGCACGGAGACGTTCAGTTGAAATACCACTAAGCGGTCACCCATCCATAATCTGACCGCACCGAAGGTTGCTTAACTCGCTAATCGTTTTCCGATCAGTCAGTATAACTAGCTATGAGCATTTTCTCCATCAAATCTTTTATTTTTATTTGATTGAATGACGCGACGAGCAAGGCGCTCGCCTGATGGTCAGAGCCACGCCTGCCCATAAATAAAAACAACACCACACAGAACTTTGAATTACAAAGCACTGTATGGCATTGAACTGCGCTCGTCACCACGTGACATAAGATATTAAGTCTCATAATGCCCAGTAATTTCACTGGCTTCAATGTCCTTCAAACCGAAACACAACAGTGCTTACACACCGTTATTTAGCGGCAGAAATAGACAAAGCGGTGGTACCAACCCAGATGGCCTCTCGCAAGGAAGGACCTACCACCTTGTAATCTTTGACCTGTTAACGAAATTCGACAGCAGGCTGCCACAAATTGCATAATCACAATAACTGTCTCGGTGGCGCAGATGTATCGCGTACGTGGTTACGCAGTACGACTGCTGTGCTGTGGTCTCCGGTTCGATGCCCGGGTCGGGTAAAAGTGACACTGGGTTTTTCTATCACGAAGTGCTTAGTATCAGCTAGAAGTAGCTCCGGGACGGATACGCTCAGCGAAATGTGGGTGTACTGGTTGCATCTCTGCCTACCCCTGCAGGGATTACAGGCCTGAGTGATTATGTAATTAGAATAAATTAGTCCATTACATGATCTACTTATCTCTAGCCAGTTTCCAGCTATATAAAACGGTCTAAGATTATTGACAGCCTCCGTGGCGCAGCGGGCGAGTAGCTGGCTGTGAAGCGAGAGGCCGCGGGTTCGATCCCCGCACCGAGACTAATGTTTGTGTGACCCACAAATATTTGTTTCGGGGTCTGGGTGTTGTGAGACCGAAAGTCTCTCGTAGTTCCTGATACCCACAATACAAGACTCGTATCTTACTGTGGGGTCAGGACTATGTATGTGACTGTTGGGTGTATTTATTTATTTATTATATTACAGATACCGGAAGTCCAGTTCCAAAACGAGTTGTATAGAGCTGATGATTGTTGTGGCCTGTGCCTGAATCGTGTTAGAATAATGATTATCGTTGAATATTCATAGTTTTGCATCTGACACAAACAATTGTTTAGTTTATCGCAGATAACGGCAGTTTAGCCATCATGTCTGACCATCGATTGACACACATCGGAAAATGTGTACTTTTGAAAGCCGGAGTCGGTATTTGTAATTTTTAAACCCGGTCGTTGATTAAAGTATCTATCGTTGTTTTAATTCAAGTTCATTGATTTCAAAATGTCATAGTAGACCCTGTATAAAATCTTGTTCATGTGAATTCATTTCAGTAGGTAATCTAACCGTTGAAATTCCTGCAGACAGTTTTTTTGTTGTTATTTTATTATCGATTTACAGAAAACCGACGTGAAGTAAGAGCGTGCTGTTGCATATCCGGAGGCCCAATACCCGGCCTTCCCTTTCTAAACCATCAATTATTCCGTCCCTTTCAAGTCGGCAACGCGTCCATGATTTTTCTGATATAGTAGGTGCGCATGGGCAATGGATGTTACATACGATCAGATGATTATGTTGGTCATGGGCGCCGGCAGCAGGGTGCAAGGGGTGCACTTGCACCCCCCTGTCAGCATGCAGCGGGGATTCCCCGAGCAATAACGCCAACCATCGACTACAGAGATTAAGGACGCTTTCGATTAGCGAAAGATATTCAATCAAATACCCACGAGATTTGAATTTGATATTACATTTATTTACAGTTAATAGTATAATGTGGAGATGCAGATGCATCTCCCTGAAAGTAATTCTGGCAGCACCCATGCTCTTGGTCGTTATATTATAGATATCTTACACCTACATTCTCGACCCACATTAGATAAGACAATAAATAAGCTGTTTATACCGAGTGTATAATTTTTCTATTTCACTCAAAAGTGCTAACCAAAGCTTTAGATAATGTATGTACTTTTTCTACAAAAGTAGGTCAAATGTGTGGAAACCTATTTTAAACTTATTTTTAGTGAGTCGACCAACTAACTCTATCATCTTCGTACTTCTATTGAAATTATGATTAATTTACATATAAGGTAATAAGTACTTTTTACTCTGACGACTGTTCTGAAGATTTCACTCTCAAGAAAAGTCATAGCGAAAATTAAATTAGGTCATTGGTATGAATAAATACTTAGACGTAGGCAGCGTCTTGGCCGTGCCCCTGGCATTTCCGATGTCCATGAGCGGCGGTAACCGCTTACCATCAGGCGGTCCGCTTGCTCGTCTGCCTATCAAGGCAATATTTTTTTTTTTTTACCTATAACACCTTAAAAGATATATCAGTACAATTAATTCAAATCAAATCCATTGATAATAAATTTGTTTCAAAAGCAGATTACACATAATATCACCACTTACGTAACAGCAAAGATAACATACATAAATATAAAGGCTTCTATCCCCGACGTGATAGGCAGAGTTGCAACTAGAACACCCTTGGCTCACCGCTATTTCCATCCCATGCTGTTACAGGAGATAAGCCTATGGGCATACCGGGCACAAATCCCATCCCAAGCAACATATGTTTGATTTTTCGTATTGAAAACTTAAAACATCAGTTATGAGCGACGATAGAAAGGTCCATTTCTCGAGGAAATATAATTAAAATTGTAAATATCAACAAGACGATGGCATAAAAAGTGAGCACTATAGAAATTCTTATATAAAAAGTAACCAGCGCACTTGGATAGCGCAGTCCCTTTTTCCGTTGTGCTTATTTACATCGGGGTGGAGGAGCTCAGTACAAGCTGGATAGTCTCATCACACACGGCGACTAAGATTAGCCAATTTGCTTTCACCAACATGTTCGGTTGTTAATATTAATATACGAAATTAATTAAAAATCTTCATACTAAAATAAAATAATCAAATGAAGGCGTTCAAAAAATATTTTGATTGGTTAATTTCCTGAAATCCTGCTATTTTAGTAGTATTAATATATTAGTAGATTTAATGTCTGCTGTTTGAGCTGTTATTGTGTGTTGATGTTATAAAAGAAAGTGCCTTAGACGAAGACATGCGACTATGAGATAAAACACTTTTTTAAAATAAAATTATTTAATAAACAAAATAAATTGATTCCAAATTCAAACCATGGAATAAGTGAAACTAGACATAAAGTGCAGCTCAAGTGGGATTGCAATAAAAGTAACAAAAATACCGATTAATACAATTACTTCCTGTTCAATAGATAGAGGTTTGGCTTTATCATGGACAATCGTGGTATCATAGGGAGTAAACGGTAAAAAACCCAAATAATTCGAAGGTTGAAATGTAACAAGGTATTACAATTAAGTCCCTGTACTTCAACCATGTAGACAACTCTTGACGAGCCAAAGAGAATGTTAAGTAAACATCAAGTCTCTGTGTATCGTTGACGATACGAGTATAAAACGAGTAGGAGCGGTTGATTCGCGTCTACTCGCCGGCCACAAGGTCAAGTGCGAGCGTCAGAGTCATTGCACCTCGCGCATCTTACCATCACACCATCATCCCGTGTAGTGTCTGGTGTTCTGTCAACGGTGAGTTGATCTGTGTTTCTATCTTATACAACTTATTCTGTGTTTTTTTTATGCAAAAAATGTCCTAAATATTTTAAATTGATCAATTAAAGCTGCACGAAACTGCAATGCTCTGAAGTGATATTAAAATCATAATGAGAATGAATATATACCGTGTTTCTGAGTTCAAAGATCTTGTTAATCACCGTAAAATTGAATGTGATTTTTTTATTATTTAGGTTTTGTGTTTTAAGACAAATATGCAGTGCAGAATAATGAGTTTTACTATCCAAATAAATTAAAGTCTTTGTTAATGTAATAAAAAGCACATATCAAGTGCAAGAGTATTAATTTAGTAACATTTATTTATTTACAACGTGCGTAGTTTTTATCTAATTTTTTATGGAAAGTATAATGATTCGAATACAGCAAAAAAAAGATATAAATAAAATACAAAGGATTTTATTGCGAACTAATCTTGAACATATATGTCTTTGAGTTTTTACTAGATAAAAAAATGATAGTGTTGTCAATGAATTAACTTATTTTAGATGATATTTGGCAATTAGATACAAACAATTTTTTCCATAAAATATATAAGATCATAATTATATACATGATCAATAGTTTCGTGTAATTATTTTTTAAACAAGAAAATAAAAACAGTATGCACTCAGTCACGCCTGTAATTCCCGAAGGGATAGGCAGAGATGTAATCCGTACACCTACATTTCACCGAACTTATTTCCGTCCCATGATATGAAAGGGTGCGAGCGTATCGCCAAATCGGTGACAAATTTCCGACTCCGGGATGATTTTTACTTGACCCGGGGATCGAACCCAAGAACCCAACACAGCAGTCGTACCGCACACACAATACGTCTGTGCACAGTCCTAATAAAAACAATATGAAATAAAAATATGTCATGTATTCATGTAAAATCGTAAATGTAAACATAAACATAATACCTAAAAACCTTAAACAGATAGATAATCATAATATACCAATACAATAATTTAATGTTTTGACCAAATACCAATAACCAAAAAAAATTGTTACCAATAATCTATTTCTAAGTAAAAACGAACAAAACAGCAAATCAATTCGCACAAAAAAAGGAAAGTACTGACAATTGTCAAAAGTCACAATTTTTTATCAGAATGCACGATACATTTTATATATCCCAATGTTTTTGCAAAACATTATCCGAAATGTTTTTATCGGTTCGTCGTTTTTGCAAATGGTTGAATACCGTTTCGACTATCGGACATACCTACTACAACGTTGATACAAGAAAAACTATATTGATTTTTTGAAAGTCACGAAGTTGAAATTAAAAAATTATCAAAAAGTCGACCACAATACTTGAAATGGATAAATTGTTTCACTTGGTAATTGAGTAGTCTGTATAATTTTATGGTGTTAAGTCACAGCCATGTGTAATTTCTTTTGTACCGTGTGTTTCGAAGTTATTTTGTAATTTTAACTACACAGACCAGATATAATCTTTGTGAATTACCTGTCATGAACACCTCCACCTCCACCATAAGACGTTTGTATTACCAGTATTCAAGTTTTGACGAAGTCTGTATGAACAGGTAAATGCTATCGTATTTTACTTTTCTTAACTTTTCGGATTTTATTAGTACTAATCAGTTTTGTAGTTCGTGAACATTTACAATTGTGATTGAGAAAAAAAGCAATAATCAGCTATACATCTTTTACCATATTTTTTGTCTAGTTCATAGCATAGCGTATTTTTATTACAACAAAGCATAATTATAAATTCCTTTTTTTATAATTAAACATCATAGTAAACAGTTATGGCCCAGCAATTAAATAAGAAGCTACATTTTACCTAGCGTCAGACAGTGTCTTCACGGATGAGTTTCCAGAAGCATATTAGTATACATCTCAAAATGATATATGAGGAGCAGCACAGGGTAACTAAAGAATACACGAATAATCGTGTGAAATACGTAAAATAAAACAAAATATAAAAGTACTAAAATAACTTTTGATAAGAAAAAGTAAAGGAAAGAAGAAACATCTTGCACCAAACCAACGTGTGAATTAGTTATGATAATACAAATATTCTATTAAAACTTATACAAAATCAATGGGTATTGATACTTAAAGTTAATAATAAAATATATCAACAATTTACTGTAGAATTTGACATGTGAACATAACTAACAACTGCGAATGCAGAAAAATATAACCACTCCTCAACAGTTCATCTTCATCGAGTTATAAAAACGTCAATATAAATACTTATCTACGTGACCAATTCTTATTTACAAACGCTACTCCGCTCATTTCTATCAAAACGATCATATTTTTTTCTGATTATACACGGAATAATGTTTTGTATATTTAGTTCATGGTAATGAATAATTTTTTCGCCATAAGTTCTTTTACTTTTTGTGAACGTGATCTACTATCATTTCTACGTAGTTAGGTGTTTGCACAGTAAATTTCTATAACATAATAATCTGAGTTTTTGTTACATAAATTGTAACAGAATATTTGCTAAGTGAACAAGACTGTTCCTTAATAACTTGCTTACGTTAACTAACATCAATGAAAACATTACTGGGTCATTCTACTTTTAGAGCCGAAAAAAAAAAATAAAAAAAAATAACGCATTGCATATTCTTTAAAGTTGTATTGTATTTATTAGTGTAACCAATCAACGAAAAAAATAGTAACCGAGGTCGTTTCCTTTTTTAAACCCGAAAACAGGGTCATAAACGTAAAATGCTGGTAACAGAAGTGATGCTCAACATAACAGAAATGCCGATATTCTAAATAGTTCTTGTTTACAAACAGCAAAACGTACATTATAGACTATATTTTAATAATAAACATGGTCATTAACTGGACTCAAAAATAATTATCTTAAAACGAATAACAGGTAAACATAAAAAAAATCTTAAAGATATGATCACAGAAGTGACGTGTCTTTACTGTTAACTTCTAACAACAATGGCGTTACATATTATTAGAGATCAATTACTTATCAGGTACATTATTACAATTATTTTTTAATCAGAATTATCTCTCAGTTTTATGATTTTAAAATATATTTTCATCGGCAGAGTCAGATGCCACTATTTTGTGACAATTTAGTATTTTTTAAAACTTCGAACGTTTACTGTATACCCAACCAACATAACGATTCTTCTTAATTTCTTCGTCAGCACTCTCTTCTGAGGAAGATACATAACAGGGTTTATAATAGAAGTTACTCCTACGTTTGGACAGAACCGACATTATAACACAGTCTTCATGGTCAGATTCTCTACTGCACGTAAAATATTCATTTCTAGCAGGCGAAAGAAGGCTTGATGGGCCAGGATCCTCGAATAACTTTATATCAGATATAGAATTACGATAGGATGATGGAGGAAGAGCTTGGATTTCTTCAGAATAGATTTATAATCGAATAAAATCGAAAGTACAAATGGTACACGATTGCTGTGTGAAGTATTATCTGAGGGTTGGATGCCCCAAAGTTTAAAACTTGTACTTTTTCCGCATATTTTACAAATATATTTTTTCTGCAAAATCTTTGTGTAATATAACAGTTTCTTCATCAATTTGCCTCTTTCCATAGTTGATAGCCCGGTAATGTAGGTAAATATATTTAAACGTTTCATAAAACCTGGTAACTTTGAAAACAAGTAGTCGGTTAAATCTTTATGTCATAGATCTATTATAATGCATTTTGTACGAGTGAGTGAAAGATCACTCTATTGTCTAAAAGATGTAGTTTTTCTTTCAGTCAAATATTCTCCATCTTTAGATGTCTTCTGTTTTTAACACGCTCTTATTAGCTTCAGACGTATGTTTAATGTAACGGGATCTTTGAACATGGTTTTGACCTCCTTCAAAACGTCGGATTAAATCGAAATTTGGCGTACTTATCAAGGACTAATGACAATTCAATATTGTAAAGAAAAAAATAAAAAAATATATATTTTATTTCTATAAAATGAAAATTAAATAAAAACAGTAAATAAACATAACAGTTGTGACGATCACAGAAATGAAAAACTTTAAGACGAGTGACCACAATTTCTTGTAATTCAAGTTTAAACTTTCTGTTGCACTCAATCGTATTAACTGACATGAAACACATACAGGCTAAGTGATTTTATATTTTAATTTGAAAATCTTACCTTAATACAGCTTGAACAGATGTGATGCACGAACTTTTACACTATGAAAATTGCATGGAAAATAGATTTTCATTAAAAAAATCTAAAAACTTCCCACACTTTGAAGCCGGCATGCGAATGACAAGTAGGTGGTTTTGCAACATTATAAAATTGAACGGACTACAACTAATGTTACTAGTCAATTCTTTCCTATTTACACTTGATAACATAAGTGATGATTAATTTGTAACAAGAGTAGAATCAAGTACAGTTACAAGTGAACTTCACTGAATTTAATTTACTTTACGGACCAGCATTACGACTGTATTTTAGAGTTAATCAAGAAAGGAAAATGTATTTCGTTAACTATTTATATTTTTTAATGATGTATAAAGCCAACAATATACGAAATACACACATAACAGAACGTGACAACTACTACGTAAATCACAGTTTTTTTATTTTGTATTTTATTTTTGTGTTTGATTGATTATAACCGATTAAACTTAAGGTCGATTGCAATCGAAAGAGCTAAAAATGAGTTCACCAAGTAAATATAATTCATTTATATTCTTTATGCACACTTTTTTGGCTGTAGAATAGAATCACCCTAATAGAACTATCACTATCTTTTGGTATTAAATTATAGTTCCTAATCCAAAATTACTGCCATATTATCGTTATCAATACTAAGAGATTATAATCTGACAACATAATTTATGAAAATATACATTTATAACTAAACAATAATGTAATTAACAATGGTATGACTCCGAAAATAATTTGCCATTCAGGTGTTACTTTTCGAGTTTCGTTGTAAGTGTATTGCTCATGGTGCTGCAATAAATGTGTACATAATTCTAATTTAGATAATTAAATCATGTCTTTTTTAATCTGTAATCGTCTATTAGGGCTTTTGTTTTTCCGACGTTTTTTCTATTACTGGGAACCAGAGAAAATAAAAATAAATTGCTGCGACGAAACACTTTCAACTTATATTTTGTATCTAGAATCCTAGTAGATATAATCGAATTTCTTAATCCCAAGACTTCAACTAGTAGATTACTCAGCATTAAAAGTGAATATTTTCCTCCTATTCCGCTAACGACATTACTACTACTAAATTGGTTATCCACAGGCAATTCTTGAAAGTCTTGCCCAGCCATTTGTTACAAATATAGGTTTATAACCTACAAATCCAGAAATAAATCCGAACAGCAAACGTAAACTGGCAAAAAAAATTAATTCTATTTTATTTCATTGTTCATTCTGGCTGAAATTACAAACAAAACAACAACATTTTGTTTCTAAGTTCAAATGTCGACAGTCGGAAGCGTGACCATGTAATTTTATTCAAACGGCATATGAAATAAGTACGTTCGGCAGGTTTCCGTTACTTTAATTGCAAAAACAAAAAAGCAACAAAGTGTTGTGTGTAAAGTAGGCATGGCAGATTAGTAATGATAGTATTTTTTAACAGAAAATGTCATACCAGTTAGATCGCTCGTATGCGAGAGGCCATCTGGGTACCTACCCAGATACGTACCTAGTGCCGCTGTCTATTTCTGCTGCTAAAAACCAATGTTCCAGTTTAACAGATATTGAAGTTAGTGACGTTACAGGTCATTATGAATCTAAACACCTCATGTCTCGGAATAACAAGCGCAGTGCAGTACCATGCAGTGCTTTGTAATTCAAAGTTCTGGGTAGTGATACTATTGTTTACCGCAGCCGCATAGCCGTGGCGCTTACTATAAGTCGAACGATCTGCTATTCTTACCTTTCAAGCTAATTAAAAAACTTAATTTCGAAAGGTTTGTTTATTTTTTCTCTTTACTAGATAAATTAACTACAATCGAAAATACAATGCAAATTAAAAAAAGTAGATCAATGGGAGCCGTTGTTGGTACTAACTCAAATAAGATTCCGTGAATAGGAATGATGAATTCGATTAGATTAATTTATACAAAATCAATTAGTTGTTATTTGGAACGAGATCTCATATTCCAGATTAGAGCACGCTAGATTCTGATTCTAATTGGATACTAGTCGTAATGTTTAACACGCAGCTCAAGTGAAGGACCAGAGAATAGTGGAACATGCTGATTTTAATAGCCTTCTGAAACATTTTGAGAGTTCCGAATTGAGAGGATGCCGACAGCACGCTATTACAGGACCGACGCGGCGCTAACTGTCTATCAGTCTACCAATTTGAATTTGGCTCCATTTCATGAATCATAATGGGTGTCCTGTTAAATTTTCACAGAATATGTATGTTTATTATAGCGGTTATCCGAACAAAAAAAAACACAAGTAAGAATTTTTGTATGAATGAACCCACTTAGTGCCGATCCGAGTCGCACTTGACCGGTTTTAGTACAATTGTTATTTAGTTTGACCAGAAAAAAGACGTGTTAAATCTTATCAATTTCCAATCATAGCTAACAGAAAAAAAATCCGAGTCACTCCGAGACAATGGCTAAGTAACGCAAACTCCGGACTTGCCGATGGTTATACGTAATAGTTGCCATAACGGTGATGGTAATTTCACTTGGCAGCCACTTTTTCTCGCGTGTACAAAAATACAGTCCACCACACTCACGCTGATTATGTTTTGCTGTGTGGTAATCTTCATAACTTGCGTTGATGACTGTACTTAGGTTTTTAATACAACTTTTTATGACTTAGTTCATTATTATACATACAATATACCGTAATGAAAAAGAAAATACTAAAAGTAACTGCAGAATTAATAATTGTGGACCATGGTTTATTAATTTTATGTAAATTAAGAAATAATTATTAAAATAATAACACTCGTATAGCAAAGATAATCGTATATAGAAAGTAGATTTGTTAGCTAAAGGTAGATGTATTATTACCGAATAAAGTGTAAGTGAACCAACAATATCTTAGACCCAAAGCCAACCTCTGGTACACTCTGGTGTTTAACGAACAAGGCAATGGTGAGACTTGGTTCCGGTTGCGGGTTATGCGCCTTAATACCAAATCTACAGTCAAATGATGAGAAGGTAAACCCCAGGGTTCATCTTCTCATGATAGTGCCAGAATTAAAACGAGATATCGCCAGGCAAAAAGATAGAAAAAGATATATTAATACCGAATAATATTGCTGACTTAAATGTCTTTCATACTGGAACAAAGAATTATTTACACACTCCCGAGACTCACAAATAAGAAAGACTAAACAACTATTACACAAATATACGTCTTGCTTACTTCGATTAAGCAATTTTATGATTCGATAAACTATCTCTATCCATGATGCCCCGCCCAACCATTACTTTCGCCAATGGCTGAAAATGTCCTTAAGCTAACCACTATAATTCAGGACGCATTCGCAAACCTGGGCTAACAACCTCTAAATGCCATCAGATACTGGTGCTATAAAAGCTTACCAAAATATAAGTTAACGGCTACTACACGTGCGAGGCCAAGGTGTTTATGTAATTTTTTGATATTGTGTAGTTGGAGTCAATGAGATTTTTTATCGAAAACGTCGTATCAATATGTTCATCCTTTTAGATATCGAACCAAAAATATTTAGAATCATAAAAATATTTTCGTGTGTTGAATTTCGATCACAACTCGCAGAGGATAATATTTGACAAGTGTTTATTAGTAACTTTTATTAGAAACTTTTGCTTGTGGCTTCGAAATGTATTTAAACAAGAATATTATTTCCTATACTAACTTTGCAACCTCTTTGGAATGGAGGGCCACGTACCGGCAAGCGCAGCGTTGGACGTCCGCCTACAAGGTGGGCAGACGACCTGATAAAAGTCGCAGGAAGTAGTTATATGCAGGCCGCTTCCAACAGGCTTATGTGCCTAGGGATAATAGATGGGATAAATATACAATATATAGATAGACATATAATTATATAGATGTCAAAATAAATGTAAAGAAAACATTAGAATCTTCTAAAACCGACCGCATGTGCCTTACGCCAATACTTATAACAGTAAACGTTTTATGTGTTTTGTCTAATTGATTCATGGAAACGATGCCAATGTTGTATTTATCAAATAACAGTTATATTTAACGAGAATCGTCGTGGTCCAATCACAATACACATGAATCACTTATGGTGTTAAAATATTATGTAGAAATGTCTAAATTACTTTGTTGGCGTGTTTGTCTGGTACACTATAAATTTTCATTGGAAGCCACATCATTTCTGGCACGCACGATTGTTACTGATATTTCGATGGTCACTCAACGGAACAAAGTACTATGCATATGTTTACCAAAAACCCAATTGCTAACATTAAGAAAGCTATGAATCGAATAGGACAAGATAATTACAATACAAGCTAGGAGAATGACTCCTGGTTTCTGGATAAACAGGGAACTCTAGTTTAAGAGTCGAGGTGTCACTAATAAAACATCATTAATAATATAACATAAGCCTTTATCCCCGATGGAGTGGGCAAAGATGCAACGTTTCGCCGAGCTTATTTGCATCCATGGTTTGATAGGCGGAAAGCGTATCGTCACACCGGGCAGAATTCCGATCTCAAGCCATTAATGTGTGATATTTTGAATCGAAAATTAAAACACATTAATGCACAATCTGACAATTGAACCCAGGACCTCACGGTTCTCAGCCTTAATACGCTGCCATGAAGTGACTTAATTAACAATACATTTGTTCTAACCTATGAAGTACAATCATACGTAACGTTAAAGTACGATAATACAAAGACTAAAGTCAGAATTAACAATCAGAATCATCAAACATAAAAATGGGTAAGGAACTTGGTAGAATTTAAAAGTATAAAAAAGTCTGTCAAAATTAAACATTGTTGAATGAGCGTTCAATGAAATGTCCTAAATGACGTCTGATAATATTATGTTCATTCCAACGGACAGAAATAAGATGTCAAAGAAAATGCTACACCAACCAAAGGTTAAGTTGAAACAACGGTTCACCAACGGTTATAATTGTACCTTGTGCTAAAAACATTCGATTGTGAGATATGAGAAATTGTTATTGTTTTAAACTATATTTTTATGAATAGCCCATTAGTGGCAGATCCCACGATGAAGATTATCTAGTAATAAGATACATTCGTAAGTATAATGTAATCTTTCATCGGCTATAGCGTTTTGGTTATCGATGTATTTTCTTCTGGAAATATATCAAATTGTGGGCCAGAACTACTCTGATATTTAGAAGTAGTTACAAATGATATAGCAGTATTACGATATCTTTGAATCTTAAACTTGCTGGGAATTTATTTAGTCCAATTTTAGGATTAATTGCAATAACTAAGTTCAACCAAAATTAGTTAAGAATTGAATCTGAGTTGTAAAATACATTTCTGCCAATTTAAAATATATTCAGTTTATCTATCCTAAAACAGGAAAGTATGCGAATATTTCTCAATATTGTATTTATATTTTAAGGAAAGTAAAAGAATATCATACAATAAAATTAACCGCGTGCTTTATGAACTTCACTTTATGAACACCACTACCGTTGATATCAAGATGTAATTAGCAGATCATTTCACATAAATTACGAACCCCATGCACTCCAATTATAATGCCACCCATATTAACAATCAATAAAAAAGAACACCAACTACAGCTATACATCCGCAATTAATTCACCATCTACAGCTGCTCTAGTATTGTAAGTTAATTGAGCTGCTCGTTATAAGCAATCAATGTAATCTGTGCCTCGGAAACGAGTTTTTCGTCATAATTCCTTCATTGTGTTAGCACAGGCAATTAATAATGTTGAGACCACACAATCGTTGGACCGTTAAGTACGAAAATATTAAATGTCAAATCTGTATCTCCAAAGATGACTTTCTATCACTTCCGCTAATTTGTTTTATGTGTATTCTCGTCCGTTTGGGGGAATTTATGACTTGTCCTTTGCTAAGGAATGACAGTCTGAATGAGGTCCGCTGAGAATATTTTTTTCAAAATCAGTCGTTCGCATACATTTCGTGTATTCTTTTCATTCTCATCATCAAATATGATAAAAAACTGTATTGTATAGCATGCCACTAGCTTATTTACATATTATATTTAGCTTGATTTTTAAATTATGCCTTCTTTGCCTAGCTTTTATGCCTTCATCGTGCCTTTAATTACTGCCTGATGTGATCCTTTGCTATCGTCCATGAATTTGACTATCTAATCCGTTATCTAGTTAAAATTGATAAAGATATCATCACCAACACAAAATATAAAACAAAACAACTCCTAAGATCTACACCCACAATTACCATAGCTGCATATTAACCCGATGTCGCGCGCCCATAACCCAAGCCATACATAAAAGCCTTATTTTCCCATGATTAAAGAAAAAACATCCACTTAACTGCTCAATCTCACGTTGGATCCAGTTTGCCGTGATGCTAATGCTACATTGTGAAGTGAAGATAGTATGTACCGATAAAACTAGCAATATCTAGTCGAATTCAGGAATTTATAATGGGAGATAAATATAGATTTTGAGTTTATTTCACCATATTTTATAATTATATTATTCAATATTCATTTAACGCTTTGATGGATCTATGAAAAATGGTTAGGAGTACATTAGTCTCATTTATAAAATACGCATTCTAATAATTCACATCTCAAATAAAGATTTCTTGTTTCATCGACCGGCTATAGTGGCTAGTGTTGCCTTTACTGTTTTCTTAGACGTAATGAAGTGATAATATTTTTTATGGATCATATTAGTATTCTATTAGCTTTATTAAAATCTAAAAAACACTACTAGACTTAATGTCTCTGGGTTTGATTTTCTTAGAAACAAAATTGAATTCGGAGAATTTGTAGATTAATTTAATACGTTCATTAAATTAATCTATGAACGTGTTATTGATTTTAGCCATACATCAAATTTAAGAATGATTATTGTAGATTTTTTTATTATCAGAAACAAAGTCGTTGTTTTTTTTTAAACTTTGTACTGTGATTTAATCTACTGTCCTATCTAAAAAAGCAATCATCATTATCATCATCAGCCACAAGACGTCCACTGCTGAACATAGGCCTCCCCCAAAGATTTCCAGACCGACCTGTTGGTAGCGGCCTGTATCCAACGACTTCCTGCGATCTTTATCAGGTCGTCTGTCCACCTTGTGGGTGGACGTCCAACGCTGCGCTTGCCGTACGTGGCCCTCAATTCCAGAACCTTTCTGTCCCATCGGTTATCGGTTCTGCGAGCTATGTGGCCTGCCCACTGCCACTTGAGCTTGCTAATCCGCTGAGCTATGTCGGTGACTTTCGTTCTTCTACGGATCTCCTCATTTCTGATTTAATCACGTAGAGAAACACCAAGCATAGCTCTCTAAAAAAGCAATACTGGTTTAAAATCTACAAACCTAATTTACGTAGGGAGTCCATGCCCACAGTTTATATTCCAAATACTGTTGTTAGTACCGCACCGCAGTAACGAGTGTACCATAAAATTGAAATAGCCTATTGTATGATTGGTTTACGGATTGTTTCGCGTGGTAATGCCTCAGGTTTTCGTCATTTGTATGTGTTAAATTGTCTATCGGGTTATATTGTGCATTTTATTGAGCGGTTTAGTGGTTTTAGAAAACCTTTCTGGGTTTTAGTGGATGATAAATATGTGTGTTTTAATCTTTTATCCTGCCTAGCGTTATGTCGTTCTAATACCAGGGTCCGCCTCTCCTCTGATTTGACAGCAATTGATGTTTTGTGGGTCAACCCGCCGTCTGACCCGCAACGGTAACCAAGTTTCGCCATTGTCTTGTTCGCTAATACAGCATGTAGAGTACTACATCCAGGAGGTTGGTTTTGGGCATATTGGTGGACCACTTACACTCCAAAATGTGTGTCCATAAGGATTGAATAAAAATACTATACATCATAGCACAATAATAAAAATAGGTTTAATTTTACTGCCAAGATCTATATGAAAGATTATCTGAGAACAAAAAATAGAAGATTACCATATCATTAATTCTCTCATACAATTTTCTCGTTGTTATCTTTCTAATATCGTATTATCGTTTGATTAGTACATCTCAAACTCTTTAAGCCGACTTGCACGACGATCCTTGATCGATTGTTTTGCTAAAACGTCTGAAAATTTTACATTTATAAACATGTATAGTGGTTAAATACAATTAGGGATTGTCGCCGCACCGCTTGGTCGCAGCCCGAAACCGTGAATCGAAAAAGAGTAAAAAGATATAAAATTTGAAGTACATAGTACATGTATAAATTGGGCGCCGCTCTTACTTTACTAGGTCATGTGCGGGACAAATGTACTACCTCTTGTATATCCTATTTAACACCAGACAGGTTTAAGGAACTTTATACTCTCGTACCTGACACGGCTAAGGTTGTCTGCTATTAATAGGTTTCTATTTATACAACAATACAACCTGGATTGCTCAGGTTTGGTAGTTACAATTTAGATCTTAAAATGTCATCATTATTTGTCCATTTATATGCAGTCAAACGATCGGTTGATAGAATTAATCATTTGTATGAAAACTATTTTTAATTCACTACTAGAAGTAAGTATTATATAGATTTCATTATGTACAGCTGAGAATATCTTTATATTTATGAGTGTTTATGACTTACTATGCGATGACTTTAAAATATTAATAGGTGTTCATAATAATATGATTATGCATGTAAGAGTTTCTTAATTGGATGCAAATATGCAGTAACATTTCAACCCAGTGTGAGTTGAACCCACATCAAGGAAAAATTGATATATTCATTTGATTTTGCTAAATTCATTATCTTTAATCAATAATATTTAGTTCCATTTTATCTAATTCTACATAGGAAATGTTTAATTTATATATTTTTTCATAAAATATGGAAATCAACTTGCTTAAATCTAATGAATTTAGCAAAATAAAAACAATATCTCAGTGTTTACTTGATGCGCGTTGAAATGTTACTACATATTTGCAGCCAATTATTGTATGTATGTATCATTCAAATCTAAACCATGTAGAGCAACTTGCAAAGTGTCTGCAGTTTATGAGAAAGTTGAAAATTTGTCAGCATTAATGATAAAGAAAGATAATGTGCGATGTCTATAAACATTTCCTATGTTTGGAAGCATTTAAATATCATAACGGTTCACATTTGTATCTATAGATTCCATCAACAACACACACTTTTTCTTTCGATATGTCAATTTAGAATTTATAATTTACTTAATCACCTCATTTTAAACTGTTTCCATTATAATATTTTAGTTGTGTTGTTTAAAGAACTGTAATAACTCCTAGGTGTTTGCGATACCGGCTTAACGCGAAGATTGCCAGTAAAACGTAAGTAGTAAAGATTGCCAGTAAAATTATTACAAACAATTTACCTAAATAAATAAACGAAATTCGAGTCAATCCACACTAGGAGATCTGTGTTGTGCATAACTACACACTAAAGACAAAAATATATCCGGTTACCATCCATTTTACAGCTATTTGACCCACATCATGATACTCTTAATGCCCATCAATATGTATCTATTTAGATTTTGTAAAGCACAGTCCTAATAAATGTGAACATTAGAATATGTATGAGTTACAAGGTGGTAGGTCTCTCGTATGCGAGAGGCCGTCTGAGTTGGTACCACCGTTTTGTCTATTTCTGCCGCCAATCAACAGCGTGTTAGTCCTGTTGTGTATCGGTTTGAAGGACATTGAAGCCAGTGAAATTACTGGGCATAATGACACTTAACATATTATGTCTCGGGGTGATGAACGTAGTCCAGCGCTTTATAATTCAAAGTTCTGTGTGGTGTTGCTTCTGTTTATGGGCAGACGTGGCCTTACCATCAAGCAAGCGACTTGCTCGTCTCGTCATTTAATTAACTAAAAAAAAGTTTGTGAATTAGGATATTTGGTATTCAATTACGCCTTAACGGCCAAATAGATATGGATTTAACTTTGCGTACAGAAAGACTATGACCTGGTTTAGGAAAATAAGTTCTTTTTCGTTAAATGGGCGGAACCGAGAGCAAAGCTGGATCCCTAATTCCGAAACATTCCATGACTATGCACTCCAAGATCATGCCAATTTCCAACATTCCTCCTTGGAGACAGGTGGCGAAGTATGCAAGAGAGAAAAATGTGTACAGCTCCCGGCATGCTCATTACGCAAGTGGCAGATGTGCGCATACCTGCAAGCAAGGCCGGCAGGCCGATGACCGAGAAACTAGTCGCCTATCCTATACAAGGGAACTTAACACTTGTTTTATTTTGGACCTAAGCCTGGCGGACGATTCAATAAGAGTACCGTAATTTTTAGATATCATGATGGCATTATGACAATACTCTCATTCATCATTTAGCTTGATTACTTTAGGGATTCCCAAACTATTTTCGGCAAGACCCCTTTTCTAAAATGAACTAATACCTCAGACCCCCATAGCCAAATCACTTTAAAAATCCTCTTAATTTTTTTTCCGATTGATACAAAATACTTAGCAATTTAAAAATTTTGCGGTTTTCGTTTATGTCAACCCAGAGAAATCGATTTCGAACCCAAGGGGTCCATATCGACTACTATTCGGATTCCTGCTCTAGCTAATCGAAATTAGAAAGAGGTATGGGGACCAAAATCAAGCCTGACTTGTGGTTGTTTCAGTTCAAATGTATTTGGGATATTGATCAAGAAGCCTATCGTGTAACTTTATGTCATTTATCTGATTATAATAAGAAAGAGAAGCGGTTTCGCGGTTATAAGTATTTCATTATATATTCGTAATTTAAAAATATAATTGCAAAATCGATATTTCAATCTATTTTAATTGGGTATCTTGTTAAATTGTGACAGGTTCTCAGGTTGTAAGAGACATGTTGGTTGTATATAATATTCATCGATAATGGTCGTACCGTGTATGTACCACTCATAATTTTCAATCGCTGTTGATCCTGCATTATTTATCTACACTATATCTACACTAATATTATAAAGAGGAAAGATTTGTACTTTTGTATGTATCGAATAAACTTAAATACTACATGACCGATTTCAAAAATTCCTTTGCCGTTAGAAAGCTACATTATCACTGAGTAACATAAGCTACTTTTATCCCGGAAAAAGCAGATCACGCGGACGGAGACGCGAGGAAAAGCTAATCTACACTAATATTATAAAGAGGAAAGATTTGTACTTTTGTATGTAACGAATAAACTTAAATACTACTGGACCGATTTCAAAAATTCTTTACCGTTAGAAAGCTACATTATCACTGAGTAACATAGGCTTCTTTTTATCCCGGAAAAAGCAGATCACGCGGACGGAGCCGCGAGGAAATACTAGTCTAGAATAAAGTTTAGTTACAATACTTTACTTAATAACACACTCATACTCACGCCTGTAATCCCGAAGGGGTAAACAGAGGTGTAACCAGTACACCCACACTTCGCCGAACTTATTTCCATCCCATAATGTGATAGGGTGCGAGCCTGTCGCTATACCAGGAATAATTCCAGACTCCGGGCTGATAGTGAACATTTAGTAATAGAAAACCCCAATAGGTATCAATTTACCCAACAGATTCCACAGATCCCAGACAGATTCCAGAATCTGCAGAAAATTTTAGTGCAACAAGCGCTTCAAAATATACGTTTTTTATAGCATAGGCTGGCAAACGAGCTAGTGGGTCACAAGGCCGCCCATATACCAGAAATATCATGGGCGCGTTGTCGGCCTTCAAAGAGCGGGGTGAGGAAAGGAAAAGTGGATTTGGGCTAGAATAACTTACTCACCGTACGAAACGCACCGGCAAGTCACTATTTTATGTCCGTTTTCTGTGAGATTGTGGTAAAGGCACGGCCGAGCCGGCCCATTCATGCTGTACATAAAACTGCCCACAGCGTGGCTCTACAACACATAAAACCGCTTATTTTATCTTTAACCACATCGTCACATAACTGAAACTTCTCAATTTTTTTTTATAGCTTAAGCCGGCAAACGAGCAAGTGGGTCACCTGATGGTAAGTGATCTCCACCACCCATGTACCACCAGAAGAATCATGGGCGCGTTGCCGACCTTAAAGGAAAGGGATAATTAGGGATTGGGAAGGGGAGGGGATTTGGGCTTCCGGATATCTCACTCACCGTACGAAACGCAGCAGCAAGCCGCTACTTTACGTCGGTTTTCTGTGAGACAGTGATAACGACTCGGTCGAGCCAGCCCATTCATGCTGTAGACAAAACTGTCTACAGCGTGGCTCTACCACATAAAAACTTCTCAATTATTTTTTTATTTAATTGAATGACGAAACATGCAAGTCACTCGCCTGATGGTAAGCGCCAAGCTTGCCCATAAATAGAAGCAATCCCACATTGAACTTTGAGTTATAAAGCACTGCATGGCACTTGACTGCGCTCGTGATGAGACATAAGATTTTAAGTCTCTTAATGCCCAGTAATTTCACTGGCTTCACTGTCCTTCAAGCCGAAACACAACAGTGCTTACACACTGCTGCTTGGCGGCAGAGATAGACAAAGCGGTGGTACCAACCCAGACGGCCTCTCGCATACGAGGGACCTACGTAAAAAGTTTCCTAGCAAATATTTCAGTACTACCATATAAAATTAATTGATAAAGGTACAATTAGCTGACTTCGGATATATCTAATAGCTTTACGGAGACAGAGAATATGTAAGGCAATTAGTTCATTTATCATCGCTATTAAATACCTTTATGTGAGTGCGAGTGCCATGTATGTCGGGTATACTAATGGCTATTTACTCAACAGGCCAATCCAAGAATATCTGTACATTGCACTCGCATAATTATGATCCAATTTACAGAATAATTTATTTAATTTGATATATGATACCAAGTAAACGATTATTCGAACCCTGCTTTCTATTTAGCCTTTGTAACAGCATAACCAAACCGTTACATCTATCACAAACGCATCTGACAGAAGACAAACAAGGTGGTAGGTCCCTCGTATGTGAGGGGAAAATAGCCCCAATAGAGTTGGTATTTCTCGAGTTGTCTATTTGTACCGCCAAACAGCAGTATGTTAGTACCTACTATTGTCTTCAGGTTGTCTTTTGGTTTGAATGTAATTAAAGCCAGAGAAATTACTGGGCATTACGAGACTTAATATCTCACGTCTCGTAATAACGAGCGCTCCTCTCCTCATTGAAGCAAGTAAACAAACAAGACAGACCCGCGGATAAACAGACAGACGAAAATATCAGAATAGTAACACTATTTTATTATACAACTTATAACAACACTAACTTATCACCCCTCTTCTTGTCTGGGTTTAAAAACGACCAAACATAGAAATACTTGAAACAAAGAAACCATAACTTTCGCTCATTATATGAAAACATTTACTGTTACCTTCTTAATAGGTGATTATTAAGGCCCGTTTTCAACGTCCAACTTTATCATTATAATTATACCAATGGACCATAATTACTTGCATTATATGGAAATCAATTTGGATATACAAAACACAGAGCGGCGTTTACGCGTAAATTGTGTCTGGCTCGGCGATCATTTTGTCTGATAACTTAAATGTGTTGCAACTGGTAGCGTTGGACTTATTGTAACACAGTAGAAGAATTTAAACTCCAGGATCTTCTATATTTATTTTGGTAGTAGCATTTTATATTCCGTTTACTAAACGACTGACTGCAGACAATAATTATTACACCTTACTTGTACCTTCCTACAAATGTTGCAAATTAGTTATTGTATAATTATTGAACACTAGCTTTTGCTCTCGGCTCCGCCCGCGTGAACGTTTAAAATCTACAATGTTTCATACAAACTTTCATCCCCTGTTTTATCCCCTTGGGGGTAGAATTTATCAAAATCCCTTCTTAGCGGATGCCTACGTTATAACATCTACCTGCATGCCAAATTTCAGCCCAATCCCTCCAGTGGTTTGGGCTGTGCGTTGATAGATCACTATGTCAGTCAGTCACCTTTGAGTTTTATATATTTAGATGTTCAAATTTTCTTAATAATGTTTATAGTAACTATAATTCCATGATACTGTGTCCGTATGCCGTGGATATAATTAAGGGGATTCCCTTAGAAAGGTTTCAAAGCTATTTAACATCTCGAAAACAATATGTGAAAATAAACAACCTGCATAGTGA
Organism: Amorpha juglandis; assembly: GCA_949126905.1. Taxonomy (NCBI): domain Eukaryota; kingdom Metazoa; phylum Arthropoda; class Insecta; order Lepidoptera; family Sphingidae; genus Amorpha; species Amorpha juglandis. Next base: position 4,304,626 of record OX421368.1, read on the forward strand.
CCTGCAACCCATCAACTTCGGACTTTCACAAGGCAGAATCCTTGGCCCATCACTTTTCACCTTATATATAAATCATTTACTCAGCGTCCCTCTAACTAACGCAGAGACAGCTTATGCCAAATACACAGAGTTGAGCTTGACAATGACAATGACAAAACATGGGACCGAGTGTACAAGATAGCGGAGTCAGGTCTTTCACACGTGTCCAGGGCTCTGGGCGCTAACTTACTAACACTGAACACCAAAAAAACAAAATATATGGCTTTTCCAAAAATAGCACTTTCGGTCCGTACCCCTCAATGTCCCTGAAAATCAATAATTACAGCATTAGAACAACACTATCTTCAGTGAAACAAACGCACAAAAGTAATTAAATATCTCAGTATCATCATACATAAAAACTTAACCCATAAAGAGCACATATCTTCTCTATCCACCCGAGCACGAAAGCTAATACATCTCATGATAATACTGCGCGACTGTACCACCCTTGATGTACTTTACGTAATCTACCTATGCCTTTGCCAGTCAGTACTGGAGTACTGCATCAGAGTGTGGGGCTTTGCGGGGAAGTCCACTCTAATAACACAAGAGCGATCGGAAAGGGCACTCATAAAAGAAACCATTACCCTGGTGATGCAATATATCAAGAATCTAGTGTCTTCTGCATCCGCTAACTTTTCATCCTCACTGCCATAATTGCCACACACAAAATTCTAAGTAACCGTTCGAATTATCGCGACATATTTAAGAAACGTGTATATAGTATCCTAGTACCAGCTTACACCTCTCAGCTCGCCAGACACTCGCCCTCGTTTTCCATCTCCGAACGTACAACAAAGACTTCAAAATGTACAAAATCATAAACTGCACTAGCACTCAGTGTATAAAGTTTTTTAAAAAGGAACTATTAAGTCTATTGTACGATGAAACTGATTTTTTTTGTGTTGAAACGTTTCATGTAATGTAAGTGGTAGGTGCCCACGCACACACGCTCACACATACACACAATTTCCCCTTAGGCAGTAAAATCGCTCAATAGGTAGCAAAATGTTACGAACTGTAGCATGTGACAGACCCAAAAAAAATTTAATACAATTTTGTCAACGGCCTTTAACCAAAGTCTTGAGATGAAAGCATGTAGTTTAGTTCAAGCCTCACAGAAAATTATGTCTACTAATGTTTTCTATGCTAATATAGGATTATTATTATAAGGAAAGAAATGGCGTGTGGGAAATGGAGAATGTGTTGGACCTCCGGAATTCTCACTTACCGTACGAAACGCTATCTACGCCAGTATTCTGTAAAACAGCGATACGGTTGAATCGAAAAACTGTCTATAGCGTTATTGTACATCTTACAAAATACTTATTCATGATTAACAATTACTAATTTAACATTGTTTGTTTAAAATTGCATGGAGTCATCGAGCATAACAGAGTTAGCGGGCGCGCAATTTATTTCATACATTAGTTGAAATGTAACGGTTAGTTTAACACGGACGCGCCAACTCTGATGTTAACGAACTTGGGATGGATTTGTTTCACCATAAGAACGACTATGTTGGGAGTCAATCAACTTTTTTTATTTTTTTTATAGCATAGTAAGTGATCTCCACCGTCCATGTACGCACACAACACCAAAAGAATCATGGGCGCGTTGCCGACCTTAAAGGAAAGGGATAATTAGGGATTGGGAAGGGGAGGGATTTGGGCTTCCGGATATCTCACTCACCGTACGAAACGTAGCAGCAAGCCGCTAATTTACGTCGGTTTTCTGTGAGACAGTGGTAACGACCCGGTCGAGCCAACCCATTCATGCTGTAGACAAAACTGTCTACAGCGTGGCTCTACCACTCAAACTACCACTCTATCACTCTACCACTACAATAGGTACATAGAATATCAATGTAACTTAAGTGTAACAATTAATTACAGGTTGGCACCGCATGCACCTTGAGCAATTACATACTATTATATTTAATTAGAGACAGTACTACATCAACAGTTTAAAAAAAAATAATAGTACAATTACTAGTGTCCATCTGGAAGGCAATCATAAATTAATTTGCATAGCTTGGCAAGACACTCAGCGTGTATTTCAATCCTATCACTACAGCTGTTGACTACTTTGGTGAATCTTGCAAAGGGTGAATTCGCACCCAAGACTGTCCTTCTTAATGGTGGGCAGAGAGGTGTGACTTGCCTTCGTGGCTTTTTAGTAGGAACAGAGTCCAGAGCTATATACCAGTTGCCACCACACTCTAGGAACAATTTAGACACATACAACACTCCACACGACCGATGTACCGTCCTCGGCGGCGAGGACCTTGCCGCGTTCCCGGCCGCCGAGGAATAGGGACTAGGTTCGGCCCAGTGCCGGCCCGCGAGCCGATGATTTTTTTTATGGAAAAAGGCGGCAAACGGGCATGAGGCTCACCTGATGGAAAGTGATCACCGCCCATGAACACCTGCAACACCGGAGGGCTTGCAAATGCGTTGCCGGCCTTTAAGGAAAGAATACGCTCTCTTCTTGAAGGTTCCCAAGTTGTAACGGTTCGGAAAGACCGCCGGCGACAACTGGTTCCATAGAGTGGTTGTGCAAGCTAGGAAATGTCTTACAAATCGCGCTGTTGTGGAACGTGGACATCAATGATCAGTAGCTTTAATAATCCCCAAAACCAATAATCGCAGATGTCTCTACCCTCCCCCAGCGACCGTCCTGAGTCGAGGTTCGTACCCCACAATGGTGCCCTCAGCGAGGTCGCTTAAATGTAAGGGTAGAGCGCCTGAAGCGCTTACCCGAAAGTCCGCTGAAGCTGAAAACAGCGTCAGGCTATCAGCATAGCATCCAAACAAAAAAAAATCTAAGAACGTATACAAGGTTTTTTTTGTTTTTTTTTTATAGCATAAGCCGGCAAACGAGCAAGTGGGTAACCTGATGGTAAGTAATCTCCACCGCCCATGTACGCCCACAATATCAGAAGAATCATGGGTGCGTTGCCGACCTAAAAGGAAAGGGAATATAAGGGAAAAGAAAGGGATATTTAGGGATTGGGAAGGGGAGGGGGATTTGGGCCTCCGGATATCTCACTCACCGTACGAAACGCAGCAGCAAGCCGCTACTTTACGTCGGTTTTCTGTGAGACAGTGGTAACACTCCGGTGGAGCCGGCCCATTCATGTTACAGACAAAACTGGCTACAGCGTGGCTCTACCACTCCGTATACAAGGTGTTTCAGAAAGGTGTAGTCATAATAAAGGATCGTTACATACACCTGACATTGAGAGTTAATGTGGCATATGAAAGTTTAGACATCCTACAATTTTGTTGAATTGTCTGAGGGTGAAACCTTGAGAGACACCTAGTAATAAAATATGACGCAGTGCACGAGCCATGTTGCACGAGACTTCAAATATTTATTACGGGTATGATTTATATCGATCGAAAGTCCCTCGTAGTTCCTGATTATTCCTATGATTTATACTCGAAACCATGTCAGCACCAACAGCTATCAAAACAATTTCTACTGCATAAAAACATTTTTTTTTCTTGTCAACAGTAACAAGATGCAGAAACGCCTACTGTTAGCGTTTTTGTTATGCGCCGTCACGACCGCATTGGACAGCGGTGACAATAAATTCATTAAAGAATACGCTTTGCTAAAAGTAAGTAGAAAAATAAAATATCAGAAATATCTCGCAGTCGGTAGGATTCGAACCTACGCTCCCAGAGGGAATCTGATTTCTAGTCAGACGCCTTAACCGCTCGGCCACGACTGCTTAGTCTGAATCAACGAAATAACCGTATAAATATTCAATATAGAATTATACTAATTATAATTTTTTTATATTTTATATTTGTTTCTGTTATTATATAGTTAAACTTTAATAATATAACATGCGTAAAATATTAATGATTAATACCTAATACAACTCAGAATACAAAATCATATGTATAAATAGCCGCTGAATATAAAAATAAATTTACTATTTTATTTTGCAGATTTACGAAAGCTGTTTCGGCGCCACCTTACTTAAGGAAATAGCCAAAGAATTAAGCGACGCATACGTAAAATGCTCAGCAGCGCCATCTATGCCAGATCCTCCAAAACTACCTATGCAACCTATGTTCTTAGATAAACTGCCACCCGGCTTTCCAATGGACTTCAACGCGCAAAGCATGAATAAACCGCTAGATGGCGCTATACCGAATCAACAAAATGACATGAAACCGGACCAACCTCAAAAACCACTTGGAGGAGTTCTTTCATTTAGGCCGCAAGGGGTAAAAAAATTGTGATTAAATTTAAGGCAAAATACAAATAATAATGATGCCTCCTGTGAGGATTGAACTCACGACCCCTGGTTTACGAGACCAGTGCTCTACCACTGAGCTAAAGAGGCGATATAAATATAGTTGAAATTATCAACTGCGTTCTTAATAGTTATAGATTTAATCAATATTTTTTCACTGCGTTGACCACATTCAACGCACACACGTAATAGAATATGCATGCACAATCCGTACTGCCCGCCTAAACCAATTTCCGTTGCATGCCGAGCTCCCTTCTATCTACAGATAGGTACTGTACAAAAACAACACGTAAATACCTGCACAGAGATAAAAAAATATTTCATACATTGTATGGCTGGTGGGAGGATACTTGTATCCGACCGGATAGCGACCACCGTACACTGGTGCTAAAACCTGCCATAGTGGCCCACCTTGTGTGGGTCGCGTTCCAGGGTCAGCCAGTGTATATCCGGTTCTCCCCAGGGGGCTTGCCCCCTGATCCTAACCCTTTCCCCATCCCTTTTTCCTTCCCCTCTCCCTTGACCCTTTGGCAGGCCGGCATGATCTTACCGACCAACGATGGACACATTGTTTATCGTTGGTCGACAATATTCTTGGATTACGCTACACTTACCATCAGGTGTAGCGTAGTCACTTTGCCGAGCCAGGATAAAAAAAAAAAAAAAAAAAAAATGAACATTATCCCATCTAGTGAACATTATAACACATCTTTTACAAATGGCATAAATATATAATTAAATTATATTTAAATACAAATTTTGAGTCGGTGGTAACTGGTACCTACAGTAGTTTAATAGCCAACGATTGATTGAAATTTGATATTTATCAAATTTATAAATGCGAAATTTAATTCTTTCATCCTCGATTTCACTACCTTAGGAGTTAAAATAGGATCAACTAGGTACAAAATATACTAGTTTCAAATAACAAAAGAATGAACCAAATCGGTTTACATTCGGCGGAGTTATACAAGTATACAAGAAAAAATAACCCCGTTGAATTGACATCCTACTTTGTTTAAGGCCTAACCCCTCTCATTCATAAAGAAGACCCGTGCCCAGTAGTGGGGCCAGTCTAATAGAGGGCTGAAATTATCACATATAGTCATAAACCATAAGGGTAGCCACAGACAACGGAATTATTATAATTATTATTTTTCAGAATCCATTCCCGCAACCCGGCATGTCGCCGTTCATGATGCCGACGACGCCTCAGTTCCGTTTCTACGGGCCCACAGCACCTGTCTACCAATACCCGTACTCAGGGTACATGCCCCAAATGCCCTACAATCCTTACTACACCCCTTACCAGCAGGTTTACCAACAGCCTTTCTTCGGATCCAGTCGGACGTCGGTAAGTACCTATGCTCGTGTTATTTTGTTTCTAGAACTGCTTATAGCATGCCACATCCAAGAGATATCAATGGAACAGTATTACAGAGAGAGAGAAAAGAGAGTATACAGTGTACACCATCAGGTACCTACTGAATACTGTAGGTATAGTCCAAATATAATGTCGACAATCGCCATATTTATGCCAGCCTATCAGCGGCGAAGACTGTACAAAGAGAACCTAATGCTGATTACTCTGTTATTTACTATTATTGTATTGTAATTCGTAGTACCTATTTATTTTTCGATAAGCTTGCAAAGGTAAATCCGTTGGAATCGTATTTTATGAATCCTTTATCACTGCAGCCTGTAGTAATTAGAACACTAGCTGACTATGTGCGCAGAAGTCGTTTGTAACTGGTAGAGCCATGCTGTAGACAGTTTTGTCCACAGCATGAATGGGTCGGCTTGACCGGATTGTTACCACTGTCTCACGGAATACCGACGTGAACCAGCAGCTTGTTATAGCGTTTCGTACGGTGAATGAGATATCCAAAAGCACGAATTCGTCTCCCTGCTTCCCAATTCGTTTTTTTTGTATGGTCAGCAACGCACCAATAATTCTTCTGGTATTGTAGGCATACATGGGCGGTGGAGATCACTTATATCAGCTTCTTGACCATTTGCCGGCCATTGTTATAAAAAATTAATTAGACCAACGCCACCAGAAAGCCTTACAAAAATTTAACCTCTCACATTAAAAAACGTACTATTCGATGCCACGCTATCAATTTAATTATCGCTAATAATCATGTCAATGTATATTTGGTCAATTTTCTACAGCGCCAAATCGGTTTCCGCGGCCGCATCGGCTTCAAGCTTCCTCGTGGGCCCAACGGCTACAATGTCACCTGCGTCATGCGAGAGATTGACTACATCGATCAAAACAATGAACCCAACTACGAGAGCATCAGGCAACGCGTCAACCGGCTGCCAGTCTCTGATGACCTCAAGTCTAACATTCAAGACGGGCTTCAGTTCTGTCAGAAGTTCTCGGTAAGTTTTAGCTTGATAATTTTACTTAATAGGCCCAATGGCGCCTGCGTCATGCGAGAGATTGACCACATTGATATTTGAATTTAACATTGATAACATTGACATAAATATTGATAATTATCAAATCAATTATGATTGATTGAAAAACCAACTACAAGTGCATCAGGCAACAAGTCAGTCGGTTGTCAGTCTCTGATGACTTCAAGTCTATCATATATGATGGGGCTGGTATGTCTTTGTGGTAAAAGTACCCCAAAAATAAAAAATGTAATAAAAAAAGTCTATCATAAAAAAATCTACTTTGAAATATTCTACCTACCATAAAGTTCACGTATTAGCGCTTTAGTATTTAATTTTTTGACTTTCCACTGACCATATAATGCTGTCGCATAGCGGCCCGATGGTATCATTATCAAATGACAGTAAAATTCAAGATCTGTATAACTTTAATAACATAACATATCGTTGCCTGAATAGCTTTAAAATGATGAGTCAACATACCTATGCGTCTCGAGATAATTATTATGTCAACCCGTTTTGTCGTAAAAATCCGGTTTTATCTAGTTATCTCTATATGTCTATGGAAGCTAACATATCTGCTAGGTATTCAAGCCACGAGAAAATGTTGCAATCTCATAAAACTCTTGCTATCTATATTTCTTAACACCTTATATCATTATAGTACAAAATCCAAACTATTTGATATCGATCGAATAACCAAAGACAATTATTTTACTAAACGTTGAATTTTTCGACAGCAATGCATACCAGAGGAAAACCGTGATATGAAACCACACACTCAAGATCAAATCAGATCCAGCTTCTTCTTCCGCTGCTATAAGGTAAGGGTTTTTTATTAGCGTTAATGATAATACGAGAAGGTCGCTCATCTGTTGGTAAGCGTTACATCTGCCCATAGACAAAAGCTACGCTATGAACTTCGAATTAAGAAGTACATGGCACTGGACTACGCTCGTCACTCCGAGAAATAGATTTTAAGTCTCATGATACCTAGTAATTTCACTGACTTGAATGTACTTCAAACCCGAACACAACGGTAATTACACAACTGCTTGGCGGTAGAAATAGAAAAAATGGTGATATCAAGTCAGACGGCCGCTCGCTTGTAAAGGACCTATAATCTAGTCATTTTCCATGTAAAAACATGCTTAATATTAGAATAATTAGCGTACGTACATAGAGTCACGCCTGTGTTCCACAGGTGTAGGCAGCGATAATGGGTAATAATATATTTATAAAAACAATATAAATTTCAAAATAAAATTTGGGCATTATATTATACTCACTTTAACATCCTGAGTGGCGCAGTGGACGCGTAGTCGGCTGTGAAACGAGAGGCCGCAGGTTTGATTCTCGCATCGAGACAAATATTTTTTCCGGGTCTGGGCTTTTTCTCCCCAGAGGAGTTTCGGCAGGGAGGCCAGTCGTAAAAACTACAAGCCAAATCTTTATGTAACATGTGTTGCATGTTGCGCCGACTCCACTGCGAGTGGGATAAACCTAGTGGAAGAAGATATAATACTCTCTTTATTTACTACTGGCAATATGAATAACATGTAGAGTTGCCTCTATCTAATCTTGAAGAGAATTATATTTTTTTTATTTTTTTTTATTGTACAGGAATAGTAACAGCTTTTTACATACTGAACTTAAATTTAGAAAAAAGAATTAGGCAGCCAATAATAACTATCCTCTTTTATTTGTTTTTCATAACAGCACAAAAAACTGGAGGCGTGCATCATGAAGGACATCGCCGAGCATTTCCCCAGCGATTACGTGTTTGAGCCTGACACATCAGATTTTGCGTAAGTGCATATTACATAAAATAAAATACTATTTGTGATTATTAACTCAAATATTTTACTCTTGAATTACGGCTTACAGTGTAGACAGTGACAAAATCACTAACGCCTACTTATCCATAACCAATAATATTCTATTAACTTAACGAATTGTATTTTATTTCTCTAATACGGGCGTAAAAATCTCGAACGAGTCACGCTGGTAGTTCGCCTGATGGTAGGCGCCACGAAAAAGTTGTGGTCAAATTTAAACACTGTGTATGTGTACGATATAAATATTCACCCTCTATACCAATTCCGATTGCATTGCTAAAACATAAATATAGCATTTTAATAACATGTCGATAATCGATTTGGAACTTTGGACAACACTAAATGGTAAACAGCTGAACTGTTATGTCTAACTTCAGAATTTATTCTCGCTCACGCATCTCACTTAATTCATAGCGATGTGATCGATCGTAATAAGCGAGTGATTAAAACTATCGTTAAATTTTGAGATTTCAAGATTTTTATCAAATCCGGTACATAGCATTCATAGTATTATTACAAAAAGTATTCTAACTTTAAACGAGGCGCCTAAAAACTAGTAACTATGACAATAATTTATACACACTGGCCAATATAAACCTAGTTTAAATTTGGAATAAGATTTAAAATAAGGTCAGTACTGTCAGGTGTAGGTAACGACCATTAAATATGATCACACCTTTCTGTAACACGTATATATATATTTTTAATGTAATTATATCTGTTAGCCGTTCCATTTATGCCTGTGGTGCTGCCGGTAAATAGTTGTTGTACTTAGATGTTCAAGTTTTCTTTGTATATTCAGTTGAATTAATGTGGTGGTGTTGGTGAACCTTAATAAATAAATATTGCAGCAAGCACTCCAGGTCAAGTCGTTCGGTCCGCGACACTCCGCTCCGGGACCCCAGCATGGAGGCTCTCGAAGAGATGGAGGTGTACCTCTACGACTACCTCAGCGGCGGCGGCGCGTTCGACTTCGACCTTTACATTTAGAAGACTGTACTAGCCTTAGGATTTTCATTCAGTCAATGTAATTTTAGTATTTGAGTATGAAATAAAACTAATTTAAACGGATTTTATCGCAGGGTCCCCCCCGTGACCACGAAGGCTGAAAAGTCTTCGAAACGTCGGGATCAAAATTAATAAAAAACCGCGATAAAATCCGTTTAAATTAGTTCTATTTCAATGAGTAACATTCGCGTAAACGTAAGAAATCATTATTTGAGTATACTCAAAGATCAGAAGTGACTTCTAAGTTCTGAAACGCTACTCAACGGCTGCTTTTTTTTATCCGAGCACGGCAAAGTGATTGCATTACACCTGATGGTAAGTGCGGTGCAGTCCAAAACCAGCGACCACCGACAAATAATGAGTTAAATGGTGGTCACCAGAATCATGTCGGACATGTCAAGCAATCATGCTTCTTCACTCTCCGAAGAGAGAAGCAAATCGAAGGGCCTGAGACAGGACAGGCGGATGATCGATACAGGTACAGAGATACAAGGATGTACCCTTATACCCGCTCCAATCAACCGTCAAGTCATGTCGCAAGCTCCTCGGGAGAACCGGATTTTCATACCATTTTGATAAATAGGAGGGTTTTAACATGCTTAACATGATCTTAAATGCTTGAGTTGCGTTTCAGCGTTCGAGCGTTAGTCTTTTTAATATAATTTTCTGATAATGTAAACGACGCCTGTATGCCTTAACTTTCATTCTAGCATCGATAATTGTTGATACAGTTTGTTTATATGAAACCCATTCTTTTAATCCATGGCTACAGTAGTCTTTATTCTGATCTGTATCTTTCGGAAACTTTTCACAAAACCTAGGTAACCTATTATAATAAAAATCGGATATCAGTTAGTTGATACTGTCTTTAAATCCTATTGAAAAATACAGTATACTTGATTTCGATACTAATAATTTGCGTTTCGTAACAATGTGTTGGATTTTGATACATTTTTATAATGTTGATGAGAGCATTTTGTAATTTCTGGAAATATATACCTACAATTTATAATGGATATCCCGGCTATATACTGCCAGTGTTTCTTCTGTTCTTATCTATATATGTAAAAATGATTTTTTGTCTGTATGTCCTTTATAGAATAGTAAACTATGCATTTGATCATGTGATGATCTTTAGCAAAGTTATTGTGCATGAGCCCACGAAGGTTTCTGAGTTGGTACGACCATTTTTCGACAGATGGCGCCACTGTTAGGCTACTTTTATCCCGGAAAAAGCAGATCACGCGGACGGAGCCGCGAGGGACCGCTAGTTATCAGTTAATCTGGATGTCATATCTAAAGAGTGAAGTCATTTGTCAGATATACTTTATAAATCATTCCTTGCCATCACACTAACTATAACATTAGCATTAAGTTGAAAGTCGTTTATAAGATATTTCTTAAGTCTTTGTACACAAGGTGTTTCAGGCATTTGGTAAATCAACGGGGCGTTTGCTACATTCATAAAACTTAAGAAGCATCTATGGTTTTAACAATGATTCGTAGCAAACTTGTTCTTGTCTATAAAGCACGCTAGCTCGAGCTTTTTAGATGACAACTTAACGACTGGGGGTAAACGGTGTAATTTATCTAATATATAAAATTCTCGTGTCGCGGTGTTTGTGGTTAAACTCCTCCGAAACGGCTTGACCGATTCTCATGAAATTTTGTGTGCATATTGGGTATGTCTGAGAATCGGACAACATCTATTTTTCATCCCCCTAAATGTTAAGGGTAGTCCACCCCTAAATTTTTTTTTTTAATTTTTAGATAAATATTATTTTTTTATGATACAGCATTAAAAAATACATACAACCCTAAATTTTTACCCCTATTTTTAATAGCCACTTTTATCCCGGAAAAAGCAGATCACGCGGGCGGAGCCGCGAGGGACAGCTAGTTTATTATAAAGCTAGACAAACTAATTTTTTTGAACTTTCGTACATGACAAGACCTAACAATAAGGTTGGTGTTACAGTGTGTCTAGGTGGGCTCCTTAGTGCGATTTCCAAGTCTGGCAGTCAAAAATCTGTGTTGCCACACATCAATTACCCATGATACGAGAGATGTTAATAAAGTGTGAAATATTTCAACACAGTAAGTAGTTCACCATAAAAGTGGTGAGGAGCTGACTAGAGACCTAGATTTCATTTGCAGTAAAGCCTTTAATTATTTTGTTTTTAACCAATATACTATTATTAGATATAATTACACAGTTTATCGCCATCGGCTTAGAATAGTAATTTGTATGTATTGATAAGGTTTGCCTTTTGAGATTGTCAGTTTGTATCATGCATTTGCTATGTTTAAGTAAGTTCTATGTTGTATTATTTGTAGCTCTAGAAACAAGTATTAAGGACAATAAAATTTATTATAATATTTAGATTTTTATTTCAAAACGCTATTTATATTTTGTATTTTTCGGTATTGACATAATTGACCAAACAAATGAGTAAAAACTTCTAAGACAGTGTATTTTGTACTCGATTTTTTATTACATAGGCATAGCTTTTCTCGCAGCCACAACTTAAATTTATTTTTCTTTAATTTATAATATATGATAAAACCTCTGTAAATAAAAAACATTTTTACACTGGCTGTTCTTAATAAAAAGAATTAAAAATAAAAACAAATCAGGCCACATTCATGATATATCATAAAAAATGCAGCAACTGACATTCTTTTTTTAAAAGCGCCGCCTAGTTATGAACTCGGCAGATAGAGTGCCATTATTGCATGAATATTGAACACTACGACAAGAAAGGTCGCGCGTGCTGAGGGGCCACACACAATACTCGCAAAGGTGAGTGTCCATCACACATCAAAACCTTCAAATACGTAATTTTCTTGTCATCGATGTATTTTTGATATCATTTTTATTGAATGATTTCAAATACCGCTTTGTGTGGCACGCGATGCAAGACGTTTTAAATAGGGCTGCGATGAATGCGGTGTGTTTGCTTTAAGAATTTATATTATCACGGTTCATAAGGTCTTGGGGTGATTTGACATTATAATGGTCATGTTATAACTAAAAACTTTTAAAAATTTGCTATTTATTACCTATGTAAAGAAAATTACTTTGTTAAAGGAGCTCTTTTCTATAGCTTTGTCTTTGCCTCGTTATTGACGAAGCAAACTAGATGCCATAAATGACATTGGTGACATAAATAATTATATTTAAATATGAAAATTTAAATCTTTATTTCGTTATTCCTATTAACTAGGACAGAAACCTTATTATAAAAACAAAAAATAATTCTAATATAAAAAAATTAAATATAAAAGTCACACACTGCCATAGTATGTCCGAGTGTGTAATTACCGTCAGGAAACAGGTTGATTAAAACTACGAAAATCCATAAAAATTCTTAACTTACCAATAATAGCACAATATGAGGAGTAAGTTAATAGTATAGGACTGAGACTATTCTACCTCAGTCCTCCTGGTTGGCGAGTTTCCTATAATACTATTAAACCCGCTAAATTAACTTTATTTGGACAAACCTTAAAGGTTAATCATCATTTAAATTATTTATTTAATTAGAATTAATATAAATAAAAACATTGATAAAATCTACAACCTTTCAAATCTTGACCGCTGTAACCGGTAGGGAAGAATTAAAATACGTCATACGGTCACCATCCATGCGTTTATTTATCTATATATTCTAAATATTTAATGTCAGTTCGATAAACCGACAGTCAATGCCAGTGTGACAGTGGACTGCACTGAATCTCTTCGCCATGTCAGGATAGAAATAATGCATATGTTTTGCAAACTTAAACGTGATAATATTATAAATCAATCGCTTTTATAAAAAAGCTTTAATATTGCGAACAATCCACCATATTTTATTGGCTGTAAAAGTTAGGGGCCATCCGGCTTGCGAATCTTATTTCCGCTAAACTACAATTATTTTAGGCGAAATTAAAATTTAAAATAAGTAAATATATGCACACGAGCAGTATGTTATCCATGCGTATGCGCATAATTTAACTACTAAATAATGAAAATAATTAATTGCGTAATTACAATTGCGAAATATTTTAATTGCCCGGGTCAGTTGTCGGGTTACATTCATTCATTTATAAAAATTGTAGTTACAATAAAAATACGGAAGTAACTTCATGTACAATGACTAATTAAAATTTGATCAAACCTATTTGCCAACTTTCTGGAATACAATTTACAATTTGTACTACGTGCCTGGTATTATTTTCGAACTATTTGATCGACAAACAAGCATGTATGATGAGCATCTACTGATGAGTAGATGTTCTCCATCACTTCTTAATAACAACATAGCTAAAATGCTCCGAATAAATTGTTTTTTCATTAATTTGTTTTGTTTTCTTTTCTATTTTACCTTTTTTTTCTCTACTGCAAGTGGCATAATAGCAGATGCATGAGTAAGAAGAAATACATAGAAAATAATCGTCCCAATTCTAAATCGCACATCCCGATAAATCCAATACTGTCCAACACCAAATCTAAAACAATAAAATGTAATAAAAGTCTGATTTATATTTACAAACAATATGAATCTGAAAGTATAAAAACCTTTTTGATTCTCATATGACACACAGCACAGAAATGCATAGACAAACAAAAATCACATAAAGTAAAAAAAGACATCTGTTTATGAAATCTAAAACCCTTTTGTGGCGAAACGGACCTTTCTCCGAACAAAGATTTTTTGCTAATATCTACATAAAAAGACACAAAATGTTTGTTCATGGACGGATTTTTGTACAAAACTTTCACCAAACCCATCATTTTTGGGTTGCGAAAAAATTTACCTGGCTCCAAAAGCAATAGTTGTGGGAATATCTTGAGCCAGAATTGCCTTATTTTCTATTGAAAATAACATCAAGGTGGCAATGATGGTATGATTGTCTATTACCCAAAAAGGAGTCAGAGATAGTCTTTATGGTCTGATTTGCGACTTTAAAGAGGTCTAGAATTATTACCTTCCTATTAATAATAGCCAATAGAATGTTCAGGCTCCATCATTGGATGTTAGCGTAATAATGCCTGTAATATATACATGCTATGAGGCAGCAACAAGACCGTGCAAATTTGATCTATAAATACCTTTTTCTTTTTTTTCCTAGCCCTGTGTTATATATTTCCCACTGCTGGGCACGGGCCTCCTCTAATGAATGAGAGAGAGAGAGAGTGGTGTATGCTCTTGGGGCTGGTCTCGAACTTGCGACTTTCGTCTCGACAGTCCATACCACTTCTCGCTGAGCTATCGCTGCTTTAATAAATAATAAATATGCTTATAAATATAATAATAATGCTTTTATAAATACCTATAATTTAGGTTATTGGTAGAGCCCCGCTGTCAATAGTTTTATCTATATCATGAATGGGTTGGCTAGACCGGGTTGTTACCACTAGCTTGCTTGAATGAGGTATGTGAAGGCGTAAATCCCCCTCCTCTTCCCAATTCTTTTCCTTTAAGGTCAGCAACGTATCCCTGATTCCTCGGATATTATGAATTTTCATGGATAGAGATCACTTACCATAAGGTGACCCGCTTGCTCATTTGCTGACCTCTGCAATAAAAAAAGTACGTTTTTTATTTGACTAAATGACGAGACGAGCAAGACGCTCGCCCGATGATAAGCGCACCACGCCTGCCCATAAAGAGAAGCAAAACTGCACAGAACTTTGAATTACAATCCACTGCATGGCACTGAACTGCGCTAGTTACCCCGAGATATAACATATTAAATCTTATAATGCCCAGTAATTTCACTGACTTCAATGTCCTTCAAACCGACACACCACAGCGCTTACCCACTGTTGCTTAGCGGCCGAAATAGACAAAGCGGTGATACCAATCCAGACAGCCTCTCGCATACGAGGGACCTACCACCTTGTAAGATGTTTGATAATGTTCAATAGGTTTTTTCGGTGGCGAACGCCCTACCTTGCCCCACCACGGGTTACCATGGCGACATATTTGTATGCAATTTCAGATATGAGATCTCGACGCGCGACTGTTTCCATACAATTTCATACAAAGCGGACGTGTCGCTAGCGCTTGACTCTCGACACGTGTCGCGATCTCCATATTTCGATTACATGCCTTTACTTTGCATACCATTCAGTATGAACTTGCATAGCGGACTACAATAAATGACTGCCACGTGATATCCAAGCCAATTATTCACACTTTCCTTACAATTTGCGAAATACAATTAAAATAAACAGAATCAATGGCCATTTCGGTCCCAAATTTTTGCTTTCCCTTTAAGACAATGGACATTATTTTAAACAGAGCAATAATTCAAACATTTTGCAAGTGAAAGGAAGCAGTTATTTCAGGGTTAAGTGTAAAATAAGGTAATGTATTATTTAATACAATTGTACAGTTATTTTTATTGTTCTATGCTTCTGTAAATGCTTTCTAGGTGCTTGTATAAATAAAACACTGTTTCTTTATTGAATCTGGGTAGTACATACTTTAGAAGTGATTTTAGTCCAAGAACTATGACGGAGTAAATAAGGTGACTTTCATATGTTGCAATTCCTATGCTCAAATGATTGACTCCGCATCCCAAATCCACGAATAAATGAATTAATGCATTTTAGTTTATTACCGTTTATATCAAATTTAAAAAAGAAGGTGGTTCTCAATTCGAAGCATACTCCTCAAATACAGTTAAAAACTGTGTCGATTTAACCAATATTTAAACAAAAACAAACCGCATTGAAATCGGTTCATTCGCTGAAGCGCCACGGTGTCACAGAGATACAGACGCATAGAAAATATGGGACAGTGGTAACGACCCGGTCGTGTCACCCCATTCATGCTGTAAACACAACTGTCTCCAGTGTCGCTCTACCACTCTTGAGTTTATATGAGTTAGTGCTTTAAATATGCTTTCTTTGGTTTCTACATGTCAAAAGAGACCAATAGAAGTATCAGCTGCCCTTGTAAATTGCAACACATTATGCAAAAACACCATATGTTTCATTCATTTGTATCTTGAACCTATTTAAATTTTTTGCCCAAACATTTAATGCAGATGCATATTAACACATAAACACATATTTAACTACACAAATACATAATCGCTAACCCGTCCTTATGCACCTTTCGACCGAAAGTAAGGTAAAGGTACCATATACAGACATATTTCTATTTTGCTTGGTACTAAATTTCTATTTTTACTGTATAAATACACTCCTTTGCAAAAAAAACGGGCGGGTTTGATTTTTTAACATTATTGGTAATAATTTAGTTCTTCAGAGGTTTTAATAGCCAAACTATGTTACTGGCACTTAATAAAGAGTCTGGGTATGAAAAAAAGTTCATTCCAAATTAAAAACTTTTGTTTTTTAAATTATTAATCCCTTTTTCATTTTGTGACACTTTTCGCGGGTTTGCGGTTAAAAGGTTATCAAGCAACTAAAAGTAACTTTTCGTTATTTTTAGTACAACAATTTATGTTTATCGCATAATTCTGCCTTATTGTGACTTAAAACAGATATCTTTGTGTCTATCGTAATGGCAGAAAAAGCAATGAGAGCTAGTAAAATTATAGCGCTGCTGGAAGAGGGGTGTAGCCAATGTTACGTCTCACAGCGGTTAAACGTGAGTCGTTCAACCGTACAAAGAACCTGGACTCGATACCAAGAGACAGGTTCCGTTCAGAGAAGGCAAGGTTCTGGGAGAAAACGTTGCACACAGCCGCGAGACGATCGCTTTTTAGTGACTCAGGCGCTGAGGAACCGCAAATGCAGTTACATAGACCTCAAAAGAAACCTTGAAGAGGTACGAGGAGCACAAGTTAGCCTATGGACTGTGAGGAGAAGACTTTTAGCTGCTGATATACGTAGTCGACGACCAGCGCGGGCCCCCAAGTTACTCCGTGAGCACCGGATTGCACGGTTGAGGTTCGCTAGAAATTGCCTATCTTGGACACCAGGTAACTGGAGTAGCGTACTCTTCTCCGATGAGGCTCGAATTTGTCTGCATGGTGAGGACCGACGTCGGCGAGTGTTACGAAGACCAGGGGAACGCTATGCCGATGTGTGTTTTGAAGAAATCACCCCTTATGGTGGAGGGTCCGTTATGTTTTGGGCGGGCGTAACTTCCAACTATCGTACCGAGATAGTATTCATAGAAAATGGCTCACTAAATGCGCATAGGTACATAACAGAAATCCTTTCTCAAAATGCACAACCCGCACTGACTGTAATTGGTGAAGATGCCATTTACATGGACGATAATGCTCGGGCCCACCGTTCTGGCGACGTAGATGCTTATATGCAAGAGGTCGGTATTCGTCGTTTGGATTGGCCAGCGCGGAGCCCCGACCTTAACCCCATTGAGCACGTTTGGGACCTCCTAAAAAGGCGAGTACGATCTGTCCAACCACCTCCACAAAACATCAGAGAGCTTAAACGTGTAATCTCGACTGAGTGGGAACACATTCCACAGGACACCATCAAAAGCCTGGTGGGAAGCATGCCAAGACGATTACATGCCGTAATCGCTGCAAGAGGAGGTCATACTCGTTATTAATTTTTATTTTTTAATGTCTCTTTTATTAAAATACCATAAAAATACTCGTAGTCTTAATTTCATTATACCCATAAAAATGTCCATTTTAACACGGCTCTCTGTTTACATTGACTAAAACACCGATACCAGGATAAAAGTGTTAAAAAACTAGATTCTCATTGATAATAAGAAATTTCTAGTCATCCAAGCTAATGACATACTAAAAATATAATAATATTTACCCATAGAAAAGCTAAGGTAAAGTGTGTGTGTAAGGTGCCCGTTTTTTTTGCAAAGGAGTTTATATATGAAATAATAAAACGTATTTTTTATTTAAATATGTCCTGATGTAGTTTAGTTTTTAATAGTTATTGTTCTGTACAATGCTGTAGTAGATGATTATATTATCTATGTTAGCGGTAGCTTATGTTATGTAATGCTGTAATATAAGATATTTTAATTTACAATAACAATTTGAATATATCAGCGGCGTCGCATTGTAATGTAATATCTCATTCATATTGTTCCCACTAAATGTAAAGGGTAAAATTGATACATAGTTAATGAGTTTTAGGGGAAGGAATTATAGTTAGAATTAATGAATTTCTCTAACTCCCTAAATAGTGTAAAAAAAAAAAATATTAAGATGTCAAAAATAGGTGTTTTCGCCTTATCCAAGACTTAACAACACCTTTCACAGGTAAGCTAATATCTGCAGTGAAAGATTTTTGTCAAATAATCGCCTGCGCAAGTGTCCCACAACAAAAGGAAAGTGGCAAAAACGTAGGATGCAAAGGATTGTGTAGAACTAGATACTACTTTATGGAATTGCGATGATGTATGACGTTCGCAAGGTGTTTTTATTGATGCAGGAAAATATATAAGTGTTCATCCATTGTGCGCTGCACCCTTTTATATTTTCATTGAATAGGTCTTAAACGTAACAAATCAAGTTTGAATAAATTTCAGCAATCAGTGTAATAATAACCAAACAAAAGTGGTTGTTAATGAATTATTTAATATGTTGTTGATGAAGGATAGAGACTATCCCGCCCACACGCCCGCCACTGTAACTCCTGTGCACCAGGATCAACAGTGGCACGCATTTTTGTCGACACCGAGCAGTGAAGCTCGGCGAGTCTCTGGGAATGCCTAAATATCTTTGTCCCGCAAAGAAATTAATCAGATAGAAGGTTACGGAGGAGCTGATGATGGATAGGCAGATGAGATAACGCCGCGTCTGTCGGTAAGCGGTCGCCGCCGCTCATAGACATCGGCAATGCTAGGGGAGCAGCCTCACCGCCCCAACCTTCGTACCGGCCCACGAGCTGATGATGATGCGTAATTTAAAAACCCCCAGAAATCATTAATCGCAGATGTCTCTGCCCTCCCCCAGCGACCGTCCTGGGTCGAAGTTCGTAACCCACAGGGGATGTCCTCAGCGAGGTCGCTTAAATGTAATCTTGTAATGTCGGTTGAAAGCGCCTACAGCGCTCACCCAAAAGTCCGGTGAAGCTGAAAACAGCCGACTAGCGTCAGGCTATCAACATAGCGTCACAAAAAAAGGGGCACAGCCTGGCTTCTGTCTACTGTTAAGGGGAAACTTTTTGAAAATCTCGTTTGAAGAAAGACAGCGCTCAGGGAATACTGAGGAGAAAACTCTTTCCAGAGATTCCTTAATACATAGTAGTATTAAACAAAATAAGTAGTTGACAGCCTCCATGGCACAGTGGGCGAGTAGCCGATTGCGAAACTAGAAGCCGTGGCTTCTATTCCCGTACCGAGACTAATGTTTGTGTGATCCACGATTTGTTTTTGGTATGGGTATTGTGGGACCGAAGTCCCTCGTAGTCCTTGATACCCACAATATACGTTTTATCTAATGTGGGGTAAGGACTATGTGTGGAACTGTATGGTGTATTTATTTACAGATTTTCACGTTTTAGTTTTACCATCAACTTTCATACTATCAAGGGATTTCATCCATATAATCAACTGCCTTAATCTTGAAGATATATCTTTATCTCTTTATTACATAAAATCATCGATCAGATGATGATATTGTCTACTTCCAAAACATGTAAAATTAAAGGAACTTGCATCTTAAGGAACATGTACTATCAGAAAAGATTTTTAGAGTTATATATATCCTTATGAATTTTACACAGTAGGTAAGCTTAGCTGGTGGTAGGATATTCATATCCGCCCGGATAGCGACCACCGTACACATGGTGTTAAAACCTGCCATAGTGATCCACACGTCTTGTGTGGATGACTTGATGGGTTGATTGGGTCGGGTATAGGGGTACATCCTTATACCCTGTGCCTGCATCGGTCATCCGCCTGTCCCGTCGCAGGCCCTCGATTTGCTTCTTTCCTCTCCGAAGAGAGAAGAAGCATTTATACAAGCCGGCATGGCTCTGGTGACCACCGATAAACTCATTGTTTGTTGGTGGTCGCTGGTTTTTTGGATTGCACTACGCTTACCATCAGGTGTAGTGCAGTCTCTAAGCCGTGCTCGAATAAAAAAAAAGTCAATAAATCTTAGTATGTTAGTAGGTAATGTCTTGTATCCAAAAGACACGTCATACGAAACATTACAGAACGACTTCAAGTGCACATGTACGAAGCTCTTACTTCACAGCTAACCACATCCCTCTTGCTCTCACAAACGAACTATATCTCCAACTAATAAAGTCCGAAATCGAACAATGGCAGTTACGCAACACCGACTAAACGTTACACATTGACTATCAAAAACCAGCTCTATTACTAAAACATAAAGTCGTAAATTCAATAACTGTAGATAAGAACTATAAATTGGTACAAAGTGTGAACAAGGCTGGCAGGAAAGTGTGAAATCCTGTAGAGGCAAAAAGTTTCAAGTGTCCACGTGCTGCCGCAGGTGGCAGGGCTAATGAGCGAGGTCCCACGGGACGCGAACTCTGAACCGCCAGGCATTTCCGCGGGACCAACGCCCGCCAATTAGATGATCCTATGAATGATGGTCATGAATACCTTAAGTATGTTTTTTTTTATCCTGGCTCGGCAAAGTGACAACGCTACACCTGATGGTAAGTGTAGCGCAATCCAAGAATAGTGTCGACCAACGATAAACAGTGTGTCCATCGTAGGTCGGCAAGATCATGCCGGCCTGCCAAAGGGCCAAGGGGGAGGGGAAGGAAAAAGGGATGGGAAAAGGGTTAGGATCAGGGGGCAAGCCCCCTGGGGAGAACCGGATATGCACTGGCTGACCCTGGAACGCGATCCACACAAGGTGGGCCACTATGGCAGGTTTGAGCACCAGTGTACGGTGGTCGCTATCCGGTCGGATACAAGTATCCTCCCACCAGAAGTATGTTTTTATCCTGTAAAGTAACTGCCTGTGATTGAAAGTACGGTACGGTCGAGAGATGTCGTCTGATGCTTCCCTCGAAGGTCGACAGAAATATAAAGTTGTTGATAGTATGGACTAAATGACCGCTATTGTGGGTTTTCCATCATGTGTGTTGTAAAATTATTATACATATATCCTTTTATAAGTCAATTATTTATATAAAGCTGTGGTTAACTCCTATTTGTGATGGCCTTTCCCTTCATTCTATTTACAGATATATTTGCTTATTGTTAAGTGTGTTGACAGATCTTCCAAACAAAATGTGTCAAAAATATACTGCTAGTAAGCAAATCTATTGGCAAACAAATAATTGGGCCATTAGCCTATTTCCCAATGTTCAAGTAAGATTTAAACACCAATTAACTTAAAAGACTGCTATTTTTGAAAGTACCAAATAGACGTTAGATATGTCAGAGTAAACTTTTGGTTTTAGAACGTGTCGTGTTTTATTTGGTAAGTAGCATTTACTCAGAGAAGTAAACACTTGAATACCGAAAGTTGAAACGTTATCTGACGGATAATTATTTTATAACGCGCCACAAATTTGATGAATACCTTGAATTATATTGAATATTTAATGCCTCGGTGGCGTAGTTGTATTGCGTACGCGGTACAACGGCTATGCTGAGGACTCGGGTTCGATCCCGGGTCGGGTCAAATGATATTGAGTTTTTCTATCACGCAATGCTCAGTATCGGCCTGAAGTCTGGAATTGTGCCCGGTAGGGTGATAGGCTCGCCCCCTATCACATCATGGGACGGAAATAAGCTCGGCGAAATGTGAGTGTACTAGTTATACATCTGCCTATCCCTTCGAGAATTACAGGCGTGAGTGCGTATGCACGTATATTCAATATATTGAATTATACTAAAATTGTAGGCTATATTTATAATAATCCGATAGGTGTATTGCCAAATACATATTTTTGAAACAGTCTTACTAATTCGAGTTACTTTCGAGACACATTCAGCCAAAACCTTATCTACACTTCCATTTCGACATCCGAAATCATATTTTTTTACGGTGTCCCGAAACAATAAATCATGTCGTTTATTAATATGTACAGTGTGGAAGTTCCGGCGCGTCCCGGGGGTCACATGAGTCAAGATCGGGAACCGCTTGGCTAATTCCCAAAACAATCGTAATGCCATCCCGAATCCTTACACATTTTCCCATGGAATTATACGTAACGATGTAAGATTTGACAGTTCAACATAATTTGATAATATGAATTATTGACACAAAATTAAAGACTAAAGACCTTGTTACACAACGTTGTCTAACTTTAAACTAGGTTTATATTGGCCAGTTTATATAGATTACTTTATACAAAGTAGGTCCCTCGTATGCGAGAGGCCGTCCGGGTTGGTACTACCGCTTTGTCTATTTTTTCCGCCAAGCAACAGTGTGTAGGCACTGTTCTGTTTCGCTTTGAAGGACATTAAAGCCAGTGAAATTATTGGGCATTATGGGACTTAACATCTTATGTTTCGGGGTGACGAGCGCAGTTCAGTGTCATGCAGTGCTTTGTAATTCAAAGTTCTGTGTGGTGTTGCTTCTGTTTATGGGCAGGCGTGGCGCTTTCCATCAGGTGAGCGTCTTGCTCGTCTCGGCATTCAATTAAATTAAATGAAAAAGTTATACTGAAAATACGTTTTGTGATACGGCAGTAAAGGCATTATTACATAATGTTGTCTCAATTTAAACTAAGTTTATATTTACAAGTTGCTATAGTAAGTTACAGTAAATTGTTGATATAAATCTAGTTTAAAGTTAGACAACGTTTTGTAATAAGATCGTAAGGGCTATTATTATAATGTTGGAGTTGGAGTTATCTTTAGCTTTTCTCAAATTATATACCAATTATGATCTGAAGAAAGTCAGTAAAAAAATTAAATCTTTATAAAAAATATATGCGACCGCTATACTCTCTTACTTCTGGACACGGGACTCCTTTACAAACGAGAGGGGTTAGGCCATAAGAATATTTACATAAAAAAACCTTTTTGAAAAACGTTGAAAAAATGACTATAATTCTATTATGCGAAGTCAGATGCAAGTAGTAAATTAGATAATATATTTGTTAAAGAAACAAATGTCTTCAAAAACCGACACCGTGAAAAAGTCCAGAAGCTATTAGAAATTGGATATGTGCCGATTTCCAAAACGCCGCGACAAAAAGGCCGCTACACAGCCGCGACACAACGCGTAACATTTTCGATGATTTATGGTGCAAATTAACGAGAATATATCCTCATTCCTGAACATCATTTCCTGCTAGAGCGCAATCGCAGCAAACCTTAAGGAATTTCGGAAAAAAATACACAAAAATACTAACACGGCTTTGCGCAGCGAAAGTTTTTTGTTTGTGAATCTTAATGGCGATTCAGTTTATGATTTATATTTCAAATGTATTTTCTCTAATTATAAATATATACGTCTGTTTCTCATAGAGGTAGGTAGACACAATGGATTTTCAGCTGCTAAGATCCTTACACACCTCTTTGGCCTCCTTCACTCTCATTAAATAATAATTGTTTAAAAATAATTAAAGCCTTAATAATATGTTCAAATGACACCATTATATTTTTTACAATATTTTTGCTAATTAATTACAAACATTTAAATTAATGCCTAATTATCATTTATAGCCTTTATTGTTAGGATGATATTCTATCTTCCCTCATTAATTATAAAGGCCTCCTTACCATACTAAAATAATACATCCTATCATTAAAATATAATGTAAAGCTTTGGATTTTTTTAATAAAAAACAATGTAATATGAAATAATAAAAACACATTTATGATTATTTATCTACACATTTCATGGAAACTAACTTGAGTGAATGTTTTTGTTAGTTGCGGAGAGAATCATCGGTTGACATCCGCATACCGGGCGGCTCGTGTTACACCAGCTTTTTATAGTTTTCGAAAACTTCGATAAAAAGTTTGCTACATGCGCCGACGGGGGTGAAACAAGTGCACACAACGAACACCCGTTCCAGCGAAATGAATATTAATTTGTAGATGAGACACACGTTTCACAGACCTGATTTTGAAGTGAAACTTCTTTAGAATCGTTGTGATTTGAAACTCGATGAAACGAAAATGCGTCACAACAAAGAGACAAACATATTCATAAATAGGATTTAGCCTGCGAGAGAATGAGATAGATTACAAGTGTGTAATCATGTGTCTTTACGCCTGCGTACAACGAAGCCTTCGGAAAATGTGTCATAAACAACGTGGTGTATTATTCACGTGTTTTATTTTTTTTGCATTTGCGTATTAAAATTCATTGGTTAATTAATTTATTTTAATCATTCTGGAGTTTCATTCTGAATTAATACCTGGTCTATGACATTCTAAACTTATAAATTTACTTTGGTTTGTATATTAGAGGTATTAAAGGTAATATTTATATTAGTGTAAAATCATAAAGTTCTTACAATCTATCTGACAAATCATACACAGCCCTACAGCCCTTAAGAAAACTAAAGTAATCCTTAAGATATTAACAATGAAAAATCGCGCCGGACAAATATCTCGTATGATATAAAACCAAAATACGATGAGTCTTTAAAGATTTAATACTCGTAAATCAGTTTTCATAACTTACAAATGACAGTCGGTGTTTGTGGGTAGTTTTAATATCACTTCTGGATTTTGCATAAACACAAGTGTCGCCAATTATATGTCACTAAAGTGCATTTTGGAAAACTGCATCTACCAACACTATTGCTGACGTCAATTGTTTGGCCCTGCTTCACCACTGTTTACGAAAACTTAATATCACTAAAAATTTTAATCACATGAAAAAAAAATTGTAACCTTTCTCACAGTAAAATATTAATTTCTCAAAAAAATAGGCTACAAAGTCCAGTGCCCACAAACCCGCCTATTATTTTACTCTATGGCAGAACGTTCACGTTGATTAGCCGGGTCGTTCGTCTTCATTGCATGTGACGGAGATAGTTTAGTGTTCGGCTCCTCGGAACTTAAAATCCTTATTAACTTAACTATACATCACATGTGATATAATTTAAACGGATCATCTAGTTATTATAGAAATAGTTTCTTAAAAACGTTGGGTTTTAAATCATTTCCAAGCTGAAGCATCTCTTATTGTTACTGTTTTTCATTGTTACAATATTAATTAAAAAATTAAGTACTTTTAACATTTTACTAGCCACGACTTCGACTTTCGTCCAAATGAATGATCCATTCGGAATTGGTAAATGTGAAAGCTGGATTAGGGACATATTCTCTTGCGGAATTAGTTCAGTAATTTGTGAATTAAAGTTTTTTTCCAATTCATGCGAGATGGTTCTCACAAAATGTAGTTCAGCGACTGATGAATTAAGTAGACATTTTTTCTTATTCACTTTATTCTTTCACAGTTAAGGCATGTTTTAATGTACACGCTCGAGACAGGGAGACCGTGACGCATGACGTAAGTCAGCCATAGAGACACGTCCGCTTTGTATGAAATTGTGTGGAAACGGACACGCGTCGCCCTCTTCTGTCTCAATGGCGTACCTCAAAACTTGCATAAACAATCTCATATAAACGGACTTGTCGTTTCCGTCTTGTTTCGTGTTCTCCTGTCGCAATCGTATGCCTCAAAACTTGCCTTTAGATTAGATATGTATTGAAAAGGTTTGAAGCATGAAAATATTGGTTTATGTAGATTTAATTTAGGAATAGTTTTTAACGTAGCACCATTATGGATTTTTAAAAATAATATAGTTGCTGTTTTTATTTGATTGAATGACGAGACGAGCAAGGCGCTCGCCTGCTGGTAAGCGCCACGCCTGCCCATAAACAGAAGCAATACCACACAAAACTTTGAATTACAAACCATTGCATGGCACAGAACTGCGCTCGTCACCCCGAGACATAAGTCTCATAACGCACAGTAATTTCACTGGCTTCAATGTCCTTCAAACTGAAACACAACAGTTCTTACACGCTGTTGCTTGGCGATAGAAATAGAAAAAGCAGTGGTACAAACCCAGACGGCCTCTCGCATACGAGGGACATACCACCTTGTATATCACCTTGTATATTTCATTTATTTCTTTATAGTAGAAACATGGCGCGGTGCAAGCATTGTAACATGTTGAAATTTTTTAACGTTCTTAAATTAGTATTTCCGGTTCCTAAAGAACACTATTTTATTTCTTGAATTTTTATTACCTACTTTAGATTATTTTCGCACTGTCAATACCTATAAAAACTCGTATAGATAACTATTAAGTAGAAACTACTAGTAAAAACCTACGTATAATTATGATAAATGGTACAAAAATACATTTAAAAATAGCAGTCTTATCGCTTCCACTATTTTTTCGCTTCCTAAGATAACTGATGTGTTAAATAAACACAATGTTGGAATAATATCAAACAGCTTTTGAGAATTTTTCTTTCGCATGAATAACGGGACTAGCATAAATAATAGCTCGCCAGTCGCCAAATTAATGGTAGGAAGGGCTAGTCAGAGGTGTAGCTGGTATAACCTCGTTCCGCAGAGCTTATTTCCGTCCCATGATGTGATAAAGATAGAGGCGAGCCTATCGCCATATCACGCGCAAATTCCATCTCCGAATAATTCAAGTGTGATTTTATTGCACCGAAAATTCGAACACAAATTGTGATTGACCTGGAAATTGAACCTCAGTCCTTACGGTTCTTAGCCTTAATACGCTACTACTAGTCCAATGTGGCGAACGCCACACCTGCCTGCCAGTAGCACCTTCAAAAACGTTTAATTAAAGTCCTGCATGGCACTGCACTGCAATTGAGGCTTGATAATCATATAAGGCTTATCAATACATCAGACTTCCGTACATTGATCATGTAATCCACACTCGAACAACAAAAGCATCAGCTGTACACTATTAACGTAAAAATGTCCCCCATTTGGGACACATATTTTTACAATAGCCACCAAAATGACCAGAAAAAATTCACTCTTTTTACCAACAATAGAAGCCGTGATGCGCGGGTGGACGCAGCACGATCAATAATGTACGAATAAAAACCGGCCTAAAATAATTGTAAATTTTCTGGAAAGTGATTTATATGGCAGCACGCATTGTGGTGACTCGGTGTCCAGTTGCAGATGTATTGGTAAAAAATGCTCTTTTATGCCAACTTAGAAAGCAGTTAGACCTTTATGCAAGATAAAAAACGGTCATTATGAATGGTTTTCTGGACATAAGTGGTGTGGTATAGTTCGTTTAGAAGTAATGATACGGTTCGGTACACTGAACTGATCATAATTTCAAAGACAATCGATTACAATGTCTTAGAAGGTTGAATAGATTGTGTATCGCATTAGATGGTGTTTGGTGTAATATTACAGAACACCCCAGCTTGGCATTTATTCGCGTGACGTATTTACCTAAAACTATAAACTTAGTTGTACAACGCTCTGTTACCAGGACTATCGAGTACACAGTACGCTCATTTATATCAACATCATTAACATATTTATAACCCCTTAACATTTATGAATATTTAGTGAACCTGATAATATTAAATCCGTAACATAAACTTTTAACATTTTTATTTTTTCAAACACTGCACTCTCTAATCTTACAGATAGTACCTAAGTTTGTCTAGCTGTTGCTCGCGGCTCCACACGGATGAATATCCTCTTCTCGAATATAAAGACTATGTTCAAATTGAGATCTTGGTCTACCTGCGTGCCAAATAGTATGCAAATCCATTCAGCAGATAACTGTTCGTTGATTAACAAACATTCAAGGCCACAAACTCACAAACATGCATACTTTCACAATTATTATACTGGTATGATGTCAAATGAATTGGACTTAAGATTAGATCAAAGCACGAAATAAATAGCAGTCAATATGTTCTAAATACCGTAGAAAATTCCACGTCTATAACTGAGCAAAGAATTTTTGTAGTTCAAAGTCGCTGCCCAAAATGTCCCGATATAAAATACAAACACAAAATTATAAATATTTTAAAGTAAAAACAAATCTGTTTTGAAAGTAACTATCAAATTGCGTAGAATGTTAATGTTGTTTTGGACTTCAATAAAATGCAATCACTTTAAATCTGCAAGGGACAGAACATTTCTACAATTCCAAATTACTATGAAATTATATTTTACAAGGTACTCTTCAATTGAGCGATTTCAGAAGCTGAAACACTTCCGTATTTGATATTTCTATCTTAAAATTTTAATGACATATTTTAATAGTCTCCATTTTATAGATTCTTCTCAAAAGCTTAATTTTCAATGACATATTTTAATAGTCTCCATTTTATAAATTTTCAAAAACTATTTAAGAGAATATTTAAAAACTCTTCAGTTATACGTGGTGTCAATTTGCGTATCGTTGGTGACGAGGGTGCACGTTGACAGACCACGTTCACGAAACTAACAGCGACGTCACCGCCACGTGGCTCACACCCACAGACAACTCAACCTAGTCTCTGTGCTCACACCATATTTGGCCATCGTTTCACGAAATAGGCGAAATTAATCGATTTGTTTTGATATTAGTATTTTACAAATTTTCAAATTTAAAATAATTACACATTTACATCTTTATATATATAATTCTTCTGTGAGTGTGTATGTTCCTGAACTTCTCTTAAACGACTGGACCGATTTTGATGAAATTTTTTGTGTGTGTTCAAGGGGATCTGAGAATGGTTTAGATTCACAATTTTGTCCGCTGGACAATGTTTTTTTAATTAATTTTTAATTTATTTGTAGTTGTTGAGTTGTCGTTGCGAAGCTTGCCGTGATGACGGGTCGTATAGCGTCTAGACTGGACAGGGACAGGACAGGGACAGGACAGTGAGACAGGACAGTGAGACAGGAAAGTGAGACAGGACAGTGAGACAGGACAGTGAGACAGGACAGTGAGACAGGACAGTGAGACAGGACAGTGAGACAGGACAGTGAGACAGGACAGTGAGACAGGACAGTGAGACAGGACAGTGAGACAGGACAGTGAGACAGGACAGTGAAACAGGACAGAGAGACATGACAGAGAGACAGGACAGTGAGACAGGACAGTGAGACAGGACAGTGAGACAGGACAGTGAAACAGGACAGAGAGACATGACAGAGAGACAGGACAGTGAGACAGGACAGTGAGACAGGACAGTGAGACAGGACAGTGAGACAGGACAATGAGACAGGACAGTGAGACAGGACAGTGAGACAGGACAGTGAGACAGGACAGTGAGACAGGACAGTGAGACAGGACAGTGAGACAGGACAGTGAGACAGGACAGTGAGACAGGACAGTGAGACAGGACAGTGAGACAGGACAGTGAGACTGGACAGTGAGAGGACAGTGAGACAGGACAGTGAGACCGGACAGTGAGACAGGACAGTGAGACAGGACAGTGAGACAGGACAGTGAGACAGGACAGTGAGACAGGACAGTGAGACAGGACAGTGAGACAGGACAGTGAGACAGGACAGTGAGACAGGACAGTGAAACAGGACAGAGAGACATGACAGAGAGACAGGATAGTGAGACAGGGCAGTGAGACAGGGCAGTGAGACAGGACAGTGAGACAGGACAGTGAGACAGGACAGTGAGACAGGACAGTGAGACAGGACAGGACAGGGACAGGACAAGACGGGGACAGGACGGGGACGGGACGGGGACGGGACGGGACGGGGACAGGACGGGGACGGGACGCGGACAGGACGGGGACAGGACGGGGACGGGACGGGGACAGGACTGTCCAACCGGAGGGAGGTGGGAGACGACCTGACTTAGGTCGTCGAAGTCAATTAAATGTGCGACGGGCTACCTCACGTGCAATGGCGCAGTACCTCACTTAATTGCATTTAATGTAAATAAAACATTTGTATTAAGTTTTGACCACATTTTACACAAATATATTATGTAGGTGATACGAAGTTCACCGGGTCATCTAGTAGATATATAAATAATGACTGCCTCGGTGGCGCAGTTGTATTGCGTACGCGGTACGACTGCTGTGCTGAAGTCTCGGGTTCGATTCCCGGGTCGGGTAAAAAGATATTGGGTTTATCTATCACGAAATACTCAGTATCGGCCCAGAGTCTAGAACTGTGCCCGGCATGGCGATACACATCATGTGCCGTAAATAAGGTTGGCGATTACAGGCGTGAGTGCGTACATAATTAATCTCACGCCTTTATCCCCGAAGGTGTAAGCAGAGATGCAACTAGTGCACCCATGTTTGGCCGCGGTTTTACCGTCCCATTGTGTGATAAGATGTGAGCCTATCATAACCTAAATTCTAATCCCGGGCAGTTTAATGTGTGAATTACACATCGAAAATTATAATGCAAGTTGTGATGTCCGATCTATTAATAGAACCCTCACTGTTCTAAGCCTTAGTACTTTGCCACTAGACATCGGTCTAGTCTAGGTCTAGGCGACAATTGGGTATTACTTACAAACAATCATTATCATCAGCCACAAGACGTCCAGTGCTGAACATTTTACCCCAAAGATTTTACATTTAGATTAATACACCCAACAGTCACACACATAGTCCTGACCCGACACTAGGTTAGCCTGTATCGTAGGTATCAGGAATTATTAGAGACTTGCGGTCCCACAACACCCAGACCCGAAACAAATATCTGTGTTGTTAATAAACAAATAATGCTACTTTGTTATATTTTATATAAAAAATCGCACTATTTATGCGTGAATTTATCAACAAAATATATTGCTAACTAAGGTGGTCCATAATTGCATCATAAAGTGAGTTAACATAATTCTTAGAGCTGGTAGGTGGCAAGATGCGTATCGTTTGCCACCTCTCGCGTCCAACCGCCAAATTACCACCCTGTTTGACAGATAGAGATTAATATGCGCTCGAGAACAATGCCTTTTGAGGCGACATTTTGTTTACCTGATATAGTTTTAACGAAGTTTGGAACCGAAAGAAGGGCAAAAAGGTGTGTATGTAAGTATTAAATGGAACTTCTTGGACTTTCAGTAGTAGAGCCATGCTGTAGACAGTTTTGTCAACAGTATGAATGGGCCGGCTCGACCGGGTTGTTACCACTGTCTATTGCAGCTTGCTGCTGTGTTTCATACGGGGAGTGAGATATCCGGAGGCCTAAATTCCCCTCCTCTTTCCAATCCCTTAATTATATCGTTTAAGGTCGGCAAAGCATTCATGGTTCCTCAGGTATCATGGATGTTGATGAGCGGTGAAGATCACTTACCATTAGATGACCTACTTGCTCGTTTGTAGGCTTTTGCCACAAAAAACGGAGCGAATTAGATACACTTGTAAGTAAGTAAGTAATGTAGGTCGTATTAAAGTCTTGAAAAAATTAGCATGTGTTTGTAATCAGATATCTACCACCATAAGTCCACCATTTATAATTTCATATCAAAAGGAAAAATCACAGATCCCTATAAAACGAACACATAATTGCACACAGCCATGTTACATTATGTTTATTAATTTAATTAATTTTATGCCCGCATATACCAGTGATGTCTACATTCATAAATAAAAATGAGATTTTTTCTAATTCTGTAGATACGTAATTCTGAATTGAAAGGACTTTTGGGTAATTGTCAAATGTATAATAGGCAAAATAGGTATTTATTATATCATAGCCTCCATGGCACAGTGGGCAAGTAGCCGGCTACAAAGCAAGAGGCTGTGGGTTCGATTCCCGCGCCGAAAAAATGTTTATATGATCCACAAATATTTGTTTCGGGTCTGGGTGTTGTGGGATTGCGGTACCTCATAGTTCCTGATACCTACGATACAGGTTAACCTAGTGTGGGGTCAGGTCTATGTGTGTGACTGTTGGATGAATTTATTAAAAAGGCTAAAAGTATACTAACGTACACGTTTTAAGTTACTGACAATTCAATTAAGACCATTAAGCTGTGGAATAGTTTGCCGGCACACGTGTTCCCTCCTTCCTATAATATTGGGTCCTTTAAACGGAGTGTGAAGAAGCAGTTAGGCAGGCCGGCATGATCGTGCCGACCAACGATAGACACACTGTTTGTCTTTGGTCGACACTATTCCTGGATTGCGCTACACTTACCTTCAGGTGTGGCGTAGTCATTTTGCCGAGCCAGGATAAAAAAAAAAATTAAAAAAAAAAATTGAATTAGCTTTTTTGTAGATCTTACTGTATAATATATAATTATAATATATCTATATTGTATACGTTGTTAACCAGAAATAATTATAGATTTTTGTTTATTGGAATGAAATGGTTCTCACGCCTTTTGATCCCGCCTTTAATTTCGTACGAGGGCGGATGACATGGAACGGTAGAACAAGCGATTTAAAAAAGCTAGCTTCTTTCACTATGTATTGCTATTTTACGTTGTGAGCCAGTATTATTAATATTATACTTAAAATATAAATATTATATGACAGGCTGTTTATATTTAAAAATAGAACATATTGTGCTAAAACAGCATGCCACAGGTGGCATTATATGTTAGTGTACACAGAAATGCTCTTTTTTGTAATTACCACATGTCGTTGGGCGTAGGGCGTTCGAAATTCAAACGGCAGCTGAAGATTCAAATAAATAAGAGCGGCCTGACACGCGCCTCGCTCCCTCCCTCTTATAATTATTACATTTTATTTTTAAATTGTTTTTTCTCCTCCACAAGGATTCCCCTTCTGTTCTCCGTTCCGTACCAAAACAATGTCCCCCACTAAAATGACTCCATTTGGCCGTGCGTTGTTTTAAATTGGATACGGGTCCATAATAATAAATTGTCGGTTTCAACCGGGCTTTGGAGCGTGTGAGTAATGATAATTAAATTGATCCTTATTTTTGTCTTTTTGTTTATGTTTCCAGTTATGATTGTGTGTTATGTGGAAGCGAATTCTTTGTACGGCGTTCGAGGCAAGGAAATTTAAGTTTAATGTAAACAAGTTTGGTTGTTATACCAAATCAAGTCAGTTATAATAGTTTTGTTTAACGTTGCACTTATTTCAGTCATTTAACCCGAAAGAGAATGCTATGTCCAAAATACTGTTGTTTATTTACTATTCAAATATATTTTTCGTTTAACACGAAAATGTTGTTTTTACTTAATCTCACTGGTGAATAGGAAAGTAGGAGTATTTTATTTATACTATAATATCATTAATCGATGTTAGTGATGAATATTTAAATAGACTATATTTTTCTTTTATTTTCACTCCTAA
Organism: Amorpha juglandis; assembly: GCA_949126905.1. Taxonomy (NCBI): domain Eukaryota; kingdom Metazoa; phylum Arthropoda; class Insecta; order Lepidoptera; family Sphingidae; genus Amorpha; species Amorpha juglandis. Next base: position 4,338,321 of record OX421368.1, read on the forward strand.
AAAAAAGCTAGGTCGCGCTAAACAAGTTAACTGCTGCATATAAAATGATAAAATCAATTTCCAATCTGAAGTAAATATTCTGTTTTTTTGCGTATTTCACGTCTAGCTTTAGCAGGAACCGGAAACTGGTAAGTTGGACGTCCTCCACGCCGTGTAAACAATGCCTAGAAACTTGATATGAACATTGGGGCGACACGCGACCGACCTAAAATAGCGCCCACAGAATGCCATATTGACAAATCTTACGGCCTCAGTGAACCAACACACGTAGTGTATTATTAAAATCCCAAGTAACTCCAGCAATATATCAAGCGAGTCACTCCCCTCGGAAGGGAACCGTTCTATTTTTAAAATACTTCCCTACTTATTTTATATTTTTTCCCCGTCTTATTTTAACATTCACCAAGTTATCGTGACCTGTTACGCCACAATATTTAAATGCGATTTAAAGTCTTTTATAAAATGGATGCATTGTAATGCAACTGGCAGTCGCGCGTTTACTTGCGCGCGTGCGTTCCATTTTTGAATACAGAACGCGCGCGCAGCACGCGTCTTTAACTTTTTTACGGAGGGGCGCGCAGCCAATCAGCGGACTTTTTATAATGTTAAAAAGTTAGGGGAGTTTTTTTACTCATATGCGATCGGTATACATGTGGTATACATAAGTTTTTTATAGAAAGAAGGCGTTGATCATCCGTAAATAGGTATTATGTTGTTATATTGGGTGTGTCTACGTGTCTTTTTATTTTATTAGTAGTGGTTTTACTGTTTAATAGATGCACGAGATCACGCAGTATTAATTTATGACTGATTTATGTTGACATTGGTATTTGAGTTTTTGTTTTAAAAAATCACACATGAATTGCCGGGATTCGAAATTGTACCCGGTATGGCGATAGGATCGCTGCTATTACTTTATGAGACGGCAATAACGTGCGTGTAGCTCCAGTTACACCTGTGCCCTAACTATTCGGGGATAAATTCGTGAGCTTATGTTATGCTGTATCTATTATATTGACCTATTCCAAACGAGTGGTAGAGCCACGCTTTGTCTACAGCATGAATGGACCCGCTCGGCAAGGTCGATAAGGGTCAGGGTCTTCAGGGTCTTCAGGCTCACGGAAATTCGACATAAGGTATTGGCTTGCTGATGCATTTTGTACAGTGACTGAGATAACGGGAAGCCTAAATCTCCCTTTCCTTCCAAATCCCTTAATTAACCCTTTCCTTTAAGGCAACGCGGCCACGATTCTTCTGCTATTGTGGGCGTACATGGGCGTAAAGATCACTTACCATCAGGTGACTCACTTGCTCGTTTGCCAATCTACGCTATAAAAAATGTATTTTATTTTATTTCTCATTCAGTGTTTTATCACATATCTTTGAAAATGACAACGAATATATTTAACGTGTGGCACTCACAATTCGACCTCTTTGCGCCCCTTCGATAATAAGTAAATATCCTCGATACAATCTTAGCTAGGTTACTCCGGAAAAAAGAAATTGCATGCCCCTCCATTCCTCGTATTTATATGATCTTCTTATGTTAATCTTATTATATTCCGCCTCCGACAAATATTTCTTTTGGATAATTGATTTCCAAATATCAAGTTACCGGCAATCGTGGTTGTTTGTACGTCGACCACTTTGGCCGAAATGATATATTTCTTTATTTACGAATTAACCAGTGTATTTGTTTATATGTGAACGTACACTCCCGGTTTTATCTATTGTGTATGCTTTCAATACCTTACTTTCTTAAAATTACACTCGTCAATTTGTACTCCTATCAATTGTGTTCCAGATTCAAAAATGTTTGAAGCCTTGGAAGCCTATTAATAATTTTATTATGAGGACACTTACCATTACCATCTTTTTTCTTCTATTTTATTTGTTTGAATGGCGAGACGAGCAAGGCGCTCGCCTGATAGTAAGCGCCACGCCTGCCCATAAACAGAAACAACACCACACAGAACTTTGAATTACAAAGCACAGCATATTGCGCAGCGTATTGAACAGAGCTCGTCACCCCGAGACATAAGTCTCATAATGCCCAGTAATTTCACTGGCTTCAATGTCCTTCAAACCGAAACACAACAGTGCTTACACAATGTTGCTGGGCTTGCTTATTTTAACAAATTGAGCAGATTTTTTATGACTTTGCAATTACCCTAGGCACAGTTCCTATAGGTAACGTAAAATTCGTATCTAAAATCCGCCCAACGTCTCATCAGCCTTAAGAAACTAACCAGAGCGGGTTTTTTAATGCAGAAGAGCTCATTGCCGATGGTGGTAAGTGGTTACCGTCGCCCATGGATATCAATACCGGCGACACAGCCAAACTGCTGCCTATTGTGAAATACTTTTGTTTTATATCATACTAGCTGTTCCTCGCGGTTTCACGTGCATGTTACTGCCCTGCTCCCATGAGTCATAGCGTGATATGCATATAAACATTCCTCATAAATCACTCTATCTATTGCTGAAAACTGCATTAAAATCCGTAAAATAGTTTAAAAGATCTAAGCGAACAGACAGCGGCAGCGACTTCATTTTATACTGTGTAAAGATTATTTTTGATATAAACTAAGCGATCATAATCTACAAAAAAAAAAGTAAAAAAAAAGTAACGTATAAGAGATACTTTTGTCTGCAATACAGCTAAAACAAAAATAACCATTTTTCATCCGAACCAACGTTTCATCGCAATAAAAATATCGATGCAGCTTTTAGCGAATCGGTGCGGGGGGCGGAGGCGTTGTCATGGCAACCGGCGACCCTCGGAGGGGAAAAAACGGGTAAAAATTACGGGAGCGAACGGACGGTGATTTTTTATGGCATCGTACATTTTTTCCTCTGAGCGCCGCGACGTCGAGCGCCCCCGAACGCGGCATGGTGGGCGTGTGAGATATATACAGGGTGATTCCATATCATAGTCGTGTATCAATGTTAGTGAACCGCTTGTTGGACAATCGAATGACCATCTGCTGGACATATTGAACTGTTTAAAAGCTAGCCGTTTCTAATAAATGGTTTCGGTCAAATACTAGCACTTTTTTTTTTTTTTTTTTTTTTTTTTGTGTTGGGTTTGCTGTAAGCCTGACTCTAGTCGGCTGTATACAGCTTCACCGGACTTTCGGGCGAGCGCTTCCAGCCCTTGACTAGGTGACCACCGCTGAGGGCACCCCCTTTGGGGTACGAACCTCGGCTCAGGACGGTCACCGGAGAGGGCAGAGACCTCTGCGATTGGGGTTTAGGGGACTATATTTTAGGACTCTACTTGATGATTATCATCATCATTAACATCGGCTCGCGGGCCGGTACTAGGGTCGGGGGCGTTGCGGGGAACGCGGCGCGGTCCTCGGCGGCGAGGACGGTATGTCGGTTGTGTATACTAGCACTACTTAACTGTCATTTTTCATTATTTTTATCCCCCTTGAAGAGAACTTTGTTTCAATGTTTTCCATTTTATTAAGATAAGAAGACATGATGAAAAATCCGCCATAGTGGCTCGTTCGTAAGTCGCGTTCCGGGGTTAGCCAGTGTATATCGAGTAACTTTAAGCCGGCATCGTTCTGCCGACCGCCGAGGAACGCAATGTCTCTTGATGGGCGACATTATATAGGTATATGGACTGCACTTTACTTAACATCAAGTCCAGTGTAGTCCCTTTACCGTGCCAGAAAAAAGTAGCACTAGCTAAGAAACAAAATCAAATAACTTTCTGCTACATAAGTACACAAAAAATTGCACCGAACTTGGATGGATATGGAGGCGGATAAAAAAACATATTTAAAAGAAAATATCAACTTTCTTCAAGAAAACCAATTTCGAAACACCATGTATAGTGTCCGAAACTCTCGGCGGAGTGCTAAATCGTGTTTCGTATGTGTGCGTCTCGAGTGTGGAGCCTGCAAATATTATAAGTATGGATTTTGCAGCGCTCTCCCTCCGTCACATAGAGGCGTCCCTCTCGCGGCCGCGGGAAAAAATATCCTCGGAGGGAATCTAAAATTATGAGCGCGAGGGAAGTTCTGTGCCTACGCGTTATATGAAAAAGAAATCTGAAGTCATATCGGTTCATAAATCTTACGATATACTTTCGCTGATGTTTTTGTTTGCGTTCGAAAATCGTCGTTACTCCCGATTTCGCTTTCATTTATCAATTTGTTATTTATGTTCGGGATTGATGTATTGAAATAATTTCGGAAACTGTGTGTAATTGTATAATTTCACTGTATAACATATGTAATATGCGGCTTTTAAAATTTGTTGACGATATCTATTATGCTTAGACTTATTTAAATGAAGGCAGTGTGGACATTTATCCTTTGCTTTAGCATTTATTTAAAAATCGTTTAATAGGAATATTCCACGCAATATTCAAATAAAAAATGCTTATACGGCTGAATTCATAAAAAAATCTACATAACATCTTACCATACAAATGTGGGTTTTTTAAAATTACCGACGACAAATAAAAGGGTTTAGACCAGTGTTTCCCAACCTTTTTTAGGCCCCACCTTAATATGTTTTTGTTAAATTTGTCACCGATTTCTAGCATTGCATTTAAATAACCCAAAGCGAAAGGGTTAAAGACGTGTCGAGTTCATTTTTAAATTGCCCCCCTTATCTATCAAATTTCCCCCCTGTGAGGCGTGGGCTCCATGTTGGAAAACACTGATTTAGACTAATTAGTAGCTATCACTACGCTGTCCTAAGATTATCAACTAGAGATTAATGAGGATGCGCAGCGAAAGATGTGTGTGACACCAATATGGTCATTCGCCGACATAGCTTATCTCAAAATAGCTTTGTTAAAAATAGACACATAATTCCGTACCTTAGCTATGGCTTCGCCCACCGCTTAGTTATTACGCACATATATGCTGGAATTGCAGCATTAAAAGCTATTAAATAAACCTATATTCATTCTGAAATGCTACTTATGAAAGCAAATCACTATGACTGATTTTACTTCATGCTTATTTGTTTTTTTATTTCATTAAATGACGAGACGAGCAAAGCGCTCGCCTGATGGTAAACGCCACGCCTGCCTATAAACAGAAGCAACACCACACAGAACTTCAATTACAAGAACTGTACTGCGCTCGTCACCCCGAGACATAAGATATTAAGACTTATAATGTCCAGTAATTTCGCTGGCTTCAACGTCCTTCAAACCGAAACACAATAGTTGCAACACTGTTGCTTGGCGGCAGAAATAGACAAAGCGGTGGTACCAACCTCGACGGCCTCTCGCATACGTGGGACATACTACCTTGCGATACCAATATGGTCATAAAATAGCTTTGTTAGAAATGGACACATAGTTCCTTACACCTTAGCTATGCCTACTCCCACCGCTTAGCTACATCGCACATATCTGCTGGAAAGGCAGTATTAGAAGCTATTAAAGAAATAGACAGGGAGCCCTCGGGTAGCTGATCCACTTGACTACTATCAAGCTCATTTTCCGTGAGTAGCTTCGTTTCGATGAGACGACCAACTATTCCCTATGCGAAAATTCTCTATTGTGGTAGCTAACAGAGGTAGCAAGGATAGAATATTTCGATTTGATGATACTCAAAAAGTTATTATTTTATTTGTAGGACAATATGACTGTTAAATTATATAAATATTTACTAAGTAAAAACAAAAAAATCAGCTGGTTAGTAATCATACCTATTGGAAGGAGGGGCTTCCAATAGGTATCGATAACGAGGTCATAAGAATGATTACTAACCAGCTGATTTTTTTGTATTTACTTAGTTAATATTTATATAATTTAACTGTCATATTGTCCTTCAAATAAAATAATAATTTTTTGAGTATCATCAAATCGAAATATTCTATCCTTGCTACCTCTGTTAGCTACCACAATAGAGAATTTTCGCATAGGGAATAGTTGGTCGTCTCATCGAAACGAAGCTACTCACGGAAAATGAGCTTGATAGTAGTCAAGTGGATCAGCTACCCGAGGGCTCCCTGTCCAAAAGCCATATTTATTCTGAAATGCTACTCATGAAAGCAAATCACTATGACTGGTTTTACTTTATACCCTTGATGTGAATATCCATCTGACGAACTCGATATAAAAAGTACACACACCGAACACGATCGATATGTCATCGAAAGGGTTTAATCCGAACTGATAACTCTTTTGTATGATACCCCTCGTTTCAACCCTTCAATGAGATTGAAAAATAATGGCCTATGTATCTCAACGAACATATACATTGTCATCATAAATCTTATGTATCTGCAAATATTGTTTACTAGCTGTGCCCGCGAACTTATTTTCGCCATCAAAAAGCTTTCATACAAACTTTCTTCCCCTATTTGGGCCCTTTAGGGGTTGAAATTTAAAGAAAAAAATACCCTATGTTTAAACCTAGGTCATCAACTATATTTGTGCCAAAATTCATTGAAATCGGTTCAGCGGTTTGGATGTTTCATACAAACTTTCCTCCCCTTTTTAAACCCTTCAGGGGTTGATTTTTGAAAAACATAGTAGCCTATGTCTTATTCTGATATATAAGCTATATTATTGTAAAGTTTCATTATAATACATTCAGTGGTTTTTACGTGAAAGAGTAACAAACATCCATTCATCCATACTTACAAACTTTCGTTTTTATAATATTAGTAGGATGATACCTACTCCCAAATGTTTATTTTACACTTCTAAGTGACGAGATGAGTATGTGGCCCGCCTGATGGTAAGCACCATGTCTACCCTTAAATAGTACCAGCACCACTCTTAACTTCGAATTTCTGCATGACACTGTACTGGCTCAGCATTCTTTTTTTTTTATTTGATTGAATGACGAGACCAGCAAGGCGATCGCCTGATGGTAAGCGCCACGCCTACTCATAAACAGAAGCAACACCACACAGAGCTTTGAATTACAAAGCTCTGCGTGGCACTGAATTGCGTTCGTCACCCCGAGACATAAGATGTTAAGTCTCATAATGCCCAGTAATTTCCCAGGAATTTCGAAGGTATGTGAAGTCTACCAACCCGCATTAGGCCAGCGTGGTGGACTAAGGCCTAACCCCTCTTTTTAATAGAGGCGGCACGTGCCCAAAGAGACAGTGTACAAGAACTGACATTATTATTTAAATACGTATATGTGTGATCTATTAAATATTATTATTACGATACATAATAGTCATATTTCAACCCTCAAAACTTTCATTTACAAATGTGCAAACCTAAAAAAATATAACAGCCACCCTCTGTCTGCAACCCCTTCGAGTGTTACAAAAAAGCCGTGGGGAGTGGAGGATGGAACATTTATAAAATCGACAGAGAAAGGGTTGCCACCCCTTGTCAAGCGAGCTATCTTTTATTCATACCGCGTACGTACTGAATCAAGGTTCGTATCGTAGGTCCAGATCAAATCTTTTTTGTTATATATCCTTTTGTTTATGTTTATTAAGATTTTTATTTGACATAATAAACATTACCTGTTACCAAATCCTCAGAATTAGTATGTTTATATTTAAGAAGCGTAATTCTTGCTTTACAGCAACAATTATTTACAGAGATATGATCCCGGGCATGGACGGCACAAAAAGCGCTCGCTAGTAGCTATATTCATGGTTATACAGGCCGGAATGATTCTAATGACCACCGATAAACTCATTGTTTGTCGGTAGTCGCTTTTTTGGACTGCACTGCGCTTACCATCAGGTGTAGTGAAGTCACTTTGCCGAGCTACGACAAAAAACCAATGAATTGATTTTAATGTAAAAATCCACCACGCCTGCCTAATAAGGTTTGGTAGATTTTACATACTTTGGGCAGTCTAAGAGATTTCTTAGGTAGTCAGGTCTTCTCACGATGTTTTTCTTCAATGTTAAATCAAGCGATAATAATTAACAATGATTACACACGTAACTTTTAAAAAGGCATATTCTTTGTTTATTTTAAATTTAGAGCTACCTTCCATCTAAGGTATATGGTTATAAATAGATTCTTTGACTCGCCTAAACGTGTTACTATTGGCCGTTGGTATTTTATCAACAGCTATTAAAAAACAATTAATGTGGTACATAGTGATAATACGCAGCTCAATAAATATATTTAGTTTCACGCCTGTATCCCTGAATGTGTAGACAGTAATGTAAATAGGTACTTGCATTTCGTCTACATAACATAATGGTCCGGGTTCCCTGGGCCAGCTGATCCACTTGATTACAATCAAGCTAATTTTCCGTGAGTAGCTTCGTTTCGATGACACGACCAACTATTCCCTATGCGAAAATTCTCTATTGTGAAAACCCCTCCTTCCAATAGGTATCGATAACGAGGTCATTAGAATGATTACTAACCAGCTGATTTTTTTGTATTTACTTAGTTAATATTTATATAATTTAACTGTCATATTGTCCTACAAATAAAATAATAATTTTTTGAGTATCATCAAATCGAAATATTCTATCCTTGCTACCTCTGTTAGATACCACAATAGAGAATTTTCGCATAGGGAATTAAATAGTTGGTCGTCTCATCGAAACGAAGCTACTCACGGAAAATGAGCTTGATAGTAGTCAAGTGGATCAGCTACCCGAGGGCTCCCAGTCCATGTGGAATATAGTGATAATACACCGCTCAATAAATAATATATTTAGTTTCTAATAGTATAATCGTCACGCCTGTATCCCTGAATGTGTAGACAGTAATGTAAATAGGTACTTGCATTTCGTCTACATAACATAAGCTCATGCCCAGACGAACTCTCGCATACTAAAGTCCTAATACATGAATCACCCGAGACAACACTAGTCTCACGTTATAACCCACAATGGCATATTATAAATTCATGCGGTACCGAAAACTGACGTATAGAAGCGGCTTGCTGCTGCGTTTCGTACGGTGAGTGAGATATGCGTAGGCCCAAATCCTCCTCCCCTTCTCAATCCCTTAATTATCCCTTCCCTTTAAGGTCAGCAACGAGCCTTTGATTGTTCTACTATTGTGGGCGTACATGGGCGGTGGAGGTCACTTACCATCAAGAGACCTACTTGCTCATTTGCTGGTCTATGTTATAAAATAAACTGAAGAATAACGGAGTCCTATGACTTGCGATTTTATGATGTCTTATGATCATTTAGCCCCACTGACCTATATCGTACCTACATTGGTAGGTACCATAGAGGTCAGAAAAAAATATATTTTCAAAACAAAATACAATAAAATAAGTACAGACTAAAAATTCCATAGTATAAAAAGATCTCTTCTTTTTTATTTAAATCTTAACAATTCGACGTAATACCAAACGATTTGTTGCCAGCATAAAAAGCGCAACTATAATTTTCAAGGAATGCAGGTGCGAATACATCTATCGATCATTCGTGGCAGTTATTACCGAAGTTATATCGCACGATAAAACACGACAAAATGGACACAACTAATCTCCTTGTCCTTTTTAAAAATTACAAAAGGATCACGAGCTAAAAAGATTTCTTTGCCGTGTTAATGCATTTTGAGACAAATAGTTTTTATTACGGTCCATTAGAGCTCTTTTTCGAATAATTTTTAATTTTTAAACAGACTACCCAAGTTTGCCGTAATAAACACTTGCCAACTTAAAAAATCTGTGCAAAAGATAAAAAAACGCATCAATCTTACGTCATTGTGGTGTTTAAAAAGTATTGTTGGCTTTATCTACGAAGAAAAACCATTTTTTCTTCATCATGTACGAGTTTACCTGAATTTTTATATTTGAAGATTAGCTTACGCTATATAGCTATAGAATAGAATAAGTTCAAATCACATAAAAGTAACTTGTAAATAACGCCTTACTATACATACATATATTCAAAACTATAATAAGTATGGCCTGATGTCACAATGTTCGAATAAACATTATCAAATAAAATATTATATACGCTTAAATACATAAAATAAGTCTTAACAGTCTTAGTGCAATTTCAGTTGATCTGCAGCGACACAAATAGACCTATAGAAATTGTTATATTTCACTATTAAGTGTTATTTTTATGAAGTAGGTTTTTAAGTTTTGTTTAAATTTATTTTATATTTAATTTTATTGTGTTTGGTACAGGTATGTATGTAATTTGCAATACAATAGCTCAATGAGTGAGTTGTTGTCCGTGGACAAGTTTCCTTTACTCCATACTCCCTCATCAGTTCTTAACCAAATTTACATGGGACCACATCGCAGCTAAACTCTAGCGAATGAATTTTGTTTTCAAAATCGGTCCACAACTATTGGCGGAGATATCGATGCATATACATAAAAAACACAAATATCGCGCCGAATAGAGGGCCTCTCCCTTTTTGGAAGTCGGTTAAAAATTAGCGCAATTATTGCACTGATAATATGTATTACGTCACATAACGCGGGAGTTTGTCAGTAGTCAGATAGGGAGGGAGAGAGGAGTTCTAGTTAAGAGTAAGCGAGATGGTAATATTGAGTTACGGTCAATTAACCGTAACTTTGTGGCGCAGTTTTGATATACCAAGCAGCAGGTCTGGTTGTATACATTAAAATCATTGCGAAGGTATATCAAATTGGTTGAATTGGCTGTATAAAACCTTATCTGGCGGATAATATACGGACATTATGAAATAGAGTGAGAATTTGAGAGTGGTAGAGCCACGCTGTAGACAGTTATGTCTACAGCATGAATGGGCTGGCTCAACCGGGTCGTTACCACTGTCTCACAGAAAACCGACGTAAAGTAGCAGCTTGCTGCTGTGTTTCGTACGGTGAGTGAGATATCCGGAAGCCCAAATCCACTCCCCTTCCCAATCCCTAATTATCCCTTTCCTTTAAGGTCGGCAACGCGCCCATGATTCTTTTGGTGGTGGGCGTACATGGGCGGTGGAGATCACTTTCCATCAGGTGACCCACTCGCTCGTTTGCCGGCCTATGCCATAAAAAGAAATAGGCTCTTAATGTAGCAGCTCTTATACTATAAGATATGCATGGCGCTAGGAAAACATATCTATTACCGTTAATTGCGTAGACATTTCCAAATATTCGCACATTTGACAAGTAAATGGCCAACATGCCGGAGATGATTTATTACGGCTAACATATCACGTAGACCGACAGGCACCGCATTAAATCATTTATCAACGCCTTCATATTTCGATTTTTTATAGACCTAAGGAATCGTACGATAAATCCTAAAATACGATGATCAAAATATTATATGTAGATATCTTAAATTGATAACGTCCAATTATAAATAGCGTAGACATGATAAATCTATTTTGCAATATATATAAGAAAAATTTGATTATAATAACATTAAAGTTGAAAATGCTCCTGTGATTCGAACATATCAAGTCAATCCAGCACTATTCTAATATACTTTTAGATTTAAATAAGCCTTCGTGGTCACTGGGTGGACTAAAAGATTTCAAAACGTCGGGACCGATATTAAAATAAAAAACCAAGATAAAATCCGTTAAAATTAGTTTTATTTCAATGAGTAACATTCGCGTAAACGTAAGAAATGATTATACTTTTAGATCTTCAGAAGCTTTCATAATCAGTTGCAATCACTAATCGGTAAACAATTAGCGAGCAAGCAATCCATAGCGCGGTCAGTCTATGATTAGCGTCTCTATACTTCGGAGGTCATGTAAAAAGTTGGTCCCGACTGTTATCCACTGACAACAGTCATTAAGCCAAGCCGGAGGCCTTCGGGCGGCTTGAAAACGTTGTCACTAGTTTGGCTGCTAACCATTCGATATAGAATAGAATAGTTTTTTAAATGTACCATTTTCAAATAGGTCTTAATTTCCATTTAGTTGTTAGTTTAGCTTAGAGAAACTTATAGAAACCTAAATCAAAAAGTAAAAGAAAATATTATTTCAGTATTTCATAATACCATAAAGTGTACTTTATATTATTTAAAATATTATATTTTATTTATTAAAAAATGACTGAATATTGTAGTGTTTTCTGTTTTTGTTAAACAGTGTTGTGTTGGGTCATCCTAAGCATTCAGGTGCCCCTTAACATGCCTTAAGTTTAACTTCATCAAGACTAAGTGTAGTTGAAGGTTTAACAAGCTTCGCCTTAATACAAGCTAACGAACTATTTCAGTATCCCATAAGCCATATATGTAAACGTACAAATACATAGTAACACAATATCCTGTCAATAAGGGTCATACTTAGTCACACACATTTCACCCGCCCTTTAAAATGAGAAAGGAACATATAAAATATAACAATAAATCGCCTGTGACCCGTCAAGGGGTATTTTTGAGCCATTTTTAATTTATCTGCCCCCTGGCCATTATTTTTGTCGAGGGGTCAAGCTCACAATGCGATTTCGGCAATTTAAGTCCATCCGTTGAGTGCGTTTTATGACCAATCGACATTTTGGTACGAAATTGAAATATGGGAGAGCAAATCTAAACACATTAATGAATATTCTCTTCTGTTACAATAATGTTTCCTCGATATTATTCCAAAAAAATAGCTCTTATTATATCAGCTCTCTCTGTCAGAATTTTTTGGGTCTATATCCATTGCCTTTCCTTGGTTCATGAAATTAGCGCAGACATGCAGACATAACTATAAACGTGCTTCATTATTATTTATTTTTTAAATCTCGGAATGTTGTTTACTTAGAAATTTATTTGTCGTTATCATCAATAGTATTTTCTATATTGGACATTCAATAGGTAAAAGTTGTAACGTATATTAGAAAAGAAAATTATAATCATCAAAAATACATGAGAATTATCACAGGATTAGCAAGCAGATTATAAAAGCTTCAAATCTATAAATGTTGCCATAAGCCTGCACGAATGTAGATACAATAAAATCAGTTGTTACACTTTCGTTTTATATCAAAACATACATGAAATAGTAACAATTCTTTTTTTTTAATTTTACATTGCTACAATGACATCGAATTCAAAATCCTTGGATCAGGGCCGTACCGTTCGCAAATTGGCGCTAAGTCCGATGGGGTCACCACACAATGGGGCGGTCACACCACATTGACGCCCCGACAATAGCTCGGGTCACTTTTATTTGTTGCAGAAACTTAATTTATAATCTTTTCACACACGCCATTAAGGAGATTACTAAAATCTACCCTTTTTCCGTGATTTCAATTGTGTATTGTTACATTTTTGCAAAATGAAATGTAACTGTAGACGCATTGTCTGGCGGCCGTTGCGTTCCATTTCACAATTTAGGTGTCCAGGCCATCTTGTGTTCGAACTGTGATTTATGTCGAAATATTCGAAATGGGATTGTTCGCGATGGGAAAATATTGATTTCCGGGTTAAATTTATTTGTGGTGTTGACTGTAACGGTCAGAAGGTTGCACACTTCGAGCAAAGGTTAACGGTCCGTCTTGATAAAGTCTTTTCATCATTTTTTTTCTTTAAAATGGCAAATTTGTTATGCATTAAACTCTACTTCTTGAGTGCTCTACTGGCTCATTATTAGCTTTAGGTTAACTAACATATTAGCATAATATTTAAATATTTCATATTAGTTACATTCTATAGCTAATAATATTTTGAAATTAGAATGCGAATGTCATGTCTGCCGTCCGGTTACTAAAAGGCCCTTAATTGATTAAACCTAATTTTGAGTAATATCAAATTGTGCGGAATAATAATAATGAATTAATTCTCATACATTTTCAGCATAATTTCAGATTTTTATTTTATGGTCTTCTCAAAAATTATGATAAATCATAAAAGTTTAAGGACACTATTTCCCACGTTTTTGACCATTATTAAAAAATAATTTACTCACTTAAGGACCTTTTAGTAGACTGAATTGAATTGTTTTACTTAATATAGGTACTCAAGGCTATGCTATGGATTTTTGCTCAAACATCCATCCAGAAATTTCTCTACGTTATTCTGTAAAATCAATGCCTGGACATTATTTATAGGAAAATATTTTGAATTTAGACTTTAATTGACAAGGTATAATAATAGACTAACTTCAGTATCCTTCCGACCGAAATACAATAACGTCTTCACACTACTGCTTGATTTAGGAATAGACTAAGCGGTGGGACCTACCACCTAGGACATTTAGTTTCATCCTATTCTTCCTTTCTACTTCCTACTTATATTATATATGTGAAACTTTGGATATATCTGTGTTTGTGCGTTTGTGTGTTTCTGAATTAGGATTTTTGTTACTCACCCTTTAACTGAGCGGGTTTTTATGAAATTTGGTATACAGGTAGACCATGTACTATGACATAAGGTATTTATCCTGGAAAAAATACACACGGACGTAGCCCTAATAAACAGCTGGTATTTGAGAACATTTCAAAATACGTAATTCACGTGTCTTGACGTCATGACTTATAATACGAATATAATCGGTATGTTTTATCGTTTAAAACACATTACACGGTATACACAAGTGTTGTTTTAATACGGAATAATAATTTCCGTGGTATTTATAAATTCACTGTAGTAGGGAGTACTTTACACGTGTAAAAATACAATAGCATAATATACCACAGTATTTAAACTATTGTTAATTATATTTTAATTGAACAAATTATTTAAATTGTGTATTTTATATTGATATTTCAACTATGTTTTTAAAGACAAAATATAAACCTCTTAACTCTACCAGTAACTTAAATACCAAAACTTTATAAATATTTTATTGACAAATATAAGTAGAAGGTTTATTATTTTGTTAATATCTTAAAAAGCACCCCACGCTTTTTTTACAATATTTTTTTTTATTAGATTATTAAATTAAGTATCAATTAATTGTAAGTTTTATTGTAAATTATCCAGTAAGTAAGCTTATATGATTTTTTATCGTAAAAAAAACAGCTTTAGAAAGCTCTATCGTAAAGTTCACGTTTGGCGCTTAGTATTTTTGACTTTACAATGACGATATAAAAGCTCACGCCTTTATTAGCTACAGTTGCATCCACGTTCGCCGAGCTTATTTCCACCCCAGGATGTGATAGGAGGCTGTCAGCCTGACACAGTGGACGCGTAGCTGGCTGTGAAGCGAGAGGCCGCGGGTTCCCACATCGAGACAAAAGTTTATGTGATCCATGAATATTTGTTTCGGGTCTGGGAGTTGAGGGTCGGTAAGCCTCTCAAAATTCCTTATACCCACGATACAAGTTAAACCTAGTATGGGTTCAGAACTATGTATATGACGGTTGGACGTATTTATTGATTTATTATTTACCAATCATCATTCACAACCTCTCATCCCACTGCTGGGTATAGAGTTATCGTGTTACATATCCAAAATCTAAAATAGCCAACGCTGACAAATACATTTCACAGTTTAACGACAATGTTATGGTTGATTTTTTTTGTAAAATCGCCATAAATCCTGACCCCCGACCATTTTGACCCCAACGTGGGACAACAATGGGCCAGCGTCTTGCGCCGGCTGACCCGTGATAATAACACCAATTACAGACCCTGCACGGACAACATAAATTATAAATTACTCACAAAGAGATGCGAGCTGCACGTACAATAACAGACAGATGGACTGAACTAATTCATTTTGATCCCGAAAATAATTAAAATATTTTCTTTAACGGACATTATTTGATGAAATTATAATACGGCGCCCGTCAAACCACGACGTACTTGCATTTTCTTTTTATTTGAATGAATGACGAGACGAGCAAGGCGCTCACCTGATGGTAAGCGCCGCGCCTGCCCATAAACAGAAGCAACATCATAAAGAACATTTAATTAGAAAGCACTGCATGGCAATGCATTAAAATCTGACGATGATCCATTTTTTTTATAAGTTAAACTCTTAATAATATTGAAACTTGAACATTGGCGATATCTATTTTTTTATAGCTACTAATGGTAAGTGATCTCCGCCGTAGTCTATAACAAGCCTATAAACTAGACTTAGCTGAAATATACCGTCACCGAATATTATTTCTGACATCACTATTACATCTTTAACAGCGTAGAAATCAATTTGACATCAAAAACTCTTATTAGCAAATCACACAATAGGAAAAACACCTACCAGTATAGGTAAAAAAATCCCACACATCCACCTACATCACAAAAAAACTCTAAAAACCATAACACGCGTAAACATCCCCTAATCAAGTGGAATTTACGCGGCCGAACAAAAACCTTTTAAAAAACGTGAGAGAGATCGGTATCTTTACAAAAAATCACCCCAAAATACGCATTCGCGGGTCGCGGCAAATCGTTTTATAAATGTGAAAAAACCTGCCCTTTTTACCAACCTGACTAAAATATCTGTGATCGGATATCTATCGTGACTTGTTTTTTTTTTCAGTACAGTTGTTTAGTACGTGTACTTTTTAGATTTCGTGTCTTCGTTATCGAAAATAACGTAATAAAACAAAGCTTGGTTTTTTTTTAAGCTAAAACTCTTGCCATTAGGGTCATTGAAATCCAAGGTTGCGATCAGAAGGATAACTTTATAACTGCATATATTTTTTAATACTGAAATAAAAAGATTAACACCTTTTTATTTTGAATTAGTTTTATGGTGCGAGTGCTTGTGTTCTCAATATTTTTGTACCTTACCTTGCTTCTCACAGCTCCCACGTGTACTCTGCGAGAAGCAGATAAAAGGGGACTTTATAAATTTAGTGCTAGAGGCAAATTTTAGGAATATCATGGCCAGAATTTCGCACAAATGTCTCAATACTCCAAGAACTCGACATCAAGCGTCTATCTACCCTTGTTCAATCTCGCATCCTCCAATTCTTCGGGCCGGTATCTAACTATCTAGACGATATGGCGATTCTGTAGAATGGATCTATAGATCGAACTCTATAAATCGTACAAGGCAGAGTAGAGGGCACCATGCTCCGGGGAAGGTCGCCCATGGGATGTACCGACCAAATTAAATTAGCCATTGACGGTTCCTTGCATGAGTTTCCCAGACTGACTAGCAACTGAGAGATACGGTGACATCGTGAGATGAGCCACATCAGCCTATACAGTCAGTCAATTCCTCTGGTATTGATGGTGGCTATGGACGGCGGTGATCACTTACCATCAGGTGACCCGCTTGCTCGGTTACCGCCTATCATGAAAATAATAATAATAGTTTTCACAAAATAATAAGCTTCAGATTAAATTTATTTATTTAGTACTTATTGTAATTGCCGTCCACTGAATTAGGTCATGTTTTTTAAAGATTAACTTAATCATTTTGTTTTTATTGCCTTAATCTTTCTGAAAGTTACCATACAATTTATGATGCGGAATAATAGTTAAATCAGTCCATCGGATTAGCAATACCCTTTATCTAACAGCGCCGACAATCACTTGTTTACACGAGCTCTCGACTCTCATTCTATGTAGTCTTTAGACTAATAAAAAAAACAACATATTAAATACAAGATAGCATTATAATCGACAACCTGTAAAAGACAACTCACGATAGTATATAGTCGAATACCCAGTACGTCATTCTGAATTTAATAAGAGAAGAATTTAAGAAGTAGAAATGTATATAATGAAAGTATATACATTCATATGTATATAATGAAATTATATAAATTTCCATACAAATATTCGTGTCCGGCAGGGGCAAAATATTCGCCAAATATCTTAAAACATATACCAAAAAACAATAATATACCACCGAGTATTAGGTACAGAATATGTTATTATATTTAATGTATCTGTATGCGTTCCACAACTATAGACTCGCTCACACCAGAGTCCACCACACAGTCCCATTATAATTTAAGAATTTAATACAAAAAAATATTGGTTCCATTTTTAATGTCACACTAAAAACTCTTTTAGGTTGTAACAAAATGTGACAGTGTAGTAGCGTTCGCTTTCAACTTTTTGTGCAAAGTCCTTCCCGGAATATGCATAAAATCTGCTACCGAGTTACCATTCAGCACAATTGATTTACGAAATACAATGGCATTTTAAAGAATAAAAAATCAAAGCTTTTACTTTTGTTTAGTACGCAAAAACGTCTTGCAATTTACTGCATTCTTTTTAATTACCAAAAAGGTCCTAAGATTTGCTTTCATTTATTTGCAAATCTCTTTTTGGAAAGTTATATTCTCATAAATACACGAAATTACTGACGTCAAAGGTCTTCTAGGTGAAATCGGTTGTAGTTGTTGGTATATTGCTTACATAGATTTTAATTTAGTATACTGAAATGCCAAGTTGGTTCATAAAAACGAAAATATGTGAACTGTGCTAATAGTAACTTAAATATATTATTGCTTGAGCTCTTATTATGTAAAAGATAAGTAAAATTCTTTTCATAATGCCGTTAATAAATTTTGTCAATTACTTTTTTCAACAATATTCTTTTATAACAATACAAGCTTTTGCTCGCGGCTCCGCCCGCGTGATCTGCTTTTTCCGGGATAAAAAGTAGCCTATATCCTATTCTGATATATAAGCTATATTATTGTAAAGTTTCATTAAAATCCATCCAGTAATTTTTACGTGAAAGAGTAACAAACATACATCCATTCTTACAAACTATCGCGTTTATAATATTAGTAGGATTTAACCTATTCATATTATTTTTTGGTATATTCAGTGGACTCCAATGCGACTGTTGCTACAATAATAATAATTTATCATTTCATGTTTACATAATTATATTAAGTCCCGAATAAATAGATATTTAAAAGTGATATAGAATATCAAGCATATCTACGCTTCTCAATTCACAAAAATTACAGTCGTCCCACATCTGTTTTGTCTGGAAATCGCTTATTTCGTGTGATAAAAACTAATATCTTATCTTCCTGCCAGCTTCAAAAAAATAACTATTTATATTATATCGCAGTATATTATTACTAGAAACTGGTCCGCAAAAACACCAACATTTATTTGTCCTACAGTGTTTGTTACGCTGACTTCTTGAACGTACGAAAACCCATATTTTCGTTTTTTTTTCATAAATTCGGAAGAGGAAGCACGGCAGCTGCGCCTCGTGCCGCTGCGCCGCGCTTGTGCTGAAGTTTTTGTACACTGGCAATGACTTTTTTCCATCTTTTTTGTTTTTCGAACGTTACAATTTTTTTCAAATGCAAAACTAGGAATGACATTCACATGTTTTCTTACATGTACACTCAACATTAGATTGATATTTTAGGACAGGTTTGAAGTTGGAAAAATAACAATGAAGTATAAAATAATTTAATAAACAATAATAATAGTATAAGATCCCGGGGAACATTGAGCTTCACCAATCTGTTTACCGGATGAAAATAATATTTTAGCGTATAAAATGTGTTGCTGAACACAAACTAATAGGGTTGCCTAAAAAAGTATGGTCAAAATGGTAAAATAATGCTAAAAATTACGATTTAATTTCTTTTTTTTATTTTGTCATCAACTAGGTATATATTCATTTTTGAAATTAATTTAATTTTGTCAGTAATAAATCATTAATACGTACTCACGGCTGCAATCCTCGAAGGGGTAGGCAATGGTGTAACCAGTACACTTGCATTTCACCAAGTTTATTTCCGTCCCATGATGTGATAGGGGACGAGCCTATGTCCATCCCTGACAAAATTCCAGACTCCAGGCTGATAGAATATATGATAGAATAGTTCCACGATAGAAAAACCCAATTTCACTTTTACCCGACCTAGGGATCGAACCCGAGAATTCAGCACATACGTACCACATACGCATTACTGCACCACCGAGGCAGTATTTATAATCATGGATATATAATTTGAAATAACGCCACAAAGCTACAATTTGGGCTAGTGAATTGTCCACGATTTGATTTATATTAGCCAGCTGGATACATTGACAGAAATCAATGGACATTCGGTAAGAAAAAACGTACATAGTTCAGTTTCGTTAGTCACCTTGATTTCTTTTTTTTATCTGGCACGGCATAGTGACTACTCTGGTTCTGATGTTAAGTACAGTACATATTGAAACTAGTTAAATGACTCGGCATTATAAGACTCCCTAGATCTAGTAGCCTATCACGGGCCTATGAACTAGACTTAGCTTAAATGTACCGTCACGAAATGTTATTTCCGACATCACTATATTACTATATTTACAGGTGGTACGTCCCTGGTATGTGAGAGGCCGTCTGGGTTGGTACCACCGCTTTGTCTATTTCTGCCGCCAAGCAACAGTGTAATCACTGTTGTGTTTCGGTTTGAAGGACGTTGAAGCCAGTAAAATTACTGGGCATTATGAGACTCAACATCATATGTTTCGGGGTGACGAATACAGTCCAGAGCCATGCAGGTACTTCATAATTCGAAGTTCAGATAGTTATTTCTTCTGTTTATGTGCAGGCGTGACGTTTACCATCAGGCGAGCGACCTACTCGTCACGTCATTAACGCTAATAAATAAACATCAAATAACATAATTACAAAAATGTAATGATTTCTTATGTTTACGCGAGTATTATTCATTGAAATAAAACTAATTTAAACGGATTTTATCGTGGACTAGACTATCCACCCCGTGACTACGAAGGCTAACAAGATTTCGAATCGATCAAAATTAATAAAAACCGCGATAAAATCCGTTTAAATTAGTTTTATTTCTACAAAAATGTAGCTACTTATCACATAAAATTATAACAGCTTAACAATAAAATGTGGATACAAACAAAGATGGCGACCGTCACAAAATATGGTCAGCGCGGCGGGTGAACACCCGTTTTGCGAAACAATCGCTCCTGGGATTCGCAATAAATTATTTTATTTTAAACACAAAGCCGTTTACGAGCACTCTTGCTTTTTGCTACCTGTTTTTTGCTTCCGGCATAGGCGATACGAACCGAAAAATCGCCACGTGGCGGTTGTTAGTATTTTATGGGTGAAAAGAACATCTAACAGCATACTGCCTGTACGAGTGCCGCGGTGGTGCAGTCTGGTATTACTATGCTGAGGTCTCGGGTTTGATCCCCGGATCGGGTAAATTTCATTTTGGGTTTTTATATCATGAAATGCTCAGTATCAGCCCGGAGTGTGGAATTGTGTCCGATATGGCGATACGCTCGCCCCCTATAACATTATGAGACGGAGATACGCTGGGGCAAAAGTGGGGGTACTGGTTACGCCTCTGTCTACCCCTTCGGGAATTACATGCGTGAGTGCGTATGTAAGAACATCTTAGACTTTAAAACGAGCAAGTGGGTCACTTGATGGTGAGCGATCTCAATGGCCCAGGAGCATCCACAATACCCGAAGAATTGGAACCACTGCTTTGTCTATTTCTGCCACTAAGGAACAGTTTGTAAGCACTATTGTGTTTCGGTTTGAAGGACATTGAAGCCAGTGAAATTACTCGGCATTACGAGACTTATCATCTCATGTCTCCGGGTGACGAGCCCAGTTCAGTACCTTGCAGTGCTAGCGCTACTGCTTGTTCTATTCAAAGTTCTATGTGGTGTTGCTTCTGTTTATGGGCAAGCGTGTTGGCACTTACCATCAGGCGAGAACCTTGCTCATCTCGTCATTCAGTCAAATAAAAAATAACACAGCCCAAACGGACTTGCATTTTCCTATAAATATATATAGGAGGATATTAATTTCTTAATCATCCCTATCTAAATATAGCTGTATAGGCAACAAGCACATTATTATTCATCTAGTCCCTTTGATCACTTATTTTACATATAGATTATTCTAACACGGTAAATGTGTATCAACATTCGGTTAAAAATAAAACATGATATACCTAACGTTTTAATCTAAAAATAGTTAAAAATGTGACGTCATAGAAGACAATATAAATTGTCGAAAACTTGTGTACCCAAGTGTTACCATATCTATTCAATGAATTGAGCTGGTATGAACGCTATTTTTTCTAATTATTGTTTTTTTCGCGTCTGAAACAATTTGTTCAAGTGATATCAATGTAAATAAAACATCACAAGGTTATATTGCCGGAGTATTACATATGTATAAGGTAAAAACGTAGAATGGCCTTCCACGTACTGTAGACATGGTCTTAGATTTTTGAAGTGATAACTTCTTATGGGAGGGTGAACCGAAACGTTCCGTAACGCGAGCGGTCCATCGACCAGCCAGCGTTAGCCGACCTCCCTGGAACATCGATTATTTCGAAGTCTCAGGTGGCGCCACACAGTGACCAGTCAGCTTGGACCGGACTTTGACCGGACTTCAACCGGATTTTGACCGGACTTCAACCGGACTTTGGCCGGACTTTGACCGGGCTATGACCGGACTTTGACAGGTCTTTGGCCGGACTTTAACCGGACTTCGACCGGACTTTGACAGGACTTTTATAGGGCTTTGACCGGTATTTGACCGGACTTCGACTGGGCTTTAACCGGACTTCGACCGGACTTTGACAGGACTTTGACCGGGCTTTGACCGGATTTTGAAAAGACTTTGACTGGACTTTAACCGGATTTTGGCAGGACTTTGACCAGACTTAGACCGGATTTTGACAGGACTTTGACTGGTATTTGACCGGACTTCGACTGGACGTTAACTGGACTTTGACCGGACTATGATAGGACTGTGACCGGGCATTAACCGGATTTTGACAAGACTGACAGGACTTTGACAGGACTTTAACCGGATTTTGGCAGGACTTTGACCGGACTTTGACAGGACTTTGACCGGGCTTTTACCGGATTTTGACAGGACTTTGACCGGATTTAGACAGGACTTTGACCGGTATTTGACCGGACTTTAACCGGACTTTGATAGGGCTTTGACCGGATTTTGACAAACTTTGACAGGACTTTGACTGGGCTTTAACCGGATTTTGACAGGACTTTGACCGGTATTTGACCGGACTTTGACGGGTCTTTGACCGGGTTTGACCGGATTTTGACTGGACTTTGAACGGATTTTGACAGGACTTTGACCGGTATTTGACCGGACTTCGACCGGACTTTGATCGGACTTTAACCGGACTTCGACCGGACTTTGACAGGACTTTTATAGGGCTTTGACCGGATTATGACAAACTTCGACAGGACTTTAACCGGACTTCGACCGGACTTTGACAGAACTTTGACCGGGCTTTGACCGGATTTTGAAAATACTTTGACTTGACTTTAACCGGATTTTGGCAGGACTTTGACCGGACTTTGACCGGATTTCGACTGGACATTAACCGGACTTCGACAGGACTTTGACAGGACTTTAACCGGATTTTGGCAGGACTTTGACCGGATTTTGACTGGACTTTGACCGGATTTTGACAGTACTTTGACCGGTATTTGACCGGACTTCGACCGGACTTTGATCGGACTTTAACCGGACTTCGACCGGACTTTGACAGGGCTTTTATAGGGCTTTGACCGGATTATGACAAACTTCGACAGGACTTTAACCGGACTTCGACCGGACTTTGACCGGATTTTAAATATACTTTGACTGGACTTTAACCGGATTTTGGCAGGACTTTGACCGGATTTTGACCGGTTTTTTAGTTTAAACTAATGTGGGTTGAAGTGAGAGCGAAGGAGCCTGCCTACTGCTGCCGTATGCGTGAGAGAAAGGGAAGCCAAAGTAGCGCCGTAACGCGTTACGTTACGAAGTCCGGTCAAAGTCATGTCAAAGCCCTGTCAAACTTCTGCCAAAGTCCGGTCAAAGTTCTGTCAAAGTCCGGTAAAATTCCGGTTAATGTCCGGTCGAAGTCCGGTCAAAAACCGGTCAAAATCCGGTCAAAGTCCGGTCAAAGTCCTGCCAAAATCCGGTTAAAGTCCAGTCAAAGTATATTTAAAATCCGGTCAAAGTCCGGTTGAAGTCCGGTTAAAGTCCTGTCGAAGTTTGTCATAATCCGGTCAAAGCCCTATAAAAGTCCTGTCAAAGTCCGGTCGAAGTCCGGTCGAAGTCCGGTTAAAGTCCGATCAAAGTCCGGTCGAAGTCCGGTCAAATACCGGTCAAAGTACTGTCAAAATCCGGTCAAAGTCCAGTCAAAATCCGGTCAAAGTCTTGCCAAAATCCGGTTAAAGTCCTCTCAAAGTCCTGTCAGTCTTGTCAAAATCCGGTTAATGCCCGGCCAAAGTCCTGTCGAAGTCCGGTTAATGTCCAGTCGAAGTCCGGTCAAAATCCGGTCAAAGTCCTGCCAAAATCCGGTTAAAGTCCAGTCAAAGTATTTTCAAAATCCGGTCAAAGCCCGGTCAAAGTCCTGTCAAAGTCCGGTCGAAGTCCGGTTAAAGTCCTGTTGAAGTTTGTCATAATCCGGTCAAAGCCCTATCAAAGTCCGGTTAAAGTCGTGTCAAAGTCCGGTCGAAGTCCGGTTAAAGTCCTGTCGAAGTTTGTCATAATCCGGTCAAAGCCCTATCAAAGTCCGGTTAAAGTCGTGTCAAATACCGGTCAAAGTCCTGTCTAAATCCGGTCAAAGTCCTGTCAAAATCCGATAAAAGCCCGGTCAAAGTCCTGTCAAAGTCCGGTCAAAGTCCTGCCAAAATCCGGTTAAAGTCCTGTCAAAGTCCTGTCAGTCTTGTCAAAATCCGGTTAATGCCCGGTCAAAGTCCTATCAAAGTCCGGTCAAAGTCCGGTTAACGTCCAGTCGAAGTCCGGTCAAATACCAGTCAAAGTCCTGTCAAAATCCGGTCAAAGTCCTGTCAAAATCCGGTCAAAGTCTGGTCAAAGTCCTGCCAAAATCCGGTTAAAGTCCAGTCAAAGTCTTTTCAAAATCCGGTCAAAGCCCGGTCAAAGTCCTGTCAAAGTCCGGTCGAAGTCCGGTTAAAGCCCAGTCGAAGTCCGGTCAAATACCGGTCAAAGCCCTATAAAAGACCTGTCAAAGTCCGGTCGAAGTCCGGTTAAAGTCCGATCAAAGTCCAGTCTAAGTCCGGTCGAAGTCCGGTCAAATACCGGTTGAAGTCCGGTCTAAGTCCGGCCAAAGACCTGTCAAAGTCCGGTCATAGCCCGGTCAAAGTCCGGTCAAAGTCCGGTTGAAGTCCGGTCAAAATCCGGTTGAAGTCCGGTCAAAGTCCGGTCCAAGCTGACTTGGTCACTGTGTGGCGCCACCTGAGACTTCGAAATAATCGATGTTCCAGGGAGGTCGGCTAACGCTGGCTGGTCGATGGACCGCTCGCGTTACGGAACGTTTCGTACTTGAACGATAAAGAAAAAATCCTTCGTTCAAGCACGAGATAATGTTATTTTGAATAAATGTGCAAAATTTGAAGGATATCGAGGAGGTAGTTTCCTGAAAAACGCGTTTTTCAGAAACTACATTTTTGAAATCGGTAGTCACGATTTCTCGAAAACTTATGAACCGATCTCCCTCAAATTTTGCACACTTCGTCAAAATAACATTATGTCGTGGTTGAACGAATGATTTTTTCTTTTTCTATTTTAAGTGATTTTTCAAGTCCATGAAGGGTGCAAATTTTACTCAAAAAAAAGGTTTTTGTTCTCAACGCCGCCAAAAATTCAATTTTTGTTTTTTATTTTTTTCCTTCGTTCAAGCACGAGCTTTAAGCATCTACTAACAGATTTTTTTTAGTTTTTGCATTTCAGATGAATCTGTCATGAGTTATCCTGACTACGCCGAGAGACCTTTTTTTTGAGGGGTCACAGGAGACGACCTGTCCACGCTTTAATTTTCAATATTTTTCGATGAAAATTTCACAAACTACTTATGAAATATATATCTTTTATATGGTAAACTGATGGAATGAAATATTTTGTTGGTTAATTTAAAAAAAAAAACGTAAAAATGTACCTGTTTTGAGCCTGTGAAACCCACCTAACCCCTTAAGTTATCACTTCTGTCGAGCGTCCCGAGACGCACACTTTTTTTTTTATTTTTAAATTTCCTGGCATAGAAGTCTACGTACATATACAGGGTTATTTTTAAAACACTGACAACCTCGCAGGAGTAGATTCCTAAGGTCATTTGCTACTACTTTTGTTCTACGACTTTTCATAATTTGTTAGATTTTATTCTCATACAAAAATAATTATGAATTTAATTTCCGTCTTGAATTTTACCTACGCGCAGATTACGTAATACACGCGGGCGCGCGATTCAGTTCAATGACCGGCCGCGCCGTCTCGATCGATAATACCTACACGTAAACGTACAACAAAAACACTACATAACAAAAACTTGTAAAATCATTTTTTTTCTTATGTATTGAGTTATGTCCAAACTCGTAGAACAAAAGTTGTTCCTTAGGAGGTCAGCTATATGGCCCTGCGAGGTTGTTAGTGTTTTAAAAATAACCTGTATAAAGTCGACGATAGAATCACATCAAAGAACTAAATATAATTTACTTTAAAGCTACATTACTGAATATTTATAAGATAGTCATAGTGAGTGAAGATAGTCAAGTAGATTTGGTGTCAGAAACATTGCATACTAAGCATTTCCCGTCGTAAATACAAAAACTTATCGTTTTTTTTAAGTTAAACTTCTTTAGCACCGTTTTGTGACTTGAAAATTCGATGAAACGATAAAGCGACATTAAAAAGAGACAAACATATTCATAAAAAGGATTTAGCCTGCGAGAGTGAGATAGATTACAAGTATACAGTGTTTTCTGTAATCTTCCTCTCCTCGTGGTTTATCTAATTCTTTTGTAGGCTACTTTTCTGAAGTTTTCTGCCGTATGTGAATTGCACAAACATACTTTTTTTTGAAATTAAGACTCTTATTGATACATTTGTAACGGCTTTACCATAAATACAATAATGTCGAAATTGAAAAACAAATGAACAACATAGCTAGAGAATATAAAACATTATATTGAGCCTCGTCTGTGCCGGAAGGAAAAACATGAAGTATTGATTTTGTTTCATGGGATGTACCTTTAGTAATTTTATTCAGTCAACAAGGAAAACGATTATAATTCAATGTTTGGTAGCAGTTTTAACGGGATAATAAGCAATTAACGTAAACAAAAAAAATCGTGAAACAAAGGAAAATTTCATAAAATTATAATTGCAAAAATATGAAATAATCACATTCTAAGTAAAACAAAACATGGAAAAGTTCATAATTCTGTTCTATTTCGGTCAAATATACCAAAATCCTACCCGTTTCCTCAAAGGTCGACAACGCACTCGACTAGTACTTGTAACTAGTATAACTAGTATTAGAGTAGTATAACTAGTACTTATAGAGTAACTAATATTGATAATTAATGTAGGTTGTTCTTAATTTTTCTTCATTCATCGTTTTTTGATTTTTTGTGTGTATAACACTCAATAATCCGCCAATTGTGGACCGATTTGGATGGATTGGTATTAGTCATTGCTATTAAACTCCAAACTACAGTACCACGGACTCAAAACTGTTTAGTTTTACTTTTTAGTTTTTTTGAGTCACTTTTATTTTAACCCAATCACATTTTTTAAAACAATCTATTGTTTATTAACTTGAATGACGAGCACGTCGCTCCCGATGGTAAGCGCTAACCTCCACATAATCAGAAACAATCTCAAATTGGACTAAGTTTATCACCCCGATACATTGCTTGTTAAGTCTCATAGTGCCGAATAATTTCACTTAATATCTTTCAAACCGAAACCGAACATTTCTTGTGAAACATTGGTAATAGCCCGGTACCCCGGTAGAGTCGGCATAATAATATTATTACTAGGACATTTAGTGTAAATCGTCTACTACGCCTACATTTAGTGTAGTTGGCCTCAGTGTTTTGCGAACGCGGTACGACTGCCGTGTCTTGGGTTCGATCCCCGGGTCGGGTAAGTAATATTAGGTTTTTCTATAACGACATGCTCAGTATCAGCCCGGAGTCTGGCATTGTGACCGGTATGGCGATAGGCTCGCCCCTTATCACATTGTGGGACGGAGATACGCTCGGCGAAATGTGGGTGTACTGGTTAAACCTTTGCCTACCCATTCGAGGATTACAGGCGTGAGTGTGTACTATATACATTGAGTTATAATATACTGATGATCGAGTTATTTTTAACACCAAACAGAATTATATAAATAACCAAAAGTGTCTTTAAGTTTCACAAAAATTTATAAACGTCATAGCATAATATGCCATATTTTTATTTAAAAAAAACCCACACGCACGCACACACTTAAGTATACAATATGACAGAATATTTGATAACTCGTTTATTTCCACAGATGATTGTTCAAATTCGATACACGTGTAAATGTGTGAGATATCCGGAGGCCCAAATCCTCGTCCCCTTCCCAATTCGTAAGTTATCCCTTTCCTGTAATGCCAACATCACATCCATGAGTCTCCTGGTATTGTGAATGTTCATGGGCTATGGAGATCACTTACAATCAGATGACCCAATTGATCGTTTGCCTGCTGCTATAAAAATGACTTGACAACCATTTAATACCAACACAGTATAATTTTTTTAAATACATGAATACACGTCCAGAAGCAATTACTTTAGAAAAATAAAAACATCGTCAGAAAAATTAAAGGGACCTCTCTTACGTCATAATAAAAAAAAGATAACTTTTGTATTAATAATAAATACACCCAACAGTCACATACATAGTCCTGACCCCACAGTAACATACGAGTCTTGTGTCGTGGGTATCAGGAACTACGAGAAACTTTCGGTCTCACAACACCCAGACCCCGAGACAAATATCTGTGGATCACACAAATGTTTGTCTCGGTGCGGGGATCGAACCCGCGGCCTCTCGTTTCACAGCCGGCTACTCGCCCGCTGCGCCACGGATTGTCATTAATAGAGAAAATTTAAATTATAATTTAATTAAAATGGTGTTTGACCATATTTCAAGAATCGTATTTTACCTTTTTGGATGTACGGCAGCAATGTTTAACAAACACAAGTGTAGACGGGCTTACGTAGATACCCAGTATTGACATATTTAGTTACAGGTATTATTTTCACAAAATATACATACTGTACCATAAATAAGTGAGATGTGGCATGGCCAAACCATATACTTACAGCTTATTTACTGATTATACACCGTTTGTCTGTATAAATTAAAATTATCATAAGAAGAAATAAAGCCACAGGTTCGATACCACCCTCAAGAGCATACACCACTGACTTTTCTAAGTTACGTGTATATTAATTGTTAATTATCGCTTGCTTTAACGGTGAAGGAAACATCTTGAGGAAACCTACATACCTGAGAACTCGATATGATTTTTCGAAGGTATGTGAAGTCTGCCAACCCGCAGTAGGCCAGCGTAGTGGACTAAGGCCTAACCCCTCGCATTCAGTCGAGGAGGCCCGTGCCCAGTAGTGGGATATGTATAATACAGGGCTATATTATAAGAAGAAAATGACTGCCTCAGTGGCGCAGTTGTATTGCATACGCGGTACGACTGTTATGTTGACGTCTAGGGCTCGATCCTCGGGTCGGGTAAAGTGATATTGGGATTTTCTATCACGAAATTCTCAGTATCTACGACTTTCGTCTCGACAGTCCGTACCACTCCTCGTTGTGCTATCGCTACTGTGATACTTACGTACGTTAATTAGTGGTTAAATCTGAAAATAAGATAGAAAGTGTGTATACGTAACATACTGGGACTTGGCATAGTATGGTTCGTCGATGAAAGCGAAACAAGGGTTTGTCTTTACCCCGTGACTTAACCACTGGAGTGACAAACCGTATCATTTAAACTAAAACAAAAATATGTATAAATTAATTTAAAAATATCTATCCTCCATAATAATGATTACATCAAATACTAAACAAAACTTAATTTCCTTTTTTATTCTACTCCTGTCCATAACCTGAAGGTTGAACATATAATTTTATACATTCAAGTCGTTTATAGGAATGGTGGCAGTGGGAGGAGATGGGAGGGGTGAAGTAGGGGCAAGGGGCGCGGAGAGGCGAGGGGCCGGCCTGAGGGAGCGGCCCTCCGCTCGGGATAGATTTGAAGGTACAATCATTTTTTATGCGAGGGGAAATAATGCTGGCGCGCTATTAGGCCGGGGAGACATCAAGGTCATGATATTAAGCGGCCAGTTCACTAATGCTGGATAAATGCTATTTAAGGAATAAAATAAAATGACACATTTCAATACAAAAATGGCACCCTAATACCAGAAGAAAACTGTTTACCAGGTCTTTAAAAATAGCTGTCTTGTACATTACTTGATGGTTAAATCTTATTCTAATATTACTGAATTTGAAATCTAAAAACAAATCAAATTAAATAAATAACAACTAAAATAAAATAAATCCAACCCGCCAGTGATCAATTTTGTTATGAAGTCATCACCCAAATTCGACTGGTAGAGAATAACTAAAAATTTCACCCAAAAGTCACACACATAGTCCTGAAACCATAGTAAGATACGAGGCATGAGACGTAGGAACCAAAAACTACGGAGACTTTTGGTCTGACAACACCCAGACCCGAAACAAGTTGGCATGAGGCATTAGGTCCGCCTGTATACATTTATTTACTCGTATAAAGTTAAATAATAAAGTAAAGGAATAAGATTTAGGTCTCTGGAACTCTCACTCACCGAAAGAAACGTAAAAGCACGCTGCATTATCGTCGCTTTTCTGTGAGACAAAAGTAATAACCTAAACTCTAGACAAAAATGTCTACACTGGGTCGGTACCACTTACACTTACTATAAATATCATAACACTAAGCTATTGCTCGCAGGCCCGCCCAACAGAAGGTGTTTTTCGTGATAAAAAGTAGCTTATGTCCTAATTCAGATCATGATCAGCCTGTGTACCAAATTGCTTCCAAAGTTCAACCGTTAAGACATTATTGATTAACAGAAATCCAAATTCACACTCTTGCATATTTATAATATTAATAGGTTATCAAATACGA
Organism: Amorpha juglandis; assembly: GCA_949126905.1. NCBI lineage: Eukaryota > Metazoa > Arthropoda > Insecta > Lepidoptera > Sphingidae > Amorpha > Amorpha juglandis. Next base: position 4,369,053 of record OX421368.1, read on the forward strand.
CTTGCTCGGTTTACCCCAACCCTTATCGTTAGGTCCAGCCCCACGTAATAAAGAGCGTGTCTCGAAACTGCCATAAAGGCTGGACGCATTACTTTTTACACGACGCGATAAGGGCGGTTTTCTGCGGAGCCCTAACTGCGGCGCATATTTCTGCGCGCCGCGGCCGGTGACCGGAAAATGGCGAATTTGGACTTACGACCGTCGGCACGAGGCCGATTATGGCCGGACGCATCGGCACGCCGATCTTATCGTGATATTAAAATAACCATATATTACGCTTAATAAAATTCTTGAAGATTTGGTGATCAGAATTAGTCAGCTTAGTTTAAACGCAGTTTTAGTATTTATTTATTTTAACTTAATATACAAATCATGTATAAAAGCGGACTTAATGCCAGACTGCCAGAGGCATTTTCTAACAGTCAACTTACAATGTATAAAAGTTATAAAAGAAATCAAATCAGAAATATCAGATTAATACATAAATCTACTGACATAGACATATAAATAGTATAGTATTGCTTAATAAAGATATTTGTCGTCAATAGTTTTCTCTCTAGCGCACGAGATATAACGTGGGCGTATGCTAGGCCGCATGTTAGCTTCAATAGCCATGTAGAGATAACTAAAGATGATCGGATTTACACGGTAAATCGAGTCGACTAATTTTCTCGTGGCATGCATATTAGGTGGGCTGGCGTAGTTAACACATTATGTAGATATAATATGGAGAGAGGGTTAAACGCACTAGTCATGACTATTTACTAGTGAGACACATCATGGTACAAAAATAGCAATAATTTACGCAATTCGCTCTTTGTAGTGATGTAATGTTCAAGGCATGTTAAGTTTAAGGAAGTTACACAAAATTACATGCTTACAGGAAAAGGCTACGTTGACAAACAGATTTTACAAGCTTAGAAGTACGCGCCTTGGCTGTGACATGATTTTTCCCTTGGTCGTTCTAAACTTAATATATCATTAGAGTTACACGCGTTTAATTCTTGACTATAACTGTACGTTATTTCTTTAATATCCACTTTAACCCTAGAAAGATAATCTTATTTTGACCTACGGTAAAGATAATCTTACGTCTTTGAGACGTGTTTGATATTTACAAGTTCCTATTGGACAAGTTTCTTTATATAATCTTTTAAAAGTTATTGGATAAATAGTTTGGGGTTTTCTACTACAAATAAAACTAAATTTATAATAAAAAAATGGATTATAATTAAAAAAAATTACGAAATTCTGTAAACCTCTTTACAAATTAACTAAAATTATTAAGGCTTTCTTTTTGAGTAATTATATTCATCTTAGCATAAAATCACGTTTTTTTTTTTTACTTAATATTAAAGATGAAGTACTAATTAACAGTTTAATAAAAAAAATCAACAAGTTGAATGTTTAAATCACATTTAGATACAGCCTTTACATACATCAGTTTTGTATTCACCACAAATGCTTTTTTTGCATTTATAACATGTCATTTTCGCCATCCTTCTTATTTTTGACGGACAATACGCACAATATCTCGTCTTTTTGATAACTGGTTCTTCGTTAATATTTAAATTAGCATTTTTGGTAGCAACTCCTGGATATTTGCTGGTGGGAGGATACTCGTATCCGACCGGATAGCGACCAGCGTACACTGGTGCTAAAACCTGCCATAGTGGCCCACCTTGTGTGGGTCGCGTTCCAGGGTCAGCCAGTGTATATCCGGTTCTCCCCAGGGGGCTCGCCCCCTGATCCTAACCCTTTTCCCATCCCTTTTTCCGTCACCTCCCCCTTGGCCCTTTGGCAGGCCGGCATGATCTTGCCGACCTACGATGGACACATTGTTTATCGTTGGTCGACACTATTCTTGAACAACGCTACACTTACCATCAGGTGTAGCGTAGTCACTTTGCCGAGCCAGGATAAAAAAATAATATATATATTTGCACGTCATCTTGACTCAAGTCATTCTCTACTTCACTGTCAGTCTCTGAAGGAATTTCATGTTCAGTATTCTCCAATATTGCTTCAATTTGTTTAATATCAAGGTGACCGCGTCCAGCCATTGCAGTAAATTACTAAAATTACCTAAAACATAAAAATACGGATAAATAAAAAGAACTATTACTACAGGGAACGAAGTTCAAAAGTTACTCAAAGGATAATCATACGTCTGTCGAACGTAAGCCATCCTAATAACTACGTAATTTTTGTACTTACTGTGGTGATACAACCGTCTCGCGTAAGCTCTGCCCGGCGTCTGAGATAACTGAGAAGGAAGGCACGCTACGTTGCGAAATAAAAAAGATATAGCAATATTTGTGTTGGGCTTACGTCTTAAAGACGTAGATTATCTTTCTAGGGTTAAGAAGCTATTCTTGAAGATAAGATAAAGAATTTTATGGCCAAAAAAATACTCGCATAACATCATAATATCCTTAAACTTAGAAAATGATAGCAAATTACATTGTTATTAATTTCAATCTTGAATTCTTAAACAAATGAATGTCAAAATGTAATATCAATATTGCTTAAATCAATTTTAAGCATAACACAAGTTCACGCTAGTATGCCCAATTTTTGTTTTTTTCGATTTGGCGTTGTACTGTTAGCCTGACTCGAGTCGGTTGCTACAGCTTCACCGGACTTTCGGGCGAACGCTTTAGGCGCTCTCAACCCTTACATTTAAGTGACCTCGCTGAGGGCACCCCCTATGGGGTACGAACCACGGCTCAGGGCGGTCACTGGGGGAGGGCAGAGACATCTGCGATTATCATTTTAGGGGAGTAGTATGCCCAAAGAGAGGCACGACTAGTACACCCACGGATTATAGAGAGTAGTACCGTCCCATCATGATATAGAAAGTTGCTTAAATCATTAGTAGTTTTTCGAATATATATATATATATATATATATATATATATATATATATATATATATATATATATATATATTGTAATAAGTTTAGAAAAGAGCAACGTTAGAGTTTCTTGCCCGTTCTTCTTTAACGAATCAGCATTCCGTACTGGCGGTAGAGTTAAAATTTGACTGAATCTAAATGATGTTTGACTGTTTGAGCCAACTGATTCAATAAATGATTTGATTTGATTTGAATCTGGTCAAAATTACGAAATTACCAATTACCACTTTTTCTATATTTCAGTTGTTTCTGTTGGTCCTAATTTGCCTAAGTGACCCACTATTGAGGCTAACAAAAAAAAAATATTCAAAACGGTCGAGCAATTTTCGAGTTGAAATAAAACTAATTTAACGGATTTTATCGCGGTTTTTTATTTTATTTTGGTCGCGACCTTCTTAAGGTAGATAATGTAACATTAACATTTTTGGACAACCTACACCTCAGTCCACCCCATGACCACGAACGCTGAAAAGCCTTTGAAACGTCAGTACCAAAATAAAATAAAAAACCGTGATAAAATCCGTTTAAATTAGTTTTATAGTTACGTGTAACAGTCGCGTAATTGTGAGAAATCATTATATTTTCGAGTTTTTGTGTCACTAACGCACGGCAATACATTTTTTAAATAAACCGAGTATTTTTTCTTAGAAAAAATACTCTGTAGATATGAATAGAAAATTTAAATATATATTATTACTCAACTCATCATTACAGCACAACGAGACTTCTAATGATGCTATTAACGAGTCGGTAGAAAAACAAAAAAAATAATTAAAAAATACTTAATCACTCAGCCAATTATAAGTTTGCAGACTGGTTGATAGATGTTTAATAATAAAAAACATAAACTTGGCGCCACACTAATTGAAGTTTACATAAATATTAATTATATTATCTGTGTAATTTTTAACAACACAAATGTCACGTAGGCAGACAACAAATATGGATATCGGACAAACTCGACGGCCAATTAGAAAATCGCTGGAAGCTATCGAATGTTCACACAATAGTAATTCGTTACTATGTGGAATTAGGTTGTAAATATTTAGTCTGCTTATCGTCTATATATGTGGAAGGAGTTTGAATATATTTTTTGTTACAATACTGTAAGTGTTGAGGAAATCGGCGCTTACACTTAAGCCAGAATAAACAAAGGAAGCAAGGATTCAAATGTAATAAAACGTTAAGAACTTTTGAGATACGTTTTTCTACGAATTATAAATAGGTTTACTCCCTCGCTTTTTCATGGAAACTTTACCCAACCATGTTAGTTTATTAATTATTATCTTTATACGTGGACAAACACCTTTAATTGATATAATTAAGGCCTCTCTGACAGACGTTAGTAGAATTTCCATCGGTTGATTCTGCGACTGGATATTAACAAAAAAATATTTTTTAATAAACCTTAAAGAATATATGGACATAAGCTCCATGAAGCTACGATTCAGTTCTAGATGTAACTCTGTCAACCCCTTCCGAGATATAAGCGTGTATTTATGATACACTATGCTGTTTTACAACCATATTACGAGGCGAAAGGATAAATAAGTTAGACCCTCATGATCTTATTACAAAATGTATTCTAAATTTAAAATAGGTTTACATTGGCCAGTGTGTATGGGTTACCATAGTTACTAGTGTTTAGACGCCTAGTTTAAAGTTAGAATACGTTTTGTAATAAGTTGTTATAGAGGGTAAAAGTAAGGAGGACCGTCTTGTATAGGGGATAGGTTGAAAAAGTGTCCACCTAAAAATGACCAAATTAACAACTCTGTTTAAAACTGCTATATTCATATCATTTCCATAAAAAATATGGAGTATTTAAATCTCAACTAATTTATTTTTTTATAATAATTATGCATCTTTATCTAAAGAATTAATTAACAAACTTAAAATAAGCGGTAACAAAGTGGAAGTCTTTCTTTCCTTTTTAAGTTAGTATCCTACTCTAATTGTTTATGGCGCTGTTTTTAAAATATTTCCACTTGCTACTGTGGCGCCATCTTAATTTGCTCCCTTTCAGCGGACACTATTTAATACACTGAGTTGGTCCTCCATACTTCTACCCTCCATATAAGTTGTATAAGCTCACACTAACTGATGTCAAATCTCATAGCCCACAGAATAGATCAAATAAAAAAAAATAGGTCGAGTTTTAACCTCTACGCGATCATTAGTATAAATAAATTGGCCACTAAATTCGCGCGGAATGTTTCCTGTTTCGTGTTAACCCAATTTTTTATTGACACTGGTTTGTCCAAACATCGAAAACAATTTGTTTAACAATGATACGAAGCGGCGTCAACCAAAGCTAATATTTATGTTATGAGTAAATATAATTAGAACGTGATATGCAAAGGGAACTGTCTCTGAGACACGTAACCCATGTCAACTGTGTCTTGTCACACAAACAACAATTACTATTATACTATTATTACTTTTAAAAATAAAAATGTATATAGCTCATACAGAACAGCGACGTAATTGCCTTTTATCAATTATTCAGAACGTTTTAAAAATCTGGTATTGAAAAAAATGTATTTCCAATCAGTCTAATAAAATCTTTCAATATTTACGTAAGATATATTTTTCAATATTTATGTAAAGTAAATTTACGGCTACTTATTATCCCGGATTTTTTTATCACGAAAAAGGTTGTTCACACGAGCCAAGCTGCAAGCAAAAGCTAGTTGTTTATTTATATGGAGAAGCACTTCCTAAAATAACTGTTTAATGCTTTATCTGGCGGATAAAAATGATCGGTTCGTACGGTGAGTGAGCTACACGAAGGCCTAAATCCCTTAATTATCCCTTTCCTTTAAAGTCGGCAACTCGCTCATGATACTTCTGGATTTTGGGCGTACATGGGCTGTGGAAATCACTTACCATCAGATGACTCACTTACTCGATTGCCAGCCTATGTTATTTAAAAAACGGACTTTTCAATCATCATCATTAATCTACTTCAGTCGTTTGATATTCAAGTGTGAATGCAGTTTCAAATAAGATATAAGAATAATAAAAAAATAGAACCCAAATAGGTATATACCACTCAACAATCACACTCATAACACATACATCGATTTCTTCGACAATGTTGGAAGAAAAAATCGGTAGAGTTTATCTGTGATAATGGTCCCATATAAATTTGGTTAAGATCCGATGATGGCGTAAGGAGTAAAAAAAATAATCCTCAACGGACAACAGCACACTCGTCACGATCATGTTAATCTATCATTAAAGCAGATCCTTGATATGCAAGAGACCGTCTGGGTTGGTACCACCATTTTGTCTATTTCTGCCGCCAAGCAATAGTATATAAGTACCGTTGTGGTCCGGCTTGAAGGACACTGAAGCTAGTGAAGTTACGGGGCATTATGATACTTAACATCTTTAATGTCCCACCGAGCCTTCGGTTTCGACTTCCGCCACCTTCGGTCAAAAAAGCACCCTGAGCTGCATCTTCGGCTTCAGCCAAAAATCAGCCGAAAGTTTCCGGTCAGCTGTCGAAAACGGACGAAGTTGTACGAATGCGGGCGAGATGCGTACCAAAGGCAGTGGCAGCGACCACCGATAGAGTAGCGGTTCCACGACGCGTACCATTCGGCAAGCGAACGACGCAAACTAAATTGCATTGGTTAAACAATTCAAATATCAATCGATTGTAGCAGCGATAGCTTAGCGGGCAGTGGTACGGACTGTCGAGACGAACACGCAGGTTCGAAACCAGCCCCAAGACCATAAACCTCTGACTTTTCTAAATTACGTGTATATTAATTGTTGATTATTGCTTGCTTTAACTGTGAAGTAAAAATCGTGAGGAAATCTGCATACCTGAGAACTCAATAAGATTTTTCGAAGATATGTTTAGTTTGCCAACCCGCATTAGGCCAGCGTGGTGGACTAATGCCTAATCCCTCTCATTCAGTAGAGGAGGCCCGTGCCCAACAGTGGGGTATATATAATACAGGGCTAGTATTCTTTCTTTTTTCTTTCCGCCTTATAACTTGTTGTTGTTTACTGTTATTTTGATTTATTTAATTGAAGAGATAAATATATCAGTCTTACTAAGTACCAAGCCGCCAATTATACTATTCTTTTGTACCATGTATAGTCTCATAAGCTATATTACCAGTGTAAAATAAAGTTTAAATAAATAAGTACTTCTTTTATTAATACTACCAGAAATTTATTACTACTACTACCTACCATACAATTTATTATTATAGATTAATAATAATAATAATAAGCCTTTTTATTTCCATATCCTTTTTATTAAATACATGAAGTTGTTAGTTTTTATTGTTAGTTTTTTTTTATTATTTTTTTTTACTTATTTATTTTTATTATTTTTTTTTATTTATTTATTTTTTTCGTTATATGTTAGGTGTCAGTAATGTTAGTAATGTAATGTTGATGGATATGGACCCCTTATTGGGTGAAAGCCTCCTCCATATTATATACATATTATTGCAGTATTATAAATTTCTGCTAAAGTTAAACCTTCGGCGGTAGATTAATTAGTGCAAAGATGCATAAGAGAGACCTAAATGGGTAGATGTTTGTTTATATTTCTAGTAAATGTATGGAGCGTAGACTCTACATTTAATGTGTAACAAATGATATCGAGTATACAAATGACATAGATAAATAATATTAAGCTATAAATGGTGGCCTCTAAAATAGCATGGTCTAGAAATATCGGTACTGCTAATTTTTAAACGGCTTCAATTTAAATGCTTCTACTTCAATAAGTAGAACTACTTACTAACTAATGGAGGACTAATGTTCTTAAAAAAATATATGTGAAATAAATGTGTACGTTTCTAAAACGTCTCTAACCCTTGTATGGTGCTGTAAAAACATAATATGAATGTACGAAGACAACGTCCCAAAAGCGATACCCTCGTTTACAAAAGAAAATGATTTTTAATTGGTCGCCGCGTCGATGCCGAAAAAAGTAAACTGTTCTTTTTTCGATCACGCGACTGCCATTGGCTGAATGACTCGCGTAAAAAGATCGGCCCCTTCACGGGCCTGCCTTGACGTTTTTTCGCATTTTTATTTATAAAAATATACGAGGGGAACTAAGAAGTAGTTGTGTATATATTTGCTATTTTCAATACGTTGATTATATATTTCACAAGCATATTAATAGGTATTTTCAAAGACAAACCAACGTTACTTGCATTGTCATTAGTTTCATCAAAATAGGCATTAAAAGAGACAAACAAACATAAAATCGCATTATCCCACAACACAATACAAAAACAATCTAATTTCTATGGGTGCCGCTATTTTATTGTCTAATAACGTATACAACGCCGATGGTTTATTACAATAACAACCGCTAAAGTATCAAGGGATGCTTATTTTTTTTATTATTAATATAGCATAAACAATAACTTAATAACTAGATCCCCACCCACAGTAGCTCGCGTCGCATTGGTTCGTGTAAAAATAGGCTGTGGAGAGAGACGGGCGAGCGATAGAGACGCATGTATGCGACAGTATAGCTCGCTCACTCGCACTAGAAAACTCGTCGCCTTCAAAAGTAGAATACTTTATCGATGTTTGGAGCATAAAAATTGACAGATTTTTTTCAGTACAGTGTGAGATGTGGTAGCGGTCGCACATCGCTCCTGAACGCCGCGTTGAAGGGTTGTCCCATTAAAAAATTACGTTTGAAATAAAACTATTCGTGTATGAAAACTGCAAGTGAAAGGGAATCGAAGTGAAGTTCATGTAAACAAATTAATGCAAACAATTTGTGCTGTGTGTTTTAGAACTTTGGCTGTTATTTGAGGGGAAGGTACCTATGTTAATGTTTTTAATTTAAATTTTTCATTAGTTTAATTATTTTTTTAAATATTTTCCTCATGGTTTTTTTGTTTTAACAAAAACTAGCAAACCCAAAACTAAAAAAAAATAGGGAAACAATTTTGTCATGTTTAAATTTACTGTTTTATGAATTAAGGAAAACATATTATTTTACGTTGTGTTTTCCGAAACCACACGCAAGAACATGTAATTTACTACTATATTACAGCGTTTAAGATAGTATAAAAATCCCGTCTCGGAGGAACACAAGGATACATACGTCATACCTAACTAACGGATAAAGAAAAACTATGTAAATGAAATTACTTACTGTGTAAAAAAATACTCATAATGTTAGACGTAATAAAACAAAAAACAAAAGTAAACGCGAAATTATAATGTTTTGCTAAAATTGCACTCGCTGGAGCTGATTTGCATTTCGTCTGACCTTAAACATTAATTTTTGCTTTCTACTAAACATTATTCATACAGAGTTCATCAAAATTTATGCACACTCAATTTTTTTGTCTTTTTTCAGGAGCTAAGTAGGACCATGCATATATTACTTAGCCAATGCATCTTTAAGTAGTTTACACTTAATTGCCTATTATTGGTACTTTAGAAAACTTAAAGATGGTTTAGTTATAAAAGTTGTTTAATTAAAACAGGTCACATTTTTTTCAAAATGATTTAGTTAGAAGTAGATAACTGTTTCTAACTAAACTATTATAACTTAATTAATGTTAGTTACAGTGGCGTTATGTCACACTTGTTTGTTTATTAATGGCTACAACGTAATCCGTTTAATTGTTTTAAAACTGTTGTCATCTAATTGTTGATACTGCGTTTTCGCAACGAACGTGACTATACGGTTCCGCATTTTTTAACATAACTTTTGCACTGTAAGCCCTTTTTGACATGCCATGTTTATAATTTAGATTGAAAAGTAAAAAGTTATTCTAATTTTAATACTTTGTTTTAGGTATGCTAAGTTGCGCCTCCCCCGCTGGCATGACGCCCGCGCCCCACTCCACCCATCCCCAAGCTTGGGGCTCGCTATTACAACCACCCACTGTGGTAAGTGTAATGAGGATTTCAAATAACATATTTTATATAATATCATAACATATATCATTAATAATAACATATTCACTTTTTAAGGCATTTTTTTAAATTAATTTCTTTTTTATAGAAATCTGAACCGATGGAGGAAGGAAGCTTCTCGAAGGATCAAACCAGTGGGTTTTACTCGGAAGGTTTCCATAGCGCGTCTCCATCATCATCAAGCAAAGATTCCAACGGACATTCGCCGCGTAGCGTCGGCAGCGCCGGTGAGCCGTCGCCCTTCTATGACAACATGCCTTTAAAAGCCAAAGCCAATCTTGGAATGCATCTGGACTCGTTCCGTAACAGTCTACCATACAGCTTACTGACACCACCGGGTTTCGAACCACGTGCGAATGAGGGACGTGAACCTTCCCCGGGCTATGAGTCTTACTCGCCGAGAAGCCTTGCGCCGCCTGCGCATGTGTCTACACCTTTGGCACGTGCCGACGCCACGCCACCAAAATCGCCACCCAGAACGCCGTCATCACCTGAACACGACAGACGATCGTTCGAACGATTCCATGATTCCGGATTTGACGGCGTCGGTCAAAACAAAGCCGACGGTGACGAGGGCCGCGAAGGTTCGGGCTTCGACGATGATTTTGATGATGAACCGGGATTGAGAGTTCCCGCTGTCAATTCTCATGGAAAAGTCAAAACTTTTAAATGTAAACAATGCGAATTTGTTGCCGTGACAAAACTTAGCTTCTGGGAGCACAGCAAGGAACACATCAAGCCGGAAAAGATGTTGTGCTGTCGGAAATGTCCTTTCGTGACTGAATACAAACATCATCTTGAATACCATATGAGGAACCACTTAGGTTCGAAACCTTTCCAATGCAGTCAGTGCTCTTACTCCTGCGTCAACAAATCAATGCTAAATTCGCACCTGAAGTCACATTCAAATGTATACCAATATCGTTGCGCGGACTGCAACTACGCGACCAAATATTGCCACTCACTGAAACTTCACCTCCGGAAATATCAACACAATCCGGCAATGGTACTGAATTTAGATGGTACACCAAACCCTCTGCCTATCATTGATGTTTACGGCACACGGCGTGGACCAAAACAAAAGCCTTTTTCAAAAATGTTCGAACCGCAAGGCCCGGGCAGCAACAACAGTCAGCCGCAGCCGCCGCCACCGACGCACCCAATTTTCGGAAACCACTTCCCAGTCAACCTCCCGTATCTGCCGCCACTTCTACCTCACTCATTCTTATTCCCACCAAACAACAACTACGAACAGAGAACATCCCCAAAAAATCCAGAGATTCAAACTGAAAAACCTCAACCGATGTCACCTCCAGCCTCAATCTTGCACCAAAGGTTGTCGTATACCGAAAGGCCTATGGATTCTGGCACGATTTCTCCCCCGGCCAAATCTCCGGTAAGCATTACGCAAACTCCAACTCACAGAGAGTTGCCGACAGAGCAAGCTCACGCCGCGCTCGATCTCACCAGCACAAAGACTAGTGAGGCGGGTACACCACCCCCGACCACAGAAAGATCCACACCAGTAACGCCAACCACAGCACTGAAAAACAGAAGAAAAGGTCGAGCATTCAAACTTCAACCAGCAGCGTTGAGACTGCAACACGAAGACGAGAAAATGCGAGATGCAGACGGGTCAGACTCTGAATCGGATGCTTCAGCCGAGGTGGCGTCTACAAGCGCGCCCAGTTCGTACACGTGCCAGTTCTGCGACATAACGTTCGGGGACCTCACGATGCACACCATCCACATGGGGTTCCACGGGTATAACGACCCCTTCATGTGTAACAAATGTGGTGAGAGGAGTTCCGACCGCATCGCGTTCTTCATACACCTGGGTCGCGCGCAACACGCCTAGCTGAGCCCCTGCGGACCTAACTGACCCTAGTCAAAGCTTGCTTCTAGCAATACTTGTGTAGACGGTATTATGTAGTGTAAAAACTAAATTATTCTAGTTTATTCTATGTGAATTATTTAAAGGATTTTATCATGGCCAAAGAAACGCTTGATTGTATCAACTAATTGTTAACTTTCAAAGGCGAATTTGGAAATAATTACTATTGTGGGAATGCTCTTATCAATTTCTTTAATTAACCCAATATGTACAGAAACAAAAAATATATATCAGGGAATTTCCTCCTTCCCACATTTTCACCTAATTTAAATATAGGCAAACATATTCGCTTTTGCAACTTAACAATTTTCGTTAATCATTCGATCAATAGAGTAGAATAATGTATATAGTAAAGCATAAACAATGTTTAGAAATAAGGATACAGTGTGCAGTGGCGGGATATATTTATTCGACTTTCACCGCTATGATACAAATCTATTATGTAAAATCATATTAAAACGGTTGTATTAGCAATTAGTTTGTCTGGCGCCCAACATTTTATGTAAATATTGTCTGCAGAATAATTTAATTATGAATGAGTCTAATTAAATAACTCAAATATATTCCAATGTCGGTATTGGTCTCTCGTTCTATATGATTCCAGATTGATTCTTAATATTGCTTAGTTTAAAAGGGGATTACGATCTTATTCACTGCTCGCTAACTCCTTATTAAGTAAACAATATAAACCTGTGTTAATTTGATACATGAGAAAAATGTGACCAATGTATAAACAAGACTGTATATCTTAAATAAGTACAAAGCAAAGTTCAGTTCGATCACGTCTATATTAGTGTCTTAGTTATAATTAGAGTATCGTCGTCGTAGCGCAGCGTTTTTGACAATTCTCGCGTACATTCTCGTCTCCGCGTGATTTTAGAATATTAAACTCTTTGGTGACGTGTAAGCATTGTGTAGAACTGTCAAAAATGATGCATTATCGACGAATTATAAAATACAAGGCTGTACATTACAAAAACAACGGTCATGTTACCTATTAGTGTTACTAGATCATATTTAATATTAGCACTACATTATGTTAATGTACATTGTAAGTTCAAATGTATTTATATGGTACCAAGTATGAAATAAAGATTTTATTTTTATTTATTTATAATCTTGTGTGTAAGTAATAAGTTCTTGCGATTTTATGTTTCTTGTAATTTAAAAAATGGTTCAGAATGTTAATAATGCGCATATAATGGAATGTTTTTTCCGCATAATATATAAATAACATTTTTATTATAAGTGAATAATAATGTTTGTGTGCAGGATACAAAACAATAAAGACATAATTTTATCACATCTGTTTTTATTCGTTTTATAGGTATATCATTTTCCTGTTTTATCCCATTTTTGTTTTGTTATAACTAAAATTTTAATTGGATTTGTCCTGAATTGCAAATATGAGTAAACGGATTATAAAATATGTTGCGGAGTTTTTTATGATTCAAATAATTTGGCGTACTTTGAATTGAACATGAATCAAAAACTACTTTTCCATAAATTTCTGACATCTTACAGGTACCTACAGTGTGTTTGACTATATACTTAATTTAATTAAACAAATAGTGTTCCATGGCTTTAAATATAAATTTTCAATAGATACTTTGTTTTCATATAAATTGCAAAGTATTTTTTTCGCATAAAAAGAACAAGAAAGGTACATGTTCTTTACAAAGATGACAATTATTTATAATCTAATAGCTGTCCCTCGTGGTTTCACCTGCATGTTACTGCCCTGCTGCCATGGGTCATAGCGTAATATACATATAAACCTTCCTCATGAATCACTCCATCTATTGCTGAAAACTGCATTAAAATCCGTTGAATAGTTTAAAAGATCTAAGCGAACAGACAGCGGAAGCGACTTCATTTTATACTTTGTAAAGATGCATTATGGCTTATTCTACAGTTAACAAAATACGGTCACATATCTTATGAGTTGGAAATTTTAAATGTCATCAACGTCACTAAAGAACATATATTATTATGTTCCGATGATTTAGCAGCAAGTGTCTTATTTCTAAAAAAAAAAAAGCTTGTGGCACTACAAAAAATACAATAAAAATGCTAGAAAGGTACATTCGTGTGAAATTTTATTTTAAACAAAATTACCAAGATTTAAATTATGACACCCAATATCAATTATTCAACAACAAATCTTTTCAGAAAATTTGACGACAATAAACATACCTATTTAGTATTACAGATGAGATCATCGAAGTAAACTTAAGGTTTAATAAAAACTTGTTAATTAATTCTGCTCAAATCTCGTATTAACATTTACATTAGTGAAAGATTAAGATAAACCATACGAAAAATGGAGACTAGAAACAAATTGCGAAAAAGTCCCAAAAATAAATACTTTTTTAAATACATTAACATATAACAATGGAAAACAAAGGTATCCGAGACAGTAGCGGTCCGAGAAGCGACGTTTAAAAATAACATATTCTTTTGTACAACATAATTATTATTTATGAACCGCGGTTGTTTTTTAACCGAACAATGCAATTTTTATGTCACCGTTACGGCTAAAAACTCTGATATGAATATTCATGTGTTGGTTTCGCTAAATACTTAAAAGTAACTTATTTAAACTTTGTAGTTGGAAAAAATAAAATTAAACACACGTATTAGGTATTTAATATTAGTAAAAGACTTATTCAATACTACAAAATTGCGTTAATTTAATCGCTTTCGAAGGTTATGGCATATTTTAACAACTATATATAGCAACTGTAAATTCAGTGTAATGTATAAGTAATGAGAATATATCTGGTAATCAGGCACGTGGATCACCTAATGGTAAGTATAATAACCGATACCTACTACCTACTACTATACCTACCGATAATACTGCCCATAAACTTTCACAATATCCAAAGAAACGTAGGTGCGTTGCGATCTTTGTAAAGCAAAAATATGACAGTAAAGACGTTACGTCTAGTCAGTTTTCTGCCTAACAGTGGTACTAACCCGATTGAGCTCCTTTTTATGCTGTATCCCCTCGGATCTACACTGGCTAATCCTGAAACGCGATACACAAGGTGCGTGGGTCACTGTGGCAGGTTTCAACACCATGTGTCCGGTGAGATAGAATAGGCCTTAGTCCACCACGCTAGCCTAAGACGGGTTGGCAGACTTCACATACCTTCGAAAAATCTTATGGAGTTCTCAGGTATACAGGTTTCCTCGCGATGTTTCCTTCACCGTTAAGCAAGGGATAATTAACAATTAATATACACGTAACTTAGAAAATTTCAGAGGTGTATGCTCTTGGGGCTGGTTTCGAATGTGCGACTTTCGTCTCAAAGGTCCGTACCACTCCCCACTGAGCTATCGCTGCTTAATTTATTGATGAAATAATAAAAATAATAAATTCAAGTACCCAAATCAATGACCTCGGCGCGTGTAGCTCGTGCGACGCTGATACGTGTACGTTCACCCAAAAAGAAGAAAAGCGTGTAGGTTTCTTTTGCTTTTTAGAGTAATTTAATGTGGTGTCACTTAGGGACTAGACAAAAGTCGTGGGTTCAGGACACACACTGACTTTTCGAAGTTACGTGTATATTCATTGTTAATTATCGCTCGCTTTGATGTTTAAGGAAAACAACAGGAAACACAACATCGAATTCTCCAAGAGAACTTCGAAGGCATATGAAGTCTGCCATCCCGCATTAGGGACGGGTTTGACTAAAGCATAATCTCTCTCATTAGTAAGAGATTCCCGTGTTCAGCAGTAATAGATGTATATAATTTATTATAGGCCAATCTATAGAACCTACGAGACATTATTGTAATAAACTACTTTTCATTACGTTTCATTACAGTTTTACATGCTGTAATATTAAAGATTAAGTGATGGGGTACATTATTTAGGTAATAGTATATTTGTATATTAAAAAATTACATGGCTGTAAAACAAGAGGCCATGGGTTCGCTTCCCGCACCGAGACAAATGTTTGTGGGATCCACGAATACGTGTTTCAGGTTTGTGTGTCGTGGGACTGCAAGTTACTCGTAGTTTCTATAGATAGATAGATACCCACGATTCAAGTGCTTAGTGTGTGGTTAGAACTATATGTGACTGTTGGGTATACCTATATGTATAAGAGTCAGTCGCTCTCTACTATATATTGTAAAGATTGTTGATATTTTGTTCCCGGCTATACACCGACCACCGTACACTTCTAAAACCCGCTATAATGGCTCGTTCAGGCGAATCGCGTTCCAGTATCATACAGTAGTTTGGAAAATTCCATCCACACAGGTGGCCACAAAAAACATAGCGACATATTAATCATTCCAACAATAGAAAATAAATTTAACATAACATATTATGCATTATTTTACAAACAACTTCAATATAAGAAGACAAAAGGACATCATTTAAAATAAAACATGTTTTACGTTCATCTTTAGCTGTAGTAACAGGAAATAGCTTCAATAAAGCATTTTATAATTTTAAACATTGGTTTAGTGTCTGTGTACAACTGAGGGAGTCCTCAGTTCAAATCCCAGGTATGCCAATCACAGTTTCTTGATTGAATCAATGCCTCGATGGCGCAATTGTTTTGCGTCCCCGGTACGACTGTTGTGCTGAGGTCTCGGGTTCGATCCCCGGGTCTGGTAAAAATGTTATTGGGTTTTTCTATCACAAAATGCACAGTATCAGCCCGGAGTCTGGAATTAATGTCCGGTATGACGATTAGCTCCCTCCATCACATCATGGGCCGGAAATAAACGCGGCGAAATGTGGGTGGGATTTTTCAGAATGACGAAACGAGATTAGCCTCTGATGGTAAGCGTCACCACGCCTGCCCATAAACAGAAGCAACACCGGACATAAGTTGCGGTAACAAAACACTGCATAGCATTGGATTACGCCCATCACTACGACCTCTTAAGTGTCATAATGCCCAGTAATTTCACTGGATTTAATATACTTCAAACCGATCACTATAATGCAAATTGCTACTTGGCGGCAAAAATAGACAAAGCAGTACCAACCTAAACGGCCTCTCGCATACGAAACACCTACTACCTAGCAAAATCAGCTTGACCAATAATATAGTATTATTTATAATATATAAAATAGTTATTTTAATTAGGATAAATAATGTTATTGACGTCATTCGGAGTCACACTAAATAACTCATCATTTTTTTTCATTGTCTTTACAAGTACCTCATTTACTAATAATAAGTCAACGTTGAGTATTTTTTAACGTTTTCCTGGTTCTGAATACAAACTTGTTTCAGTTAAGTTAAAAAATATTTAATTGTTAAAAAATATATTCTACTTTTGTAGCAAAGACTAGATTATACGTTTGATTCTATTAGCCATATCTATTTATGGTGTTACATAATGGACTCTACATTTAAGGATGTGTTTAGTCATAGAAAAAAAAATAGATAAATATACCCAACAGTCACAAACATAGACCTGACCCCACAATAGGTTAAACCTGTATCATAGTTATCAGGAACAACGAGAGACTTACGGTCCCACAACACCCAGACTTTAAACAAATATCTCATTACAAA
Organism: Amorpha juglandis; assembly: GCA_949126905.1. NCBI lineage: Eukaryota > Metazoa > Arthropoda > Insecta > Lepidoptera > Sphingidae > Amorpha > Amorpha juglandis. The sequence continues at coordinate 4,386,343 of OX421368.1, forward strand.
TAGACAGCTGAACAGGTGGTCCGATGACATGCAGAAAGTTGCAAGTTTGGCTAAGAGTTGCGAGAGATAGGGAGAAGTGGAAATGGTTAGAGGAGGCCTGTATCTGCAGGACACACTGATTTGCAACCGGACCAATGCGCACAACCATAACCTATGTAACACTCAAATCTATACTAATACTAGATGACCCGGTGAACTTCGTATCACCTACATAATATATTTGTGTAAAATGTGGTCAAAACTTAATACAAATGTTTTATTTACATTAAATGCAATTAAGTGAGGTACTGCGCCATTGCACGTGAGGTAGCCCGTCGCACATTTAATTGACTTCGACGACCTAAGTCAGGTCGTCTCCCACCTCCCTCCGGTTGGACAGTCCTGTCCCCGTCCCGTCCCCGTCCTGTCCCCGTCCTGTCCGCGTCCTGTCCGCGTCCCGTCCCCGTCCTTTCCCCGTCCCGTCCCGTCCCCGTCCCATCCCCGTCCTGTCCCCGTCTTGTCCTGTCCCTGTCCTGTCCTGTCTCACTGTCCTGTCTCACTGTCCTGTCTCTCTGTCATGTCTCTCTGTCCTGTCTCTCTGTCCTGTCTCACTGTCCTGTCTCACTGTCCTGTCTCACTGTCCTGTCTCACTGTCCTGTCTCACTGTCCTGTCTCACTGGCCTGTCTCACTGTCCTGTCTCACTGTCCTGTCTCAATGTCCTGTCTCACTGTCCTGTCTCACTGTCCTGTCTCACTGTCCGGTCTCACTGTCCTGTATCACTGTCCTCTCACTGTCCTGTCTCACTGTCCTGTCTCACTGTCCTGTCTCACTGTCCTGTCTCACTGTCCTGTCTCACTGTCCTGTCTCACTGTCCTGTCTCACTGTCCTGTCTCACTTTCCTGTCTCACTGTCCTGTCTCACTGTCCTGTCTCACTGTCCTGTCTCTCTGTCATGTCTCTCTGTCCTGTTTCACTGTCCTGTCTCACTGTCCTGTCTCACTGTCCTGTCTCACTGTCCTGTCTCACTGTCCTGTCTCACTGTCCTGTCTCACTGTCCTGTCTCACTGTCCTGTCTCACTTTCCTGTCTCACTGTCCTGTCTCACTGTCCTGTCTCTCTGTCATGTCTCTCTGTCCTGTTTCACTGTCCTGTCTCACTGTCCTGTCTCACTGTCCTGTCTCACTTTCCTGTCTCACTGTCCTGTCTCACTGTCCTGTCCCTGTCCTGTCCCTGTCCAGTCTAGACGCTATACGACCCGTCATCACGGCAAGCTTCGCAACGACAACTCAACAACTACTAATAAATTAAAAATTAATAAAAAAAACATTGTCCAGCGGACAAAATTGTGAATCTAAACCATTCTCAGATCCCCTTGAACACACACAAAAAATTTCATCAAAATCGGTCCAGTCGTTTAAGAGAAGTTCAGGAACATACACACTCACAGAAGAATTATATATATAAAGATTATAAAGCTGTAGAGTTTGTTTGTTTGTTTGTTTGTTTGAACGCGCTAATCTCAGGAACTCCTTGTTCGAATTGAAAAATTCTTTTTGTGTTGGATAGTCCATTTATCGAGGAAGGCTTTAGGCTATATAACATTACGCTGCGACCATTAGGAGCGAAGCATCAGTGAAAAATATTGCGAAAAAGGGGAAAATTATTCATATTTGAAGGCTTCCGTTGCTAAGCTACCCAAATAATATTATTTGAAGGCTTCCGTTGCTAAGCTACCCAAATCTATACTAATATTATAAAGCTGTAGAGTTTGATTGTTTGTTTGATCACGCGGGCGGAGCCGCGAGCAAAAGCTAGTTAGTAATAAAGGCTTTAAATTTAAATAAACTTTACATACTTCATAAATTTTATTCTTAGGTATGCAGGTTACCTCACTATGTTTTCCTCCACCTACGTAATACAAACATAACTTTGAACAGTCGGAGCTATATGCCCTTCTTTTTTTGCCGCGAGGTAAATCCTTACGGATATCCTCCCTGCCACGGGGTTGGAGGGATAATTATGCCCAAATCCTCAACCTTCTGACACAGTTCGCATCCGAGTAACTGCTGGGTGGAGGCAAAGGTATGTGCCCTTGGATGGTGGAATCAAACCTAGGACATCCGCCTCGGCAATTAGTTTCCCTGTCCGCTAAGCGATCGCTTACGTTTACTTCTATATTATTATTGACACCTACATTCCGCAGCCGCGATTGTCGCCTGACCCAAATCCAACGGATGTTGCAGTCCATTGAAGAGTTTTAGAAAAAAACGCATAAAAAGAATTCGGCTTAACTCAACATCATATGGCGAACTGAGACGGGGTAGAGCAGCGTTTGCTAATATATTTCTTTTTATATTTTACTAGCGACCTGCGCCGGCTTCGCACGGGTAAAGATATGTTTGTTACGACATCACATTACAAATCTTTGAATTTATCGGCTTTTCCGTACTATAAAATGTTTTTTTTTTTTTTTTATCCTGGCTCGGCAAAGTGACTACGCTACACCTGATGGTAAGTGTAGCGCAATAAATATAAAATGTATGTATCATACATATAAACCTTCCTCATGAATCACTCTATCTATTGCTGAAAATTGCATTAAAATCCGTTGAATAGTTTAAAAGATCTAAGCGAATAGACAAGGGAAGTGACTTAATTTTATACTATGTAAAGATTTATGTCTTAATTTGAAACGCCTAAAAAATTGTTGTTACGCGCTGTTGGCGTAATAATTGCGTAGTACATAATTATAAGTTTTTATGTTTGTTTAATATTTTTTATCTCTTTTTATTTTATTGTTTTTGTTTATTTTATTGTAAAATATATACTTTTTAAGTATGTTAGAATAACTCTGTAAAATGTAGACCGATTTGGACTATTATTTTGGTATACGATAAGGTTTACTGCGGTGGTGGTTTAATTTAAAGATGTAGAAGTAATTCCATCCCTAAGGGGGTAAAATTGGGTATGAAAAATACTAAAATAAATCTTATTAACAAATAATATTTTATTGAGTGCGTAGTGTAGTAGAGTGCGTGCTCTCTCTCTGAGTGCGTATATGCGTAGGGACTGCCGATAGAAGTGAAAACTTATAACTAAAGTATATTTATTTAGTACTTACTCTCAACTCAACTCCACGATCGACTGACCAACCGACACTCAGAGCTCACAAGATTTCACCCACTCAAATAGAGTCTAACGCGCACAGTACACGGTTAGGTATATACGATGTGTTATACGTGTCTGAATTAACATTAGCATGTCGCTGACGCGAAACCAATAGTTTACCTTCTACCAAAAAGTGCTCAACGCGACTAAAGAAGTTTTCACTTAAAAAATACTTTATATTTTATAAACTTGGTCGTTAGGCGGATGTCGTTTAAAAATATTGTTAATTGTGATAATATATAAATAACACTAGGCTTTTTGTTTTATTCATGGTCATTTTTTAATTAAACGCACAAATGAAAAATATTCTAAGTTAAATGCCTCACGTACGTTTTTATGAGCCCAAGAAATAAGATACCGGACGAAAATAACTTGGACTTAAATACCGTATAATACTCTCGTAGGCAAAAATAGTATTAAGTAACTGAGCGGGGAGTGGTACGAACTGTCGACACGAAAGTCGCAGGTTCGAAGCCAGCCCCAAGAGCATACACCTCTTACTTCTCTCAGTTACGAGACGAAAGACGCAGGGTCGACACCAGCCCCAAGAGCAATGCACCTCTGACTTCTCTCTGTTACGTGTGTCATCATCATCATCATCAGCCACAAGCCGTCCACTGCTGAACATAGGCCTCCCCCAAAGATTTCCAGACCGACCTGTTGGAAGCGGCCTGCATCCAGCGACTTCCTGCGATCTTTATCAGGTCGTCTGTCCACCTTGTAGGTGGACGTCCAACGCTGCGCTTGCCAGTACGTGGCCTCCATTCCAGAACCTTTCTGTCCCATCGGTTATCGGTTCTGCGAGCTATGTGGCCTGCCCACTGCCACTTGAGCTTGCTAATCCGCTGAGCTATGTCGGTGACTTTCGTTCTTCTTCTACTTTTAGTTACGTGTGTACCTATTAGTCGTTAATTATGCCTTGCTGTAACGGTGAAGAAAACATAGTAAGGAAACCTGTATACCTGAGAAGTTCTCTATAAGAATTTCGTAGGTATGTGAAGTCTGCAAACGCTGTTGAGCAAGCGTGGTGGACTAAGGCCTAACCCCTCTCATTCAGTAGAGTGATTCATGACGAAGGTTTATATGTATACCTAATACATATTTAGTACAGAAAAGCCGAAAAATTCAAAGATTTGTAATATGATGTCGTTACAAACATATTTCTACCCGTGCGAATCCGGCACGGGTCGCTAGTAATGCAATAAAAAACAATGGCGTCACAGTTAGTACCGGCATATTATTAAAAAAAATAAAAAATAATTAAATTACATTATAAACAGAATCGTTATTATGCAAAACATGCCGACTGACCTTTGCAAATTGTCACACCACTGTCAAATCGTTATTAGAATACGCAAAACAGCCCATTTATGTAAGTACATAATATATGTTTTTTTTATTTGATTCATGGACAAGACGAGCAAGGCGCTCGCCTGATGGTAAGCGCCACGCTTGCCTATACAGAAGCAACACCACACAGAACTTTGAATTACAAAACACTGCATGGCACTGAACTGCGCTCCTCACTCCGTGACATAAGATGTTAAATCTAATAATGCCTAGTAATTTCACTGACTTCAATATTCTTCAAACCGAAATACAACAGTGCTTACACGCTGCTGCTTGGTCGCAGAAATAGACAAACCGGTGGTACCAACCTAGACGGCCTCTCGCATGCGAGAGACCTACCACCTTGTTGTGTGGCATACATTAAGTGTTGTGGGTCTGTAAATCCCTTGTAGTCCCTGGGCTGCTATTCTATAAATCCGAAACGAAGCAACGAAGTTCAGAGCATGTATAGAGTGAAGTAGGTATAGAAAAACCATTACAGTAATAATGGTTATAAATTAAAACCATAATATTCATTAGTACGTATAGGAATATAATAGATTTTTCCTATTTTTTGTTGTTTCCTAGAATATTTTTGTTTAAATGATAACGAGAGGTAAAAAATACACAAAATTCATATACTAATAATAAAATTAAAGCAATAATTATACATATTATACGCCTTTATAAACATGTTTTTACTGACTGCTTTATTGTAGTCACAGTATTTTATATTAGAAATATTGTTATTGTGATGGATATTCTATGTTACTTTAGGTCTACGTTTTCGAACTTCATCGCGACGTATGGTTTTATAGAATACGGGCCCTGATACCCACAGTGCAGATTATACCTAGTGTGTAACTTACTTAATTAATTATTATACAAGGTGGTAGGTCCCTCGTATGCGAGAGGCCGTCTGGGTTGGTACCGCCGCTTTGTCTATTTCTGCCGCCAAGCAACAGGGTGTAAGCACTGTTGCGTTTCGGCTTGAAGGATATTGAAGCCAGCGAAATTACTGGGCATTATGAGACTTAACATCTTATGTCTCGGGGTGACAGCGCAAATCAGGGCAGTGCTTTGTAATTCAAAGTTCTATGCGATGTTGCTTCTGTTTATGAGCGGCGTGGCGCTTACCATCAAGCGAGCGCCTTGCTCGTCTGGTCATTCAGTCAAATATAAAAAATATAACATAATTAGATTTCATATGTCATATATTTTATTTTTTATGAGTGGTAGAGCCAAGCTGTAGACAGTTTTGTCTACAGCATGAATGGGCCAGCTCGACCGGGTCGTTACTACTGTCACACTGAAAACCGACGTAAAGTAGAGGCGTTTCGTAAGGTGAGTGAGATATCCGGAGGCCTAAATCACCCTATCCTTCCCAATCCCTAATTACAATATCCTTTCCTTTAAGGTCGGCAACGCGCTCATGATTCTTCTGGTATTATAGGCGCACATGGGCGGTGGAGATCACTTACGCTCAGGTGATCCACTTGCTCGTTTGCCGGTCTATGCTATAAAAAAACGTACTACTTCCCGATACCTTGCGCGACATAATTAAGCAAAGCGCCAACACGCTCATATCTAAATATATAAAACTCAAAGGTGACTGACTGACAAAGTGATCTATCAACGCACCGCCCAAACCACTGGAGGGATCGGGCTGAAATTTGGCATGCAGGTAGATGTTATGACGTAGGCATCCGCTAAGAAAGGATTTTGATAAATTCTACCCCCAAGGGGATAAAATAGGGGATGTAAGTTTGTATGAAACTTTGTCAATTTTAAACGTTGACGCGGGCGGAGCCGCGAGCAACAGCTAGTAGTCTATAAGCACCGTAGTGACGTCAGACTACATAGTGAAAAAAGATATGCTTCGTTTCATACATTTAGAATAACTGGTATATTTTTATCTATGTATTTGATTATAATTGTAATTACATTTTAAGCGTGTAATGGAAAACGTGTCACATTGTGGTTCTAATATTAGAATTAACACAGGTACATACATGTGTGTTTAATGTTTACCTATTCTTTGTTTCGTGGACTCTACCGTTTTTAGTTTTTCCATAAAAGGTGCAAAACATCTAATAAATGTAATCGTACTTAAGAATATTGAGTTGATAATTTAAACTATTATACAAGAAGCTTATTCTAAATAAACTAAATGTTAAGACCCCGACATTATTGGGAAAACATGTATAATTCGTAAATGGCTGAACAGATTTTCATCAAAGGTAGCTAAGAATAATCACGTTAAGTTTTTAAACAAAAAACCCCGCATGCAAATTGGTCCGTTCGTTTAGGCGCTATAATGTCAGACGTGCGTGCGTGCGCGTGCGAGAAAGAGACAGATAATGGGAATACGGTATGTATAAAGCACCCCTCTTTATTCAAAGGTTAATAAACAAAAGGTTACAGGTTACGGTACCTTCAAAACACAAATTAAAACAAGTACACAAAACATGTTAAAGAAAAATAAATTTAAATATGTATTAATACTAATATACTCACGAAACTCAACAATTAGATATGCAGGTCCTCTAAGGAACTAAATAATTAAGTATCGCAAAAACCCTACCACCTTCATACTATGTATTTACGACACAACGCCAAATGGCATATATTTCCCGTTTTTATACTAAAATAGAACCTAACTACAAAAAAAAATCTTTGATAACACCCATCTGTATCAATATAAAGTTAATTATAGCCACGCACATTTTATGTCGGTGAATTGCTAATGGTTCATTTAAATGTTTCAGTTTTAGTTGCTATAGGAGTTTTAGCAAATTTAAATTTGAATACCTCGGCTATTTGCTCTACAAGTTATGTAAAATTAGCAATACATATAAACGATTTCTTTATGTTCAATATCGTCTTTCAATGAGTCACTTTTGGAGGGAAATCTATAACAATATTCATACTAAAAATAATGTATGAAATATATAAAATTGGCTGGTGGGAGGATACTTGTATCCGACCGGATAGCGACCACCGTACACTGGTGCTAAAACCTGCCATAGTGGCCCACCTTGTGTGGGTCGCGTTCCAGGGTCAGCCAGTGTATATCCGGTTCTCCTCAGGGGGCTTGTCCCCTGATCTTAGGATCAGGAAAAGGGGATGGGAAAAGGGTTAGCCCTTTTCCCATCCCTTTTTCCCCTACCCCCTTGGCCCTTTGGCAGGCCGGCATGATCTTGCCGATCTACGATGGACACTTGCTTATCGTTGGTTGAAACTATTCTTGGATTGTGCTACACTTACCATCAGGTATAGCGTAGTCACTTTGCCGAGCCAGGATAAAAATAAAAAAAAAAGTGTGCGTCTCGGGACGCTCGACAGAAGTGATAATTTAAACGAATGTGGGTTAAAGTGAGAGCTGAGGAGCCTGCCTGCTGCTGCCGTATGCGTGAAAGAAAGGGAAGGCAGTGGCGCCGTAACGCGTTACGTTACGAAGTCCGGTCAAAGTCATGTCAAAGCGCTGTCAAACTTCTGTCAAAGTCCGGTCAACATCCGGTCAAAGTCCGGTCGAAGTCCGGTCGAAGTCCGGTCAAAGTCCTGTAAAAGTCCGGTCGAAGTCCGGTCAAAGTCCTGTAAAAGTCCGGTCAAAGTCCTGTCAAAATCCTGTCAAAGTCCGGTGAAGGTCCTGTCAAAGTACGGTCAAAGTCCGGTTGAAGTCCGGTCAAAGTCCAGTCAAAGTCCGGTCGAAGTCCGGTCAAAGTACGGTCTAAGTCGGGTCAAATACCGGTCAAAGTCCTGTTAAAATCCGGTCAAAGTCCTGTCAAAGTTTGTCGAAATCCGGTCATCTATCAAAGTTTGACAGCCTCCATGGCGGAGTGGGCGAATAGCCGACTGTGAAACGTGAGGCCGTGGGTTCGATTCCCGCACCGAGCAAATATTTGTCTGATCCACAAATATTTGTTTCGGGGTCTGGGTGTTGTGAGACCAAGAGTCTCTCGTAGTTCCTGATACCCACGTCACAAGACTCGTATCTTACTGTGGGGTCAGGGCTACGTGTGTGATTGTTTAAAAAAAAACTGTCAAAGTCCGGTCGAAGTCCGGTCAAATACCAGTCAAAGTTCTGTCAAAATCCAAAATCAAAGTCCGGTTAAAGTCCAGTTAAAGTCCGGTTAATGTCCGGTCAAAGTCCAGTCGAAGTCCGGTCAAATACCGGTCAGTCTTGTCAAAGTCCTGTCAAAGTTTGTCTAAATCCGGTCAAAGCCCAATCAAAGTCCTGTCAAAGTCCGGTCGAAGTCCGGTCAAATACCGGTCAAAGTCTTGTCAAATTCCTGTCAAAGTTTGTCAAAATCCGGTCAAAGCACAATCAAAGTCCTGATAAGTCCGGTCGAAGTCCGGTTAAAGTCCGGTCAAAGTCCGGTGGAAGTCCGGTCAAATACCGGTCAAAGTCCTGTCAAAATCCGGTCAAATACCGGTCAAAGTCCTGCCAAAATCCGGTCAAAGTCCTGCCAAAATCCGGTTAAAGTTCAGTCAAAGTCCTGTCAAAGTCCGGTCGAAGTCCGGTTAAAGCCCGGTCCAAGCCACTGGTCACTGGTCACTGTATGCCGCCACCTGGGACTTCGAAATTATCGATGTTCCAGGGAGGTCGGCTAACGCTGGCTGGTCGATGGAGCGCTCGCGTTACGGAACGTTTCGGTTCACCCTCCCATAAGAAGTTATCACTTCAAAAAATAATGACCATGTTGTATATTAGTTATTGCCATGGACGGGTTGCAGTGATGCCTGGACCGGCTGATCGCATTGTGAATGATGCAGATGTTACTAAGAATTGAGAGCCGCTGCAACTGCGTAGGGACATTATCTTTTTGTCGTCTGTATCACGGTGAATGCTCTGAAGAATTGTTTGACCTTATCCCATCCTCACTTTTCCTTGACAGAACCACGCGTGCTGGCTTGCGCAGCCGCAGCTTCGTGGTCTTCTCCATTTCGGCTCGGATAAAAAATCCTAAAATCTTACTTCTGCCGGACTATCAAGCTGTTTAATAGTTTGTCGACACACGGATTCCCTCCTTCCTATAATAAAGGGCCTTAAACAGAGTGTGAAGAAGCGATTAAGCAGGCTGGCATAATTTTTCCGACCTACAAGAGACACATCGTCTGTCGTTAGTCGATACTATTCTTGGATTGTGCTACACTTACCATCTCAAGTAACGTAGTCACTTTACCGAACTAGGATAATAAAAAAAAATATTGACTGATGAGACGAGCAAGTCGCTCGCCTGATGGTAAGCGCTTTGAAATACAAAGCACTGCATGGCACTGAACTCATCACCCCGAGATATAAGATGTTAAGTCTCATAATGCCCAGCAATTTCACTGGCTTCAATGTCCTTCAAACCAAAACCCAACAATGCTTACACGCTGTTGCTTGGCGGCAGAAATAGACAAAGCGGTGGTACCAACCCAGACGGCCTCTCGCATACGAGGGACCTACCATCTTGTAAATGTATGTAATGTAAATTTATTGTTTTACGATATAATAATTCGAGTCTGAATATCCCGACGTGAATGAACTGGAACAATTATAATTGAACTTCAATTCTAACACAGAAATTCGAAGACGTCTAGAAACACTTGTTACACCCTTGCCTACCTTCTACAGACAGACATGAATATCTATGGTTCATGTAACAACTACAGTAAAAATTTAAATGCCTACCACACTCCACAGATTTCCTGTTCAACCACACATTTTTGAAAATCCATGAATCGGTGCATCCATACAATGAGTTTTGCAAGGTCCGTGCCGGTGCAGGTGGCTCCCAAAAAAATAGAGATGTGCATAAAACATGCATTCTATAACAATAAGTGGACCCATACATTCATGATTGTGGGTGCTTACCAGAAATGCAGAGGTAGATAACTGGGACATTCAAATAAAAAATAAACAAAACGAATGACAGCTTTCATAGCAAATATATTTCGAGCTACGGTTAGGATATTGTATACCTACTGCATACTGATTACTGAAGAAGTTTTTTTAGACATATTAGACAATTACGAGGGACCGCTTGGGTTGGTAACACCGCTTTGTCTATTTCTGCCCCCACTTACCTACGTATAACTGTAAGCACTGTCGTGTTTTGGTTTGAGGGTAGTTGAAGTAATCCAATTAATATCAAATTTAATTTAATACCAAATCCTGGTCAAATCATAATGGGAAGGCGGACCCTGGCATTGAGCTGAGATAACGCCAGGCAGAGATAAAAGAATAGTTACAGCCACTGTATTTCTTCAACGCTGTAAAATTTCCTTGTTCAAACAAGGCTTGATTCCACGGTGAGTAGCGACATGGCTTGTCTCTTGCACTACTGAAACCTATGGGTGATAGAAACCACTTACCATCAATATGTCTCGTCAGCTCATCGGCCTTTAAAGACCAATAAAAAAAAACAAAATGATAAATTTGATATGCCTGACTGTAATTATGTTTAATAGTTCAGTTAAAAAATACGCCCACAAAAGAACTCATTTAATTCAAACGATGGAGGATCACAGAACGTTCAAACTGAACAACAATCGCCAGATAATTTGTGATTTTTCACACATCCACCCCCACATTTTGGAGATAAAACTTAAAAAATGAATTACAGAAGTGATCAATCTTCCTTCTCTGAAGTTTGCAAAGATTTTTTGTCTTAAATTATATTTTTAGCTTTTTTCATTTTTAAAAACATGTACGTTATTGATATGATTCCGCCATTTTGTCATATTTTCAAATTTGAAAATCGAAGTTAACGCTTCAGATTATTTTTAGTATAAACAGCAGTATAAAGGAAGAATTGTTTTTATACGGTGAAATATGATTTAAAAATGAACAGAATGTACAATAAGATAACTATATAATCGAACAACTGGAAGCCACTCAATCTTATAAACTGCATAATATCTCGGATATTTGTGACCTTCATTTAGTCATGACCAATTTAAATATAACCAGTATTAGTAGATATTAACCATCAGCCTTAACTTTCCACGCGACCCATTTTCTTACCAATAACAATGCCATATGGCCAACCAATCTCTCATACGGGCCGATCCTTCTTAGTAGTAATAAAAAGTTAAATTGTAAGGTAAAAACCCGATAGGCGGTACTTGGGCGGCACGCTTCGAAACCTCAAAATGTGCGATTTTTTTCATTTTGCCAAGAAGCCAGCTGTTGTTTGATGACCACTCGTAGTGTCCAATTTTTTGTTCAAAAAGGCCGGGATATGTTAAGTGATATCACGATTGAAGCGACTCGAAGACATGAAGTAGGCAGATGTTAATACTACATGCAAGTAACGTTTATGAAAGTCGCATTATGTAATCAAGTGAGTCATTTGGTATAGATTAAGATAAAATTTCTTATAAAACACACCACATAAAATGATGTTATTAGAACAAAATAAGTGTCTAGTGAAGGTCAGCAAAAAAACAAAATAAAATCAGAAGATGGGCGTTATGGCTTCTGGTTTATGGCTCAAGACACAAAACTTAACTGCAGATATTCTAGACAATTTCATAGATCTCAGTAAATTTTATTGTAAACATTTTCTGCCTTACTCCCCTTAATCCGTTACTTTTTGCAATAAATTAAAAATAATCTTATACCATAAAACAAATTTTAAGCCGAGTCACGTTTCGCCGCGTGCAAAACAGACTTTTTTATTTCGGGGATTAAAAAAATTAGAGAAACCTTCAGCCGTAATCCCCAAAACAACCGAGCGCGATGGATATTAGAATTAAAATCAATTTTGCCGCGTTCTAGGAAGCCCACTTGCTTAATCTGCGGCGACACATGCCGATCTATTATTTCACGCTGACACGTGTTCCAAGTTCTCTTCCGTTTTTTGTGTTTTCTTAAATAAACAATGTTTTTGTTACTTCATGTTTTCGATGGTAAGTCGAATGAAAGATTGAATGAGATTTTTAATGATGTAAATCTTGTACTACATCGTACGTACGTTCATGGTATCTGCAACCTAATATGCCAAAAAACATTAACAAAGAGCAAAGTCCAGCGCTGCGAAAGTTGAAGAATAAGTATTTAATATTTTCGTCAAAATCAAGATTTTGTTTTGCCCTATCACTTTCTCTAAAACTGGATTTTTTTTTTCTCCAAAGATATAAATAAACCATTTTAAAATATGTGTAATACACGCCTATTGATGACGTTTAAATTAGTATTTATTTTTTGGAGGAACAAACCGTAGGGACTTGCAAATATTAGATAACTTTAATATAATTGAACATATTTTCATTATTAAGTCCGCAGAGAAAGGAAGACTACCACCAGCCTTTCCATATTCGAGATTATTCCAATTCGTTTAATTCTTCCGTAACATTGAATTGCAAACATTAGTAGAAGACATTTTAAGCATTTTAATACGAATATCTATCGCAATCGACACCGGGATTGTGGCAACGTACATACAATACAACTGATTCTATCTGTATTGACAGGTAACAAACCATACAGAAATTTTAACATCATTATATTTTGAAAGATTTGTAGATAATGTGAAAACCTAAGCTGTGTATACATTATGTTTAGATTGTTTAAAAGAACATTTGGCCAAAGAGAGTATATTACTAACCTACATCTTGAAAAACTTACATGCAATATGCATAACTGCTTTGTTTCTTCGTACATTTGCATAGAAATGAGCCATTTAAGCCTTAATTAAACCTCTCCCAACATTTATGCTATATAAAACGCCCCAAATACGTATAGAAAGAGTTTTTTCGTAAACGAACCCCATCGCGCATTCCATTTGCCAGGGGCTGTAATAAATGCACTGATTGGAAATTCAAATGAGACTGGCCGGATTTATGGCTGCGCACACCCTCTCTCTCATTTCGCCCTCTTACATCTAAACACACAGATGTAACTACTTTTCCTTGTTTATATGTACTTATTCAGTACCGGCGATCATTTGTGACTCCGTGTAAATTTCTGATCATTGCTGATTCGAGAAACGGCCACTAAAATCTAGCACATGACTCTCAATAAGCTAATTTTATTATTTTATATATATTTTTTTATTTTATTCGGAAATCTTACAGCTAGCATAAATACAATGTTGAAGAAATGTGAGTAGGTATGAGAAAGCCATTTGAAAGTTTTCACAGATAGAAATGCTGTGATATTCTTAGCAGTTATGATCATGTTATTTCTTATATTATTGGTGTTTTCAACGAAATCAAACTTATCACAGAAGTATTTTGTAATTATTACTTTTTAAAATACCTATATCTATCATTCATAGCTTTTGCTCTCATTTCAGAGCATAAGCCTCTTTCTTCCCTTTTACGGCATTCTTCTTTATGTAGAACTTATCTTAATTCATACTTTTGCTGGATTCTGCAACCCATCTCATTATTGGTCTGTCGGTTACACGGTTAAACGGCTAAGTGGACCACCTCGTGACCGCCAATACATATGAATTTTGATTTGTAAACTACGAATTTCCATTGAGGTTTGAGCCCTGACGGCTTTTGTAATAGGTAGTTGAGCCATCTATTAAAAAAAGAAACAGCACTAGCAACATTCACCAATTATTATTTTAAGAGGAATCCCTGTCAAACGCATTCGGGATTATTTATTTAGAAGAAAGTTTTTATTGTAAAAAGTATGGAAAGGAAATGCAAAAACGCGTGTACCTGCCCGCCACTGTCCCTTTACAGCCACATGCACATTTTTAAATGTTATTCCAGTGATTGCCACATCAAAAAAATACATTTCATATCGATCATTGCTGGGCGAAAAAATCTTTTGTCAAACACAAGTCTCTTTGTCCGGTCGAGATGTAGAAATTGCAATTGTAAAAATATGCTTCGGATTCTAATCCTTTTACGTTGTGCACGCTGTCTGATTCTATGAGATCTGTCAAAAAACCTTTCCTGTTTGGTACAAAAGGTGGTTGGGAAATCATGTGAAAGCTGTAACATATTTTTAGAGAATAATATATTAAACAGTATTTGATTTATTATTATTCACAAGTACATATAAAAAAATATTATAAAAATACAAACTCTGTATTATACATGTCCTACTGCTGGGAAAGGGTCTCCTCTACTGAATGAGAGGGTTAGATCTTAGTCTACCACTGTCCTAGCGTGGGTTGAAAGACCTGACATACCTTCGAAATTCTCAGGTATGAAGGATTCCCCATGATTTTTCCTTCTCCGTTAAAGCGTGCGATAATAAACAATTACACGTAATACACAGATAACTTAGAAAAGTCAGAGGTGCATGCTCTTGGGGCTGGTTTAAAACCTGCGACTTTCGTCTCGACAGTCCGTACCACTCCTCGCTGAGCTATCGCTGCTGTACATGTGACTCCAGGTAAATGTATTTCCTAACTAAGCATATTCTTAAACAGGGTATTAAAATTGAAAGGGTGTTGCCATTATTGAGGAGTCCTGTAGCTATATGAAATCACTCTCAAGGAACTTCTAACGTAAACACAAAGTCTACGACACATTTTACAAATAAATAAACAAGAGTATGATTATTTATATAGGACACAATCATTTTAAAACAAACAACAAATAGACAAAGTGTATGTGTGTATTATAATAATTGTAAAATGTGTAATTACGCAGTGTTGACCGCGGATCCCGTTAATTTCCGATAACATTGTGAGAAACACTAACATTAAGAAATGAGCCAGATCTAAATCATCTCGAATTATCATTTCTTTTGTCTACATTTTTGTTTGTTTTATGAGTAAATATATTTACCTAAATAACATTTCCCTTTGTTTCTTTGTATCGGTCCAACTATTAAGAGACACATTTCAAACACTGAGAGCAACGTTTCCTATTGATTTGCATTTTATTATTTAAAGTCTTTGTCGCTCTGGACCGGCTGAAATAAAAATTTAACCCGTAAATAAACAGCGGAGACAAAATGCAAATCTCCTTTGAATATGCAAATATAAATTTAAAGGATACAAAAGACCGACACCCGGCATCGTGGACTGTAAAAAGCTTAGAAAAAAGACAATGGAGTTTGTTCTACATTTTACCGAGGTAACGGTACCGATGGACCGGTAAAAAAAGGGTTGGACATTAAAAGTCGGTGAAGTTTTTGCGATACGAAATCCTTTTAACTTGATTAATGGACAATGGTATTAATTTTAACATTGTTTACTCAGGCCGAGCTGAGTAACGGCTCTTTGGTTTCTAACTTTCAACATTCCGAAAGGTTTTTCCTGCAAAAAATCCTAAGCACGGATTATTTCAATTTCCGCTTGTAATAAGATTATATTCGCAAAAATTGTATTATCGTAGCTTGGCATTTTTATGAATCTTCTTTGAATACCGTTCAGGCCGTCTATCACTAAATAAAGGCATTTCCCTCCAAAAATCATACTGACAACATTTTCTTACTACTTTCGTAGTAATATACAAGTATATATATATTTTATTATCCGGCATGGCAAAGCAACTACACTGGTCCTAAGTACAATGTAGTTTAAATATAATGTCGGCCATCAAGAGACATTGCACTCATCCACGGTCAGCCGAATTATGCCGGCCTGAAGTTAATATAAGATATATAATAGGATATATTCAAATTAATTTATAAATCATGTAGGCAATCATGCTCTTATGACATGTCAATAAAATAAATTGATACAAGATACTTAGTATATACACGCTGGCTCACCCCGGAACATGGCTATCGAGAATGAGCCACTATGGCGGGTTTTTCACCATGTCTACGATGGTCTCTGTCCAGTCGGGTGCAAAAATATCAGGTACCCTCCCACCAGTAATATATTCATATACTATCGATAACAAATCTTCTAATCTAGGATGACTACCACGTGAAAATCGTTCAACAGTTATGAAACAAAGAATTTATCTATTTCTTGCTTTTGCTGGTGGCTCCACACAGAAGTCGGTTCCGTCATATATACGGATCAAAGTAGCTTAAATAAGTCTGTAAACCCTGAATCTAACAATAAAAGACCCCGTCAAAATCGGTTCAGCCGTTTCGGAGTTTTGACTGGATAATATTTTTTTGAATGAGCGTGTTTGAATTTTAGTCAAATACAAATCACCATAGAAGTGTAAAATAAGCTATTATTTCAAAATCATAGACAGACCGTAAAATTTTATATAATATGACCAAGTTTTGTAATATTTTATTCTCATTGTTATATTCTATTAACCTGTCAAATGCAAATAAATGTTGCGCAGAATTAGTTACCTATATTTAAATGAATACGTGTTCATATTCTGCTTGAACAGAGACCTCGTCACCGACATTCAAATAATGTTGTTTTATATAATAATCAGCATTGTACTTTTTGCCAAATGTACGTCAATTGCGTATTTTTTACATTATAATACTATTAATGAAGTTCACAACATTGACCTCATGTTAAAATGACAAAACGTGACATTGTTTTCGTATATATTAGTGTTGTATTGATTTCGACTAATACTGAGACACACGATAATGCCTTCTGCATAAAATCGAGGTTGTTGTTAGGTTAATGTGTTACGATGTTCCGCACGGTTTCAATCGCAACGTATGTTTAAAAGTATGTTCAAATATGGATGGGTATGGGCGTAAAATCTTAAAAATAAGAACCTAGAATCTGTCTGCAGCACAGTATTCGAACAGTAGATAGACGAATACGGGGCCGATTTAAAAAAATCTGTTACATTATATACTTAAACATACAAAGGTACCGACGTTTCCAAATATCACACGTCGCCGATATTACATTTTCAATTTATGTTTAATTCTGTACGGTCATGTTTCGACGTAGCAACTATGGAAGAACAAAGCTCACCTTGCTTAGCCACATAATCTTAAAAGAGATAGATAGATACATACTCGATGACTCGAAGAACATCTTAGCACATACAATATAGTTTAAACAAACCCTTAAACACAGAAACATCACCTTAAAGAAAGGAGCTTACCGAAAGACAGCCTCCGTGGCGCAGAAGGCGAGTAGCCGGCTGTGAAGTGAGAGGCCACGGGTTCGATCCCCGCACCGAGACAATTGCTTGTGTGATCCACAAATATTTGTCTCGGGGTCTGGGTGTTGTGAGACCGAAAGTCTCTCGTAGTTCCTGATACCCACGACACAAGACTCGTATCTTACTGTGGGTCAAAACTATGTGTGTGACTGTTGGGTGTATTTATTTATTTATTTAAAAAGAGCACCTTTAAAGTCCCCTCAACTAACAAGAGACACAAAAAACGCACTTAACACACGCCCCACGTTTAAAACGCACGCGAACGTCAAAAAACTCAAATTGTTCATTTATACATTTTATAATCACCTTTGAACGGAACGGAAGTTAGGGGAGCTATTTGGACGCTTTTTGATGCGTTTTTTGTTCATAAAACACGCGTTTAATTGTGATCGCGTGTTCATGATATGTTTTGATTGGGGCGGTTTTTTGCGGTTTTACGCTAATTGAATGTTGTAGGTTACTTTTTTAGTTGTCACTTTATAGTGTGCGGTTTGTTAATAGGATTTTTTATTTATCGATGTAAATAGAATACGTTTATTTATCTGTTGTCAAGTAGCACAATTACATTTGAATAATCGCTACTTTTAGTGTTTAAAAAATTATTTATTCACCACATTTAAAGTGTTAACTCTTTTCGTAGTACTTAATTAGTTATCTTATTAAATGCTAATTGGTTATAACATAAAAATTAATTATAATGGCTGTGGTTATACTTATTATATACCGAATATATAATACTACTCATTTTTGTTGTAACACAGCTTTACCGTACTGGTAGGTCCTAGGTGGTAGGTCCCTCGTATGCGAGAAGCCGTCTGGGTTGTACCAACGCTTTATCTATTTCTGCCGCCAACAACAGCGTGTAAGCACTATTGTGTTTCGGTTTGAAGGACATCGAAGACAGTGAAATTACTGGGTATTATGAGAGTTAACATCTTGTGTTTCAGAGTGACGAGCACAGTTCAGTGCCATGCAGTGCTTTGTAATTCAAAGTATTGTGTGGTGTTGCTTCTGTTTATAGGCAGGCTTGGCGCTTACCATCAGGCGAGCGACTTGCTCTGCTCGTCATTCAATCAAATAAAGATAAAAGTGGAGTGTAAGTAGGCCACTAACATCTTAGACCCCAGGCCTACCTCACCTGCACACGGTAAGTACACTGTTGATTAGTGGACGAAGCAAAGGCGAAACTTGATTCCCGTAGCGGGTTGTGAAGGTCAGACCGCGTCTCGGCCCACATAATACCAAATCCATCGTCAAATCGTGATGGGAAGGCGAACCCTGACATCAACCGGAATAACGTCCGCCAGAAAGAAAAAGGTCCTAAAGCCCCAATTAGATGGAAATATTCATGCATTTCATTGGAAGTCATACACCACTAGCGAGAACATTGGAACATTGTAAACAGATCACGCTGTAGACAGTTTTGTCTATAGCTTGAATGGGCCGGCTTGACCGGATCGTTACCACTGTCTCACAGAAAACCGACGTAAAGTAGCGGCTTGCTGCTGCGTTTCGTACGGTGAGTGAGATATCCGGAGGCGCAAATCCCCCTCCCCTTCCCAATCCCCAATTATCCCTTTCCTTTAAGGTCGGCAACGCGCCCATGATTCCTCGGGTATTGTGGGCGTACATGGGCAGTGGAGATCACTTACCATCAGGTGACCCACTGGCCTAGCATAGGTCACTGTTTGGCCTATGCTATAAAAAAAACCTTAGTATAGAAACTATCCACATGGTCTAAATATTTGTCTTCTAAAAGAGCAGGTAATTTTTATAACTTTTACCCTCAAGAAATGCGGTCTCCCACATCGTTAGTTTTTACAAAAAAGTTATAAAGCAAAACGGCTTGTTTTAACACCTCGTGGCTCGCATCCATACCTCCGTCAACAGTAATCTGCGTTCAACAAAAAAAGTCCCTATTGTATAAAACCTGGGGCAATTAAGACATGGATGTTTAAAAAATAGAGGGGACTTTTTATCGCGTCACTTTTTTGTGGAAAGCGTGTACTAAATGGTGCTTACCTCGTGGATTACAGGTTAAATGGGGATCATGTTTTATTATGTTTTTTATTGCATTATGAAAGGGAGTGTAATGATTGGTGTATATCAAATCATATTAGGTTTGATGGACATAAGTGTTATAAACTGAAAGATAACGAATTCATTAAAGATCAAAATTATTTATAAATATATATGGTTACTTAGATTTGAGATAGAAATTATATTATAGCATATTTTTTACTCTAAAGGGCAATTACTTTACGCGGTCGCAAAAGAAAGGAGTAAACATTCAGTGGAATGCGGTTGCACTTTTAGACTTGAAATTAAAAGATTTTTATTTATTCATATAAAGTATAAATGTTAATAATTAAAAGTCGTAGAAATGAAGTTGTTCATTACTTAAGATTTAAAGAAGACACAAACATGTTATAGGTCAACTAATTTTACATAACTTCAAATTATATTCATATATACGAGATATTACGGCCTGCATAAAACGTGTGTTTATTATAACAAGCCCAAAACCGCATCGAACATTACAGCTGCCTAGCCTCTCATACTTTGGAGATTCAATGAAACAAAAAACCGTAGATATCTCAATATCCGTAATTTCTTTCGCGTGCCAGACACGCGTCTTCTCAATTGAGTTAGCATCTCCAAAATCAATTTCACGTACCATCGACGTGGATCTGCAGATAAGAATCAGTCCATTTTCCGCTACTAGCTCATCAAGATGTAACCGATCCCCATCAGATGTACCTAATCCGTTGCTCCAACCGTCATAGGGCTTGCACAAAAACCAATACCTTTAGCCGGCCAGTCAACAGCCCTCATCCTTTTGTCCACCTTTTTCGACTTCGGCGTACAATGCGAAATAATCTCCAAAAACTGACCCCAAAGAGTGTTCCGAATTGTCCCGAATGCGTGCCATCAAATCGGACAAAACTTAAATGTGGAGAAAAAAATCACGTATTTTTGGCACGTAATTTTTATGTGTTTCTACAGCGTGTTCCACAAAAACAAATTTTCAAAGATTTCATTAACAAAAGTTGAGATTTCTAGTAGATTATAGTTTTTTCTAGTATGTATTGAAATATTGATGCCAATTCTTATGAAATGTATCATCATCCACAAATATATTATTCCTCAGTTGTTAAAACGTTTGTAAAGTCGCTTAGTCATAAAAAAAATAAAATTAATTCAATTTTTTAATTATTCTCTCAAACACGTAATGGTGAATAATCACATCACATCCCGAAAGAGCCATTGTAAACAAAAATGTTACGTCCGTATTATACCAACACTTGTTGTAAAGAACAATTAATTATCTTTACCCGTAAGATATGCTACGTGTTTCTAAGTACATGTACTATAAATAAAGTATAATATGTATTACTCTCAAAGAGTTATTAATAGTTAACAATATAGACACAAGTGTAAAGTTGGGTTTACAAACTGTCGATTTAATTTAATTTTTATCTTACTAATTTAAATATATTTTTCAATAATATTAATGGTCTATATGTTACAATAAATGAATAAAGAAGGGTTGTTCAAGAATTCGAAAGTTCTCGTCGCTATGACGTGCTCTTATGTAACCACCAAAACTCTTAGTCTTTCCATATTTGCATACTCGTATTGTCTCAAACTTTATTAAAGAATATGAGACATTGAGAATAAATTTACTTTTTATGTTACACAATTTTAAAACATATTTTTCTTCTTATCGCTTTCATGACTATTTTTATGTACACAATTTAAACAATTAAATGTAGGTACCTAATTTAAGTACGTGAAAAGAAAAAACGTGTTTTTTCCAGCCTTGTAACAAAAACTTCAAGTCATTATCCCAGTATCGATTAAGCGATAGTCAAATTCAATGTGAGTAAGTTCAAAGAACTGAACATCGACTTTTTATATTTTCCATCACGATCAAATCTCGATGTCATTGATGTTTATTTAATAAAATGAACGTGAAGTAAATATGCAAATATACTTTACTTATGCTTTATATGACAGGAATAGCCAATTTTGTATAAATTATTATCTTTGCCTATACATAGACATTTACAAAATTTTCGCAAAAATAAATTTGGCATTTGCAAAAACTATACTTTGCAGAATTTTAATGTTTTTTTTATCTATGTGTACGGTTTACGTACTGGCAAACGCAGCGTTGGACGTCCACCTACACGGTGGACAGACGACCTGATAAAGATCGCAGGAAGTCGCTGGATGCAGGCCGCTTCCAACAGGTCGGTCTGGAAATCTTTGGGGGAGGCCTATGTTCAGCAGTATGTATGTATAATTTACATAATTTCACACATACGTTAAAATATTAGCAAGATAGCAAATTATATCGACTAAACTGTCTACAGTGTGGCTCTAACACTTAGAAAACTCGTACAGTAACTCGTAATTCTAAACTATGAATGATTTTTACAATATACCAATTTAATTTTAACATAAAAAATCCAATACATTACAATAATAACATAGAACTTTTGCACATGAAAATAAACTTGTTCTAGGGTAGCCCCGAACTGTTAGAATTTCATGATACAGCATTTTTAATAAAAAAAAGACTTACTTACATGTCTGTTAGTTGGAAAAAATATGTTCAAACATCCTGTATACTAACAATGTGCATGATGCCCACTCAATGGATTCAGCAGCTTGCCCCATGGCCGTGCGCTTTATAAAGGGATGGACGCACGCCGCTGTACCATGCGACACACCTGCTTACACCAAAAACGCATAAAAACCTACCGTGAGTGTAACCTAACCTTAAATTAACCATAGATGTATCCATTTAATATTTATAATTATAAAGATCTGGTAAAGGAATGTATGAAAGTATACGAATTTACCTGATTTATTAGGTAACTTAGACAGACTACTCCATCTCTCTTACCCTACTCTCTCTTGTGGGTAATTAGCCGAGATATGCTTTAATATAAGGCCAAATACTTAAACAGAATTTGTGATAGTTTCTTAAAATATTGTCAAGAATTGTAGTTTTGTAAAAGCGAACAAATCACAAATAAAAATCAACTACCTATATATACATATACGCACTCACGCCTGTAATCCCCCGAGGGTTAGGCAGAGATGTAACCAATAAACCCACAATTCGCTGAGCGTATTTCCATCCCATGATTTGATAGGGGGTGAGCCTATTGCCATACCGAGCCCAATTCCAGACTGATACTGAGCATTTCGTGATAGCAGAACACAGTATCACTTTATCTGACCCGGGGATCGAACCCGAGACCTCAGCATAGCAGTCGTACCGTGTACTCAATACAACTGCGCCACCGAGGCAATCAACTAATTACTCAATGAAATATCACAAACACACATCTTAAAAAGTTTCATTGCGTATATAAAAGCTGAAGAAATATTATGAGAGGTCGTGCGCTTATAACGAGCGAGCGAGGCGGATCAATATCGCTGGCCGTTTCATCACGTCGATGGGAAAAAAGAGGAAAAAAAATACATAACTTTTTAGGGGCCGGCCGTCATCCACCGCCGCCCAACCCCACAGGGGGAGACGCGGCGGAATATGTGGAAAAAATATAAAATACACGAGCTCTAGCGCGTGCTTACAATACGCTATAAAATATCGTATGAAATTTATATAAAAGTGGCTTTGTTGGCACGGGCGGGGAAAAAAACCTCCTTTGATTCACTTCGATCCGTCTCAATGGACCCGGACGTTGGGGTTGTTTTGATGTGTTTAGGGAACCGGAATGTGCACGCTACTTATGAGTGCGGCATATTATTATTTTATAATTGTAATACAACACAGAATTGAATTTAAGGTATTATTTGCAAAAATGCAGGCTCTGTGGCACAGTGAGCGAGTAGATGGCTGTGAAGCGAGAGGCCACAGGTTCGATTCGGTCTGCCAACCCGCATTAGGCCAGCGTGGTGGACTAAGGTCTAATCTCTCTTATTTGTAGAGAAGGCCCGTGCCCAGCAATGGGACAGTATAATACAAGGCTCATATTATTATTCAATATTTCACTTTGCTATTTGTGCTACAATTATTTCTTGAAAAATCTGACGCTAAATTTGGTTGTATATTGTGCGAGCCGCCGCACCATCTGACCCCACAACCCGCAACGAGAACCAAGTTTCGGCATTGCCTCATCCGTTAACCAGTAGAGGGTGCCACGTGCAGGCGAGATTGGCTTTGACCATATGATGTTGGTGGCCCACTTACAGTGGAGGATTTAGGTACAGGATTTCTTCAACATTAATTAACGATAATATTAAGTTTAGCATAAGTAGGTAGGTGATGGGTCCCTTGTATGCGACAGGTAGCGCGGTGTATATTTCTGTCGTCAAGCAGCAGCTAACTAAGCACAAGTCCTAGTAAATAGAATATTGTAGCCAGTCAAATTATTGGGCATTACGATATTTAACAACCTATCTCGGGGTGACGAACGCAGTCCAACGCATTACTTTATAATTAGAAATTCTGATTGCTGTTACTCCCGTTTATGGGTAGGCATCACGCCCACAATACCAGCAGAATCATGGACGCGTAGCTAATATTAAAGGATAAGGATAATTAAGGAATTGGGAGAGAGAGGAGATTTGGGCCTCCGGATATCTCAACTATCGTACAAAATGCAACAAACCGTTACTTTGCGTAGTTTTTCTGTGAGACAGTGCAACAACCCGGGCGAGCAAACATGCTGAAGACAAAACTGTTAACAGCGTGGCTCTACCACTCAAATCGCACAATTTCTTAAACCAGTACTCTATAGACGTGACTATAGGCTTCAGTATCGATATAGTACGAAACCATGCGGCCCAGAGTCGTTAATATCAAACAGACTTTATCAATATATTAAACCCCAATTTTTTGTTATTTTCATGGGTCTTTGATATCGAATTGACATTTCAGCTGACTGGGTCACCGAGGGTGTCCGCGCAACGGAAACAGCCATCAGCCAACAATGATCCCGCGACTATCACAACTCAAAATACATTGTAATGTTGGAAAAAATATCAACATCTGGCCATTGTCTACTCTGTCGCGGGGGAGTAAGGACACAGAATAAGATATTCGTAGATACGACGGCACTTTATAGGTTCTTTGATATGTAGGGTATAATAATAATGTATGTATTATGTATATTTTCTATTTATTATATATATAACAAATTTGCATTTGCAACACCACAAACTTTCTTTTTTAAATTTTTCTTTACAGTGCTTCTAAGATTGTATGACTTCTTCATTAGATTTGTCACGTATTTATGTTATTTATTTTATTTATTTATGAAAGATAGATATTAAATACATATTACTTATACTGAATTAACTGTGAACATAACACAACATTAGGTAAATAATGCGAAAATTCTATCCGAATCGTTCGAGCTTGTAGAGCGTAGAGTTCGTATAGCGTTCTACTGAGAGTAGAAATTTTACAAATGCCTCTTCGGTCTATTATTTATAGTGCTGATTTAATTAGACAAACCTACTTCTCTAATACCCCTCCCTCCTTTATAAACCCAATAAAACAAATACGGCTAATTTACATGATAGTTAAAACCAAATACTTAAACTTTTTAAGTACATACTTGTGTGTGATAAAAATAAACATATTTAGAGCTGTGTATAAATTAGCTTACGGTTCTAAGTTAATTAGAGAATACCTCTTATTACAGCATAAGGCTTAAATTAAAACTGAATTGAATTAAAAACTATATTCTAATCATACGTATGACTACCTATATGCCAACTTAGGTATAAGTATAGGCAGATACAAATTGTACATGGCGTAGTTCTCCATGCATCGTGTATCCTATCTACAAATCATTATTCTCGAAGGTAGAATAAAATAAATAAATAACAAAACGTCGCCACCGCACGCGTCATTATTCAAGCGCGATTGACAAGCACTTCCATAGGCCTGCGGTACCCGCTCGCGAGTTTCAATAATACGCCTACTTATTGCTGCTGAGCAAAGTGCTGCCTACCTAAACTATTTTGATACTTTGGTGAAAAAAATATAAGTAAACTTTAGTATTGATTTTACGAACGATTAGAATAGCCATACCTATCCAAGAGATATAACAAATAGTCAAATAATTATTTATACGTATTAAGTAAACAAAGGTATTAATTTGAAAAGCGGGTAGGTATATCTTTGATTGCCTATTAAATAATTATCTGGAAAAAGTAATAGAGGTGTAGATTAAATTTAATTTATGTCAACAAAATGAAACTGCTTAATAAGCATGATAACGGGATAATAGATTATGTACATGAAATGTAGCTACTCTAATTCAGTTACAGGTTTATAATTGAGTGCTATTGAGTGCATACATTTTGGGTCATCAGGTAGGTACTGAATAAAAAGCAAAGATTTAATAATATGATGAAGGTATTTACTATTTTATATACGACAAATGATTAAGTTAAAAAAATATTCGTTTAAGCCAAGTATCAAGATCATACGCATGCAGCAACTGTCGCAGATTTTTCTAAGACGTGTGCTATCGAGAACAACGGTGGCGAATCGAAAACTTCATGAATAAATATAAATTCGATATTCCTTTTGAATAAAAATGTCGAATAAAAAGGTGATTTATCATCCACGTCCATTCACCCGAGTCTTTTATAACTTTTAAATAAACATCGTTTTTAGGATGACGTACAAAATGGCGCGTAGCGAATTTAACTTTTTTTATAAAACCTTTTTGGCAGGACAAGGGTAGCTAATGAGTGGGACACCCACACACTTCGATGACTAGACATTTTTACTTAGCAAATACTCCATGAATCTTTTGTAGACAACAGTACCTTACCCAGAAACAAATATTGCGCAGAGACATTTAATACCTAAAGGAGTTCTTCTCAATTGAATGTTGCAATTAGGCACTTGTAGGTAAAAATATTACCTATTACCTATGAAAAATTACATCTAACTAGTTTTAACTCTCTCCGCTCGCGAGACTCTGTTTGTGTATTACACCCCTCGGGGACGTAGACGTATCCTACCCCAATCCGACCGTGGTCGATGGTAGGTACGCGTCGGAAACAAATTCTTTTCACCTCCTTTCT
Organism: Amorpha juglandis; assembly: GCA_949126905.1. NCBI lineage: Eukaryota > Metazoa > Arthropoda > Insecta > Lepidoptera > Sphingidae > Amorpha > Amorpha juglandis. The sequence goes on from OX421368.1 coordinate 4,412,916, forward strand.
CGTCGTCTGTTACCTATAAACTTGTTTCCCCATGTTATTAAAACAAAAGACACAATGCAACGCCAATTAACAACAATTAACAATTAAATAATCGCAAATTAGCCAAATTGGTTGGCAGTTAATTGATCATTTTATAATAGGGTAGACCGGGGACAATTGTAGCATATTTTGGTTAGCGTTAAATTTTGAGTTTATTATTAATATTGTGTCAAAAGTGTCAATAACCATTGATACGTAGTTTATTCGGCTATAAGTTCGCATTATCTTTAGACGTGTAGGAATAATACAATCATAGATATTAAGCATTAAAGCGGACTGAGTGAACTGGTACAAATGTCCCCGCCAGTGGGTTAATTGTACCAGCGATGTAATTTAATAAAACTCAGTGTTATCATTACATAAATATACTTCTCTAAATGGTAATATCCCAACAGAATAGCTTGTAATCTAATGACAAACAAAATACAGTCAACTTCGTAAGGTTAATCAATATAAAAATTAAAAACATAAAACAATAGTTTTCTCACCCTAAACGATAATAACTAAATTAAAGATTACAACAAAGTATTCTTATAAGTTCTTATTAAGTATTGACCATCATATTTGTGGTGTCGTATATTTATAATTAGTCAAAAACAACGAAAATCACAAATCAAAATATTGTATGGTAAAGCATGTGGAACGATTGTCCCCATGGTACAATTGTCCCTTGCATACTTAATTTTATCATTTTTTTTATTATGTATAGCTACTCAGTCCAGCACAATTTTATCCCATCGATGCCAAGCTCCGTGTGTGGATTTTTCTCTTTTCTTTTTATATCTAATTAGAGAAACATGGCACAACCTAAACATAGACCTAAACATAGACCTAAACATAGCTGTGTGTATAGATTTTCCGGTTTGGATTTCCTAATATGCTTTTTCGTAGAAAAGTATCTTTCGACGTTCTATCAGTCTTTCTTGTTCTATAACGCGGCATCTGTTAAAAAATAAACTTTATGAATAACAATGGAAAGCATAGTTCAGCCATTTTTTTATTTAAGTTTTAACTTGAACAATTCTTAAGACGACATGATACCAATGGGTGATTCTCCGTTTTGGCGAAAAACCTTTTTCCGGCGGTATTGCATTTTGCTAAAAACACTTACACACTAAAAGCGTGTTGCTAATTAATACTCATGAACCGAACTTGAAGTCGCAACATTTAATTTAGTGCTTAAACAAATCATAAACAAAGATTTTTATCAAAATAGCACGTAAATCGTCATTCACCTCCGTTTCCAAACATATATCAGTAACAGTTTCAGTGTCGTGATTTATACAAGCGACTGAATAAAAAATATATAACGATATTTTTAAACCATTGAATAACATATCTTCTTAAAATAAAATAATAATGTGAAATTTATTAAAAAAAAATATGTTTTTCTCTTGCCTAAAATTTTGTCACAAGCAAAACGTCATTAATCGCATCCAAGTTGTCGAATAGGGTATTTATCAAAGTTAAACATGAAATTTATATGTGACGCAACCCACCCCTCCCGTGATGCATACGGTACCCGTGACCGATACGCCGAAGGAGATACACGCGTTATTTTTGCCTAAATTTAGCCAACATTTTCAGTTCTCCAGAATTTGTCACAAAAATTGTCATTTGTTTCATCAAACTTATCTAGATAATGTGTAATGCACTGTTGTTCAATAAGAAATTATTTTATTATACTATCATGATTAAGTCTTTACGCGAAAATCTTTACTTGCAATCTCGTTTTATAAACATGTCTCAACAATTCTAAGTAAAATCCGTCATTATTCGCTACGTCATTTGTGGCAAAATTGTTGTTACTCCTAATGACCCATGTTGAACAAAATGACTGTACGTAAAGAAATAATTATTTTCATAGACACATATTTTAATAACCGTTTGTGAGATCCTTATTGAGGTGAAGTAAACAACAAAAATAATCATTTAAATGATTTTTATTACAAATTTGTACCATTATAATTTAAAAAAAAATTACGTTTTGAAAGATTTGAAGAATTTGAAAGATTATTTATTCATAATTTAAAAATGGCACAGGACTCGTATTTATTGCATGCTGGCATGCCCTCTTATATCCGTTCTTAGTATAATGGTTAACGATTGAGCCATAATTATGGTAAATAGAAATTATTTTTGTAATTTTTCTTTTTCTTTCTAGACGATTTTGTATTTGTTTTGTATATGTTTCATTTATAAGATTGTGCATTGTCCAGGTAATCCAAAAACTCAAAGAAAATTTAAATGTAATTGAAGCACTGATTCATGTAGATTTTTCAGAAAATTACTCTCTGAAATTTTCAAAAGTGCAATCGATGTATTTTATATCCATCATTGTTATTTATACTCATATTTTTTCAACTGGAAGCGTGTCTCCAACGTCGTTTTTTACAGTTAGTAAATGTCTTCGCTATGATGTTCCTGCTATTTGGGCACATTTAGATCCACTCATAGAAGAAGTTAAGGCATTGAATCCTTTCATAGATACAATGCATTGTTTATCAGATTCACCTTCGTATTGTAACATAGGAACAAAAGTATGTTTTACGTAATTAGCCAATTAGGGTTTAACCACGAGCTTAGCAGAATCACGTGGAACTATTCAGAAGCAGGCCACGGCAAAGGTGCCCCTGGTGGTGTAGGTGCGACTGTCAAAAGGACAGCCGATCAAATGGTTTACTTTGGTTGGGATGTCGGGTCGTTCAAACAATTTTATGAATAGATTGAAAACTAAGTAAACATAATAGTAAAAAATGTTGAAGAAAAGGATATTTTAAGCAAAGAAAAACTGATCCCGTTTAATTTAAAACCATTCAAAGGCACATTGTCTGTTTATCAGGTTTTATAGGATAAATTTGTGAACAGGACGATTTTGAGAAGTATGAGTAGCTTTCTGTGTGAATTTTTTGAAATATGTGTACATGGAAAGCATCTTGGGTCGATAATTAACATACCAGATTCAAAAAAAGAAAAAAAATATCCAGAAATAGTGCTTCTTACTAGTCAGGTTAATCCAAAGGTCAAAATTCTATCTGATATCAATGTCACCTATCTGATTACTTCATCAACACTTCAAAAATGGCGTTAGGCGTAATACCTTGTCTTATACCGAACACCCCTTCTTAAAAACACACAATCTTTTATAAGAGCAACTACCACACTCACAAACGTGAATTAACGTTGATTGTCAAGTAATTTCTTAGATTACGATTATTTCTACACTCAGAGACAGTTACTGCTTTACCAGCCACTGAGTATACAAATAATCATAATTGACGTCTCTGAGAAATAACTGAATTTTAAAATATTACTAATAAATACTTAAGCTTAATTGACGTTTCTGAGGACGAAAGATAGTTTTAATTTTTAAAATTGTAACAGATACGATGTAATTACTGTATGGAGCTGCTCGGTCTGATTAGGTCAGCATATTAATTGTTTAATTAAAGAAAAAACGGAATGGACAATATTGGGCATATAGGCAAAGTTGTGGCAAAGTGTACTGTTAGTATTTTGTAGTTGATTTCGAAATGAAAATGTATAGTAAAAAAACTTGCTAATGTAACGCGACGTACGCGCACCGGGCCGAAAGGCTCGTGTTCAGATCCTAAGTTAATTTCCGCGTCCCGCCAACCCTTCCGCCGCAAGGCCGCGCCGGGAGGATCACGCCACCGCTCGCCGGTCGAGCGAAAGCATTAGAAAGTGTGTCCACGCACATCAATTCGCCGATTCCGCGACCGCGACCCGCGCCCCACGTTGGGCGCCACTATAACTGTCCACTACGGGGCGGTTACTAAACAAAACTCACGTCACGTACAAAATGTTTTTATTATAAAAATTACATTGATATTAAGGCTCAACTTATATATTTGACGACCGTAGTAGGCGAAAGAGCGCGAGTTATTTCTAATGCTCTCGCGCGACTGGCGAACGGTGGCGTGATCCTCCCGGCGCGGTGCTGGGGAGGGAGGGTTGGCGGGACCCGGGAATACGGAGCTGGACACGACCCTTTCGGCCCGGCGCGCGGGCGTCGCGTTACACTAATAATAATAATTAACCTAAAATCGGGAGACAAAATACTTATTTTTTTATTTTCTGTAATTGTATTGTGATTATATATAATTATGATAATGCCAAAAATTTAAGTTTTTAATTAATGTTAATTTTTTTGGGTCGATTTTGATCTTTTTCTCATTCTGTGTAACATAAAGTCATTATCATCACCAAAATTATCATTCATCGGAGGTGTACGTCATTATCCTCAACATGTCAATTTCTTTCGATTAGATTATCTCGTAAAATAAAAGAAAGTTTTATGGGCCTTTTATATTATTTTGTTGACAATAGTGTGTACAATTTACCTAGCCGCAAAAAAAAAGAATTTTCAGGGGTTTTACAAAAAATCATAAAACCTGTCAAAAATAACATTTTTCCGCGAAACACCCCAATACCCAAACCGAATGCAACCATTTTTCATAAATTCGTCAAAAAATTTCGTCATAAATTCCAAACCACTCATATGAAAGACACGTAGTCCGATTTGTAAAAAAATAAATAATAGTTAAAAAAAACTAAAAAACACGCTTTTATAGAAAGTCTAACTAAAAAATAGAAAATAAATTTGAAGAAAACAATGTATTTTATTGCAAAAAAAGCGTGGGGTGCATGGTGTCAATAGTTATAATTATTGTATTGACAGATATAAGTAGAAGGATTATCATTTAGATAGTATCTTAGAAAGCACCCCACGCTTTTTTTACAATAAAATACATTGTTTTCTTCAAATTTATTTTCTATTTTTTAGTTAGACTTTCTATAAAAGCGTGTTTTTTAGTTTTTTAAACTATTATTTTTTTTTATTTTTTTAGTTAAAATATAAATATATTGTAGTCGGTTGAGGTCCGAATATCAAAAAAGCGCCATCTATTGACGCTCTTAGATACTACGACATTCCCTATAATTAGCAAAGGTCCAGAGAGTATAATTTCAATTGAAGCAGATTGACAATCTATTGACGCAATCTTATGCGTCGTGTAGATGGCGCTAAACTAAACTACACAACAATTATTTATAATTATTAATCACAATTTGCAATACTTTTTTTTATATATATAATATTGCATTGTCATTGGTCCTTGATAAGTATGCCAAATTTCAATTTAATCCGACGTTTTAAAGGAGGTCAAAATCACGTTCAAAGACAAGTTACAGACAAACATACCAACCTACCAACATACCTACGTCTGAAGCTAATAAAAGCGTGTTAAAAAAGCGTGTTAAAAAAGACTATTATCGCTGAATTGCGTCTCTTAATACTGCAGTTCCCAATTGTTAACAATAAGTACAGTTACACATATTTAATCCCAATGATCTTTATCTTCTAAATTCTAACTGCTGGTGTGCCTGTCTCGGTCATCCGCCTGTCCTGTCGCATGCCTTTCGATTTGTTTCTGCCCTCTTCGGAGTGTGAAGAAGCATTTCTACAGGCCGGCATGATTTTGATGACCGCCGATAAACTCATTATTGTCGGTTGCCGCTGGTCTTTTTGGAATGCGCTTCACTTACCATTAGGTGCAGCGCAGACACTTTACCGTGTTCGCTAAAAAATATAGTTAATTAAGTTATGAATTAAAGTTATAGTTAAAATAAATATATATTATAAATAAATATATATATTAAAAATAAATATATATATAATATGGGGTCAATTTTACCACGGGGACAATTGTACCGTTACAAACGTCCCCGAAATATTGCTACAATTGTCCCCATATACTCATTTCATGGATAATATAAAAAATCTCCTAAATTTAAACTTGAATCTTAATAAATACGTTTACAAATAAGAGATACAATAGTGAGAAATGTTTAAACTTACACTTACTTAAAAATGATGTTTTGATTTCCTGCTATGACCAATGATAATAGATGGAAAAAACTTACTTTGACTGCACCAAAATTTCATCTCGCCGTCATAAGCGTCTGCGTCGAGCCACACGCGCCAGCAGCTGATAGTTAGTCGGCAAGCAACCAAGGGGGGCGCCAAGGGGAACGGAATGTGTGTGTGAGGTGTAGTTAAAAAAATATTCCCCTTGGTACTACCGTACCCTGCTACAAATGTACCCGGTCTACCCTATGTTGGAAAATCAAATATACTGGAATGTCCTAAAGTCCAAAAAAAAGGCCACAATCATAAGTTGGCGGTGGAAGTTTTTGAACTAATTGAAAATTTATACTTTTTATCCGCCTATTCTCTATATATGCACTGAATTTCCCAAATATAACAAAACATCATATAAAAGTTATAAGATAATATTTAAATTTCTGTAAATACATACAGTCAACCTGGGTAACTTTGGCTCACTTTAGAGGTAATTTATAGTAGTACGGATTTACTTTTATTGTTATTTGTCATAAATGAGTGTTTCTAGTGGGATATTGGCCTTTATAATCTAAATTTCTGTGTTATTTACCAAAACGATAAATAAAAGACCCTTAAATTACCAAAAATTTGGTGAGCCAAAGTTACACTGACATTTGGGTAACATTAATAAGTATGAGGAGTTGATGAAGAAAATCTCTAATTTATGTAGTTTTTTTTACTCCTCGGTAAGATTAGCTTGTCATATTGATAAAAAAAATACATTTCGTTTATATCACTATCTCCTTTTTAGTGGCAACGTAGGGTTGCCATATTAATACAATATTAAACTGCCTGGTTTATCGAAATCAACTTCTATTTAATGGACCTCTTAAATCAAGTTATTATTGTATTAATCAGGTTTTGATGTACTTATAATCACTGAGCAATGCCTAAAATAATAAAAAATAATAAAACTCAATCACATATAAAAAAGAAACATAATATCGGCTCTCAATTCCCCCATACCATGTATAGAAATTGATCATCAATCGCATAAGAATCGCCTCGTTTTGTGATTTTAGATCGACTAACTATATTTCGGGGGTGACAATTAAATATGTCAAGCTTTGATGGCCACTTCCGCCCTTCAAAACTTTTTTGGATAATTTAAATTTTCACGCATTGTCTGTCCTCGCCCCGAGCTAATGTTACCCCAAATGGTCTGAAAATTAAACGGATCGAAGATTAATTAAAGATTTTTTTAAAAATCTATCAATATCGCGGGATATTTCAGTGTTATTACATAAAAAACATATGATTCTTCAACATAAGACTGAACTCGCCTTCTGTAGTTCTTCTGTAGTAACTGCTATACACAACTTTTTAGCAAGTTTATTTTTAACTCTATTTACCGCCAAATTTTGAATGATGAGAAATAAATATATATTTGACAAATGTCAAATGTCAGTGCAGGTTTCGTTCAAAAACACTTTTTGCCTTCATAGATTAAACAACTTATTATTATACAGTGATTCAGTAAACAGAGAAAAAATTAAACGTTCAAATACAAGTTAGTGAGTCAATGTTACATTGAAAGCTAAAGTTACCCAGGTTGACTGTATTTAAAACCGTGCACAATCAAATTAAGATTATGGAACTTTAAAGTCTGCCTGAAATGGAACAAGTATGCATGATTTGACTGTTTCATTTGACGTTTAGCTTTGACATAGGGCTGCCATATTATACTAATGGATACAAAACTGTTTCTTTAGATTGTTGATTGTATCCTCTTTGTAATGGCTTAATTATTTAATAAAGTAGTAATTAGTAAAGTAATAAAGTAAATTTGAATATCGTGGAATCTTATATATAATTGAATACATAAAAAACAAACGGAGGTGTAAATGATAAATCAATAATTTTTGTATTAATTTTTTACTCTACTACTATTTATAGGATCTATAGTCCCTGTGGAAGTTAAAATTATTTTGATTTTTGTTATATCACGCCAAATACTCAAATCACTATTCAGGTTTCTTTCCAATGTTATTTTTGTTCTTTGTTTTAATTTACGTGTTGTCATGATGTGAGTAAGAAAGATATCTTTTGGTCAATACCAAAAATTGGAAAGTAGGAATTGATGTGATTTTGAAACGCTGTTTCTTCTTTCATATTGAGTTTCGTTTGTTGATAATTTGTATTTTGGGTTCTGTGAATAGTAGGAGTGACATAATACCGACCGTAAATGAAAAGCATTATTTTGGAACTTTGTACATCTCGAAAAAGTCTCTGTAATATTCTCAAGCTGCCGATTACTATGACGAGATTGTCACAACGACGTTTTTATTACTCACCCCTAGAATAAAATTAAAATTTAATTTTAAATTGCTCTACTGGCAACCCTAGCTTTGACAGCAGAATTTGTCGCCGGAATTGTATCGTGACTTTCAAAAAACATAAACTATTCTATTTTATTTAGAACTAAAACATGTAAGTGTTTAATCTTTAAGTTCTTTGTCGTTTTGTGCCATTAAAGCTTCATTATATTGTTTTAATGAGATTTTAAAACAACCTGTTCGTACAACGCTATACCACAACAATCAACAAAAGAACCATAATTTACTTATATCAATCCTCGATTAACCAACCAAAACCCATCCAATTCACACACAAATCTCATTTCCAGTAAAATGGCGACATCCGTAGTCAATACATACACAGACCCGTGCCTGCCGGAATGGATGAACGCGCCTCACAGCACTGGCACGTCGATCATGGCGTGCGAGTTCGACGGCGGGGTGGTCATCGGCGCCGACTCCCGCACCACCACGGGCGCGTATATCGCTAACAGAGTGACCGACAAGCTGACCCGGATAACCGATCATATTTACTGCTGTCGGTCGGGATCGGCCGCCGATACTCAAGCAATAGCTGATATCGTTACTTATCATTTGAGTAAGTATTTGGTATCCGTTATTTTGTAAATAGGGGTATTGGGGAGAGTGACTATCCATACTTTACTACCATATTTTTAAATTAGTCTAAATGAAGAAATAAGTAGGTGAGCAACCAGATGGTAAGCGTCTCGTCACAGAAGTAACACCACACAGATCTTCAATTATAAGCCACTCCATGGCACCGGACTTCATTACCCCCCTGAGACAAGTTAAGTCTCCTAATGTGCAGTAATTTCATTGCCTTCAATGTCCTTCAAATAGAAACAGTGCTAAAACTGTTGCTTAGTTGTAGAAATAGACAAAGAGGTGGTAAATCCGGACAAACTTGCATATGGGGGACCTACCACTGTGTTGACAAAATTCATTGTATTAGCAATTTCTTATGCAATGCATCTACATCTGCTTTATAATAAAGTGTTTATTATAAATACAATACTCAAAACAACTTGGCAGAACTAAAGATAGTCACAAGCTTTGTCATAGCTATTGTTTTCAGAAAAATTTACTAACTTCAACCAGGATCAGTTATATTTTGTCTTTGTAACAGTAATTATCTTTATAATAGTACTCTGGGCTGATAATAATTATTTTTTGAAATAAAACTAATTTAAACGGATTTTATTGCTGTTTTTTATTGTAATTTGGGTCCTGACATTTCGAAAGCTATATAAATCCGTTTAAATTAGTTTTATTTCAATGAGTAACATTCGCGTAAACGTAAAAAATCATAATGATTGTTTTAATATAGAAAAACCCAATATCACTTTATCCAACCCAATACAACTGTGCCATAGAGGCAGTCGGCAGTTTAATAGCCATTTGGGAATTCTTTTGCACTTCAAACGCAGTACAGTAGAATCCCGATTATCCGGACCTCGATTATCCGGATATCCTATTATCCGGACTCATTCTTCACGGCTCTAATTACCGCCGTAAAAATGATTTGACACCGCAACGAGACATTTTACGACGAGTGTTTTTCCTTCCTCTGAACTGTAGTGCTGCTCTCATTTGTGTGCGCGATAGTGTTTGCTATTATTTCATTTTAACACGTTCACTGTGCATGACCCATCGATGGGGCATTTTGAGATCCTCATCGTACGTGCATGCACCATCGGTGGGTCATGAGCCCCTCGCAAGTTTAAAGGTTTGTAACTCTATGCTCGTGTGAGTTTTTACACTTATATTAGTTTACATGTGTGAGCAACGAACTAAAAAAGAGATTTACGTGAAAACCGGATAACTTTTTTAATAAGGGTTCCCAGTATTCACTATCAAAAATGCGTGTATTTTGGATAATAATAAAACAAAGTCTTAATCAAATTTATTAGATTTTTTATCAGTATCTGTATTTTTGTGAGCGGTAGAGCCACGCTGTAGACAGTTTTGTCTACAGCATGAATGAGCTGGCTTCACCAGGTCGTTACCACTGTCTCACAGAAAACCGATGTAAAGTAGCGGCTTACTGCTGCGTTTCGTACGGTGAGTGAGATATCCGGAAACCCAAATCCCCTCCCCTTCCCAATCCCTAATTATCCCTTTCCTTTAAGGTCGGCAACGCGCCCATGATTCTTTTGGTGGTGGGCGAACATGGCCGGTGGAGATCACTTACTATCAGGTGACCCACTTGATCGTTTACCTGCCTATGCTATGAAAAAAAAAATTGGCAACTATTAAAACAATTCAAATATAAAGCTGTATTGCACCCTAGACACTCCAGATCCGTTTTTTTTTACTTTACGGGCTGCTTCTACTGCCGTACGGCCTTCCTCAATCAAAACTCTGTAACAGCCAGTGCAACGTTTCGTGAAGATACAACAAATATTCAAATTAACTAGCATCCATCAAGAGGTCATACGTGCATGCCCCATGCTAGGGGCATGAAGCAAAGAGGTCATACATCTATGACCCACGGGTGGTTCATTCGTTAAAATGTTTTTTTTTATATGAAGGGGGGTTTTAACATAAAAAATAATGATAAGGTATGTCATTTTTATATGTAATACAGTATACAATTCCCAATTTGTGTTTGCACGTATGAGAGTTGTCTCATAACTATAGCTACACAGTTAACGTGGTAATTGATAGCATCCAACTAATAGGTTGTATTTTTTTACATTTCTGTTTACGTTTTGTGTTAGAAATCTACAATGTCTAAGCGAAAAAGAGTAATGTTATCTCTCAATGACTGCCCTGAATTCCACATTTTAACTGATGAAGAACTCATTAACAATAATTTGAAAAGTAACGATAAAGAAGATGAAGAAGAGACTGAAACTGGTGATGTATGTGAAGCTATTGGAGCTCTAGCGCTTTTAAATGGTTTGAAAGACAGGACAATTTGGATCCCATACAGTTATTAAAACTGAAGCGTATTTTTTTTTTATCCGAGCACGGCAAAGTGACTGCACTACACCTGATGGTAAGCGTAGTGCAGTCCAAAAAACCAGCGACCACCGACAAACACTGAGTTTATCGGTGGTCACCAGAATCATACCGGCCTGTATAATGCTTTTTCCCTCTTCGGAGGGAAGAAGCAAATCGAGAGGCCTGCTACAGGACAGGCGGATGACCGATGGCAGGCACAATAATACAAGAATGTACCATTGTACCCGCCCCAACCAACCATCAAGTCATGTCGCAAGCCCCTCGGTAGAACCGGATATACACTGGCTGACCCTGGAACGCGACCCACACAAGGTGGGCCACTATGGCAGGTTTTAACATCAGTGTACGGTGGTCGCTATCCGGTCGGGTACGAATATCCTCCCACCAGCAAAGTATCAGGGACTTGGCCGCAATGAAAAGATTTTTTTTATTTGATTGAATGACGAGACGAGCAAGGCGCTCGCCTGATGGTAAGAGTCACGCCTACCTATAAGCAGAAGCAACACCACACAGAACTTTGAATTACAAAGCACTGCATGGTGCTGAACTGCGCTCGTCACCCCAAGACATAAGATGTTGAGTTTCATAATACCCAGTAATTTCTTTGGCTTCAATATCCTTTAAACCGAAACACAACAGTGCTTACACACTGTTGCTTGGCGGCAGAAATAGACAATGCGGTGGTACCAACCCAGATGGCCTCTCGCATACGAGGGATCTACCACGTTGTAAAATGTGATTCATTACGTCAAAGATTAATCACAAATTATTTCCAACCAACATTTTAAATTACATAGCCTACTCGATTTTTTTTATATGTATGTCCCTTTCTATAACAAAAAAGTTATTAAAAATTGATTATTGTTTTATTTGACTTTGAAATCGATTATCCGGATTTTCGATTATCCGGAATACCCCTGGTTTTAATTGATCCGGATAATCGGGATTCTACTGTAATTGCACATTGTGCCTAGAATAACATATTTGTATTACCAGGGCCTTTTCCTGTCACATTGCTTCACCATCTACGGCACATGTTTTTAGATTTTGAATAAAGTTTATAATTCCCATTAAACTCAATTGAATTGGAATTTAATTTTCCAGATTTCCACAAGATGGAGCTGGGAGAGCCACCACTGGTAGAGACAGCGGCGGCGATATTCCGTGAGCTGTGTTATAACTACCGTGACTCACTTGTGGCGGGTATTCTTGTTGCTGGCTGGGACAAGAAAAAAGGAGGTGGGTATTCAAAACTACAAATGTTTTATTCAAACTTGACAATAGTCTTTTGATGTTTGGGTCCCACAGACCGAAGATATAAATAAAATGTACTAGGATGCTCTCATAAATTAGTAAAACTTCTGTAAATTAAGTTAAGCTGATGACTTTATCCCCAAAGTGGACTGGACAAAACCACCATTGAAGTTTTAAATTAGTGAAAATGTAAGCAAAGTCAGGCTTTAATCCTAGGTTATTGTAGGCTGTAAACATTTAATTTTGTGATGACTTGGCATTTATTTTCGCCCAGAATTATACCAGCCTGTCGATATATAAAGGGGTACACATAGTTATAGAGTGTACCTGATTATTTTTGTACCTGACTGAATAGCAACCATTGTATGTATGGTGAAAAACCGTGAGTGATGAGGCACTTACTGGGGTCAGTCAGTGTATATCCAATAACTTTAGGCCAGCATAATTCTGCCGATCGTCGAGGGACCCAAGGTCTCTTAATGGTCAACATTATATTTCAACTGCACTGGTATTAACATCAGATTTAATGCACAATATATCCTGATATTTTATGAGCTAAGTGTGAAGAAAAGGAGCAGATAACAAAGATCAGGTCCAGTATGTGAATAAAAAAATACTTTGCAGTCATTTAAAAAGAAATTTTTTTTTGTACCTTGTTTAATCTGCAATCAGTCGCAAGACTATAATCAGATGCGTTGAATGAATTTTGTCTTTTTGGCAAGTTAAAGCCACTGCCCCAACACATCTTATTTATATAGCACATTGGCTCTGTTCAATCGCTTTATTGGAAGTGGTTGCAAAAGCACTTTTGTTACTGGATTCGGGTGGTTAACTAATCTGTCTGTATATTTTATTAAAAAAAAATAACATACAATTCTTTCTCATACTTCTTTTTTATTACAGCCCAAATCTACTCTGTACCTATTGGTGGTATGGTGCAGCGTCAAGCCGTCTCCATCGGTGGTTCTGGCTCCACATATGTTTACGGCTATGTAGACGCCAACTTCAAACCCAACATGACTAAACAGGAAGCTATGAAATTTGTCACTGACACCCTGACGCTGGCTATACTCCGTGATGGATCGTCTGGTGGTGTGGTGCGTCTCGGAGTCATTACCGAGGCTGGAGTAGAACGCTCGGTAATCCTGGGCGATCAGCTACCTAAATTCTATGAAGGTTGAATATTTCTATTTTATATAAGGTAATTAAATTGTATTAAACTTGATGTTTGTTTTTTTACCAAGTATTTCATGAAAGATGTGTTAATACACTTTTTAAGAAACTTCTGTTCACACTGCCTGAGCAAATAATTCAAAAAATAAAACTCGTTCAAAAACAAACCACTAATGGTGCTGTCACACCGATGTTATAAAATGTTAACAAAAACATTTTCTAACATTTTTTAACATTTGCTAACATTATCTAACATTGTATAACATTTGAAAACATGACATCGGCCCTTCTTTAACGGCTTCTTTGACGGCGCCGCTCTCAAAAGTACCGCCGCCCGCGGTTAAAAAATGTTAACAAATGTTACAAAATGTTACAAATTGTTAAGAAATGTTTACTAAATGATGCTGCCACGCCGCTCTTATAAAATGTTATTTAACATTTTCTAACACCGGTGTGGCAGCACCATAAAATATGAAGAAAAAAAAATTCATAAATAGTAAGTAGTTTCAAAAGTAGAATTGATATGATGAAGTAGTCTTTTATGAAGAAATATCTCTTAAAACTGCACAAGGATCATTTTTCCCATTTCTATTTAGTTATAGCAGAGGTTAGCAAAAGAGTCACTTAATGGCAGGGTTGGAAAGGATAGTTGTGAAATAATTATTATTTCAACCATGCCAGGCTATTATTAATGTGAATATTTGGATGTTGGTGTTTGTGAATTGGGATTGGCTAACAAATTATTTCTTTTTAATTTTTGTCTATGAGTTTAGATAGTATTGTAACGCCATCTAGATGATCTAGATCAGAGGTACCCAGACTTTTATTCTCCTAGATCACTTTGAAAATTTAGCTGGTTCCGGTGGACCCCCTGCAGCTACATGTCTACCATATTCCCAAAACTCAACAAAAAAAAATCTTAAAATATTATCTGCCTACATTGATATGTGAAGTCAAGCCAGCATTTTAGTTCTTCACTACCAAAAGCAGATAAATTTTCGTGGTCCCCGCTTACGAATTGTGAATCCCCTTTTTTGTCACGCAAACGTAGATCCCGTCGAGTCTCCTGTGTGTGGACCCCTGGGGGTCCACCTGGACCACTTTGGGAACTAAGGATCTAGATAATGTATAATAATAAGTTGAACTACTAGGTAGCGGCCACTAAGATATACTTACGCAGGTTAGAATGAATGTAGAGAGTTAACAGTCTCTCATTTTTTAATTTGTTTTATGATAGTGGTAATTGATCAACATTCACCACTAATGAATACCAACTACATAATATTAGAAAAATCATGAATTGCCAACCTAATATTATACCTACCTGTTATTGTTGAATTGATACCAAAGACACTCGACCAGCACCTCCATAGGCTCTCAATAGCCGTTGGCTCAAGAGCCAGATTCAGAAGACGGTATTATTAAACACGGAACGCGTTATGAGGTTCCTCACTCTGGGGTCTTAACCGCCATTGGAGGGCGATAGGTTTTTGAAGTTATACTTCTTTAGGCGCGTTATGAAAAAATGATGAGAGTGAAATTTTAAGATGCGCGCGCACCTGTGACACAAAAAATTAACAGAAAAAATTAACAGTATGAAGTTAGGCGCGTGAGAGCAGTATGAAGTTTTTTTTTTTTTTTTTTTTTTTTTTTAATGGCATCTGTTATACATTATGCCAGCAGTATGAAGTTAGGCGCGTTATGAAAAAATGATGAGTGAAATAAAAAAATAAATAAATAAATATAAATAAATAAATATAAATATATATATATATATATAATTATATATAGATGCGGTTTTTATTTTATAATTTGGAACATGGTGCCGTAAAAAAAGTACCAGGTTCGCATAAACGCGAAGAGAGTAGAATGTCCATTTTTCATGGCGAGTAGCCGTAATTAATAAACAAATGACGATTTGGACAAAGAAAAACTCTTTAGGTTTTTTTTCTTATTCGGAACAAGTACCAGGCTCGCATAAACGTGAAGAGAGTAGAATGTACTTCTATCATGTGGAGTGGATATGTTGATATAAATTAAAATACTTTTATTTAATATAATTAACACTAAATATTATTAAATTATTAATGTTAAATACTTATTATTGGTTATTTAATGATTCCAAAGAAGTATAACTTCTCACGCGCGTACATAAGTACACGCACCCATTTTTTTTTTATATTTCAAAATATTTAAACTTTTTAAACATATAAAATAAAGAGTTTCTACATATATTATGTAACCTAGTAATACTAACAGTAATGAAACGAATTATATTCAAGAAAAATCATTTATTAGTCTCTAATATATTTACAAATAAGCTTAATTTCACATGTTTTTACAATTTCACTTACATACATTTTATTAATGAGCTCATCTAAAGTAGGCGTGTAGTGGTAGGCGTCCAAAGCGGATTGACCGTGTTGCCCTTCATTCGTCACATCACACGCATTGGCTTGTAAAGCCTCATTCACATAGTTTTTCGTATGACATAAGTGAGAATATAACAGAAAACTATCATTTACGAGGCGGTCTCATGAGCTTATTTTATCAAACTGTATGATGGAGCCTCATATACAAGAGTTTTCTGTTAATTTACTCTTCTACGTCATATTATAAACTCTCGCATCTAAATGGATCTTAAACATTCCACGCTTCCACAGAAGGGCCATGTTATGTGCAAAAGATCCAACGCTCATTATTACGCGAAAAGGATCTAAGTTTCAATCAGGGCAAGGATTATTTTCGCATAATTACTCAACGAGGATTGGTTTTTCGCATAACAGAATTCACATGGAACATTTATCATTTGAACTAGCTCTATTAAACTTTGAGATAATCCATACAACCCATTAGGGATCTCATTAAGAGTAAACAACTACTGTACCAATGTAGAACATTCCATTTTAACTGATCACAGGGAAGCTATAAAATAATATCACGATAAATGCTACACACTCAATAAATATCAAACTGGTGATGGATGCCTGTACCCGACTGGCTAGCGATCACCATACATGGCGAAAAACCCATCAAAGTACGTCGTACCGAGTCGCATTCCGGGCGTTGTATGGATCACACTTGCTTAACATCAAGGGGTCTGAATAAAAACCAAATGTGACAACAGCTCACTTTAATGTCGACGACTGGCCATTCAAGCTTAGCAGTATGGCTTCTCAAGCTTCTCACGCTAAAAAACGTGTTTTATGTGATCCGCAGATCAATGTATCTACTTTGCTGCGCCAGAATGAAAAAGGCAGTGTTTACAAATTCAGCCTTCTGTCCCACTTATGATGTACAGTGAAACCTCCGATGCGTCTAACTAATAAAAGGTTGTCCCTACATGAATTTTGGAATATCAACGCTAACGTCAGCATTTGAAAAGTAAAAAACAATCATGGTGTAAATAAAATTGGCTACAACACGACCGGAAAAAACTGTACAAATCGGTCCATTCGGAAGTTTTGGCGGGAATTCTGGCAGTGCAGTTCATCGCTTATTTTACTGATGCGAAAACCATAAATAAAAAGAAGAAGAAGAAATCGGTCCATTCGATTAATTACTTCGATGTGACAGACAGATATACTAACAAAGAAGTCAAACTCATGACACCCATTTGTGTCAGGGTTTAATAAAGCCCCACGAATTTATAATAATATACACACATAAAATACAAATTACATGCAATGTGTATAACTATTTCCTGAAACTACTCGACCATTTTAGACACGGTTTGGTCACCTTCAGATTGTTTTTTTCATTTGCCTGAATTACGAAACGAACGGGTCGGTCGATATAGCCAGTAAAATGACATTTATTGAACGCCTAGCATTCGCCAAAGTAATACACTGGGTTAATAGCTAGCACATTGGTAATTGTATTATTACAATAAGATGTCAAACTTTAAACTAGGTTTATATCGACACATTACTATAGGTTATAATAGCAACTTGTAGATATAAACCCTGTTTAAAGTTCGACAACGTTTTGTAATAAGGCCTTAGGTAATTATTTTTTTATTTATTTATTTATTTACATAAATAAATAAATAAATAATGTATTTACATTTATTTATGTAATGGTTCCCAACTCCTCCATAGTATCCAGATCTCGTAACAGCATTTGAACTGTCTGCTTTGTTCGCGGGAAGAAGTCGGGCGTCTCGTCGTCTTCGAATGATGGGTCTTGTGACTCCAACTCTGTGAACAGAATGCCATTACTGGTACACTTAGCCTTAAAAGTTTAATTTATTAATTTAAATTACGGTACCGGTATCAAAGATGTGGGTATTTCAAGATTTAGGTTACCGCTATCTCGGTAACCAAGATAAATAAACATGTTACCACTGTCTTAGATTACCATTTTAATAAGGGTAACCTAAAAATGATCTTAGTACCCACAGAGGTACCTGTTGCCTGTTCTTTATCTTATGTCGACGACACGTGTAAGATATAGGTAATGATTATTTCGGTAACCGGTATTAAACGAGGTCCCTCGTATGCGAGAGGCCATCTAGGTTGCACCACCGCTTTGTCTATTTCTGTCGCCAAGCAACAGTGTGTAAGCACTGTTGCGTTTCGGTTTGAAGAAAATTGAAGCCAGTGAAATTATCGGGCATTATGAGACTTAACATCTTTTGTCTCGGGTTGAAGAGCGCAGTTCAGTGTCATGCAGTGCTTTATAACTCAAAGTTCTATTTATTGGCAGGCGTGGTGCTTACTATCAGGCGAGAGACTTGCTCATCTCGTTGTTCAATTAAATTAAAAAAAAATACGGGTTGCACTCCGGGAGTGCCGACAGAAGTGAAAACTTATCAAACAAGATGCGAGAATACAAAATTACGGCAACATGTCCACTCAACATGATAAAAGTACATTCTACTCTCTTCGCATTTATGCGAGCCTGGTACTTTTTACGGCAATGTTCCAAATAAGAAAAAACCTAAAAAAAAATCTTTGTCCAAATCGTCATTTGTTTATTAATGACGGCTACTCGCCATGAAAAATGGACATTCTTCTCTCTTCGCGTTTATGCGAACCTGGTACTTTTTTTACGGCACCACGTTCCAAAGTAAAATATCGTCATTTTATTATCGATATCAAAAACAAAATTACGGTAACATGTCTATTGACCATAAAAAAAAGAACACAGTCCGGTCAAAGTCCTGTGAAAGTCAGGTCAAAGTCCCGTCCAATCCGACTGGTCACTGTGTGACGCCACCTGGGACTTCGAAATTATCGAAGTTCCAGGGAAGTCGGCTAGCGCTGGCTGGTCAACTGGCCCGCGTGACGTCTCACGGAAGGTTCTGGAATATTCTGGAACCTTCCGCTCGCCGCCGCTCGCGTTACGGAACGTTTCGGTTCACCCTCCCATAAGAAGTTATCACTTCAAAAAATAAGTATGGTTGTGTCACCTGCCACCTGCGCCTCGATGGAGTCGAGCCTGGCGTCGACGAGCGCGTGGCAGCGCCGCAGGTGGCGCAGCAGCCGCACGCGGCACGCGCCGTTCTCGATCGCCGCCTCGGGCACAGGCGCACACGGCGGGGGCTCCGACACTACACACGGCGGGGGCTCCGACACACTGCACTCTTGCTCTGATACACACACATACAGTACCGCACATTATCACACCACTAGCCATACAAACTAATAATAATAAATAACACCCAACAGTTGGAGTTTTGGCGGGAATTCTGACAGTGCAGTTCATCGCTTATTTTAATTTATTTCATAAACTAGTTTAGAGTTGTGTTTGTTGTATAAAAGTGGTATGGATTTGTTCAATAAACAGTGTATGAAAACATTGAAATAAGTGAATTAAGAATCGTACTGAAAGGAGTTAACACCAAAACTCCGACAAGACCTTGAAATCGACCGCACCCGTGTTTCATCGTTCTTGTAAAAATAACTTGAGAATTAATTATACTTGACAATGGCTAAATGCATAATACTGCGAAAGCCATAAATAAAAAGAAGAAAAAGAAGAATAATAAATAACACCCAACAGTCACACACATAACCCTGACCCCACAGTAAGATACGAGTCTTGTGTCGTGGGTATCAGAAACTACGAGAGACTTTCGCTCTCACAACACCCAGACCCCGAAACAAATATTTATGGATCACACAAATATTTGCTCGGTGTGGGAATCGAACCCACGACCTCACGTTTCACAGTCGACTACTCGCCCACTGCACCAGAGAGGCTGTCAATAAACAGTATCAATTTATATCGTATCAAGATTTGAAAAAAAATGTCGCTAGTGGTAGAATATTCATATCCCCCCGGATAGCGACCACCGTACACATGGTGTTAAAACCTGCCATAGTGACCCACACGCCTTGTGTAGATCGCGTTCCAAGATCAACCAGTGTATATGCGGTTCTTCTCAGGGGCTTGCGACATGACTTGGTTGATTATGGGGCGGGTATAGCGATACATCCTTGTATTACTGTACCTACATCGGTCATCCGCTTGTCCTGTCGCAGGCCCCTCGATTTGCCACTCTCCGAAGAGGGAAGAAGCATTTATACAGGCCGGCATGACTGGTAACCACCAATAAACTTATTATTTTTCGGTGGTCGCTAGTTTTTTGGACTGCACTTCGCTTACCATCAGGTGTAGTGCAGTCACTTTGCCGTGCCCGGATAAAAAATATGTATTTCGATGTTTAATAAAAAATATCGATATATCGATATATCTAAGCAGCGATAGCTCAGCGGGGAGTGGTATGGACTGTCGATACGAAAGTCGCAGGTTCGAAACCAGCCCCAAGAGCATACACCACTGACTTTTCTAAGTTACGTGTATATTAATTGTAAATTATCGCTTGCTTTAACGGTGAAGGAAAACATCGTGAGGAAACCTGCATACCTGAGAACTCGATAAGATTTTCGAAGGTATGTGAAGTCTGCCAACCCGCATTAGGCCAGCGTGGTGGACTAAGGCCTAACCCCTCTCATTCAGTAGA
Source organism: Amorpha juglandis (assembly GCA_949126905.1). NCBI lineage: Eukaryota > Metazoa > Arthropoda > Insecta > Lepidoptera > Sphingidae > Amorpha > Amorpha juglandis. Next base: position 4,433,563 of record OX421368.1, read on the forward strand.
GGAGGCCCGTGCCCAGCAGTGGGACGTATATAATACAGGGCTAGTAAAAAAAAAAAAAAAAAAAAAAAAAAAAAAAAAAAAAAAAAAAATATCGAATTAAAACATATCACAAAAAAAATGAGTGTAACATCTCTATAGCCGACTGCATAACAACCTACTGTAACCCCAATACACGACTCGCCTGAACACTGCCACTATAGCGGGTCTTTTGGTCGCTACCCAGTCGCGTACAGAACGATCATTTACCACCTCATACACATGGAAAATTGGATGAAGCTCCTCAGTATTACGTTTTTGTTATTAAAACAACAGTAACTTGGATAAAACCTTAATCGTTTAGCATGGATAGCAAACTTCAATGAAATGTTGTAATTGATCAAGGACGGCTGTGAGTGGCTCACCAAGATTTCAGCTTTTAAGCCCTACAATTTAGTCGAGTGTTTATAAAGCAATCAATCAAGATACGTAATTTTATATGTAAATATGAATACATGGTAATTATAAAATTTAATTGCTGCTATTAAACTACAATTCAATGAAATATTTCAAATGTCTCATTTCATAAACTTTTACTAATAACTGTACTTTACCTTGAACAGATTGGGCAAGCGTCTCCAATTCGGACGTACTTATGGGCAGGTCGAGTGACGTCCCGCCCGGACTTGACAGCAAGTTGTTCAACAACACGTTAGAGCTTAGTTGATTATCTCTCTGTGAGAACCTGATCAATCAAAAAACATTTTGTTGAAGTTAAATTATATTTTCCAAGTAGGCGCAGAGACCTGCAAAGGAAGGCATCTGCGTATTGAGGGTCACGGCCTGGATATTACTACATAAAATTGGTGTGAATTAGGACGTAAGATAAAATCCTCGCCGCAGATTCACATAACATATTTATTATGTACAGAATAGAGTGCTATTTGTACAGCCCTCAGATTTGGGCTCACACAAATCGCGCTTGTTATGTTTCTAACTTGATTACCTAATAACCACATTGATAAGCACACTGTACAGAGGGACTCGAGATTTTTTTTTTCTAAACTTAGTTCCCGTTGAGGATCATGGAAATCAGATGGCGAGTACCATATAATACCAATTACCGTCAAATCATGAGGGAAAGGCGGATCCTGGTGTTGGGCTGGGATAGTTCCAGGTAGAATGAAAGTAGAAGGGAAGCGTTCCTCAAATAACTTGCAGAACCCCTGCTGTAGAAATTGCTAGATATAATTGCCTAATCCACATTCTGTTTTATATACTGTCCCAATACTCAGTATTAGTATCCTTTACTAATGAAGGGATATACTTTGCAACCACCACACTACCCCAATACACAATCATACGACTCCGTATAAAACTTAGAAATTATTTTGGGATATTACTGAGTTATATGCCGATCACTTCACAATGTTATTTAAAAAAAAATTACAAAAAATATGAACCTTGAAAAATTGTCACAAAGCCGCCCCAATTCTTTTCTGGATATGCCGTAACAGATTCCCATCACTCACCTGTCAAGATCAGCGTCATCAGACGACAGGCCGAGCTGTATGTCCTTCATGTCCTCAGGTTTCATCGGCATATTCTCCTTGCCCACTGTGTTGATCATTATGTTCAGGTCTGAGTAGTCAGAGTTAAGCTTCTCTTGAGTGTATGATATCTCGGCGTGCTCCCAGTCTTTGGCCCATAGGTACAATTTCGGATGGTCTTTTTTACTGAAAAGAGTATGAGGTATATGCATATAATGTGTAGTTAAATGGAAATAAATGCGTGATGGTTGAGGGATTTAAAAACATAAAATGTCAAAAAAACACACTTAATATATTACTTTCTTTTTATCTATGGTAGACATCGAAAAGACGACGGCTCCTTGAAACCCATAAATAAGGTAAAATATCCAACAGACAACATCAGTGTTAATATCATTATTGACCATTTGAATCGTTTGGTTTGGAAGATTATTTTTATTTTAATTTGCATAACTTATCTGTGGAGAGTTCTAATTGGGTATAAGTATATTTTATAATTTGTAAGCATCGTTTAACGACCTAGGTGTTAATTTCCATTTAAGATTAATATAAAATAAGACTATATATTCTGGCTCCACAACCTCCTTCTAGTTATTATAATTGATACAATATGAATAATTGTAACACCCATCGCCAACGATATCTAAACAATTACAATAAACACTCACGAGGCCACAAAGCATTTGACCCTGAGTGCGTGCAACGCGTCCTGTATCCGCAACAGATTGCCGGACAGTTCGTGTGAGCGTCGCAACATGTCGCAAGGCTTGGCTCCCGGCAGCAGTCCTTCGTACAGACGGTCCTGATCGTGCAGGAACCGCTGGGATTTACGACCGCGACGTGGGTTCAGGCATATACTGCATGTGTACTTCTCGGGCACCTGAATGTTGGGATTTACCACACAACTTTGTATAAACATACTTAACAAGATATTACCAGCCTGGAATAACTTGAATCTTAATTCAACCGCAATCATCCTCAAGATAAGTTTACCATGTTGAGGTAACATACATATAGTGACTACTGGGAAATGTCACTTCTATAATTTAACATACCCTTAGTCACCATTGTTAAGTAAACGTGGCCACTGATTATCTTCAGAGATGTGCATATCGTCGACTCAAAACTGAAGCTGCTCAAGCGAAAACGTACATCTCTACTAAAGGTACGGCCCAGAATAAGGCTCCTCTGACCGAGTTAAATAAACGGCAAGATGCCTCGTTTGGAGGCGACGAAATTTGACATAAGGCGTGCCTCAGTTTGAGACAGTGCCTCCAGATGAGTTGGTCGCTTCACTGCTGCCTCTGGTATATACTCACACCTATATCTACAATATTTATGGCTTACAGTATGTACCTGCAGTGGCAGTGGATCATGAGTTACAAAATTGTGTATATTTATTATAATAGTGATGGACTGCGACTTTTTGAAGTTATACTTCTTTAGGCGCGTTATGAAAAAATGATGAGAGTGAAATTTTAAGATGCGCGCGCACCTGTGACACAAAAAATTAACAGAAAAAATTAACAGTATGAAGTTAGGCGCGTGAGAGCAGTATGAAGTTTTTTTTTTTTTTTTTTTTTTTTTTTAATGGCATCTGTTATACATTATGCCAGCAGTATGAAGTTAGGCGCGTTATGAAAAAATGATGAGTGAAATAAAAAAATAAATAAATAAATATAAATAAATAAATATAAATATATATATATATATATATAATTATATATAGATGCGGTTTTTATTTTATAATTTGGAACATGGTGCCGTAAAAAAAGTACCAGGTTCGCATAAACGCGAAGAGAGTAGAATGTCCATTTTTCATGGCGAGTAGCCGTAATTAATAAACAAATGACGATTTGGACAAAGAAAAACTCTTTAGGTTTTTTTCTTATTCGGAACAAGTACCAGGCTCGCATAAACGTGAAGAGAGTAGAATGTACTTCTATCATGTGGAGTGGATATGTTGATATAAATTAAAATATTTTTATTTAATATAATTAACACTAAATATTATTAAATTATTAATGTTAAATACTTATTATTGGTTATTTAATGATTCCAAAGAAGTATAACTTCTCACGCGCGTACATAAGTACACGCACCCATTTTTTTTTTAATGTTTTACCTGCGCCTCGCTCTGTATATTGTGGCAGAGCGCATGCTGCCAACACAGACACAGCTCGCACTGCACCATGAGCCCGTCCTCCTCACGGAACCCGCAGTGGCAATTGATGATCTCCTCACGCTTCATATGCACTATTTTCACACGTTCACCATCTATCAAAAAGTATCAACATTTATACAGATATTATTTTAAATGATCTTTGTCTTTCGTATATCTCACAATAAGGCACAAGTCGTAAGAGTATTTTTTTATAGCAGCGGACAAGTGAATCAACCGAGTAAGTGGGTCACCTGGTGGTATGTTATCTTCACCACTCATTAATAGCCACAATACCTTTAGAATCATGGACTCGTTGCCAACCATAAAGGAAAAGGATACTTGAAGGAAGGGGTTAAAGATTTCGGCCTCTATCTCCACTCTCTATACGAAACGCAACAGTAAACTGCAATTTCTACACGACACTTCTGAACTAGATAAGGTAGCCATAAGGGCAATCATAAATCGTCGATCGAAAATAAACGACACTGAGAAATACAGTAAGGAATAAGTTACAGTTATCTTTCTTTAACAACTTTTGATACATCTGAAATAATCAATGTACTAATGGGCTTTTATAAAGCTATACTCACTCTCGGTAAACGTGTACTTCTGCGTCTCTTTGTGCTCTTCAGCAGACTCCGGCGTTAAAGTCCGTGCCTTATATAATTGCATCTCCGCTGACTTGGAGTCCGGCGAGCCAGACCGCGGGAAACTAGATCTCGTCTCCAAATCGGAGTTCGCGTACCATTCTTCATCCTCACTTGCCTTCTGCGACATCATTGTTATTGATTTTCGTTTTTTCTCGCCTTTCTTACTCTTTTCACAAATTGGCTTAGTCACAGTATGAGTTGAAATTGCAGTTTCAAAATCTAACTGCTCCATCAAACTTTCATCGACTGGCATTTCTGGTAATTCTTCATAATCGTCCACATTTTGTAGTTCTGGATCAAACTCCGGTCTCCTGACAGGAAGTAAAACCTTTGGTCTTTTCACTGGCTTGGTAATCAACGCATCACGCAATTTAGGCGAATCTTGTGTCTTTGGAATACTATCACCTTCTTGGCTAAGTGGTGTTTTAGGTCCAGTATCAATTAGTAAATCTGATTTGACATCAACAGGTTCAAGTTTAGGCTCATCGCGCTTCGGTTTTGGTAATTTAACCTTAATAACTTTAGAATCTGCTTGTCGAGGCAGGTCAGGCACCAGTGGCATAGTTCTAGCATATGCCAAGTCAAGAACTTTAGGGGTATCACCTAACTTTTCTCTCAATTCTCTATGGTAATGTTTAATATGCATTTGCAATAGCGTGTTGTTTCGGAAATTCTTGAAGCAACCGTCAGCTGGACATCGGAGAAGATTCTCTATTATTTGAACTTTGAGGGATCCGACGTAAACTATTGGAAATAAATATATAACTTTTTTATTACCAACAATATGATACCAACATAAAATATACATTACTACTAATGTACTTACCGTATCCATCTTCTAAAGTCAAAGTTTCAAGAGCAGGTTCTGTGGTCGCGACGGAATTGCAAGTAGTATCAATATCTAAGGTCTCGTCAACAGCCTGTAATTTAAAAATAAGAATATACATTATTTTAGCCCAAGTAGTCGAGAATCTAGATTTGTTGTTAATAACTTTTTTGTTATCATGGCCCGACAAAGAGACTACACTGGACCTGATTTTACGTACAGTCTAAAAATAATATCAACCGTGAATAGATATTGCGCCCTTTGACGCTCGGCAGAATTATACCGGCCTGATGTTACTGGATACACTGGTGAGATCCCGGAATGCGACTTGCATGAACGAGCCACTATAGCGGAGTTTTTACTATGTTTACGGTAGTCTATTAATAATCAGGTACACTTTTACTAGTATCAGCTACACCTACGGTGAATGCCACCGGTGCCACCATGAATATATCGGTAAGTGAGAATGTGATACTGTCCAGCATTTTTATTACAGTTAAATTACTACAAATCGTCATAAAACTTACGTTCTGAGAAGACAAAGCCAATTTTATCCTAAAAGACATTTTCTTCTTCTTGTCCCTGGTTTTCTTCACCCGACATTTCTTCTCCGATTTCTTAAGACATAGCTTCTTTCTCTTTACTAATGGGGAGGTACTGTGCAATGTGCCACATGGTAACGATGGCCCATCAGCCACTCCACCCGGAGTCGTCGTGATCCACCCCATACGCCGGGCCAATTTTAAATGAACCCCAAAATCCATTAACGCCGCTTCGTACTGCTTTAGCGATTCATCGGTATTGTTTTCTAAGTAATTACGCATGTCCGTTTTTGTGTGGAAACGACGGTTTTCTGGACTGTAATAATAAATATCGACTGAAGAATTTATCAATAAGACAAAACAAAAAGTTAAACAGTCAGTATTGCTATAATTATAGTTTTAAAAACATCTACAGAAGAGCTTTGTTATGAAAGAGGTTTTTCTTACCTCACAAGCACAACATCCCACTTTCCGGCTGAATGTCCTAAACTCCTGCGTACCATGTGTTTCGTCCAGCCTGCAGGTAACCGCTTATCTTCCACCTTAAAACGATAAGATCGATTATAATTATATCACAGCAAGACGGTGACCAATAAATTATGCTAAGTAGGACGTTCAACAAATACAGATAATAATATTTTAGCTAATTACCTCAAATTAAAAGTACAAAAAATAACTAAAGAATTACTACACAACGAGGTATATTATGCAATACTTTAACATTTCAAATCTCTACCTTTTATCACTTTTACGTACTGCTAATCTATTTTACCTGTACGCTACGCCGCGGCAACCCTGGATTCCCCCCTCCATCGATCTTAGGCTCGCACACAATCTCACTGACCGTTCCTACAGGTTGACCGTTTAACCACCGACAACACCATTCGCCAGGCAACAAAAAGCTCTCCGGCATCTCCGCTTGTCCTCTCGCAAACTCTTGCGTTTTCAACAACATCTGCTTTCGCATCTCTTCCACCTGCCGCTTCATCTCTTCAAGTTCGTTTTTAACCTTCTGTACTTGTTTCTTAACCTTTTTCTCTTGCAACATTCTCAGTTTTTTACCTTTCTTTATCTTTGATAGTTTCTTAGATTTTATTTTTGGGGTAGTGGTTACGACTTCGTTGACGTCTATGGAGACGTTTCCTTCTGGTTCTTGTTTTGCATCTACGGATTCAATTTTGTCAGGGATTTCTTCCTTGGTTTCTATTTTGGGTGAATTCACCATTTGCTCATTCAAACCGCCCTCCAGTTTATTTATTACTTCTTTTATTCTATCGATTACTTCTTCGTGCTTACCGTCATCTTGTTTATCAAATTTTTCAAGTTTCACATCTTCCTCGTGTACCTAAACGTTACAATTATTTTTTTAGTAATAAATGTAACAGTACATGCACTCGATATTAAACGATTATTATTCATAAAAATGGATATTTTGCTTCTTAAACAATTTTAATATACGAAAGATTTTAATATATACATTAATTCATTTTATGGCAGTTTGGTCCGGATCAAGGCAGAAAATTGAGTTTTTGGTGCATTAAAAGAAATATTGTCGGTCATTGTCACTGTCACGTTTATATAGACTTACTTCTTCACGTTTATATAGTGTATATACCAATCCTGCAAAAGTGATGACCTAATACGAAAGCTTTTGGCGTGTAATTTATTATATTTTATAGGAAGTCCGTTCGAATCGAGCGCAAAAGTGGTGTTTTGTAGCAATATTAATGATCAATTATTTCAACTAATACAAACTTTTTTTATTTACTGGTGTTAACACATACCATTAAAATGTATCAAGTGTTAAAAACATAAAAAAGGGATATAAAAACCATATTTAAACAAATATACTTTAGTTTTCAAGTATAGTCATACATATTATCATGTATAGTCATACAAAAGTTTTCGTATGACATAGGTTTCATCACTGTTGTAGATTTGGTTTCGAATCCAAACAAATTGCCCATTGTTCTCTGCTTGTGCAGATTCCAGAAGCCAAGTTGCAGTGTCTTTGAAAATATGTGAACTTAAAATATCACAACAAGCAATCATTTGTGTTAACATTAAACAAAACATAAATGTCAAAAGATACCAAATAAAACCCGTTGTAAACATTATTTATTAGCATAATATATTGTTGATGCTAAATACGAATACACTAACACATTGTTACAAACGAACTAAACAGATAACAGAATAACTAAGAAAGATGTATCAAAATAAAAATCTCTTTCGGCGAGAAATAAAATAATATCTAGAACATTTTTTAGAATTAGATTATCTACAACAAAATAATCAAGCAAAGTTTAACTACATTTGCCAACTATATCTAAACTAAATCACTACTGTTACTACTTACAGGGTCTAATTCTGCTTTAAACGGATCCATTTTTAAATTATCCGCTACCTGTGTGTTATCAATTTCAGGTACTTTAACATCTGTAATTTCAATATCATCCTTGTCTATTTCTTCTAATTTAACTTCGATAATGTCTTCACTCGTTAATTCTGTTATCCCAGGCTGTTTTTTATCAACCGTACCAATGATAGAGGCGACAGCATCTACAATGTATTTAAGGAATAAAGGGTTCCTACATTTTAATAAGTAACCCACTATAATACACCACTATAATCATATCAACGCTTGAAGGGCAAAAATGTCTAAGTGACATTTAGTAAACTTTACTCGACAGTAAGAAGCTCAAATTTTCTGAAATAAAATCATAAAAGAGTTATCTAATTGTCGAATTTCAATGCTAAAAAAAATTAAGCTTTAAATCACTCTCCTGTAAAGTTTACTCAATGACGCTTAGATATTTTTGCCTTTCATGCGTCGAATTATGCAGACGAAAAACTTAAAGTTTAACTAAATATTATTTCGTTCAATTTAATTAATCGAACCTAGACGGCAATAATTTTACTTTTTAAACCTATACCATTCCAGTTTTAGAAACAATTCTATAGGTACGTTTAAGTTTTATTGCATAAAAAAGAAATCACAAAAATAGCAACATACCAGGTATCTCCCTTTTAAGTTCAACCTTCAGCTCCTTTTTAATAGGTTCAGCTTTAACTTTGGGAGTACGTCGTATGATTCTTGGCTTTCTCACTACTTTATCCGATTTAGTTTTCTGTCTCTTTTGTCCTATATTAAATATCTCTTTTATATTCAATTTCCTTTTCATTTCACGTCGTTCACTTTTTGAACTTAGGTAATCTCGTGTGGGGTCAAATAAATGCGTGTGAAAAAATGTCGTGTTAGTTGGGACTGCAGTGCTTGGACCACCAACTTGTATGGGAGACGGGGCTCCAGTTGGCGAATGTAACGATGTATCTACGGTAAGAACATCTTGCTTTCCGGTCGGTTTACACTTATAAAGCCTTGATACGTTACATTTCCAGTGGAAGCCATCATCGAAAATTATTTCATACGCACCTGTAGGACATACAAATTTGAAAATTTTGGAAACGAATTAAAAATGTAGCAAGTTTTAAACAATGCACACTATTGATATATTTCGTATTCATAAGAACAAAAAATACCCGAAAGTAGAGGACTATGACTAATAATTACTGATTTAATAGCATTAAAGTTAAATAATGAAATTCCCTAATAATAAAACTAGTCTTTAAGCATCTAGCATAAAGCTTTCCTTTAATTTCGTTGTCGGATAACATGAACTATCGAAAAACGACAGTGTTATAGTTGGCTGACAATCGAATGGGGTGAATAAATAAAGGGATGAACAGAGTCCAAATTGATATATAAATTACTGTTACTACACACATATTGATCAAACACATTGTTATATGTTAATACATGTTTATATGTATATGTAAATTCTATTATAGCAAGAATTAATAGGATATCTATTTCTAGACAATGACAAACACTAATGAACCTAGACGCCCGACATAAGTTTAGTTTCGTTACAGACTAAATTTTACATGGAAACATTGCAATTTCGCTGTGGAGGTAAAAGAGAGTTTAAATTCTTTTGATGTAATATCAACTCGACAAACATACGTGACGTAATGCTGTAAATAAATGAGTGATATTGCAAGAGTAAATATTATTATTTGTAAGTTTCACTCGCATAAGGATTTACGAATATGAGTCACTAATATAAGGAGCATTATAAGTTGTTTGCTGTAAATGTCATTAAATAACGTAAACTGTAACCTAATAACAATATGTCAGGCCTTGAAGTTCGTCCAGACGTAAATGTATATGTGTGAGCCACTTACATAGTCTTACGTAAGGCCCGAAAGTATAACATACTAATGTAATTTAGGCCTAATACATATTCGCTCATACACGTAAAGGTGACGTATTGGCGCTTTAGTATGTTTGCCTTTCTACTGACGATATCGTTAATTTACTATTATCCATAGTTAAATATACCGTTATTTCAAAGTATTTGAATGCTACGTAATGAATTTTACTAATATAAAGATCCGCAAAAAATAAATGGATACGGACACAGATCTTTATTCCTTTTGGATATCCGCGGATACGGATATCCGGTTCATCACTACTACATAGTAAATAGTTATTAATATGCTTTGCTTACACGCTAACGTACATAAGTACATACCGAAGTTCATTTTATATCGGTACTTATTTAATAAATTAATGATAAATTGAAACAACATGTACACTTACCATTCCCCAAATCATTTTGTATGGTTGCAATAAACCTCCTATTATCTCTCCAACGCGCCAAACATCTCTCCCCCACTGCGAAAGTTAATTTCGGCTTCTCTTCTACCTTTATTTCTTTGATTTCCTCCTTAACTGGTGCGTCCTGTTCGGGAATCTTGTCTGATACATTTGTTTCATGTTTAGACTTGTCGGTTGTTGGACGTAACCGTGGACTACTCACGCTGATCCATTCGTCATGTCTCGAAATACTGACAGGAAAATTACAATAATTTATTAATACAAAAGTAATTTTACCACAGCAAAAATTACACAAAGATTTTTAAGGTTTTAAACATAAAAATATGTGTATATGTATATACAATACATAAAGTCTCATATTAAATAACAAGCTCAGTGCTGTATCCCGAAGGGGTAAACAGAGGTGCAACTGCTCTACCCACGGTTCGCCAAATCTATTTCCGATCCAAGATGTCATAGGGTGCGAGCCTAACGCCTCCCAGGCATATAATTTCAATCCCGCTCACGATATGATTGCCGAACCCGGGATTTGAAACCTGACCAATTAGGTAATTAAAAATTTAATAAACAAGAATTTATAATATTTACACTTTAATAAAAATAGTAGGTATATTAAATAGGTACTTCGTTATTTAAAACAATTTGTAAATATTTATAGTACATATAATTGCAATAATTTTTATCATCATAAATGTTTATTGATGACAATTTAAAACATTTAATGCAAACATTTCTACATGCCCATGACAAAACAGTTATTTTTAAAATATTGTATCTTAGGTATATTTATAACCAGAAGAATACGTGCAGCTTAAAAAAAAACAGGAATAAACAGTTGTTTCAAAATCAAACCAAGCACTATTTCTGCTATTGATTATCAAACATCCAAACACACTTTATAAAAGTAGGATTATGAATGAAAATTAAAATAATAACGAAATTATTTTTTGGACATGTTGGTAAATAGACCATTAGTATGTAAAACCGCACTAAAACTCGAAAACAGAAAATTGAATGATAACTTTGAACATCAAAATTATTTCGCGATTACATTACGAACCCATGGTTTCCATAACAAACAATAACCATGGTTACCTGGATACTCTACGCGACGCCCTGTATCGTGTTTCGTATCGATACATTTTTATAAACCACTCAGAAGTTGGCAGGCGGCAGAAATTATTTTACGATGCTTTCACCCATTTGTTTAAACTCGTTCTGTCACTCTTTAAAAACAAATGATGGCTGACTCTACCATAGAGCTCGTTAAAAAGTATTTGTGTAATTTTTTTTAGGTTATTATCTAATAAGGTTGTATCATGTCTAATTAGACCTTTTCTTTTATTTATACGATGTAAAGTATTAAACACAAATCACGGAAATAAACCATAATTATTATGAATTTTGGCGGGAATTCCGATAGACAATGCAGTCGAACACTTTTTAATTATTAGGGTATAGGCATGTAATATTTTTCAATAATTATTTAGATTGGTACATCATCTTAAAAAATATAATATTAATAAAAATATATTAATAAGCTTGCATCAAGTGAATAAATGTAAACTGACATCAGATTCGGGCGATTTAAATGCCGCCATTTTGGCGCGCTTTCACCGAGTGTCTTGTGCTGGGTCTGGGTATTGTGGTAGTTCCCGATACCCACGATACATTTTAACCTAGTATGGGGTCAGGACTATGTGTGTGATTGTTGCCTGTATTTATTTATTCGAATTCATAGCATTCGCGGTACTCGCAACTTTTTCATCCAATCAATCCATTAACATTTAAATAGGTACTTATGTCAAACTTTATGTGTTAACTAGTTAAATTATAATTATACTAGTCATAGTAAACATTAACGATGATAAAAAATATTTTATTTTCCATTTCAATTTTCCTAAAATGTGCTCAATCCCATGATACTAAACTTTTATCTAGCAATACTATGCTCAGAGTTTAAGACATACCTCTTGTTGTGTGGTTCATAACGGACCAAGACTTCCATCTCGTCATAATCAACCTCCACAATCTGCGCCGGATGCCATTCATCACCAAAATCTTTAGCTTCTATTCTTGAACCAACTGATAGAGAAATGCTGCCACTAGCAACTAAAAATAAAAAATATCACCCCTGTATTATATATGTATGGTCCGACTGCTGGATACAAATGATGAATGAATTGAGAGAAATTAGGCCATAACCCACATGCTGGCCTAATGTGGGTTGGTGGACATCACATACCTTCGAAATTCTTATGAAATTTCTCAGGTATCCAGTTTTCCTCAGGATGCTTATCCTTCACTGTTAAAATGAGAGTATTCTATTGTAAGTTTATATTATAGCCCCATCGAGTTTCGATGATTTCGCCAATGTCGAGTATTAGATAACAAATACAAGATAAAAAAGATCAAAACATAAACATCTTTCTTATATAAAATTAACTCTAGTAATAAAAATTGAATACAAACATAAGATCGAAGAGTCAGAGGTTTATATCCATGGGGCTAGGATCAAATCCAAAACCTTTGTCTCAGTAAACCAGTCCAATCCCCATTGAGCTATCGCAACTATGCTATGTAGTTTTCAATAGCATAAAAAAAATACCCCAATTCATTCTGAAGTGTCGTAATATCAATGGGATTTTTAGATAATGAAGCTCCTGGGATGGTGTTATTTAAATTAACATGCTCAAGTACATCAATGGGTTTTTGCGATTAGATTATAAAGATATAGCAAAAAAAAGAGTGACCAAACAAAAAAGTATTCACAATAAGTGACATCAGATATATAGGGATTAGATACAGAGGCCGGCAAACAAGCAAGTATGGTAAAGTATGGTAAGTGATCTTCACCACCCATGAACATCTACAACACACAAAGGACCATGGACTAATTGCCAACCTTAAAGTAAAGGGATAATTAATGCATTATAAATCAGGGTTCGAGGATATATATCAATTGATATATATCAAGCTGGGTTCGACGATATATATCAAATGTTTTTTTTAGAATATATTGCAATACAAAAATGGTTAAAAATTAATGTTATTAAGTAATTTTAAGAGTTTGTTACTGTATTTCTACTTCCCAAATGTAGATGGCGTGGAAGTATAGTTAAAACATACTCCTTAATGATAAGTTCTAATCGATAAACGGCAACACTTCTGCCCTAAAAGAAGATTTTTGGTTTTTAGGCCTTATCCAAAAACGTTTTCTTTTTTAACACGCTTTTATTAGCTTCAGACGTATGTATGTTTGTATGTTGGTAGGTTTGTCTGTAACTTGTCTTTGAACGTGATTTTGTATGTTGGTAGGTTTGTCTGTAACTTGTCTTTGAACGTGATTTATAAAATCTTGACAGCGCGATGTAGATGTGCCAGTGGCGCCATCTCATGATTTTTTCTTGTCAACTTGTAGCTTAAATGCAATAAAGGTGGCGCTGGTTGTTTTGTTGTGTTATTTTGATACGAGTTTAGAACAAAATAAATAAATATTGTAAAATATATAATAATATTGTAAAAATTAAAACTTCCTTAAATATTTCATTGAATAATTGTTATAAATTACAAATTTATTACCTACAACTGTTATTAAAATTACTTCATTAGTAAGGGATGTTCGCAAAACACATTTTTTAATATATTATTTACAATTAGTGGCAGCAATATAATAGAACATTGGATTATAGTCTACATAACACATTAAAATAAAACAAGAAAATATCAAGAGATGGCGCCACTGGCACATCTACATCGCGATGTCAAGATTCTCCAGCGAATCATTACCTCCGACGCTTTGTATGAACTATGGGTGTTGTACGATTGGTCGGGTACAGTTTTACAAATGGCTTGTTAAACAAGCCATTCGTAAAACTAGTTTCTTTCCTACCTCCTTCGTGACATTTTTACGTTTCAGCGAATTTTCCAATCACAAAGATTCGAAAGAAGTTTCATTTCAAAAAATGGTAAAAAAAATAAAAACAGAAAAAAAAAATGGAAATACACCTTTTTATAGAAAATCAAACTAAAAAATTAAAAATAAATAATAGTTTAAAAAACTAAAAAAACACGCTTTTACATAAAATCCAACTAAAAAATAAAAAATAAATTTTAATGAATTCGAATTAGGAATAGTGTACAAAATTTAAAAATATATGTCGCGGCGTACTCCATGGAGGTGTGTCAGAGAGGAGGGTTTTACAACCCTTGGCTCTTCATTTGATGTAATCAGGATGTAAGGCGTACGAGAGGTCCCAATAATTACGCAGGATTATCACATTATTGTTTATTCACTCTTTTAAATTACTACCGGCTCGGAAAACAATCATAGGTGGCAAAAAGAACCGGCGACAGAAAAATCCACCCGTAACAATGCTAAGAATACACAGACATTTTAACCCGATACACTTCGCGGTTATAAATCACAATATTTGCACTCAATTAATTATTTAACATTGACACTGTACTTAAATGACCCTAGTTTGCCATAGTTTTAGCAATTTCCTACTGTTGCGACTCACGGATGGAACTAGACTTGACTTGGCTTTAATAAACTCCAATAAACTTTACTGAACCTCAATTAACTTCAATGAACTAACTTTTAAATGGCAAGACGCCGGTCTTATATAGCGGCATTTTGATTCTCCCTACTACGAAAATGGAATGACTAGAGTCAAATCAGTAACACATTAAAATCGATGTAAATTCAAATCAGCAACTTAATTATCAACATTACACAAAATGGTAAAACATTCTAATTCTCCAATATTCATTAAACGATGGTCAAACTAGTTGCTTATTTTATTTTATTACAATTATCTCACATATTTATTAAGCGTCGGTTGTCAAATCAGTGTCTTATTTTAATCATTCTGTAGAAAATCTTTATATATATATAAATTAAGAATAGTGTAAATAAGAAAAAATATGTATTTTATTGTAAAAAAAGCGTGGGGTGCATGGTGTCAACAGTTATAAAAATATTTTATTGACAGATATGAGTAGAAGGATCATCATTTTGATAATGTCTTAAAAAGCACCCCACGTTTTTTTACAATAAAATACATATTTTTTCTTATTTAAACTATTCTTAATTTATATATATGTCGGATCATGACGAGTACGGACACTGAATTGACCTATTTAAATAAAGATTTTCTACAGAATGATTAAAATAAGACACTGATTTGACAACCGACGCTTAATAAATATGTGAGATAATTGTAATAAAATAAAATAAGCAACTAGTTTGACCATCGTTTAATGAATATTGGAGAATTAGAATGTTTTACCATTTTGTGTAATGTTGATAATTAAGTTGCTGATTTGAATTTACATCGATTTTAATGTGTTACTGATTTGACTCTAGTCATTCCATTTTCGTAGTAGGGAGAATCAAAATGCCGCTATATAAGACCGGCGTCTTGCCATTTAAAAGTTAGTTCATTGAAGTTAATTGAGGTTCAGTAAAGTTTATTGGAGTTTATTAAAGCCAAGTCAAGTCTAGTTCCATCCGTGAGTCGCAACAGTAGGAAATTGCTAAAACTATGGCAAACTAGGGTCATTTAAGTACAGTGTCAATGTTAAATAATTAATTGAGTGCAAATATTGTGATTTATAACCGCGAAGTGTATCGGGTTAAAATGTCTGTGTATTCTTAGCATTGTTACGGGTGGATTTTTCTGTCGCCGGTTCTTTTTGCCACCTATGATTGTTTTCCGAGCCGGTAGTAATTTAAAAGAGTGAATAAACAATAATGTGATAATCCTGCGTAATTATTGGGACCTCTCGTACGCCTTACATCCTGATTACATCAAATGAAGAGCCAAGGGTTGTAAAACCCTCCTCTCTGACTCACCTCCATGGAGTACGCCGCGACATATATTTTTAAATTTTGTACACTATTCCTAATTCGAATTCATTAAAATTTATTTTTTTATTTTTTAGTTGGATTTTATGTAATAGCGTGTTTTTTTAGTTTTTTAAACTATTATTTATTTTTAATTTTTTAGTTTGATTTTCTATAAAAAGGTGTATTTCCATTTTTTTTTCTGTTTTTATTTTTTTTACCATTTTTTGAAATGAAACTTCTTTCGAATCTTTGTGATTGGAAAATTCGCTGAAACGTAAAAATGTCACGAAGGAGGTAGGAAAGAAACTAGTTTTACGAATGGCTTGTTTAACAAGCCATTTGTAAAACTGTACCCGACCAATCGTACAACACCCATAGTTCATACAAAGCGTCGGAGGTAATGATTCGCTGGAGAATCTTGACATCGCGATGTAGATGTGCCAGTGGCGCCATCTCTTGATTTTTTCTTGTTTTATTTTAATGTGTTATGTAGACTATAATCCAATGTTCTATTATATTGCTGCCACTAATTGTAAATAATATATTAAAAAATGTGTTTTGCGAACATCCCTTACTAATGAAGTAATTTTAATAACAGTTGTAGGTAATAAATTTGTAATTTATAACAATTATTCAATGAAATATTTAAGGAAGTTTTAATTTTTACAATATTATTATATATTTTACAATATTTATTTATTTTGTTCTAAACTCGTATCAAAATAACACAACAAAACAACCAGCGCCACCTTTATTGCATTTAAGCTACAAGTTGACAAGAAAAAATCATGAGATGGCGCCACTGGCACATCTACATCGCGCTGTCAAGATTTTATAAATCACGTTCAAAGACAAGTTACAGACAAACCTACCAACATACAAACATACATACGTCTGAAGCTAATAAAAGCGTGTTAAAAAAGAAAACGTTTTTGGATAAGGCCTAAAAACCAAAAATCTTCTTTTAGGGCAGAAGTGTTGCCGTTTATCGATTAGAACTTATCATTAAGGAGTATGTTTTAACTATACTTCCACGCCATCTACATTTGGGAAGTAGAAATACAGTAACAAACTCTTAAAATTACTTAATAACATTAATTTTTAACCATTTTTGTATTGCAATATATTCTAAAAAAAACATTTGATATATATCGTCGAACCCAGCTTGATATATATCAATTGATATATATCCTCAAACCCTGATTTATAATGCATTAATTATCCCTTTACTTTAAGGTTAGCAATTAGTCCATGGTCCTTTGTGTGTTGTAGATGTTCATGGGTGGTGAAGACCACTTACCATACTTTACCATACTTGCTTGTTTGCCGGCCTCTGTATCTAATCCCTATATATCTGATGTCACTTATTGTGAATACTTTTTTGTTTGGTCACTCTTTTTTTTGCTATATCTTTATAATCTAATCGCAAAAACCCATTGATGTACTTGAGCATGTTTAATTTAATCATTCTGTAGAAAATCTTTATTTAAATAGGTCAATTCAGTGTCCGTACTCGTCATGATCCGACATATATATAAATTAAGAATAGTGTAAATAAGAAAAAATATGTATTTTATTGTAAAAAAAGCGTGGGGTGCATGGTGTCAACAGTTATAAAAATATTTTATTGACAGATATGAGTAGAAGGATCATCATTTTGATAATGTCTTAAAAAGCACCCCACGTTTTTTTACAATAAAATACATATTTTTTCTTATTTACACTATTCTTAATTTATATATATTTTTAAATTTTGTACACTATTCCTAATTCGAATTCATTAAAATTTATTTTTTATTTTTTAGTTGGATTTTATGTAAAAGCGTGTTTTTTAGTTTTTTAAACTATTATTTATTATAATTTTAGTATGTGTATGTAACACATAGGTATGCAAACAGTATTCATAAATAATACAATAAAATAATAATATGGTTTTCATACAAAATTGATATATATCCAACTTGATATATATCGGATATATATCGTAAATATCCGATATTTTGATATTTATAATAAATATCGGATATTTTCGAACCCTGTTATAAATAAACTTTTAAACCTTCTTTTAGAGATTTAAAATCACCAAGTAATACTCTAGAAGCCTTACACCATAATTACAAATGTGAGGAAATATATGTTTGACCCCATCATAACCTTAATCATGAATCCATAAGACAAATGTTTTAATCAGTTCAATAAAAATTACTGTATTTACAAACTATATTTAAGAATATAAGGAAATTACCTTTATCAGGACTCAAACTATATTTGGGCACAGTAAAATCTTTTTTGTCCTCAATTTTTTCCCCAGATTCATTCAATATCATATCCATTACACTGGTACCAACTACCATTGTCCCTTCATTGTCATTATTAGAAACATTACTGGCATCTTCATCATTGTAACAATTTACATCATTACTGGCATTTTCATTGTCATTATTTATATCCATATTGATATTGTCTTCCTTAATATTACTTACATCTTTAGTGGTATTTTTATCAATGACATTACTTTTATCATTACTGGCTCTTTCATCATGGTCATTATTTGGAACCTTATTAATGTTTGTTTCAGTTTCAACATTCTCCCTAACATTATCAGCAACATCTCTCTCTTGTATTTCTTTATCTTGATCTTCAATGAATTTTTTTATTGCATCCAGATTTTCTTCAGATTCCTTACTACTATCTGATGTATTCAAGTCTACTTTTGTGTTCTGAAGGTTTGAAGCATCATCTTCTAATTTATTGTCTGCTGTTTCCATCTTCTGGGTATTATTTATGTCAGACATTGTCCATGGAAAAATTGAAGGCACTGCATCTGAATTTTAAAATTTACATCATTATAGGAGTTTACGGGATAATTTAATACTGTTATGGTCCATGCTTTTATGGAATCCAAATATCTACATAAGCCTCAACCAACAACTTTTAGTTTTATATAAATGCATCAAAATATGTAGATTGGAAATAAATAAGGCTATGAGTTGTCATAAACATTTCAATAATTTAACAAGTAGAAAAGAAAATGTGTCAGAGTGAGACACTACATCACTAGCAAGAACAAAACAAAAACGACAGAATGCAAAAGAAAACAGCAGTGAAACACAGTATGTAAAAATAAAAAAGCAATAGATATCATTCCTGAGGTCTTCTTGTGTATGGTACTCATAAGGTATGTCCAAAGTAAAACCAGTTTTATAAAATACTTCAATTCCAATTAGCTTCCAAATTGTTCACATATTTGGAAGACACTAGGCAAATAGTATGAATTATAAACTTGCAGTGTTACAGTCAAAAATTACAAATTTCATCACAATGGATGAAAGGAAAGTTATGAGAAAACAAACCACATGGGTCAAAGAAGAATGCCATTCATAAATTAGACCAAAATAATATACATTACACTAATCAGCTTCATGACCAACATAAAAATAGCAATCGAAAAATATAACTACATTCCAAACTAGGACAAAATGCTACAAATAACTACAATAAGGTGTGACAACCATTCAACAACCCAACAAGCAAGTATACGTAAGTACCTGACTTCAGTATGTACTTAGAGTCCTTATACATTTGAAAGTCATTTTTACAGAAATGTCTTGAGCACACATACTTCGGCAAGTCTAAATCATTGCAAACAGTTATAGACATCCATTTGTTACGTAAAATTAAGTCTTTTGGAAATCTGTGGTATGTGACACCTTTATCCTCCTTCCTTGTCGAGCAGGATTTACATGTTCGTATGCAACAGTTTTTTACAGCCATCCTAGTGTATGAATTTGGTGTCAGAAACTAGTATTACAGGGTCATATTAAATGGATGGGCTTTGTTATTTGCAAGAATGACAAGTATTTACCATCATACTACCCTAACCATTAACAGTAGCAACATCATTTGGAACTTAAAATTACAAAGTATTAAGGTACTGCACTGCACTCATCACCCCAATACATACAATATTAAGTCTCATTAAACCCAGTACTTTCAATGTACTTTTAACCAGAACACTTTTTTGAATAGTGCACACTACTGCTAAGTGGCACAAATAGACAAAGAGTTGGTACCTACCCAGACAACCTGTCACATACAAGGGACCTACCACATATTGCATGATGTTCGTGAAAATTTTAATAGCATGGGGCCCACACACATTACTTAAAAAATATGGTGTAACTACATAAACATAATAATTATTACCTAATGAGAAAGAAAACAACCGAATCACTGCCTTTTTATCATGGTAGGGATTTTTACGTTAAAATTGAAGAAAGTAAATATTCCACTACCAATTAGAGATGGTAATTATTATAACAATCGGTATGTTATTTATTACACAACCCAATGAACACGAACTGTCACCGATTTATTTAATTGTCTACACAACTGTGGGATTTATGGTAAAATACACACGGAGCTTTGTATTTAATGCAATGAAAAACTATCTTTTACTATTTTTTTCATCAAAAATACTTTTATTAACGAGGAATTTAATATTATTGTGGGATGGAAATAAGAATATTGACAGATAAATTAATTCGAAGTTTTGCTTACAACTCCAAAATTATACAAACCTGCGGCTAAAATGATGATTGCATGAACTTTATAATCTAACAAATATTCATAAACTGCAGCCTTTCAATTCTATTATTTAGCATCACCCAAACCTGACATTTTCATATACCGTTCCTTGTTCCTTGATACAAATATTTCCGACTTCTTTGATATTGATTATATAGTAAATACACAATATCACAAATGTGCAAAAGAGATGCTGAAACCCTTATGCTAAAAATATCGGTATATGATAATAAACGATTGTTTGGAAATTTGGGCCAGAGACAAATAAACTATTTTATTTTTTATTTATGGCGTTCGCAATATTATGCATTTTACCAGTGTCAAGTCTAATTTATTCTTAAGTTGTTATTACACGAACGATGAAACACGGGTGCGGTCGATTTCAAGGTCTTGCCGGAGTTTTGGTGTTAACTCCTTTCAGTACGATTCTTAATTCACTTATTTCAATGTTCCCATACACTGTTCATCACCGTTAATGTTTATTAGAAAACGAAAACCAGAACACATTTTAACACATCCCTAGTGTTGATAACAATTAACATTCCCTTAGTAATCTGTGGTTGATAATGAATGATGAAAAGGTTTGACGTGTGACCTTTATTTATTATGATTTTGTGATCAATACTGAAGGGAAAGTCTTAACAATATAATAATTTAGTCTAAAATCATTACATGTGAAAAATATTAGTAATTAACAATGGATTTAGCGAAATCTTTGTTTAGTTCACGCGACCACGTCGGTTATGTGGGCCGCGAAGATCATGAAAGAAAAATCAGCGCAGCTCTAGCAGATGACGACCCAGAAGATGTCATTGATGCAATACGAGGACTTAACATTGCTGATGAGCTTCTTCCTGCACCAGGTGGACCTTTTTCCGCCTTAACCCCAAGCATGGTACCACAAGACATCATGGCCAAGTTGGCACAACCCGAATCTGAAGGTCATGGGGGCGGCTTACCAGATTACAGATTCGACGAGTTCGGTTTTTGTGTCGAAGAAGAAGACGGACCGGAACAGAGTTCAAACAAACTCCTGGCTAATGCTTTTGTTGAAGATGACCAACACCGACTCCAATGGGAGTTCTACAGCAAAGAAATAAGTTTCTCTGAGACTGAAGGGAAATTAGAAAAGACAGATAAACTGCAGAAAATGGTCAAGGATGGTGTGCCTCACTCCCTTAGGCCCCAAGTATGGATGAACCTGTGTGGGGCCAACAAGAAAAGAGCATCCACTGAAATTACATATCACGATATAGTAAGGGCTTCAAGTGATGATGGCTTGGTGACAAGCAAGCAAATAGAGAAGGATTTGGTACAAATATTACCAAATAATGTGTGTTTCTCACATCCAACAAGTACTGGGGTACCGAGGCTGCGCAGAATATTAAGAGCCTTAGCCTGGCTGTACCCTGACATTGGATACTGTCAGGGCACTGGAATGATAGCAGCATCACTTTTGCTCTTGATGGAAGAGGAAGATGCGTTCTGGATTATGTGTACAACAGTTGAGGATCTCTTACCAGCCTCATATTACTCTTCAACTTTGATTGGCATTCAAGCTGATCAGAGGGTGTTGAGAACCTTGATTGCAAACTATCTACCTGGCATTGACCAGGTATTAAATGCACATGACATTGAACTATCTCTCATAACAATGCACTGGTTTCTGACATTATATGCTAATATTGTACATATGAAAATTTTGCTTAGGATTTGGGATCTCTTCTTTTTAGATGGTTCTATAGTTCTGTTTAAAGTTACATTAGCTATGTTGAAGATAAAAGAGAATAGATTTACTGAGATATCTAACTCAGCTCAGATTTTTAACACTCTGTCAGACATTCCAAGGGAAATAGATGATGTTGATTTACTTATTAAAACTATTTATGAAGTTTGTGGTGATACTTTAAGTTCTACTTTAATTGATACACATAGAAGGAGGCATTTGGCCTACTTGATGGCTGACCAAGGTGCTCTTGTTGGCAATCCTAGTGCTGTCCCTAATTTACCTAAGCAACAACTCCAAAGACGTCAAATAAAGAAAAACAAGTCTGTTATACAAACAATACTATTTGGAGAGGACAGCAACAATGAAGATGCTGTTTCTAAGAATGTAAAGCAAACAGAAATATTAGTTGATCTCCGAGAAGCTATACTACAAGTTGCTAGACACTTTTTAGCTCTGGAGCCACAACTTGCTTCTGAGGTCCAGCTGACAGCTGATTATACAATGCAGAGTCATGCAGCAGACCGAGAAAGATATGTCAATGTATCAAGGAGTAAGAGGCGTAGAGCTAAAGCTCTTTTGGACTTTGAGAGGAGAGATGGGGATGAATTGGGATTCAGAAAAAATGATGTTATTGAAGTGATCAGTTCAAGGGATGAACACTGCTGGATTGGGGAGCTAAATGGACTACGAGGATGGTTTCCAGCAAGATTTGTAAAACTATTGGATGAGAAGGGAGTAAAATACAGCCGAGCTGGTGATGATTCTGTCACAGAAAAAGCAGCACATCTTGTAAGAGGTGTATTAGCACCTGCATTTAAAAGAGTCCTGTTGCATGGTATCAAAAGACCCAGTTTCCTTGATGGACCATGTCATCCATGGTTGTTTATAGAAGAAGCATCATCAAGGGAAGTGGAAAAAGATTTTAACTCAGTTTACAGTCGATTGGTTTTATGCAAGACATATCGTCTGGATGAAGATGGCAAAGTTCTGACTCCAGAAGAACTACTATACAGATGTGTACAAGCCATCAACTTATCACATGACAATGCTCATGCACAAATGGATGTTAAATTACGTACACTTATTTGTATGGGATTAAATGAAGAGGCTCTGCATTTATGGTTGGAAGTTTTATGCTCCTGTGTGGATGTTGTACAAAAATGGTACCATCCATGGTCATTCATAAATTCCCCAGGATGGGTCCAAATAAAATGCGAGCTAAGAATCCTTTCCCAATTTGGATTCAACCTAAACCCTGATTGGGAATTACCTTTAAAGAAAGATACACAAAATCAGCCATTAAAAGAAGGTGTAAGAGACATGTTAGTAAAGCATCACTTGTTTTCTTGGGATTTGTAATTTGTAACAATATTTTATTATTCTAAATTTAGCTTCAATATAATATCAATCTATATGTGCAATTTCCAGTGTGAGTAATCATGTATTGAAATAAAACTAGTTTATACGGATTTTAGCGCGGTTATTGTAAATTTTTGTCCCGACCTTTCGAAAGATTTCCAGCCTTCGTGATTACGAAGGGTAAAAATAAAATAAAACTAAAGTCCGTTTAAATAAAAATAATTTCAATGTGAAATAATCGCGTAAACATAAGAAATAATCCAGTAATTATGTACTTAATGCCTTGTATAGTATTTTGTTAGTTAATGGATTTAAGACTCTGTTGCATTGAATATTAGAATTATATTCTAAATCAAACTAATAAAATTAAAGACATTAAACCTCTTTAATTAGATACCTCTTTAATAGGGGTGATCGATATGTGATAAAATATCGATACATTTATTTGATATATCGAATCAATGCGATATTATCGAATCATTGAAGTCGATATATAATATCGATATATTTTATCCGATATATCGAATCAATGCGATATTAATATTTCGATATATTATATCGGAAAAAATATCGATATTTTTTGTACATGAACATCACTACCACATTCTAATGGGCTTAGTAAATATTATACGCAATGCTAATTTATAAGATTAATATATTACTAGGAAAATTTGTATCACAGACAAATAAACTAGCTTAGTATGTAACACTTCTTTTCAACAAATCAAAAAATATTTACGATTTTTTAAGAACTTTATAAGTAATATTATTTGTAGCAAGAGAGGCACCCAAGTTAGTATTTTGTCTCTTTTTAACATTGGGAAAATAGTGCAGTGCTTACATTAAATTTCAAAATTACAATTTAATGAAAATGGAAAAAAATGGCTCATATGAATAAATGCTATAATGCTTAGTTAAAATTGAACGATATACTTTAGGAACATTATTTATATTAAAATATATATAATAAATATTTTATACGTTTATTTGTTAAATCCGGACAATTATCTCTCCTTAAAATTTTAAGTTGCCGAGTCTGATATTAGTGGCAACATTGTTTAGTAACTTCATATCGACAAATGTAGGGTGACCCCGCTTTTCTGTTTAATGTAAAACTGTGCACTAAAAAGAGACGAGAAGAAAACGTTCTAAATCCGTTCTAGCAACTTAATAAATGTTACTGCAGCTTTTCCATGTTTTAGTACCTAGTGATACTACTACTACTGCACAGTGATTCTACAATTAATGCTGGATTGCACTAAGTTACTTTCGCAATGACAAACATGTTAAAGTACCGGTTAAACAAATATGAGTTGCACAATTTAACAAATGTTAGATGACGTCATAACTTTAGCTTAAACTGTATCTGCCCAATATTCGCTAGTTAAAGCCCGCGCTAGTTAAAGTTAAATAGCTGCCAGATAGTTCACCTACAAACTGATATATCTCCTAAAGCATCTGTACTACAAAAAAATATCATGTCCCTGCTTCTAGAATTAATCGAGGAGTCATGTAGTCGGAATACGATGGTGCAACACATTCCGCAGTCAATGTTAAAGTCAGCGTCATTGTCATTTGTTATCTTCAAATTTGACATAAACTTTAACTATAACACTACATATTTGAACAATGTACAGAATATTATACACATCTAAATTTTTACTAAATCTATCCCATTTTACTTGTAAAAATATATATGAGCACTATTGTTCCACAATAAGTAATGTAACTTTTCGAGCAGTTCTGTGTTACTTTTACTATGGGGTACTGGCAACACTGTAACTGACAGCTGTCTCAGGGCCCCTTTTCTTTTCATTTTCAGAAGTCAAACGTGCTTGTTCTCTACGAGCTAAGGCCTTTCGGCAACTTGCACGTATATTATATTAAAAATGGCATCAAAGGCTGAATTAGCTTGTGTTTACTCCGCTCTCATCTTGGTGGACGATGATGTCGCCGTAACTGTAAGTATTTCACAAGAAATCTTTGTGGGGTGATTTTTGTGATCGATTATCCGGTTACATCCTCATAAGTACTGGTAAATTATGTAGTTAAATTAGTGAAATTGTGTCTAAATACCACCAGAAATGAGAATATCCTTGTATTTTTTGTACGTCACATTGTATTGGCGCGAAAAGTGATATTCATATGCTACGTATCTTGACAGGGTGAGAAAATCTCCACCATCCTGAAGGCTGCTGGCGTGGACGTTGAGCCCTACTGGCCGGGTCTATTCGCGAAGGCTCTCGAAGGCATTAATGTCCGTGACCTGATCACCAACATTGGGTCGGGTGTCGGAGCTGCACCGGCTGCGGGAGCGCCCGCTGCCGCCGCAGCTGCAGCGCCCGCCGCTGAAGCCGCCAAAGAGGAAAAGAAAGAGGAAGAACCCGAGGAGTCTGACGATGACATGGGCTTCGGTAAGTTGTCACTGTTTTTAGGTTATACCCATATGTTTAATAAACAATGCTGGATTTTACGTTATGTTTGGAAATTGAATAGCTAAAATTAATTGATTAAAATGCAAAACTATTAGTATCTAATTATTATTGGTCTGAGAAAGTTGTGCTAACTTTATGAAGCTACTTTTAGATTCACATTCATAGTATTGTACTAGAAAATACTGTGTTCATAAATTTATGTATATATTGCTCATGGTAAACTCCAATGGCTATTAAATATATTCTAACTTTAAACTAGGTTTATATTGGCCAGTTTGTATGGGATACCATAGTTACTAGTTGTTAGACACCTAGTTTAAAGTTGGAATATGTTTTGATATAACACTGCAATGGTCTTATTACAAAACATAGTCTACTTTAATATAGATTTATGTCCACAAAAATTTAAAAAAAAATGTAATAAGGCTTCAAGTGTCAGACTGACAACAGTTATCCTATATTAGATATTAGAAAGATGTTTCATTTTGGGCCAACTCAACTAAAATATCAAATACCTGATATATGTAAGTTTTGCATTTACAGGGAAATGATTTTGTTTTAAATATCTAGGTTTATAGAAATTGCATGTTTTGAAATTATTGGTTCACTTAATTTATACTAGAAATGCTAACTGTCCTTCAATGTTTCACCTTTGCATTAGCCACCTCAACACAAAAATATAATAATTTGTTTTATGAACATGACCTCCATTGGTCAAGTTTTTAAAACTTACACAGAAACTCTATAATTAATAAAGATAATATTTATCAAAAAGAAACTACACAAACTCAATGATGTTTAATCATGTATTAGCTTCAGAAAAATAATGATCTGACAATATTTCTACTGAGAAAATATATCTACCAATGTTCATTATTGAGCTGTTTGTAAAAATGTTAATATTAAATTTGTTTTGTTTCAGGTCTCTTTGACTAAAAAGCTTTGTATTGAAGCAACAGAATTCCATTTCGGCTTTTGTGAAGCTTTTAGTTATAAGGAAATGACTTTTATAAATGGTTAAACACTGAAATTTGTTTGATTTCTAATTCATTTTCTTTACGAAAACCTTCTTTGAATGTATGTAGTTACCTAAAACATTCCAACCACAGCAAGATTAAATGAGTGATATTGATTTTATACTGCTTAAATAATGCCTCTTGTATAGAACAAGAGGCATTTCACATTTTAGAAAATTTAAATACATGATTTTTTGAACACCTTTGAATATAATATTTACTGAGATTTATATTATCATGTTTGCTTTCTTTTGAAATTGTTGTGAAAATATTAATTAAACTAGAAAATTACATTAAGGTACATACATGGTTTATTTTGTTAAACTAGATTGTAGGTTTGCTTAATTCTATTCAATGCAAAAATCGGAGTAAGCTGTCGATATTATTATTACTGATATTTGTGTGAAAACGCAATTACGCAGACAATAATAATTTCGCCGACCTATGCTAAATACACTCGTTGGTCGACACTGCCATCAGATGTATAAATCGTGAGAATATATGGATGGTCTAGACCAGATATTTCTAGGTCCCTCTGATGCGAGGGGCCGTCTAGGTTGTTACTAGAGCTTTGTCTATTTCTGCCGCCAAGCAGTGTTTCAGTTTGAAGGATATTGAAGCCAGTAAAATTACTGAGTATTATGAAAACATCTTAATCTTGGGGTAATGAAGGCAGGCCAATGCCATGTTATGCTTAGTAATTGAAAGTTTTGGTGTGGTGAACAAAACAAACTGTAAAACATAATTTAAGTAAATGTAAACTAATAAACACGAAGAACTCTTCTCGTAAGGTAGACTTATGCTTCTGAATGAGAATGATTTTAAATACACTAAATCTAAGAGTGTGAAAATCAACAGAAAAATCTTAAAAAATATTTAAAAGTTGAAACAAAAATAATAACTAAAATTTATTGAATATTCCTACTGTACAATAATAATTACATAATAAACAATAATTATCCCCACATGGCTCTCTGGACTCCTGATAACTTGTTGTAGTCTGCTAGATGACGCCATACAATACGGCTCATACGCCATTCCTTCACTATGCCTCTGGGTCTGAAAATAATAGTTGAAAACATGTACTAAAAGACTGTAAATAAGAAAATATTAGCCAGCTTGATGCGGTTTAAATAAAACTGATAAACTATATTATACCGACACTTCTAATTTGATATTTGTATCTGCCAAAAACATTTTGCATTGTCATGACCTAATTTTATAAAAATTATACTAGAAGAGTTTGTACAATACTATATGGCACAAAAAGGCATTTTAGTATGTTCCTCTAACTGGGTTTAAGGGTGAAATGGTGCTACTAACATGGGCCCATCACCCGTCAGTACAATTTGCAGATTATCCCAATATAAACAGAATGCAATGTTCCTCTAAAATCTAACTGTGTATAGATTAAGAGTAGACTTACAAACATTTTCAATAAATTATCTTAATTAATATTATAATGCATTAACAAAATCAAAAGTTCGCAGAACTGATAACTGATGGGGCAGAAAGGTTCTGGAATGGAGGCCATGTACTAGCAAGCGCAGCGTTGGAGGTCCACCTACAAGGTGGACAGACAACCTGATAAAGGTCGCAGGAAGTCGCTGGATGCAGGCCGCTTCCAACAGGTCGGTCTGGAAATTTTTGGGGGAGGCCTATGTTCAGCAGTGGACGTCCTATGGCTGATGATGATGATGATTAACAAAATCAAACTAATTCATCAAAATAACTAAAAAACAACTAATTAAATATCAATTTGTATCTGAGACCTTGATACTATGTTCAGATTGGCTATTTAACTAACTGGAAAAGCATACCTAATTTGTTAATGAGATGGCCATATCATACTATCTTTTATTCTCATTTGTTATCTCTGACAAAAAAGATAGTGTTATGTGAATGTTTATAAATTTTGCCCCTTCCTACTGTGTATCTGCCTGTGGTGAAGATATTGTGCTCTCAGTTATAGCATACCTTGATGTGATAACGCATCTGTTGTTGATTCTCATCGGAGTTGCATTCAATTCAAACTTGTTAATATCTTTGTCTGCCAATTCTCTAATTTCCACTGGCAGTACATCGTTTTTTCTCAATGCGTTGATTCTAGTTCTTTCGAGGAAATTCTCAGCGCTCATACGTCGCCTTTTCACATCACGGACCATCATCCAGTTAGCCCATTTATTTCGTACTTGCTGATACTGAAATTAAATATAGGTTATGATAAGATATTTTTTTTAAATATATAAATTTGTAGGTAATAAATAAGTTATCAGAGTTTATCAGGTTGTAAGTTACAACAAAAAGAACTTGACATTAGGTAGTAGTTTTATAAATTAAGTGGTTTAATGCAATGTCCACTTACTCCATATCCAGCTAGACTTTGAGATTTCCATATATACTTTCCAAGACTAGAAATATTCAAATTCATGATTGTCTTAACTTTTCTTACAAGTTAGAACCTATCGTATATGAATAAATGACTTATATAGCAAATTATTTAATTCCCATTTCGATCAATGACCGATTGGCGAATGTAATTCTCTCTTATTCTTCGATACAGGCAGGGCACAGGCTACAGCGATATACCGCATTGTGTTGACAAAATATATAATTGGATATAAAAACTGTATAATATGTTGGTGATTGAAAATATGACAGTATTCCGTGTGAAATGAAACTCGTCAGCGGATTACAGCACACTCGTCAAGATTGTGTTATTATATTTTAATTTACACGCCAGTTCAACACTGCAAAATTTAATTCGTCGGTAAAAAGTACAACAAATTGATTTTTGTGTAGTGTCTGACGTTACTTTTCGAGCAGTCAGTCAGTGTGTAACTTTTGACTATCGGGTACTGGCCACACTGAACATATGTCATTTTTTGACATGCTATTCAAACAAGCGAACTTGTTTTGATTTGAATCATAATATAAATAATTTTCTATAAAAACTATGTCCACAGAGTACATTATTTCTGACTATGTCTCACAAAAGAAGTTTATCGCAGAAATCGAATACCGCCGGGAGTCAGTGCAAAAAGTTAAAGATTATTGACAAAAATAACTGTTTGCATAAAACTTTACAAGAAAGCAGTCTTATTTTAAATCACCCACCGGTAAAGTGCGTCGCTTCTCACGAAACCATACGTATAGTTGGTAAAATAAAGAAAAATCTTGAGAAGCATTTCGAGTATCCTCGTAACGTGGCTGAACTTTTATCTAATTTAGAAAAAGAATGCCAAAATATGGAAGTCTTTAAGCAGTACTTGTATCCAAATATCGTTATGGTAGCAGGAGAGAGCCTAGAAGAATACCCAATTAATGACAGTGTCATAAAAATACTGCTGAGTATACCTATTTTACAGACTAAGTTAATTGATTATGTATTTGAAAAGGCTATAGACCTTGCCGCCTCATCAGCTTGTGGACCTTGGATTCAGATGATACTGAAGTGTTTCTCTACACTAGACAGTATAGTCGATAGTGAGAATATAGCCACGAATATCATAAACCTGCTTGATGTTGCATCAGAAAAAATGGTCAGACTAGAAATAATAACTGCTATACCTGATATTATAGGTGACCAAGAACACAATAATATTGCTACAGAAATGAGCAGGATTCTTAGTGAAGATCATGATTTAATCCCAGCAATTTTGGATTGCCTCACATACCTATGTTTATCTGATGAGCAGTATGAACAACTACAAAAGAGGACCCTCAACATACTTTCAAGTTTATCAAAATGTAGCTATTTTCCGAATTTTGTTAAATTTCTCCTAATTCCTGGCCGTCTGAGTGATAATGCATACTATGAGGCTGTTCTTGGTTTAAGAAATTCATTAGGCTGGTCTACTTCACTAGCAAAACCTCAAGACATAGCAACAAGTCAAGTATTAACTGCAACAGCAATCAGAAATTCTATAGTCTCATCAAAATTAATAGCTAATTCGTGGCTAAAAGCAGTTTCTATGTGTAAAGTCCATACAGATCACAAGCCTATAGACTTTATTATTCTTTTAATATACTTCTCTACTTCAGAAGAGAGACAGAAACAAGTGGAAAATTTAATTAGAAAACTGATCAAACTAAACACCTTGAAGGAAGAGTTACTAGATGAGGTATTTGAAAAATTCAAACCTATTCTCAAAGATTCCTTGAAAAATGTAATAAACCTCACAAACTCTTTATTAAAAACTAAAGGTGATCCAGCCATAGAATCATTTGCATCCCATATTTATACTTTAATGTTTTCTGAACTTGAAGACTGCGGCCAAACAATTGTTGCTGAACTTTTACAACTGGGTCTTGACTCCAAACAATGTGTCATGAGCATATTAATGATATTGAACAATGTTGCAACAAAGAACATGTCCCTGTTAAAACCGCAAAGTATGCAAATGTTGATATTACTAGATAGAATGGATGACATGCCACTGCCTGAAATTAAAGCTGTTATGAATTTACTATGTGGCCTTGCCTACAGCAATGAAAATTCTCTCATAAGAGATGATATACACATGATAATTAGAAAAGAGCTGAGCAGTTCAAACCCAAAAATTAAGATTCAAGGAATTCTTGCAGGGGTTTATGCAGTAAAATATCTTATGACATCAAATACTGACAATGATCAGACAAATGATATAAGCTATGGCTCAGTCTCACAACTACCTGAAGGTGATCTTCGTGAACACTGCACAAATTATTGAGTTAATCAGTCGCAGTACAAAACAGTTTCCAGACATGATAGCTTTTTTCTATGATGAAATGTCAAATATTATATCTTCAGCAACTCATATAAATAAAAATTTCATGTCATGGTTGACTGATGCAGTCACAAATGATCTGGAACAGAATTTCATTGTAGATTCTGTTAATACTGACAGGATATGCACCATGGAAGTGGCAATGCAATATTGTATTAATGCAGATAGTGAAATGAATGAAGTGATTGCCATCAACATAGCTGGTTTGACTTTACAACCCAAATCAGAAATATGTATTGGTATCCTATCCCCTCTATTTCAACTAGTTCAGACTTTGCATTCTAGGCAAAATGATGGTAATTTATCTAGCATTGATGCACTGTTAGGATGTCCTGTAATTATGCCTAAGTATGATATAGACACTATCGAAGATTTGGATCCAGCCAAAATAATTAACATCTTGGATTGTTGTGTTCATACTGT
Organism: Amorpha juglandis; assembly: GCA_949126905.1. Lineage (NCBI taxonomy): Eukaryota > Metazoa > Arthropoda > Insecta > Lepidoptera > Sphingidae > Amorpha > Amorpha juglandis. Next base: position 4,466,127 of record OX421368.1, read on the forward strand.
AAATTGGTTTCGAGAACTATTAAATGCATTTGCTACACAACAAGATGAGGCACTTAAAACAAAAACTCTGAAAAGAGTTCTCCAAGTTGAAAAATTACAATCACTTATTACTGAAATATTGTTTAAAAGTAAAATATCATATAAACCACCAATTAGTACATTCAATATAAATAGATATACACGAGATAATACAGATAGAAGAGTAAATAAAGCTCACAGTTCTAAACATAAAGTAACTAAAAAGACAGTACCAGATGATACTGTACTTCCTGAAACACTAAGATCTCAAGCAACTCAAAACAATCGTGGAACAACAAAGATAGCTCTTAGTGTTTTTGATGATTTATCTTTTAGACAGTTAAGCCTAAACTTACTACAATTGCTTAATACTAGTTTTTCAGAAGATAATGACTCGGATAATGAATTAAATACAAAGTCTTTAAAGTATATATTAACTTGTACTAATAGCAATCTGGAAACTATTTTGATATCAAAAATAAAAAGGGTAACATTTCTATCTAAACAAGATAATATGATTTACGACCCTAAAAAGGGCGAGGACTGTGCGAACGCAGTCAGTGAAATACTATCTAAATTAATGCAACATTTAAAATATGTGACATCATACATAGATAACCATAGTTCCGAAAATACTCACAATGAAAATGGTTTCTTGTTCACTTCAGAATTCATGGATTATCTGTTATGTGTTGAATGCATATACAACACACTTACTATATTCTTTAAATGGATAGGCTTTAGAAACCATCATAATGCATTATTGAAAAGCTCATTAAGGACAGTGGCTGATTCAAACGAAAATACTGCTACATCTTTAAAAGATTTAGTAATGAAAGTATTTGAGAATTTAAAAATACATCAGAAATATTGCTTGCAACTATCAACTGCCGTGGCACTAATAGACCTGCTCAAAACTATCCAGAACTATTGTGATCATAGAGTTACATTAAAAATTCTTAAAAATATGTCACAACACTTCTTATCCCAACAGTGGAGAACAACTGATGGAGCTCTAGAGAGTGGGTTAAATTTTAATCAGAGTGTAGACCGTTTGGCTTCAGTCTATTTCACTAATAACGAAATTTTGGAGTTAAAGAATATAGCCTTTGAATTAACAAACGACGTTAAACTGTTAAAAGGACGAAATGATCATTTGAACATGTTCAAATGTATAACGAAAAGTAATTTTCCGATATTATACAGAAATCTGGGAACATCTTTACAAGAAGCTACTAATACCCGTTTGAATAAAGGAATGACAAACTCTGAACACCTCGACCTATGGAAAGATGTAGCCACTATTCTTAAATATATGTCTGATATCGCCAAAATTGTGGAAAGCAGAAATAATTTGGCAGCGTTTTTCAAAAAATCCTTACCAATATTGAAATTGTTTTTGTCCCAAGGAATACCTATATTGGAACTGCAATTCAAGAACGAAACGCAAGAAGTATTGGAAATATTGAAAATAATGCAACAGTCCACAAGGTTCTTGCAGTCTTTATGCTGCCATTCTCGTTTAAAAAAGGATAAAACATTGATGAGTAAAGTTCCGACCGTAAGGCATTTACTTGAAATGTTGATTTACAAAGTTAAAGCTGTTCTTGCTGCAAATAATTGTTCAGAAGCATTTTGGATGGGAAATCTTAAGAATAAAGATATTCACGGAGAAGTTATACAGTCACAGCAAAGTGTTGACCAAGAGTCGGTCGAAGATTGTGACGAGCAATTACCAGAAGATGAAAGCGACAATACAGATGATGATATCAGTTCTGATATAGGTAGGATAAGTGACATTGTATAAATATGTTAATTACACGTATAAATTGTTTCCAATTGTTTAAATTATACATTTACTGATTTCACATAGTAAAATCGGTAAATCACGTAGGTACGATAACAAACTTAAAAATATATAGTATGTATTACTTAGACTATTGTACTAGCAGATCCGGCCACGCGTTGCTGTGGCTAAAGTATATGATAAATTATATTGTAGTAAACTATTCAATACATTATGGGCTATATATTGGATACATACTCAATCCAGCCGATAAATTACCTTACACCGCCATCTGTTAGAATCTTATGGAACTCACAGATAATTATTATAATGGTGCTGCCACACCGGTGTTAGAAAATGTTATATAACATTTTATAACACCGGTGTGGCAGCATCATTTAGTAAACATTTCTTAACAATTTGTAACATTTTGTAACATTTCTTAACATTTTATAACCGCAGGCGGCGGTACTTTTGAGAGCGGCGCCGTCAAAGAAGCCGACAAAGAAGAATGTTCAGAAATGTTAGAAAATGTTAAGAAATGTTATAAAATGTTAAGAAATGTTATAAAATGTTAGATTTAATGTTAGAAAATGTTTGTAAACATTTTATAACATCGGTGTGGCAGCACCATAACTCTGTCATATAATAAACAAATAATTTGCAATAAAAAAATATTGCGACTATAAATTGAGATAGAAACTATCCTATCTCTCAAGTTGAATCAAACTGCACACAGTTTGCAAAATTTGATTAAAATCGGTTCAGTAGTTTGGCGAGTTTACCGCGAACAAACAACGCGACAAGAAATTTTTATATATAACGATAAAAGATAAATAAATCAGTAATCGACAAATATTACTGAAAGAACCAAATATCAATACCTAGTAAAACGGTTGAAATTTATTTGAAGAGCCAATCGCTATTCCTCGATATAAGACGTTAGAATCAATGAGACACAAAATAGCCGCGATACAATAACTAAATTAACAACTACTACTAAAACTAAATTAACAACAATCCGTGTTGGTCACCTAAGAAGAACGCGGAGTACAGACGTCGCAAATAAATCATGACTACTTCCGGTTACCAATAATAGATAATCATCGGGGTTCGGGAGATGAGTTAACCTAGAGCTTAGGCACTAGGTTGCAGGTAAACGAGAGGCAGTTTGAATAACACAATTTCGACTATTTTTGCCGCCCAGCAACGTATAACTTATGTTCAGCAGTGGACGTCTTGTGGCTGATGATGATGAATGTATAACCACTGTGATTTTGTTCTATGGATCGTTCAGGGTCCAAGCGGGATTGCGGGAGCGGGCGCTCCCGCTGGTCGAGGGTCGGCATCACCGCCCGGGTAGCGCGCGCGCATGATCTCTGCTCACGTGCCGACGCGACGCTCGGGTGTAAAATGTTTTTTTAATCTTTTACGTTAAAATTAAAGCACTAGTGCGTTTACCGAACACTATCTAATTAAACCCACTTTACTGTGTTTCTACTTGTTCATGGGCAAGATGTGACGCTCAACATTAGACGACAGCTCGTCTCGTTATTCATATGAATAACTTATACCGGAGTCGGGCGAACACAACGCATTCTTCCGAGCTTGGTGTTGGTTTGGACTTTGGAGCTTAGAGTGATGAATCATAAGAAGTAATTTAGGTGCATAGATTATACGTAGCCCATTTGTCATGGGGTATGGAAGGGGGTAGGGCTTACGTAGGTAATTTGAGATTAGCCCAGCCACCAATAAGTGTTTCCAACTTCATAATAAAAGCAGTACATTGAAAATTAAGGCAGTATGTACGCTTGTAAATACGAGTATATTCGATTGATACAACTCTCAGTATAAAAAGCCATGAGGCAGGCCACATAATCCGGGTAGTATTGACACAAGTACATTAAAACACAGTAATACAGATTATTAAAGATTTATTGTGTCAACTTAGTACAATCTTTGGGGTGGACCCATGGTGGACTTCATGTGTAGTGAGCGCACATTCTGCCAATGCTTCTTGAGCAGTGATACAAGGAAGTTGATCGACAAATGCACATTCTGTGCAAGTTCATCAGGAGTCATATCCACATGACCCACTGCCACCGAGAGACACAGTACCTGAGGAGGAAGTTTTCATTATATTCACAATAAATATTGTAATGTCATGTTTCTACAGCGGTAGTACCTTCAGTAGTGGCATGATGCAGGAGGGGTGTGTTAATATGCATGTACTATTACGTCATACTTTATCCACTATCACCACCCCCTGGCACTGCTCCAGTACTGTAGGAGCCTACTCATTTATGCACTACCTCTATAGATAGTAGTTTCATAGAAATATTGTGTATGACAACATTCCCAAGATTCATCCAAATTTCTAACCAGAGTTCTTGATGGAAAATTCATGAGTTCTCCAGGTTCGGAATTTGTATTCAATATGGCGATTGTCTCACCTCCATCAAGAGGGTGGCAAACAAACATGTTGGTCACCTGATGGTAAATGATTTCCACCACTCAACATCCACAATACCACAAGAATCATGGACACAACCACAACAATCATGGACATATTCCCACCTTGAAGGAAAACCGATAATTAAGCTATTGGTAAGGGGGATTTGGATCTCCAGATATGGCACTCATAATACAAAATGCAACAAGTACATTTGTGCTGTAGGCAAAAGTATCTCCAGAGTGGCACTATTACATTAAAGGCAGGTATGAAGTAATGGGAGATGTTTTTAAATATATCTTGATCAGAAATTTCAGTGATGGTTTCCCTAAATATACGTAAAATAAAAAGAATGTAAAAAAATAACATACTTTCTTCATCTGGAATTTGATGGTAGCCTTGACCTCATCAATCTTCTGAGTCATGGATTCTTGGTGTGAGAGCAGACCAGGGAACTTGCCTGCCTTGTTCAGACCAGGACCCAGTAGACGCGGGATCTGTTTGATCAAGGATTCTGATGCAAGGAATGCATCAAATCTGAAAGGAGACAACATATCTATTAAATAAACAACATTATACTCTATCTGCATTTATTCTAAAAGTATATTGCTTGGCATGTTACTTTTTTTTTTCAACATGAGAGTGTGCCCACTATAATTTGCCAAAATTTCACCACAATGAAATCAATGGCATTTATGGAGAATACATGTTTTTTTTAGTATTTGAGCAAGCAACAAGATTTTGTCAACTCACAGGTCTAGGATTTCAATAAACTTTGTGTAAGGAATGTACCCCTGTATAATATTCAATTTATGCATACAACAGCAATGTCAATGTAGGTTGTAAAAATGTGTGGGCTACACTGTAGCAAGAGTTACAGATACATCTGACAGACTACCACAATATGTTTGACTACTTTAACATAAAACAGGGTGAATTGGGACAAAACATATAATGAGATTCAAGATAATCACATAACTGATGGAGTGTAACTTAAGATTTACCGAAATTTTCAAAAAATTCATATTCAACCAGTGTTAATTCAACAAATAATGTATTTACTAACTTCTTAGCCAGTTTCTTGACAAGCTTTTTGTTCTTGTTTAGTTTCTTAAGAGCTTCAGCGTCCATGCATGGCACAGTCAACTGTTTGGCCTCGTCACAATGCTGTTGGTCTCCGAGGACACATACTTGCATCTTGGGGCGGGGGATGTACTTAAGCCTGAAAGTTAACATATATTTAGAGCTCACCCTATACAAAATAACTAATAAATGTGAAAAGTATTTAATCAGTGAAAATTCTTTCATCAATTCAACAGATAATACATGCATTTTGGAACATCATTTTCATGAGGTGATCACATTTAATCATGAGTTCTACAGGAAATAGCATAATTAGGGGAAGTACAAAATTATAATTCTAATCACAAATGAAAACTTTGGTATCTCTACAGACATGGAGAAAATATATTTAGAGGTTATAAAGAAATTGCAAACTAAATGTGGAATTTTTTTTTAGTGATATTCAAGCATGGGAGAAAATAATGTTCTACGAGCTTGGATTTTTACATTTAGGGCTTTATGGAACTTTTAATTTGGAAGCATACCTCACCAAGTAGCTTCACATGTCGTAAAAGTTGGGAAGCCGAAGCTTGCCTACCCGTTATTTAAAGACTCTGGGTGGAGTCCCGTCAGCTTTCGCCGACTCCCTGTCCAGATTCACTTTGGTGGGATTTAAATCGACTAAATATCCCACAAAAATGCTCTTTCCAGGTAAACATACTTGACGGTACCGGAGAAACGCTTGTCCTTTTGAGGGTCATAGTTCTTCAAACCAATTTGTAGCTCCACTGTCTCCAGGAAGTTACGTTTCTTGTCTTTTGAGTTTTGGAGCACGGCATTTACGCACTCGTAGAGTGTATCACGAGATACTTTAGACCTAAAAACATTTAAGGTTATGTTTACGTTTTACATAGAAATTTTAAAAAATGCACACGATGAAGCACAATGTTTTAAAATTATAAAATATTACATCTTTATATCACTGAAATGGTGAAGATTAATGTGATTTAAATAGATTAACTTACGACATCTTTACGAAGATCGACCACTCGCGCCGACGTCAAATGAATGAAAGACAGGCGTTAGGGTTGTGTTCAAATACTTTAATTATTAAAATTGTTATTTGGTAGTCGATTTTAATATAATCGACTAACAGTTAAGATAATAAGAACAAAATATCAAAAACAATATTCCTAGAAATGTTTAGCACGCTTAAATGTTTAGAAATGTTTAACGCAAAACATAAAAATAATATGTATTGTATAAATCAAAAAAGAGATGCGTATTTATTATTTTTTCGTACTTTGTCCAAGATTAAGGTGTTGGGTGAAGCTGGTTGGGGAAGCCTCGGATAAGTATGGTGCCACGTGCTGTCAGTGACTAATGGGTCATGTTGCCACCAACCATACTGCAAAACAAAGCAGACAATGGATTACAAATTGATAAATAATAGTTAAAAATGTGTAAATGCTACCCATAGATCGTAGAACAATGACTTGGATTGAGAAATGGGAAAGTATAACAATGCACCTGCAGGGAAGATGCATAAATATCCAACATATTAATATTTACCTCTATAGAGGAAGTTGGTGGAAATCTGTACATAGCACAAGGTCCAACTGGTTTAATAACTCCTTTGAGTTTCATTTTAGTAAATATTTGATGGGAACCATAAGCGTATCCATTTACTCTTCGAATATAACAATCGATGACCCTGATAGTGTCTGCACTGGGCCGTTCTATCTGTGAATAATAGAAACAATTCTCAGCCTTGAATGCTACTATTAAACCAATAAGATATATGAGATTAATATCGTCGGTAAAAGACCAGGACGAAGAAACTGGACTAATATTACCTTTTCAAAATAGTAAACTAATTAAATTAAACTAACTAATTGTATTTTGGAGCAATATTTTCTAAAACAAAAGGAAACTAACAGTAAAAGTAGTAAAAAGTAGCAATATTAGAGTTACAAGAATGAATAAGAAATATATTAATCCGACATTCGAACTATTAGGATCAAGTACCTAAGTATACCTTCACTGGCAGAGTAATATATCCTTGATATTTTTCTAATAATGGTTTGTCTCCTTTTGATATTGGTTCGGTATATTCTTCCCTCATGATATCTTTTATATAATTTTGCGGTCCGAATAAAGTGTACCCAAAAAAATTCATAGTGAATTTAGCATTAAATTATTGATAAAATATAAGTGTGCTAAATTATTTATGTTTCTGCAGATAGATACGCACGTGTTAAATGTATGTATGTGGAAAATATTGACATTTATATTTCTTAGTGGTGTAAAAAGTATTTCCAATTTCTAATCATGTAGATGTCATTTTTTTCAATAAACGTCACTGCATTTCATTATTTATTTCCGATATCTCCAATAGTTCGAACAGATTCGATATTATTTTTGTTAATTATTTTCGCAATAACATTGTTTTGTAATACATATCGTGTAATTTCTAGTGATTTTTCTAATTAAAAATATCCCGAAATCTAGGGAGTTTTGAGACCAAATCTAGTATTTTTTTTCTGCAATATGGCATCACTGCCCTCGGTGCTGTCCGTCTGGTGTACCGGTAACCGGAGCCAGTTTTATCCTCCGGATATTATGCGGAGATTTTATTGAATAACCGGAGATTCTCCGGTTATACTCCGGATAGTCAAAATAATTTAAATAAAAAAAAAAGTGCGCGTCTCGGGACGCTCGACAGAAGTGACAACTTAAACTAATGTGGGTTAAAGTGAGAGCGGAAGAGCCTGCCTACTGCTACCGTATGCGTGAGAGAAAGGGAAGCCAGACAGAGTGGCACCGTAAAGTGTTACGTTACGGCGCCACTCTGCCTGGCTTCCCTTAACGCGTTACGTTATGAAGTCCGGTCGAAGCCCGGTCAAAGTCGTGTCAAAGTTGTGTCAGAGCCGTATCAAAGCCGTGTCAAAGTCGCGTCAAAGTCGCGTCATAGTCGTGTCAAAGTCCGGTCCAAGCTGACTGGTCACTGTGTGACTCCACCTGGTACTTAGAAATTATCAATGTTCCAGGGAGGTCGGCTAACGCTGGCTGGTCAATGGACCGCTCGCGTTACGGAACGTTTCGGTTCACCCTCCCATAAGAAGTTATCACTTCAAAAATGCTTTCTAAAATATGAATTCACTTTATTAAAAACTAGCTATCCCTCGCGGCTCCGCCCGCGTGATTGCTTTTTCCGGGATAAAAGTAGCCTAACAGTGGCGCCATGTGTCGAAAATTGATCGTACCCTCTCAGAAACCATCATGGGCTCATGCACAACAACTTTGCTAAAGATCATCACATGATCAAATGCATAGTTTTGTCGGGAAATATTTGATCGTCTTGGTCGCGGCATTGTTAATGATGATTCAAAGAGAAAACAAATTAATGATTATATTATCAATTACGTTTAGCTATCATTTTTATAATTGTCAAATTTTTTACCATACTTAACCAAAGACAAAATTACTTTAGCTGTCATTTAAGTTTTGTTATTCCACTGTCATTTGCGTTTTGTGTCATGTCAGATGTGTTTTTGTTATACCACGTTTTATAGTGACTTGACTGAAACGCGGTCGAACGGGATAAAAAGTATCCTATATCCGTCTCCTGGTTCTAAGCTACCTCTCCACCAATTTTCCAGCTAAATCCGTTCAGCCGTTCTTGAGTTATAGGTGGTGTAACTAACACAACTTTCTTATATATATATAAGAAGAAGTAAGATGAGATGAGATTATTATTATTCTTTTAGGATATGCATAAGAGTAGTATCGAACAAAGATACATCCGTAACCGCGACTTAATAATTCGTTCAAACATTTTTACCAATCAAATAACCGGTAGTTAAGAGAAACACCGATTAGGCTCCGGTACTCACCCTAACCGGTAATTATCCAGTTTTTTAAGAACCGGCACAGCACTAGTCCGTCAGTTCTCTAAGTAGTCTGTGGTGGTGTCAATTGGTTGGCTGAATAAAGAAAACTATAATATTTGGATTATTGTAATAAATATTACAGGAGGCTTACACAAAAAGCGAAAGTATTTTACTAAACGCTATACAAATAGTTTCAATATTTAACGTGCCATACTGATTTTAGTGCATTGTAGTATAATACCGTGCCAGTTATTCACAATATTGTTTTCATTGCTAACTCCGTTTACATTAGTGATCGCATTTCTACCCTTGTAAATAATTCATACAATTCATTCAGCATGGATATGGTAAGAATTAAGATACGTTTAAACTTTAACTTTCCCTATTTTCTGATATCATACTTTATTTGTAGTTGCTTGAGTCATCATACATTTTGCATATTTCATCTGTCATTGTTTATTTATTCATTATAAAAGACTAATAATCACAATTTCCAATGTATTTAGAAGTAAGTAGGTTCTATTCGAAAATTGAGGAACATGTGATCTTGGTATCACTCAAGTCCTTTAGTAATATTCTGTTTACTGATAGATTTGCTTACCGCCAATAAATTTTGGACACATTTTGTACGGAACATCTGTCTAAACACAATTGATAGTGGCCATTAGTATGCATGGCTTGCTTTATTACACGCTTTTTATTAACTTCACCTGTATGTTTGTTTGTTTGTATGTTTGTAACCGACTCCTTTGGGCGCGATTTTGACCCACTTTAAACGGCCAGATTTTGTTCAAACTTTGTAGATTTATGGAGGACCGATGACACTACAATAATTTGATAAAAAAAAAAAAAAATAATAATAATAAAATAATAATTTAATTTAATTAATTATTGATATTCGGGTTAGGAATTAAAATTGTACTCTCTGGATCTTCGTTAATTATAGGGAATATCGTAGTATCTAATAGTGTCAATAGATGGCGCTTTTTTGATGTTCGGGTTTAAAGTTAAAATTATACTCTCTGCTACAATATATTAAAAACTAAAAAATTAAAAATAAATAATAGTTTTAAAAAAACTAAAAAACACGCTTTTATAGAAAGCCTAACTAAAAAATTGAAAATAAATTTGAAGAAAACAATGTATTTTATTGTAAAAAAAGCGTGCGGTGCTTTTTAAGATACTACCTAAATGATAATCCTTCTACTCATATGTGTTAATATAATATTGATTACTATTGACACCATGTACCGCACACTTTTTTTACAATAATATACATTGTTTTCTTCAAATTTATTTTCAATTTTTTAGTTAGACTTTCTATAAAAGCGTGTTTTTTAGTTTTTTTATTTATGTTCAATTTTAATTATATGGCTACAATAACACTAGTTTGATTCTCTTGACAGATGCTACAAATGAGTCATTAAAAAGTAACTGAAGGTCACAGTGAGTTTTTCTAGTTTGTTTAGTTAATTTCCAGGATGTACCCAGATAATCAAACTAAGATTCTTTATTAAAAATGGCCATAAGGTGATGCTTGCACCTATTGGTTGGTAATATGAGGTAATATCTAATCAACAATCAAAAAGCTTGCTCGCAATATATTATTGCTAATAAAACATAATAATAATAATTAACATAATATATAGATCAGTAAAATATTTTTTCTACTTTTAGCCATTTTGTTTTGTATTATTTTATTTCATTTCCTTACCTTTATTTAAATGTATTTAAAGTGTCAATTTTGTTGATTTATAAATTAAAATTTATAATTCTAGATTCATATTTAATTTGTCCGAGTGTTATTTAGGCCTCAAATAAATATGACTATTCATCAGCTACCATATAACGTTTCTAAAGGTATAAATAGTCCTTTCCCTTGACAATAAAGTCAATAATATATTTCAGTTCAACGAAGGAGAGTCAAAGAGAAAAGTGTCACCAATGTTACAGAAAATTTTACAATTTGATGTACAAATCACAAAGAGATTTGTCGAAGCTGCCCTCAAAACAACTTCACTGAGATCATTGAGGAATCATGCCAAATTTTTGGAGGTATATGAAGTTATTATGTATGTCTATTATAAGCCCTTGAGGAGTAATAGCTATGTGGGGAATGGTACCGACTGCAGAGACTAAGGTCATACATGCAAAACCAGCATCAAGAGCATGTACCTTTGACTTTTCTAAGTTACATGTGTAACTTGCTTTAAGGGTGAAAGGGGTGTGAGGAGATCTTAACTGGGTGTAAGCGAAATACTACTGAAAAACAGGACGGGTAGCAGTGCTGGTGATTACATATACAATACCAGTAAATGAAATTGTGAAATAAGTAAAAAAAATTAAACCGCTTAAAAATCCGTTCCGTGGTTTAAGAGTTGCAGATACACAGACAGACGTTGAAAGCAACTTTGTCAGAGTAGAATGGACACCAAGATTTATCAAACTAATTGTAAATAATAATATTAAATGTTTGTAAAACCAGTTACTAAAATACATAATTTTTTAAGGTATCCTGCCATGGCGTTGTGTGGCTTGCAGGCTGGCTTAGTTTTATATGGCTTTTCAACAATAAAGATTTATATCAATTACAAGTTAACATGTTCATTGGTAAGTGTTTTATATTTCTACAATTATAAGTACTATACAAGCAATTTAACTTGAGCCAGATGTTAGTCCTGAGTGGGCATTAAAGCCATTGTTTCCAGAGACTATAGAAGTATAGAGGGTGGGTGAATGGATATTGACACACCGGCCACATTGTGTTGCCCGCTTTGTATAATAAATATTTTATGTTAATTGCTAAAAATATAATGAAAATCGGGTCAAACTCATTATTACCTTCAAACATTTACTTGTGTTGCAATTTGTATACATTTATCCCCTGTGACAACTGTTTGGCACTACGAGTAGTGCTTAACATATCTTTTCCTGTGACAATACCTGAATTTCCCGTACCCGATGGATTCTGTGTCCCGCCGGCCTTTACGACAGAACACATTAGGCTCGCGCGTTTGTCGTAACCGTAACTACAAATGTATATGAACATAGCTGGCATGGCCTTACTAGTAGTTTCATGGGAAATAAAATATGCTATAGCTCTATTGGTACATTACCTGTTCTATATCTATATGGTAGTGCTAATGCAGTTGTCACTAGATAAACTTTTGTATGCATTTAATTTATTCATACCTTTTTGTACCATTTTTTTTCAGCATTAATCTTGGATATTATCGTAATAGCGGTAACAAAGGCGATAGTTAGGAGACGTCGACCGATTCCAATGAACAAACTGCTGGCTGTCGGACCGGACAAATATTCCTTCCCATCTGGCCATTCAAGCAGAGCTGCGATGATTGCATTTATATTAATATGTCTAGATCCCGTGTCAATATTTTTTTACCCTCCAATTATGGCTTGGGCTACGGCTGTGTGCATATCAAGAGTGTTGTCTGAAAGGCATTATATTCTAGATGTGTTAGCCGGTGCAAGTATTGGTGTGTTGGAAGGATTGTTTATGTCCCTTATTTGGTTCTCTCAAAGCACATCTGCAAATATTTTGTCTACTTTATCCGATGAGAAACTTGATGGTGGGGAGTTTCATGTTTAATTTTGAATAATGATAGAACAAACTAATTTCCAGTCAAAACCATTTTAGCCTTTAATGCCATAATCAATCTATGTAACTTACTAGACATTATTTGAAAATATCACTTTTACATGTTTAAACTGGACCTAGTTACACAAGAAACCAACCCATAGCAAGTTCGAATGGAGATTCTGATTTTGTTTTACTAAATTCACTAATTAAAACTAATTTTGTCGTAGTTTTTTTAGAAATTCAAGCATGAAATATACTCCATGTACGATATTGCAAAAAAATACTACCACACAGTAACCATTGTTTCATCTTAATATTATGGATGTCTTTATAGTATATACTAATTATGTGTTAGCAATCAAATTTATACGTCTCTATATATTTATCTCAAATACGATTTGTTCATAAAAGTCAATATTTGCTTCACATTTTGTAATTTTAAACATTATGGTTGTAACTTATTTTGTTGTTTGTGTCTTCACTTTGCAAATTGTATTTAGTTCTTTGAAGACGGTTTTGATGGTACTACTTACAAACACTATTTGTGATATAAGTAATAACTAAATAATAGAGTTTATTAAAAGTTAAAGTTATGCGTTTCGGCAATCTTCGTTTTTACGATTCACTAGTAGTATGTAAATGTCCACTCCTCTGCCCCAGCAGTAGGTAATAAAAAAGCAGGTAGTTATGGCGTAGCTGGCATGGGTGACACCCGGCGCGGATTTCGGTGTGAAGAATGAAAATATAAAATAATTCAAAACTCTCGATTTTCGAGTATTCCTTTTTAACCGACTACAAGAAAAGGACGAGGTTTTTAATTCGTTTTTTTCATGTAGATACACCGATTTCTCCGTCAATTGTAGATCCAGTTTTATTAAAATATACTTATTCGATTAAGTTTAGCAGAAATGTGGTCCCCATGCCGCCGCAAGTGAAATTTAAAAAAAAACTACTCTAAAAAGATCGCTAAATGTTGTTATAGACGATTTTTTTCGTTACTTTTTCTAAGTTATATGTCTAATTTAAAAAAAAAAATATTTTATTATCGATTTTGTAAAAAAAATTGTTCGATACATTTTAGCTGTAGTCTTTCCCACAATGTAAATTTATTAAGATTGTCAGAGTGTAAAATGAAACTCATCAACTGATAACAGCGCACTCGTCGTGATTATGTTAATGTATTCGAAGTTACATACCAAGTCAATAATTATTTTTTTTTTCGTCTGTATAAAGGGAATAAAGTTTTGTGTGGTGTGTATACCGAAACACAAGTAGACATGACCTAAGTGAGTGTGTTGTTTATTTTTTCACTCGGGTCGGGTGTCACCTTAAATAGTGTGACACCCGAAACGGACCTCCCCCCAACTACGCTACTGGGTAGTTACATAATGTTAACACTGATCGTCAGCACCCTTCGTGTTTATCAGGATCAACGATAATTGCCAAAACATATATCGCAGTAGGAACGGATTGTAATTATTATAATATTGTGTACCCAAATACAGATATGTATGAATATCTCTAGTTTATTATCAAAAATCATAATGTAATTTCTTTGAATGTAATTCGTGTTTTATTAAATAAAGATAAAAATGTAAATAGCTTCATTATTAATTGTTTGTTAGTGAGACATTTATCATTTTGTGAGTTTAATAAACTGTTGTTTATCTATAAATACTTTTATTGACGTAACCAAGAAATAATGTTGAATGTGGTTCTTACTTCCACACATTATGTGATTGGCAAATGGCAATACTTACCTACTTGCACGTTAGACCACTATAATGGCTAAATAGCCGATGTTTTAGTAAGTATTCTCGGCCTTAATTTCCTCCTTTTTTTCCATTTTCCTATATCCCATTGGTAGCGCATGCTTTTTAACACATGTTATAGAAAGATTTGGCTTGTAGTTTTTGCGACCAACCTGCCTGACGTCAATCCCTCTGGGGAGTAAAACACCCAGACCCGAAACAAACATTTATCACGGTGTGGGAATGGAACCCGTAGCCTCTTGCTTCACAGCCGGCCATTTGCCCACTGCGCCACGGAGGCTGTTGACCACATTCTTTTTTTTCTATGTTAAGTCCACCGCTCATGAACACAAATTACCTGAAGTATGGACGAACACGGTGGGCAATAGCCCACCATAAAGACGAACGATGATCATTGAATTGAAAAGGGGTTGGGGGTTTGGGCCTCCAGATATCTCATTTAGATACCGTAAAAAACGCAACAGCAAGCCGCTACGGTCGGTCGTCGGTCTTCTGCGAGTTAATATTAAAAAACCAGGTCGAGTAGACACATTTATCCACAGTGCAGCGTGGATCTTCCACTTTGTTTCACTGCCTATAGATTTTTTTTTATAGCATAGGCCGGCAAACGAGCAAGTGGGTCACCTGATGGTAAGTGATCTCCAACGCCCATGTACGCCCACAACCAGAAGAATCATGGGCGCGTTGCCGACCTTAAAGGAAAGGGATAATTAGGGATTGGGAAGGGGAGGGGATTTGGGCTTCCGGATATCTCCCTCACCGTACGAAACGCAGCAGCAAGCCGCTACTTTACGTCGGTTTTCTGTGAGACAGTGGTAACGACCCGGTCGAGCCAGCCCATAGATGCCGTAGACAAAACAGTCTACAGCGTGGCTCTACCACTCAAAATTAAAATACCCAAAATTAACTCAAATTAATACTCAAAATTAAATTAATTTAAGATACCCAATATTAAAGAAAGGACAAATTAAAAATAACATTTAAAAAACTAGGTACCTACTGGCAGCCTCGATTAGGTGGTTTCGCCTGGTTTTCTAGGAACCGCATTTTGGTGGGTTGGATTTGGCAACATACATACATACATTCGATAACCACTGATCAATAATTTACCGATAGCTACTTCATAAACATACCTAGTTCATTGTATTTTTCAAGGCTGTTAGTTTGTTGGTCATTCAAACTGTCTATTTTATTTAGATTGTCGATTGCATTCAAATGTATCGTGACATCTCATGCAGAGACAAATATTATGTATAGTTGTTTCATATTATGTTAGTTGGATACATCGATATATAAAAAAAGGGGATAGAACGCTACTAATATCGTCAGTGATGCAGGTTTATGATATATGTGTGTGAAAGTTGAGGGATACCAGATAAATGAAAATTTTCCCCAGTTTTAACCAACTCCTAAGAGGTTTTATATTCGACCCGTGTGTATTGAATAAAGTATGTACATGGTAATTAAGTACTTAGTTCAAACAATTAATTGATTCGTTTAATTGTGGGGTAGGTACATGAAAAGATAAAAATTAAATTAAAATCCTTTAGAATGATTTAATTTTTTATAAACATGCCTTTTACTTTGCACGGACCGTTCAGTAGCTTCTAATTTGGAAATATGGTGATCTCGAATGCTCAAATATTTTTCTAAAATACATTTAATTGGATTAATCCTATATTCGGTGCCTGCCAGAGTGTGTTTTAATTCCAAATTGAAAAAAAAGTACTATTCGCTATAAAATGTCGTCACCATTCCGCATAACGAGAACCTCGTAAAAGCCAAAAAGATAAAACTACCAAATATTTAGATCTGGCACACGAGGTTACCGAGATGTGGGATGTTGACTCAACAATAATTGTACCGATAGTCGTCTCTGGGTTGATACCGAAGAGCCTCGACAAACATCTTCAGAGGCTCTCAATTGGTCGTTGGGTCAAAGTCCAGATACAGAAAGCGGCGTTATTGGATACAGCACGCATTGTGAGGAGGTTTCTCTCTCTTATGTCCTAACCGCCGGTGGCTTGGGTCCTAGGCCTCGCCATTGGAGAGTATTATTTTTATATTTTTAAATGTTTTGTTTTTTGTTTTTAACTAATATTTAAAAATGTAAAACATCCTTTTAAAATAAAGAGTACTGTACAAAACAAAGTTCAAAACGCACTGATAAATAAAAAAGCCGGGGCTTGTGCCGCTGCCGCGCAACACAAATTTTACCGAATCCAAAAATACCTTTAGACATTAATGTTATTATTTACTTCTCACAGAGTTTCTTAAGATAAATGTTATGTTTTGGTAATCTAGATAATATGAAGCCGGTTAAGCTTCAAAAAAGAAGGTTCTCAATTCGGCGAATTTATTTTTTTATATATTTGTTTGTTCGAGGAGTTTAATATCTTTACTCCATATTCCGTTATCAGATTTTAACAAAATATATATGCAGTACCATAGCTAGGAAGGAAGAGGGGGGCACTCTACCCCGGTTGTCACCGGTTTTGGGAACTCGACCTGATATAACCCGAAATAATATTCAAAAATGGGGAAATCCTCTCCTCTATCCTCCTTTTTTGAAATCGGTTAAAACACATTAAATCATTTTAAAGCTTTCATTCTTTGGGTGACAGCCAAATCAAATCCACCCCGGGTGCCACCCGTGCTAGCTACACCACTGTATATAGGAGAACGCTTAGTACCTAAACTTTATCGAACATCAACATATTTCAACAAAGCGGTCCATATTTGATGGGAAAATATATGTTCGTACATTAAAAATAAAATATACGCTTAATTGACAACCTCCTCCTGGTTTAAAGTCGGTTAGTAATTTTTGAACTAATAATGTTCTTAATTACAACGGAATACTCACACTTTGGGGAAAATACCTCATTTATTTTCTGGCAACACATGCACGTGAAGTTGACGTTTATGTTCCGAATATTACGTAAATAATTTTACCAAAAACATTATAAAAGTGATTATAAATTCATATGTTACCTGTGCTAAGTAATTCCTTGATATTTCTTTTTCGATGTCGAATTGTTTTTACAATGTTTTATGACACATGTCGGCATTATTATATTTTTTTAAATCCAAGTTGGAGTGAACGTTACACAAGGCGGTCGTGTCGCGTAATGGCGGAAACTGGCACACTATGATGAGAGTGTGTGCGTGAGACCCGTATACGTACAGCATTCTGGCACACTATGGGTCACTTCACTTTCGATGTATGGGACGTGGTGTCCTGACTTTTTTTATAAGTCGATGGTTGGATAGGCAAGGTATAGATATTTGGGGAAAAGTTACCAAAATATCATAAATTTGGGGATTTTTTTGGCTGCTATGGGGGAATTTAGAAAACTCCATCTGGAGACCCAGAAACGTAATGATAATTGACACTTGTCAGTTGACGTTTACGTCTACGAATAATGTACTCTGTGCGTCTACGTTTTGTGTTGTGACGTGTAGTTTTGTTGTGGCCAATTCTTCTATTTTTTAATTAAATTTTATTACTTTACTTACCTCAATACTACTAGCAACAGGTGATTACATAAGCAAGCAAAAGAAAATTCTGTTGTAACATAAAAACCTTTAGTATCGTGTTACTATATTTAGTTTTACTAAGAAAATTTTCGCGGTACAAAATAGTTTTACATTAAATTTAAAATTACAGCATGAGAAAGCTCAAGGGACCAGTTAAAGAGACGGCCAAACAGAAGAGGGAGAGGAAACAAGAATTTGCCAAAATGCGACAGCAGATCCATACAGTGGTACTGCCGATTTGTGCGTTAATTTTTATGCTGATATGTTTTTACGTGTATGTAAAAACCCGGCCAACTCCAATGCAATACGCGTAACAGTTGCCTAGAATTAAGAAGTATGGGCTGCTGTATAATATAGTAAATTATTTCTGCCAAATATCGGTAAAATAGGGTTAATAGGAATAACATTATTTGCACACATTTAACTCCTATCAATTGAACTAATCAATATACTTCTATACCTTTTGGATAGAAATTAAGATAACAGTTTCGTCGGTCAATCTGTGAAGTAATTTCAAAAGGAGTTTTATCAATATTCACCCCTGTATTCCTATTTACTCAATTTTACAGTACTGAGTTTTGGTGTTGGTTTATCTGTAAGGTTGTGAATTATTTATGTAGCACTACCTATTTAGGAGGTTTTGTGTTACATACTGTGTGTTAGTATTTTCAAAACATTCCATTCCTTAGACATATCATGTTGAAAATATTATAAACTTTATGTAAATAAAATATTATATTAAAGTCATTATATATATGTATAATTGTAGTTTGAATTTGCCTCAAATGGTGGCAGACCTTGGTTAATAATTTGGTTGGAACAGCTGTTCCTATAAAACATAAGTAAATACCATCTGCACACAGGTGCCAATGTAATATTTCTAGATTGTAACCCAATGTTACCACAATTTACAATAATTGAATGTTGAAGAGTTGTAAATCATATGAACGAATATAATACATCTTTGAACATATCTTTTACATAAAATAAAATTGTTTTATATAGCCTTGACAGTTGTGTGTATGTTAAACCTTATGTAATCAATGTTTCCATATTGTAACTTCTCATATTACATATTTTTAATCGTCTGATAATGCACTAGTTAGCCCATTTTTAAAGCAAAATTTGACATGTACATTCCTTGTCGTGTATTGAAAATGTGATGGTATTGTATTTTACGCCTTTATATTTTACTAGTTGAAATTCAATCGTATTTTTTTTAGAAAAAAATAAATCACATTTTACATTATTGAACTTCTTAGTCAGTCTTTCTACCGACCGTTATCTGTACCAAACTCCTTTGGGTGCGCAATATGCTTTAAACCAGGACAAGTGGGTTTTGGACCATGCACAATGAAGGATCCACTATTCAAGTTTTTTTTATAGCATAGACCGGGAAATTAGCTAGTCGGTCATTTGATGGTAAGTGATCTCTACCGCCCATGTACGCCTACAATACCATAAAAATCATAGGCGCATTGCCGACTTTATAGGAAAGGGATAATTAAGGGGTTGGGAAGGGGAGGGGGATTTTGAACCTCCTGATGTCTCACTCACCTTACGAAACGCAGCAGCAAGCCGCTACTTTACGTCTGATTGCTGAGACAGTGGTAACGACCTGGTTGATACTAATCGACAATCGAATACTGTCGACAGCATGAATAGGTCGGCAATAATATATTTATGGTGTTTGAAAATATCATAAATCTCTTAACCATATCACACTATCACCATGTCAAATCAGTTGATAAAACATATTCAAATCACATTTGTGGTGTTTCTAATTAAATTAAAACAAAACAAATGTACAAATATTTATTAAATTGTCTTTGAATAGTAAAATAAATAAAAAGTTATCAATTTACAACACTCAAATTCCAAAACTTGGCACGCAACTAGAAAAGTATAAACAGCGTGTCCCACGTATGTGACGCATGACATTAAAATTTAGACTATTGACTTTACTATATGAAATCCCGAGATATTAGTACACATTAGGTTGGAGGGAACACGAAAATGTATACAAGACTGAACAACTGTCAGCGACCACTGTACACATGGTGAAAAACCCACCGTAGTGGCTCGATCCTTGGGAGTCCCATTGTCGGGTCAATCAGTGTATATCTAGTTACTTCAGGTCGGCGTAATTTTTCCGACAGTTTAGGGACGTCATGTCTCTAGACCTGTGTTTCCCGACCTTTTTTAGGCCATGCCCCAGCTTAACATTTTTTTGTTAAATTTGTCACCGATATCTAGCATTGCATTTAAATAACCCAAAGCGAAAGGGTTAAAGTCGTGTCGTCCATTTTTAAATATTTCCCCCCCTTAACCATCAAATTGCCCCCCTGTGGGGCGTGGGCCCCACGTTGGGAAACAATGGGCTAATTCTTTAACCTCTAAAATTAATAATTGGCGAATTGTGACAAACTTTAGTTTAAGTTCTTCGTATAACTAAAATTGAACTTTAAGGTCCGTCCGTGAGCAAACGACCTTGACTGACTCGCGCCATACTGAATCGTGTATCAGCGTGTGCAGAATATGCACGTATTTAGCGAATAATTGATTTAAAAAATCAGGCTTTGGTCTTTTCGAAAATTTAAAACGGGCAAAATATTCGTTATTAAATTGCCTATCTAGTGATGTTAATCTCATTTGATAACATTCTGTACTTTAAAAGGAGACGCACGGAATGTTTGCATTTTTCGCATTTTTATGGTTCATTTATAACGACAATTTAAAAATATATATCAGCATTAACATGAATTTGAATCGAACAAAGTAAAGCTGACAGATTGTAGAAATATATTGTATATTTTTTTAATCAATATTTATTTTAACTAATGACTAGATAGCCTCTAAAATCCACGATCGCGCGGTGTTTTGCTCACGGACGGCCCTTAAACGATACTTAACTAAAAATGACTCACTTCGGTTTTAGTTACATCAGAATATATCATTATCAATATAACACAATGTAAAAACTCTTGACATTTACCTAAAAGTACTTAACTCTGTCAATACATCTTTTAGTCACATGTTAACATGAGTAAGTAAATGCTTTTCTTATGAATCTAATAAGTAACTTTGCTACAACTAAACTACTAGATATCACAGTCGTAAGTACTAATCAATCTTTTTCATGGAATTACTAATTACTACCTTGTGTTTGTAATTTGTATGACATGGAAGTACTAATTGCATTGTACGAGTCTTCACATTGTTACACTTTATGTACATAGACGTCAATGTAGTTAAAAAAATATATTAAATATGTCCATAAATAGAACTTATTTTATTGAAAGTAAAATAATTAATGTTGACAACCTCAAAAAAAAGGTGGTCTGTGCGAGTACCCGGCTCTGAAACGAAAACTGCCGGGTTCGATTCGATCGGCAAAAAATTGTTACTCACATGTGGGCTGCAACATTGATGTTTAATTTTAATTTAACATTTTGGTTTTACCGCTTATGTGTGTAACCAATATTTATTTTTCATTATACATGTTACCTACTTATAAAGATCAAAACCACTTAACAAAAAAAAATCGAAACAAAACATTGCACATGACCAATTTTATAACAAACAAATAAATACAATAACAAAAAACATATATAATTAACGAATTCGCCTCACCACGACAGAACCTGATGTAGCCGGTCTACATTTTCAAATTGTACATGCATTCCACAAGCGAATGTTTCGCAGGCGATAATCTCGTAGTACAGTAATACCCCGACTTACGCGAATTCGGAGATACGCGGTTTTTATTTTTGATGGCCGCGTGCATCAGCTCTCCCAGTCTGCCCTGTTAGTGTTCTGTTTACGACAGGTTCGAACGTGTTCCGTGTGGAATTGTTTTACGTACGTTGCGTTTTATTGATAACCTCAGATTATGTCATCCAAAAAAACAAAAAATGTGTCATTTGAACCTAACAAGAAAAGAAAAACACTGTCTTTTGAGCGTAAACTGAATATTACCAAAGACTTCTAAACAAAAATAAAAATTTGTGATATGGCAAAGAAAATTGACCTACCGGAATCGACAGTCCGAACGGTTATAAATGGTAAAGAAAAATAAATAGAAGCTGTGAAAGACTCTCAATTGTTGAATTCAAGCATCATTCGTTCGTCTAAATTTTTATTTTCTATAGACTCAGGTCCCGATTAAACATACTTTATATGCATTTACATGCAAAGTTGTACCCCGACTTACGCGAATTCGACTTACACGGTTATCGCTCGGTCCCACCTATCGCGTAAGTCCGGGGTATTACTGTACATCAAATTAAGTTTAAACAATCTCCAAACTACGATGTTTGGATTTGAGAGACGTGCTTTTGGAGATGCTGTCTAAGGTAGACTTCTGATGGTCGCGTCAAGCATTAGACATGAGCGCCAGTGACGTCGTCTTCTATCCACGCCATACTGAAGGCGCCAGAGACGAAGTGCATTAGTGAGTTTACCGTCGAACAGTGGCGTGCACAGGGTTTTGTGACAAGGTAGGCAGCAGTCAACATATGTAGTTATATTTCTACTTTTTAAAATGTTTGCAAGACGCCATAGAATGGGTCTAGATTTTACCTAGACTTCTAATGGTCACGTAAAAAATCTCTCTCCCGTAAAAAAAAAAGTTTAAATAAGCCTTATTAGCACAAAAAAATATTGTATGAAATTAAGTACTCACGATCATCAATTAGTGTCAAGGTCGAAAACACGATATTCTGACGATGACGCCAAATTAAAGAAAGAACTGGCCACCTCAAATAACTTGCTCGTGGGTAATTACGGAACACGTCACTTGTAAGATATCCGAAGCGGCCTTTAAAAAGGCCCCATTTCATGGGATTCGCATATATAAATATATTTAATAAGAAAACTACGAATGTATCAATAAGTTAAAAAATTATAAACCAACTCATTTGTAAAAAATCTACGCGCCAATTCTTTTTCAAATATGATTTTAAAATCTCATTATAAAAATTGGCAATTTGCCAAGATAATAGCACTGAGCACTGAGCTGTGATTGGTCCTCCTGCCGCAGGAGTTGTCATTCATACTCGCTTATAGGATTTACGCATTTTTGGTCGATAAAATCGAAAATCGTCCACTTTTGCGTAATTTATGAATGGAATGTAGACAACAGAAATCACTGCCTAAGTTTGTGTGTTCAAACTGCAAACAATGCATTGATTTTCGTACCGAGTTTGAACTTTTTAAATACGTATTGTATTATTTTATTAAGTAGTGAATGGATTTGCATTATTGTTAATTTTATTTTTACATTATTAAAACCGTGTTTTCTGGTAGGGTAGGTAGTGCCTTTTTGCCTATATGAAGTGCACGCCACTGCCGTCGAATGATCTATAAACTTCCATAGTACAAAGTAGGTAGGTTGTGCAGACACTGCGATAATAACGCTCATTTGACGCGACCATCAGAAGTCTACTTTTAACCCGGCCAGGTTATTTTACATGTACTTCAAATGATAAGACAAATGGAGATATAAACATTTTGTTCTATATTGTGGACGCAATAGTTTAGGATTACAACCTTTCCTATCTTGTACGTTATAAACAATTAAAAAATGAGATCAAAAAAGGCGCAAGCGCACTTTTTTATGTTCAAATTTATCAAATTAAATAATTCTTTACAAACTTCTAGTACTACAGACGACGGATAATGTATACGTTCAACACGATCGATATGAACAAAACTGGTTATGTTTATTGTTTGATAGCTATTATACAGATTATGTTGTAAATAATTTTCAGTATGTTACACGAATCTAAAATTTTATTTATAATCCCTTTTTAATAGAAGGTATATGCTAAAAAGGGATAAAAAGTAATATAGGGATGTTTAGGAACAAAATGTGCCAATTTCTACTACGTACAGTGACGTCATCGCGGTCATACATTATATCATTAAGGTGCGCATTGACGCGTTGCGTTTAATGTCGCTACACGATGTTATATAACATACGACATCTATTAAATAATCAGTGAACTATGGTATGTACCATCACCAAAATAAAAGAGCAATAAATTCTCCTTAAGTAATAATATTTAAGTATTTAGGCATTATCATAAAAAATAAATAATGCAGTCCGATTGTCATTAGTCGTCAGTTTTACTGAGTTAATCATTGCCCGTTCACAAACAATAGTCAAGTAAGCTTTTTGTCAAGTGTCATATTCTGTGTACATGATTGGTCTGTTTTGATTTAGATTTCAAAAACTAACCAATAACGTCTAGAGAATATAAGACCTCATAGTAATGTTTATGAATACGTGGTTAAGTATATTTTTCTTCAAATGTAATATTTGATCAAATCAAAATTCAAATCAAATTTTAAGACCGTTACACACGATGAATAATATTATTAAGTTAAGTTAATATAATTAAGTTGATATAATATTCTATCTTATAGTGCGCGTGGAACTAGTTGGACGCGCCTTAGGTATGTGAGCGGTGGGGCGGAGAGGCAGGGGCGCTTGGAACATGAAATTGCAATAGCGAGATGAGTCCGCCGATAAAAAGACAATCTAAGGAAATAATATTTAAAGGGCATACGTTTTTTAAAAAACGGAAAGCCGATGTCTGTAGTTTAGAATATAAAACTGATGCGAATATACATAAATTAGTAGCAGAAGTAACAGGGATATCAGAACAAAGTGTAAGGAGAGTGATTGCTGAAAGTAAAACTTCCTTGCAAAATACAGAGGGAGCCAAATTTAGTTCTCCGCGGAGACCAAAAGAAATAAAAAAAAAATACATGATTTTGATTTAGGAGTGATAAGAAGAAAAATAATTCAGTTTTATACGGTACGATATCTCGAGATTGGTCATCACTGTCTAATCTCATGTGCGTTGCGAGCAGTAGGCAACCCGCCCCCTTACCCCTGTCGCCACCTAAGGCGCGGCCAACTAGTTCCGCACGCACTTTAATATAAATATTTATAGTATCATCGTATGTGACGGCCTTTATTCGTAAGTTGGCAGTGACATAACTAACAGATTTAATACTGTATATCATTCCTGGTCACTACAAATATAATACAAATATGAACAAAATAAATATAGCGAATATTCCTTGAACAAATGCTATGTTTTTCTAACAAATATTTATATATTTTTTCGAAATACCTCATTCTCGAGTCGAAGGGTCCATATGTCGATTATTAGCGGTTTACTTTTTAAAACTTGTCTTAAGCGCATACACCATCTGCACAGTATTTCTCATTGGCGGAATGAAGCAGCGTTGGACGTCATAGCTTCGCGCGATTGGTCCATCAGTCAATGCTCGTCGTTTATTGGACTCTTCTGCCCCACCAAAGTCCGTCTGAGCCCACGACTCGTGTCGGTAACTATTTTTTTTTTTAGCCCTATATATTATATTCGTCCCACTGCTGGGCACGGGCCTCCTCTACTGAATGAGAGGGATCAGGCCTTAGTCCACCACGCTGGCCTAATGCGGGTTGGCAGACTTCACATACCTTCGAAAAATCTTATCGAATTCTCAGATATGCAGGTTTCCTCACGATGTTTCCTTCACCATTAAAGCAAGCTGTAATTAACAATTATTATACACGTAACTTAGAAAAGTCAGTGGTGTATGCTATTGGGGCTGGTTTCGAACCTGCGACTTTCGTCTCGACAGTCCATACCACTCCCCGCCGAGCTATCGCTGCTTCGTCGGTAACTATACTATTAATAAATATTCAGCAATAACTTAAAGAGAAAATATAGTCAGCTTCCACCATTTTACCATAAATAATGCATCGTTTTAATTCACTTTCGTTCAGTGGTTACTTAGATTAATATTATGTCTTTGCCGGCATTTATACACAATCCACCCGAGTATCCATAACGTGGCTAGTATTAGGAACAATCCGCTTATAACGTAGTACTGGCCATATATCGATATATTTAGATTTTGTATAAGAACATATGTGAGGAGAGATTGTAGCCCGGTCCCTAGTAGTGTGTTGATGCCGAAGATCAGTCCGAAGCAGCTGTCGTCACCGAGTTTTTCGGCTATTTTTGCACTGAGGACAAAAATAATAAATGAAAATCGTTTGTTTTTAACACGTCGTTTATGCAGCCTGCACACACTATGCGAGTTTGTGATATCTGAGAGTACGAGAAACACATTTAGCATAGTGTATTATGTATAGCGAATCGTAATACGGAATAATATATTATACTTTTGGCGAAGTACAGTCAACTAGTTAATAAGATCATAATTATCCTCTCACGTTTTCCTTGATGCAATGTAAAATTTGTAGTCAGGTTATAGATTTTTTTGTTTACATCGTTAATGGGTCAGCTCGTCCATACCAATGTCTCACCGAAAACAGGCGTAAAGCAGCAGCTCACTGTTGTATTTCCGTACGGTGAGTGACATATTCGACTTATGAGACTTAACATCTTATATCTCGGGGTGACGAGCGCAGTTCAGTGCCAAGCAGTGCTTTGTAATTCAAAGTTCTGTGTAATTCAAAGTCATCAGACGAGCGCTTGGCTCATCTCAATCAATTAAATAATAAATGAAAACATCAGTGTCACCTGGCCAGCGTGATGGTGTAATGGTACAAGGTGCCCATGAGTATGTACGCGGCGTACGAGACGAACACGTTGGGTAGGTGCGTGCCGAGGAACATTGCCAGTGCCTGCAGCGCGGCGGCGGGCGCGGGCGCGGGCGTGCGGAGGGGGGAGTGTGCACACGCGCCCGCACTGTACGCACCAGCCGCGCCCAGCAACGTCTGACCCGCCTCCACCGCGCCGTTGTACGCTATCTACATATACAGAACATGTCCTACTACACTGGCGGATACAACACCAACCACTCTTCTTTTTACACGCTTTTTATTAACTTCACCTGTATGTTTGTTTGTAACCGACTCCTTTGGGCGTGATTTTGACCCACTTTAAACGGCCAGATTTCGTTCAAACATTGTAGATTTATCGAGGACCGATGACAATACACTAATTTGATAAAAAAATAAATAAATTAATAATAATAAAATAATAATAATTTAATTTAATTAATTATTGATATTCGGGTTAGGAATTAAACTTGTGCTTTCTGGATCTTCGTTAATTATAGGGATATCATAGTATCTAAGAGCGTCAATAGATGGCGCTTCTTTGATATTCGGGTTGAAAATTAAAATTATACTCTCTGCTACAATATATTTTTATTTTAACTAAAAAATGAAAAATAAATAATAGTTTAAAAAAACTCAAAACACGCTTTTATAGAAAGTCTAACTAAAAAAAATAGAAAATAATTTTGAGGAAAACAAAGTATTTTATTGTAAAAAAAAGCGTGGGGTGCTTTTTAAGATAATATCTAATTTATTTATGGCTTTCGCATTTTTATGCATTTTGCCAGTGTCAAGTATAATTCTGTGGCCGGGTGCTAAAAGGGCCAAAGTCCGTTTTTGTATGAAACGAGATTGTAATGCCAGTTTATTGTAAAAGTGTGATATTTTTTTGTGCTAAAAGGGGGTTAGTATGTTTTTTTATGATTTTAATCAATAGCTTACATTGCCCATAATTCATAGTGGAAATAATTTTAAACTACAACAACTTTTCAACTACTCTATTGTTTATGAGCCAGTCGCAGGAATTATTTTACAAAAGAGAAGCCAAATTGTAGTATCTAATATTTCAAACGCATTATACAAATACCTCAGTGTACACGACATTACATATACATTGTAGACAGTTTACACTAAAATACTTTATATTTTCTAATAAGACAAAGTGGGCCCAACAGAATTATATTACCTTTACATTCGTACAGTTGTCAATAAAAAGTAACAATTACGAACATTATTAAGATTATCATATTACTATAATATTATGAAAAGAATATCAATGGCTAGGTACTTATTCGTCATGGTCGAGCAATAACAATACATAGCCATAGATATTATTTGTAAAATCGAAACTGGCTTATACACGATACAAATACTCCCAATATGTAACCACAGCTAAAGTACATACAAATTATAATTTGTTGAACGTAACATTCAACTTTAACTACATTCTAAATCAGGATTATACGAAATAACATAGCATCGAACCTGACTTTCGCTAATATTTTGCATGCCGTGGAAAACTATTTTGTTTGAGTCACTTTTCTGTAAAATAGGTAATCATAAGTTTAACTAAAATATAAAAACTTTTAAAAAATCCTAATCGTGATGCGTTTCGTGTTACACGTTGAGGAGTTGCCTATATTAAATAAATAAATAATAAATACACCCAACAGTCACACACATAGTCCTGACCCCATAGTAAGATACGAGTCTTGTGTCGTGGGTATCAGGAACTACGGAGACTTTCGGTCTGACGACACCCAGACCCCGAAACAAATATTTATTTATTTATTTGCACTTCATATACAATCTGTATATAGGCGGACTTAATGCCAGAGGCATTCTCTACCAGTCAACCTTAGGATGGTGCAGAGATAGACAAAATAGGTGCATCAAGTATAAACTAGAAATACTATTAAAAAAAAATACGGAATACATATAAATATAACATACAAACAAGTGAAAGTATAAACATATACATAAATATATAAACATAATATATACATATACATACTTACACATATACAATAATACAACGAATTAAGGTGGTGACTCTTCTGCTTCATTCGTCAGCATCTGACGTACCCTCATTTTGAAGGCATACCGAGTGGTGCACGATCTGATTTCGAGGGATATTATATTTGTGGATCACACTAACATTTGTCTCGGTGCGGGATCGAACCCGCGGCCTCTCGCTTCATAGCCGGCTACCCGCCCGCTGCGCCACGGAGGCTGTGGCTGTGTGCATTGTGTTGTAGATGACACTTTGCACTTTTGTGTGCACATATTGTGTATACACATTCGGGGCACGAGGAGTCGTAGGTTTTGCCTATTAATTATCTTTAAATGCCTATTATATCCATTATGCATATAATCATAAGCATTAATTTTTATCTGATAAGTAATGTTTGATTAAACATTGTGAAACAAGCGCCAAGACGAATAAATATACGATTTGTAATCTCTTTATTCTTCAACCGAGATAAGCTTAGCGTCATAAACATTGTACGCAATCACTCACGCCTGTAATCCCCGAAGGGGTAGGCAGACGTGTAACCAGTACTCCCACATTTCGCCGAGCGTATTTCCGTCCCATGATATGATAGGGGACGAGCCTATCGCCATACCGGGCACAATTCCAGACCCCAGGCTGATACTAAGCATTTTGTAATAACCCATTATCACTTTACTCACTCAGGTTAAACCAGTGGGTATCAGGAACCAGAGGGTCTTGCGGTCTTGATGCGGAAATCGAACCCACCAAGCCAAGTCTCTCCATTCGCAGTTAGCTACTCGGCCAACGCGCCACAGAGGCTATTCAGCTTAATAATAAATAAACCTTCACTCACCGGATTGCTAGTTTCTATTTGTATCTCCCTCCACAGCAGCTGCACGTATGTCTGTGCCTGTACGAACAGCGCCAAGGCGGCTGAGTACAGCGCCGACCACGCCAACACCTTCGGCCGCGAGTACGCAGCGCGGGCGTGCCGCGCGATCTGGACAAACGCGCTCGCCACGTTCGAATGGAACGGCACCTGGAACAAATGCACGGGTCAATGTGAATCACCAACTGAGTTTTTTGGCGGGAATTCTGACAGTGCAGTTCTTCGCTTATTTTAATTTATTTCATAAGCTAGTTTAGAGTTGTGTTTGTTGTATAAAGGTGGTGTGGATTTGTTCAATAAACATTGACGATGATGAACAGTGTATTGAGACATTGAAATAAGTGAATTAAGCATCGTACTGAAAGGAGTTAACACCAAAACTCCGACAAGACCTTGAAATCGACCGCACCCGTGTTTCATCGTTCTTGTAAATTAACTTGAGAATGGTTTATACTTGACACTGGCTAAATGCATAATACTGCGAAAGCCATAAATAAAAAGAAGAAGAATCACCAACTTACTGTGACGATCTCCTTTGGGTTATGGTATTCATTATGAATAAATCAGTCTGTCGCTCGCCTAGCTTTTCATTGACATCTCACTTACGTATAATAATCCTATTCCTACTAATATTATAAACGCGAAAGTTTGTAAGTATGGATGTATGTTTGTTACTCTTTCACGTAAAAACTACTGAATGGATTTTAATGAAACTATACAATAATATAGCTTATACATCAGAATAAGACATAGGCTACTTTTTATCCCGGAAAAAGCAGATCATGCGGGCGGAGCCGCGAGCAAAAGCTAGTAAAATAATAATACTAGCCCCACGTTCTACACGTCCCAATGCTGGACAGAGGCTAACACAATTGGAGAAAACATAATTGTATTTGTTGAAAAATAAAAAATATATATGCACAATTATTTTGGGATTTTCTTAGTGGTATCATGTCTGTAATCACCATTCTGACGCAGACAGTCAATTTTTGTCGCCAATTTTGTCAGTGTTAAATGTTGTTATATAAGGTTCTAGAAACATTATTTCCTACTTTTTTAATTCACTTAACGGCCTTTTAGTAAACCTACGTCAGAGTTGACTTGAAAGCAATAAAAAAAATATGAATATTAAAAGTAGTAGAACTAACTTTATTCAGTACTTTGTTATGCCTGTAAGGGGTTATTAGTATTTTTTATTAATTTAATTAACTTTACAATTCTTACTTTATTTTGTTGCGGTTGTAGCTGCTTCTTTATGGATACACTTATTGCAGAACTCCTTCTATGAAAATATATTCCATATGGAACAGTCGGTAACAACAGAGCCCAGAACGTGGCCAATATTTGAGCTGGAAAAATAGATTTATAACTTAGTTCTTCTTACACGCAACAGTCACACACCTAGTCCTGACTCTACACTAAGGTTTGCTTGTATCGTGGGTATGGGCAACATCAGCAGAACCGAAACAAATGTTTGGCAAGAAAGAAGATGTTTGTTTGTGAATCACAAACATTTGTTAACAAGAATTTACATGTAGACTCTACAGTACGAATGGTGTGGCTCGACCAGGGTAACATCATGTCTCCCAGAAAACCGAAGTTCCTAGAGAGACTACCGGAGGTTGCCGGCCCTTTGCTACAAAAATATCAGGTTTGTTATTAACAGATATGAGTGGACGAAAAGATATGTAATATTTGCTGGGTTAACAATTACTTTAGGTAATACATGCCGACCGACTTAGTAATTACTGATGACACTATTGTTTTTTTTTGTTTACTCTTACAGTTTAGTATAATGCACTGCTGCAGACAGTAAATGTTTGCTAAGTCATTATCTTATGTTGAATTAAAACGTGAGTTAAGAGATATATCTATTTAAGTTTGCTTAACAGAAAGTACAAAGTCATGTTTATGTCCCACTGTAATAAAATTAATGGGCTTTAAAAATTATCATGGTAATATTTGCAGTAATATGCCGTCAATACGATAGCAATGTTGCGATAAGGCCAGAGTCTCAGATGACCTGATTTTGTGGTAGAAAGTAAGATTTTTAGATGAGCGCTGCTAGGTCTAATCTGCTCTTAGAGCCGCTAAAAAGCTTACGAAAAGTGTAAAAAGACTTTCTTATAATATAATTAAAATCATGTGGACTTTTGGCTCGTTTCAAGACCTCATTTCTCTTAGCATTTTGTATCTGGTAATTCAGAATCATCATCATCATCAGCCACAAGACGTCCACTGCTGAACATAGGCCTCCCCCAAAGATTTCCAGACCGACCTGTTGGAAGCGGCCTGCATCCAGCGACTTCCTGCGATCTTTATCAGGTCGTCTGTCCATCTTGTAGGTGGACGTCCAACGCTGCGCTTGCCAGTACGTGGCCTCCATTCCAGAACCTTTCTGTCCCATCGGTTATCGGTTCTGCGAGCTATGTGGCCTGCCCACTGCCACTTGAGCTTGCTAATCCGCTGAGCTATTCTGAATAGTTTATAATAATACCGTACCTACCTGTGAAAGTGATATAGTTGAGTTGCCGATAGTCCATCAGCTCATAATGCGTGAGGAGTTGCGAGGTGACGCCGGATAGGAACCTGCCGGTCAGCGCCGCGATGCGCGTGTACGACGACACCAGTGGGTACTTCGCGGAATCCACCTGTGATATAGTAACGTGAAACGCGTTCGTACTTGCCCATTTATAAGGGACGTAAGTTAATATTTCATTGTCTAGTATGGCGTAGCTATACTGCTCCGTTTTATGCTATTTCATACACAAAGACTGTTTATTTTTATCATAAAAAAAATCCTGGCACGGTAAAGTGCTTATACTGCACAATCCTTAATTATCCCTATCCTTTAAGGTCGGCAACGCGTCCATGATTCTTATGGTGGTGGGCGTTTTTTTTTATGGCATAGGCCGGCAAACGTGCAAGTGGGTCACCCGATGGTAAGCGATCTCCACCGCCCATGTACGCCCACCACCAGAAGAATCATGGGCGCGTTGCCGACCATAAAGGAAAGGGATAATTAGGGATAGGGAAGGGGAGGGGATTTGGGCTTCCGGATATCTCACTCACCGTACGAAACGCAGCAGCAAGCCGCTACTTTACGTCGGTTTTCTGTGAGACAGTGGTAATGACCTGGGCGAGCCAGCCCATTCATGCTGTAGAAAAACTGTCTACAGCGCGGCTCTACCACTCAAGATGGCAATGGCGATGACGGGTTTTTCATCATGTGTACGGTGGTCGCTATCCAGTTGGGTGCCAAAGGATCGAGTAACCTTCCACCAGCCATTTAACCGATATTATTGCTTCGTAGCATCGTATATAAGGTGGTAGTAAGTCACAAGGTGGTAGGTCCCTCGTATGCGAGAGGCCGTCTGGGTTGGTACCACCGTTTAGTCTATTTCTGCCACCAAGCAACAGTGTGTGAGCACTGTTGTGTTTCGGTTTGAAGGACATTGAATCTAGTGATATTACTGGGAAATATGAGACTTAACATCTTATGTCACGGGGTGATGAGCGCAGTTCAGTGCCATGCAGTGCTTTGTAATACAAAGTTCTGTGTGGTGTTGCTTATGTATATGAGCAGCCGTGGCTTACCATCAGGCGAGCACCTTGCTCGTCTCGTCAGTCAATAAAAAAAAACAGCGAAAAATTTTCGCTTCTAGTAGTGGCAGTTGTAGTATGTACGTCACACGATTATATAACATAATATACGTAACGAGTACATCAGCGGTAGCCTTGATGACTGTGACGTAACAGATAAATTTCACAAATATCACCTAAAGTGATTTGGGTCACGTTATGCGGAAACCTCCTTTGGTACCAGCGTCGGTCACAGATGTCTGTCAGATCGTACCAAGCCTTTGACCCCGTTGAAGGCCCAAAAAGCATTGGCTAGATGTTTTAAAGAGACATAAGACTTAAAAGTTTCACGACAGAGGAGGCTCGAGATCGGACAAAGTGGAGACGTCTTGGTAGGACGGCGGACCCTGACTAGGCCGAGAGAAGGCCACGCAAAAAAACTGGGTCCATCCTACTAATATTATAAACGCGAAAGTTTGTAAGTATTGATGGATGGACGGATGTTTGTTACTCTTTCACTTAAAAACTACTGAATGAATTTTAATGAAACTTTACAATAATATAGCTTATACATCAGAATAAGACATAGGCTACTTTTTATCCCGGAAAAAGCAGATCACGCGGGCGGAGCCGCGAGCAAAAGCTAGTTACATCATAAAGTATTTTTAATGGCTTGAGCAGTAATGACGTCAACATTACTTGATCAATTAAATGTATAAGATACAATACCTCGGATGCATAGGTACTTAATTGCCTTTAAATGCTATTGCAAAAACTATACCACAAATAGTCAATGTAAGCGTTATTGGCGCGTCACTTGTCCGTGCAAATAGATTGAGCGTCATCAATTCATACATTTAGTTTGAGACATGGATATGTTGCTTTTTTTTATCCTGGCTCGGCAAAGTGACTACGCTACACCTGATGGTAAGTGTAGCGCAATCCAAGAATAGTGTCGACCAACGATAAACAATGTGTCCATCGTAGGTCGGCAAGATCATGCCGGCCTGCCAAAGGGCCAAGGGGGAGGGGAAGGAAAAAGGGATGGGAAAAGGGTTAGGATCAGGGGGCAAGCCCCCTGGGGAGAACCGGATATACACTGGCTGACCCTGGAACGCGACCCACACAAGGTGGGCCACTATGGCAGGTTTAAGCACCAGTGTACGGTGGTCGCTATCCGGTCGAATACAAGTATCCTCCCACCAGCAAGTATACTGCTGTACATGTCGAGTATACTCAAGTACATATATAAGAAAAAAGAGGTTCTTAATTTCTTTATACATCTCAATGACGACACGAGCAAGTCATTCGACTGATGGTAAGCGCCACGCCTGCACATAAACAACAGCAACACCACTTAGACCGGTGCATTACAAAGCACTGCACGATATTGCACTGTGCTCACCATCGCGAGAAATTTACACTAAGTGTAATAATGCTCAATGATTGCATTGGCTTCAAATCCTTTCAAACCGAAACATAAGACTGCTTGGACACTACTGGTGCCTGGCCGCAGAAATAGATAGAGCGCCATTCGTACACGAGATAGCTACCACCTAGTAAAAGTTCTAGTGAAACTTATGAAAACAGATTTTTTTTTTACCTGTGCGTAAATATATGTGAGATACGCGACTTCGGTCGCCATGTACAGGCCGTAGAAGAACTGAGATGCCTGTAGCCATTCTAGACTCGACGTCCACAGCAGGATGGCGTATACTGTGATGCCACTTAGGCCTGACACAAAATTAGCATTTTTAAAAAGGTTTTAAATAACCTGAAAAGCAAAATAAAAGGAAGTAATTTGAATCTGTGCTAACACAGTGTTTTGTGTCTAGATCAATTAAATAAATCAATGAATAAGTATTTGATAGCACCGACTCAGAATTGGTTCGATTTTTATTTTTTACTATTTAGTTTTTGGTCCAATTTTTAGCCCACGAAAAAACGGAGGAGGTTGTTCATTCAATGCGGTTTTTGTTTGCATAACTTTCGCATAACTCCGCTGTAAGTGGAAACACTTTTCCTTGATAGAGTAAAAGGAGAATGATTTTTTTTTTTAGATACCTTAAGTACATATATCCATACCAAATTTCGTCATAATCAGTATGCAGTTTAGCCATAACAATTGATAAGTAGTAAACAATGATAAGTAGTAACAGACAGACATACTCTTGGAATTATAAAATTAGTATGGGTTATTAATAAAGTATAAATAATTTTGTTTATATATTTTGCTCCATTTCTTAATTTATTACCAGTCTTATTTATCTCAATGGTTTATATCATAAGATACTAAAATTTATTTTAAAATTTTCAACCATATACACAATTTAATATCTTAAAGACAAAGCTTAAAATCTAGTAGACCTATCCTCTTTGGCATAATAATATCATTCAATATAATTTAAAAAAAAAGTAATGTGATGGTGGCATAAATCAAATGGGTCACAGTGCCATGAAGGAATCAGTCATGCATCGAATCATGGCATTAATTTATGTACTGATATAAAGAACAAATTAAATTGGACCATGAACTTGAATGAAGAAGTTGACTTTGCACAATGAAAAAAGATTTGTAGCTCAGATCTCTATTATCATCTCATAATATCTCGATACTCAAATTTTTAATAGCATCTATAATTGTAAGTGACACTCATCAATGCAACTGTTTCGGTTAAATTATGTATTACATTGTACTAGTGTCAGAATTGACTTTGAAATAAAATGAACATTATCTACGTGTCTACAATAAAATTGCTAGCCATATTCAACAATTAAGTCTAAATAACTTTAAATTATTTATTAAACAGAACCTTTGCCGAAAAGGTTACTATAATGTTAAAGATTATTTGGAAGACAAAACAGCTTGGAATTGAGCCGCTCATTCCATACAAAATATGGCTGTCCATGGTCCTCTGGTAAATTATTATACTTGACTGTTCTATTGCGCATTTTTAGTATTTAAGATACATATGTAAAGTTGACATTTTTAATATTTTTTAAGAAAAATATTAATTTTAAATTTGTTAATTTTCATTTTTT
Organism: Amorpha juglandis; assembly: GCA_949126905.1. NCBI lineage: Eukaryota > Metazoa > Arthropoda > Insecta > Lepidoptera > Sphingidae > Amorpha > Amorpha juglandis. The sequence continues at coordinate 4,502,368 of OX421368.1, forward strand.
AATTTGTGAGTGCGAGTGCCATGTATGTTGGTTATACTCAGGACCATTTCTTAATAGTCAATCCAGGAATTCCTGTACATTGTACTCGCACAGTTCTGGAAAATCAATGTCTGGACATTAAAAGAGGCCATAACCCATGAGTTTGTTTCGGCATTTCTTCTCATGGCTAGCCACGAAATGCCGAAAAAAGATAAATAAATGTAATCTAATTCTAGTATAAAATTACTGACATGTAAAAGTGATATTTATGATCCAATTTACAGAATAAATGATTTGAATTTGAATTAAAGTTTTATTTATCAAAACTTTGTTCTCTACATACCAATTGCATTTTAATAATTGTTATTACATACATACTATATGTTTTAAACATACTTGAGTGAGTAAGTGTGATACCTGCCGGTGTATAAAAACTTTTAAAGTTGTATGGAAGCAATGAACTAAAGCAAAAACAAGCACATTTGAATTACTCACGAGGAAAAGTATGGATTTCGAAGCTCACCTGATAAGATGATGACAGGCTTGAATCGCAAGAAGTCTGTGATGAGGAATACGACGACGAGCAGAGACAAATATGAATATGTTCCCACGGGATAAACTTCACGGGTTAATTGGTTTTCTGTTATATTCCTCCATTCTCCAAGAAGGAACTCGGAAACGAACGGTTCTGATGGCCGGATCTCTCTCAGCGTGCCAAACGCACACAGAATAAGCGTCACTTTTATCCAATTTTGCATTTTGGCACTACAAATTATGTTATTTTTAATGGATGCAAACAGGCGCGAAAATTTGACCTTACCGCGCGGTTGCGGTTATTGGAAATAGTTGCCCTATACCTATACGTACTAAGCTCCGATCCATGATTGAACTAAGTATTAAGTAACCTTACAAAATACAATGCAAAGACCCATACAAAATAATAAAGTGATACAGGTAGCGCGAATTACGATTTGCCAACGCCGAAGTTTAATTGCGAATTATTGCGAGCTGCGACGTGCGAACCATGCGAAATGCGTATCAGAGACAAACTGTGTGAATCTCTGGTGTGAATTACAATTTCATTCGCACTTTGATTAGAAGCAGAGACAAATAATTAGAAGCCAGTGCTGCTAGATAAAATTTCAGATATTTCCCCATATTCCGAAAATATTTTTTTTTATGCTACGCTACTGCATTGACGTGGATTTGAGTCATTGAGTGGGAGTTTTGGCGGGAATTCTGACAGTGCAGTTCATCGCTTATTTTAATTTATTTCATAAACTAGTTTAGAGTTGTGTTTGTTGTATAAAAGTGGTGTGGATTTGTTCAATAAACATTGACGGTGATGAACAGTGTATGGAAACATTGAAATAAGTGAATTAAGCCTCGTACTGAAAGGTGTTAACACCAAAACTCTGGCAAGACCTTGAAATCGACCGCACCCGTGTTTCATCGTTCTTACATTAGATATAAGTTACTTATGAAATTAAATGACTGAAGACTTGGCAGCATGGTCTACGACCTTAGCCGGTTCCAGTAAGGAACAAATAAACCAAAAAAAAAAAATGTCTCTGATCGAGATTCGAGGTTAGAACTCTGACAGCGGCGTGTCGTCGCTTGTTTAATTTATTCCATAAACTAGTTTAGAGTTGTGTTTGTTGTATAAAAGTTGTGCGGTTTTGTTCATTAAACATTGACGGTGATGAACAGTGTATGGAAACATTGAAATGAGTGATTTAAGAGAAGTACTGAAAGGAGTTAGCACCTGGAATCCGACAGGACCTTGAAATCGACCGCACACGTGTTTCATCGTTCTGACATTAGATATAGTCTACGTATGAAATTATATGACTGAAGACTTGGCAGCATGGTCTACGACCTTAGCCGGTTCCTGTAAGGAACAAATAAAACAAAAAAAAAAAAAATGTCTCTGATCGAGACCAGCTGGTGATCTGACATCTGTCTTGTTTACCAATTTTATCTTATATCAAGATTACATTAATTATTATTTATCTTTTCATACTAGTAAAATACTCTTTGTTACATATATGGCTTAAACTATTTTCTAGTTTGTGATATTTGTGGATATATAATTTTCTACTTGTGAAATTTGAGTGGACGAGATATGAAGTTGAAATGTTCACATTGTACCAAGAGATTTAGGTACGAAAGCGAGAGGAAAAGACACGAAGAAAGCCATTCTCCACATTTCCAATGTGGAGTTTGTTCCAAGAAATTCAGTTTTCTGTAAGTCAATAACTTGTAACAAACACCAAAAATATAATTTAGCGGGAATATTTTCACGCTGTTTTGTTCATAGATTTTCATATATTATTCTGTCGTTTCAGTTCAGCTTTGCGTCGACATGAGAAACAGCACGAAAGAAAGAGCAATGTGTACTGCGAGTGTGGTAAAAAATTTCGAGATGAAGTATTGCTTAGAAGACACATAAACTATGCACACAAAGGTACCAAAAACTGTACCTAGTTGAAATTAAATCTATATTTCATGTTAGGAATAAGATCTATATTGTATGTCTTGAATAAACAATTATTATTAATGGAGTCCCCGCATGCCTGCACTACATAAAGATCTAAGATTGGGTACATCAGTCACATGCAGGCCCAGGAACTTTTTGTTGGATTTAACACCAACCGAAATTGAAAATATACATGAAAATGACACTTGCTTGAGAAAGGTCATGTGACTGCTGCAAAACTTGTTAGGCCAGCCGTTTGTATATATTTTTTTTCCAACTTCTAAAATGTGAAATATAAGTAAGATTCATTCATCAAGATGTATCACATGCCCCTGTTATCTCTACATAGAGATAACACTTTATGTATAAATAGAAAATATTGCACAATAATAATGATAGTTTGAGAATTGTATTGATAATTTTATTGGACTGTCAAGTGCAAACTACTGATAGTAACTTGTGCACTTCGGCAACCTTTACTTTTTTTTAAATATTTTGTACTAATAAGTTAGCAATTTTCAACTTTAATAATCTCATTGGCACAAGATAAAATAATTATATCATAATCATATAATGTTATAACTACTCTATTTTGGTTCTTAATTTGTTTTTTATAGCAGTCACAAACAAATAAGGTGGTCACGTGATGGTAATTGGTGTCCACTGCATGTCAACAGTCATAATACCACTATTATCAGGTTCCCTGTCCCCATACAAACCACTTTTTTTCATCATATATGTCCCACTCTTTTTTTCATTTGTTTATTTCCCATTTTTTTTTTTATAAATAGCTTCGGTTTGTTTTCTCACTCTAAAGGATGTAACCCACACATCCCGATACTAAAAATGCGAATTAACCTGCTAAATCCATTTCAAATAAAGGCATGAATTTGACTCTAAATTCGAATCATATATGATTCATGAACGTACAGTTCTTGGTACAAAATATATCAAATGAATCATATATGATTCATGGGACAGGGAACCTGTTATTATGGATAAGTTGCCGACCTTAAAGTAAGGGGATCATTAAGGATTTGGAAAGGGTTTGTGAGGATTCCGTTGTCCAGATGTTTTCCATCTCTACCAGACGGATCAACACTGGGTCGTAAGGCTGTAAGGCCAGTAGAGCCCAACATAACTGTTCCACCTCCCCCTGGTGGGGCGGTAATATTATAATGATTATCCCCACGAGAAATAGAAAAGAGTATTCATGCTGTAGAAAATTGTGATGAACTAGGTCTATTTCATCATTCTGTGTGTTTTCAAAGTTAAACCCAGATCGCCAAAACTCTTTATTCAAATTTTAACACTGTATACTTGTTTTCAAAACTTATTTTACTCATTTATGTACCATGTTCATACTAGAACAAAAATTGTTATGTAGTTTAAATGTATGAAAAAAATTTACATTTTAAAATCAACAGATTTTTTCAGGCACATTCAATTGTGAGAAATGTAGTGCATCATTTAGTTGTGAGACTGCCTTACAAACACACATGAAGATACACAAACCTGTGTCAGAAAGAAAGTTCAAATGTAATTTTGATGGGTGTGGAAAGTCATTTAATTTCCAGCACCATTTAAAACATCATGTACTTACTCATACCAAGGCAAAACAACATCACTGTGATGTGTGCAAGAAAGGTACCTAATGTAATTCATTAATATGTTCCGTCTAATACAGCTTTGAATGTTTGTTTAATAAAACATGATCTCTAGAGCGACTAACTTCCATATTCATAGTTGCTATGAGGTCTAATAGTGCAAGTGAATTAGTATGTATTCACATACACATTGATTTCTGTATAAGTATGTAATTGGTCCGTTTTTGACTAAACTAAAAATCTGACTTAACACATAGAAATCTACACTTAGCAAAGGGCAAAGTATTGTGAGTACTTTTTGTTTGGCGACAAAAACTGACCGCATCGCGTATAAAAAAATTGCCACATTGGTGTGCACTGTAAGACCACATATTAACATTAATAAATATGGGGATAGTCCTGATCCCACAGTAAGTTAGGATTATCTTTGTCGCGGATATCAGGAACTTTGAGAAACTTTTGATCTCCAAACCCAAAACAAATACTTGTAGATCACACAAACATTTGTCTCAGACCTCAGTCAGGGTCGAACTCACGGGCTCTTGTTTCACAGTGGGCTATTCCCCTTCTGCTCCATGGAAAACTGAGAGGGTACTGAAAATTATATAATTGGGTATTTGCTGTGAATATGAGGTATTTTAAAAGGAGCCATAATTATTAATGTTAATTACTTATGTGCCTATATTTTAATCTAATGTTGTATCTTCAAATTTCAAAGTAACTAATTCTATGTACTTTTAATTGTCTTTGCAGGTTTTATACAATTGCATCATCTAAAAGCTCACATTAATTCTCATAATCCAGACAGTTGGCTGTACTGTGTAGAACTCAACTGTAAGAAAAAATTCACCACTGAATATGCAAGAAGGAGGCACTTAATCACACACAGTAAGAGTTCTGTACCATTTGTGAATTTTCCAACTTATGATGAAGTTAAATTGTAGGTTTAAATTGTAATATAATTTTCTTTACAGAAGTCAAACCAGAGACTGAAAATTCTAGTCCAATATATACTATTCGAAATGTGTCCCCCGCCAGCCAATCTATGTCAGGTAAGGTATATAGACTTTGTGGGTAAAACTATCCTTTTACTGATATTAATTGTTGTGTTAAGTATATTCTATTATATACTTATTAAAACTGCAATAAGTTGTAAAACAGTTCAATGTACTACACATAAAATAATTATTTATTGCTTCCAGATTTTTGTAATAATGTAAGAACATTTTCCTTTTAGATGCAATTTGCGACAATGATTCGAATGTTTTTAAATTAAAAAAAGAGACAGTAACACAAACATCAGAAAGCATTACGGAACCACAGGTTCACGGGACAGAAACCACACAAATTAAATTTGAAGACCAAACTTCAGAATCGTGTATAAAAGATGTAATTGATTGCAAAACTGTACTAGGCGAATGCCTCATGAAAGCGGAATCTGATAATAACAATTGTTTGTGTGCACAAATGTCAGAAAATACAGAGCCAAATTATGATTTAACACCTATTGTTGATAAAGAACAAAAAGCAATTAAAAATAGTACATTTAATTGCGATCCTATTACATCCAATTGTGAAACCTGTGAATGTGCTAGTATATGTTCAGTTAGTAATTCGAAATCCAAAAAATCATATTTAAATTTCTTTAATACCAATGATAATGTTGAACCTAATTTAGAAATAGGTATCAATGGTGTTATCAAAATCAAGGAATCATTTGATATAGACTTCAGTACCTATCTTGATAGTCCGGAAGTTACTAGTCACAATGAAGAAGAGTATTTTCCATACAACAGCTGCAAAGCTGTTTTAGGTAATTGTATTGTTAGTGGTAGTGGAATTATTGGTGAGGGTTGTTTGTGCATGAAAATGAAAATTGAAGAGCAACAAGTAACTCCTGAGGAAATAGAAGAAATAGTACCTCATCCCAATGATCCTAAGTTATATAGTACTGTGATAAATACTTTTTAAGATACAAGACTTCCTGTTGACATGGATGACAAATCACTAGCTTTATGTAACATTGTAAATTGTGGTTTGTTGTAGTCATATGATGTTTAATTGACAGGAACAAGAGATTAAGTCTGTTTGTAATCTATATTTAATTTTGTAAGAATACACTTAATTGTTTTAGTATAGATGTTTACATATTTGTATTTCAATGTGATACATATTTAGTTTAACAAAATATATATTTTTAGAGTAAGCATGCGTTTTATTTGTAAAAGAAACACAGTATAATTATTAACTTTAAATTTATTTACAACGTAATTCTTTACAATATCAACCATTTATACAAAATATTTCTTAGTTAACAAATACTAAAATAATTATTATTTTACAATCAGACCTCACTTCTGCATTACATAACTAAGTTAAAACGTCTAAGTGCTTGTGGAATGTATACATATTATGAGACTTATCACATTCTATCATGGCAGAACACAAATTCTTTCATCACACCAGAATAATTTAATACGTAAACTTTAATTACGTTTCTATGTTCAACAGCCCAGTAAACCGATTCAAGGATAATTTTAATAAAATAATACGATATACATTTAGCTATGGTAACAAAACTTTATCATATTTTAAATAATCTTGCTGAAAAAGAGGACCTAATTTTAATAAGATACTCGTGTACCTCGTGAACTCATTATAATTTTTGAATTATAAATATTTCGTTCTTTTTAGGTACGAAGTAATAAATAAATTTGAAATCTTCGAGATATGACTCTTTTGTAGTATGACTAGTCTAATGAAAATTTCTTCGCAAAAGTTCAAAGTAGTGTTTGGATTCACGGTGACACTTTACATGAGACTAAAATAAATCTGTGTTATAATATTGCGTTTACATTGGTATAAAATAGTCTGTTAGTTTTAAATGTTCAGTATCGACAGCATCACAGGAAACTACATAGCAATATACAAGCATAATAGCGTACGCAACCTTAACAGTGTTTACTACGCTTCATTATTAATTACTGCATCAAATTTGGTTTCATCTAATGTCCTCCTATCACTCTTTTTTGGCGAATCACTTATAGCATTAAGTTCTTGGATATTATCCTTCTTATAGTTCCCTTTTAGTGCTTCTTCTTCTTCTTTCCTCTCTTCCTCAATAGGCACTACACTAAGAAATTCACTATCACTATTTACACTCGCAGGACCTATAGGCCTAATGGTATTACCTTCAGATTCAATTTTAGTTGCAATAGGCTTGTATGTATCCAAATCGTCGGTGTCCATTAAAAATGTTGAAACTGGCAAAATTTCTTTTTCATGTGCTTTTGCAATCCTGTTGTTTTCGTCATTTGATGTAAATTCTAGTGACTTTGATGTTATTTCAGGCGCATTAGTTCTAGGAGGCTCTGTTGCATTTTCATGTGAATCCATATGCATAAGTAGTTCATTGAAAGATGTATCGCCTTCTGTTGAGGATGTAGTTGTAGTAATCGATGACTCTTCGTTGCCCTTAGATATCACCACTATACCGTCGTCCGAAGAAGAATTTCCTTCGGATGGGACAGAGTGCTCTTCCATATTTTCATTTTGTGTTTCATTTATCATCTGTTCTATATCATGACCTTCTTGCAATTTTTTTACAAGGCTCTTATTATTTTCAACTTCTGGCAAGAAAGGATTCATCTCTGTTTCATGATCCTCATATTCCGCTGAGTTAGCATTTGTTGACTTTGGTGATGCCATAGTAGAATTACTGTTGTGACTTGATATCTCGTATATGGTCACATTTAAGTTGTTAACTTGAGTAGCATTTCTAGCTTCTAATGTCTCGAATTCATTGCCATGGCTATTTTCGATTTTATTTTCTGTTATTGTTGTTTCTAGTGGATTAACTGTAGTTATTTCAGGAGCCGTAGTCAGCATAGGAGCAATGGTAGTAGACATCGTAGATATTGTAGTGGGTACAATATTTTCATCAATCATAACAGTGTGTGTGGATGTAATATGATTATTTTCCTTACTCGCGAGTTCTTTTACTGCTAATTCCTTATCAACTTCTGATTCCTCCCAGACAGGAGCTGGTGCGGCAGGTACTGGTGAACGAGATATTACAGACGTAACTTGTTCATTGGAGTTTTGTTTGATCGTTTCTTCCTCTGGAGCCCGTTCGACGGATTTATATATATACTCACTAACTGTAGTAGTTTCAAAAGGTACGTTTGTAGTTCGACTAGTTTCAATTCTTTTTTCTTGAGTTATGTTGCTGCCAAGCTCATTGACAATTGACTCTGTTGTCACTTCTGTATGTACTCTCTTGACTCTAGAATCTTCATTGTCGTAATAATGAACCATACCATAAGCCGGCTCTTCTTGTTCTGTACGTTTATTGCCTGAACCCATATTATTTAAGTAATCAGGTTCGAAATCATCTTTCGTTAGTTCACCATTCATTATGTCATCTATCTTGGCTATGGTTGTCTCGGTTGTGTCATGCTTTTCCATTTTATTCATTGCCTCTTCATAATTCGTTTCTGTAACAGATTCCGACAGCCAATCTGATTCAGTTGTCGTTATTGCAACATCTCTTAAGATATCGTTTGCTTCTGGTGCATCGGAATTTGTTTTGTTAAGCGTTTCAATAGATTTTGATGAACGACTGTTAAGCTGATTGATAGTATCGAAGGTGATCTTATCCATACCTTCGTTAGCTATGTCGCTGGATTCGGAAGAACTCTCATTAGATTCCGCATGTTTTTTAATCCCGAGTGCATTCATTAGCTGTTTGTCCTCTTCAGAGCCTTGATGATGTTGGACTATAGAATATTCCGTTACTGCTTCTGATTCCATTGTTGTAGTTTCAATTAGTCCTATATTCCTAGAATCTAACAACTTTGCTTCTTCGATTGAAGAAGTAACATTAGATTCGTTTTCTAATGTATCCTCTTGTTTCTGAGTTGCAGATTCCGCAGGTTCTTCAACTTTGTGTTCTGATGCGATTGTTGTTAGCTCGTTATGTTCATGTATAACATTTGTGAAAGTGGTAGTTGTTTCAATAACATTTTCTTCCTTTGAATCTTGTTCTTTGTCAGCTTCACGCATATGAATGTCAGGGAATATAGAAACGAAAGCTTTAGTTGTTTCTTCTACTTTTCCAATGGACTCTGTAAGCGGAACTTCATTTTCTTTTGTTATAAGGTTTATTGGGACATTCTCCTCTGATTTGGAACTAGATGTTGTTGTTTCTGAAACGATCTCACTATCTATATGTTTAAATGACCGTGATTCGGATTCATCTTCATGGTCCGGTGTGAGATATTTCATAATTGCGTCTAAATTTGAAGGAAAATTAGATTCAGTGCTTTTTTCTTCTTCAACTTTACTATCACCGTCTTTAATGTTGCTTTGAGTATTATTTTCAAGCCAATCGTTAGTTTTAGTTGTTGATTCGTTAGTTTCGCTTGTAACAAATACAGGACCATTCATTGGTTCTTTGTTGTCATTAAATATCGAAATAATTTCGGGTTTGGGTTCGTATGACGGCTCATTAATGATATTCGGCTCTGATATAGATATCCTCATTGTTGTGGTTTCTATGGAACTAGAAGTAGTAAACATTTTGGATTCTTCATTTTCATCCATGTTAATGGGGTTTTCTTCTGATACTATATTATTTTCTTGATCCAAAGCACGACCAGTACTACCGCTTGCATTTTCTTCATGCTTACTCATGTTTACTGATATTTCTGGCATATTATACGTTTCAATTGCTTGTGGTTTAGCTGTTGTGTGCACATCAGATTCATGTTCAGTTTGGATCTCTGTTTCCATTTGTGCTTCAGGTTCAGCATTAGGTTGTGGTTCAGGTTCAGCATTAGGTTGTGGTTCAGGTTCAGCATTAGGTTGTGGTTCAGGTTCAGCATTAGGTTGTGGTTCAGGTTCAGCATTAGGTTGTGGTTCAGGTTCAGCATTTGGTTGTGGTTCAAGTTCACCATTAGGTTGTGATTCAGGTAAAACATTAGATTGTGGTTCAGTTGTTGGTTCAATTTTAGGCTGGACCATGTGCACTGAATGTTCTAGTTCTTCATTTCTTTCTAAATCAGGTTCTACATGAGGGTCTGACGTTGACTCGGACTCCGGCTTTAATTCAGAATTTGAGTTAGCATCTGTCTGCGATTCGTCTTGTGTTTCTGATTCCGGTTGCGGTTCTGAAGAAGGCTGGGGCTCTTCAGTTGCTTGTGTTTCTACTGAGTGAGTTTCTTCAGCCGGTCGGGGTTCTAATATTATTTTAGGCTCTTCGGCAGGTTGAGGTTCTGCAGTAGGATGTGGCTCAGTGGCCGGTTCTGGTTCAGCTGTTGGTTCTGGTTCGGGAGTAGGTTCAGGTTCAGCGGCCGGCTTTGGTTCGGCGGCTGGCTCTGGTTCGGGTGCTGCCTCCGGTTCTGTGCTTGACTTCGGTTCAGCAGCAGGTTCGGGTTCAGGAGCTGGCTGCGGTTCTGCGGACGGCTGCGGTTCTTCTTCAGATTGAGGTTCGGATGTCGGTTCTGGTTCAGGTTTTGGTTCTGTCTCTTCTCCCGACTTAACTGCATTATGCTCGTCTGTGTTATGTGTTTCTATCGAACTGTCAGTTTTATGTTCATGTTCTTCATGGCCGAATAAATGGGAAAAGTTGACATCGGCTTCCGACTCGGTGGTTGTTACCGGCATCATGTGATGAGTTTCCTCCCAGTCGAACGTATTCTCATGTTCATGAACATGTGGTTGTTCAGTAGCCGCCTTTTCTTCTTCAGGCATAGATTTCATCGTAGTAGGATTAAACTCGGGCGTCTCGTCTACCTTCTCTGGTTCTTCGTGTGTATGTTGTTCATCATCTACTGGACCCTCTAAAATGGACATACATTTTTTAGGGTTAGTCATGTCCAACATTAGACCTGGTGGACATGTGCAAGTAAAGTCTAATGTACGTTCATTAAATTCACATCCGTGGTCGCAGTCGTTTTGGTTAATCTGACAGATATCAAGTAACGGCCGCGCAATCATCTTGTCTTCAGCCACGTGATAGCTGCTAATCATTCTGTCGTTTTTGTTGAGGTAATTGTCCAGTTTCATTTCGAGACTTTTAGGTGTGAGTAAATCTTCCGAAGGTGGAGCATTGATTCTCGGTTTCCAGTGAATCCTGTAGGTGATAATGACTGAGCCCTCTCTGTAATTAAAAAGGAAAATATTAAAATTCATTGTGTAGTCTACATCAAGACATTGATGTTAAAATGCTCGAAGTTCTTACCTTAATTGTACAACTTCGATAGAGATATCGTTGTCGCCGTAATCCAATGTGTTTCTGTCGAAAAGCGCTCGCTTCAGTCCTTCGGTGAAGGTCGAAACAAATTCTTTGTACTCGTTGCTGTCGGGGTCCTTTAACATTGCCGTAAACTCTTCGTTGTCGATCTTCAGCTCGCCTTCAACGGTTCTTGGTACTGGAACATTTAATAATATTCATTCAGACTCGTGTTCTGGGATGATCGGCAATTCTTTAAAAGAATATACTAAGAATATACTGGTTCAAATCAGTTGTTTGACATATATAAACCTCATACAAGGTGGTAGGTCCTTCGTATTTACAAGGTGGTAGGTATTTCCCTCGTATGCGAGACGCCGTCTGGGATGGTACCATCGCTTTGTCTATTTCTGCCGCCAAGCAACAGTGTGTAAGCACTGTTGTTTCGGTTTGAAGGACATTGAAGCCAGCGAAATTACTGGGCATTATGAGACTCAACTCAGACTCAGTCTCGGGTTGACGAGCGCAGGTCGACGTCTAATCTGTATCTTCTTGAAACATAACCAAGGGGCTTAATACATGCAACACGACACTCGCGTGCGATTGAGAAAATTTTAGACGACAAATGTCTCTCATAAAGTATCAGCATACATACGAACTCACGCCTTTAATCCCCAAGGGGTAGGCAGAGGTGTAACCCGTACACCCGCATTACAGTGAGCGTATCTCCGTCCTATGATGTGTTAGGGGACGAGCCGAGTCGAGTATTCTATGCCACCATATTTTGCTTGTGGTAGGATATTCATATCCGCCCGGATAGCGACCACTCTACACATGGTGTTAAAACCTGCCATAGTGACCCACACATCTTGTGTGGATCGCGTTCCAGGATCTGCTAGTGTATATGATTCTGGTGACCAGCCATAAACTCATTGTTTGTCGGTGGTCGCTAGTTTTTTTGGGACTTCACTACGCTTACCATCAGTTCTAGTGCAGTCATTTTGCCGTGCTCGGATTAAAAAAAAACCATATTAACTTCGATAGACATATAGAGATAACCAGATACAACTGTTATTTCAGGACAAAACGAAGCAACAAAATTATCTTGTATCGCAAAATGTTAAGCCTCATGTCATTATGTGACATTCCCTAGTATTTTCCTCATGCTACTGCTTCGCTTCTGTGGATGTTCATTAATACAATATGAACAGGTCACTTCCTACTTAAATCCATCGCAAATTAAATAAATAAATAAATTTACACCCAACAGTCACACACATAGTCCTGACCCCACAGTAAGATACGAGTCTTGTTTCGTGGGTATCAGGAACTACGAGAGACTTTCGGTCTCACAACACCCAGACCCCGAAACAAATATTTGTGGATCATACTAACATTTGTCTCGGTGCGGGGATCCAACCCGCGGCCTCTCGCTTCACAGCCGGCTACTCGCCCGCTGTCATGTCAAAATTCTATAAATAATTAAGATAAAGATGTCTCACCGTACAACGACGAATCGTTTTCATCTGACGTTACGTTCTCATGCGCCTCGTCGTTCTGCGGCTCTGGTCCGTGTTCGGGTTGAGTCGGCATGATGTGATCATGTTCGTGATCGTGATGATCGTGGTCATGATGTTCGTGGTCGTGATGGTCGTGGCCGATGCCGCCCAGCGCCCGCGCCGAGCTGATCGATGTGTTGTATTGCTCGAGGGTGGTTGGCGAGTTATTGAACAGTACACCAGCTGGAAAAGTAAGTTATATTTTATAGCAGAATGTTATTGGATATGGCACATCACTAATTTGACAAAGCAAAGATTGATACGTTCACTCTTGCCGATTGACAGTGGCACACTGGTCTACCGTATTACGCAGAGCACATGATAGAGCACATGCAAACATTCTTGGGGAAATCACAGAAAGAAGGCTTCGAAAGAAAAAGAGTACACTTGGGCGCCACGACAGCCCCCGCTGCGCGCCCGCGACTCCCGATGGACCCGCCACCCCAATGGAGTCGCCTTTTATGACAGGCAGGGGATACCGTCGTGGAATTCCCCCAACGCCCCCTACAGTCTAGCTAGCAGTCCCACAGAACCTAGACCCAAAACAAATATTTGTGTATCACCCAAACATTTGTCTCGTTGCGGCAATCGAACCCACGGCCTCTCGTTTCGCAGCCGGCAACTCGTCTACTACGCTGCGGAGGCTGTCGCATTGTTTTTGAGTATATTATTTGTATAATCACTCATGAGTGGCGACATGGCGATAAGGTCGCTACCTATTACATCATCGGATGAAAATAAGTTCAGCGAACCGCAGATGCACACAGTTTCACATCTGCCTACATGGGTGCCTCCAGGATCTTATACAAAAATTTTCGACCGTTGGTCCAACTGACTAAAAATTATTTCTAGGAACACTTCAACTCTTTGGAGCTCGAATGGAGCCTGTGTTTGAATTTGGAATATAAAGGTATGTAAAGAAATAAAAAAATAAATAATAGTTTAAAAAAACTAAAAAACACGCTTTTACATAAAATCCAAATAAAAAATAAATTTTAATGAATTCGAATTAGGAATAGTGTACAAAATTTAAAAATATATATAAATTAAGAATAGTGTAAATAAGAAAAAATATGTATTTTATTGTAAAAAAACGTGGGGTGCTTTTTAAGACATTATCAAAATGATGATCCTTCTACTCATATCTGTCAATAAAATATTTTTATAACTATTGACACCATGCACCCCACGCTTTTTTTTTACAATAAAATACATATTTTTTCTTATTTACACTATTCTTAATTTATATATTTTTTTAAATTTTGTACACTATTCCTAATTCGAATTCATTAAAATTTATTTTTTAGTTGGATTTTATGTAAAAGCGTGTTTTTTAGTTTTTTTAAACTATTATTTATTTTTAATTTTTTAGTTTGATTTTTTATAAAAAGGTGTATTTTCATTTTTTTTATCATTTATTTTTTTTTCTTTGTTTTTTTATTTTTTTTACCATTTTTTGAAGTGAAACTTCTTTCGAATCTTTGTGATTGGAAAATTCGCTGAAACGTAAAAATGTCACGAAGGAGGTAGGAAAGAAACAAGTTTTACGAATGGCTTGTTTAACAAGCCATTTGTAAAACTGTACCCGATCAATCGTACAACACCCGTAGTTCATACAAAGCGTCGGAGGTAATGATTCGCTGGAGAATCTTGACATCGCGATGTAGATGTGCCAGTGGCGCCATCTCTTGATTTTTTCTTGTTTTATTTTAATGTGTCATGTAGACTATAATCCAATGTTCTATTATATTGCTGCCACTAAGTGTAAATAATATAAAAAAGCGTGTTAAAAAAAGTGTTTTGCGAACATCCCTTACTACTGAAGTAATTTTAATAACAGTTGTAGGTAATAAAGTTGTAATTTATAACAATTATTCAATGAAATATTTAAGGAAGTTTTAATTTTTACAATATTTATTTATTTTTTTGTTCTAAACTCGTATCAAAATAACACAACAAAACAACTAGCGCCACCTTTATTGCATTTAAGCTACAAGTTGACAAGAAAAAATCATGAGATGGCGCCACTGGCACATCTACATCGCGCTGTCAAGATTTTATCCGACGTTTTGAAGTAGGTCAAAATCACGTTCAAAGACAAGTTACAGACAAACCTACCAACATACAAACATACCAACATACATACGTCTGAAGCTAATAAAAGCGTGTTAAAAACTTACTGGCTGCTAACACGATGACAGCTACGATGGCGGCGACCACCAAACCCAGCAGTGTCCAGCACAGCGGTCGCTTGCAACCGCCTTTTTCGCCTCGTTTGTCAGCCGTCACGTAAAGTTTTTCGCCTCTGTAAAAATGAAAACAATTCAATAATGTAGTAGGATATGAATACTTTGTCTCTACATCCTTAAACTTGCAATGATGCTTTAATATTTTTTTTGTATTGTCACTAAATACTAAAATGTATAGGTCGGTCGTGGTTTAAATATGTTAAGAGGTATTATAAAAACATATAAATAACGGTTTAATATAAAAGTTTTACGATTCAACATACAATGTGATACTATAAAACATGTCTACAACACCCAGTTCTGATTAATTATATAAATGATAATAAATAATACAGGTATTCAGCGGCTAACTGCGAACATGCAAGGGAAAGGCGAATTACTTTGTAACTACGCCAGTCAATTTATTAAGATTGTGTCCTGTTTCTAGTAAACTAGTTCCTATTCGTGATTCCATCTGAGTGGAATTTCTTTAACCCCACGTAGGTATTTATATTCACGTTATTTTGAGGCGATGTAATACCACTGTAAGGTTGTTGGAGTCAGACAGCTAATAAACTAATGCCAATTAGTTTATTAATAGGCCGTTATGTGAACAAACCTAATTTTGAGTAATTGTCGAAAACGTAGGAAATAATGTTCCTAAAAACGTTTAGGGGAAAAAACAAAAAGTGCGCATAATGTATTTAAAAATGCAACTTTAATGGACAAGGATTTTTCCCCACAATATTGACTATTATTCAAAATTAAGTTCATTTACTAACGGCCTTTTAGTAAACGGACAGCAGGGCGGATTGCCTCACATAATACTAAATCCACGGTTAAATCAAGATGAAAAGGCGGACCCTGGGCATTAAGTTGGGATAACGCCAGGCAGAAAGAAAGAATACCACCGTAATATTTTATACAGTAGAAATAAGCGCATAAGACGACCGTGCAAAACTTATACGAAGTAAGTAAGTATGGGCAACCTTCTCAGTGTCGCGGGTAGGTCAGTTTTTCTTGAAGCGGCACGGCGTGATGGGCCAAGAAAGGTTAACATTACTCAATGTAGTCCATTGCATATTAAGTATTTACCGCGAAGCTGATTATAGTCTTTTCACTACAACGCAAAATGGAACTGTAGTTGAATCGCTATCAATCTAACTGCTCACCTTGCTCTTTTCACGCGCGATAGTAGTTTCATTTCAAATTGTTCCGCGGGCCGTGTCAAAACTTGTGGCGGGACAGGGGTTGCCCATATGTGATGTAAACTAAAAACAACCTAATTCTGTTCAAATGTTCTAGAGAAACTAATAAAAATATTCTGATTGCGTTTAAAACAGAGTTAAGAATATTCGAGACGATGTCGACAGCAACATTACAGCGTGTCTGAGATAAAATACAATTGAAAACAGATATTTGCGACGCTAAATTTATGTAAGTAGGTACATACTTTTCTGAGCCGGTTTCGACGTCGACGTTAAGTAAACGTTGGGCTTCTGCTGGACCCTCCATTTTGGAGAGGTAACTAACAACGACTGATGAATGAGGCGACGGTTTTGACTCAGTTAAATTTTAGACTAACTACCCTCCAGATATTTGTTTTTAAATCAACTATTACCTGGGATTAAAGTTTGTATTGTCTGTGGTCTATCCGGCTATGAAAAAGTTTCCAAAGTTTAATAATTTTATTTAGATGTTGTGTTAATAAAAGCCAAATTAAAAATTTATGACCCTTCAAGTTTCATTACCGAATCGATAATCGCCCACAAATTATTGCCCAACTTGGGGATCGGATCTAGGACTTTATCGATTTCATAGACAAGTGCGCTGCCGTGAGAATGATGAGGTACTAGAAGTTTGAACCGATTGGTTGTTCGGACAATAATCGCCAATTTGTCTATGGTCTTATCCGGAGTTAACACTATCGATTCATGCTAATCAATAAAATTAATTTACTTCTGAAGTAAATGCTTAAATTAAGTTAGGCACTTCTGCTGGTTTGTGAAAGTGTAGTAGGAAACGATCAACATCCACCGGGAAATTGCTTTGCATAAGATGATTTACGTTTTAAAATCATGAAAGTATGATACATAATATATTGGCAGATAAAGTGATATTTAACGGAATTAATAAAATATCTAATCGAGAAATTATACGAAAAACTGTGGACTTTCAGTTTCGTAGTTCAACAATGAGAGACTAAAAATGCGGAACGATTATAATATATTAAATTAAATAATAAAATAACTATTACGTTAAATGCTGGTCTTCAAACAGAAGTAAATATTTCTTTTTTTTTGCGCTCTATTCGTAAGAATCTTGAAATCGAAATGCACCGTTGATGTAAATATGCTTCGTTATTTAAAAAAAGTAGGGAGGTATAACTCGGTGGTCACATGTTATGTGTCCAAATTAATACGACTTGTAATAGAGATTTCGAGTAAATCGTGTTTGAATGTTAACGATTTATTCTCAATATAGGATAGTAACGTTACGTATATCTTATACCAAGTTATAGTAAAATTAGAAGTAGGTATTTGTAATAACAATGTAATGATTTAGACAATAGATTTTTGTATATATAAAATTTAATAATTGTATGTTTGTTACATTGTGGATATATCGAGTAAAAAAAAGTAAAATAGTAAACTTATAAAAATGCAGCCGGCTCGTAGTGCTCGAGTCAGTAGTTAGTATCGTATGTGATTAAAAATGCATTAGGTATCTACTTTCATATAGGAGTGCCGGCCGTATGAATTAGCTTGTTCTAATACAAGTAATTTTAAATATATACTACTGATGTATGTACATATCTAAATTATTAACCTGAACTACAGCTGAGTTGCCTTTTAATAGCAGGTAGCGTGCGATTACGTATGTTTGGTAACTAAGTAGCCTTGAAGTTTGGTAGTCTATGTACTATATCAATAAGATAGAAAAATAAAGTGTTAAGACTTCATATTATTATTTGCCCAAAGTGTATAAATGACAAAAATACATCACCTAAAATTAAGTTACGTTAATCAAAAATTTCACAGTGGTAGCTAACTATTTATTCAACTATACAAAAAAAACGTTTTCTTTTTTAATTTTAATTAAATTTAAATTTAATTAAAATTATTTAAATTTACCTAAGTCAAATCAAATCAAATCATTTATTGAATCAGTAAAATGTCAAACATCATTTAGATTCAGTCAAATTTTAACTCTACCGCCAGTTCGGAATGCTGATTCGTTAAAGAAGAACGGGCAAGAAACTCTAACGTTGCTCTTTTCTAAGATAATGTAACTCATAAAAATGTATTTACCAATTGGGTAATTACATTTTTTATGACGATAAAATTATATAGATTCTGTGCTTTTCAATATTTTACAAGTGTCGGGTGGATAAATGTCAATAAACCGGAACGTGCTTTTGTATTACAGACCAACATAGACCTTGTGCCTTTAGAATTTTATGCTGATTACGATAACAGTTGACCCTTCTATTAGAGGATAGCCAATTACAATACAGCTAAGATCCTTCGGTCAGTTTCTGACCCGCTGGCAAAAGGTGAAGATGATGTTTTGAGAAAGCAAATGAGAAAATACTACTACTAAATCCTTCAGTAGTTGTAATTTGAATTTAGAATAAGTACAATTTTACTTTGTTATCTATGGAGTTTAGTCCTGTGGTATAGATTTTTTTATGAGTATCGTGCGAAGTTATAAGCATATAATACTAAGACATGTCGCTTATTATAAAATCCATCAGTATCCAGGTTAGAGCGAGTGGCGAGGTGAGCGCTGCGGGTCGATGGCCCGCGCTTTGTTCCTGCGCTCGCAAACACTTCCCAGTGTTACCATTCGTAAATAGTACGCGTTATTTATGGACAATTTGACAGTGTTTCTTATATTTTGATGATAAATGGAAAGGTATGAGTGCCTACAATTTCTAACTAAGAAACGTTACATCTTTAGATAAATATTGATGGTAACTACCTACAGTAGTTTTTAATACGTACTTAGCTGATTGAATTTTTTTATTACAGATTAGTTTAACCCTTATAATATGTTTGATTCTCCAGATTTATAGCGAAACGTAGGTCTATCTTCCCTTTACTATAGATCAGTGTTTCCCAACGTGGGGCCCACGCCCCACAGGGGGGCAATTTGATAGTTAAGGGGGGCAATTTAAAAATGGACTCGACACCACTTTAACCCTATCGCTTTGGGTTATTTAAATGCAATGCTAGATGTCGGTGACAAATTTAACAAAAAAGAATAAAGGTGACGCATGGCCTAAAAAAGGTTGGGAAACACTGCTATAGATCCTACGATCTAATGAAAAGATATTTTATCCCCTTGTCTAATGGCGTATATAATAATATTTTAAACTTATGGCTTTAATTAAGATAACTCAATAGAAACATGCACATTACACATATCCGATAAATAAATAAAAACTCCATATTATGTTATCCTGACAGGTCATAAATTATGTGCTGGTAACACACCCCTCCCTCCCGTGGCTCGCCGCGGAACAATCAGTTTTGTTATGGTTCTAGGCCTTCGACGCGATGGACGTGAGTCGTCGTTTAGAACAGTTTAGAAGCGCTTGGTGGCAATGCCACCACCACGCTAATACTAATGTTTGCAAGAAAGAGGAAACTGCTACGCGTAAAAGTATTTTTATACTATATATTACTTTATTGGCAAAGGCATAACGACGTTAATTCCTATGAGGAAAATCTTTGGGAGGTTAAACATACATTAGCTTAATAGATGGGTGATAGAAAAACAAGAAATATTAATATGACTTATTGCATAAAAAGTATTAAGATTAATTAAAAAAATAATCCATTAGTTTTGAATAAGTTTTTGTGAGGCAAGAAATATGTGATAACAGAAACACTGATTACAAAAACAATATTAAGATTAATTCTAAGAGATTGTGTGTAAAACATTTAATATTTTATGTGTAATGTATTTCAACAAGTTATAGCAATAGATACCTAACTATTCTAAACAATATAGTCTCAGGCAAAATGTTGTAAGTGATTAAAATATTATTTGAGAATTAAACATGTTTCATTACGTAAGTACATTAATTTTTAAATTGCATTATTAAAATAAAACTAAATTAAACGGATTTTACAGCGGTTATTTGTTTTAATTTTGGACGTTTCGAAAGCTTTTCAGTCTTCGTGGTAACTTTAATAAAATTGTATTAATAATTTTATTTTTGATACTGGATAGGTACTTATTCAGTTTGCAAAATTATTGTTTACGAGTATAGCTAAGTGTTTAAAAGTTTGCTTGACAAATGACCCAATTTCTCCTGCGTGTGATCAATATACTAATACTAAACGAGTCATTATGCAACACTGCTCTTATTCAAATCATGAATGACTCAAATATCACGGTGTCATTTGTACTTACGCAATATTACAATACAAACTGCATGTCACAATGAATGAGCATAAGCTTTCAGCCGCCCAGCAGACTATTAATAATACATCCATACACGTTCTCTAAGCGTGATAGGAATGACCGTTGAACACTTTTTTTATAAAACTCTTAAAACACATTTGTTGCGTGATATATAGTTTTATTAGTAATAATACAAACAACTATGTTATTGACTATAGTTTGTGCGTTTATCGATGACTCCACCTTACACTGAATAGGTGCATATAGGTGCTGTGCACTACATAGCTATATAGTGCTCGCTTGTTGTTAGTACTTAGTAGTATTGTATAGAAATATGACCAACGGGCAAGCAGATTGAAATTCCGACATCAAAGTGCACTAACTGAATTCTAAGCCATTAAGTTAAAGTATATGAACAATATTGTACAGGAAATGCATTGGTTTTTTGACCTATACGTACCACAGGGCCATATGATGGACAAGTTTCGGTCATAATGCCTGCATTGAATACAGATGAGATGATAAAGGACAGTCATGGAAGGAGATTGAACTTCCTATGATCCTCATGTTTGGAAAATCCAAGAGGAAATTCCAATTCTCATGAGTAATACAATAGTTGAAGATTAAGTAAGTACCTAGTTTACATTCAAGAAGTAGGTATCTATCAGTAGCAGACTAGATAGCTAGGGTTATATAGAATTGCATTCTATTATTCTCCGACTATATTAGTAATAAAATATAAGAGTAACTCCTATTGTCAGAACAAGGAAATACAATGATTTGCGTTGTAACATTCGATGCAAACTTTAAAAAGAAACATATAGGTGCTGAAAATGTAACAACACTTAATTTTAAACAGACAAATAATTTCCAAAATATTTTCAAACATCACGTGTTGGGTCTTTAAAAATGATGACCGTAGACAAGCAATTCCTCAAATATAAAACACAGACTCCCTTAATTGTAGAGAACATAAGCACTTAATCCTTGACATCAGGGACCCGAGAGTGACCATTTCTCGGAAACACTATTGATGATGTATTAAACATGCCAGTCCTTACGACATTTCGGCAAACAAAAAGGCATCAATTGTCTCTGTTTCATATTCTCGTTTGCGTTGCGGTACAGTTTTGGACAGAGCGATTCCCACACACGTGCGTTGAATCACTTATTGGTCAGTAAATGCGAATCAACTAACTGTATCAGTAATTAATTAATTTTGTTTGTCCGAAGCCTGTGGTGGCCCGAGGGGCAAATTGTGAATAGAACCTATTAATTATTTGAAGCAGTTTAATGTAGCATTTTTTGACCTTGTTTAGTGTGATGGTAAAAAATGAGTTTGACAGTTGCTTTTGTTTGTATATGAGATTTATTTCTTACGAATATTGATTGATTATTATTTATCGAAATAAGTTCTATTGGAAATAAAAATGTGTGACAATAGATGATTAACAGTTATACCCGCCAAGGCCGGCTCTACTATAGCAAACGGAGCCGGCGCGCCGCTCTAGGCGATGAACTGGAGAGATGGGACTATAATAAACAGAGTAGATAGAGATAGTAATAAACAGAGTTCAGGTTTGATCCATACCAAACCTCATTAAATAACGTCGGCTCAAGCAGAAGTCTGAGCCTCCTAAGAGGTTTCGTTGAGCTTAGTCGCTGCTAAATAATATTTTTTTTAGCAAGAACGCCACAAGCGCTTTCATGCCAGGTGAAACTGTCCTAAATCCCATAAGATTTAACAATATAGGCAAACGAGATAATGTGTTTTGGATCTCGTTCCATCGTAAAATTACTTTCATACAAGTAACATATAGAAGTCGTATTTAAATACATAAATATCCAATGTATCCTGCAGGTAAGCCACAGCTATTATCCTCGTTCCAGAGGCCGGTAACAATTCCAGCTCAGAAACAACGTCTTTCAAATGCAATGTCAATGTTTCCGCCGCGGTCCGGCCGGCCGCCTCACTTTATCCATTGTTATGAATTTCTTTCATACCTCGACACATTTGCTTTGTGCTGCTACGTTGAATATGCAAGCGCTTTCTACCAACAAATAGTTGAAATTATTTTTTGTTTACAACTAGCGCGGCCAGTTGATGTTTTTGTGAACT
This sequence comes from Amorpha juglandis, assembly GCA_949126905.1. Taxonomy (NCBI): domain Eukaryota; kingdom Metazoa; phylum Arthropoda; class Insecta; order Lepidoptera; family Sphingidae; genus Amorpha; species Amorpha juglandis. Next base: position 4,524,988 of record OX421368.1, read on the forward strand.
TTCTGCCGGATTCGAAACAAACGAATGGTTGTGTAACCTGAAACTGATTTTCTGTAACGTGTTTTGAAAGTCAAGGGGACTGAATTGTTTTGTATGCTGGTGTTGAGAGTCATTTAAAGCGGGTTAGTTCCTGGGTTACGTGTTCTTGTTACTTCATTTTCTAGCTTTTAGTAATATTTGAAACTGGTTCGTTGATGTCAGATTTTCGCTTTTTTTAATTTCCACGTTATATTTATATTATGCGGGCTTAGTCCCGCAATTCCTAACAAGTTATGGCAGTTGTCGTTAGAGATGTGATTTTTTTTCCAGAAAGAAATATCACTGATTAAATGTTGAGATTTAATACTATCTATACTGCGCTTTGACAACGCAATTACACAGGCAAACTAACTTTATCATAAGATCTTGGATTTTATGCAACGATATTAATCTTTTTTATGACATAAGTGAATGGTGTATGCATTGTCGGCGACTTTTATATCGTGAACTCAAGACGACCGTGAATGTCGTACATTAATGAACAAGGAGTTGCATAACAATACAGACTTCGTGATGAGCACTTCCTCAACGTCTCTGAACTTTCCATGTATTCACTTGACGTGGTATTAAGACATTATGACTAGGTATTATTATTATTATAGGTGATAGCTTTTTGTTATTAATTGGGTGTCATTAGCTGCGCGATATTAGAAGTGCTAATAATTATTTGTGCTCATTTTAATCTATCATCACAAACGGCCAATTAAGTGACATGGTGGTAACTGAATACCGCCCATGAACGCCTATAAAACCTTTAAAGAAAAAGAAATAAAAAAGAATTGGACCTCGGGAAATCTCATTCACTACAAAAACGCTACCAATTAACGTCGGCTTTCTGTTGGCCCAAATTTGTTTAATAATAACATTAAATAACTTAGATTGAAAACAGATAAAGATAATAATTGAAGAGGCAAAACAGTAACGAATCGATTCTTTGTTTCGTTTAAAATGCGTGTTATTAGTAACTTTTGTTCAATGACTCAAATAATATCAATATAGAATTTTTATAGATACCAGGATGTAATGGTTTCCTGGCACCTGTGCTCGTAATATAAAAGTACCGGGACAGGTGAATGGAAATCATCATACAATGGGCAAGGAACGGCGAGAAACAAATGGCGTAAACATCTTCCTTATTTATTATATCGTACAGTAAATATCTTAGATATGTGCTTGACATAATAATTAAACATTACCTATACCCGAGGAAGTCGGCAGAAGAGCAAGTAGATTAAAGCATACGATTGTAAAAACACCTAGCGTTGGAACGATATTCTTTTTCCTGACGCTTTTTTTTAAATTCAATGATAATGGTTAAATCTATAGACTTTGCATGATGTGTATTTCACGTGCTGCTACCGGAGCGGAGCGGAACCTGCTAGTCATCGATTTAGAAAAAAATAAGTTTTTATAAGACGACGCTGCTAGCACTATAAAATATATGCGCAACTCGATGACAATACTGACGTTGCTAATTCTATCATAACTGATCTACATAGTAAACATTGGCACCCATTGTCTTTATACAAATCTATGTAAATCCATCGTTTGTGTTAAAACTATATCCTTTTACTCTTAGTATTTAACAACAGCAATCAATATAATCTAAATGAAGTGTGACTCATTTACATTTCAGTTTTAAATTGTATCATGACGTTATCAACTGAATAGCTATTAATTTCTCTTCAAGTAACACGAGCTCAGGCCACGAAGTGAACGTATCAGTACCAAGCTTTTAGATTGTTATAGCTAACGACCTTGCCGCCATTTTTATATGCAACTTGTATTTAACCTTCGATACGGTTATACTTTGATAGACGTTTAACTTGATTTGACGTCGTAAAGGGATTTGGTAATAGCCGTAACAAACTACTATACATAATACCTTTAAGTCTAGGATGCATGTATTTTTGTATCGGCTCATAGCATATTTATTACGCGCATTCTTGAATCGGAGGAGGTTCTCAATTAAGTATTTTTTATGTAACCACGCAAGACTTTTCATATAGTGTAACAATAAAAGATTTTAATCATTATTTATGCGATAGGGTACAGCTCAAAGCAACAAAATAATAATAAAATATTTATAATGAAATAAATAAAAATTGCCTTTATTTTACTCTGGCCTTTCTACTTGAACAAATCTTAAAAATAAATACACATATTTTTATACTTTTTCTAATCAGCTACATACAGGTCAGGTTGAGACATCAGTCTCCTCTAAACCCTCCACTTGTTCCGGTCCAGAGCTGTTCTGCTCCAACTTTTTGGGAGATCGTCTGCCCACCTTTTAATCCCTTATGATTGGATCTCCCTATACGTCTACGCTTAAAGCTAGTCCCATTTAAAATTGATAAAAATGTCCCCTAATGGGCTTATCGAAATCGAGGTTGAAAGAGTTAAACTTCGTGCGTTCGCACCGCTTTTGATGATTCTTTCATAATATAGATAGAATACAAGAAAAATGGTGACGACATCTACGACCAGGGCATACCAGCATTCCTGTATGATATCTAGATTTGTCAGTCGTAATTTGAAATGCCAATCACCAACATAACCTATCAAGTTTAATGCATAAATGGATCTTTTGTTACAAAGAATCCTCTGGTTACTTATTTCGATCATGCTAGATTAGTAAACTAATAGATCTAAGATTTCACGACACAAATAACTTCAATATTCAGCTAAATAAGTACGTGATAATTTTGAGGTTACGTATTCACTAGAAACGACGTTGTTTGCATTTATACATAAACGCGACCGGCTTAGATTAAAGCTAGCTGCGTAGGCGGCTGAGTTACCTTGCATCTAAAGTGTCGCTGCTGTGGGTGGTCAGATAGTACTCGTGCAAAGTAGATCTACGAAATCTTTTGTCAACCGAGTCTATGACAAATTTGTGCTCTTGAACGTAAATATTTATCTCAAATAGAAATCAAAGTATTGGCAATACTATATTTTTTATCGAAACTGTTTCTCTAATTGACTGATGAATGAAATACTTACAGTGGTTACTCAAGCAATGCATTAGGTACTAACTTGACTATACGTCCCGCTTTGGGTAGGACAGTCCCGCTTTCAGGTTATACTTCTACAACGTTCGATCAGAAGCTTAGAAAGAGTTTTGTGATTACGTTGATGATTCACGTTATGCATTATTCAAGATCATCAATAAGATCATAAATTGAAATGGCGCGTGTAAATAGGTTGAGCTGTGAATATATTTAAAATGCTCATGTTATCATTGAAATCTAACATGAATGTTTATTTTTACGGAAGTATATCATAAATGGTGTATTATGACCGGAAAAAGGAATTGGTTATTACTACATGTATTTCCATTGCCTGCGACAAAAATATAAACATGTAGAAATTATCATAACGATGCCTATGACCCACTACATGAAATTGATTTATATCATAACTTATTAATTACGGATACAGTTCGACACAGGATTTAACGAATTATAAAAGGGAAAATTAATTGTGAATTACAAAAAAGATAAAGAATGTCAGGAAGAGATATTTAGTGTATCCTCATCAAAGTTTCCTTTGTTCTATAAAAGCATAATTGTAATATTTACATAGTGTAACAATGAGAAGTTCTATATTTGAGGAAGATTAGCCGTTAAGGAAGTCGTTCAACCGCAGAGGTGAAGAGCCGGTTAATTCAACTAAGTTAACTCTGTAATTATACTTATGTTAATATTTGCAAAACAAATAATAATATAAAAGTAGCCAGATTTATATAAAAAATAAGTGAAGGTTAGAATTAAATCACTAATATACTATTTACGTAGAATATTTAATTAATAGTAGAATAGTACTCCATATTAGTAATTATAAAAATGAAAATCGGTCTTCTTTCACCTGCTCTTATCCGACTCCCAATGGGGTCAGCGTAACATGCTTTTTAACATAAATTATGTTACAAATGATTTGGTTTGTAGTTTTTACGACCAGCCGGTTGCCTGACGTTAATCATTTTGGGGAGAAACACACACCCAGACCCGATACAAATATTTGTGGATCACCCAAACATTTGTCTTAGTGCGGATATCGAATACGTGCCTCTCGCATTATAACCGGCTACTTGAAATGAATATAAAATTTAACAATAGATAATAATATTTGCTCAATAATTAATGTGTAAGCATTAGTATGTTCTAGTTTGAAGGATATTAAAGTCAGTGAAATTACTCGGCATTACTGAGCCTTGCATATTATGTCTGGTGGTAACGAACAGTCCAGTGCGATGCAATATTTCATGATTCGAAGTTCTGATTGGTGATGGCTTGCGTGACGCTTACTATCAGGCGAACGACATTCTTCGTGTAATTAACGCAAAAAAAGTATAGGCCAGCAAACTAGCATGTAGGTCTCCTGATATTAAATGCTTTTCATCGCCCTCAGTTTCCATAACACATTAAACAGTATCATCATCATCAGCCACAAGACGTCAACTGCTGAACATAGGCCTCCACCAAAGATTTCCAGACCGACCTGTTGGAAGCGGCCTGCATCCAGCGACTTCCTGCGACCTTTATCAGGTCGTCTGTCCACGTTTTAGGAGGACGTCCAACGCTGCGCTTGCCAGTACGTGGCCTCCATTCCAGAACCATTAAACAGTATACTTAATAATATTCTGATAGATTTAATTCCACTCAAATACCCACAACAGTTACGTCACCCGTGCCAGTTACGAACTTTATTTTTAAAGTCGTTACGACCAGTTTCCATTGTGCTAAAACTTGAATAATTGTTATGCCTTAAATATTGAGGCAAGATTTACCTCACGCAGGTGAGTCGGTTGATACTCATTTGCAATTCAGAGAAGGGGTACAAGAATTTAACGTCTATAAAATTCATGTCGGAATTTTAAATTAGTGGCTACGTTTCAAGGTGAAGGACAAGTCAGGAGCCACTCATGCGGGAGGCTTTACGCGTTGGAAGTTGAAACGCCTTATTGTCTTTTGTAATAATTAAAACACTTGGCACGATATGTTGTTGATCAGACTACCTATTCAATTCTAATGAATCAATTAAAGTTTTATTTTTAATATATTAATAACACTTACCGTGTATTATACACGTCCCACTGCTGGGCACGAGCCTCCTCTACTGAATGTGATTATGTTAAAGAAAACATTTAACATAATCATATAGGAATATATAGGGAAAACAATATGACTAAATCTAAAAGTAGCTTAATATCATAATTTTGTATTTGTCAGTTAAAGAGTTCTTACAGTCAACTGATCATAGAGTCGTGATTTTCACATTTAATTGTAAACGATTGTAATTTTTGCGTTCATGAGACACGACAACCAACTATGTTACATTAAAGTATCCAATTTTGTAAATTTATAAATAGTAGATATAAATAAATTTTAATATGGTCAATCTTTGTTTTTAATATGCAAACAATGCCCGGCTTCCTGGGCCTTGTCAGACACTCGAAATAAAAATAAGTAGGTTGATGATCACCCTTCGTGTTTCCCACGGTAAACAGGACTGTACGTGTTTTGGACATTTAAAAATATACCAAATAATATACGAACAAATCAATAATAATGATTATTTGTGACAGTTGAGTGACTACGACATTGTTGCGTAACAATTACTACCACCAATAAACCGCATTCTGCAGAATGACACGATCAACCCAGTTCGTTGCGCCCGACGTGATTCGACACCAAATGTTTTAATTAAATTTTATTATATTTTATTATTTTAAGCCATGAGGATTCTTATACTCATTAAGAATTTTAGAAACGAACTGGTGTTTAAAAATAACGTAAATATTATACAATAAGCGGTAATAAAAAAAATAAATCTTAGACAGCTGGTATCTGAAACTTAATGAGACTTTATATTTAATATATTATAGGAGCAGCAATCGGGCAAGAGGATCGGCTGATGGTAAGTGGTCAAAGAGTAGGCTCTTTTCTTGAATATGGAATTTGTATCGGTCTGGAAATACCGTAAGCGAAAGCTGATTCCACAAGGGTGCTGTACGCGGAAGGAAACTCCGTATAAATAGCATCGTTGAGGAACGCCATTCATAATATCAATAATTATAACAATAATTATAGTGCGTTCAGGTTCACACTTTTGTGACATTTTGACGCACCGAGAGTTGTGGCTGTCACACATACCTACTTGTTAGGTTAATGTGGGGGGATCTCGTAACATACATATACACTATCATTTTGCCCGAGATTTAAAATAAAAAATGACAAAACTTTAAAGTACATGTCCCGGCGAGATATTATGTATCAAGTGGAATGCTCCGTGTCATTAGGTCGTAACATTTGACAACCGTTCACACTTGAGAATTTGTCACGCGTGTTTGTCACAGTTACGCCTCTCGATGCAGCGAAATGTCACAAGTAGAGACGCGCTTTTATTAATCCGAATATATTCGACAAAATAATCGTTGTTTAAATTAAATCATTAGACACTTCAGCAAAAATCTCTAACAATAGCATTAGTTTCAGACTCAAGTACTAAAGGAGTTTCTAAAATTGGAAACTATCACGATATTTGTATACATTCGCCGGCGCTGAACAAGGCCTTCTTTTTAGCGAATATTGCGTAAATAGATTTCTACTGAGTGCAATTGCACGAAAGGCAGTTAGCAATGGCGGGAAGCCTATATGTAACGATGGTTAATAACTTCAGTTGTGAACTATGTTGCCGATCGATCATCAAAGGAAATCGATTTTTTTGTAATTAATCGAATTAGTTTGTAATTCGAAATTTCCGGTTCTCAATTGCGGTAATGGGTGAATTAAATATGATATGATATTTCCTAGTCTAATACTATTGTTAAAACAATTATGGATTGTGATTTATGAAGTGAAGGAAATCCTTTTTTATTTATATATGTCGTGGTGGCGCAGTTGTATTGCGTACGCGGTACGACTGCTATGCTGAGGTTTCGGGTTCGATCCACGGGTCGGGTATATGATATTGGGATTTTGTATCACGAAATGCTCAGTATCAACCCGGAGTCTGAAATTGTGCCCGGTATGGCGATAGGCCCTTATCACCCCCATGAGGGACGAACATAAGCTGGGCGGCGAAATGTAGGTTTATTGGTTGTAACAAGTACAGCCACATTTTGCCGTATAAGGTGTACCTTTGCCTACCATTTCGGAGATTACAGGAGTGAGTAGCGCGTAATAATTAGGTTTATCCGCTCTCCTAGCATTATCCGTAACGTAATAGTGAGAAGCGTACACAAAATGGCATCTAACAGTAGTATAGATAATATAGGTGTTTACATTACATCCTTATGAGTTTAGACGAGTTCAACGTATCTTAATAAAGTATATTTATTACAATTGTTACAATTGGGGGCACGCTAATGTAGAAAATACTTATATGAGTTAAGTACATATAGTAATATCCGCAGTGTATTTAAACGCTTTAATAATGACACAATTTAGATTTAAATTATTACCAATAACCACTTTCTATTTGCCACTTTTTAAATGTTATTAGGCATTTATTTCCTTTTTAGCAGTATCACCGTTTTCTACTCAATCAGTTCTTCCTGTTTCAATTTTATTATAGACTTAGTAACCAGAGCTTGATTTCAGATTTAAAATGTTATGGTATAAAGACAGTTATAAAAACTTAAGCTATGTTTTGACTTAATCGAAATCTTCTATTTTTCAAACACACAAGTATTTCAAGATAATTTTAAATGTCAATTTGCGGACAGCGGCTAAAGGACTCACAGGTATTGTGCCGATGTTTCTGATGCGGAAATGCGGGCCATGACTGATCGCGATGGCTGATATGGTCCAACTTGTTACATCCAAATCGATTCAATAAAGTTTACACCGAACTGCTGCTCGTACAAATTGTCTAATATTGATGGAATTTTAAGATTCACCATGCAGTTTACTGCTGGTTTTGTATTACCGAATTTATGGGAAATTTTGCACAAATCTGAGAGATGTTGTATAAACGAGTCAGAAATGTTTGATACTAATTACAAGAATTTTGTGTCAGATCACACTAGGATTAAAATCTCGCGGACGGCCCAAAATGGTTGGCTTAGCCTACTAGAGGAAGGTATGAGAGCCAATGGTCTTACTACGAAGGATGATCATGACCAGGCAAAGTGGAAGCATCTAAGTAAGGAGAGGGATTCTGGTAACAAGCCAACATAATACTAGGCAGAAGAAGAAGTTGTTTAATACTATTTAAATACAATGTGTAGATAATCTGTAGTGGCATTAACTCAACATCCTTGCGCCCGCAAGACCCGAAATAGTTATAATAATTATACTATTGCTTATTTAATTTAACATGTTATTCATCTTCAGCGGAATAACTATATTTCCTAAATTGTTGCCCAACAGCATCTATGGATGCTGTACTATAAAAAATCAAATCGCATACACTTCAACAATGGCTCTTTGTTTGCATTGCCAATTGTATTGATAAATCTAATGTCTATAGTGTACTGCGTGTACCATCAGAAGAATGGCATAAGTGTTGCCTACAATAACGACACCGCACAATGTCATTTCGGACATATGCACGCTCATAAAGTTACATAAATATTGACAACTATGTGTGAAAGAAGAATTACCGACTTTGTTGTTGTAGGAACTGCGATAGAGATGTACTGCTGGAGTTGTATTATATCGAAACTATAATGTATAACAACATACATAAGACGTCTTAAATGCCATCGTACAGTACCTCTACTGTAATGTAGTTTATCAAAAGCAAGAGCGGTAAACAGAGTTACATGAAATAAATTATCGATTCAAGGTATCAAATGACTGGAATTTATTGATGATTTTTTTTAGATGATAATCCTATTAAAAACGCCAAAGCAAATTTACATGCACGCTTATCATTAAAATGTGTTAATTTTTTGTTCTTTATTCACAATAAAATTTCAGTTTTTTGGTTTAAGTAATGTGTTTAACGACAAATTAATTGAAAGTAAGTGTTTTAGGTTTCGAGGAATCTGTTTGTTATCGAAAAAGATAAATTGGTATATGTAAAATATACATCTCGCTCGCGATTCATTGACGTGATTCAAAAGAACCAGAAATAATTTGTAAATGTTTTATAGTTTCATCCTGCTACATGCACTTTCATTTTATGATCGTTTCTTTTTTATATTTTGCCAAACTAGTTCTAAACTCACCTCATATATTTCCTGTGCTCATTGACCGGCACGAAGTATTCATCGTAGGGATTACTCGCGTTCATATCAACCTCAACATCCTTCTTCTTTGCGTTCCCATTCTTGGGCGTCAGATTTATCAGTTCTAAATTGACGGCTTCAAGTGTTTTCGTTTCGCCATTCGGCTCCTTAGTGTGTCCATTCTGCTGTGCTCCATTTGATGTGAAGGAGTCGTTGTGGTTGGGATCTGATTCGTCGTGCTGGTAGGCTCTGTTGTCGAAGGCGGCTGGTGAGGACGGCGGTGACGGTGGACGATGTTGTGGCCGTATAGGCTCACGCGGCGACGCCGATCTGCTGTGGCTATCCATTACTTTTGGAGCGGACTGACATCTGCAAATAAAATGATAATGAGTATTTGATTTATATTTTTGCTGCGGGGAAAAAATTAAGATGAATCTTCCCTAACCTTAAGGTTAGAAAAGGCCAATTTTAAGCGCAGAGGAAAGGTTACGCCTCGTTCATCGGCCATCCGACCCAGTTCATGTCCGAGTGACTACCAGATCGAGAACCTGACCAATTTTCCTACGACGCACCGCGCTGGAGAATCGTCCAGAAATCCCTTCGGGGCAAGTGGGATAATTCCAGGGGATTCTACGATGAATTGCAGCCGTAACTACATGCAATGCCTTTGCAACCCGTCTTCTTTGAGAGAGCCTATCACAAAAAGCATAGCATTTTGGCGCTGCCGTCTATCTCGGGGGTAATTGAGTAATTCAGATCAACTACAACCAATGCTGGACCATATATGAGAATCATTTATGACCTTACATAATTTAGATGCACTAGATTATTGGTCTATATTCACATAAGAATACAATCCAGTTAACTATCCCAATGAGCTAAAGCCAACCTTCAAATTGTCTCAAATTCAGACTGTCTTTAATCCTCTACATATAATAGTATGAGACGAATATATCGACACAGTTTATGATTGTGATTTCGTACATTATACGAGATGATTTCGTTTTATTAATGTCAACAATTGCTTAACAGCATTATTCTAAAGTTTAATGTTGATTGTCAAGTTGCAACAATAAGAGAAAGGCTATTTTTAACCGACTTCAAAAAAGAAGGGGTTTCTCATTTCACCGAGGTTTTTTAAACGGCTTTTTCACCAATTATGGACCGATTTTTGAAAAAAAAAATGGAGATACAGATGTGAGTTAATGATGATAATGGTGAATATATGGACATAGAGTTGCAAAGCGCTTATACCAACCAGCCGGAAAATGCATTCGTCGCGATGGCATTGAACGGTGGTTGCTCTTATAATTGCGACTTGTAATTTTGGGTTGCTTCGATATTTATTTCCATTGTGTATTTGCGAGTCCATTCATATTTTAATTATGTGTGGAGGAATAAGAGTTCTTGTTTACGCGAACGGATTACATTATATCGATGTAAATTATATTTTACTTATTCAAATTTAACTGCCGTAAAAAAAAAGCCTGTCACTTATTCTTTAAGCATAATGATTCTTATAATTAAAAATATGATAATATAGCCTGTATTAGCTATCTTAAGTAGCCGTAGGAGAACTGGATCCCGTTCAAGGCCAGTCACTTTCTGATTAGATTGTATTACACATATTAGTAAATGATACATTTTTTGTGAAATAATGTGATACGGGTAATATCGATAAGACAAATGAACATATAATAACTCTTAACTCCACTTCTGCCTATGTGATTAGACTTAACAATGCCCTGAACCATAAAAAAGACCCAAAATATTTCCTCGGTGCTAGAGTAAACCGCCACCGTCATAGAAAGTAGCATATGATTTAATCCTGATAATAGTCTATGTATGTGCCTCATTTCATTCGAATTGGTATATTTAGTAGTCACTTTTATAGTAGTTAGTTATGCTCGAACAAACAAATATTTTTTTATATGTATATTAGAAATTATTTTAGGACTAAAAAAAAAGAAAAAAATAATCAATCGCATAATTAAAGCCTCAGTCATTATGTAAAATCGGTAATAAATCCTTAAAGATCGTGTCCTTGAATTTGGAGTCTACACGTGTATTGTCCTTGTTTTTAAACTGGTTTATGTATTAGGCTGGTATTTATGGTCTCAAAAGCGAAATATGTACCTATAAGCTCTGCGACGCTGAGTCGTGATCTACGTATCTATGCGAATAGTTTTGGTATTCTGAATACATATGAATATCTTTGTTAGCTTGTTTTATTGGTCCACCTAATTGCATAAGCTGATGGCTTGGCGTTATAATAAAAATAGCAGTTTGTAAATACTGATTGGCGGATGAAGGGTTTCATGAAAGTTGAAGAGCAACAACAGATTTCGATGATTTAGTCAGTTGTTTGATAATAATGTTTGACCAAAATCATTTCTTCAATTTAAATGTAGATCAATTATGGAAATTTCGAATTACAAGGTTTTATGAAATTAAACAGTTTACAAAAACTAAAAGAGATCTTGATCTATAAACAAAAAATTAAACTTTTTTTTAAATATTGCTGTATTTATGTTACAAAATCAGTTGCCCCCGATAGGTGGTCACCGGCGAGGTCGGCTGCCTTTGCTCTAACATCGGCTTGTAATCGTTCAAACTTGATCCAAGGTCCGGGAGTAACAGTTACAGATATTGCCAGGTAAAATAATTACATGTTAGAACGAACTTGTGAGGCAGTCAAAATGTTAAACTAAAATCAACAAACTAGTATAATCAACGATACTAATGTCACCACTTAGTTGTATTATCTCTTTTTTAGGGTTACTGATTTTTTATGTTTACATACATACGACATGTATTTCTATTATTATTTTTTGTTAAATTTACTTGCGTTATTTTGTTTTCGTATTGGTCCTCTTCTTCGGCAGATACACTTTAGTTCTAAACGTTGGGTAAGGTGTAACCTTTCCCATAGGTTACAATTACGGTATTTTTCAATGCGGTGATGCAATCTCGGATTCTCTACTCAACTTTACATTTACTTATCCTTATTTGGACAGCTTCAATGTTTTAGTTCGTAGATTGTGTATTGGCAATTACTTATCAGATTTAGAATAAGAATTTTGAAATAATTTTTAATGCATTAAAATTCTAATAATTATCTACTTTTGTACTTAGTCCACTCGTGACTAGAGGCATTTTTACAAGTAATTCATATACTTTAAAATCTGATTCAGAGATGCCTAGTGATTCAAATAGATGCTTATTATTTTTTTTCTCCTAGGTATACCTACTCTAATAGTCTAGGAGTACGGAGTAAAAACGCGTCCGACAAAATAGAAAAATCAATCTATCAAAAATTGCTTTCTGTAAGATTGAAAAAGCAATGATAAAAAGCAACTAATGCTATTGCAATCAACGACATTTTGAGAAATCCAATTCAAATATTATATTATTGATAAATCGACATAATAGGAAGGTTGTACATTCAAAATTATTGGTAATTTAACACAAAAACATGAACAATAGCATTGAGGAAAAAACAGGCAAGTTTCACTTTAAATTGGTAGTGGAAAAGTTTTTAAATTAGTCCAGCAATTCTCACCTTGTCCTCAGATCATCTTGACTTCTTTTATTAGTATTATCCAGCACAAGAGATCTCGTATAGTAGTACTTCACATGAGTCGAGCGAGGGGTCCTTGGAGCCTTTCGATACCTCTCGTACCTAACCAGATTCCCACCCCCCGGCATGTTCGTCACTCACATCCTACCTCGTAGACAAGGACAGACACATTTTGGGAGTTGTAAAAAGAAATGAAGTAATGGTTCCGATAATAAAACTGACGCGCGTGCTGACTGACACCGCGATGCATTCGTGTGACGAAGAAAACAAGCATGTAAACAATGATATTGTTGCTTCTGTGAGGTGTACAAGCGGCTACAGGTTGCTCTATAATATACGTAGGTAATTTACTTACAATGGCTATTGAAAATGGAGAGTTAGCGTCAGGCTGTATGATCGTTGGTACAAAATAAACTTTATTATATGCATAAAAGCTGATTAACTTAATGGCATCGACGCAGCACAGAGTAGAATATTAAAGAGGAAAGAGTGTAAACCAGTAATGGGTTAATATGAAAACATTAAAGGTGCACGAAAGAATTCCTATGTTGCGACTTCAAAATAGTTTAATACTGTAACAAAACTGGCAATAAACCTAAATTTATATGAATTGCGGATTTTGACCGCGGAATTTAATAGTTTCCGCTACTTACGTGTGACTTGTGAACAATTCGATGCCGTAATTCTTTGCGTTGTAATTGTGTTGCGCCATTTCTTAATCGGACTTAAATGTATAATAATTGTGAACACTGACTGTAGTACTTCTCGAAGGTGACATTTTTGTTACAATGAATCATTTTAGATAATATTACTAATGGTAGTACCGACTAGTGCCAGCGTATTAGGCTGAACCGGTAAAGTAAATATTAACTAAATTAACTATATGAATAAGTAACTGTATTACAAATCTAACCCCTTTGTCTTTCTATGTGCGTGACAGTATGGGCCTGTGAAAAGCAGCGCTTAAATAAATAGATCCATTTCATTACGGGTTTTATGTATGAAAGCTGATTTAATTAGGATATTTCTTAGCTATGTTTGAATAAAATTAGACCGCCTGTTTAAAAGTTATCGATTTTTTTTAATATCGTTGGGACTTTTGATGCTTAGGTTATTAAAAAAATATATTGAGATACACAAGCTTAATAAGATTGTATAATATACCTCTAGGGCTAGCGGCTAGGTAAATAACTTTTTTGATACACCAAAAATTTAAAAAATAGGTCAGTCAACGTAAATATAATTAAACTACATACAATAGAATCATACTGTATCATTTATATTTTCAACACTTATGATTTCATGCTAAAAGAATATCAGCTCGACGTGGTTCACTGTCATTCACATAACATTCATGAACAGGGAATAATCAGCGGACAATTAGCGTTAATTGCATTATAATTAAATGGTTATATCGCCATTAACTTAGATACATTGTGGTAGGTCCCTCGTATGCGAGAGGCTGCCTGGGTTGGTCCCACCGCTTTGTCTATTTCTGCCGCCAAGCAACAGTGTGGAAGCACTGTTTTTTTTCGGTTTGAAGGACATTGAAGTGAAAATATAAAGGAACGATGGTATTATTTATTAGATCCGCACTTAGATTGTTTACACATACAAGGAATCTAGAACATTACGGCTTATATCCATCAGCTCCAGTTGGAATCATTTCAATACATTAGTAGGTATTCGTAATTTAACTTGGAGGACTTAAAGGTAAAGACCAGATCTTGTTTATTGGCAACGATGACAGGAGGTGTGGAGGGCGAGTAAAGAACTTACTTCAGGTCGGTTAGGTTAAATGGCGAGTGTTGTAACAAATATTCAATAAAGGAAATTGAAGTAATCTAAGTGGTAGAGTACAGAGTTTTGCCTACAGCATGAATCGTCCGGGTCCCGGATCCCGGACGCCCAGGATCGTCTGGGTTGTTACCACCGTGTTACTGGAAACTGACGTAAGTAGCAGTTTGCTGTGTTTGTTTCGTATCTATCCCTTCATTATCCTTTCAGATCGGCAACGAAGCCACGGTTCTGATGTTGTGGATGTTTATGTGCGGTGCAGATCACTTACCCTCAAGTAACGCACTGGCTCGTTAGCAACCCTTTGCTATATAAACAAAGCAGTCTTTATTCAGTAGTTTGTTACCTATGTGTACCTATTACAATAAACTGTATAGCAGTATCAGCATTTATTAAAAAAAATACACAGTCAATCACTACCGTATTTTATGAGCCGGTTACTATTTGATTCAAAAGTAATTTGTAAAATCTGAACTGGGCTCATTTTCCGTGATGCAAGTATGCAAGTCATCCTGTTGTGAAAGGCTATGGCCTTAGTTAGTGAATACTAGATTAGCTGCATTTTAATGTGATCGCCGATGTTCGATGCCAACTGTTTGATGGTTCTGTTTGCTGGCAAGGAGTTTGTAAACGTGAACTGCGATATAAAAATCTAATCTTTTTGAAATCTTTATAAATTCTTTATCATCAATAAAATTAAATCTGACCTTAACCTTTGTTATGGTAGGCGTGTTTTTTTTATAAATAACTAAAATTGAATGTGTAAATTCATCTGATACCGACTAGGTTCCGTTGAATCTTTTTAGCGAAAAAGTTAGGGTTTTGTACTGCCGATAAGTATTTGAATTATGGATATATTTTTCATTACTTATTTATTATGCTAATGCTGGCATGTCATGTTATTCTTCTTAGCCCATGTGCGTAAAAAACCTACGTAGAATAAATAGTTTGTAAATATTTATTCCATTTATACACATAATCAATATTCAAATTAGGAATACAGTTTTAATCATTATAAAGATTAATGATTGGTAGGTAGCTTATTTTTTAATGTTGTATAAAATAACATATCAAAACATCTTTGCAATAAAATATCTTCTGCCAATGACACAAGTTTTAAGTGTTGTTTTCGGTAAATAAATTAGTATGATATCAAAATAAATAACGCGTGTTATTATTGTAAAAAAATAACCAATACACATTTTTATAATTGGAATGCAATATTACGAATTAATAGCTATATTAAGAAATATAAAAATATTTAAATCAAATGTTTTGTCGCTATTAAGCTATGACCTTGGCTTATGCCCTTTCAAAAATATGAAAATATTACATATTTTAATTGTAGGTTCCCTGTTATTTTTATAACAAATAACATGATTTTCGTTTTTTTTTTAATTTTGCTAACAAATGCCAATGATTCATAGAATTAATGAATAAATAAAATGTAATTTTTCTGCATATTATGTTTGAAATACTTTTGGCTTCGTACTTTGGTTTTCCTGGGTCTATCGTATCATAGTGTTATAAATCATTATTACATGGTGGGTCTCTCGACTTTCGTATGCGAGAATCCATCTAGGTATATTTCTTGTTGCCAAGCAACAGTGTGTAGGCAGTGTTGTGTTCCGGTGTGACAGACATTGACATATAAACAATTTTACGCCTTTATTGCTAGAATATAAAAATATTTTAGTGGTTACTTATATTATTCTATGACTACTATTCTTTTACTACCTACACTGCTAAAATTTGAGCCTTTAAAGTCCAACGGTTTGCGCGTTGATAATTCACACAGTTAGGATATGTAGCTTCATATGTACATATTAGAACTATGTACTATCTCCTAGCACTAACAAAACTGGTTAGAATTGCACGCGGCACTTTCACAGGCGAAATGCAGTGTTGGTAGACAGCCTCCAATGTTTCAGCATGCATAATGCATAATTGGAACGCCTTGCAAGTGATTTGGAGTTTGGACATAATTTACTTCAGATAAATTAGTTCCGATAATATTGGAGCGAACATTACGGAACAGTAAAAAAACTAAAATGCATTTTAGCATTTTGATGATCAATGATAGGTAGAAAGCACCGAATTAAAATTGTTAATTTTTGATTTTTACCTTCTTTTTGAGTTGTTTTTATTTTTGTTTTATTTTACAAATTTTTGTGAACGATAAATCAAAATTACGCATAAATGACGAGGTTTAGTATTTGATCCCCGATGTCACCGTCTTAGGAATTTCTTTTCGAAATTTAATTAGAAACATTTTTGAGATATACCCTGTCCAATACAAAAAAGAAATCCAAATCGGTTTTTTCGTCGGTTAAGAAATACAAATATCATCAGTTTATAGCCTGAGTTGTTAAACTCAATGGTAGAAAGATCGGATGAAAAAAAATAAAAAATGTGCTAATTAATTTCGTCAGATTTCTAAATGCTCAACACTATAAGCAGCAAACAAATTGTTTCAAGGCCGTTTACAAATACAACAATGTAAGCAAAAATAATGCTTACGACGATAACATTAAGTCTTTTTAGTGTACTTAAGCAACTTAATTAATTATAGCAGACGCGCGACCGCGCAAATGCAGCGATTAATTTGCATTAATTCGGTTGTGTAAGATATTGATCAAAAGTCTGTGAGATATTTTGTTGTTTTTTATTGAATTATTTGATGTTTCATTCGAAATTGCAGCACTGTGCTTAAGACTTATGTATAACTAGCTTTTGCTCGCGGCTCCGCCCGCGTGAACAGCATTTTCCGGGATAAAAGTAGCCTGTAACTGTCTCTAGGGTCCCATCTGTCTCTGTAGATAAATTCATCAAAATCGGTTCAGTGATTTAGGCGTGAAAGCGTATCAAACAAACTCACTTTCGCATTTAGTTTCACCCCCTTTTTCATCCCTTATTAAAACAAATTTCCAAAATTCCTGAAACACGTATTTATTTGTTTTTTACGTCAATAACCGAAATACATTTTTTTTATGTAACTTTTAAAAATTACGGACTTTCATACATATTATCATCCCCTATTTTGACCCCTTTGGGGTGGAATTTTCTAAAATCCTTTCTTAGTGGGTGCCTACATATACATAATAATATACAACATGAATATACAGTCCGAATTTCATGCTTGTAGCCTTGATAGTTTGCGCTCGGCGATGATGAATCAGTCAGTCAGTCAGGACATGTTATTTTATAAGTATAGATTCCAGTCACGATTTGTGAGCACAGATGGATAGTAGTGGGGACACTTGAGAGTCCAACACACGACGAATATAGACTGACAGAACAATCGCATAAAGCCACCCCGCGCTCCTTCATTTCGACAGTTTCTGCTCACGACTCGTGCCGGTAGTTGAAATGGAATCCAAATGTTTATTTAATTAAACAAGGAACCAGTAAACACGATTAAGACAGCTTTAGCTTGATGATTGTGTTGAGCATCAGGCTGAGCATCAGTTGAGACCGTGTCATTGATACCGTCATCTGTCAACGTGTTATTCACGACGCCAGTGAAGCTATGCGTTAGTGATCTTCCACATATTTATGTAGTGCACAGAACAAACGTCTGACGCTTCACGCTACCATCCGAAGCCTGCCTTATGCGACAGTACTATATTTGTCGACGCGAATTAACAACACTTTTGATTTATCTTTTATTTAATTATGTTCTTCGTCATTTGCACCTAACTTGTTGATCTCTGAGTTGAGTGGTACAATGTCTATGACATTAACACTGCCTGTACACTGATTACTAAACTAATGATGTTTATTAGTAACTATTCACTTTATAATATGGAACTCTTAACATGGGTAATAATAATTTGATGAAACTTAGTTGAGGAATATTTATATCGCGTAGTTATAATGCATAACATTTACAGCCTGTTTAACACGTGTTATTTCTACAACATATGTTTAATGAATACCTTGTGTAATGTATGCTTAAAATTTGTTCAGATAATTGAATGAAGATAATAACCATTGCTTATTAGTGGCATTAGGCCAGCGTGGTGGACTAAGGCCTGATCCCTCTCATTCAGTAGAGGAGGCCCGTGCCCAGCAGTGGGACGTATATAATACAGGGCTAGTAAATAAAAAAAATAATAAATAAAATTAGTGGTTACGTTATTTGCGTCCATCAAGCCTTATTAAGGCTAATGTAGTTTAACTGATTTAAATTTATTAAAGAATCATAGAAATTGCTGCAAATCGACAATTAAAGTTAATTCGCGTCTTTGAGTGAGGTAGTTTTAAGTTACACATAGGTTTTTTGTTTCATTCTGTTCGTAAAATAAGCCTACTTTAATGCAATTCTGTGTTTATGACCGCTTTGTTTATTTTTAGCGTACAAATGCTAATGGAGATTTGTTGTAGAGATTCCAAAGTTTAAAAAAATGGTGTTGCAAATGACCGAATGAAGATTTTCATAATTATGTTCAACATTATCCCGGCAAAGCTTAGTATAGTCTGCCTTCCTACGCCTCTACTTCGCCCAATCTTGAGCATTCTTCGTGATGAATTGGCTTTCATGTCTCCCTCTAGTACATCAAGCCAGCATATTTTGAGCCGTCGTGTCGGCGGGATTTGAGATCGACATACTCCCGTAGTTCCCTCCAAACGTGACCAAATAACGGTGATAAATGTAAATTAAGAATAAGAAAAAATATTGCTCGATAATAAATCTACTTATCTAGACACACGACTGTAGGTCCGCCACGTTCGTGAAAGAATCTGTTATATGACTGATTCATCAACGTTTGGGCCAATGGATTTAAGAAGCTGAAATTTTGACAATGCGTTGCTATAACATAGATAACGATAAGAAAGTTTTATGGTACTTTATCCCTAAAAATGCGAAAAAGGGATGGGAAAATTTGAATAGGAAATTACATTATTTGAGTCCTACAATACAAACGCTACTTTTAAATATTTACATAATTCATTAACTGGAAAATATATCATTTATAAAAGAGCAGCTCAAATAATATCCTCAAGTTAATTGTAAAATTAAAATAATGGTCAGTAATAGTATCTCATTTAGTCAATTACATTAAAGGTGTACGTACTATGCGGGAGGTCGTTGACACGGAGTTACTGTAAAAACTAAATCGCAGTTGAGCTAATCTCGTCTAAATATTATCTCAGTGCAAGAGAAGAGCAAAAACAACATTTCATATATTTACGACATCTCTAAAAAATTGTTACGGTAAGAAATGACGATTCTTCATGATTTCAGTTTTTTGATCCATAATGTTTTCCTTATTTAAGCGTTATCACTGGTCTTCCATTTTCAAATTGTAGAGGAAATGAGAAAGAATAAAATTTGAAAATGTAACGGCGCGGCGGTGACTGGATATATATGCCTAAGGTCCGCATTAGTATATTGGGACCCTTAAACATAAGTAAGTATGTGTAGGAACTGAATATAAGATAGTCAAAGTAAGTATTTTGTATAACATTTGTGTTCTTTTAAAAGCCAACCTAACCTAACCTTGAAGAGGAAACAAGCAGCTAATAAAATTAAATATCTTTTATGTGTACTATTTTGTCTACAAAGTATTATACTATGATATTTGTTTGTGATCGCACTACATAATAACTATGTCGTATAAAAACTAGTTTCCTGAAAATATATCTAATACATTTACTTCAACGTTAAAGTATAAGTACTTTACAGCCTTATTAGATGAAGGGCAAAACCTGTTTTCATAATCTTGAAGTAAAATAAAGCTAGAAAGTCATTACCTGATATTTTATAACAATACATTAATTAAGCGGTTCGCCGTGCTTATGTCCACCCCATGATATGATAGGGGTCGAGCCTATGGCTATACTAGGAATAATTTCCAGTCCAAGGCAACTCATATGTGATTTTTCGAAATAGAAAGAAATGATAAACAGATTATGATGGCTTAACGTACGATATGAACCTCACTCACGGTTTTTCAGTCTAAGTTTGCTGCCACTGGATCAATGCGGCGATATGACATAGATTTACGACGACCACTAAGATTTTTATAGCTTCTAGGTCCTAACATGATATTAGCATAATCACCGAATGCCATTTAAAAAACCTTTTAGGTTTAACTGATCACCTAGGCGGTAGTGGTCATATTTAGTTGATATACCAGTGTGTCCAGTACGAAACATGGAGTATTTATGGTATTTTCTCTTTCTGAGATGGCAGCTGCGCGGCGCGGCGCGGCGGTCAACATGATGTGGGCTCATTGAACCGTGTTCGCGTATTTTATTTTGTCTGCAATTGTTCTGTTACAGTGAAAGGTAACAGCGGATGTCGACTTTTGCTTGTATTTTGGTCTACGTGGAATAGAAGCAGCTATCAAAATTTTATATTTAATCTCAAAACCACTTTAAACTGATACGATAATTGATAATTAAATATATATAAATTATAAACTAATAATTTTTACGCCATACATACTTACTTACATATGTATAGATACACACCAGTTTCCCATAGAGGCAGGTAGAGACTACGACTTTCCGTTTACTATACGATCTTTGCATACCTTTTTTACCCTCCTTTAATCTCATTACAATAATTTTACGCCAGTAACTGAGAAACTAACCGACGTGTAAAATCAAATAAATTTTCAAGATGTATTTTTTTATAGTCGGACACTACATACTTAATGTTTACACTTAAACATATCATTTTCTATAAAACTTAGAGACCCTCATACGGGTTATATTTCAAGAAATCCTTTCATAAACTGTGTAGTACTAGTGCCTATAATATGAATAAATAAATACGCTCCTAAAATTTCTAATTTCTGTGTTCTACAGTTTTGGCTGGGCGATAAGAATAAATCACGATATTACTTTTTAAATTTTATTGTAATACACAGATAAATGTCGTGTTTAATTTGCTATTTATGATTACTAGCTACGTTACTCCATCTGTATGTATTAGGTTCAAACTTATCTCTTTAGCCGTGCTATTTCCTATAGAGCGTACTTGTTTTACACTCCCAGTGCGTTTCAAAAATGGAAATTTCCCAAACTTTACTCAGTGAAATATGCGTTATATTGAATCAAGATTCACACGTTATTGGGTGTTTACATTATAAATATTTACCCGCTTGTATAAAAAAGGTTTGTCGCGTACAATCGACCATTTCGATATCCGGGTTCTGTTCAGAATCTTTAGTGATGACATCACATCTCTCATGAGGTCGTGAAAGTGGAAAAAATCCCACAAAGCCTTTGTATATGTGTTTTTATTGTTTATAATATGCAACAGTTGTATTTTTGGGTTAGTCTGTTTTGCGCTTGTATTAGGCTTCTCAATTAACGGCATGTGCCTTCAACGTTCGAAGGCTTACAAATATTTTTAATTAATCTATACGTATAAAAATAAATAAGTGTCTATATGTGACTTCAAAATAAAAGCTTTTCTTTGTTACGTTTCTATGGTTACTTGCAAGTTACGAAAACCCAAACACGCTTCTATGAAATCTTTGTTGGTCAGTTTGTTTCCAAAACATTCATTCGTTTCATTGGCAGATTTAGGACTTTTCAATGACTAATTTAGGATATCTTTTATTTCGGAAATAATAAATAGATGAATCAATCCTGCCGTGAATCTATCAATTACGAATGACCTTTTGTCCTAAGTTAACCTCTAGCAAAAATTAATAATGTCATGAAACGGAAAAATCCTTATGACTCAAACCCTTGAGAAACCACAAGGCAAAATGATAATGTTTTTTCCTGATCTTGATGAGTGTTGTATTGGGTTAGACGTACTAAACAACACGTTAGTGTTTACGTCGAGAATCCCTTTAACGTGTGAATCAAGCAGAGTAAATATGCTGATTGCTGTGTTAAAGCTTTATGAGATCTTTAGCCCCGTTAGAAGAATTCTGTTACAAGTTAGTTCCCTTTTCTGTCTTGTCCGTCTACGTTACCACAAAGCCAAAAAAAAGGGTTTTCTTAATATACATACGACTCATTATATGCTCCTGTTTTCATCTCACTCAAAGGATTGGTCATGGATGGTGTAGTTCATACTACTGCTTTCATAATAAAACATGATAAATTGTAAAATTCACACATTCCATAATTACACAGATTTTACTAAATTCATTTACTAAATCATTCATTTCTAAACTAAGCACATTATTAACTAATACTTTCCCACGTTACAAGTCATCAACATGTCTGTAGAATATATATACGTTATACTTATTGCGTTATTAAAATTAATACTCTATCGTTAGATTTACATAATTAAATTAAAGTAATACTATTTGAAATATCAGGCTAATCTCTAGCGTATTTCATAGTTTACGTAATCCTCAATTAGAATTGACTAGAACGTGTTTTGAGCCGAATGAACATTGTCTATGCCGAAATAGCATCCATTATGCCTTAAGTCTCGGAATAAATCCCTTCAAAGAGGTCTTTAGACGACGCGATCGGATTGGACTGAGTGTTAGGGGTGTCTAGTAATACTATTATATTTATTTAAGCGGGTCTTAACCGCGTATTATTTTATTTAATATGTAAAAGCAGAAAGGAATATACATATTTATTTAGTGTTATACTTACAAGATAAAAAGTAAAAAAATATAAGGGTTTCGTTTTGGTCATTTGGCTACGTAGCCTCAAAAAGATTTAATTACTAATGACAATAATAATTTACATATGAGGGCTGGTTCAGCATTTTGCTATGGTACATTTACAGACAAGGAAATATTAAAACTACTAAAGGAAACAAAGGCGCCAACCCTACGTGACACGTTCAGTAATTGTATGCAGATGGTACATGGCGCAAGTGATCGTCAATTGCCTAATATCGGGTGCAACATGCCCGACGTGAATCTCTGATGGTATGGTGTCACTAATGCCATTTGTATGATCTTACGCGCCTGCTGCGACCTTGTGGGTACACGCACAGAATTAACTACCAAGTGTATAATTCGAAGGTTGGAAAAGGACTTTGGTTATTGCGTTGAAATTTTTCCCGGATGATGCCTTGGTTTTAAGGCTATGTCATCTTGACAAAATAGATTTATTCGTACCTATTGTATCCTATTCAACTCAAGCGGAAGTTTGGAGTAAGCCATTTAGAGGTGATTGCTTTTGGACTATTAAAAGTCAATAAACAAAATTGTTGAGTTATAAAATATAATAGACACTAATTATTTAAATGAAACTAATTTAACAGATTTTATTGGAGTTTATTTTTCGAAACCTTATCAGCCGGTCACTGTCATGAGTCACGGGGCGGATTCACTATGTTTTGTCTTTCAACTGTGCAGTGATTGTGGTGTAGGATACAAATACGATTCAGGTATCTTCCCTAAAGCAAATAACAGCATAAGCAGCCTAACACTGTATAAACACCCAAAATACTAAATGAGTGGCAATCCTATTTTTTTATGGGGAGGATTCAAACGTCTGACCTCGTCAAGAACTTTGAATACTTCAATTCAATTAGTGTTTAGAATAGTTATAAAGAGTAACCTCAGTTCTCAAGGAGCATTCGTGGGATCTAATTTAATTGTCCGCGCATTGAATCTAGCTTACCAGATTACGTTCTAGTAGATATGTATCTAAAGCTTTATACAATAAGAAGACGAGGTTGCGCGCACGTCTGTCTGTTTAAAAAATATAGTGTAAAAACTAGGGAACAAGGTGGTAGCAGTTGGATGAGGAGAGCAATATATTCGGCTTAATGACGTGTTTTAGGAGAAACCTTACAGAAACAGACGTAAAGTAGCGGCTTGATGCTGCGTTTCGTACGGTGAGTGGCATATCCGGAGGCCCAAATCCCGTGCCCTTCCCAATCCCTAATTATCCCTTTCCTTTA
Source organism: Amorpha juglandis (assembly GCA_949126905.1). Classification (NCBI taxonomy): domain Eukaryota; kingdom Metazoa; phylum Arthropoda; class Insecta; order Lepidoptera; family Sphingidae; genus Amorpha; species Amorpha juglandis. The sequence goes on from OX421368.1 coordinate 4,549,432, forward strand.
AGGTCGGCAACGCACCCATAATACTTCTGGAACTATGAGCGTACATGGGCGGTGGAGATCACTTACAATCAGGTGATCCACTTTCTCGTATATCCGCCTATGCTATAAAAAAGCCTATGTCCAGCAGTGGACTACCACTTCCCATCATAATTTAATGGTGGATTAGACATTATGTGGAGCCAAGTATCGTCATTGTCTTTTCCGTTAATCAGTAGAGTGTAGCAAGTGCAGGTGAGGTTGGATTTTGGCCAAAGATGTTAATGGCCCACTTACACTTCTACATCTCACTTTGTTTAATCATAATAGTAAACATTTTTATTTTAATCAGAACGAAATTGACAGAAAAAGCTAGTTAAGATGTTAATTGCTAACAATCCTGGACATGTCCCACAGTCGCCCTCGCTCGGGTAACTTAATTGTTTAGTGTTGTTCACATCATTAAACGCTTACGCAATACATTTTGTATTATTATGCAGTTTGTTAGCTTCGGTGTCACCTGTTTTATGCATATGCATGAGAATTACGTGAGGGTTTATATTACTTGTTTGATAAATTAAACTAACCTTCTTATAGCTTTGTCTTGTATTCTCAATATAAATAGGATTTATTTAATATTACAAAATCTATCTTACAGTAAAATGCTACAGTTCTCCCCAGGGGGCTGGCCCCCTGATCCTAACCCTTTTCCCATCCCTTTTTCCTTCCCCTCCTCCTTGGCCCTTTGGCAGACCGGCATAATCTTGCCGACCTACGATGGACACATTGTTTATCGTTGGTCGACACTATTCTTGGATTGGGCTACACTTACCATCAGGTGTAGCGTAGTCACTTTGTCGAGCCAGGATAAAAAATAAAGATATTAGATTATGTACTTATTTTATATTTTCTCACGATTGACTGACCAAGATGTGCTGATTGCTGAAGATTGAATGCATATTCGTAATATTTCACAAAGAACGTAGTACTGTGGTACTGTGTGTATTATGAGTTTTTTTTACTATTAAATGACTATCTATTTATTATATATTGTTGAAAATACTTTCATTACCCGTACATATATCAAATCTACTTAAATTATTCTTATTATAATTAAAATAAAAGATTCTTCCACGTAAAATGATGGCTGTACACAACGCAAACACTTACTGAGAGGTATGCTTTAGAGGAAGACACAAGTTGAAGAAGTAAGCGCCTGAGTGTCGCCAGTCAGCTTATGATACTTTTAAATTTCCGAGCGTTGTTATCCTAAATAATTTGTATGCGTACTTGCAAATTGTAGGTCTAAACCCACAACAGGCTAGAGGTCGTTGTGGTATCAAACAATAGCAACCAGTTTGTAGGTGAAGCCCTGAGTCACGCACGCATCCCACCTACAGCTTGAGAAATCAACCTTGAATTAGGATTCTAAGCAATTTCAAATATCTCTACGTGGGCGTGATGCGCTTTGGTAAATGTTTTTCATTGAAGATTCGATTGCATTTTACATACCATTGGTATTACGCATTGTTTATACTATAGGTATATGAATAAGTGGTCAAGGTGGCTATGTTCTAAATTCTACACTAGATCCATGTTTTAGGACTTTGTCGCTTCGTTTTATTTTATGACAGTCAACTAGAATTAAAATTATATTTACGAATTAACAAAGTGGTCACATAACGGCAAGTAATCTCCACAGGGCATTTGCGCCCACAATACCAGAAGGATCAGGGGCGCGTTGCCGACCTTAAAGGAAAGGGATAATCAAGTGCTTGTAAAGGGGAGGGGGATTTTTTCCTGCGGATATCTCACTCACCATAGGAAATGCAACAGCAAGCCGCTACTATGCGTTGGTTTTCTATAAGACAGTGATAATAACCCGGTTGAGCCAAAATATTTGTTGTCAGAGTCGTATAAAAACTTCACTTCAACTGATTGTTTCACAACATGCCAACTACGGCTTTTGAGGACATAACGTTTTATCCAAACCAAACATGGTTAGGCTTTTAGAGCAACACTTTAGATATAAAGGAGTTTTATGTAATAAAATTAATTAGCACCAAACTATTTAATTAAGCCTAGAAGGTGTCACAAACTATTTGAAAAGGAATTTGAATGTATAATAAATATACTGTAGGTATACTGTATAACTATACTATATATACTGTATAATAAATATACTGTATAATACAACAATTCGAAAGCTGTTTTATAAATATTTTTAAGTGTTGTTGGTTACCTAATAATTTCATTGCGTTTTTCGGATAAGTTATTTTACTTATTTAGACTTGTAATAATAATGATAGATTTACACTTAATGCTGGTCTAAGACTAATTTTATAAAGGACTGCGATCACAATAATGGTTGCTTAAACTCAGAGAATAATCATCCTGAGGTGCCTCTACTGCGTGTCGGCGCTTTGAGCGGATGTTCCACCCTGTCATGTATAATAGGATCAGCTGTATCATATAGTATAATAGTGGGAATTAAATAAGGAAAAAGATATAAAAATTACAAAATCTATGTCAATTTCTCTAATCTCTTTTTCCACAAATTAACAACCCAAAAATAATCACAAAATGCTCGTCACAATAAGGCCGAGATCCGACCTCGCGTCTATTTTCCCCGTTTTCCTCGGTCTTGTCACTCTCAAGTTATAGTGTTCGTAAAACTGTCACAGTGTGCGTGGAATGTCGTTCAATAAGCCAGTGAAGGAGTGTCGCAAGCATCGTGACCAGCCGACCTCGTCGCGACTTTGAATTGGATCGGCAAAAGGTGCCTTTGTGTTGCCTGGACGCAGGAATGTCACTTGAAAATTAGATTGTATGGGCGAATTTTTATAACAAAGGCAACAGTGTAATTAGGTGATGGTAAGTGATCTCTACAACCTATGATCACCAGATGAATCATCGACGCGTTGCTTACCTTTAAAGGATAATTAAGAGGTTGGGAAAGGGAGTCGGTATTTAGACTTTCGGATCACTCACCGCAGGAAACGCAACAGCAAGCTGCTATTTCATGTCGGGTGTGGTAGAACGGTGGTAATAAACCAGTCGAGCTGTCTTATGAGTGAGTTTAGACTTTCGGATCACTGACCGCATGAAACGCAACAGCAAGCCGCTATTTCATGTCGGTGCAACGGTGGTAATAACCCAGTCGAGCTGCCCTATTCATTCAGCAGACGCAACTGCCTACAGCGTGGCTTTACCACTTAAATATGTCCAACTAACTAAACGGACCTTTCAAGTGTTTTCTGTCCGAATTTCTGTATGTTATTACGATTGAATTGTTTTTTATATAACTCAATGACGAGACTAGCAGGTTGTTCGCCTGATGGTAAGCGCCACGCCTGCCCATAAACATTATCAACACCACTCAGAACTTTGAAGTACAAATCACTGCATGGCTCTGCATTGTGCTCATCATCCTGAGACACAGATGTCAAGTCTTATAACGCCCAGTAATTTAACTGGAACACAACAATGCTTACATCCTCCTTTGGGAAGAAATATATAAAGTCGTGGTATACCATCCTAGACGGTTTCTCGCTGTATAAACAAAGAGACAAGTTTACACGAGGCAAATATTCAAAGCTACATAATATTTTGATACAAATTCTCGGTAAACGCTGCGGTTGATGTAATGCATGTTAATGCAGCAGAATATTAAACTCATCACGACGCAGTTAATAGCAAGGCAAGGTATTAATTTTACATTAATTAATTATTGATACTAGAGCCATATTTCTACTTATGGTGTTCTTCTCTTAATTCCTTTGATTTTTAGGGCGAGTTGTCATCAGGAAACGTGGTTTGGTGGAAAAAAAGTGAAAAAATCGATAGGTTGACGCATGGAGTTTAATATCATGCTAATATAGTGTGGAGATATGCCAGAATACATGTAATATATTGACACAGAATCATGTGAAAACTTTTACTATGCAGTCTGACGTCATCGCGGGTCCCGCTATACATTGTCGCACATCAGCCGTCACCGAAGTTCCTTGTTTATTTTTTCACAGAATATTTGAAAATGAATGACCGTTGAAAGCTAATAAAGACGTTTAAAAGAATTCATGAAACATTTGTTCAGGGAAGTACTAATCTTATTATTTTGAAACCTTATTACTTTATAATTTTTCAAAGTAGTTGATGCAACTATGTCATCAGATTGCAGCCAAATTGCCTCTCTTTCAGCCTCTATCGCCCCACCCCAAAAACTAGAATATATGTATACTCAACAAGAAGTCCTCTGTTAGTCAAAAATGTAATTGCTGCTTACACAAAATACATAATTAAATCCAAAGTTGTGATAAATGTGTATTTTCTTTTTTGCCCTTGTAGGTCTCAGAAGGTAAAGAAACAATAAGATGGAGACGATTTATGGCATGACCGAGGCAAGAATTTAGGAGAAAACTGTCATTCACGAGGCCGCGTTATACAATTTGATAATAAAAATCATATGTCGCGTCGCGTCGACGTAAATGACAGTGTTGATTATTATGACTAGTTTATCAGTGGGAAACTAAATAGTTACGTCGTATTATTATTCAATATTTATGGTCTGCGTGGTGCATTACAGGTCAACCGGATGTAAACCAGTATTTAACAAGGATGTACCTGACTATTGTGATATCGTCGGAGTCTAGACGGTGGGTGTTGTTTTTATAGGGAGATATATAAAAATCGCCTCATTGGTCTAGTGGTGGCGTATTGAGGTTGAGAAACTGAGTGGTGAGGCCCTGGGATAAAATCTTAGGTCAGATAATAGCAATTGGTATTTGGGTTATCGAAGCAAAAATGTATATGAGAAGTCATGTCTGCAAATTAGTTGAAGTAAAATTAATTTAAATGGATTTTATCGTGGTTTATTCTTTTAATTTTGGTCCCGATGTTGAAATTAATTTCTTGATAGGCCCTACCGCCCCAATCACATTATGGGATGGAAATAAGCTCAGCGTAGCGGGGGTGTACTAGTTGCATCGCTGCCTACACAGCGGTGTACAGTCGTGACAGTATTTATGTATGTGTGAAACTGGATTGACACAAATAATGGATCAGGCTCAAAAGGCTGACTTGCGAAATTTCACTTTACACAAAATGACAAAACATTTGCAAAAGTCCAGTGTGCAATTAGGAATAGTAGTTATATCGTATTTGACCACAATGAATTACACGGAGAAACTTATTGGAAATTGAAACAAAATTACTAAACTACAGTTACTTAACTTTCATGATGTGCAAAACACTGCACTGTGTAAAAAAGTGATGATTCCCATATATTGTAAATTATCATTGAAAATTGGTGTTGTTTTTGTTTCGGACATGGAAATGATGATTGATTATCACCAATCATTACTGAGCGGTCACGTAAGAGGAAGCGATTCGTTGCCTCGAGTTTTGGTAGAGTAACTGTAAGGTGTCGTGCTCGGGAGGTATATAACAGTACTCTCTGTAAACGATTCGACGTGCTTTCTTATTTGGTCAACAATCAATTTTGTATGTACGGTACTAGCAGGTATGTTACGTTACATATATTGCATTTTTAAATAACAGGATTTTTATAGTAGCTAGTATCCTTTGTCTATCTGTTTAGATATACTGTAAAACAGTATATCTCGGAGAAAAGAAAGATTTATGGTAAGCGCAACGCCTGCCCATAAACAGAAGCTACAACACACAGAATTTTGGATTACAAAACACTGCATGGCAATGAACTGCGCTCGTCACCCCGAGACATAATATGTCTAATAATGCCCAGTGATTTCACTGGCTTCAATGTCCTTCAAACCGAAACACAACAGTGCTTTTTTTTTCCTTGGCAGCAGAAATAGATAAAGCGGTGGTACCAACCTAGACGGCCTCTCGTATACGAGGGTCCTACCTTGTAAACGGTATATCATAAAAGGTTCTAATTTAGTAGCTAGAGACCACCGATTTGCAAGTGGTCGAGGTAAATGAACCGGCATGTCGTGGGAGTAGCGACTGGTCAGTAACTTCGATTCGAACTCAATCACGTTTTATGCCTACTCTCGGTGGTTTTTACGATCGGGTAAATTGGCTGATGTGACTAGGCGGCTGTCGGTCGTACATCACCTGTGGTTTTCTCTGCGGTGAATGATTTGGTTATAGTAATAGATAAATGGCTGCGTCGACCTCACGTATTGAAGAAAAGGAAGATGAATATGGTTTGATGTTATGAAAGATGAAAAAAGATAAGTATGGTGGTCAACAGCAGGACTACTCATCTACATTTATCGCTTCTATATTTTTTTTATTGAATTAATGACGAGACGAGCAAGGCGCTCGCGTGATGGTAAGCGCCACGCCTGCCCATAAACAGAAGCAACATAACACAGAACTTTGTATAACAAAGCACCGCATGGCACTGAATTGCACTCGTCACCACGGGACATAAGATGTTAAGTCTCACAATGCCCAGTAATTTCACTGGCTTCAATGTCCTGCAAACCGAAACACGAGCTTACACACTGTTGCTTGGCGGCAGAAATAGAAAAAGCGGTGGTACCAACCCAGGCGGCCTCTCGCATACGAGGGACCTACCACCTTGTAATTCTAAAATCTGATGAAGTGACTGTCGTTTATGCACTCTTAAAGCTCTACATTTTTGTAAAAAAAATCTATGGATCTTTGATCTAGTGCAAATTAAAATCCAAACAATGTCTATATCTAAATATATAAAACTCAAAGGTGACATAGTGATCTATCAACTCACAGCCCAAACCACTGGAGGGATCGGGCTGAAATTTGGCATGCAGGTAGATGTTATGACGTAGGCATCCGCTAAGAAAGGATTTTGATAAATTCTACCCCCAAGGGGATAAAATAGGGGATGAAAGTTTATATGCGAGCCGCGAGCAAAAGCTAGTCGGTACTAAAACAAAATATTCATGTCTTTGTTCCGCAGCATTCCGTAAATGGTGTTCATAGCGTACGTTCTATTCTACCGTGTTCACGATCACGAGTTGAGTCTCAAACGGAACGCGAGCTGACCTTGCTCTCGAAGGAACAGGACCTTTGCGACATATTGTTTGAATTTTTAGTAGCAGAGTCACGCTGTAGACAGTTTTGTCTACAGTATGAATGGGCTGGATCAACCAGGGTGTTAACACTGTCTCACAAGATAGCGCCGTAAACTAGCGGCTTACTGTTGCATTTCGTACGGTGAGTGAGATATGATTCTTCCGGTATTGTGGACGTACATGGGACTCTGGTATTGTGGAGATCACTTACCACCAGACGACCCACTTGCTCGTATGCCGGCCTATACTATAAAAAACTCAGTCCGTTAGCACCTGCTATAGTACATTACATTTCATTTACTAGATGCTAGTTCTCTAGCTTCAGCTTTGTCAATATCTGCGGTTAAGCAGCAGTGTATTCTAGTCAAGAGAACATTGACGTCAGTGAAAATACTGGACATTATGAGATCATGGGATGACTAGCGTAGTGGCATGCAGGACTTTGTTATTTAAACTTCTTAGTTATATCGCTACTCTTTATGGTAGTTGTGATGCTTGCCGAGCGACCTACTCGTCTAGTCATTCATTCTAAAAAAACATTTATTCACTTAATTAGCCAAGAGATCAGATATTTGTTATAAAACTGCATCGTTACATGTTCGTAAAAGCATATATTAATTAACTTATGACCTTACAACTATGATTACTCTATTTTAGGTTATAAAATACATTCCGACGACATAAGGAAGTGTAACAAAGGAGAACGTGATTTCCCATACTTCCTAGTAAACGTGCTGAGTTCTTATACATGCAGATATACTCAGTTAAAAAGTGGCATTGAGATTTGTTTCATAAGAAAAGTTCGTTAAATTCTCTTTAATTGAGCGGTAGAGCCACGATGCAGACAGTTTTGTCTACAGCATAAATGGGCCGGTTCGATCGGGTCGTTATCATTGTCTCACAGAGAACCGACGTAAAGTAGCGGCTTGCTGCTGCGATTCGTATGGTGAGTGAGCTATCCGGAGGCCGAAATCTACCTCTCCTTCACAATCCCTTAATTATCCCTTTCCTTTAAGGTCGGCAACGCGCCTAAAAATATTCTATCACTTACCATCAGGTGACCCATTTGCTCGTTTGCCAGTATATACAAAAAAATACATACACTTTCATAACAGACAAAGGGGTCAAAAATAAAACACACCTCTTTTTATCGCGGGTTAAAAACCAAGTCCTTTTAAATACGTAGAATTAAAAGCTTTTATATAAGCACTACTACTCTTTTTATAGCGTTATACTGGCCTCAAAATAACCAGTATTATTTATTTTGTTATCTCAAACAAGTGTAATAAACATGAATTTTTACCACCTTTACCGTAAAACCGCTCAAAAATGTGTGATTGAAGCGTTTTATTAAGCCGAAGGTGCGTCGTCATTTCGTGACACTTCCCAGACGTCGCATCATCGGACAAGAATCTCGAACAAGGTGTGGTCACGTCTTCCGAATTCAATACAATGCAATGGAAATTACTCTCGCAATGAACCTGCCTTGAAATAATTCGAATTGACATCATAACAAAATTTGTTTTAAATTGGAAACGTGCCTTTATCTTAATATTCTTATTTTAAATGAAGATTTTGTTTCGATTAATATTTAGCTTTCAAACAGGCTCGTGGGGGGCATAAAACCCGACTTGTCATAAGCCAGTGACAAATTCCCTCATCCTTATCAGCCCATGTTAGTCCACTGCTGGACATAGGCCTCTCTTAAAGCACGCCATTGAGCTCGATCTTCGGCTCTACTCATCCAACTATTACCGGCCACCTTGCGTATGTCATCGCTCCATCTGGCTGCAGGGCGTCCCACATTCCGTTTACCGAGTCGTGGTCTCCAAATTCCCTATCATACTGTAAACTCGGCACTTTCGAACATAGTTTTGGCCCATAGAAGTCAGACTCTATTGTATTATCTCGCGCCATATCCGCATACTGTCGCTTCAACCGTCTCCGTTTAGTCTGGCTTGAAGGCCAAAACTCATTGAGTCAGCGGACAGAGCTGCATATTTGTACCGCAGCCTATAGGTTATGACTAACCAGTAACAAAATTCAACCGACAGATACATAAATATAAACTTTCAAGAGATGTTTAACATAATTCCGACCAACCTTTCAAAATTCATACCCTTTCATGTGCGCGAAAGCAGATTTTACATAACATACACGGGTATGTAGGTTATTTTTTCGTTTATCTTCTTTCAATGATAACGTTGCATAAGGAAATAAGACCTGTGTAACAACTTTTACTTGACACTGAACCGATATTGTGTTGGACCGACCTCGGGGCTGGCGGATCAGCTATATCGATATCGAAGTAGGTATAATAATAATCGATATTATTAATCGATGGTAGCGATAGCTGTTGTCCGCACACGTGCGCACGCGACGCTCTACCGTTACTTCCGCTATAACCGGACGTTAATATAATTTGAACAGGTTTTATATATTTCTGTATTAGCGTATTAAAAAGTGATAGTTCATATGAGATTGAAATGTTTACTATAAATTATTTATAACTAATTAAAATGTTACGTGAGATGACCTAAATGAACTGCATCAAAGATACTAAGCCGCGAACATTCGAGAGTAGTTATGTGAATTCTACATGTAACGTAGGTATTTGAATTGTAAGTAGGTATTAAAAATAAGTTTATATTTAGAAATATTATATAAAGCTAACTTAAAGATGCAATATGGGTTTGATAAAGAAATTGTTTGCTTTTTTTTATCCGAGCACCGGCAAAGTGACTACTACACCTGATGGTAAGCGTAGTGCAGTCCAAAAAACGAGCGACCACCGAAAAATAATGAGTATATCGGTGGTCACCAGTCATGCTGGCCTGTATAAATGCTTATTCCCTCTTTGGAGAGGCAAATCGCAATCGCCTGCGACAGGACAGACGGATAACCGATGCAGGCACAGTGACACAAGGATGTACCTCTATACCCGCCGCTTGGAGATAGATTACGTAATATTCGATAACACCACAAATATAGTAGCGATACCATTCTTTATGCAGAATGAAATCGTTAATTGATCATGCAGGCAACTAAATTATCACTTATGATAAGTAAAAATAAAAGTAAGAGAAAGTTATGTACCAGAAATAATATCAACTTCTCAATAATAGATAGATAGAATATTATTTATTGCACACCAAATAAAGTAACTTAAAGATAAGGATCATATCATACTTCATGATCATACAGTAAGGATGGACTTATCACAACGGCGATTTCTTCCAGACAACCTTAATAAAATACACAGGACAATTACATTAAATCAGTTTACTTTTATACATTCTCCTTAAATATTGCAAGTTGCGATTCCGGTATCAAGCAGCGTTTATTGATATTCTGTTTCCTTGTAATTTTATACCTTACTATTTAATTGTTAAGGTTGCTGTAATCATTTTGTCAAGCTACAAAAAATACATAATACCGTTTAACTGACTTTGTATTTAAATATGTAAGCGCTGCATCCATGTTGTCTATGTTTTTGTCTACAGTATGAATGGGCCGTCATGACCAGGGTAATTCCACTGTCAAACCAATGTGAATTTACAGCTTGCTGTTGCGCTTAATACTGTGAGTTTCCTGAAGCTCTTTCCTTCCTTCTTCCCAATTCCCATTCCTTATTGCCCAGCAAAGCATCCATAACTCTGCTGGTATCATATGTGTTCATGGACCACCGAGAATTTACAGGTGACCCACTTGCTCGTTTGCGGGCGTTTTTAAAAAAAAATACAAGGTGGTAGGTCCCTCGTATGCGAGATATCGTCTGGGTTGGTACCATCGCTTTGTCTATTTCTGCCAAGCAACAGTGTGTAAGCACTGTGTTTCGGTTTGAAGGACATTGAAGCTAGTGAAATTACTGGGCATTATGAGACTTAACATCTTATCTCTCGGGGTAACGAGCGCATTCAGTGCCATGCATTGCTTTATAATGTATAGTTCTGTGGGGTTGTTCTGTTCATTGGCAGGCGTGGCGCTTACCATCAGGCGGGCGCCTTGCTCGTCTCGTCATTAAATCAAATAAAACAAAAATGTGTTAACGAACACATTTAAGTGCATGTTCTAATCGAAGGCTCGTCGGTTGGATTATTTACGCATGGTGATGAAATCGAGAGTGTGTGGGCATGTGACCATGAAACTACACCCGCTTGGCATAACTGTTAAACATACACGAATTAACTAAATATCTATTACGCAACTGTAAATTTTGAATCTTGTATAGTTCTCTTGTGAAAAAAATACGTGAGAATAACTTGAATGAATTTTACACTTTTAAACAATTTAATAATGTGTGTCTAATTGTTTGCAAAATATATTTAATTCGATTTTATTGTACTTGTAGGCGTTGCAAGTGTAAATTTATATAAATAATGAAATGTTCGTTGGTGGCGGCATCACTTGAGAACGGCTGGACCGATTTGGATATTTTTTAATTATTCTGTTATAGAAAGCCTAAAATTGCCCTGAATTGTTTGAAATTTATGAAAAACATGTGTTTTTTGTGTGAACATAAGACCATAACTCATTATTTGAACGATATGCGTAAATCTTTTTTTTATTTCATTTCGATATCGTCCTAGAGCAATGTCCAGGTAAAATAAATACGTGAAAGTCAACTGGAAATAAACAATTGAATAAATTTTTCGTGAATATGTAACCAGTTGGGAACTTTTGAACGCCTGGAACGACAGAGGTTATATGAACACCAAATAATTATTTTAGGGAGACATTCCTTCATACCTATATGTATATCATCATGTTTAACCTATGGGAACGGTGCAGCATGAAAGCAGGCGAAACTGCGATAAACAGCTAGTAGGCAATAGATTTATTTCTCTCACATATAATGGATGATGATAAAACCCAGCCCAAGAATACGTCACTAAGTCTTGTTTACTCGCAAAAAGAATACTATGCGGTGGGTCCTTTAAGGACCAGTATGACGAGACGAGTAAGCTGCTCGCGTGATGGTAAGCGTCACGCTTGCCCATAAACATTAACACCACACAGAACTTTGCATTACAAAGTACTGCATGGTACTGGAATTCGATCGTCACCCTGAAACATGAGATGTTAAGTCTCATAATGCCCAATCATTTTAATGGCTTCAATTCAAAAAGAAACACAATTGTGCTTACACACTGCTGCTGGGCGGCTGAAGTAGAGAAAGCTGTGGTACCAACCCAGACAGTCTTTCACATACGAGGGACCTGCCAGCTGGTAACATATTACACTCGTAACATATTATAAGCCTAATCCTATACCCCCGAAAGAGCAGTCAGAGGTGCTAATAGTATAAGTGGTGTGGTAGAGAGCGAGCCTATCTCTATTCCACCGTGGCGGGCACATATCCCTATCCCGCTTAACTCATGTATGATTTTTCGAATCAAAAATCCATACACAAACTCGACTTGAGATTTTACCTCAAGATCTCATTGGTCTCTCACCTACAGGCACCAGACCAATGAAGCGATTTGTCAAACATAGAATAAGCAATATAAAAGAAACTTGATGTAAAGCACGAGACATGATCGCAATTACCATTGTCGGAATTGCTCCGACCTTGTGGTCCATTAACGAGATTTTTCAATGTCGGAACACTCGAGACATATAAGTATAAAATGGCGGTTATTTATTTTTAAGAAAAGGAAGGAAATGTTTTATCATATTGTATTTTGAGAAAAATTGCTTCCTTTATGCCATATTTATCGTTTTTTTTCACCTTTAATATAATATGAGCAAGTTTTAATTTATACGGCCATAAATCTCGAGTATTTAATTCATTTAACAACGCGTACATTCCGTTTATGTGGCTATTAATATACAAAGAATTTATAAAGTATTTCCGCGTATAAAAAAATCTAGATAAAGGCCTTTGCATTACATTGCTTGGAATGTTAACGACTTTGCAATGCAGGTAAAATTTGGTAATATTTTCCTAAATAAAAATATTGATGGAGGTAAGAAACAGAATAATTATTAATTATTTTTTGCTTTCTATAAAACAGCCTGAACTGCGCTATACAGTACCTATTAGGGAGTAACTAACTAACACGTTAGAATAACATTTCTAATATAATATTTTATTTTATACACTTACAATATAATATCATTAAAAGTCGGGACTTTTGTGAGAAATTTGCCCTGTTTAAATCTTAGATTTATGTCAGCCCATTTTGTTTGGGTACACTTTATGGTAAATACATTTTATCCATTTACTATTAAAAAAAACTACCGTAGCATAGCGGGGAACTTCCGAGAAGAAAGTATGTGTTCGAATCCAACCGCAAGGGCATGTATGCACCCCTGACTTTTGAAATCTTGAATGTATTCATTAATAATCGCTTTGGTTATTAAAACTTTTGGTTTTGAAAATCTGTATATCTGAGAATTCTCCATAAGAATTTCGAAGGTACGTGAAGTCCAACCTGAATTAGGCCAGTATCCTGCAGTAGGATAATGTAGGCTATTTTATTTCCGTTCACTGTTGCCTTTATAACGGTTCTAAAGGAAGTAATATCATTGTGATGCTAAGTAAAGTCGTCCGATTTAATCTATCGACCAAATGTAAGTGCTAATAAGCTTGGTCAATGAACGGCACTGGCCATATTAGTCGGCAAATTTAAATAGACCGAACTCGCCAATAACTTATTTATATTAAGAACGTTTCAATTCGATCGCATTGCACCGAACGTAGGCTTCAACTCTACGCGCAATTTTATATTTGCAGTCAAGGAAATGTTTTTAAGATGTAATTTAAAGGCTGGAAACGGTTTAAAGGTGAAAATATAAGTTTGTTAAAGTACAATGTTCGAGTCGATTGGATAACAGTAAAGAGTTCTGAAGAACAATACAGCTTTGTTGATGTGACAAAACGCACTGTATACAAAGGTTTATTTTAAGCGCTTCAGTAATGTTCGAGTTTTACGAATTAGTACGCATATACAATAAATGCCTGGCCATCTGGGTCTGGACAGTTATTCGAGAGAAAAATTAATTCTTAATCTAATGTTGTTTGTATTAGCTCATCGTCATATGTTCATGAATTTTCGAAATATCCGAAGAGTGTTAATTATTATATACTATTGATATTAATGATTATAGCATAATTTAAATCTTATTGATGTATAATATCACGTTATATTTAGTGTATTACGCTTGAATATCAATTATTCTAAAGACGACAAGAATTAAAGCACAATTAAAATACACAGTAAATGTGGAAGTATGTCGCGAGCCAGCTCAATATTTAAGAAACACGGGCTTTAAAATCGATAATCGATGGCGTTTTATTATATTAATTACGCATTTCTGTTCACTTCTCAATCTTGTTAGTATGTCGAAGTAATTAAAAATTTCATGTGTAAAATAAATTTTTATTTACGTCAATATTTATAAATGTGTGTTATGTTGTGAAATGTAAATAACGAATAGAACCTTGACTTTATTAAAAACGAGATATCGTATAATTACGTTTTTAAAAACAAAAATTTTATTTCTTTCAATATTAAATAATCGATATTTTGATAAGATTTTTTCAAAATAAAAAGGAGCAACATACATATTTAAGGTTTTATGCCTTTGCCCCATTCTTATGAGTAAATACATTGAACAAACGATAGTGTTGGACATGCGTTTAAAAATCGAACAATCTATTAACACGTGTTTTCGAGATCACGTAACCGGTTCCAATCGGTACTGATGTATGAATCTGTCAAATAGCATGGTCTATGGACGTTTAACAACTCGTCCCCATTATCATACATGTAGAAAGTTCTTATTACATCATGTACTCTCCACCGAACAAATATTGCAGACTGCATTATACAATCGATTTAGTATAGTCAATGCGACTTGCCTCTTTGCGCAGAGTGGTTTTGCTTTATTTAATAAATAATCAAATATCTCGCATCCGCGTTTTGTTAAGCTTCCGCTTTTTGCTTATGATTATTTAATTTTGGCATAATGTATTATTAAATTTGAGTAGAGTTATCGTCAACATTTTATTAACAAGCGGGGTTGTAGTAATTGTTTTCGCAGACTAACGGCTGATTCCAATAAAAGATCTTAGATTGAATCTTGGTATTGATCGCACTAATAAGCCAATAAGAATATCTACTGTTTGCCGTTGTCAGTGGGTGCAGATTTAAGCTATTTTGGTTATACTTTTCTTGAAAAGAGATACCAAGCCAAGTTAAAACATATTACTTATTTATATTACAGACATTTTCATCTTTTAAGCAGTTTTAAAACATACATAGACTCATGCCTGTTTCCCATAGGGGGCGGCAGAGACAACGGACTACGATGCTTACACACCTCTTAGGCCTCTTTCACTCTCATTTAATTCTTCATGCAGTTTTAAAAGATAAAAAATAATCCTTTTCTCCAGGTATTGTTCATGTTCTAATCATGAATAAACAAAAAAAAAGACATTTTTAATATAGATCGAATTGCGATAAACGTTCTGACACCTTTAAGTTAAATAACGTAATGCAATTTGTTTCATTCAATTTATTTTTAATCTGTTGCTTTATTTGTAGAATGTCTTTTGGATATTGTTTTTGAAGACGAAGCTAAGAGAAAGGTTTTTTATCCACATGTTTACTTATCTTTTAATGCGCCTTTTTATCGCGGTAAACAAATTCAGTAGTGTAGCTCCGTGTGTTAAAATCGTTTGAATTAAAGTGTGAAATCGATTGATAAAGTACCAGGCGAGCATAGTATTACACTAAGTAGAGTCTGAGTGGTAGGCCCACGTGTTGAAAGTTTGGTCTACAGCACGAATGGATCAAACGGCGTTACCACTGTCTCACATAATATCCACGTAAAGTAGCGGCTTGCTGCGTTACGGTATTATTTTGACATTAATATTAACTTATTTTATAAGCATTTAACGTAATTATTTTTAGTGGGTATTTGCAATTAATTTTCATATATTTCAATTCAATATAATATAGACAGATATCGATTAAAAATTGTTGAATATACATTTTAAATTGTGTAAAACGATAAATAACGGCAATATTTACAATGTAAATTTAAATTACAAACGAATGATATCTGGTTTATTTCTAATAAAATATTTTAGTAACAATTTATTTTTCTCTAAAGTTGTGACATTATTGACATCTGCGTTTCTATTAAACATATTACAAAACGTTGTTTAAACAAGGTTTATATGCACTCGTTGCTACGGTAACTTATAGTATTTTTATATAAACCTAATTTAAAGATAGAAAGCGTTTTGTAATAAGACCGAATAAAGGTTAAGCTCAAGCTTAAGTTATAAAATAACATGTACATTGTACATTTACCAAAAACTTTTATAATATATTTTATTGTTTACAGATTTGTTATTTAGAACGCAGAAGCAGAAGTCAATATTTAATCGTTATTATGCATGACACAGCTTCAAGAAGTATAAAATTTCAGCATTTAAATTTTAGAATTACTAAATGGCCCGAGTTTCTTTTGTCAAGTGTTATCCATATGTATTGGTTTTTTTAAAGTACTTGACTTAACACTTACGTATCCTCCTAGACATCCATTAGCGACTCTCTTAATTATTTTAACTGAACGGAAACGAAGCTCATAGTTATTTTTTGGCATAAAGTTATGGCCATCAGCTTGATAAATAGTCGGTTTGTCTTTTTGTTTAGTTTCTGCACGTTTATATTTTTCTATTTACTGTAAATATTCACGAGTAAATACATAAATTTGAAGTGTAATTTTTTTAACACAAAAAATTGCAGCGTCTCAAATATGATGAATGTGAAAGTTTGTGAATTTGTATGTTTGTTAGTTAATCACGTCTCAACGGTTGAACAGTTTTAGATAAAACTAGCTTCTCCTCGCGGCTCCGCCCGCGTGATTTGCTTTTTTCGGGATAAAATGTAGCCTATGTCAGTGATAATGTAGCTTTCTAACGGAAAAAGAATTTTTAAAATCGGCCCAGTAGTTTTTAAGTTTATTTGTTACATACAAAAATACAGATCTTTCTTCTTTATAATATAAGTGTGTAAATCTACACTTATATTATAGGTAGACCATGAACTAGATTAGGTACTAGATTAGGTTAGGTAGGGCGGAGCCATGAGCAAATATTAGTAATGTTTATTCGGTTTCGTAATGATAGGATGGTAGTTAAGGCATGCTTCAGTAAAAGTAAGGGTGCTAACCAAAGTGCTCACTTTCGCTTTAAGCAATAGCAGATGTCCGCGACTGTAATTTAATAGGCAGCATGTTTTTTTATTATATCCGATAAGACTTTTTTGAGATGTTACATTGTGTAATGCTTTATAATAGATATTAAAATGTATTCAACCAGATTTAAAACGCAAAAAATGCAACATGTTATAAATGTAAAAGTTTGTATGTTTGTTTTTTACTAGTCTGAATGACGAGACGCCTCGCCTAATGGTAAGTGCCGAGCCTGACCGGAAACGAAAACAACATCACCTAAAATTACATAGCACTGCATGGCACTGGACTGCGCACATTCTTTACCACGAGACATAAGTTGTCAAGTCTCATAATGCCCAGTAAACCATGCTTAAAAACTGTTACTTGGCGGCAGAAATAGACAAAGCGGTGGTACCAACTCAGACGGCCGCGCGGCTCGATCTATGTCAGAACATAAAATACTTTATCCTGGGAGTACGTGCTCGTGGGATACAGTCCATAAATACATATATGCAGACAAAGCCCCGAGCAAATGCTAGTATTACGATAGATAATGACTTGGTCGTAAGAGAGAGTTAACGTATAAGTGAAATTATCGCACATATACCTTTTTTGTTTTGACACTATACATAAGCTTGTATATTTGTAAAAAAAGTGTTGAAGCATGTTCCTGAAACTACAAAAAAAAAACTCGCAATCGACTCCGTGTGTTCCTTTCATGTATTAAATACGGTTAAACAAGCTGATGGCTATAGGCAGCGGTCATCGCCGCCCATGACCACTTGCAAGTAGCAATATACACGGCATTAGCAGTGCGTTGACTGCTGCGTAAAATACTTTTTGCGCTTTTATTTAATTTTTATTTCTCCGGTTTCGCCGCTTGGTTTTACATCAATTATTATAACACTTCGCCAGGCTCGGCGGCTCGGTTTCACCGCAGGTATTTTACTGCCCAGCTCCCATGGGTAGTAGTGTGATACATATAAACCTTCAGGAATAAATTCTCTAAATGATAGTAGAAATGGCATCTCATGAATGGCATCATCAGACGTAGATAGCGATTTTGTTGTATACTATGTCGCTTGATAATATGGAGTTTAAGCGCCATTTTACTACCTTTAAGTACATAATTTTTACCAAGTAAAATATCACATGTTCAAATACCGGAAGAAAGACGTCTAAGATATTTTCAAAAATAGTAAAATAGCTTCATATTTACTATAAAAATAGTGAGATATTTATATTAATTGGGGATAAATCTTGCTCAAAAGTTGTGAAAGTTGTTTCTTTAGTATTCCATAAAGGAATACTATATACTGTTTATAACTATTGATCATCGCAAATAATATAGGCATAATTACATTGCAATAAATACTCCATACTTAAAATTAATCCAAGTAATTTAATTGAACTCAGATTTTATTAATATTATTAGTGTTTATTTCATAAAAGGAATTGATTATTAGTTTAAATATTCATTATTAAAATCTACTCACCTATTATTAATCCAGACAAGCACTAGAAAGTTATATTCAGATTAAATTATCCGACGATGTAATTAATCCACGTCCAGACTTTCAGTGACAAGAGAATCGACGGAATGGCTCCGTAATTGACGATCTCTTTACGATCATCCATTAGCCAATAATACTTATAATTATAGACATAACAATGACTTCCACGATTTGTAAATAGAGGATAAAATGGTACCTACTTTGATTGCGTGTACGCTTTGACGTCAAAAGGAAAATTAATAATGCTTATTTAAATTGGAATATAAATGAAAAAAGATCGTGTCCTGTCTCACTTCTCAGATTGTGACACAGACGAGGCTGACAATAGATATTGCGGAATCATGGGAAAATTATATTCTAGTAAGATTTATAGAGATTCATTTCCTCGTAATGAAGGGTTGTTTCTTAGATTTATTAATTTATTTTAAAGTTGATTTTAGCTGAAGGTCTAAAGCTTTCCTCACTTCTCACAGTAATAGTGAAGTCAAGGTTTCAATTTCCAGTTCAAACAATCGCTTTGTCGGAAGTTCGAATTAAATAATATGATCCCTCACAGGTTTTTGCCTCTTATATCTGATAAAGTTTCGTTCCCTATGGTGTAATGGCAAATTAAGCTATGGAGATTTTTATACCTAATCACTTTAATACATATGTACAATATAACTGAGGTCGGCATAGGAGCAAAGTGGTCACTTGACGGTAAAAGTCCGGTCGCGGACCACGAAGAAATTCGTACAATGACCTCTTTACCTACTGACAGTGGTCACAAACATTTTTGTATCATGTGCGGATTACGTGAAATAATTAGAAAGAGATAGAAAATTTACAAACTTATTAAATTGTTTATTTAGATATTAAATTATAAGTTATAAAAAACGAGTTACAATTACTAATTCGGCAGAAATAAAAAAAATGAAAATTCAAAAGAATTCGATTTCTCTGTATTCGCCTGTCACATTTATTACAAAAGAATCAACAGTTTTGTGTACATTATCGTCTAGTCTATCTAATTTCGATTCCTCTTTTTTACGTGAAAGACCACATTTACCAGAAAACCACATGCAAATTAGAACAAACCTTAAAGTCTCAACTAAAAGGTTTACAATCCCTAAGGACGGCGGTCGTTGCATCTGTGCGAGCGAGACTCATTAAATTTACGCCGGAGTGACAGAGACAGGTAGTAACAGGTCAAAGTACGAATTTCTTCCTTCTTCGCGTCCGTGCTATAAGAAAAGGAATGATTATTGGGAAGGGTGGGGGAGAAGGAACAGCATGCTTTAAAGAGTGACGGAGAAGGAAACGCAACAGCATGTTATCAGTTCACATCGGTTTTCTTTGAGACAGTGGTAATAACCCGGTTAAATGGGCCCATTCATGCTAGAGACAAACCTATCGAAGCGTGACTACCACTTGATGAAGAACCTATTACCATTACACAACAGGTGCGAAATGAAAAAGCCAGTTGCGTAAGTACATCACGAGAGTGTGACGTTCGAACTCGTGAAGACACCGATAAACTTTTTTACCGTATTGCAAAAATAGCTATGTTTAGTGAAATCGCAAACAAAACTACGGATCGTGGTGCAAACTCGTGATCATCTTGTTTGCCATGACGACATGTGAGTTATGGCAATTATGGTAAATACATTTCGATTAAAGGCTTTTAGTATTTCGTTGCGAGGAGTGTGGGAACTAAGGGATTGAAGCAATTCTAGATTTTTTTTTGCAATATAGAAAACTGATCCAACAGAATCGATCTAGACACCAAGGACTTTAATGTAAACACGTAAAGGTAATTAGGCTTATCATGCGACCGTTATTGTATTAGGAGTGTGGTTGAATTCAAATTTAAGTATTAAGAATATATTAGGTTTTCTCATTTGAAAAAGGTTATACAAGCTATTTTTTTTTGTTGACTTATTAATTATTGCTGTTAGTATATAAGCAGCGATAGCTTAGCGGGGATAGTATGGACTGTTGAGACAAAGCAGCAGGTTCGCAACCAGCCGCAAGAGCAGATGTGCCTCTGGGTTTTCTAAGTTTCCTGTGTATTTATTGTTAAGTATCGCTAAGTTTAACGGTGAAGGGTACATTGTGAGAAAACTTATATACCTGAGAAGTTCTCCATAAGAATTTAGAATGTATGTCAAGACTGTCAACCTGCATTAGGCCATGGTGGTGTTAGTCCACCACCATGGCCTATGCACCATATGCCTAATCACTCTCATTTAGCAAAGAAGGGCCGTGCTCAACAGTGGAACGTGTATAATACTGGGCTAGTATAATTATTTATGTTTTAAGTAATTATAATAATTATAATTATTTTCATTGAATGTGCGACCGATTTGTTGAGGTCTCAAGATGGTCATCTTTTTGCACATCCGTGTCATTTTGTCGTGCCACGATAAAAATCTTGTATAACGTGTTGCCCTTGTTTTATTTAGAATGTATTAAAGTGGTAATACCGAAAAGTATAGTACAGTGGTGTTGGTACCGTTATGTTAATTTTCATGATTATGCATCTTTACTTATGCGGCGACTTTATGCACGTATTTTACGACCTTTTTATTATGTTATATAAAACCAGTTCGTGTCAATTACCGAGCCTTACTTTTAATATTGCCCGCAAAATAAAATAATATTTTCTATTTCAAATCGTTCTTAAATGGTACACAATATATCATATACATTATATCTATGGCGTATGAATGAAGTATTGTCAGAAGGCCGTAATAGCTTGATTTTAGGCTAAAAAAGCTACCGAAAGTATCATAAATCGGTTGTTCGAAAGAAACAAACACTTAGGTAAATATTTAAGTCGTCAAATAAATGACAAAAATCATCTTCCTGATAAGCAATTTGAACAGACTGTATTTTTATAAAGCCTGACTGGTTTTTCAAGTGCCGTTGTGTCCCGTTGAGCCGGCTGACTGGCAGGCGGGAAAGCTGCACCACCATATTCGGAGACCAACCGCCGTCGACTTTCTGATGTCCTGGTATCCAATGCTAGAGTATATGCAGTCATGTTTTTATTATGCAATTTTTGGCAATGACGATCGATGATTTATTTGACCATTAAATTTAGGAATGCCGATCGAGCTTTCTACAAATGATCCATTAAGGCGAAACATGTGGACTTTAGAATATTAATGTTGTTCTAAGCGGTGCAGTATTATTTTTGACCTTGGAAATTACTTTCAAATAAATACGGCGGTATTTTCAATTTAAAACAATTAATCCAGTCAGATCTGTTGTTTTACTGAATGTAAAATAATCCTTGATTTTGTTTTAACATAACGTTATATAAATACCGAAATTTTACCAAAAGGCTACAGATAAAAATTATTAATTGCAATATTGAAATTAATCACCGATAAAATTAAATTCTATTCGATGTGTGTCAATATTATGATATTCTGTTGATTATAATTGTCGAGAATTATGAAATATAGGTGTATCAATGTTGGCATTTTATAGCGGGGTCACACAGATTGCTGACCAACTGCTAAATACATGCGATTTGAACTGTCTGAACAAACTTTGTATCGAATTGATCTACAAAAACCATACAGTCTTTGTTGCTTCAAGTCTTTTGTTGAAAGCGATTCTGAACTAGCCACATAGCTCACAGAACCGATAACCGATGGGGCAGGAAGGTTCTGGAATGGAGGCCATGTACTGGCAAGCGCAGCGTTGGACGTCCGCCTACAAGGTAGACAGACGACCTGATAAAGGAAGTCGTTGGATGCAGGCCGTTTCCAACAGGTCGGTCTGGAAATCTTTGGGGAGACCTATGTTCAGTGGACGTCCTGTGGCTGATGATGATGATGATTCTGAACTCATCTGAATTTATCATTACGATAAATTTCCGAATTCAGTATGAATGTTTGCTCCACACTGTATAATTAAATTTGTTAATCCAAGGCCAGATTTAATTTTTAGTCACGAGTGAGTAGTCATCTTCAGGCATATTTAGTCAACGCATCATTAAAAATCGTTAACCTTTACTTAAAAAGGTTGATTTATATGTATTTTTAATGTCACTAGTTTTTAATATGCCTATGTTTCAATAATATGAATTAGGCATTTTATTAGGATAACAAGTATAAAAGGTTAATTGTATTGTAGGGAATTACCACCTTTAATAATTTACAAAACTATTTTTTGTGTGTGTATGTCCATGTCCATTTTGTATAATATGATTTATTTTATTCAAACAAAACGCTCTAGAGACTAGATTATCATCTTACTTAAATAATTTACGCGTCAAGAATATTATGTTTGATTTGATAAATTAGCGAACTTCTGGTGTTAATCGATGTATATATAGAATGTATGCGAATATTATCATTGAAATTAATTTAACTATAAATTCTTCCTCTGGTTCCACCTGTCCTTATCTCACTCGTAGTGGGGTCGGCGCAACATCCTTTTTAACATATGACGAGAAAGATTTGGCTGCCTGACGAAAACCCCTTTGGCGAGAAAACACACCCAGACTTGACAAACACTATGTCTGGGTACGGGAACCAAACTCATGGCCTCTCGCTTCACAGCATCACTTCTTCACTCGCCCACTGCACCACGGAGACTGTTAATAACTTTGTCTGTCTCCGTGTTTATTTAACTTGACACAAAATTATAATTCTTATATATATGAGAAGCTATTTACTAGGATTAAGAACGAACACGTTAATAATAAATTATTATTCACTAATAAATCGTTCATTCATTTATTATTCTTCAGGCATCAGTATCTTGCAAAACAAGTATGGTTTATACATAATTAATAACTCTACCATAAATATACACCTCTCTCACACGAAAGGAATATAAAATGTCATAATTATTCCCATGGAGTAATTAGATACATCAGAGTTTTCTCATGCATTACTATTGCTGAACCGTTTCTGATATAAATTGCTTCTTCAGAGTAATTCCATGAGATTTTAGTTTATGTTAGACGAGGGGTGGTGCACCATATCAATTCAATTTGTTTTATGATATCGATACAAAATTAATTAATCGAGAGTGGGAGTTATGTAAAGCGTGAACAGGTTACGTTTGGAAGTGGGTCGGTAAGCTTTCCAGCGCGTGCGCAGTGTCTACCCCCTCGCACCTCCCGCCCCTCCCGCTCCGCCGATCGCAACCGGTTGCAAAGCTCTTAGGTTTTATGTTAGGGCTTTATTCCCGTTTACTTGAAATCGTCGGTGGGTAAGTCTGATTGCAATGAGTTTATAGCAGAGGTTGGAACAATTTTTAGTAAATAAATTATGTTCAGAGACATCGTTAGATATATTTATAAAGAACTAGCTGTCCCGCGCGGCTCCGCCCGCGTGATCTGTATTTTCCGGGATAAAAGTAGCCTAACAGTGGCGCCATCTGTCAGCAATGTGTCACGCACCGACGCCATCTACTTAAAATATTGGTTTGTAGTACATGCTATGTATCAGAGATGGCGCTGTATTTAAAAAATGATTTTCCCTATTTTCCCGCTTTTCTATTGAAATTTTTCCTAGATTTTCGTTGCTATAAACCTCACGGAGCCCGAGACCTTTCCAACGAATGCAAAACCGTGGAAATCGGTTCGTGCGTTCTGGAGTTATATCGTCAGGAAGGAAAACCCGACTTATTTTTATATAATAGACAAAGATTAGAAAAATATCCGTTTAAAGATTATGTACATAAATGAAATGAAAAATATTTTATTTTGGTGAAATGTAACAACTTTAGCTTCAAGTAGCGGAGTTACAAATGCAGTAAAGTTAAAGATAAACTAAAAAGCTCAAGAGTAACCGTCATGTCAATATTAACAGAATGCAACATTATCACCGTATTGCATCTACTGAAATATATCAGCCCCGTGGCGCAGCGGGCGAGTAGCCGGCTGTGAAGCTAGAGGCCGCGGGATCGATCCCCGCACCGAGACAAATATTTGTCTGATCCACAAATATTGGTTTCGGGGTCTGGGTGTTGTGAGACCAAAAGTCTCTCGTAGTTCCTGATACCCACGACACAAAACTCGTATCTTACTGCGGGGTTAGGACTATGTATGTGACTGTTGGGTGTATTTATTTATATTTTACCTATCTCAATGATTGCATATCATGAAATGGTTCACATCCGCAACACCCGAATACAGGTCAATCTGCAATTAAATTGCATCCTGAAACCGTATATCTGCGTAAACACGCAAGCTTAGTGGATTACTTTTTTTCGATAATAGAGCAAAATTCATTGAAATTTGCTTCACATCCGTCGCATCCGAATACAGGTCAATATGGCATGATCAAATCTTGACATCCTGAAGCCTCACATCTACATATACGCAAGCATTAGTGATGTACTTCCCGCAGCTCCCACGATCATTCGAGTGCATCACACGGACCACACACACACACCAACTTATTTATTGGGAAAGATAGTTTGTCTTTTGAATGACAATTATTATGAAAATTCATTTCCCAATTGTTATTGTAAGTTTTGAACGCAATAGGGAGTAATAAATTAAGTGGCGATATTTTTTTACACGCTTTTTATTAACTTCACCTGTATGTTTGTTTGTAAACGACTCCTTTGGGCGCGATTTTGACCCACTTTGAACGGTCAGATTTCGTTCAAACTTTGTAGATTTATCGAGGACCGATGACAATACACTAATTTGATAAAAAAAAATTATAATAATAATAATTTAATTTAATTAATTATTGATATTCGGGTTAGGAATTAAAATTATATTCTCTGGATCTTCGTTAATTATAGGGAATATCGTAGTATCTAAGAGCGACAATAGATGGCGCTTTTTTGATATTCGGGTTTAAAATTAAAATTATACTCTCTGCTACAATATATTTTTATTTTAACTAAAAAATGAAAAATAAATAATAGTTTAAAAAAAAAGTGTGCGTCTCGGGACGCTCGACAGAAGTGATAACTTAAACTAATGTGGGTTAAAGTGAGAGCAGAGGAGCCTGCCTACTGCTACCGTATGCGTGAGAGAAAGGGACGCCAGACAGAGTGGCGCCTTAACGCGTTACGTTACGAAGTCCGGTCAGTCATGTCCAAGTCCGGTCAAAGTCGTGTCGAAGTCGTGTCAAAGTCGTGTCAAAGTCGTGTCAAAGTCGTGTCAAAGTCGTGTCAAAGTCGTGTCAAAGTCGTGTCAAAGTCGTGTCGAAGTCGTGTCGAAGTCGTGTCGAAGTCGTGTCGAAGTCGTGTCGAAGTCGTGTCAAAGTCGTGTCGAAGTCGTGTCGAAGTCGTGTCGAAATCGTGTCAAAGTCGTGTCAAAGTCGTGTCAAAGTCGTGTTGAAGTCGTGTCGAAGTCGTGTCAAAATCGTGTGAAAGACGTGTCCAAGTCGTGTCAGTCTTGTGAAAGTCCGGTTAAAGTCCGGTCCAAGCCAACTGGTCACTGTGTGACGCCATCTGGTACTTCGAAATTATCAATGTTCCACGGAGGTCGGCTAACGCTGGCTGGTCAATGGACCGCTCGCGTTACGGAACGTTTCGGTTCACCCTCCCATAAGAAGTTATCACTTCAAAAACTAAAAACACGCTTTTATAGAAAGTCTAATGCATGGTGTCCATAGTTATAATTTTATTATTGTATGCACCCCACGCTTTTTTTTTACAATAAAATACATTGTTTTATTCAAATTTATTTTCTATTTTTTAGTTAGACTTTCTATAAAAGCGTGTTTTTATTATTATTGTACTAAACTTTTTAAAATAGATATTGGGTTTTTCTATCACGAAATACTTAGTACCAGCTCTGGAATTGTGCCCAGTGTGGTGATAGGCTCGCCCGTGACAGATCATGGGACGGAAATACACTTAGCGGAATATGGGTGTATTGGTTACATATCTGCCTACTGCTTAGAGTATTATAGAGGTGAGTCCGTATGTATGTTTTCTATAACTAAAGCCGGCAAAAGGTGTTTGGGTTACCTGATAGTAACGATCTCCACCATAACACTTATTAAAGCGTACTTTTTTAACATTGAATAGTTTTTTTTTAATACACCCAACAGTCACATACATAGATAGTCCTGACCCGACAGTTCGATACGAGTCTTGTGTCGTGGGTATCAGGAACTACGAGAGACTTTCGGTCTCACAACACCCAGACCGCGAGACAAATATTTGTGGATCACACAAATATTTGTTTCGGTGCAGGGATCGAACCCGCGGCCTCTCGCTTCACAGCCGGCTACTCGCCCGCTGCGCCACGGAGGCTGTCGTTGTTATGGCAACGGCTATGGTTGCTTTAACTTTTTTATTCATTCGTAACATGAATGGATTATGCAACCCTAACGTGAGATCAGCCGATATATTGTTTTTCATAATGTTCCCATAGATAAATGGTATGTCAAAATCCGTGAGGCTATTACACGTAATGCCCATGGCCTTGGCTGTGGTGACCATGGTCGCTAATAACATCCGACGCGGACGCCGGAACAGTCCCATCATGGTGACATCGTTACCGCTTTGCATGTAATACTGATTGCTGTCAACATGGAGATTCTTCTAATAGTCTCTTGATTGGCATTATGGTATTTATGAAGTCACTTTAGGGTGTAGGGCAGTTTGAGAATATATTATATTGAAATAAAACTAATTTGAACGGATCCACCGTCCACCCCGGTCCACCCCGTGACCACGAAGGCTGAAAAGTCCTCGAAACGTCGGGATCAAAATTAATAAAAAACCGCGATAAAATCCGTTGAAATTAGTTTTCTTTCAATATAATATATTCTAAAACTACTACTAACTATTCGCATAAACGTAAGAAATCAATATATTATATACCTTCGAAAGATTGAAAGAGATAGAAAGATTAGAAAGAAAGATACCTTCGATATACGTTTTGAGATATATACGTGACAGGGAGATGGCGATGCGTGACCCGAGTCAAGCGATATCGAAAAGTCCGCTTTGTATGAAATGGAAACCGTTACTGCCGTCTCTAATGGCGATTCTGACTTTTCTAAGTTATGTGTGCATTTATGTATTAATTTTTAAACATCGCTTGCTATAATGTAGCTAGTATGCATGTAGGAAACATCGTGAGGATACTTGGATACCGGAGAATTCTCCATAAGAATTTGGATTACGTGTGAAATCTGCCGACCCGCATCAGTCCAGGGTGGTGGTCTCAGACCTAACCCCTCTCATTTGTAGAGAAGGCTCGTGCCCAGGAAATAAACAGTATATTTTATTCAGAGCTGGTATTATTATTATTAATTTATGTCTAATAAATATTGCTCATTCGCGTAACGAGGGTATGGAAGTGAATTATGTACTTTAGTAATAAAGTACCTAGTTAACATATTTAATTATTTACCACGTGTAGCGTTAACATAATATTATTACATAAACATCCACTCCAACAAAATAATGAGAAATACGGGTTTTACATTTTTTTTGGAATATGCGTAATATGTTTATATATTTTAATTTTTTTACACACATTTATGGTCAAACTTGAAACACAGATGATCGTCAAGGTGTGACTGGTATGCTTAGTTCTATAGAGCATAGATGATAGTATTCTGTTGCTATGTTTTATTTTTTGTATATTGCTTTAAGTTGCGTATATATCTAATCTTTATTTTAGGAAAAATTACATTAAACCTTTTCCTATAAGTTACTGCTGGTCTCAAATGTTGGCTATATTAAAGTTTTTTCTTTCTTTCACCCAACCGTCACACACAGTTGTATATTAATTTATGCATGCTATATAAAGGAGTCAGTCGCGGAAAATGGTCTTTTAATATTTTAAAACTTAATTGTAGCGTTTATAAGTACATGATTACTGTTAATTATACTCTACAAGAAATTATACTTATAGAAGGTTCACTGAGGAAAGAATATGTAAAGATTAACGTACATGGATATTTTAAGTAAGTAAATAAAATACTTACCAAGGCAATGCCGCCAAAATATAAAATTCCGTCCAACGTGCAAGGGACACTGAATCTCACTTCACTATTGTCGATTAACACAAGTAAGTCGATTAAACACGTAGACAAAAACGTAATTCACTTAACGTTTATGTTAACATTTTATATCGCGTCGTAGAGTCAGCGGTAGCTTCGTCACAATCTGAAACAATTATAAATATAATAATTAATTAACGAACTGGCTATCATATTCGAATAATGCTATCAAAAAAAAAAAAAACAGTTACGCGTTCGAATAGTGGTAGGTAAAACTATTATTCTTAATTTAAATATAGGTTTAATACTATTAGTATTTAAAAAAAAACGCTCGTCGGAACGTCCATGTAATGATGAATATAGTTGCATAATATCTATATTAATATGGTGTTAGTACATAACTAATATGTTATGGTCTTGTATATTTTAAGTATCATAGAGTGGACACTTGACGTGACGAAATTCCTTCGTATTATTACCGACTCATTTTATGAATATTGACTAATGCATTATTCTTGTTTGTTTCGGAATAACTAAGTGCATGTAGGCGAATATAATATATCATGTATTGTATTTATTTATTGTTTTAAATGAATACATAAATCGAATTATAATAAAACTTGCAATAACTAAATACGACCATGATAAATTGCGCTAACTTAGTAATAATCTTAGGTTTGATTAATGTACCGATTAAATCTCTTAGATATCGTAATCATTTTCTTTCAATCTAGGCTATACTATTATAACATTACTGTGGCTATACGGTTCTTAGTTTCTGATATCTATAATTCAAGGAGTCTTAGTTTGGGATCAAGAATATTAAATTTTATTCGAGTCACCTAAGTATAAAAATAATCATAATCATAACCACACTTTAACGGCTTAATGTAACATTTGAATATTGATTATCGATTAAATATTTGCATACGAATAAAGAGAAGTAGCGAGTATGCTGGTTTGAATGCGTCATCAGTTGCAAACGTGATGTTTGATTCTTTAAACAAACTTTGTGTTTGTAATACGAAAGGTCGTACTGACTTAAATTTGTGCGTATTATATAAAGAGTACAGAGTGCTGGTGGTAGGATATACATATCCGCCCGGATAGCGACCACTGTACACATGGTGTTAAAACCTGCTATAGTGATCCACACACCTTGTGTGGATCGCGTTCCAGCTTCAACCACTGTATATACGTTCTCCCGAGGGGCTTGCGACATGACTTGAAGGTTGGTTGAGGCGTGTATAGGAGTACATCATTGTATCCTGCATCGGGCATCCGCTTGTCCTGTCGCATGCCCCTCGATTTGCCTCCCTTTTCGGAGTGTGAAGAAGCATTAATACAGGGGGGCATGATTTTAGTGACCACCGATATACTCATTGTTTATCGGTGGTCACTAGGTAACTGTTTTTTGGACTGCACTGCCCCGATAAAAAAACATTCAATGCTTCGATTAGTTTTATGGAATGTTGTATATTTTGGCTCAATACAACCACAGTAGTACTTTGGTTCAGTAAGTATACTCAACAGATGACCTAAAACGCATTTTGTCGTGCGTAGGAAGAGATCAGCTGATAATTTCACTCATAGTTATGCTAAAGACTTGAATTACGCGTATATTTGTTTCTCCCTCGATTTAACTATGAAGCAAAATATGAGAAATCCTGAGAGGGTTTCATTAATGTTTTAAAGTCATATGAAATCTACGTGGATGTCTAAGTTGACGAAAGAAGTTAAAATAATAAATATAATTAAAATGATCCATGCCTAGCAGTGAGACAATTTAGTAAAGAGACTGATAATTATTGTTATTGCAAAAACCTTGCAAGAACAGGATACTGAAGCGATGTGCAGAAATTCGCATAAGTCAAGGAAGAAAGCACGAAATCAGATAAGACCTCGAAGACAGCATTTAAATTATACAAAGCATGCTCTGAGTTTTGGCGGGAATTCTGACAGTGCAGTTCATCGCTTATTTTAATTTATTTCATAAACTAGTTTAGAGTTGTATTTGTTGCATAAAAATGGTGTGGATTTGTTCAATAAACATTGACGGTGATGAACAATGTATGGAAATATTGAAATAAGTGAATTAAGAATCGCAGTGAAAGGAGTTAACACCAAAACTCCGGCAAGACCTTGAAATCGACCGCATCCGTGTTTCATCGTTCTTGTAAAAATAACTTGAGAATAATTATACTTGACACTGGCAAAATGCATAATAATGCGAAAGCCATAAATAAAAAAGAAGAAAGCATGCTCTAGACATACTATCCCGCACTCTATTATGACTGTACGTATTCGGTACAAGAACAGTTATAAGGAATTCGTTAAGAATGAAGTTATCTCACGTTCCATTATTTGTTCATGTTGAATCTGTCCAAGGTTTTACGTGCAAATTCATTGATATCCACCATCACGATGCTATTAACGTATTTTTGGTTTTGTAACCGACCTTCTTCTGTCCACGATCGTGACGGTATGTTTGCCACGCTGTTGGTGATTAGTCTGTCAATAGTACGATGGATATATGGACTGTTTGCAGTTCTTTACAGTCACGTGTATCCTTCGTGGAGACAAATGTATTTTATTTGTTGAAATAAAACTAATTTAAACGGATTTTATCGCGGCTTTTTATTAATTTTTATCCCGAAGATTCGAAAGCTTTTTAGCCTTCGTGATCAGCTTCAGTCCACCCCGTGATATGATATTAGTGAATGAGTAACATTCGCGTAAACTTAAGAAATCATTATGTATTTTATTTGCTTTTTTTTCTGAAATTCATTTCCATATTATATTCTATTTATAACATACTAATTCATATTTTGAAAATTCACACATGAGTTGTTTAGGATGCGAATTTTTGCCTGGTATGGCGATAGGCTTGCCTTCTATCATGAGACGATTGCTCTGCGAACCGTCGCTTGTTAACAATAATTGTTTGAGGAATTTTGTGGTAGTGCAAGCTTATGATGTACCCATCGGCTACTTAATTTCCCTGTCAATTATCCTATTAACATATCTTAATGTCCTTACATTAACATCATGACCTCATACTTACAATCACTTAATGCGCATTCCCATAAGCCAAATTAGGGTTACCACTCAAAGTTGTATATATTACTGGGTACTTAAGGGCCGTACACACCGAGCGCCGGGTAACGCACGACTGAACATTGCAAGCAAAAATGCTAAGCAATCAGTTGCAATACGTGCCAGATCCATGAATTTTATAAATCGCTGATGCATCGTAATTGTAACTGTTGCGAAGGCCCGCTGGCGTCGATTAGCAAACTAGTCTATTGGAACTATTTGTTTTTGTATTCTGTTGGTTTGTTCTTGAGTAATATGGTCATGTATGGCTTTAGTACTTGAGGACCAATAGGCATCAATTTAGCTTGCAATAGGACTAGGTTTAAAGTATTATTTTAACATCAGTGTCCCAAATTTAAATGTAATTGTACTGCTATGCCAAAAGGTTAAGACTCAGATTCAACAAAATTACGTCAACCATTTCATATAAGTACTAATATGAAATATTTCATATACTAGTTTCAATTTCTTATTATTACAGAAATGTCATTATTTATTATTGTTTTCAATTACAAAGTAATTATGCAACATACTGCGGTAAAAATGTCTCAACACTTAATATTTGTCGTAAAGCTACATTTAGATTGCAATCAAATATTGTAATCCATTTTAATTATATGTACCCATAAACATATCGGAGGTAGCAGACGAAACATGATTTTCACAGTTTTATTCAATTGATGAGAATAAATAATATATCTTTACTTTATCAAAAATGAATAATCCTTTATCTTTGCATTTCGTTGTTTCTACGTTTACACACACATGGACAATATCCACGTGAGGTAAACTATCGTTATTATGAAGATATGGTTACATTATGGTGTATAGATGTATATATGTTATTGAGTGACAGATGTCATACTCATAACCAAACAAATATCCTAGTATTTTCCTTTATTTTTGTAAGGTACTCGTGTTCAATGGGTATATAAGACAAAATTTATATAATGTTGATGTATAGTGAGCCATATATGGCAACTTTAAACTGTCATTGTGTTCGTAAGTTTTGTGTGTAGGCATAATTTTGATGTATTATTTGATCTGCTACACCTTATTCATTAGTATATACATCTGCTAAATTAACACACAATCCGGTATTTCTATGCAAAATCCGTAAATTGCGAGCGTACAAGGTTAGCGCACACCATCGCGTAACATCATGAGCACTCTCATGTCGAATTCCAAACATAAATGTCAAATCGAATGTGAATAGAGTGGGTGTCCTCGTCATGAATTGTTGACCTACTGGTCCGCGATGATCGCCGAAAAACACGTTTACGTAATTAATCGCGACGAATACGTAATGTTGGTGTGCACACGGCTTAAGAAATGTACGTGCATCCAACGATTTCATCTTTGCGTGCCATATCTTTACTAATGACATGTCATAATAGTTTTTGACATTTGTTTGCGCTTCTGTAAGGTTATTCAACTGTTAGCTTAAATTATGAAATATTAGTTTATGAATTTGTGTTATTTGTTCTGAAAATAGTTCTATATCATGTTAGTAATTCAAGTATTGTTGGTTAGATGTGTCAATTCAATTAAGAATGTTAGAATCTTTAGTGCTATCGTATTCTAGTCAATATATAGTCCGAAACAGAATACGAGTCAATCTCTTAATTAAAATTAGCGAATTTTAGAGATGAATTAATTTAGTGAGGTGTAAATGAATTGTCCAGGTTGCATCATTACCAAATTTTCATATGATTTATTGTTTCTGTAATATGTGTTATTGCTTAAATGCGGATTGTTGAGGAATTTGGGAAAAGACAATCACAAGAAATCAAATTCGCCAGCACTAAATAGATTAATTTAATTAACTACGTTTGATGTTTCCAAAGTCAGTGAATAAAAGACAATTTTGAAAACTCGTTATCGTAAATTCAGTACAGGTTCTAAGCCTTTAGATAACAACTTATGATTGGTGCAACGCATTTTTATGCCTAAGTGTCTCATAAAGAGTTAGACATGGACTTAGGCGTTGTCAAAATGTACCGCAAATGGAAATAAGGTTGGAAATAACCCTGAAAATTTTAAGCCTGACAGTTTTTTAACCTTTGATAACAAAGAGGGGTTTTATAAAGACTCTTTTGTCTGCGTGTGTGTATCTATTTGTGGCATCGTATGTAACGTCTGTATGTGCCCAATGGATCGATTGGAATGCTGTTTTTTTTTATTTGATAACTGGTTTAAGCCAGATGGTTCTAACTTCTGAGCTATGTTTGAAGAAGCAGTCGTTTGGAATTACATATTTTCTAATTAACATCAGGTTTTTTATATAGCAATATTCTTGTCACTATATAACCGGTTGCTTCATAATAAATAAAATAAAGTTGTTTCAATAAATGCATGAAATGTGTTGACATGAATCACAGATAATAAAGTATTGTGGCAGAGCCATTAGAAATCACATTTTATTACGAGGAAACATTGTGCGACGATCCCAACACTATAATTTGAAAACATAATGTTGATGTGTATGCATAATGGATTTGTTAATTTTATATGCAAATATTCTTTACATGTTAATACGTAGCGTATGTCCAATATATTTGGGCTTGCATAAGTCTGGTGACCGGAGGGACATAATCTATATAAATAAAAATGAATGTTTGTCTGTATGTACTTTATAGAATCGTAAACTATGTATTTGATCAAGTGATGATCATTAGCAAAGTTGTTGTGCATGAGCCCACGAAGGTTTCTGAGTACGACCAATTTTCGCCAGATGGCGCCACTGTCATTTCAATGAATTTCATATATTTGTGTAATGTCTTTCCTTCAAATTTATTTTAGGTGGTGGCGTAGCAACGCGCGCAGGGTAGTGCTATGTGCTTATAAAAATTCAACATTACAATTCTCGTCAAAATGACTACATGAGGTGAGTGCTACAAAACGATACGAAGCAACGAAGTTCAAAAACGTAGGCCTAATGTGTCCTAGAATATGCATCACAATAATAATATTTCCAATATAAAATATTGTGACTAAAATAAAAAAAGTCGTTAAAACACTTTTATAAAGGGGAACATGTTTTATTATTTCAATGTGCTATGTTTGAATTTTTATGTATTTTTTAATTATATTTTATCACTTACACAAAAGTATTCTGGGAAACAACAATAAATAGTAATATAAATAAAAAATATTATTATTATAATATAATGCCTATTCTATACCTTGTGCAGTGTGCACTCTATGAATGTGATGAACTTCGTTGCTTCGTTTCGGATTTTTAGAATAGGCGCCTCTTAAGTATAGTGCAATCCAAATATAATGTCAACAGTTAAGATACATTGCGACCCTCGACGATCGCTAAAATTATGCCGGCCAAAATATACTGCATATTCACTGGCTGACCCCGGATGCGACTATGATATAAGTACTATTTGTTATGTAAACGGATGTAAACAGCCTCGGTAATTTTGCTAGTGACTGAATGAGGTCAAGTATTCTGCAGATGACATGGTGGAATTAACTAAGATGTAAAAAAAATCGTAGTTCTTATGACTGGTCGTTACCGTTTTGCGGATTCTTAATCTGCATTTCTACACGTAAAGGAGTAAAGTTTGTTAGTTTATGACGATGTTTGAGGCTCTAGGACGTGACGTGGGTGGATCTAGGAAACATTTTGATTCTGTAAATTCTTTTAAAATTAGAATGAAATGTTTATTTCTGAGTGCTATTTGCTATTTATTAAAAGTGAGATTTCTATATCAAATCTCATTATTTCTATACATATAAACGCACTCACATCTGTAATCCATAAGCTGTAAAATAAGTCTGTAAGCCATCGCCATACCGGGCACTATTCCAGATTCCGGGCTGATACCAAGCATTCCGTGAACGAAACCCCATTATCACTTTTACCCGACTCGATGATCGAACCCGAGAGCTCAGCACAGCAGTCATACCGCATACGCATTATAACATCGCCACCGAGGCAGTCGCAGGTATCTCAATAAATAATATAGAAAACAATACGGAAATAAAAATAATATGGGAAGAAGTTGCGAGCATAAACTAGTAGTAAATACCTATACTATTACGTGAAATGTAATGAGTATGCAGAAATTATTATAATATTTTTTATGTAAAGATTATAGGGATTATGACAGTATATTTGCATGACATAATTTAATGTTTAATATGCTAAATATAATAAATGTACATACAAATGTATGAGTTGATGAGAAACTGCGCAATTGATGCGTGATCATGCAACTATTCTAAAAGAGGAAATGTACGGAATTCACCCGTCATACTTAGATAATATATCATTTGCATAAGTTTATCTTTGCATTAAAATTAATGACTCCTATATATTGACAACATCAATCTTATGTGAAAGTTAGGATTGAAAGTCTAATGAATGACGGCCAATTTCAATAAATGATCTAAAACTGAAACCACATCGATCCTAGAAAACAATTAATTAATTTAAGTAATTTTTACGGGTGACCTTCAAACCAATAAGAATACCGGAAAAGCTCTCCATAAGAATTCCGAAGGAACCTATGTGAAGTCTGCCAGCCAGCTAATGGTCAGCGTGGTGGACTAAAGTCTGACCCTTATCATTCAGTAGAGCAGGCCACTACCTAGCAGTGGGACGTGTGTAATACAGGGTCAACAGGTGTTCGTTAATCGCAATTTTCAAATCATATTTGTATCAAATTATTATTAATCTATTTCTTAACATAATCATTTGATCTTGACAATAATTTCAACATTATCAAGTGACATTGCATGCAATTTGAATTATCACGTAATTGTGGGGTCGGATTTGAAGGTTGTACTGAAGGTGACTATAACTAGAGCAGCATTAGTACAGAGCGTGATTCAAAACTCGTTCTGAAAACTATCACGTTTTGAAGGAGGACAACATTCGATAAATTTCTATATAGCTGTTAGCTATGATATATGTGGCCACGTTATTAATTATCATGTCAAAGGGTATTTGTGGTTTTTAACATATTGGGTCTGAAATAGAAATATTGAAGAAATTCTTAAAAATAAAAGAAAAGCATTTACAATATTAACATGTAGGTTGAAAGGTGTGTTGCCGGTTTCCCCCTTTTGTCTGGACTTCCAGCTTTCTAGTCTTTTCAGAACACGTACCACTAGCATCATCGGCACAACGCTTTTAGCTCTTTTTCACATAAGTTTATTATTTTGGCGGGCTAATGAACTCCTAGTTCGGACAGCAAATGGGTATGTCAAGCTTGATTGATCACAAGAAGGTAAATTTATTTCGTGACTTGTTTGCAATTAAAATATTTTAAGCATTTATAAGTTTTTTATGTCTCGTTTTTTATCTTTAATCCGCATTTTTATACAAATTTGGAACATAGTATTAGCAACACCAATTGGGAGACATGGGACGGTGGTAGGTGCGTTATGATATTTTACCTATTTTAATCGCTTCTTTCCAGCAAATAAAAATTACTAAGTAAACATTTAAAATACCTCCACACTATGCATGTTGTGTAATTTATTATAAAAATGCTTACAATAACGAACATTCTAATACTCTGAGTAACTTTAGTTAGTATTGTTCTAGTTACGTTTAGTGTAAGAGTTTGCGTGGAAAGTGATCACGGAAGTTTATTGTTGTGGAAACAATATCGATGAGGTAATTTATACAAGCACAAATAGATAAATAAAATAACAGTATCTTTCTTCTTATCCGTGTTTTATTTCAGTATTTTATCTTTTATCTTTCGTACGAAAGAAATAATGCTTACCGGAGTTTATAACTTATGTTAACGTTGTGTAAATTATAAAATCAATGTGCGATTCAATAAATAAAATTTACAACATTTTTATGTATGTTAACTCATGTTGAAATATTTATAATTGTATTCGATTAATGCTTGTACGCAATTTACGTTATTGAATTGAACTCTACATATTTTATCTTAAAAAGGCATAAACAGGTGTAGATAGGCGAAGTTCCATGCTTAAATGCAATTATTTTATCCTACTTACCAACCGGATTAAGTAGCATCTTTTCTTAATGATGGACTAGAATGAAGGACTTGAATTTATTATTCCTGCCAGGAAATAAACCTGCATTAAGGCACGGGCGTGACACAAGACTCTCAGACACGGAACAAATTGTTGTTTATGTTTTTGTTGCATTTCTAGACTCATTCAATAATTTGATTTCGGTAGATTAAGAAAAATGCTTTTATGAAGTTTTTGTTATACTAGCTATTGCTCGCGACTCCGCTTGCGTTGAATGTTCGTTTCCGAGGCTATGTTCTTGTCCAGATCATAGTCTAACTGTCTGGCAAGTTTCATCTAAATCCGTTTAGCCCTTCTGACGTGAGTGTTTACCAAATGTACAAATTCACAAACATCCAAACTTTCACATTTTTTATTTCTTGAATGACGAGACGACATTCTCCGTGTGCGTAACATTGTTGATCGTATTGAAGGAGAGCAGGCTGCAACGGCTCGGCCCCATGAAAAGGAGGTCGCCTGACTACGTTGGAAATTAAGCACCTTTCTGGTAGAAGATCCAGCGACAAACCCAAAACAAGGTGAAGGTATGCAGGGTCGAAGAACATGAGAGATTGTAAAGTTTCTGAAGTGGCCGTCTAGAACAGAGCGAGGTGATAATAGATTATAAGGAAATGTGGGACGCATAGCTAGTAAGAAAGAGAGCTTGAATGACGAGACTAGTACCGAGGTCGCTACCACTGTCTCACAGAAAATCGACGTAAAGTAGCGGCTAGCTGCTGCGTTTCGTAAGATGAGTGAAATATCCGGAGGTCCAAATTCCCCTCCCTTTCCAATGCCTTAATTATCTCTTCCCTTTGAGGTCGCCAACGCGCCTGTGATTCTTCTAGTATTGTGGGCGTACATGGACCGTGGAGATCACTTACTATCAGGTGATCCACTTGCTCGTTTGCCGGTATATGCTATTAAAAAAAACTTACGCCATTTACGTATTTATAAGTACAGATTTTGCCAGACAATCCATTAGCGTGTATGGGTGTAAAGAGTACATTTATTGGCAACACACTCACTGTCACTGTGATTTTTGTTCCTTTATTGGAATTTCCAGTTTTCGCTATCGATCTGAATTAGCAAAATACGTAATAATAGCCCATTTACATGCATAGATAATATCGCATGACAGAGGCGAGAATATAATAGAACCCTCACAACTCGAGATCGCGTCATGCAATTTGACAGCGAGAGTCCTTTGATGTGGCCTCGTAAACTAGTTTTCTTTATATTCTCGCATGTGGATTACAAGAAAGTCTTTCCGTGTAAATGTAGCTTAAGCATATGCCAGTATTTAATTTTTCTACGTTCAACTGACATATTTCGTATTTAAAATCTTTTGTCGCGCAATAAGACACGCGGTGTCATTTTTACGTATCGGTTGAAAAACCGCGTACCACAAGTTTTTTTATATTTCTGGTTGCACAATTTAAAAAATTATAATAAAATATGAATGGCGAAGTAAGTTTTCTGCGTATGACAAAGACGTTCGTTTGACCTTTATCGTGTTCCATATGTAGTTTAATGCGTAGGATTCGCTCAACGTCACTGATTTCTTTGTTTTTTATAAGGACAGCGATTTTACGTTCTAGAATTCCTTTAAAGTAAATGTCGAGACGTGAACACAAGTAAGACAATTGTAGGTCATCTTACGTACTAAAATGCAGATACATGTGTGGTTCTTCGTACGCGAGATGCCGTCTGTACTAAACTCTTTAGATATTTCTGCTGCCAAGCAGTCATGGGTAAGTAATACTGTATTTCGATTTGAAGGGCATTGAAACCATCGAAATTACAGGGTATTATTAGACATAACATCCAAAGGTTCATTCCATGCACTTTTTTGTAATTCGAATTTCTCTTCAGTTTAGACGCAGGCGTGGCGCGTGTTATCAGGCGAGCGATTTGCTCGTCGTATCATTAACACAAATACATCACGTCTAATAGTGGTGTAATAGGCGGGTACAAGTGCCTTAGCAATTAAATATTAATAGATGTTTAATCATGAGGGCACAAACCCACTTTCATGCACCCATTGCTATGGCGTTCATGTTTTTACTATGCGTTTATAAAAAAAAATGACCGAAATTACACCAGCTGCAATTCGACAAGTGTTCGTTTCGGGGCAATAATTAAATAACACGAAATAAGCGGGCCGGGCGTGCTGGTGGATGCAATGCGAAAGTAAGCGGCGCGCCAACCGGTCGCACGAAGGCCGACAGCAAGCCTGCTTTTGTCTAACGTATGCCTCTCAATTGTGAGCGACCGGCGATTTAGACCTGCGGGCCAATTCTGGTAATTAAAAATGTTCAAAATATCATTCCGATCTAGTCTCAGTGCCAAGAAAGTTGCAAGTGGCATTCCGTAAACCATTAAAACTGTAATGCAATCAAAAGTATATTGAAAGTTGACTAAATTGACATCAAAATGTAACTGAAATGATATTGTGAATTACTGAAATATAGTCAATCATATCGATATTTGTATATATGCATGGGTAATATTCTATGTAAATACGTAACAATCAAATCACAAAGTCGTAAGGAAACTTTATATATTAACAATATAAATACAATACACTATTACATACACACACATATTACACATTGCAGCTGAATCAATGTTTTTTGCACTGTGTGAACATAACCTTGTGGATAATACACTGTCCTTCCTCCTTCAGAGTCGGCTCAAGGCCTAGAATTGGTGATCCGAATTGCTTCAGTGAAATCCAGAAATAGTTCTAATTGTTTAGTCATTGTTTCACTTACACTTTACTAACAGTCCACTAATAATTAAATCACGATATTTTGTCAACTTTTAATTAGTATTTATCGCGCGCAATGGATAATCATAATTAACTTATTATAGAAATTGAAAGATACGTACTTAAATAACATACACAACAAAATTAAATCACGGAACAATAACAATAGACATTCTTTTTTAATAAAAAAATTACGGCTCTCGCTCTTAGTACTTTGAGCCTGCAATAACAAAGGTGTAATCACTGGGTGACCCACCACGACAATAAATTAACGCATATGTTTTCACTCACAATTCACAGAAGTCCGAAAAAAACGGGTTTTCAATTTAGGGGAAACATGAGAAATTACCTAATCAATGAATAAATTATAAAATCTATTAATCAAATTTTAAATTAATAACTTCGTGCTAGAGTAATAACTTTTCGATCCAATTCAAATCGCCAAAATTACTCACAATGCCAATATATTTTGTCCACTGGCAACTTTTTTTTTTTTTTTTTTATTTTATTTATGGCTCTTGCAGTACTATGCATTTAGCCAGTGTCAAGTACAATTCATTCTCAAGTTATTTTTACAAGAACGATGAAACACGGGTGCGGTCGATTTCAAGGCCTTGTCGGAGTTTTGGTGTTAACTCCTTTCAGTACGATTCTTAATTCACTTATTTCCATGTTTCCATACACTGTTCATCACCGTCAATGTTTGTTGAACAAATCCATACCACTTTTATAGAACAAACACAACTCTAAACTAGTTTATGAAATAAATTAAAATAAGCGATAAACTGCACTGTCAGAATTCCCGCCAAAACTCCGGCAACTTTATTATAACATTCGCTTTACATTTTTTATAATTTAGTCTGTGGTGGCTGACATTAGTTTGGATTTAAAATGATATCGAATTGACATCATAATGCTACTGGAATGATATTGGAACTTTAAGCGGAGCAGAATGCCACATTTTATTCAATTCGTAGTCTAATCTCAGTTTGGTTAAAGTTCAGTCTCAGTTAATGTTAAATACGAGAATTGGCCCGCTGTTAGTTTATTTTGAATTTGGAATTTGTGGATAAAGCCGGAGACAGACTGAGCCCACGTACGCAAAGTATGCAACGCTTTGTGTCGATCTATCTGGACGGTCCTTTTGCTGACATTGTGCGGTATTTGTATTGTTTTATCTGGAGAAGTTTTCAATTAAATTAATTGATCATGTATACGCCTGTAATCCCCAAAAAGGTAGTATAACCAGCACACTCACATTTCGACAAGCGTATTTCCGTCCCATGATGTGATAGTGGGCGAGCCTATTGCCATACCGGGTTATAATTCCAGACTCCGGGATCATACTGACCATTTCGTGATAGAAAAACCCAATATCACTTTACCCAACCCGGGGATTGAACCAGTGACCTTAGCACAGCAATCGTACCGTGTACAGAATACAACTACGCCACCGAGGCAGTATAAAAAAATAGATCTTGTAGACAATTTGTTCGATTAGTCTGGTTTATGGCATTGCAGAAAAATACTCTAATCAGGTTATTTAAACATGTCTTAATTACTAAAATTATGACCTTGGATGTCCAAGGTCATCTAGAATGCAGTATTTAGAAATTTAAATTAAAAATTAATTCTTGCAGCAGTAATTCAGATAAACCTCATTCGACTTTGACCTTAACTTTGCAAATTCATGCATGGAAAATGCAAATATTAAATGAAATTATGAACACCGTAATTAACTACAATTGTTAATTAACTCATTAGCGTTGGAAATTGTTGGATTAATTAATTTAAATGGATTCTAAAAATCTCATCGTGATTGCGAAAAGGTCAGTTCAATCAAATGGGGTGGATTGCAGATCATGTTTTAGATTAATTCAATAATTAATTAATATTTACAGAAAGTAAAAGTAAAAGAATTGCCCGATAGTACCAAGTATAACGCTAATATAACCTTGAGGCCATTAGTAATAGTCTCACTATTCAAAGTAATTATGCATTAGGATCCATAACATACAACGTGATTAAGAAAGGTGTGGTCATATTTAAGGGTCGTTTTAAACACATTGTGAGTCAGGTTAGGACATTACTCTATGGTTGGTTGGGGCAGGTGTATTCCAGTGCCGGCATCGGTCATCCGCCTCACTGATATAGGCCCCTTGATTTGCTTCTACCCTCTTCGGAGTGTGAAGAAGCATTTATATAGGCCGGCATGATTCTGGTGACCACCACTTATTGTTTATTGGACTGCACTTCGCTTACCATCAGGTGTAGTGCACTAACTTTAGGGTGCTCGGATAAAAAATCAATTTAATCGCAACAGTACAAAATCAGTCCTTATCGCTAATAATTTTTGTTTTGCACCAAACGTTAAGTGCAGAAATGTTGAGGCAAAAACGCATACTGCACCGCTCGTACCTCGCGCAGCCGAAACGCGAGCCTCTCGCTCCACTAGCGACGTCGCGCCGTCCTTGTCGCGTGGGCCACATGACGAAACGCATGCAGTGTTAGTAAATAATGTATTTCCAGTGCAAATATATTAGTTCTAAACATGCTCTACCAAGCGTTACAAATGTCTGTAAAGTTCAACATATTCTACAAAGTTCTACAAACTCCTTTTTTATAGATATTTAATGCTTGAAAAATCTGACAGTTGACATTCAAGCCTAAAATGAACTATTGATGGAGGAATAGCCCTATTCATATTTTGAAACTTAAACTTTTCCCTTTTTCTTGAATCCCGCACCAAATTACCTACCTAATATCTTACTATTTCAATATTCTATCTTACTCAATCTTAAAAAGTTAGTAATCGAAAGTGGAAACATAGATACAAAATGCATTCATTCCCTATTATAATGTTTTATCGATACAGGAAGCACATTTGTGGGGGCTGAATCATACA
The DNA here is from genome assembly GCA_949126905.1 of Amorpha juglandis. NCBI lineage: Eukaryota > Metazoa > Arthropoda > Insecta > Lepidoptera > Sphingidae > Amorpha > Amorpha juglandis. The sequence continues at coordinate 4,592,880 of OX421368.1, forward strand.
GAACATGGCGTGCTTTTTATCATGCACAATGTCTTACATTGTTGTGTGCTTTGTAAGAAATATATCTGTGATATTGATTATTATAATTATTAATTAATACTATGATTTTATCGAGAAAAATTATGATTAATTATTAAAGTGATTATGATTTATTTATTTAAATTCCCTCCACACCATAGACCACACACTAGAGCAGCAAACAGCAGCATTCAGTAAATGTTTTATGAAAAAACTTTATTCCACATATATACAGGATTAAACAGCATTGGAATATAGATATTTTTTGGCTCTATATTACCTCAAAAACAACTATACTACTTAAATACTTTTAAAGCTCATTTAGATATTTGTGGGGAGATAATGAGAGATTAAAGATGCGTTCGTTAAACTCATCCTGTTGCGGACTGTTTGTAATCAGGTGTGTGTACGTGCGTGCGTGTACGTGTGTGTGTTTGTTTTGAATCGGGTGTACGCTTGTACTGAGTTCAATCTGGTGTATTCTGTTGGAAGTTTTCCACGCGCTTACTAAACGTGTTTTACGGTACAAACACATTTGACATTCGGCAACATTAAATTGATGTGCCTTCGTAACTATCTTATAAGTCGAAAAATCGATTAATTAAATGTTAAGCTATTTACGTGGGGTCTTTAAACTGTTAGTATATTTCAAAGAAGCTTGAAGACTGGTCTATTTAATTTTTCATCTCTATTTTTAACGCATGCTGTGACACCTTAAAATGTTGTACATTTGAATTTATGATTGTATTTATCTTTTCCTAGAAGTAATAATGTAATAACTACTGGTTGACCAAATAAATAAATCAAGATCCTATTTTCGATTACCTTAAATGCTTAATCATAATCATATATATGTCAATTAACCCTCATTATGGATTAGGTGGCAATTTACAGAAAATCATTGTGTCCTGCTTTTTTACATAAAAAATATGGATTATTGGAATTTGAGAATATATGGTTCAAACCGAAATTCAAAACAACTTTTGAAAACTTTGTTCTAAAAAAATCTCCGTCCTCCATCCACCTGCCCTTATCCCACTCGCAGTGGGGTCGGCTAAACATTTTGTAATACGTCATGTTACCGCTTGGTTTGTAGTTTTTACGAGCTACCGCCTGCCTGGCGTCAACTATTTTGGAGACCATTTCTAAGATAATAATTATTAACCAACGATTTACCAATTTATTCTAGAAAGAATTTATTATAAAATACATATTACGATTATGTATTATTGCGGGCGGTTTCACTTTGTATGATAATATAATATAAACGTGATCAGAAGTCACGTTGTTAATTCAACGAGAATCAACTTATTAATGTAAATTAATTGGTAAAAAATGTGTAAAAGTGTTTTTGTAAGGAAGTGATTGATGATATTAGTGTGTAGTTATTTTGATTCAGTATGTAAGTTTAGAACTTTTTATTGATAAGCTGTCCAACTTCATCGACTGATGTTTAACTTGACCTTTAACCTCTGTAGTAAGAAATCATAGCAGTGTGACGATGTAACGTAAATACCTGACAAATGACGTCAATAAAAAACACCAGTAACTTTTGAACGGATAAACAGATTTTCTTGTAACATAGTTAGGCTCCATCTCAATCACACCAGCTTTGAAATAAAAAGCTGCATTTCAATAAGTCCATTCGTTTAGTTGCTACGTTGTTACACACACACACACACACACACACACACAGACACACACACACACACACACGCACGCACGCACACACACACACACACATACAGATAAAAGATTAAAACTTAAAACACCTCTCTTTTTGCGGTGGCTAAAATAGACTGAAGTCAGTCAAAATGGACATCGTGTACAATAGAAAATTAAGTTCTCTTAGTTTATTGCCTAGTGATAGTAGACGGGTCACGGCAATATTGCGGTCACTTCAACAGACTGAATGAATAGACTGAAAGAAATAACTGACTAGTATCGAGAGGTTCTGTGTTAGTAAAACAGTTTGGTACCAACTATACGCTATACAACGGCTTCAGGGTATACTACTAGACCGGCTGAGCGGCGTATAGAAATTGCGGCGCTAAGTTATGGTTAATTGACCGTAACTCAATATTGCCATCTCGCTTACTCTAAACTAGAACCCCTCTCCCGCTCTCTGTCTGTTAGCTGTCAAACTCCCGCGTTATGTGACATAATTGAACTTCGAAACAGCCCCTCTAGTAGTATACTCGAACTCCCTTTTCTGACGGAGTTTTAGGAATCTAAGTCCTTCGATCAGTCCTCCGTCAAGTCATTCCGATTCAAGAATGTATTCATTTCAGAATAATACAGCGCATTTGTTATTCTAAACGAAATCCGCAACGGATTTAAATTATTGTCTCATAAACGATTCTAATGGCCCGAATTTATGGGCAAAGAAGTTATTCAAATGTCGAACTTGTAATTCTATATACTAACAATAAGTCGGATTCAATCTTGTTTTTTTTTTTTCAATTAAGTCGCTGAATTATAAATATTTCGCATATTTTACGTTATTTTAAGAAAAAAGAGTAACGTTTTTCGAAGTTTAATCCAATTGTTATTCGAATCAAATTAAATTTTTATGAAACAGGTTTTATGCTTTATCGAATAAAATAGGCACTTATCGATAATAAGTACAGCCATGATAATCCTTAATAAATGTTTTTAACCTACGAAAAAGTACATATAACGTTTAACTCAATGAAAAATTGTTTTCTACTTTAACGTTTTATATTCATAAAGGCAACGGAATAGATCTCTGACGACAATAAGATATAAATCTTCGCGATTAAGTAAAAGTAAAATATTCGAGTCGTTAAACTTTAGCTTATCCATCATCGGATCAAAGCGGATTGAAACACGTCAACAATGTATAGAAGCAATTTAAATTGAATCGAGTACAAAGGGTCGAATACAAAAGGTTAAGCCTTTTGCGGTAAAAGATAAAATTTACTAAAAGAAAGAGTCTTTAATCGTGACTTAAAATGATCGTTAAAGTGATAATACTAAATTTAAAAAAGTATAATATTTACTCAATTTCATGAGAATATTGTTTGATGAAATATGATTTTTATAAAGATATTTTATTATTTTAATAAGGCGTTCCAATTTAGTGCCCCAAAAATTTCAATTCAGTTTTATTAGTTTAAAACAAGTCCCAAGAATATTTTGACGTAGAGATCAAACAGGTTTAATCATGTAAAAAATATATTACAATTCTGTCAACGCATTAATCAGTGATTACATCATCATATTGTAATAAATTTCATCACATCACGGCTGCAAAGGCTGATATTTAAACATAAAAACACATGTTATTTTTATACATTGAATCTTTTAAAAACTCTATCAATAAAAAGATTTGTATGTCCGTTGTTTTTCTGGGTCGTAATTTTCAAACTCACAACGAAGCTTGATATTTTTTGTTAAGAAATAGGATATTAGCTTTTTTGGATTCGAGTAGTAAAGGTAAATAAAAATATATATGAAACTTATTGCCATATAGTTTTTCTGTGCTACCAGAATATGTTATAATACGTTTTTATATCCCCATAAGGAAAATAACTTTGGCATTATCGACACTCGTTGAAGTCTTTTCTTAAGGCTCACGGTGATCTTACTTAATCTCATGTCTTGTCAAGAATAGTAACTGAAACATCATATTTTAAACATAATTTACTACATATTACATAACACTAAATACCTATATTTATTAAAACTTTTAACTAAGCAACTTGTTTAATAATAATATAAAATACTGACCTGTCCAAAAAGTAGCACACAACAACACTGGCACAAAATCCTCAAAGAAGTTCGTTCCACTGACACTTTGTTTGAAAAAAAATTCAAATTTTCAAAAAAGGAACGGTTAACGTTCCGGATTCAAAAGTCGAAGCGGCGGCGTCCGCGGTGCGCGCGCGAGTGGCGCCCGGTCACGTGCGCTCGACCACCGACCGGCGACACCTGTTACCCGACCGAATTGAGGAGGCAGGTCCACCCTGTTACTTTTTTTCCCTTTTCCGCTTCCTTTGTGTTTTATTTTTTCTACCTAAAGGAACCTCGACCCATTAGCTTCCGATCAGGTACTTCTCAGTGACTTACGTTTTTATACTTCAAGTTAACATTTTAAAATAAGTGTAACGTCAAGTAAACAGCCTTTATTCTAGAGTCATTATGCTAAACCGCCAGTCTAATGGTTAAATATAGCCTTAACCAATCCTTTCTAATTAACCAAACAGATTTGTAAAACAAAAAACAAGGACACACCAATTATACTTTCAATAAGATATTTTTGATACGGAAAAACAATTGTTTGTGTGAGGATTGTGTTGAGTGATTTTCAATACGGCCGCGTAATAGCCGTCGAGTGGCGGGTGTTGGCAAAAGCTCAGGCATGTAAGCTACCATCGCTTGGGGTTATACTCGGAATTGTGCGCGATTATCATTTACTTCGAATTTGCGCTTTTTCTTACGTTTTCAACATTCCTACTTAATCATAGACTGTGAATGACCTGTAACAATATTTTATCTGTAGCACGAGTAATATGTGTACATTTTATAAGTACACATAAACTTCAATATATTGCTGTGATTTTTTAATCTTTTCATTGACATTTAACTGTAATAAATGGTTATTTGATGAGGAAATCCTCATTCCCCTTTCCAATCCCTTATTTATCACTACCCTTTATAGATTGGCAAAGCGTCCATGATTCTTTGGTTATTGTGAGTGTTAATGGGTGGTAGAGATCACTTTATATGAGGTGACCCAGTTACTCGTTTGTTGGCCTATGCTATAATATAAACCAAATTTTAAAACAATCTAGAACTGTACTGTATCTAGTCCCATTAGCTCCTTTTTGTTGTATTTTGGAAAATTACATTTAGTTTCGCATAATTTCCTTAATAATTTAACGCACGCAATGCGTCTTGGTAAAGCATTAATGTTTTAACCTGTTCGATGACGTAGTAATGGCTGTGTAAGGCCAACCATCATTACTCCAGCTGTCTTTTTATTTCATTCCATACTTGTATTCATTTTATTTTTCTTAATAAAGTTCCTGCGAAACATAAGTAAACAAAATGACATGCATATTGTTATGGTTAAATAATACCATCGATTCAAAATTCTAAAAAAATATTTGAACTTACAATTAATTGTAATATTTATCACAACCCTGAAACAAACATTTGGGAGTTACATATTAATAACCTTGACCTTTTGCAGGTACTCTTAGATGCTAGTTAAGTCAAATTGGGGTGAATATTTTAAAGTCACGTACCTTCGAAGGTCAAATTGGAGTTAAAAATTACATTATTGAAGTCAAATATAATTGACGCTATTTCGTTCCTTAGCGTCTAGTGTCGACACCTGCGTGTATGTCTATATGTTTAAGTTAATAAACAATAATATATTCTAAGCTGTGTATTCAATTACAGTAATAGAGTCGGCGCAAGTCACGGTTGCGGCGATGGAAAGCTTTCAAATATCCGATACTGGTTGGTAATTTTGTATAATCATGATTAATAATGTACTGAACAGAGCTCCCTATATTTGGAAAGGATGGTTCATAAAACAGATAAAATATAAGACGGCAATATAAAAAATTATAACGGTGTCAATATTACGGCGAAGCGAGTTTTACGAGTGGTAGAGCCACGCTGTAGACAGTTTTGTTTACAGCATCAATGAGCCGGCTCGACCGGGTCGTTACCACTGTCTCACAGAAAACCGACGTAAAGTAGCGGATTGCTGCTGCGTTTCGTACGGTGAGTGAGATATCCGGAGGCCCATATCCCCCTTTCCCAATCCCTAATTATCCCTTTCCTTTAAGGTCGGCAACACACCCATGATTCTTCTGGTATTGTGGGTGTACATGGGCGGTGGTGATCACTTACCATCAGGTGACCCACTTGCTCGTTTTCCGGCCTATGTTATAAAAAAAAAAGCGTATCCAGATTTATTAACTTTAATGGCCGATTTCAATAAACGATCTTATTTTGATTCTCCAGATCTATCCGGAAAATCAACCAATCAAACTAAAAAAATTATGCACGTGACCTTGGATCTGTATTCTTATTGGCTTATTTGTGGGATCGATCCAGAGACTCTGTCTAAGATCGTTTAATTATAATCAGATATAAATTGATTGTTTTATGCGCTATCTGGCGGTTGAAATTTACTCGAAAATTTAAATAATCGAAATTTAATAACATTATTACAGTAAAGAATATAGAATTTTAATATCATTCTGTGTGACCCAGGAAGCGAAACTGGCCCTCACAGTCTCAATTATCACAAGTCACAAGTTCCCCAGCTGAGTTATTACATAAAGCCTGAAATCGTTACAAATTACAGCCTTATTATAAAGATATTTCGTCCAAAAAATCAGTCCAAAAGGTGTATACCATTACTGTTACTGACATTATTTACCAAAAAACAGTTCTAACACAGTTCTGTTTCAATGTCGTTTACAGAAAACACAAGAAAATACTTTAAGATTCTAGGCGACCGGTGTCATGTTAAATAGGTGAATGGAGTATACATACACCTGTGTGTACGCAGATATACATGTGGTAGGTGTGTATAGCCATAAGAGTGAGGGCATTGCTATGCGGAGCAACAGGAAGCGTTGAGGGTGACGCGCAACTGGGGCTCACCACTGGAGCGCGACCGGCAGACGTGCTGACCCTGTCTTAAGCACTGTGTAGTGTGTCAAATGTCTTTAACTTTTGGAATTCTATTTTTATATTTATGCCATGATCTTTTTGAAAGGACTTAAATATCTAGTACGTTTGGGATCTTCGCACTATTTGGGATTGTAGTCAACATAGCAGTTCGATTTTCGAATTATGCATTAAATTTAGAATGCGTTGCTAACGGCTTTATATGCATCTGTATCTCTTGTAATTAGATGTCTAAATTTTATATGACGGTTTATGACCGTTATTTACAATGCACGGTAAACGGGTCTATGAATTCGCAGTAACCTTTTAGAGATGAGCGATAGGTTGCCAAAGCGTGGGTTGTTTCAACCTGACTGTAATCATAACAACGTTCAGAAAAAGCAATGGTTCACTTTATGTAAATGTTGTTTAATTAGCTTCCAGTATTATAGTATAAAATATGAAAATGACAGTCTCCGTGACGCAGTGGGACAGTAGCCGGCTGTGAAGCGAGAGGTTGTGGACTCAATTCCTGCTCCGAGACACATGATTTTTTCGGGTCTGGGTGTTATTTCTCCCGAGAAAAGTTGACGTCTGGCAGGCGGCCGGTCGTATAACTACATGCCAATTTTTTCTGTAACACACATTTCATGAACCATTGCGTATTACAAACGCTGTTAAAGTATCAATTACAATTACCCTAAGATTTTACTAGTCGGAAGCACAGAAAAAAATTTAAGGACTGTATTTTCGAATTAAATGTCAAATTTTATGCGTACCTTTTTAAAGTCTAACTTTCGTATTATAATGCTCTTTAAATTTGTACATTTCATTGTTTCGTGTAAAGTCTGTCAATGGATTTATGCGTTCGCAGAACTTACCTCTTGGAATTCGATTTGGAAGCCTTGTGTTTCTTGTATGCAATGCATTTAGTTATCGCTCGTTTATATGCTTGCTTGTCTTTTAAAAGTTTCATTCTAGTAATAAATATTTCTTGTAATGTTGTATTCTTACAATGAAAAGTTTATATATAGGCATTTATAGTTTTTTAACCTACGAAATAAAAATAGAAGTCCTATATTCGAGTTTTAAATAAGTATTAAAGTCTCAGTATAATAGTTTTGTTTTAGGTTTTAATGTTGTTGTTGTGGCTTCGAAAGTCAGTTTACGTTTTAAAAGACTACGTAAAAATTATAAATGGTTGGTTCTTTATGAGTTTAGGTACTGAAAGTTATTGCATAAAACTTGTATGTAATAGATTAATTAAAATAGGTACTATTCCCATTCATTTCCAAGCCGTACAATAGGATTTAGACATTAAATGACATGCCATCAAATTTAAGCCTTTGACAAACAACTATGATTAATAATGTTTAGAAATATTTTAATACAATAATCAAATTATGAAATACCCCTTACGTAACTATGCAGTTGAATCCTTAACGTAGGTGTCATAGTAAATTAACATAAACTGTAGCGTGGTAACATTACGCTTCGACCTTACGTAGTTAGGGTGGGAATACAACGTCAGCGCCGCGGGGCGAATTCTTGGGTCTGGGAAACGGTTTTTTTTCGAATTCAGGTAAGAATGTGTAAGGCATTTTTTATAAATTGTGAATGGTGTACAATTTTTAACTGTTTAAAAACAGAACTCGCTGTTATGAGAAGTGCTTTAAAACAAGTGTCAAGATTTTTTATGGTTATAAAAAATTGGATTAGTTTTAAAGTGAAGTGGATTAGTGTATTTCAAGAAAACTTTAACGAGTTCTGTCGTATTGGGGTACAATAGCTGTCAAGGACTTTCTGTGATGTATACTTTAGAGCTATCTGATTATTGCAAAGATAGAATAATATTGTTGGATATGTTGTTTTATAGTATAATACTAGTACTAATATACTATAATACTAAAATATGAAGATATATTTTTTTTCGCACCACATTCGGTTAATTATTTTTGTGATGTCAATAATAGAATCATCTATACGAGACTTGGTGATACTTACAATTATGATGCCATTATCTATGCTTAGCATTATAAAAACTGTAAGTTTGTTTGTGGCGTAATCTGGTGAACTATTGCTCCGATTTTTAAATTTAATTTGTCAATGGGAAGCAATGTTATCTTTGATTACTATTTTGTATGTGTTGTTATTGCTGTGTTTCATTGCGATATAAGTGAGTATTTGGAAAGCTATTAGTGCTAGGTTATAAATAAAAGAAATAAATATAATACTTTCATGTAGGCGGAGCTGCGGCCATAATTGGTAGTGCCAGAAGTATAATAATTAGATTCCAACAAGTTTGTATTTAATCAACTTATATGTTAAATATAATCCTATTAAGTATTGAAAATTCTTTTGATCAATTTTCTAGACATGCAACGATCATCGGTGTATCATAATATGTCTAAAGTGATGCGTCAAATAAATCATTAGGAAAGAAAAAAAAAACGATACCTCGAATGACGATATTGGGAACCTCAGTGTTAAGTCCGTACTACATAGTAAGACAAGACACAGAAACGAATTTTAACAGCAGGCATCGGAAACTATTTTTTGATCTTTACAAGAAATATTACCCGAGATTAAAAACAGTCACTCTTATGCCAATAAATGTAACTTAACTAAGCCAATTATTACAAACACTGTTACAGCTTTTTGACAAAGATAATAACGCCGTAGGAGGCACAACCGTTTTAAGTCGGTGTCGTATACACCAAGCTTAACGCTACAATGAGCGTATAATAAAACCCACAAGCCGTTTCCGACGTATCTATCTGCCTACCTGCTCTTATGAATGAAAGGATGTATGAGAATCCCTCGCACCGTGATATCACTATTCAAGCATTCTCACTTTAGCTTTATTCTACGATATTGCGTAAAGCTAAGAATATTTAAGTATGTGCATGAATTTTTTATGATTACTACGGAGTAAAGGAGTGTATGTTAACAATTTGTAGGAGTTGCAGACGGTTTAAAAAGTTTTATTTAGTCTAAGGTTACGACTACTAAAGAAACGGCGATTCTTAAATGTATTTAACCACTAAACATATTTAGTAACTTCTACTTTTTATACGATCTCACGTTTCTTAAACATTTAGAGCCTTACTTATAAACGTTACTTAAGCATTGCTTATTTGAACAATCTTTAGTCCCAGTCAACGTGATTTATAAACTGTGTAGAAAGAGACGAAAATAGTGTTTTAACGAAGCAATGCTAAGAAAGTTTATAAGTAAACCCGGATATTTATATGTCTTAAGTAGTTTAAAGGGATTTATACAGAACCCTGTGCATGAGCTATATTTCTATTTGGCTGGTTTTCTATAATGAAACCCAAGGATTCGTGTGAACATTTCATTTCAACATTTCAAGATGAAGGTAGGTTATTAAAACTAAGATCTGGATGTTTTCACTTAAAGTATTAAGGTATCTTATCAGGTTACGAGTATGTGTATTTGCATGTTATTTATTTATTAGGAGATGAGGGCATACAAAAATGATAATTTTGCTCATAATTTGCTTCTTTTATTCATAAATGAATCTTAAGTGATTTATTTCATCGAATGTGATTTATAATTTATATTTCCCCGATATATAATAAACTTTAAGCGAACAAAGCCAGACGTACCGCATTTGAAATGATTCACGTGTGATTAAATTATAGAACGATATTGGAAATACCATGTTTTTTTTCTATTTTTATCAATGTTGAAATACTTGACAATGTTGAATGCAGAAACGTGTTATTGTTCTGTCGTATGCGCATATAGATGGATGTGAAGTTATGCACGTGGGCGAGTGTCCTGCATAAAAATATACAGTGAATAGAATCAGGTTTTCTTGTTGATAAGATTTTTTGGCGAATTTTGTACCAGAATAAAGACGAACAATAGAATATTATATTTAAAAGGAGGAGGTTCTCAATTCAGCGAGTTTTTATGTATGTAAATTGATTTCTCCGCCATATAAAATCCCAAGTCCCATATAAATTTTGTTAAGATCTGATGATGTACAGAGTAAAGTAATGAAACTCCTCAACGGACAACAGTTGGACAACGGACGACTGCGTCGCGAATGTGTTATTGAGTTGAAATTTACATACCATAGCTGTATGATCACTAAAAAATTAAAAATAAATAAGTTTTAACAAAACTTTTCCGTGCTTTTTTTAAGTCCATTTTTAAGTATTGTGTTCTTTGAACAGTATTGAAAAATTAGGTTTAAGTGGGCCACCAACATCGTAGGCCCAAAGTCGTAGTCGTAGCCCATATATCACCTGTACGTGTTACACTTTGCTATCCACACATATTTAGTCTAAACGCGCCTATAATTCTTCTGGTATTGTGAGCATACATAGCCGGTGGAGATCACTTACCATTCGACTCACTTGTTCGTTTGCCGGTCTTTGCTATAAAAAAATCATAAAAAAAACAACTTCAATACGCTCTACCGTAAAGTTCACGTATTGTCGCTTTAGTATTTTTACCTTACTAGTTATGATATACTTTATTATGTTGCTGTTGGCAGTATACAAATTTTACGTTTATACAGAGCATTAGCATTATACGAAAACAACGAGCAGGCACCTTAAGATCAAATACATTGTGATAACCACCAACACAAAAACTCCTACAATCCCATGAGAAGATGGCCATAAACAATGGGAGCAAAAACATTTCGCAATCGGATGAGTCATTGTAACGTACGTACGTTACTTTGAAACTATGAGTATAAGGATCAGCGCACATCTGACAGAGAACTACACCCGATAGTACTTCCATGCCGGCGTCTGGTAGACGTATCCTCCATTTATATGTACAGCATCGTATGTAGCAGACACGGACATGCTTAAGACATTAAATATATTTACATCACATATTCTTGAACCTAAACTAAGGCCTAATCCCTCTCATTTAGTAGAGGAGGCCCGTGCCCAGCAGTGGGACGTATATAATACAAGTATAGTAAAAAAAAAAAATCTTGAACCTATTATATCGAGCGCGCAGACACTGGCTGGCTTCGAATGATAATTCTTGGCAAGAATGTTTTGTCTGTACCGGTACATGTCTGCGATTGTTTGTAAGTATGGTAATACTTTAAGCATATAGTAGGGCAATTATTTCTTGTATGCTATTGTCGGCTCTACAAGATTTGAGTAATTTATTATTCGTAATAATATACGTTCATTATTATCTGCCAGGTCTGCGCTGACATTATTATCTGTTACAAACTTGTTCTGAGACATAAGGAACTCCTAATTCCAAGCAACATGAAGCTGCTTTTCAATAAATCAAATCGATTGAAAGTCCGTTCAGACGCTTCGAATCGCATACGATTAAGCAGTTGATCAACTAAAATCGAACCGTTCGAACCCTCTATTAGTTCCCAACTGCCACATTTACAGTGTCAATATATTTGCGAACATGACACACATACTCAAGTATTTTCGGTTTGTAAAATTCGGTATCGCACCTGCAGATGCATATTTGGTTTGAGCAAATATTTTAGTGAGCTGTCTGCAAATAGTGGACGCTCCTGATAATAAAAGTAGATAAACCGGTGCGATTGTAGCGTTTCGGAGAACTTGATTGAGGTGGCTTACCTGAACACTTGGTTTGAATTTTTGTAACAATGTTGATGACGTCAGCATGTTAAATTTGTGCTTTTATGTAGAATATATCTGAGTCAGACCATACGACGACTCTTCGTTTGATCATTTTTTTTTATTAAATGATGAGACCAGCAAGGCGCTCGCCTGATGGTAAGCGCCTGCCCATAAACAGAAGCAACACCACACAGAACTTTGAATTACAAAGCACTGGCACTGAACTGCGCTCGTCACCCCGAGACATAATATGTTAAGTATAGTATTATTCTGAACAAAAATTTTAGACCGAAAATTATTTTGCTTGTAGTGTGTATCCAGCAACTTCAGGCCGCAGCATAATTCTGGCGACAGTCGAGGGATGTAATGTCTATTGACGGTCGACATTATGGGTAAAACTAAATGAGCGTAATTTTATGAGTCGTGAGTCGCAGAATTTCGATAGCATAAATTTTGCTGCATTGGGTTTTGCCAGGAAGAAAAAGCACGTATAGCGAGAAATAGAGGTAGAGCCACGTGGTAGAAAGTTTTGTTTACAATATGATCGGGATTGCATCACTCGGCTCGAGGTTTTTTACACAAATAGCCCTTACTTAGATACGATTATCTTCTCCACCGCTCATGTATGCCCAGAATACCAGAACAACATGGGCGTTTCCGACCTTAAAGGAAAGGGTTAATTTGGGATTGAGAAGGGGAGGAGGGATTTGGGCCCCCAGATATCTCACCACCGTACGAAACTCAGCAGCAAGCCGCTACTTTTCGTCGGTTTCTGTGATAGTGGTAACGATCTGGTCGAGCCGGCCCATTCACACTCTAGACAAAATTGTCTACAGCGTGGCTCTACCATGCAATAAAAGCACGGAATCAAAATTGGTTATTTTTAGTTTTCCAATTGTTTATTTTTGTTAAAAATAAGTTATTTTACTATTGTTTGTACTGTAATCATCAAAATCGGTGCATAAATGACGAAGTTTTAGTCTTTACCCCATTATGGGTAGAATTTCTTCTTGGAAGTTAATAATTTCTTCTGGGTAGGTATTTAATTCCTTGCCCCGAGTATTTTTTTAATATGTTTTTATGTGTTTACAAGCTGCGGCGAGAGTTTATATGTTACCAACTATGTAGGGCTTATATAGAGCTATTCAATTTCCTAACAAATCATAATAATGATGCCCTTTGAATAAACATCAAAATACATACATACAAAATAAATAACGCGTCGGATTAGGAACGTCGTCCTTTTTTTGGCTCTTCAAATCGGTATTACACGGTTATTTGTTTCTTACGGGTCGTCATATACCCCGCTTTATAGTATAGTGTGCGTACTGGCAACAAATCGATGGCTCCTAAGTACACTATCGTATGTTTAAAACCCAACTTTACAGGAGAGCCATTTAAAGGTTTTTAAATTTGTAATTTCGTTAATTGCAAAGCCACGGACTAAATTTTTTCGTCATGTTATCTATACATCTCATGTAAAGTTGGGTTTTTAGACATACGATAGTGTACTTAGGAGCCATCGAAATATTAGAACTACGTGAATAATTACGAAGCCTTGGTTTAAGGTGAACGCTCGACCTAGCTATGACTCACTGGTACAAGGTAATGGGGCGGATTTTGATAACTTAAATATTAATTCTAAGAAATGAATCATCTTGTTAAGAGGCGCTTTGTGACGTTATAATACTTATTTTGATTGCTTGAGAAAAATTTAATTAATAAATTTTGTATGACTAATATTTGAGTGTTGGGATTCCATATTAGACATAACGATTGTTTTCCGCAAGGGGTAGGTAGAAGTACATCTAAACCACCTGCGATTTGCTAAACTTATTGCCGTCAGGATGTGATAGGTAAGAACTGTATATGTTGGGATTATCTTGGCAGAATTATTATAGATTTATTGTCTTGACAAAACAAATATTTGGTGTGAATATGACCTCAATCGTTCTATGCGTTCAAAAGCTCCAAATTGGTTACGTATAGTGACAAAGATATGATTCAGTTATTTATTTCCAATTGAATTATTTTTGTTCCGAATTTATTTTACTTGGAATATAAAGATAATATAGAGCCCTGTATGTATACACGTCCCACTGGGCACGCTATTCTCTATTGAATGTGAGGAGTTAGGCCTTATTTTGCCTTACCTGGAATATACTAAATGCAATTATTTTGATTCATTACTTACTCAATATCAATTGTACAACATAATTTGCAAAAATAATTTATTCCACTAAAGTATTAAATAAAAACATATTATTATTAGTATACAAAAAGGGTATAAAATTTATTGCCAAAAAACGTACGCAGAAAACAACTTTTTGTATCAATAATCAAACGATAAATGAACATTAGAAGATGATTATTTATCAAACAAACACATTACTTTTAATATGCTATTATAGACTTTGAAACTAATACGTAAAGTGTAATATTGGATGACAAATTTATAAAATAAATGACAGAAAACCGGTAGTATTATTTACCTCAACGATGTTTTCTTCTAAAACGTGTTTGTAAATTTCTCATATATATGTTAAGTTAAAATCCGTGTTGTAAGTGCTAAGGCGTAATCCGAGATCCTTATTATATTACAAATAAATAAAATATTACATTATTTATACGAATGTCATGTTTGTTCCGGCTTGGGATCATTCCGTTTTTTGAGTGGTAGTCATGATGCAGACAGTTGTCTACGCCCGGGTCGTTACCACTGTCTCACAGAAAATCGACGTAAAGCGTTTCATACGATGAGTGAGATATCCGTAGGCCCATTTTGATATATTAAATGTATATTTTAATTCGGGCAATAGAAAACGAGTAATTCATTTTAAGGGGCCAATGCGTTCTGGTCATGTTTTTTCTATCACAAAAGTTAAATTAAATGACGATGCTATTTTTCATGTCATATTTTTTGCGAATGTATCTAATTGTATCCGTTTCACGTATAATATCCCCAGTTTGAAACCTGTGTATATCGGATCGCTTCTTATAACCCTAAAATATTGGGTACATTTTGTGCCCTTGAAATGATTGCGTCATCTCTCCGCAGGCTTCGAGGGAAAAAGAAGCAAAATATCGACATGCAAGGTTACAAACATTTTTTAATTTATCGAGTTATTTTGAATTATGTTGTCGTGTGGTTATTTCATTGAGGATATGTTTTTACATAAAAATAAATGTTCCTTTTTTATCTTGTACGAATACATATATTATTCCTTTGATTGCGATTAAAATGTTGGTCAGTAGTTGTGTAGGCGTGACTGAGGAATTATTTAAAAAGAAGATATATATTTGTTTACAATCCTGATACAGGTATGGCGATAATGCTCTTTAATTACGATCTACTTAATAGTGTATGCATAGCAGAGGCAGTTATGATCAACTGTTACAAAGAAACAATGATAATTCCAATTACGTAACACATATGGCAAACTGACAGTTGTGCTAGCGAGATGGCATTTGCTTATGATGTGTCAAGGTGATCTTATAACCATTTGGGTCCGTTAAACCGGTCCACTGAACTTTATAACATATTATTTTCGTCCACCATCGTTTAATATTATTGTGACTCGTTTACCAAAATACATTTGCCAAAAATATCAAGTCATTGTGATTTGTTAAAAAAACTTATTGTAAATATATTGCTTAAAGATATATTAATTGAAAAAAATGTTTTGTTGTCAGTTACGCTCTAAAACACCATGTTTTATTATCGGATAAAAATAAAATGTTGTTTATTTTTTAATTGGTTTTGTTTTAATTTGCCAATTACAATGTCAAATAAAAAAATATTTATGTGCTTTAAATTGTTTAAGGAAAAAATATTAATTTCCAAACTGTGTTCCAAATATATTTGTCACGACAATATTCATTATCGATATTTGAATTTTAACGATTATAAAACAAATAACTCTTTAATTGGTGGTAAGATATTCATACCCACTGTGACCCACACACTTAAATCCAGTTCTACTGAGGGGCTTGCGACATGACTTGTTGGTTAGTTGGGGCGGGTATATGGATACATCTTTGTATCCCTGTGCCTGCATTGGTCATCCGCCGGTCCTGTCGCAGGCCCCCCGATTTGTTTCTCCCCCTTTCGGAGTGTGATGAAGCATTTATACAGGCCAGAATGATTCTGGTGACCACCAATAAACTCATTATTTGTCGGTGGTCGCTGGGTTTTTGGAATGCACTGGGCTTACCATCAGGTGTAGGAAGAGTCACAGTGCTCGGATAAAAAAACATTAGCCGTAGAAAATCCAGATATTTAATTGGCCTTTTTAAATAAACCAAAGGTTGTTATTTCCTGCATGGAAGCTCATTATGTCGATGACGTATAGGTAGCATTTTATGATAGCCCGAATAACCAGGTATTCGGGGATCTCCTGTATAAAGATTCATTTACACCATAACCTAAGGCTGACTAATTAGTGGTCCTTTTCATTGTTTTCTTTGTCTTTTTCATTGTCGTGTGTCGAATAGTTAGGTGTTAGAATAAATATTGTCACAGAGAAACATGACTACTATTGTTATTTACAATGGTATGTGGGATTAAACAATTCATATATCTTTTTCGGTTAATGGTAACATTTCAAAAATGATTCTTACTTTACAAAAGCAGGGAGATATCAAAATCCAAGGCAAGCCGCGAAATTTTTTCCACCTTATTGCAATTTTTATGACGTGAGTTTTATTTAGACTCAGGACCTGTGGTTCGAAATTTGAACCGTGAGTCGTGACTCAGCCCCGTCCGACGGGTTTCGGACTAGTGTTGGTAAATACAGTTGTAAGGTGAACCGTACTGTAGTAGACACAAGTCTAGCCTGAAGGTCTATTGCGTCCTGTGGGTCAAGCGCAGTACGTCGTCACTGGTCCTTCTGAGGTTTTATTTTAATGTTTTTTTACGTAAATTGAGGATCTGTCCGTGGTGCAGTGGGCCAATAACCCTCTGTGAAACGAGAGGCCGCGATTTTGGTTACCACACTGAGACAAATGTTTGTGTAGTCCACAGATATTTGTTTTGGGTCTGGGTGTACTTTCTCCCCAAATGGGTTGACATTAAGCAGGAGACCGGTCGTAAACCTATAAGCTAAATATTTCTGTAACATGTGTTAAAAAGCACGTAGCGCCAAACCCACTGCAGTAGAATAAGGCCAGGAGGAAGCAGAAGAAAATCTATTCGTAAATTACTTATTCTGACTGACTGATTCATCAACCTCAAATCCCTGTAAATATAATGACATAAATAAGTAAGATTATTATCAAGAAGTTATTGCTCACGAAGTGACTTTAAACATATACTTTTAAAGCATATGTTTTTATTTTTATAGTCAATATTTTTTTGGTCAAAATTACTTAAAACTAGGGTATAAATGCTCATAAAGAAAATTATTGTAACATGTATTTCGGCACTTTTATATATTTAATCCCTAAGGAAAGAAAGAAGAGACATAAAATCGTATGTAACCCGGACGGCAAGGCGGCAGAGTTACGCAGCGAGCGAGTATCTAGTGTTTCTATAATCTTAATAAGCATTCAAAACCTGTCTACGTAGGTATATTACGACGTGCAGAAGATAGAATTATACAGATCATGTATTAAAAAAACACTGTGTATTTTACGACACAGTTTGTTTAAGAATACAATAATTTATTCAAAAATGGCAATAAAATAATCTAAATTCCACTTAAATTTAAAATAATACAAATTAAATATGCACACGAATATTAAATCTATTTCATTATTAAAATTGTTATTTGAAATCGATTCAACTAATTCCTATGACTGTAATCATATATTAGAGAACGTGTGACCCTGATGGGTGCGTTCACCCTGCGTAACTGCATTCGTTGATGATATCTTAGTTCTTCTTATGCCCTGGTACTTGGAGCTTTCGCACAGGGAGTGTGTCTATCTTGTTTTCTATCACTGAAATGTATGTTGTATTAGAGAGGTTGTTTTGATTTATTATAGCGAATGCATTTATATATATCATATTTTCACATATTATTTGTCTTACTGTTATTTATGTAGCACATTATGATTTTAACTATCAGTTAACAAATAATGGTGATAGTGCTATGTGTAGGTATAACACACGAACAAAATGGCTCCATGTTAGACTCTCTGGAAGTGCTAAGTAAATTATTCTTAGGTTAAATAAACTTGATACGTGGAAAATTAAGTTCGAAAGTGCTTATTAGTCTTATAGGGTAGATTGTAATTCATTATTAAGTACTTAGTTTTTTTTCACTTTACTAGCATAAAATCATTGATACAAATGGTCAACAGTTAAACATACTAAACAGCATCTGATTGTACAGGAATTACTAACACAAATATCAAATGACGCCATCGTTCTAAGCACACATCGTACATGTTTCGTGATTATTTTATTAAACTATTTTTGAATTAAATCAGTGCCTTGTTTGATATCTCTGACCAGTTGGGTGATCTGGAATTAGTTTATGCATAAATTTATCTAGGGTTCGTAGATAAAAATGCAGGTGAAATCGGACTCTAAACTGTTTTTCAACACTGATTACAAGATATTTTTACAGATTGTTTCGTGAGACACGTACACACTACACAGTTCAACGGCCATACCTTTTCTCTGCCGTTCACTCTTATACTTCCACTCGTCAAGTCCCTCGTTCATTCCTATCCATTCAAAGTTCACTCAATCATGTAAGTTATTTATCATTCTGGTACACATTCGATCCCACATTAAGTTTTTATTAAAACAAAAATAAATTATTAGTTCAAACCATAATGCCTAGACGTTAGCAAACTTCCCAGATGTATAATAATCACGTTTAGCATATAAGAATACGTACGCGCTAAATTGTTTGGCCGTACTGAAGTCTGTACAATAACCGACACCACTCGTGGCCACTTCGGAACGAATTGTTTGAGGGGATTGTAGGAACGCATATTTTCTTCTTCGTAATCAGTATTATTGTGGCAGTGGGCAGGCAACATAGCTCGCAGAACCGATAACCGATGGGGTAGAAGGGTTCTGGAATGGAGGCCATGTACTGGCAAGCGCAGCGCTGGACGTCCACCTACAAGGTGGACAGACGACCTGATAAAGGTCGCAAGATGTCGCTGGATGCAGGCCGCTTCCAACAGGTCGGTCTGGAAATCTTTGGGGGAGGCCTATGTTCAGCAGTGGACGTCTTGTGGCTGACGATGATGATGATGATGAATCAGTATTGCTGTCCTGCTATTGGAAACAGGCATTAGCTTATGCTGTCCCATTACTGGGCATAGGACTCGCTTTATTTACACTGTTCTAGTGCGGAATACTGTGCGGTTTTTGTCCCGTCTATTTGTACCACAAGCCGGAGAGCTTGTATTGTGATCCGCAAAATGTTTGTTGTACCATATACACCACAAGGTACAGTTGTAGATTATTTTATTGTATTAGCTTGAATGATGACACGAACAAGTCGTTCGACTGATGGTGAGCGCCACGACTGCCCATAAACAGAAGGAACACTACACAGAAGTTTGAACTGCAAAATACTGTACGGCACTGGACTGCGTTCGTCATTCCTACACAAATACTGCTTGGAGTATAAGTGGACTACCAACATCTTAAATCCAAAGCCAAACTCACCGACACGTGGTACACTTTGCTGATAAACGAACAAGGCAATGGCGAAACCTGATTGCGGTTGCGGGTTGCGGGGGGTCATACGGCATGTCGCCCCATTTCATACCAATTACCGCAAAATTATGATGGGAGCAACAGCCGGGATAACGATAAGTCGAGCATAGTGGCTCGTTCAGGCAAGGCACGTTTCAGACTCAACCAGTCTACAGTCTACTCTAAGTTATAAAGAGAAAAGATTTGTATATGTAACGAATAAACTTAAAAACTACTGGACCGATTTCAAAAATTTTTTTTACCGTTAGAAACCTATATTATCACTGAGTAATATAGGCTACTTTTTATCCCGGAAAAAGCAGATCACGCGGGCGGAGCCGCGAGTAAAAGCTAGTGTATAATATGCTCAGGCCGGCATAATTCTGCCGACCACTGAGAGACGCAATGTCTTTTGACGATCGACGTTATATTTGGACTGAACTGTACTTAATATCACGTCCAAAGTGACGACCACTTTGCCGTGTCTTCACTTTGAAAAAAGAAACGACTTCTATGTTGAGTGGTAGAGCCACGCTGTAGATAGTTTTGTCTACAGCATGCGTGGGCTGGCTCGACCGGGTCGTTACCACTGTCTCACAGAAAACCGACGTAAAGTAGCGGCTTGCTGCTGCGTTTCGTACGGTGAGTGAGATATCCGGAAGCCCAAATCCCCTCCCCTTCCCAATCCCTAATTATCCCTTTCCTTTAAGGTCGGCAACGCGCCCATGATTCTTCTGGAGTTCGGCGTATATGGGCGGTGGAGAACACTTACCATCAGGTAACCCACTTGCTCGTTTGCCGACCTATGCTTTAAAAAAAATGTTAATTTTGAAGACCTTCAATTTGATATTTAGTGTTAATCGATTAAAAGATGAGCGTAAACGGTATTTACATCCTAAATTATTCTTCATGATTCATTCTAGTGACAACCAGTTCACCTCGACATTATAGATCTTCGGTTTTCCGGGTTTCCAAACATCTGTGACACAATCTTGAATCTATTCTACTCATATGATTGTGTTCTTTTATTGTTCATGCTTCTCTTTTCATTGCAATACCAATTGTTATTTATAATTGTCAAACTTTCATTTTCCTTTATGATTTCAACTACTTTATTATGGATTGTGACTTATAAATCATACAAGACTATATATAGTCCTGTACCTTTCGTAGGCGTGCGTGGGGCCAAAGCCAACACGTAGAGGCCCGTTAGATAAATTAATCTAATGTTGTGAGGTGTCACCGCCAGAAGACTATCCCTATATACATTATAGCAGTGCACCCAAGGGCTTTCGATTCGTATCAGACTATTGAAGCGATGAATAAAAAAATATACTGGTTTATTGAGGTGTTGGTGGATAAGGTAATAGACAGATAATAGACACGCTATTGGAAGCACTATGACATCTGTCTAACTTATGTTAAAACTCGGATAAAATAGTCAAGTGAAGACACGCTAACTCAAGTAGATGGGCTCCCCAAAATAGTCGCTAAAAAGCGACAAGGGCGCAACACCAGATGAGTGGAGAGGTGTCACTGGGATTTAAACAACGATTATATTTTGTCAGGAATTAGGCGGAAGATCAGAATGACAGGCAGCTAGCTATACGACGTGTTTGGATGTCTTTTGGCTATGGAAAAAAAGAAGGGAGGTTACTTGTTCGAAGAGACAGAAATAGAGATTTTTTGAATAGGAGTGTAGGTATCAAATCCAGTTCAGTCCAGTTGAGATAATTTTAAATTAAAAAAAAAGGTTAATTTCGTCATTTTTTTTTCTTTTTAATTAATTCTGGCATCTAGTAAATATAACTTTCACAAACTACTATTATGAATAATAGATGAGCTGAAGTCAAGTAGATCTGTGCTCTTTGCTGGTATGCTTTCGGAATGCGACCTTTGCCTCGGATGGCTGCAGAAAGTCTAACTTTGAGGTTATATTCATGTTTGCATTGTTTATTGTCTATGTAAGTGTGAGAGAACGTCAATATTTGTTTTCGTTTTGTTTCTGTTATTAAATGCAGTTTGCTGTAGAAAAGCGTAGCGTATTGTAGGTTTTATTGAAAATATAGCACATTTAAACATTATAAGAAATTAAAAAGTAGTTTCTAATGGTTAGTATCTAAAAAAATGTTATCGTAGAACCTTAAGAACTTCATATAAAAACAGTCATAGAAAAACAGAGCTAAGAGAGCTTATAAGTGTATACTTATTGAAGTATTTCAAGGTATATGCTATAAGTTATTTATACTCTATAACCATCATCTGGGAGGATGATGAAAGACTGTCGAGATGATTTCATTTTATAATCTTTACATAGTATAAAATGAAGTCGCTTCCGCTGTATGTTCGCTTAGATCTTTTAAACTATTCAACATATTTTAATGCAGCTTTCAACAATAGATAGAGTAATTCATGAGGAAGGTTTATATGTATATCACGCTATGGCCTATGGGAGCAGGGTAGTAACATGCAGGTGAAACCGCGAGGGACAGCTAGTATTTAATAAATTGTAATGGACAAAATGTTAATTCTGAATTTTAATTAGTAATGTTCGAACGATGGTTAATAATAAGCGTGAATCGGGCCTTTAATTTTATTATAAGGGTAAGTATTATTACAAATAACTTTAATCTTATTCCAATGAAAATAAACCGTTATCTCATTACAATCATTTTAAAATCACAAGGTTCGCAGATATCTTTAATGATTTTTACGAAAACTGTATGGAGTGTTATGTCCGTATTGTCGTATATTTCGTAGTGTTTTTTAAACAAATTCAAAAGGCATTATAAAATGTGCATATTTAAAAAAATTGTAATTCGTGGAGTTGATTTTGTAATTTATGCTTTGAGATTCTTTGTATAATAATGTATTTTGGAGGTTATGAAAACAGTTGCGTTTTTATTGTTAAAGTCCGGTTGGTAATAATTAATCAACGCTATTATTGATTCTAATTTTATAATTATATTCTAATTTTATTTATAACCGATATCGTGGAATATTAAAATCCATACATAGTCCTATCAATGTTTTAGTTATGCAAGTTTGGATGTGTCTTGAGTTTGTGTATTTGGATGTTTGTTAATCAATTACTTAACGGATCAACAGATTTAGATGAAATTGCGCACACAGGTAGGCCATAAACTAAATAAGGACATAGAATACTTTCACCCTTATAGCGTGTTCGATTCTTGCACCAAAGAGAATAGGTTTTTTGAGTTTTGGACTACCGGATTGGGGCAATTTCGTTTGAATCCGGGACGATTCTTACCTCGCGAATCCGAGGTCGCCTTTAATGCACCGAAGAGGGTTACCACGGGGTTTTTGATTGTTAGTGTAAGGTGTACATAGTCTTAGGGACTAAGCCCAGCGGTCGTCCGGATGTTTATCATCTCTTCCGAGCGACTTAACATTGGTCGTAACATCGGTAGAACCGAACATGACCGTCCTGTTTGCCCCCGGGGTGGGTTGATAGTAATAAATCACTTTTCTCCGCAATAACAATAAAACATTTAAACCCAACTAATCACGCAAATACAGCTCTGCCTATCCATTTGCTTAATTGCTATCCAGGCGAGTATCGGCCTCATTGGGCATTTGTTAGTCAAAATAATAAGTACATTTGGTACACGTGATAGAGCCACGCTGTTGTCGGTTTTTCTGCGGGACTTTGGTCCACCGGATATCTCATTCAACGTACGAAACGTAACAGCAAGTTGCCATTCCACGTTAGATTTCTGTGAGATAGTGGTGCCGTCCTGGCCGTGCCGGCCCGTTCATGCTGTAGACGAAACTATCTACAGCGAGAATCCACCACTTACAAAACAACTTGCTTAATAAGCCAATGTGTCTTCTTTGTTTTAATTCCATAATTACATTCAGAATATTTCTTAAATCCAATAGTAACTGCGATCAGCTCACTATGTTGTTGTTGTCCTCGTATGCGAGAGGCCGTCTGGTTTGGTACCATCGCTTTGTTTATGGCTGCCGCCAAGCAGCAGTCTGTAAGCATTGTTGTATTTCGGTTTAAAAGACATTAAAGCCAGTAAAATTATTGGGCATTATGAACATCTTATTTCTCGGGGTGACAAGTATAGTCTAATGCCATGCAGTAATTTGTAACTCTAAGGTCTGTGTGGTTTTGCTTCTGTTTACGGGCAGGCGTGGTGCTTACCATCAGGCGAGCGACCTACTCGCTTCGTCATTCAGCCTAGAAAAACATAAAATCAGCTATTATTAGCTAGTATTATTATTTCCTGAATTAAGTATATTGCGTTTGCCATTTCCTTAATATAAAATCGAGGTTAATATTGCAAGAAATCATATTGACAATACAACGCCTGCACGCGATCCTGATTTCCTTTATTGAGTAAAATTGTTTCAAAGGAAGCTCCTTTCAGATAGCACGCGAATGTTTGTTTCATGGTCAATTGTTCTAGAAACATGGTTGATTTTTTATATTTTTTTTTATTTATTTATTAAGATTACCAACAATTGTCACATTGATACATGTACAAATAAAATATGCTGCTTATAAATAAATTTAACTAAATGCACAACCACGAGGTAATCTCAGCATGCAAAAATTAATATTGTTAAATGGCCAGTTATTTTAGGAATAAGTTTATTTTAAAAATAAGTCGTTTAATTATAATTTTATTTGTTACAACCTTCCTAAAACTCATAAAAATATTGGAATCTGTATTTCCTTGAATAATAAAACATTTGTTGTAAAATTAAACTAATTTAATGTTCACCGTACTTATTGTTTTTTGATAACTTTTCAGTAAATTTATTGTTTTTTCGATTTCGACTATTTGCTTACCAAGATTATCAATACATGAATTTATTTCGTTTAAAACAAAAGAAAAAAAATTATAAAGTAAAGTTCAACAAACCCAGATTTATTGAATGTGTAAGAATGGGACTTTCATGTCAATATGAAATTAAAAGCTTTCTTTTTGCTGATTTATTTATTTAATCCAAA
Organism: Amorpha juglandis; assembly: GCA_949126905.1. Lineage (NCBI taxonomy): Eukaryota > Metazoa > Arthropoda > Insecta > Lepidoptera > Sphingidae > Amorpha > Amorpha juglandis. The sequence goes on from OX421368.1 coordinate 4,617,811, forward strand.
TCAAGTTACAATCTTAGTTGAATAATAATTGTTACGAAAAGTTATTTTTACATAATCGTATCCCAAACGAATTGACAATTCCAAAAAAAGGAATATTAAGCACTACTTAATTATTTGAATTTACAAGTGTTATCATAATATTGCGTGTTTTAAGTTTTACCATAATATAAGAATGGTCCGGAGTCCCTGGGGTATTTGATCCACTTGATGAGTATCAAGCTAATTTTCCGTGAGTAGCTTCGTTTCGATGAGACGCCCAACAATTCCCTATGCGAAAATTCTCTATTGTGGTAGCTAACAGAGGTAGCAAGGATAGAATATTTCGATTTGATGATACTCAAAAATTTATTATTTTATTTGTAGGACAATATGACTGTTAAATTATATGAATATTAACTAAGTAAAAACAAAAAAATCAGCTGGTTAGTAATCATACCTATTGGAAGGAGGGGCTTCCAATAGGTATCGATAACGAGGTCATAAAAAATGATTTGAATGAGCTGATTTTTTTGTTTTTACTTAGTTAATATTCATATAATTTAACAGTCATACTGTCCTACAAATAAAATAATAATTTTTTGAGTATCATCAAATCGAAATATTCTATCCTTGCTACCTCTGTTAGCTACCACAATAGAGAATTTTTGCATAGGGAATTGTTGGTCGTCTCATCGAAACGAAGCTACTCACGGAAAATGAGCTTGATACTCATCAAATGGATCAAATACCCCATGGACTCCGGACCAGAACTGTTATTTTTATGTAATTTCTATGAGAATATATATTTTGATCATCTACGTAGAAAAAGGACATAACGTCTTTTTTTTATTTGATTGAATGACGAGACGAGTAAAGTGTCGCCTGATTTTAAGCGCCACGCCTGCCCGTAAACAAAAGCAACACCACACAGAACTTTGAATTACAAAGCACTGCATAGCACTGTGTTGCCTACGATGACATGCGACATAAGATGTTAGGTCTGTGTAATGCCCAGTTATTTCACTGTGTGCAATGTCCTTGAAACCGAAACACAACAGTGCTTACTCACAGTCGGCAACGGAAGAAATAGACATAGCGGTGGTACCAACACGGCCTCTCGCATACAAGGGACGTACCACCTTGTGCATCTACCTTGTATATCTATTATAAAGTCTTATGTAATTTAAGGCATGTCTAATATAATTCAAGTCGATTCATTACTCGTAAAAACGTTACCTGTTGTCAAGAGAAACTGCCCTGGATTTTGAATAGTTGCTGTAACCAATAAAGCCGCGTCCTTGCTTTCGAAAAATTCTGAACCAATCCTGCACCAACCACTACAAATAGTACGCAACATTCTAATTTAAAATTACATTTCTGCTTTTATTACCGCTAAGTTTAAAATAAGTGTTTTAAACAGCGCAATGAAATTAATAGTGATGGTAAATTGTCGCAATTATAGCACGTAGTAGTGTCGATTAGCCAGTGTTTATTTTATAGGCTAATTATTTTCGTTCCAAATTATTTTGCAATGTCATCGTCGTCACGATATTAGACGAAATCACTTTTCTTGTTGATTGAAACTGTTTTGAAGTTAATTTTATTTATTTGTGAATGATTTGGGAAATAACCTTGTAGTAAAACCAATACAAGAACATTTCTCCATCCATTGAAAAAATATGTTGTCACCATTTTGTTACGACACAAGTTTAATTGTAGAAGTGGTAGAGCCACACTGTATATACTTGTATCGATTATATAAATGGGCCGGCTCGACCGGGTTATTACCACTATATCACAAATCAATTTGAGCTAGCAGCTTGGTGTAGCGTTTCGTACGGTGTGTGAGATATCCCGACACCAAATTCCCCCTTTTTTCGAATTCCTTAATTATCACTTTCCATAAAGGTCCCAAAGATTTCCAGACCGACTTGTTGGAAGCGGCCTGCATCCACCGACATCCTGCCACATTTATCAGGTCGTCTGTCACACTGTAAGTAGACGTCCAACGCTGCGCTCTCCGGTACGTGGCCTCCATTCCAGAACCTTTCTGTTCCATTGGCTATCGGTTCTGTTTCTGCCTATGTTCAGCAGTGGACATCCTGTGGCTGATGATGAAGATGATGATGATAAAGGTTCATGATTATTTTAGTTATGTGGGTGTTGATGGGTGGTGGAGATCACTTACATACAATGGAGATCACTTGCTTGTTTGCCGGCTTGTGTCATAAGATGCATAAGCTATGCTCATTATTACATACTTTAATGCATCTTTGTAGAATGTCGAAATTATTCTGTTCATAAGCGCTAAGCCTATTTAGCAGATCTTATAATTTCGATCACTACGCTTGGCAAGGATATCTTCTGGCATACTTGCCATAAATGTGTTTTGAAATCTAGAATGCAAATAATACACACCAAGGTATGGTCTAATGATTTACGCCATTTGCATTGCAATTTGGCGCGTTTCAAATACAACTGTTATCAATTTCGTATTGGTTTGGAATGAAGAAATAAATAATATAGCGTTTCAAGTATTTTTTTATTGTAATTCTGTTTAGTTTGCGGCTCATGCTTTTATACCTCAGTGTGACGCCAGCGATGTTCTATTTACAAGTTTTGTACCTACTATTGCACCCTCTTGCACCCGGTTCCCGGCGCCTATGATAGTGCTGCAAGCAACGTCTGTACTGATATGTACAAAAACAAATATACAATAATCTTGATGATGAGTGCTTTATATGCAGTTAGTAGTAATAGAAATATTATCCTCGTGTCGTATGAAGTTTCACTGTAATGAGTGAAACTTGCGTTTTCATTTGCTGAGATAATCAGGTGAAATGGAATCTATCAATGAGCTTCAACGGTGAGCTACAGACTTCGTAATTATGATTTCTATATGTACGTATTGTAGTTTTCATTCCTTCATGTCTTTATCACACTTTATCAAATGTTCTCGTCAAACGTCAGTGATGTGGCGTCTGAGCATTTTTATTGTGTACTACAAAAATCCACGACAGACCATTTGACAGTAACGTTACAACGATTATTACGACAGTGATTTTAAGGCGTTGTCGATGACATGATAGCGTCACTGATGCTTGTGTTTGACACTTGACGCGATCATTGGAAATCTGTCTGGAACCATATATTCGAAAAAGATTTTACTATTGATTAATTTCATTTCAATCCCATTTGCAAAATCCATACATAACGCACTCAAGCCTGTAATCCCCAAAGGGGTAGGTAGAGCTGTAACCAGTACACCCAAATTTCGCCGAGCGTATTTCCGTCCCGTAATGTGAAAGGGGGCGATTCTATCACCAACCGTGCATAATACTAGACTCCGGGCCGATTCTAAGCATTTCGTGATAGAAAACCCAATATCATTTGACTCCACCCGGGGATTGAACCCGAGACCGCAGCATAGCAGTCGTACTGTATACGCAATACAACTGCGTCACCGAGGCAGACTGCAAAATCCAATTGTGGGAAAATTTTGTTTTATAAAAAGATAACATTGCTTGATCTAAGAACTGATAGAACCTGGCTGCACAGCTATATGCGTCTTAATGTAGGTAAAACGAATTTGCCTTTGCCGATAAGTATTAGCACTTAATGTAAAAATTGTTATATTATATAGGTGTATAGATATGGATGCAAACAGTAACTTGTAATTATATACTTAAACTTTAAAATGTAACTAAACGCAGTTAAGAATTGTAATCATTAGTTAATGTTAAGAAAGGTCAGAGAAAATAAAGGCTATTACTATTATTGGTACTTAATGTAGTACATTCTGTCTTTCTGCTTGGGGGTCTAATGCCAGTATTCGCCTTTTCATTATGATCGAAATAAAATATTCAAGATTATTTAATATATTCATCTTTATGTCGCGAATTAGAATTAAAAATACGCAGCAGCAAATAAGAGTGAAACTGCGATATGGCGGGAAAATGAAGCAAAACGCAAACCAGATCCTTTTATAGTGAATTCTAAGTTGTTAGGATCGGCAAGTAGCCTGTTTAAGCATTCATTATATAGAACGGGTCTGGTAGTCCGGTTAGAGTCAACAAAAACGCAACTGGTCGCGTGTTAAAGGTTTCATCACTATGACAGTGAAATTTTAACGCAATGTGAGGTTAAGTAACTTTAAGGCAATAGAAATAGTACACGGCTAGATAGATAAATAAATATCACCCAATAGTCACACGTACAGACAGTCCTGACACCATAAATACTTATTATACTTATTATTTTGAGCCGTTTTGGTATCGCAAATCGTGTGACACTTTCTTACAACACAAAAATATTTGTCACGGTGCGGGGATCGAACCCACTGCCTCTTTTTCACAACCAGATAAGTTTTTTTATAATTTATGCCGACGAACAAGATTCTTTGAGTGTATAGCCACGCTGTAGACTATGTCTACGATATGAATAGGCCAGCTCGACCGGGTCGTTACCATTGTCTCACAGACAACCGTAAAATATTGGCTAGCTGTTGCGTTTCGTATGGTGTATGAGATATCTAGAGGCAAAATCCCCTTCATTTTTTAATCCCTTAACCTTTTTCCTTTAAGGCTGGCAACAAAATCATGACCACCCGGGTATTGTGGATATTAATGGGCGCTGGATATCACTTATCATCGGGAGCTGTCATTGTTTTCGAAAACCATCAAAACTTGTACTGGACTTCCGTAACTTGCGTAATGTTATCCATTGAAATCATACTAATTTGAACGGATTTTATCGCGGTTTTTTATTTTAAATTTGATCCCGACGTTTCGAAAGCTTTTCAGTCTTCATTGTCATGTATATACCATACAATCCGGTTAAATTAGTTTTATTTCAATGTGTTTCAATTTCAATATTCGCGTAAACATAAGAAATCATTAACATCCATCATACGGTAAGAGTAGGTGCAGTAACTAACCATGTCTGCTAGCTCGCAATGAAGATATATTAATATTTTATATATTCGTGGTATAAATTATGTTGTTTTCCAGTAATTCCATATTCATGCAAAGCAGTGGCACCAACCCAGACGGCCTCTCGCATACGAGGGATCTACCACCTTTTGTAAAGTCAAAGGTCAAACAGTAGATAGAAAAATATCTACCTACAATAGGAGATAGACATCTCTTCTGATAAATAGAACAGAGTGTGATTTTTGTGCTAGAACTTGTCATATTTTTCCTTAATGGGATTAAAAATTGGCCCCAGATTTAAACTATCGTGTGTAAAGAAGAAGAAATAATTGAAATCGATATAAAAAATGTTTTATATAATACTAGCCGGTCGTACGAGGTAGACTAATTGCAAATGACTTAGCGCTCGTGTTCTCAACAATAAAACTAAAATACGATACAGGTACAACGAGTTTTTCATTTAGCTTCGATGAGCCTCGTCAAAGGAGATCATCTGTAGATAATAATAGTCGTATAACTACATTTTAAATTAAAATTTCTATAATATGAACCGGTGGATATAAAAACGATATAGGAAAAGGTAAAGCAAATAAAGAATTTGCCAATTGCAAAGAGGCGAATAAAATTCCCCATTTAAAAAACGCTAGCAAACTAAATCTATTTTTCCTCTTTTACTTGTTATGATGTGCAAAATTACCACAGACAAAATTACTTAACGTTTAGAACTTAGGCTTTCACAATTATTACCTTTAAGGGATAGTTATTTATTTTTATGGCATTTTAAAACTCATTAGATATTTAAAAATCAAGAGCAGATTATACAGATTCTACAATTTCTGATAAGTATAAGTCAAAATAAGTAGTCAAATTCTTTACTTTAGTCTAAAAAAATAAACAGCATCATTTATTGTCAACGTATGTGTCGAGTGACTACCGTAGATCAGTCCGACTAGATACTACTGGCTAAATGGATTGTGCTAGTTTTAAGGATAGAATAACCCATCAGGCAGGGCCTATATGAATTACGGAACTGACGGCCATATAGATGAAAGTGATGGTCAAGCTAACGTTCTTTGATATTATTAAAAACTAGCAACCCGCGCCGGCTTCGCACGGGTAAACCTTTGACAAATTATATACCTATCTATTGCTGAAAACTGCATTAAAATCTGTTGATTAGTTTAAAAATCTAAGCGAAAAGACAGCGGAAGTGACTTCATTTTAAACTATGTAAAGAAGAAACAACGTAATAGTCAGATCATGTAATTTATTGTCAACATTATTTTCCGTAAGCGCCTCTATACCGATGATCGAGACTACCGTACGTGGGTCGGTAGCGCGGCGTGCGCTGACTCCACGGACTCCGGCGGTTCTTGTAGCTGGAGCACGCGATGAGACTGTTCATGGCTGGAGGGCGGGATTTTTCCACACTGAGGCCGCAGCGACGACTGAATTGATAAAATAATTGCATTTAGTATAAACAAGCATTATTTCATTCGTATATTTCAAAATTTCTTTTATGCAACTAAATGACAAGACTAGGCAGTTCGCTCATCTTATGATAAACATATCCAACCTATAAACCGTCTAATACTACCCATAAATGTACTGCATAATTCACATTCAAACTTGAACACAACATATCGGTGTGGAAGTTTTCAAGGTCTTGTTGGAGTTTTCGTGTGAATTCCTTCCAGTACGATACATAATTCACTTTTGTCAATATTTTCATACATACACTGTTCATCACCGTCAATGTTTATTGTACAAATCCATCTACACCACTTTTATACAACAAACACAACTTTAAACAAGTTTTTGAAATATATTAAAATAAGCGATGAACTGCATTGTTAGAATTCCCGCCAAAACTCGACTAACCTCTTAGTCCTCTCCGGTGCGATGTACTTATCTCCAACAAGTACACTCTCGTCCAATGTGCCGTCGAGCTGCAGCAGGTCACCGGCAGACACCGATACATCCATTTTGTACGCGCGGTCGCAACACAGGAACATGAGGACCAACACCATCTAAAATAGATTGTGGATTTATTATTCTTTCCGGATCTGGGGAAACATCCTACGGGCAGATATTATTTGCTCGCCAATTTTCGGTGTATCTTCTTTTATAGCATAGACCGGCAAACGAGTAAGTGGGTTACCTGATGGTAGGTGATCTCCACCTCTCGCCTCTCGCCTCATTAGGTGAAATAATAAAGAGCATAGGCCAATGAATTTAATCTGTGCCATGTGAGATTTAAATCCCAAATCGGGCAATCAAGATTTCTGTTTGTTTTTTCGATTCGAAAGATCACTAGTATTGATTGGGTAGGGTTTGATTGGGTTACTGGCATGAGCGTATAATTAATAAAATATGAACTAACCAGACATAAATTCAGAATGAAAACAAAAAGCGTAGAATTGCGGAATCCGATGGAGTCATACAGTAAGCCTGAGACAGTAGGACCTATGAATGCTCCTAGAGCAAACACAGAAGTCCACATCCCGGAGACCAGACCATAGGTTTCTATAGCATTCGGTAAGCCGCTTGCTCTGAAAATTATTAACAATAATAATTAATAAGAACATGATTCATATAAAAGTAGTGTCCTCTTCAAAGTCAGTATACTGACTGCCTAGGTGCCGCAGTTGTATGGCGTACTCGGTACGACTGCTGTGCTGAGGTCTCGATCCCGGGACGGCTAAAGTGTTATTGGGTTTTTATATCACAAAAATTATCAGTATCAGACCAGAGTCTGGAAATTGTGCCCGGTATGGCGATAGGCTCGCCCCCTATCACATCATGGGACAAATAAGCCCGGTGAAATGTGGGTGTACTGGTTACACCTCTGCTTATTCCTTGGGGGATAACAGGCGTGATTGCGTATGAAATGAATGATGTCACTCACCTGCTTCATATTGAGCAGTGGCAATGACATCAAGAGTTTTAAATTGCAAAGTAATGCATTACAGTGCCCTGAGCAGATTACTTACATGGCTGTATTTAAAGCGTCGGAGAACGACGCCACCAGCTGACTGCCCATTCCTAACCCGTGTAACATCAGTCCCAGCACTACAACCCACATTATTCTGAAATTAAAAAAAGGAAATAAAAGTCATTTGCACATTATTATTGGTCATAGTTCAATAATAGTTCTTTTAGATTGTAATTGAGGAATATAAAGTACAAACAAAGAACTTGAAAGCAAAAAATGTGCATTATCTATGATACATAAATTATTATAATTTATAGAACACCAAGTTGGTCAAAAATAATTCATGGGATTTAGTTTCTCAAATACTAATAATACAAGACAATAAACTAAAAAGAAATTTACTCCTGAATTAGAGACAATTAAAACTTGATTGCATAATAATGCAAAGTGAAGAAGATCCTAATTAAGCAAGTAACACCATTTAATAAAAACTCACGTAGGAGCATCGAAGAAAGGGGCAGGGCCAATAAGCATGAACCCGGCAGCGATGCATAGGCAGCCGATAGCCGTGACGTATTTGGGCCTCATGCCGGGCCGGTCACACACCCAGCCCCACACGGGAGCTGAAGCCGCGTATACACCGCCGTTGATCACAAACATTAGACCCAGGACGATTGGAGAGAATTTGAACTGTGAATGTGGGTTGAATTGTTATGCTGAATTCAAAATTCTGGAACTAATCTGGTAGTTACAGTATTGGTATAAACTACTAGCATTTTTTTCTCCACCCGCGTGACTAGCATATTTCTATACAATCATCACTTATTTAATCCCTTAGGGGTGAATTTCCAAAAATCCTTCCTTAGTGGATGCTTACAACATAAGAGGCTTCAACGGAGGCTTCAACGCTCCAAAATTACAAGTTTCAGTTTAGGCTCTGCGTTGATGAATCAGTCAGTTAGCCAGGACAAGTAATTATATATGTATAGATAGATATCCTTTCCATCCAAATAATCTCACCTGTACAGCTAAGTACAGATATAATATATAGTCGTACGCCATTTTTGTAGAATGTTGTTTTATTGTCATCATAAAATATATTAGCAATAGTATAGATTCGTCATTTGTTTTATACCAAAACTAGTATCTAAATAATGAAAATTTTCTTTCCTATTGTGAAAGAAATTATTCCTTCATGTTTAGCATAATAATATATTAATAATAATGCACTAAATTTTACCTGTCGTAGGTGCGGTTCGAGAGTAGCCTGTAAGAATCCAATGCTCATACTGGTCAATAGGATACTCATTGCTGAGAGCATCACGCCAGGTATTTTAAGCAGCGTGAACATGGTCGCTGTGAATTAAAGAACAAGAAAGTTGTTTTTTATCTTACTGCAAATTATTTTAGGATTGACGTCAGGCAGGTGGCCGGTTTTAAAAACCACAAGCTAAATTGACCCTACTGGGAGTGGGATAAGAGTGAAGTAAGGCCTAAAATTTTTATGGTGAACATAAATAGCCATTGTTCAAACAAAAAACAAATTAAATATTGTAATGTAATGTTGCGCCATGGGTTAATAAACTCAAGAGTGTACCAATGATGGTATTTAGGACTTCTTAATAATTATGATTAAATATGTCTTCCTTGAATATTACACCAAAGTAAGTATGTTAAGCAACGTCAGTTTTATAACATGTATAAATAAGTTTTCGGCAATTCATTGTGATGCATTCTAATAAAGGACTCAGAACAAACAACAGTCATGTATTAATTCAAACCTAAATATTACATGGCGACCCTGCCAGCGGTATCCATGATGGGATACCAAATGGCCTTATGGACATGGCCACCATGGCTACTTATTTTCAAGACCCTGCAAATTTAATTAGAAAAAAGAAAAATCAAATCAAGACTTAGAAGAAAGAAAATTTCAAAAAATCAATACCATGGAAAATACAACGACAACGGAGCAGCTTTCGGCCACAACGCAAAACCATAAAGAGCGTTTGGAAGATATCAAGAGAGAAGAAAGAAGGTTTGGAGGAGTCCAGGGTATAGCCCGGCCCAACCACACAACTACAGCATGAATCAGCAGCAGCGATGCCGTACGAACTCCACATCTGCACCAGCTCCGCTCGCCCCTAAGCCATCATCATCAGCCAACATTTGTCAACGCGCTCCTCAACAACAAAGTTTGAAGTAAGAATTACTTAAAGTATGTAATTTTCAAGATTTTTTTATGTTCAATATCTATTTTAATTAACTTTAATAATTTTGTTAACGAAATATTTTGTGGAAAAAAATTTGTGTTTAAGAATATGTCATGTACTGCAAACGGAATCTTAGGAGATAATTTTTTTTAAATGTTATGAAGTAGTTATTAATTATAAGGATAGTTTATTACAACTTAATAAGAATAATTAAAATATTTGAATTGAAATAAGTTATAACGATGAGTAACAGACATTCGATACCGCCTCGGTGCGATGTTATATAATAAAGTTTATGTAGGTCATGCAGTAACATCGAATGGCATTTTTCCTGACGTTAGCAAAATCGAGACATTGCGCAGTGCCAATGAACTCAGATGACGTAAAGCGATACTGTTAATTTCGCTAATTATTATAGACGGTTAATACGAAATTTTTCGTAGACGAATTTTTTTTTCAATTGTGAACCGACGTTTGTAAATCAGGATTAGGATTTTAGGATTAGGCGCGATATATTTATTATCCGATAATAGATTTAGAATTACTAGCTATCGTATAGGCAGTAAGGCATTTTAGACCGTATCTGTATGGCAGAAAGTTTAAAATCTTTAGAGATAATAAGCCATTAGTATATTCATTTAGATTAAAGAATCCTTCCAGTAGACTAACTAAGTTTGACTATACCTTGAAGAATATGATTTTGAGATCATGCACATCCCGGATCGGAATAATGCAACTGCAGGCGCACTAAGCCGACTCCCGGTATCAATGACGTGTGATGATTAAAATCTATTTGAGAACAAGTAGTTTCTGTATTGACGAGAGCACAAACTAAATGTGTGAAATCTCAGATATACATAACGGATAACAATGATTTGACAGAACAGACTTCTACCAGTAGCAGGTCTGATCAACCTGAGACTGTAGACATTCTGGAAAAAATGAATGATGTGACAGAATTGACTTTTATTAAAGACAAAGATTTTAAGAATTTGATTTGTCGTTATTCGAATAGAGGATACTGTACGCGTAGTACTATATTATTATATTTACCTAAATACTCGATCGTAATCTACCACGACGGAGTTAGCGAGAGTTTTAGGATCTATGTTCGAAAAAGAAAATATTAATGAAATGCACGTATGTACCTTCAAGTTGTACTATTACCTAAATACTCGATCGTAATCTACCACGACGGAGTTAGCGAGAGTTTTAGGATTGATGTGCGAAAAAGAAAATATTAATGAAATATTAATTACCTATAAAGAATAGGCAAAATGCAACTAATATAAAAATACTTGCAAGTCATATGAAAAGTTGCATATATAAAGGTTATAAAAATAAAGGTATATTAAGGTACCTAGAATTTAATTACAACCGATGTTGTAAGAATTAGTGATCACGAGGATAAAATAATGATATTATATGATTACTGACCAGGTATGGCGAATGATGTAATCAACGACGTTAAGAAATGCCAACAATGGCAATATAATAAAAATGACTAATCGCATCGTACAAGAGTCGATGGCATTACAAATACTGCAAGCTCAGCGGTTGAACGTAATCGTTTACTGCGAACCCAGTATGATGTCAAGCAGAGTTGTTATAGAGATAGTTAAGACAAAAATTAATGTACGATAAGAAAACTTACTCCGTAACTTATAAAAAGGGTGACCTTGTTCTTATAAAAAAAAAATAAACTGGAACTTAACTTCAAAACATCTATAACGGCCCCTACGAAGTTATTGAGGAAGTTTCTCCTAATTTTAAGATTTTAAAGGATAATTAAGAATATGTTATACATAAGAATAACACTAAGAGATATTTTAGTTAATATTAAGTACTTTTATTGTATGTTTTATAAATGTTTGGTTATCTTTGTTACTCTAAAAGAAATATGTGATGTTAAATTCCGAACTTAGTAACAGTTTGTAATAGTATTGAATTTTTTCTTAATTTTTTCTTAAAAAATTCTCTTTCCTTAAATGGGGAAGGGTAGCAGGCCCTTTTTCGGGGGAGTTGTAATGTAATGTTGCGCCATGGGTTAATAAACTCAAGAGTGTACCAATGATGGTATTTAGGACTTCTTAATAATTATGATTAAATATGTCTTCCTTGAATATTACACCAAAGTAAGTATGTTAAGCAACGTCAGTTTTATAACATGTATAAATAAGTTTTCGGCAATTCATTGTGATGCATTCTAATAAAGGACTCAGAACAAACAACACTCATGTTTTAATATCAAACTATATTATTACAATATAATGTAGTTCTAGATACCATGCCACTCTGTCATTTGCAAAAATATTTTTTATAAACCATTTCTCGACTAAATAAAATACAACGATCATTGTAAATACTTTCAGAAACAAAAGATTTCTAAAACTCACGTCCTGTAGGCCTCACGTCTTCATCTTCATGGCTTCTTGGCAACACGACGCAGCTCATGACAGCTGCACAGAATAGTGCTGAACCCAGAACCGCAAATGGTAGACTATAACCTCCCAGACCGTATAGAGCTCCACCTAATGTAGGACCTACGATCAGACCTAGACCGAAGAATGTTTCTAGTGACGCCTGGAAGAAATGTTATAGTATTGTTGGCGATGACTATGGTCTACATTTTAGTAGGAGTTTCGTTTCCTACCAACATTAAAGTGTTACAATGTATAATAATTACTTTACATTAACAATGTAACAAATACCTTAATCTACGAGTGTGATTTCTCATTTTTTTAATATTTTAAGGATATAATTAATATTTTAATAGATTTGTGCGAATGCTCCTTGTGAAATTGGGTACCTACCACAGACAACTCAACCTAGGTACCTACCCATTACAGTGCAAAAAAAATGAAAATTAACATTTATTTTTATCAATGAAAATTTTGCAATAGACGATTTCTAAATAATATGCGTTCTGTCCTTGACGATGAATATTATTAGACCTCAAAAGACTGATGAACGATTTCTATTATGATCTAAACAAACTCCAACTTCATGTAACTAATGTACTCACAAACATTGTAGCCACATTATTGGGGAACTCTTTAGCGATGATAGCGAAAGAAGCAGTGAGGAACGCAGCATTGCCCATAGCTTCTACGATTCGTATAGTGAAACTAAGTGCTATGAATGGAATGTGGTCTTCTATTTTATCTAGTAGCCTGTGGAAATAAAAATTTATTAATAATTTTATAATTTTTCATAGTGATAATCTAAGGATGTGGGTATAATTAAGGTCAGAATCATCATCAATTCAGAATTAGATTTTTGGTTATAACTCTTCAGCTAACTGTTTGGGGATATCAGCGTAATTTAGGTTCAGGGCGTTTTATATTGCAATTTTAGAGTCGCAGAACTAAGATCATGTCTAGTCCAATGATTATGCTTTTTGTGGACTATATTATCAGACTGAAGCTTGCTAATCCCACAAAAAATGTAATAACTAAAGGTTATGTCAAGTCAGAATCTCGGTACTTTCTGTTACAAAAATGTTATGTCGTCATATGCATGTCTATGATTTGTTCGGCACGGGGTAATGTGAGTAATTTGAGGTAATGATGTATGTACAAGTAAGTTTGTGAAACAATTTCAACCTTGGTTGCGTAAAAAAAGCCATTCTTACGATTTTTTGTGTAACGCCAAGGACCTTCAATAGGTTTGCTTTCATTAAGCCCTATACCACGTTTTGTGATGCGTCATAAATTTTCGAAATTCTACCTTTTGGTTTGTTGACGATGCTATCACTACTTTAACTTCAACATTACTGTGTTGTTGTTTTATGTATGTACGTAAATATAACTCCATTTAGCAACTAGCTTCTTCAAGGCAGTTGACCCTCGAAGGGGCCGAGTTAGCTCATTAGAGTAATTTAGTTTACTCGTAATTAAACACTCAGGGGTGTTATTTTTATGGTCTATCTAGGTACGAACAAATAGGACGGAAAGCTGATGGCACGACTTAACAACTTACCCAAACAATATAGCGCATGTTCCTGTAGTAAGTATGCCACCGTTGAACAATAGCTTTGGTCCCAGTTTATTGAGATGTGCTCCGTATATAGGACTGACTATAAATACCACCAACTCGAATATTCCGAAGACTAGACCGTACTCTGTTGCTGTGCATCCTTTCTTTTCAGCCTGGAAATAAAGATTGATAGATATAATTTTATGCGCTGTTCAACTTGGCCGAGTTAAAAGTAGCATCCACACTTCCGTGACATTTCGTGAAAAGCATAGCTGTCACTCGTACTACACTAATGTGGTTAGGTGTCGTAACATGCACTATCATTTCGCTGTGACCTCAAACAAAAAATGTCAAAATCTTAAATTACATGTTACGGAGAAATGTTAGCCCACTGTAAAACGAGTGGCGGCGGATTCGATTCCCACCAAGACTAATGATTATGTGATTCATAAATAATTATTTCGTCTGGGTATAATGAGACCGCAAGTTCCTTGTAGTTCTTAACATAGTGTGGGGTCAGGACTGTCTGTGATTGTTAGGTGTTTATTTATTATTTCTAATCTCTCGTACATTACAACAGTGGAGCGTGATCTGTGTTATCTCAAGAATTAGGTAGTTTATTCGAGAATAATTGGATTTAGTTCATCAACTGATAATAAGAGTTGTTTGCGTAATAATCTGCTTCGAGTCTACAAATTATTGAACAAATTGTAAAAGGTCACTGCCCTTGCTGTTTTTCAGTGGAATTGATCAGTGTTGATGTCTATTATGTTTTTTGGCCTTGTCAGTTTTACATATGATGCTATCCGATGATATATCTACAAGTCACTCACACAGGTTTAGTAAGGACTATATGCGATACTTTTTTGATATTTCGACGCATTATGACATTGTCTTACATGCTACATTAATGTGGACGAGAACTGTGACATGACACGACAAAATATTTATTAGTTTCAAAAAAATGTTTGAACGGATCGTTTGGTGACATTATGCCTAACATTTGACAACCGTCCATACTTGTGTTTTTGTTACGCGTTTGTGATACGGTCACGGCGCGGCGTCTCGATGTATCGAAACGTCGCAAATGTAGACGCACTTTTAGGATTTAGACATTTCACACAAACAAATATTGGAATTATTCAAATTAATTTTATTTCATTCCTAAAACACATTGTTTGTCATGAATATAATGCCTAATATAAAGCCTGTCAAAAACAAAGGCAGAACATATTCATCATATCTATAGAATAAAATAAAATATGAATCTCGCAAACACAGGTTTTTATCCATGATAAATATAGGAGTGTTATAGGCTGTTGTAGTGTTATAACCTCTTCGTCATGCCATTTGTCTGTCGTATCGTAGCGCCTAAAGGAATGAACAATTTTTATTTGGAAGTTGAGCTAATCGGGACCGTATTGAAAAAAATCTGTTCAGCCATTTTTAGACATTACAGATTTTTTCTAATAGATTACGGTATTATTTAACAGTGAGATTGACAAATTGTAACCTAGCACGATATTTAATTGTCTCAGATATATTACATAATATTACAAGGGTCAAAGTCTTCACGATGTGCTGGTGATTAATACAAAACACAAGTGTAATCTACAAATCATTGACCCATGTGATAGACCAGCTAACAGATTAGTAAAATATAAACCAATATTACTTATTTATTTTATTTTATTTTATTCGGAAAACTTACAGCTAGCATAAATATAATGTTACAGAAATGTGAGTAGGTATGAGAAGGCCATATAAAAGTTTTCACAGATAGAATGCATCAGAGTAATTAACTAACTCGATAGCACAATACACACAGGATATATATTAAGAATTAGTAAAAAACTTTGTATTAAACTAAGTCTTGTGATCACCCGGTTAATTAATTACGCGTGGTTTGTTAAAAACAAGAAAATGGAAACACTAAAAGTGATTTTTTATACAAAAAGAAGTTAATAATACAGCGCCTAGTGTTTGCTGTTCAATCACCAGCTGCAACTTTGCTTGTAAGGTTATCGTGCGTTGACTGATGACCGATAATTCAACTGAATGTAACCGACATTTCCATTGTAATTTATAATTCTTGGTTCAAATTTAAACACCGAAGGATTTCGTTCATAATAAAATTAATTTGTACCTTTATCTATTATTCTTGCAGTGACTTGCGTACGCACACAATGTATATTATCTTATTGTTGCCTTAATCTGAAGCAAACACTATTGGCGACAAAGTATGTAGATACTGGGTTCGATAGCCTTTTATAGCGGAGGGCAGCAAACGAGCAAGTGAGTCGTCTGATGCAAGATGCGGCAAGGGATGTTAAGGGATATGAACCTCTAGATAACCAAGCTATTGGTTTGGTGTTAAAGACCAAAGCTCGAAAAGCTGCGCTGTCTTATTCTCAACACATGCGAGTCGGCTAGACATCCTGTACAGTTCCCGCTACTTGGGGAAACCACACGGGGCTCCAAGGCTCTCCCCGAACGATGTGCTAAACCCTCGAGGGTTAAACTAGCTAAATGCTAAGCGTTGAACATTGGGGTTCTAGTAATAAACACGGTCCTTACAAAATTCTGCGCCACACATCGACCGAGACCTCTCATCGAATATCCTAGCGAGATTTATTTCTGGCAAGTTAATGTGACAAAATTAAATATAATGACGTAGTCCATTGAAATGTTACATTTTTTAGGCCTCACCTTGCGTTTCTTAGAGGAGTCAATTTTATTTTTTTGATGTGTAGGGGGGGTTAGTGTAAAGCTAAAATCAAGTTTGTGGGGTCGCCACCCTTGTCCCACGGCCGCCATCTTGAAAATAGGGGTTGAAACGGTTTTTACGATATATCTCTTAAACTATTTATCTGATAAAAAAAATTTGTTAACGTTTTTTGTTGCTAATTAAATTCTCTATAACTTTGGTCCTGTAACTTTTTGTCGTAAAACTATAAATAAAAAAGTTATAAGTGAAAATGTAATAAAGAAAAAAATAAAGATGATAATTCTCTTGACAGCCTAAGATACAAACAATTCGCCAAGGCAGTGACAAAAAGTACTTCCTCCAACACAAGACACAGAACACAGTTCTCCAGAACAATGGAAGCACACTGCGGAACATTTTAGCCCTGCTTTTCGACATCCACACATCGCTCCACAGTTTCCTTTGCATTTACAAAAGATCAATTTAAGAAGCTCAGGGGGTGCTGGAGGTTTAGAACTCTGCACTGGCATCAGTAATTTTCCACATTTTTTCCAGCCCCAGTCTTCAGGATCATTATTATTACCAAGCCACGACTGGACCTGATGGTAGACTCGGAAAGTATGAAAGCGAGCTGTGTCTTGTGTTGGAGGAAGTGAAGATAAATTAAATGTACTTTTTGTCACTGCCTTGGCGAATTGTTTGTATCTTAGGCTGTCAAGAGAATTATCACCTTTATTTTTTTCTTTATTAAATTTTCACTTATAACTTTTTTATTTATAGTTTTACGACAAAAAGTTACTGGACCAAAGTTATAGAGAATTTAATTAGCAACAAAATACGTTAACAATTTTTTTTTATCAGATAAATAGTTTAAGAGATATATCGTAAAAACCGTTTCAACCCCTATTTTCAAGATGGCGGCCGTGGGACAAGGGTGGCGACCCCACAAACTTGATTTTAGCTTTACACTAACCCCCCCTACACATCAAAAAAATAAAATTGACTCCTCTAAGAAACGCAACCAAAATGTAACTTTTCAATGGACTAACGAGGCCGTGCCGGGCGAGACAAGACTTCCGTGCACACTCACAGGGTGATGTAATTCTCGGCATGTCTCGCCTAATGTGTAGAGCGGGCTCGTCATAACACGAAATTCGAAGGCTCTAGCAATTTTTTAAAGTCAATTCGTACGAAGCTTAGACTGATAGATGATGAAAATAGAGTAGACTTAGATGAAAATAGAGTAAGAGGTTAATTATTATTGTCATGTGATAGAGGACGAAATTATCACCATATTGAGGTGAGGTTACCTATGCCGGTAACTACCAACCAAAACCCCGCGGTGGCCTTCTTCGGCGCATGTGGAGCGGTCCCGGGGTCTCCTTGGGAAAGCCAAGGATTGCTGCCGGAACCACTCCTGCGCGGTGCCGCCTGGCGGCCCGTCTGCAAATTGGGGGGGCTCAGAAGCCCCTGCACACCGAAGGACGCCCTCGGCGTCAACGGCAGCAACGAGACCGACCACCCGTGCTGCCGTCCATCTTGGGGTCGCACGTACATAGGTACTAATTGGGCGCTACGACAGCCCCCCGCTGCGCGCCCGCGACCCCCGAAGGCCCCTTTTAGTCGCCTCTTACGACAGGCAGGGGATACCGTGGTGGAATTCTCCAAACGCCCCCATTCCACAGGGCGGGAGACGCCGGTCAGTCGTCCACCCGGCGCCTCCTACGTCTCCTTTGGCGGCGAGCGGGATCGTTCTGCTCACGATCCCGCTCTGCGCTCTCCTTCTGCGAGATGACGCACTCGCAGAAGGAGGCCATCGCACGCCATGACCTCCGGCTGCCGACCATGGCAGCGTCCACGGTCGGCAGCGAGAGGTCTGCTCCGACGACTGTCCTGAGAGCGCTGCGCTCGTCGTTCCAGGCTGGACAGTCATCCAGAGTGTGTTGAGCCGTATCCTCGCGGCAGTTGCCACAATGGTGGCACACGGCAGAGTCCTCTTTTCTGATCCGGCACAGGTACGAGCCGAAACACCCGTGGCCCGTCAGTACCTGTGTCAGCCGGAATGTAGGCGTACCGTGGCGCCTGTCAATCCACTCGTTGAAGACAGGACGCGAGGTGAGGTTACCATCATAACTTTTATCAATTGAAATCAGTCGTAATGCCATGTCGGAGTTCCTAGAGCAGTGTTTCCCAACCTTTTTAGGCGATGCCCAACTTAACATTTTTTTGTTAAATTTGTCACAGATATCTAACATTGCATTTAAATAACCCAAAGCGAAAGGGTTAGAGTCGTGTCGAGTCCATTTTTAAATTGCCCCCCTTAACTATCAAATTGCCCCCCAGTGGGGCGTGGGCCCCACGTTGGGAAACACTGTCTTAGAGTGTCTTCAAAACCTTTGACACTACTTACGTTGGCCACTGACTATTCGATGTAGATAGGTGGATAAACTGGTATAATTTGATATTTGTTCGAATGTACTAACCTCTTGAGGATAGAAAGGAGCTTGAAGAGCGACACATATTGCATTACAAAAATCAGCAATTGATATCACGACAATGGTCAACCATTGTCTACGCGAGAAATCAAAACCCATTTTTAATTAAATTAAAATTTGAATCAAATGCAATTAATTGAATTGAATAATGTCCTAATTGCATTAATTTTAATCAATCAGAATTAAATAAAATTCACATTTTGCACACGCCGGGAAACTGAGCTTTGGTACCGATGTCGGGAGTGAAACTGACTCGAGAAAGATAATTATTCTGGATAACGGGTACATCATTATTATGATTTATATTTTGTAGTTGTTGCCGACCTATTGAACCTTTGATTGTATCTGATTGGAAGAAATACGTTGCTTGGTTTTATATAAATTTATTTACTTTTCTTTTATGAGATCAAGTAATGTATTATATCGTTGTATTTATATCGGAGTATTGTTTGTGAAGAACCGTGGAAACAAGAAGTAATGACCGCGAGAAAGATAAACGCGACTGAAATATCAGCATTGGATAAGACTATAATTCATATTTTTAATGACCATTAAGCGTAATAATAGTAAACAATAGATAATTATTAAATTTATTACGTGTTTTATGGCTTTCAAGTTTGGTTACTACTATAAAATAGTTTTATAGCTTTAAAACAAAAATAGTAACATTTGCTTATTCAGTATTACCACCAAGGCTCTAATTTTTTTTTATAGCATAGGCCGGCATACGAGCAAGTGGGTCATCTGATAGTAAGTGATCTCCACCGCCCATGTACGCCCACCACCAGAAGAATCATGGGCTCGTTGCCGACCTTAAAGGAATGGGATAATTAGGGATTGGGAAGGGGATGGGATTTAGTCTTCCGGATATCTCACTCACCGTACGAAACGCAGCAGCAAGCCGCTACGCCGATGTAAGGTTTTCTGTGAGACAGTGGTAACGACCCGGTCGAGCCAGCGCATTAATGATGTAGACAAAACTGTCTACAGCGTGGCTCTACCACTCAAAAAGGCGATCTCGCAAATAAGGGTATTTTAGTACTAGTTTATTCCAATTATTGTGTAAGTTTGACGCGCAATTCAGAGCTGCCTAGTTATAATTAAGAATCTTAACAGAAACAATGTATTTTGGTTGTTTATATTTTAGTGGCTCACGTGTCGACCTTGATCTCTTGCATGGTCTTGATTATCATGAAAATGGTTGTTTAACACGTGACACATATATAATCTTTCTGCCTGGCGTTATCCCGGACTGATGCCAGTGTTCACCCTCCAATAATGGGTACACTACAATAATACGACAAACTTTATTCCGACAGTCACAAATACGAATTTCAAAATACCTAAGTAGCTAAGGGGGGGGGGGTCCGCACCGGGTGTCACCTGTTTTGGGGTGACACTCGATAACTTACCATTAGATGACTCCCTTACAAGTTTGCGGGCCAAAAACAAAATTAAATCAAAATAGAATTTACTAGATTTTCTTCGGCGAGTTTTTTCTTTGCTATTTTTTTTATATATGTAGGTACATCTAACTCCTCAACGGACTACAGCGCATTCGTCGCAATTTTCATGTTGAGTTGGATTTTACATACCATAGTTGCATTTAAGATGGAAAATTGAAAAATAATTTTTTATTTTATTTAAATACTCGTTTTTCCTCGCGGCTCCCCGCGCGTGATTTGCTTTTTCTGGGATAAAAAGTAGCCTATGTTCATCAGGGATAATGAAGAATTTCTCAAATCGCTCCAGTAGTTTTTAAGTTTATTCGTTACATACATTAAACAAATCTTTCCTCTTTATAATATTAGTGTAGATGTAGCTATGTAATATTCTCGTAAACATAATAATTCATTGTAAAATATCTCTTGTTTACGAATCCGAGTCATACAGTGTGAAAAAAGAATCGTATGACACGGCCTCGTTAATTACAGTTTGTTATGTTTTCGCGTACACTTAACACAAACTCTTGGTCAAGAACCTGGGAAATAAAATAACTAACAAATAAAACAAATTTCTTTACTAATGAAAAACATAATGTCATGTTTGAAATCACGTACATATGAACTGCAGATGTTTTTTTTTACCAGCCCTGTATTATATACGTCCCTCTGCTGGGCACGGGCCTCCTCTACTGAATGAGAGGGATTAGGCCTTAGTCCACCACGCTGGCCTAATGCGGGTTGGCAGACTTCACATACCTACGAAAAATCTTATCGAGTTCTCAGGTTTCCTCACGATGTTTCCTTCACCGTTAAAGCAAGCGATAATTACCAATTAATATACATGTAACTTAGAAAAGTCAGTGGTGTATGCTCTAAAGGCTGGTTTCGAACCTGCGACTTTAGTCTCTCGACAGTCCATACCACACCCCGCTGAGCTATCGCTGCTTTTTGCAGATGTTTATGATTTTAAAATATTTTTGTATACAACTTTATTATTTTAGATCAGGACTGCTTTACACAACATGCACGTCATTAATTGACCGTCAATTTAAACAAATAATTACTTTGATTGGATTGTTCCTTATAGAATGATCATTGTCTTCATTAAATAATGAAGTGTAAATTTTTTTCCTTATATTTAAAGTCAAAACATGGATAGCGTTCGGCGAGCCTTATCAACCGTCCATGAAATCATAAGGCCATAGGTGATAGGGCAATTACCGGCTTCTACATGACGTTGTTCGCAGTCGTTTACATGTTAACTAAATATAGCCCGAATCATACGATCAGTATTTGGATCATTATAACTTGCTTGCATTGATAATAATTATACAAGTTTAATTTACTGTCGTGTTATAGAGACAGGTTTTTCTAGACATTGCGTTCTATATTCAGATGGTTAATTTATTACTGAAATAGTATATACGTTGTAGTGTCTAAAAGATAAATTATTATAGCAGTTAATAATTTTGTAATCATGAATAACGACTGACACTTTCGCAAACAATATTTTTCAAGGTGGTAGGTCCCTCGTATGCTAGAGGCCATCTGGGTCGGTACCACCGCTTTGTCTATTTCTGCCACCAAGCAACAATGTGTAAGCACTGTTGTGTTTCGGCTTGAAGGACATTGAAGCCAGTGAAATTACTGGGCATTATGAAACTTAACATCGTACGTCTTGGGGGGACGAGCGCATCGGCAGACGTAGCGCTTACCATCGGGCGCCTTGCTTATCTCGTCATAAATAAAAAAAAATAATAATAAAGCTATGCATTTGTGAACTATGTTTTTAATATCTTTCATTTATCAATTTTTTGAGTGGTAGAGCCACGCTGTAGACAGTTTTGTCTACAGCATGAATGGGCTGGCTCGACCGGGTCGTTACCACTGTCTCACAGAAAACCGACGTAAAATAGCGGCTTGCTGCTGCGTTTCGTTCGGTGAGTGATATATCCGCAGGCCCAAATCCCCTCCCCTGCCCTATCCCTAATTGTCCCTTACCTTTAAGGTCGGCAACGCGCCCATGATTCTTCTGGTGGTGGGCGTACATGGGCGGTGGAGATCACTTACCATCAGGTGACACACTTGCTCGTTTGCCGGCCTATGCTATAAAAAATAAAATAAAAAATATTCAAAGGTTATTGAAATAAAAGTTCTTTGTGGCAGAACACTTGATGGAAATTACTTAATTCTAGATCGTTATAGCATGACCATGATATATTGTCCGGTGCCTCCTGGTTTGGTGTCAGAGCTGAGATGGACTGTATGGTCTGGCTGTCTGGATTCAATTCCCAAGACGAGCCGATAAAGTACGACATTTAGTCGATGGTAAGTTTTCACAGTAACTGAGAATGTATAGAATAATTTGACTCAGCCGAAAATCGTAAAATTAGCTTTTGGCAATAGCGCCATTCATCTCGCCAACTTATATTACTGACTATATCAATATAAATATATAATGTAAATAACACCCAACATTCACACACATAGTCCTGACCCCACAGTAAGATACGAGTCTTGTGTCGTGGGTATCAGGAACTACGAGAGACTTTTTGGTCTCACAACACCCAGACCCGTAACAAATATTTGTGGATCAGACAAATATTTGTTCGGTGCGGGAATCGAACCCACGGTCTCACGTTTCACAGTCGGCTACTCGCCCACTGCGCCCCGGAGGCTGTCAATCATTATGTTTAACATGATTACCAGGAATTGGGTTGCTAATTATCCGTTTACAAAAAACCCTGCCTCAGATCTTCCTGCGAAGGCAATCAGCTGTGTTAAATCCCGTGTGCGAATAGAAGTGTGTCCGTGTGAGTGTGAGTGGTAGAGCCACGCTGTAGACAGTTTTGTCTACAGCATGAATGGGCTGGCTCGCCCGGGTCATTACCACTGTCTCACAGAAAACCGACGTAAAGTAGCGGCTTGCTGCTGCGTTTCGTACGGTGAGTGAGATATCCGGAAGCCCAAATCCCCTCCCCTTCCCTATCCCTAATTATCCCTTTCCTTTATGGTCGGCAACGCGCCCATGATTCTTCTGGTGGTGGGCGTACATGGGCGGTGGAGATCACTTACCATCAGGTGACCCACTTGCTCGTTTGCCGGCCTATGCCATAAAAAAAAAACAATACTCAGTAATGGTACAAGAATACAATGTATAGATGTTGGCTAAGACTCGTCCCATTTGTTACAGACATCCATGACATAACACTTAAGTAAATCTTTATTAATGGAGGCATAGAGCATAAAATACGGTATAATAATGTCGTACGATCCATGATCCATACATTTATTAAAAACATGACGGATTTAGGAAGTATTACAGTTGTATTGCGTATAAGGTACGACTGCTGTGCTGAGGTCTCGGGTTCAATCCCCGGGTCGGGTATGATATTGAATTTTTCTGTCACGAAATGCTCAGTATTAGCCCGGAGTCTGGAATTGTGCCCGGTATGGCATTAGGCTCGGCCCCATCACATCATGGGACGGAAATACGTTCGGCGAAATGTGTGTGTACTTGTTACACCTATGCCTACCCTACCTCGGGGATTACATATATGTATAAACACAAGCCTATATATGTATATTATATGTATACATATTATTTTAGCATTAAGAGCAATTGATTATTATTAGCTAGAATTTAGAAAATCATTTTAATAATGCATATTTAGCCCTTTTATCAGAGCATATTGCATGCATATTGTTAATGATATAATCAGATGTCTAATCATTATCTTGCACTTTGTCTTTGCGAAATGCGCGATGTACGTATTAATTATTTAACAATGATGACACTATTGTGTTCTTTGAAATGCTTTGATGACGACCTTATACGTTTATGGGTATTGGCCCCCGCGACCTTTCCTGAATACGTCCTTGGAAAATATGGTGTTGGAAAAGTGGGGAGCCCAGTCAGGGATGACGAAAATTGCGCGCGATAAAACACATCGCTCCTTGCTTTCACTTCAAACAAAATGAGACGCGCGCTAGTTTGCCCACAGCCAGTTCACGCGCCTATTCGACACTAACCGCCGAACAACGCACGCGGTCAAAACAATAAAATCAAAATAAAAAAAAAACAATTTAAAAATCGAACTTCTTTAGTGCACAAGTTTAAGTGGTTGAAGAATGGATTGATTGAAAAAAGAAAATTGTCTTTGGATTTTTATTTTTTTTATTAATTTAAAAAATAAAAAATGACCATGGCTGGCCGTTGCATGCTGTCCCTTCTGGTTTTGTGCTTGACTGTGATCTGTCACAATGGAGAGGCTGCGGAAAGTGATAACGCGCTAACAACACGTAAGTTTATCACTCTTTTTATAAACAAACATATCATATAGGTCCTTGTGACAAACAATAATTAAATTTATTTTAAAATAGGTTTCATTAAAATAAAATTAATATCCCTTCGTTGAACGTTTACGCAACCGTTAAAATTTGTAAGTAATGTAAATATTCACTCGGATTTTTAAATATACCACACTAATTTTAGAATTTCTTTTTTATGTAGACATAATTTATATACTAGTGTTAAAAAATAAATCATGCTTTAAAAAGAAATGTAAATATAACCTGTATTTTTTCTAAATTCGAATATTAACATTGAGCCAATAAATGAGTTATTGTGTCACTAAATTGACGCGCCAATAAAGCCGTGTTTCTCATATTTACACAGATTAATAAGCATAGCTAAGATAATTTTATTTGCATATGAGTTGAATAATTGCTTACGATATTACGTTGTGATATAATCTAATTTATTAGTTACTTTCAAGATATCGCGATTTGGTTATGGTCAATTTATTAATATCTTGTTGATATTTATTTTTAATTTTTGAAAAAGGTTACTATATTCGAAATGACTTTTATCCTAAAGTATTATACACTACACGTATCGTCTCCTTGGTCTAGTACCTACTTATGCTGAAAATCCGTGAGATCGGCCAATGACAATTTTTATATGAGTATTCGATTAAAAAAAGACTGAATTTGAACCCGATATGACGATAGGCTTGCCCCCTGTCGCATCACGTCGTGGAAAAATGCTTGGCGATCCTTGGGTATACTAGTTTCCTGCTAACCCCTTCGGGGACAGATGCGTGAGCTTTTGTTATGTTAAAATACGTTTATTTAAATGACGATCAATAAATAAACCTGATTTGAAGGTGTAGTGTCTAAAACCTATCCCATTTCAACCTTGCATAAGCTATTGACTTATATGTATTGTATTCAAATACAAGTTATGAAATTCACATATTGTGACCATGTCCGCCGTATGTTTGTGATGAAACGCCGTGCCGAGTTGAGTAACCTCGCCTTTTAGCCGAAATGTGACCTTTAACTCAGAGGGTGGGTTGCAGCAAAATCATCTAATAATTGCAGTAACGTTGATTTGATGCTATGAGGATTATCATCCTTAAGTAAATTGTAATTTAAGCCGTCGTAATACGTATAAAAGGCTTTATAAGTTTATGTATACAAAGTTTAAATAAATAAATAATTTAAGCCGTGAATACTACCGGAATCAGAACGTTTTGTGGAGGAAAGGAAGGATTCTACCGATAACTGTCATCAATTATCGTTTTTAACATAATATAATAGTGTGTGTTTTTTTTATTCTGAGCCTAATTTGAAAAATACAAAGGTAATTATAAACGGCTTTGACTGACTTTAGCGACTTGATAAAGCAAGAGGTTGGCAAATAAAAAAAAAATGTGAAGAACAAAAAATAAAAAGTCCAAACAATTTTGTGTCGGTGCTATAGTAAGTAGTTGTATTGTAAGCCAATGATTGATAACACAAACTCAAAATTAAATAGGCTTCTTTTTTTCTATTTTCAGATACTTTTAAATCCGTTCGTTAATGTGAGGGTTGAGAGCTCTTAAAGCGCTCACCCGAAAGTCCGGTGAAGCTGTAAAAAGATCACACATAAAAAAATCTTCACATAAAAAAAGACATCACCGTTTGCGATAAAACCGCCCATTGAATCATCCTTGTTCTTATGTTACTTCATTTGATGTGCAATAAAGAATATTCGAACTATCTACCTATCTAGGTTACTGTGACGACCTACACTAATTAGACGGTTAAAGCAGACTAAATACTAAATCTACGTTAAATAATAAGGTCGCATAGTTACGTTTGAAAATAATTCTATTTTAACAATATCTGTATGAAATAGATTCTTTTAATATGGTTCTGTGGCTTGGTCGGTGGTTAAGCAAGTTATTAAAGTAGCTAACACGTGTTTGAAGCAAATTTTAATCTACAAATAATTGCAACATTTTGAGCATTTGATATGGCGTGACAAAATTAAGAAATAATTGACAGTATATTCAGGGTCGAAAATGTGTTTGTAGTGTACAAGTATAAACTAATTAAGAAATAATATTTGTAGTGTTCGTTTATATTTATAATGATAATACTGGCGCTGTATTATACACGTCCCACTGCTGGACACGGGCCTCCTCTACCGAATTAAAGGGGTTAGGCCTTATTCCACCACGCTGGCCTAATATGGTTTGGTAGACTTCATATTACTTCATATTCATTCACGATGGCCTCAGTGGCGCATCGAGCGAGTACTCCGCTGTGAAACGAATTGTGAATTGTGAATAATTAACAATTAATACATACGTTACTTTAAATATGGAAAAATAATAGATAAATAAATAAATTTAGTGTAATTGCCGAGTGTATTTTAATGATGTATGCATATGTATGCTATGTATACATTACTTGATACTGATCTCTATACATAAATTTCTTTTATTTTTGTACTATCATTAGCGCTATTTTAATTGCCTACATGATCAATAAACTATTTCATCAAACTTACAAAAGTCAAAGGTGCATGCTCTTGGGACTGGTTTTGAACCTGTGGTTATCGTCTGCTGAGTCGGTACTACTCCCCACTTAGCTAAGGCTGCTTACAAAAATAGAATTAAATTTGGGCTACCCTAAAATAATTAATTCTCTTTCGAATTATAAAATCCGATTTCGAATCAAAGTTCCTTAAATGTCTTTTGGCGCCTCGTGTCTTCATTCTTTATTTAAATGTGCGCAAGTATCGGTGTCAAGGTTATAGTTTTTCTAGTATTTCAAAGCTAATACATATTCCAAAGTTAATAATAATACGTGACACGTAGAATAGCTTGTTCATATATTTGCTAAAAAAACCGGTGTCTTCTGATGGACATGATGTAATTATTATAGATTAATTTGCTATTACTTATGTCGATCGTATTTTGAAATATAATGTCTGACCGTTGCAAAACAAATTATATATTGTAAATATTACACAGTTTTATTTGGACTAGAAACTAATTTTAAAATAACTTTACTTTTATCGTTTATTTATGTTTCCGAGTTTCGTGCTAAGCTCAAGTGGTTACCCATACATACGACTTCGCCGGAATGCCCACATTCTCTCTCTTCTCTACAATATTCTTTTCTTTCCTCTTACACCCTGCTATCTCAAATCTCGCTTCCAATTTCTTGATACTTGATGATAGTTAATCTCCATCCCATGGTTGCCTGAAAGAGATTGTCTTGAGCGATAAGACCGCCAATTGTACTTTGGTTTCGTTGACTGTTTTTCATGTATGTATTTTTATTTCCAATGTACAATAAAGAATTATAAAAAAATCGTTTAGTTGATTATAAATCTAAGGATAAACAAGTTAAATAAAACGTGTAAAGATTTTTTATTAACTTTGAAGAAGAGACGAGCAGTTCAGCGCCATGCCTGCCCATTACCATTGAAATACATTTTTTGTATATCAATGCCATTACCAGACAAAACCACACAAATAACGACATGGCACTGGACTGCGTTCTTCACCCCGAGAAATAAGATGTTAAATCTCATTATGCTCAGTAATTTCGGTGGCTTCAATGTTCTTCAAACCTAAACAGTGCTAACATAAAACCGCTTACAAACAACTCCTTGGCCGCAGAAATAGATAAAGCGTTCGTACCAACTGAGACGATCTCTCAAATAGGAGGGACTTACCACCTGTAAGTTCTAATACTTCAAAATGTTATTATCTTAAAATATTTCTCATAAGAACATACAGGGTTACTTTTAAAACACCAACAACCTCGTAGGACTAGGTAGCTAACTCCATAAGGAACAACTTTTGTTCTAGGAGTTCGGACATAACTCAATACAAAAAGAAAAAATGATTGAATGACAGACGACTAGCGCGGCGGCTAGATAAATGGGTCAAGTTCAAAGGCATTAGCGCTGCACTCTCTTCCTCACGCTTTCCGAGGGGTTTGTTAACGCAATCTTTGCGATGCGCGTAGTGCGCGTGTTGGTGTTTTTAAAGTAACTATGTATAAGTCGATGATATCTTTCATGATATGATACAATCAGCCTTTTGTGCCATTCTGTTCTAGTGCTGGTTGGCACCCGGTACCTTCACAATTCTTGTGGAGAACTCTATGGCCACGCCGGGTCGACCGGGTTGTTACTACAATCTCACAGAAAATCGACGTGAAGTAGCAGCTTTCTGGTGCATTACGTACGGTGTGTGGGAGGGATCCCAAGGCCCAAATCCCCTCCCCCTTCCCAATGCCCTAATTATCCCTCTCCTTTAAGGTCAGCAACGCTATGATTCCTCTGGTATTGTTGATGTTTTTGTGCGGTGGAGATCACTTACAATCAGGTGACCTACTTGTTCGTTTGCTGGCCTATTTCATTACAAATCATTCTCTTTATTAAAGGGTCCAAAAACATTAGTTGTGCTCCGCTTACGAAATACATAAAATATACGTACTTGTATTTTTTTTACAAATACATGAGTACCATATAAATTAACTAGAAATTGCATTAGATAAAACGCGAACGTACGAATAAGCGCTAATTAAACTTGTTACGCATATGATACGTAGGGCTGCTCCCTTTTTAATAACTGACTAGTTTTTATTCGCAATTCCGTCTGCTTGAACATCCTATTTCTAAAAGTAGTCTATGACCTAATTCAGGATGACCTGTATCACAATGATGTCGGTGGTCCTCCTGTGGTCTACACAGGTATACCCCGTGTCTTTCGTTCAGCCATTAAGTCGTGATTGTTCGAGAAATAACCAAATTCACAACTTCTTATTTATTATAGAAGCTGCTTAGTAGGAAGTAGAATTCTAGGATTCCCAGGACAGTATTCGACACCATAGAATTTTTCTGATTATACCGGGTTCTGATCCAAAAATCCCTGTCTATGTTCGCTTTAAATTATAAACCGGTGACTCAGGAAACTCCGTACAGGGTTCTTTTAAACTGACTTTCTGAAGAAAACTGACGTTGAGTGGCACAGGAAGAAATAATATACAAAGAAATATTAAATACACAGGCACATTGAGGACCTTCTTTTTTTGAATTCGTTAAAAACTGGATCAAGACCAACGCGCCTAGGTGCCAGCCCTGATGTTACGTCACTTACATAATATTATGAAGTGGGCAGTGCGTACCTATGTCTCAAGTGACACGTTTGGAAACCATCGCCTTCCTAGCTATACGGTTACCTGCTGTTACGATGTTAATAAACGGTGCGTGGGGACTGCGTCGCTATCCATATATGGTACTTCATTACGCTTCATATACGCAAGGTCTGCACTAGTTAAGGGGTTCCTGGCAGTGGTAAACGGTTGATATGCGATTCCTACTGGCTGGCTAAGCAGCTATAGCCCAGCAAGGTGGTAGGTCCCTCGTATGCGAGAGGCCGTCTGGGTTGGCATCATCGCTTTGTCTATTTCTGCCGCTAAGCAACAATGTGTAAGCACTGTTGTGTTTCTATTTGAAGAACATTAAAGCTAGTGAAATTACTAGGCATTATGAGACCTAACATATTATGTCTCGGGGGACGAGCGCAGTTCAGTGCCATGCAGTACTTTATGATTCAAAGTTCTGTGTGGTGTTGCTTCTGTTTATGGCGTGACGCTTACCATCACGCGAGCGACTTGCTCGTCTCGTCATTCAGTTAATTAAAAAAATAAAAAACCAAGCAGTGGTACGGACTGAATATAAATGGAAATAATATGTAATCGAATTAATATCATTTCCAGAGATTACCCCTACAATCAAACTTACTAAGTCATATTTTTTTTAAATCATCTCTTTATTAAGTTAGTAAAGACTGGATTGGGTTCCATTACAATGTTCTATTGGATTCCTCTAAAATAAATTATCAATTGTTCGCAACATCGTAATAATAATAATACTAAGGCCTAATCCCTCTCATTTAATAGAGGAGGCCCGTGCCCAGCAGTGGGACGTATATTATACAGGGCTAGTATTATTATTAATAATGCTACAGCGTACAAAACACGGTTGGCCATATCGATTCATCTGTTTAATTTGAATAATAAACCAATCTGTAATGCACTCACAATCGATTCATTTTGACTTGTTGTCTCGTCCAAATTTTATTATGCATTATGTGAACGTACTGGCTATTGTTTTTAATTTCCGCGTAACTTGTACGTGTATTGGTTTGTGTCAGTTTTTATAATGTATTATACTTTTGCATAATGTTTAATCAATGTATACTTTATTATAATATATGTATGTATTAAGATATGAGGCGAAAGGGTTGTCAATTAAATCGTTTATATGTTCGTGGTGATTATGTAACCTACTCGTATCTATGATATGAATAATTTTTCTATGTAGATATTTATAGAAAAAGCATTAATAACAAGCAATTTTGTTTGCACATATTTTTGCCGACAAGTGGCACTGTTATGTTCTAGTTTGAAGGACAGTGTAGCCAAAAAAATAATGGGAATTATGAGACTTTACATTTTAAATATAATATCTTGGGGTGATGAGTGCACCAGTGTATTGCTATGTAATTCAAAATTCTGAATAGTGTTAAATGCTTCTTGGTTTATAGGCAGACTTACCATCAGACAAACGATTTTCTTATCTTGTTATTCAAGCTAATTATACTAATGTGGTGTATATTGTATTATAATTTTATCAAAATTAGTGCTCTGCTAGCGGCTTCGTACCCGTAATTTATTTCTATCAAAATAAAATATAGCTTATATCTATGATGTTTTCATATTTGCCGTACAAGACAATGACTCCATGGTATATAATAAATGGTGCTTAAAGAATCACCTGACTATCCCAAATACCAAACCATAAACAAAATAAACATCTTCTGTAAGGTCTCATAAATCATCTATTTTAGTTAGCGAATAAAGCTAGACTACGTTAATACAATGGCTAATAAAATTTACTGCCTCCATACATTCATCCTTGTGAAATTCAAACAATGAGATTGACTGCTTCGGGCATGAGTAGAATACAAGCCTGATTGGTAAGATCCAGCCTTGCAAGTCTATCTATGGCTGCATTACAGTCATTCTACGTGGCTTGATTGTAAAACGTTATGTGACAATTAATTTTATTAAGAAGGAAAAGTATTATTAGATTAGTATAGGTGCATATTAAAATGAACATAACAGCCAGTATTAAAACTATTTGAAAATTGGAAGTATGTTGGCTGAGAAACGTTCTGCCTTTGCTTTAACTCACACAAACTCGCTGGTTCGATGGGCTTTACACTATGGTCGCCGATCTACTTATCGTATGTCCTGCTGACATAAATGGGGCTATGGTGATACACCAACCTGCACTCGACCACAGCAGTGAATCCTCTCTTAACATCTTCCTGTACAGGAAATAAAGATTTTTTCCATGAAGTTAATCAATAAATGGGCTAGCTCGACCGAGTCAATACCGATGTTTCACAGAAAACCTACCGACGTAAAATAGTAGCATGGTGCGTTTCGTGTGGACAGTGAGATTTCCAGAAGCTCAAATCCCCATTGGTCTAACATCAATCAACGCGTTTTTTTTGGAAAATTGCAACTCGATCAATTATTTTATTGTGGCACTGCATTATACCTGATGGTAAGCGCAGTATAGTCCAAAAAACCAGCGACCACCGACAAACAATGAGTTTATCGGTGGTCACCAGAATCATCCCAGCATAAATGCTTCTTCACACTCCGAAGAGGTAAG
Organism: Amorpha juglandis; assembly: GCA_949126905.1. Taxonomy (NCBI): domain Eukaryota; kingdom Metazoa; phylum Arthropoda; class Insecta; order Lepidoptera; family Sphingidae; genus Amorpha; species Amorpha juglandis. The sequence continues at coordinate 4,650,534 of OX421368.1, forward strand.
AAGCAAATCGAGGGGCCTGCAGGCGGATGACCGATGCAAGCACTGGGATACAATGGGTATGTACCCCTATATTCGTGCCAAACAACCATAAAGTCATGTCGACAAAATATGGATATAAGTAGTTTTGCGCTAATTATCACAATTGATACATAATTTTTTTTTTTTTTTTTTTTTTATCCTGGCACGGCAAAGTGACTACGCTACACCTGATGGTAAGTGTAGCGCAATCCAAGAATATTGTCGACCAACGATAAACAATGTGTTCATCGTTGGTCGGCAAGATCATGCTGGCCTGCTAAAGGGCCAAGGGGAGGGGAAGGAAAAAGGGATGGGAAAAGGGTGAGGATCAGGGGGCAAGCCCCCTGGGGAGAACCGGATATACACTGGCTGACCCTGGAACGCGACCCACACAAGGTAGGCCACTATGGCAGGCTTTAGCACCAGTGTACGGTGGTCGCTATCCGGTCGGATACAAGTATCCTCCCACCAGCAAAATTGATAACAATTAAATTTGATAACAACCAAGGCCTGAAGTTACTGGATATACACATACATATATACATGGATCTCGGAACGCGACCCACATCAACCACGCATCATGGCCGCTTATTACCATGTGTACGGGGCTATCCATGGTTACAAAAATATCAGGTACCCTCCCAACAGCTACTCGGTTGCCGGTATATGCTATAGAAGTATCTTCAGTTATCTCCCGTTGTTATAACTGAATTATTATTACTAATTCCCGTTACCATCTTAAAAACAGATTACAATCTCAAATAAGGCCAGCAATTTATTATCGGTCCAGATCGGGCGTAACCTTGACATCACGTGTTGCATACTTTTGCGAAATCCTTTTGGCAGTAACCTCACGGATCCTTTATTTATGCTGCACTTTGTGTCTTAGGACATGATTTATATGGTTAGGATGATTATCATCCTTCCTTATCATACTCTAATGTGGTATAGGCGTAATGTACCATTTTAATGTACGTAATATGTCCTGATAGCTGCCATTGGCTATAAATGTGCTGGAGAAGAGATTTGGCTCAGGTATAACTCCCTACAAAAAGGGCCGAATGGACCTATAGTATAAATGCCTTTTTTGTTCGAAAGTTAGTTTAACTAAGATGATACGTAGTTTTTTTTTAACCAAGCACGGTGGAGTGATTGCACTATATCGAATTGTAAGCGCAGAGCAGTCCAAAAAACCAACTACTAACCGACAAACAATGAGTTTATCGGTGGTAACCAGAATTATGCCGACCTGTATAAATGCTTCTTCACACTCCGAAGAGGGAAGAAGCAAATCGAGGGGCCTGCAACAGGACAGGTGGATGACCGTTGCAGGCACAGGGATACGAGGATGTACCTCTATACCCGCCCCAACCAACTATTAAGTCACGTCGCTAGCCCCTCGGGAACACTGGATATACATTGGCTGATCTTGGAACGCGATGCATTCTAGCTGTATGGGTCTTTATAGGGGGTTTAAACGCGGATATGAATGTCCTATTACCAGAATATTAGAAGAAAATCTGCTCACCAGTTAAGTTATTACAGATCTTTCTGGAATAAGTACCGGGGGCGTTACCGGTTATTAAGAGTCTGGAGTTTGGCTTCAACCTTTCTGGAGGATTCGAACGTGAACCTGGGAATCGAATCTCTTGAGGATTATGCATAAAAATGATTTTAATTCATTATTTTCCTTAAAAATATTTCAGTGTAGTGCCAATAATTTAAATCAGTTTAGAAAAGAGCAATGTTAAAGTTTCTTGCCTGTTTTTCTTTAACGATACAACATTCTGAACTAGAGAATACATTTTGACTGAATCTAAACGATGTTTGTTAAAGATTCAATAAACGATTTTATTAGTTCTTTTTTTAATTAAGGTCTTCCATGTTTACAGCTCATAATATTATAATATTTTGTCATTACGAAGCACTAATACCTAGGGAATCTAATCATCCAACCGCAACCGCGGTGTATTCCCATTTTCGTTCATTCACCTACATAATGATTTTATTTAGAGAATCATATAAGCTCACGCATGTACCCTCGGAAGGGTAGGTACTAGGTAGGAGTGCAACTAGTACTACTCCCATAGTTTGACGAGATTAATAATAAATAAATTCAACTGACATTGTCCTGATCTCAGACTAGGTTAAACTGTGTGGACTACGAGAGACTCGCGGTCCTTCATCATCATCATCATCAGCCACAAGACGTCCACTGCTGAACATAGGCCTCCCCTAAAGATTTCCAGACCGACCTGTTGGAAGCGGCCTGCATCCAGCGACTTACTGCGGCCTTTATCAGGTCGTCTGTCCACTTTGTAGGCGGACGTCCAACGCTGCGCTTGCCAGTACGTGGCCTCCATTCCAGAACCTTTCTGCCCCATCGGTCGTCGGTTCTGCGAGCTATGTGGTCCTCGAGCTATTCTGTCCACTGCCACTTCAGCTTATATCGCGGTCCTTATTTAATAAAATATAAGTTTTACTGAAAAGTATCCGGTAGTGTATCTGTGTACCTACTCTTTCTTTCTACCGTAAAGTCCACGTATTGGTGCATTAGTAATTTTACCTTTGCAGTGACGAATATAATAGTTTGTCATCGATACCGAATAAAACCACATTTAAACCGCGGAAATACTAATATTTTACCTGTATCATATCCATTGTATTTAAATATTATTACTCACATGAAAAAATCATAGGAATGAGTCTCTTTGTAACACATTTGAAATACCTATTACAAGCGGTCAAATACGGTATTTAACTCTATAGTTTACCTATCATTTACCAACCTAAAGTTTAACTTTATTTAGGCCTAACCTAGAAATAACGTAAGCTGTTAATATTAGATAGTAAGTAGTAGGTATAGGAATAATCCTACATTTAAAAAACAGTAAATTTTAGTTTATTCTCTTAACACCTATCGTGTAACACAAGCACAAAATTACTTTGTTGGAAAATGAATCAATGAAATTATTTTAGCTTGAGAGTAATGAAGTAACATCGAGTGGTGCAAGAATAATTTGTAAAATCGTTTCGTAGAGAATTACGAGAGGTTGATTTGAAACATTAAGGGACGATAAAGTGGAAAGATTGTTCTGAAGTATGGAAAATTGCAAATGCGATCAGATCTTTTCGGAGGCTGTTATTGTTCTTCGTATAATTTGATGTGGTTTAGTGTATGGTTTGGTGTAGTTTTTATTATAGATAATATTCATTTTGTCTTAGAATTACATTTTTGACTTTGATTCGAAATATTTTTTCTTAGTCTGAAGGAGGTAAAGGAAAATACTTTATCAGAGTTTAAACGAGTTAGACTAGTTTACAATTAGGTAAATAAATGTTTATAGACTATCTTAATAGGCTAAGACCCATTAATAGCCTAGGCCTAAGGCCTATCAGGAGTTAAGACTCCTCCTGGATAATTTACATGTTTCTATTATAAATTGATATTAAGTCTTTGAAAATATCATATTAAACATTTTTATTGGAGTAGGAAACTTCTTCCAGTATAAATACAATTTATTATCACTATGTTCTTTTTATATGCGCACATTTAAATGTTTTCCTTTTCTTTTTATCCGCGTGGGTTTTCCAAATTGTAGAGTTGAGGATACTGAGTTATTGAGAAATTGGTTAGTAATATTTTTTTCAAATATTTTGTAAGAGTGTGATTGCTTTTATTTGAAATATATTTTGCAACAAATTTAAAAAAAGAACAAATTGTAAACAATCGTTTACCAAACTTTACAAAGAGTTATTTTTATAGAGAAAAAGCCACAATTATTTCCCATATTATTGCGTAGCTGAAGCGAGTCAACCAATGTTGTCTGTTCGTCATGCGTGCATTGTAGATGTTACAAACTATGGCACTCATATTACGCGTACAGATCCAATCTTACCTTGCATCATGGTTTTATCTAAATTAAACAAATACGGTTGCTTCATCGACATTTCGCAAATTACAATAAAAACGCATTCTAACACTTTGGACAAGGCTTTATTGTGCGTGGTTTATTTTGAAAGCAATCATGACATCGTATCTATGTGGCAAAGCCAAGCTGTAGCTAATTTTGTCTATAGATAAGCAGAATAGATCTTAACCTCACGGGAGGAGTGACGTTTATGCTGGATTCAATAACCCGCTCCCTTGTTTTTACCTGAACGACCACTGGATCGGATTCCTAATCAGAATTTCTAAGCTACTATACCTTAAAAAACTCTGCAGTGAGGAATACCTCGGCGCAAGTTCGACGATCTTGAGGAATCGTAAGCGTACTGCCGGATTTCCCCTGCGCCTAAAGGCTTAGCGGCCAGAATTATAAGGGGCTGAGGAGCCCCTCATAATAACGATGCCTCTCAACGTCTTTAGCAGCACATTATTCCGCACTACCGTCCATATCTCGATCACACAGTAAAATGTACATTAAGTGCTAACGCTGCGCATCCCCTTGGATGTTATATATAGCCCAGGATGTTAACACCGTTTCACAGAGATGATGAGAAATTGAAATGATTTGTTGTTTTGTGTTATGACTGAGATTGATGGAGTTCCAAAAGATACCATACCCAAGCTCAATTCTTATTCCCTTAAAACTTGAGACCTAACATCTTATGTAAGAAAGAAAGAAAGAAAGAAAGAAAGAAAGAAAGAAAGAAAGAAAGAAGAAAGATGGTGTGGCTAGTGTTGATTCTGTTTGTGGGCAGGCGTGATTTTTGCTATCAGGCGAGCGACCTGCTTGTTGTTTCATTCAAGCTAATAAAATAAATCTGGAAAATCACCATTCAAGCCGACGTAATCTTTGATGGTCTATTTAAATTCCCTCCTAAAATTTTATGTCCCTCGCGAAAAAGATGTCTATATGCTCACGGAGTCGCACACATTAACATCATCGTTTTTCTTTTTATTACATTAGCATATCAAGTTCTTATATGTACTACAGCAAACTTAAGCAAAATTATCGATTTGTTTTATTAATTACAACCAGAAATTGATTTTCTAAAATGATTTTGTTGGAATGTGTGCAATTGTTTTTGGGTCGCAGCAATCGTAATGTTATGTAACGAATGACCTTGTGTAAGATACGCTCGTTCAAGTTCAAACGAATCGCGGTAGAAAGTGAAATGCGTGAATATGCATGAGCTAAGTTTGCTTAACGTTTCTACATATTTGGCCTAGTATTATTTGTTTTAGAGTTGATTTGTTTTATTGATTTCAATGTTATTTTAGGTTAGGTGTGGGCTGTCATCCTGGCCTGTAGATTGGGGGCATTTGGAATATTACCACGGTATCCCCTGCCGTATCTATATCCTACATATATTGTCTGGAAGAGATTGATTCTAGCAATAAGACCACCCATTGTCTTCCATAGGTTTAACAGCTTTTTAGTTTTAGTGTTAGTTTTCGTTTTAGTTACTTGCATTATAAATGGTTTTCAATAAAGAGTTTTGTATTGTATTGTATAGATCGATAGTCGCGCACACTGGGGGATGTGCAGCCTTTGTACATTTGAACATTTTCTTGGTACGACCCCGAGACGATCGAAATCTCGTGCTGCCGTGGACGCTGAAAGCGTCCTGAATGTGAGGTGGCTCCTTAGCTCTATAGGAAGAAGGCTTAAAAAGCAGAGCGCACAAGCCGTACTGGCCCCAATCCAGATATTCTTATCGAACGAATCTACCAGTCAGAAGTTTGTGTTTACGATAAATAATAAACCATCTTAGATTGAGTCTCCCAACCGATCTCTTATATGAGCCAGTTAGAAAATCACGCGCACAAATTACTTAGTAGTCCATTGAAATGTTACACGAGCTTTACATTTATTAGAGGACGCAATTTTATTTTTGAGACATGTGTGGGGGGTCAATAGAAGCTTAACCCCAAGTTTGTGGGGTTGCCGCCCTTGTCCCCCGGCCGCCATCTTGGAAAACACCTTTTTCGCGATATCTCGGAAACTATGCGTCCTACAAAAAATTCGTAATGACATAATTTGTAACAAATCGCCTACAAATATGTTCATGACCCCCACACATGTCCCAAAAATAAAATTGCGTCCTCTAATAAGTGCAATATTAGGTCCTTAAATTGTAACATTTCAATGGACTATAGTTTGATTGGTCGATTTTCGGGATCGATCTGACTACTCAAATCAAGATCGTTTATTAAAGTTGGACATAAGTAAATATTCAGCAACATTAGTTAATGAATTAGGTGATAAATTTGTGCGTATTCTTTGCTGTAATCAGTTAAAACTAACAAATTATCGAGCGGTTGGCATTTTTATTACCACATTTGCACATAAATCATCACTGATTCACAAATATTGATGTAACCACACCTTGGCTTCGTAGCACTCTTAAGTGTTCTGTGCCTTGGCACATTTGATCGCCGATCGAGTTCGGTCATCGTTTGTTTATTTGAAAGATCGACTATGAGCATTTATTCTTTTGCTATATTAGATTTTAGACTGATATTAGAATTAAATCTCGAAAGTCGAACGCAACTTAAGCCTCGACAATCTTCGATTACAATCTGAAAATGGGAAACATCAAGATGCTTAACTAATATTGATAAGTTAATACATTCAAATGAATATTATTCATTTAAAATATTTTGTTCATATTTTTCACATGTCATTATGGAAATCACCTTGCCATATAGAAGTCAACTTCACAACATAAACTCGATTGATTTCAAATAAATCTCATATACTATGATCACGGCAAAGAATAAACAAGGCTTTACACGGCTACTTGCGTTTTAATCCGTCGTTAGACTGTTACAATTGTTGCATGCAATATTATGTCCTTGATATACTTATGTTTCCTGCAAAATCAGTTCATAGGCATAAATTTATTTTATTAAATTGTCTTTGCAGTTACAATGGTGATTTTTATTTATTGTAGAGGTTACACATACCTTCGTCATTCATGATTGTTTAAAGAACGAACTATTTAGACGATGACCGAAACGTTTACTTATAAAACAAACCATTATTTAAACAAATCGTGATTATTTTTCTTGAAGATTTGTATTTTAGACATATTTGAGTAGAGGTACGATGAAAACATTTTTGGTTATTCGTATGGTTTGTAAGTGAGTGAGTTCGATCATAGAAGAGTTTATATGCATATGATATAAACTCTGAAAGTGAAAAGATAAATAGAAATCCTAATAAATACGTTCCAGAATATATAAGAATTCAGCGTTGTGAAGAATTTATACGCGTCTATAGCATTTTGCATCCCATAAAAATGTATACTTTTAAAGAACTGTAACTCGGCTGAAATTTTATTACCCTACCTTGCTCGCGTAATATCTAATCATGAAGCTGTCTTCTTTCTTTCTTTCTACCTAGCGTTATCCCGGCTTAGTGCCAGTGCCGCTTTCCGACTTAAACGCTTCCACTTCGCCCGATCTTGACCATCTTCTGTAGTGAGACCATTGGCTCTCATGTCTCCGTCCAATACGTCAAGCCAACGCTTTTTGGGCCGTCCACGGGATCGTACCCCTGGTACGATCTGGCTCAGGCACCTGCGACCGACGTATGCTATATATATGAAGCTGTCTGTATTTATTTAATTTTTTATACGTTTTTATTTCTACCTGGTGTTATCCCGGCTTAATGTTTGCGCCCACTTTCTCGTACCACTGCTGCACATAGGCATCCCCCAAAGATTTCCAGACCGACCTGTTGGAAGCGGCCTGCATCCAGCGACTTCCTGCGATCTTTATCAGGTCGTCTGTCCACCTTGTAGGCGGACTTCCAACGCTGCTTTCCTTTTTTTATTTACTGTATTGTTATTAATTATTTAATATCTGCGGAACGTGTTTAATAAATACCCTCATTTTTCTATTGACCTTTTTTTATACAACTACCATTACAAATACATAGGTTGTATAACATGCTTTTAGGACATGTTGTAGAAATAATTTTCTTTCGCATTATTCCGTAAAATGGTGTATTAATAAAGAGTTATTTAAATCAATTTTATTTATTTGTTAATATTACAAACCTGTCATCTACTTTCTTCTGTTTAAACAGATAACATAGTTAATGTCTTTTAACCGACTTCTTAAGAAGTCGGTTAAAAGTCCTTTTAGGGTTTGTCTTATACTAGGCATTATGAGGCTTAATATCCTATATCTCGAGGCGACGAGCGTAGCCTAGTGTCATGCAGTGCTTTGTTATTCAAGGTTGAGTAGTCTTACTTCTATTAATGGGCAGGCTTGCCATCAGACGAGCAACCTGTTCATTTCATCATTCGGGCCAATAAAGAAGCATCAGTGATTTTATTTAAGATTTTTGCATGTATAAAACTACATGAGACAAGACGCGGCGTGACTTTACTGCGACCCATTGAACTCGTCCTTGAAGTGCGAAAATTTCACTTTTCGGCCCGTACATTCGGTCATCGCTCTTTGCATCACCTTGTCACCACTGACCACCACCACCTGCCACCTACTAATACACTTCGGGCTTATGTAACGTAGGCTCTGTGCTTACTTTGTTTATTTCTATCGAAATTGTTATGAAACGCTGGTTGGCTTACACCGAGGAGTTTATTATGTTTATGAGCGTTTATGTTAGATTTCTTAAATCATAATAAGCAAAATGTAATAATCCCTCTCATTCAGTATAGGAGGCCCGTGCCCAGCAGTGGGACGTATATAATACATGGCTAGTAAAAAAATGTAATAAATTCGTCATACAGGCTTATAAAAAAATTCACACACTACGCCATACTATGTACTAATAAAAATGTGCAATTTTGGATGTTTGTTTGTCAATCACGCCTTCACAGCTGAACGACTTTATATGAAATTTGGCACACAGATAGACATTAGCTACGATTAAAAGTAGTTGATATAAGTGGAACCGCGAGAAAAAGCTATTATCAAATAAAATAGGATTTCAAAAGTTCTGTGGGCATAGACATAAAGAGTTTATTAGGCACTGTGGTCTGTGTTACCTGGTAGCTGATTAACAAATAACTTACTTAATATCATGCTTAGTAAAATCATCATACTAAGTTTGCTAATTGGATATGGCTTTGCTATTGCTAATGGGAATCGGATACTTGATATTTTTGTACCCGACTGGATAACGACCACCGTACACATCGTGAAAAACTCAGGTACAGGCGAGTCGCGTTCCAGCATCAGCCAGTGTATATCCAGTAATTTCAGGCCGGCATAATTCTGCCGACCGTTGAGGGGCTCAGTGTCTATTGACGGTCGACAGTATGTTTGGACTGTACTGTACTTAACATCAGGTCCAATGTAATCACTTTGCCGTGCCAGAATAAAAAAAAGCTGATGCTACTGGTACTGCTGCTTGGACTTCTATAATAATAATAACACCCAACTGTCACACACATAGCCCTGACCCCGCAGTAAGATACGAGTCTCGCTTCATGGGTGTCAGGAACTACGAGAAACTTTCTGTCTCACAACACAGACCTGAAACAAATATTTGTGGGTCAGACAAATATTTGTCTCAGTGCGGGGATCGAACCCGCGGCCTCTCGCACACAGTCACACTCGCCCACTGCGCGTACTGTACGTACATACGTACATTATCATCCGTACATAAACCGCTATCATGTTTCGTAAGTCTAAACTTAGCCTTAATCATCTTTGTTACGTAGGTACAGCAATCAACGATCTACGGCTTAAACAAATAAAAGAAAGGCTGATTCCGTCCATTTTTTACTTGATAATTACTCAAGTAACTTAGTTGTACATCACAAGAAATGATTATATTTCGAAATGATTAACAAACGTTGGAATATTATGTACAAATCCGGTCAAGTGTGAGTCGGATTCGCGTACCGAGGGCTCCGCATTTTTAAGTTTTAGTGTGTTTATATTTTTTGTTAATTGTTAGTATATATTTTCTGTTTAACATTTCAGCCAAATAGCTATTATGATTCAAAAGATAAAGCCATTTTAAGATTGGACAGGCAAACGGCGCAACGTAGGTTATTTTATTAGTTTATTTTTATATTTGCTTGAATGACGAGACGAGCCGCTCGCTCGCATGGTAGCGCCACGCCTACCCAAATAAAAGCAACATCACACTGAAAATTACATTTCATAGCACTGCATAGCACTCGACTACGTTCATCACCTCAAGACATAAATTTTAAGTTTCATAATGCCCAGTAAGTTTACTGTCTTCAATATCCTTCAAAATGAAACACAAGAATGCTCACAAATTGCTGCTTCGGCAGTACCGTTAGTACTCTTTGGGTTTCCAACCTTGAAAATATACCTTTAATTCAGTTGACAATGAATGCCATTTCGCTTGTTCATTTGTGCTATCGATCGAGCCAAATTCGGTCCTAATTTTACTGACATTTATCTGACACTACTTTTATTCGTCCTTGCATAAAATATGGTATGCAAATTTTACCATAAATGTGGATTAATATTTTTATTTTCTAAGCTATCTTCGGGGAGTGGTATGGACTGTCGAGACGAAAGTCGCAGGTTCGAAACCAGCCCCAAGAGCATACACCACTGACTTTTCTAAGTTACGTGTAGGTATATTCATTGTTAATTATCGCTTGCTTTAACGGTGAAGGAAACATCGTGAGGAAACCTGCGTACCTTGAGAACTCGATAAAGATTTCGAAGGTATGTGAAGTCTGCCAACCCACATTAGGCCAGCGTGGTGGACTAAGGCCTAATCCCTCTCATTTAGTAGAGGAGGCCCGTGCCCAGCAGTGGGACGTATATAATACAGGGTTAGTAAAAGAAAGCTATCTTACTCTGATAAATGCGGCGTATTTGAATCTCTAATAACTAGGTTACAACGGTAAACTCTTATACATAACAGTATCACAACTTACTACTTGTTCTTCTTCCGTAGCTTAACTGAATCAATAAAAGGTGATCCTAATACTCACATCAAATGTTATATTTTCGCTTAACATATTTACGACAGACCTGACAAATACCTTTGTAGGACTGAAGCCTGTACTGTACTGCCTGTACTCTTGTTCTCTAACTTCAGCTCAAAGCACTCAATGTTAATAAGAGTCTAGTTCATCCTATCATCTTCTGGATTTGCTGCAAGACGCGTCGTAGTATAGAGGCTCCACTTAAATAAATATAATCATGCTAAAATATATTATCTCTTGTTTCCAGCGGAATACATCCTCCCCTGCAGCAGAAGCGACCCTGAAATCGACAACTGCATCAAAAACTCGTTCAATCACCTCCGGCCGTATCTGTCACGAGGGCTACCAGAGCTGCAGGTGCCTCCAGTGGAGCCGCTCCTGATTGACAGGCTGGTCATGGAGAACTCAGCTGGACCTGTCAGGGTTACTGCTGCTTTCAGCAACATCACTGTCGTGGGACCAAGTAACTACACTGTTACCAAGATCAGGTGGATACAATTTTACTTTCTTTTTATCATGGAAATTAGGAACGATGAAAATTAATATGTAAAGTCACAAACACAGAACTAAGGATAAATTATAATAAATTATTTGGCAATTGAAACTAGTAGCAATTTAACTAAAGAGTATAAATCAAAATAACAAGATTACCGTTTGATATGATGCATTACTCCTACATTAAAAACTATGGTTTGAAATAATGTAGACAGGTTTACGAGGGAGTAAAAGTACTTAATGAAGAACTTACGATGTGATTTTTGTATACGAAACCGTTAGCAAGCTACTTAGCAACAAACCATGACATCGCCTAAAATACCTGGTCCTATTAAAAAGTAAATAAGGAAATCCCACTGAGTCAGTGTCTGGCCATCTCCGACAGACATCGCCATTGTCGCCACGAACATTTTGTAATCTTACGAGACAATTGCACAAAGTTGTCGTAAGACGCCAGTTTCCAGCAAATTAATGGTTTGAATAACATCGTTCAATAAGGCACGTTGGACAGCACTGTATATATTCTTTGTTATCTAATGGAGTTGTAAAATGTAGTTGGTCTTCTTATGTTTTTGTAAGAAGGAACAGTGAAGCGCATCGGCTGATCTGTTATTTTATATTATTTCTATTTTTTTAGAAAGTTTATAATAGAGTCTTCTAAATATGAACATGAGTTTCTAGCCATTATTAATTAATTATTTCTCTAGTCCATTACTGTTACATTCGATCCTAAAATTAAATGTATTGATTCCGGTGTGGGATTTCCATTTCTAAACCTTTTACTAAACCTTTTTTTTTATTTCCTTTTCTTCTTTTTTGCCTTTTCTTAAATGCTGTTATTACTGTGATTCTCTTCCATTCATATCCAATTTAAAAAGTCCCTCAAACCTTCCTTCCACCTGTCCTTATCCCACTCGCAGTGAAGTCGGCACAACATGTTTTTTAACATATGTTACAGAAAGAATTGGCTTGTATTTTTTACGGCCGGCTACCTGTCTAACTTCAAAGACTCTGGGGAAAATACTCATACCCGAAACAAATATATTATGTGGATTACACAAACATTTTTATCTCGGTGTGGGAATCTAACCCACGGCCTCTCGCTCCAGAGCCGGCTACTTGCCAACTGTGCTATGAAGGTTGTTTAAAAAAAGTAAAAAATAAAATCATGTTATTATAAAATCTACAGCCGTTGTTTCTAATTTCAGATCCGACCTGAAGAAGTTACGTATCGACTTGGGCTTGGTTCTGCCTCGTATCGAAATCACAGGACGATACGAAGTCTCTGGTCAGGTGCTTCTATTTCCTGTACGATCACAAGGAGACTTCTGGGCTGCGTTCAGTAAGTACAATTTTTTATTCTAGAACTTGAGGCTACTACAACGTGAACTATTCCCTAATTGTAGCAATGTGGGTATCTGCAATAGTATCCTAGCTTCACCAAATTCTGACAAAGCAATGGTGATGTTTAAGATATATCTTGCTTCAAAGGAAGATTCTTGCTAATATTAATCAAGTAAATACTTGTATAATCTACGTTTGAAAACAAGCTTAAATTATCATTATTATAGCACATATTATATGTTGTATTGGGTTACATTGTCAAATGTGATAAAACCCCCTTTAAAATATTAAAGAGAAAAAAAAATCGAGGCTATTTTGCTATTTTAAAAAGTGTATTTTATAGGTATGGTTACATGAGTTTTGTGTAACATAAGTACGTAGTAGTGAGGCCTGCATTTAAATACATTCAGCCATTATAATGTGATGCGCGATCAAATTAACAGTCAAACAACAGTAGACAGGCTCTACTGCTTTTTTATAGCAGAGGCCAGCAATTAATGCTGTACTATTTAAAATCGCTTCATAAATAAGCCATTATTTCACGTAAACAGTAGAGGATTAAAAATGGTTATTGTGGGATATCCCTAACAGATAGACATATTATACCATCTACTTTTTTGTGGACCATTTTAAGGTGTACAATACTGTAGTACATTATTTTGATCTATCTCGTAGGGTTTAGCCAGTGTTTGCAATGTAAGTGCAAAAAAAATTGTTTATTTACGACATCACATGAGAAATCTTTAAAATTATCAGTGTTTCTCTACAATATTATGCATGAATTATACATATAAATCTTCTTCCTCTTAACTCTATGAAACCGCATCAAAATCCGTTCCGTAGTTTTAAAGATCTAAGAATACACAGGGGCAGATAGACAGCGGGAAGCGACTTTGTTTTATACTACAGTGATATTTAATACAAAATAATTTTTCTTATTTCAGCGGACGTGGCAGCCATTGCCAAGATCTTCGGCAAGGAGATTGAAAGGGACTCCATCAAATACATGATGGCTGACAGACTCCTCGTCGACTTCAAACTAAGGAACTCAAGGTTCAAAGTGCGAGACACCGTCAACCACGGAAGCGTCATTGGTAATTTTACACATTTTTATCGTTAGTGGCGTCAAAAATCACTTTACTTTAAAGTAGTTAGCTGGTGGTAGGATATATTCGCCCGGATAGCGACCACCGTACACATGATGTTAAAACCTGCCATAGTAATCCACACGCCTTATGTGAATCGCGTTCCAGGATTAGCCAGTGTATATCCAGTTCTCCCGAGGGGTTTGCGATATGACTTGATGGTTGGTTGGAGCGGGTATAGGGTTACATCCTTGTATTACCGTGCCTGCGTCGGTCATCCGCCTGTCCTGTCGCAGGCACCTCTATTTTCTTCTTCCCTCTCCGAAGAGGAAATTAAAATTTATACATGCCGGCATGGCTCTGGTGACCACCGATATCATCGATATCAAATCATTGTTTGGCGGTGGTCGCTGGTTTTTTTTGACTGCACTACGCTTACCATCAGGTGTAGTGCAGTCACTTTGCCGAGGATACAAAAAAAGTAGATCTCTTTGGAGTGTCCGTAATAGGTAGGGAGTCCCGTTTGGTCTATTTCTGGCGCCAACCAGCAATACGAAAATACTATTGCGTTGGGTTGAATGACATTGAAGACAGTATAAATACTAGGCATGTCATATAATATATTGACTAGCTGTCTCTTGCGGTTTCTCCCGCGCGCATACGGCTATCCCACTTCTATGGATCATAAATCTTCCCAAAGAGAGTGTTAAATATAAGTGAAGACCGCATCAATACTGCTATAAAGTTTAGAAGAACTATGCGGACATACAGACAGACACGGATAGATACAGTGTTTTACTATTAGGTGAGCGTAATGAAAGATTAAATTAATAAAAGAGTTGGATATGAGCAGGCGTAACACCTATAATCAAACAAATAAACCACTCGTGTTTAAACTTGTAATAATTTAAAAAAAACTACTTAAAAAAACCATAAAGAAAAAAATTAAACTAAACAATTTTAAGTCAGTGGTATCAATCATTGACCCTTATTTAAACTGAAATATAAGCCACAGCATTTTTATTTTTTATCATCAATATGAGCGCATAAATGTAAACTTATATAAAGTAAACTTCGTTACTTTTCATACCCTTTTTTTATGAATTTGGGGAAGAAAATTTAAACAGAGCTAACACTGCGGTAAACCCTACCGAATGCAACCTACATCACAGTCCGCCCCGTGGTCACGAAGGCTGAAAAGCTATCGAAACGTCGCGTCGGGACTAAAAATCAACCAAGATAAAATCCGTTTAAATTACTTTTAATCGATTAGAAACACCAGTAACTTTCAACCATTGAACAGATTTTCTTCAAAACTTAGCTGAGAATCATCTTGAATGTAATAATGTTGAATGAATAATGTTTCAAATGAAAACCGTATTCCAACCGGTTCAATCGTTGAGGCGCTATTTGGCATCATACTTTAAACACCCCTCTTTGCTAGGGGCTAAAAGTGTGATGTCCAGATATTCAATAAAATATTATCAATAAAGACGGGAAGATGGATTCTCTGAAATATTGTCAACTAATCGCTATTCGGTTTTTGAAAAATATAACGTTCGTGAGTTATAGGTCTTTCCAGCTTCAAGACACGTCTTCGAAACTATTTTCTCGACTCACAACGTGAAATGGGCCATGTTAACGTTGATTTGTTCATCATTATAATAAAATTGAAATTGGAAGAACATCTCGACTAATTAATAACTTCTATTTTAGAGTTTTGGCGGGAATTCTGACAGTGAGGTTCATCTCTTATTTTAATTTATTTCAAAAACTAGATTATATAATAGTTGTGTTTGTTGTGTAATAGTGGTATGGATTTGTGCAATAAACATTGACGGTGATGAACAATGTATGGGAATTTAAATAAAACTATTTTCAACGGATTTTATCGCGGTTTTTTATTAATTTGATCCCGATGTTTCGAAAGGTTTTCAGCCTTTGTTGTCACGGGGTGGACTGAGGTGTAGGTTGTCCAAAAAAGTTAATGTTACAGTGCCTACCTTCAGTTTACAATTAGTGTTAAAACTTTTTAATTTTGTTAGTGGTCCGTTATACGCAGAAAGAGCTCACAGTGTCTTGAGGTCTGGCAATTGGTCCTTTGGCTAGCTTCCAACCATCTGCTCTTTTGAAATTTGGCCTTTTTTTAATTCCATTAGCCTCGCGAATCATCCTAGTTAGGAATCGGTGTTCTTTGGTAAAGATTTGAGATTTGTCAAATCTAAGGTAATGTTTGGAGCCATCCTCTGAATTTTCAGCAACTGCAGATTTCGTAGAGCGTCGGTGTTTAACGTCAGTTATACAGTGAAACTTGGTTAAATGGGACCTGGATAAGTGAGAAACCTCCATAACTGGAACTAATGCTGAGGTCCCAACACTTTGGCACTAAATTACCCCTGTTAGTGGGACGAAGCAAACCTCTATATCTGGGATTCGTTCTTTCGATTTATCATCATAGTTACCTCTATAACTGAGACTACGAGTGAATTCTACATGCATAAGCCTCTGTAACTGAGATAAGATCGTTTTGTTTGTTTACTTACTTATTCTTATTCTATCGAAATAACCTGTATTCTGACCACTATTAATGGAACCCTCTGTAAATGAGACAGATATTTATTAATACCTGGATATCTGAGACACTGGGTAAGTGGAATACCTCTATAAGTGAAACAACATTGCAGGTCCTTTGATGTCTCACTTAACCAGGTTTCACTGTATGTTCTTTTACGCGGGTTCCTATATTGCTTATCGTTTGACCGATATTCCCTATCTATATATATAAAAGAAAGTGGTGTTAGTTACACCACTTATAACTCAAGAACGGCTGAACGGATTTAAAATTGGTGGAGAGGTAGCTTAGAACCAGGAGACGGACATAGGATACTTTTTATCCCGTTCGACCGCGTTTCAGTCAAGTCACTATAAAACGTGGTATAACAAAAACACATCTGACATGACACAAAACGCAAATGACAGAGTAATAACAAAACTTAAATGACAGCTAAACGTAATTTTGTCTTTGGTTAAGTATGTTAAAAAATTTGACAATTATAAAAATTATAGCTAAACGTAATTGATAATATCATCAGTAATTTGTTTTCTCTTTGAATCATCATTAACAATGCCGCGACCAAGACGATCAAATCTTTTCCGACAAAACTATGCATTTGATCATGTGATGATCTTTAGCAAAGTTGTTGTGCATGAGCCCACGAAGGTTTCTGAGAGGGTACGATCAATTTTCGACACATGGCGCCACTGTTAGTCTACTTTTATCCCGAAAAAGCAGATCACGCGGGCGGAGCCGCGAGGGACAGCTAGTATCACATATAAGAATATTATATTATTATTTGTCGAGACGAAAGTCGCAGCTTCGAAACCAACCCCAAGAGTATACACCTCTAACTTTTCTAAGTTACGAGTATATTAATTGTTAATTATCGCTTGATTCAACGGCGAAGGAAACATTGTGAGGAAATCTACATACCTGAGAACTCGATAATATTTTTCGAAGGTATGTGAAGTCTACCAACCCACATTAGGCCAGCGTGCTAAACTAAGGCTTAATATCTCTCATTCAGGAGGAGGCCCGTGCCCAGCAGTGGGACGTTTATAATATAGGGCTAGTATCATTATTGCTAATAGCAGTATTGCCAAAAAAAAAAAAAATTGTTATTATTTGTTTACTTATCTTTTGTTTTATAGCCCCTTTCAATATCCGCCATAGTTGTGACCACTAGTTTACGCTGACTTCGCGCACGGTCCCTATACTTCATATAAGCTCCTGTATAGTCTGTCATTCCAGGATTTTAAAAATCATATAGAATTATATTTTGTCTTCCTCATACCCTCTTCCCACTTTTATTAATGCGTACTTTTTTAAATTCTTTGACGAATCCAACATTTCACAAAAATGCTCTCCTATTACTCTTCTTCATTGAACTCCTTCCTCATATACGCTGGTACAAGACCAGAAAAGCGATCATGTATGTGTTAATTGTTTCTTTATTTATAATACAGGCGAAGCAATGAACCAATTCTTAAACAACAACGCAGCAGAGATCATTGAAGAGATGCGACCGGCTGCCTCAGCGTCTATCGCGAAACACTTCCAGTCATTCATCAACGCCGCCTTTACTAAGATACCCATCGAAGTGTGGCTCAAGTCCTAGGGTACAAATTAATTATCTTTAAGCTATAACCCACTGCTGCGGTTACATATTTAAAGTTGTGTTGTATAAGTTGAATGCGTTTAGTGCAATGACGCATGCGTAAAAAAAAAGTTGACCACATCATCATCAGCCACAAGACGTCCACTGCTGAACATAGGCCTCCCCCAAAGATTTCCAGACCGACCTGTTGGAAGCGGCCTGCATCCAGCGACATCCTGCGACCTTTATCAGGTCGTCTGTCCACCTTGTAGGTGGACGTCCAACGCTGCGCTTGCCAGTACGTGGCCTCCATTCCAGAACCTTTCTGCCCCATCGGTTATCGGTTCTGCGAGCTATGTGGCCTGCCCACTGCCACTTCAGCCTGCTAATCCGCTGGGCTATGTCGGTGACTTTCGTTCTTCTACGGATCTCCTCATTTCTGATTTGATCACGTAGAGAAACACCGAGCATAGCTCTCTCCATAGCTCGCTGAGTGACTGTGAGCCGTCTTATACGGCCCATATTCAGAGGCCACGTCTCAGTGCCGTATGTCATCACTGGTAACACACATTGGTCGAAGACTTTGGTCTTCAGGCACTGAGGTATTTTGGACGAGAAGACCTTGCCAAGTTTCCCGAACGCTGCCCAGCCGAGCTGGATTCGACGATTGACCTCTCTCTCGAAGTTGGACCTGCCTAGTTGGACTACTTGTCCTAGATAGACATATTCGTCGACAACTTCGAGAGATGAGCTTCCAACAGTAATCGGGGTGGGCACAACATGGACATTCGACATGACCTTCGTCTTGTCCATGTTCATCCTGAGGCCCACCCGTTGAGATATTACTGTATATTTCCTACGCATGTAGGAAATATACAGTAATCCGAAAAGCATACGTCAACGGAAAACCCAAGTTGGAGATGAAATTGCAACAGTGGGTAAATTTATTGTAACAGTTACCAGTTGTGACTTAAGTTTCTGAAGCCTGATATTATTAAGTTTATATTTCACTTAGTATCGTCGGTTTCCGGAAAGATCTTACCTGGGATAAGTCATTCCAGTCCGGATTTTTATAGGTCCTTCAGAAAATGACATGAGCCTTTAAGGCATAATATTTCTATAATTGACTCACGCGCATTTAACAGAAAACCTCCTTTGTTGTGGCCTAAGTTGTGGCTTGTCATATCAGGTCGTATACTCTTTGACAAGCTGTTTTGAACGGGCCAGGGATCATCGTCCCTAAATTTATTTACACATTGATGTTTCAGACTTAGTTACTGATATTGACGAATTATTTTTTATGAGCACTGCAGGGTAAAGGTCTTCATTCTCTTTGATGGAGAGGATTCAGTCTAATCCACCAATCCTAAGGATTCCTATAACCACTTTCTCATGTCAACAGGGAATTATACCACGGATAATTGAGTTTGCTAGTTGATCTGGGCTTCTAATGACACAAACAATATAACAACTAATAGTAACACTTGTACCAATGGTGATATAAAAAACGCCATAAGACGTAAGGCCATCAAACCAGAATTAACAAACAAGACTCAATATTTTCAAAATATTAACCATTTTTATATCCTGACGTTACGTCATGATTAAAACAAAAGTATTGTATAGATATAATCAAATTGCGGAAGAACAATCTCAGGTTCTTAAAATTAACAAACCAGTTGCATTAAAAGTTAAATTTCAAGGTACAAGATCACAGATATCATAATGAGATCAATACCACGTCCTTGAATTGTGCACTTGCTTTCAGAAACCGGTTCGCACAATAACCTGAGGACTAAGTAATAAAACATTACATTTATTATGTAAATTGGGTTCGGTGCATTTCCTGAACATAAAAAGGTCCTTCACATTGATAATATATTTACTTATATGTCTTTTTAGGATTTAATTTCTTAAAGATACATATACTTAAAGTTTATTTCGGTTGAATAAGCTTTATACATCATTAGATTCGAATCTAATGCAACCCTTCATGCTTATAGTCCCACTGATAATTCGGTTTCCGACGTTTCAGACGTAGTACGTAAATAGTCTAAGGATTTTTTTTATACTACTAAACTGACTAAAAAACTACTATTCATTTTGTTATGTACAATCTCATAGTGACGGAATTTAAGACATGACAAAACCATCGAACAAATAGAATAGCTGGTAGCTGTAAGCTAAGTATTATTTATTGTAAGTGACCAGTGAGCACTCTTGTATTAAGTATGTTAGCATTGATTGTGATGATTACAAATAATAATAAAGAATATTTACGATATTTTGTTTTAATACCCATGTCCCATCTAGCTAAGATTTAAAACATTCGGGCGTATGAAATTATGCTAATGCATCTAGTCTATAATTAATGGCAATGTATACCGAATACGAATAGGCTTAACTCTTTAAAGGGTATCCAAAAATGCAACAACACTCACATAGCATCCAGGGCATTATAATTAAAATTCATTTTTTGGAGAGTGAACAAAAAGTCACAAACAAACATAACAATTTAATATCACATCATTTAAAAAACATGTTCTACATGATACTTATAAATAAAATAAATTATAATAAATAGATAAACTTTACAACAAACAACAGCCATAATGGATCAACAAACATCACGAAGTCAGAATATCATCAGCATTCAATGTCCCAAAGGCATGATCAGCTAAAGGCTTTAAGAAGTCTCGTAACGAATCTTCCATCGGCGATTGGAGTTCTTCCGACAGCTTCTGCCAGTTCTCATTTAGAAACGTGTTCATTGCTTTACCTGAGGAATAAAGATTAACTTAGTCTATGAACTTTGTTGAATCTAGAAAACAAGCATCTTATTGCCCGTTCACCGCCGCCCATGGGTTTTACAATACCAAGGTACAGCCAAGTCACTGCCTATTGAAATTACTGGACTTTATGATACTAAACATCCTACATCTCAGGATGATTGGCGTAGCGCAGTACCATAAAGTACTTTATAATTCGAGGGTTTGGCTGGTGTATCTGCTGTTTATGGTTAAGCGTGGCTCTTACCATCAAGCAAGCAACCTGCTTGATTGACGTTTACGGTATAGAAATAATGGTGAAATTCTCACCCAAGTCACTGTCTCCTCCAAACAGATTCTCCAGCTGCATGGAAGCATATCCGACATGGAAAGAAACATCTAGATTTTCACATGACAGAGCATCTACGTCGTTTGGACGAGGCTTCCTTCCCAAAATTATAGTAACCTTGGCGTCGATATCACCTATAAGAAAATAATATACGAAACATTAAAATACAAAAGTCATTTATAACTATCGGGAGAAGAGTGTCTACTATGAAGATACTTTCGAAAATAGTTATCACAATGATCATAAGCTAATTAATGGTTAAATCTTACTAAGATTCGAGTAAGATGTGGTGAGGTGAGTTGAACCTTTTGTTTGTCTCGATAGTAGAATTTAAATATTTGCCAAAACAAAACCCGTGGACTATGTCATTTTCACTATAAGAATTAAGTGTTCACGCAATGTAGTTAAGAAACTACGCTTGCTTAATATGTAATTGCGTAAATCGGAAAGTGTTTGGCAAACAAAGAGTTAAAGTAGTACCCTTTTACTTTAATAAAACTAGTAATTAGAATTAATGCGATGTCGCAATATTATTTGTGAATACGAAGTTTTTCGCAATCGTCTTCATCCTATAATATTAGAAACAAAAAATATATCAAAGTGTTTTTACTAATTATAACTAAAAACTGTACTGTTTTTATACTAATGACGTCGACAAAGAACTCTTAAGATTTAAAATCACTACAAAAAACTAATTTGCGGTTGCTTATAACATGATTTGCAGATGTAACACTTATTTTAACTTTTAAAGATAAATGAAGAAATCTGATTAAAATACTCGGAAAATTTATTAAAGATATTATTTATAATAATAAACAAATAAAAGAGTTTGTTACCGTATTTGGCAGTGAACTGTCCTTCTCCCTCAATAGGAAGCATGAGAAGCTGTCCAGTCAAAGTGTAGTGCCCTTTCATCCTTAATTCGGGAATTTGGAGCTTGGCTACAACACGGCGATTTGCTGAATCAACTCTGGAAATAAGAGTTATAAAATTCTTAATTAGGTTTTCTGGTAATAAAACATAATAATCAAATCAAACCCGGGTCTATTATTTTTAAGAATTATTTTGCCACATCCATAGTCTTGATATTCTAGTTATGATATTATTATTGCATTAGAAAGTTTTATTTATTTTTTTAAAATACCTATTCGGTTCATCATCTAAATCGCAGTCAGTATTTCTGTTATCTGTAATGCCCAACTTACTCTACTTCCTTAACTCGCATAGTCGAAGGTCCTCTCACTGTGACATCAGAATACGATGACGTCACTGTGATTGGCCCTGTAGACTGCTGGATCGAAATTGTTGGAATGAACAACGGTTCGCATGGTGGCACACCGTATTTTGGTAATCCTGTAAAAATATTTGAGAAAATTATGAATGTCATTAATCCGTTAAATATATTTAATTCTGATTTAACATATGACGCTAAAATAATGTTACAAGCTGAAAAGATAGAATTTTGTCGATATATATTAATTTCACGTTTACAGCAATTTTTTAACAAAAATTGGCCCCCATAAAAATTAGTTTACCTGTCGCCAATTGTGGAATGTACGCATTCAGAGCATCACGGAGACACTTCCCCAGAGCCTTTTCTTCTCGCGGACAAATAAATCCACCAACTATAATGAAAGTGAAACATATAAACACTACATCGAGACACATACTAATATGAATGATGAAATAAATTTTATTTAAATGAGACATTACCAAACACTGCTAAGCTGTTTTACGTTCTTTTTCATAAAAGAGGATTATTTTGCCATACTTCAATTATATTATACAGCTATTTATTATATTAATATTTATTATATTTCTATAGGACTTGGGCATACATAAATCATTGTAAATTTTAAAAAGTCACTTACAATTTATAAAACTTTTCTCAGAGCCAGCGTAAACGCCACTAAGTACACAAAATAAATGCAAAATTATCCACATTATAGCACTAAACTAGTATGAAGAATCTCAAGAGATATAATTACTGGATATATCATATAAATATCACTTCTGAACGTGATTATGATCTTATATGACTATCTTCGTATCTGTTATCAGAAATAGGTGCGTGTAGTTCTTTGATGTAGTTTCTTAGTTTATCAATTAATACATTTAAGATCAATATTTTACTGATGCAATTGATAAACTAGTTATTACGACATGATCGATTTAGTCTTTGAATTATAATTAATTGTGCCTAGTCAAGTACCCTACTGTAACTAGTAATTGGCGCCCGTATCGAGATTCCAATACTGGAACATTTGGAGGTCGAAAAGGTTCTAAAAATAATCATTTTGTTGGTTCCGACTCTGGTATATGCCCCTGTTGCAAGTTTTGGCTATAGCGCTATAGCTAGCGTAAAAAAATAATCCTCATTTTTAACCTAAACGTTGCTAATTTCAATTCAAGGTCCAATCTTAATTCATAGAATTAGAAAGCAATGCGACAAAATTTCACAACTTGAAAATATATCTAGGTGTATTGTATTGCATATTTAGTGCCTTTCGTTTGCGACACAGCATACTTCTCCTATTTCGAAACGTCCTCCTTCTCTATGAACTTTGCACCGCGACAATAAAGTATCGCGCAATGTCTTTTTTATTACTAAAAGCCTGCTTTGTGATAGTACATGCAATAGAAAACATGACAGTTCAGTGTTACTACATTCTTATGGTGCAGTTAAACGACGCGAGATAGCGCGAGATTACCTTTTTTATTTGATTGAATGACGAGACGAACAAGGCGCTCGCCTGATGGTAAGCGCCACGCCTGCCCATAAAAAAAAGCAACACCACACAGAACTTTGAATTACAAAGCATTGCATGGCACTGAACTGCGCTCGTCACCCCGAGACATAAGATGTTAAATCTCATAATGCCCAGTAATTTCACTGGATTCAATGACCTTCAAACCGAAACACAACAGTGCTAACGCACTCTTGCTTGGCGGTAAAAATAGACAAACCGGAGTTACCAACCCAGACGGCCTCTCGCACACGAAAGACCTACCACCTTGTAACTAGCTCAGCAGCAATTCAGCCACGGATGAGGCACAACCTACTCCAGTACACGACGCCGCACACCGTTGATTCGTAGTAAGCTGGTTGGAGGAGACCTCTTTATTCTTGTACCCAACAGGACTTGAGTCACGTTCAGAGGTCAGCCACCGTATTACTTCAGGACGGGACAATTCTGCCGACCATTGAGGAACATATGTCTATCTGTGACGTTGTAGCGCCTATACGAATGATTTTTTTAATGCATTTTATTTGTTTGAAAACTGGTTTAATCTTGCTGTAAGCCTGACACTAGTCGGCTCACGAACTTTCGGGTGAGCGCTTTAGGCGCTCGCAACCCTTGACATTAAGTGACCACGCTGAGGGCACCCCCTTTGGGCCACGAACCTCGGCTCAGGACAGCCACTGGGGTGGGAAACCTATTCAGCTGTTTAAAAGTTCAACTGTTTTTATAATTAGCTGACTGAGATTACGCGACAAGATTAATGGACTTTGTCTGTTGTTGCAAATTCCAAATGAAATAGCTAGTGCTAAATATATACTATTTTTAATTTACATACCGATGATGGATTAGTGATACCATGTTGCAAAATCTACTGGTAGTACATATTGTACTAATTGTCTAACACGCGTCAGTGACGCAGCGTTTACGACACCATTTACCACATAAACTATGGAAAACCATTCACTAGAGTACGTCACAACCGCATGGACACAGTATTATAGTCATAGTACGGTTATGTTGTATCTTTCTTCGCACTTAGCCCGTAAAATGAAATGAAAAGAAATAGTATAATTCATGTGGGGAATTAAAATAGCGCTTACGACAAATCAGTATAAAAATAAAAGAAATTTATACACCACTATTTTTTAAATACCAAAGAAAAAAAATGAGCTGATAGCAGCGAATGCTACTAATGTCTTGGTGAATCTATTTTTTAAATTGTA
The DNA here is from genome assembly GCA_949126905.1 of Amorpha juglandis. Classification (NCBI taxonomy): domain Eukaryota; kingdom Metazoa; phylum Arthropoda; class Insecta; order Lepidoptera; family Sphingidae; genus Amorpha; species Amorpha juglandis. The sequence goes on from OX421368.1 coordinate 4,675,619, forward strand.
CATAAGACAAAAAAGTTACAGGCAGTCCTAGTTTATCCAATTTGTGCAAAAAATGATGCCTACTGTAACGCTGCCGCCGTAGCCGTGGCAACAGCGTCGCGCGCGCGCCTCCTTGTCGCACCCCTGCCCCCGCGCTCTTCTATCGTACCTAACAAGTTACTATACGGAAAGTTGTAACAATAAATTAATTTTTTTTTTTTCTAAAATTTTTGATATTTTTGTTTAATTTTTTATGTGATATTTGGGTTTGGTAAATGACACTGATACCCCTGTTTTTTTTCTTCTATAATTAAAAAATAGTAGTGTATATAGAGATCAATATCATATAATTTATACGTATAATATCAGATTTTATGGAAGGTTGGTAAACAACCAAATAGATGGTAATTGACTTGATGGTAATTGATCTCCTCCGCTAAAGAACACGCACTATAACAAAATAATTATGGATGCATGTAAATGAAATGAATGATATTTCTTGTTTTCGTTTTTTATATTTGTTTATAAAACCTAAAGCTAACATTTATATGTAGTTATCGTTGCCCACGCAGTCGGCGAGTAGCCAGTTGCAAAGCGAGAGGCCGTGGGTTCGATTCCCCACACCGTGACAAATGTTTGTGTGATTCACAGACATTTGTTTCGGGTCTGGGGTTGTGGGACCGTGCCAGGTCTTCGGAAACTTCGGAGTTTCTGACTGTTGGGTGGTATTTTTTATAACGATATATACAGGGTAAAGTTAAAGAGATCGTTAAGTTTTCACAAATAATAATATATTAAAAAGTCTACACAGTTTAATTGAATTGGTACCGTAATTGCTGCATTTTTTATAGACGTACACGCAGCAAGAACTAGGGCAAAGAAATTGCACGCCACAAATAAAATTACACACTGAGACATCACGATGACAATTCAATTTGCATGCATTTTTAATGCCACCATTAATAGACTGATTACATTTTCTATCACATTCAAATTTCTACTCAATTCCAGTTGATTTAAATCCATAATCCTAGGGCAAGACTTTGCAGTTACAGTCAAGTATGCTACTACGAGGTATTGAAATATCAACTTTATTAAACATTAGTAAGGTCTATAATCCAATGGTTATGGGTTTTAGTAAGCTTTTGCAATGTTCTGACGTAACCGTAGGCCTGGCCGAGCGGCACATTGGCCCACTTTAGGCTAGTTACACAATTTAAACAATATTGTTGTAGGAAGTAAGCCGTGAATGACCTTAAGGGATTTTGATAATTTGTGAGTGGTAGACAGTTTTGTCTACTGCAGACCCGATTGGTGTGATACCACTATCTGACACGAGCAAGTTGGTCACCTAGTAGTAAGTGATCTCCACAGCCCATAAACACTCACAATATCATAAGAACATTGACCACCAGTCCACACCAATGTCATTGATGATTATTTAATTGTAATTAAAAAAATCTTTTTTTTTTTTTGCCTTGATAGGCAGACGCCGCGTTGTAGACAGTTTTGTCTACAGCATGAATGGGCTGGCTCGACCGAGTCTTTACCACTGTCTCACAGAAAACCGACGTAAAGTAGCGGTTTGCTGCTGCGTTTCGTACGGTGAGTGAGATATCCGGAAGCCCAAATCCCCTCCCCTTCCCAATCCCTAATTATCCCTTTCCTTTAAGGTCGGCAACGCGCCCATGATTCTACTGATATTATGGGCGTACATGGGCGGTGGAGATCACTTACCATTAGGTGACCCACTTGCTCGTTTACCGGCCTATGCTATAAAAAAAAACAGCCTTTTAGAAGGGGAGGGGAAATTAGGGCTTCCAGAAAGCAAGTACGAAAACAACACCAAGGTCCTAGAAAATAATAATTACGAGAACTATACAATACATGTCTGGAATACTTATAATTTATGTTAGGTAATTAAAATCTTAGTAAAAATTATAATGGTTTATTTGAACAAATTAAAGCTGAAATGATCATGGAAGTTTAAACAAAACACTACACAAAATAGCTACAGTTTAAATATGATTTTTTATAAGTTACGAGTACTTTATTTAAATTACAATAAAATAATATTGATACACAAAAGTACACAGATGATAATTTGACAATAATTAGATTTGCCTAGTCATTTTTTATTGTTATCAAATGTTGATGATTTGTGAATTTGCTATTAAAATTGTATTATCTTTGACAATACGTAATAATTGAGGGGTGATAGCATTGTAAAAATAATCTTTATAATTCCTCTGATGATGTGCAGAGGAAACAAAGCAATATTGTTGAATCCATCAAGATTCTGTCATTTGTACAAAATATTGTTGCAGACGTTTTAACATGGTCTGTCAACATTTAGTTCACCGAACCAATATTGTGTACAAAAAAAATCTTATTCCAAATTATTAAGATTCGTAAGTCCACTCAGAGCAACATCCGACAACCAAGCATCGTTTTTGAAGCCATTGTTGGCATAGTGTGCTGCCGCAGTCTCAGGCTTGGTATCTTGAGGGTTCCGACGCGAGGGTTGTATACTTAGGCTTGGTACTCCATTAGCCAGGATGTGTCTCGCCTGTTCTGCAACTCGTTGGATGCACTCTGTAACTTTTGGGTCGCTGTAGTGGCATCCTGAAGGAACTGGGTTTTTTTTTGTGGAATAGAAAAGTAAAGAGTTATCTAAAGATGATGAGGTCATATGGGAATAAAATTTACCTATAAGTAATTCTGTTAGCGGAAAAATAATGATTTACTTGAGTTCATTCAAATCGAATAGTGTGATCACATGATAAAATAATTTAAGTGGGTACAACTTCTTGTCATTTAAAGTATATTATTGTACGCTATCTTACGTTTTTTCTTGACGAAGATCTTCATAAGATTTATTGCTATGTAATCCTTTTGCAAATGCTATTGCAAAATAAAAAAGAAAATATTTGTAAATGGTGACCCCGTTGTCATTATCTCTGCAATAGTATCGGACTTGATCTAAGACGTTAAACAACAAATCAAGCCTTTTCAATGATTAAAACTCATTTCCATCCCATATGTGGTAGAACCATGACTTTATAGAATAACCACGATATTACATACATGACTAATCTTGGTCTAAGCAAGCTTTTGTACTGGAATTTTATATACTCCAATATTGATATACGTGATGTGCTCATGATTAGCAGTAGCCAGTTTGGTGCCAATTTTAAAATAAATTTAAATGCCTACATCAACGGACAAAGTCAATTTTATACCGTAATTAAAATTAAGGAAAACCCCAAAGGGAAACCCCTTGAGGTCTTCTTAAGAATTTAAAATAATGTTACACTTGATAAGTAGCAAATAGGTAGTAGTAGGTAGGTATGGATAAGTATTCTGTGACTTAACCTTAAAATATTATTATGGGCATGTTATTAGTAGGTTCATTCATGTCTTTTTACTTCTTTCTACCCTATAATAATCTTACTACAAGATTTATTGTACTGACTGCCTCGGTGGCGCAGTTGTGTTGTACACGCGGTACGATTGCTATTTTGAGGTCTCGGGTTCCATCCCCGGATCGGATAAAAGTGATATTGGGTTTTTCTATCACGAAACGCTGAGTATCAGCCTGGAGTCTGGAATCGTGCCCGTTATGGTGATAGTATTACCTACCCCCTATTACATCGTGGGACGGAGATACGCTCGGCGAAATGTGGGTGTACTGGTTACACCTCTGCCTACCCCTTCGTAGATTACAGACGTGAGTACATGTGTGCCTGAAGATTTATTAATATAAAGTTACTTCACGAATTTCCTAAATTAAGAAAATAAAACCACAGCAAAAGTAGAAAACTGTTTATTAAATAATTGTTAATTAAACTTAACCGATAAAGACAGGTACAAAGAATCATCTTTGATGGCCAAAGAGCGAAATAGAGTACACTGGAAGAGAGTCAATATACTTATATTTACACAACATTCAAGTCTTTCAATTCTGAACTTCGTAAAGTTCTCAATAATAATGATACAGTTGACATAATAAAATATAATTTTTGCATTACTGATAAAACTACCACTTTTTTCGTCGTCAGCCTTCTTCCTAAAAACTTTGCTTCTGCGATTAAGAATAGGAAGAGTAAAGAAATGAAATATTTGCTGGAAACTTTGTTTTCTAGTATAAGTACCGCGACTAGCAAGAAACTTCTTATAAGAAAGTTATTAAGCGATGAAGTCATGCTATAGACCTTTTTATCTACAGTTTAAATTGCCTGGCTCAACCGGGCTAGTACTATTGTATTACAGAAAACCAACATGAATTGGCAGCTTGATATTGCATTTCGTACAATGGAGCTTCCCGGGGGAACAAATCCATCTCCGCTTTCCCATCCCCATCCTTTTTCTTATTGGTCAGCAACGCATCAATATTTTTTCTGGTATTATGGTTGTTTATGGACAATGGAGATCACTTATTATGTGACCTATTTACTTGTGTATCGGTCTCTGCTATAATAAAATTAATATTCTATGTAGCGATTGTACGGTTAGAAGAAATATTTACTGTAGTGCCTCCCAGCCAGTTCCAACCAATACCTGCCACTATTCATTTTACCACATGCGAATTTCATGTATCATTATGCCAACTGTACTAGCAATACTCATTTTTATTTACGAACATCAAACATTAACAGTCATATTTCACTTTCTTCGTTCTTCACACACTTACTCCGCCGGTCCTTCATCTATGAGAATCTCTTTAAGGGGTATGCTTCCAAGGATCTTGTTGGCGAAGGTTTTGAGCACTGTTGCGCTAGTTTCCTCGATGAGTGGTGTCAGAATATCCAGCACTACACCAGGACTTGAATTGAAGAATGTGGCTGCGGATGCCGCTGTAAGAAGAGAAATTAAATTAAATTAAAAAGCGCGCCGAATTTCTTTCTTTTTGGAATTTTGTTAATTGCTTGGCAAACGAGTAAGTGGGTCATCTGATGATAAGTGATCTTCACCGACGTATGGAACGCAACAGCATACCTATTCATGTTGTAGATAAAATTATCTACACTGTGGCTCTAACACTCCAAATTGGAAGTCAGTTAAAACCAAACTTAGACTGTTTGAGCATTAAATATTGCTCAGTTGACAATTATTCTTATATTTATATTTTAGCAGAATAATGGTCGTAACCACCAAAGTGGAGATGAGTTGAGTGGAGAGAACCAGAGTGGGTACCGCGCTGTGACCACTCACAGCGCGGTACCCACTGAAGCTAAGCGGCATAGAATGTAAGAATGATGATATTTTATTAGTTAGTTATGAAGCCCTTTCTCCTTTCCGCTAATCTCCACTTTGGTGAAAATTGACCCTATGATAGGCCAGCGCTAAAGTTCATACCAGAAATGCGATGTCACTAGTCTCAAAAAAGTACTTCATTAAAACGTACTGCGTTTAGTTTTAAAACGTAATAGAAATTTAAAGCAAGTATGTGACAGATATTTTACTAAATAGAATTCTCACCAGCAAGAGGTCTTTCTGTGTCTTCAAAAGCTATTTGTGCGTTGTTCACTCTAACTCTGGTAACAATTTTGTCAGCTTGCAGATACTCGACTCCATCCTTTAGCACAGGTTTGGCATTTCCTTTCGCCACAACGGTGATTCCAGCTAAAAAAACAGTTAGGTTTAACATCGAAATCACATAATAAGTGATATTATAAACACTGATACATATGCATTCATGCCTGTAATCCCTAGGAAGGAATAGGCAAAGGGGTAACCAGTACACCCACTTTCGCCGAGCGTATCTTCGTCCCATGATGTGACAGGGGCGAGCCTATCGCCAAATTGGGTACAATTCCAGATTCCGAGCTGACAATGAGCATTTCTTGATAGAAACGCCCAATATCACTCTTACCCGACCCGGGGATCGAACCCGAGACCTCAGTACAGCAGTCGTACCGCGTACGTAATACAACTGCGCCACCGAGGCAGAGTATGTGATATATATGTGATAGTGTGTGTGTAAGTGATATCAGTGGTAGAAAATCTACAAATTATAAAGCCTTATTCAATTTTATCTAAGTTAATTTATAGAAAATAAATTTCTAGGGTCTATGATGGAGATACTGTCGACAGAGACAGTACAAACTATTAATGAATATGCTCATTTTCCAGAAGAGTTTGGCCATAAAATAGATAAATAAAACGCCTAATATTTATTGGAAACCTGTAACCAATGTCAAGTCTGATAATATCATCAAACATCATGGATTTCGGCATTATACAGTACTACGATTAAAAGTATACATTCTGGTAATCTTCGTATACTTCGAAATACCAGATGTATTGCGAATACAATAACGAATGTAGGTACTTGTCTTACTGTAAAAGACTGACTGGACCCGGATATCCAGGCATTCTTTGTATATTCTGCTAACTCGTAAAATACGAACATTGTCGAAGTCCATAATTTAAATTGTACATATCGTTAATATGGTAATGGTACAATCCTGATACAATGCATAACTCTGCGTTTCATAAAATCGCGTGTTCTTTAACAATAGCAATAGCTACTTGTTTACGTAACTAACTGAAACTGATCAAAACTAGGTTACTTGCATCACCAAACTCAACATTGATTAGATTATAGAGAAATTAAATCAAGGTTTGTGAGCCAAAACTAATTCTAAGTAAGTACTGATTCGTATTAAATTAAAATTATTAGTTTTATGAACTAAATTAGTTCTAAAGCTACCTACCTGGCCTACCAAGAGTGTATAAGACTGAGCAAAGTGGTAGACCCACGCTGAAGAAGTTCTATCTACAGTGTGATTTGGTAGGGTTGTTACCACTGTTTTACAGAAAACCGGCATGAAGATGCTTACTGTAGCATTTTTTACTGTAAGATAGATACCCAGATACCCGATGCTTATTACCCTAACTCAATCCCTTAATTATCCCTGTCTTCTAGTATTATGAACGTTTATGAGCCGTAGAGATCCTTTACCATCAGGTGACACACTTGCTCATTTACCGGTCTCTGTTATGAAAAATGCGTCAAGTAGGATTACCATTACTCCGTCTTCGGGTACCAAATAGTACCAGGAAGACGTATTAGCGCAAGCATAACGTATTAGAGCTAGTACCTGCTTGTAATTATCTGTAATCAAATATACATAGCAATAGGGGGCGGGAAATACAACTCACATAATGCCCCTGGGGACAGAATGACTTTCGTAAATGACTGAGTATTAGCCGCTATGTATGTAGGTCGGTTGCAATTAGATACAATGATATCCAGGTCAAGTTTGCTAAAAGACGCATTAAGGCGTATAGAACTGTTAATTATAGACATCTTAGCGTGAAGGCTTAGCCGTCTTAAACGTTCTAACTTCAAACACTACATTTTAATATTTTAGCTGTGCAAATCTCCAATCACGGGCTTTGCATTCCTCTTGTAGATACAATTTGAAATCAAACCATCCGCCAGACAGCCCAAAAACTAGCAGAACTAGCACGCTGAAGTAGAATCGGGCAGGCATGTATATAGATGGATGGATGGTTGGTGGGGCAGATACTAGCTGGCTTGTAAACCTAAGCAGACGTAGTGTGGAACGCTCTGCTGTATGGTGGACCGATTGGGTGGTGGAATGATTAGCGCTTACTTAGGGAGGCCTACGTCTAGCAGTGGACGGTAATAGGCTGAGTGAATGATTAAAAACAGTACATATAAAGTCACACCTGTATCCCCGAAGGTATAGGCAAAAATGCGACTAGTGTACATACGGTTCGCCAAGATGTTTTCTGTCCCATGATCCATTCGTACAAATTCCAGGCTCGGGAAATTCATGTGAGATTTTCAAATCGAAAACTCAAACACAAATTGTGATTGCCCGACCTCGGGTTTGAATTCAGGATCTCAAGGTTTCTCTACCTAATTAGGCTGCTACACGATTTACTAGACTAATAAGGTGTTTGAGAGATAATGATTTGGTGGGTTGGAAGTTGTTTCAAGGTTCGATTATAAATAATCCTTACTAAATTCTCCTTTGAGTTTTCCTTTGCCGTTGATGTCAAGGGTGAGCAGTCTGGATCCTCGGACATCGTAGTCAGCGGCCACCATCAATTTCGGGAACGACAGTTTTATTTCTGCGACGTATTTATCTTTTAAATTGACCCTGAAATTGAAACAAAGTTCATATAAATATTAGGTGGACGATAGGTGAAATAAATACTTTTAAAAGAAATGCAAAATAATCTATTTTAGCAGATAATCAAATTGTTGAATTGAGTAAGTTTGACAAAGAACAGGGTATATAAATTTTCTATATTTATATTTGAACTAGCTTTTCCTCGCGGCTCCACACGCGTGATCAACTTTTTCCGGCATAAAAAGTAGCCTATGTTTATCAGGGATAATGTAGGATTCTAATGGTGGAAGAATTTTTCAAATCGGTCCAGTAGTTTTTAAGTTAATTCGTTACATACAAAAATACAAATATTTCTTCTTTATAAATTATTGTTTACAATGAAATAATCTTAATCAACAATACATTTATTTGGATAAAGAATAATATTATGTTGATAACGCTTTGGAATCAAACAATTTGATTACCATAGCAACAATTTGATTACCATAGCAACGGAAGCCTTCAAATATAAATAATTTTCCCCGATTTTGCAACATTTTTCACTGATGCTTCTCTCCTATTGGTCGCAGCGTAATGTTATATAGCCTAAAGCCTTCCTCGATAAATGGACTATCCAACACAAAAAGAATTTTTCAATTCGAACCAGTAGTTCCTGAGATTAGCGCGTTCAAACAAACAAACAATCAAACTCTACAGCTTTATAATATTAGTATAGATTGGTCACATAAAGCAACAAATAAAATGTACCATCTGAACGAAGTTAGCACTAGAATATTGAAAATAAGATAAATAATTTTCATTTATTAACTACTAGCTTTTTCTCGCGGCTCCGCACGCGTGATCTGCTTTTTCCGCCATAAAAAGTAGCCTATGTTTATCAGGGATAATGTAGGATTCTTTCTAATGGTGGAAGAATTTTTCAAATCGGTCCAGTAGTTTTTTTTGGATAAAGTAATATTATGTTGATAACGCTTTGGAATCAAACAATTTGATTACCATAGCAACGGAAGCCTTCAAATATAAATAATTTTCCCCGATTTTGCAACATTTTTCACTGATGCTTCGCTCCTAATGGTCGCAGCGTAATGTTATATATCCTAAAGCCTTCCTCGATAAATGGACTATCCAACACAAAAATAATTTTTCAATTCGAACCAGTAGTTCCTGAGATTAGCGCGTTCAAACAAACAAACAAACAATCAAACTCTACAGCTTTATTATTAGTATAGATCACACAGATAAGAGTATATATACGTGTTATAAAAGCCAACCTCTACCCCACACCCTAAACTACACCAATGAATAAAGATAAATTCCACTAAGTAGTTTATTCTGTAACAAAAATTTTCAATTTCAAATTCAAATCAATCAAGATATAATATGTAGTTTATTCCTATAGCATAAAAAAATGTAGACCTTTGTAATACTCTAGATTTATAGTTTATATTACAAGGCTTAGGCAAAGGCTTGGTTAATTATTGTGCCGTAATATTTTCCCACGGGCATTTGAACATTGTCTACTACAGGGAAATAACTTGCGTAACAATATTCATACGTCAGATTCCATGTAACAGACTACAGTATTTACTAGAGTAGATCACTTAATCCGTATTTTGAATCTGTTACGACCTAATTCAAATCGCATGTGTTTTTCGTTTCTAATATTATTCACTTTTTGAATTCAAATTTTGGTGTTCGACACAAGCCTATTTCTCGCGGTTTCTCCGGCGTGAATGTTATTGGTCCGCTCCTGCAGGAGCCCGAAACATTTATAGGATAAAAGGAAATCTGAGTTACTCTATGTCATCCATACTATGTAATTGGAAGTTCGGTTAAATTTATTTACCCGTTCGGAGATAAGCCCGGAGATACAACATAAACAACAATTAAGAAAAACCATGTTTGGGTTGTCTGTGTGGTTTTTCCACAAATATTCATAGAAGTTAAAAAAACACAAACCTCAATTTTTCAATCTTGAAATTGCTTCCTCCAATCGCATTTGCATGCCTGATTGTTGCCTTTATCCTTAAATTAGGCGCCGTCCTGTCCAGCTTCAATGTTGGGACGGTGAATGGGTCCAAAGGAGGGATGTTTACTTCAGGTATACCTGTCTTCAGCATCGGCCTCATCGCTTCCACTGCGTTGAGGATGCATTTGTCGATTTGTGGATCGCTTTTTTTGCATTGCGGGAAGAAGTCAGCTGTAATTATAAAAATATTTATGTTAACAGTAACGAACAAATACAAGAAACTTTTTCCACCCGCCCTTATCCCACTCGCAGTGGCGTCGGCACGGCATGGTTTTAACACATTACAGAAAGATTTGACTTATAGTTTTAGCGACCAGGCACCCTGCCTGACGGCGACCCCTCTGGGGAAAACACACCCTGACTCGAAAGAAATATTTGTGGACCACACAAACATATGTCGGTGTGAGAATCTAACCCGCGAACCCTCGCTTCACAGCAGGCTACTGCGCCACAGAGAACACAAAATAGAATGTTGTAAATAAAACTGCGACCCTGTACACGCTATGTACTGGACTAGAGCCAAATTCTAAGCACTAGGTCGACGCTGGATCTAGATTAAGGCTAATCGCAAGTTACATGTCATTGGTCAGCTGACATTATATGAACAATACAAATAGCAATACAGTATCTAAAAATACATCGGTTTATTGTTGCGAAGTATGTCAAATATTGCAACACAATGCCTGCGGGGCATATAATATTGAACACTATGTTAAAAATTAAATCGTGTAAGTAAGCATTAGTTTTGCCCTCATACAAAATACCGTCAAATGTCTTGAAAAGGTTTGCAAGAGTGGTTTAGTTTTCTATTTCTGCGGCCAAGCAACAGTGTGTACGCACTGTTGTGTTTCGGTTTGAAGGACATTGAAGCTAGTGAATTACTGGCCATTATGAGACTTAACATATGTCTCGGGGTGATGAGCGCAGTTCAGTGCCATGCAGTGCTTTGTAATTCAAAGTTCTGTGTAGTATTTCTTCTGTTTATGGGCAGGCGTAGCGCCTACCATCAGGTAAGCGCTTGGCTCATCTGGTCATTCAATCAAATAAAAAAAAACTTCCGTAACATTTGGCTGCACGGATTAGTGTGACTGTCACACGTACTTGTTACGCTAATATGGATGGATGTTGTAATATGCACTGTGATGTTTTGCCGAGACGTAAAACAAAAAATTACAAATCTAAAATGACGGATCGTTCCGTGACATTAGGTCGCAATATTTGAAAACTGTCAAAACTTGAAGTTTGTCACGCGTGTTTGTCACAGTCACGTCTCTTGGTGTGGCAAGTGGTGTTGACAGACGAGAGCGTGACAGACGCTGGCATCTGACGCTGAACTGTTGTTCAGAACTGTTTGATTTGATTTGATTTGATTTGTATGCGTCGCGTCGTGCCTGCCTACATCGTGAATAAAAAATATTAGAAATTACCGTCTCTTTTAAAATTTATTGAAATTAGAAAGTCCTGGATGAAAAATCATAGAAGTAATCAATAATAATTATACAGCATACAGTATCATTTCAGATACGAATTAATAAGCGATAAGTCGGTGGTCATTATTCAATGATGGAAACGTTAACGTCGCTTGTGATTGTATGAGATGTACTTAATCACGCATAACATATGGATAAGTTGTAAAAACATCGTGAGACATCTTGTAAAACGTCCAGGTAGATTTGATAGTTCTCGTTTCTATTCCATTGTCATTTCTTCTTACCAAATAGCAGTAATTATTAGCATTATAAGACGTTTCCCAACAGCCCCATTCGTGAATTGAACGGCCGCAACAAACCCGCTATTCCTATAACATTGATGGTGCTTATACACGGTAGTTATTAGAAGATCCACTTGTCTATTTGGCGTCCTTTTGCTACAAAAACCAATTTATTAATTAGTGCTACTATGTTCTTTTATATCGCCGAGGGAAATCTGTTTATGAACGAAAAAGTTTAATGTGTTTTTATTGTAAAGAGAGTGGTCTACTAGGCCCAACACCAATAAATCTGATGAAGATACGCTGCGTTCCAAATCTACTTAGTTTAAAATTAAATATTAAGTATAACCCATTAAATTGCGCCGGTCAAGGCAGCGTTCTGTTTACAGTAGTTTTACGAAATAGCTTAAATAATATTACGCATGCGACATTTTGACGGAACGATCAATAACACGTACTTAGTGTTTAGTGAGCGGAAAGAGCCTTGGGCCCATTGAGTTTCCATCGATAGATACTTATATGCTGGATTTAAATGCATATTCACTCCATAAGAAAAAATATCTTAGTATGAGAATGCCCATGTAACGATAACCTAGTTTCTCCACCTAATAAGTAACTGGACAAACAACACACGGAAAAGATATTCTTAATCTCCGACAAAAAAGATGGGTGTTAAAAGTATGGTGTTACATATACGAAGGAGCGAATGTCAAATTGGTACTTCTTTAATTGTGTTAATATATACATAATATAAGCTGGGTGTACGTAAAAATGCAACTAGTGCTGCACCCACGTTTCGCCAAATTTATTTCCGTCTCATGGTGGGATAAGGGGCAAGCCTACCACCATACCACCATAGATCTGTCATATTTTCCTAAACTGCTTTTATAAATAGTGCGTATTGTTTATTTAACCATAATAATATAATACTAACATTACTGTAATATAACTGTAAGTTGTAATAATGACTGCTTCTATAGTTATTATTTTATCTTCTATATCGAATGGTTAGTGGCCAAGCTAATGTCAAAGTTTTCAAGCCTACGAAGGCCTTCGACTTAGCTTAATGACTGCTGTCAGTTAATAACAACCTGAAACCACTTTTACGTGCTCTCCGAAACACGGAGCGCAACGCTGAATTGAAATACCACTATGCCATCCATAGAGTGACGATGCCAGGGGTTGCTTAACTCGCTAAATGACAGCCTCCGTGGCGCAGCGGGCGAGTAGCCGGCTGTGAAGCGAGAGGACGCGGGTTCGATCCCCGCACCGAGTCAAATGTTTGTGTGATCCACAAATACTTGTTTCGGGGTCTGGGTGTTGTGAGACCGAGAGTCTCTCGTAGTTCCTGATACCCACGACACAAGACCTGTATCTTACTGTGGGGACAGGACTATGTGTGTGACTTTTAAAAAAAAATGTTGACAGACTACTGAGTGCAACTGCGCCTCTAATCAAAAAGAAGAAAACAGTTGCAAGTAAAATATTTGATTTAAGGGGAATCATTTTCATTATACTTCAAGTATACTTATTATGAGTAAAAGATAATTATTTTGAGTAACGTATATTTTAAAGTTCATAACATTATTGATGTAATGCTATCTGATTAGTTGAACCGAAAACAAATTAAATGCGAATGAAATGAACTTAAACTATTTATTTACATACAGCGGCCATGGAATAAGTAAATAGGTATGTGATATTAAAAAACTTTACAATTTAAATAACATTATGAAAGTTCACAGTTTAAAAAACAGCCAGTTACCCAACTTTACCTTCTTGTAAATGTTAATACATTTTGGAAAAGGTTATTTAAGTATGCTCGAGTGAACTTAAGACTATACTCTACGCCAATGACCTTGACGATCTGTACCATCCAAAAGCTACCGGAATGAAGGTTTGACCGTAACCCAGTGTGCTGCGGTGCAACATTTTTAATAGTTTTATAAGTTATTTCAACATTTTGTAAAACTTTCGTCTTTTCTATTTGGTCCTAAGTATTATTTTGGTTATGGATATGTAATTATATGAATATTAAATTATTATTTAAAATTACATATTAGCCTTACAAAGAAGCAATGCGTCTGACACCTAGTACAAACGAGATCAGAGGGGAAAACAAAAAGCAGTGGTGACAAATACCTATTTTAAAAATCACCATTAAACCATGCAGTATTGTACTAATGAGGCACATAATTTTTTGGAATTAAAATATAATAAACCAACAAACAATGGATTCATTTCAATCGACATATCGATTCACTAGAAATGTGTCAAATATTAAAAAGTAGCAGTTTTTTTTTATTGTTGAGCGCATTTATACAAACTCTAATACATATAATAATCTTTATAGAACGATTACTTCAGCAGGTTTCTCGAATTAATGTCTTGTATCCCGACGTTATATTAATGATTGGCCTTAGTAACAGCCTTAACACATTATAACAAGTTTTCAGATTTAACATAGTGGAAAATTTTTCGCCATCTGCTTGATGAATAAATTAAATACTATATATATATATATATATATATATATATATATATATATATATATATATATATATATGGTATTTAATATAGATGTGGCGTTATACAAGAGAAACAAAACATCGCACATCATTATTATGTTCAGAAAACAAATTAAATCACAAATCACGCCTCAACAAGATAATAATATAAGCGACGTGGATGGAATAAAAATAACTGTCTGCCACCCACCGTGCTCAGAAAACAAAATTCGTTAGGCCTAGTAATAATAACAAACTGCACAGAATTGCGCGTAAAGTATTTTATAAATAAAGATTACTCCGAAAAAGTAAAGAATTCCCCATGGTCGATTACTGAGGGGCTTCTAAGTTCCTTAAGAGACTGGCCGCAAAGCAGTACTGTGCAGGGATGATTCAAGCAACAATAGAGAGTTTACTCTGAATTCCCAGGAACCCACTTGCGCTGAAAACGGCGGTGTTTTTGGCACCCAATCCCTCAGTCGCTCGGTAAAGAGCTCTACGTCGCAAGGTTGTTGAAGCCGGCTAATGATAATTCATCCTACCTCCCAGAGGTTAGTGAAGGGATAAAAGGTACAATTAGTCCGCCGTATTGACCTATGATCTTAAAAATTGAATCACCTCCAATTCAATGAACTTTACATATAAACAATATTTTACTCAACAATATCTTCCGCCTTATACAATGCATAATAAGCCGGTTCCAGTTATAAAACCATTTATTATTCATAATTTATTCGACACTTTTACAATATTTCATGACCTTGATCTTAAAGTTAATATCTCCTTAATATCTCCTATCACTTTTGTTTTCATTCTTTGCAGTAAGCATAAAAAATAAACCCAATTATAGAACTTGTAGGGTCTTCACTAAAACATTCTAACGACGGGGCTATCACTATCATAGTTTCGAGTTAAAATCATTCAAGAAGAAAATTGTCCGTACACGGAAATCAAACCCGTCTGTCGTAACAGTGGCTTCCTGAACCATTGCACGGTGTGCCATTTCACAAGATTCGTGCATATTATG
The DNA here is from genome assembly GCA_949126905.1 of Amorpha juglandis. Classification (NCBI taxonomy): domain Eukaryota; kingdom Metazoa; phylum Arthropoda; class Insecta; order Lepidoptera; family Sphingidae; genus Amorpha; species Amorpha juglandis. The sequence goes on from OX421368.1 coordinate 4,690,983, forward strand.
TAATTATTCAATCACTTATGCGAGACATCCGTCGTAATGCAACGCTGGAAAATACTACAGGAACGTTGTTAGTGATGCCTTAATTATATAATTGGAAAACTGTTGCAATGTCACAAAGAAAGTGGTAGAGCCAGTTTTGTCTACTTACTTTACTTAACTTTGTTTACTTACTTCAGTTTTACCTACTTGTCTTTTGGGTAGTAACAAATTCTCGCAGAATGATAATGGCGACCCAGTGACTCAGATTAGAGCAGGGTCCCCAAGCCTTCCCTTTAAACTGGTAGGAAGGCCTATGCCCATTAGGACAGCGAGAATTAAAATGATCAAAGATGCGATACGAAGTACTGCATTTTTACTCCCGACAAAAAAGAGAACTGTTATAAATTCGACTCGATTTTCTATTTAAAGGTGTTTGTCCTGCATCTATATGTGACATTACGAGAAATCTTTTAAAAGGTTATTACATTTTAAAAAAATATTATAATGAAGGGTTACGTCGGGGTAAATATTATACACATTAATACGTATGCAAATCGCAATTAGTGCTATGTATTATGTAGAATTAAAATGTATTACTATTAATTATTTCTTATTATTCTATTGCTGATTAATTTAATTTTAAAAATTATGTATTATTATTCAATTATTACACAATAATTTAGATTTAAAACCGTACAAACACAATCACATAACTAGAATTTATATCAAGTAGAGGTATTTATTATTATTATTATTTTCTTGAGTGGTAGAGCCACGCCGTGGACAGTTTTGTCTACAGCATGAAGGGCTGGTTCGACCGGGTCGTTACCACTGTCTCACAGAAATGACTCATACCACTTTAGATTAACCATTGAATAAAATTGAAGAAAGTGAGGGAGTGACGGAAAATCGTGAGGAAACCTGCATAGCTGAGAATACCCGATAAGATTTTTCGAAGGTATGTGAAGTCTGCCAATCTGCATTAGGCCAGCGTGGTGGACCAAGGCCTAATCCATCTCATTCAGTAGAAGAGGCCCGTGCCCAGCAGTGGTAAAGTATTTAATACAGGGCTAGTAAAAAAAAAGAATCACTTACGAGTAACTTTTCCATAAACACATACAGCACATAACAGGATAACTAACACTTTCATTTTTATATCGATACGATGGACCGGCGCGGCGGCGAGAGTTAAAACGTGAATGTGCGCGGGCGCCGAAATATCGGTTATTTGTAGAAGGAGCGAATGCCGACCGCAGTCACTTCTCTTGGGCAACTACCGGGAAAAAAACGAAAATTATAGACAATTGACAAGGGAAATACCTAGAAATATATGCTTATATTGCAATGGTCAATTATTATTTTTTAACAGACAAATTATAGAACATCGATATAACCATAATATCACGTCGCGTCGTCCAAAAAAATACAAAACACGGAGAAAAAAGTGTGTAAAATTGATAATTCCCAAATTTTCTGTGTTTTTACAGATATATTTAACAGATAATGAAAATCAGACCCTGATTATAATATAGAATAAATTAAATACTACACAATAGCCCTGATGCATTGGTTAATCAATACGTTTTACGATATAAATCAATAGTTTTCATTATATGTTTCTCTAGTGTCTATAATGAATGACAAATAACTGATAAATCGTAACCAAAATTTACAAATATGGTATAATTTAGAATAATAAATCAACAGTAGACCGCTTCATTTACCACACTTAACACTTTAACTTCTCACAGTAATGCTGCCTTTGGCGATGTTCGTCATTATTACTATTATTATATGAACTAAAAAAAGGTAATATCATCAAAATTCTGAGACTTTACCTATACTGATGTTATTGGACTATGGATTTACATAATACCCCTAACATTAATGATTGTATTATACAAAAAAATACAGATCAGACTAATTACAATCTTTAATTCCATAATTTAAAAATATCGCAAACCTAGAAGCTTTGTTGTTGCTTAGAACAAGTGTGTCTCTACATATTTTGTAACTCTGAACAATAGATCTCAACGCGTGCTGTTGCTTCCAATCCTTGAATTAACTGTTTCAAATTTTTATGATCATTTTATTTAGTTGTATACGGTAAATTGTTCATTTAAATAATACAAATAATAATCAGCTTTTTTTCAGTATCAGCTTCTTAAGGTTTTTATGACAGCCTCCGTGTCGCAGCGGGCGAGTAGCCGGCTGTAAAGCGAGAGGCCGCGGGTTCGATCCCCGCACCGAGACAAATGTTTGTGTCATCCACAAATATTTGTTTCGGAGTCTGGGTATTATGAGGCCGAAATTCTCTCGTAGTTCCTGATACCCACGACACAAGACTCATGTCTTACTGTGGGGTCAGGACTATGTGTGTGACTGTTGTGCATTTACACCATAGCAAAACGTGCATACATTTCGTTGTAATGGGTTTAATCTAGTTTAAGTTTTCAATTGCTCATAAAGTAAACTACAAATCTACATACCATAGCGTAGAATGTTACATCATGATATTTTTTCCTCATTTGTAGAACTTGAGCGAATTCCGCAATAATCTAAAATATGGTTACATAAATGTTTCCATATAATTCATTTATTTTTTAGTATTATTATCAGCTTGAATGACGGGACGAGTCTGTCGCTCGCTTGATGATAAGCACTACGTGTGCCCATAAACAGAAGCAACACCATACAACATTTGATTACAAAGCACTTTATGGCACTCGCTCGTCACCCGAGATATAAGATGTCTCTTAAGGCCCATTAATTTCACTGGGTTCAGTGACTTAAAAAAAAAAACAAAACCATACCCACATACTGCTGGTTGGCGGCGAAATGGACAAAGCGTTGGTACCAACCGAGACAGCTTCTGGCAAAACAGGGATCTAACGCCAAATCTTGCATTTAATAAAAATAAGAGAAATAACAAAACAAAATGATTAAAAAAAGAACTTATGGGTCCATATTTTAGGTCTCGGAATTTTGAACTATTAGGAGTAGGGCCACTAACATGTTAGGCCTAAAGCCAGCCAGCCGGCCAGCCTCATGTGCACCTGATACACTCGGCTTATTAACGGACGAGGTAATGGCGAAACTTGGTTCCACTTGTGGTCGCCCCATATATTACCAAATTCATCGTTAAATCCTGATGAGAAGGTGGACCCTGGCATATTCATATCCGACCGCATAGCGACCACGCTACACATGGTGTTCAAGAATCAGCCAGTATATATAAGAAGTATTATTAGAAGTTGGGAATATAAATTCTCTACTTGTATCGCCATATTATACATCATCATCATCATCATTATCAGCCACAGGACGTCCACTGCTGAGCATAAGCCTCCCCCAAAGATTTCCAGACCGACCTGTTGGAAGCGGCCTGCATCCAGCGACTTCCTGCGACCTTTATCAGGTCGTCTGTCCACCTTGTAGGTGGACGTCCATATTATACATCAATACTAATCAAATCATATTCTCTGATTATTTGTATATAGCACAAAGTAACAGCGATAAGTGGTTCATCCGATCACTAATAACATCCACTATAGCCAAAAAATGATGGATACGTTGCCGACCTTCAATGAAAAATAATGAATAATAAAAATAATTTGAACCTCCGGATATCTCTCATTAAAAATACTTAGTTTAAAAACATAATGTTCACAGCGCTGACGCAGACAATAGGCCAATGAGTATTATTTCAATAGGAATATTACATGCAGCGGAAAGTTTCCATCTTTTTTACTAGGCCGCATCTTCTGACCTATGCATCTTGATAAAAAACGAAACGGATTCACGTTAACTTACGTAAACTGTTCGGTGGGTTTTACGTGAATCATGCGTAAACATATATGCAAAAAAAACTTGTTTCTGATCGTTGCATTTTACGAGTTGACCCGACCAAATGATGCGGATTGTGTGTATTGCAACACGTAAATTATAAAAACCTAGTTTACCTTGGTTGAAACACAAAACAGTTATTTGAAAATATAATATAATAGTCATTATTATGTTATAATATAATAGTCATTATTATGTTATAATATAATAGTCATTATTTTGTTAAATTGGTAAATATCTGTGTTGTGGCAGCGCGGCGTCGTATGCCGGGTCGGTCACTTCCCTGTAACGTGATTGAGGAGGCCGATGGCTAGCACATGCGTCATGCTCGGGAACGGGTGCTTGTGTGGGCTGGCCTACTCACACTGTTACGGCTTGTTGTAGTTAACTTGTTCTTTGTACTCTTGAGAATCATGTACAAAAAATATTTTAATTTTATTATTTTACTTTATAACGTTCCGCAGTGGCATAAATTGAGCTGCTCTAATTCAAGTAAATAATATTTCAATGTAATTCAAATATTGTAAATCAGTAAAGAAAAGAGCAAGGTTAGAGTTTCTTGCCTGTTCTTCTTTAACGAAACGGCATTCCGAACTGGCAGTAAAGATACATTTTGACTGAATTTAATGATGTCTGACATGTTAAAAATTCAATAAATATTTGATTATGATTTTAAATATTTGATTTATATTTTGAAATCACCTTACAAACAGTAGTCTTCAGTTCCGCTATGACGGTGTTGCATAAAATTGTACCATTCACAGTTCACCGTAATCAGTTCCGACTATAACATCGTTTATTTAAATATGTACGTTTATATACAGTTCGATCATAATAATCGGCAACGTTGCGGTTCTATTTAAATTGATCGCGTAATAACCGCGTTACACAACTATTATCACATAGTGTAAACAAAAGAGGAAACCCGGCCGAGTTTACTACTGACACGAATTAGTTTTATTTGATAAAATAGGTTCGTGCATTGAGGCCTATGTTACGAGAACATTGTTTACGAATTTGAGGCTTTTAGTCAAATATTATTATATATCTATATATATAAAAATGAATCGCTGTGCGTGTGTCTCGCCAAAACTCGAGACTGGTTGTACCGATTTGGCTAATTCTGATCTTGAAATATTTGTGGAAGTTCAGGGAAGGTTTACCCGGTGAGAAAAAATGAGTAACATAAATAATAAGTAAAGGAAAACACTAAAAACGACAACTTATGGTCTCGTCAAACAGCGGACGGGGCGGGACGGCAACGCGACGCTGACGGGACTGTGTATAGATAATCGAGCGTCGCAGCGCGACGGTTCTGTGTGACATTGTCTATATTGACTAATGCATTACAACTGCTGCATGTCCCGTCAGCGTCGCGTTGCCGTCCCGCCCCGTCCGCTGTCTGGCGAAACCATTAATTTTCCAGTACAAACTGTTCCTGGGTATGATAATAAGTAAAGGAAAACACTAAAAACGACAACTTAATTTTCCAGTAAAAACTGTTCCTGGGTATGAAACACTTGATGTCTTTTTGATGACAGGACAGGACAGGACAGGACAGGACAGGACAGGACAAGACAGGACAGGACAGGACAGGACAGGAAAGGGACAGGACAGGGACAGGGACAGGGACAGGGACAGGGACAGGGACAGGGACAGGGACAGGGACAGGGACAGGGACAGGGACAGGGACAGGGACAGGGACAGGGACAGGGACAGGGACAGGGACAGGGACAGGGACAGGGACAGGGACAGGGACAGGGACAGGGACAGGGACAGGGACAGGGACAGGGACAGGGACAGGGACAGGGACAGGGACAGGGACAGGGACAGGGACAGGGACAGGGACAGGGACAGGGACAGGGACAGGGACAGGGACAGGGACAGGGACAGGGACAGGGACAGGGACAGGGACAGGGACAGGGACAGGGACAGGGACAGGGACAGGGACAGGGACAGGGACAGGGACAGGGACAGGGACAGGGACAGGGACAGGGACAGGGACAGGGACAGGGACAGGGACAGGGACAGGGACAGGGACAGGGACAGGGACAGGGACAGGGACAGGGACAGGGACAGGGACAGGGACAGGGACAGGGACAGGGACAGGGACAGGGACAGGGACAGGGACAGGGACAGGGACAGGGACAGGGACAGGGACAGGGACAGGGACAGGGACAGGGACAGGGACAGGGACAGGGACAGGGACAGGGACAGGGACAGGGACAGGGACAGGGACAGGGACAGGGACAGGGACAGGGACAGGGACAGGGACAGGGACAGGGACAGGGACAGGGACAGGGACAGGGACAGGGACAGGGACAGGGACAGGGACAGGGACAGGGACAGGGACAGGGACAGGGACAGGGACAGGGACAGGGACAGGGACAGGGACAGGGACAGGGACAGGGACAGGGACAGGGACAGGGACAGGGACAGGGACAGGGACAGGGACAGGGACAGGGACAGGGACAGGGACAGGGACAGGGACAGGGACAGGGACAGGGACAGGGACAGGGACAGGGACAGGGACAGGGACAGGGACAGGGACAGGGACAGGGACAGGGACAGGGACAGGGACAGGGACAGGGACAGGGACAGGGACAGGGACAGGGACAGGGACAGGGACAGGGACAGGGACAGGGACAGGGACAGGGACAGGGACAGGGACAGGGACAGGGACAGGGACAGGGACAGGGACAGGGACAGGGACAGGGACAGGGACAGGGACAGGGACAGGGACAGGGACAGGGACAGGGACAGGGACAGGGACAGGGACAGGGACAGGGACAGGGACAGGGACAGGGACAGGGACAGGGACAGGGACAGGGACAGGGACAGGGACAGGGACAGGGACAGGGACAGGGACAGGGACAGGGACAGGGACAGGGACAGGGACAGGGACAGGGACAGGGACAGGGACAGGGACAGGGACAGGGACAGGGACAGGGACAGGGACAGGGACAGGGACAGGGACAGGGACAGGGACAGGGACAGGGACAGGGACAGGGACAGGGACAGGGACAGGGACAGGGACAGGGACAGGGACAGGGACAGGGACAGGGACAGGGACAGGGACAGGGACAGGGACAGGGACAGGGACAGGGACAGGGACAGGGACAGGGACAGGGACAGGGCAGGACAGGGACAGGGACAGGACAGGACAGGAAAGAGACAGGACAAGGACAGGGACAGGACAGGGACAGGACAGGGACAGGACAGGGACAGGACAGTACAGGACAGTACAGGGATAGGATAGGACAGGACAGGACAGGGCAGGGCAGGACAGGACAGAACAGGACAGGACAGGGACAGGGACAGGGACAGGGACAGGAACAGGGACAGGGACAGGGACAGGACAGGACAGGGACAGGACAGGGACAGGGCAGGGACAGGACAGGGACTGGTCAGGACAGGGACAGGACAGGGACTGGTCAGGACAGGGACAGTACAGGGACAAAACAGGGACAGCACAGGACAGGACAGGGACAGGGACAGGGACAGGACTGTCCCACCGGGGGGAGGTGGAAGACGACCTGACTTAGGTCGTCGAAGTCAATTAAATGTGCGTCGGGTTACCTCACGTGCAATGGTGCAGTACCTCACTTAATTGCATTTAATGTAAATGAAACATTTGTATTAGTTTTTACCACATTTTACACAAATATATGTAGGTGATACGAAGTTCACCGGGTCATCTAGTTATATATATATATTGGCCTAGTTTCCATCTACGAAAGATGATCTAGGAAACAAATATTATTAACATCGAAACATAACATGAAAAAAAATCTCCACAACGCTGCAACGCGACGGCGGCAATAAATCTATTGTTCCGTAGTATAAGGGGTGGTCACTCACCATGATATGATCCAAATTTTCGGATGCCCTCAATATCTTTTATTGGGAATTAACCCAGGACGGAAACTGTATCTATGATTCTTCTACTGTTATTAGTGTTCATATGCGGTAGAGCTTACTTACAATCAGGTGACCCACTTGCATGTTTGCTGGCCTCCGCTATAAAAAACGAAGGAATTATGAGGATATCTTCAAGTTTAATGTTTATTAGGTAAATACATATTTATGTCTCAAGGTATTGACCTTTGTAATTTGTTTAACTATTTGGTTGTCCTCTTAAAATAAATGCATGCACAGCGCAGTTTATAAACTAAATATTGTTATATCACTAGAACTGAAGGTTGTCTATACAGACTTGAATTGCACTTTAAAATAATATTAGTGAGGATTATTGCAAAATACACGAATGCAGCAAGGACTTTTTTCATGCAGTGTCAACAAATGAGTGTAACTTTAATATTCCTTTTTTTCAGGTGTTAGATACGAGTTCATTTTTACAAGCATATATATGTCGGATCAAGAAGAGTACGGACACTGAATTGACCTGTTTAAATAACGTCAATTGTCGGTACCGCCACTCATATTGATAATTTGAGGGTGGTTTGTGTTGTTTACCAAGTAATTCTATTTTCGAAGTAGGGATAGTGAAAATCCCTCTATATAAAGTGGCGTCTTGCCATTTCAAGGTCAGTTGAGTTCGGTCCGTGAGTCGTAACAGTAGGAAATTGCTAAAACTATGGCAAACTAGGGTCATTTAAGTACAGTGTTAATGTGAATAATTAATTGAGTGTAAATATTGTGATTTATAACCGCGAAGTGTGTCGGGTTAAAATGTCTGTGTATTCTCAGCATTGTTACGGGTGGATTTTTCTGTCGCCGGTTCTTTTTGCCACCTATGATTGTTTTCCGAGCCGGTAGTAATTTAAAAGAGTGAATAAACGATAAAGTGATAACCCTGTGTCGTTATTATTGAGAGTTTTCATTCGCCGTACATCTTGACCACGTCAAGTAAAGACTAAGGGTTGTAAAACCCTCCTCTCTGACACAACTCCATGGAGTACACCGCGACATATACAAATTTCAATTAAAGTTTCTTTTTGGTATTGAAATGTAACGGTAAATGAAACATCGTGAGGAAACCTGCCCATCTGAGAATTCTGCATAAGAATATCGAATGTATTTGAAATCTAGGAACCCTCTTTAAACTAGCGTGATGGACCTAATCACTCTCATTAGTAATGGAGGTCCATGCCCAGCGATTGGACGTGTATAACACATAGCTGATTTTATCTTTATATACAAAAATTGTCACGTTGTTTGTCCGCGATGAACTCCTAAACTACTGAACTGATTTTAATCAAATTTTGCAAACTGTGTGCAAGTTTGATCCAACTTGAGAGATAGGATAGTTTATATCTCTATTTATAGTGGCAATATTTTTTTATTGCAAATTATTAGTTATAATTATTTGTGAGTTCCATAAGATTGTAACAGATGGCGGTGTACGGTAATTTATCGGCTGGATTGAGTAAGATCACAATATTTTTTATTGCAAATTATTTGTTTATTATATGACAGAGTTATAAATTATCTGTGAGTTCCATAAGATTGTAACAGATGACGGTGTACGGTAATTTATCGGCTGGATTGAGTAAGTATCCAATAGATGGCGCATACGGCCCTCTCCGAAGAGGGAAGAAGTATTTATACAGGCCAGCATGACTCTAGTGACCACCGACAACCTCATTGTTGTGTGAAGTACAGGGCTGACTATGTGGATGGAGGAGGTCAGTTACGCACACTACAATCACTTAAATATTTTGGATTACAACTTAATTTTAGGTATTTGATCATACCTAGTAATCGATGGATTGAAAGAGAAATGAACTGGATAAGTTTGGAGAGCGCGAGAAACTAAAATTACGAATATTAAAAATAGTTTTCAATAATTCGTCATACTATATTTTGTTATAATTCACTAAAAGTTTTACTAATTAGTGTGGTTATGATAGGAGGTTATTGGTCGTACTCGTACGACTATTTCTATCATTTATATGAGGTTTTGCCTATGTTTAAGCGCCATAATGTGTACGAAATACGCAGAATAACTTTTTTTACCTTTACTACTTAAGGTATAAAATTTGACCACCCGATGTAAGATTCGCCACGCATCCAATACTAAATAACGGTTATTACAAGAATCAATTATTTAGATAAAATTGTTCCTTGAGGTTTGTCTCTTAGTTGTAATATTCAGCAAGTGTCATAATATATCATATTACTTAATAATTCCTATTAATTTAAAATAATAAGTGCTAAATAATACTTCAAAATTATTAGAGATGCTTTTTATTTACAAACGATATACAAAATAACACGATGATAATAATAGGTATTAATAATGGTATAATGCTCATGATATACAGTAATGGTGCTGCCACACCGCTGTTATAAAATGTTTACAAAACATTATTAAACATTTGTTAACAAAAATTTTATATATTTTATCACAATGTTAGATAATGTTAGTTTTTTTTTTTTTTTTTTATTAGAGATGGGTTTGCTCTTGACCTCTATCTAGCCCCATGGACAAAGATGAGGTCGACGATGGAGCGAGCGCACCCAGAAGGTGCCGATTTACACTACTCTTAAAGAGCTTCGGGTTGTACGCACTCGGAAAGACAGACGCAGGCAGGAAATTCCACTCCTTGGCTGTGCGCATTAAAAAAGATAAATAAGATAAATGTTTAATGTTAGTAAACATTTTATAACACCGGTGTGGCAGCACCATAACACGATGCGTTTCGGCAATCTTCATCTATTTTGGAAATATGAACGCGTGATGATGGTGGTCTTTATACAGACATGTTACATTAGATGTTGTACTGTGATGGAAGGAGTGTACCCGATATTTAGCCAGTGTATATCCAGTAACTTGAGGCCGGCATAATTCTGCCGACGTCGAGGGACCCAATGTCTCTTTGACCGTCGATAATATATTTGGATTGTTTTGTCCTTACATCACGTTCAGTGTAGTCACTTTGCCGTGACAGATAATTTTTTTTTTTTTTAGGAACTGATCAAGCCGGACATGGATGGCATTCATATTTTTCCTATATTAGCAGCCTTCGCTGTGCAACGGGCGAGTAACACGCGAAACGAGTGGCCGCCAGGCGGTTTCGATTTTCCAACTCCGAAACAAATGATTGTGTGTGTGAAATTTTCCACAAACATCTCACAGATACATTTGTCTCGGTGAGGGAATCGAACCAATTAACATTCTTGTTGTACTGTCATATAATTATCTTTAATATTGAATTATATCTCTTGTTGCGATAGCAAAACCATGCCTAATGCAAGGTTTTCGACTCCTGTCACGTATTCACGAAAATATCTAGACAGATCCGTACACCGCCTCTAGCGGTCTATTGTATTGAAAAAGTATTAACTTTCAGCCCTTTCATACGGCAACATTTTTTTGCAGGTACAGTTTTTTGCAGGATCCTGTTTAGTAGTGTACGTGCTTCAATACTAGCAGTACGAGTATCCTGTTTAGAACATCCAGCAAAAAACCGAATTTGGCATTCGATTTTGCCACTACAAACTAGATGACTACTTAATTCTCGTATACGGATACGTGATGGGTTTCGAAAAAACTCTCACTATGCATACTGAAAAGCAAAAAATCCTGAATAATACCACCTTTAATATTAACGTGTAAATTATTAAAAATATAAAAATATTTCATATAGTTTAGCAGATTATTAACTTACTTAAACTTAACTTATATCTAATACTTATTTTAATTAACCAATACCTCATAATACCATTACAAAGTCTTAGCATTTCATTTTATATGAATTTACTATCACATTTTGGAGATTTCTGTTCTAATAAGCACTATTAAATTATAAATGTCAAAATATATTAGTTACATTTCGGAGCTCCAATAAATATCTTGAAAATAACTTTGGACATATTATTTTTAATGTATGTAAAGGTGCTGAACATATGTTATATGTTCAGCAGTGGACGTCCTATGGCTCATGATGATGATGATCATATAAAGGTGCGTCCATATTTGTGAAATTCGACGCACCGATATTCTATTGCTGTCTCGCGTACTTGCCATGCTTAATGTGGACGAGAGTAGTGACATAAGAAAAATATATATCAACGATATGTCAGAACAGATCGCTTTATGCCATTAGGTTCGTTACATTCTACAACCGTCCACACTCTTGTCTTTGATACAACTATAGGACACAGGCACGAAGCTAAGTCTCGGTGCGTCAAAATGTCATTAATCTAGACACACTTAAATACAATGGTTCACCAAGATGCAATTAACATGTAGTGAATTTAGAAAAGCGCACAAAATACACATAGCAATTAATTATAAATAAATATAATTACTGCTGCACTCAGAGAAGTCACTAAGCTTTAATTGCCATTAAGTTATTTCTTAGAACTCGATTATTTCTGAGAGACGTCATTTAAGATTTTTTCTGTACTCAGTGACGGAGTATAGATCATATTCTGTATTTAGTAACGGAAAATAAAGCATGAACTGGCTGTAAGTGTGGACATGATCGAATATCAAGACATGATATTAAGTCAAAGTTATCTAAAGTCTTTAAGTATAAAGTATTCTACAGATAGCTGATGATGATAATGTTAATAATGATAATGATAATGCCACCGCGACCAACACCTCCAGAGGCTCTAAATTGGTCGTTGGGTCAAGAGCCAGATTCAGAAGGCGGTGTTATTGGACACGGCACGCATTGTGAGGAGGTTCCTCACTGCCGGTGGCTTCGATTGCCTCGCCATTGGAGGGTGATTTTTATTTATTTTTAATATTTAAATACGTAAATAATCCTTTTAAAATAAAGAGTACTGTTCATGATAATGAAATGTAGAAACTACCAGATTTAATAAACTTTGAAATAGCAATCACTTTTGGTGCTGTATGAGTATCTAAGAATTAAAAAAATAAATACAAATATATTCTTATAGTTGACAATCAATCACCATACTTAATTATCCATAAACCAAATGCTAAGACAAATACCACATCACGGGAACAGTTCTTTGTAAGTGAATTTCGACGTTATTTTATTCGCCATTTCAGTAAACAAGTCAGCGAGACTTTTTTCCAAAACGGGGCTGATCTCTTGAAGAAAGACTTGGGAATTCTCGTTGATAACCCTGTTGGTGGCGGGTCCGAGCACTGGATCTCCATCAAAGAGGTTGGTGAGGTAGATGGAGGACTGACCTACACGGAGTTTCACTTTGAAGGGATCGAATTGGAGGTATTCGTCTTCACCGATTGTCTCTTTGTGACCTCTCATTGTGACATTGCAGGCGTAGTCCTCTGTGGATGGAAAAGAATTGATTAATAAATAAAATAAAATATTGTTTTATTTTTAATGGCTTTGATCTACGACTATACTTGATGGTTCAGTGTCGACAAAAACTTTGATAACCAATGAAGGATCGTAAAATTAAATTGTCTTAAAAATAAATGTTTTTGTAGTTTATTGAATTACGTAAGGCCGACTCGACTAATTTTAAATTAGTTACCTGATAATTTTCGTATAAATAACGCTACTAATTTCGATTTCCCTCTAATTATACGTTCCCAATATTATCTATGAAAATATACAGTACAATTTTAGAAACTTGTACGTTACGTAATGAAAATTTTGTGTTCTGCAATCTTGATTTTAATAGTAACTTCGACGCACAATACTGAATTAAAGCTAGTTATATGTGTAACGGATATCTTAAGCGACTTATTGCCACTCTCAGAGACACTAATTAACTTTAATTGAAATGTGTATATTTCTTAGAATTCGAATAATTTCTCAGATATGTCAATAGACACTACTTATATCTCTACTTAGTTTCGACTATCGCGGTGGGGGCTTTGACGGGAGTTCTGATGGCGACGGACCGCATATATTATTTTTTTAAACTGGTCTATTGTATAGAAGTGGTGTGAGTTTATGCAATAAATATCAATGATGTTGAACAGTGTATGGAAATAAATTAAAATAAATGAATTTGGGGGTTTTGTCCGGGCGGGATGATAAACTTTGTTCAATCCGGTTTGTAAAAATCGTCTATGAAGTATCGTAATGGAAGGAATTTACAGCAATACTCCAACAAGGCCTTGAAATCGGTCACTCTGGTGGTTCATTGTTCTTGTGAGGACTTGAAAATATAATAATATACTTATCAATGGCAAAATGCTTCATAATTCAAAGCCATAAATAAAAAATATAACACATTTCTGTACTCAAGAAGGGAACATAAAGCATTTTCTACCTCTGTGTGTATAAATAACCAAATTATAGGTATAAGAAATTGCTAATAATGCAAATTTGTAGTTTGAAAGCAGTGTTATGTTACAGGTGTGTCAAATCAAAATAGATAGGGAGCCGTAGAGTAACCGATCCACTTGACTACTATCAAGCTCATTTTCCGTGAGTAGCTTCGTTTCGATGAGACGCCCAACAATTCCCTATGCGAAAATTCTCTACTGTGGTAGCTAACAGAGGTAGCAAGGATTAAATACGTCGATTTGATGAGTCCCAAAAATTTATTACTAACAGGTTATTTTTTTGTTAAATCTGATGATAACTATCTAAATTATTCGAAAAGATATTTGTCCTACAAAATGTATGGTTTGATCAAAGAGTCCCCCCCTTCCAACATGTATCGATAACGAGGTCATCAAAAATGATTACTAACCAGCTGCTTTTTTTTTGTTACTTACTTAATATGTATATAATTCAACAGTCATATTGTCCTACAAATTGCGTAGTACGTTATCCCGGTCCTACGCTCAGAAATTGTTAATACCACAAGACCATTTTTCTCATTACTAACTGTAGGACAAAAGTATTACATTATAGGTTAGTGTGTTCTCTACCCAAATGAAACAATGTCCTACAAGAAAACAGGTATGTATCACTAGTCCGACAAGAATTGTAATTTTTTCGTTTTCCTATTGGGGTATTTGACTATGTTTAATTTTATACATTATTTTGTATTTATTGGATAATAATACCAATTATAAACTATTTTGCGAAAACAGAATTGAAATTGGTTAAAAAATGAGGTTGTTGTTCATGTTTTAAATGTTGGTATGAGCAAAAGTGGGCGTGTAGTGGGAAAATCTCACTATCTCCCTCGCACGCGTGCATCGTAATGGCGAGACCTTGCTTGTGACGTAACATGCCATGTCGTGTATCCTTTTTCCGTCATGCGATAACTAACCCTTCCAGCAAATTGAAATGGATTGTAACTTATTTATTTTTTACTTAATTTATATAATTCTTTCATTAACAGATTTCGGGAAACGTAACTTATTGGTTAAAATAATAAAAAAAAATCTAGTCAAATACCCTTTTGTAACATACGAGACAGTGAAAACACCTTTTTTTAAATAACTTATTTTTTTTTTGTAAACTAGTACAACAATTAAGTAAATAAATACAGTAGCTACAAAAATGTATTATTTATTTAAAATTTATTATGTATTTACATATAAAAAAAACAATGGGTTGCACTCCGGGAGTGCCGGCAGAAGTGAAAACTTAAACATTAACGTTGTGCATTTTTGAATATTTTGGAATGAAGAGGGAATAATTTCACACGAATTGCTTTATTTATCAGCATAAAAGTACTATCATTTACATATGTGATTAAACACAATATTCATTTATTGCGCTATCGTACACAAAAATATCAATTTATATTACATAACAAAGTCCGGTCAAAGTCATGTCAAAGTCCGGTTAAAGTCCGGTCATAGTCCGGTCAAAGTCCAATCAAAGTCCGGTCAAAGTACACACTATCGTAGACAAAAATGACAATTTAAATTACAGTACCTGGGCGACCGAGCTCTGCTCGGGTGAAAAAAAAAGTAGTATTATTATTCGCCAATAGATGTCAGGAATTAAGTCTAACCTCAAAGCAAACACTCATTGACTTCGTGTTACTTAACAACGCCATCTGCTGTTGTGCTCACAAAAAAGTAGTATTATTATTTGCCAATAGATGTCAGGAAGAGTCATTTTTTTCTTCCAAGTTTATGTTTAAGTTGATAAAACACGAATAAAATGACATTTCCTAAAAATGATTCCTAGCTAGATCGATTTATCGCCCCCGAAACCCCCTATATACTAAATTTCATGAATTTCGTTAGAGCCAATTCCGAGATTCCAATTATATATATATATATATATATATATATATATATATATATATATATATATATATATATACATATACAGGACAATATGACTGTTAAATTATATGAATATTAACTAAGTAAAAACAAAAAAATCTGCTGGTTAGTAATCATACCTATTGGAAGGAGTGGCTTCCAATAGGTATCGATAACGAGGTCATAAAAAATGATTTGAATATTGTCCTACAAATAAAATAATAAATATTTGAGTATCATCAAATCGAAAAATTCTATCCTTGCTACCTCTGTTAGCTACCACAATAGAGAATTTTCGCATAGGGAATTGTTCGGCGTCTCATCGAAACGAAGCTACTCACGGAAAATTAGCTTGATAGTAATCAAGTGGATCAGCTGGCCCAGGGACTCCGGACCAGTACCTTGTATGCCAGAAGATAATTCTTCAAAAGATGGACTTTGGGGACCATCAAACCAGTAATATTCATATTTATCATCAATTATTGCCCATCCGAAATAATTACATACATGTTGGAAGGGGGGGACTCTATGATCAAACCATAAATTTTGTAGGACAAATATTTTTTCCAATAATTTAGATAATTATCTTAAGATTTAACAAAAAAATAACCTGTTAGTAATAAATTTTTCGGACTCATCAAATCGACATATTTAATCCTTGCTACCTCTGTTAGCTACCACAGTAGAGAATTTTCGCATAGGAAATTGTTGGGCGTCTCATCGAAACGAAGCTATTTACGAAGATTCAGCTTGATAGTAATTATTTTTACATCAAGGATCTGTACTACTACTTTTGAGCGTAGGACCGGGATAACGTACCACGCAATTTGTAGGACAATATGACTGTTGAATTATATACATATTAAGTAAGTAACAAAAAAAAGCAGCTGGTTAGTAATCATTTTTGATGACCTCGTTATCGATACATGTTGGAAGGGGGGGACTCTTTGATCAAACCATACATTTTGTAGGACAAATATCTTTTCGAATAATTTAGATAGTTATCATCAGATTTAACAAAAAAATAACCTGTTAGTAATAAATTTTTGGGACTCATCAAATCGACGTATTTAATCCTTGCTACCTCTGTTAGCTACCACAGTAGAGAATTTTCGCATAGGGAATTGTTGGGCGTCTCATCGAAACGAAGCTACTCACGGAAAATGAGCTTGATAGTAGTCAAGTGGATCGGTTACTCTACGGCTCCCTATCTAAAAGCGTTGACCACGCTTCTAGCAACTCAATTTTGACTTGGCATGAGATTTGACACATGTTTAGTTAATTATTACATTGATCAGCCTTTCAGAAACCAGGCGTTAGTGTATGTTTTCATTGATTATAAATTACAAATGATTCGCATTTTTCCTGAATTCCACTCGCAAGGAAACTCGCTGCAAACGTAATACTAATGTAATACATAATACGATGGATCTTGACATAGAAACAATTCGTGCACGTAATGTTACGTTACATTGCATTTAATTACATTAATTTGTACCGCTTATTGCTATGAAAATGGGTAATCAATACTAAAGTATAGAGTCAAGCGAACTTTTCAATTTCTAGTACGTTTACCTTGCCGCGACCGCGGTATAATTGATATTCCAATGCGAATTTGAATTGTTTTCATAACTCTTTATGAATTGCAATGAACTGATTTTTATTTTGTTTGATAAATGACGAGACGAGCAAGGCGTCGCCTGGCGGTAAGCGACACGCCTGCCCATAAACAGAAGCAACATCACACAGAACTTTGGATTACAAAGCACTGTATGGTACTGAACTGCGCTCGTCACCACGAGACATAAGATGTTAAGTCTCATAATGCCCAGTTATTACACTGGCTTCAATGTCCTTCAAACCGAAACACAACAGTGCATACACACTGTTGCTTTGCTCATGTGTGACTTTTCGTATGAAAAAAGCAATTCAAATGTGGTTTCCCGAAATGGAATTTCAACACACTTCCTCAGGATTTCTTAGTCTACCTGAATTGCCACTAAACTAAAGAGACGATTAAAGGTACTACTATAAACTAACCCCTAAGTTTTTTATGATCGTTCCTAATAAACAATCTTAGTTTGATTCTCCGGATATGTATAGCATAAATAAGCCAATCAGAACACAGTTTGAAGGTCACACGTTCAAAAAATTTTGTTTGATTAGTTTATTTCCATGATCTATCCGAATAATCAATCTAAGATCGTTTATTGGGAACGGCCATTAGTTAACATAGATACATATTGCAAAATATATGTACCCTGGTTACGTTTAATACTGAATATTGTTGCTGACTCAAGAGAATCAACATGAAATACAATATATATGTACTCACTGAACGTCCCCGTGATGTTCCCTCTGCCTTGCAACCTCAGCAGCAACACTTGTATATCCATCTTGTATTTACCGTTGAAGTCCAACTGCGGCAACAACAGTTTGAAATCGAATCTGTTATTGTCTAAATCAGACCTGAAATTGAAAAATTGTTAAACAATATGTGCAAATGGGTAATATTCAATGGTAATGTGTTGATGAATGGGTCGGCTCAGCCAGAGTTCACTATCTCACATGAAACCGACGTGACAATACGGGTTATTGTCGCATTTCGTATATAGGGTAGTCACACCGTTTAAATGATTTCTGTATGTATAGCCTACAGCTGTATAATTGAATCCCCTTATTTTAATAGAGTATCTAAACCGTAATCGGAGTAATTGCACCACACTGTACACCACAGAAACTTGAGGTTGTCTTGGGGAGTGACAGAGGGCGACTTAACTCTTCTGATTGTGTTGTAGATATATTTATTCACAATATTATCGTTTACTATGTTGGAAATGAACTGGATTTTGAAAAACTAATTAAAACGGATTTTATTGCGGTTTTTATTATTATAATTTTGATAAAATCCGTTTAAATAAAATAAATTCCTTTATCAACACATTCTACTAATTTAATAATTGTATTTGTCATCGAATCAAATTCCACTATTATTGTTATATATTTATTCCTAAAACGCTTATATAAAAGTAACAATAGTATTTTATCGCAGTGTTTTACTTTTAAAACTGTACAATAATTGTTGCTCATCGAATGCATATATATTTTATGAACAAGACTATGTAGTCGCATGACTTCCTCTATCATCTTCATTCATACTTTGTATTTTATCGAGTTACTTATCTACCAATTGTTCGTGGACTATTAAAATGACCACTTCAAACATGTTTATTTTGAACACGTATTTTGCTCTATCTATATTCATCATTAACACGAAGGCTTCCATCTGTATTCCACCCGAGACTATATACATTTCTTCAAGGGCACCTGTTGACGCAGTGGTGGAAACGTATGCTTGCTACATCGTAATCTTGACATTTCTGATGATGTATAGATATAAAATAGCCTTGTGCCAATGATTATGAGGAATCCTTGTTTAATCAAGATGGGTGACCATTTGACCTTTTATTCCCATCCCTTAATTAATAATATAAATAATAATAGCCTTTATCTGCAGTAATAATCGTGATTAAAGCCATCATATTTAGCCAGCGGGACCGTTGCATCTGACTTACCCAATTGCAAAGTTAATTGCCTCTTTATATCACACTAATATTATAAACGTGAAAGTTTGTTTGTTTGGATGTTTGTCCGTCAATCACGCTGAAACTACTGAACGGATTTTGATGAAATTTGGTATGCAGACAGGGTATGAGCTGACTTGGGTGGTAGGATACTTATTAACGGATTTTGTTGAAAATTGGTATACAGACAGGGTAGATCACGCGGGCGGAGCCGCGAGGAAATGCTAGTTTAATATATTCTATGAAGCGAAATGCTTGACCCTATCCCTTCTAGCTTACAGGAGTTATATTAACAGTTATGGGTTCAGTAAAGACAATAGCTTCTTCATCAAACAGTCCGTACTAGTCTTTTTTGGTTCAAACTTCAATATACTTTACCAGTATACATAACACTAGCAGAATACGTAAACCAAAGTTTCCTCTTGTTACGTTTGTTTGGCTTGAAGTCAGCAACTCATTACAGTCCATATTATAAAAGTATATAATAGCTGATACTCACTTGAGTTCCTCAATAATAAAGTTGCTGGGTCCCGTGACCTTCACGTCATTGACCACTGCCGTCAGCTTGGCGCCCTGAGGACCGCGAGCCAGCGCTATCTGGCCGAGGCTGAGTGGTTCTATTCCTGGCACATTCAGCTCTGGTATACCCTGAAAATTAGAAAAATCATCAAATAGTATTATAGAAAAATATATCCATAATGATTTCTTACGTTTACGCAAATGTTACTCATTGAAATAAAACTAATTTCAACGGATTTTATTGCGGTTTTTTATTAATTTTGATCCCGTCGTTTTTTTTTTTTTTTTTTATGGCATAGGCCGGCAAACGAGCAAGTGGGTCACCTGATGGTAAGTGATCTCCACCGCCCATGTACGCCCATCACCAGAAGAATCATGGGCGCGTTGCCGACCTTAAAGGAAAGGGATAATTAGGGATAGGGAAGGGGAGGGGATTTGGGCTTCCGGATATCTCACTCACCATACGAAACGCAGCAGCAAGCCGCTACTTTACGTCGGTTTTCTGTGAGACAGTGGTAATGACCCGGTCGAGCCAGCCCATTCATGCTGTAGACAAAACTGTCTACAGCGTGGCTCTACCACTCTAAACTCACTCGTCTTTCGAAGACTTTTCAGCCTTCGTGGTCACGGGGGGGACTCCGAAGTAGTTTTATTTCAAAAATATATCCATGCTAAAATTTACGCTTAATATATGACCATCCGTTTTATCTTTTTATTATTTTTACTGTACTTCAAATAAGGAGGAGGTTCTCATTTCGATTGTTTTTACTTATGTTTTATACATGGAAAAATTACACATCTCTCCATTCTCTCGTCTGTTCTACCGATAAAAACCTCACGGTTTTTCGGTTTCTCTTTCTTGTGCCGAGGGTTGCGGTGTATACAGTCGTAACCCTCAGACCATCGCTTCGTTCTCCCCGACGCCAATACTATAAGAACGTTATTATGGTTGGTTTGATCAACTACGTGCCAGCGAGCCAAATTTTTTATATATTAGGTTCGTGTTCATTGTTAGAATACGTCAGTTCGAGATGAGATCCGATTTGATTATTCGCAAACAGAAAATCTTATGGCATTAAACACACAAGTTAAATGTCGTAATCAGACATCTCGAATGATTACAAAATGCTCGTCTGTTTACCTCGGACCACATACATGAAAGTTTACTTAAAATACATGCACAATTTGCAAGGTTGTACCAGTGTAATCGTTTTTAATATGTAGGTACTTATATTATTTATCTATTTCGATTTCAATGTGCTCGAATATAAAAAAAATGCTAAACAAACCAAAATAATTATTTTATTATGATTGTATATCATCTTGACACACTTGGCCTGTCTGTTATGAAAGAGCTGACAATGACATACTTTCATATTTACTGCCGAGCAAATATTTTTCAATTATGTCCTTCATGATGGCTGTCATACTGAAGGTCAGTGTTTTTGTTGTGCCGTTTTTGTAGCATACATTTTGATTTCAATATAAAATAGTACTTCTTTGTAAATAATGATTTAAAATACGTCAAAATTAACAATGTATGTCACATAATTTTGCCCATGAATAATGATTTGATTGATTTTCCATACTGATTCAGTTAAATATGTAAATAATTTCCCAAGTTTATAGTCGTATAGAATTGTATTCCAGATGCATATTATATTCGACCTTATAAGATTTGATAATATTCTTGATGTTAAGAAGAATTCATTTTTGAAAAATAAATAAATAATATTATTATTGTGTCCTATTTGTGATATAAAATCATGACATTACATAATACGTGCAGCTCATCTTTATTTTAAACCATAAAAAAATATACATAGATGTCAATGTTGGTGAAGAAAAAATTAAGCATATTCTATAGATTTTTGAAAAGACCAACTAATAATATCTAACCAAATTGAAATACCATAAAGATTTATTTCAATCCTTAGGTTTCCAATCCACACACCGACCATTCACCAAATTCAGGGCTCAAGGATATACGCCTAGAGGCTACTTATATTTTGCACAACTCTTCGCTTAGTATTTCTCGTGTGTTTATCCCTTCGCCACTTGCGACACTTCGTTCACTTTCAGAAATGCGCAGTATGTACAACTCTGGCTAGCGTTCTACACAAAGTTATAGTTGGATTGACAGACCCGACTTCTTCTAGAATGTAACGTTAAGCATCGAAATGAAAACAAAGTGAACGTTAATTTTACGCATTTATATTTTCGATAAGCGACAACATTAAATGTTCAAATTATCATAAACACTTGTAATTAAAGTGGAAATTAAATAAAATGAAATGAATGTTGATAAACATATTAAAAAGAGTATGAAGAGTTTCTTTTATCATCATTAAAGATAATATACAGGTTGTTAACGGATATGGTATTTAAATTAATTTTGCCCACGGCAATACACAACTTAAAGAATATATTATCTACAGAAAGAATTATCCCAAATACTTTTTTCTATAAGCGAGCAATTAAACAGTTCTATTTACTGATTTCTCATCAAAAATACATGCCTTGATGGAGATGTTTTTGCAAAGAAAATAAAAAAATATCCTCAGAACAGATTAAACGCTCATGGTTGATTCAACGGTCCTGCGACTCAAACCCGAGATAGATGGTGTGTTTCGCTGGAGAGCCGTGGTCCCTAGATAGTCACCTCAAAAATATCGTGGTGGCCATCCTCGGCGCATTAGGGACGACTCCGGAGATCCGGAGCCAAAAACACTTTGCATAGAGACTTCGCAATTGGTCTTTTTGTACTTGTAGTACCAGCTTAGTACTTAGTTTAAGCTTATTTTACTTCCCACTGTTCTAGATTCTATTTCTATTATCTACTTCAACTTCTACTGTATTTCTATATCTACTAATAAATGAGAAAGTTTGGATGTTTGTTAATCAATCATGCCTTAACGGCGGAACAAGTTTGATATGAAATTAAGCACAAACCATTACCTGAATTAGGACATGGGCTACTTTTTATCCCGGAAAAACATATTCATACGAGCGGAGCTGCGAGCAAAATCTAATATCTTTATAATTCAAAAACAGCACTGATAGAGTTGACAAAAAATAATAATTAAAATATATACAATTTTACGTTTACTTACGTGTTACGGCCCAATCAGTACTACGTCATCACACGTGTCAAATGTAAAATAACTCTTTGTTGGTACTTAGTCGGCTATCGCTAAATTGTGCAATACTATGAATATTTTATTACGAGTCGGACTATAACTCTAACTAACCACAAATTCACCCGCTTTGCAATATGATTTTTCTAGAGGACTACATACCTATTCATGCATCCTATTCCACCTACCATTATCTCACTCACAGTCGCGTCGGCGTAATATGCTTTTTGACACATGTTACAGAAAGATTTGGCTTGTAGTATTCACGACCGGCCCCCTGCCTGACGTCAACCCTTATGGGGAGAAAGCTCACCCAGACCCGAAACAAATATTTCTGGACAGCAAAAACATTTGTCCAAGGAAATCGAACCCGCGGCCTCTCGCTTCCCAGCCAGCTACTCGCCCACAGTACCACGGCGGCTGTCATCCATCTATTACTACCTATTCATCAATACATAGTATAAAATAAAGTCGGGGTAAAATAAAGGGTCACCTAGTTTTGTTATAAAAGGAAACCACTCGACACAACTTATAATGCTACTTGCAACAAAGAAATGAATTAATCAGTATATAAAAACAATACATTTTAGTCGATCTGTGCCAAGTAATACCAACAAGTAATTGTAAATTAACGAGCAGACAAATAATTTTTCGATTTATAAATCGAATATAAGAAATACACTTTAGTCTATTAATCATTGTTTACCTTTTAATACTGCAATTGCACCGACTTTAAATTTGTTACATTAGATAATTTAATTTCTTTTCCTTACCTATTTATTAATATCGTGAGGAAACCTGCAGAAGTTCACCATAAGAATTTAGAAGGTATGTGAAGTCTACCAACCGTATTAGGCCAGCGTGGTGGACTCGGGCCTATCTTCTCTAATTCGTAGAGGAAGTCCGTCCCCAGCAGTGGGACGTGTATAATACACGTTCGCATTCTTATTTATTTATGTTAAAAAAAGATTTAACAGATTTTAGTGAATAATATTAATATAATGGGTAGTTTTTCACCCCTGAGGACACTTTGGAATTGCTTTTCTTAAAATTTATATGTTTCCAACTTTGAGGTACTTAATAATGAATGAAAAACTTATGAAAATCGGATCACTCTGTGACAGCGACCGCAACAATGTATTTTTCCAGAGACAAATTATATATTTCTCGCAGACACTGTGAAAATAGTAAGTTTTACGGTTGATAAACTAAAATATTGTGTAACCGAAAATATCCCATATCTCTAAAACTATAAATGTAGCCCAATTTTCGTTGGATGTACCTTCTATGTTATGCTTTACCTTGTTTTTTTTCCAAACTTTTCACAACTTAGTTTAAAAATTAAAACTTGAGATTTTTTTTTTTTCATTGATATAAACAAAGTAAAGTCGCAAAACAAAACTTCATCAATAACTATAAACTTAAAAAGCATTTTAAAGAAATGTGCTATTAAAGAACTAGTTATAAAGATTAACATTTAACCAATGACGACACAAACCGATGATCCTATTAGTCATGAGTCATAAATCAAATATATTAAGGTACCTGATATTTTTCCGGAATTTGTTATCACTGTCTACAATGAGTTCTACGTGCCTAGTTGGACGATACAAGAAAACAATGAATATATGACAAAAATGACAATTATTCTATCAGTAACTTTGTATGTGTGGTATATAAAAAGGATTGCTTACGATTTTGGCTTCAGTTCTGTAAGTTAGAAATATGGGGCTGGGTCGAATAGCGGTATTCGTCTCCTATCTGTGCTTACTTCAGGTAACTATTCATATTTTATATCAATTGTGTAATAATATATCGACTATTGCACACCTCGATTCAGTATCGAGTATGCTCTACTGACGATAAACTGATGTCTCCATTTGTCTCCTTTGTAAATATTGATAAAAATTCGTAGGCACTATGAGTTTTAATTAATGTTAGTTATTTATTCTTAGTTTTAGTTATTTTGAAAGCTGCAAATAAACGATTTTGAGTCTGTGCTATTGCAATTTAACGTTTAATTATTGGCATCACTGACTCATGATTGGTTATGTTAAATTAGCTTTTTAGTTTGTTCAGTCGATATTTTTTTTGTTAAAAGAATGTATATTATTTTTAGTGAAATAATCATAAAAATCAGCACAAAAATGAAGTTTAGTTAGGGGGAAATTTTGCTTGTAATTTAAACTTATATGTGGTTTAACTGAGGCAATTAATAAACAAGAGTTATAATATAGATATTCTTTTTAAAATTTATTAATATAATCTTTGTTTTTGAAATGTAAACGAAAGTTGATATGTTTTTGAAAATTTTCGTGTTAATCTGTTATTCTTCGATCAATTTCATTATATTTTAAAGTGACAATAATAAATACAAAAAAGCATGTAGAGGTACCATTTATTGTTTACGTAAAGGGTCAAGGTGGCACTTTTTTTCTAGGAACCTGAATGACGTAACGAGTAGGTCACTGATCTGATTGTAAGCGTCACTTCTGCCCATAAACAAAAGCAACACAAAATACTGAAGTACAAAGCACTATATAGCATTGGACGGCGCTCGTCACCCACAGATAAAGGATATTGTCATTATGCCTAGTAATTTCACCAGCTGCAATATCCTTCAAACCGAAACACAACTTACACACTGCTGCTCGGCAGCAGAAATAGATAAAGTGGTGGTACCAACCCAGACGGCCAGGCGACATGCGAGGCATAAAATCCTATAGTGGTATATTATATAGTGTCTTTAATACGATTAATCATAAGGATGAAGTCTCTTTTCTCGTATAAATTAGTAATTTCAAGCTGGCGTAAATCTCATGCAATGTCTCGACAGATGACATTATATTTACAATACAGTTTACATACCAGGTCCAGTGTAGTAACCGTGCCAGGATTTAAAAACAAACCAGTTCGATGGTACTCTGGACATAGAGGGATATGTATAATATTACAGCCTCTGTGATGCAGTGGTCGAGTAGCCAGCTGCGAAGCGAGTGGTCGTAGGTTCGATTCTCACACTGAGACAAATGTTTGTGTGATTTTGGGACTGACTGGGACAACTGGGACCGCAAGTCCCTCGTAGTTCCCCTATATCCACAACACACTGGGACTGTTAGGTGTATTTTATTATTTATATGACCCGCTTTATGATTATGGCATACCATATAATAATATATTAGTGCAATATTTTTT
Source organism: Amorpha juglandis (assembly GCA_949126905.1). Lineage (NCBI taxonomy): Eukaryota > Metazoa > Arthropoda > Insecta > Lepidoptera > Sphingidae > Amorpha > Amorpha juglandis. Next base: position 4,717,343 of record OX421368.1, read on the forward strand.
GTAGCAAGGTGTAAAATGTGTTATATCTAGCTATTGTGCGTATAAAATTATAATATAAATTATTGCTTAAATGATATCGCCTTTATTATTTAATAACTTATGAAATAGTTACACGATGTAATGTAATATTAAATTAGTGAATACTATAGAGTTATTTACTATTATTTGTTATAATAGTATAGTACTGTCGGTATCAAAACTCCACGGGCGCATAAGCACAAATATTTTCTTTTACTTTAAAATTTTAAATTAAAATTTCTTAATAACGTGATTTTCACAAATACTTCGTTAAGAGTTTAGAGCAACCTGTATTTTTTTACAGCACGCTAACAAATATAGAAAATCATATCAAGTCGGAGATAAAACGCACTACGCGACGCGGCGGTACTACGCGGCGAAGCACTGCGAGACAATGTTGACTAACTAACCAAAGACACCACATCTAAAACAAGTGCATTTTCAAAAATGTTTGATAGCTGTTCTTATGCTAATAAATTAATGTTTTCTTTGCGTAAATGCTTAATTCCAATATTTCCATCCAAGGCCCATGTGCCCTTTCTTCCCAGTATATTGTTGATTTGTAGATCAATTTATTTCAATTCAGCCGCATATTTGTAAATTGCATATATTAAATAAGTTTTTTTTTATTACAGTGCGATGTATATCAAACTCGCGCCATCGAAAAAGAAAATGCGGTAGTGAAGATGCAAATACCTTTGAGTTCTTTGTCATTATACAACGATTCTTATGATGGAAATACAGGTACCAGAAAAAAGCCATCAGCCGTCGTGCTACAACTACCGTCATCGGGTTCATTGTCCAGGAAAACTAACATAATGATCGATATGTCTGGAAGGAATAAACAATGCCAATATTCATCGCAAGGGCGTATGCTCAAAAACGAAACACTGAACGTCGAAGTTTACGTTATGGAAAGAGAAAACTCTACCAATGCCACTGATGACCAAGGGTACCTGACAGCGTCATCTCACTCGTCAGTCAAAGATGGCAAAAATGGAATTAAAATTATTGGATCCTCAAAATCCTCCACACCAAAATCGAACTTGACCGTGTTCGTTGAGGTTTACCTAGTAGACTCTAATAAGAAAGACATGTCTAATGGAACGGTTATTATAACTAATTCGACAGTTACGGATGATAAAGGTGACGTAGCAGATGCTGTTACTGGCGCAGAAGGTTCTGGGGGAGATGCATCTAATAATGGCTCTCCTGGAAGTGGCAATGGATTACCCGGCGACAGCTCCTCTACATCTGGGGCAGGATCCTCTGGAAATGGCAGTAAATCATCCGATGGTGGATCCTCTGGAGGAGTTTCAACTGGCGGCGGCTCCTCTGTAGATGGTAGCAAATCCCCCGAAGGTGACTCTTCAGGAGGAGGTACATCTGATGACGGCTCCTATGCAGATGGGAGTAAATCGTCTGATGCTGGCTCCTCTGTAGATGGCCGTAAATCATCCGATGGTGGCTCCTCTGGAGCAGTTTCACCTGGCGACGGCTCCTCGGGTAATAGCAGGAAATCATCTGGCGACGGCTCCTCGGGTAATAGCAGGAAATCATCTGATGATGGCTCCTCTGGAGGAAGTTCGTCTGGTGGCGACTCCTCTGACGATGACAGTAAACCATCCGAAGGTGGCTCTTCTGGAGGGGATTCAACTGGTAATAAATCTCCTGGATCTTCGGATGATGGATCTTCCGGCGACAAATCTGCTGCAGCAGGTGCTGCTGGCGCTGCGAGTGACGATGACCATGGTTCAGCGGCTGCAGCAGCTGCTGTAGCGACCGCAGCAGAAAAGGACAAAGCCGCGAAGTGACTCGTATGAAACACTGACGTGTTAGAATAATTTTCACATTATAGTTATATGCTAATAAACATTACAATCTAGAAGAGGTACATATATATGTAGTCAATAAGTTTCACATTGTAAGATATTTTAATAACATAGACATGTGCTATATCAAACATTCTTTTATTTATGTCAATCACGCGAAAAAGATGTATTTCGTATTTTTATGTATTTCGCAATATTAGTCTCCTGGCAGTAGTCATTTCATAATTTAAACATCATAGACATCAAAATAACGTGGAACAGTCCAGTGTTGGAATGGTATCAAGGCAATCATAAAATATCATAAAATAAGCCAATTTGTATAGACCGGCTAACGATCAAGTGGGTAACCTGATGATAAGTGATCTCCACCGGCCATGTACAACTAAAATACCAGAAGGATCATGGGCGCGTTGCTGACCTTAAAGGAAAGGAATAATGAAGGAATTGTGAAGGGGAGGGGGCTTTAGGCCTCCTCACATCTCATTCATTGTAAGTATCGTTTGACAACGGTAATGACCCGGGTGAGCCAGCCCATTCATGCTGTGTAGACAAAACTGTCTATAGCGTGGATCTACCATTATGAAAGTTTTGAGTACGGAACCTTCAGATAATCTTATCCAATAAAGTAATAATATATTATGAATAAATAATCGGTTGGCATCTAAGGGAAAGGTAACAATTGAATATTTTGTTTTAAGGGTTCATAGATACAGAATTTTTTCCAGAAAGTAGACGAACGGTTTTTTGTTTGTTTTCTGGATCTATATTCTATATTCAGAGCTCTTGAATGATCACATTCCATGGAATGTAAAATGATAGCAACGGCGCAGACATTCCAAAATTTTCCGAATGTAAGCAAAAACATCCAAATCTGAATTTCTGATCCGGAAACGTAATCAAAAAACTAAACGTCTGGGGCCCCGCTTAGATTGTAATAGACGTCTCGTAAAATGATATTGCTTGTTTTTTTTTCTCTTATTGTATGAGCATAAAAGCAGAAATCCATTTTACTTTCTTTCTTTCTAAATATTGATGAGAACTTAATAAAAAAACTTCAGCTTTTTATTGTACTATGCCATAAACTATACTCACATTTATCATTTTGGGTCGAAGCTGATCGACGGAGTTTATGATGCACTTGTCCACATTGGGGTCATTCCGCTGACACACTTTGATGTATGGCGCTGAAAAAAATACATTTATTAAGAACTATTATAAAGATCGCAGGAAGTCGCTGGATGCAGGCCACTTCCAACAGGTCAGTCTGGAAATCTTTGGGGGAGGCCTATGTTCAGCAGTGGACGCCTTGTGGCTGATGATGATGATGGTGATGATTATTAAAAATATTATAGAATACTGATATAAAAACTATTCTATTGATTTTCATTAAGAATATTAATCACCAATAATAATATAAGACAATAAGATACTTTGAGAACCGGAGGATGCACAAAACTCGGCGAAATGGAAGCATCTAAGTAAATAGCCCGTTTAAAATATTTTTAAATCTATTCCAAGTACACTTTTACTCGATGCATAATTCTCAGGCCCGTTTTGTTCATTCAAACGCGACTACGGTCCGCAGAGTCAATGACCACCGGCAATGTGACGCAATGTCATGCACATGTCGACACTGTTTTGATACTATTTTAGTTATTATCAACGATTTTTTTTTACTAGCCTTGGATTATGTATACGTCCCACTGCTGGGCACGGGCCTCCTCTACTAAATGAGAGGGATTAGGCCATAGTCTACCACGCTGGCCTAATGCGGGTTGGCAGACTTCACATACCTTCGAAAAATCTTATCGAGTTCTCAGGTATGCAGGTTTCCTCACGATGTTTCCTTCATTGTTAAAGCAAGCGATAATTAACAATTAATATACACGTAACTTAGGCAAGTCAGTGGTGTATGCTCTTGGGGCTGGTTTCGAACCTGCGACTTTCGTCTCTACAGTCCTATACCACTTCCCGCTGAGCTATCGCTGATTTAATTAATCATTTCAATATTGATTATCGTTTGGGGGTTGCTACCACCTTGAGCTATAGCGTTCCGTAACCTGCCTCAAATCCCTAGCAGACTAATTTGCATTGAATATATTGAATGTTACAGTTGGAACCAGCGTGTATATTCGCACATTTGTTAGCATCGTACGTGCATAAAGCATCTTATAATTTTCCGACAGGCAGGGGACGTCTTTATGCAAAACAGAATCGCAAACATATGACATTCTTTCTTTTGTGTCACTAATCAATAATTTGTATATAATTAGTACGGAGTACAAAGATCGTAGCATATCAACACGTAACCTAAAAACACAGAAATGACCAAATATTTATAATTTGTTTTACGTCACTTATTTATTGTAATTGTTTATTAATTTTGAGGTTAGATTTGTTTGATGATCAATCGTATTATACAACTATTATTATATCAGGAAAAACATAAAGCTAAACGAGTAGGAACACTGTCGTTGCCTTTAACCATCCATTTTGGGGAGGCAACAATTTTACTCAGTTTTAAACAATTACTCTTGCTTCCCATTTCGCAATCTTCAAAGTAAACTTAATTTGTTTTTAAAACTATCTATCTAGTTCTACAACAGTTTCATCTATTTTTATAGACAACAATAATGTCTACTACTTTTAACTGACTTAAAAAAGAGGAGGTTCTCAAGTCGTCTGCATATGTGTTTTTATGTACGCGCATACGCATGTATAACTGCGGCAAATATGCAGCCGATTAGAAGTTTGCCTTTTTTAAGATGTTTTCGTGGTGTTAAAATATGAATAAGAATAAATTAAAGGATCATTATCGACAATGACGACTAAAAATCTGAAGGTATGCACACTTGTCCATACAGAACTAGCAGTTTACCACTGCGTTACTGTTTAGAAAAGTAACTAAAAGTTGTTAGTTAATTCAGGGCACTGTTTAAGGCTGACCACGAACTAAATGCTGAGAAGAGTACGACCAACAATCGTAAGCGTTCAAAAACACTAACCGGCCTCCACACCCACAACAAGCTTTTATTTGATTGAATGACGAGGCGAGCAAGGCGCTCGCCTGGTGGAAAGCGCCACGCCTACCCATAAACAAAAGCAACACTGCGCAGAACGTTGAATTACAAAGCACTGCATGGCACTGAACTGCGCTCGACACCCTGAGACATAAGATGTTTAGTCTCATAATGCCCAGTAATTTCACTGGCTTCAATGTCCTTCATGCCGAAAAACACTGTTGCTTGGCGGTAGAAATAGACAAAACGGTGGCACCAACCCAGACAGCCTCTCGCATACGAGGGACCTACCACCTTGTGAAGTTGCAACTCCTGTACGTGTACTACTGTACTACGCATATAGTACAGTAGTAGCTTTAGTAGTACGCGTTTAATTACATCGAGCAAGCACAATGAACCTCAGCGAGTTTCTAAGAAGTTTAAAGGCACACTGTAGAGTTTTGTCTACAGTCTGAATAGTTCGGCTCGATGAAAGAGGTACCGCTGTCTCAAAATACCGACTTGAATCTCCGGAGGTCCAAATGCCCTTCCCAATTCCCATATTTCAATTAAGGGCGGCTACGCGTCCGGGATTGTTCTGGTATTAATGGGCGTGGAGATGAGCCATTTCTTCGCCGGCATTAACCATTAAAAAATAGTAAGCTGTCTTTAGAAGAAATCAAATGCAAGTCAAGGAATAAAGGATACAAGGTGGTAGGTCCCTCGTATGCGAGAGGCTCTCTGGGTTGGGACCGCCGCTTTGTCTATTTCTGCCGCCAAGCAACAGTGTGTAAGCACTGTTGTGTTTCGGTTTGAAGTACAAGGAAGCGAAATGGGTATTGTGAAACAAGCCCTAAGCAAGGTAATCGTATAATGATTTCTTATGTCCACCCCGTGACAACGAAGGCTGAAAAGCTATCGGTACATCGGGATCAAGAATTAATAAAAAACCGCGTTAAAATCCGGTTAAATTAGTTTTATTTCAATCGGTAATCGTATTTTACAAAAACATAATTAATGTAAACTCGGTTAATGACACATTTCGGCTGACGCGACGTAACATGATGACATAACAAATGCACGCACAGGTGTATAATCTATGACATATACGTTGCGTACTTGTGCCTTGCGACAAACGTTCAGCGGATATTTTCAACTTCTTAACTTTTTTTATTTGATTGAATTGAGCAAGATGTTCACCTGATGGTAAGCGCCACGCCTGCCCATAAACAGAAGCAACACCACACTGAACTGTGAATTACAAAGCACTGCATAGCACTGAACTGCGCTCGTCACCCTGAGACATAAGTTTAGTCTCATAATGCCCAGTAATTTCAATAGCTACAATGTCCTTCAAGCCGAAACACAACAGTGGTTACACACTCTTGCTTGGCGGCAGAAATAGACAAAGTGGTGGGACCAACCCAGACAGCCTCTCGAGGGACCTACCACCTTGCGTCTGATGTTTGACGTTACAATCGATACTTGTATGTGTATGATGCTAATAAATAGTTACTACTGCCTTTATCTATCTTTAAAGGTAAATATAGATGTAACTATTATATAGTTTATTCGTTATATCATTCCAAATATGTAAACAAACAGCGACCCACTTTTCAGTTATCTCTATTGTATTTGGTGTATTGACAGGTCCAAACAAAGGTATCATTCGTGTACGTGGATATTATTTTTACATTTCTGGAATAGGTTTGGTGAATAGACTATACCTACTGTCCGCCGAACTTATTTACAACCTATGATGTGATAGTTGAACCTATCATTACACGGGAACAAATTCTAATCGCTAGCAGCATATGTGTGATTTTTCGAATCTGAAACTCAAACACAAATTGTGAATGCCCGACCTAGGATTTTAACCCAAAATTAGTTTCAAGACCTTAGTATTTTTTTTATAGTATAGGCCGGTAAACGACTTGCTCGTTCTCGGGTCACCTGATGGTAAGTGATCTCAACCTCAACCATGTACGCCCACCACTAGAAGAATTATGAATTAAAGAAAAGGCATAATTAGGAATTGGGAAGGGATTTGGGCTTCCGGATATCTCACTCACCATACAAAACGCAGCGCAAGCCGCTACTTTACGTCGGTATTCTGAGAGAAAGTGGTAACGACCCGATTGAGTCAGCTCATTCATGCTGTAGACAAAACTGTCTACAGAGTGGCTTTACCACTCAAACCCAGTATGCCGTTTCTTGTTTTCTGTCACTAAATAGGGTTATAAATTAATGTCCAATATTGATTTCGTATTAAACTTAAGAGCATTCGCCACGGGTATTAGGTTAAGCGCGGCGTAGGTATATCTTGTAAGTGAACACTGCGCAATCTAAAGAAGCACATATGCGTTAGGAAAATAACGACCGGAGTATTGCTGAAATAAGTTATCTAAACTAATATAATAAAGAGGAAAGATTTGATTGTTTGCATTGAATATGCTCTGAAACTACTGGACCGATTTGAAAAATTCTCTCACCGTTAGAATACTTTTTTTTTTCGCGGGGAAAGCGTTTTATCGCTATCGCCCCACCGGGGGGGAGGTGGAACGGTTATGTTGGGCTCCACCGGCCTACAACGTATGCCGGCAACTACCAACTAAAACCCCGCGGTGGCCATCTTCGGCACATTAGGGACGGCCCCGGGTTCCCGAGGCGAAAATCACCCCGGCTTCAGCCGGAACCGCCTCTGCGCGGTGCCGCATTGCAGCCCGTCTCCAAATGGGGGGAGGCTCAGAAGCCCCCGCATACCGAAGGACGCCCTCGGCGTCAACGACAGCGACGAAGCCAACCAACCGTGCTGCCGTCCATCCCGGGGTCGCACTTACATAAAGGTACGTGTACAAAAGTACTGATTGGGCGCTACGACAGCCCCTGATGCGCGTCCGCGACCCCCGATAGCCCCTATTCGCCTCTTATGACAGGCAGGGGATACCGTGGTGGAATTCTCCAAACGCCCCCAATCCACAGGGCGGGAGACGCCGGTCAGTCGTCACCCCGGCGCCTCCTACGTCTCCGCTGGCGGTGAGAGGGATCGCTGTGATCACGATCCCTTTCGGCACTCTCCTTCTGCGAGATTACGGCCTCACAGAAGTGGGCCACCGCACGCCAGGACCTCCGGCTGTCAACCATGGCGGACACCACGGCCGGCAGCGAGAGGTCACCTCCGACGCCTGCTACGAGAAGGCTGCGCTCTTCGTCCCAGGCTGGGCATTGCTCCAATGTATGTTGGGCCGTGTCCTGCGGACAGTTGTCACAATAGTGACACACGGCCGACTCCTCTATGCCAACGGTCTGACACAGGTACTGGCCGAAACATCCGTGGCCAGTGAGAACCTGTGTCAGCCGGAACGGCGCCGCGCCGTGGCGCCTATTTAGCCACTGGTTCAAGACAGGGCGCACAGCCACGACGGCCTTCTGACCCGCTGTCGGGTTCTCCAGCCTGAGACGCCACTCCTCCACGGTGGCTCTGCGGAGGGAGCCACGTATGGCGTCCACCTCTCTTGGGGTCGGTCGCTGCCCGCGTCTGAACGCCTCCTCCCGCCAGTAAATGTAGCGGAGAGGGCCTTGGCGTCCAGATCCCACGGGAGGAAACCGGCCAATACGCATATCGCCTCGAATGAGACCGTGCGGTAGCCCCTGATAGCCCGCTGCGCCACTACACGCTGTGGTTTACGCAGCAGAGCGACGCATCGGCCGCTCAGGGACTCGGCCCAAACGGGACTTCCGTACAGGACCATGGACCGCACGACCTCGGTGTACAGCCTTCGGCAAGGGATGCCAGGACCTTCCAAGTTGGGCAACAGGCTTGAGAGCGCGCCCGCTGCCCGGAAAGCGTGTCTATCTAGTGTAAGCGTCTCTAAAAAATAAACAAAAAATAAAAATTATTAATTATTGTTTTTATAATATTTTATATTATTGTATTATTTTATATTATCTGATTTTATTGTTTTCGTAACTAGTTGTGATTCATAGTTAGGGGTTTATTCTGGTTTAACTTGTTTACATACTTACTGACGCCTGTAACCCCCGAAGGGTTAAATGTAATTTTATAACTTAATTTTAATATTAATTTTATACTGATTTTATTTTGGTTTAATTTAATCTACAAATTAATTTATTTATTTGGCGGGGTTATAGGTATAAAAATATTTAAACGAAATGAGAACCTCTTTTTTGTGTCGGTTAAAAATCTTGTTTGTAGTGAATAAAATGTTTATCCACTACAAACAAGAAATCATTAAAAGTAGTATACGCAGTATAATTAGTTGCAGTCGATTAAATATATATTATTTGCAAATCAGTTTTAATAATGAGGTCAATGCCAACTCCTAACTTTTACCAAGAATGATGTGATGTTTTTCATTACTCTATGGGCATTACGATAAATTATCTCCGACGACTGGTTACCATTACAAATAAACTACCGAATTCGTGTTTACTTATTGCTGCGCTAAGAAACGTCAAATAAATGTTATTGTCATTAGTCATATAAAATTAATCGATTATGCCTCCACTCGCAAGTCAGAGCTAGATAACGTGTTTTGGGCTACTAGCTTTTGCTCGCGGCTCCGCCCGCGTGATCTGCTTTTTCCGGGAAAAAAGTAGCCTATGTCTTATTCTGATGTATAAGCTATATTATTGTAAAGTTTAATTAAAATCCATTCAGTAGTTTTTATGTGAAAGAGTAACAAACATCCATACTTACAAACTTTCACGTTTATAATATTAGTAGGATTACTGAGTAAAGAAGTAGTATTAATTTGGTATGTCCAAGAAACAATCGAATTCTATGAAATGGCTTATGAATACTTCAACTTAAATGACTTCTCTGATTTTGTCGGTTTGACGATACAAGAACTACATCTAATTTGACAAATAAACTCGTATCAACTTTACAGTACAGCCATTCACAGTTTTACGTGCGGATATTAAATAAGCGTTAGTCTCATTACCAAGTTATACACAAATATAATTATAATAAAAAATTATACTAATCGATAGTTAACATTAATTCGGTTGTAAATACATTTAAAACTAATTTTAGACGCATAAATGTTTATAAAACTTTATTCTTCTAATGGGATGAAAAAATTATTTCAAGAATAAATCAATAGACATGTTTAAGAAACGTCAAATTGTATGGAAAATTGACTAAAGTAAACATGTTTAGTGGTTAAAAACAATTAAGGATCTTTCGTGCAAGGATCTTTAGTCATATTTCCCTAAATAAATCTAATATTTTAAGTTGGTCTGTTCGTAAAATATCGCTTTTATTTTTGAATCGTTCGATGAAGTATTACAAAATATTACATTAGGTAATTATAGGTTTTTTATATGTGTCACATTTAATTCCCGCAAATGTGGTCTGGTTTTGATTATTCTTTATTCATTCGTTAGATTTATTTATTTTCTATTATGTTACGTAAATTTAAATATACCAAGTCAGTAGTAAACAAACATGCTTTCAAAGAGTTAGTATGACAAAATAGAATCGTTAAATTACATAATTTGTGTTAGTTTTAAACCCTTTTCGACTAGTTACTTGTATCCCAAGAGCTCGGTATTGAACAGATCAATCATCAACGTGACAATAACGATTATTATGAGTAGTACAAGCTCTGACCAGGAATCGAGTTATAGATTTTTTTTCTATAAAATGTTATTGAGAAAACAGAATTAGAACTGACACATAACCTAGGACAATTAAAATAAATGCGACTTGAGTCCACATATTTGCATATAATTTGAACAGAGGAAACTGTTTTATGTTTTCTTGTCCCAATGTAATGAATCTAATAGTGGTCCCTCTATTATTTTGATGACGAAGTACGAAAATCGAAAACAGACAACAGCAAACGAATCGGAATTCGAATTTTGAAATTCGTTTAGATATTTTTAACTTATTGAATACCAATTGTATTAAATTATCGGAAGAAACTTTGCGTAATCGTATTTTGAAAGATGTGAGGCAGCCCCCGTTGCCCATTGAGTGATTAATCGGATATGAAAATATCGATTCCCGCACCGAGACGAATGTTTGTGTGATCCACAAATATTAGTTTCGGGTCTGCCTCTGATCAAGTTCTTAATACCCACGATACAGATTAAATCTAGTGTGGTAATAATTATTATTTATTTATTATCATTGTTATGTCCTTATAAATACACTAACTTACCTAATCCTTTTAATACATAACGAAAATGTACTTACTTCGCCCTAAACTTCTTTTCATACAAAATAAATATATCTATAAAATTACACCACGGTTATTACTTAAGCTGTATCAGCGTAAATATTTTGTAAGAAAATACCTCCGACATCAGAAGAAATCGATGAAGAAATCTGACGTGAAACCGCTGTGGATACGCAACTTCATTCATAATAATATTAACTAATACTTATATAACTATATCTGGATAAACATACATAATAACATATAGTAAGTACGTAAAATTCAATAAAATTAAATTCCATATTAAATTACAGGTCAGCATAATTCTTCCGATCGAGGGAAGTTATCTTATAAGACGATATTATACTGACTGCACTGTACTTAACACACGGTCCAGTGTAGTCCAGTCACCGCCGCGCCAGAAAAAAAATTATTGCCTATACTTCAAAACATTCAAATCCGACTTACGAATATCAGCCACAACGAAATGCAACATAAACAGGAGTATGGTGGTCGACAGCATTTCGATACTGCTTGCACAACTAACGTACAAATTTCGCAAAGCACTTGTGTGGTAACCGATAGAAGCGCTACGTATCGGCCAGCCGGGTCGCGCTCCGTGCCGGCACTGCCACCAATCGACACCCACTTACCACCACTACCATTTACTAAGGACACATGTGAATGTCCGTCAGCCCTATTCTGTATTCCGTCGAATTTATTCGGTTCCTTTTTTATATACTTCCGCTGACTGTTTGTCTTTACAATAAGATTTTCTAATCAAAAAGATAATAATAAATACACCCAACAATCACACACATAGTCCTGACCCCACAGTAATATACGAGTCTTAATAAAGTCGTAATGTCGTGGGTACTAGGAACTACGAGAGACTTTTCGGTCTCACAACACCCAGACCCCGAAACAAATATTTGTGGATCACACAAACATTTGTCTTGATGCGGGGATCGAACCCGCGGCCTCTCGCTTAACAGCCGGCTACTCGCCCGCTGCGCCACGGAGGCTGTAATAATACATTAATGGTGCCGATGCTGTTATAGCCAATCTATAACAATCCAATACATAATAGTATGTAATGTATAAATGTAATAAAATATACCAAAATGACTAATGCAAATTCGTAAATCAACTGCCTTGAATGGCTCTATACTATAATATCAGATAAGTTAGACATCCAAAACATCTAGTTTTCGTCCCACACTTTGTCTTGCTTAAAATTATCTGTATTATTAATTAAATACAACCAACAAAGAAATGATGACATCCGTCAAACTGAAAGTACTATACGAATCGCTTAAATCATTATGCTAAGTCTAACTTAGCTACTTAGAAATTTGTTCGTTAACACGCCCAATATTGTTTATGTACTTAGTCATTCTTCAAACATATTACAGAACGATATTGATTGCTTGCGAATTAGTGTGTTTGAACAGTTAAAATCGTTTAGAAAACATTCGCTAATCTTTTTCCATCACATTACGTGTATTTAAACTAGTTATAAATTAACACATCCAATAATGCTTATCATTCTTTTAATGTCATCATAGACTATGACGTCATCATAGAGTGCGCGTTGACTAGTTGCCCAAGATATCGGCTCGCAAAATAGTAGGAGTTATGATGTCTATTTAGATGTTTAGTTTATGATATAACGTCTATAAAGAAGGGATAAGACATTGATTTCCTAAAAGGAATAAAAACAAATCTTATAAATAAACACCACACCACCACACTTCCAACAGGTTGGTCTGGATATCTTTGGGGGAGGCCTATGTTCAGCAGTGGATGTCCTGTGGCTGATGATGATGATGATGAAACACCACGATAATAAAGTGTAATTTTCGTGGCTAAAGTCTCACTTCTTACTTGTCTGACATCTTCTCTCAACTAATTATAGAGAGCTAAGCAACCAACTCAAGAGCATACACCATTGACTTTTCTAAGTTACGTGTATATTAATTGTTAATTATCGCTTGCTTTAACGGTGAAGGAAACATCGTGAGGAAATTGCATACCCGAGAACTCGATAAGATTTTTCGAAGGTATGTGAAGTCTGCCAACCCGCATTAGGCCAGCGTGGTGGACTAAGGCCTAATCCCTCTCATTCAGTAGAGGAGGAGGATAATACAGGGCTACGAAAAAAAATAAATAAAAAAAAGCAACCAATATGAAACCTACACCCTGTTCAGAATAAGTCTGAAACACAAGTGCTAAGTTCGTTGCGCCACACAGGCATATTTTCCCTCATATATCCGCATCCTCTATCCTAAACTATGCACCTGATTAGCATTTTGCACACGTGTTATTACTACAATTGCGAAGTTTCCGAATAATTTTAACTGCTAGATGACCAGTGCAAATACTTCACACGGATAGTGGTCAGTTACGTAATTTTATAAAATAGAAATAAATAAATTCAATACAACAAATTAGTTGATTATACTGTCGGGACTGTAAATTTTTCATCTTTTTTGGATAAACTTATATTTTTAATACATGTGTCTATTTTTCGCCAATAGCGGCAATCTAGTTAAAATGGTAAAATAAACTGTTATTGATAATATTGCGTTCGCGCACTTTTAGCGCGATAGGCTCATCAATAGTCATGACTGTTATAATCCAAAAAAATAATGTCATTCATAAAATTTTACATAATGAAGATTTTTAAAATGATAGCGAATAAATGTATTTTTTCTAAGACCGCCTAAATTTTTCATTTTTTTCGGTATAGTGATACATTTTTATCTATTATTAGCTTATACCAGAATCGAATTGTTCATTATATTCTTAATTTTTTTCCTGTTTGTTAAAGATCTTTTTAAAAGGTCCACAACTTTTGAGGCGTACTCTACTGACACTTTCTTAACGAATTCCTCGATACTGGAAAAGGTTAATATTAATTTGGTTTTATAATTAATATCAATACCGCAATATCTATTACCATAATGTAAATACTAGAAGGTTGTGCAAACGGCTTTAATGCCTGCACCATGTAATACGTTCATAGAAGAGAATTACACGCAGCTCGGTTATGTTTAAGCATTAAAATATAATGCGTTTCTTGATTTGTTCTTTACCAGGAAATACATGGTTAATTAAACATAAATAGAGATTTTGCATTCCTTTAACTAAGAGTCCTTCTTTGAGAAGTTCAACAATAATTATTTAATAATATAGACCGGTGATTATCCGGTTGAAAATGGTAAAAATAGAAACAAATTTATAGTAGAATCAAACCCATTGTAAAAGGAAGAGAATACAACAAAATTGATAGGAAAAATAAATTAACGGCGATCTGAGGTCGGGAAGTGGGAAGAGGGGGGGCTTTTAAGGGTAAAAAACGGTTTATCTCGATTTCCGGAAAAACTACAAGTCCTATGGAAAAAAGTTAAATCGCAAAGTTGTAGGTAATAAAAAGATCTACAACTTTTGTATACACACTTTCTTCACATAACCTCAAAATATATGTGAAAAATTCAAATAACCAAGTTTTTTGTTTTTATTTTTATCTATTATAATAAATCATTTTTTTTCACGAAATTTGGTGAAAACTTACCTTTTGTATCCCAAATACACTGTAATTTTTTTGATTTAAAATATTTATTTTTGCACCTTATTTTGACTTAATATCGAAAAAGCAGCCTAATTTTCAAACGAAAATTGTCACGTCAAAATATGAGCTTTTTTAAAAAAAATCTGTTGGTTTCTTGTTCATTGAATTCTCTACTTTCTGATGGTGTAAAAAAATATATACATTACTATGGTAAATGTGCTCAGAAAATGTAAAGTTATAAGTTAATATTTAATAAGACATATCTACAATATTTTGAGTAAGTTGTAGAATCTTCTTTAAATTATATGCGTAGATGCCTCTTTATTGTTATTTTAATATAACTTATATACCTGAGTGATCTACGGAAAATTTTAGCCCATCATAAAGAAGTGGGGAAGGGGCTAGGTGGGTCTGGGCCTTACTACCTGTTATTTAGTAGTTCGTTTCTTTGCATTTTCTGAGCACATTTACCATAGTAATGTATATATTTTTTTACACCATCAGAAAGTAGAGAATTCAATGAACAAGAAACCAACAGACTTTTTTAAAAAAGCTCATATTTTGACGTGAGAATTTTCGTTTGAAAATTAGGCTGCTTTTTCGATATTAAGTCAAAATAAGGTGCAAAAATAAATATTTTAAATCAAAAAAATTACAGTGTATTTAGGATACAAAAAGGTAAGTTTTCACTAAATTTCGTGAAAAAAAATGATTTATTATAATAGATAAAAATAAAAACAAAAAACTTGGTTATTTGAATTTTTCACACATATTTTGGGGTTATGTGAAGAGAGTGTGTATACAAAAGTTGTAGATCTTTTTATTACCTACAACTTTGCGATTTAACTTTTTTCCATAGGACTTGTAGTTTTTCCGGAAATCGAGATAAACCGTTTTTTACCCTTAAAAGCTCCCCCCTTCCCACTTCCCGACCTCAGATCGCCGTTAATTTATTTTTCCTATCAATTTTGTTGTATTCTCTTCCTTTTACAATGGGTTTGATTCTACTATAATTTAATTATGTTTCAAATTGGAAAATCACCGGTCTAATATGCAAACTTCAAAATGAAATTATTCAATGATTTCTTACGTTTATGCGAATGTTACTTGAAATAAAACTAATTTAAACGTATTTTATCGCGGTTTTTTATTTTGGTCCCCCCTCTAGTCGACCCCGTGGCCACGAAGGCTGAAAAGCTTACGAAACGTCGGGACCAAAATAAAAATAAAAAACCGCGATAAAATCCGTTCAAATTAGTTGTTTTCCCATGAAATTATACACTACTAACTATACAGGCGTCGGTGGTGCAGTTGTATTGGACACGCGTTACGACTGCTGAGCTGAGGTCTCGGGTTCGATCCCCGGTCACGAAATGCTCAGTATGAGCCCGGAATCTGGAATTGTGCCCGGTATGGCGATAGGCTCACCCCTGTCACATCATGGGACGGAAATACTCTCATCGAAATGTGGGTATACTGGTTGGTGGTACAGACGTGAGTGCGTATGTAACAAATGATAGGTACTGTTTGGCGAAGGTCTCTGACCACCACGCTGCTCCACTGTGACTTCATGGATGACGTCTCCCTCGTTCGACAGGGTTTAAACATGCTAAAAGCCTGCAGACAAGACAAAATCGCCGGCGTTATACTATAATAAAAATGACCAAAAGAGTAGAGAAATCAAGATTGTTTCGAGTTATTTATTTTCCTTAGCTTAATTGACAAAGTAGGGAGATACATCGCCTGCCTGCAAACAGAATCAGCACAGACACAGAACTTTAAATTACACTGCATAACCTTGGACTTCATTCGTCATCCCAATAGACAAGTTTTTGAGTCTCATAATTCTCAATTATGAAACTTAACATCTTATGTCTCGGGGTGACGAGCGCAGTTCAGTGCCATATAATTTAAAGTTCTGTATGGTGTCGCTTCTGTTTATGTGCAGGCGTGGCGCTTACCACCAGGGAGCGCGTTGCACGTCTCGTCATTCATTCAAATAAAAAAAAGACTAAAGGATCACAAGTGGTGTAGAGGCCGTAATTACTTATTTCAGTACGGCCAAGTTATTTTGCGCGTCTTGTGTATCAAAAGACAAATGGACACTCAGCAGACGAACGATGTGAGGCAAGCTGGTCTCAGCGGTCAAGGCGATCAGCAACATACTTGACATATGCGAATGAGTTTATTGGCAACATGGCCAACTGGGGGCCGTTTGCGAAATTTCAACAATATCAGCATCAATTATTGGCTCTGATAAAGGTTTAGATGTGCACGTAGTAGTAAGTAGTAGTAAGATCATGCCTGTATCCCCGAAAGGGTGGGCAGAGGTTAGAGACTATTGCCTTCCCATGATATGTTAGAATTACCCTATGGTTATACAGAGTGTGCCCTGCCCTGCATAGCTCGGGCAATTTATGTGAGATTTTTTTTTAATTGAAGACACGAAACACAAATTGTGATAGACTAGACTAACTAGAAGTCTAGGTTCTATTAGTTTTGTATATTTTTTTATAAATGCCATGGTGTCATGGTGTCACAGCATCAGTAAACATAATAATATGAATACTACAATATTTGTTTAACAAATTGTAAAAGAAACACACTTGTTTACACCGGTTGAAAGCATTCAGACTGAAGGTCGACAACGTCAGATTTTGTGACTATTGCAACACATGATTATGGTAAAAATCACGTTTCTACGTGTTCGTACAATCTTTACTCACATTGACATTTAGGTAGCTTTAGGTATCATATTAACCGACGAAAAAAAATGAAGCACATTCTCAATCCGACACGTATATGTTTTTTATGTTACACCATGCGTAACTTTTTACAGAGTAGACCATTTTTGATAATTCTTTTTTAATGAATAGGGTATACTCTGAAGTTGGTCCCATAAAATTGGAACAAAAATTCTAACCGTAAGGGTAGAAAAATTGGGGATGATGGCGTATTCACTCACTGATTTCACTGAGTTATTGTGTACACCTCTCATACCTTGTAGTTAGTCTCATATTAATAACTAGCTTTTGCTCGCGGCTCCGCCCGCGTGAACGTTTAAAATTGACAAAGTTTCATACAAACTTTCATCCCCTATTTTATCCCCTTGGGGGTAGAATTTATAAAAATCCTTTCTTAGCGGATGCCTACGTCATAACATCTACCTGCATGCCAAATTTCAGCCCGATCCCTCCAGTGGTTTGGGCTGTGCGTTGATAGATCACTATGTCAGTCAGTCACCTTTGAGTTTTATATATTTAGAATTTTAAAAAGGTTTTTTTTGTTTAAATTACGAAAGGAGCAACCCGCTATTAAAGTATAATGAATAATAAATAAATATTAATGATTGAAAGTAAGGATGCATTTAATCAATGTCGTATTAACAGGTGAATGGATATCGATGAAATTGGGCACACAAGTAGACCATGAGGACCTGTGAACGTGCATTCATGCATGATTCGTCGATATCTTATTTATGGACTTTTTCTTTGTTAAACCCTCATTTATTTTTTTGTATCCTGGCACGGCAAAGTAACTACAGTAGACTAGAAGCCTTTTCAAAAAAGGCTCTCACCTATCACACCGTGAGACAGAAATACGCTCGGAGAAATGTGGGTTTACTGGTTACACCTCTGCCTATCCCTTCGGGTATTACAGGTGTGAGTGCGTATGTATGTATATCTTTATATGTTAAAGTCCCTGTTACGCCTACTAAAGGCAGGTTGTAGACGAAGATTATGCACCAAAAAAAATATTGCAATTCAAATTAAATTAATTGTGTTTTCCGTGTTTAGTAACCGACGACGTACGTTGTTAAACGTGTGGCCTAATATATCGGATGGAATCAGGTATCCGTTGATGATTTCTATTGTCCTCAATTAACACATTATGTAGTAATAAGTACATAACACAATCCGGTTACAGTAGGCCTAAAAGTCGCTTCAAACAACTGTTAACAATAGTAGCCTAAGTAATAGGGAATTAGCGTGCTTTTTGCCATTCATATACACCTCAATGATAAAAATTCGAAAAGACACCAAAGTGCAAATCACTACTAAAAACACAATAAGCCGAATCTTTGTTTTTTTTATCCGAGGACGGCAAAGTGATTGCACTACACCCGATAGTAAGCGCAGTGCAGTCAAAAAACCAGCGACCATTGACAAACAATTCATTTATCGATGGTCACCAGAAACATGCCGGCCTGTATAAATGCTTCTCCACACTCAGAAGAGGAAAGAAAAAATCGAGGGGCCTGTGACAAGACAGGTGGATCACTGATGCAGGCACAGGATGCAAGGATGTACCCCTATACCCGTCCCTATCAATCCACATCAGGTGTGTGGGTCACTATGACAGGTTTTAACACGATGTGTATGGTGGTCACTATCCGGGCGGATATAAATATCCTGCCACCAGCAATGAATTCGTTCTAAATTCGAACAGCCCTTACTTAATACTGGATGAATAAAACTCTAAAGATAACTGGCATAATACATTTTTTTTATCCTGGCTCGGCAAAGTGACTACGCTACACCTGATGGTAAGTGTAGCGCAATCCAAGAATATAGTCGACAAACGATAAACAATGCGTCCATCGTTGGTCGGCAAGATCATGCTGGCCTGTCAAAGGGCCAAGGGGGAGGGAAGGGAAGGAAAAGGGATGACCCTGGAACCCGACCCACACAAGGTGGGCCACTATGGCAGGTTTTAAAAGGGGGGCAGAGAATAAAAAAGAACAATAAGTATGTTCATTAAAATTACATTCATATGAGAATAAGCAACACAAAGAGAACCATTGTTCAAACTCATAACTATTTTTTGTCTATTTATGTATTATTGTAATTTTAGCCTTGTGTTGGTTTTTTGAAACCTACAATAGGATAGATGTAGCGTACCTCGTAATATTTAAAAAATATATATATTTGCTTAAGCGAGCAGACAGGTCGCTCGCCTTATGGTAAGCGCCACGCCTGTCCTTAAAGAGAAGCAACACTACGTAGAACGTTGCATGGCACTAGATCGGTTCGTCACCCCAAAATATAAGATGTTATGGTTCTCAATACCTAATAATTTCACTAGCTTCAATGTCCTTAAAACCGAAACATGACAGTTCTTACACACTGCTACTGCGAACGGCAGAGAGATATTTTTTTGTAGCATAGGCCGGTAAGTGATGAATGATCTCCATCGCCCATGTATGCCCACAATACTAGAAGAATCATGAGATCATAGGTGCGTTGCCGACCTTAGAGGAAATGGATAATTAGTGATGGAAGCGGGGGAGGGGAGATTTGGGCTGCCGGATGACTGAGATCAGTCACAGTACGAAATGCGGCAGCAAGACGCTACTTTACGTCGGTTTTCTGTGAGACAGTGGTAACTAACCGCTCGAACCGGCCCTTTCATGCATTTCAATATTCTTCTTCTTCTTCAATTCATCATTAAGTTCATTTTTCCTACGCAGGTGATATCCGCAATGGTTTTTTTTTTGCGCAAGTTTTGATTGTTTTCTAAAACGATGACAGTTTCCAATTTCTCTCCATACATCTAGTAGTAGTAGCCACTAGTGGGGACTATGATGAATTGAAATTGATAATATGATTACTTTTATATCACACTAGCTGTCCCTAGCGGTTTCACCTGCATGTTACTGCCCTACTCCCATGGATCATAGCGTGGTATACATAGAAACCTTCCTCATCACTCAATCTATTGCTGAAAACTGCATTAAAATCCGTTGAATAGTTTAAAAGATCTAAGCGAACAGACAGTGGAAGCGACTTCATTTTATGCTATGTAAAGATTAGTCGAATACTAAATTAATTTTTGAACGATACTTTCCTATTTTGTAGTATGAATTGCTAGTTGGACACCTGGGCAACAGTCACTTCATCGAACTCGAAAACTGAACGCATTTATAACTCGTACTAGACACTGATATCCACAATCAACTCTAAGGTATACAAGAGTAAAATAAAGTGAAAAGAGACCTTCAATAAACAACGACTATAATACATATAAGTTCAACAGTGTTAATTTGTAAAACATGTTGAAATGTCAAAGAAATGATAGCGGTCTTGGACCAGATTTTAGTTCGTTTTGGCCAAATCTTTAAATGAAAGGATGCGTGTAAGTGTTTGTGTTGTAAAAGTGTGTTTTGAGGTACCTACACTATTGAGACTGCGACGCGTTAAATGAATCCCGATTAAATAAATAAAAAATTGAAAAGACAATGATGTTTATATACTTATTGTTGCAAAAATATTTTTCTAGGGATGTCTCGAAATCTCTATTTCACCCATAAAAACGTCCGCGTTTTTTAATTTTTTGTCCGGCGGCAAATTAAGTGACGACAGCCCTACGCAAAACGTATTTACACAATTGCATACAAACAGATGAGTCGATGTTGTGGCGCGTCGTAAAACAGCCAAAATCTTTCGAAAAAGATAGACAAATGACGTATATTTTTGCGTGAAATAGGTACCTACCGTATAATTATGTTATTACAGTAGAATCCCGATTATCCGGACCTCGATTATCCGGATATCCGATTATCCGGACTCTTCGTCACGGCTCTAATTACCGACGTAGAAATGATTTGACAGCGCAACGAGACATTTTACGACGACTTTTTTTCCTTCCTCCGTGTAGTGCTGCTCTCATTTGTGTGCGCGATAGTGTTTGCTATTATTTCATTTTAATTGATAGCATCCAACTAATAGGTTGTATTTTTTTTACATTTCTGTTTACGTTTTGCGTTAGAAATCTATAATGTCTAAGCGAAAAAGAGTAATATTATCTCTCAATGACTGCCCTGAATTCCACGTTTTAACTGATGAAGAACTCATTAACAATAATTTGAAAAGTAACGATAAAGAAGATGAAGAAGAGACTGAAACTGGTGATGTAGGTGAAGCTATTGGAGCTCTAAATAGCGCTTTTAAATGGTTTGAAAGACAGGACAAATCGGATCCCATACAGTTATTACAACTGAAGCGTATTTTTTTTATCCCAGCACGGCAAAGTGACTGCACTACACCTGATGGTAAGCGTAGTGCAGTCCAAAAAACCAGGGACCACCGACAAACAATGAGTTTATCGGTGGTCACCAGAATCATGCCGGCCTGTATAATGCTTCTTCCCTCTTCGGAGAGGGAAGAAGCAAATCGAGAGGCCTGCGATAGGACAGGCGGATGACCGATACAGGCACAATAGTACAAGAATGTACCCGCCCCAACCAACCATCAAGTCATGTCGCAAGCCCCTCGGCAGAACCGGATATACACTGGCTGACCCTGGAACGCGACCCACACAAGGTGGGTCACTATGGCAGGTTTTAACACCAATGTACGGTGATCGGTATCCGGTCAGGTACGAATATCCTCCCACCAGCAAAGTATCAGGGACTTGGCCGCAATGAAAAGATTTTTTTTTTATTTGATTGAATGACGACACGAACGAGGCGCTCGCCTGGTGGCAAGAGCCACGCCTACCTATAAGCAGAAGCAACACTACACAGAAATTTCTCTGGCTTCAATATCCTTTAAACCGAAACACAACAGTGCTTACACACTGTTGGTTGGCGGCAGAAGTAGACAAAGCGGTGGTACTAACCTAGATGGCCTCTCGCATACGAGGGACCTACCACCTTGTAAAATGTGATTACGTCAAAGATTAATCACAAACTATTTCCAACCAACATTTTACATTACATAGGCTACTCGATTTTTTTTTATATGTATGTGTTTCTATAACAAAAAAATTATAAAAAATTGATTATTGTTTTATTTGACGTTGAAATCGATTATCCGGATTTTCGATTATCCGGAATACCCCTGGTTTTAATTGATCCGGATAATCGGGATTCTACTGTAATAGATATCATTTCATCAATATATTTGATAGTGAAATTAAACAATTTGCTATTTACTTATACTTTATTAAATTCTCCATATATTATTATTTTCCTTTGGTTTTTTGATTTAGTCAACCATTTAGAGTACCCGATATTGATAAATTCCGAAACATTTTTCTCGATCTTATAAAAAATCATAAACAGTTAAAAAATTAAGAAATAACTCAAATAAAAACTAAAATTATCGAAATATAAAATCAATCAAAATAATTAATGTAGGAAAAGAGTAAAGCTAGAATATTAAGTTTTTTTCGTAAATGTACAATATATATGACATCATTAATAATTATATTAATGATTATATTAATTATGTCATAATCATTATTTAATATCACAATTCAATAAAGAAATAAATCTTAAACTTTTTTTCACAATCATGTCCATGGTACGTCAGTAGAGATATAGCTATTACAGAAAAAAATCTAAAACAACGTTGCCTACAATCTAAATTTAAAATAACAATAATTTATGGTTTAGGAAGAACTTCGTCGTACAGCACATCGTCAACCACTTTGTTGGCGACTTCTAATACCAACTTATTAACAGTCTTCTCTAGGGTTGGCTTCGTGGCCACCAAGAATTCACCTCGGTTCTGGTTGATGGCTTCATTCGCAGCTTGACCTGTAGAAAGAAATATTGCATGATTAAATAAAAGCCGATATATTGGAGTAATATTGCATGATTAAATAAAAGCCGAAATATAAAGCCCTATATTGGAATTTATGAATTACATAGAATAAATATCAAATATCTTTTTTCTATATTTAAAAAGTCGAATTATTCTTAAGAGCTCACGCGAAAATAAAAGATTTTGTCCATATTATTTTTCGTTGAGAAATAGATGACGGCACCACCAGATCAACTGTAAGAATATCCACAAACAGGCAAAGCGGTTCGGAGGCGGTTCGGTTGTAAAAGTTAATACTCCTTAATATTATACCATTCATAGACAAAACTGTATACAGCGTTGCTCTACCGCTTAAAAATGTCTGTCGAATCTTTAAACGCAATTGTACACTTTTGTGTAAATTACTGATTTTAAAGTATAGGCTTTAAATATCTTTATTGTACTATGTAGTTTGTTTGCTCAGTAAATTCCGTTAAACAAATAGCGACTCTCGAGTATAATGTAATAAGGTACAACGTAATAAGGTATATTTTAGAAGTGGTAAAAGCGGAGGTGCCTACTCATACCACAATTTCGCACACGAGGAACCTACCACTTAGTTCTGTTTACCGACAGATTTGCTTACTGGCAGTAAATTTTGTATGAAAGATCTGTTAAAATACTACAAATAGTAAGAAAATCTAACAATAAATTGAATATAAGAAATGGCCATTAGTATGTGATCTGTATAGAAACCAAGCGTGCCAATTTTTACCTCATACACTCACATCGTCATCGCGGTGCGCATAGATTGTGAAGTGACCATTGGTTGGCATGGAATGTTGCATTTAACCGCGGCATACGAAAAAAGCACACACGCGTGTTACACATGTATATTAAATTACCCATTTGTACGTGTGATAAAAAGAACTAACTGTGAAGAATAAACTATTTTGATTTGATTTGATTTGATTTGATAACTCACCTAAAACCTTGTCACCGTTGAAGAGACCATCGAGGTGGATCGAGTAGTCCTTGATGTTAATGTCTGAGGTCACGTCGACGAACTTCATGTATTGCTTGCCATTCTTTTCATACAACTCTCCCTTTACTTTGAACTCAGCGTCACATTTTACTGTAAATTATGACAATAAAAATAAATAAAAAATATGTTAGTTACGACATCACATCATTGAATTTTCCGGCTTTTCTGTACTATAATATGTATGTATTATACATATAACCTTCCTCATGAATCACTCTATCTATTGCAAAACTGCATTAAAATCCGTTGAATAGTTTAAAACAGAACAGACAGCGGAAGCGACTTCATTTTATACTATGGAAAGATTAGGTAGTAACAAAACTCAATAAAAGAAATAAATCTCTATGATATGCAGATTTCCTCCCTATAGTCCAGTATGTACCTAAAGTATAGCCTATCTTTCTTTCTGCCTGGGGTTATCCCGGCTTAATGCCAGGGGCCGTCTTCCCATCATGATTTGACGGTGGATGAGGCAACGCACCGTCTAAAACCCACAACCCGCAACGTAAACCAAATTTCGACACTGTATGGTCCATTAATCAGCAGAATGTATCACGTGCAGGTGAGTTTGCCTTTGGGCCTAAGATGTTGACCCACTTACACTCCAAAATAAATAATTAAGTTATTAAAGAAAAGTTAAAATAGTTAAACAAAACAACACAGTTTTTAATCTCCGACAAGAAAGTGGGAAGTTATAAATTTGACCCCTCTGTGCGATCATAACGGATGAACCGGTGACGATTTTCTTAAAGCAATTTTAATCGAGATGGTTCATAGCTACATTGGGAAAAAACGGATCAGCCGTTTAAAATTAACAGACTGGATTTTTCAGAACCAAATAACTATATGCCTCCAACAACGCCTGTTGAAAAGAGTTATCTTATAAAATATTCTGCTTGCCAGCATAGCAATTGCTATTTACAATGAGTCTTTAATTTTAATTCCTTTGGGTCTTTGTGGACTAAATTTATCATTAGTACTTCTCTCTCAAATAACGTTCTATCCGGCATTGCACTACGCTTATAGTAGTGCAATCCGAAAAACCAGCGACCACCGACAAACAACGAGTTCATCGGTGGTCACCAGAATCATACCGGCCTGTATACATGCTTCTACCCTCTTCGGAGAGAGAAGAAGCAAGTCGAAAGGTCTGCGACAGGACAGGCGGATGACCAATGCAGGCACAGTGATGCAAGGATGTACCCCTATACCCTATTTTTTTATGTATCGGATCTTATTAAAATCTAAACATCTTAAAGTTTCACTCAAATTATACATCTACAAAATTATTAGGTAAAAATGCGTGAGCGAGAATAACAATTCTTAAATGAGATAAAAGCTCAGCTGTTTGTTATTTAATATTGTCCAAAGTTGCAAGTCAAATATCGAAATGTTCATCGTCATCAGCCACGGGACGTCCACTGCTGAACATAGGCCTCCCCCAAAGATTTCCAGACCGACCTGTTGGAAGCGGCCTGCATCCAGCGACTTCTTGCGACCTTTATCAGGTCGTCTGTTATCGAAATGTTAATCGATAATAAAGAAAATACTTCATTTATGTCCTAGCAATGCAATCGGATTTGGTCCTAAAGGGGGTGGAATATTTATGCCGTACACTATACGTTGCTTAAGTTTGACCTCACCTTTGTTTAAGGGGAGGGTAAAGTTAATTCGTGGATAAAAGGCATATCTTTGTGATTTTTTTTGGCGACACAGTTTAAATCTATGCATTAAAGCAATTGGTACATTAAAGTATAAGATTTATATACCAATTGTAGGTTTCAATTGTGTCGTCAAAAAAAATCAAATATGCCTGTTTTGCACGAATTAACCTTACCCTCCCCTTAACACGTTGTATATGATATGAGAACCTCCTTTTTTTTTAAGGCTATTAAAAATCAGAGCATACACCACTGACTTTTCTAAGTTACTTGTATATTAATTGTTAATTATCGCTTGCTTTAACGGTGAAGGAAACATCGTGAGGAAACCTACATACCTGAGAACTCGATAAGATTTTCGAAGGTATGTGAAGTCTGCCATCCCGCATTAGGCCAGCGTTGTGGACTAAGGCCTAATCCCTCTCATTCAGTAGAGGAGGCCCGTGCCCAGCAGTGGGACGTATATAATACAGGGCTAGTAAAAAAAAAGTAAAGAAAACTTCATACCAGCGTCAGCAGTAAGAGTGCCCTTCCCATTAAGAGGCACCACCAAGATCTTGGTATTGAGCTCGTAGTCACCTTTGAAGTGCAGTTTTGGGAAGCGAACACGAACTTTGAATGCCAATGTATCCAAATCAACACTGTAAGAAGATATAATTCAATAAGTAATTGGTGGTAAGTCCCTCATATGCGATAGGCAGTCTGGGTTGGTACCACCGCTTTGTCTATTTCTGCCGTCATGCAACAGTGTGTGAGCACTGTTGTGTTTCGGTATGAAATTTCTGGGCATTGTGAGACTTAACACTAACATCTTATGTCCCAGAAAAGCCTCCATCTAATATTATAAAAGTTTAACTTAAGAGTTTGTACACTAATGAAATTGGTCAATTATGTTATTATGGTAGAACGCATTTGTATGATATTTAACACGTAAACACACACTTAACAGAACCACGCGTGCTGGCTTGCGTTACCACAGCTTCGTGGTCTCTTCCATCTCGGCTCGAACTAAAAAGTTCGCGAATTCTTACTTCTGCCGGACCATTAAGCTGTGGAATAGTTTGCCGGCACACGTGTTCCCTCCTTCCTATAATATTGGGTCCTTTAAACGGAGTGTGAAGAAGCAGTTAGGCAGGCCGGCATGATCGTGCCGACCAACGATAGACACACTGTTTGTCTTTGGTCGACACTATTCACTATGCGTATTGCGCTACACTTACCATCAGGTGTGGCGTAGTCATTTTGCCGAGCAAGGATAAAAAAAAAAAAACGTAACTCGATCATATGGATTAGGACGTAAGTTACTTTTTAACCCGGAAAAAGACATTCAGACGGGCGGAGCCAAGAGCTAAAGCTAGTTGAATATAAAATATAGAATCTTGAACTATGTACTCATGATCGCTCAGACGAAACGGTCAAGGATAGAAGTCGTAATTTTGTGATGGTGTTAATTTCAAATTTTTGGTAACGTTTTCCTGTAGTCAATCTCCACGGGGAGAATTATATTGTGTTCTTTTTTTATAGACATTTGCTTCGCACGGGTGAAGCCGCGAGCTAAAGCTTTACAAAATATTTTTTTTCATTACGGGAAATGAAATTTTAATATAACATAATTAAATTACGCAAAAGCATTTTTGTAGTCATACGTGTAAATTTAAAACATTTAACGCCATCTACACAGAACCGCATAAGTTATTTAAATGAAATATAGACACGAGATCATTAATTTTGTACTCAGTTCAATGTTACGTTTCTTAGTCGATAGATGGCACTGTTTTAATAAAGTGCTAAAAACACGACCAAATCTAAAATAAAATATTCTCAAAATGTTATAAATTAAATTGCGTCAATAACTACCGCCAGTTCGTTGCAGAAGAACGGGTATGCAAATCTAACATTGCTATTTTATATACTTGTTTATGATTATTATTATAAGCAGCGATAGCTCAGCGGGGTGTGGTACGGACTGTCGAAACGAAAGTCGCAGGTTCGTAACCAGCGCCAAGAGCATACACCTCTGACTTTTCTAAGTTACATTATATTCATTGTTAATTATCGCTTGCTTTAACGGTGAAGGAAACATCGTGAGGAAACCTGCATACCTGAGAACTCGATAAGATTTCTCGAAGGTAATCGAAGTCTGCCAACCCGCATTAGGCCAGCGTGGTGGACTAAGGCCTAACCCCTCTCATTCAGTAGAGGAGGCCCGTGCCCAGCAGTGGGACATATATAATACAGGGCTAGTAAAAAAAAATATCTAGAGCGGAAAGTTTTTACATTATTCAATTATACATCGAGCACCTTAATTTATTTCAATGAATAATAATTTTATAGATACAATACCTACAGATTAGATTAAAATGCAGACGAATAAATTAAGACTATCATAAAAGAGTTACAAGGAAAAATAACAACCCGAGAAGACCAGCCACATTGCTTATTATCAAACAAGTAAGTATTTATTCAATAAATTTTACGTATTCTTGTTTATAATATGATTTTGTCTATTGAACATAGCAAGAAGCACCTCCATTCCTATCGAAACTCACCCATGATTCGTTTGATATTAAGGGTGTTTATGGGCGGTGGATCACTTACCATCAGGTGACCCACTTGCTCGTTCACTTATCTTTGCTATAAAAAAGCTTTTCAGCTTTACGTATTTTGGTACGTCTTTTATTTCTTACAAACATGAGACATAAATAAGTAAAAAATTAACTTACGACAAACTTTTGATGGTAAAGTTACCACCCCCTGACACTTTCACACGTTTCCCGACGGCACTCAACTGATTATTCTGTCCATCAAGGGCCACGATCTATAATTAAGATAAAAAAAATATTCACTGACATGAATGTGAATAAAAAAAATCTATAAATATTTACGAATAACTTTAATACATACTTTTCTTAACGATAGTAAAAGAGTTTTTATAATATCAGGAAATACGAGGGACTTGGGTTCCCACGCGCGGTACGTTTTGATGTTATGCGTTGAAGAGTTAATTCCATTCTAGTCCAATTTCCCTCGTACTCCGTCATCTACCAAGCTGATAGGTAGCGGTAAGTTAAAAATATATAAATACATAATTTACTACCTCCTCTATTTTGAAGTCGGTTAAACATAGCTAATCGGCTTCTAGACAATAACACATTATATCTTAATTTGAGAGAAAATATAAACAATGTATTATTATACAATAATAAAATAAACTAATTCCGTGAAACATTCAGCCGGCTACCCATAACAGTTCTAAAATAGAGCCCTTTTTGCACACAAAGATTAGAGTAGAGAGTTTTTAGAGTTCGGAACCATAAAAACTGGTCAAGCATGAATCTGACTAGATGGGAGGTCCCTCATACGCGAGAGGCCGCCTGGGTTGGTACCACCGGTTTGCTATTTCTGGCGCTAAACAGCAGTGTGTAAACACTGTTGTGTTCCGGTTTAAAGGACATTGCAGCTAGATAAATTACTAGCATTATAATAATCAACATCGTCTACAACAATATCTAGGGGTGACGAGCGCAGTCCCGTGTCATTCAATTCAGGTGTTGCTTCCGTTTATGGGCAGGCGTGGCGCTTACCATCAGACGAACGACCTACTCATCTCGTCATTCAAACAAATAAAAAAAACTAACTTGCGCACCGATGGTTCCCTACCAATACACGTAAATTTGTTACTATTATCCGTTTGTCATTGCTAAAGTAAGGTGATGCAATACACCTTTAGTGTTGTCCTAAGTTGCAAGTCTAATATCGAAATGGTACTCAGTCGATGAAAAGAAAATGCCTTATTTATGTCCTAGTAATGCGATTGAATTTCATACTACGGTGGGTGAAATACATATGCCGTACACCATAATTTGCCTAAATGTGGCCACACTTTTAAGTTGCTTTACTGTAGCACGTTAGACATAGTACATGCAGACGGCGCGGCGCGGCGCGGCGTAGGCTTACTAGATCCCGCGTCTTGTACGAAGTCTTAAAACGCCTACATAACGGACAGCATGAATCTCACCTCAGGAATGTAGAAGGGATCAAGTGGCGGCACGTCCAGCTCCGGGATGCCACCCACCAGTTTAGGTCTCAGTGCTTCGATAGACTTTATCACACAATCATCCACCGTCTTGGGATCCCTCTTGCATATATTAATGTAGTCAGCTGAAAGGAAATAGGTATTAATTAAAGTAACAGTGGTTGCATTTAAATAACGATTATTATCATTACCATCTTTCTTTCTTCAACCTGACCTTATCCCACTCGCGGTGGGGTCGGCGCAATATGCTTTTTAACACATGTTACAGAAAGATTTGGCTTATAATGTTTACACTGCCCTGATGACAAAGAATGCAGTAATCGACATTTTTGAGCTTTTTCACTTTTTTCCAGAAATGGCATCCCAAGAGGTTCATGTACATGAAAATAAATTATATTTTCAAAAAAAAAATCACTCGAAGTTTTTTTTTTATGTAATGATTTTCGCCGTACCTACATGCAAAAAAAATATGTTTTTTGCGTTTATCTCGTAACCGCCATTTTGCGATTACTGCATTCTTAGTTATGACGGCAGTACAATCAACCGACTGCCTGACCTCAACTCTTTTGGGGGGAAACACCGGAAAACATTTATGTTTCCGTGCGGGAATCGAACCCACGGCCTCTCGCTACACGGCCGGCTACCCGCCCACCGCGCCACGGAGGCTGTCAAGCATCAACGTCACTATCATTGTGTATTAAAATATTATGTTAATGATTATTATGGTAGATATTTCGAACATCCAAACTTTAACATTTATAGTAAGAAGTAGGTTGTGGTGACTCTGCATGATAAAGCTCCAAAAATCGAATTACTGACGGCTTTTTTTAACCACCAAAAAAGAGGGATGTAAAACCTTGAATCTGACAGTGGGTGTATGCGGATGAATTTGAGTGTGTGCGCACGCATGTGGGTGTGTATGTGTGTGCGAACGATCGTGCGTGTGTGCGTGAGTGTGAATGTGTATGACACCATAGCGCCTAAACGAATAGACCAATTTGAATGCATTTTTGTTTTGTTTGGAAGGTGATTTTACCACAAAACACAAACGTTTGAAATTACAAATATTCAAAGCACGGATTTTGTCCTTTTGGGTCCACTACGTTAAACAAAAACGCCTGGGATATGAGTCTTTTTTTCAAATAAAATCTGTCATTTCTTGAATAGGTTTTATTTTATTTTATGGTTATAACGCTAAAATGTAACTATATAAGCCTGTATTTAACTATCAAGGATAAAAATAATGGGTCATTCGGCAACCCATTAAATCTGAAGCGTATGTAAAATATGTAAAAAATGCCGGAAAGCGCGGAAATTGAGAGTGGTTTCCGCAAGGTTATTTGTATACATAAAATACATGTTGTGATGGAAATTTACTAAAACTTTGATTCCAAACTCTGCGGCAGATAGTATCAACCGTCGTGATGCTAATGGCTTCCGTTTGCTTCAACCTCTCAAGCGCTCACATCTCTCAACGGAAAACAGCAATGGCATTGAGAAACTGAATTCTATTTTTAAAGTCTTGTTCTTATAAAAATAGACAGAAATACGCACAAATGTCTTGTACCCACAGGAACTTCAAATTGAGATACTGATTTTATTTTGCAAAATTCATTAATTTAATTTCATAGCATTTTGTATATCTTGCATTTTTTTTTATAGCATAGGCCGACAAACGAGCAAGTGATCTCCACCGCCCATGTACGCCCACAATACGAATCATGGGCGCGTTGCTGACCTTAAAGGAAAGGGATAATTAAGGATTGGGAAGGGGATGAGGATTTGGGCCTCCGGATATCTCACTCACCGTACGAAACGCAGCAGCAAGCCGCTACTTTACGTCGGTTTTCTGTGAGACAGTGGTAACGACCCGGTCGAGCCGGCCCATTCATGCTGTAGACGAAATTGTCTACAGCGTGGCTCTACCACTCGAAAACTCTATACATACTCTCTATACACTCGCTGATCCATAATGCCCTTTAAAGTTCTTATACCAAAACAGTTCAGAAATACAAATAGATTATTTTAATTTTTTCATATAGTGGAAGTATTTATATTCATTATTCCTAGGTTGCATCCGCATTTCTATGAAATATGCAACCTTGGCTCCTTATCCATCCTGTTTGTTGCATGACAGTCCATCAATCAGATTTATAATAACAGCAATACCTACGGTAAGTAGGTAAACATATACATATTCACACTTATCATTTATAGTACATAATGTTACATGTTAACAGCTCTGCCCTCCCACCTTATACCGTGTACGCACCTTCAAACAAAACATGTTTCATTTTGGGTCAGCAATGTCATATAATAATCAGACAATAGAAAAAAAAAAGCTATAAAAATAGGCGTTTAAATATCATTAAAATGTGCAGTCAAGATTTATAATTCTTTTATTTCCATTTTTTAAATATATTTTTTTCGCTACTGTCGTTTTCGCGCGGTCTCAATTTTATGAAACAGTGATTATTTCAGATTGTTTTATTTATCCTATAACTGAATACAGTGTTAATATAAGATCTAAATAACTAAATATTTCCTTCTGCCTATTTTTTATACAAATAGTTTTTATGTTGTTAACTGCATGTTTTATATGTATGACAGCTACAGGGACCTTGTATCATAAAACTGGAGAATCCTATGTTCGTGTTTCTTTTGCTTGCTTCTTTTTCGCGTTTATAAAAGCGATCCAAACATTCCATATTCAATGTATTGCATTGTTTGAAGATGCGTACACGGCTTTACATCATTACATCTGTAATACATGTATGGCGACGTCGTAACTCGTAATAATAAGCTATCTGAGGTAATTTGTATTATTAAAATCACTTTGGAGATGTGACAACCTTTACTTATTACATTGTGTTGTGTATTACTTCGAATATTATTGTAGATGGCGACCGAGGGGTTTAGCGGTCTTAATTTAGGAAAAATGAGGTCAATCAAAGCGATGAATAATTTGTTATTATTACCCTGCCCGCCCACACAACCGCACTGTACTACGCACGCATTTTCTGATACCGAGCAGTGAATCTAGGGCATTCTCCGGAAATGCGAACCTGCCTTTATTCCATAACGAAATTAATCAAACATAAATTTTCCATTGAAATAAAACTAATTTAAACGGATTTTATCACGGTTTTATATAAATTTTTGATCCCGACGTTTCGAAAGCTTTTCAGCCTTCGTGGCCACGAGGTGGTCCACCTTTCCCACCAAGCTTTCGAAACGCCGAGTATGTATGTTTCACGTAAATTATTATAAGAAATCAAAAATTTTCCACTTTGTACAATGTGTAGATGTTTACATTATATTATATAAACGACCGAAGGATTTGCAACGACTACAATTTACACCTAATAAGGACAACTTACACCAACCGTGGCTCTAAAACTAAAAGTATCCATGAACTGTTCACTAAAACGTATAAAAGATGTAAACAATTATTTTTTATTGCCCTGAATGAAAACGAGCAGATCGTCCGCATGATGGTAAGCGCCACGTCTGCCCATAAACAGAAACATCACCACACAAAACCTTGAATTCAAAGAACTGCACAACATTGGACTGCGCTCGTCGCTTAATGTCCAGTAGTTTAAAATATTTATATGTAAAAAGTTATAGCATTGGCAATGACATTTGTAAGTTCATGGATTGATCAATCTATTTCTTGTAACCGGACATAATTAACCGGTTAGATTACTTTACATCTAAATAAATAATGTAACAAATTTATGTAGTACTAGGCGTGCCCGCGAACTTTGTTTCGCCATCAAAAAGCTTTCATACAAACTTTCATCCCCTATCTGGGCCCTATAGGGGTTGAAATTTAAAGAAAAAAAATACCCTATGTTTAACCCTGGGTCATCAACTATATTTGTACCAAAATTCATTGAAATCGGTTCAGCGCTTTAGATTTTTCATACAAACTTTCATCCCCTTTTTAAACCCTTCAGGGGTTGATTTTTGAAAAACATAGTAGCCTATATCTTATTCTGATGTATAAACTATATTATTGTAAAGTTTCTTTAAAATCCATTCAGTAGTTTTGAAAAACACAGTAGCCTATATCTTATTCTGATGTATAAACTATATTATTGTAAAGTTTCTTTAAAATCCATTCAGTAGTTTTGAAAAACACAGTAGCCTATATCTTATTCTGATGTATAAACTATATTATTGTAAAGTTTCTTTATAATACATTCAGTAGTTTTGAAAAATACAGTAGCCTATATCTTATTCTGATGTATAAACTATATTATTGTAAAGTTTCTTTAAAATCCATTCAGTAGTTTTAACGTGAAAGAGTAACAAACATACATCCATACATCCATCCATACTTACAAACTTTCGTGTTTATGGTTGAGAAATCGTGAGTCCTGCGCTCAAGTCGGGCAATCACAGTTAGTTTTCGAGTTTTCGATTCGAAATTGTATTAAAACCTGCTATAGTGACCTAGACATTTTGTGCTGAGGTCTCGGGAGCGATCCCCGAGTGGGATAAAATTGATATTAAGTTTTTCTATCAGAAAATGCTCAGTAGCAGCCCGGAGGCTGGAGATAGGCTCGCATTTTATCACATCATGGAACAGAAATACGCTCGGCGAAAAATGGGTGTACTGGTTACACCTCTGCCTACCCCCTGGGGTTTGCAGGCGTTAGTGCGTATGTATGGGAAGGGGCCCACCATGGGTACATTTGTTGTACATCTGCCTACCCCTTCAGGGATACAACAGTGAGCTAATATTTATAAGTTAAAAAGTTAAATTTCGAAATGGGAGACCTCGTCTGAAAACACCATGGTATATAAAATATAATATAATTCTTTTTAAATTAAAATGCATGATTTTAATATCTACTTAACACCATAAAAACCTTTTAAATATTAATGTGAGAATAATCCGAGATATATCTCACAAGTAATTTATGGACCAAACATAATTGTTTCTCTTTGTTATTGCGGCTTAATAGCAATTATGCATTAATTACACCATCATACCTAGAACACGATATCCATCAAAACCCAGCGGTCACGGACTAGTCACCTTTTTTTAATCCTGACTCGGCAAGCGACTACGCCATACTTGATGGTAAGTGTAGCGTAATCCTAGAATAGCGTCGACCAACGACAAACAATATATCTATCTTAGATCGGCAGAATTATGGAGGCCTGCCTAATTGCTTCTTCACACTTAAGTCTATGTAAAAATTACGACCACAATTAAATAATAATAAATGGACAAGGCAAGCATCGTTGGAGGTTCCTAACTCTATTCCTAAGCACCGGTGCTTTGAGTACGGACCTCGACATCGGAAAGTGCCATTTTACACCCCACGCTTTTTTTACAATAAAATACATTTTTTTGTCTGAATTTATTATTTTTTTTTTCTATTTTTTAGTTAGATTTTCTATAAAAGCGTATTTTTTAGTTTTTTTTTATTATTATTTATTTTTAATTTTTTAGTTTTTTTATATAAATATTGAATTGTCATCGGTCCTTGATAAATATGCCAAATTTCGATTTAATCCGACATTTTGAGGGAGATCAAAATCATGTTCAAACTTTCCGTTACATACTAACATATTATTATACTAACATACGTATGCAGCTAATAAAAGCGTGTTAAAAACAATTTACTGGTGTAGAATGTTGTACGAATAATACGTTGTGTTTTTTTATTCGAGTTTAAGTATTATTTTGGTTAAAGATTAATATGAATCGATATATCTGTTCACTATAAATTTTACGTCAAAGATAAAAAATAGAAGTAATTGAAACCTTTTCTTGCATAAGATGAGCGCACTTATACTAATTTTGCGTCGACAGAAATATCCGTAACTATAAACATATAATTTTTGCATAGTGATTAATTCAAAAGGAAAGGAGAAGATTTATCTTAAAAGTTGTAACCCAACGTCATTTTTATTATTCGACCTTAGTTACAGCCTCAAATGCGGTGATATTCCGATAATTTAATATACAAATAAACAAATTTATTCAAATAGCAGGAAATTTTTATAAAGGATAGAATTAATTATTCAATGCTGTTTCCGTAAGCCTAAAGCTTTGGTCAAGGGTATCGACGTTTTATTATTGCATTGTGATGTGTATGTCTTATTAAATAATCTTCTTTAATCTTTTTTTAAATATTCCATTCAATAGACAAACTAGTTTTATAAATACCTACAAATATCTAAAAAATGTATTAGACAATAATTGATTTACAAGTTGTACCATATTATATATTATACATATTATATATATTCATTTATAATTAATTTTAAGACGAGTTTTTTACTTATAAAACAGGTTTCGCTTTTGTGTGGAGAAAAAGCTTGACTAACTAATTTAGTAAACATAATCAAGGAAGAGTTTTTTCAATGAAAGATAATATGTTTTTTCAATGTCCGAATAATTTTTAAACGCTTTGAATAACCAATTTAATTAGGCTAATTTAAATTTTGTTTTATACCACGCCAAGAATATCTTCTCAATTGTATGATACGGTAAATAAAGCAATTATGATTTTTTTTCTTTTTCAAAGCAGGACGTATTATATAAAGCGTAAGGCTTTGTTTCTGCGGTAGTTTATGTCGAATAGAAATAAAATATATATTTAAAGCTAACTTAATACACCCGCGCTCATTATCATTCGACGGAAATTGGCTCAGCCAACCGTGGATACAGTAATAATAATTCAACAAAAAAACATGTACTTATTTCATATTATTTTAAGACTGTACCCCACGTCAACAGCCTTGACGATTTTTGCCATGTACAAATCTACACGAAATGTAGCATGGCGGTAGTATTTTTATGATTTATAGTTGTTATTTTAACTTTATGTTTAATATCTTGTACATGCGTCGAGTTTTTTTTACTCAGTCACAAGGATTATTTTGGTTAAGGATTCATTTGTACCAAATATCGAATCACTAGAAACTTTGCCTCGAAGATTATAAAATTGCAGTAATTAAGACTTATTTGCATAAGTTGAGCGCACTTATTCTGCCTCGATAGAGATTTCCGTAATTAAACATAACAGACAAAAATGTCAGTAACAATTACACATATATTTTGTATGTTTAGAACTGTCTTGTAACCTAACGTCATTTTTACGATTTAGCTAAAGCTAAATAAGAAAAGCTAATAAGAATCATTAATTCTTACGATTTATATAAAGTAACTACTATCAAAATCTGCCTATAAAAGAATAATCTACGCTATTAAGCATAGTATAAAATTATAATAAATCTCAATCCGCGTCTCCGCCCGCATTATTCTTAAACTCAATAGGAAGGCATCACTGAATCTAAATTAATTGGGATTGAACCCACGAAATATAGGTATAAATAGCTAATATGTATAACGTATTTGATGATCTTTATGAATCGGGTTCTGCGAGCTATGTGGCCTGCCCACTGCCACTTGAGCTTGCTAATCCGCTGAGCTATGTCGGTGACTTTCATTCTTCTACGGATCTCCTCATTCGAACCGATAACGTTCTGGAATGGAGGCCACGTACTGGCAAGCGCAGAATTGGACGTCCACCTACAAGGTGGACGGACGACCTGATAAAGATCGCAGGAAGTCGCTGGATGCAGGCCGCTTCCAACAGGTCGGTCTGGAAATCTTGGGGAGAGGCCTATGTTCAGCAGTGGACGTCTTGTGGCTGATGATGATGATGATGATGATGATGAATCGGGTATTTTTTGATTTATGCGTGTTAAACATATAAATCACCATTTCAACCACTAAGTCGCAATTACGACTATTTCTTACCAGAAAGATTTATAAGGCTGAGTTCTTTAGATACTGCAATTTTTGTCGACCGACACAAGCACCGCCACCGACAACCGATTCCAAAAAGTAGTCTACTTTTCTACATATCACGTAATAAAATAATAAATACACAAATATTTGTCTATGTGCGGGAATCGAACTCACGGCATCTCGCTTCGCAATCGGCTATTCGCCTACTGCGCCACGGAGGCTGTCGAAATGTTATCTGTGACTTTTGAGTGTTAATTATTTAAGTCGGTTCATGCGTTTTTAAGTTATGAGAAACGGACTTGAAAGCAACTTCAAATAAAAACCCTGATTAAAATAAAAAAAAACCAATATCAAGATTTATTACACCACAACACGAAATTACCACAACTGTTATAAATACGGCTAAGCGTACATGTCGAATTAGGTATTTCTATGGATGTTTTATATGCTATATGGAGTCTAAAATTTATTAGGGCATTGAAAAATCTGCCCATAGTTAAACTAATAGCAAGAAAAATTTGAAAACCTATTTATATAAATACAAAATGTATAAAAATACTCACGTATCTTTTTGAGTAAGCCGCCATCCGTAATACATAATACAACTAAAATAGTAGCTAAAAATTTATTTATTGACGACATTTTTTACTAAATACTAATGCGACTGACACACGACTGTAGTCTGCGCGCAATGTTAAATAGTTTTATACATCGCACAATACCACCGCCAACTTTTATACCACCAAGGTGACGTTTCCTATGAATATCATCAAAAAACATAGCCAACATAATTTGCGAACAAATTTTAATTGATATCAGAATGGCAACAACTTTTTTGTCCTGTAATATCATATAGTAGTTTAGCTGTAGTTATAATTTATTAGGCTGTGTTTTGTCTTGACAAAAAGTTAAAGTTTTTATAGTATAGCTTTCGGCTGTACATTTTTTGTCTTAGCAAAAAGTTGTTTTTATAACTTTTTCTGTCGCGGCAAAGTGACTAAACTTTAAAGTGAGTTCAATGTGGTCAAAAACCAGTGACTGTAAGAGAGTTATTTTCCTCAATATTAATTTAACATTAACCCTCTTTTTCGCGCCGTAACACCGGTGTAACGTTCGAAACAAAAAATTATTTGAAGCTAACTATACATTATTTTCGAAACTACACCTGTTCAAATCATTACAAGTATCACTGTTATCTAGCGTAAATTTAAATAACCAACGACCACGTATTCAATAGCCAGTCAGGGTCAAAACGGCGCTTGGTTAACAAGCTTTAAGCAGACATGTGGTAAGTTTTAATTTATATCCTTAGTTATTGCGATTAACTTGCACATGCTTTGTAAAAAATCCATTACCAATGAACCTAGTGTCCTATCCATAATAACACAAATGTCGGATAATCATTGCATCTCCAATTATTTGCTTGGGTTTGGGGACGTATCGTATTTGTAACGTTGCGAAATAGTCAACCAACTGCTATCAATTAGCTATGTAACACGGGTGATACATTGCACAGCAACCAACAATTCACCGAAGTATCTTTTTTTGAATTCTGTCCTTAATGTGGGGTAAATGTTGCATGGTTTATTTTTATTTTTTCATTAGAGACTGAAATAAGACAGATCATACAGAATTTTGGCCCTCGTATCACCTGAACGAGCATCATCAACTGACAGTTCTTTGAGATCACTTGACGGAGTAATTATACAAAATATACCTGAACACCGTCGTTTCAACAGTGATAAGGGCTCCAATATAGATTCAGAGCCTCGTTCTCTGCTCTCTTTCTTTGAAAACCACATTCAGCCATATTCTAGAGAGCCCAGATGAAGATCAACCATGCTTTGTTCCTTTGAAAAAGGAAGGGATACCTTTTCTCCTGTTATACTGTTGTGTATACTAAATTCAGTTGTGTCGCTATTACAAACTCCACTAACTCAAAGTACAAGATCTGCTAAAAGAAAAGCAAACACAGGACGGCGTTTTTTGCTAAACGAATAATGAAATACAAAAGTCGAGTTTTGCACTTCAAGTGGAAGGCAACGAAATTTAAATATCCTCTTGTGCCTGAGGAAACATGTTTTGACTATTCGCTTGGTGAGGAATTGATATCACCTGTAGGTTATTTCTACAAATTCTTTCTTCTGAAGATATAATTAAATACATCACTGAACATACCAATTCGTATTTCGTATAGAGCCAGTCAGGAAAACGCATCATTGACATTACTAGGGATGGCGTAAAGGATTTTCTTGCAATCACCATAATGGTGGATAATATAAATATACCCTCTTACAGAGATTATTGGAATGCTCGATTGAGATGCCTAAGACGTTGATTGAAAGAAAAAGCCTAAGGTAGACATCAACTGCCCCCAAATCGTCAAACAGTATAATTCAACGTGGGTGGTATCAACCTTGCCGATACCTTGTTGATGGCCCTATACCGGAATAATTTTAAAACAAAGAAGTTTTTTATAATCCTACTTACACAATTGCTAGATAATTTTGTAAACAATCCCTGGTTGTTGCACCGACGACTCACGACTCAACAAGGAATAATAAGTATTCCGCTGAAAAATTCGAGGTGTAAATCTTCACGGAATTGCTCAACAAAAGAAGAAAAAATAAAATAAAATCTTACTATTCCCAGGCCTGCTGAAGCGGTTAGATTCGACAATACCGGACATTTTCCGATTTTTAGGAAACGAGCGTGATGCAAATACTCCAAAACAGGTATAACTAACGTAAACCGTATGAAAGATTCTCTTTGTGGCTAATATAAACTGTTTTTATAAATATCATGCATTGTAAGAGTAATGTTATATTTGTTTATTGAAATAAAGAGCTATGCTGGCTGAATTTTGTTTTATTTTTATTAATGAGATACATTCACGTAGAAGCGCAACGTAACATATGAGATACGTAGTTTTTGGTCACAATTTGTCTCACTGTTTCGCAACGTAACATATTTGTAACATGCCTTTAAAAAAAATGGGTGCGTGTACTTATGTACGCGCGTGAGAAGTTATACTTCTTTGGCATCATTAAAAAATAGTTTTTAATTGCATGCAAATAATTGATTACAATAATAATAAGTATTTAACATTAATAATTTAATAATATTTAGTGTTAATTATATTAAATAAAAGTATTTTAATGTATATCAATAAATAATACATACGGATAGTTAACCTCAATTATATTGGAGCACTTGAAAAAGTATATAAGCACAATTTTTTTCACTAATATTCACAAATAGTAAGTAATATCAATCAAAATATTCAATTTAAATCACTACTGAATATAA
This sequence comes from Amorpha juglandis, assembly GCA_949126905.1. Taxonomy (NCBI): domain Eukaryota; kingdom Metazoa; phylum Arthropoda; class Insecta; order Lepidoptera; family Sphingidae; genus Amorpha; species Amorpha juglandis. The sequence continues at coordinate 4,758,313 of OX421368.1, forward strand.
TTTATTAGCACATATATAAATTATAAAGGACATTGTCAAAAATGGCCTATGAATCAACACGCATGAAACATTTACTATAATAATAATTATTATTTATAATGTACATTATAATTATTATTATAGTAAATGTTTCATGCGTGTTGATTCATAGTTTCAATAGAACGGACACTTATTAATTTCGAAAACAATTTAAAAAGTATTCACTTCCGTCATAGTCCTCGGTATTATAATTTTTGGTTCAAATTCGGGTTTTTAATAGGCAAAGGTATTGTAGCTCATACAGCCAAGTCTTTGTAACAACACTCTTAAGCTTCGCATTGTTATGCATTTCGCCAAAGACAAGTGTAATTTATTCTCAAGTCTTCACAACAACGATGAAATATCGTAACATTAATAATTTAATAATATTTAGTGTTAATTATATTAAATAAAAGTATTTTAATTTATATCAACATATCCACTCGACATGATAGAAGTACATTCTACTCTCTTCGCGTTTATGCGAGCCTGGTACTTTTTACGGCAACATGTTCCGAATAAGAAAAAACCTAAAGAGTTTTTCTTTGTCTAAATCGTCATTTGTTTATTAATTACGGCTACTTTCACTCTCATCATTTTTTCTTAACGCGCCTAACTTCATACTGTTAATTTTTTGTGTCACAGGTGCGCGCGCATCTTAAAATTTCACTCTCATCATTTTTTCATAACGCGCCTAAAGAAGTATAACTTCAAAAAATGTAATATCGCTAGATTTTTTTCACTATTTTTTTAGGCATCTATAATCCCTAATTATCCAATATTTTCAAAAAAATCCAGAAATAATACGATTTTTTCTTTTGAGCGTTAAAGGGTTAAAGTCTACAGTCTGCAGTCTCAGTCTACTCGACACATGATGATCCTGAAACGCAACTTGCGAAATAATTAAGATAGATTTTTTATCGAATCAAACCTTTTTAATTTATCAAAAGAAAAATATAAAATAAATTTAATAATCAAGTATGTTTGAAATATCCCGTGGTACCGAACATCCATGCGGGATGTGTCGAAGGCAAAGCCAGTTTTGTTCGCAGAATGACAACTATAATAACCAATAATATTACATATAAGTGATATCTTTTAATATATTTCGATAAAACTTTTCGATAAATTTCGATACAATATTGGTACCGAAATAAGACTGGCTCTCAATTAAAATACAGTATTTTAGTTACATTAATAGAATAGTTACAAGAATCACAATAAGTTATTATTACAATAAGTGTATAAATTATTTCTGCGATTTTGACATTATGCAAAAATGTTGCAGCTGATATAAATATTGTAGCAAAGTGATTATGGTCAGGGGTCCCTAGGCCAGCTGTTCCACTTGATTACTATCAAGCTCATTTTCCGTGAGTAGCTTCGTTTCGATGAGACGACCAACAATTCCCTATGCGAAAATTCTCTATTGTGGTAGCTAACAGAGGTAGCAAGGATAGAATATTTCGATTTGATGATACTCAAAAAAATATTATTTTATTTGTAGGACAATATGACAGTTAAATTATATAAATATTAACTAAGTAAAAACAAAAAAAGCTGGTTAGTAATCATACCTATTGGAAGGAGGGGCTTCCAATAGGTATCGATAACGAGGTCATAAGAATGATTACTAACCAGCTGATTTTTTTGTTTTAAATTAGGTACATATCAGTAAGTCACCAACATGGGCTAAAGCCCAAAGCCCAACTCACCTGCACGTCCTACACTGTGCTGATCAACGAAAGAGGCATTAGTGAAACCTGATTCCTCTTGCGGGTTGTAGGGACAGACGGTGGGTCGCTCCTCATAATACCAAATTCACCGTCATCATGGTGGAAGTAGGCGGGTCCTGGTGTTAAGCCAAGATAACACCAGAGAGAAAAAAAGATAGATTATATAGACATCAGTTGGTTTCAATGACAAGTGTAATAATAGGAGAACGAAACAAGTCTGCAAGTAAATAAAAAAACATAAGCTCGTAAAATAAAATTAACATAAAAATAAATGTGTTATGTACACAGGGATTATATAGAGGTTATAAAATAGTGACTTGGTAATTAGTCGTGATTCTTTAAGCACTAACTTGATGATGTAATGAGTCCGTCGACACGTTTATGGAAAACCTTACATTATTCAGATCCGAGAACGATCTGAGTTCAATACTATCTTGGTAGACACTTAAAAAATTAAAGCATAAGTAAATCATAAAAAATATATTGAGTACACAAGTTGATTTTGAGCTGCGCGATACAAATATTGTGCAGCCTCCGTGTCGCAATGGGCAAGTAGCCGGCTGCGAAGCGAGAGATGATGGGTTCGATTCCCGCATTGAGCCAGATGTTTTTGTGACCCACAAATATTTGTTTTGGTTCTGGGTGTTGTGGGACCGCAAATCCCTTTTATCATACAACATTGGCAAATTTTTATCAACAAAACCGTCAACGGGTCCATGTCATACGATTTTTATTCCAAACTGTACGACGCGGTCTCATAAACAAGGTTTTCTGTTCAATCGCGCATGTATCATGCGACAAACTCGTCTCAGTCAGCTTCGCTAAGTAGTCTGTTTCCGTCTAAGTGAGACATTACTCTCGCCTCTATTGTTTTAAAAACTCTTTCGTGTAAATGGGGCATTAAATATATTATAAAATATGCCACACTATAGTCAGTTTTACCAGCTCGAGCGGGATGATACAGACAGGGGTGCTCACTGAAAATTAACATGAAATAGCAGCTTTACTTGCATTTCGTTCGGACAGATCCGGAAACCTAAAAAATAGCACTATAATCTCATTCCACAGGTCCCTCATTTGCGAGAAACCGTCTGGTTTGGTACCACCGCTTTATCTATTTCTGCTGGCATTAACATACCCTACCTGTAATTAATACTGAATCGAAAAATAAAAAAGTTTTACAAAACTTAAAAACCCACAAAAAATAACACCGAAAATTAAATAACAATTTCTGTAGGTCTCTTGGGGGTTAAGACTTATTTTATTTTCCAACTGGTAGGTTGTGTTTTTTGATGTATGATAACCATCGACGGAGTAACTCCTTCAAGTATTACAAAAACGAATAGCTCTAGAATTGGTTTTTACTACGATTTTTTGTCGGTTATTATTAGTACATTTAATCAACATGTTCATAAGAGATGTGTATTTGAGTTAAGGTTATAACAATGTGAAATAGCAGTTATTAGTTTGATTTGTTTGCATATCTCAGAATGTTAGAAATACAATATACTAGCTTTGGTTAGCAGCGCCACCCGTATGATTATCTTTTTTAGATAAAATGCGGTCTATACCCTAATACCGGTTATCTATCTGTGTACCAAATTCCATCGAAATGTGTTCAGCCGTTATCATCATCAGCCACAAGACGTCCACTGCTGAACATAGGCCTCTCCCAAAGATTTCCAGACCGACCTGTTGGAAGCGGCCTGCATCCAGCGACTTCCTGCGATCTTTATCAGGTCGTCTGTCCACCTTGTAAGTGGACGTCCAACGCTGCGCTTGCTAGTACGTGGCCTCCATTCCAGAACCTTTCTGTCCCATCGGTTGTCGGTTCTGCGAGATATGTGGCCTGCCCACTGCCACTTGAGCTTGCTAATTCGCTGAGCTATGTCGGTGACTTTCGTTCTTCTACGGATCTCCTCATTTCTGATTTGATCACGTAGAGAAACACCGAGCATAGCTCTCTCCATAGCTCGCTGAGTGACTGTGAGCCGTCTTATACGGCCCATATTTAGAGGCCACGTCTCAGTGCCGTATGTCATCACTGGTAACACACATTGATCGAAGACTTTAGTCTTCAGGCACTGAGGTATTTTGGACGAGAAGACCTTGCCAAGTTTCCCGAACGCTGCCCAGCCGAGCTGGATTCGACGATTGACCTCTCTCTCGAAGTTGGACCTGCCTAGTTGGACTACTTGTCCTAGATAGACATATTCGTCGACAACTTCGAGAGATGAGCTTCCAACAGCAATCGGGGTGGGCACAACATGGACGTTCGACATCACCTTCGTCTTGTCCATGTTCATCCTGAGGCCCACCCGTTGAGAAACTCTGTTGAGGTCTTCGAGCATTGTACTCAGGTCTTCCAGCGATTCCGCAAGGACCACGATATCGTCGGCAAAGCGGAGGTGAGTCATGTACTCGCCATTTATGTTGATGCCGAATCCTTTCCAGTTCAAGAGCTTGAAGGCATCTTCCAGCGCGGCAGTGAACAGTTTCGGAGAAATAACATCTCCCTGTCTCACGCCTCTCTGTAGTGGAATAGCCTTCGTACTCTGTTCTTGTACTCGGACCGACATGGTGGCGTTGTTGTACAAGCACCTCAACACTTCGATATACCGATAGTCGATGTGGCACCGCTGGAGAGCCTGCAGCACTGCCCAGGTCTCGATCGAATCGAAGGCTTTCTCATAGTCCACAAACGCTAAGCAAAGTGGCAAGTTATACTCCTCGGTTTTTTGTATAACCTGCCGCAACGTATGAATGTGGTCTATGGTACTATAACCTTTTCGGAAACCGGCTTGTTCGGGAGGCTGGAAGTCATCTAACTTGCGCTCGAGACGATTCGTGATAACCCTCGAAAACAACTTATACACATGGCTCAGGAGTGAGATGGGCCTGTAATTCTTTAACAAGGTATTGTCACCTTTCTTGAAGAACAGTACCACCGCACTCCTGTTCCATGCCTCAGGCGTTACGCCCTCGAGCAGAACGGAATTAAAGAGCTTCTGAAGGACTTTCAGTACCGGCGCTCCGCCCGCTTTCAGAAGCTCTGCAGTAATTCCGTCCTCGCCCGGCGCCTTGTTGTTTTTGAGCTGCCCGAGGGCCATCCGAATCTCGCACAAGCTGATGTCCGGGATGTCTTCGCTGTAGTGCCGGACCAGCTCGGCTCTTGGATCTTTAGCCGAGCAGGTAACGGGTTTGGCAACCGAGGTATAAAGCTGTCCGTAGAAGCTCTCGATCTCTCTCAACACCTCTGCCTTGGTCGATGCTACACTGCCATCTTCCGTCTTCAGCTTTGTCATTCGGCTTTGCCCAATAGACAGGTCCTTTGCAAACACTTTGGAGCCCTTGTTTTGCTCGATCGTCTCCTTTATGCTCGCGGTGTTGTGAGCGCGGACGTCGTGTCGCAAGGATTTCCATATTCGTCTATTGAGCTGCCGATATGCCTCAGCGTCATCGGAAGACTGCAGCGCCATAGATCGACGTTCGGCCATGAGCTCGAGCGTCGAGACCGAGAGTTTCTGAGGTCGATTTTTACGACGGGGTCTAAAGAATTTAGAACCCACCGTGCGGACAGCTTCTACCAACCCGTCATTGAATTCGTCCACAGTTACGCAGCTATCTAGGCAAGAGAAGCGGTTTGCCAGTTCAAGCTGAAAGCTCTCGGGGTTTTGAATATGGGCGCGAGTAGGGCGGAGTATAGACCTCATCAAGCGACGTCTTTCTACCTTGACGTCGATACTCAATGTGCCCCTTACCATTCGGTGATCGCTTCCGGTTTTCACCCTGTTGATCACAGAGACATCATTGAGTATCCGTATCTTCGTCGTCAAGATGAAGTCTATCTCGTTCCTTGTAGAACCATCCGGGCTCATCCAGGTCCATTTCCTGTGAGGCGGCTTCTGAAAGAAAGAGTTCATCGCAAAGAGCCCCTCTTTCTCCAGGAAATCGGCCAGCCTTTGTCCCCTGTGGTTTCGTTGCCCATATCCAAATTGCCCCACTCTCAGCTCCTCATCTCTTCTCTTGCCCAGTTTTGCGTTAAAATCCCCCATAACAACATTGAAGTAGGTTTCGGAGGTGTGTATGGCCCGACTAATGTCGTCATACATCTCCTCTACTTCCTCATCTGGGTGTGTCGAGGTCGGCGCATATACCTGTATGACCTTCAACGAATATCTCTCACATATTCTGAGTATAAGGTATACTACCCTGCTCGACACACTTTCGATGGTAACGATGTTGTTAACGAGGGACTTGTGGACGAGAAATCCGACACCACCTCGAGATTGTTGATCGCCACCCCGGTAGTAGAGTAGGTTACCAGACTTGAGGATTATCGTGTCCTCCCCGTTCCTTCGGACTTCTGATAATCCCAAGATGTCCCATCGTAACCTACTCATTTCTTCTTCCAGCTCAAGGATCTTCTCGTCAGTCCTCATAGTGCGAATGTTGTGTGTTACCAGGGCCAGTCGTCGTCGGGGGTGGTAGCGGGATCTTACCCGGGGATTCTTAGCACCCCCTGCCCCGCCGTTACCGTAGCTGCTACCAGAACTAGGAATAGCGGGGCTGCCGGGGACTGGGGGCCTGGTTCTTGTCTGACTTATCATAAGGAGGTTTTGCCGTTACTCGCCACGCTTGGCAGGCGGGTTGGCGAGCGCAGAGGCGTAGCTTCTTGCGCTGAAGATGCTGCTGCCCATCATCAGCCTGTCGCATTTAGCTACGCCATCACTACGATGGTTATACCGCCATCAGCCGGTCGCCAGAGCCTCGTCCGTTAACCAGCAGGGTGCACCACGGGCAGGTGAGGTTGGCTTGGAGTCCGAAAGACGGTGGTTGGACCCCCTTACACCCCTCACACCCCACCCCCGTTCAGCCGTTAAGGCTTGATTAATTAACAAACATAAGTAAATAAATAAATACACCCAACGGTCACACACATAGTCCTGACTTCACACTAGGTTGACCTATGTTGTGGATATCAGGAACTACACGGGACTTGCGGTCCCACAACACCCAGACCCAAAAAAACAAATATTCGTGGACCACAAAATCATTTGTCTCTAGGTAGGTCCCTGGTATGCGCGAAGCCGTGTAAGTAGGTACCACCGCTTTGTCGATTACTGCCATCAAGCCTGTATGCATTGTTTTGATCCGGCTTGAAGGACATTTAAGCCATTAAAATTACTGGACATTACGTACTTCATATCTTGGGGTGGCGAGCACAGTCAAGTCCCATGCAATGCATCATAATTTAAAGTTCGGATTTTTTCTTATTTTTTAGTCAGAATTTTATTGATTATCTAAATTATACCGCTAAAACTGACACCTCTTAATAGTTCAATTAACTCAATAGAATGTCTGACGATTGATGTTACAACTTTATAGGTGTTTTTTTTAATTATTATTGATATAAATATAATAGATCGTATACTTTTCGACACGTATACGATAAATACATCGTACTGTGCTAATTGTGGGGAAAAAATGGACACTGTATCGCTGTGTATGTGTATCGCTTAATTATGTGTGTAATTATGTATGTATTATATCAATATATGTATATTCACAAGATGGTAGGTCCCTCGTATGCGAGACGCCATCTGGGTTGGTACCACCGCTTTGTCTATTTCTGCCGCCAAGTAACAGTGTGTAAGCGCTGTTGTGTTTCGGTTTGAAGGACATTGAAGCCAGTGAAATTACTGGGCATTATGAGACATAACATCTTATGTCTCGGGGTGGCGAGCGCAGTTCAGTGCTTGGTAATTGAGAGTTCTGTGTTGTATTACTTCTGTTTATGAGCAGGCGTGGCGCTTACCACCAGGCGAGCGCCTTGTTCGTCTCGTCATTCAATGATATATAAAAAAATCTCTTTTCTTTAAGATTGGCAACCGGATAACGCCTACATGAATATTCTGGAATTACGGCTTTCATGGCATCCAGTGGTAGTGGAGAACACTTACCATCAAGTGACCCAATTGCACGATGGCTGACCTCTCGTATAAAAAGTATATGTTTGAATCGTAGTTAACAATGGGCCACGAAGGTTTTTAACTTTTAATTAGTAGTTTTGAAAAATTTGTAATCACAAGTATTTATGGTGCCTACCGTTGTTTATACAGTGTTGTAGAAAGGTGAGGTCATATTTAACTGTCGTTAGATACACCTGACGCTCATTGTTTTTGTATATGTATACTAGCTTTTGCTCGCGGCTCCGCCCGCGTGAACAGCATTTTCCGGGATAAAAGTAGCCTGTAACCGTCTCCAGGGTCCCATATGTCTCTGTAGATAAATTCATCAAAATCGGTTCAGTGATTTAGGCGTGAAAGCGTAACAAACAAACTCAGTTTCGCATTTACTTTCACCCCCTTTTTCATCCCTTATTATTTTTTATTTTTTTTATTAACCTATATTGTCCCACTGCTGGGCAAAGGTCTCCCTTAACTCCTTCCAACATTCCCTATTTACGGCTGTTATCAGGATTTTGTTGTTATTTGGCCAGGACTGTCACCCATTGGGTTCCTGAAGATGGCAGACGGCGACGGGGCAGACCCCGAAAGAGGTGGCGCGACGACCTTGACCCTTATTAAATAAAAATTCCAAAATTCCTGAAACACGTATTTATTTGTTTTACATCAATAACCGAAATACAACATTTTGTTCATGTAACTTTCAAAATGATGGACTCTCATACATATTATCATGCCCTATTTTGACCCTTTTGGGGTGGAATTTTCTAAAATCCTTTCTTAGTGGGTGTCTACATAACAAAATGAATATACAGTCCGAATTTCATGCTTGTAGCGTTGATAGTTTGCGCTCGGCGATGATGAATCAGTCAGTCAGTCAGGACATGTTATTTTATAAGTATAGAATGTAATTATATAACTATATTTAGTTTTAAAAAGTATATTTAGAAGAACTTTGAGTTATAAAGCACTGCAAGGCACTGAATTGCGCAATTCACCCCGATAAGATTTTAAGTCTCATAATGCCCAGTATTTTCACTGGCTTCAATGTTCTTCAAACCGAAACACAACGATGCTTACACACTGTTGCTTGGCGGCAAAAATAGACAAAGCCGCGGTACCAATCCAGGCGGCCTCTGGCATGCGAGGGACCTACCACCTTGTGAATCGAAGAAGAGAACTGGATCTCCGGATATATATAAAAGTAAAATGCTGTTCGTTGGTATCGACATCACTTGAAAACGGCTGGACCGGTTTTGTTATTTTGTTTTTTTTTTTTGTTGGTAATAATTCGAATAAGGCTTTTATCGAAAAAAGAATTGGAGCATTATTTTTAAAATGTTTAATACGTGAATAACTAATATTCACTTTTCCTATATGATTTTTGTATGAACTTAAGACCATAACTCACAATTCGAACGATGGATGTGCGAAAATATTTTGTTGTTTTGTTCGTTATGGCTCTGGAAAAGGTTCCAGGTAAAATAAATTCGGTACAATCACCATACAACTAAAAATAAATACACCCAACAGTCACACACATAGTCCTGACCCCATAGTAAGATACAAGTCTTGGGTATCACAAACTACAAGAGACTTTCGGTCTCACAACACCCAGACCCCGAAACAAATATTTGTGGATCGCACAATCATTTGTCTCGGTGCGGGGATCGAACCCGCGGCTTCTCGCTTCATAGCCAGCTACTCGCCCGCTGCGCCACGGAGGCTGTCAAATAAACAACTGAATCAATTTTGGGTCACTATTTAACCAATTGGGAACTTTGTTCGCCTATATAACATAACGCTATGACCCTAAGGAGTGGAGCAGTAGCATGCAAGAAGGTGAAACCGCGAGAGACAGCTAGTTATTTATACTAATAAAATTGAAAATAATACTTTTTTATAGAGGTTAAATGTAAAATTAATCACATGCAGTTTCCTCGAATTTATCAAATAAACTTTGTTATAACGCGAACGAAGGTGACGCATAAAATTTTATACGATTAATTTTAGCAGTTGCCTTTAAAAAAACAACAAGTTATATTTCCGTAACTTTTCATCTTCTGAGGATTACTATTATAATAATATTTAGCTTGACCTCCTAAGGTTAATGCCCACAAATTGTTCATTATCTTCGAAGCGGGTTGTTCATTCCAACGTTGGGAAATCTAATATTGAGTTAGTGAGATCTCCGGAAGTCGCTGGATGCAGGCTGCTTCCAACAGGTCGGTCTGGAAATCTTTGGGGGAGGCCTATGTTCAGCAGTGGACGTCTTGTGGCTAATGACCCAAATACTCCTACTTTTCCCAGTCCCCATACCTTGCCTTTAAGGTTTATTTTTTATTGTCTAGACAAGCAGACGAGCGAGCGGCCCGCCTGATGGTACGAGGTCACCGCCCATGGACATCTGCAATGCAGATATAGCCAAGCCACTGTCTACTTTTATTTAAAAAAGAAAGAAGGACGTGCCATAACGTCCAAGGAACACCCACGCACGGAGTTGTCAACGCACCCATAATCCTTCTGGTATTGTGGCGGTTCATCACCATCATACGACCCACCTACTCGATTGCTGACCTGACTCCATGACACTGAACTGCGTTCGTCAACCCGAGGCATACGATGTTCTCACAACGTCCAATAATTCCACTGACTTCAGCGTCCTTCAAGCTGAAACACAGCAGTGCTTATATAATGCTGCTTGGCGACAGAAATACGCAAAGCAGTAATATCAACCCAGACGCTCTCTCGCATACGAGGGGCCTGACACTTAATGAATAAAACTAGTGGAATTTCACAAGGACCTTGTACAAAAAAATACATATAACTTCCTGACATTGAAACATAGTAAGTCAGCCAGATGGAACGAGAATATGCGAGTTAGATTCTCATACATACATTTTCATACAACACATAATTATGAATAATGTTTAATTACTTCTTTATGTTATCTATCTATCTAAGTGGAGTAATTAAGCTCCATTTATATCTACAGACATCAAAAGTAACAGACACGTACCGGCACATACATAACTATATGTCGTGATTAGGACTTAGGAGTAGATAAGACAGTGTAAGTTGTCGTAGCATTAAACTATAGCTCAGGATTATCACTTTATCGTTCTCAAATCTTGCACAAATCCACAGCACTTTTTATACAACAAACACAACACAACTTTTTATACAACAAACACACTAGTTTTTGAAATAAATTAAAATAAGCGATGAACCGCACTGTCGGAATTCCCGCCAAAACGTTGTTATAACCTAAGGAGCTCTACATTGGACCAATTCTTTTTTCATATTTGAATTAGGAACACTTAATTCTACAGCTAGTAATAAGATAATAACCACGGAGTTCATACATGCAATATTAAACAAACTCAAAAATATAAATTCCAAACTGCTTCGGGGTACGGACCTCGGCTCAGGACGGCCACTGGGGGGAGGGCAGAGACATCTGCGATTATTGGTTTAGGGGAGTATTAAAAACTACTAGTTATCATCGTCGGCTCGCGGGCCAGTGCTAGGGTCAGGGGGGTTACGGGGAACGCGGCGCGGTCCTCGGCGGCGAGGACGGTAGGTCGGTTTTGTGCTTCGGATGGCCAGAGTGGTCGCATCGTCCGGGTCATTGAGGACGCTACGCGGTCGTCTCCACTTTGCACGGTCAAAGGGAGTATATATTGACGCTCTACGGACGAGCGGGTTTCTTTGTTTATTTCTTACAATATATAGTATGAACTTATTGTCATCTAGCAAACAGACACGGGTCGGCCAGCATTGGATGAAATTATTATTATTCTCGGTGTGAATTCCATAGACATAGAACTAATTTAGACATCACAAGTTTTTTTTAAACTCTATAATAACCTAGCAAACCACATTTATCGTACATGCTTTATTACAAAAGCAATTCAATGATGAAAAAAAAACTAGAACCACTACCTTAAATTTTTACGATATCTACTTTAGACGATAAGACATTTTTGAGCGTTTGATAACGTTTAGACGTGATGACTGTCGAATTCGGCATGTGAGATATACCCATATCATTTATTGGATATTATTGTCTGTGCTCCTTTTACCAGAGACATTACAAAATACATAATTGAAAATCAAGTTTTAAAATGAGTTTTGGCGGGAATTCTGACGTGCAGTTCATCGCTTATTTTAATTTATTTCATAAACTAGTTTAGAGTTGTGTTTGTTGTGTAAAAGTAGTGTGGATTTGTGCAATAAACATTGACGGTGATGAATAGTGTATGAAAACATTGAAATAAGTGAATTAAGCAGCGCACTGGAAGGAGTTAACACCAAAACTCCGACAAGACCTTGAAATCGACCGCACCCGTGTTTCATCGTTCTTGTAATAATAACTTGAGAATGAATTGTACTTGACACTGGCTAAATGCATAGTACTGCAAGAGCCATAAATAAAAAAATAATAAGTTTTAAAATGCATCTTCAGGTGTTAATCGTTGTAGCTATACTAAGAATTTAGATATTCAATCATCCTCACTCACTCAATCGAATATGTAAAATAAAATAAATAAGCTGAACCGCAAAACAACATTCGTTTATTTATAATTAAGTGCAAGTTAATATGTTAGAGAACATAAAACGATACACAAATGTGTATTACTTATTGTACTCGTTGTTCAATGCTTACATTTATAAATAGATCCATAATAATTATCATCGAATCATTATCGAAAAATAAACTTGTATTACACAAATATTGCACTAAAGAAAACAGGTCATTAAATTATCGAAATATCTATCAATTTTTCCCTAATGTGAGTTGCTTAAAAAACGTGTTTTAAAAGTTATTTAGAATTTTATGTTTGAATGAAAATCGACTTCTAGTCTAAACTTCGCAACTGCAGCTAAATTATTTAGTACTAGGTTTTGCTCGCGGGGCCATCCGTGTGAAAGGCCTTTTTCGGGACAATAGCCCATATCCTAGAGCAGGTCATGGTCTCCCTGTGTGACAAATTGTATCCAAAACCGTTCAGCTGTTAAGGCGTGATCGACTAACAAACATAGAAATTCACAGTCACAAATATCTAAACTGACATTTATAATAGTAGTAACATAAGGTAATTTTTTTTCTCAAATAGCATAAATAGTGAGCCTTTCGGACCATCATAGCACTAAGAGTATAAACTTTGTAGAATTGCAAATAGAAAGGTAATTTTATCTTTATATCTTCCACCATTTATTGAGCTCTAGAATACACTTTTTTTTTCTACAACCTATCTCAAAAACTGTACACATTCATAAAGACAAAACCCCCCAAAAATCAGGGGTAAAAATACAGATGAATTAAAAATCTCCTCAAGTTTACAGGCGGGTTAAAAACCCTAAATAGTGATGTGTATGTATCATATTCTGAAAAAGAATAGATTAGAAAGTGAAATGTATATAATATATCACTTCAAAATATAATTAGTCATCTAATATAATAATTCTAAAATATTTTACGCACCGTATAAACGCTAATTATAAAAATATTTGAAACAACAAATCAAACGAGAATGTTTTATATTTTTTTGTCCCAAATATTAATTAAGGTCGCAAAAAATACTACCAGTAAAGCCTTTGTTTTTCTACTTATATTAACTTAGACATTTCATATAATGCCCGAATAAAGAAAATGCAATGTGTTTCGCGAGTCCGCTCGCTTAATTGCATAACGTATCACAAATTATACCACTAACACGTATCTTGCAAAATCACTTTTACTCCCTATTCTTGATTATGCTGATGCTTGCTATCTGGATTTATCCGAAGATCAATTAAATAAGCTTGAGCGACTCCAAAACTTCTGTATTAGGTTCATATTTGGCTTGCGCAAATTTGACCATATATCTGAATTTCGCAAAAAGCTCGAGTGGTTACCTATCCGCCTTCGCCGGAATACTCACATCCTATGTCTTTTGTTCAAAATTCTCTTTAATTCTTCGACACCTTCCTATCTCAAAGAACGTTTCCATTTCCTGTACCTTCCTAATTCCCGCTCCTTACGCTCTGCTGATACCTTCCAGCTTAAGACTCCTGTCCATACATCCTCTTTCTACGACAAGTCGTTTTCTGTCTACGCTGTCAGGCTTTGGAATGAACTGCCTGTCACCATAAGACGGGCTGAATCTCTTTTCCTCTTCAAGAAACTGCTAAAAAAACACTATCTCACTTTATAAATTACATATATTTATTGTATATGTATGTATATTAATATATATGTATATATATGTGAGGGATTTATTGATTTGTTGTGATCAACGCCATCTGTTAAACCGGACTCGTTTTACTTGGAGGTGCAGGCAACGCCATCTCTGTCGTCGTCAGGCGATATCATTTAGAACGAATGTTGTGAAATACTTCATTCACAAACGAATGAATGATCTTTCCTAAAGTCAGTAGTTCGGGACGACGCGAGAGTGAATAACAGCGACACTTCGTGTTCGGTTCCCGACGGCACCACTACGTGCACTGACTTATAAAACAAAATACATCATGGCAGACAGCGGCGACGAAAACCGTAATTCATCTCCGACAGCAGCGGTGGGATCGGAACAACACAACTCCAACGACAACCTTCCGAATATTCCATCAGTCATGTGGGCATCGTTTTTCCGTGGCATGGCAGAAAGCTTTCGAACCAGTGAAACCAAAAATACTACGCAGACGTCTAAAAACATGAAACCGAGCGAAGTTTACATATCCTCTTTCGATCCTGATGATTGCGAATTCACGGCAGCACAGTGGTGTGAAGAGTTAGACCACCATCGGACTCAGAACGCGTGGACTGATTACGAGACAAGGAACGCTGCGTTTATACACCTGTGCGGACGTGCTCGTAAGTGGGCATCGAAATCGTATCCTCTCTGCAAGACCTGGGCCGAAGCGAAGGTACGTCTGACAAGCCAGTTTGCTGCTACGAAGAGGTTCCACGACCTTTTTCGGGACATGGTGCAGTATACGAGCGACGAGGCTGCTACGTACGTGGAATACTCCACAAACAAGCTGGCGATGATCGACAGGCTAGAGTCGGGCTGGAGCGAGGCAAATAAAATAGAAGTTGTCATCTCAGGTTTGGTCGATAACCAGGTACGTTCTGATTTATTAAAAAATACGCCTACGAACTTTGTGGCTCTTGACAGACACCTACCCTAGCACAAAAAAAAAAAATTAAAGTGGTCAAGCTCATTTAACTTTGTGTCAGAACAAAAAAAAAAGGCAAAGGGTAGACTCATCCGACAGCAGCCACGTTGTGTGTCACAACTGTGGCAAAACTGGACATTATAAGCGGAATTGTAAATCTAAAGCTCAGGCGCAGACCCCCACTAGTGGGGAAACCGCTCAACAAGCGCCGAAACTTTATTCCGAGAAAAATATTCAGTGTAGTTATTGCCATAAAGTAGGACACACAGAGCAAGTCTGTTTTACAACACAAAGGGACGCTAGTAATAAACAAATAACAAAATCTGTCAACGTATGCTCACAATCTGTGGCCCCGGTTATTTAAATAAACATAGACGGATTTCAATTACAGGCTCTTATAGACAGCGGTTCTGATTGTTCTCTCCTTCGTAAACATATTGCCGATGAAATAAACGGTACCCGACACTTAGAAGTTACGCGGCTTATAGGTATTGGCTCTGCCTCTACCTATTCATTGTCCCGTATAACACTACCTATTCGCATCAAAGACGTATACGTAGAGGTGAGCTTCGTTATTGTCAATTCTCTTTTTATACCTCATGACGTCATAATAGGGCGCGATGTTTTTTTTTTACTCGGGCTGGGTCGACCCTAGTAATGAATAAAAGTGGTGTTCACGTCATTCGCGAAGTCCATGTGGAAACTTATGCCTTGCAAAGTACCGATATGGCGAAACTCGACACCGATTTGACGGACGCCGTGGACATTACTCATTTGCCGTCAATTATTGACAGCGTCATCCTCATCGTTTAGCTCCTGCTGAACGTGAGGCTATGAAAGAAATTATTGCTGACTTACAGTGCAAAAACATAACTCGCGAAAGCTTTTCACGTTTTTCAAGCTTAGCAATTTTAGTAGAAAAGAAGAATGGTTCTGACAGGCTCTGTATTGACTACCGGGAGGTTAATTCAAATACGGTTCGCGATAATTATCCACTGCCGTTAATAACAGCACAGTTGGACACTCTGGGGCAATCTTTCGTGTTCACTACGGTTGATATGGCGTCTGGCTTTTACCAGATCCCCATGTCCGAGAAATCTGAATCGATCGAAAAAACTGTGTTTGTGACGCCGGACGGCGCATATGAGTTTATTAAAATGCAGTTCGGGCTTTGTTTGTTCCGAAATTCGAAATTTTTAACGGTAATGGCGCCTTTGTACCAATTGACGCAAAATGATGCTAAATGGGTCTGGCTAGACGACCACCCCAGAAATAATACAAAGATTTCACGACGATCTCAAACATTTGGGTTGGGATAAAACTCTTACCAAAATACGAGAACATTTTTGGTTCCCTAATACGGCGACTTCCGTAAGAACTTACGTAGATCGGTGCTTACCATGTAAAATAAATAAGGGCCCTTGAGACGCCAGACAGTCGACTCTACATCCTATTGAAAAAGTCGCCGAACCTATTCACACGCTACACATTGATACGAGTTGTAAACTCACTGGCGGTCGTAATACAAAAGAGTATATTGTGATAGTAATTATCGACGCGTTCACAAAATACTGCCACTTAACCTCCGTGAAAGACTTGACAGCGAAATCCACTTGTAACGCGCTGCGCTCTTTTGTATTTTTTTATTTGGGACGCTAAAGAGAGTAATAGCCGATCAAGGTACCACTTGAGATTCAATTGGCCATTAATTGTACGGTGTCAAGAAGTACGGGTAAAAGTCCTTTGCAGATGCTAATGGGTTGTAATACAAGCCCGCCGCGGATCAATGCATTAGTCCATGAATATGAGAAACTCGATTTCTTTGAAATTAAGGAACATGCTAAGGTCAGAATGGACGAGCAGGCACGTCTCGACAAAGCCCGGTTTAGTAAGGGCAAGGCAAAGGTGCGTCCATTTGACATCGGTGACATCGTACAGAACTTTATTAGAAGCTCCGTGCTTCATGAATTGGCGTTCATTGGAAGCTCCGCGCTTCGTGAATTGGCGAACATTAGAAGCTCCGCGCTTCATGAATTGGCGTACATTGGAAGCTCCGCGCTTCATGAATTGGCGTTCATTGGAAGCTCCGCGCTTCATGAATTGGCGAACATTGGAAGCTCCGTGCTTCATGAATTGGCGTTCATTGGAAGCTCCGCGCTTCGTGAATTGGCGAACATTGGAAGCTCCGCGCTTCATGAATTGGCGTACATTGGAAGCTCCGCGCTTCATGAATTGGCGTAGATTGGAAGCTCCACG
The DNA here is from genome assembly GCA_949126905.1 of Amorpha juglandis. NCBI lineage: Eukaryota > Metazoa > Arthropoda > Insecta > Lepidoptera > Sphingidae > Amorpha > Amorpha juglandis. Next base: position 4,775,456 of record OX421368.1, read on the forward strand.
CTTCATGTATTGGTGTACACTGGAAGCTCCGCGCTTCATGTATTGCTGCTTAATGGAAGCTCCGCGCTTCATGTATTGCTGCTTAATGGAAGCTCCGCGCTTCGTGTATTCCTGCCTATTGGAAGCTCCGCGCTTCGTGTATTCCTGCCTATTGGAAGCTCCGCGCTTCATGTATTCTCGCACATTGGAAGCTCAGCGCTTCGTGTGGTTCAGTGCACATCAACGGCTGCAACCGGAGTGGAGGTTGCGCGAGAGCGCGCCACCTGTCAGAATGGCCGTGTGAGGGATTTATTGATTTGTTGTGATCAACGCCATCTGTTAAACCGGACTCGTTTTACTTGGAGGTGCAGGCAACGCCATCTCTGTCGTCGTCAGGCGATATCATTTAGAACGAATGTTGTGAAATACTTCATTCACAAACGAATGAATGATCTTTCCTAAAGTCAGTAGTTCGGGACGACGCGAGAGTGAATAACAGCGACACTTCGTGTTCGGTTCCCGACGGCACCACTACGTGCACTGACTTATAAAACAAAATACATCATGGCAGACAGCGGCGACGAAAACCGTAATTCATCTCCGACATATATGTTTACAAGTTAAATGTATATATTTATTTTATTTCTTTCTTTTTACACATTTCTCTTTTTTTATATTGTGCACCATCGTTTTTCAATTTTATTTTGTTTCGCTCCATACTATGGTTGTCTGGCAGAAATCGCTTAAAGCGATAAGACCGCCCATTGTACACTTCTAGGTTAATTTCTTGGTACATTTGTTTTTCTTTTTCTCTGTGTAATTGTGTGTGCAATAAAGTATTATTATTATTATTATAAATTATTATAATCTAGAAGTATCCAATTTTATTAATTAGATTTTATTTAGCTTTAAAGACAAAATAAGCATGTCCTGATGGTTAATACACTTGCCCATAAACATAACTAAACTACGAAACTACAACGCGCAGAACCTTGAATTATAAAGCACTGCACGGCTCTGGATTACGTTCGTCATCCAGACACATAAGTTTTTTCACTGGCCTGAAAGTCCTTCAAACCGAAATACACACTGCTGCTTGGCGACAGATATAGACAAATCAATTGTACCAACCAATACGCATCTCACGTACGAGGAACCCGCCACCAAGTATATTTATAAATATTTTATAATTTCATTATTAAAGTCACTTTCGATACCATCCATCGATAGACACACACAAGACTGTACTGCACAATATACAGGGTTATTTTTAAAACACCAGCAACCTCGCAGGGGTAGATTCCTAAGGTTATAAGCTACTACTTTTGTTCTACGACTTTTGATAATTTGTTAGATTTTATTTTCATACAAAAATAAGTATTCATTTATTTCCGTCTTGATTGTTACAACGCGCATCGCACTTTACGTAAACAAATACGCGAAGCGTGGGGAACCCGACTAGCTCCTTTGAAGGTCAACGCGCCGCTCAGCTGAGCCACAGTAAAGGTATAGTATACAGTATTGTATCTTCATACAAATGGATGAAACGCGAGCTATACCTACGCGCCTCGATCAAGGCACGCGCGCGGCAGGCTGACAGTCGCGACTGTAGTGATGTTCATGTACAAAAAACATCGATATTTTTTCCGATATAATATATCGTGAAAAAAATATCGATATTTTTTCCGATATAATATATCGAAATATTGTATCGATATATATCGATATATCGGTCAAAAATATCGATATTTTCGATATATCGAATTGTAGGAAGGAAAAGAATTTCTTAGAAAATGATTAACAAAAATAATATCGAAGAGCTAAAAAAAAAAAAAAAAACGTCATTCAATACTTATTCTGGTATTTGATGTTGTTTTTTGTTTTTTTTTTTAGCTACATCCGATAGATTTTCTATTTTCCGATATCCTTAATTCGATATATCGGATAAAATATATCGACTTCAATGATTCGATAGTATCGCATTGATTCGATATATCGGATAAAATATATCGATATTATATATCGACTTCAATGATGCGATAATATCGCATTGATTCGATATATCCAATAAATGTATCGATATTTTATCACATATCGATATATATCGAGCACCCCTACGCGACTGTGCCGCAGTCACGAACGGACGGTATTGTTTTTTTAAAGAAAATTTCACTAAAAATAAGACCAAGTACATATTTAATATGACGAATAGGATATATTGTGCTGTTTTTGGTTGCATGAATTCGTCAATAACGCATCCAGAGATAACTTTCTTTAGATTACCTGGAAACTCTGAAAGGTAAGACTATAAAATAATTTTACTTACTAGTAGGTAGGTACATAATGTGTGTGTTTTTTAATGGATAAGTATTTTATCTCCCGAAAATAAATGTCTGGATTAATAAATAAAGTAAATAGATTAAAGGAAATAATATTAATATATATATATATATATATATATATATATATCAAAGTAATGACGTGGTATTTTATCTATCTATATATATAAAAATGAATCGCTGTGCGTTTGTCTCGCCAAAACTCGAGACTGGCTGTACCGATTTGGCTAATTCTGATCTTGAAATATTTGTGGAAATTCAGGTAAGGTTTACGCGGTGAAAAAAAATGAGTAACATAAATAATAAGTAAAGGAAAACACTAAAAACTACAACTAAATTTTCCAATACAAACTGTTCCTGAGTATGAAACACTTGATGTCTTTTTATACATATACAGGGTTAATTTTAAAACACCAGCAACCTCGCAGGACCAGATAGCTGACCCCATACGGAACAACTTTTGTTCTACGAGTTTGTATATAACTCAATATATTTAAAAAAAAATGATTTTACAAGTTTTTGTTGTGTCGTATTTTTCTTCGTAGCGTTCGGCGTGCGCGCGCGACTCAAAGAAGCCGCTCAGCTGGCTCGGGCGATGACCTTCAACGCTAGCCCCGTTCCCCACGCTTCGCGTGTTTGCTTACGTAATCTGCGATGCGTGTAGGTAAAATTCAAGACGGAAATTAAATGAATACTTATTTTTGTATGAAAATAAAATCTAACAAATTATCAAAAGTCGTAGAACAAAAGTAGTAGCTTATAACCTTAGGTATCTACCCCTGCGAGGTTGCTGGTGTTTTAAAAATAACCCTGTATAAGCGCAGGTATAAACCGGATTGTTGGCGTTGCGAAGCATGCCATGGTGACAGGGACAGGGACAGAGACAGAGACAGGGACAGGGACAGGGACAGGGACAGGACAGGAAAGGGACAGGGACAGGGCTGCGCAGTTTTATTAATATTGGCAACTTAAAAGGTACTTTTTATTACTTAGTTGTCGTCGTTATTTAGAATGGGTGTAATGCTCTAACTGAATCCATAAAAAAGTATTTTATAATCACAAAACTAAATGGTATCACAAAGTAGGCAAATGTAATTAAAATGCTGGAGGCGGGCAGCCCTATCGCATGTTTACGTACCGCGCGGTTGTAGGCATTTATTTCTAAAATTCAGCTGAGTTACAATACAGTTTACAGTGGCTGAGCTGTGGCTGAGCGGCGCCTTTGAGTCGCGCGCGCACGCCGCATACTACGAAGAAAAATACGACACAACAAAAACTTGTAAAATCATTTTTTTTTTAATATATTGAGTTATATCCAAACTCGTAGAACAAAAGTTGTTCCGTATGGGGACAGCTATCTACCCCTGCGAGGTTGCTGGTGTTTTAAAAATAACCCTGTATTGTATACAGGATAGATGGACATTATTATGTTGTTCCATGTGTGTGTAATTATCTTATAAATATAGTTTTTACAGCTTTTATTCGTGACACAATGACGCGTCAGTCATAGCCGTGTTCAAAAGTTAACTGACGTAATGCATATACTTGTAAAAGCCGAACTCAGTAAACCCATAGAACCAAAACCGATAGTGCCACACTTACTTTAGACAACGAGCAATGAAGCTCGGCGAGTCTCTAGGATTGCGAAGCTGTTTTTATCCCACAAAGAAATTAATAAACGATAAACAATATGAATCATACGTTTTCTACGAATAAAGCTGTAAATGTTATTAAAGGTTAATTAATACCTATTAACATTTAATAACATTTCAATCTAAAGAAGCAGACGTAAAGCATTACGTGTGTTTTTTTTCTCTTTATTGATTTAGCAAAGTTTGTGTACACTGATTCATAAGCAAGACAAGAACATACACAAACATGGCAAATGTATGCATATACATACACGCATAAATACATGCATATACATACACGCGAGTACACACATATACATGCACATACACATACTCTGTATACGTATGGAATCATGTTTACATTTTACTATTCGACTGAGGAATTAAGTTCTTTAATTATTTTGCGTAGCTTGTTGGGTGGGTATGGTGTTATATAATTCCTAATAAGCGAGCTGTCAAACTTGATTCCGGCAGTAGGTAGATATCCGCAATGCACGAAAATACCTCCTAGTGTACATACTGTCCAAGATAATGTCGTGCTCTTCATGCCAGAGACCATACTGCAAGAGAATACGATGTGCAGACTATGACTTACTCACAGTAAAGTGAAGAGTATGGGCACGCAGGTGAATCAACCAACTTAAATGAAAACAGTTTACTCTTATGCCATGGCCCGTGAGTAATTCTGATACTTTTTTTTATCTGTACGAAGCCGTCGCAGGTCGCTAGTATACCTATAATAATATAGGTATAATAATATAGGTATATATAATATAGTATTCCATAGCTCCAACGACCAACAACCGTGATACTTCCCAATATCCGGATGACCACTCATGGAAAGTTTTTTAAAAATAAAAATCCAGTACTTATTGGCAGTACTAGTAGACAGTTTTCGAAAGCGCACTCAATATATAATGGCAGTAGAGAGTGACAAACACTTAGTCATTATATCTATATAAATAAATAATAAATACACCCAACAGTCATACACATAGTCCTGACCCCACAGTTAGATACGAGTCTTGTGTCGTAGGTATCAAGAACTTCGAGAGACTTTCGGTCTCACAACACCCAGACCCAACACAAATATTTGTGGATTACACAAACGTTTATCTCGATGCGGGGATCGAACCCGCGGCACCACAGAGGCTGCTCAACATATAAAACATATCACAAAGTGCAAGAATATCTTGATGTATATACACAAGCGATAATAATAATAATCCTTTACTTATAAAATGAATATAATATTCAAGGGCAAATAAATACTTATTTAAAGGATAAACGCTAAGTGCAGTTTACCTAGGGCACCTACAATTCATCAATTTATAACAGATAATAATCTCAAGTGTGATTTGCTCAATCAATAACTGAGGACCTTCAACTGTCGCCTGTCATAAGGAAATCAATGTAGAATACGCTTTATTATTATAATAATTATTATTAGGTCAATAACGCATCGCAATTAACATAATTTATAATAATATAAAAACTACATACTTTGTTTATTTAATTTTTTTTCTATTTCTTTATCCGACACTGCAAAGTGTCTGCACTACACTTGATGTTAAGCGCAGTGCAGTCCCATACCACCAGCGACCAATGAGTTTATCGGTGGTCACCAGAATCAAGCCGGCCCGTGTAAATGCTTCTTCACAGTCCGAAGAGGGAAGAAGTAAATCGAGGAGCCTGCGACAGGACAGGCGGATGATCGATACTGCCACAGGGATACAAGGATAGATTCTATAGTAGCGTTGAGCACTTTTTGGTAGGGGATAACCTTTTGGTTTCGCGTCACCAACATGCTAATGTTAATTTAGACTATAACGTATAACACATCGTATATACCTGACTGTGTGCTGCACGCGTTAGAGGCTTTTTAGATGGGTGAAATCTTGTGAGGTCTGAGTATTAATTTTTTTAATTTTTTTCTTTATATGTTTGACATAAAAGCAAAGCTGCTTTACGTCAATTTGTGGACTCAATAAAGAGCCATTCCGTATAATAATAAAAAAAGAATGAAACGATAATATCGTCATTGGAAAGGCAAAAATTCTAAAGCGTCGATACGTGAACTTTACGGTAGAGCATGTCAGTTGTTTTTTTAGGTAATAAATTCATAATATTTATGTTAGAAAAAAATATGACTCAATTAAATATAAGTTTTACGGAAAATATGCAGTAGATAAATTTATATGAATTTATATCATACAAAAACAACTTATAATTCTCTACCGTGAAGATCACGTATTGGCGCTTTAGTATTTTTGCCGTTCCAGTAACAAATTCTGAGGTGAAACAATACACCTTGTAGACTAGAATCTTCCATTGAATCATTATGGTCGAGTTAAGAGGCGATTGCGAAGCAGCGATCGCTCAGCGAGCAGTGGTACGGACTGTCGAGACGAAAGTCGCAGGTTCGAAACCAGCCTCAAGAGCATACACCTCTGACTTTACTAAGTTACGTGTATATTAATTGTTAATTATCGCTTGCTTTAACGGTGAAGGAAACATCGTGTGGAAACCTGCATACCTGAGAACTCGATAAGATTTTCGAAGGTATGTGAAGTCTGCCAACCCGGATTAGGTCAGCGTGGTGGACTAAGGCCTAACTCCTCTCATTCAGTAGAGGAGGCCCGTGCCCTGCAGTGGGACATGTATAATACAGGGCTAGTATTATTATTTTAAGAGGCGATTTTATGATGCCACTGACACACAAGAAGAACTAAGTAAAAAGTGATCTCAAAATGCGTCATTGTTAATAAAGCTTTCATAAACGCCGAAGGAAGACTTGTACTGCAGACTAGAGTTATTAAGCAACAAAACAAAAGAAGAAGCAGTCGAGTTATAATATGAGAAACCCTGTACTTCGAGCAATTCTAGTTCCACATATTATTATTATAACACCATGGGGTTATATCATCATCATCATCATCATCATCATCATCATCAGCCACAAGACGTCCACTGCTGAACATAGGCCTCCCCCAAAGATTTCCAGACCGACCTGTTGGAAGCGGCCTGCATCCATATTCAGAGGCCATATGGGGTTATATAGATTTTGTTAATCGTTTAACCACACCTACATTTTTTTTTATTTGATTAAATAACGAGACGGGCAAAGCGCTCGCCCGATGGTAATTGCCACGCCTGTACATAAGTAGAAGCAACACCACACAGAACTTTGAATTACAAAGCACTGCATGGCACTGAACTGCGCTCGTCACCCAGAATATAAGATTTTAAGTCTCATAATGCCCAGTAATTTCACTGACTTCATTGTCCTTCAAACCGAAACACAGCAGTGCATACACACTGTTGCTTGGCGGCAGAAATAGACAAAGCGGTGGTACCAACCCAGACGGCCTCTCGCATACTAGTGACCTACCTCCTTGAAAATACATATTTATAATAACATAATATCGCCTAATACTTCCAGTGACAGCATGAGAAACTGTGAGGTCCTGAATTCAATATCTTATCCGGCAATCACGATTTACTCGTACGTTAGAGTTTTTCGTACGAAAAATCTCACATGAGTTGCCTATTATTAAAGTATGGCGATAGACTCGCCTCAAACATCACGGGACGTAATAAGCTCGGCGAGACGCGGATGCAGCGCTTTTTGCACGTCTGTATAACCCTCTAGGAATACAAGTGTGAACATATATACGTTTACTATAACGCCATCTTTGTGTATCTTGTTGTCTTTATTAAAGGCTTCGAGTGAATCTTTACTAGTAACGCGTTTTATACCTCTAGTTCAGGTTTGTTGCAATAGATGGCGCTATATGAAAGTTTCTATCCATATTCTTATCCATAACATCGTCATCGAAAACATTGCTCGAAACCATGTCTCTTACTAGAGGGCGCTAGGGTAATGATTGCACACGGGCGCTACATGGGCTAGAGACGCCTCTGTGTCTCGTTGCAACACAATGTCCATGTAGTCTTTGGTCTCCCTTTGTTTTTTTCTGTGGATGAACAGGTCCAGTAGATACCTAGTTGCCGACGTATTTTTTTTTATTTGATTGAATGATGAGACCAGCAAGGCGCTTGCCTGATAGTAAGCACCACCCACGCCTGCCCATAAACAGAAGCAACACCACACAGAACTATGAATTACAAAGCACTGCATGGCACTGAACTGCGCTCGTCACCCTGAGACATAAGATGTTAAGTCTCAAAATTTCACTGCCTTCAATATCCTTCAAATTGAAACACAACAGTGCTTTCACACTGTTGCTTGGCAGCAGAAATAGACAAAGCGGTGGTACTAACCCAGACGGCCTCTCGCATACAAGGGACCAACCACATTGTTGGACATTCTTCTTTTGACATTTTATGTAGCGGCTATAGTAGCGTTTTCTGACATGAGACCCGCAGACGCATTCCGAGGGGTATATAAAAAAAAGAAAAAAAATAGAATAATGAAAATTAAATCATGTTGCTTCATGTGGAATATTTGACAAGAATAAAACCTGGCGATGTCTTATTGTTGTTTATTCATCCCCTTGTATGTTGTATAAAGTTTCTCGACTAAAACATATCAATTATGGTAAATAGGCGTGAATATAACAAAACACTCTGCGTTACGAGGCCGTATCATGCCATTCCTACTGAAAAGTTTGCATGGCGCGAAGAGAGTTAACTATTGCATTCTCGCCTCTTAGGAAGACGTACCAGTTGACCATGTGTATCTATATTTACACCAACTATTTACAGCTAATTTGAACTCCTCCAAAACTCAAAACATACACACTTGACATTTTGCATATCTAGTACCTACCTAAAACAAAGTCCTTGTCCTACCTTAAATGTCACAAATAAACCTATAGGTATAATTATCATTGTTGATTTGGCTTGTAGATATTACGACCGGCCGCCTGCCTGACGTCAACCCAACGGTAACATTTAATATAGTATAGTGTCTAATTGAAAATAATATTGATATATTATAATATTACTTTTCTTATTGGGGATACGCTGCTAAATTTCATAAATAATAGGCATAAAAATAATAGCAAATTTATATTATTATTCTATAATCGCATAAGTACATGAAAAAGTACTTTAGCTACTCTACCTATTCCGATTTATGATCATGACTTATGACGATGCAGTGTGTGCAAAAAAATTACGTTATCCATTGATGGTATTTTGATCATACATTTGCAATAACACCCCTGTATCCCATAGAAGTAGACAGAGACTATGGATTTCCACTTTACGCGGCCCTGACATACCATTTATTCTCCATCTACTTTGATTAATCTCCTCATGTATTCGATGACCCATTCAATGAATATTGTAATTTTAATATTGTTAACAAAATTAGGGCTTGACAGCAATCACAAGATTATGTTAAGAAATAAAATACAACTCGAATTAAAAAATTCAACGAGATTATAAACAGCAATATAGAACTGGTTCGGGCAGATAAGGAAAAGGCTTGACAAATCAAAAAAGCACGTGCCAAATTACCTACTGTAACTCGGTTCGCAAAAATGTTTGAATCACCTAATATTATAGGGATTTAAAACTATTTCCTTTTCCATACGTTATTATAGATATACAAAACTATTTCATATTCTATATGTTTAATAGGCACATCATTATTGTCTATATTAGTAATGTATTCATTTTATTATATTTGGACCTTTAAGTCCGGATTTTTGCTCTATCTCGTTAAAAGATAAAAATATAATAAAAATACTAGCACTGTATTATACGTGTCTCCCTACAGGACACAGACCTCCTCTACTAAATGGGAGGGGTTAGGCCTTAGTCCACAACGGTGGCTTAATGCGGCTTGGCAGACTTCACAAAGCTTCTAAATTCATTTGGAGAAATTCTCTGGTATGCACATTTCCTTACGCTGTTTCCTAAGCATACGATAATTAAGAATTAAAATCACGTAACTTAGAAAAGTTAGAGGTGAATGTGAAATGGCTCTTGAGGCTAGTTTCGAACCTACGACTTTCCACTCCCCGCTGAGCTATCGCTGCTAAAAATATGAAGGAACAAAATGATTATACTTTTCGCACTAGTGTAAACAAGTTTAAACATCAATAATCGATTTGTTTGCACTCCCAGTAATAGTCTTGTTCGCCAAAAATACTATTATTGTTTTATCGAAACTAATGAGTTCTAAATGAGCGTGGACTATTGGAACATTTACGATACAAACATCCTTATTCCGATAACGAATTAGCTCGAATCAACTCGGAGCGATAAACTTCGACCCTCGGACCGTCCTAACGGGACGCAAATCATTCATAAGTTCATAACAGTTCACTTCGACTGACACATCGAAATGCTGGTGCAACAAATACTATTTATTATATTTTTTTTCGCCGATTTTGCATATACCCAAGGTAGAATATGATTTTTAGTTATGTGTGTTACAAAAACGTGTGTGAAATGTCTGAATTTATTTGAGTTTTTGGTGATTTTATAAGTTAATATAGTGATGATACGTTTTGCTGAGTTGTTTACTGTGTGTCTTACAAGATATAATGTTTTGTGTAATAGGTGAATAATGCTATAAACAGGAATATGCCTATAGCATGGAGTAGTGACACGTTGGACAGTTTGCCTTAATTTGTTTTAGAACGTTGATATACCTAATTAAACCTCCAGAAGAGTGTATACTTCAGTTCGTCTTTCTATACCGATGTATAGAGATTACGCAAACATGTACTTGAACTTATCCAACTAACATACGAGTATGTGTAAGTCTGGATATTTGTGACTTTGTGAAATTGGATGTTTGTTACTTAATCATGACTCGCTGTCTGAATCGAAAATATTCGTACTATCTGAAATATGAATGTGTATGGAGCTATTATCCACAAATATTTGTTTCGGGACTGAATGTTGTGAGACAGAAAGTTTCTCATAGTTCCTGAAAACCATGACCCAAGACTCGTATCTTACTGTCGGGTCCGGACTATGTGTGTGACTATTGGGTGTACTATTCATTATTATAAAGTAGTAATCATTAAATAATAATCATTATAATAATATAGTGGACAGTAAAATATAAATTCAAAGTTTAACTTTCTTATCTAAGTTGACGCACGAAAAATACACTGGCAATACTGACACCACTCTCAGTTTTTTGCGCAGTAAGATTCAAAACTGAGTGGCGAATTAAGTTGTCAGAATTAGTTCAGAAAAACTATTTTCTTTTCGGTTTTTAATGGAAGATCCTTCGGAAACGCAATGATCGTGGTAACGTCAACTTAGTTACGTTTCACTATTAAATCATTACAGAAATACACCACGTGTAGTAAAGCGGCAGATGATATCGTAGCAGTAGTAAACACAATTATTAAATCCGACTCTGGATATAAAGAATCAAATAAATAAAGAATCAATAGTTAATTCTCCATTTCGGAATCGCCCGTTGTAAATTTTCAATAATATATAATACGTCATATTCGAAATTAAAATCCAAAGTATTCAGAGTCTTTACACATTATTAAGAATCCGTCTATTTTACCTGTATTACCAGTTCAGAAGACACTTTCACTAGAGAAGAATGGTCAAGAAACTCTAGCTCTTTTCAAAACTAGTTTTCACTCATTAATAGTATAATGAGATTGAAATAGAATTTGAATTTAATTGATTTAAATTATAGCCGTTCAATTTCTTTAAGTAAGCTCAAAGATACTTACATGTTTTGATAAAACACTATAATGTTCCAGATGCACCAGAAGAACTACCGCCCGAGGATGCGGAACTGGCTGAAGGAGAAAAAAAGATGAGCGACAATATATTGGCAATATTAGATCATTATAAACATCCGGATCCGGTAGGACTACCAGGTGCAGATGTGCCCGACCCATACCCCGTCCCTGACATGAAGCAGCCCTTCTCCTTCGCCACTATGTACTTCAAGAATACAGCAGTGTACGGCATCAGCAAATTTCGAATAGTATACATAAACACCGAAATTTCTGCTATGCAGGTTTGTCATAATACGATTTTTTTTTTCTTAAAAATATTAAGTTGATTTATATTTGGAATTTCAATATGAGAGGTCCATTTTTATATGTACCTAATATATAAAATCAATCAAAAAATTACATACACCATCTTAACTAATATATAAGGCACAAAACACACCGAATACCTATTAAGTATTTTGAAACTATTGTTTCTCCGCCAGGTTCAAGCTGCTCTCACTATAGACAAGTTGCAAGCGCGTGGCAATTACACAATGTCAACATGGTTGAACACCGCCAGAGGTCCGTTTACAGTCGACGTCACTGGCCTCGAGATCAAAGCCAGGGCCGGCCTGGGCGTGGAACGAGATGGAAAGCTAAGGGCGCAGGACATCGTAATAGACCTCGCGTTCAAAACCATCAATGTAAACTTCGAGAATTTAGGATTTTTCGGAGGAATGTTCCAAGGCATCATCAACTCTGTAGGAAATATCCTCTTCGATTCCATCAAACCTTATGTCCTTAAAGAAGCGTATGCAAAGGCTAGAACTGAAATTAACAGTAAACTAGACGAAGTAGCAGGAGATATGCAATTTCCTAACTCAATATCACCGCTCGACATGGTTATTGCTGATCTGCGAAAGAAAGTGCGTGATATGGACCTCGATCCATATAAAGTTAAGAACTACAACACATCAGTAAGTGTCTTTGACGTGAAATTGACTGAAACCTGGATAATTGGCGTATCATCGTTTCAAAGAGTTGGTAACATTTCACTCAAAATGGAAAACAATACTTTCATAGCAGACTTTGAAATCGGAACTCAAAAAGTAGAGGGTAGAACTCAGTGGGAAATATCTGCCATCAGTGGTTTAATGTCAAGAGGTGGTACCGCATCATTCTCAGTTGAGTACATAAGTGCACGATTAATATTAGGACAGCCACTTGACGTAAGGAAGAAGCCAAAGGTCCGAAGTCTGGAACTAGAGATAGGAAACATCCAAGTTAGATGCAACGGAGCTGGTACGGTGGACTACGTCATCGAATTTGTCGTCAACATTCTGCCAAATCTTTTAAGATATCAAATAATGGATGCTATAGAAGGGCCGGTTAAGGAAAAGATTCAACAAGAACTGGACAAAATCGAGGTCGAGGAAATGATAAAGCAGAAATTGCCACAAATGGATGAAATGCAGAAGAGTGGCATCAAGCTGTCTGCAATAATGGGTACTGATTTGAAAGATGAACCTTACGACGAAGACGAATTCTTCAATTTTTAGAATATGGTAGAGGCGCATGACGACCAAAAAATCATTACTTAAAACTATATAAGACGTAGAGGGCCATTTATTTCGAGACCGTTGTAAAATAAGCAAGCATAGTGCAAACGTATAATAGAAAAATACATATTTACTCTTCAAATATTTATTTCAAAGACGGGGATTTTTCCCGACAAATAATATGTACATACTAGATTTATATGTATAACAAAATTGGGTATTTACTATATAATAATATACCTAATGTTTTTACGACTAATTGTCTTCACCCAAAGATAACATTGATTAATGATGATTTTATTTGTTATATATCTAAAATTTTCAAACTGAGGTCAAAACTTCAATTTCATAACTTTACATTTGGATGTACGATGTAAGTTAACCTGATCGTTATACCTATTCCAATAATTTAATCAAACATCTACACACTTTGCAAATAATTTGTACAATAGGATCTCTTAAGTGCACAAACAAAACAATAAAGATAATTGAAAAGTAAGAAGGTAGATACTTGTTTTTTTTAACCGAGCACGGCAAAATGACTGCACTACACCTGATGGTAAATGCAGTGCAGTCCAAAAAGCCACCGACAAACAATAAATTTATCGGTGGTTACCAGAATCATGGTGGCCTGTATAAATGCTTCGTCATACTCCGAGGAGCGAAGAAGCAAATCGAGGAGCCTGCAACAGGACAGGCGGATGACTGACGCAGGAGCAGGGATACAACGATGTACGGTGTACCCCTATACCCGCCCCAACCATCCATGAAGTTATGTCGGAAGCCCCTCGGGAGAACCGGATATACACTGGCTGATTCTGTAACGCGATCCACACAATGGCAGGTTTTAAAACCATGTGTGCAGTGGTCGCTGTCCGGGTGAATATGAATTTCCTACCACCGGCAACATTTACATTTATAGACCAAGTATACGAATTAGATCTTAGTTCTGTGTCTTCTGTGAATGAGGAGCCCATGTACGTACGCAATAAAATCCTAAATATATATTTTACCTTCAAGAATGACGATAAATAAATACTCAAATACTTCATAAGCTCATCGTAACTGTCTAGTCATTGTCGTGATCAGCGTTTCTGACTATTTTTCTATTGCCCACTACAACCTACTACTTATTCACAATTGGAAAACATTGGAAAAATGTGTTCGACTTTATCTATGTTTAAGTTTATATTAAATTATACTTGTCATTGGCGAAATGCATAATAATGCGAAGCCATAAATGGAAAAGAAGAAGAAAGATCACGTGTTTATGTGTTTAATTGTTATTTAAGGTGATAACAACAATAGTTAATCTATATTGACACAAAATTTTCGCAGCAATTTTAGATATTACATACAAAGTGCAAATATTTTTTCAAGTATCTTGACCATAACCTAGATAAAGTTGGTATCAATGAACAAATCAATTATTTCTTTCCGTTACGTTTGGCATTGTAGTGCTATATTTAGACCACAATAGATCGAGAGTGTTCAATGTAAAGCTATTGTTACGGTAGACATCCATGTCATCTCTACTGGAAGTAAAAAAAATATTCATAAAAGTTGAAATTAGTTCCGTTATATTATAGTAGCTATTTTGTTGTTACCAACTATACTACCTAACAAATTATAGTTTAACAAATATTGATTACAGGACAGCCTCCGTGGCACAGTGGACGAGCAGCCCGCTGTGAAGCAAGAGACCACGGGTTCAATTCCCTCACCGAGACAAATGTTTGTGTTATTCATAACTAGTTGTATCAGGTCTGGGTGTATTTTCTCCCCGGAGGGGTTGATGTCAGGCAAGCGATCGGTCGTAAAAACTACAAGCTTAATCTTTCTGTAATGTGTTAATAGCATGCTGTGCCGTCTGTACTGCGCGTGGTATAAGGGCAGGTGGAAGAGAAACATAGTTAATAAACATAACTTAAATGGCTAAAATTTAAAGATTAAGTGGTACTTATTATTCATATTTATATTATTTCGCCGTTAATTCCACTATGTTTTATTAATAATCTGTGAATTTAATTTAGTGGCTGTTTCTTTGGAGAAAAACTTAATTTTAACTTATTTCGTCATATAGGAAAGTTGATTTTCAACTAATACCGCACCAAACTAAAATAAATACATAAAATGACAACAATTTCTTAGATAAAAGATAGTAGATATGTTTTTAGTTGTTCAGCGTCTTGACCAATTATTATTTACTAGCTTTTGCTCGCGGCCCGCCCGCGTGATCTGCTTTTTCCGGGATATCCTTTGCATGCGATCCCTCCAGTGGTTTGGGCTGTTCGTTGATAGATCACTGTGTCAATCAGTCAGTCACTCACCTTTGAGTTTTATATATTTAGATATTTGCCTAGGTTCCATCTAGGAAAAATGTTCTACGAGGCGTAATAATACTGACATCACAAAAAAAAAATCACTCCACCTGGGAATATTTTTTTAGATAATGTAGGGAATCCTGGGAATCAAAACTATCCTCTATACCTCAATGACATATCCCACAGGAATGACTAGTCAAAAATGGGAAGTCGCTTCGTTTGCAGCTCTATGACTTATCCTTTCCTTTTTTTTATCCTGGCTCGGCAAAGTGACTACGCCACACCTGATGGTAAGTGTAGCGCAATCCAGGAATAATGTCGACCAACGACAAACAGTGTGTTTATCGTTGGTCGGTAAGATAAACTGCCGTTTAAGTACTTCAACAATTAAAACCATTCCAATATAGGCAACTACTAGGACAATTATTCTACATTCCAAAACAAATCTCTACAAGTTTGGGCATGGCAGGTTGAATCAATACCAGTTAAATAAAACTACTCCAACTATTGTGGAAACTTTATTCGTATACTATTTGAAATGTTATAATATGTATATTTTTGTTGGCATTTAACAACGTTTCCTTAATAAAACAATAAATACATGTATGCATACGTAACCGTTGATCAATACGCATTTATCAGATAATGTTTAGGATTCTTATAATAAATGACACATACAATTAAAACAAAGCAACGGAAACATTCATATAAATGAGGCAGACGGGTCTACGGTTAACGCATCTTGGAGAGGGCTCATCCTACCACCACTTCACCATTACTGCCGGCGAGACACTGTGCGGCGCACGTTTGCCAGGCACAATTAGAAATAAATATTGTCTGTGATCAATTTATAAGTTTATATAAAAATAAAAAGTAATAAACCTTTAAAAATGGAACGGTTTCGAGTGCTGCTGTTCTTCGCCGCTGTGATTGCATCGAGCTCGTCCAACACAAGTAAGTACCTAAGTCGAAGAAAGTAGATAAACTACTGTTACTATGTGTGTCATTTTACTATGTCAGCAACATTAACAATAAGACGGTTACTTTCTGTGTTCCGGAAGGAAGTTCTAAATTTTTTTGTTTATATAACTTTAGCGATACAAGTGTGACTAGCGTTTTAATCAAGTTATATAATTTGTAAAGATAAATCTGCAAATCATTATGTATTTGTGGTAGGTGACCCCAAAAAATGTTAGATTATATAAGATTTTACTTGATAAAAAAATGGTTAAAATGTTTATTTATGCCATAATTAAATGCGTATCAACTAAAAAACTGCCAACTGTCCAAAAAATATATAATACAATAAATCAACTAAAACATCTCCAAAGCAAGGATCCGTCTGATATATTTTATGTGAATCTTAATACGGTTACACTGGTTTTGCTGGAGTTCATCACCCCCGGGTTCAAATCAATATAACAAACCGGTATACTTGATGATCTTTATAATATTTTTAACTATATTAAAGGCAACAAACCTATCTGTCTATTTACCTTTCATTAGTTTTATATATCCAATATAAATAATAGATTTTCGCATTAATTTGTGTAGCACCTTATTCCTATAATGATCTTATAAAGGAATGAAACGTGAAAAATTTAAATGTTAAAGTAAGTTATGTATATCATTTTAATCTCATCAGAATTTTAATGTAAATTAATTAAGAAATAACATCCCTAGTAAATATTCCCCGAATAACCTATTTATAATTTTTACAATGTAAAACCTTTACATAGTATAAAACGAAGTCGCTTCCGCTATCTGTTCGCTTAGATCTTTTAAACTATTCAACGGATTTTAATGCAAGTTTCAACTATAGATAGAGTGATTCATGAGGAAGGTTTATATGTATAATATATTCATGTTATAGTACAGAAAAGCCGAAAAATTCAAAGTATTGTATTGTGATGTTGTAACAAACATATTTTTATCCGAGCGGAGCCGGCGCCGGTCGTTAGTGTATTATAAAGAGGCTTGATATTACGCTATATTTTTAAGGGTTGAGAGCGCCTAAGGGTTGAGAGCGCCTAAAGCGTTCGCCCGAAAGTCCGGTGAAGCTGTAGAAAGCCGACTCGCGTCAGGCTAACAGTACAACGCCAAACCGCAAAAAAAAAAAAAAAAAAAAAAAGCTATATTTAAAACGAGAAAATAATACGGGATGCTATATGTTCGACCCTTTGTATATGTGGATGCGAACGTCCCTTAATTCGGCGTCTGGAATTTTATTGGTTTGCGGGATTGCGGGCTTACGATTCCGCGAGGTGTTTTTATGCGGTTTTTTATGTTTCTGATGTGGTGTAGCGTGTGATACGTGATGTCCCTGTCTTGGTTTCAAGGATAGGCAAAAGGACTCACCAAACTGGTACACTTTCTTCCCCGAGGATACCACACACCATGTAAAGTTCTTTCTTCGGTTTGTTGCTGGATGCTTGATGGTTGTTTGATGGCAGTGATGGCAGTGCACTGCTAAAGCGGTTTTTTCGCTACGCCGGGCCCGGCTTTTTGGCGGGAAAAGACTCGCGCGCGCGAATGTCTTTGTTATTGAGCTTGTAGTCGACTGAGAGAGAGAGGCCGTTGAACCTTTGAATTCATATATATACGAAGGCCGTTGACGCCCCGCACGTTTTCCTCTCCCCCGCTGGTGTGGTCGTTACAAAAAAAGAAGGGAAAAAAAAGGAGAACCAAGACAGTACATGCTCTTTGTAATGTTTTTTATTGTGATATAATATTTATTGTAAACTGTTGTGTTTAATGTTTTATTGTGATATGGTATTTACTGTAAACTGTTGCATTTGGCCGCAACATCCTCCGCCCCTCTTGAGAACCCGAAGGGTTTTCAAAAGATTAACTATGCATAAAGTTGAAAAGTATTAAATATTAACGAATATGTAACTATATTTATTTATTATTGATATATTGTTGTATTAAGGTTATTGAGAAGGTAATGAACGTAACTTGACCATGGGTCCTTTAAATGTACTGATTACAACGCTAGTTACATCAGCAAGCCACCTCTGTCTAACTTGAAGCATAAACAAATATTCTACTCGCCATCTATTCCAATATCTCTGGTTGAGTATAGAACTCAAAAGATTGGCGCGGCTAGAATACTTGTCTATTATGACATAAGTTATATGTTTGCGTTTATTCACCAAAACGTTCCACCTGTGTGGAGACGAATTTACCCATGATAAAGTTATTTTAGAAGCGGAGAAAGCAATTATATTATTTATTGTGATACGCTCGCGGTAAGTTTCAACAACTAATTTTATGACCTTGGACATTAGCAGAGCGGCACATAATTCCAACCTGACTAATGACTCAACTTTTACCGGAGCAACTTTATATTTTGCGCACACCAAACGTACGTGCGTTTCATTGACTGCGTCCGTAACGTATAAATATATGACGCAACCATAAGCTTTAAGACTGGCGTCCGCGAAACCAATAATATTTGTCACACAACCATTAGTGACTGCTACATGGCGCGGTATTTTTAATGACGAAAGAAGCGGTAATTGCTCTTGAAATTTATGAAAAAGTGAAATAATTTCCTTTGGCGGTGTATCATCCCAGTCGATATGAAGATTCCACAATTCTTTTATAAGTAATTTAGCAAATAAGACTACGGGAGCAGCGAATCCCAACACATCCCACAACCGGGCTATGGCTGAGAGAATGCATCGTTTAGTACAACTATTATTTATGTTAGACGTAGTGAAAGTAAAGTTATCTTCTGAAGGAATCCATTTGAGGCCTAAAATTTTTAAACTATCCTTATCCGAGAAATTTATATCTGCACGGTTTGACTGCGGCACAGAGGCTAACAACTCCTGTGAGTTACTCGCCCATTTTGTAAGGTCGAACCCGCCAGCTTTGAACAAACTTATAAGCTCGCTGGATAATACTTTGGCTTCATCGAGTGAAGGTACCGATGTAGCCAAGTCGTCCATGTACAATTCACGGGAGGCGACCGAAGCAGCGCGAGGATAGCGCTCACTTTCATCAGCTGCGAGCTGAGTCACGGTGCGCATCGCTAAAAATGGACTAGACTTCAAACCGAATGCAACGCGGTTAAATTGAAATTCTCGAACAGGTTCAGCAGTATTGAAACGAAATAATATTTTCTGATATTTTCTATGTTCCCCAGTAACAAGTATCTGGAGATACATTTGTTTTATATCGGCCGTAATAGCAATCGGAAATAATCGAAAATTTAATAATAATAAAAATAAGTCTGCTTGTAAATTACGCCCTGTGTGCAAAATGTCATTAAGTGACACACCGTTATGGCACTTCGCGCTCGCGTCTAGAACGATACGTACTTTAGTCGTATCCTTGTCTTGTCTAACGACTGGGTGATGTGGGATGTAATAACCGTCATCAAATTTTTTATCATCCAAGTTTATTTCCGATAAATAGTTTTTATCTAAATATTCCTGGATCACATTGTTGTAACTTGCACGGAGTTCCGGATCTTTTAATTTAGTATGTTCTAATGCAAGTAAACGCCGATAAGCTACAGAACGGGAATTTCCGAGTACTTCCGGTTCCCTACAAAACGGTAACGCAACGCAGTATCTACCGGTTGGTTCACGTGTAACCTTTGCGGAATATTGCTTCTCGCAATCTTTTTCTTCCGGACTAAGAAATTTTTGTTCTGGTATTTCTTCTAAATTCCAAAATTTATGTAATGACTCATCTAGTGCCACCGAATAATTGTGCCTAGAATTTAAGTCCACTGTAAGAAGTGTTGCGGAATTAACATATTCGGGTGCAGTGCTCTGCGCAATCGATAAAGCGGTAACTTCGCCCATAAGGATATAACCGAATACTGTTTCAATAGCGGAAGGTGCGGGAGGTGCAATAACTTTACCACCTAATAGCAAAAATGGAAATATCTGTGCCCCGAGAAGTAACTCCACTTCCCCGGGTTCATACCAGAGCGGGTCCGCGAGTGGTACATTCGATAAATGCTGCACTACGGAAATGTCAACATTTTCTGTTGGTAATTTATCTGTAATACAATCGACTACTAAAGCGAGTACGTCATATGAATTATGATTAATCTTGGAAGACACTTTTATCTTTACGTAACCTATAATACGTCGCGAAATTGAACCTACTCCTTTAATAAATGAGTTCGTAAGCGGTATAATTTTTAAACCAAGTTTTTTACAACAAGCAGAAGTAATAATATTATTCTGTGAAGCGTTATCAATAAGACATCTAACCGAAATATAATGATTATTATTACTATTAACGTATACTTGAGCGGTTGATAACAAAACTGTAGTTTTTGCCAAGTCATTTTTTATTTTTATGTTGTGGGTATCTGCTCGCGCACAAAGTGAAACACGAGTGTCCGCGGCGATCGCACTAACCGGCGCAGGCGACTGTGTTGGCGTTATAGAATTATCGGACGGCGCAGTACGAGGCGGCTGCGTTGGTTCAGTTGTTATATGCAGAAGAGAATGATGACGTTGGTTACAATTTTTGCAGTTGTGTGATGACTTACAGTGCGATACTTTATGAGTAAAACTAAGACAATTCACACATCCTCTATTGCCTTTAATGAAATCCAAACGCGATTTACTGTTAATTGTTTTAAATAACGGACAATGATAAATATAAGAGTGGTCAGACTTGTTACAATATAAACAAGTTGATGTTTTATTTTTATTAGAACTATTGCCGTAGGTAACAAATGATTGTTGAGTTTTATTAAATCGCGATTGGTTACACACAACCGAATTGTTTTTTGAACCACTGCGCGTATTAGCTGTCGTGCCTCGACCGGGAACCGAACCCGGTACGGTTCGTTCAAAAATTTTTACTTGAGCTCTGATAAATGTTACGCACTCTTTATAAGATGGTATATCACCATGATTTACGGATCTTTCGAACAATTGCGACGTAGACGAATCTAATTTCCTCATAGCCAAATGCAAGAACATGAAATCCTTCAAATCAGGAATTTTTAGACTTTCTAAAGCTGAAACCGAAGCATGAAATGTTTCGATAAAAGAACCTAGCGATTCAGCATTATTTAAAGCGGGTTTTACATCCAGTAAATTTGACATATAATGCGCACCTAATGCCCTCGTGTCCTGGTACTTCTCTACAAGGCTATCCCATATTGAGTTATAATTTTCTTCTGAGGGTATGATACCAGCCGTTATTTTTAACGCGTTACCCGACAAACTACCTATCAGATATTGTATTCTTTGCGAATCGGTAAGATTCAAATTAGAATGTACATTAGCCTTGAATGACGCGTAAAATAGAGGCCAGTTTTCTATATTTCCATCAAATGATGGGATACGGATCGCTGGCAATTTCACTACACTTTTTGTCGTGTTTTGAGATGTAGCAGGCTGCTTCGAGTTCGCCCCGACAATACTACGAACACGTTGTATACGGGTGTAAATATCTTCAAACGCAGTTAGTTGTGAATAATTCAATTTATAATTGGGCTTTATTTGGCTAGTGAATAAATTAATCGAATCTAAATTGTCGCTAAATTCCTGGCGAATTGTAGGTAAAGTTTCCGTTTCTGCCAGAAAATTATCAGTTGAACGAAGCTCAGTTGTTAAAGATACTTTTTTCGATAATTCATATAAAGATGACAAGCGTTGGAATATTGCCTCATTTTTGGCTGTTAAAATATTTATTTTAAATTCCAAATTTTCCATTATAATAATTCGAATGTATTTATATTAAAATGAAACAGTTAAATTTGATTTACGTAACTACCTACGTAGAACCAAGTAGAATGTTCTATGCGCGGGCGTAGCTTACTAATATAAATAACGTAATTTATATGTACGAATATTGTAATTATGATTGTAGCAGAATACACAAGCTATCAATAATTTTATTGTAGATCAGCACGAGGTAATTAGTGCCTAGTGCTTTCTGACTTTAACGTTAACAAAATGGCGGAACCACGCGGAATCGTAAATTTATAGTAAACTTTATATTAGCGGTAGGTATATGAACCTATTTAATGCGGGAATATAATCATTTATTTATGTTAGCGGTAGGTATATGAACCTATTTAATGCGGGAATATAATCATTTATTTATGTTAGCGGTAGGTATATGAACCTATTTAATGCGGGAATATAATCATTTATTTAAGCGATATAAATGTATACCGAATCAAGAGCTATCCGGCTCGAAAAGGACCAAACACTTATGTGGATGCGAACGTCCCTTAATTCGGCGTCTGGAATTTTATTGGTTTGCGGGATTGCGGGCTTACGATTCCGCGAGGTGTTTTTATGCGGTTTTTTATGTTTCTGATGTGGTGTAGCGTGTGATACGTGATGTCCCTGTCTTGGTTTCAAGGATAGGCAAAAGGACTCACCAAACTGGTACACTTTCTTCCCCGAGGATACCACACACCATGTAAAGTTCTTTCTTCGGTTTGTTGCTGGATGCTTGATGGTTGTTTGATGGCAGTGATGGCAGTGCACTGCTAAAGCGGTTTTTTCGCTACGCCGGGCCCGGCTTTTTGGCGGGAAAAGACTCGCGCGCGCGAATGTCTTTGTTATTGAGCTTGTAGTCGACTGAGAGAGAGAGGCCGTTGAACCTTTGAATTCATATATATACGAAGGCCGTTGACGCCCCGCACGTTTTCCTCTCCCCCGCTGGTGTGGTCGTTACAAAAAAAGAAGGGAAAAAAAAGGAGAACCAAGACAGTACATGCTCTTTGTAATGTTTTTTTATTGTGATATAATATTTATTGTAAACTGTTGTGTTTAATGTTTTATTGTGATATGGTATTTACTGTAAACTGTTGCATTTGGCCGCAACAGTATACATATTCGTGTCTGCGGCATCAGAATGCCTAAAGTTTAATTTAGTTTAGGCCCTAAACTAATCGACCGATTTTTTTTGGACCGATTGGCGTCGTGGGTTTAATTTAGCGTTTAGATTATTTTCAAAATAATTAAAATCAATAAATTCGATATATCTTTATTATATATTGCTTTATATTTAATGGTTATTATTTAATCGTTAATGGGTTTATGTATTCAAAAATTCACATCATGAACGGTGAAAGCCGCTGCGACACTTTCACTAGCACTCGCAATTTTTTCGCACTTTCTTATGTCAAACAAATTTCATAAGGATAACAAAAATATTATCTTTAAAACTGCGCTAACTTTATAGAAAATATTGCCTCGGATCCAGTACTTTTTCATACATCATCCAATATGGTAGAGCCGCGCTGTAGCCACTTTTGTCTACAATAGGCTGGCTCGACTGTAGTATCAGGTGCTTTTTATACAATTATTGTTTGTAATTGTATTACAATAACACTTCAATTAAAATTTGAAGAAACCAGCAACAAATAACGATTGATTAAAAAGTAAAAAACAGGCTCATTTATGAACAATTTTTGATCCGAAATCAATATTTCATTGTTCGGCGAAAATAATTAATCTGTGTTGAATAATAAAATTAATTGAAATATACCTTAGAGGAAATGAATAATTAAGGTATCGGGAAGGGGGCAATTTGTGCCTCCGGATATCTCACTCACCGTACGAAACATATAGATTATTTTTAGCAATTATTGGTTCGCATAAAGGCATTGTTCCAGTCAATTAGGTTGCAAAGTACGAGGCGACAACCTATGATTAAATCATTGACGACAACCCATAGTTACATAAAACATCGTACAATACGGAAGAGCAAAGAAAGTGGCAGAAATGTGAATTATGCAGTTGGGTAATAGATGGCGACTCAATCGTTTGACTCGACAACACTAGTTATCTTATTACGAGATTGATACTGATAATTAATTCACAGATGCCAGATTTAATTTCTGGTACATCTAGTAATTTTCATAAAATCTACCGATGTTCTACAGAAAATTACATTTTTTATTACTAATTCTAATGATTTTTTGCGTTGCCAGATCTAATAAAAGTCATATAGGTAATCCGATTTTGGTATCATGAATGTAAATTTTGTAATGTAAGTACTGATTTTTAAACTTAATTTCTCCTGATATTTTCAAATCGTAGTTGACAAAACTGAGTAGTATAAACTAAACACAATACAAAACACGAATATAGTACTATAAACTCACGCCCCTATCTTGGAAGATACAGGTAGCGAAATGCGTAGCGGGCTCACAGTTTGTAGATCTTATCGTAATCACCATATCGCGAATAAATTAAAAGGGGGTTTTCGTATTGAAAAAATATACTTACAAAATGTATTTAACTTCTTGAATTGGGGATCGAACCTAGGACTTCACTAATAGTAATATTCACCAAAATATTAATAAATATATTTTCTGTGGTAGAGCCATGCCGTAGACAGTTTTGTCTACAGCATGAATGGGTTGGCTCAAGCAGCCTGTTACTAATGTTTCACAGAAAACCGACGTAAAATGTTGCGTTTCGTATGGTGAGATATCCGACATCCGAAAACGCTCCTTCTCTCTTTACTCCTAGTTATCCTTTTCCTTTAAGATCGGCAATACGTCCATGATTCTTCTGGTATTAGAATCGGTCATGGGCGATGAAGGTCACTTATCATCAGTTGACCCACTTGCGTATGCCTATGCTATAATAATCGTGTATTATGTTCCTTAATATTATTGTGTGAAGCCAGAGTGATCATTAAAAATTGACAATATAGCAGTTGTTAATGTTTGTCGGCACTGAGATTAAGTAGCGGATGGCATGCAAGCATAATGCCGGCCTTCCAAACTGGGTCACCGTTCACACTGCATGCATATCGAGATTAATCACACTCCAAACGTTTGATATTACGTTTGTGTATAACATAGGTATTAGCTAACGCCTCATCCCCGACGGAGTTAGCAGAGGTGCAAATAGTACTGCGCCCACAGTTCGCCAGCTAGTTTCCGTCAAAAACTTAATAGAATGCAAGCCTATCGCCATATCTATCATACCGGGCAGAAATTCTAATCCCCGGCAACAGATATTAAATATGGCTATTTGAATCGATAACTCCAATACAATTTGTTTTCTCGATCTGGTATTTGAACCCATAACCTTACGCTTTTTTTTTGTACAGCAAGCTACCAATGGACCAATGAGCGTCATTAAAAGTCTTCACTACAACAAGCTACTACTTTACGCCAGTTTTCTGTGAGACAGTGATAGTGACTGGTACTACCCCGGTTCAGCCGGCCCTTTAATGCTGTAGAGTGTTAACGAAACTGTCTAGCGTGGCTCTGTCACTTAGTAATTTTTACTAGTTTTATACAAAACAAATTGAATTTTACTACTTTAAATACTAGCTTACATTATTATGTAGAGACTAGAGAGTAGAGTATACACGTAATAATTAAGTTCGTATTTATACAAATTTCAAATAGGGTCTTTTATTAAATTATTCATTTAAAGGCGTTTCGTTTGTTTTATAAAAATATATCTAATGAGGCCGAGGTATATACGTAATTTAACAATCATCTGGCAGTGGTATCCAATTAACTGTACCTGTGATGTTAACAGTAACGCGTTTTTGCGATATCGGTCCGGTCCGCGGCAAACACAGCGCCATGCGCCACCCGACTGGACCTGCCCCCCGACCGCCTATTCAAAGCGATAGCGATAGCGATAGCAATGCGCGATAGCGATGACAATGCATTGTCTTAATTACTTAAAAATTACTGTCTGTTTACTGTCAAATGTATGGATAAATCATTCGGTCATTGCTTTGGATAATTGCTATAACTATGAATGCAATACAGCTCCATCGGTGGTACGAAATGGCCGTGTGACGTCATAAACTATAACAATGCTCAAAGCTAGAGAGATAGGCGGTCGACCCACTGGCGACGGTCGACGACCCGCAAGCACCCAAGTGTCGTACATACACTTTAAAATCGAATGCCTTGAGATGTCCTAAATCTTATCGTACATATTTTTATTTGACCTGATATTTAAAAATACATAACCAATATAATTCATATGTCTCTGAATGGTAAAAACCTTTTCTCAATTCTTTTCTCAAACTCAGCAAAATAAAATAATCAAATAAATCAACCAGAGATAACAAAAAATCTACAATAATAAAGTGTAAATTGGAACTGAATCCATCTGACACACTAATAGTTTTAAAAAGCTGCTGCGGATTTAAAAAATACACTTTCTACATAAAACTATTCAGGAGTAATTATATTATACCGGTAAAATAGAGCATGTCTTGATAACAGCGAATTTCTCTTGTTTTTCTACATCTATTTTCATATATTTAGACACGGTATACCGTGATTTAGAGCTCTCCTTGCTATCAGATCGACTGACCATATATGACTCTATAGCCATAGTATTTATTTTGTAGTAGTTATATTTTTTAATATACCTTTTTTAACTTGACAAGTGTACGCCATATTATTGGAAATATAAATATCGACAGTTGAGAGACATTGCTATCCTCGACTGACCAATATAGCGTGACTCAATAGAAAGGATTCATCATTATACCACAAATTAAAGAGATATGAGTAACGATGCATGAAGCCAACAAGGAAGTTATTGTTACTCAAAAGATAAAGAGATATTGAAGCCAAACAATACTATCGTACGAGAAGTCATCGATGAGTACAGCGATAACCCTCACACACTCTCCCCAACAGTCACCGACCTTCAAGATCAATTACGAGTAGGGCTGCCATCCAAACAATACCAAGTTACCTGGTTTTTACTAATAACAATACAATGGATAGTATATTTTTAACTCAAAATTTGTACACGACCCAATCTTAGACTTTACAATTAGGTCTACGTACCGTTTACCTTTAAATTAAAAGTTAGAAATGGAAAAAACACCCGACCTCAAAAGGGAGCTTTTGTATTTTTAACGGAATATTTCGCATTACTTAATTAATGCATAAGGCCGACAACCCTATCGATAAGCGATGCTTCATTGTTCCGCTATTCACCTCCCATTGTTTTCACTGTCCGAACCCAGTGTGACTGACCACCGTTATGTGACGAGATATGCATACTAATCAATAATGAGCCTTTAGTAAAAGTTTTATTCACAGCTAATAAACAATACACCGTTGTTCGATGAATAGTCTTACTTATGGCAGTTACTTAAATTCAATTAACACATATTTTTCATACTACCAATAGTGTTTTCAGAGATCAGATAGAAAATTATACTGCCGGATAGGAAACTATCTAACTTATTTAGCATCAACGGCTTATTACGAAGGATTGAGAAAAAAGTAATTGCTTGGTCATAAATCTAGGTTCTAACAATAAAGCCATGGCTAAATCAAGATTCTATTCGATATTTCAATGTCAAGTGTACGCGATTATTTGAGAACCGATACTGTACTGTGCATGGATCATTGGCGAAAGTGGAGACGAGACGCAGCCGGGCGTGACGACAGATTTAAATAATATTATACTTCCTACTTACTAAGTTACTACGTGGCCACAGTGGCCTGAAGGAAATGTTCGCCTCATGGACCTTGCTCGAACTTTCGCTATTTCCCGCCACTTTTTAGCTTGGAGATCGCGCAAGGATCAGCCAATAACTCCAGGCGATCGCCCTGTGTATTAATATTGATATCATATTTTTTGAATCTCGATAAGATTTTTCGAGGGTATGTGAAGTCTGCCAACCCGCATTAGACCCGCGTGGTGGACTAAGGTCTAATCCCTCTCATTCAGTAGAGAAGGCCCGTGCCCAGCAGTGGGACGTATACAATACAGGGTAGTAAAAAAAATCTTTGAACTTTTCCAATTTATTATACGCTATGCTAGCGAAAACATTGGGACGTTATTTTTGAAGTCGAATCCACTGCTGAGTTTATTTATTGTATATTTTTTTTAATTTTGCAGATATATTTGGCGGAGGGTGTTCCCGAAGATCCCCAAACGTGGACGCCTGTCTGATGCGTAGTTTTAATGCCCTGATTGACTATCTGAAAGGCGGAGCGCCTGAGCTCGGCATTGAAGAGGTAACATTACCTTCAAGATATTTGTTTGTAGTAACTTTCCCACACTTTTACAACTACTTCTTAATCAGTAGATTTGTGCAAGTCTCCTAACTATTGCTACTATTTTTCCAAACCCAGAATATTGTCAATACCTTCAGATTTCTTAACATCAGATTAAAGAAACAAAATGTACCAAAATATTAAAGAGTTTATTATTATCTTGATTAGCCTGAATGCTTAGATACTGCTGCTTGTCAGAAATACACAAAGCAACATGTATACGGTTACGATCTTCAATTAGAGGAATAGGGCTTGGCTTCGGGGTATTTAGGCCCCCGGAAATCTAAAATTTTGGAGGAGCATATAAAGTTGTCCGTCAAAATAAAAAATTGCCAGCGACGTAATAACTTTCCCCAAAAGATAATATGAATTACCCCTAAAATATAAAAAAACAAGGAAATTTGCGGCTGTGTACATTTTCTAAAAAATAAATAACTTCTATTCCTAAGTTCGTTTGACCATATATTGAATGTTTCAGGCAGAGCCGGTGGTGATAGATGAATTATCGATCGCACTGGGCAGCGGCCCTGATGGCTACCGAGCCACCTTCACCGACATCCATGCCACCGGAGTCTCTAACATGTCCATCATCAATGTCAGGTATTTATTATCGCCCTATGTATTGAAAGCAGTTAGGAATACATGACATGGTAATGGCAAAGGGTAAACATATTCAAAAGGGAAGCCAAGGCTTGTTAAATACAGATGATTATACTAGACTAGCTTTTGCTCGCGGCTCCGCCCGCGTGAACTTTTAAAATTGACCAAGTTTCATACAAACTTTCATCCCCTATTTTATCCCCTTAGGGGTAGAATTTATGAAAATCCATTCTTAGCGAATGCCTACGTCATAACATCTACCTGCATGCCCGCAAATTTCAGCCCGATCCCTCCAGCGGTTTGGGCTGTGCGTTGATAGATCACTATGTCAGTCAGTCACCTTTGAGTTTTATATATATTTTTTATTTTTTTATTATATACTGCCATTAATATTGTCAATAAGGATTGTTATTTTTCACTTAACTACAATAATAAGTACCTACATTTGACAAGTTTATAAAGGGAAGCCGAAAGGAATCGTGTTGTATGGAACCTGCGCCACTGCACAATAATATCCTCATTATTTACTAATAACAATTTACTCATGTTCTATTAATACCAATAGCGTAGAAAGATAAATTTCTTATTCGCTATATAAGTAGCTACAGTATATTAATTCTGTATTTTACTGTCCCACTGCTGGGCACGGGTCTCCTCTACGAATGACAGGAAGTTAGGACTTAGTCCACCACGCTGGCCGCTTAGTTTGGCTGGCAAGTTGGTAGAATGATGTATAGTGTTATGGAGAATTCTCAAGTATGCAGGTTTCAGATGTCGCTGCCTTTATAGTACTAAAATTTAATTGATGTGCTTCGGCAATGTTCGTATTTTTAAGAATTATTATGAATATAGATTATATACTATTATTGCCCTTTGCAATACCGTAATTATTCCTTTCCTTTAAGTTCGGCAATGATTACATAATTTTTCAGATATTGTGGATATTCATTGGTGATGGAGATCGCTTACCATCCGCTACTACTTCACTACAAAACTACCGCTACAATAATACATCCGAACATTGCCGAAGTACATCATTTATATCGTAATTTGACCCGCCAGTCTAAGTAGGAAGGTAGATTTAACAAAAGAAGAATATGGGAAACTGAAAAACATTAGACACGGACTACAGTACGCCTTGAGCATAATATTTTCTATTATCGCATAACTATTACGAAACTGCCATTGTTTGATGTAGCCTAGAAAAGCGTTGCGAAGTTTAAGCTAAATTATACTCAATACATACGTAATGATAGTGTGTAGCACACTGGCATACTTCATAATAATAACAAAATTATATAATTCAAATTATAGTGCATAATTCTGTCATAATTATTTATGACCTTTGCTTTCTCAATAAAAAACACAAATTTAAAGAATGTATACTGACTTAACTATAGTGCAATGACCTATAAAGTTCAATATCATAATACAAAATGTATGTTCATACACGTAATGTTCTGACAAAATCATAGTACCTTTTCGTTCTCTGCTCCACTCCAGTTACAACTTTTTCTTGTAATTTTCTCCCCTCAACATTGAATATTGTCAGTCAGAAGCAGTATTTTATTAAGTATCTAGATTGTACTCCGTTATTGAAATGACTGGTGACCACATAATAAAATTTATGTAAATATAAACCTATTTTTTAACTATCTAACATAGTTCATATAACATCTATTTATAAGTAAGCTTACATATTATATTCAGATACATGGAGCGAACAGTCAGCCTCCGTAGCGCAGTGGGTAGTAGACGGCTGTTAAGCGCGAGGCCGCGGTTTCGATTCCCGCACCGAGACAAATGTTTGTGCAACCCACAAATATTTGGGTCTGGGTATGTTTTCTCCCAAGAGGGGTTGACGTCAGGCAGGCGACCGGTTGTAAAGAAAACTTCAAGTCAAAACTTTCTGTAACATGTGTTAAAAAGCATGTTGGCCCGACCCGAATACAAGTGGGATAAGGGTAGGTGGAAGCAGATATAGAGCAAGCGTCAGTTTATCATGTCTTTCGTATTGATATTCTCTTAATTATAATAATAGTGCTTCATTATTGTCATTCATTCAAACAGTGGTGCTATTCCGGCCAAGTTAAAACTCCCACGTTATATTTTATTAATTTCGTCGCGGCAGTATTACAACTTCTGAGGCTCGTCGAGCTTTACCGCTCGGTTTCAGCAAAATCCTTGTCTAAAAAGTTACAGTTACCGATGAATAGACAGGATAATCGCGTACCCCGATTAAGCCGATCTATTTATGCTCTAGACAAAACTGTCGACAGCATGACTCTACGCTTGCAAGAGTCGGTTCGGTCCAGACTGTATGTAACCTAGCGCTGTAGACATTTACAATTCCATAACAATAACACTATTATAATTACTTTACAAAACGTTATACATACATAAGCTCACGCATATCTCCCAAGGCGTAGGCAGAGGAGGTGCAACTAGTGCTGCACCCACGATTCGCTTTGCTCGTTTCCATTACACAAAGTAATAGATGGCAAGCCTATTGCCGGGCACAAACTCAAATCTTAGGCAACTTAGTAATTTTACAAATTGATAACTCAAACACAATTTGTGATTGCCCGACGAACCAGAGAACAACACAAACTGAATTAACAACATATTTGTAAAAAAAATCACTTATTTTCTAGAATCATCACATCATGTACCAAAACTAGTGAATCTAGAATAAAATCGTTGATAATCTTACAACAGGTACTACATTTGACAAGCCATACAAATTATAAATAAGCCCTTAAACTGTATCTTACTACTTTATTGTTAGCAAACCGTTGGCTTGGCAAATTATTGGCTTAATAAATAACGATCGTCGAGAGTTCATTTAAAAATATAAAGTCGTGCCCGTTAGATACTCCACGGAGCATTGGCCAGGTTGAAATTCTTTGAAGAGCATTTTATTTTTACGATTTGCAAACACCTTCCAGTTTTGTGTGTGTATAAGTAATATGCAAATTACAACGTCGCTACGGGAAAATCTTTTCAACTTCAATTTAGTTTTTCATTGCTAATATATTTTTTAATTAAATGTTTTAAGCATAATTTACACATTTTTTGAAGTGATAACTTCTTATGGGAGGGTGAACCGAAACGTTCCGTAACGCGAGCGGTCCATCGACCAGCCAGCGATAGCCGACCTCCCAGGAACATCGATTATTTCGAAGTCCCAGGTGGCGTCACACAGTGACCAGTCAGCTTGGACCGGACTTTGACCGGACTTCAACCGGACTTTGACCGGACTTTCACCGGACTATGACCGGACTTTAACCGGACTTTGACCGGGCTATAACCGGAGTTTGACCGGACTTTGACAGGTCTTTGGCCGGACTTAGACCGGACTTCGACCGGTATTTGACCGGACTTCGACCGGTATTTGACCGGACTTCGACCGGTATTTACCGGACTTCAACCGGACTTTGACCGGACTTTGACCGGACTTTGACCGGACTTTGACCAGACTTTAACCGGGCTT
The DNA here is from genome assembly GCA_949126905.1 of Amorpha juglandis. Taxonomy (NCBI): domain Eukaryota; kingdom Metazoa; phylum Arthropoda; class Insecta; order Lepidoptera; family Sphingidae; genus Amorpha; species Amorpha juglandis. The sequence goes on from OX421368.1 coordinate 4,808,069, forward strand.
CGACCGGATTTTGACATGACTTTGACTGGACTTTAACCGGATTTTGGCAGGACTTTGACCGGTATTTGACCGGACTTTGACAGGACTTTAACCGAACTTTGACCGCATTTTGACAGAACTTTGACCGGTATTTGACCGGACTTTAACCGGATTTAGACCGGACTTTAACCGGATTTCGACCGGACTTTGACAGGACTTTAATAGGGCTTTGACCAGATTTTGACAAACTTTGACAGGACTTTGACCGGTATTTTACCAGACTTCGACTGCACTTTAAACGGAATTCGACTGGACTTTAAACGGACTTCGACTGGACTTTTATAGGACTTTGACCGGATTTTGACAAGACTGACAGGACTATGACTGGACTTTAACTGGATTTTGGCAGGACTTTGACCGGTATTTGACCGGACTTTGACCGGTATTTGACCGGACTTTGACAGGACTTTGACCGGGCTTTGACCGGATTTTGACAGGGCTTTGACTGGATTTTGACCGGACTTCAACCGGACTTTGATCGGACTTTGACCGGACTTTAACCGGACTTTGACCGGACTTTGACAGGACTTTGACAGGGCTTTGACCGGATTTTGACAAACTTTGACAGGACTTTGAATGGACTTTAACTGGATTTTTACAGGACTTAGATCGGACTTCGTCCGGACTTTGACCGGATTTTGACTGGACTTTGACAGGACTTCGACCGGACCTTGACCGGAATTTGACAGGACTTTGACCGGACCTTGACAGAAGTTTGACAGGGCTTTGACATGACTTTGACCGGACTTCGTAACGTAACGCGTTACGGCGCCACTCTGGCTTCCCTTTCTCTCACGCATACGGAGCAGTAGGCAGGCTCTTCCGCTCTCACTTTAACCCACATTAGTTTAAGTTATCACTTCTGTCGAGCGTCCCGAGACGCACACTTTTTTATTATTTTTACTATACAAAGTATTTTATATTTTGTATTATTTTTAAGGCATTTTAATATTTATCTAAATATTTATGAAATGACTATATCTAGTTACTTCCAGTCTAGCCTAATTCTGCTGACGGTCGAGAGACGTTGCGATTGGTATTATATTTGGACTGCATTGTTTTAGCCATTAGTTGGACTTTACCTTGCCAGGATAAAGAAAAATAACTTCCATATGATATCAATGCATACACTATACAAATAAGTTTTGTCGATTATGCGAGTCACGTACGGTGATTCACGCAGTATTGTTCGAAAACTTTACGACCATGGTTGAAAGACAAAGCGACCAGCTCCACGTGTTTGTTCATCACTTAATGTTTAACAGCGAAGTCAATATTTGATTCATGGACACGCGCAAAACAGCCAATATTTTTTTCTTTATAAAACAACACTTGAACATAAATTATAGAAGGAATAAGGATTTTAATAAGGATTGACAACTTCCGTGGCTCAGCAGGAGTAGCCGATAGAACGAGAGGCCGTAGGTTTGATTCCCGCACCGACACAAATGTTGGTGTGATCCTCAAATATTTGGTGTGGTATTCTACAGGTAGAAACAAATATTTTAAACAAGCCCTCGTAGTTCCTTACACTCACAATACAAGTCAACCTAATGGGTTGGTAAAGGGTCAGGATTCTGTGTGTGACTGTTGGGTGTATTATTTTTAACTGCATTGAAATGACTGTTTTTTTATTATGCTGATAGCCCGACTGTATTCCGCTTCACTATTTTTTTGGGTGAGGGCTTTAAGCACTCTCAACCCTTCAGAAATTATTAAAAACAGATTACAACAATGATACTTTTAAATGTAATATCAATAAACATATTTTCGTGACGTGTCGGAAACCGTTACGATTATAAAAACATTATAGTAATATGTTTGTGAAACTTCCTTATACAATTCCGAGAACATTGCAGGTTTGCGCAACGAATGCTTTCTCTTTGAGAACAGGCTTTGCTCTGGGATGCTCTTAAACCACTTTAATTGACAAATCTTAACTTTCTGTATTAAATTGGGTTGCTACGTAAACAAACCAAAACTTTCGCTCTTTTTAACCTACTTCAACAAAGAAGGTTCTGTATTTGTATTTGTTTTATGTATGTTTCGCAATATTTCTGCTAACTGCGCACTCCGACTTGCCTTTATTAATTGTTAGTATACGGAAATATACTCTATCGTAGGTACTATACCGGAATATACTTTACATCATCAGGTCGGATCTTGAGACGCATCAGTTCCAGCTAACACTATACAGTCCCCACATCAGTACGCGCGCGCGGTACCAATCCTCAGGAGTTTTGCTACTTGTACGAGCGTCGGGCGGCGGAGACTACTGGGGCGAATATGGTAATATTTGTTATATTATCTTCGATACATTTGCAGCTTGATTGATGAAACGAGCAAGTCATGGTAAACGACCAGCTTGCTTATAAACAGAAGCTACGCCACACAGAATTTTGAATTACAAAGTACTGGCTGGCATTCCCCAATAGCCCCTTGGGTAGGCACAGGTGTAATATACTCACATTTCGCCGACTGTATTTTCGTCCCGTGGTGTGATAGGAGGCGAGCTCATCGCCATACCGGGCACAATTGCAACCTCCGGGCTGATACTGAACATTTCCTATAGAAAAACTTAATATCACTTTATCCGTCTCGGGATCAGTTCCGAGACCTCAACACAGCAGTCGTACTGTATACGTAATACAACTGCGCACACGAGGCAGCCTCTTTATGCAAGCACGGCAAGGTGACTGCACTACACCTGATGGTAAGCGCAGTGTATTCCAAAAAAACCAGTGGCCACCGACAAACAACGAGTTTATTGGTGGTAACCAGAAACATAAATGCCTGTATAAATGCTTCTTCACAATCCGAAGAGGGAAGAAGCAAGTCCAGGAACCTGCGCCAAGACAGGCGGATGACTGATGCAGACACTTCCAATTAACCATCAAGCCATGTCGCAAGCCCCTCGGGAGAACCGGATATATTAGCCACTGGCTGATCCTGGAACGTGATCCACACAAGGTGTGTCGGTCACTACGGCAGATTTTAACATCATGTGTACGATGGTCCCTATCCGGGCGGGTACGAATATCCTACCACGAGTAATTTAATATTAGTATGAGTATATATATATAGCCACATAGCTCGCAGAGCCGACAACCGATGGGGCAGAAAGGTTCTGGACGTCCGCCTACAAGGTGGACAGACGACCTGATAAAGGTCGCTGGAAGTCGCTGGATGCAGGCCGCTTCCAACAGGTCGGTCTGGAAATCTTTGGGGGAGGCCTATGTTCAGCAGTGGGCGTCTTGTGGCTGATGATGATGAGTTTATAATCCTTCCATGTGATTGTTTTCGCAGATGGTGTGAAAGCTAAGGTGTACTTCCGCGGCGAACCATACGAGCGCGACGGTCGCACCTACCTCAAGCTGAGGGTGCTCAAACTGGACTTCAGTGTGAAGGAGATCGAAATGGGAGTACGGAACTTGCAAAATGGAAACTCTGTGCTGCGTGAGTTTATATTTACTTAACTAGGGCCATACTGGCACAACACAGACAGTATGGTCACTCTACAGATAAACGAATATAGAGGTCCAAAAACTATTCCATTCTATCTACACTTCTACACAAATATTATAAAGAGGAAAGATTTGTATTTTTGTATGTAACGTATAAACTTAAAAACTTCTGGACTGATTTGAAAAATTCTCTCACCATTAGAATCCTACGTTATTATCCTACGTTAATATAGGGTACGTTTTATCCTGGAAAAGCAGATCACACAGGCGGAGCCGCGAGGAAAAGCTAGTGTTTTATACGTTACTATACTTGTTGCCCGTTGCCGGTTGTGGAAGTCATACAAATCCACTCACTTTCAAATCATAATAGGTAGGCGGACCCTGCCATGAAGCAAGGATAACGCCAGACAGGAAGAAAGAAATCGAGAAAGTAATGAGGAAATTAGTCAAATTTAGTAAAAATATTTTTTATAGCATAGCCCGGCAAACGAGCAAGTAGGTCATCTGATGTTTAGTGATCTCCACCGCCCATGTACGCCCAAAATACTCGAAGAATCTCGGGCGCCGACCTTGAAAGAAAGGGATAGTTAATGGATTGGGCAGGGAAGGGGGATTTTAACCCTCCGTCTCACTCATCGTACGAAACGTAGCAGCAAACCGCTACTCTACGTCAGTTATTTTTTTTTTATAGCATAGGCCGGCAAACGAGCAAGTGGGTCACCTGATGGTAAGTGATCTCCACCGCCCATGTACGCCCACCATCAGAAGAATAATGGGCGCGTTGCCGACCTTAAGGGAAAGGGATAATTATGGATTGGGAAGGGGAGGGGATTTGGGCTTCCGGATATCTCACTCACCGTACGAAACCGTCGGTTTTCTGTGAGACAGTGGTGACGACCCGATCGAGCCAGCCCATTCATGCTGTAGACAAAACTGTCTACAGCTTGACTTTACCATTCACAAAAATCTAATTGAATAATGCTGTAAGCATAATAAGAAATGATATTGTGCTCACAACAAAGAAGAAATGAATACCTATATTTATTTATTTTTTAAAATATTGAAACATACCTGAAAATAATTAAAACTTTTATCAAATGTTACAGAGGCAGCACTGAACCTGTTCATCAATACGAACGCACAAGAACTCCTCAAGGAGATGAAGCCAGAGCTGAAGAAAGATCTCGCAGACAAGATGTCGCGTTACCTGGATCGCATCCTGGACCAAATTCCCTACGACGACTGGATAAAAGACTAAGCTACTGCCTAAATATTTTAGATATGTCTAATGTACATAAATCTAGAGAGTTTTCGCAAATTAGTGTTGAATTATCAAAATAATGTAAGGGTGAATTTAAAAATAATTGTGAAACGGCAAACTTTATTAATTTATAAAACCATTAAATGTTGGAAATTGAAATATTCGCTCAATGTGGTAGAAATTTTAATTCGATATAGTATCACCAATTGTGGTAGAAATTTAATGCACTTCTACAATTGGTGTTGATAGCAAATAAAAATATAGCTTTGATAAGAAATGACATAATTTGTGCAATTAATTGTTTGTACAATTTACCTATTTATTTTTGCATTTAAGTACGATTTTAAAGAATTTTATACATATCATAATGATGGCACGGCAACATTATAATTGTAAAGACAATGTTGCTAGTTTATAATATTCTCACTGGGTAACCGGTTAAGAAACTTTTTACTAGTTTAGTACTATTTTTTGTGATTTTATACGGAATATCGGAAAACAGATACGACAATTCGTAATGCTACAATTATTCTTAATGTTAAGTAATTTATTTAGAGAAAGATATTAGTCGGTAGGTTTAGTTTGGACTCGATCTACGTTCTCTATAATATTGTATAGCGTAAGTTTAAGTTAATACAAAGTGGAAATAAAGTTACATAAACATATTGTGTATTATTTAACATAATTTGGCTGATTTTATGGGATAGGCCTTTAACGAGCAAGTGGGTCACAAGTGGTAAGTGATCTCCATCACTCATATACCAGCCCATAATACTAAAAGGAGGATGGGCACATCGCCGATCCTAAAGGAAAGGGTTTATAAAGTACATTGTTCTGACCCCACACTAGGTTAACCTGTATCAAGAACTACTAGGGACTTGCGGTCCTACAACACAGAAAAAGAAAGAAAAACATTTATTGGCAACCATTGGGTGGTAAAAGTTTAACAATATAAGTATCAAAACAATAGGTAAATAAAACAAAAGACGAACAAAAACAAGTGTGTACGGTATATGTCCCACCACAATAGTGCCGAGAGGATCTAGATCAGCATGATGCCAAACAATAAAATTGCTTGGCGCTGATTTTCATCCAGACCCTAGCAACAACATTTGCCTCAGTGTGGAAATCTAACTCTCGGCCTTCGCTTCGCAACCGGCTACTCACTCACTGCGCCAAGGAAGATGCATACAAGACATACGAAGTGCGAATTGCCACATCACACATCATATCGTTCTCTATCAATGAGTAGTAGTAGTACATACAAGGATTGTAAAACCCGGCATCCACGGCAACAATGTATTTTATTGCACGTTTCAAACTTTCACTTGCAGTACTGCGTAATGCCATTAACAGGGTAATTACATACGTGTAATTTAATACCAGCCCTTATATACGCCTCACTACTGGGTACGCCGTCCGCTTCTAATGAGAGAAATGAGGCCGTAATCCACCACCACTAATCTGGCTTAATGCAGTTTGGTAGCCTTCACATACCGTCGAAGTTTTTATAACGAAATATATGACATGCAGATTTCCTCACGATGTTTTCTATCGTCGTTAAAGTGAAGGAGAATTCACAGTGAATACTCACGTTATCTTCAAAAGGCAGAGGTGTATGACCTGAGGATGGTTTGGAACCCACAACAACTCTCTCGACAGACGTACTACGGGGCTAGGATATTACTGCTTGGAGATACTGTACGTATGATAATTGATCATAATATGATATAGTGTGACTATAGTCATTTAAATTTGAGCTTAAAGACGAAATTTCATAAGATTTTTATATAAACATACAATCGTTGAAATGAATAGCTCCGAAAACAATCCGGTCATGTCTGCAGATGTACGAAAGGTCTGTGGAGGAGACACGTGTTAAAGTGGAGACCGCACTTAGACAGGTGTAGAGGCAATACGCCGTGCTACAATACAATGAAATGACGCGATGACTTGAAAAAGATGGTGGATGAATGCCTACTCACCAAGACCGGGATAGTTGACACCCACTTGGGGACCTACGTTCAATAGGTGACGGCATAAAAATAGTTTTGACGGAAAAAACCCTAAAATTCTCGAACATGTTGTTTTATAACATATGAAGATTCCAAACCCGAACATTTTGTTTCAGTCGTTTTGATACTAGGACAAATCTGGGAAAAAAAAGACAAATCCAGGTAGTGGCACATATGGCAACTCATAAATTGGTACAATCTTAGTGCCTGTGACTAGTTCATTGCAACGGTAACTAAAGGCAAGGCAGGCTTATCAAGATACAGACAGAACATCATGAAAATTTTGATAGCTTAGATTATTCAACCCACACATTTATATTACACACACACGGAATAAAATCTATTACTTTATTCATTCAGTCCCACTACCGAAATCCTGAAATAGGCTTTTAGGAGGAAAAATCATGCTCTACCAAATGCATATTTTTTTTGTTACTAGCCCTGTATTATACATGTCCCACTGCTGGGCACGGGCCTCCTCTACTGAATGAGAGGGTTTAGACCTTAATCCACCGCGCTGGGGTCATACGGGTTGGTAGACTTCACATACCTTCGAAAAATGCATGATTAGTCTCAAATATTAGAAAAAAACATTAATTACATTGCAAACTGTTAACAACACTTAAAGCGATTTTCTTATAGCGTAGGGAGGCAAACATGCCAGTGGGTCACGTGATGGTAAGTATCTCCGCCGCCCATGCACGCCCATAATATCAGAAGAATCATGGACACGTAGCCGAAATTAAAGGAAAGGGATAATTAAGGGATCGGGAAGGGGAGGGGATTTGGACCTCTGGATATCTCACTGACCGTACGAAATGCAGTAGCATGGCGCTACTTTACGTCGGTGTTCTGTGAAGTATAGGTATCAACTCGCTCGAACCGGCTTATTCACGCTATAGACAAAACTGTCTACAGCGTGGCTCTGCCATGTGACAATTGTTTTCAAGTAACTGATATTTTACTTCAATACTTAATAATTAACTTGTTTCTAATTTTTTAACATAACATTACATCATGCTTTTGCTACAATGCCAGAACATAATTTGTCATGACATCTAATTTCATAACTAGATGCCTTGGTATTGAACTTCTTTTATAGTAGCAGTAGTCTGCAAACAAGCACGTAGATCACCCGATGCCTGGTGACAAGTAATTACCATCATTTATACATACATATGCATTCACACCTGTTATCCACTAAGGTGCAAGCAGAGGTGTAACCAGTACACCCACATTCCGCCGAGCATTTTTTTTTTATCCGAGCACGGCAAAGTGACTGCACTACACCTGATGGTAAGTGTAGTGCAGTCCAAATCACCAGCGACCACCAACAAACAATGAGTTTATCGGTGGTCACCAGAGGCATGTCGGCCTATAGAGGAAAGAAGCAAATCGAGGGGCCTCCGACAGGACAGGCGGATGACCGATGCAGGCACAGTAATACAAAGATACCCCTATGCCCGCTCCAATCAACCATCAAGTCATGTCGCAAGCCCCTCGGGAGAACCGGATAACATTAGCTGATCCACACAAGGCGTGTGGATCACTATGGCAGGTTTTAATACCATGTGTACGGTGGTCGCTATCCGGGCGGATATGAATATCCTACCACCAGCGTATCTCCGTCCCATGATATGATAGGGGGCGAGTCTATCGCCATTTCGGGCACAATTCCAGACTCCGGGCTGATACTGAGCATTTCGTGATAGAAAAACTCAATACCACATTTACCCGACCCGAGGATCGAACCCGAGACTTCAGCACAGCAATCTTACCGCATGTGCAATACAACTACGCCACCGACGCAATTACTATCATTTATGAACACTCATAATCAAGAAATCAAGGGAGTGTTGTAAATCTTTAAGGAAAGTAATGTTTTTTTAAAGATTATGTTTTAGAGTTTTGAACTGATAGAGCCATGCTTTAGACCGGGTTAATAAGCACTGTCTCATATTAGATGAGCGAAGAAGACTAAGGTGTGGTGCAAGGATCGCAGGAAGTTCAAATCCGTTGTCTCTGCCTACCCCTATGGGAAACAAGACGAGTGATTGCATATATGTATGTCTCTAAAACCCAACTGAAATGATTGCTTACATACCATACGTAAACAACAGAGAATTTCCTAAGACTTCCTATGAAATATGTTCACCTTCCAAAAGCGGAACAAAGAATACTCCGGTGCTTACATTCTACGAAGGAAAATTCCTATAACTCATTCACATTGCTATAACTCGTACAAAATCACGAAACAATATTTGGCTGAATGTATTAAGTGCAGCAGCGTCTGTATCTGTCGCAATCTCATCTAAATGCCTTGGTAGGGGCCAGCACTTTCGCACATTGCACCGTAGTCACTATTCACTTGGCTGTACGAGCCACTCAGCGTTAAACAAAAATATATATTTAGCACATTGTACTACATAAAAATATAATTTATTAGTGAAAAATCTATTAAATTAATATTGGGCATTGTTAATTCGATTACATTATTATAATTAGTAACAATGCGGTCGTTTAAATATTTCATTTGTGTAAGTGCATTTGTGATTTGCTGTTTACGAAGTACGAACTCTGCTAATGAAGCTAACGACATTGGTAAGTAATTAAATATATTTTGTTTAAGTTTATGAGTGGTAGAGCCACGCTATTAACAGTTTTGTCTACAGCATGAATGGGCCGGCTCGGCCGGGTCGTTACCACTGTCTCCCAGAAAACCCACTGCTGGGAACGGGCCTCCTCTACTGAATGAGAGGGGTTAGGCCTTAGTCCACCACGCTGGCCTAATGCGGGTTGGCAGACTTCACATACCTTCGAAAAATCTTATCGAGTTCTCAGGTATGCAGCTTTCCTCACGATGTTCCTTCACCGTTAAAGCAAGCGATAATTAACAATTAAAATCATACCACCATGTCATACCACCTTTAAAATCTCATTTTTTGCCAACTGTCTCAATATCTGAGTGATCGCATCATATTCGTAATCGAACCCAAACTACTCCACACAACTTATCTCATACTGTGAGTAAACATTAACCCAACGACTCTCACAAGACATATTGATGAAATAACCAGTACAACATCAAAATCTCACGCAATCTTACATCGTGGTATATAAAACATATTCATTGACATAGTTTGGTATAAAACTGCGTTTGACGCAACGCTGAGGTGAGTTGGGCAAGAGATCACCAACATCCTCAAGGTGTGGACAAACAATGTTGCGAAGGCCCAAGGTTAATCAGCCGTTTCATGGCACTTAACCAACGTTTATGGTATGCACTATGGCAATAAGGTGTGAGGTTTCGATGTAATATGGGTTAAAACCTAGACAATTGATAAATTAAAACCTAGATTTTAGGTATTTTTCAACACTTGACCAGTATAAAGTTATATAGAAAAAAACCCACGAAAAAAGTGTCTCGTTCATGCGATTCGCGTTCCGGGATCAGCCAGTGTATATCCAGTAAATTCAGGCCGCATAATAATTCTGCGACCGTCGATGGACGTAATGTCTATCGACGGTCGATATTATGTATGGACTGCACTGTACTTAACATTAGGTCCAGTTTAATTACTTTGCAGTACCAAGATAATTAGTCTGTACAGTGGCTTTTGGAATTAAGGCTAAGTTTAGGGAGTCCCGTACAACTGGATACATGATTTTGGGTATTTGAATTTGATCATTTTAATTTTATTTGCCTTTTTTGAATAACACTTAAATTACGAATAGCAAATCTAAATACTATCTATACTAATAATAAAGCTGTAGAGTTTGATTGTTTGTTTGTTTGTTTGTTTGAACGCGCTAATCTCAGGAACTACTGGTTCGAATCGAAAAATTCTTTTTGTGTTGGATAGTCCATTTATCGAGGAAGGCTTTAGGCTATATAATATTACGCTGCGACCATTAGAAGCGAAGCATCAGTGAAAAATGTTGCAAAAGCGGGGAAAATTATTCATATTTGAAGGCTTCCGTTGCTAAGCTACCCAAATAATATTATTTGAAGGCTTCCGTTGCTAAGCTACCCAAATTTATACTAATATTATAAAGCTGTAGAGTTTGATTGTTTGTTTGTTTGTTTGTTTAATCACGCGGGCGGAGCCGCGAGCAAAAGCTAGTCAATAATATCTATCTGCATCGTGTCAATATACTGTCATACACAGTGGTTACTTAAACATTTACTAGTATGACTATTGCGTGGTCTCACAATGGTCAAGGATACTGGAAACATTTAAGTCTATGATCATAATATTTTATTTTATGCTAAGACTTACTAGGTAAGTTACCCATGGACACTTTGACCAAATTTTGTAATCCTATTAATATTATAAACGCGAAAGTTTGTAGGTATGGATGGATGGATGTATGTTTGTTACTCTTTCACGTTAAAACTACTGAATGGATTTTAATGAAACTTTTCAATAATATAGCTTATACATCAGAATAGGACAGGTTACGTTTTTTTATGTTTTCAAAATTCAACCCCTGAAGGGTTTAAAAATGGGATGAAAGTTTGTATGAAAAATCTAAACCGCTGAACCGATTTCAATGAATTTTGGCACAAATATAGTTGATGACCCAGGGTTACACATACGGTTTTTTTTTCTTTAAATTTCAACCCCTAAAGGGCCCTTTACTTACAATATATTGTATTCAGATAGTCCGTTCCCGTGGGATCTAAATACAAATTTACATTCACGCGGACAGGGTCGCGAGCAAAAGCTAGTAAATAATAGTTTTTTGAGTGGTAGAGCCACGCTGTAGATAGTTTTGTCTATAGCATGAATGGGCCCGCTCGATCGGGTCGTTACCACTGTCTCACAGAAAACCGACGAAAAAATAGCAACTTGCTTTGTTTCGTACGGTGAATGAAATATCCGCCCCAAATCCTCCCTTCCCAATCCCTTAATTATTCCTTTCCTTTAATGCCGGCAACGCACCCATGATTTGTCTGGTATTGTAGGCGTACATGGGCAGTGGAGATCACTTACCACCAGGTGACCCGAAGACCGGTGACCGGTGACCCCGTGACCGTTCTATGCTATAAAAAAACAATGAAAAAATTTTACTCAAACGCTTTGTAAATTATTTCAGTTTAAAGTAAATCTACAATCCCTCTCAAAAATGTGTGTAATTTAATACCTCCGTTATTATAAGTTTAAATTTCATTCCGTAGCCTATGTAGGTATCTACGTATCTTAGACGGCGATAAGATGTAAAATTAAAATTTGATAGGGTTAAATGTGGTCGGTTCTAAGTTTTTATGGACATACAATATTAATGTCTGAGGGAACAATAAAAAAAGTTGCGTGAGCGAAACCGTGGCCAGAAGCTAGTTTATTTTCGAGCGACCGGAACACGATGATGAAGAAGAAGAAAATTGAGACTCATGTCCGCTTGATATTAAAACTTATGTAAATCCCCCCACATTTGAATTTTGTTTGTAGTACCTTATTGGGTAGTATGGGCTAAGCGCTGCTCGCTCTACGCGCTCTACCTCAAAAACGGACAAGCGTATAAATAATGTTTGAAATATTTTTTTAGAGAAATGTGCGCTCAACAATACTTATTATTGGTGCAAGTATTGTTAAAATCATGGAAAGCGAGATATTTACAAAAATCTGATTTTTATGACGTTTGACCTTGAATATCTTAGGACGTAGACAAGATTATATGCGACTTTTGAGACAACTTTTAAAATACCAAAATAAAAGTTTATAAAAAGATTTATATACAAGTTTACAGCTTACTAGATCTCATTACGAGATTGACCATTTTTTGGTTTAAATACCTGCACTACTGTTCGTGTTAACAAGTTACACTATTTTTTAAGAAATAAATTGATTCACAAAGAACACAATTCACTATCAATTAGCATAATAATATCAAAAATAAGATCACCACAAAAAATTCAATACAACAGTACTGGGATGTGAACGGAGCGATCTCCGTCGCTCCAATTCGACATACTTTCGATCGCGCTCTTGTAATCGTTACATAAAGATGTTATTCCACAATGTTTATGGAATTCGGAATGTCCAAACTACACTCATGACGCCGAACGAACATCCGCTGCAATTCCCATTTGTCCAACATATTTAGCAACTACACAGAGTAGTACGTACACATTTTACAGGGTGGTAGGTCCCTCGTATGCGAGAGGCCATCTGGGTTGGTATACCACCGCTTTGTCTATTTCTGCCGCCAAGCAACAGTGTGCACTGTAGTGTTTCGGCTTAGAGGACATTGAAGTAAGTAAAATTACTGGGCATTATGAGACTTAACATCTTATGTCTCGGGGTGACAAGCGCAGTTGAGTGCCATGTAATTCAAAGTTCTGCGTGGTGTTGCTTCTGTTTATGGGCAGGCGTGGCACTTACCATCAGGCGAGCGCCTTGCTCGTCTCGTAATTCAATCAAATAAAAAAAGCAGTTTTTCCTCGCGGCTCCGCCCGCGTGATTTGCTTTTTGCGGGATAAAAAGTAGCCTATGTTACTCAGTGATAATGTAGCTTTCTACCGGCAAAAGAATTTTGAAATCGATCCAGTAGTTAGTGAAACGCCCAACGCGTAGGTAAAAGCAACGATAGTTACCCTAAGTTTACTTAAAAATAAATAAAGATAATTACGCCTATTAGCGTTTTCTTCGAATTCTATTAATCCTCAGAGACGACAATTTCTGTATCTACCATCTACCAGTGTGCAAATAATTTAGGCTGGATTGCACCATGATAGCTGTTAAAGTTAAGGTTTATGTCAAATTTGACGATAACATTAACGCTGACTTTAACAATGACTGCGGAATGCAGGGTTGGATTTAGGTACGTTGAAAAAGATAGTACAAAAAATGAAAAGGATAGTATTTATAAAAAAATTATAATACACTTTCATTATTTTTAATTTAACTTATTATGTAGTCATTAAAATCAACACCAGGTATGGCAAAATTTACCCCTCTTCTAAGTTTATCAGTTCATGAATATAACTTTTAGGAAGATCTTCATCCTTGGCATTTAATCTCATCAACATATCCTCAGTAGGAATAAAATCAGTACAATTCCCACTTTTGCTACCGCTTAGCGTCACAAGACAATAATATGGCGTCTATGGATTGTGTTGCCAGTTTGTTTCGTATTTTAGTCTTGGTAAGGTTCACTTTACTGAATATTCGTTCGCAGTCGGTATTTGCATGTGGAAGTACTAAACAATCTAGGACAAATTTTGATATTTCTTTAAACGGCCTATCATTTGTATTATTTTACACAAAAATTCACAAGCGATTGTTGTACCTTTGATTGAATTTGGAATGGAATGGAAGGAACGAGATTAGTGGAAATATAGAAGTGTACTGCGGACGATAATCGGGGAATCCCCGGCCATCGACACAGAAAACATCGCAAGATCAGAATTCGGTCGGATACACGCACGGTCGAAATATTCATATGACGTAAAACTAAGCATTCGGGACAAAACTTTAAATTATAGTATTTTAGCGTACTATCCTTAGATGTGGATAGTATATAGTACAAAGGGTGAAATTATAGTATAAATACTATAATTATAGTACAAAATCCAACCCTGGCGGAATGTGTTGCACCATCGTATTCTTTGGCATAGTTATAGTTATCAGGGTTACAAGTGAAATGAGATCTTATTTACCCCGAATCAGTGACAAGAAATATTTTTAAATATGGCAATAACTAGATAAAAATTCAAATGACGCTGTCAATTGACTAATTTTGCTCAATGTAACTGTGTTTATATCTGCAAAAGTTTTATTTACAATAACGTGTTTGTGAATTGTGAGTATGGTAATATTTGTTTTAAAGCATGGAAAACAACTTGTTTGCAAACATTAAAACAAAGTAACTAGCCAACCTATCATTGCGTGGTAATATTTATTCCTATACTTGTAGCGTCCTAATTTTTAAACTGATGTTGCTATCTTTTGTAAAGTATGTGAATTATGTAATTAAATTAAGGGGTTACATGGGTTTCACGGCTTCAAAAAAATCATTTTTTTTATTGTATTATTAAATTCTACAACATCTTTAGAATATTGAACCATCTGACAGCTATTTAACTTTAATAATAGCTTTAACCGGCGAATCTTTGGCAGTTACTGTTAACAGCTAAAGTTATGACGTAATCTAACATTTGTCAAATGGTGCAACTCATTTTTTGCTTAAGGCCCAGCACACACGGTGAAACGCAACTGCAACGAAACCCTTTTGAAATTATTGGTTTGAAACCAGTTTCAATCGTTTTCCACACACGCCGCAACCACAATCTGATGAAATTAGTCATACTCATTTCGCTTTTGAGAACGGACGTCTACAAAATGTTAGTGACGAAGACGTTGTGGTTATATATTTGTACCTACGACAAAGAAGGAAGCGTAAAAGAAGAAGTATGTGGATACATCCCTACATTGAGAACAAATATCAACTGCCGTATGTTTGTGGCTGCCAAAGAATTACAACAAACTGATAGAAATTTCATGGATTTTCAACTTCCAACACAAATTGAATGTTTTTATTTTCGTCGTCAGCCATTTTGGAACCAAAAAGGCGCGAAATCCACAACGAACGCAAACACCAGTTTCCTGCACGCCGGTTTCATAGCAACTGATTTGCAACGCGTTTCAAACCGGTTTAAAAATGGTTGCGTCATGTGCGGTCTCACCTTGGAGTCTATGGCATATACTCAAATGAAACTCAAAAGTAACTAGAAGTTGCAGTTTCGTTGCAGTTGCGTTTCACCGTGTGTGCTGGGCCTAACCGGTACTTTAACATGTTTGTTATTGTTAAAGTAAGATGGTGCAATCCAGCCTTAATCATATAATTGACAAATAACGTTAACAATGATGAGTGTGGCAGATAATGGTGTAAAATGAGTAGAAACAAGTGAAGAAGTTAGCTAGTTAAGTATGTTTATGTTATCAAAATAGATCGTTTATTAATTTATTTTCTGAATGTCTACGCACCAGGTGCTTTTGCGCAAGAATGCTTACAAACTGCTGTGCGGCGGCAGAAATAGACAAAGCGGGGGTACCAACCCAGCCGGCCTCTCATACAAAAGATCTATAATATAGAATATAAATAAAATATTAGTTTGTTCATAGTTCAATAAATTTTTGTGCCAAGGCAAGAACGATCAAATATTATGCGAGGAATTTATAAACGGTAGATAGGATTTCAAAATAATGCGTTTGCAACAACATGGTGTTACTTGGTGTTGTTGACATAGATTCCGAAAATACTAGGACCGACAATGTACTACGTTTCAATTGTATTCGTCAAATAACGAATTACACAGCCAATTTAGGAGTATTCATTATAGATACACATTTTTAGTTTTGTATTTTGCTGCTCTAAAAATTATTTGATAGGTAACATTTATTTTGATAATGTGATTCTAATTCGTTACACGCTAAAACATAGTAATAATTACAGTTATTTTTATAGCTTATTTAACCATATTGATAAATACAACTGAATCAAAAAAGTGAAGAAAAACGTCGACATTTTAACAAACCAGTTTTCCATAGTTTTGGAAATAGGATGTTTATAAATAGTACCTACTAGAAATAATAATAGCTACATTTGATCACCATATGTAGCAAATAGGTATCCTGTTCAATATATTGGCATCTAAAATATTAGGTTATATTTTATGTACATAATGTATTTAAAGCTTAAAACAATACTGTGTAATTTTTTCAGAAAAAATATTCGCTGCATGCAAAAAGTCATCTCCAGAATTTGATGGCTGTGTTAAACGAGCTTTTAACAAAGTGCGGCCCTTTTTCAAAGTTGGTGAGTACAGTCATTCTGTTAATAATTATAAAAGAAAATGGAATAGTCACAACATCAATGTGTCCCTTTTTCGATAAACAATAAGATAATAATATGGAAGTGCCTTCTTCATATACTTACGAGTACGACCTACTGCGACCACTTTAATCAAAATAGTAGATACCATAACAATACGAGTATTTATTATTCCTATGACATCACCCATACCTTTTATAACGGAGCATAGACAAACATCCACGGATGTCCTGGGGAGAGGGAAAACCGCTAGATAAAGCGAGGAGAAAGGGCATAATTTCTGGCGGGAATAGCAATTATTTTCTAATAGATACAAATAGTTTTTATTTATTGCAGGGAAAGCCATAGCACATTTTCCGCTTCGCCTAGATTTATTCTTAATGTCTCTCTTCTAAACCTTTTAATGATGATATTCCAGGTATACCAGATATGGGTGTGGCGCCTTTTGACCCACATTACGCCAAAGAAGTGAAGCAATCTCGTGCCATAAGGGGGATCGGGTACACTCTTACTCTTAATAATGTGTTCGAGAGGGGATGGTCCCAATCAACCGTCACTAAATACAAGTAAGCTTGAGCAGTAAGATTTTAAATTCATAATTCTATTTCTCCTCGATATAGTTATGGATAAATATGCCGTTCTTCTGCAGGACCGATTGGGAGAATGAGCGCATAATTTATTCCCAATACTTCCCTGAAAAATGGCTCAATGGAGACTACGAATTTAAGGTAATAAATTTATTACAGTACCTACTATTTTAAAGTAGCATATTACTAGAAAAATGGAGTACCGGTCTGACTGGATAGAAAGAAGTACCAATCCGAAAGTTGATATCACGGTTTTACTACATTATGTTCGGAAGGGCGCAACGAATGATTGGCGAATGGCTTTGTTTCGAAGGGCAGTTGACGAAAGTAATCCTGCTTTATTCCGTAAATATCTTCTTTGGCCATCTTTGAAGTTAATCAGCATATTTTACAATAAATAAATACGCTACCTTGTTATATGATGTAAGAACTCGTTACTTATAGCACAATATCTGTCCATGGCTACATTATCTCCTAAGTACCACTAACGTATTGTAATTAGTCAGCGCTTTATCTGTACATTTAAGCATATCGTGCTTTTCCTAATACTCCATCTCATTGTGTACGCCTGGTATAATCAGCATTTAAAGTCATTATAAATACAAGGTGTTACAAGAATGGTGTGGTAAAATTGAAGAACATTTTAATGTACGTTATAAGTATTCAACCCACCATAGTACCAAATCCGATTGCATTGCTGAGGACAAAATTAAAGCATTTTCTTTTTTATCTAATGAGTAAAATGTCGATATTCAACTTGCAAATTTGGACATCACAAAATGATTAACACCTGAGCTTTTGTCTCATTCCAGCATTGTTATTCTTGCTCACGCACTTCACTTAATTTATAGGGATTTATCGATCTTACCAATCGTAAAAAACGAGACTTTTTGGACATCTAGGTTTTAATACTATCCGGTACTTAAATATTCTTTTGCTGGTAAGAGGATACTTGTATCCGACCGGATAGCCACCACCGTACACTGGTGCTAAAACCTGCCATAGTGGCCCACCTTGTGTGGGTCGCGTTCCAGCATCAGCCAGTGTATATCCGGTTCTCCCCAGGGGGCTTGCCCCCTGATCCTAACCTTTTTCCCGGTAACACTTTTTTCGCAGATCATACAGAATCTACGTCTGACATATTGTCTGTAAATATGCAAAAGCAAATATAGGTAGACACCCAGTACACACGCGCACGGGTAATCATTTCCACTTTAGTTCACGGATGGTTTTAGCGCATATCAAAGCATAGTACATAAAGCAAGTCTTTTAGTACGTCAATTAAGGTTAATTATACATTTATTAGTATTTTTTTTATAATTCGGTTATTTTAATTATACATTTATTAGTATTTTTTTTTATAATTCGGTTATTTTAATTATACATTTATTAGTATTTTTTTATAACTCGATTATTTCTCCGAGACTTCAATGTTTGGCAAAACTGTACACGAATCTTTTCTCACATGCCTGGTCTGGCGCCAGCTTTAGACCAGTTTTTTTACCATTTGTCTGTAACCTATATAAAACGATATGATTTGGTATCCTGGGATCTACGTTCAAGTATAATGTCGTGTGTGTATTCCAGGGCGACGCGTTCGGTTTAGGCGTGCTGCGCTCAGGGCGGTGGAACCTCACCCTGCGGGACTACTCTCAGACCACACGCATCAAACGCAACGGCACCGGCGTCGACGTACACGTCGAAGTTGACCACATCGGCGATATGGAGATACATGTCGGGAACCTTCTTAGAGGCAACGGAATTTTAGGTAATAATATTTTATATCGCTATTTTAAGAGATTAAATAGGAAATAAATTCAGTTCAATAGTTTAAAATGTACTACATCAACAAAGTTTTTCTTATTTTAATGTGCTTACATATTATTAAACATGTCACTATCATGGTCTATAGTAAGTTTTTGTTTCATATTATTATATCTCTTTATGACTGTTTTAGCCTTGTAATTATTCCATATTTCTTTCTTTAAGTCACTATTAAAATAAAAATTGTTTAGTTTCCGAATAGCAGTGTTGACGTAGTACAAAACAGAAATAGAATACTATTTTAGCGACCAGTGGGACGCCATTTTCGGAGCACAGATTTAGCATTGACCTTGTGTAGGATGTAAAAATCGGTCAATGTCACTTGTTTCTAGGACTGTAGTCGACAATCAATAGACGCGACATTCAACAATTAACAGGCCGAATAGAGCATGGACGCAGCAAAGGGGTGGTCAAGTTACGTCTGGCCCATCCCGGAATTCCTTTGGCTCATCCCAAAACTTTGCTATCCATGTCTTTTGTCATCCTGACACGCCAGTGACTACACCCGACCTGATTAGTACAGTCCAAATTATAATGTCAACTATCAAGAGACATTGCATCTCCTTCGGCAGAATTATGCCGGCCTGAATACACTCATTATACTTTGGCTGACCCCAGAATGCGACTAGACTGAACGAAACACTTACCCTTCCACCAGCCATCTATATCAGTTTTAGAATATAATGTAATTCTGTGGGGCAGTGCTAGCGACCCGGTTGAGCCGGTCCATTCATGCTGTAGACAAAAGTCTACAGCGTGGCCCTACCACTCATAAAAGTACAATACTGACAATACTTTCAGAACGCATGTTGGACCGTGTGATCAACGCCACGTGGAAACCTGGATTCGCGGTCATCAGACCTCTCATTAACGACCTCGTCAGTACCGCCTTCACCGACATCTGGAGCAAATCCTTTAAGAATTTCCCAATCCAATACTTTATTAAGAACTGATTTTGTTGTCATACTTTACCTGTACATGTGTTCATTGTAAGATTCCATCAATCGTTTAAGTTGAATGAGGTAAACCGAAAATTAAATAAGACAAGCTCAAATGTGTGCCAGTTATCTGTGAATAAATAATTTTACGTTCATACCTCATATAGTTCTGTAGTAATAGTAATATGTAACTCTTGTGCCTTAAGTAAATAACTGTATCTTATTATTATGTGATTAAATAAACTAGTCATTTCGTATTTTGAATGTATTATTTTAAGTTTTTTTACTTGCATCCATTAAAATGAACACGATATTACGGCGCACATATGGATGCAAATACGCAATACCATTTCAGCCCACATAAAGTAAAAGTATACAAGTTTATAGGGTCTGACATGCCATGCATGCCAGCCCGGTATTTACGCCATGAGATAATTTTGTAGTAACATTCTCGTGCTATCTCTATCGCCCTCTCTAGGTCGCGTGATGGCTTACACTAGTTCATAGACGTAACTTTCTCTCTCGCACGCGAGACGTCTCGCGGGCTGATGCGTTTTAAGTGTGCACCGTAAACCGTACATGCTGTAGGTGTACCTGGTTTACTATAATACAATTTGATATTATTGTTTTATATATGTATGTTTAGCAAACCGTAAGTCAGGATAATCCGCTTATGGTGCCGCAGTCAACGAATTAATCACATCTAAAGGTCTGGAAAAAAACATGACATTTCCAACCCGCAAATACAAGGAAAGAAAATCAAAGACAAGAATATATTACATATCCTCAATATTATATTTATTAAAAAATATAACCTAACTATATATGACTATATTATATTCAATCAACAAATGATTCGCACGTTCGTGGAAAGTGGAATAATCAACCTCAGTCTTCCAACACAAATGAATTCAAACCAAACAGGGCGTCACACCACAACATCTGGCGCAAACAAGCGTAATAGTATCGTATCTCCCGCGCACACTATATAAATACATACTTAAAACATTGCACCTTCATTTTACATTTCACATACAAAGTGCGCGAAATAACCTGGCCGTCCTGAAGTTAGTCATTAGCGGCGTCGCGACTTTTGTTTTCAGAGAGTAAGTAAGGCGTAGAGGAGAAGTGACTAACTTCCGTCCGGTCGTTATTTTGCGCGTAATGTAGCTCTACGTATACTGTCCCTACGATCAAAACTTAAAACGTTTTTGGATACAACCCGTTCATTGACAACGTTCGCGTAATTCTAGTGTCGAACACAACGAAACAATAAGTACATCTAATCGAATATACAAAGAACAAATCCCGCATACGACTGAAGCGTAAGGATCTAGCCACATCTGACGTAATTTACGTAGCTGATCGTTCGTAGTATCGTAACTACTATTATTAAACTGCACTCAGTTTAAAATTATTACAATGGTCAACATGTTTGATGTTGACGAAAAAGGAGATATCAAAAAGTCATTGAAGCGTGTAGTACTTGAGATACACTGGTAAGTTTTACCTAATGACCGACACAAGTCATGAACAGTAATGGGCGGAATTTAAATTCCAATAGAATCTAAGTATCGACTGACGAACCAATCGCGTCCCTTCATTCCACCAATCAGAACTATTAATAAACTACTGGGCAGGTGAAGACTCGTGCCGGTACCTGTACAAGGTTATTGTTTCAAATCGTCTGGGGTGTTTCGTTCCGCTAGCATTTTTAGAATGCGATAATGAGCTGTTTGTATGCAATTATATTGTACCAACCAGCTTCACGGAACGTATAATCGGCGACGTAAATTTCGTCATGTGTTTAGACCCTAATAAACGACACATCGCTAGCGTGTGCGTGTGGTACGACCCAATGTGACATCAACCAATACTGTCTAAACGGAACTACAATAGGACCCTGTGGACCGTCACGCAGACGCAATATGTACGGACTAAACTCGTTGTAACAGTTGGCGGAACCCCGCATCGACAGTTTGATGTAAAGGTGCCATTAGACGGTTCAGGTTAGTTTTTATTTTTAATAGACTTCAAAAGGGGTTATGAATTCGATGCTCATTTTTTGCTTCTCAATAGGAATTAATCACGTACATATAAAATTACTGAATGAAGTAAAAGGAAAACGTTACGCTCTACCGAATGAATCGATGATCTGATCGCGTCTTTACGTCTATATTGCATACATTTTAAATTAGAATTGACATCAAGTATGTTCACGGCACAACGTTTCAATAGATTACTGTAGAAATATCAATCTCGGACTATTTCTGTTCGTATAATAGGAAAGCACACATGCACAAAAACTGCAGACTTGTTTGACATAACCATGAATGTTGATTATGCAACATTAACTGTCGATAACAACCGGAAAACATATTCCATAACAATCAACATACTGTGTTGTAACATTATACAGACGATTACATCAAACTGTCGATTCGGACACCGAATTACATGACTAATTTCAACAATTCTTGTAAAGTTACTTTGAAGCAAATTACATAACCGATAGTTATTATTATAAGCGTAACAATTTCGAGGTTATCTTAACATTACATTAGCAGACACAGAATTTGGACGTTGAAGAATTGCAAAAAAATATTTCGTGCATCTGTGGCCACTTATTTATAATAAGAAATTCAACTTTGGCCGATTTCAATAAACAGTATTAGTTTGAATCTTCGAATGAATCTCAAAAGATATAGAATCCTTATGTGCATGTGCAGTATGAAGATTACGTATACAAATTACTTGATTTGATTGCATGCTTGCCGGGATCGATGTGCAGATTCGAATTGAGATCATTTATTGAAATCGGCCGGTTAGTGAACAAATTAGTTAGGTGGATTGAAAAATAACAATGTGCGTTAGTTTTAAATTATTGTCAAAAAAATAGCCACAGTCGCATAGCTCTGTCAGTTCTTTCGATAGCTGGCACTTAAACCAGCATAAAAATAAACCGCGAATGTGATTAATAATAAACATGCGCCTTGCACAGGAAGTCCATTCAAAAAATTGGATTTTAATTCACATCGCTAAAAAAAACATGATCGATATCAACATTGATAGTAGCGTAAAAACCTTAAACTAAATTACGAGAAAACTTTTGTATTAATTTGTACTCCCTTTCTTCTCGTATGTTTTGGCCCCAGAATTTGTGTCATAAACAATTACATTTCGAAATTATAATTAATGTCGTCCGCAGGACCGCCTGAGCCCCGGCCGCGGTTGTCAATGTCTCATGCCAAATTAATCAATAACAAGAGAAAATCAAACGACGCCGTGAATAGCAGAGGGTTCGCTAATAAGTCTTTGTTAAACGGACACCTAACCGATGTGGCGAAGTGTTTTACTATGTAATAGTCGTGTGTAATGCCAATGCGGTGTGTTGAACCGTGTACTTGCCTCAGTTCGCATTCGACACGCCTTCGGTTCGCTGTCAGTTTAACAAGGCCTTTATATTCGTCTCATAGCAACATAAACAAAATACCGCTCAAAATAAAATCTGTCCAACTATCTTCAGGATCAGACAAACAAATCGAACAGATTCTATTTAGAGTTCTATAAAAAGGACTAAAACAAAGAAATAACACTTATCAAAGCTCGATAAACCAACTTAATCATACTGTAACGAAAAATGTTATTATAAATTCATTTTTGCAGATTCCATTTCATTTGAGTTGTTTAAGCTTTACACATCTCGTGAAAGTGTTGTATATGTATACATGCACGCTGGAGTAAACTAATAAAATGATCTCACCAAAATGTAAAACTAAACAAAAACTCTATAATTTATAAATAAACAAACATATTTTAATACTATTATGGATGCCTGGCGGTACGTTGTCGCAACATTTGTTAGTAGCAATCAGTACAGCATATTCTGTGCCGGATATTGTTTTGAACTCGACGTCGTATTGAGATCATGTCAGGTTAAAAGTTACAACTACAAAGGATTGTGTGCGTAGAGGACTCGACAGTCTTTATAGCTGCTCTGAGGTCTTCACTTGCATTCTATGTCTTCCCACTTTAGGCTCTTGAAAACAATACCTGCCACAACAGGCACAAAATACCGTGGCGGCCGTGAAGTTTAAACACGAGTGGCGTTACAGGCATTGTGTTCAGAGACGATCCGCCGTATTCTTAAACATTACTATGAGGACTCATAGTGTTCGAGAACGCATAGTGGCGATTTCTGTTCACGTGATTGGTCCGTTTTTAGCGCTACACAACAGAAATCTACACTTAGGAAAGATTTTACTTGATGGTTGTTACAGACTACGGGCGTGAAGGTTTCGGGAGACAGAAGCGACTAACTTCAGAGCGGTCATAGAGAATGACAAGACCTCTATACGAGCTAGCACAGACGTGAACTGAGTTGGTGCACACACGTTATTTAATATATTATTGCAACAGTTCCGTGCCGTCACGCCGTCACCCCGCCTCTCACACAATCACACCCCTCACGTGCCACCAAATTAACTCTAACATTAAAATTATTTTGATATGCACTTATTAATAAGTTTTTTATACAATGACATTTGTGCTGTACACTATTCAATATACGACAGAACGGAAACGCGCGAACCCGATGTACTGAACACTGCCGCGTGACTCTCACTCACGGAACGTTCGCAACGAGCCCGTCCCCACGCGTCTATATATTTACAATCACTAAACGAGCCCCACAAACTTAAACCAAAAATCTATAACTAAATATTTGGCAAACGACAACGGAACAGTGTGCAATGTATGTAGCCCCCGGCACGAACGTATGACATACGGAACACTAGAGCTAGCTTTACAATTAAAATCGAAGGCCGCTAAAATATCACCGTTCATTACATATTAATATGTACAGAGCCGACGCCGCCGCCTGAGCGACTCTATGTACACGCGGCTCGGCGTCGGGACACTTCACTCCACCTGTACTTCACTACTCCGAACCAATATAAACAATTTGTTGATCGGACAAATCTCTGATAGTGTGTGCTTGACGTGATATCATCAAGGTATTTCAGATTTTAGGCATGTAATACAAAATTTTGAACGCTAAATTCGCTCTCTTCGAAATTATTACTACACTTTTGAATACAAGTTTATTTTTTATTAATTCTCATTTACATGTTATTGCTTGTAATCATTTATTCTTTCAATTGGTCATTTAGTATATGATTTCTCTCCATGATGTCTAGTAGGCAGCCGGTCGTAAAAACTACAAGCCTAATCCTTCTGCAACATGTGTTAAAAAGCATGTTGCGCCAACCCCACTGCGTCCCATTTGTTCTTCATTTTGGAGGATTTGGAGGAACATGTTGAAAAAGGTAATTTACTTATAGGTACCGATACGGGGTTACGTGAAATTTGAATTGTTTTAACTTGTGGACAAGCTTTTAGTTTGTCAGTAATTTGTGCGTATTGTATAGAATGTACTATCACTTCCCAACAAATTTAAAAAGTTTGTCATTTTGCATTATTAGATATTACTAGCGCAAATAGTGCTAAGTACAACAGCCAAATTTTACTCAGCACCCTAATGTACAGAGCCAGCATTGTTTTTACAAAGAAACGCTGTTTTTGAAACCAATATTTTTTTTTATAACTTTTTTGAAGGATTACCAGTACTTTTTAATATTGCGTGAACACTTTAAGCACGAAATAATCGTTACAAGCACACGACAATCAGAGATGAATCCAACACAGTCTTTATCGTGTAACGTGTCACGCACAGCGCCGCTGATCATCAGCGACGCGTACGTCAACACTGACAATGTACACGAACGATACCTTTCACGAAATGTACGTCAACCGTGCGTCAGTATGGTCAAACTACGTTCATCGGTACTATAGCGTGGGGTGTAGAACTGAAAGTGATGGCAGAATTAGCACCAGTCCTGCCTGATCGTCTGTACATTTGTCCAATACATGTTTCGTGTTGTCCATCCAGAACCACCAGGCGTCGATATTGCATCATTTTCAGTTTCACATCACCTCCCACACTGTCACAGTAACATACTTAAACCAAACAATAAACGAATCAGAAACATTGCGCTAATTATGCCATGCAGTTAATGAGAAAATAAAACAATTACCAAATGTAATATCCGGGCGTCTGGAAATGTAAAAATTGATTTGTGTGTGTGTGTTTACTCACATAGGAACGATAGACAACTGCCCATAGACAAAAGAAAATGACGAACAATATTCGATGGTGAAACGTAGTTCACAGGAAAAACCTTGCGTACGATATCGCCCTCAACAATCTCACCGCCCTTATCTTGAATTCTTACAACGTGTAAAACAAATGTACTGCAATCGAAACGAATAGTTTCACGTTAAAAATCTATTGAGCTGTTCATACAAAACGCGTAGAAAATCAACCATCCAGTTTTGTACCTAAAAAGGACGTTTACAATGCATACACTTATTTTACACCTCGCGTTCACAGTCTCGAGTACGAAAATTTACATAAAAAACAGTTTTTCTTGACGCACACTCAACAACGACGTGGGTGAGTCGCGTTTGTTATTCGACGTGCAAACACTGGCGGGTCGCGCGTCACTCGTCACTCGGCACAGCACTTGAACTCGAAGTCGAACAGTTCCGACAGGCCCTCGTCGTGGTCGAGACAGAACCCGTAGTCGGTGGCCGACATCGGCGGCTCCAGCGCCAGGAACGGCTCCAGTTCCACTCCTTCTGAAACATTTCGCGACCAAACCTCAAATATTACATTGAATATGATCACACATTAGAGTGGTAGAGCCACGCTGTAGACAGTTTTGTCTACAGCATAAATGGGCTGGCTCGACCGGATCGTTACCACTGTCTCACAGAAAACCGACGTAAAGTAGTGGCTTGCTGCTGTGTTTCGTACGGTGAGTGAGATAACCGGAAGCCCAAATCCCCTCCCCTTCCCAATCCCTAATTATCCCCTTCCTTTAAGGTCGGCAACGCGCCCACTCTTCTGGCGGTGGGCGTACAAGGGCGGTGGAGATCACTTACCATCAGGTGACCCACTTGCTCGTTTGTGGCCTATGCTGTAAAAAAAAAAAACATTCCACTCACGAGACACACCACAATAAGAACGTACACGCCCCCAAGGGGCGAGTGAAAGTATGGCTATGCCGTAGCTCTGCCTCTCTTGAAGATCCCCGTACACCTAGATTTAATCGGTGGAGGAGACGGCCATCGTATCAAATAGCGAGGCCCCACCCTCCACCGGTTAGCTCACCCCACAAACACGCATTACACCGTACAGTGACTCGTTTCACACATATCAAAAAACACAGGAGAAAAAAAAACTGAAATATTACGGGTTTATTAGTAAATGTTGCTCTATAATACGTACATTGCAAATACAAGTGGCAAACAAACAAATAATTTTACAAATGGTATACAAACAAATAATTTTATAGAATGGTTGTCGAAATTTTTTATTTTTTTTCTCCTAAAGAAATCGTCGACTGATATAAAGTTAAGATATAATTGCACCAAACTCTGTTAGTTAAATCAATGGCCTAATGGCAATCACTGTAGCCTAATGCTGCCAATTTAGGATCGTGCCAGTTTTGTTTTCAATGTGCGAATAATGAGATAGCTAACCTAGTTGTATTATACTGAGGAGAACATTCAAAACGCTATACAATGCTTCGCTTATAAATTATTACAAACGATCTCATCAAAAGTACAATATTATGTTATATCGATAAATAATAACGTAAATCCTGTTAAAAATATAAATGTATGTTAAGAATAGACAGCACTTTAATAACAATGTTATATTATATAGGTAGTTACGTATTTTATTCTTATGGTTTGTTGCAGAACGTCCATCAAGTAAATGTTATTTAACAGATAAAATATAAGACGCCAACATGCATAAATATCGCTGTTATTATCACACGATGAAGCGTATGTCAAGTAGGTGCTTCCTAAATCAGCTGACTAATGCGTTATCTGACGGATAACATTTAAACGGACATTATGTAGCAAACCGTTGAGATTAAAAATTATTATCAATTATTACCATTTTATAGACAGAACGAATCCAAACAATTATTAAGTTAAGAAAATATTTTTACACAATATTATATTGCTGTGACGTTTATGATAATAAAAAGAAATCGAGTAGAATTAGACACGATTTTTTGCAATGACAATCTTAATGTATATTTATTATAATTAAAGTACGAAATAAAAAAAAGATCTAACAACTTATGATTACTAATAATAGCCCAAACGGTTAAACGTCACTTTCAAACACTAGAGCATAGTGACTGTTTCTAGATTTACCTGGATTCGTCCTGGCACCATAAGGAATAGTTAATAACAGGTGTGCGGTCACAATCCTCCACCTTCGATAACACCTGTAAGATCTGTACAGCACAAGAGAGACACAAGCTTTGGACTTCGACAGGCGAAGCGGAGGCGGATGACTGCACACTTCCTCTAACCACACCTCAACACTCTGACATATTGGACCAACTGTCGGACCAACGCATTGGACCAACGTGTTGGCCACACGGGCCCAACCTTCCTCTAGATATATGACAAAGTCAGTGTCGTAGATAATGAACCATCACCAACAAAGTTTTAATGTATAAAGTTGTAAACAGAGCGATGAAGTGTCGTTATGAAATGATGTTGAAGCAGTAATGGACATTGTGACAAATAAATTAGTGTCCATTACTACTCCATTACTTAAGTTATTGTTGCCCTTTGAGTTGTTTGGCCTGAAGTCGACTCGATTGATAATAATCATACAAATATTAAGTTACATAAAACGAGCAAAACATAAAATACATCTAGTGTTATGTACAAGCAAAAGCAACAGATAAACGGCCGTTTAACATGTTCGCTACAATGTCTTACTACGTCATGCCAAACAATTTCATAGGGCAGGCATATTAGAAAACAAAGTGCAAAGCTACAGTGAAAGGAGATCCTTTGCTTTCAACGGCAACACTGGGCAAGTAACCCATCTCATTATATTTTAACTAATAACTTATCACAGCCCAATGAAATGACTCGCTGGTGCTCCTTTAAGAAATAAATTATCGGTGCATTGTGCCGCGTAATATTATCTCCTTTGACCGCGGCAAAACAGCTATAAGTTAGACATGAGAGCGTTTGTTACGTTTGCAATGGGTGGCGTTACGTGTTATTAGTAGATGAGTTGGCTGTTAATGGCACGCCATGAGCTGAATCCCATGGTGCTACACGCAGCACTGTAGCCGCACGGGATGCAGCTCGCGGCCGCGCCAGGACCCGAACCCACACCCCATCCCACCCCACCCCGTCCCACCTCACAACCGCGCACACACCAAACCTGCTCCATGGACGCCTCGCTTTAATGTACAACACGATCGAAATGCCCTCAGGGAATATGACTGGATTCAATATTCGTACTCGATCTCCAACTGTATGGGTTACAATAGAAAGAGAGGAGCGCTCTCCGCAGTTAATCATGTGTCTAATCGAAAAATGTATCGATGTATATTCAATCAGTCGTATTCCCAAGGCGAGAAGAATTTATGAAAATCCAATTCCACAGTTTTGATAGACCCAAGTGATTTAGACAGACAGACCGACATACACCGACGAATGTGAAAATGACAAAGCGTTTGATGAGTAGTTCGCGGTTGAGTTTGTCGATATTTTACACGTCTCCAATGTAATTCAGTCGAAACATCACAAAACTCTTTTACAATTTAGAATACGCGTGTATTTTATGATCTCAATGACTAATCATGGACGATAGGAACAGTGGCCACGGATGATTTGTAAATATTCGCGGGTTAACAAACTAAGCGTTGCGCGTCGATGTACGGAACACAAATATGCATACATATACACGTAACATGCAGTACACACATTGCAAACGTCGAGGCCTGTACCTGAGATTGAAACTAAAAAATTGCTATGTGTTAAAAAATCGATATTATTATTGAACGTAGTTGGGTCGTTTTCCTGAGATTAAAAATGAAATAACGCAAACCTATCAATTCTCTAAAACACAACGGTACCGTTATGTAAAAAGTGGACGCGCGCTTGCGTCCGATGTATTCTCTCAGTCCATTTAGTTTGTTAACCCGCCTAAGTTAGTAAAGCCGTTGATGACGATGGAATGACAATGTATGTGAGAACGGTGACATGTAGGCATGCAATATAGCGGTGGCACGGGACTCACCACATACCCTCGATAACAAATACACTAACTGCAACGTGGTTTAAGAGAAAAATAAACGTACTTGGACTCAAGGTTTTAAGTATATTTTTTACAAACACTATGTATGCAATTACTGTATTTTATAACGAGGACAGCACCGCGAATCATCGTGAATGGCACATATTTCAGACATTTAACAAACATATAATTGTAAATTAAATTCTCTTATCACATAATAGATATTAAAAATCTATTTTATACTAATTCTATATTAATGCATCATGACATACATAAATGCACTTAACTATCGTGTTTAACAAATCCAGAGCATTAAAATATCATAATCTATCGATACTATGTTGACAATCGGATCCGATTATATCGATAATATACATACGTATATAGTTAATGTATTAATGGATGTACTTACGCCTTAAGAGTAAAGGGGTATGTACGGTGCATGATGCGTCGGTGGTACAGTCCACGCCGTGTAGCTAGAACTCTGACTGTGATGTGGTGAATCACACAAGTCACAGCCGGTGTCCTAGCTACAAAACGCGCTTCAATCCTCTTCGGCACTCCTCCGTTAAATATGCTTCACACGAACATTATACGATAGTTCGACTCATTTGTGCACGCCTAGCTGTGTGTGCGTGAGCTTTTAAACATTTAATTGTTGATACATTGAAGTGTCAGTCATCATAATCCATACAAGCATATCTATATGTAAAACCATCACGCGTAAAAATCGCGCGCATAAATGAGTTGACTATATGTAGCGAAATGAGTCGTTAGCGTATGTAGTGGTGTATAAGTTAACATACATAACACAAACTGCATTTTTTTGAGAAATCAAATCAGCTAACGCTCGGGGTTAAGGACGTTAGCCTTGCGCGTAAGGCGCGTGCTCGTCGTCGTAAAAAGAATATGGAGATTAATTGGATGCCAATACGTAATAACATTTCAACCCACATCAAATTGAAATTGGGATCTAGGTCTTATTTTCCTAAATTCATTATACATAAGTAGGTAAAATTCCGTAATTTTTCTAAAAAGTATCAATGTTATTTTCCCCATTTGCGATCATGCAAAATAAAACTTTATTGATTTAAGTTAGTAATTTTAGCAAAACAAAATTGATCTCAATTTTTTCTTGATTCAGGTTAAAATCTTGTTGTGTATTTACATCCAATTCCGCTATTTTTTTAGTGGTACCGTGTCCGTAATCACCAGCACTACCTGTCTCAGTTTTCGAAAGCGTTTCCCATACACCCAGTATGTTTACATCACTTAAGCAATGGCATTACCGACGTAATTAGATGAGTAAACGATGTAAATGTAATTTAGGCTTAACGTAAAGTCTAATCGGAATACCTGTTCCAGAAATGTAAACAAATATCTATGCATTTTACAATCATCTCTATTGCATTTGGTATAATTGTAAGGTTATAAACAAAGGAATTATGACAGCCTCTGTAGCACAGTCGACAGTGGAGAATAGGTGGTTATGAAACGAGAAGGCTGCGAATTCGATCCCGACACCGAGACAAATTTTTGTGTGACCCATAAATATTTATTTGGAGTATGTCATGGGACCGTAAGTTCCTCATAACTGCCAATACCAAAGACACCACAAGTCCTAGTATAAGGTTAGAAAGTATGTGAGTGTTATGTATATTATTTTGATAAGTCTAGATCAGTGTTTCCCAACGTGGGGCCCACGCCCCACAGGGGGGCCATTTTAATAGTTAAGGGGGCAATATGATAGTTAAGGGGGGGAATTTCAAAATGGACTCGACACGACTTTAACCTTTCGCTTTGGGTTATTTAAATGCAATGCTAGATATCGGTGACAAATTTAACAAAAACATGTCAAGGTGGGGCATGGCCTAAAAAAGGTTGGGAAACAGTGGTCTAGATATTTGTTAACATTTGTGTAAGATGTATTGAGTCGGGTGGAGAGTATATGTTGCGTACCTGACTCCTGGTCCTCTGTCTGCAGTTGGAAGCGTCCGCCTCCCATGATGGGCGCGAAGTCGTCGCTGTCCGCGATCAGAGCGTTACGCAACCGACCGCGAGCGCCGCCTTATACACAAAACACAACACAATAACACCATCAGCTCACGCCTGTATCATCGAAGGGCTAGACAGACTTGCAACTTCAGTGTTCTGCACTCACGCTTCGCCCAGTTTATTTCCATACTAGGATGTAATAGGGGACGAGCCTATTTATTTATTTATTTAAACTTCATTGTACACAAGGAGTACAGGACAGAACACTAAAATATAACTAATATTAGAAGTACAATTGGCGGCCTATCATCATATTGCTGGTGGGAGGATACTTGTATCCGACCGGATAGCGACCACCGTACACTGGTGCTAAAACCTGCCATAGTGGCCCGCCTTGTGTGGGTCGCGTTCCAGGGTCAGCCAGTGTATATCCGGTTCTCCCCAGGGGGCTTGCCCCCTGATCCTAACCCTTTTCCCATCCCTTTTCCTTCCCCTCCCCCTTGGCCCTTTGACAGGCCGGCATGATCTTGCCGACCTACGATGGACACGTTGTTTATCGTAGGTCGACACTATTCTTGGATTGCGCTACACTTACCATCAGGTGTAGTTTAGTCACTTTGCCGAGCCAGGATAAAAAAAAAAAAAAAAAAAAAAAAAGACACAAATTCTAATCCCGTGAAACGTATATGTAATTATTTCGAACACAAATTGTGATTGCTTCGAAATTGAAACACCCACAGTATCAGAAGCATCGTGGACGCGTTACCGACTTCAAATGGAAGGGACAATAATGGGATTGGAAAGGTGAAGGGAGAATTGAGCTTCCGGACATCTAATTCACCGTACGGAACGCAGTAGCAAGATGTTACAATTAGATTAATTATTTAGGACAGTGGTAACAACCCTATCGAGCCGACCCATTAACCCCGTAAACAAAACTGTATACAGCGTGACTCGCATCACTTACAAACGTTTATTGAACATAACCATTGCAACGCTATCAACAGGTGTGCAATGATGGCAACCATACACCGTATGTGGCTAAATTGGGACATCGCGATATCGTATGCATATTTAATTTAAGGGTTTTAACACCGTTATAACGGCCCAAACGAAGATCAGTTACTTTTTGAGTGCACAATGCGAATATTAAAAAAACTACAGCTGCTATGTTAAATAGATTGTAGAAATTTCTAATTTATATGGGGAAAGTGGATAATATATTCATTTTTAATAGCACTGCATCATAATTGAGCTATTTTATATTCTCGATTATAGTTTTAACAACAGCATGATTAGGTGGGCCCCATTGCGGTGACACCATAGCGCTCTCTCACAGATAACCGATGCAAAGTTTTTCTCTTATGTTTCTTACAAACAACAAGTGGTAATGCCATGCCAGAATTTAGTCTACAGTTATAATGGGCGTGCTTATCCAGTTACCACTGTATCATAGGAGACCGATGTTAAGTATCGGCTTGTGGCTGCGTTTCGTATGGTATGTGACATATCGGGTGGACCAAATACCCGCCTATAACCTAATCTTATAGTCATTTTCGTAAAGTTCAGCAACGCATCCATGATTCTTCTGATTGTGGGCATTCATGGGCAGTGAAGATCATTTACCAAGCCACCTCATGTACTCGTTTATTAGCCTATATTACAAATAAGTAAATTTGGTTCAGTTTTAGTTCAGATTACGTGCCATTGTTTTGCGTTAAAGGGGGTAATACACAGGTGATACTTTATCCTCTTATAGCTATTAAACGACGATAGTGATCATTTACCACCATATAGGGTTTTTTATGGGTAGGTGTGATGCTTATTTTCAGACGAGCTACCTGCTCGTCTTGTCAGTAGTATATAAAATACTTCTTACTCTTACTTTCTCTACTGAGAAAAACTTGACTGATGGAAGGACAGACGGACCGACAAGATCCTATCACGGTTCCGTTTAACCTTGTATAGAACGAAATATTAATTGAACAAAATATATATATTAAAGTATGTATACTGACTGTCGGGCGTGGTGTGCAGTATGTGGTGTGCGTGGTGTGCGGTGTTGGCGGTGTGCGCGGTGTTGGCGGTGTCGGCGGTGTTCGTGTTGGTGTTGGGCAGCGGCAGTGGCAGCGGCAGCGTGGGGTCGGTGACGCAGGGCGTGCGCACCTCGAGCGCGCGCGACCACCGCACCTCGCCCGCGCCCGCGCCCGCGCCGCATATCACTACGCCCTCACTCGCACCGCACACCTCCACCAACCCACCGCCAACACTAACACCAACACCACCACCTGTACTGCACGCGCTCGAACTAGACGGACACTCGCGCTTCACCGGCGTCCTGCGTACAATCATACAATATCATATATAACATGTTACATAAACGTATGCTCATATATAGATGCAAATACCCAATAACATTTCAACACACAACAAGTAAAAATTAATGGTATTTTTGTTAAATTCATTAACTTGAATCAATAATTTAAAGTTCTATTCCGCATAATCATACATGGGGAATGTTTCATTCATGTTTTTTTTTAACTATAGGAGACAGAAGTGAAGAAGAAAAAGTTTTTTTTGTTTTTTTTGTTTGCCTTATGCAACACTGCATAAATTCAATAAAAACGTAACTTTAACGATTATTGATAATTATTCTTTACTTAATACAGTGGACCACCGGTAAGCCGACCCCTGTCTAATCCGGGGCCCCCTCTAATCCTAAATAATGTGGCAAATCTTCACTAATGTAGATAAAAAAATCCGGACTTCTATAATCCGACAAATTCTATAAACCGACAAATTCTATAATCCGACAAATCCGATATTCCGACACTGCCCTGCAAAACGTTTGTCGGATTACCGAGGGTCCACTGTAATGAAAATGGATCGCATCTTACGTGTAGTCGGCGGCGATGGAACTGGTGGATGTGGTCGCTTGCATCTCCGCTATGAGAGGCGCGAGCAACGCCTTGTTGTCCTCCAGTAACGGGTCCGACGGTAACAACCCTGATGCTGCAACCATTATAATGGCACTTCAATCACAACTTTAACTTAACTATTTATCGGTATAACTGAATTAAGAAAATATACAGATAGCCTCCGTGGCGAGTAGCCGGCTGTGAAGCGAGAGGCCGTGGGTTTGATACCCGCACCGAGACAAATGTTTGTGTGATCCACAAATATTTGTTTCGCGATCTGGGTGTTGTGATGCCGAAAGTCTTTCGTAGTTCCTGATACCCACCACACAAGACTCTTATGTTACTGTGGGGGTCAGGACTATGTGTATGACTGTGGGTGTACTTATTTATTTATTATATCTGAATGTTGGGTGACCCCGTAAGTCCCATCATATTCCTGATACCACGATACAGGTTATGCTAATATGGATTCTATACTATAAGTGACTATTTTATTTCCTGTTATAATAATTCCTTGGTACATAAACGACAGAATTGACTTCACCACACAAAGTTTACTGTCGCACGATTGTTTTGAATGCGTTCTAGTCTTTAAAGCAATATATAAGTTCAAATGTCGAACTATGCTTACAGGGTGGCGACACGGGCCGTTCTTTTGGACAGAGGTAGACTTCGATTTCTCCCGACATTGATTTCAAATGTATCATGTAACCTTTTTCGTCAGGATGAGGTACCTGTAACATGAAGAGGATGCGTCATAGAGTCACATTCAAAGGCAATTATCATACGCATATTAACAAAAAAAAACACAATTAACGCGCCACCGCCACGAGCTAGTTTATCGTTGGTGAGTCTCCTAGTGCCATCAAATCTTTACGTAGTATAAAATGAAGTCGCTTCCGCTGTCTGTTCGCTTAGATCTTTTAAACTATTCAACGGATTTTGGCACAGTTTTCTGCAATAGAGTGATTCATGAGGAAGGTTTATATGTATATCACGCTCTGACCCATGAGAGCAGGGCAGTAACATGCAGGTGAAACTGCGAGGGACAGCTAGTTAAATATAAAGTATACGAAACAATTAAACGGAGGAGACGCGAGAGATCATTCATGGAGATGGCGCCTTATCGCCATTAAGTTGTTTAACTCAACATTAAAACAGAAAATGGATCCATAATATTGGGCACTTTTTAACCTTGATTTTTGTCGCACATATGTCTATAAATATCTAATTTTTGAATAACAATACAGGGTAGATATTTTAGCGAGGGATCGTTTCAGAATCGTGCGTTATTTTTTAGCCTTCTGAACACCTGGTTTACTATATTGATTTGGGCAACACTAACATTAGACTGCTCGCTGAAAGAGAGTCTTAAGAACAGGTATATACTGAGACAGTGAATGTCGACTCTGTAATCGTGTCAACACTAGCATTGTGGCTCCGTGGCATAAGGCGGGCGGAGTTCACCGACACGAAAAATAGACGGGCGTTCGATACCAGACAATTCTGTCTGCAAGCACTGGAGTGGCACGAAAATGGTATATATTTACAAGAAGCAAGCACGCTAGCGTGTTCAGTCACTTTCTCAATGTAAACCTACTTTAACGCTACACGGATGCTGAGGCACCACAGTAAACAGAAATATCATTTAGTACCAAATATACTACATACTCTTGCCGTAGCATACGTCGCTATACCTTCACACCAAAGTTATGTGCACATTGTCAGCATACCGTCGCTGTCATATCAAAATGTCTTATGTTTTTTCAAAGGTCATATGTTTACAAATTTCCATCTACTAGTTACAATCTGTTTTTAAGGATATTACGGTTGAATCAACACAGTAAAATTACCTTTTCTGAATTAAGTAACTTTTTACACAGTACAGTAGTACTATAAAAAAAATTACGGGTTGCACTCCGGGAGTGCCGATAGAAGTGAAAACTTACCAAACAAGATGCAAGAATACAAAATTACGGCAACTCGACATGATAAAAGTACTATTGTCTTCGCGTTTATGCGAGCCTGATACTTTCTACGGCAATATGTTCCAAATAAGAAAAAACCTAAAAAGTTTTTCTTTGTCCAAATCGTCATTTGTTTATTAATTACGGCTACTTGCCATGAAAAATGGACATTCTACTCTCTTCGAGTTTATGCGAACCTGGTACTTTTTTTACGGCACCATGTTCCAAATTATAAAATAAGTAAAATATAAATTCTATTATCAATATCAAAAACAAAATTACGGTAACATGTATATTCGCCATAAAAAAAACGAACACAGTCCGGTCAAAGTCCTGTGAAAGTCCGGTCAAAGTCCGGTCCAATCCGACTGGTCACTGTGTGACGCCACCTGGGACTTCGCGCGCTGGCTGGTCAACTGGCCCGCGTGACGTCTCACGGAAGGTTCTCGAATATTCTGGAACCTTCCGCTCGCCGCCGCTCGCGTTTCGGAACGTTTCGGTTCACCCTCCCATAAGAAGTTATCACTTCAAAAAAAATGAATCAATTTTTGTGTTTCCTGAAACAGGGTATTTAAACGACATTTTGAAATGACAGCGACGATACGCGTATCACAATATAATGGTAGTGTGACTAACACTGAGCCTGGTGTCGGGCGGCGCCTTGATAGGTATGACGGTCTGGTTGCGGAAGTGCGCGATGGAGCGCAGGTCTGCGTAGGTGATGTACGCGCTGGCGCCGTGGTCGGCGGAGAGGCGCGAGAGCGCGTCCTCCGCGACAGCCACCGCGCGGCCCACGCGCGCCTCCCGCGCCGACAGCGCCGCCACCTCGCGCTGCAGCCGACGGGCGCGCCCCTCGTCCGCGCACACACCGCCACCGCCGCCGCCGCCCTCCGACCCGCCGCACCCGCCCACGCCTGCACACCATAATCTAGTTTTGGCGGGAATTCCGACAGTGCGGTTCATCGCTTATTTTAATACCAGCTTTTCCTCGCGGCGCCACCCGCGCGATCTGCTTTTTCCGGGATAAAAAGTAGCCTATGTCTCATTCTGATGTATAAGCTATATTATTGTAAAGTTTCATTAAAATCCATTCAGCAGTTTTTACGTGAAAGAGTAACAAACATACATCCATCCATCCATATTTACAAACTTTCGCGTTTTTAATAGTAGTAGGACATTTCAAAAACTAGTTTAAAGTTATGTTTGTTGTATAAAAGTAATGTAGATTTGTGCAATAAACATGGAAGTTTATGAACAGTGTATGAAACATTAAAATATGAATTAAGCATCGTACTGAAAGGATTTCACACCAAAACTATAACAAGACCTTCAAAACGTCCACACCGATATTTCATTGTTGTTGTGAAGACTTGAGAATAAATTAAGTATAATGACGAGTACGTCATTGGCGAAATGCATAATAATGCGAAAGCCATAAATAAAAAAGAAGAAGAACACTTCATACCGAACCCGTCAATCGATTGGGATCAAGATTCTCATACACATCGCATAACACACAATGGTAGGTCGTGATAGTTATTTGTCGAATGCTTCGACATTTATATGATAATATCTCGCGCGCGAGAGAGAAAACTATCGACGACAAACATCTCGCATAAATATATCAAAATTAGATAAAATTACACCGTCATGCTAGTGTTCATAGATAATATACCACACGGAAATTGAGCATACTATTTTCAATACTTTTATCACGAGTCGAGTTTTCTATGTAGAAATGTTAGCTTCAATAGACTTATAGAGATAACAGGATAAAACCGGTTTTTGACGACAGAACAAGCCGACAAAATTATCTAGTGTTGCATATGCCGAGCGTCCAGGAAATCACTTTGCAAACTTATATTTTTAAGAAGTCTTCTAAAGTTCTTTATAGTAAAACATCAGAGACGTCTAGACAGATATTAATTCGTTGGGACTGTACAGAATTAGTTTTCATAGACAATAACGCATTTAATGTACACCGGTATATCATAATTCCTCAAGTAAACCCGCAATAACTTGTCTTAAAAATACTTCGATTTTTATAAATGACAACGTTCGCTCGCATCGTTCTAGCAATGTGGAAGATATACAAGAGGTTGGGATTCGTCGTTTGGATTGGCCAGCTCGTCGGCCCGATCTGATCATCATCAGCCACAGGACGTCCACTGCTGAACATAGGCCTCCCCCAAAGATTTCCAGACCGACCTGTCGGAAGCGGCCCGCATTCAGCGATGTCAGATATTAGGGCACATCTTAAATGTTCTGAAAAGACGAATGTAGCGTGCAGCCTGATCAGAAAATCATCAGGGATCTAAACGACATGCTCAGAGTGCAAACATATTCAACAAACAACCAATAGGAACATCCTCGATAACATGCCCAGAAGGCAAACTGTTATTGGAACAAGGGACTAAATTTAATATTAAACATTTACGTTTTTGATGATAAGTTATTAAATAACAGATTTTTTTTATTATTTACTTACACTACTGCCTATTTCGACTCTGACGTCATTGTAAATTGATACAATCTAAGTTGACGAAATCTACCCTCGGCTGATATAATTTACAAGATTGTATTGATACAGGTTAGTAATAGCGAGTACAAACCCTGCAAGTTTATTTTGCATGCGATTCGTACCATCGGAACAGACCAGACCATCTGATTCAAGTCAGTTGATCAATTATAATCGAACCCTGTGAACCTTTTGAAGACATATTTCACAATGATACATTATATTTTAACCACTAGACATTCTAATAAAGGCAATTTAAGAAGTGACAATGTGACATTCGCTCTTCTATGTATATTCACAGTATGATAATTTTGTATTTTCTATGACTTAAATTAATTTTTTATTAGATAATTAATGTTTACTTGTATAATGAAAAATAAGCACTTTAACAATTAAATTAACTGAAGGTGACAATGAAACTCATTATTTGCTTAGGTGTCCATGTTTTTTGCAAATGACTCGTTTGTGCATTTCACGAAAACCCGTCGGCTCTTTATTTGGAACTTCACTCTGCTTACTTATTATTGCTTTATTAATCGTTTTTTCCTCTCTCTTTTTCATCTCATCAGCGATCGGCAATTTCAACAAACGATCTTTTTTTTCATAAGCGGCAAACGAGCAAGTGGGTCACCAGATTCTAAGGGAACTCCACCGCCCATGTACGCCCACAATACTAGAAGAATCATGGGCGCGATGCCGCCCTTAAAGAAAATGGATAGTTAAGGGATTGAGAAGGAGAGAGGATTTGGGCGTCAGAATATCTCGCACACTGTACAAAACGCAGCAGCAAGCCGCTACCCTACGCCGGTTTTCTGTGAAACAATGGTAAGGACCCGGTCGAGCCCGCCTATTGATGCTGTAGACAAAACTATCTACAGCGTGGCTCTACTAATCATACTTCACTGTATGGTGTACTATACATCTTAGGTAGTGTAGCAGATTATTGGTAAACTTAATATGCAGTGATTTTAGTTTTTAGTTTTAATCTCAAAATATCCGTAATGTGTGATGCTGTAGATAAAACTATCTGCAGCGTGTTAGTGCCACACTTGAATTTTTTTGTGGAGTCCGAAACCGAAAGTGCGTGGGCGTGCTTAAATTTTCTCATTGTTCGTTAGATATTCTTAACTTATTTGACTGCCTGAGCCGTCAAATTGCCTAAACAATGTGAGAGCGTCCACAACTATTAATATAATATAACTATATTCTCTTCCTTTTTATTGGGCTCAAATCTAAATGAAAGCTGGTCCCATCGATATGGTTCTCAGATATGTTTGAAGACAATCTCCATAATAAATGAATAATTCCACCCAACAATGACACAAAAATAATAGTCCTGACCTAACACTAGGTTAAACGTGGGTATCAGAATCTACGTGGGACTTGCTGTCCCACAACACATGAAACCAATATTAATGGATCATAGTTTTGATTGGTGTTGCATCTGTTTATGGGCAGGCATAACGCTTACCAGCAGGCTTCATTAACACTAAAGACATCTCAAGGCCTATTGCGTCCGTTCACGTGACGAGAAATAACGTACAAAATAATCGTGTATAGTTTCCTGTTTTCAGTGCTCGCCATAAACCGGTAGGTTAATAAAACACATAGATATCCCCTTGTGGTGTGTAATCTGCGACCGTTGCATGCAACTCTTATCTACAGGCATGTAGGCACACCAAATGCCAGCACATTTAAAATATTGTTGATAGAAATTAATGCAATTTCTATACTACGGCCAGTGTTCCCGAACCAATTTTTCGGGCACTTTCACTGCTGGGCACGAGCCTCTACTCCATGAGAAAAGTTAGGCTTTACTCTACCCAGCTGGTCTATTGCGGGTTTGTACACTTCACATATATTCGACATTCTTGTCGAGTACATGTGAGAACTTCTCAGTGTGCAAGTTTCCTCACAATGTTTCTATCACCGTCAAACCGTTTTTCTGGTATGATATCTATTCTAAATAATCCGAGCAACTTATTATCAATTTCATTAATACATCTGATTTCGTCGAACATAATATAATTCGTGTTTGATTATACTATCTTACTTCTATCGTCAAAACTTTCATATATTTATTAAAATGAAATTTATCGATACTGTAGACCGTCTCGAATATTATAGCATATTCTGTACGCATTTCTTTGTCGCGTCAGGCTGGCAATAGCTTGATATCGACCGCGCACTCGTCGTCATCAGTTTTGGCGCGAAAACTAATTCTCGTTCCAAAAATGCATTCCGAGTATGTACAGTTTTCGCTCAATGATTATTTTATTTTCAGTAAGTATGCATTGAGGAAACATGTTTAACTATAGTTATAATCGCATAACCAATTGATAAAGAACCACATCCCGTACCGTCTACACATTTTTTTAATTCATTAGAATGACGAGACGACCACTTCGCTCGCCTGATGGTAAGAGCCACGTCTGCCCATAAACAGATGCAATACCACACAGAACGTTGAATCACAAAGCACTGCAATGTGTTAGTTACCATTATGTGAAATGAGATATTAGACATAAGATTGTTAAGTCTTATAATGCCCATTAATTCACTGGCTACAATGTAAACCGAAATACAACAGTGCTCACACATTTCTGCTTGGCAGTAGAAATGGACAAAGCGTTGGCACCTCCCCAGACAGGCACGTAACCCACCATCTAATAATATCGATGACTATTCCCTAATGGGAAAGTAAACTAAAGTTAATACTTGATGCCATAGCAAAAGCTATAGAAACGTTACACCCTCAAAAATATTCGAGAATGGTAAACAGGGTTTAAGGTGCATTTATTGTATTTTTCTCCTCGATACCATCGTGATATTGCATACATTTTCATTAGCGTTTTAATTATTCAGGTATAATTAAATTATGCTGCTGTATATGTTTCAACAAAGTGATTACTCTCAATTTTTTATATTACAACATCAGCATCGCCAAAATTTACTACCAGATACATACCACGAGCATGACACAGATTAAGAACTCAAAACTGCAACGTAAGGCTATCGATAATCATAACAACTGTGTGACGTGTAATGGCGAATCCATAATATAGTGTTGTGTTGACTCGTGTCTATCGAACCCGTATATTTTGTATAAAGGCACAGATGTGCATCTGTCCTGAAGACACGTTAGACGAGTGCAAGCCATCATACATAACTTAAACGTTGAAAAAAGTGGTAGTCACGCTGTAGACAATTTTGTCTACAGCATAAAATGGCCTGCTCTATTGTTTGTTACCTCTGCCTCACAGAAAATCGACGACATATAGCAGCGTGATAGAGCAGCCTCCGAGATACTCGGAGGCACAGATCCCTCTTCCCAATCCTTTAATTGAAATGTAAAATTCGTACTGTGAGACAGCTATTTGTTCTCGAAGCCGTCCTCAGAAAACACAAAACACTTCCTCCGCCAGACCCTAAGTAAGGCTATCGATAATCATAACAACTGTATGACGTGTAATGGCGAATTCATAATATAGTGTCGTTTTGACTCGTGTCTATTTGTCTACAGCATATAATGACCTGCTAGCTTAGCTTGTTACCCCTGTCTCACAGAAAACCGACGTCATATAGCAGCTTGATAGAGTAGCCTCCGAGATATTCGGAGGCACAAATCCCCTCTTCCTAATCCCTTAATAATTGTAATGTAAACTTCTTACTGTGAGACAACTCATTGACCCCAGACCCTACAAAGCGTAGAAGTACATTAATATGTCCTACAACAAAACATAAAACATCTCTTGCCAAACGCCAATTTTATGTCATCGGTTCATTACTTTAGAATGTTAATAAGCACGGCGACGGAAATCGTTTACCACCAGGAGTCCCACTTGCTCGTCTGCCGGGCTATGCTATAAAAATAACTCTGGCATCAATAAAAAAAAGTTCTGTAGTTAATAATGGCTGAAAAAAAACTTCGAACATAGCTAAGAACTACATATATCGCTTGAACCAGCTTTCAAGACAAATGAAGTCAAAACATAACACCCTCATGTTAAAAATACACGGTTTCCATAGACATCGTTAAGGCAGAACGAACACTCACCATATTTCCATTGTATGTTGTTTTTTGATCTCTTCTCTAATATCCCTATACCCTCTAGTACGTTTGTGATGTCGTATATGCGACGTTTTTGGACCGATAGATGTTCGGCCGCTATGTTCAAGTCGAGGACGCCGTTCGGCGACGACTTCAGCAATGCGACGAACTTTTTTGTAAGTAAACCTAATGATGTGTCAAACCTGAAACGAAAGAGGTTGCCGTCAGATGGTTTTATGACGTTCACAACCTACTTCAAAAAGGGGGAAGTTCTTAATTGATCTGTATATGTTAACCGATTTTGATGATTCTTATTTATGGTTTGTTCCC
The DNA here is from genome assembly GCA_949126905.1 of Amorpha juglandis. Lineage (NCBI taxonomy): Eukaryota > Metazoa > Arthropoda > Insecta > Lepidoptera > Sphingidae > Amorpha > Amorpha juglandis. The sequence goes on from OX421368.1 coordinate 4,852,002, forward strand.
ATATACATTTGGTTAAGATCTGATGACAAAGTAGGAGGGAAATTGGGAAATCTTTAACGTATACAGCAAATGCACGATTATGGTTAGGATTTCGGTATTTTAACTAATTCGAGTTTTTAACAAATTTTAATTATATAGTGTTGGACATTGTCTTAATTCAGCACCTTTTACTCACATAAAACATTAACTGTGCGGCTCTTTTACAATTTTTTATCCTCCAAATCAATTTAATAAAGGTTTCATGTTGAGATAATCGGGATATGCCACGCCGATTTTCTATCAATAAAACCCACGATTCATTAAGTAAGGACTCCGGGAACCTTCAAATGTGTTGCCGTCATATATCAACGTGGGAGAGCAAAAAAAAAACACGCTCCGACACCCTTGGGTAACATTTTGTTTATTCTATATTGCCGGCGCATTGAAATGCATCTTAGCTTCATAACACAGAATATTTTGAGTATATCTCACTTATACCACTTCTGTGAAAGCTCGTGGCATCCACACTGCCTTATATCAAAATTGCAATGTATGGAAACGGTAGAACGTTTACAATGTGGACTGGTCTACAAAATTTTATTAAACTAGCCATATATCATCTTCTTTTTTTAAGATCTGGGCTCCACCGCTCCAGTGGTGATTTGCCAATGTAAAACTATTTCCATCATTCGTATGAATTTACATGCCAAATTCCTATTTCAAAATACTATGACATGTAAATCGATGATTTTATGAGGACAAACAAAATACAATGCAATGCTATATTCAAAAGACCTACGGCTGAGTTTCTTGGTGCTTCTTCTCAAGCATTTCCGAAGCACCGGTAGAGGCGTTTCAATTTAACTTATCTAGTATTAACGTGTAAAAATGCCCTTTGTAGCCTACTTGCAAAACAAACGTTTTGTTTTGGTTATTGATATTGATTCAATCTTTTGTTCCATTTCTGCCTACGCTCTCAAGTAGCTACGATGTCGTGTACTTTGGTACCTTTCGTTGGGTAAATAAGTTGATAATTTTATTCGTATAATAATAGTACCGAATATAGATCGTGTTATGTAAACTACGATATACTTACGAGTTATCGATTACGCACTACATTTGAATGACGTGACGAGCAAGGCGCTCGCCTAATTAATTTGTTCTAAAATCGTTTAATAAAAGTTATTTAATCTTGATAACATAGATTATTTCAGTAATCCAGCCGACAAAGTTCTCTTAACGTAATACGTAACAACATCTTAGACTGTAAATACGCGCCAAAAAGCTATTTTCATTTCATAATTATTTCGAGTTTAGAACAATGCAATCTGGAAATGAGGTATTGTGTACTATAAACCTTATACCCGCGTATTATAAACCTGTGTATATCCACTTATTAGGCCAGCATAAGGACTGTAATGAACGTAGGCATAGTTTTCGACTGGACGGAACTTAGCATCAGGTTTAATCGTAATCACAAAAATTATAAAAGAGCGCTCGCACGTTTAACTAATCAACAATACAACATCAATCAATATACGTGGGAGAGAGAGAGAGGCTAACGGATTTTGTTTAAATTCCAAATGGAAACTTACACAAAAAATGTGTGTACCTGGAACGTTCGGTGTACTTTTTCATAGAACTGGACGGTCGACTGTACGGCGTGAGCACTTTGACGCGTTTCTGTTTGGGCGTCTTGAAGTCAGCCTTCATGGGCACCACGTGACCCTGGCTGCCTGAACTGCTCTCGCTTAAATTCAGTCTTCTTTTCACCGCCTGCGAACAATATCTTCAATTTAAATATGGTTTTGCAGACGTGCCAAGATGAATGATGCACTGATGCGCGACTGCAGGCCACAGTGCCGCCGTCATCGAGACTAGTGATGTTGCGGTTCAGGACTGCAGGTTGCAGTTTTACTCTTAACACGATCGGTTATCGGCTATGAATCACTTCATAACAGGGCGCATCACGGCCGTTTTACGCGTGTAAAAGTTATACGTTAAAAAAAAATCTGTAGTAAATTCCTGTCTACCCGTTATAAGATAAAAGATATTCTTGTTCTTAAAGAAATATCAATAAAAGGTCTAATTACTGTAACAATTAAATACCCTATCCTATTAGATACCCTATCACGCAAACGCAGAGATCTTAGACGATTTCGAAACCTGAATAACCGGAGAAAAACTACTAGCGTATAAGAATAATCAAGACTTGATGTACCTATACAGAGATTTTTTTTCAAAATTAAACTAGAATGACGCATCTACCGCAATAATCTGGACTACGATCAGTTTCAACGAAGCGAATCAATCGCCTTTCGCTGCCTTATAGACAATCATACCTGATACAGATGTTACATAACAAAACTTTATAAACCACTGTGAAAACACCAAATTACATTACCCAAGAACTGGCACGACTGAATCATATAATTAACTTAACAAAATGTGACACTTCACCCGGCACAGAGCGCGACACACCGTGTACATGTACTATGAACTCACTCTTAACACGCTGTATGTCATTGCTAATCTATTCAATTGAGCAAACTCGTGAAGGAACCAAGTCTCCACACTTGGCTCATAACATTACTTCCAAAAAACAATTCGCAACAAATGTTCCTAATTTTACGCGGCGCATTGACCCCACATTAATTAATAGCTTGTATGTTTATGTATCGCATATTAAGCCGTTTCGCGTACAAACTAAACATATTAGACGTGACACCGCACACACTCGATAAAGGAGACGGGGCACTGCAACAGATGCAAGGGACACACGACACACCGGGAAATGATGCACAGAGCATTTTCAATAAGCTCGTGCAACAAATTCAATTTGCCCGTGGACTGCGGGACCGAAGCCCCCAAAAGGAAGTGTGTGGGGAGGGACCCAGCAACAATACATGACATAAATTAGAATCAACACAAAAGCAGCCGAGCTCTCGGAAGGGACGCCTAGCGAAAGAATGGCAATTTCTTATCTCGAAATATTTGTGTTATTATTAATAGTGAACTCGGGGCCATTGTTAATTTGCCAGATTGTGGGTCTCGCTCTCCTTTTTGCGACGGCCAAGAACGAATCAGGGCAGATGTGTGCGAAAGTTTCACGTCTAAGCAGATAAAACATCCCCCATGTTAGCGAGCACCGCTCCCGCGATTAACATAATCAACTCAGCCCTTCTTGCTATCCTAACTTTAATAATGGTTAATGCAACCGCCGGATCATCTAAAATAGTTCAGATAACGTACAAAAGGATCCATTGATACTAAGTTAAAGTTGAATAACTGAAGCTATTGTGTTCGTAACTTTGATGTTGTATATAAAAGGGTTGATGAAAGCTCGGGGAGTGTTTTTTGCGCGACGGTTGAGGTGTTGACCGAAAATGTGCAATGCAAGTGTTTTGACAGGAAATGTGTACCTGGCCACGTGACCGGCAAGCCGGGCGAGCCAGGCGCTGCGGGCGAGGCGGCCACATGGCGGCCACCACGCCGCGCCGCGCCGGCCCGCTCCCGGCAACACAAACTGCCAACATGTGTGCGTACTGCGTGGTGCGGGCGGTACGGGCGGTGCGGGCGGCGCGCGCACCGACGCGACTCCCCGCGCGCCCACCAATCCTAAGGTCAAACTTACACAAACTCGAGGAAAAACACCTTTTCATACGAAGCCATTCACATGACGTGACGTCATAAATGCTCTGTTACATCGGGACCGGAAAAAATAATAACGGTCGACTGGTTTTGGTCCGTTTATGAACCACCAAATCCTTCCTGTTCGTTTACTGTCCTTACAAAACGACTGGAATGTCAGATGAGAAACCATCATCGAACTTAACAACTTATGGGATGCTATCGTCGAAATCAAGTTCTCTAGAAAACCCAAAGATTTGAGGTGACGACAAGTCAATTAAATGCTAATGCGTTCTATCTGGATTATATTATATCATTAATTTCTATTACAGTTAATGCAACGATGGTCTTGTTCCAGAGATTTGAATGTAGCTTACTAGAGAAGTATTTGTAATAATAATCACTAGCGAAAAAACAATAGCATCAGTCTTTCAATGAGATATACCGTTAGGATATAAAAAGAAAACTACTCTGCCCGAATTGCAACAAAGCCACGTTGAATACAAATAAATCAGTTTAAAGACATACACAAAAGGTAGTCTAACTTTATACTAGATTTATATCAAGAAAATACTATAGGTTACCATTACAACCTGTAGATAAACCCAGTTCAAATTGAGACTACATTTTGTAACAAGGCCTATTGAGTCTAAGCGATTTCTATAATCAAACACGAAATTTTCAATATCTCAATCGAGTGTTCAATTATGTACTAAGTGAGTCGACTCATTAACTGAATTAGATAGCAGTGATTAACTTTCAAATTACTATGCCGTTATAATTTTTCGCTTATCATTACATTAACAGGAATGAATGAGGATTAAATGTATTTTACTAACATTTGAATGCGCATTTTCACTCCTTTTAATCCGATTTATAAATTGAAGAAAAAGAATGTGTTAACAATAATTCGAAGTGTTTCATTTGTGTTTTTGGTACGTCTATCCACGCATAACTTTTCACAGAAAGATCTAATTTTGATGATTCTTTCTTCATTCCATAGAGTGTAACTCAAAGTTGATCCATGCAAATGTGGAAAAAATCCATGCCGGAAGGGGGTAAAAAAGGTAAAGGGATGAGAGACTTTAGAGTTTTAAAATTATGCACCGATTTTGATGGTTCTTTCACTAAACATATTAAAATAAAAACTTTTTTACAATAAATAATATCTGTTGTTACATTCTAACGTTGGGTTAATTTTATTTTCAGCTGTTTGGGTTTATCCGGTCCCGCACTCTATGGCTATGCCATGTTTACAAGTTGATCTATTTCATATATTATATTCTATTAAATAGATCATAGGACAGAAGTGGCAACGCGCTTTTAGACAAACATCCAATAGAAACAGTTATTAGTACCGGTTTCTAATCGAGAATGGCAAAAAATATTAAAGTTCTGATAAAATAAATGTAGGTACGATTAAAACATAAACAAGCATTCTAGGGATATGATAATCATTTACATAGTTGAAGATCATTGAGTTGATGAACATTTTATATACGACGTCTATATTTAATGTTGTAATGAAAAGAGTCATCCTACATTAGAATAGAACAAAGTTGTGGAAACTGATCTAATAGTCTAGATGCCATAGAATGCTTGTTGGGAATTGCTCTTGAATGCCTCTTTAATAGATTATTTTATGTTAAATAATTCCACATTAACACATAGAATAAAACAAAGTCGCTATCTGTCTGTATGTCCGCTTATTTCTCCTAAACTATGCAACGAATTTATATGTCCGTTTTTTGTTATTTCATTGAATGACGAGACGAGCAAGTCGCTCGGCTGATGGTAAACACCACGCCTGCTTATAAACAGAAGCAACACCACACAGAACTTTGAATTACAAAGCACTGCATGGCGCTGAACTGCGCTCGTCAACCAATCCAGACGGCCTCTCGCATACGAGGGACCTACGACCGTGTAAAATCATTTAATTATCATTACGAAATTTATTCCGGAAGATATTATATATCACGCTATGACCCATGGGAGCAGGGCAGTAACATGCCTGCGGTGAAACCGCGAGAGACAGCTAATTGATTATCATTTGGTTGTGATCCCATAAAATAAAATTTGTGGAGTGTACCGTGGCCAAAAAAGCGTTGGCTTGGCGTAGTGGACGGAGACATGAGAGCCAATGGTCTCACTATAGAGGATGCTCAAGATCAAGTGAAGTGGAAGCGTTTAAGTAGGAAGGCGGACCCTGGCACTAAGCTGGGATAACGCAAGGCAGAAAGAAAGAAGAGACACCGTGGCCTTTAGTTTCGAACCCCCCTCCCGCCGTGATCTATTTCACAGATTATGTCAACAGTCGAATACATTTAGGAGTGCAAGCGCGCCGTTACATCAAAAGCCGTAAACAAATTCGGTAAATTAATATCAAATTCAAACTCGACCCACATGTTTGGACATTAAAAAAAATCTATCGCATTATCGTGACCGCGTTATCAAGCAGATGAAGACAGTGAGGCGCGGAATCCATCACCCAGTGAATCTATGCGAACCGATCGACTAGATAAAAACACAAACATCTCATGAAAAAAGTGGATTCACCAAATTGTACTGTTTGCAACATTATTGAAGACTAGCTTTTGCTCGCGGCTCCGCCCGCGTGAACGTTTAAAATTGACAAAATTTTCATACAAACTTTCATCCCCTATTTTATCCCCTTGGGGGTAGCATTTATCAAAATCCTTTCTTAGCGGATGCCTACGTCATAACATCTACATGCCAAATTTCAGTCCGATCCCTCCAGTGGTTTGGGCTGTGCGTTGATAGATCACTATGTCAGTCAGTCACCTTGGAGTTTTATATATTTAGATGTACAACATTTGCTGATGGATTGTTTAAAAAACAGAGTAGAAAGGTAGAAATTTCTATAATACAAAATTAATAGATGGGATGTGGGTCTAATTCAGTCAATTCTTTCATACCCAAGGACTGATGTGGCTAAAGGACTCTGCAATTTGGCGATCAGTATCTAGTTGTGTAATTTGTGTCTATTTAAAATAGTATAAAAGGTACAAATAGGGTTGGTGTGTTCATGTGGCAAGACCCAAAAAAAAAAATTAAATAAAAAAAAAACAGAAACATCGGTAATCAACGACGTGTGAATTAGACAAATGTACACCGGCTGAGCTTGTTGAACTTGTGCGTTCAACTTGTTGCCGAACATGTTGGTTAGCAACATTACCTGTCCACACGGGTACAGGCAACATAACCCGCTCCATGTTTCACGTGTTCCGCAACGTGACACTTTTGTAAAATGTTTCCAAATTTGTTGAGCTTCACGTGTTGCTCTTCAATTGTAGTCTAGTGAATAAATCGCTTAAAGTGGTACTTCTTTAAACATTGCTTTATTGGTCTAATGGTGATGTACTAAGGTTGAGAACCGCGAGGTTCTGAATTCGATTCCCAGGTCAGGCAAACACAATTTGTTTCGAGTTATTGATTCTAACAATCACACATTAATTGCCCAAGATCTGAATTCGTGCCCGATATGGCGAAAGGCCTATCATATCATGGGACGGCAATAAGCTCGGCGAAACGTGGATGCAGTACTAGTTGCACCTCTGCTAACCTCTTCAATGATAAAGACGTTGGCTTATATTATTTTGTCTAACACACAACTTTAAAGAACTAGGTGCTTAATAATGACCCTAATTATCGTTGACATTTTTAAAAAAATTAGCGCAACTGTCACTAAATAACGGCGCCTAACTGAATAGTGAATACATACGAAAAAATGTGTCCAATCGGAATGTGATATGATGACACCGACTATTACGCGATTGGTCGACTCTGTCAAAAGGGTCCCGTGCAGGACGCTTTTACCGTACAAACGGCGTTAGAGATGCGAGAATTATGTACGGCGGCGCCTAACATCCGCCATTTTGAGTCGACCAAACTTCAACTTGTGTATACGACACATATTTTCGATGTATTCCTACCTGCACGCAATGCGCTAACCAACGAACCATTTTTTAAACAAGCGATAGACCAGAGAATGTATAAATATATGGTTAGTTACAACGCAGCTTTACAATACGAATTTAAATAGAACATGGTATTATTTTTAAAGTTATTATTAAATGAATACCTATGCACATGCGAAGCCATCAAATAAGCAATTTATAGTATCAAACGACACATGTAACCAACTTTATAAATATTAGTAAATGTGGCACAACCCATTCAAAACAGCATGTGCATAAACTTATGGATCAGAATTCAAACTCAATCCCTAAAATCCGTTAGTACGTTGACCTCAAGGGGTCACTGACCCCATTTTCGTTTCACATTTCCCTTGGAGAGGGTTCACGTTTCTATGTAGAGGTATGCAATATTAACTTGCATCCAAACATATCCAAAATTTGACTTTCATTTGGAGTGACAAATAATAATTCTATTTTTTGTATTCAATGGTTAATTACTCTAATTCACCATGTGTATAATAGTCGAAGCCCTCTATAAAACCATCAAATATTTCACATCAACATCCCCAACCTAATAACAACTTGGAAACATCACAAAACAATGCACAGTCAACAGTTTATCAAAAACGCACACGTTGAAGCCTAGATGTCTTTCAAAATCTAATCAAAAACAATACATCATTTACTTATAGATTACCATTATTATTGTTTTTACACCGTTGCAAACTAAAATATCTAATGTCATTCTCAGAATGGTTCTCAAAAGTATTAATAAAACAAAACTATTTTTATCATGCTCAACTCAAACAGCTTGTGTGTTAAGGTTAATTGAAGGTTGAAATAGAAATCCTGGCTTAAAGAGGTTGACAAATCTAAATATTCACTAACAGTGTTAACATTTAGTTCATACTTAAGTACAATCAAAAGATCATATCCGTTATATTATCCCTCCATCAACCTGTGAGTTCATCCAGCAAAGGGTGTAGGACTTGTCATGGTTGTACTCAGTTCCAACCCATTCTAACCCATTAGCTAATCTTAAAATGGAGCAAAATCTAAACATAGCACCCCTTGCTTTACCATATTGAATGTGGTATGGCTAAAGCCTGAATTTTGTGAATTATATGCAGAAGCAGCGCCTGCACAATTCATGGTCTACATCAGCCGCTCCATTTGCCCTATGGCCTCAGTTTTACTATTATATAATTCATGTGTACAAACAGTAATTTCTAAGGTGAACAAAGCCCAATATTTTAAGACAATGAAAGGTGTAAATATGCCAGGTCATCAATAAATACATTGTAATCTGATAATATCAATTATATACTACCAAAGTGACTGATCTGCTAAAGTTATGGAGAGTACTTGATACCCAGTACATAGTAAACTTACAAGAACAATATAATTACTTCTAACAATAAGTAACTAGCCTATCGATGATGTTAGGAACTGCATTATTTGTAGTGTCAAAAATCCAAGACTCATCAAGCTTCATACTAAATACTCATAATTAGGAGAATCCCAAGTTACAAGAACAGCTTTTTTTAGGGTTTATATATTAAACTTAATCCTAACTGACCAAACAGACTACCTGCCATATGTTATTTACAAAGTGAATTACCCAGGCCAAGTGAATGAAAATATTAAAATTAAAGGTCTATTTCATGAGAATACATATGATGACTGTCAACAGAGTGTGTGAGTCAAATATTATATTTGGCATGTTTATTTGTTAATAACACTTCCATGCATATAACATTATCTGCCTTGTTTTAAGAAAATTTATGTCTCGAATAAATAGTCACCAAAAAACAAATGCTAATGCCTAACAAAATTAGTATGAGACATACAATTTTAATGTTGTTTAATCTTCTAAGTCGCTGTATTAAAATTTATGAGGTGGAAGGCTAGAAAAATGTACATGTTTTATATAATATTGCAGCTGATCAGGTGGGAAATTCCATCAATAGTATGTGAAAGAGGCAACTCAGTAATACCAACCCAAAAATTGTAACCTAAAACTGGTATAAACTTTGTGACCCCAATTCATATTGAAGATGTCAATGTATCAAACTTCATAGTCATATTGATATACATTATTGGTTTATCAAGTTATATTTCAATTAGAGAGTTCAACTGCATACCTGTATCAATGGTTTAGGTCAAATTACAATCATATGAACTCAACAGCTGATTTGTAACATGTATCTTTATTGTTACAAACATATAGACATAAATATTATAATGGCTATCAATCCTTTAAGATAGCACTCTATGATGGTATTATGTACAAAATACAATCCCAGTGGACACGTCAAGGACGCCATAACTTACTTCAGACGTCTTCGGCGGTGCGGTAGGCGCCTCGCGCCGGATCTGATGCTTCGGTGTAGCGCCATAACCGTGGTCGAGCAAGTGGTAGCTGATGGGCTGCGTGGGGCTGTCGTCCAGCAGCGTGGTGTGCGCCGGAGACGCCCCGGCGCGTACCACCACCTCGGCCTCGCCCTCCGCCGTCCCTCGCTTCACCCCCCTCGGCATCGCTGTTAAACAACACCATGCACATGTTACTGAACCATAACACCTATCTTTACCTACCAATCGAACGTAATCATCACAATTCAATTAGTGAAGAGGTTAGGGGCGCCGCGCGCGCGGCAATTATGAGCAAGAAGCCTCCAAAGCGAAGTGGGTCGATAACGATTCCCTGTGCTACCTGGGGTCTCGGACTACATCTCCAGCTGTCCACTGCTACTTACGTCACTTTTTTCAACGATAATTCCCCAAAATACCGACAACTTATCGGCGATGCCTAGGCATAACCGCTTCCTAAACTTGTGTGTACACTTTCGAGGATTACGTACAAAATATATAATTTAGTTTACGGATACTTACAAAAGGTGTAAGCGAACGATATTCCAATTTGTAACCATAAAACGACATTAATGTTTTCGACGCAAACGCTACATTATCGAGTACTTAAAATAAAATGTCCGCCGCTTTGTTGGTCCCGAGTGAACTCGTGGACATCGACGCTCGATAATTTTCAGTTAATAAACACAATTTGTCCAAAACACATGTTAATTTAAACACTGATTACTTCACTTGTAAACGAAAACAATAAAACGGTCCTAGTCCACATTTTACAATAAATAATAGATAAAAATGCGAAGCATTGAAACGGCGACAGGAAGCTTTTCAGAACATCTGGCTTGCTAGCGACGTAGCAGTGGCGCGAACTACGTGCGCACGCGCGAAGCGGTCGAACAACCAACCCCTAGCCAACGCCGCTCTCCGATCCAAATACCTCCCCTCGGTCTGTGAAGCCATAAAAAATATAACGAATTTTTGAATTTTCATTGTTCGACCGGTTTGTATACGAGCGCTGCGTCTTCGTAATCAGCACGAAGTTGTTGCCTCTTTATTAACAGTATTATGTAGGTACGTGTAACGTTGTAACTTGAACTTGGGCCTTGTTTTTAATATATTTTAGGTACTTATAAGTTTACTAAGTTTGAACTTTTAATTCTCTAATATCTTATAAGCTATGTCCATAAACTTAAAATTATCAACACTCACAAACAACACATTTAATTTTAATGTAGGTAGTTTACTGGTTTTTTGGAATACTAAGCTGTGAATACATGACCAGTAATGAGTTTAAATCTAGAGACAGGTGGGTACCTACATATTTAAAGTTGAACTGTACCTATGCAAAGAATTGAACTTTGTTACGCGGTTGTATTCTTTATACTTTCTTCGAATATTTTATAAATATGACAAAATAAAAAGAGGTGTATGTTGTTAAAATTATATACTATATACGACTATTTAATATGATTATTTATATGACTCACCTAATACGTTATGTACCTGCCCACACTTAAAAGGAATGCTGTAAGGATTGTTAGACTAATTTTAGCGTTTTCCAATACTTAAAATATTAAAAATTAGATAGGAATTCTTAGAAAAAATAGGTATTATAAATAGGTAATACAGGTATTATCATAGAAATATAAGTATTAGCTATGTCCTGTACCTGATAAAAAATCTATTCGATTTTTTTAAAGTGTAATTCCTTCTTAACATATTCTATAGACCAAGAAACATATTAAAAAATAACATGCTTTTTATTCTAAGCACAGAGTACATGGAATATACTCAAATCCTATTGAGTATATTATTTAATGTTAAATGTATTCTTATTTAAAGTATGGAGGAATCAATATTAATGAGTCAATACTGAAAATTCTAGATTTGTAAAATAATATCACAAATTAGGTCTAGTTATAGGTACCACTTACCTAGATGATTATATATTTTAAGGTGATAAAACAATAAATCTATATAATTTAAATTTGATTTATTAATTTAGGATGCCAATATTATAATATTAGGTAAAAATATATTGAAGTAAATAATATGAAAAAAAAAATTGTCATCACTAAGGATGCGGAAATACATGAAAGCGCGAATAATAGCGGAAGTGACTACTTAATCATAGACAACAACCGTTCGGAAACCGATTTTTTTACGAATATAACGAAATTTATTGTATTAAATACAGTCAACCTGGGTAACTTAAGCTTTCAATGTAACATTGACTCACTAACTTGTATTTGAACGTTTAATTTTTTCTCTTCTTACTGATACACTGTATAATGTGTGTTTATAATACTGTGTTTTTAAACGAAACCTGCAGTGACAATTAATATTTATCAAATATATATTTTTTTCTCACCATTCAAAATTTGGGCGGTAAACAGAGTTAGAAATATACTTGCTAAAAAGTTGTGTATAGCAATTACTACAGAAGAACTACAGAAGGCGAGTTCAGTTTTATGTTGAAGAATCATATGTTTTTTATGTAATAACACTGAAATATCCCGCGATATTGATAGATTTTTTAAAAAAATCTTTAATTAATTTTCGAGCCGTTTCATTTTCAGACCATTTGGGGTAACATTAGCTCGGGGCGAGGACAGACAATGCGTGAAAATTTCAATTATGCAAAAAAGTTTTGAAGGGTGGAAGTGGCCATCAAAGCTTGACATATTTAATTGTCACCACCGAAATATAGTTAGTCGATTTGGAGGATCTAAAATCACAAAACGAGGCGATTTTTATGCGATTGATGATCAATTTCTATACATGGTATGGGGGAATTGAGAGCCGATATTATGTTTCTTTTTTATATGTGATTGAGTTTGTTTTATTATTTTTTATTATTTTAGGCATTGCTCAATGATTATAAGTACATCAAAACCTGATTAATATAATAATAACTTGATTTAAGAGGTCCATAAAATAGAAGTTGATTTTGATAAACCAGGCAGTTTAATATTGTATTAATATGGCAACCCTACGTTGCCACTAAAAAGGAGATAGCGATATAAACGAAATGTATTTTTTTTATCAATATGACAAGCTAATCTTACCGAGGAGTAAAAAAAACTACATAAATTAGAGATTTTCTTCATCAACTCCTCATACTTATTAATGTTACCCAAATGTCAGTGTAACTTTGGCTCACCAAATTTTTGGTAATTTAAAGGTCTTTTATTTATCGTTTTGATAAATAACACAGGAATTTAGATTATAGAGGCCAATATCCCACTAGAAACACTCATTTAGGACAAATAACAATAAAAGTAAATCCGTACTGCTATAAATTACCTCTAAAGTAAGCCAAAGTTACCCAGGTTGACTGTATGTAATTTTGTAGCATTTTTATAAATTAGGTACCTACCTACTGTAACTTATGTCGTGTAAACCAGAGACAAATAAACTAGTGTAAACTTAATAAAGTTAGTCGACAGATTAATGTTTATTTGATTGAGTAATAAGAATTTTCAGTAATTTCAAAATCCATTGAGATAATCATTTACTTATTTTGGCAGTAAATAATTATAGTGATCTTTTTAGGTATGGAATTAGATTCAAATAATATGCTAAAAAAAAGAATTGATTTTTACCACTGAAATTCTTGTATGTTATGAAAATATGAATACGTATCTGTCTGTAGCTGCTTACGCTAAATGCTTTATAAACTATTAAGTACCTACCATGTATATTCCAAATACTACATTTCGACACTGTTCAATGCTTTTTGACTTCAATTAATACGAATGGTCACAAGTTGAATAATTCAGTTGTCCTTAATCAGACTTCGTTTACGCCGTGTGCACACTAATCTTTATATGGGCTATACCAATTTGGGTGTGGTTTTCAGTGATGTGTTGGGAATTGGGATAAGCTCAGGCTTTAATTTGTTTGTTTCATTAACACATAAAAAATATTATTTCATTATTAAAGTGCTTCTAATGTATAGCACCGTATGTCTCAGGATGATGAGCGGAGTTGAGTGCCATGTAGTGCTTTGTAATTCAAATTTCTGTGTGGTGTTGCTTCTGTTTATGAGCAGGCGTGGCGCTTATCATCAGGCGAGCGCCTTGCTCGTCTCGTCATTAAAGTTAATAAAAAATATTATATTATGTTATGTGCTATATATACTATGAACGACAGCTTCCGTGGCGCAGTGGACGAGCAACATGCTATGAAGCGAGGCCGAAGGTTCAATTCCCGCACCGAGGCAAATTTTAGTGTGATCCACAATTATTTGTTTCGGGTATGAGTATATTTTCTCCCCAGAGGGGTTGACGTCAGGCAGACCGCCGGTCGTAAAAACTACAAGCCAAATCTTTTTCTAACCTATTCTAATAAAATAAAAATAATGCTGTGCCAACCGAACTGCGAGTGGCAGAGGGGCAGGTGGAAAAAGATGGATTGTTAATTCACAATAAAAATTGTAATTTATATATTTTTATAACTTAGATAGACATTTTAAAAACCACCTGTGGCACTTAATCGATTCCCATAGGTTCTCGCGGTGGCATACTGTTAATCATTAAGGGATCTTGAGTTGATTTCTGTCTTCTTCTTTCTGTCTGCCGTTGCTTTCTGTAATGTGTTATTGATGTGTATCAAAGATCATAGATCCAAGGGATAGTCTACTCAGGACCGGGTGAACCATATACCGAATGGTGCGGCCGCTCCAAAGTTCAGACACCGAACAGGGTAGAGGCGTCTCCACATGTACCTAATGGCCAGAGTTCAGGCCCTCCTCACCATACTTATCTGCACACTCATGAGCGCACCATAATTAGAACTCACTCTATCCTAATCCTAGCCCCGGGCCGGCAATAAGTCTACATAATCGAGTATCAAATATAAATATTTGTAGTTGGCGGTCAATGTTTGTTCTTAAACCAATATTCACAGAGCAAGCCTTTCCCAGAAAGAACTTCAAGCTCGAAACTGAAGTTATAGGCTTTGGGTGAGAAGGGATGCCGAATCAGAATGTCCTTGGGCCGCGTTTTTTTTTTCTTTTAAAAATATAGGCTATAAATGAACAGGTGCGATTCCACCGCTCATAAACGGCCACAATGCCAAAAGAATCATGGACGCGTTGCTGACATTCAAGAAAGTGATAATTGAAGTGATTGGAAAGGAGAAGGGAGAAGTGGGCCTCTGGATATCTCAGTCACTGCACTAAAAGCAACAGGAAGCATCAAACTTCAAGTCGCTTTTCTGTGAGAGGATGGTAATAACCCATTCGATTCGGGTTCATGCTGTAGACAAAACAGCCTACAATGTGACTACTTGAAGTATGTACAGAAGCGACTTAGCCGTTTAAAGCTGACACAAAAAAAGCGGTTCTCAATTCGTGTTTATATAATTTTTTTTTTTGGCACATATCTGCCAGACCTATTGAGTGATTCTTTTTGTATTTCATAGGGTTTACTTCAATAGTAGCCCCATTTAAATTTCAAGCAGAAAAAAATCTGAAAAAAATGAAAGTTTAATCTGGGATGAAAGACTATGTTACTAGCATCTTCCTATTAATGAAAGATTTTTTAAATGGGTTGAGTACCAACCTAGTTTTAAAGATTGCCCTCCACATACATACATACAAACAAACTAATATTTCCTCTATAAATAATAGGGTAGATGTAGTCCTAGCATTACATAGATGTTCTAATGTAACGTTGCGTTTATGTATTTTCATTTTTGGCCTTTCTTTGCGGACGGTCCGCCTTGGGTGCCTTCCATTTCGGGGGGCCGACTGAAAGAAATAAAACTTTACATTTAGTTACGCCGTGTCTACTGATGGTGTTTCTGTACAAATAGACATAAGCCAGTATCAATTAGAATTTCGAATTATGTAGTAGTGCATGGTACTGGACTACGCTCATCACTCCGTCGCGACCGTGCAGCGGGAGATGCGCAGCTTTCGTACTTAACATTTATTTCTGCGATCCCGAGATGGACAGTAGTACAAAATACCGTGCTGCGAAAAATTTCGAATGGCGGACTTGTTGTGAAGGGCTCCTGAGTCCCCTAAGAGACGGACCACCAAAGTGATAGAGCGCAGAAGTGTTTTGGCAGCAGTTTCAGAATCAAATACAATACTAAGAATACGCAGATACCATCCCACTGGCTCCGAAGGCTATCAGGGGGTTTTTAGTGGGTATAGCAGCGTAGGTATTTTGGCTAGGGACCCCAAAATCAAATCAAATCCCCAAATCAAAATCTTTATTTATCATGTAGGCTAAGAAAGCGCTTATGACAGGTCAAGGACAGAACATTTGTCATTAATAAGATAACTTAAAATTAAGGGAACTTTGGAATAACCGCCGCGCTATAAGCTGGCAGGAAAAGGCACACCAACACGCAAGAGAAGAGGGAGGGGATCCCTAAATGTAGCGATTCACGGACTAGGAGGATATGGAAATCGGGATAAGGGTAGGAAGGAGTAGGGTAAATCACACTAATATTATAAATGTGAAAGTTTGTTTGTCTGGATGTTTGTCCGTCAATCACGCTGAAACTACTGAGCGGATTTTGATGAAATTTTGTATACAGACAGGGTATGAGCTGACTTGGGTGATAGGATACTTTTTATCCCGGAAAAAGCAGATCACGCGGGCGGAGCCGCGAGCAAAAGCTAGTTAACAATAAATCTGTAATCTGTGGGTTTTAAAGGTAAGGAGATGTGTCATGGACCTTACTGGCAGGAATATCCCTATCCTAGCTAACCTACCAACCTTTCTCTAGCTGCCTACAGATCCGAAGAGGTCAATCTTGGCATCGTAAAAGCCTTCGGGTCTAGGCTATGCTAGTGCTTCTATCGAAGTTTCCATCGTTTGAAATACTATTGAGGCTCTGCAACTGGATCACCAGAATCCTGGAATGCTGGAGTATAAAAGTCGTTGACAGCAAAATCTCCTGGTCCATGAAATTAATTTCTTCACGGCTTGGTGGTCGCCCCGACGCTGTCCATCCTGCATATCAATGACATGTTTTCAATCGGGAATATGCGTTGCTATGCAGAAGATAGCACGCAGATTCTCGATATATCGGCCACTAGATTATCTTTTTTTTTATTTGATTGAATGACGAGACGAGCAAGGCGCTCACCTGATGGTAAGCGCCACGCCTGCCCACAAACAGAAGCATCACCACACAGAACTTTGACTTACAAAGAACTGCATGGCACTGAACTGCGCTCGTCACTCCGAGACATAAGATGTTAAGTTTCATAATGCCCTTCGTCGCTAGAAACATAGGATGTTAAGTCTTATAACGCCCAATAATTTCATAGGCTTTACTCTTTCAAACCAATCGACGGAAACAAGAGTAGTTACAACACACTGCTTGATGATCGCTGGTGGTAGGATATTCATATCCGCCCGGATAGCGACCACCACATCACATAGTCTTAAAACCTGCTATAGTGACCCACACACCTTGTGTGGATTGCATTCCAGGATCAGCCAGTGTATATCCAATTCTCCTCAGGGGCTTGACATGATTTGATGGTTGATTGTGGCGACTATAGGGTTATATCCTTGTATCCCTGTACCTGCATCGGTCATCCGCCTGTCCTGTCGCAGGCCCCTCCATTTGCTTCTTCCCTCTCCGGCAAGGATAGAAACAGAATTTATATAGGGTGGCATGGCACTGGTGACCACCGATAAACTCATTGTTGGTTGTCGCTGGTTTTTTAGACTGCACTACGCTTACCATCAGGTGAAGTGCAGTCACTGCCTTGCGCGGATAAAAAATATAGGTTACATGCCTGTCTGGGAAGTTACCAACGCTTTGTCCATTTCTACTGCCAAGCAAAAATGTGTGAGCATTGTTGTGATTCGGTTTAATGGACATTGTAGCCAGTGAAATTAATGGGCATTATGGCTTAACAATCTTATGTCTAATATCCCATTTCACATAATGGTAACTAACACATTGCAGTCCTTTGTGATTCAACGTTCTGTGTGGTATTGCTTCTGGTTATGGGCATCGGCCATCCACCTAACCTATTGCTGGCCCCTCGATTCGGTTCTTCCCTCTTTGGAGTGGGAATCAGCATTTATACAGGCCGGCATGATTCTGGTGACCATCGAAAAATTCATTGTTTGTCGGTGGTCGCTGGTTTTTTTGGATGGCACTGCGCTTACCATCAGGTATAGTGCAATCACTTTGCTGTGCTCGGATAAAAAACGACGGAAGTAGATAGCAGTGGTATCAATCCAGACGGCATAAGTGACTTATCCATCTAGGACAAGTACTGCGACCAGTCGCATTTAGACACACAAAAAAAATATCCTCTAAATTTTGTGACATCGTACTAATTGGAGAAACCCGTGCGATCCAGGGTTTAAATGCCAGGTCGAGCAATCACAATTTGTTTTCCATTCGAAAAACCATACATGAATATCTGTACGCAGCGATCCGTGGGTGTGCTACTCCGTCGAGGATACAAGCCGAGCTCCTGTATGTATATATGTAAAAAATGATACCCTCATTAATAAAATTTCGTCATATAATAAAATAATTTAATTGTAAACAATAACAAAATCATATATCTATAATAACAAATACTTCAAATTTACCATCCTTTGGTTCGTCAATGATCTGCATAGCCGAGTACGTTATCGCCTTCACGTCGGCGCCTTGAGGATGTTTGCCGATCTGAAATTCTTCGCCGTAACACTTGCATACTATTTTAAACTCCTCCAGATTAAATTCGGTAATCACTAACTTTTTACAAATTAAAAATGGCTCCACGGAGAATAAAAATAGTAATTCATCAAGGAAATGATAGAGTATTCCCATGAGATCGTCAGCGTTGGCCTCAATTGTGTGTACTTCTTTTATCTGCACGTAATCTAGTTCGGTTATGTAGCCGAACATGGCCATGCCGCATTGCTCGAACGCCTCCTTCAGGGTATCGCCCCATGCGTGCAGCCTGGAAAGCAACAAAAATATGCATTAAACATTGCGGCAGACCAATTCAATTTCGTGTGACATGGTGAGATAATACTGCCACATTTCGTATATATTCCAACAGAACAACCGCTCCAGGCGCCGGCACGGGGTAGATGTACCATCGCATTTAGGTCCTATCTGAGTTCAGGTTTCGTTAACAAACCATGGGCGCGAAACACCATATTCTAATCACACTTCATCCTAAAAGTAGGTATTCTAGTTCCAGAATAGAAATTAGATATCACATCAAAAGTTTGATTCTTTAGAGTTCAAATCAATCACTTGCAACATAGTTAAAGCTGGTGGGAGGGAACCTGATATTTTGCACCTGACTGAATAACGACAACTGTACACATAGTGACCCACCATAGTGGCTCGTTGAGGCGAGTAGCGTTTGGGGTCAGCTAAGGTCTAAGGCCAATTACTTAAGGCTGCCATAATTATGCCGTCCGTCGAGGGATGCAATGTCTCTTGACGGTCGGCATTATTTAGACTGCACTGTACATAACATCAGGGCCAGTGTAGTCACTTTGCCGTGCCAACATAAAACAAGACTCACTCCGGTTTCTCATAGGGGTAGGCAGAGACGACCGGGCTTTATCTTTTTGATGTTAAAAAAAAAGGAAGTGACAAAAAAATATTTTAGACACGCGATTTGTATACATACTATGATATTTATTTAAAAGGGTATTTCTTAATCGCGTATTATTGAAGGTATAAACTACAATTAATTTATTTCCCAACGTTTCGACACTGATCCTATATGGGTATATATGGGGCGGGTGCCCCAGCCTGTGACCATGCCGCGAGCCTATCGAGAGCCGGATGGCGGATATACACTGCCTGATCCTGGAACGCGGTTAAAGAAATAAGTTCACGATAAATCTACGAGGACCTCAACTCTTAAACTTGTTAGATTTTCAACCAAACTTTATAATGCCTCTGGTGACAGGAACGCCTCAGGACTGCTTTGACCATAATAACATGCCTATCTGCGTGAAACAATAAAATGATTTCAAAAGCAGCGAAATGCCCAGAAGATGTAAGATCTTATCGCCCAATGAGTCTGCTCCATATCCCCTTTAAAGTGATGGAAATATTATTCCTGGTTAGATTAAATCCGATTATAATAAAAGGCAAACTGGTACAGGACCACCAATTTGGCTTAAGACAGCATCAAACTTCAACATCATAATCCTTCAAAGATTTGAATCAAAAATGCTTAGAATGATTATAAACACTACATTGTATGTCACTTCTATTTGTATAATCTTGCCATAAAAAAATAAATAAAGAAGTAATGGATAAAATGAAAACATATAGAAACAGACTTCAATCCCATCCAAATATTCTAGCAAAACATTTAATGGGTATTTAAAAATTATTATTAAATTAGTATTTATTTTATGTATTTCATTTATTGACACCAATACAAGGAGACTTAAAATGAGAGTGCAGCAAGACCTACTCTGAACTGATTTGAAGAGGGCATGTCACTGGACATGTGCCTCTCACACCAACGATAATCAAAATAACTGTTAAATATCTTCTATACAGGTTGCAGTATTGTAAAAAAAATGACACAAACTCAAAAACCTGGTTCTCAATCATAATAAAGACTGTGGACTAAGGTATACAGAACCTCTCTGACCACAGTATCATTTCTTCAAGATTTCCAATAAAAAACTTTTATTGTTTGTTAATTACATGTTAGGATCCAAATAGTAACACATCACGAAATTCATCCAAAATTTATTATACAGGAGTAGCACATAACAGAGTAGATGATCCTGTGGATGATGATGAATGAAGCGGTGTGGAAGGGGTGTGTACTGCATTTTATTAAAAAATGATGAGTGGTTACATTATCAGCATTCAATGCATATAATAATTAATAAGAAAATTCTTTGATATAATGGATATTAATAATCTGGGTGCTGTATGTGTGGGACTGTGGGATGTATTTATTTAGTTATAATAATATACAATAATACATAATACCCAACCCAACCATTACACTACATAGTCCTGACTCCACACAGTTAAACCTGTAGTGTGGGTATCAGAACTACAGGTAACAACACCCAGAACCGAAACAAATATTTGTGAATCACACTAACATTTGGCTCAGTACAGGAGTCAAACCTGTAGCCTCACACTTCACAGCCAGTTACTCACCAACTGTGCAACAGAGTTAGTTTAGAGATATAGATTGATAATGTTGCTATACATATGTACACAGGAGGATTTTTATTAATTATTTTATATTATTTCTGGAAAAGTGAAATGTATTGCACAACACTGACAATAAGACAATCATAATGACCTGAACCATTATCTTTTAAAAAGAACAAATTTGACACAAATTAAGAGTAATTAACTATAAAATTGTTATATATCATTATGTAGATACCACTATCAACATTCAGTCATGGCCATTAACATAAAAAAACAAAATCTCATTTTTTGTAGGCATTTAAGTACTAGAATAGTAAAAATGTTTGAGACTTACTGAACATCCGCCGTGTGGTCCAAATCTGTAAATATTATGTAAAATATAAACTGTTGTAATTTAACAGGTTTGTCAGATAATTTTCTATTTTTTAAGCAAAATACACAGTTAATGACTCATTTTTATTTGCAACAGTAATAAAAAATCTTACACTCATATTTAACTGGTGGAATATAAAAATCTTCTTCAGTGAGATCAAATACCCCCGATTCTTCATCCATATTATCCTTAGATTATAAAACTAGGTATATAATGTAAGATATTATCGTAAATATTCAGTTCAGTTTTGGAAGAATGGCGACATGTGATAGGTACACAATTCCGCCAATGTCACGTAGTCAGAATTTAAACGATGGAGGTTGACCGATGTAAAAGTTCAGCCGAAGATGACCAGTGTACTGTTATATCCAAGCAGAATCTAAAAAAAGAAGAAATGGACAACACATTTACATTAACCCACCACCGGTGTTATAAAACATACAACAATACCATTCTAATGAGATAAAATAATCTAAATAGGGTCAAAGTTTAATTTTGTTAGTTTCAATAAATTACATAAACATTTAATAAACGGGGTACTAACTAAAGACAATAAACATTTCATATTAGTAGTAGGGGTGCTCGATATGTATCGATATGTCATAAAATATCGATACATTTATTTGATATATCGAATCAATGCGATATTATCGAATCATTGAAGTCGATATATAATATCGATATATTTTATCCGATATATCGAATCAATGCGATATTATGGAATCAATGAAGTCGATATATAATATCGATATATTTTATCCGATATATCGAAATAAGGATATCGTAGAATATTTAGGAAAAATCTATCGGATGTAGCTAAAAAAAAAACAACATCAAATACCAGAATAAGTATTGAATGTTGTTTTTTTTTTAGCCATTCGATATTATTTTTGTTAATCATTTTCTAATAAAGTCTTTTCCTTCCTACAATTCGATATATCGAAAATATCGATATTTTTGACCGATATATCGCTAAATATCGATACAATATTTCGATATATTATATCGGAAAAAATATCGATATTTTTTGTACATGAACATCACTAATTAGTAGGACGAGGGATATTCAAGGGTAGGAAATTGTATAGGGATAAACCACAAGTCTTAACACACCAATAATAAATAGTCTTGACTTGACAGTTGACAGTTGTGTAAGTTAGCGATGCGCGATTATGAATTATACTAATCGCATCTTTCGATTATTTGATTCATTCGACTAATTCGAATGACAATTACTATTATTACTAATTTATGTATTACTAATTAGCGGTGCCCAATTGTGCATGATCCCAATCTCATCATTTGATTA
Source organism: Amorpha juglandis (assembly GCA_949126905.1). Lineage (NCBI taxonomy): Eukaryota > Metazoa > Arthropoda > Insecta > Lepidoptera > Sphingidae > Amorpha > Amorpha juglandis. Next base: position 4,874,740 of record OX421368.1, read on the forward strand.
TTTCATTCATTTAACTAATTCGAATGACTGTTACTAATTCGTTATTTATCTAATCTGGACACAATAAATAATTCAAAACATTCATCCCACTGACCACTCACTCACTATACGAAACGCAGCAGCAAGCCGCTATTTTACGTCGGTTTTCTGTGAGATAGTGCTAACTGCTAATGAACCGGTCGAGCCGGCCCATTCGTGCTGTAGATAAAACTATATACAGCGTGGCTCTGCCATACCACTCAGAAATCATATAATATATTGCTTAGAAAATCTATAGACAACAAGTGCATATCCTCCTCTATATATAGGATCTATGATGAAAACTTTGAAATGAATATTTTTTTTACTAAGAGTATTAGTCGACCTTGTGCGTTCGTCCGCTTGAAGAAAGTTCTTTACGATGAACCGTATTAAAGAGAATAACTAAATTAATAACACCAAAATTACAGGATGTTAAAATCGACTGCACCTGATCGTTTTTTAAGAATAGCATAAAATATCTAAGCAGGCTCAAAGGATGAGTATCCAGACCGTTAAATAATTAATGAAAAAAATATCTGTCACTTTGATTGAGTTTTGGCGGGAACTCTGACAGTGCAGTTCATCGCTTATTTTAATTTATTTCATAAACTAGTTTAGAGTTGTGCTTGTTGTATAAAAGTGGTGTGGATTTGTTCAATAAACGTTGACGGTGATGAACAGTGTATGGAAACATTGAAATAAGTGAATTAAGCATCGTACTGAAAGGAGTTAACACCAAAACTACGACAAGACCTTGGAATCGACCGCACCTGTGTTTCATCGCTCTTGTAAAAATAACTTGAGAAAAAATTATACTTGACACTGGCAAAATGCATAATAACGCGAAAGCCATCAATAAAAAAAGAAAGGAAGATCTGTCACTTTTTTAGTAGATTTGAAAAATAAAGTTCTAAGTTGGAATTTTTTCGATTTTCAATTTTTATTCGTATTGAACCAGGTTGAATATTTTTTTTAGTTAAATAAATTATTTTATACAATTACCTGAAACAATGGACCCTATTGCTATTTTACAAAGCCGAATTGAACAGTTGGAAGCAAAACTGGGATTTGCAAATTCACCTGTAGATGGTCAACAGGGCGATTCCGCCACAGTAAATTTGTTGAACGCTGCACAGACCATCAGCAATGTCACTGCTGGTCATGAGAAACTTCAAGAAGCTATGCAGATGGCTACGGAGCTGAACAATTATGCTGATCCGAATTTTGTTGAAAATGTAAGGCTCTTTCCCATTTTTTCACACTACAAATACTTTCTGCCTGGTGTTATCCCCGTTTAAAACCAGAGTCCGCCTTACAATTATGATTTGACGGTGAATTTAGTATTGTGGGGTGACCTACTATTTGACTGTCATAACCCGCATCGGGAACCAAGTTTCACCATTGACTTCGCGTTAATCACCCGAGTATACCACGAGCTGGTGATGTTGGCTTTGGGCCTAAGATGTTGGTGGCCTAATTACACACCAATATCCAATATTTTCTCTCACTACAATATCAATTTTACATTGCATCACTATAACATAACTATAAACATTCTAGAATTATGAATATTAATTTATGACATCATTCCATAACTTTATAGATACAACAAAATGACATACATAAACGTGAGGTGGTTGCAGCGGAACCTGTCATAAGACATCATTGCCAGTGTATGCATCATTGTAAACAGGTACTTTGATATCTAAGTGTAATCTACATAATATCCATATTAAAGTTATGACTCTATCACTGATCATGAAATTTATTAACCCTGCCAACTTGAAATGATGTCACAAAATGATGTATTTAAATTATGAACTTTGGGAATCCTTGTTTATCTTGGAAAACAAGACCTGCATGTTTTAGTATAAAGGAGAATAATCATTAGAATGTCATTATTTTTCTCTTATGGGCCTGACAAATTTAGAACACCAAACATTGAATGTACAATGTATTGTATGTAGAATAAATAACTAAGATTACCAAAGTGCATAAATTAAATCATAATACTGTTTCTAACCTTATGGTACAGTAGTGGTAATTTTATTATGTGTGGTACATTTTATGCATATTTTTTTAGGCAGCACCTGTCCTCGAGTCGGAGGCAATTCAACAAGCAGTAGAGATGCAGGGTACTGTGGACACAATGCACAAGGCTGCTACAGTGGTGAAGGCTGAGGCTGATATGGTATTGATTATTACAACTAATATCATCACATTCTAACATAAATTAAACATATTGTATTTTATAAGTCAATTATTTTCCAAATAATGTGCAAACACATTTGTAATAATTTATATATATAATCTAAAATCATTTACACTAAACATTTTGCATTGTTGTTACATAAGCAATTTTATTTGAAAACTCAATTATCTTACATGAAACTTCTTCATCATCCACTTGTTCTTATCCCACTCGCAGTGCAGATGAGGCAACATGCTTTTTAACACATGTTACAGAGTGATTTGGCTTTTAGTCTTAACTACCGGCTGCCTGCCTGACGTCTACCCCTCTGGGAAGAACACACCCAGACCCCAAAGAGATGTTTGTGGATTACACAAATATTTATCTTGGTGTGAGAACCAAACCCATGGCCTCTCACTTCACAGATGGTTACTTATTCACTGTGCCACAAAGCTTGTTTGTGTAATTAGCTTATGTGAGTAAAAGTAAATGTAATCCAATCTCAATAGCATTTATTTATTTATTATGAATGCCTGCAGGTATCTCATGGAATACAACAGTTGGCTGAGACATGTGGTACAGCTGCTTCTGATGCCTCTGAACAACTGGCTGCTGTGGCACATAAAGTGGAACAAGTTGAGGACAAGATGTTTCCAAAGAGAAGAAACGGACTTGATTAAAAAAGTTTTTTTGTAAACCATAGTTTGGCTTAAACATTTATTCTAATTGTTATTTTTGTATTCAAATTGCTTTATTTATTATTTATGAAAAATTATAAGTAATATCTACATGAAATAAGATTATATTTTATTTTACAATTTAATATAAGATATACGAAGAACACGGTTTACAGAAAGCTTTGAATTTTAGTTATTACGCCCGCCCATCTCGACTAACCTAGACTCGAAACAAACATAAATTATGTACATCACGCAAACATTTTTGTCTCGGTGAGGGAATCGAACCCACGGCAAGTGGCCGGTCAATTCACAACTGGTCATTCGCCCATTGCGCCACGGAGGCTGTCTGTATTATAATTTATGTTCGCCCATTATGTTCTTGATGTTTTTTTGTGTTTGTGTCTCTGTATAGCAAAATGTAAAAAATTGTACCCAAAATAAAAACTACTTTTGTATGATAACAAAATAACAATATTGCCTAGTCATCGTTTGGATGACCGATGCAGGCACAGGGATACAAGGATGTACCCCTATACCCGCGCGGCCGTCCCAACCAACCATCAAATCATGCCAAAAGGGCTACCTCGAGGAAAAGGGAGTTATACTGGCTAATCCTGGAATGCGGTCTACACAAGGCATTTAACATCATGTGTACGGTGGTCGTTATCCGGGCGGATATTAATATCCTGCCACCAGTGGATGGTAATGGTGTATGTGTGATGAGTGTAGATTTGTGCAATAAATATTGAAAGTATTTGGGAATGTTGAATTTAGTGAATTTAGCTGATTTGGACCTAGGGTATTGATCGACCTTGTCCGTCCGATTCTGTTGAATAAAATCGTAAAAGAAGCATCGTATTGAAAAGAATTACCACCAAACCACCGGCAAGACCTTGAAATTGACTGCACTTATGTTTTATGGTTGTTGTAAAATAAAGGAAAAGCAAAAATGTGTCTAAGATGGGCTCAAAAAACGAGTATCCAGAGCCGTAAAATAGTTTATAAAAAAGGTATTTAAATAGATTTCCTTTGGCAACACTGACAACTGTTTTAAAAAAATAAGAATGACGCCTGACGTACATAACAAAATATTAGTTACGTTTTCAAATAAAATTTAATTCCCAAAAATGGCAGATGTAGCTGTAGAATCGGCGCCAGGCGACGAAAACGATGATAGCTGGTTGTATGGGGAGTCTACCGGCGAGCAAATTGGTGAAAAAAGTGACGAAATCAGTGATAAAGATCCGGAGAAAACTGTCGCAGCAGAGGCAACAGTAAAATTATAACCTATAATTTTGATCGCAGGTTTTAGAGCAGAGCATCGCAGGTTTTATTGAGTGGTTTGTTGTGCAGGAAGGAGAAGATAAAGAACAAGATGAAGGGGATGGTAACAACGATGACTCTCATTTTAACGATGAGCATTTCGCCGAGGTCGGGCGGGAAGACCAAGAACAAAACGGAGATGCTGACAGCCAGGAGAATGGAGACTCCGACTCCGACGACAGCGACGATGTCAAAGTGACCATCGGGGAGATCAAATCAGGCCCTCAATATGCCAGTTTGAACATAAAAGTAAGTTCAGAACATTAAATTAATTAGCCTGAAAATATCATATCAATAATTATATTGATTCTGGATTTGAATTAGATTTTATCACACTGGCTCTTATTTTGACTGTATTCAATGTAACTTAAATCACATAGAGCCAATGTATCAAATAGTAGCTTCGTCACCCTCATAAAATAAAGTATACTATAGTGTTTAAAATATTGTTTAATCAATTGGAAAAACCTGAAGACCTGTGTGGCGCAGTGGACGATTGGCCGACTGTGAAGCGAGAGGCTGCGGTTTGACAAACCTTAACAAGTAAATAAATAAAATAATGGAAACATTCCCTGTAGTCATATGGCTTATAATTCCAGAGAGGTGTAGGTTTAGTGGCACCGGGAGCCCCAGAAAAGCCTCGCTCTGGCGCTGCTGGGGGCAAAGTCACTTTGGAAGACCTCGAGGGTCCAGGAAGTATCAATGGTGTGCCTGCAATGGAATTCAACATTGATACTATTGAAGATAAACCTTGGAACAAACCTGGTGCTGATATATCTGGTGAGACATTTTTTCAAGTACAGTAATACCCCGACTTAAGCTACCCCGACTTACGTGAATTCGGAGATATGCGGTTTTTCTTTTTGATGGCCGCGCGTGTCCGCTCTCCTATTCCACCATGTTAATGGTCCGTTTACGACAGATTCGAATGTGTTCTACGTTGAATTGTTTACGTGCATTGTGTTTTATTGATAAACTCAAATTATGTCACTCAAAAGTGCATGCAAAGTTGTACCCCAACTTACACGAATTCGACTTACACGGTTATAGCTCGGTCCCACCTATCGCGTAAGTCCGGGGTATTACTGTACCATAATAAGAGTGAATAGAAATGCCAGTAAATCAGAGATAAATCTTTTATTGAAATTATAACACAAATGGATTGATCAAAGTGATATTTGTAGCTTAATTTTTTGGCCAAAAAGTACACAAATATATATTTCTTAAAGTCAGTGGTATGAATTGTTGAGATGAAAGTCACATGCTTAAAACTAGCTCCAGGTGTATGCACATCTGATTTTCTAAGTTATGTGTGCATTCAATTGTTATTTATCACATGCTTGAAGGAAATATTGTGAGGAAACCTCTATACCTGAGAATTTCTCAATAAAAATTTCAAAGGTGAATGTGAAGTCTGCGAATCCACATTATGCCAGTGTGGTGGACTGAGGCCTAATCCCTCATCAATTAGAAGAGGCCTTTGTGATATACATGGAGAGATGGGAGAGAGATGAGATCTATGAGATGTAGATGTATATGTGATATGTATATAGCACTGGGCCAAAATATCATTTTATTTAATAGTTTGCAGTTTATATTATATGTAAATATACTAGACCAGTTTTGTTTGTATTCCCCCCATATTACCGATTTCAAAGTTTGTCTTTGATTATTTACCATTATTAGACTTCAATAATGATATTTCGTTTTTAAAAAGAATTATGGTACTTTATTTTGTCCCTTCTACATCCTTTATACATTATGTTCAGTAACAATAATGGATTAATAAATGTATAAATGGTGTGTGTTTCAGATTATTTCAATTATGGATTCAATGAGGTGACATGGAGCGCTTACTGCGAGCGTCAGCGGCGCATGCGCGTGAACGAGGCAGGTGTGGGCCTTCATGTGGGACCCACGCTACGGGCACCTGCACCTGATATGAGGAGGCCACCAGGTTCATACAGTTATTTCAACTTAAATTTTGCAATAACTCTTCTGATATATTATCACCCATAGATTAACTTATAACGGAGCCATGATAATTTGGATGGTAAATCACAATTAGTTTATGAACTATTATTATTATTGTATACAAATCATACCCATTTAAAAGTAACATGTTAGTTTTATTATGTTATTAGCATTTGCTTGTGGCTCCACCTCTGTGGAATTCTGCACTGGTGTACTTCCATACAACAGTTCATCCCTTATTTTACCCATTTTCAAAAAAAAATCTTTCGTGGATGCTTACAACGTAAAACGCATTAACTGCCAAAATTTCAATGTGGAACCAGCGGTTTAGGCTCTACATTGATGAATCATTAAGTCAGTCTGGACAAGTAATTAATTATACATGTATAAGATTACAGCAATTTAGACATGTGAGACATGGCTGCTTACACATTAGCTCATACTGAGGGTCAACATTGCTTAACAAAGCACAATGGAACATGTTATGTTGGATACAATATCAGTTCTTGACATAATACAAATTTAGATATCTGTCAAAAGATAAAAGTTCCCAATGTGGCAAGTGCTGAGTCGTAGAGCCACGCTGTAGACAGTTTTGTCTACAGCATGAATGGGCTGGGTCGACCGGGTCGTTACCACTGTCTCACAGAAAACCGACGTAAAGTAGCGACTTGCTGCTGCGTTTCGTATGGTGAGTGAGATATCCGGAAGCCCAAATCCCCTCCCCTTCCCAATCCCTAATTATCCCTTTCCTTTAAGGTCGATAACGCGCCCATTATTCTTCTGGTGGTGGGCGTACATGGGCGGTGGAGATCACTTATCATCAGGTGTCACTTATCATATAAAAAAAAAAATTGCATTACTCAGTCGAAGTGGCAGTGGGATTGTTACTTGGTGAATGAAACCAACAATCAGTGGATAAAGGCCGTGAATCAGCAGTGCCCATGTCAAAGTGTTACTACATGGTGCAACCACCAGGTGGTCAACTGACTGACTTAGTCCAAAGGTCTGTGATGAAAGTAACCCTGGATACTGAAATGGCATGCATTGGGCCCTATGCCCACCAGTGGGTAGATGTGAGGTGAAAATAGTGCTGAATGCTGAGATTGATCACTTCAACTCATCTCATATAGCTGCAAATAAACGACAACATATCAGTGTGATCACCGCAATGTCTTTCTCAGAGAATATTAGAGTGTTTGTCTAAGTTAGGTGTAGTTACCAAATAAATGAAACTCCTCGCGCAATGTCGAGAAGACCAACGATCTTATGCACATATGTATATAGACCCTGAACTGCAAGGGAATGATCAGTGCAAAGAAATTCGGCTGAAAATACCGGGCGATTACTCATATATCATAGAGCTGGTGGGAGGGTAGATGATCATTTTTGTAGTAGTGTGTAGTGTTCCTATCATTTGTGTATTAGTGAAAGACCCATAGTGGCTCGTTTAGGCTAGTCGCGATCCAGTATCAGCCATTGTATATCCAACAACTTCTGGCTGGCATAATTATGACAACTCTTTTGTGACACAACATATGGACCACGCAAATTACTTTGCCTTGCCAGGATTTAAAAGTATGTATTTTATTAATGTTAAAAATGTTTTATAGGTGTCATTAGAAATGAAGATGGAATGTCTGGAATGATGTCAAACAATTACCAAGCCAGAGAGAACACTATACAGGTAAATAGTTTATTCTTGTTAATATTGTAGAAATTAAGAACTTAAAACAATGTTTGTAACATTTTATGTTCCATTTACCATTTTGTTTTAAATAAGTTGTTTGTTCTGTCAGGAAGGAAAGGGCATGAAACCTTGGCTTTTTATATGTTACACACTTTACATTATTCGAACTCGTTACTTGTACTCAACGTTGGTCGACCATAATAGCCTAAGATCCGGCAGTAGAATCTCTACGTTCATGACGTAGATGCTCAAGCTCAAATTTCTACATTCATTTCGAATACGACAATACATTGATCATAGGGTGCCAGTCAAAAAGTGCCCGCATATTTTTTTTTTTTTTAAATATAATTACATTTTGGGAAAAAATTTCGTTCATGGTGTAGTTAAATAAAACATTGTTCCTATTACACAGCTATGTATGTAGAGAATTCAAAAAACCATAGTTGCCGTACAAAAAAGTATTACCTGTTTACACCTGGCTGCCAAGTAGTTGCGGCCGAGTAGGCAACGGCACCCATGGTTTTTTGAATTCTCTACATACATAGCTGTGTAATAGGAACAATGTTTTATTTAACTACACCATGAACGAAATTTTTTCCCAAAATGTAATTATATTTAAAAAAAAAAAATTATGCGGGCACTTTTTGACTGGCACCCTATGATTAATGTATTGTCCTATTCGAAATGAATGTAGAAATTTGAGCTTGAGCATCTACGTCATGAACGTAGAGATTCTACTGCCGGATCTCGTGCTATAATTTCGACATTACGATCTTTTATCTCGAATAGACTTTTTCAGCCTCGGTTACATTAATATTGACTATTCAATTGACGAGACCACACAAACGATGAAGGAATATCCTTTTACGTTTAAATTAAGGTCGTGCTTTATTACCGTTTCGGGCTACAGAAGTGGTATTATGTATGTGATGTGTATTGCTTATTGTGTATTATGCATGCAGGTGATGACTGCGGAGCGGCGCGAGTACGGTCGCAGCGGACACGCTCGGGACATGCCCCCGCCGCCCGAGTACTTCGGCGCACCGCCCGCCGAGTACTACCAGCCGCCGCCGCATGCACATTACGAAGACACTTGGGGTATTCAATTATAATTTTCTTTTTCATTGCTGATCCTGTAATATTCCTCCTTCCTATACTATAGGGTTTGAGTATGAAGACGTAGTTAGGCAGGCCGGCATGATCTTGCCGACCTACGATGGACACATTGTTTGTCGTTTATCGACATTATTCCTGGATTGCGCTACACTTACCATCAGGTGGAGCGTAGTCACTTTGTTGAGCCAGCATAAAAAAATCCACGTTAATGGCTATCGCTTATCGAAATTCATAAAACAAAACGTAGATGAACACAACGAATGGTAATCAGTGGCCAATTAGCGATGTTGCCGTCCCAGTCGCGCACTGACAATATGGATAAGGGGTGGTGGAGGAAGATCGTTCTCAATATATCTTAACATTTTTGCACTCCCCACATGTTTAATTTGACAGGTCACCCCGAACAAACCGGTTGGACGCCGACTGAAATCAAAGAGTTGACGCCCGGTCCGATGGGTCCGCCGCCGATGGGTCCGCCGGTGATGGGCTCGATGCCGCCGCCGCACCTCGCGCCGCACATGCTGCCCGCGCCGCCCTACGCGCCGCCCTACCGCCCGCATCCGCCGCACCCGCCGCACCACGTGCACGACCGCGACCGCGACAGGGACCGCGACCGCGACCGGGACCGCGACCGCGACCGCGAAGCACGCATGCGCGAGAGGGACGAGCGGGAACGACGCGAACGTGACAGGAGGGATGATGTGAGTACAAATTACATTTTGTTCTTTATGTACCATAAAGTAGAGAACCGCCGTGGTGCAATGGACAAACAACATGCTCCAACCCTACACAAAGACAAATGTTTGTGTGGGTAAAAAATATTTGTTTGCAGTTCAAGCATTGTGGGACTAAAGGCTTCGTCAAACAGAAAGCGTACTTAGCGCGCGACAGGGCGCTAAACTGACGTCGCGATATGACGCCGAGTTGTGTTGTACTATTATAGTAATATACCGTCAGACAGAGCGCCAGCGCTAGGGGTACGCGACGCTCTGTCGCGGCGTTAGGACGCTTTGACGTCGGCCGTTGTATTTTTTTACAGATTTTATTTTAGCGTCCGAGTGAATGTGCATAATGACTGAAAAATTGATTGAATTAGTACGAAAAAACCCATGTTTGTACAATATAAAGGATAATTGTTATAAAAATATAACAATTAAATTGAAATTTCCCACAATTTCAATTTAATTGTTATATTTTTAAATCGGAAATCAGATAAATCAAACGGGTAAGACCTCGATAGAGCATATAAAAGTAATAATTCTTCCACATCTGTATCACTCGACATCTTATCAATAGAAATTGCGCTTTGGCGAATGGTACGTTGCGTTAAGGAGCGTCGCGCTCTAGTCAAGTGTGACATGAAAAGAGCGCGACGTTAATACGCGGCGCTTTAACGCTATTACGTAGCGCTAAGTACGCCTTCTGTTTGACGAAGCCTTAATAGTCCCATATTATTTCTGATAATCTAGACATAAAACTTGAAGACAAGTATCGAGTGAGGTTTATGTCTACGTGATATTTATTATACATTACTTGACCTATTATGATATTTGTGCTTTGTCGACAGGAGGAGAGAGACAGGGACAGGGAACGGGACCGTTCGCGTTCCATAAAGCCAGATAGAATACGAGAGAAGTAAGTACATTGAATGGATGTTACAAAATTAACTGTTCTCATCACGCAGATTTTTTGACATAGATTAGTTTGAATTCGCGTTTGCATTTAGACCAATAGGTTGCTGCTAGGGTGTATTGGTGGTAGGATATTCATATCCACCCGGATAGCGAACCATGGAGGGACGTGTACGGTACAAATGGTGCTAAAACCTGCCATAGTGATCCACACTCCTTGTGTGGATCGTGATCCAGGATCAGCCAGTTGATGATTGGTTGGGGCGGGTATAGGGGTACATCCTTGTATTACTGTCCCTGCATCGGCCATCCGCCTGTCCTATCGCAGACCCTTCGATTTGCTTCATCCCTCTCCCAAAGAGGGAAGAAACATTTATACAGGCATTTTTTACCGGCATGACTCTGGTGACCACCGATAAACTCATTGTTTGTCGGTGGTCGCTGGCTTTTTGGACTGCACTACGCTTACCATCAGGTGTAGTGTAGTCACTTTACGGCGCTCGAATAAAAAAAAAGTTTATGTAGATTTAACTAATTACGAATTTGCTATTTTTCAGATCGTATAGACGTGAAAGGTCGCGATCAAGGTCTCGCCGTCACAAATCACGTTCCCGATCGCCGAGACCGCGGGAACGATCTCGCGAAAGAGAACGCTCTAGAGACCGGGAAAATGAGAGGACGAGAGATCCCGAACGCCCCCGAGAGAGAGAACGCTCGCGCGACAGAGAGCGCAGTGTCAAACCCAAGACGAAAGACAAGGAAAAAGCAGGGGATGAGGAGAAATAAACCATGCGTGTTTACAGAATTACGTGCTCAGTAGCGAATGTTCATGTTGTATAGCGTGTGGTATCCGGTGTGCCGCGTCTCCACGCGGAATAGTTATGTAATTATTCGAAATAAATATCAAATTAAGAACTTTCATTATTTTCTTATTGTTTCATTCGTGTTAAAACTTCAATGTATTATTATTTTATTGGAACGAAGTTCCTTACGGCAGGCTTGGAGGGGATAAGAAAAAAAAAGCGTAAGAAAACAGCGTAAGAAAAAATCGTTAAAAGCGCCGCATAACCAGCCAGCGTTAGTTCCTTTTTGCCTGCACCAAAATTGTGTGCGAATTTCAGCTCAATCAGTTTTTAAAATGAAATTCATTCAGCCAGTTATACTTGAAGTATTTTTATATCTCCTTCGATTTTTAAAAGATTACGCTAGCTCGTTATTATTTATAATTACATAAGTTGATAAAAAATGCTATACAATAGCTTTACCGCGGCAGTCTCCGAGTGCTACACGTCTTTTTTTTATTTTGTTATTTTAGTTGATAATTTGTATTTTTTACAATTTGTGTCGATTCTACATTAGCCGAAGGAACTTCGTTCCTACCTGGTGTCCCACGACACACACCAATTTTTTTTTTTTTTTTTTATAGCATTGGCCGGCAAACGAGCAACTGGGTCACCTGATGGTAAGTGATCTCTACCGACTATGTACGCCCATAACCATAAGAATCATGGGCGCGTTGCCGCCCTTAAATGAAAGGGATAATTAGGGATCGGGAAGGGGAGGGGATTTAGGCTTCCGGTTATCTCACTCACCATATGAAACGCAACAGCAAGCCGCTACTTTACGTCGGTTTTCTGTGAGACAGTGGTAACGACCCGGTCGAGCCAGCCCTCGTGCTTCATGCTTACCCCTCCCGGAACTACAAGCATGAGTGCGTATATACTATTTTATGGGATTTTTTCGGTTACATAATATTTTAGTTTAGCGACATCAAAAATTACTTATTTTTCGCAGTGTCTGAGTGATATAAGCCTATTTTTGCGGTCGCTTTATTTCAGAAAACGTGTACTTCATGTTCATTCTGACGAAATCTGCAACTGTGCGTAGTCTGACACGTACTTGGCCAGTTTTTTAACCAATGATAGGGCATTATGAGACATTTTTTGACTCGGGGTGACGAGCGCAGTACAATTTTATACAGTGCTGTAATTGTAAGTATTGTGTGGTATTACGTTATTCAATCACATCGCGAAGGAATCATAAGTTGGATGTGGCATTATGAAAAAATCGAGGCTTTGCAGCTGCATCTGTTGCCCTCCTTTGGCGACGCCCATAGATAAGCGTAGAAGTTACATTCGGAAGTAAGTAAGTGAACATTCAGTAATCTAGTCGCACCACGTTTTACGATTGGTAGCGCCACGCTGTAGACAGTTTTGTCTACAGCATGATTTGGCCGGCTCGACCGGGTCGTTACCACTGTCTCACAGAAAACCGACGTAAAGTAGCGGCTTGCTGCTGCGTTTCGTACGGTGAGTGAGATATCCGGAGGCCCAAATCTCCCTCCTTTTCCCAATCCCTAATTATCCCTTTCCTTTAAGGTCGGCAACGCACCCCTGATTCTTCTTCATTGTGGGCGTACATGGGCGGTGGAGATCACTTACCATCAGGTGACCCACTTGCTCGTTTGCCGGCCTATGCTATAAAAAAAAGTGCGTCCCGTCCGCGTTAAAGTGAGAGCGGAGGAGCCTGCCTACTGCTACCGTATGCGTGAGAGAAAGGGAAGCCAGACAGAGTGGGGCCACTCTGTCTGGCTTCCCTTAACGCGTTACGTTACGAAGTCGTGTCAAAGCCGTGTCAAAGTCGTGTCAAAGTCCGGTCCAAGCCGGCTGGTCACTGTGTGGCGCCACCTGGGTCTTCGAAATTATCGATGTTCCAGGGAGGTCGGCTAACGCTGGCTGGTCGATGGACCGCTCGCGTTACGGAACGTTTCGGTTCACCGTCCCATAAGAAGTTATCACTTCAAAAACCACTCGGCGGCCAGCGCTCATCCGCTGTTGTGGATCCGCGTGTATTAGAGTAAGTGTGAACGGAACAATATCAGATTATGTGCCACTGTGTCCATTAAGGGCCTTCCGTGAGCAAATGACCTTGACTGACTCGCGCCATACTGATTCGTGTACTTGGCGTGTGAGTTTTCGTGCAGAATATGCACGTATTTAGCGAATAGTTGATTTAAAAAATCAGGTTTTGGTCTTTTCGAAAATTTAAAATGGGCAAAATAAAATATTCGTTATTATATTGCCTATCTAGTGTTGTTAATCTCATATGAAAACAATCTATATTTTAAAAGGAGACGCACGGAAACTGCATTTTTCTCGTTTTTATGGTTAATTTATAACAATTTAAAAAAATATATCAACATTAACATGAATTTGAATCGAACAAAGTAAAGCTGACAGATTGTAGAAATATATTGTATATTTTTTTAATCAATTTTATTTTAAGTAATGACTAGATAGCCTCTAAAAATCTCGATCGCGCGGCGTTTTGCTGGGGGTATGGCCTTAACGTAATCTATTAAATAGACTCGTTGCGAGATTAGTCAAATCTAAGTAAAAAAAATGGGTGCGTGTACTTATGTACGCGCGTGAGAAGTTATACTTCTTTGGCATCATTAAAAAATAGTTTTTAATTGCATGCAAATAATTGATTACAATAATAATAAGTATTTAACATTAATAATTTAATAATATTTAGTGTTAATTATATTAAATAAAAGTATTTTAATTTATAGAGGAGAAGGTGGTAATGTGGCCCCCGCAGGTATTATGGCCCCCTTCGATATTTCTAGTTTAGAATCACCGCATGAAGCGAAACATTTTTGTAATGAGGAGCATCAAAGACAATTTCGATTTAATGCACAAAAAAAGTAAGCGAGGGCAGCACATACGTTTGTTATTCGAGCCAGTTTGAACTTGCACTCGCAAAAACTTTGTTATTGTGTTACATTTAATTGCATAATTCTGGAAATACCGAGTTTACGCATCTGAGATTTGGATATTATGTTCGATTAACGTTTTCCTATTAGATTTTGAAGGTATGTACACAAAATATTTGATGTTATATATTTTTATAGGTTGGTTTGTAGATTCCACAATATTGGTAATTTGGCCCCCTCATATTGGTTGTATATATATGAGTGATATTTATTTTTTAATCTACTTACAGATGCCTATAAACGAAGGCTTATGAGGCCAAAGAGACCAAAGAGACGCAACATCCAACAGTAGCTCCGATAATGAAGAAATAGTAAAAAGCGACTCATCGGGATGTGATAAAAATGTATCTCCATCTGTAGTACCTGAAGACTACGATATGATTTGTATTTTGTGACAATATTTACTCCAGCGACAGACATGGCGAGGAGTGGATTCAGTGCCAAAGCTGCAACTTATGGGCTCATACTGACTGCGGGGGGCCATATTACCCTCGCTTGATCTCAAGTTGTCAAATTTCCATTTTTTTTTATAAAATATATTTTAGTATTATCTGTTGCATTTTTATTTGTTCCATATTATGTCGTGTATTGGCAAATAAATAACAAAACTAATGATGTTTTCATAATACATGTTTTCCTTTTATTTTTTACATGAGACCTCAAAAACAAAGTGGGGGGCCACATTACCACCTTCTCCTCTATCAATAAATAATACATACGGATAGTTAACCTCAATTATATTGGAGCACTTGAAAAAGTATATAAGCACAATTTTTTTCACTAATATTCACAAATAGTAAGTAATATCAATCAAAATATTCAATTTAAATCACTACTGAATATAATTTATTAGCACATATATAATTCGCACTTGTATGAAACTCAAACACGTGTTGTGAATGTATAAACTAGAGACATGTTGATAAATATTATAAATATGAAAACAGTGATCAGAGGTGACGAGCGTACCAACATGCGCGACTAATATCGAGGTTCAATTCCTATTTTGTTGGTAGCTTTTTTTTCGAGACTTAATGAGCGGTTAAGCAGACGGCTTCATACTGTTAATTATGTGTCACAGGTGCGCGCGCATCTTAAAATTTCACTCTCATAATTTTTTCATAACGCGCCTAACTTCATACTGTTAATTTTGTGTCACAGGTGCGCGCGCATCTTAAAATTTCACTCTCATCATTTTTTCATAACGCGCCTAACTTCATACTGTTAATTTTGTGTCACAGGTGCGCGCGCATCTTAAAATTTCACTCTCATCATTTTTTCATAACGCGCCTAAAGAAGTATAACTTCAAAAATATTTATTCGAAACCAGATTCTTCCCTTTTGACTCTGTGCGACATAGAAAAATATAATGGACTGAATAAATTGAATTAATACTGTATGTACAGAGGTTTGCTGATCATATTTAGGGTCGATACATAATACCGGTCAGTGAATGTCTATCTATCGGATCATATCAAAATCTAGATTTTACATCCTAAAATTTTACGCTATTTGCAGTTTTGCATTATTCATGATGACTATATATACTTGATAGCTTTTTTCGAAAGTATGTGAAGTCTGCCAACCCGCATTAGACTAGCGTGGTGGACTCTATAATCTATATCCTAATCCTTCTCATTTAGTAGAGGAGGCCCGTGCCCAACTGTGGGACGTATATAATACAGAGCTAGTATAATTACTAGTTTGTTCATATACATGTGATATAATCATATGCGGCTGGCCGTTGTTTTAATGATAATTGACAGTAAATACCTAAACTGTAGCGACAGCATTATTCGGACCAAATAAAAGTCGCAATTGGTCGTTTAAAAAACGGTACACTACTAAGATCGATTCGGCGATTAAGATTAAGATGGACCTTTCTAACGGGGTATTACTAACTTTTATACTGTTAGAATAATTCTATTAAAAATTACATTAAGCAACAAGGAGTATGAACGTTATTATAGCGAGCAAAACTTTACAATGTACTTTTTGGCCCAAAATTTGCGTGCGTCAGAATCGCTGGTTGTCTGTGGCGTTGGACCATGAGAGTTGATTCGAAAATTGCTACATAATTGCTTCTATTTGCTACATATAATAGATAATTGCTACATAGGATATATATTTAGAAATTAAATATTTTTTTTGACCAGCCATCCAAACGTTTGAATGGCTGGTCAACTTCTAGTTTAAAGTCAAGCATGCAGAATTTCCCGAAACGTATTGCGCCAATAATTGCTACATATTTGCTTCATTTATCTAATTTAATTGTAACTTCAAACATAAGTTAAATAAAGCATGTAGCAATTATTTAAATTATCCCAAGGAAAAGCGCCTGATAAAATAATAAAGGCAAATAGTTGCAGTGTGTCTTCACTCAAATTTATTGCTATTTTAGGAGACAGGCGTTTTAAATTGTTGAATGGCATGTTATGTTATGAGTAGGTAAGCGGGTAATAAGCACATCAAAAAGGTACCTATCCTATCCTACTAATATTATAAACGCGAAAGTTTGTAAGAATGGATGTATGTTTGTTACTCTTTCACGTAAAAACTACTGGATGGATTTTAATGAAACTTTACAATAATATAGCTTATACATCAGAATAGGACATAAGCTACTTTTTATCCCGGAAAAAGCAGATCACGCGGACGGAGCCGCGAGCAAAAGCGAGTCGTAAATAAAAACAAAATTTTGGTCGTTCATAAGATTCAGTTTAATATTATTACAATGTACTTAAAAACTATACAATTATTAATTTATATTATTTTCACATTATTTTTTCGTATATATTATACAATTAGCTTTTACTCGCGGCTCCGCCCGTGTGAACGTTTCAAATTGACAAAGTTTCATACAAACTTTCATCCCCTATTTTATCCTCTTGGGGGTAGAATTTATCAAAATCCTTTCTTAGCGGATGCCTACGTCATAACATCTACCTGTATGCCAAATTTCAGCCCGATCCCTCCAGTGGTTTGGGCTGTGCGTTGATAGATCACTATGTCAGTCAGTCAGTCACCTTTGGGTTTTATATATTTAGACGTGGAATTAACTTTTTTTACTCTTCGTAATTTTTTCGATTCGTCATCATAACATTTCCATTATGAATTTCGTCTGCAATGAGCTTTTTAGTGACCAATCAGTGTTTCACATACTGGGGGCACGAATTCTATTATTGACAGTAAATGAAACTCAGATCCTTCTAACAAAAGAGATGTTAGTGGATCATCTATTGAAATAAATTGACTGGAATGAAATTAAAATGCAATAAGATCTCGCAAAGATACACTAAATGATTTAACACCTTTACATTTAAGTCGCCGGCATTTTGTAAGTTCTTGAGCATTAATTAAAGCATTTGCGGATTCTTGTAAATCATCCATCACCATCTACATTGTATAATATATGCGAAAAAATAATGTGAAAATAAGATAAATTAATAATTGAATAGTTTTTAAGTAAATTGCAATAATATTAAACTGAATTTTATGAACGACCTAAATTTTGTTTTTATTTACGACAAGCTTTTGCTCGCGGCTCCGCCCGCGTGTTCTTCTTTTTCCGGGATAAAAAGTAGCCTATGTCCTATTCTGATGTATAAGCTATATTATTGTAAAGTTTCATTAAAATCCATCCAGTAGTTTTTACGTGAAAGAGTAACAAACATACATCCATTCTTACAAACTTTCGCGTTTATAATATTAGTAGGATAGGATAGGTACGTTTTTGATGTGCTTATTACCCGCTTACCTACTCATAACACAACATGCCATTCAACAATTTAAAACGCCTGTCTCCTAAAATAGCAATAAATTTGAGTGAAGACACACTGCAACTATTTGCCTTTATTATTTTATCAGGCGCTTTTCCTTGGGATAATTTAAATAATTGCTACATGCTTTATTTAACATATGTTTGAAGTTACAATTAAATTAGATAAATGAAGCAAATATGTAGCAATTATTGGCGCAATACGTTTCGGGAAATTCTGCATGCTTGACTTTAAACTAGAAGTTGACCAGCCATTCAAACGTTTGGATGGCTGGTCAAAAAAAATATTTAATTTCTAAATATATATCCTATGTAGCAATTATCTATTATATGTAGCAAATAGAAGCAATTATGTAGCAATTTTCGAATCAACTCTCATGGTCCAACGCCACAGACAACCAGCGATTCTGACGCAGGCCCAAAATTTGACCAGACTACCTGTACATATACCAGTAAGGAGTTAATATCGACTACGAATTGTGAACTACCTTCTATTACGATACCATTAAAACAATTAACAATTATTAAGTATCATTAGTTGTCACAACAGTGCGTAGTTAACCATATTATAGTACGCGCTGGCGCGTTACATATCGGCACGTGTGGTAGTCCTACTACACGCCGTATGCCGTACACCTAGTATACGGCATCTATTTTGATCTTTGGTGTGTTGTTTGAACGCAAAACAAAATGTCAAGTTATGTATGAAGTGAACAATAATTTTCTTGTGTAATGTGGTTTGTGTTCCAGGTATGTTTATGGATTTGGATCAATAAAACGACGGATTCTTTGTAATATTATTACAGAAATGCTTTATTATAATTAATGTCTAAATAGATGGATCATATAAATGTTATCTAGTACAACCTACAGACGGGGCGGCCAGAGCAGCGGTCAGTTGCCTCGTCGTCACTCTCGACGCCACGCCTAAATTCCATCACATACGGGTTTTACAAATCATTTTGTTAACATTTTTGTACAGCCATATACAATAATTTTATTTTCAATTACATCTAGACGTAAAAAATCTGAGGTGACGTAGGAAACTACGCTTCCTATAAAAAATAATTACAGGGGGGAATGAGGAGCAGCTACGCTTGTGACGTGCAATCGGCAAGGCAGACCTCGGAACTACAACTATCAGTACAGGACTTTACAATCATCACTATAACCTACACTATTCAGTATTCAGTATTCACTATAACATAACCATCGTCCACTCGATAAGCGATCGCCCCGGTCTCGGGACTCATTAACCAAATAACTTAAATTAATTACATAAAAATATACAAAAATATCATTTTCACAAAATTATAATCGACAAACTATACACTCCGGCACTAGACAATATTCGATAAGCTATGTACGATTTTAAAGCCGGCTTATAACTTAAACGAGAGCTTGACTTGAAGAATAGTACAAAATAATATAATATAATCACGACTATAGTGTCGATTGTCCAGAACTGCCTGCGGCATTCCTTCATCGCTTCGAAGATTCAAGGTCCCCTAGCCCAGCTAATATTAAATCTACAACGAGCTAAAATTACGGAACGCACGGGTCTGTCGGTCCCGTCGCCCTTCTTCGATTCATAAATTACACGAGAATGAGAGACGTTCAAATATTTATACATAGATTCATACGAACAACGAATAATACTAGAACACTTACAACTAGAAACGCAAACGCTACGCCGCGGTGACGCGACGGCCGAGCACCGGAGTCGGCGTCGACGCTGTACAACTATTGTTACAGTATATAGTTATATCGTATCGTTCTGTACATCAGTCTGCCGCTACGGACGCTATGTGTGTATGTACAGGCGCCGCGCCCGCCCGGGACACAACACCCGGGGGACCTCTCAGCTTAGTTACAAATGTACAATCGCAATATTCACAAAATTTATAATAGGCGGGAGGATACCCGCGCCGTCGCATCAGCCTAGCTCCGCGGACGTTAATACTTTACGCAGACTACAGGACAGGGTTCGGCGGCGGCGGTCCGATCGGGCCCAGTTCCGGCGCCTTCATGAAGAACTTCTCCAGTTTCGCGATGATGTGTTTCCCGTAGGTGTACTTGCGCAGCGAGCCGATGTGCGGCCGGATCTTGTGCATGAGCACTTTGCGCTGCGTGGGCTCGGCGACGTCGATCATCTTCTGCACGACGTAGTTGGCGTACTGGTCCTTCATCATGACGTGCAGCGCGTTGTCGTTGAAGCCGCACAGCTCGTCGATGAGCAGCGCGCGCTCGTTGCGCGTGGCGTGCGTGACGCACTTCTCGACCACGTTGGAGGCGAACTTGTGCTGCGAGAGCTGCAACACCTTGCCGCGCACGGCGGCCACGAGCCGCGACCTGTCCTCGGCGGCGCCGTGCTCGAGCACGTGCTGCACCACGTAGTTGCCGTACTGGTCCTGTATGAGCTGGTCGGTGTGCGCGTGCAGTTCTCCAAGCACGGGCGCCGTCTGGTCGGGCGTACAGTGCTCTAGGATGCGTTGTATCACGCGACACCCGTACGGATGCGTCGACAGCGCGTACACTTGTCCCGCGAACGCGTTGATTATGAACTGCAACGCCGTTGGCTCCACGCATTCGATACACTTCTGCACCTGTAAACGACAAATACTCATGGTTACATCTCCATCGATTTTAAATGTATATCACTACTGCTCATATTACGAAGTGGAAATAAGGCCTTAATCCATGAAATAAAAACATCTCAATTGACGTTCTAATATAGTCTTACAAGACCGACGTTATACTGGGTGTAAAGAAACACTTCCGAAAACGGAGACATTACGTAGCGATTACGAATACGATACCACAAAAAAATAGCGAAATAACACTACCTATTATTTTTAGAACCAGGCGCACGAGCCGCTCGCGCATGACCAATCTCGTTAACCTCGAGCGTCACCAGGTTTTTTCTACTAGCATTACTTTATCAATTTAAATAGTTATTTTAATGATATGATATGGATAACCGTTATATTTGCTTGTCCAAACAAGATGCGTGAAAAAAAAAAGTAGAAAAGAGTAGGTTTATTTCGCGATTTATTTAGTGACATCATGCCCGTAATCACCAGCACTACCACCAGTCAGAGTTTCCCTTATACTCTTTATAATGCTACAGAACTGGTTAATCTTTAGATTAAACTTACTATCAATTTAGCGTATTTGCAAATATAAATTTGGAGCTTCATACTGATATTTCATATTCTTAGTAACCAATAGTTAATAAAATATTTCATATTTAAAGTGAAACAAATTATTCATTAAAAATCCACAAAAAATAAACAAAAGAGATTGGCCAAACTGAGTATGTTTTCTAGAAGGTCACGAAAGAAATCCATAGGTAATTAATTGGGTACACTACAATAATACGACAAACTTTATTCCGACAGTCACAAATACGAATTTCAAAATACCGATTTTCATAATTCCGAATGGTTTAAAATTCCGAATATAACAACTCCGATGTATCATTTATCCTATTTTTATAATTCCACAATTTCAAAATTCCTAATTAATTACGATTCTCAAAATACCGAGTTTCAATAGATCGAATAACAAAAAGTCCGAATTAATGATAATTCGAAACATTAAAAATACGAATTCCGATTATTAAAATACCTATTAATTAAAATTCCGAAAAAAAACGCCTTGTAAAACGGAATAGATAGACAAATCAACACATAATTGCTTGTCAAAGAGAAGTATAATAGTATGAGGAGGTAGAATTATAAAACTAATGTCAAATGCGTTTTAAAAATATTTTCTTTCCAATAAAAAGAATTTTTTCGCTGGTCACAATTCTAACCTAACCCAAATGATTCACTAACAATAGAGAGGATCTGGCGCTCGGCGGCCGCTGCCGCGGCACGCTCGCTTCGCTCGCTCGCCTTCGCGCTTTAATGGTCACAGTTCTAACCTAACCTAACCCAAATGTATGTAATGATTATACTAACTGAATCAAAATCCTAATTTTAGCAATTTATTCGGAATATTGAAAATCGGAATGTTGTTTTTCGGACCGCGAACCCATCGAGCATTTGACTCTTCGAACATATAAAAATCGGAAAACAAATAGATCGTGTTTACAACTTTCGGTAAAATCATTTTCGTAAATTTGAATAATAGACATTATAATTTTTAGGTATTATGAAATTCGGAATTTTGAACATCGGAATATCGAAATTCGGAATAAAATATTTCGGAGTATTTGGGTGTTGCCTAATTAATTATGTGTAAACACTATACATAGGTATATATGAGTATACTGATAGTGATAGTGATAGTGATACTGACGACATGGTTTCCGTTCTGGTCCTTGACACACTTGAGCACGTGTCCGTCGAGCTCGCGCACCACCTCCTGCTGCTGCTCGGCGGGGATGGACTCCAGCGCCTTCTGTATGACGCGGCACCCGTACATCTGCAGCGCCAGGTTCAGCACGTGACCGCGCACCTTCAACACATAAAGACACACACCCCCCACACCTTTATATTCACGCTTCTAACGTAAACACAACATGATCAATAATAGCAGAGTAACAACACAACTCATTTTAAATCGACATGACTGACATGACTGATGAACTAATTTGAAAATTACTTAATTTTAGTTTTGGTTTTTAACATTACATTTACACTGATTTAAATTGAGAAAATAGGTACATTATTTCTATTTATTATAAACAGTGGTAAAGCATTACGAAGTGTGATATTAAACAAGGTTTATATTAATTATGAAGTCAATGTGGAACTTAAGTTTGATTCTTCTAATATTAATAATAATAATTAATTAAATATATCACATACACATATCCAACATTAAGCGAATTGACTAACCAGTAAATTCATATTAAAACTTACTTTCTGCGCCAACGTAGTTTTTTGCTCAGTCGTTCCAAACTCGAAAAACTTTTGTATGACGTAGTTTCCAAATACATCTGTCATAAGACTATAAGCGGCGCCAATTATTTCGTTGAACACCATTTGTTTCTCTTGAACTGTGGCCCTTTCTAACTTTTGTTGAATAAATCTGTAAGTGAAAAGATAAAATTTTATAAAATAATAATTAAATTAAAACTATTCAATCAATAATCAACTAAATCCTGTCTTGATTATATACTATTATGTGAGAAAAGATTTTACTAATTTAATTAATTTAGTAAAATGTATTGCATATTGCATGCGGCAATGCACAGTTAATTTTGTATTCAGAATAGTTTAGTACTCCAATGACCAACAAGCTTGATGGGCCACATTCTGAATATCAATATTTTATTTATTTTAACAATGTACATCTACAATTAAAATGCTTCGATTAATAGCGATTCTAAAGTATATTTTATTGATAAACATCAAATTATATAATATTATCATTTTATGTTTACGGGTATTGTATGACTAATCGAATGATACCAGTTTTTACAGACATAATAAATAATGTATTTACGTTTAAGTTTCTTCCGTATTAACGAACTTGCTATATATCGCATTATAACATCACGCATATTCTGGATGAAATTATTAATGTTTGTCTGTTTTAGTAAATGCAAAGTAGTCTTTATTAGTGTTTTAAGATAAGGTAATAATAATTTGAAGATCTAAAGTTGAACTTAAAAATAAGTATGTTTTTTATTTCTTTTATTCCAGCTTATTTCAGCTTTGCTTATTTGCCTTCCTACTCAGACGCTTCCTCTACGCCCCCTCCTGAGTTTCCTCCGTAGTAAGAGCATTGGCAAGCATGTCTCCCTTATTTGGCTCCGTGGCACCTCTCGACATTCTATACAACCGAACCGATGACGTACGTCCTGTATGTTGAGTGTAGGCGTACGTGCGTGCGTGCGTGCGTGCGTGCGTGCGTGCGTGCGTGGGTGGGTATGTGTGTGTAGATATTTTATAGGGCTGATCTAAGCCAACTGAGAGTGACAAGGACAATACTATAAGTAAGCAGTACAAGTGATTATCTAACATACTATCCTCTGGACTAACTAATAATGATTTTGAAATAATTAATTCCATAATGGATGATGTTGTGATAATGATAAGTCCATGTTTTGGATAATACGAATAATGGAGTATTTGACTAGGTTTCAATTTAAATATTATATTATTATGCAACCAAAAATATTGGGTAACTAATAAGGCCGCAGTACATATTTTATAAACTCGCTGCTACTATTTATAGAGGTTTTAGATATATTATGCATTTATAATTATAAGGATTTACATTTATAAAGCTCTTTATATAACAAGTACAGAAATAAGTGTAGTGCAATTAAATATTAACGGGCGAAGGCGAAATATTTAATTTCCTGATGTCGGGTATAGCTGCGCGATGGACTAATACAATCAACTTGTACATTTACATTTTTCAACACGAAATCGTGACGAATTTACAATTGGCCACACATGTATATGCATTTGTAACGAGGCTCTGCCACTCCACCCGTGTTCTTTATTGGATGTCGATCAACAACGTTTTATAGTGGTGCCTATTACCATTCAAAACGCTAACCCGATTCATTTTACGCTTATCCATTTTAATAACTTTATCTCAGGCGATTTTAGAAATATATTGCTGTAAATTGCACCAAACACACAACACGATTTTTGTGGTGCGTGTTACTGTCTGATTTTCTTTACACATTGCGGTTGTCGCATATAGTTGGCACCGGTCACTTGCCGAAAATTTGTATAACACAGTATAATGATTGCCGTAACAGCCGATGCGCACGAGTTTCGATATTGGGTCATATACTAGTACCAACCACGCCAGGTATGCGGCGTCGCCTACCCGCCAACTGAAATCTGTGAAAAGTAACAAGGGTAGGCCCGTGTCACTGCTTCAAGTACAGATGACCACGTGGTAATCAGGGCGGATCCTGCCATATGTCTACAGACGCCAACCTGGGAAAGAAACACCTCCCCGCATATCTATTCTCGGAGTTCAGGCTTTACTTAAACTCAACGACGGACAAGGGGCGCCATATTATGATCTTGCTCCATTCCAAAACTAGTATCTGTTCGGCACTGGTGGTGATCACGTTTAATCACTTATAAGGTGCGCTCTCTGTCGACGAGGAGACGGTTAGCGCAAATTAGGATATTCTGTGTAGTGATTCGGTACATTTTAGATTATACGTGCGCGACAATGATGACGTAAATCAGTAAAACCTATCGTTTTTGCTCATCTGGCGAGTTGAAAAACAGTATTGCGTTGGCATGAGACTAGTCATTTGTTTATGGAGTGAACCTTCTGTATAGCGATACTCTGTGGTGTGTTAAGAGTAAGAGACAAATAGTAGGCGTGTTGGTGGCGAGATTACCTGGAGCCGTGCTGATCCTGCGAGAACTCTACAATGTGGTTGGCGAGGTCGCGCAGCTGCAGGTTGGGGAAGCGGTTGTTGCGGAAGTCCTCGAGCAGACGGCTGCGGCCGGCCGAGGGCTTGTCCGCCACCAGTGCGCCCACCGACACGCCGCCCACCCCGCCCACGCCACCCACTCCACCCACACCCACGCCGCCCACGCCTACGCCGCCGCCCACTAGTTCTGCAACCACGATACACATCAGATCACCTTATCATGTGTATTTTTATTTTCGTTATAAATATTTCAACAGATGAACGGTTATTAACAAACCCGTTCATATTTAAAATACTTATCTATGGATCGTACAGCTTAACAATTTACTTAGCTAAACAATAACAATCGAAAACGGAATTTTGATCCACTAATTTATAACAAGATTTGTATTTGCAGAGATGAACAGATAACTGTATTCGCAAAATACAGATGCTGACTGTCGAATTATTGGAACATGACATATTCAATCGATGCTGTAATTAGGGCATAACCTATTCGTTAAATCCGATCGAAGCATGATTATGCCAACCTCATAAAAAACAATATGACTATCCAATAAATCTACATTACACTTCATATAACTTACATTATTGCATATAATACGTGAAACCCGACAGATTCATTTATAATTTTTCTGAAGGTTTAGTAACGTGTTTCGCATTGAACGTTTCGTAATATACACTATACATAACATAATGGTTACATTGTTAGTGTGCAATACAAACAAACTATATACATAATGTACAAGTGTCCAATAGGTCCGGTGGGTGTGCATGAAAACCAACCTGAAATGGTGCCCACTCCTCCGAGCTTACTCAGCAACGACGATGAAGACCCAAACATGCCATTTGACGTGAGGCCCTGGGCTAAACTGCTTACGGCTCTGAAACGTAAACATTTTGTATTCAAGAATAGGCACACGAAACTACGGATCGACGCTACCGAGACTAATCAACATGCCATCATGACAATATCAATACGACTGTACATGAACAACGTATGTTAACAAATGATAGCGTACAAGTATTATTTACAATGTACAGGGTGGACGTCGCCGTCACCGCGCGTCGTTCGCACCCGCCCGTCTCCATTTCTAATCTCCCACATAAACGTAACGGTCGACCGTACTCTAACTGCACTCGTGTTGCCTTTCGAAGCCGTCACGGAAACTATAACGGGACGTAACAGCATCGTACGGAATAATCGAGTACTCGTTTTGCTCGAAAATTATGAGGAGTGGTCGGTGTACGTAAATGCATAGAATAATGATAATCGGAAAGGCCTTTAACAGTGTCTAACAGGAACGTGAGAGATAGTGAAAGGAGGCGAGCGAGAGAGTGAGCGGAGTGAGCGGAGTGAGCGACGCATGTGTACCTGTACTTGGCGGTCTCTGCGCCGGGCGCGGCGGACACGGTGCGCAGCCCCACGGGCCCGAGCGCGGCGCCGAGCGGCGGCGACAGCGGCGAGGGGCCCCACTTGCGCGCGTACTCCTGCAGCGCGGCCGCCGGCCCGCCGCCACCGAACTCCAACGAGTCGCGCCGCGCACCGCCTGCAACATGCATACCCGCGCGCTCGACCAAACACTCTACCTCTGTACACACTCTGCACACTATTTACAATACTATACGATTATAAACCGCGCTTCGCCTGCCTACTGCAACACACATTGTAACCTAACCTAAAACTAACACTAATAGCGGTCGCATTTTAATATACAAGTATTAAATGATCTTGTTCATTATTGGACCCTCGAATCCTAACTATGATTTCAACCACATGATTAGCTGGCCGCGGAGTCGCGTCTTTCCTACACAGTAATTAATTATACTATCGCGTTATTCATTTAACTCATATACGCACAGTATTCCTTTTCCTACAGTATTAATTATCATTTATATTAATTATATCACTCAATTAGACGCAAAATCAGGTATCGTGTCTAAAAATCGAGCCGATATCGTAATAAAAACGTGCATACTCTAAAAGATTCGGAAAGTTTATGAAATGCACAATTCTTTTCTATATTACAATTGAATAAATTACAATCCAAATCAATCAATCCAAAATCGATTGGATAAATGGAATCAAGCCGCAGAACCAGCCCAAGTTACAAGTGTCGAGACATTAAAGTAATTCAAACATCGTAATGTGAATTAGTTTATCAGTAAACAAATCAGTTGTCTGTGGCGGAATGTATGGATGTCATGATCGAGCCATGCGTGATGTACACCACTTTTATCGTGTATTGACATTCATAACTCATTATCTCATACGATTCGAGTCGCGTGGCGTCCTTGTCGTGATGCGCGTCGATGTGACATCGATGCAACTCGGGGAATTGATCCCATTCTTAATCGTTCTATTTATTTACAAAAACGAAAACACTTTGTAAGTTTAACCGTTTTTAATCGATTTCTACGCTCGGGAAAGTATTCCTTTCACTATTAGATTGGGTAATTAAATCACCAATAATCGATACGGGGAAAATTGCAGACTATGGTAATTGTGAGACACGATCTACGGTATGTGCGAAACATAAGGTTACAAGCTCGGTTTTCTTGAATATTTTCTTTTTTTGATCGCTTTAAATTAAAAATAAACTTACGCGCGCTGTACTCCAAATGCCTATGAAACTATATGGAAGTTGCATTATAAATACCGAATTAAACTATGTCACCTCCAGACAGCGAATTGAGTTGTTCATTTGACGTTTATTATTGGTTTACAGGCATACCAATTGCGTCTTTCTTGGCACTGAGACTTTGTGACTGAGGAATTGTATTTTGAACATTTTAACACGCTTTTATTTTTAATAACGAGATTTGAGACAACTTTCTGTAACACGTTGCATATGTAGTCTGGTCCTACAAACATATTATAACAGGCCATGCTGTCATCACGTATATTTAAAGCGCCATTGCACTTTTCATCTCTCTGCATAAAATAATAGCTATTTATTATTGCTACATTTCTACGTTTATAATGAAAGTTATTTTGACTGCATAAATTTCTACTTTGATGTGGCTCTCGTCGCCGTAATATAATATAGTGAAATCGAAGTGTGCACAAAAGAGCTTTGTCTTCTTACAATAATTGACCCCGTATGGAGGTAATAATAATTATAATAGATACTTTCCATCGATAGGCCACGGTAGTCCGCGATAGTAGTAAAATCGTTTTAGCATTAGGCCCTACATTTATATATAGTGTAAGTACTAGCTTTTGCAAGCGGCCTCGTCCGCGTGTGCATATCTTTATCCGGAATAAAAAGAATCTTATGTTCTAATCCAGATTATGGTATACATGTGTGCCAAATTTTATCTAAATTCCGTTGACTCGTTAAGACGTTCACAAACATCCATATTCACAAATATACCAAACTCATAAACATATCAAAGTTTACATATATAATATTAGTATGAAGTAGGATGTAAATGGACCTTACATCTAGTGCCTGTGTCCACGTCTATTATTGTATTGTTAGTGCGATATATTTTTCATGAAACATGTTCAATTATATTGTTAGATTTTTGGCACACAAGACCCGGCATTACGTAGGTACAATTTTTTTTATTTTACACATAATATGCAGTGGTTTTTAATTTATGTTATTATATTTATAAGTAATAATAAATTAACACAGGTAATTAAATATAAATCGTAAATAATTCAAATATATACAATATTTATTATAACTAAATAAAGTTAGTTATAAAGTTTTGATCAAGCCATATTTTAGCCAGTAGATACAAATAAGCTGTTACGATGTAATGTATAAAATTTGTATGAAAAATATAGTGGATACATATCTACAACTACGCAATAAGTGTGGATTCTTACTTCAAAACTATTAAACAAATCTACAAATTACTGGAATAGTCACACAAATTAATTAGGCAATAATATTATGTCAACAATAGGGTCTTTTATAAAGTTACGATATTTAACGTTATCAAAATAACAAAGTACATATATAACGCAATACGTCTAAGCTAAAAGTCTAAAACCGAGTGATCATCACGCCATGCGTTTCGTTTTTAGTATCGTATTAAATGAGTACGTTTAAGGGTAACCTTTATTTACAACTGGTATATGGTCATGTATGTTCAACACACTCGCTGTTACAATTCCACAATATGAATATACTTCATCTTTAGTGATTTTAATTGTATATGACACCTATTGGAAAAAAAATGCTGCGAGTTTCTGAAAAATGTAGTAAAGTAAATTTATCGTATCAAGCTACTGTATTTTGAAAAGTAGCATATGTATATGTACTGCATAATATGGCATCCATTGTGCCACATTAATGAGTCGTATGCCCACTTTTTAATAAAAACAACCGTATCACCGAGAAAAATATATAAAAATAATAGTAATAATATTTAAAAATAGAAATATTTAGTTTATTTCTGTACTAATGTTTTATATCGATCGTTGTGAATCATATGCGAATACACAAAGTAGAATTGTTATTCAGTAGTGTCATCGTCCGTGTCAGATAAGTGGCCGTGAAGCCGCCACTGACTACATTTAGTGTGTCAAGTTGCAAGTTCAGACGGGGCCGCCGGGCAGTACTTTCGCCGGCGTGCTACATTTAGACAAACATGTTTAGTTACAACAGCGAGTGTGCGCACAGACACAAGAGAGTTCCGGTGAGAGGCGTATTGCGTTGTGTGCGAGTGAGGTGTGTGTATGTGAGTCTTACCAGGCTGCGGCTGCTGCGGTTGTGGTTGCGCGGGCGCGGGTGGCGCTGCGGTGGCTGCGGGGTGAGCCGGTGCCGGCTGATACTGTCGCGGCGCCAGCACGCCGCCCGGCGACACGAGTCGTAGCGGCGTACCATTGCGACCGCCCATCACCAGCGAACCAGGGTCGTAATACGGGATCACGTATTGGCCCTGTCCGTTCACTTGCTGCTCCCCTTGCTGGGGAGTCAGCGGGCGACGCGGTTGCTGCGCCTGCTGCTGCGCGGGCTGGGCCACGAGCCCAGGGTATACACCCCACGGTGCCGCCACACCATAATACGGCGGCACGCCCGCGATCAGTGCGCTCACGTACGGCGCACCCTCTTGTCCCGCATTGATCACGTATGGCGTCTGAGTGAATGCCTGCTGCGCGGCCAGTTGTTGCTGCAGTTGAAACTGTTGTTGTTGTTGTTGCTGCAACAATTGCAACTGTGCTGCAGCTGCCTGTCCGCCCGCCGCCGCTTGCTGCGACCGAAAGAGTTGCTGCAACAAACACAAACATCCTTCATTACTTCATGAAAGTAGAAACACAATTTCCGGAGTCCAAAATCGAACGTCATTCTAATACATATAGATTAAGTTATACATCTTCATATATAAAAATTTCGTGTCACGTTGTTTTTCCGTAAACTACTAAACCGATTTTAATCAAATTTTGCAAACTGTATGCCAGTTTGATCCAACTTGAGAGATAGGATAGTTTATATCTTAATTTATAGACGCAATATTTTTTGTTGCAAATTATTTGTTATAATTATCTGTGAGATCCACAAGATTTCTAACAGATGGTGATGTAAGGTAACTTATCGGCTGGATCGAGTAAGTTCGCAATATTTTTAATTATCTGTGAGTTCCATAAGATTCTAACAGATGGCAGTGTAAGGTAATTTATCGGCTGGATTGAGTAAGTATCCAATGGCGCATAGTGTATTGAATAGTTTGCTACAATATAATTTAACATATGTCTTAGCCACAGCAACGCGTGGCCGGGTCTGCTAGTATAATATTTATACTGATTTTATTATATATGCTGCTAATCCAGAGTTCGCTGGTGCAAATCCAAATTGTATAATCGAGAATGTTAGCATACGCCAAAACTAAGCAGTGAATCTTAGCGGCCAGCGAACATCTGAGGATAAATAGTACACTAATGGCTGTTTATAAACAGTAACAATTCACTAGATTTTTTTTTTATTTGAATTCATTTTGATGTCGAACTTTAATCATTCTAGAGTGATTAACAATTTTATTATTTTAATTATTTATTTCTC
This sequence comes from Amorpha juglandis, assembly GCA_949126905.1. Lineage (NCBI taxonomy): Eukaryota > Metazoa > Arthropoda > Insecta > Lepidoptera > Sphingidae > Amorpha > Amorpha juglandis. The sequence continues at coordinate 4,906,308 of OX421368.1, forward strand.
ACACATTTTATAGCCACAGATTGATTCGTATAGGATTAACCAATTCTTACTGGTGTATTTTGAAACACATGACAAATAATATTCATTCACTGCGCTTCGGAAAAGTTCAGCACATGAATAAACACATAACCAGATACATAAAATATTTTTTTAACATCACTATAGAAATTATGAGTAACGTTATAGCACACGAACAAAATAAATTTTATTTTAGCATGATGACTCGGTAGTATTATTATTACGTGACGTCCGATCTTGATCCATTAAATACATGAGGTTCTCGGAGGTTCAATTATGCTTGCTATGTGTAAAGCTAATACATATGTGTAATAGGGTGGGTCAAAAAAATCGACTATTTTTTTTTTTACAAGTGCAACGGAAAAATGGGTTCCTAGACACCTTAAAAAAATTCCCACCAAATATGAGCTCTTAATTTTGAAAGGAACATCCTCCGCATCGCAGTTTTTTATTTTTTTTTCAGTCCAATAGAAAAAAATTCATACCTCTCTATTAATTGACTGTACAAAAAAATGTTTCGAATAAATTTTGTAGGAAATTTGATGCTCTACAAAAAAGGTATCTTATGTTTTTTTCGTAAACCGCGCCATTTGAAAGATATAAAGGATTTAATTTTGATTACTTTATGATAAATTTCATTTTAGTTTATGAATTTTATAACTCGACAATAAATGACTTTTACGAAATGCGAAATACTAATTTTCGTTGGAAATTAACTGCTCTATAAAAATGGTTTCCTATGTTTTGGCGATAAAATTAACCGTTCAAAAGATATTCATCATCAAACTTTCATGTGTACGGATTTTAAAAGTTTTTGATTAGATATTCGAAAAATTTCAATTTAATTTATAAATTTCATTGCTTGTCATTAATATAAGTATTATTTGAGTTTTATTTTCAAAATTATCAAAATTTTTCTTCAATTATTCTAAACATTTTAGTTTTAATCATTAGAAATCACGATCCTAGGGAAAATTTCATCTCTAGAGAATTTTTGTTTCGTATTTTATTTCATCTGTTTGAATTGTGAACTAGCACCACCTACTTTTTATTTCATCGTTATGTTGTCGTTGGTTTGTATACATTTATTTCTACAGCATTTTTAGTGTTTCCAAAATTTATGGTCTTGTATATGTGATCGAACGATTAATTATTTACAAATATTGTGGTTACTACGTGAATTAACTTGATATTTATCGAAAATATGGATAAAGAAATTCATTTGATCGGAAAACTTGTGCAAAAACTTTCAGAACGTAAGTTACCAACAGTGAAAGAGGTTATGAGTGTTTGGTGGTGCTAGTTCACAATTCAAACAGATGAAATAAAATACGAAACAAAAATTCTCTAGAGATGAAATTTTCCCTAGGATCGTGATTTCTAATGATTAAAACTAAAATGTTTAGAATAATTGAAGAAAAATTTTGATAATTTTGAAAATAAAACTCAAATAATACTTATATTAATGACAAGCAACGAAATTTATAAATTAAATTGAAATTTTTCGAATATCTAATCAAAAACTTTTAAAATCCGTACACATGAAAGTTTGATGATGAATATCTTTTGAACGGTTAATTTTATCGCCAAAACATAGGAAACCATTTTTATAGAGCAGTTAATTTCCAACGAAAATTAGTATTTCGCATTTCGTAAAAGTCATTTATTGTCGAGTTATAAAATTCATAAACTAAAATGAAATTTATCATAAAGTAATCAAAATTAAATCCTTTATATCTTTCAAATGGCGAGGTTTACGAAAAAAACATAAGATACCTTTTTTGTAAAGCATCAAATTTCCTACAAAATTTATTCGAAACATTTTTTTGTACAGTCAATTAATAGAGAGATATGAATTTTTTTCTATTGGACTGAAAAAAAAATAAAAAACTGCGATGCGGAGGATGTTCCTTTCAAAATTAAGAGCTCATATTTGGTAGGAATTTTTTTAAGGTGTCTAGGAACCCATTTTTCCGTTGCACTTGTAAAAAAAAAATAGTCGATTTTTTTGACCCACCCTAATGTGTAAAGTATGTACCTATAGCATATTATTATACACCATTAGCACTTTAACTCATGCATCCCTCTGCAAGTACCTAACAACAAATAAAGAATGATATGATAATGAATCTTTGACCAATATCACAGATGGTGATGACAACTTTCAAAATAGTAATCTTAAAATCTATATGTTTCTTTGATTTATGTTATTGTTTATTTATTGAACGCTTCATTTATTTAAGTAGACCAAAACATGGTTTGTGTAGTGTTCGTGCTGTAAAACAGTTTTAATAAAAATTACAACATTCGACGCAGTACAACATGTGCTTACACAGCTACTTCCGCAAAACGCGCTGACAAATAAATATCCGTATTATTGACATTGAAACAATACAGGCAGAGACAGAACTAAGAATTAAATTGCAAATTTGTGTCAATAATCAAAGATACAGTGAAACCTGGATAAGTGGGCCCTGGATGTGTGAGCCTCTGTTCCTGATAATTACAATAAGGTCACGACACTTAAGCATTGAAATACCTTTATTACGGGAATTTCCAAACCTTTGTAACTGAGACTTGATTTCTTAGATATTTTCTATGTTTAACTCTATAATTGGAATTTTATAGCTCAATAGCCCGTATAAGTGGGACAATTCATCAGGTCTAAACAAGTTATGGCAGGTTTGTATTGAAAAGGAATTAGACTGTTTACTAACATTTCGACATCTCATGTTGGGACCCTCTATAAATATGACAACTGTAGGTAAATGAAAATCCTCTAAGTGATAAAAAATTTAGGTCCTTTGAGATCCCACTTATCCAGTTTTCACTGTACAAACAAATACATCATATGAAGCGAGATACTCTTGTATCTGTGTGTTGTCTCGCATCGTTGTGTCCTGGATGAGTACCAGATAAAATATTTTTTAATCGACATGGATAACGGTCACCGAAATGACCGGGTTGCTGAACAACCCGCCATAGTGGCTTGTTCCAGCGGGTATGTTCCAAGGCCAACTGGTGTATGTTCAGTTACTTCAAGCCGACATAAGTCTGACGAGAGATGTAACGTTATTCGATAGTCGACAATTTGTTTAAAGTGCACTGTACTTACCGCCAGATGAAATGCAATCACCTTGCTAAGCCAGGGTATTACAATTATGAAAGTATATATTTTGCGAAATTGAAATATGTAATACTATTTTTTTGGCGTTACCTAATTATCTCCAGCATTAATAAATACGTCGTTGAACTTCAAAGTAAATAACTTTGGATTGAAATATCACGATGCGAGGCATTTTGCCGTCAATCTGACATGACTCAACAAATTATAAAAAACCCACTTATTTTACTAAAGGAATTTATTTAGAATCTATAAACGTTTGACGAGGCGAGGACGAAGCTCTAATAAAAAAAATGTTTAAAGAAACTTTGCTAACTTGGAAAGTGAAACGTCTATAGCAATAAAACTTACAAAAATAATTGATTGTGTTTGAGTAACGACATCATTTAGTGACGAGAGTCTAGTGGTGGAATAAGTGTGCTGGACTACTGGGGCTAAGATATTTTGTAGAGTTGAGAGGTTGTAATTGTAGGCAAATAGTTATCGGAAACTCAAATAAAAAAGCTAACTCACCGGACTTATGTCAGCGCATCGTGGTGGATAATCATGTTTAGAGGATTTCTTTGTCTAAAGTTAACTTGGCACAGGTATTAAAATGGTTACTTTTGGTTTGAGGTTGAGGTTGTAAATTATATGTATTAAGATATCATTAGCTTAACGATAATTAAAAAAAACAAATATTTCCGTAAAATAATATTCGAATATTAATATCCTAATTATGATTATGGACTATATTATTCTCTCTACGCGAATGAAACCCCCCGTACTGTTTTTAATTATACATTTTTGAGAATAAGTATTTAAATATTCGGGCGATCAAACCATCTACATAGTAATATAAATAGTACAGTCGTAAATCGTATGTATAGCGGTTAATTAATAGAGGAATGGAATCGTTTATTGTTTTTTGCCGGGCACGGCATAGCGCGGCGTGTGGCGGCGCTCGAGGGCTCCTCGCGAAACAAGCTAATTAACACAATAGTTTAAAAAGTTAATAACAAGCTTCACGCTGTCCGATGCACATGCCGGTACCGGCATTCTGCGTTATCCTCTTACCTAATCCGCAAATAAATTAGTTTTTTTACTTTTAACATTTAAACGTGCAGAAAAAATTCCATGATTCAATAATAAGATTCAAGAATAGCACGTATAACATTGAGAAATGACGTTTCACACATACTATAGAACCGAAATCATAAAGCATTAAGACTTGCGTAACATACTAATATTTTCGGTGTCCGAACGGGCCGGAGTATTTTGAATGAGGTGAATCAGTGTCGGGAGTAGGTAGGTAGTGTGATGTCATTAGGAGCGTGCGAACTCCATTTACCTGTTGAGAGGAGATTAGTTGGCGCGAGGCCAGGGCACCAAGTGAGCTTGGTATCTTTGACTGTAAACATCGTCATGCGCGGCGCGACCACCAACAGTGCCGCCAAGTCTATCGGCTTGCCGCCACCTACACCTGCCTCCATTTTTTATATACTTATCAACGCTAACAATGAGTCCAACGTAAATTACCTCTTAAATAATTTACAGTTGTTTATTATTTTAAAAATGTGAAAATCTTAACATTGCTGTGTACGCATCCATGAGCATTTCTGTGAAATCTTTAAATATTATAGTTCTGCTAAAAACATATAACGTTGCACACGCTTCAGCAATATAATGAGTTTTTGAGACAAATGCAATCAGCGAAATTAATTGTCTGATTAAGATTTACTATTCTAAATAATGAATATTATACTCAGTGTTGTCTTTAAAGTATAAGAGAGTGAAAAGTTAAAACAGATGCCAACAAGTCATCATCGTAATTTTAATTACCGCTCTTCTATATTCGGGGGACCTATTTTATTTTTCATTAGCTAATTGACACGAAATGATTATCTGATGGTGTAAAGTTCGCGGCGCTGTCGTGAGTAAAATTCAGAGACGCCCGGCGGTCGTTTGATCTCGAGACACGGCAGGCTTCTGATTCCACGGCAATTTAATTCATCGAATCAATGTAATTGAGCAGTGTGCGGGACTTGCAGGCACGGTTCTTGCACGTGCGCAAAACAGACTAACTTGACCGCAACAAAATTAAGTCTTAGAAACTATAGAGTCGTTCAGAAGCTGGAGGCAACGGCGAGGAACCGTCTCGCATTCAATTAGACGTTCAGTAATCCGGCTGCGGCGAGCTTCGATGCCAATTACAGGGTTATTAGTGATGGAAAGCGCGCTCGTGCTCAGATCAACCCAGTCACCCATGCCGAGCTCAATGCTTCGCCTACACCGCGACATTTCACTCCTATTATACACATGTATATTACTTTTACAACAATTAAGTGCCGGTTTTCAATTGCGGATTGTAAGTTACAACTCTACGTTAGTAAAAGTTATGTTTAGTTTCGACCATCTGTAATTGCAATAACGATTAGAAGTTCTTTAATTTGTTATAATATTTATTTAAACGGGTCTTAATCGCGTAATATTTGAAGGTATTTATTTATTTCATTTAGGTCCTTCACAGTTGACATTTCATATTAATACATTATACCGAACAATACGCCAATTACGAAGTACTCAGTATATAATTAACTCGTAGAGAGTAAACAAATTTATTATCACATGCAAAATTTCTTAAAAATGTAATCTACAGAACTCCAAATAATAAGTATATAATTATTTCTTTCCGGAGGTTTCGACCGCGTTACATATACCGTGGGTCACGGGTGGACAGTCAACCTGTGAAATACTACGCGATCTTAACCTACGGGTCTTAACCCGTTTAAATAAATATTATAAAATGTATTCAAATCGCGAAAGGCTAAAATCATTCTTCAATTTGAGTATTACAAACATGTCATAAACAATAGTTTTAGTTCCCAACGAACGTGGTTACACTTAGACTGTTGAAACAACGTATGTCTATATGACGAGAATATTAAGAATTAGGCGGGCTTTTAAACGAGTAAAAGAAAATTAATGTTCTCACTGCATATTGTGGTGCGAATTGTTGAGAGTTCTTGTAACTCTATATTAATTTCAACATTATTATTGCGGTATTGTTGAATTCCCTTGACGTATTAGGTGTTGATGCTGTTATTTAGCGGTCCCCAAAATTGGTTAATAAGACCATAACAGCCAGCAAAATTAAAGAGCTGCTCGAGGAACGTTGTCTTATTGCAGTCCAAAGGACTTGGCAGCGATATCAAGAGTCTGGTTACGTCAATAGACAGTTTAGTCCTGGTAGAAAATCATGCACTGATCTTGACCATATTGTTTTAGGCAACCCTATTGGTATGTCTTCAGCAACACATTTTATACCCTAAAATGTTATTTTGATCCGGTAAACAGATGTGTGAAGGTTAATGTTCCCCGGGATCTTGTACTATCATGTGTCGATTTCAAGAAGAACCTTTTTTTAATTTCAAAAGAAACCGTGAAGAATATCATCGACAACATGTCCCGATAAATGCAAGCTGCCGTTTTATCAAGAAAGTAAAGTAGTGGGATGCTGTTGCGTATCGTACGATGAATAAGATATGCGGAGGCTCAAAACCCATTCACCTTCCTAATCCTTTAATTATCCCTTACCTTTAAGGTCGGCAATGCTTTCACCGTTCTTCTAGTAATGTAGCCAGGGCGATGGAGATCAGTTATTATCAGGCATCCACATGCTCGTTTTTCGAAATTTTGTGACGAAGTTGGCAGAAACTACTCTCTGCTTATTCATTAAGATTCTAAGGATATTTAGAATAATCAAAATAACAGTAATCCCCTTGAAATAGATCAATCGGTTAATTTTCAAAAAAGTTTTTATATGATTCAGATAATGTATATACAATGTTACAAAAAGGTGTGTTAATATTGTACCGGATCTTTTCCATCATCGAGACATAAAAAAAAATCACGTTAATTTTAATCACGTACGTAACTTGTAAGTCAAACACATAGGTTTATATTACAAATTAACACGGAAAAAGAGCCTGTGTGCTGCAAGACTTCATTATTCTATCTATGAACTTGGTTTTACAGCCGATGAGCCTCTTGTAGGCTATTATTACATATTACAGACAGAAATATTTACATCATATTATACTTTACGTTGCTTAAATTTAACTAACCATTTATATCACGTTATAGATATGCAACAAACAAAAGAAACAAGTAACTATGTAGTGGATAATTGTTACATTTTCAAATAGAATCTTATTAAGGTGCGATTAATTAAGATGTGACATAGGTGGTGAAGATGCAGAGTCACGGAACAAATGTGCGAGCGGCGGTCGAGTTGGGTGGGATAAAGCGGCGACACGGCTCGAGCCACAAGCACGGTCGAGTCGGCACGGTGCACGCGGCTCAGCGGATGGTATTTATTATTTATCGCGACACAGAGGAGGACGAGCACCACGGCGCTCCCGCGAGGACGACGCGCTTCACTCGGCGCGTTTGCAAACAAATTACGCGACAAAGCAATCAATTACAAGGACAAGAACGCAGCCATGCCACTCGAACAGAACGCTACGTCAACAAGAAGCTTTTAACGGATACGGCGAGGTGGTACGTGCCCCCGATCTGGCCGACACCTTCACGTTAATGTCGCTATTCCACGATTGTTTGACAAACAGCTAGCAGCATCGTAATGGGAGAGAAAAACATTTTCAACGACAAAGAATTAGATTGTCAATCTACAAAAGGTAATTTGCGGAGAATCGGAAGCGACGGTCCGGGAGTCGCAATAAGATTACGGGGATATCCAGTGCCGTGCCGTGCCTCGACGTCGCCGCGTCGTCACTCGTGACGTATATCTTGTTCTAACGAGTTTATCTGCCCCGCGGGCTGCGGCCTCTTCGATGTTCATCTCTTTCCCTATCAGCCGGTAAATGTAATCAATTTTTAGAATGTGCAAATACAAACGATATAGATGTACGGCTACATATTAGTGGCGAAAAACACGCCGAATTTAGAACCTCTCCTTTTTGTAGTCGGTTAAAAATAAAAGTTAAATAGAGCTTATTTAAAAACTAGCTTTTGCTCGCGGCTCCGCCCGCGTGATCAAACAAACAAACAAACAATCAAACTCTACAGCTTTATAATATTAGTATAGATTTGGGTAGCTTAGCAACGGAAGCCTTCAAATATGAATAATTTTCCCCGTTTTTGCAACATTTTTCACTGATGCTTCGCTTCTAATGGTCGCAGCGTAATGTTATATAGCCTAAAGCCTTCCTCGATAAATGGACTATCCAACACAAAAAGAATTTTTCAATTCGAACCAGTAGTTCCTGAGGTTAGCGCGTTCAAACAAATAAACAAACAATCAAACTCTACAGCTTTATAATATTAGTATAGATATTAAGAAAATAGTGCCGACGAGCATCATACTAGTAAAAAATACTATAAATGTGTAAGTTTGAATGGTTGTTATAATCAAACACGCCATATCGGCTGACCCAATTTGGATTAAATTTGATACACGGGTAGACCATAAACTAGACTAGGGCATAAGCCATTTTTAACAAAGACAAAAGACATTTACGGGAGCGGCGCCGCAAGCGAAAGTTAATTATTTTAGTAAATCATTTAAGTAACATTGTGCCATTGGTAGTCTCATCTTGACTATTGATATGTGTTTATAATTTAGGATGCAAATGTCGATAAAATAATTTACAAATGGATACATTTAAGCTCACACCAGTATCCTCGAGCAAAGACAACGAACAGAGTTACATCTAGTGCTGCACAGTTCGCATAGTTTATTTTCTGCCCAAGCCGAGCCTATAGCCATACAGAGCACAGTTTAAACTCTGATGTGTATAATGCGAATCGAATTTAAAACACAAATTAAGTTCTCAACCTAATACGGTGCCATCAGAACAATAATGCGGTAATATTACCTGAATATAAGAAAAATATTATTAAATAACTACTAAGACTATATTGTCAAGGAAGCTTAATAGTAAAAATAAACCCCCCGTGACCACGAAAGCTGAAAAGTCTTAGAAACGTCGGGATCAAAATTAATAAAAAACCGCGATAAAATCCGTTTAAATTAGTTTTATTTCAATGAGTAATATTCGCGTAAACGTAAGAAATCATTAAGTAAAAATAAAGTTTACTTTACACAGTGCTCTTAAATACGGATATACCGCATGTATGTTAAATGTAAAAAAAACTGTTAAAATGTGTAAGTAATAAACCGTTCATAGACATGCGAGAAAACAAATGAAGGCGACAACGATTGGAAGAGCAAGGGATTACCTCCCGGTACATATTTTACGTCCATGTTCCAGTTCTTAGTAACGGTTATAGTAATGAGTTATTAAGAAGTTAAAGATAAGAAAGTGGACAGATTTCCTGAAATAATTCAAGATTCATGTCTATGGTGACCACCACAGTGAAAAGAATTATACGATATTCCGTATTGAAGGAATAATGCTAATGAAGGAAACTATAAATACAATAGGTGGTACATACAATGATAAATCTACGAATATTAATATATATTGCATTCTTGGTTCTAAGATCCGAGGCCACACTAAGGTCAAGTTTGTTTGAACTAATAATTATCTGTTGATTATTATAGATAATAGTCGACTTGCACGACGATGCTAAATCGAGTTTAACCACTAAACATGTTTACTAATGTCAAATTTCATACGATTTGACGTTTCTTAAATATGTTTAAAGGTTCATTATGATTTATGGATCTCGTGCAAGTCGGCCATAATGTTATTGTTTTTAAATAATTTTACTCACTTGAATTAAATACAAATAAAATATGTAAAAATATTAATTAATAATAAATATTTATTAATATTACATGACCCATGGAAGCAAGGCAGTAACATGCGTGCGGTAAAACCGTGAGGGAGTGCTAGTTAGGCATTTATTAGATATTTTTAATTATATGAAAGCGACCATTACAAAATATACTCACGCGTTATTATTATAACACAATTCAGATACACCGATTTAGATCGAACAAATTAAAAAGCGACATAATGCAACTAACAACGGATTTGAGTTGATAGGACAATTTGGTCATTTTTTCGTATTTTGGCTACAATTTGCAGGTAAATAAACAGCTTTTCAATAAATAGTATTTATACTTTTCTAAAAATGTTCACAAGTTTTGTTCTTCCGCATCAGTAGAGTATAAGTAATACTCGCTCGATTTCCTTGTTTAAAAAACCATATTAACTATAACTTATTCATGATATCTATTAACAGTGTGCATAATAATATCGCAAATTGCCGCAATTGCACTGAATGTTATGGAGATCGAATATACATAACATTTGTACATGTATATGTAATTGTTGATTTTGCGTATAGACATACGTGTAGCAATTTAGCAAAAACAATATTAAAACATTTTGATCTTAATTACTTAGTGGATTGAATACCTACGTATACGAAATAGCGGCCACAGATTTTCAGTGAAAAGGTGGCAAAGGGCGAGGGCGGATCCTGGCTGGGCGGAGCGAAGCCACGCCCTCGTCGCCCACGCCCTGCCTAATATTAAACCTGCGTTTTTCTATTCACATAATGTTTAAACATAATCACTAAATCTTTGGGTTAACAAACTGACGCTTGTAAGATTTTTATTCAGGAGCACAGAGAGCAAGTGCATTTTACAAATTCATTAAAATGATGTAACTAAAGTAAATAAAAAAAATAGCTTAACCGTTAAAACCCCTCGATATGCATTAGATAAATTATAGATCTGCTTCAAACATGGCCAAGAACCATCTCAATTAAACACCAAGACGCTACGAAATGCGATGCCCATGCCGTAGACAGACTAACAGCCAGACAAAATACACTTTCTATAATACTGATTTTGTTTATGTAAAAATAAATCCGTTAATATTTTTGACTAGTTAGTTACATAAAGTAAATAATGCAGTATAATGGCTGGGGTAAGAATAAAAAAAAATTAAAACGCGTGACTTGGTTAGGTTATCCTGAGTAATGTTGAAAATGTTAAATTAATACTGAACAGAAATCATTGTCATGTGTTACATACCTATAAAATTGATGATTGTTTAATAAACACTTGAGTATTAATCTTAGTGATTTTTGGACCACTTGACGTGGTAGAATACTTATATTCTCTACGTAGAGTCCATAACTGACATGCCATCAGTGTATTGTTTGACAATGTGCCACATAACTTACATAAGATGGTGGTCATATAATTAGAAACACCAAGTATGCTTTTAATTTTACAACAAATTAACTTCATAATTAATGTATTACTTATGAAAAAGGCTCATACCTGAGTTAATAGTGTATTTACATCATAAAGTATTAAGTCAGTTCTGGAAGTATCATACAACCGTTTATATACAAATTACTATTTTTATATATAAAGCGAACTAAGATACGACACTAAGTTGGACTACTAATTAGAAACGGAAATCCTATTTTTATGCAGTTCTATATAACTTTATTTTACTTTTGTTGTTAAAAAAAGGTAAAACAAGAGTCGTGATGAATCTACAAGAAAAATAATATTGAATTTCCGTCTGAAATTAAAGTTTAAATGCGGGCTAACACTGACACAGTTATTAATCTCTTATAAATACTCAACTCTGTTGGCTATATGTTTTGAATAATTGCCGTGTCATGTCCAAGTTGTGTAGGTGTAGTGCGAGTTACAAATATGTCAATAGTTTTCGAGTTCGTTTAAAATGACTATTGACAAAATGACAAGCTAATAATTCATACTGTAAAAACGTAATAAACGCTCGAAAAAAAATTTCGTTTTTGACTCGTATAATATAAAAGTAATCATAGTACATATGTAGGTATCCTAGTTCTCACTAGTGGCTACTGTTATTCGATGTATGGAGTATACTAAAACTAACTATCAAAACTTGTACTAGGTAAATCATCATCCGAACTCGGAAAATGGCATCATTGTCTCCTCTAATATACTTTACACTGATTTAAGATCCCCTCACCCTCAATTTTTCTCACGAAGCCAACCCCGTATCCCGAAAAACAAATCCGTGCTTTGATATTTCCGCCACCATACATAACTGTCTTTTTAGTATACTTGTTTGTTACGGATGCAATATTATTTTCTTGTAGATTCATCAGGCTCAGAATTGCGTAAAAATAACGGTGCTTCATAAAATGAAATAAAAGTCGCATGTTTTTTTAAATTTTAAAACATTAGTTGTCAAACTGCTCCAAAGCCAAAGCCTGGCGTTGATATTCTAGTATAAGGCACATAGAACCCGTTAGCACTTTGCCTGTCCTTGCGGGGTGTACTTCCAGTCGATGTGGAAGTGCAGCGTTGCGGCATTATGTATTACTCAACGAGAGAAAATGTGGACAAAATTTTTCTTATTTCGCAGGAGCTAATAAGAATCATGTAATTTACTTTTTAAATCGTGCTCCGAAAATTACAACCATTTCGTTGGTTTGCGATCGTCTAACAAAACCTTGGCTAGAAGTCGACAATTTCTCACGAGTCATGACAATTTAAAGTTTATACGATTTTCATTTTGGTTTGTTGATTCGCCTGCGTGCTCATGCTCTATACTTAACTGCCGGTACGAACGATTCTTTAGTAGTGTAGTCAATGGCAACATTATTTTAGACAATATGCAAATAATGTATAATATACGGATTATGGAGACTTAGTCTAGTTGGGAAGAATTTCCGTGCTTTGTGGTGTTCTTGCCATTTCTATTATTGGAATCAAGTTTAACAGCTCGCGTGATAGGACCCACTTAATGACGCCCGTGTCCTGCGTCTGAGGTGGAGACCTTCTTAGTTAATTATCTTGTTTCCCGGTTTGCTATTGAGGGAGTGGACAATTCATATTTCCAACTCCTCTCTACTCGCTATTTTTTATATAATATTATAGAAGATATTATTTATAGAAGGGCTATATTATAGAAGGGTTAATTATATGATTAATAATATTACTCCGTCCTTTGCCATCCACTGCTGTCTCCAATTAAGCGCCAATCATCCCTTTACATATTATGTAATAAATTATAAATATTTACAAAACCAACGTGGTTAGATGGTAATCCAAAAATTCTAATAAATTCAAATAGTTATCACAATCTAACACGTAACCTCTGCTTGACATATTATATAAAACAAGATTTTCGTATGTATTTATCCGGTATCTCGAGGTCACGGCCGTCTAATTCGTACATATCGAAAAAATGCAAGCAAGAACAATACGAAATATACACTCCTTTGCAAAAAAAACGGGCGGGTTTGATTTTTTAACATTATTGGTAATAATTTAGTTCTTCAGAGGTTTTAATAGCCAAACTATGTTACTGGCACTTAATAAAGAGTCTGGGTATGAAAAAAAGTTCATTCCAAATTCAAAACTTTTGTTTTTTAAATTATTAATCCCTTTTTCATTTTGTGACACTTTTCGCGGGTTTGCGGTTAAAAGGTTATCAAGCAACTAAAAGTAACTTTTCGTTATTTTTAGTACAACAATTTATGTTTATCGCATAATTCTGCCTTATTGTGACTTAAAACAGATATCTTTGTGTCTATCGTAATGGCAGAAAAAGCAATGAGAGCTAGTAAAATTATAGCGCTGCTGGAAGAGGGGTGTAGCCAATGTTACGTCTCACAGCGGTTAAACGTGAGTCGTTCAACCGTACAAAGAACCTGGACTCGATACCAAGAGACAGGTTCCGTTCAGAGAAGGCAAGGTTCTGGGAGAAAACGTTGCACACAGCCGCGAGACGATCGCTTTTTAGTGACTCAGGCGCTGAGGAACCGCAAATGCAGTTACATAGACCTCAAAAGAAACCTTGAAGAGGTACGAGGAGCACAAGTTAGCCTATGGACTGTGAGGAGAAGACTTTTAGCTGCTGATATACGTAGTCGACGACCAGCGCGGGCCCCCAAGTTACTCCGTGAGCACCGGATTGCGCGGTTGAGGTTCGCTAGAAATTGCCTATCTTGGACACCAGGTAACTGGAGTAGCGTACTCTTCTCCGATGAGGCTCGAATTTGTCTGCATGGTGAGGACCGACGTCGGCGAGTGTTACGAAGACCAGGGGAACGCTATGCCGATGTGTGTTTTGAAGAAATCACCCCTTATGGTGGAGGGTCCGTTATGTTTTGGGCGGGCGTAACTTCCAACTATCGTACCGAGATAGTATTCATAGAAAATGGCTCACTAAATGCGCATAGGTACATAACAGAAATCCTTTCTCAAAATGCACAACCCGCACTGACTGTAATTGGTGAAGATGCCATTTACATGGACGATAATGCTCGGGCCCACCGTTCTGGCGACGTAGATGCTTATATGCAAGAGGTCGGTATTCGTCGTTTGGATTGGCCAGCGCGGAGCCCCGACCTTAACCCCATTGAGCACGTTTGGGACCTCCTAAAAAGGCGAGTACGATCTGTCCAACCACCTCCACAAAACATCAGAGAGCTTAAACGTGTAATCTCGACTGAGTGGGAACACATTCCACAGGACACCATCAAAAGCCTGGTGGGAAGCATGCCAAGACGATTACATGCCGTAATCGCTGCAAGAGGAGGTCATACTCGTTATTAATTTTTATTTTTTAATGTCTCTTTTATTAAAATACCATAAAAATACTCGTAGTCTTAATTTCATTATACCCATAAAAATGTCCATTTTAACACGGCTCTCTGTTTACATTGACTAAAACACCGATACCAGGATAAAAGTGTTAAAAAACTAGATTCTCATTGATAATAAGAAATTTCTAGTCATCCAAGCTAATGACATACTAAAAATATAATAATATTTACCCATAGAAAAGCTAAGGTAAAGTGTGTGTGTAAGGTGCCCGTTTTTTTTGCAAAGGAGTTTATATCTATTAAAGGGAAAACTGATCGGATTTACAATATTATTTGAACCACGTTACTGTAGGTGTCCGCTCCAAATAGAGGCAAGGTTCCGTGTCAGTAAAGTACACCGTATAATATGCACAGATATATTCCAGTATTCATAAAATTTCTAAAGTTTATTACATTATTTTGAGGCGTTTTTAAGTTCCATAGGTGGCAGGCCTAAAAGCGGCACAGAGCAGGGGCGGTTCCGGCACCCATACAGAGCACTCTCACCATCGCCTGCGACTGTCACACAAGCAGCGAAGTAGGCCTCCGCTTATTAGGCCCACATAAACAGCCACAACACAACACAGAACAATATCACTGCAAGGCATTGGTCTGCGCTCGCCATCTTGAAATATAATGTTAAGTCTCATTATGCCTAGTAATTAAACTGGATACCTAGTCCTAGTCCCACCTAGTCCTTCGAAGCGATACACAATAGTGCGTACAAACCAGCCTAGACAAACCCCGACCCAGACGGCCTGTCGCATACGAGGGACCTACCACTTGGTATAGCAGCATAGGGATTTTCGTAAGCGACCCGATCCAGCGGTCGTTCAGACAACTGGGTCGGAAGGCTGGTGAGTCCGGCATAACCACCACCAACCTTCCTCCCTCCTTTCCATCTCGAAGCTGTAAATTCGTAATCGGGATTTTCCCCACGGGAAAAAGATAAAACAATCTTACAATATCTTCATAGTATTTTGTAGACGATGTAATATAAAGTTACTACTATGTAATTAAGTTTTTATTTCACTAATATAATGATGAGAACAGTCAGGAAAGTCTACTTGTTAAGTGAACATAAAAATGCTTGTTCCACGTAGTTAAACTTTTGAAAAGCAACAATACGTAACCATAATTTTTTTTTAAATTACTTACGTAAAGAAAAAAAAGAAAAACTAAAAAAAAAAAATTACAAATATTTTTAAACTGAAGTCATCGTGAGTTGAACTTTACGAGGTGATCGAGTCACCGTGTTAATTTAGATTTGACGAAGTCAATCGTAAGAGTGAGTTACGCCCGTATTCATTAAATAAAACTCAATGATCTTCCTAATTGTAGATTTCTGTACACGTAATTGGTCCGTTTTTGTTTAGCGCCAAAAAGGGACCAATCACGTGTACAGAAATCTACACAATGCGTTCGCGGAACTATGAGACCTCAAAGTAATGTTTATGAATACGGGCGATAGTTGAAGTTTACATTAATTATAGACTTCAGCCTAACTTGTTCAATCGTGCACGTATCGTAACAAGTACGTACTTACGAATATTGAGTATTACAACAATCAAGTGCTATATGTTATTTTTTTGTATAAAACTTATTCAATAACTGAACGCGCACCATGAGGTGAATAACATGTATTTAAGTTGTGTTTAATTTGTCCACAAACTTTTGCACGCAGTTCCCCCCGAGTGAATGTCTTTTCCTAATGGTGCTGCCACACCGATGTTATAAAATGTTTACAAACATTTTCTAACATTAAATCTAACATTTTATAACATTTCTTAACATTTTATAACATTTCTTAACATTTTCTAACATTTCTGAACATTCTTCTTTGACGGCTTCTTTGACGGCGCCGCTCTCAAAAGTACCGCCGCCTGCGGTTATAAAATGTTAAGAAATGTTACAAAATGTTACAAATTGTTAAGAAATGTTTACGAAATGGTGCTGCCACACCGCTGTTATAAAATGTTATATAACATTTTCTAACACCGGTGTGGCAGCACCATAAGTTAAAAAATATGTGTTAATCCATATACTATGTGTCAAATTTCATCCAAACCTTATTTTTTTGTTATTAGTCGGCAGTGTAGGATAATCACAAGTCACGTCAGGCAAAAACAATCACATAGGCATAAATGTATAAGTCATGAAGTCCACACGAAAGCGAACATTTGAGTTATAGATCAGTATTTATTGGTCGCAGTGGTAAGAGCGTCGAACGGGCGCGGCGCGGTCGTGTGATGCTTTTATCAAAATTAGCTGGCGCGCCCGCGCCGCGCCGCGGCACACCCCACTCGTAAAAACACCATCATCGCCACTGTATCAACTGCGGCGGCCCGGTGCCACACCTAGCTGTTGCTCCACCCAACTCACCCTGACAATTACTATCTATTATCTATACATTACACTTGCCCCGCCGCGCCTTTATTTTCATGTGAAAACTCATGACCCTCTGAGTATGTCACGACCGGTTTCGGAAACTTACACTAGTTGACAGAACCGCCGTACAACAAAAGCATATTTAAAGGCATCATGAGGATTTCAAAGGATCAGTTGGATAGCATTTACATATTCGAGTCTATAGGCGGACACGTACCCGCCGCCCAACACTTGGCGCAAATGTAAGTAAACAAGCTTTGTTACAAAAACCTCAGAATAATACAAACGAAATGTACAGAATACCGGAGTGGCTAAAGAAAGTGGACTAAGAATATATTTAAACCTGTAACTGGAAATAAAGAGGGTTTCTTGGTCTTTTTTATTTTCTGTATGGTGACCTCGATTTGAACACGTGGTAAACTTGGACAGAACTTTCACCGCTGACTGCATGTTAAAGCGACGACAGCAAAGTGCATCTCATTGAATTGAAAACTCAAACATAAGTAAAAAAATATTTGAATATTTTCGACGGCATCGCCGAAACACGAAGTTCCTTAACAAATCGGATGTTGCACAGACACGTGTAGTGCTCGCTAATAAGTTTTGCAATAATGACTTGATCCCAATTTCAGGTGAGCAATATTCAGTGGATGTTTGGCATGGTAATGGTTCTAAATCACAGTCCAAAATGCATAGTGACTCAATAAGTTGGTCAAGCGGCCGAGGCAACACTTGAAATACTATATACGTATGCCTTGATTACGGTGGCATCAGTATGCGCGTGAACGCACAACGGCTAACTGTTACCAATAACCTTATGTACATTTACTTGCCTTGTCACCGTTTTCACATCTACTAACATTCCTATTGGTAAACCTTACCGATTTAAATAGAACCAAACGACACATTGCACCAGATCAGAATTTTGTACCTATAACTTTCACAGGTATAGTAATGAGAATATGAGAAGCATTTTATCGACACAATACGCTGGAAAATTGCCAACGACATTTGTTGTTAAATGACACGCGATAAGAAGAGACGATTTGGCAGACCTCTTACTAGTCTAGGAATTTTCAGAGTATAAGTTTACATAGATAAAATGACGAGGTTTATAATTTATTGAACCTTTATAAAATGAATAAACATGCACCGAATGACAACAAAAAAAAACTGTGGGTCTAACAAATACCACTACGAAATAAAACTCAGAGGAAACGAAAAGGGATGCGGAATTGGTGAAAATGGGAATATATTACCACGGCAATATAATCACACGCACGCAACATAGCGGGCGTGGGCTCCAGCAAAGCGTGCCAGAATAATTCTTCTAAAACCAATAATTCACATTCATACACGTTAATTTTGGGCAATTTTTTACGTTATGAAAGTGAGCCGTCGGCGGATGTAATTGTTTTAAACGTGTAAAGAAAGGCACACGTTGGATATTAAAACTTCGTTAAAATGTATCCCTCATGCGAGACGAGCCAATATATTTTCCAGACAAGTGATGGTATGGACATAGGCATAAGACGCGCAGGTAACGAGGGTACGTAATGAAGTGGCGCGTTAGTACCTGGTTCGCAACCTCCGCTCCAATTTCTCGCTAACTGGACCCTTAACGCAACGACCTCCGGGCTTTTACTGCTATCTACTCGTTTACCTAACCAGTAACCACCTCTACTTTCACCAAACTACTCTGTGTCGAGTGAGTTTACTTTAAATTTAAAACTAGAACTAATGTTTCGACGTAGACATTCGTTATTGCATATAATGTTAAAGACAAAAAAATATCCAGAGATGAACGAAAAATAATTTTCTCTGAGATATTAAAATCGCAAGTTCATTTTCAGAAAATAAACGAAAGGAGAACAAGCAAAGTCAATCTAATTATATCGCTTGACGTGGTAGAGGGATAGCGAAATAGCTTCCTTAATTCTTCTGTTTATAATATTTTGTAAACTTGTATTAAGCAGAAGAAACTTGTACGAAGCTTTGTAATAGCCGTTAATAAAAACTTAAAAGTCACGACAAAGATTGTTTTTGTTATTTAATAAAATTCCAAATGTCAACACCGGTTATAAGAATTAATGAGGTTCAATTTTATCTATTTTCTAATATTTGTGGATATTCTAAAACCGGCTCCATGTCCGACAGTAAAAGGACTAAGGAAAGACAAAAGCTACAAATATAAAATTTTGAGGTCATGTATTTTCGCTACTCAATAGGTTTTGTTTTCATATTTGGATAAAGAAAAATGAAGACTATGGATAAGCTAAAGCAAAAAAGGGGTCATAAGTGACAACAGAGTCGAATGAGTTTATGAGATTATTTTTTGTGTGATAGGCAGGTTTTTAGGACATACATACATTAAAAAAACGGGGCAAACAAGAACGGAACTTATATCAACATTATTACACAAATCGGTCGACCAAACTTAAGTCAACCTACTTACTTATAAGCTTATTGGAGGTTATTTAATAAGATTTTTTTCTTACTAACTCCAGCATCCACGTTCACCTAGTTTCGCCTTATTTTTTAACATCAGGACTATGTAGATACTAAGGTGAGGAGTCAGCACAATTGGCATAAATTGCTATTATCTATATATATAAAAATGAATCGCTGTGCGTGTGTCTCGCCAAAACTCGAGACTGGCTGTACCGATTTGGCTAATTCTGATCTTTAAATATTTGTGGAAGTTCAGGGAAGGTTTACCCGGTGAGAAAAAATGAGTAACATAAATAATAAGTAAAGGAAAACACTAAAAACGACAACTTAATTTTCCAATACAAATTGTTCCTGGGTATGAGACACTTGATGTCTTTTTGATGTGAAACATCTATAAGCGCAGGTATAAACCGGATTGTTGGCGTTGCGAAGCTTGCCGTGATGACGGGTCGCCACGCTATACTAGACAGCACAGGGACAGGCCAGAACAGGGACAGGACAGGGACAGGACAGGGACAGGACATACAGGGACGGGACAGGGACAGGACAGGTACAGGGCAGGGTCAGGACAAGACAGGGACAGGACAGGAAAGGGACAGGAGAGGGCAGGATAGGACAGGATAGGACAGGACAGGACAGGACAGGGACAGGGACAGGTAGGACAGGGACAGGACAGGACAGGGGCAGGGACAAGACAGGGACAGGACTGGGACAGGACAGGACAGGGACAGGACAGGGGCAGGACACGGACAGGACCGGGACAGGACAGGACAGGTACAGGGACAGGGACAGGGACAGGACTGTCCCACCGGGGGGAGGTGGAAGACGACCTGACTTAGGTCGTCGAAGTCAATTAAATGTGCGACGGGCTACCTCACGTGCAATGGTGCAGTACCTCGCTTAATTGCATTTAATGTAAATGAAACATTTTTATTAAGTTTTGGCCACATTTTACACAAATATATGTGGGTGATACGAAGTTCACCGGGTCATCTAGTAAATAAATAAAAATTAACACTTCCAAGGACGTTGAAACTGACATAATTAACATAATATTAGTAAAAACATAAGGTGACCGACGTTTATTGTATAATGTATGATACATATTATGTGCCATAGACTTGATTGTAATTTAAATAGGTATTTGCAATACAGCGTTGATTTCCCGGTGCCAAATAGAGAGGTCAACTTGTAACATTTACGTTTAAGTATAAAAAGCTCAAGTTATTTTATTTTAGACATACAAGATTGGTTGTCTTAGTCCGATATTGACAGGGGATCATTAACTATCCCGTATCATTTTGAAAATAAGTAGCACGTTATAAAGGTTTCATATATGATCACTTCTTGCTCTAGTGGCAGTGTATTTAGATTGAGACACCGACGAGGTTCTGGATTTAAATCTCAGGTTCACAATTTGTTATTCAAGTTTTCTATTTGAAAATTCAGTAATGAGTTACCTGGGATTGGAATTTGTGCACAATATAGCGCCAGTCTTGAAACCTATCACATCATGGGACTGAGATAAGTTTGGTAAACTGTGTACTAGTTGTACCGTTGCTTACCCCTTCTGGGATACAGGCGTGAATGACATCGAAATCACAAGGATTTTCAAGGACTTCGTTGTCATGGTGATGAATCAAAATCCAATTTGATTGCGTTTTTTTACATTTCCATTTGTCATAACATACTGAATAGAAGAGTGACCCACCCTATCCAAAAACTCAATTTTACACAATGTCTGTTGAGTTTCGATTTTTTCTCTCCTAAGGAAACCTTTGGCTGTAAAATAGAAACTTGAACTAACCTTTTTCACACCATAGTGAAAAACTTAAAACAACCGTGTATTCAAATAGCTAACAAGCCTTAGAAATGACTAACTCAAAACGAAAAAAAATGGTTAGTGTTACCCTTCTATTGTGTAAAGAATCACGTGACTAAATATATGCCCAGTTCAACAGAACAATCGTATATTTTATTGATATCGAATTCGACGTACCATTCAGAAATAAAATCAATTGAGGTTATTCGTAATTGCATTATATTCAAGCAATCTACCCAGTAACGACAGAATGAACAACAATAAAAAATAATTAGAAATCTAAAAAAAATTGCTGGCATTTACTTAACAACCGCGAACAGTTCGACAACCTCTAACGGTATTATGATCCGAATTCATTAGTTTCTCCTCTAGCGTTTAGAATTTTGTCTATTTGGTGAGTTCATATATGTACATTAGATTTACTTTTACGGCAACAGTCGAGACGATATTCATCAATAGCTATGCTGATGATATACTAGCATGCTATGGTATAGCTATTGGCTATGCACCGTGATATAGATGATGAAAATCATTGTGTCTAATATTTAAATTGAGTACACATCGAATACAACTAAAATATTTTAACTCTGCCACAAAGAATCATGAAATCCAAAGACATGAGAAAAAAATATGTGTTTAGATTGGTGAAGGACAGTTCCGCTACGCAATGCGAAGACAGTGTGAGATAGTCGAGGTGAATGTACGCACGAAGTGTGCCACACGCCGGAGAAATACTTCGGAGTGGATACCGTTAGTGGATCGCGGTCAAGCCGGCATGGCAGCGGTACCTGAGGCCGACACTCCGCCACCTCATCACCTTTCATTTCGCCTATTGGTATGCCGGACAACATCACCGCATTACCGAGAATTCTGCGAGCATATTTTTTACATTTCACAAGGTTTACGTATATTCGAAAATGTTACATACCTAATAACAAAAGTGCTTCTTAAACTTTCCTATGAAAACTCTCATTAAACAATATTAATTTTAAATTCCCAATCTTTGAATAAATACGCTATTATAGCTCAGCGGGAAGTGGTATGGACTGCCGAGACGAATAGCAGGTTCGAAACTATTCATAAGAGCATGCACCTTTGAATTTCCTCAGTTACGTGTGTATTCGTTGCCAATTAACCCTTGCTTTAACGGTGGAGCCAACACCGTGTCGAAACCTGCGTACCTGAGAAGTTCCTTATAAGAATTCCGTAGGTATGTAAAGTCTGCCAGCCCGCATTAGGCCAATGTGGTGAACTACAGTCTAACCTCTCTCATTCGTAAGGGAGGATCGTGCCCAGCAGTGGGACGTATATTACAAGGCTGGTATAAGTATTATAATATATAACCTATGAATATTGCTAAGTATCAAAAATCAAACACATGCTACGTTCAGCTAGTGTTTAAATACAGTCATTCACGCCAGTGTCGATAAACAAATTAGTGTCCTCGCTACAATTGCCAGCGCAGGCTGCATTGAGGAGCACGTCAATGGCTCACGGAGTAAGTGCCGTGTCTATCTGATTCTATGGGTGACAGAGACGACGGCAACTCGACTTGTCTCAGCGTGGTAATCGGAGCGTTTCTAATACTCACGCTTTGACTCGGTTTCACCGCACGCTTCTTGCCTCCGTTCTTATTTATTCGTTTTGCGAAATCGTTTGAAATATGATAACGTTCAGTCGAACGCCGAGCTGCTGCTATAAGTTTTCATGAAACTTCACACGGCCTTTTTTAGTTAGTTATTGAATTGCTGCGATTATTGTGAACGGATCGGCATCCGATACAGATGTCGACGTACAAGTAATACGATCTGTTTTAAGAAGAGTGTTTGAGAGAAATGTTCTTGGTTATAGGGCACAGCCGCATTATGGTAATGAACGTCTAAAAGCAGACAAATGAATATTTTTCACAACAATTACAGTGGTTGCAGCAGGTAAGGCGCGGAGCACAGGCGCTGCGGCGGGCTCAACAATTTGCATTACAAATGCGGGTGGTTCAGGCGGTTGCGATGCGCTGTTCTGTTCGCTCGACGCCCGGCGCGACTACTCGCCGCAGACAATGTCACAATCAACATCGCGTGGACGCTTTTTGGCCACCATGTGATTGACGATTGTAACACACCATAATCACCATACTATGGGCACGTTTTAAAACCAATATTGCTCTCCCAATACACCAGTTTTTAATGAGACGTGTTTTAAATAAAATAAAGACATTTTACGTGTCTTTATTGAAAAACTTTAATCATCTTGCTCGGTAAGAGTAAAAATGGAAATAAAATTATACATAGGTAGTCATATAAACCTATCATAGGTACATACATACATATACGTTACATATCACTCATTTGTTTAAAAATATAACAAAAATATACTAAATCGTGAAAGTAAAGGTCTTAAGCGGTAAAAGCGTCCAAGTTGAAAGGCGGTGAATTAATAACGAACTTCTCCCGCGACACGTGATGACGGCCGACACGAGTAGCGCATTAGACGCCAACACTGAACATTTCAAAAATCTAATTCTAATTATCTTATGATTTTTTTCCGCCCAAAAACTTAACAAAATAATATTTAAAAACCTTACAAAGCTTAACTTTTTACTTTGCCAACTTGGTAAAGTAACACAAACAAGAACATGGTACTCTAAATGGGCATGAACAGCTTTAGAATAAAATTTGCTTTCTTTGTTCAAATTGTAACATTGATAGCTACTTTAATTCATTTTTGTGATCATAGTATGACATAGACGAGCTTTATTGCCAACAAACAAAAAAACAATATTTATTAATGCAAAATTATTGGCAAAGACCTGTATTTCAAAAGTTGACAATAATTTAATGTAGTAGTAGGCTTTCCATACAGTTTTAAAGGCATTTTTAAACATAACCATTTGCATATGACGCGATATAAATACAAAGTCGAAATCAACAGGCAGGGGCGGAGAGGAAGGTGAAAATAAGGGTTCTGTTCAAACAAATGTACTCAATTTATTAAATAGTAAGTCACGAGTTTTCTCGTTGAAATATGACCACTATCTCAACTAAACGATGCAATCACAGACGGATTTAAGAGATTTTTACCTTGCTCGCTACATTTTAACCTTTTGCTTGCAAAGAAAATTTTCTTGTTAAAAACTATAATACCTAGCTCCGAGAGGTTTTGTTTTTGCGAATTTCATTCCTCTTTAAACAGTTTTAAAATGCACATTTAAACCTTAAGGTGTGGTGTCTTGTCGCAGAAATAAGGTACATGAGTGTAACGGGGAGAAGGTAGTAAAAATCGTAACACATATTAAACGTGTAGTAGTAGGTAGGGAAGGTGGGACGGGACATAAGACGCGCGTTCAATATTGAAATAAATCTCTGGCAGAATGACTTCGTTCGAAATTAACCAGGGTGTCTTACGAAGCGTTAGGACGGAGGAACGAGCGGTAAAGCGGCTCTTAATTAAATCAAGTGACACGTCTCGTCGTCGGTTACTTCAATCACACGACCCCAATAAACCCGTGTGCCAAACGGAAATGCTTTATTTCTAGTCATACTTCCACCTACAACTTAATCTTTAATAAACAGCAATCAAAGTGGTAGAGACACACTGTAGAAAGTTTTGTCTATAGCATGAATGAGTCGCCTTATCCGGATTTTTACCACTGCTCACAGAAAATCGACATAAAGTGGCAGCTTGTTGTTGCATTTCGTATGATGAGTGAGATATCCAGAGGCCCAAATGAAAAATCCCCTTTCAATACCTTAATTACCCCTTTCTTTTAAGGTCATCAACGCATCCATTATTCCTCAGTTATTGTAAATGTTCATGGGCGGTGGAGATCACTTACCGTCAGGTGACCCACTTGATCATTTGCCGTTATCTACTATAAAAAGGAACTATTCCAAATTTAGAATAAGAATACGCAATTTAGTATTTAAATATAAATTACATGAACTGCATGCCGCTACACTGCGCTGATTACCCCCGAGAGTCTCGAGACGTCTCATACTGCTTAGTAATTTCACTATCGTCAATGCCCTTCACACAGTAACACAACAGCGCGTATACACTGCTGCTTCCTAACAGAAATAGTAATAGCGGTGATACGTACCCGGAAGCATTATATCGTACCGGAGTGTTACATCCTTATAGTTTTAACTATCATTATTAAAATATTACTCTCGTGCATAAAATTTCGAAAAATAAAACCTGTTTTTTTACTTATAATATTTTCAACGAATAGTTTTTATTTATTCTTTAATTCACACGAATTATATGCGTAGCATTTATATTGTTATACAAAATAATACAAAAAATGTTTAATCTGTGTTACAATATTATCATATAACCAGGTGTAGGTGTGTAATAGTAGTATTTTTTATAAGTAAGCAGTATTCTCTTATATTAAATCACGATTCATTGTTGTTGTTAAATTTCATAAGTGGCTCACGATGTTCAGCGCTAAACAAGTTGAAAACGGTATAAATATTAAGTGTGTTTCGGGCGGACTTGATTAAACCCATAAAGCATCTAAGGATCGGATATTACAATAAAAGTGGAGGCACAGCCGTTGCGGTCGGGAACGCGGCCACGGAACAAGTTGTGCATCGGTCGCACTCATTATTTCCGTAACGAGCTCGCGACGACTGCCGCGACGACCGCCGCACCGCTCGCTCTCAGTTCCCGAGTCTCGGTCACGGCAATTAATTAACCCGCTAAACGGTATCGTGTTTTACATTCTGATGTTTACGCAACTCTCCAGCGATAATGTCGCTAGCTATCCGAATGACAGCAGCACCGGTGTGCCCATATTAATTAATAAATTATTAACATCACATGACCCACCTCACTACGAATTAAAGAGTTTCATTATTGAGCTCGTTATGGTTAGTTACACTCCATGCATATAAATTGCTTATTTGTATAAGGGAAATTAAGGAAACGGGGACTAAGGACCGAAGGAGTGTAAATAATAACACAACATTACCCGTAAAAATGAAGTCATGACTTAACGAGGTATTAAAAATAAGGAAAGCAATATACTATAGCTATGATTAGCAAGAGGCTCATGAATGAAGAGCAATCTAGAGCAATCCCGATCGCGTGCGTAGTATAGGTACATAAAAACAATGCGAGTGCGTCCGAAGTCCGTGCGGCCTATGCCAGACAATCCGATTAAGACATATCGATTCCAGGACTAATCATAATTCAGTTGATTACCGTGCAAATTAAGAGTCTACATTTAAGCTGTTTCTACCCACAGCGATGTCGTAACAGCTGGCAATGGTTGTTACTTAAATTAGTTAACAATGACACATATCGCTGGCAAACAAACAGAGATGACTCCTAAATAGACCGCCCGCTATTCTCGACCTGTCGCCGTCACACCGGTGCGAGTGCGAGCTTGCCGTCTGCTGACTCACGCGTACCTCAAGGTGATGTGTTTGTCGAAATGGAGAAATTGCATGGCACATTACGAATCTCACGTTGTAACGTCTTTGTGCTAAATGATGAATCCAAGACGTGAACGTCTTTGTGCTAAATGATTAATCCAAGATGTGTCAATCAATATTATTAAAAGCTTTTTCTTATATTTATCATACTCTACAGATATAAGTAATATAGAATATCAATTAAGACTCATTTATTAAATACTCGCCCCCTATCACATCATGGGATGGAGACACGCTCGGCGAAATGTGGGTGTGTTGGTTAAACCTTTGCCTACCCCTTCGTGGAAAACAAGCGTAAGTGCGTACTATTATTAAGTTCATCCGCAATTATGATTACAGTTATCTATCGCTTCTAGCTAATTCGCTAAGAACGGGATTGCTAAAATGTTGATGTAATAGAGTGTTTACTTAAAAGTTTTAGAAGGCAGTCTTGGGCCTTAGATGTGAATGTGTATTATTTTTTTTTTGTTTGTATCAACCGGCGTACTCTATATGAGCTTATAAGTTTGTTCAATAGACAAACAGCGACATACAGGCGAGGCTCACGCACGAGCATGCATGCGGGACACGACGTCTGGCAGCAGGTTGCGTAATACAAGGCAGGCGTTATTCTCCAGTTTGAACTTGAAATTGGAAAGCACTTAAAACAATAATAGTTTTTATTTTATTGTGGATTTAAAAACAGTCACGGGGTAGTTATGTATCTGTGTTAAATTAATATTATATATTTTTAATTTAAACTGTGTTTTTACGACGCGAATAAGCCTAGCCATGTGAAAATAAATTCGCAGCGCATCAACGGACGAAACGCTGGCCGGAAATTGTAGGAAATTGCGAGAGAAAATGAATCCGACCGTTTGAGAGGTCCACATGGAGTGTTATAGGGCCTTGCTGTTGAACGTACGAATTGCAAGCAGAAAATTAATGATGCATGCATATATTTACACAGCAGTCTGCAGCATGCACAGATTAGAAACATGCGGGCACGTAAAGTTGAAAACCCGATGGCGTTATTCTTTATGGCATATCACACAAGTTGTCAGTTCGTCACAGTATTGTATGTACGGATATAAACATTTCATTAACACAAAAAGAACAGTGAAAATAAAGAGGTCTCCATCAATCACACGAACAGAGCCGGGCGCTTCCGGACGCGGGCTGGTCGGGCGAAACATTTCTTTGAATAATTAATGTATGTAGGTATCGTGCCCCGTAACTGGACGTGATATACGTCGTCGTCCACCGCATGCATAATTTCACTTATTTTATGTGGTTAATTGTCGAAAATGACCGCTGGTGAAATATATTACAACGTTCCGACGCCGACACCGACGCTAGCGGTGCCGGCTAATGTATTCCTCACCTCGTGTGCTCCACCTTAGCCTTAGCGTTAGCGTAGCGTCACCTCTTTCGTCTTTGTGTGGTGTTGTTCGCCGCTTCGAGCGCGCAAAGGCATAAACAGGACACCACGGTTAAATGCAAATCAAACAATATAAATCGCGTAACAGACTTTACACAATAACATATTATGGCGTAAACTAACAATAAATATTTTTTGATGATTCACAATGTATTTCACACGAGGCGTTGTATACAAATTTTTACTGTAAAAAAGTTTATGTATTAATACTGAGTAAAAAAATATGTAGTGGTCGAGCAAGTCTTTAGGTTTCTTTGCCTACAGCATGAATGGAACAGGGCTCAAATCGGTTATCACATCACCGTCAGCAGCTTGCTTTTTCGTTACGTACGAGTAACATATCCGGAGGCCTAAATCTTCCCCCTCACAGTCTCCATTCCTTTCCTTTAATGTCAGCAATGTAATTGTAATTCTGCTATTAGAAAAGTTCATAGGTTATGAGGTTCACTCACCATCAGGTGACCAATTTGTTCGGTGGCCGACCTCTGCTATAAAAACAATATACATTATTCGATATACCAACCTAAAAGCAACGATCCTTACTAATGCTACTCATCATTGCCCTATCCCAAATCGTTATGGATACCTGAAAATTCCGATTTCGGGATGGTTTTGTTTTTATATCTTAGGTTTCCTTAATAAAGGGATTTCTGGGGGCTACAAAATTTTTATGGGAAATAATAGTTTTTATCAATTTTACTTTCTTGTGAGCGAACCCGAAATAGAAGCAATTGCTTATTCATTTATTTTATATGGATTAGCACCGTTTCATGAGTCTTTTTAGAATTAGAATGATTCCCATGGATTTTGAATGACCCAGCAACATCTTAGACCCAAAACCAACCTACGCGTGCACCTGTAAACTGCACGTAGAGCACACTCTAATGATTTACGAACGCGGCAATTACGAAATATGGTTTTTGTTGCGGACTACGGGTTGTGGAGGTAAGACTGCGGGACCCCATATTATACCAAATACCGTCAAATCAATGGTACGAGAAGGTGGACCCTGGAATTAAGCCGGCATAACCCCACGTAGAAAGAAAGACTGCTTAGCAGCGTTTAGTACAATCGAATAAATTACAGTGGCTGTAGATATTTGTTGACAATGCAAATTCAAAGGAGTATTAGTGCTTTCACGGTTTCATGCGGTGTGCACAATCGCAGCAACTCGAGTCTACAATGCCGCTGCATTACAATTTTTCAAAGCAGACACAGGCGACAGAGCATAACAAAAGAGCTAGGAAGTCGCAAATAAACGAGCACTGCGGCAAGCAAAGGTGCACGCACCCCGCCCCTTCTGTCGTAGCTTCGTAGACCTAAACGTCTAAAATTGCATGCTACGCCGCTATAACTTTATCTTTGTTAAATTTATCACATTATTACATTTTAAATATATTTTGTCTAATTGTTTAGCTGCATTTATAGCTATGTTGGCAAAATGTGTAACTGCATATTATATATAAAATATGCCCATATGAAATTGTAATACAAAGATGAAATCCAATTTGTGTAATGCAACTTTTCGACGGCGAATGAAAAGTTTCAAAAAGCTGGAAGGGTTAGGCAGCGAGAAGGACTGCTTCTACATTTAGCGCTTTCCCAGCTAGCGTTGAATAGAAAAGATCGGGCAGCGAGATATATCTGCTAGGTACAGGCGCACGGCGCGTGGCACTGGCGACTCCGCGATGAATGTTGCCCACCTGGTCGACGCGTAAAACTCAAACGGAGTTGCAATCGCGGCTACATCTACTGAAAGCCTCGCGTCTGCCAAACTACATGTAGCCGACATTAACTAGGTGAAATGAATACCGAGCAAAACCGCAGACCTTTTACACAAGGTGGCTCATGTTTATTTACAAGTTTAATCATCTAAAAGCAGATAAAATGTTCTTATTAGCATTAGTATTTATTTTTAACCTAATGTCGCGTTAATTAATGTTGATATTGAATGTATGTCAAATCGTACTTCGATTTATGTATAATATTTTTTTATCCGAGCACGGCAAAGTGACTGCACTCCACCTGATGGTAATCGTAGTGCAGTCCAAAACACAGCAGCGACCACCGACAAACAACGAGTATATCGGTGATCACCAGAATTATGCCGGCCTGTATAAATGCTTCTTCACACCTCTAAGAGGGAAGAAGCAAATCGAAGAGCCTGTGACAGGACAGGCGGGTGATCGTTGCAGGCACAGGGATACAAGGGTGTATACCCCTATATCAGCCCAAACCAATTATCAAGTCGTGTCGCATGCCCCTCGGGAGAATCGGATATACACAGGCTGATCCTGGAACGCGATCCACATAAGGTATGTGGATCACTATGGCAGGTTTTAACACCATGTGTACGGTGGCCGTTATCCGGGCGAATATGAATATCCTACTACCAGCAAAATAATGTAGGTAAATTTCTTCTTAGCGGTAGCGAGATGCGCGACATTAGAAGTGGGACGCGGGCAACAGGTTTGATCAATTTATTACATAGTAGAGGCAAAGATACAGTTATCACAGACAGAGCTTTATTATTTTTGCTAATACTAATGAACGAATTACATTGTTCTTGGATTGGGTACTGGTATCGTACTTTCTTTTAAATTGTCTAATTCTTTTTGGCATTGGGTAAGTGTGAGAATATTTTGCATCCAATTAATGGCAATTTTCCACACATTATGTATGATGTATTAATACTACTCGGTAGTATATACATCGTAACGCTGGGATTATACCCTGAGGGGCTATTCTGTAAACTGATAACCTAACCTAATGTACCCTAAATTATCCATCACAATAATAATATTTTCTAATATTAAATACACACAAATAGACTCACGCCTGTTTCCCATAGGGGTAGGCAGAGACAACGCACCTGTTATGATCCTTACACATCTCTTTAGCCTCCTTCACTACTATAAAACACTTATTTTTAAACCGACGAATAAAACTGAGGAAGCGACGCGTTATTTTTATATTTACGCATATTCCGCAAAATGTGGACCGATTTAGGCGATTCTTTTTTAATTTAAATAAATTAAAATTAAAATAAACAGCTCAGAGTTGGTCATATTTTAATTTTAAGATGAATTCTATCACTAAAGGGGTGAAATCGGGGGTAAAAGAGTCAAACTTCATAATTTATGCACCGATTTTGAAGATTATTTTATTAAAATGAAACTAAACAATTTTGAGTCGTTAATCCAATTAATCATTGGCTATTAAACTGTAGTAGCTGCTAACAGGATTGACTGAATCATTATAGAAAAACGCGTTCAAATATAAACACACACACAATATAAAAAGTGATTGTAATATTTCAAACTTTTAACACTGGTAATTATGAAGAAAATAAAAGATTTAGGAACTCATCGTGCTTCATTTGTGCATCGATTGTGCATCGTTTATAAGATGATTTCATTTTATTAATATTTCAACATTGACGAATACAACACGAACAACTATGACTATTAGGTAAATGTCGCAAAAGTTTGGAGGTTCACGCGGATGTTTTTCATTTAAGAACATTAATATTTTAGTTTAAATTTACGTAATTTGAATTATATATCACTAGAAGGAACAGGCCTATGAAAAATACATCAACTTTTGTTTGTCATGTGTATTTAATATGCGTATACGAACTTACATAAAGATATTAGTATTCATAACAATTAGGCATTTTTTATGGAATCTCTCAAAAACGATTTGTAGCTTTAGATATCACTTTATCTTGGTTTAGCCAAACTTTTTTACGAATTTTTAGTAACCTAATGCATAGACCTCTATAACAAAAACTTGTGTGAACAAGGTACAAGGCAACTTCAAGTTTTTTCTTTTAAAGGAAAGCCCAACTTTGTGAAGCTTAAATTGCGGGTCATAAACACATCGCGGATATGAAGTTAGATATTGTCGCAACTGTTTTGGTATTACGATCTGCCTAGAGTAAACAAAACAAAGGTTAAGTATGAGAAGAGCTCTTACAATTTGCAATTTGAGATCCTTTCCCGCGGCAGTGGCAGCAGTGACCGACGTGGTTACAGGCGACAACCACTGGTGCAGATTAATGTATCGCTTAGGTAAAAGTTTTAGTGAAACATCCGCTTGTGCATAGGCGCGCTCTAGACACGCAGCGGCCGCGCCGTCTAACGCGAGCGCCGGCTCCAACAGGGCACCACCGCCCTCTAACACCACCATGTTTATAAAGTATCGTGGCACAAAGTTTCAAATAAACACAAGAGCCGAGTCACTTCACAGCCGGCGCGTGTTGACCGGAGCTACATGTCGGTCACAGTTTGACGTGACACCCGAGCGGCGAGAGTCGCGGAACTGCCGCGACCGCGACGCGCACCTGCCGCCGAGCGCGCCGCGCCGCGCCGCGCCGCGCCGCGCCGCGCCACGCCGCACCGCACGCCGCCCGCGCCCCGCCAGCGCCGCCTACGATCGCGTCAACAAACACCGTTGCTGCAACGTTTCGCCCTGCATCCTACAAACTAGTGCACACAACTTTCGTCCTACTTTACAACTTTCAATTGTCAAATAACGCTTAAAATTTTGAGATTCCCGACAACATCCCTCTCACGGGCACGCTTTATTGCTTTCTAAATTAGGCTCTATATTATTCGACACAAGCAAAGCGTTAATTGGCTGCCTTATACACACAACAAATTTTCAATTTAATCGAAACCGGCAGTTAAAGCAGCCAGACAATAGAGCTTCTTTAATAGAGGGTCGAGAACGAAGTTGGTCGAACAAAGATTAAATGGCACGAGGCTTCGCTTTTCACCACGTGACCAATTTCCTCCAGAACTCCTCCCTTTTAAAACAAATCAAACATATCGTTTCAAAACCCAAACCTAACTTCCGAGCATTTAGTTAATTCTCAATTAACGGGCCCTGAACTTATATACTTTACCTATGTAAAAATATTACAATGTGGTCTTTTCATAAGCTTTGCACCATACAAACACCAAACTGAAGGCGGAATTTGCCATTGATGTGCGTGATTGTAACTTGAATCCAATTTAACAGAATGTCCTCTGGAGACATATTCCGAAACAATGATAAAACTTGAGAAAATTTTCGATTACATCACATATACCTCTATAAGTTGAAACATATGGCTTGGGACAAGTTTATATTTATTTTCTCAATGTGGAAAAAAAGTATATACCTATTGAATAAAATAACGATTCCACGATTCCTTCCGGCTTACATTTATAAACTTATAAAAATTAAGTGCTTACTATAAATTATTGTATCGTTTAAATGTATACGTACTATCATGGAATTATTTAGACGCAAAACAATGATAATAATAATTTAAATATCATCATCATTATCAGCCACAGGACGTCCACTGCTGAACATAGGCCTCCCCCAAACATTTCCAGACCGACCTGTTGGAAGCGGTCTGCATCCAGCGACTTCCTGCTACCTTTATCAGGTCGTCTGTCCACCTTGTAGGTGGACGTCCAACGCTGCGCTTGCCAGTACGTGGCCTCCATTCCAGAACCTTTCTGCCCCATCGGTTATCGGTTCTGCGAGCTATGTGGCCTGCCCACCGTCACTTCAGCTTGCTAATCCGGTGAGCTATGTCGGTGACTTTCGTTCTTCTATAATTATAATTGGAAATGTTGGTGTCCGTTTTTTGTTTTTTGTTATATGAACCAAAGATCTTACATAACTCACAATTTGAACGATAGATATTTAATTCTTTTGTTCGTTATGGTTCTGGAAACGTTTTCAGGTAAAATAAATT
Organism: Amorpha juglandis; assembly: GCA_949126905.1. NCBI lineage: Eukaryota > Metazoa > Arthropoda > Insecta > Lepidoptera > Sphingidae > Amorpha > Amorpha juglandis. Next base: position 4,940,304 of record OX421368.1, read on the forward strand.
CGCGACAATCACAATTCAACTGAAAATAAACATTTGAATCAATTTTACGTTATCATATGAGACCAATTGGGCACTTTTTAACGCCTGGAACGATTGAGGTCATTAAAACACCTAATATTTGGTTAGTAGAGATTAGCTTCCATCGCGCCGTGGACGAGAAGCCGGCTGCGAAGCGAGAAGCTTTTCGTTTCTCGCACATGACAAACGTTTGTGTAATCCACAAATATTTGTTTCGGGTCTGGGTGTTGTAGGACCGCAAACCCCTCGTAGTCCTTGATACCCACGCTACAGGTTAACCTAGTGTGGGGTCAGTTCTTTATGAGTTACTGTTGGGTGTATTTAATCTAAAAAAAAGAATTATGGATCATAGCTAATGCAATGGACCCGTGGAAGCGGAGCAGTAGCATACACACGGATGAAACTGCGAGGGTAAACTAGTAATTAATAAAGATAGTAACAATAATTTGTTGAATATAAGACCTAATGGCGGACGCTGATTTGAACTTCGAATATTTTATAAAATAGAATGAGTCATTGTATCAAATAAAAGTAATAAAATGGATTGCGACCTTTGAACATATTACATCGAATGTTATTATTGTATTTTCCCAATAATTCTAAAGAACCTGATATTCTCACATAATCGATACTTAATTTTAACATAATGATGACATAATTTTTAATGATGATGTCATCATCCCAGTCTTATGTGAGTTTCTTCGATAAGCTAAATTTTACAATGCATAATGATTGTGAGCTCGCGGTGATTGTAGAACTAACACCATAAGAGTTGTAAAGAAAGAATGAAAGTATATTCGGTAGAAATTAATTTACTATAAACACCGATATTAATAGATGTGATACAATATGCCACCCCCGTGAACTCCTAGTCAGTCAGGCACATAATGTGTCGCAGCACGCGATCCTTGTCGCCCGACGCTCCCCGACCTCGAAAACGTGCTGTTGTCATTTGCATACGGTGCTTAGATATAACATCACCTAGGTGTACATGGTATGTTATACTTTAACGCGTCCAGTTTTATTTTACATGACCGAAGTGTTATAAAACATCACAGTCAATTAATGATCATAATAATATTGTAACCTAACCTAATATAATATTTTCGTTACCCTTGACTTTCGGTTGAAGTTGTATGTTGTATTTGGAAATTTGAAACACTTCACAACAAATGCTAATGCAGGTAAGTCATCAATTATTTCACAATTCTAAAGGTTTCAGGAAGAAAGCCATCTCGACAGCTTGTCTGTCATTCTACTAGGCATAATTAACTTTTGTTCCCAGAGCAAAGCTAAGTAGAGAATTTAAAATGAACTTTGTAAATTATTCATTAGAGAATGTTTCGGAAAACATGTCAATTGACAATAAGTGGCCCACAGTAAATTTCATTTATTATGCACTTACTATGATCGATGTAGTAATGTGGTTATTCACTACGAGCATTATCAGCGCCATATAGCGTTCATAATTTTGTAAAGTTTCACTGTTTGCAATTTTTTAAATTAAATTATATCATCAATAATGTTCAGTTTCCAAATAACTTCCATACAATTTAAGAAGAAGTACTAACTACAGCATATTGTAGTCAGCTTTTTCTAGAGCACCAATAGGCAGGTTCAACCGAATTGTTGCCACTGTCTCACAGGAAACCGACATAAAGTAGCAGCTTTCTGTTGCGTTTCGTACAGTGAGTTTGATATCCGAAGACCCAAACTTTTTTTCCACTACCGAAGTGCAGTGGCACGTCATGCCATCTAGCTTCATATCTCTAACCTCTCAGTTTTGTCCGCATTCGTACGCTTTAACCTTTGCGTTCTTTCTCTGACGCGAGCATCTCGAATCAGCGTAAGTTTGCTGCATGCGGTGATCTTGAATTCCATAGTTTTGCATACAAAGAATAACGATATCATTATTCGCTTCATACGATTACTACACGATGCGTTGTTTAAGTCAGCGTTAATCATTCAAATAAATAGACATGATTTCATATTACAATAGTGTATGTCTACGCCAGACTGTTCTGGACGGACGAACGGACCAACGATCGACTGTTTGGGCTCAATTATTCACACGACACGCCTCCACCCACCGCATCATCCGCTTGCTGCCAAATTAAAAGTAAATAACGAAATGAAAACAAGCGAGCCCCGTACCGCGAGGGACTCGCAAACCTTTTACCGCTGTCGAGTAAACAACTATGTACATCTAAACACTATCGGCATTATTGCAAAACGTATAGTAACTTTAGTCTTGGTTTATAACAACTAGTTAATATGGCCACTCATATCGTCACATCCACGGCAAACTTATTGAATTTGCAAAGTATCAATTTTACAAGGGAGCATTTTGAATGCGTAGAATAATTTAAAATATTTATTTTTGTAATAGAGTTGTCAGTACTGTGGTAAGTTAAGTTTTCAAACAGGTTTTTCATATAAATACCAATTTTACTAAAATGACAGATTCGTAAGTTTACCGTGGATGTGACAATATCATCTCAATGGTTTAAAACCAGTATTAAATTTAGTATTGGTTTTGAAATAAGACCATATCATTCCATCGCCTGTCTATTTGTCAATGCATAAATACGGACAAATTGCAAATGAACATTGTCAGAAGAAGATTCATGTATGTATATGTTTTATAGTTGTTATAGTGTGATATGGGCGTGCAGGATGACTGACTCATTGTGGCATCATTAACAACTGGCTACTCGAGCTAAAGCGGTGACATTACGAACTACACAGGGTGGTGGTGTATAGTACAAACAACACAATACACACCACGTTAATACAAAAACATTTCCCAAATGTTGAATTTATTTGCACCAAGTGAAGGCAACATATAATATTTTTGAATGGACAGTTCCTTAAAACACTTCATAGTACATAATGTATTGATAAAAACACTAGGAAATACATGTTCGCACATTTAAAGTACAGAAAAAACTTTCACATTATTGTTTTTGAAGGTTCGTACGTAGCGCCACGCCGGTACTGTTAGTTAAAATGAAGGTCGCAAACAGATCCAAAAGCGCCATTCTCAGCGAAGAGCAATTTCGAAGAACAATGAACTAGCTTGAATAGAGATGCCGAAGTAAAAAGTCTATTTACATCATATCCATATTTCCTACAATACAAAAAGTGCAGACACACGCCAGTTGCGTGTAAGCACGTAGCTAAGTAATTAGCGGCTACTTTTCTATGTGCATTAATATTGAAACGGACAGTTTACATTGATACGATGGCGCTAGATATAAACATTTGAGCCGAGACGGTCGCGAGATCATTAGCGACGACATCAGGACGTGTTGTACAATGTTGGCTATGGCGTCAGGGCAAGACAGGTGAGACAGTAACGAGCGGACGCCGACTCATCGTGGCCCACGAGAGCAGCCCCTTGCGGCGAAAATTGACACACAGCAAAGTGTGTCACGGGTTACATTATTATTTCGACATGTTGGACTGGCGTTCCCGTTTGTTTAGTAACTTAACAACGCAGTGTGGCGGATTATTAACCACAATCTTTCACGATTATTTTCTCTTTATTCTATGGAAAACAACCAAGTAGTAACACAATGGCTTCGAACTACTTGCTTCCTATTGAATGGTTTCTTTTTGTACACTATTAATTTAGAAATGAGAAAAACATTTTTATCAGTGGTAATGGAAAATATGATGTCGACGTGTTACAAATACCTTTTAAAGACTATAACTGATGAATTTGATCACCTACATCGTAATCATATCCCTCTTAGGATCAGAAACAAACGTATACAACAGTTATCTGTGTCTCCTCGAAGGCAGAGGTGCCAGCTAGTGCTTCACTTACACTTCATAATTTGTGTCAGACACAAATTGTGAGTGACACCTGGAATTTAAACACAAGCCCTCACGGTTTCTCAGCCTAAATAGGCTGCCACTAGACGAAGGAAGCTCTCTTAGAAAAACGAAAATACATACACACTCGACTGTTATCACTCGGCAAGAGAAGCATTCTTCATTCTTCGGGAACATCAATCGCCAAACACTAAACAAATTACTAAACTACTACAACTTAAGCTGCATCCGATTCAGTTTGCCTATAACAGAACCCTGCTACCGTCACAATCCTCAGCATTGAAGGAGCGAATGTATGGATAAGTTCTAAATTTAAGAGGCCCAACGCACTCAAGCTGTGAACCTGGTGCGGCTCTACAAATTCCCATCGTCAACAACTGTGCGAGTTTTACGATGATGAAAAAGTAACTTGTCCAGGATTAGATTTGTGTCTGAAATGGTGATAAGCTTGTCTCGTATCACTGTCCGACAGAATTAAGCACACGTGGGTTCACTACTCACTAGTTACCTCTTTGGGGATTACAGGAGAGACCTTATTAATATATCCTACAAGGATTTATCTATTTATCGTTAGTGTGGATAAATACATGTTGAAAGAATGTAGGAAGTGATGGTTCTCGAGCAGCAAACGGCAAACCGAGCACGACAGCGAGTTGAACGGCCGACAGCGCATCGAAGCGTGCCACGTACGGCTTCGCGCCTCGTACATTTACGTATGTAAGTAAATCCGGTCACTCATACTCACTAGTCAAATTCACTTCATAATGCACACAATGATTTTAAACCAAATGTATCTTTAAAGACCACCAAACAAGTACAGCGATGACTTTCATTTATTTACTTATTCAATTTAAAATCATGCTGATGAGCTCGGATTACTCACAATGAGGCCAAGCTCAAATAGAGACTAACGGATTTATGTGACAAAGCATTTTAACAACAACACAACCACCGATTCGAAAGAACAATTACGGGAGTCAAAGCCGGTATCTTGGCAAAGCGCGGCGAGATATAACAAATCGCCGCCGTAACAAAGAGGCTTTCTCGCGGCCATTATGTCGGGATGCACAGAAAGAACCGAGGCGCGAGCGGTAGCGGGTGGCTCGGCTCGGCGGTGTACGATTAGCGTATGCTGCCCGACACAACTAGCACCGGCGGAACACCCCAGGGACGAACCCAATTTACGATTGCCGCAAAGAATATCTTCGATGTAACATTTTTGCGAGCCGCAAGTGACCACAGTTTGTTTTCTGTTCTTCGGTGCGAACTTTCTTTCAGGTTCGTTTGTTGACATAGAACGAAAAGAAGGTAAAATAGCCTCCGAGGCAATTGAATAAATAAAATTTCTGTGGCGGAGTGAGTTCAGATGCGAAGCAGACGACAGGTCGGTGTGGGAACCGTAATAAGGGCTACCATAAAACGTTACATTAGGTAACGGCGGCTTCTGGGACGGCTATAAATATCCCCGTTCGGAAGTACGGGCAGTGTCCCGCGGGAGGACGACACATCGTCGAGACGGCGACGGTGGACGTGTTGCACGAATAAAAACATCTGTCTCACCTCGCGCCCTCCCGCGTCCCGACATGAGCGAGCGCGCGACCTCATCTCCGCCAATCAATATCACTTAGCAATACTGCCACCTCTTATATCCACCATTAAACTTATATACTGCGCTACTGAAATTACGACTGCCGCTCTTACCTTATATTACAAATTTATTTTTCACTTTTATTGCATATGCGCATTCGGAACCTACCTACTTATATTCTCGAAGCTAACCACAAATAAAATATATTACGTTGTAATGTCATCATGAAGCAGTAGTTTTTTTATGTTGAAATAAATAGTATCTAATTTACGATCACTAACAGATCAGCCAGCTCAATCAGTAATATATGATGCATTGGATCGATGAATCCGTACTAAGACTGGTTTTATGGCTTTCGCGAGAGAAACGCTCATAGTTTCACTTATCGGTAGACAGTGAAACCGTGCTTTAGTTTAGTCACGGGGCTGGAACAGCTGTTAAAGCAACAACAAGCTTCGTATCAAATCGTTTGTAGCCCACTCTCACAAACGAGTACAAGCCGAATACACGAACTGCACAAAAGAGAAAAAGAGAAAATTGCAGCAGGTCCACGGTGAAAATGATATCTATATAAGTACAGTACACATTTTTTTTATGAATATTTACTTTTGCAATTTTTATATTATTATATTATATTTCGGTTACATTGCATTCCCAGCTACAGTCTACATGACATATACGTAAATGTAATGCTCGGGATAAAGTTAAATATTCTGACGTAGCTTAGGCCAAAACAATCCCAACAGGTTAAATAAGTCAAAATCATCAAATCACCTCAGCAAAGCAAGAAAGCAAACAGAGGGAGACCCGAAAATTGCTTGCATTATTAGGCGAACCTTAAAAGTTTGGGGTGGGCTTGGTTTACAGAGGTAAGCTCGAGGTTAGGCTAGTCGAGTTTGTTTTACCAACAATGTCAACAATACATGAACGACCAACTACGAGCATGAATTATTATGATTGTGCCTACGACCACTTGGATGCCATTCAGTAACTCACTATTTTAATATTTATTAATAATTATGATATAATCAGATTTCTAGAAGTAATTACTTGTTACATCGATTTTATCTTATTTTACTAGCTTTAGCTAGTGGCTCCGCCTACATGATCCACCCTCCCCGTTCAACCCGCATTTTACCCCCTTTTAGGGGTAAATTTTCAAAAATCCTTCTTAAGCGGATGCTTACAACTTCAAAGGCATCAACTACCACAATTTTAATTTGTAGACCCAACGGTCAAGACTGTGCGTTGATAAATCAGTCAATCAGTCAGTTAGCCAGGACAAGTAATTGTGATGCATAGATATAAAATAGTATCGATTCAACAACAGTAAAATGATGTACCTATAAGGTGAATCAGTAAATTTGGTGCGTACAACATCAAAACTAGTAAAACAAGGATAAGCCTGTATTAAAAAAACCTATTACACACGACTTTGTTGTGATTTTTGTCCCTGTTTTTTAATAGCCTCAATTTTGCGTTATAAATATTAATTTCGAATTTATTACTACTCACTTGCACAGTAGTCATGACACGAGAAAACTGTTTCGTATTTATATTGCTAATAATAAAATTATTGTAATACTTATTACTTTTATTTCATTTCATGTTTCGTGACGGTGTGTGTGTTCAGTGGCAGGAGCAATTGGTTGTGTGCAAGTCAAGTGTGTGTTAGCTACAGCGAGTCCCAAGCGGTGCAATATACACTTGGTATATGTCCATCAAATGTCACAATCAATTAACGCCACGAACCACGACCCCGCCTAGCACTCCATGGGCCGATCGCCTACAAGTAATTAAACTGTCGATCTGTAACCCACCTACATCTGGTAACTAATAAGTCAACAATAAACTCAAAAACGATCGCAATTCGCAGTTTTACTTGTAGCTATAATAGAATTGTAATTAAATTTATTGTTGTTTTAATAACGCCAGCCGTACCTTGGCTACATAACAATCTGCGAGACGGGTAAGTGAATTTTAAATAAAAGCGGGAAACGTCGAGGGTCGACGACGGGTGGCCGAAGCGGTCCAAGTTTTGTCATTGTTGCTATATTGCGCGGGGCAATTAGCGCGGCATGGACGCGACGCGACGCGATTCTGCTCGGTCCACCCGGCACCCGGCACCCGCGCTCGCTCTCCAATCAAATTACTAGGAACCGCTCTTCTGACATCTTCACAAACTTAATAAACATTCAATTCATACCGCAACTCAACTGAACACTTCAACTAATGGCTACAGGTAAATTAAACATAACCAAAATGTGTTTATACTATTGCTATGCCAAGATTTAATGTGAACTACAAACGTGTCATGTGGCATTATGCCTTTTACTCTTCACACGCTTAACTGAACCTACCACACATAAGCACCGCCAGTGACTAAATCTCTAAGGAGTTCCAATACATTGATTTTATAACAGACTTGCATTCGCACACACATTACGTAGACACATCCTATTCAATTCAGACATTTCTCTTTAGGTGTTTACTTTAAGGGTCGATTTACAATGTCCGAATAAATCAATTCATAATGAATATATCAATTCATGTGTGCAATTCTAATTCATGAAAAAAACACGTTAAGGTAAAAAATTAATATATATACACTCCTTTGCAAAAAAAACGGGCGGGTTTGATTTTTTAACATTATTGGTAATAATTTAGTTCTTCAGAGGTTTTAATAGCCAAACTATGTTACTGGCACTTAATAAAGAGTCTGGGTATGAAAAAAAGTTCATTCCAAATTCAAAACTTTTGTTTTTTAAATTATTAATCCCTTTTTCATTTTGTGACACTTTTCGCGGGTTTGCGGTTAAAAGGTTATCAAGCAACTAAAAGTAACTTTTCGTTATTTTTAGTACAACAATTTATGTTTATCGCATAATTCTGCCTTATTGTGACTTAAAACAGATATCTTTGTGTCTATCGTAATGGCAGAAAAAGCAATGAGAGCTAGTAAAATTATAGCGCTGCTGGAAGAGGGGTGTAGCCAATGTTACGTCTCACAGCGGTTAAACGTGAGTCGTTCAACCGTACAAAGAACCTGGACTCGATACCAAGAGACAGGTTCCGTTCAGAGAAGGCAAGGTTCTGGGAGAAAACGTTGCACACAGCCGCGAGACGATCGCTTTTTAGTGACTCAGGCGCTGAGGAACCGCAAATGCAGTTACATAGACCTCAAAAGAAACCTTGAAGAGGTACGAGGAGCACAAGTTAGCCTATGGACTGTGAGGAGAAGACTTTTAGCTGCTGATATACGTAGTCGACGACCAGCGCGGGCCCCCAAGTTACTCCGTGAGCACCGGATTGCGCGGTTGAGGTTCGCTAGAAATTGCCTATCTTGGACACCAGGTAACTGGAGTAGCGTACTCTTCTCCGATGAGGCTCGAATTTGTCTGCATGGTGAGGACCGACGTCGGCGAGTGTTACGAAGACCAGGGGAACGCTATGCCGATGTGTGTTTTGAAGAAATCACCCCTTATGGTGGAGGGTCCGTTATGTTTTGGGCGGGCGTAACTTCCAACTATCGTACCGAGATAGTATTCATAGAAAATGGCTCACTAAATGCGCATAGGTACATAACAGAAATCCTTTCTCAAAATGCACAACCCGCACTGACTGTAATTGGTGAAGATGCCATTTACATGGACGATAATGCTCGGGCCCACCGTTCTGGCGACGTAGATGCTTATATGCAAGAGGTCGGTATTCGTCGTTTGGATTGGCCAGCGCGGAGCCCCGACCTTAACCCCATTGAGCACGTTTGGGACCTCCTAAAAAGGCGAGTACGATCTGTCCAACCACCTCCACAAAACATCAGAGAGCTTAAACGTGTAATCTCGACTGAGTGGGAACACATTCCACAGGACACCATCAAAAGCCTGGTGGGAAGCATGCCAAGACGATTACATGCCGTAATCGCTGCAAGAGGAGGTCATACTCGTTATTAATTTTTATTTTTTAATGTCTCTTTTATTAAAATACCATAAAAATACTCGTAGTCTTAATTTCATTATACCCATAAAAATGTCCATTTTAACACGGCTCTCTGTTTACATTGACTAAAACACCGATACCAGGATAAAAGTGTTAAAAAACTAGATTCTCATTGATAATAAGAAATTTCTAGTCATCCAAGCTAATGACATACTAAAAATATAATAATATTTACCCATAGAAAAGCTAAGGTAAAGTGTGTGTGTAAGGTGCCCGTTTTTTTTGCAAAGGAGTTTATAAATATTTTATCGTGGGGTGTGGTTTAATTAAGAAGAGACTAAGCACCGCGGCGGCGACGTCGCCGGTACACACGGGGGCTCGTACAGTAATTACCACCGTCGGCGGAGTTGGGGGCGCGGACGATCTTCTGTCAAAAGGTTCGCGTGCGGAACGGCGGACGCCCGCATTAAACGCTAGCGAAGAACCCGTGCCCCATCTGATAACATGCAATCAATTTCGCGATCTACATGCCTCTACGTCGGCACCGCCCCTGGCCTGACGTCACACCGATAACGCTCGTAGTGCCACTTGGTACCATTTGCTTAACACATTACACAACTACTCAACAGACTAATGCAGTTTAGTATCACCTAAATGTACAAAAAATAATTCAAAATCTATCACAAAGGAGATATATAGAAATCCATTTTACTGTTGTTTTTTACTTTTCCATAGTTGCGAAGCGTCGCGACTGGCGGCTAATCAAGGCATTCCCTACAGTGTGCGACCAAGTCACGCGATCGTTTTATCGCACACCTTCTTTCTATTTTATAGACAGATAAAGTTTGTTTAAAAAGCTCGCATGTCTTTACTACATCGCTATCGTTGTCGTGACAAGTGGTGTAACCCTCGACATCCCAATATGAACAAAACAAAGCTTTCCAAACAACCATTTTGGAATTTGGACAAAGTACAGTTTGTCACAAGTTTGAAATGAAAATATATGATACTTCCTTTTACATCTAAGTCCTTAATTTATTTCCAATATTGAATCAAATTAACCAATAATTTCTATGTTTGAGTACGAACATGATGCTTTATAGAAGCTTCGCGAAAAATGGCTTCTCAATTTACTAGTCATTTTCTTCTTTTCTGTCAAAAACAAAAATGTTGTAGCGTGCAGGAAAACAAAAATTGGTTGGAAGGCAAGAAATCCTCTCCAAGTCAATTTGATATTATGAGGTAATGGAGAGTAACGGGCATGATTTACTGGGTGGCGTACCGGTATACGCGCGGGGCGTTCTCGCGCAACCACAATTATCGGCCCGCGGGCGCTCTCAATTACGAACAGGCGCGCCCGTGGGAACACCTCCAAACCGACCGGGCCCAACCACAAATCTTTTAGTCTTACTGTCTTACGCCCGGCCCAACAAGTTGCAAATAGACGGGATAAAACTTGGATGCTCTCAAAATATATTCCGATTTTGTTTTATACGGTCAACCTAACATAAGTAATTGGGCGGAGAGATTTTTCGTATTTTGAATGTATGAAGTATTAATGATTTCTTACGTTTACGCGAATGTAACTCATTGAAATAAAATTAATTTAAACTGATTTTATCGCGGTTTTTTATTTTAATTTTGGTCCCGACGTTTCGGAAGCTTTTTAGCCTTCGTGGTCACGGGGTGCACTTAAAACAAAAAACCGCGACAAAATCAGTTTAAATTAATTTTATTTCAATGAGTATGAAGTATAATTCATTCTTCTTGGTTGAACTGTTTGTACTTGGTTGGTCTTTCATCATTTTAATGCCGGACCAAACACATATTTAGTCACTCGGCAAAAAATGCGCTTTAGTGAGTAATGGTGATAAGAACGTGCAGAAAATATCATTGTCAAAGTGCGACAAAGCTTCAAAGACGATGGCTAAAGCCGGATTAAAGCCTATTTTGTTTGGTGGCCTGTGTATGATGGCATTGAAAAGACAACGTTCGTTATGTGTTTTAACTGCCGGCCAATACATTTGATTCAGAACTCTACTGCCTACATATAATGAGACCAAAGCAAAAGCAAAATTCATAAAAAACAGACAGAATTCAACAGAAAGTGTGTAAACTTTCATCATGATAACGGCAGACCACACACAACTTTAGGCATTCTGTAAAAATTAAGAGAGCTTGGCTGGAAAGTGTTAATGTATCCACTATATAGCGCTGTCTTTGCACTTTCAGATTTCCACATGTTTCGGTCTCTTTAGACATCTTTAGGTAGTGTAAAATCAAAATCAGGAGAGTACTGTCCAAACTCATTTTCGCATTTTTATACCCGACATTTCTACAGCAACGGCATAAAAAAGCAGAAAAACTTTTTCCCGAACTTATATAAACGTAGATACACGTTACTACTATAGATAAAAATATATATTTCAAGGTATTTTTTCCACATCGAATTTAGTAAAAATCGTGTTATTTTCCCACTAAATCTTTTAAACGTATTGCTCGATGAACGAATGCAGTTTGAGGACGCGATCGGGTCGAGTGTCGCGTTTTAATTTGCGCGGCGACACACGAGTGGAGTCCGCACTATGGTTTACAGGGAGCGAAGCGTCGAGTGTCCTGCTAATTGCAGCGCAATGCCATCCTCGAGCGCCCCAACCCCGAGTCTGCCAATAGTTAAATATCTACCTCTTATATTTAGCTCGCACTCATACATATAAATATTTTTATCTTTCGCTTAAAAACATAAAAGCACTAACCGATCAATGAATAAATAATATCGTTGAAACGCATAAACAAAATTCCAATATGTGTGTAATTTTGTGGTAGGACCATCTCCCTATGGAACGAACTGATAAGCTCAGACCGAAATCATATCGGCGTGAACATTAATTACGCGATTTGATATTACAAATGAGTGCGACAACAATCTTGGCTAATTATACATGAATAAAGGTTCGTGATGAAAGTGGGTTGCTTCTAACGGTATGAGAGAGTGAGTTGTTAGTTGGTCGAGATGGTCTGAAGTAATTTGTGAAGAAACAAATGAAACGGCTCCCCTCGCGCAAGAAAACGCTTTACAAACCGCGCCGCCCATGTAATCGGATAATAAAAAGGGCAAACGCGGTAAATATAAGATGAGGAAGACAGTTTTACGAGGAGCACCTAATTAAGTGGTGAACCAAACAAACGAAGGAAACGTTTACAGTAAAACAAATTGAAGCCGTGCAATACTGAATACGCACAATGGATGTCATTATTACTATTATGTGGTCGAATGCAAATTATTTCTTTCAATCAATCAGCGTAAAATATACTCTCACAATCGCTATAATTAGATTAGAATGACTAAAAGTAGATGAAACGCAGGTGTATCTATTGCACAGTAAACAAGAAGAAACATTACAAATAACAAAAGCTATCAAATTCAGCAATGGTCGAGCGGAGTGGGTGCTGAAAATAAAATGGTGCGGTGAGGTGGTGAGGTGGTGGGGCGGTGGGGCGGTGCGCGTGAGTATTTCTGGCGTGCAGGTAGGGCGGCGGATGAGGAATGCGACCTCACGGCTCACCTGAGCGCGTCTGATTCATTCGCGCTAATTTAGTAAGCTCAACATATTTATTAGACATCACCTACTTTCAATACCACATTTAAACTGCTCCAACGTAAAGCTTAACAGAACGCTCACACAACATTGCAAATCACACGCACCGCCACGAACTGCTAACAGATTCATTTCTGCTCCGACTGAGAGTCCTAAATTGCGTCCGATAGACGTTATCAATTCAGGTCAAATGTCGTGATTAACGATTTATTAGCGGTCTTGTAACAATTTAAGTGTGTAAACGTTTAAGGGTGTGTAATAGAGTGCGGGCGGTTCGGGCGGTTCGGGCGGTGCGAACGGCGCGCGCGGACACGGGTCGGGATTGGGGCGATTCATTAGCTGGACCGTGTTAGAACAAACAAATTAACGTGACGGCCGTGTTTTAGTCGGTGATAAAAGGGCGCGAGGGCGATGGGCAGTACGCCAGCTGCGTGCGGCCGTGCGATAAATCTCGCGGGCAGCTCGTCGCGGCGCGGCGTCAAGCGGGACGCACAGGCCGCGCTGCCGCGTACGCCGTCGGTCGCAATCGTCACCGATGTTTTCTTGACTATTTGTTACCACCGAGCAAGGCATCACTTCTTTAAAATGTGCTTTGGCAAAATTAGCTCAAAATGCAGTTAACATTAATTAGGCTTTATTTTATTCTTGCTTTGAATTTTAAAGAATGATTACATGATTAGGTGCATTTCTTTTTGTTGTTTTTCATTTTATTTAAATGGGTCCATTTTCTTTCGATCTGATCTTAACCCAATTTATATGAGACCCAATAAAATAATGCAGTCCAATTGAGAACCTCCACTTGTTAAAGTCAGTTAGAAATAGTGTATTGTACAATAGTTTTGAGAAAATGAGTTCTTATTTTTTAAATCTCGATATTATCTATTCTTATTTATTGTTTCGTTATTCTATTCTCTATATTAAGTTCTTTCAAGAGGCGCTGCATCAGAGACTTGTAAACACTGACCCCGATGTCACACATAATTTTATTAACAGTAACAGCATTTACAATCGCGATGACCGATGCCCTACCCCGTGTACAGCGCAGGCTCTCGAGTAAGGGTGTGGTACGTTGCTGTGGGACATATGGGTCAACAATCAACACGCACAGCAGACGCGGCACCCAGTTCGCGCGCCGCGTCCCGCCGCCTCGTGTAAATGGCTTCAGTTAATTAAGTTTAATCAGTACCATTACAACTGTGTCGTACGTACGACCGGCCCGTGATCATCTGCCGCTCAAAATACGCCCACATATAATGTTACAAACACAATTAAATATCAATGAAACCTTATAGCCAATTTATCGTCGATCACTTTATACATAATATTATGTACCTCTAGATTCTATCGAACGACAACTAAACATTACGCGGAGGCTTATAATGAAATGTATATGGAGCTTAAATATGATAATGGCCGTTGTAAATCTGATATAGTTCCTTTGTTCAAACTTCGACTTCAATTTTACGATTATGACAGAAATATGACAATCGAAGTTAATAGTTCCGACTAACGCACCTTTGCTGTATAAGTATAGAAATAATTTTCAACTAATTATCTGTACATTTTAATACACTAAACAAAGAAAATTATAATTTCCAAATCAAATAAAATTCGGATAGTAGTGGCTGAATGTGATCGATCCATTTATTTTGTTACCTAGGTAGACAGACGAGCAGGCGGAACGCCTGATGGTAAGCGGTCACCGCCGTTGTTGGCTGTTCATTGCCTACAAATATATCAATTGGTTAGTGATGGGATGAAGTAATTGATGACGATTTAGAATTATACAAATAACTTTTGTATGATTTTTTGTTATTGTTACCTACTACGTTTTGGTTTACGTTTAGGTCCTCACGCTCCGGTGCCGTCAATACACAAGTACTGAACAATCTTGAATTTGGACTTGGGCATCGTTAGTTTACATGACTAGCTTTACGACGCAAATCGTAGCATTTAACGTGAAGCATTGAGCGCACGCTGCACGCTATGCAATGGATATAATGTAAATTATAAGGTATAGGATCTTCATAATATATGAAGAAGCAAAATATACTGTTACTGAAACATTGCCAATCGAATGAAAGGTGGAACAACTGCATCTAATTTAGATTCATATTTATTGTTAACATGCATAAAACACTCAAGGGGTATCAAATTTGGAAGCAAGCGAGTATTACAAATCGATAGCTGGTATGAGGATAATAGTGCAGGCAGATAGTCAAGCGTGGCGTGTTGGCCGCCCATTAACGCAACGTAATGAATCGTCCAGCGACGGTGTTCACAACCAACAATATAGGGTTGTCATGTCAAGTCGGACGGTCGGCGCTTGGGGTGCGTTTTTGCTGGTAGATTCTTCAACGTCTGACACGTCTGACCGTGCGCCGCGGAGTTCCGGGGCGGAATGGAAATCGTGACTTCAAGATACATTTGGAAAAAGATGCAATGTATTCAAAGTTTTATTATTCTACATTATAACTCTATTTTGTTAGTTCTACAAAATTGTAATAGTAACGTTATTTATAAGTTAAATATATTAGCGGTATAAAACCTGTTATTAATTACAGCCCATACTTCCGACATTATAATTAATTATATCATTAATAAGAATTAAAAGGTATTAAAACTAAATCGAAATGAATAAATATGAACATGAACGCGTTGGTAACGCCATCACTTGGACAATGGCAGAACGATTTGCCTATTTTTTTATTGTTCGTAATAACCTAAATAAGGTTTGTTTGTATAGGAAAAAAATTATGATTGGCCCTGAAAATTTTTAATTCTTGAAAAACAAAGTGCTTTTTCTGTGGGATTTTTGTATGAACATAAGATCCACGATTCGAAAGATGGATATGCGTAATTCTTTTTTTGTTCTAGAACCATATTCTGGTAAAGTTTCCAAGTAAAATAAATTCGGGACAATCACCGTTCAACTTAAAATTAACAACTGAATAAATTTTTCGTCACTTGGTACCTATTGAGAACTTTTGAATGCATTACCGAACGAACGTCATAGTCACACCTATTGTTTTTTTAGTTGAAACGTTGGTTCACAGCTATATAACATCATGCTAAGATCTACAGGAGCGGAGCAGTAGCATCTAAGGTGAAACCGCGAGGACAGCTATCAATTAAATAAATAAATCAATACACCCAACATTTAAGTCTTATATTGTATCAGAAACTACGAGAGCCTTTCAATCTCACAACACCTAGTCCCAAAGCCGGCTGTGAAATGAGACCGCGGGATCGACTCCCGCACCGAGACAAATTTTTGTGTGATCCACAAATATTTATTTCGCGCCTGGGTGTTTTCTCTCCAGAGGGGTGGATGTCAGGCAGGCTGCCGGTTGTATAAACTACAAGCCAGAACTTTCGGTAACGTGTGTTAATAAAGCATGTTACGCCGACACCAGTGCGTATGGGATAATGACAGGTAAAGAAGAAGACAAACTTCACATTAGCTGTGAATATATAGGTCAAGTAAACTTACATACATACATACGTTCAAGACATCCAGTTTTTGTTCTCCGATAGTTTGATCAGACTATCGAAATATCCAGTAATCATATCCATAAATCTAGTCATCAGATCGGATAATTGTATATGCAGTAAATTCAGACCGGCATTATTCTGCCGACCGTTGAGGAATGCAATGTCTCTTGGACACTATATTTGAACTGCACTGTACTTAACATCAGGTATAGTGCAGTCACTTTGCCGTGCCAGGATAAAATAAAATATTGTATAGATACGAGTGGTTACTAATTATATTATAATAATGTGGCGATATACTTAATGCCGTATTGTCAAAGCGGCCCTATAACCAATGTTCACACACTGGTTGATGTCGGGATCGTAACAGGGCAAATCCCTGCACTTATTTTTAATTTGGTAGCCCTGGTAGTGAGGGCGGGTCGGTGGAGCGTACCCGCGAGCTCGCCTCTCACGCGATCTTATCGCGCCTTCCGCGAACATCGCATCGTACTGCCCACCCGTGTCTGTTCCGTGACTGCCTTACGCCAACTTTGTTATTTCTTTATTCATACTTAGGATAATATATTTTTATCTAATATTTGGCGGCACCGGTGTGTCAACACGCAACCTAAAGCGCGGATTGTTCAGGTCGACCAAGTGTAGTGTGGGAGCGCGCGTAATGAGCTGTGTATCCTTTGACTGGCTGCACGAGTCGCGCAAACGCTAATTAAGCGGTGTGTATCTGAAGCTCCACTAGAATTAAACGCGATTGTCCCATTGCTTTGCGGTGTGCTTTTAAGTCAAACCAAACAAGCATCTGTACAACAAATATGTTTTATACAATGTGAAATGTTACGGAAATCGATATGGTAATAAAAAAAATGCAAGGTGCCTCCGACATGGATCGCCGCGGAGCTCTATAATGCCCATGCAAATATCAACGTGAACTTTAAATGTCACCATCGTTGATTCGTGACGGCCGTTGTCAAAGATACTAATGCACCTTAAAGATAAAGCCATGAAAGCAGTTGCCGGATTACAATAACCATGAACGAGAACAAAGCAGGCTTTATGTGAAAACATTTTAGATTTTTATTGCTTACCATAGGATATTATTATAAGTGGTAAAGCCATGCTGTTGACAGCCACAGTTAGACCATGACCTGGATAATTCAAGACCGTATTACTTTTTATCCTGGAAAGACCCACGCGTGCGGAACCGCGACTAGTTAGTAGTACCTAAACATTCCTCGAATATAACACACTTGCAACATGCGTTCTTCGCCCGACGATAACAAAATATAATCGATCTGAGTTTGATGCTTTGGATAGATTCCACAAATGAGTCTATAATACAGTTGGATGACGACGCGTACAAATTTTCGGTTGTTTAATTTACGGTATCTATCCGGATACTCAAACTAAGATCGTTTATTGATATCAGCCACTATATCTATATTATTAGTGTACACCATAATTACTTTAAATAAACGCTATTCAACACTCTTTAATTGTTTTCAATTTACGTCAGGGCAATCATAACAAGATATTTTTTTTTACTCAAAATTCATTATTCGTTATTAATCCTCACACAAACAAATTTATAGGATTGTTTGCCAAGTAATAGGTCAGTTATGGCCGGCGCTCATAGACGGCATGGCACGGCATGGCATGGCAAAGGATTTTATTGCTAATCAAGTTATTTTGAATCTTATTGCCACGAGTTTAGAATTCACGTTACTTTATTTCAATACCACAGTGCCGCGACGTGCCGCGGGATGCTGTGGCATGACGCGACGCGCCGCGGGATGCTCCGGCCAGACGTGTCATGCCGTTTCATTCCACGGATTGCCGCGGTGCGCGAGAGAGAGAGAGTGGCTGGGCATTCAGCAGGATGCCACGGCATGCCACGGGACGCCGCGGGATGCCGCAGCATGACCTGCCGTGCCATGCCGTCAATGAGCGCCGGCCCTTAGACTGACTTTGATTAAATTAGCTTACAAAGTCAAGGACATGGCCATATTGGGCCATATTAGAAAAAATCACATGTACCTGTACATTAGAGGTCGGCTCACTATATCCGATACATCACAAGGCAAACATAAATTATTATATGTCAATAAAAACACATACGGATGTTAATCCAATTTGTATAAAAAATAAAAATATCATACTCAAGTAAGACAACCACTATAAATATCAATGAGGTTTAACTGTTTCATACGAGCGTTAATGATTGTTTATTACTTTTCTATTGAACGTTGAAACGCAGGGTAACAATGAAGTAATAAAACGTCAATATTACCAAGGGATACCAATCAACTGCCACCCTAAATAATTCTACCCTCGAATCAAAGTTAATACGACACGTGAAATGAAACGTGTTACGTTCTACGTTTCTATTGTAAAGTTTGGTCCTAATAACAATTTATCTACACAATAGGCATGTGTTGTAGCAAAGCGCACAATAAATAAAAAAAACTATTAACAAGTATATATATTACGCATCAAACTTTTATAAGCGGTGGAGCCACGCTGTAGACATTTTTGTGTACAGCACGAATGAACCGGCTCGGCTGGGTTGTTACCATTATCTCACAGGAAACCGACGTAGAGTAACAGATTGCTGTTGCGTTTTGTACGGAGGCCCAAATCCTCCTTGCCCTTCCTTGTGGTTCTTTGTGCTTAAGGACGGCAACGCGTCCCTGAATGTTCTATTGTTGTTGGTGTACATAGACGTCTGAGATCAGTTACTTTCAGGTAGGTAACCCACTAGTTCGTTTTCCGGAATACGATATAAAAATTCTTAAGGTTGCCAACTGATTGTATAATATCTTTCAATCGTCAAGTTTTAAGCAAATAAAAACGATTAAGTCAAAATTTTAATTAATCAAATGCACACAAAAAGTATTAAGAAACAAAACACATTAAACAGAACAATAGCACATTAAGAAAATTCACAATTCAATTCTTAAATAGCAAACTCATTCATAACCCATACAAATGCGAGCGCGATCTCGGCTACGAACAAGGCTCATCTCATTAATCTGGGTTTCAGAATAAAGCCGGGGTGTGCCAATGGTGACAACGGAAATCCTCGCGGTCGCTCGGGTCTACCGTGATAAATCCTTTCGTGAAATTTGCCACAAACGTATAAAGAGATTCGTTGCTTAGACCGTGAACTTCAATCGGCACGGTCGCAACTGCGCAACTGTGATAAAGCATCAAACATAACTGTAACCAACTGTACTCGGCCAATAAAACTAACTGTACACTACGAGAGATCAGCGTCTTTGTTGATCGGTGAGAAAAATTATAAAACAATACACTGTTTTGTCGTGAAAACTATGGGAAACAATCGCAACAAGAACCATAACGTAAAATGGAAGTTTCACAATGTCTTTAACGGGGTATCATGACTATTACACGAGTCGGATCGAAGTGGTGTGTCTAATGGAGCAAACATTTTCTACAACAAATTAAATGATATCTCTACATCTCTGGAACAATAAACTTGTCAGAAATCTTTCACAAAAGCGTTGTATTTATTTGCTAGCACAATAAAAGTAAATAAATATATATTTAAACATGAAGACGTGTTATTATTTGCCATTCTACAAAAATAAACAAAACATTGATTGACACAGAAATATTTTGCTGTTCATTTAATAAATCCCACAACAATAACACCCGAACAAAAATAATGGCCAAACATCATAACAGCAATTAATTAACGGCGAGGCGGAAGAGACAGCGCCGAGTCAGCGGAATACCTTGCGCGACAAAGGCACACTCAACACGTATAAAATAGTAGTGTTGGAAATTTTATCACGTTTGTGACCACAATGTCACACAGCAATCGCTCCCCGTGGTGGAGCACAACCCGGTCGAGTTAAGTAAACAGAGAGGACATTGTGCGTGTCGGTAGGTTGGTCAATGTTTCACGGAAATTTGCGACTCACCTCCGACTAGCAGAGTCAACAACCCGCGCTACGTGAGACTACGCCGTTATTAATAATAATAACATTATAGTATGTTATATGTAGCACCCTTTCTATGTCCACTTCGACAATAAAATTGTTTACTCTAACTTAGCGACATTGTGAATTGACAACAAAAGAATTGCCAAAACGCCTACAACGTGGAGTAAAACAATAGATAGGGCAGTCCGACTGCGATGCGACGCGCGCAGTCAGTCGCGTGACTGTCTCTTGAACTGTTTAAATGACTTCCTTTGTTTCTTTACATAGCTTGCATAGAAACTAAATAAGGTTTTCTAAGTGATGATTGTATCGCGTAAATAATGTTATCATAACAAACGTACACAACTTACAATAGTACTATCGTTTTTTCACAAGTCCTATGTACTAAATATTTACATTACTTTACATTACATTACATTTACTTAGCTGATTTATTTATTCGGAAAATCCATAATTGACTAAAAATGTAACTTCTTTAACAAACTATATTTCTGCCGACAGTTTACTAAAAAGACGTTATCTGATAAAACCTAATTTTGAGTAGTGGTCAAAAGAGAGACAAATAATGGTACTAAAACTTAATGATGTAACATAATTTTTTATGCAAAATAATTGCCACTCTTTGATTTATTTTCCACAAAATTATGGGGCGAAATATAGTTTTAGAAAAAATATTTTCCTTTTTTTGACCACTACTCAAAATTAGGACATTGACTTAACGGTCTTTTAGTCAACGGATGACAACTTGCTTAAGGCCTTAGGCCACCCTAGAATTTTCGAAAAATATTTTTTTTTTTTAAATTCCAAATGGTCCCTTAGGACCTCAAAAATGATGTCCCAGAAGATTATGGCTGGGAAAAACCTTTAGGTACTCGGTTTTCGAATTTTAGTACAAGGCCATCTAGTCCGCAGCGAGCTCCTTTTGTGAACGCTAGGGGGAAGGTACGTTAGAGCAGGTATATGGCAGATGTTATTGAAAATATTTATTTCCTGACTAGTCTAGACTAGTTTATTCTTGTCGAACATCTCTTTTAGTTAGTTGGGCACAGCCAAGCATTTGAGAAGGACGCTAGTCGACGAACACTTGTTTTCCTCGATATTTCTGTGAACTTCCATTTCTTTTTCCCTGTATAATTATTGAGTTTTTACAATGAGTGATAAAGTAGTGTACAGTGCGAAGAAAAACGTCGTTTTGCAATAGAAATAGACCAAAAATATCTCGAAGAAGACCATTGAATCGCCATGAGATAGAAGCACCAGACGACTTGAATGCCAGTACATCGGCAAAAAAACTAAAGCAATCGGAATATTTATATGATATTGAAGTGGATCCAGCGTTTGGATATCGTATAATTAACTTTACTTGACCAGTGAAGATCTTCTAACTCGGTGCATCGGTGGTTACACACAAAACAATAATGAAAGCTTCAATTCCACTGTGTGGGCATTGGCCCCGAAATCTGTTTCAAGTGGTAAAACAATCTTGGATGTAGCCACGGATATTGCAGTTTGTGTGTTCAATGACGGGTTTGTTTCAATTTTGCACATAATCAAAGCAATGAACTTGGAAATCGGCCCGAACAGCTACGAAATGTGCCTGGAGATCGACGAACAGCTACGAAATGTGCCTGGAGATCGACGAACAGCGCATAAAGCTTGCAGAAAATCGCTGTCCGACCGGGTAAAAGAGGCAAGAATCGCTTCAAGATCAAGCGGAAAAGAAATGCAAGAGCTGGAAGATAATCTGGAAGGCCAATTGTATGGTGCAGGCATCGCAGATTAAAGGTATTGTGAAATTATTCATGATTTTCTACTACTCAAAACTTTAGACGCGTTTATCTCAATACTGTATTTTTCAAGTTGGCCGGACTCGTAACTCGAGCAATTTTCAACCGATTAACTTGAAATTTTGAAAATATCTTGAAATATACATTGTCTATGGAAGTACGTAGGATTTTTTTTTTATATTGCGTAGTTCATTTGTTATTAACAATTATCTGACAATTTTTCAGGCAAGTTTGTCACTTTTCACTTTAGAAGGGTGCCATTTGGCCAAAAATCAATATATCGCAAAAATCCTACGTACTTCTATAGCAATTACTATATATAAATGGGGAAATTCATTTGCTCATTATTATTTTAAAAATTACAGGAGCTGTTAGTCCGGCCGTGGACCCCGAAAAAAAAAAGACGTCGTCGCAAAAACGCTGCACAGCCGCCATTTTGTAATGAATCGCTTAAAAAAAAATATTGTAAGCAGTCACTAATATAGATAATAAAATCACGTTTCTGTTATCTTGATTTATTATGTAGTTTTTCTGAAAAAAAATCCCCAAAAAGCCTATTTTTTTCAGCCTCTAGGGTGGCCTTAATATTTGCCGGGTATAACTTTTTGTGTATCAAATATGACGATTTTATCTATTTACAAGAAAGATTTAACAATTCATTATTAATAATGATTGTACCAGGTCTGTAAACAACCAGTACGTACACCAGTTTAGTAAAAACAAATTTAAGTAGGTATACTTGACATAAATTATCTCGTTTTTTTTTTGCGTGCAAAGACTGTGTAGACAGAGAGAGGGACACGCAACAAACCAAGTTTTGATAACTTAATAGAAAACATAACTTCATTTCACTTCCAAGTATTTTTTTTAATTAATTATAAGTGATTACAAAATTTATCGAGATAAGATATCATGTAGAATTATTTATCCATGGAAAATTAATTTCCCCCCAATAATGATACCTACAACCGTGCAAAAGTAGTAAAACAGACAAAGTTACTTTCGCATTTTATAGAATTTTATATAATAATAAAATTTCATACTTCATTGACGTTTGACATCAGTTAATTTATTTGTCAACTTAGTTTTCTTTTTATTGGATGTACCGATTTCTTTAGTTATATGTTTGTTACCGTGTAATTTATAACAGAGCACCCGATTGAGGTGACCCGAAATTCACACCATATATTTGTATTGTCACGATGGTTCATAGATACACATCCCACTGCGGCTTACGGGAGCAGGCCAGTAACATATATGTGGATTAACCGCAAGGGACAACACCTAGCTTTTTATAATTGTAATCATTGTACTGCTGTTTCTTATCCCGAAATAAAATAAAATTAGTAACTTTATAACCAATTTATTCCTTTTATGGCAGAGGCGGGCAATCAAGATTGCCTGATGGTATGTAACGTCCTCTGCCTCTGGACACTCACCATACCTTACCATTAGGGGTGCGAGCTGCTCGTTTTATATCATTCAGGCATCATCATTCAGTAAAAAAGACATTTTATATACACATGGGATTGTTGTCACGTAAAGGCTGACTGCTTTCCCGCGTCAGTTGCACATCTATTTACTTTATTAACACATCATTATCTATCGCTGTATTAGGTAAGTATAAGTTTCGCGTAAGTTAGTTGGCCAGCAGTGAAGTCTGGAGATTACTGAGTGGGTAATTCAGGTAGACGGGAAATTCTGGGTAGACATCTTTCTCAGAACAATCACTCGAAAAAGCTACAAAGGAGCTCGCGTGACTGGAGGGTAGAGAGGTGTCACTGGGATATAAACAACGATCATTTGCTCCCTTAGATTCCCATAACGCTGCGAACACGCTACTTCCGTTTTGTATGCACTTTTCGGGTACAGGATTTTTACGATTTATTATCGATACATTATATTCAATATATACCAGTTGACACTGCGGCAGTAATTTAAATAACATTTATCGAACAAAAGTAAACTAAACGTAGAATGTATGATGACAACACGTTTCGATCACATCGAGCAATCGCTCGTTTATATGATAATCTATTTTACCATTTGCTGCTTACACGTGATGTCAGACTATACAAAGCGATATTCTACAAATATGTAGGTCGGAAAAAACCTACACGGTTGTGAGAAATTTAAAAAACTGTCCGAAACTTCTAAAATGTCTTAATATTGACGAACTTTCCAATTTCAATTGTTGATTTCGACACGCAATCAACACTTTAGATCCATTACAAAGTCGTTCGATGAAAAACTAATTCACCAGTCATCTGATGTAACAGTTGCGGACATACTGAAATTGTATTTTGTGAAAAGTTAACAATCGTTAAGCGAAGTTCGCCTTTTTCGAAGATAAATAGTATCAGAACGGAGAACGTGCAAACGATTAATCTAAGTTTAGAAAGTAAACAAGAAGGTAAAGTGATCAGCGGGAGCGTTGTTGAAGTTTAATAAGCGTTAGTTAGCGGGCGGAGGCGCGGTACCGGCAATAACGCCGCTCTTATCTCCGGTGCTCCGCGCCTCATGGTGCCGAACAAATTACTGCACTCAGCGTTGCTCCAGCCGCTAGCCTATGACTAACTAATATGACAATCAAGTATTTATTGTTTACCACCCTATTTCACCGTGTGAAATCCGGTCACTTCAGTCGCAGTTGTAAGTACAGCTTCGAGGGTCGGTGCACTACCGTAGCTACGACATCTCGGTTTTCTAGGTTGGGTTTGACATTTTGAAACATTGGTTCACCAATAAGCGTTGATATTAGAAAAATTGTAAAAGAAATGACCATTTTTTGTGTAATCTTTACATAGCATAAAATGAAGTCGCTTCCGCTGTCTATTCACTTAGAATTTTTTTTACTATTCAACGGATTTTAATGCAGTTTTCAGCAATATTAGCAAGGTTTATATGTATATCACGCTATGACCCATGGGAGCAGGCTAGTAACATGCAGGTGAAACCGCGACGGACAGCTAGTATTATATATAAAAAGGTATGGTAAGTGATATCACTAGTTTGTTGTAAGAGAAGGAAGGTATATTAAGTTTTTTGCGATGTTAGGAAATTGATTTACTACATAAATTTTTATGATGTCAAGATGGCTTCATTAATATTTATTGTAGACGAGTAAGATGTCATTATAAAGTTTGCACAAATAGTTCCACGAGAATTAACAATGTGGCATAAAACGTCCGCGCGCAAACATTAGCCCGTGAAACAGGCAATTAGGGTTTTAAATGCAAGTGAGGCTAGCGCGCAAAAGCGCAACGCGGTGCATGCTGAGTACAGAGAAGGCAGGACGTCAAAGAGCGTATAATCTCATAACCATCCCCCGGACGACACGGCCAGATTATGCCGAGCGCCCTCAGGCTCACTGTGATATTTCTTTGAGAGAATGTTTCAAGTCGAGAGTAGAATACGGGCGCCGCAGATTTTATAAAATGTAACAAAAACTTCTTACCAACTTCTTAAATTACGTAATAATTTGATTGTGTTTCATTGGTGCGTATCTAAATTACCATTACGATAAATTCACCACAATTTTAGCTTAGCGAAGTGGGGACAATTAAACGGTTTGAAGTTTTGCAAGTGGTTATCGGCCGAGTCGGGTATTCTGGCTGTTGGAATACTTTAATTTCTCTACAGTTATTGATGCGTGGCGGCAATCGGGCGCGGCTGAACGATTCCGATCCGATCCGCGGCCGCCGCAACGCCGCCGCCGCCGCCGCCGCCGCGCCGTGACGTGCGGCGCGTTGCAACACTTGCCTGCCACCGCTCTTTCTGGACGTAACAAGCCGATTGAAAGAGTCGTCGTGATCAAATGTAATAAATTGTACCTACTTCGTTTGATACGGCTATTAACAGATATTTTCTATTTTAATGGTACAATTTTAATAGTTTCGACATGACTGATGAAACAATAAAAATAATATTCATGTAAATTATCAAATGATTGAGAAATGTCTACGTGTGTATCACATCAGGACAACAGGAACACGTTGATGCGGAGAGGCCTAGGCAGGGGAGACTGCGGGCACCACACTGATTAAGGTTCCATATTTAATGAGTCACTCACGTGAGCTCGCAACGAGCCGACAAACTTATTTCAATACGACAGAGATACACGTTATGTGTGCCATGTACTAGTGCAAAAATTGTTCTACGCTTACTTTTACACAATTGTCAAAATATACATTAAATGCACCAAAATTAATTGACACATAATGATTTTCACTTTCATCTGTTTGTTTATGTATTAACATTGTTGTCGAAAGCGTGGTGTCCGGGCGCAAGTGGAAATATCGGGAAATCGGCGAAAGAAAGTATTCATATGTGAAAGAGGGGCCGTCGCGGTCGGGCGGTCGGTCGGGCGAGAGGCTGCAGCGGCGGCGGAGGCGGCGGCGGCGGCGACGGAGGCGGGCGGCAGAAGACGGCCCGCGCACAGTTTAATTTCCCACGAGGTCGATCTCTGCGCCGCAGAGCTCAGCCCGCGGGAATTAATTGCCAGTAATGAATAGTCAAGTGAACATCCGTTAATTATGTATATTTATATTTTAAAAGTTTAAACACATCATTATTCTGTCGTCCCTTAAAAGCCGTTCGTGTCTCACATCGGAACTTAGCCTCAGTAACTTAACAACACCACCGAGTAGTAAAGCGCATAACACGTATGTGTAACTGTGATATGTATGAAAAAGACAAATTATGACAGAATATTGCCGTAAGTATAGTAGCACAATAACCCAGATAGGCGTTTTCACACGGATTGCAGTATGAAACAATACAGGTTGGTAGCAACAGCAAAGTCGTTGTTAAGTTCAACGACCCCGCTTGCTACAACACTCAATTTCCTTGCATTTTAAATGTGTCTAAAATATGAAACGAACGTAAATGTAACAATTCGTGTGTGCTAATTGGACTTATTGAAAAACTAATAAAATTACATTATCATAATAATAAAAATTAATGAAGTATCATAGGTATTTCCGAATCATCGTGTAAAGCGGCAAGGTCCTCTATAAATACAATCGAATTATATATTCTTTATTACTCAGTGTTTCAATCTTAAAGGTCACACATTTTTAAAATCCGCGTTGCGTTGTACGGAAGAAGTTAGACCGATCGAAAACTAGTTATTTTAGTGGTACAAATATCAAATTTAAGTGTGTATCGCGCTATAAAGGAGCCGTATATAGTTATGAGGTAGAGAAAAAAAGTTGGCACATGCGATGTTCCGATACGATAAACCGTTATTGAGAGGACGGGCGGCGCGGTGCGGCGGTTATGTCGTGTGGTATGCGATGTCGGTGGATCTTCGCACAACTATCACATGCCGCTGTTACAATCGGTAATGGGGTGTGCAGTTAAGGTGTGAGTTTATTGCTTCCTTGTGGAGGTGCGTCGTGGGAACACGGCCGGAGATACTCACACGATAAAGGAGCACGCGTCGCTATTCTGCATATGGTTGGGTTATTTCAACTACCTACTACGACTATTACCATGATTGTGTCAATCTCTTTAGAGTTTTCTACATAACTGTAGTAGTGTGTAACATCAATTTCGGTAATGATTTCTTACGTTTACGCGAATATTACTCATTGAAATAAAACTAATTTATTGTCCACCCCGTAAACACGAAAGCTAAAAAGTCTTTGAAACGTCGGGATTAAAATTAATAAAAAACCGCGATAAAATCCGTTTAAATTAGTTTTATTTTAATCAATTTCATGTGTACATTAGATCGGTAGTCTATGTAGGATGTTAAATCATTTTACCGTGTACTAATCATATCCGGTCAAAGACGTGTTGCACAACCCTATGGTTTTTTTTAAGTTTCAAATATTTTTCAATTGATAAGCGAAGACCTCTTCGCCACTGTTACACAAGATATCACAATTCACAATTTATTTTGTATTTGTCTCCAAGGAGATTAAAACCGAAACAAAATCTTTCTTACGAACCATATCCAATTCAAAATGTATAAATAAAGCCTTGATGGAATGTAGAGATATATTCTATGAATATTATTATCAGTTAAATAGGTTCTGCAATAAAATTAGCGCACATATTACACTGGCACCGATTCAGGCACCGTATCACTCGTATACTACGACAATGGAAATGGGATGCTTCAAAAGTAATAATTTCTGGTTAATCTTATTTTACACAAATTGAATAAACTGGATACTTACACGTAGTGTTTGTTAAAAACTCGTATGTCAATATTAACAGGGCACACGGTCATTTTCTACCAACATAAGACGTGCGAGTTGAAGACGTATGAGTTGAATATATACTATACACACATATACCTATGCAATTGAATTGCTCGACTTTGTGCGATGTCCATAATCATCATGAAAAGTTACCAAGGAGAACGGAGTATTTTTGGGCCGAAACGAAATTGACGAATTGAAACGCTATTCAGACCCTTCATTCAAGTTGGTTTTCTACAAAACTGTCTTTCTTTTTTTTCTTTCTTCTTGATACCACCCTAGTCAAACCTTCTGATTCAATCAAATAAAACAGACTACAACAAGGCGTTATCATAGGTATACACGACGCCATTATTAAGTATGAAGTCTGATTGACTATATCAAGTTGTGTACATCCATCTTGCAGATCATGTCATGATACATAATGGCAAACTTTACCAGGAAGTAGTATCCTCCGATGGCATAGGCACTGAATCGTTAAGAATACCTATGGCTGAAATAAAGATCGTACGAATTATGTTGGGCGGACTTCAGTCATTATATACGTGTCGGTGTTACGGCATTGTGGTCGCCGTAAAAATACATTCAATAATATTGTGGCGTTATATCTTATATTTGATGATGTATCTGTTTGTTCTTCAATAAATAAAGAAAAAAACATGAGTTATAACTCAAGCGATGTTTTGTTATAGTTTCACGTGGTTCGGTTTCAGTTGTTCAACTGACTTGAATAAACAAAATCTCTACCTATGGTTTTTGTTGATAATTCGATTGACAGTCTGTTCAGACGGTTCAAATCGCAAGCAATTTAGTGGATATTCAACTAAAATCGATCAGAGTAAACTAGCATTAGAGAAGTATGAGCAAAAAGTTACGAAGTATCTAATATTGAATATCTTTGAATTAAAATAGATACAATAAACTCTATGAGTGGTAGACCCACGCTATAGACAGGTTTGTCCACAGCCTGAATGGGCCAGCACGACCGGGTCGTCACCACTGTCTCGCAAAAAACCGATGTAAAGTAGCGGCTTGCAGCTGCGTTTCGTACGGTGAGTGTGATATCCGGAGGACCAAACCCCCCTCCCCTTCCCAATCCCTTAACTATCCCTTCCCTTTAAGGTTGGTAAGGTTTAGTAACGTGCCTATTATTGGTAATAAAAAAATCTGCCACGTTTCCTGTCCGGACCATGTGAAGAGACAGGTTAATCATTGATTTTTCCAATGAATTAATTTCGTGTAAACGTACTAATGCATTTATTTAATTTCATTTCAGTTGGCAAAACATTATTTTTTTCGAAAATTGATATTGAATAAATGTAAAGAAATTATGTAATGTATAATATATAGTAAGAAACTGCTACATACTTATTTTTTACACAATGTGTCTTCTCCGTGCTGGTGCAAGTCACTCAGAGAAACATAGATTGAAAGTTGCTAGGTGTTTGTTTTCAAGATATGATCCGAAATACAGAAATATGGAGACGACTCGGTGTCACCAACAATACCGCAATAGTGGCTCGACAGAAATGGATGTGGGTAACCCACATATGGAGCAGGAATAATGGCAGAACATAGGGCAAAGCGGTACTGGAGGGGAAACCTAGAACTAGTAACAGAAACCAGGGCAGACCACAAATTACAGTGACCGATGATCGATTGAGATTGCCTGGGAGAAAACAAAATGAAGTGCAATGCATGAGGCCTACACTCAGCATTGGGTGGATACATGCTGAAGAGAGACATGTGTGATGAATGATGGACCTTTTTATCTTGGCACGGCAATTTCTATATTGGAATTGATGTTAAGTACAATACAGTCTAAATATAATGTCGACTGTCACAAGAGATAGCGTCCCTCGTGCTTCAGGTAAACTGACTGACCCCGGTACGCCACTCGGTTGAACAAACCACTAAGGCGGGTTATTCACCATTGGTACGGTTGTCGCTTTTTATTCGGGTACAAAAATACTCCTCCCACTAGTGTGTCTCC
The DNA here is from genome assembly GCA_949126905.1 of Amorpha juglandis. Lineage (NCBI taxonomy): Eukaryota > Metazoa > Arthropoda > Insecta > Lepidoptera > Sphingidae > Amorpha > Amorpha juglandis. The sequence continues at coordinate 4,970,740 of OX421368.1, forward strand.
ATATCTGGCACGGATCCCTAATCCCACGCAAATTATGTTATTTTTCGAATCGTAAACTTACACAAATCTTGATTGCCCTTCCCGAGATTTGAGTCCAAATCCTCACGGTTTCTCAGCCTAAATAGTCTGTCACAAGACTAATGACGCAATTCTAACAAGGCAACCACCACCAATTACCAATGTGGCGATCAGGTGTAACATCCATATAAAATTATATTTAAATCCCTGAATAGTGTCAGTAATAGGGTAAATCACCTATCGAGACAGCCATGAGGTCATCTCTTATGGACGCAGACGTAAACCCGGCACAATAACATCAACTTTATGGCGCACCTCAACACAAGGGGACTTTTATGTATCCTAATATAAGGGTATAAAACGTCACAAATTCAACATCAAGTTTAGCAAGCTTGTTGGATTCAAGGTTTGCTACAAATCACTACCATTCTCTATTTAGGATGAATATTGCGCGCAATAGATTCATCTATTTGGATAAATCATAATAAATTAATTGATGTAAATATGTACCTTATATTACAATTATTAAAAAAGAAAAATCTTTCAACAATTTAAATCTTTTAAATAACGAGAAATTTAAGGGTATGTACTATGTAGTTATTACTCTGTCTATCAAAGTACTCTCCGATTTTGTCATTTTCAGATTGCAACTGTTGATTATTTTCCCGTTCAGATAGCAAGACTCTATGACCGTGTGCATCCTTAACGAGCCCGCGTTACGACACGACGTTGCATTGGCATAATTCAATAAAAATTGAGTGGTGCTCTCTAAATCAATGTAAAATTTTATAAACGCAATGAGATGCGTTACAAGTTTATACGGTCATGGGGACTAAGGCCGCTTCCTGACTTGGCGGTACGGTATCGGTGCAGTAAAGGACGCTCGGTAATATTTTTACCGATTCCTTACCGAGCGCCTATATTTGAATGTACGCTTCCTGATTTACGCGGGCTGCGCGGGAGCGGGGCGGTGAGCGTGCGGCATGCCGCGTCGCGGTGCAGTCAGCCAGTAAAAACCTGCATGCCGCGCGGTAATCTAGTACTTTATTTTGTGATCACGGGTGCAATAAGGCCCATAAGTTCACGATAAGTTTGTTTCGACATCTTATACATCGCCTGAAATTTTGCATCATCTTTTGAAAGTTGTTGTGCCGCAACAAAAAGTCTGCAATTTATATTTTTGGCAATGTAGGGATGTACCCAATACTTCTTTCTTTTTTTACGCAATCGCAAATACGCATAACACGCTAAAGCATCTTCTTCATCTGACGACGACATTTTCTCGCAACAGCGCAAACGTTTCTGCCTGTTTTATACCGAAAGCACACCGACAGTATACCGCCTAGTGAGGAGATCTGAGCGACATTAGTAAAGTCGCGGTAAAATATAAAATACCGCATACCGATACCGCACCGCCAAGTGAGGAAGGGGCCTAAGGCCCCTGATTTCACGTAGTTACCCTTACTACGGTGCATTACAGGTTTATACGGTTGTGAGGTCTAAGGCCCCTGATTTCACGTAGTTACCGTTACGTAGGCGTGTTACGAGTTCGTGTGGTTATAGTGAATAAGGTACCAAGTAAGTATTAATTAATAAGTCTTTATCTTTAAAAAAATCAATATATTATTTATACAGTGTATATAACCCATAATTACGCGGTACGACTGTGCACTGAGGTTAGAATTGTGCCCGGTATGGCAATAGGCTTGCCCCCTTACACATCACGGGTCCAAAACAAGCTCGGCGAAATGTGGGTGTAGTGGTTACACCTCTGCCTAGCCCTAGTGGATTACAGGCGTCAGTGCATATGTATGTATAATTTCCCCGACCATTATTTCTAAGGTTTCACTTCCTGCATCGTCTGCATGCATTTAATGGCTTCCTATTACACTAGATGTCTAATGTAATGAACAGACAGTATTTCAAGTGTCCTTTGAGGAATAATAGTAAGTTAAATGATGTAATAAAATAAATTATAAATAAATATAATTAACTAGCCTCTAGAGCATAAATTATAGGCTGAATTACGTGTTTATTCATTGTTAATGTCAATTAACTTCGCTGGCTTTAACGTTTAAGGAAAACAACGAGAAGACCTGTGTAGGTGCAGCAGTGTGATGCATATGATATTATTATCACCCGTGTTGATGTTGTTATTATGTTTCTACACGCTTTGAAAACGCAACTTACTATCAGTGTTGACGGTACCTACCTGTCTCAGAGAGAAGACGTGAAGCATTGCTTCTCAGTTTCGTAGGTGAGATTGCCAGATGCCCAAAACTTTTTAAACGCTGACGTTTACGTCAATATTCAACATTCAAGTAATTTGATGTATCTATTGGGGCAACGTGTGTTTGTCCAGTGCAGTCAGGTTATTCACTCCTTTCCCAATCACAAGTCCATCCTATAGGTAGATAACACCCCCAATATTTCCCTGGCAATACAGTTGGTGGTGGTAATCACATATTATCAGGTGCCTCGTCTTTTTAATATGGGAAAAAATATGTTTACAGATCTCTCCGAGATCGCTCGGAAGTATGGCGGGCTCATCGATTCGGATCACAGAATACAGAACAATCTGTATTCCATGTTCTGTCCCACCAACTAAACCCTACAATGTTCTGCTCCACTCACTCCATTTAACCGGGAGCCGCGTTTTACACGTATATATGCAGTCGTAGCCCCAGCAGGTCAGCTGCCCCATTCGCTTGTTTGCCTACTAATACGAAACAAAACCTAAAGCCGCATTTTGTATTGGAATAAACGAAACCTCATGTAATGTTTTTTATGGAGCAAACATTCTTCACGTTGAGCGATCGTCGAGTAGCAAAAGTGTATCATTTTCAGCCATATGCATATTGTTACAAGTGTGAATCTATTTAGCTAAGATGTTTAATAAATTTTCCGTTTGGACGGTATGCTATATTTTATTGATCAAGGCGCGATAGCCACCCACCATATGGTGCATATGGTGTGGTGGTTACATTGCAAGTAACCCACCATAGTGGTCAGTAGTTAACACAACAACGAACAATGCACCTGACAACATAGCTCGGTGGATAGGATGACACCGTCGGATATTTATCGTACACATAAACACATCATAATATATAAAAAGAAGAAAAATTACAATTTGTGCTCAATGGTCATCCCATTTGTGCAAACACTTGTGACCGTGTGACAATTACAAACAATAACGAGTAACAGGGTATTTGACTAGTATTTTTTTAATTATTTGGTACCAATTAGTAACGTTTTCCGAAATTTATTGTTGAAAGAATTATATAATAAATTGATGCAAAAATAGATAAGTTAGAAGCCATTTAAATCTGCTGGAAGGGGTAGTTGTCAAATGACGGAAAAAGGATGGACGACATGCCATGTTACGTCACAAGACAGGTCTCGACATTACTATGTACGCGTGTGAGGGAGATAGTGAGATTTTCCCACTACACGCCTATCTGTACTCATATAAATATTTAAAACATTAACAGCCGTCTTGTTTTTCACCCAATTTTAATTCAGTTTTCGCAATATAGTTTATTTTTCGTATTATTGTCCAGTACATATAAAATAATGTATAAAATTAGCCATAGTCAAATACCCTTTTGTACAAAATGTTTTATTACTCCGAGAGCGATGTTCAGCTGGAGCCGGTGGAACATAATATAGCAGTGATATAGTGTGTGTGTGCGACTGACCTGCACGTCGAAGGGCTGGTGGTGCTGCGCCGTGTCTGGCGCGGGCTGCACCACGGAGCCGCCGTTGACGAGGCTGCCGGGCGCCGCCGCCACGCCGCCCACTCCGCCCACGCCGCCGCTCGCGCCGCCCACGCCGCCCACGCCGCCGACGCCACCCACGCCGCCCACACCGCCGTACTGACCATGCACACACTCTTATTACTCATCTGAACCTCACTAACCCTATCAGCTACACCGGTCACGTTACTCGCATATTGCTAACAGTCTCATGACATAGTTGTGAACATGAGTTCTTTAAAGTTCTTGTCAGAATTACCTCATGAAAATTTAGCAACTGACAATTATAGCAGGGCGATTTATTTCATTTTTGCATTTATTAGAATTAAAAGCTCGTGACTATTGGTAAATATCGAGTAACACATTTACGTAAAAAAAACACACAAAATAATACACATAAAGCTTAAAAAAATTAATCAAGAGACCAAATTGAATACATACGTAATAAATAACAAAATAAAAGAACGCACAAAAACTAACCTGCTGCGTACTTGCAAAACTGTTGTTGTCGAACTGAGGGTGCTGCTCCATTTGTAAAACGAGTTCAATGTGTTGATTCATAGAGTCGTTAAGAGTCATGCCTACAACAAAGTATACACACGTTATTACCGGCATTTCTAGTAAACTTAAAATACTATTATTGTAATATTTTGATACATATCCTGACAATAGTGACATCTAGCGTAGCGCTTACCGAGGCTACTCGGCGGGCCGAGTTGACTAGGAAACTCGAGTGCAAACGAACTCGAGTCAAATTTGTTTTCACTCGAATAAGAGTTTAACAAATTCACTCGAGTCACTCGAGTAAAAAACGACTCGAATCGCATCACTATCTGACATTGAAATAAACCAACCGTATAGACAGAGGCCTAAAGCCATAGTCGCCACTAACATGCATTGCTCACATGCTCTCACTCACAATTTTGGATGAACGGATTATGTTTCATACATATATTTTAAACCTAAATTCTGTCTCTAATATCACATGGATGTTTGGGACTCCAGGTGTAATCATTAAGCCTTATTAGAGGCCCGTTAAATGGCTTTTGACCCTTCTGTGTCGTCATAAATATATTGTCATTTTTAACAGACATCAGTTTTCGAATACGGTGGACGAAATGTTACGTCGTAACTAACAGTTATGCTACTTCGGTACCTAATATTGGACATAATATTATCTATATATACCTGCGAGCAGACCCGGCCACGTGTTGCAGTGGCTAAGCCGCTAAGGTATATGTTAAATTATATTGTAGTAAACTATTCAATTCAATATTTAAAAAAAAATCAATAAAAATATTGCGAACTTACTCAATCCAGTCGATAAATAACCTTACACCGCCATCTATTAGAATCTTATGGAACTCACAGATAAATATAACAAATAATTTGCAATAAAAATATTGCGACTATAAATTGAGTTATAAACTATCCTACATCAAGTTGGATCAAACTGGACACAGTTTGCAAAATTTCATTAAAATCGGTTTATGTCTTACATGTACATGTACGGTAAATGTTTAGTCCATCGCGGACAAACAACGTGACACGAAATGTTTATAAAGATAAAGATATATAAAACAAGAAACTTACTGAGCACATTTACCATAGTCATGTATATATTTTTTTACACCATCAGAAAGTAGAGATTTCAACAAACGAGAAACCCACAGACTGTTTTAAAAAGGTGATATTTTGACGTGAGAATTTTCGTTTGAAAATAAGGCAGCTTTTTCGATATTAAGTCAAAATAAGGTGTGAAAATAAATATTTTAAATCAAAAAAATTACAGTGTGTTTGGGATACAAAAAGGTAAGTTTTCACCAAATGTCGTGAAAAAAAAAATGTTTTTTTGTAAAAGATAAAAATAAAAAACAAAAAACTTGGTTATTTGAATTTTTCACATAAATTTGGAGGTTATGTGAAAAAAGTGTGTGTACAAAAGTTGTAGATCTTTTTATTACCTACAACTTTGCGATTTAACTTCTTTCCATAGAACTTGTAGTTTTTCCGGAAATCGAGATAAACCGTTTTTTACCCTTAAAAGCCCCCCCCCCCCCCTTCCCACTTCCCGACCTCAGATCGCCCGTAATTTATTTTTCCTATCATTTTTGTTGTATTCTCTTCCTTTTCCAATGGGTTTCATCCTACTATAATTTATTTTTGTATCAAAAGGGATCGGCACTAGTCTACAAGTACTTGCTATAAACATAATTTAATCGATCATTTTGCTGGGAACACTATTATAACGTATACATATCAACATAATTACTACGTATTAGACCTCTCAGTATGAGACTATATGACAGCGATTTTAATTAGGCTGGAATAACATGTACTTTGTAGTAAAAGTATTAAATAAGACATAATATTACGTCCACCGCAGCGAAAAGGTCAAACCATTGCTACACTGACCATTATTCACATCACCACACACTGTTCTGATCCTACACTAAGTAAAAGCTGTATCGTATCAGGAACGAAGAGGGATTCCAAGTCCCAAACACCCAGATCCAAAACAAATAGTCGTGGATTACACTAACATTTGTCTAGATGTGTCGAGCGTATTGGGATATGGTATTGTTAAGGGTCCCAGAACTTACCAGGGTGTATTTGGGGATGTTGAGGGTGCGGCAGCCCCTGCAAGGGGGCCACGCCTAACATTCCTGGGTGAGGCTGAAACAAACATTAAAAATAATCTTTACTTTACTCTCGGCTAATTTTATACAATAACAACGTAATCAAACACAGGGGACGACAAAAGCGATAAAGCAAAATAAAGGGTATTACACATTTCAGGAATATGCGAGTACTCCATCAAATGACAATAGTTACCTCTGAAGCAAGCAGAAACAGTTACTGGTGTTAATGTTTGATTGTAAACATCAGGGTCCATAGTAAGTATTGGTGTGTGTGGATAGAGCGGATGCGGAGACAGAAGAGACAGAGAGAATGAGAGTGACGTACCTGCGGGTGCGAGGGGTGCGAGGGGTGCGAGAGGTGCGGCAGGTGGTGCAGCGGCTGCGGCTGCGGCTGCGGCATCGCGTGCGGCGGCAGCAGCGGGAACGCGCCCCCGGCCCCGGCGTCTCCGTTGCGCGCGCCCCCCGCGCCGCCGCCCGCACACCCGCCGCCGCCCTCCTCCTCCGCAGGCGACGGCTGGCGCGAGCCCGGCGTGCGGCTGCAACACCACCACCACTCACAACTCACACACTCACACTACCCAACTGTATAAACCTTGTCTTAAGATTTTGATGCAAATTAATTAACAGTAGGCCTAGTACAAGGTTTGATAGTTTTCTAAAACGATGAACATACACAGTAGCTACCAGTGGGAATTATGATGAATTAAAATTGCTAGTAAGTTTAATTTTATATCATATTAGTGGAGTACGAAATAGGTTTACGAGCGATTCTTTCCTATTTGTCCTATTTTTTTTAATTACTAGTTTGACATATTTTGACAATAGTAATTTTACATGAATTCGAAACTATGAGCGCATTTGTAACTCGTACTAGATAGACCTACTGATCCCGTGGTGTAATATGCACGTGCGTCAAGCGACCGTCGGATCCTATCGATTAAATTGGCCATTCGTTTTTTTCGTTTCAATATCGATAATTTAAAATGTCCAACGTTCCAAAATCAAAGATTATCAGACGTCACCCGATGACATAAAAAATGCATAATATAATCGGATGAATCATTGAATCGAAGTTTTGTAACGAGCGCGCGATAAAAGTTTGCGTCTGAACGGTGTCTGCGGCGCGGGTGACGCGTGCTGTGCGGGGAGGGTCGGCAGTCACCAGTCGGTAGTGTCGGTACTCTATAGCATTGACAGAGGCCGTGAGGCGCGGTTATTGCCCGCCGAAGCCGGTGCTCGCACGCCGCGTCTCGATACCGGATCATTGCACGTTTTGCCACTTACCACTCGGTGACCTTCGTGATAAAACTATTCTCGTTATTTATCGATGGTTATTGAAAATTATGCTGTAACACTTATCCGCACTACAAATTCGATATCGATATTTATAAACATTTTCCGTAAAAAGTGTGAGATCTTACGTGTTTAAAATGTAACATCTTTCTAATATAAGATAAAATTAAAACAGAAAACATGCTTTTAAAATATTTTACACATCCAAAGCGGGATTTTATATGATTCCATCAAATATAGCGCAAATGAAGACGATAGCGGGGGTACATTTATTGACAATATTGGGTTACAATGTAGTAGTATAATTATAAAGGGTGACTCACTTGAAAGCTTTGTCGTCCTCCTGCCCGTTGTGCAGTCCGTTGGGCAGCGAGCCGTGATCGTGCAGTTCGTGCAGGTCCTTCTCGAAGGGCGAGGCGGACTTGTCATCGGGCCGCTCCTCCAGCACCATGCCGCGCAAGCCCGCCACCACGCCGGCCACCTTCTCGCCACCACCTGTAGATGTATTTTAATAATTTTAAATTCACATTGGTTGTTTGGGAACAATAATAATATAAAAAGCTGCATATACCTGTACAATTCATAATATTCAAACGATTAAATTAACAAAAGACAACACTAACCCCTCTAAACATGAGAACAGGCACAAAAGAAGTAATGGATTCTACATAACTTTTTTATTACAATACTAGCTGTCCCTCGCGGTTTCACTCGCTTGCATGCTATTGATCCGCTTCCATCGGTCATAGCATGATGTTTTATAGCTATGAACCAACATCTCGACATAACAAATATTCGGTGTCAATGTGACTTTAATCATTCGAGGCTTTTAAATGTTCCTTTTAAAAATTGTGGTGACATAGTAACGACAAATTAATTCAGTTATTCAAATTCAAATTATTTATTCTTTAAAATGGATCATAAATATCATTTTTACATGTCGATAATGTATTCAACTAGATTAATATTTACTTTATCTCTTTCTCTCTATTAATATTTACATCTGAATTTCGTGGCTAGCCATAAGAATCCTACCGAAAATGTTTATTTTCAGTTTAATTGTGATTGTCACCGACTTATTTTATCGCGAAATTTTCAGACTAATAATTATAACAAACAAAACTAAATTACGCATATCCATTGTTCTAATCTGAATCTGGTCTTAAGTTCATACAGAAATCTTATGTTTATCACCAATTTAAAAATGTTCTGGACAACTGCCAATTTTTCTTTCTACAAACACCTTATTCGGATTATTACGAAACATTAAACTACAAAATAGCTAAATCGGTCCAGTCGTTCTCAAATGATGCAACGACCAACGAACAGTATTTTAATTTATACAGATATCTTTCAAAAACTTATATATAATTTTGTATTAATTATAAAAAGGAATGAATAATAATTATTAAAATTAATCAATTATATATACAAAGGAATATTCACTGTGTAGATGGTATATCCAAGATTCATTATTCTACTAATATCCTACATTCTACTCTTCTACCACCTGTCCTTATCCCAATCGCAGTGAGGTCGGCGCAACATGCTTTTTAAACACATGTTGCAGAAAGATTTTGCTTGTGGTTTCGACACCCGACCGCCTGACGTCAACAACCCCTCAGGGGAAAAAAACACCTAGATCCGACACAAATATTTGTGGATCACACAAACATTTGTCTCGGTGCGGACGAACCCGTGGCCTCGCGCTTCACAGCCTACTACTCGCCTACAGCACCACGAAGGTTGTCTATCCTACTTGATTCTACTACTAATATTATACTTCCTACTAATATCATAAAAATTTAAACTTGGTGTTTGTGAGTTTTTGACTTTGGATGTTTAATAAAGAATCACGCTTTAACTGGTAAACCAATTTGATTGAAATTTGGCACACAGGGAGACGATCTATATGATCTGGATAAGGACAGACTATTTTAAAGCAGATTAAAGCAATACTTAAGTTATTAAAATACCAACACACAATGAATGTTGTTTCTTGTACGAGAGGAGATAAGGATCGCGATTAAACTACGACGCAGACATAATAATCATGAAGCTGATCACAGAATCAAATAAGAGTATAGCTGCTGTATGAGTTATTAATTGAACTATTGTTTAAACTTCGTTCAACAATACTTCGCGGTATAAGAGTCCGATGAACGTATACGAACGTAACGTATTTCTCCTAGACCATTACGTGGTTTTGGAAATTCATTAAGGATCACAGTCTGAATATTTATTAAAAAAATATTTGTAATTTTTGTAGATACGTTCATCTGGTTCTGGTTTTACCAGGAACCGAAACAGGTATAACAAATACCTGTATTTCTCGGTTACAACCTATAATCATTTTACCAGTATTTTCAAAGGTAACTGTAATTTATTTATTATTATTAAATTTCTCACCGATAACCTCTAACCTAACTGGTTTAATACTGGACATAATTTTTTTAATACTAAACATTTAATACTAAACAATCATAACCGCTATCTTACACGTGCCATCGGCATAGGATAAAAGACGACCAATAGGTACCTCTGTGTGTATTAAGGTCATTTTTAGGTAACCGTTATTAAAATGGTAACCTAAAACAGTGGTAACATTTTATTGGTCTTGGTTACCCAGATAGCGGTAACCTAAATCTTAAAAATAACTCAAATATTCGATACTGGCACCGTAATTTATAGGGGTTTTCAATATCAAATAGAAGCCAGGTATATGTAAGGATGACAATAAAATATATTTTTACCAGTGGGCGATCCGCCGAGGACATACTCGACCATCTTGACGCCGAGGCCGGCGGTGTCGCGCGGCGACAGAATGCTGCTGCCGTCGCCGCCGTGGAACGCGACGCCGCGACGCGTGCCCATCATCGGCACGCCCACGTTGTGCTCCACCGCTGCCACAATCACAATACACACATTTTGCGATCAGCTTATTGGGCTAATTACTAACGGTAGCATTATTTGACTATGAAATCTACTTGGCTTGAATTCGCAAGCCGGATAAACTTATGTTCTTCACAAACCTGATAGTATAGCTCTTTAATCTGTATTACTATAAAAGCACATCAGATTTAAGTGATGTAAATATCGTTCGCTATTGTATTTATTCTCAAAACTGAAGTAAGTCTTTAACCAGCTACGAATTAAGATAACAAACCTAAACATCATTAACTATGACGATATTAGTTACACACAATGGTTACATTTAAATGGAATTCAATATGAGGTGATCATAAACAATTTAGAATCTGTAAAGAAAAATATGTACATACATGTCAGAGCTATTGTTTTTTGTCATTTTTATATACAGCTCGCATTTAGTCACACGTTTTTGCACGTTAACAAATGTCAAACCAACAAGACGCTTTTTTGTACAGTCAGATTACACACGGTTTCTTGCTACATTGTCTAATGTTTGAAACTGGGAAATTTATCAGGACACATCTACTCTATTACACATATAAGTTATGTAAGGGGTAATCTTTGGAACTTCTCAACCGGTTTTATAGGCTACATTTCATTTCGATTTGTGACCACAAGGCTCCCAGACTTTTTGTAGCACAGAAAAACAATGTGTGTGGAAATAGAGTAATATAATATAGTGACCAGTGAATTGGTATATAAGTGACGAGTGAACAGTTTTATAGGGGTTTTGTGTTTATACATAACCTTTTAACTTAACATGAAATTTGACAAATCAGTTAATTTTTACAATGATCAGCCTTTCACAAACCGGGCGATAATGCGTTATGGTCTTCGGGTAAACACCATATACAGTTCACATGGTCACAATCACAAACGTGTTTTAAATGCGAGCTAAGGTTGTGCATTTGTATCAATTGCAGTTCCTTCGGGTCTTGAAGATCTGCGTCAAACTTAATATATTATAATAATCAAAACTTAAGGCTGTCACAAGGACTAAATCGTAACAATGACGGGTTGCATGGCAATTCTAAGCATCCTGCTGAACTGCTATTTCATAATCATTGACGCAAAACATCTACTAAATCAAACGAATCCTTAAACAAAAATGTACATGTGGTCGAATATAAAATGTGAAGATTATTTTAGAATATAAACAATTAAAAATGCTGCCGCAGCGCTGCATTTCCATCGCGGAGAACCTCCATTCCGGTAGATTTTCGTATATAGTCAAGGTCATCGGCGTAGGGTACAGTCTTAATATAGTACGTCGAATACCATACCATTACATCCGTGGGTGGCGAAGTTGCCTCCCATGTTAAAGCAGTACACTAGCGTATCTTAATTCAGGTAAGTGAAATAGGTGAAATAAGACTTTTGATTGCTTTAAATCTATGCCCCCCTAGGTTATAAGTTATAACACTTTTATTACCTCGCGCCTTATAATGTCCGTGTCTAAAACAAGTACATTTTGCTGGATTTATGTCGATGACCATTTAACACGCGTAGAAATGTGTGTATATATTATTCATTTATTTTATCCTATTACAAATCATTTGTTGCAAACAATTTTGACGGCTTATTTTGCTCCGTTTTTCGCCTGCAATTGTCCATTTCTAGCCTGAATTAATGAGACCAATGATCGGGCTCAGTGACGTAACTGAGAGGCCTACGCTACGAGTATGTAACACAATGTCCACAGATAAATGTAAACAAACCTGTCCTTATAAGGGGACATGTATATTATGCAAGTAATAATCATGACTCACCCTGTGCAGACCACGTCGGATCCCTCCACATCTGATCAGGATTCAGTTGTAGAGGTGGCAGATGAGGAGGGCCTTTGCTGTCGCCGCCAGCGCCAGGGCCTTTGTCCCATAGTTTCTTTGCAGCAGGTGCAATCTAAACAAAGGAAATAACATTTACATATTTACTTTACATTTACATATTGTGCGGTCTATAAGTAATATCTTTTTTGGAACTGAAAAAAATTAGGTCTCGCTGACGTGATCAAATTCATCTAGTAATAAAATGAAGTATTTTTTGTAAAGTATTTATTATACAGCCTCCGTGGCGCAGCAGGCGAGTAGTTACTCATAAAGCAAAAGGCGGCGGGTTCGATTTCCGCATAGACACAGATTTTTGTGTGATCCACGCATTCGTTTCTGATTTAGGTGTGTTTTCTCCCCAGAGGAGTTGACATCAGACAGGCGGCCGGTCGTAGAAACTACAAGCACGGCTAACCCCGCGTAAATGACTTTATCCGGAACAACTTCCACCCATTTAAAGTGAAACTACATAATTATCCCTTTTATTCCCCATTTTTAAGGGGCTGATTATGGGAAAATATTTAGTTATTCTTTTATTGGATTTCCGATGCAGTTTTGAATCAATATGTCTTTTTAATATTGGTTTTCCATTCAAAATTATTTTTCCTATTTTACTTCTATAGGGGAATAAATGTACAAAAATTCTTTCTTAGTGCTCACTTCCGTCAGTTCAAAATTTATATTGTTTCTCAATAAAATATTTGAAACCGCCATTCACATCTATAGTTTTATTTTATGTCATATCACTATCTCAGATTTCAATTTTTTTGTTTATTGCCTTGATAGGCAGTTGAGTAAGCGGCCCGCCTGATGGTAAGTTGTCACTAACGCTCATGGACATTGGCAATGCCAGGGGCACAGCCAAGCCGCTGCCTACCACTAATCGATATCTCAGAAAACCTTAATAATGACGGTCATATTGATTTCTTGTTTTTTTTTTTATTATTTACCCCATTTCAGATATAAATTTTGTAACTATTCTTGAACCCCTGATTGGGGCAATCACGGCATGGGGCGGAAAAAAGAACTGCGCAATATGAGCACAGCACTAGTTGCACCTTTGCCTACCCGTCGAGGATAAAGGCTTGAGCATGTGAATGAATAAATTTTAACATTTATAATCTTTTTTGTGTCCACTTGCACACTGATCCTAAATGAAACCCTATTTATGAAACACCAAATCGTATAAAAATTTGACATATGCAAACATACTTAGTTGTTAAACCTGATATAGGATCATCAAGCAAATCGGCCTTCAACATAAAACTTACATTAAGTTACTATAGCTAAACCCACTTTTTACTACTAAGTACAATGAAACTGTAGGGTGTTTCGCGGAAAAATGTTATTTTTGACAGGTTTTATGATTTTTTGTAAAACCCCTGAAAATTCTTTTTTTTTGCGGCTAGGTAAATTGTACACACTATTGTCAACAAAATAATATAAAGGGCACATAAAACTTTCTTTTATTTTACGAGATAATCTAATCGAAAGAAATTGACATGTTGAGGATAATGACGTACACCTCCGATGAATGATAATTTTGGTGATGATAATGACTTTATGTTACACAGAATGAGAAAAAGATCAAAATCGACCCAAAAAAATTAACATTAATTAAAAAATTAAATTTTTGGCATTATCATAATTATATATAATCACAATACAATTACAGAAAATAACAAAATAAGTATTTTGTCTCCCGATTTTAGGTTAATTATTATTATTAGTGTAACGCGACGCCCGCGCGCCGGGCCGAAAGGGTCGTGTCCAGCTCCGTATTCCCGGGTCCCGCCAACCCTCCCTCCCCAGTACCGCGCCGGGAGGATCACGCCACCTTTCGCCAGCCGCGCGAGAGCATTAGAAAGTGCGTCCACGCACATCAATCCGCCGATCTCGCGACTCGCGCTCTTTTGCCTACTACGGTCGTCAAATATATAAGTTGAGCCTTAATATCAATGTATTTTTATAATAAAAACATTTTGTACGTGACGTGAGTTTTGTTTAGTAACCGCCCCGTAGTGGACAGTTATAGTGGCGCCCAACGTGGGGCGCGGGTCGCGGTCGCGGAATCGGCGAATTGATGTGCGTGGACACACTTTCTAATGCTTTCGCTCGACCGGCGAGCGGTGGCGTGATCCTCCCGGCGCGGCCTTGCGGCGGAAGGGTTGGCGGGACGCGGAAATTAACTTAGGATCTGGACACGAGCCTTTCGGCCCGGTGCGCGTACGTCGCGTTACATTAGCAAGTTTCTTTACTATACATTTTCATTTCGAAATCAACTACAAAATACTAACAGTACACTTTGCCACAACTTTGCCTATATGCCCAATATTGTCCATTCCGTTTTTTCTTTAATTAAACAATTAATATGCTGACCTAATCAGACCGAGCAGCTCCATACAGTGATGATATACATTGTTATTGAATTTTCAGAAAACTGAAATAATCAAATGCACCATGCAAAACGATTACGACTCAAAATTACATCGTATCTGTTACAATTTTAAAAATTAAAACTATCTTTCGTCATCAGAACGTCAATTAAGCTTAAGTATTTATTAGTAATATTTTAAAATTCAGTTATTTCTCAGAGACGTCAATTATGATTATTTGTATACTCAGTGGCTGGTAAAGCAGTAACTGTCTCTGAGTGTAGAAATAATCGTAATCTAAGAAATTACTTGACAATCAACGTTAATTCACGTTTGTGAGTGTGGTAGTTGCTCTTATAAAAGATTGTGTGTTTTTAAGAAGGGGTGTTCGGTATAAGACAAGGTATTACGCCTAACGCCATTTTTGAAGTGTTGATGAAGTAATCAGATAGGTGACATTGATATCAGGTAGAATTTTGACCTTTGGATTAACCTGACTAGTAAGAAGCACTATTTCTGGATATTTTTTTTCTTTTTTTGAATCTGGTATGTTAATTATCGACCCAAGATGCTTTCCATGTACACATATTTCAAAAAAGTCACACAGAAAGCTACTCATACTTCTCAAAATCGTCCTGTTCACAAATTTATCCTATAAAACCTGATAAACAGACAAGGTGCCTTTGAATGGTTTTAAATTAAACGGGATCAGTTTTTCTTTGTTTAAAATATCCTTTTCTTCAACATTTTTTACTATTATGTTTACTTAGTTTTCAATCTATTCATAAAATTGTTTGAACGACCCGACATCCCAACCAAAGTTAACCATTTGATCGGCTGTCCTTTTGACAGTCGCACCTACACCACCAGGGGCACCTTTGCCGTGGCCTGCTTCTGAATAGTTCCACGTGATTCTGCTAAGCTCGTGGTTAAACCCTAATTGGCTAATTACGTAAAACATACTTTTGTTCCTATATTGTAACAAAGGTGAATCTGATAAACAATGCATTGTATCTATGAAAGGATTCAATGCCTTAACTTCTTCTATGAGTGGATCTAAATGTGCCCAAATAGCAGGAACATCATAGCGAAGACATTTACTAACTGTAAAAAACGACGTTGGAGACACGCTTCCAGTTGAAAAATATGAGTATAAATAACAATGATGGATACCTGCTGGCGATTTGCACCAAAATGCATCGATTGCACTTTTGAAAATTTCAGAGAGTAATTTTCTGAAAAATCTACATGAATCAGTGCTTCAATTACATTTAATTCTCTTTGAGTTTTTGGATTACCTGGTATTGGTGCACAATCTTATAAATCAAACATATACAAAACAAATACAAAATCGTCTAGAAAGAAAAAGAAAAAATACAATAATAATTTCTATTTACCATAATTATGGCTCAATCGTTAACCATTATACTAAGAACGGATAAAAGAGGGCATGCCAGCATGCAATAAATACGAGTCCTGTACCATTTTTAAATTGTGAATAAATAATCTTTCAAATTCTTCAAATCTTTCAAAACGTAATTTTTTTTAAATTATAATGGTACTAATTTGTAATAAAAATCATTTAAATGATTATTTTTGTTGTTTACTTCACCTCAATAAGGATCTCACAAACGGTTATTAGAATATGTGTCTATGAAAATAATTATTTCTTTACGTACAGTCATTTTGTTCAACATGGGTCATTAGGAGTAACAACAATTTTGCCACAAATGACGTAGCGAATAATGACGGATTTTACTTAGAATTGTTGAGGCATGTTTATAAAACGAGATTGCAAGTAAAGATTTTCGCGTAAAGACTTAATCA
Organism: Amorpha juglandis; assembly: GCA_949126905.1. NCBI lineage: Eukaryota > Metazoa > Arthropoda > Insecta > Lepidoptera > Sphingidae > Amorpha > Amorpha juglandis. The sequence continues at coordinate 4,987,413 of OX421368.1, forward strand.
TGATAGTATAATAAAATAATTTCTTATTGAACAACAGTGCATTACACATTATCTAGATAAGTTTGATGAAACAAATGACAAATTTTGTGACAAATTCCGGAGAACTGAAAATGTTGGCTAAATTTTGGCAAAAATAACGCGTGTATCTCCTTCGGCGTATCGGTCACGGGTACCGTATGCATCACGGGAGGGGTGGGTTGCGTCACATATAAATTTCATGTTTAACTTTGATAAATACCCTATTGGACAACTTGGATGCGATTAATGACGTTTTGCTTGTGACAAAATTTTAGGCAAGAAAAAAACATAGTTTTATTTAATAAATTTCACATTATTATTTTATTTTAAGAAGATATGTTATTCAATGGTTTAAAAATATCGTTATATATTTTTTATTCAGTCGCTTGTATAAATCACGACACTGAAACTGTTACTGATATATGTTTGGAAACGGAGGTGAATGACGATTTACGTGCTATTTTGATAAAAATCTTTGTTTATGATTTGTTTAAGCACTAAATTAAATGTTGCGACTTCAAGTTCGGTTCATGAGTATTAATTAGCAACACGCTTTTAGTGTGTAAGTGTTTTTAGCAAAATGCAATACCGCCGGAAAAAGGTTTTTCGCCAAAACGGAGAATCACCCTGTAGAGAAAATATATTTTATTCATATTAATGACTTGACAGCGTCCATGGCGCAGTGGTTAGCGAGCGAGAGGTTGCGGGTTAGATTCCTGCACTACGACAAATGTTTGTGTGATCTATAAATATTTGTTTCTGATCTGGGTATTATGGGACCACAAGTTCCTCCTAGTGCCTGATACTCATGACACAGGTTAACCTAGTGTGGTGTCTTACTATGATTTACATCACTCCATAAAAAGAATTTTTTTTTTACTGGTTGTTAAAACTACAAGCCAAATCTTACTGTAACGTATTGTGTTAACAAGCATGTAGTGCCAAACCCACTACAAGTGGGATAAGGGCTGGTGGAAAACTATTCATATTACTGACTAATCAACTCTCAATTAATTGAAAGCCTCTGTAGCACAGCAGGAGAGAATCCAGCTACAAATCAAGAAGCCGAGACTTCCGATTCTCATACTGAGACAAAGTTTGTGTGATTCACTAATATTGCCTCCTAAGGTGTTGTGGGACAGCAAGTCCCTTGTAGTTCCTGATACCCACAATAAAGGTTTAACCTAGTGTAGGGTCGGAACTATGTGTGCGACTGTTGGGTGTATTTATTTATATTTATTTTATTTGCAGCTATTTTGAACCATGTATTCTTACCAATATCATACTGTATAAAAGATATTTTACCACTTTATGTATTCAGATTGTGTTTTAATAACATTTTAGTGCTGATGTTACAAGTAAATATTTACTTGGAAGATTTATAATGTGTAATATATGACAGCAAAAAACAAAATGATTACATTGAAAATATTAATTTGCAATTCCTTAATAACCTGTTTAATGTACTATTTTTCAGGTTAAATTTGCTCGGACTTGCGGTTAATTCACACACTGTACAGATTGTAATCATAAACTTCTATGAAAAAGTACATTTCTATAAAATTTTGGACTAAAACAGGCACTGTGACTTTAGTTAAACAGAAATTGCAACACCTAATTTAACAAGTGTGAGTAAAGTAACTTACTAATAAAACTTTTATAAAATATGCACAAAGTAACTTAGTCAGCATGAAGTTTGTCAAGTGACTAGTTTCAAATGGTCTAATTGTATCATAGATAATACTAATGTATAATGCATTATACTTCATTATATGATTAAAGTGAAGGTTTTGAACAAATACTTCCATTAATTAAAAATTAAATAATATGATGTCCTCATGACTACTTTTAAGCACATAATAAAACTAAAAGAAACCATTATGAATACTAAAAGAATTTTTAACCTTTAAGCGAGGCGAATAGTTAAAAGAAGGTAAATAAATGCATAAGTCAATGAACCAAAAACGTGATGACGCAAAGCATTGATAAAGATCCTGAATTGGAGTGTGAGCTATGAGGACTAGCTACACTAGCTACTTCAACACAACTTTATATGCCTAGATATAAGCTTTGATAGATGTCCTGAATAAAATGCACCACCATTTTAGTAGAACTCAACAAAAATGTCAATTGCAAAACGGTTACTTGAAAGAACATTGCAGTAAGCAACGGAGTCGCACCGTCCGGTGAACGAATTCCGAATCAGAAATGGCGGACGCCGGTGACAAGTAAACAAAACAAAAACGGACCTGTTGCTTGAAAAAACCCATTAATTCGCGATATCATGACTTAAAACAACGACTGAATACAGTCATCTACAGCGCAAAACTATTTAACTCACCATGTCGGGGCCCATATCCTTAACATCAGTTTCGAAAAAAAAGTTACTCAGGGGTTTCATGCGTACAATCCGCCTAAAGCTCGGTCATGTATCACTAACGAAGCTTATCGTGTAAAACCTTCACTTAACGCTTTAAACACATAAATACTCGATTATTTTGATCACTGCAGCGATAAACAAACACATTTCACACACTAAATTGTTTACAGAAGACAAAATAAAACTAGAAAGATCCAAACTTAAATATTACAATGTTGACTTGTTTCGAACAAAGGACGTACGCCGACCACAGCGCCTGCGTTAAAATTCCCCATACATGGAAGCGTCATGAGAAGAAAGTTTGGCGTTCACAATTAATAGATGGCGCGCATTTAAATACAGACAGCCACAGAATAAAAATACGAAGCAAATTTAGAATACGTTCCTATTTACAAAGGATGTTATATCACAATACTATAAGAAATATTAATGGTGACCAGAAAAGGAGCGGGTTTTTTTTAAACAGTTTATTGATTCAAACGATAATATACCGTATGCAGTAAATGCCAAAGTAACCGAAAATGATGGTACCTATATTACAGGGTAGTTTCTTAAATTTAATTTTATACATGGATGTAAATATATATATTTAGCTGTCATATAAAAGCGAATTACCACTCACAGATTAATCCCGATACCTCAAAAACTACTAAAGGTCATGAAATTTGGTCACAAGATAGTTTGTGTAATATCTATGTATGTGTATTAGGTAAGCGTTAAAGAATTTTTGAATGATTTTTGAAAAATTATATTTTAAGGGGTAAAAGGGGGTATTGAAAGTTGTACAAAACTTTTTTAAGGCACGGAATACGATTATGAACTATGACTGTGTCACTTGCAGGCCATCGCCTGCAAGGGGATTAAACATTGTGTGAATTTTAACGTTTGAAACTTTGCCGATAGAGGTCATATTTATTTTGTGGAGACGATAGTTCGTAAGCATATAGTATCACGGTGCGACCCATGGGAGCGGAGTAGTCTACACTAATATTATAAAGAGATTTGTATTTTTGTATGTAACGAATAAACTTAAAAACTACTGGACCGATTTCAAAAAATCTTTTGCCGTTAAAAAGCTACATTATCACTGATGAACATAGGCTACTTTTTATACCGGAAAAAGCGGATCACGCGGGCGGAGCCTGAGCAAAAGCTAGTAATCTATATAAAGGCAAATACAGTGAAACTTGGTTAAATGGGACCTGGATAAGTGAGAAACCTCCATAACTGGAACTCATGCTGAGGTCCGAAATCTTTGACACTGAATTATCTCTGTTAGTGGTACGAAGCAAACCTCTATATCTGGGATTCGTTCTTTCGATTTATCACCATAGTTACCTCTATAACTGAGACAGCGAGTGAATTTTATATGCATAAACCTCTGTAACTGAGATAGCATCGTTTTGTTTGTTTAATTACTTATTCTTATTCTACCTGAAATAACCTGTATTCAGATCTCTATTAATAGAACCCTCTGTAAATGAGACAGATATTTATTTATACCTGGATACCTGAGACACTGGGTAAGTGGAATACCTCTATAAGTGAAACAACATTGCAGGTCATTTAATGTCTCACTTAACCAGGTTTTACTGTACCACTAATTCACTGCTTTATTAAACACGAAATCTTAAAAACTACTAAAAGCTAGGATCATGAAATTGGGTCCGATTGAGTATTGTAGGGGCCACTAAGAAAGGATTTTTAGAAACTGGCATTTTAAGGTTAAAGAAGAGGCGTTGAATTTTGAATTAAACTTTTTTATGGAACGAAGTACAGCTGTGAAATATTGCTTATTAACAATAATGAGAAGTTGTTTCACATTTTTGCAAAGTTCCACATGCAAAAGTGAGGAATTAAATTTTAAATTTTTAACATTATTAATGCGAAAAGTTGGATGTCTGTAGATCAATCACGCCTTAACGGCGAAAGAATTAGATAAAATTTGGTTCTTGTGAATTGATTTTGAATCCTTGCGATTTGTGCTCACAGGGCCCCACAGTTATCCTTTTTGTAGCTGAATTGTTATAAGGACTAATCGCTGAAGCTTGTAAGCCGATTTTAAAAATTCATTCACTATAAAAAAGTTATATTATCCCTTTCTAACATACGATATATTTTATTGTGAATTGTGACTGGTGTATACTATATATAGATTTTCTAGTCAATGTAAAAGTTATTCTCTGGAACTCCATCCATAACTTCTTAAAATGTGTGCGGCGGAGTTGTCTCCTGTGCTGATGCGCCTATACTGCTCCTCTTTCTTCTCCGGTATTGTGTCCCAATCTTGTAGAAGCCAATGTGCAACCGATCCCAAAACAAAAGTTCATCGGTCGAACCCTAACAGCTATCGTCTAATCGCTAACACCTTAATGATGAACGAAGTAAAGGAGCGGATCATAAATACATAGCTAATCCGCTACCTAGAGGATCACTCGCTGATCAGTTGACTGATAGTACGTCTTTCTGTAGAAACGATCAACAGGTGATCTTCTAACGTTCTACATCGCTGGGGGAGGCGGTTGACAAGCATGGGAAGCCTCTAACTGTAAGTCTAAACATTGCTAAGGCGTTTACTAGGGTCTGCCACCGTGGTCTTGTCTTTAAGCTTCCGGCATATGTGCTCCCCCGACAACCTGAGTACACGGATCTCCGGCTTCCTGCATAAGCATAGAATGCGTGTCCTTGTTAATGAGCATGCTTCACGACTCATGACAGTTAATGCTGGAGTACTGTAGTTAAAAATGCTTGATCCGATGTTAGGATTGAAAAAAAATTGTCACCATTTTAGTTATCTTTTTTATTATAGCTGATTAGCTTCAAAATCAATGTTGTAATCTTAAATTATGTAATTAAGATCCGATTTGATCTAGAGGGGCCGTCACGCCAGTCGTAAAACCTACAAGCCATTTTTTTCTATAACATAACAAAATTTGCGCCGGCCCCACTGCGAGTGGGATAAGGGTAGGTAGAAGACCTGCTTTTTAATATGGAAATCATCCATGACCGCGTCAGCTTTATCAGATTTCCCATAAGTATTTTCACCAGGACCTGATCACTACATAAGCCTATATATCCTACTATACAATCCGATTTTTTATGGTATTTATGTGGATCACCTGATGGTAAGTGATCTCCACCGCCCATGTACGCTAACAACACCAGGTCACCATGGGCGCGTTGCCAACCTTCAACGAAAGGGATAATTAAGGGATTGGAAAGGGGAGAGGATTTGGGCTTCCAAATATCCCACTCACCGTACGAAACGTAGCAGCAAGCCGCTACTTTAGGTCGGTTTTCTGTGACAGTGATAACGACACGGTCGAACCGGCCCACTCATGCTACAGACATAATTGTCTACAGCGTGGCTCTACCACTTAAAAAGATATATTTTCTAGAATGTACAGTACATAAAATAATGTTTTCCGTCTTACTAAACATGCGGGAACCACGGGTAAAAGCTAGAAATATATAAAACATCCTGACTCACTCACTGACTCATTAACGCCCTAGACATCCAGAATTTTGCACAATGGTTCCCTGGTTATGATGAATACAAAGATTATGAAAGGATACTTCAAAATACAACCCCTAGAGGTAAAATTGGTGGTTCAAAGTTTGTATCAAGAAATAACATTAAATAAAGATTGCGACTCGTAATTTCATAGGAGTACTCCTAAAACAAATAAGCAAATATTTAATTCGCGGTTTTTCCAAAATCAACCCCTTCGGGAGTGAAATAGAGTTGAAAGTTTGTATGGAGAAACAATTTAAATATACATTTCGACCCAAAACTTCGTAGAAGTACTCCCAAAAATAAATAAGTAAATAATTTCGATTGCGATTAGTGGAGAATCAGGTGTTCCAAAAGTTTGTACGAAGAAACGATATTTAACTGATTTTTCAATTGTAATTCGTAGGTGTACTACTCTAGGAAATATATAAGTAGTTATTTTACTGTAAGCGTTAAAAATACGAGGATAAATATATTTTTTCTTTTTAAATAGGAGAGGTTGGTTCCGAATAGACATTTATGCGGAAAAAGCCGTGGGCAAGAACTAGTTTAGATATAAAACTATTTAGGTCGCTCAATAAAATCATTGTACTAGTAAGTTAAAAGTTTAAAACATGGTCAAAGTTGTTAAATAATCCGACATAACAGTATCATAGCAATATAAATAAAAGAGTAGAGCTCAGTTTGTTCAAGTGTTCAGGTTATGTGGACAACAACAGCTTTTTTATTATATGACTTGTGTTATAAATAATGTTATATGTACCTAAACAGGACTGCTAATTATTACAATAAGTTCATAACAAGGTGTACAAATTTATCATATCTAGCAAGTGTATATAATATTGTTCCGAAAGTTTTTATGATAATTACTTTAGAATAATATTTCTAAAAATAATTTTACAGTTACAAATGTTACAAAGATGTATTATTTTATTAAACAATATTTTTAACTGATCTTCTCTATGTTTCAACAGTGATCCAACAATTTTTTTTGGAACTCATGGACAATAAAAAAGTTTATACATGGCAGTCCATTACATGATCCTGGATGCACAATGAAAAACAACATAATGTATAATTTTTTTTTAATGGTACCATTAATTAATAATCAATAATGATATGATATAAATGTAGACGGTAATTTCACATTGCAGATTTAATGTATATTATACAGACCAATGAATACATGGCAGTATGTACTTCAATCTATGAAACCAAATATGTCACATTTTAATGTAACAAGGAGCAATTCTGTCATGAGGAACAAACACCCTTGGAAACACTTCAGAGAAATTTGTCCAACAATTTTCAGGCCCGATAAGGTATTTTTTATGTGGTCGCTTGACGTCTTACTGCGGTAACTATAACGACGAGTACAGACTAAATCAAATTAAGCGTGCGCAAGAACTTTTGTAAAATTTCATACATTGTCTCAGCACGCGAATTGCGTATACTTGTGATGTTGGTATTCTTTGTTTGTGGCACCTTAGTAGCTTAAGTCAGTGGGTCCGTTAATTATCGCCTACTTTAACGGTCAAGAAAACATCGTAAGGAAACCTCCATACCAAAAGTTCTCCATAAGAATTTCGAAAGTATGTGAAGTCTGGTAGGATAAAAACATATGGTTATTATGATAGACAATGGATGGATACTACTAATATTGGGCTATAAAGCCTAAAACGCACATCCGCTATCTCGGGACAACGATAAATGTATCAAATATATTTTGTATGGGGATGCGCGCAATCTTACACACTGCAGCTGCTTTGCCAGAAAGTACAACTGGATACAAAAACTAGGTTAGTATGTTTTCTATGCTATATTTTGTATAGTGAAATGTTATTTATATCATACCATATCATAAATCAAAAGTTCTTATTTTTTCCATTACATACAATAAATTTCTGTATTTTTAGATATAATTCTGAAAATACTATAACAGCCAAAAAAATCTTAGGAACCCTACTTAAGACGCCTGGGGGGGTGACGTCCCCTGATCGGTGAACGCTATAACACGGATAGATCGCAAGATCGCGGATATTCGTGGAAGGCACAATACTATTATTGAGTGGTAGAGCGTGGCTCTACCGTGAATGGGCTGGCTCGACCGGGTCGTTACCAGTGTCTCACAGAAAACCGACGTAAAGTAGCGGCTTGCTGCTGCGAGTCGTACGGTGAGTGAGATATCCGGAAACCCAAATCCCCTCCCCTTCCCAATTCCTAATTATCCCTTTCCTTTAAGGTCGGCAACGCGCCCATTATTCTTCTGGTGGTGGGCGTACATGGGTGGTGGAGATCACTTACCATCAGGTGACCCACTTGCTCGTTTGCCGGCCTATGCTATAAAAAAAAAACTACTAATAAGGCTAGTCTGTCCATAATGTCAGTGGAAAGCTTATTTTTAGTACTATGTTTATGTTACTAATTTTGCTCGCGGTTCCGCCCGCGTATCAGCTTTGATCAGACAGAAAACGTTATCTTATAAACTATGCATTCTACTAGAAAATAGGATCGTATAATAGAAAATTTTGGCTTATGGTGATCAGGTCCCAGAGGAAATATTTATGAAAAATCTGATGCAGAACAGGTGTATGTATGATTTCAGTATCAAAAAGAAAATAGCGCCCACAAATCTAACTTCAGAGGGCCAATACTTGTATTCAAATACAGAAACAAATAAACCTTATAGAGTCACACATAATGCTGACCCTACCACTGGGTTAAACCTATATGGTAGGTAGGTATAGGTAGGATCAGGAACTACAAGGGACTTGTCCAAGAACACCCAGACCTCGCAATAAACAAACAAACAAACAATTTAATTGACATTGAGATTGAATTGCAACCGAATTAATATTAGATTGTGATTTAAAATAAAAATGGAATTCCACTTCTATAAACATTCAGTCCGGTTATCGAGTCGATAGTCGGCTCTACGTCAGACTCACTTTCACATTCACATTATTAGTATGGTAGTATATGGCAGAGACTTCTTATAACATTAAGTCCACCTTTATACTCTATATGTAAGTGTAGATAAATAGATTATCCATAGCATTGTTTTGTTGTCGATTGATAAGAAAGTCGATATTTAGGGGTCACAAAATACAATATAGATAATCACAATTCACAGTAAAGTATATTGTATGTTACTAAAGGATAATGTAGACTTCTTATAGAAAAGAGTATTTAAAATCGGTTTACAAGTTCCAGAGATTAGTCCTAATAGTTAGTTAATACAATTCAACTACAAAAAGGATAGCAGTGCTTCCTGTTTATTACAACTCGGTTACATCCCACCAGACCTGTCAGATAGAACCTGTGCTGTAGATAGAACTGACTATATACTCTAAGATACAACCTACATCTGCAGTGGATAACTCAGATTAAACCTCCATTGCTCAAGCCAATTGTGAAGTAATAGGCTGCAGTTTTGATCACTTTACCGAAACCAACCTTTGTGAATCACAAATATATTTCTTCAGATCTGGGTGTAGTGAGACCAAAAATCCCTTGTAGTTCTCAATACCCACAATACAGCTTATTTTAGTGTAAAATCAAAATTATATGTGTGACTGTTGGGTGTATTTATTATCTCATTTGTTGTCACACTTCAAACAGGTGTTTTGTAAGAGCTAAATTCTGTAAATCCTATAACTAGCCTAGCCACTTGTTGGTATTTATTATTAGTTCCTGTGAATTAAGTCAATTGGTTCAAGAAGTAGGTGGTGGTGGTGGTGGTGGTGCTGGCCATCTAAATCGTGCCTCAAGAAATACAGTATATCGTCGATGAAGTACCAATACCTCCTAACTGACAATTTAGTCCAAACTTACTTTTTTATTACAATAGACATAAAACTCATATTCGCATAGATTGTAGGAATTAACTCCTATTCAAAATTTCTTTATCAATAAGCTTCTTGAGCTATGTGAAAATATCTACTAAGTGATAGAATTCATTTGTTCGTATGTATTTTTTCTTCTGGTGTATATTTAGATTCTCAACACTTAGGAGGTATTGGTACTTCATCGACGATATGTGAATAGGTCAATTCTCCTACTGAATACAATTCTCATAAAACCTTTTTTTTTAAGTAAATGATTTTGCTGTAAAAAGGATGTTTATTATTTAGGGTCAGTATATATAAATGTGTTTTTGTTATTTTTTTCCAGGATATTTTTTTTTGATAACTCTAGATGGAAGCCAAAGAGCCCAACCTACACTTAAACTCAGACAAAAAACAAACAACCAACAAAACAATGTATCTACAATTTGGAGCCCGTAAAAAGTTATTTCTGGATAGCAACTATAGTTGGTTGTGGCGAGTTTTGGAAGAAATTATGAGTTTAATTGTATTGTGAATAGTATTTCAAAATTAAATATCAACCAATGAGCATTGTGCAGCACCATTCATATCACCAAATTCAGTTGTTGCAGATTTTTTAGTAATTTTATGACATAAAGAATAAATTAAATCAGCAAATAAATTATGTTGTTATCTTTTCAAACTAATAATAGCCCTACTGTCCTTCATGTTTTTGTAATCAACAAATTCAAAAATGTCATGTCAATATGTTACCTGATTTCTTATAGCAGCAACTGGTGCAAGTCCAAGTTGGTTTTGTCCTTGTTGTAAAAACTGATTAGTGCCCGGTGCCAACATTCCTGCTTGGCTCAAATACATCAAATGTTCTGCACTTTTGCCAATGCCGTTCATTGCTTGCATTGGATTGCCAGGATGTTGGTGAATGTCATATAGGCCTTGTTGGCCAAGTTGTGGCGCATTCTGAATACCCTGCAGTGGTGGCATCATCATAGCACTGTTTTGTATTGTAACATTGTTTCCCAGAGTATGATTCTGCATTGGTGCCAACTGTGTATGTACCATATTTGTAGTTAAATGAGCCGGATGACTTCCAATCACAGAAGGATTCATAGCCAATGTTCCCACAGATGACGCAATGGCTTGATTGATATATTGTTGTTGATTTGTTTGAGAATTTTTTAACTGTACAGCAGGCCCTTGTTGGTGCATATTATTCATTGTAATAGTTGTAGGATTTTTCCATTTATCTTGATTCTGGAATAGAATCATAATATTTACATAAATAATCAACACCATAGACATAATCAAAACAATGTAAATGAAATACCATTACAGAAACTATTTCAAATACTACTAGTACTTTTGAGGTTATGTTTATTGAAATGCAAATATTATAGTGTTGTTGCAACAAACAGCGATGGCAGCTACTAGGTGGGCCGTTAGATGAGTGTATACAAACCTCGGCAATAGTGTCATCGCCGACGGCCCAGCGTTGCTTGGGCGCTAGCGAATGCAGCTCACCCTCCTGGGGCTCTCGCTGAAACACATAGTGCACGGTAGCGTCGTCCTGAGCGCGACCCTGCGATGAGCGCGTGTTCTGCAAGCCTGCCTCGCCCACCTCTTCTTCCGCGCCCGTGCCCGGCCACTTCATTGGGCTACCGTGAGGTTCAAGCATTCAGTTCCAATCCACTTCTATTGTTCGCTATGGTAAACACAAAATGTCTCGCAATCTTCCTGTTTACACACGTCCGACGATATACTCGATCCCGCTGTAGCCAAATGTACAATAAAATCGCTTTACATGATCAAATTATACACGAACGACGGTTTTCAATGTTGAAGTCATTTAGCGAGTATATCCCTCTTTTTCTTTGTAATGACAGTAGCTTCAAAGCACGGTGACAGCCGCTAAGGAAAACCAAAATAATGCACGTACTGCAACGGTCGCCTTGACGGATCGCGATCGAAACAAAGGGGATATGTGAAATCAATGTTTTCGAGGAAACGAAATATGCAAACTTTAAAATTTTCTAGTTGTTATGGTTTTGCGGGTGTACTAACTTTAGATTAGAGCTATTTTGTCGGCGTCGAAAACTGAACTGAACAAACACTCAAAAATACACTATTCACACAAATTCTAAACAAAACGAGCACAAATATAATTACTATATGTACACAGGACTATTTACAATGTACAATTTTTACAAAAAACCCGGTTTATGCCATTGGCTGTTGTCGATACTTTCTGATTTAGAAAAGGCGACAAACATTCTTCACTGTCTGTCCGCCATAATCGGTCGGTCAGGCAGATGCGATGCGCGCGCAACGCGCAAAGCTATACTATAAACATAAATACATAATGCTAAAAACGTTCCTTTTCTCGAAAAATAACACAAAAATTTAGTAATAATTGTATACAAAAAGCGACTATGTATGTATGTACATAAAATTATTATTAATATATTGTGATATTTAATATATCAATATTGAAAACAAGTATAATATATGGACCAAATAAATTATATTTTGTTATCGTCTTAGTTTTTTATGTATCAGTGTTAAAATAAGTTATGTACTAAACTAATTAGATGTGCAATTGACGCGGCAAAGCCAAGTCAGCCGTCATGAAACAAACATCTTATGTGTTTGTATATTATTATTATGCCTTCTGTAGTCGTCTGTCTGTCGACGGTTACCATGGCAATTACAAACAGAGTACATTGAATATAATGAGAATAACACACGAAAAATGGGCAAATGTATTGTGAAATAATGTAAATCCCGTTTTCAAAACAATAACTTTATTAAAAACCAAAATAATATAATTTTTATAACGGAACTACATCGTCTGAAAATTCATAACATTGTTTGTTCCCATAAAAAATAAATAAAAATAATTATAATAAAAATATTGTTTCCATTTAGTGTTACCAGTAAAAAGGTCGTTTGGTTTTTCTCGTATTTATTAGAATTATGCTAGTGGTTTTCGCGATATAAATTTGATTCTCGTCTCGCACTCTCGCCTGATTCACCAACAAATAGTGTGTTTTTCACGTTCTTTACGACCATTTAATGCAGTGTTTCCCAACGTTTTTAGGCCATGCCCCACCTTAACATTTTTTTGTTATATATATTTTGTCACCGATATATTAAATCTCGTAATTACTCCAATAAATTTCTGTTTCACGGCCGAAATAAACACGAAATGAATTGAACTTGTTCTAAAAAAAGAATTGATTTGAATTTTAATTGTTGATTCTAGGGGTGTCGTCTAGTATTAAGTAGATCACTTACGATGTATAAGTAATGTTCTAAAAAAAAGAATTGATTTGAATTTTAATTGTTGTTGATTCTAGTATGTAGTGTCATCTAGTATTAAGAAGATTGATTACGATGCATGTTCTGTTGCAGCGATGTTGTCTTTTGGATTGTTGTTCTAACAGATGGCGTTAGTAGTACAATAACATGAATAAGTACTAAATTGTTAATATATTTTTTTTAATGGTTATAAAACTATATATATTTTTTAACATATTGCACATTTAGATATGAAGTTAAATTACTATGTTAAAGCACAAATCTATAGAGGTGATAGTTTTTTAGTAAAATGTATAACAAAGCTGCCCAGATTGTGGGATAGTGTTAGGGTTCGCTTCGCTCGCCCTAATTATTATTAGGAACTATTTAACTTTATTATAGTAATAAACTTGTTCAAAAAATAATTTTGTTATTTATACTTAGGTGGCCGCCGAAAGGATAAGTGCTAAACACACATTTTATTCAAAAAATATTTTCACATTTAGGCATAACTTCTTAATCCTTAAATGGTCGTCATGTCATGTTTTACATAGTGCCTAAAATCAGTTAGACATTTTAATTTTAGTCCATTTATGTAGTTTAAAAACGTACAACACAAAAATATGTTGTGGTATGACTGCCTCGGCGGCACAGTTGTTTTGCTTACGCGGTACATCTGCAGGTCTTAGGTTCTCAGGTTACGCGGTAGGTCTCGGGTTCGATTCCCGGGTCGCGTAAAGTGATAAGTCTGGAATTGTGCCCGTTATGACGATAGGCTCGCCCCCTATCATATTATGGGACGGAAATACTACGCTCGGCGAAATGTAGGTGTACAGGTTGCACCTCTATCCACGCCTTCGGGGATTATAGGCGTGAGTGCGTATATAACAGAAAAATATGTAAATATGGACTAAATTTAATAAGTAACTTGGACCAATTTTAATCCCGTCAAACTAAAATAATTTAGCGGGCAATGCGCAGCCTTCATCCTTAATCTATCTACCTACATTTTGCGGTACGATCTTGTGAAATATGACAGTGTGACATATTTTTATGGCAGAGGCCAGCAAACGAGTAGTTCACCTGATGATCGGTCCCACAGCAATCCAGAGTATATCTACTCAAGATCCCCTGGGACCGTCCCACTTGCGCCGAGGAAGGTGACTGGGGAATTTTTATCGGTAGGTATCTACCTAAGAGCAGCGTAGAGTCTTTGGTTTGGCAAGGCAAGTGAGAGGTAGGGACGTATCCGTAAATAGGATTTTAATTGTTACCCGTTTTTAACACCATTTTCTTTTTGTCTATTCTATCAGATCCTAAAGATCAAAGTGATAACAAAAGTTTACTTTACAGTCCAAGATTGAAATTTCACCTTCCGATATGGATGTTGTGGCACCGCAATTCACTCGTAGTTCCCGATACCTACAATACAGATTTAACCTTGTTTCGGGTCAGACCTATGTGTGTGACTGTTGGATGTATATTAATATTAAACCTCCGAAGGAGAACGAACATAGCGGTTGGGAGGCACCTGATTCATACATATGGTGAAAAACCTGTTATAGCGGTTTATACTGAGGAGTCCAATTGCCGGCGATCATATGTATTTTAAAAAGTTACTTCAGCCCAGCATCATTCTGGTAGCTGTTGAGTAGTCATTAGACGGTTTGCTTGGATAGCCCATCGATTTATGATTGACTAAAGCCTAGACTGGGTTAGTCACTCTTCCAAGACAGCACAGCAGAGGGAGGCCAGTTGAGGTTTGACCTCTCTGGGGAATACCAACCTTACTACATAAGTATCTTGTAATTAAAATTAAATATTTATAATTGATTAAAATCTACTCTATATCAAATGGTCAGTGGCCAACCTAGAGTCAAAGATTTCAAGCCCCCTGAAAGCCTCTGATTTGGCTTTACAACTGCTATCGATGATAACAGCCAGGACTGAGTTTTTTACTTACCCTCCAAAGGATGGAGACGCTCAGTTGAAATAACACTAAGGGGTTTATATAGACTGACCACACCAAGCTTTGATTAACTCACTAATTGTTTACTTATTAGTGAGTGCAACTGGCTATATGCACCTCATTGATGAAATAATAAAATGAATCAAAAAGGGTTTGACAAATATTTGTCATAACGCCTATTTCAATAAAAATTGCTCCCATTAAACATTTGTTCACAAAGTCTGTACTCCTGGAACTACGCCATAACCTCACTGGGGGTACCATCCACAGTTTGAAATACAAGGGTATATAATAATAACTAGAAACATTATGTAAAGTTACTTATATTTGAAAAAATATTTTAATGGTGTTCATAGTTATAATTAATAGTGGTATAAAATTAAGTTATATTGGTTTAATTTTAAAATGAAGACCAATCAGAGAAAACACCAAGCACTTGAGATCTTGGACTAAATAGTAGAAACCACGAAGACCCTCTGGATCACGGGACTGGTTTACATCTACCAATGACCCAGTTTTGGATGTGGTAAATGAAATGTGCTCTTCACCAATGACTATTTCCAATTCCTGAAATCAGAACAGGTTTAGTTTTGAAATACGACATATCGCATGGTATGGAAAAATATTGCTATTATTTTTATGTAGAATGTATGGTTCATTTTGAGTAGGTCATTAACCTAATTTCGAAGTTTTAACAATGAAAGATAAATAGTTTAATAATAGATAAATAGTTCAGATTAATAGTTTTCAGTTGTAGTTCTTGGGAAATAAAATTCTGGGGACAAAATTCTTGGAAACAATTCCCGCGCTTAGAAGCATAAGATAGTAAATCATATACCTGTCTGCCAACTCGGTCGGGCTGCGGCCACAGACGGTCGTCTTCGTGCATTATTTCTGAATCAACTATAACTCTTTTCAGTTCTTCCATTACACAAGGATGAACGTACGCTTCTTTGCGAATCATTGTGTCGTTTTTGTAATTAGAATTGTTTGCGTATCGTAGTTTACCGTCGGGACGGAACTCGAATTCGAGAAATTCATGACCGAACTTTCCTTTGTGTCCGACATAATAGCGTATATAGAAATCTGTCGACATTGCTGGCAAATACTTTACAAATTCGCCAAAAAAAATCACATCCACAAGTTTAAGTGAACAGAAGCAGAACAACGCATCTCCACCATTTGGCGTTTACCACTAGTTTATTTGTCTCTGGTTTACCAGAGACTAGGGGTGCTCGATATGTATCGATATGTGATAAAATATCGATACATTTATTTGATATATCGAATCAATGCGATATTATCGAATCATTGGAGTCGATATATAATATCGATATATTTTATCCGATATATCGAAATATATGTTATCCGATATATCGAAATATATCTTATCCGATATATATCGAAATAAGGATATCGTAGAATATTTAGGAAAAATCATCAAAAATATCGGATGTAGATAAAAAAAAAAAAAACAACATCACATACCAGAATAAGTATTGGATGTCTTTTTTTTTTAGCTTTTCGATATTATTTTTGTTAATCAAGTCTTTTCCTTCACACAATTCGATATATCGAAAATATCGATATTTTTGACCGATATATCGATAAATATGGATACAATATTTCGATATATTATATCGGAAAAAATATCGATATTTTTTGTACATGAACATCACTACCAGAGACAAGACCTTAGATTATCTATTCCATAGATAGGACCATCACAGAATGATTTCCCTGCAAAACGAGATAGTTATATAAGTAATTGAACGTGTTAGACAAAGATGTCTATATAATATTGCTGTCACGTTCAGCGTAGCCTATAATTTTGTGTTTGTCACGCTGCGAAGTTTGCCAAACAAACCATAGCGTGATTGTTTTCTGGCCTTCCTGGCGTTTTTAAGGTGTTTATAGCGATTATTATTAGTGTTTGTATTAAAATAGTAATCAAATCGTATTCTAATGATGGTTGGGTGTAGTATTTTTGAGTGTAAAAGCCGTAGCGAGCGACAAAATCCTGGTGTCACATTTCACATGTAAGTACCTTATAAAATCTGTTTCTGGGAATTAAAATAGTTTCAGATTGTGGTATTGGCGAGTATTTTCACAAGATTTTGGTAAAATTGTTACGAAAATCTTATTTTAATGCATAAATCTAACTTTATAACCTAAAAATAGTGTTGCCGGTTACTAAAGCTAAATGCCGATAAATTATTATTAAAGTAGATAATACATTATTATTATATGTTATATAATACTCAATACTTATTTCCTGAAAGAAGTGAAATTTATCTTCCGTTTTGTCTTATTTGCAGGTTTCCTAAAGATCCATCACAAAGAAATTGGTGGATCCAAGCGACCGGTGGAATCAATTGGATACCAACTAAAAATGCTAAGATGTGTTACCTGCATTTTTCAAGGAGTATGCAAGTCACCAAAAAATAAAATTAAAAACTGATTTCGCAAAAGATAGAACGTATCAGAAATTTTCATACAAAATTAGTTAAATTTAAAGGTCAATGAAGGGGCGTGTTAGCAAAACGACGCGCTATTACTCTCTCTAACACCGAGGGTCGCAATAGAGCACAACAGAAGCTTCGCTTCCGGATGTCATTAAAAACTAGACATCATATAATATCACGTTAATGCCGACATGTTACTCATTAGAGGAAAAAGAAAATGCTCTATTTATGTCCTAGCAATGCATTCACATGATTTGGTACTACAGTTGAAATACTTATATCGTACACTAATACTTATATTTGCTTCAATTTGACCACACCTTAGAAAGTTATTAGCCCGTGTATCACAATTTGTGTTAATAAATAAATTAACCATTCACATCTTTTTATTACAAAAATTAAGTGAAACCTAACATTTAATTCACTATCCCGTAATTTTAATAACACTAATTGGTATTATGAATAATAGGATATTCACACTATTCGTAGGGTACACGCGATTTTTTTAAATTATTTTAATATTTTAATTAATGTTGCATATAAAATAATGTGTAAATAAGGATATAGGGCAATATACTATAAATAGCCTTTAATAGTATTTTATTTTACTTTTAAGAATCTTCACTAAAATATAATAAAAAAAAAAAAAAATTATGGATTTTTTTTACATTCTGACAACACAAGCGCTGGGTCTCTCTGTCTCACCACAGGCTACGCTATGGCCGTATCTTGTTCATATTTGATCTGAGGACAAGACAAGTTTCCCTTAGTAATCTGTGCCCTAAAGTGGCCCACAGACTACTTAGAGATACTATGTAATAGTGATGCGACTCGAGTCGTTGTTTACTCGAGTGAGTTTGTTAAACCCATGTTCGCGTGAAAACAAATTTGACTCGAAAAGGTTTGCACTCGAGTTACTCATTGTCTACTGATTATTTAAACTACTTATGATTATTTGATTAATTAAATTAATATTAGTAGTTCTCTTCGATAATGGAATTCATTCATAATCACGCATTGCTACTTACTATATTGTGTAACGCATAGACTAGTAACCATAGACTACAGAATTGTAGAGGTACAGTTGATCCGTGTGTCAAACCTTTTCTTTCCGACCCAGCCAAGATGGGTGAGTAGTTTTTGTTACTGTGATAATTTTAAATAAATCTTTAAATATCTGCACGAGCTAAGTTTGGCGTGAACATAAAATAGTGTTAACTATTTATGATTACCTCATAAATGTTGTTTTCACATATATTTTGTTTATCTCATTAAATATTATTCTGTTAATGAAAAGTGATAGATACTTTTTAGTGTTGTGATAAATACATCATGTGTTATTCCCTTCAGGTATTAGCCGTGATCACTGGCATAAGCGAAGGGCTACTGGGGGCAAACGGGCCCCCATTCGTAAGAAGAGGAAGTATGAGTTAGGTCGCCCGGCTGCCAACACCAAGGTACCAACGAGACATAACCTATTTTGAATCTAAATTAGCTAACGAGTATTCTGTTAAATATATGTGCTGAACAGTGCACGTGTTGTATAAGATACAAATTTATAGTGTTGTTTTTTAATAAATTATACATTACCCTGAGAATAACATTGTGGTTGTATTTCAGCTTGGTCCCCAGCGCATCCACTCAGTGCGGTCTCGTGGTGGCAATACTAAGTACCGTGCCTTGCGTCTTGATACTGGAAATTTCTCGTGGGGTTCAGAATGTAAGTACCGTACATTGATTTTTACTACAATTCGTGGCCATCTCGGCTAAGCAAGGGTGTTTATTTTGATTTAACCTATCATGCTTAAACACTATTTTAAGAAATCCATTAGTCTATGTAATACTTTATCAGCTGTTTTGTTTTATCTTCCATTCAAAAACTCAAAACATTGTCGTGTTATGTCATTCAACAGTTCTAGTTCTCATTTTATATCTTTTATTATATATTTAAAGACAGCTTATTAATACCGAGCATTATGAGTCTTAACATCTTGTGTTTTGGAGTGTTACCATAGTCCAGTGTCATGTAGTACTTTGTAATTCAGTGTTTCCCAATGTGGGGCCCATGCCCCACAGGGCCCCACAATTTGATAGTTAAGGGATAAATGGACTCGATACGACTTTAACACTTTCGCTTTGGGTTATTTAAATGCTATGCTAGATATCAGTGACAAATTTAACAAAAAAATTTAAGGCATGACCTAAAAAAGGTTGGGAAACCCTGTTGTAATTCAAAGTTCTGTTAGGTATTTTTTCTGTTTATCAGCAGCAGTGCCCTGCTTGTTTGGTTATTAATGTTAATTAAAAATGAGACAGTTTAGACATTAGTCCACATTGGCCTAATGTGGGTTCTCAGCTAATTATTATTTATTTATTTAAACTTTATATACATATTATGTATAAAGGCGGACCTAAGTCTACCCTTGGGTGATGCAGAGACGAGATAATGTGGGTGTATATAAATTATATTAATTATTAGGTATGCAGATTTCCTGACAGTGTCTCATTCACCATTAAAGTGTGCAATAATAAACTATGAATACACAAATCACTAAAAAAAGTCTAAGGTGCAAGCACTTGGCGTTGGTTTCGAAACTGCGACTTTTGTCTCTGTAGTTCGTATCGCTTGCCGATGAGCTATTGCATTTTTTATTACAACATTAAATTGATCAATAAAATATCGCACATTGCAGGCTCCACTCGCAAGACCCGTATCATTGATGTTGTGTACAATGCATCCAACAATGAGTTGGTCCGTACCAAGACCCTGGTGAAGAATGCCATTGTTGTTGTGGACGCCACACCGTTCAGGCAATGGTATGAGTCGCATTACCTACTGCCCCTTGGAAGGAAGAAGGGTGCCAAGCTGGTGAGTAGGTCTTTCTTTATGCAGTATATATTTATTTAGAATATTAAAGCTGGCTTTGTTCCATTGCAAATATTGTATCTGTTGTTTTTAAGTAAATGGAAACATTTATTTTCTTAAGGAATATATTATATATGGGTCACTGATAAGATAGTCCTATTTGCACCCTCTTCAGTTTGCTTAAAATAAATGTAAAAAAATAACAAATGGGTGCTTTATGATGTTGATAAAAAAAAGCCCCTTTTGGACTAAAGTAATTTTCTGGATGATTAAGAATGAATCTTAATCAACACACTATTCTATTTTTAAAGACATGAGTAGGTTAAGGAATTTGTTTACACAGTTCCATTAAAAATAATTAAGAGCTGTTGTGCACAGAAGAATCGACAATGCAAGCACAGAGCATATCTTGGGGCAACATTTAGTCTTTCTTTAATTAAATTGGTTAGTTCTGTCATAAGATGAGTATTTTTTCCAATAAACAAGTAGAATAAAATTAACCTATGTGATAGATGATGTTGTGCATATGACGTCATATTCTGAATTGATAATATGTTATGCCTGAAATTGATACAAATTATTGGATATTTTAAATAATGAGACACATGTTTAAAATTTTCCTAAAATTCCGCGCGCAAAAGGGAGGTGGATTGAACTTCGTAGTCTCTCTGTATAACTTTTGAATACCTTGACCAATTGAGGTCATATTCTATGTACTGGTTACACCTCTGGCTACAGCTGCGGGGATTACAAGAGCGATGCGTTACACGTGCATTCTGAATTCGAAGATTTCGAAAATGTAGCACATCGAGACAAAGCTAACTATGTTAGGCTTATGAAATTTATTAAATAAAATAATACCCTATTAAAATGATGATTTCTTTTGCGTGTCATATGAATGTGTTATGGTACCATACATGCAATGATTATTTAGCATAGCCTGAATTATGCTATGTTAAGGTTTTCTTTAGCAGTCTTGTCAGCTTTTATTATGTTGTATTATTTTTTCACAGACTGAGGCAGAAGAAGCGATCATAAATAAGAAACGCAGTCAAAAGACAGCCAAAAAATACTTGTCTAGGCAGCGTCTTTCCAAGGTTGAGGGTGGCCTTGAGGAGCAGTTCCACACTGGAAGATTGTTGGGTGAGTAGTAACAAAGTTATAGTATAAACATTCATCTACATCAGAGGTTCCTAGATTTTTTTTCTCATAGACCACTCTCAAAATTTAGCTGCTTCTGCTGGACCCCCTGCAGTTACATTTCTACCATACTCCCAAAGCTTGACTAAAAATTTGAAGATAAGATATAACTAGATTAACTAACGACCCCTGGGGGTCCACCTGGACCACTTTGGGAACTAAGGGTCTACATAATGGTATTCAGTGATGAAATCGAGAAGTTTTGAAATTGCATTACGGACTGGTACCGTTTTGGGAACAGTCTAGCAATTGTATGATCTACTCGTCATAGTTACTCTGAGAAATTGATGTCTATTTATTTAATATTATTATGTTATATTCTGATACTAATGGCGTAAAATGTTTGCAGCTTGTGTGGCGAGTCGGCCGGGTCAGTGCGGCCGTGCTGATGGTTACATCTTGGAAGGCAAAGAGCTTGAGTTCTACCTGAGAAAGATCAAATCCAAGAGGGCGAAGTAACATGTAATGTATAAATAAACATAAAAACACAATATTTCTTTCATTTATTACAACCTCTCAAATCTTAAGTTATTTTAATAATAATAATATAAAAATAATAATTGTCT
The DNA here is from genome assembly GCA_949126905.1 of Amorpha juglandis. Classification (NCBI taxonomy): domain Eukaryota; kingdom Metazoa; phylum Arthropoda; class Insecta; order Lepidoptera; family Sphingidae; genus Amorpha; species Amorpha juglandis. The sequence continues at coordinate 5,009,515 of OX421368.1, forward strand.
GTTTTATAAATAGGGTATTTGAATGTGTCTAATTTTTTATATTATTTTGTCAACACCCGACAATAATACTATGAAAATTATACTATTTTGAGAACGAAAAACTAAATTTGAATAAAAAAATTGGCTGCGGTTCATGTTTTATATATTGGAATAAGCAAGGTGGGCGCTAACTATTTTGATTAAGTGTAGGTCCAGGTAACACAGGGTACAAAAATAAAGAAATATAAATATATAATGTATATTTCCTGTTACTCAGTTCAGTACAACATAAACGTGGTACATACCCGCTAGAAGTTGGTAAAATTCAATTAGCGCACACTATTATACGGTTGCATGAATAAAGAAGCTGATCTCTTTGGTTTATGGCAATCTGGCATTAATAACAAGTTTGGACAATGGATGGCTAGTTGTGCGACGATCACAATGACCAAGTAGCAGCTATCAATGTCGGCTTACTAGATCGTTTATCTGTAGAAAAGCTAAATTTGAAGCCTTCGGGCGGCTTTACAACATTGAAATAGGTTGGCCACTAAACATTTTAAACAACACCTGTAATAAGTGTCCAATAGACGTTCTTAAAGACTTCAGTGGTTTTTTCGCATATGTAATACGTAATTAATTACATGCACATAAATAATATAGGCATACCGCTTCCACAAAATCGCAGCTCAAGTTCTACAAGCTTTTATTGACTCGTTCAGTTCATCTGCGCGGTTTAAGACGGACAGACGACATAGACCAAAGAAACATGAACAGCGAAGACGGTATTGTATCTATCAATTTGCTTTTCGCCAGAGGCGTCTTTACCGGACGTGCAGGGTGTGCGGTGCACACGGGCGCAGCGTTCTAGGGGGCGCCGGCCGAGCTCCACTCACACGTTGGCCGGGCATTTTCAAATGCACCTGCGCCCGTCTAATATGTTCTGTTTAAAAGATCCGTTACTAGAGGGCGCTAGGGTAATGATTGCACACGGGCGCTTCTGCTTTTCGCCGAAGTCTCAGGTTTAGGATATAAATAATGAAAAACGAGCTAGAAGAAAGTTATCACTTAAAATAGGGTGCACCCAGTATCACCCTGTGTCATTTTCTGTGACGTCTCAGTTTTCGGTATAAAATCCAAATTGCCTCCCCCACATCCATTCCTTATCAATATTGATGCCAGACTGCCGCATGGACATCTGCTGTAATGTGAATTGTGAACACTTCCACCGCAAGTCGCTGCGCGGTCATATCCGTGAACATATTCTATATTTTTCCATAGTTTTCTTTTAGCGACACGGTTACTGTACTTACTCCCTCTGACATATCCATAACTTGGGACGATTTTGTTTTTCTTGTATGAAGCGTTCACTACTTACACTTTCTGGCACCGACTGCATTTCGGTTGTCTCCTCCTTATTGTCAACGTTAAAAGGCGGGCCGTGTGGGAGACACGTTGCGGTGGCGTACGTCTTTACTACTGGCAAAAAACGTTGCGTCCGAGCCGCCCAAACAGTCGTGTGACCACAGAGTACTTATATTGGGCTGTGACCTGACGTCGCGGCACCGCCGTGCTCGCGCATCATCGACGCTGCTGGGACGCCGGCAACAAGTCGACGCTCGAGAGCAGCTTAGTTGGGGGGGGGTCTCTTTCTTACACTACTTTGCAAATTGCAACAATAAAAGCTAGTGTTTCAATAAATCTTTTTAGACATTTAAAAGTCGAGGCTTTTATGATTGACTTTGTTAAGGACTAGGTTATCTATGTTCTAAAGATGTACCAACTATCGAGCTACGTTTTTAAGATCTACAGGTAAAAATAACACAAGTGCAATATAATTATCTTTATATTATAAAATTCTCGTATTCAGTGGGTCTACCATTTTACCAGCCATCAATGATACGTGAATGCTTGCGTCCATCACGAAGTAGAGGAACGGATAAGTCGCGAAAAATGTTATCGGCTCACGGTTGGTTACGTATCCTGTAACAAAATCGGTGAAAGTTATAATATTGTATAGATAATTTCAATCATTATTATATGTGTCTATCACTATTGATTACAAAATGATGCGTGATGCTTCACATCGTAACGAAATTGTAAGTTTTTAATTTTTTAGTTATGTTAAAACTTATTTTACCGAAGTCGACAATTGAATCTTGGGTTCGTATCGGATGGCGGGCGTAAACCACGTGTGAAGGGATCGGACACTGCATCAGTATTTGATGGCTTCGGAAATCGAATTGATAATCAAATCATTCCAGTGACTTCATTGAAACTAGACAATGAAGTTGTAAGAATGAACCATACCAAGAAGCCACTATATTTATGTCGACCCATTTTCTTTCTACCTATCTATCACTAACTAGTATATATCAGGGTCGTTCCAAATAACGATCTTAGATTGATTATCCGAAAAGATCACAGAAATCAACTAATCAAACGAAGTAATTTGTACGCGAGGCCTTCAAACTATATTCTGATTGGCTCATTTGTGCTATCTATACGGAAAATCGAAACTAAAATCGATTATTGTGAACGGCCATTATTTTACAAACAAATTTACTAAATAAATATACCGAAGTGGGTATCTTTACCCAGTAGGTAGGTAGTTCAAATTTATCAATATTTGAAGTACACAATGGATCAAACTGAACTAGGGTTGGGCTGTCTGAAAACTGTGGCCCCTAGGCCACGACCTTTGTGAACTATTGGCAAATCCAGTACTGCAATGCCTGGAAGATTCATAACTCTAAAATAATATCTAGTCTGTTCTAAATGCCAAAGCATGGCATGTCCTAACTGAGTAGTGTATATTTTGGGAAATGTGCCATCCCGATAAGATCGTTATTTCATAATGCACCGCGTTCGTACATTTTAGCACATGTCCTTGCAATGTAAATGCTTCCGATGTTTATCAAAACAATCATGGAAATGAAATAATCCAACTGTGGCAACAGGAAACAATCATAAAGCAATTTTTTCAGTTAAACTCGTTTAAAAAAATGAAACTGAACACCATCTGTTTTTTTTTGTGGCAAAGCCACGTTGTAGTCAATTTGTCTACAGCATGAATAGGCCGGCTTAACCGGGTCGCTACCACAGTCTTACAGAAAACCGACGTAAAGTAGCGGTTTGCTGCTGGGTTTCGTAGGGTGAGTGAGATATCCGGAATCCCAATTCCTTTTCTTTAAGACCGTCAACGCGACCATGATTATTTTGGTATTGTGGGCGTACATGGCCGATGGAGATCACTAACCATCAGGTGACCCACTGGCTCGTTTGTCGGCTTATGCTATAATGAAATCTGTGAACAGTAATATCGCTGTATTATTGATGTAGCGAACAATTTTTCTAATTTAGCGATGTTATTTGCGTGGAAAATGCCCTGCTCCAATAGTACCATGCTGGTATCAATAAACGCAAATGCGCGTGTCGTTGCGTTACGCAACGAGGCGCGAGGCACTGACGCGACGCGACGAAGCCCAGACAATGGACGCTCTCGTCACTTGACACCTCCACTCACACTCTTTGACAACAATTATCCCAGCTCGTGTGCCGGAAAACTGGGCCACGAAAGCTTCTGCATTTGTAATTACAACGTGTACATTGTCATATTGCAAATGTGTTTTGTCATAGTGTGAATTACCTAACACATGTTTTTTTGTTTGTATAAGTACCTATCCTTCATGGCTGTCAATTCAATTAATTATGCTAAATCAATTTAGTAAATTTTCGGGGCGCATCTATATTGTTTGATCCAGCAATTTCCGCCGCCGCGTCGACCGGAGAGCACCGAGTCGTGACCGCGATGAATGACACCTTGCAGTCAGACCAGCCCACACGTCCGTACGATAAACCCATATTATGTGTACCTAGGGCAATTAACCGGCTCATGCTGGAACGACAAGGAACACGTTCCCACGCCTTAAGAAAACTATTGTTTAAAAATGTCGGAGTACTTACTATTCCTTTTGTGATCATCAGGTCGATACTTGCGAATGGCGACGGAGACTGCCTGCTCTATGCTGCGTACATACACACCAACCTGACTTGTCATTAGGGTGAAGTCGCGTTGTCGTGGTTCAAACACATTTCGGATGCCCAGCTGTTTAATTGCATTTTATTATTCTTCCATTGCTTATTAGAAGACAATTAATGTACGAAATATGTAAAGAGATGGCATCGGCAAAACTAAATGTTGAAACAGGGTGGTAATCACACTGGCAAGGAATTAATCTTTTGAAATAAGTAAGTATTGTGAACAATGGTGAGAATATATCCGAAGATTTTTATTACCAAAGGCCTGGTGCATGAAATAGTATATGGTGCAAATTAAATGGTATAAAATACATAATGTTAAGATAAGACTGAATGGCCTAATGCTGGTTTATATAAATTACAGCAAAATACATATAGGGGCACAAACTTTATGTGGTGATTGTTCGTTATCTAAATGGACCATATTTAAATCTGCGGGTTTTGTTTTGTATGTTTGGCGTTTGACACAGTTACAGCAACTGTGTCCCAAATTTTTATATTTACAACCTTTAATATAATTTAAAATTACTTACTTTTTGCAAGTCGGTGGTTAAAGTGACATGACCTTTCACAATAAAGCTTGGGACAGAACCCCGGACTCGTCGAGGACGCAATGCTGCGTAGATATCAGACAGGTCTGATTCACGGGCCATGCGAGAGAGCAGTCGTCCTAACTCTGTCGGTCCTCTTCTAGAAGGCAGCACCACCAGAAGATAGTACCGTTCGCTGTCTAGTGGCAAACGGAGAGCAGATGCCTCTAAGTGGGGAAGATATGCATGCTCCAACACAGTATCGTAATGCATATACGTTACCTAAAAACATATTTCTTATGTTCAATTATTACATGGCTTCAATGGTCTTATGGCAGCTTAAGTACTAGGTTAAATCGATGATCTTGGCTAGGACGCCCGTATCAGGCAATCTGAATTTGTATGTTTTTTTCTTTCGGAAAAAACATCGTAAGTCGGTCTGAATTGGAATTAGTGCAATTTTTTTTTATATTCCTTGAATGACGATTCGAGTAGGTCACTCGCCTGATGCTAAGCATAACACCTGCCTATAAACAGGAGCCACATATACCTCACAGCTCTTTGAATTACAAAGCACTGCATGGCACTGGACTACGCTTGTCACCCAAGATGTTAGGTCTCATAATGTCCAGTAATTTACACACTGCTGCTTGGCGGCAGATATATACAAAACAGTGGTACCAGCCCAGACGGCCTTTCGCATTACAACCTAGTATGACATGGCGAGAGGCTTGCTCTTTATCACACTTTGGGACAGAAATAAGCTCGGCAAACCGTAGCTACACTAGTTGCAGCTCTATGTACTTCTTCAGCGTAGAGATGTATGGAATTAATCCCTGCATATGTTAACAAGTAAAGAAAATAATAGTTTAAAAAAACTAAAAACACGCTTTTATAGAAAGTAACTAAAAAAATAGAAAATAAATTTGAAGAAAACAATGTATTTTTTATTGTAAAAAACGCGTGGGGTGCATGGTGTCAATAGTAATATATTTTATTGTATTGACATATATGAGTAGAAGGATTATCATCTAGATAGTATCTTAAAAAGCAGCCCACGCTTTTTTTTACAATAAAAAATACATTGTTTTCTTCAAATTTATTTTCTTTTTTTTTAGTTACTTTCTATAAAAGCGTGTTTTTAGTTTTTTTAAACTATTATTTATTTTTAATTTTTTAGTTAAAATAAAAATATATCGTAACGGAGAGTATAATTTTAAACCTGAATATCAAAAAAGCGCCATCTATTGACGCTCTTAGATACTACGATATTCCCTATAATTAACGAAGATCCAGAGAGTATAATTTTAATTCCCAACCCGAATATCAATAATTAATTAAATTAAATTATTATTATTATTTTATTATTATTAATATATATTTTTTTTTTATTAAATTAGTGTATTGTTGTCGGTCCTCGATAAATCTACAAAGTTTGAACGAAATCTGGCCGTTTAAAGTGGGTCAAAATCGCGCCCAAAGGAGTCGGTTACAAACATACAAACAAATATACAAACAAACATACAAACAAACATACAAACAAACATACAGGTGAAGTTAATAAAAAGCGTGTAATAAGAGAGTTATTTTGGTGTGAAACTTATTGTGATTTGAGTAATACTAACCTGTACGCTTTTCAAACCATTAGCTAAAAACATTTTATCATCTAAATTACTTGGTGGTAATTCTGCTGGTATATCAAACGACCTGTATGACATATAGTCGTAACTGTAAGAAGGATTAGTGAATATGAAATCAACAATAGATTTTTTGCGGCGTTCAAGGGTTTCTAACGTCGTATTGTTTGCGGTAGTGGTTAAAGACTCTGCCGTTGTCGTCGTGTCGATAAGAGGCGTGGTGGTTTGTTCTGTTGTTTCTGTAGTCGTCGTGAACATAGTTGTTGTCTCTGTGCTAGTTACTGTTGTACTAAGCACAGACGTTGTTATCGGGATGTCAGTAGTAGTTGAAGTAATAGTGCTGACTGTTACATCTCCTGTTGTTGGATTTTCTATTTCAGTACTGGTGGCTACAGCTACAGGTGTTGATATTTCTGATGAAGTTTCCTGTGTTGTATCGGTGGTTATCTGAACATTTGGAATTGATGTTATTTCCGTCGTTGAGAGAACATTTTGTTTTTCCATAGAAATAACTCCCGTCGTCATCATGGAAGTTGGTGATGTTGTTTCTATCGGCGTTGATTCCCTACTAGTTGGTGGTATTATTGTAGTAATAACAGAGGTGGTTATTGGAGTACTTTCTGCGTTTGGGGCTGAAGATGGACTTGCCGTAGTTGAAGGGCTAGGATCTATAGTTTCTGCATTTGGATTAGTCGTGCTTTCTGATTTCGGAGGAGACGATGTAGTTTCCTCACGAGGTTTAGTTTCTGTTGTCATAGACGCAGTTGTTAAGGTGCTGGTTGTAGTAGTAACAGATGATACATCATTCGCCGGCGCCGTTGTGCTAGTTTCATTTGTCGTGGTATTATTGTCTCGAGGTGGAAATGTTGGCAATTGATCATGGTCTAAGTCAAAACCGTAAAATCTCAATATTTTTTTGTAACTCTCGTGAAACGTCACATTTTCATTATTCAAAGCGAGACCTGCCAGGAATCCTTCTTCTGGAACGAAATAAGTCTGAAATTGGGAAAGATAATAATTATCTTACCAATTATTGGTAGTAAATGTATATACATATAGCGTTATTTGTCTTAAAGTTGCTTATTTGGCGCATGTGCTTTAACTGAAAATGTTTTAGTTAAATTACGTCCTATTGATAAATATACCGAGATTATTCACCGTCTTTCCAAACCAACCATTGTAATTAGCATATAGTATGAGATAGCCAGTTGCAAAAAAAAAACGTATATAAAAACCATAACGCGATCTCAATTTTAACGAGCGGATGTTATGTGGATTAAGTTGAAAGCAGTCGTTAAATACCGCAGTTCCCTCAGTTGTATTGCGACCTGCGGGCCAGATAATAATCTATTGACTGTGTTCATTGCCCTAGTAAATGTCTAATCAAAAGAAAGTAGGTATCATTATTGAAAATTTTGCAATAACCGTTACCGACCTACTCTTATTATATGTCCCACAAAATTGAGATGTGTCACAATCAATCAAAAATATATATAGTTTGTTAATTGAGCCATCGTGTATGAATTCAGCGATTTTGTTTACATAGAATTTATCACTCGGTATTATATTATGTCAATTTTTATTGTGGTGCACAAGCACCAAATGATGAATATTTTTATTATTCATCTACAAAAATGAATATTTTTTTAAATACTTTTTTGTACAGCAATCTTATAATAATTCAAACAAAAATAATGAACATGCAAAAAAGGGCTTCTTGAAGCTTTTAGTTTTATGTCCTTAGCATCTAGCCACACGGGAGGAAGCTAAGATTTAAAAGATTTAGTCGTGATTTAGGCACTTCAGTCTACACAGTACCTGATTTAGGAATTCAAGTAGCTGTTTGCGATTTCAATTTTAAGAACTCGTACCAAGACATTTTATTTCGTACCATGCCTTCCTAGAATAAGGAAAACCTATAAACCAGGTGTATATTCGGAATAATGAAGTATGTATATTCATTACACAACGTATTTACTTAACATCGGAATACGAGTTACCTACACCTACGCTCGATTTACGGTTTGTAGGCATATTAACCTACCTACAGATCGGTGTTTAATCCTAATAACGTGCAAGTCTTATGTCTCTGGTTATCTAATAGCGCACTGGTAAACATTGGTGGCAAATTGCAGATTTAAGAATTTCAAATTTGAAGCTCTACTCCTTTACGTTCATAAACAACATGATGACTCCAAGATTGCTCCTTTCATTATTTAGTAGGTCCTGTGCCAAGTCTGCTTGTCTCCAAGCGCTAATCTCAGTAACTATTGTAGGTACGAATGTTATGTATAGTCTCGGAAAAAATCGTAGATACCTATACCTAATTTTTACCACATAATTTATCACAATTTTTATCTGGTAATAGAAAATATTTATACGCAATTAGTTTTGTAAAAATATACTGCGAAAAAAATGAAAGTGTTAATTAGTACCAAAGGAACTTAAATAAAACTGTACGCAGCCTGATATGTCAGTAGTTGATTATCAAATAAAAAATACATTCCTCGCAAAATGTATGCATAACTCACTTTTAAAGTGCGATGTATATCCCTAAAGCCTATCCTCATAACGTTCCTGTTCCACGGTAGCTGAATTCCTCGCTGTAGCTGGTATGAGGATTCCCCATCCACTCCCTCGTACAATGCCACCAGTATTCCCATAAGTCCATAGGGTGAAAAGGCTATATTATTGTCGTTGAGAAAATTATGTTCAGCCAGCACTTTTAATCCGAATTGGTTTGTAACATCCACCATGTGAGTTAGGGGTGTCCGGCCGGTGTCCCATACTTTTATTTCAATAGGCACGCCGTACTCTGCGCTTTCAGTGACGAGGATACTCGCGTAAACGTAAATAGCCCGCGAGAAAAAGCTGACTAAGCTTAGGCTGCGCACGCGACCGCCACGGCGCATCGTGTCCGCGTTTGTGATCGCGCTTCGGTGACCACTAGCCTGCTCTGGCTTGGTTAGAGCTAATCTTCGTGGCTAATTAGCATTAAGACCCCGAACTCTCGGTGAATGCCCTCCGCACGTTTGGATGCTATACAAACCTCGTTTCTTTTGTTTCGAGACATGTAATGTTTTGCGTATAATGACCGTACTTGATGCGTGTAAAGCGAGTAGGTAATGTGTATACTTTAACTTCATCATTTACGGAACCCCCAACATGGGTTAGGTAATTTCTTCAAAACACGTCTGTAAAGCGATCCCCTGTTATTTATAGCAGGTACTCGCTGATGTCTGTCCTCAACACAGAGATATCCGAACTTTACTGAAGTAGAATACAGTCCTCAGTCGTCTGGAGTCAATGTGGCAGAATTCCGGGCGCAGCTATTTCTAGCAACTCTGGGCTGACAGAGTAATTGAGGGCCATACGGGCTTTGTGATCACTGCGTATATTGGCAGCGTAAAGCCTCCTTCTGACCGTCTATAGGCTAATTTGAACACCTCTTACTTCCTCGGGGTTATCTTGAGGTCGACACACGAAGCTTTGCTATTTCTCACCTAGCTCAGCCAGACCCATCGAAAAGAGAATCATGTGTTATTGGAACCAGACTCTTGATCTTGCTGCTGAGTTCCTGGACTGTCGAACAACTCACATTTAACCTTCCTTGACCAGCGCTATAATGTTGCTATCTGTCAGCCTCTTATCAACCATTTTGGGGACCGCTAAATAACTATTAAGACTGAAATTGTCGAGGAAATTAAACAATTTAGCAATAATAATGCAAAAGTGACAAAGTACTTTTAACACCACAGGCTGCCTCGGTGGCGTAGTTATACTGGTGCGCGGTACGAGTGCTATGCTGAGGTCTGGGGTTCGATCCATGGGTCGGGTCGAATAACATTGCGTTTTTCTATCATGAAATGCTCAGTATCAGCCCGGAGTCTGGAATTGTGCCCGGTATGGCGATAGACTCGCTCCCTATCACATCATGGGACGGCAATACGTTCTGCGAAATGTGGGTGTACTGGTTACATCTCTGCCTTCGGGGATTACAGGAGTGAGTACTTATGTTTGTATGTAAATCTTTTAACAATTCGCGCAACATAATGCATTGAGATCATATTTTCTCGACTAATGGCCGTTTTCAATAAACGGTCTTAGTTTGAATCTCCGGATTGTTCCTTTATATGAGCCATTATAGGTAAATAGAGTTTACAAATAATAATTAGTTTCATTTTTTCATTTTGGGGTTCGACTGGAGACTACAGAATTTAAATGCTTAAATTTGAATTTGGGATGATTTTATTAATTTTGTTCTTTTTTTATATCTATATTTTATTTTATTGTACTTTTTTTTGGCCGGCAAACGAGCAAGTGGGTCACCTGATGGTAAGTGATCTCCACCGCCCATGTACGCCCACTACCAGAAGAATCATGGGCGCGTTGCCGACCTTAAAGGAAAGGGATAATTAGGGATTGGAAAGGGGAGGGGATTTGGGCTTCCGGATATCTCACTCACCGTACGAAACGCAGCAGCAAGCCGCTACTTTACGTCGGTTATCTGTGAAACAGTGGTAACGACCCGGTCCAGCCAGCCCCTTCATGCTGTAGGCAAAACTGTCTACAGCATGGCTCTACCACTCAAAACCCATATACCCCCACTCCGCTCATATCCCTGTCTGTTTATAGAAATAACGTTAGATACGGCTGGATTGCACCATGATAGCTGTTAAAGTTAAGTTTTATGTCAAATTTGACGATAAAATTAACGCTGACTTTAACAATGACTGTGGAATGGCCGGAATGTGTTGCACAATCGTATTCTTGGGCATAGTTATAGTTATCAGGGTTACAAGTGAAATGAGATCTTATTTACCCCGAATCAGTGACAAGAAATATTTTTAAATATTTTTTTTTATTGCATAGGCCGGCAAACGAGCAAGTGGGTCACCTGATGGTAAGTGATCTCCTCCGCCCATGTACGCCCACCACCAGAAGAATGATGGGCGCGTTGCCGACCTTAAAGGAAAGGGATAATTAGGGATTGGGAAGGGGAGGGGATTTGGGCTTCCGGTTATCTCACTCACTGTACGAAACGCAGCAGCGAGCCGCTACTTTACGTTGGTTTTCTGTGAGACAGTGGTAACGATCCGGTCGAGCCAGCCCATTCATGCTGTAGACAAAACGCTGTCTACAGCGTGGCTCTACCACTCACAAAAATATGGCAATAACTAGATAAAAATTCAAATGACGCTGTCAATTGACTAATTTTGCTCAATGTAATTGTGTTTATATCTGCAAAAGTTTTATTTACAATAACGTGTTTGTGAATTGTGAGTATGGTAATATTTGTTTTAAACCATGGAAAACAACTTGTTTGCAAACATTATAAATTCTACAACATCTTTAGAATATTGAACCATCTGACAGCTATTTAACTTTAACAATAGCTTTAACCGGCGAATCTTTGGCAGTTACTGTTAACAGCTAAAGTTATGACGTAATCTATCATTTGTCAAATGGTGCAACTCATTTTTTGCTTAAGGCCCAGCACACACGGTGAAACGTAACTGCAACGAAACCCTTTTGAAATTATTGGTTTGAAACCAGTTTCAATCGTTTTCCACACACGCCGCAACCACAATCTGATGGAATTAGTCATACTCATTTCGCTTTTGAGAACGGACGTCTACAAAATGTTAGTGACGAAGACGTTGTGGTTATACAGGGTGTAGTGGGAGTGGGTTTGGGAATCAAACTGCCGGCTTTGTGTAACTTACTTGAACTTTAATCATTAACACTTTACATTATGTTACATGAAAATTAAAGAAATGCGACAGCGGGTGAGCCGACACGCGCGAGCATAGGTGCGTACGCGCAACCCGGAAGTTATCGGCCGACTGCCCTCGGCGCCCGTGCCTACGTGACAAAATGACGGGCGCGCGCACGCCACCCCTTTACCTGAACAACCACTCACAGCGAGAGTCGTTCAGGGGCTACTCCGCGATTGGATCGCGGAGGTAACCTTATATGGTCATGCGCGAAGGCTCCTGGAGCAAGCCTTATATGGTCACACGCTACATCCTCCCCCTCGAGTTCATAAGGCCGTCCACGGCGATGAACTCGCTCAACGCTCCGGTCCTGCCGACGTGGACGACCTCTTTTACGCCTAGGCATAACCGGTGAAGGAGGCGACCCATCTCTATTGTAATAGCGTGCAAGCTGAGACGCATGGAACTTGCCCAAGACTTCCCCAGGCGAGTCTAAACTTGATAAAAGGTAAGTAGTAGGGCTAGCGCGAGCCTTTACCACATAGGGTCCATCTCTTTTCGGAACAAATTTAGCGGTAACATTCTTAGCAGCGTTGCTAAGAACCCGAGATGCTACTGAAACCTTGTCACCTACGCTGAAAACCTCCCCAAGCTTACGCGATTTGCCAGCGTACTCCTTTCGGCGATCTTGTTGTGTATCTATTTTATGTTCCGCGAAAAGAGTAGGCTCTCCCCCTAGCGCGAAAATATCCAGATTTTTAACAAGGAGACGGGCAAGCTCCACGCGCTGACTATCATTAAGCGACGTCGCCTCGTCCCCCTTAGGTATATCTGCAGCTGCACATGAAGTTGAGGGTGACACGTCTTCAAAGTGTAACTCAAACTTCTGGCTACTATTTTCACCGAAGTGCCAGCTGTCATTACTAAAATCCAAAGCTAAACTAAATTTAGTCAGGAAATCTATTCCAAGCAAAGTGAGATTATTGTCCGAACCAGGAAAAACTAAAAACTCAATTTTCTTAGTTTTATATTTTAGCGTAACCTCAACTTCAGTGGTAAGTACATTCATTGTTCTACTTACACCATCGGCTAACCTAACAATTCTTGTTGCCGAAATAAATGGGTGTCCCTTACGCTCGAGGACAGCATGCAACGTGTGACTAGCAATACAACTCATAGATCCGGTGTCGACAAGTGCTGTACCACTTGCACCCAAAATTCTAATTTTTAAAATGGGACGACGAAAAGTTTGAGTACCACTGGTCTTGTCATAAAAAGTTTTACGATTTCTGTTTTTACCGAAAAAAGTTTGAGAACCACCGGACTGAGTTAGTGATGCTGACGCAATAATGTGTGACGAAGGCTTCCCCTGGCTCCCATTAATATGAGAAACAACCTTCTTATTACTAATATTACAATTATTGTAATCGAACATGAGACAATGTTCGTAAGTATTTATGTCACGCTTAACATCACTAATATCCATAACATGCTTATTATTATTACAAACACATTGACAATTAATACAAAAACATTTACGATTATTTTGTACAAAACAGTTAGTGTTAACATTGTAACTTCCTTTGACTTGTTTAACATTAAAAAGGCCATTACTTTTAACAGCACACTTTTTCTTGAATGCGTTATTAGCATTAACACTGTTTTTGTCGTTAGCACATATTAACTCGCGATCACTAGAGTTTATAGAATAATTACAATCGGAAGGAATAATACATTCCTGCACGGTATGTGCAGGGTTACCTTGGTTACTGTGTGTAGTGAACGTGTTGGATATCGCGCTTGATGTCCGGCCTCGCGATGCTTGCTCGCTCGCCTCATGCGCAGACCGGGAGCGCGCGGCGCGCTTCCACAAGGGTGCGCCCGCGCGTGCATTTATGCGCGGCGCAGGTTGCGATGACTTATTCGCCTCCACACACGACTGCGCGCTCGCCCGGGAGTCATCCGGGGCAGCAGCGTCACGTGAACCGACAGAAACAGAACAAAACTCTTTGCCCGAATTACACTTTTCACATTTGGAGCGTATTACGTTCGGGGCTCCGCAACCGTAACACTTTAACCCTTCCTCATCACTTTTCACTTTAAATCTCTGACAGTTTTCTTTAGTGTGCCCGCTGCGTTTGCAGTATACACAGAATAACCGTTTCGACGACTTTTCTTTCGATGGTAACTCGGTGGAACTCGGCGCGGTGGCGGCGGGCAGCTCGACGCGACTCTCTGTCGCGGAGGGCTCGACGTGCGCGTTCGGAACGCCTGTGCTCTTCTGTCCACGCGTTGAATTACTGAACGGCGGTCGTGACGACTTTGACTGTGGTAGTGTCTTTTCGACTGGAGTATCTTTTACCTCTTTTAGCGAATCAATATTTCGACATTTGAGAAGTAACTGCTTGAAAGTAGTAAAGCTTTGGGGCCGTTCAAGTATTACGTAAGCAGATTTATTGCAATTATTTATCCCCCCATCCCCCTTGTCAGCAAAAGTAAGCAAAGCTCTTACCCCCTCCCCCCATGCTTACGTAAACATTTGTCAATTAATGTATTGTTTTTTTAATTTTATAATGTTATAATTATAATTTGAAAAATAAGAAAATAGATTTAGGATAGAGATTATATTTTACTGAAACGGTATTCAACATAGAGTAAAGGACAAAAATATTATATCTTACTAACATAACAAACTTATTTTAAATTTTTGGTACATATATTAAATTCAAATTAACAGTCTTCAGTCCATGAAACCCGAATCCATGATTCTAAGTTTTCGATGACATTGGATTGCTTCGATTGCTGCTCAGTGTTGTGAGTCTGCTCGCTTTCATCCGATTTTGGAATGTCTACGTCATTCTCATCGAGCCATTCAACATCATGGTGCTCTAAATTTTGAATAATGCACATCAGTTCATTAGCACGACGAGCAGCGACTCTTACAGGTCTAACTTTCCTATCAGTGTGCGTGTTTACTTTCTTATGGATCTTTTCGATGTGACGATTTAGTGACTTGACGGAAGCATGATAAAGACCACACGTTTTGCATGTTCGACTTGATAGCCTCAATTGTACCGTCGGACAAAAATAATCGTATGGCATTTGCAGGAAATCTTTGAGTGAAGCACTTAAGCGTAGAGCTAAATTGACTGGAAGATTAAGAAATTGCCCTCCTTCATCTAAAACCAAGTCATCAACTGTTTGTTTTACTTTTACAGGTGGTGGAAGAAACCTGTTGTCTAGTAATCTAAATAGTCCACTTCTTGGACGACAGCATTCTGTATTTCTACATTTTACAATTTGGAGCAAGTATTGGCTTTCACGCACATGTTCTGAATACCATTTAATGTCTGGAAAATCAGGAAGATCTTGTTCACCTGCCCCAACATATTTTGCATTAACATTATAGCCATCAATTTCCATTGAACTCCATACTTCAGCTAATACTTTTCCTGCAAATTCGAAATTAGATCTTTCTAAATGTTCATCAATTGTAACGCCACGTTCATCCAAATGAGACCCAAAATGGTCATGAGGCAATATTAAACCAGCCAGTTCCCGACTAAGAGGAGCCATTCTGCGCTCTACTCTGTTATACGCACTTCTTCCGGGAGCATTGGTAGCTAAAAACAATGCATCGAGATCATGTCGCTTAAAGTGTTGTATAGCAAACCCTATGACTTTTTGATAACGCGGATTTTCATCTGGCCCTCCATCAACCGTCATGATTACCACTGGTTTTACTAGTCCATGGTCAGTTTTAGCTAATGGTCGAAACTCTTCAAGTTCGAGAAGCGTCTCGAAATCCTGAGCATGAGTATTAGCAGTAGATGAACTATGCTTTCCACTTCGAATAGCGATGTATGTCGGTCCAGAATATCCATCGGCTTGCGGTTGTCCTAGCATATTGGAAGTGATTTTGATACCAGCATAAACAGATGGTATTAATTTATGACGCTCAGCGATTACCCAATCGTGATCAGGCAATTTGATTCTATATTCCATGTGCATTAGAAGAGGTGCTTGCTTATTTGCCGCAGTTACGCCAATAGGGACTCGAGCTTTATCATCTTGAGATATGAAAAATACTTGATCTGGTCCTAGTATGGATGCTATGTTCTCTAAATAATGGATTGATGTTTCAGCGAACTTGCTATCTAAGTGGCTCTTGTGGTGATCAGTTTGAGCCCGAATGAGCTTAACAGGGACTGTCGATACATGTCTTCGTCCCTCTGCAGAATTAGATTTTCTGGGAATCAAACGAAGATATGTCCCACTGCGACTAATGTCAAATCCCATTTTACGTAATTCTTGTGTGAGTTCATCAAGAGTTTTTACGCTGCGAATTGATTCCGTTCGTCTTCTATCATCTGCTGCACTCCCAAATAAAGCTATATCCGCGATTGTTTTCAATAGTAAAGGTTGATTGCTTTCAAGATTAGGACGTCCCACTGAATCCCTCAGAGATAGTCTTTTTTTCATTTCTGGATTTTCATGACAAATATCTTCTAACTTTCTTTTCATACCATCCCTGTGTTTCTTCTGGGCAACTGCGTTTTGAACCTTCCTGTTTAAAGACTGTTTTGCTGTTTTTATTTCCTCGCGCAACTTAATGATCTGTTTATCAACTTCAGCACGGATTGACATAGTATCTCTGGCAGAATACAAAGCATTAAAATTTTTTTCGAGTAGAGCAATCTTATTTTTCATAGCTTCCTGAGAAGGTTTTGGTCTCTGTTTATCTGTATTTTTATTAATTTCGCATTGCTGTTGTGATTCATTACCGGTTTTTATTTTATCTTCTTCCTGTTTTTTAATATTTGAAGCTGGCTGTGTAATTTGTGTTTTTTCTGCAGGTTTACAGGTTGCCTAAAAATAAAAACTTTCTATGGGTTCTGCTAAAGATTCTCTTATTAAGCTACATAAATACAAAGTATGGCAATAAATATGGTAAATACAAAACCCTATGGCTTTAAATCTAATATCTTTAAACGAGCAAATCGTTCCGGTCACAAAATACAGGGTGTTATAGTCTATTCAAGTAGGTATTTAAAAGAATATAAACAATCTTGATATGTCTTTTTATTGAAATATGCAATTATAAAATGAGATATCTGTAAAGGTGCGTACAGACATCGCGAGGCTTGCGCCGCGAATGGTTCGTCTCGCATACATCAACCTGAGGCATGCTACGGCACATGTATACGTGCGAACCATTCGCGGCGCACGCCTCACGATGTTTGTACGCACCTTTATGTACTTACAGAAAAGCAATTTTTTAATATTGGTTGAGTTTTTAAATGAATCACAACAGATTTTACACAGTTTACAATTTTAAACCACATATTTCAATAAAAAGACATATAAAGATTGTTTACATTCTGTTAAATACCTATTTGAATAGAGTATAGTTTTCTGTAGGTATATATATATATATATATATATATACATATATATATATATATACATATATATATATATATATATATATATGTATAAAACTGACATCCTGTATTTTGTGACCAATTGACGGAATCAATTATAAGAAATAAATCTATATAATGAATATTACCTCTATACTTTAAGATAGGCCATAATATTTTCTAATTAGCAAAGAGAAACTTTTTGGCGATTTCTAATATTTCTAGTAGGTACTCATAGGTACCTAAAATGATTTCGTCACTCACCTTAGAAAAAAAATGTAATAAATTGGATTTATTCTTAGTCGCTGCTTGCAATTCTTCTTCGATTCTCTTAGATACAATAATATCTAGTTCCTTGTCGGATTTTGCTTGTAATTTATCATTTCGCCACACTTCGTTAACTAACTTTTGTACATTTTGTACTTTCGTACTTGTATGAGATTTTTTAAAACTTTCAAACAATTTTTGGTATAACTTGGATTTGTCTATTTGAAATGACATCTTATTTAAACATTAAACTTTGGATAATGGAATGAATGGTAACACAAATGTTAACTTGCTTTACTATGCTTACAATACGTCTACTCGCTATAGCAGCCAAACGAAACAATACACTGATAGAGGAAATTTAGACAAGTGAACAGCGCGCGGTAATTCCCTTACTCGGTTCTAAAGCGAGTAGGGGAATTACCGCGCACTGTTCACTAAATGTATGTATTACTTGCGGGAATCCCCGAAAATGCTTTTCGTTTTCAAGCAAAGACAATGTGTGGGTTGCCATTCGTGTAAAAAAGAAAATAACTACCGATGACGTAATCATCATCTAGACTCCCCTACCCCCCATGTCATCCAAAATAAGCAAAGCAAAGACCCCCCCGCCCCCCCATAGTGCTTACGTAATAATTGAACGGCCCCTTTCTCGCTCTAGTCGTTTTCTTATACGGCGCTCTAATAGTCCATAAGTCATGTCTAATTCCACTCTCTCACTTAGGTCACCGCGAGGTAGCTTAGCTAATAAAGCTCTCACGCGTGCAATAAACAGGTCCGTTGTTTCGGTGCCTTGTACTAACGAAAACAATTCTTTATAAATTCTGTATGGCGGGCGTCGCTCGCCAAACGCACTTTTGAGTTGTGTGAGGGCGTCTTCCCAGCTGTCTGTGGTGTCCTTTACACCCTGCCACCATACTGCGGCAGATTTTGTTAATAACATTGACAGGCCTCGAAGCGAATTCTCTTCCGAGATGTGAAGGCACGATTTATATGTCTCAATCGCGTCTATAAAACCCTCGACAGACTCGTCCGGCAAACCGCTAAAGCGCGCCTTGCATTGTGCAAAGTTTCCATTAACAGCAGAGACTGTGGCGACGGCGGCTGCGGCGGCGGCGGCGTGGTCGGACTGCGACGGCGTTGATGCGCGTACTTCACGCATAAGCGCGCAAAACTCAGTTTGAGACTGTTGTAATGTCGTTATGATAGACATTAGCGTCTCTTGGTTCACGGTGATATTCCCGTTCGGACTTGTTCCATCATCATTCACCGACGGGGACGACGACTGGCGTGCTCGGCGACTCCTCGGCATGATGAGAGACGGCGGTGAGCAGGTGAGCACTACAGGTAGGTATCGGTCGCTACCACGCGACTACGTAAGTCGTAAAAAGGGAGTAAGTCCTTGTATAACACCACAATGACGACTACCACGACAACGTAAATACCTAAACACACTGTAGTCACTGCGCGAACTAGATTTCGGGGCGCAGAAAAAGTTCACTTTTCGCGACACGATAATGAGTTCGTACCACCAAAAAAAAACCAAACTCCCAAACCGCACACGTTGGGCAGCCAGAATGTAGTGGGAGTGGGTTTGGGAATCAAACTGCCGGCTTTGTGTAACTTACTTGAACTTTAATCATTAACACTTTACATTATGTTACATGAAAATTAAAGAAATGCGACAGCGGGTGAGCCGACACGCGCGAGCATAGGTGCGTACGCGCAACCCGGAAGTTATCGGCCGACTGCCCTCGGCGCCCGTGCCTACGTGACAAAATGACGGGCGCGCGCACGCCACCCCTTTACCTGAACAACCACTCACAGCGAGAGTCGTTCAGGGGCTACTCCGCGATTGGATCGCGGAGGTAACCTTATATGGTCATGCGCGAAGGCTCCTGGAGCAAGCCTTATATGGTCACACGCTACAAGGGTTATTTTTAAAACACTGACAACCTCGCAGGAGTAGATTCCTATGGTCATTTGCTACTACTTTTGTTCTACGACTTTTCATAATTTGTTAGATTTTATTCTCATACAAAAATAATTATGAATTTAATTTCCGTCTTGAATTTTACCTACGCGCAGATTACGTAATACACGCGGCCGCGCGCGTCAGTTCAATGACCGGCCGCGCCGTCTCGATCGATAATACCTACACGTAGACGTACGAACACAAACACTACATAACAAAAACTTGTAAAATCATTTTTTTTCTTATGTATTGAGTTATGTCCAAACTCGTAGAACAAAAGTTGTTCCTTATAGGGTCAGCTATATGGCCCTGCGAGGTTGTCAGTGTTTTAAAAATAACCCTGTATATTTGTACCTACGACAAAGAAGGAAGCGTAAAAGAAGAAGTATGTGGATACATCCCTACATTGAGAAAAATATCAACTGCCGTATGTTTGTGGCTGCCAAAGAATTACAACAAACTGATAGAAATTTCATGGATTTTCAACTTCCAACACAAATTGAATGTTTTTATTTTCGTCGTCAGCCATTTTGGAACCAAAAAGGCGCGAAATCCACAACGAACGCAAACACCAGTTTCCTGCAGGCCGGTTTCATAGCAACTGATTTGCAACGCGTTTCAAACCGGTTTAAAAATGGTTGCGTCATGTGCGGTCTCTCCTTGGAGTCTATCGCATAAACTCAAATGAAACTCAAAAGTAACTAGAAGTTGCAGTTTCGTTGCAGTTGCGTTACACCGTGTGTGCTGGGCCTAACCGGTATTTTAACATGTTTGTTATTGTTAAAGTAAGATGGTGCAATCCAGCCTTAGTGTAGAGCGGTCTTAAGAACTAAAAAAATACATTAGGTAAAATTCTAATGTAGCCTGAAAACTATATTTTTTCTAAATATGTAAATAAGTCAAAATAAATACACTCAACAGTCACATACATATCAATACATAATATACGCGTCTGAAGGACTTGTATCCATGGACAAGAATAAAATAATTGCAAAATGGTTCCCAAGTAGGGATGGCGTATCTTTTCTAAAAAGATCGATTTTTAAATCGACTCGAATCACAATCTGGTGAATCGATTCACCATTCGGTGTGGATTCGGTGTGAATGTCCACACCGATATTTCAGCGTTCTTGTAAAGACTTGAGAATAAATTATACTTGACATTGGCGAAATACATAATAATTCGAAGCCATAATTTAAAAAGAAGAATATTTTGTCAAGTCTACTGAGATCCAAGCGGTTATGCTCATCATTAGTCAGCGATTACAAACGTATTTTTTTTTTAATTATTAAAGAGAGACGAAAGAAATTAAGCACACAGCCATCTCTCTAGTTTTTGAGTATTTTTTTTCAACATACAACAGTCACACACATAGTCCTGACCCCATACTCGGTTAACCTGTATCTTGAGTATTAGGAACTACGAGGGACATGCGGTCCTACAACACCCAGACCCGAAACAAATATTTGTGGATCAAACAAACACTTGTCTCGGTGCGGGAATCGAACCCACGGCCTCTCACTCCACAGCCAGCTACTCGCCCACTGCGCTACGGAGACTGTCAATTAACTTATTCTTTACATCTTTCTGATTGCCATTGAGAATGGAGTAGCTGCATAAGCGACACTAACGGGGCACTTGGTATTAACTCGTCATGATGAACTCTTAAAGGGGCATGTAAGACTGTGTGAGTTCGGGCTTCTCTGCGCTATCCTCCATGTTGAGTACATTCAACTAACAGTGTTATATATAAAAATTGAATGTTGATTAGAAACTGTGAAATTTCGAGTCACTGGATCGATTCAGTGCTCTATATCGATTTAGAACATCAATTTTGTTGGGCGGAAAATCGATTCTTCAATTAATCGATCTCAGATCGCCATGTCTATTCCTAAGGTAATTCAGAGATTGGCGTTGTTGTGGCAGTGGATGAGAAATCTATAATCTGAATTGAAGTGCGCTATTTATCCAAGTTGTTTTTCGCCTTTAATAATTTTAAAACACATACTAATGTGTTATTAATATACTACATACTGTAGGATTACTCACTTGGAGGAGAGAAAAAATTGTGAAATCCCAACCAGATTGCGGCCTGCTTGCTAGCTTCGAAAAGGTCAGTCGATTGTTTTATATGAATAAATGCTAAAATTAGCTAAAGTACATAAGGTTGGATCAAATCCCATTATCATCCACAATCAACTATACCGTACCTCTGCAATAAACTTCTTTGCATGTAGGTTTTAGAGAGCTCGATTAACTCTTCTGAAATCTGAAAGCAATCAATACTTTCGGTCTAAGTTGTGACTTTTGCAGATAGAGGGCTGGATATGGGGTGGAAAGGGATGAGGTGAATGACCTTTTTCTCTTGGATTCCTGAAAAGAAAATGCAATAACGAATTTTATAAAACCTAACCTTAATAGCTATGTACAAATACTAAAGTGTATAGTGCGTATTAAGTTGTACAATATAATAGGTATAGGTCATTGGGTTCTGTAGCCAAATGGCGAAATGGAACTCCTATAATTACATCCTGTCTGGCTGACCATCTGAATGTCAGTACTTCCATAGGTCACAGCCATTTTACGTGAAGACTATTTGCACTATATGGATGTAATAATATAGGACGGTAGGACTATGTTATGTACTGCTACACAAATAGTGAATTTATGAAATAATAATTATGTAGCTCTCCATATACATATCTCAGGGATGAATATTTTTTCCATTGCACATCGGCGTTTGTGGTATCATTGGATAGAATTTAAAACGTGAAGTGGAGCTTGGTAAATCACATTAATTTGTGATGAATGCTTGTCAAATTCAAGAAAAATTAGTCCTCAAAATTTTAAATCATACTGTGGAAATTCAAGGTAGTATAAATCAGGGTTCGAGGATATATATCAATGGATATATATCATGATATATATCCGATATATATCCGATATATATCAAGCTGGGTTTGACGATATATATCAATATTTTTTTTATATTATATTGTAATACAAAAATGGTTTAAAAAAATTGATGTTATTAAGTAATTTTTAGAGTTTGTTACTGTATTTCTACTTCCCAAATATAGATGGCGTGGGAGTAGTGTTAAAACATACTCCCTAATGGTAAGTTATAATCCATAAATGGCAACACTTCTGCCCTAAAAGAAGAGTTTATGGTTTTTAGTCGATTTCGCCTTATCCAAACACGAGTTTTTTATTTTATAATTTTAGTATGTGTATGTAACACATATGCATACAGTATTCATAAATAATACAATAAAATAATAATATGGCTTTCATACAAAATGGATATATATCAAACTTGATATATATCGGATATATATCATAAATATCCGATATTTTGATATTTATAATAAATATCGGATATTTTCGAACCCTGGTATAAATTGTAACATATCTTTTACTTTTTTTAAACTTGGGATGTTTATCCTATTGGTGCTGCCACACCGATGTTATAAAATGTTTACAAACATTTTCTAACATTAAATCTAACATTTTATAACATTTCTTAACATTTTATAACATTTCTTAACATTTTCTAACATTTCTGAACATTCTTCTTTGACGGCTTCTTTGACGGCGCCGCTCTCAAAAGTACCGCCGCCTGCGGTTATAAAATGTTAAGAAATGTTACAAAATGTTACAAATTGTTAAGAAATGTTTACTAAATGATGCTGCCACACCGGTGTTATAAAATGTTATATAACATTTTCTAACACCGGTGTGGCAGCACCATATGAAATTATTTACTGTACTTAGTCCTACATGCATTTGGACAGTTTTTGTAAATGAGTCTACCCTTCATTGTCATCCATGCACTAGTTAAGAATAACCTTTTTTTGGTTTAATTGTGACTAAAATAGTAGATCATAGAAATGTGCTTAAAAGACTGATATTTTAGACAAGACTGATAGTTTTTTTTCATCAAAAATAATAAATTATGTCTCCTATAAAAAAATTATAAATTCATTTAATTTTACAAATTTAATTCAAATTAAAATACAAAATGCAGGATGTTTCTATTAAAAAAAATCTTTAAAAATCAGCAATGTGGAGAATTTATTTTCACTGCACACCATTGTTTAACAAGATGAAAATCTGCAGGCTTTATGTCAGAGGAGATGCTCTCACAATACATTTGATACTAGACCTACAATGCCTTGTGGATATTAGAACTTTTCTAATACAATAGTGATGTTTTATTTTGGAGCAGCTCTATGTACAATACACTGAAAAATAGGGAAAATATTGATTTTAGGAAGGATACACATTAATTGATTTGATAATAAATAATAATAATAATACCATTTGGTACAACTGTTAATGTTCATTGGGTATCATACTGGAGCAGAATGAAAGATTTTATTACCTCACCAAAGAAAGAACCAGAGAAACTTGGTAGATTTATTAAAGAACATGTGGATAACAGAGGAGATATGAAAAGCCATTAGAGAAAGAAAAGAAATATTTAAAGTCAATGGGGACTACTCATACTTATTACCACAATCTTATATGAAAATAAAAAGTGTCATTTGATGGTTTAAAAACGAAGATATGGGCTATAGTGACAGCAAGTTATTAACTTAGATAAACCAAGTTACAGAAAAATGGCGATACTACTATGAAAATCATTACACCGACTCTTTAACATAAACTGCATCTACTCCAGCTATAGATGAGCATTGTAAGGAACCAAATATTCCCAAATCGGAAATCCATAGTGCACTGTGTAAGCTCGAAACCAAAAATCTGCTGGTAGTGACAACATTTTCGCTGAAGAACTTTAGCTTCTAGGGCCTAGGCCATCGAGGAGTGATAATAGTACTTAATTTTTGCTACCAGGAAATTAGAAAATGAATTACCGGACTGGATCGAGTTCCTCTTTATTCTGCTGCACAAAAAAGGTCACCAAGATCATGTGAAAATTATCGCACAGTGAAACTAATATCTCTCGCCATTAAGATAATAGTCTACATTGTAAATAGTAGACTACAGTCTTATCTTCATTGGTTGATACCCAAGCCAGTTTCAATGGAGCAAATTGTCAAATCATTGAAAAAAGCTGTGAGTTCAACAAAACAATGCTCATATGCTTCATAGACTACTCTATTTGAATGTGAGGTGAAATTGTCTGTGGAACATATTATAAGAAATGGACGTACCACAACACCTCATAGCACTGATCGCAAGTCTATACCAAGATGGTATCCCCATGGTGAGGGTAAGTAACATCATCTCAGGATTAATTAAGCCAGAAAAAGGCAAAAGACAGGGACATATACCATCTCTTATTCCCTTCAACATCTAATTATAGTGAACACATAAAAAGAAAAACCTTAGCAGAATGGGAGGGTAGTATTTCTGAAGGCGTTTTGAAGAACATCATTGTATCATTAGAGAAGGAGCTCACTGATCTATTACATAGAGTAAGAGTATGAGAGTGGACTGGTTGAATTCACCATCAATAATTCGAAACGAAAGTTATGCTTCTCGACAGAATCTGTCAACACTCTAGAACCAGAGAACTCTCTGACCTAGATTTGTTAGTGAATTTGTCTACCTTAGTAAGTTTCTGTCTAATATTGATGAAGTGAATGGGAAATCAAAGCCAATCTCCTGGCTGTTGGCGTGACCAAGTAATCACATTCAGTGGTCTCCCTGTGATAACCGCCCAAAGAAGCTGAGAATCGCCCATAATGCAAGCAGTTCATACGACGGCCACCTTTCAAGGAGACGACCTTCAGTAATGAAAAACACATTATAGAACCATGAAGCAGTCGTGAAATTGAGTAGTTTATCATTCCAAAATTGGCAGGATCCAATGTTATAAAATAGCGATTTTCCATCTGGGTAGATATGCCAATGTTACGTCTGTATATACCATCAAGCAGCAGTGTGTAAGCACTTTTGTATTCCAGTTTGATGAACATTAATTAAACCCTTAAAATTTTGGGCATTATAAGGCTCGTGTTAAGATCAATTTCAGATTTCGATTCCAATTCAAGAGTGGTGTTAGTGTTTATGCGCAGGCGTTTATCACCCAGCGAGTCATTTTCAATCCGTAATGCGGTAGTGTATAAAATTCATTTCGAAGGATGTGTATGTTTATTAATTTCACTAAACTGGTTACAAATAAGTAACATTATTACATCTATGTCTTAAACAAAACAAATTTTCCCAATGTATTAAATATTACATTGCCAACATTGCCAACCTGCATTAAGCCAGCGATGTGGACTAAGGCTAATCCCTCTCATTCAGTAGATGAGGCCTGTGCCCAGCAGTGAGACGTATATAATACAGGGCTAGTAAAAAAATATATATATTACAATTAAGGTCCATACAGAAATTGTAGGTGTGATAAGGCTGCATTATCAGTTTTTTGTACAAACATGTTTACCTTTTAAGGTATGATTTTAAATTCGACGGCATGGTAGGCCGTAGAGTGGCCGTAGCGACAGAGTCGCCCAAGTTAAGGCCATGCCCCCAGCAAAACGCCGCACGATCGATGTTTTTAGAGGCTATCTAGTTATTACTTAAAATAAATAATGATTAAAAAAATATACAATATATTTCTACAATCTGTCAGCTTTACTTTGTTCGATTCAAATTCATGTTAATGCTGATATATATTTTTAAATTGTCGTTATAAATGAACCATAAAAATGAGAAAAATGCAAAGATTCCGTGCGTCTCCTTTTCAAGTACAGAATGTTTTCAAATGAGATTAACATCACTAGATAGGCTATTTAATAACGAATATTTTGCCCGTTTTAAATTTTCGAAAAGACCAAAACCTGATTTTTTAAATCAATTATTCGCTGAATACGTGCATATTCTGCACGAAAACTCACACACCAAGTACACGATTTAGTATGACGCGAGTCAGTCAAGGTCGTTTGCTCACGGAAGGCCCTTAAGCGCAGCGTTAGACACAGTAGTACTACTGTTTTCTATCTTTATATATATAATTCTTCTGTGAGTGTGTATGTTCCTGAACTTCTCTTAAACGACTGGACCGATTTTGATGAAATTTTTTGTGTGTGTTCAAGGGGATCTGAGAATGGTTTAGATTCACAATTTTGTCCGCTGGACAATGTTTTTTTTATTAATTTTTAATTTATTAGTAGTTGTTGATTTTGGAATGTTCATTTTCCAGTACAAACTGTTCCTGGGTACTATAAGCGCAGGTATAAACCGGATGGTTGACGTTGCGAAGCTTGCCGTGATGACGGGTCGTATAGCGTCTAGACTGGACAGGGACAGGACAGGGACAGGACAGTGAGACAGGACAGTGAGACAGGAAAGTGAGACAGGACAGTGAGATAGGACAGTGAGACAGGACAGTGAGACAGGACAGTGAGACAGGACAGTGAGACAGGACAGTGAGACAGGACAGTGAGACAGGACAGTGAGACAGGACAGTGAGACAGGACAGTGAGACAGGACAGAGAGACATGACAGAGAGACAGGACAGTGAGACAGGACAGTGAGACAGGACAGTGAGACAGGACAGTGAGACAGGACAGTGAGACAGGACAGTGAGAGGACAGTGAGACAGGACAGTGAGACCGGACAGTGAGACAGGACAGTGAGACAGGACAGTGAGACAGGACGTTGAGACAGTACAGTGAGACAGGACAGTGAGACAGGCCAGTGAGACAGGACAGTGAGACAGGACAGTGAGACAGGACAGTGAGACAGGACAGTGAGACAGGACAGTGAGACAGGACAGTGAGACATGACAGAGAGACAGGACAGTGAGACAGGACAGTGAGACAGGACAGGACAGGGACAGGACAAGACGGGGACAGGACGGGGACGGGACGGGGACGGGACGGGACGGGGACGGGACGGGACGGGGACAGGACGGGGACGGGACGCGGACAGGACGGGGACGGGCCGGGACAGGACTGTCCAACCGGAGGGAGGTGGGAGACGACCTGACTTAGGTCGTCGAAGTCAATTAAATGTGCGACGGGCTACCTCACGTGCAATGGCGCAGTACCTCACTTAATTGCATTTAATGTAAATAAAACATTTGTATTAAGTTTTGACCACATTTTACACAAATATAATATGTAGGTGATACGAAGTTCACCGGGTCATCTAGTATTATTATATAATATATTATTTTTTAGATATATTGTCGTTTGCTGCTGCGGTTGAGCAATAGTAAATGACAACAGGCAATTGGTGCCGCCTATAACAACCTGTTTCACACAAATGCGATACGTCCGTCTTTGGCAATATAGTATGACGATTAAAACTACGAAACCGCGCGATACGAGATAAAGATTGCCCAGTGTTATTCCCACTTTCGTATTCGGCAACTCGGCAGGTTTCGCCGAATATGTGGAACGAGTAAAAACACTTCCAAACCTAAATACTACTATGCGACTGAATATGCTACGGTCCTGCGGTAGTCGGAATCGACACGACCAAAGTTTGCACCTGCACTACTGCCTGCATTGCACCTGCAGTTTGAGTTCTGCTGTCGAGTTTGAAATCATACCTTTAGATTCAATCAATAAGTTGGCTGGACTGAAGTTCGTCAGTTCCATGTTCTACACTTCCCGTCACACTTTAGCCTCTAAAAACATGGTTTCAATCCGGCCTAGTTATTCGCGTATTGTAGTTACATGGAATATGATTTGTGTTTAAACAATATTCTCATTATGACACTGCCTTGCCTGTGGTAAATGATTAAAGTACTAGAGGAATTAATTACAAAGAATCCATGTATAGGTATGATCTTAAAAAACACAATTTTTCAACTGTGTATCTATCCTGGGGTACATTATCAAAAAAGTTATAGCTCAGCGGAGAGAGGTACGGATTGTCGAGACGAAAGTCTCAGATCCGAAACCAGCCCCAAGAGCATGCGCCTCTGACTTTTCTAGGTTATGTGTGTATTAATTGTTAATTATCGCATGCTTTAACCGTGAAGGAAACATGGTGAAGAAACCTGCGTACCTGAGAATTTCTCTATATGAATTTTGTAAGATGTGAAGTCTCCCAACCCACATTAGGCTAGTTTTAAAATTATTATAACTACTTATCAATTTGTTGAATAGACGTAAAAAAAAATCCTGTTTCAAATTTTAGAATAAATTATGTATCATAAAGAATCAGTAACATGTTTGCACAAAAAAAGTGGCAGGTTGACAGTAATGTATTTATTTCATTAATTACCCATGACATGAAAACTCAAATACCCATAATCGGAGCTTCATTACAAGTGGTAGTTCACTTTAAAATATAGTTAATTCAATTTAAAATATATTTTTCATATATCACGATACAAAGCAAAAGGTGTATTGTCAAAATATTTATGAGAAATAAATATATATTAATATTGTAACTTAATATTTTATGTGCATTAGCATTTAGAGGTATTTGTGTAAGTATACAATGAAGTAAAGTGTGTAAGTATCTTATTTAATTATAATAACATTAATGAAAAAAATCGAAAATACGTTTAAAATATTTGGTGACATGAGATGATTTGTGTTCCAGCTGTGCAACGTAGAAGTTGAAGACTGCAAGAGTTAGCTTTACATTTGTGACGATACAGTTTATGGCAGTTTTATCGCCATAAACTGTCAAGTGTAGTGCCTCAAGATGGACCTCCCTGACTGCCCCCCGGGGACGGAGGGCTATGAAGACACAGTCGTTGAAAAACCCAAGAAACCTGAAACAGAAGGACCCATCACCAAGGTAAATATTACAATTTTACTCTATTTGAAAATGTTGAAATCATAGTTACACAAATAAGAATATATTTTTTTGGAAAAGCATTATTCTGCTCCTATGTTATGCTACTTAAATTGGAAATTATTTTTTTAGATGGGCAAGCATTTTTATTTGCTTCTACAGTTTTTTTTATAGTATTCATATTTTAAGGAATTAATCTTAGTTTTAGGTGATATGGTTAACAGTTTTCCAACTAACACCATTTAAAAAAAATTGCGTACTAGAGAGGACTTTATAATTAACCATAATTTTGGGCTATATTTTTATACTAGGTAACTGGTTCAATGACAGACACATTTGCACAGGAAATTTTATGTCTACTTGTTACAACTTACAAGTAAAAATGTCAAAAATAAAATGCTTAATGTGGGCACTATGCAATCAACAGAAGGACATAAACAGAATTGTGTGGTTTATTATGCTCTGTTTTTTTACCGTATTCCCGGAATCCAAACTTTAACTGAATAACATTAAAATAGACTATCTATGCATTAAAAAATGTACCATAACTTTTTACAACTCTTTTTATATGAACACAAGAACACAACATGGAAATAGTGCAACCAGTCACTCTGTATTTACCACTGCTAGGGTCTCACAATATTTACCCAACTTTTTCTTTTTCAATTCTTACACAAATAAACAGCAGGTGTAAATGGTAACCTTCAAAACGAATTTAATATTTTTGTGTACCTAATTAACAACTATTTTTAGAAAAGGATATAGCGATGTTTAAAACACCTTTCGTTTTAATCAATAAGTAAAATTTATAAGATATGAAAGCTACAATATTACACTGTCTGGAGTTTCATGCCGTAAAGATATGATATGATGTGGTACCACAAATGAAACCTGAATAGTCACTTATTTATAATCCTGATCCCCCATTGGGATCACCGTGGCGGTGTTACGGTTATTATAAACATAGACACAATTCTTAAACAGGTACATGACAGATTATGGTGTTTGGCTCGGAGTTTCCTTTTTAATTTTAATAATTTAAAATCCATTATGGAAAGAATTTTATAAATCAGGTAAAAAATGAATAATTATTAAGTTTAACGATTTAAATCTGATGAAAAGTGTAATTGTCAAATGGATCACGCTATTGTAGCTTTGTGTGCGAGGGAGATATGGAGTGTTTTTTACTTAATTTTAATTCTAAGAGTGTAAGTGGGCCACCAACATCATAGGCCCAAAGCCAACCTTATCTGCACGTGGTACACTCTGCTAATTAACGGATGAGGTAATGGCGAAACTTGGTGCCCGCAGGTGTTTACGGAAATCAGTTTCATTTTCGGATTATTCTTGGTTGCATACAAAAAATAGACATAGTGAAATACCCTATTAAACCTTACACTACAGTAAGCTTCTAATCCGCAGTGTTATTGTTGTCAATAGATTAGTATTACCATAGAGGAGTCAATAACTGTCGTATTAATGAATAAACTACGCGATGCTAAATAAAAATTCAGTCCTCTTTCCATCAGGGATAAGAACGAAATAAGCTTCTATTGTGTAACATAAACGAAGGAATAATCATTCTTATATGTTCTCGTGACTAAATAAAACCTCTAGGATATATGAAAACATACGATCATAATATTTTATCTACACTTATTCACACAGGTAAAGTTTGTAAGTTTGTGACTTTGTGTGTTCGTCTGAGGGTAATATCTGGAGTTATTTGTCTGTTTTCGAAAATTCTGCACCAATATAAAGTTGTACTTACATTCTCTTTTCTCTTTCATCTTTGAGTACTATGGGTTATTTTTCATTGTGATAACAGTCTTCAGTAACAAAATCATTCATACGAGCGCGGCGTAGTCGTGAGCAAAAGCTATGAATTTCTATTTGTTAGTTAAAGCAATATTTAAAATGGTTTCAAGTTGTGTCATTTGGATCCATTAATTTGAAAACAACTTGAAAGGTACAGTTACAACGAAAAATATTTCTAAACGAGACAAGAAACAATTTTTTTGGGAATAATAGGCAGACAATACGGCAATATTAAACATATTTAATCAGCAGTACCATTAGAAAACAATAAAATCTTTGACAGAAGTGGTATAAGGTATTTTTTTTGCGTCACTGACTTATTTCCCTTTAACAACTGCATAGAAAGGAGATGTTCGGAGGAAATCTTGCAAATTAATTTCTGTTAAAATTATGACGGTAGCGGGGGCGCTGGAAAGATTATTTACAGAGGTACAATTGTTATTTTTCACCCATTTTGAATAATACGCCCCGCCGCCGTATTACAAGGCTAGATGGTTTGCAGTACAACGCGGTTTTCTAATACGCCAGTCTGCTATTCAGGCGGGTGGTGATATGGATCGTGCCGAGCCAACTAAGAAAATGTGTGGAGACCATAGCTCTGAAGTCCTAAACATCAATTTTAATATGTTGAATGTGCAGCGGGGGTGGCCCAAGGGCTAACGTGTGTGTTAAACGTTATCGAACCAATACACATTTCCGAACGAACGTATCGCAACCACAACCCGACTGAATAAGAGACCGCGAAGTAGAAAACAGCACTGTATTGGAAACCGGCTAGCCGTCTTGTTATACGATTATGTTATACATTTTGGCTGCGACAATTATACATTCATTACAAATAAGGATATAATTACATGGCCTACTTATACATTAGGTATATAAAATTAGTAGAGTATATATCTATTTCGTGGTCATTAAATTAATGATGAATTAATTTTGCATTATTTTTTTTTATCGTTCATTCATTAAATTTCGCTCGCGGCGTCCATAGATGCAAGTAAACATAAACCGCGCATACGGTCATTGCGGAAGGTGTTATAATAAGTATTAAAGAAACGTACGTGGCTTGTGCTCTTTGCACACAATTTATTTTACATTATGCATGCCTTACGTATGCCGTTGGAACGGTAAGTACCTCGTTAGAGACAATTAATAAGAAGGAAAATAAATAAATAAATAAAAAACCACACTTTCAAATGTTTTATTTACTTTTAACTATCCCGAATACAAATATCCAGTCTCTCGTTGCTTCAATCAGAATAGAGACTGTGGCTTATACAGAGAAATGATTGACAGGCGGAGCAAGAGTTCCAAGAATACTTGAACAGTCAAAAGTTCACGCTCGAGGATGGTGAGGTTCGGTGCATGGTGGAGAGGCGCGAGCGGGACGGCGCCGGCAAATGGATCTACTTGTGCTATCCGTGCGCGGTGGTATGCAACGGCGAGACCACTTTACAGGTGATTTTTTTGTTAACCTCCAACACAAAAAAAATGTTTATGTATGTTTTTTTTTTATAGCATAGGCCGGCAAACGAGCAAGTGGGTCACCTGATGGTAAGTGATCTCCACCGCTCATGTACGCCCAGCACCAGAAGAATCATGGGCGCGTTGCCTTGGATTGGGTAGGGGAGGGGATTTGGGCTTCCGGATGTTCACACATAACCTCAACGATTATGCAAATATTAGGAAGATGCTTGTTTTGTTGGAACTATCTTTTTCGTTAGTAGTCCCATATTTTGGATATGATCTGATGAAAGAAACGGAGGGAAAATGGGATTTTCAAGTCGACTTTTGAAGTTTTTATATTGTGGGTATCAAAACTTACGAGAGACTTCACAACACTCAGACTTGCGAGACAAATATTTGTGGATTACACAAACATTTAGGATTGCGATAACGATTGTGTAAATCAAGATTATTATCTCTTTACAGACCCATATATTGGGAAAGAAGCACAAGAATAATTTGTCTTCGCGTCAAGTCTGGCCGAAGGACATCTTTAGTAAACACCCCTATGACCAGAAAAAGCCAGAAGGTAAAAAATGTATTTTCCTTCCTACTATCCTACTAATATTATAAACGCGAAAGTTTGTAAGTATGGATGGATGGCCGATGGATGGATGGATGCATGTTTGTTACTTTTTCACGTAAAAACTACTGAATGGATTTTAATGAAACTTTACAGTAATATAGCTTATACATCAGAATAAGACATAGGCTACTTTTTATCCCGGAAAAAGCGGATCACGCGGGCGGATCCGCGAGCAAAAGCTAGTAAACAATCATTATTTGAATTACAAACATGTGTGAGGAAGGAGTACATACTTGTTTGAAAAGTTAAACTTGATTTGTCCACGCGGGTTGTAGTTCTGTACGTACCTACCAATAAATTAATTGTAACTTCTGTACATTATGATTATGTTCAGAAGTTATTTTTTGTTTTTTTTATTTGTTTAAGTAAAGTACAAATTAAAGTAGGCGGAAGTATCCTATTATCTTAACTCTCAAGATGTTTTAATTTAAGATGTATTGTAAGCCATATATTAAACATAAAGTGTTAATGCTTACACATGACTCTTTATAAATAATTAGGTTCAGCAGCAGAAGACATTAAGCGTTCGGTTGAAGCGTCAAAGGTGCAAGAAGCGAGCAAGTACGATAGTTTAAAGAAAACACCGTGCGAAATTCAAGAAGCGATGGACCTTGTCAAGTAAGTATTAAATTTCTCGAAGAAGGTCCTTTGTAACGCAGTCAATACAAACAATATTAGCTGTGGTTTCGCTATACTCAATGTTAAAAATTCGTACCTCGGTGATCTGTTCTGATCTCGGTTACTATATGAACCACGTATGATATATGATCCTACTAAAATCTACGGTAGACAGTATGTTGTAAAATCAGATTTAATAAATAGATAGATAAAAGCTGGCAAAGAGCAACCGTACCAGGAACTTCCACAATATCAGACGAATTTAGTCTGTGCGTTGCAGATCTTTTATCAGATGGCTGTATTTCCAGGGAGTCCTTCTAAGTCAGTGTTTCCCAACCTTTTTTAGTCCATGCCCCACCTTAACATGTTTTGTTAAATTTGTCACCGATATCTAGCATTGCATTTAAATAACCCAAAGCGAAATGGTTAAAGTTGTGTCGAGTCCATTTTTAAATTGCCCCCCTTAACTATCAAATTGCCCCCCTGTGGGGCGTGGGCCCCACGTTGGGAAACACTGTTTTAAGTTCTACATACCAATAAAAGCAATCTTCAAGCAGAATAGAGTACGAAGCCTGGAGTATGCACTGTGCATGTTCGCGAAATAAACAAACTATAGTAACGTGTTTTGTTGTGTGTCAGAGTGCCGATCATCGGCGTGGAGTACCTGATCGAGTTCCCTCCGGAGCAGGAGCACTACAAGTCATCGTACATGTGCACGCTGTGCACAAAGTTCGGCCATCCACGCACCATCATCAACCACATGATCTGTTTCCGGCATCAGTACAACTACCTGGTCAGTGGCGCAAACTCTTCGCTCTTTTTCACCGATCTATGATTAACTCTATTTGACCCTTAAGGCGCAAGTAACTGAGAATTCGTGAGACGAGGTCGAAGCGAGCACGCGGCCCTCCTTTAAAATATACAATACAATACAAAACTCGTTATTGTATAACCAATAATCACTTAAAATAATTTGGCATAGGACTACTTAATGTTTTGTTGTGCTGTCGTTGACGCTGAGGGCGTCTTTCGGTGCGCGGCGGCTTCTGAGCCCTGAAAGGGATACAAGGATGTACCCTTATACCCGCCCCAAACAACCATTAAGTCATGTCGCAAGCTCCTTGCGAAAACCGGATATATACTAGCTGATCCTGGAACGCGATCCACGCAAGGTGTGTGAGTCACCATGGCAGGTTTTAACACCATGTGTACGGTGGTCGCTATCAGGGCGGATATGAATATCCTGCCATCAGCAAATAGTAATGTGGCAAGCCGCAACACATATGCATATTATGTAATTAAAAAGTTATACTGTTGGTACTGTTTATGGGCAGGATTGGCGTTTATCACTAGATGACCGACCTGCTCGTCTCCTTATCAAGTCGAATTCAAAATTATAATTAAAGAAATTGTAATAATATTTTGCAGAGACGTCACTACCAGAAGGCGATGGCGCTGCTGGCACCGTACTGGCTGCACACCAAGTACCAGGAGGGCATCAACGTCATCCTGAGCCGCATCGCCAAGCGGATCGAGGAGAAGTACGGACGCATGCGCCCGCTGCACATAGACAAGGACGAGTTCGACAGGGAAAAGTAAGCCCCATAATGTACGGTCATAATAACATCATGTGAAGTGGCAGCAGGAGGGTATCACCGCCTCGCCAAGCGGATCGAGGATGGTAATCGCCACGTTTGCTCATAACAATAGCAATACCACTTAGAACACAATCATAAAGTATTATGCGACATTGCATTGCGCCCAACCGAACCGATAACCGATGGGACAGAAAGGTTCTGTAATGGAGGCCACGTACTGGCAAGCGCAGCGTTGGATGTCCACCTATAAGGTGGACAGACGACCTGATAAAGGTCGCAGGAAGTCGCTGGATGCAGGCTGCTTCCAACAGGTTGGTCTGAAAATCTTTGGGGAAGACCTATGTTCAGCAGTGGACATCCTGTGGCTGATGATGATGATGATTAACTTAATGTAAGTTAGTCATCATAAGTTAATTTAAATTAATGATTTATAGTAATTTATAATAATATAGACCATATTGCCTAATTGTACATGGGAAATGATACATTTATATTTTTTTTATAGAACAAGGAATTTAACCTACTTTAGCCTAATGAATTTAGCAAAATAAAAACAATATCTCAATATTTTCTTGATGTGGGTTGAAATGTTATTGCATATTTGTATCCATATGAAATTTGAATCATAATGCCCACAATGGTGCTTAGACACTACTGCAAGCGAGACCTACCGACTAACTAGACTCTCACTCGACGTCCCGTAGTATATGTATCTCGTATGCTAAATTATTTTATGTGATTATTGGTTATACAATAATGAGTTTTGTATTGTATTGTCCCTCGAGCACATCAGGGAATTCTCGGAAATTATTTTATTTAATAGCAGAGGCCGGCAAACGAGCAAGCTCTGCACCTGATGGTAATACTAAGTACTAATACGCCCATAATAGCAAGAGAACGCATTGTCGACTTAAAAGGGATGGGATAATTAAGGCGATTGTGTAGGGAGTTGGGATTTGGTCTCCCGGATATCTGACTCACCTCCCTACGGTACGCAGCAGCAAGTCGCTATTTAACATAGGACTCCCCCAAAGATTTCCAGACCGACCTGTTGGAAGCGGCCTGCATCCAGCTACCTTCCTGCTATCTTTATCAGGTCGTCTGTCCACCTTGTAGGTGGACGTCCAACGCTGCGCTTGGCAGTACGTGGCCTCCATTCCAGAACCTTTCTGCTCCATCGGTTATCGGTTCTGCGCGCTATGTGGCCTGCCCACTGCCACTTGAGCTTGCTATCTGCTTAATCTTAATTAATCTTGAGGTTCGCTTTAGACCTTAAGTATTGGTGGCCCACTTACACTCCAAATTGATTGTGGTAACTATCGTTAAACTTGTTCGTTGTTAATCCCATCTCGTTTTTTCTTCAGGGATGGCATACTGCAGTGGATCTACCATGACTACCATTTCTCTGAAAACGATGGCTGTAGTTTTGAAGAGGTGGTCGATATCGACCTGATCTTGACACTGCAGAAAAACGAGAAAACTACACCCCAAGGCTAGTACACTAATCTATATTTAATTTTCTTTTGTATAAAATGACATAATTGCAGACAGATAATTATATGTTCGTGAGGTTGTAAAAATGTGGTTATACAGTCAAAAAAACACTGAATCAATGCTTCTCTGGAATGCGCTTCTCTGAAAATCTGCTCTCAGACTTCCAGAACATTCTCGTATTATGTACTTAGATACCATTCTAGAAAAGCTCATACGCTAAATATGTATTTCTGCAACTCGACAATAAATAATTACTGATTGTTTGTTGTAATAAAATATATAAAAAAAAATACCATATTAAACATTTTCGCTTTCTTTTTAGGCACGGACAAGGTGACGGGGAAAAGGTAATTATTTCATACAAGTAAATTATTACTAAGTGATAGGCTCTCGTATGTAAGAAGCCGTCTGGCTTTGTTTATTCTTCCCGCTGAGCAGCAGGGTAGAAGCACTTTTGAGTTTCGGTTTGAAGGACGTTGAAGCCTGTGAAATTACTGGGCGTTATGAGACTTATTTGTTGGGGGTGACGAGCGCGGTCCAGTGCTGTGAATAGCTTCACATTTGCAATCACAAACTTGCTTTTGTTGGTTCTGGTGATGGGCTGGCGTGGCGCTTATCATGATGCGAGTAAGTTGCTCGTCTCGTCATTCAAGCCAATTAAAAACAATACTATTTTGAAACTTTGTAAGCAACCGCCTTACAGCGAAGCGAGCATTATTTTGAATTTATTTATGTTTTTAGTGGCAAAAATTCGGAAGCCCGAGATCCGTCTCCACCCAAAGTAGCAGCGCCATCCAAACCGCTCTTTAACAATTTCATGGTGAGTTATATACATGTATTGTTTTTTTTTATTTTAATTTAATGCAAACAGTTATCATTATCTCATTATCATCTCGACCTTCGCTTATTATAAAATGGTGGTTGATATAATATGCTTCTTACTGATGATAGGGGCAAATTGATTGTTAACGCAGTATACGGATAATACAGTAGATTGGCATATTCGTTGATCTACTAATTAATTAATTATGAACACCAAGTATGCATTTTAGTTGCACAAATTAGGCCCAGCATCATGAAGTACTTAAACAAAACGGTTCGTACTATCTAAAAGTTAAGTAAAAGACATGTTTCGTTTAATTTTTTGCCTACCCTCTTTAGATAATAATTTCTTACATTTATGCGAATGTTACATAATAAAATAAAACTAATTGAAGCAGATTTTCTCGCGGTTTTTTTATTTTAATTGTGGTCTTGACGTTTCGAAGACTTTTCAGCCTTCGCGGTCACGGGGTGGACTGAGGTGTAGATTGTCCCAAAATGTTAATGTTAAATCTACCTTCAATTTGAAATGATTAGTTTTTATTCTTCTGCGTAGATCGGACAAACCACAAAAACGAATAAATTAATGTGATCAAATGTTAATCGCGATAGTCACATTTAAATTGTTTTTCTATAATAATTTATAAATTAAACCATGTTTTTGAAGATGCAGATGACAATTTCAGTAGTGACGTGGATCACTAAATTCGATATATGACGGAATGTCAAAGATCTTTGTCTTATTAGTCTATCATTAAAGCTATGCGCTTTGGTTATTTTCGGAAGTAGATACGAACACGTGGATATAATGATCATATTGCTACAATCGATTATGTTCTTATTTTTCCGTTGAGTAACTGGCCATATTCCTCTTCTTTTTTATTTATGGCTTGCGCATTATTATGCATTTTGCCAGTGTCAAGTATAATTTATTCTCAAGTTATTTTTACAAGAACGCTGAAACACGGGTGCGGTCGATTTCAAGGTCTTGCCGGAGTTTTGGTGTTCACTCCTTTCAGTATGTACGATGCTTAATTCACTTATTTCAATGTTTCCATACACTGTTCATCACCGTCAATGTTTATTGAACAAATCCACACCACTTTTAAGCAATAAACACAACTCTAAACTAGTTTATGAAATAAATTAAAATAAGCGATGAACTGCACTGTCAGAATTCCCGCCAAAACTCCTGGCCATATTCGAAGTGTCTGACATTGATTGCACATCCGTACCAGCTCGTTTAAAACTAAGTCTCGAAGCATACAACTTTAGTCGTAGTAGGTACTGTACATTACATCAAAAAGTTTAGCACAAAATACTCTTAACTCTCAAATAATTTTGATTAAATGTAATTGAAAGATATTTGATCAGTTACCACCATTATGAATGCGTTGTAAAGGTACGGCGCAAGCGAACTCGGACTCGCCGTCGACCGCGGAGAAAGCCGCCCGGTAATGTGGCGGAGGCGGAACAACCTTCCACCATTCCTGCCTCATCACCAGACAAAACAGAGGTCCGAACCTCATAGAGGTGCCCCTAGTGTCTTTTCACACGTCCCAGTTAATAACGGTAACCGATATAGGTTATCCATTCGTATAGATAGGGATTACGTTGATGGCGGTCAGGGAATGGCAGCGCAATCTGCTTTATCAATTGTTTGTCATGCCCCGATCATAAGAAGGTAGTCTCCATCTATAGAGGTTGCTAAACACCTAGGGCTTTACTAATAAATTTTGTATACGAGTGTCATACTTATACAGTATTTTGTCTCGCTTCTTCTTATAATAAATGTCACTCAACATAGCAAGACAAAGTATTGTATAACTATTACCAACATATACAATGTTTATTAGTAAAGCCCCTAGTATTAAGCTTCTATGTACATCTGCTCTATCAGCAATACTATGCATTACATTTAGTCGGGACGTGAGAAAAGACACTTCAGCCAGTTACTTTCCAACTTTCATTCTACTATACTTTCTCCGAGCGTTGAACGCAGTAGTCCAGGAAGATGTTAAAGTTATACAAAGTCTTATTTATGTTAAGTGTGATTTCCACACTTACCTCTAACATGTCGCAGGAAATGATAAGCAATTGTGCGGGATGTAACATTTATTCTCTTTTAGAGGACTTAAAAAAAACTAAAAATTTGCTAGAAATTGATCAAATCTACATTAAGTAGGTAAACGGGTAATTTATATAAGAGGTAATGTGTAATTAATAAATAAATAAATACACCCAGCAGACTCGTAGTCCTGACCCCACTCTAGGTCAACGAATTGAAAGTATTGAAAGTATCAAAAACAACGAGGGCCTCGTAACACTCAGAATCGAAACATATTTGTGGATCATACAAATATTTGTGTCGGCGCGGGAGTCTAACTTGCAGTCTCTCGCTTTCACAGCTAGTTACTCGTTCACTACGCGGCCGCAGTAGTTTAATTAATTCATTATAATATGTAGTTTACCTCTAAATGATTAAAAAATTATTTATCAATGTACAACACCTAATAAAAATAAAGTTATACAAGGTGGTAGGTCCCCCGTATGCGAGAGGCCGCCTGGGTTGGTGTCACCGCTTTGTCTATTGAAATGTCCGAAGGACATTGCTGGGCATTATGAGACTTAATATCTTAATGTCTCGGGGTGACGAGCGCAGTTCAGTGCAATACAGTGCTTTGTAATTCAAAGTTCTGTATAGTGTTGATTCTGTTTATGAGCGAGCGTGGCACTTACAATCAGGCGAGCGCCTTGCTCGTCTCGTCATTCAATCAAATAAAAAAAAGTTTGCCATAATTATCATTTAATGTAAATATAGAAGAGA
Organism: Amorpha juglandis; assembly: GCA_949126905.1. Lineage (NCBI taxonomy): Eukaryota > Metazoa > Arthropoda > Insecta > Lepidoptera > Sphingidae > Amorpha > Amorpha juglandis. Next base: position 5,050,086 of record OX421368.1, read on the forward strand.
TGTATGAATGTTATCGTTATTTGCAGCGGTCGGCGGGTCGACAGGAGCGGCGCGCCGGCTCCGTCGAGTCGCTGTCGGACATCAGCGACGATGTCAAAGACGAACAGGACGACACGCACAAGCAGACCTACCCCAAGAAGTACATTTTTCTCTATTATTAATGGCTTATCATAAAATATCGATATCGATGATTTTGTTTGCTGGTGGGAGTATACTTGTATCCGACCGGATAGCGACCACCGTACACCGGTGCTACAACCTGCCATAATGGCCCACCTTATGTGGGTCGCGTTCCAGGGTCAGCCAGTGTATATCCGGTTTTCCCCAGGGGGCTTGCCCCCTGATCCTAACCCTTTTCCCATCCCTTTTTCCTTCCCCTCCCCCTTGACCCTTTGGCAGGCCGGCATGATATTGCCGACCTACGATGGACACATTGTTTATTGTTGGTCGACACTATTCTTGGATTGCGTTACACTTACCATCAGGTGTAGCGTAGACACTTTGCCGAGCCAGGATTAAAAAAAAAATAGACAACTCTATTAAGTTTTTATGAATAAGTGGTAGAGCCATGCTGCACACCTTTTGTCTACACCACCTGTTACCTGTTACCACTGGCTCACAGAAAACCGGCGTAAAGTAGCGGCTTGTTGCTGCCCTTCGTACTGTGAATGAGATATTCGGAGGCCCAAATACCCCTCCCCTTCCAAATCCCTAATTACCCCTTTCCTTTAAGGTCGGTAACGCGCCCATGTTTCTTCTGGTATTATAGGCGTAAATGGGCGGTGGAGATCACTTACCATCAGGTGACCCACTTAATCGTGGCGGACTATGGCCTAACCCCTCTTATTTAGTAGAGGAGGCCCGTGCCCAGCAGTGGGACGTATATAATACAGGGCTAGTAAAATAAGGCTATGTTGTAAAATGTTAACAGGAACAAACCGGTATGGAAGGGCAAGGGTCGATTCCAGCCGTACGCCGCGGCACGTCGCAGCAGGTCGCCGCGCCCGCGGTACCACGACAGGAACGCGCCCGACATGCGACCGACACCAGACACACATAACCCAAACAAGCCCACTGCCGTCAAGGTATGCTTCTTTTTATTAACACGCTTTTATTAGCTTCAGACGTATGTATGTTGGTATGTTTGTCTGTAACTTGTCTTTGAACGTGATTTTGACCTACTTCAAAACGTCGGATTAAATCTTGACATCGCGATGTAGATGTGCCAGTGGCGCCATCTCATGATTTTTTCTTGTCAACTTGTAGTTTAAATGCAATAAAGGTGGCGCTGGTTGTTTTGTTGTGTTATTTTATCCGAACACAGCAAAGTGACTGCACTATACCTGATGGTAAGCGTAGTGCAGTCCAAAAAACCAGCAACCATCGACAAACAATAAGTTTATCGGTGGTCACCAGAGTCATGCCGGCCTGTATAAATGCTTCTACCCTCTTCGGAGAGTGAAGAAGCAAATCGAGGGGCCTGCGACAGGACAAGCGGATGACCGATGCAGGCACAGTAATACAAGGATGGACCCATATACCCGCTCCGACCAACTATCAAGTCATGTCGCAAGCCCCTCGGGAGAACCAGATATACACTATCTGATCCTGGAACGCGATCCACACAAATCGTGTGGATCACTACGGCAGGTTTTAATACCATGTGTACTTACACCTCCCCTACATAATAAAAAACAGAAGTTAAAAAAAAATACCATGTGTATGTACGGTGGTCGCATCCAACTTATTTATTATTAGACAGATTTATAAAAATCTTTTAGCGATAGGTTTTGGTTCACGTAGTTAATGATTTTAAATAATAAAAATCGAGTCTACTACCCTTTTCTAGACTAAACAATGTGTTTGGGCGTTTTTAATGATCATACAATAAAGCACTAGCACACATATTAAAGTTAAACTTATTGTTAAAGGTACGACCGCCTAACTACAGCTACAAAATGAAACTGGCTGAAGATCAAAGCGCCACTGCCGAGGCCTTTGCTAAGAAGACATACGCTTACCACGAGAAAAACCCAGAAAAACATCCACTATACCCTGAGGAGTGGAAGAAGTTTTGGAACAAACGTTACAAAGAAATACAAGCTGGTGAGTTACTTTTTATATTTGTTTAGAGTTACTTTTAAGTTTTAGTTAATGGCTTATGCGATACTTGCGTAAACCTCTAGATCTGACATATGTATTCCAACTTACAGCTGACGTAACTTAACGACAGTGTCTAAGCACTTTTGCGTTTCGATCTGTAGGACATTGACGCCAGTGAAATTACTGGGCATTATGAGATTTATCATCTCATGTCTCGGGGTGACGAGCGCAGTTCAGTGCTATGCATTGCTTTGTAATTCAAAGTTGTGTGTGGTGTTGTTTCTGTTTATGGGCAGGCGTGGCACTTACCAACAAGCGAGCGCTTTGCTCGTCTGGTCATTTAATCAAATAAATAATAAATAAAAATACGACGTTTACATTACACTTACAATGTTGTTTACAAAAGTATACAATGTTGTTTACAAAAGTAATTTCTTCGATACTATACGACATACAATACCAAAACTGCCACTTCCCGATGGTTTTCTATGGGGCAGTGTAACTACACCGGCAGTATATATACCGCGACTCTTCCCCTTATACTCAATTCATAATTTTCCAGTACTCACTGCAGGCGAGTAGCCGGCTGTGAAGCGAGAGGCTGCGGGTTCGAACCCCGCACCGAGACAAATGTTTGTGTGATGCACAAACATTTGTTTCGGGGTCTGGGTGTTGTGAGACCGAAACTCTCTCGTAGTTCCTGATACCCACGACACAAGACTCGTATCTTACTGTGTGGTCAGGACTATGTATGTGACTGTTGGGTGTATTTATTTATTTTTTCCAGAGGGTAAAGATCCATCGAAGCACGACTTCAAACCCGAGTGGATACAGTTCTGGACGAAACGCATGAAGGAGATACACGAGGAAGAGTTGCGTATAGCAATCTCGGAGATATATCGCAAGTTGTGTGTCTCGCCGTCCGACATGAACAAGAAAGATGATCGACTGTCTGAATCCAAAAGGAGGAGCCCCGAGCCTAAACGTAGGACTCCTGAGCCGAAATGGCACCTGCAAAATGAAAAGAGGATGCCCGACATGAAGCGCAGGGATTTGAAACGACGGACACCAGAAAGAAGACGATCGCCAGAAAGAAGACCATCGCCGGAAAGGCGCCGGTCGCCGGACTTCAGGCGGGATTACAGAAGGGAGAGAAAGTGAGGCATTTTTGAAGTTATACTTCTTTAGGCGCGTTATGAAAAAATGATGAGAGTGAAATTTTAAGATGCGCGCGCACCTGTGACACAAAAAATTAACAGTATGAAGTTAGGCGCGTTAAGAAAAAATGATGAGAGTGAAAGTAGCCGTAATTAATAAACAAATGACGATTTGGACAAAGAAAAACTCTTTAGGTTTTTTCTTATTCGGAACATGTTGCCGTAAAAAGTACCAGGCTCGCATAAACGCGAAGAGAGTAGAATGTACTTCTATCATGTCGAGTGGATATGTTGATATAAATTAAAATACTTTTATTTAATATAATTAACACTAAATATTATTAAATTATTAATGTTACGATATTTCATCGTTGTTGTGAAGACTTGAGAATAAATTACACTTGTCTTTGGCGAAATGCATAACAATGCGAAGCTTAAGAGTGTTGTTACAAAGACTTGGCTGTATGAGCTACAATACCTTTGCCTATTAAAAACCCGAATTTGAACCAAAAATTATAATACCGAGGACTATGACGGAAGTGAATACTTTTTAAATTGTTTTCGAAATTAATAAGTGTCCGTTCTATTGAAACTATGTGAAACTACGTTTCATGCGTGTTGATTCATAGGCCATTTTTGACAATGTCCTTTATAATTTATATATGTGCTAATAAATTATATTCAGTAGTGATTTAAATTGAATATTTTGATTGATATTACTTACTATTTGTGAATATTAGTGAAAAAAATTGTGCTTATATACTTTTTCAAGTGCTCCAATATAATTGAGGTTAACTATCCGTATGTATTATTTATTTATTTATATTTTGATTGATATTACTTACTATTTGTGAATATTAGTGAAAAAAATTGTGCTTATATACTTTTTCAAGTGCTCCAATATAATTGAGGTTAACTATCCGTATGTATTATTTATTGATATAAATTAAAATACTTTTATTTAATATAATTAACACTAAATATTATTAAATTATTAATGTTAAATACTTATTATTGGTTATTTAATATTCACAAAATAAAGAAATAAATTTAAAAAACATTTAATAAAAAGTTTGTGATAAAAATTAAAATTGAACATCAAATAATAATATTAATTTTTAATATTTGCTATTAAATTGAATAAATAACAAAGAAGTATAACTTCTCACGCGCGTACATAAGTACACGCACCCATTTTTTTTTATACAGTCTTGTAGGTTTTAAGCGTTTCTTTTATTTTTATTCGCTTTAATGACGAGAAGAGCAGGTCGCACTACTAATGGTATCTGCGATGCTTGGCTATAAATACGAAATGAAACAGATTTTTAGATTCCAAAGTACTGCATGATATTCTACTGTGTACACGTCATCCTGAGATGTAAGATTTACATCTTAATACTCTTAAATGCTTCGTAATGTTACTGGTTTCAAAGCCAATCAATTTAGATCACGATATGAACAAGAAATTGTTGTTTGTCGATAGAGACAAAATAAAAATAGTGAAATCTATTCAGATAGAATTGTATAGAAGAACTTTCCACATGGTATAGTAAGCTAAAAATACAATATAAAGTTACCCTGTATTTTTTGGTAATCAGAAACTATGAGGGACTTTGGTCCCACAACATGCAGATCTGAAACAAATATCATTGAGTTTTACTAGGTGGTAGATTCCTCGTATGTGAGGCCGTCTGGGTTGGTACCACCGCTTTGTCTATTTCTGCCGCCAAGCAACTGTGTAAGCACGGTTGTGTTTCGGTTTAAAGGACATTGAACCCAGTGAAATTATTGGTTATGAGACTTAACATCGTATGTCTCGGGGTGACGAGCGTAGTTCAGTGCCATGCAGAGCTTTGTAATTTAAAGTTCTGTGTGATATTGCGTCTGTTTATGGGCAGGTGTGGCGCTTACCATCAGGCGAGCGTCATGCTCGTCTCGTCATACAATCAAACAAAAGAAAAAACGCGTCCGTCTCGGCACAGACAGAAGTGGTAACTTAAACGAATGTGGGTTTAAAGTGAGAGAGAAGCCTGCCTACTGCTGCCATGTACGTGAGAGAAAGGGAAGCCAAACAGAGTTACGCCGTGACGCGTTACGTTACGAAGCGGTTTATCCTGTCATAAGAAGTTATCACTTAAAAAAAAAGTGTATGTAGTTGTTTTGTTGGCAAGTACAACAAATAAATGAGTGTGTATTGTTGTCAGGTCGCCTGTGTACGGCCCGTACCCGGGGCCACACGGGCCACATGGCTCCCCGCCGCGCCGCCGTTCACCGCCGCGCTCACATCCTACGCGCTCGCGTTCACGCTCACGCTCACGCAGTCCGCGTTACAGGTCTACTATTGGAACCATATTTATTCCGGTTACGCTAATGTAGCGGATAATTCTAATAATAGCCGAGGCCAAGAAACGATCCCAACCGCAACCGCAGCACGACACGGCGCGCTCTCACACGCAGCATGACGTCACACCACACGCACAATAAATAAATACACCCAACAGTCACATACATAGTCCTGACCACACAGTAACATACGAGTCTTGTGTCGTGGGTATCAGGAGCTACGACAGACTTTCCCTCTCACAACACCCAGACCCCGAAACAAATAAATGTGGATCACACAAACATTTGTCTCGGTGCGGGGACTGAACCCGCGGCCTCTCGCTTCACAGCCGACCACTCGCCCGCTGCGCCACGGAGGCTGTCTGATATTGCAAAGTTTATGGACTAGCGTCTAGTCCTAGCTCATACATATGGTTATTCTGTGTTTTTTTTTATGACGCACTGGACGTTTGATGTCATAATGATACGTCAGTCGTCATTTTATATTTATTGACAAGTACAGACAATACTTTATATTCTTTGTCCATATTCAAGAACGCGACCTCGTTGTTGGGCGTAGATTTTTATATAGGTCCAGTGTTATTTAATGAAACGGACTAATCACATATACAAAAATAACTCTTATGCGACTGCCAGTACTATTGTAAAGTTGTGATTGTGTCCATAGATGTAGCAAGACGTGTACATGTCTGCGAATGCTTGTGTCAATATAAATGTAATGTTATGTCGTTCAGGACGCGTAGTCCGGTGCGGTCGAGCCGCAGCCCGCTGTCCCGGCGGGACCTCGCGCAAGCGCCGCGGAACCGCAGCCCCGCCCGACACCCGCCCGCGCACGAGCACCAACACGCACGAACTAACGAACACGTCGCGCCTTCCATGCAGACCGTACTCATCTCCGACGACGAACTCAAGGCGTGAGTACTACACACTCTACTGTCTACAGTCTACACCAGTGTTTCACAACCTTTTTTAGGCCATGCCCCCACCTTAAATTTTTTTTGTTAAATTTGTCACCAATATCTAGCATTGCATTTAAATAACCTAAAGCGAAAGGGTTAAAGTCGTGTCGAGTCCATTTTTAAATTGCCCCCCTTAACTATCAAATTGGTTTCCCACGTTGGGAAACACTGATCTACACCATGTAAACACGTTCAACTGTTGTAGGGGCAGAAACCGTCCCCGTATTTTTCCGGCACACTATTTTATAGCAAAGGACCACCTACATGCCATGGAGTTCCCTGATGGTAAATATTCATCGCCCATAAATAATCTAAATACCAGAATCAAGAATGCATTACTAAACTTAATGAAATCGAATAATTAAAAAATTATGAGGGGAGGAGGAATGGGGCCTCCCGATATCTCACCCACCATACGAAACGCAACAGCAAGCTGATACTTTACCTTTGTTTTTGTGAAACCGTGGCAGCAACCTGGTCGAGCCAACGCATTCTTGCTATAGTTTATAATACAGTTTTATTGCTTGAGATGCGCACTTACCAATAAACACCAGAACTTTAATCATTCAGAGTGAGCTTGCCATATAATATGAACGTTTCTGTCAACTTATTTTGAAAATACACATCTCAAATTAGCTACAATCTACCATGTTATGAAGAATATTACTGTTACATAACTACTATTAATTTTCACGCTCAAATTGGCCTTTACAACAGTCGCGTTTCTCGCTCTTACCTCCACAACCTCGTATGGTTTATAACACTGTATCCTAATATAATCTAGAGCAAAAATTAGTATTCTATACTTTTTGGCTGCTATGTTTGATTGGAGGTAATTACTCTGAGCTTCTTTTCTGAAAGGTACTAAATACTCTCATATTAGTTTCAAAATCCCTTAATGAAACATTTACAAGAGTGTTGGTGAAATCATGACGTGTCTTTGATAGTGACGAGGGGCTGTCACCGTGGAACTCCGCTGACGAAATAGGATCGCCCGTGCGCTCGCGCACCGGCAGCGTCGTGTCGCGCGCCTCGCGTGCCTCACGCGCACGACACGAGTCCTTCACCGCGCAAGCGCACGCGCAGGCGCACGCACAGGCGCAGGCACAGGCAGCACAGGCACAAATCACATCCGCAGAGCTCGGCCCTACCGACAACGTGGTGGCCACGCTGCGGCTGCTGGTCGCGCTCGAGGACCAGCTCGGCAGCCTCGGACCTAGACTTTTAGATCTCTTGGGAGAGGCTATTAAAATGGAAAAGGTAAAATAATAATGTGAAGTGATAAAATGTTATGTTTTTATGGAAGATATAAAATATTGTATGTTTATGTATTGTGTGTTGTGTTGTGTACAGGAGCGCGCGAACTCATCGGAGGAGCTGTTGGAGCGCGAGAGCGTGGTGGTGCTGCTGGAGACGGGCAAGGAGAAGCTGAAGGGCGCCGCGCAGGCGGGGCTGGTGCCGCCGCCCGCCGCCGCCGCCGTGCGCGCCGCCGTCGTGCGCGTCGCCGCCACGCTGCACCACGCCGACACCAGGCAGAACGACAGGAAGCGCAGCGTACGCACATCACCACATCACCACCTCTCACATTATATGAGGCTGCTAGAACCAGAGTGGCCCAACTGCATTTAGATGATTTAAAAATGATAATCTACAAGACCAGACCGGCCTAAAATTGGTAACATCATCTTGACATAGATGGCAGTAAAAGTCCATTTCGGCCGTGGTTTAAATTGTCGAAAATACAAATAGGTCAAAAGTCATCAAAATGCAGTTAGGCCACTCTGGTTCTAGCAGCCCATATACACTTCGTTTATATTCCGATATTTACAAAATGCCAACATGTCATCATCACAGAGTACTAATTTATTACGAAATTACGTTGTGTATGTTCTCGCCCATCTTTATGGCCGCCCTGAATGTACGAGTGTCCCACTGCGTAAAAAGTCAATCACCAAATTAGATATCAGCAAGAAGTCAAGAAGCGTGGGAGTCGATCATGTCACCACTACATGCATCACCCACACGCATCACCGCGTCAGGGATGCACGATTTTTTTGCATTAGATCGATTTTTTAGATCAAATGTTCTTCATTGATTTTACACAAAAATCATTTCAAAATTAGCATTATTTTATCTTTGAACTTGGTGAAGTTGAGTACTAATAACTACTAATAATGGACACAATTCCGATTTTGTTAGGATACAAGTGCGAGTACTAGTAAAATGGCGAGTAAGGACACCGTGAAGGCGGCCGTGCCAGTGGCGGGCGTGGGCGAAGTGGATCGCGCACAGATCGCACAGCAGATGGCCGCCGCGCTCATCGCACAGGGCAAGACCGACGTCTCCTCGGAGGAACTCGCGCAGCTTGTCGACGCGGTCATCGGCATGGCCGAGGCCAAGAAACGATCGCAACCGCAACCGCAGCACGACGCGGCGCGCTCTCACACGCAGCATGACGTCACACCACACGCACCATCCACACAACACACACAACCGAAGGGGACCGTGTCGGCGTTGCAGATGCTACAGTCGGCGTACGATGAGAACAAGGACAAGTAATTGCACTGTTTTATATTGCCTCTGGCTAATTAATCATTTTAAATAACTATAATATGTACTGAATCTACTGTAGCAACAGGGTGCCAAACTAACAAGTGGGTGCGTTGCTGGCCTTCTCAGAATGTGATTATTTGAAAGTTGGTTTAATCACGATTGTTCTTAGATATTATTTAAATAAAATCTGTTCAGCCATTTAAAAGTTACGATTATATTAATATAATCGAAAGTCAGCAGATGGGTTATCTCCATAGTAGATGAAATCGTATGACTTTTTTTACAGGCTAGGTAAAGAAGAAGGTCTCGATGCGATGGACGGTCTGTCAGATTCCGACTTGGAGACGTTATTGAAAAACTTCAACGAACTGTCCGCCGAGGAGCAACACAGTCTGATAGCATATTTGAAGAAGCTGGAAGCGCGAGAGCCGCTGCGAGTGGAGCGGCTGCGTCAGTACGTGAGCGCCGCCGTCACCACCGCGCCCAAACCGGACGAGCGAGAGCCTGCGAGTGACGCGGACGCGGACGTACAGCCAGTCGCCATTGAAAGCGACGATGATGATTATACGGTTGAGGAGGTAGTCTATTTTTTTATTACCTGGGTAGGCAGACCAGCAAGCGGCCCACGTGGTGGTAAGCGGTCACCGTCGGCCTTGGCACATGCACAAACCATGCTAGGGCATAGCACACTGTCTTTTTGAAGTGATAACTTCTTATGGGAGGGTGAACCGAAACGTTCCGTAACGCGAGCGGCGCCACTCTGTCTGGCTTCCTTTTCTCTCAGAGCGGGGGCACACGATGCCTTGCGGCGGCGGTGCGGCGCCGGAGCGATGTCGCTGCGTCGTTTTACATAGAAATATTTGTGGCATGTCACACGATGCGCTCCGGCGCCGCACCGGACTTGCAACCACCGAGACGAGGCGGTGAGGGGTGAATGCGCTGCGACGTCGGAGCGGCACCGCTCAGTTGTCCATTTTTATTAACAGACTGTCCAACGCTGCTGGGGCGCCGGCGATGCTGCGACATAACAACATTGCGGCGCCGCACCGCTCGTGTGCCCGCTGATACGGTGAAATCTTTGCGGTGCGGCGCTGCAACGCATTGTGTGCTCCCACTCTTATGTCCGAATACTGAAACGCTACTTAGCTGTCTGACGGCTAACGGCTACTTATTTTCATACAATTTTGACAGCTAAGAGGGACTTAACTTGTTTAAAACGATCTTAAATACTTGAGTAGCGTTTCAGTATACGGGCGTTAGGCAGTTTCCTCTGCTCCCACTTTAACCCACATTAGTTTAAGTTATCACTTCTGTCGAGCGTCCCGAGACGCACACTTTTTTTTTTTATGTTAATCGCCTCGTGCTCAATTGGTACCGTATTGATGCTAAAAAACCGGTGAGGTCCTGAGTTCAAATTTTAATGCTGCTGATCTTTAAATATCATGTGTTATTTTTTCCAATCGAAAACTACACATGGGTTGCCTAGGGTTGGAATTTGCGACGATAGGTTTGCTATCCATAACATGGGCTGGAAATTAGCTTTGTGAAATGTACAACTAGCAATTCTGCTTACCTCATCTTGGATTCAGGCGTGAGCTCGTTGTTTTTAGGATGCCCAATTAAAAGTAGTCATTTTTACTTAGTGTATTCTTTTAGTAATTATCTAAACATGGAATCTTTTTGCGTTATTAAGAATGTTTGCCAACTAAAATTCTGATGTTCAATTTAGTATGAGGGCCTGAAAAGAAGATATGAGCTGAGCACATGTTCTATATCAATTTCTGTTTATAGGTCTTCAAGTCTGCTAAAGAAAAGGTTAAAGAAGATCAAATACGACAAGAAATGGAGATAGTTAAGAAATCTCTAGAAGAGACAAAGCCTTCGTCTATGGAGCTGCCCAAAACAAGCACAATCATCGACCTCACGAACAGTTTGTCATCCGCTTCTGATTTATTTGCACTGGTACAAGCGTCGATACAGTCACAGGCTCCAGCCGCACCTGCACCAATCACCGCTACCTCTGAAGTAGTTCATACCAATACGCAACCGAAATCATTTGGAGATCTGCCAGAAACACAAAAGCTTTCACAAGCAGGCAAGCCAATATCAGTACTGGCTTCAGACACGCCCCAGCACAACCATCTATTTAATCAACCGCCACAACCCATGCAACAAAACAATTTCAATATGGCTAATAAACCGCCACAGAACCAAGGGTTACTAAGACCGCAAAATAATACGATGAATTTTGGAGGACAAAGAAACATGCCCAATGATAATTACAATCAGCCGAGATGGAATGCACCAATGAATAATATGCAAAATCCAAGAGGGCCTCCGGTGCTGACGCAAGTATTTGACAATAGACAAGGTTTTGAACAAAGACCTCGTCCTATGCATCAACAATATGGAAATTTCATGCCGCAGCCTTTTAGAGGGAGAGGACAATACGGCGGACCTGGCAGAGGTCGTGGTCGAGGCGGATATTATTGATGGAAGTGGCGATTTAATAGTAATAATATTACTAAACATAAATGTACGTTTATAAGTATTAAATTTAAAAGAGCAATAAAACTGATGAACTTTGGTGTATATTTTATTTTTTTATTTTATCTATATATATAAAAATGAATCGCTGTGCGTGTGTCTCGCCAAAACTCGAGACTGGCTGTACCGATTTGGCTAATTCTGATCTTGAAATATTTGTGGAAGTTCAGGGAAGGTTTACCCGGTGAGAAAAAATGAGTAACATAAATAATAAGTAAAGGAAAACACTAAAAACGACAACTTAATTTTCCAATACAAACTTCCTGGCTATGAAACACTTGATGTCTTTTTGATGTGAAACATCTATAAGCGAAGGTATAAACCGGATTGTTGACCATCCACTAACGACAACCGTGGCCACGTTATACTAGACAGGGACAGGACAGGGACAAGACTGGACAGGGACAGGACAGGGACAGGAAAGGGACAGGACAGGGACAGGGACAGGACGGGGACAGGACAAGGACAGGACAGGGACAGGACGGGGACAGGACAGGACAGGACAGAACAGGGACATGACAGGGACAGGATTGGGACAGGACAGGGACAGGACAGTGACAGGACGGGGACGGGGACGGGGACGGGGACAGGACGGTGACAGGTCGGGGTCGGGGACGGGGACAGGGACAGGGACAGGGACGGGACGGGGACAGGACAGGGACGGGGACGGGGACGGGGACGGGGACAGGACAGGGACAGGACAAATTTTACACAAATATATGTAGGTGAAATGTAAGTAAATAAAAATTAAGTAAATAATAAGTGAAATGTAGGTAAATATGTAGGTGATACGAAGTTCACCGGGTCATCTAGTAACAAATAAAACATGATGAATTTTATAAATATTTAAGACAGACTTTCTATGGTCACGTCAAGTATCAGACACTTGCGAATTTGTCGCTCTTACTTGCCAACACCATACTAATTTTTAGGTTGACAACCAGTGACGTCGAATGGTCTCTCCATTAAACTTATACATTACAGTATTAACGCGCAAGCGTGGCGTCACTGACGCCCATGACGCGAACATCCGAAGTCTGTCTAAGTATTTAATAAGTGCCCATTTCTAATAACGCATCTATTTGTTCCGTCTCCGGCAGGATGTCTATTTCGATAGGTTCTGCTTTTAGCGTTTTACTTGCTTTGGAATCTAATGAAAAGAATCGGAAGAGTTTTGATAAGTTTATGATTGAGTATGCAGAATGTGCCAGACAGTCTGCTACCATTTCTTTTAGTGTCTGGAATGCGATTGCGATTTCTGGCGGTATCCTTGTTTCTGAAAAAGAAAGGTTACAATTATGGAGATGAACACACAACCAAACATTAATTATTTTAAATTTTAAGGATACTTACTTGCCGAGTTATTATTTTTACTTAGGTCAAATAGGTAGAGGAAAAAGTTTATTTGCAAATAAAGATCCTTTTCTGTGTATTCTCTGAACATGACTCCTTTTTCGCACAGTCTGCATAGTGGGTACCCGCCTGCGAAGGTTTGTGGCAGTCTAGCGGTCCGGTGAGCACATGCCGGGTCCTCGCATGTCAGCCACCCCGCGTAGTACTGCGCGTGGTACTCACGGAGCTGGATTTGCAACTGATTCTGAATGCTCGACAAATAATCCACTGGTCTCACAGAACATTTTTCGTTTTGACACTTTTCCAAAAATGTAATACTTTCTTTGTCTAACTTCACAACGGTTTCTCTTATCCTATTTTCAGTCTTGCAATTTTCATTTACGCATTTAAATACAAATTCTTGACAATACCTATATTTCTCTTTTTCATTTTCGACTTCGTATGTTTCAGTGTTTGTGTGTTCTTTTTTAATGATCTGTTTGTATCCCGAGGGGTCTAAGCCGAGACAATCGGCAACTCGCGCTGGATCCATTCCTTCAATCGGTTCGCATATTCTCGATATGACTGGGTGTAACTGATGAGCGAGGTAATAATTATAATCTATTTTAAGATGTTCAGAGTTCTTTAATTCCTCTATGTGATAAGCTCTTTGCGTTGCGGAATTGGCGGTTCCATCTTCGCAAATTATATACGGCACGATGTCACCTTTCTTGAACCTTCTGCTATTTTTACTGTTCAACCGCATTGCGACTTGCACGTGCGGTTGTGCAGTTTTGTCCGCGTATTCGTTGGGATTTTTCGTTAATTGCTTCGTTATGGTGAGCATAGAAAGCGGCATTTTGTTGTTCGTTAAATCTTCTTTAAGCTTAGTAAGGTGGGTCTGAATGCTTTCCAATCTTTCATCATCTGTTTGTTCCGATAGAATTTGACTTAAAATAAATTTGCCAGCTTCTGCAGCTAGCTGCGACCAGTCACGGCGTACAATATCTAGACCCTTATGCTCTTGTGTTAACACAAATTCACCGTTTTTATTCTTGCTTATCAATACGGCTGCGTATTTCTTTTTCTTCAAAAGCAGCAAGTACCTAAATACTCCATCGATATCCAGTTCTATTTGTCTGTATTTTTTATTGATTTCTTTTTTTAAGTCAACTCCTATTTTAAAAACGTTGTCATATTCTAAACAGTTGGTGTTTATCATTAAACTGTCTGTGTCACCATACACAACATCATAGTTCATCTTTTGTACTATTTCTTTAGTATCCATCAGAATTTCTCTACCCTTCATGGTGACTAGGGCAGCTAGCGGCTTCGCATAAAACCTCGAATGTGTAAATCCTAAACACCCGTACATAGAATTCGCAGTTAATTTTAGAGCCGTTTGTCTTATGTTATATTGCATGTATTGATCTGGTGGCAAGTCTGGGGTCTTCATTAGCTTTTTAACCTCCCTCCTGCTTTCCACTAATTTCCGAATTTGGGTCGGCAAAACACCAAACTCTGCATTGTTAGCGGGTAAGACAAGGTTGTTGATGTCATCCTCAGATACCATTGTGTTTTTCCTTTTTACAGTTGTGAAACAAATGTTATACTCTTGAATTATACTTGGGTACAATGAGTTAAAATCCATGAGAAGTATAAGTTTATCGTAAAAACCTTTTTTAGGATCAAGTACGAGCCCACCAGAATAAGCTGCTTTTTTCTTTCCCTGCTTTTTAGATACATTCGTTCCATCTTCTTGTTCATCATTTGCGTCATCTTGTGATACTTTTTTGCCATAAACTTTATCTGGTACTATATAATTCTTTTCCGTAAACGCATGTAGTAATAAAAATTCGTTTCTCTCAGATCTCCCACCCATTAGAGTTCTGGACATTACGTTACCGGCGATCTGTGTTATTTGCAGAGCGAGTGGTATAACGTTTAATTCGCACATGATTTTGAGTATGTACGAAGCGTCTTGCATGCTCAACGAGACAAGTTGGAACAAATCCCTACTACTTTCATAGTAACGAGGTAAATCTTCTATGGCCACATCGACTCGATCGCCTTCTTTCATCTTTAGAACGTTAACGCAAAGAGTTTCGAGATCGAAACTCCTCGCTCTGATCAGTTCCATAGCAGAGAGTTTTATATCACACACTAATCTTCCGAGAAATGCATCTTTCGCTGCATACTTTCTTTGAGGAGCCACAGACCTTTTCAGTCGTCCCAGGCGCGACCAATTGGGTATATTGAGATCTAAAATGTTTCCTATGATCAAATCTTGTTGAAAACCTTGCAAGTCATGACCAACAACTAAATCCGGATCTAGCTTCCAAAACTGTACCATAAAGTAATTGAGAAGCTCTCGTTCAGTGTCACACTTGGTCAGTTTAGTCGCTTTGTAATCTGGTAATGATTGTTTCAGATCTAATGGCCAAATTTCGTTGCATTTTGTCATCACTGAAAAGAATAATAATATGAAATAAATACACCCAACAGATACTAGTTTCACCTGTATCATGGATAGCAGAAACTGGGGCGTCAGTTCCTCATAGTCCCACAACACCTAGACCCAAAACAAATATTCGTGGATCATGCAAACATCAAAGTGCCGCAATAAACTCACGGCCTCTCGTTACACAACCGGCTAACCGCCTGTTGTACCACGGAGACGGAGATATTAGAGCATCTTTAAGTAGAAATGAGAAAATGCTTACCACAAAAGTGTTGCTGAAATGGTGGATTTGGTGGTGGTTTATGTATGGGAAATTGATTGTGAGCAAGACAGCTCAACATTAGTATTTTTGTTTTCCTAGTTTTTGGGTCCATTGCTGTTCTCATATTTATCTGTAAATGACGAAAATAATATTTACATTAGCAAGAAAAAAGTAAACCAAACTGAGTAAATCATGAATAATGGAATATGTTAGTGCGATGCTTCGACCAATGTACCTAGGTGTATATGTTTAATTGCGTGATTGCGATGTCACCGGGGAACAATTTATTGTTGTTGAATATGTGGCGGTGTGTTTTAATGTTAATGTAAATAAAGCTATGTAAATTTATGAAAATACATAATAAGTGCACTCGATCTTGAAGCTAAGCGATGGGCGGTTTATGGGGACCCTGAGACTGACGCTGGGTCGTCCGATCCATTCGCGGATGATCTTAATTGCTTGCGGCCCGGTGCAGACTGCTCAATGATTTTCAAATTTCTATCCCCGTTTTGCGCCCTGGCATTAGATGCGACACTGCATTTCCTTATAAGGAGACAGAGAAAAAAAGGGAAAAAGAAACGCAACGAGAGAACTAACGTTTGTATGAGTGAATAGTGTTTATTGTAAATTTTAATGTATTGATTTAAACATAGGCCACAACATAATGGGTTAAAATCTGAAACTAACTAGCTTAAAAAATACGTATATAGCTTATACTCTCATACTATTTATGATTTTTTTTTTTAAATACTTACTGTAGCTATCGTAATAGGCGGAGGTTCCAAATCAGTGTCATTTCTAATAACATTGATGTTTTCCATTTTATCGCATGCTGCTTCCAATTTACACCATGATACTTTAGCTGCCACTGCTTCTGCATGTTTGATTTCTAACCAACATGGACCCTTTATCTTTCTATCCATTAGAAAAGTTTCTAGAGAAGATGTAGTGGTACCAAAAATGTGGGAGAATGTAAGATATTTTTTGTTAAGTGGCGGCGGTTGGATTTGTGCCTGAAATACAGGTTTTGAATAAATAAGATCATCTTGATTTTTTTGTTTATGGGCAGGCGTGGCGCTTACCGTCGGGCAAACACCTTGCTCGTCTCGTCATTCAATTAAAGAAAAAAAAACGATATACGGAAATTGTTTTCTCGATGATCGACATCTCCTAAAAGTATAGATAGTTTTTACATTTCCGACATACCTAAGCGGCATGTTTAAACAGCAAATAATATTATAGGAAGTAGGCAACATGTGTGCCGACAAACTTCCACAGATGTAAGTGTGCGGAACGACATGACTTGCATTGGTGTCCAAATATGACCACTGGTACGTGGACAATCATTTGCTTAATATAGAAAGAAGTTGAATAGTTAAAGCATGTTAAAAGTTTGTTAACCTCTTCACAATACAAAATGGTAGCTTATTTTATCAGTCTACATGGGTGAAGATTATACTTACTGAGTATTTAACTTCCAAGTAGTCTGACTGTGCAGGAATGTCTGGCAGGTTGAAACAATAATTTTTTGTGACTTTTCGGGATTTAAATTCCTTAAGGCCAAGCTCACTGGCTACTGTTTTATTGAACTCCTCATACATATCCATCATTGTTACTTCCTGATCAGTTGACTCCAATGTCACTGGATCCAATTTCTGGAATAGTATCAGTAATTTTATGATCATACTAAATATAAAATACTGATTTGATTGATTGAAAATAATTTGAACCATCTTTTTGTACAAGTATGAGACCATCGATGTATCTATAATTAAAACATGATATGTATTAAAACTATTGTATTCTTCACAATTAATGTTATAATATAGCAATATAAAAGTTTAATGTATTATAGTAAGGGTTCCATTTTTGTCTATGGCAATCTTGTATATATATTAAACAAGAAATACTAACATACTCTCTTGGAAGTAAAAACATCTGCCTGTTGATGTTTCTCACAACTAAACAGCAAGATGTACATCCAGCCTTCTTATTAGATGGATTGACATACACTTTACCAAACAGGTATATCACTCCTGGCTTCACAAACCTATCTTCCCATGCATCTAGCCAGTAAAACTTTAGTATTTTATCTCCATTTTCATTCGTTTGAAGTGGTAATTGACCATCAGATTGTACCACCGCTGAGACTTGATTGTCTGCCTCTCCTGACCATGTACTTGTCAAAGGCTTCAATTCCTTCTGAACTTCTTTTTTAGGTGCTGGAAATATTTCAAAGTCTTCAAGAAACTCTTCAGCTACATCTTCAACATTATTTGTTGCCGATGGAATTTCCTCTTTTACTTTCTGTTCTACAGGAGCATCATTACTGAAATCATCATCAAACACAATATCTTGTGTAGCATATTCTTCAATATTTTCTGTGGCAGTATCTTCCAATTCCTGTTTAATTTCTTTGTCTATTTTCCACTCTGGTTTTTTTATTGTTTTCTTTACCGTATGATCTTCATGACTATTGCTATTTTGTTTCTGAAATATGGAGTTATTAAATTTTGATACATACTTAAAACATACCTCAATTAATAGTTGCATAAAGCATCCAATAATTATTTGAATATGTATTTTCACATGTGTTTCAAGTGTGATTTGATTTAAAAAATATTAGGGTTTTCATAACTACATTCATTCAGGACTTACATTTTCTTGTTTCTCATGACTGATCTGTGCTGAATTTTCTCCATTGTCTTTCTGTTATAAAACAATGATTTATTAATCAGTTATCATAAACTTTAAGTGGAATACTACTACAAATTACTTACAGTTTGTTCTTCTTTTATGAGTGGTGTGCTATTGCTAAATGTAACAGCAGTTGGTTTCTTAACTGTAGCTGATAAGCTTTTAAAGTAATTCTGGGCATCTCTTTTACTTGATTCGATGATGTTAGCCTTTCGTGGTAGTGGCTTAGGCTTTGCAACAGATGATGCAGCATTACCATCTAGATCAGACATTATATCTGATAATATGTTGTCTTCTGATATTTTCACATCCTGAAAAATATTAAATATTGCTATGTTTTATAATTGTATGATGCACCAGCCCTGTTTTATAGTTAAAATTGGCAATAGTTTACATGGATCTATAAAAGGGTAATCAACTCTTTCTTTTTAATTATTTTAATCAATAAGTTACATTACTCAAAACCTATTGCAGAAATAATTTCATTAATCTGTCCATAGAAAATTAATTAGAAGTCACCATATGTGATAGAGGGGGCACTTGTCAAATAACAGATAACTCAACTTTTACATCACTGTGGCAAACAACCATTTACAGGGCATGCATGCTAGAGAGATGTCCCCTCTATGTACAAAGCAAGAGCAAAGGCTCATACCAATATTTAAAATCATAATTGCAGGCTCTTTTTGAACCGATTTTGATTCTGTTTTAACAAAATGTTTTTTTCATATTATTTTTCATTGCATATAAAATAATGTATAATATCCAACATAGGAAACTACCCTAATATAAAAGTGTAATACCACACACTCTATAATTCATTAATCACAAAATCTCAAAAACAGGTCTTGAAATTTGGTGAGATGATAGTTTGTGTAATCTAGACACCTGCTAGCAAAGGATTTTTAGAAGTTGACATTCTCAAGGCAGAAGTAGAAATTGTTAAGAAACTTTTTTATATGACAGAATATGGCTGTAAAATAGAGTATTTCTTTTAAAAATTAATGAGACATTGTTGACAATTTTGGGCTTCTCTTTATTACTTTAGAGGTGTGTGCCATAGAGCTGGTTTAGAACATGTGACATCCGTTTTTGCAGTCTGCATCACTCTTGCTAGGCTATTGCATTAGATAAGAGCAAAGATGAAACTCTCATTCACTCATTTCAATTTGATGAATGAAACTTTTACCTGAAACTTATACCATGTCTCTGACACCATAGTAAATGAACTATCATAATATACATAAAAACTTAAATCAAACCTCTTTCTTTTTTCCAGTCATGGAACCTAACAAATTTCTGATATTTCCTTTAGCAGAAGGCTGGGCTGCGACTCTGGCCTTTCTTTTTTGGCCTCGGCCTGACTCTTTCTTGTCTGTAGTGACATATGCATCCTCATCATCGTCAAATATTTCCCTTCCATCCTCTACATACCCAGTACCTGTAAATTAATTTAAGAGAATGTGTCACTGATATTATAATTATTATTGGTATTTTATTCAATAAATGGCTGTTTTTACAATGTCTGAATAATTGTTATCTGCCAGCTAACTCACAAATTAGAAATTACTGATTAAATATAGGCTTCTGTGAATATATTGACATTCATAGTGTCATATTTTGCCATCACCTATTTATCTGATAAATTATGTCTATTTTGAGGTTTAAAAATCAGTCCTACATACTGTTTTTATACAAGAAATTAAGCTGCAATTAGTTTCCAATGATTTGGTTAGGTGGGTCTTTGAACACAAATGGTTTAAATCAAAATGAATTGAAATGTACTTTGTTATCACTATTATTTAGAAGATTGAATGAGAAATGGCATAATGTTTAAATTAGTTTGTTGTTTACTTCGATTAACTTATACTCAAATTAGCACTGCTGTGTTGTTGTTCACTAGACGCTAAAATAACTGATTCATATTGTACATCCAATAATAAAATAGTAAGAAAAGTGCATATACCGTCATCTTCAATCCAGTCGTCTTCTTGTCGTTGTAGGACGCGTTCCGAGTATTCTCTTTCATCTACAGTATCGTACACATTTTCCAACTCGTCCACATCATATTTATGTTTGGATCCTTTGCCTTTCAACTGTTTAAGCTTTTCGAAAGCAGACAATCGACCATGTTTGTCAGTTTTTTGCCTTTTCGCCCGCTGTGCCGCTGTAAAGAAAAAGTACAACAATTTTGAATATTACTCTAAAACGTATCTATAATACTACGAACATAGTCATACGTTATTGTATATGACATTACCAAGCGATTCTGCCATATTTTAGCGTTATTTATTTAATGTAACCTCATTTACGCAGTTTTCCTAAAAATCTAAAACACTCGATTGACTGACGTTTAATTTGGCGGGAAATTCTGTCGACATCACACATGTGTAGTCTGTGACACAACCATACAGCTGATCGAAGTATCTTTAATTTATGGTCAGTCTACTACAGCGCTTTTAAAGCGGCTGTACACTCTCGACCGAGTGTTTTCGTCATGTCTCGTAGACATGGCTCGGGCGAGAGGCTTGGACATAAGACTCTCGCCCGAGC
Organism: Amorpha juglandis; assembly: GCA_949126905.1. Taxonomy (NCBI): domain Eukaryota; kingdom Metazoa; phylum Arthropoda; class Insecta; order Lepidoptera; family Sphingidae; genus Amorpha; species Amorpha juglandis. The sequence continues at coordinate 5,071,053 of OX421368.1, forward strand.
CATGTCAAGTGCGGCCATGTGGCGGGATTATGCTGGTGTCATGGATAGCGACCACCTAACACATAATGAAAAACCCGCAATAAGGTAAGTCGCATTCTGGGAGCAGCCAGCGTATACGTAGTAACTTCAGGCTGGGCTAATTCTGCAGCCCATGGAGGGACCCAATGTCACTTAAGGATCGACATTATCTTTGGACTGTACTGTACTTAACATCAGGTCCAATGTAATCAGTTTGCCGTGCCAGGATAAAAATGTACAACACTCGCTTTGCTGCTTAGACATTCGGCGCAAGCAGCACTGATAGATAAACCCTGTTTTCTAATTACAGCACTAGAGGGCATTATGCGGCATAATGCTCAACGTTGAATGTTTCAACTACAGTAACGCTTCGCACAATCAAGCACTCTCAAAAGTACTGCTTTCGGGTGATACATGCAATCGATACCAACTCAGTAAAAGAAAATTAACAAGTGTTTTTTCTTTAAGTTGGCATTGATCGAAATTTTATTTATATTATCGTTAGTAATTAATATTGTTTATTGTTGAGAAAAAATTTTAAGCTTTCCTCTTATCGTAGTGTTTTCGAAATATTCAAAAGTTAATTCAGACCCTGTTAAAAAGTAAATGTAAGGATGGATGAAGGTATAAACATTGACTATTTATATTTTTATTCTCAACACTGAACTTAGCGCACTCTGCTGGTGCACTAGAAAACTAATTCACGTTCCAATTAGCATTAAGCACACTTCGGCATTGTGCGCCACTGAGTCGCATTATGCTCTGTAATTGGAAAACAAGGACTGTTCATAACTTTCAAATCTACATCCCTTTGATACAACAACCACAAATATAAATTAGTTTAGGAATTCATTGAATTACGAGATCAACGGCACAGTTAGAAACTCGTCTGTAATTGGACTGTACGAAATATTTTGAATCGTTTTTTTACGGATATATTATCCGTGGTGTATCCGAACGTCAAATAAATTGTAATGTAGATAGATATTCGCGCCTTTTTTCCAACTGTCATCATCAAACAACAAAAATAATTGTTCGAGCGTGTTTGTATTTTCTGCTAGTTCTGATAACTGAATCTGATTTTGTAGTGTATTTGTTTGTAAAAAATGGCGATGAGAGATTATGCTGCGGACAAAGGTATGACCCTGCTAAGTAAACTGAAACTGACTGCTTCAGATCGAGCACCGCTAACCTAAACTTATGTTAAAATTTCAGAGGCTTTTAAAAACTTCTTCATAGATTTTTGTCAAACCGACGATGAGGGCCACAAGCTCTTCAAATATTCTGAACAACTCACTAAAGTTGCGCATAGAGAGGAGGTAATGTACCTATATCATAAAAATGTCGATGTATAATTAATTGTTCGCTTTGTTTGTAATTTAGTGGTATTCTCACTTTTGCTTTGGATTGGTCAGGTTATATGCAGGTAGCATATCTCTGAGAGATGGTCTCCAATGTTGGAATGTTGGCTGCAGATAAGACATGCCTTTGGGGCATCATTGCTATCTTCCAAGTTTGCAGTTTTTAGATTTACTATTTCTGGCCCGTATAGCTGCCACGGTACTCCTGCCACTTTGATCCGTGGAGACCATTGTGTCAGGATCATGCGGGCTGTTTCCAGCATGTACGTAGACATATCTGCTGCTTGGCGTTGTCTGACTGCATACTCCACCCTGCATCGACAACTCCCCCTGTAGCATGCGTTATCACTAGCCTTGGCTATTCGTGGTAGACTCCACTCTGTCATGACATTATATACAACATGGGTGTAATAACTTGTCTTGTCTAAAGTTAGTAATGAGTCGCATTGTGGCTATTGTTTTCGGAGAGTAAAGTTTATCTGGACTAACTTCAGTACAACCATGTTATTCTGCATGTGTTATTGGCAATTGACCATTATTAAACAAATTTTAGGTGGCATTTGTAGTGGAATTAGATGATTTACATGAAGTGAATGAGGAACTTGCAGAGGCTGTGTGTAAGAACACCCGTCGCTACACCAACATGGTGTCTGACGTAGTGTATGAGATGCTGCCGGACTACAAAAATAGAGATGTGAGTATATAAATATATCTTTATTATTGTTAGAAACAAAGAAATTAATATTAGATTCTTTTTAAATTAAAAATCTTTATTTGAAATATTAAAGAGCTTTTAAAATGTAAAACATATGTATGAAAAATGATACATGTAAAATAATGAGTGTATAAAGTTGTAACATTACAGAAATATAAATAAGAAATAAAATAAACACACCAAGCAGTCAAATACATAGTCCTGACTCCACAGTCCATGTCCTTTGTTGTGGATATTAGTAACTATGAGAAATTATCTCACAACTACTGGACTGATAAAAAATATTTCTGGTTAGCACAAACATTTGTCGTAATGCGAGGATCGAACCCGCGGCCTCTCACCCTCACAGAGGCTGTCAGTTTCTTACACACAATTTACAACAAAAACATTACGATTTCTCGATATAAGTTGTTCCTTTTTGCCCTCTATAAGCTTAAGGGGGGAAACCACATTAGGAGGCTGTTTGACGCGGAGTTTTTGAGATTTTTTTGGTTGGGAAAAATTAATTAGAATTTAATCAAATTTTTACATTATTTTATTCATATTTCGAACAGTATTTGTGATTTTTTATTTATAATTTCAATCAAAAATAACAAAGTTACGCTGTGATGACCGCGGAAGGTTTTGAGTATAGTACTCCAATTGCGTACAGTGTAGCCATTCCGATTTTCATCTGAAATCAAAAAGGTTTTGATTTTACATTAATAACATATTTTCTAAGAATATGAACCTCAATCCAAGTGAAAATAATGAAAATTAAAACATTACCAGGCATTGGAACAATTTATTTAGATTTTCACGATGTTTTTTCACTAATTATGCAAAAAAAATTGCCGTTAAAATCATGACATCCTCTCACAAGTAGGTTCATATAATTTGTAATTTTATAAAGAATCATACTATCAATTTTCATAATGATCGGTTCTATACTTTTTGAGTTAGAGTGCACGCAAATGTGAAAAAAGTCATTTCGAGATAAACGCGTTTGAAAAATAAATTGTCGGTAATTAAACACTCAAGGCAGTTACCAATAATGTTAAATACTTACCGATTAATCTGCAATTCCAGCACCATATAGTAATCCTTCTTCTTCTCCATAGGCTTCTTTTTGCGCTTACAGCAGTGCTTTCCGAGCATTCCGACCTTCCGTCGACTCCAATGAACCATGGCGATTCTGCCGGATCACGCGCTGGATATCCATTTCTTCGGCATAATTGAAGCTTTGCGTGCCTACTACAATTCCTACTTCCTTCATGACCATCAGAAGAGATAAATTTCCTTCATGGAATAAGGCCGCTGCTAAATACGATGCCAATTTAAAGATTTTTAGTCCGGAGTACAAATGTTTAGGAGCTAATCGCCTAATAGTGGAATTAAAACTTTCAGCCGCATTATTTGTGTGGTCACCTAAACATCTCTCCAGTAATTACTGAAGAGATCCATTCCGGGATTCATACAGGGATGAATTCACCCCTTGATAAATCTTCATATATTGGAAGAATTTCCTTTTGTACGTTGCGGTGCAATGCAGTAAGGTGCGGTTCATGTTCCATTCCAAGGGCTGTTCGTTTCTGCCACTCGCACCAGCTATCTTCTCCCTCCTTCAATACACGTATCGAGGATTTTCATCCGTGAAAATCATATGATAGTATGTCGCCATAATTGTTTATTTCATGTTTTGCACACTATCTATATGTTATATGAATCGCTACTCCATAAGTGCTGAGCTTTTTTACTAATGACTCTGTAAGTTTGCTTTTCCACCAAGATTTTTAGATTTTCGAATGTTTCGGAGTCGTCCCCATTCTCTTCTGGACGTTAGTATACAAAGCGACTGTGAGGTTAAACCGGTCAAGACGACCAGAGGTAGTGTTCCGCCCTATCTGCGCTAGAGCCTGTATTTTGTACTCGATGTGCACTCGGTTCTATGCTCATAAAAACCAAACGAATGCGAATTTTGCTTTGAAATTTTGACAGCGTATTCTTGGATAGCTAAGCTAACGATTTATGTAATAAAAAAAAAACGTTTTTTTTAAACCTTCTAATGTGCTTTCCCCCCTTAATCTGAATTTAATGTCCATGCAATAGATAGTTAACAATAAGACTAAGTGCTATAGTACTTTGAATATAACTTTTAATGTTATCTCACAGGTGGTTGCCAAAGATGCCTTAGATGTATACATTGAACACAGAATCATGTTGGAGGCTAGAAATCACAGAATTCCAGGAGAAATGAGGGACCCCAGAAATAGATACCCGCCAGAACTGATCAGACGATTGTAAGAATCAACACAGTTTTGTTTATTTAATCTGTTGTTATCATTGCACTTAGCCAAAAAAGAGAAAAAAAGGTTTACTAATATCAAACACATACGCATAACGCAATATCCTGCATACCTGAGAAGTCGATAAGATTTTCGAAGTTATGTGAAGTCTGCCAACCCGCATTGGGCCAGTGTGGTGGACTAAAGCCTAATCCCTATCATTCAGTAGATGAGGCCCGTGCCCAGCAGTGGGACGTATATAATACAGAGCTAGTAAAAAAAAAATTATCAAACGGATTTGTAAAATAATTTTTTAACCTGACTAGTCTAAAATTATACATATTTCAGTTGTTATGTGAAAGGTTGACTTTGAACCAAAATAATTGTAACTAAACATTTTTTAATTGAGTTTTAGTTTGGTTGAGTGACAACACAATAGGTAAACATTGATGTTAATTTTCTTTGTTTAAATATAGTTATTGGTTCCAGTGAGGTGTATTTCAAAGATTTGTCCACATCAAAGTCTGTTCCAATTCGGGAGGTGAAAGCCGAGCACATTGGCAAATTAGTCACAGTCAGAGGTTTGTATAATCAGTATTGAAAGATTTGTCTGGACATCTTTCATCATTTGTCGTCTATTTTGCATAATCGTACTTGCGAAATGTTTATTTATGTTTTTTTTTATAAATACGGAATTTAACCTACTTAAATCAAACAATGTAGCAAAATAAAATCAATATCCCAATTTTTACTCAATGTGGGTTGCATCCAAATAATATGAATAAATATTTTAAACTTCTTTTTTTTTTTTTTATGACGGGCCGGCAAACGAGCAAGTGGGTCACCTGATGGTAAGTGATCTCCACCGCCCATGTACGCCCACCAATACCAGAAAAATTATGGGCGCGTTGTCGACCTTAAAGGAAAGGGATAATTAGGGATTGGGAAGGGGAGGGGATTTGGGCTTCCGGATATCTCACTCACTGTACGAAACGCAGCAGCGAGCCGCTACTTTACGTCGGTTTTCTGTGAGACAGTGGTAACGACCCGGGTGAGCCAACCCATTCACGCTGTAGGCAAAACTGTCTACAGCGTGGTGCTACCACTCAAACTTACTTTATCACTCTACAGGGATAGTGACCAGATGCACAGATGTGAAGCCCCTGTTGGTAGTGGCGACGTACTCGTGCAGTGCCTGCGGTGCTGAGACGTACCAGCCGGTGCGCGCGCTACAGTTCACTCCGCCGCCCGCCTGCACCGCGGACGAGTGTCGCGTCAACAAGACAGCCGGACAGTTGCACTTGCAGACCAGGGGATCTAGGTTCCAGAAGTTCCAGGAGTTGAAGATACAGGAGCATGTATGATCATTGTGGTTTTTTTTTTCGATTCTTAAAAAGTACACTGCCTGCACTGTCAACACACAACACCTTTTTAAGACGAATATAACGATACCTTAACTGTCGAAATCCATCTAGCCGTTTGGAACATACTAGGTAATATACTTGTCACTTTGCCGAGGCAGGATAAAAAAAATAAAGAAATTTACAAACAAACATAACTTGTATGTATGTCGTATATTGTACGCGCGAAAAACGTAACCCCTTTCTGGCATTTGGGTAATTACGTGCCATTAAGTTTGATTTTAAGTATGACTGTAAATAAACATACATTTTCATGACTCAGTATATCAACTCAATTATAGGAAATCATTGGAATTTATTTATATTGAGTCCTGATCAGCCTCTGTGGTGCAGTAAGCCAGTAACCAGCTGTGAAGTGAGAGACCGCGGGTTCATTTCCATCACTGAAACAAATGTTTGTGTGATTCACATATTTTTGTTTCGGATCTGGGTATTTTCTCCCTGGAGAGGTTGGCTTCAAGCAGGCGATCGATCGTAAAAACTACAAGCCAAATCTCTGTTACACGTGCTAAAAAAGCATGTTGCACCGACCACACTGTGAGTGTAATATGAGTAGTAGGAAAGAGATAATCTATACCCTGCTCTATAATCTCATTAGTTAGTTAAATAGAATTCACCATATGAACAAGATGTGTCGTTATGCAGTCAGATCAAGTGCCAGTGGGTCACATCCCGCGCCAGTTGTCAGTGTACTGCCGCGGTGAGACGACTCGTCGTGCGCAGCCCGGCGACCACGTGGCCGTCACCGGAATATTCCTGCCGCTACTCAACGCGGGATTCCGACAGATCGTGCAGGGACTGCTCTCCGACACATATCTAGAGGCGCATGTGAGTATAACGTATGCAGCACATTTACAAGGTGGTAGGTCCCTCGTACGCGAAAGGTGTTTGGGTTGGCATCACCACTTTGTCTATTTTAAAGCAACAGTGTGTAAACACTGTTATGTTTCGGTGTGAAGGACATTGAAGCCAGTGAAATTACTGGGCATTATGAGACTTAAAATTTCCATTTTAGAACCACTTTTTTTTGTAAAGCATAGGCCGGCAAACGAGCAAGTGGATCACCTGATGGTAAGTGATATCCACCGGCCATGTACGCCCACCACCACAAGAATCATGGGCGCGTTGCCGACCTTAAAGGAAAGGGATAATTAGGGATTGGGAAGAGGAGGCGATTTGGGCTTCCGGATATCTCACTCACCGTACGAAACGCAGCAGCAAGCCGCTACTTTACGTCGGTTTTCTGTGAGATAGTGGTAACGACCCGGTCGAGCCAGCCCATTCATGCTGTAGACAAAACTGTCTACAGCGTGGCTCTACCACTCAAGAGAACAATATTAGAATACGAATTTCAGTAATACAATATCTTTTGTTGTCAGGGTGTAACATGTCTTAACCAAAGCGACGAGAGTGAGATGGTGGAGGCGTTGACGGAGGAGGAGCTGGCGGAGTTGGCCGAGGAGGACTTGTACTCGCGGATGGCGCTGAGTCTCGCGCCCGAGATATACGGACACGAGGACGTCAAGAAGGCGCTGCTGTTGTTGCTCGTGGGCGGCGTGGACAAGTTAGTATCGATACTTGTTATAGAGCTGGCCGAGGAGGACTTGTACTCGCGGATGGCGCTGAGTCTCGCGCCAGAGATATACGGACACGAGGACGTCAAGAAGGCGCTGCTGTTGTTGCTCGTGGGCGGCGTGGACAAGTTAGTATCGATACTTGTTATAGAGCTGGCCGAGGAGGACTTGTACTCGCGGATGGCGCTGAGTCTCGCGCCAGAGATATACGGACACGAGGACGTCAAGAAGGCGCTGCTGTTGTTGCTCGTGGGCGGGGTCGACAAGTTAGTATCGATACTTGTTATAGAGCTGGCCGAGGAGGAGCTGTACTCGCGGATGGCGCTGAGTCTCGCGCCCGAGATATACGGACACGAGGACGTCAAGAAGGCGCTGCTGTTGTTGCTCGTGGGCGGGGTCGACAAGTTAGTATCGATACTTGTTATAGAGTTGGCCGAGGAGGAGCTGTACTCGCGGATGGCGCTGAGTCTCGCGCCCGAGATATACGGACACGAGGACGTCAAGAAGGCGCTGCTGTTGTTGCTCGTGGGCGGCGTGGACAAGTTAGTATCGATACTTGTTATAGAGCTGGCCGAGGAGGACTTGTACTCGCGGATGGCGCTGAGTCTCGCGCCAGAGATATACGGACACGAGGACGTCAAGAAGGCGCTGCTGTTGTTGCTCGTGGGCGGGGTCGACAAGTTAGTATCGATACTTGTTATAGAGCTGGCCGAGGAGGAGCTGTACTCGCGGATGGCGCTGAGTCTCGCGCCCGAGATATACGGACACGAGGACGTCAAGAAGGCGCTGCTGTTGTTGCTAGTGGGCGGGGTCGACAAGTTAGTGTCGATACTTGTTATAGAGCTGGCCGAGGAGGACTTGTACTCGCGGATGGCGCTGAGTCTCGCGCCAGAGATATACGGACACGAGGACGTCAAGAAGGCGCTGCTGTTGTTGCTCGTGGGCGGCGTCGATAAGTTAGTATCGATACTTATTATACAGTGTGGCGATTAGGTTATCACATTAAATGATACCACATATACTACATGTCATTCTTTAACCATACACAAAAAAATAAATGAAATACCTACGATATTTTAGTCAAGGGACATTTTTTTCTGATTTAACATTTGAGAACATCATGTAAATGCGTAAGGATATCACCTGATAAATACTGCTAGGTCAATGATCTGCGAGCGGCGAGCGGCGACAAAGTATCTATCGCTGCGATGTCGCCGCTTTTACAGGTCATTGAACTACGATTTAACAAGATGTTTTATTTCGTGGCAATATTTAAGGTATTTATTTTGTTTGAAAGTGGCATATTTTTATTTTTTGTATAAATGTTTATTTTATTTTTTGAAAAAGTTATATCATCTAGTTTTAACTGTTGTATCATTTAATGTGATAACCAAATCGCCACTTGGTATATTTTGACCTGTCAATAAATCAGTCAAATTAAAAATAGGTCTAAAAAGTACTGTTAACTAAAATAGGACTCTAATGTAACTGTTGTATAAAGGCGTTCAGATGGACGACGTATGGCTCACTTGCCCGCTTGATTCCGCGCATACTGCATCAAATCACTGGTACATGTAGGCGTGTGCGTGCGCGTGATCTAATGCGTGTGTGTAATCCGACGTTTCTAACAATAAAATTATGTTGTCACAAGCAATATATTATATGTAGGCGCCCCAACGGCATGAAAATCCGTGGCAACATCAACATTTGCCTGATGGGCGACCCTGGAGTGGCCAAGTCGCAGCTGTTGAACTATATACACCGGCTGGCGCCCCGCAGTCAGTATACCACTGGAAGAGGATCCTCGGGAGTTGGTCTCACTGCTGCTGTTTTAAAGGTAAAATGCATTATTTCTTTAAGACTACAACAGTTTATTGATGACTGAAATATGGTTTAAATAAGTGATTTATTAAGTGGATTTCGTGAAACGTTTATTACCAACATAATAACATGCAACTTAAATATGATGTACAATTTTAATCTATATATATAAAAGAAAGTCGTGTTAGTTACTCCACTTATAACTCAAGAACGGCTGAACCGATTTAGCTGAAAATTGGCAGGGAGGTAGTTTAGAGCCAGGAGAAGGACATAGGATACTTTTTATCCCGTTCGACCGCGTTTCAGTCAAGTCACGTTTTCTCTTTGAATCATCATTAACAATGCCGCGACCAAGACGATCAAATCTTTCCCGACAAAACTATGCATCATCATGATCATGTGATGATCTTTAGCAAAGTTGTTGTGCATGAGCCCACGAAGGTTTCTGAGAGGGTACGATCAATTTTCGACAGATGGCGCCACTGTTAGGCTACTTTTATCCCGGAAAAAACAGATCACGCGGGCGGAGCCGCGAGGGACAACTAGTAGTAAATAAAAGTTAGCCTAATCAAGTTGCATGTCGTCATGATGGCAAAAGGTGGCATGCTCAGCATAATGCTGTGTCGTGGCGATCCACAACACAACGCTGATTTTCAGCAGCCATAATCGATAGGTCCCATGAACTATCTACATTTGTCATTGAATTGCGGCGAATGTCTAATCGGATATATATCGACTCCATATATTAGGATCCGTTCACTGGTGAGATGATGCTGGAAGGCGGTGCGTTGGTGTTGGCAGACCAGGGCGTGTGCTGCATCGATGAGTTCGACAAGATGGCGGACGCGGATCGCACCGCCATACACGAGGTGATGGAGCAGCAGACCATTAGCATTGCAAAGGTAACTAATCATTTTGTTGTTCTGATATGGCTAAGTGGCTACACTCAGTTGAAATTAAAATTTCATGATGACTGCCAAGAGACATTACGTCTCTCGATGTTTGGCAGATTTATGCCAGCCTAAGGTACTGGATATATACTAGCTGACCCCGAAATGCGGATTCGCCATGTCAAAACTGCAAAAAAGTGTCCATTTATATCGTATCGATAATTTTTAAGAGTATCAATATTGATTTTTATATATCGAGAAAAATCGATATATCGGCTTGACATTTTGATGACATCTTAAATTTTTTTGATACAAATTTCATGGTATCTGATTTAAAAGCATATCGTTTTACATATGATTTCGATACTTCATAAAAAAATATCGGTTCATCGATATATCGCGTCAAAATATATCGCCAAAATATCGATGTATCGGAGAGAAGATATCGATTTTTTTTTAACATCCGTAATCAGGATACTCTCATATCAACCCTGTATCATACACTCTCACTGTAGTGAGGTCTGTCATATTGATGTTTCCAACCGTCGACATTCATCTCGTGATTTTGTACCAACTTGCTGAGCTAATCATTTATGAAATGTGTTGTATCTGTAGGCAGGTATAATGACATGCCTGAATGCTCGCGTGTCGATCCTGGCGGCTGCCAACCCTGCGTACGGCCGTTACAACCCCAAGCGTACCATCGAACAGAACATACAGCTGCCTGCAGCACTGCTCTCTCGATTCGATTTGCTATGGCTAATACAGGACAAGCCTAACCAGTAAGTTACATATTATAAATATATTTAGTCACTGATTAACTGAAAAAACCACACCCTCATCATTGCATTGGTTGCAAACAAGTTCAAAGTTGCTTAGCATTTTTTAACAAACAATTTGTTTACCGATCTCTGAGCAACTGAAGGTATATTGGGCTCAGCTACCTAGACCGCTCGACAGGAATCGCACGTTTCTTTTTGTTCACGTATTTCAAAGGCCACTGCGGTTCACAAATGCATGGAGCTAACAGCTTGACTTTTCTGGTGGACAGAGAAAAATCAAGGACTCCAATGTTGCTTGCAGTATTAGCATGTTGAATTGGAATTGGGTTGGTCAGGTTTCCAAATAGACTCATGGTCAGTGAAGTGGGAATTGCGCTTACATATATTATGGTAGACATAGTGTAAGTGCTTAATCATGCAGTGTCAGTTCCGTTAATAAATGCGAAAGTTATTAGTGCTAGATGTGATGATCAAATATCTATTCTTCTAATATTTATTTTTGTTTTACAGTGACAAGGATCTGGAACTAGCGAAGCATATCGCATACGTACATCAACATTGCACACAGCCGCCAGCACGTACCAAAGCATTACCGATGCGGCTGGTGCGGCGCTACGTGGCGCTCACACGCCGCAAGCATCCCGCCGTACCCACCGCGTTGGCAGACTACATCGTGTGTAAGTACTCAGTACATACTTTTTTTTTGTCGCGGGGAAAAGCTTTTTATTGCCACCGCCCCACCGGGGGGAGGTGGAACGGTAATGTTGGGTTCTACCGACCTTACGACCCAGCGTTGCGCCGCCCGGGAAAGATGGAAAACATCCGGGCGACCGCTGGGCCGAGTCCCTAATATTATGTATAACCTATGCCGGCAAATACCAACTAATAACCCCGCGGTGATCATCTTCGGCGCATTAGGGACGGCCCCGGGTTCCCGAGGCAAGAAGCGCGCCGGCTTCAGCCGGAGCTGCCCCTGCACGGTGCCGCCTTGCGGCTCACCTCCAAATGTGGGGGGGCTTACAAGCCCCCGTCCACCGAAGGACGCCCTCGGCGTCAACGGCAGCAACGAGGCCAACCACCCGTGCTGCCGTCCATCTCGGGGTCGTACGTACAAAAAGTACGTGTACATAAAGGTACTAACTGAGCGCTACGACAGCCCCCGCCGCGTACCCGCGACCCCCGAAGGCCCCTATTAGTCGCCTCTTACGACAGGCAGGGGATACCGTGGTGGAATTCTCCAAACGCCCCCAATCCACAGGGCGGGAGACGCCGGTCAGTCGTCACCCCGGCGCCTCCTACGTCTCCTCTGGCGGCGGGAGGGGTCGCTGTGCTCACGATCCCTCTCGGCACTCTCCTGCGAGATTACGGACTCGCTGAAGTGGCCACCGCACGACTCAGTACACACTGCACGTACCCGTGCGTTACCCATGCGGTTGGTGCGGCGCTACGTGGCATAAAATACAGTATTTTTATTTATATTATTTTTAATACAGTCTAGTTTTTATTTTAAGTGTCAACGGATATAAAAAATACAACCTGAATTTTTCATTGACACTGATAAAGAACATTTACTTTCTGTACAGCATCATACGTGGAACTACGCCGTGAGGCGCGCAACGCGAGAGACGTAACATTCACGTCGGCGAGGAACTTGCTCGCTATACTGCGCCTCTCCACCGCACTCGCAAGGCTTAGGTAAGTTATGAGAACGTTAACAGGTGGATACTTGGGTATATACAATAATTAGTAAAGGAACCCTTTCGGATCCGTGAAGGTATTACTAGGCATCATAATAAAGTTCTATTTATTTAATCAAAATAAATTTAATCATAATAAAGTTCTATTTATTTAATCCTTTTTAGATTATAAGTTAAAGCATTATCACAAATGAACATAAATAAAAATTTATTAAATGAGATAAAGTACGTGGCAACATAGGCGGCGCGGCGGGTCAACTCCTGTTAAGTAGTAACACTTATTTTTTCTCAGGTTATCAGATGTAGTTGAGAAGGAAGATGTGTCAGAAGCCATTCGCCTTGTGGAGATGTCAAAACAATCGCTGCAACATGTTGAGGAGAATGTGCAGAGGTTTGTCTTTATACAATAAATAATATGGGATATTAATACCAAGAAATTGCTATTCTTTCATTACAAGAATCGGGCATAATTATTTATTTACAAATCTATGTTTTTGTTTGTAAATATGGGACAATGCGTAAAAATTACATTATTGTTTATAATTCACATGATTTTCATTATATAAATTATAATTTATTTTTATTCACATACCCTGAGATCTTTATTCAGAAGAAAATCATAGTTTATTTGAAAATGTAATATTTTTCGTATTTTGTAGGGGTATAACTTCAACTGACCGTATATTCGCGATCGTGCGCGACCTAGCCGGCTCCAACAAGACTGTAAAGATTGCTGACGTCATCGAGAGGTGCGTCGACAAAGGATTCAAACCTGACCAGGTATAAATAAGTAAATAAATAAATACACCCAACATACATAGTCCTGGCCCCACAGTAACATACGAGTCTTGTGTCGTGGGTATCAGGAACTACGAGAGACTTTCCCTCTCACAACACACAGACCCCGAAACAAATATTTATGGAGCACACAAACATTTGTCACGGTGCGGGGATCGAACCTGCGGCCTCTCGCTTCACAGCCGGCTACTCGCCCGCGCGTAAGCACTGTTGTTTGTCGTAAGTCCGGTTTGAAAGAAATTGAACCCAGTGAAATTATTGGGCATTATGAGACTTAACATTTTATGTCTCGGGGTGACGAGCGCAACCCAATGCCATGCGCTGCTTTGTAATTCAATGAACCGTGTGGTTTTCTGTTTATGGACAGGTGTGGCGTTTAAGATCAGGCGAGCGACCTACTGGTTACGTCATTCAAATTAATAAATAAAAGTGCAAGTTTATTGATAATAATTGTCTCGATACCTCGATTGATTCGAAATATCAATGTATCGAAATAAAACATATCGACATAAAATATCAATATATCGAAAAATCGTTGTCTTGTGTACATTGTTACAATTTGACTTAATTGTATAAAATTTTATGATTATTCAAATTAATATTAAAATATTTATTTTTATTTGTAAATTACAGGTTGACGCGTGTATTGAAGAATACGAGAACCTGAATGTATGGCAAGTGAACCAAGTGCGAACCAAGATTACATTTATGTGAGGATTACTCGACGAGTTGACTGAACAGTTTGCAGTTTTACAGATATAAAGACAGTGTACACCAGCCTGATAGTTCATAAGTGATTGAGATTGATGTTTTACAATAAATACTTTTTACCTTTGACTTGTTTATATTTTTTTTACTAGCCTTGTATTATATTCGTCCCAATGTTGGGCACGGGCCTCCTTTACTGAATGAGAGGGATTAGGCCTTACTCCACCACGCTGGCATCTTTATATATTAGGTCCTTAAATATGAAATTGGCGTTTTTCGTACTGGCCACTTTAATCACAAATTTCTCCTTTTTGGTAAGGAATTCCAAATTCAAATTTGTACAGCTATAGACTCATGTATTTGTGCTTCGATGATCGTCATTCATTTGTTTTTTTCTTCTGTTTTTTTCTGTTTGCGTCACTCATTTTACAAAATGGAAAACTTAAAATATCGCATTATTTACGAGTACGAGTTCCGCCGTGGCACTAGTGCTGCGGAAACAACTCGAAGGGTCAATGATGTGTATGGCGGTCGTGTTGCAAAAGAAAACACAGTTCGTTTTTGGTTCCAACGTTTTCGTTCTGGAAATTTCGACCTGCAGAACAAGCCCCGTGGACGGCCTGAGACTCAAGTTGATAATGAAGAGTTGAAGGCTATTGTGGAAGCGGATCCATCGCAAACCACGTCCGAGTTAGCTGCAGGCTGCGATGTTAGTGATAAAACTGTTTTAATTCACTTGAAGCAAATTGGGAAGATTAAAAAGCTTGAAAGGTGGGTACCTCACGAATTGACTGAAGCAAACCGCCAAACGCGCGTCGACTGCTGCGTTACATTACTAAACCGGCACAATAATGAAGGTATTTTAAACCGAATCATTACCTGTGATGAAAAATGGGTTCTTTACGATAATCGGAAGCGCTCAGCGCAATGGTTGGATCCTGGCCAGCCAGCCAAATCCTGCCCCAAGCGAAAATTAACCCCAAAAAAGTTACTTGTAAGCGTTTGGTGGACTAGTGCCGGTATTGTTCATTACAGTTTTCTCAAATCTGGCCAGACTATTACGGTTGATGTCTATTGTCAGCAATTGCAAACCATGATGGAAAAGCTAGCGGCTAAACAACCTAGGCTGGTCAATCGCTCCACGCCACTGCTGCTTCACGACAACGCTAGACCACACACTGCGCAACAGACGGCTACTAAATTAGAAGAGCTTCAATTGGAAAGTCTAAGACATCCTCCGTACTCCCCGGACCTTGCTCCAACAGATTACCATTTTTTTCGAAATTTGGATACCTTCTTGCAAGGGAAAAAATTCAACTCCGATGGGGCAGTCCAAATCGCCTTCAAAGATTTTATTGATTCCCGTCCGACTGGTTTTTTTAGTAAAGGGATCAATGAACTACCTATCAGACGGCAAAAGTGCATAGAAAATAATGGTTCGACATACTTTGATTAATTAAATATATGTCGGAGCATCAGCACGTGGCGCCATCTATTGCAATCTCGGAGCAACGTCGACAACGATTACAGCGCCAACGGAAACGTTATTGAAAATCGGAAACGTCAAACAACTTTGTTGCTTGGGTGTCGTCGATACTAGTGGCGCCATTTTAGCGTATTTAAGTTCAGACCGGTGGGAGAAACGGCAGTCTTGATTCGGACGTGGAAAGGGAACGGTCGCCACTCGGTATCGAACTCACCACGTTTCCAATCAAAATTAATCTTTTGATTTTCGATTGTATTCAAAGTAATTTTGTACTACCGAATAAATGGACCTTTGTAATTGAGTATTGGTGAATGTTATTTTGGATCTACACAATGTCCGGCCAATCTGATGACAAGTCAACCCGAGCGATCTCCGTAATCAGAAGTTGGGATGGGCCCCACAGCCTATCCATTGAACACGCGTGATGAACTACGACTGTCTACGAGTAATTTGAAGCAGTGGTGACAAGTAACGCTGTGCGGCGCTTGTCGAGACGCGCGTGGCGGGTGCTGCTTCGCAGGCGTTGGTCGACCATCAATGGCATACGTGGTTGCTGAAACAGGATGTTTGTGCGTGCATGAATAAGTGCGCGCAAGGTGAAGTATCAAGTACCCGAGCCGGGGATTTTGGGTTTGGTTGCTCGACCGCATTACAGAGTCTTAAGATAAAGTGGGTGGTAAACTTACGTTTCCCCCTTAAAGATGTTTTTAGTACTCGTGGCGATCAATCGGACCTAGCTCTCTGACTGGCTGGGACTAAGACATTGAATGGACACTGTAACCTGGCTACACGGTTCGAATCGGTTTATTTAGGGAGTACATTCTTAAGATCAAGGTTTGTTGGTGACAGACGTAAGTCTTCCCCTTAAAGATACCTTCCGTACTGGCGTCGCAGGGTAGTGAGTGTGCTTGCGCCTATAGTACAGTTTGTCACTTCATTTGGTACAGTTCTTTTTTTGAAAAGATAAAAATATTGAGAAGTTATGCTTCAGACACATACGAACCTGGATTCCTGTGCTGAGCCTGGTGGTGCTGACAATGATGAAGAGCTTCAAACGGAGTCTGGTGATGAGCCTGGTGCTGACGATGATGAAGAGGTCTGTCCAGAGGATATGCCCTGTCGTTTGTCTGCACGCCCTGCTGAAGACATCTAAAGACAGATGAGTATCTATGTGAACTAGTTCTCTTTTATGTTGTTCCCAAGAGTAAAATTTGAATCCCAAAATTTTAAACCTTCACAAAGGCTGAAGTGCAATGTTGCGAAGAATACAATGGCATTAAACTTGTTTCTTTAACATCTGTTAGCGAAATTGTATCGGTGTACATTGTGTTGGTGATTATTGCGTGGGTGGTGCGGAGAGGTATTAAGTGCTTGCTCCACCTAGAAACGAATCATTTGCTTTCTATTTCTTCTAAACTCATTGACTGTGACAGTATCGACGACAAAGACTCTTACTCCATTGACTTTGACTGATAGAAAACACTAAAAACGATGACAAGTGTTGAGTGTAGTGTAGTATGCAAGTCGCTCAGACGGTTTGCACCTCCAGTCATTCGTAGGCGTAGGTGTAAAACCGGGCCTGATTTCCCGTCTCAGTGCGGCCACGATTGTGAGTGGCGTGCGAATGGCTTGGAGATGTAAGCAGTCGCTGTTGGATTTCCCGGACGGGGGAAATGGGTTGTGATATGGGTACCGTATGGAGGTCACCCTTTAGAGTGTTGTATACTGGCACTCAACACTGACAACTGACACCACGCTGATGACTGATACTGACTCGATGAATCACGTAACCAAATCAAGTCCGTTAGAGTTACTGATAGGTAAGGTTAGCAGACCTCTGGAGGTTATGTTAACTGAGGACGTAGAACAGGACCTTGACTTGGAGGAGTTGAGATATAACGCGGTGACTAAAAATGACAAAAAAAAAAATTCTGACTGACAAGGCTCGATTCAACAGGACAAAGGCTAAAACTGTTCCTTTTTCTTTGGGTGATTATGTCCTACTAAAGAACGAAGGAGTACGCCCATGATCGCTTAAGAACAATGCCCGGCAATGATAATATTTGATTCTAGTGATGTAGAAGATGTAGAGTCCAATAACCTTAGCTTAACTGAATGATGAGTTAAATTTAGTGGTGCTTTCTTTCTGATTAGTGAACAGTAATTGGTATCATTACTAAGCTGGAAAAGGAGCATATCGCTCGATTTAGGAGATATGTCACTCGATAGAGGTGGCAAGGTTAACGTCACTCGATGGAGGTGGCAAGCTTATCGTCACTCGATGGATGTGGCAAGGTTTTCGTCACTCGATGGAGGTGGCATGAGTTGCTATCGCTCGATTTAGGTTATAGCAACGACACTTTTTATTGTCACTCGATAGAGGTGGCAAGGTTAACGTCACTCGATGGGGGTGGCAAGCTTATCGTCACTCGATGGATGTGGCAAGGTTTTCGTCACTCGATGGAGGTGGCATGAGTTGCTATCGCTCGATTTAGGTTATAGCAACGACACTTTTGGCTGGTTATCGTCACTCGATGGAGGTGGCAAGGTTATCGTCACTCGATGGAGATGGCAAGGTTATCGTCACTCGATGGAGATGGCAAGGTTATCGTCACTCGATGGAGGTGGCATGAGTTGCTATCGCTCGATTTAGGTGATAGCAACGACACTTTTGGCTGGTTATCGTCACTCGATGGAGGTGGCAAGGTTATCGTCACTCGATGGAGGTGGCAAGGTTATCGTCACTCGATGGAGGTGGCATGAGTTGCTATCGCTCGATTTAGGTGATAGCAACGACGCTTTTGGCTGGTTTTCGTCACTCGATGGAGGTGGCAAGGTTATCGTCACTCGTTGGAGGTGGCATGAGTTGCTATCGCTCGATATAGGTGATAGCAACGACACTTATCGGTTATTAACGTTTGTCATTTTTTTTTTTTTTTTATTTTATTGAGGATAACAAACAGCAGTACATTATACATTACACAAATTATACACACATTGAAAGTAATAATTAAATGTACCACCAACGACGCTATCCACAGATTACTATTTTAATAATTTTTACAGTCATATATGCGGACGTGACTAATAATTATACAATATATAACACTAAAAATGCTAACTGTTACATATAAAAAAAAAAGTGTATATGGACTTAAAGCCGTACATTATAATGTTATGTCCTGGTGGATAATACAAGTTCGTCAGGAGTTTGCTGCCTTAGAAGTAGTTTAATAGCTTGTTCTTTAAAGCTGATTCGTGTTGTGTGAAAAATGTCAATAGATGAAAACACTCTGTTGTAGGATTCAACCATTTTACGTAAGGGAGAGCGCAGCCCAGCATTGGTCCGGCACGAACTAGTGGCAAAAAGATGGCGATCACGTACCACTCTCCCTATAACTGTACGAGGGACGGCGTAACTTAAACTTTTTACCAAGTCGTTGCAGTCAAATTTGTTGTGACATATACCGTGTAGTACCAATACTTCCAAAAGTAAACGTCTAGATTTAAGTGTCAGAAGGTTATATTTAGTAAGTAGAACGTTATAATGTGTTTTAGAATAGAAGCATTTAAAGTGCATCGATCGCAGAAACTTTCGTTGAATTCGCTCTAGTTCATCATTGTATTTATTATAAAAAGGATTCCATACGGGAACTGCATATTCTACTTGAGGACGTATAATGGATTTATAGAGATGTAAGTAAGTGGAAGAACGACAGAACTCACGCGAGGAGCGCATCACGAAACCATACATCTTAAAAGCCTTATTGACAATAGAATTGATGTGAGAATCAAGGTGGAGTTGAGAGTCAAGTTGTACACCAAGGTCGCGAATGGAATTTACTTTTTTAAGCAGAGAATTGTCAAGAGCGTAATTAAAGTTTATGACGTTTTTTTTCTTTGTAAATGTTATTTGACGGCATTTATTTAAGCTCAGATATAGTTTATTAATTTGACAATATCGAGAGAATCTATCGAGGTCTGTTTGAAGAAGAAGACAGTCGCTATAATTTGTAATTGTTTTGTAAATTTTTAGATCGTCTGCGTAAAGAAGAAGTTTAGAATGGCTAAAACAAGTTGTAACGTCATTAATAAAAATATTGAATAATAGGGGACCAAGAATGGAACCCTGAGGTACACCGGAGGTAACTTCTATAGAATTCGATTGGAGACCATTGATAACAACTCTTTGAGTCCTGTTAGTAACATAAGATGCGAACCAGCGTAGAAGATTACCTCTTATTCCGTTGAAAGCTATTTTCTTAAGCAGTATTTCATGATCAACTCGATCGAAGGCCTTCTCAAAATCAGTATACACAGCATCAATCTGTTGACGCCGATCGATGCTGTCAAACAGATAAGATGTATATAGAATGAGATTACTTACAGTTGACCGATGTCTGGTAAATCCATGCTGTACCTGCGAAATAATGCGATGCAAAAAGGGATATATTTCGTTATGTATGAGTTTTTCAAAGACCTTCGATGGAGCAGAAAGAATGGAGATTGGACGATAATTCTCCATGTCGTGTCTTGAACCGTTTTTGTGGACTGGAACGATATTTGCAGATTTCCATGCTATGGGACAAACGCCGCAGGACAGACATTTGTTGTAGATTATAAATAGAGGAAGAGATATAGTTTCATATGTATTTTTTAAGAAATAGGGTGGTATCCCATCTGGGCCAGCCCCTTTAGAGGAATCTAGGGACTTTAGTGCTTTTTGTATTTTATTTAAAGACAGTCGCAGGTCACAAATATTTAAATCAGCGTCAATACTAGAGGAGGGAGGTTGCCAACTATTCAGATTGAGAGTTGAAGGTTTGTATACCGATTGAAAGAAGGCAGAGAATAAATTACAGGCAATAGCTGGATCGTCAGTCGAAGCATCTTTATATACTATGGTGGGAGGTATGGCTGAGGAGCTTTTGCGATTAGCGACATAAGACCAAAACAGTTTCATGTTTGTGTCAATACTATCCTCTATTGAGCTTATATATAGCTTGTAGCTTTTGTAACACGTATGCTTAAATCTACTTCTGTATAAGGAATATATCTCGTAGTCACTGACATTACCGTATTTTTTCCATTTAGTCCAAGCTACTGCTTTATTACTAGCTATACGAATTAGTGATGGTGGAAACCAGATGGGATAATTCGTATTCCTAGGACGTGACAAAGGTGTGTGTGTCTTAATTATAGCGTATATCTTTTCGTAGAAGTATGCTAGTGCTTCTTCGGGCGTTAAAGTCTTTAGACATTGAGACCAATCGATACTGCCTATATAACTGTTCACCAGAGGATAGTTCGTTCTGCGGAAATTAAGTCTGCTGGGATGTTTGCGAGCATGTATTTTTGTCTTTAAATTAATTGTAATATCAACAAAGAATGGAGGATGGTAATTGTCAATAGGTAAAAGAGGGTCGATTACTTTTGCAACTGTACAGTGAGTGTTAGAGAAAAATAAGTCCAGTATACGTCCCTTGCAGTTTCTAAAGCTATGATATTGCGTTAAGTTGTGCAGAGAACAAGTATTTAATAGCGAACAAACAGCATGCGAAGCATTGCTCTGAGACAAACACTCCTCATAAAGATGCTTATTTGCCCAATCGACGGAAGGTAGATTAAAATCGCCAACTACCATCATCGCCTCTACATTCGGTTTTTCTAACATGGTACTTAGGGCATCCATGTATTGCATATAAATTTCGTCATTTGTGTTCGGCGGTATATAACAAGCGGCAATAATATGGAATGCGTCTCGATTTTTGCACGGTAATTTGACCAATACATGCTCGGGAAGAAGTAATGGTGGTGTAAATGTGAGTTTATTAGGACATAAGTCTCGTAAAATTGCAATAAGAACACCACCGCCGTCCTTCCGCATGGTAACACTGCGAGAACGATCGCACCGAAACACAGAGTATCGTTCATCAATGAATTCTTTGTCAGAGATATCCGGTATAAGCCATGTTTCTGTTAATATGATTACGTGGTAGGAGTGTGATAAAATATTTAAATATAATGTATTAAGTTTGCTACGCATACCTCTACAATTTTGGTAGTAAATTGTAATTTTGTCAGCCATTTTCAAAATTAATTAGTATTATAATAAAAATTGACATATTTCGATATACATTGAAAACACACAACAACGCAATACAATAATTCAGCACTAATCCAGGCAGCAACTCCATAGAACATGAAATTATATGGTGTAAAAGCAGGCAATAAACACAAACATAATAAATAAATAAGTAAAAATAACTAAAAAAGGTAATGTGAACAAATTCTTGCTTAGGTTGACCTTTCCCTCCTAAACTTGGTGTCAATGTCATGTTCATTACGTATGACAAACGCCGGTGATGTATCCTTTTCTCGAACCAGGATCGTCGCGTTTTTAATCCAGACGTATTTGAAGTTATGAGTTTTGGCAGCTTCCCTGCACTTCCGAAATAACTGCTTATTTTGTAATGTCAAATGCTCGTTCATATAAACGTTATGAGATGTTCCTGCAATGCCCAGGTGGTCAGAAGTTAGGCCCTTTTTGAGGCGAAA
The DNA here is from genome assembly GCA_949126905.1 of Amorpha juglandis. Lineage (NCBI taxonomy): Eukaryota > Metazoa > Arthropoda > Insecta > Lepidoptera > Sphingidae > Amorpha > Amorpha juglandis. The sequence continues at coordinate 5,093,146 of OX421368.1, forward strand.
AGCACTCAATATATTATCACGCAAGATACGAGAACTGAACTTAACTATTACGTTCTTAGGACGCTTGCTATCTGGATGACCATGAGAAACTCGGTGTATCGATACAATCTCCTTCTGTGGAATTGTGATATTAATGGTTGTTCCTATGGTTTCCATAATATGGACTAGGTTTTCCCCTCTTCTTTCCGGGAGATTCCCGATTTCAATGTTACAACTACGAGCTTGTTGTTCTAATAAATTAATTTTATTTTCCAAATGTAAAATTGTATTTTGTTCTAAGTGGGTAATGTGTTCAGCCATGCCTTTCATTGTAAGAGATGTTTTATGGTTTTCATCTGTTAACTCCTTGATCGTGCGTTCAAACTTTTCACTTTGTTTTAAAATGTCGTCGTATTGATCACTCATGTGAGACACACCATTCTTAAGCTCTTGAATCTCGTCGCGCATTGACTTAAGTTCAGTGTTCAGCAATGCCGTCATAGACGAGGTAAACATCCTAAGCAAGGAGTTAAATTGCGATTGCATTACTTCTTGTATTATGGTACGTACTCCATCTTCCGTTAAAACAGAGGTCGGTTGACCAGGTGGAGACTGTAATGCTTGCCTTTTCTTTGAACGGGTTTGTGGAATATTTGTGTTGAAGCGGACAGGGATGTTGTCATTATTTTGCCCTTTAGAAGTATTACAGGTACATAGGGGGCAAGTCCAAGATAACGACTGTTCGATTGATATATCGACGTTTAAACAAGAATTATGGAATGCCTTCGAACATATTATGCACTTTAGATAATTCTCCTTGTCATTACCAGCATCACAACATCCCCATTCCATAACTGTCTCCATTTTTAGATGAAGCTATTGTAAGCAGCGGATAAGTAAGAATGCCAAAAAAAACAAACAAAATTATATTGTAATGTAATACAAAGCGATCTTGGACAAAGCGACAAGCTTTTAGATAGCTAATTGAACATGTCAATAATTTCGACGCGCAGCAGGCACGCAGCAACAGCTCTGTCGTAGAGCGTACGAAGCGCAAACAAGGCGGCGATGGTTCGAATCCCGCGCCTCTGGTAATGTGTGATTTTTGAGTTCAAATTTGCATATCTTGTATCAATGAAAAGAATAGAGACGTAGTAACTCACAAAATTCGGTCGTCCCTCTCTAGATCCTCCCAGTAGGTGGAGTCCTCAGGTAAGAACACTGCACGAGGAACAAGGATTCTCAACTTCGAATGTAGGCCAATCGGGGCAAAGTAAAATACGATTTCAAAGTAAACAGCAGCACAGTCCGGTACACGTCCGTCACCGACTGAACCAGCGAGTCGAATTCTATGCTATGATGCTTTTTACTACCTACTATAATACTGTTCACTAATGAGCGAGTTGCTTTCATGATATTATGTGTTGTGATAATATGATGTAATTGAAATAACTTGATGTTAACCGTTTAACCGATAATCAGGATGGGCCGAGCTAAGAGCTTGAGATATTGCAGAATGTTTTTTTTTTCTTTTGCAGGAGCAGCACACAGGGACGTGTGACGTGTCAAGATGGCCGTGTCGGAGCATCAGCACGTGGCGCCATCTATTGCAATCTCGGAGCAACGTCGACAACGATTACAGCGCCAACGGAAACGTTATTGAAAATCGGAAACGTCAAACAACTTTGTTGCTTGGGTGTCGTCGATACTAGTGGCGCCATTTTAGCGTATTTAAGTTCAGACCGGTGGGAGAAACGGCAGTCTTGATTCGGACGTGGAAAGGGAACGGTCGCCACTCGGTATCGAACTCACCACGTTTCCAATCAAAATTAATCTTTTGATTTTCGATTGTATTCAAAGTAATTTTGTACTACCGAATAAATGGACCTTTGTAATTGAGTATTGGTGAATGTTATTTTGGATCTACACAATGTCCGGCCAATCTGATGACAAGTCAACCCGAGCGATCTCCGTAATATATTATATTAAAAAATATTCGACTTTTTGTTCCTCCCATACAAAACGCCAATTTCATATGTAAGGACCTAATATAAACATTTCGTGTCACGTTGTTTGTACGCGATGAACTCCTGAACTACTGAACCGATATTAATAAAATTTTGCAAACTGTGAGTTTGATCTAACTTGAGAGATAGGATAGATAGATTTTATTATCACAATTTATAGTCGCAATATTTTTTTTATTGCAAATTATTTGTTTATATGACAAAGAGTTATAATTGTGATAGTTATAGTTGTGAGTTCCATAAGATTTTTACAGATGGCTGTGTAAGGTAATTTATCAGCTGGATTGAGTAAGTATCCAATAGATGGCGCATACTGTATTGAATAGTTTACTACAATATAATTTAACATATTTCTTAGCCACAGCAACGCGTGGCCGGGTTTGCTAGTTTACTATATGACATACTATATTGTTTTTTTTTAATTTTGACTATCACGCTTGTATCTCTCTAAGGGTAGTGCCACAATTCGCCAATGTGATAGCAATGTGTACGCCTACCGATATAACTTTCAGTTATATAATAATGTACTCTGTGGATATAACGGAGGCAAATTCCAGTCCCACATAACCTGATGCTTTTTAGAATGAAAATTGAATTGAATGAATGAAAACTTAGAATGAGTGCGCAATTTTTGACAGCCTCCGTGGCGCAGCGGGCGAGTAGCCGGGTATATGTATTATAGTCTGGGTATGTTTCTCCCAGACGGATGGATGTGAGGCAGGCAGCCGGTGGTAAAAACAAAAGAGAAATCTTTCTGTATTATTGTTAAAAAGCATGTTGCGCCAACCTCACCGAAAGTGGGATAAGGGCAGGTGAAAGAACAGTTAAAACTTATTCTATTTTTACATTTTACTACTGAAAATATGGTACAGCTATGGCATGTAAATTTCGATACAATACCAATCTCGACGAGTGCTGTTATACGTTGAGGAGTTTCATTTTGTTACTTCATACTTTGTTATCAGACCTTAACCAAATTTATATGTGACCACATCGCTGCCACACTATTGAAGCAACCCTAAAAAAAATTATGAAAGGCATATATACCTCACTTTAAAATGCAGGAATAAACATTATCATTAAAATACCGGGCCGAAACCATCGCTTTTTTTCAAAATCCCTAGGCAGTCACAAATAAAATGGATGGATGGAATGGATTTTATGTTGATATAAAACAGAAAACTTTCCGTTTACTACGCCTCGTTTGTGACTCCCAACATTGTATTTGCGTACATTCGTATATAAGCAAAACATAATAAATTCGCTTCCGTAGAATTCCCCATAAGAAAGTAATAAGTAATGTCAGACGTATCACGTAAGCGTATCCGACTCGATGAGATTCACGATGAAAACGTCTCAACAAATGTGTATTCACTTGTCTTTTATATTAGTTTTTCCCGCCATCTTCCCGCGCTAGCTTTCTTGAGAATATTGTAGTCGTAAACTTAATAAGGACATTTTATATTCATGCAGGCTAATTCTATCCGAGTTTGGGCGATAATAAACTTTATAATACCGACACCGCCATCAATAAATTAAAGAAAAATCCATTTAGGTATGTACTGTTATAAGTATAGTTTTAAAATAGTATTTGAAATTATTATGGGCTCAAAAATTATTCAAATTACAATCTCAATAAAATTCTTCACTCTGGAATAATTAATATCAAACAAAAGCAACGCTAATGGAATCACATTCTTTATTCACTCAATGGTAATAGAAATTCACTTAGTGCTCGGGCAATTTTTCTTTATTAAATCACAATTTATACATGCCACGTTTATCGATTAGTTGTATAAAGGATAATTGTGATGTGTCTCAGTCGCTGGCGATGTTTAAAGTCAGTCTGCCCGTCGACATTGCGTGCCCTCCAGACGGCGCGGACGCGGGTCGCTATGAAAGTTACTCTACCCACGATCGTATTTCGTTTGTGTTGTCTGCAAAATCCTTTATTACAATTTTACGGTTACTGCTCCGTAACTTAACACGGAGACGACTGTTTAATTGGAGATATGCTTGTTTGTATGGACACTACAATGTTTTTTTTAGATATGAGGTCAACAACCGAAAGGTGCAAAAGTTTGCAGGGGTAAAGTGTTGCAGGATGGCAGTCTCGAGGTCCCTTAATGTTAACGTTGATAGAGTTCAGAGCAATCGTGTAGCGTTTGAAGTACCCATGCTTGAGCTGTAATTGTTATTTTATTCATTAAGTTTTTATATCAAATCATCATTCAATAAATAATTCAAAGATCTAATCATGCTTATAGTAAAAACGATGAAAATATGAAAAATTATTATCGTATATTGAGATATTGCCGTCACCCCAACTAAGAATTCAATTTTAAAATAAATAACACCGTTTCTAATACGACTTGTTTTGGTGTTTCATTTAAAATCAATCAATTTACACATGCATTTCAAATGAATATTTTTTGATTTTGTTACCGTGAGAACAGAACTATACTTTAAACACTTAGGACATGGTGGTTTCGTTATTGTGTTTATTCATAATGACTTATTTTAAAAAGGTTTAATGATAAATATAAATAGGCTACATGGGTACTTGAGAGTACAATCTATTAATTAAATGGAATACTCGGCAGCATTAAAACGAGATTTTTAATGTTCTTCATCTAAGACAATATATTTATATGAGCGATGATTTTGTTCGCAATAAAAAATATTTCTTCTACCACCTGCCCTATGAGGTTTCCTCGCGGTGTTTCTTTCACCATTAAAGCAGCCGATTATTACTTAATACTCACGTATGGGCTGGATGCGAACCTGCGACTTTCGTCTCGATAGTCCGTACAACTCCCTACTGAGCTGTATAAGCACAGTATCAATATGTGTGATTATAATATTAGAATCAAGTATTAATCGACATATTGTTTACATAAATGAGTTCCAGCCGTCATAAACATACACTTCTTATCTGAGTCTGGAGCAGAAGTTCTAAGGCACGATGATTTCAGAGATGTACAAACTAACGCAATGTCGTAATATACATAAAAAAATATACTGTAGCCAAGATGCCTGAATAATAACTGTCAGACAGACGAAACATGGTTTTGCGACATGCATCCAGACATTGTGAATAATATGTATGCAAATTAATCGGTACTTGGGTGAAATGTAGTGCTATTTATATTTTATTTAATTGACTTATTCAACAGCTATTAACTTTAGAGGTCACATGAGTAAAAGGTATTAGCAAAATAGGTACTAGTAGTAGAGTAGAGTAGAGTAGGTTTTAGCAAAATTGTGTTCAAATAGAGAAAACCTTATAATCATTATCTTTTAAAATGTTTACTTATTCATTACTGCCGTACTTAAAGCCGCCAATTAAGGTTATATTTATATATTACGTAATTAATAAGGGAGCTTAAATTTAAACATGAACCGGCTCTGAGTGTCTAAATAATAAAATTTTAAGAAATGTAAAGTTTCTGAGTGATTCAAGTGTGTGAATGAAAACTGAATTGAAAGATCTGAAACTGATATTTTTGAGTGTGATAGTTCGTGTTAAATGTTCATTTACTTAATTAACAACTTAGTATAACAGAAAGCATATCTACATTCACTTTCTGCTAAACAACACTTTTTGCTTAACAGCTGAAAGCGGAATGTACGAAAAGCTGTCAAGCACATGAATAACACATTAACGTCTGTTTAACTTAACACAATGCTTTTACGTGATACAGAATATGACATATTATTTGTTAACAGTAAAGTGGTATACAAAGCGAAAGTTTTATTTAGGCCGTAGGGCAACAGAATCGGGTCACGAATCCCAAACGGATTACACACTCGTGTGATCGCTGGTGTTGGACGAGTACGGGAAGCGTGTAAAGTTGCTGAAAAAAAGAAAACCTTTCGCGAAGAGGCGAAAAAAAAAGAAAGGGTAGATTGCAAAAGTTCAGAGGTGAAGAGTCTCGCTTAAGCAACCTGGAAAACTAACAGGGACGGACGCGGAAGTCCTCCTGGGGTGTCAAGACAGCAGCTTCTACCAAGTAGAATGCAATAATAAGAAACTAAACAATGGATTTAAACAATTTAAAATATAAATATGGATCATACTTATCCTACTAGTATTAGGTATATTAGATTTAAGACATGAGAAAATATTTTTATAATAATGATGCAAGATAACACTAAAGGTAAAGTAAGCATAAGAGGATAACATCATAGGTAGGTAATGTCTTAATTGGATAACATCATAATAATATGTAGATTTAGGAAGGAGGGAATTATAATCGTTATCGTTACGTTATCCTCACCTCTATCCCCTCCCTTGCTTCCTCACATGGTCAACTCCCTGCTCCTGGCTTCTCTCACCACGACCTCATCTATGTTTCCTATGCCCTAAAACCTCCCAAAGTCCCCTCCAAGGTGTTGCTCTTGCGTAGTTTTGGTCGCATGGATGCGAAGAAGCTGGACAAAGATGCCGCTAACTGTTGCTGGGATCAACTGTACGCAACCGCCTCAGTTGATGAAAAAGTAGACATTTTTAATCGCTCTGTCATTGCTCTCTTCGACATTCATGCACCTGTTAGGAGGGTTAAATTAAAGCGCTCTCCTGCACCATGGATGACTCGAGGAGTTCGAATGGCGATGAGACGAAGGGATCGGGCTTTTCGTCAGTACAGAAGGGATCGCTCGGAAGAGAACTGGTGCCTCTTCAAAGCTGCGAGGAATCGGTGTAATCAGATGGTGCGCAACGCTAAACGCCGTCATATTCTCAGCAATATATCTTTATCCTCTCCGGCCAGTATCTGGAGATTCCTAGGAACTCTAGGTATTGGCAAAGACAAAAACCTTGACTCCTGTGGGGCGACTATCGGTTTGGATGATATTAATCGTCACTTCTCCTCCACTTCCCTGATTGATCACCAAACCAGGCGTCGTACCATAGGTTTCTTGGCCGGTCTTCTTAGGCCTAACATCAACTCCTTTCAGTTTTCTCCGGTTTCGTTGGGTGAGATCAAAAAGGTAATCCTTTCCATTAAATCCAATGCGACTGGCTGCGACAACATCAGTCGTCGTATGATAACCCCTATCCTGGATCACCTTCTCCCAGCCATCTCACACATTATTAATACTTCCCTTTCCTCTGGCATTTTTCCATCACTATGGCGGAAAGCCATTGTGATTCCTCTGCCTAAACTCCCTAACCCTTCACATGCGAAACACTTCCGACCTATTTCCATTCTTCCTTTCCTCTCCAAAGTGCTTGAGGCCTGTGCCCACAGACAGTTATCTGGTTTTGTGCACCTGTACAACTTATTGTGTCCACTGCAATCTGGCTTCAGGCCTGGTCACAGCACTACTACCGCGCTCCTCAAAGTGACTGGCGATATTAGGGCGGGAATGGAGGATACCAAGGTTACGGTGTTAGCTTTGGTCGATTTCTCGAACGCCTTTAATACCGTCAGTCACGACATCCTTCTTGCCATCCTCTCCCACTTTGTGATCTCACCCTCGGCACTGGATTGGTTCTCGTCTTATCTTCAGGGACGCCAGCAGATGGTTCGACTCGGCGACTCTTCGTCAAGTTGGTGTGCTATCGATGCTGGGGTCCCTCAAGGCGGCATTCTCTCCCCCTTATTGTTCTCCATCTTTATTAACCTTCTCACTCAAGAACTTCAGTGTGCATACCATCTGTATGCTGATGACTTGCAGATATATTCTCAGGGTGGAATAGATTGTGTACCCGCAGTCGTTAACAAGGTAAACAGGGACCTAGCTCGGATTAAGACCTGGTCCGACAATTTCGGCCTGTCAGTAAACCCTGCGAAATGCCAGGCTATTATTTTAGGTAGTCCAAGAATGATGAGCGTGTTGGATATTACGAACGTTCCGTCTATTATTTTTAATGGTTCAGTCATTCCTTGGAGCTCCAGTGTCCGTAATCTTGGTCTACATATCGATTCCACCCTGAGCTGGAGGCCCCAGGTAACCTCTGTCTGTCAGAGAGCCACCGGTACACTTCGCGCTCTGTACCGCCTGAAGAACTTCCTTCCGCCTAAGATCAAGGCTATGCTTGTGCAAGCCTTAATACTTCCAATAATCGACTATGGTGACGTGTGCTATTTTGATCTGAATGCAGACCAACTCAATAAACTCGACCGCATGCTAAATAACTGCATTCGATTCGTGTATAACCTTCGTAAGTATGATCACATTTCCTCCTATCGTATACAACTAAAATGGCTTCCAATACGTAAGCGCCGTTCTATGCGAGCACTTACCACTCTATTCTCTTTACTTACCTCCCCTACCCCTCCTTCTTACTTATCTTCAAATTTCCAATATCTTTGTGATAGCCACGATAGGAACCTCCGCTCCTCTAACAATCTTCTCCTGTTGTGCCCCCCTCATAGGTCTAACTTCACTCATTCTTCTTTTGCTATTCAATCTATACTTCTCTGGAATTCACTCCCCCTTGAAATCAGATCGTGCACCACTCGGTATGCCTTCAAAACGAGGGTACGTCAGATGCTGATGAATGTAGCAGAAGAGTCACCACATTGATTCGTTGTAGTATTATATATGTGTAAGTATATGTATATATTGTGCATATTTATTTATGTATGCGTATATATTATGTATATATATTTATGTATATGTTTCTACTTAATTATTGTCTGTATGTTATGATTATTTGTAATTTTGTAATATTTCTTGTTATACTTGATGCACCTACCGTGTATATCTCTGCACCATCCTAAGGTTGACTGGCAGAGAATGCCTCTGGCATTAAGTCCGCCTATATACATTTTGTATATGAAGTGCAAATAAATAAATAATCACGTAAGCTCATGCAGGTATCCCCGAAGGGGTAGGCAGAAGTGCAAAGTATACTCATGGTTAGCCGAGCTTATCGCTGTCCCATGATGTGATAGGTGGTAAGCCTATCGCCATACTGGGAACAAATTCCGATCACAGATAACTCATGTTTAATATTGCGAATCGAAAAGTCAAACACAAATTGTGATTGTAATGTAAAATTGAAACCTTAATTCTCCCCAAAGTGTTAGACGTCATGCAGGCGGTCGGTCGTAAAACTACAATCTTTCTATAACATGTATTTTTAAGCATGTTGCGCCGACCCTACTGCGAGTGACATAAGGGCAGGTGGAAGAAGAAAATTGGAACCTTAAAGAAATGGACTACAATTGTTTTTTCAGCTTTGATTGCAATAAATCAGGATTTCTTGTAGAAATGTCTAGGTGAATTAGAAAGAAAGGGTATTGCTATTAATAATTTTCAACAAACATCGCCAACATCCTGGCTGTAGGCTTTTTTATAACATAGACCGGCAATCGAGCAAGTGGGTCATCTGGTAATCTCCACCGCCCATGTACGCCCACAATACTAGCAGAATCATAGGCACTAAGGCCGGCGGCGGCGGCGCGGGTGCGGCGCGTTCAAATGCATAGATTTAAATGGACCCGGTCTCGAAAGCAGCGGCGCGGCGCGGGCGCGAGGAGCGACGTACGAGCGGCGCGCGCCAAATGAGCGGCAACTGCGCGTCTGCATTGACGTAGTGCTGTGTATTTTCAAAAATGCCCGCCGACGTGGTGGAGCAAATTATTTCAATGATTTTTTATATGGAACATCATATTCATATCAATTTCGTTCGCGAACAGACACTAATTTCTCATAGTACAACACTACGCCGCTCGTCGCGCCGCGCGATCTGCCCGCTGACTTCGAGACCGGGTCTCCGCCGCTGCCGCGCCGCCGCCGCTTGCCGCTGACTTCGAGTCCGCGGCCTTAAAGGGAAGGGATAATTAAGGGATTGGGAAGAGGAGGGGATTTTTGCCTCCGGATATCTCACTCACCATACAAAACTCAGCAGCAAGCCGCTACTTTACGTCGGTTTTCTATCAGACAATGGTAACGACCCGGTCGAGCCGGTGCATTGGTGCTGTAAACAAAACTGTCTACAGCGTGGCTCTACCACACATAAAATGTGTGTCTCTGTGTATTCCTTACTAACGAAGTTCTTAATACCTTGCATTGTCATACACCATAGTAGTAACACCATAGTTGTTAACCTAATTCTTTTTCCTAAATTTAAGTTCAATATGTAAAGAGCTGTTACTATTCCTGTACAATAAAATAAAAAAAATAAAAAATAATATTGTCATTTCGATATCTCGCAACTATCTCTGTAGATGCTATTATAGTGTACTGAAACGAAACCCGGTAAATATTGAACAAAATAGTTGTGGATACGGTTTGATCACGCGTGTCACGTACGGCTTTTTTGCTCTTTCAAACTTTTGTACTCCAAGTTTCTGAGGTCGAGTGACTCTAGACGTGATTTTAGTTACGTACATGGCACGGACCAAAGATTTATATAGACACCGTCAATACTTCAACCTTTAATACTTCGAACTCAGGATAAATTGGAGTCAGACTGAGAACCATATTTACTTGATCCATTTGGTTCACTTCGAGTAGTTAAAAAGTTTAAACATATCTTAATATGTATTTCGTGAACCGTTGTTGCATTGGTGGCGTCCCTTCGAGGTTTATGGTGTAGTGTAGACTGTATTTGGAAACACCAGACGGCCCGCCACCTCGCATGTCTGCCGAAATGGTCTAGTTCTTTCTAGGTATCGATCTTTAAAAAATAAGTATGATATACTTAACGTACGTGCGTTCAAAATGTCGCGTCGACACATGATTTATTATTAGGCAGTAGCTATATATGGCGTCTATTTATATCTTTGGTCTGTATTACATAGTATTTATTGTAAATACACGTGACAAATAATATATCTTGAGTGCGAAGCAAATCCCTATTGTGTGAAAGGTGTGCTTATCCCGGCAGGAGGAAAAAAATCTTTACTTACCTTGTTTGTGTTGTATATTTTTGTCATGATTTATCCTTGTGTGAGGTTATATGTGATAAATTTGATACGATGTGATGCGACGTAAGACGAATAACTCAATTTATAGGTAATTTTTTTAAATTAAATAATAATAAATAATACAACCGACTCAATAAACGAAAAATGAACATAATCAATTCTGAACGACCAGTGCTATTACAGATTAATAAATTGTTTTGTGGAGTTCTGCGTCAACATTTTTTTTTATGCTGGCTCGGCAAAGTGACTATGCTACACCTGATGGTAAGTGTAGCGCAATCCAAGAATAGTGTCGACCAACGATAAACAATATGTCCATCGTTGGTCGGCAAGATCATGCCGGCCTGTCAAAGGGCCAAGGAGGGGGGGAAGGAAAAAGGGATGGGAAAAGGGTGAGGATCAGGGGGCAAGCCCCTGGGGAGAACCGGATATACACTGGCTGACCCTGGAACGCGACCCACACCAGGTGGGCCACTATGGCAGGTTTTAGCACCAGTGTACGGTGGTCGCTATCCGGTCGGATACAAGTATCCTCCCACCAGCAAAATTCAATTCTAAACGAACTACTTTCAGCATGTGCGTTTATTTAAATACATGCAATGTATGTATTATGTATCTTTTAAGATATGTATATATATTTTATATACACATTGTTTGACATTGGTCGACAATATTCTTGGATTGCGCTACACTTACCATCAGGTGTAGCGTAGTCACTTTGCCGAGCCAGGATAAAAAAAAAAAAGAATATCGAATCAATTTTTAATTAATCGTATCGTATTCATAGTTTTGTTTTTCCTCGTTTAAAAAATTACGTATTATTGAGATAATACGTAATTTTTTAAACGATGATGATGATTTAAATCAGAGTTCCCCAAACTTTTTTGTGTCGTAGACCCCTTGCCATGTTTTTCCGTGTTGGGTAGACTATATATATATATATATATATATATATCCTACTTACCTGATATTGATTTCCTGTAAATTTCTAACTGTAGTGAAGTTTAGTGTTAAAAACTTAGTAAAACACAAATGTATTGCGACCACAAAGCGAATACCAACATTCTACAACTTACACAATTTTATAAACATATATAATATTTTTTTTACTTCATAGGTACTTTTATAAATAATGTATATGTTTTAATATTATAAGATAGTATGGTGTAAGTAAATAGGTACTATCAGTGTATGTGTTCATATCCACTATCGTGGACCCCATTTTCATTTCATGGACCCCCAAATTTTTTTCGCTGACGTAGACCCCTTGCAGGTTGTCATAGACCCTCAGGGGTCGATATAGACCACTTTGGGAATCACTGATTTAAATGATGAGTCATTCAAATCATTTTTTATGACCTCGTTATCGATATCTATTGGAAGCCCCTCCTTCCAATAGTTATGATTACTAACCAGCTGATTTTTTTGTTTTTACTTAGTTAATATTTATATAATTTAACAGTCATATTGTCCTACAAATAAAATAATAAATTTTTGAGTATCATCAAATCGAAATATTCTATCCTTGCTACCTCTGTTAGCTACCACAATAGAGAATTTTCGCATAGGGAATTTTTGGGCGTCTCATCGAAACGAAGCTACTAACGGAAAATTAGCTTGATAGTAATCAAGTGGATCAGCTGGCCCAGGGAACCCGGACCAAAACCTTTATATTCCAAACACATTCGATTCGACCTAATCTGCTATAGGTAATTAAACGTAAAAATACCCTAATAAATTCTTATGTTCATTAGTGAGAGCCGAAGCATTGAAAAGAACGAGGTGCTTACGTAATGCAAAAACAAACATTTTCCTTTACAACTGGGCGCGAGTTTTGGCAATGATTAATGTGGGCTGAAGAACTTTTGCATTGCGTCGCACGTGTTACAGATATTTACCTGCCTCGCAGCCTACTTCTGAAAAGGCAGCTGCAAATATATTGCGGCCATCGTTTACCCTTTGGAAATGTGACGCTTATGTTTTTTAACATCGCATTTCGGCGAGTGTTTGTGTGGTTTATGATTAAATAAAGTTTACTGAGGCTTTTAAAATTTAATTTGAGTTGAGGCTTTAATTTGTGATGGAGGTTTTAATTTCAGCTTGTAACTTAATAGCCTAACGAGGTATGTCGCAGTGTATTTGTTCGGAGGAAGTTAGTCCGTCACACTTTACACCCACATTTTGTACCATGAACATGACATTGATCTTAGAAAAATAGGGGTAGGCAGAGGTATAAGTAGTACACTCATTTCACCGAGCTCATTTTCGTCCCATGATTTACCGGGCACATTTCCAGACTTCGGGCTAATACTGAGCATTCCGTAATAGAAAATCTCAACATCACTTTTTCCCAATCCGGGGATCGAACCTGAGACCTCAGCACACCAGTCGTACCTCTTAAGCATTACAACGGCGGTACTGAGCAAGGTTGTATAAACTTTAATTAGAATATTACGTATTTTTGAATATACACATATACCCGTTTTATCAAGCCACACTTAAGTAAGCTATTTGCCAAGTGTCAAATTCTGTGTACATGATTGGTCAGTTTTGATTTCACGCGAAAACTAACCAATGACGTTTAGGGAAACCCTCTCTGCCTTCGCGCTCACTATGAGGCCTCATGACAACGTTTATGAATACGGGGGCTAATGTTAGATCAAAATAACCCTACTTACGTGGACTTTGGGCCTTCTGAATCCTTCTTTTGTAGAGCCTTGGCATGGTACTTGGTATTTAGATTAGTGTCACGTAGTAGACAATTTTGTCTACATAATGAATGGTCCGGCTCGACTGGATTATTACTACTGTCTGGCATAAAACCGTCGTAAAGTACTACTATTCACAAAATGTCAAACTAGTAATTCATTGTGTAAAAAGGGAAACAATCGCTCGAAAAATAATTTCGTATTCAACTAATCACACTAATATTATAAATGTGAAAATTTGATTGTTTGTATGTTTATATGTTTGTCCGTCAATCACGCTGAAACTACTGAACGGATTTTGATGAAATTTGGTATACAGACAGGGTATGAGCTGACTTGGGTGATAGGATACTTTTTATCCCTAATAAATGCTCCCTTGGGATAAAACAGGAGTCTTGATATAGAATCCTACATTATTCCTGATTAACGTAGGCTACTTTTTATCCCGGAAAAAGCAGTTAAGCGGGCGGAGCCGCGAGGAAAAGCTAGTATCATATAATTTTTTATATTCATCATAGTTCCTACTAGTGGCTACCGCTACTTATAAGGTCATTACTTAGTACATACCTGCCTTAGTAGGTACATATAAAATTAAATGTAGGTCCTAGTATGTTATCAGAGGTAATGATCGGGGCAGCCGTCACAGCGGGCTCTTACTGCAAGGTGATTTGTCTCAATTAGCACTAACCTACGAGTCCGCCCTAGAGTCCACAGCCGGCCTGGAATTTCACGTAATTTATATTGCAAATGGAGTCGATTATGACATTTGGTCTATAATTCCAGTTGTGTAATTAAGGAAAATTTTCTTCGAAAAAGAGTATTATTTTGTTGACTGGTCTTGAAATCATTTTATGTTGACTGTATTTATAAGTAGTTTTTTATAGCAGACGCCAGCAAACGAGCAAGTGGGTCACTTGATAAGTGATCTCGACTGCCCATGAACACCCCCAATACAGCGAACTATGGATGCGTTGACGACATTAAGGTGCGTCCACATTTGTAATATCTCGACGCACTGAAAAGAGTCTGTGGCTGTCTCTCGTACTTGCCGTGTTTTATGTGGAAGAGACTATCTCGATACGATACGACAAAATGTTAGTTTCAATGAGATGTCATAATAGATCCCTTCTGGTCATTAGGTCTTAACTTTGACAACCATTCACGCTTGTGTCATCATAACGCGCCTCTGTCACGGTCTCGGGGTCTCGGTGCGTCGAAATATCACAAATGTAGACGCACTTTTAATGTGGATTAGGGAGACGTTTAATTGGGTTTCTGGAAAACGCAAACAATATATAAAGCGCAAGGGCAAGCTGCTATTTATCGATTTTCAGCGCGACAACTCTAGATTCCTGGTTCCCATGACAGTATAATAGCCATTGTTAACTTATAATAATTATTATTGTTAAACTATATCGTAGTATCACAGCCCAATGTCGTGTCGAAAGTCTGTTAAAATTTAAAACTCGTACCGCATTAAAGTGTATATACGAATGGTATTTTATGAGCATAGAATTATTCAATCTGTTCTCGAATAGCCTATATTCTAGTAGACGTTCAAATTAGTCGTAGGTGCGTTTGTATCAAGTTTATATGATTGTTGTAAGATAGTCCGCCTCAACCAGTCACAACAGCAGCTAGACAAGTTATGGCCCTATTGTTCGCCGCTTTTTCTCGATCATTTATACCGTTTATACACACATGTATTACATGTACTGTCACATACACAAATGTCTGCTTTGGCTCACTAATTATATTTTCATAGTATATAATGAAGTCGCTTCCGCTGTTTGTTCGCTTAGATCTTTTAAACTATTCAACGGATTTTAATGCAGTTTTCAGCATTAGATAGAGTGTTTCATGTGGAAGGTTTATATGTTTATCACGCTATGACCCATGGGAGTAGGGCAGTAACGTACAGGTGAAGCTGCGAGAGACAGCTAGTTTTGTATAAAATATTTTATACATAAGCACGTAGGTACCTTCTGAAGCATAATCGTGGAGAACGTATTGTAGAATACGTTGAATATTCAATATATGTTATTAAATGAAGATATGCAGATTGATATAACTTGTGCAAATACTTTTGATTAAGATTGTACGAGATTGTTATGTCTGGAGTTTATCGGCCACGGCGGATGCTCTTTGTAGTAAAATAAAAACGTTTTGCTGCAGTTATGAACTCTTATATCAATTTTCATAAAAGTTAAAAGCGCATGGTAAAGGCCTGAAGCCACGGTTCGTGTTACTAACAGGCTTCTCATAGAGATAATACTGGTTGGCCATAATTGCTCAGTAACTAACTGCGATTTCATGGCAAAATCGTATTTATTTTTAAAATAAATTCTTTTTATTTCAGTATTACACATTACTCTCAATGGCCAGTTAAGCATGTTCGCATTTGTTAAGAGTTTGTTATCATTACTAACATAGCGCCAGATTTTTTTTATCCTGATATGGCATAATGACTATACTGGACTTGATGTTAAGTACAGTGCAGTCCATATATAATATTGACCCATAATATTAAAATTATCTCTATAATGACCTCTTTGTTGGTTTGTCCTGTCTGTTTGTGTGTATGTCTATGGCATTGTGGCGTCGAAAAGAATAAATCGATATTAATTCTGTATTTTATTGAAAGCTAGATTAATCGAGATGTTTCATAATCTGTTCAGCTACTTAAAAATGTATACATCGGTTTCTAATTTTGATTTGATCGTTTTTGTAATAGCCTGAGTTGGTGATGAGGATTACCTGATATTAATCAGGACATCTCGGCGCAAGCATTATTCTTCTAATTTAAGTCTACTTATCATCTATAATTATTTGTATTTTTCTTACATTTGACATGACTCATGGGAAATTATCCCAAATATATTATATCGTAAATGTATAAATGTTCAATAGCGCACATTTTGAAATACCACGCCATAATTTTCCTCATAATTTTTCAACGTTTCCGGCGCGTCCATTCATAGCTTTATTTCAATTACTTGTGTGTAAGAACTGGGCCTGTTATATATCGAGCGGGTTCCTGCCGACCACATTCCACTGGCCTCAGTCAAAGGATTAGATACAGATTTTATCAGAATGGGATTCCGTCCGGATACCAATTAGACGCTTTATTATGATTTGTGATCTTTACGGTACGTTTCGTGGACGATCTAATTGCTATTTTATTGTATGTGGTACTTTAAAATTTACACGTGGCATTTGTGGTGGCCGTTAATGTTTAGTTAGACTTATCTTTCATTATGTACTTTAGCTAAGTATTTCATTAGATAATGGAATATTTATAAGTAAACCTAAAAAAATATAAGTAATAATTTTCATGCTATTTGCATTGTATTTATTTATTAGTACTTCATATACATGGAGTATAAAAGCGGAATTAATGCTATAAAATGATGCTATAATATATTTTTTACTGGACTCCCTCGATGGCGCAGTTGTATTACATATGCAGTAAGTATGACTGCTGTATTGTGGTTCCGGGTTTGATTCCCGGGTCGGGGCTAAAAGTTATATAGGGTTTTTCTATCTGGCAATGGGCGGTATCAGCTGTAAGTCTGGAATTGTGCCCGCTATGGCGATAGGCTCGCCCACTAACACATAATGTGCCCAAAATACGCTCGGCGAAATGTGGGTGTACTTGTTATACTTCTGCCTACCCCATCGGGGATTACAGTATGTATGTATGCATATGTATTTTTTATTTGAAATTTAATTTAGACAAACCGATATGCGATTAGTTCAGCCAATGATATGTTACTAAAGTTAATTTAGCAGAATACGTTTAATAGGAAATAATAATAATAAATACACCCAATATTCATACATATATTCCTGACCCCACATTAGGTTAACCTGTGTCATGGGTAACAGGAACTACTAGGGAGCTGCGGTTCACAACACCCAGACTCGAAACAAATACTTGTGGATCACACGAACAATTGTCTCAGTGCGGTAATCGAACCCACGGCAAAGCGGGAGGCTTCGCAGCCGGGCGCCATGAAGGCTGTGGGTGTTTAATGTTTATACTTTAATATTTATTTGAAAAGTTTTTTTGTATCACTTTCACACATCAAAGGTTGTGTACCAAAGAGGCTGTATATCAAGGGGGATGTTTGTGATAAATAAGGTTTATAAATGGTATCTTGTGATGGGAGCGATAAGCAGGGGATGGGAATCGAGCCAGCCGGGACAATATTTGCCCAATCTGTTTGCACTGTGCGTGCTTTCGCCATGTGAGGTTTAGTTATCTATCACGATTTATGGTGTGTTCCTGCCTTATGGATTTATTAACGGAAATACATTTTTAAAGTTGCCCGAGTAAGTTATTCCTTGGAGTAAGGATTGACTGTTATTCTTAATAAACGTTTTGTAAAGGGTTAGTCATGTGGATTATTTCCCGGATTACCTTTTGGTTCATCAAGGGTCAAAAATATTTTTTTGTAATAATAATACTAGTCCTATATTATACATGTCCCACTGCTGGCCCCCTCTATTGAATGGGAGGGCAAGGCCATAGTCCACCAAACTGGCTTAAAGCTGGTTGATAGACTTTACATAACTTCGAAATTATAATGACAACTTCTCAGGTATGCAGGTTTCTTCACGATGTTTCTTTCACTTTTAAAGCAAGCGATAATTAACAATTACTACACACGTACCTCAGAGAAGTTAGAGGTGTATGTTCTTGGAGTTGGTTTTGAACCAATTTTATTATTTAATATTTTTTTAGTTAATTATCAATATTTGTGCATAAATGTCGATTTTTGTCTTTTATCCCCTATTTCTTCCGCTTAGGAGTAGAAATATTATTTTAATAAGTATTATTGTACATAAGACCACCACCGCAGTATAAACCCTATCGAATACAAAAATAATCATCCAAATTGGTCCCCATTCGGCGGAGGTATGCAGGAACATACATAATACATGTATATAAAATAAAATATAATAATAAAGAACTAAGAACTTGCCTCAGTTTCTTAGTAAGTTAAAACTCAAATGTTTCGGTTAGTAACCATAAGATATAATAAGATAATCACTGTCTGAAACCTATATTGGATTACATTGAATGCTCTATTGCTTAACAATTGTTGCTTGTGAGGAATGAATACTAGAGAAGGAATTATATTAAGAAATGTTCATTAAATTTCCCTTTGCTTTATTGTTGTAGAGTAAAATGATAATTTGATGTTTCATTTTATTAACTGTATGTTTATGTTCTGCAATCCTCAAACATACAATAATATGTTAAGATCGTAACATTGCATCTTCATTACTCCCAAAGTGTTTGTTCTCAAACGAAAGTCCTGGGAAGCAATATGAAAAGTCCCATTCAATTTCACGTACGACCTCACGAAACGAGTGCTCGCGTAAAAGCGTGCATAAACTTGACACTTGAATAAAATCTGAAACAATCTCTCAAAAGAGTCTTTCCTTTTTATTCGCCGAACCCGTATAAAACATGTTCACGAGATGTCCCCGGGAATTCCTTTTTTATTTTTCCTTTCGGTCCGGGATTCTTTGCCAAATTAATGATTCACATCAGCTGACAATAGGGAAAGCATTTATTTTTCTTAACTGGACCCTTACAATACAGGTTTGTCACTGGGTTATTAAATGGTGTTCCCATTGTACTCCTTTGCCACCATCCGTATTTTTGTGATTTTTTTTTTGGTATCAGGAACTACTACTTGCTGTCCCACAACACCCAGACCTGAAACAAATACTCGTGAAACACACAAACATTTGTCTCGGTGCGATAATTGAACTCATTGCTTCTCGCTTCGCAGTTGATTACTCGCCCACTGAGCGCTGTATTGAATGTATGTGAGTTTGTAGATTTAAATTATGGATTATCAATCACGATTAATGGCTGGACAGGTTTAGATGAAATTTAGCACAAAGGTATAAATATACTTGGATTAAGACATAGGATACTTTTTATCGCAGAAAAGCCATTCACGCGGGCGGACCGAAAGCAATTACGGTAATAATATTAAGGTATGAATTATTCTGCCTGCGTTAAATCGGTCCCGCTAATTATAAATATTCAATTAATGCTAATAGTAGTGTACCGATAGTACTTACACGTAATTTGGCAGTGGAATGAATTTGATCATGTGAATTTTTTATTCTAAGGTCTGCCTAGGAGATACTCGCCGCGTATTTATATCGAAACTTAATATTATACGATTAGAGGCTTTGACAGTATCGTATAAAAAAATCGTTATTTGCGTAGCCAATTTAATTAACTTACAGTATCGTATCTACCTTTTATCATCATCAGCCACAGGACGTCCACTGCTGAACATAGGCCTCCCCCAAAGATTTCCAGACCGACCTGTTGGAAGCGGTCTGCATCCAGCGACTACCTGCGACCTTTATCAGGTCGTCTACCCACCTTGTAGGCGGACGTCCAACGCTGCGCTTGCACGTGGCCTCCATTCCAGAACCTTCCTGCCCTATTGGTTATCGGTTCTGCGAGCTATTTGGCCTGCCCACTGCCACTTGAGCTCGCTAATCCGCTGAGCTATGTCGGTGACTTTCGTTCTTCTACGGATCTCCTCATTTCTGATTTGATCACGTAGAGAAACACCGAGCATAGCTCTCTCCATAGCTCATAATGGGACGTAATAATATTGGGTTTGTCTCAATAATTATATTACAGACAAAGTGACATCATCACGTAGCTATTTCATTTGTCAAATTCAAATTCAATTCTTTATTATGTAATTAGGCTGCCAAGGGTACTTTTACATATCATTTGAATATATGATGTTTATACCGGTGCTTCGGAAATTCCCACTGGTCTGAGAAGAAGCACTAATAAACTCAGCCGTTGGTCTTTTGTGTTTTTAAAATAATTTCTTAAATTTAAAATAATTATTTCAAGTAGGTATAGAAAACAAAACAACATAAATACAACATAATATAAACAAAACATGACGTTTAATGGTAATAAAAATTTTGGGCGTCCGTCTGATACATGCTTGACAATTTTAAGCAAATAAAAATTTGTCAAATCATTGGTTTTATATGGAGTTTAAAAAAAAGTATTACAAATTATGTTTAATTTTACAAGTATCAGAAACATATACGGATAGTCATTATAATTTTGTAATTATTCAACAAATTCTGACGCTTTATACAAAACAGTACATTCCAGAAGTGGCATGGAAATTTATATTATATTTCACACAAATATACAGTTTTTGCACATACAGACAAATCCAATGACTCATCGTTTTATAATTCATTGTCTCAATTCCTAAAAGCACGTTTATCTCAGCACCACCCGAAACCTTTTACCTTTCAAATTAATCAAAAATGGGCGTATTTATTCTTCAATGGAATGCCAATATAAAATGATTAATAGTTGTGGCACCAGGGAGGATGGGAGCGTGAGATGCGTAGCATTAACACCGCGTCAGCTAAGGTTGTTTATTGACGAAGCGGTTTTTAACCCTGACGAATGGACCCTACGATGGACACATTGTTTATCGTTGGTCGACACTATTCTTGGATTGCGCTACACTTACCATCAGGTGTAGCGTAGTTACTTTGCCCAGCCAGGATAAAAAAAATAAAAAAGGAAAAAAAAGAAAGGGTGCTATAGTCATAAATTTGAAGTCTTTTCCGTTTATCAGTCTGTCTGTAGCATAAATGAATGGACCGATTTTATTGCGGATTTGTTTTTAATTTAAAACCTGGTTTAATCGAGATGGTTCTTTAGTATTTTTGAAGAAAATGTGTTCAGCTATTTATTGATTACAGATTTTTTCTAATAGATGTCTGGTGCTTTTATTTTCTAATGAGAGCTGGGGGGTTTAACTATTTGGTTTTACTAACTGATACTCGGCTTGGTTAACCAATTCAGCTCATGTACGGTATAAAATATACGCTATAAATAAGAGTACTGTTAAATTATGCTATAAAAATACAAATATATAATACAATAAAATATTTAGGAATTTTGTATAGGTAGGGTAAAGACTTAATAGGCTAAGAATTTCAAGTTTTACCATCATCAACATCACTTGCTCTTTTGCTTACGTCTGCTATAAATAACAGTATGTTGTTGATGTTGTTCTTCAAGAAATTTTATGGCCCTCTTTATAAAGTTTTTTCAAAATTTAATCTTCTACCTCACTTTTAAAGCTAGAATGTAAGAATTTAGTTATACGCGATTGCATTGTGCTATTGCCATCATCGCTGGCTACCCGGTCAATCAACCGAGCGTAAAGGCGTCCGGGGATCGTATCGTGAACAGGCGGCCTAAATGTTGCCAGGTAACTGCTCATTAGCATTATAGGATCAATTGTGTGAGATCATCGCGCGCTCTGTAGGTAAAATGGTGACGTTGCGTTTGTAATGATTTCGATTTACATTGAGTTGGCGATATGCGACTGATTAGAATGTAATTTTTATTATAACCCGATTTTAAATCCGATTTTAACGATTTAATTTTTATTATATAGCTTAAAGTTGGTGTCGTTTAAAATTGTAAAAGTATTCTGTAAGAGGGTGAAATTAGAGATGAAATACTAGAATATATCATGAATAAAACCGCTATAATACCTACTCAAAGTCGATAGATTAATAGCTATTTTTATTTTTATTTATTTGCCTGTTTAATCACATAACCAAACAATAAAATATCAAATTCGAAAACGTTACCATCACAGCCAAACAAACACTTATATATTTATTGTATTATGCATAACATTCCTATAGCACCGAATAAATGTCACGTGTAAAATGCCAACTAAGCACAATTTATTCTAAGCATAAAACAAGCGAGGCTGATGTGAGGCTTGTTTTATTTGTCGACATTTTTCACGGTATCACAGCGCATTGTGTAAGCTTGTTCTGTTGTTTTTTTTATTCCGTTTTTGTGAGTCGCCGGGTTGTGCTAATCGTCTCTTGCGACGACAAGATAGAACACGCCTCGAGATGTCTTAAACGGGAATTATTTTATGGTGGGGTTTTTTCTATTCCTATCAAACAATATCAGTTAATGAATATTTAGCACCATTGTTATGTTAATGTGATTGCATTTTCGCGCGGTGATGTAAACCGATCGGTATTTTTGCGTAAATAGTGAGTTTAATGTATAATCTATATAAGATTTTATCAGCAGTTATAAAATATATACATTTCTAAATTTGGTCGTTAAGATATTTTTTATGAGAATATTTTAAGCTGATCGTTCTTTTATCACGCTTCTATTAGTGTTTAACTATTGTATTTATCCGAGTCTCGTGTTATTTTATAGTATACTATTTTACTGTATTTTCTTATATTTAACTTTATGAACCATTTATTTGAAATGCTACGAGACTTTTTATTATGTTTAAAAAATATAAAAATGTGCTCAAAAAATACAGAATTTAATTTAAAGAGAAATTCTAAAGAAATCTTTGTTTAAAACGAGGATTTTACGAGGCTGACTAAACGTTGTTGGTTAAAACATACTACTTGAGTTCGACTAACAGGTATTTTGGAGAGTGATTGTGGAGTGTTACTTACATTTTAGTATTTATATATTTAACATTCATATATAAAAAGGACATCACTATTTCATTTATGTTTCAATACGTAATAGATGAATAAATAAAAGTAAAAAGATAATCTGTAGTGTATTTACCCATAATCTTTTTTCAAGCAGTGCAAAGGACGACGTGTAATGCCTGATTGCGCAGGCGCATGCGCATAGAAAAGACATGAACGCGCTCATATTTTTGTTTAAAATTCGAATTCGGTCTAGTCATAATAAAACAATTAATTTAATAATGAACCAATGCATATCATTTACTCTGTAAACGTAATTATTGCGTAGTATTTGAAAGGATATTTTATTAGTCGTTGTAATTTTTGAATTAACTTACCACCAGCTGCGAGTTTTAGTTCTGTTCAGTCATTTTGTGTTGGATAAAAAACATTTAAGCGCAAGTCACAAACATTCCAAGTATTCCCGCAAAGCGGCGGTGAATTGATACGATTTCCTGTCATTTATAACACTGTGAAAAAATACCTCACAAAGACCAGACCAAGTGGTTGACTACAAAGTACCATAATACAATAAAATACAAGGTGGCGCCTTCCGTTAGGACCCTTTCAAAAAGATTTTTTTAGGCGCGAAATATTTGTCAATAATAAATGAGACGTCCCTTTTATTACAGTAACATTCATAGTCGGTGTATACTGTAGTTTGGGATCACATAAATAAATTAGGGTTTGGCGTGTGGTGTAAGGTATAAGAGGGTTATGCTGTACAACGGTGAGGTTGTCCTAAGTCATTTTGCTGGTGGAAGGATATTCATATCCGCCCGGACAGCGACCACCGTACAAATAGTGTTAATACATGCCATAGTGACCCACACAAGTGTGAATCGCGTTCCAGGTTCAGCCAGTATATATCCGGTTCTCCAGAGGCTTGCGACATGACTTGATAGTTGGTTGGCGCGGGTACAGGGGTACATTCCTGTATTTTTGTGCCTGCATCGGTCATTCGCCAGTCCTGTCGCAAGCCCCTCGATTTGCTTCTCCCTCTCCGAATAGGGAAGAAGCATTTATACAGGCTGGCATGATTCTGGTGACCACCGATATACTCATTGTTTGTCGGTGGTCACTGTTTTTTTGGACTGCACTTACCATCAGGTGTATTGCAATCACTTTGCCGTGCTTGGATGAGAAAAGAGTTGTAATTATGAGTATAGATTTAATAGTCTACATAAATTACATAAATTGTTGATACTGATTTGGCAACGTTTACATAAAGTCTTAGTGCGTCCAAATAGTCGTTGCGTATCCGTTTTCGACAGGCGTGTCGATAAGATTTTTTTTATAGCCTAGACCGGCATACGACCAAGTAGGTCACCTGATGTTAGAGATCTCCACCGCCCATGTACGTTTACAATACTAAAAGAATCACAGGCGATGCCGACCTTAAAGGGAAGGGATAAAAAAGGGATTGGGAAAGGGAGGGGGATTTGGGCCTCCGGATATCTCATTCACCGTACGAAACGCAGCAACAAGCCACTACTTTACGTCGGTTTTCTGTGAGACAGTGACCCAGCGAGCCGGCTCATTCATGTTGTAGACAAAACTATCTACAGCGTAGCTATAGCACTCAATATTACCATCTTACTTACTCGTATCTAGAATCCGTTTCTCGCTCCCTGTCTGTTAGCTGTCAAACTCCCGCGTTATGTGATACGAATAACTAATTTTACTTCTAAACAGCTCATTTAGTAGTATTCATTAAAGTTTCTGTATGAAATATATAAAACAGTAACTGCTCCTAACCTTTACCTTGCGCATCAGGTATATAATCTTACCGGGCGAGTGAGGCAACAATACAAAACGCGGCGGGCGGCGACGCTGCGGCCCAAAGGAGCTTGAATGAAGCACCTACCTGGATTATCTATACGGTGATAAATTAAAAATATGGCATTCGAATGGCATTCATCATCGGTATGGGTCATTTCAGACCGGCCGCCCGCCGACCCGTGGAACGCTATTGTATAATGACTAAAAAAGTTAACACTATGCGACGATTCTGTATGAATGTTGTTGGCAAGTAAATATAGATCAGATTGAAAATGTGTAAATTTGTTTATTTTTTCACATAAATGAACGAATACGTGTGGTAGATGATGATGTGTGACCAATTTTGCTTATGGTCATGGACATTTGTCAGAGAAATCGTGGGTTGTCGATCTTTAAGAATGGAATAATTTGGGCTAGGCAAGGCTTGTGTTTAATGAACAAATCTTTCTGACAATTGAACATTCAAAATTAATATAACTAAAAATATTGTGTGCGCCATTCATTTATCTCTCAGCAAGACCTACATCTATCAATACTAACTGGCACCAAGTATAGAACTGTGCGTTTCCAGGAGTCGTATCTTTCATGCATTTGAATATATATTTTTGGTTAGCCTCATGAAAGTTATGGACAGCTCATCGACAGTGGTATTTGGATGTATTTATTTAAAAAAAACATAACAGACGTTATAAAACACCAAGATATGTGCATGTAATAGTTGACAATAACAACAACATTTTAATTCCTATAATGTTAAAGTTATAAAATACATTTGAAATGTTATGATATACATTCATACTGAATATTAAATCCATAACGTATTAGGTTTAAATGTATTTTAACGTTGATTTATTGTTTGAAATATTTATTTTACATAGATAGTGGTAGATTTTAGCAAAGCACGACTTGGCAGCGGAATCCCTGATCACGAACTTAACACTAGTATTACATTATTGTAATTTAACCATGTTCAAAATAACATCAAATCTCCATTAAATTCAGTATTTATAAATAAGTCATATAACTCATCCAGGTACAAGTTATTTTTAATTTGATTAAATGACGAGACGAGCAAGGCGCTCGCCTGATGGTAAGTGCCACGCCTGCCTATAAACAGAAGCAACACCACACAGAACTTTGAATTACAAAGCACTACATGGCACTGAACTGCGCTCGTCACTCCGAGACATAAGATGTTAAGTCTCATAATGTAATAATACTTCAACATTATTATTAATAACCTTATACTTCAACATTATTATTTATGTATGTATGTCGTTATTGTATTTAAGATATGTTTATTATGTATTTATTTTCTTCACACTTTTAATACACCCCCTTCAGATACCTCTCTTTTGCCAGTGTTCCATCCAAAGGTTGTCTGGAAGAAATCGCTTTCAGCGATAAGACCGCCGATTGTTACACATATGTTTGTAATTATATTGTTTCTTATTGTGAATCTCATTAGTGGTGTACAATAAAGAGTTATCAATCAATCAATCAATGTCCAGTAATTTCATTGGCTTCAATGTCCTTCAAACCGAAACACAACAGTGCTTACACACTCTTCTATTATATTATACAAGTTCTATTAAAAAGCATTATGATCATGCGATAATACAAAGACAATAAAACGAGCGGAGATGCAGTCAACTATAATAGATAGTATTCAAGGAAATCACGGTTATGGCTGGCGAGTGACTAGGTATATTTGTTAGGAACTCGGCCCCCGGGTCACTTCTACAATTTGTTCGGTTATCAGCGTGCGAGGCGATTGACTTTACTGCCCGTGCTTACCGTATCGTTACTAACTTGCTGTGGCCTGAGAGCTCATTCAATTGCTTTATGTTCTATGTATATTATTTATGCATATATCGTGGTAGTATATTCATATCCGCCCGGATAACAACCAATGTGACCCACACATCTTGTGTGGATAGCGTCCCAGGATCAGCCAGTGTATATCCGTTTTTCTAGAGGGGCTTCCGACATGACTTCATGGTTGGTTGGGGCGGGAATAGGGTTGCATCCTTATACTCCTGTGCCTGCATTGATCAGCCGTCTGTCCTGTCGCAGGCCTCTCGATTCGTTTCCTTTCGGAGTTTGAAGAATTTATACACGTCGGCACGATTCTGGTGACCTGGTAAACAATGAGTTTATCGGTGGGCATTATGACATTGGCATTACTTAACATCTTATGTGTCGGGGTGTCGACCGCAGTTCAGTGCCATGCAGTGCTTTATAATTCAATGTTATGTGTTGCTTCTGTTTATGGAGAGGTGTGGCGCTTACCATCATGCTAGCGACTTGCTCGTCTTCTCATTCAATTAAATAAAATAAAAATAAAGGATCTGTGAAGTCCATTTGACGTGCTCGGATTAAAACATAATAATTAAATATGAACTACAAGTTTATAAATCGATATATTTTGAATGCGGCTCCGCTTCTGTGGAAATCTTTTTATCGTTACACTAACTAACCGTTCCCGACGTCAGTTAGAATAACAACTATAATCCCTTAATGGTTGAATGTTACCTCTTTATAGTAGTAGTATAGATAAGGCACATTTGAGGTTTAGCTCAACTTAAGACATCACAAACTAATGGACATTTTAAATACAAGTTTGCTGAGAATTTAATCCAGGACTCGTCTTTATAGCCTAACTATTAATCTCTCTCGACATAAATCAGAATAAGTTTTGTGATTTCTATATTACTGTTTATGAGTAGACAGTAGACAGTTTTGTCTACAGCATATATGGACCGGCTCGACCGGGTCGTTACCACTGTCTCACAGAAAACCGGCGTAAAGTAGCGGCTTGCTGCGTTTCCTACGGTGAGTGAGATATCCAGAAGCCCAAATCTCCCTCCTCTTCCCAATCCCTAATTATCCCTTTCCTTTATCGGCAACGCGCCCATGACTCGTCTGGTATTGTAGGCATACATGGGCGGTGAAGATCACATACCATCAGGTGACCCACTTACTCGTTTGCCGGCCTATGCTATAAAAACATTACTGTAATGATTTTAGATAGATAGAATATTCTTTATTGTACAGCAAATAAAAAATAAAAATAATACTGTAAGGGTGATACAATCGGTCAAGGTACAAGGTCTTATCGCAGACGGCAATTTCATCCAGACCACCTTCAGGATGGACAGAAATTTTAGGTACTGAAAGAAAGGGGATAGTTAAACCAATAATACTATAATAATAATACTAGCCTTGTATTATACACGCCCTACTTCAGGCCACAGGCCTCTTCTACTTAATGAGAGGTGTTAGGTTAGTCCACTATGCTGGCCTAATGCGGGTTGGCAGACTTCACATACCTTCAAAAAATCTTATCGAGTACTCAGTATGCAGGTTTCTTCAAGATGTTTCCTTCACCGTTACAACAAGCGATAATTAACAGTTAATATACACGTAACTTAGAAAAGCTAGATATGCATGCTCTTGGGGCTGGTTTCGATCCTGCGACTTTCGTCTCGACAGTTCGTACCACTCCCCGCTGAGCTATCGCTGTTAAACCAATATTCTGAAAGTACAATGATGAGTTACATTAAATCATAGTGCTAATTTACCAGCTCAATGAATTTCTGCAAACATGGCTAAGAAACATTTCGCATTTAAAAAAAACGTATTTAAATAAAGGGCAAGCTTATGACACAATTTTTTTTCAAGGGTTAATAAAAATAATGCAAATTAAGCAATTCGGAGGGTTAACATTTTCTAACCTAATATTTGGACCTTAAATTTCTATTCATAGATAGCTTTAATAGCTTTGATACACGCATTAAAATGTAAAGTGAGCCGTGTTACGTATGTACATTGTGTATTCGTGATTGTTAATTGCTTTAAGGAAGTCCGTATGACATTACCATAATAATAAACATTGTTGTGTGTATACTGTAAAGGCACGTATTGAGACGTGAAACCGACACAAGAGACTGCGATGCGCGACGACAGAGATATGCCAGTTTTGTTTGCAATTGTATTGTTACATTTTGATATACCTACATACATACTATTGTATTGTATTGTTACATTTTGATATACCTATATAAACCATACGCCCGTAATCACCGCAGGTACACCTACATTTCGCCTAGTTTATTTCTATCCCATGATGTGATAGGGGCTGAGCCAATCACTATACCGTATACAATTTAAGACTCCGGGCCGATATACTAAGCATTTCGCGATAGAAAAACCCAATATCACTTTTACTGGGGATCGAACCCGAGACCTCAGCACAATAATCGAACCATACACCACCGAGATAGTCACGTTTTGAGGTATGTGATTGAAATAGGAGAGCGCTACGCGCGACCGTGCCTGTACAACTTTATGCAATGATTAGTTAAATAACTTCAGTAACTTCAGGCCGGCGTAATTCTGCCGACCGTCGAGGAACCTAATGTCTGTTTACGGTCCACATTATTTTTGGTCTGCACTGTACTTAACATCATTCAATGTACTCATTTTATCGTTCCGAGTAAAAAAAAATACAGAACAAGGTCTCTGATGACACACAAATCCAAATTAATGAGAAATTTACGTTGTTTTGTACGGAAATCAAACGTAAATCCGTGAATACATTATACATTCATAGCGCGGACAAATTTCCATGAGTACAAGCGTTAATTTGTTTGTCCGTGCTCCTGTTTCAATAGGTTGCCTACCATTTCATATGTTTGTTAACTTAATTAATTTATAGAATAAATAAATGATTTAGCCGAATTTGGCCTAGAATTGTTTTATTTATTTACCTATAGCCCACGCGGCACGCCTATAACTCGCCGGTTCGTAGTCGTGTAAACAGTGTACTTAAATACGACTTCGCTACCTTTTCATAACATCTTCTTTTTCATGAGTTCTTAATGTCACGGACAGCCATATTTTTGTCATATTGGGAAAAGATTCAAAACGTGGATAAGTTACGTGCATTTGTCAAATAAAATTTCTAGTAAACTCTCATTGCACAAACTGGGAATCGAACGCAGGATCTTACGGGATGTATAGCTAAAATAAAACTAACATTGGACTAATATCTTGAATAATAATCCCTTGAAATTGCGACATTTCCACCACTCATGATCATCCACAATCTCTGAATCATGGTTGCGTATACATTGACAACCTTTAAAAAAAAGTAGTACATTGATAATACAGAGGCTATACTTTATGCTTTCAACAATTACAGTGACTGAATGACACTCCACAGCCAAACTAACTAAAAATCCCTTTGTTGATATGATAATAAATACACCCAACAGTCACAATATAGTCCTGACCTCATACTAGGTAAACCTGTATCAGGAACTACGGGGACTTACGGTCCCACAACAAGCCCGAAACAAACCTTAACGTTTATCTCAATGCAGGGATCGGACCTGCGGCCGCTCGATTTACAGTCGGCTACTCGCCCACTACACCACGAAGACTATCATCACTGTTAACGAAGCGAGGCGTCTAGTGGCAAATATGCAACGCATGTCATACGCTAATAAAAGGCTTTGTATTTCCGCAAATAATTTGGATTGAAAGACTGGACCAAAAACAAGCTCACTGAGTTTGTCTGGCTGGATCTTCTCAGGACTGGGTCGCGCCGCGTTGAATCCAGCGGTAAAGGAAGCCCACTTGAGTTTGTTTCGCCGGGTCTTCTCAAGGTGGGTCGTTTTGGATCCGGTGGTAGTTTTAAAACACGTGCCGTTTTCGATAATGCGTATAGTCCATATCGACGACCCCTCAAAATATATGATGATTCTGGACTATTCCATAGTAAAAATATGGAAAAATAATAATAATAATTAGATTTAGCGTAATTGCCGAGTGTATTTTGATGACACTATGTATGTATGTGTACATTAGTTGATACTGATTTCTATATAATATAAGTTTCTTTTACTTTTGTACTGACTTGTCATAAGCGCTATTTCAATTGCCTACATGATTAATAAACGATTTCATTTCATTTCATTTCTAAGACTCTAAAGAATCCTCGCTTCTGACCCTTGCGGCATAAAACTGAGGCATCATTCCCCCAATATAAATTGCAACGCGACGGCTGAAGCTGAGGAATGAGTCATCTGCAAGGCGTCCGAGCTAATCGTTGGAATATTATATTTGCGCTGGGTCGCTGGAAGTGCTAGCTGACTTATTAGACGTAAAAATTATCCAATCCTACAGAAAAGTTTGGAAAAATAAGATATTAATTAATCTGCTGAAGAGTAGATCTAGGTTGAATCTCCAAGACTGCTGAACTACTGATACTATATTAATACACTAGCTTTTACTTTTATCGTTTCCGGGATAAAAGTAACCTATGTTCATCAGGGATAATGTAAGATTCTAATGGTGAAAGAATTTTTCAAATCGGTCCAGAAGTTTTTAAGTTTATTCGTTACATACAAAAATACAATTCTTTCCTCTTTATATTAGTGTAGATGTGACTTTTTTATAGCAAAGGTCGGCAAACTAGCAAGGGGGTGACCTAATGGTAAGTGAATTCCACCAATGAACACTTACACAACACTTACACTTACCAGAGGAATCATGTATGCGTTGCAGACTTTTAATAAAATTGGAATTGGGATGGGAACAGAGGGTTTGTGCCTTGAGAAAACACCCTGTGAAGTGTGAACGTAGCTATATTAATAAGATCGTATAAAAATTGAGGAATTGAACCACTTCACGTCAATTTTCTGTAAGACAGTGATTATAACCCGATCGAGCCGGCCCGTTCATGATGTTGACAGATCTGTTTCCAATGTGGCTCTACCATTCAGATTCACATTATCATTCTATTCTTGGTTGGATTCGATTGTAAAAAATATAATATAAGAAGCGTATGTATTATTTATTATGCTTGTTAAGGTGGAATGTCATAAAGTGGTCGCTAAATATGAGGTGAGATTCTTCACAGCGGCCGAGCGGCGTGTGCAGGGCTCAGACAGCGGATGTGCGAGCGGCGTCGGGCGCTCGATACAGTGCGCGCGCACCGCCGCCACCGCCGCCACCGCCGACACCGCCGACACCGCCGACACCGCCGCTGTGACAGCCCAACGCCGACCACCGACCTGCACGACTGCACGACACCCTACAACCATCGCACCCATCACACCAAATTAACTCTCGCAATATATTCGCATCGACAACCGACAAAAAATTACAGATCAAGCCAAATTTTTTGCACCACGTTTTATTGATATACAAAAACTGTATTAACATTAACTTCATCATGCAGATTTATTGAACATCGAATGATCACGATTTATGAAGTCATATAAACCGATGTCCTTCGATTATACGTTTTTACCGATTTTTCACGGTGTGACGTCATGTCCGATAAAATTAAATTCGATTCGCTAAAACGGAATTCCAAAGTTCGTAAAGCTCGACATGTTCTATTCATTTTATTTCTGTTCTTAATATAAAACTTGTGAGGCGTGCGGCCGGTGCGGCGACACCGGCGCTGTGCTCCGCGGCCGTGCGGCCGGCGACGTGCTGTGTCAGTCCGGGAAGGCGCACCGATGAGGGTGCACGTGTCTCGATCGCCGCCCACAACAACGAACGCGCGTACGCGAGTGTATTCAAAAACTAACGCGTTCGATATTTGAAAACTTTTGTATATTTGTTGTAGTGACAGTGTGAACATGAGGTGTTTAGTGGTGATATTGAGCGCGGTTGCGCTGGCGCGTGCCGCCGCCGGGGCCGTCGCCGGCGGTGCCTCCTGCGCTCACTCCGAGCAGTTCTTCGCCAGGCACAACGTGTCAGCTGATGATAACGATGAACCAGGTGCTGCACTTGTAAACATTTTGTATTTATATGGACGCGAGTTACATACCAATTACACGGTTGGCGGAACACCCGCCCGCCAGAATGACATTGATGAAACGCACTCCCAAGTAAAGGAAGTTTTCTTGTTTTCACTTTCAAAATAAATAGCTTAATTTTCACTAGGTGATTTAACGAGTTCAGTTCTGGCGCTGGCGCTTACTTTAATGATGGAGTTAGATTGTTGAGAATAGTTTAAACTATTACTTAAAATCAGTATAATTATATTTCACAGAAAGTTCAAATTGTAGAGTCAACTCTTTTGGGCATGCTACTACTGCATACCCTAAAGAGTTGACTCTACAATTACTCTACAGTCACATTATACAAGTAAATAAGTATAATAGAGGTGAACCCTCTTATTGATATTTATTTTGTCAGTATATTGTTGTTGTTAATGCATAATTTATGTAATCAAAATCTCGCTGCTTGGTGACTGGTAGTCTGTGAAGCTACTCTACATGCATCACAAAAAAATTGTTTCAGTTAATCAACACAAAAAATCATACGTATTCAATAGAATTAAGTAATTTCTGCTTTGATTCGTAATAACTCGAGGTGTTTGTGTGTAATTGTAAGGTTTAATACCGAGTAATTTAAAATAATGTATTATGATTGAATTGTTCGTTATTCGAGGACCTTGTTTCGCATGTACTCGTCAAAGTTTCTTACTTTTATGTTAAATTTGGAATTTAAACCTTTTGTCATTTCCTCAAACATTTATTACTGACAATGAGGTGATGAATAGTAAATTAGGTTAGTCTAGTGGTACAATATATTTTGTTAATATAAACTGAATTAAAATAAAATGACAAAATAAAACTGAAGTCACATTATATCTTAAGTTGATGAATTGGAGGAAAATTTGAGGCTGTATAATTTGAACAACGGTGCCTGCTTCTTTCGCTGCGATAAAAATTCCCGCAGACATCATTTAATACTTCTGCGAGTGGTTGATATCTTTAAATTCAATTGACATCTCTGTCCAACAGGTACATTGGACTGCAAGACAATTTCAGATTAAATTGATTCTATATCATGATAGGTAGTTCTTTACGATTTTTAAATGGAGATTGCTTCGCGACATAAGTTTTTATAACTGACGTCATTAATTCATAGATTTATTTTTATTATTATAAATTTGGTACAAAAGTATTTAACAAATTATGTTTTTGGTCAAAATCCACATCAAACTTAGTAAATACACGGTTAATTCGCTAACTTAATAATGTACATATCATTGCAACAACATACTACCTAGATAATTTAAAGATTACGTCAAATGAGTTTTAAAAGTTGATTTTGTACAGTGAATTTTTAAAGTTAAGTTTACCGTCTGGGTTGGTACCACCGCTTTGTTTATTTCTGCCGCCAAGCAACAAAGTGTAAGCACTGTTGTGTTTCGGTTTGAAGGACATTGAAGTCAGTGAAATTACTGGGCATTATGAGATTCAACATATTATTTCTCGGGGTGACGAGTGCAGTTCAATGTCATGCAGTGCTTTGTAGTTCTGTGTTACCATCAGGCGAGCGCCTTGCTCGTCTCGTCATTTAATCAAATAATAAAAAAAACTGACATATAGAACGAAGTGGATTGTTCCGTTCTACGTTATTATTGGAGATTGGAATACTAAAATAGATAGGCTTACGTCTAAGTCTAGATAGGAATAATCTATGAAATTTAAAGATAAATGTTGATAGAAGTTTTTTAAATAGCTATAATTACATACGACTTATTTTTCGAGTGCACAGATTTATTGTTGTTTCTTTTTCTAACTAGTATTTGTCATACTATTTTTTTGAGTATTTTTAACGATGACGGCTCATTTTTTATATGCAACGTTTTAATGATGGATAAAACTAATTACCACACAAATCCTGTAAGAATAATTGTCTTTTAAATTAACCAGTTAAGGTCTAAATTGAGCAAATGATTCTGACTTTGCTTTGAATCTCTACTCAAATGGTCTCAATTTATGAAGCTTGCGTCATAAAGTTACTCATCTTTAATTTTTCCCGTACTATAAAATTTGATGCATTAAAACATTTTGAATTTAGAACCAGCAATAAAATGGTATAGACTGCGGTTTCGTTATGCGGATTTTTTCGCACGATTATCTAGTTTTATTAAATAAATATACTACGAGGTTCTTCTTCTATCTGCCATTATCCCACTCACAGTGGGGTGGGGCGGCGCATAGTGCTTTTTAACGCCTGTTAAAAATTTTGTTGTGACGTAGTTAATTTACACGTGAACCTTGCTAGGGAGAAAACACTTATACTATATGATGGGCGTGACCCTATTGCTGTATCGGGTACCAATTCTAATCCTGGGCAACTCGTGTGTGATTTTTCGAACCGATAACTTAAAAACAAAATATGGTTGCCCGATCCGGGATTTTAACTCAGGAACTCATGGTTTCACAGCTGCAATTCCACTAAACAAATATAACGATAAGATCATCATAAAACTACGTTATTAGTAACTTCAATATGATAGATATAATACACGATATATTTGAAATTCAATTTCTGTAAGGAGAAAGCTCAAAATATATTTTATTCCGTCTTATTTCTCATCCTTGGTAAATTGAAATTTGCTATCCTCATCGCTAAGAGGTCGTATCACCAGTGACAAGCTGTCAGAAACACTATCTCATATAGAAATATAGACGCGAACGGACCGTTTCTTTTATTAGATCGGGATGAGATGTTCTCACGGAATTGGCTGTTGACGTATCCACTACTTTGACATTCGGAATATCGTCAGTTCGCGCTTGGCAAGAAAAAATATAGAGACAATTTCATTACACGCTATAAAGATGCAAGTATTAAGTGGATACGATAAAAAATTCAGAAGATTGATTTTTTGTTTCTTAATAGTTAATTTTCCGGTTATATAATAATGTGTTTTGTATCTCTACTTATTGTTATTGTTACAAAATCATGAACGCGTCGCCGATGTTAAAGGAAAGGGTTAAATAATTAAGCGGTTGGATAGGGGAAGGCGATTTGGGCCTCCGGATATCTCATTCACTGTACGAGATGTTATAAGTTTACTTTACGTTGGTTTCCTGTGAAGCAGTGGCAACAATCTGGTCGAACCGGCCCATTCATGCTGTAGACAAAATTGTCTTCAGCGTGGCTCTACCACTAAAAGTTATATCTAGTAGTATGTAGTTTTAATTATAATTTTCCTGCTGTTTTTTGCAGTGATACTTTGTATAGCACTGATTTAGTTATGTAAGTCTACTGCCGACTTAGTCATTACGAATGAATGCGGGGCATTAAAAAAACATATGGAGTCAGCTGTTCGACGCGATATGACACCCGAGTCCAGGGCCTTGACTCTAGTGTATGAATGGAACAATTACTTATTATAATAATCGTGCATGTACGAGTACACACACTACATTATACTGGCTTCAGTAGCATGACCCGTCACCCGGCGCTGCAGTCGATCTAATGTATTCGGTACACTGCTCCGCTTTTATACAAATTACAGATCCAATTTTTGTAGGTAAAGCGAATTCATAAAGATGCGATGACAATAAACGATTTTTGAATAAAGAACGTACATCGTAAATGCTGCTTAGGGGAAAGTCACGAAAAATTACGTGTCTGAATCGGAACCGCTAGCAAAGCGGGTGGGGCGGTGCGGGGTGAATGGCGGTGCTGGCGGGTAGGCTTTGTTGCTCGTGCTGGCATTCCTCGCCTGGGAACCGGGAACGGGCGTCCTCTGCCTCTCCCCCTCCTCCCCCGACGCACCTGCCCCGCTACACCCCGCGGCCCGCGCGCATTCCTGCTCTCTCACTTTCATTGTTCCCGTCGGCGCGGGAGGTCGCCGCACCGCGTACAAATAATGGAACCAGTCGTTTTAGTGGGGACTTGTTGGCTCACTCCAATAAACACGTCCGACCTGTCCATAAATGACATTTAGGGATACACTTGTTAATTTTAGTCGGGGCCAGTCGACACTCCCGGTTGGCTTGTGTTCATGATGTTTTTAACAACTATATATTTATTTTGAATTCTCTTTTTGCAGTTGTTCGAAAATGATGCTAATTTCGGAGGTAATGAGATGTTCATAAATTAATTTTTCTCTACATAATTTGTTTTTTCGGGATATTGCTCAAAATTAATAAGCAATGATCTTGAGTTTTTGTATAAAATGATACAAATCGGCTTGTGATTGTTATAAGTTTATATAAACAAGAAGCACTAATCATCCGTTTGACAGCCAACAGTGATACGCACCTGCGCAGGCGCACCTAATGAAATCATCCCCCAATAACAACAATAGAGGTGGCCATTATTATTGTAATTTATCAGAAGGGTCCAACGCGTTACTCATCGAAAATCGCTGTACAGAATTTTGATTCATTTCGGATGCTCGGAATGCCATTGTGACCGCCGACTCTACCTGAGTCCGCAGGTAAGCCTCGCCCGCGCCGAACCATTGTTTATACGTTTTGACAAACTTTTAGTGATTTCAAAAGTGTTATTATCAACAAGGGTGGCACCTATCTATTGTCTATTATCTCACTTACCTTTTGTTTAGTCAAGTGCGACTTTGGAAACGTTTATTCTAGAATTAAAAGTAAGGTAAAGAATAACGGATGTCGTGGCTATTAGGCGCTCGCTGTAACTGCTTCCTGCCAGGGAAGCCTTACTGTTTGTGGGGTGTTTTTTTTAATTAGCACGTTTTTTCTATTGCTCCAGTTTCGAATTCTTATCGGGTGAACGCCTAGTTTGAAAGTAACGACTTTTTTGTCATGCAACACTAAATAGATTAGACTTGTCATGATAGTTGACATGCGATAATGAATATAATGTTGAAAATGTATGTAATGGTTATAATTATTTTTTTTTGCTTTTTTGATACTTGTAATTTTTCAATTCAAAATAATGAAAGGAGGTTCGAAATATTTTGAACTTAGCCACGTGTGTTTTATTGCCTTGGTGGGTAGAAAAGTGAGGCCGTCACGATGGTGTGTTCACCACCGCTCATAGACTTCGGCAATACCGGGATACAGCCAAGTCACTGCCCACCGTTATAGGAAAACTCTTTTTAAGTATCGTCAAAGGAAAGATAAGACAAAGCACTTGAGGACACATCGAGTTAATTTCAGAGCTTGTAGGTGTGTTATAGAAAAGAACGCCGGAACGCATCGCGCTAGACGGTATTGTATTCCGTTGGTATTGATGAACTTAATGCGGTATCGGTAGTGCGATGATCATGGTCGCCGTCAGGATTACATTCAAGGAGGTGCATCTCTACACATTATACTATTAACTAATAAAGAATTATACATGCATATTATTTGAATAATAAATACATCCAACAGTAACATACATAGTCCTGACCCTACAGTAAGATGCGAGTCTTGTGTCGCGGGTATCAGGAACTACGAGAGACTTTTGGTCTCAATACACCCAGACCCGAAGCAAATATTTGTGGATCACACAAACATTTGTCTCGTTGCGGGTATCGAACCCGCGGTCTCTCGCTTCACAGCCGGCTACTCGGAGGCTGTCTGCAATAAATGTATTGTCAAATTC
Organism: Amorpha juglandis; assembly: GCA_949126905.1. Lineage (NCBI taxonomy): Eukaryota > Metazoa > Arthropoda > Insecta > Lepidoptera > Sphingidae > Amorpha > Amorpha juglandis. The sequence goes on from OX421368.1 coordinate 5,131,495, forward strand.
AAATTGCGCTGGTATTTGATTGAATATGTTTCGCTAAACGAAAGCATACTTAATCTCTGTAGTCGATGGTTAGAATCCCTGCTGCCCGCTGACAGGGGAGTTGCGCCCCCCTTGCACCCGGCGCTCATGGCGATGATACAATGTCTGCGGTTAAAATTGTAGCTAAAATGTATGTATCTATCAAGTATAAAATACTAAATACGAATATTCTAAAGTGCAACACACGCGTATGCACGAGCAAATTAACCTTTATTTAATCAGCATTACCTATCTATTTGTACATCGTGTTGTTGTGCTGACAACACTGAACCCAAGATAACCTCGCATAGGACTCGAGTGAGACACTGGCAGATATCGACAGGGATGCCAGACTTTACATAGATACCAGATAAAAAAGGTCCAACCTTTTTAATGAAAGTTTAAGAATTATATGAACATTTAAGATAAGTACCGTAACAGGTAGGTTGAGTGTAAAGTTAATTTAATTGACATAATTTATTCGCAAGTTCTGAGCATTATGAGACTCAACATCTTATGTCTCCGGGTGAGGAATGCAGAATAATATTTTTAATTCAAACATATGGGTGGCGTTGCTACTGTTGTGTAGATATAGTATTTACCATCGGCCGAGCAATATACTCGTCTGACCACACAGGCCAATAAAAACATACATAAAAATTATTTTGGTAGGTGTTTTGAAATCAAAATTTGCATAAAGAATTGTCCAACTTAGTATTCAAACACAGACCTCATCACTCACAGTCGATCTACATTGCTATGTTAGTGACGTGTTAATTTATTACAGAACAAAAATTTGTATCTATACTCTATACAAATAAACAAAATTGGAGTGTTTGTTTCTAATATTAAAATAACCGCTTTTTACTAAGTGCATACACGGTACATATACCAAAACAACATTTTTTACAATTTTTGTCTGTCTGTCTGTCCATTTGTTCCGGCTAATCTCTGAAATGGCTGGACCGATTTTGACGGGACTTTCACTGGCAGATAGCAAGGCAACAAGAAGTAAGAAGATAACAAGATGTAACTTAGGCTATTTAAATTTAAAAAAAAAAATTATAATAATATCATGAAAAAAATAAACTTAAAATTAAATTCTGCGAACTGAACAAAAACCACGCGGACGACGAAGTCGCGGGTAACAGCTAGTTTATAATATTAAGAAGTAAGTTATAATTTGCATAATTTTAGACAGTCAAAACATTGAAATAGTACACAGTGAGTGTAGGGTAAAATCCTTATACCTGGCAACACACAAACGACACAGCAGGGACTACTGGAATAATTAGCAGGAACACTTTATCGCGCCTTAATTAATTCAGTCGAGCGGTACGAACGATTCGCCATTTTCCATTCTAGAAAACGTTCCCTAATTCCATTTTGGGTTGAATTGTCTCATTCGTTAAATCCGCATGAAGTATTTATTCAATTAGTTTTAATTAAACCGCGGGTCATGTGTCTTGTAAACAACAAGATTATTTATTTACGTTAAAATAACTGTATGTACTGATTTAATTATAAATCCGGGTTTTGATAGCCTTTATGAATATGTTCTGGCCAGTAATTGCAAGCTAGTAGCGACATAATATAAGCTCACGCCTGTATCGTTAAAGGGGTAGGCAGAAGTGTATCTAGTGCTTCACGATATGCAGAGCTTATTTCCATTCCATGATGCGATAGGAAGTCAGCGTATCGCCTTATCAGGCACAAATTCAAATCACGGGTAATGCACGTGTTATTTTTCGAGTTGTGATGAAACACAAGTTGTCATTTAAATACGACCTCGGATTTGAACCGAGATCTCACAATATTTCAGCCATCAGGCACATGCTTCGTTATTTATGCACCTCATTAATGATTCTTTAACGAATAATAAACAAATAAATAAATAAATGAAAAAATAACAAAAATAGAACCAACTCAAAAATAATAAAAAGAAAAATTTAGGTTAAAAAAAAATTTGGTGCTTTTAATTACAAAATGATCATACATCGTGGTAAGGCTACGGCGCTTTTGTTTACTTCTAACACTGTGTATGTTTAGGCGATGTTACTGTTTATGTTTAGGCGATATTATTTAACGTATTTGTATTATTATAGCGATTGAATCAGCGATAGCCCAGCGGTTACAGAATGCCGAGATGAAAGCCCCAGGTTCGAAATGCAACTAGCCCTAAGAGCATGCATCTCTAACTTTTGTAATGTTCATTATCGCTTCTTATAAAGGAGACGGAAACATCGCGAGGAATGATGGACTGGCCTTTAGCTTAAGACCATCACGCTAAACCTGATGCGGGTTGGTAGACTTCACATACGTTCCTTTGGAATTCTTACGGATAATAAATACAACCAACATCCAGCAGTCATCTTTGCTGGTGGGAGGATACTTGTATCCGACCGCCGACCACCGTACACTGGTGCTAACACCTGCCATTGGGGCCCACCTTGTGTGGGTCGCGTTCCAGGGTCAGCCAGTGTATATCCGGTTCTCCCCAGGGGGCTTGCCCCCTGATCCTAACCCTTTTCCCTTCCCTTTTTCCTTCCCCTCCCCTTTGACCCTTTGCAAGCCGGCATGATCGTGCCGACCAACGATAGACACACTGTTTATCGTTGGTCGACACTATTCTTGGATTGCGCTACACTTACCATCAGGTGTGGCGTAGTCATTTTGCCGGGCCAGGATAAAAAAAAAGTTACACACATAGTTCTGACCCCACATTAGGTCAATCTGTATCGTGGGTATTAAGATCTACTTGGGACTTGCGGTCCCAATACACCCAGACCCGAAAAAAATATTCGTGGATCACACAAACATTTGTATCGACGCGGGAATCGAACTCATGGCTGGAATTCTCAAGTATATAGGTTTCCTCTTGAATTTAAGTAAGTTTACAAGGTGTTATTTTCGTTTAGTGTGAAACATCGATATATAAAAAAGGAGGATAGAACGCTACTAATATCGTCAGTGATGCAGGTTTATGATATATGTGTGCGAAAGTTGAGGGATACCAGATAAATGAAAATTTTCCCCAGTTTTAACCAACTCCTAGGAGGAGGTATTATATTCGGCCCGTGTTTATTGGAATAAAGTATGTAGATAGTAATTAAGTACTTAGTTCAAACAATTAATTGTTTCGTGTAATAAAAAATTAAAAAATAAGTTAAAAGCCTTTAAAATTATTTAATTTTCTATACACATGCCTCTTACTTTGCACGGACCGTTCAATACTTTCTAATTTAGAAATGTGGTGGAAACGAATGCTCAAATATTTTGTAAGATACATTTAATTAAATTGATCTTATGTTCGGCGCCTGCCAGAGTGTGTTCTAGTTCCAAATTAAAAAAAATATTATTATTCGCTATAAAAGAATCCAATATTTTTTATATTATATACGTATGTTGTTTTTCATTAGAAATGATAATGTTTTCTTTTATGAGCCTCCTGGCTGCCATCTCGCAAATGCGACATACTTTGTATAAATCTTCAGCCGGGAAATGTAGGCCCCCTTTAGATTAGACAGAGACACAGCACGCATTGTGAGAAGGTTTCTCTCTCTTAGGTCCTAACCGCCGGTGGCTTGGGTCATAGGCCTCGTCATTGGAGGGTTATGATATTTATTTTTAAATGTTTTGTTTTTTTTGTGACTAATATTTAAAAATGTAAAAAATCCTTTTGAAGAAATTATTATTATTATTTTTAATTATTATTTACAATTATTATTATTTTTAATTATTATTTATATTAATAATTATTATTTTTAAATAAAGAGTACTGTACAAAACAAAGTTCAAAACGCACTGATAAATAAAAAAATCGGTTGTCTGTAAAGTCGGTTTACTGACGATAGTTGAACGTGATAACGTCTTAAGAAAATACTGATGGAATGGTAGCATTTTTCAAAAGAAAATTTTAATTTCATTTGTTTAATATTTGATAGTATTTATTGGCCTAATTATAACCTCAAAATCCGAAAGTATTTTATTTATTTTTCGGAATTCTCAAGTGTCCGTAGTTTTAATATAGTTTCAATCAAATATATACATTATCTAAAACCCAAAAAGTAAATTCACCTACCTTTTGGTTCTTAGGCCAACTATGTATGGACGACGAACAATGTCCTTTTCGTAAATCTAGTTTTAAAAAGCCCGCCTCAATGTGTTTGATATAGGAGAAAATGTTCCCTTTGACGGATGGCTGGTCTAACCTGTCATTTCAGACACGTTGTTGTGATATGTGGAAGATTTAATATTTATGTTTTAATTTTTTTAAATCTCGAACGCTGCCGAACGCAAAGGCCGATTGTGCTTCTTTGTCGCTCGTTCCGCGCTCTCGCTTGCACTTCAAGCCTTAAATGGAACGTGACATCTAGCGAGGTAACGACGCATGAGTCATGTTTTTTCGTGCGTGCAGCCGGCTCTATCGAATTATAAGACGTTATCACGTCAAAAAGTCGGGGCTTGTGCCGCTGCCGCGCAACACAAATTTTACAGAATCCAAAAATACCTTTAGACATTAATGTTATTATTTACTTCTCACAGAGTTTCTAAAGATAAATTTTATGTTTTGGTAATCTTGATAATATGAAGCCGGTTAAGCTTCAAAAAAGAAGGTTCTCAATTCGGTGAATTTATTTTTTTATTTATTTGTTTGTTCGAGGAGTTTAATATCTTTACTCCATATTCCGTTATCAGATTTTAACAAAATATATATGCAGTACCATAGCTAGGAAGGGAGAGGGGGGCACTCTACCCCGGTTGTCACCGGTTTTGGGAACTCGACCTGATATAACCCGAAATAATATTCAAAAATTGGGAAATCCTCTCCTCTATTCTCCTTTTTTGAAATCGGTTAAAATACATTAAATCATTTTAAAGCTTTCATTCTTAGGGTGACAGCCAAATCAAATCCACCCCGGGTGCCACCCGTGCTAGCTACGCCACTGTATATAGGAGACCGCTTAGTACTTAAACTTTATCGAACATCAACATATTTCAACAAAGCGGTCCATATTTGATGGGAAAATATATGTTCGTACATTAAAAAATAAAATATACGCTTAATTGACAACCTCCTCCTGGTTTAAAGTCGGTTAGTAATTTTTGAACTAATGTTCTTAATTACAACGGAATACTCACACTTTGGGGAAAATACCTCATTTATTTTCTGGCAACACATGCACGTGAAGTTGACGTTTATGTTCCGAATATTACGTAAATAATTTTACCAAAAACATTATAAAAGTGATTATAAATTCATATGTTACCTGTGCTAAGTAATTCCTTGATATTTCTTTTTCGATGTCGAATTGTTTTTACAATGTCTTATGACACATGTCGGCATTATTATATTTTTTAAATCCAAGTTGGAGTGAACGTTACACAAGGCGGTCGTGTCGCGTAATGGCGGAAACTGGCACACTATGATGAGAGTGTGTGCGTGAGACCCGTATACGTACAGCATTCTGGCACACTATGGGTCACTTCACTTTCGATGTATGGGACGTGGTGTCCCCCTTTCTTTATAAGTCGATGGTGTGAAATAAATATTTAGTTACGAGAGTATTTTTAGTTCATCTATAAGTGTAAAGGCGAAGTTTTTCTATTTGTCCAAAATAAACACTAGTAATAGTACTAGGCGCGTATTTTTATTCTCTTTGTCCACTTACAGTCCAATCGAACTCACTAATAACACTCGAACTGAGCTCTTTTCAATTACAACTTCTTTAATGTGCTAGTGAAGTTTTAATTGTGAAGTTCTGTCTGGTGTGGTCGCTGCCGCGGACATTGGAAACCTTTCAAATGAATGAGAATCGATACACCTGCTCCAATAATAAGTTTTGAATAAAGAACGTACTTAGCAAACTTTAATGCTCAATATGTTGAGAAGGTACGATGTAATATTATTAACTTAATAATCATTATATAAGTAGGTTTGGTGTAACTATATATTCCTCTGGTATTATGAATGTTCATAGGCGGTGGAAATCATTTACCATTAGGAGACCCACTTGCTCGTTAGCCGGCCTCTGGAATAAAAAAATACTTGCTTCTCCCTGTAATGCATGCCTCTCGGATCACCGTGCGTTTGCGGCACGCGCTTTGAGCTATCATTAAAGATCATAGTTTTATCAATTGTTTAATGGCATAGTCTATAGAGGTAATACATGCATACGTCATAGAGGCAAGAGGAAAGTGAAAGTAATCGTTTGTGGACATACTCATATATACCTCTCTTCACGACATCGAGCTATTTCTCAGTGCAAGAGATCGCAGTATAATTGACCTAATTGCTTATTCACATGAAGTTAGGGACTAGCAATATATTAGCACGAGCGAGCTCGGGAATTAAATTAAATAAATTGATTTTATTAATTGCTTCTTGTTAAGACCCGACCTTGTTAATTTAATTGTAGAGCGTGTGTAAAAATCCGGTTAAACGCGTTTGATTGATGGCAACTGTTCTAATTTGGATTAATTGTAAAAATATACAAATCTGACGTCCGTCGATGAATATCGGTGTTTTTGAGATCAACAAATTAAGAATTGAATTTTGATTGAATTTCTTGCGAGCAAAAATTATATGTATGCAGTAGATATCTTGATGAATTGCATTATATATCATAACCAATTTTTAACCAAAAAGTTTCTGTATTTGATTGTGCCGTTTGTGTACCTTTATATTCAGATGATTCTTTCCTGATGACAGATGCAAAACAGAAGGCCAAAATGAGCGCAAACTGAACTGCCTAATCAACCTCTAAGTAAAAAAAAAAAAAACATAAATTAATGTCAATTCTTATAAATGATATGTTTAATTGCTATCACCCGAGGGCGGGGTAGGTTAACGACCCGGAAGGTTCACCCGTTGCACCCGTTGCACCCGTGACTCAGTGTCACGGTAACTGGAGACCGAAGCCCCGCTCCTCGGATGTGAAACCGATAGTGCCTCGGTTATCGTGACCACCTGTGTCTCTGGCCTAACATCGTATAGTTATCGAAATGGTATGAATGTAAAGCTCTATTATTATGTATATGTATATGTCTCTATATTAATGTTAATGAGTGTGCGCGAGCATACCTTGTTGGTAGCTCAGCTCGTGCTAGCGGGTATCGTGGAACTGAACCATTCATATCACAAAACCTTCTTACTTCTAAGTATAAGAAAACGTAGCAAACTTTGGTTACCAATTGTTTTACCAAACCGTATACTTTATTTAATTATATTAATGTTTGTTGTAGTGTACAGATTTGCACGAATAAAGCTTTCTTTCTTTCTTTATTTCTAATTTGTCTTCAAAGTTCTGGTACCTTGGGGGTGGAAAGTGTTCATTTATATTTCATAATATGATTATACCATAACATCGGACGAAATCATGTAGAATTTCTAATACGTTTTGTTCATAGAAAAGTCTGTCTTTGATTCGGATTGATATTTTTTGGGTATTTCTTTAGAATATTTATTGCTTGGAGTTTCCTATTTGTTGGAGTTTCCAAGTAGATAATATTTTATGCTATTTTGTAGTGACACGTCAATGAAAGACTGGGATTAGCGATTGACTGGTTTATTGAATGTAATCTATACTACCGGTCACCTTAACAATATCATACGACTAGGGATCGTCACATCTCTCCCCGATAAGTTATCAAATACACATCATATACTAACTACTCTACTTATGCATTAAACTTTGTTTAGCTCGATTGAATGCACGCAGTGCTCGAGCGGACATTTCCCGTGGTGGTGGTGATGGTGCTACCGGCTCGGGACTTTGGTACCGCGACGATGACTGATCGGGTCGAATATTTGGCGAATGTACCCCTTTGCGCGGTGTCGTCTGAACCTCACCCTCACCGCTGGATGTGTCTTCATAAGTCTCAACCTCGGCCCCATTATTGACCCCCGGTTCATCACTCTTAGAACCCGTGTTTTCGGCTACAGCATCACCACTCGTTCGAGATAATGAATATCTATTTTTATTATTACACGGTATCATTTGATCGACGTGCCTACGCCATTCCACCCCGTTCCCTGTATGCACTTTGTACGAGACGGGCCCTGTTTTCTTTACAACTGTGGCTTCAGCCCACTTGTCCCCCCTCGCCGTATAGTCGCGAGCCAGCACCGAATCCCCTACATGAAAGTCCCTATCCACACCAGCAACGCGGGTGACCTGCTGCTCTTGCTTTGCGCGCACTGCGTCCGCTTTGTCGGGCCGCAAAACGTCCAGCCGACTGCGCAGCCGCCGGCCCTGCAGCGCAACCGCCGGTGAAACTCCTGTAGTTGCGTGCTCGCAGTTTCGATATTTAAAAAGAAACTTACTAAGGGCAGCGTTTACGTCCTCTCCTTCGTACATTGCTCGCTTAATGGCCTTTTTAACCGTTTTAACGGCATTTTCTGCCGCTCCGTTCCCCTGAGGTCTATAAGGAGCCGAGGTTGTGTGTTTTATACAATTATTGGCACAATATAAACTAAATTCTTGAGACGAGAACGGCGGTCCATTGTCTGTCACGAGCTGCGATGGTAAACCGAAACGTGCGAAAATACTTCTTAGGACGTTAATCGTTAAATGAGCATTCGTACCCCGCATGGGTACCGCCTCAATCCACTTGGAGTGTGCGTCTACCATGACTAAGTATCGTATGCCTCCGCAGTCTGCAAAGTCGGCATGTACACGTTGCCACGGGTGCAGTGGGAACTCCCAGGGATGTAGCTGCGCCCGTGGCGGCGCGTCGCGTACGGTACGACACGAGGCACATGATCTGCACACCTCCTCGATGTCCCTATCTAAAGTCGCCCAGTAAATATAGCTTCGCGACAAACATTTCATTTTGTTTATGCCTAAATGGCCTTCGTGAAGTTCGTCTAGAATTTTCTTTTGTAAAATGTTAGGAACCACTATTCTATATTTATAAATAATGCATCCCTGATCAATCGAGAAATGATTTTTCCTAATAAAATAGGGCTTCTCCGCATCGCAGCCCGGGACCGTTGGCCAACCGAATAAAATGTAACCTTTTATTTTACATAATAATACGTCACGTTCTGTCTCTTTCGCAATATCTTTAAAGTTAACAGGCAAAGACTCCTTAACAAGATTTACATAATCCACGGTGTTAGTGGAGCGACCCTCTTGAGGTAACGGCAGTCGTGACAAAGCATCGGCCGGACCGTTGTCCGCCGATCGTACGAACTCTATAGCGAAATCATACGCGGCCAGGCGCGCCGCCCACCTCTGCAGACGGCTGGCTGCAGTTTGTGGGATTCCTCCCTTATCCCCAAAAATATAAGTCAGTGGTTGGTGGTCCGTGCGTAAGGTGAAACGCCTCCCGAACAAATATTGGTGATGTTTGGTGACACCGAATATAATAGCTAGCGCCTCCTTGTCCAGCTGACTATAATTGCGCTCAGCCGCGTTTAGTGTGCGTGAGACACAGCTGACAGGCCGCTCGCTGCCGTCTGGGTAACGATGTGCAAGCACCGCACCTAGCCCGTATGCACTACTGTCTACAGACAGCACTACCTCGCGCCCCTCTTCGTAGTGTGCTAACACTCGTTCGCTCAAGAGAGATCGCTTCGCTTTCATAAAGGCTTGTTCACATTTGGAGTCCCATTTCCAGTGTACCTCTTTTTTTAGCAAATTATGCAAGGGTTGTAATAAATTACTCAAATTTGGTATGAATCGTCCATAATAATTGATCATACCTAAAAAACTTTTAAGTTGAGTTACGTTTTGAGGTCCTGGTACATTGGAAATAGCCTCCAACTTCATTGGATCTGGTTGCAAGCCATCCTTATTAATAATAAAACCCAGATACTTTACGCTATCTTGTAAAAATCGACATTTACTTAGCTTTACCGTGAGCCCCATATCGCGTAACCTTTCAAGAACTGTTCTTAAATTCTTTTTATGGATGCTCATATTTGCCCCGGTCACACAAATATCGTCTAAAAACACAACGCAACCTGGCACCCCGCGCAGAGTTTCTTCCATCATCTTTTGAAACTTTTCAGGTATACAAGACAACCCGTATGGTGTACGTCGATACGCAAATGTACCCATATGAGTAGTAATAGCCGTATAGGGTTGTGAATCCTCTGATAAAATGCACTGCTCGTACGCGTGTGTTAAATCTATTTTAGTGAATTTCTCGCCCCCGCTAAGATTCGCAAACAACTCCTCAATGCGCGGCAACGGATAATAGTCTCTTTTTAGTTTAGGATTAATGGTAATTTTGTAATCCCCGCAAATACGTATATCACCATTTTGTTTAACAACGGGGACTATTGGTGTTCCATAGTCTGAGTAATCAATACGATAGATGGAGCCGTCCGCTTCTAACCGCGCTAACTCGCGCTCAACTCGTGCGCGCAGTGCCAGGGGCATCGGTCTCGCTCGCACATACACCGGTTCGCTATCAGTTAATTGTAAATGAATATTCCGCTTGCATGTGCCTAGTTTATTATCAGTGAAAACTTCCGGAAATTCATTACACAACTGATTCACGAATTCATCGTCTAGGACTGCATTGATGTTTATTTGTGTTATTTTTAGAGCGCACATCCATTCTCGGCCTATCAAAGGCCGCGCTCCGCCCTTAATTATATAAAGTCTTAACGATTTTACTTGAATATCGCCTAAACGAACATCAACCTCAATGCATCCGAGTGATTCAATACGTGAACCCGAGTAGCTACGTAAAACTATATTATCTGTTTTGATATGTTTTGAAGAAAACACACGTCGGTACATCTCTTCGCTTATTGCCGAAATACGACTACCGGTGTCCATTTCACATTCCATAGTATTGTCATCGATAGATAATATGATAAAATACGGTTTGTTACCTTTTACTGCCACTTCAATGTTGAACATGCCCTCGTCCGACCCGTCACTCATATAATTATGCCGGCTAGCACTAACGTTCACTTGTTTACACATCACTTTTAAATGGCCTTTAGCACCGCACTCATCACAGCTGTAATTTTTAAATTTACATCTTTCTGCCGCGTGTGCCCTGCCGCAACGCCAGCAGGCCCGTGTACGCGAGCACGAAGCCTCCGCATCGCCGCTCGGTCCCGCCGCCGCACCGCCTGCCCTGGGCGCGCGTGATGGCCGCGCCCGCGGGCCCGCTCGCCCGCCGCGCGCGTAATGCAGGCCTTCGCCCGCCTCGCCACCCGCCGCCCCCGATGAGTCAACCGCCGTCGTCGCTGTTGAGCTGCTCACCTCGGCATGCTTCTCAGCTGCCTCCAGAGCCAGCGCTAATTCGACCGCCTCTTTATATTGAATCTTCTTCTCGGCGAAGATTCTAGAACGCATCGCGTCGTTAGCCAGGCCCGACACGAATTGGTCGCGCAAATTCTCTTCCAGCGTAGAACACGATTTGCACTTGCCGAAATTACACGTAGCCGCAAGATGTTTTAGTGCCTGTAGGTATTGTGTTAGGGATTCGCCGGTGCGCTGTCGGCGCAACCTAAATATGTGACGCTCGGCGATTTCCGATCGTTGAGGCTCCAAGTGTTCCGTTAGTAATGACACTAATTCCTCGTAAGTTTTATCTTCCGGAAAACTAGGTGAACACAAATCACACATCAACGCGTATGTTTCTTCACCCACGACCGTTATAAGCATAGACACCTTCATGTCGTCGGAGATTTCATTTAACTTGATGTACTGATTAACGCGACGAACATACGCCGGCCACTGTTTGGAACTCAAATTAAATGCTTCTATTTTCCCGATCGGCATTTTAATAATAATATACACGCGTGATTGCACTAAAAAACTCGAATATTCCGTACTCGTCGCCAGTGACACGTCAATGAAAGACTGGGATTAGCGATTGACTGGTTTATTGAATGTAATCTATACTACCGGTCACCTTAACAATATCATACGACTAGGGATCGTCACATGTAGTATGCGATATGAAACGCGCTATAGATAAATAAGTTCCATAAAAATGTTTTTGTTATTTTAAATTTGTTAACACACCACCATTATACACATATAGTTGAATCTAAAATCATTATATATAGTACACAATAATGGATTTCAAAGTATCGCAATTATATCAATAAAATCACAACACCAATTGTTGTTTGTTTTTGATCGAGAGCTTCTACGGACAGCTTTATACCTCGGTTGCCAAACCCGTTACCTGCTCGGCTAAAGATCCAAGAGCCGAGCTGGTCCGGCACTACAGCGAAGACATCCCGGACATCAGCTTGTGCGAGATTCGGATGGCCCTCGGACAGCTCAAAAACAACAAGGCGCCGGGCGAGGACGGAATTACTGCAGAGCTTCTGAAAGCGGGCGGAGCGCCGGTACTGAAAGTCCTTCAGAAGCTCTTTAATTCCGTTCTGCTCGAGGGCGTAACGCCTGAGGCATGGAACAGGAGTGCGGTGGTACTGTTCTTCAAGAAAGGTGACAATACCTTGTTAAAGAATTACAGGCCCATCTCACTCCTGAGCCATGTGTATAAGTTGTTTTCGAGGGTTATCACGAATCGTCTCGAGCGCAAGTTAGATGACTTCCAGCCTCCCGAACAAGCCGGTTTCCGAAAAGGTTATAGTACCATAGACCACATTCATACGCTGCGGCAGGTTATACAAAAAACCGAGGAGTATAACTTGCCACTTTGCTTAGCGTTTGTGGACTATGAGAAAGCCTTCGATTCGATCGAGACCTGGGCAGTGCTGCAGGCTCTCCAGCGGTGCCACATCGACTATCGGTATATCGAAGTGTTGAGGTGCTTGTACAACAACGCCACCATGTCGGTCCGAGTACAAGAACAGAGTACGAAGGCTATTCCACTACAGAGAGGCGTGAGACAGGGAGATGTTATTTCTCCGAAACTGTTCACTGCCGCGCTGGAAGATGCCTTCAAGCTCTTGAACTGGAAAGGATTCGGCATCAACATAAATGGCGAGTACATGACTCACCTCCGCTTTGCCGACGATATCGTGGTCTTTGCGGAATCGCTGGAAGACCTGAGTACAATGCTCGAAGACCTCAACAGAGTTTCTCAACGGGTGGGCCTCAGGATGAACATGGACAAGACGAAGGTGATGTCGAACGTCCATGTTGTGCCCACCCCGATTGCTGTTGGAAGCTCATCTCTCGAAGTTGTCGACGAATATGTCTATCTAGGACAAGTAGTCCAACTAGGCAGGTCCAACTTCGAGAGAGAGGTCAATCGTCGAATCCAGCTCGGCTGGGCAGCGTTCGGGAAACTTGGCAAGGTCTTCTCGTCCAAAATACCTCAGTGCCTGAAAACTAAAGTCTTCGATCAATGTGTGTTACCAGTGATGACATACGGCACTGAGACGTGGCCTCTAAATATGGGCCGTATAAGACGGCTCACAGTCACTCAGCGAGCTATGGAGAGAGCTATGCTCGGTGTTTCTCTACGTGATCAAATCAGAAATGAGGAGATCCGTAGAAGAACGAAAGTCACCGACATAGCTCAGCGAATTAGCAAGCTCAAGTGGCAGTGGGCAGGCCACATATCTCGCAGAACCGATAACCGATGGGACAGAAAGGTTCTGGAATGGAGGCCACGTACTGGCAAGCGCAGCGTTGGACGTCCACCTACAAGGTGGACAGACGACCTGATAAAGATCGCAGGAAGTCGCTGGATGCAGGCCGCTTCCAACAGGTCGGTCTGGAAATCTTTGGGAGAGGCCTATGTTCAGCAGTGGACGTCTTGTGGCTGATGATGATGATGATGATGAATCAAATCAAAAATCAAAATCAAATCAAATCATGTGTGTCGAGCAGGGTAGTATACCTTATACTCAGAATATGTGAGAGATATTCGTTGAAGGTCATACAGGTATATGCGCCGACCTCGACACACCCAGATGAGGAAGTAGAGGAGATGTATGACGACATTAGTCGGGCCATACACACCTCCGAAACCTACTTCAATGTTGTTATGGGGGATTTTAACGTAAAATTGGGCAAGAGAAGAGATGAGGAGCTGAGAGTGGGGCAATTTGGATATGGGCAACGAAACCACAGGGGACAAAGGCTGGCCGATTTCCTGGAGAAAGAGGGGCTCTTTGCGATGAACTCTTTCTTTCAGAAGCCGCCTCACAGGAAATGGACCTGGATGAGCCCGGATGGTTCTACAAGACGGGTGATTATCCGGTTGAAAATGGTAAAAATAGAAACAAATTTATAGTAGAATCAAACCCATTGTAAAAGGAAGAGAATACAACAAAAGTGATAGGAAAAATAAATTAACGGCGATCTGAGGTCGGGAAGTGGGAAGGGGGGGGCTTTTAAGGGTAAAAAACGGTTTATCTCGATTTCCGGAAAAACTACAAGTCCTATGGAAAAAAGTTAAATCGCAAAGTTGTAGGTAATAAAAAGATCTACTACACACTTTCTTCACATAACCTCAAAATATATGTGAAAAATTCAAATAACCAAGTTTTTTGTTTTTATTTTTATCTATTATAATAAATCATTTTTTTTCACGAAATTTGGTGAAAACTTACCTTTTTGTATCCCAAATACACTGTAATTTTTTTGATTTAAAATATTTATTTTTGCACCTTATTTTGACTTAATATCGAAAAAGCAGCCTAATTTTCAAACGAAAATTCTCACGTCAAAATATGAGCTTTTTTAAAAAAGACTGTTGGCTTCTTGTTCATTGAATTCTCTACTTTCTGATGGTGTAAAAAAATATATACATTACTATGGTAAATGTGCTCAGAAAATGTAAAGTTATAAGTTAATATTTAATAAGACATATCTACAATATTTTGAGTAAGTTGTAGAATCTCCTTTAAATTATATGCGTAGATGCCTCTTTATTGTTATTTTAATATAACTTATATACCTGAGTGATCTACGGAAAATTTTAGCCCATCATAAAGAAGTGGGGAAGGGGCTAGGTGGGTCTGGGCCTTACTACCTGTTATTTAGTAGTTCGTTTCTTTGCATTTTCTGAGCACATTTACCATAGTAATGTATATATTTTTTTACACCATCAGAAAGTAGAGAATTCAATGAACAAGAAACCAACAGACTTTTTTAAAAAAGCTCATATTTTGACGTGAGAATTTTCGTTTGAAAATTAGGCTGCTTTTTCGATATTAAGTCAAAATAAGGTGCAAAAATAAATATTTTAAATAAAAAAAATTACAGTGTATTTGGGATACAAAAAGGTAAGTTTTCACCAAATTTCGTGAAAAAAAATTATTTATTATAATAGATAAAAATAAAAACAAAAAACTTGGTTATTTGAATTTTTCACATATATTTTGAGGTTATGTGAAGAGAGTGTGTATACAAAAGTTGTAGATCTTTTTATTACCTACAACTTTGCGATTTAACTTTTTTCCATAGGACTTGTAGTTTTTCCGGAAATCGAGATAAACCGTTTTTTACCCTTAAAAGCCCCCCCTTTCCCACTTCCCGACCTCAGATCGCCGTTAATTTATTTTTCCTATCAATTTTGTTGTATTCTCTTCCTTTTACAATGGGTTTGATTCTACTATAATTTAATTATGTTTCAAATTGGAAAATCACCGGTCTATTATATCATCTTCAAAAAGTGTAAATACATTTTTGTAATGCAAATGCATCACCATAAAAACTACGATATTTCTCTTCTTCTTCGCAGTTGTTAATTGATTTATAAGTACTATACTTTTAGTAACCAAAAAACAGAGAAAGAAATATTGCCAGGAAACCTGCATACCTGTTCTCAATAAGAATTTTGAAAGCGTGTGGAATCTGCCAACCCGCATTAGGCCAGCGTGGTGGACTAGGGCCTAAAACCCCTCCCACTCAGTAGAGGAGGCCCGTGTCCAGCAGTGGGACGTGTATAATACAGGGCTATTATTAGGAACTGAAAGATATGAGTAATACCAATTCGGACGACGAAATGTTACCAGAGAGTAAAAAATATTATCGCAAGTAATGCCACTTCGCGGAATGATTATTAGTTTTATTTTGGGTATATTGGCCCAAAGATAAAGAAGTGTTCGTAAGTGCACGGTCACTGGTCACATATCATCTATCGTTATGTGTCTGAACTCTTAATTTATTTGGAGATATTATTTTATAAATATCACTCAAGTGTCAAGTAATTAAAAAACATTTATATAACTTTTGACATCGCGGTGATAGCGCAGATAAGCTATTAATTACGATGAAATGAGTAACAAAACATACATTACTCTATAAACTGGAACCTGTTTCCCGTAGGGTAGGCAGAGACGATTAAATTGGAAAATTTTTTTTCGGCGGTAGGTGTGAAAAAAGTTAACACGTATTTGCAAAATCAGCTGATAATTTAATTGGAAAATAATTATAAATCCATCAAGTTTATACCTTTTATTGTTTAACTTGTGTGCCGCACAGTGTATTAATGCACTAGATAGTTTTTCAACACCACACATGCAATAATTCCTGGAACACCACCTGCCAGCAAAACACCTGCACTTTTTATTTTTATTTCACTGGACACAATGGCTCAATTGGCGAATATTGAGAAAACACAAAGCAAACTAGAAGAGTGCTTCACCCAAAGAATGACTGAACTTGAAGCAAAGCTGCAGACCGGGGGATCCGGCAAGGACACAGTAGCACGTGTCGCTGAAGAGTTCCGTACATTTAGGGAGCTCATGTTTGAGATGCTCGGTTTGTTGAGGAAGCAAATCGCTGACTGTGCCCATGCTGTAGACGCAATTGAGACAAGGCACCGCCGGAAGGCACTCATTTTCCTTGGAGTTGCTGAGACTGCGAGCGAAAGTTGCATGACTCTTGTCTTGAATGCAATTAATTCAAATATGGGTTTGAAGGATATATCTGCAACAAACATCTCTGCTTGCCATAGAATTGGGACGCCTAATCAGGAACACCACCGGCCAATTCTTGTCCGTTTCACACAGTTTGACCATCGTTCTGCAGTCTGGAAAGCCAAATCAAAACTGAAGGGTTCGCCAATTTCCTTGAAAGAGTTCCTGACTAAACCTCGGCAGCTGGTTTTCACTAAGGCTCGGCAACATTTCGGCATGCGAGCGGTTTGGACCCAAGACGGAGTAGTTATCGTGAAAGCCCCAAATGGCAGTCGTTTCAAGGTAACCTCCATCGACGAGCTTAGTCCCTTGACAATTAAATATCCCAGGGCGACAGACACTGCATTGGCATCGGGAAGCGGCGACAACCCAGCTGCAACTTCGGGTTCCAAACACAAGTCGCGTAAGATCTGAATCCGGATTGAATTTATGTCACGTTTATTGTATATCACAGTTATCTAAATCTTATATTTGGTACTAGGTTATTTTTTTTTAGAGTCCGAAGTAAACAATTTTGTCAATGTTTTGATTTTCTCTCGTTCTTGCAATTTGTTTTTATTGTTTTTTTTTTTTTTTTTTGTTTTGTGGCTCTGCCCTTTTGGACAATTTGTTTTTATTGTTATCCATGGGCCGCAGCACAGAATATAAGTGACAGCAATGACGTTTTGTTGACGTTTATGCACGTCTAAGGTTTCGTTCCGAAACCAATTATGTTTATATTGACTTTATTCTGTGTGGCTTGAGTCATTCATGTACCAATGCTAATGTAGTCGTAACGCTTACATATGTATTTCTTTTTTGTTTTCTTTCTTAATTTATGTTTCTTTTGTAATTTGTGTTTAATTACCACTTTCTGTATGTGTGTAGGTTGGCTGGCGGGTGGTGCAGAGACTGATCTTGTACTCCTGCTATAAAGGTCTAAAATACCAATCTTATACATATATATATTTTTAACAGATATATATTTTTAGTATTTTATTATATGTACATTTATTTATGTATTCCGATGATGATTCTTTTCATTCTGTAAATCAGTCCGCAACTTCGTCCAGTGATGAAAGTTTTTGCTCAGTTACTGATGGGCTGGGTGACTTGGTGCGCCACACATTTAACCAACAGTTCGCCCACAGTTTCAATGTCTGCCACATCAACGCTCAGAGTGTGCCAAGTCACTACAGCGATCTGTCAGAAGCTTTCGCAGATGCTAACGTTCATGCCATCCTGATTTCTGAGAGTTGGCTCAAACCTCATCTTCCTTCAGTCCTATATCCCCTTCCCGGATTCATTCTTCTTAGAAATGACCGAGTCGACAGGGGAGGGGGAGGGGTAGCTATTTACCTACGTAGTGATTTCAAATATAAAATAGTTGCCTCTTCCTCTCCCCTTGGCTCTGCATCTGCGGAGTATCTCTTTCTTGAGGTTTGGGTCAAGGGAGTGAAATCCTTACTTGGTGTTGTCTACTGTCCCCCATCTCTTGACTACTTCTCCAGTCTGGAATCAGTTCTGGAATCCTTGGGATCAGAATATGCACATCACATCATCATGGGCGATTTTAATACTGATCTCCTTGCCCCCCACTCCTCTCGTTCCAGTAAACTCCTTTCCATTGTTGAGTCAGTTAACCTGCATATCCTTCCACTTCAAGCCACCCACCACAATACCGATGGCCATGATACTTGGCTTGACCTTATCCTCACATCCGCACCTTCTCTAGTTTCCTCACATGGTCAGTATCTTGCTCCTGGCTTCTCTCACCATGACCTTATATATTTATGTTACGCCTTAAAACCCGCCAAATCACCTTCCAAAGTATTGCACATGCGTTGTTTTGGTCGTATGGATGTGAGCAAACTTTATAAGGATGCTGCAAAATTAAATTGGGACCATCTATCAGCAGTTTCTTCTATTGACGAGAAAGTAAATATTCTTAATGCCAACATTCTTGCTCTCTTTGACACCCATGCGCCAATCAAGAAAATAAAATTAAAGCGTCCTCCCGCTCCGTGGATGACGCGTGGTGTTCGGATGGCGATGAGGCGAAGGGATCGGGCTTTTCGTAAATATAAGAAAGATCGCTCAGAGGAGAGCCGGTGCCTTTTTAGGGTTGCAAGGAATCGGTGTAATCAGATGGTACGCAATGCTAAACGCCGTCATATTCTTAATAATATCTCTTCATTGTCTCCTGCTAGTACCTGGAAGTTCCTCCGGAGTTTAGGTATTGGCAAAGATAATATCCTGGAGCTTCATGGGGCGACTATTGATTTGGATGACATTAATCGCCATTTCTTATCTTCTAATTTAATTGATCACCAAACCAAGAGTCGCACCATGAACTTCTTAGCTGGTCTTCCACGACCTAATATTGACCCCTTTCAATTTTCTCCAGTTCCGCCTGGTGAGATCAAAAAGATAATCCTTTCCATTAAGTCCAATGCAACCGGCTGCGATAACATCAGCCGTCGCATGATAATCCCAATCCTGGATCATCTTCTTCCCGCTATATCCCACATAATTAATGTCTCACTTACGACTGGTGTTTTTCCATCCTTATGGCGAAAAGCCTATGTTATCCCTCTTCCCAAAACTCCAAATCCCTCAGTCGTAAGCAATTTCCGTCCCATCTCCATTCTTCCTTTTTTATCCAAGGTACTGGAGGCTTGTGCCCACAAGCAGCTTTCCACGTTCGTGCACTTGAATAACATATTGTGCCCCTTGCAGTCTGGATTCAGGCCTGGTCATAGTACTGTGTCCGCGCTCCTCAAAGTGACTGGCGATATTAGGGCGGGTATGGAAGATACCAAAGTCACTGTGTTGGCTTTGGTTGATTTCTCAAACGCCTTTAGTACCGTCAGTCACGATATCCTTCTTGCTATCCTCTCCCATATCTTGATCTCTCCTACGGCACTGGAATGGTTCTCATCTTATCTTCAGGGACGCCAGCAGTCGGTGCGACTCAATGAGTCATCATCAAATTGGTGCCATATTGACTCTGGTGTCCCTCAAGGCGGCATTCTTTCTCCGTTGTTATTTTCTATTTTTATTAACCTCATAACTTGTAATCTTCAGTGTGCGTATCATCTATATGCCGATGACCTGCAGATTTATTCTCAGGCTGGCGTCGATGATGTGGTCACAGCTGTAGACAGGGTGAGCAGAGATCTTGTTCATATTAAGAATTGGTCTGATAGTTTCGGTCTGTCTGTGAACCCGTCTAAATGTCAGGCAATAATTGTGGGTAGCCCAAGGATGATGAGCAGACTGGATATCACAAAGGTTCCATCTGTCACTTTTGATGGATCTGGCATCCCTTGGTGTACCAGTGTCAAGGATCTGGGACTACATATCGACTCCACCCTGAGCTGGCGATCCCAGATAAACTCTGTTAGCCAGAAGGTCACCGGCTCTCTTCGTGCTTTATATCGCCTAAAAAACTTGCTTCCTTCTAAGACCAAGACTTTGCTTGTGCAATCCCTTATTCTTCCGGTAATCGATTATGGTGATGTGTGCTATTTTGATCTGAATGCAGATCATCTTAACAAACTTGACCGTCTTCTCAATAACTGCATTCGATTTATCTATAATCTTCGTAAATATGACCATGTTTCTTCCTGTCGCGCGCAGTTAAAATGGCTACCTATTCGCCAACGCCGATCTTTGCGAGCACTCACAACTCTCTTCTCGCTGCTTACATCCCCCTCTCCGCCTTCTTATTTATCTTGTCACTTTACTTACCTCTCTGACAGCCATGACAGGAATCTTCGCTCTTCTAGTAATCTTCTCCTTAAATGTCCCCCTCATACCTCTGACTTCACCCACTCTTCTTTCGCTATTCAATCTATACTTCTCTGGAACGCACTCCCACTCGAAATCAGGTTGTGCACTACACGAGTAGCTTTCAAAACACGAGTTCGTCAACTATTGTTGGACGGAGTGGCAGAATCACATTAATTTGTTTTATATATGTATTATATAATATATTTATTATATTGTATTTAAGTATATTTTATTATATTTAATTCTGTATTTTAATGTTTAATATTTCTTTAATATGTATCTTCTCTCCTTTTTTTGCACCTACTTTGTTCATCTCTGCATTACCCTAAGGTTGACTGGTAGAGAATGCCTTTGGCATTAAGTCCGCCTTTATACATTTGTATATGAAGTGTAAAATAAATAAAAATAAAAAATATCCATGATTTCCACGGGGTATTTTAAACTATTATCTGCTTCATCTTCGAGCTTCGAAAAATGAATTCCAATATTATATTTCAATTGCAAAGCCCCGGGGCCATTGAATGTTCTCCATTCACGGGATCAGCCGTTTTCGGTTGAATTCTTATCTTTAACGAGCTATGATGGTGGGTTCCGATGTAGCAGGAAGTGGGCCATTCCATTGTCACGGACAAATTGAATTAATCTAATCAAGCGATAAATTGCCTCGGACTGTATGACGCGAGCTCGTCGTTTCTCCTCTGGCGAAATGCTCATGTTAAATGATTTTTTGATTGCTGTCAGTTTAAATTGTCGTTGCATGAATGTGTTTGCAGTTTCGGAGGTGAAAAGGAGTCAGCGAGTGTGGATTTTAGTGGTGGCTAGTAATTAGCTTTATTTAAATATTCGGTTTTATTACAAAATGTGGACTAACTTTAAACTAGGTTGGCATCAACAAATTACTATAGGTTATTACAGTAAGCTTTAATATAACCCCAGTTTAAAGTTGGCTACGTTTTGTAATAAGGCATATATAGGTTATAGAATGCTTTGGCTATAGAGTTACTATGATTATTATTGAATAAATAAACAGTGATTACACAAACTTTATTTTTATCGATAAATGTGGAAGGACTACAGCTTTGTTAGCAGCGATTGCGACCATTTCGAGAAACTCATCAAGTCAGATTAATTCAGAAACTATTTCCCTTCACTAAGTCACCTTCATTCGAAATTTAAATTTTCACAATGACTTGCTTATTCAGTACCGCAAGGCAGTTCAGTCAAATTTCAATTTCTCGTCAGACATTATCAATTAAAACTTTGTCTGGGAAGGTTTGAAGGTCGTGTTCAACGCAGGCTTACGACTTGGAACTTGTGCATGTAAATTTTATTCTTTCTTTAACTTTATAGCCGTGTGCTACGTGTACAATGACTTTTAACAATAGAATTACGAGGATATTTCAAATGATTTATGTTTTTTTGCGGTAGTTTTTATTACTTTTGTCTCGGTAAAAAATGTTATCTACATTGTCAGTTATGTGAGCGGGCGTTTTTACAATGGTATTCGCGAAATTGTTTTAAGTTGTGTGAAAAGAAAAGGAATAAGAATATACAAAATTTGCGAAATAAACCACGGTATTTTGAACACAAGAAGTGTAAGTGTGTGATCTTTGTGTAATGTTTATTTTAGTTTCTCTGTTTATTTAATAACAAAGTTACGATTATTGCTTACCTGCTGCTGAAAAAAAAAAGGTAAGTATATATCCATAACCATGTTTGTGTTGTCCAAAGTCGTTGGTCGCGGAGTAGCGGTCGCATTTGCGACGGTATAAAATATATTTAGCAGATCCGGTGACGTCATTGCGCCCTGAAAAACCACATGTTCATATTTAAATTCGATCCCAAATATGAGACAGGATTTGCTGAGAAATACGACACGTTTGAAATAAGAAAGATTTATCGTGTCGTTTTATTGGTCCCAGCGAATTACATCCCAACCGTTCCATACCCCCAATGTCAATTAGAAAAACATATGTATCTTTTACAGGTCTAGAATTTATTGAAACATAGTCAAGAACCATCCCGATTAAACAACCTTAAATATAAATCATTGAAATAAAATATTTAACTTTATGTATTTATTGATACTATGGAAACATACGAAACATTATCAGTTATAAGTTAATATAAAACTAAATTTTACATAATCCACCAAAGTTTCCGCTGTAAAATTATACACATTTTGTTAACAAAGAGAACAAGCACTAAGATTATACTGATTATACACGATTACAAAATTATCTTTTATAGAAGATATAAGAAAAACCCATATTAAAGTATCAAAACTTTAATTAAACCAAAAAAAAACAACTATGTACCGCTAAATATAATTGTAGAATTCAAAAATATAATTTACATAATTTCTTAAATTATTGCCATATTCATAAAACAAAGACAATATTTACTTTCTAACATAAACACAATTCCTAAATCCTTTCACCAGTATTGGACACCCGTCTTAATTCCACGCCGACTTGTTCGGTTCAGTAACATGGCGTAATTTTCGCTCCTATTAAGACACATACATAATGGATGTGACAGGTCTCCTGTCTGCAAATCAGTGCGTGACAGCAACGCGAGTCGCGAGAGGCTGTCATTCGATATAACCACGCCGAGTCTCGAATATTTTGTTCAGGGCCACTTCTGTTAGTTGATACGAAGGAATTCCTAAGTTATACATATAATTATGAATTTATCCTACTAATATTATAAATGCGAAAGTTTGTAAGTATGGATGGATGGATGTATGTTTGTTACTTTTTCACGTAAAAACTACTGAATAGATTTTAATGAAACTTTACAATAATATAGCTTAAACATCAGAATAGGACATAGGCTATTTTTTATCCCGGGAAAAGCACATCACCAGGGCGGAGCTGCGAGCAAAAGCTAGTATATCGTATAAGATTATCCAAGGATTTACAAATGCGATGTATTTCATAGTTTTCAAATATCCGCAGCGCTCAATCTCCCTCTTTTTCGCATACTCTTATTTATTCCTTTTCCTTAAGGTCGACAAGGGGTTCATGATGCTTCTTGTGTTGTGGGCGTTCAGATATTTTAGAGGACGGTGGAGGTCATGTCCGATTAGGTGAACCACTTGTTGTTTTGCTGGCTTATGCTATAAAAACCATGAAATAAATTTATATGGACATTATTACATAAAGGATCTTCCAAACTGTTATTTGAAATTTAATTTATCCAAAATTATATAATTTTTTAAATTTGTTCTTATTCACGCCTGCATTCCTTATAACGGGTTCACACAGTTCAAGTTTAGTTGATGATCAACTGACTTGAATCAACGTAAGCTTTATGGTTTTTGTTGATCAATTCGTATGCAAGTCCGTTTAGACGGTTCAAATCGCATGCTTTATTATGGTGCTGCCACACCGATGTTATAAAATGTTTACAAACATTTTCTAACATTAAATCTAACATTTTATAACATTTCTTAACATTTCTTAACATTTTATAACATTTCTTAACATTTTCTAACATTTCTGAACATTCTTCTTTGACGGCTTCTTTGACGGCGCCGCTCTCAAAAGTACCGCCGCCTGCGGTTATAAAATGTTAAGAAATGTTACAAAATGTTACAAATTGTTAAGAAATGTTTACTAAATGATGCTGCCACACCGGTGTTATAAAATGTTATATAACATTTTCTAACACCGGTGTGGCAGCACCATTACAATTGCAGTAAAATTGCAATACGTATGTGGATCAGTAGAAAAGCACTAAGTGAAATATCTGTATCAGTGTCTGAATTATTGATTCCTTTAACTTGGTTACCTGTTAGAATATACTTACCCACATTTTGTAAAACATATTATTGAGGTTTGATATTGAGGACAAAGTTACTGGATTTTCTGAGGAAGTTTTGCCGGAATTTATATTCGTTTTGTCGTGCCAGTGTAAATATCTGAACGGCTCAAACTTCGATGTAATAGGGTTCACTAAAAATATATTAGTTGTGAAACTTTGGTAATATTTTATTTAAAAAAATGTTTATGGAATTATGAAATCTAAAACTTCTCGCGTTTTTGGAAGTCGTTTTACGCAGCTCAATAAATAGTAACTGCCAATGAAGTTTTGGGTCTTTCTTTATGAAATTTATGCGAAAAGTAATAATTTCGTGACTATGAACTTTTAGTTTTTAACTTGTTGGTTTTTTCTATAATAACTTCAGCTAATTTGTCTAAGTTTTGGATAGAAGACTTGCAATATTATTTGTAGATTTAAATTCATGGTTTGGTTGAATTTTCTCATTTGTACGTTCGATATTTCGCCAGTGGTAGGATATTCATATCCGTCCGGATAGCGATCACTGTACACATGGTATTAATACCTGCCATATTGATCCACATACTTTGTATGGATCGCGTTCCAGGATCAGTCAGTGTATATCCGGTTCTCTTGAGGGGCTTGCGACATGATTTGATGGTTAGTTGGAGTGAGTATAGCGTTACATTCTTGTGCCTACATCGGTCATCCGCCTATCCTGTCGCAGGGTTCTCGATTTGTTTCTTCTCTCTCTGGAGTGGGAAGAAGCATTTATACAGGCCGGCATGATTCTGGTGACTACCGATAAACTCATTGTTTGTTAAGTAGCTCATAGGTTGTTAAGTCTCATAATACACAGTCATTTCACTAGATATCCTTCAAACCGCATCACAACAGTCCTTACACATTGTTGCTTGGCAACAGAAATAGATAAATCGGTACCAACTTAGAAAGCCTCAGTCTACTGGTGAAATTGACAGCCTCCATGGCACAGCGGGTGAATAGCCGGTTGTGAAGCGAGAGGCCGCGGGTTAGATCCCCGCACCGAAATAAATGTTTGTGTGATCCACAATTATTTGTTTAGGGGTCTGGGTGTTGTGAGACCGAAAGTCTCTCGTAGTTCCTGATGCCCACGACACAAGACTCGTATCTTATTGTGGGGTCAGGACTATGTGTGTGACTGTTGGGTGTATTTATTTATTTATAAAATGTCATAGACGTTTCTATCATTGCATGGTATGTGCAGTGTCCACATTATGCGTAATGCAATATGAACCCGAGTGACTGGCTGCAGCGCAACTCGGCCTAAATGCACTTCATTTGCATCCACGACAGTCGACGACTGAGCCTTCGAGCCCGAGCGCCGAGCGTACTTAGGGTTGCCATCTGTCCGGTTTTGCCTTAGTTTAAAAGGCGTCCGTGGGCCGTCTGGTAAGGGTTTTAAAAACTGTTCAGATTAAACCCGGAACTTTTTAGTCCGATATTCACGATACAGGTTAACTTAGTGTGGAGTCAGGAGTCAGGACCATGAGTGAGACTGTTAGCTGAATTTATTTGAATCGCAAACTAGCTGGTTCAATGAATAAAGAATAAAAATGATTTATTTTTTCGTTGCAAATTGTCATTGTAAGGGTGTCTGGGGAAAAATCTTCATTTCACCGAAATATTTTAGTTTTTTTTAAGTTTTTGTCCGGCGTCAGCAATTTAAGTGATGGCAGCCCTATTCAAACTAATCAACGTCAAATCATTGCCAATTATGCAAAATAGAGAGTTGCTTGTTATTCTTTATAGGAATAGGGAAGTTTTATTTTATGTAGCAAAGACCGGTAATGGAGTGTAAGTGGGCCACCGACATCTTAGGTCTAAAGCCACCTCACGTGCACGTGGTAGACTGCTGATTAACGGACAAGGCTATGGCGAATCTTGTTTCATATTGCGGGTAGTGCGGGCAGACGGCGGGTCGCCCCACATAATACCAAAATCATTTCAAGGTTATGTCGGAGTTTTAGTATTAATTCTTTCTAGTACGATGCGTCTTAGACGAATTTCTCGAAGCGGATCAGACAGACAAGGTCGATCAACACGCTCCGATGGAACTCCCTCAAGTTCGCTAATTTCAAAGTCTTCATACATTGTTAATCATTGTAAATAATTATTGCACAAACCCATACCATTTTGCTTGCCATCACGAACATGCTTTCTAACAGATGTAACAGAAATATTTGGCTTGTAGTTTTTACTGCCGGCCGCCTGCCTGACATCAACCTCTTTGGGGAGAAAACACCCTGACCAGAAACAAATATTTATGGATCATACGAAAATTTATAAATAAATAAACTTATCTGGGTGCGGGGATTGAACCCGTGGCCGCTCGCTTCGCAGTCGGCTTGTCCTGCCCGTAGTGCGCCACGAAAGCTCTCAGCTATGATTATAGTGTATTAATTAAAAAAATAAATTGAGTAATTAAAGATTCTAAGTGTCTACACTTCCATCCTTACTTTGATTAATTACATCCCGTTTCTTTTTCAGATAAATAATGACTGCTGATCAGTAGTTATAAAACTTTTGCATTTTAATTAAAATACCAAAAACTACATCAGTTTCGTACAAAATGGTTCATTTTTAGTGAAATTTATAACTGGCACGCTCCGTTTAACGACCTTTAACAAAGTCTTTTACATTATTGTCGTGGATATGTCATTTTTCGTGCAGTCAAACGTCGCCAAAGGCGAGTGCCAGAACGTTTAGGTTTTTACTCTTATTGGTCGCTCTATGAAAGTTCTGTCCACTCGCTCTACCGCAGAGACCGTAGCTATTTTTAATTCGTTCCATATTCCTTTTTTAAAGTGTTTTCAATTTAAGTCTGTGTGTGTTCTGCATTTAATTCTTACTTTCCTATAATATAAATAAGGAAACAATAAGTAATAACTGACTATCTTAATGATTTCGTACACTACATTCATTCGTCGTCATCATTGTATGTTTGTACAATATAGTCGCGATGATTGGCGATTTGTTTACAACTGACAAGAACTAACTACGAAAGACAATTTTGTCTACAGCATGTATAGGCTGTTCAGGTTGTTACTTGATTTTTTTTATTGCCTGATTGATGAATGAGGCGGTCGCTAACCTGGTATCGCCGAAAAACCTCCTCCCTTTCCAATCTCTTAATTTCCCTTTAGTTCATGATTCCTCTGGTATTGTGGACGTTCACGGGCGGTGGCGATCACTTTCCATCAGATGACGTATTTGCTCGTTTGCCGGCCTGTGCTAATAAAAAAAAAGAATAAGGTTATAATTCATCTACAGTTAGGTGGAAAAATAGGATTTTTGGAGGTCCAATCAGTGTGCTAGCAGCATGGGTTCTGAAAGAGCTAGAAAGTTAGATATTTTACCAAAAGTGGGGCATCTAGCAACACTACATCTGACTATAAATTGTCGCGAGTTGATCGATATTAACTATTAATCAAACTGTACCAATTCATTCACTGCATCTATCATACGTTATCATTTGGGTTTACAATAATTCCTCGTTTTAGTTGCTACAGATATTATCAATGTATTTCTGGTTTGAGCTCGAAAAGTGAGACTAGTGCGTCAAGACCACAGATAGTGAAGACTTTTGTAGTGTATCCGACAATATCCTATTTATCCTTAAAAATATATAGCCTAGCTAAATGAAACCAAACGGTTAATTAAATTTATTAAGAATTTTTAGTTTAAAATGTTGAGGGGGAAGACCCACGAGGCGAACATAGATTTGTTTCGTAATAAATGTTTGTCTACCTTGCTTACTCGCTGATTCTGATTCTACGATTCAGTAGCAATACTAATGAGGCGTCTGGCTGCTGACAGATGTGGCCGCGGGCACAAGCTGGAGGCAAACAAAAGCAACTCGTCAGCCACTGGCCGTGCTGCCTCGATTCCGGCTTAATCACGTCGGCAAACTCTTTGTTTTCAAGTTTCGTTATGTGTGCAACGTGTCTTAAAATATCGACATATAAATTAAATTGAAGTGTCTGTGATTTTGGAATATAAACATTTTTTAAAACTCCTATGGATATTTCCACATTACCAAACACGCAAATTGTCTGTCTGGCGTGTCCGACCTCAGAAATGCCCTAACTTTGAACTTTGTTTCATTGTTAGATTCAGGACTTTCAGGGAGTCGTTTAGGCTACTTTTTTTAGGAAATACGAAGTTACATGATGTACTTCTACATGGGCGGAGCGAGTGTTACAAAAGCTAGTTATAAACATGTAGAATTTAACTTTCTGAATATCTAAATGTCATAAAAGAAAAATGTGATAAAACAGTATTTAAGGAAAATACGAAAACAGGGAGCGATTAACTGTAAATAGTTGTTTGTAGAGGCAAAGGAACTGAACGATTAGTAGAGATGATGACTGATTTGTGCTACAACTGACAGAAATACCTTTTTTATCTCTATTTTCGGCTTCTTATTCGGGTGAGAGAATACTGTTAGCATGGCGAAAAGCCGCTATAGGGGCTTATTCAAGAATGTCGTGTTCTGGGTTCAGCTAATGTAGTTAGTAACTTCCAGCCAGCATAATTCCTACAGGATTCGACGGATAAAAAATTTTTTGATGCTGTTATATGATGTTGGTATTTGGTAGGGGTGTTGCCGTTTTAAAGGTTTTTTTGTTGGAGACAATGCATCTCCTTACCTTTTGCGTTGGTAAAGTATTAATATTTATTGAGATTGAATTGGGCTGAGATCGAACCCTCTGCCTCGTTAGGGTATATTTTTTACTGCTTAATAATTTATTTATCTCAAATACAATTTCAATTAATTTTAGTTTTTTACCTACAGCTGTTAAGCTAAGTTAACACCGTTATTCAGAAATTAATTTGAGCATCACCTGCAGCCATAACATGGACAAATAGTGCAACTTCTTTCTGATTCCCTATCCGTCTTATTTTTTAGTAAAAGCAAATAATTTACATGTCTTATGAGAGCTAAGAATTTGTGGTCATCGATCTTGGTTTAAGCTGTATAACGGCAAGGGAGTGGGGAAAAAGGGGGGAGGTGTTCGACCGGAGGTGTCCGATAGTTTCTCCTATCAATATCAATCAGTGTCAATGTTAGGAGGACAGGACACCGTCGTATTGCGCGCGATGTAACAACGATATATTGTTAGCTTTAGATTATGACTAATCGATGTGCATATTTGAGATATATCATCTGTGAGTAAGATGTATTGATTTGTATACGGTCTTAGTCTGACGTGGTATCCACGTTGCAAGGTAACCTAGTTTATTTCGCTGCTAAATCTAAAGATTCGGCGCCAATATACTGGCAATAAAAAGTTATTTTGAAACAAATATATTGTTTTTCGTTATATAATGTCGTTTATTTCTCTTTAACTGGGCTTATTATAGTAATAAGTAAATGTAACGGTGTTGTACTGAATCCTCTCTGCCGAAAAATTCTTCATACGTAAATGGTGTACATTTACAGTAAGATGTTCGGAGATTCTTAACACGCTCACTGCGTTACGGGAAGTATTTGGTTGTAATTGAGTTCTGCTCTGTGCGGCAGCTAGTTATCTTTGTTTTGCACTCCGTGCGGGGGTGATTTTTTTCAAGTAGTCGTACAAGTAAAAGTGAGACGCCTACATTACCGGTGTCCTTGCTGGAAGTATTGTGTATACACAAGGATGTAACCTATTGATTGGTACAACAAAAAAATCAGCTGTGGACTTTCCATGTCTCTGAGGAAGTTTGAAGTCAGGACTACGTACGGGAAAATAGACGTCGTAACGCATATCAGGCATTCTTGGTACGGGAAGTATGTGACTTGTATAGCACTGGAAGTAAGTTTTAATCTAGCGCAGTCGCAGTGAACGTGTTAATATACTTTTTTTGAAGGCTGAACGTTAAATATCGACTTCTCGACTATATATCGACTATACATTTTCACATTAAAATATGCTAATTTTCAACGGGATAATTTTTACATAAATTGTCAAAAGCATGTTCTTTTCTTTAGAAATAACCTTATTTTATACATTGACTTCAAATAGTTTTCAACTATGATATTAATATATTAAAACCCACATAGTTATACGAGTAGCAAATGCTAACAACCCTAACCCATAAATTATTTCCAATAGTAACCATTATTGCAGATACCCGTAGCGATGGACTAAGTACATGTCAAAGAAAAGCCGTTATTCCATCGCTATCAGTAGGACGCGAGTCGTGGGCGCAGGCGAGTGTCCGCGGGGTCCCACGGTTCCAGCGGTTGCGATCAAAGCGGCTCCGGCGCTCATTTATAATGTTCACACGTGTTGATATTTGACATATCTGGTCCGATCGTGGCCGGACATACGGACAGACGAACAAACGGTACACTACGGTATACATGTACTCCAGACATGCATGTTGTTTGGCATGTTTGTTGCATTTAACGCACGATTCCATACAATTGTTTTTTAATGTTTATTATGCAGATCAGACAGTTTGAAGTCGTAGCTTGCAGTTAAATATCTGTTGTAGGGGTATTTCAATCAATATTATAGTTTATATTAATATTTTCATTCGCCTCATTGGTTCAATAGTGCCGACCTACGATGGACATATTGTTTATCGTTGGTCGACACTATTCTTGGATTGCGCTACACTTACCATCAGGCGTAGCGTAGTCACTTCGCCGAGCCAGGATAAAAAAAAAAATCTAAAACAAACCTTTAAAAAATACAGCATGTTTGCAAACAGCAGAAAGACATCATTTATGCAGTGAATACGTCTTAAAAACAACTTTGCAAAGCAGAGTGCATGTTATATAATGTTTGTTTATTTATTATAGGGTAATGTATCTGTTATGTCCCCCCTCCCCCCGTTCATTCTTCAGAGAGATTTAGATGCCGTTTATAAGTAAGTCAGGTGATTTGGTATTCAAAAGATATGAGTCGTGTAATGTAGATACATTACAGCTGATGGCAATGATTAATTTGAAATTTTAAATGTATCATTCAATAGTATCATTTTAGTGCCGCATTAAGAGACATCCATTAACTTTAAGACGCTTAAGTCCTTTTTTAGATTTAATTTATTCCTCAAAGATGTTAATTAAGATTATTTCTCTACTCATTAACAGAAACTAAAACATATTCTGTATTCAGTATCTGAGTTTAATGCATTAACTGGCTCTGAGTGTAATTATTACAATCAAATCCTAAGGAATTAATTATTGAAAATTATTTATTGACTTCTCAAAGTTGATACTAATTAAATTAAAGAAGAAATTCCACCCCCAAGGGGTGTCATAGAGGGTGAAGGACTAAAACTTTTTTTCTGAATAAATCCTTTTTTGTCGTTGCTTATATAAATATAATTGATCGTTAAATTGCAACAGCACTGACTTAAAATTGGTTATTTTCATTTTTCCAATTTTTTGCCTCGGTTTTAAATTACTATCTTTCGGGGCTACGTCTGAATTACATAAAAACTTTGCAATTCTAATCCCTCTTAGGGGGTGAATTTTGAGTTTAATTTTAATTCCTTCTTACAAATTATGCTTACCGTAAAAAATGAATGCCCTTTAATAATTTCAAATTATTTCCTCAATGGTTATAGCCAGTGCGATGATGAGTCAGTATTCGGTGCGGGCTAGGTGCCGCAGTGGAGATAATATGACCATAAATGTCAGCCTCCGTGGCGTAGCGGGCGTGTAGACGGCTGTGGAAAGGCCACAGGTTCGATCCTCGCACCGAGACAAATGTTTGTATGATCCACAAATATTGGTATTGTGAGACCGAAAGTCTCTTGTAGTTTTTGATACCTACGAAACAAGACTCGTATTGTGGAGTCAAGACTATGTGTGTGACTGTTGGGTGTATTTGTTATTCATACGGCCAAGTATAGAAAATGAAAAAGTGCTTTGCGTTTTATATGTCTAAATTTATAGTTGAAATAGAGAAATCGTTAATGACATATAGTTGTAGTCGGCCATATCGATTGAGTAATTGAATTTTAGGACATGTCATATAACCAGGCAGTAAGCTGATGGTAATGACGTAGAAAGATAATTAAACATACTTTCCAATCTAATATATGCAACAGATAAAACATTTACACACCTTAAAGCACGTTATAAGAGGCAATACAATTAAGAATTTAATCTGAAAGTATAAAATTGAAATTAAGATTGTTAGCCTTAATTAGATTATTAACACTGAATTTTAAGTTGCCCTAAAAAGATTAGCATTATTGAATATTTCTTACATTAGATCCATCGACTAAAGAGTTCGTTATCGATAGATTTAAGGTGATGCAACTTAAAAACTTATTTCCCTAACGATTATTCCATGAGGATATTAATATTCTTAACGTGTTAAGCTCACTAATTGTATTCGAATTTGTCAATGATAATCGATATTGCCTGCTTCATATTAATAAGGGCAGAGTTGATGGTGATTAGCTAGAGACGCGGTCGGTATCTTAAGCCGGAATCGGATGTGGATTTGGTATTAAAAGTGTGGTTTTATAGTCCGTCGTGTGTATGTGGTTTTATTATTTTTTTTAACAAAATAGTTGCTTATTTATCTACAATCTATATACAACGTATTAAGGCGGACTCAATGTCAGCATTTTCTCCCAGTCGACCTTAGGGTGATGCAAAAATGGATAAAGTAGGTTAGGTAAAGATGAGGAAGAAAACATAAAATTAATATAAAAATCGTAATCGTATATAGTTATGGAATGTTTTGACAGCCTCTGTGGTGTAGCGTGCGAGTAGCCGGCTAAAAAACGAGAGGCCGCGGGTTTGATCCCCGCACCGAGAGAAATGTTTGTGTGATCCATAAATATTTGATTCGGGGCTGGGTGTTGTGAGACCGCAAGTCCCTCGTAGTTCCTGATACCCACGACACAAGACTCGTATCTTACTGTGGGGTCAGGGCTATGTGTGTGACTGTTGGTTGTATTTATTTATGTGGATTGGATATAAGAAGTGTATTTTTATGACCAGTCTTTTGTTTAATTTAGTGTTTGTAGCAAAACATAAATATATTATGAAGGAAACAAACGAAACATTAGCCATGAATAAAGCAGATGGGAATCGGATGTGGATTGGACATTAGAAGTGTGGTTTTGTAATTGGTCATTTGTTCAAAGTTCTCATTTATAACAAATTATGATTACACCACATGGGAAACTGAAACTACGAGTGAGCAAAGCGGTTGAATTACTTGTGTTTACTTTGTCAAATCAACCGACATAGCGATTAGTATAGCGATGAGAAAGTTTAGTTGTATTTTTTGTTGTAATATCTCAGATAAAAGTGTCAGCATTTGATAAAATTACGTCGTCAAGTTAAAGTCTGTAGACAAAATACGACAAAGAGATAGAAAGTCTTATATTCTCTACTTTATCCCTACTTTTGACATAACGAATCGACTCTTGTATACTACCATATTCGATAGAAATATTATTGAGATAACCAGACAAAACTGTTTCACACGAAACCTCGTGTGGCATGTTTTAAGCCCCAGAATCGGGATCCCGCGAGCAAGCAAAGCGATGTATACGTTGTTGTGTTAGAATTCGGATTATAATCGAATAATCGATTTTCGTACACCATAATCAAAATTAAAGCACCCATCACATCCCTACTGCCGTGTACAAGACGGCGCTCTCCCGGAGAGCGTGGGCGGACCGGCGCCTGTGTCAGAGAGTTGCGACATTCCAGCGTTGTGCCCGTGTCACGTCTGTCCCCAAGTCTGTTGGTCATCTACAACGTGAAGTCACATTTTGAGATTAGCGACTAAGACGGTGAGAGCACGACGCGTGATGCGGGTGAGGCGATAGCGCCATATTTTATGCATTTGTATGAAAACGGTCGCGCTTCGAACTCTCCTGTCACTCGCACTAAACTTTACTTAACTTTAAGTCACTTCTTGGAATTCGATTATCTCCAATCACTGAAAATGATTTATACTCCGTTACATTAAATCAATATAGGAGTACGAGGGAAATTGGGAAACTCCTCAATAGATAACAGCAAATGCAACGCGATTCCGATTTTGAAGCCGGTTTTTGAAGTTTTCTATATTTGTAATTATGTTGATATTCAAACAAAAATCACGATTTAAATTCTTTCATTCGAAAAATCATACATGAGTAGCTCGGGTTTGAAATATGTGGCCGATATGGTGATAACCGATACACTTTTGCCATTCTATTACGAAAATAAAATCTGTGAGCCTTGGCCCGTGAGTGCATTAGCTGCATCTTTGCTACTTTTTTTTTAATCCTGGCTCGGCAAAGTGACTACCACTTGATAGGTTTGTGTTACAATGAGTTAATAAATGGCATCAAAGAAAAATAAATCTTTGCGCCGGTCTTCACAATCTGCGCTGACCTTAAATCTGTGTCACGTAGCCGAGTGTTGACGTGACGGGTCATCGCGACTCGCGTCTGTGTCAAGTTGTGGTGCTTGTTTTTGATTCGTCTGCTTTGTTTGAACAGCAATTATTAACAATCTTGACTTTGTTCAGTTTCAATCTGATTTGTTTTGAGCTTTCTCAGTGCCATCAGGATTAATATGCGTCTTACTCACACACTATTACTTATTATACTTTATATGCGTCTGACGGCTTTATAAAGGGATGGTTACTGTTACAATTGTAACCTTGTTTTGAAGTCGGTTAAAAAGTGTTGTTTGTGATGTCTTTAACAACTAGATAATCACAAATTGTAATATAAACACACGCTTTATACTTTATCATTCTTTCATTTTCGTGAGCCATCCAATCTTAAGACGAGGTCCGCTACGATTTGAAACAATAGAATAAGGTTTATAATTGCATAGCACCTAGGTGTTAACGGGGAATTTGGGATGTTTTTTTGAATATATCAATTAAGTCATAAATTATAATAATTTGATATTTGCCCGGATAATATTTTACATAAAAGATGAATGTATCAAATTCTGAAAAAAATATAGTTGTTGTCACTCAAAATACTGAGTTACCATGCCGAAGGTTATTTTTTAGGGGTATTTATGGAATGCTATCATTGTCTATTAATTTTACCCGGCTCATATTTTCCTTCATATTTTCTTCTATACGCTGTACTGCGTCACAACAAGTTCATCCGTTTCGCCACACTCGGAGTTGAAAAGAAGTCTTCTTATTCGATCTGATTTATCGATCTTACTAGCTTTTGTACTTTGAACAAAGAGTTCATTCAATATATTTGTACGGTCGAATTTGCAATAATAATGCAGACATATCTATAAACAAGTCACGCGATCAATTGTCATCCAACAGGCCAACGTATAAACCTTCATTATTGGCGACAATTGGACGTCCGTCATATATGATTGTGACTGGTGTTTGGGCCAGTGATTGACAAATTTCCAACACGGTACGTTTTGGCGTGTGCGACCGAGATAGTAGCGACCATTTCCTTAGAATTTCATACAAAGCGGACGTGGCACTGTCGCTTGACTCGCGTCTCTCGGTCTCGTGTCTTGGTCACGCATTTTAAAAGGTGCCTTTAGACTGCGTTTCTAATATGCATGTCTTTCGTGCAATGGTGACGCCATATTTGCGTGTCAATTACTTGCATTGGAGGCATGGCTATACAAGCCTTTCATGCATTTACTTGCATACAATTAGAGACGCATGCAGCAGTTCGCAGTTCGGTACTGATTGACGTGAGTGCGTGCAACTTGCAATAGAGAACTAGGACACAAGTGACAGTTGCCTATTTTTGTTTCCAGTTCAAAACTACAAGTATGGAACTTGCATCTAGCTTGCATTACTACACATGTAGGCTACTTGCACAATAGAAACGTGGCTTTTTACTACTTTATAGACTCGGATACAGTCAAGTATTTATCTATCCGTATTTTTGTAAAAACAATCCGTAGAAATATTGTATCGATTTATTTTATTTTTGTAAGTTTGTAGCTAAATATAAGCTATGCGATTACAATGATTATATGATAAATGGTTTATTTTATTGTAAAAACGTTAAAACATATGATTTAACTAAGTAATTTTATTCATATTACATTAATTTACGAAGCAACGGCGAAACTTGGTTCGCATTACGAGACTTGGGTGTCAGTCGGCAGGTCCCCACATAATACAAATCCACCGTCAAATCACTACGGCAACGCGGACCCTGGTATTAAGCCAGGGTTATACCAGGCAGAAAGAAAAGAACTGTAAAAGAAAATTTATTACCAGCTCACTTCTAGGACAAGAATAGCTTGATATCTAAATGTCATCTTTGCAAACCAAACATCGATTATAAATGACATTTCATTCTTATTTTTTAGTATCATAGCTATATCATTGCTTAAAAAATATGATCTATTGAAACGAGTTATGCAAAGAAGCGTTTCAATGTATTGATTTATCATCACGACAATGCAAAATTAGGTACGGTAACCATCGACAATGTATTACTCTCAGACACATTCATCACATATTTCTTGCGCCGTTTTTTATTAAGAATGATGGAGTTTTGATGCGAGGGTGTGGTCTTACCACGCCTCTATACATCTATAAATAAAAAAAATACTTACGCCAGAATACTCTATGGAAATCATGTATAGTTATTACTTTCAGTTATATAATAATGTACTCTGTGGTTATTACAATATCGTAAAATAAATGAATAACGCCATATAAATATGCTACGTAAAATGTATTTTCTCATATTTAATACGCAGATTGCGAACAGATGTGTGTATTTGACAATTTTGAGGAACATTTTGATTAATTCGTATTATTTACGTGTCGCGGTGATGTCATTGCTTAATACCACTATTGTATGTTTTTTTTTCACGTCATTGCCTCATCGATCCCGTGGCAGCATACATAATCTGAGAAAAGGTTCCAATTTAGGTAATCATAATTCATGTTTAATTTTCTATAAGTCACGTGAATTGCCGGGGATTGGTGTTCGTTATTGTTTGGTGATTTTTTTTTATTTGATTGTATGACGAGACGAGTAAGGCGCTCGCCTGATGGTAAGCGCCACCTGCCCATAAACAGAAGCAACACCACACACAACTTTGAATTGCAAAGCTCTACATGGTACTGAACTGCGCTCGTCACCCCGAGACATAATGTCAAGTCTCATAATGCCCAGTAATTTCACTGGCTTCAATGTTCTTCAAACGGAAACATAACAGTGCTTACACACTGTTGCTTGGCGGCAGAAATAGACAATGCGGTGGTACCTACCAGGTACATACCAGGGACCTACCACCTTGTAAAGAACGTGTTCGGGGTTCAAGTATAGCTCATGTAGGTACATGTTTTAACCATTTAATTATGTGAAAAGTTTATTTGCGGGTTAAGGTTGGTTAGTTATTTGTTTTTTTTATTTGCCTGATTGACGATACAATCACGTTCGCCGGATGGTAAGCGCCACGCCTGCCCATAAATATAACAACACCACACCGTACGAATTACAAAATACTACTACATGGCATTGAAATGCGTTCGTCACCCCGAGACATAAGATGGTCTATAATTCTCAGTAATTTCACTAGTTCCATTTTTTTGTGTCTTGATAAGCAGACGAGCAAGCGGCTCGCCTGATGGTAAGCGACCGCCGCTCATGGACATCGGCAATGCCAGGGGCGCAGCCAAGCCGCTGCCTACCGCTAAATGTCCTTCACACTAAAACCCGACAGTACTTCACCACTGTTGCTTGACGATAGAAACCCAGACGGCCTCTCGCATACGAGGGACCTACCACTAAGAATGAAGGTACCTTTTGTCCCTACTTTTGGGCTTCGATTGGTAATCATCCACCGACTCGGAATAAAAAATTCAAATGGCAACTAAGTAGTCAGTTCTTATCGCCTTTCACATTTTATCTTGCAATGATCTGTAAGCTGTCGTGTTGGTAAGCGAAACAATTTAATTTACCTTGTCGCATTAATCGTGTGTGGGAACAGTTTGAGGTACGCGATAGAGACCGAGGCCCTGCTATTGGCTATGCTATAAAGTTTGAAAACGTAGACCTAATGTAGCATAGAATATCCATCACAACAATAATATTGGAACGAAGTTCCTTACGGCAGGCTTGGAGGGGATAGGGATTTCGCTGCGTGACCGAACTGAAAAAAATGTGATAGTAAAACCGTAAGAAAAATGCGTGGAAAAAATGCGTGGAATAAAAGCGTTAAATGAGAAGTGCGCAGGCGCGACAGTCGCATAACCAGCCAGCGTTAGTTCCTTTTTTAAAATGAAATTCATTCAGCCAGTTATCGTTGAAGTATTTTTATATCTCCTTCGATTTTTAAAAGATTATTACATAAGTTGATAAAAAATGCTATACAATAGCTTTACCGCGGCAGTCTCCGAGTGCCACACGTCTTTATTTTATTTCTATTTTTCTATTCTATTTCTATGTAATTTTATGTTGTCAAACAAAAATAAAGAGACATATTATTTTGTTATTTTAGTTGATAATTTGAATTTTTTGCAATTTGTGTCGATTCTACATTAGCCGAAGGAACTTCGTTCCTACCTGGTGTCCCACGACACACACCAATTTTTTTTAATATAAAATACTGTGATTAAAATAAAGCAGTCGGTAAAAACATGTTTTAAAAGAGGATTTATTTTTATTATTGCAACTTGTTATATTGGAATTTTGATGTAATTTTAATCCTTTTTTATCATTTAAACAAATGGAATCTAAGAAACAACAATAAATAGTAAAAAATCAATATTTTTTCATATACATGTGAACTCACAAAATTAATCTTTGTGCTCGTATTTTATATCAAAAATATTATTATTGTAATGGCTTCTATCTATATCTACTTTCCCCATAGTTTAGGGGCCCAGGGCCCTGCTATTGGCTATGCTATAAAGCGATACGAAACGACCAAGTTTGAAAACGTAGACTTGGGGGCTCAGCACATGCAACGCGAGATAGTTTTGTCTACACGTTTTGTCGTTGTTTTGTGTTTGTTGGAGTTTTTATGAACCTTTTTAATGTTTTTTATAACTTTAACATAAATATTCGAGAAATCACAATGAATTTTAAAAATCTATCATTTTTCATTTACTTTTTACTTACAATTTCACTTTAATGTACAAATTAATATAATGGATTTTTTTTTGTTGCCTTGATAGGCTCCGATGACAGCCTCCGTGGCGCAGTGGGCGAGTAGCCGACTATGAAACGTGAGGCCGTGGGTTCGATTCCCGCACCGAGCAAATATTTGTGTGATCCACAAATATTTGTTTCGGGGTCTGGGTGTTGTGGAACCGCAAGTCCCTTATAGTTCCTGATACCCACGATACAGGTCAACTTAGTGTGGGGTCAGGACTATGTGTGTGACTGTTGGGTGTATTTATTTTGAGCTATGCGACAAAGGCAGAGGAGAGCACAACGCACGACCGTTTCCAAACAATATCATGCAAAGCTATCTTGTCGCTACCGCATCGCATCATGCGTCGCTGTCTCCCTGTCTCGGTGGCGTACGTGCCTTAACAATTCAATTTACGTTCTCACATTGATCATGTGTGGGAACCGTTTAAGGGTCAGCGTGTCGCAAGCCGCTGCAATCAAACCAATATTTATTTAGAAGTACGAGCTAACTGTATCGCAATCCGACATCGCTCGGCTAACGGAATTAGAACGATTGAAAGCGATCTCTTGACATGTCTGTTCATAAATCGATCTTTATTATCAAAATGGTGCAAGTTTGCATTGGCCTGGATATCTGGCACTGTAATGCACTGATTCTATTCTAGAAATTGCATTCAGTACGATGCCGTTGCATGTTTACATTTGCTATCTTATGGGCAGTTGGTTTTCTATTGGGGCTTTTGTATGCCATTATTTCAGTCGTTGCCAAGGTTTAGTTGACTCTAGTTCAATCTTTTTTATTACGGTCATGTTACATTTATTCTTTGTGTTACTCTGACTTGTTCTGAACTGTTCGCGCTTTAGAAGAAAGAAGAGGGGAGAGTTTTATTTATATAAATATAATGTTTTTTATGTATTAAAATACCGCATAATGTGTCACCACGATCGGTAGAATTATGATGGCCTGAAGTTACATAACACAGTCTTACCCTGGAACGCGGCTCATCTGCTAGCCACCATGGCGGATTGTTCACCATTATTTAAAAATAGAATTAAATACTCTGATCCATATCCATGCTAAACGATCAAATATAAGTAACACAAGGATTAAACAAGAGTTTTTGAACCTGTATATTAACGCCGCATACGTTACTGGTTTTTTTGTGTTAGATACACGTCAGATGATACAGATTAGGGTCACAATTGGGACGCCTACGCAGCGCCCACACTTTTCCTTATACGTCATGTTTGCTTATTACAGTGGCGTTTCTATGTGAGAAAAGAATTCTTGCACTTGTGTAAGTAGAGCGAGGAATGTTATTTGTACATTGATTTTATAGAATCATTTTAAAATTTCAATGTACCATGAGTATAGTGGCAGGGCACTGTTTAACTATTACTGAAATATATACCGGTATTCACAAACAATACTTAAGTAAATTCTTTGCCAAGTGTCAAATTCTGTGTACATGATTGGTCTGTTATTTAACGCCTAAAACTAACCAATGACGTTTAGAGAAATCGTCACTATGCGTTCGAGCGTGAGCTCGATATGTTACAGTGATGTGAGGGCTCATTGTAACATATATGAATACGGGTGTTAGAATTCAATTCATGATCATATAGTTTTAAGTAATTTTAATATGTAGCACGCAATATGTATGATTTTTCGAAGGTATGTGGAGTCTGCCAACCCGCATTAGGCCAGCGTGGTGTACTAATACCTAACCCCTCTCATTCAGTAGAGGAGGTCCGTGCCCAGCTGTGGGACATGTCTAATACAGGGCATTATATTATTATAATATGTAACACCCACTTGTGCTCGGAACCGGAATAAAAATGGCGTACACAGTCCGTATATCTTGTATAATTACCATAAACAAATTACCATTAAATGCTTATTGATGATGTTTAATTTTGATTTAAACAAACACTATCCCCGGAACACGATGTAATTTTTTTATAACACTGGCCAGCAAAGACGCAAATGCATCGCCTGATGGTAAGTGATCTCCACAACCTATAAACATTAACAACATCAGTAGAATCATGGACGCGTTGCTGACCTTAAAGGAAAGGGATGATTAAGGGATATCGTACTAAGTATTCTAGTAAGGAGGAACGTTTAAGCTCGGGTCTTAATATAACATATTAGACGGTGATAATGTTGTACTATTAAATATACGTGGCAATATGGCAAAATAAAAATACAGAAAAGATCAGAATCTAATACGTCATTGTACGGCACTAGCACAGTCGAAGCGACGAGAGAAATGACTTAAAGATCACGAAACGTCAAATTTATAATGTCAATATGGACCTTAATAATTCACGTTACGACTGCACGAAGACAATCTCGCATGCGACACGCGAGTCCCAGCTATAATTGTAACAGGAAAACTAACTAATCATCACCTCTCACCTATCTATTCTGATAGAATTGACACCCGACCTTTGCGAGAATAGACCACAACCATGGAAGCCTGCCAACACCGCCTGTGACATCGACGTGCAAAATTATGCTTTGAAGTTGTTGAGGAAGTCTTTTATTTATTCTCTCACAATAGACTTTACGTCGGAAAAATAAATGTACGGTCAAACGACGCGAAACGCGAACGCGGATTAATTTCCGTTTATTTGATGTGGATGGAAATATGTAGTTATGTTTGAGATATTTGTGTTTTTGTAATAAATTTAATTTTTTAAGAATTTTTATTCACGTGTGATTAGAAATATTTTCGTATAATAAGGGGTTATTTCCTATGTGACTTTTGAAATATAAAGTTATTATGATTTGATAGTAATATTAAGCACTGCTTGTTCCACTACTGGGCACTGTCGCCATTAAAGGTTAGCAGACTTTACATACCTTCGAAATCCTTATGAAGAATCTCAGGTATGCAGGTTTCTTAATGATGTTATTTCACCGTTAGCCAGCTATAATTGACATTTGATACACACGGCCTCCGAAAAGTCTGAAATGTCTGTCTGGGACCAAATCCGTGACCGCGGTCTGGTATTATTTAAATAGATATTTTTAATACTGTATACAATATTGCAAAAGAAAGAAAGAAAGACAATGCTTAGTTTTCGCCTGTTGATGTTTTAAACATCTCTCAACTATTAATTGATTGATTGGAGGTTTCAAACTTATACTAATATCATGCAAAGTATAAGTAAAGG
Organism: Amorpha juglandis; assembly: GCA_949126905.1. NCBI lineage: Eukaryota > Metazoa > Arthropoda > Insecta > Lepidoptera > Sphingidae > Amorpha > Amorpha juglandis. The sequence continues at coordinate 5,174,183 of OX421368.1, forward strand.
TTTGTTGTATCTAATTACGGAGATTATTTTCTATTTATAGCTAGTGACTCTGGATTCATATAAGAGGTTAATTTAAGCATATGTTTATATTTATAATCTAATTTATACAGCCAAGTAAAGGTGTAATTCGTGGGAAAATATATTGTACTACAAAAACCTTTGAACAATTATTATAACATACTATTTTTAAATGTATTATCATTTGTTACACCTTAAAAAATATATAATGTATGGTCTAGAGGTATAAACAATAGTCTTACGCTACAGTGACTTTCATAATGAGTTTATTTAAAACAATTCAGCAGAAGTCAGTCTCGTTGGTTGTTTTTTGTTTGAATAATATTAAAGCGTCGTTTTGCATTACTGGTAATTTTGATAATTAATAAGTTATACGAATCTATAGGTGATTACCACAAATAATGAGCCAGTAAGAATAAAGTTTGTTTACCACACTTTCGAAATGGCATTGTTGGTTTATCGGGATCGATCTGTACTTATAGATTGAGATTGATTATTGAAATTGTCAGGAGAACCTTATTAGGATAAGACATGTCTGGAAGCTGGAAATTGAAATTGTTGGCTGTAGCAGACTTAACTAATAATGGGTTCACACGAATAAATGTTAGCTGATCGACTGATTAGAACTAAGAAAAGTTGTATAATTGTTATTGAACACTTCTATTGAAAAACTGTTGAGACGATTCAATTCGCATGCAATTTAGCAATTAATCAATCAACTCAAATTGAACCTTGTGAAACCGCTATTAGGATGACTGTAAAGCGAGCGTGAAAAAACTGTTCAAACTCATGTAAACATAATGGAGTAGGCGGGGCACTCGAAAGAAAAATTGTTTAAAAATAATAATTACATAAAAAAATCGTAAGTTCCTTAATAGCAAAGATAGAGTTATTATGTTGTAATTTATATAAAATCTCCGCGTCTCAGAATTTGGAACACAAAAAACGGATACATAAAAATGTAGGTAGCAGACATTAATGAGTACTTTAATTTCTGTCTGTGTTCATTTTATAGCGATTATGAGTTATGGCGGAAATCCAACATTAAAAATATGTAGCTTTTATATATTGTCTTAACACCAACATAATACTGTCCGGTTATAATTAATCATTGTTCTTACTATTGAGTGTGTACACTATCAATTTCAAATAACACTAAAATGTCGGATATTGAAATGTTATGCATTATTACATTACAACTAGTATTAGTTGCATAACTATTAGAATTTTGTTGATAGATACTTTTGTGTTGATGATAAAAATCAAACTATTTTTTTTTCTTTTACAGGTAATTGTTTCCTGATTGAACTGCAGTTATTGTAAGAAAGAATTGTTTAAATAAAAATAATAAAGAAATACACTCAGCAGTGACACACATAGTCCAGACCCCATACTAGGTTAACCAGTATCAGGAACTACGAGGGACTTGCGATCCCACAACACCCAGACCCAAAACAAATATTCGTGGATCACACAAACATTTGTCTCGGAGCGAGAGTCGAACCCACGGTCTTTCGCTTTATAACTGACTACTCACCCACTGCGCCACGGAGGCTGATTCCTCATTATTTTGGCATTACTATAAAGTAATCAGTGCATTATGTACTTGGTTGGGATTTGACATGACACGCTGATTCCTCATTATTTTGGCATTACTATAAAGTAATCAGTGCATTATGTACTTGGTTGGGATTTTTGTTTAGGCTGATGGATTAAGGCCTAACCCCGTTCATCCGTAGAGGAGCCCCGTTCCTAACAGTGGGATAGTATGATTCTGGTCTGATATTATTGTTATTATTACTATATAATCTACAAATTGAGTGTTTTTAAGCGCTAAATGATTATTGGCATATTAAACATAATATTTAACGTGGCCCAAATTATCAGGTAAAAGTACTCGGACGGTATAAATTTTTATTGCCAAGGAAGGATTTAATAACATCACGATTTCATTAACAGAAATCACCTTTCCCATAGCCGCGTAACTAAAGAATTGTATTACTCGTATGTAGCGTACGTGGCGATTGCACTTTGTTCTGTTGGTCGGGTATTGTGAGATGCATTCCTACGTTGACCTTTCATTTGCGGGCGTCGCGTCGGCACAATTGAGCTGGCTGGCTGGATTGTGCGCACTCTAGACTTTGTAATAATAGTGCAGTATTATCCTGGATTTTCTGTCCATCTGAGTTCGCATAAGAGAATGGAATTTTACGTATATTTATAAATTATATACTAGTAGCTAATGTTCGCATTTCCGCTCTCGCGTTTTTTCTGGTTTAATAAGTAGTCTATGCCTAATCCAGGTCATAGAGCAAGTCAATAGCAAGCATAAATTTAAATCCTGGGTAATTCATGTCATAAGTGATTTTTTTATAAAATCACAAACAAATTGTCATGTCCTGACTTGGCAATGGCGTCCAAAACCTCACGGTTCTGAGCCTTATAATGCCGACACTGAACTAATGAGAGGAGATTATTAATAATTATAATATTAGTACTAGCTGTTGTTAAGGATATATCCTATTTTTCACAGTAAATGCGTAATATGTTTATTTCGTCGTCTTTATATTGAAATAAAACTAATTTAAACGGATTTTATCGCGGTTTTTTATTGTAATTTTGGTCCTGACGTTTCGAAAGCTTTTCAGCCTTCGTGGTCACGGGGTGGACTAATGTGTAGGTTGTGACCCAACCTAAACATCGTTACCAAAATTAAAATAAAAAACCGCGATAAAATCCGTTTAAATTAGTTTTATTTCCATGAGTAACATTTGCGTAAACGTAAGAAATATTTACATCTTTTAATTATATAAATAGGTATAATGTATAAATATTCTAGAAGTGGCGCAGGGTTCGTCGTTCAAATTGAGCAAAACGCAGAGTGCGGTTCAAGTGCGTTTAATTAGCGTGGCCTCGATTTGAATCTTGGATCGGATGTGACGCTGTTTGTCCGCTACAATATTAAAAATTTACTATTTTAACATTACGATAGGAATAATTGCAATACATTTAAATAAAAAAATAAAATAAGATATGAACATAAAATTAAACACTACTTATTCACTAATCGGGAAATTATATATGTGATTCTTTTTTTTTTATTGATTGAATGAAGAGACGAGACAAGCGCTCGCCTGATGGTAAGCGCCACGCCTGCTTATAAACAGAAGCAACACCACACAGAACTTTGAATGACAAACCCCTGCATGGCACTGAACTGCGCTCCTCACCCCAAGACATGAGATGTTAAGTAATGTATAATGCCCAGTAATTTCACAGGTTACAATATGCTTCAAACTAAAACACAACAGTGCTTACAAACTGTTGCTTGGCGGCAGAAATAGACAAAGCGGTGGTACCAACCCAGACGGCCTCTCGCATACGAGGAATCTACCATCTTTTTCGCCTGATATTTGTTATAAAAGTCGTTGACTTTGTTTTGCATATACGCGACTCTACATTTGATTTAGATATCTGTTCATGCATGTATTGCTCATATTTCACACAAACGTATTAAAAACCAGGTGTCGAATGATGTTTGCTAATCTAGAGCACTCAGTGCTGGGACTGCCAATATAAAACCGGTTATTATCGAATCTTTGAGGCAAAATCGATTTAATTCTCGAATGATTTCATTAATAAAGTGGTAAAGCCACGTTGTAGACAGTTTTGTCTACAGCATGAATGCGCCGGCTCAACCGGGTTGTTATCATTGTCTCACAGGAAACCAACGTGTAGTAGTAGCTTGCCATTGTGTTTCTTACGGTGATTGCGATATTGGGAGGCCCAAAATTCCTTTAATGATCCTTTTACTTTAAGGTTAGTAACGCGTCCATGATTTTTTTTGGTATAGTAGATGTTTATAAGCGGTGGACATCACTTACCATCAGGCGACTCACTTACTCGTTTACCGGCTTTTGCTATAAAATAATTTACTTCTGACCTTCTTTCTCTAAAGGAGTATGTGATGATGATTACACATATCTATAAACTTAAGGACGACTATGCTTAAGGACGAGAATCAGTAAAAAAAAACTTCAGTCTCTGTAAGAGAGATAGATATTTAATAATGAATTATTCGACTAAACGTAAACTGTGTAGCATGTGTTCACTTTAATTTGAAATCGATTCTAATTCATTAACAATCGATTCTAAGATATTTTCTGGGTATAACAACGACACTAGTTAAGACAAGTTTACAACTCAGCAACAATGCTTTTACATTCCTCAGTGGTTGAGATTACGCGGACGGCTTGTAATAGCACGTCATATTTCACGTTTTATCACAGACACTAAAATAATATAGAATGCAGGCCCGCACTATGGTATTGCAGTCAATGACTCGCCTAGAATTCATATTGAATAATCACAATATTTCAGGCCTGAACTGGATTACTCTGATGTATAACGAGATAATATTTTGCAATTTAAGATCTGTTGAGAGCATTATCATTGTAACATCCTTCGTGTTGACGTCAAGGTACTTTTTATGAGACGTCAAAAACTCCAGGATGCACTAAATGGGGTAATGACTTTATTGACGTTGGTGAATTGATAAGTGTTATTGACTGTAGAGGTAGAGGTGACATATATTTGTGCATAAAGTGTCCATAAATCTTTGTGTAAAAGAAAGATGGCGCTGCTAAAGCTAGACGCTAAAAATCCGTCAAAACCCAATACACTTTTACCCGGAAATTGAACCCGAGACCTCAGCACAGTAGTTGTACCGCGTACGCAATTCAACTGCGCCACTGAGGCCGCCAGTAATTAGTAAAACAATATTATATTCACCAAAACAATATTTTTTTTTTATCCGGGTACGGCAAAGTGACTGCACTTCACCTCATGGTAAGCGCAGTGCACTTGTAAAAAACCAGTGACCAATCAAAATCAGTCACTAGAATCATGCCGGCCTGTATAAATGCTCTTTCACACTCCGAAGCAAATCGAGGAGCCTGCGACAGGATAGGCGGATGACCGATATAGGCACGAAAATATAACTCTATACTCACTCCATTTTATAACATATACCACCATATACCATAACCATCAAATCATGTCGCAACCCTCTCGGGAGAACCGGATTTACACTTGAATATCCAGGAAGGCGATCCACTCAAGGTGCGTTGGTTACTATGGCAGGTTTTAACACCATATGTACGGTGGCAGCTATCCGTGCCGATATGAATATCCCACCACGAGCTAGCTAAGTTGTTGTTATTATTACTGTGTTCTGACTTTTATGATAGTTACTTTACTCCTCCATATTGTATATCGATATATCAAATGTTTATGTTTATTTTTTCACCGATACCCAAGGTTTCTTGCAATATCTTGAATTCGTCCCTGTTCCGTGTATCTGTAAAATGGTCGCATAAAACCTGTGGTTTTATAGAAATTGGGTTAGTGCTTCAGAGGACAGGCCGGTAGTGTTGACACGCGACAGAATTTGATATTTTGTGGCTTTCAGCTTGTTTTATGATTTGTCATATTGCGGCACTAGAATATTTGTTGTGACGTAAGTATGAACAGGTCCATGCCGCGGGCTGTGACGGGGCCGTGGGCTTGTCGATTCCAGTACGTATTTCAGATGTTTGTATGATTATTTAGTATAGTTAGTGGGAGTTGTGTCTAATAATTATTAAAAAACTTGGCAATAGTTTCACAATATCCAATTACATGTTACTGATAAATTAAATTAAAAGACAGCATAATACAAAATTATGAAAGTGTAATATCTCAAATTGTAACTTCCTAAATAGCAACAGCTTAACCCGTTAGGCTGATAAAATGTAAATGATAAAAATGGCATTGTGAAACAGGTCATATAATAATTATATAGGTTGTATATAATTATATACTGACCCATTTTTGGTCACGGGCATCCCACTTGTAATGATAGTGATTAGGTCTACATAATGATATTAAAGAAATAGATTTTATATTACTAGTGAGCAAGTTAGACGGCATTCTTCAGGGTAAAACAATAAGCGCTTAAAAAGTCATAAAATTAAATAAAACAAGGAAAAAACACGTTCACATAAAAACAGGTATCCCAGAAGTAATAAAAAATAAATAAATTATTAGTGTAATGCTCAATGCCAAATAAAAAAAAAATGTAATGAAACACCTGTCGGATTATAAAACTTATAGGATTACAGCTAGTAAAAAAAACTTAGAATACTAAACTCTGACACATTAAATAAAATAAAGGTTAAAAAAATATAATCGCGAATTGCTTCGTAATTCGCACAATTTCAGTTGTTTTGCATGATTTGTGAGCGGCGGTCATCGACCTCGCTATATGATCAGGTGATTTAAATATGTGACTCAGTGGGGACGTCGGTGATTCATTCTCAAATAAATAAACGAAACTGTAGGTGACATTTTTTGCCGAAAGCCATTAGATTTTGATTACCTTGACGCGTCAATATTATGTAGCCAGGATTTTTTATTTGAAAAGTTAAATACAAAAATACGTACTCACGCCTGTAATCCCCGAAGGAGTAGGCAGAGGTGTATCCAGTACATTCCCATTTCGTCAAGCGTATCTCCGTCCTATGATGTGAAAGGACCGAGCCTATCACCATACCGGGTACAATTCCAGACCCCGGGCTGATACTGAGCATTTCGTGATAGAAAAACCCAATATCACTTTTACCCCACTCGGGGATACCGGAACCTCAGCTCAGCAGCCGTACGCAGCCGGTCGACGGACCGTAAGTACCGAGTAATTCCTGTTTGAAATAAGATTCTGGTTAACTTAGTGTTGGGTGTGTTTACTTATTTCATTGTCTTTGATCTGTAAACAAAAAACGTAATACACTGATAAAACCTGTTTCCCTGAGTCGATACCAATACGCCATTCATTATTTGTGAATCCATATGTAATGGAAAATCAAAGTTTGTCCTGTCCATTACAAAGATATAATTTGAATTTCAACTGCATCTGCGACTATAAATTATTTCATAAACTACGATTCCGTGGCCACAAATAACAGCAATAAAATGTCGGCTGGCTCGGGTTTTATCTTGGTTATGTTTACTGTAAAATAACTAGTGCTAGGACAGATACGGCTAAAGGATAAATACATTTAGGACAAAAGATGTCCTTATTATAATTAAAAAAAACCACTTCGAATATAATTGCATTGCGCTTGAAAAATTCGCTTTACTTATGCTAATTCTGTCTACATCCTATAAAAATACGTAGTTCAAATGGGGTTTTAAGGATTTTAACATTTTTGTTACAGTTATTTAAAACCCTGTAACGAATTAGCGCTTAACAAAAATATTTTTTTCAATTATCTACCGAAACTCCACTGTTATACTGTGTTTATATATAATTAGTGTGTATAACCCAAGCCTCTTGATATTAGTATTTTAGCTTGAGAGTAAAAAAATCGTATACTTAAATTTCGGGTGGTCAGACATAACCTGATCTTTAAACTCCGCCCCTGGAATATCTAATGAAATGTTGCAGCGGATGCTGGCCGCGGAACTTGTTGCAATAATGTGTTGGAATGGATTTTATAATCTGCACGCGAATCATTTACATTTTACAACTTTTGACGGATCTGGGTTGCTGGTTTAGTTTTATTTATTTATTAAATCTTTGTACACAAGGTATACAGGCGGACTTTAAAGCCTTAGGCCTTAGTTTTACGAAGTTGATAGATTTTTAGAGTAAACAATACTGCATAATATATTTTGTAGCAATCGTTTGATGATTAATATTCTATTGATTTTGTATAAAATAATTTTGCATTAGTTATTTTCAATTGTAAGTAAATTCGGCTGTCAATAAATCGTACATATTATTTACCATATTGATTAAATTCGAACACGAGTCTATAATACTATTCTAATAAAAATCAAGTGTAGATTTTTACAATGCCTACTGTGCGTTTGCGTGCATTATGAGACCTTAAGGATATCTGAAAATATATGTTGAATCCATAAAATGTTATACATTTAGATACCGCCAGTTCGGAAGGTTGTTTCGCTAGAGAACAACGGTCAAGAAACTCTACCGTCGCTCTTTTTAATACTAGTTTTTAATAAAATTATAATTGAAGGCATAAGGGTTTTACAAGATCTAATTAGAATTAGATCAGTACAATTTATATTAACTTGTAAAGTTTATAAGTACAAAAGCGGTAAAAATTTATTAACTATTATGTTAATTAAAATAACTTATAAACAAAGTAAATAAAATATAATATAATATATTAATAGTTCTTAAACTTATTTCGTCTACTGCCCACTTTGAGAATCAATTATTTTCTAGCGCATCGCGAAAAGCCCCCAAAATCAATTTATTTTAAATAACCATATTGTGCCACATAAGTCATCCTTTGTCTGGGTTAAAACTTACATCCTTAGACCCTTTACCGCCCCTGAAAGCCTCCAGAGCCCACAAGGGGGCGATATCACCCACTTTGAGAAAGACTGATCTAAAATTACATGTGATATGTAAGCAGTCGGTGTCAGCACCTAGCGTTCAATGATCAAACCTCAAATTCATAGATAGTTAAGTCATAACAATGATACATATCGTAACTTAGTTGCGGTTGGATATCAAGTGCAATCGTGTGGTCGAGCGTTAGTGGTCACCATTTACACGTTTGCTTTCATACAGCTACTGACAGCAAAGAGTCGTTCAATGTTACTAAATAGCGTATTATTCATGCTATCGTTTGAGCAGTACAAATAAAAGTAGTTCCATCCAATCCAGTGGCAAAGTAAATTGTGTTTTGTTTGTTTGTATTTTTTGTGTGTTTCGTCGGGTTTTCTGAGGGTTGGTCATAGTAGAGATTTAAAACATGTAACGTTTCGGTAAAACACATGGTCTACATCAACCTTCATTAAAACTCATTAATATTGGACATTTTCCATGGTAAAAATATTATTTAATGTTAGATCGGTGTTCAAGAACATTGTATTACAATATTTACCTCAACAATCAAGGATCGCTCGTTAGCTTAACGGCTGCTGTGGCCCGAAAATCCATTAGGCCAGTAATTTATTTTGGATCAGCGTTTTTGTGTTTTAGGGTTGCTAAATACATTTTTTTCACATAGTGGGACATAAACGACAAAAGCAACACAAGTATGAATAAGTCTTAAATTATAAAAATATTACCACAATAAACACTAAACAAAATAAAATTCCTTTACTGACATTGATCAAACTTAACAATGTGTATTTTTAATACATAGATACTATTACAATTTGTGGACGGACTTCCTTATACAACCAAAAAAAAGAAATAGGTTGCTAAACTTGTACGTACTATGCGTGCCAAATAAGAATAGGATCGCGTTTGCTGCCAACTTCACATGATAACTGTCAAAGTAGTACTGCTAGCAAAAAAAAGTGCAAAAAAGAAATTTCATATATTTTTTATTGTTCATAGATATATATTTAATTATTGTATTCATTTAATAAATACTATTCTTGAATTTTATTAATGGATAATTTTGGATAAATTAATTATGGAACTGTATGGAAAGAGTTTAAAAAATGAACAAATACACAGTTAATGCTACTATCACCCTAATATGACGCAATTTTGTGACGCTATTGAGAAGCTACCAGTGTGCCGTTAGCTACGCTTTCGTGTATACGCGCGTGTGTCTTATATCTGTTGCCTACTGGACTTCCTTGTTATTGTTATTTTTATAAATATGCTTTTTCTTTGAAATCCTACTCATTTATAATTAATTTGGCGTGAAATGTATTAGAAATACCAAAAAAGCGTACAGTAAACATTTAAACTGAATATAATTTGTTTACTGATTTTTTGGCACACCATACACTTTGGTAATGAAGTTTGCGCGTATTGCTGAACAAAATGGCGTCTTGACAGTCCTATTCTTATTTGGCACGCATAGTACATGCCTTATGATATTAATTCCGTAGCCATCATGACACGGAATTGAGGAAAAATATCTCCGCACGTGAATCCTTAAAGTGTGTCTCCACTTGAGACATTGTGCACTGAGAGTGGTGTCTGTGACAAACACGACTGACAAACTCTTAAGGTTAGACGCTTGTCAAATGTTACAGCCTTAAGTCACGGGGCGATCGGCTCTGAGACACTGTAACATTTCACCGTGACATGTCACCGTGACATGTCATTTATGGTATTGTAATATTTTATTTGTTTTAAGTAACGAAAAAGGTCACAGTGCATGTTAGGATACTCGTCCATATTAGCGTAACAAGTAGGTACGTGTGACAGCCACTGGGCGGTCTAATGTCACGCAAGTGTGGATGCAACTTTACAGATAATGGTATGTGTAGGCCGATTATATTATACATATATGTATTCCGTATATGCAGATCTCTCCCACGTGCCGACTCATTTCAATCGGTCCAATCACCTCACCCACTGTGATATTAATTAAGATCCCTTTGAGACCGATCTGCTGTTCCCATCAACGCTGCAACGCCTTAAATGGAGCACCTATTAACTGCTACAGTAATATCTTCATTTGACTTTATATAGTGCCTTTAATTAGGGGATTTCGAATGTATTTTCTAAGTTGTAATTAAGTGGACAAGTGTAGTTTGTAAATTAAGTAATTATGGGTTTAATTGATATTTTAAAATAGCCGCGGGAGTACTTCGGAAAAATATGAGGGGACATAGGTCCTTACAAAGCGCATATTTAGGTCTACATTTTTAATTGTCGAAAAAACCGAGCAGGTTTATTAATTCTTTTTTTTAATTCGAAAGGATATAAAGTTGGTCCCGTTTTTTCAAGAAGAAATTCCACATATACGGGGGGACTTCAGGTTTGATATACTTAAACTTCGTCAATTAGACACCGATTTTGATGATTCTTTCATTAAAAAAATTAAAACTAAACCGTTTTAACAAAAAAATTAATCGGATACAGAAAAACATAAAAAGCTAATATGAAAATTAACTAATTTGGAAGGAACGTTATGTATAATACGCCAATAAATTACTGTAGCTCCAACTCAAGTTTGATTACAGTAATACCCCGGACTTATGCGATAGGTGGGACCGAGCTATAACCGTGTAAGTCGAATTCGCGTAAGTCGGGGTACAACTTTGCATGCACTTTTGAGTGACATAATTTGAGTTTATCAATAAAACACAACGCACGTAAAACAATTCAACGCGGAACACGTTCGAACCTGTCGTAAACGGACCACTAACATGGTGGAATAGGAGAGCTGACGCGCGAGGCCATCAAAAAGAATAACCGCGTATCTCCGAATTCGCGTAAAACGGGGTAGCGTAAGTCGGGGTATTACTGTACTTTTATTTTTAGCATTTCAGTGTTTTGTTGATACAGTTCTATTTTTACTATTAAAATATAAATACTTTCAAAAGTATTTCGCATCGTTGATTTTCAGTCATGAATTCAAACTAAGCTGGTCTATGTTACAATATATACCAACGCATGTAACGTAATATTCTACAAGAAAACAGAAATAGTAGTAATAATATAATAATAATAATAGTAAAATTTCTATTGAAATAAAACTAATTTAAACGGTTTTTATCGCGGTTTCTTATTAACAGTTACGGGATGGACTGTCCACCCCGTGACCACGCAGGCTGAAAACTCTTCGAAACGTCGGGATCAAAATTAATGAAAAACCGCGATAATATCCGTTTAAATTAGTTTTATTTCAATGTGTAATATTCGCGTAAACATAAGAAATCAATTATCTATTTCCAAATAAATAAAAAAAATACATAATCGTAAAGTATTTAATTGACTCTTTGAATTCATTAAATGCTATTTGTAGTTCCATTGGCTTTCGTAGACACGTGTATGCGGAGGGCTGAAGGGCGCGATGCACTCAAGGACGGGAGGATTTCGACCCCATCTCAGCATTTATCACGATTAATATTTCCATCTCGTTCCAGCTCGCAAAATCTTTTTTAAAATGATAATGTTTTATGTATTAGTTGCAAGTGAGATCGCTTCATGATGGAATTTTCAAACAAAAAGTTTTGTTATGTTTAATACAATTTTTGAATTACAATGTAAATACGAATTTAAAGGATGTTTTTTGAAACAAAACATAGAATAATATTTTTGAAACGATGCTTGTACTTACAATAGTTTTTAACCGCCTCAAAATATAAAAGTTCTCATTATATTTTTTGCATATGTTCACGCATAACTCCTCCAAATGTAGACCAATTTGGATGATTCTTTTTGTATTCTATAGGGTTTACTGCGGTGGAAGTCTGATTTCAATTTTAAGAATTAATTTTCCCTTAAGGCAGTGAAATCAGGAATGAAAGTTAAAAACACATTTTTGCACTGATTTATGCACCGATTTTGAAAAGTAAAAACTTACCAAAAATTAAAACCAATGTTTGGTGAAAAAGTTTTTGTTTGAAATCAGCATGTATCATAATCTATATATTATATAAAAGAAAGTCGTGTTAGTTACTCCACTTATAACTCAAGAACGGCTGAACCGATTTAGCTGAAAATTGGCAGGGAGGTAGTTTAGAGCCAGGAGAAGGACATAGGATACTTTTTATCCTGTTCGATATGAAACGTCAGTCATTATAAAACGTGGTATAAAAACAAAAAAGAATAACAAAACGCAAATCACAGCTATGTAATTGACGTATAATGACAGCTATGTAATGAAGTATGGATGACAATTAGATAAATTGCTAATTCTGACGTATAAACAGTGAAGCGAAGTGAACTATAAAACTCGGTATGGTTGAAAATTTGAGTTTTTAGGTGAAGTGAAGTTTAATTAATAATGCCGCGACCAAGACGATCGAATCTTTCCCGACAAAGCCGTGATGCAATAAGAATACGGAATACTGCAAATGAAGGGACTGAAGAAGAACAAGAAATTGCACGTGAACAGCGCCGCGATAGTATGGCTCGACTTCGTGCTTCTCAATCACGAGAGCAAAGTGAAGCAGCCCGTGAAACAGCTCGGTTAGCAATGCAGAATCGTCGAGCGAACAACAGAGGTCAACAAATAGATAATTTGCGACGCAGAACAAGATATTTATCAAGTGCTGATTTGAATCGAGCAGCATTTCAATACGATTGCAGCAATGATTACAGCTTGCATCCTAGCGTTTGCATTGGGCAAATGGACGTAGTTTGCGAGTATTGTGGTGCATTAAAGTTTTCCGGAGAAACGCCTGGATTGTGCTGCCTTAATGGTAAATTGAAATTGCCATTGTTGACTCCGCCACCTGAGCCATTGTATTCATTGCTTTCTGGCGAAACACAAGAATCACGCCACTTTCTTGCAAATACTCAAAAATACAATGGTTGTTTCCAGATGACGTCATTTGGGGCACATATTATCGAAGAACGAGGATTTAATCCGACATTTAAGGTATTTATTTTTGTACTTATATACAATGTAGTTAAAGAATAACTTACTTTATCTATTGGTACCTATGTAGTATATTTGCTAATTCTGAACTCTACTCTCCCACCGAAAAAAGTATTTATAACCCAGTTAATACTGTCTGGTTTTTATTTTGTAGATACAAGGACAGATTCATCATCGAATTGGATCATTACTACCTTTCGAAGATACACAGAATAAATTTTTACAAATATATTTCATGGGCAACATGGAAGAACAACTTGATCGACGCCTAGAGATCAATGCAGGAATAAAGCGAGCAATTCTTCAAGACTTGCAGTGTCTGCTTCATGAACATCACGCGTTGGTAAGGTTGTTTAAGAGTGCTTTAGAGCGCCTGCCAAGTGATGACTTTAAAGTTGTCATCAAAGCAGATAAACGACCATCTGGAACACACGAAAGGACATTTAATGCTCCAACAATAGACGAAGTTGCCATCCTGATTGTTGGTGAACAATTGGAAAAACGCGATATTGTGCTTACACGTCGCGATACTGGGCAACTGCAAAGAATATCTGAAACTCATCGATCATATGACACATTGCAATACCCGCTGATGTTTTGGCAAGGAGAAGATGGATATTATTTTAATATTAAAATGAAAAATCCATTGAATGGTGAGTATCAGTATCATAATTTATTTCATTTATTTATTAAAAAAATGGTTAATGTCTGTATTGTTTGCCTTTCAAATTTGCCTTTGAAATGGTTAATTATCAAATTTTTCATTTAAGGTGAAGAAACTACAAAGAAAGTTAGCTCAATGAATTATTACGCATATCGTTTGATGATTCGTCAAAATGCTGACAACTATTTGCTGCGGTTTCGTCGATTGTTTCAGCAGTATTGCGTTGACATGTATGTAAAAATAGAAACGGAACGTTTAACATTCATTAGGTTGAACCAAGCCAAACTGCGTTCTGAGGAGTACATCCATTTACGTGATGCAGTTAGTACTGAAGGAAATGCAGCTAATATTGGTCGATTAACTATTCTGCCGGCGACATACATTGGTAGTCCACGTCATATGCATGAATATGCACAAGATGCAATGACATATGTTCGTCATTACGGTCGGCCCGATCTCTTTATTACTTTTACCTGTAATCCAAAATGGATAGAAATTACTCAATTGCTGCTTCCCGAACAAACATCAAGTGATAGACACGACATCACAGCACGTATATTCAGGCAAAAAATTCGGTCCCTGATGAACTTTATTGTTAAACAACGCGTCTTTGGAGATACTCGATGCTGGATGTATTCAATCGAATGGCAAAAGCGAGGCCTGCCGCACGCACACATTCTTATTTGGTTAGTGGAAAGAATTCAGCCCGACAAAATAGATGATATCATATGTGCCGAGATTCCTGATTATGAAGTCGATCCAGACCTACATGATGTTGTTACTACTAATATGATTCATGGACCGTGTGGTGCCATCAATCCCCAATCACCTTGCATGGTCGATGGAAAGTGCTCTAAACGATATCCACGGAAATTAACGGCGGAGACTGTCACTGGCAATGATGGCTATCCGCTGTATCGGCGTCGATCACCAGATGACAACGGTCGAACTGTCACAACGAAAGTGAAAAGAATGGATTTCGTTGTCGACAACAGTTGGATTGTTCCATATTCACCACTTATTTCTAAATCGTTCAAGACACATTGCAACGTTGAATACTGCAATTCAGTTAAGTCCATAAAATATATTTGCAAATATGTCACGAAAGGCAGTGATATGGCGGTTTTTGGATTGCAATCCTCGAATACTAACGATGAAATTTCAAGCTATCAAGTTGGTCGTTATGTGAACTGTAATGAAGCGATTTGGCGTATATTCGCATTTCCCATTCACGAACGTCATCCTACTGTTATGCATTTGGCGGTGCATCTGGAGAATGGTCAACGAGTATATTTCACGGCTTCGAATGCTACGCAACGTGCTGAAACACCTCCAGCAACTACATTGACCAGTTTTTTTGCAATCTGCCAAAGCGATCAGTTTGCACGAACTTTGCTTTACTCGGAGATGCCACGTTATTATACTTGGAATGCTTCATCGAAGAATTTTCAAAGAAGGAAGCAAGGCGATGCGGTTCCTGGGTATCCAGATAGATATGCGTTCTACTGATGCTCTTGGTCGTATGTATACAGTTCATCCAAAGAATAATGAATGTTTCTATTTGCGGTTGTTGCTGGTAAATGTGCGTGAGCCGACGTCATTTGAGTCACTACGAACTGTTAATGGTGTAATATTCCCAACATATCGTGCTGCATGTGAAGAATTGAAGTTATTAGAAAACGATAGTCATTGGGATACGACAATCGCTGAAGCCATTATCTCTGCATCTCCAAGTCAGATACGCACATTATTCGCTATCATAATTTCGACATGTTTTCCATCAAACCCATGTAACCTGTGGCACAAATACAAGGATAATATGTCAGAAGATATTTTACATCAAATTCGTGTCAGTTCCAGAAATCACGATATTGAGATGAATGAGGAGATACATAATCGTGCTTTACTCTTGATCGAAGATATGTGTTACCTCATGTGCGGTAATTTATTAATCAGGTTAGGAATGGCAGCACCATATCGTGAAATGAATGACGCATTTAATCGAGAATTGGAACGGGAACGTGAATATGATCACCAGGAATTAGATTTAGTAGTTCAAACGAATGTACCCCTGTTGAATTACCAACAAAAGGAAGTTTATGATACTTTAATGAAGGCAATCGATGATGAAAATGGTGGTTTATATTTCCTAGATGCCCCTGGTGGAACTGGCAAGACATTCCTCATGTCATTAGTTTTAGCAACTGTTCGGGCGAGATCTAACATAGCGGTTGCAGTGGCTTCTTCTGGAATAGCAGCCACATTGTTAGAAGGATGCCGTACGGCTCATTCAGCATTCAAATTACCGTTAAATCTTCAAACTATTGAAGAACCAACGTGTAATATTGCAAAACACTCAGCAATGGCCAAAGTTTTAGCGGTATCGAAAATCATCATCTGGGACGAATGCACAATGGCGCATAAACGTGCATTAGAAGCACTTAACCGAACATTAAAAGATTTACGCAATGACTCGAGATGTTTTGGAGGAGCAATGATTTTACTGTCTGGCGATTTCCGCCAAATACTGCCAGTAATTCCAAGATCTACGGCTGCCGACGAAATAAACGCTTGCCTCAAATCGTCAAATCTATGGCGCTATGTGAAGAAACTGCAACTGACAACAAACATGAGAGTTACATTGCTTAATGATACATCTGCAGAAGATTTCTCGGAGCAATTGCTGACTATCGGTAATGGTCAAGTACCTGTCGATGAATCGAGCGGATTAATATCATTTCCAAATAATTTCTGTAATTTTGTCTCATCAAAAGACGAACTTATCAACAATGTATTTCCAGAAATTATTTCTAACTACAAAAATAATGAATGGTTGAGTGAGCGTGCAATTTTAGCGGCTAAGAATAAAGATGTAGATGACCTAAACTACATAATTCAAAATAAGATCATTGGAACAATGCATTCATTCAAATCTATTGACTGCGTCACAAATGAAGATGAAGCCACCAACTATCCAACAGAATTTTTAAACTCTTTGGACGTGCCTGGCTTACCACCGCACAATTTACGCCTAAAGGTTGGCTCCGTAGTAATCATGCTTCGAAACATAAACCAACCAAAACTGTGCAACGGTACGCGTTTGGTGGTTAGAAAATTGACGAACAATGTAATTTACGCTACGATAATGATAGGAAAATTCAAAGGTGAGGAAGTTCTCATTCCGAGGATACCGATGATCCCAACCGATATGCCGTTTGAATTTAAAAGGCTTCAATTTCCGATACGTCTTGCATTTGCCATGACCATCAACAAATCACAAGGCCAATCCTTAAAAGTTTGTGGTTTAAATCTAGAACATTCATGTTTTTCCCATGGTCAATTATACGTGGCATGTTCACGGGTTGGAAGACCATCTGCGTTGTTTGTTTTTGCGCCTGATAATAAAACAAAAAATGTCGTGTATCACAAGGTACTTAAATGAAGAGCAATCTATGTACTAAAATATAGAAATAATTATAAATGATTAATGTAGACCTATTTATTTTTTTTTGTATTTTTTCCAATTAAAAAATAAATCTGCTTATTTATTGCCATTAAGGCGGAACAAAGTTTGCCGGGTCAGCTAGTAATCTATATATATAAAAGAAAGTCGTGTTAGTTACTCCACTTATAACTCAAGAACGGCTGAACCGATTTAGCTGAAAATTGGCAGGGAGGTAGTTTAGAGCCAGGAGAAGGACATAGGATACTTTTTATCCCGTTCGACCGCGTTTCAGTCAAATCACTATAAAACGTGGTATAACAAAAACACATCTGACATGACACAAAACGCAAATGACAGTGGAATAACAAAACTTAAATGACAGCTAAACGTAATTTTGTCTTTGGTTAAGTATGGTAAAAAAGTTGACAATTATAAAAATGATAGCTAAACGTAACAAAGTGATGATCTTTAGCAAAGTTGTTGTGAATGAGCCCACAAAGGTTTCTGAGAGGGTACGATCAACTTTCGAGACATGGCGCCACTGTAAGGCTACTTTTATCCCGGAAAAAGCAGATCACGCGGGCGGAGCCGCGAGGGAAAGCTAGAAAATAAAAAATTATCGTTTAAATTGTAGGTTTGAAGATCATAACGAAACTGTTTTTATTTATTTGGAACTTTAGGTAATAATATTCTTAATTTTATTCGAATTTTGCACCCAACTCAATAATAATCTATCTGGATACATCTCCCGAGTTAATTAGCTCTTATATTCTGGTGCTAAGAAACGAAATGGCCCGTGAGGTGCGAAATATCGCTGGTTGCTATCAGCGAACAATTTATTTACCGTCTGGCGGCTAAGCCTTTGTGTTAAATTAAAACAACCCTTGTCAAGTCGCCGGCGCGCCGCATATTTCATCTGTCGACCACTGTAGTCTGGCACGTAGTGTTGCCATGCATCGATTAGTGTCCGATGTCCCTGTTTTTATGTTAGAGATTGTATGTTTAAGGTGACACTTAATTTCGTGATAAGTAAAGTTAGAATGCCTTTGCCTGTTTTTTTAAAGAAACCAGCATACTAGAAAAGGAACACCTGATGGTAAGTAAACTCCACCGCCTATGAGTACCCACAATATCAGAAGAATTAATTGATGAGTTGCCGACCGTAAAATGAATGCATGGAAATTGGGATGGCGAGGGGATTTGAGTCCCCATAATCTTGCTGCTACTGCACATCGGTTTTCTGTGAGACAGTTGTAATAATCCGATCGAGCCGGCATATTCATGCGGTAGACAAAAGTGTTTACAACGTGGCTCTAACATTTACAAATGGTTTGTTAATAAAATGTTTTCGATAATTGCTAGGTGATGATCTTTATTCACAGTTAAATAAAATATATATACTCGTAAAGTAACAACTTTTTTGGTTACGTTTTTTTTCTCCGGTTGATTCCACGCTAATTTTGTTTAGATTTTGCAAGCTGATTTCTATACACTCTTTGCCACTATACCGTATAATAAGACAATTTACATGTATTTTTGTCTCCTTTTCAACCAAAAATGGCCAATGTAAGTGTTAGCGACGCGCTCAGTACTCTGAATGCTAGCAAATACTGGTATTGTTGGCATCTCTAGTTTAAGAAAATGTATTTAATAATAAGTACCTATGTAGTATATAATTTAATATACAGTGTTCTCCAGAGGGGTTGACGTCAGGTAGGCGGTCGATTGTAAAAATTATAAGCCAAATCTTTCTGTAATATGTGGTCAAAAAGCTTGTTTCGCCGACCCCACTACGAATAGGCTAAGAACAGGTGAAAGAAGAAAATGTAATAATTTATAATAGAATAAATAAAACTACCAGTCAGCCTTATTCTATTATGAGCGACATTATTTTATTCTACTACTTGCAGTAAGAAATATAACTGTTCAACATTTAAAATGTCTTAGTCTCTATATTCCCGTGCCTGTTTTGCAACCTTTTATTTGTCTGGCAACACAGTCCTGCACATATCGCCCGACTCTCATATTAAGATAAGTTCTTGCGAAGCCGAAGGTATTTTATGTAAATTGGCTTTTTACTTATTTTTGTTGCCGTTCGGGCCACCGTGCGAAAATCTTGCCAAATTAATGAACGCAGATTCGAGCATTTTTGCTTCTGATATCGGAATTAAATAATGTGGTTTTGTTCGGAATATCATTTTATTACTCGTAATAATATTAATGAGCATGTCAAATTTCGCTTTTGTTTTTATATTGTTTGTTGTTTTTATATTTGGTAATCTCTGCAATGAACGAGACCCGACTGTGAAGGAAGATGTTCAATTCCTTTCGCGGATTTATTCACTGTACCGAAACCAATACTTGTAAGATCCGTAAATATGTGTTTTAGGTATTGACTTGTGGTTAACAGCCTTCGTGGCGTAGTGGGCGAGTCGGCTAAGAAGGGAGAGGTTGTGGGGCGGTCGGTCGTAGCTAGCTAAGCTAAGCTAAATCTTTCTATAACATGATTTTAAAAACTTGTTGCACTGATCATATTTGTGACCGAAAGTCTTACTTAGTTCTTGATTCTCAGGATACAAAATAATCATAGTGTGGGGTCACGATTGTCTGACAGTTATCGATTTTTTTAATTGAATGCATTACATTTTTTTCGCAGTAAAAGGTTAAGGTAAAGCAGACTTAAATGGAATATTATTCGATGAGAATGATCCACAATTTCTCATAGATATTCATCTTCAACTTCACACCGAAACAAAAAAGGCAATCACGCTGCATCGCAATTATAACACAAAGGCTGTTTTTACTATTGAGTAACAAAGATGATAATAGCTTTAGACATATAAAAATGCAAAATTGCCAGCCGGTTTTAATTGACAGAGATTACCGCGAACACGACAGGAAAAGCCGACACGATTAAATCAGATCCGCTTGTATTGTTACAGTTTGCTAACGTTATGGATACAATAGTATCTATTGTAACAATGTAGTCCATTTTTAGCTATACTAGGCTGCCATCAGGTTCAGTGTAGTTAATTTTGGTTAGAGTTAAAGTTATAATAAATAATTCATATCCAAGTTTGTTTATTTAAATCATTATTTCATAGTTAGTTTATTAAAATAATTTTCATTGGTATTAATTTATTATTTATTATTAATTTTCATTATTTTCACTCACTATCGTATCCCATAACATGTGTTGATAATTGGTGGGTTTGCGTAATTAAATGACGAGTGGTTAAATCTTTAAGCAGCAATAGCTCAGTGGGGGGTGCCGTTCTACTGCCGTGACAAGTCATAAACCGAAGCTGAAAGGGTAATAAGTAACTACGTTAAAATAAATGAAAAAACCATTCCTTTGCCGTTTACTTTTCATTTTGAAAACGTAAGCCAAGACCGTGATAATGCTAAATTCAGAGTCAATGGCCCGCGTGCATCATCGCGTGCCAATACTCGGTAGGTAAATCACACACAGCTAATTCCTGATTGAAATCTAAATATATAAAACTTAAAGGTGACTGACTGACATAGTGATCTATCAACACACAGCCCAAACCACTGGAGGGATCGGGCTGAAATTTGGCATGCAGGTAGATGTTATGACGTAGGCATCCGCTAAGAAAGGATTTTGATAAATTCTACCCCCAAGGGGATAAAATAGGGGATGAAAGTTTGTATGAAAATCACGCGGGCGGAGCCGCGAACAAAAGCTAGTTATGAAAATAAAAGGAATTAATATTTTCAAATGTTGTATTATTTGTAACAAAATAATATAAATATTTTAAACAGATACGTTATTAAGTTTATCCAAGTTTACTGGCTTACACTGGGGATTACGACGCGACACGCCGTCTCTCCAACCAGACCTCGGCAAAGTTACCGCAGCACTTTTGTTCAATTCAGTCACACTAAAATTAAATAATAAAAGTTGGTGTTCAGACAAATTCGTATATTCGAGTGTAACAAATGTATTTAAATTCTTTGCGGGTTGTATTGTTCTGAAGGGTGTTGTTTAGGACTTTTATATACGTAGGCATGTTTCAAGTACTTTTGTTCATGTTTAAACATTTGTTACTGTTTGGTAAACAAAATTAAAACAGTTGTGATCTACTCTTTGTTAGAATCGTAAGTCTTTATTGCCCTTAGATTGACAAGGGTGCGGGAGTAGTCGTTCGAGTGGGCCATGATTATGTGTACCTCTAACGAAGGTTCCATATAATAAAATTCTTTCCGGCTTCCTTCCTTCCTTTTGTAAACTGTTAAAAGTTAGTATTATATAAGAGTTACTATATCTCTTTTATTTTAATATTGATTATTATGTAAAAATAACGCAAGAAAAAATTAGCTAAATAATATTGATATCTTTATAAAATTGTGAAGATTTTGCGGATTCGTCTATACTGAAATTAGATGAAAATGTTTATCATTCGTCAACCCAAGTCACGTGTACAGTTGTACAACTCCCCTTATGTGGTTAGCACGTTGATCATCCACAACTCAAAACAATTGTAATTAAAGACACGTGCGATATAATTTATCTTCGAGTTTGGAAATTGGGTGCCGCACCGTGCACGAAACGAGAGCCGTAATCACGTTAAACTACTCAAGTTACCAGCGGTTTTACACTCTCGCCGATTACGCTATCTTATTATTACGGGAGCTGTTTCATACGATGCACAAGTACCTATATGCATGTCCGTTATTGAATATGTAGACTTTTTCGTTTGGCATTAAATTGTTGTGTTGAAGTTATCTTAAAAATAATGTGGAATAATCAGGTCTATGTTGGTATGTTAATTGTTAATATATCGACTGTGTGTCAGTGCTAAGGCATAATATATAAATTTATTATTGGAAAATATAATATATTCCAGAATTCAGAATACTTAAACCTTAATTAAAATAACGGTAGGTTAGGTATGTGAGTCGATGGCGCCATAATTATTCTTACTACATGCATATTAATACTATTTAAGACTAACGAATGACCCGAATTCATCGATAACCTCAAAGAAGGGGAAAGGTTAAATTCTAACCTCTAATCTTTTATGGTTTTCGCGATACAAACATAACTATGTTTTTAAGTCTTTGGCGAAGTACACAAGGTGACATTGTAATTAAATTAATCAGTAAATTAATTCAAAATGTATTAAATTCTTAATTTTAATGTTAATCGAATTCTACTAACACAATGGATCATGGTTGTCTGACAATAAATATTTTTATTTTTATTTATTCATGAATGCCTTTTGACGACGATGTGCGTACATATTTATATTCCAAAGAGGGAAGAAGCATTTATACAGGCCCGCATGATTCTGGTGACCACCGATGAACTCATTGTTTGTCAATGGTCGCTAGTTTTTTGGACTTACTACGCTTACCATTAGGTGCAGTGCAGTCACTTTGTCGTGCTCGGATAAAAAAAAATACTACAATTTGTCGATAAATAACACATCATATTCCGAGGAAGATGTAAATTAAAATAAATATACGGCTAAGGTTAGGTTAGGTTAGCCATGATGACCACCTTTATCTTGGCGACTATGCCGTTCATCTGATCTTTTGTATGCAGAATGGATAAGGTGGACGTTTTTTGTAAAACAGTTTATTCTAAGTACCATCAAGTATATTGCATGCCATTTGATTAACAGGGTTATCAAATATTCATAAAAATCAAACACGTACATTAAAACCCATACTAACAACATTTTTATTAGTCATTCCTTTGTATATAAAATACCGATGACGAGTGGTATTACGAACATGATAGCAATCTCGTAGATAAAACACATATTGCGGGCAAAGTGATCATCGCATGCCTTTTATGCTGATTGCATGCTAAATACCTTCATATTACCAGCAACTGTGGAGTGCTTTTTTACGAGAACACTAGGATAATCGAGGAGTTTATGGCTTATGTTTTATAACCCCTATTCGAGGAAAGGAGGTATGGTTTATGTGGTTTCCTGAGTGCAAGACTGGAAGTCTAGTTTTCCATAATCCAGAGAGTTTGTTGTCGATTGTGTCGATTGAGAGAAGAATGCAACGATGCGCAACAGAGATCCCGCAAGTCTTTTCTTCTATCGTAATTTATAAGGAATGGGAGGTGGGAAGTAGTGTCAAGAGACGTCCGGCACTTTTGTCAAGAGCGCTTTCAACCTTTTCATGTAAAATAGAGGATTTTGCGTCTTTTATGGATTTGTTTGAATCACTGGTTGGTAAATATGCAACATTGTCTGACACTAAAAAGCTATATTATTTACTTGGGTCTCTGTCTGGGGAGCCAAAAAAGCTCGGTTTTCGACAATTTGTTACATAAAATATTTGTGATTTATGATCCACACGTTGCATCTAGTTAATTGCAATGTTAGGCAATACGCCTTTGATTGGCTATTAGCGATGTCGATGAACCTTCTGCTGGCTGTAAATTAAATTGCATTTATCGTTTTTAAGAAGGGTTCTTTATGGTAGACTGTGTGTTAACTACTACTATACTCAGTTTACCGTAATTTATGTTTTTAAAGTGGTAGAGCCACGTTGTGGATTGTCTTGTCGACCGGGGAATACCTCTGTCTCCCAATCCCCACTCAATTCCGGGTACAAATATGTTTTAAGTACCCTCCCACCAATCTCTGCCATAATTCTATAGACAGCATTCAGTGATTGAGAATATTCCATTTTTCATATTTTTGTACAATTATCAGTGACAAGATTATTCTGAGAATCAGTGAATCAGTACAGTGCGATTCAATAAATTCTTTCGATGTTCGCTATGCCGCGATGCCGGCCGGCTTACTTAATTAATCTTATACAGTCAACAACAATTTTACTGACCTCTAATTGAATACTTTTGAATTTATTCAAATTATCAATTTAAAATCATAATTTAACAGTTTAATTGTGATCATAAAATCAGATTACATCCCATTAAAAACACATTCAAATAGTAATAATAATAAACCTGACCAATACACGTTTAATTTAAATAAGCACAGGATTTCCTCAACATTACGCCGAATGTATTAACTAACTACACATTTAACTACACTTTATTGAGTTAGAATATGTTTGTGAGGAATTCTAATTATTGTTAACATGGACCGGAAAGATTGGTAGATAAATGTGTAATTGTGGCAGTAGTTAAATGATAAAGTTAAAATATTTCTTCTACAAGGTTCTACCCTGTTATGTCCAACGCTGTACCTTCATAATTAATTCTTTTTCATTTCATTGCGAGATCAGTTTGAAGAAAACTTGTTAATCCAAAAACTGCTGATGAGGAGGTATTTATCTGATAAATATTTGTACCCGATTGGATACAACATGCCGAAGTACTACTGGCTCGACGGTCGACACTATATTTGGACTGAATTGTACTTATCATCAGGTGCAGTTTACGCATTTTACCGAGCTAGAATAAAAAAACAATATAATTCTTATATAACAAACTAAAAAGCAGTGATAACTGAGCGGGGTGATACGGACTGTCGAGACGAAAGTTGCAGGTTCGATAGCAGCTCTAAGAGCATGCACCTCTGACTTATTTAGTTAAAAGGTATGAGAAGTCTGCCAATCCGCATTAGGCCAGCGTGGCAGAGTAAGAGCTAACCCCTCTAATTTAATAGCGGAGGCCCTTGCCCAGCAGTGGGACGTTTATAATATAGTATTAGTACTATCATTATATTATAATAAATCAATTGTGTGTAAAACATAATTCAGCTCAGTAACAGCAGCGATTACACGGCCGAAGTGGCTTACAAATAACCAGAAAATGGCTTCTCGCAAAAGCCTTACGTGAATAAGTCTCTATAAAGAGGATTTTAGGTACGATGGTCATCAACTCGGCTGATGTAAGCACACACAAAAACCCATGGTGGATAAGGTAAGTTTATCCCACGTTGGAACAAAGGGCAACTTGCCGTGCATGTCGGCAATAAAAAGCAAAGGCTTTATATTCTGTTTTATGGCTGCAAGGGTTGGGTAACATATTGTTTTGTTACGCTTAATGAAATGCTGAGTTCGAGACGTCGTGTATCTAGGTCGGTTTGTACGAGTATGATTCAACAAAATATGTTTTATAATAAAGTATGTAAATTTTGCATGGTTTACTGGAGCTTGTGCGTGTGTTGTTTGTGTCCTTATGTGGCTTACGACCGGTTTCAATTAACTATATTATGATTCTCCGCCTAGATCTAACAAATGGGGCCTTCAAACACTGAAGATCACGCGTATAAAGTACAGTTGGCAAAATTATGGATGCAATCCCCACCCACAAACACACATCATAATTATAAATATTTATTTGCTGAGCCACGGAAATTCTTGCCAGATCATTTAAATTCAAATCATTAATGGGGTTTTTCAAAACAACGGCAAAGAAATATTTAAAATATTTATGATAATTAAGATATATGCTGTATTTGAAGTAATTTTGAAATAACTTTGGAAACAATTGTTTCATACTGTTTATTCTTTAGATTTAGTTGAATAAGTCGCCGCCTAAGTTTAAATTAGCTTAGACCTTATGACTAAACTTACAATGAAATTATTCCTAAGACAGATGATTGTGGCAAGAGTGTTTAGTTTGGACGATTCAACATGTCTAAAACCTTAGTTTAGATTACAACGTACATTATTTGAAAGCTTAGTCTTAAGATTAACCGAGTAACTTGAAGTAAAGCCAGGATTATTGTACACATTCACATTCTTTGAGTGGTAGAGACACGCTGTAGATAGTTTTGTCTACAGCATAAATGGGCTTTCTCGACCGGTCGTTACCACTGTCTCACAGAAAACCGACGTAAAGTAGCGGCTTGCTGCTGCGTTTCGTACGGTGAGTGAGATATCCGGAAGCCCAAATCCCCTCCCCTTCCCAATCCCTAATTATCCCGTTGCTTTAGCGTTTGGTTGGCCACGTGGCCATGATTTTTCTGGTGGTTGGCGTATATGGACGGTGGAGATCACTTACCATCAGGTGACCCACTTGCTCGTTTGCTAGCCTATGCTATAAAAAAAACACATATTTTGTATTAATAGTCATGCAAGTCATCTTCTTTCGTATATCTTCTTCTTCCAGATACCCTTATCCCAGAAATAGTAGGATCGGCGCAACATGCTTTTTAACACATGTTACGAATAGATTTAGCTTACAGTTTTTACAACCGGCCACCTGCCTGACGTCAACCCCTCTGGGGTAAAATCTTCTTTTGTACATCAATGATTTTTCACGTAACTGAATATGGAAAAGAGTAGCTCACTCACCTGATAGCGCCACGCCTGTCAACAACAACACTGCTCAGAACTATCAATCACAAAGTACTTTACTCTGTATTTTTGTATTGTATCCTTATTATTTTTGTATCCAATTGTATAGTACACATGGTGCAAAATCCGCCATAGAAGCTCGTTCAGGCGAGACGCATTCCGGCCTCACCAACCGTCGAATCGAGAGAGACAGTGTCTCTTGACGGTCGCCATTATATTTAGACTGCACTGTACTTAATATAGGTGTCCATGGTTGTCACTTCGCTGTGCCAGGATAAAAAATATGCATACACTGTACACACACAAGCTCTTTATCTTAAAATTGAACATTGGAATACTTTTCTTACTAGACTTCCGTCTACAATAGTTCAAGGTCGTAATCTAGAGGCGCTTTTGGGCAAAATGTCTTAAATTTATACTCAACATATGTCAGACAGTCAAGTTATACTGTAATTAATGATCACATTCTCATATAATATCAAATGATTATGTGATCCCCAAATATATGTTTTAGGTTCTAGTGTGTTTACTCCGAACAGAGGTTGACGTAAGACAGGCGGCCGATCCTAAAAACTACAAATAAAATCTTTGTGTAACATATGTTAAAAGCATATTACGTCAATCCCACTGCAACTGGAATAAGAACAGGTAGAAGAAGAAAAAGAGTCTCATTACATTAATCAAGGAATAGTCAATGAATAGTCGCTTTAAGATTGTTTTCTGTTTAGTTTTTGCAACAGTAGGTTACGGAAGGTTGAGTGTTGAATTGTTGATTATCATCATGTCCGATACAAAGGATGTTATCAATCAAACATCGCGAACTGGCATACAGAATATTTATGAGTACAGTAATGTGTTTACACAATTGACGTCGGGTTTTTTTTATACTGACAGTCACACACATAGTCCTGCCCTACACTAACTAACCTGTACTGTGCGTATCACGAACTACAGGGGACTTATGGTAACATAATACTCAGATCTGAAAATATCCGTGGATCACACAAACTTTGTCTCGATGTGGGAAATGAACCCGTGGCTTAGCTACAGACAAAACTGTTTTCACAGTTATCACTATAGAGCCACGCTGAAATATAACTATTTAACACTTTAAATCACAGATAAAACTTCACAAGTTATATTTCTTTCTACCTCGCATTATCCCGGCCCAATGTCAGGTTCCGCCTTTCCACCATAATTTGACAGTAAATTTGGTTATATATGGCGCGACCGTCTGACCTCTACAATCCGCAACGGGAATCATTTTTCATCGTCGGTTCATCCGTTAATCAGCAGAGTGTATATGTTCAGGCGAGGTTGGCTTGGCTACCACTTATAGTCCAAAAAGTCACAAGTTAGAATCTTTACATAGTATAAAATGAAGTCGCTTCCGCTGTCTGTTCGCTTAGATCTTTTAAACTATTCAACGGATTTTAATGCAGTTTTCAGCCATAGATAGTGTGATTCAAGAGGACGGTTTAAATGTATGTGTATCACGCTATAATCCATGGAAGCAGGGCAGTAACATGCACGTGAAATAGCAAGTGAAAGGAAGCTATAATAGGAATATATACTATACTATTTCCTCCCATATGATAGGAAATAGTACAGCTAGTTAAAATATATTTTCAATCACAAATTTTCGCCGTGCGAGTGAACTTTACCACGCATGACGAACTAATTACATGTAATAATAGATAATTTAACCTGATTTTCATTGTAAACTTGTTATTCAATCGTCGTATTGAATGCAATACGTAAATACGAACATAAACTATATTTATTGCACATTATGGAGAGTTTATCGACTTGTAGATATGTTGGCGCATTAATATGCGCAATTATATGTGCATACGTTTGTTTACAACTTTAAACTTAACGTTATAATAAGATAAAGTATGATAACGTTGACAGTATCGGTCGCGTAGTGGGTGAGTAGCCGGCTGGGAAGCGAGAGGCCGTAGGTTCGATTCCCGCGGTGAGACAAATGTTTGTGTGATTCACAAATGTTTATTTAAGGTCTGGGTGTTGTGGGGTCGTAGTTCCTGATACCCATGACACAGGTTAACCTAATGTGGAAGTCACGATATGTGTGTGACTGTGTATTAATTATCTATTTATTACTAGCTGTTCCTCGCAGTTTCACCCGCTTGCATGCCACTACTCTGCTCCCGTGGGTCATAGCATGATGTAACCGTGCTATGAATAAACGTCTGGATAAAACAAGAGTGGTAAAGCCACGCTGTAGACTGTTTTGTCTACAGCATGTATAGGTCGTCTCAGCCGGTCGTGCTAGGCGTTCCAAAATTCTCAGTTAGTTTCATAGTGATGAAAAAATTATCAAATTGTTTATTTTATGTTTAAATGTGATTGTTCTGAATGTATTTTACCTTACTTATGGTCTTAAAAGACAGTTAGATGCGATAGTTAGATCTAATCTTCAAATTTTTCGAGTTTTGCGAATATGGTAGAAATATAGCTCCACCACCTGAATAATAATAATGTACACCGGAACCAGCTAAATTTTGAAAGTGGTCTATGAGAAAAAACGGCTGGGAACCTCTGGTATAAATAACTTCGACAGCATAGTATCATATCTACATTGAATATCATTTAATTAATGGGCATTAATTGCCCGACTCATAAGCTCGCTCGTGCAAGTACAATATGTTTTGCATAAGAAATAACCTTAATTTGTCATGGATTATAAACATTTTGATTAGAGAAAATGGCTGTCTACCGGTGGAATCGAATGATTTCGTATGACTAAGTCGACATTCTGAGCCAATTAATTTTAATTTTAATTATTTTAAAATGCATCAATGTAATCGAGTTGAGTGTTTATTTATTGTGTCATTAATGTAATCGATCGAAAGTGAGGAAGTTTAAAGAAAGTATCGATTTGGTAAGTGCGATTGATTATGTTTTAATTAAAACGTAGGTGATATTTAATGGCCGTTTACTTTCAAACATTTCCTAATAATTATTATAAATTGTTATGTTAAATAGGTTTATTTATTTATTTACTTGTTTTTGTTTGGGCGTTTTTTACTTTTCATCAGAACAATGAGACGAGCAAGTCGCTCGCCGTGCGTTCCTGTCGATAGGTAGCAAGAGCACACAGAAATTTGAATCACTAAGTTCTGCACTGCGCTCGTCATTCAGAGAAATTAGATATTAAATCTGATTATGCCCGTTATTTTTACTGACTTCATTCTTCTTTAAAACGGATCAGAATAGTGTTTCCGCACTGTTGCTAGGCGACTGAAATAGACCAAGCGTTACATACCCAGACATGGGTATATTGGTACATACCCAGACATATTCTCTCTTGCACACCAGTGCGCAGAGACCAACTGCTTAGTACTTAATTATCGTAATATTTATACAATGCTGGGTACTTTTATCTTTTATTATTTGCTGAGTTGAATTCAAGTCAGTCTGATCCTACGGATTTGATATTCATAACTCAACCACGAAATTTCTTTCAAATAAAATATCAGTGTACTTGAAAATTACGTGGTAGGTCCCTCGTATACGAGAGGCCGTCTCGGTTGGTACCACCGCTTTATCTATTTCTGCTGCCAAACCGCAGTGTATAAACACCTTTGTGCTTCGGTTTGAGGGATATTGAAGCCAGTGAAATTATGTGACATTATGAGACTTAACATCTTATGTCTCGGGGTGACGAGCGCAGTGCAGTACTATGCAGTGCTTGTAATGGGCAGGCGTGGCGTTAACCATCAGGCGAGTGACTTTCTAGTATCGTCATTCAAGCTAAAAAATTAAAAAACATATTTAAATGTAAAGATTAAAACTGATAACGATATCATTATTGTATCCATTGCATGGCAAAAACAGTTTTTGTACACATAATTGTTGTTAGTGTTATCAAAACGTCGATCTAATTGGTCGCGGAAAGTTTTCGTGATTATTTTTAGTCTTTTTAAATAATGAGCTAATATATTTCGTACAATAGTTTTAATCTGTAAATTAAAAAATAAAATGATATTAATGTGTAAATTAAATTAGTGAGCGTTAATAATATTTTTTTATATAAATTTATGCACGTTTTGTAAGCATGATGTATTTCTATAAGCAAATATCGATGTACATTATTTAATTACAATGGATACATCCAATACAGGTTTAACAGGTTAATTCATACTAGTGCTTCCGACATGTATGCTGCATTTATATTATTATTACATGTTTTATTCAATAGTTACGTAATTATATGGTTATATCCCCATACAAGAATTCTCAGAGGTAGAAACTTAGGCATTTTAGCCTAACTATTAGTTGAGCTAATGTTTTTTATGTTTACGCGAATACTACACATTGATATAAAACTAATTTAAACGGGTTTTATTTCAATTAACCGTAACCACTAAAGCTTTCGATACGTCGGGACCAAAATTAATATAAAAACCGCGATAAATCCGATAAATTAATTGTTACTTTGCATAACACACATCAATGAATGAATTTACAAGTCATAAGAACAAATCCGTAATAATGGTACATATTGATGTCAAACGTGGGAAGCAGTGACGTAGCAAATGATCTGCACACTAAAAATACTATTTGTGAGATTGTTTTATTTTTGGACAAGCACTTCTCTCGTTTCCTGATGCAATTTCGAGTTGCTGAACTCTTTGCCATTTATCATGCGAGAAGTAATTTATTATTTCACTAATGTTTGCACATCCGTAACGCATTTATATTCATAAAAAAGTTTAATGTTGCGCTCGTGTTTGAATCCTGCGTCTAGTCTGTCTGGGATTTTTACAAAATATTAAATGATTAAGAAGTAAATATAATTTTAGTGTTTTTTTTTCGATGCTCGAAAATATACTAATTATTAATATCCGTTTGTTCGAACAATCTGGATGTTAAAGATCAAATATTTGGACACAATACAATAAACAACAGCCAAAAAAAATTATTTAACAAATTGTACAAAAATATATTTTGTCATTAGTATTCTACTATAATCTAACCAAGAACGTTATCAGTATTTTTTAACAATCGGACCAGACATAGCCTTGTTAATTAATAAAAATATTTAGTTACAACCAAATAAATTTAAATTGTCACGTATAATATTTAATGTGTTTGGTTACACAGTATTATATTCCAACGTTTATTCATAATCAAATGTAATGGAAAACGTCAGTGAAAATAACAGCACTCATAAAATCTACTGCATTAAGTAAATAATTCCATGCTTATACTTATTTTTCATAGATTTTTTAAATTCCAACAGTTATGTATAGAGATATGTAAAAACAATTTATAATATAAATATTAGAATGTTACATAACCGGAATTACATTTTTGACATTTCTCATATCGAGTGTTTGTAGTTTGATGTTTACTTTCGACCAATAGTTGTGAAAGTGTTTGTTGTTGAAATGTTGAGGAATTTCGAAGCTTTTGGAAGATAGAGACATGAAAGGAACCGAAATTGATATTTGGAGTCGAATGGAAATATCGATTTTGTATCGATTATGAAGAAAAGTAAAAATAAAATATTCAACAATTACTGATTCATTGAATTACTGAAATCATTGTTTGGACGAACACATAATCCTTTGTTTTAGCATTATATCATTCATCAAATAATCTATATTTTCTTGTAAGCATTTGTTTATTGTACTTAAATTAAATTCTACTCCACATTTTATAAAATACACTAAACAATACTTTGTGTTCAGTCAACACACATTTTATGAAAAAAAAACTTTATTTTACTCGATTCCATCTTCAAGATCACCCATCCCTATTATAAAGAATCGATACATTTAGACGGAAATGAGATCAATATTTATCTATGGCTCACTTCACAAGTCCCTTGTATGTGCTTGTAGCCATTGTGCGTGTTACGGCGGGAATACGTCACATCCGTTTGCATTGGAGAGTGATCCTTTGAGGGCCGGCGTCATTGTTCCCGGTCAAAGAGCCAAGACCCGCGGCAGAGATGTTCTACAGATATTTAATTTTTTTTTTAAATACACCCAACAGTCACATACATAGTCCTGACCCCACACTAAGATACAAGTCTTGTGTCGTGGGTATCAGGAACTACGAGAGACTTTCGGTCTCACAACACCCAGACCCCGAGACAAATATCTGTGGATCACACAAATGTTTGTCTCGGTGTGGGGATCGAACCCGCGGCCTCTCGTTTCACAGCCGGCTACTCGCCCGCTGCACCACGGAGGCTGTCAAATCAGCTTTATGAATCAGCTATGAATCAAGATATGAATCAGCTTTGTTAAATTTGTATGTGTGGAGTCAAATGGAAGCAGCGTAAAGCCAGTCGCTTAAAAATCCTGATAAACCTGATGCTGGGTTGAAACCTTTTATCCGCATTATGCTAACGTGCTGGACTGTTCGAAATTCGATCGAAGCTTAACATCAGCAGAGTTCGGTGAATCAGATCAGATTAAATCATATTACAGATTTATCCATTTGGATTATCCTCAAAAAAGAGGTAGGTTGTACATTTTTTACTTTGTAGCGGGTAGTTCCTGGAATCAGCAAATAGTAATAAGCATAATCTTTTTTGGCTATTTTCATTATGATGAAAGTGAATATCAGTAAAAAAGTATGAACGCGGGCGCGAGCATAATCTAAGTTTTTTAAAACAACACACTTCTGTATTGTCAATTCAGTAATAAGTACACCTGTCTACAACAACTTGTTACCTGCAGATCCTTAATACGAAACATGCGTAGGTTCGTGCAAGTTCGTGCGTTTTAGCTCGTCATGATTAGTGTACATTAATTCAAACCGCGTTGGCCGACGTGCCGCTAATATTTATACTGTGTTTACAACCGGCCCTCTGCAACGCGTGCGATATTTATACTTTAGGGTTGCCACGTTTTCTCGATGTTCGCTGCGATCTGAATCCAGGGGATTATCTAGAAAGCGTTGAAGTATCCACTTGGCATTCTGAAGGAACTATACTTTTCAGGCCCGGCTTTTAGGTATTTTATTTAAGTACGTCGATTACAACTATAGCCATTTACGTTTTAAAACATAATTTTATATTAGTTGTAATCATAGAGCATAAGCTGTACTTAGTATTATGGCAAATGTTTTAAAAAGTTATTCAGACACCAGTGCAAACGTAGCGGATTAAATTTTAGCAAGGCTTCATTTCCTTTTTTCATTTCTTCAAGAAAAAATATAATTATTATAAATTATTGTTCATAATTAATATTTTTAACATGGAAACCCTGGAATTCGCCCGCTCGTGCTTCGCACTCCACTTAACTATAATTTACTTTAACTTTGTTCGGCGAATTATGGTGTTTGTTGACAGCGCGAACATTACACATCTGTTTTGGAAGTTTTGCATTGTACAATTTGTAATTACTCGCATAATTATTTAGTTCCATTCCTCCCATTTCTTCTCTTTATTGGCTTCACAATGAGAAACAATAAATATTATGAGCTCATTAAATTATTAATTCCAGGGAAAATAAAGGGCAAGGAGGCCTGGTCGCAGGAGTATATCATTGCTTGATAAGCTAATCGTTTAAAAATCAACAACGTCAGATAGAAAATCATCTGTAATTTTTAAATGGCTTATCAGATCTTCTTCAAACATAGCTAAGAATCATATTAATTTAACCAGATTTTAAAGGGGAAACCGTATTCAAACCGGTTCATTTGTCTGGTGCTACGCTACCACATACAGATACACACAAACAAAAATAATCCTTATAATCTCTGTTTTTGATAGGGGATTAAAAATCTACGCCAATGGTTTAAAACCAGCACCAGATAATTTTTCGGTATGGCAGTTGCAAAATTAATCCTATATGATCGCCGACCCCGGATAGATAGAACTCAAAAATATTCCTTCCACATAATGACTATGTGACGACCGACGGTAAAACGAATTATTAAAACGGTATCGAAACAGAATGACTGAAATAATAACATAATATGCTTAGTAACGCTAAGTAACTAGCTATACCGAATCGATAGCAAAAATTACACTAATAATCAAGAAATTGTGGACTAAGTATAAAAAAAATCTCGACAGTATGTAATAATCCTACTAATTATTTTGCACATTTCGTAGGATTAAAAATTGATAATCCAGGTATTAAATGAAAGCAACACATATTTAAATATTTGCGTAGTGCGCAAATATTTGTTGCCACTATCCAATACGGGAATCCAATCTAACATAGTGCCATCAGTGTATAATCTTGTGGTATATTCGTATGTTCCATAACATCTGATTTCAATAAACGATCTTATTTTGATATATTATTTTACAAATGAGTCAATCAGAATACAGTTTGAAGGCACGTGTACAAATAACTTTATTTGATTGGTTGACTTCAGTGATCTATCCGGATAATCAATCTAAGATCGCTTATGCAAATCGGCCCTATGTGTACACGGCGTTTTGTAAATAAATATGAGTTCTGTCAGGTTTCATATTACAGTTCAATTCATTGCTTCAAATATTTTATGTAGTAAGTTATGTTTTAGACTCTATTGAGTTCACACTTATATTTGTAGGGGTAGGCAGAGGTGAAACGTTGTTTTCTTTCCATGATGGCATAGGGGTTAGCCTATCGCTATACCGAACACACAGATATGAGTAGAAGGATTATCATTTAGATGGTATCTTAAAAAGCACCCCACGCTTTATTTTACAATAAACTACATTTTTTTCTTCAAATTTATTTTAAATTTTAGTTAGACTTTTTATAAAAGCGTGTTTTTTTAGTTTTTTTAACTATTACTTATTTACGACTATTATTTAATTAACAAAGGTCCTTGATGACTGATTGTAAGTATTGAATTCGTACTAAAACGAAGTAACATCAAAGTTTCCAGCCACGATTAAACGCTTTGATCTTTCAAAAGGAGTTTATCAAAATCAGTTGGCCTTTCAATAAGTTCTGTTTAACAGTAAATATATTTGAAAAGCACTTACATTACATTAGGGCCGGTAAGTAGATCGCCACTCGCCGCATCGTTTGAAAAATAACGCTCTATGATGTAGCGAAACGTTTCTCACAAACACCTACTTAATCTGGCGGAAATGTTGAATTTTCTATAGTCCGACGTTTATGTGTAGAAATAATGTTGCGAGATTTTGAGAGAGTTTCAGGATTATTGTATTTATTATTTATCGGGGATTTGATAAATACCTTAATTTTAGCTATAATTGGCTACTTAGTTTTATAAATAAGTCATAATTTATTTGTTTCTATTACTTGACGGAGGTTCTGTGGCACAGCAAGCGGTTACGAAGAAAGGGGCAGTGGGTTCCATGCCCGTACCGGGACAAATGTTTGTGTGATCCACAAATATTTGTTTCAGGTTTGAATGTTGTGAGACTGCAAGTTTCTGGTAGTTCCTTTATGTTTCCGTTCTGGGTGTTTTGGGAATGCAAGTTTCTCGTAGTTTCTGATACCCACGTTACAGGTTTATCTAAGTGTGCGGTCATATGTATGACGATTAAAAAAAGATAAAGAAGAGTCGTTTCATAAAAAGAGATATAAAACTAAAGTATAATATTTAAAACTATATTATAAACATCATACTTTTGGAGTTATAATATAAACAATTAAAACACATTCAAAATACATGTAAACATTATCGAAGCTCAATTAAAACTTTAAGCCGAATTGTTGTTGAATGAATCATGACCCTGTTCGTATCACGCATGAGTTCATATATCATGAATCATATTCGATTGATCACAGCAAACATCACGGGTAAGTGATCATACTCAATTCAGTTTATGATACGACATGATACTTGCATATTACACTTAGCCTAAGTGGCTCGTTTTGGCAAGTCGTGTTCCGGGATCAGCCAGTGTATATACAATAATGGTGTGCCGGATATCCGTATCCGTATCCGCGGATATCGGAAGGGAAAAAAGATGTGTATCCGTTTCTTTTTTGCAGATCTTTAACGGATTATATATTAGTCAATTTAGTTACGTAGAAGTTAAATACTTCATTTCAAATTACTTTTTACATTTAAAATCTCATTTTGGCAGAAATATTAAATAGCGAATTATATAACAGTTGACTATAGTAAATGGACCCTAAGGTAATAACGCAAAGCATCATCTATCGGTTGAAATAAAATTATTTTTTTATTTTTATTATTTTTTATTTAACAGTGGACGGCAATAAGCTGAGATGATGATGATGATTATTTTTTATTAATTTTTGATCCCGACGTTTCGAAAGCTTTCTAGCCTTCGTGGTCACGGGGTGGATAAAGAATAGAAGGTGGACGAAGGCTAGAAATATAACTGTAATTCTTATATGGCTAAACATATTTTATTCAAACTCAAATAATAACCATCTCAATTAAACCAGCTTTCAAATAAAGAAATCACATTCAAACGAATCTATTTCATACCACAGACAGTTACACACACATTTGGCAATGGGGCAAAGGAACACCCCTTTTTTATCGCAGGATGGAAATTGATCACGCAGGCAACAGTTACATAACAAACGTTAATTTGATATACGCTGCTAATTGATTTAAACGTAATAATTTATTTTGTATATAAATTATTTCACATCATAGCTATTGGGGCAAACCATAAAATCATTAATTGCCGCGATAATAATTATTTTACTTTATAAGGATGCTGTGTAGTTTGTATAATTGAGTTGAAATTACTAAATGTCAGAAATATTTTGCTAATATTTACAAAATGTTATAAAGAGGCTGTCAGTTGTCAGTTACAGTATTAAAGAAAATTAGGTTCTTAGCTTCATTATTTCAAAGCCTAATTAGCTTTAAAAAACCTTTTAATAAACAGAAAGTTCAAGAAAACTGGTAAGTGGTAGAGCCATGATGTTTATAGTTTTGTGTACAGCATGAATGAGCCGGCTCGGCCGAGTTGTTTTTTTTAATTTAATTGAATGACAAGACGAGCAATGCGCTCGCCTGATGGTAAGCGCCACTTCTGTCCATAAACAGAAGCAACACCACACTGAACTTTGAATTACAATGCACTGCATGACACTGAACTGCGCTCGTCACTCCGAGATATAATTTGTTAAATCTCACAATGCCCAGTAATTTCACTGGCTTTAATGTCCTTCAAAGTTCCTTGTAAAAATCCTTGAAAGTTCTACAAAACATATACCAAAACTGCAATAGCAGGCTTGTATTGGAGACTGCTGGACCTTCAATACCTATCAGAAGAGGAGTAAGACAGGGAGACGTCATCTCGCCAACAATATTTATAGCAGTGCTACAACAAGTCATTGGGCAACTAAACTGGAAAAATGCCGGTCTAAATATAAACAATTACTATATAAGCCATTTAAGATTTGCCGACGACATTGTTTTGCTGTCAGAGAACACCACCGAGCTGCAATCAATGTTAAACAGCCTCCATTCCGCAAGTCAACAGGTAGGCCTAGAAGTTAACCTCAATAAAACGAAAATTATGACGAACTCTACTAAAGATCCTATATGCTTAGAAAATGAACAACTAGAGTATGTAGACACCTATATATATCTAGGTAAACTAATTTCTTTTAACAAGCAGAGGAATGACCACGAAATAGAAAGGAGAGTCTCAAATACTTGGAAAAAATTTTGGAGTCTAAAAGAAATAATGAAGTGTGATAACATGTCAATCCTAGTTAAGAAAAGAGTTATGGATACTTGTATACTGCCTTCATTAACCTATGCCAGCCAAACTTGGAAGCTCACACATCGAATGAAATCCAAAATCAGATCGTGTCAAAGAGGCATGGAGAGAAGTATCCTAAAAGTCAAAAGAATTCAAAAGATATCACACAAAATTATTCGAAAAAAGACAAAAGTTACTGATGCACTGTGTCACTGTAAAAAACTTAAGTGGCGCTGGGCTGGCCATATTGCTAGACTCACAGACAATCGATGGACTCACAGAATAACATGTTGGAGCGGACCACCAGGCATCAGGAAGAGAGGTAGACCAGCTGCCCGGTGGGCAGATGACATTATCCAAGTGGCTGGCGAACAGTGGATGGAGACAGCGAAACAAAAGGATACTTGGAAAACTCTAGAGGAGGCCTTTACCTTGGAGTAGAGAGGGTTCTTACTAGTATACCTAATATGTACTAAATATTATTTTTTTATGTCATTTTTAGTAAGAAATATAAGGCTTTTTTATTTTATTTATTTATTTTAATGTCCTTCAAACCGAAACACAACAGTGCTTAGACACTGTTGCTTGGCGGTAGAAATAGACAAAGCGGTGGTACCAACCCAGACGGCCTTACAAGGGACCTACCACCTTGTAAAATG
This sequence comes from Amorpha juglandis, assembly GCA_949126905.1. Lineage (NCBI taxonomy): Eukaryota > Metazoa > Arthropoda > Insecta > Lepidoptera > Sphingidae > Amorpha > Amorpha juglandis. The sequence goes on from OX421368.1 coordinate 5,213,262, forward strand.
GTAGATGGTTAATGAATAAAAATACACCCTTCCTAGCGATGCAGTATATCTTTTTCATATAAAAATACGAAATTAACCTTTAGACAGTTATCGCGTACAGTAAAACCGAATTACAACAATTTATGCGATATTAAAGAGATATTTACAAGCAGTTTCGTTGAGAGGCGTCATACAAAGCTTATGTTCACTCTATCAATATTTAATAAGCGTATATCGCGTTCATTATAGCCACGTTCCGAGAATATTTAATCCGTTCATAAATAATGCAACTGAGATTAAATGCAATCATTTCTATGTTGGTACGTGTGTCATCACCAGATTATACCTTCTTATTACAGTATATATCATTTTTTTTTATCCGAGCACGGCAAAGTGACTGCACTACACCTGATAGTAAGCGTAGTGCAATTCAAAAACAAGCGATTACCAACAAACAATGAGTTTATCGGTCAGCAGTGTCATGCCGGCCTGTTCAAATGCTTCTTCCCTCTTCGGAGAGGAAAGAAACTTCAATTATTTTTTATCGTTACATATTTTCTTTATTTACTTACAAGTTACAACAGTTAAAAAGTTTTTATGAGGGTTGTTAGACTCGGTCGTAGAAGAGTACCAAACGTTTTTAACGACCATTTTAAGTTGAGTTGCCTAGTGTATGGTCGCGTTGGGTATGGAGAGGTCAAGCTGAACCTGTGAAAGTAACTAGTTTGAAACAAACTTATGATAGAAACTAAGTTACGCTTATGGTTTTATACTACGAAAGTTCTGTCGAAATTGATTCAGTTATTGTCGTGTGAACCCCGAACAAAAAGATAAATAAAATGTAGAATAGGTTTAAAATGAATATTCGGTCCTCCTTATTTTATACCAAATAGGTGGTACAAGGTGGTAGGTCCCTTGTATGCGAGAGACCGTCTGGGTTGGTACCACCGCTTTATCTATTTCTGCCGCAAAGCAACAGTGTGTAAGCACTGTTGTGTTTCGGGTTGAAGGACATTGAAGCCAGTGAAATCGAGGGTATAGTGGCGACTTTTAAGAAAAGGAATTAAGTAGGTATGTATATACTATATAAGGTCTTTTTTAATATTAAGATATACATATGAGTGTTAAATAAAATCATTACATCGAATTATACGCGTTTTTATTAAATTTCTAAATCGCGAAAAACGAACTACATCAATGTCAGTGTAAAAAATCCTAAACACAATTTTGGATGTTTCCATTCCTGTTCTATAAGCGTGTAATTAAAATAAATTGAGTTTCACAACTTTATGCAAATACCGTTTTAATTAATTCGTTAAATGATTTTACGTGATTGCGTGATGGCGCTTACGACCTCCTGCGGTTTTAATAATTTCTATACATATTTTTAGAATCGTTTTATAAAGAATATTCAACGGAATAGATGTTTCTTTAATGGCTTGAAGAGCATATTTACTATCGACGGTTGGCAGCGGTTACAAAGACTTGTCAAGAAAGTTATTGTTGGTTTGAAAAAGGCTTATTTAGTACCTACACTTTGCCGGCAGCTCTGACCTACAGGGTGGAAGAGAATAAGCTAATTTTATTTCTGATAGACGAAGTAACGAATAAATACAATACTTAGTATGATCGAATTCATACGCCTCGGCAATCCTATGGTATTGCGAAAATACGAAATATCAGAAGGTGAGCAAACTGCTCGTCGCGTCATTTAAGCAAATAAAAACAAATATGCACATGTTATATTGAGGACATAATACAAACCTATTACCATCGACTTATAAGAAAAGGAGGACGGAGCGCTACTAACATCGACAGTGATGCAGGTTTTTGATATATGTGTGCGAAAGTTGAGGGATACCACATAAATGAAAATTTTCCCAATTTTTAACCGACTCCTAAGAGGAGGTTTTATATTCGGCCCGTGTGTATTGAACAAAGTATGTAGATGGTAATTAAGTACTTAGTTCAAACAATTATTTTAGTGTAATTGTGGGGTAAGTATATGAAAACTAAAAAATTAAATCTAAAATTAATAAAAAAACAACCTTAAAAGTAATTTTTTTATAAACATGCCTTTTACTTTGCACGGACCGTTCAATACCTTCTAATTTGGAAATATGGTGAAATCAAATGCTCAAATATTATGTCAATACATTAAAAATAAAATATACGCTTAATTGACAACCTCCTCCTGTTTTAAAGTCGGTTAGTAATATTTGAACTAATGTTCTTAATCACAACGGAATACCCACACTTTGGGGAAAATACCTCATTCATTTTCTGGCAACACATGCACGTGTAGTTGACGTTTTGTGTTCCGAATATTACGTAAATAATTTTACCAAAAACATTATAAAAATGATTATAAATTCGATTATTTTTCGATGTCGAATTGTTTTTACAATGTTTTATGACACAAGTCGGCATTATTATATATTTTTTAATCCAAGTTGGAGTGAACGTTACAGAAGGCGGTCGTGTCGCGTAATGGCGGAAACTGGCGCACTATGATGAGAGTGTGTGCGTGAGACCCGTATACGTACAACATTCTGGCACACTATGGGTCACTTCACTTTCGATGTATGGGACGTGGTGTCCCCCTTTTTTTATAAGTCGATGCCTATTACATTATATTTTTTTCTTTACCGGGCCGAATAGCTCGCGGAACCGATAACCGATGGGACAGAAAGGTTCTGGAATGGAGGCCACGTACTGGCAAGCGCAGCGTTGGACGTCCACCTACAAGGTGGACAGACGACCTGATAAAGATCGCAGGAAGTCGCTGGATGCAGGCCGCTTTCAACAGGTCGGTCTGGAAATCTTTGGGGGAGGCCTATGTTCAGCAGTGGACGTCTTGCGGCAGATGATGATGATGATGGGCCGAATAGTCGGGCATTCATTACATACTAACTGGTACTAATTCGTAAAAAATAACATTGCCGGAATTGCATTAATTCAATAATAATATTTTACGGACATATTCAGTTAATTTTGGAAAACATACTAAATGATCTAAATACCACAAAGTGTAAATAAAACGAATAAACATTGAAACTGTACCATTTACAACAATGCATTACAAAATTCAGTTCACTGCAAAATGGTTGCCGCAGCAATAAAACGTTGGAATATAAAACTGTTCGCAAATCGCCAATATATTGGAAATGCGGTGCAATTAATTTATTATAGTTGAACGCAAACACAGCGCAAATCGGCAATAAAACGTTTTGTACGTAATCTTGTTAAGGATGCAGAATCGTGTTTAAATATACATCTGCATCTGTATAATAAAATAAATAATAAATTCACCCAACAATCACATATATCCCACACTACCCCACCACCAGGTTAACCTGTATCATGGGTATCAGGAACTACGCGGGACTTGCGGTCCCACAAGACCTAGACCCAAAACATATATTTGTGTATCACACTAACATTTGTCTCAGTGCGGACATCGAACCCACGGTCTTTCGCTTCGCAGCCGGTTACTCGCCTACTGCGCCATGGAGGCTGTCACTATTAATACTGTATTGTACTGAACATGTCTATTTTTATAACAGAGGCCCGTAAACGAGCAAGTTAGTCACCTGATGGTAAGTGATCTCCACAGCTCATGAACACCCACAACACCAAGAGTTATGGATGCGTTGCCGACCAGGAAAGGGATAATTAAGAGAATGAGAAGGAGGTTAGGGTTTGGGCCTCCGGATGTTTCATTCGCCGTACGAGACGCAAGCTGTTATTTCACGTCGGTTTTTCTATAAGACAGCGGTAATAACCCGGTAGAGCCTGTCTATTCATTCTTCAAACAAAATTGCCTTGGCCGTGACTATACCACTTATATGTGTGTATGTTTTGTGTGTATTGTGTATGATTTTTATATCCTGGCACGCCAAAGTGACCATACTGGACCTGATGTTAAGTACAGGGCAGTCCTAATATAATGTGATCGTGAAGAGACATTGGGTCCCTCGACGGTCGGCAAAATTATGCCGGCCTGAATTACTGGATATACATTGATTGATCCTGGAACGCGATTCGCCTAAACTAGTCATTATGGCGGGTTTTTCATCATGTGTACCTATGCGGTGATGGATGGACGATAGATTCGAAACTACAACGCCAAACTGTATCCCCCGATTTTGTTATCATTAGGTTTTTTGGATTTTTTTTTTTTATGGCATAGGCCGGCAAACGAGCAAGCGGGTCACCTGATGGTAAGTGATCTCCACCGCCCATGTACGCCCAACACCAGAAGAATCATGGGCGCGTTGCCGACCATAAAGTAAAGGGATAATTAGGGATAGGGAAGGGGAGGGGATTTGGGCTTCCGGATATCTCACTCACCGTACGAAACGCAGCAGCAAGCCGCTACTTTACGTCGGTTTTCTGTGAGACAGTGGTAATGACCCGGGCGAGCCAGCCCATTCATGCTGTAGACAAAACTGTCTACAGCGTGGCTCTACCACTGGATTGCCCCCGTACGGTAGCAAATTTAATATAATTAATTAGCATATGTACAAACGTATTCACGTCAAAATGTACTGAATTGTGGCCATAAACTCCAAAGATTAGGAGAATTAAGCTTAGAGTCTAAGTTGAGTCGATTTGAGCCTTGAGTCCCAACGCCAAAAGTATTACAGAATTTAAACAAAAGGTTTATATTACAACCCAAGGACAAGGGATACCTAAGCCCGGAGTAATTCATCAGAAATGTCGATCGACTTAATTGCTCCTCCGTAACTCACCCAAACCTACTCGTAATTAAAGCCAAATAACTGTAGAGGCTTAATCAGCATCAGGTTTAGTCTGACGAGGTAATCTTATACTGATTCCATCTAACCAGACCATAGATATCTTTATTATACTCCATTTGTGGTGACATTTTAATGGCGTACGTATTTAATGTTAAAAATCTATTTACCTGAGATAAATGTCTATGGATTGGTCATTTAAAATAATAAACTTTTGTTCTCGGAATATATTAGTGGAAGAGAATTTTGTTTATTATCGGAAAATGGTAATGTAACTGTTTAGATAAAGATGTTTCGACGATGTCGCAATAACATACCTTTTGTGGTAAATGTTTCATTGTTACGAAACGAATGGAATTGGACGAATAATTACTACAGAATGGTAAAAGACTCGGAATTCAAGTAATTGGAATAAAGTACTTTTATAGATGAGACATTTTGTTTAGGTAAAAATTCGTTCGCTTAATTGTGGACAATGAAGACATAACAGCTATTGTTTCTAAACATTCGTTTGGAGTATGAACAAATGAGTACCTGGAGGAATTTAAAGTAGATATCTAATGTTATTTTTTTAAGTTTCTTTTTGATTTGATTGAATGACGAGACGAACAAGGCGCTCGTCTGATGGTAAGCGCCACGCCTGCCCATAAACAGAAGCAATGAATGGTACTGAACTGCGCTCGTCACGCTGAGACATAAGATGTTTCTCATAATGCCCAGTAAATTCATTATGCGTCAAATAATGCAGTGGGCAAACTCAATCGAAACAATATCTCTTCCACATGTCCTTATCCCACTCACAGTGGGGTCGGCGCAACATCCTTTCTAACACATATTACAGAAACTTTGCTTGTAGTTTTTACGACCGGTCACCTTATATTAACCCTTCTGGGGAGACTAAACAAAATAAATCAATTACGGTAAATCATGTTTAAAATTCACAACTTTATAATCCACAAAATATTTCGGTATGTAGTTTAACTTGAGATCTGTGAGACGGGAAACATTTGGCCATTAGCGCACCTCCTATTTCCATCTCAATATTGCGAATACCATTCAAGTCTTAGATCTAGCGTGTCACTTACCGCAAGCGATTACACTCCCATTCCAATCGCAATAAAGGTCAAATTCCCTTGGGAAATGTTTTAAATGGCGAGACACGGTTCTTGAATAAAACCTGAACTAATCAACTAACTACTTCAAACACGAAGGACGTGCCTGTATCTGAACCATTAAAGCACACTTTTGTTAATAAATATGCGAAATTGATGTTGTTAAATCATAAAATTCTTTCAAGTTGATTCGTATCCGGGTAATTGAAATAAGTTGAAATAGTAGTATTCAGTAGATTTTTCGTTATTGTTAGAACTATACAGAGTATTTCGTAGATTATCTATATATTAAAAATAAACTCGTCGAATTAAGAACCTCCTCCTTTTTTGAAGTCGATTAAAAAGAGTCGGTTTTATTTGCGATCATGTTTAACTAGATTGTCGGGAACAAAATTAAAATAAAAAAACCCGATAAAATCCGTTTAAATTAGTTATATTTCAATGAGTCACATTCGCGTAAACGTAAAAAATCATTATATAAAAACATATATTTATGTCCGTTTAACTTAGAATTAGATGTAATTATATATTTTTTTAATTGTCTATGTACAAAATAAATCTGTATTTATCTATTTTCTGTTTTGTATCTAATGCTAAAACGCCACCATATCGACGGTGTTGCCATCCCGCGTACCGTGAAAGACGAGGTAGTAGCGCAGAAATAATGGCACGACCCACGGTAACCTGATCCACAATCACAGTTAATTTAACTCAATCAGGTCGGCAGTCGGCACCGCCTCGGACACTGTATCTCGCTTTATCATTTGATACCGTTCGTACTAATTTAATTAAACATTTTGATTTGTACTGGCATTTGGGATTTCTTTTTTTTATTTTAGGTGGAGTTTGAGCAAGTATAAAATTACGTGATGATATTTAGTGGCTATTTGTTACAAATTCATACTAAATTCCTAATTTGAAGTTAAAATAATTCGCGATATTGTGGTTACTAAATCACTGGATTGATTTTGATGCTGTTTATTATTTTTATTAATTTTGAAAGCTTATAATAATATCCCCTCCCCCTTTTACCATGTATCTTGACCAAGAAAATTATGTTTTTTTATCCTACTACATTGGACCTGATGTTATATAAAGTTCAGTCCAAATATAATGCCGACCGTCAAGACCGTCGGCAAAATTATACAAGCCCGAAGCTACTAGATATACCACTAACGAGCTGCTATGGCGGGCTTTTCGCTATACAGCTGAAGAAATGAAGAATATGTTAGTATAAGAAACAAGATTTCATTTCAGGAAATAACATAATAAGCACATCTTCACTCATTGTGCCATTTGCAAATCGATAGTATGGATATAAAGTTAAACACATCCAAGCTACAGCTTCAACCTGAATTAAATAGAAGCTATCACTCGCAGGAATTCAGCTCCTATTCCGCATACAATTTATATTCCAAATCGAAGTTTCTTACTATGGTAATATCCACGGAAATCAATCTATCTGTTCCCGCATAATTCTGTGACACTAATGGCTTGGTTACACAGTGCGAGCTGCCGTGTGATTCGATATGTTCAGTGCAGTGCAGAGAGTCGCACTGTATTACAGTACTATAGACTGTTTACATTTAATGTGACAATAGTCTCATCAATGAACTAGGACATTAAGCGAGTCATTTATTCATGTAGGTACATTTACAATCCATTTATCTAGATTGTCTATTCACATAAAGCCGATAATGAATTAGCTTAATGACTTGCCCCAATGGAGTGGATTCGTGTCAATTACTGTCATTTACGAATAATGTTACGACTAATGTTTAAATTGGCTACCACCATTCTATCCTGAGTTCACTGCAATCTAGCAGCTCGGCGTTTTTATAGCCACTAGTTATCGTAGTCTGACTGGGGAGGCGAGTGGAGCTGACGTGCGAGTTAAGGGTGGCAGTCACTGGCACTATCAAGCTCAGCAGCTTGACCGATGTAACCAGTCTTTAACGTGAATATAAATCGCTCTAACATTCGGTTCCATTTTATTTGTTGGATATCTACGATATCTAAAGATAGTCCATTTACCAGAATAAGAGTGGATTTTGTGAAACTATTTTATCGACCACCATAGCAATTACGATTGACAAAAGAACCATTTTTTGACAATTGCCGCGTTATGAGACAGCTTAGAGCATACCATCAGTTCTTAAGGATGTCTTGTGCGGTGCTGATCACTAATCAGCAGATGCCCCACATCTTTGTTTTACACTCTAAAATGGTTGATATTTACACCTACTTATTCAATCTATATAAAATATAAAATATCTATATAAAATACACTATTTAATTGATGTTACTTTGGAACCGCAAATAGCGCAATGAGTTAATCAAAAGTGAACTTAACTTCATGGACTGAAAATTGTTCTCGAATGTACTCCCAAAATAGGACAATTCACCCGCAAAGACAAATAAAATAAAACTGCGCTAAAGTTGTTGCTAAAATCCATAAGTGGAACATTGCATCGCGGTATATCAATTGTTATACATGTTGAAATAAGTTCGTTATTTGCGTGCAGTTACGATGCCTGCAAAGCTCCTACTCGGTTGCTTTTTGTTCCCGCCGAGAAGAGTTTTATTTTAAATCTGCAGCTCTAACGAAGCGAACTCTTATGCGACGGGGCGCGGTTGCAGCTGACGCCTGTCCGTTCGCATAAATGTACTACTCCGAATACTACTCGACTCACTGCAATATCAGACAACAGTCGCCAACTGCATGCGACATCCATCGTTGGTACTATTTTGTACGAGTTCCGAATATATCGCATTTCCAAAACAAGTGCAGACTGCAGCTGCGGTCTGCTACGTGTCCGGGGCTCTACCTTCATCCGTGTGTCGGCCGTCGTCTCCCGCAAGGGAACGATTGCAACATTAATTAGAGATGTTAGCAACATGATTATTCGACTGTAACATGTGTTATAGTGCACTCGCCAGATATGTGTTTGGCTATTTTGCACAATGTCTGACTGAGTTAGTATTGCGAATTTCGAAATGTAACATACGCGATGTCGACGCATATCCACTTCCTGAAACTCAAATCAAATACTGGTAATTTGATGATTTTAAAATAAGCTATCCTTTATCCGTTCAGTTCTCTTAATTCCATCCAATGTATTCATTCTTACCATAGAAGAGTTGTATAAAAGCAATTTATGAGTTTAGTACAGATGTATTTGTTTTCAGATTATTTCAAATACAGAGCGATTATTTAGTTTCAGTTTTCTTTAGACCGTTTTGATAGGTGGTTAGTTCCTCATCTGTAGGAATCAACATAAAAGGCTCTCTGAGTAGGAGTCACTGCTTTGTCTATTCTTGCGACAAGACAGCACTGTTGTGTACTGGTTTGAAGGAAATTAAAGCCAGGAAGACATTATGAGGAGCGAGCGAACGAACTGCGAACTCACGAGCGCAGTGCAGTGCCATACAGTACTTTATAATCCAAAGCTCTGAATGGTGTTACTGTATATGAGGCGTGACGCCCACCAGGCAATTGCCCTATATGTTAGTCATAATACAGACGAATAAAAAAATAAGGTGCATTTCCAAGTGAGCAAGGCGTTTCGAAATTGCGCCTCCCGAGGGCTATTACATTGTAGTCATGCCGCATACATTAATTAGCTTACATACTTCGACTCACTCTGAACATTGGTTATGCTTTTATTGCACATTGTCTATTGATAAACTCGCGTAATTTTGTGCTGCTTCGATTACTCATACATATAGATTTGAAAACGATAAGGACAAAGTCACGATTTTTATTTATAGACATTTGCAGGTTATATTTATATATTCACCTATTTCGATATTTGATGGTGTATTTGGATCGTTTCTACATTCGTAATTGACTATTGCTTTTTAATTTTTATCGGTAGACATTAAGGTGTGCGACCGAGACAAGAGATTGACACCTGGTACGAGTCAGGCGACAGAGGCATGTCCGCTTTTGTGAAATTGTATGGAAAAGATCGTTCGCCGCGGTCCCCTGACTTGATTCCATGCCTCAAATGTACCTTTCTACATGACTTTTGTTTAAATATGACCACACTTTCTGCAACGTCTTTATTACATAGTATAAAATGAAGTCGCTTCCGATGTCTATTACCTTAGTTCTTTTAAACTTTTCAACGGATTTTAATGCAGTTTTCAGCAATAGATAGAGTGATAGAGAAGGTATATATGTATAATACCTACATATTATAGTACAGAAAAGCTGAAAAATTCAAATATTTGTAATGTGATGTCGTAACAAACATATTTTTACTCTTGCGAAGTCGGCGCGGGTCGCTAGTGTTGAATAAAAAACCTATAAAATCAGTTCAAAAATTACCATGATTCAAGAACATAATTCAGTCTAAGCAATAATTTATCTCGATATTACTTCGCACGCGTAAGTGCAGTGTAAAGTTACATTATGGCCCATGTGCGAAACGTTCTCGAAATAATTTTATGTGGCTAACGACACCATGGGCGGGTGTCAGGGCTGGCAGTTACCTAGTATAAACTCGACTAAAAAATTTAAAATTAAATACATAAACTTACGGCTATATCCTAGAAAGGGTAGGCTGAGGTACAATAACTAGTGCAGCCATCTGTAGCCAAACATATTTCCGTCCTAATAAGATAGGAGACAAGGTCAGCATATCGGTCATAAATCAATATAAAACACAAATTATGATTGTCTGACTTGAGTCCAGAGCCCATTCATTGTCTGAGCCCAGTACCACATCGGTTTCTCTAAATACACTATCCCTAAGAATAGTGTACGTGAATTATTGGTCTAGAAACTACACCAATCAAGCCATGATTCATGGATCCATACGCACTCACCTACCCATAGGGGTAGGTAGAGATTTAACCAGTACACTTACATTTCGCCGAGCTTATTTCCACACAATGATTCTGCTGCACTGTGGGTTGGCAGCAGTAATAGACAAAGGTGGTACTAACCCAGACGGCCTCTCGCATACGAGGGACCTGCCGCCTTGTAAAATTCATTTATCCATTTTTATTTCTAAAAGTAAGGCCGTGGTAACCCTAGTATGTAATAATCACGTGCGGAGCGGCAAGCGCGGCGCTAATTCCATACGGCATAGGCGTTGCACTGCATGTAAAGCTCTCCACACGCTCACGATTTAATTTGCATCGTGCTATAATAATTGATACGTGGTGTAATTATTGTTTTATTGAGGTTGTTGAGGTGTAAACAACGTCATGAAGATGATGTGTGTTTATTGAATACAGAAGAATAAATCTAGAGATATAATGTTCGGGTGGCATATAAATAAAATATCTGGTACACTTTTAATCGGGTAACGTATACAAAGGTAAGTATATAATAGAGCGGACGCCGAACATGTCTTACGCGTTGTTGCCGCGGGCCGACTGCCGGCGCGTGCGGTAGCGTGGGTAGCGGAGGGGGGTTCGAGAGAAAAACTAGGAAGCCGATAAGATACAGGAGCTCGTGGAGGTGCATTACGTACTTATAACGCGCGACAGACATTATTATGCATGTAGATAGGATGGATGAAAGAAGTCTGACGAAAAAAACATACATGGCGAATGGTACAGTTGAGAGCGGCAGGCCGTGGGTATCAGAAACTACGAGGGACTTGCGGTCCCACAACACCCTGGACCTGAAACAAATATCTGTGGATCATACAAATATTTGTCTCAATGTTGGAATCGAACCCACGGCTTCTCGCTTCGCAGCCTGCTACTCGCCCACAGCGCCGCCGAGGCTGTCGCTCTTAATATAATGACTTGATATGATATAAGTTGGCAGAGTCACATCTGTTCAATTGAACTTGTTCTTTTGGTCATTCTGGACATATTAATCATCCGTTTGTGAGTCGGCGAGACGCTTCCGTTCGTCGTCGGACGTCGGATGCGTGCGGGCGGCTTAACGAGGCTAATTTAGAATTTAGCTGGAATGCTCAACGCCAAACAGTCTACCTCTTGATGCCAGCTATTTTTTATTTCTTTCTTTTTTTTTTATTAAATAAATAAATACACCCAACAGTCACACACATAGTCCTGACCCCACAGTAAGATACGAGTCTTATGTCGTGGGTATCAGGAACTACGAGAGACTTTCGGTCTCACAACACCCAGACCCCGAAACAAATATTTGTGAATCACACAAATGTTTGTCGCGGTGCGGGGATCGGACCCGCGGCCTCTCGCTTCACAGCAGTATTTGATTGAATAACGAGCCGAGCATGGCGCTCGCCTGATGGAAAGCGCCTGCCCATAAACAGAAGCAATACCACACAGAACTTTGAATTACAAAGCACTGCATGGCACTGAACTGCGCTCGTCACCCCGATACATAAGATGTTAAATCTCATAATGCCCAGTAATATGCTTCAATGTCCTTCAAACCGAAACACAACAGTGCTTACACACTGTTGCTTGACGGCAGAAATAGAAAAGCGGTGGTACCAACCCAGACAGCCTCTCGCATACATGGGACCTACCACCTTGTAAAATGATAGATGGAATGAATACACCCTTCCTAACGATGCAGTATATCTTTTTCATATAAAAATACGAAATTAACCACCTTGTATAGTTATTGGATATCAATTTACGTTTAGCTATCATTTTTATATTTTTAGCTGGTGAGAAATATTAATCGACTTATCCTTCTTTTTTGCAGGTAAATCATATATCAGCGATGAAAAGGAAATTTAGCTGGAAAGTGTAAGTGTTTGTTATAAGAGAATGGATAAGAAAACTTGTATATTTATTTATGCTTTTTTTTATCGATGCAACTGATTGTTGAGACGAGCAGGTCACTCGCCTGTTGGTAAGCTCGACGCCGGTCCACAGAAACAACACAATTTAGAACTTTTTATTACAACGTACGTGCATTGCACTGCTTTGCGCTCGACATTCCGAACACGGTCTTCATACCGGAATGCAACAGTGCATGCACATTGTTGCTTGGCGGCAGATGTAAACAAAGCAGTTGTACCTACATAGACGGTCTCGTAACTATGAGGCATGTACCACCTTTCAAAGTGGTAGGCTATTCCTGCCGCCCAGCAACAGTGTTTAACCACTGTTGTGTTTCGGTTTGAAGGACATTGAAGCCAGTGAAATACGGGGCATTATGAGACTAAACATCTTATGTCTCGGGGTGACGACCGCAGTTCAGTGTCATGCAGTGCTTTGTAATTCAAAGTTCTATGTGGTATGGCTTCTGTTTATGGGCAGGCGTGGCGCTTACTATCAGGCGAGCGCCTTGCTCGTCTCGTCGTTTAATCAAATAAAAAAAACTAGTTTACCACCAACCGAGCGACGTGCTCGCATCATGAAGGCTAATAAAAAATACAATCAGTGCCAACATTTCGCTCCCTCCAGATAAACAAAAATCTTTATCTCAATGGATCAGATAAGATGTTTTCCGTAAACATGAATTCTGTATGAGTACTATTTCCTCCCCAAGTACCATCTGTTAGTTGGATAAGCCGGTGAGGGTGCATAAATAAGTAATGTTTAATTCAAATCCTTTAAGACAAAGTTGAGTGGCTTAAGGGATTCTTTGTACTAAAGACACAAATAGCATAGTAAGATTTCTGAAAATTGTTAAGTCTCATATTGCTCTTTTATTTTACCGTCTTTAATATCTTGTGTTACGGCCTATCATATATGAGGAACCTACTACCTAAAATATTTTATATGAAATACACATAAGCAAATAAACTAAATAAACTGTAAATATATGCACAATTCATTTCTATTATGACTTATTTATTTCTTTCCGATTAATTTAACTTTAATTTCTTCTAATAAAATCATAGTACTAATTTTTAGACTTGCAAGAGAGTTTTCACACAACTGGACCTCTGCTGTAGATATACAAAATTACGTCACAGCACAGCTGATCGTTTCTACTACTAATAACACCGCAGCGTGTAGCGGTCAGTCCCTTGAACATTCCAATAGTACACCACATAAAGCACATAATACTAATTAATGGATTAATGAAAGCGTACCCGGTCGCGCGCAATAGACAGTAGACATGCGCAAAACAGTACGCTATGAAGTAATGCCATATGGCATGTCATTTCGTACGGCGTAATATGGCACTATAGCATGGCATGGCATGGCATGGCATTACTCTAGGCATGACCTGACATGACACGCTATGTGAAGTAATGTGTACGGCCCACTATTACTAATATGGCACTATAGCATTACTCTAGGCATGACCTGACATGACACGCTATGTGAAGTAATGTGTACGGCCCACCATTACTTGTACTGTTGTGTACTGTTTGTTCAATCAGGACTCAGGTGTAATGTAATAGCAATATTAGAGAGATAGACCTTTTATATTTTTTTTGAAGTGATAACTTCTTATGGGAGGGTGAACCGAAACGTTCCGTAACGCGAGCGGTCCATTGACCAGCCAGGTGGCGTCACACAGTGACCAGTCGGCTTGGACCGGACTTTCACAAGACTGACACGACTTTGACACGTCTTTTACACGATTTTGACACGACTTCGACACGACTTCGACACGACTTTGACACGACTTTGACACGATTTCGACACGACTTCGACACGACTTTGACACGACTTTGACTCGACTTTGACACGACTTCGACACGACTTCGACACGACTTCGACACGACTTCGACACGACTTCGACACGACTTCGACACGACTTTGACACGACTTTGACACGACTTTGCCACGACTTCGACACGACTTCGACACGACTTTGACACGACTTCCACACGACTTCGACACGACTTCGACACGACTTCGACACGACTTTGACACGACTTTGACACGACTTCGACACGACTTCGACACGACTTCGACACGACTTCGACACAACTTTGACACGACTTTGACACGACTTCGACACGACTTCGACACGACTTTGACACGACTTCGACACGACTTTGACCGGACTTGGACATGACTGACCGGACTTCGTAACGTAACGCGTTAAGGCGCCACTCTGTCTGGCGTCCCTTTCTCTCACGCATACGGTAGCAGTAGGCAGGCTCCTCTGCTCTCACTTTAACCCACATTAGTTTAAGTTATCACTTCTGTCGAGCGTCCCGAGACGCACACTTTTTTTTATTTGATTGTATGACGAGATGAGCAAGGCGCTCGCCTGATGGTAGCGCCACGCCTGCCCATAAACTGATGCAACACCACACAGAACTTTGAATTAAAAACACTTCAAATTCGCCATAATAAACAAATACATTAATACCCAAAAAATATATTTACACACCTAGCAATATTTTTTCTAGTTATTTACAGTTAGAATTAAGTAGGTAACAAATTAAGTACTTTCTTCACAAACACACAAAACAAACACTTTCCAAAACAACAATTTTTTTACCATACCGCATACAATAACCTTGTCCTCGTAAACAAATGTGAATTGTGAAATAATTCAAAACAATAGTAAAAGAAGAAAAAAAGCGCGCCAGTTATTATTACTTACTGGGCGGTGCCATAGAAATGTAAACTCTATGAACAGTATTTTATATACTGCTCTAAATCAAAATTCTACTAAGGGGCGTGACACACCTCGATCGCACAATTTCTCGAACGTTTCCGATTGCGCGCTCGCTTCACCGAGCCGACCGCGGCCCGGCCCGTGTATGTACTATGGCAGTGCGCACGTCATGCCATGCCATGTGCCATGCAACATTTCGCCGGGTACTGTGTACTGTTTCAGTACTCGGTCGTGCTATATAACATGTCATGCATTACTCACAGTACTTACACATGTCTAATAGACAGTAGTGGTTTGTGACGTCACAGCCGACGAAACGCCTGATTGTTTCGCGAGTCGTGCACGCGCTACATAAATAATGCCGTAGCTGCTCCCGTAGCTTATAGCGCGGCGTAGCGTAGTCGGCGCATTACGATCGATGTTGGCGCAAGCAGTTTTTCACGAGCATTCATTCTGCTTTAAATTATTTGTGTTTTCTACTCGGTATTTTTTTATGGTTGGCATCATTGATATATTGCCCGTTGTGTAAGCCCGATTATTTTTATAATGGCGGTATTAATTTTTTTTGTTTATTTCAAACCCTCGTGATTTACGTATTACGATGAATATTCGGGGAAGGTTTTATGATTTCTATTAAAAAGAAAACAGTTATAATTATTATAACTTTCTTAGCTACTTTCACATATCTTGAGACACATTTTATTATAAGAAGAAAATATCCAGATTTAATTATTTATTTTAATAGCACAGGGCGGCAAACGAGCAAATGGGTCACCTGATGGTAAGTGATCTCCACTGCACATGTGCGCCTAAAGTACCGAAAGAATCATGGGACCTTGCCCACCATAAAGGAAAGAGGTAATTAAGGGATTGCAGAGCGGGGGATTTGGGCCTCACTTTCACAGTACGAAACGCAGCAGCAAATTTTACTTTACTTTACGTTGGTGTCCTGTGAGACAGTATCAACGATCCGGTCGAGACGGCCTATTCATGCTGTAGACAAAACTGTCTACTTTTTTTATAATATTTAAGTTAATAGTTGGCTGGAAATTGGTTGTATGATTTAAGTGACATCTATTTATAAAATGTAAATAAATAGCTATACTTACATATATGGCATATTCGTCTAGAACTTTTTTGAAAAAGGTCAAATTAGATAGAGCTCAGAGTCGAGGATTCCATATTTGAATTCACGGTTGGTTTGCGAACAACACGGTCGATATTCCCTGTACGAGGCTTTTTCCGTGTGTCGTCTAGGGAAATAGGGCTTTACTGGAACTAACGATATGCTTTTTTAGTTTCATAGCTTTGAATGGATAGGCTCCGAGGACAAATTACCCCACTTTACCTTGAGCGTAGGGTCACAGAATACTTATAGTTCTTTATATTTTTATACTAAAGTTTAAGTTTGTTGAGAATTTATTCGTCTCTTCGAAACTTTCGATTTGTTTGTAACATCAATATTGTAACTTAATTACTAATGAATAGACAGATCAGTTCATATTTACACTTCTTGCTATATATATGTGTGTACGCAAGCTGGTAAACATTTTGTATTGAATTGGCTTAGTGAATTGTTTGACAGCGACGTGTAAGCCGCCATCTATACATATATTATAAGTACTTGTCCTGACTGACTGATTCATCAACGCATTGGATTATCTACACTTATAAAGAGGAAAGATTTGTATTTTTGTATGTAACGAATAAACTTAAAAACTACAGGATCGATTTCAAAAATTCTCTTGCCGTTAGAAAGCTACATTATCACTGAGTAACATAGGCTACTTTTTATCCCGGAAAAAGCAGATCACGCGGGCGGAGCCGCGAAGAAAAGCTAGTATTTAATAAACGTGCATGATCTCCATATCATTATATACCACACACAATCCTTATTTCTATACAAAGATCTTTACACACAAAGTGCAAGTATGAGTTAAATTATCAATACGAGTAAATTATTTAAGTCATAAAATCATCATTGCGTTTATATTGAACTATTAAATGCATAATAACGAAATATCTATTTCCTATTTATTTTGTATACTAGCTGTCCCTCTCGGTTTCACCTGCATGTTACTACCCCGCTTCCATGGGTCATAGCGTACATTAAACCTTCCTCATGTATTGCTATATCTATTGCTAAAAACTGTATTAAAATCCGTTGAATTGTTTAAAAATCTAAGCGAACAAACATCGGAAGAGACTTCAATTTATACTATGTAAAGGTTGACAAAGGGTGTGAAGAAAATTGTGATAAAACAATAAATACCTCTTATTGTAACGTACCATTTGTAATTCTAAACTTAAATTAGAATATTTGTTGTGAAATAATAATTTGGTGTGAGTAGGTGTAATAGATTACGGGGAAGGAAAGGCTTTTTATTTCGACCCATAACACCTGACTTTGGATTCACACCTAGCGTATGAATTAATTACGTTTTGATCATAATTAGAATGATTCGTGTTGTGACCCGCCTCCTTTTAAATTTATTCAATTAAGTGTAATGTATTTTAACACCGTTTTTGTTATAATTTTCATTAAACATGATCGTTTCTACCTTTAATGTTTTAGTTGTCAATATTTCATAATGGCTGCAATATTTATGTGCACAAACAGATATATTAATAGCGGTATTTAATTAGATTATTGCATAAATAGTTAAAGAATATTTTTTTTTATTTGATTGAATGACAATAAGCAAGGCGTTCGCCTGATGGTGAGCGCCACGCCTGCCCACAATTAGAAGCATCACCACACAGAATTTAATTTTCAAAGAACTGCATGGCACTGAACTACGCTTATCACTCCGAGACATAAGATGTTAAGTCTTATAATGCCCAATAGTTTCACTGGCTTCAATGTCCTTCAAACCGAAACACAACAGTGCTTACAAACTATTGCTTGGCGGCAGAAATTGACAAAGCGGTGGTACTAACCCAGACGGCCTCTCGCATACGAGGGACCCACCACCTTATAAATCTATTTTTTGAATCAATACATAGTATAAAACAAAGTCGCTATCTGCACCTCTTTATCTGTTTGGCCACATATTTAGCTTAAACACGTCGGATTTGTGCCATTTTCACAGTCATTTAGAATTTTTTAAAGTATATAATCCGAAAGATTTACATGTATATCACGCAATAACCCTTGGGTGTAGGGCAGTAACAACCTACGATAAAACCGCGATGGACAGCTAGTTGACTATGCAAAACACCGAAAAAACATTACACTTAAGACTTGTTTTAAAGTACGCGACCGTAATAAGGAGACTGTGACACGTTACACGAGTCAGGCGAAAGAGACGTCCGTCGTCCGCTTTGTATAGATTTGTATGGAAACTGTCGCACGTCCAGCTTTACTCGGTCGCACACCACAAAACAGGCTATAAAAACATATTTAATTGACACAACCACTCCTATTTGGTAGTAAAACATTAGAATGCATTTACAGCGCCCTTCACTAGCCTTGTCTGGCGCTCCAGACGTATTGCACAATTGCAACCAAATCTGGCAAATCTAATGTCACACAAACGACCTGCGATTATGCCAGGATAAGCGGCAGGTAGGTTACGTGAATTGGAATGGTAAATCATTTTAATAGCTGTATTACGGAACTGTAGAGTTTCAATTCTTCATCTTTTGTAAGTCTACGTCGGCATGCTTACGTGTACGTTTAAAACTGCGTTCTTATTTCAAACCATATTTATATTATATCAAGTACCTACGGATTTCATATAGCTGTATGAAATACTAGTAAATGATGAACATAACTAATTATTTTAACCGACTTCAAAAAGGAGGAGTTCTCGAATCATAATATGATTTTTTATGTATATTAAGGGGTAAATGTAGACTGTTTTTTTTATCCTAAGTGTGGTTACAGGGTGGCACGAGTGAAAATTAGAGACTCTTCAACGGATAACAATAAATGCACCACCATTCAAGTTTGATGTTTTTTTTTTACTTTTAATTATTATAACTGCATATTGCTTCTATAATAAACAAAATCGAACGTTCATACTACCTAACCACAATATAAAAATTCATCACACATCATAAAAGAACATACAACTTGCAATGGAAATATGAAAGCCGCGGAATATACATTTCATTGGCATGATGATTTTAATATGCACAGAGCGAGTTGGTGGTTCCTTTGATGCCAATCCATTACATTACATTATCGATTGCCGTTCCCTCCATTACGGCTTGCGATGACCTACCGATACCAACATATTGTGCCCAACCCTTGCTCGGTTAGTGCCGCAACCGTGCATACAAGGAGTTATGATCTCTATCGCGAAGACGTAGAGTACAGATTACAGTAGTTAGAACTAGATACTGTAGCGTGTCGGTTACACAATGCATGTCATTACGAGACACGAATGCTTGAAGACAAAAGTCTTCAATCAGTAGTCTGGCACAGCTGTCGAGTGCAATCCTTGTTTTTAATCTGCTAGGGGAGTCTGTATCAGGCATTTGCTGGAAAATATTTAGTTATAAATGTTCTCGTGCGATATTCTTGATGTAAGTATTTTTTATGAGTTTTAAAGATATTTGAGTAGTTATGTTGAGGATTTATACTGGTATGGGTTTGAATTCCGGAGAAGTTGCCATGTTCGAGGCACTGTTAAGTGCTTAAAATTTAATCAAATAGATTGACCCCTATTTCATAAATGTTCCTATGAGACCTCATAGTGAGATCGAACGAATAGTGTCGATTTTAAGTCTATTAAACGTCATTGGTTAGTTTATGGCGGTAAATAATAATTGACCAATGATATACATAAAATTGGACAAAAACGCAAAATGCTTACTTAAGTTTTGTTTGTGAAATTAAATTCTGCGTTTCATTAATTCGAATACGAAAACTATAAATACATAATTTAATGATTATCTACTTTACACTGGATCATCACTATCGCACCTTCGTGTTTCCGAAGATAAACGAAGATTGCCGAATAGCATATCTTTAATCGTGGAACTGTACTTCCGACGGGTTTATTAATATTCTAGTATGCTTGAAAACTTAACTGACGGTCACAAAATCATTGCACAAGCTTTTTTAATACCTAATTTAAATATAAATTGAATATTTTTTCATATAAAATACACTATCAAACAATTTTTTCACAACACAGGTTGTTGTCACAGTTGGGAGCTACATTGGTTTATTTGTTGAAGATTTGCATAATCCAGTCTAAATGGTAGCAGCAGGTCGCATTATATATGGTGGTTTAATATTCATAAGTCGACTGCACCGTGTCGGATATTACTCCTTCAGATAATATACGTGCCTTTACTGTGACTTATAAAACTATAGTAGGATAGGCTTGCATAGGTTTGCAGAATCATTTAATGTTGTTTTTTTATAGCATAGGCCGGCAAACGAGCAAGTGGGTTACCTAATGGTAAGTAATATCCACCGCCCATAAACGTCTGGAATACCAGAAGCATCTTCGACGCGTTAACCGACTTTAAAAGATAGGGATAGTTAAGACATTGGAAAAGGGACAGGATTTGGGTTTCCGGATATCCCACTCACCGTACGATACGCACCAACAAGCCACTACTTCATGCCGGTTTTCTGTGAGGCAGTGGTAACAAATAAGTCGTGCCGGCCCATGCATGCTGTAGACAAAAAAAATATACAGCGTGGCTCTACTACTTAAAAAGTGTATATGCTATTGTAACTGTGATATAAAAAGTGGCTTTACGACTCCAAGATATCTCTTTAATTTTCTTATAATGCTAAGGTATTTAAACAATCGCTTAGTATGTATCTATATAAATGTATACAGCGCGTCATTAGCCTAGTAGCAGCCAGCCAAACGATTTCAACCTAAATCTGGATCGTGAGTTCAAATCTCAGGTCAGGCAATCGCAATTTGTGTTTAAGTTTTCGATTCCAAGAATCACACATGAGTTACCCGGGTTGGTAGGTATGTGAGAGGCCGTCTGGGTTGGTATCACCGCTTTCTCTATTTCTGCCGCCAAGCAACAGTGTGTAAGCACTGTTGTGTTTCGGTTTGAAGGACATTGAAGCCAGTGAAATTACTGGGCATTATGAGACTTAACATCTTATGTCTCGGGATGACGAGCGCAGTTCAATGCCATGAAGTGCTTTGTGAATGACAAAGCAAAGTTCGGCGTGGTGTTGTTTCTGTTTATGGGCAGGCGTGGCGCTTACCATTAGCCGAGCACCTCGCTCGTCTCATCGTCATTCAATCAAATAAAATACTGCACCCGGTATGGCGATAGGCTCGAACCCTACCAATCCCTGCGTCGCTTTATTCGCGTGTATGCCCCTGTGGCTTAAGTTACCGCGTGAAGAAAGCGTGAAACGAGCTCAAATGTTATTCAATACTACGACATCTGATACGCATGCTAAATATTCATTATATTTAACCGATGCAGTGTTATGAGCTATTATTAAGTAAATCAGTAGTGAGTTTAAGGCCTGTGTTATTTTGATAGATGATTTTATTAAAGTAATTTAAGTGTATTAACACATGTTTCACCACTTCTGAGTATTTACTCAGAAGTACTATAAAATATGACACGATCAAAAACAAAAGTCGCACTTTAACACGTGTCGGAAAGATGTCTAATAGGTACTTTAAAAATAGCTGTCTTATGCGTTAACTGGTTGTGAAATCTTAATCGAACATTGTGGAACAAGCCCTTAGGGAAGTTATATAATGTATACAAGAGGTAACACTTACAGAGAAAATAAATTTAAGGAAAAAATAATACATACTAATATAAAATGTAATAATAAGTGTTAATTTTCAAACAAGGTATATAGACAGACAGACAGATAAAAAAGCAGTATAACGTCACTTTTTTTCTTGCGGTTAAAGGATATATACTTAAACATCATTAAATAGGAGAAATACATATCTCAAAACGAATTTTTATTTCATAAATAAATCCTTTTCTCGGTCCCCAAGAAATGTGACCTTTATCTATCTTATATCTCATCAAAAATTCAACTATCGAACTTTATTCACTCTTCAACTTATGAAATATGTTTACAATAGAATATTGGATATCGGTCTGATAAAATCCCAGTTTGAAGGTAAAACGATTCGATAAAAAGTCGGCGTAACCTACAAACTTGGCGACCTTTCCCGACCTCTGGCCCGAGCGAGCGCGATTTAAGACTTAAGTAATTGGACCTCCGGGAGTTATAAATTTCAAGACTAATGGCATAAAATATGGTTTGTATAGTAATATAAACCATATTGCACCTGTAACTTATAAGCTAGTGGTAGGATATTCATATCCGCCCGGACAGCGACCACCGTACATATGTTGTTAAAACCTGACATAGTAACCCCACTTCTGCCAGACTATTAAGCTGTGAAATATTTTTTCTCTTTGCAATAGTTCTATAATAGTCTATTGTTGTTTGTTAAATAACACTTAATAACCCTCCTTTTCACGCATTTGGGTAAAGGTATACATTTCCCCAATAGAAACAACATTGTGTAGGGTACTTCATATGAGCAGAGAGCTGAGTTGAATTCTTTTTGAAGCACGTGCAAAAGGGACTTCAGCTATTTAAATGTAATTTTTTCACAAACTCCTACTCGCGTATGCTTTGCCTTTGAATTCTTTATTCAACAAATTAGTTTAGTGCGGGTTTTATTTTATTATTTCGTTGGTACATTTTTGTAATGAAACGTTGTCTTTTCTCAACACTAAATAAAGCGGCGGCAATGTAGGAAAAAATCGTATTCTAAGGTAGCAAAGCATAAAAGTATGGGACAAGTTGAGTATTTTGAATTGATAGCATTTTAGTAATTAGTGGCAAGTCTGTCACTTGGAAGGTGACATGAGAGCCGATGGTCTCCCAGATGAGGATGCTCAAGATAGATCGAATAAGAACGCGGACTCTGGCATTAAGACGGAATAACAGAGAGAAAGTTATAAGTCCATCACTGGAACTTTCTGACCATACGTTAATGAGCATTTGAATTTGATAGTATTATACTATAAAAGAATAATTTAATAAGGCGTGTCGTCAAAAAAAATTAACCAAAGTCCCAGTCCGGTGTCCACAATCATAATTTAATGTCATGTTTCTTTTGACGTGTTATTATAAATAGGCTTCTTAAATAACGTTCAACTTACAAAACATGCAACCATTTAATTCAATGACTTTATAAAGGACTAGATAAATCTATTTACAGCAATATAGTCAATTAAAATACTCAAACTCCGGTACGCTATCGCGAAACAAATTCATTACAATTTTATTAACATACATGTCCGTTCTAAAAGCCATGTATTTCCATATTTATAACATACAAAATGCAATGTCCGTACATACTGACACAGAAGTGGCGTAGGGTTGCCAACTTGAAAACGTCAATGCCGATACTTCCTAAAACGTCTCAAATATTGGTTTAAAGAGTTTTATCCTCATAAAATCTTACATACATATATAATATTGTATAAAATTATATAAGTTTAATTTATATTTTTCTTAAGTTTACTTTTAAATATTCTTATCTTAACACATTTTATTTTCACTAGGAAATGTACTATACAGCTGTACCTCTTCAAATAATAGAAATTTATTTCCATACTAGTTCGTATATTAAGAAGTTGAATATAAGTTTATTTCTTTAATTATTACAACGTAAAGTACAGAATATACTTATCAAACATTATACTCTGTTCCAGTCTACGAACGTTTAATGTACAAGTAGATCTCCAGCATCCCTTCACGGTAAAAACAACAAAGACGTGTTTAAAATTTACGACATAAAAATAAATTTAGTCTGTAACTTTAAGTTTTGAAAACTTAAGGGCCGTCCGTGAGCAAACGACCTTGACTGACTCGCGCCATACTGAATCGTGTACTCAGCGTGTGCAGAATATGCACGTATTTAGCGAATAATTGATTTAAAAAATCAGGCTTTGGTCTTTTCGAAAATTTAAAACGGGCAAAATATTCGTTATTAAATTGCCTATCTAGTGATGTTAATCTCATTTGATAACATTCTGTACTTTAAAAGGAGACGCACGGAATGTTTGCATTTTTCTCATTTTTATGGTTCATTTATAACGACAATTTAAAAATATATATCAGCATTAACATGAATTTGAATCGAACAAAGTAAAGCTGACAGATTGTAGAAATATATTGTATATTTTTTTAATCAATATTTATTTTAAGTAATGACTAGATAGCCGCTAAAAACATCGATCGCGCGGCGTTTTGCTCACGGAAGGCCCTTAATTCTGGAAGTTCTAATCTTTAATGGTTTCTTTTATGGTTCTTTAAAATACTCGCTTAAAACTACGGAGACTATTCTGCCCTCATACCTGCCTCAGTAACTTCTGAAAGCCATCTCGCATTTTGGATACCGAATAGTTTAACTCGGTGAGTATAAAAAAATAGTCTTTGACCTGCAACTATTAATTAGATAGATAGATGTGGAAGAGTTGAAGATAGAAAAAATCCTCTTACCTTTGTAGAAGCGGGAGTAAAAATAAAATTGTGGTGTCGTGGGACACCAGGTAGGAACGAAGTTCCTTCGGCTAATGTAGAATCGACACAAATTGCAAAAAAAGTCGTGCTCAATTTTATGTAGGTTTTCTTGATTTTTCTTTTAAATTTTGCTGATTAGTTTTTATTTAAGTACAAGAAAGTATATAGGAAATTCAGTATTTTAGGAAATAATAAATTACTTAAAATAAATAACATCGTAATTCAAATTATCAACTAAAATAACAAAATATGTCTCTTTATTTTTGTTTGACAACATAAAATTACATAGAAATAAAAAAATAGAAATAAATAAAAAAAAGACGTGTGGCACTCGGATACTGCCGCGGTAAAGCTATTGTATAGCATTTTTTATCAACTTATGTAATTATAAATAATAACGAGCTAGCGTAATCTTTTAAAAATCGAAGGAGATATAAAAATACTTCAATAACTGGCTGAATGAATTTCATTTTAAAAAAGGAACACGTCTCATTTAACGCTTTTATTCCACGCATTTTTTCCACGCATTTTTTCCACGCATTTTTCTTACGGTTATACTATCACATTTTTTTCAGTTCGGTCACGCAGCGAAATCCCTATCCCCTCCAAGCCTGCCGTAAGGAACTTCGTTCCAATAATGAATAAAAACGATGAAAGGTGGAAATAACCTACTTTACAACTGGATAACCCAAATGTAAAGCATCATATATGTTATACAAGTGGGTCCTATCATGCGAGCTGTTAAACTTGATTCCAATTATAGGAATATGCGATCAACTACCCAATTCCAGGCCACCTGGTATCCCCAAGCCAGTTGCAACTCGTGTGCTATTTTAGCTCCCTGCCCGTTAAAATATGTATTCATTTTGTGCCGGTGTATTTTGTAAAACTGTTACAAATTGTAGGGCACGTTACGTACAGTTTTATGCTATTTTCATTGCTCAAATTGTAAACACAACGTAAAACGTGACTGTATTTTAGTCCTAATATTCATAAAGTTTCGTTAGAAATTCATGAGTTCTAACGAAATGTTTATCTCGCTTGAATGTTTAAGGAAGTGCGAAAAATTCAACGAATTCGAACACAAGATTGTTCTAAAAAATTAATATATTTTCACGGTATCGCTCGTCCAGTATAATACTTTCGATTTCGTGGCATTCACTATAATACATTATGCGTGAACTTATAAAAAAAAATATACAGAAAAATTAAAAGTTTGTTTTTTGCGTCAGTTGTAAATAGAAAAATAAAATCCTTTACCATAAAATAAAATTAATACAAAAAAAAAAAATTACAACAATATTGAGTCGGTGTTTTCAATAATTGATTATTTATTAAACTGTAATAGCACCGACTCCAAATTGTTGTTTAGTTTTATTTTTAACTTTTAATCCGTTTATTATGCGGTAAAAAGTTTTTATATTAAAATCGTTTACTTTCTTCGGTAGGAACAAATTTTCGAGTAAGTGGAGTTAAGTTCTGCAAAATTGGTAAAGGGTCTACAAAAAAACAACTCGAACATAAAAGTCACGGAAAAAGCCCGGGTGTCAATAAATATCTTTTTAACTGCTCTCTCACATGCCGAAATTGCTTCTTATCCCCTAGATAAAAAATAAAGACTGTGATAAAAATTACACGTGATAAAATAAAATGTTTTATCTAATGTGTTCGCGCCGTGAAAAGTTAAGGTGTCTTTGGTGACAGCGACTAGCGGGGTAGTACGCGGCAGCGGGATAGCGCAAAACCACGCGTAGAACAATGTTCTCGAAGGAGGTGTAAGATTTGTCTGGGAAATTCGGGAGACTACTCTAGTAGTTTCAGTAGTAAGCTAAGTTTTTTATGACATATCTGGGAAACTAGAGGATCACCTGTGATGGTAAGCGATCTCCACCGCCTATGATTATCCACAATACCAAAAGAATAATATATCGTTGCCGAACTTATAAGAAAGTAGTAGGGATTACCTATGGACTTATTGGCAAAATTCACCTGTAAGAGCGTTCCTTCAACCTATATCGTTCGCGAACTACACAAGACTGTTAAGCTTAATAGTTGTACGTAACTGAAGAGATTATCGTAACAGTTATGAAGCACACATCATAGCGATTAATTCCTCTTACTACGACTGGCATGGCGATTATGATCGACGAAGCACGTAAATGTTGAGCCGTATGATTGTTTTTGATTTAACGACTTGCATGCTCGTTTATTTCCTTGGCTCCTCATTTCGCCAGCCAATTGGCACCGTGGCCAAAATATTTTTTTCCATCGTCGCTATCTATCCCACCGGTCATCGCATCATTAATAATAATAATACTTTATTGCACACACAATTACAGAGAGATAATAAAAACAAATGTACCAAGAAATTACCCTTGAAGTGTACAAAGGGCGGTCTTATTACTTTAAGCGATTTCTACAAAGGGCGGTCTTATCGCTTTAAGCAATTTCTGCCAAACAACCATCCCGCATCATTTTCCGCTGCAAACGAGGACACGGCCTAACACTTCAGGCCATGGTCTTGAGCCGCGGCTGCACTGTAATATTCCGAGTGCCATATGTATGTATGTGTCACACCTTATAATAATTGTCATGCTTTGTTACTTTGTTTTTTTGCTCGTGTGATTACATTGGAATATCTTGCTATATAGCGATAAAATATTATTCTTTCCGTAGAAGCTCGTTTTATTATGTATGGACTTTGATATAAATATTAATATCCAAATTAGACTCGTGAATAAAGTAAATCGTAATAATGGTCAAAATAATGGAATGTCTTGTAATTATTATAATTAGTGGTCGCGTAGTGGTCAAAATTCGACCTCTATAATCATTATTTCTTTTTTGTTTTGAGCATTTGACGTAATCGTTAACTGTGAGATTGTATATTAACAATGATGGTCTTATTACAAATGTATTCTAACTTTAATCTAAGTTTATATTAGCCGATTTGTATAGGTTACCATAGTTACTAGTTGAATGTTTTATTTTATTTAATTTAATGCATTTTTATGGATATTATATTTAAAGACTGCTGATGGTTTTCCAAATAAAATAAAAAACAGCACTACATCTCCCTGTAAACTTTAAGTATGCAAAATCTTATACTCTGTGCGCGCAATAATCTTAAAATGGGGAACAAAATTTTCTCCTCACGTATTTATGTATAGAAGATACCTGAAAAAATACTAAAGTCTAATCCTATTTAAATTACTATCGTCTAAGGACAGCCTTGACGTCACGTTGTACGAAAAACGTGTTGAGCATAAACAATAAACGACAACAAAGTTGGGCTAACTTTAATTTCTTTGTAACAAAGTCCGGAGGCAAAACTAATAAAGCGCGTCAAACTGTAAAATAGCTTTAAAAATGGATGTATAAATCTTATTTTTTACTTTAAAAATTACTTGTCATATTTACAATATTTTTTAAACGCGTGGCACATTTTTCTGCCCCCAAGCAACACTGTAAACACTGTTGCGTTTCGGTTTGAATGATATAGAAGCCGGTAAAATTACTGGGCCTTATGACACTTAACATCTTATATCTCGGGATGATAAACGCAGTTCAGCAGTCCATCGTTTCTTATTGGAGTATTGAAATGCACTATATAATAATATGTAAGGTGACCACTAAATATCAGCGTTGTTGTGGTACGCTCCATAGAACAGCAGTACGCTGAGTTGTCACCTGCCTGTCACAGTCACGACACGATATTCCAAAACTCGAAGATATAGGAATCACTCACTGTAAAATTTATTGTGTTTTGTGACTAATATATATTGCCTTTCTTTCTTTTTTCTTACACTATGAAGAAACGGTGTGCGACATTGTTAGCACTACAATTCGACCGTTTGGAATAAAAGGGTTCCATATAACATTTTTTTTAAATGATTTTTTAACGTTTTTACGTTACGTAAAAACGTTAAAATATCATTTAAAAAAAAATGATAGACGGAACCCTTTTATGCCAAACGGTCGAATTACTACCAAAAAGAATAGTGAAACAGGATTTATTAAAAAGGAATTTCTCACTTAATTTACCGAGGTCCGAGTATACAATACAATACGTATTAAAGTCAGCGTGGAACTCGCATTTAATCGCCAGTGTAACTAAACTTAAATATATCAAATGTAACATCGGTAACAGACAGTGCCTCGCGTGTGGACGCGGCTTAAATCACGGCTCGGCACCGCCCGTCGCCCGAGAACGTGTTATAAATGGCTTTTAGTTATGAGTATAGCGATATTTCTGTATAGAACCAACACTACAATATTAGAACAAGTATTTTTCATGAGCCTATTATGTCTCACTGCAGGGTAAATGCCACCACTTTTTTATTATTATTTAATTGAATGACGAGACTAGCCAATCATTCGCCTAATGGTAAGCGCCACGCCGGTCCATAAACAGAAGCAACGCTGCACAGAACATTGAATTGCAAAGCACAATTTAACGACAAGATGTGAAGTGTCATAATGCTCAGTAATTTCAATGGTTTCAATGCCATTGAAACCGAAACACAACAGTACTTACACACCGTTGCTTGGCGGCAGAAATAGACAAAGCGGTGATACCAACCCAGACGCTCTCGCATATGAGGGACCTACCACCTTGTTATATATACGCGTACATTATTCTTTAACGGATAGGCCTCTAGAAAACTAATAAACTGAAACTTTATGTGGTAGCATGTTGTACCGACCGTACTTAGATCGGTGCGGAGATGATAAATCTCTTTTAATTTTGTTTCTTAAGGTTCCGATGCTAAAGCTAAGTATCTAAGCCCTTATTATTTAATATTGTTTAGTGAATTGACCAATCTGATGGTACGTAAAGTACAGTCTAAAACCGACGACCACAATTTTTTTTACACAACATTTTCCTAATTGGGTTCGATCCTAACACCCAGGCACACATCTTTGCGAAGTTACGCATGTGTTCATTGTTAATTATTGTTTGCTACAATGGTGAAGGAAAACATCGTGAGGAAATTCGCGTATCTGAGAATGCGTCATAAGGAATTTAAAGATATGTGAAGACTAACAGTTTTGTCTCGGTGCGAGAATCGAACCTGCGGCCTCTCGCTTAGCAACCGGCTACCCAACCAGTACGCCACGGAGGCTGTCGTGGGTTAGTATATTATATAGAATTGATTTTACCTTATTTTTTGTTTTGTAAATTGTTTAGTTTTCTCCGTTCATTAGCTCTTTCCATTTCAAGGGATATTTTTTTTACAAATAACAAAAGTCGAATTGCGAGTTTCCATCGGGTTAAAAAAAATAAGCACGCTGACTGACGTGGAGCTGAGCAAAAGCCAATTAAAATGGGAAATTAAGCGGATATTTATTAGCGCAAGCCGGGAAAGGGGGAGAGAAAAGATATCGTTCGCTTTTACACTCAGCTGTGTATTGAAAATACACCTTTGCGGTATTTTTAACCCTTGATGATAAAGAGGCGTGTTTTATATTTTTTATTAGCCTGAATGACGAAACGAGCAGGTTGCTCGTCTAATGATAAGAGCCACACCTGCCGGACACAGCACTACGCAGAACAGCAAGCTATATCACGTATTCTGCGAGACAGCGGTTATTATCCAGTTCGAGTCAAGCGAGTTCAAGCTAGTGAAAAATCCGTCTACAGCGTTGCTCCAGCACTTAACATAAGCTGTTATTATAAGCTGCTTATTATTCAACAGCATCGCAACTTAAGTGGAAAGTCCTAAGCGTGGTACTATATTGTAATATGCATTCTGTCGCATGCGCTAATTAAATGCTATTGTTGCCATTCGTGGAGCGGTATGTATAACTATTCTGCAAATTACAAAAAGCATTGTTCTTTATAACAATCGTTTCTAAAGAAAATGAACTATAAGTCGTATAATAATATATTTCTATGGGGCTAATGGTGCTAGTTAGCTTTTACGTCTACGATAACGAGACCCCATTAATATTATGTATAAATGTCACATATATTTTTTTCTTTCTGCCTGGCTTCTCGGCTTATTACCAGGGTCCGCCTTCCCATCATGATTTGATGATGGGTTTGGTATTATATTATGGTGTCACAGATTTTTGCCAATTTGTGTTGCACGAAATAAATATTTTTTCTTTCTTTTTCTACTGTAAGCGCAATGCAGTGCCATTAAGTACTTTATAATTCAATATTCTGATTAGTGTTGCCACTGTTCGATGTACGGTAGACGTCGCCTTTACCATTAGGAGAATAAGCGATTCTTTAAATATATTTCATTTTGCGTTCCGATAAATTAAAAAATGTATACTCGTATACTAAATAAACACAAGTATACTTTAAATATGATTTTTTCCCAACATGTTCATTTTAAAAGCTAAATAAATTATTATGTTTTTTGTTCTGTGTACATAATTAAAACAAGGCATAAAACAATAATCTGATATTTTAGTTACTTTTTTAAAACTACTAAATGTTTGGATGGTTCAGTTTGCTCTACGTTTGATGTTTCCAATTACGTGAACACATATTTTGCAGGTGTACATGATACCTCTGTAATCAATACAGGACGGTAACATATTGTGCAGATATGTTATTTGCCCGCTAATTGAATATTCAAAGTAGCCACATGTGGGATGTTCGTGTCCCGTAACCATTATGCGCCGCATGCAGCGTCCTAGCCATTCTGGCACCGGTGAACAAAAAAAAAAATTGTATGTAATTTGAGTGTGAAATATACAGGAATTAGGACTAAAATGTTTGTAAAAAGCATTTTCTTGTAGCAAGCGCCCGTACATTAAATTAATTATCCAGGACTTTTTCAAACCGGTATTTTATATTTATTCTTTTGATTGACATGACAACGTAATATGGTAGGATATCAATAGCAATACCACGCAAAAACACTTCCCTTTTTGATATTTTTGTCACATAGGTTAGCAAACGAGCAAGTGTGAGGGAGTATGGCTTTAGACCTCCAGATATCTCGCTTACCTTATGAAACGGAAGAGCAAGCCTCCATTTCACGTGGGTTTTTTGTGTCATAGTGGAACTAACCTGGTTGAGCCGATTGTTATTTGTATATGACATTTATAACCTTTAAGGATAACTGCCGTTCAATTTATTTAATAAATAAATGGTACTTTGCCTACTTAGTTACTACCTGCGTATAATCCATATTATAGCCGAAAGCATTCTCGTGTTCAGCTCTAACGTGTTCTCATTAAAATTAATTTGTGTACTTATAATTCAAGATTCACGCCGCGCCGTGGGAATTGTTTTATGTTTATTTAAATATGTTATTAACATCTACGCAACGTAACAACGAAATGGCGCGCTTTTAAAAGAATGCTACAATAATTAATATGTTTTATGCCTTGTGTTATAATTATTACAATAAAACTATTAAGTCGCGACTAGGTTTATGTGTAATTTGATTTTTTTAGCTTTCTGGATTGTAAAATTAGTTTTTTTTTATTACTAGAGGAAACTATGGAATACTTCTATTTTTTATCGAGGTTTTGGACAAGTAGTAATTCTGAAAATTATGAATATTTGTTTCAGTACAGTCAACCTGGGTAACTTTAGCTTTCAATGTAACATTGACTCACTAACTTGTATTTGAACGTTTAATTTTTTCTCTGCTTACTAAATCACTGTATAATAATAAGTTGTTTAATCTATGAAGGTAAAAAGTGTTTTTGAACAAAACCTGCAGTGACATTTGATATTTGTCAAATATATATTTATTTCTCATCATTCAAAATTTTGGCGGTAAATAGAGTTAAAAATAAACTTGCTAAAAAGTTGTGTATAGCAGTTACTACAGAAGAACTACAGAAGGCGAGTTCAGTTTTATGTTGAAGAATCATATGTTTTTTATGTAATAACACTGAAATATCCCGCGATATTGATAGATTTTTTAAAAAATCTTTAATAATCTTCGATCCGTTTCATTTTCAGACCATTTGGGGTAACATTAGCTCGGTGCGAGGACAGACAATGCGTGAAAATTTCAATTATGCAAAAAAGTTTTGAAGGGTGGAAGTGGCCATCAAAGCTTGACATATTTAATTGTCACCCCCAAAATTTAGTTAGTCGATTTGGAGGATCTAAAATCACAAAGCGAGGCGATTCTTATGCGATTGATGATCAATTTCTATACATGGTATGGGGGGAATTGAGAGCCGATATTATGTTTCTTTTTTATATGTGATTGAGTTTGTTTTATTATTTTTTATTATTTTAGCCATTGCTCAATGATTATAAGTACATCAAAACCTGATTAATACAATAATAACTTGATTTAAGAGGTCCATTAAATAGAAGTTGATTTCGATAAACCAGGCAGTTTAATATTGTATTAATATGGCAACCCTACGTTGCCACTAAAAAGGAGATAGTGATATAAACGAAATGTATTGTTTTTATCAATATGACAAGCTAATCTTACCGAGGAGTAAAAAAAACTACATAAATTTCAACAACTCCTCATACTTATTAATGTTACCCAATTGTCAGTGTAACTTTGGCTCACCAAATTTTTGGTAATTTAAGGGTCTTTTATTTATCGTTTTGATATATAATATAGAAATTTAGATTATAAAGGCCAATATCCCACTAGAAACACTCATTTATGACAAATAACAATAAAAGTAAATCCGTACTACTATAAATTACCTCTAAAGTGAGCCAAAATTACCCAGGTTGACTGTACTGCAGATATTATAGCGGTTTAATTTATAATCGATAACAAAGTGAGCCAATTAAAATTAAATATTTCAATTAAATTTATAAAATATAAATAATGCTATATTTTTTATCTGAGGCAAATAAGCCGTCTTCGGGCATTCAATATAGTCATACTTTTAATATTGATTTGAATATAAAAGTATTATTTTAAACTTGCAATACAAGCCGCGAGATACCGAATATAGAATTTTAGGGATGGACGAATGCACGTTTAAATATAGAATAATAAATATGAAATAACAGTTGACAATTTAACATATAAGCATGGTAACCCTATACTAAATTGAAACCATTAAAATAACATTTAGATTTTAACATCTTTTAATTAAAGCACTTTCGTGTCTTGCCGCGTGATAGTTTTATCCGAAACGATATTCCAATTATTGGACTAAGTGGATCAAATGTGGTTCTAACGTTTTTATGTTCAATGGGGTTAGAAGTGAAATAGTGCCCCAAATATGAAATAGTTTTATTTACGATAAGACTTGCTTGTTGCATTATGTTTTAAAAAGCTAGTCTGTCTATGGTTGAGAAAGTAAAAGTATTGGGCAAATTTTTACGAACTTAGATTTTTTAGTCGAGGCCGGGGAATGAGCAAGTGGTTTACATAATGGTAAGTAATTCCCACCGCCCATATACACTCACAATATGATAAGAATCGCGGATACATTATCGATCTTAAGAAAATTACCGGGGACTGAGATTAGGAAGTGAGAATTGGGCCTCCGGAATCTATTTGGCCGTAAGAAAAGCACCAGCAAGTAAATCGGCGAAAATAAAAACATCTATGCTTGATACTACGTATATATCTGACTAAAGCCTCTCCTCTCATTCAGTTGAGGATGCCCGTGCCCAGTAGTGGGACGTATTATTATTATTTTAGTATCAGACCGACCGTCCGCGCTGTCAGAATTCCCACCAAAACTCATAAGCTTTTTTATCAATATTTTTTGTCAAAATAATGGTACTTAATGTCAACGATGTACAGTTATTGGCAATAAAAAATATTTATTGGCACGACTGTTATAATCTAGACCCGTTTTAGAATAGGTAATAAAGGTAATGCGGCTAGAACACCTGCGTGGTCGTGTCGCCGCTGACATTATGTAAACGGCACAATAATACGAGTAGTATGTAATTAAATTTCGTATATATGTATGGTTTTAATTGCGGTTTTGCTATACACATACAGAATACATATAAAAATAGCTAAATTACAATGGGTTGTGCCCTTCTGCCACCTGAAAGAGTTTGAACTTGGCATAGATTAGGTCAACATAGAGAAGAATGGCGTAAAACAGAGAATGCTTATGCCCTGTAGTGGGCGCATAAAACTATGAATAAAATGTGAATTGAAGGACATAAGTTTCAAGTGGTACATCCACGCAGTAGACCGATTTGTCTTCAGCATAAATTGGCTCGACTGGGTTGATACCACTTTAAAAAAAAAGGCAATGTAAAGTAACGTGTTGTTGCGTTTCGTATAATCTATATATCACTAAAGTATATAAACTTTATGGCAAAGTCATGTTTACGACTTACTGCCATATCCCATAACACCCACATAAGCTAATTCACCACATAAAGACTTTCAGAACGTACGTAAATACGTTTCCAGCGGTGTAATTAAAGCCTCGGGCGAAATCATATAAGTCAACAAAACGCGCCCTGTCAGATAAACGGGTTGGGAAGCTGTTCATAGCTGGGGATTGTTTCAAAACTGTGTGTTTTAACTGACTTTGAAAAAACGAGGAGGTTTTCAATTCGAATTTCGACGGGTATTATTTAATTTTTGTCGTAAATATTCTAAACGTCGTTTTCGAAATGTAGAAGTGTTGTAAGATAACTGGTAAGATATTTATATTCGCCCGGATTCCCTCTCCGGAGAGGGAAGAAGCATTTATACAGGCCGGCATGACTCTGGTGACCACCGATAAACTCATTGTTTGTTGGTGGTCGCTGGTTTTTGGATTACACTACGCTTACCATCAGGTGTAGTGTAGTCAATTTGTCATGCTCCGATGAAAAAAAAGGTGACCCACTTGCTCGTTTGCCAAAAAATGCCATAAAATTTCTCGTAGTACCCAGTAAATTGACTTTATTCTACTGACTAATTGACTCGATTCGATTCTAAAACAATTATAAATTAACTCGACATGTCATTAAAAATGTTATCCTGCATTAGATTGACGTCATGAGACAGACGTTAGAACCGAAGAAGTCTAGCCATTTAGACTTATCTAGGCCAATCAAAGCATTAAACAAGACGGTTTATTACAAAATTATGGCCAGATGTTTTACCGCTAGATTTAAAACGACGTTTATACATTATCTTTAATAAATGCTTGTAAATGTGATTGATCGATGGACTACTGTCGAAACAGTGAGTCTACCGACAGTTTTATTGCCGTTCTACTTGTCGTAAACGTAGTGTTAGATTTATAGGGTAAATTTAACTGGATAGTATGGACATGTTTACCAACCTTTGAATTTTAATCTTTACTTTGTATGTACCTTATTGTACTGATAATAATTGTACCTATTGTAACTTGTTTTTGTTTAAAATAAATCTTGTTTATATTTTATTGACTTTGCGAAATTAGAATTTGAAATTCGATTCTGAATTTGAATAAGACGTATATTCTTCTGTATCTTCTTTCTTCTTTAAAAACAGTCACATACATAGTCCTGACCCCACAGTAAGACAAGAGTCTTGTGTCGTAGGTATATTCGTTCCGGCGAGTCGCGTTCTGAGATTAACCAGTGTATATAGTCTATTACTTTTAGGCCGGCATAATTGTGGTAAGTAAGTAAGAACGCGACGACTCTTGACGGCCGACATTACATTTAGACTGTACTTGCCACCAGGTTCAGTGTAGTCACATATCTGTGCTAAGATGTAATAATGTTGTATTGTGAATAGAAAAATTGTTTTTTTTTAATAGTTATCAGTTACAGACATAGATCTGACCCCTCAGCAAGATACAAGTCTTGTATCACGGATTTCAGGAACTACGAGAAACTCTGTTTCACAACACACAGACTTGAAACAAAAACAAAAGATTAGATATAAAACGCCGCATAAAATTATTTCATTGCATTTGGTACTCATTAAGTATATTTTTAATACGTAATTCCGCTATATTTTTAGAATTCCATTTTAGTGTTTGACCTTCACGCTGTGCAGGTTTTCACCTCAATCTACCGCTTCGCTAAAGGTTGGCCGAATTTATAATTGACCTATTTCTAGAAATTTCATGTTTAATTATAAGCAGTAAATGTTTCTAGAAATCTTGATATAGTAGTGAATGTAAAGTATAACCATTATATGTTATTTACTTTCATCATCATCATCATCATCTGCCACAGGACGTCCACTGCTGAACAAAGGCCTCCCCCAAAGATTTCCAAACCGACCTGTTGGAAGCGGCCTGCATCCAGCGACTTCCTGCGACCTTTATTAGTTCGTCTGTCCACCTTGTAGGATTTACTTACTTTACTTTACTTTTACTTTACGCTCTAATATTTTTACCTTTACTAGAACTGTTAACTAATAATAATATCTGTAATAGCACAGAATAGAGTAGCGATAGCTAAGCTGGGTTTGGTACGGACTGTCTAGATGACTGTCGCAGGTTCGAAACCAGCTCTAAAAGCGTGCACCTTTGACTTTTAATGTGTGTTTTAATAGTTAATTATTGCAAGTTTAAACGATGAAGGAAACCTGTATACCTGGGAATTTCTCCATATGAATTTGAAAGCTGTGTAAAGTCTGCCAAGCCGCATTAGGCCAATATCGGAAAATTCGTGTGATTTTTTCAAAACGAAAACCCAAAACTGGTTGGTCTACGTGGGATGAACCCAGAAGCTTACGGTTTCTCAGCCTTCCTCTCTGGCTTAACTACATGCATTATATAATACGATCT
This sequence comes from Amorpha juglandis, assembly GCA_949126905.1. NCBI lineage: Eukaryota > Metazoa > Arthropoda > Insecta > Lepidoptera > Sphingidae > Amorpha > Amorpha juglandis. Next base: position 5,250,771 of record OX421368.1, read on the forward strand.
ATGTTAACTCATTTAACTTGAATGATAGATCACATTTACACGGACACTGTTCAATAGTTTACGTCCGCTGTGACCGATCGCCTGTCATTGTGAACACATGTCCCACTAATAATATAATTTCACCCGCATTCGAGTAACTTTGCCACATAACGTAATTTGGGATAATGCCAAAATATAATTCATTACTTAACTTCGTGTTCAGGTGAAATTGGCTCCAAGCCAAAGATCGAAGGACGGTAATCAACACGAAATTTAAAAAAAAATATTTAAAGCACAGCTATGCCATTGTCTTTTAAGAATGTTATTACTCGTACAATGTGACGCAAATTTTCGATTTTTTTTTTGCGATATTAAATCATTGGAGTGTTTGCGTTTGAAGGATTGTACATATTTGCAGTACTATTTGATTTTTAAGAGCACTATCTAAGTGCCTAACCAGTTTGGCGACGCGAAAAAATGCTTACATCTTACGGTGGGTATCTTACCTGAAGATTTTTCACTAAATCACCAGAACCGCGACGCCAAAAAAATCTAAATCCTGTAATAGGAATCTCATAGTCTATCTGGCTGCGAAGCGATAGCGTTTTAATGAGAACGGGTTTAACATTTAGCAATGAGGCAATCAATTCCTCCAGAGTGAAATGTTATTAAACATACAGCAGAAAGAAGCTTAAATTAGTGGTAATTAATGTCGGGTGCGTGCCCTAGCGCCGGATGAGCGTAATCATCGTAATTATTTCAAGGGCACGAGCCACGAGCCACGAATGTATCCGCATGCGTACACCGGCACCGCACAGTCTGCGAGCGCAGCCGTGCGTCCGCTGCGGCGAACATAGATACAATTTCAGAACGACTAGCCAGCTACTTATATGAAATTATACAATTTTATCCTACTTCCTTCCTACTATCCTACTAATATTATAAACGCGAAAGTTTGTAAGTATGGATCGATGGATGGATGTATGTTTGTTACTCTTTCACGTAAAAACTAATAAATAGATTTTATACATCAGAATAAGACATAGGCTACTTTTTATCCCGAGAAAAGCAGATCACGTGGGCGGAGCCGCGAGCAAAAGCTAGTCTAAACTAATATAACGAGGAATGATTTGTATTTTTGTTTGTATCTAATAAACTTAAAAACTACTAGGACGATTTCTTTCTCCATTAGAATCTTACGTTATCCCTGATGAACATAGGCTACTTTTTATCCCGGAAAAAGCAGACCACGCGGGCGGAGCCGCGAGGAAAAGCTAGTAGTGAATATACACTATATTCCACCGTCGAATGCATATATCTAGTTCTACTATAGACTTAAGCCCACATTTACACATAATCTAATACGATTTACGCGATAATTTATCAGAAACCTGTCATTTATAAGGCTGCGTCATGCATTTTGACTACAAGAACCGTATTATGCGACCTCGTAAAACAGTTTTCTGTTACACATGTCTCATGAGAAACTGCCTGCATGGAAATATGGCTTCAAAGGACCTAGACAAAGTGAAATTTATATAAGTTTAGTCTGGTGGAGTAAGATGTAATCCTCACATTAGCAGAAAAAATCGATATCTCTTCTGGATAGTAGTCGTAACACGTTTTACCGACAAGTAGGCTTCACAAGGTCCCTCGTATGCGAGAGTCTGAGTTGGTACGATCGCTTCGGCTATTTCTGCCACCAAGGCCAAGCAGTGTGTAAGCACCGTTACGTTTCGATTTAAAGGACATTGAAGCCAGCGAAATTACTGGGCATTATGACACTTAACGTGTTGTGTTTCGGGATGTATGTATATATACATGCATGTTATAGGTAACTCAAACTTCTGTATGGTGTTGATACTGTTCAAAAATAAAAACATACCATCACCCGTATTATTAGTATCTCCAAACTCCATACAATCGTAGCAATTTCAGAAGTCGCGTACAATATAATATTTCATACAATTAAAGGACTTCTAAATGTGTTGTTATAATACGAGCGAGCAGTGATCATTAAAGTCATTATCGTTAGTTACCCTATTACGAAGTTGTTATTATGTGTGCCGCTCTCTTTGTAGACAAATTATGTCTATATTGTGGAGTAATTTTTAAAAATGTTTTATACGACAGATATTGTAACATAACATTATACGTTTTTGTGTACCTTTACTAGTTATTCTTATAATATTTTGTTATAAAGAATTTACAATATTTAATAATAATATTAGCTTTATATTATACACATCCCAATGCTGGGCACGGGCCTCCTCTACTGAATGAGAAGTGTGAGGCCGCTACGTTTGCGTAATGCGGGTGGACAGACTTCACATACCTTCGTTTTTTTAAGGAGGAATTCTCGAGTATGCAAGTTTTAAAGTCAGTCATGCTCTTGGGGTTGATTTCGAATCTATGACTTTCGTCTCGGTAGTCCATACCATTCCCCGCTGAGCTATCGATCACTATGGCAGGTTTTAACACCTGTGTACAGTGTGTGTACGGTGGTCGCTATACGGGCGGATATGAATATCCTACCACCAGCAAATCCTCCTAATTTTATACAAGATAATAACAAAAATAAATGTATTATTAGATGTAAAATAATACCGCAGACGGCAGCCTGTCTCGTGCCGTCAGTCGGCTGTCACAGTAGAGTGCGCCCAGCCTTGAACCTGCGTCCGGGCCGTCGCACTCGCACATTGTGCCAATGTAATGTAATATGTATTTGTTGGCTGTAATAATTACAACGAGCCGTTTAGCATTATTCCTAGGTATTCAACACTGTGACATTGCGTGTATCTACGAGTATCGTAATCTAATGTAATATATTTTAAGGCACTCAAGCGGTTGTCGGTTTGTTTAATATTATTCGTTACTACATTTGCATAATAATACAGGGCAGTTAAATCTAACTATCACCAGGGGTGTATGAGGGTCCAGGGCCGTCTGAGGCCATACCAAGACCCTTGGGCAGCCTGAGTTTAGGGCCTTTACAGATAGCGATTATCTAAAAAGTACGTTTTCATGTATCAATCATCTTTATGGTAACCATATATAAAAATATCGTCATTGACTTTCGATTTTTTGGAATCTTTTAGCCTGGGGACTTTAGGCCTGTGTTTCTGCAGTTCTTGCAGTTCTGCGCTTGGATTCTAATCATAGGAAGAGAACAAATAAGATTAACGACAAAGTCGATTCAGTGATTTTTAGCCGAAGACCCTGTACATAAAAAAGTTTCCGCATATTAGGGCATTTCATCAAACGGCTAATCCCACAAACGGACTGCGGCTTGTATATATAGAAGCAGAATGTTTTTAGTTGAACGTTTCAGAAGTATTTTAATAAGTGGTCTTATATTAGAACGGCGACAGTAATTGACATAAGCCGTGGTTATTATCGTGCAGATGGGAGAGCTCGCATGCTCTAACGAGACTGACCATGGGGTTATTGATATCACAGAGTGTTATAAGGCCTGAGGCTCTATAGAAAGAAAGAAACAAAGAAAGAAAAAAATATTATTGGACTAGACACATGCTGGTGGGAGGATACTTGTATCCGACCGGATAGCGACCACCGTACACTGGTACTAAAACCTGCCATAGTGGCCCACCTTGTGTGGGTCACGTTCCAGAGTCAGCCAGTGTATATCGAGTTCTCCCCAGGGGGCTTGCCCCCTGATCCTAGCCCTTTTCCCATCCCTTTTTCCTTCCCCTCCCCCTTGACCCTTTGGCAGGCCGCATGATCTTGCCGACCTACGATGGACACATTGTTTATCGTTGGTCGACACTATTCTTGGATTGCGCTACACTTACCATCAGGTGTAGCGTAGTCACTTTACCGAGCCCGTATAAAAAAAAAACACAAAATAGTTATCTTTTACATACATCATAACAAGACCACACCAGGATTGAGGATAGTTAGACCAATAACATGACTCCCCATTCAGCTTTATGCTGAAATACAGCCTTAGCTGTACTAAGCCGCTGATTTTCAATGGGAAGAAAATCTGAGTGACGTATGGCTATGGTATAAATCCGCAATGGAGACTTTCGGAACATACATAGAGTATATTATATATAGAATAGCCATGACAATATTAATATTTTTAATATAAATTAGTACCACAAAGATTATTTTTAAGTAAAAACGTATAAGAAAAATGATTTATTTTTCCTATTTATTATGGTTCCTAGATTATTGATGTTAAAAAGTAATAAAAATCACTAAAAAAGTAGATCAGTACTCCAATATAACAAGTGGCAATTATAAAAAAATATTCCCATTTTCATGCAACCTTAATCATAGTATTGTATATAGGTACAAATATTATCATTGTAATGGATATTCTGATATATGTATGTTACAATAGATTAAATAAAAGTATTTAAAAGCGGACCAATCATGTACTTATACAGAAACCTACACTTAGTAAAGAGCTCACTTATATCTTTTTGAATATGATTAATAATCTACCTAGAAACAGCATTGTACCCGTGCAATGCTCAAAATTATTCAAAATGTTATGTTCACCATTTTAAAATGTTATTCAAAATGGTGTCGATACTGTTTAAAAGCCTAGCAAGGCGAGCGATGTGCACTTCTCGTCATTCAGTTGTAAAATCTTTCTCTCATAATACGTCTACAAAACAAAGTGAAACCCATTATTAACACACCTTGACAGCCTCCGTGGCGCAACGGGCGAGTAGCCGGCTGTGAAGCGAGAGGCCGCGGGTTCGATCCCCGCACCGAGACAAATGTTTGTGTGATCCACAAATATATGTCTCGGTGCCTGGGTGTTGTGAGACCGAAAGTCTCTCGTAGTTCCTGATACCCACGACACAAGACTCGTATCTTACTGTGGGGTCAGGTCTATGTATGTGACTGTTAGCGTGGCTCTACCTAAAAATCATAAACACACTTCAGCAAATATCTTAAACGTACATCAAAATGTAATAAAGTAATAACCCCTAGACGCACGGTCGGCCGTATAGAAATACTGCAGCGATAAAAGGTCTATAAAACATTTTTACGTCATCCTTTTGCGATAGGCCACGGAATCGATAGCACATTCAACTCCAACACTATCTGAATAGTGTGAAAGTTGTAAGTTGCTATAAATTGATATATAGTTTTCATTCAACATGGCTACTTTAATGCTTTGGAAAGGGTTGAGTATGACGTGTGATGGATAGTAGGTCTAGTACGAGTTACAATTACGTTCATACTTTGCGAATTTGTATTAAATTACTATTATCGGAGAAACTATTTTTTTATTGATTGCCCATAAACAGAAGCAACACCACACATAACTTTGAATTACAAAGTACTGCATAGCACTGAATTGCGCTCGACACACCGAGACATAAGATATTAAGTCTCATAATGTCCGGTAATTTCACTGGCTTCAATGTCCTTCAAACCGAAACACAAGTGCTTACACTGTTGCTTGGCGCCAGAACTAGACGGCGCGGTGGTATGAACCCAGACGGCCTCTCGCATACGTGAGACCTGCCACCTTGTAATTCACTAGTAATTCATACTGTAAAATAGGAAAGAATTGCTCGAGAACTAATTTCGTATTCGACTAATATAATGTATACAGTTAATTTAAATAAGAATAAGAAAATATTTTTTTAATATCATATAATGTGTGAGATATTCGGTGGAATAAATGAACATCCCCTTCCCAATGCCTTAATTATCCCTTTCCTTTAAGGTCGTCAACGCATCCATGATTTTGTAGGTATTATGGACGTTCATAGACGGTGGCGAGCACGGACCATCAGGTAACCCACTTGCTTGTTCGCCGGTCAATGCTATAAAAATATATCATTGATTGACACTGTGAGTATTTTGAGTATTGCTGCCTAAAATTCTATTTGATAAGTATTTTTTTTACTTGGTGATAAATAGCTTTAAAAATCAAAACCATAAACACGTAACGTATGACGTCATCAGTCATCAGAACCCAACCGGTTCACGGTTGATTGATCGGCGTGTCATTACAGGCGTTATATAATTGAAAGATAAGCCTTTTATTTGTAAAATAATTTTAGTTGACAGCCTCCGTGGCGCAGCGGGCGAGTAGCCGGCTGTGAAGCGAGAGGCCGCGGGTTCGATCCCCGCACCGAGACAAACGTTTGTGGGATCCACAAATATTTGTTTCGGGGTCTGGGTGTTGTGAGACCGAAAGTCTCTCGTAGTTCCTGATACCCACGACACTAGACTCGTATCTTACTGTGGGGTCAGGACTATATGTGTGACTGTTGGGTGTATTTATTTTATTTTATTTAGTTAGGCGACATTTTTACGCTTTGCGTGCCACGTCGCAATGTTTTTGGCTACAAGCCAAAACGTATGTGAAATAAATAGCGAACTGTTATGGTTAAACACACGAATGTTGACATTCGGTGATCCGTATCTGCAGTAGGCATTTCTTATATTTAGAACGTCTGATTCATTTGTGTTCAAAAGGAACGTGATGAAAATAGCGTTTGTTTTGTAACATAAAAATATCAACTATGTAGCGATTTATAAAACAAAATGACGAGGTCCCTCTCTTAATAGTGTCACGTTGCCCATTCATAGAGAGAATTTTGTTATATGGCCTAGAGGCACGAGATCACTTACCATCAGGTGACCCACTTGCTCGATTGCCTATGCTATAAAAAAAGTGTGTTCAAGGATTCCACTGTCATGGAACTTGCCACCTGGTAAGATGAATTCACCTGGCGTGGTGATTAATTATTTGCGGATTACGCAAAATAGTTATTTTAGTGCTGACATTTTGTTAACTAAACCAGGTCATACTTGCTATTGCAAGTAATTTTTTCTTGGTTATTAGGCCTAGTGAAATTGCTCTAAAGCATTTCTGTAACCAGGGTAGGGTCAGCAAAATAATATAGGAAGCGCCCAGACAAGCAAAAAAAAATTTTTTTTTTTTGTTTACTCATGACATACTTAATTAAATAAAAACGCATTGATGGAATTCTTGGAACATGATGATAATTTATTACTTTAATAATTCTAACCGAAGGTTCAAAATTCGGGTCAGGTAAAATTATATTGGGTTTTTCTATCACGAAATATTCAGTGCCGACTCCGGGCTCCGGTATGGCGTTAGGATCGCCCCCTATTACATCATGGGACGGAAATAAGCTTGTTGCAATGTGGGTGTACTGGTAACACCTCTGCCTACCCCTTCGGAGATTACAGGCGTTGGTACTAATTGTAATTAAACGGCTGAACAGATTTTGTTCACACATAAACCAAGACCACACGAACATAAGAAACATTAAGAATCAAACAAAAAAACCATTCAAATGGTTTCTCTTTTCTGTCGTACACTCTCGACAGAGTGGTCGTGATGATGATGAGCGATGTAGGGTTACCGATAGTTAGTCCTTCGATACAGAAACCTTTGCAATGCGTCTCTACCGACTTCGTTTGGTTGCATCACTTAAGCATATCACAATGGAACAAATGGTTTTAAATAGGTCCATTCGTTTAGGCGCTTCGATGCCATAGACTGATACACATACACGTACATACACACACAAGGGAGAGAAATAGACAAAGAGGAAAAATCATGTAATACTTGTAACACCCCTCTTTGAAATAAAACAAATTAACGGAGTGGACTCTGCCGTGACCACGAAGACTGAAAAGCTTTCGAAAAGTCGGGACCAAAATTAGAATAAAAAACCGCGATAAAATTAGTTTTATTAAATGTAAGAAATCATTACCCCTCATTTTTGTTGTACGTTAAAATGTTTCAGTCCTATGTTTTCATACGCGATCCCCTCACTAGGCAAGCCTATATCGAAAAGTGTCCTGTACTGTAATTTTCGATTAAAATAAAATTTAAAGATTTACAATTAACTTATAGCTTTCAATTACGTCGGGCAATTATTTAATCCTTGGTCAGGCGTAAATTAGAAGGGATTGGGGTCACGTTGACAGGTGACACTGTTCATGATGAAGGTACACTGTTGACCCCCAAACACTACCCTTAATGACTCGCACAACACTATAGAACAAAGAGATACGGGTCGGCGCAAACTACTGCCTCGGTAGATTGTGTCAACCTTCATTTGTGTACGGTAATGGTAAATAAGACTAGATATGTGCTTCGTGAATGCATTGTGTAATTTCAGTAAGGGACACGTTAATTTAAATGTTAAATAATTGTATAGTGGCGTAGTTTTTTTTTATTTGATTGAATGACGAGACGTGCAAGGCGCTCGCCTGATAGTAAGCGCCACGCCTGCCCATAAACAAAAGCAACACCAAATAGAACTTTGAATTACAAAGCACTGCATGGCACTGAACTGCGCTCGTCACCCCGAGACATATGATGCTAAGTCTCATAATGCCCAGTAATTTCATAGGCTTCTATGTACTTCAAGCCGAAACACTATAGTGCTTACACACTGTTGCTTGGCGGCAGAAATTATTAGCTTGAATGACCAAAGTCGTGGCGCTTACCATCAGGCAAGAGACATTCTGGGTTTGTCAAAATTAATGAAAAAAAAAAATTAATTAAAAACTTGTAGTCCTGATTTTAAACACTGCCTAATAGTTGTTTTAAACGAAGTTAGTGATTTAATTTACGGCATGTTAATTTAAGTCGATAAAGTCGCCGTTCAGCTCTTACTTTACGTATTTAAAAATGTGGATGCTTTACACGCTGTGTATCTTTTGCTATTTTATTTGCTGTTCCTAAGATGAGGTTTGTTGCAGGTCAAATATGCGGTGGTCACTGCTGCGGTCGAGGTCGCGAGGTGCGCCTGCGTGTAGCGCTGCGGAGGATGGCGGAGGAAAGCGCTGCAGTGTCCACACGACGGACAGCTGAACTGATGCTGTCCACCAGGCGAACGCTACAAGGTAAATTAACATCAGGATAGTACTGAAAGGAGTTAACACCAAAACTCCAACAAGACCTTGAAATCGACCGCACCTGTGTTTCATCGTTCTTGTAAAAATAACTTGAGAATTAATTATACTTGACACTGGCTAAATGCATAATACTGCGAAAGCCATAAATAAAAAGAAGAAGAAATTAACATCAATCCGAGGAAACCAGTCGATGCCAAGCTGGTTTAATTTGGCATAACTGGTGTAATCCTAGTAATGAAATCCGTTATGAAACCGTACTCTCGATTAAACATCATATAGCGGAGTCAATCGCACGGAGTACACGACTTAGTAGGTTAAGACATTATGGAGAAACCCTAGTTTATGGATCCAATGACGCTAAGTCCTGATACAGTTTATGAAAACGTTCTGGCATAAATATACTTACTTTTTAACCGACGAAAAAAAACGTAGGAGTGCTTTGCTGTGCTTTTTGGTGCTTATTCTCGAAACAGTGGGCATTTCCGAAGCACCGGTAGACATCAATGTACTGTGTTTTATTATTGAGACGTGTTTTAATCCAGATCCTGGTCTACTCATGTGCCAAATTTAATTCAATTCGGACCAGTCACTGTGGTGTCATTGATTTATTAAACATTCGTATTTTCAAACTCACAAACTTACACAAAACACCCAACATTCACGTTTTTTATCAGTACAGTAAAATCAAAATTAAGTGATCGAAAATACAGTTTGCCTCTAGAATAGCTTTAACAATTTTATTCAGTGAACCAGTCGAAGTTATGACATCGAGTACGACCACAGAGTGGACACGACGCGATCTATCGACAAAAGCTTTTAGCCGTAATTCCAATTCGATCTAAATCTGATGTTATTTATCACAATCTATGTCATCAAGGTTGATGTAGGTTATAGATATATGTTGAGAGTGTATATTATTTTAAAACACGCATTTTAGACTCGTGTGATTGTTGAACTGAAGCATTTACAACATGAACATGATGTTTAATGGGATCAGAAAGCATCTCTGATATCTACATTAATCCAAGCAAAGTCTTGACTGAATCATAGGAGCCTAGCGTAATAAATAGTAATTCTAAATTTAGAAGTAGTATGGGTAACAGATTGTAAGCATTTTTATGAAAGGATTTCTCGAAATACAACCGCTAAACAAAGAAAGGGAAAATTCTGTATGGGAAATAACACTTTAAAAGTCAGAGTTACTTCACAAGGACAAAGCCACGAGCAAGTGTTAGCAAATAAATAAACTTACAGTTCGACGCTCGATGCATTATACTTATGCGTGCCACAAGCCACTGGCCACATCGTACATATTAAACCCATTCAATATTATATATTATTCGAAGTTAGTACAATCAATCTTTCCGTGTCAGTCCCCACGCTTTTAATTAATTAGTCACACAAAACCGAACGTAAAGGGAAAATGAAACTGAAATATTACTGGCAATCAGATAAATGGAATGATAAAGTAAAAGCGAACGTTATCACACCCGTGGTGACTTCACTAGACATTGAGAAATATGCCGCCAAATAAAACTCTTTTAATGTCGACTTGCTCGCGCCCTTTCGTTTGAAATAGGAATTCGGCTTTCAAAAGTGATGGATTTTTTTTCTTCGTCAATGCGAGGTTGTGTGTGCACTGGCTGGCTTAATATCTCCCAGAACGTATGCTTATTGCACTAGCCTAAAGGTCGCGTAAAAATTATTATTCGTTTGCGAGTAGCGATAGTTTTTTTTTGGCAGCCTGGTGCTATCCTGGCTTAATTCCAGGGCCGTCGTTCTATTGTGATTTATCGGTGAATTTGAGGGATCTATGAAACTTTTGATTTAAGACGTGAGACGACCCACCACCGTCTGACCCTTACAACCCACAATGGGAACCAAGCTTCGCCATTGCGTCGTCCGGTACTACGTGCAGGGGCTTTGGGTCAAATATGTTGGCCCACTTACACCCCACCAGCCCCCAAACTTCAGTCACCCAATTAAAGGTGGATTATTTTCTTCAAATTTAAATGGACCAACTTTCAACCTAACCTAACCCTATTCAGTATGGAAACCACGGTTTTTTATCCTAGAAAATACCATTGAAATAGATTTACTCAAGCGGCGAGTCCTACGTTACAACAGTTAATTTTATCATTCGTGTAGTCCAATGGCATATAATTTAGCTGTCGACCACTTACAAGGGCTTGTCAAGTTACGCACATCATTATAGTGTACAATGCTACCAAGATTAGCCAAAGCAAACACGAGACATGAATTATCCGACACGACATATATTATGTTTAAAAATTATAGTTTAAAAAACTAAAAAACAATGGTTAAGCGCTTACGATTAGACGAGCAATCTATTCGTTTCATTATGAAGGCAATAAAAAAAAATGCTATACGTAATATGCCACTCCTGTAGCACACCATAGAGTATAGACAGTCAATGGACTTTTAGTATAATGCCATATACGGCACTGACATAATTTTTTCGTTGTATCATCAGGTAAAATAACAATTAAAATATTGCATGTGAAAAGCAACTGAATACCGAAGGTTGACAACAATAAAATTTATATAATTCTTCGCCGTTGTTAACTTTCACTACTGTAAAATTTGCAGTAGTGGTAACGTAGGGACCATCACATTCTAACTCAACTAAAACTCTATTCATCTCACTCCTTCCTCAGCGAATATCAACGCAAATTCACTACAAATTAAATAATTATAATCAATATTGTAACCCACGTAATATTATTTACGCCATAAGTTTACTCACTTCTCAGACACAGTTTCAAGGTGAAATTTTCAATTAACGTAACCGTAATTAAAGTGACTTGAGAGAAATCTATTCACCATATTCGAGGCTCCGAGGCTTTCCTCTAACTTCATTATAAATACAAGGAGAAGTTTAAACAATGTTTAGATCTGAAAGGGATTGTAACGTAAAGTAACTTATAAGAAAATATGATTTGTAATATATAAACCGCTGAGGTTTGGATGAAATTCTACTGAATTTGTCGATACCCAATTGTAAGTAGTTATCTTATTAAGATGGAATAGCTGAAGTAAGGCATTCCTCAGTATTGAATTGTATTTACAAAAAAAAAACAATTTTAATATAAATATAGATATAAATTACTAAAAGCAAAAACAATATTGTAATCTATATAACCTTCACATTGTATTATCCTTAACATTGTATTATTAGCATGTAAGCATTTTGGAAAGTAATAAAATAAAAATATTAAATCAGAATTATTGATCACCTTCTCCGTTGGAGTCGGTTAAAAAATAGCTCTAAAGTAAACAATCAACTGATTATTTTTAGGAGTTATAAAAAAAACAAATATTATCGAATAGATCACTCGAATGTTTACACAACATAAAGCAAACAGAATAAGGCCAGATGAATGAATGAGTGTTTATTTTATATCATTGGTATAATTAGGACGATATTACCAGATGTGAGTTATCATAATGAGAGATCACCCGCAACTCCCCTACGTACTTAAAACAATAAATACAGTATACGAGGGGTTCAATACGGATTAATAATCCTTCTTATCCCATGGGGTACGTTATGCACAAGAAAAGGAAGCGATATAAAACTTTTTCGCAATAACTATATATCTCCATTGTCACATAGACCGTCTAACAGGTGGATTAACTTGAAAATGTCGTAGTTAATGCAATAAAACTCAAAACCATAATCATTTCTTGTACTACAATGTTTAGTTTAATTGATAAATGTTTCCCAGAAGTTCCAGATATAAAAAGAAATTTGCAACAAATCTCTGAAAAACTCAATACATTTTTGTATCTTTCCACTTATATATAGATATAAGTTATGTCTAACAGTTTACTTCTACGATTATTTAACACCCTGACGTGTTAATTTAATAAAGCTACTTACTTACTTTCCGATAAAGATAAGGCCAAATGCTGCTTAGGCCGTTCTTGAGCTCGAGCCATAATTTTGGTTTTAATTAGTTATAAGCCAAAATTATGGCTCGAATAGTTAGCTATCAGATTTCTTACATCTCGTCAACAAGTTCACTCAAGCTAAAATAATAATAAACATAGGGTAAACGCATATGGAAATAACCGTAAACCCTTCGACACTTGTCGGCAAATTGGGCGCTCGGGACCCTTTGTCACGACGCATAAACAGTTTATAATAACCGTTAATGATGCTTCAGTTAATAGCATCTAATAATAACCATAAGTACCTTAAAGTTATTACTGTGGTTACCAAGCCTTATTATACGACGACATAATGTTTGTTAATCTGATCTTGAAATGAAATGTCTGGGCCTTAATATAGTTACGTATGGATAGATAATTATCAAAACTCTATAAAAGTGTTTTTAAAATTACGTAATGTTTTCTAAAATATGAACTGATTCAATTAAACTACATATTACCAAATTCAATGAAAATATGGATATATATCCTGAATCTACTCGAATATTCATTTCAAATATATTATAAAATCGGACACAATAAAAACGAAAATTGTAACTATAAAATTCAATGCTTACATACTTCCCTGTTAATATAATATTAAACGGCGCAAATAACATAAAACGCTGCCAAGATGGTCTAGTATAAATTTAATATTTCGCATATCGATTATACGACCATAAATCGATTCAATATAAATTTTATGTGCAAATAAAAGTAATGCGTGTCACCATTAAGTTGCTGATGGTATGCGTCGTTAGCGGTCTTTCGGTTTCTTGCATTCACCAGTAAAGTTAAATTTGTAATGTGCCTACAAGAAACCTGATATTTTGTGCCAGTTGTCTTTGAATGCATCAGAGTGAATTGATGAAACATACTCGTACTAGGAATAATGTTTGGCTGCTCTGTGCTCGTTATTTTTAAACAACGGTAGGTAATAAGTTTGTGTGAAATTATTAATTAACGAGATATAAATCGAGGTGCAATGTTTTTTTCCTTATTTACATGTATTTAAATGTGAAAATGGTGCTGCACCCACAGTTCGCTGAACTTATTGCAGTCCCATGACTATCGTCATGTGATAGAGCCTATCGTCCAAACCGTAAAAAAAATATCCAAGCTAACAAGGTAAATGTGTGATATTTCAAATCGAACAGTCAAACAGAAATTACCCGACCTGGGATTTGAACACAAGACCTCACAGTTACTCAGCCTAAATATGCTGCCATTAGAATAATGAGGAGAATATTCATAATTAGGATAAAATTTCAATAATTATCAAATGTCTATGATGCTCACGTACAGAATATGTTTTGGCCGTGCTATGATAAAAAAAATCGTGACAAGTGTTAACATATAATTGAAACACTCGCGTACTATGAATTAAAAAAAAAGCGTTAACCATACTAATTACCGCTAACTGACTACAACTGCGGATGAGAAAGATGTCTTAATCTACCGTGTTAAGAACATTAACTCGGATGTGTTATGTGTATAATAGTAATTGACATGCATTCGGTCAGTGTAATATGATGGGTCACTTATAGATGTAAGGGGACGGTCTTCGTGGCGCAATAGGCGAGCTGGCTGTGAAGTAAGAAGCTGCGGGTTCGATTCCCGCACGGCGACAAATCTTTGTGTGACCCACAAATATTTGGTTCGGTTATTATGGTATGTGTTTTTTTGGGGACGGTCACGGGAAAAATCTTTCACCATTAGAGTCCTACATTATCCATGATGAATATAGGCTACTTTTTATCCCGAAAAAAACAGATCACGCGGACGGAGTCTCGAGGAAAAGCTAGTGTTTATATAAACACAAAAAATATGTAAAATATTACATAACTATCCCACAAACAGAGGGCAACTCATAACAACACGACAAGTGGGGACACTCGCAACAGCAATATACCGCGGCAGTGGCAATGAGAGACCTATGCAAACACAATCCTGTTAAATATTGCACCGCTTATTGCACGACACTAGCTACAACTTTACCACTTACCAACTTCTCGTGAAAACTTTGCAGAACAGTCATTTGGAAGTCCCCGGATATGTTTTTGTACCAATTGCAAAATATTCTTATTCTTATAAAACGCTGTTCTTTACAAGTCATAACGTTTAATATAATATCTTGAATATATTTAAAAGAAAAGCTTTTCTAATAAACTACATTATGACTTCGAACTTAAAATTCAGGCATATTTTTTTGTGCTATCAATCAATATTTATTTTTATATTATGTCATAAAACTGATACCTCATCTCCAAGTAATTAACCCCAAAACCTACCATATGTTCCGATTCAAAAGATCCGCAGAGCTAACAATCATTATCCGAAAAGAATGGCGGCGGGTGCGTCGACCTTTTTACCAACAACTATAAAACAATGAGCCACTTCCAACCCCGAGCTTCTGAGAGGAAATAATCAAAGTGTGCTCGACAGTGAGGGCTGCCTTTTATACCATTGTCCCAGAGTGCCTGGGGCCTGGGACCACCGACGCGCTCTCATTAGAGCACTAAAATAATTTACCTTTGTACTCCGCGCCGCATATTAACGATAAAACATTTTCATATTAATAGAGGCTTTTCTGTATCGCTTGAGGGTATCGATTATCGCACTTTGGCAGTCTCCGATAAATGTATAGGATAAAAAACGGCCAAGTGCGAGACGGATTCGTGCACTGAAGTTTCTATAACCATACACTATACTTACATATAATGTATGGCATATACACATACACTTTACTTATTAACCGACTTCAATAAAGCAGGTTCTCAATTCGATTGTTTTTTTTTTGCTTTTTACAGTTTAGTTGCGATGTGGTGCCATATAAATTTAGTTCAGATCTGCTCTGCCGGTATGGAGTAAAAATAAAACTATTCAAAAGTTAACAGCATACTAGTCGCGAGTTATTGTATTGGTATTTAATGCCACAACTACCTACTCTACCTTTTTGACAAATTACATTTATAAAGAAAACTTTTAACAATATAAAAACCTAACTGCCACAGGCAGTTAGGACCCCTCAGTGAGGAAGGAACCTCCTCACAATGCGTGCCGTGTTTAATAAACCACCTTCTGAATCTGGCTGTCGCCCCAACGGCGAATTGAGAGTCTCTGGAGGTGTTGGTCGAAGCTTTTACGTTTGAGTACATCTTGCCGCGCTCGCCCCTTGATACGCTTGCAGTCTGGCCAAACATTGTATTGTCCGGAGTTTAAAAAAGTTTATCTTTTGAACTATCTTCCTATCTACACCGACATCTATTATCGTCACGTCGCGGCCGCGTCGCTTCCTGCATTGCGCTTGCAGGTCGAACGATCAGAAAACGTAGGATTCGAAATAAGGTTACCTTAGCACCTATTTATAAGGAACCCAAAAAATGTAACCACCTAAATTAAAATGGTAGAAGAAACCCATTTTTAATTCTCCACCTAATAAGCAAATCGTAGGTACAATTCACCCTATGAATTTGGGCGAATAAATAAGGCCCAGAAAAATTAAAATTCCAAAAATTATAATTCTTGGCCCTCGAATAAGGCAATATAAAAACATTTAGGCATTTGAAATTCAACGAGTCGTAAAACGAACGAGGAGGCGACTGTAAATTGTGTAGAATAAATAGCATTCGAAGAATTTTGCATAAAATATCAACATTTGCGAAAATTTTCCAGAACCTTCTTAAATTCTACATTTAATCTCTTTAGAATTACGAGTGCTTTTTTTTCAGTGCAAATTCGGTAATATTTTTGGACAAGTCCCTGGTCAAAGATAGCCCTTTGACATCATTTTATAAGTTGATCGAGTAAGGAAATAACATCATCATTGTAGATGGTGATGGCCTCATTAGATTAAATCCAGTTGAGGACCATTCGGGATTCGACAAGGCAGACAATTTTGAAACTGCTAATTTAACAGTCTGCTATAATGAATACTAATATATTTCTGAGACGCTTTTACCTACCATTTGCCAATAAATACGATCGTCTATCTTCGTAGCACCTCAAATTTGTTATACGCCGGCGCAGCTAATCTATATCGGTATCGATTATAACTGCAGAACATAAATACTAAGGAACGAACTCATCAGCGGAAACAACCTCTACAATTTGCATAAATGAGTAATTAGGTAATCCAGCACCGACAATCCGCTGCAATTTATGATTCTTTAACTCGATTATATTACGCCAAAGCGAAACAGCTACGAGAAAAGTGTCTAATTATTTTAATGAAAGTAAAGTATCGTTTCGTGGAGTTAATTCCAATGCTAAGTTAATTTTAGTGTACCTTTTTCAAAGAGTCTTATTAATCTTTACTGGAGTTGCTGATTTTCTCAAGAATTTTTTAAAAGACGTCAGTTTATTATAGTCATTTGTTCATATTTTCACCTCGATTTAGGTGTGATAAAAAATGAATGGATGAACTGGTTTGTGAGATTTACTGATATGTAAATTGGAACGGTGTTAATCCCACAAATCTGCAGCAAAGCCTACGGTGTATACTGTTACTTATGTACATATTGGACCTAACTTATAAAATATGTTACATATGCACAAATTTGTCTCTTTTTAGCGTCATGGTAAAACGCGTTGACAATCAGTCCAAAAATATAACAACTGAAAGTATATAGGAAAAAATATTTTTAGGCATATTATTAATTTCTGTTGTATTTTTTTCCATTGTTGGAACATTATCTCATTACCCTACTACATATCAAACTGTATTTTATGAAACATTCCACCAGTTTTTAAAATGAAATTTGGTCACATACACAGTCATCACCTGGGTTAGCCTGTATCGTGGGTATCAGAAACTGGGGACTTGCGATCCCACAACAACCAGATCCAAATTAATATTTGTAGAACAAATAAACATTTGTAGGAATGGGACCCACACTCATTTTACAGCCGGCTGCTCACCCACTGTGCCATAAAGGCTTTTTTAGAATATTCGTCCTTTAGAAGCAGACCAAATAAAAAGACGAAAAGACAGACGAACAGACAGAAGATGACGAGCTCAAGCTTAGTAATAAGGCACTCTTTGGGTTCGAAATCCAAAGAAACCAAACAAAAAATTAATTCTCAAATATTTTTAGCACAAAATGTATATTTTTTAGGAGGGTCTGAGCGTCTAGAGGTCCATTAACAGCCACTGGAAAGACGAACGACTGTTATTATTTATTGTACCATCGAGCCGTCATGAAACACTGAATGCCAGGGATTTACACTGGAAATACGGTCATGAACCGCCATCCATCCACGTCTCGCTGTGTTAATGTCGAACAGAAATCCAACGCTGAGTGCAGCCATAATTGACGTGAACATTAATTGAGTTTTTAAATATTTATAGCTGTGTAGTTCTGCTGCTATTATTGTATTAAAAGTTCATTCGTTGTATGTTTCAATAAGTACAGGTATATGGTTTGTAACATGTTATTGTATTTACCCACTTGTACGTCCGACCTAAGAAACTATTCTTCGAGGCTTCTTACACTACCATCTCGTGATTGTTGTTGTAAACTAATTCGTCAGCTATCTAATAAACAAATGAAACACGCAAAAACTACATACAATTTGTTAATAACGACGGTTATATAAAATATGTCGCTATGGCTACAAAAGTATCCTTGGACGTACAACCCACCTTTTTTTTTGGCTAGAAAAGTATCCTTGGACGTGCAAGTGGTTACTAGGTATTAAGTTGTGGAAGGTTGTCTGCTTAGGTACCACCATTGTTAACATTTCTGCCACCAAGCAGAAATATGTAAGCACTATTGTATTCTGGTTTGAAGAACATTGACATTTGACACTAGTGAAATTACTGAAAATAAATTACGAGACTTTTGACATTATTCTTCAAACATATCTAAGGACCATCTCGATATAACCTGCTTTCAAACAAAAAAAACGCAATCAAGATCAACCTATTCGTTCAAGCGCTATGATGACACATACACACGCACAGATAAAGGGTTCAAACTGTATAGGTGCTACGTTCCTCGTAAGCGAGAGGCCTTCTGGTTTAGTACTATTGGTTTGTGTATTTGTGACGCCAAGCAGCAATGTGTAAGCACTAATGTGATTCCGTTTAAAGCAAATTGAAATCAATTAAATTACTGGGCATTATGAGACTTAACAACATATCTCAGAGTGGCGAACGCATTTTCTTATAATTTTATTACTACACTACATGTTTAATCATTTTTCATTGGTACATAAGCCAAGCCGTAGCCGTGAGGTAACAGGTTCAAAGCCAGATCAAATGAATTGTTGAATAAGTTTTTCGACTCATTTGTTCCACCTATGATTCAACTTGTGTCGGATTATGAAATCTCTCTTGCTACCATTTTGAAATTATGCGAGTTTTATCCAGTATTGTGTAACCTTTTAGGAGAATCTTACTCTAAATATATAGAAGGCATCTCTATGGCATATACGTTGAATATACATCTCTTAGTATACACGAGCCGAATTCAATTTAGGCGTGTTTCAATCTAACATGAAGTTGAATGTATCTACATCGAGTATACATAAGAGGCTTTTCGTCGAGGACCAGATCAAAGGCTTTTCACTCCTATACATTGCACGATATATATTTTATACGGGCACTTAAGACCTTAAAACAATCGTGATTTAACTCTTCATGACTGATAATTTGTTTTGGCTAAATTTTATGTATCTATATTTTGCTGGTGGGAGGATACTTGTATCCGACCGGATAGCGACCACCGTACACTGGTACTAAAACCTGCCATAGTGGCCCACCTCGTGTGGGTCGCGTTCCAGGGTCAGCCAGTGTATATCCGGTTCTCCCCAGGGGGCTTGCCCCCTGATCCTAACCCTTTTTCCTTCCCCTCCCCCTTGGCCCTTTAGCAGGCCGGCATGATCTTGCCGACCTACGATGGACACATTGTTTATCGTTGGTCGACACTATTCTTGGATTGCGCTACACTTACCATCAGGTGTAGTGTAGTCACTTTGCCGAGCCAGGATAACAAAAAATTGGTGTGTGTCGTGGGACACCAGGTAGGAACGAAGTTCCTTCGGCTAATGTAGAATCGACACAAATTGTAAAAAATACAAATTATCAACTAAAATAACAAAATAAAAAAAGACGTGTAGCACTCGGAGACTGCCGCGGTAAAGCTATTGTATAGCATTTTTTATCAACATAATATGTAATTATAAATAATAACGAGCTAGCGTAATCTTTTAAAAATCGAAGGAGATATAAAAATACTTCAAGTATAACTGGCTGAATGAATTTCATTTTAAAAACTGATTGAGCTGAAATTCGCACACAATTTTGGTGCAGGCAAAAAGGAACTAACGCTGGCTGGTTATGCGGCGCTTTTAACGCTTTTTTCTTACGCTTTTTTCTTACGGTTTTACTATCACATTTTTTTCAGTTCGGTCACGCAGCAAAATCCCTATCCCCTCCAAGCCTGCCGTAAGGAACTTCGTTCCAAAAAACTGTGTTTTACGAGGTGGTAAGTCCCGCATTTGCGAGCGCAGTCTGGGTTGGTACTACCGTCTTGTCTATTACTGTCTTATTTAAATTTGTTGACATTATGATGCTAAACGTCTTATTTCTAGAAGTGATATACGCAGTCCAGTGCTATGCAGTGGTTTGTGCTGCAAAGCATTGTGTGGCATTGCTTTAGTCATTCAAGCTAAAAAAAGCCTATTTATATGCTCTTTTTTTTTGTTCACAATCGTTTGTTATATATTTTTAAACGATTTCATAAAAGGAGTTGATTCTGTATTGTGCGCTTACATAATATGAAAATTTGTTTATCTGATTTCTTAAATTACTAAATCCGAATTGTAGACAACAACTGCATGCGTTAGAGACACGCCATATTACAAACGCAACAGACATCGCCGATATTCCATTTTCAAATTTCAAAAAAATCTTATTCAAATGCTTGAGAACGAAAGACGATTAGTTATAGGGGCCTTTAATACTACGACGAACGGAAAAGAATCGATACCATACTAATATTTAAAAATAGAAGACTTGTTGTTCCATTCTGTCGTAGTATGGGTGAGGCGTTAGTTACAAGCTAACTTTTCATTCCTTTATTTAACGCACTGTCTCTATCATAACGATAAACAATTTCAAAGTCTTATTTAATTAAACTTATCTCGATCCGTCGTCTATCACTGAGTATAATATTATGTTCTTAATATCTCCGAGTGGAATGCAGCGAGACGTTGATCTGGCCGTCACAGCATTCCTTTAGATAACGTCTACAGGACAGCACTACAAGCACCGGAATGTTTGCTCACTCAGTGTATTTACATAGGTTACGTTAAATAACTTTAATTTATAACACAAACTTCGTGTATTGGGTAAGGAGGTGTTGCACAACGTAGGTACACGCTCCCCGCCGCCGGCACTAGATTTAGTTATGCTAAGATATGTGTAACGTAACAAGATATTCTCATTACGGGAACGATCCCGTGTTATATTATACAGTACTGATTGTTTCCATGAAACTAAGTTTTGTAGTATATCATAATGTTTTCGGGCTCTGCGAATTGGCTTTTCCAATCATATAGGTTCATTTACTTGAACGATGTAAGATTCATATTTTTTTATCTATTATCATTTCATCATCCTGCTACTAATCATAAATGGGGAAGTTTGGATATTTGTGAGTTTATGATTTTTTTCTTAACGGATACTAGTATTCATATGGATCAGTAAATATATCGTCACTCCAACATACATACTAATAGTTAATTAGTATAGTTATCATTTCTTTTCTTCTTCTATGCTAGATCTAATATGCCATCAGTATATACAAATACGCTTTCCCGTATCGTTTTAATATAGCTATTGTCAAACAATTTTATTCTAGTCAGAATTGAGAATACCTAAAAGCTATTGATAGCCATTTAAATCATAATACCCGTAATTTACTTTACTTGAAAAATAGTTTTTAAGCATTATGTTTTTTGCAGAACACCTAGTGGGGCTATCACACAAGTCGCAGAATAAAACAGCACTGCTGTTCGCGCAAGTATATCGAGGACACGCGACCCGAACCCATGCACCCATTTCAACTGTTTACGAAGACATCCGAATGCTGCTCCGATCGAACTCCGAACGCGACATCGCGGACAGCTTGAACTCGCGACCGCCGAAAGACCTGGTCGCCAGTACAAGGAAGTTCTTTAGAGACATATTCCCGGTGGCGTATCAGAATGTACTCAAACTGGACTCGAAGCAATTCACTCCGGAGTATGAAGTTTGTTTGAAAGACGCTTACGATGCGGTGCGGCCCTTTGGAGAGGTGCCACAACAGGTACCTATTTTATGTATTTACTTTCGATTAAAATTATACGTACTCGTGTTACTAGAAGATTTATTTGAATCAAACATGCAACCAAAAGGGACTCAGTTACTCGTATTATATATCTTAGTTTTAATAAATTTGAATTGATTAATATTAATCACTAAGAATGAATTATAATATGTTTTAATCGGAGTGATTGCGTTGTTGCATTCATTATATTTTTTTTTTATTAGCCCTGTATTATACATGTCCCACTGCTAGGCACGGGCCTCCTCTACTGAATGAGAGGGGATAGGCCTTAGTCCACCACGCTGGCCTAATGCGGGTTGGCAGACTTCACATACCTTCGAAAAATCTTATCGAGTTCTCAGGTATGCAGGTTTCCTCACGATGTTTCCTTCACCGTCAAAGCAAGCGATAATTAACAATTAATATACACGTAACTTAGAAAAGTCAGAGGTGTATGCTTTTGGGGCTGGTTTCGAACCTGCGACTTTCGTCTCGACAGTCCGTACCACTCCCCGCTGAGCTATCGCTCAGCTGGGAGTGGTACGGACTGTCGAGACGCTGCTTCCTTCATTATAAAATATCTCAACCAAATTATTTAAGATCTTTGCTATTTGTTGCATAAAACTTTTAACACGTCAAAACATTACCTTTAATAAAGTGGTAATGTTTAAACACATCCACACATGCAAATACCAGTAATAATAAACTTGTTCCAGCTCGGCATATCATTATCGCATTCGCTGGAAGCGGCACGAGTCCTCCTGGAGATGCTGACGGTGGGCGCCGGGGCGTTGTCCACGACGGAACACGTTTTGTCCAACGCCAATGAGGAGTGCTCCAACAAGTTGCTGAAGGCTGGAGGCTGCGCTCGCTGCGGGGGACATGACGCGAGACCCTGTCGGAATTACTGCCTTAATGTTGCTAGAGGGTTAGTAAACTTGCATTTATTTGAATTATGGATGGATAGTACAAAACAACTCTTGAAACCAGATTAAACTGGTGAGGTACGATCTAGTTGAAGGAATTCTTGAGTTAATAGCTTGTAATATAATTCTAACCAGAATTGTAAAAATGCGCTTGTCAGAGAATATCAAGATGGATTTCTCCCTTTCTTTATGTATGCCTGGCAATATCCTGTGTTAATGCCACGGTTCGCCCATCTGCTAAGACGCCTCCATCCACATCCGCCTGAGCATCATTTGTAATGAGACCATTGGCTCTCGTCTCCCCTTCTAATGCGTCAAGCCAGCGCTTTTGGGTCGTTTACGGAATAATACCCCGGTCCTGGTACGATTTGGCTCTAGCACAGGCATTTGCAACATACATAATGTAGTGTATTGATGTAATTGTCTATGTGTCTTGTAATAATATATTGTCACGCGCAATGGAGACTGGTTTGAAATGTCAGTTCAATTACACGTTTGTAACGGAAACATCGTTTTATTATATATCTTCCAAATATTACATTGGCGACGAGGATGGGATTAATTAATAAATAATTAATTAATTAATAATAAATTAATCAATTCCAGACTCCGATTATTTCGTGATAGAAAACCGCAATTTAACATTTACCCGACGAGAGGATCGAACCCGAGACCTAAGCACAGCAATCGTACCGCGTACGCAACACAATTGCGCCACCGAGGAAGTGGTTATATACCCCTTTGTTTTTCTCAACGTAACTCATCTTAATATCAAATTGCTTGTAGAAAAAGAAGCGGGCACATTTGGATTAGATTTTCTTTCCAAAATTGATGGCATTAAAAGGACTCTTAATATTACAAACGTAGGTACGTACCTATTAGCTGTTGCCGGTACAATATATAGAGCAGTGAAATTTTTAAGAAGATCTGTAACAGTTAGATCTTACAATTATGCTAAGTACAAATGAATATAATTATAAGTACATGATTGAAATTGCGGTACATTCTTATCTTATCTGATACTCGGACGGCGGAACGTCTTACTCGCCCAACAAACTAAGCGCATTATCTATTAATAGAAGTCAGAAGTGCCACCACAATCTAGAAAGTCCAGTTTAATCCACAATTTATAATGACTCGACAAACTTTAAAGAGCTCCATTACTCCACTGCTAATTAGTTTCGTGCTTCAAGTCGAAAATGTAGAATAAAATAACTTTCGTGAAACTTACAAGAATCCTACAAGCGTTTAAAAACTTGAAAATTGCCTTGCGAACACGACTCGCGGCGTTAATTAAGCAAAAGTGACTAATTAAAGTACATCGAGTCTCATTTCTTTATA
This sequence comes from Amorpha juglandis, assembly GCA_949126905.1. NCBI lineage: Eukaryota > Metazoa > Arthropoda > Insecta > Lepidoptera > Sphingidae > Amorpha > Amorpha juglandis. The sequence continues at coordinate 5,275,183 of OX421368.1, forward strand.
GAAAATTACTGCAATGAGCTCTAATCGTGTAATGTGGCAGTCTGTGGGAAGCAGCGTAGTTTACCCGCAAATAACTCACCGAGCGCGTTGTTCGTATATAAGCGCTTGAAAGCAGCTTACGTCTAATGCGAAGTAGTGATAAGTATTCTCTAACGAGAGTATTAATCACAGTTTTCGATACTGCTCCAAACTTTGATGATCAATGACGATTTCTTACGTTTACGCGAATGTTACACATTGAAGTAAAACAAATTTAAACGTCGGGACAAAAATAAAATAAAAAACCGCGATAAAATCCGTTTTAATTCGTTTTATTATTAATGATCCGTCATTGACGAATCAAATATATTCGTAATTTTTTGGCTGATTGACAAATGGCATCATCACTTTAATCAAAAGACTACAGCTTATCAAATAATTGACCTAATTTGGTTTAGAAATAAACTGAAGTGTTATGCTGTATTAAAACGAATTATTAGGTCTTAGGTTTTCCATACAAAGAAAGGAGATGTTTTAGGAATCTATGAATGAATCATGATGTGATAGGAAGCGAGCGTATCGCCTTACCGTGCACAATTCCAGACTCCGGGCTGATACTGAGCATTTAAAATATCACTTTAATTAGAAAACTCCAATATCACTTTACCCAACCCGGGTATCGAAGACGAGCCCTCAGCAGCTTAGGCTGTCGAACCGCGTATGCAATACAACTGCGCCAGTGAAGTCATGTTTAGTGTTTAAATATGTTTAAGGATCATTGTGCAAGTTGGTTTTAAATAATTCGACTTTTTAATTACATACGATAGGTACATTGTGACAAACTCAAGTACGCCAGCATGACATATTATGAATTTATTACAAATAGCTTTTCCTCGCGGCTCCGCCCGCGTGATCTGCTTTTTCCTGGATGAAAAGTAACCTATGTCTCGTCCCGATCGGTTTAAAATTGACAAAGTTTCATACAAACTTTCATCCCCTATTTTATCCCCTTGGGGGTAGAATTTATCAAAATCCTTTCTTAGCGGATGCCTACGTCATAACATCTACCTGCATGCCAATTTTCAGCCCGATCCCTCCAGTGGTTTGGGCTGTGCGTTGATAGATCACTATGTCAGTCAGTCAGTCGGTCACTTTTGAGTTTTATATATTTAGATAATCTTTTTGTACCCTTATAATATATGCATATAAGACTTTTTTCTAATAAAATAAACTTAGAACCATTGAAAGAAAACTAGGTCTAAAGATGTAAGATTAGACACGGTTTGTGAGACTTCAATGGACTCCAATAAGAAATTCTGTTAACACGAAACCCAACAGAAAAGTCCTTTACTTTTACAAGATAATATCTTAACATTTATTTTCTTATTCTCTCTTTTATTGAAGAATTTCTTTTAAAAGGCGCAACTTGAAACGGGCATAATTACATCTAGTAGTCCTTTTTACTTGTTGCAATAAATAATTTATTTGAACGAACAGAAAGCTCTTTTAATTTATAGTTAAGCTATAGTCTCAGTATTTTTGATTAATAAATAAAGAAATAAAAGGGTCTGAAATTTTGAAGAGCTATATAATTTTCTATCCCCATTTCTGTTTTCGTCATACTTAAATATATTTAGTTTCTTGTAAGTGGTCGAACCACGCTGTAGTCAGTTTTGTCTACGTTTGGATCGGCTCAACCGGATTGTAACCACTGTCTCACAGAAAACCGACGTGCTTGCGGTGAGTGAGATATACGGAGACCCAAATCCCTTAATTATCCCTTTTGTTTAAGGTCAAAAATGCATCCATGATTTTTAGATAGATTTTTTTTATTGTAGAGTTTCACGCGCGGTGAATAATACTTACCGTTAGGTGACCCACTTGCAAGTTTACCGACCTCTGTAATATTTTTCTGTATTAAATCTTACTGTCCTTTCTCAGCTGTATGGGATCCCTTTTGGTGGAATTGGATGGACCTTGGGCCGGCTTCGTTGAAGGAGTGGAGCGTCTCACCAGGGTCGACGCTGACGTGGCACTCAGAGATCTGGATACGAAGGTCTCCACGGCCATCATGTACGTCATAGAGAACAAGAACATTCTGGAAAACAAGGTAAGATATGCTTTTTGATCTGAGAAATTTTCAGGCCTTGAAAACATTATGTTTTTCTTTTTAACTACCACCAATATCCACTATAAAGTCTATCGACGAAACAGCACGCAGTACATATTATAAAAAATACTTATATAATGAAATGTGATAAGCACAGTGATGTGCCATTTTTAAAATATTTTTTATTTTATCCTGGCTCCGCAAAGTGACTACGCTACACCTGATGGTAAGTGTAGCGCAATCCAGGAATAATGTCACCCAACGACAAAAAATGTCAGCTTCATAATTTAAACGAACTTCTCGTCTCTCCATTCAGTTTTATAGAATTCTCATAGTTTTAACAGGTCGTTAACCTAATAGGGTCTCATCCATAAAAAACTTTTTCGTAATTCCAAGTTGTCTTTGCTCCAAAGGTTCGGACTATAATGCGTCCTTTATTTCCGCACCTCGTTCCTAGCAACTATGATTTACATTTTGTAATACAGCTATTATTTTTGTGTAACTGTAATAAACCAGAGACTAAAGACCTGTAATATAAATCACGATTACAGTAAACCTTAATTTCATTCCTCGTTGGGGCACACGCTCAATTTGTTCACGTTGGAACAAGATAATTTTCCGTGCGATAATATATAACTTTGAATGTACAATTCACTATAATTTCGTTTGATTTACCGCTGCACTACAAACTAACAGAATTTCCACGTTTGCACGCAATTTTACCATGAACGTTGCTGTTATAATCACGGCACCATGTAATATTGTAGCTGTTGTTTCCTGTAAAGACATCTAGCTGACATTCAACCGCAACAAATTAACTATTTGTTTTATAAACGTGTATATTTTGCCTGGCAATAATTGCTTTCGAACGAATTTGAAACGGTACGTTATTCGAGAAATTAATGACATCGGCTGTGCGCTACAGCTCTTCGTTTTCGCGCACGAATATTCTTCTCAATTATAAATTGCCAACGTTACACCGGCCAATCGTGGGAAGCTCTGATGACTTTTTAATTCGTTGAAAACACTCACTATTCGTACAAAACTCTCGTCCAGATTTACATGTCCGTGTCAAAAACCATTAGCGAACCTTTTACATCACACCTGAACGTTTGGCAGGCCGCCACACGTGCTACGGACGCAGTTTGGTACAACGATTCAATTATTTCGTTAGCCGAGTTTGCTTTGACGACTATTTGCATTTCCGTATGAATAAACGCTCACAAATAACAATGGACACTCCATTCGAATATCGTAAAGCGTGGAATCTCTACTAACATTCGTTTACAACTTATTATAGAACCATAAACATGGTCGTAGGCGACGGGTCAGACGTGGGCGCGGGTCGGCGCAGTCACTGCACCCACTCGCGTATACGCTTCACTTGAAATTTGCTTTTACAATAAGATTTTTATCGCCCAACTTTCTAAGCCAATTGTTCCATTGCCGTAATACTTCTTATTGTGGTACAATGTTTTGAAACTTATGTTGAAACAGGAGGTCTATTAATATTTAAATTTGTCGTGTTTTAATTTCCGCGCGCATATTGATTTATAATTTAATCAATTGCCAACATTCAGATTACCATTCCCAGTTTAATGTCTGCTAGAGAGATGAAATGATTTTCGATAAATGATATAGAATTATCCCGATCCCATTAATTACAATTAACGTGGCTTACATTCTCGTAATAACATAATTGCAATATATTAAAGTTGACAAATACGTCTAGTTATATTCAGTGCACTAATTGAATCTGGTTGTTAGCGAACTATCAGTGTTTAACATTTATAACGTTACTAGCTTTTCCTCGCAGCTTCGCCCGCGTGATCTACTTTTTTCCGGGATAATATAAATCATTATATTCAATACAATCAAATCTTTCCTCTTTATAATATTATTATAACGACCCGCGCCGGCTTCGCACGGGTAAAAATATGTTTCTTACGATAGATATCACATTACAAATCTTTGAATTTTTCGGCTTTTCTGTACTTATAATATGTATGTATTATACATACATATAAACCTTCCACTTAAATCACTCTATCTATTAGAAAAAAAATCGTTGCGTAATTTTAAAGATCTAAGCATAATATATAGAGACAGACAGCGGAAAGCGACTTTGTTTTATACTATGCAGTGAAGTGATCCGTCTATCACATATTTGACGAACTTAGTATCGCATGATGGCTTTAAAATGCAAAAGAAAATATATTTAATAATAACATTTATGTTTTTCAACCTAACATTTTACGATATCCAGCTTTATTATTCCTCAGAATACGTACAAGTACCTATTGTTCGCGGCAAATCCACCTCAAGGCTTCGACGTTATCCTTCGTTCTCCATTTCTTAGTACCTCACGTAATGGTATTTTCTATTATAATTGTTTCGAACTCCAGAGAATTCTTTTATGTTGTGTCTTGCACTGGAATCCATGTTTATGATATTTTTAGATTTTTGTTCACAGTTCCGCTTGGATTGAGTTATTGAATACTATTTTATGCATACTTAAATTACAACTAATGAGTAACTTCATCACTGTTTTAGGTTAGCTGGAAGAATTATGGACATTTTATCATTTTTTACATATTCGCAATTTGCAAGTTGAAACTTAAGATTGTATGGAAAATAATTTCATGGGCTCGAGATTTTTTTTTATCTGTGCTTAGATATCTTATATTAAATTTAAATTGTTTTGTTTAATACATCCGTTGTAATACGATGATTGCGGTTTTTTTCTTGAAGTAATCATCAAGATAATGGATGTAGGAAGCCAAACAGCAGACGACATCCGTTGAGTCACATATAGCAACGGTTATGTCATGTTCAAGGACAGGGCTTCCGTTTTTCGGCGCTGACTCGAACCTAATTACCCGGTTTTATATGGATGTTGCTGTGACTCATGTATCAGTATTACATCTTTTAATTATTATTCAATATATGTATAAATTCGCAGTGGATTTATTAATTTGGCATCCAAGTACAGGATTGGTAGCATAGCTAAGATTGTATAGACTAATATTTGCCTATGTATAGAATGATGCGGGTTAAAGGATTTCCACCGCATTACAATCCCCAAATATGTATTTATTTAATTGATTCATGATTTAACTCCATTTAAAATACAAGAAGAAAAATTAAAATTAAATACTTTTTAAATCTTGCTTTAATTAATTATTTCTTACTTATTTATCTTTTAGTTTAAATAAAACTTACCGTATTAAAAAGTCGTTTGCCTAACCCTACGTCACAACTTGCAAGGGTTTTAACATGAGCTACTTATTTTCGATAATAAGAGACCAAAGTAATAAGTATAAATGAAGACATTATTTATCCTGTTTATATAATCGGATTGATACAGAACGTAATCCCGGCCAAATATTTTCCTCGTCCGATCCGCAGATTCAATATAACCCGACCTTATCCGAACGGATCTTGATTTATGTCTGTTTATTTCATTACTAACTCCCCGAGCTCGTTAGATAGTAAATAATGTGGAATAAATGTTTAATACTGATTAGTGACTATTATCTTTTAAGCGCACAAATTAACAAGTGGGTCACCTGGTGTTGAATAAACTGCGTCGCCATGAACACCTACTTTCTTTTGGTATAAAAGAACCATAATGCGTTGCCGTCCCTTAAGGAATGGGGACTGGCATGGGGAGGGTGATATGGGCACCCGGACATTTGACTCATCGAATGAAGCGCACGTCGGTTTTCTCTGATACAGTGGTAACACCACGGCCGAGCCAGTGCGTGTATGCTGTAAACAAAACTGTCTAAATGTATCTCTTAAAACAGCTATACCTTTCTGAAGACTGAATCGCGGAGACTTTTTTGGTATTCAGTGTTGGGTATTAATCTGTCAATCTGAAATTGATTGTGATAATAGATTTGTCCTTTATCATACATAATGTCATATTGTATAATCAATTTGAAAGCGTCTGTAGCGCAGTAGGTGAGCAGCCGACGGTAAAGGGACCACAGGTTCGATACCCACACCGAAATAAATATATATTTTAGGTCTGTGTATTTTATACTCACAAGCCACGACACGACCTTATTATGGTGTCAGGACCATTTGTTTTTTTTTTATTAGTCTAAATGACATAACGGGTAGGTCACTCGCCTGATGCTAAGCGCCACGCCTACCTATAAACATGCACTGCATGGTTGGACAGTGTTACTCACTCGGAGACAGTTATTAATACTGCTAATTAATAATCCGAGACAGAGAAATTATTAATACTGATAAGGCGCAGTAATTTCACTGGCTTCAATGTCCTTTAAACTGAAACACAACAGTGCTTACACACCGCTGCTTGGCACCAACTCTCGCATACGAAAGACCTAGTGTGTGACTTTTCGGTGTTATTTAATTAAAAAAGAAATCCAATTTGATATATCCACCAGACGTAAATGACTATTTCTAAATACATAATACTTTTTTTATATATATGAATGCAACACTAATATTTTATGAGTTTTGTGGATGTAAACAGTATTCCATTGCCCGCAATATAGTTTGTAATACTTTGCGGTAGGTACTAAAAGCGGCGGGCCTCATATCGAGTGATGTTAGCTTTCAATTTTCTTTAGTAATAACTTCTCCTCGGGCACAATAGTTGCATAGATTGAACTAGATTTTTTGAAGTGAAACTTCTATCGAATTGTTGTGGTTTGAAACTTGATGAAACGAAAATGTGTCACGACAAAGACAAACATATTTATCAATAGGATTTAGCCTGCGAGTAGCTGTGTGTGAATTGCACACACACACACACTTTTTTTTGCGAACATACATAACGTTTCAAGAACACACTAGGCAACAATTATTCTTCATATTTGTGTTGATGGAGACAAAACTGTCTACAGCGTGGCTCTTCCAATCAATCAAACTAAATGAACGGAACTCCTGCACATGTAAAGATTACACTCATAACTCGTGCCAGTATCTGGCAATAATCTGCTCTGAGCACAACGGAACGGATGACTATCTAGCAACCAATTAAATAAATACAGTGATCTGTGACCAACTTAACATGCGATGCACGAAAGCACCAGACACATCAAACATATCGATACGAGAAACGTACAAGTACTAATCGAGCCTCAAAGCGATAAAAGGAATAGCTTTTACATTTGTACAGACGAAGTGTCGTTGACACAACTAGTACGAGCAGTGCACAAGTTGTACATGTAGTGAAGATGAATTCAAACCGCATCTTGTATTCTGTCAACATTGGAGCTGGCTCGCAAAGACGACTAGTGAGGCGCCCGCCCACGCTAATGTACTTTCACCTCGCGAAAGCGCGTGGTGTAAAGTTAATGATATTGTAAAAACCATGTTGAATAAATTTATAATTTAAGCGTAAAACCGTGTTAATGAATGAATAGGTGTGGATGTGGTAAGTTATATAAATGCGGATAGAGCCAGGCAGCATTCTTAGAGAATTGGTGTAGTACAGTTTACGGTCAATAGGATTCAACCATCATAGTAGAGTCAAGTTACAGATTAAGAGACAATAATTTTGAATACATTATAATTTCATTGTTACACGATGACACGTCTTTACGTGCATGCTTATATTTTTTTTAAATAGTAATCTTTTTGGGCTTTAACATTATATTAATGAATATAGCAAAATAAAACAAATGTAAACGAATGAAACGTTTTTATGTAAATTATGGTTCCATGCTTCTCTGCATGTGATTAGCCGGAGATTGGCTTTCCTATTTGTACTGCACCATTGTTGACCTAAATGCCATGACGATCTAAACTCTAACCTGTCAAATACATCACAGTCCAATAACGCGCCACCTCAAGGAAATCGATACAATTGTTGGCTCCAACTCGGAATGCTATCTCTCTATTATTTTCCTTGTTATGCAAGATCAAGATCCCTGATTCATATCGAATGACACGATTAATTTGATATAGAAAGGCATTTTATAAGTGTCATTACAGAGAATTGACAGGGCTATTTACCCTAATCACGTCCAATATCTAATAATTTTAGGTATATTAATATATCAAGGTAATATAATTTTCTCCACATATTTTCGAAAGTGTTAAAGTCGTTATATTATATTGGAAATCTTCTTAATAGCTTGGCCACTGGTCTATCATCAAACGCGCTATGTTCATTAGTGGAGTATCAACTTTGTACGACATATTAAAAACGTAATATTACAACCGTACCTCTTAATGAAACGAATGTGTTTGAGTTATCATTATTTTATATTAAACGTAAAACTACTGCTAGAAAACATAACATTAACTTTTATGGAACTGCATTGTTCGTTTGGATGCCGTAAAAATAAAAAACGTAGTTGTGGCTTATGAAGATTCCTATTGTATGTTTTTACCTCATAAGTAATAATAATAACATTTGATGCGCCATTTATGCCAACACAGGAAATCGTCCACAAAAATGAACACGGTAAATACAAAATGTTTTTGACCTCAACACACACATATATCAAAATCGGAAATATTCAATGACAGCGATTTCTTTTAAACATAAACCGTGACAGATAGAAATGAATATGATTTACAAGCGATTACGAGACACGAGCCGGCATTATCAATTCAAAATACATTACCTGTCGATTTATAATCCAAACCAACTTCGCCTACACTGACTGCCAACTGCGTGATAGTGTAACACAATATCGCTCAGTTTACGGTAAACAAAAATGGTATTATATCTATTATAGTGGGCAGTGATTATTGGCTGTAGCTATTAAATTTTCGCTGGCTGTTATAGAAGGTTTGGATGTAGTGATTGTGTTAAGTCCTGTTGTTTTTCGGTTTGAAGGATATTGAAGCCAGTGAAATGACTGGGCATTATACAGACTTTACATCTGAGTTCTTGGGATAACGAATACAGTCTAATGCCATGCAGAAAATGGTTTATATTACCATTATGTTATTATTGTAGTTGACCATTGTTCCGCCAGTCCTTCTAGAATGTTTGGTTTGTCCCGCCATCTCATATAGGCCTGTCGCGCCGCCATTTCGCTTAAGAAGAAGAGACTAGCTGTTGAAAGAACAGTCGCTGAAGAAAGAATTGAGACTGCAACGAAAAACAAAGCATCGTACTCGTAACAGAGTATTTCGTTCAGTTAATTTTGAAACATTACTCGGCAGCTAGTTACTTTGGTAGCTGACTACACTAATTATTTACCAGTTTATAAGTCAATCGCTGTCAATCAAGGCAATGTCAATCACTGGTTCTTTATTAAGACTACATTTTTTATACTTATAAATTGCTATAATTACTTGTTTGTCGCAAACACCAGCAGCTCTGAATGTATCTACTCTCGTACTTTCTTTCTACCTGGCGTTGTTCCGGCTAGTGCCAGGGTCCAGGTACACATGGTGAAAAATCCGCCATAGTGGCTCGTTCAGGCGAATCGCCTCTCGGGGCAGCCAGTGGATATCTAGTAACGTCAGGCCGGTATATTTTTGCAACTAGTAAGGAACGCAACTTACTCGACATTTGACATTACATTTGTACTTCAATGTGGTCACTTTGTCAGTCAGGTTAAGTTAGAAAATATCCGGCAACAATTGAATCCGTGGCCTCCATTCAACCATATTGAAGCATCTAGCTCAAATCGCCACGGTGGTCGTAGAAGCAACCATTGAAATGTCTTAATGCGTTTTTTGGTCGCCGGTGGTGTAATCGTAACCATAATGATCGTCGGAATGCCCGCTCGTGGCTTGGGTCGCGACACGCGTGGGCGCAATCACCTCCGATACAAAATCATCGGGCACGCGATTTATTGATATATCACAAAGTCGTATATTTATACTGTGACATGTTTATGACACTGCTTTTTACAATAGATATTTTTGTGCCGCTTATTTCTTTTGTTATCTGTTAATTCTTCGAAATTGGAAAGTGTTTTCATGTTTTTGTTGATGAATTAGCGGCCATGATAACGGGAAAATATATCTTGTATATTAATTTGTTTAGTTGTATTATATAAAGGATTTATTGGCATCACTAGATTCCAAAGAAACCGTACTTAGTTTTCTTCCTGTGTATTCTTGGTTTCACTCACTAGTTACCAATAAACTAGGAAACTACCATTATCAAACCAATTATAATTTTCACTAATTCTAAATTCAATTATATCACGTTCGTAAACAAGCACTCTTAAATTTGATTCGCAATATCATTTTAAATTCCAGAATTAATTGCACTGTGCCCAAATATATCTAAGGTACGTAATGTAAATCAGAGACAAATAAACTAGAATGTAAATGTACCGCCAAACCATAGATTATGAAGGTATCTTTTTATAGACATGGAATAAAAAACAAACTGCCATTGATTAAATGGAATAGGATGACGTGATGATGATGATTTGTTTTTTTTTTATCTATCGACATTACAGCATTACTGTGGCCCATTGTGCCAATTTACGACATCGCTCGCGCCCATTGTCGTAAAAATAGAATTGCTGTATGTCCAAATAAAATGATAAGCTCAGGAATTATGATAGATGAGTTGTTTAATATGAAGCGGCATATATTTTTCAGTAACATGTATTTCATGGGATCAAAGCGCTAACGCATGGTTTTTTTTACAACTGAATGACGACACGAGCAGTATACGATATTTTTTATTGTTCCTAACAATATAGTTCGTATATTATACTAAAAATATAGACGGAACAGAAAGTGGAAGCGATTACTTTTAAAGGCATTTTTTTAAACATGAAAATAAAAGTAATTGATACTGAAACGTTCACTATGTAGGACACTTTAAGAACTAGAATATAGAGACTATTTGTCTTTTCAAATACGTGTTCCAATTTTAAAAGAGAAAGAAAAAATTGAAATGTATCTTAAAATAGGAACATTTAAGTTTTAGGTATATTTGCACAAGGATCGATGAATCGCGTTTAAGCAACTTCAAATCGTATGAAAAGTTGACATTACTAAACATGATTAGATGTTAAATACGATAAAGAGTCGTCGTGCACGTTTCCCTTAACTTCTCAATGAATTTGTTGAATAAATTATAATATAAGAATAATTTCTTATATTATAATTTATTCAACTATTAATAAGCTGTTTGGCAATGTTGATTATGTAATACTCATCTAAATTGATGAATACATTATGGAATAGAACTGCCAGGAAATATCGGCCACATAATAGCTAATAAATCATATTCGCATACCAAATGAATTTCAATTATATATAATTTAGACGTCATAGAAAACAATGAGAAACATGACGCGCGTTCTTTATGGCCCGTCTACACCGGATGTCCTATTTCGCCGGCAACGGCCTATGTACCAAACAGCCTACTGACACCATTCGTAATTAACGTGGGACGTAAAAACGTAATAAAATTGCGTTATACTTTCTTTTCATTGAAGAAAATATTTTTAAGTCTTTCATCATATTCGAGAACAATGAAGCAACGGTTATTACCATTATTGCGTTCGATGTTTGTTATCGACTCTCGTCAGAATCCATAATATCAATTGAGCTGTTTTGATTTGATTGCCGATGGCATCTCAAGTGATTGGATATATCGACTCAATTATTAAATAAAAAGTGTTCATGTTGTTACGAGTTTTTATATGTGTAGCTAGTAGTTGAATAAATATATTGGTAATGCTCAAGTCATATTTATGTACCGCGTTCGAGTCAGATGAGTTCAAAGCCGAGATCAGAAATATCAAGTAACCATACTGTTTTACAATTTTCTAACCCAATAAAGCAATTAAAATTGTTTATTCTAGTCATTTTTAAGAATCTGAAATAAAAATACGAATAAAAATAATTTGCCTTCAAAATATACTACGAACTATATACATATAATCTTGATGTCAGCCGAGTGTACCGCAGAACGAAATCGAGATTTTATTCCATTTCACCGGCACGGGTCCTCTGTCGTCTTTATACGATCAAATTCCCATGCGAGCGAAGCTTAAGTTAAATAATATACTTTTAACAAGTCCAACTTTTACAGGCTTCTTGAGGTTATAAATATCAACAATGCCCCGAAGAATAAGTTAATATTTTATATTCAATACTTTAACAATATTCCATTCGGTCTTATGTAACTTAGACTATTATCGAACGAATGATTCACAAGGACGAACAAAGACCCGAGCTCTGTTATATTATTACAATTGATCTGTGACAATGGAATTACTCACCAGCGTTTTGTAAATGGTGATCTGATGCATACTTTGTTCTAGCCATATGTAAGTCGCTTCATATGCCATCGCTGATGGTCAAAATTAAGAATAAAATTAACATTACATTTGGATAATTTATTCCAATTCTGTAAAAGATTTATGTTATCAAGGATGGCAAACATTTTATCATTCGCATAAAATATTATTAGCAATTAAATTGAAATTATAATAAATAGTAGCTCAATAATTAGTATTTGCCGAAGTATTAAGTACTCGTGTAGTCTGAGAAACACGAAATGCGCGATGACCTGCTCTCCGACACTGGGAAAGAAGTTGTACCTAATATTCAATTGTTTGACTCATCACCAACTTGAAGGATGATAAAGCAATGTAGCAAACTATGCCACGGAACCTCTTAAATGTATCATTAAATAAACCATTTGCAATGCAAGAAGTTCCGTAAGCCAGCACTGCGACTGCAGACGTAGACGGCACGAAATAACTGTCATTCACAGACTAGTTGCGAGTTTAGCTAACTTTGAATTATGGACGAACTTGATGCATCGCCGTTTATTGCAAACTATGTCGGATGGATAACGCACGATTAATCTTCCTGACTTTGGTTGGGTAGTCTCATTCTCAGATCACAGGGTCTATATATACCTTATAGATAGATTTCTAGTAACCCATCTAAATAAAGTCATAGTACTAGGTGCGATAGCTGAGAAATGTGGTTAGCACGTCGAGACACGGCCCATGGTAGGATATTAGGTATTTAATAAAAAATATTAGTGATTGGTTTTATTATTCTTGCTAATTTATTTAATTGATTTTAGAAAATTTAAATTTACCGTAACCGTACATACCGTACCGTAATCTGTTATATTAATTTATTTTATATCAATAGTGCACAGAAAGTCGACTACGACTATTAGGCCGTTGATTAAAATAATCTGATCAAAAATGTTACAAACAAATATAGTCAACGATAGAAAAAAATGTCACGGCAAAATAGGCAAAGATGAAGGGACGAACTAGACTGCCATAGAAAAGGCTGGCCCATAATAGCCCTCAGGGGAGGGTAGAAAGACGGATAGGAGGTCTTTGTCATACAGTGGAACATATAAGGCTTATAAATAAAAAAAGTAAAAACTTATCCAGTCCTGTTGTCTGAAAAGAATTAAGCATACGTAAAATCTTATTCCGAACGTGGATACATTTTTAAATATGTATTATGCAACAACATTTACATTATATCCGCCTAAATCTTCAATTGTAATCACTCGTAAACAGCGAACGCTTTGCAATATACAACCAGTGTTTTTATGTTTTAAATTTTTTGCGACCAAAGTGGGACAGAGAACCAGTTGCGGCCTCGCAAAGCGTTAATGAATATTTAGTGTATTTAGTGAGCGGCATCTTAAGAGCGTACGTAGTACATCCGACGAAAAAAACGTAATTAGCGCATAATGTTTAAAACTTTATACCCAACGTTTTTACTTTGCTTTTAATTGACATATCTTTTAGTTTTTTGTTGTCATTCACTAGCGGCGGTCTAGAAGATTATAATGTCTTCTTGTTTGAAGCCTCTTATTATGTTACTCGAAAGGCGTTTTGGGTGTATTTAAGTTAGATGTTGATTAAGTCAGAACTTCACAGTGTTGGATGAGACTAATACGTGACGTCAATCGTCAATCATTGTTCACTTTAATATCGCCCTGGGAGTTAAGAAAGTCGTTGTCTGCCACACGGCCATACCAGGATATGAATAGGCCATAAAGAAGACAAGGCATTCTCAACCATGCAATCCAAAACCTACGAGTATAACGTATTATCTCTATGTCCACAACGGAGATACTAAATATAAACCCAACTACAATATTATTGCGAAGATTTTTTATTCAATTACACTTTAATAGAAATAATATTGAAGTTCGTATATTTGAGTTGGGGTCGCGACAGATGTCAGACTTGTAATAAAACTTGTGCAGACATCCTGCGGGATTCGGGATCTAGTTTCTATATTCCTTTAGCACTCGTTGTCATATCCAGCTATAATTATATTTCAAAAGTTTCGTATAGTTGAAATTATTTTTATCGTAAGTTGATCGAAGCGCCTTATGGATTATATACTTAATATTAATGTAATAAGAAATTTTGCCTCTTATTACCTAGATGATAAACGTTGATAAAAAATGGCAGGCCTTCGACAACGTGGTTATTGAGTAACGGATCTTTCTTTTAGTTATCATAATACTTAATACATTCCACTTAACAAACGCGTGAAAAACTTAATGTTGTAACCTTGAACCCAATTCACGATGATAGATATACGAAATTGCAAAAAATCGTCATTGTTAAATAAGCCAAACTCTTTCATAAAGCTAAGAACGTCACAGGTGGGCAGTAATGTATGTTTTTTAAAATAATTGCTACGAACGATGTGCCTATTTGCGTCGGCAGCAATCTTATTGTCGTTTATTTGTGAGCCGCGCTCGCGAGTCGCCGCGGGCATTCACACCGCACGGCCCGACTGTGGAATACCTATAGGTTTTTAAATATACACTGTTACTGTTCAGGTTTTATTCCTAAGTTTTTTACGGAAATAAGATAGTCACGTTTTAAATTAAATGTTTTGTTACCTAGTTTTTATATCGGTGGTTAAATGTTTAATCTATCTATTACACGCTAAACTACTGACTATCTATACTAATATAATAAAGCTGTAGAGTTTGATTGTTTGTTTGTTTGTTTGAACGCGCTAATCTCAGGAACTACTGGTTCGAATTGAAAAATTCTTTTTGTGTTCGATAGTCCATTTATCGAGGAAGGCTTTAGGCTATATAACATTACGCTGCGACCATTAGAAGCGAAGCATCAGTGAAAAATGTTGCAAAAACGGGGAAAATTATTCATATTTGAAGGCTTCCGTTACTAAGCTACCCAAATAATATTATTTGAAGGCTTCCGTTGCTAAACTACCTAAATCTATACTAATATTATAAAGCTGTAGAGTTTGATTGTTTGTTTGTTTATGTGATCACGTGGGCGGAGCCGCGAGCAAAAGCTAGTACAATATATTTGTACAGATACAAAATTTGTCTGAGATATTTACAAAAAATAACTCTCCGGTATTAGAATTCAGTAGATTTAAAATTGCACGCTTCGAATTCTCGACCAGAACTTTTTATAGTCGTGACAGTTTTTGGAAGTGTTTTTGTTAGATATAAAAAATCAATATTATTTACATAGTCGGTTTTAGGCACGGGCTTCATTCCAAGTTCTTAATACCATGTCTAATTACACTGGGGCAATGTAGTTTGATTTATCTAGGCGACTTACAAAATAAATTTAAATCTTTTCAACCAAATTAAAAGATATGTATCTAGTAGAGCCGAAGTAATGATTGAGTCCACGGACAAAATTTAGATTTTTTTGGAAAAAAGTAATTAATTGGTGGCACTTTTATAAAGCACAAGTATTAAAATAAATCTTATATACAAGGACTACATTACTTCTTGATAACAAATGAGTTAAAACATTGGTGTCTGCTGTTTTTATTATTATTATCAACTCTATACTATACTGTCCTAAATATGAGCACTAAAAGCTACAATTCCTTTCGAAGTAAAACACAACATTGCTTATACACTGCTGCCTTGCTGCAGAAATAGACATACCAAGCCAGACGGCCTAACTAGAGAAAATGTTCTGTTGAACTATTATATTCTCTCCTCTATCGTGCGATAATCTAGTTCCGTCTAAAGGAGGCTTTAATCATTTACCTTCACACTCCTTTGCACTGCGTTATACCCATACAAGTGACGTCACATGACATAACCCAGTAATTTATCTCCATCTCGGATCCAGATTGCATCTACTGTTTTGCCATACGCAGCGTCAGCCGCACATTCCTTATGCACTACAGTTACATCACGGGATGGTTAATACGCTCTGATGCGTTTACAAATGTTCTGGACAATGACTTCGCGTATACCGTTATGATTTATGATCGAAGATACCGTTGTTTGGATTTTGATACAAATCCACGGTAACGGCTCCCAAAGGTTTCTTTTTATTTGATTAAATGACGAGAGCTAGGCGCTCGCCTGATGGTAAGCGCCACGCCTGCCATCATCTTGAGGCTTACATGTTGATGTTGTGTCAATTCTTTTTTGATGCTTTATAATTAAAATAACATGTTAACTTTGTTAACAGGTAAGATCAGAATGCGGTCCTCCGTCTACAATTGAAGCTGGGCTGACACCTCCACCACCTACACCAGGCTCCGTCAGACGGGACGACTTCCGAGCTCCACCTCCAGATACAGAGCTCCTCCAGTTCGCTGCTACTCTTGCATCCACGAAGAAACTCTTCAGTGGAATTGCAGATAGATTGTGCGACGAGACAGAATTCGCGGAAGATACTAATGATCACTGTTGGAATGGAGAGGCTATTGGAGAGTGAGTATTGAAACTGGTAATACTAACAACATCTTTTTCAAGTTTTACATGTACTTATATCGAACGATAGCCAGGTAATTTGAAAAAAATGATTGCAACTAAAATAATACGTAGGTTTTACTTGGTAATTTAATTAGTAATAAAATAACTGTTCCTACACAATGTTTGATAGAAAGCTAAATTTTAGTGAACAAATAACAAATAATACTAATTTTATAATTTAAACAGACAATTCTAGTCACATTACAGTATTATTTCCACTATTGGTCATAAAGTTTTCACAAAGATTATTATACTTAACCGCCGCACTTAGAGATGTCAATTGCCTTTAATCATCAATTAATGCTTTATGCTCAGTTAGTGTTGTATAGTCCGTTGCTGTATACAGAAATATATTCTTAGAAAAACAAAAAAATTGATCATCATCATCTCAGCTTATTGCAGTTCACTGTTGAACGTAAGCCTCCCCAAGTGAGCGAAACATCCCTGTCTTTGGCAACCCGCATCAATCCTTTACCTGCCATCTTTTTCAAGTCGTGGGTCCACCGTTTAGCCGGGCGCCTTACACTACATTTGCCTAAGCGTGGTTAATAGATAATTAAATTTAATTGAGTAACGGCACTATATAACAAAAGATGCAAAAGTAGCATATTTTGGCTTTTATTTTAGATACACGAAACCTTTGGTGCCATCATCGTCACTGACGGACCAGAAGTACAATCCGGAGATTACTGGCAACCCGCCTCAAGACCCCAGAGTTGCCACCATAGCCGACAGACTTCAGCAAGCAAGACAGGTATACCTTCCTAATATACATATTAATATTTCAGTATATATCAAATAGATTCTATATCTATATCTATACTAATAATAAAGCTGTAGAGTTTGATTGTTTGTTTGTTTGTTTGTTTGAACGCGCTAATCTCAGGAACTACTGGTTCGAATTGAAAAATTATTTTTGTGTTGGATAGTCCATTTATCGAAGAAGGCTTTAGGATATATAACATTACGCTGCGACCATTAGAAGCGAAGCATCAGTGAAAAATGTTGCAAAAACGGGGAAAATTATTCATATTTGAAGGCTTCCGTTGCTAAGCTACCCAAATCTATACTAATATTATAAAGCTGTAGTTTGATTGTTTGTTTGATCACGTGGGCGGAGCCGCGAGCAAAAGCTAGTATAAAATAAAACCCTTCTTTTAAATCGATTAATTAAGCATAATTTAGTAAAGTTTTACAAGGTGATGGGTATCGTATGCGTGAGGCCGTCTGGATTGGCACGACCGCTTTGCCTATTCCTGCCGCCAAGCAACAGTGTGTAAGCATTGTTGTGTTTCGGTTTGAAGGACATTGAAGGCAGTGAAATTACTGGACTCTATGAGACTTAACATCTTATGTCTCGGGGTGACGAACGCAGTTCAATGCCATGCAGTGCTTTGTAATTCAAAGATCTGTGTGGTGTTGCTTCTGTTTATAGGCAGGCGTGGCGCTTACCATCAGGCAAACGCTATTCAATAAAATAATAAAAAAAAGTTAAATTTCTTCCCTACCAATCATATAATTTAAATCATCACATACGCATATAATAACACTTATTGTATGAAGTATGATACATTTAATGCCGCTATTGATGTCTGAACGTTCGTTATCCATCGATAGTACGATTGGCGGGCAGTGGCCGTGGCCACTGTATCGTTACCGCTTAGTAATGACCTACGGAAGCTTTTATGTGCAGTCTATCGCGATTCAGAAATCAATTTATTATCTACACTCATATTATACGAGATATTTAGTTTGCATTTCATATACAAACTATGTATTCACAAATCTTATTAAGAAGACAATAGTGCTCGCGAACGCTTCTACGGGCGATTTCTGTAAACATGTTTGGCCTTTTTTGGACCCACTGGACCCATTATGTATACAAAAATCTACGGACAGATTAACTTAAGAGTTGTTGTTCAGTACAAGAATTAGAACCATTTTCCACGTTTCCCGCCAATTTATCTTAAAACTGAACGTAAAACCCATATTTAATGCAATGTTTCTTATAGAGTCTTATATTTCCTAAATAATTTCGATTTCTCTATATTATCATAACAACACTAAAACGGGTAGGTAGTAGGTAGAACAAATGCTTTAAATGTTTCTTTGTTCTTTTAGAATTTAAAGGATCCCGTATTATTATACAAAGACCTCGGGATGTTGTTGTTAAGAGTCCAAAAAATAGATATTTATAAAATTG
The DNA here is from genome assembly GCA_949126905.1 of Amorpha juglandis. Taxonomy (NCBI): domain Eukaryota; kingdom Metazoa; phylum Arthropoda; class Insecta; order Lepidoptera; family Sphingidae; genus Amorpha; species Amorpha juglandis. Next base: position 5,294,161 of record OX421368.1, read on the forward strand.
AAATAATAAAATCGGTGTATTACCGGATCTAACAATATAAAATGACATTATTTAATAAAGAAGCTCTTGAAATTTCTCCTGATAATGCATGATGATAGCAAAAAATACATCATAATATTGAAACAAAACGTATGGCCACAAAATATAGATTTTTTCCGCATCACCAGGACGATAGTAGACGCTTGTTTTTATAGGGTAGGTCTCTCGTATGCGAGAGGCCGTCTGGGTTGGTACTACCGCTTTGTCTATTTCTACCGCAAAGCAACAGTGTGTGAGCACTGTTGTGTTTCGGTTTGAAGGACATTGAAGCCAGTGAAATTATTGGGCATTGCGAGACTTACCATCTTATGTCTTGAGGTAACGAGCGCAGTTCAGTGCCATGCAGTGCTTTATAACTCAAAGTTCTGTGTGGTGTTGCTTCTGTTTAAGGGCAGCCATGGCACTTACCATGAAATTACCATTAAAATTATAAAAAAAATAATAAAAAACCGCGATAAAATCCGTTTAAATTAGTTTTATTTCAATGAGTAACATTCGCGTAAACGTAAGAAATCATTAAAATTAATTTATAATTTACCTTACGACTTGCTCGTCTCGTCATTCAATTAAATAAAAAAAATAAACAATCATATTCTTTAGTTTACAAGTAATAATTCTTAAGCAGATACAGATGTTGAAACGACTTGTCTTCAACTTTAAAATCCCTGAGTGAATGTAAGTGTCCGTCGCTGCCTTTTTGCTATGAAACAAGTCTAGTCCGGGCGCGACAAAGCCAAGTCCTGCGTACTTCATAACAAACTTTCTCGAGACGGCATTTTATAGACATTGTATGAAGAGACTTTTTCATTCACTGTATTGGAACTTACAATGTAGTTAGCAAATGTAAGAAATCAAATGCTAGAAATGGCAGCTTTCTTTCAAGTAGAATACGCTCACAACTAGTCAGGGCTATAGTTGGTCACTTTACCTTAAATCTGCAAATCTCGTCACTCTTTTGTCTCTGAAAAAAAATTGCCACGATGCCGCTTATAATAAATGCACGTAGTATAAGAATAACCTTATGAGTGGTAGAGCCACGCTGTAGCCAGTTTTGTCTACAGCATGATTGGGCCTGCTCAACCGGGTCATTACCACTGTCTCACAGAAAACCGACGTAAAGTAGCGACTTGCTGCTGCGTTTCGTACGGTGAGTGAGATATCCGGAGGCCCTAATACCCCTCCCCTTCCCAATCCCTAATTATCCCTTTCTTTTAAGGTCGGTAACGCGCCCATAATTCTTCTGATATTGTGGGCATACATGGGCGGTGGCGATCACTTACCATCAGGTGACCCACTTGCTCGTTTGCCGATCACTGCCATAAAAAAAAAAACCTTAAAAAATACGAGATAAAATTGATATCAAGAAAATTTAGGAAAAGTAAAACTATGAGTGTTCAACTTTATACAAACTCATTTATTTCAGAGGGGCATACAATGCCCTCACCTTATGGTAAGCGCCACGTCTGCTCATAAACAGAAGCAACACCACACAGAACTTTGAATCACAAAGCACTGCATGGCACTGAACTACGCTCGTCACCCTGAGACAAGATGTTAAGTTATAATGCCCAGTAATTTCACGGGCTTCAATGTCCTTCAAACCGAAACACAGCAGCATTGCTAGGCGGCAGAAATAGATATAGCGGTGGTATCAATCCAGACCGCCTCGCGCATACGAGGGACCTACCAACTTGTGAAATGTTCTTATGTCTCATTGAACTAGGTTGATATATTATGATAAATTCTTTGCATTTTATAACAGTTGTTGATGTCCCACGCGGGTGCTGGCGAGGTTCAGGCAGAAGCGTTCATGCAAGGAGACGAGGCAGGCGAAGAAGGTTCAGGATCGGGAAGAAGCTACTCCGACGATGACGCAAGCTATGACGCAGAGGGCTCTGGTGAAGAAGGATCTGGAACACAGGTTGTCGGTAAGTGTGTTGTCATATTTGACATGGATTTTACGTACGATTCCTATGAACATTACATCGACTAAAATACTTTTAAGCTTCTTTCTATCTAAATTAGATTAAGACGTCACATTTTTTTTGCGACAGTCATTACTGTAGGGGTAAAAATGCTATTTAGTACAAAACAGTGTGTGCCAAGAATGACATGCCTCAATTTTAATTCGGAATGAGTAACATATTTAATTTTTTATTTGATTGAATGACGAGACGAGTAAGGCGCTCGCCTGATGGTAAGCGCCAAGCTTGCCCATAAACAAAAGCAACACCACACAGAACTTTGAATTACAAAGCATTGCATAGGACTGAACTGCGCTCGTCACCCCGAGATATACGAGTTTAAGCCTCATAATGCCCAGTAATTTCACTGGCTTCAATGTCCTTCAAACCGAAACACAACAGTGTTTACACACTGTTACTTGGCGGCAGAAATAGACAAAGCAGTGGTACTAACCCAGACGACCTCTTGAATACGAGGGACCTACCTTGTGAAAATAAAAATCGGTTGTCTGTAAAGTCGGTTTATAGTTGAACGTGATAACGTCTTAAGAAAATACTGATGGAATGGTAGCATTTTTGAAAAGAAAATTTTAATTTCATTTGTTTAATATTTGATAGTATTTATTGGCCTAATTATAACCTCAAAATCCGAAAGTATTTTATTTATTTTTCGGAATTCTCAAGTGTCCGTAGTTTTAATATAGTTTCAATCAAATATATACATTATCTAAAACCCAAAAAGTAAATTCACCTACCTTTTGGTTCTTAGGCCAACTATTTATGGACGACGAACAATGTCCTTTTCGTAAATCTAGTTTTTAAAAAGCCCGCCTCAATGTGTTTGGTATAGGAGAAAATGTTCCCTTTGACGGATGGCTGGTCTAACCTGTCATTTCAGACACGTTGTTGTGATATGTGGAAGATTTAATATTTATGTTTTAATTTTTTTAAATCTCGAACGCTGCCGAACGCAAAGGCCGATTGTGCTTCTTTGTCGCTCGTTCCGCGCTCTCGCTTGCACTTCAAGCCTTAAATGGAACGTGACAGAGCGAGGTAACGACGCATGAGTCATGTTTTTTCGTGCGTGCAGCCGGCTCTATCGAATTATAAGACGTTATCACGTTAATAATATTTCTTTTTGTTCTAACAGAACACAGACCGATCGAAGGCGAAGAACCACCATACGTGTCCACTCCGACAACGAAAGGAGCGACAACATCTCGTCCATTCTTCTCTGTTATCTTCACCACAGCACTGCTGGCTACGATTGGCCACTGCCTCACTTAAAGAGGCCGTAACATCTCCACGAACAAAGTGCGATCACCGTACGGTGACAAGTAAGAATATCCATATCATTGTGTGACGCGAATTGTGTACAGAAAGTGTGTGTGCTAATAGTAGTACTATAAAAGACACTTGAATTCGTTGTAGCTCAGTGTCATTGGCGTAACAAAGGTGCGGGCGCCTAATCCTAAAACTGTGGTTCATTCGAAATGGTATTGTACGTCCGTATATCTACTTAAATTTAGGGGCCGTAAGAGGAATGGGATCGGTCCCTTTCGATACTCAAGAATTAAATTTAAATTTCTCGTCGACGCGTGACGAATCGGGCCCGATCATTCTCGATGTCCCCTTCAGGAGAGTGAGTCAGAGAATCTCATTTCGGTTTTGAATCTTAGTTACGCTAATGATCAATGTCAATACCGAGCACGTAACTGTAGGATATTATAATAGCTAGTCCCAAATTAGTATCAGAATCCGAGGCCACTTTCATTTTAGTGTTTGTATAAGAATTTACAAATCCAATTTTAACGATGCATACCAAGCTGAATTTGATGCATTTTTATATTTTAAAACGTTAAATGTACAGTGCATATCGGTGTTGTATTCATTTTGTAAATATTTTTTTATCTCCGTAGATTTAGGATACAGATAATTATGGGAGCTTTACGATACTTCTGCATTTAAATATTCGAAGTGATTATCGAAAAAATTTCATAATAATAAGTTATTTGATGAATCTTATAATAGTTGTTGAAGTAACTGATTGGCAATAATTTTATTAAGAGAAATGTATAACGATTAGTGATGAACAATGAAGTATGTACAGAGTGTAAATACCTGATGTCCTGGTATATAGGTGCTTAGCTAGTAAAAGTATTTCGTTGCCATATTAATATTACGGATATTATTATTTATAACAACGGATTAAGTCATAATTTAATATTGTTATGTGATACAGTGATTAAGTTTATGCTGTAGCTGCGACGAAACAAATTATCAATGAAAATTGCTTGTAATATGTTAAATTTATCATTCATATTTATTAATGTAACAATAAACTTTCCATATGCAATATAAAATGAATGTATCATCATTTAGATTCATTTCACATAATGAAGTAAAATATAAAATGGTAAAATGCACAACTTAAATGATATTAATCCATGGCCTATCTTAGAAATATTTCAATGACTTAATTTCAGAACAACCAAAACTGTAATTAGATATTATTATAAAAAGAGAAAAATTTAAAATGAAAAAAAATAATACGTAGTTATTACGATATTGTAAATTGCTTTAAATTAGTGAAAGAAATTGGATGACGTGGCCGCCATTTAATGGCGTGCTGTTAATTTTTTTGTATATGTATGTTAGGTTATGGAATGTGAGATGTGTGAGGACCATACAAGGAACGTGGGATATTTCGATTTTGAAAAGACATGACTCATTAGTTATTTAGTTTCCTGGCATATTATTAAAGTACTAATAAAGAAAACCGTCATTATGAAATCATCATTAAAATAAACAAGACCAACAATTAATCACTTATAACTTGCAAACCTCTTTTCATCGAAGGTTATTTTGAAGTTAAAGTACAATGATATATCATAATAACTATTTATATGAATGTAATTTGTGTAAAAATGCGTGAATTAAAGAAACATTGTGTAATTTTCACTACACGTATGTATAAAATTACACGTATGAGAATTATTATAAAAATAAGATTAGAATAAAAAAACGAAAAAACATAAATAAAACAATTCGAACGAAAAGACAATATAAAATGAAATACTATTCGCTATTACTTATTGCTTCTAAAAAAGACGATATTGTAAAGGAATGTGTATGTTCAGCTTAACAAGAAATATCCCGAAAAAATGTAAATATTGTTGGGGCGTGTGACGAAGAGACAATTGCTGTTATATCTGATAAATATATTATGAAAATAAATACTGTACTATACGACACATTGTTTCATTTAACTGAAAATCCCACAGGAATTCCCTATGCACCACTATTTTTTAAATACCAAAGAAAAAAAATGAGCTGATAGCTGCGAATGTTACTAATGTGTTGGTGAATCTATTTTTTCAATTGTACATAAGACGAAAAAGTTACAGGCAGTCCTAGTTTATCCAATTTGTGCAAAAAATGATGGCTACTCTCCGTCGCCGCGGCAACAGAGTCGCGCGCGCGCCGCCCTTGTCGCACCCCTGCCCCCGCGCTCTTCTATCGTACCTAACAAGTTACTATACGGCAAGTTGTAACAATAATTTTAATGTTTTTTGTTCTAAAGTTTTTGATATTTTTGTTTAATTTTTTTATGTGATATTTGGGTTAGGTAAATGATACTGATACCCCTGTTTTTATTTCTTCTATAATTTAAAAATAGTATTGTATAATTCGATTACAATCAGTGACACAGTTAGCCATTTTACCTCGTGTTTTTTCATTTGTTATTGTGAACAATTTTTAAGTTATGTGTAATTTTGAATGTCGCTTATAAATATTTATCTGGGGATGATTTGATTATGAGATATCGGGGGACTAAAATCCACCTTCCCCGTCCCAACGCATCCGTGATTGTTCTAGGTATTTCTGGGAGTTGATATTACTTACAATGAACTCGTGTGAACGCATATTCAAAAAAAAATAAAACCGGAATACAATTTTAGTACCGTCAAAAAAGTCTTATTCTGATGGATACGTGTAGCGCAATGATGCATGCACTAGAGAGTAAATTTATGCTCACGACTCATTCCGATATAACGTGACATTATTACCATTATTTTTATTTTAAAGTTAGAAACTAAAGAGCACGAACCATCCTTCTACTATTTTTGCTATGATAACCTAGCTCGCCATATTTCTCGTTCATAGCATGACCTTATATAGATTTGCCACCACAAATGCTAAGATGGCAGAGTTGCGAGCGAACGTGCTTTGTTAAAACTCTATGAACGTTGCGACAAAAGAATATATCCAAGTTCCAACCCACTGTCTTTTGTCCCTCATTTTACTTTTATTCAACATATTTAAAATAAACTGACTCGCAGACACGCTTTAAAGTTTTGCATTTGAATCTCTTTGTTAATACTGGTTGCAGCAATTATTTTTATAACACACAGATAGGATTTTATTTATTTCAGATAATGATTTATTGAAGTGAAACTTCTTTATCGGCGTTAGAAAAATAAAATCGTCACATTTTTCCGTTACGCGGCACGCGTCACGTTTTGACTTTGACTGGATTTTGACTAGACTTTCACTGGATTTGACAGGACTTTCATCGGACTTCGACCGGATTTTGACCGGACGTTGACCCGACTTTGACCGGACTTTGTCCGGATATAGACCGGATTTTGACCGGACTTTGACCCAACTTTGACCGGACATAGACCGGACACAGACCGGACACAGACCGGATACAGACTGGACATAGACCGGACTTTAACCGGGCTTTGACCGGACTTTGACCAAACTTTGACCGGGCTTTGACCAGACTCTGACCGGACTTTAACCGTGCTGACCGGGCTTTGACCGGACGTTGACCCGACTTTGACCGGACTTTAACCGGGTTTTGACATAACTTTGACCGGGATTTAATCGGACTTTATCCGGGCTTTGACCTAGCTTTGACCGGGCTTTGACCAGACTCTGACCGGACTTTAACCGGGCTGACCGGACTTTGAACGGACGTTGACCCGACTTTGACCGGACATAGACCGGGCTTTGACCGGACTTTGACCCGACTTTGACCGGGCTTTGACCAGACTCTGACCGGACTTTAACCGGGCTGATCGGACTTTGACCGGGCTTTGACCAGACTCTGACCGGACTTTAACCGTGCTGACCGGACTTTGACCGGACGTTGACCGGACTTTAACCGGGCTTTGACATAACTTTGACTGGACTTTGACCGGGCTTTAACCGGGCTTTGACCTAACTTTGACCGGGCTTTGACCAGACTCTGACCGGACTTTAACCGGGCTGACCGGGCTTTGACCGGACGTTGACCCGACTTTGACCGGAATTTGACCGGATATAGACCGGATTTTGACCGGACTTTGACCGGACATAGACCGGACACAGACCGGATACAGACCGGACATAGACCGGACACAGACCGGGCTTTAACCGGACTTTAACCGGGCTTTAGCCGGACTTTGACTCGACTTTGACCAGACTCTTTAACCGGGCTTTGACCATAACGTTGACTGGACTTTGACCGGGATTTAATCGGACTTTATCCGGGCTTTGACCGGACTTTGACCGGACATAGACCGGACTTTGACCCGACTTTGACCGGGCTTTGACCAGACTCTGTCCGGACTTTAACCTGGCTGATCGGACTTTGACCGGGCTTTGACCAGACTCTGACCGGACTTTAACCTGGCTGACCGGACTTTGACCGGGCTTTTACCAGACTCTGACCGGACTTTAACCGTGCTGATCGGACTTTGACCGGACGTTGACCCGACTTTGTCCGGACTTTAACCGGGCTTTGACATAACTTTGACTGGACTTTGACTGGGATTTAATCGGACTTTATCCGGGCTTTGACCGGACATAGACCGGGCTTTGACCGGACTTTGACCGGACTTTGACCCGACTTTGACCGGGCTTTGACCAGACTCTGACCGGACTTTAACCGGGCTGACCGGACTTTGACCAGACTCTGACCGTACTTTAACCGTGCTGACCGGACTTTGAACGGACGTTGACCCGACTTTGACCGGATTTTAACCGGGCTTTGACATAGCTTTGACCGGACTTTGACCGGGCTTTAACCGGACTTTAACCGAGCTCTGACCTAACTTTGACCGGGCTTTGACCAGACTCTGACCGGACTTTAACCGGGCTGACCGGACTTTGACCGGACGTTGACCCGACTTTGACCGGACATAGACCGGCCTTTGACCGGACTTTGACCGGACATTGACCCGACTTTGACCGGACTTTGACCGGGCTTTGACCAGGCTCTGACCGGACTATAACCGGGCTGACCGGACTTTAACCGGGCTTTGACCGGACTTTGACCCGACTTTGACCGGGCTTTGACCAGACTCTGACCGGACTTTAACCGGGCTGACCGGATTTTGACCGGAAGTTGCCCCTACTTTGACCGGATATAGACCGGACTTTGACCGGGCTTTGACCGGACTTTGACCCGACTTTGACGGACTTTGACAGGACTTTGACCGGATTTTGACCGAACTTCTTCTGTCGAGCGTCCCGAGACGCACACTTTTTTTTTGTATTCATGTCTATGATAATAATAGCCTTTTGTTTAAACTTTATCTAATTTAACTTTATTAGACCAATTTCTGTAAAGTTGCATAATATAGTAGATCATTTTTTGAAAAATAAGGTCATAAAGAAGTTTCACTTCCTACGTGTGTACACTAGTACACGCACACATTTTTTTTACTCAGGACCTATTCCACAATGTTTCGCCTAAGATGTAACCATCAATTAACTTATAAGACAGCGATTTATTTTCAATTCCCGCACCGATACAAATAAGTATGAAATTGAAAATAAAAAAAGAAATTATTTTTGCTGTCATGTGTTTTGTCTACTAGATAGTAGTGTATTAAAAAAAGGCAGTACGACACTAAGGTAAGGCGAAGGTAAGGTAAGGTCAGTTGTCAAACTACTATCATGGAATTATCGCGGAACCATGTCCATGCTCAGAACATTTCGTTTAAAACCTCGATCAAATTAAGAACTATGTCAAATCCGTTCATTCTGAAAGTCAAATCTTATATATTCGAACCCTCCTGGTGCACTGGGCGAGTAACCGGCTACGAAGTGAGATTCCGTTCCCGCACTGAGACAAATTTGTGTAATCCACAAATATTTGTTTCAGGTCTGGGTTTCGTGGGACCGCAAGTCCCTCATATTTTTTATGGCCATGACGATACAGGTTGGGTGTAATTATATTATATCAAAATTCAAATACAAAACGCATTAACTAATCAAATGAAAGCATTTTGATCATGTTCATAACTGCATGAACTTCTTTGCATAAGAAAATTTTGTGTTCAAAATTAATAACTGCAAAAAAATACAGCACATTGTTTCTTCAGTCTTTCTTCTTTCAAATGATTGAATCCTTCTTCCTATTAATCACAGTTCAATATGAAAAGCACCAATTTAACACGCTGTAATGAGATACGTCAATAACTAACTTGACATTATACAGTCGTAGGGTGCATTGAAAACGTTGCAACCGGGTGTCCTCATTTCAGTATATTTTATTCATGCACACCCATTGTCTGTGTTCCAACCCAGCGTTATTACTACACTAAGATATTCTCTGTACGTACTTGCTTTAAAAATAGCGAACCCGCTATACGCCTTAAATAACCTACGTCATTATTTTTAATCTGTCTGTATTTTTAGTCTATCCGTGATATTTCTAGATTTAGACACTCAATTTTGGTCCAGACAGTTAACGCTGTATTTTTAGGACTCTTGATAAAACATAGTGACTCTGGAGCTAAAGGAGTTTAAAATGCAATAACAAAACGTTAAGAAAACAGATTAACTCATGATTACACCTCTACCTACCCTTTAGAGGATTACAGGCATGAGAGCGTATTGTTTATTACTAAATTCCAAAATGCTGGTAAGAAGATTTCGCGAAATATGTAAGCGTAGGATAACAGCAAAGGAACAGTAGAATAAAAAGTTTGAAAATTCTGGAAAATACTTCTTAAAAATAAAATCAAAGTCAATAAACGTAACACAAAAATGAAGACCTCATAACTCCCTCATAAATATTGGCAGTAACCCTAAAAGGGTTTGTGAAGGAAAGTACCTCAGCGTTACAATCTTTTATTACGCAACCGCCTTCATCGGCTCTACATTTGAATTCCCAGACACGGTCAAGCTCGCTGAATCCCGCCCGAATACTTTTCACATAAGTGATTTTCGATACATTCACGGCTATCTGCAGTTTGAATGAGTGAAGAAATCGAATCAAATAACGGATAGTATAATTCAAGAGCTTTGTATCGGACGACCATTTTACGGATCGTTTGAGTACTGAAGTCTGACTTCGATTTATTATAGCTTTATATTGTTTGAATTCATTGTATCTTGGCATTATATGGCTAGTTCAAATATTTGAACAAACTCTGAGGAAATTTGGCCAAATATCGCGAAAAGATTTAATTGGACCAAAATGTCCAATTCAGTCTTGTATTATTTTCTTACAATATGTAGCTAAATCGCTTATTTCTCTTTTACTCTATAGATTTATGAGACGAGCAGATCGCTCGCCTGGTGGTAAGCGTCACGCGTGGCCATGAACGGCATCATCACAACACAGAACTTTAAATAAGGAAGCATTGCACGACACTGCTCCGTGTTCGTCATTGTAAATCACGGGATAGTAAGAATGTCCAATTTCATTGCCTTCGATGTATAATAACATATAATGCAATTTCTATTTCGTTCTTTATACTTCTTATATGGAAGGATATCGAATCGAAAGTATTATTGAAGTACTTTTTTGGTAAAAATGGTATTCGAGACTTGCAAATTCTGTCCGAAAGCAAATATGATCAATCGTGCACCTCATTAATACCCGTTCCCAGACCACAAGTCCCAATATTTTGGTGTTATGATGTTTGGTGGTACTTTGCCTTGTTCCGAATTTGCATTGAAGTCGCCGAGGATTACGTTCCAAATGCTTTTATTTTCATTGCAAGCTTGATTCAAGGTGTCGTAAAAGTCATCATCTGAATGTGAATTAACATTGTTTTTTTAACATTGCGTTTCCTCGTTGTTCGGCATTATTACACCAGCCTGAAGGTACTGGATATACACTGGCTGACCTCGAAATGCGACTCACTAGAACGAGACACTAACTTGTATTTCACAATGACATGTTTTAGAACTGAGAGACTGTCACTGTCATATCATAACTCCCCTTACATTATGGGAGGGCTAACTTCCTATGATATATCTGTGATCATATTATGCATTCAGTTTTCTATCAAGCCTCTACATCAATCTTATTGACATTCGAATTAGTGGCATAGACAATCGTGACTTGGTAATGGTTTATTGTTTGATATTGGTCTGTCCGGAGTTAGTATAGTACGTTTAATGTAGTTGATACAATACCGTAATGCATTTAAGAGACAACAAGCCACAAGAGCAGATGGTGAAGTTTTTATCATGTTAATAAACCTATAAGCTATGAAGCAGTGATAGCTAAGCGGGGAGTGGTACGAACTGTCGAGATGAAAGTCGCAGGTTCAAAACCCACCCCAGGAGTATGCAGCTCTGACTTTCCTAAGTTAGGTATGTATTACTTGTAAATAATCTCTTGCTTTAACGGTGAAGGAAACATCGTGATGAAACACGCATACCTGAGAAGTTCTTCATAAGAATTTCGAAGGTTTGTGTAGTCTACTAGCTCAGCTAGGCCTGCGTTATGGAGTAAAGCCAAAGCCCTCTCATTTAGTATAGAAGATCCGTGCCAAAGAGTGAGATGATTTTTTTAACCCACCCAGATCCCAGACTACTATAATATTTCTAAGATTGGTATTCAATCATCTTTTTAAGAAGTACATTTAGTCACTAATATTTTATCATTTTTATAATATGTTCAATTTATTTCATTTTTATATCAGTTACTGCGCAAAAATCTTCGAACTACATATAGAAGTTGACTGGAATATATCTTGTAAGCCTAGTGAATTAGCACAAATGGCACAGAAGCCAGTAAGGCTCTATAGTCTTGTCCATTGGCATTATCAGCACTGTACTACTACGCACAAACAATGATCTAAGACCTCAGTTACCATTATAAAAGAGACTTATGGCCTGCAGCAACACATACTCTGGCATATATAAAACGTGTTTCTCGAATACAATGGTCGGCATATAGTTGGTTAGGCCAAGCTGAGTGCCACCGGTTTATCGACCGATCGCCTATCGGTCGCGAGACCCCTCGTGTCTTGAAGTGTATGGAGGTTTTGACATATATCATTTTTTAAGGTACTCGATATATATGATAATAGATTAAAATAGCAGTAAGGAAATATAGTACAAACTATCTTATTTACTATCTATGCTTTAGTAATATTCACTATTCTTTTAGTCAGTTTTGTTATTTGGCAAAAAGTTTGAATGGACATTTTTCAATTTTTTTACCTGTTAATGTACCAATGGTCAAAAAATAACGATACTCAATATGATTAAAAGGAATATATTGCACCGCGTTGCATTTAAACGCGCTGAATATGAAATATTTATATAACATTGCTAAAATATAGGATTTCGTTACAACGCTTTCATGATTTATTGCCGATGTTAACACGACTAATTATTTTATCCGTGAATTATTGCACAAATAAAAAGGATATAAAAATATACGCCTCAAATTGAGATTTTTTTGAAGTAAAATATCTTTAGCACCATTGTGATTTATATTTATTTTTATCTGAACAATATGTGTTATAATATATCTTAAATATGTAAATGAAATGTAATATGTTGCATTAAAATTTCACTTTTATGGTTGGTAAAAATATTAGAAAAATAATAAACCTTTTAATTATCCTAATTCTCTATATTTATCTCTTTTCTAAAGTTTCACTTCTGCCGTATGTGAATTCCACACATACACACTTTTTACTTGTGTTACAAACACACATTCAAATTTACAATGTTACTTTGGTAATAATTGAACATGGGTTCTTGGAATTTGCAACGTTATCCTTATTGATGGACCAAAAGCATACATCATCATCACTAATCCAATATTCACGACGTTGTATACAGTATTATTATTTAGGAAAAGCACCACATACAGTCTGCAGTTTTTAATAACACTGATAAGCAATGGAACACACTTATTCAGCCACCGCCAAGCGATATAACGTGAGTCGGCAATTAATTGCATTACGTTATCTGCCGGTGCAGTGCGGGTCGACCGAGTCAACTCGTGTCATCTTGCTGACTCCGGCTGTTACCGCGAATTGCTCTCGTCTCAAGTATTAATTGTGTATATTTAAACTTGACGCAAAAAAGCAGCTGGTTCTCAATTGATGTAACATTTTCTGTTCCTTTTTGTGAATGTATGAGTAGCCATATTGGTGATTAAAGACTAAAATTTTGATGTCTATGTTCTAATTTTGATGATACTTTTATTGTTTTTAAATAAAATCAAAAGTTATAAAAACTGTTAAGAACAGAAGCAACACGGAACTTTTAACTACAAATTCCTGCATGGTAATGGACTGCGCTCGTCACTCCGAAACATTAGATGTTAAGTCTCATAATGCCCAGTAATTTCAATGGCTTCAATATCATTCAAATCGAAGCACAATAGTGCTTACACACTGCTGCTTGGCGGCAGAAATAACACTTTTGTAAGACATAGGTCATCATTTTTAATGAACTAGCTTCCGCCCGCGGCTTTGCCCGCGTGGAATTAGGACACTTACAAATGATTTAGTGACTGTCTATTTTGCATATAAAAATATAATTTTAATCATTCTGATATTTTCTTAATTTAATCGGGATAAAAAGTATCCTATCATCCAAGTCAGCTCATACCCTGTCTGTATACCAAATTTCATCAAAATCCGTTCAGTAGTTTCAGCGTGATTGACGGACAAACAACAACAAACAAACTTTCACATTTATAATATTAGTGTGATTGGTGCAAAATGCTTGTGTTCTATTGTTTTAATTTTCGATTCGAAGTTCAAAATGTATCGATACACACCGTTGCTCTTTTGAAAGTTACATTAATTCTCTAAGCTGATATTATTAATATTAATCCAGATTATATAAAGGCAAATTAAATAATCACGTAGTGAATAGTGTCGTGTGCTTACGACATCGATTGCGGTGGCTGAGGTTAAACAATGTGCTAACTACTTGGCACAGTTGGATGGGTAACCGCATGTAACAGTGTACCGATAGTTCTACATCGAGATTGCATTAAATGGGTGTTCCGTGTTAGGTGCTCAGTAAATCTCTGTAAATTATACTTTGTTGTTATTAAAATAAGACCGATAATGGTTAAATACCCATAATGTTTTATACGAAAATCCTAATGGTCTAAGATCCCGGGTAACATAGAGCTTCACCCATCTGTTTACCGGATTAAAAATATATTTTAGGGTATAAAATGTGTTGCTGAACACATACCAATAGGGTTGCCTAAAAATGAGAGTAAGTGGTGGTTTTTGAGTAGTAGAGCCACGCTGTAAACAGTTATGTCTACAGCATGAATGGGCTGGCTCAACCGGGTCGTTACCACTATCTCACAGAAAACCGACGTAAAGTAGCGGTTTGCTGCTGCGTTTCGTACAGTGAGTGAGATATCCGCAAGCCCAAATCCCCTCCCCTTCCCAGTCCCTAATTATGCCTTTCCTTTAAGGTCGGCAATGCGCCCATGATTCTTCTGGTGGTGGGCGTACATGGGCGGTGGAGATCACTTACCATCAGGTGACCCACTTGCTCGTTTGCCGGCCTATGCTATAAAAAAAAGGATAAAAGAACAGTGATAAATTCTATATTCACTTAAAACTATTACATACTGATGGAACTAAATTTACCACCAACTTCATTTACCACTAGTACTTAAATTGAAGCGGTCCGGTAATTTTCACAATGATGCGTAAAAAATATGTTTATATTTCACTGGGTGCATAAATTCAACCAACAATATTTTTGCTAGGTACATAACTATTCAATTATATTCTTTTTAAATGTACTCGGAAGCGTTCCGCAATATCAATGGAGTTGAAGTTTTCGTTATATAATTTTACTAACCGGTACAAAGAATTAAAATTATACAATTTCACATAACAATAATTATAAGCAGGAAGCGGCGGGCGCGGAGGAATTAATCAATAGACGGTCAATCAGCAATTTATTGTTGAACGGGAATGGTGTTGCGGTTGTACGCCTGTCACTTCCATGTGTCGACCAACGCGCGGGGACCCTGTGTAAAGTAATTATTACACCGTATAATATCACGGGTCTATTTTTCCGAGCGCCCTGTTTCTTAACTTTTTTTTTTTTTTTTTTTTTGTGTTGACGCTTGCTGTAAGCCTGACTCGAGTCGGCTGTATACAGCTTCACCGGACTTTCGGGCGAGCGCTTTCAGGCGCTCTCAGCCCTTGACTAGGTGACCACCGCTGAGGGCACCCCCTTTGGGGTACGAACCTCGGCTCAGGACGGTCACCGGAGAGGGCAGAGACATCTGCGATTGGGGTTTAGGGGACTAATTTTAGGACTCTACTTGATGATTTCAATCATCATTAACATCGGCTCGCGGGCCGGTACTAGGGTCGGGGGCGTTGCGGGGAACGCGGCGCGGTCCTCGGCGGCGAGGACGGTATGTCGGTTGTGTAAAGTGTTTTTTCATGAATTCCTCTCTCCTTCGGATGGCCCTAGTGGTCGCATCGTCGGGGTCAGTGAGGACGCTACGCGGACGTCTCCACTTTGCACGGTCAAAGGGAGTGTATATTGAGGCTCGTCGGACGAGCGGATTCGGGTGGTGGGCGGCGCGATCGAAATAACGCTTGCTGTTCATTTTCATGAACTGCCGGATGGTCGGCAAACCCGTGTCCACGTGGGTATTGAGATTCCTCACATACCACGGGACCCCAGTGATTTTACGCAGAAAGCGATTCTGCAGGGTTTGCAAGCGATTAAGTCGTGATTCGGGTACATGCGCAAACGCGGGCGATGCGTAAGTCATGATCGGCCTAATACATGTCGTGTAAATCCTAATCTTGTTGCGGATCGAGAGTTTGCTTTTATGGTTCAACAGCCAGAAGAGCTGGTTTAACGCGAATGCGGCTCGCGCGCGTGCCGCTTGTATGTGGGGAATGAAGGTAAGCTTCTGGTCAAGGGTCACTCCTAGATATTTGACTGTCTTGTTCCAGGGAATGGGCATGTTAGACATGGTCACATTCCGGACTGGAGCAAGACGGGCAGGGTTTCGATAAAAGAGGATCGCGGCGCTTTTGGACGGGTTGATGGTGATTTTCTTAACTAGTGCGCGTACTTATTATATACTTCTGCCGATCGCTTACTGATTAGAAATGAAGCGAATAGTGATTTGGACGAATACCTGATAACGGATACACCATATTTAGTAAAGATATCTTAAAGAAGAGATAGCCTCGGTGGCACAGTGGGCGAGTAGCCGGCTGTGAAGTGAAAGTCCGCGGGTTCGATCCTCGCACCAAGACAAACATTTGTGTGATCCAGAAATATTTGTTTCGGGGTCTGGGAACTGAGACCGAAAGTCTCTCGAAGTTCCTGATACCTACGACATAAGACACGTATCTTACTGTGAGATCAGGACAATGTGTGTGACTGTTGGGTGTATTTATTATTATTTTATATCGCGTAACAAAAAAATAGATGAGATTGTCGAAGGCTATGGAAAGTCGAAACGATAAGGGCCATAGTTTCTCATGGGATTTGGTATATTATGATAATACCAAATTATATTCAACAATATCGTATATAGTAAAATATCATTTATTCTGGTCATTTACCTTTATTTGAATAACAGATGTTCACATGGGAAATAATTATCGCAATATTCGCCGAAATCACACGTGTATTAGCCGAAGTATGCTAATACGCTAAATACATTTCACGTCCTACTTACTTTAATTTTATTTGATCGGACAAACTCGAAATCTAGCGCGTTACCTACATCGAATAAAGTACTTCCTCCTTATCCTCCGTAAAAGTATGCGTGCTTTCGTTTAAAAATAAACAATTACCTGTTAAACATCAGACCAACTAAAATATGGAGCGGTCAGGATTATACTCATATACTTTATAATCATTTATAATCATTATTCAATAGTAAATGTTTAGCTGCAATCCAATTTATTTAAACGTAAATGTGAACATAAATAGATTATTTATATGATTTCGTGCTCAAATAATATCGACGCAACCTTATCACAGAGCCTACGCTGTCTGTCTATCTGATATTTAAAAGGCTCTACATTCTGAAAATTGAAGCAAGTCCGCTAAAATTTTCAAATCTTTTATAATATCAGGATAGTAAGAACAGGGACTAAAATAAGCGACCAATATTTACGCGAGTTTAACATTTATAAAGGAACCTGAAAACCTATAAAAGCATCAAAGAAATGAGGAAACAAAATAAACAGTCGGGGTAAACAATTTAACTGCGCAGGTTTCAATGTTTCGCAATGAACGGCAGCCGAGGAACGCTTTCACGACTTTCAATAGAGGTCTATTCTCGCGGAACCTTTTCATAAAATCGTTGATAACACCTGATAAGATCTACACAGGTCAATACACTTTGCATTTGTATATTTTCTATTAGTATAATGTTTTCGTGTTTCATATGGCAGCCTCCGTGGTGCAGAGACTATTCCGCCCACACACCCGCTACTGTAACTTGTGCACCAGGACCAACAGTGGCACGCATTTTTGTCGACACCGAGCAGTGAAGCTCGGCGAGTCTCTCTGCCTAAATGTCTTTGTCCCGCAACGAAATTAAGGATAGTGGGTTAGGGAGGGGTTGGAAATATTTCATACCATGGCACAGTGGGCGAGTAGCCAGCAGTTTCGATCCCGTACCGAGACAAATGTTTGTGTGATCCACAAATATTACAAATACATAATAGTATTTTCTACCCTGCGGAGTTGACGTCAGACAGGCGGCCGGTCATAAAAAGTCCAAGGAAAATCTTTCTGTAGCATGTTGCGCTGACCTCAATGCGAATGAGATAAAGTCAGGTGGAAGCAGAAGAAAGTAATGATTCCAAGTCCATCGGCTTAAATAATCTAACAGTTAAAACATCCGACATCAATTAGCGCTTGATATACCACCTCTGAGTAATGCCTACCTAGCCTACTAATATTATAAACGCGAAAGTTTGGAAGTATGGATGGATGGATGTATGTTTGTTACTCTTTCACGTAAAAACTACTGAATGGATTTTAATGAAACTTTACAATAATATAGCTTATACATCAGAATAAGACATAGGCTACTTTTTATCCCGGAAAAAGCAGATCACGTGGGCGGAGCCGCGAGCAAAAGCTAGTCAAATATAATATGGTATATTTAAATAGTAAGTTCAGACACTGACTTATATATCGCAAAGCTAGACTACTACTTTTTTTATCCGAGTACGGCAAAGCGACTGCAATACACCTGAAGGTAAGCGCAATGCAGTCCAAAAAATCGAACTTTGCTGACTCAATAATAGTCTTCAACATTACGGGCGAAGTGTTTTTACACTGATTAAAGTAGTTAACAGAATATTAAGAAGTTATTAAGAACATTATTACCGACGCTAAAGTTAGTTAAAATTCCGAAAATACTCTTTAAAAGAACTCCAGGCCCTAATAAAAGTACTTACTCTAATTAGTGATTCAATCTATAGAATTAAGTAACTCTATAAAGTGTTTCCAAGCTAAATTATATACCGTTTTCAATATATTTTTTTAGAAGACAAAGTTTAGAAGACGCGCATAGCCAGTTGCACTTACTAATCGGTAAACGAATGGCGGGTTAAGCAAAAATAGACCATTATTTTATACAGAAATCTACACTTAACAATGAGGTCACTTGAGTATTGTGAATACAGGCCCAACACTACAATGCAATCATCGTGGTTCAAACAAGACAATTACTACATGGGGTTTTTCATATTGTAGATAACATCAAATGTGGGAACAATCTAAATGTGTGCAGACACTGAGCAGATTATCGCTAGGGATCCAAGGGTCGCCTCTTACGACTCTGGGCTCCCTCGCAGTAAGGGCAGACTGCTGCCGTCAAAAATATTGTTAAAAAGGTCGCCTCTTACAAGCCTCTCAAAACATTTGAGGTTGATTGTATTCTTTTCACAATATCCATAACGTAGCAGCCGACTAGTGGCTTTGAAACGGGATTTTGCACATTCAATATCTAGGGAATAGGGTTCAGTAGCTAGGGAAATGTTTGTATATTTTTCAAATATTACTTTAAACCTGTTTTAATTGTGGGGACGTAATCATCTTGTAATTCCTGAAATCATGGAAATTTATATATATGTTTTTGTGTGTTAAGGGGCTCAAACACAATCAAACTAATAAATTTTAGCTCTGCAAAGTGACCACGCTACACTTGATGCTAAGTCCGGTGCAATCCAAGAGTAGTGTTGCCAGAATTATGCCGGCCTACCTAAATGCTTCTTCATACTCCGCTTAAAGGATCCTATATATTATATAGGAAGGATTTAAAACGTGTGAACAAACTTTTCGCAGCTAAATGGTATGGCAGAAGTATGACGTTGCGAAATTTTTAGTTCGAGTCAAAATGGAGACGACGAATATGTGGTTCCGCGAGTCAGCACGCGTAATTGTGATAAGGAAAGGTGATACTAATTTGATAGATTTGTCGCACATACAGAACACAGAAAAAGTTGTCGAACGTTTACGTGGTTTATTACATGTACGTAATAAGTTCGTTGTGCTTGACGCAGCGCGCGCTTGAGACAGTGGATCAACATTAGACAAAATGGTTTGATCAAACACGCAAGTACGACGTTCAAATGATTTGACAAATATTTGTCCAATAATTTTATATAATAATTCGTATGTCAAATATAGCTGCTGCAGATTATAAATTTGGACGTATACGGGGCGCTTCAAGAAATAAACTGCTTAATCACCTCGAAGGTCCTTAAGGATCATGTTTATGATTATTGTGTATATTTACTTACCAAGGTGGTAGGTTTCTCGCATGTGAGAGGCCGTCTGGGTTAGTATCACGGCTTTGACTATTTCTGCCGCCAAGCAACAATGTGTTGTGTTTTGGTTTGAAGGACATTGAAGACAGTGCAATTACTGGGCGTTATGAGACTTAACATCTTATCTCTCGGCCTGAAGAGCGCAGTTCAGTGCCATGCAGTGCTTTATAATTCGAAGTTCTGTGTGGTGTTGCTTCTGCGCCTAAAGCGTTCGCCCGAAAGTCCGGTAAAGCTGTAGAAAGCCGACTCGCGTCAGGCTAACAGTACAACGCAAAACCGAAAAATAAAAAAATAAAATAAAAAAAAACTGTTTATAGGCATGTATGGCTCTTATCATTAGGCGAGCGACTTGCTCGTCTCGACATTCAGTTAATAAAAAAATAAGCAGTTGTGACACTACACAAATATTACATTAACTCTAAATAAATCCATTATATGCATTCTTATGAATCAATAAGCCATAGATCACGTCAATAAACCAGTATTGTGATTGATAACGAGTTCGCGTATTACTCAATATCACTAGCTCGTTCCGTGATTAAGTAACACCACGTACACATGTACACAACACTTTATCTATTTATAATTTTTGTTTGGGACAATGTAAAACACAAATATTGTTTTTTTTATAGGATAGGCCGGCAAACGAACATGTGAGTCACCTGATGTTAAGTTATCGCCACTCACTGCTCATGAACCCATGAAACACGAAAGAACCGTGGACGCGTTGCAGACAGATGCGTTGTTAAATAAAATAAATGGGGATTGGGATGAGTTCTTAAGCCTACAAAATTCACAGTCAACGTACAAAACGCAACAGTAACCTACTACTTCCCGTCAGTTTTCGGTGAGGCAGTGGTAATAACCCGGTAGAATCAGGCCATTCATATCCACAAAAGTGTCTACAGCATAACTCTATTACATACACCTGCTCATGAGTAGGTCATATCTTCATTAAAAAGTCCTTCCTAATAAATTTATCTCACGAGCAATACGTGAAATAAGATTTTGAGCCTGAGAGTATTAACAACCCAGTCGAGCTGGCCCATTCATGCTGGAGACAAAACGGTCTACAGCGTGGCTGTACCACTTATAAATATAGCTGTTTTATATATTTCACGACGATTTTTGAATGGCAAGGAGAACAAATGCAGTTGCTATTTCCATTAAACGTAGAGAAGAGCTTATTAAACTCCACCAGAGCTATGGGACCCTTTAGAACATAATATTTATGATGCAACGCTTTTTAAATCACATTGTACTGAATTATTGGTACATTTATCTCAATATATTTCAAGTCCGTATCGATGATGCTGTTATTGATATAGCTCAATTGGCCAGGCAATAATGGCCAAATTAGAATACTGCGGAAGTGAAGGTTTGAATACAGAATGAAATAAAGCCACATTTGCACGGAGGCTTTCTGGAGACATAGCAAAATATTTTTTTATTGGCATAGTACCCCTGCTTTATCTATTTTTAGAATATTCGTTATTTATCTTCATATATAATCGCTTTACTTGCCATTTGGAATATTTACTGATCCTGCCCGACTAGCATGACCTGAGAGACCTCGACGCGCCCGAGAGGAAAGCAGTCGATATGGACTAGTTTACCGTAACGGGCAATCCACAACATAAACAGAGAGATATAGATACAGAGATAGCACGAGAAAACGAAATGACACCATTTAGTCGTAACATTGATTTCGGGTCGACACGACCCTTCGAAAGACATGTAGAAATAGGACTAATTTTAACGGATTTTATCGCGGTTTTTTATTAATTTTGGTCCCGACGTTTCCAAAGCTTTTCAGCCTTCGTGGTCACAGGTTGGACTAAAAGTCCACAATTAATTAATAAAAAAACCGCGATAAAATCCGTTTAAATTAGTTTTATATAAATGAGTAATATTCGCGTAAACATAAGAAATAATTATGTAGAAATACCATGATAAGGGAGTCGAAATTTTTTTATTGAAACGTTTTGTTGATTTGACGTGTCTCCTTTGTGTGGACATCTGATATGTTAACCGACTAACTTAGGTATTGGCCTGGGAGCCCTCGGGTAGCTGATCCACTTGACTACTATCAAGCTCATTTTCCGTGAGTAGCTTCGTTTCGATGAGACGACCAACAATTCCCTATGCGAAAATTCTCTATTGTGGTAGCTAACAGAGGTAGCAAGGATAGAATATTTCGATTTGATGATACTCAGAAAAATATTATTTTATTTGTAGGACAATATGACTGTTAAATTATATAAATATTAACTCAGTAAAAACAAAAAAATCAGCTGGTTAGTAATCATTCTTATGACCTTGGTATCGATACCTATTGGAAGCCCCTCCTTCCAATAGGTATGATTTCGCATAGGGAATTGTTGGTCGTCTCATCGAAACGAAGCTACTCACGGAAAATGAGCTTGATAGTAGTCAAGTGGATCAGCTACCCGAGGGCTCCCTGTCCATATAGTGCATGGCCTCGAGTACATTCGCAGGTGCGCGGATTTCCGCACCTGTGCTCTCTGGCAAGATCCGGTGTGCGCAAATGTTTGATATCTGCGTCGAACTTTAAACTTAAATGCAAAATTAATACAATTGATACAGCGACATTAAAAAAAGTGCACGAGTATTTTTCCGTTAGGTCCGAATTGACCCTAAAATAGTTATCCTTTAAAAAAATAGCTCTTATTCAGTTATCTTAAGCCCAAAACTAGTATATAAAATTAGTCCAAAGTTTACTTATTCTAATTTTTAAAGAGTATTTTATTCACGACACGACACGAGGGTCCAACATAACAATATTACATAACCTAAACACATTAAGTTAAATCCATTGCTTACATTTAGATGGTTAAAATAAAACAGTTTTAAAGCGACTCTAAAGAAAGTTAGATCTCATTAGACTGCCTTTGTCATCTGCGTCTAGACGCAAAGAAAGAAAAACAGAAAACTATTTAGTTACCACAACGTTGGACGAATGAATGAGAAATAATTTAATAATTATAAGTAATTTAATAATTTAAGTAAATGGCCTTGTATATTTATTTAACATGTAAACTCATCAACTAGAGTCATTATCTTTACATACAGTTATTTACTGAGTCTTATATTAGTTCTATAACCAAAATGGTTTTTGTTCTGCCTTCATAATGAGCCTGTACATGCCCTCTCCGTCATGCAGATTAATCTGCTATAGAATAACCCTAAAATGGTCTATTGGCACAAAAAAGTAATATTCGGAAATAGAAAGCGATATGCCCATCTTAGCACAGTCCACTGCCCAACAGGTGGTATGGGATAAAATTACTCAAAAATGTCGCAGTTAACTCCATAAAGTTCAAAACTGTAAACATCTTTTAAGGGGAACTTCCGAGCTGAGTAAAACTCGTCGTTGTGACAACAGTATTAATGAAAACATTGTATTTATGAAAACATTGTATTAATGAAAACATTGTATTTAAACCATTATATTCTTCATTCACCTTATTAAGCTTCCTATTAAATTATTCTCCAGGAACCAACCAGGAATTGTAGTACCTATAAGCGATTATTAATACTTCAACCACTGACATTTCTTTTATTAATTTTTGACATAATTATATTCTTCGCTGTATCCAAACACGGTTTCCACTCTACTCTTTATTACTCGGGTTACTACTCCCGGGTTTATTAGCTTTTTGAGAGATATAATAATATTTTTAATTAATTTGACCTATAGATATAAGGGTACTTTACGCTTCTCCTAAATTAAACGTACTAAGTCGATGACCCTACGAGATTCCTCGCCTCCGTTGCTTATAAATTAATTAATACTCTTTGTCCATTAGACGTAATACCAATCAGATTCACAGACGGAGAGCGAATTTAATTTAATTTCACTACTTAGTGTCCTTTTGTGAAATTATCTAGGAATTCAAATGGGATTATCCCAGTTTTCAGTGAATTTCTTGAGATTTGCATCATTATTTTCCTAAGGGCACCGTTCGATGTAAGTTCGGCAATCATTCAGGCAATTTTAACTTTGGACAATGTCAGTGCTGAATAATAAACGAGCGCTCAGGGATTCCGGATTGGGGGACGAAAAATTTATTTTATTTTTTTCTTAATCTAATGAACTGTCATAAAATGTTCCGAGTTTTATTGGGCGTTCAGCGTGACAGAACGGTATTCTTTTAACAGAATTGTTTATGGTAATGGCGCTGAATACTCTGGCAGAATAAGCGAGGAAATTATCGTCAAATTTTATTACAAATAAACATAGTTGTACCGTTTTACTTTATGAAGTTGGTGGCGATTTATTATGTTGTCAAAATGTTTTGTACACATCAATATTTTGGTCTGCTGTTGTTTGTTTACTATTTTTAAATTCTAGTGATGTAAATTGCACGATATATTTATTATAAAACCAGTGCTATTTTAAGGTGTACTATGTCGACGCTATACTTTCACTACATTGTACTAAGGACTAGATGTACGCCGTAGATTACCCGCTCTACCTAAACAAAGATTTTTATCAAGAGAAAGCAATAACGCCCATATAACAAAACGAATGCACTTTGTTAAATAATCATTTCACCTCTAACTTTGTTGAGGTGCACCCACGGATAACATCTAAAACACCAGAGTAACAGGGCCTTCTATTTTTAGCGGAACAAAACAATTGTGTAAAGGAAAGCCGCTGGTTGAAGGTCAATGTCGGGTGGTCATAACGCACCACCCACAAGCAATGAGATCTATTGTCTTTCATTGATTATCTGTACATTATTTATAATGAGTATAGTGCACGTCACACACCTACGCGAAAATGAATGAGAGACGCTGCGTCAAAGAAAACTATTTATCGCTCTATAATTAGAATTTTTAAACAATTGATCGCGATTATCTCAAATAGATAATCTTTATCTGTCTCGAGTCACCGTCCATTAGATTATTAAACGTTTCCTAATAAGACTATTATTAACTAATAATGGGCTGTAAAAAGTATTTAACCTAATTTGATGGAAATTTTACTGACAGAGCGGCCGTTGTAACCGTCGGGTGAAGACTTAGGTGTGGAAATAGGTAATTTTAACATAATTATGTTGGGTAATCGACCGAACCAAATTCGGTGGCGCCTAATGCTAGCGAGTTTTTAATATAAGCGAGACGAGAAATTCAAATATACTTTTACAAATCTACATAGAAACAATATAAAACCAAATAGATAGTAGTAGAATGAGGTAGTAAATTCGTAATCAAAATGATAACTTCAGAGAGTCATATTAAAGAACGTAAGTATATTTATAGTAAAATAGACTCTTGTAATGATACATAGCGTGATTTAGTATATCTGTATTGTTATAATGTTACAATAAGAACCTACTTACTACTGCATAATCTAAGCAGTAGACAAATTTCAAAGAAGGTAAATATCAATATAGTTTGAATACTACTTAGTATGAAGCTAGGCAGTACATAGGTACATACTAATTCCATAATGTGTAACAGCTAACCTATCTCATACTTTGTTAAAACATAGAGTAAATTTGCAAGTAAAATAATAACGTAACGCTTAAAGAATCCCGATGTCATTTAAACAAATCTGTTACTTTAAATGGTAGAATAGAGCTTCTTCAAGCGTAGAAAATATATAGATATAGATAAGAACCATCTCGATTAAACCAGCTTTTAAACAAATAACCGCATTCAAATCGGTCCATTCGTTTAGGCGCTACAATGCTACAGATAGAAGACAGAAAGACAGACGAAGGGGTCACACTTGTACCCTCCCTTTTTTGTCCGTGGTTAAAGAAACCTTTCAGTCGATTACCTAGAGACGCCTGCGGCTGAACAGTTGAAAGGTTAAGTACGAAGTTAATTTCCCAGGGGCCCTTGATACAGGGTACTTTGAGAAATGCCAAAAGAATTGTACAAGTAATCGCAAACATCATTAAGCTGGTATCTTACATATCTCCAAATAAAATTAATACTAGAAGAAGCTCTGAGAGCTCTCCATGAGAACTTTGAAGGTATATTTTCTTAGAACTTTAAATTACAAAGCACTGCTTGGCACTGAACCGCACTCGTCAGCCCGAGACATAAGATGTTAAATCTCATAATGCGCAGTAATTTCACTGGCTTCAATGTCTTTCAAACTGAAACACAACGGTGCTTACACACTGTTGCTTGGCGGCAGAAATAGACAAAGCGGTGGTACCAACCCCGACAGCCTGCATACGAGGGAGCTACCACCATGTAAACTTTGAACTATAAGGTTTATATTGGCCGTTTTGTATGAGTTACCATAGTTACTAGTTGTTAGAAACCTAGTCTAAAGTTAGAATACGCATTGTATTATGGCCTTTTATAAATTAATTTCTTAAACGTACCTAGCAATATCAACTCCCGCAATATTGCATTTTACGCTATTTTATAAATAAGCGCAAAAGAAATTTCAGAAACAATTTTAGACGTCAAATAATGTGATAGATTAAAGCGTAGTCACGCGCGTCGGAACTCCGTCCAAGATGAAATAAACAAAAATATTCTCTTACCCGCTAATTGGATATTAATATCTTTGAAGAAAATTTTCATTTAAAATCCGTACCACGAGCGGAATTTCTTCAAGATGATTGACGTCAAACCAACGCTGATAGTTCCTAATCATTAGCCAAAATGTAATGAAGCAGGGACAGGAAAATGAAAATCAGTTAATTAGTATTATATAAAATATTATCAATACCAAAATGAGTTATTTGTATTACGGATTGACATACTATTTTGGATTGAAAAAGTTTATGCCGGAGTGACATTTTCTATTTTTTTTCCTGGATATGTGACAGGAATCATGGTGGCAGGTCCCTCGTGTGCGAGAGACCGTCTGGGTTGGTACCACCGCTTTGTCTATTTCTGCCGCCAAGCAACAGTGTGTAAGCACTGTTGTGTTTCGGTTGGAAAGACATTGAAGCCAGTGAAATTACTGGGCATTATGAGACTAAACATCTTATGTCTCAGGATGACGAGCCCAGTTCACTGCCATGCAGTGCTTTGTAATTCAAAGTTCTGTGTGGTATTGCTTCTGTTTATGGCAGGCGTGGCGCTTACCATCAGACGAGCGCTTTGAATGTCTCATCATTCAATAAAAAAAATCGATGCGCTTAAATTGAATGATAGATATGTTTGGAAGCAGTCACATCAATATCATCAAAGCGGAGATGGGTGGAGAGAAGATGACAATCGGTGCAGCGTGCAGGGTGTTTCCACCAAATAAGAGAACAGACGTGTACTGGCTAAAGGAGAGCAGAGATAATGCTATAATGCTAAACACCGCGCTGGCTAGACCGGAGTTTAGATGTTTGTTCATGCGAAATGTTCACGCATTACTAAAAAGGGACTGCCGGCACCATTAGCTCCCCATACACTGCTAACATCTACGATCTCTCGATCTACGTCCGCTCCAAAGAATATTAGACTTTTATACTCTTTACTTGAACTGTCTCCAATAAAGCTAATGATGTGAGAATGCCGATAACCTATTGCTTATTTATGACAAATTTTTTCTTTTCTGCTTTGCATATCTACGTTTTGTTGTATACCGACCATACTTATATTATAAATATAGACCAGTATACACCAAACCATCATTTTAAATGTCAAATACAGAGTGTAGAAAGATATATTGAATTTCATATTACTCACATATTTTGGCAGCGCCTCTCAGCTTTAGGCTATTTATTTTGTAAGAAGTGGTACAAGAGTAAATATTTCGCTTTTGGATCCAAGGTCCAGATATCCTTGCAAGTCCTGATACAAAAATCTACATACAATAAAATTGTTGAGTATTTAAAGTAAGGTACCTATGATTCATTAGTAACGAATGCATGAATAATAATTTCTTACGTTTACGCGAATGTTACTTATTCAAATAAAACTATATTTACCGAATTTTATCGCGGTATATTATTTTTATTTTTTTTACGTAGATCGGACTATCATCAAACCGTAATCATTTTAAACTGAAGGTAGATAATGTAACATTAACATTTTGGGACAACCTACACCTTAGTCCACCTCGTGACCACGAAGGCTGAAAAGCTTTCGAAACGTAGCGTCGGGACCAAAATTAAAAATAAAAAACCGCGATAAAATCAGTTTAAATTAGTTATATTTCAATGAATGCATGAATTTTCTTTTAGGTGAAAATTATCTAACAATCCACCCTCAAGCATGTATCTCAGCTGCAGTATTATTATCTAAATAAATTCAAGGGTAATCCAGAGCTCCCAGGTAGTTACAAACCATTCTTAGGAGAATTCAAATATATTATGCAACGAAACCAAACAAACACCTACTTATGGTGTAAGAACGATTCAAAACAGACAAGATATTTAAATGTCCCCAAGCCAAACTAAAGCAAGTAAACTACACGATAATGATATACAATACTTTCAACACACTTCCAACTAATACGAACGAAAGCTAATAAAAACTTAATTTAATAGACAATTAAAATACAACTGAAATTCAATGAATGGCATCGACACACGTGCCGGCGGCAGCACGCTCGTGGGCGCTGCCTCGGCCCTGCGCCATGATAAATATAATGCCCTTACAACGGTGTTAATTGACATTCGAACTTAAAACTATACCCGTGCCGTACTCAGCTCGTAAACATGTCCCGGAGACCGCCCACGGCTCGCCACTTCAATTTGTTTTACGTTAATCTCTCGTGAAAGCAACTGATTAATGCCTTTGTTAGGCTAATGAGACTTGCCTGATGATACATAATCAATAATTGTGCGGTGCGTGCCCAGCTCGGGTTTCCCGCAGACAAACACACATTCAATGCTTGGAAACAAACGCCTACGGATATTTTAATCTACGGATTATCTAACATCTACACGTAAAATATTTTTAATAAGATGTTATAAAATTATGTGATTTCACAACTGTGGATACGATTTCTTGTGTAGTGTACACTATACGTCTGACCTCGAACTCCGCTACTTGTTATCTTGTGATAGAAATATTTTGTAATTGACAGTTATATATATGAAATTTATCTGTGATCCAGCACCAAGAAACGTTTTGGTAAATGGTAATGTGGAATAAATTCCAACCGGATCGATAATAATTTTCAACACCCAATTTGTGGCCGACTTGGATGCTCAGGGAAACATACTCGTGTCAGCTTACGGTGAAAGTGGTGCCAGTACCAGATCGGTATCTACTGTGACTAAAATTAATAACTACTGATCCCCAGTAGCTGATTTCATCTACGAGGCATCGCAAGTACTTTGTGCATTTCACTATGACCCGAGCATTCGGCTCTCACCGTTTAAAGTGCATGTTTCTGCTTGCATATTTTTAAGGTTCCATCTGTCCTATCTTTATTGCAAGGATATATCTTTTGAACAGTTATAGATAGACGGCTTATATTTTTGCTGAATATACCGTGGTATTATTGCAAATATAAATTTAAAATAAAAAAAAATGAATTTGAAACACAGACAATTAACAATAAGAACAATTATAGACTTAGCAATAGGGAATAGGTTAAGGTGGTAGAGCCATGCTGTAGAGTTTTGTTTACAGCATGACCTAGCTCGACCGGGTTTTTACCACTGTCTCATGGAAAACTGAAGTAAAACTTGCTGTTTCATTTCGTACGGTGAACGAGATATCCGGAGACCCAAATCTTCCTCCCCTTCTCAATCCCTTAAATTTATGGGCGGGAAAGAATACTTTCCACCAGGAGACCCACTTGCTCGTTTACTCACTGAAAAAAAGGTAACTCTTAATTCCTGATTACGTCCATGATTAAGTTTTAATTTGACGAGTCATACACTGATCAAATAGATAAACTTTTCAATATAATTTAAATATCAATGGAGCGTGCTATGAATTACATAATAGCAATATAATAGGATGAAGTTGTTATGGCAGCTGTCAAAGTGTCACGCCTGCCCAGCGAGTGCGAGTGACTCCCTTGAGTATAGTAACACTATGAACAGAACAATGCTAATACAAAATACATAATATAATTTTCCACTTCGATGTGACAATGTTGAAGAGATCTGTTTGTACGTTGATGGATTAAATATATTTTTGTAGTATGGTTATAAAGTCGGTATGAAAGCCGTGTGAATGATCGGTATCATTCACAATAATCCGTTGATTATTAACATAAGCCAAGCAGCAAGCAACAGTCTGAATCATGTCGAATGACCAATCCATAAAAGTCCCTCAAATTTTTGCTCTTACCGCGAATTCAGAAGGCTGTTTCATTAGGGGTGAACGGGCAAGAAACTCTAAATTTGTACATGTTTAAATTATGATTTAAAACGATGAGGCTTTTGAGCTCTTATTGTTCTAAGAGACTAATTAATTAGCTACTAACTTTATCTATATTGTAAAGCCTATCGGGTTTTATAGGATCAGCTCAGCTCTATTCCACACCATTCAACACATCTAAGATTTTTCAAGAAGATTGTTAAGCCTCAATACAAAATCAAGCTATTTTCTAGCTCCGATTTGACCTAAAATTTACTTCAATTGCAAAATCAAGCAAAATCGCTTACATCAAATAGTTAAACAAAATGAGTTTTTTGACATACACCAACCGTCTGTTCTACCGTTGTAAAAGTGTAATAAAATTTGCACGTATTTAAACTCAAATTTCAGCAAACGTATAGCAGAATCTAGCAGACGTGCTAACGAGCGAATGAACTTATTACAAACGGTATTTTATGAGAAGCTCCAACAGTTAGTTTTACATGAAACGTACGTCAACAAACCGTAATAAAGTTGGAATTCTGAATTGTACGCGAACATGCCCAGAAATAAGAAATATGGATGCGGCTGGTAATAATATAAAGACCTTTCTAAGGAATAGTACTATCCTACTTTCTACTAATCATGAATTTAAATATTTATACTCCAATCACGCCTTGACGATGGATATGGCTGAAGTAGACGGCCTACGGTAGACCATACTTTTTATGCTGGGATAAGACATTCACGCGGGTGGAGCTAGTACAGGCATAATATGAACGTTAATAAACATCTATATAGTACTACAATAGCTAGTTAATTCAATTGTTACAATTCATTGATGCATTTATACAATAGGGTACATCTTAATAACCATTGCGCTATAATTGACAACAACTAATCAGCGTTAAACATTAAAATTAATTAATATTTCTTAGAAATCCACCAGTTAGTTCAACACTACGACGCAAATTTCTCGCAATTACAATATACAATTGAACACCAGTTCAATTCTCACACAACCAAGTTTCTTGTGATCATATTTTTGTTATAAATAGACCATAATGTTTTCAAAAATAACGTGGTTCGATCTTAATGATTTCCCATCCCACTAAGACTAGTTCATTATCATCTCTATTGGCAAAATGTTCTTTATACGTCTTTCAATACAATACAATATAAAACTCTTTATTGCAAACCATTTACAATGCATGTTACTAGAACTATAAAGCTAGTGCTAAACGTATGGAAGACAATAGGCGATCTTATAGCAATCTCTTCCAGACAACCATAATATGGAAACACTTAACAAGAAGACAAGTAGACAGCGGTGAACAATAAATACGGGAAATAAAACAACACGAAAAAATTGTTATCATTAAAAATCTAATACTTATATAAAAAACTTATTTCTTTTGCTACATTTATGACGGAGGAGACCTTGCAGAATTAAATAGATTAAACGATAAATTTAGTTATACATAAAGATATTAATACTCAACGAATATAAGCAACCACAACATCACATTTTGCTAATATAACTGCTTATAGTAGTGAAGAAAACAGTTAAAGTACAAAGCTATAAAACCAATAGTTCCTAGACTGTATCTTGTAATAAGCATTCAATGAGCGCGTAACATCTCCCGTTTCCACAATCTGCCGCACTCCAGGCACGTAGTACGTACCTACGTACGTGATCGTACATAAATAATATTACGTCTGTGACAGCGCATCGACGTATGGGAACAATGTCAGCTTCCCGTCTGTCTTGCTTTCGACTGTGTCAATAAGGTTTAAGAAATATTTATTTCTCATTAGATTATCACAATCTCTCTTTAATTTCGTTCTGCTCGAGGGCGTAACGCCTGAGGCATGGAACAGGAGTGCGGTGGTACTGTTCTTCAAGAAAGGTGACAATACCTTGTTGAAGAATTACAGGCCCATCTCACTCCTGAGCCATGTCTATAAGCTGTTTTCGAGGGTTATCACGAATCGTCTCGAGCGCAAGTTAGATGACTTCCAGCCTCCCGAACAAGCCGGTTTCCGAAAAGGCTATAGTACCATAGACCACATTCATACGCTGCGGCAAGTTATACAAAAAACCGAGGAGTATAACTTGCCACTTTGCTTAGCGTTTGTGGACTATGAGAAAGCCTTTGATTCGATCGAGACCTGGGCAGTGCTGCAGGCTCTCCAGCGGTGCCACATTGACTATCGGTATATCGAAGTGTTGAGGTGCTTGTACAACAACGCCACCATGTCGGTCCGAGTACAAGAACAGAGTACGAAGGCTATTTCCACTACAGAGAGGCGTGAGACAGGGAGATGTTATTTCTCCTAAACTCTTCACTGCCGCGCTGGAAGATGCCTTCAAGCTCTTGAACTGGAAAGGATTCGGCATCAACATAAATGGCGAGTACATGACTCACCTCCGCTTTGCCGACGATATCGTGGTCCTTGCGGAATCGCTGGAAGACCTGAGTACAATGCTCGAAGACCTCAACAGAGTTTCTCAACGGGTGGGCCTCAGAATGAACATGGACAAGACGAAGGTCATGTCGAATGTCCATGTTGTGCCCACCCCGATTACTGTTGGAAGCTCATCTCTTGAAGTTGTCGACGAATATGTCTATCTAGGACAAGTAGTCCAATTAGGCAGGTCCAACTTCGAGAGAGAGGTCAATCGTCGAATCCAGCTCGGCTGGGCAGCGTTCGGGAAACTTGGCAAGGTCTTCTCGTCCAAAATACCTCAGTGCCTGAAGACTAAAGTCTTCGATCAATGTGTGTTACCAGTGATGACATACGGCACTGAGACGTGACCTCTAAATATGGGCCGTATAAGACGGCTCACAGTCACTCAGCGAGCTATGGAGAGAGCTATGCTCGGTGTTTCTCTGCGTGATCAAATCAGAAATGAGGAGATCCGTAGAAGAACGAAAGTCACCGACATAGCTCAGCGGATTAGCAAGCTAAAGTGGCAGTGGGCAGGCCACATAGCTCGCAGAACCGATAACCGCTGGGACAGAAAGGTTCTGGAATGGAGGCCACGTACAAGGTGGACAGACGACCTGATAAAGATCGCAGGAAGTCGCTGGATGGAGGCCGCTTCCAACAGGTCGGTCTGGAAATCTTTGGGAGAGGCCTATGTTCAGCAGTGGACGTCTTGTGGCTGAAGATGATGATCACAATCACACAAAATGCGTCACAAAAATCTTTACATTCTCTTTTCACATATGAGTCTTTCAACATGTTATTGGACAATGCAAACATGGTATCCTCTTATTATCCCTCAGGATAGGGAAGGTTATGTAACACTCTTTGGCCTTTAGGCCATCGCTCCAAACATTATGACCGACAAGCGTTTCTTATTTTCTTTTGAATAAAACTCTGAAATAAAAATCAGGATTAATGAAGCTATTTCGTGTGTTACAAAATATATACTACCAAAACTGCATTAAAAAAGTAAGATTTTATATAAATGGAGATATAAACAAGCAATTGGTGACAGTTCGTGACGTTAACTTGTGTAACAGTGACGTTTATGAGGGCATAGGCTAGTATAATTTATACTGCACACAAATATATTTCCTATCATTATAAACTGTCTGGAAGTGCTTAATTGTGTATTTTAAAAAACATAACGAAGTAATAAAGTCATAATGCCACAATAATAGTATTTATGTGATAATATATAATACCATTTAATTCTGCTACATACGTGGTTTATTAACTTTTACTCATACTTCTAGCAACGTTAAAATGTAACTAGGTTTTGCTGGCAGCTCCGCCCTAGTAAACGGCCTTTTCGGGCATAAAAAGTGCCTGGGTGCCAAATTTCATGCAAAGCCGTTCAGCTGTTAAGGCGTGATTGACTAACATATATCTAAATTTACAAAATCCCAAAATCCAAACTTTAGGATCTAGATCAGAGGTTCCCAGATTTTTTTCTCATAGACCATTTTCAAAATTTTGCCCAGTTTCCAGTGGACCCCCTGCAGCTAACATTTCTGCAGTAATAGTCGCTGAGCTATTTAAAATATTATCTGTCTACATTGATAAGTGAAGTCAAGCTAACATTTTAGTTCTTCACTATCGAAAGCAGATACATTTTCGTAGTCCCGCGCTTACAAATTGTGAACCCCCATTTTTTTCTCACGCCAACGTAGACTCCCGTTGAGTGTCCCGTGGACCCCTTGAGGTCCACCTGTACCATTTTGGGAACTAAGGATCTAGATAAACGAGTTCCTTCCTTTTATCTTTACATCGACATAACCCATCTGCTATTATTTTGACGTCTATATTCTGAAATAATAAACCTGTGGGCACAATAAACATCTCAAATGGTAACACTGAATACCCAGTAAGCATACTCACGCAACAGTCTATAAGAAAATGGATAAAGCGTCACAAAACCAATAAATATTAAAGTAAATTAATTACACGGGCTATCACAAGAGTGAAATGAATCACAAATCTATTTGAAGTGCGCGCTATCGACTCGGAACTATGCAGTGGGTGGAAATAAATAGCTGATGATAATAACGATTATTATCTCCGATTTAGACATTGATGTTATCTATGTTAAGAACGAAGATTATTCTTATTGATAATATAAGCTAATCCCTTCCAATATCTATTTGACATCACGTTTCATGTAATTTTAAGGTCATAGGTTAAGGTCACAGGTTTATACGTTGTGGGACCTGTGGGTACATAGATACAAAGATAATGGTACTGTACAAATTTATCTATACCTTTGACTATTGGTATGCTCCTATTTGCGGCCTCTTCTTTTTAAAGGGCACCCAATATATTACATTATTTTAGTAATACGTTAGTATAACTTTTACTAGAGACTCTTAAAAATATATAATAAATATACAGATAAGTCTTATAATCAAAGAAAGGTATATCAAAACTAACTACGTGGTACACTTAAGTAGATCTCTTTTATGCGAGAATCCGTCTGGGCATTGATGAATTAAAATTTCTTTCTTTCTTTATTTCTTTTTATTTTTGGCTATGGTAGGTAACTCTGTCAAGCAGCAGTGTATAAGCACTTTTGTTTTTCCAAAATTGAAATTGAATTTAAATTACTGGGCAGTGGATATTATGATATTTAACAGCTTACGTCTGGGAATGAGAAGCGCAGTGTCCATGGAGTCATTTATAGTTCTGGATGGTGTCGGGATTGTTTGTGGGCAGGTATGGCGCTTATTAATAGGCGAGCGACCAGCTTATCTCGTCATTGTGCCAATTAAAACACACTAGAAAAAGCATCATCACGATGATGGTGACAAAACATTAATAAGCGTAAGACGTTTGGTCTAAAAAAAATCTCAGTACCATGTAATTCGTACAACAAAAAATATAAGATCTATTAATTTTCATGTATAGGATATTTCATCTCAAGACAAGATCTTTATTTCACCACAACAAACTTAAAAAAATATATCACATCTTACACAGAAAAGCGTAACATGTAAAAAAATCAAGCAGTTTAACTTTGATTTTATAATTATTCAATGCTTAATACTATTATTATTACATCAACTGCTTTAGAGAACAGCAATATAAATTATGTATTTCTAAAGATTGCAATACAGTTTCTTCTAGGCACAACACAGAAAGCAAGTACAGATTCAGAGTATTTAAAAAAAAGTGGACAAGCTGAAATGAATAAAACAAATAGAAGTGAATTGCATTTCTCCCCTTCCTTATAAACCGTTAACACCCAACATATTTTTATCGATTGTTCATTACCATCACCACAAACAACGTTAACTCAAACTGACCGGATATTGACAATCGTGCCTCGTCATTTGATATTCAAATAGTGCCATGAATCAATGGGGGGTTCAATCAATTCCGGATTCAGCGCGCTCTAGAAACGAGTTTTGGGATGGATTTTCAGCTAGCGAGTACTAACTACTTAGTCCGAACTTTTATATTAGGGACAGCAAACTGCAATATTTTCTATAACAGAAGTTAGGAATATGAGGAAATGGTTCACCTGCTGGTAGGTAAGTGATCGCCGCCACCCATTTTAACACTCCCAGAGGAAAGGCTCTGTATTGGAACAGCTGAACACTCGAGCTACCGTTTTTTACATACGGAGTAAATTCAATATCCAGACACTTTCCTAAACTCATGGGAGGATGCATATACCAGACTCATCAGCCCTCCGGCCCAATATCGTCCAGGAGAATACGGAACCGGGTACCTGAAAAAAAACAAGTTAGAATTTTAACAAAAACCCAGTAGTGGTTCTCTTTGACACATGTACGACGGTCTCGGGATCTTGAATAAACTCTGGATCGCTGCCGGGATCGGCCTTGCAAAGACGCCACCATCTCTGAGCTGGTGGTCCCTCTAGAGTCCGGATTTAAGATAAAGATATCGATAAACTACTTCGCAATTATTTCAAGAGACTAAAGAAGGAGAAGCGGCTTAGAGGGCCGGTGAAGTTACGAGGATCATACTATACAGATTGACGCACAACATTCTGGATTGCGCTACACTTACCATTAGGTGCAGAGTAATTACTTTGCTGAGCCAGGAAAATAAATCGCATAGGCACTACAGGGCTATTATAAGTTACAAATACGTTCACAGTTTTCGTATTTGTATAAAATTACTATTGCTAAAGTGTTAAACTTGTAATTTATGTTGTAAAATTGACAAAAATCGCTCGCAAACTAATTTCGTATACAACTAATCTTTACATAGTATAAAATGAAGTCGCTTCCGCTGTCTGTTCGCTTAGATCTTTTAAACTATTGCAAATATTGGATTTTGATGCAGTTTTCAGTTATAGATAGAATGATTCATGAGGAAGGTTTATATGTATATCACGCTACGCTATTTCTGTATGTAATGTGCCATGGGAGCAGGGCAGTAACATATAGGTATGATATAAAAGTATGATATAATACTATCAATTTTAATTCATCATAGTTCCCACTAGTGTCTACTGCTACGAAAACTAAAACGAAAACTATCATAAAACTAAAACTATCAAAACTTATACTAGGCCTACTAATATTGTACTGCTTGCTATAGTATGTATC
Source organism: Amorpha juglandis (assembly GCA_949126905.1). Lineage (NCBI taxonomy): Eukaryota > Metazoa > Arthropoda > Insecta > Lepidoptera > Sphingidae > Amorpha > Amorpha juglandis. The sequence goes on from OX421368.1 coordinate 5,331,556, forward strand.
GGACCGGATGGGAATACTATTTCTATTCGAATCAGTCACGGTTGTTACTCCTCAATTACCTATACAATGTAGATTAGTACTCGTATTAGCATACTACAGAACGAAGGCTAAATATTTGTGTTGCCATCCGAAAACAGATGAATAATATCAGTAGTATATTAAAAAAACGTGGGAGATTTTCAATTCGGCGTGTATTGTTGTTTGTAACCGACTTTAAAAAAGGTGGAGGTTTTTGATTCGACTGTGCATATTATGTTTTTTTATGTATATTCACGCATAACTCCGACAAATATGGAACGACTTGGATGATTATTTTTTATAAAAGCTTTTTTTGTATTCCCATATAAATTTGATTCCGATTTGATAACGGACTACGAAGAATATGTGAGACTCCTCGATGGAGAACAGCAAACGCACCGCAATTGTTTCTTTTATTTTATTATCTTGAATGACGAAACGAGCAGGTTAGTCGGTAAGCGCCACATCTGTCTATAAACAAAAGCAACATCAAAAAGAACTTTAAAAGGTACTGGGCTGCGTATGGATCTAAATATGAATAAATATTTTTTCTCTCATCCGAAACTGCTGCTATTTGATTACTTTGGTTGTCGAATAACTGGTACTCAAGAGGGCACATATCGGCATTTCATAGAATTCTATTATTTCTTGAAGACCTCGTTTAAAATTATTTCTGCTTTCAGTAACGAAGCACATAGCATTAACTAGTTCTGAATGCAGAAGTAATCAATCACAACAAAAAATTGTGAACTCTAAGTGCGCCAGTCTTCTTCGTAGGTGACCTTTATCTTACTCGCAGTGGGGTCAGCGCAACATGCTTTGCAACACATGTTACAGAAAGATTTGACTCGTAGTTTTAACGACCAGCCGCCTGCCTGAGGTCAACCCTTCTGGGGAGAAATACACCCAGATCCGAATCAAATAGTTATGCATCACACAAACATTTGTTTCGATGCGGGAATCGGACCCGCGGCCTCTAGCTTCACAGTCGGCTACTCGCCTACTTCGCCACGGTGGCTGTCTGTGCTGTGAACTCTGCTGGTTGTAGGATATTCATATCCGCCCGGATAGCGACCACCGTACACATGGTGTAAAAACCTGCCATAGTAACCCACACACCTTTTGTGGATCGCGTTCCAGGATCAGCCAGTGTATCCGGTTCTCCCGAGGGGAGGAGGGTTCTTGCGACATGACTTCATGGTTGGTTAGGGCGGGTATAGGGGTACATCCTTGTTTCCCTGTGCCTGCGTCGGTCATCCGCCTGTTCTGTCACAGGCCCCTCGATTTGCTTCTTCCCTCTCCGAAGAGGGAAGAAGCATTTATACAGGCCGGCATGACTCTGGTGACCACCGTTAAACTCATTGTTTGTCGGTGGTCGCTAGATTTTTATACTGCACTACGCTTACCATGAGGTGTAGTGCAGTCACTTTGTCGTGCTCGAAGAAAAAAAACACAACCAGTGTGTTACCAACTGTCCCACGATCAACTTCTTAAACCCCATTAACTAGATCTAGAAACAAAAGCATTGTAATATTGCGTAACAACCGAACATTAAACAGTAACGTGATATTTATTATGTCGTAGATGGCGGTGTTAGCGACCAATCCCTGTCGTCGAGACAATTAGACGGATCATCGGGTTACAAAACACGCGCATAGCGGTTGAAGAACCTATTAATATTATAGCGCGATAGTAAAAACCGTTTAGCTAGTCATTTGTTGTGGGTTGTACACATCGTTTGTCTTTAGTCGGCGGATGGCATCTACGTGTCTTGTTTTTCGAGATATTGATTGAAGTTGCGAAATTGTATTTCGAAGCAGTTACAATTAATTATGTTAGAATGCTGATATTAACATCAAAGTTGGAAAGCTTAAGTCTTGCAAAAATGAAACAATATATAACTGTTCAAAAAAAAAAGTGAAATTAATTTTATAATGAATTGATCGCCTCATTGGGCTACTGCCAGCGTATCAAGGCTGAGAACCGTTCGAAGTTCTTATTTCAATTCCCAAGTCGATTCGAAAAAGCACAAGAATTTCGCGCGATTGAAATTTATATCCGATATGGCTATAGACTCGGCCCCATCATGGCACAGAAATAAGCTCGATGAAACATAGGTACAGCAGCTGCACCTCTACCTAACCCTTCGAGTATAAAAGCGTGAGCTTATATATGAGTGTGTAAGTTAATTTCACAGAATAGGTGTCGTAAATTTTACAAATATAAACTGAGACAACATTTTTGGACAGATATATTCAGTTACAAAACATCAGCAAACGAGATATTCATAAACATATTTGGCGCATGCACAGGGTAATGCATCGAATGACTCACTGAAACTAACGGGTTATGAGTTATGACATAATACGCTCGAGATCTTCATGCATCCTACACAGATGATTCTTAGCACGAGATCAGATTATGCGCTGTCATGTCAATTCATTATCAGAAATTAAGAGCATCTTGTGTCTAATGTTCCACTCACGCCTTAACGTATTAAGGGCCTTCCGTGAGCAAACGACCTTGACTGACTCGCGCCATACTAACTCATGTACTTGGCGCGTGAGTTTTCGTGCAGAATATGCACGTATTTAGCGAATAATTGATTTAAAAAATCAGGTTTTGGTCTTTTCGAAAATTTAAAACGGGCAAAATATTCGTTATTAAATTGCCTATCTAGTGATGTTAATCTCATATGAAAACAATCTGTACTTTAAAAGGAGACGCACGGAATCTTTGCATTTTTCTCATTTTTATGGTTCATTTATAACGACAATTTAAAAAAATATATCAACATTAACATGAATTTGAATCGAACAAAGTAAAGCTGACAGATTGTAAAAATATATTGTATATTTTTTTTATCTTTATTTATTTTAATCAATGACTAGATAGCCTCTAAAAATCTCGATCGCGCGGCGTTTTGCTGGGGGTATGGCCTTAAGTAGACAGATATTGTGTAATATAGACACGCCCGTGTCTCTTTAATGGCTTATTAATTGCGAGTATGTATTTTGTCATTATTTTCAGGAAACGCAACTATACACTACCACCACACTAGGTGGTAGGTCTCTTGTAAGCCGTCTGCGTTGGTAGCACCGGATTGTCTGTTTCTGTCGCCAAGTAACCATGTGTAAGCACCATTGTGTTTCGGTTTGAAAGACATTGAAGCCAGTGAAGCTACTAGGCATTATGAGACTTAACATCTTATGTCTCGGAGTGACGAGCGTTGTTCTGTGCCATGCAATTCTTTGTAATACAAAGTTCTGTGTGGTGATGCTTCTGTTTGTGGGCAGGCGTAGCGCTTACCGTATGGCGAGCGTCTTGCCCGTCTCGTCATTCAATCAAATAAAATAAAAAATGCAATAATTCACCCACGGTTCTTTAAATTTGTCAATTACCGTATTAATGTAACAGGACGAGCCTTTCAAATCCCGGGTAACTCATGAGTGATCTTCTGGAATCAAAAACACACTCCGGAATTGCCCGACCTGGGACTCGGACCCGGATCATGGAACCTACGATTTGTAACCACATCCTCAAATTTCAATTTGTCATCGAACCCTAAAAATGTGCTTCAATTTTTTCTTCTTGATTACATAACATCTCAACATTGTCAGTCCGCCTATATACATTTTGTATATGAAGTGCAAATAAATAAATAACATCTCCACAAATAGAAAAAAAAGTCAATCAAATTGTTTTTTCTATAGTCATGATAGTAGTCATGTAATACAATGATTATTATTCTGAAGGTAAAGCATCCATTGATATGACATCACGCGCGTGATCGGAGCTCATATTAAAATAATTTTAAACAACTGTGCGTCACTGGTCAATGGTCAATTCATATATGGTTTAGAAATATAAACATCAACCAAATACTGACAGCCTTTAAATTTTAATAAAGCGAGAGGCCGCGGGTTCGATCCGCACCAAGACAAATGTTTGATATTCCGTAAAAAAAATGTTTTAGGTCTGAGTATTATGGGACCATAAGCCTCTCGTAGTTGTGACTATTCAGGTTATCCGAGTAAGCGGTCAAGATCAGGACTATGTGTTTGACTGTTAAATATATTTTAGTTAAAAAACTAAAACAAATTATATCTACACCTTTAAACAAATTTGGAGCGAAATTACGCAACACACTTGCGTCGTTTCCTACATCGAAGGTTGAGAGGCTTTTAGGATGAAATGGATCCACATCATCAACATCATCATCTCGCAGACGTCCCACTATAAATACAAAATAAAAAAATACATACATCAAACAAATTTCAACAACCACTAGCGAACAATTTTACTCCACAAATTCTCAACCTATTTTCAAAATGGATGTAAGAGCCCTAATAAATTCCGGCAATTGCCGTAGGATCCGTCAAAGTAGCAATTAGATCATTAGGGATAACCTCAAGAGTGTCATTAGGCGTGGGCAGACAATTTCAGCATTTGAGATGTTATCCGGCGGAGCGCGGCCAGACGGTCGGCGCGGGACGAAGACGAGAAGCGACACAATGCGGAATTGTTGCGGGTCATTGATCGACGAACAGACGGACTGACGCGAGAACATTCCGCTTGGCACTCACCGAGTTGCTGTTGATCGCAATCCTTGAACTTTTTTAACACAATAGATCGTGGAGAGAAAGCTAAACAGTATGCGAGAAGCGGTATGAAAAAATAGTCGAATGCTATCGATAGATTATAGAATAGAATTGATGAACTCTTACGTTTTTTTTTAAAATAAGTTTGGTTCCGTAGCATTTTGTTACGTCAATTCAAAAATGTTTTCATTAAAATTCGAACTAATAATAAGCGTACTATATGATGGCAATAAACTTACTTTAACGACATTATGGTACGGAAAACCAAAGTAAGATTATAATAATACTGCTCTAAGAAGGTGTGGTAGGCCCTGGCCTCCGATAAAATTTACAAGCGAAATTACTTCTATGTAACTTATTCAAAGTGCCCATTTCAATTTCTCATTTTCTTAAGTGTCGATACGTGCTAGGTGCGTCTGAATGCATTCTGTTTGGTGTAACATTAGCAAACAATTTTATCGGTAGCCTGCGGTCACCTGTGACACTATTAACCTCCTGCCACTTCATCGCTACAATATTATGTCTAATATAGTAATAAATGCATCCCACTTGGATGATATACTGGTAGAAACAAATGTCTTATAAAGCTTTGTATAATTAGTATTTGAATCTATAGAATGTACATTACAAAAAATTCAAGACCCTGATGGATGTTATCTATACATATTATATACGGCCGAGGGCCGTGTATCAGCAAGTTCGAAAAAGATAATATTAAATTTTCCTTTTACATCAATTGAAGAATGTCGTACATTCTTGGCTCAGCTATGGAACTTGGCGCCCGTTCATATCTCTGCTCTTTTATAGGTGACGCCGAGAACCCTGAACGTTCGTGCGCTCGTCTGTAGTTCTGGTTCGAACTTGGCCTTCCTTATCACCTTAATGTGTTTGTTGCGATTTCAATTTTATTTATGTTATCTTTTTTATTGAAGAGTTCAGCAAACGCGTAAATACGTTACGTAATGGTTAATGATCTCATCACCAAGAATCATAAATTAATGCGTTGCTGACCAATGGGGATGAACTAAAGCAGAGGGATTTGAACATCCGGTATAGTCAATCACATTAAGAAACGCTACAGCTAGCTGCCACTTCAGATCTATTTTCTGTGTGACAGTGGTGATAGCCCATAGAAACATGTTCACAAGAGAACTTCATAATCCGTTCATCATCCATTATTACCTACCACTATTACATTAAGGCTTCAAAGAGGTACAAACCTTCTTTTCAAAAGAATATAATCTAGGAAAATTATAAAGTTACTTAAGGAAGGCAATAATACTAATTTTGCCTTTACAAGATTGGTTTGAGCGACAAGGCTGCCAATAAAATTCTACTAGATGCATAAATGTATAAGTTGTTTTTTCTGTCTTTCTAAATTTGTCTATGGTACAACAATGAGTGAATGTAATGTACAAAAATATACGACGGAGGCCGGCAAAACATCACAATTTTCTGGCATAATCGTGCTTCAAAATCGTATTCTTTAATTTGTCTCCGGAGCAACTAGCAAACATAGGTCGCACCCTTGGCCTAAAAATCAGATCGTTTGAAATCGAACGTACTTCAGTTAATAGCTTTCTTACATTTATTATAAATTTCTGGATCGGCACGTTTTGCCTCAAAATGTATTTCAAGCGTGGCCGCAAGCTTCAAGCCGCAAGATTGTATTATCACCAAACGTGTATATCTTATTTTTGCGTTCCAAAACATGGTATAAGTCTTGGCGGTTTATTACAAAACGTATTTTAAGTTTAAACTGGATTTCTAATAACAATTAACTATGATAACACATGCAAATATAACAATACAATATAAACCTAGTTTAAAGTTAGAATTCATTTTGTAATAAGACCGATTCTTTTTAGTATAAGCAGCACTGTGTTCGATGTTGATAATTTTTTATCATCCCTTTAAACTTTCATTATAATTAATTTGTATTACAAATTACAAATTAGGTAATAGAATAAATCTTACATGATCTACAGAAGGACCATTTATATATAGTGCAATTTATTTGCAGATTTAACAATTGTTTTTGAATTTTATATGACCAAAAGCAATTACTACCTTTTTGTCCTTACTTACTCCCAGAATTATTGCGAACATAACTCTCAGATTTTGTTTTTATTAATTTTGAATGTAAACCATACATAAGCCTTTAATTGCCTAACATTTTATATCCTCTGGGAACAAATCACACGAGCACAACATCTAACATAGCAGTTAATTACTGGCAGTGTGTCTAAATTTTAATATTCGTGATTTCTGCGCAAAAATACCGTATTGGACTTTATCCGTTTTTTACCGCCCGTTGGGTGGTAATGTCTTGATTTTAAACATAAAAACGCTTGTGTGACTCCATCGTGTTTCCTGTTCCGCAGTGAAATATCGAGTTGAATCGTAATGGAAACAAAACCGTTTGTATAAATATACCACTTTTATTAAATTACCTATAAATGTAAACGACGTATTTCCTTTGCCAACTTTTATGTGGAAAAAAATTACGGTAAAATAACAAGTAGATCACCGACGTAATTGATCTCATATGCTCAAGAACACCCACAATTCCAGAAGAATCATGGGAATTGGTAAGTGGGGAGTTAAGCCTCGGGAAATCTCATTCGCCGTATGAAACGCAACAGCAAACTTTCACTGCACGTCGGTTATCTGTAGGGGAGACCGGGGCAAGATGGGATACTTAAGAGAAAAAACGTCATAATATGAAAATCAAACTGTTTATTAAAAATCTCTTACAACAAAAGAAACTCTTAAAGTTTTAATTAACATAATTATAATCTTTTATGTCGCTAAATCACATATTTTTTTGGCAAATAATAACTAAATGGCACATGTCAAATATCCCGTCTTGCCCCATGACTGGGGCAAAACGGGAAACGCTATGGAGCATAATGAGTACATATTTTAAACTGGTTGGCAACGTTCACATATATGTGCCTCTTCATCATCATCGTCTACACCTGCTGCACACGCTACAAATAATCCATTCTTCAGTGTTCATAGCCCTCGCAGCAGAAGATGGCTCTGGTCGTCTAAATGAAAGTTCAGGGTGCCTCTTTAGATATCCACTCGGCCAGTCTTCCAGCCATTCCAGTCTCTGCGTTGAATGGGTTCTTAATATGGTTTCTTTCAGCTAACTGGAAAGCTAAAATTGGAAGCTATATACGGGATACTATCCCATTATGCCCCGATCATTTTGCCCCAACAGATACATTTTGCAAAACTTACAACGGCTCTAATCTACAAAATTATTTTGCGAAAAAGCAATCTAAATTCGTTAGTTTTATACTAGTATAACAAGTATACGGGAAAATGTTACAATAGCATTGATACCTACCTTGGTGCCCATCGATTCAAAAGAGAAAACTATGTAAAAATCCGTCAAAAAACTGTTTTTTCTCGCTGCGCAGCAAAAACACATAGCGACATGCTCGCACCGCTCGGACTCGTGTAACGCCACTGAACATCGTGCGAATGGAGCTGTGTTAGGCTCTGTTGTGTTTACAAGTCACTCACACAAGCAGATTTCCCGGCCTGCCCCGAGCTTCGTCTTGCCCCGGTCTCCCCTACAGTGGTAATAACCCAGTCGAGTCGGCCCATTAGCCTTTTACCCAAAGTCACACTGTAAAGTATAGACAAAAGTGTCTGCTGCATAACTCTACTACATTTAAATATAGTTGCAATAACGTGTGCTTTGCAAACTAAACAAGATAGAAGCGTATAAGGAAATTACATTTCGCAAAAGTAGCGAACATAATTTCCTCCAAGTTTACAAATACCTTATAGTATAAATTAAAGTCTTTGGAAGTTTATTGACCCCTTTTTGCTATATAGAACGATAAATACAAGACCTAAGCGGAATGAACTGCGGAGTCAACCAGCCAATTCATCTCGGACGCGCAAAAAACTGTCGGCGCGGCTTAATGTTTTAAATAAATACTCGAACGGCTTAAGGCATGTTTTGAAATACGCGACCGAGCCAGCGAAACAGTAATGAGTGACGCGAGTCGGGGGATAGCCACATGTACGATTTGTATGAAATTGTGAGAAATTTATGAGTAGTAAAGTCACGTAGACAGTTTTTTTTATTTCATTGAATGACGAAACGAACAAGGCGTTCGCCTGATGGTAAGCATCACGCCTGCCCATAAACAAAAGCAACACCTCACAGAACTTTGAATTACAAAGCACTGCATGGCACTGACCTGCGCTCGTCACTCCGAGACATAAGATGTTAAGTCTCATAATGCCCAGTAATTTCACTGGCTTCAATACCCTTCAAACCGAAACACAACAGTGCTTACACACTGTTGCTTGGCAGCAGAAATAGACAAAGCGATGGTACCAACCCAGAGCGCCTCACACATACGAGGGACCTACCACCTTGTGTCTTATTTAGTCTACAGCATCAATGGGCCGGCTCGACCAGACTGTTACCATCGTCTCAGAGAAATTTGACGTAAAGTAGCGGCTTGCGTTACGTTTCATACAGTGAGTGAGTTATCCGGCGGCCCAAATCCCCTTCCTAACCAATTTTCCCTTTCCTTTAAGGTTGGCAACGCGTCCATGATTCTTCTGACACTGTGGCGGTGGAGATCGCTCACTATCAGCAGACCCATTCGCTCGTTTGCCAGCCTATATTAAAAAAAAATTAACAACGTCGCGCGAACGTGTCGCTGCCATTGTGTGTGAGCTCTGGTCGCAGTGGCTTACCTCTAAACAGTACTTTAACGCTAGCCTGTCGGATTGTTCCTAGGGGCCGGCAGTTAGTTATGCACGAATGTTACTTTTATAGCTCTCGTGCTCCCGTAGCGCTGGGTGTGGTAACCTTGTGTGTATACCTACAGTTTGACACACGTGTTCCAATTGTTCCACCATGTGTTAAATCATAATATAAGTTATTATTTCTTTAATTCGCTAACCTGTACTAAACTTTAATATATCAGAAAGAGGTATGAGGAATCTTTGCCCAGCAACTGCTAGGAGAAAAGTATCAGGAGAGCGTGTTACGGATAGGTGTAATAATTTTTCGGGTCACCTAACAATGAATTCTGTACAGGATTTCATCAAAATCTAGTCATCCAAAATTTTCAGGTTTATTTTAATAACTGGTCTATTACGAACGCTAAGATCGCTCACAACAATATAAATTATTTGCATTAAATAAATCTAAAGCTCATTAGCTGTTTTATCATTTAGTGTTATCCAAGGATAAAAGTAGGATATTCACATAAAGAAAGAAAGAAATAATTTATTGGCAGGCATTAGGCACATGTTACTCATTCGGTAAAGAATGCTTTATTTATAATAATAAATACACCCATAGTAACACACACACTAGTCCTGACCCCACACTAGCAGCTACGAGGGACTAGTGGTCCCGCAATACCTAAAACAAATATAATATATCCAAATATTATGTGCATCATACAAATAATTATCTTGGTGTAATTTATTTATTACTAGCTTATCCTCGCGGCTCCGCCCGCTTGATCTGCTTTTTCCGGGGTAAAAAGTAGCGTTACTTCTAATACCTCCAAGAATATGTGTACAAAGTGATGATGATCGGTTAAGTAGTTTTTGCGTGAAAGCGTAACAAACAAACTTACATTCGCATTTATAATATTAGTAGGGATTCGATAACTGTCACTCGTGGTTTCACTCGCATGCATACTGCTGCTCCGCTCCCATGGGTCATAGCATGATGATAAATAGCTATGAACCAACGTCTCAACAAAACAAATATTTGGTGTAAACATGACCTCAATCTTTCCAGGCGTTCAAAAGTTCAATTGGTTACCTAGTGACGAAAAATTGATTTAGTTGTTTATTTTCAGTTGACTGACTATACCTGGAAACTTTCAAAGGAACCATAACAAAAAAAGGATGACGCATATCCATCATTTGAATCGTGAGTTATAGTCTCAAGTTCATACAAACATCCTACAGAAAAACCATTATCAATTTTTCACGAATTTAATAATTTACAAGGCATCTTTTCCATTTTTTTTTCCTATAAATTTTTTATCCAGGTTATTATATAAAATAATACATTTTTATCTACAAACGCATTAATTAAGATCACTGAAGTTTTTCCTGGCCGATGATCGACGATTCTAGATATTAATTAAAGGCAGCAGTGATCTTACCAGCTTACTAATTCTTTTTAAAAACTTAATTTAGGATACTGTCACTCAAAGTTTCTTATAGATTATTTAAATAATTTCCATACCAAGGTATATCGACAAAAAACAAACGCGTTAAAAACGCTAATATGGGCAAAACCGTAACGAATCAAAATAATCTGTGACACGCAGAAAAATAATAGCTATTAAATTATAGAAATAATAAAACGAATCTTAATAATCGTTGGCTATTAATAAATGAATTTTAAAGCGATTAATTTAACATAAATTTGTATCCATCTTCATTATAATAATCTTAGTTATTTATTATAAAACATACATAATATTTATCTAATATTTATGACTTTAAAGAAACTATGATGACAGACTCCGTGGCGCAGTAGGCAAGTAACCGCTGAGAAGCGAGAGGCCGTGGGTTCGATTACACTGGACTTTATAACAAGTGGAGTCTAAATGTAACGGTCAGCAGAACTATGCCAGCCTGAAAGTACTGGATATAACTGGCTGACTCCGGAACGCGGCTGGCCTGGACGAGCCATTATGGCAAATTTTTCACCATATGTACCATGGTCGCTATCCAGTCGAATACAGAAAATTATTATGTACCCTCCACCAGCAAACCACAAGCATAAAAAAATCAATATGAAAAATTCCAACTGTAATAAATACCGATATATCGACTTAAAATATATCGATATAAAAGTCAAGTCAAAATATCAAGTCAAGTAGAGTTGTTAATAATAAAGCATTCAGTAGTCTAATATATTCGGTAGTCAAATGTATTCGGTAGTTGAATAGACAGAGATATGAATATATCGTCGAGTCTAACACTTCAATATTTGTTTGTTAATGAGAGACGCTATAAAATTGGCACTCGGCCATGAACCCCACATCGCATTGATCTGAGACAATTGATTTTATAAGTACGGCGTTCGCATAACCAAACTCAAATGGCAATGAGTCCTTCCTTGATCATTTACATATATGGAGTATATTAGATTGTTTGACGGAGTTGAGATCTAAATCTGATATAAAAAAGACCACAGCGAGTTTGCAACTCAGTTACTTTTTATCCGACACAAACACCGAGGAAATTCTCGATTCTCAGTTTTTGTTGGTGGAGGGGTACCTGATATTTTTGTATCAGACTGCATAGCGGCCACCCAATACATATTGAAATCTAGAACAAAAACCAAATCATTGCCATTTATGTACCAATTTAGATAATTATAATATAAATACTTTTTTTAAGTAAATAAAACCGACAACAATAATTATTAGTTAATAAGTTAAAATAACCACTTTTGTGACGGTGATCTCCATCATTAATCAACCATAAATTTTAATACTAATTTTTAATCCAAAAAGATAATTTATATAGTAAAATACCGTAGTATTTTTCTTCTGTGCTAATTTACATACCAAATTTGCATCAACTGCGTGTACCGTTTCCCCATCATCGTGTGACATGTCATCATTTTATGGTTAAGTAATGGCATCATAACTGACCTCGGCTTTTGTTATGCAGACAATGATACAATATATGGTAGCATCTATTGGTATTTTTGTTGTTGAAATTTCTTTATGCCCATACATTATCATATAAAAGCGGGATCTAACGGTGACCTGAGGTGGGTCAATATTTTTAACTTCCCAGAGTATTTCACCATTCTGTATGCGAAACATCGAATGCATGGAATCAATAAAAGCGTCAATAAATTAGCATAATCGCTTTCACAAATTGTATGATATTGTATAAAACATACGTTAAGAATGGTACGGAGTTCAATCGTATTTCATTGTCATACGTCGGAGTATCGTCGATATATCAGTCACTGTCGGTGACAGCGAGTGTGGTTTCGAATGAATTTCTTCATTTGATAATTTATTACGTGTTTTTCTCTTTAGAATCCAAGTCAGCCCCTAAGTACTTTGATCTTTATGTGGATATAGACATTGTAACGTTGGCAATGTATATGAATCATGTGGTACTGAAACTTGAAAACTATCAACGATGCCGGGATTATATAATATATTTGCACCAATTTTCTTTTTATAGCAACATTTGGCAAACGAGCCAGTAGGTAACTTGATGGTAAGTGATCTCCACTGTCCATGTACGCACAATACCAGAAGAATTAACTCTAAGAACTAACTCTTTATAATACTCTAAGTTTTCGACCATGAAAGCTTTATCAGGGATTTGCATTTCACACAACAATTATAATATGCCCCTAGACGCCTTGCTGTCGAAGAATACCCAATAAATACCCAGTCCGTGCTAACGAAGTAGCCAACTAGCGATAATAATAGCGTCTAACCGTCCAGTAATTATGGTCCCCAGTAAAGTTACAGGCACAGCTAAGGATGTGATTTCTCACCCCGCGCCAGATTTTATTATCAGACAAGCTGGTATCTCATTTGTACAAACTGGTCTGGGATTAATTAAAGACCCTAAGTTCATAGCTCGATTGCGGTTTCCATTAAGGTTATTAGTACTGCCTACATAACGAGACTAGTAGCTTCATGTGTGCGCATATACTGACACAATCAGATTCAATATTAGACTTGATTAAACATCAGCGGCATATTTCCAACGCTTGGAACTGTTTCGAGAAACAGAAGGCTTATATGTATATCTGTTTCATACATACTAACTTGACTAGAGTCTTGTAATGTCAGACTCTTGCATTTAATATACATTTTTTTTGGATAACATTAAATAACTGTTTTCTCGTTTCATATTAGTCAAATAATTTGCATATTTTTTTTATTTGATTGAATCGGACGAGCAAGGCGCTCGCCTGATGGTAAGCGCCACGCCTACCCAGAAACAGAAGACACCATACAGAACTTTGAATTACAAAGCAGTGCATGATACTAAACTGCGTTCGTCACCCCAAGATATAAGATGTTAAGTCTCATAATACCCAGTAATTTCACTGGTTTCAATGTCTTTCAAACAGAAACACAACAGTGCTTACACACTGTTGCTTGGCGGCAAAAATCGCCGGCGCAGAAATCTACGTGTACCTTGAAAACCGCAGTTGTAGAACAATAGTAATCGGTCGGGTAATATCGCGTGCACGCTCAGCAATGAGCGTGCGCGTCGCATCGCCGAGTGGGCGATTCCCAATTAAAGCACAATTTCCGCAAACGGTTCACTGGTTGTTTATACTCGCTGGCAAATGCCATTTAGATCACAATTCCTCTTTATTGACGGTTTCCACTGACATCTTCTTTAAAATGTAGGTTTTGAGTCAGCGACTTAATTCCGATATCATGATCAAGATACGTTGTATTGCTGAACTCGTTTATTGCACATGTTGGGTAAAGGTCTGGACTTTATGAACAAGACAGTTTTAGACACTAATAGTATTAAGACCAGAATATAGTGCTAGACTTTAACTATCGTCATTCAACTACGATCGAACCACGAAACCTGCAGCAGTCACGATTATAGAGCCGTTTTAAGCAAAAATCTTAAAAAATATTAAAATACATATTTAACGTCTATTCTTATTATTTATCCATTATCTCAGAATCACTTTAGTGACATATTATATCATTGCATAGTAATCGACTTAATAATTAAGACTTTTTGATTAATATTTTACAATTAAGTTTAGAGGACTAAATATATTTAAAATCTTCCAATGTTATACACTATCATGCAATAGCAATCGAAAACCGAACAGACAAAATAAACTCACCTCGGACTCCCATCAACACAATTATTATCTTCACACTAATGCCTCGGAAATATTATAAAAACGCTCCGTTAATTGGAATGCTTTAATATATCGACAAGCAAGCATTTGCCGTCTACATCATAAAGATGGAAGATATGAAAATACATTCAATAAACCGACCTTAATGTAGACAGGTGTCGGATATCGTTCCGTGTACGGACGGGCGCCATATTTGAATGTATGTCGCATAATTAAAAACCATCGATTGGCATGATAAATGACCGACAAGTCGACCTTGGTAGTGCATTATGGCAAACTTTATAGACTTAGAGGTGTTGCGATTGAATACAATCGTTATTCTGCGCAAAGAGAAACGTATCGCGGGTGTTTATCTGTTAGCTATGAGTCATACGTTATGTTTGGGTATAGGACCTCCCAGATGAGGACTCGCGGCGATCAGAATAACCGTGACCATGTTGGGCGCATCGCAAGCACTGCACAGCTGGTGTGGAATAATTTTATTGTATTACTAAATCTGTAAATTATTTGTCATCAATTACGATCGATGAGAGGTACTGAGAGAAGCCCAGTACGCAAATTAGAATACTGGCTGTTTGCCCATTGCTGCGTTGGCATAAATCGGGCTAAAATAGAAGCTACTATTTTACCTCAATTTTATTGTTTATTTTAATACTTTTTTATTGCCTCGTTGGTCTAGTGATAGCGTACTAAGGCATGTGTGATAAGTGCATTCAATTCCCAGGTGGACAATCACAATAAAATTTGTATTCGAATTTTCGATTCGAATTACACATGAATTACCTGGATTCGAATTTGTTCCCGGGATCACGATAGGCTCGTCTCTACGACATCATGGAAGCGAAAAAAAGTATCGGCGAAACGTAGGAAACAGTACTAGTAGCACGTCTATTTTCCTTTGGGCCTAAAGGCGTGCCATATAATAATAATAATACACCCAACAGTTACACATATACTCCTGACCCCACAATAGGTTAACCTGTATCGTGGGTATCAGGATCCCTTAATTATCCCTTTCTTTGAGGTCAGCGAAGCATCCATGAACTGTGGATATCCATGGGCAATGGAGATCACTTTTTTTTATTTTTTTTTATTTTATTTTATTTCGGGATAAAAAACAGTAGTACAATAAAATATTATATAAACATAAGTACAATGATATTCTTACTTATTATACTACCAACAACAATATCCACTTATTACTAAAAGGATTAAAGTACGTAGTACTAGTAGGATTCTACGCGGTACGTGAAAAATTGTTAACTAAATATGAAACTAAACTAAACTAAAACTTAACAAGATATGTCATGTCAATGACAATTTTTAACAGATTCGATTACACATCTCTTGAACTCTAAGGCTGACAGGTTAAAAATATCTATGTTATAAAAATTGGAGTTATAAGTATCAACCAATTGGCGTAGAGGGGAGCGAAAACCTGCATTTGATCTACATATTGTATTATGTACTGTATTAATGGACAACAAACGGTATGACCGCGCCTCCCTACGCTCAGTGGTTCTCGGGACAATATAACAAAGTTTGTTGGTTAAATCAATACAATCGTATTTATTATGTATAATACCATGTAAGAACATTGCTCCGAGGTACAGTCTTCTACATTTTAAGGACATGAGATTATAGGTTTGAAGTAAATCATTATGATCGCAGTATCTTTTAAAGCATCTATAATGCAAGCCACGTAGATATTTACGTTGAACACGCTCTATTGAATCAATATATTTTACATAATAGGGGTTCCATATCATACATGCATACTCCAAACATGGCCTGATTATCGACGTATACAAATATCTGTAAGTGGAGGCATGTTTAAATTCTCTGCTGTTGCGCATAACAAAGCCATACATGCGAAATGCTGATTTAATTATATGGTCCACATGGATGTCAAAGTGGAGCTTGGAGTCTAAAACAACGCCAAGATCACGTATAGATGGTAAAGATTTTAAAGCCGTGTTATTTAAGTAGTAGGTATAGTTATATTTATCCTTATTTTTAGTAAAAGTAATTGAACTACATTTAGGTAGACTCAAAGAGAGTTTATTCTGGACACAATAGGATGTTAGTCGATCTAAATCCGACTGAAATAGCAAGCAGTCATTTACGTTATAAATACTTTTAAAGATTTTTAAGTCATCAGCATACAATAAAAAGTTTGAATGCATAAAACAATTGCTGATGTCATTAATAAATATTAGGAATAATAATGGCCCAAGGATAGACCCTTGAGGAACACCTGATGTATTAGAAAATGATTCAGATTGAAACCCATTTATAACAACTTTTTGAGTACGGTTTGTAACATAGGAAGAGAACCATCGCAATAAGTTACCCCGTATACCGTTGTATGCAATTTTATTTAGAAGCAACTCGTGGTCCACCCTGTCGAAAGCTTTCTGGAAATCTGTATATACCGCGTCTGTTTGAGTACGATTATCCATATTATCAAAAAGGAAACTTACATAAACTATTAAATTAGTATTGGTAGACCTATGCCTAACGAATCCGTGTTGTTGATTTATAATAACCTTATGCAGGGAAGGATAAATTTCATCGTACACCAGTTTCTCAAAAAGTTTCGACAAAGTGGAAAGAATCGAGATAGGTCGGTAGTTTTCGACGTCGCTTTTGGATCCCTTTTTAAACACGGGTGTTAAATTAGCTTGTTTCCAGGTGACAGGAAATGTACCTTCGTAAATGCACTTATTGAATAATAAATGGAGCGGTATATGTATATAATCAGCAACGCCTTTGAGAAATGATGCAGGCAGACCATCAGGTCCAGGGCCCTTGGATTGGTCTAAAGACTTAAGACCTTTGAGCACTTTTGTTAGGTCAATTTCGATATTAGTTATAATATCACAGTCGTTACTTATTTGTGGTAAAGGAGTCCAATTATTGGCATCGAAAGAAGATGGTACATAAACAGACTGGAAAAATTGTGCAAAAAGCTTGCATATTTCTTCAGGATCACAGGCAGAAGAGTCTTTGCAAAATACACTTGAAGGGATACCCGAGTCACTTTGTTTGCTAGCCACATAGGTCCAGAACTGTTTTGTGTTATACTGAATACCGTTTTCTATATTCTTAAGGTAATTGGAATAACAATCAGCGCAATGTTTATTAAATCTGCGGCGATACAGCGAGAATTGTTCATAGTCAGATATGTTTTTGTAAACTTTCCATTTCATCCAGGCTTTTGACTTATTTTTAAAAAGTCTAATGAGTGGACCGGTAAACCATCTGGGGTAGTTGGTGGATTTCTGAATTTTAAGGGGAACATGTTTTCTAATTATACGAAATAATATTTCATAGAAAAGGTTTACTCCGTCTTGTGCGGTTAAGGTACTCATTTGTCCTATCCAATCAATTTTAGATAGGTCACTTTTAATTAGGTCATAATTAGCCTTATTGTAGTTCAGCTTGAAAGTAGAACAACGTTTCATGAAAGAGTGTTTTAGGTTCGGAGATATTACAGCACAGAATGGCGGGTGGTGGGGGTCCATAGGTAAAAGATATTGAGAGGGTTGATATATGTGGCAAATCTCGTTAGACAGTATTAAATCCAAAACTCTGCCATTAAAATTAGTGAACTTATGATATTGAGTAGCATTTATTTCGGCTATAAAATTTAATATATATGAGGTGTTAGTAGAGGGAGTCAAGCACTCAAAGTCAAATGTGCTATTATTACTGATAGTCCAGTCAATATTGGGTAAATTAAAGTCTCCAATTACATAAAAACAATGTGTAGAGGGGGAATTTAATACTGATACGAGCATGTCTAAAAAGGAGATATAAATGTCATCGGCAGTTTTAGGTGGTATATACACCGCACAGATGATGTGCTGCCTGCCATGATAATAACTCGGCAGTCGAACCAATACTAGCTCGATATCTGCCTGTAAAGTGACTTCGATAGGACTGCGCAAACTAGTCGCATGAAGGCTACGTAGAATAGCGACTAAAACACCACCACCCTCGCGTTTACCTGTTGCTGTGCGGTTTCTGTCACATCGAAATACACTATAGCGATGATCTATAAACTCGTTGTTTTCTATATCGGGAACCAACCACGTTTCAGTCAAAATAATTATATCATAGTTATTACTAAGGATGCTCATATAAACTGTATGTAGTTTGCTGCGAATACCCCTGCAGTTCTGGTAATATATACTTAAAGATGTGTCATCCATTGAAAACATAAAGGAATATAACCAAATTAACCAAATAATTTATAGGCAATAGAACGCAAATAGATACATTGCAGATGCTTTCATAGTGTATAATATAAATAAAGGTACGAAAGTAAAACATATATCTAGTTTTATGTACATAGTTAGTGTGTTCCGCAAACAGCCCATGAGATGTGTAAAGGGTACGCCTTAGCTTATTAAGAGTGTGCTTTATATATATTAAAGTTAAATGTAAATTATGAAATATTGTTATAATTATTATTAGAATTATCGGGATAATCGACATTCTTAATCTTTTTAATATCATTTTTATTTTTGAGAACAAGTACTGGTGAGGTGTCAGTTTTACGAGCAAATATTGTTGAGTGCTTGACCCAGCAATATTTGAATTTATACTTATTAGTCTCAAAACGACACTCCCGAAAAAATAACTTATTTTTTAGTGTTAAATGTTCATTTAAATATACAGATTGAGGATTACCAGTAACACCCAATTGGTCAGATTTTAAACCCTTAACACGGCGATACGCACTTAATATATTATCGCGAAGGGTCACTGAAGACAATCTAACCACTATATTTTTAGGTCGATCTTTGTTTGCAACTCTTTGAGGGACGCGATGAGCTGAAATTATATCTTTTAAAGTAATAGGCAAATTGATTTTGTTCCCAAGTAATTCAAGTAAAGTGGTAAGATTCTCTCCCCTCCTCTCCGGAATGTTGCATATCTCTAAGTTGCAGCATCTGGCCTGCTGTTCCATGTTGTCGACTTTGTCTTGTAATTCAGTAATAGTGCTTTCATAGGAATTTGAGGCGGTAATGCAGTTTTCGATTGTTGACATTCGCTGTACTAGCATATCACACTGATCAGAAGTAAATTGAACTGATGTTTGCAAGGAGTTGACACGTTCTGTTGTTTCACCACTTTTGTTCTCAAGATTACGTATTTGCTGTTTAAAAGTGTTTTGCTCAACTCGTAGGGCGTTTATGTCATTACGAACTTCCGAAATATTACTAGTCAGTAATTCTAATTCATTTTTCATTGCTGATATGTTCACATTTATTGCCGACAAACGCGAGTCGACCTTCTTTTGAAATGACTGCAGCAAGATTTTGAATTCCCCAACCACTGAGTTTAAGTTATCGGCCTTTACTTGCGATTTTGCAGAACAAGCACCCCTTCGTGTCTTATGGGACACAGTTGAACCAGAGGCAGACTTGGATGGAGTATTGTCGTCTGTATCCGAGGTAGTCTTAGTTGGCGAGCGAATCATATTAATTGTTATTTGAGGCTAATAAAAGGTCCGGTGTGGGTAACATCAGCTGATTGCAAAATACGAGCGTGTGACGAATGAAATTCTTCGGCCAAAAGGTCTTAAGCGCCGTGAAAATCGCGTCACTTACGCGTAATTATAAGCCACTCACGAGGATCACTGCTATTGTTAATTCAACTAGCGAAGTAAACGAAATTTTGTTTCCAGTGCTATATAGATATCACAGATTACCATATAATCTACAACACTAAAAACTACAGTGTCCTAGGTAACTGTGCACAAAATTTTGCAGAAGAATTCACTAAATAGAACCACTTATTCGAGATTATTTAGGGAGAACTCACGTGTACGCGTAACCGGTAGAAGTGTAACTTACCATCCGTAACTTACCATCATGTGACCCACTTATTTCTTTGTTAGCCTCTACTATAAAGAATTAGGATCAGTGTTGTCACTTTGCCGTGCCAGTATATAACTCAATAATCGAACCCGCACAGCAGCTAAAAGAGTATTAATGGATCTTAATAAATATTATGCGGGTAAAGCTGCAAGATATCCGGTTACACGTAAATGTAAATCTTGTCGATGATGGTGCTTCGATTACTTAATTAAAATATATTTGATAAATTAAAGTACAGGACATGACGATCAGTACAAACAAAGTAAACGAATATTTGGAAGTTTTAATTAGATTTTGATCGATTATGTCTTCAGCTGTTGGTAGAGTTCTATTTCTCGCGTAGATAACAACACTTCGCAGGTAAACAATCTTTATCAAATATCGAATGTCAATTCGCGATCTAGTCCATTAGACACGTTTCATATATAGATATACAGGGTTATTTTTAAAACACCAGCAACCTCGCAGGGGTAGATACCTAAGGTTATAAGCTACTACTTTTGTTCTACGACTTTTGATAATTTGTTAGATTTTATTTTCATACAAAAATAAGTATTCATTTAATTTCCGTCTTGAATGTTACCTACGCGCATCGCAGATTACGTAAGCAAACACGCGAAGCGTGGGGAACCGGGCTAGCGCCTTTGAAGGTCGACGCCCGAGCAGCTGAGCGGCGCCTTTGAGTCGCGCGCGCACGCCGCGCCGCGCCGCAGTCTACGAAGAAAAACAAGACACAACAAAAACTTGTAAAATCATTTTTTTTTAAATATATTGAGTTATATCCAAACTCGTAGAACAAAAGTTGTTCCGTATGGGGTCAGCTATCTGGTCCTGCGAGGTTGCTGGTGTTTTAAAATTAACCCTGTAGATAGTATGTGCGTCTTTTTGTTTCGGCCTTTCTCTACTGCCTCATACAGTCCCCCTAGGGTGAGTAACCTTAATGACGACTAACCTCTCGTATGTGTATCAGGGCTCGTGTGCCACCACGAAAGAAAATTCAATTACCAAAAAAATATATATATTTTTACATGAATTCCCAAAAACAAACAAATAAATGTTATATTCATATTACTCTACGCTAACATCTATAGATAGATTGACGACATGTTTTCGCATACCACGAACTAATTGAGTGGAACGTAGTCGGCCTGAGATAAAATTTTATTCAGCCGCGTTACTATGGTAATAATTAAGGACCAATGACAGTTTGTTCATCTCTACTACAATTTGAATTGTTTTATGACATCAACGTCGTTTAAATAACCATATTACAGCAGTACTGAAGAATCGAAATCGAAAAAATCGGACATTTGACGGTAACTAATTCTGAATCTGATAGAAAATAGTTCCAGACCTTGGCAGAACTCAATAACACAATCGTGACGACTGAGCCCTTGTCATCTTCGCCCGTTTTGACCGTCAAGGAGTTTCATTTTTTTACTCCGTACTCCTTATTCGGAACTTGACCAAATTTATATGAGACCACATCGCAGCTAAATTCTACCGAATGAATTATTTCCGACAAAATCGGTCTACAATTGGCAGAGAAATCGGTGTACATACATAAAAAAGTAAAAATAAACAAAATTCTCGCCAGATTGAGAACCTTCTCTTTTATTGAAGTTGGTTAATAAGGTAAACAAACAAAACAAGAAATAACTTATAATTCTCCTATGATAATAAACCGAAGGGATACACAAGTTCACATCTATCTAGCAGTTCACATCTATAATATAATTCAGAATTCATAACAATGAATATTACTTCTGCTAACACATAGCTGTGTGCCAGAACCATATTTCCTTTTCATTATTACGGAAGCAGTGGCAAATGTACCGATGTTTACAGTCAAGGAGTGAGCGACGGCCCATAAACAGTCCACAGTGGATTCCTTCACGTGTTCTCGCCTCATAACGCAAGCACTTTTGTCAATGTGCGAAAATATCTCGCATATAATGAGAGTGTAAGGAGATACGTGTATATCATTAGTAGTACTTAAGAGAAAATCATAATTATAGCCAATCGTCAGCCCACAGCGGCATGTTGCCGCAATTTTTTTACGTGGTTACTTATTATACTGTAATAGCTTGCTCGCGACTCCGACTGCGTGAATCTCATTTTTGGGGACATCATTTCTTTTCCGGGTCAAAAGTAGCCTATGTCTATCCCCAGTATATAACCTATCAGGCAATTTGCCGTGAATGCTTAACAAACAGATAGTGTCACTTTCATATTTCTTATACATATTTTTTTTTGTTTTTATTTATGGCTTTCGCATTATTATGCATTTTGCCAGTGTCAAGTATAATAATATATTCTCAAGTTATTTTTACAAGAACGATGAAACACGGGTGCGGTCGACTTCAAGGCCTTGCCGGAATTTTGGTGTTAACTCCTTTCAGTACGATGCTTAATTCACTTATTTCAATGTTTCCATACACTGTTCATCACCGTCAATGTTTATTGAACAAATCCACACCACTTTTATACAACAAACACAACTCTAAACTAGTTTATGAAATAAATTAAAATAAGCTATGAACTGCACTGTCAGAATTCCCGCCAAAACTCTTCTTATATTTGTATGGTAATTAATTTTAAGGACAGTTCCGGAAGGGGCTACTAATTAAAATGCGCTCTCAGGACTTTTATTACTAGGCGTGGTTGCTCACACATTAACTTTAACCGACGGATGGTGGTACCCACACTAAATAATTAAAAGGTAATTGAAGTTTATTTTGTACACAAAATGCACACTTATAGTACTTAGTACAACAGATTATTATAGTATTAAAAATAATACAACCAATATTAATCTTAAATACTAAACGCAAGTGCAAACACAAAGACGCAACAATTCTGGTTACTTAGGCAATATCGTGTTTCTGGGAAAATCTTTTTGGAACGTAGTTCCTTATCGCGCGTTGCGAAAGGGGGCTAGACGGAAAAAATTGGTACGAAAAGTTGGCACGAACAATTTTGTCACGACATAATTTTTTTTAACTTAATTTGATATCTAGCACACAAAGTTAAAGTCGAAATTCCGTTAATAAAACAGATGGTTGTGAAACTTATGACATTTGGAAATGTAGACGCGGTTTGAAATTTGAATTTTTGATTATAGAACACGGCCGTCCGTTATTTTTAAGTTGATAAAAAATGCTATACAATAGCTTTACCGCGGCAGTCTTCGAGTGCCACACGTCTTTTTTTTATTTCTATTTTTCTATTCTATTTCTATGTAATTTTATGTTGTCAAACAAAAATAAAGAGACCTATTTTGTTATTTCAGTTGATAATTTGAATTTTTTTGCAATTTGTGTCGATTCTACATTAGCCGAAGGAACTTCGTTCCTACCTGGTGTCCCACGACACACACCAATTTTTTTCTTCTGTCTTTTTATTTTCTCTACTTGTACATATAATATGATCTCACCATTAAACATATTATTGGAAGGAAGTTCCTTATCGCGCGTTGTGAACTCCCTTTCACTACGGAAAGAATTCTAGACGGAAAAATTCTTACGAAAAATTGTCACGACATTCTTACGAAAAATTGTCACGATCACTTTGTGATAACTTAATTTGATATCTAGCACACAAAGTTAAAGTCGAAATTCCGTTAATACAAGTAAAAGGATATAATCCCATCCAGACGGGTGTGAAACTTATGATATTTGTTTAAATAATTTGATATCTATTACACAAAGTTAAAGTCAAAATTTTGTTAATAAAAGTAAAAGGACTTAATCCCATCCAGACGGGTGTGAAACTTGACATTTAGAAATGTAGACGCGGTCCGAAATTTGCATTTGAATTTTTTTTGAATATCGAACACGATTTACGGGCTGGGCGACGTAGCAGCCGGTGTTATATTAAATAATATATAATAAATATTATTATAACTTAAAAAAAATAAAATTTTATTACAATTCCTTCACTAATTAATCGAAAGGAACTTCGTTCCATCCGGGTGTCCGTTGACACCTCTCATTTTTTTTTAAATTTAGACATGAATCGACATCAATAACCATTTCATTTTGTTCAATTGAAATTAAACATTTGCCACCCCACAGTTCGTTGAATCACTATCGTTAAAAATATATTCTACGAAAATTACTCAACAGCACCAGAAATCTTACTTGAATTATAAATGGCCTGAAAATGTAACGTTCATTACAAAGATTATTTAGATCTAGAATCTGGGAGAGGAATCTGTTTTTGATACTACGCTGGTGTTTGAATTTCGTGTGAATTTCGCAGAGAGCAGGTGCGCTCGGTATATTAATTTCTGTTTAAAGTTGGGTGCAGTTGGTGCACGATACTTCAAAGGAATCGGTACGAGGCATTTATTTGACGTGAATGTTAATACTAATTTTAAAAGATAAACGAACGATAATTTGTATGCCAGAATAGCATTGGCCTCGATTATTCTAATGGAGTAGAAGAAATGTAGGGTCTGTCATTACTCTGTCAAATGAAAAGACTAGAGTGCAACAATTTTAAATCGTCGATGACAAGTTTTATACAAATTGCGGAGTATTGTACTCGAATGGATTGAAACATCGAACAAATGTATAAAAACTGTATCACCTAACACTCACACATATAGTCCAGCCCTCACACTAAGATACGTTATATTGTATCGTGGATATCAGGAACCACGAGAGACTTTCGGTCTTATAACACCATATTGGAATCACTTAGTAGATTTTTAATAAAATCAGATCTTCATAAATCCTTTGAGGAGTTGACTGAGTGTATAGATTTTATTTTATAGTAAAATTTAAAGTCTTCAATAGCCTCTTGATAAAATTATATTATATCGCAATTACGAAAATCATTGAAGCATCTCAAAAGTACTGAGTGGGTAATAACAATTCACCGTAGTTTGAACTTTCCTTACTCATTTCCACCCACGGAAGGGCATTCGCCCACCATAGATCCCATCAGATGCTCAATACAAAACCATTGTCTGGAACTCCTAATTAGGAGCGTAAAAATCAAGCCCACACGAGTCTGGATGTTTGAAATCTATTGTAATATGGAAAAGTTGCCCGAAGGCGTTTTACAATATTGAAATTCGATATTGTGGTATCCGCCTTGAAAAGTGATGTAATCCTATTTTATCAATAGGGAATATTATAAATAACTCAGGAAGTACTCAATAGTAAAAAAAATAATTTAATGTAACCAATTTTGAGTCAGCTATAGCAAGTTTAAAAGAAAATATTTTTTGTCGGATTTATTTTTGTTAAAAAAGTTTTATTAACAACTATTAGTTAAAGAAATATTTAATTATTCAACATTAAGGTTGATAATGGATGTAGATATTTATTTACATTTCTGGAACGTGGCGATTAAGTTTTGAGTATGTGTTTATTGAATTTATTCCCTCTTCTTATTAGTAAAATGTAAACTTTATTAGTAGTTTCATTCTTAATTATGGCAAGATTTGAATATCGAATAAGAGGAAAACAGAATCTCAGCAGTGATCGCCGGAAACAGTGAGTTTGAATTGGAACGCTTAGTCATGGATGTTTCGGCAAGCTAAATCCGACATAGCTTGCCGTCGTCGAGAAGTAATTGAATCTCAGCAACTGTAATAACACATACAACGTAGATTAAACATGTGCGATGTAGACCCATCAATTATTGTCCCGATAGCTGTTTCTGCTAATAGGTTGATACTAATAAGCTTGCAGAGGCTGTCGTTTGGTCGTTGTGTCAAGAGCGATATTCAGAAAGCGGTGTTATTAGACACGGCATACTCTGTGGGGAGGTTCTTCACTGAGGTCCTAACCATCGGTGGCTTGGCTCCTAGGCCTCGCCATTGGAGGGTGCTATTTTTTATATTTTAAAATTTTTCATTTTTATAAATGGTATATTTTAAAATGTAAAAAAGGCCTTTTGAAATAAAGAGTAGTGTACAGTCAACGTAGAAAAATAAATTTCAATGTAGGTAGAATTAGTTTTTCTAAGTTTGTTGCACAAATAATGCGATGTTTAAAACGCTTCATAATTATAAAAATACGAATTGTAAACGAAAAAAATATAAATAACCTCACGCCTGTATCCCCCGGGGTATAGGTTTTACTAGGTAGTGGGTCCCTCGTATGCGAGGAATATAAAGAAGAGGTGCAACTAGTGTCGCCGAGCTTATTTGTCTATGAATTTGTAGTAGAAGACGAATTTGTCGCCATAAAGGGCGCAAACTGCAATCCCGGACAACTGTTATTTTTCGAATCGAAAACCTAAACACAAATTGTGACAGCCAGACCTGAATTTAATTAGCAAAATAGTAATAACGCATGATTTAAAAAAAAAAACAAAAATTGGAAAAAAAGTCTATTAGTACTAAAACAATTACTAGCCAATTCATTCTACCTCAAAAAGCAGCTCTACCTAAAGGCATTAAATTATAATAATATTGGCTACATATATAATGTGAGATTCTTTTGATATTATGTATAATGTTACAAAATATTCTGAATATGTAAAACCAGTCGTATTAATAGGCTTGTTATATATCAACTTCACAATGCTGCGGAATGCAAGGGAGTGCCGTTTTGCGACAACTCCGTCTATTTCACTGGAGCTCAATCAAATTAACTAAATAAGCTTTTTAGAACGAATGACACCTGATTTCCATACAGTTTATATTCCTAGAAACAAGTAATTGAACTCGATTGCTTATCTTGATTACTGATCGTAATGTCCGCAATGTAGCTGACAATTATCGAGAAACATCACTATATTCAAATCGATTTAAAAAAGAAGGCGATCTCTTTTCGAATGTTGTCTTCTTTATATCACCGATCCTGCGGGAAACGTGAAAAAACTTCGGTGCCGTGTTTTGTTTACCCAGAATGATTATGCAGCGACATTTAACCCATACAAAAAAGATTCTAATTAAAAATGAGAAAATTTGGATGATGTAAGTTAGTTAAGTAATCTAAATGTTTGTTAGTCAATCACGTTTTAACGGCTAAACAGATTTGGGTAAAATTTTGCACACAGGTAGATTAAGGATGACGTCTTATGCTACTTTTTGTCCTAGAAATAGACATTCACACTGGACGGAGCGGCAAGTAAAAGCTAACAACCCATAAGCACACGTAATTGTTCCCTATTCAAGAAATTTAATTCGTTTAATTCATCATTCACCGTTGCTAATGGATTCTTTTCCTTCTGCATTACAGAGTTTATCTTCTACTTTTTGAAGTGATAACTTCTTATGGGAGGGTGAACCGAAACGTTCCGTAACGCGAGCGGTCCATTGACCAGCCAGCGTTAGCCGACCTCCCTGGAACATCGATAATTTTGATGTCCCAGGTGGCGTCATACAGTGACCAGTTGGTTTGGACCGTACTTTGACCGGACTTTCACAAGACTTTGACCGGACTTTGACCGGGCTTTGACCGGACTTTGACTGGACTTTGACCGGGCTTTGACTGGACTTTGACTGGTCATTGACCGGACTTTGACCGGGCTTTGACCGGTCTTTAACCGGGCTTTGACCGGACTTTGGCCGGACTTTGGCCGGACTTTGACCGGACTTTGACCGGGCTTTGACCGGACTTTGACCGGACTTTGACCGGGCTTTGACCGTACCTGACCGGGCTTTGACCGGACTTTGACCGGACTTTGACCGGGCTTTGACCGTACCTGACCGGGCTTTGACCGGACTTTGACCGGATTTTGACCGGGCTTTGACTGGACTTTGACCGGTCATTGACCGGTCATTGACCGGCCTTTGACCGGGCTTTGACTGGACTTTTATAGGACTGACCGGACTTTGACAGGACATTGACCGGACTGTGACCGGACTTTGACAGGACTTTCACCGGGCTTTGACCGGACTTTGACCGGACTTTGACCGTGCTTTGACCGGACTTTGACCGGGCTTTGACCGGACTTTGACCGGAATTTGACCGAGTTTTGACCGGGCTTTGGCCGGACTTTAACCTCCGCTCTCACTTTAACCCACATTAGTTTAAGTTATCACTTCTGTCGAGCGTCCCGAGACGCACACATTTTTTTTTTTTTTTTCATATTAAAAGTCGTAGATCCATGAACAACCACAATACACAAATCATGGACGCGTTGCCGATCTAAAAGAAATGAGATAATTAAGGCATTGGAAAGGGATTGATTTACGCCTCCGGATATCTCAACTCTATGTTTCTTACTTATAAACTGCTTATTAACTTATTCGCTTTTTTTTATGGCATAGGCCGGCAAACGAGCACGTGGGTCACCTGATGGTAAGTGATCTCCACCGCCCATGTACGCCCACCACCAGAGAATCATGGGAGCTAACTTTTATATCTCTTTCTAGCCACTTCATAAAACGCGTTGAAAGAAAAATATAAAAGAGTGTTTAACTAATCAATGCTTAAGTAACATTTTTAAGTAAGGCCCTATATCTTTAACTCTATCTACTTTAGTTTTTAAATAATCTACTGTACGCATTAACTGCGCCACAGAATATTTAATATTTTATATTCGAAACAAAACCTCATTTATACATTGTTTATATTAAGTCTATAATCATAAATTACAGAATCGTAAATCTTAAAAATTAAGAACGACTTAAAACCACGACGAATTTTATGTGATCGTTTAAATGTAAATATATAAGTCGAAAATAAATAACTATAATTTGATAGTATTAGAGGGCTTATGTGTATTGAAATGAATAATAAATGTACATGATTAACGCATGATTGACTACATTAGAGAATGTGTGGACAAACCAACAAAAGAAAACACCTCCTAATAATATTACAGTATTAGGAGATATTGATTTGGCCATTTGTAAATTTGTGCAATAAAATGTATGTTTACCAATCACGCCTTAATAATTAAACGGATTTGAATGAACTTTACAACATCACCTGAATTAGAACATAGGACAGATCTGATTTATCTGAGTATCTGAATATGAGAGAAAATGTTGTGCATACGTAACGGCACACCACTCCCTTAAGACAGAGGCCCGAAAATTTATTACTCAAAATAGCCAAAAAACATTCCAATTCACAGATTAAATCCAATCACGCAAGTGGAGATGCGGGTAAAAGCTAGTAGCTATAATTGAAAGTTGTCTAGCGTGTAAATACAGTTAGAAATCAAAAGTGATAATAAAGTATTCATAACTTTGACTGACACATTATCACAATTAGCAAGTGGTAGCTGGTAGTGGTAGTCATTTGTTTTACCATCTCACTAAAGTGCAATAACTTTTGTATTCAAACGTTATTATTTGTATGAATGTTAAGACGAAACAGGTCATTGGCCTGACGGTAAGCGCCATGTCTGGTCAAAAACACTGGCTCTGTAAAAACCCAACTGTAGTTTAAGGTCATGTAGTAAGAAATTCTATGCATAAATAGTTATATAATTGGCCTGATTCATCAACGCAGAGTCGAAACCGTTGGGGCTATAAACTTTTTGAAGACCAATAAGGAAGGATTTTTGCAAACTTCATCCCTAAACGGCTAAAATAAGGGATGAACGGCTGAAGTATGCCGGAAATGTCGGTGCCGAAACTCACGCGGGCGGAGCCACGAGCAAATGACAGTTACAAATGAAATATTGGTCAAAAGTAAACATAGTTACCTCTTATTTTAGGTGTTTATTTCCTATACAAACTTTCCCACCACTATTCACCCATTTATGCGGTGAAAAAAAAACCCTTCTTTCTTTTTTATATAATTATAGAAATAGGCTGTCAAAATTCAGCTTTTAGTCCAGCGTGGCGGTCGGTTAAAATCAATAAAAAAGTGAAGCTTGAAACAACCATCGAAATGTTCTAATATTTTTATTGCGTGTTTAAATGAATGGAAACATCACGTAGTTTTTCAACTTTTCTCGTTATGGCCGTATCAACTTTCAACATTTATTTCGATTATTATTTATTTTATGTTGTTCGTTAATCTTGTATTGAATACCAATTAATATTTTTGTCTGTTTGACTAGGTAGGTACCTCGTATAGTCCATCTGGGTAGGTACCGCTTTATCTGTTTCTACCAACAAACGAGCAGTGTGTAAGCACTGTTTTTTCGAGTTTGAAGGACTTTAAAGTCAATGAAATTACTGAGCTTTATAACAATTAGCGACTTATTTTTCGGGATGGGCAGCACAGTGCCTGTCCCTGTATCTGTGCCTGTACTAATAACATAATATGCGATTAACACAATACCACCGTATGCATAAACCTTCCCATGAAGCTTTCTAGTGAGCGCGACGCATAATAACGATTTCTGTTCACGTAATTGGTTAGTTTTTAGCGTTAAATAATTACAGACCAAACATCACACAAAATTCGACCCTTGACAAATACCTAGTTATGTACCCTGCACCAGTTCATAACATAATACCAACTTACTTGACATTCAAATGACCTTATTTACTAAATATGTAACTCAATCCATTGGAAATATGATACTCTTGTTTAGACTAAAGTTCTTGGAACTAAATGAAAACATGTTGACAATAAAAGTGCTGACCTGGTGTCTAGCCGGTGGCCTTGTTATGATCAAAATTCCTAGAACTGAATATGCCTTGTACATAAGTTAAGAGTATAAATAAGGATTATTGTTAATTTTAATTCAGTCTCAAATAAATCTTCATCGTGAAGAGTTGGACTCTACATTTTTGATTCAAAAACCTCCTAGCGCTCCCGCGTAATTTTTATCTGGCGCAGTCGGTAGGATACTCATATAATCCAAGCATTGAAGGATACTAAAATCGATCCTGAGCTTATGGTGATGAGTATTAGCGAACCAATTGGTAGGATACTCTTATAAACCGAGCATCGAAGGACACCAAAAATTGGTCCTGAGCTTTTAAGGTGTTGAGTATTCGAAAACCAATCGCAAACAAATAAATTTGATAAAAGGAGGGAACCGAAGGTGGTTGGTCGTCTACAAGAGCAGCTTTACGAGAAGGCATTGGATCGAGCGGACTGTAAGTAGACCTTTTACATTTCCTGTCTCATCCTTGCTATTTCCTGTGGTTAATTTTGTACGACTCAAAATTTTGTAACTTTTAACCCAAAATCGTTGAAAGTTATTTGACTTCTGCATAAAAACAGGCAGCCTAAGTTTAAGTAATTTTGTAATCTTTATTTTAATCTATATTAATGTGTTATTAACTATATAAAAGTAGAGTCATAATTTTCGGACAAAAATCGTCGAAAGTTATTTGACTTTATAAGTTAATTAAGAGAGTTATTTTAAGTTTTATTTGTTTAGATTTAGGTTATTTTGAAATCAGTGTTGTAATTTACTATGTGTTATTAAATATATAAAATTAAATTCTTAATTTTCGGACAAAAATCGTCGAAAGTTATTTGAATTTAATATTTAATTAAGAAAATTATTTGAATTTAATAAGTTATATTTTTTTTTATTTGTCGAGATGTAAGCTTAAAGCATAAGCATTAATTAAGTTATTTACAATGGCCGAACAGGTAGATATAATTTTTAAAGACTTGCTCACCCTCATGCCTAAGTTTGATAAGGTTAATATTATATTAAATTTACTACCTCCTCACTCTACCAGCCGTGCAGTGAGCTCTATGAGGCAACGTTCCTGTGCTACGAGGATGAAACTCAGTTAACCTTAGAAGACACTTGTCATCTTATCATCATGGATGAAATTTTCTCATTGGCAATCCACACCAGTTTGTAATATACTCTATAAAATAGAGTCAATAGAAAAACGAAGATGGATTCTCTACATTAAAGCTGAAAATATACTTACAAAAAGCTGTAACAAAATAACGACCATAGAGCCACAGACACAATGAAAACTTACAAATTTGGATGTTGCCGAATCAATAAATCTTCAGAATCAAAATTACCTACTGAAGAACAGTGAAAGTGAAGTGGAAAATTGTGAAATGAGCATTCATGTAAAAAGTGTTAGCGCACCTACTCTATTATTATATATAATCATATTTCTGTAACCTCTTAAGATATATTTTTCGAAATAATCAGAGCAATAACCATTCCTCTGATAATTTCGAAGCTATGGGGGGAGGAGTTATGTACCCTGCACCAGTTCATAACATAATACCAACTTACTTGACATTCAAATGACCTTATTTACTAAATATGTAACTCAATCCATTGGAAATATGATACTCTTGTTTAGACTAAAGTTCTTAGAACTAAATGAAAACATGTTGACAATAAAAGTGCTGACCTGGTGTTTAGCCGGTGGCCTTGTTATGATCAAAATTCCTAGAACTAAATATGCCTTGTAAATAAGTTAAGAGTATAAATAAGGATTATTGTTAATTTTAATTCAGTCTCAAATAAATCTTCATCGTGAAGAGTTGGACTCTACATTTTTTATTCAAAAACCTTCTAGCGCTCCCGCGTAATTTTTATCTACCTTACTTACTTGTTTGTAAATACGGGCATTAACACTGGGAATATTACGGACCTTCGACTCCGACTCCGAAAGGTCGGAAATTTCGATAGAGTTTACACCTCCGGTTCCGACTTCGATAACTTTGAATCGGAGGTTATAACGAAGATCGAAACGCAGCCGCGTGTATGATTTTATTTGTCGACCAAGAAATCCTGCTTGTGTATACCGTTCAGTTATTTATGTGTCAGACGTACCTCGAGCTTCTATAGAACTTGTGAATTGTGAACTGAAATTAATAGCAATGTATTATTATTAATTAGTCACTGAAATTAGACCTAATTTTTTTCTTCTACTCTGACTCCGGCATCGACTCTGCTTCCGGTAAACCCACCTTCGTAACATACCTAATTAATTAATACATGTTTACAACAACATGCCTAATAGGTAACTAAAAACTAATAGACAATTAAACTTAGTCTAATCTCATTCATTTAAAGAATAACATTAAAATAAAACCTCATTTTAACAGTAAAACTCATTCGTTTTAATCTCCATACAGCACGTGCTATGCCGTTATATATTTCCATTAAACTTATAAAGAGAAGTCGTGTAGCCATTGGCACGGGCCGACGCGACCGTGGCGCCGCTCGTAATAATTTTATTATATTATTTATGCATATATTCACCTCTTGACCGCCACCTACGAACCGTATTTCACATCTCACTTTACTCGAGAGCTCCAATGTCTAAACGAAAGACAATCTGAAGTATTATTTGTATCTGTTGTGTGGTATTTCGCAATAACGGAGAGTCTAGTGTGTTTTTAAATAAAATTGGTTTTTAATGTCTATCAACTGATGACACTTATTTATTTGGTGTCGAATGACCCGGGGGCAACTTTTATAGTGAAACTTCGAGTGCTTATATTATAGATAAAACTCATCAAATCTATAGTAGAATCGCCAACGTCATCAACCATAAGTGTATGCATAGCATGAATTGCCTGACTTTACCGGGTTATTAAATTATAAAAATGCATCCACCTCCCCTTCCCAGTCCCTTAATTCCTTTCCTTTAAAGTAAGCAACGCAGCCATAATTTTTCTGATACTGTGAGTGTTCATCTGCGGTTCACTAAGCTCGTTTGCTGACCTCTGCTTTAAAAACCGTAACTTTCGCAACAGATATAAAAGAGCAAACAGATACCACAATTGTAATACAAAAAGTATTCTGTATATTCTTGTTTATATCAGAAGTCTGTTAATGAGCAAATGAGTCACATAAACACAATACCATAAAAGTCATGAAGCCAAACATTGGGAAGGACGGATTTATGTCTCCAGAAATAAGCTTCCACCTCTTTTTTGTGAGATGTTGATAATACCTCGATTGAGCCGTCCATTCGCGCTGTAGACAAAACTGTCTACAGCGTCACCGTTAGCGATTACTACAGAAAAAACTATATACATCTTAGGTTTACCACTTTAATTTCTTTCCACCGATAGCGAATATTATAGAAATACTGTCTACAGCGTCACCGTTAGCGATTACTACAGAAAAAACTATATACATCTTAGGTCTACCACTTTAATTTCTTTCCACCGATAGCGAATATTATAGAAATACTGTCTACACCGTAGCTCTACTACTTTAAATTATCCATCGTTAGCAATTACCATAGAAAAAACTGACAGTAGCCTAGGTCTACCACTTAAAATTCTTTCCACCGAAAGTGATTATTATAAAAATTCTGTCTATAGCGTAGCTTCTTCACTTATGCACTTTCCACCGATAATAATAACATTTTGCGGGTATGGTAATTTATCCCTTTAGTGTAAAAGTAAATTGATCTAACTCCATATTGTGATGCGAAACATGTGAGCTAATCATGGATCTATTTTTATTATTCCTAATACCTAATTATTTTTAGAAAACTATAACATTAATTAATGAAATTATGATGATTATACGTAAATTGTTGCTTTTTTTTTATAGCATAGGCCAGCAAACGAGCAAGTGGGTCACCTGATGGTAAGTGATCTCCACCGCCCATGTACGCCCACCACCAGAAGAGTCATGGGCGCGTTGCCGACCTTAAAGGAAAGGGATAATAAGGGATTGGGAAGGGGAGGGGACTTGGGCTTCCGGTTATCTCACTCACCGTACGAAACGCAGCAGCAAGCCGCTACTTTACGTCGGTTTTCTGTGAGACAGTGGTAACGATCCGGACGAGCCAGCCCATTCATGCTGTAGACAAAACTGTCTACAGCGTGGCTCTACCACTCAAAAAGTAAACGTAATTAACATTTATTAAGTTAAAACAGCATTAGCAAGCAACATAAAACAAACGTACATAGAAGTTAATATTTTCGACATTAAAAAAAATACCAGCCCTAATGGCAGAGGCGGTCACTTCAAAGTTAATATAAATCGATTCAACTGAGTTTAATTCTCAATACTATTAGTATCAGCCCATCATTAATTCAGGAATTATAATAAAATCCCGTCATAAAGTTTGACTGATCCACATTAAATTAGTTAATACTGCCGTGGTTCCAATTGATCAGTATGTATACATGTATTCGTAAACCACGTGTAACAAACTACTTACGAACCTGCTACGTTTCCTAGTTAACCAATCGGAAACACACGTCAGTAATTATCAAATCTACCTCTTACCACAGACACTAAGCTGACAAGACCTCAAGCAGATAAATATTTTGAAACATGGTATTTAGTTTAAAATAAGATCTGTGCCACAACACTTTCCAACATTCAGCCTAAAAAATATATCAATCGGCGCCAAATGTCAGTTTCGTGTTAGTTAATTGTCGACCCAAAATAATTGGATGTATAAGGAAAACAAAAATATGGTGTCAAAAATACTTCAGACCCAAAATAAACTTAAACAAATGCCCGTCGGCCCTTTAAAACGTGACTAACTTGTTGCGGAGCCCGTCCTACACATAACACGGCACACATATGAAATTACAATGCAAAATCCACCTCGTTTTGTATCGATGATGAGATTCCACGGCAGATAGCGTCTTTTGGACGAATACCGAAACAGGTTCGAGGCTAAAAAGTGGTCATCGCGAGTCGCTATCCCCATTCATTCAGCCCGTCTCGGATTTCTGCGCGTATGTGTTTTTGCAAAAAAGTGAATTCTGTGAGACATCGATTCGGTTTTTAAGTTTAAACGAACCGCTAAATAAAGCTGGTTCTTTGTATTTACTGTTGATCTTCAGAATGTAATCTTCGTTGGCGCCGACTGTCGGCCGACCGTATTTGTGATCAATAATTTACAATAATCACATTCCGTACGTATCGTATGAATAATTTAAAAAATTTAAGAGGACAATTGGACATGCGTAAGAAAATATAACCTACTGTCAAATAATTTGCCCAAACGACTCTTTAATTGAATATTTAGATATCCCAACTTTGTGTTATTTATATCTTGTTTAATCAAGACTAATATTTTATCCATAATCCGTGTCTTAATGAACATTGCATGCATAATTCTAGTGGCTATTTATATTTTAGGAATCACTGACCTAGTTTGCGGTAAGGTGTGTCTACATTGGAATCAAGTAAAGACATATTGACATAAAGACATATTAATTTCCAACGAGGAAGAATTACGAGTAGCTTTAAAGATCTTTGGTGATTAGGCCTATTGTAGATACTGGGATCTCAATCTTCTTACTCTAAAACCAACTTACCATTTAACATAAACAACGGCACTAACTGCCGCACCCAGAAACGCCAATAAATGTTCATTCCATAGAATTCGATTATTTCCACACTCAGTCAGTTAAAGTTGAGTATAGAAAATTTAATTGACGTATCTGAGAAATAGTAAAATTCAAAAAAAAATTGCTAATGAAAACATAAACTTAATTGACGCGTCTGAGTACGGTAGTTTGATCTTTGTCACCGTGGACATAAAATTTAAACAGTCGTTTTTTAACTTAAATGTTAGATAATTTAAAAAAGAAATAGTACTTCGAAAACTTCTTCTATAATAGAATAGATTCTGTAATGAATTCAAGAAAATTAATAAACGAATTAAATAACAAGAAACATTTTTATATATATAATTTGATTTACAATATTGGCTCTAATCTAATATCGCCAAATTCCGCTAATTCCTAACCTCTATGTATTATTTAAAATATATAAGATAGAAGCCACACAAGAGTCATAAATTTTAAATACACTATATCACCTGCAGCGAAATCGTGTAGTTATGAATTCCATTATGTTTAAATGACCATAAAAATTTACCACGTCATTATTTTTTAAGCGCCATCGTTATTAGTTACTAAGAATAGATACTATTGTTAATATTCGGGGTCAATGAATTCTATAAAATTTTATTGTGTGTGTTTTTCAATACGGATTTTGAGATAAAATAATTCATATTTTTTTCAATAGATTGGCTTCTTGTATTGCGACCAATGTGATCATGAGACGTAAGATAGAATGCTGGGATCTTATTTTGTATGGTAAACACATAACGCGCGTGTTACACGTTAACTTCATGAAATCAGGGGACATATTGTTCATGACTGTATAAACTCGTAACGCGTTGCAGAAACTTCGCGAATTCAGCATCAAAATATGTCATTCTTTATGCCAATCTAAATGTAAACTAATATTATAAAGAACAAAGATTTGTATTTTTTTATGTAACGAATAAACTTAAAAACTACTTGACCGATTTCAAAAATTATTTCACCATTACAATCCTACATTATCCCTGATGAACATAGACTAACTTTTATCCCGGAAAAAGCAGATCACACGGGCGGAGCCGCGAGGAAAAGCTAGTGTTAAATGTTCATAACAAGCACATAACGGATATCACTGCGTGTTCCAAAAAAAGAAAGAAATGTATGATAGGCAATTGTACCGTGATTTGGTAGTGATTCGTGAAATCGTACGTGTTATCATATTAAGAAGCGACACGGAGACTCAAAATCGTGAAGCCATGGCTCACCGAAATATGATAATACCAAATATATGTGTTGGGTCGATTTAACGGTCCTATGCGCGGATGAACTCAGACCTGACTGACTTTAAACTGGGTTTAAGTCAACCTGCTTGTATGGGTTACCATGGTAACCAGTTAAAAACCTAGTTTAAGGTTAGTTTATACTTTATAATAAGGCCGTAGACCCACTACTTGTATCTGGGTTTTTAAAACTTATGCGGGTTTGATCTGACAACCTCCAATATACTAACCGAAATATGAAACGTAATTTAAACTTCAGTACATAATTTTGCCATGTAAAGCTAATGAACACGAGCGTCTATAGACGACACATTTAGCACATTACACCGCACTGCTCAGTGGAAAGGAGCCTTGATTACCTATTTCCTGCTATAATTTGGCAGAGTGTTTCAGCGACGACTGGAAGAGCCATTTCCGCCCCTTTCGCCACCACCCTCTGTATATAAACAGCTGTTTCTGTATGTATACGTAGCACAAGTGGTCATTAACGCTAATAACGACTAATCGACGCTGTAGTGCAACAGTTTGAGTGATACACGACCTTGTTGGTTAGTGTGACGTACGTGTTATGTACTAGCTGCCCCTCGCGGTTTCATCTGCATGTTACTGGCCTGCTCCTATGGGTCATAGGGTGATATACATATAAACCTTCCTCATGAATCACTCTATCTATTGCTGAAAACTGCATTAAAATCCGTTAAATAGTTTAAAAAATCTAAGCGATCAGACAGCGGAAGCGACTTCTTTTTATACTATGTAAAGATGTATATTATGTGTCTTATACTGACTGCCTCGGTGGCGCATTTGTATTGCGTACGCGGTATGACTGCTGTACTGAGGTCTCGGGTTCGATTTCCGGGTCACACCTAAAATACGAGCAACCATATTATTGAATGTAACCTTTTATTAATAGCATAAGCCGACAAACGCGCAAGTGGGTCACCTGATGCTAAGTGATCTCCACCGCCCATGTACATCCACAATACCAGGAGAATCATGGGATCGTTCCCGACCTTAAAGGGAAGGGATAATTAGGGATTGGGAAGGGGAGGGGGATTTGGCCCTCCGGTTATCACACTCACCGTACGAAACGCAGCAGAAATCCGCTACTTTACGTCGGTTTCCTGTGAGACAGTGATAACGACCCGGTCGAGCCAGCCCATTCATGCTCTAGATAAAACTGTCAACAGCGTAGCTCTCAAAAACCACCCAAAAAACCGATTGACAAAACACTTTTTAGAGAAATTACTTTTGAAGCCTTCTGTTTTGAATTGCCTTTCTATTAACTACCTATATGTCCAGCTACATGTCTTCGATTTGATTAATTTCAGGTATGTTTGTAAAAAATCTTTAATTTGGAATACCATTTGTAACCCTGAGAAACCTAATATAAGTTTTAAGTAACTATGTAAAACTAATAAATATGTGTGAAAATTTTGTATTCATATTAATCGAATGATTATAAATAAATGACGGAGATAATGTTTGTTATCGATTATAAATTCGTGATGCCCTCTCAAAACGTCAGCGGAGTCTGTTTGGAATACAAATGCACGAGCCACTGGACTGTAAACTTTGTGCTAGTTGTAGCTGCCGCTGCGGTGAGCGTATCGGTTTGTAATATTAGCGCACATATCCAAATTAATGTATATTAGGGCCAAAGTGATTTCATGAAGTTAAATATCTACAAGGTGGTACTAATAAATTAGAATAAAATAGAATAACCAGGGCTTGCTATTGGGCAATCCCCACAGACAAAAACTTCTTCTAGTACTACTTCTTCTAATTCGGACATATGTTGTTGAATATGTATGAAATTATAACTAGCCCTGTAAAAGCTAGCTTCTCGTTATTAGTGCTCTAACCAGAATTTTAGGCCACATTAACATAAGGGTACTGCAGAAAATATGTTGTAGGTCTGTCGAAATTTAGTTAGTTTATAATCTTTACCATTATCATCATATTTGAAATTTACACCAAAACGCAGGATGTTTTTTATTCCCATAAATTTCTTGCTTGTTTAATATTTGCACAAATCTGGTACTCGTACAAAAAAAAGCATTAGTGCTAATTTTTATAAGAATTAGAACGAATCAGCCCTAATGCGGTAAGTTGTGTAGTGCGCGTGCGATGCATTCGAAACATCCGATAGTACTCTACTACTAACTGAAGAATATTAAACAAGTTCTAAGTATTTTGCTAAGTCCATAGAGCATATCAATTCCTCATTTCTAAGTAGAGCTGCATGCATAAAAACTATACATTGTAACAAACTCGTTTTATTTACATCCAACAATCATATAGATAGTTCTGATTTTAATGATATATTACCTATGTTTTGCAAAACATAACCTATGTAATACCGGTTCCACAACATCCAACCACGAATCAAAAAAATCGCGGCTGACACAAATTTGTCAAAAAAAAGTTTGGTTTCGCCGTTTGTTTATTGCTTATTTATATACTAACAACTATGCAAACATATATTTTTGAGTTAGTCATAGGTTTTAATTATGAAATTTGTTGTTACTGTTTATTAGAGTTTATTAAAGTTTAAGTCGAACCTGCGCGCTTAACATAAGGGGCATTGAGATCATTTTATCAGCTCGGTTTCTCGTGCCAGTTCGACATAGTTTTCATAGAAGCGAGATGTCTCGTGAGCTCATGCTAAGCGGGCTGGTATACATTTTATCTGACACGATTCCGTTGGTAAAATACCTAACTTCGTAATTAATGTATTATCAAATGAAATGTCATCGAAATAATGGTAAGAACTCTACATGGTGTCAAGGTCAGCGGGTCTTAAACTTTTAATACCTCTTGAACTTGAAATTTATAATTATAGCATCGTTTCATACTAATTTCATCTAAACAATCATATATCACCGTCAGTTTTGAATCTTTATTGCACTATATTCAACATCAGGTGCAGTGCAGTCACATTGCGAGTATAAAAAAGAACCCTTAGCTAGTTATCACTTGTCTAGAAAATAATCATCGAATACTATCAGCTTCAGATCGAATATACCCAAAGCTAACTTGTAAAATTCATCCCGATCTATCCAAATAAAAACTTTCCTAAAATCGAATAGAGCCAACCGATAACTATAGATAATGTTGTCAACATAAAGTCGGAACATATTTCCCAATGCTTTTAAAACGTCCGCGGGATGCATTATAAACAATTTACATATTAAATTAACGGCCACATATCTCAGACGGTCTGTAATAAAATTGTCCTGTAAACATATTTAATTGAAACAAATGTGTCGCGTGCCGCTCTCAGATATTTTACCAGCGTACTCGATCGTTATTTAAACAAAAATATTTCCACAGGCGTCCTCATATCTTGTCACTATTGACAATTAAATGGATCCTAGCCATGTATAACATTTTTCATTCAAACGCCACAGATTAAATAATAGTTACAACTTGCGTTTCCGTTGCCCACGCGCGCTCCAAACCCGTTTATCTACTAATGCACCGAAATAATATTGATATTTATTAATAAGAAGCTACGTCGCACGGCCGCGTCCGCATTTTTGTCTTGTCTAAAAAAAGTCAATAACGAATGAGGTATGTTTCGACACCTTAATTATAACAGGTATTTATTATGTAACAGGAAAGTTAGATGTGCCTTCGATCCTATCTGAAGATAAGAGAAAGTCATTCATTACATATTAAAATGTATCACTAATTATAAATGTCATGTGCTTTCTTTCACTTTTCTATTTAAACATGAAGGTTATCATATCATTTATTAGAACAGAGTCTGGACAAAATAACCTTCTACATTTTGCAGGTGGAATAAAATGCCCAATATAGTTTAATCACACAATCAGATCCATCTATTGGTACCTACGGAAAACTTACGAATGTTCGCACTATTTCCCTCAAACGCCTCGAAAACGAACAATCATAAATCAAAAAATGACAATTGAATTGTCCTATATTGTCATGACAATAAGCTCGCCCCTATCACATCATGTAAAGGAAATAAGTTCGGTAAAACATGGTTTCAGTACCAGCTGCATCTCTGCTTACCTCTTCGGGGATACTGGGGTGACCTTGGGTTATGTTATTATCCTAATCGAAATTGTCATTGTCATCTCAAAGCGAAACCGTACTCATCAAAAACTTAACTAATAAGCTTTCCATTAGTACGTAAAAGTTAAACAATTAGTGTAAAGTGATATTAATGCTGAATGAGTATGATAGTGGAGCTCATAGCCAAATTCTCATCAAGGTAATAGTACTTACGTAGCGGTTGCTTCCCCGGAGTGTGCGCTCCGAATTACACTAAACACCAAAGTTAAATGTTTATACGTGCTACACTTTGGATTGATCGGTGTTTGTATCACGTCTTGTTTGTTTATTATTATTTTTTTAGGTTTATTCAGACAGTCAAGAATTAACATGGTTCGGTCGTGATAACAAATTTAACAAAGTTTATACTGCCCATGTTTTAAGTTTGTACGAGTAAAGAATACTTACTAGACATTATGAGACTTAACATTTTGTCTCGGGGTGACGAGCGCAGTTCAGTGCCATGCAGTGCTTTGTAATTCAAAGTTCTGTGTGGTGTT
This sequence comes from Amorpha juglandis, assembly GCA_949126905.1. Lineage (NCBI taxonomy): Eukaryota > Metazoa > Arthropoda > Insecta > Lepidoptera > Sphingidae > Amorpha > Amorpha juglandis. The sequence goes on from OX421368.1 coordinate 5,373,957, forward strand.
GCTTCTGTTTATGAGTAGGCATGGCGCTTACCATCAGGCGAGCGCTTTACTTGTCTCGTCATTCAGTAAAATAAAAAATATATACAAATCATCAGTACTTACGAAACTTTGTATGCAGATCTGTCCAACCCCTAACGGATTGAATAGGACTTCATTAATTCTTCTCGTAGACGAGGAACATCACAGCTATCGAAAAGACTCCCACTATGGCTACTGTCTCTATGTTTAAACTGAACTGTCAGTAACATTAGGAGAACAACACGAAGTGGGTGGTGTTGAAATTGGTTGGTGTTACCTCTGTTAATGGGCTCGCGTGGCACCTACTCAGGCGAACGACCTGCTTATCACGTCATAAACATTACAAATAAGTACAAAACTGTGGAAAGACTGTCTGTCGTGTCGTCCCGTAAAAAATATTGTGTTGGTTACACAATACTCAATAGTATAAATTCAGTTAAATTTAAAAAAGGAAATTATGTCATACTAGGTTTTGCTCGCGGCTCCTCCCGCGTGATCTGCTTTTTCCGGGATGAAAAGTAGCCTATGTCTTATTCTGATGTATAAGCTATATGATTGTAAAGTTTCATTAAAATCCATTCAGTAGTTTTTACGTGAAAGAGTAACAAACATCCATCCATCCATCCATACTTACAAACTTTCGCGTTAATAATATTATAGGATAAAAGTGAATAGCTCTTCTAAATAACAACGTAATATGAATTCATAAATGAAAACACATACTTCTGAATGTTTAGAGCTAAAAGGATTACAATTTATCACTCCTTCTTGACACGCTATCTGACGATGTGACGCTAACAAAATAAAGAATTTCCAACAGTCACTTGAGAAAACCTTCAGGATGTACTATCAAGTGAATAAATCCTTTTCAACGCGACAGTAATCACCCACAGTGGACGCCTTGTTGTATAACTTCTCGCAAATATCAGTCTCGTTCGTTTTATTTTGGAGTTACAAACTGTTGGGCAGTGCTTCTTCTTACAAGGAATAAATTGTTTGTATCCCGTAACTTACTCGCCTGAGCGCCGAGAGGACACTGCAAAGGGGTACAATGGAATCGCCCTGCCATAAAAGAAAATAAACAGAAACATTGAGATCTATATTTTTAATTATAAACGTAAAAAAATCTGAGAAATATGCAAATAATTGGATTTGGAGTGTAAAAAAATATACCTACAGAAAAAAATGGTATAGAGTCATCCGTAACTTTCTGTCGAACCCGAATTAACATACATGAGCATTCAACTTTACTTTTACAATTTTCTAAAGAAAAAAATACAAATAAAAATAGTTATAAACGCTGCGACTGTACTGCATGTCAGTCAGGCGAAACTTCCACTTCGATAGTTTTTGTATTCCTCAAACTGTCAAGGTCATTACAACAACTTTATATAACTAAAACCTGGAATCTAGGCTGTTGTCTAAACCATCAATATTATTGTCCATCCGTTGATACGCTTGGATTTATGGAGGTACGTAAGCCCCAACTCATTGAAGAAATAACGGAGTAAGAAATTGTCTTTTTTGGTCCAAAGTCTTCCATTCCGCATTTGTCGAATTGCGATGTCTAGTATAAAACCCCACGGCAGAATACGCCACTACTTAATATGAGAATATAATAAAAAACATAATATGTATGAGAGAAAATAACAAATACTGTTTTGGTAATGGATTCAAATAAACATGCCAAATTCGACCTGTTCCCCGATTACGTTGTATCTCGAACAAACAAAGATATATCTTGGCATAATCTTTAGACATTTCTTTTTGTTTCGGCAACTATTCGAATGTTATTGTTCCTCCTGAATTTATTAGGGTTCGAGCCACTACTGTCTCATAATACTAACAAGGCCTTAAATGTTGCTACAGCAGAAAACGTCTTAAAACAATAAATAAAATAAACCCGCTTAGTCCTTAAGCCACATTATAATTCCCTGTTTAGTTGCCGCACTCACTAAGACGATTAGCTTGAATTAGCAATTATACATTTTAAAGTCCAGAAGCTGGTAAACAAGCGAGTGGCCCAACTGATGATAAGTGGTCTCCACTGCCCACGAACGCCTATAACAACAGAAAAACCTTAAACGCGTTGCCGGTCTTAACAGAAAGGGATAATTAAAGGAAGAGGAAGGAGATTTTGGCCTCCGGATATCTCACTCATAGTATGAAACGCAGCAGCAAACCGCTAATTTACGTTGTTATACTATTAGACAGTGGTAACAACGGTCGAGCCGCCCATTCATGTTGTAGACAAAACTGTCTACAACGTGGCTCTACCACTCTAAACTTCAGTAAAATACGAAAGCTGTAAGTTTGGAAAAATATGTCTGATTGAGATTGTATTATATTGCTGTACGAGAAAGCTTCGTGTAAATCGCATCGTTCTGGAACGCCAGTCATACATGATGGATCTGGATACGAGGATGGAATCCCGCTCTGTAACACATTTACTTGTTGGTCTAAATCGAAGTAATTCTAATTGTCTGTATCCATGCGCATTAATTAGCAACTTGCGCGAACTGTCAATCAATTGCATGCTTTTGACACATTCGGTTGAGGATGCGTTACTGAGCTACATGCATGCAGCACACGAGGAATGTTCAAAGCGATCGAGTGGGAGACAAAGGTCTACAATAAACAAGTTAGTAAATTTGTATCTTTTTAAGCTGTCGCTGGTAATCTTGTTAATATCACACCTTATTGTAAGTAATATCCACCACCCATAAACACGATACCAGAACAAATATGTATGTGTTGGCAACTCTAACGCACAACAAAAAAAAAGCTAAAGGTAAAAAGGTAAAGATTCCTGATAAAGCTCGCAGAATGTCGCTGGATACAGGCCGGTTCCAACAGGTCGGTCTGGTAATCTTTAGAGAGGCCTATGTTCAGCAGTGAGCAGCAGTCGTCCTGTGGCTGATGATGATGATGGCGACCCTAAAGGTGTGGTTTGGGCTTCTGGAAAACTCACTGAACGTACGAAACATAACAGCAAGCTGCTGATTTACCTCAATTTTATGTAACACGAGCACCCTATTTAAATCCACCCATACATGCGATAGACAAAATTGTCTACTGTGGTTCTTACATATCAAATACGTTCTTCGCCACTGGTAGTAATTTAAAAAGATAACACAAAACATTAGGTAGCATTATCATTTTTATACCTCAACATAATTTACGTATCACAAACTATTAGCAATAGACCTTTGATGACATCCACTTTCATCGGTTTGATAACGTACACCAATATGGAAATAAGTTAAATGCATAATATCGTAAGTATTCAATTCATTTATGTATCGGTTTTTGTGTTTGTTTTAACGTAAGAATGTATACATATAATAACAGAGCAGAATAGAATACTTAAATTACTTTATCTCATTTTCTGTTTAGATTATTTGAAATATTGAAATGAATTGATAGTTTATTAATCATGTAGGCAATTAATATAGTGCTTATGACAAGTCAGTACGAATGACAGAAACTGGTGTATAAAAATCAATATCAACTAATGTATACATAGCATTATCAAAATACACTAGGCATGTCGGTCAAGTGTTGGTAGTCATGTAATCTTCACCGCCCATGAAAACCCTTAATACTAGAAGAATTATTATGGACGACCTACTTGAGAAAAAAGGAATAATTAAGGGGTTAGGAAGAGGGATTTAAGCCTCGAAAATTCCAATATACCATACCAAAAGTTCAACGAATTTCACACTCACATCAATTATATATCTGTGAGAAATTTGTAACCTTTAACCTTTCGAGCCACCCATTAATGCTGTAGACAGAACTATCTACAGCGTTGCTTTAGTCTCTACCATTTAAAAATACATATTTGTACGAACGGTGCTTTTTTATGCTTTTTGTTGATATGGTTTTACTAATAAAACAAGTTGAGAAATGGCGTTACATACGCGATTGAAAAAGAAGAATCGTAATTCCGAATAAATGTCTGGATTTTCACAAAACTGCATCTTATTTTCTTGAATAACAACACATCCTTATAATTAATATATTAACTATCTAAAACCTAGTAATAAAAAAATATAATGACTACCTTCTACAAAAATACCTATGTCGTAAATAATAGCTTACTTCATAGATTAGTCTAACACTTAAAATCATGTATCAAATACATAATTTGTCTCATTTCATTTGGATATTATCATTAAATAAAATAATAATTTAAGTAATGACTATGATTGTATGTTAGCCGATGTTAAAGCACAAACAAATAAAAAAGTTGTGGTCGCAGCCAAGCATGGAGCTGAGTCTATAATTTGGAAACTCTTAGCATAAAAATATTCAGTTGTACATGGACCGGTCTGCACCATAATTAAATAAACGTAGCGAAAATCATCATATTTAATTTAATAATAATAGTGCATTATTATATAAAAGTTTTAGCGACTTGATCAATATGGAGTTAGGTGTAGAGAAATGAGCGGTCATTCATATAGATCGAGGTGAGGTTATGGTCTCTAATGGCATCCATCTGTCAGGGACTATACGGCTTCGATCCCTCTGAGACGGAAACATTTGGGCATGTTCGAAGCGTTGGGTATAATGGATGCAGACGTAAAACAGTCAGTAAAGGAACGTTTCTTTGGTCATCCGATAAAAGTACTTAACAGTTTGGTCTATGCCTGTATTCATATGATCCCTCGGATGTTTATGCCGGTGCCACTGCCTTGGTGGCGTAGCTGTATTGCGCACGCAGTGTGACTGCTGTGCTTAGGTCTCGGGTTGGATCCCCGGGTCGGGTGAAAATGATATTGGGTTTTTCTATCACGAAATACCTAGTATCAGCCCGGAGTCTGGAATTGTGTCCGGTATGGCGATAGGCTTGCCCCTATCACATCATGGGACGGAGATACGCTCAGAGAAATGTGAGTGCACTAGTTACACCTCTGCATACCCCTTCGGGGATTACAGGCGTGAGTGCGTGCGTAAAATCTACAAAGCACACTATTGATCGTTAATATCCTATCACTTCATCGCCCACACACATTAAAGGAACATTACAAACAGTATTTGCAATAATACAGCAAACACGATGCCGTATGTGTGAGGGAACCTGTTTCAATCACTCTAAACCAAAGTTGATTAAACGGCCCTGTGCGATTGTAAAGCCAATTTCACGCACCGATAAATCTCAAATCGAACCAGCGCGCGCGACACGATCATAACACCCGCAGCTCTCGAAAGCTTCTGACTTCCAAATCTCTCAGCTGATGAATCTGATAAACTTATCGAACACAAAAGAAGAGACCCTATTATCATAATAGCATTCGTAAATCGTCCACAAAAGTGCGACTGATCTCAGATAAGGTAAAATCCAATTCGGAATTGGAACATCTATCCGATAATAATAAATCTACTGAATAATAATTTAAATATGTTACTCTGTCTTACTTGGAAATACATTTTATGCAAAATTTAAAACCTAAGACCGAACCTCTCCTCTCGAGATTACTTTTATTTGATTTACTCTTATCTTTCGGCACTCAACGGAATATATTGAGGGATAAAATAGTTTCATCAGCTACTTTTATATTCACAGACAGTCTTCACTTAATTTTTTATTTAAACAAATTGCAAATACATACGCTATAAAATATAATGTATTACAAAAAGAGGACCAACGTTTCGCCCCAGGCGTACCTCTATCAATAAGTTTTTACGACTTGGCAAAATTACTTCCAAACTTTAATAGCATAAAAAATCGATTTTAATGATACTACGATTTGTACACGTTTAAATTGAAATTGTGAGTTGAATATATTAATAGAAAAACGTGTGATATAAATCTGAACACAAAGCGACTGGAATAGATAATTGTCAATCTATAATCATAATTGCTTTTTATTGTTATTCGAATAGTAAACTCAGTTCTGAGTAAGCTATGTTGAACACTCACTCCCGTATTAACAAACATTATTATAAGGTCTTATAGTGTCCACGTGGCGATTTCTATACACATGATTGGTCCGTTTTTGGCGCTAAACACAAACGGACCAGGAACAGGAATCGACACTCAGCAAAGAGTTCACTTGAGTGTTGCTCCTGAATACGGGCGTAAACATAAGAAGTATGATCTAAACGAAAATATAACTAAGCTTGCTAAAGTAGCGGCAAGATGTAATTTTTATATGAACAGATTACAAACATGAACTTGCATTTTGTTACAAAATTTATAAAATTATGCATTAGTCGAAACCCACATCAATTCTTCAATTCCCTTATAGTAATAAAAAAAATTCAACCACAAAATAACATATTTTTTTATTGGCAGGCATAATAAAGCTGACGAATCGCATCGAATGTTCCATTGCACGAAGCAGGTGAAACGAAATAAATTCAGCTGGAAAACAATATTCACTAAATGCGAGTGCCGTGTAATACCTTTATATGGCGGAATTGACGCAAAGAGAGCGTTGCAAAAATCCTCTAACTTCGGAACACGTAAATCTCGGGTGTTCGTGCAAATATTTCACTAGTGTACGACGGGGTGACAGCTTGGTTTCGTGTTTTACTTTACTTTATTTTTCTGTTCCTGTATAAATAGCTTTTTTATTATTTGACAAAAACGTTGTCCCAAAACATAGAATTATATAGCTGAGATTATTAATTTATTTATTTATTGACAATTTCCAAAAGAAATCCATCATTCTCGTATCTTTTTTATTATAAACTTTAACATTCGTGTAAATCTATCTAATAGCACGCAACCTAAAACTAAGTACGTTAATATTAAATTTAGATTTTACCAAATTATTTCACACATACTTATATCCTTTTATATCACCATTAAGTACTACTACTATTTCCCAATAAACCTATGAAATCACTTCCACGTTGTTCTCAGAAGCTAACAATTTAGGTAATGTATTTGGCGCCTCTTAATATTCCGAATGCGCCTCAGCACTTAATTGTTAGATTGATTTACGAGTAACTAACTCACTATATCAATCTACTCGAAATTACGCACATTCTACTTGTACAAAGATGTGTGGATTCCAATACAATCAAATTTAAACTAAATTCTATACTCAAGATTCTTAGATTTCAAAAAACTGTATTATATAATTGAACACGTAATTTAAATTCCGATACAGTAAAAAAAGTTGTTCTTAGTAGAAATTTAACTTATTAAACCAATTATGATGTTTATTATCCACCATTAGATACTTCAAACAATCTTCATTCATTCCTTCAGTATTGACATCGCATCCATGGTATTGTGGGCATTCATAGGCGCTGGAGATCACTTATCAGGACTTGACTCGATTCGGACAGGCATTGCGGCTACAATCAGACCATCGCCATACTCCTTTCATCATTCAAGCTAATAAAAAACAGCTCTTTTTCTCATTTCACAACCTTTTAAATATGATTATTTAAGTAAAAGTTCCACTTCGCCAGGTACAATATTTAGATGTAAAGATGGGTTAATGTTAAAAAGTGTCGCGCCGGCGCGGCGTACCCACTCCTCTGCTGAGCCTAAGCCATTTCTAAAGGTAGCCATTTCTAAAAGCAAACCCATACGCTGCCGGCTGAGTATGTAATAGCAGCTTTTATTATTACAAATCCACAAATATTTTTCTCGGGGTCCTGATACCCACGACACTAGACTCGTATCTTACTGTGGGGTCAGGACTATGTGTGTGACTGTTTTTTTTTTTACTAGCCCTGTATTATATACGTCCCACTGCTGGGCACGGGCCTCCTCTACTGAATGAGAGGGATTAGGCCTTAGTCCACCACGCTGGCCTAATGCGGGTTGGCAGACTTCACATACCTTCGCAAATCTTATCGAGTTCTCAGGTATTCAGGTTTCCTCACGATGTTTCCTTCACCGTTAAAGCAAGCGATAATTAACAATTAATATACACATAACTTAAAAAAGTCAGTGGTGTATGCTCTTGGGGCTGGTTTTGAACCTGCGACTTTCGTCTCGACAGTCCATACCACTCCCCGCTGAGCTATCGCTGCTATACTACTGTGTATAAGTGACTGTTGGGTGTATTTATTTATTATTATTTATTGTTATTATAACTGTACATTTTGGTACCGAAATATTGAAAGAAAGAAAGAAAACATTTTTTGCTGGCACTATAAACTTATCACAAACAATTACAATATCTGTGTGGAAATTAACTAAAATTAAATAAATGCCAGCAAAGGTACCTCTCATTCAAGTTGATGTTGCAGTACGACCCAAGTAAAACTACAACGTTGATTTTCGATGAAAGGCCCAGATATTCGTGTATTGATAATAGTACCCATTTGGGCCTCCGGGTATCTCCTTCATCTTACGAAATGCAACAGTATGCTGCCACTTCACATCGTCGGTTTTGAGACACTTGTAACAACCCAATCGCGTGGTGCCGGCTCATTCATTCACGAGGTCTCTCACGCGGGCCTAGTGCGTGTTGGCAGAGTTCATCTTAGAAAGAAATTTAAAAACTCTTATAGGGTTCTCAGGTATGCAGATTAACAATCACACAAGTAACTTAGAAAAGTCGGAGTTGCGTTCTTGTTTCGAACCTGTGATTTCGTCTCGACAGTCCGTACCACTACTCGCCGAGCCATCACTGCTATCTATTACGCTAAATCAGTTTCAGTATCACGCCTTTCAACAATTCTATTACTCATTTTTACTTCGAAAAAATAACAATGCTTTAAAAATATTTATTTTGGCATAAAAACACTTTATCTGCCCGCCGAGATATAAAAAGGAAATAAAACTACCGACCTATCACGATTTCTATAATGTCTCAAAAATGTGTACAGCGACGCTTGTGAAATATTGTAACAAAAACAATCTTTGAGTAAACTGTTTTTCGGCTATTTATAAAAACTGCTTTTGGTAAATAACAATCGTACCCAGCTTAGAAAGAGATCAAGTGCCAATAGGACTCGCTCCCTGGGGGTTACGTATCATGATATATTGAAACTATATTTGCACGACGTATTTATACTTATTTTTAAGCTAAACTAAAATTTTGTTATAACTGAATACGCATATGAAATTAATTTCTCATTGCGGTTAAATATGATGTAATTTTTTAATACTCTTCAAATGTCAAGTAACTATTTTATAATTTCTTAACAACTCGAGATCATTACGGTTTCAATTTATTGTTCTTCTTCCACCTGCCCTAATTCCACTCGTAGTGGGATCGGGGCAACATGTTTTTTAACAGATGTGACCAAAAGATTTGGCATAAAGTTCTTACGACCGACCGCTTGCCTGATCATCAATCAATCGTCAATCGCTCTGGGGAGAACAACCTAAATATTCATAAATTAAAATTATACTTTCACTACATCAGCTCATTTATAAAAAATGAACTGTAGACAAAATAAGCGACCTATTTTACATTTGAATTTCACACAAAACGACAACGCCATTCGTAGCAGACACAATTGCGGGAGAATAGTGTGAAATTGCAACGGTCCCCGTGGGCTGAGCTCGGCCTCTCCCCACGTCGCGCGTCGGATCGGGCTTCATTACTGGGAATTCAGGAGACATCAAAATAATACAACCGGGATCGAGAGACTCGGTTTAACTGAGCACCTCAAGCCTAACAACCCACCTGCCCTCATTGGCGGGAAATAAGGCAACTATACCACATACGTTGGTGTGTAGTGTAAATGAACTAACTGTAATGGAAAGGGGCGCGACAGGTCACGGGCTCATTGCCGTATTTGCGTTTTTTCGTTGAAAATAACTAGTCTATAGAGACTTATATTTATTCATTTATCTAAACAGAAGAACAAAGAACAAGAATAGAACTTTATTATCCAATAGTAATATAGCTAATGAGACTATACATTTGGTAAATAAAAGTAACGTTGGTGGTCTTATCGCTCAAGGCAATCTCTTACAGGCAACCATTTATATTGGTGCTTTAAAGATTTTGTTTTAATAATAATATAAATAATAATATTCAAGATCAATTGATTTTATGTGTCACCATAATACGTATCCAAGTTTCCTCTAGACCAGTGATTCCCAAAGTGGTCTATATCGACCCCTGGGCGTCTATGACAACCTGCAAGGGGTCTACGTCAGCGAAAAAAAAAATTTGGGGGTCCATGAACTGAAAATGGGGTCCATGATAGTGGGTCTCAACACATACATTGATAGTACCTATTTACTTACATCATACTATCTTATAATATCAAAACATATACATTATTTATAAAAGTACCTATTAAGTAAAAAATGTATTATATATGTATAAAAAATTGTGTAAGTTGTAGAATGTTGGTATTCGCTTTGTGGTCGCAATACATTTTGAACTTGTAAAAACCTGAGAGTCGTAGTCTCAGAGCTTCGCTACCTTGCACTGACTTGTTCAATTCGTCACTCTATAAATACGAATGTGGGACAAATACGTTTATTCGTTTCCTGAATCTTGAAAAGGAAAGTGCTAAGAAAATATTTTACAGGAAATCAATATCAGGTAAGTAGGGGGTCTACCCAACACGGAAAAATATGGCAAGGGGTCTACGACACAAAAAAGTTTGGGGAACTGTGCTCTAGACGTTCAAAAAACTCTTATTATTTTTATATATAACAACAAATCACAATAAATTTTCCGCCGTCATAATAAAGTAGCATCCTATAAACCTCACCATAAAACCATTTTATAAAATAAAATTCAACTAATGATAAAATGTACTTTTAAAAATAAACTCAAAATAAGAACAAAGTTTACGACGCGTATAAAAAACTAAAGGCACTGATCTAATAGAAATATATAAAAGGTTTTACGCTGCTCTCAGGACAAGGGATCGAGGTTTTCCTTTTCATTTTCATACGTTCCTTTTTCAAGGATATATTTTATGACACATAGCGTAACATAAACATGGACATTTAATTATACGCCGACATTTTCTCTATGTTTCACATTTCGCTATCGAGCTAATATATTTTTTATCTATTAAATATTATAATTTTAGTACCTAATTCTGTTATGGTGGAAGCGCTAGTATGCGTATCAAAGGAGCGTAATATAGATAGGAACTCCCAAGCCAAAAACTATACCAGCCCTAAAATTGGAAAAAGTTGTATTTGAGTTTCATAAAACATAATAAGACAAATAAAACAAATTCCATCACAAGGGATCTGAAATTTACTAGTTCTCTTCCACACCTTTTATTCTTCGAATGGGTATAGCTCAGATTTAGTTCCATTTAAATGTCACGAATAAATTCCACCCATGTGGAGGTAAAATCGGAGATGAAAGACTATTTCGACATTTATACACCGATTTTGATTATTCTTTCGCTAAAAAGTGTGAAATAAAAACTTTAACAAAAATTAAAACTGACTTAAAAAATGAAAAAAAAAGTCGGTGATACCAATCATTGACCTATTAAACTAAAATAGTACCGACACAAAATTGCTTAATTATTTTTACATTTTTAGAACTATCTGCAATTTATCGTTCAGAAACAAATATGATTAAACTATTGTCGGTATAATATTGAATGACTAAAGTTTGAAGCGGTAGCGGTAACGATCGCGTCGAGTTTGGCGTGTCTGTGTCGTGTTTTATTTCATTGAAACAAACATTAGTCCCAAAAGACAAGAACTTCACGCGCTCCGCAATTAAGGCTCCGTCGATAAATTGCACTTTAAATACTTCTCAACAGTAACATCTCATACAAAGCGGCTGCAAGTTACGGAACTAATTAGCGTGTTTTATGCCATAACTACGAAATGGCCCATTTTGGAAGATTAAATAGAAATATATATATATGAAGAAAACCGAGCTCGAATTTTACAATATAATAGGTCCCTCGTATATTAGAGGCCATCTGGGTTGTTACCACTGCTTTGTCTGCCACCAAGCAAGTGTGTAAGAACTATTGCGTTTCGGTTTGAAGGACATTAAAGCCAGTAAAATTACTGGGAACTATGAGACTTAACATTTTATGTTTCGGGGTGACGAACGTCAATGCCTGCTGCAAAGTGCAGTGTTGCTTCTGACGAAAGAACATGAACAATGCCAAAATAATTTAATCAGTACCTTTAACAAGAATGTTAAAGACTATACTAGACTTTAAGACTATACACTAACATTGAAGACTTTTGGTGACCGCATTACTCGGCAACCGTACATAAAAATCAATGACGGCCAAAGACTTAATTCAATGTATTATTATAATTATAGATTACAATGTTAGTATATAGACTAACATTGCAGTCTTTAATGAAGGCAGTGTTCGCCTTAGACCAAAAACATAAAAGCATCATAAAATAATATTTTTATTTTTAAAAACTATATGTACATACTAATGCGCCTTAAAGTTATTTACTTTACAACTCTAGTATGGAAATTGCAATATAACACCCAGACGAAATATTAACCACCTATAAAATGTTTTTCATAATATAATATGATGTCTTGCAAATAATATTTGAAAGGTTATCGCGAAATAACGTGAGCACAACACGCCGGGGCACGGTCGTGGAAAAATTCTCAATACCAAGAGATCAAGATAGATCCCTCATATTGATATGGGAGGCACCCAATGTAAGACCTTTTCATTATACCAGACTCAAATTGGACATTTTTATAGATTTATATTGGATTAAAGTCATTTTGAGGTTATGTTGATATCATTAGAAAAATGAGATATTTTGAAAATAGAAGCGTTAGTGGAATTTAAAAAAATTGCGTCTTTCTCTTTGCTATAATCGCGTTAAATAAAATATGTCGTTGGTAATAGCACCACTTGAGAAAGGCTGGACAAATTTGGCTATTTTTTTATTTGTTCCTAAAAATCCGAATAAGGATTATATGGAATGAAAAAATGAGAAGCTGCTCTGTTTTTTTTAAATTCAAACTGAAAATGCCTTTTCTATGGGATTTTTGTATGAACTTAAGTTCATAATTCACGATTCAACAATGGATATGCGCGAGGGAATTCTTTTTTGTTTTGTTAGTTACGGTTCTGGAAAAGTTTTCAAGTAAAATAAATTGGGGACAGTCACAATAAAGAACTGAAACCATTTCTATGTAACAAATTTTGGAAACTTTTAAACGCCTAGAATGATTGAGGTAATATTCACGCCAACCAACGCGTTGGTTCATATCTATATAGCTAGTTACTTATGTAGTTAGTTACACGATGAACGGGCCAGCTTGCTAAGCTGGGTTTAGCCCAGATAGTACTAACACACAAAAATATATCAAAAAAGATATAATGCTTATGTAAGTATGTAGGTACATATTTTCTCAAAAATAACGCTTGTATTGATGCTCCCTCTACATAGAGTCCACAAAGGGAATCCTTTACATAACCTGTCCGTTTATTATCTTTATATATAAAAATTACGTGTCACGTTGTTTGTCCGCGATAGACTCCTAAACTACTGAACCGATCTTAATCAAATTTTGCCATCTGTGTGCAGTTTGGTCCAACTTGGGTTAATGGATAGTTTATATCTCAATTTATAGTCGCAATATTTTTATTTTGCAAATTTTTAGTTCTTCTATTCTATTAGTTATTCTAACAAATGGCGGTGCAAGGTAATTTATTTTAATATTTTGTTGTGAAAACTTCTTTGGCTGCGTTAAACACATTTTGGTAGAGGCTAAAGTTGTGGTTTCGCGATTGACTGGGCTGGACTGGTCTGGGGACCGGACTGGGGCCGGACTGGGGACCGGACTGGACTGAGGACCTGACTGTACTGGAGACCAGACTGGACTGGGGACCTGACTGGACTGGGGACCTGTCTGGACTGGGGACCGGACTGGACTGGGGACCGGACTAGAGCCGGGCTGGTCTGGGGCCGGACTGGGCTGGAGACCGGACTGGAGGCCAGACTAGACTGGGGACTGGACTGGGCACCGGACTGGTCTGGGGCACGGACAGGACTGGGTACCGAACTGGGGACCGGACAGGACTGGGGACCGGACTGGGGACCGGGCAAGACTGGGGACCCGGACTTAACCTGGGACCGGACTAGACTGGGGACTGGACTGAGCACCGGGCTGGGGACCGGACTGGACTGGGGACCGGACTGGACTCAGGACCAGACAGGACTGGGGACCCGGACTGAACTGAGGACCGGACCGGACTGGAATGGGGACCGGACTGGACTGAGGACTGTACTGGACTGGGGACTGGACTGGGGACCGGACTGGACTGGGGATCGGACTGAACTGGGGACCGGACTGTACTGGGGACCCGACTGGACGGGGGACTGGACTGGATTGGACTGCAGTGCAATGTAGTAGAGTTGAGTTAAGAGTGTGTACTAAATAAATATACTTAAGTTTTCACTTCTATCGGCAGTCCCTATGACTTCAGATTTTTTTATTGCATATTATTTGTTATATGAAAAAAGAGTTATAATTATCTGTGAGTTCCATAAGGTTTTAAAAGATGGCGGTGTAAGGTAATTTATCGGCTGAAATGAGTTAGTATCCAATAGATGGCGCATACTGTATTGAATAGTTTACTACAATATAATTTAACATATACCTTAGGCACAGCAACGCGTGACCGGGTCCACTAGTATTCTTATATATTTTTTAATTATTTGATCATAATATATGTATGGACTAACCTAACCTAACCCCTCTCATTCAGTAGAGGAGGCCCGGGCCCAGCAGTAGGACGTATTATATAATACAGGGCTAGTAAAGAAAGATATTTAATTACTGAGTAACACTTTTAATAACATTTCAATCAACTGAGAGTCGATATTTCCACGATCGAATAAATTTCATCTACCAGATAAAGTAAAGTATTAAACTCAATCTAGGAGCTTGAAAGTCGCCACATACATACATAAATATTTTATTATAAACTGAAATCCTATACGCATAAACCCTGTATACATGACCAGCTTAATACTGTACGACATAAAACCGCGAAAGCCGGAGTAGGTACTTAATTTCAATGCGCCGGCTTCCCCTTGTCCGAAATACTTCATTAAGCGGCTTAGTCAGTACACCGCCATGTACTTGTCGCTCCTAATCAGATCAAACGGTCAAGCGAGCCCAGCGGCCCGCCGACCTATGATCCCTTTGTGCCATCTGTAGTGCTCTTACATACATAATTACTACTTGTCCCGCTTTGTTGCATTAATTAGTACGCACATTTGTCACGTACACATAAAGCTTACGTGTGTTCTTGTCTTATATCTGAATAATGTCTTACAAAACTGCAAATACAGTGTAATCTAGTCTTTGCATTGTATCAAATACAAAATTATGCTTCACAACAGTGATTTTTTTAAATAACCGTGAAGTAGCTGTTAATTTAGTTAATCGAAAAAACAATGACTAACAACAAAGGTTTAACATTTCAACATTAAGAGTAGGTAGATGTAGAACTTAAGAATATAGAGTAATATTTTTTCACGTGTCTCTATCTATATATATTTTCCGGAATCTATGGTGTACATAATATGAGATACGGTTCGTCAAACGTTTATTAAAAATAAATAAATGCTGTCATATTTCTTTTATAAGATTCTCAGAACAAAGTAATCATTTACATAATAAAAGAAAGAATAAGAAATCCAAAACTCAATTGAATTATGTTTTATGCGTCGTCAATAAACTCAAACTTGCCCTAAATGTGTATGCTGTAAATAATCAGAGTCTTGTAAAATAGATACAGTTAAATACAAGTACCCTTTATCCTTTCAATATTACCTGTAAACTAATTAACTCAAACCCCTACAAATTGCCCCACATGATCCATAAAATAATCAAGGGCTTGCAACACAATACCCAGACAGACAACGCAATTGTATTTTGTATGCAAGGCTCAAAGCGAGCCCGCATGCCGCCGCCCACCAGGCCGCGTCCGTCACTCTGTCTGATAGGAATTACCTATTACAGACGCGCGACTAAATATCAATTCAATACAGCGCGAAAAACATTTTTTTATATAGCATAGGTCGGCAAACGACCAAGTGGGTGATCTGATGGTAAGTGATCTCCACCGCCCATGTACGCCCACCACCAGAAGAATCATGGGCGCATTGCCAACTTTAAAGGAAAGGGATAATTAGGGATTGGGAAGGGAGGGGATTTGGGCTTCCGGATATTTCACTCACCGCACGAAACGCAGCAGCAAGCCGCTACTTTACGTCGGTTTTCTATGAGAAAGTGGTAACGACCCGGTCGAGCTAGCCCGTTCATGCAGTAGACAAAACTGTCTACAGCGTGGCTCTACCACTCAAAATTTAAAGAAGGACATATTAAAGGAAGACCGTTGTCGCAAGCAATATGGCAGTCTACAAAGTGACTAAATATTTCTAGATCCAAGTCTCGACACGTGACGGGAAATAGTCACAACATTAGGGTTACAGCTATCCTCATATTTATTATTTGAACACGGGGCGGAGTCGAGATGCCTATGCCTGCCTCTTTCCACCCACCTATGTTGTTATAGGTGTAGGTTCGTGAGTGGTAGAGCCATGCTGTAGACAGTTTTATCTACAGCATGAATGGGCGGGCTCGGCCGGGTCGTTACCACTGTCTCACAGAAAACCGACGTAAAGTAGCGGCTTGCTGCTGCGTTTCGTACAGTGAGTGAGATAAAAGCCCAAATCCCCTCCCCTTCCCAATCCCTAATTATCCCTTTCCTTTAAGGTCGGTAACGCGCCCATGATTCTTCTGGTGGTGGGCGTACATGGGCGGTGGAGATCACTTACCATCAGGTGACCCACTTGCTCGTCAGCCGGCCATAAATAAAAAAAATAAATGTGGATGGAAATACTTCGTCATCCATCTGAGCAAACGATCTTAATGCATACAAAAGCAATAAGCTTGCCAACCAGTCACCAGAAATAAGTATCGATACTAAAGTTACCTAGTTATTTACTTTATTATTTATTATTATTGGAACGAAGTTCCTTACGGCAGGCTTGGAGGGGACAGGGATTTCGCTGCGTGACCGAACTGAAAAAAATGTGATAGTAAAACCGTAAGAAAAATGCGTGGAAAAAATGCGTGGAATAAAAGCGTTAAATGAGACGTGTTCCTTTTTTAAAATGAAATTCATTCAGCCAGTTATTGAAGTATTTTTATATCTCCATCGATTTTTAAAAGATTACGCTAGCTCGTTATTATTTATAATTACATAAGTTGATAAAAAATGCTATACAATAGCTTTACCGCGGCAGTCTCCGAGTGCCACACGTCTTTTTTTTATTTATTTCTATTTTTCTATTTCTATGTAATTTTATGTTGTCAAACAAAAATAAAGAGACATATTTTGTTATTTCAGTTGATAATTTGAATTACGATGTTTTTTTATTTTAAGTAATTTATTATTTCCTAAAATACTGAATTTCCTAAATACTTTCTTGTACTTAAATAAAAACTAATCACCAAAATTTAAGAGAAAAATCAAGAAAACCTACATAAAATTGAGCACGACTTTTTTTGCAATTTGTGTCGATTCTACATTAGCCGAAGGAACTTCGTTCCTACCTGGTGTCCCACGACACCACTAATTTTTATATAATACAGGGTTATTTTTAAAACACCAGTAACCTCGCAGGGGTAGATTCCTAAGGTTATAAGCTACTACTTTTGTTCTACGACTTTTGATAATTTGTTAGATTTTATTTCATACAAAAATAAGTATTCATTTAATTTCCGTCTTGGTTGTTACAACGCGCATCGCAGATTACGTAAACAAATACGCGAAGCGTGGGGAACCGGGCTAGCGCCGTTGAAGGTCAACGCCCGAGCAGCTGAGCGCCGCTTTGATGTCACGCGCGCACGCCGCGCCGCGCCGCTATCTACGAAGAAAAACACGACACAACCAAAACTTGTAAAATCATTTTTTTTTAAATATATTGAGTTATTTCCAAACTCGTAGAACAAAAGTTGTTCCGTATGGGGACAGCTATCTACCCCTGCGAGGTTGCTGGTGTTTTAAAAATAACCCTGTATATGTAGTTTTCTTTTATGTACCCTACCCTTTATGGCTCCTACGATACAGGGTTATTTTTAAAACACTGACAACCTCGCAGGACTAGATTCCTAAGGTCATTTGCTACTACTTTTGTTCTACGACTTTTCATAATTTGTTAGATTTTATTCTCATACAAAAATAATTATGAATTTAATTTCCGTCTTGAATTTTACCTACGCGCAGATTACGTAATACACGCAGGCGCGCGCGTCAGTTCAATGACCGGCCGCGCCGTCTCGATCGATAATACCTACACGTAGACGTACGAACAAAATAACTACATAACAAAAACTTGTAAAATCATTTTTTTTCTTACGTATTGAGTTATGTCCAGACAGGATGTCCAGATGAGCAGGCAGGCTTCCGACCCAACCGATCGTGCACGGACCAGATAAACACCTTGCGCATAATCCTCGAACAGGCATTAGAATGGCAAAGGGAAATGTATTTAACCTTTGTGGATTTCGAAAAAGCCTTCGACACGCTGAGATGGAGCTGTATCTGGGATCGGCTACGTGAAATTGGAGTCCCCGAGAAGATCACCAACATAATTAAGGCCATCTACAGGAAGTATTCTTGTAGAGTCACTCACGACGGCCTCGTCTCGGAGGACATACCGGTCCATGCGGGTGTACGCCAGGGGTGTCTTCTTTCTCCTCTTCTCTACCTTGTCGTCTTGGATGGCGTCATGAATAGCACCAACAACAGCAAACGCCGTGGCATAGAGTGGGGACTGTCCAACGTGTTGGAAGATTTGGATTATGCCGATGACCTATGCCTATTGAGCCACACACGCGCCGACATGCAATCCAAACTAGACGACCTACGGCGAGAGGCTTTGGAGACGGGGCTTAAGATCAACATACGGAAGACCCAGGAGATGAGGTGCAGAGCGACAAGCACTTTGCCGTTGCTCATCGGCACAGAGGGTGTGGAGAGAGTCCACAAATTTACCTACCTCGGTAGTGTAGTGTCAGAAACAGGAGGAACCGAAGAAGACATCACTTCGAGAATCGCCAAGGGGAAGGCAACCTTCGCACAGCTCCGCCCTATATGGCAATCGCGGAAACTGACTAGGAGAGTTAAGCTCAAAATATTCCGGTCCAACGTGAAAACCGTGTTGCTCTATGGATGTGAGACGTGGAAGGTCACCAAGGACATCTCGCGTCGGCTCCAAGTTTTCGTCAACCGCTGTCTTCGCCGTATTCTCGGTGTATACTGGCCCGAGAAACTCTCCAACTTAGATCTGTGGGAACGCTGTGGTGAGACTCCGATCGACCAACAGATCAAACGCCGCAAGTGGACCTGGATCGGCCACACGCTCCGAAGGGACCCTGACCATATACCGAGGCAAGCCCTAGACTGGAATCCCCAAGGAAAGCGAAAACGTGGCCGCCCTAAGCAATCCTGGCGGCGGACAATCACTGCAGAAGCGAAGGCTATAGGAATGACCTGGAGCGAAGTAAAGCGCGAAGCCCAAGACCGATCGAGGTGGCGACGTACTGTGGACGCCCTCTGCCCCATCGAGGGGACATAGGACAATAATGATGATGATGATGATGGTGAGACGTACGAACAAAATAACTACATAACAAAAACTTGTAAAATCATTTTTGAAGTGAAACTTCTTTATCGGCGTTAGAAAAATAAAATCGTCACATTTTTCCGTTACGCGGCACCCGTCACGTTTTTGACTTTGACTGGATTTTGACCAGACTTTCACCAGACTTGACAGGACTTTCATCGCACTTTGACCGGGCTTTGACCGGACTCTGACCAGACTTTAACCGGGCTTTGACCGGACTTTAACCGGGCTTTGACCGATCTTTGACCGGACTTTAACCGGGCTTTGACCGGACTTTGATTGGATATTGACCGGACATTGACCCGACGTTGACCGGACTTTGACCGGTCATGACCGGACTTTGACCGGGCTTTGACCGGACTTTGACCCGCCTTGACCGGACTTTGATCGGACTCTGACCGGACTTTAACCGTGCTGACCGGACTTTGACCGGTCTTTAACCGGATTTTGACCGTGCTTCGACCGGACTTTGACCCGACTTTGACCGGACTTTGACCCAACTTTGACCGGACTTTGACCGGGCTTTAACCGGGCTTTGACCGGACTTTGACCCGACTTTGACCCGACTTTGACCGGACTTTGACCCGACTTTGACCGGACTTTGACCCGACTTTGACCGGACTTTGACCCGACTTTGACCGGACTTTGACCGGGCTTTGACTGGACTCTGACCGGACTTTAACCGGGCTTACCGGACTTTGACCGGACGTTGACCCGATTTTTACCGGGCTTTAACCGGATTTTAACCGGGCTTTGACCGGACTTTGACCCGACTTTGACCAGATTTTAACCGGGCTTTGACCGGACTTTAACCGGGCCGACCGGACGTTGACCCGACTTTGACCGGACATAGACCGGGCTTTGACCGGATTTTGACCGGACTTTGACCGGATTTTGACCCGACTTTGACCGGACATAGACCGGGCTTTGATCGGATTTTGACAGGACTTTGACCGGACTTTGACCGGACTTTGACCCGACTTTGACCGGACTTAGACCGGGCTTTGACCAGACTCTGACCGGACTTTAACCGGGCTGACCGGACTTTGACCGGACGTTGACCCGACTTTGACCGGATATAGACCGGACTTTGACCGGATTTTGACCGGGCTTTGACCGGGCTTTCACCGGACTTTGACCCAACTTTGACCGGACATAGACCGGACACAGACCGGACTTTGACCCGACTTTGACCGGACTTTGGCCGGGCTTTGACCGGACTTTTACCGGACTTTGACGGATTTTGACAGGACTTTGACAGGACTTTGTTCGGACTTTGACCGGATTTTGACCGGACTTCTTCTGTCGAGCGTCCCGAGACGCACACTTTTTTTTGTATTCATGTCTATGATAATAAAAGCCTTTTGTTAAAACTTTATCTAATTTAACTTTATTAGACCAATTTCTGTAAAATTTAGATAATTTTTTGAAAAATAAGGTCATAAAGAAGTTTCACTTCTTACGTGTGTACACTAGTACACGCACACATTTTTTTTTTTTTCTTACCTATTGAGTTATGTCCAAACTCGTAGAACAAAAGTTGTTCCTTATGGGGTCAGCTATATGGCCCTGCGAGGTTGTCAGTGTTTTAAAAACAACCCTGTATATCCATCCCATGGTTGCCTGGAAGAGATTGTCTTGAGCGATAAGGCCGCCAATTGTACTTTTGTGTCGTTAACTGTATTACTATTATAGCATAACATTTCAATGTACAATAAAGGGTAAAAAAATAAAAATAATAAAGTCGTCCGTCTGCAACTGGTCTATATGTCCCTACATATCTCCGTATAGATGTGATTTGAAGTAAATTGTGCCTGACTGTATCCCGTGTACCGTCAGCTACAAAAAGGCGCATACTGCACGGATTACGTAACGTGTAATTTTATACTGTGGTTACACGACTTTATCCTTTGTGAAATACAAACATGGCGGAATTGGAAAACTGAGAGCTTACTTGCGTAATCTTTTTTCATTGAGTTAATTGAACGTGTTATATAATTATATTTGAAAGTTGATACTCATTTTCATGCATGATATTTAAAACCCTCCACAAACTCGAGTTCGTATTTCGCACACTTTGGTTGAGTTCAATAATTTAAATATTTTGTGTCGTGGGTATCAGGAAATAGGAAAACTTTCGATCTCACAACACCCAGACCTGAAACAAATATTTGTGCATCACACAAACATCTGTTTCGGTGCGGGGATCGAACCTACTATCACTGCTGGCCCGCTGCGCCATGGAGACTCAATATAGATAGAAGTACCATGTCAGTAAAACCTACTTAGAGTAGCCTAGATACAAATAATTTGTTACAGTTTTATAAAGACTAACGCTATAGCATTAGCGCTAATTAACACAGTAATCAAACCATTCCGTAAAATATAATCATACTAAGTACTTACTACGCTATTATAGTTAAGGCAGAAAAGTCCACGTTCCGAGCTGGAAGTTTTTTTTCCATTCATTAGGCCGCTTAACGAACTGGAAATAAGGATCACAAAAGACTTTAGTGAATATCCTATTGTTTTTAGTTCGCTTTCACTGCTGTTACGTAGCTACGGTAATTTTCGTCGGGAAGAAAATCTATTGTTCCCGTGGTCCCCATTACCAAGGTAAAAGGGTATTTATGGGTTGAAACGCATTTGTTACTGTTATCTAACATAAAATACATCTTTACTTTTAGAAGAAATTGTGGATGTGCCGTATAACAGGCAATTCAGTTTTAAGATAAAAGTGGTTGTTTTATTTATAATGACTTCACTATGTACTACTAGACCGGCTCTGCAGTACATAGTAATTGCGCATTAGGTTACGGTCAATTGACCGTATACGGTCCATTGTCTTGTCCCATGTTCCCGGCTTATTGTCACCACCTAAGACATACTGTGCCTTATAAATATTACTTAAGGCCATACCCCCAGCAAAACACCGCGCGATCGAGATTTTTAAAGGCTATCTAGTCATTACTTAAAATAAATATTGATTAAAAAAATATACAATATATTTCTACAATCTGTCAGCTTTACTTTGTTCGATTCAAATTCATGTTAATGTTGATATATTTTTTTAAATTGTTGTTATAAATGAACCATAAAAATGAGAAAAATGCGAAGATTCCGTGCGTCTCCTTTTAAAGTATAGGTTGTTTTCATATGAGATTAACATCACTAGATAGGCAATTTAATAACGAATATTTCGCCCGTTTTAAATTTTCGAAAAAACCAAAACCTGATTTTTTAGATCAATTATTCGCTAAATACGTGCATATTCTGCACGAAAACTCACACGCCAAGTACACGAGTCAGTATGGCGCGAATCAATCAAGGTCGTTTGCTCACGGAAGGCCCTTAAGGATTGATTAGTTAAACACTCAATTATCAAACTCTGACGCGATTTATAAAGTGGGTAGAGCGAGTCAAAACAGTGTATTAATTAAGCAGTGCTTAAAAAGTTTATAAGTAAGTGCCATTATGTACGACAGGTTAGTCCACATGGATGCATTTACCGTCCCACTTAATAGCCCATATAAAGGTATAACTACTACTACGATTTTTTGATCTTTCATTTTTTTTTTTTTTTTTATCCTGGCACGGCAAAGTGACTACGCTACACCTGATGGTAAGTGTAGCGCAATCCAAGAATAGTGTCGACCAACGATAAACAATGGTCCATCGTTGGTCGGCAAGATCATGCCGGCCTGCCAAAGGGCCAAGGGGGAGGGGAAGGAAAAGGGATGGGAAAAGGGTTAGGATCAGGGGGCAAGCCCCCTGGGGAGAACCGGATATACACTGGCTGACCCTGGAACGCGACCCACACAAGGCGGGCCACTATGGCAGGTTTTAGCACCAGTGTACGGTGGTCGCTATCCGGTCGGATACAAGTATCCTCCCACCACCAAAAAATAATTCATAAATTAATTTAAATACAGATTGAATTTTTATGTGTTATCGACTCTATCGATTCGATTTCAACTAAAAAGCGACATTGATTGCAAACATAATTTTACCTACTTTAAAAAAAATGTGGCAAATTTTGCTAACTCCAATATTTAGGGTACTTTCCATTCAGGACCCATATAAATTTTCGTCCCTTTAGGTATAATGATATTATGCTTTAAACTTACAATTAGGATAAAACAGCTGCAAATTGCATAGCGCACTGATGTTGTAGCGGCACACGCTTCCCGTCTGTCACCATAACTCCGGCATAATTTTAAGTCCTGAATAGACATATAGGCTGTGATGAATAGATATATTGCCTTTACACTGTATGCAGTGTGAAAACTATGATAAGGTGATATGATACGGAATCCTCTCTGGGTGCGAACACTAGAATATAATAAAATACTATACCTGTGTGCCTATTTCAAAGTTAATAGCAATGTTTACGTATAATATTTCATAAGGCATTATAACCCCTTTTGGAAAACGCAATAAAACTTTCAGGCGCTTTAAATTTTCCAGTTGGTTACGTCACAACTACTCTCAAAACATTCTGGGGCCAACTTTTAATAAATATCACTCGCACTCGGTACATTTCTCCCTTATTCAATTCCATAAGGAAAACAATTTAAAACTTTAAATCATTATAAGTACAGTCATGAATGAATAAGCCCAAAGAGGTATGCAAGGGTCGCAGCAAGTACACATTCATTTTATCTATTCCTTCGGGAAACAGGCATGAATTTATGTATATATAAGTATGTATAAGTAAAATCGATTAGCCTGAAAATAATAATTGAAAGGCAAGGGAAAATGCTGCTCTTATAGCCTAATAGAATTCGATAGAGGGGAATTCAAAAGAACTCCGTGGGTCGAATTGAAGTACGAGTAATTTACTAAGCAACCGAACTGAACACTGAACTACCAATGCCGGGAAATGAGTAGGAAATTAAATTTCACGGGAGTCGGGACCGCCACGAGCCGCGACACTTGGCACGATTCAGAAAATAGGCATTGACACGGCGCGGCGCGGCGGCGGAGCGACCTACTGACGGAAACACTGTTCACTCAGTCAAGTGGGCACACACTTCACTATTTTCCGACTTTCTTATGGAAATGCATCAAACTGAAATTCTGCTTTTTAAATACTGTTTAACTAACTATGGCTTTAGTATTAGTTACATTCTGTAAATCAAAATATTTTTCAAACGGTACTCTTGGTCTAAGACAGTGATTCCCAAAGTGGTCTATATTGACCCCTGGGGGTCTATGACAACCTGCAAGGAGTCTACGTCAGCGAAAAAAAATTTGGGGGTCCATGAAATGAAAATGGGGTCCACGATAGTGGATCTCAACACATACACTGATAGTACCTATTTACTTACATCATACTATCTTATAATATCAAAACACATTATATATTTTACATAACAGATACAAAATTTTATTTTGAGTAGTTTTAATTTAAATTCAATTAATAAATGTATAAATTAACATGTGTTTTTACTTTAAGTTTTTAACACTAAACTTCGCTACAGTTAGAAATTTACAGGAAATCAATATCAGGTAAGTAGGGGGTCTACCCAACACGGAAAAACATGCCAAGGGGTCTACGACACAAAAAAGTTTGGGGAACTCTGGTCTAAGAAGAAACTTCATGTCTAAGTATAATATTCTGTTAAACTTCCAATGGGCTGCTTATTATAGTTCAAAGATAGAGACGGAGAGACTGACGGCTTAGGCTTAGTCATAAGGTTCCAATGCCAGAATAATATATATATCACTACTACTATAATGCAGATTACACATGAGAATTAATAATTACAGGTAGGTAGGTAATAAATCCCACAACGGTCTGCAGAAGTATGCCAGCCTGAAGTTACTGGATATATACTAGCTGATCCCGAAACGCGACTCCCTGAACGAGCCACTATGGCGGGTTTTTCACCATGTGTACAGCAGTCTCTATCCAGTCGGTATAAATCCAGTCATATAAAAATATCAGGTACCCTCCCATCAGCAAATGTCTCTTAGTGCAGCATTTACTCTCATTATTTATTACTAACTTGGCCTCGCGGCTCCGCCCGCGTAATCTGCTTTTTCCGAGATAAAAGTAGCCTATGTTACTCAGTGATAATTAAGCTTTCTAACGGCAAAAGAATTATTGAAATCGGTCCAGTAGTTTTTAAGTTTATTCGTTATATACAAATATGTCCTCTTTAGTATTATAGTTATTATTTACTATAAACAACAATTACGTTCGGTTATCTTCAACAAATGCTGCGGCTAAGTTGATTGCAACCAATGTAACGAACTGTCCACAAACTACTTATCTAAATGAAATCTCTTGGTGGTGGTGTGCAAAATTGCTTTCTTGCTCCATTTTATTGGTTACTTTATAGTTGCAACTGTCATAAGCGTTAATCACGATGCTATTTGTAGAATAAAAATATTATTTCATTTATAAAATTGTACAGAGCCAGTGACAGTGACCTTTAGAGGGCGAGTTAATTTATAATTACCAACTACAAAATTTTATTTCTGCAATAAAATGTAACCTTTTACTTTAATTTTGAAATAACTAAAGATGATTCTTTTACCATATAGACTCTACCTGGAGGTGTAACGCCAAAAACCCTGATCCAGAAGAATAAACAAATATCTAACTCTTTTGTAACAGACTCCTCAAATAATGCCCTTTTTAGGTTATTTTACACAAATATACAGAGATCCGGTATTGTACCGAATACATCTCAGTGTTTTTGATTAAGGGAAACAGGATTAGGAATTCCTTTCAGGATTTAGAACAGTCGATAATGTATAAAATACAATACGCGCAAAGTAACTTGGCAGGTCTAAAATTGATCCGCCACGACTCTATGGTTACTATTTTCAGGTACAAGGGTGTCGAGGCGTAGAGGGCGGGTGAAGTGACTAACTCGGCCAAGTTATTGTACGCGTATTGCACATTGATACATTCTTATGAAATAATACAATAAAAACCGAAGTAAATAATAACAATTTTATTAGGTTTATAAACAATAAAATAACCATTTGTTATAGCACGATACATTATTGTAGATACATTAAATGCGTAGCGTAGTGCGGTTAAAATAGCGTTTAACAATACGTATCAATCATTTTATCAGCTAGATATTTACTAATTGTCACGTACAATACGCTAAAAATAACTTAGCGAGGCTGAAATTACTCAAGAGGATGCCGCTGTTATTTTCACGATACTAGAGTGACGGAAAGCGTAGAAGGCTGGTGAACTGATTAACATCAGCCCGGCCAAGTTATTTCGCGCGTATTATATGATCGCTGCTATGGCATTCAGGTAATAACAAGTTCATACGAGTCGAATCACTTACAAGAGACTATCAACTCACTCTGTAATTTTAGTTTAGTTTTACTTGATCACTTCGATTAAGTCTGTTTAGACGGGCCAAATCGCATGTGATTTCGCAGTTGATCAACGACAATCGAACCGTGTGAACCAACTATTATCTAACATTCAGATCGATTTAGTTGTAATGATGTCTGTGACAAGCCCCGCCGCAATGGTGACGCCGGCCACACGTAACATGACGCGCCCTAGTTCCTTTACGTCTTTGTATCGCTCGATACAAATCGGTCTACACACTTCTATATCGACCACCGCCACCGAATTGTTGCCTAAGCAACGAGGCTTCTTCTTTATCAACTCCCCGGTACTCTTATTCAATAAAGCCTTCAATTTGACTATATTTGCTGACTCTACTAAAGATTGATGATGAATCAAAACAGGATATCCTTTAGTGATCGGAACTTTAACATTGAATACTACGATTCGAGCTTCAAAACGTGACGTTACTGGTACTTGTTGCAGTGGATCACTTAAAACGTATCCTACACAAACATTTTGCATTTCCACACCAGAAATAGTTGCTACAACTTGGTCACCGGCGAATGCAACATTACTTGATAAATCATTAAGACTTATACTTCGTACTTCTGCCATTTCTTTTGTTGGACATACTAAGATTTTGTCACCTTTGCTCAACATGCCATTTTCAATGCGCCCAGCAACACAGAAGCCAGAGCCAGTGCCTTTAAAAATATCATTGACTGACATTCGGAAGGGTTTGGAGACAGGTCTCTCTGGCACATTGAAATTATCAATAACATCTAGAAGGCAAGGTCCATTGTACCACTGCAACAATTCTGGCTCATTTGGAGTCTTAACCAAGTTTTCTCCGGTCAGTCCAGAACATGGCACGTAGGTTACATCAGAGTCTTTGAATCCGGCTTGTTTCAAAAAAGATTTTAATTTCTTTGTAATTTCATTAAACCTATCCTGAGACCAATTGCTTGTGTCTAATTTATTGACAGCCACAGCTAGCTGGCTTACCCCAAGTGATCGTACGAGAAGAGCATGCTCTCTTGTCTGACCACCAAGATCAAAACCTGACTCAAATTCTCCTCTAGTAGCATCAACTACAAGCAAAGCTACATCAGCCTGTCCTGCTCCAGTTATCATGTTAGGAATGAAATCGGCATGTCCTGGTGCATCTAAAATAATGACTCGTTTGGTTTTTGTTTCAAATTGTGCTTTACCAACATCCATGGTGATACCTCTAACTCTTTCCTCCCCAGTCTCGTCTAAAACCCATGCATACATAAAGCTCTGTTTGCCAATCTTCTTACTTTCTTGCTCATATTTGTGCAATGTTTTTTGACTTACTTCGCCGAGGTCACATAATAACCTTCCCATGAGAGTGGACTTGCCAGCATCCACATGACCAATGACAACAATATACAAATGTTCTTTGTCTGAACCTCTTTCTTCATTATACTGTTTATTGGGATCAACCTTATTCTCTTTCAGTTTGGGTGTTTTAATTTCCTCAACAGGTTCAATCTTCGTCACTGCTCTTTCGGTGCATGGGGACTGGTCTCTCGGTGTCTGTGGGTGACTTCCAGATTGTGCAGTAAGTCCCACCTTAAACCCTTTAACAACTCCAACACTTTTAGGCTCGAGATTGGTTGCTATCACTTTGGGAGCTGCTATAGCAGCTGGTTTTACAGGTTCAATAGTAACTATAGGTTTCGTTGAATCTAACTTCGTAGCAACACGTTGTTTACTCTTATTATTGTTCAATACTTCATCGAGGGCTTTGTCATACTCAAAATTATTTTTCAATACAGATTGTATGAGAATGTTCTCCGAGATTGTGTCACCTAGTATGTCTCTCAATCCGTCTAAACAGGACATAAGCTTCGCTTCATCCTCTTCATTCAAATTGAGACTGCGAAAGTCAGTGGACTCGCGTCTTTCTAATACCGGATGTGATACGTTCGGGTGTTCGTCTTCAACTTCTTCCTGAATGTCGTTGTTGCTGTCTAGGAAATGGGATATTGCCTGCTGGTTCCGTGACCTGTCGTACATCCATTGTTCTGCGTCACTCGGCGACAAACAGCTTTCTTCTTCCACAGATTGTCCATAAACATCGTCGTAATCGTAGTCATCGGAATAATGTCTGTTCCTTACATCTCGATGTCGAGCCATTGCGGCGTTAATTTCCCACAATATCTAATAAATCCAAAAATACATATTTAAAGAAAAGTTTCGGGAAAAATCACACGTTTTCAACAAACATCAATGGACTTTTTTATTTAGATTTTGACATAGTCTGTCAATTGTCAAATACACAGGACAGCAAAATCTTAAAATGTTACGTTCAAAAATATAATTTAAATAAGTATTCGACAATGGCAAAATCATCACTAATCGATATGTACATAGTCATAATCTTATATTACATATCTTATCTTCTGCAAAAGATATTTATTGCAAAGAGTTATGTACTTTTGTAATATATTATATGATGGGTACAGTCAACCTGGGTAACTTTGGCTCACTTTAGAGGTAATTTATAGCAGTACGGATTTACTTTTATTGTTATTTGTCCTAAATGAGTGTTTCTAGTGGGATATTGGCCTCTATAATTTAAATTCCTGTGTTATTTATCAAAACGATAAATAAAAGACCCTTAAATTACCAAAAATTTGGTGAGCCAAAGTTACACTGACATTTGGGTAACATTAATAAGTATGAGGAGTTGATGAAGAAAATCTCTAATTTATGTAGTTTTTTTTACTCCTCGGTAAGATTAGCTTGTCATATTGATAAAAAAAATACATTTCGTTTATATCACTATCTCCTTTTTAGTGGCAACGTAGGATTGCCATATTAATACAATATTAAAGTGCCTGGTTTATCGAAATCAACTTCTATTTTATGGACCTCTTAAATCAAGTTATTATTGTATTAATCAGGTTTTGATGTACTTATAATTATTGAGCAATGCCTAAAATAATAAAAAAAAAATAAAACAAACTCAATCACATATAAAAAAAGAAACATAATATCGGCTCTCAATTCCCCCATACCATGTATAGAAATTGATCATCAATCGCATAAGAATCGCCTCGTTTTGTGATTTTAGATCCTCCAAATCGACTAACTATATTTCGGGGGTGACAATTAAATATGTCAAGCTTTGATGGCCACTTCCACCCTTCAAAACTTTTTTGCATAATTGAAATTTTCACGCATTGTCTGTCCTCGCCCCGAGCTAATGTTACCCCAAATGGTCTGAAAATGAAACGGCTCGAAGATTAATTAAAGATTTTTTAAAAAATCTATCAATATCGCGGGATATTTCAGTGTTATTACATAAAAAACATATGATTCTTCAACATAAAACTGAACTCGCCTTCTGTAGTTCTTCTGTAGTAATTGCTATACACAACTTTTTAGCAAGTATATTTCTAACTCTGTTTACCGCCCAAATTTTGAATGGTGAGAAAAAAATATATATTTGATAAATATCAATTGTCACTGCAGGTTTCGTTTTAAAACACTTTTTACTTTCATAAATTAAACAACTTATTATTATACAGTGTATCAGTAAGAAGAGAAAAAATTAAACGTTCAAATACAAGTTAGTGAGTCAATGTTACATTGAAAGCTTAAGTTACCCAGGTTGACTGTATGTATATTGGGTGTTTAAAATAAATTATTAATTCGATTAGGTAGGTATATAACTTAATAAATTTTATTATATATGAATTACCCCAACAATAAAATATCAATATGTATTACATACATACATGTTAAAAAGAAACGAATGTATTTAATTATACATTTCACAACGAATTTTTAATGTCATTCAATTATTGCCAGATTATTGCAATACCTACCGCTCTTGTCATGTCATTGCTTTGTCGTGAACGGGAATTACGCCTACGATTATTTTCTTTTCGTTTATATTATTACAAATACATTATCATTAAATTTCGACTGTAGCAATTTAACCATTTTCATTTTTCTAATAGGTGCAATATATTCATTATCACATTATACAGTGGTGGAAGAAAAATTTGGAAATAAATTATAAGAACTCAATGTTTTAGACCCTTGACCTATCAAAAGTTAGTCAAAATGAAGAAAAAGGTGCGTATTCGATAGATAAACGAGCTGTTTCATAGTTAATGTACTCTTTGTGATCACAACTGCAATGTGTATTTCTGCAAAGATATTTCACTGTATGTATGTTTTCTTTTGATGTGTCAGGTTTTATTGATGGGGAAAAGTGGATCAGGAAAGACCAGTATGAGGTCCATCATATTTGCCAACTACATAGCGAGAGACACTCGAAGACTCGGAGCCACAAGTATGTTTCACATTTATTTATGCACAAATAATTTTTTGGTGTTTTAAGTTACCCAATCTTAAAACATTCCTTAGATTAACCACTTTATTTACCTAATCCAACTGCTTTAATGAGTTAGTCTAATTTAAGACCTTTATAATGTTAGGATTTTCCAATGTTAACGCATGCCAACTGGCAATAAACACATTACAGATAACGCAGGAAGCATACATATAACCTTCCCCTCAATTACTCTGAGTCATAATTAATATATTATCTTGTTACTATGTTGTTGGGGTCATGTTCCATTTTGTTTATATCAAATGTTCTTATATGACCATCCATATATTCATCCATTCTGCCCTCTATGATTATATAGGTATACCACACAGCTGGCTAGATCAATTAAATGTCTACCTTAGACCCCTTCAAGAAGGTCCTAGAAAGATGAACTTGACATATTATGTCATTTAGGAATCATAAAAATGTTTAGTCTTTTTTTCTTTTCTATTATGTCATTTAGGAATCATAAAAATGTTTAGTCTTTTTTTCTTTTCTACACTAGATTTAGCATAGTTTTCCTGTTAAAATATGTGAACAAAGTTTATTTTGTTATAACAAACTTTATATGAGATAAAGAATATTTTAAGAATGATCTTAAAGACAATATTGCAGTAAAATAATATATTTTAAAAGCAGAGGCTGGCAAATGAGCAAGGCGGTCATATGGTGTGTAGTGATAAATGATCACCACCATTACACCCATGACACCAACGAACCATGAAGACATTGACGTTTAAACAGGATCAGGGATTGGAATAGGAGGAAGTCTTTTGATGAGTTGGACAGTCACTCTGTAGACAATTTGGTTTACTGAATGAATGGGCTTGCTAGAGTGGGTTGTTACCATTGTCTCACAGAAAACTGACAAATTATTAGTTGGCTGCTGCATTTTGGATGGTGAGTGAGATATACTAGGACAAAATGCCCCTTGCTATCAATAATTTTCATTTCATTTCATTACCTTTTAAGGTTGGCAATGTATCCATGAACCTTCTGGTATTGTGGATGCTCAAAGGTGGTGGAGATCACTTATCACTGTATTGTATTTGTACAATGCAAATACATTACCATCAGGTGACTGACTCACTGGCTTGCCAACCTATACTATGAAAAAGGTCCACTTAATACACAATATGCTTATTAACTATTCCATTTACTTACAGTTGACGTTGAACATTCACATGTCCGTTTCCTCGGGAACCTGGTACTTAATTTATGGGACTGTGGAGGGCAAGAGGCATTCATGGAAAACTATTTTGCATCGCAAAGAGATAACATATTCAGAAATGTGGAAGTGTTGATATATGTGTTTGATGTGGAGAGCAGAGAAATGGAAAAAGACATGCATTATTACCAGTCATGCTTAGAAGCTATATTACAGGTATAATATTTATTTAATTAATATACAGGTAACTTAGAAAAGTCAGTGTCAGTGTATATTAATTGCTAATTATCACTTGCTCTAACGGTGAAGGAAACATTGTGAGGAAACCTGCATACCTGAGAAGTCGATAAGATTTTGCGAAGATATGTGAAGTCTGCCAACCTGCATTAGGCCAGCATGGTGGACTAAGGCCTAATCCCTCTCATTCAGTAGAGGAGGCCCATGCCCAGCAGTGGGACGTATATAATACAGGGCTAGTAAAAAAAAATTATTTACTGATTAATGATTTACCTGGGGGAGGGTACTTGTGTCATATTTATTAAAAAACACTACAAGCATATTCCTGACCCCACAGTATGTATGATTAATTTGTGTCATGGGTATTAGAATCTATGAGAGATTTTTGGCCTCACAACTCCTACACATGAAATAAATGTTTGTGAAACACCCAACATTTCTTGGTATGGGGTTGAAACCAACAGCCTTTCGTTTTACAGTTCTCTACTATGCCAGACAGTCAGACTTTATAAACAGATGTTTGGTTTCTGCAACAGCATTAAAAATAAACTTTTCTGAATACAATTGAGTTGCATACTATGGTTTAATGATAAGACTTCATAATTGCGTAAATATTTTTCTGATTAATATGAATCACTCATATCATGTGTCACAATATACTAATTCTATATAACACATTCTTGGCTTGAATGGCTTTGCCTTTATATTAAGTATGATATATTTACAGATTTATTCAGAAACAAGTTTGAAAGTTAATGATAAAAAAAACAACCTTGTTGAATATAGTTTAATCTAAATATTATTCAAGATAACTTGTTTATTGATATTATTTTATAATCTTGTTAACAAAACCAGTTGCCATTTTAATTGCGTCAAATAATGCCTAACAATAAAGGGCCGTGTACATATTTATAGGATTTTATTGAATAGGTTATAAGGGAATCTCATGTTTTGTGTGCCATGAGACTAGCATGTCAACTATTCCGTAATACTGGTAGGTCTCTCGATAGGTCAACCCTGTTGAGTTAGCCATTTATTCACCATAACATTATTACAACTTATACCACTTGAATGGAGGGTGCTCCACAACAGTGCGATATACACTTACGATTGGCGTTTTCTTTTTAATGGGTAACCAGCATTCAATTGCAATATATCCAGACTGATACGATTTAAAGATCTTCAAGAAAAGACTATAGTTTTTTAAAAGGCTGCCAACGCATTGACTGTTCATCGATGTGTGCGTTGGCAGTGGTAATCAGTTAACATCAAGTGCCTTGCTTGTTTGTTTGAATATTACAGAACGGTCCTGCTTGAATATCTTGAATGTCAGCTTGTTTGAATATCTTCCATAAAAAATAACTGTATATTGATTATTGTGTATTTGTGTCACAGTATAATGTTTTTTTTTATCCTGGCACAACAAAGTGACTACATCAGGTGTAGTGTCAAGGAATGCAAGGGATGCAGTATCTTTTCCGGGTGATAGTAGAAAAATTACATTTCTCGACATTCACCAGCATTGTGCCGGCCTAAGTGACACACTCTCTGACCCTGGAACACTACTAATATTTCACCATACGGTGTATGGTGTCACCATGTCGTGATCACCATATGGTGGTCATCATCTAGTCAAGTAGTCCAGTCAACTTTATCAAGCCAGCTTAAACTTTACATGCATATTATTCTAGAACTCTCCAGATGCAAGAATATTCTGTTTGGTGCATAAAATGGACCTGATAGCGGAGGAGCAACGAGAGGAAATATTCAGAGAGAGGGAAGAGGATCTCAAACGGCTGTCTAAACCACTGGAGTGCACATGTTTTAGGACTAGTATATGGGATGAAACATTGTATAAGTAAGTGATATGATGTAATTTGATCAGAAGTTGCATGGGTATTTTATTTTCTCTATGATAAGTCCATATAAAAAAAAACTAGCTAAAAATGCCGCATGCGGCCAGCGGGCCGTTGTTTACACAGCCCTGGTGTAGATGATTAAATCTAATTTAAAATAAGACCTTCTGCTATTAAAATTCGTCATTTTATTAGCACATTTTCGTTTTGCGTTCCAGAGCGTGGTCAAGTATAGTGTACAAATTAATACCAAACGTAAAAGCACTAGAGTCATCACTCAAACAGTTCGCAGCGATCGTCGACGCAGATGAGGTAATGTTATTTTTTCACTAACAATAAACACAAATACATATACAAACATGAACAGGGGCTTAATTATTTTCCCCATTAGAATTCTTTTTGGTATTACTTTCAGATGCATATAAAATCTTTACATAGTATAAAATGAAGTCGCTTCCGCTGTCTGTTCGCTTAGATCTTTTAAACTACTCAACGGATTTTATGCAGCTTTCAGCAATAGATAGAGTGATTCATGAGAAAGATTTACATGTATACATATTTATACATATACATAATTTTATATTGATTTATATGCATAAAAGCCCAAAATCCAGATTTATAATGTGACTCCGCCCGCATGAAAGGCTTACTTTTATACAATCTTTTATCCCATATTTATATTTCATGTCATGTCAACTACAAAATTGCCGAAGTTTCATACAAACTTGCGACCCCTATTTCACCCCCTTAGAAATGGAATTTCCAAATATCCTCCCTTTGTGCTCCCCTACACTCCTTGAGAAACCTTCATACCAAATTTTATCTTTTTATGCTCAGTAGTTTCGGCTGTGCGTTGTCCGTCAGTCAGTCAGTCACTCAGTAACGGAAGAATATTATATATATTGACTAGCTTGTGCTCGCGGCTCCGCCCGTGTGATCTGCTTTTTCCGGGGTAAAAAGTATCCTGTCTGTATACCAAATTTCATCAAAATCCGTTCAGTAGTTTCAGCGTGATTGGACGGACAAACATCCAAACAAACAAACTTTCACATTTATAATATTAGTGTGATGTAACAAACCGAAGCCGGCGCGGGTCGCTAGTAATGAATAAAATTAAACACAGTCAAATACCGTATTCTTCATCTTTTTATTTATGGCTTTCGCAGTATTATGCATTTAGCCAATGTCAAGTATAAATTATTCTCAAGTTATTTTTACAAGAACGATGAAACACGGGTGCGGTCGATTTCAAGGTCTTGTCGGAGTTTTGGTGTTAACTCCTTTCAGTACGATTCTTAATTCACTTATTTCAATGTTTCCATACACTGTTCATCACCGTTAATGTTTATTGAACAAATCCATACCACTTTTATACAACAGACACAACTCTAAACTAGTTTATGAAATAAATTAAAATAAGCGATGAATTGCACTGTCAGAATTCCCGCCAAAACTCCGCAATACGGTAATCGTACTGAAAGGAGTTAACACCAAAACTCCGACAAGACCTTGAAATCGTCCGCACGCGTGTTTCATCGTTCTTGTAAAAATAACTTGAGAATACATTATACTTGACACTGGCTAAATGCATAATACTGCGAAAGCCATAAATAAAAAGAAGAAATACCGTATTGCAGGTGTTACTATTCGAGCGGGCGACGTTCCTGGTGGTGTCGCACTGTCAGCGGCGGCCGCACCGCGACGCGCACCGCTTCGAGAAGGTCTCCAACATCATCAAGCAGTTCAAACTCTCGTGCTCCAAGCTCGCCGCACAGTTCCAGAGCATGGAGGTAACTTCTCACATACAGTCACACCCTCCGTCGCATTCAACAATTTTTTTTTATAGCATAGACCGGCAAACAAGCAAGTGGGTCGCCTGATGGTAAGTGATCTTCATCGCCGATGTACGCCCACAATATCAGAAGAATCATGGGCGCGTTGCCTTAAAGGAAAGGGATAATTAGGGATTGGGAAGAGGAGGGGATTTGGGCTTCCGGATATCTCACTCACTGTACGAAACCCAGCAGCAAGCCGCTACTTTACGTCGGTGTTCCGCGAGACAGTGGTAACGACTCGGTCGAGCTGGCCTATTCATATTGTAGACAAAACTATCTACAGCGTGGCTCTACCACTCAAACTTGCAATGACCACAAATAATTGTTTCGAGGTCTGGGTGTTGTGAGACCGAAAGTCTCCCGTAGTTCCTGATACCCACGACACAAGACTCGTATCTTACTGTGGCGTCAGGACTATGTGTGTGACTGTTGGGTGAATTTATTTATTTATTAAGTTAAAGGATTTAGCAAAATAAAATTAGTATCTCAATTTAATTATTGTAGATTAATATCATGACTTGGATGGCATTTTTATGACATTTTTTGTTGGCAGGTCCGCAACAGCGTGTTCGCAGCGTTCATAGACGGCTTCACGAGCAACACGTACGTGATGGTCGAGATGTCCGACCCGAAGATACCGTCCGAGGCGACGCTCATCAACATACGCAACGCGAGGAAACACTTCGAGAAACTAGAGAAGGTGTCATCGAGTGCACCCAGCCAATACCAATGAGACCAGCGCAGTACACGACGGTAGTCAATTCACCGTGCGCCGAACTGACTTTGACACTTGACACTTGACAGCTGTCATCTGTAAACACTTGTGCAATCGACCCACCGTCGACGTGTCTTCAACACCGGCAAAAATATACAACGCAGATGGAGAGATAAAATTGGAATCAAAATACCGCTTTTTTTATTCTGGCACGGCAAAGTGAATACTGCACCTGGTGTTAAGTGCTTTCCATATGTCTACCACAGATAATACAATAGATGCCGTAAATGCTATAATCTAAATAGAAACGAAGCGTGCCAATTTTGACTACATATACTAACATTGTCATGTCAACTATTATATTATCCGTGATCTGTGCAAAATCCAGTGTTACGGCTGTTAACAGATACTTGAGAGGTGAAATAATGGTTTGCTGAAAATATTTATGTGAAATTATTTTAAATGATGAAGTTATACCGGGTGTAAGGGGACCGTTTCTGAAGCCGAAACTGTAATAAAGCACTACCTCAAAATAAACGGAAAACTCTTATTTCATTGCTGTCTTTGAAACATAAGCCCGCAATGTAAAGGGTACTAATGCTAAACTCGGGGTCAACGATACGCGCGCATTACCGCGCCCCTTTACTTAGTAGGGACATCGCGCACAATTGATTCCGCGCGTCAGCTGCTTATTTTACGATATTTCCAAAAATATGATTATTATTTTTATTTGAATGAAACATGATTGGTCCAAACAAGACTTCGAGAAATGAAAAAATATGTCGACTTATTTCGCGATTTTGTTTTTTGTGGTATCCTGTTTGTATTCACTAGCCACCTGTCTTCGTTTTCGGGAGTGTTTCCCTTACACCCGGTACATAAGCCAGGAATTAAATAAACAATCCATTGACACAGTCTGTCAAAAATGCCAACACAGTCGGTGCACAGTATATAAATGTTGGAGTGCTAAGCACACGAACTCTTGCCAAAGCAAGGCGTTGGAT
Organism: Amorpha juglandis; assembly: GCA_949126905.1. NCBI lineage: Eukaryota > Metazoa > Arthropoda > Insecta > Lepidoptera > Sphingidae > Amorpha > Amorpha juglandis. Next base: position 5,412,059 of record OX421368.1, read on the forward strand.
AATTTTTGTTGTTGCGTAATTTTATTGCTACTGTATATTAAAGAATATAATATTTTTATCAATTCTTACTTACCTATTTAGAGACGTCAATGAAGACGATTTCTTCACTCAGTAACTGAGCATAAATCATAAACTAACTGAGTGTGGGTTACTAAGAAATGGTTTAGTGGCAAATAAGTTAATTGACGTTTCTGGGTGTGACATTCGAATTAGGATTCCAATTTACGTTTTTGTTTGCAAAAAAGTAATTAAAGTTTTGCTTTGATTGCTGTAGTTGTACAATGAAAAGTAACCTTCCAACGCTCATTCATATATTCCATTGTTCATTAAAGTTATGCGCTTCTGGCGAAGCAATTCTCACGCACTCGAGTTCAAAAAAAATCTCGCATCGGTTTTTTGTAATGAAATTTAAGTTGAGCTATTCTAAAAATCTCCGGCTCAACATTTCTCGTAGGTTAGCGTATCGATTGATACTTCGAAAATTACTTTACCATTCGATTAAATTTACAATAGAGAATCGACTCGAATTGCTGATTAAGTCCGAGATTATTTCGAGGGAAATGAGAATTGCCTCCCCGGTATCAGACAATATACTCCAGAATAAAATGAGTACGTAATCTAGACGTTAACAAGTCTATTAGATCATTATGATCATCACATGTTCGAATTTTTGAAATAGATGGGTATTACCGAATCACGCAACTTTAATCATAGTACTGTAATTAAGCTTGATTAAAGTGACAAATAATTACATAAATTCCCTAAATGTCAAATGTCATATAATTAATAATAAACTTATCGGTATGTGACACGCCATGATTAAAATAATACGTCGCTGTTACAATGTGCGTATTCGGGCGAACAAAGTTCTGAGTAACTAAATTAGACACTCAGCATCCAAGCCCAAGTCGCAATATTGTCAGTTTGACTTTTCATTAAATGGTAAATAAGTTGTCACGGACAAAAATGGGTTAGATATTCCCAGTCTTAACTCAGAAAAGATTACTCAGAACTTTGTTTGCTAGAACACGCCTAATGTCATGTCGCCCGTTTGTTTATGAATAGTTTTAATCAAGCTAGATTTCTTAAAGTGTTATAGGATGTAACTGAGCACAACTTCAGCCCGCCCAAGTTATTTTTCGCATAATTATTGCGAATTTATTCCAACAGAGCGATAAATGTAAATTTTGCTATATATGCTAAACCCGAACATGAATAAATATCAGCGTTCCATACTATGATTGAGTTAATAAAAATAAATTCTATTCTATTTTAGGTTATTCAAATATGTTTCTTTTTGGCTTAAAAATTATATTAGTTTATTATTTATGATATAATTTATGTGTATATAATTACGCCACAGTTGGTAAAAAATAGAGAAAGTGGTGAAATAAATTATACCCATTGACTTATTATGTACACCCCGAAGAAAACTTTGCGCTTCGCGTTGCGGTGCAGGTCCGCAATTGCCTCAGTCAGTCCCAAACGCTCAGTTAGAAAGGCAATTATTCAATGATAAAAAAAATACTAGCAATGGGCTTTTGGGCTTCAAAAACATGCTCAAACAAACTGAGATCGTCGAAATAAAACTAATTTAAGGGGTCAGTCCACTACGTGATCACGAAGGCTGAAAAGCTTTGGAAACGTCGGGATCAAAATTAATAAAAAACCGCGATAAAATCCAATTAAATTATTTTTATTTCGTTGAGTAATATTCGCGTAAATATAAGAAAACTTGAGATCGAATTAAAATGACGTCAGCGTAGGGTTGTTGTCCTGTTTCCCATTTAGGAGTTTCCCATTTTCCTTCTAATCCGTCACATATGCTAACCAAATTTAGGTATATAGGACCACCGTGAGAAAACGTCTTCAATCAAAAAATAAATAATCCCAATCGGTGTATATTTGTACGGATTTACATGTGAACATAAAAAATATATACAGAAGAATTAAGCACCAGCTTCTTTTTAACCCTAGATTAAAAGGAGTGGTATTATAAGTTTGACCCCCTATTCTGTCAGTGGGTTTGTGTCTGTGTGTTTGTGTGTGTGTGTTTGTGTGTGTGTGTTTGTGTGTGTGTGTTTGTGTGTGTGTGTTTGTGTGTGTGTGTTTGTGTGTGTGTGTGTGTGTGTGTGTGTGTGTGTAAGTGTGTAAGTGTGTGGTATCGTAGCGCCTAAACGAATGGACACATTGGAATGCGTTGTTAGAAAGATGGATAGTTCTTAGGCATATTGTTCTTCCGCCTGCCCTTATCCCACTCACAGTGGGGTCAGTCAAAATTCTTTTTGTTTTTACACATGTAATGAAAGATTAGGCTTGTATTTTTTACAAAGGGCCGCCTACCTTACGTCAATCTCTCTGGGAAGTTCTTAGCTACGTTTTAAGAAAGTCTGTTTGGTCATTTTACTCGACTCGAATCGACGGAGGCTGTTGCGGGGTGCATCGCAGCGAGTGGCGCACAAAATATTATGTTCACGGTGGCTGTTCTAATACATCAGTACTTACATAATACTTCACGGCTACCCTTATATGTTAGTTTTTATGTCGCAATACGCAATATTCAAATTGGAAACAACATGTAACTTTTGTCTACGTAACGAAATAAGAATGTCAAAAGTGTATGTAAAATCTATATCTAAACTACGTAATAGTTGTTATTTTAAATTTGCTGTAACAATTATTTGAGTTAGACATATCAAACGTACAATTTCAAAACAATACAAATTTATAAACCTAAGGCTCGCGACACTACGACGTATTAAGTGCAGACGTTATTCCATTATATTATTTTAATTTTCCTACACAAAATACAAAAAATGTAACATCAATGTCTGAAAGTGGGTTCAAACGGTTCGATTTCAGTTGAACAACTTCTAAATCGCATGCGATTCGAATCGCCTGAACAGATTGTTAACCGAATTGAACCGGAAACCATTATTATTTCTTTTTCAACTCTGCTGCAATTTTGCATGCAAAATATAGCCTGTACGAATAACACCTAAAATTTCAGTCAACATAAATGAACATGACTGTTATGATATTAAACGTTTTTTTTTGTATCCAACGCACCTCACTATTTATGTTGATTATATTAAAATTATATATTTTATTCAATTCTTTTTGTCAATTTATAACACCACTGCTTTGAGGCACATTGGTCACAATTTACTCCAGTCTTCATTTATCTAATATCTGCTTACCCTCACGCCTGTAACGGCATGTTTTTTATTAACTTGAATGACGGTACGAGCAGGTCGCTCGCCTAATGGTTAGCGTCATTCATGCTAATAAAAAAAACCATGTGATCCGATCGTCAGTCGATGCTTGTCGTCCTTCGATCAAATACATTTGAACGAAGTTAGATCAAATATATTCGATCGAAGTTTCCGTCTATAGGACTCTCAATTATTCCTATTACTGGCCATCAGTCTTTAGTGCCGGTAATTATTACCATGAAACTATGTGATTTAGTATAAATTGTTTTTCACTGATGTAAATATTCAATGTTAAAAAGAAAAAAAGTTCAATATAAAAAAATCTTAGATATTTAATAATATACCTAGTGTATTTTATCACCTGCCTATAAAATGAGCAGTATGTATTCTTGTTAAATTTTAATTTATACAGCTACCTCCATAAACTTGGAAAGTTTCAAGTGGAACTGGAACATTCGATGACTTTCTTATAAAAAAAAGGTATTTTTAGGTGGTTTATATTGTTTAAATTTATAATTTCGAAGTACCTTATGTCATGTTATCAGCTTATCACAAAGACAGTAGTATCATATTTTTTTATTTAAAATATATAATTTATGTTTCTATATATTGCAGTTTGATTTATTAAGCCTTTAAAATTTTGATCCATGAGGTCCTGGATTCAAATCCCAGATCGAACAATCACAATTTAAGTTAAGTAATAAGTTTCTCTATTGGACAAATCACTCAGTAATTGGTTAACATACGGCGTTGAAATTTGTGCCCGGTATGGCAATGGGCTCGTGGTATGACTTGTCTAATTTTAGTGTTTATACTGTATCTAAAAAAAGAATGATAAGGGTATAAGGATAACACAAGAAAACGTGACGCAAGGTTTTCTCGTGACGAATACCAGGTCGGCATTCTATGTTCGTTAGACATAAATTAAGATAATTAGATAGGTACTTATCAAGATACAGCTGATTATTTCACGACAAGTTTTGTAAATTATCTCGAGTCGCGCAAGTTAAGCCAGCGGGACTGGTCAAATTGCATCCGCTGTAGGATATGTGGCTACTTCGTAACAAAAAGTAACAGTAAAAGTATATTTTCTAAAATTAAATTTAATAATATACAAGTGTTGTCGTTACACTCGCTGATAAATTGTCTAGCTGTTTAAATTACATTATAGTTGATAATCTTAATCTGTCAAATAATTCGACTCGAGATATATCGCAGTGCCGTTAGTAGCTGATTAAAAATCATTGGTAGTGCCTTAGTCGAAATCGTCGGCCTGATAGGCGGTGTTTCCAACAGCTTGAGAAAACTAAACACTGACATCATCTCTGTATTGACCGCAAACAATGAGGTTAGTTTATTCTTCCACCTGCCCTTATACCTACCACAGTCCACATGCAGTGAGGTCGGCGGAACATGCTTAACACATTAACATGTAAAGATCTGAACCAGAAAGCTTGTAGTTTTTATGACCGGCCGCCTGCCTGACGTTAACCCCTCTAGGGAGAAACACCTACGCCCGAAACAAATATTTTTGGATCACACAAACATTTTTCTAGTTGCGGGAATCGAACCCACGTCTTCACGGTTCACTGCCGGCTAGTCGCCTACTGCGCCACGAAAGTTGTATTTTAGCATGAAGGATAAGTTTAAACAACAAAAAGTCTTATTACCAACTTAATTTATGGCCCAAAAACATTTTAAAGTATAGGGCGGCATGATCTTCACCGCATATGTACAATATCAAACGAATTATGGACGCATTAGGGTTAAAATGGATTGGGGTCAAAAACGTCGCACAATCGTCATATAAAATAAAATTGATCGCGTAGGGCCATAACCACATATATTCTATTGTAAGAAAGCACGTAAGTACTAAAATCAGTATCGAAATCAGGCGTGCTAAATATCGACACGCAATGTATTTTCCGTAATCTCGCGCCTAACACACCTTTGCGTCAAACTGATATTGTAAATTCATACAATATTCTTGCGCAATACACATCATACTCAATATTTGCGCAATCGGTATCAATTGATTAGTTGTGATTAGTTCTGTACTTCACCCCGCTGTGTGAACATTACTGTAACAGTTACACGGTCTACACGCAGATTATGATAAGTTATATTCTGTGTCCGTGAATGAATTGAAAGGGATTTTTCATTAAATAGGTAAGTATTTTTTTCTAAATCTTATCTTACAGAGTTTAGTTCTCCGATATTTTGAACATGATGTCATCGATTGAAACATCAATTGAACAATAAGCTACAGCTGTAGCGTAAGCATCTCTAAAGTAGTCTATGTGTGATTAAACGAGGCTTCATTCAATTGTGCTACCGAATACAGTGTGGATACGTGAAACTAGCACTTTCATATGTAAGCATGTATCTGTATCTTAAATACTCTAAACTTCAAAGAATACGGTCTATAGCTGGACAGTGATGCAGTGATGATAATTGTACAATTTATAGGCGAGCTAAACTAAGCATTTGAAGTAGGAGTAGGTATAGTGTCAACATTGATGAAGAAAGTTCAGATGAAGAATCAACTCAACATGTAAAAACTGTGACTGCCTCGCTGTCGTAGTTGTATTGCGTACCTACGCGGTACGACTGCTATGCTGAGGTCTCTGGTTCGATCCCCGGGTCGGGTCAAATGATATTGGGTTTTTGTATCATGAAATGCTCAGTATCAGCCCGGAGTTTGGAATAGTGCCCGGTATGGCGATAGGCTCGCCCCCTATCACATCATGGAACGGAAATACGCTCAGCGAAATGTGGGTGCACTTGTTACACCTCTGCCTACCCCTTCGGGGATTACAGCGTGAGTACGTATGTATGTAACAAAATATACTAAGCTAAATTCTTTCACATTCTGAAGGCGACGAAACATGGCGAGTGAAACTAATAGCAGTTAGGTAGATTGTGACGACCGGAGGGGCCTCTCCACCCCAGCGCAAAGGGTTAAATTAGCTAGCATCATCGGGTTAACTAGCTTCCATAGTTCAGTTAATTCACTTAGTTTAGCTCTAGGAATCGCTATGTGAACCGAAGTATGAAAACACACCGCAACTACGTGAATTAAGCTAAACGAAGTTAGCTTATCTCTGCTTTATGCTGCTTAGACTAATACTTTCTTTTTGTATATTATAGCTCCAATAATGGCCCAAGATAAACCTATTACGTACGATTACCATGAAGAATCTCAATCGGAGAAGCTCTTGCGTAAATCAAAGGAATCTCCGTTTATGGTTATTGGTGAGTAGAAATAATAACTAGACAATTTGATCTGTCGCTCTATCTATCTTATGATAAGCAAAACATTTTTTATTCCAAACGATGTCTGACAAAAATGTTGTCTAAAGGGCGTGTTATCTCCTTTTACATTGATAAATCTCCAAGGTCGCAGCATAACACGAATTCAACGCATCACGGACTACGGAGATTCTAAATGAAATATGCCAGTAAAAATATGTATATGAGCTATTTTGGTCGACAGCAATCGCAGGTCTGGCGGGAGCTGTCGGTTTAGGCGCCTATTCATACAGAAGGCGAGGCGCAATGAGCACCAGCGTGTTCCTCATGCAATTTCGAGTAATAGCCCAAGGTACGGCTGTCGGCGCTCTCACCGCTGGGATGGCTTACACTCTCTACAACACCTACGTCAACAAATCCGCGAAGAAAGCTAATGAACACTAATGTAATTTTATATCATATTAATAAACACCAATAATATTTAACCTTCAGTTATTGAAGAACTTCTATCTATTTATAAATAGATTATCTACATATTATGTAGAACGCGCGCCCAAAAAAAGTCGCCCAATATATTGCACGCGAAGTAGATAGGAACACCTATGGTGTCTATTCGATCTTTGGTTTGTGATTGTACTGTGATGTATGTGATTTATTATTATGTCATTTATGTAATAAAGTGTAAAATACGAGTATTGTTTTAATTTTTAGATAAATTAAATATGTCTCGATCTCGATGGATTGCCTACATTATCTGATAGCATATGGCCTGGGCCTCTCGATCCCCTAGTATAATTATTTAATTGATGAACCAATCTCGTGATACCAATCGTGATGGTTGGTGGGAGCCTAATCATTTTAGTACCCTACTGGATAGCGACCACCGAACACATAGTCCATGGTAAAAAAACCCGCCATAATTATTCGTCCAGGCAATATGCGATCCGGAGTCAGCCAGTGGATATCCAGTAACTTCAGGCTCGCCTCTCTGCCAACCGTCGAGATACGTAATGTTATTTGGACTGCACTTTCCTTTGGTAATCTAGATCTATATTCTACGTGTTCGTACTATATAATCTGAACTGAACGGAACTCTGCATATGATTCTGCAAGTAAATCTTTCTTTGAGGTATCTAAAGCAGGACTATATTTCCCATTTCGTGATCATTAGTAAAGTAATTTATAATTGGTATATTTTTTGTATTGCGACATTTAGATTCATTTAGTCTAATTTCGACCTGTCAATTATTGACGCTGTTAAAAAAACAACTAGCTAACAACACAACAGCTTGACCAATGTGATTAGATATGGGGCATACGTGTGGCAGAGCGAAATTGTTCTGTACATAAAGCAAACCCAGGCTAAACTGACAGCAATAAGACGAACGAATTGGAATAGAAAAATCTGGCTTTCTAATAAGCTTAATATCTATATTTTCTTATATTCTCTTAATATCTATATTCCTTGTTGCATTATCTTCTTTAACAGGACTTTGACCGGACTTCGACCGGACTTTGACCGAACTCTGACAGGACTTTGACCAGGCTTTGACCGCACTTTGACCGGATTTTGACCGGACTTTGACAGGACTGGAATGCAGTGCAGTGCGGTGCAGAACAATCCAATGAAGTGATAACTTCTTATGGGAGAGTAAACGGCTTCGTAACTTCTAAAACTTCTCACTTTAACCCACATTAGTTTATTATTTGTTATAATTATCTGTGAGTTCCATTAGATTCTATCAGATGGCGGTGTAAGTATCCAATAGATGGCACATACTGTATTGAATAGTTTACTATATCATATACCTTAGCCACAGCAACCCGTGGCCGGATCAGCAAGTCAATATAAGTTCCTAAATACTTTATGAGCGGTCTAAGGTTTCGAAATTAAATAAAACTGAATTGTATGATTCGGAAGTTTTTAATTATTATAATAGCACATTGAATCACTATTCAAACATCGAAGTCAGAATAAGGTTTAGGCACGTAACAAAACCATGCAATAACGTAGTAGTATTTGATACCAAGATTATGAAATTTTCATCGTCAAATTCAGACCACGCCCATACTTTGGTAGAATAGGTACATTAATAGGCGTATCCAGAAAAAGGCATGTACACTGGTCTTGACCAAGCTACCCGCAACTTGTCAGCATGAGTATCAACTAGCAGCCACCAGCCTGAGAACATTTATAGCATTTCCAAACTAGTGGTAGCCTGGATGACTGCAGGGGCTGTATTGTGTTTGTACTTGCTTACTTGTCAAAAGATATAGTGTTGGCAGATCCATTCTTCCAAATAGCGGGGCATGAATGAAAAAATGCGTAACAATTGTTAATTATTCTTTTTAACAAATAATACACTCACCAAACTTCTGCTGTACTTGCTACAAGTTACGTCCCGTCAAAGGGAGACATCTGGCAACACTAGATGCAAATCAACCTATTTAAAAATACTGTTCGAATTGAATTGCCCTTTAACATAAATATGAAAACATATCAATACAGCATACAGCTTTTGGCATAATACGAACACAAAGATATACATTTCGGCGGCGAATGGATTTCATAGCCATTCATCCTCCACTGATATTTTTAGGACGCCTTTACACAAGTTTAAGTACAGTTCTGTTTTGGTTCTACATTTTTAAAATACGTATATAAAGCATTAGTACATGAAGGAACATTATGAAAGCTGTTAAAACACAACATAACTCTAAGCATTGTTCGAAATTTTATATGTGTACCTCATTTCAGACTAGGTACTAAACATTATATGAGTTAAAATGAAAATTAGCAATTTGGTAAATGATTATTTAGTATACCAAATAGAAAACAGATCATACATAGACGAAATAATTTAATGCCTTACAATTATTATAATATTTCATATTTTAATATCACATTCAATTGTTTCAAGGGAGTTACTTTGAAAATAAACATTGCACAACTGCTAATATTGCCTTATGTAAACCAAAATTGATTAATACATTAGAAATCCATACTGAGTACTTAATGCTGTAAAACTATTGTTAGATGGAATAAAAATTACAATTGAGATTTTACATACAATTAATTACTAATTGGAAACCTTCTGATTGGAAGCAGGGAACCAAATAGAACATGCTGTACCACTGGGAATTTTGCCAACACTTCCTTTTTGTACATTTTGATCAGCCCTTGGTTGATTTTCGTCCATGAACCTACAGCACTGATACTCCATAACTGATTCGAATGCTCTGCAAATGGTCCCGTCTTTACCTCTTTTATATACTTTATGCATGACAAAAACATGTACTCCCCAGCAAATTTATCAACAATTTCATCTTCCAAAAATTTTGCTGGTGGGTATATTTTTGGTTGGTCTACAAGCTGAGAACTTCCCCATATAAACGGAATGAACTGATAATCATCCAAACTCCACACACCATGACTGCCGGCTGGCTCCATTCTGTAAGTCTTCTGTAATCTTCTTGCAATATTAAGGTATTTATTAAATATCAGAAATACCGTAGCAACATTATCCTCAGGAAAGAAATTGCCTATTTTGTACAAACAACATAAGAACATAACAAAAGCCATCTCATGCCCTGTGCCGTAGTCAATACGTGTTGCGTTTCCAAAACTTTCTTCCAAATAAATCTTTATTTCTGGTATGGCCAGATGTAAATTCAGATGCAATGCTTCCTGTAACAATGGTGTTGAATTTGCCTTCACTTTAGTAAGCCAATCTCTGAATGCAGTATTACCAAATCTCTGAGGTTGTTCTACAGGTGGGAATTCATCAATCATTTTATCAATCTTATCGAGCATGTTCATGATTTTTTTTACATTTTCAGTTATTTTGCAGTCTACGGACAAGGGTTTGCGTTTGATAGCTTCATTGAGAGTGGCAATGAAGCCAGTAAACTCCATGTATGCTTCAGATTTCTCCCAGATGGCCATGTCTGTGATGGATTTAACTGCCTTGACTGGTTCCACAAACCGATGGTTGGCTGGCAGCACTGATGGAATATTCTCATCCCTCTTTATGCTGTCACCAATTGAGTTATCTGTATTCATCTGCAATAAAACATTGTAGAAACATAATGGCTAACTTACTATTACTTACACTTATTAGCTATTCAGTATAACCTGTATGCATCAGATAAATGTATGTCCAATAAAACATAAGGGTCTTCAACTAATATTATGAAATTTTTTATTACATAGCTAATGATAGTAATTAAAAAGGTCTTCATTAATTTTTATTTTTATTCTAAATCTAGATGCAGTAGTTTCTAGAATGTAATCTTATCTTATCTATGTAAAAATAGAAGTGTGCCAATAGGCAGTAACCAAAATTATAACTCAGATTAATCCACTATGTAGTTTGATGTATATTATTCTAATTATTATTTATTAAATTAGTATCAATGTTACTTAATGCACTATCTGATACACATCCTTTATCATCCTTAATACTAATTGATAAATTTGCATCAATCCATGAGTGAATGTGTAATGTACATTGATCAACAAATTGTTTTACCACCGTGAAATAAGTCGGCGCGGGTACGATAAGCTTGCCAATGAAGGTCAGAAATGTCAGTCTACGAGTAAGCACATAACGGTTGAACAAAACAGTAAATAAAAAATACAGTAACAGTTATTTATATACAACTGATGTGTTACAAACTAAGAAAGTAAGATATGGAGAGAATATTACGTGGTATCATGAGATATCGTGTTTTGGACCGTGCAAGCATGGTGAAACAGTTCGAACAAGTCAAAGACAACCCAACGGTAAGCAATAATTTCTAATAGTAGCGACCGATCGGGTACTGACCTTACTTGGTGTAATATACTTGCTAGATAAAGCCTGGCTCACAAAGAATAGATGTTGGCGCGGTTATTATTGGATAATTGTTAATATGTGTTGTGATAACAACTTCTTAGTTTCTTCATTCAAATTAGGTCGCAATTCGTAAAATAACTTGTTCAATCTCGTTGACATTGACAATTTGACTTTACAATTGATTTGACATTTGTAGAAGGTGGTTTGCCAACAAAAAAATCATTCTGAATAAAAAAAAAAAAAAGGGCTAAACCTCAGATCAAATATGAACAAGATACGGCCATAGCGTAGCCTGTGGTGAGACAGAGAGACCCAGCGCTTGTGTTGTCAGAATGTAAAAAAAAATCCATAATTATTTTATTTTTTTATTATATTTTAGTGAAGATTCTTAAAAGTAAAATAAAATACTATTAAAATTGGCTGTGTATAGTATATTGCCCTATATCCTTATTTACACATTATTTTATATGCAACATTAATTAAAATATTAAAATAATTAAAAAAATCGCGTGTACCCTACGAATAGTGTGAATATCCTACTATTCATAATACTTGGTATTATGAATAATAGGATATTCACATGTTAGTGTTATTAAAATTACGGGATAGTGAATTAAATGTTAGGTTTCACTTAATTTTTGTAATAAAAAGATGTGAATGGTTAATTTATTTATTAACACAAATTATCATACACGGGCTAATAACTTTGTAAGGTGTGGTCAAATTGAAGCAAATATAAGTACTAGTGTACGATATAAGTATTTCAACTGTAGTACCAAATGATGTGAATGCATTGCTAGGACATAAATAGAGCATTTTCTTTTTCCTCTAATGAGTAACATGTCGGCATTAACGTGATATTATATGATGTCTAGTTTTTAATGACATCCGGAAGCGAAGCTCCTGTTGCACTCTATTGCGACCCTTGGTGTTAGAGAGAGTAATAGCGCGTCGTTTTGCTAACACGCCCCTTCATTGACCTTTAAATTTAACTAATTTTGTATGAAAATTTCTGATACGTTCTATCTTTTGCGAAATCAGTTTTTAATTTTATTTTTTGGTGACTTGCATACTCCTTGAAAAATGCAGGTAACACATCTTAGCATTTTTAGTTGGTATCCAATTGATTCCACCGGTCGCTTGGATCCACCGATTTCTTTGTGATGGATCTTTAGGAAACCTGCAAATAAGACAAAACGGAAGATAAATTTCACTTCTTTCAGGAAATAAGTATTGAGTATTATATAACATATTATAAAAATGTATTATCTACTTTAATAATAATTTATCTACTTTAATAATAATTTATCGGCATTTAGCTTTAGTAACCGGCAACACTATTTTTAGGTTATAAAGTTAGATTTATGCATTAAAATAAGATTTTCGTAACAATTTTACCAAAATCTTGTGAAAATACTCGCCAATACAACAATCTAAAACTATTTTAATTCCCAGAAACAGATTTTATAAGGTACTTACATGTGAAATGTGACACCAGGATTTTTTCGCTCGCTACGGCTTTTACACTCAAAAATACTACACCCAACCATCATTAGAATACGATTTGATTACTATTTTAATACAAACACTAATAATAATCGCTATAAACACCTTAAAAACGCCAGGAAATCCAGAAAACAATCACGCTATGGTTTGTTTGGCAAACTTCGCACCGTGACAAACACAAAATTATAGGCTACGCTGAAAGTGACAGCAATATTATATAGGCATCTTTGTCTAACACGTTCAATTACTTATATAACTATCTCGTTTTGCAGGGAAATCATTCTGTGATGGTCCTATCTATGGAATAGATAATCTAAGGGCTAAACCTAGAATTAAAGCCAGCCCCAGACATTTGTAATATTGCAATACATATAAATTACTAAAATTAAAATTTGCGTTTCGGCAATCTTCGGATATTTCAGTAATACGAACATGTGATGATGATCTAATGAATTCTAATGGAAAGCTGTAACCTCAATCAATAAAATAAGTACATAGGTATTATAGAGCGACAGTCCATATACCACTCCCCGCTGAGCAGATGTGGTATGGACTGTCGAGACGAAAGTCGCAGCCCCAAGAGCACACACCACTGACTTTTCTAAGTTACGTGTATATTAATTGTTAATTATCGCTTGCTTTAACGGTGAAGGAGACATCGTGAGGAAACCTGCATACCTAAGAACTCAATAAGATTTTCGAAGGTATGTGTAGTCTGCCAACCCGCATTAGGCCAGCGTGGTGGACTAAGGCCTAATCCCTCTCATTCAGTAGAGGAGGCCCGTGCCCAGCAGTGGGACGTATATAGGTAATACAGGGCTAGTAAAAAAAAAATAGGTATTATATTTTTCTCTTATCATACAATGGGGTTAGAATGTGTAAAAACACGATACGAACGTTCGTGCCGATTATTGTGATTAGTCGAGAAACCAACGAGACGCGAAGGCACGTTTCGTTTTTGAATTATTGCATTCTAAGAAGGCAGAATATTCTTTAAGATTAATGTGTATAGGGTAATATTTATAATTTATCATGTATCTGTGTATGTAATATGTGTTTAATACAAATTTATAATCAAATATAATAAAGTATTAATGTATCTTAGCCAAAAGCAGTCTTCTACACATGTATGGACAGCAGAATGATTCCAACTAGATTTACAGAAACAAGTGTTGGCGATATGTTTGTCGGTTAGTAATGTGCCTTGTAAAGAACAAAATATTCCTATTTATTGTATATTGGCCTTAAGGCAAACTTTATATTCTACTGTTGTTTCAGTTCGAAATGCCGGGAATGTAATTCCCCACTCCCAATATTTTGTTGATGAAATGACTAGTTGTGAACCAGCAGCTTTAGAACTTGGCTGCATTATAAATGACATTCGCCATATAATAGTATGTGGGCACAGTGACTGTAAGGCTATGAACTTATTATATAAATTAAAAAGTAAAGAGGAATCAAACGTGGTAAGTTAAAAAATATTTAAGATAGAATTAGTGAGATTTACGATTTACAGTGCGGCAACTATAAATTGGCGAGACGTATGGCGCTGTTGTCAATCGCTCATTGGTACGGTTTACAGTCGATTGCCAGCTTTGATAGATTATCCTATTCCTGGATTGCTGCTTGCTATCAGATGTGGTGAAGGAACTTTGCCGAGCTAGGATAAAAAAAGAAACATTTAACATTTATCTAACTTTATTTAAATGGATATATAATCTTCACCCTGCCCCTATCCCACTCGCAGTGGGGTCAACGCAACATGCTCAATTCATTAACACATGTTACCGAAAGATTTGGCTTGTAATTTTTACGACCAGCCGCGTGTCTGACGTCAACCCCTCTGCAGAGCTAAATACATGCGCGTCTTCTCGCTTCACAGTCAGCTACACCATTGCGCCGTTTGGGGTTGCCTAATGAATGAATGTCGCTGTATCAATGTATTCATTTACATAGTGACTTATAATATTTTAAAAACAGTTTTATATAATAGTATTCACCAGTAACGTCATTATAAATAAAATTCAATTACACCCAACAGTCACATACATAGTCCTGACCCCACAGTAAGATACGAGTCTTGTGTCGTGGGTATCTGGAACTACGAGAGACTTTCGGTCTCATAACACCCAGACCCCGAAACAAATCAATGTGGATCACACAAACATTTGTCTCGGTGCGGGGATCGAACCCGCGGCCTCTCGCTTCACAACCGGCTACTCGCCCGCTGCGCCACCGAGACTGTCAAGTCATTATGAACTATATTTGTACATAAAAATTATTATATATTTACAGGAACAAAGACGAATATCTCCCTTAAAATCATGGCTGTGTACACATGGGCATTCCAGCTTAAAGAAGTTCCTTCAAATGGACGGTGACTTTTCCAAGCCTATGGTCTTTACTGGTGAAACACCACAGAGGAAATTCGTTGCTTATATTGATCCAGACAATAAATTTTGTATAGAAGATAAACTATCTCAGGTGGGTGAATGACCTACGTTGATCGAGATACATGAACAGACGCTATAATAATATTTTATTTCAGAGAATTTAACAAACAGAGTGAAACAGGGATAAGATATAGTGAATGTAGCTAATGATCATTACCGAGTTCAATTTTGAGTACATGAAAATAAACGTTGGATCCTCTGCTCATCTAACCAGCAATTAGTATTTTAGATACCTTCGTATTATAGGCACATTTCGCTAAGTTTATTTCCGTCCAATAGTGTGATAGGGGGCAAACCTGTCGTCATATCGGGCACAATTCCAGAGTCCGGGAAAATCGTGATGGAAAAACCAAATGTCAATTTTACTCGACATGGGGATCAAACCCAAGAAATCAGCACAGCAGTCGTATCGCGAACACAATATAACGGAGCCGCCGAGTCGTTTTAGATACGTAATAGAATTAATCTTTTTAATCACTAAACTAATAATTTTCAGGTCAATACTCTTCAACAGTTACAAAATGTAGCATCTTACGGCATGTTGAAGAAGCGCCTCGAGCGACACGATTTACACATTCATGCTTTATGGTTTGATATTTATACCGGTGACATTTACTACTTTAGTAGACGAGCTAAAAGATTTATCATAATTGACGAATCAACGTACGAAGTTATTTTATCTGAAGTTAGGAGATTTTATTCATAACAAAGTAAAATTGTTAGAGCTCGCGGTATATTACGATGTGCTAGACGCCAACGGTGAACCATTTTCTAAGTTTTATAAAGTTGAAGATGGTTCATCGTTGCGGTCTACTGCTTTGCTTCGGCGACCCCGGTATTAGGGTATTTTATTAATGATCAGTGGTTCACACAAAATAAAAATATTTGGTGCTAAATGTTATGTATTTAGTATTTACAGACGAATATTAAATGCCAACTATTGAACACGCATTTCAAAAGGTCTAACTACAATTATATAAAAAAGAATGAATTATAATATTACTTTATTGAAATCATATTTTTGTACTTTTATACATTAATATACAACATTGTATTTAATCTAAACACGACATTCAAGAAGGCACTTACGCATGTGTCTTGGTGAAAATAAAGCTTTATTTAAAACCAGTGGTCTATTTGTATTAATGACAAAAAATATTACTTTTATACTTATATACTTTTTACGTTTTAAAGCGACGGCGTGAAGTGCAATGTAGTAAGTTCCCAGCAGTTCCCATTATGACAATATCGCCCAAATGCGCATTTTAAGGATTTGTTACTCACTCAGTAATATTACGTCTGTCAGTTTGAGACTTACCGCGCAGCATCAAAACAAAACTCTGATGTCCGGATACTGAAACGCTACTCAGCTGTCTGACGGCTAACGGCTACTTATTTTCATACAATTTAGACAGTTAGGAGGGATTCAACTTGTTGAAAACGATCTTAAATACTTGAGTAGCGTTTCAGTATACGGGCGTTAGTCATCTTTGAATTTTTGAAGAGAAAATTCAAATTTTCGTAGTTTTTTGGGATCTACATAGCTAACTAAGGAGAAAACTAACGAAGCAACCTTAATATTAGTTCAGCTTGTAATTATTTATATATGTACTAAAGATGCTGTATAAATTTGAGCAGAATCAATCAAATAGTTTTTGAGTTAGTTTGAGTTATGATATATTTTATTCATAACTAGCTTTTGCTCGCGGCTGAGCCCGCGTGAACAGCATTTTCCGGGATAAAAGTAGCCTGTAACCGTCTTCAGGATCCCATTTGTCTCTATAGATAAATTCATCAAAATCGGTTCAGTGATTTAGGCGTGAAAGCGTAACAAACAAACTCACTTTCTCATTTACTTTCATCCCTTATTAAATAAAATTTCCTGAAACACGTAATTATTTGTTTTACGATAATAACCGAAATACAAAATTTTGTTTATGTTACTTTCAAAATGACGGAATTTCATACATATTCTCATCCCCTATGTTGACCCCTTTGGGATGGAATTTTCTGAGATCCTTTCTTAGTGGGTGCTTACATAACAAAATGAATATACAGTCCGAATTTCATGGTTGTAGCCTTGATAGTTTGCGCTCGGCGATGATGAATCAGTCAGTCAGTCAGGACATGTTATTTTATAAGTATAGATAAAAACCTTGTCTCACCATCAATCTGCTATGGCTGAACCATGAAATACACTTTCCTATTCTGCAAAAAAGAAGTTAATAATTACAATTAATGTCAGACAGTCACGTCAGTCGTCAGTCAGTCGTCAGTCAATCGGTCAGTGATCAATCAGTCAGTCAGTTGTCAGGCTGTCAAACTACTAAATAAATAAATATAGTTAACTTACAAGTTTCCACTTCTGTCGGCAGTCCCTGTGACTGCCAATATATTTTATTAGCCACTTATTAGCTCTAGTAAACCATTATTGAAGTAACAAAAGGAAAAGACACGAACAAAACAAATGTGACGCCACTAGAGAAGATTTTTTAGCATAGACCGACAAACGAATAAGTGGTTTACGTGATGGTAAGTATGATTTCCATCGCCCATAAAACATCTAAAATACTAGGAGACTCAAGGTTGACCTTGAAGGAAAGGGATGATTAAGATTATTTAGGCCTCCGGATATCTCACTCGCCCACAACTGCTCGAAACACCCACGGTAAACCGCTGCTTCACGTTCATCTATACTAATATTATTAAGCTGAAGAGTTTGTTTGTTTGTTTGAACGCGCTAATCTCAGGCGCTACTGGTGAATTGAAAAATTCTTTGTTGGATATTCCATTTATCGAGCAAGGCTTTAGGCTATATAACATTACGCTGCATGCGAAGCATTAGTGAAATATGTTACAAAAACGGGAAAAATTATTCATATTCGAAGGCTTCCGTCGCGTGCGCTGCGTACACGGTTCATAAAAGCTACGAGTAGGTAGGTAGGTGCATTAAAATGCTTACATCTACACTAATTTTATAAAGATGAAAGATTTGTATTTTTGTGCCTGCCTCGGTGGCGCAGTTGTATTGTGTACTGCTTTGCTGAGGTCTCGGGTTCGATCCCCGAGTACTTTCTATCCCGGAAAAAGCAGATCACGCGGGCAGAGCCGCATAAGGAAAAGCTAGTGTACGATAATTTTACGGCCGTGAATAAGTCCCTGTTTTCCAATTACAGCACTAAAGCGCATTATGCGGCATAATGCTCAACGTTGAATGTTTCAACTACAACAACGCTACGCACAATCAAGCACTCTCAAAAGTACTGCTTTCGGGTGATACATGCAATCGATACCATCTCAGTAACAGAAAATAAACAAATGTTTTTTCTTTAAGTTGGTATTGATCGAAATTTTATTTATATTATCGTTAGTAATTGTTTATTGTTGAGAATTTTTTTTAAGCTTTCGTCTTATCGTAGTGTTTTCGAAATATTCAAAAGTTAATTCAGACCCTGTTAAAAAGTAAATGTAAGGATGGATGAAGGTATAAACATTGACTATTTATATTTTTATTCTCAACACTGAACGTAGCGCACTCTGGTGGTGCACTAGAAAACTAATTCACGTTCCAATTAGCATTAAGCACACTTCAGCATTGTGCGCCACTGAGTCGCATTATGCTCTGTAATTGGAAAACAGGGTATAATTCCACTTCTTTAAGCTGCCAACACTATTAATGAAATAATAATTTAAAATTATTTTATGGAATAATATGTAGGATAATATATTTTGGGAAAGTTGAATAAAAATCTTGTCGTTGTCGAATAGTTTAATATTTTTTTTATTTGCTATGAGGGAATTTTGAAAACTCAATTCAAGCTGTCCTAACTTGACATTGGCATAATGTTTAATTACAATTGCCATAAAAAAAAACAATTCAAACCCTGGTTGATGGTTTTTTTTTTTTTTTTTTTTTTTTTGTGGCTCTGCCCTTTTGGACAATTTTGCCAACTTCAAGTGAGGCAAATACACGTTATAAACTAAAGAGTTTGATCAGTAAGCTGGTTGATGGTTCCGTGACGTTCTGAATATTGACATCTGTGATTGACATCTGAGTTCTGACATCAAGTGACATCACGCGCGGGTATTTCGATCATAGGTTCTTTGATCATAGGACAAATTCTAATATACTTTGACGACATTTCGATGGGAGAACTATTTATTGGGAAAGGATAATGGTTTTAGTTTTTACATCTTTCAAACAAAAGAAAAGTGCGGACAGAACTTATTAGCAGAAAAGTTCTTTAAGTAGTTGTATCTGCTTCGAAGTGAGTAATTATTCGCAATGTGATGCAATATTTAAATGGAATAAAAAAAATTATATAATTTATACATAGGGGTCACCGTGAATTTTAAAAGATAATAAAAGGTAATTTACGTGTTAATAAAATGTGAGATGTGCTGTGGAGTATGTGAACTAAGTGGGAGTTGGAAAATTCCACGAATTCATATGATCTTGCACTAGGACTACTGACACCCAGGATAATTAAACTGCACATAATATGATAATCCAAACAATATTTTAATTAACGGAAGTGCTTTTTAAGGTTTAATTTCGTCTTAAAGTATTTTTTATAACCTTTCAGACATGTCGAACACACAGCGGATTTTCGATTACAATGACGAATCACAGGCAGATAGGTTAGCCAGGAAGTCTAAGGATTCGCCTTTCATGATCATAGGTAAGAAATTTATTCAGATCTAAAACAAGCACTTGCATTTCAGCTGTCAAATACTACTTGACCTTGACCTTCAAGGTCAAGGGAGTTTCCTATGTATTTTTCAATAGTTATGTAAATATGAACCTATTTAAATCAAAAATCTTTATGAATACAAAAACAAGGAATATAGATGAATAGAAGTCTTGTATGTACAAGACCCATTTAATTAATAGCAGTCCACTAATTAATCTCATTGGAACTATTCTTCATCCATATACTGTGCATATGGATGATTGGATTTGATATGTGGATGATTACAAATTCATGCAAAATTTACTAAATTCAAAACTGCAGTGTATTATAAACATTGCCCATTTTAAAATAAATGACCTTTCATTTCCAGTCATCAGTACATTTACTTTCAAACTGTATACTTATATAACAGGACAATGGCTGTACAAATTACATGTGTATGTAACATTGCTGTGACTTGTGCCAATTCCCTATTTAACATTGAAATTAGCTTGAGCAAAATGGAAGACACTGTATGTTATACATTTATACTTCATGTAGGTTTTCTATGTAATAAAAGTGGCACTGTTGGTTTTTTTTTTTGTTTATTACACACACTGTTATACACACTGGTGCTTGAAGGCAGAAAAAGACAAAATGGTGGTACCTACCCAGATAGTCTCCTATGTGTCGCATATGATGGACGTTCCACCTATAAACTTACTTGTTGCATTTTAGTACCTACATGATCTATTATAATATTCAAGGTTTGTGGTCTTAAATAAAAATATACCAATATATTAAGCAGCATAGTAAATCTGACACAATTTAATTATGCTGGCAAAAATTCAAATAAAGATCACACTGATCTATTTAAAAACACTGTTTTTTGTTACTTTATATGACATACATCTATACATATGGTGTGATCACAACCAGAACATTTTATTTATTGCTGATTCCTTAGCAATAATCGTTATACATCATTATATGGTGCTGATGGGGAGGTACCTGATATGGCAGGTTTTAGCACTAGTGTACGGTGGTTGCTATCTGGTTGGATACAAATATCCTCCGACCAGCCATAATAACTTATTAAAAATCAAGGTTGCTAAAGTGCAAAACTTTAACCATAGTACATGGTTCAATGGCTTTTTTTTGTTTCAGGTATTCTGGGGTTAATAGGTGTGTGTGGTTTTGGAGCATACAAATACAAGAATAGAGGCCAAATGAGCACAAGTGTATTTCTTATGCAGCTTCGTGTTGCAGCACAAGGCACTGTTGTGACAGCACTCACAATTGGTCTGGCATACTCAATGGCAAAACAACATCTCTTTAAAGATGATAAAAAGGAATAAGATCATAACCACACTTAGCTGAAATCACTGGGAAATGTTTATAATGCGATCCAAATAATACATTGAATCTATTTCTAACCAACTTAAAAAAAGGAGGAGGTTCTCAGTTCGACTGTATTTTTTTATGTTATTGCTCCTTTGGTATATGATTTTGCCATTGTTATAGTAGGAAAACATGGTAATTGGTGTAAAAAAAATCTTATTTTTCGTGTTGTAGGCATGAGCCTTGAGTATAGGAATAATTTTCCTGGACTCATTCTTTTTGAGTGACAACTAACTAGTAAAATGTCATTGATGTTCTTATTACTATTTGGATCGTATAATAAACCAATTTTATTAAAATGTTGTGATCATACATCTGATGTATTTGTTTAATTAAGTAGCTTTACATGTTTACTTTATGTAATATGTATTAGAATCTTATGTAACAATGAATCTATTTCACAAATATCAATTTATTTTAGGGCTAATTTGTGTTCTGTGATCAATACCAGGTATTAATGTTAATAAATTTTAATTTATATTGTATACAACACTATTTATATGTGATGTGTGAATGTTACTAATTAAATACCTGTAGAAATATGTAGATACACATTTTCTCTATAGCTTTTTAGATTGTCTTAAAAAGTTTCTCATTTATAGTAAATAAGTGTTTCTAAATGCACGAGAAATTAGGAATGTAAGTTCTCTAAAGCCTCATTAATCGAGAGAGTTTATCGAATGACATTGACGAGAATGCAACAGAAATCTCTTGTTTACGAGGCAGTCTTCCAATTGTAAAAAGAATCGTAGACGCGACTTCGTAAATGACTGTTTTCTGTTAAACATTCTCGCCTGTCATAGGTACAAGGAACTCTCGCCACGTAATGGAGCATTATTATCGAATATATTAGATCTAGTGCTGTGACTTTTTGTTGATTCTAATGATTATAAGGAATTGTTGATTCTATGTAATGGTTACGATCGCGGTGTTGACGAAAGCAAACTATTGTTGGAAATAAATTTTATTAAAGTAAATCACATATTTTCAATCAGCACCCCTTTTCTAATATTTAGCTACGAACAAATGTTTTTTTGGAGGTCTAAGGATTGCGGGATATAGTTTCTAGGATTATAACTTTTAAACTGTGATGTAAATGTTTCAAAATAATGTTTCTTTTACTATTTATTACAGCTTTTACTAAATATTGAAAAAATACACGTAGCTACTTTGCCAAAAGGCAATGACACTCAATTCTGACAATAAGGATATTTCCTAGATAACAAGCCAAAATAATACGAAGCAATAAAAAATTGCATTGATTTATTCTATAATAATATTACACACAAAATAACCAAAAATCACCAATCAACCACAAACAAATATATAAGCATTTAAAATTAATCAATACAAATAAATAATTTTTAAGTCTAATACAAAAATATTTTAACAACATTAATCACTTTTGCTGCAATCTGATAAACTCTTTTTCATTCTCAAAGTGAAATTAGGAACAGTCAAATCGTCCTTATCGGACGTGGAATGATTTTTATTGGAATTCGAGGTCACTTTTACAGACGATAGGTCATCCGCATTACTAAATAGACCATTAGATAAATTAGAACTAGAGCTGGAATGGTAAGTCATAGACTTGAAGATCTGAACGGGCGTGGAAGTTCGTGCTCTGTTACCGCTGCGCACGCTCTCTGCAGAATTATCTGTACGGGGCATGTGTTCAGAGTCCTTCATATCTTCGGGCATTTTAGTCTCAAATAAAGAAACAAACTCATCCGCAGTTTCGTCTCTATGAGACTTATTTGTAAATGTTATTTTCTTTGCTAATTCGTTCGTCAAAAAATCCTTTACTGTCATTGAGTTGGTTAGTGAGGTTTGTTGTTGTGCGTTTTTTGAATTAAAATTTACCGTTCGCCTGTTCTCTGGTTTTTTAGTAACGTTTAATATTGAAGACACGGAATCCGTCACTAAAACTGGAATATCTTGGTTCGTAAATGATTTTAGTTTAAACTGTGACAAACTGGAACTTGATGTATTTGTTGACGAAGAGAGTGCCAAACGTTCTTTTGTTTTCTTTAAAGTGGAAGACGCCCATCCCATACCTAGTTTCTTAAATGCCATTTCTAAATCGGGATTTGATGAAAGGCTTAACGAATCTGAGGTTTCACCTACATTTTCTTTGTTTTGAAAGAAAACACTAGATTTCTTATTGTCTTTCTTAACCTTGGATAAAGCTAACAACGATAAGGTAGATTCTGAGGACACGGATGTAGAATTTACATTAGAGGCAGTATCAAACTTAAACGGTTCTCTTATAATTTTCCTTTTTAGCAATTCAGCAATAACATCAGGTAAGCTACCATCAGAGTGTAAAGAACTTATATCTTCAGTCACCACATCATTAGCAATATCTTCGAGATTGGAAGCTTCATCAAATGCGATATTACATTTCTTCACATGCTCTTGAAAAGTAATAAAAGGTTTTAACATAATATCGTTAAATTTATTTATGTCTATTACTTGTAATTTAGAATCATCAGATGATTCGCTTTGCCGTGTAGGTACGTTAGCATTACTTCTAAGTAAATCCGGGTCTTTTTTGGAATCTTTTATCTCTGAACTGTGAGCTTTGCTTATTTCCTGCTTAGCAGTTTCGTCAATAGTTTTATTAGAATCATCAGACCCGTCATCCTTGTTATCACGCGGCAATCGTACACTCGGTAAGGAATCAACTTCTAAAACAGTAGATAACTCGTGTGGGATTATATTGTCATGCCCATTTCTCAAAGTAATGCGAGATAAAGCAGGAGGTGGTCTTCCACGGCCTAATGTCGTTGTATTCTCCAAATTCTTAAACTGAGACTGTGAGTTTATTTTCTTTGAAAATACTAAATTTTGCAAATTAGTAGGCTCAATTGTTTTAAATGCACTAGGTTTTGGAATATCGTTCAAAAAAGGTACAAAATCTGTTGTGTCAGTTGTTACATTTCTTTCGCCGGGTTCTTCAACAGTGCTGACAGTCATTGGGGATGATGTTCTTGATGTTTTGCCTACATCAAGTATTTGTGTTGGAGTTAAGATGCGATGTAATTTCTTATCTGATTTTTGATCAGAATCGGATGAGCTATTATCAGATGTTGAAATTTGACTGTAAACGAGAGATTTATTTTTCCTTACTTCCTCTAACACCTTAGCGAGATTCGATAATCGTTTTGTACATTTCTCCGTTAGGTCAGCTATTTTCTCCATATTTTGCAATTTGTCTTCTGCTAACTTAATCAAATTTATTTCTGCTTGACTAGTTTGCGTTGCTGTAGCAATTGGAATTTCTAAATTGTGTTGTAGATTTTGTGAAATTAAATTGTTGTCTGTGTCTGAAGATGATGTTGCTAATGAGGACTGATAGTACGGCAATGTATTTGTTTCTCTTCTTGGAGGAATTTCCACTTTGTGATCATTATATTGTCCACAGTCTTGATTTGTTTTAATGTCATTTTCAAGAGCAGTAAAATTTCTTTTAGTTGTCATATCTGGAGTAGTAGACGAATTTGTTGGATATACATTACCTTGTTGCTTAGGTGTTGGTGAAATTTTGCTGCGGCCGTTCGGTTTTCCCTCTATCGAACTTTCACGCAATGCATCTCCTTTCATAGGAGACCATGATGATGCAATATTACCAGAGGAACATTTTGGTGGAATGTGGATCTTGCTATTCTGCAGATTTTTTGATATATTTAATGATTTTACTTTATGAACCGTTTTTTTGCGGCTATATCGCGAGGCACGTACGTTTCTTCTAGTAAGACTATTTTGTGTATAATGGGCCTTACCGAGAGAGTGTTCACGCTTGTCTTTATTCTTTCCATTTATAATTTGTTGTTTTAATATATCTTTTATTTGTTCAAAAGATATTTTATTCTCCAAAGGCTTGTTCTTATTCATATTATTTGTAACATTAATAATAGAGCTACCAGGAGTAGTTACAGCACTACAGTCTTGATCAGCAACTTCTATAGCTTTCAAACTTTCTTTATTCAATGCTAATAATTTATTAACATACTTTTTAAGGACAGGATTTAGATCGGAACGAGTAATATTTTTACGTATGTCGGGATATACTTGGTTATTTTTACAAGAGGAAGCAGCACTTGGGTTTGGATGCAATCCAACACTTTTAGATGGTTTATGGTTGATTTTGCTATTATGATGTTTCTGCTTGTGAATATGGGATTTCACAGACGTGCTAAATCCCCCGTTTTTAGTCTTTTTTATCTTGTGGGAACACATATTTCCGCTTGATTGACTTCTAGCTGTATTTGGAGGAGTGTCTAATTTATTTCCATACCTTGTCTGTTTCTTATAGCAATCATGTGGTTTTATTTTATTGTTAATAATCTTTTTTGCATGAGTACATTTCTTACATCTGCAACCATCGTAACCTTCACTATATTCCTGTTCTGACATATATCCATGTCTATTTAAGATTTGCATAGTATCATACTTTTCTTCATCAGTCATGCGGTAATCTTGTTTCAAAAATTGAGGTAATACTAGTTCCGGAGGACTCATGTAAGCAGTGGATGTTGATGAGCTCATGTGGAAAAATACAGGCCTGTGATTTGGTGAACTCAAAGTAGTCTGAGTGTAGGTTGAAGTGGCAGGTCTCGAAATAGGATCAAGTTTCGGTACATGATTAGGAATGGCATAAGACATTTGAAAAGATGTATGTACTCCTTTATCTACCAATTTTTTTTGTTGATTATTCTCGTTTTGAGCATTAACATTTTCACATAAATCATTTGGACGTTTTTCAGATTCTTGAATGCATATGTTTTCTGGATTAGCTAAAGTGGGTTCTTTGTTGTTAGTTATTTCTGGTGTAGGTTCTTGGTTATTACTATTTCTATCATTTGTATTATCGTCCTTATTTTCTTGTGTTATCTTAGGTGTTTCAACTGTTACCTGTTGTGACACTTGGCTAGCACTTGGAACTTCCTTGCCAGATGTTTGGTCTACTGAAGATTGCTCCTCATTTTTGTCACTCAGTCCGTCTTTCTTTCTAAGCTGAATAACAACTTCATAAGCATCATCTTTAAGGAAACCTGAAGCACCGATGTAAAACTTACCTGCTTCTTGACCAACATTGTCAATTAGTTTGACGTAACCACCATCTGGCAATACGCTATTGGCTTTGTCATTGGTTGCTGTTTTGAATGAATTAATAGACGTAGCCACTGAAGCTGCAGATTTTTGGACAATTGGCGGATTATTATCACTAGACTTTGATGGTCCTGTACAGCCACATTTGCAGGAAACGCAACTATTTGAAGACCTAAAAAGAATAAGTTTTAATTACTCATTTGTAAATTAAAGTCACAAGTTCAAAAATGGACAATTATTGTAACCTTGAAGTGTCCCCATTCTTCAAATGAGAATTCGCATCTGAAAAATAAAGAATATACAATTTACAAGCGTGCGTATATTTATTAATTTCGTAGGGAAATGTTTATTTAAAGGTATACATACTCTTGTCACGTGGCTGACCTTCGCTACAGCGACAATGTTTTCTGCTATGTACATATTCATCAACTGCTGTGTCTCCAGACTGACTGTGCATTACATGTGTAGACATGGATGTGATGTTATCCCTATGAAATAAATTTTGTTTTTATAATATACAGTTTCACACGAAATTAAAATAACGTAAAATAACGTTTGATTTAGTGCCACCACAAACAAACAAACTGACAAAATTATAAATAAGATGATGATGATACCAATCAGAACGAATGTGAAACAACCCTTACAGGAAATCACTTAGAATATATAAAACTTAAAAATTTAAGAATAGTTATAGAATATTATACATTTATTATTACCACCAAGCTGTTTGAGCAGTAGTGCCTTGCCACATTTCCAAATTAGTGGCATAACAGCTCATTACGTTGTAAGATAGCCTGCAGGATAGGAAGAGGGATTAGGATTGGATAAGATTGTTAGGACACTATTTAAAGAATTAGAATACTTACCCATTCTCAGTCACTGTCTTGTAGATACCTGAGAAATGAGATAATTTATTACAGCTTTCCAAAAATACATATGTGAAAATTATGATATAAATAATTCAACTCATTCTTGCACATCAAGCTTTTTAGGGTTTCGTGCCCAAAGGGTACCAGCGTAACTTCTTGGTCTAAGCAACAGAACCCCATTACAAAGCTTACGCCGTCTGTCTTTCTAACCTACCTTTAAAGGGCTTAATAGGTAGCTGGATGAGATTATTACAGAATATATTTTATTATGGCGGATACCAGCAAATAACAAAAAATACACCAAATTCAGGCGTGTGGGTGCGAAACCCTCGTTGGGCGAGTCGACTGGTGTTTTTTATAGCATAAGCCGGAATGATAGTAGGACATGAGAATAACGTGGACGTGTTGCCGAATTGACCGCCCTATTTTTAATTTTAAAAGTTTAAATATTATCTGAAGATAAAAAAATAACGTTTGATTTAGTTTTTAATGCCACAATGAGCGATACAGCGTGCAACTGCCACCTGGCCGCTTAGCATATGCTCACAATATACCTATGTCGTACGCGAGTGCGAAAACTCGATATCAACTAATTTCGCATGTGTACTGTAACGACATAGTTATATGTATATGTTAAGCCTGGTGATGAACGTGGTCACAAATACATCACGGATCTTTCAAGAGACCCTCTACCCTTTAATCGCATATTCCCAAAGAGATATGACATGAAAACGGAAAACGTTAGACTCTATTTATGTTTACGATTACAACTCCTAACAAGGCCGAAGGACACAAAAAATATTTTATATAAAGGTAAAATTATGGTATTATCTATACCTACGTATACTGCAATTTTAGAATACTTTGAAATACTAAACAGTAAATAAGTGAGTTTCATTAAGTAAGAAAGTCACATTGTACAACAACAATTTAATTACCTTCATTTAGTCCATTTAATTGTTCAAATGTGCTAGTTTTGTTTTCAACATCCTTAGGTGGCTTCCCATGCTGCTCCATTGTAAATTCAGTGCTACCAATATTTCGTTTCTTATTATTGTCAATAGAATTTAAAGATTTTAAAATATTCTGCATCAACTTTTCCTTTTTCCTACACTTTTTGTCACTTTTGGAGTCCAAAATCTTGTAGATTATGATCCTTTCGGCATCTGACAGCTCCCTTTCTTTTTCAGCCCTTGCATCTTTCGGATCGAGTCTGATGTTTTCAATAGAACTGCTTTCAGATGCGTTCGAAGAGCAATCTGTGACGTCACTACTATTTTTTTCTATTATGACTGCTTCAACCCTTTTCGTTTGTTTATCGGAAGTATCTTTAGTAGGTGGAGTGTGCCTATGTCTAGACCTGTACTCATGGTAGCTATCAACTTTGCTGAATTTTACTGTATTGCCTGACTTGCCCCCTTTTACTGTCGTAGGGATTGTGTGTATCGCGAGACTGCCGTCGCTCTCTGGTACTGGCATCCAGGAGTATTGAAAATCTCTATAGTCAGAGTCATCATCCATGATCTTAACTGGTGATTTTGTTTTGCTTCGACCTTTCTGTAAAAGTATAAATAATAATATACCAAAAGTTTTTAACTACTACAAGATTTCACACTGTCAGTACGAAAAATATTGAAGTTAAAAAATCTAAAATATATTTACTGCACAACTATGTTTTTGGCATTCTTTTTCAATTTTCTTATATTCTTGCTGAAGTTTTTGTTCACGATTGTCTTTCTGCATTTGTTGTCGATGTTCGTCCATATATGCTTTTCTCTGAAAAACCAATTACCAATTTAAAATATTGATTACTATAATAACCCTGTTTTTTATAGTAGAATCAGCCAAGTGAGCATGAGTCATCCGATGGTTAGGGATCTCCTCTACCCATGAATAATAAAGAATCATGTATGTGTTCTACCCTAAATGCCATGGGATTGGGAAGGAGGCGCGGAATATTTGGGCCTCCGGATATTTCAATCATTATAGGAAACGCAACAACAAGCTGCCACTTCACGTCGCTTTTGTATAAGACAGTTCTACTACTCTATTTGAGCCAACTCATTCTTCATTCATTCATTGGTTTTACTTTTGACTACCAAAAACATGCAAAACATAATCAATCTTATACATACAATAGGTCTTTCCTTATCTTTAGGTAACGAATTTAGAAAGTTGATAGTATCTTTGTATTCCTTCTCAACATTTTGTTTAGTCATTGCAACTCTATGCCTCATTTCATGATATTTTTTCTGGTTTTCTATATGTTTAGAGTTGTCAAGGATTGTTTCTCTTCTAGCTTGGGAGTAAGCATCGTCGTCATTCGGTTGATCTCGGACCACAAGCCCCTCATCTCCACGAACATCCCTCGTGTCACGTGTGGAGTGGTTGTACATTGTGACAGATTTATTTTTAGTTATTCCACTATCAACAGCAGTAGACTTCGAGGATTTTTCGGTATTGCTTTTGACTGTGAAATAAAATAAAAAAGTATTACTTATCTAGTTACAGGAACAACAATAGACATTGCAATATTTAGCAAATCGATTCCATGAAATGAGCAAAATGAATAATGAATTTAACTCTTTTATCATTATGTTACTAGTGTGATTGAAATGGTAATAAAATTAAAGTTATGTGCTCAATCACACTAATATGTAAAAAATTAAGGTTGCCTAAGTACAGAACTTTGATTGTAATACTGCATATTTATAGGTTCGTACCGACGACAGAATACATTATTAAGGTACAATTAAAAAGCACCAATAATGAGGTAGCGTTTTTAAAAACTAGTAAAATTATAATAAATATTTGTATATGCGATAGCAGATTAGGAGAAGCTGGCATTATACCCAGTTCCAAATTAATATATTAGCAATTAAATTAATTTACGCTTCAAACACGGCGAGCCTCGTGGCGCGGCCGCAAGCATTGCTTTGTGTTACCAAACAGTTTTTGGTGGAGCGTTGCATTCGATGTTGAATAGGTGAATGTTACCAGAATGCAAATAAATTTGATAAACGATATCAAATTTAAATGAAATTAGAAAAAACGTCTTACTGATGAAATTATTTATGAACATTTAATTAAGTTGTGCTCGCAATAGACTGTATAAGCTTCAAACATATAAATAATGCATTTCATAGATATAATGATGTATTAAAAAAACCTAACACTGGCTGCCCATCACCATGATAAACCCCTGATAATGATGATAATAATGCATCTTACGTGATGCAGCTTCTAATTATCTCAACATTGATAATTTATGAATAAAATGATTTCAAAAATGTTAGTCTACAAATGATTGTAAGTTTTTCAAATTGATATCATGGAAGCTTAGTCAACTTTAATAGTTTATAATCCTTACAAGTCCTTTGGAAAACCCTATTTCTTCTGCTATTAGCTCCCCTAAACACTGGACTTGGTGGTGAGTGCTTCTCCACAGATCTACATGAGCTAAAAATCTTATTACCCTGTGAATTAGTTGTATGAATATGTTTATTTTTCGAATTATCATATGACACACTGTGTGAGCAAAATCCACAATGTTGCTCTGCTTGCCATGATGGAACGGGAATAAGTTGTTCATCTAGCACACAACATGCATTAACCACAGTACCTTCTGGTCTTGACGGTCTCGTACGAAGAATAGTCTCTTTAATACTAAGTAGATCTTCTGATGGTTTCTTAGGAGCAGTGGTACTTGTTTCTCGTAATCTAAGGACTCTGTTCTGTAAATATTCTGAAACTACTGTCAATGATGGCTTAATAGGTACTCTTTCTTCATTTGTTATGCGTCCTCGCAAACTTGAAGGCATCTCTTCACTCAGGGCAAACAAGTCCAGCCTCTTGCTTTTGTCCGATCTGCTTTCTATGTCTGCTTTTGGGGTATCATCTTTTGGTAAAGCAAGTGTTGGTATGTTCGGCTCCCATTCTGGTTCATTTAAGTCCCACTGAGTTGCCATGTCATTCGTTACAGGTTTATCTTTGTCCTCAGCATTTTCAGCATGATTTTCATTTTCTTTGGAATTTTCTTCAACAATGGTGGCTTTATCTTGGTTATCTCCAGTTTTGTTTATCAACTTGTTACCAATGGCAGTTGTTTTTTCTCTACTTATCTCATTTGCTGCTTCCCTGTAATTCCAACACTTATTTTATAAAACTCTGATTATTATCTATAATTGCATTTCTAATTTTAATTCTTATATTATTATTAGATTACAGATTACTATAAGCTCCATAATAATTTCTGTAACATGTAAGTATACTGCATCTTCAAACTAAATGAGCAATAGTGAACATTTTTATTTAATTCCACCAAGTATGGCTATCTGAAATTCGTTTACTAGCACATAAATATTGAGCAAACTTGATAAAACTAATATGAAATAAATAAATACATTAGTCACACACATAGTCCTGACTAGGTGTATCTATATAGTGGGTATCAGGAACTACAATGGATGTGCGCTCCCACAACGCCCAGACCCAAAACAATTATTGTGGATCACAGAAACATTAATCTCAGTACGGGAATCAAACCCATGGCCTCTCACTTCACATCCAGCTACTGGCTCACTGTGTCACATAGTCATAATAGTCAAGCAACATTACCTGGCTTGTGTTTTTCTATCTAATATTTTTTTTTGTTCATTTAATTTTTCTTGTTTCTTTCTCCTCAACTCAGCAGCTGCCTCTCTGCCACGTAATTTAGAAACATCTACTTTTCGCACTTCATCTGAAAAGAGATAAAAATATATCACAAATATTTGTATCACTAAAATGTTTAAGTTTAAAAACTATTTTGTAAGTAGCAAATTTTAAGAGAAGTATGAATAAATATTAAAATTGATTCCTTTTTACAAATAAATGGAAGGCTGCATACCTATATAAACATGATAAAATTAATCTGTTGCATAAAAAAATAATATTTGAACTGTAATAATTTTCATATTGTTTTAAAGAATCACTTCATTGGTCTTGTAAAACATATTAAAGATACTACATATTAAAGCTGAGGGCTATGAGGTACGAGGTTCGATTCCTAAGTTGGGTGACTACAGTTTGTGTTTGAGTTTTGGAAAAAAAAAACTTGGTAAAAGTATACTTGGAATTTGTGTCCGGCATAGCTCTATCATGTCATGGGACAAAAAGAAGCTTGGAAAAATGTGAGTGGACTAGTTGCACCTCTGCCTACTTCTTCGGGGATATAGACGTGAGCTTATTTTAAACTGCTATGTTTTAAAAATACTTTTGATGAATATCTACCTTGTTCTTTAAGTTCAGAAGCACTCCTGTGACTGGCGCCAACATTTTCAATGCCTTTAGAGTACAAATCTTCTAATTTTTTCACAAGCTCACCCTGTCGCTGCAAATATTCTTTCTGCTTCTTTACATCGAGGTCAACGACCTGCCGCAACTTTTCGACTTTTGCACGTTGTCTTATTTTTTTCGCAATGTCCTTTGACTGTTCCCTCACCTACAATAATTCGTTTCCGGTTAATTTGCGTAATAGTAAATGATCTGATAACATTAAAAATGATAATAAAGTAATCACTTGCTGTAGTCTCAGTTTACGTCGCCGGATAAATTCAGTTGTTTTCAAAGCCTCGTTTTCGGAAGTCATTCTGACTTTTTTTGTGACCTATAAATGTCATTTGTAATTGAAAACAAAGAAGGATATTAATAAGATTTGGTATAAAGTATTCAAAGCTCAAACAAAATTCAAAAAATACAAACAAAACGACTTTTTGACAAATACAATTTTTCTTTCTTTTATATTATGTATTTTATGGCTCTGAATACTTGTCTTTTGAGAGTTTAATATTTGTTTCCATATTGCATGGGTACTTTGACATTTCATTAATTTCATTATTCTATGTAGGTATCTTACAAAAATATTGAAAAAACGCGATTTTATGCGAAAGAGAATCTGAATTAACTTTTGAATATTTCGAAAACACTACGATAAAACTTAGCTTTTGTATCCCAAACACACTGTAATTTTTTGGATTTAAAATATTTATTTTTGCACCTTATTTTGACTTAATATCGAAAAAGCAGCTAAATTTTCAAACGAAAATTCTCACGTCAAGTTTCTCACGAGTTTCTTGTTCGTTGAAATATCTACTTTCTGATGGTGTAAAAAAATATATACATTACTATGGTAAATGTGCATTCTGTGATTTGTCAATATCCACCACTAGCGCAGTATTATTACCTATACTGTTTTAAAGAATATTATTACATGTAATTAAAACTGAGGTATATTTTACGGCAAATAATCTTTCACTTTCTGTTATTTTCCTTATTCTATTGGAATACATGTATTGGAATACATATACATATGTATATTGTGTCATACATGGAACACATGTATGGCACAATATACATATATGGGAGCGCAGCGACAGCCTCCGTGGCACAGCTGGGAGTAGACGGCTACGAAGCGAGAGGCAGTCGGTTCGATTCCCGCACCGTGATAAATGTTTGTAGGATTAACGAATATTTGTTACGGTCCTGGGTGTTGTTGTGTTGTGGGTCCGCAAGACCCTCGTAGTTACTGATACCCACGATACAGGTTTAACCTTGTGTGGGGTCAGAACTAAGTATGTGACTTATGAGTATATACAATATATACAACTAGCAGACCCGGCCACGCGTTGCTGTGGCTAAGGTATAAATGTTAAAGTATACTGTAGAGACTATCCCGCCCACACACCCGCCACTGTAACTCCTGTGCACCAGGATCAACAGTGGCACGCATTTTGTTGACACCGAGCAGTGAAGCTCGGCGAGTCTCTGGGAATGCCTAAATGTCTTTGTCCCGCAACGAAATTAATCAGATAGAAGGTTAGGGAGGAGTTGGAAATATTAATTGTCCACTTCCCTCCATAGCAAAGCGGGAGACAAAATAATGAATTGAGGAGGTATTAACCTCAAGTGTAAAGTATACTGTAGTAAACTATTCAATAAAGTATGCGCCCTCTATTGAATACTTACTCAATCCAGCCGATTAATTACTTTACACCGTCATCTGTTAGAATCTGTGGAACTCACAGATAATTAAAATAAATAATTTGCAATAAAAAAAATATTGCAACTATAAATTATTGAGATATAAACTATCCTATCTCTCAAGTTGGAGCAAGCTGCACATCATTTGCAAAACTTAATCAAAATCGGTTCAGTAGTTTAGGAGTTCATCGCGGACAAACAACATGATACGAAATTTTTATACATATATACAATATATATACATACAATATACAATACAATATATGTGACTATTGAGTGTATTTATTTATTTAAAAATATCTCATATGGCTGTTTAGTATATACTCTGCATCCCGCCCTGAACCGCAACCGTCCCAAAACTAGCTGATCAGCTAAGGCCTTGGGTGACTGAAAAGTAAAAAGGGGCGTGAGTCTTGCTTTTATATTTTACATACTTACAATACTTATGATTGTGTTTGCGTATAGTACTAATTTAATAATACGGCTCATTAATTGTTTTATTGCAGTTTACGTTAAACTTTACTTACAAAATGACATTGGTTCTTGGTAGTTAAAAAAATACTTCAATTAAAATATTTTTATTAAAGTAACAAATTGTAAAAATTAATAAATCTACTTATTCAAAACATTGTGTAAACTTATTTTTATTTTGAACTCACTGTTCGATTATTACAATATAATTAGGATACATATTTATGTAATAATATTTTATACATCCGTTTATCCAACAGCATTTGCCGCGCCGGAAGCTGCACTAGCAGACTGTGTACCTGAAGCGACGCTATTTATAGCACTCGTAGTATCGGTAACTGTAGTGACACTTTTTACAACATGAGAATCGACTACGTGTCCAGCCGCTCCTGTGACACTCGAGGATTCGGCAGCTGCAGCAGCTGCTTGGCTGCCTAAATCCCCATTAAAAGTGCCACTTACTACCCCACCAACGGTACTACCGGCAGTTCCTATTGCACCAGTGCTACTGGCTCCACCGACTACGTCAGTAGCGCCTTGGGCACCTGCGGCACCAACTATACCGCCCGCAACACTACCTCCTAAAGCCCCGGCAGCGCCTACAGCTCCTGACCCAGCTATTCCGCCGGCACTTTCTAGCGCACCACCTACATTTCCGGTTCCATCTATTCCAGCAGCATCTGCCACAACTCCCGATGCAACTGCGCCTGCCGTACCAGATACGCTTCCCGAACCCCCAATTGCCCCTGAACCTGCAATACCACCGGCTACTCCTAACACGCCTGATATTCCCCCAGAGCCCGCTACTCCTCCAGCAGCCCCTAATACCCCTGATCCTCCTATGCTACCGGCGGCTCCTAATAGGCCTGCCGCCCCTGCAGCCCCTGAGCCTGCAATTCCACCAGCGCCAGTTACACCACCCACTATGTCTCCCGCACCTTGTAAAACTCCTGACCCACCGACACCACCAGCAGCCCCTAATGCTCC
Source organism: Amorpha juglandis (assembly GCA_949126905.1). NCBI lineage: Eukaryota > Metazoa > Arthropoda > Insecta > Lepidoptera > Sphingidae > Amorpha > Amorpha juglandis. Next base: position 5,447,862 of record OX421368.1, read on the forward strand.
CGAGGCACCTATGCCACCAGCGGCCTCTAAGGCTCCAGCCACTCCTGCAGCACCTGCTCCTGTAATCCCCCCAGCGCCAGTCACATCCCCAACTATGCCACCTGCACCTTGTAAAACCCCTGAGCCACCGATCCCGCCAGCAGCTCCTAATGCTCCAGATGCACCTATACCACCAGCGACTCCTAAAGCTCCAGCCACTCCTGCTGCTCCTGAGGCAGCAATTCCCCCAGCGCCAGTCAAACCCCCGACTGTGTCACCCGCACCTTGTAAACCTCCTGAACCACCGATCCCGCCAGCAGCCCCTAATGCTCCAGATGCACCTATACCACCAGCGACTCCTAAAGCTCCAGCCACTCCTGCTGCTCCTGAGGCAGCAATTCCCCCAGTGCCAGTCACATCCCCAATTATGCCACCTGCACCTTGTAAAACTCCTGAGCCACCGATCCCACCAGCAGCCCCTAATGCTCCAGACGCACCTATACCACCAGCGGCTCCTAAAACTCCAGCCACTCCTGCAGCTCCTGAGGCAGCAATTCCCCCAGCGCCAGTCAAACCCCCGACTATGTCACCCGCACCCTCTAAAACTCCTGAACCACCGATACCACCAGTAGCCCCTAATGCTCCCGTTGCGCCTATGCTACCAGCAGCCCCTAATGCTCCCGTTGCGCCTATGCTACCAGCAGCCCCTAACGCTCCAGCCACTCCTAGAGCCCCTGATCCTGCAACTCCCCCAGCGCCAGTCACATCCCCAACTATGCCACCTGCACCTTGTAAAACTCCTGAACCACCGATCCCGCCAGCAGCCCCTAATGCTCCAGATGCACCTATCCCACCAGCGGCTCCTAAAGCTCCAGCCACTCCTGCTGCTCCCGAGGCACCTACTGCACCCGCGACGCTGCCTGCCGCTCCTATTGCAGCTGAACCTCCTATGCTACCAGCAGCTCCTATACTAACGCTGCCTCCAATGCCGCCACCACCGTTTATACCTCCAAAAACTCCATTGTCTCCTTGGTAGTTTCCACCGCCATGGCCATCGTGGTGGTTATTGCCAGGATAGTATCCCCCATTTCCTCTACAAGATTGTGTTGCTGTGTAGATCAAGGCGTTCACCAATTTCATAATGACTTCTTCGCTAAGACCTCCATTGGCAGGAGTGTCGTCATCGAGGCTTTTTAGAAGTTGTAGTAATGCTCCGAGCTCCTCGATAGCTGTGCGACAGGATTCATATTCGCACTGCGGCACTGGCGATGCTGATAACGTTGTTGTGGTGCTGGTAGGTACGTAGGCGTACGTCCGTATACGCCCTACGTAGGAATGTGATACCTGAGGATATTAAAATACAATAAATTACATTATAAGAAACCATTTAGGACATTTAATATTTTGTTTTCATCGTTTTGACTCACCAACAATAGACTTTTAATATCATTTGGATTATAAAATAATGTATTATAATTATGATCTAGTTATAGTTAACCCATCGAATATTCAGGCCTTTTTCGGTAGCGTCTGCGTGTTACGCGCTATGCTACAGGTCCAGCATGAATGGGCCGGCTCGACCGAGTCCTTGCCACTGTTTTATATTAACACCGATATGATAGCGGCATTTTCGTACGTGTGAGTTAAGTATCCGGAGGCCAAAATCCCCCATCCCAATTCCTTCCCAAGGTCGATGACGTGTCTTTGTCTTTGATGAATCCTTCTAGTATTATGGGCGTTCATGGGCGGTGGATTTTTCACATACTCGTTTGCCATGATACACTAGAAAAAAATCGTTCTTTTAACTTTTCCACACGAAAAACGTTATCTAAAACTTTTCACTGTATAACGAATTTATTGAAATATAATTAAAAATAATATAACACATACCCCGCAAACAAAGGCAATCACAAGGAAACCGAGAAGCACATCCATATTTGAATTTTTTGAAATAAACACGTACAAATAAACGCAGCCTTTATATAAATTTTGTTGATTGCCTCACACATTATAACATATATACGTAAACTATGTTATATATTTCGTAAATAGGTGTCAGTGGCACTGGGTATAACTTGATAAAAAATATATTCAAGCAATAGTCACGTAGCAAAGCCTGATAATGTAACAAATAAAAAGCATGACGCCTGTTGGGTTTCAATATGAAACTTGTATGTATTTTGTCAGACTACACAAAGGAAATAATAATATTATGATATGCCTGAAAGGGTATTAGGAAGGCTACAGTAATCAGTATTGACTTTTCATAGGTACGCATCGGGGCTACGACACTCAGCAGGGGTTAGGCTATTGCGACTTGCAGCAGTGTTATGGAACACATCTCGCCACCTGGTATACGGATATCACCTGCAATCTACGCAAACCAGCCGTGACGTGTAAAAAAAGATATCACTAATATTTTTATAACCAAGACAAAAAAACAGTTTCTCAATTCATCTATAATTATATCTATTTTAATGTATATTACATGTCATATTCCTATTTTATGTTATATGTCTATTTTAATGTATATTACACATAACTCCGGCGAAATTGGGGCCGATTTGAAGGATTATTTTTGTATTCAATGTGTTTACTGTGTTTCACAGTAGACTACTCACCTGCTGCTTTACGGAGCAGCAAAAAATATAATTATAATAAAAATTATATGATTTGAGACAAATGTTTGTGTGATCCACAAATATTTGTTTCGGGCCTGGGTATATCGTCAAAACATCAGGCAGACGACTGGTCATAAAAACTACAAGGCAAATCTTTCTGTAACATAATATATTAAAAAGCATGTTATGCCGATCCCACTGCGAATAGGATAATGACAGGTGGATGAAGAAGATATTTTTTGTATACACTTAAATGACGAGACGAGCAGATCGTGCGTCCGATAGTTAGCGCCATGTCTTACCGTAAACAGTAGATTATTATTATTATATTTTATAACAGAAGCCAGCAAATAAGCAAGTAGGTCACTGATTAAGTAAGTCATCACCGAATATGAACACTACAATATCCGAAGCATCATTAATAATGCATATAGCCTATACCTATGCATATAACCTATCTCAGCATGGGAATAAGCTCGGCGAATCGTAGGTGTACTAGTTCCGCCCCTGCCCATTCCTTCGGGGAAACAGGCGTGAGCTTATGTCCCATGTGTGTACCTTTAATATTCTGTAAATTATGTATAAAGCCTCATGGCCAACACGATTATATTACAAGATTCACGTTTGTAAATATTTACTACGTATAACTTGATTTTGCATTATAATTAAAGATTTAATAGCACGCTATGGATACTGGTCCGAAACAAAGACGGGAAATAAATCCCCGTTTTAAAGCAAACCTATTTTCTATTCTTACATTTGGGTATGTCATTGTACCTATTACTTCTATTACTTTTAAAAGCAGCGCCGTAGCAAGGGCCCATGGCAAGGTTACGATATTGCACCCTTTAAAGGTCGAAAGTGTTAGAATAAAAATCGCGTGACTGGTTGCGGTCCTAGGCCCCTATGCTGTAGATTATGAGTAGAATAGCCATTGCAATAAAACATGTTTAAACAAATTACTATTACTGAGATGATGTAGTGTTAATGAAAAGTGATTGACTCATCTCATTGTTAAACTATAATAATTATAGCGATACAGAAATTATAATAACCCTAAAAATATACCCTTTTTTATCTGGTATGCTGGCTATAGTCCTCATGGCTGAGGCTCAAGGTGCGATTACCACAAAGAATCCTAACAAATATATGACTTTCTTATGCAATTGTGACTAGGTAGATATTACTCGATCTAGGTATTACGATATTACATATTACGGTAATCTATGTGGTAGGCAATATTGTCTGCACGTTCCTAGTAATAAGTACAAGTTGAGGAAAAATAATTGGGATTGGTGAATATTTAATCTTGATACAAGTAATGTTTTTTTTTTATCCTGGCTCGGCAAAGTGACTACGCTACACCTGATGGTAAGTGTAGCGCAATCCAAGAATAGTGTCGACCAACGACAATGTGTCCATCGTAGGTCGGCAAGATCATGCCGGCCTGCCAAAGGGCCAAGGGGGAGGGAAAGGAAAAAGGGATGGGAAAAGGATAAGGATCAGGGGAAAGCCCCCTGGGGAGAACCGGATATATGGCTGACCCTGAAACGCGACCCGCACAAGGTGGGCCACTATGGTAGGTTTTAGCACCAGTGTACGGTGGTCGCTATCCGGTCGGATACAAGTATCCTCACACCAGCCATCTCCAACTACCAGCAATGTTAACTAGTTATGACCAATTTAACGGACCAGTCAGACATTTTGCCATGTTTCCAACTGTCATTACTTGCTAATCTATCGTAGTTAGAATTGCAAATATCTCGGTGGACTAAGTAATTATCAGAGTAACTGATTTTTGCATTCAGTTGGACATTGGAAACTTTCAAGCTCGGTTACATTCGAGATATAAAAGACGAAGACCTCTACGCACCACTACCGGAACATCGCTCTAGCCTTTTAGGTAAGACAGAAATAATAATATTAAATCATAAGGATAAAATATTATATATTATGTAACATAAACACAAGATATGGGATAAAGTATCAACCACAACTTTTACTTTACCCTAGCAAACAGCTCTAGCCTTAGGTGTGGGCAGTAGTTATCCTAGCATAGATAATCAGATAATCAAATTATCAATTGCTCTCATAATAATTACTAATAAGTAGGCACATAATGAATTAACAATGATATTTTTGGGATTGTGTATTTAATGTGATTTGTTTTCGTATTCATGTCAAAGGAGATGCGGTTCAAAAGGCTTGGGACCGCGAAGTACAAAACGCCCAACTCCTTGGAGAAGACGTAAAACCCAGTTTGTGGAGAGTTCTTTTTAAAGTATTTGGTACCGAAATTATGTCGTACGGCCTGGTACTTGCTGCGATGGAGTTTCTAATCAGGTGCTACATTACATACATAAGCTCATGCGTGTATTCCCGAAGGGGTAGGCACAGATACAACCAGTGCTTCCACGGTTTTCAAATTTCCATCCTATGACATGATGGGGAGCGAGCCTACTTCCGATCCCGGGTCATTTGTATTTCATAAATTAAATCAGGTATATAATAATCAAAATAACATGAGGCTCAACAACGTTTAATTATCTCAACAGGCTGCAGCAACCGCTCTTCTTGGGCCTGTTATTAAGATATTACAGCCCTATTCAAGAAATTAATAACTCCACGTAAGTTCTTTTTATTTTATTTTATGTAACGTTTCATAAAATTGTTATATTTATATGCCCCTTTGATTTTATGCAGAATGTTATGAAAACATGTCATGAGTCTAGGTAATCTAAAAGCTACAAATACAACCTATGTCCCCCAAATAATGTGACAGTACTGCTATTGACACCATCCTCAGATAATACCCGTACCTGTAATTTCAGCAACGGACATTCGTAACACAAAATTCTCCATTCATGTCTGTGATTGCATCCATGAACCGATTTGGTTCCAGTGTTTATAATAACCTTGCGATTCTTACATAAAAAACACGGATATCATCAGTATATAGTCTTTGTAGAAGCTTTGATTCTTTATCATAGCATTAATAATACATTAATTTACTGCAGATCTAATTTCACGTACATGTCGCGTCTATTTAACTACTACGATTCGAAAAGCAGCATTTCATGGGGCGAAGCCGTTTTTTTCGCATTTGGCATCGTATTCTGCAGTACCTTCAATATCATGGTACAACACCCATTCATGATGGGTGTTATGCACATAGGAATGAAAATGAGAATAGGCGTGTGCAGCCTTATTTATAGAAAGGCGCTTAAAGTCAGCTTGCAAGCGATGTCTGAGAGTAGCGCCGGACTCGTCGTAAACCTCATGGCAAACGATGTGAACAGATTTGATACAGGACCTTTATTTGCACATTATCTTTGGATAGGACCAGTGGAGACTGTGGTAAGTCCTTAACATTTGGTGTATGGTACTGGAGTTTCTGTATCCTATTAATGAATATTTGCAGTTGATGACGGTGTATTTGTATAAAGAGATGGGTATGGCAGCGATTTATGGATCACTAATTATTGCTGCTGTTGTTCCTTTTCAAAGTAAGTCTTCATTATTTCTCGTTCTAATATAATCACATTAGTGTACCTACATGTATTACTTTTACTTCTGACGTCATTAATTTGTGCTAAAGTATAGGAAATACTCTTTCCAGTATTTCTTGGTACAAGAACAGCACACTATAGAAGAGGAACAGCGTTGAAATCAGACGAAAGAGTAAGACTGATGAAAGAAATTATAATGGGCATGGAAGTAATAAAAATGTATACCTGGGAACAACCATTTAGAAAAATCATTGATATTGTTAGACGGTAAGAGTAAGCACATCGATACTACACGATTTATAATTTAACTTCAGTCTTATATTTTTTAAATTTACTTTTAGCCAAGAAATCTACAATATCAAAATGACGTCATATATTCGAGGTGTAATAATGTCTTTCATAATGTTTACATCTCGTTTTGGAATTTTTATCACTGTTTTGCTCTACGTCACTTATGTGAATCGCATAACCGTGGAAAATGTGTTCTTTCTAACTTGTTACTACAATATTACGAAGCAAACTATGACGTTGTTCTTTCCACAAGCTGTCGGCCAAGTAAAATCCTATTATTCTGTTCTATTTCTATTTAAGAGCTGTGTTCTAATACGCACTTATTACATTGTAGATAGCTGAAATGATGGTAGCAGTCAAAAGAATTAGAGACTATTTATTAAGTGAGGAATGCCATCTGCCACTGCGACGAATGCCTGAACAACCACCTATAATCCCACCAAAAAAACGCGTTACTATCCTTGGTATGTTGAAATTCCACGTAATTACTTACAATTCTCCGACAGACAATAATGATAAGCTTGATGAATACAACTATAATTTAGATCCCACACGTCCACATAAGGGCCGTAGTGCACATCCAGCAGAACCCAGTACATCTAGGGGAAAACCAAAGGACAAAGTCAAAGGTAAATTAGATTCTTTGATTCGACATCCTCATTCCTATATATTGAATAAACGATCTTTATTTTAAAGAACCAAACAAAAATGATATCGCAATAAAATTTGAAGAGGCATGCAGTCGATGGATTAAATCTTCTAACAAAGATGATGTCGCAGATATTAATTTGACGGTTTGTATATATACTTATGCTAATCACTTGTTACATATTAAACAGAGTTTACTATCTACCAGTAATTATGTTTAAGATTCATTGCGGTTCTTTAACCACCGTAATCGGAGCTGTAGGTTCTGGAAAATCCACTATACTCCACATGATACTAAGGGAGCTGCCATGTTCTTTTGGAAATCTGGACATCAATGGCGAAGTCAGCTATGCCAGTCAAGATCCTTGGCTCTTTGTTGGTAAGAATTCGTTAACCTTATTCATCAATTACTTGAAGCTTATCGTATCCATCGGTTTATTTTAGGTTCAGTTAGGCAAAATATTCTATTTGGACAACCTTTTAATAAGTCAAGATATATGGAAGTGTGCAAAATTTGTGCCTTGGAACGTGATATTTCGCTATTTCCACACGGTGACAAAACAGTGGTGGGAGAGCGTGGAGTTTCTTTAAGTGGAGGACAACGAGCGAGGATTAATTTAGCCAGAGCTGTTTATAAAGAAGTAACCACAATTTTTTGTGTAATAACTTTATCTAAAGATAATATGAGAATTAGTGTAACTATTGCTTTAACATTTTAGGCAGACATATATTTACTGGATGATCCACTTTCAGCAGTGGATACACAAGTTGCTAAACATATATTCGAAAAGTGTCTCAAAAGGTAGGTAACTAGATATAATATTTGGAACATAATAATATTACTTAAACAAATTAAACACTCGAATTATTATCAGGTTTCTTGGAAACAAAACAGTGGTTCTGGTAACACATCAGTTGCAATTCATAAAATTTGTCGATCAAATAGTAATCATGCACAAAGGTAGTGTACTAGCTGAAGGGGCTTTCGATGAACTCGATGTAAGAACAAATATACATAATAAAAATGTATTATATGATTATCTTGATATACCTGATATGCTTTAAATTTATTTATTTCAAAGGAAAAAGAACTAAAACTAATACAACTAATGAAAGATAAAGTAAGGGAAGTTCATGAGGGTGAAAATGTGTCTAGTATACAAAGTACTTCGATGCTTCAACCAAGTACTATGAGTTTGCATAGACGCGTATATTCTCTCATTTTCGACACAAGTTTTGCTGTGCGTATGATTCCACTTATACCACTAATATTTCAAATCGTCTATTTTTCTTATAATAATCATATTACAGGATCAAAAACTAGAAGCTGAGGTCCAGACAACAGGACGTGTCCATGGTTCTGTGTACAAGGAATATTTTCTTGCCGGTGCTGCGTGCCCTTACGTGTTCATGGCTTTCTTTATGTTCTTAGTAGCACAGTTCTGTGCTAGTGCTTGTGATTACTGGATCAGTAGTTGGTACAATTAGTTATTTTGCTATTTACATAAAGTAATAAAGGATATTTTAAACGAATTCAAAATATTATCCATAATACAATACTATAACCATAATAATAAATACCTGATGGTAATAAAAAACTATAAATTATTCAGTTATTCAAATCATAATGCATTAACATTGCAGGAGTGAAGTTGAAGATAAATTATCGGGCGATGCAACTATGGATCGTATTGTGTGGTCTAAACAAGGACTTATTAGAAAGGATTTTGTTCTTATATTTGGCATTATTACGTTGACAACTATTGCTGTTGCTTTGATAAGAGCTTTTCTGTTCTTTTCACTGTGTATGAAGAGTTCTATCAAGTCAGTAGTGTTATATGAGTTTTTCATTACTTCTATTGATACTTGTTTTATTGGAAACGTATATTTCTAGATTGCATGATAAGATGTTCGAACGCATATCACGATCTCCAATGAGTTTCTTCAATTTAAATCCATCTGGACGCGTTTTAAATCGTTTCAGTAAAGACATGGGTGCTGTGGACGAATTATTACCTCAAGCTATGATTGATTGCTTTCAAGTAAGTCCATATAGATGAAAGTAATATTAGAATGTAAATAGTTATTATTATCTAGTAAAATTGATATGTAGCATCACGTTCCAATATTTTCATACCTAATTTCAGATAATATTAAACTTATTTGGGGTAATTGTTGTGATATTGATGACTGACATCACATTGCTCATACCAATAGCAGCTGCTCTTATAATATTTTACATTTTCCGATTAATTTACATACGAACTACAGGTGCTGTTAAGAGATTAGAAGGAATCAGTAAGTGTCGGTTTTGTCGCATCTAGGTTCCCAACAATCTTTTAATAATATTTTATGTCTAAATAAACCTTACATTACTTTTGATCAATTTTTGTCATACCCCCGTATTCACAAACATTACTATGAGGTCTATTACTGTCCATGAACCCATAATGGCGATTCCTGTACACGTGATTGACCCTTTTTTGGCGCTAAACCCAAACGGATCAATCACGTAATACAGAAATCGACACTTAACAAAGAACTCACTTGAGTAATGTTAGTGTATAGTGACATAAATCTAAGTTATAAATACGACTTATACCTTACCTACAGTTTGTTTTTATATTTCATGATAAAATAAAGTTTTCATTAGCCCGCAGCCCAGTCTTTGGACATTTAAATGCCACAGTGCTAGGTTTAGCAACGATTCGTTCGTTCGGAAGTGAAAATCTCTTAGCTGTAGAATTCGATCGTCATCAAGACCTCCACAGCGCCGCATGGTATCTGTTCATCACATGCAGCCGCGCTTTCGGATATTACCTCGATATCATCTGTCTGCTTTTCATTATTTGCGTCACTTTTAGTTGTTTGATGAAAACAGGTAAGATATAGATTTTATTCTTAATCACTTTTGGATTTCTGACGTATAATGTGATATGTATTTCATACCAACGAATTCATCTTGTGTGCCAATAAAAAGTTACGAAAGTTATGTAAATAAATAGTTACGAAGATTTTAAAATAAATTAACTTTTTGTCGTGACTCGTAACTAAAATCCAGTAGACTAACTTTTCCACCAGAATTTTCCTGTACTTTATTGCAGACATCGAAGGCAGCAATGTAGGTCTGGCAATCACTCAATCAATATCCTTAACTGGAGTATTTCAATGGGGCATGCGTCAATCCGCCGAAATGGAAAACCAGATGACAAGCGTGGAAAGAGTTTTAGAGTACACCAGATTAGCACAAGAGGCAGCACTAAGGAGTGTATGAATTTTCTCACACAATTATTCTTATAAATTATACAGGAACGAGTTGATTTATTATGATAATGAATCCAGTCGCAATATTAGGCAAAACTAATGTCAGAAAAATATTTTAGGATCCTGATAAGAAACCTCCTCTCGATTGGCCAACAGAAGGAGCAATGCAATTCAATAGCTTAAGTTTGAAATATTCACCAGATGGGAACAATGTTCTGCATAAACTACAAATCAATATTCTACCTCATGAAAAGGTGACATAGTTGTAATAATTATTATCGCTTTATACATTATCGATGTAAATGATAAATAACAATGTAATTCCATCCGTAAGATTGGCATAGTTGGTAGAACGGGAGCAGGAAAGTCGTCCATCATACAAGCATTGTTCAGACTGGCGTATTTGGAAGGTGCTATTACTATCGACGGCATAGATATCACAACAATTGGATTACATGATTTGAGAGAAAAGATATCTATAATACCACAAGTAAGTAGAAACTGGCTTTTGCCAAGACCAAAGTTTTGGCAATGAAACACTTTGAAAATAGATTTACCTAGCTATTTCTACTAAAGCAAAACAGTTTAATATAAACAAGTAGGTATCAGCTAAAACTCTCAGCTGTATCAAATTAGCTTTACTAAATACTAGTAATAGATACCTATTCTGTAATCTGTAACAAATTAATAAACACTTGGAATTATTAAGGAGCCAGTTCTATTCAGTGGTACAATGAGAAAGAATTTGGACCCTTTCGACAACTATCCAGACGAAGTATTGTTAAATGCCCTCGAGAACGTGGAACTGCAAAATGAAGATGAAAGAATTGGTCAGAGCTTTAAATTACATACATTAAGTTGTAATAAGTATAAAATTAATGGTTATTCATCTATGGAACTTGATTTCAGGAGCTTTATACAAAGAAGTGGCAGAAGGCGGTTCTAACTTCAGCGTCGGTGAGCGCCAGCTCGTCTGTCTCGCCCGAGCCATCGTTCACAACAATCGAATCTTAGTACTAGACGAGGCGACTGCTAATGTTGACGCACAAACTGATGCACTCATACAAAGTGCGATTAGAGAACATTTTAGAATGTGTACCGTTCTTACTATTGCTCATAGATTAAACACTGTTATCGACTCTGATAAGGTAAAGGTTCTGTTTATGCAAGAGTTTTCATATAAAACACGATTTGCCTTATTTATTACGAAAGATATTGGAATTAACACTAACTAGTTACCATGGGTTGCACTCGCATATTAGGGATAATATAGTAGATACACAGGTGGATATAACATATACAGTGTCGATACATACATACGCACCCACGCTTGAAATCCCCGAAGAGGTAGGATGTGTGTAGCCCGTACCCACATTTCGTGGAGCCCATTTCCATCCCATGTTGTATTCGGGCGCGCGCATATAGACATACCGGCACAATTTCCAGACTCCGGGCTGATTATGTGTATGTTACCCGTCCATTGTTGTCATAACTAGGGTTTTTTTGGGACTAAAATAAGTTACATTTTTAAATAAGGCCACTTTAAATATCTACAATCACAAGCTCACGTCCACTCATGCGGGTCACTCCGCACTACATCACAAATCCAATAATATTCGAGCTATACGACTCATCAGTCGATGATGATGAATGATGATAATTATATTTCTTTTTAATCAGAAACCTGAAACTCGAAATAAACTATCGCAATATTACACTTTTCCAGATATTAGTTCTAGATGCAGGTCATCTGATGGAGTTCGACTGTCCCCACATATTATTGCAGAACAAAAAGGGATACTTTCGTAAAATGGTTGCAGAAACCGGGCCAGCCATGGCGCCCTTACTGCATAAACTAGCTGCAGAGGTATGTTAGATATACATACATCCAATATCACATTTTTTTTATAGCATAGACTGAACGAACAAGTCAGTCACCTGATGGTAAGTGATCTCCACCGCCCGTATACGTTCACAATACTAGAGGGATCGTAGGCGCGTTGCCGACCTTAAGGGAAAAGAATAATTAAGGAATTGGGAAAAAGTAGGGGATTAGGGCCTCCGGATATCTCACTTAGCATACAAAACGCAGCAGCAAGCTGCTATTTTACGTGTTTTTTTTGTGAGACAGTGGTGACGACCCGGTTGAGCCAGTCCATTCATGCTGTAGACAAAGCTGTTTAAGGCGTTCCTCTACTACTCAAATTTTTTATAAAACAATTTAAACGAACACTTTCTAGGTTACAAAATGCAATATCAGGACGAAACCAGAGACCAAACTGTCTCTTCCTTTCCAATTACCATTCCTTTCATTTAAGGTTGGCACCACATCATTTATCGTGCAATATTATGGGTTAGTCAGTAATTCATGGTGGTGATTATTTACCATCTAGTGATCCACTGCTATTTGCGTAGCGTTGGACGTCCGCCTACAAGTTGGACAGACGACCTGATAAAGGTCGCAGGAAGTCGCTGGATGCAGACCGCGTCCAACAGGTCTGTAAATCTTTGGGGGAGGCCTATGGTTTTTTTTTTAATAGCATAGATCGGCAAACGAGCAAGTGAGTCTCCTGATGGTAAGTGATCTCCACCGCCCATGTATGCCCACAATATCAGAAGAATTATGGGCGCGTTACCGACCTTAAAGGAAAGGGATAATTAGGGATTAGAAAGGGGAGGGGTATTTGGGCCTCCGGATATCTCACTCAACGTACGAAACGCAGCAGCAAACCGCTACTTTACGTCGGTTTTCTGTGAGACAGTGGTAATGAACCGGTTGAGCCGGCCCAATCATGCTGTAGACAAACTGTCTACAGCGTGGCTCTACCACTCATAAAATGTCTATGTTCAGCAGTTGACGTCCTGCGGCTGATGATGATGATCCACTGCTTGCCTGCCACTCTGCTATAAAAAATACCCACACTACCACACTTCGCAAACTAATACGATTACATTTACTGTTCGTTTATATTTATTTTGCAGAGCTACAAGAAAATGGGAAATCCTCAATAACACGAGTGTTTTATTAACAATACATTTTATTTTATAATATAACATTTTGTTACATAATAAATACATAATATGCACCATCGCAATACTTTCATAATGAATGATAAATAGACTTAAAATAATGATAATACTTTCACTAGTTGGGTAAATCACCGAGTGATTATGTAATTAAGAATTACTTATAATTAAATTTCAGCAATTCCAACATGCATGCATAAAATCTATACAGCGTAAGACAAGGTGAAAAGAAATTCAGGGCTAATAAACATATATTGAGCGTATTAAACAGACCAATCTTACAAGGTGGTAGGCCCCTCGTATGCAAGAGGCCGTCTGGGTTGGTACCACCGCTTTCTCTATTTCTGCCGCCAAGCAACAGTGTGTAAGCACTCGAATCGAATCGATCGAAGCCAGTGAAATTCTGGGCATTATGAGACTTAACATCTTATGTCCCGGGGTGACGAGCGCAATGTGTCATGTAGTGCTATATAATTCAAAGTTAGGTGTGGTGTTGCTTCTGTTTATGGGCAGGCGTGGTGCTTTACCATCAGGCGAGCGCCTTGCTCGTCTCGCCATTCAATCAAATTAAAAAAAGATCTACTGTTAACTCAGGCTTAATTTTTAGCATTATGTACTAATTTCGTTTCATCTCATCATTTTTAATAAAATATCTTTCTGTTTCTTTTTTATTCTCCTGATAGACGCGACAAATGAACCACCCAACATTCTGTTTACCGACAGATTTGCTTACTGGCAGTAAATTTTTGACACATTGTGTATGGAAGATCTTTCAAAACACTATTGATCGTAAGCAAATCTATGTGTAAATGCAATAGGGTAGACCGGGTACATTTGTAGCAGGGTACGGTAGTACCAAGGGGAATATTTTTTTAACTACACCTCAAACACACATTCCATTCCCCTTGGCGCCCCCCTTGGTTGCTTGCCGACTAACTATCAGCTGCTGGCGCGTGTGGCTCGACGCAGACGCTTATGACGGCGAGATGAAATTTTGGTGCAGTCAAAGTAAGTTTTTTCCATCTATTATCATTGGTCATAGCAGGAAATCAAAACATCATTTTTAACTCAGTGTAAGTTTAAACATTTCTCACTATTGTATCTCTTATTTGTAAACGTATTTATTAAGATTCAAGTTTAAATTTAGGAGATTTTTTATATTATCCATGAAATGAGTATATGGGGACAATTGTAGCAATATTTCGGGGACGTTTGTAACGGTACAATTTTCCCCGTGGTAAAATTGACCCCATATTATATATATATTTATTTTAAATATATATATTTATTTATAATATATATTTATTTTAACTATAACTTTAATTCATAACTTAATTAACTATATTTTTAGCGAGCACGGTAAAGTGTCTGCGCTGCACCTAATGGTAAGTGAAGCGCATTCCAAAAAGACCAGCGGCAACCGACAATAATGAGTTTATCGGCGGTCATCAAAATCATGCCGGCCTGTAGAAATGCTTCTTCACACTCCGAAGAGGGCAGAAACAAATCGAAAGGCATGCGACAGGACAGGCGGATGACGGAGACAGGCACACCAGCAGTTAGAATTTAGAAGATAAAGATCATTGGGATTAAATATGTGTAGCTGTACTTATTGTTAACAATTGGGAACTGCAGTATTAAGAGACGCAATTCAGCGATAATAGTCTTTTTTTAACACGCTTTTATTAGCTTCAGACGTAGGTATGTTGGTAGGTTGGTATGTTTGTCTGTAACTTGTCTTTGAACGTGATTTTGACCTCCTTTAAAACGTCGGATTAAATTGAAATTTGGCATACTTATCAAGGACCGATGACAATGCAATATTATATATATAAAAAAAAGTATTGCAAATTGTGATTAATAATTATAAATAATTGCTGTGTAGTTTAGTTTAGCGCCATCTACACGACGCATAAGAATGCGTCAATAGATTGTCAATCTGCTTCAATTGAAATTATACTCTCTGGACCTTTGCTAATTATAGGGAATGTCGTAGTATCTAAGAGCGTCAATAGATGGCGCTTTTTTGATATTCGGACCTCAACCGACTACAATATATTTATATTTTAACTAAAAAAATAAAAATAAATAATAGTTAAAAAAACTAAAAAACACGCTTTTATAGAAAGTCTAACTAAAAAATAGAAAATAAATTTGAAGAAAACAATGTATTTTATTGTAAAAAAAGCGTGGGGTGCTTTCTAAGATACTATCTAAATGATAATCCTTCTACTTATATCTGTCAATACAATAATTATAACTATTGACACCATGCACCCCACGCTTTTTTTACAATAAAGTACATTGTTTTCTTCAAATTTATTTTCTATTTTTTAGTTAGACTTTCTATAAAAGCGTGTTTTTTTAGTTTTTTTAACTATTATTTATTTTTTTACAAATCGGACTACGTGTCTTTCATTTGAGTGGTTTGGAATTTATGACGAAATTTTTTGACGAATTTATGAAAAATGGTTGCATTCGGTTTGGGTATTGGTATCATGTCGTCTTAAGAATTGTTCAAGTTAAAACTTAAATAAAAAAATGGCTGAACTATGCTTTCCATTGTTATTCATAAAGTTTATTTTTTAACAGATGCCGCGTTATAGAACAAGAAAGACTGATAGAACGTCGAAAGATACTTTTCTACGAAAAAGCATATTAGGAAATCCAAACCGGAAAATCTATACACACAACTATGTTTAGGTCTATGTTTAGGTTGTGCCATGTTTCTCTAATTAGATATAAAAAGAAAAGAGAAAAATCCACACCCGGAGCTTTGGCATCGATGGGATAAAATTGTGCTGGACTGAGTAGCTATACATAATAAAAAAATGATAAAATTAAGTATGCAAGGGACAATTGTACCATGGGGACAATCGTTCCAAATGCTTTACCATACAATATTTAGATTTGTGATTTTCGTTGTTTTTGACTAATTATAAGTATACGACACCACAAATATGATGGTCAATACTTAATAAGAACTTATAAGAATACTTTGTTGTAATCTTTAATTTAGTTATTATCGTTTAGGGTGAGAAAACTATTGTTTTATGTTTTTAATTTTTATATTGATTAACCTTACGAAGTTTACTGTATTTTGTTTGTCATTAGATTACAAGCTATTCTGTTGGGATATTACCATTTAGAGAAGTATATTTATGTAATGATAACACTGAGTTTTATTAAATTACATCGCTGGTACAATTAACCCACTGGCGGGGACATTTGTACCAGTTCACTCAGTCCGCTTTAATGCTTAATATCTATGATTGTATTATTCCTACACGTCTAAAGATAATGCGAACTTATAGCCGAATAAACTACGTATCAATGGTTATTGACACTTTTGACACAATATTAATAATAAACTCAAAATTTAACGCTAACCAAAATATGCTACAATTGTCCCCGGTCTACCCTATAGGAAACGGACATAAGTTTGTTTGGTTGATTTTCGGGATCTATCCGGATTATTAAACTAAGTTCGATTGTTGAAAATAGCCGTTAGTCTACACTAATATTATACAGAGGAAATATTTGTATTTTTGTATGTAACGAATAAACTTAAAAACGATCGATTTGAAAAAATCTTTCACCACTAGAATCCTACATTATTCCTGATGAATATAGGCTACTTCTTATCCCGGAAAAAGCAGATCATGCGGGCGGAGCCGCGAAGAAAAGCTAGTCAGTTTATATGCTTAAAAAACACCAGATATGTTCCAGTTCACCACGTTTTTCTTTACGCCAGCAAAAATAAATATACAGTAAAAAATCTTGAGTATCATAATGTATTTAAATCCTTTTAATTTTCATTAAGTCTACCGATAACGCGTAGACATAGCGAAGGAGGTATAACTGTTTATTAAATAACTTATTTGTCTACAGTCATTAATATATCATTAGATTTTATTTTATTTATTTATAATTCTATACAGTCTCCATATTGCAGTTAAGGCTTGCCAGTTGCAGTTCCATTCTCTTTTTGAAACCATCCACAATGTTGTCCATTCGTCTGTAAAAAAGAATAATTCACTCATCAATATTGGCGATGAGGTATCATTGACAAACATAAGCTGACGCCTATACTTCCGAAGGCGTTGGCACAAGTTCAACTAACAACCAACGGTTCATGGAGAGGAGGGAGGGGGAGAGACATGTCGAACCTAATGCTAAATCGGGTACACATCCCACTCTGTCAAGCATAAAAAATAAAATATGAACAAATAAAATATATCTGTAAGCTAGAACCACGTTGTAGACAGTTTTGTCTCCATCATGATTGGGCCGTGTTGTTACCACTGTCTCACAGATCACTGATGTGAAGTAGCAACTTGCTGTTTTGTTTTGTATAGTGAATGAGATATCCGGTGGCTCAAATTCCCTCTTCCTAATTCCTTTATTATCAAATAAATAAATAAATCCCTGCCCTTCAAGGTCGGCAACGAGTTCTTGTTTCCTCTGGTATTGTGGGTGTTCATGGGCAATGGACATTACTTACTATCAGATGACCCACACATCGTTTATTGGTCTATGCTATAAAAACATAACAGTTTTTACAATACGACGTTATGACGATGTCTAGTGGACTAGGATATATTAAAAAAAAGAATAAGAGACTCAAATAATTCTGATATTTCCTACAGTTCATAATATTCTGGTACTTACTGTTTATCTTCTTCACTTTCTAATGGTGGTATCCCGGCTAATGCTTCCATTAGGTAATTTCTATGATAACAAATCAATTTATTAGCCAACATTTATATAATGTTATCTTGGCTTAACCAATCATCAAACAAAGTAGCTATCGGCGTCTGTCTGTCTGTTCGCTAATATCTAACGGATTTAGATGCAGTTTTCACTATAATTAAGAGAATTTATTCCGAAAGGTTTATAATTTATATAACGTTATGAACCATGGGAGCAGGGCAGTAACATGCCTTCAGTTAAACCGCGAGAGACTATACTGCTAGTATATTATGAATTAAATAAAGAATTAATCGACAATATATTAAATCAAATACTTCTTAGTACATACATACATTTTAATCTATATTTAACGAATTGTAAAAGCAATTGATAATGTATTTTCTGACAATATTGAATATTAATGTTCAGTTCTGGCAATCTTATAAAATATGAAGTGTGTTAAAAAATGAACATCCTATGAAGATTTCTTACGTTTACGCGGATGTTACATACTGAAATAAAATTAATTTAAACGGATTTTACCACGGTTTTTTATTTTAATTTTGGTCCCACGTTTTGAAATCTTCTCAGCCTTCGTGGTTACGGGGTGGACTGAGGAGTAGGTTGTGTCCGAAATCTTAATGTTACATTAAAGTAAAAAAACCACGAAAAATCCGTTTAAATTATTTTTATTTCAACATCTCATGATTTATCATTGCCAAAACTATGCGAGAAAATAGAGCTTCCTTTGCTAGGTAACCTACAATTATAAAGGTATCGACTCACTCAGCCTTCCTGGTGAGGTGTCCTGCGGTGGCGACGTGCAGGAGCGTGTACTCGAGCCGTGCCTGGAATGCAGCGGCGCGGTGGAGATGTGAGGGAGCGCACGCCGCCAGCCGCGCCAGCTCCTCGCACACAGTCTCACAGATGTCGCGCACGTACCGAGACGACGCGGGCCCGCACACGCTGTCCACCTGACGCGGACGGCCGTGGTACAGTTAATACTATTATGTATCGTGGTTAAGGCCATGCCCCCAGCAAAACGCCGCGCGATCGAGAATTTTAGAGGTTATCTAGTCATTACTTAAAATAAATATTTATTAAAAATATATACAATATATTTCTACAATCTGTTCAGCTTTACTTTGTTCGATTCAAATTCATGTTGATATATTTTTTTAAATTGTCGTTATAAATGAACCATAAAATGTGAAAAGGCAAAGATTCCGTGCGTCTCCTTTTAAAGTACAGATTGTTTTCATATGAGATTAACATCACTGGATAGGCAATTTAATAACGAATATTTTGCCCGTTTTAAATTTTCGAAAAGACCATAACCTCGTTTTTAAATCAATTATTCGCTAAATACGTGCATATTCTGCACGAAAACTCACACGCCAAGTACACGAGTCAGTATGGCGCGAGTCAGTCTAAGGTCATTTGCTCACGGAAGGGCCTTAAGAGCACAGTCACAGGGCAATGCAATATAATGGAGACTGGCCATAAAAGCGCCGCGCAGGTTGCTTAGGATTTCCTGAGACTCCATATACGCTTTAGTAGTAAATATGCTGGCATAGTAAAGTTGATTAGGCGCCTGAATCCAACATTCGCCTGGAGCATTTTAGCGACTAGCAACTAAGTTTCATACAATGAGTGAGAATAGAGATATCCGGAGGCCCGAATGCTGCTTCTCTCTCCATTCCCTTTCTTCAAGGTCGGTAACGCGCCAATGATTCTTCTGGTATTGTAGGCGTCAGGGTTGCCAACTGTTTGAAAACTTTCCCCCTAAAGCAATTTCAAAACCCACTAAATTCAACACAAATTCAAAGTAAAACCCCTGACGGTGACACAAGTATATCATTTTAAATATAATGACATAAATTAGAATAGTTATTCAGTTAGGGGTGCTCGATATCTATCGGATGTAGCTAAAAAAAAAAAACAACATCAAATACCAGAATAAGTATTGAACGTTGTTTTTTTTTTTTTTTTTTTAGCTATTCGATATTATTTTTGTTTTTTCCTTCCTACAATTCGATATATCGATAGAATAGAAGTATGGAGAGTAGAGCAATTAAAAAAATAAAAATAAAAATTTTACCCCTAAAAATACCCCCAAAAAATTATATCCCCTAAAAAACTCCCTGTCGAGATTTTTTCCCCCTAAATTTAGGGGGAAAACCCCCAAGTTGGCAACGCTGGTAGGCGTACGCCGTACATGGGTATGGCCGTAGAGATCACACCATCAGATGAACCACTAGCTCATTCGCAGAATATTTCATAGAATATATGGCCATTACGGCCGTTCAAAAATTGCCATTGCGGACGGTATTTCACGTCCACACGGCGGGGTATTGGTAAAGTTTTCAACTAGCAATAATCGCACCTCGGATTAACCTCATTGGTTACGATATTGCCTCTGCGCAAAGTTAGTCAGAGAATAAAACGCAGCAAACCTAGCTATTCCGAGTACACCAACCTATAGTGCGATTCAAATCCGATGTGGCGCCATCTATCGCTGATGAAGTTAAACTTTTCCAATACTATGTTAGTACATTTTCTTAACACGAATTACATACAGTATTTTTACCTTATTTATTATATTATTGAACGCTACACAAAATAACATTTATATAATGATTTAATAATGATTCTGACATTTATATAATGATTCTTTTACTCGTCTAAAAGCAGGCTGAATTTTTACATTTGTAGTTGGAACGTTCTTTTTTTATACACTACGACACTTCACTAACATGCCAGTAACATATTGAAATGTATAAAACCTTTTTCGTGCTGTAATTTTTACTCACAGGAAAAGAATAAAACTATCCGTTTATTCTTTGCAAATTAGTGTATTTTTTACCTACCAGTAAATAATACAATACCCCAACTTGAATGACGTTGTGATAGCAATCACGTACGGCCGCAAATTGTCGTCCTCCGCTTTATAATAGGAGTCATTCGCTAGCCACCTTATTCAGTATACATATAAAAAAAACTATGACCTACCTCAGCATGCACAGCTATGAGGTTGTTAATAATCTCGTAGACGTAGGGCCGCGCGTCGTCGACGAGCGCATCCGTGTCAGTCCTGTACCGTCCCATGTACATGCTCGGCTCTATGGTGCCCACTAACGGATCTCCTTTGTGTTCTAAGTACGTCTCCGCTATGGTCGATTCCAATGAGCTGAGCGCTTTCTTCGCCGCCTGCAGGGCTTCGGTCGGTTTCGGGAAATTAAAGCTGAAAAAATTGCAGTGATTATTTAAACTAGCTAGAAACTTTTAAAGGATTTTTTTTTTTATTTTGCATATTTTATTAACTGACTCGGTGGCGCAGTTGTATTTCGTATGTGGTACGACTGCTGTACTGAAGTTTCGGGTTGGATCTTCAAGTCGGGTTAAAGTGGTATTGGGTTTTTCTAACACGAAATGCTCAGTATCAGCACGGAGTCTGGAATTTGTACCCGATATGGTTAAGGCCTCGCCCCCTATTAAATCATGGGACGAAAATATGGTTGGCGAAATGTGAGAGTGCAGGTTACACCTCTGCCTACCCCTTATTTACAGTCTTAGGTTAGGGTTTGAGTGGTAGAGCCACGCTGTAGACAATTTCGTCTATAGCATGAATGGGCCGGCTCGACCGAGTCGTTACCACTGTCTCACAGAAAACCGACGTAAAGTAGCGGCTTGCTGCTGCGTTTCGTACGGTGAGTGAGATATCCGGAGGCCCAAATCCTCCTACCCTTCCAAATCCCTAATTATCGCTTTCCTTTAAGGTCGGCAACGCGCCCATGATTCTTCTGGTATTGTGGGCGCATATAGGCGGTGGAGATCACTTACCATCAGGTGACTCACTTGCTCGTTTGCCGGCCTACGCCATAACAAAAAAAAGGTTACACCTCTGTCTACCCCTTCGGAGATTACAGTCTTAAGTGTGTATGTATTCATGTTGAAGTGATAACTTTTTATAGGAGGGTAAACCGCTTCGTAACGTAACGCGTTACGGCGCCACTCTGTCTGGCTTCCCTTTCTCACGCATCACTTCTGTCGAGCGTCCCGAGACCCACACGTTTTTTTTTTTTAATTAAATGAGTATTTTTTTTATAGCATAGGCCGGCAAACGAGCAAGTGGGTCACCTGATGGTAAGTAATCTCCACCGCCCGTGTACGCCTACCACCAGAAGAATCATGGGCGCGTTGCCGACCTAGTTAGTCTACCCGCTCATTCTTGCGAGATAATAATTCTAGAACATTCTAACAGCAAAGGCAGTATGTACACACTTACTTATCAAACGTATTAGCAATGTTGGTGAGCGTGACGCGCCTGGTGTAGTGCGCGTTGGCGGCCGCTATGAGCAGTCGCTTCTGCCAGCTGCAGCCGTCTGTCACAGACTGGGTCACAGACTCTTCCAACTTCTGGTCCAGCGCTACCGACAGGCTCGTGTTGTTGAAGTCCTGAAATGAAGGAGATCGAGTTATTTGACTCCCTAAACAAGGCACTTGTGTATGGCTGATAGTAGTGTAAATAAAAACTGATTTAGTGTAATTGCCCAGTGTACTCTTGATGATACTATGTATGATGATAGTGATGATGGCACATAAGTTTTATTTTTGTACTGACGTCATAAACGCTATATTAATTGCCTACATCTACTAAAGTCCGGTCAAAGGCCGGTCAAAGTCCTTTTAAAATTCGGTCAAAGTCCGGTCAAAGGCCGGTCAAAGTCCTGTCAAAGTTCGGTCAAAGTCCAGTCAAAGACCTGTCAAAGACCTGTCAAAGTCCTGTCAGTCCGGTCAAAGTCCGGTCAAAGTCTGGTCAAAGTCCGGTAAAAGTCTGGTCAAAGTCCGATCAAAATCCGGTCAAAGTCCGGTCAAAATCCGGTCAAAGTCCTGTCAAAGTTGGGTCAAAGTCCGGTCAAAGTCCTGTCAAAGTCCGGTGAAAGTAAGTGTGATACCTGATCAGCATGGTTGAGGGCGAGCTGGTCGAGTGCGGCGGAGTATGCGAGCAGTATCTGGTGCGTGTGCCGGTGCAGTATGGCGGCGGGCTCGGACGCGTCGGACAGCAGCGCGCTCTCACGCCGCCCGGCGCCGCACACGCACTTGTGTATCGCTGATAGTGCTTCTGTCATGTACGTTTCTAGAAGGTTCGGCTGCGGATAGAAAGAAAGAAACATTTATTTATCAGACAGCGCTATTATAGGGTGCGTCGGATATTTTTTTGACTCGCATAGCTTAGCTTGTTTTGTTTGTTCCTACACAGCTAAATGAGCTAAGCTAATCTTAGTTAGCTTAGCTCGCAGTGTAGCTTGTGCTTAAGCGTGGCCGTGGGTTCGATTCCTGCACCAAGACTAAAATGTTTTATTAATCCAAAAATACTTGTTCCGGGTCTGGGGTTCTCCCCAGGGTTTGGAGTCAGGCAGGTGGCCGGTCGTAAAAACTACAAGCCAAATCTTTCTGTAACATGTGTTAAAAAGGTTTTTGCGCCGACCACAATGCGACTGGGATAAGGGCACCTAAGGGGCACTATTATAGAAAGGTTTTTTATTATGTCCTTACCAGATTTGTGATCGCTCCGTAGTCTGTAAACTCCTCGATCTTCCACGTCTCCTTTTCGGCAAGTCCTTTGACGCGTTTAAGAGCTCTTTGTAGGAACACAGTCATGCCGTGTACGCGGTAGTCGAATATCACTTTCTCTACTATGCTCAGTGGCTAAAATGAGACCAAACTGTCAACATATACCGAGTGGCGATTTGGTTATCACATTAAATGATCCAGCGATTAAAACTAGTTGATATTAGTTTGTTCAAAGAATAAAATAAAGATTTATACCAAAAATAAAAATATGCAACTTTCAAACAAAATAAATCAGTTATTCAGTCAGTCACATACATAGGAATATTTAATACATCTACATACATTTTATGTCATTATCCTAGAAAAAAAACCCTGACATATGACAGGGACACAAGAAATGGCATTTGAAATATTTATTTCAATAAAGAATAATACATCATTCAACAAGATTTGAAGAAAATACCTGTGAGGGTAAATCGAGCTTGAGCAGCGAGTCGTACGCCTCTCGTAAGAACCTCAGGTTGGCGACGAGACGTGTACGCAACGTGTCCGCAGCGACGGACCCGCCGCCCGACAACAGGCACGTGCGCATGTGGTCAGAGAACAACTCTACACCTGCTATTATCATCTCCTGGAATAGGGCAGATTCCTATGAGTTTTGTATATTATAGTTGTTGCTCGCGGCTCCACCTCCCTGAACCCCCGTTTTCCCCTTTAAAATGTAAATTTCCAATATTCATTTCTGAATTGTAAACAAGCTATTATCTGGCCAAATTTCATAACCCTAGTTAAGTAATTATTTAGTAGATTTTGAGTCACTAAGGCGGCTTTTTCACCATATTGTGTACAATGGTCGCTACTCAGTCGGGTACAAAAATGCATCCTATACCCTCTCATCAGCAACATCTTGCGATTTTAATTCTAGAATCGCTTAATTTTGTGTAGATTCTAAATTGATGGTGGAGTACATTATTATTAAGTCCATACAAAAAATAAATGTTTTATAAATTAAATGTGTCATTACATATTTGACCTTAAATATTTAAAATGTTTGAAGAAAATTTGTGCAGTTATTCAAAAATGACAAAAGTGATGTGAATAAATGTGTGGGGTTTTAACAGTACTAATGTTATGGTGGCTGTACACTCTCGAGCGAGTGCTCTCGTAAACTCTCGCCGAGCGCTCTCGCCCAAGAGGATCATCCACGACAAAGAACATCAAGACATACCGAGGCGAGCCGAGAGTTACCCTGTACACTGGGGTGTCTCGCAGAGTATGTACAGCCGCCATTATAGACAATGTGGTACCTAGACAAAAGTTACGCGGGAGCGCCAGGAGGTTATTGAATCAAAAATGTAGAGTCCAACTCTTCATGATGAAGATTTATTTAAGACTGAATTTAAATTAACAATAATCCTTATTTATACTCTTAACTTATTTACAAGGCGTATTCAGTTCTAGGAATTTTTATCATAACAAGGCCACCTTCCAGACACCAGGTCAGCACTTTTACTGTCAACATGTTTTCATATAGTTCCAAGAACTTTAATCTCAACAAGAACACCTGAAAAATTCATTGATCAGCGAAATATGATCATATTTTCAACGGATAGAGTTACATTGAGTCGTTACTTTAGTAAATAAGGTCATTTGAATGTCAAGCAAATTGGTATCATGTTATGAACTGGTGCAGGGTGCATAACTACCTTGAGGTCGTTGTGTCGGTGCGCCGCAGCGGGTTCGCCGGCGAGTTCTCCCGCGAAGTACCGTCTCGCGAGCGGCCACAGCGCGTGCAGCTCTGCGGCGAGCGCGCCGCACGCCGCGCCGCACCACGCCGCGCGCCACTCACTCCAAACACCCTCGCCCTCACTCTCCTTCTGCTTACGCTTACCTGATCACACCACTCCACCATCGTCATTCTTATCACTGTTCACTTTATTTCCATCATCATCATCATCAGCCACAGGACGTCCACTGCTGAACATAGGTTTCCCCCAAAGATTTCCAGACCGACCTGTTGGAAGCGGCCTGCATCCAGCGACTTCCTGCTACTTTTATCACGTCGTCTGTCCACCTACGAGGCGGACGTCCAACACTGCACTTGCCAGTACGTGGTCTCCATTCCAGAACCTTTCTGCCCCATCGGTTATCGGTTCTGCGAGCTATGTGGCCTACCCCTGGCACTTGGGCTTGCTAATCCGCTGGGCTATGTCGGTGACTTTCGTTCTTCTGCGGATCTCCTCATTTCTGATTTGATCACGTAAAGAAACACCGAGCACTTTATTAACACCATTTTCATTTTTTTTTTATCCGAGCACGGCAAAGTGACCGCACTACACGTGATGGTAAGCGTAGTGCAGTCAAAAAACTAGCGACCACCGACAAACAATGAGTTCATCGGTGGTCACCAGAATCATGCCGACCTGTATAAATGCTTCCTCACTCTTCGCAGAGGGAAGAAGCAAATCGAGGAGGCCTGCGACAGGACAAGTGGATGACCGATTCGGGCACAGGGATACAAGGATATACCCCTATACCCGCCCCAACCAACCATCAAGTCATGTCGCAAGCCCCTCGGGAGAACCGGATATACACTGGCTGATATTGGAAAGCGATCCACACAAAGTGTGTGGGTCACTATGGCAGGTTTTTACACCATGTGTATGATGGTCGCAATCCGGGCGGATGTGAATATCCTACCACCAGCTAAGAGCAAGCATAATGATCAATCACCATTTTCATTATGGTCATCAATATTATCATCAAATCTTCACCGATATCATTATTTTCATTTCTTTTATTACCACTAACAACATTATCACCATTTTAAATACCATCATTGGCATTCTACACTCTATTCTAATTACTAATTAGAAACTTTATCTTATATTCAATACCAAACTAAAATACCTTTATCATTTGTTTCCTGTTCTTCCTTGTGTTTAAAATGATCTTTAACTTTCTCCATGAGCGCCATGAGATAATCTTTACGAGCTGTTATAGCGACCCACGCTGCGTCGCCTTCCCAATTCAAACTTATTAACAACCTGAAAGTAAATTAACCATACAACATTAACGACATTATTATATATGCAAAAACAAGATATAGGTGTACACTTTTTTTTATTTCGACGAGACCAACAAGGCGCTCGGCTGATGGTAAGCGCCACGCCTACCCATAAACAGAAGCAACACCAAACAGAACTTTGAATTTCAAAGCACTGTATGGCACTGAACTGCGCTTGTCATCCCGAGATATGATGTTTAGTCTCATAATGCCCAGTAATTTCAAACATCAATCAGGTTCAATGTCCTTCAGACCGAAACGCAACAGCGCTTACACATCTTGGCGGCAGAAATAGACAAAAAAGTGGTACCAACAAAGATTGAGAAGAAGATTTAATGTATAAATTACTTATTAATTCAAAATTATGTGCACCTTATATATTTTGTTTGTTCTTGTACATGAATAGGCATGGTCTTCATTCTTGTGTATAACTTTTGTTTGAGATCTTCTATTTTCTTGTCTATTTCATCAAGTATTTTCTGGAAAAGCTACAAAAATGCTTTGTATATAAAATACACAAAACTTTTTTTTATTAGATTCAAATACTTGCTTTATAAATAATCAAACCATTTTGCTGAATTATTGTGTAAATTGCCAAAAAAAATCTTACTAAAAACTTTTAAAAAATAGTCAGAGAATGTAATTTAACCATTTTTAAAATCTTACCTTCACATCAGTATTGCCAAAGAGATTCTTGACTCTTGTATAGTCGTTTACCACAAGATCGTACTCCTTCTTTCTGATATTTCTGTCTATGGAAGCCGGTAATTGGAACAAAAACTTGTGGCGCATCAACAGAGATAGGGCTTCGCGAGTTTTATCAGCATTCTCTTTGCGTGATAATATCTCAGAAAACAATGAATCTGCTAGTTTAATTGATTCTGAAAATATTTTTTTTTATTAAAACATTTATATTCATGCCAGAAGCAATCGTTATTTTCAACAATATTGTGCTAATAATTACTTAATCAAGGAACAGCAAGTTTATATTTATGTTTCCTTGCAATATTATATTATTTTTCTGAAATCTCCAATCAACATATTTCTATGTTATCACATTGTCAGTTATATTACAACATAATAATCTAGTATTACTAACACAATATAATCATTTCAAAAAAAGAACAATCACAATAACTTGTGAACATACCTTCGATGGCAGATTGTAAACTGGGCAGTGGTTCTTTGCCATTCTTCCTCTGATCTTCTTCATACATATTTTTCAATAGAACCAGTCTATCCAACTGGTCCATCACGGCCCCAGTATTGGCCTTTAAGAAGCTCAACTGTCCTTCTTTTTGACCTTCAACCTGATAAAAAATCATTATTTTAAATCAGCATTTATTGTAACCTCTGTCTAAAACATTAGTGTCCTATTAGAGGCTCTAAGTGCGGATTATATTTGTAACTTTAGCCCATATGAGCCCATTATGTAAGTGAACTTATAAAAAAAATACTGATGCAAGCAGTACTGTAAGTAGATTACTGTAATTATTGTCACATTATGTAAGCTGTAATTTAGGCAACATATTATGCCATATCTAGAATTTTGTCTAAATGTATATATACACTTTTATGAACCACTTTCTGAATTCTTAAATAAATCCGTTAGTAAAAATATTAAGTTTAATTAAGACTTAAGAATTGTGTTATGGTATGGATGTGTGGTTTTTTTTTTTTTATAGCATAGGCCGGCAAACGAGCAAGTGGGTCACCTGATGGTAAGTGATCTCCACCGCCCATGTACGCCCACCACCATAAGAATCATGGGCGCGTTGCCGACCTTAAGGGAAAGGGATAATTAGGGATTGGGAAGGGGAGGGGATTTGGGCTTCCGGATATCTCACTCACCATACGAAACGCAGCAGCAAGCCGCTACTTTACGTCGGTTTTCTGTGAGATAGTGGTAACGACCCGGTCGAGCCAGCCCATTCATGCTGTAGAAAAATCTGTCTACAGTGTGGCTCTACCACTCAAAATATGATAGATAGATAGATAGATAGATAAAAGTTTTATTTCGGCTTATGTAACACATCACACAAAGAATATAAGGAAAATAGAAAATAACATGATACAAATAGATCTGTGGTACATTTCGCCGAAATCAGGCCCCAGCTCAGCAATGTACATAATAATAATATGATAATATAAAATACAATATATATATATTTTATGATAATATGATATGTAATAATATGATATTTATTATATACTTTTCTCTGTAAAAACACCATTCCAGCTTTCAAGTCTTCAAATGACGTATTGCTGTGGTGTTCCAAGAGATACCAGCCAGGTTGGAAATTGTCATCAGATAGTTTGCCAGATCTGAAGAAACAAAAAAGAGTAACATAAAAAAAATGGTTAAAATCAGTGTATAGTTCTTATCAATCTCTATAGGTGCTAAGAAGTCTGTCAAAAGCAGAGTAGCAGTTATTGTTTTAAGTGACTAAAAGTGAGTGTATGGGGTTTAGGTGTCTTATGATTTTGAGTAAAATATGATTTCTTTTTATCATGGTAATTACCCACTTTGAACCATGTCTACCTACCCCATAGGTAATTAATGGCATAGACACATGATTTAAGAAAAATAGCTGGTATCTTAAAATCCATCATATAAATAGAAGGAAATAAACAGCTATCTTAATAATTCTAATAAACATATGCCCTTATAATAAAACATAGACAGACTTTATTAAGTCAACCAATTTATATAGGTTGGTAACCTAGTGACCAGTTGCTTTAAACCCTGTTTATTTTAGTCTGCAATAATTACATTTTATTATAAGGCCTATAATGGTTTTAATTGCAGTTATATCACTTTCCAATCCCACACATTAAATACTATAAATAATTCTAATACTAATAATATTTATTAGGGGGCTTAATTATAGGATATTTAAAACTATAAAAACAAAATTATTTATTTCCAGACATTTCAACATGACGAGACCACGGTCAAGGGGTTGACTCCTGTATATAAAGTCAAAAACATATACATGTTATGTACACCTTATTTGTTGTATATTGGACCGTTTATTTTGAAAGTAGTGTAAGTCCATTTTCTTTTGTTTCGAGAAAATTAAAGGTTACTAATTTGTTGATTTAAAAATACAGGCAAATCATATGAGGTCGGGCATTGTTTCTATTGTTTTATCAACATTAAATCTTTTGTTTTTGGCTAATTAGACTACGATAACACGTATTTATGTGCTGTAAATGGACTTACACCACTTTCAAAATTAGACAATTGTAAAAATAGTTTAATTTCAATTTTGAAAAATCAAATATCGCTTAAAATATACTTCATTTTAATATAATTTTGTTTACAAATACGCATAACAACACATAAAATTTTATTTTAGACAGCAATTACATTGTCATTACAAGATACTGATTACAAGAATTTACTTATTCTCTGCATGTAGTAGTGTTTCAAAATATGCATGATGCACCGGAGGTATATAGGGTAGTAGCTGCTTCATGTCTTTATATTTTTCGTACGTAATAGGTCTGGCATTTTGGTACAAAGGCTCCAGGGCGATTTTTTCAAATTTTAACGGTCTTCCAGGACGTAGAGGTAATAAATTGATAATTTTAAATTCTGCGTCGGTCATTGTTGTTTTATAAAAAATGGTATATGGTGCAATTTTGAGGAACCTCAACCAACATATTTGCAACCAATTGACCTGTTCCCCATTAGTATTTTTTTGAATGAAGATGTTTTGTTGGAATGAAATTCTCCCGTTTCATTTCAACTTACGAGTAGTGGAAACACGGAGGGGAAACAATGCAAATCGTCCGCGGGTGAAACCGCGGGACCCAGCTAGTATAATATAAATGAAAAATAAAATAAAAAGTGTGCGAAGTGAAGTGATAACTTAAACTAATGTGGGTTAAAGTGAGAGCGGAGGAGCCTGCCTACTGCTGCCGTATGCGCGAGAGAAGGGGAAGCCAGACAGAGTGGCGCCGTAAAGCGTTACTTTACGGCGCCACTCTGTCTGGCTCCCTTAACGCGTTACGTTACGAAGTCCGGTCAAAGCCCTGTCAAAGTCGTGTCAGAGTCGTGTCAGAGTCGCGTCAGAGTCGTGTCAGAGTCGTGTCAGAGTCGTGTCAGAGTCGTGTCACAGTCGTGTCAAAGCCGTGTCAAAGCCGTGTCAAAGTCGTGTCAAAGTCCGGTCCAAGCAGACTGGGACTTCAAAATTATCGATGTTCCAGGGAGGTCAGCTAACGCTGGCTGGTCGATGGACCGCTCGCGTTACGGAACGTTTCGGTTCACCCTCCCATAAGAAGTTATCACTTCAAAAACACTGATTGGCATCCATCTGCTATGCCACCTACCTCTGTCAATTGGACTTACACCACTTTCATAATCGATGATTATGCAATTTCATTTACCGACCGATTTTAAGTTATACAAAACATGGGATTTTTTTGAGAAATTAAACACGGACTAGTTATATATAAAAAAATTACATTAAATTAAGCATGAATTACGTGATAGCTCATTTTTCTCAAAAATGGACTTACACCACTTTCAAAATAAACGGTCCATATATCATTATAATTTGCATAAGTATTTATATTTGTAAATGTAAAAATATGTACAATGTGTTAGTGCTTTATTAAATAAATTAAATAAATAAATACATTAGTCATGAAACAACTTTACTCACCCATCTGGAAACATTTCATTCAACTCATCTTCAGGGAACTTGCACTCATCACCCTCAGTGGAGAGTCCTAGAGGGTCAGGTGGGGTGTATGTTGTAGGTGACAGTGGTCTCCTGCCCCAAGGCAAAGAAGGAGGGGCTGCTTCCTCCACCCATACTGCACTCTCCTTCACTGGGCCTATTGACTCATGATAACCTGCAAGTACATAGTTATGCGAGTTATGTGCATAATTTGTAAACAGATGTGTGCTGGTTAACCAGAGAATTTAAGTATCATTATAAAATACCACCTATATATTACTGTAGCCATCATACCTCTAAACTGTACTGTAGAAGTTCCTTCACCTCCAGATCTAGTGGTAACGATAATATCACCGCGGCCTTTGCAAGGACCAGACCTTGCCACTATCTTGTTCTTGCTTTTCCATTCCGCTGATAGTAGGCAATCACATCCGCAAATTTTTAAACCTTTAATCATTCAAAAATAATGTAAGTATACGCCCACTTTAGTTCATAACTATGTTTATTTGTTTTATAATGCAATTATTAGATAATTACCAATCAAATCAACAGCACTGGTTCCTAGAAATTCTCCACGGATAGTGACCCTAGTTCCTGGGGGACCTTCTTTTGGAGATATACCCGTAACAACAGGCGGCGGACCCATTATATATTTCGTGCGTTATCTTTTATTACAAATATGAGCAAAATAAATATATCAAATTCCAATTTTGTTGTTTATTTATTACCAAAACAGGCCAATTTTTCGTTTATCATGAAATGTCAAATTGACATTTATCATTTGACAAATGACAACGTTAACTAACGTCAACCGATAACCGCAGTTTATCTGCCGATAGGGGGGTGTAGGCATATATCAAGCCGGTTAACCGACTTTGTTCCCTTTCTCTTTGATTTTGAACGAATGTAGAAAATATTCTATTTAAATCGATTCCTACTTTGATAATTTGAAATCTTGATCTATCTGTCTCGATTTTTGTTTTTGGACGTTCAAACGACGTTCACGACTATCAAAATTGACATTCGAATTTCGATTATTTTGTCATGTAGGGTGTACGGTGTGAGGTATTTTTGGGACGTAACTAAAATTATTGTTATTTCGATCTAGATTATGCTGCTCGATACGCTGTAAAACAGTTGGAAAATGGCACAGTCTAATTTTAGGTGAATATTTCACATAGAAACATACTGGCAGAAGAATCGGAGTTAAATTTTGTTAGTGATGTTTGCTTTCTATTGTAGTGCCGTTGATGAGTACGGGTTCGAGAGGCACGATGACTTCGACTATGAAAGCTACGAAGACTTTATGTCGAATTACTTGAAGGTGCTAGCGACCAGAGCTCAAAAATGGGCCACCCTGCTTGGCGAAGGAAAGTCGGTCAAACGAACCAACACAGTTAAGAGATACGTACGAAAAGGAATACCCAGTAAGTTTTGAACTGAATGAATCCAGGATTAATTCATAAGTAGGGCATAGATGCAGGAAAGGCACTATAAAAAAGAAAACCTAATATTGTACATTTATAAATTAATTTGGTCAATTCATTTCTAAGAAATGCTTTATTCCAAATACAATGAAATATGTACATTGTATTTATAAAATAAATAAAAATGACTTGAAGGTTAATAATGTGCTAATTTAATAAATAAACAACACACTGAATTACCACTACAGTTTCTAAATACAAATATGGTTGGCAATGAACACAAGTCAATACAACTGTATTAATGTGAATACAGTACTAATTTGCACAATTGTCAAGCTTCCATACAAGCATAAAATGAAGCCATGAGAACCAGAGTGGCCCAATGGTCATTTATAAACATAACTATATATATTTAAAGTTACCCTGTAGACAATTTTGTCTACAGCATAAAAGGGCCGTCTTAACTAGGTTTTATCATTATCTCACAAAAAACATATGTAAAGTAGTGACCTGTTGCTGTATCTTGTATGGTGAGTGAGATATCTTGTAGCTCAAATCCATCTTCCCTTAATTATCACTTTCCTTTAAGGTCGGCTACATGCCCATGATATCTTCTGCTATTGTGTCCGTACATGGGCTGTGGAGATCACTTACCGTCAGGTGACCCACTCGCTCCTTGCCGGCCTATGCTATATATTTTTTAAAAATCTAGTTTATTATGATGATAAATGCCACTGTAACATCTGCTTATAGTTGTACAGCTGATTACTGAGGAAATAAAATTATTATGTTGAAGGTGAACATCGACCATCAGTATGGATGGCCATATCAGGCGCTGAAAAGATGAAAGACCAATGCCCTGACTTGTACCAGAAAATTCTTGATGGTCCCTTTGAAAAGGAACTTGTGGACCTTGTGAAGACAGACCTACCACGCACATTTCCTGACAATATTTACTTTACCAAGGAGGCCAATCACCAAACTCATTTGTTCAACATACTCATAGCATACGCACACAACAACAGGGTAGTGGGCTATTGCCAAGGACTTAATTATATTGCTGGTAAGCTACACTATTACTTATTTCTTGTTATAAATAGGTTTTTTTTTATTTTTATTAATTGAATGACGAAAATGCATATCCATAACCAGAAGCAACACCACCGAGAATTTTAATTCAAAGCTCTGCATGGAATTTGTCTGGTCAACACCCAACAACATGTCTTGCTTGTTAATTCTCATAATGCCCAGTAATTCCATTGGCTCCATTGTCCTTCAAACCAAAACACAATCATGCTCACAAACTAACATTTTCACAACTCGACAACCAGTGTTGGGCAAAATGTAATCTAACTACTGATTACTAACTACGATTACATAAAGTAGTTAGTAATCATAACTAATAACTACATAAAAAAATCAAAAATGTAGTTAAAAATTTTGATTACTAACTACTAATTGTAGTTGCAATCATGATTACTTGATTACTTTTTATAACTACATATTTAAAATGATTTTGCGTCATTAAAAAATAAAAATCGTCTCATTTTTCGGTTACGTCAGATTTTTCGGTTATGCGTCAGATTTTTCTGTTACGCGTCAAAATACACTGGACTTGATTGATTGAATTTGATTTTAACTGGACTTTGACTGGATTTTGTCAAGACTTTGACCGGACTTTACAGGACTTTGACGGACTTTGACCGGACTTTGACCGGACTTTGATGGACTTTGACCGGACTTTGACAGGACTTTGAGAAGGCTTTAACCGGACTTTGACAGGACTTTGACGGACTTTGACAGGCCTTTGACGGACTTTGACCGGACTTTGATGGACTTTGACCGGACTTTGAGAAGGCTTAAACCGGACTTTGACAGGACTTTGACACGACCTTGACGGACTTTGACAGGACTTTGAGAAGGCTTTAACCGGACTTTGACCGGACTTTGACGGACTTTGATGGTCTTTGATGGACTTTGACGGACTTTGACAGGACTTTGACGGACTTTGACAGGATTTTGACGGACTTTGACCGGACTTTGACAGGACTTTGAGAAGGCTTTAACCGGACTTTGACAGGACTTTGACGGACTTTGATGGACTTTGACCGGACTTTGACAGGACTTTGAGAAGGCTTTAACCGGACTATGACAGGACTTTGACGGACTTTGACCGGACTTTGACGGACTTTGATGGACTTTGACCGGACTTTGAGAAGGCTTTAACCGGACTTTGACAGGACTTTGACGGACTTTGACGGACTTTGACCGGACTTTGACGGACTTTGATGGACTTTGAGAAGGCTTTAACCGGACTTTGACAGGACTTTGATGGACTTTGACAGGGCTTTGACAGGACTTTGACGGACTTTGACAGGACTTTGACAGGATTTTGACGGACTTTGATGGACTTTGACCGGACTTTGACAGGACTTTGAGAAGGCTTTAACCGGACTTTGACAGGTCTTTGAGAGGACTTTGACAGGACTTTGAGAAGGCTTTAACCGGACTTTGACCGGACTTTGACGGACTTTGATGGACTTTGACGGACTTTGACAGGACTTTGACGGACTTTGACCGGACTTTGACAGGACTTTGAGAAGGCTTTAACCGGACTTTGACAGGACTTTGACGGACTTTGATGGACTTTGACCGGACTTTGACAGGACTTTGAGAAGGCTTTAACCGGACTTTGACAGGACTTTGAGAAGGCTTTAACCGGACTTTGACAGGACTTTGAGAAGGCTTTAACCGGACTTTGACAGGACTTTGACGGACTTTGACGGACTTTGACCGGACTTTGACGGACTTTGATGGACTTTGACCGGACTTTGAGAAGGCTTTAACCGGACTTTGACAGGACTTTGACGGACTTTGACAGGACTTTGACAGGACTTTGACGGACTTTGACAGGATTTTGACGGACTTTGATGGACTTTGACCGGACTTTGACAGGATTTTGAGAAGGCTTTAACCGGACTTTGACAGGACTTTGAGAGGACTTTGACAGGACTTTGAGAAGGCTTTAACCGGACTTTGACCTGACTTTGACGGACTTTGATGGACTTTGATGGACTTTGACAGGACTTTGACGGACTTTGACAGGATTTTGACGGACTTTGACCGGACTTTGACAGGACTTTGAGAAGGCTTTAACCGGACTTTGACAGGACTTTGACCGGACTTTGACGGACTTTGATGGACTTTGACCGGACTTTGAGAAGGCTTTAACCGGACTTTGACAGGACTTTGAGAAGGCTTTAACCGGACTTTGACAGGACTTTGACGGACTTTGACCGGACTTTGACCGGACTTTGACGGACTTTGATGGACTTTGACCGGACTTTGAGAAGGCTTAAACCGGACTTTGATAGGACTTTGACGGACTTTGACAGGACTTTGACAGGATTTTGACGGACTTTGACCGGACTTTGGCAGGACTTTGAGAAGGCTTTAACCGGACTTTGACAGGACTTTGACAGGATTTTGACGGACTTTGATGGGCTTTGACCGGACTTTGAGAGGACTTTGACAGGACTTTGACGGACTTTGATGGACTCTGACAGGACTTTGAGAAGGTTTTAACCGGACTTTGATGGACTTTGACCGGACTTTGAGAAGGCTTTAACCGGACTTTGACAGGACTTTGACACGACTTTGACGGACTTTGACAGGACTTTGACAGGACTTTGACCGGACTTTGACAGGACTTTGACGGACTTTGACCGGACTTTGACGGACTTTGATGGGCTTTGACCGGACTTTGACAGGACTTTGAGAAGGCTTTAACCGGACTTTGACAGGATTTTGACGGACTTTGATGGACTTTGACGGACTTTGACCGGACTTTGATGGACTTTGACAGGACTTTGAGAAGGCTTTAACCGGACTTTACAGGACTTTGACGGATTTTGACAGGACTTTGACCGGACTTTGACAGGATTTTGACGGACTTTGATGGACTTTGAACGGACTTTGACAGGACTTTGAGAAGGCTTTAACCGCACTTTACAGGACTTTGACGGATTTTGACAGGACTTTGACAGGACTTTGACCGGACTTTGACAGGATTTTGACGGACTTTGATGGACTTTGACCGGACTTTGAGAAGGCTTTAACCGGACTTTGACAGGATTTTGACGGACTTTGATGGACTTTGACGGACTTTGACCGGACTTTGACAGGACTTTGAGAGGGATTTAACCGGACTTTGACAGGACTTTGAGAGGACTTTGACAGGACTTTGACGGACTTTGACAGGACTTTGACCGGACTTTGACGGACTTTGACCGGACTTTGATGGACTTTGACCGGACTTTGAGAAGGCTTAAACCGGACTTTGACAGGACTTTGACACGACCTTGACGGACTTTGACAGGACTTTGAGAAGGCTTTAACCGGACTTTGACCGGACTTTGACGGACTTTGATGGTCTTTGATGGACTTTGACGGACTTTGACAGGACTTTGACGGACTTTGACAGGATTTTGACGGACTTTGACCGGACTTTGAGAAGGCTTTAACCGGACTTTGACAGGACTTTGACGGACTTTGATGGACTTTGACCGGACTTTGACAGGACTTTGAGAAGGCTTTAACCGGACTTTGACAGGACTTTGACGGACTTTGACCGGACTTTGACGGACTTTGATGGACTTTGACCGGACTTTGAGAAGGCTTTAACCGGACTTTGACAGGACTTTGACGGACTTTGACGGACTTTGACCGGACTTTGACGGACTTTGATGGACTTTGACCGGACTTTGAGAAGGCTTTAACCGGACTTTGACAGGACTTTGATGGACTTTGACAGGACTTTGACAGGACTTTGACGGACTTTGACAGGACTTTGACAGGATTTTGACGGACTTTGATGGACTTTGACCGGACTTTGACAGGACTTTGAGAAGGCTTTAACCGGAC
Organism: Amorpha juglandis; assembly: GCA_949126905.1. Lineage (NCBI taxonomy): Eukaryota > Metazoa > Arthropoda > Insecta > Lepidoptera > Sphingidae > Amorpha > Amorpha juglandis. Next base: position 5,485,578 of record OX421368.1, read on the forward strand.
TTTGACAGGACTTTGAGAGGACTTTGACAGGACTTTGAGAAGGCTTTAACCGGACTTTGACCGGACTTTGACGGACTTTGATGGACTTTGATGGACTTTGACGGACTTTGACAGGACTTTGACGGACTTTGACAGGACTTTGAGAAGGCTTTAACCGGACTTTGACAGGACTTTGACGGACTTTGATGGACTTTGACCGGACTTTGACAGGACTTTGAGAAGGCTTTAACCGGACTTTGACAGGACTTTGAGAAGGCTTTAACCGGACTTTGACAGGACTTTGACGGACTTTGACCGGACTTTGACGGACTTTGATGGACTTTGACCGGACTTTGAGAAGGCTTTAACCGGACTTTGACAGGACTTTGACGGACTTTGACAGGACTTTGACAGGACTTTGACGGACTTTGACAGGACTTTGACAGGATTTTGACGGACTTTGATGGACTTTGACCGGACTTTGACAGGACTTTGAGAAGGCTTTAACCGGACTTTGACAGGACTTTGAGAGGACTTTGACAGGACTTTGAGAAGGCTTTAACCGGACTTTGACCTGACTTTGACGGACTTTGATGGACTTTGATGGACTTTGACAGGACTTTGACGGACTTTGACAGGATTTTGACGGACTTTGACCGGACTTTGACAGGACTTTGAGAAGGCTTTAACCGGACTTTGACAGGACTTTGACGGACTTTGACCGGACTTTGACGGACTTTGATGGACTTTGACCGGACTTTGAGAAGGCTTTAACCGGACTTTGACAGGACTTTGAGAAGGCTTTAACCGGACTTTGACAGGACTTTGACGGACTTTGACCGGACTTTGACCGGACTTTGACGGACTTTGATGGACTTTGACCGGACTTTGAGAAGGCTTAAACCGGACTTTGACAGGACTTTGACGGACTTTGACAGGACTTTGACAGGATTTTGACGGACTTTGACCGGACTTTGGCAGGACTTTGAGAAGGCTTTAACCGGACTTTGACAGGACTTTGACAGGATTTTGACGGACTTTGATGGGCTTTGACCGGACTTTGAGAGGACTTTGACAGGACTTTGACGGACTTTGATGGACTTTGACAGGACTTTGAGAAGGTTTTAACCGGACTTTGATGGACTTTGAGAAGGCTTTAACCGGACTTTGACAGGACTTTGACACGACTTTGACGGACTTTGACAGGACTTTGACAGGACTTTGACCGGACTTTGAGAGGACTTTGACGGACTTTGACCGGACTTTGACGGACTTTGATGGGCTTTGACCGGACTTTGACAGGACTTTGAGAAGGCTTTAACCGGACTTTGACAGGATTTTGACGGACTTTGATGGACTTTGACGGACTTTGACCGGACTTTGATGGACTTTGACAGGACTTTGAGAAGGCTTTAACCGGACTTTACAGGACTTTGACGGATTTTGACAGGACTTTGACCGGACTTTGACAGGATTTTGACGGACTTTGATGGACTTTGAACGGACTTTGACAGGACTTTGACAGGACTTTGAGAAGGCTTTAACCGGACTTTACAGGACTTTGACGGATTTTGACAGGACTTTGACAGGACTTTGACCGGACTTTGACAGGATTTTGACGGACTTTGATGGACTTTGACCGGACTTTGAGAAGGCTTTAACCGGACTTTGACAGGATTTTGACGGACTTTGATGGACTTTGACGGACTTTGACCGGACTTTGACAGGACTTTGAGAGGGCTTTAACCGGACTTTGACAGGACTTTGAGAGGACTTTGACAGGACTTTGACGGACTTTGACAGGACTTTGACCGGACTTTGACGGACTTTGAGAGGCATGTGCAATAAACTGATTTTTTTAAGCAGCCATATACCAAAACATATGTTACTACACTTTACGTGTTTATTTAATTGCAAAATATAAGTTCATAAAACTTAAATAATCAGTAGTTATAACTACTAGATTGCAGCAATCAAATTAATAACTACTTCATGTAGTTTGATTACTGTAGTTAAGTTACATGTAATCATAACTACATGTAGTTAACTACTTTTAATCGAAATTAGTAATCAGATTACAAAATGTAGTTAACTACGCCCTACACTGTCGACAACTGCGGTCGGCTCGTCGCGTCGCGGTGATGATGGGATCAAGTTCCGTCATCGATGTGAGAAATGCGCTTGAATTTATTTGCGCGCGCATTATTTTTAATGATAACTCCTGAGATTTTCATTTAAATTATATGGTGTAAAATACTATAATAATGTGCATGAAATTTGAGTTGATAAGAATTAAAAATGTAACTGTTTAAATATCTTTCCAATTACGGCATTGTATGTGACCATTTTTAAAATATAAATAGATGTATGCCATCGCGGACTTTTTTGTAGTTCTATAGATTGTAGATCTAAGAGGAATATCTGACTATGCATTGTTTTATTATATCTCAAATTGATTAGGCAGCGTTTTTGATGAAAGCTCCCATGTGTATTGACTTTTTCCGACACTTCCAATAATTACCGTTGTATTTCAACCAATTTTTATCATGAACAGACAGATGCCGCGGAGGTCTTTATTTTATAATATTATGTACCTAGTTATTTGTTGTCACTTTATTAGTCAACATTGTAATTCACGAAAAATAAATTAATTTACGATATAATCATAGCTTATTCTATTTAAATCGTGACAGTATGAAGATAATAATTGATTTATTGGCTGTAGACGTCTACTGTCTGCTTCTATTTATACCCACACGATGTAATATGATACGGCATATTCTGTTCATGAATAACATTTTAATAAACACTTAGTTTATTATTAAAATGTACAACTCAATATTATTATTTGTTTTTGAAGTGAAAACTTTTTAGCGGCGTTGAGCACTTTTCTTGGTATGGGTATCAAATGTTAAACTCGCGTCAGGACACGTGGCCTGATCGAAAATTTGTAAGACGGAGGGAGTTGACCGCGCGGTGACGGGCGCGGCGTTTTTATGTAATATAAATTGTAATGTTTGTGTACAATAGCGCAATGAATGAATATTGTATTTAACCACATAAATGATAGTACTTTTATACTGATAAATAAAGTAATTCGTCCGAAATTATTCCCTAACCATTCCAAAATATTCAAAATGCACAACGTTAATGTTCAAGTTTTCACTTCTGTCGGCACTCCCGGAGTGCAACCCGATGTTTTTTTTTTTATTACATATAGATAATTTGTTTGCATGGTGCATACACCTATATGTGATGTTTGTATTTGTACACAATATCTATGTCTGGCTGTCATGTCTACGTAGATGAAGACGCGAACGGCAGATCAGCCATTGTCACACAAATCTAAGGTATTAATTTACAACATCCCAAACAAACACAGCATGGCGTGCACGAATGAGCCGATCGCTCTATCTCACATTATTATCTAATATTCAAATTAATTTATAAAATAATATCCTTTCAATCAGGGTTACTGTTGCTGGCGACAAAAAGCGAAGAAACATCATTCTGGCTGTTAAAAGTATTGGTTGAGAAAATTCTTCCGGATTACTACACGAAGACTATGGACGGACTAATCGTCGATATTGAAGTGTTATCAGAACTAGTCAAATCTAAAGTACCAGATGTCCATCAGCATGTGATAAACTTGGGTGAGTGTTATCTCAGATATAGGAGAATCTAATCTATCAACCCAATGTGCGGTTAGATAACTGACCTAAAATGTGTTATGTTATGTAATCTTGATTGCTTCCATAATCTTAGATTTTAAACACATAACAGTAGCATTAATACTAACTAAAGTCTCAAAGCATTACTTGGTTGATAAATTGAGTATTAAAATGTGTACAACCTTATATAAACCAAATTTAAAGAAAAAAGTGAATCTTTTACTACATAGACGTCGATGACGATGTATAAATAAGACTTTTAAAAAAATACTGTCAGTTGAAGTTAATTGCTGTCTCTGAGTGAGGCCGTTATTAACTTTAAAAATTTACATGAAATTTTAAAAACATTTATTAGCAATTTACATGATGTTATGTTAAAAAAATCTTTGGGCTTTTCCTATTATTTTTTATTGCGTAAAAAATTCAGTATAGGAACAATCTTGTTATTGGCGTGATTCACAAGCAGAGACAAGATATTTCATCAAACAAACTAATTTTTATCTTTCTTCATGGCTTGTTCTATTCTCCGCATTGTCCAAGACACATATGTCGAACTTTCATTTATGATTTTTATCATATTACCAGGTTTGCCATGGGCCGTCATCACAACCAAATGGTTTGTCTGTTTGTTTGCTGAAGTGCTGCCAATAGAGACAGTGCTTCGGATATGGGACTGCTTGTTCTACGAAGGCTCTAAAATTCTGTTCAGAGTGTGCCTGACGCTCATCAAGGCGAATAAAACTGACATTATGGCGTGCAATGACTTTACCGCGCTGGCGGAATGTTTTAAAGCTATCGTGAAGAATGCTAGTGCATTGCATTGTCATGAGTTTATGCAGGTGAGATTTAGTTCTTTTTATGACGAAAAATAGGTGATGGTAATAGAACATCTATTGAGAAAAATATAATCCCAATTTGGATAGTGGCAAAAACATCGATAGTTCAGCACATTTTTGCACATCAATGTATGTTTGCCTGAACTACTAAATCTGTGGTTTGTGGTAGTGATGGCACGCAAACATTACTTCCATAGAAATACATCACGGACACATGCATTTTATGCAAGATGAGTTGATTTATCTAAAACCTTAACTAGGCATGTCGGTAGTGGAAAAAAATATCGACATAACGTAACATAAAAAATATCGATATATTTTTAAAACTATTGATTTCTATATATTAAAAAGACGTCAATTTATCGATGACTTATGGATGGGTGACCTTTTTTGTTACCCTATGATAAATACATATGATTTTTGATATTATGATTTCAATATACATATAAGTATTGTTAAATAATATGGTCATAAAATATCAATACATCAAAATGCCTAATCTTAAACACTTTTCGAATTCTTACAATTCAAAGTCTTCATCCTATACGCCATATTAAAATAAAAGCGTGTTAATTAGAGAAAATAAACAAAAATATGAAACCACTATAGAATAATATCAATAAAACTATTTCAATCTTCATTTTTGCTTAGAAAAGAAACAATATTATTATCCCATAAAATTCTTATTTAATAAATATTTATTTCTGTCCACGTAATATGTATAGCCCCATCAAAAGATAAACTGATTGTTTTACTATGATTTTGACATATTTTGTTAACTTTCTTAGTGTAATGCAGTCTGATATTGCATTATAGACTTCCAAAGAAAGCAAAAAGTACAGGACTCCCCCTCTGAGTCATGTAAAAATTAAGTTCTTCATTTTGAAACGTACATCCCATCCAGATATTCAACCAAAATCTCTCTACCTTTATTGAATAAAAATAAACACATATTCTTTATTCCGCGTTTCAATGTAATCTCAAGCAATAGAACCTAAAAATAGATACACGCAAAATGTAAATGGTATATAGTCCATTGAAATGTTACATTTTTTAGGCCTCACCTTGCGTTTCTTAGAGGAGTCAATTTTATTTTTTTGATGTGTAGTGTAAAGCTAAAATCAAGTTTGTGGGGTCGCCACCCTTGTCCCACGGCCGCCATCTTGAAAATAGGGGTTGAAGCGGTTTTTACGATATATCTCTTAAACTATTTATCTGATAAAAAAAAATTGTTAACGTTTTTTGTTGCTAATTAAATTCTCTATAACTTTGGTCCAGTAACTTTTTGTCGTAAAACTATAAATAAAAAAGTTATAAGTGAAAATGTAATAAAGAAAAAAATAAAGATGATAATTCTCTTGACAGCCTAAGATACAAACAATTCGCCAAGGCAGTGACAAAAAGTACTTCCTCCAACACAAGACACAGAACACAGTTCTCCAGAACAATGGAAGCACACTGCGGAACATTTTAGCCCTGCTTTTCGACATCCACACATCGCTCCACAGTTTCCTTTGCATTTACAAAAGATCAATTTAAGAAGCCCCCTGAGCTTCTTAAATGCTGGAGGTTTAGAGCTCTGCACTGGCATCAATAATTTTCCACATTTTTTCCAGCCCCAGTCTTCAGGATCATTATTATTACCAAGCCACGACTGGACCTGATGGTAGACTCGGAAAGTATGAAAGCGAGCTGTGTCTTGTGTTGGAGGAAGTGAAGATAAATTAAATGTACTTTTTGTCACTGCCTTGGCGAATTGTTTGTATCTTAGGCTGTCAAGAGAATTATCATCTTTATTTTTTTCTTTATTACATTTTCACTTATAACTTTTTTATTTATAGTTTTACGACAAAAAGTTACTGGACCAAAGTTATAGAGAATTTAATTAGCAACAAAAAACGTTAACAATTTTTTTTTATCAGATAAATAGTTTAAGAGATATATCGTAAAAACCGTTTCAACCCCTATTTTCAAGATGGCGGCCGTGGGACAAGGGTGGCGACCCCACAAACTTGATTTTAGCTTTACACTTACCCCCCCTACACATCAAAAAAATAAAATTGACTCCTCTAAGAAACGCAACCCCAAATGTAACTTTTCAATGGACTAATAGGTAATGCAGTCATAGAGAAAAACTAAATTTATTTCTCGTTTTTCGTAGAATCATGGATTTAACAACCACAAAAAAAGATAATTGCTTCTAAACTCGAATGTCTGGTGCCGACAACCGACTTCATTGCCAAGTCACCTTGTACCAATTTAAAACAATATTCACTAATTAAATGATGGTGCGGTGTGACAGGTCACGAAATTAATTATAGTTCCAATTGAATTGGTTTTTGGAATATTGTACTCGGGATTTAACTCAATCATTACTATAAATAACTTCCTCTGTAATTTTTCATTCAGATTTAATTATTAACTGTATAAAGATTTTTTCCAAACTGGTGTGAATATAGGTGATTTGCCCTGGTACTATCAACACCAATAATGAACTAAGTCTTATTATCATGGGCCTATATGATTTGGGGCGAGCTCTAATCAGTTCAGTAGATTCGGAGGTACAACTTAACTAAGTAGGTATTCATAATACGCGGCTCTTATTACCACATTATAGATATCAACTGAAAATAATCTCATATATCTCGTACTTCGACGCGTGTTATCCGTGGACAAGTATTTTCGAATATATTTTATTTATTTATGTTATCCTTTCTGTTCCAGTCAATTTTTAAAGTACCTGGCACACTGTCAAACGCAACAATTATCAAGTTGAGAGCTCGTTTCGCGAAGCAGCGGCGAGAACAGCAACAGAAAGAACATCGGTGAACAACACGCACCCTTACTATATTTTGATCTCCTTTTCAAAGACCAAATTATGAAACCCAACAATACAGTTTGCTCTTATTGATTGTTTTATTATTAATACATTTGTGTATTGGTATTGGGTTTTCAAAATGTTCAATGAAATATGTTTTCGAACAACTTAGCAATAAGCAATTTGTGAAATGCTGGTTTTGTATGATTTTAAGGCTTGGTGTATTGGTGTCATAGCTAATATGTTATAATTAGGGTATCTTAACTTGCATTAAGATGGCACTATGTACAAAAACATGAAAAAGGATTTAAATAGATGTACTAATATCTAATATTAACTGATACATCTATAATTTAATTTTACCGATTTTTTAATGGTAAATATTGCACAAAAGAAACTTATAAGTAATAGCTTTATGGTTAATTAAACAGAGCCCAACATAACATTAATTAGTGAACAATGTGTGTTGACAGATAAAATAAATTATTTTTTACAAACATACGGGACTAGTCCTCGCAATTCTAACATTTATTTTTGTATTTGTGAGCTAAAATATACTTGTTTATTCACATGACAATATTTGAATGCACATTATGTCTAGTGTTAATTTGTTAGGTTAGTTGTAAGCTACAGTTTTATTTAGTGAAATTAAAGTATTTTAGTATTATTTTTGTTATTTTGTTGTACATTTGATAATTTATTGTACCTGTAATGATATTTGTCTGCTGTGCAGTGGGGTAGTGCACATTGTGCTCTGGGTTTACAAAGAACAATATAAGTACGTACATATTAAAAAAGTATTTATACTGAATAAATAGAGTCGTAAATTTTAATTAGCTTTTGGTATCTAGCTATATTACGATTTTCTAGTAATTATAAACATTTTTGTTAGTATTTTAGTATTTATGCAGCTCTACATTTAATAGCATTTTTTTATATTATCACGTAACAGCCGATTTATTTAATTAGAGTATGTGGAAGGAAAATAGCAATGACTTTGTGACAATAATTTAACAAATCGGTCAATTTGCAGATTGTCTGGATATTAATTATTTATGATTAAGAATTGTTTTAAATTAGACATTTGACATAATTTTGTTGCAGGTTAATGAGTTATTATGTTAGCTAGATGTTTAAACGGTTTTTATTTCCACTCTGCAACATCCCACTTATGTAATATCTGTTCATAGCATCAACAGAATATCAGGTTTAGATAACTACATTCAAGTACTTAAAGTATGCAAATAATTGTTTTCTTATTTAAATAAAAGTTGTATGTTTTAGTGTGTTGCTAAAAGACTCTTAGCTATAAATGCTCAATGTATTTTTTCACTAAGAGCTAAACAGCATTGCTACTTGTAGCATCAGCAATCAATAGTTGTTTTTTGAAAGTTCACATGCATACCAACTCCAGTTGCTGCGATCAAATGGCTTTTAGGACAATCGGTACGAGTGGACGTTAAAATGTACGATTTTGACACCACGATCCATCACAGCAAGACGTCAAAACCCGATGTAGCATCTAAGAACTAATGCGCAATTTCAATACAGTAATCAAACACAATAGTCAAACGCAACAGAGCATCGACATAGATGCTAAATATTTTCTCTCTGGTGCTACAAGTATTATGTGTGCTTTGACCTAAATATGTTTGCTTCCTGTTTGTGTCAAAAATGACATTAGCTGTTATCATAGATTTAAATTAAAGGCATACTAGGTGGTAGGGCTACAGTAAATTGGTGACAAAAGTTTTTTTATGTGATTTAGAATGTATTTTTTATAAAATATGCACTCTTTCTCACATCCTCATTGTAAATGTGCTGTGATTTGGTGGTATAGTGTGCTGATAAGTTAATTGCTGCCCAGTTAGGAGTTTGCCATACATGTTTGAATGTTCAATGTAATGGAATAGATTATTGGGATGTTGAACATGTGTTTTATTTTATCTCGACAAAATATTACATTTTGTTCTAGATAACTACATTTTTCTAACATCAAAGCTATTTACATAACAATAATTCATAGTCTAAGTTGCACAGTATATTAAGATTTGCCACTCTCCAGTAGATCTTTAGCTTCATTTATTTTGGCAGCGATGAGGGGGGATCCTCCTCTGTCAGGATGGTTTAATAACATTATTTTCCTATGAGCATCCCTTATCTGTAACAAATATTTTGGTGCCTAAGGGCCGGCGCTCATTGACGGCATGGCACGGCAGGTCATGCTGCGGCATCCCGCGGCGTCCCGTGGCATGCCGTGGCATCCTGCTGAATGCCCAGCCACTCTCTCTCTCTCGCGCACCGCGGCAATCCGTGGAATGAAACGGCATGCCACGGGACGCCGCGGGATGCCGCGGCGCGTCGCGTCATGCCACAGCATCCCGTCGCGTCATGCCACAGCATCCCGCGGCACGTCGCGGCACTGTGGTATTGAAATAAAGTAACGTGAATTCTAAACTCGTGGCAATAAGATTCAAAATAACTTGATTAGTAATAAAATCCTTTGCCATGCCATGCCGTGCCATGCCGTCTATGAGCGCCGGCCATTAGGGTTATTGAAAGGATAAAAGCTTCGAAAATAACATAAAATACTATAACAGCAGCAGTAAAACAAAGTAATTAAGTCACTTGTAGCCAGTTGTACTCAATAATCAGTAAACAATTAGAGAGTTAAACAACCCTTGGCTGTTATCCAACTGACTGATGGCCAGTTATTAATAAATCAATTACATAAATTATTTTTTTCAAATTTATATCAATGTAAGCACTGGCCACCAAACTATGTATTCATAAGAATATTTTTACCAAAATGTATAAAATTGCATCATAATTGTTTAATACCTTAGCTTTACTAGCTGTTGGACTGACACCTAGTATAAGAGAGGCTTCCCTCTTGGTCATCTTTGGTTCGAAACCACCTTTATAATACTTGGAATTTGCTAATGAATCTGCATCGAACTTGGGCAGATTTTTCATAGCTTCAGCAAATTTTACAGATGCATTTGGCATTTGTCTCAGTACATAACGGCCTGCGAATCCCAGTGCGGCCATGCCAAGACCAGCTACAATTATTGAACTAGCCTAAAAGATAAAACATAGAGTTAGTATCATCTCAACAAAGGTAGATCACACTGCACAATTTTCAAAACACCAACCAATCTTGAATAGTGCTAGCAAAATGTAGTATAATATGTTCACATTTTGAACATCTACTGTTAAAGTAGCTACAGCCAACCTGGTACTAACCCACTTGACTGGACATTCTTCCCTTCCATTTAAACAATTTACCTTCACCAGAGGGGCATGTGGTGTATGTGTACCTTCCTTTACAGTGGTGTTAGTTGTAATTTTACTTTGATTTTTGTTTTATTTTAGAAAGTTATGAATTAAAATATAGTTAACTAAAATGCAAAATTAGCTTGCTCTAAGAGTACATATAGTTAATTTTAACATAGCCCATTGATAGTAATTAAGCTTTATTCAATACGAAAAATCAGTGTAAGCTATTGATATGAATCATAGAAATTGGGGTCTTTTATTTTTAAAGAAAATAATGCAACTAATTATCAGCATTGTAGTCAATAGAAAGTCATTTCATTTGGTCCAATCTAATGAATCATAATAATATACAACATAGTCTGGAGATTAACAGTTTCATTATTTTCAGAAAACCAGATAAGGGAGATTAATGTTTATAAAGTAGACAAAATAATATTAGTAAATGTAAATGACTAAAAGTAAACAAAGAACTCGTCTATTTTTTGAATGCATTCAAATGATCAAATGAAGTTCAAGCTTTGCTAAGATGGTGAATTAAACGTTTAAAATCTAGGGTTACTCGGTTAAGTATCCGCTTCTTATCGTAATGCCTCCAACCTATTCTCTCACTCAACGTACGAAAAACAGCAGGAAGCCGCTACTTTACGTCGGTTTTCTGTGAGACAGTGATAACGACCCGGTCGAGCCGGCCCATTCATGCTGTAGACAAAACTGTCTACAGCTTGGCTCTACCACTCATAAAAACTCAGCTTGGTAATTGGTTTTACCTTAAATACAGTAGTAGGTTATACCTACTATTACATACCATAATTTATTTTAATATCTGCTTACACGAAGCTTCCGTATTCTATGTGGCTTAATGTTATAAAATCTGCGGTTTTTCTATGATTTAATAAATTAAAAATCTACTGCGAAAAGTTTACGTATGAACAATATTTTTGACATTTACTACTAAAATTACATTTTCTTTTTATTGGGAATGCAAAGGAATCTAGCCCATACAGCCTATTTCAAGAGCGATTAAACACAGGTGTGATCGATTTCAACGTCTTGCTGCAGTTTTGGTGCTCATTCCTCTGGTAATGATGTTAGAAAGTATCATAGACAACACAAAATAGAACAATTGGCGTGTTCGTGCGAACATAATTCTGAGTAGTTATGTTACCAATAATACTCTCTACCGAGAGAAACAAGAATGTTACAGTGAAATTGTCAATAATAGATCTATACGCTTCCCAATCACACAAAGATGTATGTTATTCTTGTAGGTTATTCTTGATTTTATATACTTCCAAGAGTGTGCCGCCAAGCCCGCGTTGCACCAAATTCAGGTCAATCACAAACTACTATAGAGATGTTAGCGCATAGATGAAGTGCCGATTTTTTGGCACAAATCAAGAAAAAACTTTGAACTTTTGAAATGTTTGCGACTAATCTACGCGTTTCCAATTTTTTTTTCCAAAAATTGTAAGTGGGTTGGTCAAACGTGTAGACTTAGCATCAAAGAGAAAAGTTTACACCAAAACAGGCGCTGGAGATCCTCTTTAACACAGCTTATGGCTTGAAAAAAGCAGAGATATGGAAAAAGATAATCTATTCGTATTTTCGATTTTGATTAAAATTAATTATTTTACTATACCTCAGCATTATATTAAATTAAACAGCAGTTTTTTTATTAAATAATTTATTGTATTAAAACATTTTTAAACTTGAAATGTCAATAAGAAATACTGGCAACACGTATCAAAAAGTGGCCAGTCACATAAAATTTTATAAAAAAAAATTGGGCCTTTTCGGAGAGGTTCAACATGGCAGGAGATCAGGCGCAATTTTACCAGTTACTAAATACACTATTATCAACAGATAACGACATCCGATCACAAGCAGAAGTGAGTAACAATTGTTTTAAGTGTTTCTTTAGTTTATTCGTGTCTGGGACCTTGAATAAACCGGCATTGTGGTAAAAGACTCATGTAGTGGCCTCGTGTCAAAACGTGGTCATGGAAGCTCTCGAATGTAATTTCCTATACATTATAGATGAAGCCTCTAAACTAATGTTGTAGAGACCATCGAAAACACGTGTAGACTTCAAATAAATGTGTTGGTGGTGCGATAGAAAGTGGTGTAATATAATTTATATCCCTTGTAACCGCTTTTAACCGCTTCTAGGGTGAGCGGGCGGGCTGTCTGTCTCCACATGTGATGCTATGCAAATGCCGAAAAGTGTTATGTTTACTATTTAAGCATCTGTGTTTGCTGTGTGAATGTTCAATAATTTTTTATAAAGTTGCTCCAAACAGTAAATAAAGTTGTAATTTTGTATCATTGCGAATATTATACAATGATATCTTTTAATTTGTATTTTTTTAATAAGTAATGTTTGATGTAAGAGATTATTTACTATCACTTTTCATTAAATTATAATGTAAGATGAAAACAGAGACCAATTTTATCTTACTTAATATTAATTAATTACTGGACAATAATAGGCACTGTATGAAAATGGCATCGCTAATCTTAAAACACCTAAATAACTAATAATAAATAGTTTTGCCAGCAACTGAATAGAGTGGGGCAACATGCTAACCATGATCTGTGTTCTTATGATAATGGGGAGCTGGGTTTTCCAATTGGTTAAAATATTTATCACTCATTCAAAAAGTTTTAAGAGTGATTCATATCACTTAGTCATTCCCTCTACATGATTGTGAAATGGGGTTTTTTTCTGAGTCTAGGGGAGTATAGTTGCCGCCCCCTTTGCCTGCCTTTGGCCACACTTATACACTCATGTAAAAAATTCTAAATCACCATTCTCATTATTAGGAAGCATACAACAACATCCCGACAGAGACAAAAGTAGTACACTTGGTGGGAGCGATCCAGAATGCGGATGTCGGTGAAGATGGGCGTCAGACAGCTGCTGTACTCCTCAGAAGACTTCTCAGTGCCGAGTTCTTCGAGTTCTTCCCGAAGTTGCCGTTTGAGCAGCAGGCGGTGCTCAGAGAACAGCTGCTGCTCATGCTACAGATGGATGTGAGCCAGCAGTTAAGGCGTAAGGTCGGTGTGTTATAGTTTTACTGTGTTAAGTAATTTGCCAGTTGTCTGTGCATGGCATTTGTGCCTAATATCGTAGCAGTCGTAACACAGTGTGTATTAGGGTGTAGAGCGAGAGGCCGCGGATTCGATTCCCGCAATGAGACAAATATTTGTCTTGTCCACAAAACATATTTTCTGGTCTGGGTGTGTTTTCTCCCCAAAGGCATTGATGTTGGGCAGCCTACCCGTCATAAAAATTACAAGCCAAATCTTTCTGTAACAAGTGTTATAAAGCATGTTGAGCCAATCCACTGTGAGAGGAATGGGGGCCGGTGGAAAAAGAAGAAGATATCAATAGACTCACCATTCACGTAATGAGATGTCAAATAAGCTCTGCGAAATATTGCATCTATCATTGCATTGAATCTGTCTAAACATGTTACCCATTTCATCATGATGACCATCATGCTGCTTAGATGCTTCCACTTCTTCCGGTCTTGAGTATCCTTCGTAGTGAGATCATTGGCTCTCTTGTCTTAATACGTGAAGCAAATGGTTTTTCGGTTGTTTGTGGAATGGTTTCTCTATATTTATTGAATGGAAATTTAAAAAAATTGAACAAATAAAAATCTGAGTTCCTTATACGAAAAATTATCATAACATGGAACGTTAATCACGAAACATTGCATTTGCCCTCAGCCTTTAGCAGGTAGATGATCATTCGCGAGCAAATCTAATCCGCCCGAACATCGACTTCCACGAAAATATAGAATGGTGATAATGCGCCTGTTTTACACCTAGTCCATAAACACGCATTTCTCCATGTAATATTACTTACAAACTTTTTTTTTTACTGTCTGGCGGTATACCAGCATTGTGTCAGTCCGCCTTCCAACTTAAACGCTTCTTCGCCCGATCTTGAACATTCTCTGTAATGAAACTATGTGCTTTCATGTCTCCCACTAATACGCCAAGCTAACGCTTTTTGGGTCCACCGCGGATGTCGCATCTCAGGCATCTGCGCCCGACTTACTCGGTGCTGTGGTTTCTTTCAAAAGTGACTATGTGGTATAGTCAAGGGACATTTCTGAAGTTTGTTTACCACGTTTACCAAGTTTACCACAGAATGTCCGGTAGTCTTTACGCATCCACCGCAGCACCTTCATCTCCGCGACGTGGAATTCCTTAACAAGAATAAGAATATATAATCATATAAAAACCCTGACGTTATTACTATAGATTGAGTAAGAAATTATGATAAATTTACGAGCTTATTTTTTATACACTTGTCGCATTAGTTGAATGAGTGATCACCGATAAGAAACGAGTGCAGTCATCCATTGTTATTAGAAAAAATGATAATGGGTTTCGTTAAATACATGTGTAAACGCCTCCGTACCCGCCCCGCGCCGCGGTCCCGCGCCCCGCCGCGCCGCGCCGCGTTGATCCATTATCATTGATGACACGCTATCGTCACTACTTCCCATCTATTAGTATACATTAAGCATTGAAATATTGCTGACATTCAATTTTAGTAATAGCCTTGCTCGTTTTCGCGTAATAAAAAAGCTATATCCTGTAATTGATATGTGAAAGAAAGATAAAAACATTTTTAGAACTTCATTGACACTGTGTGCTGCGATCATTTTAACCTCAGAGTGAAATAATTGTAAGTCAATACCATATTTTTATGGCACAGGTCGGCAAACGAGCGTATGTGATCATGCGAAGTGACACAAATCGGTGGTCAAATGAGTCGAGAACATCCTACGCTAAGCTTGCCCTTACGAATTGATAATGCAAATTAGCGGGACATAAATAACTTCTTACGAATCTTACATATATTTACCTACGCGGAAGTCAAACTCCCGCCTCTCATCGCGCAATTAGCTCATTCAGTTCGTGTCACAGAAATAAAAACATTGCTTTTACATGGCCATGGTAGTGGCCTTGTGCTGTAACTAATATAGGTATCTGTCGGAACTCATTCCAGTCAAAATGGAAATGGAACTAAGTTATTTTTAGTGTAGCACAATACGTATCGTAAACTATTATAAAAATTACATGAAATCACTCATACTACACGCTCTGTATCACACTAATTCAGGTTAGTGTGCTTGATCTAATTTTACGTATGTAATAATAGCTGCTCAATGACTCACGATACTTATGAGCGCTCCGACAGCTATTTAGATGAAGCCTTACATCTGTCTTTAATTGCGTACGTAGTTACGTACATCCTAATCGATGTTTTAATGTGCGTGGGTACAAACCGAATTAATTACTTAAGTGAAACTTCTTAATGAATTTCCTGAGGGCGGGGGAAGACACCATAGAAGTTTGATTCAGTAAAAACGAGTGCATTTGACTCGTTTTATCATAATAATTTCTTATGTTTACGCGAATATTACTCATTGAAATAAAACTAATTCAAAACGTCGGGATCAAAATTAATAAAAAACCGCGATATAATCCGTTTAAATTAGTCTTTTTATCATTTTCATCAATTATTTACGTTTTCCAAAATGTATTAGTGAAAGAATTATATAAATCAAGTCCAAAATAAATAAGTTAGAAGCCATTTAAATCTGCTGGGAGGTAGTTGTCAAATAACGGGAAAAGGATGCATGACATGGCATGTTACGTCTCAAGTGCGTAACGCCTCTTACTGTGCTTACGTGCGATGGAGATAGTGAGATTTTCCCCATTACGCTCCAACCTTAGTTTAAACCAATAGGTACGTCATTAAATCCTGATTTGTAAAATCGTTTATTTTTTCGTATTATTATCGTTTTCATATTAAATAATGTATAATACTAGACATAGTCAAATACCCTATTTTGCAACTAATCTGTATTGACATCCAAGCGATCAAAAGAACAGGGCAGAGTAATATTCTACTAAAACGTCAACTTGTCCCTTTGTGCCTCTATGAGTTCTTAAAAGCACAACTCTGTTGCTACTGAATGATTGTAGTTACTAATCGAAGTTGAGAATTGCTATGTAACTTATTATACGTAGACTCACGCTTGTTTCCCACAGGGGTAAGCGACAGGGTGTGTAGGCGGGATAGTCTCGTAACCATATCCTAGAGCTTTGTAAATTACAAACTTAATTATTGATAATAATCACTTGAGTAGTAGCAGAGACACTTCGTAATCACCACAGTTTAGTAGGTGCCCTAACTCTAAGGAAAACAATACAAAAAAAATCGTACCAGTTGCTCGCGGAAAAGGCAAACGCTGCTTCATGAGAAATGTTTTCATTTTGAGTAATTATTGTTACAGATCTGCGACGTAGTTTCTGAGTTAGCCCGCAACCACATCGACGACGATGGCGTCAATCAGTGGCCAGAGTTCTTGCAGTTCATGTTCAACTGCGCCAGTGCGCAGGACTCCAACATCAAGGAAGCTGGCATCAGAATGTTCACGTAAGTTATCTAATTGAATAAATTGTGTAGAAATAAAACTAATTTAAATGGGGTGGACCACGAAGGCTGAAAAGCTTTCGAAACGTCGGGACCAAAATTAAAATAAAAGACCGCGATAAAATCCCTTTAAATTAGTTTTATTTCAATGAGTAACATTCGCGTAAACGTAAGAAATCATTAAATAGTGTAGATTTGTTTCATTAGATGTGCCATCTTCATTGAGTAGTCTTTAGTCCCCGCTATGAGTCAACTCCTTTTGTTTATGTATTTACATGGTATGAAAGCAATAATGCTAAGTAGCGTACATGTGGTCTTTTCAAGACCACACCACACTTCTCTGCCTACCTCACGCAAATAGCAGCGTAGTGCTACTTGCGTGCAGACTCTTCCATCTGCGCTTATCCTACTCGCAGTAGGGTCGGCGCAACATGATTTTCGACACATATTACAAAAAGATTAGAGGTGTAGTTTTTGAGACCGGTCGCCTACCTTATGTCAGCCCCTCTGGGGACTAACATTAATAAACTTACAAAAGCACCACAGTAGCCAGAGTGTGTATTTTCACACAAGCTACAGCATAAGTTGTAGTGTAAGGGGCCGTCCATAAATTACGTCACACGAATTTCATGATTTTTTTGACCCCTCCCCCGTCCTTGTCACAGCTGGTCATATTTGTGAGACACTACCCCCCCCCCCCCCCCCCCCCTACCTAGTGTAATGTCACATATTTTGCAAAACAGCAGTGTTTCGGTGTTTTTTTTTATTTCCATTAAAATTCTTTTTCAATAATATCAATTTATTATATTTTGAAAAATATGATGTCACAAAATTTGGGACCCTTCTTTTACCAAGATTGGGCATTATAGGTGCATAAAACTAAATTCATTACCCTTTACGTTAATCGCAATTTTGGAGTTGAGTAATCTAAAAATTAAAGCTTTTTACCCACTTGCCTAACAAGTGAAGTCTATGGTCAAATATTAGCACTACCCCGCGAGAATATTTTTTTTTGTTTATGAAAATTGCAGCTTGGTCCTTCGACATAATATCGACAAAAATAGTTTTGCGCCAACAACTGCCAGCAATCCCCCAACATTACTAATGAATATATAGAAATAAAATGAAAATTATAATTATTGCTGCTAGTTTTTTGTGTTCCTAAATGATTAATTAGAAAAAAAAATTGTTTTTAGACAATTATGGTTTATAAAAGATTTGTTGATATTAACTCTGCGTATTATTTAGTGAACAGTGATTATTATCGCAAAACTATTTTTGTCGATATTATGTCTGAAGTTGCATTTTTTATATTACAAAAAAAAAATCATGCGCTGATGTTCAACATTATGCTTATTGGATTGTGGTTACAACAAAGATTGTGGAATCTAGTTGTATATATTTCCCATATGATAAATATAGAAGCCACATGATTTTTATGTTTATTTAGAACATACATCTTGAAACAAAAACATTTTGTCTATCTAATTTATGTGATACTACAAAGAAATATTTTTTGTGCATATTGACAAATTACTGAATTGTTTAAATTTTTATGTGAACATTGAACATTTACATAGTTTTATTTTGCACACAAACTCCTACGTGCACAATTTCCGAATGAAAATGTGTTACTGCCAAGGTGTGCTACATTAAATTTGGGATTTTCGCTAACACCATCCTTCTGTAAGGTGGAGTTTGATAGTACCTCTCAATACAAACTTATATTTTGAAAAATATGATGTCACAAAATTTGGGACCCGTCCCCGCCCCTTGTCACATAACGTCACACTTCGCCGACCCCCTCCCTCCCCCTTAACGTGTGACGTAATTTATGGATGGCCCCTACTAACTTCCTACTTTCCTAACAGATCGGTGCCGGGCGTGTTCGGCAACCGTCAGAACGAGAACTTGGACGTGATCAAGCGCATGCTGGTGTCCGCGCTCCAACCGACCGAGTCGGAGGCGCTGCGCACGCAGGCTGTGAAGGCGGTCGGCGCGTTCATACTGCTGCACGACAAGGAGCCCGCCATACAGAAACACTTCGGCGACCTGCTCCTGCCTCTCATGCAGGTTTGTCTCACTCTACATTGAAATTAAATTAGAAAACTATTATAAATCAGAAGAAAAAAAAACTGCAGTGCGGGGCTCCCTATCGTTTATTTCAATCATCTTTGTATAAAATGAAGTCGCTTCCGCTGTCTGTTCGATTAGATCTTTTAAACTATTCAACGGATTCTAATGCATTTTTCAGTAATAGATAGAGTAATTCATGAGGAAGGTTTATATGCATATCATACTATGACCCATGGGAGCAGGGCTAGATTATTTATATATTATGGTAGTGTTACCCATTTTAATATTTTTAGCTTCCATCAATTATTTTGAGGTATTAAATTATATTTCTTCGAATTTCGTCAATTTTATGGAGCGAAATCTATTAGGCTACCCCCTGTCTCCCCTTTATAGTGTGAGTAAAGCCTAATCTCTGATGGGGGACATGCGGATACGTCTTCTCTCTGGCTCAGCGCCTAAAGTGGCTGCTCATACGGCTATATTGTACTAGATCGCATTTTTCTTTTCAATTAGACACATTAAATCTACTAAAAACGTCATCATGAAATCATTGGTTTTTAAATGTGTATCTTCATGATTCATCACATTATACTTATGGATTCTATGCATATGTTACTAACTCTGCTAAGGTCGACCTCGCCATAACAATAAACAATGTATACATTTTAATCCGTAAACTATTTATATTAAGGATTTAATGTTGTGTACTTTGTATGAAACACGAATTGGCTTTTAAAAATCTAGCGCGGATTTAAGTTTACTTGGGGAGGAAGGGCCAAAATATAAAGACACAGCTTTGTTGGAATTTGTAATCAAATGTTAATACTAACGCAAATAAAACGCCTGACACACGTGTTAATAAAAGATTCAAAATATTCGTATTAATAGTAGTTGTAATACCAACTGAACGATTCAAGACAGAAGCGTGTTTAAAAAACATCTGTCGTACATTAATCTTTCAGATTCCAATTTAGTACGCACGTTTCCGCGTATCTGAAAACATGATACGTATTATTGTTTCATACAACTACATAAACCTTCGAGACGTCACAGTACTGTACGCAAACCAAGATTAGGCATTATCGGTACATAAAACTAAATTCATCACCCTTTACGTTAATCGCAATTTTTGAGTTGAGTAATCTAAAAATTAAAGCTTTGTACCCACTTGCCTAACAAGTGAAGTCTAAGGTTGAAGATCAGTACTACACCGCGGGAATTATTGGAACGAAGTTCCTTACGGCAGGCTTGGAGGGGATAGGGATTTCGCTGCGTGACCGAACTGAAAAAAATGTGATAGTAAAACCGTAAGAAAAATGCGTGGAAAAAATGCGTGGAAGAAAAGCGTTAAATGAGACGGCAGGCGCGACAGTCAATGTGTCAATTTTAATGTCAGTCATTTCTATGTAATTTTATGTTGTCAAACAAAAATAAAGAGACATATTTAAAATGAAATTCATTCAGGCAGTTATAATTGAAGTATATAAAAATACTCCTTCGATTTTTAAAAGATTACGCTAGCTCGTTATTATAGTCTGGCACACGAAAGTTGATCCTGAAAAAGCGCGGCAAATTTAAAAAAACTACATGTGGCATCACTAAGCATAGTAGGAATACAATTTCTTGATACTTTATATAAAAAAAAAATATATGAGGTTTGATTCACCTAAGTAAAATACGCATGTAAATGAATTTAAATTTTACATAAAATAATAATACTTAATACTTAATACTTTTAATCTAGATTACTCAAAAAAAAAAATTACTTGAGAGCAAAGAATAGTAAGATGCCCCAGAAGGTAGAACAGGTTGATAGATATTAAGCTTAATGTTTTTCTAGATAGAAATAAAATGTTTATTATTTGGATATTAATTTATTTTATGAGTCATAATCAAAATCAGAATCTAAAAATTCAATTTCTAGTGAGGCGTCCGAATCACTGCTGTCGTCACATACATGTATGATGAACGGCTCTAATTCATCATCAGTAATTGTATCTCTTACTTTGTATGTATTTTCTACATGAACAACGTGGTCTGTATTTTTTTTCCAATCTTGTGGTGTAGCACACTCAACGGATTCCCTAATAATTCTCTCCACTTCGGCTGATGGCAAGTCTATATTTTTACTTGCAATTTTCCGTTTTATAAAACTCCAAATGAACTCTATTGACTTGATTGTTTTTTTCCAGGTGTACTAAAAATGCCACAATTTACTTGTCCTTCTTTTTTAATTCGTTTTAAAGTTGCAACGCTAACTCCTGAGAAAATAATAATATGTACATGAACATAGGTACAATGCAATTATAAGAATGCGTTCAAGCATTATTACATACCAGTCATTGATGAAATTTCTTCCAAATACTGACTCTGGGTTTGAATTAGCTCTTCCTCTTCCAAAGCAGTTAATGTTGTAACAGCTTCTTTAATTGAACTTACTTCTATATTCAAATTATCTGCAAATAGATCATTTGTTATACAAAACAAGTAATTTAAAACACTGATATTACACCGAATTTTAAAAACACCGATTTATGATACAGTTTAAACTTTAAGTATCAAAACTAATTATGGTATACTAGCCTATAAAGCTCGTTATCACACGTAAACATTGTTGTTTTCTATCAAAGGCATATTGCTTTTTCTGTTGTTTTTCTTCAAACTTACTCATCATAGAGTATAGTAACTTTCGCACGTCGCTTTTTATAGTTTTATTCATTTTTTAATGATGAAATCAATTAAAACCGTTCTAATGGTTGAGACTTTTTATGTTGGTTGACAGAAATTGACATTTATAGAATGTTGCCATGTAAAAAGTTTCAATAAAATCTCAGGCTCAACTTTCGTGTGCCAGACTATATTTATAATTACATAAGTTGATAAAAAATGCTATACAATAGCTTTACCGCGGCAGTCTCCGAGCGCCACACGTCTTTTTTTTATTTCTATTTTTCTATTCTATTTCTATGTAATTTTATGTTGTCAAACAAAAATAAAGAGACATATTTTGTTATTTTAGTTGATAATTTGAATTTTTTGCAATTTATGTCGATTGTACATTAGCCGAAGGAACTTCGTTCCTACCTGGTGTCCCACGACACACACCAATTATTTTTTTTATTTATGAAAATTGCAGCTCGATCCTTCGGCATATTATCACACAAAAATAGTTTTGCGCCAACAATTACTGCCAACAATCCCTCAACATTACTAATGAATATATATAAGGGTGATTCTACAAAAATTGGGTAACTCAATGTCACCAGCCAATATATACAAAGTCTTATTATATTGTATTGAAATAACAATTTATTTTAAAACAATGAAAAGTCCTTTATTTGGTCACCCAATTTCACTTCTTCATTTTAAATACAAGTTAATAAAAAAAACAAAATTAATACTCAAAACGTCAGTCCGTTGGCATGTCACAATCCCGAAAACCAACAATCAAGTGACTATCCATTAAACATTATCATTGATTTAGGAAAACTTACTAATTTACTACAATCTGTGATGTACATAGTATTATATACTACAACTTTCATAATGCAATGTTCTCTATTTTATTTAATAAAAAATAAGAAACTTTGTGTTTAGTTTCTTTCGTCAGTCCGTTGTGTTCTTTAAATTTAAAATTCGCGGAGAATATCACCGAGTCAAGGTCAAATCCCTGTTTAAGTTTTAATGTTGGTAATGAAGTTAGTTGCGGACCGCACAATTTGACGGCCGCCATAATAGTACCAGTGTTTGGGTTGTGTTTGTCGTCTATACACGTGCGAAGCCAGTCAAAATGTCAGTCCCATGGTGAGTCGTTATTTTCTTGTTAATCTGAGGTTTATTTTCATTTATACATAGTTAACTATGATTTGTTAAAATGTAGTTTGTTGATATTCGAAATTACCAAAAAAAACATTAGTTTTGATTATATCCTCAAATTATGTCTATTTCGTCAGTCCGTTGTCAGGTACTGATGTTTTTTTTTGTTTTAGAGCACTTTTATCGTAATTGCTACCGTGTGTAAGCATTTCTATTTTATATTTCAGTTAAAAACATCATGCGGCACGCTAAAAACAATTTGACTAGGGAAGAAATATTAAAAAAAAAGAGAGTAGCCGAAAAGTGACTGGCCCGATTTGGAACAATATAATCATTAGATTAGCCATCATATAGACCCGAATTTGTAATAATTTGATTTAATAACTATAGTAAACAAAATATCCTCAAAAGTTACCCAACTTTTGTATAATCACCCATAAATAAAATGAACATGTTCCTAAATGATTCATTTGAAAAAAAAAAAAAAAATTTTTTTTTTTACAATTATGGTTTATAAAATATTTGTTGATATTAAAACTCTGCGTATTATTTAGTGAACAGTGATTATTATTGCAAAACTATTTTCATCGATATTATGCCTGAAGGACTAAGTTGCATTTTTTAAATTACCAAAAAAATTCTTGGACTTATGTTCAAAATTATGCTTATTGGTTTGTAGTTACAACAAATATTGTGGAATCTAGCTGAATATATTTCCCGTATGATAAATATAGAAGCCACATGTTTTTCACGTTTATTTAGAACATACATCTTGAAACAAAAACATTTTGTCTACCTAATTTATGTGATACTACAAAGAAATATTTTTTGTACATATTAACAAATTACTGAATTGTTTAAATTTTTATGTGAACATTGAACATTTACATAGTTTTATTTTGCACACAAACTCCTACGTGCACAATTTCCGAATGAAAATGTGTTACTGCCAAGGTGTGCTACATTAAATTTGGGATTTTCGCTAACACCATCCTTCTGTAAGGTGGAGTTTGATAGTACCTCTCAATACAAATTTAAATAAATTGTATATGAGATAGCTAATTGAAATAAAACTAATTTAAACGGATTTTGTCGCGGTTTTTCATTAATTTTGTATAATGTCTGTTAGTCCACCCCGTGACCACGAAGGCTGAAACGTCTTCGAAACGTTGGGATCAAAATTAATAAAAACCGCGATAAAATCCGTTTAAATTAGTTTTATTTCAATGAGTATTCGCGTTCACATAAATGAAGTTGCGACCAACTTGCTATGTGCATTGATACTATATCATGAGAAAACATATAATGTCAGATAACTTACAAGTTCATCATGTTAAAGGCTGTGTCCTAAACAACTCGTATTGTTTTCTAATAAACTAAAAAATATCAATATATTTTCCAATATACAAGAAAACGTTCATTACAATCGAGATTGGATTGTTAACAGGTAATAGTGCAGTCCATAGAGAAGAGCGAGGACGACTCATCTCTAAAGGTGCTTATCGAACTTGCGGAATCTGCGCCGAAATTTCTGCGGCCACAGTTGGAGACCATATTCCAAGTGTGCATAAAGGTAAGGAGGAGATACGTTTTATTACATATTATTGCAAACCTGGACTTAGTACCTATATAGACAAATGAATAGATACATTTTAATAACACTTTATCAGTCTTCGTAATTTTGCTGTCATTATGGTTAATTAAGTGTAATTTTTTTATTATTTTCTTATTCAAAATACAAGAACACGCTACTTTCGATCTACCATACATTCACCTCGTTTATTATATTATTAACACTTGTCTCACTGGTCAAGGGCTATCTGAGAGTGATACTATTTTTGAATATTTTTCACGCAAAAAAAGTATTGAGTAGAAGAATGGTTTTCACAGCATGTAAATTTCAGCATAATATACTGTTTGTTACATATAGATAGTTCAACTCATTTTTGCACACGGTTCGTGATGTTTTTCCAATAGACAATGAGATTCTGTGTGTTTCACTATATGAAGGACGATGGTTGACGCGTCACTGACACGCCAAACTGTGTTCTAATTATCTCAGTTGTGAGATCTCTCTGGAGAATTAGACTAACATCGTTTATTGAAATCGGCCGTAGAACATGATTAATACGAATACGATCGGTATGCCGGTACGCAGGTGGTTGGCGATGCGGACGCTGAAGACAACTGGCGTCAGCTGTCCCTGGAGGCGATGGTGACGTTGTGCGAGACCGCGCCGGCGATGGTCCGCAAGCAGGTTCCGAACGCGGTGCGCATGCTCACACCGCTCGTGCTCGAGATGATGTGCGAACTGGACGACGAACCCGACTGGTCCGTGCAGGACGACGCCGCCGATGACGATAATGAACTGTTAGTATATACTACTTTCACAATGTTTATAAGTTGATAAATGAGTGGATGTCTTTGAGTGGAAGAGCCACGCTGTAGACAGTTTTGTCTACAGCATGAATGGGTTGGCTCAACCGGGTCGTTACCACTGTCTCACAGAAAACCGAAGGTAAAGTAGCGGCTTGCTGCTGCGTTTCATATGGTGAGTGGGATATCCGGAAGCCCAAATCCCCTCCACTTTCCAATCCCTAATTATCCCTTTCCTTTAAGGTCGCAACGCGCCCATGATTCTTCTGGTGGTGGGCGTAAATGGGCGGTGGAGATCACTTACCATCAGGTGACCCACTTTCTCGTTTGCCGGCCTATGCTATAAAAAAATGAATAATAATGATTTCTAAACATCTAAAATTCATCTGTGTAACAATCCAAGTTGAGATTTTGTCTACGACTTTGCATGGAACCTACTGCTATAAAGAACATTGCTTATGATACATTTAAAGATCAAAATATAAATCTGGTTGTACATCCCATGGTGTTTAAAAGTCATTATGTGTAAGGCTCTTATTAATTAACTGCATTTATCATAGTGTAGCTACAAAGAGTCTTACAAAATCAATTATCAAGATAATTAGCACCGGATGTTCATTATACATTTCGGTGTCAGTCCCTTGATAACATTTAAATCCTGAAGCGTATGATTAATGATTAGGACTAATATAACAAAGCTGTAATTTAATTTTTAATGATTTATTTACATATTGTAAAATCGCTAGTGTGGTGTTAATTGAATATATTGCATACTAATACTATTATGCTAATCATTTAACACTTACCTTATCTGCCTGCACTGACACCTTCACATGGTGTAAATAAATCTTTAGAACCAGGATTTTTTGTACATTATTTAGGACCTAGAATTCAGGTCAGTCAATTAGCAATTTTCTCAATTTATTGGATTTTTTTGACATTATTTAGGACCTAGAATTAGGTCAGTCAATTAGGAACTTACTCAATTTGTTGATTTTTTAACATTATTTAGGACCTAGAATTAGATCAGTCAATTCGAGACTTACTCAATTTGTTGGATTTTTTTGACATTATTTAGGACCTAGAATTAGTTCAGTCAATTAGGAACTTGAATTTGTTGGATTTTTAACATTATTTAGGACCTAGAATTAGGTCAGTCAATTAGGAACTTACTCAAATTGTTGGATTTTTTAAACATTATTTAGGACCTAGAAATAGGTTAGTCAATTAGGGATTTACTTAATTTGTTGGTTTTTTTAAACATTATTTAGGACTTAGAATTAGGTCAGTCAATTAGGGACTTACTCAATTTGTTGGATTTTTTTAGATCATTTAGGACCTAGAATTAGGTCAGTCAATTAAGAACTTGAATTTGTTGGATTTTTTAACATTATTTAGGACCTAGAATTAGGTCAGTCAATTAGGAACTTACTCAATTTGTTGAATTTTTAACATTATTTAGGACCTAGAATTAGGTCAGTCAATTAGGAACTTACTCAATTTGTTGAATTTTTAACATTATTTAGGACCTAGAATTAGGTCAGTCAATTAGGAACTTACTCAATTTGTTGAATTTTTAACATTATTTAGGACCTAGAATTAGGTTAGTCAATTCGAGACTTACTCAATTTGTTGGAATTTTTTAATATTATTTAGGACCTAGTCGATTTGTTTTACATAATAAACTCGCTTATCTCGTTCAGGAACTACGTGGCGGCCGAATCAGCCCTCGACCGTATGTGTTGCGGGCTCGGCGGTAAGATCATGCTGGGCCTGATCGTGGGCCAGGTGCCCGTGATGCTGCACTCGGAGGACTGGCGGCGGCGGCACGCGGCGCTGATGGCCGTCTCCTCCGCCGGCGAGGGATGCCACAAGCAGATGGAGCAGATGCTCGACCAAGTCGTCTCCGCTGTGCTCAATTATCTCACTGACTCGGTAATAAACTATTCACTATACAAAACGTGCGCGTGGTCAACTTAAAGAAAGAAACTCGTGAGCACTGTGATAATTATTATTCTCAGAGACTAAAGTATGATGGTAAGGCATGTAGGGTCTATGAGGTGACTCTATCTTTGACCTGACACATTATTCTTATTCATTATTCTCTATTGAACATATGGCTACAAATATGCAATAACATTTCAACCCACATCAAGTAAAAATTGAGATGTTGATTTCATTTAGCTAAATCTATACTAATATAATAAAGCTGTAGAGTTTGATTGTTTGTTTGTTTGAACATGCTAATCTCAGGAACTACTGGTTCGAATTGAAAAATTCTTTTTGTGTTGGATAGTCCATTTATCGAGGAAGGCTTTATGCTATATAACATTACGCTGCGACCATTAGGAGCGAAGCATCAGTGAAAAATGTTGCAAAAACGGGGAAAATTATTCATATTTGAAGGCTTCCGTTGCTAAGCTACCCAAATAATATTGTTTGAAGGCTTCCGTTGCTAAGCTACCCAAATCTATACTAATATTATAAAGCTGTAGAGTTTGATTGTTTGTTTGTTTGTTTGATCACGTGGGCGGAGCCGCGAGCAAAAGCTAGTTTATTATATTTAAATAGGTTAAATTCCGTATGTTATAAAAAACATACATTAAACATTTCCCACGTACAATTATGCAAAATAGAACTTTAAATTATTGATTTAAGTTAATGAATTTAGCAAAATAAAATTGACATCTCAATTTTTACTTGATGTGGGTTGAAATGTTATTGCATATTTTCATCCATATATTATTATGTTCATTGAACTGTTACATTCTACTGTAAATGAGATGTCATCTTATTTGCTTGCAGTGCCAGTTTATGTTGGATTTTTGACAATATTTCCGATATAGTGAGGCGTCAATTAGCCTTGATATAAGAAAAGTAATTGACTTTTGTTTGTTCGTAGCATCCACGAGTGCGCTATGCGGCGTGTAACGCCATCGGTCAGATGTCGACAGACTTTGCGCCTGTGTTCGAGAAGAAATTCCATGACAAAGTTGTCCCTGGGCTTCTGATGGTGCTAGATGACAATGCCAATCCTCGTGTCCAGGTATTTGTCGTTCCATTTCTTAGTACTCTTTTATACAGGGTTATTTTTAAAACACCAGCAACCTCGCAGGGGTAGATTCCTAAGGTTATAAGCTACTACTTTTGTTCTACGACTTTTCATAATTTGTTAGATTTTATTTTCATACAAAAATAAGTATTCATTTAATTTCCGTCTTGAATGTTAAATACAACGCGCATCGCAGATTACGTAAACAAACACGCGAAGCGTGGGGAACCGGGCTAGCGCCTACGACCTTGACCGCTGAGCAGCTGACCGCCCTTTGAAGTCGCGCGCGCACGCCGCGCCGGGCCGCAATCTACGAAGAAAAATACGACACAACAAAAACTTGTAAAATCATTTTTTTTAAATATATTGAGTTATATCCAAACTCGTAGAACAAAAGTTGTTCCGTATGGGGTCAGCTATCTGGTCCTGCGAGGTTGCTGGTGTTTTAAAATTAACCCTGTAAAGCCATATAGACACAGAACACCATGCAGGAGTCCTTAGACTTAGACCCTGAGTTTAAAGGTGTTTTTAGCTAAAACCAAAAATGAAGAGATTTCAATATGTTTATTTAAAACAGTGCTAGATTAAAAAGTTCACAAATAAATTTCATTTCTTTGATATGCACTGATTTGCATGTGTAATTTTTCTAAAAACATTTTGATACAAAAAATCTTCATAGAATTTTGCATCTGTTAAGTTGTGAGCTCTGGGCCTGTGTCCTGTGTGCCCATAGGGTTAAAGGATAAACTCATTATACCCTGTACTATCAAAAATTTAGAGATTTATTTCCAATAGGCTCATGCTGCAGCTGCCTTAGTAAACTTCAGTGAAGACTGCCCCAAACCTATCCTGACTCAATACCTGGACCCCCTGATGAACAAGCTGGAAGTTATCCTGACCACCAAATTCAAAGAGGTAATTTATGATTTTTTTATTTGTTACTCCCAATGTTCGTTAGTGGTATAACCACTCAATGGTTGCATCACTTCCATAGCATTGGAAGATTAAATTGTGGCATTTGCTCCCTTTCCTACTCATATAGTAAGTCAGGGATCTCAGTTCACAGACAGTTATGTAAAAAGATTTAATTAAAGTTAGGTGGGTTGACCCACACTGAGATTACCACTGTACGCATAAAACCGACACAAGATGGCAACTTGCTGTTGTTTTGTATGATGAGTGAGATGTCTGGAAGCTCAAATCACACTATCCTACTGAATCCATGTTTTTTTAAGTATTGTGTATATTCATGGGAGTTGGAGATCACTTAATACTAATACCAAGTTACCCATCTGCTTGTTTGCCAGCCATAAAAAAGTAATAGACTTATGACTAACTATAAAGTAAATTTGTGCCTGTTGGTATATTTGGCGCGTAAAAGCTAATCAACATGTGTAATAAATAAATAAGTTTTATGGTAAGCGCCGGGCAAGCAAGTCATTGACGCTCTCCACGCTGCGCCTCCGACACCATAAAAGACGACTAAGGTATACATAAGCGTGACACAAAAACCGTACGCTGTCATGTAATTTCAGATTGCCGTATGTTTCGGCCCTTAGGGCGTAGTGAAATATGATGACTGTATGGTGGCGGATTTAAGTGTATGTTCACTCCAGTTGCCAGGTATCGGCACGCTAAGTAGTACGACATATGTCAACTATTTAGATCAGTATTTCCCAACGTGGGGCCCACGCCCCACAGGGGGCAATTTAAAAATGGACTAGACACGACTTTAACCCTTTCGCTTTGGGTAATGGTTATGGGTTAAATGCAATGCTAGATATCGGTGACAAATTTAACAAAAAAAATGTTGGGCATGGCCTAAAAAAGGTTGGGAAACACTGATTTATATCCTTGATCTGTCCTAAAAATTATGTTTTATAGCCTTTCTGTATTGATAACTCATATAAAAGAACATAATCTGTGTAGCTGGTGGAACGCGGCACCAAGCTGGTGTTAGAACAAATAGTGACGACAATCGCGTCCGTCGCCGACACTGTGGAGAAGGACTTCGTGATCTACTACGACAGGCTGATGCCGTGCCTCAAGTACATCATCGCCAACGCCACCACTGACGAACTGAAGATGTTGCGCGGCAAGACCATAGAGTGCGTCAGTCTTATTGGTGAGGTTATGACTGACATTTCCGTAATTAATTTCATCCATATCAGTTTCCTTTAAGACGTTTGGTCACAAAAAACATACACACAAAATATTAAAAATAATTTTGTAATTAAACTGTTCTATATTATTAATGATTTTTTTTGTAGGTCTCGCTGTCGGCGAAGAGAAATTCATGTCGGATGCATCCGAGGTAATGGATCTGCTTCTCAAAACTCACACTGAGGGAGAACAGCTGCCAGCTGATGACCCCCAGACTTCTTACCTTATCTCTGCTTGGTCACGTATCTGCAGGATTATGGGTAAGTAAAATTTTACATATATTCTTTCTTTGCATCATTGTTTTATTTTTTGTAAGGCTTATCTGCAATCGAAATTGCTTTATTGCTAATTTTTCAATACAAAACTGAACACAAACAAAAAAAAAAATACCATGGGAAAAAATTTCATGGGAGCAATAGTAATCCCATATATGTATTACTGCTATGTATGGTTTAGTTCCATCATATTTCTGAAATGATAAGTGGCTTATGTCAATCTCTGGCGCATAAACCACCTCAGTTGAGGTTGGTTTTCTATCACAAAATGCTCAGTATCAGCCCAGAGTCTGGAATTGTGCCTGATGTACATTTACCGGTACTGGTACCGGTATGGCGATAGGCTCGCCGACTATCACATCATGGGATGGAAATACTCTAGGCGAAACGTGGGTGTACTGATTACACCTCTGTCTATCCCACCGGGGACAGGCATGATTGCATATGCATGTAAAAACATACTTACAAATCCAATGTTTACAGGCAAGAAATTCGCCCAATACCTTCCAATGGTAATGGAGCCAGTGATGCGCACGGCCGCCATGAAGCCCGAGGTCGCGCTGCTGGACAACGACGACCTCGAGAACATCGAGGGCGACCTGGACTGGCACTTTGTCACGCTCGGCGAACAACAGAACTTTGGCATCAAAACTGCTGGTAAATATAACTAACTAAACTAGCTTTTGCTCGCGGCTCCGCCCGCGTGAACGTTTAAAATTGTTAACGTTTCATACAAACTTTCATCCCCTATTTTATCCCCTTAGGGGTGATTTTATCAAAATCCTTTCTTAGCGGATGCCTACGTCTACCTGCATGCCAAATTTCAGCCAGATCCCTCCAGTGGTTTGGGCTGTGCGTTGATAGATCACTATGTCAGTCAGTCACCTTTGAGTTTTATATATTTAGATTAAATAAGCAGTAGATTTCTCCTATGCAAGAGTTCAATAGTCCACCTGTATGTTGGCGTTTGATTCTGCCACCACACCACAGTATGGAAGAACTGTTGTGTTTTGGCATATACGACATTTAAACCAGTAAAATTGCTGAGCGTTGTTAGACTTTAATTATATTTTATGTTTCATAGTAACAAGCACAGATCAATGCCATGCAGCACATTATGTATTGTTTATGTGAAGGCATTGCTACCAAATAAAACTATCTAGCAAATTGTTCAATGGTTTTAACATAAGTTTTCTAATATTTTTTATGTATTTAAGGTTTGGAAGACAAAGCGTCTGCTTGCGACATGTTGGTGTGCTACGCTCGGGAGCTGAAGGAAGCTTTCGCGGAATACGCCGAAGATGTTGTGAAACTAATGGTGCCGATGCTCAAGTTCTATTTCCACGATAACGTACGCACGGCCGCCGCAGAGTCCTTGCCTTTTCTGCTAGAATGCGCGCGCATCCGAGGCCCACAGTACATACAGGGCATGTGGGCTTACATCCTCCCTGAACTGCTCAAAGCTGTCGACTCTGAGCCTGAACAGGAGGTGCAAGTGGAGCTACTTAACAGCCTTGCTAAGGTAATCATTTAATTATCGGATTAATATATATAGGGAAAAGTAAAGCAATCCAACATGAAAAATTAAGTTATTTTTTGTCTTTTCAGTGCATTGAACTTCTGGGTATGGGCTGCCTATCTAACGACGAAATGATGGCAGAGGTACTGCGCATACTCAACAAGCTTCTAACCGAACACTTCGAGCGGGCCACTGAACGTCGTCAAAAACGCTCCGATGAAGATTATGACGAGGTAAAAACTTAGCACATATAACAAAACCTATCAATGTTTCTACAGCATGTCTAACATAGTGTATTAAAGAGTTTGTAATGCAATAGAGTTTGGACAGCCTCCGTGGCGAAGCGGGCGAGTAGCCGGCTGTGAAGCGAGGTGCCGCGGGTTCGATCCCCGCACCGAGACAAATGTTTGTGTGATCCACATTGATTTGTTTCGGGGTCTGGGTGTTGTGAGACCGAAAGTCTCTCGTAGTTCCTGATACGCACGATACAAGACTCGTATCTTACTGTGGGGTCAGGACTATGTATGTGACTGTTGGGTGTATTTATTTATTATTATTATGCGCGCGATTCATAATATGACCAGTTATAAGCACTACTAAATTGTATATTATGATCAACAGGTTGTAGAGGAACAATTAGCCGACGAAGACAATGAAGACGTGTACAGTTTGTCGCGCGTGGCGGACGTGTTGCACGCACTGATGTCCGCGTACCGTGAGACATTCTACCCGCACTTCGACACACTGCTGCCGCACCTCGTGCAGCTGCTCGCGCCAAACAGACCGTACTCCGACCGCCAATGGGCCATCTGCATTTTCGACGACATCATCGAGTTTGGAGGTTTGTTTGGATCAGCATTGTAGGAGACTAAAATTGATATAAATCAAAATGCTGTTTATTATACCAGGTAACATCTGTTATTAGTACAATGGTAAACACCCTAACACTTTGAGTGATTTGTTAAACAATCTAAATGGATATAAGTTTGACTTTGAACTTTTACTGCATCAAGTCTCTTATTGCCACTGTGTCAAATCCTACTCCTGATCCTAATATTATAGTTTAATCTTTTATAGTTTTTTATAGTTTATTCTTTTATTACTTTTTTTTTATTCTAAAATTTTTTAGGGACTTTTGGTCTCCGTGGCTTTTATTAATTAAATGTTGAATTACCTATTTCACAGGACCAGCTTGCATAAAATATCAAGATATTTTCCTGGAGCCTATACTAAAGGGTCTACGTGAGCCGGAGTCTGAGGTGCGGCAGGCGGCGGCGTACGGCTGCGGTGTGTTGGCACAGTTCGGCGGCGCGCAGTTCGCAGGCGCGTGCGCACGCGCAGTGCCGCTGCTCGCCGCGCTCATCGCCGAACCAGACTCCCGCTCCGTAGAGAACATCAACGCAACAGAGAACGCCATCTCCGCAGTCACCAAGATCATCAAATACAACCACTCGCAGATCAACAGGGATGAAATTATAAGGCACTGGTGAGTCATTATTGTTGTACCTCATTATTGTACCTTGAGGCTCCTCCAATCGCCTGTTTGGTCTAATGGTACCACATAAGTTGTGGGAAGTCCCAGTTTCAATTCCCAGGCCAAACATCACTGTTTAAATTTTGCTAAGTAAACCAATTCCTTTCTGCAGCACATTGTATGAAATGTGTAACATCAGTGTAGCATGTGGGTACAATTCACTCAAAATAACTTGCTTGGGTTAAGTTAACGACTTCACCTGTTCTAAAAAGGATGGAAAGAATAATGATTGATGTTTGTTGATGTCAGGTTGACGTGGCTGCCAGTGACTGAAGACACTGAGGAAGCGCCACACGTATACTCGCTGTTGTGCGAGCTGGCGGCGAGCGGTCACGCCGCGCTCGCCACGCCCGACGCACCGCAGCGCGTGATCGCGACACTCGCCGAGGCATTCCTGCGAGACGCCGTGCCCGACGACAACCCTGTCTTCGCGCAGATGGTCGCGCTCGTTCGACAAATACAAGTAACAATTTTAATGAGATTATTTAAAATCCGAGTAATTTTTGTTCTTTATTATTCGTCTTATATGACATGACAAATTGAGCAGGTTCCTTGTCTGATGGTAAACACCACGCCAGCCCATAAACAACTACACTCAGAAGTATAAACTGAAGCTGGTTGACCCCAGCCATACAAATATGTACCAGATATACCCTCCCATCAACAAAATTGATTAATTAAATTGTGATATTGTTGCAGTCCAACGCAGAGCTGTTCAATTCGTGCTTGATGCAGTTGAGTCACGAACACAAGGAGGCGTTGCAGGTGGCGCTGTCGACATAGTGTCACTCACACACACCACCCGCCACCGCCATCCGCACCCCGCGACATCACCCGCCCTCTCGAGCCATGACCGCATGTATACTCCGGTCGATATACGTGTCATTTGTATTCTATTGTTGTTATATTCCAAATAAACAATTCTCTTATGTAACCTAGGGCAGTTTTCAACTGTTTATAAAGTGACTGATAAATGAGTGAAATTAACTGTGACCGTGAAGTTTTGAACTTTACCTTAACCTGTCAAACATTTCTTTCTTCGATCTCATTCTTTGAAATATCAGTTGGGCTAATTAAAATTGCTGTGATATATTTTTATACTGTTTTTGAAGTTGTTCATGCTTGAGCCCTCTAAAAGAGTAGCACCCATATGACCACATTCATGTGTTTGTAGATGTTATTTTTTTCTTAATATAATCATTTTTATCAGAGCATGTACGGGGATGGTCCAATTTTTTGTAATACCAGTGATTTGTCCCCAACATTCAACATATTATAAAGTAATTTATGAATATCACATATTATAATTATTTATAACTGCTTTTAAATTCCAGCTGACATGGGTACAGTTAGCAAAATAATATGATTACTTTCTTCTTAATCTAGTAATCTAAGCAATGAATTGCTTTGTCTTCAATTTATAAGATGAGGTGGCAGCAATGGTGTCAAGTATTTTTTTTTTTGTTAAAACAAATGAACACTGCAAAATCACAATAATAATTACGGCCTTATATTTTGATCTGCATCATCCGTTTGAATAAAATTGCAACTGCAGCTAAAAACTATACATACAAATATAATTAGGAAATTGTGTATTTACTTGTTGTTTTGCCGAAACAGAATTGGGCCGTCTGCATTTAATATATTGTATAGTTTGCCATATTTCGGCTACGATGGATAGGTACTTGGTGGCTGTTTCTCGTGATGGACGAGACGTCATGTCTGTTTGTAAGAAGTTATTTTATTCAATAAATATATAATACAATATTATATATATACACATTTCTTTGTTTAAACTAAAATAAAAGTTATTTGACATTCAATAAATGAGTTTTAATTACAAACACCAAAGGCTGTGAATAATAATGACGTGTATGGTTTTCAATACACATCATTCAGTCACACATTCACATATTTTTTGCGTACTCGGCAGAATGTTGCGTGGGAGGCAGACGTGGGGTAGAGGGAGACCCAATGGGAATGGTCGTTGTCAGCCGCCTGCTCGTCAGTCTGGTCAGGGAATTTGAACTTCGCGATCCCGCCAACCGGTAATTTTTTTTTTGACCCAGTACTTAGCTGAGCAACGCCAGCCGACGCTCTTCCAAAGCCAGCTGCCGCTCCATCAGCTCCCGCTTTTTTTTTCTTCGTCTATTCGCCGGTCGAAATCCCAACGCGGTGGACCCGCTATGACAAATCAATAACATATATTAGTAGAACCAAATATAATATTGAACACATCGATCGGCAACGTTTCAGTCGCAACCACAATGGCTACGACCGCCTTTATACCACGAAAAGACAAATAAGTAGTTGTTCAAAATCCTACATGTGTTATTAACAT
The DNA here is from genome assembly GCA_949126905.1 of Amorpha juglandis. Lineage (NCBI taxonomy): Eukaryota > Metazoa > Arthropoda > Insecta > Lepidoptera > Sphingidae > Amorpha > Amorpha juglandis. The sequence goes on from OX421368.1 coordinate 5,521,776, forward strand.
TAGTAACTAATGCATTTCAATATATGGTCATAGTACAAGCGAAAGCTTAATTTGGGATCAGATGGCCGTGTGTGTGTGAAATGTTTGCATGCTCCATCTATGACCACATCTTCGCTTGAGAGTTGAGAGTAAGCGAGCTGGTGGTCAAACGCAAACTAATAAACGTTAAAAAAATGTCCTGCAATATCTATTATGTTATTTATTATTTTGTTCTAGTGAAAAAAGATATGACTAGTATTAAAAGGCACAATATCTAAATGAAATATTCAACTATGGCAAAGTTCAGGTTCACCTTGTGGTCTCGATCTTTCAGCTTCGGCGTTCGTTTCCACACCAGCTGCTGTGGCGACGTGCTTCCTTTTCACTAAAACAAAAGTTTTGTTCAAATATCCGCTTTAATTTCTTTCTTAACAATGTATGATCTATAGGGTCAACCAGGGTAATTGTAAACGCATTTGAAAAATACCTTGACACAAATAGTTTCGCGCTTTGTAAAAAAAAAAATATAGGTGACTTTGAGGAAGAAGTTAGTTACTATGAATAAGCATTAAATTATTTAAAAAGTTCAAAATCAGCTATTTTAGCTGGCGCATTGGTGGCACTGAAAATCAAGCGTTTACAATTTCCCCAGCTTTTTTTTTCAAAATTGTCATTTTGGGGTAAATGGAAATAGCTAATGTATACCTATATGATAAGAATTATAATGAAACTAACTTGTTTTCACTATTTAGTGTCTCTTAATCACGAAAGTATTCGATATAAGCATCTAGCTATATACAGGGGCAAATGTAAACAAATCATCTAGTTTTTATTATTATGCATTGACAAAACTATGGGGTATTTAGAAACATTTATTTTTTCTGTGGGCAATTGTAAATATTTTGAAAACTAACTAAATAATCCTGTACATTTTTAAAGGGGTAAAATAAAACAAAATATATAAAAGTACTAATCGTCGCCAGGTTTATTTCATTTTTTCTATGTAATCTTTAACTAGGTTTTTTAATTCCCCTTTTACTACTGGATGACCCATTTGCGCTCGAGTTTTCAGACAAGAGGCTACGTATTCTTCCACGCGATCTGGCAGCATTTTGGACACACTAGCACCCATTCTATTCATATCTACTATTCTACCTTTTATTCAGTGATAGATAACTGAGATAGGTACGTTGTATGCTTCTTGGGCTTGTCGGTATGTCATTTTATTTTCTTGTATGGCCTTAACAGCCTTATGTAAGTTTCCCTTTTTCGGACGTAAACACGTGAGACATTCTACCCGCACTTCGACACACTGCTGCCGCACCTCGTACAGCTGCTCGCGCCAAACAGACCATACTCCGACCGCCAATGGGCCATCTGCATTTTCGACGACATCATCGAGTTTGGCGGTTTGTTTGGATCAGCATTATAGGAGACTGATGTCCGAATACTGAAACGCTACTCAGCTGTCTGACGGCTAACGGCTACATATTTTCATACAATTTTGACAGCTAAGAGGGATTCAACTTGTTTAACAGGTTCCCTGTCCCCATAAAAACCACTTTTTTTCATCATATATGTCCCACTCTTTTTTTCATTCGTTTATTTCCCTTTTTTTTTTATAAATTACTTCGGTTTGTTTTCTCACTCTAAAGGATGTAACCCACACGTCCCGATACTAAAAATGGGACTTAATCTGCTACGTCCATTTCAAATAAAGGCATGAATTTGACTCTACATTTGAATCATATATGATTCATGGACGTACAGTTATTGGTACAAAATATATCAAATGAATCATATATGATTCATGTGACAGGGAACCTGTTAAAACGATCTTAAATACTTGAGTAGCGTTTCAGCATACGGGCGTGAAATTTATATAAATCAAAATGCAACTCACTGTGTTATACAGATAACATCTGTTATTAGTGCAATGATAAACACCCTAATACTTTGAGTGGCTTGTTTATTAATTGTTTTTATGGACCTTCTAAATGGATATAAGTTTGACTTTGAACTTTTACTGCATAAAGAATCTTATTGCCACTGTGTCAAATTCTACTCCTGATCCTAATATTTATAGTTTAATCTTTTATTACTCTTGTATATGATTTTGAATTACCTATTTACAGGACCAGCTTGCATAAAATATCAAGATATTTTCCTGGAGCCTATACTGAAGGGTCTACGTGAGCCGGAGTCGGAGGTGCGGCAGGCGGCGGCGTACGGCTGCGGTGTGTTGGCACAGTTCGGCGGCGCGCAGTTCGCAGGCGCGTGCGCACGCGCAGTGCCGCTGCTCGCCGCGCTCATCGCCGAACCAGACTCCCGCTCCGTAGAGAACATCAACGCAACAGAGAACGCCATCTCCGCAGTCACCAAGATCATCAAATACAACCACTCGCAGATCAACAGGGATGAAATTATAAGGCACTGGTGAGTCATTATTGTTGTACCTCATTATTGTACCTAAAGGCTCCTCCAGTCACCTGTTTGGTCTAATGTTACGACAATAAGTTGTGGTAAGTCCTAGTTTCAAATCCCAGTTCAACTGATAAAATTTTGCTATTCCTTTCTGCAGCACATTGTATGAAATGTGTAACATCAGTGCAGCATGTGTAGGTATAATTCACTCAAAATAACTTGCTTGGGTTAAAGTTATCGACATCACCTGTTGTAAAAGGGATGGAAAAGTATGAGAAGGATAATGATTTAATATGTTTGTTGATGTCAGGTTGACGTGGCTGCCAGTGACTGAAGACACTGAGGAAGCGCCACACGTATACTCGCTGTTGTGCGAGCTGGCGGCGAGCGGTCACGCCGCGCTCGCCACGCCCGACGCACCGCAGCGCGTGATCGCGACACTCGCCGAGGCATTCCTGCGAGACGCCGTGCCCGACGACAACCCTGTCTTCGCGCAGATGGTCGCGCTCGTTCGACAAATACAAGTAACAATTTTAATGAGATTATTTAAAATCCGAGTAATTTTTGTTCTTTATTATTCGTCTTATATGACATGACAAATTGAGCAGGTTCCTTGTCTGATGGTAAACACCACGCCAGCCCATAAACAACTACACTCAGAAGTATAAACTGAAGCTGGTTGACCCCAGCCATACAAATATGTACCAGATATACCCTCCCATCAACAAAATTGATTAATTAAATTGTGATATTGTTGCAGTCCAACGCAGAGCTGTTCAATTCGTGCTTGATGCAGTTGAGTCACGAACACAAGGAGGCGTTGCAGGTGGCGCTGTCGACATAGTGTCACTCACACACACCACCCGCCACCGCCATCCGCACCCCGCGACATCACCCGCCCTCTCGAGCCATGACCGCATGTATACTCCGGTCGATATACGTGTCATTTGTATTCTATTGTTGTTATATTCCAAATAAACAATTCTCTTATGTAACCTAGGGCAGTTTTCAACTGTTTATAAAGTGACTGATAAATGAGTGAAATTAACTGTGACCGTGAAGTTTTGAACTTTACCTTAACCTGTCAAACATTTCTTTCTTCGATCTCATTCTTTGAAATATCAGTTGGGCTAATTAAAATTGCTGTGATATATTTTTATACTGTTTTTGAAGTTGTTCATGCTTGAGCCCTCTAAAAGAGTAGCACCCATATGACCACATTCATGTGTTTGTAGATGTTATTTTTTTCTTAATATAATCATTTTTATCAGAGCATGTACGGGGATGGTCCAATTTTTTGTAATACCAGTGATTTGTCCCCAACATTCAACATATTATAAAGTAATTTATGAATATCACATATTATAATTATTTATAACTGCTTTTAAATTCCAGCTGACATGGGTACAGTTAGCAAAATAATATGATTACTTTCTTCTTAATCTAGTAATCTAAGCAATGAATTGCTTTGTCTTCAATTTATAAGATGAGGTGGCAGCAATGGTGTCAAGTATTTTTTTTTTGTTAAAACAAATGAACACTGCAAAATCACAATAATAATTACGGCCTTATATTTTGATCTGCATCATCCATTTGAATAAAATTGCAACTGCAGCTAAAAACTATACATACAAATATACTTAGGAAATTGTGTATTTACTTGTTGTTTTGCCGAAAAAGAATTAGGCCGTCTGCATTTAATATATTGTATAGTTTGCCATATTTCGGCTACGATGGATAGGTACTTGGTGGCTGTTTCTCGTGATGGACAAGACATCATGTCTGTTTGTAAGAAGTTATTTTATTCAATAAATATATAATACGATATTATATATATACACATTTCTTTGTTTAAACTAAAATAAAAGTTATTTGACATTCAATAAATGAGTTTTAATTACAAACACCAAAGGCTGTGAATAATGACGTGTATGGTTTTCAATACATCATCATTCACTCACACATTCACATATTTTTTGCGTCCACTACAGAATGACTCGTGAGAGGCTGGCGTGGCGTAGAGGGAGAGCCGATGGGAATTGTCGTTGCCGGCCGCAGTCTAGCCAGGGAATTTGAACTTCGCGATCCCGCCAACCGGTAATTTTTATGCCCCAGTACTTAGCTGAGCAACGCCAGCCGACGCTCTTCCAAAGCCAGCTGCCGCTCCATCAGCTCCTGCTTTTTTTTTCTTCGTCTATTCGCCGGTCGAAATCCCAAGGCGGTGGACCCGCTATAACAATAACATATTAGTAGAACCAAATATTAACTTCAACTCTTCGACCGGCAGCGTTTCAGTCGCAACCACAATGGCTATGACCGCCTTTTATACCACGAAAAGATAAATAAGTAGTTGTTCAAAATCCTACATGTGTTATTAACATTTAGTAACTAATGCATTTCAATATATGGTCATAGTACAAGCGAAAGCTTAATTTGGGATCAGACGGCCATGTGTGTGTGTGAAATGTTTGCGTGCTCCATCTATGACCACATCTTCGCTTTAGAGTAAGCGAGCTGGTGGTCAAACGCAAACTAATAAACGTAAAAAAAATGTCCTGCAATATCTATTGTTATTTATTATTTTGTTCTAGTGAAAAAAGACATGACTAGTATTAAAAAGCACAGTATCTAAATGAAATATTCAACTATGGCAAAGTTCAAGCTCACCTTGTGGTCTCGTTCTCTCAGCTTCGGCGTTCGTTTCCACACCAGCTGCAGCAGCGACGTGCTTCCTTTTCACTAAAACAAAAGTTTTGTTCAAATCTCCACTTTAATTTATTTCTTAACAATGTATGACCTATACAAGTCATTGGTTAATCAATGGTAAAATGGGTTCAATAGTAAAATAAGTTTTAAAATACAATACATAATGATAAGAATGATGAGGTTTACTTGGACTGGGTTGTCTGAAAAGAATAATGTATACTTTCACTTACGGGGGTCTGAAGACTGTGGTGCTGGCAGATGTATGTCCGTCACAGCCTCAGCCAGCTGAACCCACTACACCACCTGCTGTCGCTTCTGCCTCAGTAGATAGCATGTATTCTGAAATTATATCATTACTTACAATTTACATTTTTGCAAAAGAAAAAGCAAAGAGAACAAACATCATGACTGTATAGGTACATGTTTTCAAATATATTTTTTAGTGCAAAATCACTAAAATATATTTATACAACCATCATACTGTCTCAGTATAACTTTATAACTTGGCTTAGAGTTTGGTTATATATGAAAAAGTTCAATATAATATGTATTTTCCTAATGTAAAATGCATAACAATTGTTACATACCAACAGGTTCAAAGCTGAAGCTTTGGCTCTGTAGATGGTGGTGTTTGGAAATCAATGCCCATCTGATGAAAGATGTGATTATTTTTTGGATCTTTATTATAATACAGTTTTTGTGTGGACTGAGTGAAAAATGTGAAAAGAATTTATAAAGCCTTGGATAAAAAAATAGAATAATGGTTTCTCAATCCACATACTATTTATTCACAGGTTTTTCTTATAGGTGAAGTAGGTTTTTCTTAAAAGTGAAACTGTGATCTCTCAATGCACAAATGCACTATTACAATTACTACAAACTACTGACTGTTTTTTTTATATGTTTTACAATGTCTAAACAGAGGTTTCTTAATCTACAAACTACAATTTGTTAACAGTTTTTTCTTAAAATTTACTAGTAAACGCATTTATAAAACAAAAAAAATTGGCAACTGAATTAGAAATCATGCAAAACAAAGCCAAGCGGTGAAAAACCATAATAGCAAAAAAGTAAACATACATCGACTTCAATGTGAACATTGTCATTCCCAATGAGATTTTGTAGTCCTATTAGAGAGGATTCTGTCTTCAATACGAGACAAAATGCCACCCCATGAAGGACCACCTCCAATGCCACTGCCATGCTGATGCATTGCTGCCCCTTTCTTCTTTATCTTATATTTTACATCACTCCAATACTAAAGTGCAAGGCAAAACAGGCAAGCAATTAGCAAGTTAAACAAAAAAATCATCACAGCAAAGAAAAAAAATTTACATAGATACAGAGCAATCCATAAACTGAAAAAGTTTGCTTGAGAACAAGGTTTACTGGGAGCAAACTGAGACTGTAAAAGGTGTTTTTTTTGCATTAGGCTGTTTATTCTTAGTCTTGTGTCTTTATCATCATTAGTTAATCAATCACCCATTGCATACAAAATCACAAATACATTTGAAAAGACTTAAAAAATAAAATAAACATTTTTTGTTAATAACTGTGTGTGTTGACAATATAAGATCTTAACAAATAGTATTGTAAAGTATTAATATTTATTATCCTTATGGGTATACAATATTTTTCATGTGCTATAATGCATAACTATAGCATTTCATTACTTTTGAATTAACATAACATAAGAATAGTTAAGTGTACTGTTTTATTTTAGTTACAATCTATAGTTGAATAGGCTTATGAAGTCAAAATATTCAGTTAAATTTTAAAATACACTATCCAGTTTTTTATACTAATTTTGAATTAATTACTATGTAAGGTATGCTGTGTAAATTGTTATAAATTTTTATTGTGGTTATATAAGAGCTTTTGTGAAATATGTTGTTATTTATTTGTGGTAAACAAATGTTAAATAGATGCTTAGTGCATAGTAACTGGTATTGGTTGGTTTTAGTTGTTAGTCAATAATAATTAGCACAGTCTCTCCTTTGTTAATAAACAAATTGAACACCAAATGCATTTAAGGATTAACATGAACCAACCAAACTTTGTTTTAATGAATAATGAAGTAGCATATATATGCAATGGCCAAAAATAATTCATAACTTTTTTTACTTACTTGCCATCACTCTTTCGGGCTTTTGGTAGAGCCCTCACCCACAGAATTGAGCCGCAAGGCATCATCCCACAGGCGCAACATTTCTTGTTTGCCCTATGGTGTTTGGGCTAATCTATCTGTAGTTAAATATATGAGATTTTTCGTGATGGTGGCATACTGAAACACAAGAATACGTTACTATTGAGAGGGATAGATTCACCTTTGATGATAATTATATGCACACAGCTGAACTCCAGAGGTATCTGACTGTCTGTGTATCATTCGGAAGAGAAAAACACCTAAAAATACAATAGTATTACCATAAATATGTGAGTATTCCAAAGGGTCTGGCGGCAAATCGGCAGCACGACACAATACATCTCGGAATCGTAACAAATTTTGAGCCTACAACATTCGACAATTAATTTAAATTGTACTTACAGTTTATTTATCAAAAATTCACAGTATAATTAATCCATCCACTTTTCTTTTATTTTCAAGTTCTATTTTAACGTTTTTTCACTGACACTGACAGCTGAGAGCGTTTTGTTTATGAGTTTTGTTTTAAGGAATTTTTCTTTCGCAATGTTATTGGATTGTGAAATTATGTATATATCACACGATTTACATTATAGATATGTATTAAAACAAATATAACACAAAAAAACTATATGTTGATAAAAACTATAGACAACTAAAATAAATTTGAAGAAAGACATTACACAAATATATGCAATCCATTGGAATGACAGTGGCGCCATCTGTCGAAAATTGGTCGTTCCAACTCTGTAACCTTCGTGGGCCCATGCACAATAACTTTGCTAAAGATCATCACATGATCAAATGCATAATTTACGATTCTATAAAGGACATACAGACAAAGATTCTTTTTTATATATATAGGTATATATACGGATATACAGGGTTATTTTTAAAACACCAGCAACCTCGCAGGGGTAGATTCCTAAAGTTATAAGCTACTACTTTTGTTCTACGACTTTTGATAATTTGTTAGATTTTATTTTCATACAAAAATAAGTATTCATTTAATTTCCGTCTTGAATGTTACAACGCGCATCGCAGATTACGTAAACAAACACGCGAAGCGTGGGGAACCGGGCTAGCGCCTTTGACGGTCAACGCCCGAGCAGCTGACCGGCCGTCTTTGATGTCGCGCGCGCACGCCGCGCCGCGCCGCAGTCTACGAAGAAAAACACTATACAACAAAAACTTGTAAAATCATTTTTTTTTTAATATATTGAGTTATATCCAAACTCGTAGAACAAAAGTTGTTCCGTATGGGGTCAGCTATCTGGTCCTGGTTACTGGTGTTTTAAAATTAACCCTGTATAAAAACGTGTTTAAAGAAATAACCATTTGGCATTAATTTATTTGCTATATCCCATAAATCGATATAAAATAAAATACATCGATATCTTTGTATTATCCCTACACTTAACTGTCAGCTGTCAAGTGCTGTGGCCGTATAGTGTTGTGTAGGGCACCATTTGAAATGAGGTTATCAGAATAGCCCCTTTTGGTAAAGAGCCAGTACATAATCACATTTCAAATGAGGCAACGCGTATTGAAGCTCGGTGGATGGTAGTACATTTGAAGTATGCTGTGATTTGTATTACCAACTTACAAGTGTGACTGACATAGTACTCTTATAAGGTCGAGCCTACTATTGAAGTGAAGCATATAACTCGCTTGTTTTCACTCTTTCAATTTCAATGTTTCTTCTACAAGTTTAAATTTGATGCACAAGCGCGCCTGTGGCGTTCTGTATATTTGTTACTTTGTACGTACAACACAATATTATGCAACGTGTTACAGAAAGGTGTGGTCATATATAAGCGTCGTAAGATACACCTTACAGTCAGTATTTATACACAGGATCTTTTCAAAATCTACACATTCTAAAAATTCACATTTATTTTTATCACTCACTTAAGATCTATATGATCGGTCACATCGGCATTGCCGATGTCCATGAGCGGCGGTAACCGCTTACCATCAACTAAAAAATACATCAAAAAAACTATTAATTATGAATGATTCTCACTTTTAACGATCAATTGGTAGCTTCAACAGCTCCTGTTAATAAGAATCAATAAAATTTTTCATTAATTGTCTTCATCACGTTAAGTCAGTACTGGGCGTAGAATGATTATCTATAGAATGGTCATCAGAATAATAATAATTGCGAAAGCGGGATGCATGTATGCGTATTTATAAGAGTCAGAAAGAGACGCACTAAGCATTTTTGAAGTTATACTTCTTTAGGCGCGTTATGAAAAAATGATGAGAGTGAAATTTTAAGATGCGCGCGCACCTGTGACACAAAAAATTAACAGTATGAAGTTAGGCGCGTTAAGAAAAAATGATGAGAGTGAAAGTAGCCGTAATTAATAAACAAATGACGATTTGGACAAAGAAAAACTCTTTAGGTTTTTTCTTATTCGGAACATGTTGCCGTAAAAAGTACCAGGCTCGCATAAACGCGAAGAGAGTAGAATGTACTTCTATCATGTCGAGTGGATATGTTGATATAAATTAAAATACTTTTATTTAATATAATTAACACTAAATATTATTAAATTATTAATGTTACGATATTTCATCGTTGTTGTGAAGACTTGAGAATAAATTACACTTGTCTTTGGCGAAATGCATAACAATGCGAAGCTTAAGAGTGTTGTTACAAAGACTTGGCTGTATGAGCTACAATACCTTTGCCTATTAAAAACCCGAATTTGAACCAAAAATTATAATACCGAGGACTATGACGGAAGTGAATACTTTTTAAATTGTTTTCGAAATTAATAAGTGTCCGTTCTATTGAAACTATGAATCAACACGCATGAAACATTTACTATAATAATAATTATAATGTACATTATAAATAATAATTATTATTATAGTAAATGTTTCATGCGTGTTGATTCATAGGCCATTTTTGACAATGTCCTTTATAATTTATATATGTGCTAATAAATTATATTCAGTAGTGATTTAAATTGAATATTTTGATTGATATTACTTACTATTTGTGAATATTAGTGAAAAAAATTGTGCTTATATACTTTTTCAAGTGCTCCAATATAATTGAGGTTAACTATCCGTATGTATTATTTATTGATATAAATTAAAATACTTTTATTTAATATAATTAACACTAAATATTATTAAATTATTAATGTTAAATACTTATTATTATTGTAATCAATTATTTGCATGCAATTAAAAACTATTTTTTAATGATGCCAAAGAAGTATAACTTCTCACGCGCGTACATAAGTACACGCACCCATTTTTTTTTTATTTCACTCAGGGTATCACTTTTATTTGTCTGACTCAATTCACAATTGAGGCAGACAAACTTTCACAGTTTTCTTTATTGCTTGCTTTTGTGTTCTATAACGAGTGGGTCGGTGTCGTACTCGATCGTAAGTGTAAAAAGACGTACGTAGAAACAATTTAATATGGTGAATTGCAGTAGTTTAGCGTGTAAAAGCCAAACGGAACGTTCCACGAAAAACATAACCTTTCACAGGTAAGTTCCATTTTTCGTATGTTGAGCGGTAAAATAAAGTGGAAATAAGACGCACACTGTTTGGTTATATCATAAAACTCATTAATTTTATTCTGTTCACTTATTTTTGCAATGTTTTCCATAAATCAAGATATTTATTTTGATACTACAATACGTACAAATGTTGTAACGACCTTATATTTTATGTCTTGCTCTTACGTGCAATCGTTTCACCGGGAAAAAATGAGATAGCCAATCTCTTTAACAATATGTCATAAAGGAGGATTATACACATTTTAGGGATACCAGCTTGTGTATAGTTAATTTTGCCTACAATCGTGGATAATAAGCGCCTTTTATATAATTAGTAATAGAATAAATTTTATGGCGGATTTATTGATGAATAAAAATCATAAAATATCAACATTTAGGAGGGATGTTCATACAATAAACACGTTTTTATTTTGGCGTTTTTGTATTCGCTCTAAAGATAATACACATAAGCTTCAAACTTGGAAGTATTATAATATAAACCCTATATTATAACACCGAATGATAATAATCACGCCGCGCCGTTGTGTTCTGGCTCGAAAACCACGGTGTGCGAGTGTGACTCGCATTTGGCTGGTTATTTTTCTATATTAATACTTCTTTATTTCAATGTTTGCAGAGCCTGGTGAGAAAACTACCATTAGAATACACGTCTCGGAAAAGGAAACTTTTAAAATTGAAACAAAAGTGAAAATTAGCTGATAAAATACAAAAACAATCTGAAGGCCAATAAAATTGTTTTGTGATACTTAAACGAACCTCTTTTATTTTTCTGCTGAAACATAACATAACTGTGTAAAAAAGGTCGTTATTTTTACCCGACTGCATGAATTAAAATATTAGTCTATTTCTTTAGAGTGAAGAAAAACGTATGGATACAATTTATTATGTAATGTCTCAATTGTCAAATCTAAAAATGATATAAGTAGAGTTTAAACAAAGGAATAAGTATAGACGGATCGCATAGAACTAAAAAGTAAAGTACTAAGAAAAAGAATGGCGAATGGCAATATTAGTAATCCGCGGTACAATCTGTCTATGAACACTGCCTCCAGACCAATGAGATGATTGAGATTTTTGTACTTTATTTATATGTAATATTGTCACCCGGTACTAATTAAATCAGTCGAAACCTTCAAGGGGTTTAACCAGGTATATTTTTGTTAGGCCGCATTTTAACATAAGAAATATAAAAAATGTATCAGGATTTTTTCAAAATTGGGGAACATTTTACGAATGTAGCAGCCCCACAAATTGTATGCAAAGTATATCTGTCCTTATTCAGTATACGCTGATAGCTCCTCTATAGTTACTCCCTCTACGATACTGGGCTTTACCAATCAAGTATTCAAGTATCGGGTGATGTGAATTATAATATAGTAATCTGGCTTTTAGTGGTTTCTAGTGGTTTGAACAATTGCCTATAGCGGATATGGTACAAAAAATGTGGCAAAACCTGTTAAAATTTCGAGCCGCTCGACTCTTATATCGTCATGTACGGGACAAATGTACTGCCTCTTGTATGTCCCATCCTCCGCTATGAGTAATATTGTTCTGTGGTCTTATCCTACACCATAGTGATGTTCATGTACAAAAAACATCGATATTTTTTCCGATATAATATATCGTGTACAAAAAATATCGATATTTTTTCCGATATAATATATCGAAATATTGTATCGATATATAGCGATATATCGGTCAAAAATATCGATATTTTCGATATATCGAATTGTAGGAAGGAAAAGACTTTATTAGAAAATGATTAACAAAAATAATATCGAAGAGCTAAAAAAAAAAAAAAAAAACAACATTCAATACTTATTCTGGTATTTGATGTTGTTTTTTTTTTTTTTTTTTAGCTACATCCCATAGATTTTTCCTAAATATTCTACGATATCCTTATATCGGATAAAATATATCGATATCATATATCGACTTCAATGATTCGATAATATCGCATTGATTCGATATATCGGATAAAATATATCGATATTATATATCGACTTCAATGATTCGATAATATCGCATTGATTCGATATATCGAATAAATGTATCGATATTTTATCACATATCGATATATATCGAGCACCCCTACTACACCACTAGTTCGGTGGCCGACGCGTCGTGAACGTGAAGTTTCGTAACTCATTCATTTTTCCGGCAATTGTATTCTAAAGAAAATAATTTGTATGCCAGTAAATATATAAAATTATTAAGATTTAGAACTAAAATACTCCGAGCCAGTTAGATAATAAATGTAACAGACTGGGACAGTCCATGTGAGCGTTTATATTTTTTGAGTTAATTTTGTTGAAATTTGTCACTAATGAAAATAAATAGCGGGGTGCCGTGAGCAGCATTACGAAAGTAGCGGTGTGCGAATATTTTTGTCGCTAGAAAGTATTACAAGTAAAATAAATAGCAGTGGGATTTAATTGTTTTGAATATTCTGGCGGGAGATGTGATAATGTCTCGTAAAAGATCGCGTATTGGTAGTGAAGAAGAGATGAACTCGAGGTTGTTGGAGGGTGGCCGTGGTGAAGGACATGCCGGGAGTGACACTAGCTTCACAAGCACCCTCAGCCATTCGCTTCCTGAATCTGGACAGGTCAGTATTTTTCAAATCAATAAATCCCCGCCATCGTAACCCTATTGTGTCGTGTTAATCGCCTTAAAATAGCATAACTAATATTTATGTGTAAGTTTTTGCCTTATTTTATTAAGTACTTCACACATATTTGTATTTTGCCATAATCCTTTCATAAAATCTACACATAAAACTGCATAATTTATACCATACTATGTACACTTGAATTCTATAATTATTTGCTTGTGTACTATATAAGGCAAGTACAAAAGTAATTATACTTACAAACAAAGTGTTGTTTGTGAGCCATTATTTAAAATATTTTTTTTTTAAATAATAATGGTTCTACTTATTTATTAAGAATACTTACGTATATTAACTCCACAATGGACTTTTACTAATAGTAGTCATGCAGTAGACAGTTTTATTTTCAGCATGAATGGGCTGGCTCAACCACATTGTTGTTACGAAAGGTTCAGAGAAAACTGATCAATGTAATAACTTGGTGCGTTTCATACATTAAGTGAGAAATCCAGAAGCCTAAATTCCATTCTCTTTATTATCCCATTTCTTTAAGGTCAGCAATGCATCCATGGGTATTGCTGGCTTTCATGGGTGGTGGAGATCATTTACTACCAGGTGACCCAATTGCTTGTTTGCTATAAAAAAGACTGAGTTTTGGAAGATTCAGAATGTTTTCATTTTGAAAGTTTTTAATACATAGTGATCCCTAACTATAAACAAGACCTGCATCACAATAATAATTCACAATGTAATAATATGATATTGCATGATAGTTTAATGGGTCTTTATTGTCTATAAGGTTCTAAGTATGTTGTATGAGATGTGCACTACCCAGAAGTGGTTGATGAATTAAATTGATACACATGATGATTGCATTTGATTGATACACATGATATCTGCAAATGTGACAATTTTAATAGTTTTCTTGTGCCAGTATCATTTGCATTGTATTCGTTATTAAGTCTTAAGTATAGATTTGTTATTTCTATTTCAATAAATTTTCTCATCAATAAAATAAAGAGAACTTTTATTGTAATTACTTCTGCTAATACTACTGCTTCAATAAGGTCTGATTTATTCAGTATCTGATGTAGTGAACTGTGTGTGTCACTTATTCTTTCTCATACAAGCCCTCCTTTCTATCTTCACCTCTGGTCTCATTATTTATGTGATGGTTAAACTAGAATGTAGTTCAACTGATGGTATATGATTATTGGTGCCCAGACACTGTAATACAAAAACTATTATGGATACTATGTAAATATTATCGGTCTTTGAAGTAAGGGAAGGTTCTTTAGGCATTTTAAACTACAACAGTAAAACCTGAGGATTTCAATCAGACAATGTTAGCACTTCATTCACTCTGTATGTAAAATTGGTACAGTTTATTTGCTTCAGCTATTATCAGACAATTTTAATTAAGTTAAATAATAAGAAAAAAGTATATCATATAAGTTAAAGTAAACAACATTTAATTACAAAGTTGATATCTGAGTCTGTCATCTGTCTGCTTAGTTCTTCTGGTGACATAGTGAGTGAAAATTCATCTCTGATCTATTTTGATGAATTTTCAATACTATCATTTAGACAATTTCTTCCTGGAAATCGAATATTTCGCCTACTAATTCAACAGTTCAAAACAACAAGTGGGTCACCAAATGGTAAGTGATGTCCACCGGTTGCCGACAATATCAGTTTTTATCAGAATTAACTTCATTACCGACCTTATTAATATTGTAAATACAAAAAACGTATGTTATTGAGTCATTAAAAAAAACTAATTTAAACGGATTTTATAGCGGTTTTTTATTTTAATTTGGGTCCCGACGTTTCGAAAGTTTTTCAGCCTTCGTGGTCACGGGTTGGACTCCGTCCGTCAGATAAAATCCGTTTAAATTAGTTTTATTTCAATGAGTAACATTCGCGTAAACGTAAGAAATCTTTATCATTGAGTCATGATGTGCCTTTATTCATCCTAATGACTCACGAGTAAATTAATACTTCAATACTACTGTATCCCAATTGTAATACCCTCCCTACATATTTAACCTTATAGCATGGTGAGTCACGAATGCTGGAGAGAGACAGATATTTTATACCCAATGATATCCAGTAACTTCAGGTTGGCATACTTCTGCCGACCGTCTCAATGTCTCTTGACGGTCGCATTATATTTGGTCTGCAGTATACTTAACATGAGGTCCATTGTACTTGCTTTGTATTGATATAAAAAAATACAAACAAATGACGTGGTGGAAATGGCGTATTTTACCACAGTAAACTCTAAACACTCTGACGTGGTTTAGAGATTCCTCACCGTTTTTGGTGCCAAAATATAAATGAAGCATCAATAGTTTAAGGCGATGAGAGAGATGAAATCGTAGTTTTTAGTAGTAGTTCATTAGTAAGTTTTATCTCTCCCGCAATATGAGCGAGATCTCCGCGAGATGAAATCGTAGTTTTTAGTAGTAGTTCGTTAGTAAGTTTTATCTTTCCGCAATATGAGCGAGATCTCCGCGAGATGAAATCGTATTTTTTAGTAGTAGTACGTTAGTAAGTTTTATCTCTCCGCAATAATCTTCCTGGTGGAATTTGGGGTCCCTTCGAACATGCTCATTTTTTTTAGTGCTTTCATGTATTTTTGTATTAAAATTCTTTTATCCATTTAGCGACGGTATGAAGCTCATTTAAAGGCTTTCCAGTTTTACAATCAGCGTAAGATCCTAGTACCGCTACAATTATTCTGATGTTCGAAAGGAAATGAGAATCATTTACGGTCGATAAATGGGTCTTCTTTGATTAGGTATATTGTCAATAGTCCAGCACTATAGGTATTATTTAATCTCCCGGAAATATGTCTTTACCGGTCATACTACCTGAAACCTACGATTCTGATTCCCCTTCTTCAGTTCAGTTCTTGTTTATATGGCGTTTGGGATGTTGCCAAAATTCCCCTTCTTTTATTCTTTTTTTTTTTGCATCAAAAACCTTCATGCTTAAGTCACCAATTCAAAAAAAAAAAAAGAGTGCGTCTCGGGACACTCGACAGAAGTGATAACTTAAACTAATGTGGGTTAAAGTGAGAGCGGAGGAGCCTGCCTACTACTGCCGTATGCGTGAGAGAAAGGGAAGCCAGAGTGGCGCCGCAACGCGTTACGTTACGAAGTCCGGTCAAAGTCATGTCAAAGCCCTGTCAAAGTCCGGTCAAATTCCGGTTAAAGTCCGGTCGAAATCCTGTCAAAGTCCGGTCAAAATCCGGTCAAAGTCCGGTTGAAGCCCGGTCAAAGTCCGGTCAAAGTGCAGTCAAAGTCCTGTCAAAGTCCGGTCAAGGTCCTGTCAAAGTTTGTCAAAATCCGGTCAAAGCCCTGTAAAAGTCCGGTCAAATACCGGTCAAAGTCCTGTCGAAGTCCGGCTAAAGTCCAGTCGAAATCCGATCAAATACCGGTCAAAGTCCGGTCGAAGTCCGGCTAAAGTCCAGTCGAAATCCGATCAAATACCGGTCAAAGTCCGGTCAAATACCGGTCAAAGTCCTGCCAAAATCCGGTTAAAGTCCAGTCAAAGTCCAGTCAAAGTCCGGTCGAAGTCCAGTCAAATACCAGTCAAAGTCCTGTCAAAATCCGGTCAAAGCCCGGTCAAATACCGGTCAAAGTCCTGCCAAAATCCGGTTAAAGTCCAGTCAAAGTAATGTCAGTCTTGTCAAAATCCGGTCAAAGCCCGGTCAAAGTCCTATCAAAGTCCGGTCGAAGTCCGGTTAAAGTCCAGTCGAAATCCGATCAAATACCGGTCAAAGTCCGGTCAAATACCGGTCAAAGTCCTGCCAAAATCCGTTTAAAGTCCAGTCAAAGTCTGGTCAAAGTCCGGTCGAAGTCCGGTCAAATACCAGTCAAAGTCCTGTCAAAATCCGGTCAAAGTCCATTCAAAGCCCTGTCAAAGTCCGGTCAAATACCGGTCAAAGTCCTGCCAAAATCCGGTTAAAGTCCAGTCAAAGTAATGTCAGTCTTGTCAAAATCCGGTCAAAGTCCGGTTAAAGTCCAGTGGAAATCCGATCACATACCGGTCAAAGTCCGGTCAAATACCGGTCAAAGTCCTGCCAAAATCCGGTTAAAGCCCAGTCAAAGGCCGGTCAAAGCCCGGTCGAAGTCCGGTCAAATACCAGTTAAAGTCCTGTCAAAATCCGGTCAAAGTCCAGTCAAAGGCCGGTCAAAGTCCGGTCGAAGTCCGGGCGAAGTCCTATCAAAGTCCGGTCGAAGTCCGGTTAAAGTCCACTCGAAATCCGATCAAATACCGGTCAAAATCCGGTCAAAGCCCCTCAAAGTCCGGTCGAAGTCCGGTCAAAATCCGGTCAAAGTCCAGTCAAAGCCCTGTCAAAGTCCGGTCAAATACCGGTCAAAGTCCTGCCAAAATCCGGTTAAAGTCCAGTCAAAGTAATGTCAGTCTTGTCAAAATCCGGTCAAAGCCCGGTCAAAAACCTATCAAAGTCCGGTCGAAGTCCGGCTAAAGTCCAGTCGAAATCCGATCAAATACCGGTCAAAGTCCGGTCAAATACCGGTCAAAGTCCTGCCAAAATCCGGTTAAAGTCCAGTCAAAGGCCGTTCAAAGTCCGGTCGAAGTCCGGTCAAATACCAGTCAAAGTCCTGTCAAAATCCGGTCAAAGTCCAGTCAAAGCCCTGTCAAAGTCCAGTCAAATACTGGTCAAAGTCCTGCCAAAATCCGGTTAAAGTCCAGTCAAAGTAATGTCAGTCTTGTCAAAATCCGGTCAAAGCCCGGTCAAAGTCCTATCAAAGTCCGGTCGAAGTCCGGTTAAAGTCCAGTCGAAATCCGATCAAATACCGGTCAAAGTCTGGTCAAATACCGGTCAAAGTCCTGTCAAAATCCGGTTATAGTCCAGTCAAAGTCCAGTCAAAGTCCGGTCGAAGTCCGGTCAAATACCAGTCAAAGTCCTGTCAAAATCCGGTCAAAGTCCATTCAAAGCCCTGTCAAAGTCCGGTCAAATACCGGTCAAAGTCCTGCCAAAATCCGGTTAAAGTCCAGTCAAAGTAATGTCAGTCTTGTCAAAATCCGGTCAAAGCCCGGTCAAAGTCCGGTCAAATACCGGTCAAAGTCCTGCCAAAATCCGGTTAAAGTCCAGTCAAAGGCCGGTCAAAGTCCGGTCGAAGTCCGGTCAAATACCAGTCAAAGTCCTGTCAAAGTCCGGTCAAAGCCCGGTTGAAGTCCGGTCAAAGCCCGGTCGAAGTCCGGTCAAAGTCCTGCCAAAATCCGGTTAAAGTCCAGTCAAAGTAATGTCAGTCTTGTCAAAATCCGGTCAAAGTCCTATCAAAGTCCGGTCGAAGTCCGGTTAAAGTCCAGTCGAAATCCGATCAAATACCGGTCAAAATCCGGTCAAAGTCCCTCAAAGTCCGGTTAAAGTCCGGTTAAAGCCCTGTCGAAGTTTGTCATAATCCGGTCAAAGTCCGGTCGAAGTCCAGTCAAATACCGGTCGAAGTCCGGTTAAAGTCCGGTCTAAGTCCGGTCAAAGTCCGGTCTAAGTCCGCCCAAAGACCTGTCAAAGTCCGGTCAAACTCCGGTCTTAGCCCGGTCAAAGTCCGGTTAAAGTCCGGTCAAAGCCCGGTTGAAGTCCGGTCAAAGTCCGGTTGAAGTCCGGTCAAAGTCTGGTCCAAGCTGACTGGTCACTGTGTGACGCCACCTGGGACTTCGAAATAATCGATGTTCCAGGGAGGTCGGCTAACGCTGGCTGGTCGATGGACCGCTCGCGTTACGGAACGTTTCGGTTCACCCTCCCATAAGAAGTTATCACTTCAAAATCCTTGTTACTCTAGAAAATAAGCGGATACTATCCCCTTAATGCATTGATATTCAAACTATATAATAATGAAATCTATATGCACAGATTAGGCATACCGCCAACAATGTGGCGTGATCAGTGACCGTGCTTCTTCAACCAGTCCGTTGTCGACTAAATAAAAATTGAAAACGTACGCATATAGTAATCTCGTAGTTCGTACATAAACATTTGTTGACATTCAAATATTTTTCGAATGGTGATTAATGTTAATTATAAATGAAATCGTAAGTGTGTGTTGTCTGTTTAACAACAAAAGGGGTTGTTATTCTCAAATAACGGTACTGTTATCTGATGTCGGTTTTATTAAATGGTTGTCATATGGTTTTGCTCAAGCTAATATTTAGTTATATTACATTTGCGTACTATTTGGGTGGTGACGTGGGCATCACTAGTCAAAGTAGTACTAAACATTTAGACAATACCAAATTAATTAAACGAATCTACGTGTAAATATGCGTATCTTATCACTTGTCATTGGCGTGGAGTTTATTTTCGCATTGATATTTCGAGCGCACCCACGTGCGTCGTTTCAGTTGCGTAATTTGACAATTGTAATGGTGCTGCCACACCGATGTTATAAAATGTTTACAAACATTTTCTAACATTAAAATTGTTATATTTTGTTAGATGTTTTAAGTGCTCCCACACCGACGGAAAATGTTTGCAAACATTTTATAACATTTGAAAACATGACATCGGTCCTTCTTCTTTGACGGCTTCTTTGACGGCGCCGCTCTCAAAACTACCGCCGCCCGCGGTTAAAAAATGTTACAAATTGTTAAGAAATGTTTACTAAATGGTGCTGCCACACCGCTGTTATAAAACGTTATATAACATTTGTTAACAAACATTTTATCACAATGTTAGATAATGTTATAAAATGTTATATAACATTTTATAACACCGGTGTAGCAGCACCATAAAATGTGCACAAGTTTATCATGCGTGTGCCACCGTGCTGAGTTTCAGCTACGACCGGCTACGTTCACAATTGAAATTGCCTTGAAACTTACGTCACACGTTGTGTGTACATGTTATACTTTTTTATGATAATTAAATTTTTTACTCGGCCTCACTAATTAAAAACGATGTAATGGAGGTCATTTTTAAAGACTCTTAAAACGAGAATATAAATAAACTAACTATTGCCCGCAGCTCCATCCGCGTGTCACCCTTGTTAAGACAGTAAACGTTATTTTGTGTAAGAAGCATTCTCCCAAAATATTAAAAGTTTAAGTTCAAGTAGACTTGTATATGTATATATGTAAGTATGTCTAGAGTTAGACTTTTGTGTCATTACACAAAATACGATCGGACCAAATTTCACGATCAAGTAGTTTTTGAGATTTTTTTATTAATCAGCCAATAAGTGAGTGGTATTTCGCTTTTATATACTTATCCAGATTGAATGACTACAACAAATATATTATGTCATATGAATATAATTATAAACGCATTTATTTTTCAAATCAATTCTAATATTTTATCAACACTGTCGCTAAAGGTAGGCACACTAATGTGAGTTGATACGGTACTGTAATTACTAATTACTAAACAGTATCGTAACAAACGAGAATTTTTCTTAAGGGGTCATACGATGTATAAGAATAGTACTTAGATAGGTATGCACAATGTAATAATGACAATTTAATAAAATTCTGCGAACGATCCGACCCTCGTCATGTAATTCTATTGAATAAAAAAAAACCACTTCACATTTGATTTTATCCGATTATATCCATTATGATTTTGGTAATGAAAAAATTAAGATTTCTCATAAATTCTAAATGAGTATTGTATTATATATTTAGAATAGCTCTAAAAGTTGTCGATGACGAGTCATAATGTATTTCATTCCAGAGTTGTGAGTCGTTTTGGTCATAAATTATGTCAGGTAAATTTTTGATTAATGTATTTATAACGTGCTATCTTATCTGATAGCTGAGGGTATTAAACATTGAACGGTCTCTTGTTTATTTTTGGCTGTATAACACAGTGTGTCATTGTTGGCAGCGACGATACTACTAGAGAAAGATACTGTAATTACGCCCACATTTCGGTTAGTGGGCCGGTCGTTGCCTTTTCTGTAGAAATAAATCAATACCTAGAATACTACTCGTGTTTAATGTAAACACGTGTGAGAGAAAAACACAGCAATTTCCACTTCCCGTACATGTAAGAAAAACACGCGCAGAAAATATTGTGTGGGTTGCAGAATAGTATACAATAGTCAGCGCTCAGCAGCCCTACTACGTCTCTATTTGATTGGCGGTGCAGTGAAAATTGGATGGAATCTAAATAATTTAGGTTTTATAATGCGTTTTAGGAATTCAAATTGAATCCATCAATGATGAAATTGTATCATTAAAAAAGACGTGTGGCACTCGGAGACTGCCGCGGTAAAGCTATTGTATAGCATTTTTTATCAACTTAAAAATAAGGGCGCATTTATATGACAAGGAATCCCACCGCGTTGCGGCCGCGCGGCCGCCGCGCTCGAATCACTCGAAAAACTAATGTAAACTCTATTGACTAAGCCATAATGTTTAATACTTCGCAACGCTCCAACCACGCGGCGACTGCGCGATCGTATTAACGGGAGCGCGGTTGGTTACTCACAAAGAATTTCAACGTTAAGTCCTAGTTAATAAGACATACATACAATTTTTCGCGTCGTCTAAACGCAGCCTAACGGACGGCCGTGTTCTATAATCAAAAATTCAAATTCAAATTTCAAACCGCGTCTACATTTCCAAATGTCATAAGTTTCACAACCATCTATTTAATTAACGGAATTTCGACTTTAACTTTGTGTGCTAGATATCAAATTAAGTTAAAACAGGGAGGTCAGCTAACGCTGGCTGTTAGGTTTTTTCGTTACGAAATTTCTGGATTCGGTCTCGCCGCAAGGCCCGCGATAAAATCTATACAATAGCTTAAAAATACGGTTTGTCATAGGAATTCATATGCGTTATAGACTGCAAGACCCATATTAATTTATCAGCTTTTTTATCAGGATCGGCAATATGGTATCGGTTATAGATGATAGAGTCGTTAGGTACTTTGAGGATTTTTAGGAAATAAATAGTAAGATAGTTTAAGTTATTTAAAGTGTTTATAAAACAAGTCAATAGCCTATAAATAATGTTAACGATGGAATTACCATCTCCCTGCATTGTCTTGTTTACAGTAAACAAACTAAAAGTATAACCAGTCTCGTGTTGATATATTTTCAATTATAAGTAATTGGAAGGTTTTTTACTAGCCTCAATACAAAACAAGCAAATAGCTCGCCCGATGGTAAGCGCTATGCTTGCACATAAATATACAGAACACCACATAAGATGAAAAGACTTTTAATTAATTATAATTTTAAAATTACTGCACGACACTGGATTGCGTTTGCCACTCCGAGACGCAAGTTGTTAATTTTCGTGATGCCCAGTGACTTCACTGTCTTTAATGTCCTTTAGAAAGAAACAACAGTGCTTGCAGACTTTTGCTTCGCGGACGAAATAGACAAAACGGTGGTATCAGTCCAGACGATCTTTCACAGATGAGGGACTTATCACCTTATAATAGTACAATACAATTTATGAATATTTTCAACAGAAAACGAAAATTAAGCTTACGCCATTAATTAAATATCTGTACTTTGTTATTAGAAGGTATTCTTTTTAAGAGACATTAATATTAGGTAAATCTTTATTACTCGCTGAAATAACTGCTCCTTTAATTGAAGCATTGAAAACGAAAAAGGATTTTGATACGTCACCAATGATTAGAGTATATGGATAGAGAATGTGTCTATAACAATAGAGAGGGCACAATGTAGTTTATTTTAATATGGGAGGGCAATAGCATTGTATAAAATATACAATAGTTAGATTTATACAATTAAACGATCCTGCTACCGCCACACCTTTGTAGCATGGTTTTAGTACCTACTCGAGTAGCACGTATTAGTAGATTCGTTCTTCGTCACATGATAGTTTGGATATCTCCTTTTCAAAATGTACTCTTAGTTCCACTCTTTGAACTTAGCTTTGAGGAATATTGTATGTCTATTAAGGTCCACAATTATGTTTAAAAGTATAACCATAAGTGTAGTTTAAGAGGTGGCTAGTCTAAGCCTGGCCCACTCTAGATTTCCGCTTGCCAAGTGGTTATGGGGTACTAGCATGGCAAGCTCTTAGCTTGCCAGATATTTATCTTAATTTTCAGTAACCGGGAACAATATTTCAAAATCTATTTCATTCCTGAAAAACCGTATTCCTCCGTTCTTAAATATACGGTATTACCACTGAGTGTAATTTATGATAATCGTGTGATTCTTTAAAATATTTTACGTGCACCGTATAAGCCGATGTGTGCATGACTCACTTTACCACATAATGCGCTGATGTCTATTCGATAGCTCAAGCCAATTTGGCATGATAACTTGAGATAAGATTGCCAGAGTAATTAATTGTGTAATACTTTTAAGGTGGTGATTCGTTGATCAAAACCATCGTATAATTAGGAAATTTGTTTCTTGGAATCACTATATATTACGTTGAAATGTTCTAAATAAAATACCTAAATAATAAAGTTTCTGTTCTGACCAGTACTGCTTCGACCTGCCCCTGTCCCTTATCAAACATCATGGTAATTGTTAATAGAATATTAAGAATTTTGTCCACCCTATAAATTTTCGTGCTCAGCAGCGGGGCAATATATTATGACTGATAGTGTTATTATTTTATGCCGGGAGTCGGGACCAAATAAATGTCATAATTTCTTAAAAGTTACAAAATTTATATTCAATCAGTTGTTATTACTGAGGGTTCAGATAGGACTGATTCGTTTTCCGCATTGAGATAAATATTGTTGATGATAATATATTGCCCTCAAACAACACGCGGTTGTTTCGTACAAAATACCGAATTACAAGTGAAATATATAACAATAACATAAAGCTGTAGGTAATGCATGTACACATTTTATTATTTGCACATACATATTATTACTGAATCTGTAATTATTACTGAATCTTTATGCTTGCATAATTGTTATAAGAGGATTATGATAATACTAGATGACCCGGTGAACTTCGTATCACCTACATATATTTGTGTAAAATGTGGTAAAAACTAATACAAATGATTCATTTACATTAAATGCAATTAAGTGAGGTACTGCACCATTGCACGTGAGGTAACCCGTCGCACATTTAATTAACTTCGACGACCTAAGTCAGGTCGTCTTCCACCACCCCCCGGTGGGACAGTCCTGTCCTGTCCCTGAACTGTCCCTGTCCTGTCCTTGTCCCTGTCCCTGCCCTGTTCTGTCCCTGTCCCTGTCCCTGTCCCTGTCCCTGTCCCTGTCCCTGTCCCTGTCCCTGTCCCTGTCCCTGGCCCTGTCCCTGTCCCTGTCCCTGTCCCTGTCCCTGTCCCTGTCCCTGTCCCTGTCCCTGTCCCTGTCCCTGTCCCTGTCCCTGTCCGCCGTCTGTCGGATCCAATGTAAAACATTCCAAAATCAACAACTACTAATAAATTAAAAATTAATTAAAAAAACATTGTCCAGCGGACAAAATTGTGAATCTAAACCATTCTCAGATCCCCTTGAACACACACAAAAAATTTCATCAAAATCGGTCCAGTCGTTTAAGAGAAGTTCAGTGACATACACACTCACAGAAGAATTATATATATAAAGATATGACGTTCGCACTACATTCACGTCATTGCACGCTTCATTACGGTGAGTAATTTCACTTACAAATAATGTATTTTGATATGACACAAGATCATGATGTTTGGCACATTTTTTGTATGACTATCCTAATAGACTTGGTTAACAAGGTTGGTAAGGGACCCTTACCACCTATTCTGTTAAATAATATTCATAACACGTACAGCCTCTCCTCCACTGATGAGTCGGATTAGGGCTTAGTTCACACGTTTGCTGGCCTAATGTAGGTTGGTAAACTTTACATACCTTCGAAATTCTTGTGGAGAATTCTCAAATATGCAGATTTCCTCACGTTCTACCGACCGTCGATCGACACAATGTCTTTTGACAGTCAAAAATTATATTGGATTGCACTGTACATATAAATATATTATTATGTATTTTTTTTAAAATCAGGTCCCTAGTGTAGTCACTTTGCCTAGCCGGTGTCAATATAAATAATAGTTTTAAAACTAAAAAACATGCTTTTATAGAAAATCCAACTAAAAAATAGAAAATAAATTTGTAAAAAAAATGTATAATATTCAATTGTAACAAAAAGCGTTTTTTAATTAAATTTTTGCTCGTGATTAAATGAATTATTATTTTGTCAATAATTATTTAAACATTATAATAGTTCGTCATAATGCCCATGATATTGCTCTAATGTCTTGCAGCGTCTATTATAATTTGTAAGCGTGGTCTCTTACATCACGCTAAATTGATAATCAGAACTTGGAGGCACCGTATCATTCATAATAAAGTGCGTCGAGAAGTATTAAATTATATGCGATTTCGGGCTTAGTTCAGAAAAGATTGTCCGGCTAAATTCCTATCGACAACTGTTACCATTGATGAATATCCTACATGTTGTTACAATTCTATATGCCAAGATAATAACATGAACGTGTCTTTCGAAATAACTATTTTATCTCAAAACTAACGAGTCGTAATATTACTGCACCACGCATTAATTTCTGATTGCTAAATACATATGAGCGTACTTACAATCGTAATGACATTTGTTTATCATATCATCGGAATCACACGATGTCCAAGTATTTATATTATTGGTAAATAGATCATGCCATATGAGTACACTTCGCGCGTGTTAAAATGGCAATGCTCTTTGATATTGATGAGTGCCAACGTCTCATTCAGCGCTGTAATGTCGCAGTGCTGCATCACAAACTGATTCATTTCAGCATTGCAGCGCAAAACACAACTTTACAATAGTAACAATTACAATAGGCGGCACTATAAGCTGGTCTAAGCTGCTATAGTAATATGTACGTGTATTTTGAAACATTTCAACCATCCAGGATAAGCTAACGTGTGCTGTATTCTGCATGTTCTACGTGCTATTAATGCGTGCGCGGTAAACGTTCTGCCGGTTCGGCGGCAGACTGGAATCCCCTTCGGAGCGAGTCGTGGAACGTCGCGTGTCAGACAAGCCTCCACGTCGGCGTCGCGCCACCGGCATCGACCGCCCCGCACACCCCCGTGTCCCCCTGCCGACACCCAACGCTCGTTTACCAGATACATTCCTCGGTAGTTCTACGCCTGCTATCGGCTTAGTCACAGCTATCAACTCGCGAAGAGCGCACGTTCTGCTGTTGTCAGCAAGCGGTTTGACAGCCCGATATAATACTCATTCCAATTTGAACTACATCCTCGTTCGAACGCGAAACACCTTATTATTTGACGTTTGTCAACGTATTGTGAATTTTTTTGGAACATTTATTTTCGATGCTCCTTAGTTGTTCAATGATGCAAAATACCGTTTTAGTTTAGTGTTATTGTATATTTTTAAACGTTTTATTTTGTTGAATACATACAATTGTCGATGATGTCAACGTTAACGATGACCACGACACTCACGAACGGTCATGTGAACGGAAAGGTGGAGAACGGCTTGAATGGATACAGAAAAAACGGATATGTGACTCAAGAATCAATAGAACACAATGTGAGTACCATAGAATGCCTAATCGTACCTATGCTTAACAATCTGGATGTCATGTTTTTACTATGCAATATTGAAGTTTGCACCCGCACCGGGTTTGGAGGTAGACGAACTTAATGTGTTATAGTTCAATTATAAAACAGTAACAAATGATGACTAAGCTGATCCTGGTTTTTGAGCAAAGGTGTTCTATATTGTAAAATATGCATGTTTATGTGGTGAATTAGAGAAAGAAACGTTGGTCAATAGCGATAACTTTTTGGCAAACATATTCCGCTTCGTGACTGAGTGAAAGTGTGCTTAGTTGGGTGGTTACTGCTTCTTCACAGTAAGTCTTTGTGGGACCACCTTGGAAAGTTGGTTTTAATTACCGCCTACTTTACCGCACACTGTACATATTCCGTGACCTTATGTAGACGTTAATGAAACCTAAACAATTATTGAACTCAGCCTGTTATAATCTAAAGGAAAAAAATAACACGATAAAACATTTTCAGTTAACTGACCGTTGAAAATAACAGTAAATATTTTGTACAATTTCTTATCAGAATTCCAAGACTTTGAAACTTGAGCCTACAAATTATTAAACCAAAATTCCTTTGGAAGTACTCAATTAGAGAAGTATAGCATGAAATGAAAGTGTTTTTCAAATATTTACGTAAGCGGTTTGTGATGATAGCTCATGATCGCATGTTAAAACTGGTGTTTCTGTGTCACTTGTAACTGTAATTGCAAATGTAAATTATTTAACGACCAATAAGGTTAATACAAATCATCAGGTTTTACATCATTTGACTGTTATCAAATGGGTTAGGTTATATTATTTTTGTATTATTCCTGTCTCTTTATCTCACTCTCAAACTCTCGTCGTCTCACTAATCAAGCATTTGATTTTAGGTCTACTAATTCCGTTGTCAGCACATTATATTGAGTTTTATATCACTTATTCTCGATATGTACAACGAAGTTTGGATTTATGGCTTTCCGAAAGTCTACCTGCTTGAAATGAAATAACCTTGGGTATCGAAACCTTGCTTTACTATGACGTTAAAAACGTCATAACCAGGCCACAAAATTGATTGAGCACATCAAAATTGTCATATAACTGATAAACTTATGCACAGTTAATTCAATTTTCCTAACTAACCTTCGCCAGCAAATTATCAGTGTAATGTTAACTGCCAACGTTCCTAGCGTTCGTGTTTCTACGTCTCTTATAAGGATTATAGTAAATATTACGTAGACGTCGCGGGGCCATTGACTAGCCCTCCGGCTGTGGGGACCGTTATGCGAATACTTGCAATTATAGACCGCAACTTATCTCGTGGTGCCATCGAGTCTGCGAGAATGTGGATAGTGCAGCCAACAGGAATTCATTCTACATTCTTTCTGGATAGTTGTTTATTACCTTGAAGGCGTTAAATTGTCAGGCATTTTCAGGTTCTAATAACCAAAGAATTCTTTTGAAAGGAGGATATAATAATATGTTGTGTTGTCAAAGGCTTAATTTTGTTCAGAAACAGACTCTCAATAGGTGTAAACTAATGACTGATGGTAACGTCATCGGTAGAGGGTGCAAGAAACCATAGTAAAATTATTAATTTATACATGATTTTACACAAATTGTTAAGTGTTTCCTGTGTGCAAAGTTCGTTAGAAGTGGTCACGTACTTCGAGTAAACCTAAATTATATAATACTAGTGTCTATTGTTTAATTCCTCAAATAAATGACTGTTATAAAAACGTATTACAACTACGTCTATTCGCCACTCGCACTACTAATTTGTTTCATAATTTAGTTTATCGAAAACAGTAATGTCTTTTGTATTTATTTTATTACAAATTAAATGTTATATGCATTATATTAAGTTATCAGATAAAAGGAATACTGACAATTCTTTTTTCAGCATGCCATAAGTAAATCATAGAATTATATTGATTATCGTTGCTAGTTGCATCATTATATATATACTAGCTTTTGCTCGCGGCTCCGCCCACGTGATCAAATAAACAAACAAACAATCAAACTCTACAGCTTTATAATATTAGTATAGATTTGATTTTGATTTGACAACGGAAGCCTTCAAATAATATTATTTTGGTAGCTTAGCAACGGAAGCCTTCAAATATGAATAATTTTCCCCGTTTTTGCAACATTTTTCACTGATGCTTCGCTTCTAATGGTCGCAGCGTAATGTTATATATCCTAAAGCCTTCCTCGATAAATGGACTATCCAACACAAAAAGAATTTTTTAATTCGAACCAGTAATTCCTGGGATTAGCGCGTTCAAACAAACAAACAAACAAACAATCAAACAATCAAACTCTACAGCTTTATTATTAGTATAGATGTATGTATTAAAACTCAATGATGACTTGCTAAGAAAAAAGTCGTGAGTGATCAGCTGTTGTAGTTTTTTACATATTCCTGTCAGTCGGCCGTGACCAAAATAAACCGTGCGTTAGTTTGATTGACGGGAAAGTGGCGTTAGACTTTAACCTCTGCAGCCTGCACGGGTGGCGTGATACAACGTCATGCCCAACACTTTCTGTATTGCAATTTGTAGTTGATGTTATCCGTCTGAGTAATCGATTCACCTTATTTATGTATGCTTGTGTGTATGTAAATGTGGCTTCTTATATCCCATTTCATAAATTAAATGTGGTACATACTGGTAATAATAATAATACCAGCTTAATACTATACACGTCCTCCTGCTGGACACGGGCTCACTTTATTGAATCAGAGGGGTTAGACCTTAGTCGCCACGCTAGCCTAATGCGAGTTGGCATTCTTCATATACCTTCGATATTCTTACGGAGAACTTCTCACGTAGCCGTACTTGTGGACTTAGTAAACATAATGGTGTTGCCACACCGGTGTTATAAAATGTTTACTAACATTTTCTAACATTAAACATTTACTAACATTATCTAACATTGTGATAAAATGTATCAAATTTTTGTTAACAAATGTTTAATAATGTTTTGTAAACATTTTATAACAGCGGTGTGGCAGCACTATAACATGCGTTATACACGTGTGCGTGCACATGACATGTTATGGCATTCGTGCTCGTCCCGAGTTGAATAATAGTCTGGTCGGGAACGATTCACGTGAGCGCTGAGCCGCTGACGTCAACCTATACAAAACGTGTGAGAGCACTAAAAGATTTTTATTTATTCGTAACTATATTCGAACAATAACGTTCGGCGTGTTTTGTTACATACAAATGAAACGTAGCAATGTTGTGGGGTGCATCAGATAGACACATCGGGGATTTATCATTGATTCATTTTAGCTTATTTCAGGTTTGCGTTAAAATATTTATAAATAAGTGTAGTTGAACGTGTAATTAATGCAAACTAAGCCAATTTGATGAAAACAATTTCGTACTTGCCCCTACGCTAAGTTAACCTGTATCGTCGGTGTAGGGAACTACGAGGGACTTGCGGTCTCACAACACCCAGACCTGAAGCAAATATTAGTCGTTCGCACAAACATTTATCCAAGTGCGAGACGATCCCACGGCCTCCCACTTCTCAGCCGGCTACTCGCACACTGCTCCACGCAAGCTTTCAAATTAAAATATTCGTGATTATGTACCGTAGAGACCTTGTTATATAGTTTGTGTGCCTTAAACAACTTTTGGGATAAAACTCATTTGCAAATATAGAGTACAGTGTTAATGTATTTCAGCCACTAGCATTTTAAATAAAAAACCACTACTAATTTGAATTTTAAAGGTGCCACCTGTTTTTCTTGATGTAAATTTAATTTGAATACCAAGCTCTGTATGAGTGACATTAAAGGATTATCTTATTACATTTAAATGGCTTTATTCGTCATATTATTATTTAACTGTAACTTTAAGCTAGTACTCAAGGAAGTTTGAGTTTGCCAGCCCTTAGTAAACATATAGACGAAAATACATTACTGAGACACGATAATCTCCACCGCCCATACACGCCTACAACACTAGAAGAATCATAGGCGCGTTGCCGAGCTCAAAGGGAAGAGAAGGGGTATTTGGGCCTCTGGATATTTCACTCACCGTACGAAACGTAGCAGCAAGTCACTACTTTACGGCTGTTTTCTGTGAGACAGTGGTAACGACCCGGTCTATCAGGCCCATTCATGTGGTGGACAAAAAGGCTCTACCACTAAAAAGACATAAAATCACCATTAGGATCATAATACCAACTAAATGGCATTTGTAGCTGAGATAAGTAAACTTTAATGGCGGCTGTACACTCTCGAGCGAGTGCTCTCGTCAACTCTCGCCGCGCGAGCGCTCTCGCTCAAGAGGATCATCCACGACACGACATACCGAGGCGAGGCGAGAGCTACCCTGTACACTCTCGGACTCGGCATGTCTTGGGGTGTCTCGCAGAGAGTGTACAGCCAATGGCACGCCATTAGGATTACTAAACCGTTTGGAGTTCTTAACAACGAGTCTTATGAAGATAATAACAACATTACAAACAAAACGTATAACACTATCTGCTTGAAATGTAATGTCATTAAAAACGATTAACGTAAATTCTTTCACTGTTTCCACGCATTGTCTAGTCTCTATTGGCTCTGTTGTAGTTGTATCACCTATGAACGCTACAACTCCTACAGCTTGTACAGTATCAATCTTTATGATATTAAACAAAATAATATAATGAATGTGATTAGTTGGTACGGAGTAACTGACACTTGACCTAAAGGCCAGGGTTATCGGCATTAGTAGAATCAGTATCTGGCGCGACTATTTATAAACCATTACGTATCCGGTTGTAATGTCTGACATATCAGCAGTATTGAATTTTAAATCTTCGTACGTCATAAATGCCGAGAACGGCTTCATTTAAAATATGGTTTTGAAGTATTTAATTTATATTGCAAGTTTGGCAATTTTTATATACTATTTCCATGTTCGACTACGCCATTATCGATGACGTCAATTGAATATGAATGTAGAATATAACTTCTTCTCAAAAACATACATTAATATCTGAAATATTTTCCTTCAACTTTTCAAATATTTCGACTTGTACGAGTACCATCAGACTTCGTCTACCCATTGCTGAGTATGTAAGTTGTGGATTCCGCCATAAATATATTGTGAACACTGTACAGTTCTGTTGATAGAAAAAATCGTCCGGCGAGTTATGAGAAGCTGCTGACTGCAATGCTTACAAAAATAAATCCATGCATTACTAGTCTAGTGTTAGAATGTAGGTGTTAACTTTAGTTTGATGTATCGTGTTCTGGGACTTTACTGCGCGAACCTTGGTGGCTTTTATCCACCAATTATTTTTTATCCCTTTAAGTTCGGCGAAGATTCCATGACTCGTAAGGTATTGTGGATGGTCAGGGGCAGTGGAGATAATTTACAATCAGGTGACACATTTGTTCGTCTGTCAGTCTCTGCTATAAAAAAATATTGGAACTAATATAAAGGTATATAAAAACTGTTCGCACGTAAAAACAATGCGGTTAATGTTTGCTTATCGTTACAATATGCGCTGCAATAAAACTGAGAATTTTCCTCATTCTCCGATAACAGCGTTTAATGTTTAGTTACCGATTATAAATTTTTCAAGTGATTTTTATTTGCGTTTAAAAATTGAAAAAGTACAGATTAGTGTTTGCCCCATCTTACTCTATATGGACAGTATTTGGGTCGATTTCACATTTTCAATTAAAAAGACGTATTTTAAAAAATATATGTAAATATCCGATTTTTTGTTTTGAAAGTATTGTAAAGTCATAAATTAATATTCTCTTTATAAAATTTCAGTGATATTTTGGCTATAAGTAACAAAAACGAAATATTCCAGTTACACGAATGAGTTAGTTGTTACACAAATGAAATTTCTATAAACTCTAATGAGAATATAGTGTACACGAATGATAAAGTACTTATAAAATTATTTGTAATGTCATAAATTTATTTTTGATTTATATTATTTTCATTTATGTGAATTTTAGGTATTAGGAGAATAAAAGGCATCATATACATCGACAAAATTGTCATTTTATAAAAATAATCCTAAAAATTAACATTGTAGTCCTACTAATAAAAGTTGAAATAAAACGAACGCCTTGTTATTCAAACCTCCGTTAACATGATACTTTGAGAATTAGTGTAAATCTTTGGGATAATCAAATCAGCCTAATTTTACCTTCTTTTCTAATTATATAGTTGTCTCCATGCATGCAAATGTTCTTGACACATTTAAAACAACTTAACTTTCGGAACTCCTTGATCCTTGGAAAACTTTGATTCCGAATTCCAAAGTACTTGGTGGACCATCATAGTTCCTTTGACAGGAGTTATGTCTTTAGGTAGAAGAATTTCTTTTTCCCTAATTTCGTATTCATCTACTACTCTTATCTCAACGCTTCTTAGATTTTCGCGAATGACTTTAACAAATGCGGAGAAATTCCCCACATCATGCCCACATTTTACTGTGTCAGTACTTATCAGCTGTCCTCTTAACTATTGCACCGATGCCATCTGGAGCGCCTTTACCGTGGCCAGCTTCCTGATAGTTCCATGTTACTGATTTTAGCAACGGAAAATAATTTTGTAGCTGTGACATAATATAAAATATGTTTTTAT
Organism: Amorpha juglandis; assembly: GCA_949126905.1. Taxonomy (NCBI): domain Eukaryota; kingdom Metazoa; phylum Arthropoda; class Insecta; order Lepidoptera; family Sphingidae; genus Amorpha; species Amorpha juglandis. Next base: position 5,555,330 of record OX421368.1, read on the forward strand.
TTCGATATTGGCTGGTAGGGCTATCTGTTAAAAAATGGACAGTAGTGATATCAGGCGATTTCTCAAAAACATACTCCAATGCTTTTTGGAGATGTGAACACACTGCTGGAGAATCATGGCGGGTGCATTCACTGACTGTGCAAAGAGAATAATTAACTGTTTCTCTTTCTTTTTTTATGTATATCACCACCGTATTCAAAGAAATTTGACCTCGACTTCCTCCGAAGTGTAAGCTTTGTACCTCTTCAGCATATTTATAGCTATAGTTTTTTTTAGTAATATATTGTACTTTTTATCTTTATTTTGCTTTGCATGATCCATCTTCAAGGGATCTCTATTGTTATCTACTGTTATTTCTATTTCGCTAGCTTCTGAAACAGACACTTCTTGTATCTTTCGAATTTCAATTTTCTTCTTTTGATAACGTTTAGAATTTTCTCTGCACTTTTTCCTTTGTATTCTCTGCTCCCTTGGAGAAATTTGTTTGATACATTTAACTTTTTGATTAACTTTTCGTTTAAGGTAAGCTTCTCTTTTTTTGCTTTCTCTATGGCATATTTCTCTGGATCCTTCTTTATTTCCGCATATCTCCTTCTCCTAGCCATATTTCTTCGTTCTAATTCGTCTTCACTCTTCTTCATTTTCGGCATATTGTTAACTGAAATAAAACAACTACTGTATAGACCAAGCTTGATTAATCGGTAGAGGGTAATAAATATAATTAAAAAATATATATATTAACATGTTAAATGTTAGCATCGTATCATTTTCTAGAGGCAGTATTCATAGGCTGTAACTCTTGAGGTCGATGGTTCTATTGCTATGCCGGGCAAACTACAATGTATGTTTTTCGTTACAAAAATTTACAAATTAGTTGCTCGGAATTGAACTTTGTGCCCAATATGGCGATAGGCTCGTCCCGGTCTGCCTCTTCGGGGATGCTGGCATAAGAGCACACATATTAGTACTAAAGTTGGAGTATTTAAACATTTGTAGGACATCGGATACAAAAACAGAGCTCAGTTACAAAAGTACAATTAAACAATTTCATTAGTGTAAATGTAATCTCATTAGTGTAACTTGGATAGTAGACACGAATGAGCGCGCAACGAATGATATTTGGTATTAAATTCAAATTTACGGATAATGGAATCTTCTAGATAACTATCGAACAAATGCAAAACATAGATGCTCTAATTACTTAACTGACACATAATGTAATAAAAGTATAGTTACATTACCTTTTCTAATAGTGCTTGTTACACGAATGAGGCGGATTTCGTCCAAGTCACTGAAATTACTCAAAATATTGGTTTCTTACAAATTTGAAGAAGCGCACAGGTACTTTTACTAAATGCCGAGGCGACACTGACGATACACCGCCGTCTTGCGTGTGAGCAGGGAGTGGGGGGTTTAAGGATGTACTTTTATAATAGTTTTAAGTTGCGTTACACCAATGATATACACAACGTGCTCACATTTTTAATCGCTATGAAATCAATGTTTTCCATTATATAAACAAAAACTGCATAATAGTAGCAAAATATTGATTACTAATGTGATATTCAAAACAAAAAAAAAAGATTTTCCATGACAATTAAATTATTTATTTGATGTTTTATTTGATTTTGCCAGAAAGTGAGTGTTTTTAATGTATAGGCCTATTTTTAAGATCTTTTTTTTCATCTTGATGGCACTGTTTGATACATTATTACAAGCGCGTACAATATTAAGTAGTTACTTAACTGTCATATAAATATAAAATAAAGAATTATTACTGTAATTTCAAAGTGTTGTAACCGGAAACAACTTTTTTAGCCCTATTTGAAATCGACCCATTTGTGTCATTTACCTTAAAGCTGAAGGTCGGTACATCGGATCAAAGACCTTTCTTATGTTCGCCATTACCATAAATATAACTGGAGCTGGTTGAGTTTTTGGCGCAAGTCTTCGGATTTGTCTAGATCGCTCGCCCATTTTACGAGTAAAACTTTTTATTACCTTATACGGATTTATGACCACTCCGTTACATCGATAGTGAATTTACATGTAAGTGTGCCGTAACATGTACTGATACTTACCCTTGGATAAAGTTTGAAATCAATTCAATACGACGATGCAATGCGTCACGCGGTGCATTTGGCAATTAATAATTAATTACCTATCCACAAAACACTCGCATTCTACTTTATTTACATTGGTCTTTATCTGTCCGCATCGCACTGGGTGACGGGGAAACCCATTTAAAACCACCCACTATTCAATTATAAATAGCACATGTCGAGATTATTATAGTGATAATAATGTATTATGGTATTAAATTAATTTTAGTATAATAAAAAACAAAAAAAAAAATACTGATACATTATATTTAGAACGGCATAATAATATCGATCTCAAAAACTCCATAAACCTTCACAAGTACTTTAAAAGGCAACATGACGTTACATCCAATGAGGAAATCCCTTTAGTTATTTATTTTATTTATTTTTTAATGGAATGAACTTACAGGTCATTCCAACCAAGTTAAACAAGCGTGTAAAAGTATACGGGTCATTGAACGTTATTATGAGACCAATAATAAATATTAGTTATTTTCTAGAACTCTTTGTTACACCCGATAAATGAGTTTAATTTAAATCAAAGAAATATCTGAGTAGGTTCACAATTCGGCGCGTATGTTTGAGTTTTTTTTAATGTATAAACCCGTATTACTTTCACAGAGTGATCCAATTCCACGAGTTCTCCCTTTTAAATTTCAATAACAAAATTCTATTCCTGGTAGTGCGTTCACACGGTTCGGTTTTAGTTAATCAACTGCTAAATAGCATGTAATTTAAACTGTCTCATCGATGATTCTTACTTTAAAAATAGTAAAACAAAAACTTTTAAACAAAAATAAAATCATTGCAAAAGGAAAATAAACAGTTAAAAATAAAAATACTGAGAAAAATAAAAACACTATAATGAGATGTTTTATCAAGAAATACCTATTATATCTATTATACACTTTTCCCTGTTAACGGGAATACCGTATTACTGTTTAAGCTGATTGTTTACTTGTATCTGTATGAATCGAAAAGTAGTTGTATTTATTTAATTAAAAAGCGCCAAGTCCTTGGTATTTGCCGAGTTTATTTCTGTTCCATGATGTGATAGGTGCGAATTCCGAACAATCCGAACCCCGGGCAAATCATGTCTGATTTCTCGAATGGGAAACTCAAACAAATTGCAATTTCCTTACATTTACTTTGAGACCAGGACCTCACCGGTTACTTAGTCGAAGTACGCTGCCACTAGTTCGAAGTGGCGATTACAACAACAAAATGAACAAGAGTCGAATTACTGGTAACGAATAACCATTAATTATATGATCACTGGATCCAACTCGTGGAATATTTCAACCGCATAACACCGTGTATTTGCATCATTTGCGCTAACAACGATAATAATAAATTATTATTATAATTCACATTTTACCTTGTTCTCTTAATTAACTACTTATTACTATGTGAATTGTTTGCGTACATTAGTAAATGAACGAAAAAAAACTAAAGACGTGGTGGTGGATCTTGAAATCGCTTGCGTAGCATATAATAGTACCTGGTCGTGGATCTATGCAGCAAACTCTAAGGAAAAGAGTTTTTTCAATAGTGTGTGTCCTAATCTTTATTTAGTAGGGGAGAGTTTATAGCATAACACAGACGAAAATATAACAGGAAAATTTGTTTATAAGGCCACGTCATAAAATAATCTATTGAGTCGGACTCTTAAATGACTGTTTTCTGTTATTTGCTCGCCTTTGCGTACAAGAAAATCTCTCCATCTACTTGAAAATGTCATCATTCTAATATACAGTAGTCTAATTAGTGGCAGAGTCTTAATTTATGGTCTTCAATTTCATTTTATAGCGTTTCAAGTGCCGTCCGGTGAAATAAAACCATTTTAAGGTTTACTATCAAACGTATTGTAAAAAATAATGATAATCATGTTTGAATGTAGTTTTATTTTAAGCTTTTAATGTTTGGATAATCAAAGTACTTAAAGGTAGTATTAACAAATACACGTTTGTGGTAATTGACATACATTTAATTTTTTGAAATTAATGGTCGATATGTCGATAGGCTCACCACTCATTGCTTGAAATACCATAGGTTGCACGCCCAGCGCGGCGCGGCGCATTGCCTCGAGTCGAGAAAACGGCAATGTAGCTTGAAATAACGTCAAAATGATGTTAATTGTTAACGTTAAGCTTAACGTTATAATTATCTTATCTTACTAAGTAACGCTACCATATCGTACCGATATGACAGGTATCATTACGGAAATACCGTTATTTAACGATACTTTAATTGCTTGAATTGACTTACTTAAATTGCTAACGTTATCTAGCACTATCGGCACCTATCACATAATAGAACGGGAATCAATTTAGCGAAACATAGGTACACTAGTTGCACCTCTGCCTTCTTCTTCGGGGATACAGCCATGAGCTTAATTATATTATGTATTCATATTAGGTCCTATGAAAAACATTGTGAAACAATTCGGCTTCGGTTCACGTATTAATGGATACGGTTTGCATTCTTTGTCATGTGGGAGTTTGCAGTATTCATTGTTTTGTTGGATATTTGCATAAACAGCAAGGCGTTGTGCAATTCATTGTAACGATCACGACATGGGTCTATACCATAAATAAATTTTGAGTGCTTGTTAACCACAGCACGATGAATTATCTGTTTGTTGAACTAGAATATTATAGTTTTGTTTACAATTTATAAGTCGAAATGATAGAGCAGTGTTATGGATTTGCTTGTTTCATGTTTAAGATTAAATGGGATATTACGTTTAAATCTGTTTTTATATCTGTCTGTCTTATAAATTGAAATAATTCATACACTTTAGTGATATATCATTGAATACATAGGTACCATTAATCTTGAGATAATATAAAAAATTCGCGAAATTGACTTCTGCCGGACCATTAAGCTGTGGAATAGTTTGACGGCACACGTGTTCCCTCCTGCCTATAATATGGGGTCCTTTAGACTGAGTGTGAAAAAGCAGTTAGGCAGGCCGTGATCGTGCTGACCTACGATAGACACATTGTTTGTCGTTACTACTACAAACTACTACTATTTCTGGATTGCGCTACACTTACCATCAGGTGTGGCGGAGTCCCTTTGCCGCGCCAGGATCAAATCAAAATCAAATCAAAAGTGTTTTGGGAGACACATTACTGTAAAACATACGATATGTGCAAAATACATAGCTTGGCCAGCCAGAAGCTACGAGATGCAATTCCACGCCGACGCGGCGAAGTGAGAGTAGGCAATGGGTGAAGTGGCTAACTTCAATCCCACTAAGTTATTTTGTGCATATTGTATATAGTTGTTGCCCGCGGCTACGCCCACGTGAAACCGCCTACCCTTTTAGATTGTAATTTTCTAAAAATAAATTCTTAGTGGGTCTACATTACACAAAGTATTCAACCAAATTTCATGATGTAGTCATACATACTTCAGTAGTTTTTGAGATATCATGATTAAACAGTGAGTGAGTGATACCACTTTAAAAAACTAAACTGAACATTTGGATCCGCCGTATTGGTCTAGTCTCCTTGGTTCAAATATTAGGTTGCGCAATTACAATTTGTGTGTGCCGTATGAAAACAAAAATCTTAATTATAGAGTCATGCTGTCTACAGTTTTTTCTACAGCATGAATGGGTCCACCGGGTTGCTACCACTGCCTCAGAGAAAATCGACGTAAATTGGCAGTTTGCTGTTGCGTTTTGTACAGTAGGTGAGATATTCCGCATCAGGTCCATACCCTGCTCCCTATCCCAATCCTTAATTACCTCTTTTCTCTAAGGCCGGTAACTCATGCATGATTTCTCTGGTATAGGACTTGCAATTAAAATAAACATGAGCTGCTCGGGATTGGTATTTATTTTTTATTATTAAGGGTTATGACCATGACGCGGTGCTGTTCGGGTGCCGGGTGCCTTTAATGAGCTATGACCTTTAAAATGAGTTTCTTTTCTTAACCTCAATCTAGCCGCATGGACAAAGATGGAGCGAGCTTACCCAGAAGGTGCCGATTCACACTAGTCTTAAAGAGATTCGAGTTGTACGCATTGGGAAGACAGACGCAGGCAGGGAATTGGGAACACCCAAATACTCCGAAATATTTTATTCCGAATTTCGATGTTCCGATGTTCAAAAGTCCGAATTTCATAATACCTAAAAATTATAATGTCTATTATTCAAATTTACGAAAATTATTTTACCGAAAGTTGTAAATACGATCTGTTTGTTTTCCGATTTTTATATGTTCGAAGAGTCAAATGCTCGATGGGTTCTCGGTCCGAAAAACGACATTCCGATTTTCAATATTCCGAATAAATTGCTAAAATTAGGATTTTAGGTTAGGTTAGGTTAGAACTGTGACCATAAAAGCGCGAAGGCGAGCGAGCGAAGCGAGCGTGCCGCGGCAGCGGCCGCCGAGCGCCAGATCCTCTATTGTTGGTGAATCATTTGGGTTATGTTAAATTTGTGACCATCGAAAAAAATATTTTTATTGGAAAGAAAATATTTTTTAAACGCATTTGACATTAGTTTTTTAATTCTACCTCTTCATACTATTATACTTCTCTTTGTCAAGCAATTATGTGTTGATTTTTCTTTCTATTCAGTTTTACAAGGCGTTTTTATTTCGGAATTTTAATTAATAGGTATTCTAATAATCGGAATTCGTATTTTTGATGTTTCGAATTATCATTAATTCGGACTATTTGTTATTCGATCTATTGAAACTCAGTATTTTGAGAATCGTAATTATATACGTTAGGAATATTGAAATTTCGGAATTATAAAAATAGAATAAATGCTATATCGGAGTTGTTATATTGGGAATTTTAAACCATTCGGAATTATGAAAATCGGTATTTTGAAATTCGTATTTGTGACTATCGGAATAAAGTTTGTCGTATTATTGTAGTGTACCCCAGGGAATTCCACTACTTGACTGTGCGCATTATAAAGGATAATTTATAGCGCTGGGTGCTGTATATGTGCCCGGTGTGGCGACAGCCTCGGACCTATCACATCATGAGATGGAATTACGCTTAATTCGAACTAAATGCAATAAACATTAACAACATAAGCATTTGGATTCAAGATCACTAAGAAACAATATTCATCAGTCCATTATAAATGCGATGACGTGTTTTAAATATGAATTAATATACTTTGTTTGTTAATGCATTTTGACGTCACACATGTGTTCAATGTTCGCAAATTGAGGAGCTTCTCTGACATTGGCCAGTCAGCAACTTCCTATACTGTTAATTTGTTTGACGAATAGTCACGTCGGTAATGTATGCATAGGTACGTCAAGACACGTGCGTCAGTTTGAGAACGACTTGTGGAAAGAGGCTTATGGAATTTTCTCCTTACTGATTTTAATATAGTTTTTATTTTCCAGCAATCTATAGTTAACGTAGCAATATTTATTTCCACGTCGCGCGTCATCGCATTTTTGGCTGTTTTAAAAACCCAAACAATATCACTTCCCTTGTCTGACAAAATGAGGGAGGGGCCAGTTTTGTGGGGCTTCATCCAGCCCCTCTTTGCCTTATCTGCTGTAGTAACTTGCAATTTGTTAGTTCCTGTTTTGATGCTTAATTCTAATATCTATGTTTTGACATGAAAATATTTCTTACTTACTAGATATTATTTAGAAGCGTACAGTTCTACGATTCAAATGAAGCGCAGCAATATTCGTTATTAAGGCTTCGTACCCAAAGGCTACCAACAGTACCCTACTATAGAACCGACGTGTCGTCTGTCTGTACATTTAAAAGGCTCCATCCTCGCAACCACAATAGATAACCGGCTGAAATTTTCAGTGTACTGTCTATTCACCAAACCTTTTCCAGAAATTTTAACAAATATCCTCCTACTTTAAAGGGAATACCTTTGTTTGGACCTGTCAATACACTACACTATACAATACATTATATCTTAACATGTATAAAATGAAGTCGCTTCTGCTGTCTGTTCGCTTAGATCTTCTTTAGCAATAGAGTGATTCATGAGGAAGGTTTAGATGTATAATACATACATATTATATATAGTACAGTAAAGCCGCAAAATTCATAGATTTGTAATGTGATGTCGTAACAAACATATTTTTACCCGTGCGAAGTCGGCGCTACTACTATAATAAGAGATAACTGAAAAGTGGATAGATATTTGTTGACACTTCTGTAATAGAGATAGTGAATACACTTTAGGTACAAGTGGAAATACTAACAATAATAAAAGTAACAATAAAATTTAAGGGTGCGGGGAGTACGTAACGCTCGGTACACGAGTCCGACTCGCACTTAATCGGTTGTTTATGAAAAAAAATGAGTAATCTGATGTTGTTACAGATCTGTATTACTCATCATGTTCAAACGTTCGTATTTTCGAAATAGGTATGAATTGCCGAAGCGCATAATTTAAATCGTTGTATGTAAAATATGAATTGTTCTAAACGTATTATACAAAGGATGTCCGTCGGATGTATGGAAAACGATACTACGCTCTACGGCACGTATGTTATCAAATGGCACACCATTAGTTGAAGACTTCGAAACCGCACCAACCATAATGATCTTTTATATTATATGATGAGTCATGACAATGTTGCATCGGTGAATTACTATTCTAGAACGGTGTAGAATATGCTGGTAATACAGAATAAGGTTTGAATAAGGAACGGTCGCTCAGGACTGGGGGTAGAGGCGCCCTAATATGCCCATTCTTTGAGCCGAGCTTTATATTGGTTTGTCTCATAAGTCAGGGGCGTTCATATATTGGTCTCGCTCCATTCTAAATTAGTCGGGCTAGCACTGATACTGTAAACTTAGATGGCAGACATGATGATTATGGAAAAGGATCTCTTGGTCTCTTGAAGACCATAGCCGCGAGGCCGCTCGTAACTAACTTCAGAAGGCCATATATGTAGAGCCTGTCCGTTTGATTCTTAAACATCTTGGCGACATAAAAAAGCAGCCAGATTTGGGAATCTGTCGCGAGATTTTAGCGATACGGTTTCTGGCAACACACGGCTGCATAATACAATGTAGCGTAGCGTTGCAATAATGCTACTGATATTTAAAAAATTGTTTACATAATAATTAAAGAGAGGAATTGTATGTGATTTGTGCTGATTCCAGTTGGAATATGCGAGTGAGCTGATAACTCACGCTGAATGTTGATATTGTGATAACGTAGATAACACATGTGTAGGTTCGTTTAGGGTACGGTTCCAAACATGAGGGCAGTCTGCACTTAACCGCTGACGACACTATTTACATTGGTATCTTACTAGGATGCCATAGCCATGAGCTCCCAACGTCGCGCTGTCAAAAACATGGATATGGTTTCGTATATCTCACCCGGCAGCGCGGCGTCAGTTTTGTTGCACGACAACAACAAAATAGGTAAGCCTACAATTGTTGGCAGCATGACTTAGTTCATAAGAATCTAGCGAGATAGCGGCCGGCAATATAATGGCTTATCAGGCGAAACTGTCAATTCAACATGTAATGTGAATAAAATGTGTAGTTTGTACATCCAGATTAAACGAGTACGAACTCGTAGGTAACTTTAATCTGGAGCTTGTATGCGGCGGGCGCGTCGCGCCGCTGTAGGGCTGGTGAGTGGTGAATGGCGAGTGACGTCGAATCACGCCACTTCATTATCATAGTCGCGAGCCGCGCCGCGCCGCCGCCACGCCGCCGGATCGTTGCTACTCGTTTGAACCTTGACATGACAAACACGACAATCCGCCCGGCAAGATAATATATTTACATACGTTATAGATGTAGAGTGGTAGAGCCACGCTGTAGACAGTTTTGTCTACAGCATGAATGGGCTGGCTCGACCGGATCGTTACCACTGTCTCACAGAAAACCGACGCAAAGTAGTGGCTTGCTGCTGTGTTTCGTACGGTGAGTGAGATATCCGGAAGCCCAAATCCCCTCCCCTTCCCAATCCCTAATTATCCCTTTCCTTTAAGGTCGGCAACGCGCCCATGACTCTTCTGGTGGTGGGCGTACATGGGCGGTGGAGATCACTTACCATCAGGTGACCCACTTGCTCGTTTGCGGCCTATGCAAAAAAAAAAAAAAGATATAATAATATCTACTTAATTACAGATCCTCCGATCTGGTATCATCTGGTCCGCCTGTATTCACAAAGAAGTAGGCAGAGGTGCAACTAGTGTACTCACTGTTCGCAGAGCTTAATTCTATCCCGTAATGTGGCAGGCAGCAAGCCTGTATATATCGGGTAATTCGTTTGATTTTTCGTATCAAGGACTCTATAAATTGTGATTGCTCGAGCTGGGATTTCAACCCAGGACCTCACTGGTTTCTCAGTAGCTATAATATGTATGTGGCCACATCACACCACAAAAGTATTATGCAAACAATTATACACCATTCCTGGAAAACCCAAACGTTAATGGTTTCATTCCGTGCGTCACCAAATAAACTTATAGCAAGGAAAACAAACAATATTCCCTACTTTAAACACAAATTTAATATTGTATAATAGCAATTATATATTGTTAACGCCCCAAAGAAACCGCAACAACACATACTAAAATGTACGAGCATCGCGTGTTTATTGTTTTGTCTTGTTCACAATAGGCCGGTGATTTTCCAATTTGAAACATAAATAAATTATAGTAGAATCAAACCCATTGTAAAAGGAAGAGAATACAACAAAATTGATAGGAAAAATAAATTAACGGCGATCTGAGGTCGGGAAGTGGGAAGGGGGGGGCTTTTAAGGGTAAAAAACGGTTTATCTCGATTTCCGGAAAAACTACAAGTCCTATGGAAAAAAGTTAAATCGCAAAGTTGTAGGTAATAAAAAGATCTACAACTTTTGTATACATACTTTTTTCACATAACCTCAAAATTTATGTTAAAAATTCAAAAAACCAAGTTTTTAGTTTTTTATTTTTATCTTTTAGAAAACATAATTTTTTTTCACGAAATTTCGTGAAAACTTACCTTTTTATATCCCAAATACACTGTAATTTTTTTGATCTAAAATATTCATTGTTTCATCTTATTTTGACTTAATATCGAAAAAGCAGCCTAATTTTCAAACGAAAAATCTCACGTCAAAATATCAGCTTTTTTAAAAAAGTCTGTTGGTTTCTTGTTCATTGAATTCTCTACTTTCTGATGGTGTAAAAAAATATATACATTACTATGGTAAATGTGCTCAGAAAATGCAAAGAAACGAACTACTAAATAACAAGTAGTAAGGCCCAGACCCACCTAGCCCCTTCCCCACTTCTTTATGATGGGCTAAAATTTTCCGTAGATCACTCAGGTATATAAGTTGTATTAAAATAACAATAAAGAGGCATCTACGCATATAATTTAAAGAAGATTCTACAACTTTCTCAAAATATTGTAGATATGTCTTATTAAATATTAACTTATAACTTTACATTTTCTGAGCACATTTACCATAGTAATGTATATATTTTTTTACACCATCAGAAAGTAGAGAATTCAATGAACAAGAAACCAACAGACTTTTTTAAAAAAGCTGATATTTTGACGTGAGATTTTTCGTTTGAAAATTAGGCTGCTTTTTCGATATTATGTCAAAATAAGGTGAAACAATGAATATTTTAGATCAAAAAAATTACAGTGTATTTGGGATATAAAAAGGTAAGTTTTCACTAAATTTCGTGAAAAAAAATGATTTATTATAATAGATAAAAATAAAAACAAAAAACTTGGTTATTTGAATTTTTCACATATATTTTGAGGTTATGTGAAGAGAGTGTGTATACAAAAGTTGTAGATCTTTTTATTACCTACAACTTTGCGATTTAACTTTTTTCCATAGGACTTGTAGTTTTTCCGGAAATCGAGATAAACCGTTTTTTACCCTTAAAAGCCCCCCCCTTCCCACTTCCCGACCTCAGATCGCCGTTAATTTATTTTTCCTATGAATTTTGTTGTATTCTCTTCCTTTTACAATGGGTTTGATTCTACTATAAATTTGTTTCTATTTTTACCATTTTCAACCGGATAATCACCAGTCTACAAAGGGATTCTCCATTTAGTAAACTGGGGCATGAAAAAACATCTTAAGGTTTCGTGGTAGGTCTAAAACTCATATTTTTCACGTACAATGAATGGAATGAGGTCGATCGGGGCGTGACCGGCATACGGCACGGGTTTTTTTAAGAAGTTATTATCATGTACCAAAACTAATTTAATCTTAGGATGGAGATAGACCAATATATAGCGCCCCTACACCATATTTTTTTTATATATTTTCTGAACTAGGAAAATCTTCTAAACCGCGGTCGGCGTCTAGAGGGGCCGTTCGCCATATGATAATGCCGGTCATGGATTTAATAACTAATTATTTGTTTTCCAACGTTTTTACTCCAAATTGTGCTAGCAACCGAGATTCGCTCAAACTGGGACAAACCTAGTGAATCATGAATAGGTCATAGCACCATCGTAGGGTGCGTGGGTTGGCAAAATGCCAGATGCCTCTTATGTTTATTTAGCCTCCCGTATAGCGCTAAAAAATAACTGCAATGCTGGTTTATTCTCTCTTTAGGCCTGGTTGAAATCTAAGGAGTCTACAAATATTTCCACATTATTCAAGATGCAACCATTAACATTTAACTAGTAATTACTGTTGTCACAAGGGGATATTGCTACATCTACTGTGTTTTAATATAGCTCATCACCATAATATAACATAGCCATAGACAATTTTATTCAATAAATTAGTGAGTTCATATATTTCCAGCAGCGAGTCTTCTAATATAATCAAATATCTTCCTCTAATATTAATAAATACAGGAATCCTAAATACATAAGGGTCAGAACAGTATACAATATTTTATTGCGCAATCAAAATCTTCACACTGGCCATATGTAACTTCACTGAATCACAATTGAGTGATGAGCCCATAAAGGACGCTGACGCCCTGTAGGTACCTGTTTGCGTAGTTTCTGTTTGCTAAGTCCGTGATTTTAATTATTTATTATATTACAATGTATTATTATTTTAGTACATACATAATATGCTAATTGTTCCTCAGATTGCATGCATTCTGACATCATTGATGTTAACAATGCGCTATTGAGTTATTGTTAGCAATATCAGTAAGTAATTCTGCCATCCAACTTGTCCAAACTCCAATAGAATCTTTGTTATCCAATTAACAATGTATCTACATTGTCTATCGGTCATTCTATTTATATAAGTCGATTTCTTAGTAGGTACTTATCTTCAAGCGAAGTTCTAAGCGTAACAGTTGGAGCTTGTTGGGAAAAGTTTAGCGCAGTGTGTCATGTCTCATCATCCTAGTTGTAGGATTTGTACCAATTTTGAAGTTGTTTGGAACTTTAACATAATTATATATTTTTATGGTGTCTGGAAATATAAGATGTATTTAGTAACTTTGAAAGAGATTTTATGAAAATTTATTGGTACCTGGATGGTGAAAAATCTGTATAAGTATAATTCCTAACAAAATAAAGCAGTAGTTATTTTATTAAAGTAATTGTATCGCCGTCTATTTTTTCTCAACATTGAGAATCATAATTTAGTAACACTTACGATACGACGTGAAGAGAAGAACATATTCATATAATCCGATATAGAATAACATTTAAAAAACCTTTGAATTTTCTTGTATTTTATATCTGAACACTTTCACACTTTCACTTCCATTAATTACATTACCGATAGAAAGTTATGCGTCAAAACATTGTACTTAACATTAGGTCCAGAAAAATCACTTTGCCATGCCAGGATAAAAAGTTTTATCGATATTAGCAATAAATCAGGCTTTATAGGTATTTATTAACAACAATCTCGAAATTTATCAGAATATAACGGATTGTACTCGTACACTCGAATAAAATAATAGTATCTATTTATCATAGGATAATCAACTTGTACCATCGAAATAGGAATTTAAAGTGAAACGTACTTATACATAACTTCTTTTTAATTTTCAACGATTACGGTATTTACGCAGCTTGGAATAAAAATATACTTAAATTTTTCTCCATTTCCTTTCTTCAGGTATTCCTCTCCGAATTTATAGGCAAGTTGTCATGATCAATTTATTTTAAACCACATAAAAAAATTGGATATAAATAACGTATAACAATATATGTAGATAGTTTCTGAGTCACAAATTCGCATTCATTCATGATTCACCTTTCGCAACATTCGAAAAACTTTCTCAATTTACTACCTCCATCGCCTCGCATTCCTATTTCCTACTTAGTATACATTATTCATCAGTTATTCAAATTTGAGTGCTATTATTCAATTAAATTCGTTACTTAATATAGTATGTTATTCGTGTTTGGCGTTGTTTGGTATTTGGTAATAAGGCATTTGTAGTTAAAATAGTGCCTTGCCCTAAGTCTACGATATTTTTGTAATCTTTGCTTGGCATAGAAACTACACTACACTACCCGATGGTAAGTGCAACGCAAACCAGGAATAGTGTCGACTAACGGCAGATAATATTCGTATCAAACGTCGCCAGAATTATGCCGGCCTGCATAATCGCTTCTTCTCATTAAGTTTAAAGGACCCCATATTGTAAGGCTAAACTAGGTTAACTTGTACAGTGGTTTCTGGTTATATTTTATCACACACATATATTTGATCCTTCGAGCCGGATATGAACTAGCGACCTATGGATATACAGTCCACATTCAAATTATTTTCATATAAAAACAAAGAGTTCGCATGGTTCTACGTAGTTTTACATTATTTTATTTATACATTTGCGACTCGATCTTCTATACGTACCTAATATGAATGGAAAAGCCTTCGTTTATAACATGCAGATTTTCCTTCGATCTACTTCTCTTGCGAATTTCAAGTTAGCAATCTCGAATTATCAATTGGTATTTAATAAATAATTCCAGCGGAGATATTAATTTATTATTTTTGTTTATTTCCAGTCGCTGAGGCTAGCGGCGCCATTCAGCACGGATCCGGCGGCGATAGCCGAGCGGGATAGGTGTCATTACGGGCGTATACCGCGAGCGGCCGCGCTGGCGGGCTCGGCGGGCCGCAAGGTGCGCGTCTACTCCGACGGCATATACGACATGTTCCACCAGGGCCACGCGCGGCAGCTGCAGCAGGCCAAGGCGGTGTTCCCAAATGTTTACCTTATTGTAGGAGGTCAGTTTACTATTTGCTGATATTATTTTTAATTTAGTGTGTATCAGCCAGTGTATATCCGGTTCTCCCTATGGGGCTTGCCCCCTGATCCTAACCATTTTCCCATCCCTTTTTCCTTCCCCTCCTCCTTGGCCCTTCGGCAGGCCGGTATGATCTTTCCGACCTACGATGGACACGTTGTTTATCGTTGGTCGACACTATTCTTGGATTGCGCTAAACTTACCATCAGGTGGAGCGTAGTCACTTTGCCAAGCCAGGATAAAAAAAAAATCACCCGAATAAAACGCATAACACATTAGAAAAGGGTTTTCGAGAAACATATAAGCGTCGAAAGTTTCCAACCTGCAGCCAACCAAAGTTAACGACAACGGGACACCACCTACATGATTTATGTGTTATAATTGCTTATGTTTTGTAATAGTAAGACACCTGGTGATTTATGATCACCTCTGCCCATGAAGTCCGACGATATCATCGGAATTGTGGGTGTTGTCGACCTTAAGAGAAGGAACGGGGAAGGGAAGGGAGGGGTAAAGGTGTGCGGCAATCGATCAAGACAGTAATATTCCGCCGAGATAGCAAGGCCGAGTGGCCGCTGCCAGGGCAACGAGGGTGCCACGTGGTGACCCTCATCTTACAATCAATAGTCAGTTACTCGAAAGGTGGTCGAGGCGACTGACAGATTTAAGACTGATGGAAATATTACACGCTTCGTTGAATATATTTGATAGCCTGGAAAATAACTGACTTCCACTTGGAGATAACGTTATAATATTAACAATATTATTTTGTAAATATATGTAACTTATGATGATTAGCCTAGTACCAATTACACAACATAATATTTTTTATAATACTTTTATATATGGTACTAATATATTATTATATGGTGGTAAAAATATTTTATATACAAACAATATGATGAAAAAAAATATACGCAAGTACCTATATTTTAAAAAATATATTTTTTATATTAAAAACGTAAAATTTATATTGATTTATTTTTGTATTCGTGCGTCACAATAAATACCTAGCTAAAGCACTCAATAATGTAATGTAATGAATATTGACCGACTAATTGTGTACAGCCATTGGGTAAATTTCTAAAAAAAAATTTCATGTACATATTGTTATTGCACCATAAAAGAGCGATATTACCATATTTGAAATGATTTACTTAAGTTCAAACGCCTGCTTCACCACCTTAAAACAGGCCTAGCTTAAAATTAGAGAGCCACCGTGGCGTATGGCGTGGCGTAGGTGTATTTACTTACTTAATATCGTAAATGTGAGTTTGTTTGTCCAATTACTAACTTTCACGTAATAAGTACGAAATCGAATCTGTTGAAAAGCTCCGAAATTTGGCTTTCTACTCAGACTAAATAATGCTATTCTTTAATAGTAACCGAATTTCCATCCCATTGAATGGTATGAAATTGTTATATGTCTTTTCGTTTCTCGGGACTATAGAGTCCTTCCTAGACGTGCGTGGGGCCAAAGCCAACACGTAGAGGCCTGTTAGACTAATTTCATCTCATATTGCGATGTGACACTACCCGGCAGCTATCCCTTTATAGACTATAAAAGTTTACCGAAGAACCAGCCGTAGTTGGTGTACCTAGGATTATAGTAGCGATCGACAGAAATGTATACTGGTTTATTAATGTGAGGTGATGATTGATTAAGTAACTGGGTAGAAGAAGAAGAAGGACTGGGACCTGCCCGGCCTATGTTAAAGTTAAGTTAAGGCAGGTGGTGACTCGCCAAGTCAGGCAGATGGGCTCCTAAAAAAAGTTGCTAAAAAGCGACTAGGGACCTCACCAGATAAGTGGCTAAAGAATGGTGAGGTGTCATTGGGAATTAAACAGCGATCATTTGCTTCCTTGGGGTCCTATCACGCTACTCACTAACCAATTACCAAACGTCCACATCCAACCCTCGAGCATAAAGCTTTCGAGACTCCACTCTGGCCGGTCGGTGATGGCAAACTAGAGATGGGACACTGTTCCTTATCATTTTTCACTCCGGCCGGCCGATGTAGGGCAAGCCAGAGAGGAAGGAACAGGTGTTTCACGCGGGAGCACTCGGGGTACGTAGGGTCGCTACTCCCCAACAGCGCACCACATATACTACATAAGAAAAACAAAGACATTAGCAAAGTTACTTTATTAAATGGGGAAAATCACGCGGAAGACAGTTTTGTCCACATCATGAAAAGCCTTTCTTGACCGGGTTTTTGCCATGGGATATCACAGAAAGCCGTCGTGACGTAGGTAGCAGCTTAATGCTATGTTCTATAGTGAGTCTGAGAGATAGAGATCTGGAGGCCCAAATCTGCCTTTTCCTTCCCAGTCCCTTAATTATCTCTTCCCTGTGACTGCTGTAAGGTCGGCAACGTGTCTGTGATTATTCTAATATGTTGGGTATTCATGGCCGGTGATCGTTTACCATCAGCTAGCGCACTTACTCGTTTGCAAACTTATGATATAAATAACCGCGATGTAATATCGATTAAATGCTAATTGCAGGCGTCATGCGGTGAATATTACGTATAATTACCTCCGCGCCGCGCTCTCCTCCCGCGGGCATTTCATGCACAGGGTTGCCAACTGTGCCAAATTTGCGGGTGTGTATCGTGTTCATACTTTTGGTTTTCCATATTTCGAACGCCAGGGCTTGTTATAAAAAAAGATATTTAATTTTTGTAGTTTATATCATTTTAATACACATATAATTCAGTGATTCATGAAATAAATGTAAATGTAAGTTTTAAGACTATACTATAACACGCATAGAATTTATGTTGTCTTATGAATTTGGGGACATATAAAAAACTGGAAACGAATATAATTTATTAAACATGGTTCACATTTAAAAACTGGTCTGAGTCACATATACTCGCAAGTATTTTATTAATTAAAACCTATATAAATCAATAAAGATAAAGAATGGTTCACGGGCTGCTGCACGTGCTTCTAAAATCAAATGTATTATGATTTATAACTGACAAATAAATTGCTTTAAACTTGCTGACTAAATAAATATAAGTTGTAGACCCACACTTAGTACAATTTTTACACCATGAATTGGCTCGACTGGATTTTAGTCTCGCAGAATACCGACGTGAAGTGGCAACAGGCAGCTCAATGTTGGTTTTCCAACAGTGAGCTGCCTGTTGCCACTTCATTACCGGGATTACTGGAAACTCAATATATCCGTATCTATTTTGTTCCTTTAAAGTCGGCAATGCATCCATGATTCTTCTGGTATTGTGGGTGTTCATGGAGGATGGAGATTACTCACCATCAGGTTACCCCACTTGGTCCTTTACCAGCCTCTGCTGTATTTCCGTGTTTTCCGGCGTTTTTGCCATACCTATTATCGGAACCAAGTTTAACAGTTTATATGATTAGCACCCATTAAATAACATCCTTGACCATGATTGACTTCAGGCTTCTTCAGTAGTAAATGTCCTTGCTTGATGTTAAAAAGTACCCCCATAGTTCACTATTTTGTCTCCCGCTTTGCTACGGAGCAGAGTCACTTACTATCAGGTGACCTATTTGCTCATTGGCTGACCTCTGCTGTAAAAAAATAGTGACAACACCGTACCCTGTACCCGCAGTCTACATTGATCGCTTCGTACATTAAATACGTACACTGTAATTGACCCTCGTTATTCACGCCTGCACTCTTATCATTACAGATAACGTAGTTACTATTCATTGGCGCAGATTTGTCGTACGATGTTCGAAACACGTGTCTCGTATTTTGTTTTGTTGCAAATTGATAATTGTATTAATGGGGCTTTACGCGGTTCGATTTTAGTTGATCAGCTATCTTGAATCAACGAATGATGTATTGTTTTTGTTTACCAAATCGATTAAGAGTGTTTAGACGGTTCAAATCGCTTGACGCATAATAGTTGATAAACTCAATTCGAAACCTCTAAATCTGGTGGGAGAGTCTGTCTGGGAAGATTTGTCTTTTTTTCGCTAGGCACCAATGTTGTGTTTCAGTTTGAAGAACATTAAAACTAATATTACTATATAATATGAGACTTAAACACTAATGTCTCTCATTTAATACAAAATTGACTACTCTTTCTGAGGTACGTCATTAAAATATGAAAACTTTTAGCTTACATACAAAGGACAAACAGTTAGTTGATTTAAAAAAGTCGTTAAAGCACTTTTGCTGACTGCACTGTAAAAAAAAATTGTCAAGAACTGCTTTTGATTCATGAAGTCATCGTTTATGGTGATTGTGATTAATATTGAGAAGCAACTTGTCCCTTATCGCTCAACATCTGTCGCGCACGTGTGATAAAGCACCAACGATATTAAAAATACCCTTATCAACTTGGCATTCTGATTGCAGACAAGCGGGAATTCTATGACAATTACGCAGCCTTGAAAGTCTCGGTTGATCTCAATTTACCCAAATTAATTATAAGGAAAGATAATGGCTTAACCTTGTAACGATAACGTGGCTATTAACTTCTTGACATTCCACTATGACTAAGCGACCTGATTCGGTAACCTAGTTGGAATAATTACTTAATGAGGAAGTAGTATGTAGATAGATAAATAATTATGGAATATCGTTAAATGGCAACCAGACAGCTATAAATCATGCTGTGTCACCTTCTATGTCCAATTTGTATTAATCAACCTGTACTGAATATCAATTTTTATTTTTTAAATTGTTTTAATTAGGTAGGTTTCGAGTTCTGTCGATATAATATTATAACCGTCTAACGAATTTCCAAACTTATGAATAGACTATTATTATCGCTTTTACCTCATTTATAGGAATAGTAAAATGCAATTGGTCCTTTTGCTACTACTATCCTGGGTCTACGTTATATAAGAAGCAAACTTACCGTCAAAAGCTGGCGCAGATCCAATAACGAAAAATTTGGGTTTTTGACCCGAAGAGACCAAATGTCGCAAAATGGAAAGAATTTCTCTATGTATTGAACCGTTACTAGAAAGCATGTCACCGCATGACCTCTGGTGTCCATTCCAACCTAAGTACTTATAAAACCAAACGCGATGACGTCAGTCATATGACCGCTGAAATCAATAAGTCAAAACTTGCATACATGACGTCATGCTTTAATAATACCTTAGGCCCTTGTGACGGTTAAAAAAAAAATGTATATACCTATCTTACTGCAGTTATGCTATAGTTATAGTACATGGAGTTTCAAATTCAGTCATGCAGCATATGTGACAAGTGTCACTACGGGTGTTATCGCATACACCCAATCTATGTAGTCGGATAGGTTTTTTTTTTATCCTGGTTAGGAAAAGTGACTACGCCACACCTGTTAGTAAGTGTAGCGTAATCCAGGAATAGTGTCGACCAACGGCAAACAGTGTCTATCGTTGGTCGGCAAGATCATGCCGGCCTGCCTAACGGCTTCTTCACACTCCGTTTAAAGGACCCTATATTATAGGAAGAAGGGAACACGTGTGCCGGCAAACTATTCCACAGCTTAATGGTTCGGCAGAAGTACGATTTAGCGAACTTTTTAGTTCGAGCCGAGGTCAGGTTGATTTGGCTGATCGACAAATACCGGTACATAAAACAATCGATCAATCGCTGTTTGATGATGAACCGAAATAAATCGTGAAGACACATTTAGTATACGGGTAGTAGGAAATATATACGTCAGTCGCCAATGTCTGTACACCTTAAAAAGTATAAATGGAAATCTATAAATAAAAGATCCATAGGGATAGAACATTGTTTGTAAGATATTTTTAATGTCTTATTAATATGAATGGTGTGATATAATTGTCAAAGATAGTATCTGTTACTTGTTGCAGTATGCAGTGACAATTTGACGCACAGCCGGAAAGGGCGCACAGTTATGACAGAAGACGAGAGGTACGAAGCCGTCCGACATTGCAGATACGTTGACGAGGTAAATTCACAAATACTACTTCTCTTAGTAAGTATACAATAACTAATTCCGAGAATGAACACGGGAAATGCAAACCATATAAAACCTCACCCACCTGTCGGTAGCTATTTGTCATTCTAAAAACGTTTTCGGCACTCGGAATGATCGCTATTCCATGTTATATCATTAATGAATGTTAATGTACCCTGCCTGACGTCTTTCTCTTTGAGAAAAATGTTTTATACTCACCAGATCGTACTGAAAAAGGGGCTTACATCAAGGAGTCTATGGGTCCTACTTATAAACGTTACTTAAGAAAAGTTTATAAGTAAGGCCCTATATGTTAACCAAACATAAGGTTCCAAAAAACCGCACCCAATCTGTCCATTCGCTAAAGCAATACAATGCCACAAATAAAATATACAGACGGCAAACACAAAGGTCAACCGAGGTTTTCGAGGTTTACAAAAACAGTTTTGCACTACCCTCATAATTGATATCTTGCGTACTTGCTACAAGGATAACTGACATCAATGGTCTTTTCTTTCTGCCTTGCGTTATCCCGACTTAGTGCCAGGGTCCGCCTTCCTACTTAAACGCCTTCACTTCGCCCGATCTTGACCATCTTCTATAGCGAGATCATTAGCTCTCATGTCTCCCTCCAATACGTGAAGCCAACGCTTTTTGGGCCGTCCACGGGATCGTACCCCTGGTACGATCTGGCTAAGGCATCTGCGACCGACGTACTCCTATGGTTTTCTCAAAACATAGCCAACTGACATCAATGGTAATTGTAATAAAAAGGCTTGATATTAAGACATGACTTGTTGGTTCGGAGTTCTTTATTTGAATGCTTCATCTTATTGCCTAAAAACTTATTTATACATATTATAAAACTGACGTTGCTTTAACCTAGTTTTGTGTAATTATTCACCGAAGACATATTTAATCATAATTATTAAGAAGTCCCAAATACCAATGCAATGGTGCAATATTCGCACAAGCTTGATTTTATTTACTTATTTCGTAATATTACATTACAACTCCCCCGAAAAAGGGCCTGCTACCCTTCCCCATTGAAGGAAAGAGAATTTTTTTTGAAAAAATTAAGAAAAAATTCAATACTATTACAAACTGTTACTAAGTTTAGAATTTAACTTCACATATTTTGAGTAACAAAGATAACCAAACATTTATAAAATATACAATAAAAGTACTTAATATTAACTAAAATATCTCTTAGTATTATTCTTATGTATAACATATTCTTTATTATCCTTTAAAATCTTAAAATTAGAAGAAACTTCCTCAATAACTTCGTAGGGGCCGTTATAGATGAATAAGGTCACCCTTTTTATAAGTTACGGAGTAAGTTTTCTTATCGTACATTAATTTTCGTCTTAATTTACTCTACAACAACTCTGCTTGACATCATACTGGGCTCGCAGTAAACGATAACGTTCAACCGCTGAGCTTGCAGTATTTGTAATTACCATCGGATCTTTTACGATTCGATTAGTCATTTTTATTATATTGCCATTGTTGGCATTTCTTAACGTACTTGATTACATCATTTGTCATACCTGACCAGTAATAATATTCTATCATTCTGTTTATCCCTGCGTGTCCGCTAGTGGGTAACAAATGAAAATCATTTAATATGATTATTTTATCCTCATCACTAATTCTTACAACATCGGTTGTAATTAAAATTCTAGGTACCTTTATATACCTTTATAACCCTTATTACCTTTATATTTTAACCCTTATATATGCAACTTTTCATATGACTTGCAAGTATTTTTATATTTGTTGCATTTTGCCTATTCTTTATAGGTAATTAATATTTCATTAATATTTTCTTTTTCGCACATCAATCCTAAAACTCTCGCTAACTCCGTCGTGGTAGATTACGATCGAGTATTTAGGTAATAGTACAACTTGAAGGTACATACGTGCATTTCATTTATATTTCTTTTCGAACATCGTTCCTAAAACTCTCGCTAACTCCGTCGTGGTAGATAACGATCGAGTATTTAGGTATGCATATGTACTACGAGTACAGTATCCTCTATTCGAATAACGACAAATCAAATTCTTAAAATCTTTGTCATTAATAAAAGTCAATTCTGTCACATCAGTCGGTGTTTCAGAATGTCTACAGTCTCAGGTTGATCAGACCTGCTACTGGTAGAAGTCTGTTCTGTCAAATCATTGTTATCAGTTATGGATATCTACTTTCTGCGGGCGATAAGTTACGGCTCGCATAAGCAACTACGTGACCATTACTGTTAGACATAACCCTAATCCTAAAACCCTAATCCTAATTTACAAAAGTCGGTTCGCAATTGAAAAAAAAAATCGTCTCCGGACATATAAGTATAAACCGTTTATAATAATTTGCGAAATTAGCAACATCGCTTTACGTCATCCGAGTTCGATGACACTGGACACTGGCGTCTCAATTTTGCATTCGTCATGAAAAATGCCATTCAATGTTATTCCATGACCTACATAAATCTTATAACATCGCACCGAGGCGGTATCGAATGTCTGTTACTCATCATTACAACTTATTTCAATGCAAATATTTTAATTATTCTTATTAAGTTGTAATAAACTATCCTTATAATTAATAATTGCTTTATAACTCGTTAAAAATTATCTCCTAAGATTCCGTTTGCAGTACATGACATATTCTTAAAACACATAAAATTTTTCACAAAATATTTCGTTAGCAAAATTATTAAAGTAAATTGAAATAGATATTGAACATTTAAAAAAAATATTGAAAATTACATACTTTTAGTAATTCTTACTTCAAACTTTGTTGGTAAGGAGCGCGTAGACGATGATGAAGGCTGTTGATGATGGCTTAGGGGCGAGCGGAGCTGGCGCAGATGTGGAGTTTGTACGGCTTCGCTGCTGATGATTCAGGCTGTGGTTGTGTGGTTGGGCCGGGCTATACCCTGGACTCCTCCAAACCTTCTTTCTTCTTTCTTGATAATTTCCAAAATAACCTCCAACGCTCTGTATGGTATTGCGTTGTCGTGGCCGAAAGCTGCTCCGTTGGCGTTGATTTTTCCATGGTGTGATATTGATTTTTTTAAATGTTTTTTCTTCTGATTTTTCTTCTAAGTTTTCTTGGCTTGATTTTTTTTCTTCTAATTAATCGTCTTCAAAATGCCAAGCCATGGCCATAAGGCCATGCCATGGCAGGGTCGCCATGTAATAAAAAGGCTTGATATTAAGACATGACTTGTTGGTTCGGAGTTCTTTATTTGAATGCTTCATCTTATTGCCTAAAAACTTATTTATACATATTATAAAACTGACGTTGCTTTAACCTAGTTTTGTGTAATTATTCACCGAAGACATATTTAATCATAATTATTAAGAAGTCCCAAATACCAATGCAATGGTGCAATATTCGCACAAGCTTGATTTTATTTACTTATTTCGTAATATTACATTACATAATGAATATGTTTATTTACAGGTGGTGAAAGACGCGCCGTGGGAGTGCGACGAGGAATTTCTAGAGAAGCACAAAATAGACTTCATAGCGCACGATGATATCCCATATACGACGGAGGACTGTGAGGACATATACGCCATGATCAAGGCGAAGGATATGTTCGTCGCCACCGAGAGGACTGAAGGTACGTCATTTAAGGTATCAAGCAACGGAGTCGAGCGAGACCGTAGCGACAGTATGACTCTGCTGGTTGCTATGTATTTCAATGAAATTACTTGGGAGGATGGTGTCAGTGTCGCCGCCAAATGCGGGCGAGCTACAGCAAAATACCTCAATTCAGTATCAGACCTATCGCCAACCTAAACACAATGTCTCTTCCAAGCTTAGAATACTAACACATAAGAAACCTAATCCGCACACCCAATTTGAACTTGGAGCCACCAAGCCACCAAATTGGAGCTTTATACAACTCCAAACGCCTGGCCGCTCCGCATAGATAAGATAGATTTATTTCTGAAAAAAATGGCAACGAATGTTATGTGAGAGTAATTTTTTTTGAGATGTACATAACATAATATGCAAATATACTGTGTGGTGGTACGAAAACTAATTCCGATTTAGACGGTTTATTATAATAGTAATTAACGGAATTATTACAAAAGTAATTATTAATACATTTAAAGGGAGATACGGATCACGTGACAGCCTAGGAAATGATTTGTTAAGGTTTCCTCGGATTTGGGGAAAACTACTTAAGTGGCAATACCATATTACAATTGTGTACGTGTATCTCTGTGTCATCACTACTGCACACAACAGTTTTCTATTCGTTATAATTCTAAGCTTCCAAGCTGCCGAAAGCGCTGAGCAGCACTGCTGCCAATGGTCTGCGGTCTGTTTGAATTCATGCGTTTATCTCGCTAGCTACACTTGTAAAAATAATATAACTTGTTCGCGCACGTCTTGTGTATGCGTGGTGTGTTTGTATAAACATAATACTGTGTGCCTGTCAATAGATATAGGACCATAACTGACACGTCACTATCGTGTGATCGCGTATAATATTCTTGTTGCTCGAGTTGTCATTACATAACACGATTTTATTTCCCGGCCTAGATATGGTAGGGGAGCCCAAGCGGGGATTTCGGGATTTACTAAAGCGCGACAGATTAATATACAGGGGGATACCTTGTACCAGGTTAAGTACCTCCACAAAACATGAGGCCCATATATAAGGCCGCCCGTGAAGGATACAGGATCAGATTAGTAAAAAAAAATTGACCATCAGAAATTCTCGAGCGCGTCAGATTAAGGTAGGGTGAGTTAATTACATCCTAAAAAGTGTATATTCCACTAATCTGACAATTTGAGAGTGACGTAAAAAAAGCGGAGGGCAACAAAGTTGTAAAAAAAAAACGTCATCTCGACATTCTCGAGCGTAGCTAAATTTTTTTTTATTTTGAAGGAAATAATTCAAGAATAATGAAAAATATATAATCTGATGATTTCCGCACGCCGAAATGACAAAAATTCGTCGATAAAGTTAAATGCGTGCAGTTGCGTGATGCCTACATTTCCTTCTCCGCGTTTCTATTCCTCTCTCACTCTTTCTCTATCTATTACTCTCTCACTCCGTCCCCACTCTGGTTTCTGTTGCCATGACGCCATCATTGATCATAAAGACTCGTGGCATACTGTTTACAACGTGTTTGCAATATAATTTTTGGAATAACTTTTAACCGGCTTTATCAACTTCAAAAACTAATCCGCCTTTGAGCTTGAAAAACCACGTCGATCGCCACCAAGCTGGTCAAAAGCGGTTGATTCGTTCGAGAGATATCGTGAACGAAAGAAACCCGAAAAAGTGTTTTTTCGGGATTACTCCGAAATTTGTGGTTCGATCAATTAAAATTGCAAAATTACTTATGAGAATGATAAAACTGCGTCGAATGCCGCCAACCGCGTGAAAATCGGTTGATCCATTCAAAAGTTATTGCGGTTTGAAAATTCCAAAAATAGTGTTCTATGAAACTTCTATCAGACTTTCGAGCTGGGAGAGCTCAAATGCATAGAAATATTATTTCTTTGAACTCAGCGAGCTCAAAATATCACATAAATTATATTTTGAGCTCAAAAACGTCATAAGTACAATTTTAAGAGCCCAGGAATGGAATTAGCGGGAAGTTGCAGGGATGGCCTTTAAGGTGAACCGTTTTTCTAATTTTTTTTTGTCAGATCAGGCCAATCCCTCTAGATAATCGTCAGATTATGAGACAGTACGTTTAGAACATAAAGATGAACTATATATATCTTAATCTGACGCGCTTGAGTATTTCAAAATGGCGAATTTTTTTTGCACGTTATGAAAATGGCCGCGAGTTTGCGTCCCATCGAAATCATCAGATTAGTGAATGAGAGCTTTTTTTTGGTGCACTTAACACTCCCTTAGAAAATCTGACGCGCTCGATTATTTTTTTTTTTTTTTCATTTTCAACTCTTAAATACAACCACCCGCATCATGCAAACGATCAGATTAACATACGTACATTATTAAAAATACGTAGGGCATTGATGCTATCAATATCTGACGCGCTCGAGGATGTCCATGCAACAGTTTTTTTTTACATTTTTAAAAATCTATGGCCGCTTCCCCCACCGATGTAAAGGTATATATAATATAACATTTTTTTCTTCATATCATCTAAGCTTTGCATCCCAATAGGTCTCTACGACGCTCGAGTAAATCCCCATTTAGCATCGTGGGCTCCCCTACCAATACATATCAATGCAAATACAGCAACCGACATTCAACTTGAAATGTAATGTGCAAATTATTTTGATTAAATGACATTTTAACGTCTAATGTCGCATTTAAATAAAATTTCGTCATGTTTTATTCATACATAAAAAAATTGTAATTTCGGCGATTCTTAAATTTTAGGAAACTAAGGCCGACATGCATGATGACCGTATTAAACTACTAAACATTTTTACTACTGTCAAATTTTATACCAAATCACATTTAATTATGGGCTGATCATACAATTGCATTATCACACCCTCCGCTATCCTACAGCAAAGGATATTTATTATCCGACGTAATGCGACTTCCTGTGCTGAATTATATCTTATATCGGACGTCGCGTCGCGTCGTAGGCGTTCCATAGATTAGTTCTACTGTGATGCAATTGTCGACCTAAATAGGCGCATTTAAGGCGAAGGCGTTCTCGTTACTGCTAAAACCGATTCGCGAAAAAAACTTTAGGGTATTATTTAGCGTCAACAATTTTATGATAAAAAAAATTAACCAAATGTGGGCGAAATTATAACAATAAAAAATAACAGCAAAAGTAATATAAAATGTATAACAGACATACGTAATGATAATTATAAATTCCTCAATCAAAACCTAAATCCCTGTGTGTTTGCCGTTTTATTGTCGACTATGTTAATGAGGAAGTCCAGCGAGGATGCAGGCTGCTTTCAACAGGTCGGTCTGGAAATCTTTGGGGAGGCCTATGTTCAGCAGTGGACGTCTTGTGGCTGATGATGATGATGTTAATGAGGTGTAATTAGTTAATAAAGTTTATGTTTTTTATCATTTTTCCAGGTGTATCAACGTCAGACATAGTGGCGCGGATAGTGCGAGACTACGACATATACGTGCGACGCAACCTCGCGCGCGGCTACTCCGCCAAGGAGCTCAACGTGTCCTTCCTCAACGAGAAGAAGTTCCGTTTGCAGAATAAAATGGACGAGCTCAAGGACAAGGGCAAGAAGGTTAGCTACTTCACAAACCATACTAACATTTCATTTAATCTTTATATATAAAATCGTACCGACCTAATAAAGATCGCAGGAAGTCGCTGGATGCGGGCCGTTTCCAACAGGTCGGTGTGGAAATCTTTGGGGGACGCCTATATTCAGCAGTGGACTTCTTGTGGCTGATGATGATGATAAAATCGTTGGTGCTGTTTGTGATTGTAACTTTGTACACATTGATCGATTACGATCATATTCTCACCACATATATGCTTTGATTCATAGCTATATAACATCAATTTACGAGCCACGCACGCAGCGGAGTAAACCATTCACGTGGGTAAAACCGCGAGACTAATCTTTCGGCTCGACCGGGGTGTGGGTCCACTTTACAGGAACCGACGTGAAGTACGCAACTTTGATGTTACATGTCGTACGGTCAGTGAGATGGCCGGTCTAATAAGAAACACTATCTGCCTCCTTTCTTCTGTAATTCTTTGGCGCTGTGGATATTCATAGGTGGTGGTAATCTCTTGATCATCAGTTGCACCAATGCCAGCCTCTGTTAAGACCCTCTCCTCGCTCCCATCCTTGCTATCATAACGCTTTTCCTCTCACTCACTCTTCATTCATCCTCCATTCGCTGGTGGGAGGATACTTGTATCCGACCGGATAGCGACCACCGTACACTGGTGCTAAAACCTGCCATAGTGGTCCACGTTGTGTGGGTCGCGTTACAGGGTCAGCCAGTGTATATCCGGTTCTCCCCAGTGGCCTTGCCCCCTAATCCTAACCCTTTTCACATACCTTTTTCCTTCCCCTCCCCTTTGGCCCTTTGGCAGGCCGGCATGATCTTGCCGACCTACGATGGACAGATTGTTTATCGTTGGTCGACACTATTCTTGGATTGCGCTACACTTACCATCAGGTGTAGCGTAGTCACTTTGCCGAGCCAGGATAAAAAAAAAACCCCAAATCCTACAACCCCGATGATGAGATACTGCAGGGATCGCCAGAATCCCATTAACAGGGACCCCTGCAGTTCATCAGAAGGGCAAAAAACCCTTTGTTAAGTAAACAATACATATTATTGTCTCATATGACTATGTTGAAAAATTATAAACTATGATCTTTATTTAATACCACAATGTAACGTTAGAATAGATCTTGGGTAATTCTGTCGACCCCGGAAGGTCACGAAACATATAAATTTTACGAGACGTGCTCGTTACATGTTCGTTTTTGAAGTTATACTTCTTTAGGCGCGTTATGAAAAAATGATGAGAGTGAAATTTTAAGATGCGCGCGCACCTGTGACACAAAAAATTAACAGTATGAAGTTAGGCGCGTTAAGAAAAAATGATGAGAGTGAAAGTAGCCGTAATTAATAAACAAATGACGATTTAGACAAAGAAAAACTCTTTAGGTTTTTTCTTATTCGGAACATGTTGCCGTAAAAAGTACCAGGCTCGCATAAACGCGAAGAGAGTAGAATGTACTTCTATCATGTCGAGTGGATATGTTGATATAAATTAAAATACTTTTATTTAATATAATTAACACTAAATATTATTAAATTATTAATGTTACGATATTTCATCGTTGTTGTGAAGACTTGAGAATAAATTACACTTGTCTTTGGCGAAATGCATAACAATGCGAAGCTTAAGAGTGTTGTTACAAAGACTTGGCTGTATGAGCTACAATACCTTTGCCTATTAAAAACCCGAATTTGAACCAAAAATTATAATACCGAGGACTATGACGGAAGTGAATACTTTTTAAATTGTTTTCGAAATTAATAAGTGTCCGTTCTATTGAAACTATGAATCAACACGCATGAAACATTTACTATAATAATAATTATAATGTACATTATAAATAATAATTATTATTATAGTAAATGTTTCATGCGTGTTGATTCATAGGCCATTTTTGACAATGTCCTTTATAATTTTTATATGTGCTAATAAATTATATTCAGTAGTGATTTAAATTGAATATTTTGATTGATATTACTTACTATTTGTGAATATTAGTGAAAAAAATTGTGCTTATATACTTTTTCAAGTGCTCCAATATAATTGAGGTTAACTATCCGTATGTATTATTTATTGATATAAATTAAAATACTTTTATTTAATATAATTAACACTAAATATTATTAAATTATTAATGTTAAATACTTATTATTATTGTAATCAATTATTTGCATGCAATTAAAAACTATTTTTTAATGATGCCAAAGAAGTATAACTTCTCACGCGCGTACATAAGTACACGCACCCATTTTATTTTTAAAGTATACACTAGAAAAAAACCCTCGTCATAGTCGAACTACCAATTCAATTGTTGTTTGTATTTAAAAGTCAAACTGATATAAATCTGAAGGCACACGGCCTTGTTATCTAAACATAACATGTATTTAAAAAATATATTAATTTAATAATTAATTTAGTAAGCATGGAAACAAGAAGTCGGCGAACTTTGACCGGTTGATATGTACTTTAAGGCCATTACAAAACGCGTGGCTAATGGCTACTGGCAATCATTATACTGCAGTGTCGGGTTATCGAAGAAATATAAATTAGGAACGTTTGCATATAAAACAATAGTTTAAAAAAAACAAAAAACACGCTTTTATAGAAAATCTAACTAAAAATAGAAAATAAATTTGAAGAAAAAAATTATTTTATTGTAAAAAAAAGAAATGTTAACCATCGTAAGTCGTCGGTTCTTTCAAACAACATTTTAAAATTTCACATTTCTGTTCACAGGTGATGACAAACATAGGCGAGAAGAAAGTGGACATACTAACAAAATGGGAGGAGAAGTCTCGGGAACTGATCGATGCGTTCCTTCTACTGTTCGGTCCGGACGGCCGGCTGTCGAACATATGGAACGAGTCGAAGGGACGGCTCATGCAGGCGCTCAGCCAACCGCCCTCGCCGCGGGGCTCCCCGCCGCCCAGCGAGAACGGAGACGACCACTCACCCACACACAGGTACGTCTGGAACGAGTCGAAGGGACGGCTCATGCAGGCGCTCAGCCAACCGCCCTCGCCGCGGGGCTCCCCGCCGCCCAGCGAGAACGGAGACGACCACTCACCCACACACAGGTACGTCTGGAACGAGTCGAAGGGACGGCTCATGCAGGCGCTCAGCCAACCGCCCTCGCCGCGGGGCTCCCCGCCGCCCAGCGAGAACGGAGACGACCACTCACCCACACACAGGTACGTCTGGAACCAGTCGAAGGGACGGCTCATGCAGGCGCTCAGCCAACCGCCCTCGCCGCGGGGCTCCCCGCCGCCCAGCGAGAACGGAGACGACCACTCACCCACACACAGGTACGTCTGGAACGAGTCGAAGGGACGGCTCATGCAGGCGCTCAGCCAACCGCCCTCGCCGCGGGGCTCCCCGCCGCCCAGCGAGAACGGAGACGACCACTCACCCACACACAGGTACGTCTGGAACCAGTCGAAGGGACGGCTCATGCAGGCGCTCAGCCAACCGCCCTCGCCGCGGGGCTCCCCGCCGCCCAGCGAGAACGGAGACGACCACTCACCCACACACAGGTACGTCTGGAACCAGTCGAAGGGACGGCTCATGCAGGCGCTCAGCCAACCGCCCTCGCCGCGGGGCTCCCCGCCGCCCAGCGAGAACGGAGACGACCACTCACCCACACACAGGTACGTCTGGAACCAGTCGAAGGGACGGCTCATGCAGGCGCTCAGCCAACCGCCCTCGCCGCGGGGCTCCCCGCCGCCCAGCGAGAACGGAGACGACCACTCACCCACACACAGGTACGTCTGGAACCAGTCGAAGGGACGGCTCATGCAGGCGCTCAGCCAACCGCCCTCGCCGCGGGGCTCCCCGCCGCCCAGCGAGAACGGAGACGACCACTCACCCACACACAGGTACGTCTGGAACCAGTCGAAGGGACGGCTCATGCAGGCGCTCAGCCAACCGCCCTCGCCGCGGGGCTCCCCGCCGCCCAGCGAGAACGGAGACGACCACTCACCCACACACAGGTACGTCTGGAACCAGTCGAAGGGATGGCTGATGCAATATGCATGCGCTCGCTCAGTCAACCGCTCTCGCCACCGCCCAGCGGGAACGCGGAGACTACCACTCACACACAACCTGTATGCATTATACCCCCTGTAATACAGATAATGAAAAGTTCATATGAGCCAATGAACATGAATTTATTTTTAAAACTAAATAAATGTGAGAAATGAATTTTTGAAACCAGCTGGTCATTCGAAGCAGAACGGAAAAAAAATATAGCATGAATGTCTTTCACTCCTTTATTTTATAGCATGAATCAAAAGATTGTAGAAGACACATTTGTATTTTTATCACAACAATCAAAATGGTCAATGATAAAGTTTAAATCTCTTATAAAATCTTTGGAATATCATGGAAACTATTAAATCGACATATTAAAACCTATATGATGACATTTTAAAACAATTTACGTTTTACACTAAACCTGCTATCATTTTAGTCTACGATTTGAAATTAATTTCTAATTTAATTTTTTTTTTGCAGAGAATCTTCTTCACCGCCCCCTCCAAAGTCCCGCCGCTACGATTCATTATGGGAGCCAGAAGCAGGTAACTGGGTAATTATTTTACGCTTGTTGCTAGAGATAACATATTATGTCCACACTATTAAGAATCGTAATCGTTAAATGCTAATGACTAATGTTGACAATACTGTAGATTATTTTGTAGTAGATAAATCCGTAAAAGTAGTGATGTAAGTAGTAAAATTGTAATTACCAAAAATAAAATTAAACTTGCAAAAAAAAATACAGTATATCCAAAAAAGAAAACATTCATTCGCTTTTATATGCAAGTAAAGTGGCTGACCCTGGCACACAAGGTAGGAATACGTTGGTAAGGTAGGAAACGTCAGGCAGAAAAGATATGTAAGTAGAATGGATTCGAGTATGAAAATAGTAGTAGTGTCGCTAGTATTGTCTAGAAAATTATACTACTGTGTCCATAATTTTCTGCATGCTTTAAAATACACAAAGTTATTTTGTAATTAATTAGTGATAAATAAAAAGTCCTAATAGAACATTTATATTATTAGTAGCATGTCGCGTAACTGTTATTTTTTTTGGTAATTAAAATGTAGCCATGTATGCCATGTTATGTGCAATACAATAAAATTAGTTGATTTGAAACATTTGTCTCGATGCGGGAATCGAACCCATGACCTTTCGCTTCGCAGCCGGCTACTCGCCCACTGCGCCACGGAGGCGGATGTTTTGTTTCTGTATTTCACCAATTACGTAAAATTATGATAATGACAAACTAAATTATAGCGTAAATTTTAGTAATAGGTACAATACAAATATTCGAAGTTGGAAAGCAATTATGTAGCAATTAGCCATCTCATGCCATGCTGGAGTCCTTTGGTACGTTGAGTCTGTGGCTGTTTTAGAAAGAATTGTCAAAGTAGGTTCATTTCTTTCATGTGCAGCGTTGCACGCGTCGTTATTAAAAGATACTGTATATTCATAATCAGTCAGTTATTGTGTTTCGGTATTTCACCCAGGGTCCTGGGCGCCAAGTGCCCCACGTAGCTTCACGGTAAAGTCTAAACAACGCGGCATAATATGATTGCTAATGTCGTTTTGTTAATCAGATGCATCGAGCTCTGAATGCGTGGAGTCGCAAGCGGGCGCACCCCGACACGCGAGCAAGCACACTGAACATACCGCCCTCACCGACGACGGATCCGACAGTGACGACGACTACCAGGACACCAGTCCCTATCTATAGACACGGCCACCACCGCCGCCCGACATACAAGAGTTCACGACGTTCCACTATCCACGAAACTTCTGCTTAAGAGCTTCTCTCTTGGTAATAAATTATTTGTATGTAGATGTGACACCAAATCCGGTGTGTGTGTGAGTACAGAGAGAAGAATGTATTTAATCCTATGAGTTTGTTTATATTTATTATTTGTAAGGAAATTATTTCGTCTTGGTCCGACCGAGTGCATTGTCTACGTGTGTAGCACCGAATACCGTTGTGTAAGATGCGAGGTGCGTAGTAGACGACGAAAACTGTTGCTAGTTATTATTTATACGAAACTTTTTGACGGTCGATTAAAAGGTGCTTATTGTAATAACATTTGTTTCATTTTACTGGTATTGTGTAAGGAACCGAGCCTTTAATACAAGTCTCATAACCGCTTTAAGCGTTAAAAAATTACATTATTACAATGACAAAAATAAACTGAATTTACTAAAGTACAAAGTCTTTTTATTTCCTTTGTTACCTGAACACACTTTTTTTCAATAAACCTTTTTAATAATAATTTATATTAGTTGCTGCTAACGGAAGTAGCTAAGACAACTACTTGCTATTCAATATTGCCTTGTGACAACTGAGGTACTATATTACCAATATGTCCCCCAAGCAGTTCACAAAAATGGACATGCAACGCTGAATTGGGATCGATCTATCATAACAGATAGGACTATTGTTACCAATAAGCCTGATATTGTGGTAGTAAGCAATACTTGATGATATCACGTTTCGCCTGACGAAAATTCGTTAAAACCGAATGCAAACGAGGTTACTGACATGTGGGATGTGGACTCAACAATCATTGTCTCGATAGTGGTTTCTACTAATGGGTTGGTACCTATGATCCTCCATTATCCGTTGAGGGGTTTCATTTTTACTTCATACTCAGTCCTCAGGTCTTAATGAATAAAGAATTTAATAATTAAACAATATTCTTTCAAATGAAAAAATTATCATCAACATCGATCAACTGTGAATTTGTGAACCTGATGTTTTTATTTCATAACATCAAAAAATTTCTACACTGATACACTGTATGCTCGGTCAATGCCATGCTCAAATAATAATCTGTGGCCGGTTCACAAAGTGTGGCAATGTGCCGGATATCATTATCATTTTAATAATAAAACAGTGTGAGTAGGTAAAAAGGAATGAAGCGGGATAAAACTTAAATTGATAATTGATATTACACTACAGTTGGATCAACGAAACGGTTATTGCTGCTTTATTTTGTCCATACAGATACAGCATCTCGCTTCACAGATAGTCCACCCAATGCGCCACAGAGGTTGTCACAAATAAAATACATTTTCAAAAAATCTTGTCTATATTCATTAAATAATAATTACAAAAATATTCCAACCACACAATCTTGTATTCGAACATGAAACAATATTTGGAATAACCAGTCAGCATTCTAATTAACAGATAATGGGTATTTTAATATTATCTACCTATATTACAATAATATTATTTACTTTGTTTTATTACAATTCGTGAATGGAACTGTAAAATGAATTCAAACATGTTAAGTAAACAGAATATGTATTTGAATTATAAATCATCTTCCAAACTAGGTTAATACATAGTAAATAGAACAATTTGCATGAATAGCTTATTACATACTGTTCTTTTTGGATTATCCATAAATATATTATTTATCTTAAATTGTTTAAAGCACTGAGATATGACGAAGATAATAATAATTTCTGTTTTAAGTTTATAATTAGATACAACAGAGGATTAGTTCACTTCTTATGTGTTGGTGCTGCATTAGTAAATAATGTATGTACATGTTGACTTTGGCTGTAGACACCAACACAATAGTCTAGAACAGTGTTTCCAATGTGGGGCCCACATACCCACAGGGGGCAATTTGATAGTTAAGGGGGGCAATTTAAAAATGGACTCGACATGACTTTAACCCTTTCGCTTCCCTTTTTTAAATGCAATGCTAGATATTTGTGAAAAATTTAACAAAAAAATGTTAAGGTGGGGCATGGCCTATAAAGGTTGGGAAACACTGGTCTAGAACCTCATGTCTTATGATATTGAAACATGATAAACTTATTATTTTATAGTTAAACTTAATTGTATTGGAAATAACACTGATTTTAAAGCATTAGCATTTCGCTACCACAAAGGAGGATAGTCCATGGTCTTTCTGTGATAACTAAGTCTATTATGAATAAGGAAGGCAACCCCACTATTGGCTGAAGAATATGAGCATGTATAGAATCAATGTATTTTACTAACTAAATAGGAAACAGTTGATTGTAGTCATCTGTGATTAAAAAATCCACATGTTCAAAAATGTATCACAGAAATACAAATGTTTATACCTGTTTTATACTCATTGTTAATCACTTACAGCTCAGATCTTTTTTCTCTTTCACCTTTTCGGGGTTCCTCTGTTTCTTTTTCATACAAACAAGAGTCATCAGCCCCCAACAAAGCATGTTTTGTACACAAATGCAGCATCAGATCAGTCGCGCCCTGGTGGTTCCAGTACCAGTCTTCTACAGCACTCTCATTCTCCTCAAGAAGACTCTCGCATTGAGATTTCATATGAGTAATTTCCGCTGAAGGTTTGTCCCATAGCTCAAATGGTATTCCAAGATCGACCTTTACTCCTTTATCTACAAGTCCGTGAAGAGTTTTGAAAGTTTGACTCATACCTTTGGCAAATCTTGTACTGTCCTGCCGTTCTTTGTGTATATTATACTCCAATATTTTGTCGCATACTCCTTCCAATGATTCTATTAATCGCAATTCCGACTTTTGATACTTTGTTTTTTTCTTCGGTTGCACGTCATCAAGAGAGTATCCAATTTCGATTACTTCGTGAATTTTACCGGTCTCCTCGAGCCTATTCTGCAGTTCTGTAGCTAGGATTTTACACACTTCACATCTGTTGGCATATTTCACTCCAACATCTTCCTCTGATTTAACTTCAACATCTTTGCTACTTAAACAGCTCGTTACAATCAACGTGATGAAAAACACAATAAATAAAAAATGCATTTTTACTTCAGAATATTTAGACTCAGTTTCAGTAATCAGTTCAGCGTTTTACAAAACAATTAAACTATTCAACAATACTCAGAAATTATCACAGATAATGTACGTGAATTTCCGGTGTTGCCAACTTTTTTTGCCATATCCCCGATAGGCAACTGTTAAAACCACAAAAGCCAGAATCCTATTATATAATAATTATCTGTATGAAGCCTGAATTACTCGACATTTGCATATTTGATTGGTCAAATCTACCATAGATATACATATGTACAATTGACACAATAATAAAAATATATAATAATATACAGAAAGCGACAGGCGTGCCTGTCCGTTAAATTTAAACTAGTAGAAGTAAATAATTGTTAGCAACTAATGATAACTATTTATTATCGCACGAAGAAAAAGTATAATTATAATAATTAAGACATATTTGAATGTACTATATTGATAGTTAAATGTCATCCCCAGAATAATCATCTTTATTTAGTTGTTGAATGTCTTGGTTACAACTGACTTGCAAATATAACAACAAGCAAAAACCATCAGCCACTAATAACAAAATTTCTGCAATAAAACAAGGGTCTAAAACAGTTTTATTGGAAATTCGACTACATTGGCAACCCTGGAAGTTCTGAGTCAGAATATTTTTTCCACAATTTTCTCTTTTATTGAGAAGGCAAAGGGTTCTAACTCTTACAGCCTCGTCATATTTAGAATCAGTACAATAATAAAACTCAATTTTTGAATTATGAAACATTCCTTTGTTATTTTATATGTAGCTGTAGATATTTTCCCTTTGAGGTCATCTTAGATATTTCTTGCTATTCATTTATTTCACATAAATGAACAATCACTATTTGGTAAATAATACTAAATTACTAATCGCAAATGCAATATCGAGAACCCCCAAGTGCAGTTAATCACTTCATGAGCAAACCAACGAGAGATAATCACTTTAAAACAATATGTTTTGTCATAAATAGAAATAATATACCTTCCAAGTGACTAATGGTTTTGTATTTCATAGCAAAAATGTTTCTGTAACCACTGTATCCATTCATCACACACTTCCTTTTCTAGAGTGATTTCTTGAAATACATCACTTCTAGACTTTTCTTTGAATCCTAGTTTTTTGAACATATCAATACTTATGATGTTGTCATTAGAGATTTTTACCTCAAATGATTTTATACCAATATATTTAGCACCATATAACAACATCAAAATGACTGACTCCCAGCCCATTTTTTTCCCTCTTGCAGATTTCTCAGCTATCATTATTTCTATTTCTCCCAAACCTTTTGCTTTGTCTAGTATAAATATATTAGTGTCTCCAATCATTGCTCCTGAAATTGTATGCATCACAATAATTGTATAACACGTGCATCAGCATTCTTTGTAATTTTGGATATGAATATGTGACCAAAAAGAACTAATATAGAAATGATAAAACATTACTTTATGTACTGAACTTAATTTTCTCTCGAGTGACTAATTGGGCTTAAATAATTTTGATTGCTTAATCATAACAAATTGTGAAGAAACAAAGAATTTTGTAGCACATTTGCATAGCTTAAATTAGACTGTAAAATTACCATTCTAGATACTGACCTACTTCATCCTTTGATTGAATATATACCCCTTTGTCTAATATTATAAATGTGCATTCTGAAAATATAGATTATATTGATTAATTTTACTCTATGTGGATAAATAATCCCAATATAAGTGTTATACATTTAAAAAGGTTTATAGCACAAATCAAAATAGATTATTAAATAAGTAAATTCAGTTATTTACTATCTTCATCTTCTCTCCAAGATTTTTGCATTTCGTATTCTTGTTCCAATGTCAAGGGCTCCGATGCTGTAAGCTTTTGGAGTTCTTCAGATTTCATCCAGTCATGGTACCTAAAGAACATATTAAATTGTAAAACAAGAATATGGAACAGTAAACAGTTGTTTATTGTCTTTAATCCAGTATTGTATATTATGAGAAATTGTGATTCTGGTACGAGTTTCAGTAAAGATGATTGCTTTTCTATATAAGCCCGATTAATCTTACTTTGGTACATGATAATCATTGTACGGCACTAAAACAATTTTTTGTCCTAAAATCTTAGTCCTGCTGTTTAATTTCATTTTAGTAGATATGATGCACACATAGACTTCTTTAATACTAATTAAATTGTATTAAGATTATTTAGCAGATTACATGTTTAACACAATTTATCATAACTCGAGCGAGTTAGCAAAACAAAAACATTCTTTTTTTATTAATTTTTCCAATTAATTGGGAAGGCAAAGGGATCGAGCCCATACAACCTCGTCTTATGTGATAAGTATTACAAGAACGATGAAACACGTGTGTGATCGATTTCAAGGTTTTTCGTGTTTTGGTGTTATTTAGATGACGATCAAGACACTGTCATAAGGTACCTCAATTCAATGCTTCTATACAACTGTTCATCACCGTCAAAATATATTGAACTAATCCACATAAGTTTCATATAACAAACTCAACTTTAAACTAGTTTACGAAATAAATTAAAATAAGAGATTAACCAACCTGTCAGAATTCCCGCCAAAACTCTGTGTTGCATGTGCAGTGTTGTCGAATAATGTCTCCCAATCTCGCCGGTCGTCTTAAGCAGATTCGCCATAAATAAAGATGGTTAAAAAGAAACCAAACTGGACTTATTATTTTTTCCAAATATTATGTGCTTTAAACAATAAAAGACATTAAAATATCCCTCCCATAAGAAGTTATCACTTCAAAAAGTATCGAACAATCGATATATCGCTATTGTTTTCAACGTCCCTAATTTACTAACAAGTGTTTACAGTTAAATTATGAAGCATCGTATCTAGTACACAGATTTAGTATTGTTTAGTATTAAGTTAACTGATTATGATTTATGTTCATATTTTAGATTTGAAACGTTTCTGTGAGTATATTTCGTTTTTTAATTTATATGAAACAAATCATTATTAACACATACCAAAGCTTACTGTAAAAGTAGATAGATAAGCGACATGACATGCCAATATCATAGTTATTTAGTAAAGTAGGTATTGCACCTATTTGTTCTGTAAATAATCTTTAATAATTATTTAATCCTTCATAAAAACTGTCGTTGTCAGTGAGCAATTACTTTCTAAATATATTTTCGTTCGACAATTTACAGAAGACAAGATGAGTCAGTATCTAACAGAAAGGCGTTTGTGCTGGTGCTATGGATTATTGGCACTGAGTCTAAGCATCTCGGTTATATGCATAGCGATTCCGTACAACCATTGGCGGAAGACCCTCGACGTATGCCCTGGCAGCTGGCTAGAGAACACTAATTGTGGCTGTATATTCTATGGAACGACTACCTCACAGTATTTTACAGGAGGACATAATTCTTACTGTCTGTATGCTGTGTTTGCTCCAATACCAATTATAGTGTATGCAATAGTCATGGCTATGTTCCATATGTACAGAGTATGTATCAATAATATTGGCCAGTATGAAGACGAGAAGTCAACAGCTATGGAGGAAATGTAAGTTGATTAATAAAAACGACATTATTGATTGTTGCTGCCTACTAACCTTTTAGGTTTAAGCAGACTTTAAATTCTTATGTCTTAACTATTGGCCAAAAATATTAGAAACAACTTAATTAGAAATATGTGAGATAAAATTTGAAATTGTAATTTTCTGAAGTCACTTATATCAATAAAGAATAGCTCTCACTAATAATATAGCTTCCTATTGGTGATTTTTTAAATGGATCAAGAATTACCTCGTATAAAATTACATACTTATCTCTTTACAATATTAATGTAGATTTGTTACAGATTCCCATGTTATTATAGCATTTGATGAATAGTCTTCTTCTTTACATAGTATAAAATGAAGTCGCTTCTGCTGTCTGTTTGTTTAGATCTTTTAAACTATTCCGCAGATCTTAATGCTTTTTTCAGCAATTGATAAAATGATTTGAGGAGGGTTTATATGTATGATACCTACATATTACAGAAAAGCCGAAAATACAACATTTTTACCTGTGCAAAGCTGGCTCAGGTCGCTAGTTATCAATAAATACCATGTCGTTATCACATGACCTAGATAAAGTTTAGTGTGTCACATGAGTTATTGTGTGCATTATTAACTATACTTAGGCCCATATTCACAAACAACACTAAAATAAGCTCTTTGCTAGGTGTCGAATTCTGTGTAAATGATTGGTCTACTTTTATTTACTTTTATTAACTATGAATGACATATAGAGAAACCGTCATTATGCATTCGCACGTATTATGAAGCCTCATAGTAACATTTATGAATATGGGGATTGATGGCTATTGATTGCTTTTCTTGGGGCCTAAAAGTCCCCTCACAATAAGAATACATTCGACATTTACTGCAGCACAGATGTTCATGTTGCCATCCATCTTGAATTTGCGCCAAGAAAATGTACAAAAGCAGCACAACTCCCACTGTGCAGCCTTGGCCCCTGGTGGCCTCTCATTAGGCACCTTTTATGAAGAGCAGGGGATATAGTGGAGGCTATGAGTGATAGAGCCATGCCGTGAACTGTTTTGTTTACAACATGAATGAGCAGACTCGAGTAGGTCACCACTTATTGTTTACAACATGAATGGGCAGGCTCCAGTACTTACCACTGTCTTACAAATTTTCATGAAGTAGAAGTTTGCTGTTGCATCATCATATGGTGAATGAGATATCTGGAGGTGCAGATCCCCCTTCCCTTCGCTATCCCTTAATTATATGAGTTTTTTTTTATAGCATAGGCCGGCAAACGATCAAGTGGGTCACCCGGTGGTAAGTGATCTCCACCGGCCACCACTAGAAGAATTATGGGCGCTTTGCCGACCTTAAAGGAAAGGGATATTTAGGGATTGGGAAGGGAAGGGGATTTGGGCTTCCGGATATCTCACTCACCGTACGAAACGCAGCAGCAAGCCGCTACTTTACGTTGGATTTCTGTGAGACAAAACTGTGCTGTGCTGTAGACAAAATTGTCTACAGCGTGGCTCTACCACTCCCAAAAACAATGGAAATCATTGTTCATCACGTGACACACTTGCTCATTTCAAATCTTCAAAAGCCCATCTACTGTGCGAGAGGCAGTCGCCCACCGCTCCATTCCTGTTTAGTGGCCACGTGGATAACTCCAATTACATAACCACCATACAGTCACACATACTTATGATGATTCCAGAGTAAGATATAATCTTGTATCCTGAATATGAAAATGATGAACAGTTGAAACTACACAAAACCCAGCAAATATTTGCATTAAAACAAACATAATAATCTTGATGCAGAAATCGAACTTGTAGTCTCATGTTTACAGTTAAATGCAGTGAACCAAATACGCTGTAAAATATTTCCTATATAAAAGTTTAACTGTTCTTTTCACATTGTAGCCTTTTGTTTTCTAAATGTTTATAAAACTTAATTTCAGTGAAGGACAGTCTATAGTGGTGACTACAAGGTCTCAAGTAACCCATCAGAATGATGCCGTTATATACTGCTGGATACCATCCTCGTGTATCGCAACATTGTTTTGCATATACAAC
This sequence comes from Amorpha juglandis, assembly GCA_949126905.1. NCBI lineage: Eukaryota > Metazoa > Arthropoda > Insecta > Lepidoptera > Sphingidae > Amorpha > Amorpha juglandis. The sequence goes on from OX421368.1 coordinate 5,598,194, forward strand.
TTAGTACATGCTGCAATTATTACTGACGGATTCTTCAGAACTTGTACGCAGTATAGAGGATACTTGGTCAGGGTGAGTTGGACATTTCTATTGGTAATTTAGAGAGTTATAGGGTAGTAATGATTGGTATGAGCCAAGTAGTGGCGCTTAGTGAGGACTTCTCACTATCTCGCTCGGACGTGTGCAACGTATTGGCCATTTCCACCGTGACGTCAAGGTTGGCGCCGTCTATCATTTGACAAGAAGTCCTTACATCAAATTTGAATGGCTTCTAATTTTTTTATTATTGTCATTAATAATTTTTATTTAAATTATGAAATTCTTATAGGTTTCTTACTCTGTTATATAGATAACGTAACTAATTGATTTAAATAATAAAAAAAAACAATTGAATTACCATATTGCATTAAAAAACATTTCCCTGTTCAGGAAATGCGAGCCGTTGGAGACCAAGCTACAGCAATACATTTCCGTCTGAACTGCCAGGCGATATATGATTTCATGGACTACATACAACGGGGCGTGTCGAGCAGCCGAGGCGGGGACTACATAAACACTGGAGTGTCTTTACAACTAGCTCTCTTGACCACTTGGGTCGCTGTCGGAGTGTGGATTGCTGTTGTGGTGATCGCTGCCCAACGAGCTTACAGAGAAAGGGATGTCTTAACTTGTTGTGGTAATTAGGTTGTATACAAATATTATGCATAATGATGAAACATAATTTTAATGGGTCTTTTGCCTCGACTTTTTATGGCATAATATTAAATTGAAAAGTTACAAAACATTATGAGTGTAAAACCACTCTGTCGATAGTTTGGCTACAGTATGAAAGCAGGCCGGCTCCCCCGGGTTGTTACAACTGTCTCACATAAAACTGATGTAAAGTAGCGGCTTGCTGCTGCGTTGCGTATGGTGAATGAGATCCAGAGCCGCTAATTCCCCTGCCCTTCCCAATCTTTTAAAAGGACAGAAAACAATTCCATGCGTGCAAAGTCGCGAGCAAATGATAGTTGAGATATATAAAGCTGAGCTTCGTTCTCGTCAATACTGCGAGACAAAAAAATAGAGATTTAACTATTGAATGTTATCTTGGAACTCAAATTCTGTTCGTGTGTTGGGTTTGCAACGATTTGACTTGAACATCCTGCAAGCAATAGCAGGTGCCATGTATGGCAGCCATATAGTTGTTTATTTTACGTACGCATTCAATTTCTAAGCGTTATTAGATCTTTTGATACGTTTTAATGACTGCGAGGTTAATATTAGGTATTGTATAAGCCAGGTACAGTCCATTTGATTTTATAAAGCCTTATTTAGATGGGAGGATTTCTTGTACGATATAGGCGAGAATATATCAGAAAACTGTCGTGTACGAGGCCGCGTCATACGATTATTTTTTCAAATTGTACGATGTGGCTTCGTCTATTATATTCTCGTCTCTATCATGCGATAAACTCTCTCCATGTAAAAAGAGCTTAAATGACAATTCAATTTAGAAATATTTAAATGACGATTACCGAGTACAAATAACACAATATTTTAGTGTAGGTAGTTATAAGTTATACATTCCACATAGTAAATATACACATTTAAGTGCATAATATTTTTTGAACTGTTTTAATAAGCAATGCATTTATATTTTGTATAATTATGGACATGAGCCATAAGCACAGATAGACAGTAGGGAGGGAAATTTCTTAACTTCCCGATCTTCCAATAGACGATGAGCATCAACTGAGGAACCAATCGTGTAAAGCTGCGACGTTCCGGGTTTCGTCAGTCCGCCAATCAGACCTATAAATGAACTTATGTGAAGTTTGTGGTCACTTGTATCGGTACAAAGTAGCTAATCTATTTTGTATTATGTCGTAATAGTTGTTTTTTTATTTTACAATTTTTGACCCTGGTTTAAACATTCAACCAGGGTTCCTCTAGTGGTCGTCACACTTTTCTAGTTAAGGACTACAAAGTACAATGCCCCAGCGGGCGCCACATTCCGTAGTGGTGGTGTCTACTACGACATCACCAATCAATTGATATTTTTTTAATGATCTTTACACATGTTACCGTCTCGCGTTCTTCTATTTAGCTAACTTCTTGTGTAAAATCAGTTTCGTAATATTGTCATTGTCTACTAAAATTGTTTGCTATGTCGTGGGCAGCACAAAAATCGCCAATGGCCGCAGTTTGACGACCATTTCTGTGACGTTAGTTTGTCGACCACTACTATTATGTGAAATGCGTTGACATTTTTTATGCATTATGATTTGGGGGCATATAAGGGGTGCAATAGTCCTTACGAAATGTATTGTTCAGTCACCATAAATATATACATTTTGCGTCTCTGGTTTTATGTGTAAGTTCCGTTAGAAGTTATCCAATAGCAGTTTTCTTTCTAAAACATACAGTTTTGTACTACTTCTAAGGTCAACAAAATCAGCTGTACAAAATTAATTACTAATATTGTTAAAATAAGTTTTCTTGGGTATCCAGTTGTATTTAAATTATTGTACGACAATATAGTGCTAGCAGTAGCTATTTAGGAGACTGAGCTTTAATAATTGCCGTTAAATTATACCATTTATGATATATTTTGTAACACATTTTTAACCACCGAATTTTATGTCTTGGGTACTATTCATTCCAAAAGATATGTTGTTAGTGTCGTATTGCTTAATTGTTTATATGTACTTAACAATTTATAGTATGTAACTAGGTATTAATTTCTTTTATATTTATTAATTACAAACAGTCCGTCTTTGTGCCGTCCATAAGTATACATATGTATTTCATAATAATAACAATTATTATTAATCGAGTTATATTGTTTATATTGTTGTCTATTAAAAACTAATACACTTTTAATATCAGATGTTTTATTTCAATAACATGTTATAAATAAGTGTCATCATATTTTAGGGTTATTACTCACCCGCCCTTAGGCTGCCTGTCCATTGACGCGGTGCGAGGCAGCGGAGCGGAGCGAGCGAGTATTGCGGAGCGGAGCGAGCGAGTATTGCGGAGCGGAGTTGCGGACTGTGTCTGTCCATTGACGTGGAGCGAGGCGGCGGAGCGGAGCGAGCGAGTATTGCGGAGCGGAGTTGCGGACTGTGTCTGTCCATTGACGTGGAGCGATGCGGCGGAGCGGAGCGAGCGAGTATTGCGGAGCAGAGTTGCGGACTGTGCGGAGCTAGGTCGAGTTCACCGATGGGCCGATGCCCCACTCCGCCGCCCCGCTCCGAGGCCTCGCTCCACTACCCCGCACCGTTACCACGCGCCGCTTCCGAAAATGTATGAATTTTTAAACTAGCTCGTAAATCCCTGTCCACTGGAGCTGAGCGGAGATTGTATGCAATCCTATTGGTTAATATTTCTCCGTTTCTCAGCTCCGTAGCCTAGCTCCGCTTCAGTGGACAGGAAACCTTACGACTCCTGACACCCTTTATGCTGGTACTCAACCGAGAGTCGAACGGAGCTCTAACCGAGTTCGTTTTGCTCGCAACACTATTCGAATTATTTTACATAATTGGCTTTCTCCAAGTTTAGATGCCTCTATGAGTGTTGCGAGCATGGATCACCGAGATTAAATATATTTCGATTGTGAACCTACTTTCGCGTGCTGCGGTTAAGCGCGCCAATGATGAATGCGCGCAATGAATGTCTCCATTTTCCGTAATGAATATTGTCTCGTTTGATTTGACACATATAGCAGTGTACGTCATAGGTATCTTTTATATTATCCGCGATCTGTGGTTGACTTACGCCTACATTGTATTGGGTCTGTTTTGGTCGCGGTCGAGCACCAGCGTCTTGAAAAATAATATAGCTACGTCGTTCGTTGCTAACTTCAAAATAATTATATACCATCCGAGACATTATGTAGTAGCGTGGGTGAAAAACTAAAAGGAACTTCGGGTGCCTGGTTTCATAGGCAAAGAAATAAATACACAACATTACCACATAAAATATATTTATAATAATAACGATAATAAAAAACAACACTATACACTTATCGACTAAATCTAACAACATCGAAGAACAAGTTGAGATACAGTTCAAGAGATGGACGACTTAGCAGACACTCGGTGTGTACGTAGGTACATATATGATTACTAAAACAATATTACCTCCAATAAATACTTACTGCATAACAAATATTACAATTCAACAAAATTGGAATAACGAGCGCCGGTTCTGAGGACTTAAATATATTTCATAGATATTTCAAATTCAAATCGTTTATTTAGTAAATAGGACACTTACACGTCTGTGCTTCGGTATTGCGCACTGGTCCTTGAACAAACACCCAGTAACTCGGCCATAGGGCTTTTGATTTTCTTTTATTAAAACCGCCCACAGACAGTATCGGATCAATTAGTTTATGCTCGCATTTTGGAGTGCTTCTATTATCATTTTATTCGGTATTTATTAGAGGTAATCTATAGTGTGTACGTACATAGGTTATCAGAAAAAAGCTGGCCTTATGCTTGTGATTTGAAAACACAAGATCATAGAGTCTTAACAAAATGACCAGTGAAGTAACAATATAGTACTTACCATTATAAAGTTACGTTATCGTACCGATGAGATGTTCAATTAACTAATGGCCATCATCCATAAAAGTTAAATAGTACATTTTAAAAATACGTCTAAACAATATATTAATTATCGGACTGGTTTATTTCATAAGCGAATTAAGGCAACATTTGCATATCATTCTGGTGATGACAGCCCATGATGTACAATCTTCAAGGGCGTAGCCACGGTGGAGAAAGGTGACTTGCTCCGCCCTGGTTACAGTTTTGAGAAACCCAACATTATTATTTCAAAATTACCGCGCATAATTCAAATGTGTTCGAGGTCATACAACTTTGTTTATGCTCCGTATCTGGCCGATCCTTTATTTACATTCCCTGGCTTTGCTTTGAAGCAAATCTCGCCCTACTCTGTAAATCTTGGCTACGCATTGTCTTAATTTATAATCTTGACAAGTACACGGAATGTAGGAAATTCTTAATTCTAAGTTTATACACTCATGAGTATGACCCAGCCATTTATATATCATTTATATATCAGTAAAATTATTAGTATAAAGACGTTAGATTAATAAACACCAAAACAAAATTATTTATTCAGTTCCATAACAGTACCAAAATTTAAATACTTTCTTCATAAAAACAGACCATTACAATTTGACAAAATTAACGATAAACTATCAAATTATGAGCAATACGGAGTATTTTAGTCGGAAAGGCATGTTATTTCTGCATATTTTGGAATCGTACATACAGTAATTAAAACGAAATATAGAAAATAAAACAATGCAGTGATTAAAGTTATGGCATATCGACAATCTTTCACCAATAAGTACAAATATGAAACCGAATAGCGGCATCCATGCATGGTCAGCCATGTCAAAGAAAATAAGTACATATTCTAATGTAAGAAGTCTATAGTCTTCCCGCGGTCGTATTTCCGATTTAAATACGAAGATTGCCGAAGTCCATGGCTAAATTTTAAAAAACTTGCAACAATGACAAAAGTGAAATAGGTACCGATAAATAGGCATCTACCTACTTTGAAGTACGAAACAGATATCTATTCGTGTTAAAAAACGCCTTGAATTGAGATTCTCCGCCTACTTGAAGTCGATTAAATTGTATAGATTTTAAAGAGTATTGGCAAGACATGTTTTAAAAAGTTTCGTTGAAAATTTATTATACTACGAAGTATATAAAACTACTGAACATTCATTTTTACTTACTTTATTGATCACATTTTATTTGTATAATATAGGTGATACTGACTAATAGTGCGTCGGTATCAAAGGTTGAAGTGTTGCTAAACTATATTCGATGAATTTCCACCAATAAAATAGGATGCGTAAACAACAGCTATAGTACCACACTAGCTTAGAACGTTTTTTCTCCTTTGGGAAAAGAAGCTGCCATTAAAAATATATTGTAAAATAGTAAAGCCGCTTTTTTAAATTACAAATTCACATACTACGTTCATCAACAACAATAAGAATCAAGGGCCAAATGGTAGCCTTTAAAAATAATATTTGTATTTTAGTTTAAATGCAATTTTATGGAATTAGCGATATAAAAAAATACGATGCATACAAAATCTTAGCCACAATTAAGCAAGTACTCACAGATTAGTCAATAGTAAAGTTTTTGCAGGTTTCCTCTTTTAAAATTTAATCATGGGAACACTTTATGCGCTTATTTATTTTTATAATAAATCTTTATAAAGGTATACCCATTGCTGCGGAATTTTCGCAAATTTTCGCACATTGATTATTATGTATTAATTAATCCAGAAATCAGTCCCATTTACCATGTAATTTCCTACATTACAAAAAAATCGTAAAGATAACTAATACGCGAAAAATAATTCGGCCGGTCTAAAGTTGTTTTTATATTTGGACAACCAGCAAAACATACACCATTTCAATTTAATTTAAAACAGTAAGGGTTTTGTCAAACAGCGGACGGGGCGGGACGGCAACGCGACGCTGACGGGACTGCGTGTAGATAGTCGAGCGTCGAGCGCGATGGTTCTGTGTGACATTTTCTATATTGACTAATGCATTACTACTGGTCACGTCCCGTCAGCGTCGCGTTGCCGTCCCGCCCGTCCGCTGATTGACGAAGCCATTAGTCACTTCATCCTTCTGCGCCTACCACCATGTGGCGCGCCACACTGTCTCTGAATTCAACCTGACCCAAGTTACGTTGAACAGTTTTTATACGTCGTCGTTACGTATTCGGTTTTACTATAAATGGAAATAAGTATTTGTTTTGTCAATGCTTCCATAATTGAAGAGACCAGAACCGGAGGTCTCTATTTAGGGTCATTTTTTTCTGACATTTTTTATATTCTAAGTTAAACTATACGTTGTAATAAAGACACCTGGCTATAACGTTTAATTTGATTATATTAATTACCTATTATAATTTTAATTGCTAAATAAACATTGTAATAATGAGTGAAAATTAAAGCAGGTTAAAACATATTTTGAATTTGGAATTATATTCCTATTAAAAAATCATAAAATTCCTGTTCTGGTAATGGAACATAATATATTGGTAACTACGGCATATACAGTTAGAAAAAAATGCTTTAATATTACTAGTTTATAATAGGGTATTTGACACGATTTTTTTATTATTCAAATCACAGCTGGGTAAGGCCGTAGTTTTTTCCACTTTTTAACATAAAGTAAAAAAATAAAAGTAACATAAAAGCAACATAATTTATAATACAGGTGCGAACATAACGAAAGATTAAGATTAAGGTACTTTACCAAAAAATTAAACATAAGTTGTGCTACTGTAACGTAAAAGTTTATGTTAAAGGTAACATAAAAGTATCATAAAAGTGAAATATTTTTGATGTAATTAGCTTATAATTTCAAAACTAAAATGATTTGCGACGTTATAGATGTTTTCTCGATAAATATAAGCTATGTCGTCTAAAAAAATAATACAATGAATATAAACAAGTGTCTACTTATCTTAAAAATATCACAAAACTGTTTCTGAATTTCACTGACGAAAAACTCGTGCACTGTTTGAAACAATCCATAGGCCACAATATGGCGATTCTTTTTCTTTTTTTTATTGTTGTGCTTAGGATTGCCCGTCTAATTTTACATATTCTTCGAATACTATTCAAAGACTTCATTTACTTACCAATATTGGTAACATAAAATAGTAACATAAAAGTGTAAAAAATGATGACCTGTTTTAAAACTGGAATAAAAAATAAATAAACGCTCTTAAACTAAAAATTATATGGCTTACTTAACAAAATATTCGTAATTTTGTCAATTTACTATCTGATGAAATTTATGTTCATTTTATTTTTGTATGAAAACGTAAATCCTTAATATCGTTAAAATTAAATTATATAAAAACTGTTATAGTTACAGCTAATTCGTAAAAGTTTTTTTTACCCTAAAAACTAATCTACAGGATAAAATTATCAAAGCTGGTAAAAAGTGTTAATTGTTTATGATATTAATATGAATGTGACTGGTAATGAAAAAAGTGGAAAAATCTACGGCCTTACCCAGCTACATTCCCAAAAATATATTATCTAAATAATCATAATAAAGTTAGAAGTTATTTAAATGTGCTGGAAGGGGTAGTTGTCAAAAGACGGAAAAAGGATGCACGACATAGCATGTTACGTCACAAGGCACGCCTGTTACGGTGCACGCGTAGGAGGGAGATAGCGAGATTTCTCACTACACTGGGCGCGTACGTCCATGCCCTTTGCTTATTCCAATAGTTAAAACACGAACTGCAGCTTAATTTTTTCTCAATTTTAGTTTTTTTTCGCAAAATAGTTTCTTTTGTATTATTGTCGGTTGGTAAAAAAAAATAATGTAGAGAATTAGAAAGTCAAATACCCAATGTTGGAATTCGTATTTTCGTTATGAGAACTGATTCATCAAAGTATTAAATCATTTAAAAAAATATATTCAATAACGCCCGTTTGATGACAGAAAATATATGTCCGAAATAACGTTAATACATTTTAAATTAAAGATGCTACAAATATTCAACTACCATTCGTTATTCGGCCTATTGGGCCATGTTTTGTATGGTATTATGTATGGTATATATAGATATTCTGCCGACTATTGTGTACGTACTAATCAGGCCAAAAACAAATTCTAATCTTGTAGAAAAACAACATATAACTTAAAATGTACATACCTGTTTCAATTAAAAAAATATTACTATTTTACTCTAAAATCGATCAGTGGTAAGTTAAGATGAATAAAACGTTTTTATTATGGTTCTAGTAAACAATTTAGCTTTACCTCATCGATAATACTTATTTCTGAAAATAGACTCACTGTATACGGCGCTGACTATTGCCAGGAACGATAAATAAAACTTATAATTTTGTCAGGCTTATGCTGTTGCGTAGTTGTCATCAAATCACTATTTATGGCATCTCTAGTTTAAGTGAATTCATAAAATTGTAAATGTAATAACACCTGTAAGTCTTGTATAAATAAAATTCGTGTATACTTAGGAAGATCTATGATTTTTTGGCTCTGCATTGGCTATGTTTTACACTGTTGTTAAAATGTATACCATCCATCTATCTATCAGGCTGCAATGTGGATACCATTGAGCTTTAAGCATCAACTATAACAACATTAAGTTTATACGTTTTCACATTCCGCTTCCCAGTCATCGGGGATTAGTTTAGTAACATGCTGTTTGAACTGATCGTACATACATGTCTCTTCACAGAACGGCAGTTTCAACTCCATGGGTACTTCTACTTTAGTGTTATTCCGGTAGAAAGCCTGTAAAATGACAAAAGTGGCTGTCAGGTGAAGGTAAATTGTGTCATTTGTGTACATACGTGAGTGATTTGTTTCCACAGATCTGTTACATTAACTGTGTGTGCTTGTTCAGGCCATACCCCCAGCAAAACGCCGCGCGATCGAGATCTTTTAGAGTTTATAGAGGCTATCTAGTCATTACTTAAAATAAATATTGATTTAAAAAATATACAATATATTTTTACAATCTTTCAGCTTTACTTTGTTAGATTCAAATTCATGTTAATGTTGATATTTTTTTTTAAATTGTCATTATAAATGAACCATAAAAATGCAAAGATTCCGTGCGTCTCCTTTTAAAGTACAGATTGTTTTCATATGAGATGAACATCACTAAACACTCACACGCCGAGTACACGAGTCAGTATGCCGCGAGTCAGTCAAGGTAATTTGCTCACGGAAGGGCCTTAATAAATATAGATCGACGACTGACGTGTCATTATCACAAAAATCAAAACTCATCGCACACATAGTAAGACGTCCACAAATGAAGCAACCCTAAATGCATATTTACAATACACGCATAGCTTGTTGGGGCTGTAGTTAGTCAAGCCTGCTGCCCTCTACACCTTCGACACACTTCAGTTTTCAAACACATTAGTGGCGACGCCGCTCGTGACCATCTTCAGGCGTGCCAACTTATTTACCGCGGATTGTTTTTTTTTATAATATAATATAAGGGATAATTAGGGATTGGGAAGGGTAGGAGGATTTGGGCCTCCGGATATCTCACTCACCGTACGAAACGCAGCAGCAAGCCGCTACTTTACGTCGGTTTTCTGTGAGACAGTGGCAACGACCCGGTCGAGCCGGCCCATTCATGCTGTAGACGAAATTGTCTACAGGGTGGCTCTACCACTCAGATTATTATTTACCTACTGACCTTAACAAAGAAGTTGGTCTGCTCAATGTCCTCGTGTAACTCCAGAACGATACTGGAGCCGTATTCAGGCTCGAGCAGTTCCTCGAATCCAAGCGCGCGCCATAACGACACCACAGTGACGTCATGACCTGAGTATATGTACAGTGTACGCTGCGAGTCCATGTTCGCGTGACTGACAATTTCATCGAAATTTTGCTTCACTTCGCCTAGAAGGGAACCTGAAATGTTGGATTAATGTAACTAGGGCGCTTTGTGTTCTAAATTCGATCGTAATTCATTTTTTTGAAGTGATAACTTCTTATGGGAGGGTGAACCGAAGCGTTCCGTAACGCGAGCGGTCCATCGACCAGCCAGCGTTAGCCGACCTCCCTGGAACATCGATAATTTCGAAGTCCCAGGTGGCGTCACACAGTGACCAGTCGGATTGGACCGGACTTTGACAGGACTGTGTTCGTTTTTTTTTATGGCGAATAGACATGTTACCGTAATTTTGTTTTTCATATTGATAAAAAAATGACGATCGATAAAGAAATACTTATAATTTGGAACATGGTGCCGTAAAAAAAGTACCAGGCTCGCATAAACACGAAGAGAGTAGAATGTACTTTTATCATGTCGAGTGGGCATGTTGCCGTAATTTTGTATTCTCGCATCTTGTTTGGTAAGTTTTCACTTCTGTCGGCACTCCCGGAGTGCAACCCGTAATTTTTTTTAAATATCAGTTGCCGGAATTGACATTCAGATATTGCCAGTGTGAGTGAACAATAAAAAAAAATCGAACCCATGGCCTCACACTTCGCAACCGGCTACTCGCCCACAGCGCCACGGAGGCTGTCAAACGTAACTTACCTATCTGAAGCCGCTGCAATGTTTCATTATAGGATAACAAAGCCAGACTGAGCATGAACGGCGTCCGCATCTTATTCGGAAATACATTCCTAACCCAATCCGGCAGTTTGAGTCCGGCTTCTTGTTCGGTCTGTAAAGTGCTGTAGAGGACGTCCACTTCGAGGATACTCCGCATCGTCTGATTGGTGTATTTACTCAGGTAGTCGAACAACTCTGCGTATTTCGGATCAGCGTTTTTCTCAGCCAGCAGTTCTTGGTACATCGCGTTAAATTCTTTACACGGCTTTGTTCCAGCTATTATCTGAAAATGTAATTATTATGATGCAGCGATAGCTCAGCGGGGAGTGGTACTGAATGTCGAGACGAAAGTCGCAGGTTCCAAACCAGCCCTAAGAGCATACACCACTGACTTTTCTAAGTTACGTGTATATTAATTGTTAATTATCGCTTGCTTTAACGGTGAAGGAAACATCGTGAGGAAACCTGCATATCTGAGAAGTCGATAAGATTTTTCGAAAGTATGTGAAGTCTGCCAACCCGCATTAGGCCAGCGTGGTGGACTAAGGCCTCATCCCTCTCATTCAGTAGAGGAGGCCCGTGCCCAGTAGTGGGACGTATATAATACAGGGTTAATAAAAAAATAAATAAAAAAAATGATGCAGTGCTAGCTACCGCCGAGCTACGTATACGTATATACGGCGCGACGACTCTCCATAAGTACCGAAGTTTTGACAAATGGTTGGGTCACTATTATAAGATCCTACGTGATAAACAAACTCATGATGACAAGGTACTATGTTTATAGTTAATGTCCACATTGTTATTTGAATTCATCCTGCAACATAGAAATTTGTCATCGTGAGCCTTTTTATTACATAGAACCTTTTAATAGTGAACCAATCAAATCACAAAATTAATAAACAGTGTGTAGCATCATGTACAATAGTGGACTGTGGTCTGACTGTAATTAACTGTACCATTAGATGTGAAATGTGAGTTTATTATTGCCGCCTAGAGTTTCAGAGATTTGTCTATTTTTTATGTAAAAATATTACCTTATATGCATAATTAATAATAATAATAAATACACCCAGTAGTCACATGCATAGTCCTGACCCCACACTAAATCAAACCTGTATCGAGGGTATCAGGAACTACGAGAGACTTGTGGTCACACAACACCCAGTCCCGCAAAACCAATATTCGTGGATCACACAAATATTTGTCTCGGTACAGGAATCGAACCAACAGCCTCTCGCTTCGTAGCGCGCTGCGCCACAGAAGCGGTCATTATTATGCATGCCTTATTAGGAAAATGCACCTAAAGTATGAGTCCACTTGAATTCTTTTATTTTGTTTGAAAGCTGGTTTAATCTAGTTTGTTCTTAGCTATGTTTGAAAAAAATCTTTTCATCCGTTTACAAATTACAGTTATTTTTGTAATTCATATTCGGAGTTACTAAAGGTTATGTACGATTCCTACTGCAAACAAGTCAAATTATACTAGGGGTCGATTAGGCGAGCGTTACTTACATTATCAAGTTTCCTTGGTAACGAGTGCACCGGTATCGGCTGCCACAGTATCTCCGGGTGCCACAGCTGCCTCTCCGTCGGCGGGTACAGGCCCGCGAGGAAGGTGTATGCACTCATCATGCACCGAGACGAGTCACTACTCCGCACATACACATCCTTGTCGTAGTACTCCTCCGGTATGAAGTTAGCATAGTAACTGCGGTACTTTTTGCCTAACTCGTATAACTGGAGCTTTCCAGTCTGCAAAAAGGTATTTAAACTAATTGCACGTGTGGGCTGTTGAAATCTTAATGCGCATGTTTTTTCATTCGTTTAATTTATTTTTTTGAAAATTAATATTGAATAAATGTGAAGACCAAATTAGAATATATAGTAAAAACCTACGTTTTCAATGGAATGGTTAAAATAAAATAATTGGCTGAGGGGAAAGATCATGTGAGAATGGTCCTTTGGTTGAAGATTCTAAGTCAGGGATTCACAAATGGTTTGGGTAAGATCCCTTTTCCAAAATGAACTAATACCTTAGACCCCCCATAGCCAAATTACTTAAAAAATCCCATTTCTAGTTTTTTCCTATTGATACAAAATACTTAACAATCTAAAAAGTTTGCAGTTTTCCCTGTATATCCTTTGGGAAATCCCTCGTCGATGGTTTTTACTGACTTAATTATTATTCTATTACTTATTTATTAGGCTGACAGTAGTACTGCCATTTATGCCTGTATCCTGCATTCTACAACAATAGTTAGGACTCCTAGGTATCAGTGTTGAAGCCTCCAATCAACATGACTCCTTCCAGTTCCCCTTTTTAATTTTACCTAAAAGTAATTTCTTTGTATTTCAGGAGCCTATAATTTTATGTATACAGTGTCATTTTGACACCCTATACTTAAATGAAACCATGTGTAGTGTTCGTTAATATAAGTACTTTGAGCTAAGACACTTTCTTATTAAAGACAAAATAAAAAATATATATTTCCTAACAAATTAAATGCCGTTAACATTAGATTAATTTTAAACAGTCTGTATACGCGCGCACACACATATAAAAATCAACATACACACCCGTCATCGAATGAATGAGACACACACACATACATTACCATTAAGCCTGCAATACATGTTGGACGACCTTAGGCCAACACGAGTGTAGGTAAATTAATACAAGGCAAGCGCTAGTGCCTAGACGTTCGGCAAGTTTATTGAAAACCAATCGAGTAGCCGGCTGTGAAGCGAGAGGCCGCGGGTTCGATCCCCGCACCGAGACAAATGTTTATGTGAACCACAAATATTTGTTTCCCGAAACAAACCCAGACCCCGGTCTGGGTGTTGTGAGACCAAAAGTCTCTCGTAGTTGCTGATACCCACGATACTATCCTGATACCCAAATATACTATCTATACGTTGGTATTAGTCATCACTCGGCAACGCTCGTCCAACATGTATTGCGGGCTTTATATCGTCAAGGTCATGTACCCGCTTTATAAAAACGCCTAGCGTACAGAAGGCAAACGGCTCAAAATAGTAATTTAGGAATTGAAATAAATATTAGATTACCCTATGAAATGTAATAAAATCCTAAGTAAAATCGAATCTTGTAACTTTTATAATGATTATTTGTTTTTAGTCAAATTTGTGTTACCTATTTATAGGTATGTGCATTTCCCAAACACATTTTTTTTACGTTTTGTCATTATCATTGAACAAAGTAATACTGTCGCAACTTTTTCAGTGAATGTGTCGAGAGCGTCTTTGTGAGTCTGAGGCGTATTTTCATATGTATGGAGTTGCCCTTCTTAAGCGTTTGTGTTTTATAATAACATCGTCAGCTGTGACATTTTATTCAATAGAGTTAAGTGCAAAAACCGTACAGCGTGATTTAAAAGGCTCAAAACTTAAATCACGTTTTTTGGCAAAACTACTTCAAGCTCAAGCCTCATGTTTGGTACAAGGTAAGCAGAGGCGATGACGAATATGTGGTTTCATTTAGTAACAGGGTGTCAAAATAACACTGTATATGATATTTACATAATGTGAAAAAAAATCTTAACGGATAATATTGATAGTAATTCATAACAAAAAAATTATAAATGTAGTGTATTTATAAAATATCTATAGTAACAAGTTTGGGCTCACTTGTTAAAAAAAAAACTTCTTCGTCACTTCTAGATACATTAGTTTTTTTTTTATCCTGGCTCAGCAAAGTGACTACGCTACACCTGATGGTAAGTGTAGCGCAATGCAAGAATAGTGTCGACCAACGATAAACAATGTGTCCATCGTAGGTCGGCAAGATCATGCCGGCCTGCCAAAGGGCCAAGGGGGATGGGAAGGAAAAGGGATGGGAAAAGTGTTAGGATCAGGGGGCAAGCCCCCTGGGGAGAACCGGATATACACTGGCTGACCTTGGAACGCGACCCACATGAGGTAGGCCACTATGGCAGGTTTTAGCACCAGTGTACGGTGGTCGCTATCCGGCCGGATACAAGTATCCTCCCACCAGCAAGTTAATTTTAGCATGTAGTAACAATACTTATATAACCCTCATAAACAGCCACAACTGTAATTACTTACATTTGTTAAGCTGCCGAGACCATCAGGCCATTGATAGTTTTTGAATGGATCACTTTTATATGAGTTGGTTGGAGTCCTTGCACCATGCCGGAAGAGCTGCAATGCAAAAGTAAGTGTGTATTCTAACATTGTATAATTATTGAAATTTCAAACTTATCCAATCGATAATAATATTTATACACTTTGGCTTCACAAGTCTATTCTAGAAAAAAGTTTTACAATATGTCTATGATAAAAAAAATATGATTTGTCTGGGTTTTTTTCTTATCATACCCTACTCATATGGACAATTTGAAACCTAGTTCTAAACAAATGCTACTAAATCAAACTTTTATTATATTAGGTCCTTACATATGAAATTGGCGTTTTGTATGGGAGGAACAAAAAGTCGAATATTTTTTAATATAATATATTTAATTAATCAAAGTATGAACCATTATTTTCTATGCACTTTTGCCATCTCATAGGTAGTTCATTGATCCCTTTACTAAAAAAACCAGTCGGACGGGAATCAATAAAATCTTTGAAGGCGATTTGGACTGCCCCATCGGAGTTGAAATTTTTCCCTTGCAAGAAGTTATCCAAATTTCGAAAAAAATGGTAATCTGTTGGAGCAAGGTCCGGGGAGTATGGAGGATGTCTTACGACTTTCCAATTGAAGCCCTTCTAATTTAGTAGCCGTCTGTTGCGCAGTGTGTGGTCTAGCGTTGTCGTGAAGCAGCAGTGGCGTTGAGCGATTGACCAGCCTAGGTTGTTTAGCCGCTAGCTTTTCCATCATGGTTTGCAATTGCTGACAATAGACATCAGCCGTAATAGTCTGGCCAGATTTGAGAAAACTGTAATGAACAATACCGGCACTTATAGTCCACCAAACGCTTACAAGTAACTTTTTTGGGGTTAATTTTCGCTTGGGGCAGGATTTGGCTGGCTGGCCAGGATCCAATCATTGCGCTGAGCGCTTCCGATTATCGTAAAGAACCCATTTTTCATCACAGGTAATAATTCGGTTTAAAATACCTTCATTATTGTGCCGGTTTAGTAATATAACGCAGCAGTCGACGCGCGTTTGCCAGTTTGCTTCAGTCAATTCGTGAGGTACCCACCTTTCAAGCTTTTTAATCTTCCCAATTTGCTTCAAGTGAATTAAAACAGTTTTATCACTAACATCGCAGCCTGCAGCTAACTCGGACGTGGTTTGCGATGGATCCGCTTCCACAATAGCCTTCAACTCTTCATTATCAACTTGAGTCTCAGGCCGTCCACGGGGTTTGTTCTGCAGGTCGAAATTTCCAGAACGAAAACGTTGGAACCAAAAACGAACTGTGTTTTCTTTTGCAACACGACCGCCATACACATCATTCACCCTTCGAGTTGTTTCCGCAGCACTAGTGCCACGGCGGAACTCGTACTCGTAAATAATGCGATATTTTAAGTTTTCCATTTTGTAAAATGAGTGACGCAAACAGAAAAAAACAGAAGAAAAAAAACAAATGAATGACGATCATCGAAGCACAAATACATGAGTCTATAGCTGTACAAATTTGAATTTGGAATTCCTTACCAAAGAGGAGAAATTTGTGATTAAAGTGGCCAGTACGAAAAACGCCAATTTCATATGTAAGGACCTAATATTTTGAATTATGATCTTAATAGTTTGTGGAGTAATTGCACTTTTTGATTATTAGAAATGAGAAAAAATATTTTACATAATATTTTTCAAAATATATTTTCTGTATAACTATTGACACAATGCTCCCCACGCTTTTTTTGAAGTGATAACTTCTTATGGGAGGGTGAACCGAAACGTTCCGTAACGCGAGCGGTCCATTGACCAGCCAGCGTTAGCCGACCTCCCTGGAACATTGATAATTTCTAAGTACCAGGTGGAGTCACACAGTGACCAGTCGGCTTGGACCGGACTTTAACACGACTTTGACACGACTGTGACACGACTTTGACACGCCTTTGACACGACTTTGAAACGACTTTGACAAGACTGTGACACGACTTTGACAAGACTGTGACACGACTTTGACACGACTTTGACACGACTATGACACGACTTTGTCACGACTTTGACCGGACTTTGACACGACTTTGACACGAATTTGACACGACTTTGACACGACTTTGACACGACTTTGAAACGACTATGACACGACTTTGTCACGACTTTTACCGGACTTTGATACGACTTTGACGCGACTTTGACACGACTTTGAGACGACTTTGACACCACTTTGACACGACTTTGACACGACTATGACAAGACTTTGTCATGACTTTGACCGGACATTGACCGGACTTCGAACGAACTTCGACCGGACTTTGACGACTTTGACACGACTTTGACAAGACTTTGTCATGACTTTGACCGGACATTGACCGGACTTCGAACGAACTGCGACCGGACTTTGACGACTTTGACACGACTGTGACACGATTTTGACCGGACTTCGTAACGTAACGGGTTAAGGCGCCACTCTGTCTGACTTCCCCTTTTCTCACGCATACGGCAGCAGTAGGCAGGCTCCTTCGCTCTCACTTTTAACCCACATAAGTTTAAGTTATCACTTCTGTCGAGCGTCCCGGGACTCACACTTTTTTTTTTACAATAACATTGTTTTCTTCAAATTTATTTTTAGTTAGACTTTTTACAGTAACATCCTTATTACAAAACATTGAATAACTGGAAACTTGGTTGATACTGGTTGGTTTATTTAACCAGTTTGGGTTACTAGTATTTTGTATACATTGTAGATATTAAGGGTAAATTGTCCCATTAAGGTGAGTTGATACCCATCTGTTCATTTCCCAGACATCCCACCATAAATACAAATACTTTAGCACAGTAACTAGTCAATACAAATCTAATTAGTTTAGAAGTAGTAGAGCCACTCTGTAACTGTGTTTTTACTACATGAGAGCTTTTAAAAGATGCAGACTGAAATGGAATTAAAGTAATTAACATTTTGTTAGAAATGTGATGTATTATTTTCATGGCTATAATTACTATGTTAAAATTTCTGTAATATATGTTATAAATACATGTTGCGCCAACCTCACTGCGAATGGCAAGAAGGGCGAAAGGCAAGTGGAGGAAGGTTGAAAACAAAGTGGAAAAAAGATACATTTTTAGACATACTTACAATAACAACAACTCGTAGAGTCTTGGATTCGTACGGTAAGGTCTCGCTTAGCACGCAATATCCCAGTAAACAACTGAGGACCGCCAACCCAAGGACTACCACCGCAAGTGTGGTGGATCTCTTTGGGATGGAGTGGCACTTTGAATGCTCCACTTTAGACGAAGATGGACGTCGCCACGTATTGTCATCGTTGTCGTACTCCATCGGCTTTAGTATATTTTAGTCCTGACAAAAATAATCGCAAATTAGATAAGTAATGCAATGTTTATTGATTAATGTATCACGTTCAAATAAGTTTTATACAATAACACTTTTTAAACAATTATTGTGTTCATAGTAATTTAATAGCTTGCAATTCCAATAAAATTCTGAATTATTAAATATTTTACATCATTGTTTTATATATAAGCACCTTATCTCTTCGTAGTTTGTTTTCCTAAAACTTTTTTACTCCATTTTTTCTTATAAACATTATTTGGCTCTGGGTACTTGTCCTTTGAGCCTATATTATACCTGCTCTACATTATTTGTTTTCATCGCTTGACATCACATTTACTCGCTGAGTGAGCTGCATAAAATGGCGAACTTTGTTGACAAAAAGGCAGTCCCACCCTGTTTTCCAATTACAGCACTAAAGCGCATTATGCGGCATAATGCTCAACGTTGAATGTTTCAACTACAGCAACGCTTCGCACAATCAAGCACTCTCAAAAGTACTGCTTTCGGGTGATACATGCAATCGATACCAACTTAGTAACAGAAAATTACCAAGTGTTTTTTCTTTAAGTTGGCATTGATCGAAATTTTATTTATATTATCGTTAGTAATTAATATTGTTTATTGTTGAGATTTTTTTTTAAGCTTTCGTCTTATCGAAGTGTTTTCGAAATATTCAAAAGTTAATTCAGACCCTGTTAAAAAGTAAATGTAAGGATGGATGAAGGTATAAACATTGACTATTTATATTTTTATTCTCAACACTGAACTTAGCGCACTCTGCTGGTGCACTAGAAAACTAATTCACGTTCCAATTAGCAATTAGCACACTTCGGCATTGTGCGCCACTGAGTCGCATTATGCTCTGTAATTGGAAAACAGGGCCAGGTGGCTACTGGCTAGTAAACAAAATATTACCATATTCGCAACAATGTAATGATTATTTATCTTTTTTTGTAGCGTACAAAATTTGTATTGCATAAATGAGATAGATATATTTCTGAGTAATTCAACATAGATTTTCCTAACTTATCTCTAATTTGTTATGTTTGACTAACTTTGTGCGATATCCTCTAGTCTTTAATCATTGCTTTCTATTAACGATATAGAGTCGATTACGCATGCGGACTAGTGATGTTCATGTACAAAAAATATCGATATTTTTTCCGATATAATATATCGAAATATTGTATCGATATTTAGCGATATATCGATAAAAAATATCGATATTTTCGATATATCGAATTGTAGGAAGGAAAAGACTTTATTAGAAAATGATGAACAAAAATAATATCGAGTAGCTAAAAAAAATAAAAAATACGGGTTGCACTCTGGGAGTGCCGACAGAAGTGAAAACTTACCAAACAAGATGCGAGAATACAAAATTACGCCAACATGCCCACTGATGACATGATAAAAGATTGATTGAAGATGACATTCTAATCTCTTCGCGTTTATGCGAGCCTGGTACATTTTACGGCAACATGTTCTAAATAAGAAAAAACCTAAAAAGTTTTTCTTTTCCTAATCGTCATTTGTTTATTAATTACGGCTACTCGCCATGAAAAGAAGACATTCTACTCTCTTCGCGTTTATGCGAACCTGGTACTTTTTTTTCGGCACCATGTTCCAAATTTCTTTATCGATCGTCATTTTTTTACGCTCGCGTTACGGAACGTTTCGGTTCACCCTCCCATAAGAAGTTATCACTTCAAAAAGGGTGCGTCTCGGGACGCTCGACAGAAGTGATAACTTAAACTAATGTGGGTTAAAGTGAGAGCGGAGCAGCCTGCCTACTACTGCCTTATGCGTGAGAGAAAGGGAAGCCAGAGTAGCGCCGCGCCGTAACGCGTTACGTTACGAAGTCCGGTCAAAGTCATGTCAAAGCCCTGTCAAACTTCTGTCAAAGTCCGGTCAAAGTCCGGTCGAAGTCCTGTCAAAGTCCGGTCAAAGTCCGGTCGAAGTCCGGTCAAAGTCCTGTAAAATTCCGGTCAAAGTGCAGTCAAAGTCCGGTCAAGGTCCTGTCAAAGTTTGTCAAAATCCGGTCAAAGCCCTATCAAAGTCCGGTTAAAGTCCGGTCAAAGTCCGGGCGAAGTCCGGTCAAATACCGGTCAAAGTCCTGTCAAAATCCGGTCAAAGTCCAGTCAAAGTCCAGTCAAAGCCCTGCCAAAGTCCGGTCAAATACCGGTCAAAGTCCTGCCAAAGTTCTATCAAAGTCCGGTCGAAGTCCGGTTAAAGCCTAGTCGAAATCCAGTCAAATACTGGTCAAATTCCTGTCAAAATCCGGTCAAAGTTCTGTCAAAGTTTGTCAAAATCCGGCCAAAGCCCTATCAAAGTCCGGTCGAAGTTCGGTTAAAGTCCGGTCAAAATCCGGTCGAAGTCCGGTCAAAGTCCTGTCAAAATCCGGTCAAAGCCTTGTCAAAGTCCGGTCAAAGTCCTGCCAAAATCCAGTCAAAGTCTTGTCAGAATCCGGTCAAAGCCCTTTCAAAGTCCGGTTAAAGTCCTGTCGAAGTTTGTCATAATCCGGTCAAATCCCTATTAAAGTCCTGTCAAAGTCTGGTCGAAGTTCGGTTAAAGTCCGGTCAAAGTCCGGTCGAAGTCCGGTCAAATACCGGTCTAAGTCCGGTCAAAGTACGGTTGAAGTCCGGTCAAAGTTCGGTCCATGCTGACTGGTCACTGTGTGAAATAATAATTCGAAATAATCGATGTTCCAGGGAGGTCGGTTAACGCTGGCTGGTCGATGGACCGCTCGCGTTACGGAACGTTTCGATTCACCCTCCCATAAGAAGTTATCACTTCAAAAAAAAACAACATTCAATACTTATTCTGGTATTTGATGTTGTTTTTTTTTTTAGCTACATTCGATAGATTTTTCCTAAATATTCTACGATATCCTTATTTCAATATTTCGGATAAGATATATCGATATTATATATCGACTTCAATGATTCGATAATATCGCATTGATTCGATATATCGGATAAAATATATCGATATTATATATCGACTTCAATAATTCGATAGTATCGCATTGATTCGATATATCAAATAAATGTATCGATATTTTATCACATATCGATACATATCGAGCACCCCTAATGCGGACTCGTCCCTGCTCGTCGCGTCTTGACTTGGATCTCGCGAGTCGCGTCTGTGGATCTCGCAGTTCGCCGAACGACCTTGTATAGTGCTAACATAACGGCGCGGTGGTAGCCCGATAAACTTTTTATCGTAAGTACAACTGATAGCGACTTGAATTAAGTTTACAATACAAAATATAAGAGTAATGCATTGGAGATTAGTATTTTGTTGTATCTATTTTAGCCTATTTAATCATAATAATTTGTGAACTGAAGTGCTAATCAAATTTGAATATTTTAAACTCTACACCATCAACAACTTCTTACCTTATACCACATATAATTTACCGTTATAATGTTATAGGCGCGCTTTCAATGTCATATTCGTATTAACTTTCAATATTAAAAACCTACCATACCAATTTTCTTTTTAGGTCAGTGGAAAAAAACTTTAAAATGCCGATATTCAGTGGACGTTGTCTAAGTACAGCTAAGTTGGTGGGAAAAACAGCACTTGTTACCGGTTGTAATACTGGTATAGGAAAAGAAACTGTATTAGACTTTTATAAAAGAGGTAAAGTACTTAATAATATTAATAAATGAAGTTGATCTTTAGTAAATTGTAATCGAATTTCATGATGATGATGCATACCTACCTACAATAATAAGATTCACCTACAATATACACCTACCTACAATAATATATTTTTTCATTAAGCATAGGTCGGAAAACGAGCAAGTTAGTCACCTGATGGTAAGTGATATCCATCGTCCTTGTACGCCCACAATACCAGAAGAATCATGGGCACGTTACCGACTTTCAAGAAAAGGCATTGCGAATGGGAGGGGGTTTGGGCCACCGGATATCTCACTCACCGTACGAAACCCAACAGCATGCCGCTACTTTACGTCGGTTCTCTGCGAGACAGTGATAACGAGCCGGTCGAGCCGACCCATTCATGCTGTAGACAAACTCTACAACGTGGCTCTACCAAACTTTTGGAGGACAAAAACAAACTAATGCGTATTGTAGGTTAATTTTAATAATAATAAATAATAAATTAAATTCTAATTAGTAGTTAGTAAGCCTGCGCCTGGATCGCGTATTGAGGTTACACTAAACCACTTTACCTACACAAATGTGATATTGATTACTCAACGATCATTAAATAAGTACAACCCGAATGTCTTCAAGACTAGTGTGAATCGGCACCTTCTGGGTAAGCTCGCTCCATCGTCGACCTCATCTTTGTCCATGCGGCTAGATTGAGGTCAAGAGCAAACCCATTTTTAATTTTAAAAAAACTTATAACTTATATAGTACAGTTTCGTCCCCGATTTGATTATCATTATTTTATT
The DNA here is from genome assembly GCA_949126905.1 of Amorpha juglandis. Classification (NCBI taxonomy): domain Eukaryota; kingdom Metazoa; phylum Arthropoda; class Insecta; order Lepidoptera; family Sphingidae; genus Amorpha; species Amorpha juglandis. The sequence goes on from OX421368.1 coordinate 5,621,213, forward strand.
AACTTGAATGACGAGACGAGCACGGATTTCTCGATTTTTTTTTATTTGATTGAATGACGAGACGAACGAGGTGATGGTAAGCGCCACCCCTACCCATAAACAGAAGCAACACCACATTGAACGTTGAATTACAAAGCACAGCATGGCACTGAACTGCGCTCGTAACCCTGAGACATGAGAAGTTAATTATCATAATGCCCAGTACTTTCACTGGCTTCAATGTTCTTCAAACCGAAACACAACAGTGCTTACACACTGTTGCTTGGCGGCGGAAATAGACAAAGCGGTGGTACCAACCCAGACGGCCTCTCGCATACGAGGGACCTACCACCTTGTAATACATAGTTTACCTCTCGATACATATTTTGTATGGGTAATAAGATTTTTTGAGTCATATTTACTACATGGGGGCGAAGTCGCGGGAAAAATCTTAAATAAAGCGTTTAGGCAGAATGAGAAGACATTACTAGACATTAGATAGGTAATATTAAAGTATGTTTGTGACATAATATGAGTAGTTAGGTACTTATTGACCATTGTATTGTTCACAATGGCATTCTACGCCTTATCCCATGTATATGCCACGATGGCGTTCTACGCCAAATCCCATGTATGTGTCACTGGCCTTACCATGTCACGGAGCAGCCGATGCCGGCTTAGAGGCGACTCCAGATGTCCATCCTCCGAGTTCAGGCTTTACTTTTTTTGAGTGGAAGAGCCACGCTGTGGACAGTTTCGTCAGCAGGGATGGGCCGACACGACCGGGTCGTTACCACTGTCTCACAGAAAGCCGACGTAAAGTAGCGGCTTGCTGCTGCGTTTCGTACAGTGAGCGACATATCCGGAGGCCCAAATCCCCCTTCCCAATCCCTTAATTATCCCTTCCCTTTGAGGTCGGCAACGCGCCTATGATTCTTCTAGTGTTGAGGGCGTCCATGGGCGATGGAGATCACTTACCATCAAGCGACCCACTTGCACGCTTGCGGGCCTATGCTAAAAACAAACTATGAGCAAGAAGCGTCATATTTTGATCTCCGCCAACATATAATTACATTCTGGGGTATATCATACTCATATATTTTTTTGCTTTATTTCCTTTGATATATTTTAGGAGCCAAAGTGATTATGGCATGTCGCAGTGTAGAAAAGGCAGAAGAAGCTAAAAATGACATAGAACGTGCTTGCCAGGGCGTCTCTGATACCGGGAAGATAGTGGTAGCAAAATGCGACCTCGCGTCAATGAAGTCTATACGAGAATTCGCACAAAACATACTGGACACGGAGCCACAAATAAACATTCTGGTCAACAACGCTGGAATCATGATGTGTCCTAAGAGCGAGACAGAAGACGGATTTGAAACCCAATTTGGTACCAACCATTTGGGTCATTTTCTGCTCACGTTGCTGTTGTTGCCGAGAATAAGGAACAGCAGGCCAGCGAGGATCGTCACCGTGTCTTCAAAGGCGCATACGAGTAAGTAGCACCGCACAGACTTGAGACTATCATTTTTTTTATACGACGACGATACCAATGACGAAATGAGTTAGGTCACTTGGTTGATGGTAAAAGCCTGCCTATACATAAACAGTGACAACACCTCTCATAACTATGTATTACTAAGTACTGTAGTTCAATATGCACTCCATTCACCATTTCTCGTTATTCTGGCACTGCAAAGTAACTATAGTTAAATAAGTACAGTGGAGTCCAAATATAAAGCCGTCAAGAGACCTTGTGTCCCTCAACGGTCGGCGGAATTATTCCGGCCTCAAATTACGGGATATACACTGGCTAATCCCGGAACGTGGCTCGCCTGAACGAGCTATTATGGCGGATTTTTCACCGTGGACTCTATTCTGGGATGTAAGATGTTAAGACTGCCTGAGAATAAACAAAGCCGTGCTACCCCGACGAAGACTCATATATCTGAGAGACGTAAACTTCATAGTAGAGTCACCTAGGTAGTAATTAATACCTAGGTATTTATTACTTGGTTAAGGCATAACATAATCCTTTCCTCATTTTACCCGATAAACCGCTTTTCTATGGTGCGTTTGCGAAGAGCCCTGTAATTTTGTGGTAAGCTGAGGTGTACCGAGTGAGGTGAATTTTCGCCGACAGTATGACACCGGTCCACTGTTATTTAGCGAGTCTGTCAAATTATGCAATCGAGAAAATCAATTGGAGTATCGACTCGAAATCCTCCTGTTTCGCCTGTATGTCATACTTGGCTTTACAACCAAGGAGGTGATTTATTTTAATATTATATCCAAGTCGCGCGCTGACCTACCAAATGTCTGATAGATTCGATACAAAAGTAATTTGTTATTCAGATGATAGTGACTTGACTGCAAATGTTGTATATTATTTCGACTGCAGCACTCAGGTAACGTTATTCGAGACTGACAGAATACATTAGAAAAATTATGCGTTTCGTATCTTTTTACTATTTGACAATATTTTCCAAGTTTTAGAGCCACGCTGTAGACAATTTTGTTTACAGCAATAATGCGCTGAGACAACCGGGCTGTTAGTTATTATTGTATCACAGAAAACTGTAGACTTAAGTTAATTACTAATTTTTAATCGTACCGACTCTATTGTTCACACAATTCAATTTTCTTGACCATGACTAGCTATATCGCAAAATAATCTTAAAATTTTACGACTTTCATTTCCTAAGCCTTAATTACTTATTAAGATTGCCATTAACTTTATTAATTCCGTAATCTAGACCTACCTATTATTTTTTATATCTTCATCATACATACGTGCGATAATAGATTGGCACTGAATAGGTCTTTAATTTTTTTATGATTTAAGTTCTTTGCTTTCATCCTTGATATATTACTCGCGAAACGTTTGATTACACAAAACCGATCTATATCGGTTTTTGGCCCTTTAGACTGGTGATTTTCCAATTTGAAACATAAATAAATTATAGTAGAATGAAACCCATTGTAAAAGGAAGAGAATACAACAAAATTGATAGGAAAAATAAATTAACGGCGATCTGAGGTCGGGAAGTGGGAAGGGGGGGGCTTTTAAGGGTAAAAAACGGTTTATCTCGATTTCCAGAAAAACTACAAGTCCTATGGAAAAAAGTTAAATCGCAAAATTGTAGGTAATAAAAAGATCTACAACTTTTGTATACACACTTTCTTCACATAACCTCAAAATATATGTGAAAAATTCAAATAACCAAGTTTTTTGTTTTTATTTTTATCTATTATAATAAATCATTTTTTTTTCACGAAATTTGGTGAAAACTTACCTTTTTGTATCCCAAATACACTGTAATTTTTTTGATTTAAAATATTTATTTTTGCACCTTATTTTGACCTAATATCGAAAAAGCAGCCTAATTTTCAAACGAAAATTCTCACGTCAAAATATGAGCTTTTTTAAAAAAGTCTGTTGGTTTCTTGTTCATTGAATTCTCTACTTTCTGATGGTGTAAAAAATATATACATTACTATGGTAAATGTGCTCAGAAAATGCAAAGAAACGAACTACTAAATAACAAGTAGTAAGGCCCAGACCCACCTAGCCCCTTCCCCACTTCTTTATGATGGGCTAAAATTTTCCGTAGATCACTCAGGTATATAAGTTATATTAAAATAACAATAAAGAGGCATCTACGCATATAATTTAAAGAAGATTCTACAACTTTCTCAAAATATTGTAGATATGTCTATTAAATATTAACTTATAACTTTACATTTTCTGAGCACATTTACCATAGTAATGTATATATTTTTTTACACCATCAGAAAGTAGAGAATTCAATGAACAAGAAACCAACAGACTTTTTTAAAAAAGCTCATATTTTGACGTGAGAATTTTCGTTTGAAAATTAGGCTGCTTTTTCGATATTAGGTCAAAATAAGGTGCAAAAATAAATATTTTAAATCAAAAAAATTACAGTGTATTTGGGATACAAAAAGGTAAGTTTTCACCAAATTTCGTGAAAAAAAATGATTTATTATAATAGATAAAAATAAAAACAAAAAACTTGGTTATTTGAATTTTTCACATATATTTTGAGGTTATGTGAAGAAAGTGTGTATACAAAAGTTGTAGATCTTTTTATTACCTACAATTTTGCGATTTAACTTTTTTCCATAGGACTTGTAGTTTTTCTGGAAATCGAGATAAACCGTTTTTTACCCTTAAAAGCCCCCCCCTTCCCACTTCCCGACCTCAGATCGCCGTTAATTTATTTTTCCTATCAATTTTGTTGTATTCTCTTCCTTTTACAATGGGTTTGATTCTACTATAAAATTGTTTCTATTTTTACCATTTTCAACCGGATAATCACCGGTCTACTTGACAAAAAGGGTTATAAAGACTTATCACTTTTGTCTGTGGTATCGTAGCGTGTAAACAAATGGACCGGTTGAATGCTGTTTTTTAATTTACAAGCTGGTTAAATCAAGATAACTACAGCCTCCCTGGTGTGTGCAAATGTTTGTTTCTGGTCTGGGTCTTTCTCCCCAGAGGGGTTGAGGCAGACGGTCGGTCGTAAAAACTACAAGCTAAATCTTTCTGTAACATGTGTGAAAAAGCATGTTGCACTGACCCTACTGCGAGTGGGATAAGGGCAGGTTAATGCGGATGGCGGTTTTTTTTTTATTTGATTAAATGACGAGACGAGCAAGGCGCTCGCCTGATGGTAAACGTCACGCCTGGCCATAAAGAGATGCAATACCACACAGAACTTTGAATTACAAAGTGCTGTATGGCATTGAACTGCGCTCGTCACACCGAGACATAAGATGTTAAGTATCATAATGCCCAGTATTTTTTTCTGGCTTCAACGTCCTTCAGACCGAAACACAACAGTGCTTACACACTGTTGTTTGGCGGCAGAAATAGACAAAGCGGTGGTACCAACCCAGACGGCCTCTCGCATACGAGGGCTCTACCACCTTGAGTCTTTAATCACTTAAATCAAGATAATTGTTAGCCATTATGAAAACATGTTTAATCATTTATAAATGACAAATCTTTTTCTAATGGTGCTGCCACACCGGTGTTATAAAATGTTAACAAACATTTTATAACGTTAAACATTTACTAACATTATACATATAACATTGTAATAAAATGTATCAAATTTTTGTTAACAAATGGTTAATTATGTTTTGTAAACATTTTATAACATCGGTGTGGCAGCACCATAATGCACATCAGGAGATTCTAACGGGTAGATGTATATCAACCATGTGGTCGGGGTTCGAACTCCGTGTTAGAACGAAATGCTTTAGGTACTGGGTACTGAACCGCTAATGCTTGTTGCAGGATCGAAATTCTATCTCTAACATAATACATGATAATGTTTATTTCAGGATACGGCATTCATTATGAAGATTTGAATTATAAGAAACGGTCGTATAGCTCGGTAGAGGCATACTCACAGAGCAAATTAGCAAACGTCATGTTTTCTAGGGAGCTTGCTAATAAATTGAAGGTAGGTATTTTATTCTCTTATTTGATTCTGCTACTTACTTAACTATATATATTTTCTTAATCCTATCTTCAAATTGTAAATAATTTTTAATTTCAATTATACTTGTGTGATAAAGACAAATAGATACTTAATTTCTACAGATGATTATATTTATATAGAATAGTGACAGTCTAAAGGCAGACTTCCGATGATCGCGTCACGGACGCGTGTTATTATCTATTACTCACTTTGAAAATTGTAATTAATGTTTGGCAGCGTCATTATGAAACTGAAACTTCGTATCATGTTGACAGAGCGTTACTGATGCTTTTGACGCTTGACGCGACTATCGGAAGCCTGTAATTCCTATTTAACATCTCCATTCAGTCGTTTTCCAATCTTTCTTTACGGAGACTACTATCTTATTTGCAGGAATATAACATCGAGGATATCAACACTTATTGCCTGCACCCCGGAGTGATTAAGACAGAGTTAGGTCGTCATTTGAACGAGACCTTGTTTCGAGGTGCGAGGTCGATCATCGGGTTTTTATTCTCCCCGTTCATGAAGTCGCCGGAACTTGGCGCGCAGACCAGCATATATTGTGCTGTTGACGAAAAATGCGCTAACGAAACCGGATTGTATTACAGGTAATTAATTTATGATTCATTGCTTAGTCATTTGTGACTAGTTATTTTATAAGGGAAATAGCTTTTACTTGTGACTATATCCGGAATAATTCCCGCCCCTTTGAAGTACTTCACCCCTTATGGGGTGAATTTTCGAAAAATCGCGAAACTATTTAGTTATTTGTTTTTAGGAGTACTCCTATATATAGTATGTAGGTATGTACATTTTTTCGCGATTTCCTCAAAAATGAATAAGTCAATTTTGTGGACGTCTTCTTGATACGGGTGTTAATGTCCTTCAAAGCGCAATTCCTATAGTGTTGAAATATGTCTGGAACTCCTACTATGGTGTAGTTAAATAAAGTTCTTTTTGATTAAATAACTTATTAAAAAATATTCCGCGAAAAATGCACAACATACACGTAATATTTTATTTCTACATAAATTCCGTCTTGATTTTTATTATAAAACGTGTAAATATTGCTCTGAAGCAGCCCAATTAATAAGGTGCGCCGTCAGTAGTTATTTCTCATAGAAAAGTGCACAGTTAATCAATACGACCAAGGTAATACAATATAACTATTAAAATAATGACGTTGCAAATATTCACATGATTCCGCATGGTAATAATTGTTAATTTACCAGTCGCTTTAATTTTTTGTTCTACAAGTTTTTGATCGCGGCTCCGTCTGCCGGGATGTCTTTTTCCGGGATTAAAAGTAGCTCATGGTCCAATCCAGTGTCGTGAAGACGTGCTTGTTTAACAAATATCCAAATTCACAAACACACATCCAACCTTTTCTTAAGCTTAACTTTTTTATTTGGCCGAATGACGAAACGCTGGCCTGATGGTAAGAGTCACGACTGCCCATAAACAGATATGACACTACACAGAACTTTGAATTAGAAGTCATTACATGGCACTGGAGTGCATTCATCACCCCGAGACGAGTTAAATCCTATAATGCCAGTAATTTCACTGATTTGAATGTCTTTGAAACTGAAACACCGTACTGCTTATACTGGGCAGAAATAAGCAAAGCGATAGTGCCGACCTAGACGGCTCCTCGCATACGTGGGAGTTACCACCATATTTTATTTTGTTTACTAGCCCTGTATTATATACGTCCCACTGCTGGGCACGGGCCTCCTCTACTGAATGAGAGGGATTAGGCCTAAGGCCTTAGTCCACCACGCTGGCCTAATGCGGGTTGGCAGACTTCACATACCTTCGAAAATCTTATCGAGTTCTCAGGTATGCAGGTTTCCTCGCGATGTTTCCTTCGCCGTTAAAGCAAGCGATAATTAACAATTAATATACACGTAAATTAGAAAAGTCAGTGGTGTATGCTCTTGGGGCTAGTTCGAAGCGACTTTCATCTCGACAGTCCATACCACTCCCCGCTGAGCTATCGCTGCTTATTACCGCCATATTAGCTACTTTTTTTTTCACTTTCAGCGATTGTGTAGTGGTGACACCTGGTTCGAAAGCGCTCAATAACGCCGAGTGCAAGAAGCTATGGGACGTGTCAGCGGAATTGGTGGGGCTGGCAGACTACAATCCTTTTACTGCTGAAGATCCGGGGGTTAAAACAGTAAACTAAAAAAAAATGGGTACCTATTAAGCATAATTAAACTTAAAGGGAAATAAAAATAAGAAGAATTGTTATGTATGATTATCAGATATTTTAATTTTATTGGAATGTACGAATAAGACCTGAATTACATGTGTAAGTTATACTTAGACTTACAACTTACGTAAGTGGCTTACATAGCCTTTACACCTGGACAAAACATTAGATCTGAATTATTTGCTGAACTTACAGCTTACGTTATTTACTGGTACTTACAATTATCAACTAACAATGTCGTTTACATGAGTAATTTCTTCGTAAGTCCTTTAAATGGTTAAAGGCGTATTGCATGATGATCCTTAATCGTATTTAACCGCTAAGCATATTGTTTAGTAATGTTAATTTATCATACGAATTGACGTTTCTTAAACACGTTGAGTGACTAAATATTATGTAAGCATCGTTATGTATGTGGACCCAAGTAAGTTAAAACTTACAAATGTAATCCAGGAATAAGTTTGTTTTTTGGGGATTTGTTATATTTATATTGTCTTACGTTGTTCGTGCTATTAGTGAACGAAATACTAAATTGCAAGTACTTTCATTTCGCCTCATTGGCCTAGTGGCAGCGTACTTAGGATGAGAAACTGTGGGGTCCTAGATTCAAATCCTAGGTTGGACGATCACAATTGGTGTTTCCAATTTTATATTCCTAAAATGCTACATGAATTACCGGAGATTTGTGCCCGGTATGGTGATTGGCTCGGCCCCCTATCACATGGGAAAAATCACAGAAATAGGTTGACGAACCGTGGGAATACTAGTTGCAAAGTTGCCTACCCCTTCGGGGATACAGGCGTGAGATTATGTATATTGTGATTTAATATTAATGTTAATAAAAACAACACTGTAGATCTTTTAATTTTAGGCTTCAAAAGTTTTTCACAATCGAGATTATTGTTAAATTACTTTGTGATTATATTTCGCTTTTAATTATACACAAGATATTTTTAAATTAATCTTATTATATTATTAATGCGGGCCACACACGCCCAGTTATAACTGCACAGTTGAACTGCATAGTTAAAAAAGAAATAGAGAAATTTAATTGTGATCCGATGAAGAATAGGAACGCGAATGTCATTTAAGAGTGCGACAATTATAAGATGACAACGCGACGATACGTTTTGGAAATGAAAATGTATAAAATAACGACAAAACTGAAAATGACCAATGAGCGGTTAACGTCAGCGTCACTAATCTCGCCAACTTATAGCTAATGCACAGTAGCAGTAAATGATACATTAAAAAGTAGATACGATTTGTAAAACCATTCCTATTCTCATTTGTCACACAGTCTCCGTGTCGCAGCGGGCGAAAAGCCGGCTACTAAGCAAGAGGCCGTGGGTTCGATTCCCGTACCGAAACAAATGTTTGTGTGATCCACTAAAATTGGTTTCGGGTCTGGGAGTTGTGGGACCGCAAGTCCCTCGTAGTTTCTGATACCCACGATACAGGTTTAACCTAGTGTGGGGTCCGGGCTATGTGTGTGACACTATTGCATATTTCAACTAAGCGTGTGTAGACACAAGGCGTCAGTGTTATAACTGTATAGTCCGACTGAATAGTTAACCTTGATATGACTGGAAGTGTGTAATCCGCCTAATTTGCATATTATTTGCTCTACTATTTGCATTGTACACTTTGATTAAGTGCACGAATGTATATTACTTGCACATATGTATGCAGTTATGCACTAACATTTCAACCCACATCAAGTAAAAATTTAGATATTAATTATATTTTGCTAAATTCATTGGATTAAAATATGTTAAATTCTGTATTTTATAAAAAAAAAAGTGTGCGTCCCGGGACGCTCGACAGAAGTGATAACTTAAACTAATGTGGGTTAAAGTGAGAGCGGAGGAGCCTGACACTGTCGTATCACAGTCGTGTCAAAGTCGTGTCAAAATCGTGTCAGAATCGTGTCAAAATCGTGTCAGAGTCGTATCAAAGTCGTGACAGAATCGTGTCAAAGTCGTGTCAAAGTCGTGTAAAAGTCGTGTCAAAGTTGTAGCAAAGTCGTGTAAAAGTCGTGTCAACGTCGTGTCAACGTCGTGGCAAAGTCCGGTCGAAGTCCGGTTAAAATCCTGTCAAAGTCTTGTGAAAGTCCAGTCAAAGTCCGGTCCAAGCCGACTGGTCACTGTGTGACGCAACCTGAGACTTCGAAATTATCGATGTTCCAGGGAGGTCGGCTAACGCTGGCTGGTCGACGGACCGCTCGCGTTACGGAACGTTTCGGTTCACCCTCCCATAAGAAGTTATGACTTCAAAAACATAAATGGAAAATTTCCCATGTACGATTATGCAAAACAGAACTTTAAATTATTGATTTAAGTTAGTGAATTTAGCAAAATAAAATTTATATCTCAATTTTTACTTGATGTGGGTTGAAATGCTATATAGTTTTACTCATGGTTTTATTTCTGTGTGAATCTAGAATAGCTAATTCGTCTTCTGATGTGAAGTCGTAGTGTTAGCTCAAAGTGTGCCTTAAAATAACCGCACAAATAAGAAACATTATTTTACAAATTAATGGTTTTAAGATTTTTAAGGCAGACTTCCATGATCGTGTTGAGGCTCGAGCTTCAATGTTGTCATGTCTGCGCGTTTGTACTGTGCACTATGTAATCTTTAAGAGGTCATTCGATGTATCGTTCTTAAGGTACGGTTGCGTCGACAGACTTCGCGACAATATCACTAAATTCACTGACGCTTGTCGCGACCATTGGAAGTCTGCCTAAGCAAGACGTTTATAATAAGGCGATATCAATGTACAAGTATATTTTGCTAATCTTGTTTAAAATACCTCTCTATACCCTCTTGTATTGTATTTATGGTGTATTTTTATCATTGTAATAAATTATATAATGAAAACAGCGTATGAGTTTAATTTGTTCGACGAATATAATTTCTTTTAGGACCTATTTTACAACGTTCGAGTGTTTATTAGTAAAGCTCTTAATGTATAAATGCAGCTATTTTTGAAAGTACTCTGTATACATTTTTTTCCGGGTATTTATGGCAGTGTGCTGGTATTTGAACATGGTATATTTTATTTGGTAAGTAATATTCATTTAGAAGTGGTGAAACTCGAGCTTAATATTTTTCTGTGATGACTTTTAATGGTTTAGTGGACTGTATTTATTTTATTAAGTTTCCGATTCCGAGAAACCCCGAAAAATTTAGGCGCCTCGTCCACAGGAGTTTAGAGTAGCTCACGGATTCTAAAATAAACTAAGGCACTATTAAATTTTATTAACCCCCGACAAAAAGAAGGATGTTTTAACTTATAAGTTTGACGTCTCTGTCTCTTTGTATGTATATCCCTGTCTGGCGTTATGGAGTCTAAACGAATGAACCGATTTAAATTTGTTCGAGATGGCTTAGCTTTGGTGGTAGGTCCCTCATATGAGAGAGACAGGTTTCTGGGTTAGCACCACCGCTTTGTCTATTTCTGCCGTAAAGCAGCAGTGTGTAAGCTCTGTTGTTAACTGGCGCAGGACTTCATTTTTTTATTCGTCTCCCTAGTATCATCAGAATGTCATCCCTTGCTGTAGATACTCTATTACGACCTTATCCACTGCATCTTGTATATTGCCCACTCTGTCGATATCGTTTGATATTACGGGAAACAGAATTTTACACGAGCAAACTTTGCGTCACTTTTGATTAAAGTTACAGCTTTCGAGACTAGAGCTACAATAAACTCTGGCATTTTCAGTTTGACAGGTCAATCAATGTGTATTTAACAAAGCTACAATAGAAGTTGTTGATGACGCGTTCGTCTGAGGTACACATCTTGGGTTGTAAGTCCGAGAACTGAACCGTGCTCTATTAATGGTTGGATATCGATAATACCGAGTCCACCTCTGCCGCCGGCAACACCCAGCTCGTTGTTCTTCGCACGTACGGACGCGGAGGACACTCGTATTTTTATATAGTGTGGTGTGTACTTAAATACGTGTCGGGAGTATACGTGAATAAAATGTATATGATGATTTATGTTGCAAATATATAAGCGTGTACCGATGTGTATGGTGTGTTATGTGTGTGGGAATATATAAGGTGTATGTATATAATGTAAATGTGTGTGAATGGCGTATGTAATGTGTGGATGGTGTGCGGTGTGATTGCGGGTTAGAGTAAGGGGGGCCGACAACGAAAACACTAATACGTCACGTCACTGACCGAGTATGCCAACCGTACCTAGCACCGTACTAAGCCTAGCCATATCACGCTTTGGGAGCACTGGAGAATCTTCTTGAAATACTTCTTCGTCTCTCCTGCTTGAATCTTCCGGTCTTCTTTCTTCTGTACTACTATATACTATATACCGCTCGAAGTTTTCTTACCATTTGAAGTATTATTTTCTTCTTGAAGAATCTCTTCGGGAATCCAGGACACTTTGCATCCCACGCAAACTGAATTACCATTAAGTGGCTCGTGGCGATACCGCCGAGAGTGACTACGACGGCCACGAAAAAGACCTTAATTTTGATCCAAAATTCACCCTATTTGTACTATGACGATCGGCATTACTGGCATTTAATTTCATAAATATTTACATCACATATTCATATTACACATTACTACTCAGGTCACAATAAATTCTACATAACAGTATACAATTCAACAATACAAATGAGTAAGTAGCGGAAACCGGCAACATAACAAAATAATGATAACTTCACTATCAATGTGAAAAAATAGTCACATAAGGTAATCTGGGATAACATATTTTCGATGTAGCAGTGATAGATAGGTATATGATATGTATTGTGTAGGGAGCCTATTGGCGAGGAGGAGAGTAGAGGAGTTCCTAGGCTGAGAACACCTGAGGTCCTGGGTTCAAATTCTAGGCTGGACCATTTTATTTTTTTTGGCTTGAATAATCACCAGAGTGTCCCGGGATTCGAATTTGCGTGCCCGATATGGTGATGGGCTCGCATCACCTATCACATCACGGAATTCAGCTGATATCGGTCAACAATTAGTGTACTACTTTCACAGTTTAAGTTTAGAAAAGAGCAACGTTAGAGTTTCTTGCCCGTTTTTTAACGAAACAGCATTCCGAACTGGCGTTAGAGTTAAAATTTGACTGAATCTAAATGATGTTTGACATTTTATTGATTTAATAAATTATTTGATTTTGATTTTGACATCTGCCTTCCCCTCGAGGATACAGGCGAGAGTTGTACGTAATGGATTCAAGATTCAATTAATAGATTCAAGGCCGTCACTAGACCGCCGAGTTGTACGAGGAACCTTATTAAGTTGTAGACCTTTGAAACTCAACGTTTTTAGAATAATGACACCGTGTATCTAGGCGTGGCGAGTCGCTACATTAAATCTTTCAGTTACTTTGTGGAGACCACGCGTTTTAGACGTGTAATCAACGACGTGCAACGAGTATTGACTTAAACAAGTTGAGTGAGGACTTATATATCTACTACTATTATGCTACTTATATTCCTATTCACATTGAGTTTCATAGATTTATTTCATAGATTCTATAATTTAATATAATGATAATCTCCCAAAAATCATTTGGATGTCTACTATAAACAAAAAAATAGTTATATTTAGCGTCTTTGCAAAAACTATTGCAGATATATCAGATTTAATAAATCAACAACAAATATTTTTGGGAGATTATAAATTAGTTAAAACAATATATGAAAATAATATTTTATTATGTTTATATTTTATTTAGTTATGGTTCTGTGGGAACAATAATATTGTTAATTTAATATTTTTTTTTCTTTAACCAAATTAACTGCTTATAGGTATTATTAGATCGAATGGTAGCGGGTGCAGTGTTGTAATAAACGCAGAAAACTAGTCGTGTTCACAACGGCTGCAATTAATCATACACGGATTATAAAGAGGTAAGCACTATATTTACAACCCGTCGGAAATATCTGTGCACCTGAATAATTGACGTCATAGGAACTAGAGGGTCAGCAAACAAATTTAAAATATAGGTTAAAAAAAATAAATGTAGGTGAAAAATTCACTTCTTCGTACATCTTGAAAAAAAACTCAAAATAAAAATTAGATTAGACATCCATCTCAAAATATTACAGTGTGAAAAAACACAGTGGATAGGGGAACCCAAAAAACACAATTGCAAAAGAACCAATCATTTATTATTTACATGATTCCAATTACTTAAACTACTTAAATTAACTCTTCTAAAAAGATTGAATTCTAAATTCCGTTCTGCACTATGAAACAGATCATCTAACACACAACTATAACAACAAAAATAAGTTTGAAAACTAAAATACCACACGTATGCTCGCACTTGCGCTGCTACCGGTACTACGTACGCGAACACGGGGCGAGGTGGGAGAGCGCGGGGGGAACCGTATTCCAGCTAGGTGCACAGATATTTCCGATAGACAGGTTATATAGAGAAGAAAGTCAGAACTAGCATAAAAATGTTCTGCGCTTGCGCGTGACTGTTTTTATGCAGATAGCTTGTATAAATTTAAAAGTATAGTCAGGATAGAGATACAAGTCCTCTGTACATACATAACACACACCACGGTGCACATTGTGCATTTCATTCTTTTACAGCAGCGGCTGGGAAATGTGCGAGTGGGTCACTTGATGGTAAGTTATACCGCCAATGAATATCCAAAATACCTGAAGAAACATGTCCATGTTGTTCGCGTCCGCATTGCCGATGATTAGGGTTTGGGAAGGGGAAGGGGATTTGGTCCTCCGGAAATCTCATTCATTTTACGACACGCAACAGTAAGCTGCAACTGCACGTCTGTTTACAGTGAGAACTGTCTCACGTTACCACACTCATGCTATAGACAAAACTCTATCGCGTGGCTCTACCACTTATCACAGATTTATTTGAATTACATGTATCATATGTGTCTTCAAACAAATCAGCGTCAATAGACTTATTAGGACTTGATGTTGGCTAATAAAACGCATTTGACTTGCACAATGGTAGTTTAATAAATATTCATGACCACAAGCTATAAATACTGGACGCCATTTTTCACAACTCTAAAATACACAGGTCATTGAGATGCCATACGGCAAAAAATATTGCCAACATAAAATATTTATATTGCTTCGTTCACAAGACTGTTTACTAGATTTAAAAATCTTCCTCTTGGTCTTAGAATTGAGCTACCTATGGATTACTTGAGCGGTTGGTGTAAAAGTCAGCGCAAATTGGAAGGATGTACTGCTATCATTACTGGCAGTAACTCGGGAATCGGCAAAGAAACCGCTTCTGATTTATATTCCAGAGGTATGTGTGGCAGATGCAGGAAAAGGTTATATCAAATTAATTTTATAATTTAATTTCAAGAACGACAAAATTTTATTCCATTAAGGTTCGAGATTTGAGAAGTAAAGGAGTTAGATTTTTATTAGCTTGAATAATAAGACGAGAAGTACGTTCGCTTGATGGTAAGCGCCATGCCTGTCCATATACAGACACAACACCATACAGGACATTGAATTGCAAAGCACTGTATGGCACTGGACTTTGTTCGTCATCCTGAGACATAAGTTTTCAGTCTCATAATGCTCAGTAACATTACTGGCTTCAATGACCTTCAAACCTAAAAATAACAGTATTTACACGCTGCTACTTGGCAGCAGATAAAGCGGTGGTACCAAACCAGTCAAACTCCCACATAGAAAAGGCCTTCCACTTAGAAGTAGTAAGTAGCAAAGTAGTGGGATTGATACCCTGTAAGATAACTCATGGATGAGCAATAGGAGAGGGTGAGTCTTTTCGGATGGACACCACGCCTTTTCTGTTTGTTTTGAAGGAACATTGAAGGTAGTGAAAAAGAAGAAAAAAAAATATCAGAGGTATCGTGGGTGTTATCCCCTATCACATTTTGGGAGGGAAATAAGCTTGTATAAATGTGGATGTACTGGTTAAACCTCTGCCTACCACTTATGAGATTATAGGTGTAAGTGTGTGTGTGTGAATGGTTGTGTTCAGTAGATATTCGACAATAAATGAATTGGGGAGTAAGTAGGTTTTGGACCTTTAGAAAGAGAGAATTAGAAAAGCTTTGAACATTGAATAACAATCTTTTTGATAGACATATATGCATTTTTGTTCCTAGGCAGTTAGTAAATTTTGGTAGCTGTCTCATATTGCCTGTCTATACTTAACAGGTGCCCGCGTAATTATGGCATGTCGGAACATGGATAAAGCAGAGGAAGCTAAAAGAATAATTATAAAAGAAAACGAATCTAAAGAAGGAACAGGTTCACTGGTAATAGAACATTTGGATTTATGCAGTCTAAAATCAGTGTATTCATGCGCACTTCGCATATTAAAGAAAGAGCCTACCATAGACATCTTGATAAACAACGCCGGTGTAATGATGTGTCCTGAAAGTAAAACGGAAGAGGGATTTGAGACGCAGTTCGGTTCAAATCACTTAGCTCATGCATATTTTACTTTACTGTTGTTACCAAAACTCATAAAGAGCGCTCCTTCCAGAATAGTTTTTGTCTCGTCTTTACTACATTGTAGTAAGTATTACAACATAGTGGTTTAACAATATAGTGGTTTAGTTTTACGTCGCATATTTATACCATTGCTGGGTATGGATACTGAACTATAGCTGTACCACCATTACTATTGTGGCTCAAGTAATGCGGAACCTTCACTTGCATACGTGGCTTGCACAAAACTCAAATTCGAAACATATTTATGATCAGGCGCTTAATAGAAATAATCTATATGTGAAATGATCGCAATTTTCTTTGGATGTGTTATATTAATTTTATTCATTACAGTTTATGGAGGAGATTTTGATGATGTGAATTATGAAAAGAATCCTTATAATTCATTACTCGCATATGCCAGTAGTAAATCAGCAAACATTCTGTTTGCTAAAGTTCTCGCCATGAAGCTAAAGGTGAGAATGTATTAAGATCTCTATTCTCTGTTTATGTAGACGAAACGAAAATATGCCGCACAAATTATATCATAATGAGTCACTGAACATTGACATCCTTGACCATATTTTTTAGGCAACCCTATTGGTATGTGTTCAGCAACACATTTTATACCCTAAAATATATTTTTCATTCGGTAAACAGATGGGTGAAAGTCGATGTTACCCGGGATCTTAGACCATAAAGTTATAATCATAATATGCATTTTTTTTTTATTCTATTCCGTCACCTGCGAGCGTGTATAAATAATAATTCGTCATTAGCGTGAATTTAGTACTGTTATAAATTATAATCAACTATATTACAAAAGCACGCTGCGGATTACTATATAAAATGTATTTTTTCTAAAAAATGAAAAATAAATAATGGTTTAATAAAACTAAAAAAACACGCTTTTACAGAAAATCTAACTAAAAATAGAAATTAAGGTTTAATAAATTTGAAGAAAAAAATGTATTTTATTGTAAAAAAAAGCGTGGGGTGCTTTTTAAACAAAATAACAACAATATAACTAAATCTAATAGTGGCTTAACACACAGTTTTGTATTTGTCAGTTTTTGCAGTAAGCCGACGATTTTCCAATTACTTGTCTTCCAGTGACATACGCGTGAGACGTCCTGTATAATAGAATAAACTAAATTTTGCTTGTTTATAAAGTATTTAGGTACCTAGTGGGCATGTTATAGGAAACATACACATTACACATACATAGGTACATAACGGGTGTGTCCTGGCATTGCCGATGTCCATGAGCAGCACTGAACGCTTACCATTAAGCGGGCTACACAAGCAGTATTTTTTTAGGAACATAATATTACCAACGTTACTACGTACAGCCTCCACCCCGGCGTTGTCAAAACTGCTATAAACCAACATTTTGACAAAACAGCATTCTTTTTGTTCAATGCTATATTCAAGAGTGTTCTGACAAGTTATTTTTGGAAAACTCCACGTTGCGGAGCACAAACCTCTATCTACTGCGCTGTCGATGAAGAGTGTGCTGACGAAACCGGGTTGTATTATAGGTAGGTTTTCTTGACTAACGTTGCCGTTTAATTTCAAAGATGAAATCTAACTTACAATACAATACAAAACTCTTTATTATATAACCAATAATCACCTAAAAATATTTAGCATAGAACTACTTAATGGTTTTACAATGAGCGGTCTTATATCTATGAGCGATCAGATGCCAGACAACCTTTGGATGGACAGAAATTGAAGTAAAAGAAGTCACGGTGGTGTACAATAAAGAAAGAGAGAGTGAGAGACAAGGATAGCGTAAAAAAAACAATCGTACCTCTAGGCTATCTTTGTCTACTCATTTTGAACTATTCTACAAACTCCTTGAATATAGTTGCTCATTATTCTATACATTTAAGTTAATAGTTATGTAAATAGATTAATTGTTATTTGTAAAAATAATTTCGTTTAATTTTACAGTGATTGCAGTAAAGCCATGGTGTCGGCTTATTGTAGAGATGAAAAAAACGCTTTAAAACTGTGGGATCTCACGATTAAGATGTTGAAACTAGAAAACTTCAATCCGTTTGGTGATATTGAACCTGTCATCAATATGTAAATGACTTGAGAATACTTTATTTTCAATGTCTAATCAGGCAAATGATCAAGCGAGTCACCTAATAAAAGCTTTCCATCCTCCGTGAACAACCACAAAATCAGAAGAACCATGGATGCGTTGCTGACCTTGGAATATAATGGTTTTAGGAAGGGGTTATTATATAGCCACGTGTATCTAATGACGTTTTAATTAAATTTATATGGGGCAATAGTAAAGTGCAGCTATAGCTTAACACACTCTAACATTCAATGTGTGTATTGTAGTACTTCCTTAAACTCTTATACCTAAGGAAAGGGTAAACTTATGTGGATATCAGCACATTGGGTAAATATTGAGAATTTAGATGCATCGGAGTGTGGTTATACTTGGGATTTGAAATACAGCACATCATTTACAAGTGCCATATTTGCATGTTTATAAGTAATAATATGTGAATGATAAGTGACAGTGGAGGAAATGTATTTGGTTGTATACCTAGTTAATTAAAGAATTGACAACTTATAAAGGTTTTCATAACTCCGATCCTGAAGTTATTTGGATACATTCACCTTGCATCATCGAGAACTTAATCTGTATAAGTTACAATGTTTGTTAACTTTATTATGTAACTAAAATGATAATTTAATTTTACAAAGTTATCGTTGCGAGTTAATGCGGTGGCAGGGCATTCGATAGAGTTGAATTTTATGTAGGGCAGCGGTGGTTTCAGGTAGGGCGGAAGTAGTAGCTCGGCGACAGAAATAGACAAAATGGTGGTACCAACCCAGAAGGCCTCTCGCATACGGGGGACTTACCACCTAGCAAGATTATTATTTATGTCTAAAATTATCGTACTTGTTAGCGTGAGTGAGGTTGTACTTTGTTATGGGAGGGTCAGAAAATAAGCAAAAAATGCGAAGAATATAGTTGTCGCTAATAGATAATGAATACCTAGTTCATTTCTCATCTGATTTTAAATTAGGGCTAGCTAGCCATATTCGCTCACATCAGCGAAAAACGTAATCCGGAACTACAAGGTTTGTCATCGACGGATACGTCGTGGAGGCTATCATCATCATTTTTCATATCAGACTGAATTAACTTCTTATTGGACAGTATTTTTAAGGTAGGACAACATTATTTTAAAGTAGGGTATTGCCGCACAATACCGCCTAACTACGACCGTCTGAGGCGGTCATAAGTGATAAAGCCCCTGCTGGTGACTGGCGCATCTTTCTGTGCGCCGAGCCTTAAGCGATGGTTGAAGAGGAAGGAGGATACCTGATTAATTTTGTACTTGAATGGTAGCGATTTGGCGATTTAACATTTTTTGATCTGAGGCGACCACCGTGCAAAAATAAATAAATAAATACACCCAACAGTCACATACATAGTCCTGACCCCACTGTAAGATACTTACCGAGATACCGAGAGACTTTCGGTCTCACAACACCCAGACCCCGAAACAAATATTTGTGGATCACACAAACATTTGTCTCCCGCGGCCACTCGCTTCACATCTGGCTACTCGCCCGTTGCGCCACGAAGGCTGTCAACCCTAAAAAAAACCCGCCCAGGCATTTCACGAGTTTTTTTTTTTTTTTTTTTATAGCATAGACCGGCAAACGAGCAAGTGGGTCACCTGATGGTAAGTGATCTCCACCGCCCATGTACGCCCACCACCAGAAGAGTCATGGGCGCGTTGCCGACCTTAAAGGAAAGGGATAATTAGGGATTGGGAAGGGGAGGGGATTTGGGCTTCCGGTTATCTCACTCACCGTACGAAACGCAGCAGCAAGCCGCTACTTTACGTCGGTTTTCTGTGAGACAGTGGTAACGATCCGGACGAGCCAGCCCATTCATGCTGTAGACAAAACTGTCTACAGCGTGGCTCTACCACTCAATGTAAGTACCAGTTGCGTTCAGTGTAAGTATATCCAGTAACTTTAGGCCTGCGATTCTACCGAACGTCTAATAATATAATCTAATAATGTCGCCCAACAAGGTTGACATTATTTAGACCTGTACCTATTTAACATCAGGCCCACTTTGCCATGCCAGGATACAAAACACGAATGTCGGGTAACTCGCGTGTGATTTTTCGTATTGTAAACCTACCTGGAGATGATCTCGGACAGATCTGAATGCAAATAACACGAGACACATAGTTTTACGAGGTTTACGATATTTCATTCATGAGTCTCGACATCTGAAATCTCTTGAGTTTTATTCACCACAAGTTCGAACATTACGTCATCTTTACTCGGCATGCGACTTATGTTCATATAGGTATAAGCTGGTATATATTATGTATATATTCGCTTTTACGATTCGCTAGATTTCCATAATAAGTTTGAGTTGGTCAACAGATAGACGTTCGGCCTTTATTCGCTTTGTGGCTATACCTACGTACTGTTTGTTCTGTGTGGCATAATAGAATACTTCATAGAGAACACGGCTATTTGTTAACGTATTAATTAAATTAGTGTGTCACTTGGGTTTCAACGTTCAAGAATTGTTTTACTGTGAACCTTGGTGGAAAGAGCAGATTTTTTTATATATTACCTTCCTATGTAAGTCTTTTTTGTATACTAGACGCTAAAACTACATATCTCAATCTCGTTATAACAACTGGCAGTGTGCCACTATGGCAGGTTTTAGCACCAGTGTACGGTGGTAGCTATCCGGTCGGACACAAGTATCCTCCCACCAGGAAAAGTAAAAGTAGATACCTACTTGTTTGAATGTTGCTAAATGATAAACAATGACGAGAAATAAAATACTTATAATATTTTATTCAAGCTTACTAGGTACCTATATAGTACCTATATAGATACTAAATAATAGTATCAAAAACATCGATAAATAGTACCTATGAACTTATACAACTGCTATCAGTATTTTATTTAGTAGGTAAATTATAATTATCATTTATATAAGTATCTACATAGGTATCTATTATTTATCGATGTTTTTTTTTATTTTTATAAAAGCATACGTAATTTAATATTAATAACGTTATTTATGCGATATTTATAATTATTAGGTACCTATATAATTATAATATCTGTGATATCTGTCTATAACTGCTAAAACACTGGTACCGATTATTAAAGCTCGAAACCTAGGAAAGATGGATATACTTACCCATATACTTATACATTTGTATGCCATTATGGAATTATGTTTTACGAACGTCAGTACAGGATATTTCAATAAGCTATATTCTTATTTATATTACATATTTTGTTGTCCTATACTGCTTTATTCTAGAAGTTAAAATTCGATTAAAATTAGTAGTTACCAATAAACATTATAAATCTTTTTATGCGTAGATACTTTCCTCAAAAGAAATTTAACGAAAATGGACTGTATAAGCGGATGGTGTAAGAGTCAGCGTAGATTAGAAGACTACACTGTCATCATAACCGGCTGCAATACCGGCATTGGTAAAGAAACAACGTTAGATTTATACAAGAGAGGTAAGAGCACAGAATTAAGAAGGTCAATTTTACAGACCCATAATGATGTCCCCGAAGAGTGGCCACAGGTCGTCGTGTCATCCGTCTCCCTTGTTCAGATAGGGGCGAGTGTATCGTCATTCGCAATATCGAGCAGTAATTCCACCCGAGAAATTATTGCGTTACGCAATTTGAAAAATTCAACGCAATTTTTAAGTGTCCAGACGACGCGGTAGAAATCATCACAATAACAGACTTGCAAGGCTTAGTTATTATAGTTGTCTCCTAAAATGTCTTAAAAGTAATCTATAGAATACAGTTGTAATTCTATTTAATGTAAACATTAGGTTGGAGGATAGGATCGGGCTCAATGGCGTGTTTTAAGAGAGTCCTATGTCCAGCAGTGGACTAACACAGGCTTATAATGGTGATGATGTAAACATTACGGTGTTAGCCACTGTGCGACTATAGTAACGTTAAGGTACACACTAAACAACGCGCATTTTATTGATTGTCGGGTAAACACCTTTATAGGTGTAATAGGTAAAGGTCAACACCGCGCCGCGTTATCGACTAAAACAGGTTTTAGTAGATTCGAATGACGTCATTTCAAGGCCTGCGAAGGCCTTACCTAAAATAAATGTGGAATGCTGAATTATAAAATATTTTCCAGGCGCCAGAGTAATAATGGCATGTCGAGACACCACGAAAGCTGAAGCAGCAAAAATAGATATTGAAAAGGAAGCAGAGTCGGCGACAGGGGTAGGATCAATGTTAGTTGAGAAATTAGACCTTTGCAGTCTTAAATCGATACAGGAATTTTCCCAGCGGGTGTTGGAAAAAGAGCCCAAGATCCAAATACTAATAAATAATGCTGGTGTAATGATGTGCCCTGAAGGTCGAACAGAAGACGGATTTGAAACTCAAATGGGATCTAACCACATTGGCCATGCATATCTTACACTGCTGTTTTTACCGACGCTAATAAAAAGTGCTCCATCTAGGATTATATACGTTTCCTCATTACTGCATGAAAGTAAGTTATAAATTGATAGTATGTACCACAAAACTTCCAGACATCTTATGGCCGTTGGATTGATTAACTGGATAGATTACGAATATTAACTAATGAAACGAAGTTTTTTGTACGCGTGACCTTCAAACTGTATTCTGATTGGCTGACTTGTATTGTCTAAGTGGATCTTTTTAGCTAACATCAATTACTCAAACCAGACTTTACAATTATGGCGATTAGTATATTACACATTTATGCGATTCTAAGGCAGGATAATCCACCATAAATACCACCCCAGTCTCCTTCCTCCTCTTAGCACTCCGAATTCATTTTCGACCTATATGGCACAGACTTGTGCCTGAGATTCCGTTTGTAGTAGTTATGTGCATATGCTGGAAAAAGTGCTTCAACAAAGAATATATTTTTTTATTTGCAGAGCATGACGTGGTCATTGATGATATGAATTTTCAAAAAACTCCATACAACTCTTACGCAGCTTACTGCAGAAGTAAAGCGGCGAATATTTTGTTTGCTAGAGCACTTGCTTTGAAATTAAAGGTAAACTATACGTATCTACTATCGACATAAGTCTTTTGGTGGTAATGTCTCGCTATGATAGAAACTTACGAGATAGAGAATCCTAGAGTGGAATCGGGACTATGGGTGAGTATTTACGTATCCTAATATAGTATCAGCCGATGTTTTACTCTACCCTGTGGGTTAGGCGACAGGTAATTTTACCTTTGTTCCGAAGAATCTAGAGAGCAACTAGGCCTATATAGGTTTTACTTGACTCAGTGGGCCCAAAGCTAACTTCATCTGCACGTGGTAGACTGCTGATTAACGGACGAGGCAATGACGAAATTGAGTTCCCGTTGCGAGTTGTGGCGTTCAGACAGCGGGTCACCCCAGATAATACCAAATCCACTGTCAAATCACAATGGAAAGGCCGACCCTGGCATTAAGTCGGGACTGTCTTTTTTATTTGTCTATGGCCGGGATAACACCAGGCAAAAATAAAGTGGAGTAGGACAACGTATATGTCTTATTGTCCTTTTGGATCCGCATTTTAAATTACTTTTACCATTTACCAGGACCACAATATCTCGGATGTCACCACGTACAGTGTACACCCTGGGGTGATTAGCACGGGGATTTCCAGACATTATGACCAGACGGTAGGGTACGGAGCATCGTGGTTCTTCGACCGTGTGCTCGGCGGGTTCATGAAATCGCCTCGCTGTGGCGCCCAAACTACGATCTATTGTGCCGTTGATGAAGCTTGTGCGAATGAAACTGGACTTTATTACAGGTAAATAAGGGTTATTTAACCATGCTTAGTAATGACGGATAGAAAAAAGGGAACCTAGAATCGACCCAAGCAGAAAAGGTTCTGGTGTAGCGAGACTGTGGTTCCAAAACCAAACAGACGTAAAAGCGTAGACAAGACGTATAACAATATTTACATGCACTATAAATCTTTATATATATAATTCTTCTGTGAGTGTGTATGTCACTGAACTTCTCTTAAACGACTGGACCGATTTTGATGAAATTTTTTGTGTGTGTTCAAGGGGATCTGAGAATGGTTTAGATTCACAATTTTGTCCGCTGGACAATGTTTTTTTAATTAATTTTTAATTTATTAGTAGTTGTTGAGTTGTCGTTGCGAAGCTTGCCGTGATGACGGGTCGTATAGCGTCTAGACTGGACAGGGACAGGACAGGGACAGGACAGTGAGACAGGACAGTGAGACAGGAAAGTGAGACAGGACAGTGAGACAGGACAGTGAGACAGGACAGTGAGACAGGACAGTGAGACAGGACAGTGAAACAGGACAGAGAGACATGACAGAGAGACAGGACAGTGAGACAGGACAGTGAGACAGGACAGTGAGACAGGACAATGAGACAGGACAGTGAGACAGGACAGTGAGACAGGACAGTGAGAGGACAGTGAGACAGGACAGTGAGACCGGACAGTGAGACAGGACAGTGAGACAGGACAGTGAGACAGGACAGTGAGACAGGACATTGAGACAGGACAGTGAGACAGGACAGTGAGACAGGCCAGTGAGACAGGATAGTGAGACAGGACAGTGAGACAGGACAGTGAGACAGGACAGTGAGACAGGACAGTGAGACAGGACAGTGAGACAGGACAGTGAGACAGGACAGTGAGACAGGACAGTGAGACAGGACAGTGAGACAGGACAGTGAGACAGGACAGAGAGACATGACAGAGAGACAGGACAGTGAGACAGGACAGGACAGGGACAGGACAAGACGGGGACAGGACGGGGACGGGACGGGGACGGGACGGGACGGGGACAGGACGGGGACGGGACGCGGACAGGACGGGGACAGGACGGGGACGGGACGGGGACAGGACTGTCCAACCGGAGGGAGGTGGGAGACGACCTGACTTAGGTCGTCGAAGTCAATTAAATGTGCGACGGGCTACCTCACGTGCAATGGCGCAGTACCTCACTTAATTGCATTTAATGTAAATAAAACATTTGTATTAAGTTTTGACCACATTTTACACAAATATATTATGTAGGTGATACGAAGTTCACCGGGTCATCTAGTATATTATAAATTATTTTCAATTCCTCGAACATTTGGAATAATCCGTATACAATTTTTTTTATTTATTTATACGAACTCAATAAATACTATAGTATAGTAGTAAATATACGCTAATCCTAAATTGATAGGTAACAAAGGAATTCTGTATTTAGTGTACCTACCTACACAGTAGACGCTATAGGGTCTAAGTAGTGTACACACAAATATTGTACAATATTACACAATTCAACTGAAAATAAACAACTGAATCAATTTTTCGTTAATAATTGGGAACTTTTGAACAACAATACATTCACACCAAATATTTGTTTTGTCGAGACGTTGCATTGGTTCATAGTTATCATGATGCCATGACCCACGGGAGTGGAAAAATAACATGCAAGCGTGTAAAATCGCGACAAACAGCAAATTAACGATAAATACATTCGAAACTTCAAAAAGTCAAAGGTGTGTGATCCCTGGGGCCTGTGATCGAATAAGCGGGCTACGACCTCTATCTCGGTCTTCCTTTTCACTGACCGTAATGCTATGGTCACTTAATTGATAATTAAGTTCAGAGGCGTCTTTACCGGGTGTGCGGTTCACACGGGCGCAGCGTTCTAGGGGGCGCCGGCCGAGCTCCACTCACACGCTGGCCGGGCATTTTCAAATGCATCTGCGCCCGTGTTATATATTCTGTTTAAAAGATCCGTTTCACATAATATCTTTAAAAAATGTGTGAAACTAACTTATTTACCTATCCAAGGTCAGGATAGCCTGCTTTAGAGAGCAGCGCGGTCAAAGATGAATGATTGCACACGGGCGCTACATGGGCTAGAGACGCCTCTGATTAAGTTATACTATTAAAAGCTTAACAGAAACTAGATTATTATATTGGATATAATTGTTCCAGTGACTGCGCCGTCAAGACACCATCTAAGCAATGTCGAAGTGATGACGAAGCACTGAAATTATGGACAGTTACAATGGAGTTATTAAAATCAAATCTTTCCGATTATGATCCATTCGATGCTGGGCAGGACTGTATTCGTTATTATAATTACAAATTATAATAATATTGAGTACTTTACTAGTATTAAGCGACCTACATTGAACATGAGAGAAAAATTTAAATTAATATTAGAACGGGAAAATTAGAGGTGGTATTACAAAATGTATTCTAACAACTATTAAATATGGTAACCGATACACACTGTCTATTAATAAACGGTTTAAAGTTAGGATACGGTAATAAGGGCCTAAGTTTTTTGTTTTACTAAGCATGCATACATACATTATTAAAATAAATAATATGATATTCATGAGCGTAGCTATGGGTTTTTCTTGTCTTTGTCTTTCATTTCATTTTTTCCAAATTCAAATTCCAAGGATAGTAGTTTCATGATTTTTTTATTTTGTAAAAGTTTGAAAGTAATGAAGTATGTAGTGTAATGATTATACGATTTTAGAGGCGACATTGAGGTTTCTAGGCTGGGTAGTGATACTATAAGTATTGTAATATCTCTTCTCAGTTTATCACGATTGTTTCTCCTGTCTAAATACTTTTGTGACGATACAGTAGCTACTACTAAAAATATGCCAGGGTTCGCTTCATAGTTCGTGACGATTGATGTATTTGCGCCATCTATTTATCTTCGATCTATGTCTAATGACATATAAATTGCAGAGATATGTACGAGTATATTGTCAAGTATTACTTTATTCTTTAAAAAATATAGTTGCGAATTGCAAATCAAAGTTGTTGTTAATGGTTGAGTACATAAATATTACATAATTTAACCATGCCGAGGCTGTGTGAATAGATACAAGAAGTAAAGTACCTACACCTTACAATTTTGACTAAAATTGGTATCTAAAACGTTTCATATACATCGTCTGCAACCGTGTTATGTTTTTTGTCGTGATTATGATAATGAGGTTTTATTGTGTGTTGTCTGAGATTATCTTTGTTCGTCTTGGGAGATTTTTTGCAGAAGAACATGGCGGGGATATCGCAGTCTCCTGCAATTAAGAGGCCGCTGCGTCGTATCCCACCACAGCGAAGTGGTTTCGTACTGTTGTCGTCTTGAGGACATTTGAAATCCCAGTCGGCATAGCCAGCTTCGTCCATGCGTTCGCCTAAAAACAAGATCAAAAGAAATTGAACGGTAATTTCCTAAATCTAAGAGCCAGGCGGCTTAACATGTGCCTACGATATATCTTGCGCGCGAGAGAAAACTATCACCGATAAATATCTCATATAAGAGTCAATATTCGATAATTTTTTTTGAGTGGTAGAGCCACGCTGTAGACAGTTTTGTCTACAGCATGAATGGGCTGGCTCGACCGGGTCGTTACCACTGTCTCACAGAAAACCGACGTAAAGTAGCGGCTTGCTGCTGCGTTTCGTACGGTGAGTGAGATATCCGGAAGCCCAAATCCCCTCCCCTTCCCAATCCCTAATTATCCCTTTCCTTTAAGGTCGGCAACGCGCCCATTATTCTTCTGGTGGTGGGCGTACATGGGCGGTGGAGATCACTTACCATCAGGTGACCCACTTGCTCGTTTGCAGGCCTATGCTATAAATAAAAAATCTAAGTCTCATGTCAGGGTTTATAGATCTAGGGTGAAACATTAGGTAACATCATCATGTGCGGTGGCCCCTGGACGGCTGCCAGCTTTTTCGCAGGAATTACTGGACGGCTAACTACATGCAGAATCCGCTCCTCGACTCTTTACCGAGCAGAGACCTGAAGGACGCGGATAAAGACATACCGGAACTCCGATTGAGAGGATAGAGACGGTGGAACCTCTGCGGCCTCCCCTGGGAAGCCATCGCTTCCAATTATAATTCCAGCGAGCTTGGTACGACCGATTCCGACTATGGTCGGAAATGGTCACCCTCAGTTATCTGCAGCCGCGATGGGATCAACGCCGCGCCACTTCGAGCGCTGAAAAATCTCCAGTGCCAAAAGTCCCGATGACCAGGAAAGGTCGAGGACGTCCGTCGATCAAAAGTCAATACATTTTACGGTTTAGTTTGTGGGATTCGGACATAACCGGCCAGGCATACGGTGGGCCCCGGCCTACCCATTAAAAAAGTTTTAAAAAGGGTTTGTAAACAAAATACCACAGTGAGGTTGGAAGTACTATTTTCTCTACATTATTTCTACTTTTGACATAACGAGTCTAGTACCTATTCTATGCAAACAAGGGGATCACTTCCGTGATTCCGAGCGTCGATGGTGTTTTTACTGGCTTTACATTGCGCTATTAAGTAGAATACGATTTAAAATATTTTTGAATAAAACATCACTCCATTTACAGGTCCAAGTATGACTGTTCGTAAAAAAAAAAACTTATTTCGCGTTTTTTTATAGTAATATCGTGTGTGTAATCACCAGAACTACCACCTGTCTTTCACCCAGTATACTATTCAGACGCATATGATGAAACTAAATATGGCGAGTTGTTGCGCGCACCCGTATTATGTATGGAAAAAAAATGAGAGGTGCGTAGGACAGTTTGTAAGTAACAAACAGGGAACACACACTTGTGCGGCACAACTAGTAATGTGTTTTATTATATTGACGATTATCAAGAATGTCAAACTTACCGTATACAGTTCTAAAATGGTGCCTCTGAAACAAATCACTGTATCCGAGAAAAGCAAAGTTATTATTCGGGACTCTTCTCTCGGCAACTTGTTTGAACAGATCCCTGACGTATTTAGCCTCAGCACGATCTTTAAGGGCAAGTAAATATCCTCCAGCAGCCAAACAGGTTGCATACGCCTGATACCAGGTTTGTGGATCTTTATGAGTAATATAACAGTCTCCGTTATGGCCTGTAATCCAACCTGTTTACGAAGTTAGTCTTGGCGAAGACCACGATAAAGCAGCGAATTATTTGTATCTATGGTAGAGGCACGATGTAGACAGTTTTGTCAAAAGTATCCATTGGCCGGTTTATCCGGGGTTGTATCACTGTCTCACAGGTAACACCAATGGAGGGGTATGGAATAGGGCGTGGGCGTCCGGGAATGTCTCAAATACAACAAAAAACTACCAGTCGGTTTTCTGTGTGACAATAATACCTACACCGGACGGGTCGGCTCTTTGTGCTAAAGACAAAGCTGTTTACATACGTGCATAATAACTTATCCATTCTGAAGTTAGCCACCAGTGACGCCGCTGCTATTATTTTCAAATACTAAAGGAGGTGGAAGATGTAGCGAGCCGGTAAAGGGACTAACTTCAGCCTGGTCAAGTTATTTTGTGCGAATTCAACGTTGCTCTACAACTTTCAGAATTTCATCGAATAAACGATATCACGTACGTGGGTCATAAGTATTACACTCTTGTTTATACGCGATTCGTTCCGTCTTGATCTTACAAATGAAAGGTAAAGCTTGAACACACGGATGTACAAATAACCGTCCTGAACGACGCATTGCGACGCAATGACCTCCGCGGTACTTCGGCTCTTGTTTTTCCCATAATAGATTTAATATGCTATCTTGCATTGCCGTCCCTGAGGGATAAAGTCATATACCTAAGTACATTTTTATCGAATTGTTTAAATACGAAATCGAATTCGATTCGAATAACCACACATGAATAGCCCCGGATTAAAGTACATGCTTGATATAGCGATAGGTTCGCCACCAATCAATCACATAATGTGACAGAAGTAGAATAACTTATTTAATTACTTGGTGAACTGTGCACATTT
Source organism: Amorpha juglandis (assembly GCA_949126905.1). NCBI lineage: Eukaryota > Metazoa > Arthropoda > Insecta > Lepidoptera > Sphingidae > Amorpha > Amorpha juglandis. Next base: position 5,651,231 of record OX421368.1, read on the forward strand.
GCTTTTTATATTAGCGTGAATGATGAAACAAGCTAGTTGCTCGCCTGATGGGAAGTGATACGCCTACCGGTAAACAGAAGCAACCCCACATAGAACTTTGTAGTACAAAGTACTGCTGGACACTGTTCAGTGAGTACACTGGACCTGAGTCCAATGTAGTCACTTTGCCTTGCCAAGATAAAAAACATTGCTGTGCCTTTTTCATATTTAACATCATCTGTCATCATTTAATTCTAATAAACTATAGTGAGCTACAGCAGCGGACTAAGGGTGGGCAGGAGTCGCGGTCCGCCCTGGCCCCCGGTCTTAGGAGGCCCTGAAATCTAGATATCTCACACAAAGTCATGTCTGCCTGCTAAAAATGCTTACAGGTGCCCCAAAAAGGTTTGCTGTCCCGGGCCCCCAAATAGATTTGCCGCCCCGGCCTTAGAACACCACTGGTTAGCTATACTGTACCTGTAACAGTAACAAAATTCCTTTCCGAATAGAAATCATGGATGCCGATGAAGACTCCTTTGTATCTATTTATTATACTGGTCATCAGGAGCGGCATTGCGTCTGCTTCATCAAGAGAGTCTGGCACCAACAATACAGAACCCTCGGCTTCACATCGGATGCGCGCTTCAGTCCACGAAGCAGCTGAGTGATGCATCTTGTAGAAAGCGTTGAATGCCTTCTCATATCTGTAGTCCTCACGGTACTTTGGACGCTCGGATACTGATAATATTAAGGATGAGTTATTTCAACCGTCTCTTTTATAACAGAGATCAGTAAACAAGCAAATGTGTCACCTGGTTGTACCTAAGAAATCTTTACCGCCCACCACTTCACACACCCACAATGCCATAAGAATCATAGACGCGTTGCCAACCTTAAAGAAAAGAATTGAAGGAAGGGGGGAGGGATTTGGGCCTCCGCTAACGTACTCACCGTACGAAACGCATCAATTAGTTGCAACTTCACATCGGTTTTATGATGAGTACCACTCGCCTGATGGTTACCACCCCGTCAACCACGCTACGTCATAAACAAAAGCAGCACCATCCATAACTTTAATTACAGAGTACTTCATGGCATTGTACTCATCACCCCAAAACCTAGCTAGTTTAGCTAACTTCGATATGATTCAGAGTCTGAAGCATATTGTCTGTTGTGTTGTGGTCCGGTCTGAAGTTCAAAACAAAACTTGATCTTCGAAAGGGCCTCAACCGTCGAAAATGTATTAATGTAGAAAGCGCTAAAGAAGGCTGTCAGGATCACAGCTTGTGGCACTCAATAGAGACTATTCAACTGCTTATCCTCATGAAAACCGAATACAAGTATGTGGGTGTGTGTGAATGTATGCAAAAACCTGTTTAATAAATCCTTATACCAAATCTATGACCAAACTCACCTACCAAAATAACCAAAGTTAAGCCAACGACGATGTCGTGTTGTATTAATAGCAAGTTTTTCATTTTAGTTCTATAATAATTTCATTTTTATTAATTAAATGTTTCAGCTCTTTTGAATTCAGTTTATCAACAATCCGACACTGGGCGCATAACCGGAAAATTGACTTCGGCAAATCATATTATTCTCAAACTAAGGCCTATTACATACTAGCTAAAAATCGAAGCAATGACTTTTTTTATAGCATAGGCCGGCAATCGAGCTAGTGGGTCACCTGATGGTAAATGATCTCCACCGCCCATGTACGCCCACCACCAGAAGAATCATGGGCGCGTTGCCGACCTTAAAGGAAAGGGACTTACTTATTAACATTAAAGAATGTTAATTATAAAACATGGTAGAAATGTGTGGTCAAATTTAAGCAATGAACAGTACGATACAAGTATTTCACCCCCATAATGCAAAATCTGATTATATTGCTAGGGCATATATTAAGCATTATCTTTTTATCGAAGGAGTGTCATGTATGTACATAGTTTTAAAACTTACAACTTTGGACAACACTAAATGATAAACGGCTGATACTAATGAAGCCGTTTCTAAGGGCGCAGAGGTAATGAAACTTTATACGTCATGTGATCCATCCTAATAAAGTTATTGTATAATTAGCGGGAACTATTGGAAGTCTAGATTTTGATCAGATCCGGTACATACACACTCATAGTTAGGCTGCGTTTAGACGACGCGAAAAATTTCGTGCGGCCGCCGCGCGGCGGCTGCACGAAAATTTTCAGTCATAGCAAATGTATGTCTTATTAACTAGGACTTAACGTTGAAATTCTTTGTGAGTAACCAACCGCGCGGCGGCCGCGCTCCCGTTTACACGATCGCGCAGTCGCCGCGTGGTTGGAGCGTTGCGAAGTATTAAACATTATGGCTTAGTCAATAGAGTTTACATTAGTTTTTCGAGTGATTCGAGCGCGGCGGTCGCGCGGCCGCAACGCGGTGGGATTCCTTGTCATATAAATGCGCCCTTAGTTGTCAGTTATCTGTAGCAACCCTTATTTATGACCACAACTTTCTGAAACATGCTGTATATATTTATCTATACTAATAATAAAGCTGTAGAGTTTGATTGTTTGTTTGTTTGTTTGAACGCGCTAATCTCAGGAACTACTGGTTCGAATTGAAAAAAATCTTTTTGTGTTGGATAGTCCATTTATCGAGGAAGGCTTTAGGATATAACATTACGCTGCGACCATTAGAAGCGAAGCATCAGTGAAAAATGTTGCAAAAACGGGGAAAATTATTCATATTTGAAGGCTTCCGTTGCTAAGCTACCCAAATAATATTATTTGAAGGCTTCCGTTGCTAAGCTACCCAAATCTATACTAATATTATAAAGCTGTAGAGTTTGATTGTTTGTTTGTTTGTTTGATCACGTGGGCGGAGCCGCGAGCAAAAGCTAGTATTAATATATAGATAGTAAAATACACACTTATACTGGCAGTTGATATGGCTCGGTTTATTCACAAACCTTTAGATCAGTGTTTCCCAACGTGGGGCCCACGCCTCCACAGGGGGCAATTTGATATTTAAGGGGGGGCAATTTAAATATGGACTCGACACGACTTTAACCCTTTCGCTTTGGGTTATTTAAATGCAATGCTAGATATCGGTGACAAATTTAACAAAAAAATGTTAAGGTAAAAAGCCTAAATAAGGTTGGGAAACACTGCTTTAGATTAATAACGCCACAAACTTTGGCGATACTCAACCGGCTATCCAGTTTCCACACAACTCGCAACTCTTAAATCATACTTACCGGTCATGTAGGTATTTACCAGCTCGAGTAAAACAAAACATATGTTATCATATAATATTTATTTTGCGAATATTTTTCAATATTATTCCATAATTTCTGCTATTGATCTAATTTATATGTATATGTAGACATATTATTTGGCGGCGGCAATATCTTTATTTGCTATTAAATGTTTGTGTGATTGGAGATTTCGAGTAGATACATTTAAATTCGTGAGTTGTTTTGTACCTTATGATAACTATTTCAATTGGGGCAGGTGTGATTTAGGTATAAAAGCAGCACACTTTGTAAATCTTTGGAACGGATTTAATTTTGTTGGTAAAGTTAGTACATCAAGAAGAAAATATCAACAAAAAAGCGACAACACGAAACTATTCACGATGTTTATGTGGAAACGTAATACTTTTTATATAAACCTATTTCTCTTATCATTTCGACTATTCAAATAAGAAAATTAAAGTAACAGAAATAACTAAAATACGGAAAAATATACGTATTATTTTGCAATCAAACATGAAAAAATGTTTCAGTTTAATAGAATATTTTTGATTCAGTGTTCTAATAAATTATTATTAGTATAAAAACACAATTAAATGTTAATATTTGAGACACATTACTCCTCAGATCAAAGAATGAACCAATCATTAATATTCATTTTTTTTTTTATTCATCATACAACGTACTATCATATTCGGCCATGTCTTATACTACAACACCAAGTATAACCGGTATTCCGACTTTTACTTTTTAATAATAACATATTTTCTAGCTGGCAAGCCATTGCTCCGCCAAGGTCGCTTTCACTTACGAGATGCATTAACTTTACCAAAAGCCTTCAATACATTCCGTAAAATTGAATGCAATAAATGGCATCAAATCTGCCTGTAAACCATCACAAACAATCACAATACATTTTGAATGAACAACGCAGCAGCATCAACATTTACATAAATGCTTTTGTAAATAAAACTACTTAAAATAAACTGCGCAACAAACATTTATACATTTTATAACAAAATACAGTTTACAACTGTATGCTATAATTTACATTTATACATAGAAACAACGTAGCGTATTCACTGGTCAAAACGGCTAATTACTAAAACAGCAAATTAAACAATAGCAGCCTGAGTTCTGACAAGTAAATAAACACACCCAGCAGTCGCACACATAGTCCTGACTTCATACTAAGAAAAGTATTGTGTCGTGGGTATCAGGAACTACGAGAGACTCTCAAACAAATATTTGTGGATTACATAAACATTTGTATAGGAGCAGTGATCAAATCTGCGGCTCCACGTTTCACAACCGTCTACTTGTCCGCTACGTCACATGGGCTGTCTCGCAAAAATGTGAGTGCAGGCGTAACATAGCAGTGCCGAATTTTTAAGAAGTTCATCGTGTAAAGTTTAACAACTGAAGAATAAAAAAAAGAAAATTGTATTATAAACGGCAAACAGTAAATTCATCCTATAATAATAATAAAATTACTATTAGCTTTACTACAACACTTGCATTAACTGGTTTGACGTAAACTTCTTCAAGACAGTTTTGTTTTATAGCAAAAGGTTAATAAATGTTTTGTTGAGGAATGTTCACAATCATTCGTTAAGTTTCACACTTTATGTTTGGAAACATTTATGAACCCTTTTAAATATGGTGGATTGTATCTGAAATGTTTTTATATTTTCCTTCAACTGCTTCTACGGCGGATGTTTCTAAAATGTTAGCAAACGCCTGTGAACAGCGGTGTGAGGGACATTTAGGTTACTTTTTATTCAGTAAGCATTGTATTGGTTTCGTCTCAACCGGCACACTGTCGTATCACTACTTATATGATAAGTATTTATTAGGACCCATACTTTTCAGAAATTGTCATAAATACTGCATTGAAATTTTGTGGACAATGCTGAAAAGCTCAAATGTTTAAATGGCAACATTTCAGAAATTCGAATGATAAAATTTATTTTATCAAGTGTTTCACAGTTGCAAATTATATCACTTCGATATTATGATAGTCTACGATTCAATATTTTGGTCACAGACACAATCGTTGATAAATCCATGAATTAAATTCATAACATAACAACATAACAAACATAACTGTTCAAGTCTCAAATAGTATTTCGGGACACATTTACACATCAATGTTTAAAATAAATGAATAAATAAAAATATTAACATGCTCATGGAGCATATTCAATGATCTGACTAGTGCTTAGTATAAAAATTTTCTAAATATTTCATACGAAGCGTTTATAATACCCCAGCTCATAAATGCACGCGTGATATTTAAAAAACATCCGTGATAGAAATTGGCGAATTTTGAGCCCCTTTTGTGTAAAATATACCTAAATTCATATGAAACCGTTCGATGGGGTCCACCAAGCTCACACTGCATGCCTATTTTAATAACATTTAAAGGATAAAATAAAGTGCTCAAGAAAGCACCGATAGTAGCTCCGGCGATGAAATTATGTAAACTCTGATAAAACAGTTTCTCTTGAGTTGGCAACCGCAGGCGGACCTCGTCACGTATTATGAAAAACATCGCATTCGTGGGACCGTTCCTTAACAATATGGGCGTTAACCCTCGGTAGAACTCTTTGATACCGTAATACCGGGCAATGTAACGGGCCGCGTGAGCAGTATTCGTAAACTTTTTGTGGTATTTTGGATGGATAAGCAACGTTTGTATTCTTTCGAAAGGCATTAATGTAGCTTCGCAACACCCGGCGACAAAACCGGCTATCGTTTTGGCTACATAAGAATTTACTTTCCTTTCACGCAGCGGTTGCAAGCAACTGTCGTATACGCCAAACATGAGAGACATCGACATCGACCTTTGCATCAAAGGAGGCAGCATCCCTCGGTACAGGTACCCGAGGCCTTCCTTCTGCAACTGATTCAACGCGAACGTTGTTTCAACCCCATGCATCATCTGAAACAATAGATAGTTTAACTAAATTTTGTTAAAAATGTTAGGTTAATTCTGGGCTCGCGGCATCTGGGACCGGGGGGGCTGTGGCATTCGGCCAGCCCTGCTACCCTATTGTTACGCCACTGAACTGTTAGGTTGTTAAATGTACTTGATTTTTTGAAAAACAGAAGATAGAGTAAAAATAAGATAAAGAATAGAATCGAGTAAAACTAGAGATGCCTAGTTCAACCGAATTGATCAACAAGTCATACAGTTTTTGTTAATTCAAGTCAGTTGATCAACAAAAACAGTGTGAATACGCTTTAATCAATTGTTGCACGACTTAATGGGCCACGTGCGTTATTTTAAATAAGTACTTTTTTCACTATTTTAAATCACAATAATGACAATAAGTACATTTTTTCATGTCATACACACATTCTCCTCCTTTCACCTGCCCTTATCCCACTCGCAATGGGGTTAACACATGTTACAGAAAGACAGATTTTTGACTTGATTGTTGACTTTAACCCCTTCGGGGACTAAACACCCAGTCCCGAAATAAATATATCGTCGTTGCGCTTGCCAAAACCGCTATGTGTTTTTTGTCAACTTTTCAGGGGAGATAAAAAACTACTTTATTAAATGATTGATGCACTTATCAATAAATTAAAAATGTAGTATGGTGGCAAAAAAAATATGTTATAACTGATATATAAGTGAAATTGATTACATGTACTGATGATTCACAGTATTTTTTTTTGTCATTTTGATGCACATATCAGAATTGTTTGCCGAGAATTTTGCCGAACCATTTCTTACAAGTGAAAATGTTCACATATCAGACTTTTAAGGAACTGAACTGGATACATTAATTCTGTCATGTGAATAACAGAACTGCTGGTGCTAAATTAAAAATATGTATTCACTCAATCTGAGTTCAGTTTGAGGTCGTGGGTTCGATTCCCACCCAGGGCAAATATTTGTGTGATGACCACGAGTATTTGTTCTGTGTCTGGGTGTAATTTATCTGTAAATTATGTATGAATTTAGAAATATATAGTTTATCTGGTGTACATAGTACAAGTTCTGCTTAGTTTGGCACTAGATAATCGTGTGTGAATTGTCTAGTAATATTTTTATTTATTTATTTTTATATTTCAACTGATATTATTGAGAGGGTGAAAAAGATACCTTTGAAATTAAGTAAAATAGGAAGTTAATAAGTATCGAAAAAAACTTTATTAAGGCACTCAGGTACAGTAAAAGCTCTTTGTTCGCGGGGTATACGTTCCGTAACTATGCCGCGAATATAGAAACCGTGAATATGGAATGGTAATTTATATAAGATTATAGGGGATACGTTCCTAGGTGACAAAATAAAAATCAAAATATAAAAAAAGAATTTAATTGAAGTTTTTGACCATATTGATTAACTTTTATCTTCAGGCTTAGGCAATGGTTTAAAGAATTCTGTAATTTTTTCTTGCTTGGTAGATTTAAAAGCTCCTTCAATTCAGACAGATATTCAGCGGTGGCATTAGTAATTTACCTCATCAATTTTCATAATGAAATCACAAAGCTCATTTGTCATTCTTAAAGTTTCACTAAGATTTTTCAAATTAAATGTTACGTTTCGCGTGCTTGTTGAAGTCTCTTCTTCAATGGGTTGTGAATTTAACATTTCCTCCAAGTCTTCCTACATATTTTTGAGTAGTAGAGCCACGCTGTAGACAGTTTTGTCTACAGCATGAATGGGCTGGTTCGACCGGATCGTTACCACTGTCTCACAGAAAACCGACGTAAAGTAACGGCTTGCTGCTGCGTTTCGTACGGTGAGTGAGATAACCGGAAGCCCAAATCCCCTCCCCTTCCCAATCCCTAATTATCCCTTTCTTTTAAGGTCGGCAACGCGCCCATGACTCTTCTGGTAGTGGGCGTACATGGGCGGTGGAGATCACTTACCATCAGGTGCTATAAAAAAATGCTATAAAAAAAAGCAAAAATGGAATACTTTTTAGCAATGTGTATGTACCGGTTAGATCCGCGAATAAAGAAATCTTTAGCCGCGAATATAGGAATTGGGTCGCATTTTTTTAATCCACGAATAGTGAAAACGCGAATGAAGGAAATGCGAATAAAGAGCTTTTTCTGTAATTTAATCTTAATCTAATGTAGGAACATGTTACTTCTGGAGCTTATTATAATTAAAAGTATGCTTAAAGTTAACTTGGAAACACCTACTTCAACCATCAAGGTGGGCAACTTTGACAATCAACAAATTATATAAATAAACAAAAAAATAAAGATATAAAATCACACCAAGTACTAAAATTTCTTTTCTCTTAATAATAAAAAATATTAAGAATCAAACAACATTTGGAATAGTATTACACTTAATATAGGTATCTATAGGTATCTATTTAGGAATCAGTCTTCAGATTTAATGCATGAGGCTGCCGTAGAAGATGTGGTTAGCCTCGGTGCATGTAATTTTTTATGATTGTAAGCTCTCGTATTTGGTCTTCTCTATTTTTCTTGGTGTGTTGTTTACAACACTTTTAGCACTTTAGTGCTGTGAGGTTTGGGTTTGTTCGCATTCTTCTTTTAGGCAGTATTTGCCATTTCTCTGAATGCCGCAGTTTGAAAAAAATGTTTCCCTTTTATACAGCAAGCCTCTGATGTCTGAAACAATAGGATCCCCAGCCTTTTTCCCTGGTCGTATCGAATCCAGCTGACATGTACGATCATAGTTTTTGAAAAACTTGTAGTAGTAGTGTTATATTAATACGAAAATATCCTTGACCATATTTTTTTAGGCAACCCTATTAGTATGTGTTCAGCAACACATTTTATACCCTAAAATATATTTTTCATTCGGTAAAGAGATGGGTGAAGGTCGATGTTACCCGGGATCTCAGACCATGTGCAACAGATGATAAAAAAACTTTCGATTTGAACACATAACGACTTTTGCATTGCCAGAAATTAAAATAAAGAACACATATAGGATTTGTTAAATCGATTTCTAGGCGGAAAAAACACATAATTGTTTTTGTATTCAATGTGGAAAGCGATTTCAAGGCCGATAAACGAAAAAAAAAAATTTCAAAAAAATGCACATAACGAGTTTGGCAAGCGCAACGACGATATGTGGATCACACAAATCGAATCCGCGGCCTTTCGCTTCATAGCCGGCTACTCGCCCGCTGCACCAAGGAAGCCAAATGTGACTAAAATATTTAATTTCACTTTTGATAAAATGTAAGTCATTAATATTTTACACAAACAACAATTAAGAGTATCTAATCTCTCTATCTTCAATAGCGACAATATGATCTACAATCTATGATATGAATTTTATCATATCATTGTCTTACTTATTATTTACTTACCATTTAATTTCATTGCAGATAAATTAACAAATTGAATATAATTTTCAACTATATTCTTAAAACTATGAGCGGTAGAGCCACGCTGTAGACCGTTTTGTCCACAGCATGAATGGGCCGGCTCGGCCAAATGCTCCCTCCCCTTCCCAATCCCTTAATTATCCCTTCCCTTTAAGGTCGCCAACGCGCCTTTTTTTAATTCGAGCACGGCAAAGTGACTGCGCTACATCAGATGGTAAGCGTAATGCAGTCCAAAAAACCAGCAACCACCGACAACAGTTATCGGTGGTCACCAGTCATGCCGGCCTGTATAAATGCTTCTTCCCTCTTCGGAGAGGGAAGAAGCAAATCGAAGGAACGACAGGACAGGCGAATGACCAATACAGGCACATAATACAAGGATGTACCCTTAAACCCGCCCCAACCAACCATCAAGTCATGTCGTAAGCCCCTCGGGGCTGTCGTGATCCTGGAACGCGATCCACACAAGGCGTGTGGATCACTATGGCAGGTTTTAACACCATGTGTACGGTGGTCGCCATCCAGGCGGATAATTTTTTTTTATTTGATTTGATGATTTGATTGAATGACGAGACGAGCAAGGCGCTCGCCTGATGGTAAGCGCTACGCCTGCCCATAAACAGATGCACCATCACACAGAACTTTGAATTACAAAGTGCTGCATGGCACTGAACTGAGCTCGTCATACCGACACATAAGATGTTGAGTCTCATAATGCCCATTAATTTCACTGGCTTCAATGTCCTTCAAACCGAAACACAACAGTGCTTACACACTGTTGCTTGGCGGCAGAAATAGACAAAGCGATGGTACCAACCCAGACGGCCTCTCGCATACGAGGGGCCTACCACCTTGTAAAATATATAAATATCCTACAATAAATATTTGCTGGTGAAATGATTTTTCTAGTATTGTGGGTGTACATGGGCGGTAGAGATCACTTACCATCAGGTGACCCACTTGCTCGTTTGCCGATCTATGCTATTAAACAAAAAACTTGGCTATTAAAAGTATTTCCATTAACTTTATGCAAATTATATTATTCAATTAACTATGTACTTTTAATTATTCCAGCATTATTTGCATAACATTGTATCAAAACATAATATGGTTGAACTTATGTATATTATATATGAAAGGTTATTAAAGATAATGTCAAAAATAGATTTTTTACATCACTTAAAAAAAACTGTACGTTCAGTAAGCAAGTCTTGGCATAGTATGCAACTTTTTTATTCAAAAATACGTGCCAGCAGCTGGCAGGTACATGCACATTATCATCACATACTAGTACAATATATTTATAAGACACCTAAATGACAATACATCCTGTTGTTAATTGTGACACAAGGGGAGTAGACATGAAAAGTCTAGTCTAGCCTATATTATCTATGGTCAGCACAAAAAAATAACATAGTATTATTTGCATCAACTACCTGTCTAAATATGAGTTTGTTGAGTGGATAGCTGATCAGTATGTTGCAGAACGCCGATCCCCCACCACATAGAAACTCTTTCCAATGGTCAGGGAGGGCTGGGGAAGGCACTGGCACAGCCATGTCACATTCATTCATACAACTTCGGTCCAGTAGTTGATGTTTCGACATGTTGTCATTCCCATGGGAATCACATGACATTATGTGGTTGCAGCCATTTTCTGTAAAAAAATAAAATATATATGTTGGTAAGAAGGATAGTACTCCCTTCATTAACAGCACCATCATTTCTACCACTCAATACAATACAAATCAGTCTTATTTATTTGAAAATAAGAAATCACCAACTAATTCAGTTATGCAGATCTCAAACGATAGCCACAAGAGAAGCTCTATCGATACAATGCAACCAATGAATGTGAACAATCCTTTTATAGACTAGGAAAAATAACATGAATCAGATGACCACCATATTAACAAACTATTGTAGGTAGCTTTTAGCAAGTGATAAATGGGGCGCTTGCACCTATATGTTTAATAGATTGTTATTTTTTCTAAGATCTTGAAAGGGATACTTGGCCTTTATTCATATTTAGATTTTAAAGAAAACAAGGGCTCGCTTCACATCTGTTCATTTAATTTTATGAGCCAGATAATTGCAAACCCATTTTAGGAAATACAAATAAATGTGTATAGACAGTGTGATAATTTTGGCATTCTATATTTTATCTGTTAAGTAATATTTACATGGACCATAAGTATTCAAAAGTGACAAATTCATAGAATTTGTCATGCCAAAAGTATATTTTCCTGATTGCAAACAATATATCCTATCAAAGTATTACAATATGAATCATAGAAGGTAAAACCAAATATGTTCCTATCTACACTCTACACTAATATTATAAAGAGGAAAGATTTGTATTTTTGTATGTAATGAATAAACTTAAAAACTACTGGACCGATTGGAAAAATTCTTTCATGCATAGAATCCTACATTATCCCTGATGAACATAGGCTACTTTTTGTCCTGGAAAAAGCAGATCACGAGGGCGGAGCTGCGAGGAAAAGCTAGTACTAAATATATAGTTTCAGTTTAAAAAAAATCAATCATGTGCTTACTAATCATTATAAAGGTAGAATTAGTTTGGACTTTCTTGATCATAGGTGCTTCATCAAGAAGTGATAGCTCAACAGGGAGTGGTATAGAAAGTCGTAGATTACAAACCAGCCCCAAAAGCATGACCATAACCCATGAATAATTAAAATGTAATTCTGACTATCAACACCAACATGGGATTTGGTTACATATAGTTATGGCAATATTTATGCATAAGAATACAAGGACTGCAAAATGTACATTACCTATCCTTATATGAGAAGTTTTTTTGGTTTTAGTTCAATATCTTCTATTTTAAAACACAAAGACTGTAGCTACAATTCAGGTAGTTTTTGCGGAAAAGAATTAAAGGAACATTGAAACCATATAACCTACCGTAGATTGTAGTAGTATTATTTATGACACTTACCTCTGTTTCGTTTGGAAAGATAAATTATGTAAATATTACGTGCGAGATGAATTAGGAACCTCAAATTGTTTCATGCAAATGCCAAAGGTTAGCATCGCTTTGACGGAAGAATAATTATACTGTTGTATTGAGGTTTCCGATGTATCTACCAATATTAATTGATAAATCTAAATAGTTGTGTTTATATTGAAATGGGGATATATTGTGGATAATTGAACAATCGATTGAAAAAAATGAGCCTTGACTGAACCATGCAAAACCATTTGACGTATAAAGTGACGAATGACAGAAACAGCTGACCGTAGTCATGTTCCAGTGTCAAAAGTTTGGGTTATAGTAGGTATTTTAAACATTGAATGTCTGACTAACAGACGAACATTTTTCTTCATAATCATTGTACAGCAGTAGCGTAGTTAAGGGGAGGTGGTGGGGGTGACCTGCCCCGAGTCTTACTGGTTTTGGGGTGACGGATCCGCGTGAAAAAAGTGAACGCCATACTCACATAAGCTAGGTCTACTGCTCGTGTTTTGGTATACACACTACACAAAAATCCATACACAAAACTGTGTTCTGTTTTTTAACGACGTATTTGTCTTTTGCATTTGACTTGGCTTTTAAATGCCATGCTGATTGCGGTTTATCCGTTGTCTGATGTATGCTGATGATGATGACTGTTGATTGTTGAATTTTATACTGAGTATGAGATGTATGTACTCTGTCAAATAAATTATAGTGGGGAAATCCATATCGCAACAAAATTCTGTCGAATTATTTTTTATCAAAAATAAAACTTAAATGAACTTTAAAAAAGCAAAAAGTAAGAAAAAGCAATAACAATCACAAACAAATGGTAACAAATAATGATCTTTTTGAAGTCGGAAAAATGAAAATTTACTCTTAATTATTGTTCTGTGAAGGCTGTATGGGCTAGATCCCTTTGGTTCCCGAATAAAAGAGGAAAATATAATGTAAAAAAAAAACATGTATAATGTATATTGTTCTGCGTCAGTTCTGCGTTGTTCTGTGAATATTTTACCTCTGTTTGCGATTTCTAGTTCCGCTCAGTCTAACTTTAATTACTTCTAATTTCCATTAAATCTTTAATGAGATGGCTGCGGTACTAAAGAAACGAGCTTTAGCTGAATATAACAAGTCATTTCAAGTATGTTGTATGTCACAACTACACTATTTCAGCTTTGATTGATATATGTTTCCAAGTTCTAACCTTTCCAATGCGTACAATTTCAGGATGGTCCACCTACAAAAAAACTACATTTGGCTAAGAAACCACTAATAGGGAGTTCGGCAGCGGCATTTGTAGGATTGTTAGAAAAATGTAAGTCAAGTGACGAAGCATTACAATTTCTGCTGCGTATCTCAGACTGCTTGCAATTCCAAGAGTCTGACGTGGAGGAGGCTATTAAGAAGTTGTCGAAGCATTTTCAGTCGGAGGAAGAGTCTGTTGTGAGAGGGAAGATATTGTGGCTGTTCTGTGACATTGGAATTGAATGTCCATATGCAAATCTAAACAGTTTGATTGATGAAACCATTCATTTAATCAAAAATGAAACATCACACAAGGTGAAAATAATGAATACATGCTTTGTGCATGGCTTTATATAATATATATTATAAACTGAATTTTTAATAAAGTGTAAGCAAATACCGTATCCAATATTTCACTATGAAATTTGGAGTTCATTTAACATTTTGGCAGATTCTTAGCATATATTAATTGAATGGTCTTATAAGTTAATCAATTCTCTGACCTTAATAGAATACAATGTTTTTTTAACTTTTACTAGGTTATAGCCCAAGGCATAGCAACATTAACAAAGCTGAGTAGTAAACTCAGTGATGACAAAATCCTCATGATGAGGCTGGTCGGAGTGGCTAAAGACAATCTCAAAGACACCAGCCACCAGGTCAAGTGTCGTTGCCTGCAACTGATCAGTGAACTGTACCCTATACATCCAGAGTCGGACAGAACTACGGAGATGATTGCTGAGTCCGATGCTATTGTTAAACTACTTGGAGATTATTCAAATGCTGAGGTGATTTTTTTTTATATTCGTACAATATGCATGAAATAACTTGTAGTATATTAGTAATGTATTATACTGGACCAGATGGTAATTATTATTATTAATATGTATTCTAAAAGGTTTTTTTACATTTTTAAATATAGCATTTGTAAAAAATTAAACATTTAAAAATATAAAAAATATCACCCTCCAGTGGCGAGGCCTAGGACCCAAACCACAGGTGGTTAGGACCCCAGTGTGAGGAACCTCCTCACAATGCGTGCCGTGTCCAATAATGCTTTCTGAATCTGGCCCTTGACCCAACAACCAATTGAGAGCCTTTGAAGGAGTTGGTCGAGGCTCTTATTATTATTATTTAGTCATATGATTCTTAAATTATCCATGACTATTTCATGTTAATGAGTAATAAAATTTGTTGAGTTGGAGACCATACTCTTTGTTAACGAAAATGTGTTACAAGTTTTATAATGTCTTTAGGATGCCAGAGTGCGATGTGAAGCATTCCAATCGTTGCTTACACTCCATCAAAGAGGACAAATGTTGAATGCAAACCTGTATGACCATGTGTGTGTTGCGCTCACCGATGATTATGAAATAGTAAGAGAAGTAGCACTTAAACTGATTTGGGTGCTTGGTAATAAATATCCTGAGAAGTAAGTATAGCAATTATATATCTTCTTATATATAATGATTTACTAAAATAATTATATGTACATTATAAGCAATGAAAAATTAAATATTATTTGAACTTAACATTTGAACATAACATTGTCTAGTCTGATAGGAATATTATATATTGTCTTTATGTGGGTTATACCATAAATAGATTTCATTAAAAGTAGTACCATATTTCCAGAAGTATATACATAAACAGTACTAGTCTTGAAGTGTGTACAGAAGATTCATAATTATAGTTCGGTCTCTACAATGTATTTTTTCTTGTGTCCAGTGTAATAAGACTACAAGATGGCGAAACGACTATGCGGATGGTGGACGATGCGTTCGTGCGTATTTGCTCTGCTGTAAACGACTTGTGCATGGGCGTGCGTGCACTGGCGTGTTCATTGCTAGGCACCACGCGGGCTGTCTCGGACCGCTTCCTGCTGCAGACGCTTGACAAACAGCTCATGAGTAATATGAAGGTAAAAAATTTAAACATTTATGCAATACAATTTGACAGCCTCCATGGCGCAGCGGGCGAGTTGCCGGCCGTGAAGCGAGAGGCCGCGGATTCGATCCCCGCACCGAGACAAATATTTGTTTCGGGGTCTGGGTGTTTGAGACCAAAAGTCTCTCGTAGTTCCTGATACCCACGACACAAGACTCGTATCTTACTGTGGGGTCAGGATTATGTATGTGACTGTTTGGTGTATTATTTATGTATTTATAATTATTTAATCTTATTATAAATGCTGTACTGGTATCTTTATACTACCTAAACCCACCTGCATGGGTTAGATTAGCATTAGGGTTATAATTATTGTTTGTCAAATGTATCCCATAATGTAAATGTATACATGATTGTAACCTGTTTTGTGTTTAATAAATAAAAAAAAATTGCAGGAAACATAGAATCATCATTTCATCCGGTTCTCCCCAGGGGGCTTGACCCCTGATCCTAACCCTTTTCCCATCCCTTTTTCCTTCCCCTCCCCCTTGGCCCTTTGGCAGGCTGGCATGATCTTGCCGACCTACGATGGACACATTATTTATCGTTGGTCGACACTATTCTTGGATTGCGCTACACTTACCGTTAGGTGTAGCGTAGTCACTATGCCGAGCCAGGATAAAAAATCACGTAGTGTACATTTTTTTAGAGCATGAAGGTGTTTATTCGTGGGTGCAATTGTTTCAGAAAAAGCGCAGCGCCCACGAGCGAGGGGCGGAGCTGGTGCGCAGCGGCGCGTGGGCGAGCGGGCGGCGCTGGGCGGACGACGCGCCCGGCGCGCTCGTGCCCGGACACCGCGTCACGCTGCTGCCCGCCGGCGCAGCGGGCGCCTTCGTACACGGGCTCGAGGACGAGCTCATGGGTCTGTCATACTGTACTTCTGAAATTACTAAATTCTGAAATTACTAATTACTAAATTTAATTCTGAATTTTGCTGGTGGGAGGATACTTGTATCCGACCGGATAGCGACCACCGTACACTGGTGCTAAAACCTGCCATAGTGGCCCGCCTTGTGTGGGTCGCGTTCCAGGGTCAGCCAGTGTATATCCGGTTCTCCCCAGGAGGCTTGCCCCCTGATCCTAACCCTTTTCCCATCCCTTTTCCTTCCCCTCCCCCTTGGCCCTTTGACAGGCCGGCATGATCTTGCCGACCTACGATGGACACGTTGTTTATCGTTGGTCGACACTATTCTTGGATTGCGCTACACTTACCATCAGGTGTAGTGTAGTCACTTTGCCGAGCCAGGATAAAAAAAAAAAAAATTAAATGAAATGAAAATATTAGTTTATCAATCACTAACTTTTGCTCGCGGCTCCGCCCGCGTGATCTGCTTTTTCCGGGATAAAAAGTAGCCTATCACCCAAGTCACTTCATACCCTGTCTGTATACCAAATTTCATCAAAATCCGTTCAGTAGTTTCAGCGTGATTAACGGACAAACATCCAAACAAACAAACTTTCACATTTATAATATTAGTAGTATGTTGGCAATTCAAATAGCGCTTATGACAAGTCAGTACAAAAGTAAAAGCATATTCTATAGGCATACATCGCGACCAACCGGCAGGGTGTGCTCGTGCAACCGGATAAAATTTGTATTGGCATGACACATGGATTATACATAAAAAGACGGGACAACTTTCTGTGCTATAAAATATTTTGTTACTAATTACCTTTTATTTTGTAGGAGTCAAGGACTCTGTCTTTGAATATTACAGCCCTTTCCCACGGCAACGTCCTGTTTTTTGCAGGTACAGTTTTTCATACTAGCAGTCACACGAGTATCCTGTTTATAGTATCCAGCAAACTGTACCTGCAAAAAATAGGATGTTGCAGTGTGAAGGGCTGTTAGATATATTTGTTTGATTGGATTATTTATTTAACATAAGACACTGTTTAGCTTCTCCATTGTATATTCTTCTATTTAACATTACAATAATAAGTGTATATTATATTTCCCAACAGAGGTTCGTTCCGCCGCCGTGGACGCAGTATGTCAGCTATCAATGGAGAACCCCACGTTCGCGACGACATCCCTGGATTTCCTAGTGGACATGTTCAATGATGAGATTGAGGAGGTGCGACTGCGTGCCATCGACAGTCTCACGCGCATCTCGCACCATATAGTGCTCAGGGAAGATCAGTTGGAGACCATACTGGGAGCTTTAGAAGTAACTACAGTGCTATTGATATTTGTTTTTCCATCCCAGACTCTACAACTAATTATTTTTTCTGAATTAGATATGTCAATAGTGTAATAAAGTTAGTACGTTATATAGATGTTTTATTAAGTGTCAATATCGTTTCGATATATCGAAAATAAAATCGAATTATTTAAGAAAAAAAAAATCGGTATTTTTTTAGCATACCTTACTGACGTGGCTTTGGGAATCTCAAAGTTGTATGGACATTGGATACAATGCAACAGTATTTTCACCTAATATTGTTTTGAGGACACCTAATCATATTTAGAGGTTACTACATTTATGGAATGTTCGTGAACTCGGGCACAAAACTGGGACAGTCCGTTTAACATCCATCCGAGAGAAACTACTACCTTTATTTATCATATAATTCAAATTTCAGGACTACTCAATGGATGTAAGGGAAGGTCTACACAGAATGCTTGGCTCATGTACAGTTGCATCGAAAACGTGTCTCGAAATGTGCATTGATAAAATTTTGGAGAATCTCAAGAGATATCCACAGGTAAGGATATATTAAATCCCAATCAATGTTCTTTTGTTTATATAGTAGAAGAGAATACTCGCAAATGGGTCAACTGACGGTTAGTAAACACCGACGCCCATGACTTCAAAAGGATTCTCAATAATTTGCTCATTTTTATTACGCATCAGGAATCAACAGCAAGAAACAAAACGGCATTCTGCCACCTCGTGTCAGTCACCTGTGAGACAGGACAGTTCAAACCTGGTCATATTATTTTTTATGTTTTTATCCGAGCACGGCAAAGTGACTGCACTACACCTGATGGTAAGCATAGTGCAGTCCAAAAAACCAGCAACCACCGACAAACAATGAGTTTATTGGTGGTCACCAGAGTCATGCCGGCATGTATAAATGCGTCTGGCGTCTTCGGAGAAGAAAGAAGCAAATCGAGGGGCCTGCGACAGGACAGACGGTTAACCGTTGCAGACACAGTAATACAAGGATGTACCCCTATACCCACACCGAGCAACCATCAAGTCATGTTGCAAGCCCCTCGGGAGAACCAGATATATACTCGCTGATCCCGGAAGGCGATCCACACAAGGCGTGTGGATCACTATGACAGGTTTTAACACCATGTGTACGGTGGTCGCTATCCGGTCGGATATTTTTTTTATTATTTGCTTCGTACAGGACAAGCGCTCTACATTCCGCTGTGTGCAACGTCTGGGCAGTTCTCATGCGTCACTCGTTCTGCCGTTAACAACTCGACTACTAGCCGTGCATCCGTTCTTCGACATGCCGGAACCCGATGTCGAGGATCCAGCCTGTATCCTTTACTATAGCGATTGTAGTCGATAATTTGTGACCTTTAATCGAATCATCTTAAGGAAATAATCGGTTAGGTTAGGGAAGTGATGTTGATAGATTCATAGTAGTTAAAATTTGATGATTTTATCTATGGAAAGTAAACGGTAAAACGATGTTTGTGGATTCTATACTTGTAACAAAATGTGTGTTTTTATTATCCATTATTATTGTTACGCCGGTCATTACAAATTATTATTTTTTACGTGATTGATCTGTTTTTGTCGTTAAACAAAACTAAAGGTCGTGTCAGGTCGTTATTACACTCGCTAGAAAATGTCTTGTTGTTATTCAATTATTAACCCTTTTTATCGATTCGATAAAGTAGCTTCGAAAAATGTATTATTCTCACTATCATCTATATCACCCGCAATAAGTGGGAAAGAGACAAATAATCCTTAACCCCAACATAAGACACTTGCGTGCTGATCCTGGTGCTGAACGCTGCGCAGCACTGCACCACCATGCTGCCGCTGTTCGAAGAGCACACCGTCAAGCATTACACGTACCTCCGCGACACCATGCCGCACTTTGTACCACAGCTGCCTATAGGTGAGTCGTATGTCTGTCTCATTCCCTCAAGCGATATGTGTAAGAAATGAGAGAGAGAGAGAGATGGAGAGAGTGAGAGAGAGAGAGTGCGAGATGGAGAGAGAGAGAGAGAGCGAGATGGAGAGAGAGAGAGCGAGATGGAGAGAGAGAGATGGAGAGAGAGAGAGAGAGAGACAGACGCTGTATAACACCGTGACGAGCGCAGTTCAGTGCCATGCAGTGCTTTGTAATTTAAAGTTCTGTGTGGTGTTGCTTCTGTTAATGGGCAGGTGTGGCGTTTACCATCAGGCGAGCACCATGCTTGTCTCGTCATTCAATCAAATAAAAAAAAAAAATATTGTCACTAGGTGACCAGCAATACAGTGCTGAGAAGATCGAAGCTGCCATGGACGATAGTGCGGTGCGCAAGTTCTTCTCGTGTGTACTCCAACATATCGATAACAGTTCATTATCGAACTCTGTACGGCTTACGATGCTGCGCCACGCAGAGGAACAGCTTAACAAGTACGATATTACATTATTTTGATGCATTCAAAAATTGTTACTGGTAGTCAGTGTAGGGTTTTTAGGCACACACAGAAGTACGCGTGTATCCCCGAGAGCAGGCAAAAAGTTGTTGCAGGTAGTATACATAGTACACTTTCATTGAAGGTTAATTTTTTTGGTAAGCAAGTCAGGGAAATTATAAAAAAATATATTTTTTTAAAATGTTAATTAATCATATCCTTGGCCATATTTTTTTAGGCAACCCTGTTGGTATGTGTTCAGCAACACATTTTATACCCTAAAATATTACACTGGCCGACATGATTTTATTGTTTCAAATATTATTGTTTTTTTTTAACAGTTTTATAGTACTGATGGCGAGACCGAACCTAATTTTATCATATCACATCAAATTTAAAAAATAAATTATTTTTCAGAAACTTTTTTGTTTTTAGTAAAAGTGAATTGAATTATTAAGTTTTGGCGCTCATTTTTGAAAATGTACGACTTCTCGTGAGAAAACTTATTAGTTGTAACAGCGACACATCCAGTGACAAGACGCTACTTGAAAATAAGCTGTTACAGTAACATTGTTTACAAAATTTATACTTAAATTAGAGTATTTAATGAAAAAAAAAGAGTGTTAGAATTTTACTTTTGATTTTATTGAATCTCATCAAAGATTTGTGGTTGAACAACATTTTTATAACAAAATGGCTCGAAGACAGTGTAAAAATAATGTAAATACCTTTTGTTACGTTTGTGAAAATTTTATAACATCGTAGAAAAAACAAAATATTAATGATTTTGTGCAAAATGCATATAATGCTTATTTTGGCTTCAAAATACAACTGAAATCCGGAGTTAGTATGTTCGATTTGTGTCGAGCAATTAAGGCAATGGACAAATCGTAAAAAATCGTTACCTATTCGTATGCTTATTATATGGAGAGAGCCAACTAACCATATCAATGATTGCTATTTATGCTGTACGGATGTGAAAGGTATTAGTGCGAAGAATAAAAGTAAAATAGCCTACGCAAATGTTATCTCAGTTACTCGTCCAATCCCACACGGTCCAGAAATTCCAATAACATTTCCAAATTCATTCAATTCAAATTTTAAGATACTTTATTACATAAAAAAAATACGGGTTGCACTCCGGGAGTGCCGACAGAAGTGAAAACTTACCAAACAACATGCGAGAATACAAAATTACGGCAACATGTCCACTCGACATGATAAAAGTACATTCTACTCTCTTCGCGTTTATGCGAGCCTGGTACTTTTTACGGCAACATGTTCCAAATAAGAAAATACCTAAAAAGTTTTTCTTTGTCCAAATCGTCATTTGTTTATTAATTACGGCTACTCGCCATGAAAAATGGACATTCTACTCTCTTCGCGTTTATGCGAACCTGGTACTTTTTTTACGGCACCATGTTCCAAATTATAAAATAAGTAAAAAAAATATCGTCATTTTATTATCAATATCAAAAACAAAATTACGGTAACATGTCTATTCACCATAAAAAAAACGAACACAGTCCGGTCAAAGTCCTGTGAAAGTCCGGTCCAATCCGACTGGTCACTGTGTGACGCCACCTGGGACTTCGAAATTATCGAAGTTCCAGGGAAGTCGGCTAGCGCTGGCTGGTCAGCTGGCCCGCGTGACGTCTCACGGAAGGTTCTCGAATATTCTGGAACCTTCCGCTCGCCGCCGCTCGCGTTACGGAACGTTTCGGTTCACCCTCCCATAAGAAGTTATCACTTCAAAAACCAATAAGTGTAACAGAGTAGAAATTAAATGGGTAACTGCGCAGCTGGTGAAGACGAGTCAGTCGTCACCCCGTCATCGTACGGTGCAACACGCTCCTGCACTACCCTGTACCAGGGATGATATCCTGTACTTCCAAATTAAACTTCTGATCTTAGTTCAACATCGTCAGAACCAAATATACAGCGTCAAGAGTCAATGGTAATTTTCAAACCGTTTTCTAATCAGCCATAGCAATTCACACAAGTGATAATATTCACAACAAGTCACACCCAGGCGTAATTTTATAGGAAAACGAAAAAGAAGTCACTCTAAATGATCCTATTGTAATGATTGTAATTAACATTTCATTTATAAACGTCGAAATATACTTATTTGTAACATAATAAACGATTTTTTCTTAAAATTTTATGATAAAAGTTTTTACCCTTTTAAAAAAAACCTGATGTGATAGAAAAAAATCTGTGGTGTTTCCGTGTTCAGGACACGTAAAATAGCAATTTTTAACACTCATATAAAAACAACGCTCCAAAAATTGAAATTTGTTGGCCTGTGTTATTGTCATCCGGTAAACAGATGGGTGAAGGTCAATGTTCCCCGGGATCTTAGACCAAAAACTCCGCGCCGGCGGTCTACTCTTCCTCCGTCGTACGAATTTCGCTGGCGGGTGGATACTTGTATCCGACCGGATAGCGACCACCGTACACTGGTGCTAAAACCTGCCATAGTGGCCCACCTTGTGTGGGTCGCGTTCCAGGGTCAGCCAATGTATATCCGGTTCTTCCCAGGGGGCTTGCCCCCTGATCCTAACCCTTTTCCCATCCCTTTTTCCTTCCCCTCCCTCTTGGCCCTGGGATGCTACTGCGGGGTCGCCAGTATTCCGTTAGCAGGGACCCCGTAGTTCATCCCAGGAACTTTGGCAGGCCGGCATGATCTTGCCGACCTACGATGGACACATAGTTTATCGTTGGTCGACACTATTCTTGGATTGCGCTACACTTACCATCAGGTGTAGCGTAGTTACTTTGCCGAGCCAGGAAATTTCGATCAGGTCACGTGTCCTGACGCGAGTTTGACATGTTATACTCATCCCGAGAAAAGTGCTCAACGCGGCTAAAGAAGTTTTCATTTCATAAATAGGTTGTCTGAGATGGAGCCGGCGGCGCAGGGCGCGGCGCAGTACACGGCGGTGGCGGCGCGCGTGGTGCGGGCCCTGAGCGCGGCGCTGCACCACGCGCCGCCGCACCCGCCGCCTATGCACGCGCTCAAGGCGCTCACCACTGACTGTCTGCGGTAACTACCTATTAGGGGTGTTGAAAAAATATCGATATATCGATACATCGATATTTTGTGGCAAAACATTTTCACTCGATATATCGATATTTTTTATTAAGTATCGAAATCATATCTAAATCGATATATTTTAAAATAAGAGCCATGAAATGTGAACCATAAAAATTTAGGATGCCAAAAACGTCATCCCAATGTCAAGCCGATATATCGATATTTTTTCTCGATATATAAAATCGATGTTAGTATTTTTAATAATATAAATACGATATAAATATCGTATTGATTTATCAATAACTTGCCCACTTTGTCCTTTCAACATGCCTACTTCTTTCTTCGACATTTCTGTCGACCACCAAACAGTATTTTCTTTTTACGATTCAACGTTTTTAGCCACCTAGATACAATTTTTACGGTAGAAGCCGGCTAACGATCAATTTGGTCATCTGGTGATAAGGGAACTCCACTGCCCATGAACGTCCACAATAGCTGAAGTATCATGGATACGATGCCGACTTTAAAGGAAAGGACAGGGAAAGTAATTTAGGACTTTACACGTAAATCTCACAATATAACATAATAATATATCTCTCCGCACAGTTTACAACACCAATTCAGCGGAGTGACCGAGCAAGAGAACGCTCAGGTGTGGCAACTGGCGTTGCGTGTGTGCGCCGCCCGGCTGTACGCGGCGGCGGTGCCTCTACAGACGGCGCACGGTGCGGCCACACCATGCGGGCCGGCTGCACCGCCCGTCGCGCCGCCCGGCGGGTGTGGGCCCGGCACGTCGGCCACGGCCGCCGCGCTGTCTGCCGTGGCAGCGCTCACGCATCATGCCGAACAGCTGGACAGGATGTTGGCAGCGGCAGGTAATATCGATCAATATAATAATATATTCATATACTAGCAGACCCGGCCACGCGTTGCTGTGGCTAGGGTATATGTTAAATTATATTGTAGTAAACTATTCTACTATTGGATATGTCGGAGTGATTAAAATAAGACACAGATTTGACAGCCGACACTTAATAAATATGTGAGATAATTGTAATAAAATATAATAAGCAACCAATTTGACCATCGTTTAATGATTATTGGAGAATTAGAATGTTTTACCGTTTTGTGTAATATTGATAATTAAGTAATTTATAAATTTAAGTATGTTGCTGATTTAGCTTTACATCGATTTTAATGTGTTACTGATTTGACTTGTTAAATACGTTGCTGATTTGGCTTTACTTCGGTTTTAATTTGTTACTGATTTGACTTTAGTAATTCCACTTTCGAAGTAGGGAGATTGGAAATCCCTCTATATAATATGGCGTCTTGCCATTGAAAAGGTAGTCTAGCTCCGTCCGTGAGTCCAGACAGTAGTGAATTACTCGTTGTCTGTAAATATTGTTATTTATGACCGCGAAGTGTATCGGTTCAAGATGTTGGTGTACTCTTAGTATTGTAACACAGGTGGTTTTTCTGCCGCCGGCTCTTTTCCACCTACAACCTTATTTCCGAGCCGGTAGTAGCTTAAAAGAGTGAATAAACGATATTAAGATAACCCTACGTCGTTATCATTTCATACGCCGTACATCTTGATTACGTCAAGTGAAGAAGTGAGGGTTGTAAAACCCTCCTCTCTGACGCATCTACTTGGAGCTCGCCCCGATAGATACTTACTCAATCCAGCCGATAAATTACCTTACACCGCCATCTGTCTGAATCTTATTTAACTCACAGATAATTAAAACAAATAATTTGGGAAAAAAAATATTGCGACTATAAATTTAGATATAAACTATCCTATCTCCCAAGTTGGATCAAATTGCACATAGGTTGTCGTTTGGCTCCTTTGTGCACATTTTGTTATATGTGTGTTAGCTTGTTTGTAATTATGATTTGCGCAATAGTGACGCATTAGCTGCCAACGTATGTGCGTTGACAGACACGCATAGTCATTGTATCTATAATATAAATTTATAACGTACAGCACTGCGCGCAAAAATATTTTGAAATATTTATACGCACTATAGATGTCATGTTAGTTTTTATAATTATCCGGTTGTTTATTAGTGAAATATAAAATGTCATATTATAATTGCAGGCGTGGAGCCCGACCCGTTCACGATCGCGGTGTTCCGTCACCTATCAATGAACGTTGACAATAAGCCGGCGGCATTAGCGCGCGCGCTGTTGCCACTATTACAATCCGCGCCGCTGCCAACCATACCCAGGCCCAATCTTAAGGTAAAACTGTATAGTATGAAATAGCAGTAATATATTTTTTTGCCAAAATATAGCAACGAGCAGCACGCTCGCTCGATAGTAAGCGCAACGCCTGCCCATAAATAGAAGCAACACCATACAGGATATTGAATTGCAAAGCACTGCATGGCACTGGATTTCGCTCGGCACCCCGATATATAAGATGTTACGTTTTATAATGCCCATTAACTTGGTTTCGAACCTGCCACCTTTGTCTCCACAGTCTGTACCGCTGAGCTATCGCTGCTTTTTTAGACTTGCAATTGAGGCTTCTAGAACCAGAGTGGCCTAACTGCATTATTGATGACTTTTGACCTATTTGTATTTTCGTAATTTAAAAATGTTAATCTACAAGACCAGACCGGCCTAAAATTGGTAACATCATCTTGACATAGATGGCAGTACAAGTCCATTTCGGCCGTGGTTTAAATTGACGAAAATACAAATAGGTCAAAAGTCATCAAAATGCAGTTAGGCCACTCTGGTTCTAGCAGCCTCAATTAGTATTCTAAAATAATAGTGTTACGCAAATGTAGTTGTTGTTGATTGTAGATCCGCATGAGCAGCGCTCGTATAGTGGAGCCTGGCGCGGAGAGCGACACGGTGGTGCGGTTCAGCGCGGGGCTGGTGGCGGGCGTGGCGCTGGAGGCGGAGGTGGTGCGCGTGCGCGACCCGCGGCGCGTGCGCGTGCGCGTCGCCTACCCCGACCGCCGCGTGCACGCGCTGCTCCCGCCCAGAGACCATCTCAGGCCGCTCGACCATCATGATACCAGTCAGTATCTACCATCTACCATCGACAACTGCGCCCGTCTCATTGGATTTTTTTTTTATCCTGGCTCGGCAAAGTGACTACGCTACACTTGATGGTAAGTGTAGCGCAATCCAAGAATATTGACGACCAACGATAAACAATGTGTCCATCGTAGGTTGGCAAGATCATGCCGGCCTGCCAAAGGGCCAAGGGGGAGGGGAAGGAAAAAGGGATGGGAAAAGGGTGAAGATCAGGGGGCAAGCCCCCTGGGGAGAACCGGATATACACTGGCTGACCCTGGAACGCGACCCACACAAGGTGGGCCACTATGGCAGGTTTTAGCACCTGTGTACGGTGGTCGCTATCCGGTCGGATACAAGTATCCTCCCACCAGCAAAATCTAATATATACAACTTGTTCGATCACCCAGGTGCACTTACTTGGAGTACTTTACTTTCACTCGATGTCTCTGAGGTGTACCACACCTACACTCCATTACTTTACCTTCATTACCTTTTTTTTTTATGTTTTAATTTCCACTAATTCTGATATTTGTCAAATGTGTGTTCTGAGTAACTAAGTTAGACACTCAGCATAAAAGTCTTTATGACGCTTTCCACATATTTTGGAATCCACAAATGACAGAATAAATTAGCATATCTATGGTGTGTTCTTTTCAGATGACGACGGCACTCAAAACTTGCGTCTGCTCACAAAGGTTCTCATATCTCATGGTGTTTGGACGGAACCTTGCGGCGTCGATATCTCTATATGTCTAGCTGTAGAAGACGGCAGTAGTCGCGAGCCAGCGCCTCTAATAGAACTGTGTAAGCCGGTGCGAGTCACAGTTGCACCCAAACCGATAAAACGAAACATATAGGAATCACAACCACGACTACCCCAGCCAGGGGTAGTCATAATAAGAAAGTTTTACAAGAGTAAAATGTGATCAAGTATTCTTAATTTAAAATTTTATTGCATCAGGTTCACGCCGGGTCCAATGATTTTATCGTGATAAAGTTTTTCGTTTAGAACTTTTGAATCACGAAATACAGAAATCAAATTAAGAAATTGGAATCTGATAATGCAATGTCTATCGACAAAACATTGATGTAATGTTCTATGTTGTGTAACACCAGTAGGCCCAGTTTATTTTTTTTTAACCAATATACCATACAGTGTCATGTACATTAGACATAGGATTCACAAATTAGCACCTATTAAAATAATGCATTTGAATAAGTTTATACTGTATAAAGTTTATGTATATTTTTTATAAAGGATGTTTTGGGGCTAGTATGGTCTTACAGAGACCAAAAGCATCCACCCCGAAAGAAAGAAAAAAATAATATTTAAATAGAAGAATCTATTGTACTACGATATTAATTATGCGCTTCGGTTATGATCGGTATTTACGAATATAGAATGAATACTTGGCCATCCATTTCACTCCAGACATTGTAAAATACGTAGATAATCTGTAACAGGTCTGTATTAAATAGTTATTACATGTAATAACATGAAATACTAATTTCGGAAATCTTTTTTATAATTTAAATAATTTAATTATTTGTACCACTATTTTCCACTAGTGGCACACTGTAATGAAACATGAGTGATATCTTAATTAAAATTGAATTCAGAATCGGATAAAGGGTTAGGGACGTTGTAATAACTACCCAGTACCCACATAACTGGATTACTCCAATATATTAATCGAGTAATTTAAAATTACATTTGATGACTTATGTATAAAAAGTTTGATTAGCTTTAAGAAAATAAAAACGTTTTGACGTAAAATTTGTTTTATTTACATACTTTTCAATACAAAAAACAACTTGTACATTGTTTCAATGCAAACTCAGAAAGCACCAAAAATAATGAGGATAAAAATAAAATTACAATCACATGCTTTGCTTATAAAATATTTTATCACTTATGGATTAGCAATTAAGTATGACAATAAGTTTATACTGGGGACTAGATAAGGATAAGGCTTTTTTCTAAAATAAGATTTATGTGCATGCGTTGAACGCAATGAATTTTAACACAATATAACGATACGCGCAATTTTGGATGATCCTGAGTGAATAACAATTTTTTAAGCAACCAAAGGAAGGTTTAGAGTCTACACTTCAGACAGTAGGTAAAGTGACTAGCTTCAAGCTGATACAGATTTTATGTGTTGTACTCCCACAACCCGCAATATAAAATCAACATCCTTAATGCTGAAATTAATTACGGAATATGTTGCACATTGTCAAAATCCTAATATATCTCAGTGATTATAGACGTGAACTTATTCTAAATATATTTTTTGTATAATCAGCGTACTTAATAGTAGACCTATTATCTCCAAGAGGATATAATAAGCAGTATACATAAATAAAATAAGTAGTGCTTATCTCTACACCAAATAAGTAAAGAGAATACATAGGTAAAATAGAATTAAAGCAATTACAGCTAAATAATTGTGGCTTACAAAAGAGGTACAATAATTATTATATGACTGATGGCAGGCTATTTCTCTACTCCACTAATGTACAACATAAAAAAACAGCCTTTAGAAAATGCTTTCAGTTTTTAGTTGCTTGTGGCCCCAACTATTAGTATAACATAAGACATTTAGTAAATTTCTAATCTGCATTTGAATCAACCTTAAAATCCAATAAAACACCTCAAAGGACTACATCAACCAAATAAAATAAACAACAGACACAAAATACTTCTCAAAAGAATCATAGAATAAACTCATTGCCATAATAATATTCTGGAAGTACACAACAGTCTATTATTACATATTTATAACCTAACTGTCATCTGTAGCTTCAATAGCTAATAATTCGGAGCGGGCGATACAATTATGTATAAGCTGTTTAACTCCTGGCATCCATGTGCCGACTGCACTTACATGATCCACCATTAATGCCCTGTGAATGTCATCTGCTTTGGTTGGCTCATTATTTTTGAGGCCTGTGAAGAAAACCAAAATTATGTTAGCTGGAGGTTACATTTTTTTTAAATATTGAGTTTGTTCTGGGTCTTCATATTATATTTTAGAACTAATTATATACTTCTTGTTGTACACTTAAGCATGGTAAGGTTATTATTCCTATCTTACAACTACTTTTACAGGGTAGCAACTCTAATGTTATATATTAATAAAACCATAAGACTCCACTTTGCATGCTCCATCTCCACAACCACTGAACCAATTTAGGTGCAATTTTTAATTTTCAATGGTTTATTGTAGTAATAGTTTATGGTAGCTCAGACTAACTTATATATTATGTTTTGTCCCAGCAACAGGTTCAATTCTCATACTGGAAAATATTTTTATGGAGCAATGTTGGGTGTAGTTATTAACACATAGAGTACAGGCCCCTACAGTACCTATAAATCACACAAGCAGACCTGTCAATGAAACCTAGTAATAATTAAATTAAATGCTGTAAATTTTCAACAGCAATGAATGTTGCATAATTATTTTGTTCACATGTTACTAGACTAGATCTGATTTTGTAAGCACAGACCCTGATTATTGAAATACATTACTAAGCCTAACAATAAATACCCAATTTCAGCACTTTTATTTTTCAAGGAAAAAGATTATATAGCAAAATAAAAACTTACATGACGCCAAATCCCTCATCTGCAAATATATATTGTTATTTAACTTCCCGTCAGTCCACATATTTTCCATGATTGATATCCGCCTCTTAATATCGTTTGCTTTAGCTCCTAGTTCACTGCTGCCTTCTAGCAGCTCTAAAAGGGAATCTTTTACCTCTCTAAGAATATTCTCATTGTCCACTTGAATATCTTCGGTTTGATGGCTAAGACTATCATGGATTGGAGGCGCAGAAGGCACGAGCGTAGGCATCGGTGGTAAATTCACTGGCGGCGGCGGTTGTACGGGAGATGACGAATTAGATAAAGGAAACGCGACCCTTTTGTTTAAAAAGTTTCTAGGCCTCCCAGGTGTGGTTTGCTGCGCATTATAAGAAAATTTCGGAGGATCGTTCCAACCTGGATCGTATGTACCTGAAAGAGAAAAACGGTAGTTAATTCTATAACATATGTTTTTGTTTAGAGCTTTAGCTATGATAGTGTCAAGTTTCTGAAGACTTGCACGATTTAAATAGATATTTTCACAAACCTTTGGCACTTTGATTAGACGTTGTGTTGCAGTTGTCCATTTTAGTAATTAATCAGAATATTTAGTTATGAAAATTAATAAATACAAAAATGTGAAATTGAAAGTAAAATAATCTTCAAAGTTCAAACTTCAATGAAATGTCACTTTGAATTACTGCAACAAGCATGATTGATTCGGTCTTTTGACTTGAATCATGTAAAAGTTGCAAACTTGACTTAAAGTTTAAAAATTAATACATAATTACATCATTTAATTTATTATTAATTAGGTTTTATTACACTCATTGTTTTTTAATGATCCGGATCCCTATGATTGGTTGTATATCGCCGATCGATAGATTGTATTAATAATAATGTACTATGTGGAATCCACATTGTGGATTGTATTGACGATCGGCTGAGCCACATAATACACATGAATAGTCAATCAAATGATTGATTGATTGAAGTATGGGTCGTAAACCCAATACTTGAACGAACGGATCATTGAAAATAAATGATTGACAAGGACTTGTTGGAGGACGTTGCGACTAATGAATAATCATTTATTTCAATTCAATTGAAATAATAGTTGAATCGAATGACTCAAATAATCGAGTGATGAATGCTACATTGTTTTTTGGCGGGAATTCTGACAGTGCAATTCATCGCTTATTTTAATTTATTTCATAAACTAGTTTAGAGTTGTGTTTGTTGTATAAAAGTGGTGTGGATTTGTTCAATAAACATTAACGGTGATGAACAGTGTATGGAAACATTGAAATAAGTGAATTAAGAATCGTACTGAAAGGAGTTAACACCAAAACTCCGACAAGACTTTGAAATCGACCGCACCCGTGTTTCATCGTTCTTGTAATAATACTTGAGAATAAATTATACTTGACACTGGCTAAATGCATAATACTGCGAAAGCCATAAATAAAAAATAAAAAAAAGAAAGAAAGAATGCTACATTGTCATTCATTTGTCACTTGTCATTGTCAAAAGTCAAATCCAAGGTGTATTTTAAACAGAAAACATGGGTCCTGGTATAGTTTTTAATATTCTTATTGCGTTATTCTTCATAACATTACAGCTGTACATTTGCCAAGGTAAATATAAACTGAATAAATGTAGTTCTAAATTATATTTAGGGTACTTTTAATTCATGAAGATATGTATAGCGGCGTAACAATTACGTGGCCTTATGCTATGGGAGGATTAGAAACGCATACTTAGAAAATAAAATTATTTTATACGTTTTAGGTGCGAAGTCGGAATTTGTCACGTGTGGCACAATATTGAAATTAATAAACACGGATTTGCGCCTCCGACTTCACTCGCACGATGTCAAGTATGGGTCGGGCTCGGGGCAGCAGTCTGTCACGGCGGTCGAAGTTTCCGATGACAGTAACAGCCACTGGCTCGTCAGGCCGGTGATGGGGGAAACATGCAAAAGGGGGTAAGGTTTTATTAATAGTTTTCTTTCCTGTAATAATGTAATCCATGGACAAGAAAGAAATTCATACCTTTATTGTTGTGGATGGGTGGTCTGGGTATCTACCACAGCTTTGTAGGACATTATAGCCAGTGCTATTACTGGGCATTATGTCTGTTTATTAATATTTATAATCTTATTAATATTTTATGTCTCAGGACGACATACGACTTGTATAAAAAAGTTTATTTCTAACCCCTGGGTACTATAGCCACATGGTTAACACAATCAGTTACTAAAGTTTGTATTGGTAATATATTATCTGTTTTTTACAAAAAGTTTGAGTGGTTTTTTGAGTGGTAGAGCCACACTGTAGACAGTTTTGTCTACAGCATGAAGGGGCTGGCTCGACCGGATCGTTACAACTATCTCACAGAAAACCGACGTAAAGTAGCAGCTTGCTGGTGCGTTTCGTTTGAGTGAGATATCCGGAAGCCCAAATCCCCTCCCCTTCCCAATCCCTAATTATACCTTTCCTTTAATGTCGGCAACGCGTCCATGATTCTTCTGGTGGTGGGCTACATGGGCGGTGGAGATCACTTACCATCAGGTGACCCACTTGCTAGTTTGCCGGCCTATGCTATAAAAAAAAAACGTAGCGCCTGGTTGATTCATTATCTAAGAAAACAATTAGGGATTTCATAGAAATTTGTAAGTTTTGATTGGCTGTTGAATTAATTTTGTAGGCATTATATGAGAAGGGACTTCTTGAAATTCAACCCCTAAGGGAAGAGAATAATTTGAATAAATTGTATGTAGGCAAAGTCACAAACCAGTTAATTAGCATTGTAAGCATGAGAATTGTCAAGGCCACATTTAATCATGAATGTTTTATATCAGAATTGATATGTTTACATATTATATTCTGAGCAACTGACAAACTAAACATAAAACATAACTTGATAGTTTTCAAATAAATTAATAATTTGTTTTATTGTTTTTTAACATTTTTGCTCAAGATTGTTTGACTGTCTCAATAAATCCAGTTAGCAGACATTTAGTTACTTTTGTAATATTCTTATAGTCATCTATATCATTAGTTTAGATGATGATGTTAAATAATATTCTAAAAACTCATATCTAAGATTAATTAATGAAACATTCCAGGGAACCAATCAAATGCAACTCAAACATCCGTCTACAACATATAGCAACCAAAAAGAATTTGCATTCACACTATTTCACATCACCTCTATCTGGAAATCAAGAGGTATCATGTTATGGTGATGATGATGGTGAAGGCGACAGTGGAGACAATTGGACTGTCGTGTGCAATAATGATTATTGGAGGAGAGATACTCCTGTCAAATTTAAGCATGTGGACACTGGGGCGTAAGTATTGTTTAATGTTGGTTTATACCCAATCATTTTTACTATCAACATTGGCGAAATCACAGATACACGGTGGAGCCATACCCAACAAAAAGAAGAAGAAGAAGAATGTTGGTTTATAATTAAATTCTGAAGCATTTTTGCATCTATACAGAGTTTTCACTTTGTAACTCCTATGGTATGGAAGTACACATACATATTATTATAAATAAAATGATTTGGCATATTATATTTGGAGTATAAATGGGCCACCAACATCTTAGGCCCAAAGCCAACCTCACCTGCATATATACTCTGCTGATTAACAGATGAGGTAATGGCGAAATTCAGTTTCTGTTGCAGATTCAGAGTCAGACAGCATGTTACTCACATCAAAGAGAAATGAAATATTTCCAGAGTTTTGTGTTCAGTAATGTTAATCTTTGACTAATCAAGCCCCTAAAATCGAAATCCCGGATCTGCAGGTGCCAATTGTCGTAGGATATAACTTTTTAAAGCTATGTAATATGTTACTTGCAGATTTTTGGCGGGCTCGGGTCGTACATTCGGCCGACCTATCAGTGGGCAAGGGGAAGTTGTAGGCGTAACCTCTCAGTATGGTTCGTATACGGATTGGCAAGCTAAAGAGGGTCTGTTCATCCATCCAGGTGAATTACTGCCACACCAGCATGCAGTGCACACTGAGTTATAATACACCATACTCCAAATGTAGTACATTGTGATAATTTTGTATAATATTAATTTATTAAGTGAGACCTATCCTGAGGCGACAATTTCGTTTCTCAATGTCAGTCACCTACCGTGTTTTCTATTTGATGTAGTTTTGTGTTAAATAGAGGTAAAGGAATGATTTGTCGACAGTTCTCATGCTTCTCTATCAACTTTGTCGCAAAGGCTGTTTTCACTAAAATTGTTCACTATTTAAGACTATATTTACTACTAACAATATCTGGGTAAGGCCGTAGTTTTTTCCACTTTTGTAACATAAAGTAAAAAAATAAAAGTAACATAAAAGCAACATAAT
Source organism: Amorpha juglandis (assembly GCA_949126905.1). NCBI lineage: Eukaryota > Metazoa > Arthropoda > Insecta > Lepidoptera > Sphingidae > Amorpha > Amorpha juglandis. The sequence goes on from OX421368.1 coordinate 5,685,601, forward strand.
TTATAATACAGGTACGAACATAACGAAAGATTAAGATTAAGGTACTTTTCCCGAAAATTAAACATAAGTTGTGCTACTGAGACGTAAAAGTTTATATTACAGGTAACATAAAAGTATCATAAAAGTAACATAAAAGTATCATAAAAGCGAAATATTTTTGATGTAATTAGCTTATAATTTCAAAACTAAAAAGATTTGCGACATTATAGATGTTTTCTCGATAAATATAAGCTATGTCGCCTAAAAAAATAATACAATGAACATAAACAAGTGTCTACTTACCTTAAAAATATCACAAAACTGTTTCTGAATTTCACTGACGAAACTGCTTGTGCACTGTTTGAAACAATCCATAGGCCACAATATGGCGACTTCTTTTTCTTTTTTTTATTGTTCTGCTTAGGATTGCCCGTCTAATTTTACATATTCTTCGAATACTATTCAAAGACTTCATTTACTTACCAATATTGGTAACATAAAATAGTAACATAAAAGTGTAAAAATTGATGTCCTGTTTTAAAACTGGAATAAAAAATAAATAAACGCACTTTTAAAATAATGAAATAATGGATTTAATTGCTCCAACCTTGTGATTTTACATAAACTAATAATTATATGGCTTACTTAACAAAATATTCGTAATTTTGTCAATTTACTATCTGATGAAATTTATGTTCATCTTATTTTTGTATGAAAGCGTAAATCCTTAATATCGTTAAAATTAAATTATATAAAAACTGTTATAGTTACAGTTAATTCGTAAAAGTTGTTTTTACCCTAAAAACTAATCTACAGGATAAAATTATCAAAGCTGGTAAAAAGTGTTAATTGTTTATGATATTAATATGAACGTGACTGGTAATGAAAAAGTGGAAAAATCTACGGCCTTACCCATCTGTTATGTTAATCAGTTGTCATTGCAATATAATGACAAACTATTAAATGTTTGTCAATATAGAGAAATCTATTAGTAAATTACTCATGTTTCATAGTTGTCATATACTATGCCATATTATGCAAAAAAACATTCTCGTCACGGTAGGCGATACAATTACTATAACTAAATGGTGCATTGTTCAGTATTCACTCGGCAATAATAATTATAACAAGTTCCTTATTATCCCAAATACAACTGTATTCATTCTATACTATTATTTTTATAGATAAATTATATAAAGTCAGTGTTACATTATAAAATCAGTGGATACAAATCCATCACACAAAAATGCACTGTTATGTTTCAATTTATTATTACTTTCGTTATAATACCAAATAAAATGTTGAAACAAAAACAAGTTTTTTTAATTATTGTAACTTTATTGTCAAATATGTAGTTAATGTAGATATATTACACGAGTTAACAGCGCTCTGAGAAACTTCCAAGTTACAAATACCGGTGCTTCAACATCAATCATGGTAATACTGATGTGTACATTCATATTGCTAAGAAAAATCAAGATTTATAGAAATACATACAAAAGATAATTTTTCTGTCTCCAAGAAAAATACGTAAAATATTATGAAGAAAATTAGCAAAATGTTTGTTTCCCATACGATTTTACCGAAGCACACAAACACGTTATAAAAATATAGTTATAAAACTAAATAAACAATTCGAAACGTTCATGTAAAGGCACGCACCCCAGCCCCTCAGTCTTGGTGCACATTACTTTCACTAAGATACAGCTCAGAAACGAAAAGATATAACTAAGATTTATCTTATATAACATGAACCACGAACGTAGCCGAAGTCATAGGGAGAAATAATCGAGTTTTAATTTAATAATCAACCAATACGGAACTCATATTTTCTTTAAGTGTAGCGTAAAACACAGGGCTATTGCATAGAAATGCGATGTACATTTAATTATGAAAATATAAGTTAATAAAATTGATTTTCTGGCAATATACTTTAGAAATCGTGGTAAAGCTATTATTTAAAAGGCGCTATATTCATCGCCTTTTACACTAAATCTACGATTAGTAGGAGAATAAGTAGCGCGAGTTTGTACTATCGAATCATATACAGTACTTCAATTAGAGTTAAGCGCTTCGGAAATATTTGTTTCTAGTATTTAAATACATGTGATATACATAATCCTGTTCAAACTTATATCATGTTCTTATTTTTCCCTTAAGTGGTTATCCAGGCGCGCATGACTAAAAAACGGTGATTGCCGAAGCGTGTAACCTAAATTGTATTAGTTCTGTTAATCCTTGCGGCGTTATAATAATATGTAGATACACCACAATTTAACGGCTACATAATTTGTAAGAAGCATTCAAAATCATTTGATAACAATCAAATTTACAATCACTGCCAACCAACTCATTAAATATTGAACACAATATTAAACATTGTTTTTGTGTGCGTTTCCTATACCCCCTACTAACTGGTCCTGCTCAAAAAAAAATGCCAGGCGGCATCATAATCAAATTCATTTAATTAAATATTATGTACCAAATCCCCAGATATCTGGTGCTGGCTAGCATAGTTTGTTTGCTAGTACACTGTTTAGTTTCTCCAGTGCATATGTGAGGTTGGTGTAAAGCTTCTTATCACAGCCATGCTCCTCGACGGTACTGAACCGGAACGTTCTGAAGTTCTTTTCCACATCAATATATGTGACGGCTTGCATGAGCGGGCACAGTATAATCTTTGTGTGGTCTTGGAAGTTTATCTGTGTAATAAAAGTATACATTATAACAGTGGCCTATTATACGCGTAATATTATTTGGCTGGGCTGAAGAAAGTTATTTAACTCGCCCTCTACGCCTGTCGTTATTTAATCTGATGTCGCTCGGAACAACTTTAGTGTGGTCACTCATACAATGTTTTTCTACCAAACTTACAATTTATTAAAATTAAACTTAAAATTTATATTTAAACCAACACTACAGGACTGTACCAAAACAAAATTATCTTTACCTGTAAAGTGCCATTAGTCAGGTACATAATGACTGCTAGTGTTGTTCTGAACCACTGGTGTAGATGTGGCAATCGAGACAAGCCGTCGCTGTCTCTCACTGGAACTGACGCACCTATAGAATCATAAAACTTTTGTAAAGTATATAAAATTGTATTCAATGTTTTTGTATAGTTTACGAAATTCAAATATTTTTTGATTTATTTTTTTTGTACATATTTTTCATACATAATCTGTAATCCCATAATGTATATTGTCTGGTGATAAAGTAAGTTGCTTGTTTGGTCACATATGCTATTAAAAAATATGTATCTCTGGGGCCTAGTGCAGATGAGCCTTGAGAAGACAGTGTGACCAATTTCTTCGCAATCTTCCAGCACGAGGACGGGTATTACAGTGAAGAAGGGTAACGCGCGCAATCTTCTATTAACCGTGCAGCGACAGCATCACGTAGTACCTCACTTCCACCAAAGTCAACTCTAAAGGCTTCGTCAAACAGAAAGCGTACTTAGCGCGCGACAGGGCGCTAAACTGACGTCGCGCTATGACGCCGAGTTGTGTTGTACTATTATAGTAATATACCGTCAGACAGAGCGCCAGCGCTAGGCCTACGCGACGCTCTGTCGCGGCGTTAGGACGCTTTGACGTCGGGCGTTGTATTTTTTTACAGATTTTATTTTAGCGTCCGAGTGAATGTGCACAATGACTGAAAAATTGATTGAATTAGTACGAAAAAACCCATGTTTGTACGATATTAAGGATAATTGTTATAAAAATATAACAATAAAATTGAAATTTCCCACAATTTCAATTTAATTGTTATATTTTTAAATCGGAAATCAGATAAATCAAACGGGTAAGACCTCGATAGAGCATATAAAAGTAATAATTCTTCCACATCTGTATCACTCGACATCTTATCAATAGAAATTGCGCTTTGGCAAATGGTACGTTGCGTTAAGGAGCGTTGCGCTCTAGTCAAGTGTGACATGAAAAGAGCGCGACGTTAATACGCGGCGCTTTAACGCTATTACGCAGCGCTAAGTACGCTTTCTGTTTGACGAAGCCTTTAAGACGGTCGCGTTTTGGACACAGCCCTACAGATGGATTTAAATCCTGTATTATTCATAATACAAAATAACAAAAGCGCAATGATATTTACCTGCTTTCATGAGATGTTCTGTCATATATCGCCTAAAGTATGTGAGCAGTTTCATTTTTTTCTCGAGTTCCTGTGGATACGTACGCATTGTCATGTACTGCTCTTGCCCATTTCGGTTGATGTAATGCACATTCCTGCAAATAAATTACGTCTGAAGTTATTCATGGTATAGTGCCACTTCCGTTTCAGGCCAATTTGTAGTACATATTCGTAAATGAATCTTCTTGTATCATAAGTTTGTGATTCTTTGCATTATTTTTTTAATTAATATAGGTTTATTGGGAAGTTATCTTGGAATGCCAAATTAATTTAAAATTAATAACAGTAAACTTTTAAAGAAAACTCCCCAGAGGGGTTGACGTCAGACAGGCGGCCGATCGTAAACACTACAAGGCTATGTATATGTGTTAAAATTCATGTTGCGCTGTGCCGACCCTACTGAGAGTGGGATCAGGGCAGATGGAAGAAGAAAAAAGACCAATACAATACGCGCAAGGAACTTGGCTACGTTGTAGTTGGTTCCTTCATTCGCACTAAGGTTAGCTCTTTTGCCTCTGAATACAATACCTGCAACCCTGCCATGACTAACCTCAGGCTGGCCAACTTATTTAGTGTGTACTGTTATACTAAAGCTGTGAATTAGTGTTTAACAAATTTATAGTGTAATCTAAAATGTTCGAGATTTTTATATTATTATATAACTTAATTAAGTCTAAAATCACTCCAGCCCACTTAGCATAAGCCCTGGAGATATTTTGCGCGCGAGAGTGGAAACTTTGTTGGTATAGCGTTCCCACAAAAGAGATATAAAAATAGCATGAGAAAAAGATAACATTATCTGGTGGTGTCAATACCGGCCCAGCATTTTAACTCCCATAGCCATTTAGAGATACCCTATATACCTAGGACGATAAAATTATCTCAAGGCGTTATATTAAGCATGCCATTACCAGGATATATAGTGAATTCAAAACTTACACTCCATTAGCAAGCATGATAAGTTTGGTTGTGTCATTGAACATGACGCCGACGCTCTCGTCGCACAACTGGTAACCGAACCCGTACTTATCGCTGTAGTCCACCCATTTGCTGACCCATACGAGCGGCTGGGCGGCCGGATCGCCTAACTCGTCTGTGAGACACTCTGGGCGACACTTCAACTATGACAAATAATAATAAAAATTAATAACATAAAGATATACATGCATACACTCACTAGCCAATATTGAGAAAAAGTTAGAAATATAAGTGTTATATTGTTTGTAAATTGTCAGTTTGAAATATAATTATATACATTAAAAACCATAGGTCACGGATAAGATAGTAGATCTGACATATACGTCGATGTATATTAAAACCAAGCGTGACAATTTTTAATACGTAAATTGAAGTTTCTATCGCGGTGCGCATAGATTATATAGTGTGCATTGCTTTGAATGTTGCACTTAATCACAACACGCGAAGGAAGTACATACACTTGCGATGTACGTGAATATTACACATTGAAATAAAACTAATTTAAACGGATTTTATCGCGGCAGTCCACCCCGTGACCACGAAGGCTGAAAAGCTTTCGGAACATCGGGACCAAAATTAATAAAAAACCGCGATAAAATCCGTTTAAATTAGTTTTATTTCAATGTTACTTTAAGTATAAAAAATTCTGAAATTGACATCAATCAAACATCAATATAAAATAACAATTGCATTGTGCAACGCCACTTTTGGGATAAATATGTAATGTATTGCTGATTCAATCCGATATCAAGTATAAAATCCAATACAGTTAACATGAGTAGTATTCAATAAGTATACCTTGTTAGTGAGCAACGCTGCAAGTTGGTCTCGTAGTGCGATGAGGTTCTGTGTGTGCGAGGGAGGTTCGACGGAGCGCGGCTCGGCGGGTATGGGGTCGCGCTTCACAGGCGAGTCCACCGCCATCGGCACGTTGTCTGCACATCACAGATTTTATTTTATAACATTTTGCGAGTGGTAGAGCCACGCTGTAGACAGTTTTGTCTACAGCATGAATGGGCTGGCTCGCCCGGGTCATTACCACTGTCTCACAGAAAACCGACGTAAAGTAGTGGCTTGCTGCTGCGTTTCGTATGGTGAGTGAGATATCCGGAAGCCCAAATCCCCTCCCTTTCCCTATCCCTAATTATCCCTTTCTTTTATGGTCGGCACCGCGCCCATGATTCTTCTGGTGGTGGGCGTACATGGGCGGTGGAGATCACTTACCATCAGGTGACCCACTTGCTTGTTTGCCGGCCTATGCCATAAAAAAAAAACATACGCCGGCAAACAAGTGACTAACCTGATGATATAGGTATGAGATCCTCCGTATATGAACGCTCACAATACCAGAAGAATCATGGACTAGTTATAATATAAGACAGCCTCCGTGGCGCAGCGGGCGAGAAGCCGGCTGTGAAGCGAGAGGTCGCGGGTTCGATCCCCGCATCGAGACAAATGTTTGTGTGATCCACAAATATTTGATTCGCGTCTGGGTGTTGTGTGACCGAAAGTCTCTCGTAGTTCCTGACACCCACGACATAAGACTAGTATCTAACTGCGGGGTCAGGACTATGTGTGTGACTGTTGGATGTATTATTACCATTAAAAATTAAGGCATTGGGAAGGGGAAGGCGGTTTGAGCCTCCGAATATCTCGTTCACCGTACGAAACGCAATAGCAAGCCGCTACATTACGTCGGATTTCTATGAGACAGTGGTAACAACACAATCGAGCCGGACCATTCATGTTGCAGACAAAACAGTTTATCGCGTGGCTCTAGTGGAAATTAAATATTTAATCGACATTGACCTAATTACTATAATATATATTTACGCAGGTAATCACAAACATCACTTAAATGACCTATTTTATGCGTAGATATTTGTATACGCGGTTGGTCAGTTTTCGGCGATAAGTAATAATTAACCAGTCGCCTATAAACAAATATATGCTTATTAATAGGTCACGTGTGTTGTCTGTCAATAGAGCCGCCGTAGATAGGCTTGTGGCAAAACCCGACGGTCACTGTAAGCGAAATCTATAATGGTTTTTAATAAGTCTGCGTCTCACGAAATTGTGATTGCCCAACTTAGAATTTGAACCCAGGGCCGCACGGTTTCTCAGCATAAGTAAGTTGCTATTGAAACAATGGACGATTCAAAGTAAGTTGTCACTGGACCAATAAGCGATTCTAAGTAAGTTGTCTCTGGACCAATGGCCGATTCTAAGTTGTCACTGGACCAATGAGGTTATATTTGTTCTATGCTTACCATTAATATTGACTTCGTTAAGCGGCCGGCGGTGCAGCGCCATGCCCTCGAGCTGGTCGGTCCTGGGCGCGGTGGTGAGACACGAGAGCGGCAGCGCGGCCGGCAGGATGCCCGACGAGAAGAACTCATGCTGCAGGAGTTTATCCACGGACGGCCGACGAGCCGGCACCGACTGCAGCTGGAGGACTATCATCGACGCTGCCGCTTTACGGAGTGACGACGGGATCCTACGAGAAAATGCCAGTTGTAATACCTACATCCGCCTAAAAAGTGTATAGGTAATAAACGATGGCGATGACGTAGCCGGAAGTGGCGTGGACTGCCGAGATGCAAGTCGCAGGTTCGAAACCAGCCCCCCCAGGGCACACTATGGCTTTTTTGAAGTTACGTGTGTATTCAATAGTTAATTGTGAGTGCTTTAACGGTGAAGGAAAACATTACGAGGAAACGTGTACCTATCCCAGAAAATTATTTCTTTCAACAAATTTAAAATATACACATAATAATTAATCCACCCAGCAGTACTGAACTCTAGAAGAACCTATACCGGGGGTATCAGGAGCTACGTGGGTCGTACGGTCCGACGACACCCAACTTCATAACAAATATTTGTAGATCACGCAAACATTTGTCTCGGATCTTTGGATCACTGTCATTGGTCACGCTGTCTAAATATTATACTTACAGTTTTATAATGAACACACATTATGAATGTCGCATACAATTTGAACATAACAGGTCTTGACAACGACAATGAAATGATGAATTAAAAAACAACACATATTTTGAAGAAAGTTCAATGTAGTCCAGATATAAAATTGTACTTGTTGTATTGTATTGTACAATACTCTTTATTGCACACTTAAAAGTATGGGTGATATAATGGGCGGTCTTATCGCAACCGGCGATTTCTTCCAGACAACCAACCTTAAATGTAACGATAGCTAAATTTACTTTATAAGTTGCAATTTGCTTTACGACTATGCAAACTGGACATTAGCTCCCAGTCCTTTTGGGTTAAATTTACTATGGTCCAGTCATTTTAGTAAGTTCACCTCGGAATCCGAGATACCCAGCTGTTAAGTCTGTAAATACTTGTATATTGACACCCTAAAAGTTGTCTCAAAACCTACATATGGTAGGGTGTGCGCAACTATTAAATTTCAAGGTCAAAGGTCACAAAAATCGCTTTTTTTGTAAATATCTCATTTCCTATGGGGTTTTTGCTATTTGTATCCATTATCAATATTGTAGATTACAAAATTCTCTACAAATTTTGTTTAAAACTTTTTTTCATACGGTGAACCGTTTTCGAGATAGAGGGCGGAGAGCGCGCGGTCACAAGTACGTCATTTTGAAAGTTACATGAACGAAATTTTGTATTTCGGTTATTGACGTAAAATAAATAAATACGTGTTTCAGGAATTTTGGAAATTTTATTTAATAAGGGATGAAAAAGGGGGTGAAAGTAAATGCGAAACTGAGTTTGTTTGTTACGCTTTCACGCCTAAATCACTGAACCGATTTTGATGAATTTATCTACAGAGACAGATGGAGCCCTGCAGACGGTTACAGGCTACTTTTATCCCGGAAAATGCTGTTCACGCGGGCGGAGCCGCGAGCAAAAGCTAGTATAACATAATAGTTAATAAAAATTGACAAATATTTATAATCATTGATTTATCGATAGTTCATCAACTATATATGGCGCGTTTTCGACCGGAGGCACCGTTTGACCTGAAGTGATCCTGTGACCGCGCGCTCTCCGCCCTCTATCTCGAAAACGGTTCACCATATGAAAAAAAGTTTTAAACAAAATTTGTAGAGAATTTTGTATTCTACAATATTGATAATAGATACAAATAGCAAAAAAACCATAGGAAATGAGATATTTACAAAAAAAGCGCAAAAAAACGATTTTTGTGACCTTTGACCTTGAAATTTAATAGTTGCGCACACCCTACCATATGTAGGTTTTGAGACAACTTTTAGGGTGTCAATATACAAGTATTTACAGACTTACAGCTGGGTATCTCGAATTCCGAGATTCTTACCTAATTTAAGCTAAAATGACTGGACCACTAGTACTTACAATTTTAATGATTAAACTGACTATTATTGGAGAATAATACTGTAAATTTTGTATACGTAATAGGTCCGTTTAATTATTTTGAAAAATGAGGAACGAACGAGCGAACAACGAGACAAAAGTAGCAGGTTCGAACCAGACCCAAGAGCGTCACCTCTGATTTTTAAAGTGTATAAGTCTTTGTTAATCATAGATTACTTTAATAGTGAAGGAAACATCGTGAGGTAATCTGCATATCGTAGAGTTCTCCACGAGAGTATCGAAGGTGTGCATCTGCAACCAACGCGCATAAGACGTGGGTGTCGGGCTAAAGCCTAACCCCTCTCATTAGTAGAGGACCGTACCCAGCAGTGGGACAATATAAAACTGGGCTGATATCATTATAGTGTCATTTTGATTCAAAATAATTCAGTGGATTTTTTATAAGAACACTTCCGAAATGTGATGTAGCTACTTCTGCTACTGAATTTCTTAAAGTGAGATATCCAGAGGCCCAACTCTCTCCCCTCTCGATTCCTTGATACCTTTCCTTTAAGTTCAGCAACGTGTCCATGATTGTTCTGGTATCGTAGGGGTTCATGGGCGGAGATCACTTATCATCAGGTGAGCCATGCCGGTCTATGCTATAAAAAAATTGTCGCTCTACCATTAAAAAGGATTTTTTCAGACTCAAAACAAAGTCCTTTTTAACAGGGTTTAAAAAAGGCGGTATTGACTGTCACATTTGAACTAAATGACATGTTACATAAAGCACGTGTAACACACAAAGCTTCATGGTGTGAACACCGTCACCATAGCATAATATTTGTAACCACCTGTAACGTTGATTGACAGTGTTATCGTTGACTATAGCCTGCGCACAACGGCTGCCCAAACTGTGCCACGGGCCGGCGAGACAAGCGCTCAATGCTAGATATACGCCCTCGCTATTTGTGAACACAAATTGTCTCAATTATTCACAATAATACAGAATTTAGGTCATGTCTTAGGAGATTGATGACATTAATGTGAATGAAATCCTTCTTTTGATTTATTAAAGATTTGCCTGAAGAAACACATTCCTGACAAAGTCATGGGCTACAAAATAGGTAAGTGGCAAATTGAACATGTAGAGAGAACATCTAGTATTAACTTTTTTTTGTTATTTTAGTCAAGTCTCACAGACAGTTTACGATATTTTTTTAAAATAACAGCATTTACTTTATGAAGTAGTTATCGTGATTATAAAAAACTAAAAATATTAAGCTTTTTAAATCATAGATCAATCTAACATGTTGGTATATGTATTATTTACCTGTATTCACACTGCTTTATTCTTTTATAGGTGTCTTTGAGCGTGGAAGTTTCAAAGGGCGGCTTGCCGACCAGCAGTGTGTACATGATGCAGCCCAAGCTCCAAATGTCCACTTCGAAGGAATGCCCCTTCTTCGTCAATATTTCTGGTGCTATGTAGTTAGGCGTGCCGCATAAAGTCTGCTTTCTCTCTCCTAAAATATTTTTTTTGTTTACTTGTATGACGAGACAAGTGGATCACTTGCTTGATGGTAAGTGTCATACCTGCTTATATAAAGTAGTAATACCACCCATAACTTTGAATTACTAAGAACTGTGTGGCTTCGCCTTGCGGTAATCAGAACCAGAAATTTATTTTATTTGGAATTAAATGCTAATTTATTAACATAACAAGTCTCATAACGCCAAGTAATTTATCACTGGCGTTAATGACATTTAAACTCGATCACAACTGTGCTTACACGCTGCTGCTTGATGGCAGATAGACGAAGCGGAGGTACGTATACACACAGCCTCTCGCATTGGAGAAGTTTATCACTTAGTATTATTAATTATTAGTATTATGTCACGTTCATAAGACTAATTTATTTTATCTAAGAATTAACAAAACTGGTACAGTAAATCTTTTGTAAAAATTAAACCCGCAATAAATAAAGCTAATTAATGAAGTGACTATCAATTAAATGCTTTTTTATTTTTATTCAATACATTTATTATTTCAGGCCGGTAACCAACCAAATGGTTGTGTGTGAGAATGCACTACACATGATGGTAAGCGTAGTGCATTCCAATAACCAAATAAAACAACCGATGAAATAACTGAAAAGCAATAATAAAAACCGCATTATAACTGCAATTGCAGAATATCCTACCACCACCACATGATGTTAAGTGAGCTTCACCACCAATGAACACCCAAAACACTATGGAACCTTGAGGGAAACACACAGGAATTTATGAAAAACATGAAAAATAATGGAAATCAAATGAATTTTTTACCTTCAAATTCAATTTTAGCTGCCAGGCCAAAATCTCCAATCTTGACATGTAGGTCATCATCTAGGAAAAGGTTGCCTAGTTTCAAGTCTCGGTGGATTATCCGTCTGCTATGCAAGTACTGAACACCAAGCAGTATCTGATGCATGTAGAACCTTGTCTCTGGCTCTGTGATTGCTTTTCTACGCTTGTGGAGTTCCATCATTGACTGTTAATTATAATAATAATAATAAATACACCCAGCAGTCACACACAGTCCTAAACCCACAGTAAGATAACGAGTCTTGTGAAGTGGGTATCAGGAACTATAGAAAACTTACAGTCTCGCAACATCCAGAGACAAAACAAATATCTGTGAAACACTCAAAAATTCATATATTTAAACCTACTCTATAATATTTAAAAATGTTTAAATTTTCAGAAGTTATATTTTATTGATTCTTATCCTAATATAATTATTATGATATTAGGATTCTATTTGGCACATTTGCTTGCATATTATGCACCAATTACATGACATGAAAAAAAAAATTAAAGGACCCAACCAGGGATTTGAACCCAGTAACTTTCTCAGCCTTCTTCTTCGTCACTAGAACAATGATGAGATCCTATTAAATAAGAGATTAGTTATTTAATACTGACCCTCTTCTTACAAAGCTCAAGTATGATGTAGATGTTCAATGAGTCTTCAAAGAAGCCGTGGAAGCCGACCACATGTTTGTGTTGCAGAGATCTGTGTATGGAGATCTCTTGGGCCATTTTTTCTTTTTGGCTTGATTTGACCATCAGTTTTTTGGACACAATTTTGCCAGCATACACCTGGTTGGTGCTCAAGTCCTGTATCTCGTAGCATTTCGCAAAACCACCCTGGAAATATATTTTGAGCTAATAATACTTGGTTTATAGTGTTAAGTGGTGGGAACGAAAAAGCTTATAGCTTTGTAAAGTGTTTTTATGGCTAAAGAATTTAAATGTTGTAACTGAAAATCATGTGAATAATAAACAGGTTTTATGCACATTACTTTCCTAATATTGGGACTGAAATTACTGTAAGTATTTAAGTAAAAAATTAAACTTTTAATTTATACATTGTATTTATATTTCCCCTTGTCCTTTAATGCATGATACAGGTGTCAAACATTTAAACAAATGAGGTAACAGTTAAAAACACAAGGTGTGTAAATACAAAATGTTAGTACTAATAGAGGAAATGTATTACGTATTCCTGCAAAGGTTTATTTAACGAGTTTTTAAGTTATTTTTAGATACCAAAAAAACACTAACATTCCTTTAGATTTGCTAATACCAATTTAAAATGTAACTGTCATTTCTTTTGACCCATTAATTACAAATAATGATAATTAACGATACAATTACAAACAAATAGTAGAAAATTACTAATTTTAACTAAACGATGTAATGTAACGGTTTTTTTTCTATTTTTTTTCACACAACCTGTACCGTGCATTTTACACCAAAAACAAAGTGATGTAAATATAAGGTGTTCTACTATAAAATTTAAATTCTATGAAGCATTTTGAAATTATGATTTGTGATTAATATTGACTTCTTACCTTTCCAAAAAATCGTAACCTCTGGTAAGTGCTGTTGGTCTGAGGATCGTGAATGATTTCTGGGATTTCTTTCTTTTCATCTTCTTTAATGGACGTCATTTTAAACTAGCTTAAAAATACAAACTAAAGTCAAATAAAATATTAACAATTAACAACAAACTATTGAGGATTGTTGACAAATTCACAAAGGATATTTCAAACGGCCATACGTTTGAACTTTGAAGTTTGAAGACTGTTTGAAGTTTGAACGGTTTTTCAACACCCAATCAGGTTGTTGCATTGTTTTGTTAATGTTGCCATGAAATGAAAACTACTAAGCTCTTACACATATGATTAATAATTAGTCTAACTCAATATTTTGCAACATAATACGATATTTATATATGCAGCGGATAATAAATATATTAAAAGATTATATCATATTCAAATCGTGAGTAATTTAAAAAAATTATAAATAAAATATACGGTACAAATACGTAATGCGAAACTACTTAAACTTTAAATCTTATAACGCTGGCAATATGTATATGCTCGTCTGCTTACACTTATTTGCAGTTAGTTTGCTAAAAAGAGAGAGTTCATTTGAAATTATGTACCTGTTTTGATGAACTTCGACTACTACAAGCTACTTCAAGTTCCTTGTAAATTGTGTCGTGTAAAAATTATTTGGAAAAATTTGCCGAATGTTCGAGTGGTTATAATCTACTATTATTATTCTTAAATAATATAAAATTTAGCACAAAATTTGTATGCGACTATGAACATTTATGCACAACTTTGAGTATAGGTGGCGCTGATATGTCGCTTGATCACAGAAGCAGGTTGAATATGGATCATCATTATTTTATTACCCCCATCATCCATGCATATTTTGCATCATTATTGCCCGCATGTATAATGATCATGATATTAGTCGAAAATGTAGTTCGAAAAATTTTTGAATTGTATACTAACGCCTGTAATCCCTGAAGGGATAGGCAGAGGCGTAACTAGTACATTCACTTTTCGCCGAGCGTATTTCCGTCCCATGATGTGATAGGGGGCGAGCCTATCGCCATACCGGGCACAATTCCAGACTGCGAGCTGATATTGATCATCTCGTGATAGAAAAACCCAATATCACTTTAACCCACCTGGAGATCGAACCCGAGGCCGCAGAACGTACAGAGTCGTACCGCGTACGCGTACGCAATACAACTGCACCACCGAGGCAATCATGATTTTTTATGAATCAAATTGAATTTTCATGTTTATTGAAAGTCGATTTTTGGACTTCCACCTCATTGATCTAGTGACAGTGTATTAAGACTTAGAACCGTAAGTTCCTGTGTTCCAATCCCAGGTCGGGCGATCACATCTTGAATTGAAAGTTTAGATTCGAGAAATCACCTAAGCTCTGCCCGGGGTTGGAATTTGTGCCCATGGCTTTAGGCTCGCCCCTTATCACATCATGGGACTGAAATAAGCTCAGCGAATCGTGGGTGCACGGGTTCCAGTTCCGCCTATACCTTCGGGGATAAGGCTGTGAGCTTATATTATGATATGACTTTTAAGATAAACTATTAGGTCTAAAGTCGCCTTTTTTTTCTCAAACAGGAAAAATAGTAGGCTTTTCGGAACATAGTTTCGAAACATCATGCCACCAAGAGTCTCTTTCGGTTAAACACTCCTAACCTCCACATTCTATACTTCGGCCGAGGTATTGGTTCTGTCGCTGATGATCAAGCATTTTTTGTACAAAATAACATTTTTTGTATTCTTTCATCTTCAGGAATTTATACACGACGAATCCATGATTTTGGTGACCACCGATAAACACATTGTTTGTCGATGGTCGCTGGTTATTTTGTACTGTACTCCGCTTATCATCAGGTGTAGTGCAGTCAGTTTTCCGTGCTCGAATAAATAATAAATAGAGTCTGATCGCAACCTGTTACAATGCAGTCGATTAAAAATGTAAACAAATACACCCGCTTTTCAAATACTATTTTTTTTTTATAGCTTAGGTCGGCAAACGAGCAAGTGGGTCACCTGATGGTAAGTGATCTCCACCGCCCACCACCAGAAGAGTCATGGGCGCGTTGCCGACCTTAAAGGAAAGGGATAATTAGGGATTGGGAAGGGGAAGGGATTTGGGCTTCCGGTTATCTCACTCACCGTACGAAACGCAGCAGCAAGCCGTCGCTGGAGCGAAGCATCAGTGAAAAATTTTACAAAAACGGGGAAAATTATTCATATTTGAAGGCTTCCGTTGCGTGCGCTGCGTTCACGGTTTAAGCTACCCAAAAAATATGTATGAAATTTGTGATATGACTGCCTTGGTTGCGCAGTTGTATTGTGTACTGCTTTGTCTCGGATTCGATCCCCGGGTACTTTATATCCCGGCGGAGCCGCGAGGAAAAGCTCGTATGTCTATTAAAGTTGTCATTACACCAATTAATTGAAAATTGGGTAGGTAGCATCGACATAACAATTTTTTTTAAGTTGATGTTAAGTAGATATTTGTTTACATCACTGCAACAACTATGGCGATTACCTAAAGGTATTAATGTAATACTGATAGCCATTAGCGGTAAATATCGGTAGGTAAACGACTAATTTTATAATTAATCAAGTCTGAAATAGTCTGCAGTTGGTAGGGAAAAACCCCGTTATGCATTTGTTTAAACTTGTATCATTTATTTACTGGGGTTTATTTATAAATTTAGAATTCTTAGAATTTTGTATTAGGTATATTCCAGGACAAAACGAGCAAGTCGCTTGCCTGATCGTAGGCAACACGCCTGACCGTATACAGAATCAACACCACACAGAACATTAAATTACAAAGTACTACATGGCACTGGCACCCGATACATAAGATATTAAGTCTCATAAGGCCCAGTGATTTCATTGATTCGATCGAGAACAGTAGATAGATAGACCTACCACCTAGATTGACATTGCCATGACTGAATGTCAGTGTTAGTGAGTATGGCGCGATTTTAATATAAAATCATTATATTATGCGTTTGTAAGCAGTAAAATAGATTAATTATATTTGTCTATGGCAGTAATGTGGTAAGACTTGTGACTTACTTATTAATCTCCTGGTAGGGGCGGACTAAGCCCGGGTTCGACTATCTATCTAGCCGATGAGCTTTTTTTGCACATAGGCTTGACATTGTATGAGATTTCGAAATTTGACGACTATTATTTGACGAATATTCCCTAATCCGCTACTAAACTACTAAAATTTGAAGTCTCTTCGTAGCAATGTCTGTGCCATAGTAACATACTGGTTCCTTATAATTCATGAATAAATGTAACATTTGTACAGTGACTTGCACGGAACACAGGATTATGTGACATGACACATTACTCTGTTATTAAATTACGTCTTGACATATTTGTTTAGCCTACACCTTGTAAAAGCAATAGAAATTACGCACAATGAAATATACAGATGATTAATGATCCGATGATTAATATTCTGTAACTTATTTATTATTCTATACTTATATCACAAATCCTTATTACTAAGTAATAGTTGTGTCGATAATATCCTGATGGCATACTTGTAGTATGTTATTGTATTATTTTTCTAAGTAATTATTAGCATTCTACCTCCAAATCTTACCAATTTTAACTATTCAATTAAATTCTTTGCTTAAATTAATCATGTCTGACATTATAGTCTGCAGTTGGTAGGTAAAAACCCCGTTATGCATTTGTTTAAACTTGTATTTGTTTAAATTAAATGGCCGTTGGGGTGTTAATTGAAGAACAAAGCAACTTTGACAGCTTCCGTGGTGAGGTAGGCGAGTAACCGACTGCGAAGCGCGAGGCCGTGGGTTCAATTCTCGCACCGAGGAAAATGTGTGATCCATGAATATTTGTTTCGGGTCTGGGCGTTGTGGGACCGCAAGTCCCTCGTAGTTCCTGATATTCACGACACAGGTTACAGAGCGTGAGGTCAGGACTATGCGTGTGACTGTTGGGGCTATTTATTATTAGTATTTGCAATATCTATAATTTTCTGTGTCGCAATTCAAAAAAATTGTTATCACAGTAGATTTTAGGTGCTAGTTTTGATAAAACTTCATAAAACTTAAGACGGTGAAGACTAGTGAATTGATAAAACTTAAGACGGTCTCAAAAAACTAAAGGCTAAACATAAAACAAGTCGTATAGTTACTCAATTTGTATCTCTGCTATTGCAGTTTATTGATCAATGTTGATAGCGCCGACTTAGAAACTGTTTTATTTTTTCAAAAAAAAAAAAATTACTACTCCAAGTAAAAACACCACCAAAATAGGAATGAAATAGTCTTCCATCCCCAATTTCACCTCCTTAGGATAGGCACATTTTTATAATAACTTTTAATTTCCGAATGAAAATAGAATTGTATCATTCTGTGAAAAATCATGCATGATTAAACATAAAAAAATATATACACGTTGAATTAAGAACTTCATGTGTTTACGTAATGTGTATGTAACGAATTTAATTTAAACGTGAATATTATAAAAAATATAAAATGATGAGCACATAGAGAAAAGCCACAACACTGTTTTTGCCGAGACTATTGAAGTACCTAAATAAAGCATAATGTCTCCGATAAATCTATGTACGCAACGATCCTGAGGGGTTGTCGACCGGAATAAATCCTCGGCGAGGACGGAAATAACGTGATGATAAGTTTGTACCTTCACGCCAATGACCATGTCGCACAAAATCTACCGAAACGGAGGTTTCGTGCGACCGGGATTTGGCGTGGCGGCAGCGTTTTTAAAGGTTTTTCCATACTTCTTTTGGAATGTTGTAAAAGTAATAGCGTTATTTTTTCATTTTTCGTTTATTTTTTCAGGTTACAGGGCTGGTTAAGATTTCATGTGAAATAATAATACATTGATTGACTGGTAAATTTGCATCATAGATTAATAATATTTTTTTATAAGTTGAGCACACGGATACAAATTTTGCTTCGACAGAAAGTTCTGTAATGACGCTTTATTACACATAATATATATTTTTATAAAGCAGCTTGCAACCTAAGGTAATTTTTACAATTGGTTCTGAGTTGCAGCCACAGAGTACATTATTATATAACTGAAAGTTGCAGCGGATGACGACTAATGACTATTCATGTTGGCGTTCCCATCACGTAAATTTTTCAAAATGACGCTGTATAAGCAGCGACTCTAATACGTTTCCATAAAGCCGTTTGAAAAATATTATTTTATTATTATTCCTGTAATAAAGTCGTATGAAAAAGCTATTTATGACAAAATAATACCTTAACATTTTAATTGCGGTCTGTGATAATAATTTTATTTGTTATGCTTTAATATTATGTTATAAGGGATAATGATTAAATAAAACAATGCACACCTACTCTTAATATAGAATTCCATGTAACGCATATAAATAATTTTAAAGATAATAAGTAATATTGTTTATGCAATTATTTTGCAACTTAGCAGCTTACTTAGGCTGAGAAACCGTGAGGTGCTGAGTTCACACCCTAGGGCGAGCAATCACAATTCGTGTTTGTAGAATTTTCTATAAGAAAAATCACGAAGATAAGTTATCTACGTTTGTTTTATTATGAAACTTTTCTATTATATTTATGCAATGGAAAAGAACACTTTTATATATTTTTTTGTGTTTAAGTTAAATTGTGTAATAAATCAACTAACGCTTTTCATGAAGCTTAATGCAAAAGAACCTTGTGGTCGATTAATATTTATTTCTGCCGTCAAGCAACAAGCAAGCAACAAGTGTGTAAGCACTGTTGTGTTTCGGTTTGAAGGACATTGAAGCCAGTGAAATTACTGGGCATTATGAGACTTAACATCTTATGTCTCGGGGTGACGAGCGCAGTTCAGTGCCATTGTGCCAGTGCTTTGTAATTCAAAGTTCTGTGTGGTGTTGCTTCTGTTTATGGGCAGGTATGGCGCTTACCAGCAGGCGAGCGCCTTGCTCGTCTCGTCATTTAATTTAAAAAAACTGTACGGAATTAAAATTAAAGTTCTGCCGCTAATCGCACCATTCCACGTCGCGCCGCACCGTACAGCATTTCAATAACGACGATGCTTCGTAGTTTTTTTGTATAGGCGCAGAGTTGAAATAGTAAAGACCAACATAGTTACAACCTAAAGTTACCTTCCCTTCATTAGAATAATTAATCCAAAGTATTTTTGCCGCTGTTTTATAATTGTCAGCGTAAATAAATGATAAATATTTTATCTGTATAAATCCGTCACGTGCACACATCCTTCGGATAACGATTTGAAGCTGTTTTAACTGCTCGTCCTACCAAAGTCAATGCGGTTGTTTACAGGAAATTGTGTAAGAATTTATATATGTATATTAAATCCGATTTAAAAATTAATCACGTATTGTTATGTACATTTAAGTAATATGGATTTATATTCTGAGTATCAAAAGGGAAAATGGTGTTTCGATAAGAGTTTGATAAATCACATTTACAGGCCTTTTTTTTGTGAATTGTGATATCCAAGTTCATATAGTTGTATTTTTTATTTACCAGAATAACGGATGAGCGGGTTGCCCGCCTAATGGTAAGCGCCTATCTATACCCATCAACAAAAGCAAGACCACACAGAACTTGAATTACAAAGCACTGCATTACACTGAACTGCGCTCGTCACTCCGAGACAATTTCACTGGCTTGACGTCCTTCAAAACGAAACATAAAAATGCTGACACACTGCTGCTTAGCAGCAGAAATAGGCAAAGCGGTGGTACCAAACCAGACAGCCTCTTGCATACGAGGGACCTACCACACACATTACACACTACATTAATCCCATTTAAATGGTGAGAGTTAGTCATATGAGTTTTTAAAAGTGGTAGAGTTACGCTGTAGACAGTTTTGTCTATGAATGGGCTAGCTCGACCGGGTTGTTACCACTGTATCACAGAAATCCTACGTGAATTATCAGCTTCCTGATGCTTTTCGTGAGTGGGATATCCGGAGGATCTAATACCCCTTCCCCTTCCTAGTCCCTTAATTATCCTTTTACTTTAAGGTCGGCAACGCAGCTACGAGTATGATTCTAATATTGTGGATGTTCATGGCCGATGGGGAACACTTACCGTTAAGTGACCCACTTGCTCGTTTGCCGAACTCTACTATAACAAAAAAAAACGTCAGGGTAGGACGGGGCTAGTTCAGCATATGCGTAAGTTTTTTTTTTGTGTTGACACTTGCTGTAATGATCGGTTGTATACAGCTTCACCGGACTTTCGGGTGAGCGCTTTAGGCGCTCTCAACCCTTACAGTGACCACGCTGATGGCACCTGGATTTGGTACGAACCTCGGCTCAGGACGGCCACTGGGGGAGGGCAGAGACATCTGCGATTATTGGTTTGGGGGAGTATTAAAACTACTTAGTCATCATCGGCTCGCGGGCCGATACTAGGGTCGGGGTTGCGGGGAACGCGGCGCGGTCCTCGGCGGCGAGGACGATAAGTAGAGTGTGATTTGTTGAATTCCTCTCTCCTTCGGATATGCGTAAGTTGGGTGCAAACGAAATAAGTTCGAAAACTACACACCGCCCAACAAATCATCAAATAGCGGAAACAAGCGTTCGAGGGAGAAAAACTCACCGCGCGAATGCTAGTGACACTTGAAGAGCGAGTATGCGCGACTTTATTTTGCGACGAAAAAGAAAAAAACATATTTTTAGTCTGTATCTCTTTCCCTACGCACTAAATTCAATCGTTTTTGATCGCACAAGTGTTAGTTTCATAATCTGGCCTCCTATTCTATAAAACGATACGAAGCGACGAAGTTCGAAACTGTAGACCTTATTATCAACCACAATAATATGGACAGGGAGCCCTCGGGTAGCTGATCCACTTGACTACTATCAAGCTCATTTTCCGTGAGTAGCTTCGTTTCGATGAGACGACCAACTATTCCCTATGCGAAATTCTTATGACCTCGTTATCGATACCTATTGGAAGCCCCTCCTTCCAATAGGTATGATTACTAACCAGCTGATTTTTTTGTTTTTACTTAGTTAATATTTATATAATTTAACTGTCATATTGTCCTACAAATAAAATAATAATTTTTTGAGTATCATCAAATCGAAATATTCTATCCTTGCTACCTCTGTTAGCTACCACAATAGAGAATTTTCGCATAAGGAATAGTTGGTCGTCTCATCGAAACGGAGCTACTCACGGAAAATGAGCTTGATAGTAGTCAAGTGGATCAGCTACCCGAGGGCTCCCTGTCCAATAATATTACTAATATAAAATACTGTGACTAAAATAAAGCAGTCGGTAATAACATGTTTATAAAAGGTAATATGTTTTATTATTAAAACTTGGAATTTTTATGTAATTTTTAATTCTTTTTTATCATTTAAACAATAATATTCTGGGAAAAAACAATAAATAGGAAAAAATATTTTTTTATATATATTTTTACTTACAAATTAATGTTTGTGGTAGTATTTTAATTCAAAAATATTATTGTAATGGCTAATCTATACCTATTTTACTCTATGAATGTTCCGAACTTCTTTGCTTCGTTTCGGACTTATAGAATAGGGGCGCAGTTTTATTTATGACTAGCTTTTCCTCGCGGCTCCGCCCGCGTGATCAGATTTTTCCGGGATAAAAAGTAGCCTATGTAAGTAAGTATAATGTAGGATTCTAATGCTGAAAGAATTTTTCTAATCTGGCCCGTAGTTTTTAAGCTTATTCGTTACATACAAAAATATAAAAATACAAATCTTTCCTCTTTATCATAGATATAAGTAAAAAAAGTATTATATCTATGCTCTTTATAATATTTTTGAGGCTGTCTGTTTGTCATTAGAAGGGAATGGTATATCACCTGCCTCATGATTCCACTATACGTTTTGAATGTATAACCATTACGCACTCAAATGAATTTCTTCTTGGTTGGTTGGTTGCTATTTTTTTTATTAACCTTTGCAGGCAGACTAACTGAGGGCCCACCCGATGGTAAGTAGGTGCTGTTATAGGAAGCATATTCGAGCCGCTGCCTACGAGACGTAACATGTTAAGTCTCGTGATGCCTAGTAATTTCACTGTCGTCAATGACCACCAAATCAAAACGCAACAATGCTTACACACTGCTGCTTAGCGGCAGAAATAAATTACTAACGTACTACCTACCTATATATTTTACGTATCTTTATTCTTACTGTTCGGTGAGGTTATGATTGTTTAATCCTATAATCGCAGCGATATTTGCCACGCCTACATCTACGATCTATTTTTTTACCTATTTACCATGCGGGAATGGTAAGAAGAAGAGGAATACTCCTTGGTACAATCCTATTCTGATAGTAAACGGCTAATTTTTTTTTTAAATTAGATACACCACTCCGTGACCACGAAGGCTGAAAAGCTTTCGAAACGTTGGGACCAAAATAAAATAAAAAACCACGATCAAATCCGTTTAAATTCGTTTTATTTCAATGAGTAACATTCGCGTAAATGGAAATCATTAGATAAATACACTTGAGTCCCTGGGACGAAATTTGTACCCGATAACTCGATTGTATCACCCCCTATTTGAATGAACTACCTACGCTCCACAAATCATAGGAGCACTAGTTGTATTATTATTATTATTTATCTGTGTACCTTTTTGAAGAGCCAAAAGTGAGATTATTGTATATATACATACATATACTTTATGATCATCTTTTGTGATATGTATCATCCGCGTCGGGTTAACCCCCATTTAAACCTTTCGGAATTAAAATCAAAATGACTTCTTAAAAACACATTAGTACTCAGAATATTGCGCGTAAGACCTAATTAAGTCGGAAATGGCATGATGAATTTAATAGGCTATGAATAAGAGAGTAGGTAATGAACCCAATCCCGGTTACTAAAAACCCCACAAAAACTTATTGTCGTCATTATGTCAATTATTTATTTTTGGCAGCGCAGGCGAATGCAACCACATAATGGCTAGGAAAACCTGCAAGCGATGACTCAGTAATTAGTACTTATCACCCTTTTAGCCAGAAGCTTGATGTTTTGTGCGAATAACGACAATATAAAAGGATTTGTCGCAATTATTGTCATTAGTGAATGTCAATGGTAGTGTCGCGGTCGGCCGCGGCCGTCTGTTGTAATTAACGCAAAAATATATCGATATATTTTGCATTACTTTTGTTTTTTGCTAAAGGAATAAAAATTATCAAAAATGTTTCTACGCCGGGAAATATTCCTTTGTGTTTTTGTATTTTTTCAAAGTAGTTTCCAACGAACCTTTATCACCACGGATGACCGTAAGAATATTTTAATTACCTGTTTTTATTTTGTATAATTTGATTATCATTGGGGTGTAATTTATAAAACGCTCTAAAATAAGATATTATTATAACTACTTATCGTTGTTCTGGAAAATATTCCGTAATGATTATGTTATCAATAATATAAGTTACCGTTGTGGACATTGTTGTTTAATACACAAAGAACACGTAGGTTTATATCCCATACAAATAGCAATGTTTGCTTTATGTTTGATTCATAAAGCTAAATATAGTCTTTAACTATTATTACCTATAGGTATAATACATAATGGTATCTAAGAGATAACGTTCTATCCATATTTACATTTTAGAAACATAATAAAAGGTCAAAAATATGAAGAACAATAACTAAATAAAGTTGTGTGCTGTTTATGATATTAATTTTAGCGTCTCTACAAAGATCGGTGGTTGTCTGAAAGTAATGGCTGCATAGAAATCATAAAATAGTGCGTTGATGTTACTGGCGAAATTGAAATTGGTATATTTACCTTATTGGTACTTTTTTGTTAAAAACCTGATAAATTAGAATAGTAAGTTACTAATTATGTAATTAGTATGTATTACAGTGAATTAGTAGTAAAGAGAAGACATTGTGATGGTCAATTTAAATGACTCTGGTGTTAACAACTAGAATGTGTTTGTTTGTTTGTTTACGTATTCACTGAGTGTTTAATTTCTTACACGCTCATATCCGCTCGGAAGAAGAAATTACGAAGCGAGGAATTAGTCGATGTTCGAAATCACATCACTTTTCACACGTAACTGTTCAAGAGATATCGAGTAATCAATGTCTTATTGATATGGTACTTATTAACCAATAACCATCATACATAATTTAGTTTTTAAACGTTATAACAGTTGAAAGTGAAGAAATATTTTTAAAACACAATTACTCATTCACTCCACATTTTAAATTAACTTTTATGAGTCATTGTTTTATATACAAGGAACTTTTTTTGAGTATATCCATACTTTTAAAAGAAGAATGTCATCAGCGAATTGTGCGCAACACCTCGAGTCTCGACTACCGGACTGCGGTTATTCAATATTGAGAACTTGAGACGAGGTCGCGTAGTCGTCTTGGCAACTAAATCTATATGTATCAAGGACGAACGGAAATGGGTCGACCTTCATTTTACGAACGGATAATGTGTTGATAAATGAGGTTGATGTACTTTTGAACGTAATGTAGGTTACGTAGCTGAAACCTTTTAAATTTTTAGTCTTGCACTTTTTTACTATTTGTTTATCTTAATATTCCCTAAAATAGTCTTTCCTAAAATATATTTTTCATTGGGTAAACAGATGGGTGAAGATCGATGTTACCCAGGATCTTAGACCATTATATATGCTGAAAGAATGAGTTCTTTGTTAAGTTTGGAGGATTATTGTATACGTGCTTGGTACGTTTTTATTTTGCTACAAAAAGCAATCCCCTCCATACAGAAAACGCCACTATACGTTCGCTCGAAGAATGGAACCTTACTAGTTTATTATATGCAAGTTTGATCTGTTTTGGTGGTGTTCGTTTATTTTATACGATTTCTAGAAAGTAAAATGTGCAAGTGGCTCAGCTCTATGAATATATCCCCGAAGGTATAGGCTGAGGTGCCTACGATTCCCTGGGCTTAAACTCGTGGCATGCATATGATGAGATAGAGGGCAATCCTCTCGTTATTATGAACACAAATTTCATCAGATGAATCACAGTGCGTTTCCAAAATATAGAGAAAGGAAGGGGCATTTGTATTTTTTGTAGTCTCCGGCAACCAACATCGACAGAGTAATCTCTTTATACGTTTTTTTTCAGTTGAAAATAACATAAGCCCAGAAGATCTGCAAGAGTTTTTCGATGCGGTATCGGACGTTACAACAACTACAGAAGCTGGTGACAATGACTCTGACGTAAGTTTTTATTATGTCAGACTTTTGCCAATATACAAAAAAATATAAATGGCCTGCTCTATGATACATATCAAGTTATTTTTTTGTGTAACTTGACCCGTAATTAAAAATCCGCGACATCAATTAGAGAAACATCTGTAGTAGAAACTGCTACTATGAGTGAACAGCTTCTATAAATAATAACTTCTTATGTTTACGCGAGTATTATAGATTGAAATATAACTTCGCGGTATTTACTTTTGATCGTTTCTTTAAAACTAAAGACCTGTTTTGAAGTGCGGGACCGAGACAAGAGACCACGACACATAACGACAGCAACACGTCCCTTTGGTATGAAATTGTTTAAGACCGTTTTGAAGTATGCTATCCAGACTGAACAGCGCGACGCACGAGTTGCGACAAATTTCATTCAAAGCAGACATGTCGCTATCGCATTATGTTACTTTATTCATCGCGGTCTCCCTGTCTCAGTCGCGTACCTCAAAACAGGCTTTAACTAAGAGCCACCTCGATTAAATCAACTTTCAAATAAAAATAAACTGAATTCAAATCGGTCTACTATAACATAGAAGAACAGACACACAAAGTGGTCAAACTTAAATCACCGTTTTTTATGGGGGTTAAAAATATAATATAGCATAATTTAACAGCCTCCGTGGCGCAGCGGGCGAGTAGCCGGCTGTGAAGCGAGAGGCCGCGGGTTCGATCCCCACACTGAGACAAATGTTTGTGTGATCCACAACTATTTGTTTCGGGGTCCGGGTGTTGTGAGACCAAAAGTCTCTCGTAGTTCCTGATACCCATGACACAAGACTCGTATCTTACTGTGGGGTCAGGACTATGTGTGTGACTGTTGGGTGTATTTATTTATTTATTTGCATAATCGAAATTAAAATATTATTAAAGATTTATTTATTATATACTAGCTTTTGCTCGCGACCCTGTCCGCGTGAATGTAATTTTGTATTAGATCCCACGGGAACGGACTATCTGGATACAATATATTGTAAGTTTTATGCTAAATCATATACTTATGTGCCAAATTTCATCCCGGTTCATTCAGCCGGTAAATTATGAGAGACCAGAAGCGATAAAAGTATTTCGCCATCAAAAAGCTTTCATTCAAACTTTCATTCCCTATTTGGGCCCTTTAGGGGTTGAAATTTAAAGAAAAAAATACCCTATGTTTAACCCTGGGTCATCAACTATATTTGTGCCAAAATTAATTTAAATCGGTTCAGCGGTTTAGATTTTTCATACAAACTGTCATCCCATTTTTAAACCCTTCAGGGGTTGATTTTTGAAAAACTTAGTAGCCTATGTTCTATTCTGATGTATAAGCTATTATTGTAAAGTTTCATTAAAATCCATTCAGTAGTTTTTACGTGAAAGAGTAACAAACATACATCCATCCATCCATCCATCCATACTTACAAACTTTCGCGTTTATAATATTATAAAAATAAAAATAAAATAATATAAAACTTATAATATTAATAAAGTAGGATAGGATTATTAATAATTATTTACCTTATAAGGGGACATAAATACCTTTTTACCTATAGGGATGAGGTATTTATTAATACCGACATTATTATGTGGGTCAATTACAAACTAATTACTCTAGCTGTCCCTTGCGGTTTCGCTCGCATGCATTTTAATACTCCGACCACATGGATCACAGCGGGATATACATATAAACCTACTAAAAAAATTGTTTAAATGACAGACACACGTGGATAGCGATTTATAACATTTATCAAATTAATTCGCGAAGCATTTTCTGAAAATTATTCAGTGATTTTAATAAGTATTGTACTTGGTGTAAGATTATTAAACTTTCTTATCATTATTTCAGCCATCGGTGGGCTTAGAGGTGCCTAATAACGTAAATTGTTTCGGACTTAGCCCTTCGATGAGGCGGATTTTATTTTATAGAATGAAGCCGGACTCGACAGAAACCGTAAACACGCAGTTCTACTTCGTTTCAAGAAAACAACCTTATAGGTATCAGGTGAGGTCAAAACTAATTTTTTTTTATTTGCTTGAATGACGAGACTAGCGTGTCGCTCGCCTGATGGTAAACGCAAGTCTAGTACCATGCAGTGATTGCACACATGTAGCAAAAGAATATAGTAAAATAAAAATGTAGCATTAATATTTACAGACATATTCAGACCACATTCAACCTACCAGCCGAGGCAAACATTCTCGCCGGGAATTGTCAGTCGGTGCCGGCACGTGTCTGTATGTTAGATGTGAATACGTTCCTACAAATAAATTTATAAACCAAAATGAATATTCGGAGGACCAAATCCCCCAGCCCGTTTCCAATTCCTTATTTATCCCTTTCCTTTAATTCCGGCAACGCCACCATGATCCTTCTGGCTTCATGGGTGTTCAAATCTGTGGAAATCAGTCCATCAGGCGAGCCGCTTGCTAGTTGATCGTCTGCCGGCCTTGTAATGCTATATTAAAATGTTTGCATTGCTACGTGTTGCCAGATACGATGTCTGTAGAATATATGAATAGAGCCTTAAATATATTTGTACACATATAACTTATGAATTGCAGATGTTTGCTGGAGATCAATTTGGGTTAGAGGCGGTCGATTTTAAGCCAGAGCGGAAGACCGTTATGATAGTCCATGGGTTTATGAGCGACAGCAACGTGCAATGGATAAACGATATGGCCCAGGCATATCTAAATTGGGTGAGTAGCCTAACAAGTGGGCATTACAAAAAATCGGGAAGTCAAATAGAATAGACTTTCTAAGATAAATGTTACTTTTGTAACAAAAACAAAACCGACTAAAAATCGAAATAGCTAAAAATAAAATCTTTAGTTGATTGGTTGCAGTGTTAGTCATTGATATTGTTTGAAGAACATTGAAGCCAGTGAAATTGTTGGCCATAATGAGACTTAACATCTTATATCTGGAGGTGCCGAACGCAATCCAATGCCATGCAGTGCTTTGTAATTGAAGTTATGTGTAGTGTTGTGGACAGGCATGGCGCCTAACATCAGGCGAGCGATCTGTTATTGTTACGTCATTCAGACTCTTTTGTGAACAAGGCAACTAAAAAAATTATGCATTGATTGATATCTTATACCATTAAACTAAATAAACACTGGCTGACTCCAGAACATGATTCGCCTGAACGAGCTATGGTGGGGTTTTCACTATGTGGATCTTGATCGCTGTCCAGACGGGTATTTTTTTTTTATCCTGGCTCGGCAAAGTGACTATGCTACACCTGATGGTAAGTTTAGCGCAATCCAAGAATAGTGTCGACCTATGATAAACAACGTGTCCATCGTAGGTCGGCAAGGGGGAGGGGAAGGAAAAAGGGTGGGAAAATGGTTAGGATCAGGGGGCAAGCCCCTTAGGGAGAACCGGATATACACTGGCTGACCCTGGAACGCGACCCACACAAGGTGGGCCACTATGGCAAATTTTAGCACCAGTGTACGGTGGTCGCTATCCGGTCGGATACAAGTATCCTCCCACCAGCAAATAAATATAAAAATTATGACACCACTCCTCCGTGTTTTCGTCATTTAAAATGTAGAGAACATTTAGCTGAACTATGTTATCGGTGCAGGCAGATGTGAACGTGATGATAGTGGACTGGAGCGGTGGTGGCGACACATGGGTGTACTTCCGAGCAGTCGCCAACACTAGGAGAGTGGGCTCCGACATCACTGAGTAATTTTTTACATTTAATTAATCATAGCTTACTACTGGGGATTACTGGTGGTAGGTCCCTCGTACGCGAGAGGCTGTCTTACCACCGCTTTGTCTATTTCTGCCGCCAAGCAACAGTGTGTAAGCACTGTTGTGTTTCGGTTTGAAAGACATTGAAGCCAGTGACATTACTGGGCATTATAAGACTTAACATCTTAATATGTCTCGGGATGGAGACCGCAGTTCAGTGCCATGCAGTGCTTTGTAATTCAAAGTTCTGTGTGGTGTTTCTTCTGTTTATGGGCAGGTGTGGTGCTTACCATCAGGCGAACGCCTTGCTCGTTTCGTCATTTAATTAAAAATCGCAGTGATATCTTATGTACATTTGACTCTTTAAGTTACGTGTGTAATACTAATAAATATAATAATATCTGTACTGTATAATACTGTTTCACTCTTGGGCACGGGCCTTTTCTATGAACGAAGGGCGTCAGGCCTTAGTCCAGCACGCTGGCCTAATGAGGGCTGGTAGACTTTACACTACATTCGTACTTCATCTGTATAGTTAAATGTTTTTCCAGTTTGTATATCGATAGGGTTTACATTTTATAATTTTGGTTAAGATCTGATGACAGAGTACGAGGCAAATGGGGAACTCCTCAACATATAACAGCAAACGTATCGCTATTCGGGGTTTGGAGTCTGTTTTGTAAACTTATACCAGATGTAAGAAGAACGCTTCCAAAAACTGCGACAGGTGAAGTGCTGGTGATTACAGAAACGATGCCACAAAAAAAAAATCACGTAATACATATATCTACTTATTCTTTTTAAGATCACGCATATATAAAACTGGTTAACTTTCCTTGCCATATTTTATAGTATATCGAATATTTGTTAATATTCGAGAATTTGTACTATATACCATTATTGTTGTCTGCAGTTTTCTTCGGCAGTTAATGAGCGCTTCCGGTGCAAATCCTAAAGACTTCCATTTTATCGGCCACAGCTTGGGCGCCCATATTTGCTCGTACGTTTCATTCCATATAGGCAGAGTCGCTAGAATTACTGGTAAGTGATGGTCTTGATTATACAGGGTGTAAGCGAAACGCTTCCAGATACGAAAACAGGTGGTAGTGCTGGCGATTACAGACACGATACCGCAAAAAAAACGCGAAAAAAGTGTACATTTTTTTTCACGCACAATCTTGTTTTGTTCAACAAATACAATGACGCTTTATTCAAATAATTGAAATCGAATTTTTGTTATTAAATCAATGTAAAGTGAATAAAAAAATCAGGTTATGCTCATAATCAGCTGTTTGACGCGGTGCGCGCTGCATTACTAGGATATGAATATGCAAGTTTGTATAAGTAACAGTCCGCCAACAACCAGCCAACATTTTTTTCACTATTCGAAAGCTGATAAATTTTTTCCCCGCTTACGAATTGGGAACCTCCATTTTTTTTACACCAATGACGGTATATATATTATTAGAGCTATTTGTTTTAAGGTTTAGATCCAGCCCAGCCTTGCTTCGACAAAGCCAACAGCACGGAACGTCTTGACGAAACTGACGCTGACTTTGTCGATGTTATCCACACTAATGGCCGGCTCTTAGGCACAATCGGATTTGGTCTGCCTGAACCTATCGGTGAGTACATATTATGGACATGCTTATACACTACAAGATGTGCGCGACTTTACTGGGTATAGGTTGGAAGCTGGCAAATTAGCATGTGGGTCACCTTATGTTAAGTCATGAAAACCCACAATAATTATAGGTGCGTTGCCGACCTCAACCACTTTATCTAAATATTTGGTCACCAAGAATAATAATTTGATACACATGGAAAAACGAATCGAGGAACTCGTGAGTTTCTTTCATCGGTTAAAAAGTAAAGTGTATTAATGAATTAACACAATAGAAGATATAGTAGCATGACTTGAAGAACAACAGTTCATGGCAACAGATTGTCATAAACAATGATATAAATGATATACCAAGTTCCAATAAATGATATTTAATTCAATACTAAGAATAACAACAATGAAAGAGCGATTCAAAACAAAATAAATAACTTATCTTGTTTCTCTGAAAGCCTTCATCACGCAATTATAATTACAATAACCTACTTGTTTGGAATATATTTTATCAATTGTTGATTCCATTTTAAACTTAATATTTGAACAATCTTCATTATGTTTAGGTCTGTTATTAAAATATTGACGATGCTATGCTATGTAGGTAATTTATTTAAAGGCATAAGATTTTGCGCTTCGAAAATACTAATTATGCTTTAATACGAAATCGTTAACTATATCAGCGTCAGGCTCTTCAAAGAAAAATAATATACGCACTCACGTCTATAATTCACGAAGGGGTAGGCCGAGGTGTAACTAGTACACGCACATTTCGCCGAGCGTACTTCTGTCCCATGATGTGATAGGGGACGAACCTATCGCCATACCGACCACAATTCCAGATTCCGGGCTGATACTCTGAGCATTTCGTGATAGAAAAACCCAATATCACTTTACCCGACCGAGGATCGAACTCGAGTCTTCAGCATAGCAGTGGTTTTTTTTTATTGCCTTGATAGGCAGACGAGCAAGCGGCCCTCCTGATGGTAAGCGGTCACCGCCGCTCATGGGTGGTATCGGCAATGCCAGGGGCACAGCCAAGCCGCTGCCTACCACTGAAGGGATACTCTTTTTAAACCTCGTTTAAAGAAGGACATGTCATAGCGCTCGGGAAACACCGATGCAGGGAGTTCATTCCAGAGCTTACACGTGCGTGGAATAAATGAACGCTGGAAACGTACGGTACTAGACCGTATTATTTCCAGGTGGTATGGACGAACTCTACTGCGGTGTCGGGTGGTGCGATGGTAGAATGGTGACGTTGGCACCATCTTAAACAGTTCCTCAGAGCACTCCCCATGGAACAGCCGATAGAACACGCAGAGAGAACCAAATTCTCTCCGCAGTCCTAACGGTTCCAGGCTATCCGTGAGATCAGTGGTGGTACTGTGTACGCAATACAGCTACGCAATTGCTGCGGTAAAAATAAGTTCTGTTTAATATTAGTTATGTTTTATTTTGTATCATCATTTTTGCTGTTCGCGTTTCTTAAGAGAAACAAAGATTGACTATATTGATACTGTAGGTATTTTGTATTATTCAATTTTTTTTCAAGGGTAAGAGTTTTTATTTTACGTTATTTCGTTTACAGGCCATGCAGATTTCTATCCAAATGGCGGTATGCTGCAGCCAGGATGCTTTAACGAGTCCAAATCGATGTTGCCCAAGTCTATAAATTCTTTTATATCACGTAAGTCAACATTTTTTCATTCAGATTCATTCATTCAAAATTAATTTATTTCTGTATGAATACCAATCCAGACGGTCTCTCGCATACGAAGAACCTACCACTAAGTAAAGCGACCTACCATCAATTTCCATAGGTATAATAAATAATTTCCGTGTTATCTGTTACCCAAAACCTCGTTCACACGATGAGATATTGCACGTCAATGCACGAGGCAAGAATATAATAGTAACTTGTCATTTATTATAGTGCGTCATATAATTTGAAAATGAGAAACGTAAATGGCAGTTTTCTGATATATTCTCATCGAAGGTCCTGCGATAAACTCTCTACATTTGAATAGGGCTATATGCTTTATATTAGGTTATTAAATTGTATGTTACAATTAAAGTTTATTCCATAATATTCGAGTAATTTTTACCACTAATTAATGTGTAAGAGCTGTTTTTGAAAGTACCTTTTAAATATCTTTCTTTTGTTAGGCCCATCTAATCTAATCTATCGCGATAATTATTATTTTAACATGAATAAATATTTAACGTGTATCATAATTATTAGCAAACGTACGTTCTTGAACTAATACACATATTCATTATATAAATTCCTATTCAATTTTAATACATGTAACAGTTTTAACTACCAACTTATATTGCGCGTTCATATAATTTTTGATCGCTCTTGCGAACTCGAAGGTCCTTGTCTGTAGGTACTTGTTTGTATTCGACCTGATAGCGGTCCCTGGATACATCGTAGAAACCCCGCCAAATAGCCGCCTATGCACCCGACAAAACTCAGAAATTGTTGAGTTCTTCCTCTATCTCTTTCTTGATCTGGTATTTAGTAATACTGGACTCATGTTTACTCTCACTATTATAGAATTTCAGGAAGCAGTATGCAGTCACGGCCGGGCGTACCTTCTCTTCACTGAGTCCTTGAACAACAACAACTGCTCCTTCCGAGCTTACCACTGGGACTTGACTTATGAAGGGTTAGTAAAACTATAAAAACACGATTTATTTATTTATTTTCAGATCTCTAGATACATGTTTCACTAGTCAATGGAACTACAACTTGTTTACTTTAAATAAGTTTACACATAAAAAAAACCGGTCAAGTACGTACCGCAAACCGAGCGTTCTAACTTTCACCTTTTTTTTTATCCTGGCTCGGCAAAGTGACTAAGCTACACCTGATGGTAAGTGTAGCGCAATCCAAGAATAGTGTCGACCAACGATAAACAATGTGTCCATCGTAGGTCGGCAATATCATGCCGGCCTGCCAAAGGGCCAAGGGGAGGGGAAGGAAAAAGGGATGGGAAAAGGGTTAGGATCAGGGGACAAGCCCCCTGGGGAGAACCGGATATACACTGGCTGACCCTGGACCGCGACCCACACAAGGTGGGCCACTATGGCGGGTTTTAGCACCAGTGTACGGTGGTCGCTATCCAGTCGGATACAAGTATCCTCCCACCAGCAGTTTTATTATTATTTGTTGGGATATCCGCTATAATGACACCTATTTTGTGAAAATATCAGTCAGCGATCTCTTACGGTTACGGATACCCAGAGCTCTTTAAATGTAGGACAAACAGACCGACAAACAGGCAACTTAGGCTCCTGAATAGGGTATTATCGCTACGCTTTGAGTATGGAACTCTAAAAAACCCAAGATATGAACCTACTGAAGATCTTAGGAATAAGTTTTTTCTTGGGTTAAGCCTAATTTTAAATTACAATTCCCGGTGACCAAAAATTGAGATGAAGTGGTTTTTGTGGTTTGTAAGTAGGATTCCGGGATGGCACAACAGAATTTTGGATTACGCCAGGCCTATTATGGCCGACGCTTTGCTATCCCCGAAAAGTAACTGCAACTTTTGATTTTTTCTTGAATGTGTTCTTTCACATTTTAGCGTAGCCATATATAGAAACTCACTTTTTATAGCATTGGCCGGCAAACGGGCAATTGGGTCACCTGATGGTGAGTGATCGCCGTCGTCCGTGTTCCCTCACAATACCAGAATAAACGTTTACGTCGGTTTTTTGTGAGGCAGTGGTTCACTTGCTTGGTTAGAGACTATGCCACCCACACTCCTGTGCACCAGGATCAACGCATTTGTCGACACCGAGCAGTGAAGCTCGGCGAGTCTCTGGGAATACCTAAATGTCTTTGTCCCGCAATGAAATTAATCAGATCGATGGTTAGGGAGGACTTGGAAATATTAATTGTCCACTTCCCTCCATAGCAAAGCGGGAGACAAAATAATGAATTGAGGAGGTATTAACCTTAAGTGTAAGGACATTTACAACTGAAGAAGTCAGATGTAAAGCACCACGGATGTCATTAAGTGGGTCCTATCACTTGTTTGGTTACTGGCCTTTGTTCTTAAAAATATATTTATTTTAGTGTAAACACGAGCATCAGAGCGACGTGTGACAGGCGACGTGGGTCTTGTTCAGAGATGGGCATCAAGGCTATTGGGATGGATGGGTTACCGCGGGCACAGGGCGCATACTTCACGTTAACTACTGAAAAGAAGCCATATTGCCGTAAGTATTTGCAATAATATCAGGTTCTTTTGATTATGTTGGTGGGACCAATTTTCTATCATTCTGCCTGGCGTTACCCCGTCTCATTTCCACTTCCCCCGATCTTGAGCATCCTCTGTTGTGAGGTCATCAAAAATACGCGTCGAATTGACAGGCTCCTACTTTGAAGTTGGTAAATCCATAATCATCACTAACCAAAAGAAAGAGCCTTGTCAATCTGTTTGTCCGCGATGTTAGTGGCAAACAGCGTAGCGATTTTTTTCAAGAGGTGAAATGGTGACTGGTGCCTTAGAAGGCGAGTGAAGGTCTTTTTTATAGCATAGGCCGACAGTCGAACAAGTGGATCACCTGATGGTAAGTGACCTCCACCGCCCCTGAACGCCCATGATACGAGAAAGAATCATAAACGCGTTGCTGACCTTGAAGCCATAAAGCAATGAATATAGTAGGTACCTACGCGTTGAATCATAAAAATTAAATAAGAATCTAATGTCTAAAAGTTGCAAAATTGCAGTGGCGCTAAAGTATGATAATGGAGTGTCTATTAAACATCATATTAACAAAACCTGCATATCTGAGAATTCACCATAGAAAATTCGAAGACATTTTAAGTCCACCAATCCGTATTACAACAGAGTGGTAGATTAGGACCTAACCCTCTTCATTAATACATGAGGCCTGCCTTTAGATATATGGAACGTGTTATAGAAAGGTGTGGTCAAATTAAGCAACATATAGTGTACGATACCAGGATTCCACCTCACGCAGTACCAAATCCGATTGGATTGCTAGGACATAAATAAACCATTCTCTTTTTTATCGAATACTAGCTTTTGCTCGCAGCTCCGTCCGCGTGAACAGCATTTTCTGGGATAAAAGTAGCCTGTAACCGTCTCCAGGGTCCCATCTGTCTCTGTAGATAAATTCATCAAAATCGGATCAGTGATTTAGGCAAGAAAGCGTAACAAACAAACTCACTTTCGCATTTACTTTCACCCCCATTTAATAAAATTTCCAAAATTCCTGAAACACGTATTTATTTGTTTTCCGTCAATAACCGAAATACAAAATGTTGTTTATGTAACTTTCTAAATGACGGACTTTCATACATATTATCATCCCCTATTTCGACCCCTTTGGGGTGGAATTTTCTAAAATCCTTTCTTAGTGGGTGCCTACATAACAAAATGAATACACAGTCTGAATTTTATGCTTATAGCTTTGATAGTTTGCGCTCGTCGATGATGAATCAGTCAGTCAGTCAGGACATGTTATTTTATAAGTATAGAAGTAACATGTCGATATTCGACTTGCAACTTGAACAGCACTATTATGAGAAACAGCTGATAGGAATGAAGTCGTTATTAGGCGCGTAGAGGATTAACAAATAGTGCTGTAATCGATATTATCGATATTAATAAATGTGTGTTTAAAATAAGTGTGGAATTTTAGGATGGAATTATTATTATTATACTAACTTTCTCTTCTAGCAACGGAATTCCAGCGACAAAACCCCATGCCAGAACTCCTCCGTGACTTATATTCAGGGTTAAGCCTAGACCCGTCTATTGAAAATATAACAATGACCACTGCAGCACCCGCAGACCCTGACGGAAAAATCGATCAGGTGACTACAACTACGCCAAGAACTTGGATGAATACCTTAACCTCCTGGAAAAATAGAATATTCAAGAATTTGAATATTTCTTAGAATTCGACTATTTCCACACTCAGAATCAGTACATGCCTTCTCCTCACTGCGTTACTGACTACAGAAAATGTTTTATTTTTCATTATTGAGTACAGAAAATGGTTTATACTCTGTTACTGAATACAGAAATAATCCTAATCGCTGTGTCTGATTACGGCACTAATCTTTCTTTTGATTTTAATACAATTTCTTTAGCATTAACATAAGTGACACTATATTTCTTAAAATAAAATGTTAATATAAGTTTATGATTATCTAGAGTCTAGACTAACATTGCAAATTGCTAATGAAAACTTTGTTTGTTAGCGCTAGTCACAATAATAACTTTTAGATATATTTGTATAGTAGATAGTTTGACTCATTTGTGCACGTCTTGTTTATGATTTGTGTGACAATGACGTGTCAATCGTCATCCTATTGATAGGTAAGGTGTAGGTACACCGTACGCGTCATTATGTCTATACAAATCATTGACGTGTAATAAAGATTCTTTAATCATTGATACAAATACGTCACGCACTATAGTAACCGCGTGTATAAATGAGTT
Source organism: Amorpha juglandis (assembly GCA_949126905.1). Lineage (NCBI taxonomy): Eukaryota > Metazoa > Arthropoda > Insecta > Lepidoptera > Sphingidae > Amorpha > Amorpha juglandis. Next base: position 5,722,978 of record OX421368.1, read on the forward strand.
GAAGTATTTGAAGCGAATTTTAGAATGAAAATAAAACGATGACGTCAATTTATACGATGGTTATAACACCGTTCACGCGTGCGAGGGAGATAGCGAGATGGTCCCACTACTCATTCATTTTATTTTACACGCGTTTTCACGCGTTTTATTCAATATTTAAATAATAATTGTGGTATCATTTTTCAACAAATTTTGATTTTGTTTTCGTAATAGGGTTTCTTTTTTGTATTATTTTCTATTGCGTATACAATTCAAGTTCATGTGTCACCCCTATTGCATACAAACCGGACGTGACACTGTCGTAGTGTGTCGCGGTCTTCTGTCTCGGTCGCGCATCTCGTGCACGAAGGCGCTAACATGTCGCCGGGTAGGCCGCGGGGGTTTGACGTGTAGAGCGCAAAACGAACAATTAAATTAACCCTTTTGTGTAATTAGATGCGTTAATCCATTTTGTTTAATAAATAAATACACCCAACAGTCACATACATAGTCCTGACCCCTCAGTAAGATACGAGTCTTGTGTCGTGGGTATTGGTGCTGCAACACCGGTGTTAGAAAATGTTATATAACATTTTATAACAGCGGTGTGGCAGCATCATTTAGTAAACATTTCTTAACAATTTGTAACATGTTGTAACATTTTTTAACATTTTTTAACCGCGGGCGGCGGTACTTTTGAGACCGGCGCCGTCGAAGAAGGGCCGATGTCATGTTTTCAAATGTCATAAAATGTTAGAAAATGTTAAAAAATGTTATAAAATGTTAGAAAATGTTTTTGTAAACATTTTATAACATCGGTGTGGCAGCACCATATCAGGAACTACGAGAGACTTTCGGTCTCACAACACCAAGAAACAAGTATTTGTGGATCACATAAACATTTGTCTCGGCGCGGAGATCGAACCCGCGGCCTCTCGCTTCACATCCGGCTACTCGCCCTCTGCGCCACGGAGGCTGTCAAATAACAGTAATAATAATAACAGTAGCCCTGTATTATACACGTCCCTGTGGGCCTGTCCCTATGTATCCCTGTCCTCTGTTGGGCACGGGCTTCCTCTACTGAATGAAGGGGGTTAGGCCTTAGTCCACCACGTTGGCCTACTTCACACACCTTCGAAATTCTATGTCGAAATATAATAATATACGTTATTGTACAAGGAGGAATAAAATGAATAATCGATAAAATAACAGCTGTAAAATAAAACGCTTTATATTTTTATGTAAGTCACATTGAATCCATTCACATTATTACTGGATTTAATTATAAACTTCCGTAATGTATAATTATTTTTTTACGTGTGGAAAATAAAGGTATTAAAAAGCTTTTGAAATTATTGATGTAATTGCCTTTTATTTTACTATTCACTTTATTGTATCAGAGCACGCATAGGTATTGTATTGATATGTGGGTATTTACAAAAAGAGTTATATTTTTCGGACGTAATAGCTCCATTCATGGACTAAGTTATGTATTTCAAGAAAACACAACCTTCGTGTCGAGGTGAGTATCTGGATTATGCTTTCGTCATCACCGAAAACCTATGTTTGAGTTTATTAGGTTCAACTGTGATAGGGTTGAAGGACATTGAAGCTAGTAATTACATGGTATTATAAGGCTTAACATCTTATGGCTGCAGTAATGAGCGTAAAGCAGTGCTATTCTGTACTGTGTAATTAAAGCTCTGGGTGGTATTACTGTTTGGTAGGTGTGGTCTTTTCATCAACTGAGCAAACCGCTCGTCTTGTTATCTAGGCAAATAAATAAATCTGAACCTTATGGACTCTACCATAGGTACTTTTGACTTTCTACTTTTTTTAAGTACACGATAAAGTGGTTGCACTACACCTGATGGTAAGCGTAGTGCAGTCCAAAAAACCAGCGACCACCGACAAACAATGAGTTTATCGGTGGATCCCAGAATCATGTCAACCTGTATAAATGCTTCTTCCCTCTTCGGAGGAAAGAAGCAAATCAAGGGTCCTGTGACAGGACAGGCGGATGACCGATACAGGGATATATCCCTATACGCCCCAACCAACTATCAAGTCATGTCGCAAGCCCTTCGGGAGAACCGGATATACACTGGCTGATCCTGGAACATGATCCACGCAAGGTGTGTGGATCACTATGGCAGGTTTTAACACCATGTGTACGGTGGTCGCTATCCGAGCGGATATGAATATCCTACCAGCAAACTTAATAGACTTTTATCTCCAATTCTTTTTATTTTATCAGCTCCTTTCCGTTTAATATTTTAACCGAGCAATACTTGCAGGTGTTTTTGGGTGGTGGTATTGATAGTTTCAAGTATTTGTTTATACCTGATGCTAGTGCCTGTAGCTCAGCTAGGCGTAGAGGTAAATTACACGCCAGACACGCTTTATTTGACTTGGACCACTACTTTCCCAGCAGTGACTGTCTGCGAAGTAACCGATACCAAGCTAGTCGTGAAGAAATTGAGTCAGTTATATCGTATGTATAATTTTTATGTATCGCACAGCTGGTCTAGTAGTATATTTTTTTTTATAATAATATTTATTTAGGAATAAAACAGTGGATACATTACATAAATAGCGCCTGACGTCCTAGCTAGGTTACACAGTAACCTGTATTAAGGACCATCAATTCATAACTCTTAGGGCATACATAATAAGTCACTGACAATGCTCAAGCTAAGTATACATTGTTATTAGATTTGGTGCATGTATTTATTAGACATACATATTTTAAACAGCAAATCTTACCGGGCAGCTCAGTTACGACCACCGCAGATATCTGTCTGACTTAATCTTCGCCCGGGGCAGCTGCAAGAGCTCCCAATGTTCGCCGTGTGGTGGACTCATTCCTTGCGATGTACCGTGGAGAGATATCGTGGTGAATGTAAGAATGTACATTGTACATATGTAATAAATAAATTGCCTTTATACTTCTTACTACTATTATTAATGTTAAAGTTTGGATGTTTTGTGAATTTGGATGTTTGTTAGTCAATCACGCCTCAACGGCTGAACGGTTTTGGATGAAATTTGACACAAGTATACCATAACCTAGATTAGGACATAGACTACTTTAATCCCGGAAACAGCCATTCATGCAGGCGGTGTGGCGAACAAATGCTACTAAGACATTAAAATTGGCCAAACTCGACCAAGGTAAAATTGAAAGGACCCGGAATTAATACGAACATGTCTCTTTGTTTTGTAAACTAAATCTTTATTGCGTCTATTTGTGATCATACAACTTGAATAATGGAGGTCATATGTATACCGCATACCTACTTGTTTTGTCGATACGATGGTTCATAACTGTATAACACTACGCTACGTCCCACGGGAGCGGAGCAGCAACGTGCACACGGGTGATACCGCGAGGAACAGCATCTTACTACCGACTGAACCGAGTCAGTACCTACCATATGTCTTACTACTATTATAAATGTGAAAGTTTGGATTTTTGTGAGTTTGAATGTTTGTTAGTCAATCACGCTTTATCGGTTGAACGGTTTAAAATGAAATTTGGCACACAGGTAGACCATGACCCTGAATTAGGACATAGGCTACTTTTATCCCGCATAGAGTCGTTCATGCGGACTGAGGCTCGGACCAGGGCTAGTAATTACATAAAATCATGTAGTACTAAATATACACAAAGGACTTTACAAAACTAGTTTAAAGTTAGAATACGCTTTAAACTAGGTTTATTTTGCCAATTTGTATGGGTTATCATATTTACTGTTATAATTGTTAGAAACCTAGTTAAGTTAAAGACAGTTTAAAGGCGGAAATAATGCCAGAGGCATTCTCTATAAATCAAACATACGATATAAAGATGAGGTAGTGTAGATGTGTATAAACGTAGAAAAGAAAATATCAATAATAGTGTACATGACTACAATTAATTCCAAATAACATACCCATAACGCCTTCATATCGGTCTGCATGTTTCCGACCAGATCCATAAGAAATGCGCTGAGCTGTTATCAAACTGCAGCTGCGACGGTCACCAGTTCTCATGCTGCGAACTTTTCAAACCGGTGGACTCGGAACACGGCACATGTTACTCATTCAACACTTTACAGCACATGTGAGTGTTACTCTGTTTAAGATTATATTGATAATGTTACAGAGTCGCATTTGGATATATAAAGCGTGGTTCATAAGCCCTTTCGATAATATCTACAGGTCCATATAGACTCCAAATATTTAACAGTTATGGACTTTTCCATAGTAAAAATATTGTAAAATTAATAAAGAAATTAATACATATAATTTAATTGCCTAGTGTATTTTGATGATGCTATGTATACATTAGTTGATATTGATGTCTATACTATAAGTTTCTTTTACTTTTGTAATGACTTGTCATAAGCGCTATTTGACTACATGATTATTAAACTATATCATTTCATAAGATAAGATAATTGAGCTATGACTATTTTTGTACCATAAAACAAATCAATAAGTGATTAAAGTTAAGCGCTTCGTTTTTTCTAATTAGCGTGAATCTACAAGCGAGAAAAATAATACATACAAACGCATTCACGGCTATAATCCTCGAAAGGGTAAGCAGAGGTGTAACCAGTACACCTACATTTCGCCGAGATTATTGCCGTCCCAAAATGTGATAGGGGGTGAGCCTATCGCCATACCGGGGACAATTCCAGACTCCGGGTATATTAAGCATTTTGTGATAGAAAAACTCAATATCACTTTTACCCGACCCGGGAATCGAACCCGAGATCACAGGACAACAGTCGTACTATGATGGCATTACAACTGCGCCACAGAGGCAGTCTGGGAAAAATAAGGCACCTGTAATATTTCATAGTTGTAACAGATCTGTTACTAAATCATCACGCGGTATATAAATATATAAACGAAAATTGACGAAGCACCTAACTTTAATCGTAGTACTGTGCATAGAAAAATCTAATATATTGGAAAATATATTCTGGGCTTACCATATAATGCAATCGATTTCAAAAAGTGAACCATTTTTTTTCTGTTCTGGGAATTCGTATTTACTGATTTAAGTATTAGTCAACAGGCAAAGAAGATCTTTCGTCTTACCGCTTGATTAATAAATGAGTCATGAATGTAGATATGCTTAATCATTTATTTTTATTACAGCCAAGGTCCATTCAGTGTATAATAGATCGCTAATCCTATTTATTTAAAATCTTTCTAAACCCCGCATTATTGTAGCCTCAGCCAAATTTATAATCCTGACGCCGGCCATGATTTAGAGATTACAATCGCGATAAGATATTCGTCTATCCGTACGAAACTCATGAAGGCATAATTTATAGATAATGTAATGTGAAATAACAATCCATTTTTTCAGGGGCATTAACAAAGACTCTTTGTATGTTGTAAACAGAAGCACTGGACCCGGAGTGCTGTCTTTTCGACTTCTTTCTGATGCTGAAGTAAGATAATGTTTATTTTATATGGGGTATTTTGCTGGTGTATGCATAGTGATAAACCAAACATAGTGTTCGGGTTAACCGATGTATATTCATTTAATACAGGCCGGTATAATTCTGATAATCTTCGAAGGAAGTAAGCAAGCAATCATTGATACCAACGCTGAGAAACACATGAGTTCCTAAGTTAAAATTTCAAAAATAGAAATAAAAATAGCGCACCGTGGGTGTGCTACACCTTCGGGGATACACTCTTCAGCTTATGAATTATCAATTCTTTTTCAGTTGTCAGTCCATAGCGTTGAAGAACTGTCGACGAATGATCTAGATGTAAAGTTTAAGTACATGTTGGATACTCGTATCAAGAATCGGTTCGAGTTGTTATTCTCTGTTGTGGAGATAGAAAATGATCCATTGTTGTTAGATCAGACGATTGATGTGAGAGGATGTCGTTACTTACATGAAGTGCCTCGCATGCATTTGCATAATTATCCGGTGAGAATATAATACTAGCTTGCAGCGCCCGCCGTCCTCTTGACTGTTTTTACGGGATACAAAGTAGCTTAAATACTAATCCGGTTGTACTCTTTTACAATTTTATAAAACTTATAAAAAAAGAAATAATATTACACACCCCACACCAACAGTCACACAATAGTCCTGACTCCACAATAAGCAATCTGTATCGTGGGTATCAGGGACTACAAGGGACTTACGGTCACACAACACGCAAGCCCGAAACAAATATCTGTGGATGGCTCAAACTATTGTCTTGGTGCGGGAATCGAATTCACAGCCTCTCGTTTCACAGCCGACTACTTGCCCACAATGGGCAAGTAGTCGGCTGTGTTAGTGTGTGTGTTAGTTAAATCAAGAGAAAATAACCTTGTAAAGACCAAGGTCCTGTGGAAGATTTAAATTGTTGCGATTATTGTTTGTCTATAACAAAGCCCACCTGGTGATAAGTGACCTCCACCGCTCATGACCATTTACAATACACGAGGGATCATGGATGCATTCCCAGCCTAAAAGGAAAATAGTTATTATAGGATTGGTTAAGGAAGGGGATTCGTGCCTCCGAATATCTCATTCATCGTAAGAAACGAGTCTGAAAGAAAGAAATAAGTCTGCTTTAAAAACAATTGCAAAAAAATATAATTAACGTTACACGGTGGCTAGATATTTCTAATTTAGTTCCATGTGTTAATATTTCTAGATGTATTCATACGGAGCGTGTCAGTTAGCCTACAGTACAATAAATACATATAAGAGATGCGGATGTGTTCATCCAGTGAGAGACATTTCATGTAAGTAGAACTACATAATGGCATATTATATTATATGGTTTTTAGTAGGTAAATAGGTCACGAGGAACGCCAGTCGCAATAAGGACCTGTAGAATCTTCGTAAGTAATGAAATATCATAGTAAAGAAGTTACATATTTTATTTTATGAATGATTACGGCTATCTGGAAGAGATTGCTTCTAGCAATAAGACCGCCCATTGTCTTCCATAGGTTTAGCACCAGCTTTTTAGTTTTAGTTACTTGCATTGTAAATGGTTTGCAATAAAAAGTTTTGTAGTGTCATGAAACAACTCTACTAGCCTTATCTACCAGTGTAACGTATACCCTTGTCTTTTACAGATAAAAAAATATATTGCAATTACACGGGATTGAACTGTTTAGCCACGTATCGAGGTAAATCAAGGAATTTCGAATAACATAGAATAAGCTCACTTCACATCCGTGAAGGGGTAGTAGACTAGTACTAGATTAGTAACACGTGCTGCATCTACATTTTGCCGAGCTTCTTGTCGTCTCGTGGTATGATAAGGGGCGGGCCTATAACCAAACTGGGCATGAATTCCAATCCCGGGCAATGACTGTGGAATTTTTCGAATCGTAAAATCCAACACAAATTGTGATTGAATTTTAATAAAAAAGTATGTTATTGATGGATTTATTTAATTTGCAGCTCAGAACAAACTCAATGATGAAATTCACCAACATAAAGAATGCGTTCCGTCGTGTGTGGAAACTGAAATTAACACTATACATCATTCTGAGTAAAACAACGTTAAATATTTATTCTTAAAACATATATTAAACAAAATTTAAAAACCGACTCCAAAACGATCCCTAGAATTTTTTATTTTTGTTTTTGAGTGTTACATCTTGAAGTGGTTTTTTAATTGATGTTTATATTTTTCATTTTTATAGGTAGGTACATCTGTTGTGGCATGTTAATTCTTGTACAATAACACAAATGCGACGAGTATATTATTCGTTGCGAAGTTACATTTTTTACTTCTTAGGTACTCCGTCATACATGAAAAGCACTAAAACTGCAGCCCATTGAGAACCTCCGCCTTTTTTGGGGTCGGTTTTAATTATTGTGATTTTTCCGAAACACACCTCTGTTTATCATCACCAACAAAAAGAGCCAAAAATTATTATCGTCCATTGGTGTGATGTTAACTCAGAACTGCAACTGTAGTGGTGGTAGATAAGATGGAATACTTTATTTTTAAAAAAGGTCTTTTTTATCCTGGCATGGCAAAGTGACTACGCTGTGAAATGCAATTGAAGAATAGTGTAGACCCTACGACAGATTATGCACATGTCAGAGGTCGGCAGACTTATGTTGGCTTGCCTAATGGATCTTCATACTCCGTTTAACGAGCCCCATTTTGTAAAAAGGCGGGAACACGTATGCGGGCAAAATGTTTATCAGCTTAACGGTCCGGCTAAAGTTTTTTGAGTGGTAGAGCCACGCTGTAGACAGTTTTGTCTACAGCATGAATGGGCTGGCTCGACCAGGTCATTACCACTGTCTCACAGAAAACCAACGTAAAGTATCGGCTTACTGCTGCGTTTCGTTCGGTGAGTGAGATATCCGTAAGCCCAAATGCCCTCCCCTTCCCAATCCCTAATTATCCCTTTCCTTTAAGGTCGACAACGCGCCCATCATTCTTCTGGTGGTGGGCGTACATGGGCGGCGGAGATCACTTACCATCAGGTGACCCACTTGCTCGTTTGCCGGCCTATGCTATAAAAAAAAAGTATGATTATGTGAACATCGAGCCAAGAAGGAGTTGACGTTATCATCAACCTATCTCCATCCTTGTCTACTGCTGAACATAGGCCTTTTCTAAAGCACACCATTGGGCTCGATCTCTGGATCTTTACATCCAATTATTGCGTGCCGCTTTCCGCAAATCTTCACTCTACCTATCTGCATGGCGACCTATCTCATGTTTGTTTAGACATAGTCCACTTAAGAAACCGTATACACATGCGGAAAGGAACTATGGCCAGCCGACAGCCACTTCATCTTACTAATGCTTTGAGTAATGTCGACCGCGTTGGTTCTTTGTCGGATTACCTCGTTATAAACTCGATTTTTTAAATAGACTCTGAGTATAGCTCTCTGCATAGCTCGCTGAGCGCCTTTAAATTTGTGGACTAGTCCTTCAGTCGTCACTCGCCACTGTCCATATCTTGGCACTGTGTGATATGCGATGCAAATGCCGTTGCCTAATAAAATGCGATTGTAAGCCAATATTGTAAGTGTGACTATTTATAGTTTTCAACCTACTTTAAAAAGGAGGAGGGACTTAATTTGGCTATTTTTTATTTTTATGTATGTTTCGTGTTATCTTCGCAAATGCGAATCGATTTTGATGATTCCCTTTGTGTTCTATTGGGTTGATACCGACGATAGTCCATTCAAATTTGGATAAGATCATATTATGACGGAGTGCGAAGGAAATTGGGTAACTTCGCAACGGAAAACAGTAAATGCACCGTAATTCCGGTTTCGAAGTCGGTTTTGTGTTTTGTTTTTAATTTTTAATACTTATCAATAAATTGTCTGTTTAACGCAGAAGGTGGGTGGATGAAGACGTACAGGGAATTTTAGTGGAGATCAAAATGTCTTCACTGCCTACAATTCGCTACCAAAGGAATTTATTACGAACAGAACTCGATATCGTTGGTAAAGTGTGTCAGAATTTGTAAATGGGTGAATTTTCATAGTCGTATATTTTTTTATAATTTCAGTGGCGTATTTTTATTACGTGGTATTGTAGATTAATTGGGTTGCCAATCACAGAATTAAGGTACAGTTTACGTGGGATAGCTGTGTTGTGCTCACTACATTTAAATTAATAAAATATGATTAATGATTACAATACGAACTTATATTTTAAAATAATATTGTTTACTGATTAATCTTTTCATTGCCATATATAAACTATTAGTAAGTTGCAATTATAAAAAGTTGTGTAAGATTTCCCGTTCACACTTATTCGAGAGAATTACAATACGAATTATAATTTATAATTAATTAATTTTTGCTAAAATTTACAATAAGACATACTTTATTATATTTCATAAACTTAATATTTGTGGATTTCACAATGTTCCACGTGTTGAATATATTTTGTTCAATAGTTATTACACAATTACAACGGTACACTTAGAAATCGTCATTTGAAAATTCGCCCAAATATACAAGACGATATACTTTAAGGTAGTTTATATAATTCTTCTTCTTTTTCAGTATCGGTCGCTGGTATTGTCGGTTTGTTCTTCAGTGCTTCTATTATAAGTTTGATTGAAATATTTTATCTGTTGTTCAGATCACCTAATAAATCCATTAATTCATGATAAATCTTTTATTTATCCTCTGTGAATTCAGAAATACATTCAGTAATTTGAACGATTTTATTCAGCTGTGGAATAGTTTGCCGCCAAGCATATTCTCATCATCCTACAATATTACGTCTTTAAAAGATCAAACGCTGTGTGAAGAAGTAAGTTCTTAAGCAGGAGGCCGGCATAATTATGCCAATCTACGATGTATTCGTCTGTCGTTGGTCGACACTATTCTTGGATTAAGCTGCACTTACTATGAAGTGTAGCGTAGTCACTTTACCGAGCCAGGATAAAAAAAATATTGTTTTAAAGGCAGCAAGACGCAACGCGTCCATAATTCTTCTGGTATTGTGTAGGTTCATACCCGGTGGAGATCACATACCATCGACCAACTTCATCGTATACCGGCCTCTCCTATAAAAAAACTTCTGTAGCTTATAAAGTACCTCTGCATGTTTTTTGTGAATATTAAACGTATGCACTCAAGCCTATAATCCCCGAAAGGGTAGGCAGAGGTGTAGCTAGTATGCCCATATTTAGTCGAGCTTATTTCCGTCCACTGATGTGATAAGGGGTGAAACTATCGCCATACCGGTCAGAATATCGGACTCCGAACTGATACTGAGCATTCCGTATTAGAAAAATCCAATATCACTTTTACCCGACCCGGGATCGAGCCCGAGACCTTAGCGCAACAGTCGTTCAGTATACGCATTACAACTGCGCCACAAAGGCATAGATATTAAAAAAATACATTCGAATTGAGAACCTCCTCCTTTTTTGAAGTCGGTTAAAAATTAACTTAATCCAACGCCCATCGCCATAACAACGATCATCTGTTTAATCAATAAGTTCCCCACGATTGTTAAATTGAGCTTCAAGTATGAAGAAACTCTTTACATAATAAATTTATTGTATCAAAACAAAAAACATTGTAATTCAATAAAAAATGGGAAATACCGAAAGTAACGTGACTAGTGGAGTAAAGAAGCAAGCTGGTACTTCCGAACAGAAACTTTACAAACTTGTACATATCAAAGGTAGGTTGGTAGGTTAGCTAGGCTAGGGATATTCCTGCCAGTAAGGTCCACGACACATCTCCTTACCTTTAAAACCCTTACAGATTTATTGTTAATTTACCTAACTCCTTCCTGCCTTTGTATCGATTTCCATATCCTCCTAGTCCGTGAATCCCTACATTTAAGGATCCCCTCCCTCTTCCCCTGCTTGCTAATGTGCCTTTTCCTGCCAGCCTATAGCGCGGCGGTTATTCCAAAGTTCCCTTAATTTTAAGAGGCTACAGCGAAAATAATCCGTAGTTTGGTGGGCGGGGCTTGCACCCGCTCGCGGGGAGCTCCGAAGGCATAGCACGCGCTCGGGCGACAAGCCGCGCTCGTTTGTCGTCGGGCGTTCGACTCGTATTACAAAGCTGTACACTCTGCGCAAAGTGATATAAGTCTAAAAGCATATTTTTTCGGTCTAGTCGGTATTCCTGTATCTAATATAGAACGGAAAATAAAATTCGTTCGCAATGATATAAGGACCACCTTTGGTCAATTTTTATAAAAAAATTGTGTATGCTGATATTACTTTAGGAATATTAAATTGAACTAAGGCCTTATTTTAAAGCAAATATGTTTAATTTGTTATATCTCAATTTGTAACATTGTATGTGTGTACTTACAATTAATTACGTCAGATTTGTGCGCAATAATACAATTAAAGCAAAGCAAAATGGTGATATTGAAGTTTTTTTAACTTGACACAGTAAAGTGACTTGGTATTAAGTACAGTCCAGTTCAAATATATTTGCGACCAACGAGATTAATTTTGTTAATCATCGGCATTATGTGGGCCCGAAGCTACTGGATATACAGTGGCTAGTCCCGAAGTGTGACATGTCTGATTAGACCACTATGGTGAGTTTTTCGCCATGTGTACGGTTTTCGCTATTCAATCGATACCCAAATGTATCGGTTACCCTCTCACCAGTGACACCAGCAGTTCTGCCTGGGTTGATCTTAGACTAGTACTTACGCATGTTTCCACTTCACCGTATCTTAAATATCCTTTTTATAAAGACAATTGACTCTCATAGCTTTCTCTAGTATATCAACACATCGATTTTTTGGCCATCGGCACGAACGTACCTTTGGTACGATTTAGCATGGGTGTTTGTGACCCACGTACTTTTGTGATTCTCTAAAACGTAAAAATATTACCTTAAGCGACCTTACTGGAGTTTACCTGGCACGTTATGGACACGTACTCCCGTAGGCCATAAATTTGGTTTCCACCACATTTCTGTCCGCCATTTTCAAGTGTTTAGTGCACCCGATCCTAAAAAAGGCAACCGCTAGGATCCGTCCAATTACAGGCCTATAACCATCGCCTCCTTGTTCTTTACGATAATGGAATTATCAACTGTCAGCACCTGCTGTACCTAGAGGAGTACCGATTGATTAGCGACCGCCAGTACGTCTTTCGTCGGAGTCGCTCGCTGGTAATCTTCTAATTTACCTGACATATAGATGGACAGAAGCAACTGAGACCAAGGGGGAGGCGCTTGCAGCCAATTGGGGCTTAGCGAAGACCTTTTATCGGGTATGGCACAAAGCACTTCCTTAAAGCTACCTTCCTTTGGGCTTCCAGAGAAATTATGCAACTGGATCACTAACATTTAAAAAATCGTATAGATAGAAGCGTGTATACCTCACGTTACGGATAGATGTTCAAAAATCAATCACCATCTATTATTTTTTTTTTAATAGATGGAGAGATAATCGCTTTCAAAGGTATAAAAAGTGTAATATTAATCCAACAAAATGTGTTCATAAGATATTTTTTTGGAACGTAGTTCCTTATCGCGCGTTGCGAAAGGGGGCTAGACGGAAAAAATTGGTACGAAAAGTTGGCACGACATAATTCTCCGACCAAGAATAAATATAATATTAATTTGATATCTAGCACACAAAGTTAAAGTCGAAATTCCGTTAATAAAAGTAAAACTTATGACATATGGAAATGTAGACGTGGTTTGAAATTTGAATTTTTGATTATCGAACACGGCGCGGCGGTCCACCGTTTAGGCTGCGTTTAGACGACGCGAAAAATTTCGTGCGGCCGTTTACACGATCGCGCAGTCGCCGCGTGGTTGGAGCGTTGCGAAGTATTAAACATTATGGCTTAGTCAATAGAGTTTACATTAGTTTTTCGAGTGATTCGAGCGCGGCGGCCGCGCGGCCGCCGCGCGGCCACAACGCGGTGGGATTCCTTGTCATATAAATGCGCCCTTAGTAGCCAGTCACCAAATTACCTATCATAAAATATTTGAATGTTGGCTGCTTCCAGATTATACAGTGTCTAATATATAGTCTACGGGATGACTGTTTAATATTACGACTCACATCGAATGTTCTGGAACTCTCTAGAACGTTCGGTGTGACGTCACGTAGACTGTAAGACCGGCCGGTGCTCGCCGATTTACGGGCTGGGCGACGTAGCAGCCGGTGTGCTCCCTTCGGTCCCTCCGTCCCCCCCGAGATCGAGATCATTTTAGTCAAGCCCGAGAGGTGGTCAAGCGCGAGCAGTCCATCGATCAACGGAAGGTTCGAGAGAAATCGAGAACCTTCCGGGTGACGTCACGCGCGCCGATTGACCAGCCAACGCTAGCCGACCTCCCTGGAGCTTCGAGAATTATGGAAGTACCAGGTGTTCAAACCCGTTCCCCCTACCCCCACCCAATTTGTCCTCACCCCCCCTCGGCCTAAATCGGTAATTTTTGAGGCTAGAGGGTCGTGCGACGGCTTGTCGCAATCGGCTTATTGAGCCCGACACTTTGGCCCCAATAAAAATAAATTTCGACCCCCCAGTAAGAAAGATCTGTAAAAATATCTCTAAAAATTCAAATATCTCAGAAACTACAATAGATAGACAAATAAAATTTTATTAAAATTCCTTCACTAATTAATCGAAAGGAACTTCGTTCCATCCGGGTGTCCCTTGACACCTCTCAAGTTTTTTATCCGATCACGGCAAAGTGACTAAACTATATCTGATGGGAAGCGCAGTCCAGTCCAAAAAACCAGCGACCATCGACATACAATAAGTTTATGGGTGGTAATGCTTCTTCATACTCTAAAGAGGGAAGAAGCAAATCGAGGAATGTATGGTTTGATCAAGGACCGTTCCAGGATTTATAGATTTGAATAAGGGAATAAATAAAAAAAAGTGTGCGTCTCGGGACGCACGACAGAAGTGATAACTTAAACTAATGTGGGTTGAATTTAGAGAGGAGAAGCCTGCTTACTGCTGCCGTATGCGTGAGAGAAAGGCAAGCCAGACAGAGTGGGTCCGTAACGCGTTGTTACAAAGCGGTTTACCCTCCCATAATAAGTTATCACTTCATTGGATTGCAGTCCGGTCAAAGTCCTGTCAAAATCCGTTCATAGGTCTGTCAATGTTCGGTCAAAGTCCTGTCAAAGTCCGGTCAAAGTCCGGTCAAAGCCCAGTCAAAGTCCGGTCACATTCCGGTCAAAGTCCTGTTAAAGTTCGGTCAAAGTCCTGTTAAAGTTCGGTCAAAGTCCTGTCAAAGTCCACTCTAAGTCCGGTCACAGACCGGTCACAATACTGTTCAAAGTCCGGTCACAGTTCGCTCATAGTCTTGTCAAAGTCCGGTCAAAGTCCTGTCAAAGTCCTGATAAAATCCTGTCAAAGTGCGGTCAAAGACCGGTCGAAGTCCGGTCAAAGTCGTGTCAAAGTCTGGTCAGAGTCCTGTCAATGTCTTGTCAAAGTCCGGTCAAAGTTGTGTCAAAGTCCGGTCAAAGTCCTTTCAAAATCCGGTCAAAGTCCGGTCATAGTCCGGTCAAAGTCCGGTCAAATCCAGTTAAGTCCGGTCACAGTCCGATCAAAGTCCTGCCACAGTCTGGTCAAAACCAGTTGAAGTCCGGTCACAGTCCTGTCAATGTCCTGTCAGTCTTGTCAAAGTCCAGTCAAAGTCCGGTGACATTCCAGTCATAGTCCTGTCACAGTCCGGTCAAAGTCCGGTCAACTCCAGTTACATTCCGGTCGAATTCCGTTCAAAGTCCTGTCATAGTTCTGTCAAAGTCCGGTCAAAGTCCAGTCACAGTCCGGTCAAAGCAGACTGGTCACCGTGTGACACCACCTTAGGCTTCGAAAATTCTCAAAGATCCAGGGAGATCGGCTAACGCTGGCTGGTCAACTGGCCCGCGTGACGTCTCATGGAATGTTCTCCAATATTCTCGAACCTTCCGTTGATCGATGGACCGCTGGTGTTACGGAACGCATCGGTTCACCCTCCCATAAGAAGTTATCACTTCAAAAATGAAAATTAGTTTGCCACCAACAAAACAAGAATTGTAGCAACAAATTAAAAAAACTGCATTCATTTGTAATGTATGGTGTAATGTACACATGCCCCACGGAAAAATTGCCAGAAAATTTCAGATAGACAATAATTGATGACAAATATAATATTCATATATTATTGGTTTGATGGCCACCTAAGTCCATGTTTTGAATAATTATCTTTTAATTATTTTAACTCCAACCCTATCAGATAGAAGTTTTAAAAAAACTTGTGCCATTTAACACATGCATTTACACGTATTAACTACTATAACATATGGCTAATGATATAAATTTAGTTTCTTTTTATTATCTCATATTATTGTTGTTACTATAAACAAAAATCATAGTACATTTATGTTAATAGCAAGTAATCCCAATCCATCAAAGTTAAAACATCCTGAGAATAGAATAAAGTAAAAAAAAGTTGTCGAATTTTTAAAATAGCATCATATCATTAAATAGTTTTTTCTCAAAATTCGGTTTTCAGACTTGTATCACTTTTCACAGAGGGTACAGAAATATACGCATATTAGGACGAAAAAATATTTATTATGTACTTACACTGTGACATTACGGTCATCATCTATGGATACTCATTTATGTTAAATGAGTCTATTTATGGAAGTGGCTTGGTTGAAGATATTATGAGATCTAACAAGTGAAAATAATATAATGTATGCGTACATCCTATAACTATTTGCATTATTAAATATAAATTGACTTTGAGGGTAAATAAAATCATATTAATGCATGAAATCACGAAAATCCGATCTGCAAAAAAACGGCATAGGTCCGTCCACGATAAGGCGCTCCCGCCGACTGATCTATTGAGGGAATGAAAGTGACGCAATTACTTTTGAAATGCAAAATAAGAGATGGCTATATTGAGTGTACTTTCAGAATAAAACAACGTATGTGCCAAAACGATTTTTCTTGTTTTCTAATAAAACTCATTATTAAATCTAAAACTGCTTTGACCAAACTTTCATACGATAATTCTCCATGTTTTAAAGTAAATTTAATTGTCTTATTCATGAGGGTTACGCTTCGGCAGCCAAAAACGTAAAAAAATAGATACAACTTTGCGATTTTTTTCTATCGAGAAAATTTCATTGAATCGTGTATTCCTTTTGAACAATCCTAGAGCAGAAAGTCAAAAAACGTATACCAAAATATTAAATCTCTATTCCACGTACACAATTATATACACGAGATAGAAATGTCCCATTTTTTTCAATGTAGGGCCGTTAATCTTATTAATGACAAATGTTCTGAACTTGACATGTCATAAGCGCTTTCTTAGCCTATATGATGAATAAAGATTTTGATTTTTTGAAAGGTAAATTACATTCAATACATACGTACAGAAGCCTGCATCTATAGAGTGCTGCAAACTACGATCAAACACTCCTTTGCTTCTTCCATATTCATGCAACTTCTCATAAATATTCGCTGATCATCACTCTCCACCACTTTTGACCCGCCCATTTACATTCGCACAATAAACTCTTTTCATTAGTCGCGTTCAATATGTAAGTACATCAAATATTGACTTTCCTGTTTTAAGTCGGTCAAAATAATCCTAAGATAGCGTGTTTATATTTGAATAAGGAAACACTTTGACATAATAATATTACTTACTTTATTTTGTCGGAATAATTTATGTCATTAAATTAAACTAGGTGATATGTCCCTTTATTAGATGGCAAATTCCTGGTATACGAAAGACCATCTGGGTGGATACCACCGCTTTGTCTACGTCTGGCGCCAAACAGCAGTTTATTACAGTTGTGTTTTAGTTGAAAGTACTGGGCATTATGGGACTTAACATTCTACGTCCGTGGTGACGACCGCAATCCATTGCCATGCAGACTGTGGTGCTTTGTAATTTAAAACTTATTGTGGTATTGCTTCTGTTTAAAGGCGTGTGGCGCTATCAGCTGCGTGTTTCGTCATCAGGGCTAATTAATAAAAAACAAATATAAATTAAACTATCATTATTGGCAGCGTAAAAACAATAAAATGAGTAGAAGTAATTGCTATTTTGGTAGTATAACACTATTAAACGGACAAGGCGTTCACGGGATTTTAATCCGCGCATAATTTCCGCAATTCCAGTTGAATTATTCTTGCGTGGCCGATCTTTGAGGAAAACAAAGGTTGTTATTGGGAAAGTGGGGTTGGTTACTTGATCCTCCAAAAATATGGAACCACTCTGGTCAAGTCAGACCAATACATACTAAGTATACATATACATACTAGGTATTCATATAGGCAAAGTTATCTATAGCCCGTCTTTACCACGTACTAAGCCGTGGAAGCTTTGCTTCACTGTTCTATTATCAGGTGGCGGTCTGCTCGTGGATATGATGAAGCGTGCTCTTCAAAATAAGCAGTACGCGGAGATCGACCACGCAATTAAGACTAAAGTGGAGCCTTTTCTGTACAATAAGGGAAAGGGACGGTACATACCAGTGTCGCATCTAGTGCTGCTACGGAATAAGGAACGACCGAGGCACAAGTTGGTACGCTGTTTTTAGTTTCAACTTTGCTCAGTATGCTATGTAGGATTCTATTTACAAACAATAACAGGTCTTGTATGATATAATTTATTAAACGTATCCTCGACCCACCTACGTCACAGCAAAATAGAATCTTTTGTTTAATAAAAAATCAATATGCTTCACTTTGTGTTAAGGGTCATCGCCTTTGGTCTTTATGAATCCCGTGGTACTGAGATCATTTTTTATGCTGACTCGACAGAATAAACTATGATAAAAAAAGACACACCTTTACATTGAAAAGCCCGAGTTGTGTGCCCTTGGCAAGGGGATTGAATCCAAAACCCTGGTTGAAACAGCCTGTTCCAATTAATATTATTCTATTCGCAAACTTGAAGTTTTGGAACGGATCATATAATTCATAATTGTGTATCAATTGATGCTGTGATTTTTACCTTCAGTTGCCACCTTTGAGAGGTTTTGAGAATCCTGACGAAGAGTTCGACGTTGAGAAGGATTGGCCTGTAGTGACTCAGGCGGAGTACGACGCCAACCCTTCAGGATATAGGGATCTATGCTGGGATTTGAAGGTAATAGTTAAACGTTTGCAAAGACTATGCTGATATACCTACTAAAGCTGGACAGTACACTATAGAGTATTGTAAATATCAAAAACCATGCATGCGTGATCTGCAAGGTACTTCAGATCGCGATATATTTTTAATTATTTTAACCAGTTCGAAGCCTGCACTACGTAGTAATAGTCAGTATTCCTTGTCTATATTGAGACAAATGTTTGTGTAATCCGCAAATATTTGTTTCGGGTCTGGTTGTTATCGGTCAGTTTTAGACAAGAATTAGGTACTACCGCTGCTGTATTACATAACGGCACGGCACAATGACCTTTATGCCCAAAACAAAACATATCGAAAATATTGAATACATCATTAGAGCACCATATACAATGCATGTCACTAAAGTAATATATATGAGCAGGCACAAAACGTTTCATAACATCTCGATTTAAGGATTGTATTCAGTTTCATAATAATTGCCTCATTGATCTAGTGGCAGTGTACTAATGCTGGGAACCGTGAGGTACTGGGTTCAATTCACAGGTCAGGTAATCATATTTGGGTTTTTGTTTATAACATGGGCTGCAAACGAGCAAGTGGCTCACTTAATGGTAAGGGATATTTACCGCCCATAAACGCCCACAATACCATGAAAATCATAGCCGCATTGCCGAATATATAGAAGGAAAGGGATTGGGAAGGAAGAGGGGAATTTGGGCCTACGGATATCTCACTCAGTGTACGAAATTCAGCAGCAAACCGCTCTACGTCGGCTTTCTATGAGACAGTGGTAACAACCCAGGTGAGACAGCGTATTCATGGTGTAGATAAAACTGTCTACACCGTTGCTCTACCACACTTATACGTTTGAGATTTCGGCTGAGGAACGAGAAGCCGCGGGTTTGATCTCCACACCGAGACAAATATTTGTGTGATCAACAAATATTTGTTTTGAGTCTGGGTGTTTTGAAACCAAAAGTCTCTCGTAGTTCCTGATACCCACGACACAAGACTCGTATCCTACTGTGGGGTCAGGACTATGTGCGTGACTGTTAGTCATTTTTATTTATCATATTATTTTCATTCATTTTAAATCACTAATGTCCATTATCTTTTCTTTTATGATTCAGGAACGCGGTGCAGTCGGCGAGACAATTCTTCACTTATGTCTACTCAATGCCACGTCTCTACTTGCGCATTTAGCGAAAAGATTGTTGCGTTTCTACCCGAAAATGATTAATGACATCTACATTGGCGAAGAATATTATGGTATGATAATAAATGAATGGCTTCACACCTCGTTAGTTTGGCTCTTACATTATGAGGGAGCAAGGCAAAAGGAAAGTGTTATAAGTTATAACAATGATATTATTAATGTTTAAGAATATGTTTTGTAATCTATTGCACGGTTGATTTTATGTTATAAGCTTAGGACACTGGACCGATCCTTTGTATTAGCAATATAAAGATTCAATCATCATGCCAATGTATGCCATCGATTTTTCCGCCAATTAAATTCAGATTTTGTAATAAAAATATATATTAATTAAAGTTTGGCCGCGATCTGGTGTCAAATAAATTTGTTTAAAATACGATGAGAGAGTAAGCAGTAAAAAAAATAAAACTCAACGGCACACTCGTCGCAATTGTGTGGTACATATATATCATTGCTGTAATTAACACTGAAAATTAAAAATAAAATAAGTTTTAAAAAACTTTAAACATACGGAAAAGTCAATTAAATAAAATATTCTGTAGGTCACTTTAGAATCGGTGCTTGGTGCCGGTCAACTGAAATTGCAACGACTCAAAAGAAACCTATAGAAATTGATTTTTTTTTTTATATTTTCTGTATTTTTGTAAAGTCGTAAGTTTTTTAAAGTCGGTTTGGTTAAAACTTATTCTATAAACACTAAATAGGAATAAAGTTAAGCACCTAAGTGCCATCTAGATTACGCCTTCTAGCAGTGTATAAAATGTGACATTTTACTTATTCCATTATCAATATAATCATAACAGGATTTACACCCCATGCAATAAATATATTGTTATACAATTTAAACAAGCAAAGATGATTATATACAAAATAGACAGGTTATTAAACTTGAGGTCTTGGGTTTGATTCGAAGGTAGAGCCCGCCTTTATGAGATATTCGTTGTGGAAGATATAACACCGCATATAAAAAACCATACAATGCTCTAACACAAAAGTTATTAATGCAGACCTTTAGACAAGAGTGATGTTCAATCACGAATAGGTGGCGTCCATATTTCATCATTGCCTACATTTGGAACAATGCAAAAGTTTCCAATAATGTTGTGACGTAATTATACATATAATGTGAAGCAATACGGCGGGTGGCCGCACACCACGGTTAACATAAAGACTGGAGAAAATGTTAACTATTCGTTTTCTCGGACTATGTTTACACATCAGCCATACACCGGCAAAATATTTACACGAGAAAATGTTGTCTCATTTATCGCTATGTCTATTAAATATCTCTGTCACTTTCTCTGTCTTGTAGGGTGCACATTACAATAAAACGAGAAACTAGTGTCTTGCGTGCGAGATATCTCGTGGGCCCATACTGAGTGGGCATAGGAGCATACAGCAAACACTATAAGTACATTATTGGCTTCACCCTATGCTGCATTTGAAGAATTTGCGTATAATGTGTATAATTAGGACTATGTCTTACAATAAACTTTAATAGCATATATTTTTCATTTATACGCGTAAATAATAAATACACGAATGCGTGGTGTTCTATGGACACTGGAAATAACCCGTTCAAGCTGGTCGGCCCATCCATGATGTTGAGAAAAGTGTCTACACCGCGACTCTCTCACTCAAACACCTATATTTTCCTAAGTAATATGCACACAAAA
The DNA here is from genome assembly GCA_949126905.1 of Amorpha juglandis. Taxonomy (NCBI): domain Eukaryota; kingdom Metazoa; phylum Arthropoda; class Insecta; order Lepidoptera; family Sphingidae; genus Amorpha; species Amorpha juglandis. The sequence continues at coordinate 5,744,403 of OX421368.1, forward strand.
AGCATTTAGGTACTAATTATTGGTACAGCTTGCTGCAAGATGTGGCATAATTACACACATAATAATATTAATCATAATTACACTGTTGTGTTTCGGTTTGAAGGACATTAAAGCCACTGAAATTACAGGGCATTATGAGGCTTACCATCTTATGTCTAGGAGTAAAGAGCGCAGTTCAGTATCCTGGAGTGCGATCTAATTCAAAGTTATGTTGTGGTGTTGCTTCTGTTTGTGGGCAGGCGTGACGCTTACCATCAGGCGAGCGCCTTGCTAGTCTCGTCATTCAATGTAATAAATAAAAAATCAAAAACGTATTTAAACAGCTCATTTATGAAGTGCTAATAAATTAATATTTATGCGCAGTAAAGAAAGAGAAAATAATAGTGATAGATACAATATTCGCAATATCAGCGCTTGCTTTAGGCTGCTGGGCGCCGCAGTCGGTATTAATTGAGTATTATTAGCAAGCATCGCATGCTTATCGGTTCTATCATGCGGTAAATTTGCAAAAATTGTTTTCGCCCATCAGTCGCGACCTATAAACACTTAGTTAATTTGATAGAGCACCTGATACTGAGGTCGTGTAAAAATAAATCTTTTCTGATTAAGTGATTACTTCCTGCCCGCCTTGGAACATGACAGGCTTTTAGTTTTATAGCTTTTTCACAATTTTTTAGTAAATATCGCTAGCTAATTGTTCAGAAGATATCGTCACGCCAGGGTTATGTTACAGGTAAAAGTGCTGCTACTAGTTCAAATAAGATTGTTTATAGAAGGATTATAAGCATATTGGTACTACTTAAGTTACGAAGACAGATGTATAAATCAAGTATTTGCACACTTTCATAAGGACCTTAAATGCTTCAATATGTCATGGCCCTAAATAATATAAAATTACGTCTCTTTAGCAATCTGCAAACCACTATTATTCACTATTATTTAACACGGCTTTTCAAAGCACGTTGAGAATGCTGCTGAATATAGCGGTTCTTACATATATATTTTTTATCCGAGCACGGCAAAGTGACTACACTACACATGATGGTGAGCGTAGTGCAATCCAAAAAACCAGCGACCACCAACAGTCTGGTCTCCAGAATTATGCCGGCCTGCATAAATGCTTCTTCTCTCTTCGGAGAGGAAACAAGCAAATCGAGGGGCTTGCGACAAGACAGGCAGATGACCGATGCAGACACAGGGATACAAGGATGTACCCTCCTATACCCTCCCCAATCAACCACCAAGTGATGTCGCAAGTCCCTCGGGAGAACCAGATATACATTGACTGGTCATGGAACGCGATCCATACAAGGCGTGTGGATCACTATGACTGATAACATGATTAATTATATTATTATATAACACGATTATTATGTTACTTGTATTAAGTTTATTGAATGATCAAAAGGACATGCCTTCTTATAGTATTTTTTCTGAGTTAGAGAAGAATGACTTCCATTAGCTCCTATTTCCAGGTGAGTCAGTCCTTCATATAGCAATAGTTAACGAAGATCCGACCATGACGAAGTTCCTATTGGACGCTGGAGCCGATTACCACGAGCGTTGCTATGGCAATTTCATGTGTCCGGAAGACCAGAAAGCGTCTCGGACGGATTCTTTGGACCACGAGTGGGTTAATTTACAACCGGATACTAATTATAATGGGTGAGAATTTGTGTATCATTATATTAAGTAATTCGCTTTAGATTTATAAAACCAATTCTCAAGGGGATGAAAAACTAGAACTTTATTTTTTCGATTTTGATTTATTCACGAAAAATAATAAAATAAATAATTTTAACAAAAAATAAAACCAATTTAAAGAAACTAAAAAGCTAATAATAAAATTTTAAGTCAATGATACCAATCATCGACCCTCATGGCACCACAGATAAAATGCGTAAGCAGTTTTGTAGTGTAATCTAATAGATCCTCAGAGAATAAATCAATATAAAAAACTGCAATAACACCGACTTAAAATTGTTTAACTTCATTTTTTGTTACCATCCAGCAAATCAGACGTGCAACACATGCGGGCTAAGTCGCTGACAAAATGTAGTATTTGTTATTTTTATAAATTACGGTGCCCATTATTCTGATAATTGTTTTTATACTTGCTCTAGATACGTATACTGGGGTGAATATCCGCTTAGTTTTGCGGCATGTCTGGGGCAAGAGGAATGCTACCGTCTGATACTCGCACGAGGGGCAGACCCTGACAAGCAGGATACCAACGGCAACACGGTCTTGCACATGTTAGTTATCTATGAGAAAGTGGTCAGTATGTTATGTCTTGAGTATTTTGAATTCATTTAGTACTATTAGCACATCTTACAGATTCTTTTAATGTAACTTATCAAGACAATTGGTTGGATGCTATAAGATATGGTATTTTTAAACCTTTTGTTTGATTTTTTTAGCATAGGTTGGCAAACGAGCAAGTACGTCACCTGATGGTACGTGATCGTAGATAGATTGTATTTTGCACTACGTTGATATTACCAGATGATATTTTTTTTTGTACTTACTCTTTAAAAAGCTTTAATAAATTGGCAATATATAAAATCGGAAAACAAGGAGCAGCATACTAACAATGTCACTTGATACGTATTTACGTAAATTATGCTCGCTAGCAAGTAGCTCACGCTGTTTGCATGCACAGTTCTCAATAAGAACAATTAAATCTTTCATATCCTCGCGTCTTCTTCTATTGTTGATGATGTCGTACACAGCGGATTAGTGATATCCTACGGACACCCTCAACGTAGCTCAGGTTATGGTTAAACTGTGCATGTAGTGTATTTGTTCTATGAAACTTGGTTATGCTTGTCGGTTATGCTTTTTTTTACCTCTCTGATGAACTGCAGGGGTCTCTGCTAATGGGATACTGGTGAATATGTGTGTTGGGTTTTTAGTATTTATTAGATATTATTTATCTATTTACAGAGCACATTCGACATGGCATACGAAGTCGGTGCTTCTCTAAACATTCGCAACGTCCAAAATCTAACTCCTCTAACTCTTGCGGCGAAACTAGCGCGAACTGAAATGTTTTTCCACATTCTGAATATAGAGCGTGAGATATACTGGCAGATCGGAGCTACTACCTGTGCTGCCTACCCTCTAGGACAAGTGGATACTATCGATACAGAGACAGGACTTATTAGCAAAGATTCTGCACTCAATTTGGTTGTTTTTGGTGTGAGTATTTTCTAATAATTAGTGTCATTAAAATGGAAATTAATTTTTACTCCCCATTTTATATCAAGATCGGAAAACGATGAAGTAGGTCATCTGATGGTACGTGATCGTATGATAATAGATGGATAGCAAACTTTTAAGGAAAGGAATGAGGATTGCTTTTTAAGGGTTTCTATTTGTAACTTCACTTTTTTAACATAAGTTGAACGCACTAATTAATAATTATTAATAAATAATTTCTGCTTCGAGAGAAAATTATATTTAAAATTAAATTACATATATTTTTATATAGCCTTCTGAAGGAGATTTAATTTTTGAACTTGAGCGAATGAATTACCTACCAAAATGAACACTTATTTTAGACATAAGTATAATAAGGTATTTGAAATTAGCGATACTTTATTATTTAAACATAATTTTTCTATGACCTACACATTTAGCTAACTTATACAAACCATTTTCCACTTATAGGAAAAAGACGAACATCTAGGACTCCTGGAAGGCATGCTTATCGATCTTCTTAAAACTAAATGGAACACATTCGTCAAGTTTCGTTTCTATCGACAGTTTATATTGTTTTCATGTTATTTTTTGGTCTCGTTATTATGTTTTACTCTACGCCCTGGTCCGCCTGAACGCGCTCTCAATGCTACTGCTTTGAATTCTACTGCAGGCTCTATATTAAACGATACGGAGGTGGTTACTGAAGTTGGTAAGTTTAATCACTTATAGGTATTTGTCATACTTTGATGTCCGCATGCGATTCAAACAATAGTTACTAGTTCTATATATGTATTTATACTCTAAAAGTATTTTTTACAGTATTTTTTTTTACTAGCCCTGTATTATATACTTCCCACTGCTGGGCACAGGCCTCCTCTACTGAATGAGAGGGATTAGGCCTTAGTCCACCACGCTGGCCTAATGCGGGTTGGCAGACTTCACATACCTTCGAAAAATCTTATCGAGTTCTCAGGTATGCAGGTTACCTCACGATGTTGCCTTCACCGTTAAAGCAAGCGATAATTAACAATTAATATACACGTAACTTAGAAAAGTCATTGGTGTATGCTCTTGGGGCTGGTTTCGAATCTGCGACTTTCGTCCCGACAGTCCATACCACTCCCCGCTGAGCTATCGCTGCTTATTACAGTAAATAATATGCTAAATTACCTATAATTGGTATGCAACGCACTTATTAAGCATAAAATATATGGTCGACAGATCTACGAATATAAAAGTCCCAGATTATTGCATTTCAGAAAACTGTAATATGACACGGAACGCCGTAGACTTTGACCCGAAAGCCGTCGAAATTCTCAATAGCAGTAAAGTTGATGGAATAAAATGCGCACGTTTCAAGAGCCATTCGAAAGATAAAGACAAACGTAAGGGGAATTGAATCAATTAAAAAAATATAAAATATTTATAACAAATAAATTATTGTATTATTCGTTCATTTTGTGTTACTTGCAGCTGTCAAAAGACATTCCGATGTAGAAGGCTGGTGGGAGGATCTTACAGAAGAATGCAGACTGATGAATTTCGAAACGTGGCATGCAAAAGTATGTACTTTGTTAAATACAAAGTTGAAGATGCAACGCCCATTTGATAGATTAACAACGACATGAATGTAAAATCTTTGATATATTGACTGCACGGTGGCGCAGTTGTATTGGGCATGCGGTTCCACTACTATACTATGCTCGTATTTGATCCCCGGGTCGGGTAAAAGTGATATTAGGTTTTACTTTTTCACGAAATGCTCAGTATCACCCCAGGGTCTGGGATTGTGCCCGGTATGGCGATAGGCTCGCCCCCTATCACATCATGGGACGGAGATACGCTAGGCAAAACTCGTTACACCTTTGCCTACCCCTTCAGAGATTACATGCGTGAGTGCGTAGTATATTGTGTAGACTACCTTAAGATAATATTACCGTAAAGTAAAGTATGTTTTTTTTAATAACAAGGTCTTGCAGTTTGGCAAATGTACTTAAATACTTTTATTTCAATTAACATAATTTCAAGGAAGCTACAATTTTACAGTGTTATTGGATTTATATTATTTTTATAGCATCTGCTGACCTATTTGTTTATTTCTTATGTTTATGTAGCTTCGTATAGCTGCGGAATTGTTGCTATGGGTTGGATCGCTGGCATATTTCGGCTCAGCACTACGTGAAGCGAAATTTCTTGGACTCAAAATGTTTTTTGAAAATCTGAGCACAGTTCCGTCGAGGTTTGTTTGATTTATTTTGTCACATTTTTTTCTATTACCGGCCGACACACGAGCAAGTGGGTCACTTGATGGTAAGTGATCTCCACCACTCATGTACGCCCACAATACCAGCACAGTCATGGGCGCGTTGCCGACCCTAAAGAAAAGAGGATTTTATATGCGTGTCTAAAAATGGTAATGGTAAAAACTGGTGAAAAATGTGTTCCCCTCTAAATTTTAAACCACGTTGTCGAAAATTCTGATAAAATTTGAGGTAGTAAAATTAAAAGGGCACTTCCAAAAAATTGTTTAGCTTCATGAAGTTTTAACTTTTTGTGATATTTTCGATTACTTCAGAATTACGATTACGATTATTTCGGAACCCTTTAGACGCACACTTGGTCAGGTTTTGTTATCATTTTTTTTGCAGGGTAATGTTTTTATTCTCGTGTTTTCTGATGCTGATCTTACCGACATTAAGGCTGTGGTGTGCCGACGAAGCGGAGGATCATCTTGCCGTTATTATCATGTTGACAACTGCCCCATACTGCTTGTTCTTTTGCAGGTAATTTTGTAATTTAGCGTATCCTTTATATTCTGATTATTTTGAATATAAATTCTAATTTGTATAACATATTTAATGACAGAGGATTCAAAACAGTTGGGCCATTTGTGGTGATGATCTACAGAATGGTGATGGGCGATTTGCTTCGTTTCGTTTGTATATATTTGGTGTTTGTCATGGGGTTCTCTCAAGGTAAAAATCTCTTATAATAATGATACCTAATACTTTATTAGCGATATACTCGAATGTATAGAAGTTCCTGAAACACGATACTTTATGTTTTATGCCTTTTACGAAGACGCGCGTAATCTACTCGCTATACTGAACTACCCTTTTTTTTATCCTGGCTCGGCAAAGTGACTACGCTACACCTGATGGTAAGTGTAGCGCAATCCAAGAATAGTGTCGACCAACGATAAACAATGTGTCCATCGTAGGTCGGCAAGATCATACCGGCCTGCCAAAGGGTCAAGGGGGAGGGGAAGGAAAAAGGGATGGGAAAAGGGTTAGGATCAGGGGGCAAGCCCCCTGGGGAGAACCTGGGGAGAACTTTAGATTTCTTTTACAACTAGGGTTGTAGTGCTTAGCTTGCAAGCTTGAAAAGCGTGGGAGCAGAATCGCTCTTTACACTGGTGTTACGGCTCGGAGTGTACGTGTACATGAGGTGCACAAACTACATATAAATATTAAATTTGATTGCATAGCCACGTTGTAATGTTTAATTGTATAAAATTGTTAGGCAGTAAAAATGTCAGGCACTCTGAAGTAAGCGGTCATGTTACTAACAGTCACTTGCAATGTTTAATAGCTGCAACATTGATTTGTATTTTCCGAAACATTGTGTCCATATAAATACAACTCTACGTATATATGTGTAATAACGTCAATTAAGCACAATGAAGGGTCTATAATATACATATTATAAGCTTTGGGATTTGTTAGCAAATGATTATAAATGATTATAAATGTATCGTCACTGGAAAGGCAAAAATATATGCATTATACGATAAAAATTCATAATAATTGTATTATGAAAAAAAAAGTTTTTGTGAAAATTATGTAGTGGGTAAATTTATATCAATTTTTATCGTAAAAAAGAAACAACTTTCTACCGCAAAGTTCACGTATTGGCGCTTTAGTAACTATATCCGACTTCATTGCCTTTCCAGTGACGACATTGTTTTTAGGCGTGTTTTGAGGTATGCGACCGCAATGGAGGCCGCAACGCAACCATGACTCGTCAGGACATAGCGACCAAAAAAAAACGAGAGGTGTCAAGGGACACCCGGATGGAACGAAGTTCCTTTCGATTATTTTTAATTTTAATTTTGAGGGTCAAGGTCTGTGTCAAGGTCAAGGTCGGAGTCAAGGTAGAAATCGGGGTCAAGGTCAAGGTCAAGGTTGGAGTCAAGGTAAAAATCGGGGTCAAGGTCAAGGTCGGAGCCAAGGTAAAAATTGGGGTCAAGGTCAAGGTCGGAGTCAAGGTAAAAATCGGGGTCTAGGTCAAGGTCTAGGTCGGAGTCAAGGTAAAAATCGGGGTCAAGGTCAAGGTTAAGGTCGGAGTCAAGGTAAAATAGGTGTCAAGGTCAAGGTCGGGGTCACGGTTGGGGTTCAAGGTCAAAGTCTTGTGAAAGTCCGGTCCAAGCTGACTGGTCACTGTGTGACGCCACCTGGGACTTCGAAATTATCGATGTTCCAGGGAGGTCAGCTAACGCTGGCTGGTCGGAGAATTATGTCGTGACAAAATTTTTCGTGACAACTTTTTGTACCAATTTTTTCCGTCTAGCCCCCTTTCGCAACGCGCGATAAGGAACTACGTTCCAATAGCGCTTGTATAAAATTGTACGGATTCCCGTACCATTTGGTCGCGCATCACGGTATCCTGTGTCCTTTGCATACCTCAAAACGTAGCTATACATTAGTATACGCACAATATATCATTGTCGTCACGTGTCTCGGTGTCCTATTTCGGTCGTTTACCTTAAGAACGGGCTAATTAAGAATATTTAGACATATGTTTATCCTTCCAGCATACTACGTGATTTTCCTTTCATTCGACAATCCGAATACTCCAGAAGGCGTTGACGACACAGTCTCAAACCCCATGCCTTCTCCTATGGAAAGCATAATGGCGATGTTTCTGATGTCGCTCACCTCATTCTCCGATTACTACACCGCCTTCGATAGAACTGATCACGAAATAGAAGCTAAGGTAAGGTATAAAGTCTTGTGAAAAGTCACAAAACATAACAACATAACATAATAAAATATAATTAATAATCATTTTTATAAGAGTTGTCGAAGTTTGACAGCCTCCGTGGCGCAGTAGACGAGTAGCCGACTGAGAAACGTGAGGCCATGGGTTCGATTCCCGCACTGAGCAAATATTTGTCTGATCCACAAATATTTGTTTCGGGGTCTGGGTGTTATGAGACCAAAAAGTCTATCGTAGTTCCTGATACCCACGGCACAAGACTTGTATACTACTGTGCGGTTAGGACTATGTATGTGACTGTTAGGTGTATTTATTTTATTTATTATTACCTATATTAAGCATTTTTATACTTGAAGTTTATTAACTGAAATAATATTCGGGGCGTAATAGGAAAGAGATTTATTTTAATTAAGCCCACACCGTCTCCATACTACAAGGGTACAACTGTCGTTCCCACGGGATGGTTCTTAGAGCCGTTTCAATGCCATGTTTTGAGAGAGGACAAGTTCAGATGGTCTAAATATGCTGCCACCAGATCTGAGACTCAAGACCGACCTTAGACTTGAGGTTAAATTGTTTTTTAATCGTTTCCGGACCACAAGTATTTGTAATTATTCTACATAAATAAGTATATTATAATCTTAGTACGAAATTGTTAAAATGTTCTGCATCCTCGCGTCCTATCATTTTGTGATCAACTGCTATGTGGAGATGTATGTGGCTATAATAGCAAAAAAATAACATCCAGCGCATTACTTTCTATTGGTGTAATATATTTTTAACATTACCTTAACATACTAAAACATTAATTCCAGCTGCTATTCGTGATCTACATGATCATAGTTGCCATATTGTTGGTGAATATGCTAATAGCCATGATGGGTAATACATATCAGAAGATAGCGGAGACCAGGAACGAATGGCAGAGACAGTGGGCAAGGATTGTGTTGGTTGTGGAGAGAGGCGTGCCACCAGCACAAAGGCTGAAGCAACTGCTAACATACAGCCAACCCATGGCTAATGGGAAGAGGGCTTTGGTGCTGAGAATTAATCAAAAGGTATGGATAGTTTACTTGATACAAAGCAAATCTAATGTTAAGTTGAACGATTTATGTAGCAGGAGCCGGCCTAAAAGTAGATGGTACACTTGTCGGTACATGATCTCCACCGCTCATAAACATCCACAAGACTAGAATAGTCATGGATGCGTTGGTAATCTTAAAGAAAAGTAATAAGGCTTTTGATAAACTCATTCACCCTAAAAAACGCAAGAGCAAGCTGGCAATTACTTTTTTTTTGTTATTGTGTCTAAGTAAAACTGTCTAAATAACATTTACAAATGACGCACATATGAATACAGCTGTATTAAGATAGAACTATAGCATGTAATACAATAATATAAGCAAGAAGAAAATCGTACTTTATTCCAACAACATATAGCATACATTAATATTAAAAGTAATAACTACGTAAAGATATGTTTTCTAGAATGAAGACAAAGAAGAGATGAAAGAAATATTAGAAATGAAGAGAACACATGAACGTATCGTAGCGAAGAGGAAGCAACGAGAGGCGATGATGAAAGGGCAAAAGGGTCCACTGCCACCCACAGTAAGGGATTATCCTATAAGGAAATGAGAGAAATCTAGAAAGTATCGTATGAGCGTTTTATACCACTACCATACCACTGATATTTCAGTATTACCGATCAGTATTTAAATATTCTCATCTATATCAGATATGAAAAGTACTCTATGAATAAAGACGAATCAGATAAAAGAAGTTTGTCCACCCATATTAAAATAAGCTTACCTAATGATTTAATATACATATTATATTATTAAAATATTTGGTATTTATTTCAAGTTATCCTAACTTTAAAACTAAGTGTCTAACAACTAGTAACTATGGTAACCCATACAAATTGGCCAATATAAACATAGTTTAAAGTTGAATACTTTTTGTAATAAGGCCGTTCATGTTTAATTTCATAAATAACTAGCTGTCCCGCGCGGCTCCGCCCGCGTGATCTGTATTTTCCGGGATAAAAGTAGCCTAACAGTGGCGCCATCTGTCAGCAATGTGTCACGCACCGACGCCATCTACTTAAAATATTGGTTTGTAGTACATGCTATGTATCAGAGATGGCGCTGTATTTAAAAAATGATTTTCCCTATTTTCCCGCTTTTCTATTGAAATTTTTCCTAGATTTTCGTTGCTATAAACCTCACGGAGCCCGAGACCTTTCCAACGAATGCAAAACCGTGGAAATCGGTTCGTGCGTTCTGGAGTTATATCGTCAGGAAGGAAAACCCGACTTATTTTTATATAATAGATATAGCGATGTGTATAATTAAGTAAATCATTTCACATACCAATGAAGCAAGTAATAATAGTACCCGAACATAATAATATTATTGTATTGAAAGAAATAATAACTTGAAAAAAAATAATGGACTTTTATTAATTGATTTTAAACGTGAATACCATTTGGTACCATATGGATGTCGTCTCCTATTCATAAAGATTTTTGTAAGTATAACATAACAAATGTTGTAATAGGTTAATGTCACGTCATACAACTCCTGATAGGTCAAGAAAACCAGCAGATTTTTAACTCGAAATGGAAACATGCTAGGCATTGTTGGGCGTCTCATCGAAACGAAGCTACTCACGGAAAATTAGCTTGATAGTAATCAAGTGGAAAAATGGCTCAGGGATCCCTGACCATGCCCCAACTATGGTGAAAAAACGTTTGATGATAAATATATCGACACTCAGGAACTGCAGTTCAGTCCCATTATGTGATATGGTTGCACTGTAATTTTTTTAAATCAAAATTCTAATACAACTTTCGATTGCCCCATCTGAGAATTGAACACAGGACCTTACGGTTCTCAGCCTTAGTACGCTTCTTCTAGACCAATGGGGCAATTATTATTAATGTTCTATATACTCTATAATAATTCTATCATTTGTACATTTCATTCACTTCGACAAATGGTTTTAGAAATTGCACACATATTTTTGTCGCTTAAACATTACGTAACTCTATGGCCCGAAGCCACATGAACTGCAAAGTGTTACACGATTCACGAACAGAGTGCGTTTAATAGATATTTGTGTGTAAATCAGTTTGAACTTTGATATCATCAATTAGTTAGCATAGGCCGATTGTGGGACGATTTCTAACTACGTCCTATAGATTTCAAATGTCAACTGACAAAATTATTTAACCAAATATGAAAAACTGGGTTGTTAAATATATGGGTGTAAATTGTTGTCGGTGCTTTCCACTGTTACCTCATTATTTACTGCTTCTACTCCCATCTGGGCTTGTTGCAAATGGTCAAATAATCTCATGTGTGTTCATTATACCTTGCACACTCACTGTTTGTTGTACACAGAGTTGTTTGATTTTCTACTTTCGTAATCGGTCAAGATCCATTGACAAATCGGATGGATAAATCGACGATAGTGTACGAAGGTCAATACTATGTTTATAAGAACAATAATCGGATTTACGCGAAATAAAATGAAGACTGCAATTTGGTATTGAAAAGATACTTCACTTGTGCAATCATCTATGTTATGAAGGCCTTTGGGAATAATTCAAATGCATTTGTTTTGATAATTTGCGATGTAAAGATATAATAATTCCTTCAGAATATTTAAACATACCAGCATTTACAAGTGCAAGATTATGCATACATAGGTTATGAAAGTGTCAATGTCAGGAGATGGTAGTACGTGGTGGTAGATCTGTAGGCGAGGGCTGTTTAGGTAGGTACCACCGCTTTCAAATATTGTGTGTGTGCGTGTCTCAATAATTAGTGTAAGCAATGTTGTGTCGATTTGAAGGGCACTGAAGCCAGTAGAATTACTGGGTATTATTAGACAACAAGTAAGTTTCTTGATGATTAGCGCAGTGCAGTGTGCATGAAGTACTTAGTGAATTAAAGTTCTGTGTAGTGTTGCCATCGTTTATGGTCCAGCGTGGCGAACGACCTGATCACCTCGCCATTGAGGTTTATGTATAAAAAGATAAATGCATTATTCATATTTCACACACATCCATACACGGTACTTGTTAACCGCTGTTCATATAAAAAGACGTGTTGCATGGCAAAAACTCACGGGCTTCGACTCGATGGATATATGTCAATAGAGAATAAATAGTTCAGGCTTTTAGTAAGCTAAAGACGAACATGTCATCATGAACAACCCTATGAAAAAATGTGTACAAGAATTAGTATTAATAACTAAATGCAAGCTTGATATGTTTAAACAGCAGTTAGGAGTTATAAATAATGCTAAAAAGGGTTGTATGTAGCTGGCTGCAAAGCGAGAGGTCATGAGTTCGATTCGCGCACCGAGAAAAATGTTTGTGTGATCCACGAAAATTGGTTTCCCTCGTAGTTCCTTATACCCACGATACAGGCTTAACCTATTGTGGGGTCAGGAATATGTGTCTCACTGTTGAGTGTGTTTATTATTTATTTAATATTCTTATATGTGTAACATAAATAAATCACAATTAGTTGGAAGATAAACCTATTTATAAATTGTTTCGCATCCGCTGAAAATACGAAATATGTAACGCATGGTATGCGCAATCGTACATGACGGCGACGCTTCTCCGTGGCAGGTAGTGGTGGACGGTATAAAACGTATGGCCCACCATTAGACGTACACACAGACATCCACGACAACAGCCATGAGAAGTGCGGTAAGTACACAAGTGAAATTATGTGCTCGTAGCAAACAGAAAGCTGGTATTGTGTGATAAGTGATAGTTCTTAGTGTTTAGTTTCGTGTATTTGTCTGCAGGTAGTTTTACTATCGCTATTGGCTGCTATAGCGGCAGAAGCGCCGTACCACCTACCGCGTCCTGGTGCTCACGCGCCTGCACTGCACTACCCTGCACCGCCGGTGCACGGGCCACCAGCACCGCCGCCGCCGCCTCCGCCATCACCGCCACAGTACGCACCGCCACATCATGCTCCTCCACCACCGCCACCGCCACAGTACGCTCCGCCACACCATGCTCCGCCACCACCGCCACAGTACGCTCCACCACACCATGCTCCACCACCGCCACAGTATGCTCCGCCACACCATGCTCCGCCACCACCGCAGTACGCTCCGCCGCACCATGCTCCACCACCACCACCACCGCCCCAGTACGCTCCGCCACACCATGCTCCACCACCACCACCACCGCCGCCACAGTACGCTCCGCCACACCATGCTCCGCCACCACCGCCACCGCCACACCATGCTCCTCCACCACCGCCGCCGTCAGCACCACATCCACCACAAGTCTCACCCCAGCCGCACCCAAACACCGGATACCATTACGAGCAACCAAGTGTAGGCCCAGAGATCGTACAGCCTGCACCACACCCGCAGCCCCTTCCTGCGTACCACCCACCAGCACCTACACCTAACTTCCAGCCCCAGGGCTATCCCCATTCTCAACCACAACCTCAACCACAGTACATTGCACCCCAACCTGCACCTGCTCCCGTACCACAACCTGTTTACGTGCCATCTCAACCAGCTCACGTAGCGCCTCAAACACAGTTCCAACCTCAACCACAGCCACAACCAGCTCCAGCCTTCCAACCTATTCAACACCAACCACAGCAGCAAGGATATTCATACCAACAACCTCAACCGGTGTTTGCTCCGCAACCAGTCCAGGCTCCCATCAACCCACAGCCGGTGAGCAGCTTCTCCTCTTCCTCGGCTCTGACGAGCTACCAGGCTGACAACAACCAGTACAATACTCAAGTCCAGGCCGACACGCACAGCGAAGCCCTTGACAACGTAGTGGTGGGACGAGTACAAAACATTATCACGGAAAATGAACATGCCATAGCTAAAAGTGCTGGATATCAATCCTTGATCTCAGGCGTGTCTTTGGGAAATGCAAGACCAAGCGTTGAAATTTTATCATTCACCCACAATTCACCCCTCACCTCAGTCGGTTCATTCTCTCAGTCATCATCATCGATATCTTCAGGGTCTGTTAGTGTCCCATCATCGGGCTACAGTTTACCATCAGGTCCAGCGAGCCAGTCCGTTGGCCAAGCTGAAAGTTCAAGTTCAAGTGTTAGTTTTTTGCCGGATACTAAACCCGCCACGTCTTATGGACCACCAAACTAACCTCATAGATGTAAGGAATTTGTAAATATGAAACTTTTTATAATGTAAATAATAAACCTTAATTACAACTTTTAATGTTTTATTGAACAACACAACAAAACCCACTCAATACAATACTCGTAACAATTTTAAACAAGCAATTCTACACAGACAGACCTAGCACTTAAAATTTTCAGACTATTTATTATTATAATAAATAAATAAAAATACTTTACGAATCAATGCAGTCGTCACATAGTTTATCAGCACAAACTATTCTCATGAAAAATGGATACCGATGAAATAGGTCATTGCCCTGAAAAATAACGTAACATTTTATTAACACAGTAAAACGTATCTGTGCAATAGGAATGTGCAAATTGTTTAACAAATTCTTATACAAACACGCTTACCAAATTTATAGGGTGGTCTAACGTTTGCGCCGCACTATGAACAGACATTTTAAAACCATTCGATCCATTACATGTGTTTGCCAGTGCTGGTTTTACTTGTTTTGACGAACTTGTAGAATGCTTTACTACTGGGATGTTAGTTTCTTGAGAAACCTTGAAATGTAGGAAACGAATGCTATCAAACTGCCATTTCTAGCTTTATAATAATAATAATAAATAAATAATAAATAAATACACCCAACAGTCACATACATAATCCTGACCCTGCACTAAGATACAAGTCTTGTGTCGCAGGTATCAGAAACTACGAGAGACTTTTTGGTCTCACAACACCCAGACCCGAGACAAATATTTGTGGGCCACACAAACATTTGTCTCGGTGCGGGGATCGAACCCGCGGCCTCACGTTTCACAGCCGCCTGCTAACCAACTGCGCCACGGAGGCTGTCAATTTTAATAAAATAATTTTTAATGGCTGGCGTTTTTAATAAAATAATTCGGCCCATTAGAAGAATAAGGTTATAAAATCTTATGCGCTCATACTGGATTTCAATATATTCCAACCGAATAAATATCAGCTATCGATTGATATATGTTTTTATAATCACAAATATTTTATTTATCTTAACAGTTAAGTTGTAAGAAAATCTTCGCGTTTAAAACCTTAAACCGCCGCGCGGCCGCACCGAAAATATGTAGTGAAAAGTTGAAGTTTTATAGAAGTGACTGATCTTCGAATGGGACGAGTTAAATAATAATAAATATATAAATACACCCAACATTCACACACATATTTCTGAACCCACATTAGGTTAACCTGTATTGTGGGTATCAGGAATTACGAAGGACTTGTGATCCCATAACACCCAGACCCGCAACAAATATTGTGGATCGCACAAACATATTATGGCTTAATGCGGGAATCGGACCCACGGCCTTTCGCTACGCAGTCGGCTACTCACGCATTGCATCACGGAGTTTGCCTGTTATATTAACATCTGGTTAAAAGATCTTACATTATTGGGAACCCAGGCTGTACCACACAGACAAGAAGCGTCCACCTTTGTAATTTCTTCAGTGCATTGACATGATATATTATTATGACGTCTCGGATCAAACTCTTGGACTATTTTTTTAACAGCTCCTTTTTTGGGCATCTCTTCGAGTGACTTAATAATGACTTCATGTTTAGAACTACTCGGCTCACAAATCTAAAAATAAGTCTCGGTATTATAGGTTCTCGTATGCGAGTATCCCGATTGCGAGTATCTCGTATGCGAGATGCCGTTTGACTTTTTTTTATTTGCCAAAGCAGCATTGTATTAGCATCGTCATTAGTCGTGTGCAGGTTCAAAGAAAATTGAAGGAAATGAAATTACTGAGCATCATGTGACACTTAAAATCCAAGGGCGTAACCAGGATTTGCTTCAGTGTGGGCAAGACTTGCCCAAGGGGCGACATCCCCAGAGAAAGTGAATTTGTACGCACTCGCGCACCACGCACCGGTATTTCGCATTAGACGTGATCATTTTTAAAGAATAGTAATGTTGGCTTACTTACAACAGTATCCAGAGTGAGGCAAGAGCCCCATCTTGCCCCACCGTGGGTACGCCCATATTAACATCTCGTGTCTTAGGCGAGTGATGGGCGTAGTACAGTTCCATGCGGTACTTTGTAGTTTATATTATGCTGCTACTGTTTATGGACTGGCGCGTCAATCGATTGACCTGACTCGTCTTATCATTCAGGCGAATAAAGAAAATAAAATAATATAGTGTAAATGTTTTACCTGACCAAGCAACACTGATTTTATTTCACCTTTCTCCAATTTTATCGCATCCATAAGAGGATTTTCATACTGAGTTTCTGTAGATATTTTTGACGCCACTTCCGCGACACATTGACAGGATATATTTTTAAAAGTTTCAGCTACGTTAAACCGATCATTAGTGTCTTTCTTTTCCTTAATTGTTTCTTTTGTCAGGAACGTTGCGTTACAATTATTCTCTTGATGGACACTCATTAAGCTAAGAGATTTCGCCGCTGGTTTTTTGCAATTGCAAACTTCTGTAGACACAATAGTCATATTTGACCGATTACGCAAAGACGTCGGCGTCCTAGAATGGAAATATTTGTGAATAAATTGTTATATAATAATTTGTGAACGAGACATTAGTTACCTACGGTTGACACCATTCGGAGACATTACGAGTCATTTCTTTCGGTTGCAGAATGTATTCGAAGCTGTGATGTGATCTGTGGACAATGTAATTAATTGTTTCGTTTGTTTTCAACCGACGCATAAAGTTTAGGTTCTCTACTCAATGCGTATGTTTCTAACCAACGAAATAAACGGAGGAGATTCTTTTTTCCTATTTTAGTGTATGGCCACGCATATTATCTTTTCACAGAGTGATTCGATTGTTATGATTCTTTATTATTCCTCGAAGTTGGTCCCAATTAAACTTGAAGTTAAAACGTCGATGAAAATTTTAAACCTTTACACCGACTTTGAGAACTCTTTCACAAAAAGTTGTAAAAATAAAATATTTTTAACAAAAATAAAGCATAATATCTTAAATAATATTTGTTCAAATAACGATTAGGATAACACATAAAAATTGGTTTGATTGGATTAGTCATTGGGCGATATTTTTTATTTTGATTCTTGTTGGTTTTCTTTTAATTGAAATACTTTCTTACTTCTGAGACATATCCCCGCCATCTTTATTTGGACTCCGCCGTTTCCTCCAAGGGCTGAGAATAATAATACTTATAATCATTTGAATTATATGACACAATCTTAAAACTTTAAACACCTAAATTACCTTTTTACCTTCTTTTTTCGCTTAGTCTTGGATATTGTCTGTTTTCTGGACCAAAAAACACATTTATCAAAGGTATAGAGATAGATCGGATTGTTTATGCACGTTTTTCTTTGTGTGGATAAGCTTATACATTTATGGTACCTACTTAGTTTTTAGTTGTGTGAAAGTGACGCGATATCAGTTAAACTATGATATTCATTAAGTTCATAGTAACACACAGTCATTTTCTTTGAACAATAACATATAATCAGGGACTGACCAATTAATTAGGGACAGAAAGGAGAATGGGGAGCCTCCTCAGCAATAATAAAGAATACATCGATAGATAAAGATTATTTTTGTACTACTTTTTTGTATGAGACAGAAAAAGTGTAGATGGTGGTGTTTTCGATAATAATAGCAACTTGGAAATCGTACACTAAGGCCGCCGAGTTGCTCTATCTACTCAACACTAATGAGTTAAACTTTAAAGTTGGTTGAGAGTTTATTTATTGTACCTACTTTATATCGTATATGGCATCAAAAGTGCAAGTGATGGTATTTTCGATAAAATGCTAATAGAAATACATAAATGGCACGCCATGGCGGCCAAGTTGCATATTCATACTAAGGCCAATTATGGAAACATCGTCTTTGAAAATCCTGAAGAAAAGAAAATTTTTATTTCTCGAGCATCCGCTCAGCCATATTTAGTATCGCTTTGAACCTTCTACAAGTGATTGCAATCGGTAAAGAAGGAGAAGCGACACGTCGGTGGAAGAAATAAATGGTGGCTCAGGAACTTAAGGAATTGGATGAGAATCACCAGGGTAGAAGAACTACTTAACCTGGCAAGATATAAAAGAATAATGTGGAGTCGATGACGATATGTTATATGAATAAGATTGCAAGAGAGAGTGTGTGTGTGTAGAATATGTAGACCAAGTTCCTAGATTTGCCTATTTTAAGGAATTCTTATAGTTTAGGTACATCTTATACTTCTCCAAGCTAGATGTTTGCTGCAATTTATATAAATAAGAGGTTTCATCCAGTTGATTGTGTCGTACAAATTGTCGGTATTTTGTATCTAACCAAGCCGCAAATTCCATCATATTGGGACTGAAGTTTGATGATTGATTTGTCTGAGGTGGCAGGTGCTCCTGAAAATGTACGTACCTATACAACAGTGTGTTTTAGGTTTAAATTGCATTTTATTGTATAATACGTGTAGGTACTGACCTGAGTGTACCACCTGAACGCCTTTACGAAGCAATTTGTCCTTTCTTTACTTATTTCTCTGCTCCTGGGTCTTTTACGTTTAGGCGACTAAATAATAATAACTACGTTAAGATTATGGTTAATCTTTATTAAACTAGTAATGATATATAAAATCTACAAATGTATACTTGTACACACATAATGGTGTTTTTTATAGCATAGGCTGGCAAACGAGCAAGTGGGTCAGCTGACGGTAAGTGATCTCCACCGCCCATGTACGCCCACCACCAGAAGAATCATGGGCGCGTTGCCAACCTTACAGAAAAGGGATAGTTAGGGATTGGGAAGGGGAGGGGATTTGGGCTTCCGGTTAGCTCACTCACCGTACGAAACGCAGTAGCGAGCCGCTACTTTACGTCGATTTTCTGTGAGATAGTGGTAACGATCCGGTCGAGCCAGCCCATTCATGCTGTAGACAAAACTGTCTACAGCGTGGCTCTACCACTCGGAAAGTTTATTTTATTGCTCCGATTATCATTAAAAATAATAGGTATGTGGTTATAATACCAATTAAATATAACTTACAACTTGAGCGTAGTATACAAGGGGCTGAGTTGTGTTATAATAAAATGGATGTCTCCAAACACGCCTCTGGCTTTTAGTGTTACTGTCTACCCCATAACAGTCGTCACAACAGCAGTCACTCGAAGACGATGAAGAATTCATAAGTATGGTATTACTCGAACAAATGACATACACTCCGAATAATAATTTTGTAATATATTAAATAATGATTAATTAATTTAATAAATACTTTTGATTAGTAATATTTTTAATGTCAAAGATGTCAGTGCCAAAGACTTCCAATATTAATAAAAATAAAACCTACTCAAAAAAACTTTATACTCATGGTCGAAAATTAAAGCCCACGAAACATTTTTTTAAAAATTGCGTCACGGAACTTCGACATTATTAATAAAAATAGTTTTGCGGCAATTACCACGATGGATAAATAATATAATATTAATTAAAAACTATAAATATTGCTTATTGAATTTACTTAAACTTATTTTTTGTCAAATTAGTCATTTAGGTAGGTATTTAATTAATCCCGTTCCTTTAATGTCGGCAATGATTATTATTATCTTATATTGTGGGCGTATATGGATGGTAGAGATCAGTTACCACCAGGTGACCCACTTGCTCGTTTACCGGCCTATGTTATAAAAAAATACCAACCGGCTACCTTTTTTTTATTTGACTGAATGACGAGACGAGAAAGGCGCTCGTCTGATGGTAAGCGCTACGCCTGCCCATAAACAGAAGCAACACCACACAGAACTTTGAATTACAAAGCACTGCATGGCACTGAACTGCGCTCGTCACCCCGAGACATAATGAATATAACTCATATGAATATGACTCATGGCCCCACTGATTGAAACTAAAAACTAAAACTTTCTTTCAAATTAAACACTAACATATAATGTGGCATTTGCGTATTATAATATTTTGTAAATGTGTCGGTTTAATATCAGCATATAGCAATCATTTATTCACAATCAAAAACCTTTATTATAAAATCAAAGGTAGGAATGTAAAATTTTACATCCCTTGTTGACAAAATCAGTTCATTCTTTCAATTGAATCCACTGTGTTATTGGTTAAATCTGAACGATTTACTCGATAGTAAATGAGCGCTTTATTTATTTTTGCCTAAAACTGTGAAGTAATAAAAAAATGTGTAAATGTGTTCAGGGTATAAAGACCATTGAAGCCAATGCAGTGAATAGACCATTATGATACTTATCATTTTATATCTGGAAATAATAAGTGTTGGATAGTGGCATGCAGTTTGTAATATAAAGTATTGTGTGGTGTAGCTTTTGTTTAGGGTCAGGCGTGATTTGGGCCTTCGAATTTCAGCGAATACCTAATTTTAATGTAGGCACTGTTTATAAGTGGCAGAGGCAAGCTGTAGACAGTTTTATTTACTCCATGATTGGCCCGTCTTGCCGGGTTGCTATCACGGTCTCACAGGTAAACACGTAAAGTTACTATTGCGTTTCGTACTGTGAGTGAGATTTCCGAATACCTCTAAATCATATAATACAATACAATACAAAACTCTTTATTATATAACCAATAATCACTTAAAATAATTTATCATAGGACTACTTAGTGGTTTTACAATAGGCGGTTTTATCGCTACGAGCGATCTCTGCTAGACAACCTTTACTACAAATCATGTGTTGTAAATAAATAGAAATTCTAAAAAATACTGTTTTAAATATTTTATAGATGATCACTGTGGAGGATTTGATGACCCTCCACCAGTTGTGTACTACAATAAAAATCTGAAGCATGTAAGTTACTGGCAGGCCAGTACAACGACCCCTACTACTCCAGGGTACAATGTAACGTTCAGGACTATCGGCGTTACCACAGTCACCGAAAAAGGTTCCGAGTACTTATTTGAAATCACTAGTTTAGAATATACAATAGTTTATTTCTCTACCAGTTACCTACTAATATTCATTTTTATGATACGTATAATATACAGTTTTGCGAAAATTGGGTACTAATAGTCGACCTGTTCAAATCCCAGGTCGGGAAATCACAATTCCTACTTGAGTTTCCAAAAATTAATGTATGATTTACTCGGGTTTGGAAACGTGCCCAGTATAGCCTCGCCCCCTACGACATTATGAGACGGAAATATGGTCGGCGAAACGTGGCTTTATTTTTTTATAGCATAGGTCGACTGATGATAAGTGATCTCGACCGCCCATGTACGTCAATACCACGAAGATATTCAATACAACACCAGAAGAATCATGGGCACGTTGCTGACTTTAAAGGAAAAGGATAATTTAGGGTTTTGAAAGGCGATGGGGTTTTGGGCCTCCGGGTGCAACACTAGATACACCTCTGACTAAAGCTTCGGAGATAAAGGCGTGAGTAAAATTTTATTAATACAATTAGTATTACGTTTTCAGATGCAATGGGATCCTTTCAAAACATGTTGAATAAGTTACTTTTTGGACATATTGTTGAAGGTGTGTCTGGGAATTTACTTAAGGTTTCAATTTTGGCAAAGTTATCTGATGACAAGTAAAAACTGACAGATACTGATATTGCTGGAGCTTATCTTATAAATGAGGATAGTATAATAAATACAAGTACACATGACCTCATATTTTACAGATGACATAGAACCAAAAAAGTTGATTTCACAAGATAATGGCATGGATGTCTTCGCACATTTTCCATCTGGGAACATAATGCGGTGAGTACCAAACAGGAACAGCAGACAGACATCCTCCGTGGCGTAGCGGACGAGTAGCCGGCTGTAAACCGAGAGGCCGCGGGTTTCTTATTTTGTTAACTTTTCTCAGAGAGGAGTTATTTCTTAATAAAAGTGCTGTACACCTGCCATTAGCGGAGTTCATGCATCGCGGTCATTGCTACCTTGATGTCACTAAAGATTATATGCAGACTGCTGTAAACGCCTTCGCCATATTCCTGTGGGGGAATATAGACGACATTCTCCGCCTACCATCGTCTTACGTATTGCGATCTGTAAGTAAATAAGTACGAGTAAGAAGTTAGTTCATGAAGAACGCCCGCGCCACAGTAAAGGTATAGTCCTGCGCTTCGAATTCCGTCAATTCTATTTTATTCTAGTTTGTTTATGCGTTGGTCCTTTCCACTTACCAAAGAATCAAAAGGACTTGCTGTGTTTACATATAGGATATTTAGTTATGCATATATGATACATTTCGATATTGCATAAATAAACATAGTGCTACCTCTTTCAAGCTAATTTCTAATTATTTAAATAAAAAGGGCCAATTATATTTTAGCTTGTACCATTCTGTCTACATTATCTATGCCCATATACGTACAACAAAATTACTTTGCGGCCGGGTTCGTCTTTGCTGTTAAGATTTGTTTACATGGAAACCACTTCGCGTCGAAAGACTTCGTTATTGTTAAATATTTTTATAACAGAAATACGGTGTTTTATTTATAACGATGTGAAGAAGATGCCTAAATGTAGTGTTATTGGGTGCGGAATAAAGAAAACTAGGAATCAACCCAATAGTTCATTACATCGGTATGTTCTTGATTAGTGCCACGTCTTCACGTAAAAAATGCAATACAAAACAAACCTTTGAATTATAAAAAGCTACGTGGCATTGTACTCCACTCGTCGCGTCGCGACTAAACAATGTTATTATGTTAATGCTCAAAATAACCAGTTGTGTCACTAGCTTCAATGTCCTTTGAACAGGAACACAATAGGTAGTTCTTGCATACTTGGTGGCAGAAATAGACAAATCGGCGGTGTTGTTCATATCCAGGCGGACTCACGCAACAGTATAACCTAGTAAATTAATCTATTTGTTGATAATTTTACCTGTATAGGCTCGTACAATAGCAATGATGAATATAGCTCGAGAGAAGCTGACAGCGACGTGGTTGGTGGTAAAAGGAGGTCGTCATCCTTCCACAATCTCATATCAAACTTTAGAAATGTACCGCCCGCTATTCAAATATCTCAATGGCAAGGAAATGTCGCGATTGAATCTAAGCGACGATCGGATACTATATTATCTTGGTACTCATGTTGATCTTGACAGACATCAGGTAAATAACTAACTTTTTATAATAAACTGGAACATCTATCTCCTGCTGATTAAACTCCCCTGCACTACTCCACCAATCGTCTCGGAAGGCATGTAGGTTTTTTTTGTTTGGACGCTTGCTGTAAGCCTGAAGCTAGTCGGCTGTATATAGCTTCACCGGACTTTCGGGTGAGCGCTTTAGGCGCTCTCAACCCTTAAATTTAAGTGACCACGCTGAGGGCACCCCCTTTGTGGTTCGAACCTCGCCTTAAGACGGCCACTGGGAGAGGGCACTGGGACTGGGAGGAAGGCATGTAGGTTGTAGTTGTAACCTTATATAGTACTAGCTTTTGCTCGCGGCTCCGCCGCGTGATCAAACAAACAAACAAACAATCAAACTCTACAGCTTTATAATATTAGTATAGATTTGGGTAGCTTAGCAACGGAAGCCTTTAAATAATATTATTTGGGTAGCTTAGCAACGGAAGCCTTCAAATATGAATAATTTTCCCCGTTTTTGCAACATTTTTCACTGATGCTTCGCTTCTAATTGTCGCAGCGTAATATTATATAGCCTAAAGCCTTCCTCGATAAATGGACTATCCAACACAAAAAGAATTGTTCAATTCGAACCAGTAGTTCCTGAGATTAGCGCGTTCAAACAAACAAACAAACAATCAAACTCTACAGCTTTATTATATTAGTATATATGTGCAGTAGCGGAATGAGGGGGTAGGGGCGGTTCCCTGTTCCTAAGGGGCTGCCATAAGACCTTCCATCCCGTGCCTCCGCGGACTTAGTCCGCCACTGTGTAGGTCCTAGATTCTGAGACCTATAAATTGATTTTCTATTTCACGAGCTCTATTTGGCATTAAGTAAGATTGCTGAAACTTTATATTCCGTGAGTAGGTCGACATACAAAATACTTGATAGGTAATGGTAGGTCATTAAAGTGTAATTTGTGTTTATGATTTTGAAAATTACACAGTTGCCAGTGATTGGGGTGTGTGATATGGCGATAGGCTAACAACCTATAATGAGACAGAAAAAAGCTTAGCGAGTCGTGGATAAGCCTTACCCTGGGCATAAGGGCGTGAGCTAATGTTATGAAATTGAAAGCGTAGTTGAAATACCAATTATTCCATTATTGGCTCAGGTCGGAGTGATAGCGAATCGATACCTAAAACAAAACCCAAACTGGAATGAGCCAAAATACCTAAATCTGATGAACAACTTGTTGTGTGGCGTGCCCATGGTATTTATGAGAAAATGTCCCGAGAGCACGTTTTTGCAACTATCACACCAGGTTTTGTATTAAACTTTAGTAATACACAATACCATACAGTTTTGCGCTTCGGTAAATTTAGTTTTTTTTACCAATTAATACTAATATGAGGACGCAAACGATATCTGGATCTGAGACTGGTCAGTCATTTAGGAAAATAATAAGTACCTGCGTAAGGTATAACCAGTATAAGTTATAATAGGTCCGTATTATGTGTAGTGTAAGTGGACCATCACCATGGTAGGCTCAAAGCAAACCTCACCTACACGTTGGGTGCCCGTTACGGGTTGTGGCATTAGACGGCAGGTCGCCCCACCTAATTCGAAATTCACCGTTAATAATTTAAAGGGGACTCGGGCAGTAGGTCGGAATAACGCCAGACATGGAAAAGATAACAGGTTTGTATTAGATTATCATGAGGGATTTATATTTCTGAAATATCATAAGATTGTGCAATTTACAAATATTTGTTTCGTGTTTGAGTGTTGTGGGACCACAAATCTCTTATAGTTCCAGATACTCACGATACAGGTTAACCTAGTGTGGAGGCAGGCCTATATGAGTAACTTTTGGTTCATTATCATCATCATCAGCCACAGGACGTCCACTGCTGAACTTAGGCCTCCCCCAAACAACTTTTGGTTGCATTGATATATTTATTAAATTACTAAAGTTGTGTGGTGTGTTTATTCACTGCCGAAGCAATATGTACTATAATTATTATTATAGTACTATATTTATGTACTTTGTAAGTTCTTATAACTAATGTTTATATTTATTTGTAGTTGTTCTACCACATACGTGCATGCGATCCTCTGCAACGGCGGTATTATTTATCTAGGATGACCAAAGCTCAGGTAATGTCTATGATGGCGATGCTATAGAAAAGCGATTAGATACTTGAGCTAGGTTTTTTATTTATTAGCTTTTACTCGCGGTTTCACCCGTGTAGATGCTGTCATATTTCCAACATAAAGATAGCTTAGACTATTCTCTGAAAAGGGTCATTCCATTTAAAATCGTCTTATGGAAAATAAAATTTTCCCGACTCGTTTTAGATTTTGGTGTAACTTTGAGAAACTCTACTCTAGGGTCCCAAAGAACAAAATTTACACGAGTTTGATTTTTACAAGCGCTTGTTTCCGCCTATTTAAACATAAAATTTTAAAAATCGATATTTTTAAACCTTATCAACATTTGCTGTGAAATTTTTCTGTTTGAAGCTATCTGCATGATCAAGACGGAATTCACAGTGGGAAAGATAGTAGTTTAAGTGTAAATGAGGAGAATTGGCTCGGACGATCCCTTTGAATAATAGCACCATGCTGAAAATGAGTGTTTTTTAGTCATTTTTCGTGAATTTTAATCGACTCTAGCGTCTTAACTGTTAAGAATTAAAAACTCATGCTCCGCGGGAATTAAGTATACATATCATAGACAAAATTCAGCCACAAGTTGACTTGAGCAGCCCACTCTTCATAGAAAAAAACTTTGCTTCAAATTTTGGAATTTTAAAAAATCCCAATTTTCAGGTTATGAAACGAACGTGTTGACTGCGAGATAAAAATCTGATACTCACAGAATCTACTGTTTTTACCTTCAACTTAAAATTATTACATAACTTGTTTTGTTATTTTAATGTTTAGTGCATGTACGAGCCGTTTTTTTTTTCACAGCAAACATCTGGACGTTTTTACTAATGGATTAAAACTAAAAAAAAGAAAAATAAAAAAAAAAAACAAAAAAGTAAAAAAAAAAAAACTACTAGGTATTTAAAAAAAAAAATTGAGTAAACATGAAAATAACAAAACAAGTGATGTAGTCATTTTAAGTTGAAGGTAAAAACAGTAGATTCTGTGAGTATCAGATTTTTATCTCGCAGTCAACACGTTCGTTTCATAGCCTGAAAATTGGGATTTTTTAAAATTCCAAAATTTGAAGCAAAGTTTTTTTCTATGAAGACTGGGCTGCTCAAGTCAACTTGTGGCTGAATTTTGTCTATGATATGTATACTTAATTCCCGCGGAGCATGAGTTTTTAATTCTCAACAGTTAAGACGCTAGAGTCGATTAAAATTCACGAAAAATGACTAAAAAAACACTCATTTTCAGCATGGTGCTATTATTCAAAGGGATCGTCCGAGCCAATTCTCCTCATTTACACTTAAACTACTATCTTTCCCACTGTGAATTCCGTCTTGATCTTGCAGATAGCTTCAAACAGAAAAATTTCACAGCAAATGTTGATAAGGTTTAAAAATATCGATTTTTAAAATTTTATGTTTAAATAGGCGGAAACAAGCGTTTGTAAAAATCAAACTCGTGTAAATTTTGTTCTTTGGGACCCTAGAGTAGAGTTTCTCAAAGTTACACCAAAATCTAAAACGAGTCGGGAAAATTTTATTTTCCATAAGACGATTTTACATGGAATGACCCAAAAGTCTTGAATCTAGAGTAGAGACTATAGAGCCAGAATTAACAGAAATAAATTATATGGTTAAAAAACATTAAGACAAAAAATAAAATAGACTCAAAAAACTAAAAACCTTAGAATGAAATTAATCAATTTGTAGTCAGCCATAATTAATCTATCGCGTTATTCTTAACCTTATTTATTGCAAGAGCAATATTACACATCAAAACTTAGCTAAAACATTTTCATCAGGTACTCGGCAAGTCGTACAGCTGGAGTGCAAGAGATGTTTCCCGCCTAGGTCTGTTACTGGCGGAAGTCGAGGGCCCTGAACTCAGCCTAATAAATCCTGAAGCTATGTCCGGTATTTCTGCCCAAGTTCGTACGATTATTGTTTTGATATCCTGAATGACGAGTCGAATAGGTCCCTCGCCTGATGGTAAGCGTCACGCCTGTTCATAAGCAGTAGCAACAACACCAAGAAACACCAACACCAGAGTAAATACTGCGTGGTATTGTCCCTGCGCTAGTTACCCCCCAGATATGAGCTGAATGCTCAGTGATTTAATGGTTCAATGTCAAACTGTACTTATTTCGTGTACATACATTTTGCTGGTGGGAGGATACTTGTATCCGACCGGATAGCGACCACCGTACACTGGTGCTAAAACTTGCCATAGTGGCCCACCTTGTGTGGGTCGCGTTCCAGGGTCAGCCAGTGTATATCCGGTTCTCCCCAGGGGGCTTGCCCCCTGATCCTAACGCGTTTCCCATCCCTTTTCCTTCCCCTCCCCCTTGGCCCTTTGGCAGGCCGGCATGATCTTGCCGACCTACGATGGATACATTGTTTATCGTTGGTCGACACTATTCCTGGATTGCGCTACACTTACCATCAGGTGTAGCGTAGTCACATTGCCGAGCTAGGATAAAAAAAAAACATAAGTACCTACTTATTGTAGACAATAATTGACGATAGTTTATGAGGATGTCTACATTTTGTGTGAATTTGTATTGTGGATTACTTGTAAGCATGTGTAAGGTACACCCTACACATTATCCAAAATGATTATCCATTAGCCAAATTACATATAAGTTCATAATAAAAAAATATCTTAATATAACAACACTGTGACAATAGTTTTACATAATTAACACATACGATTTATTGGATAATTTTAAGTTGGTAAAGGATAGCCAAAATCGTGCAGTTGAACTTCATCGATTTATTATAACTTTTGAACATAGTTAAAGATTAACTTCATTTTTGTATATAACATAGGTAATGTTAGAGATACCAGTAAGCAACTTGATGTACATTACGGACACACAGCTCCGATACATCGACCACAGGCCATACAACATCCTAGCAAGAAAACTGAAGGCATACCAAGACAAACAGCAAATATTCAACAACGCTGAATGCATTACTAAATGTAATCTACTGATATTATTTATAAAAAGTATCATGTGAATGGCACGATTTATTTATTTAATCGTTAAAGCTTGTAGTATCTTAGAATATTAAGCGACGGCAGATGGAACGAATAGCGACCATCATCGTGGTGTCTTGCTTCTAGCTGTAAATTGAAGGTTGAATCAGTAGCCGGTTAGATAATTTGCAAATGTTTATGTATGTAATATGGTTGCTGTGGATTAAAATATTTTCGTAGTTTTTCATTTCAAAATACTATAAATCCTACTGTTGGCTTAAGACAATATAGAAGATTCCTTACTACATAGTTCAAGGAAGTGACTGCGACTTATATATCAATTAATGATTCACCCCATAATTACTTACCAAAAGATTACACAGTTCAGTTTGTGTAGACCTAGCCGATAATTCTCTGCATGTGGGTAACGTTTTTACATTAACTGCGTTAAGCCCAGAATCAATATTATCTTCACATTTAATTTTCGTTTTTTTCTCTTCTATATAACTCGAATTTATAACTTGCTTTTCGAGTATAGCAACGCGATTTTTACTTTCGCTTTCAATTTTCAGACACTCAACAAGTTTTGGTATAAATTTATTTTTATCAGAATCACATAACTCAAGTCTAGAATCCTTAGATACCTCCGTTTTGCTAGTCACTATTTCTAAAGCAATGGTTGATGTTTTCTTTACGGGATTAATGATGCTAGGTCTATTTGTTTGTGGAATCTCTGTCTCTTCAATATCGACTACCTTGTTAACACATTGACATCTGTAACTAATTTAAAATGATTACATTTTAGCCATTTTAGCCACTAAATTTTTTGCAGTACGATTTTGACACAAGTCCTGCGTTTATTTATATTTGTACGACTTGACGCTGATCCCACGCAAATTAATATATCTTCGCAAACACACCTTTCAAATTTTTTTTCAATTCCAGGAGTCGGTAACAATATATCATACACTCTGTTGTAATTAAATAAAGTATTGGTGTTAATTTTAGGAATGTTATACATTTCTTCCGGGTAACAAGCACATTTAATGACAATAGCTCCGGAATTTCTATGTATTCCATCATTTATAACATCCGAAATACTTATGGATTGCAAGGATTTATTTTGAGCACTCTTTTCACTATCTAGATTTATTTGAGAACCTTTTTCAGTTTTCACAATATGGGTAGATGAGTGTATCTTTTGATTGGTTATGTCTGTATTGTTGACTATCCTATGGCCATTTCTTATTTCAATTTGTAGTTTCAAATTAACTACATCACCATTATTTATGATAACATGGTTTTCATTTGGTTTCTCGGCGAAATTGACGTTTGGCGCTCTTTGCATTTGAGATAGATTTAACATATTCTGATAGCTTAAATCATTTTCTAAACTTGAAGGTGCTATAGTATTTTCAAGCACATCTCCTTTTTGCACATTTTCATTAACATCTGTTGTAATTTTGGATTCATTTGGACTAAATTCTTCAGTTTTATTATTTAGTATTTTATTATTAGTGACATCAGTAATATGACTAGCTGAAAATGGTACCACAACTGAAGGAATTTCACTATCTGTACTCTTATAGATATTGGATACTAAAAACGAATCGTCCTTTTCACGTACGCATTCATGTTCAGCTCTGTCAGTTTTCAAAATAGTGTTGGAATAGTGAGGAACCAGCAGTGCTTCTTTTTCTTTTGAATCGACTTGTGCTGGTTTTACTGCAGAAAAACGTGAAGCAATTTTCTGTGGTCTTTTTGATTTTGCTACAGTCGTATTGCCCGCAAGAGCTTTGTCATTTATTTTTATAAATCCTTTTGAATTTCTTGGCACAACTTTATTTTTTCGAATATCTTTTCTTGTAATTGATGGTGTTGTCGCTGATTTGCACAATATAGAAGATTTTTGTACTGGTACAACTCTCTTTTTGTCTGTTGTACTAAAGTCTCTTTGAGGGTATTCATAAACATTTAATAATGCTTGAGGTCTATCTATAACTTTGATGACTGGGACCACCTTCCTATTATTAACCTGTAATAAGTAGATATAATAAAATAAATAAAAAAATTAGTTTAAAATACATACACCTATTTGTTTAAGTGCAACATGTATTTGGAATCAATAAAGTTAGTAATTTTAGTCTTACAATTTTAGGAGCGACAATTTCCTCTTTTAATTTCTTGTTAGAAATACTAGTATTTGATACTGGTGTTATCACATTACACTTATCTGTAAAAATACCGTCTTTTATAAAAATAAATTATGCACAGTTTTTTTTCTAACTGTAAGGACATACAGTTGGTTAATTTTAGATGTTAAGTAAATTAATACTAACTGAAGGGAAATGAAATGAAGTAATTTATGATTCATAACTTATTTCACATAATATACTTAATCCCATAGTATAATAATCTTGACTGGGCAAAAATACCTTAAAAATGGTGATTTCTAGATCAATAATGTAGAATTGCATAAAAAGATTACAGACACTACTTCACGATCATACTATTGTATTAATTAACCTGGATTTGTTATTTCTATGCTGTTAGATCTTCTTCCTCGTCTTTTTTCCCATGATCTATAAAAAATAACAACAGTTTTTGGATGTTCTATTCGCATTAAAAGTACAACAGTGATAACTACAAAAGATACTAGTAATATAGTAAGTAAATAAAATGCAGCATGGACTTGTGCATAGAGAGTTCCTATCTAACATCATTTGACAGCTTGATTCCAATTTGCAAATTTCCACCCTACTGGTATTGATTATTAATCATGATTACAGTGGTAAATATGTGTGGTAGAGCCAAGCTGTAGACAGTTTTGTCTACAGCATGAATGGTCTGGCTCGACCGGCTCTTTCACACTGTTTCACAGAAAACCAACATAAAGTAGAGGCTTGCTGCTGCATTTCATATGGTGAGTGAGATATCTGAAGGCCCAAACCCCCATCTCCTTCCTAATCCCTAATTATCCCTTTCCTTTAACGTCGGCAACGCGCCCATGATCTTTCTGGTATTATGGGCGTACATGGGTGGTAGAGATTACTTACCATCGACCTGATGACCTACTTGCTCATTTGCTGGCTTATGCTATAAAATATTCTACTACCTGGAAGCTTTTAACAGGTATTTGCTGTACCCTGTATCTATGAAATGTTCAGGAGGCTTAACTGCCACATATGCCGCTCCATTGCTGAGCTGCAATGGTCCCTGCAATTTTACTCCATCCACTGTATACAAATCTATGGTGGAGTGCCTGAAAATGGATGTAAAACACAAAACATAATAAGTTTGGAATCCAAGTTCCAATACCAATACATAGTAAAAACATTATGCATTTACTGTTATTTTTTAGTTTTAGAATATTCCATCATACTCTGTCAGCAGATTTTAACCAAAATATGAGACCTCCTTTAAGGTAGGCCTTATCCATTTGAATTCATACAGTCACAACTTTTGGTGAAAATACTATGCCAACTTATGAGGGACTATACTATGTACAATACCCAAGTAGGAGAACCAGGGCCTGTTACCATATGATAAACTGAGTGGCCTTTGCTGGCGCTGAAAAAGATGACATGCCTCTATTTGACTGTTTTTAAATTCAGAACTTTCCTGTGATCTATGAACCATATTAAATATGGGGCAATGACAGGTCTATTTCCATCCTTGAACTAGACTCAGGCCAGCACTGACAGGACCAATTAGAATATACCAATGTGACAAAAGAATTGTTCTTCTACTACACCCCAATTATCTTTCTTTCTGCCTGGTGTCAAACCAGCGTAATGCCAGTCTGCTTTCCCATCTGCCTTGTCCATTAAACAGAAGAATGTAGCAAGTGAAGTCGAGGTTGGCTTTGGGTCTAAGATGTTGGTGGCCCAATTCACTCCCATAATTACGGAAAATCATAGATTATCAAGCCTGCAATTTAAAAGCATATGAAAACATTACATAGATCCATATTGAGATCTAGCCAAGAAGCCCAATATAGCTTTCCACCAGTTCATCTCTTGGGCGTTAAGATGATACTTTCTTGGCGGCGAAAACTGCTGGCCATTTGTGAACACATATATGTCAATAGCTTCCCAATCTGTAGCATCACTAGGCACTTTTGCTTCGGTCATCATTAAAAATGGCAATATAACTTTTTCCTGCAGCAAGCTGCTATAATCAGTTTTAAAAAGATGCGTGCTGATTATTTAATTTTTTTAACAATAATCCAAACGTGTAAGTAAGTATGCTTGGACTACAATCTTGATCGACATCAATGATCAAAGCCCACTTTAAGAATAATTATAAATAGATATTAAGTAATGTAACTTGTACATAATATTGTAATTTATTA
This sequence comes from Amorpha juglandis, assembly GCA_949126905.1. Lineage (NCBI taxonomy): Eukaryota > Metazoa > Arthropoda > Insecta > Lepidoptera > Sphingidae > Amorpha > Amorpha juglandis. The sequence goes on from OX421368.1 coordinate 5,777,305, forward strand.
AAGGGAATATTGGCCACTTCGCTGTAATTTATTTACAATAGTTCTGAAAAGAAACATTTATAACATTGAATAATTTGATTTCGGCTGTCAACGTGACAGTTGTGGGAGACAGCAGTTATATAATAATGTACTCTGTGTATAATAATGTACTCTGTGGGAGACAGACAACTTATTTAAAGTAGTGCTGTATGTTAAAGAACGACTCAAACTCGATTCGATCCGAAATCGAAATGAATCGTTTCGTATATTGGGGTCTTAACGACCCATTACGAATTAACTCAAGTTTCATCTCTATTGGGTATAATAGTAAAATAATAATTTATATCTCACAAACATACATAATGTAAGCGTGTATGATTGAAGAGCTCTATTTGAAATGACATTAATATTTTTTCTAGGGGGGGACTTTGGGGGACCAGCGGATATTTCATGTGGGGAATTCACTTAAAAATTAAAACAGCAGAACTATTTGAACGTGAAACATTAACTTTAAGTTGAAATTGCATCTAACTTAGTCCTATTTATATAGTACGTTTTGGAATAAAGCTCTTCAATTGGTTGTGTATAAATGAGTTTTTTTTTAATAAGAAGGCAATAACTGTAGCACCATCTCGATACTATTGAATGCCCAATAGTCAATCGAACAGGTTAGCCGAGCAGGTCAAAGAATCGAACCGGTTCCATGGTTAATCGATCTCGTTAACGCACATCGCTCAAGACAATCGCGTTCTACTTTACGCATTATTTTTCACGTATAAAAATTGAGAGAAGGTACATATGTACCTATTATGGAATACGTCCTAAAAGTACAGTCAACCTGGGTAATTTTGGCTCACTTTAGAGGTAATTTATAGTAGTACGGATTTACTTTTATTGTTATTTGTCATAAATGAGTGTTTCTAGTGGGATATTGGCCTCTATAATCTAAATTCCTGTGTTATTTATCAAAACGATAAATAAAAGACCCTTAATTTACCAAAAATTTGGTGAGACAAAGTTACACTGACATTTGGGTAACATTAATAAGTATGAGGAGTTGATGAAGAAAATCTCTAATTTATGTAGTTTTTTTTACTCCTCGGTAAGATTAGCTTGTCATATTGATAAAAAAAATACATTTCGTTTATATCACTATCTCCTTTTTAGTGGCAACGTAGGGTTGCCATATTAATACAATATTAAACTGCCTGGTTTATCGAAATCAACTTCTATTTAATGGACCTCTTAAATCAAGTTATTATTGTATTAATCAGGTTTTGATGTACTTATAATCATTGAGCAATGCCTAAAATAATAAAAAATAATAAAACAAACTCAATCACATATAAAAAAGAAACATAATATCGGCTCTCAATTCCCCCATACCATGTATAGAAATTGATCATCAATCGCATAAGAATCGCCTCGTTTTGTGATTTTAGATCCTCCTAATCGACAAACTATATTTCGGGGGTGACAATTAAATATGTCAAGCTGTGATGGCCACTTCCACCCTTCAAAACTTTTTTGCATAATTGAAATTTTCACGCATTGTCTGTCCTCGCCCCGAGCTAATGTTACCCCAAATGGTCTGAAAATTAAAGGGATCGAAGATTAATTAAAGATTTTTTTAAAAATCTATCAATATCGCGGGATATTTCAGTGTTATTACATAAAAAACATATGATTCTTCAACATAAAACTGAACTCGCCTTCTGTAGTTCTTCTGTAGTAACTGCTATACACAACTTTTTAGCAAGTTTATTTTTAACTCTATTTACCGACAAAATTTTGAATGATGAGAAATAAATATATATTTGACAAATGTCTAATGTCACTGCAGGTTTCGTTCAAAAACACTTTTTACCTTCATAGATTAAACAACTTATTGAAGTGATAACTTCTTATGGGAGGGTGAACCGAAACGTTCCGTAACGCGAGCGCTCCATCGACCAGCCAGCGTTAGCTGACATCCCTGGAATATCGATTATTTCGAAGTCCCAGGTGGCGTCACACAGTGACCAGTCAGCTTGGACCGGACTTTGACCGGACTTCGACCGGACTTTGACCGGACTTCAACCGGACTTTGACCGGACTTTAACCGGACTTTGACCCGGCTATGACCGGAGTTTGACCGGACTTTGACAGGTCTTTGGCCGGACTTCGACCGGTATTTGACCGGACTTCGACCGGACTTTGATAGGGCTTTGATCGGATTATCACAAACTTCGACAGGACTTTAACCAGACTTTAACCGGACTTCGACCGGACTTTGACCGGGCTTTGACCGGATTTTTACAAGAATTTGACTGGACTTTAACCGGATTTTGGCAGGACTTTGGCTGGTATTTGACCGGACTTCGACTGGGCTTTAACCGGACTTCGACCGGACTTTGACCGGATTTTGGCAAGACTGACATTACTTTGACTGGACTTTAACCGGATTTTGGCAGGCCTTTGACCGGTATTTGACCGGGCTTTGACCGGACTTTGGACTTTGACCGGATTTTGACAGACTTTGACAGGACCTTGACCGGACTTCGACCGGACTTTGATAGGGCTTTGACCGGATTTTGACAAACTTCGACAGGACTTTGACCGGATTTTGACACGTTTTTGACCGGCATTTGTCCGGATTTTGACACGTTTTTGACCGGCATTTGTCCGGATTTTGACACGTTTTTGACCGGCATTTGTCCGTATTTTGACTGGACTTCAACCAAACTTCGACCGGACTTTGACCGGGCTTTGACCGGATTTTGACAAAACTGACATTACTTTGACTGGACTTTAACCAGATTTTGGCAGAAATTTGACCGGTATTTGACCGGATATCGACTGGGCTTTAACCGGACTTTGACAAGACTGACATTACTTTGACTGGACTTTAACCGGATTTTGGCAGGCCTTTGACCGGTATTTGACCGGGCTTTGACCGGACTGGACTTTGACCGGATTTTGACAGACTTTGACAGGACCTTGACCGGACTTTGACCGGGCTTTAACCGGACTTCAACCGGACTTTGACCGGCCTTTGACCGGATTTTGACAAACTTTGACAGGACTTTGACCGGATTTTGACAGATTTTTGACCGGTATTTGACCGGATTTCGACTGGACTGTAACCGGACTTCGACCGGACTTTGACCGGATTCTGACAAGACTGACATTACTTTGACTGGACTTTAACCGGATTTTGGCAGGACTTTGACCGGTATTTGAACGGATTTCGACTGGACTTTAACCGGACTTCGACCGGACTTTGATAGGACTTTGACCGGGCTTTGACCGGATTTTGACAAGACTGACATTACTTTGACTGGACTTTAACCGGATTTTGGCAGGACTTTGACCGGTATTTGACCGGACTTTGACTGGACTTTGACCGGATTTTGACAGGACTTTGACCGGACTTTGACTGGACTTTAACCGGACTTCGACCGGACTTTGATAGGGCTTTGACCGGATTTTGACAAACTTTGACAGGACCTTGACCGGACTTTGACTGCACTTTGACCGGACTTCGACCGGACTTTGACCGGATTTTGACCGGACTTTGACAGGACTTCGACCGGACTTTGACCGGACTTTGACCGGAATTTGACCGGACTTGGTAACGTAATGCGTTACGGCGCCACTCTGGCTTCCCTTTCTCTCACGCATACGGCAGTAGTAGGCAGGCTCCTCCGCTCTCACTTTAACCCACATTAGTTTAAGTTATCACTCCTGTCGAGCGTCCTGAGACGCACACTTTTTTTTTTATTATACAGTGATTCAGTAAGCAGAGAAAAAATTAAACGTTCAAATACAAGTTAGTGAGTCAATGTTACATTGAAAGCTAAAGTTACCCAGGTTGACTGTACATACACATTTATTTTTCAGAACCTAGTAAGTAAGCAAGTGGGTCACTTGGTGGTGATTTCCACCAGCCATGAACACCCACATTACGAGAAGAATCAAGAGTGCGTTACTGACCTTATGGAATAGAATAGGGATTATTTAGGGGGATTAGGGCCTCCGGAAATCTCGTTCACTGCACGTAAAGCAACAGCAAACTGCCACTTCACGTCGGTTTTTAACACGCTTTTATTAACATGCTTTTATATTAATTATAAATAAGTGTTGTGTAGTTTAGTTTAGCGTCATCTACACGACGCATAAGAATGCGTCAATAGATTTTCAATTTGCGTCAATTAAAATTATACTCTCTGGATTTTTGTTAATTATAGGGAATGTCGTAGTATCTAAGAGCGTCAATAGATGGCGCATTTTGGTATTCGGGTTAGAAATGAAAATTATACTCTCTGGATCTTCGCTAATTACAGGGAATATCGTAGAATATCTAAGATTTATACCGAACTTCGTATTGTCAACGTGTTTCTCATAACATCATCTTTTCGTTCTGAGCATTGCATCAATACATGTCTTATTTGTGAAGAACCTCAACCGACTACAAAATATTTAAATTTAAACTAAAAAATTAAAAATAAATAATAGTAAAAAAAACTAAAAAAACACGCCTTTATAGTCTGATTAAAAAATAGAAAATAAATTTGAAGAAAACAATGTATTTTATTGTAAAAATAATTTGGTCCATTCCCTAGCGTTCAAAATAAGACAAAATCTAAGATCACAAAAAGAATGCGGCAAAATACCTATTAAGATTATTTTGGATAAAAGCTCATGTGGGAATGGAGGGAAACGAGCGTGCAGACGTACGTTCGCGAAGGATGCTGCACTGAAACTTAAAACCAAACCCGATTACGACAAGTGTCCCGTCTCATTCGTCAAACGGATCGGATCTGTCTGATTGGCGAATGGGACGAGCGCTATATCCAAGGGGACACGACTACCATCACAAAACACTTCTTCTCTGGGGAGGCTCATCAACTTGTAAAAAATATGAGGATCAACCCGGTGATGACACAGGTGTACACGGGATATGGCGGGTTTTCCGAGTACTTACATAGGTTCAAGTGCAAGGAGAACCCGTCATGTATATATGTAACCTTGAAAAAGTCGAATCTATTATATACGCACTAACGAAATGCCCATTGTATTTATATTGTACAACAATGTTAGAACTAGAATTAGATATAAAAATTAGCATTAAAAAAATCAAATAATTTCTAGTAAATAAGGAAAGTAGTAATAACTAATAACTTTATCGAATATCGTAGTAAAGTAGCAAAGCATGTAATAAATAGAAATAAGTAAGAATAAGTTAGACTAAATATATAATGTTATGGTTATATTCCTTTAGTAACTAGAAAATAAAGATAAACTGTAAGTAGATATAAAATAGATAAGTTATAGTATAAGGATAAAGAGTTTGTAAATAAAGAAAACAAAAAAATAGTGCCCCCTAGAATAAGAAAACTTTAGATGGATAGGATAAATACAACAAATTAGGCCTCTCAAAGAAGGAATTGTTAATTAGGAGGTTTGTATAAGAATACAGAGATAGATCGTTTGTTAGGGTAACGAGAGTGGGGCATAGTGCCCCACAAAAAAAGTAGCTTGTAGTTGCTGATACCCACGATACAACTTATCCTAGTGTGGGGTTAGGATATTTGTGAGACTGTGTGTAATTATTAAAATTATTATAATTATTTTATTAATAGATCTTCTAGGAACATTGCGTTTGATGCAATAATGCAAACGCAGAAAATATTAGATAGTTGTTAGTTATATAATAATAACCTGCATTGATCACATAACAGACATTTTAATGGGTGATTTGAACCGTTTGATGTGAGTTATGATGGGTTAATACTGACTGATCTATTGGTTGGCAGGTTGGTTTGATGTCCAAATTACAGACTAGTGACTACTATCTACCGTGTAATTAAGATCCTTTTTCCAGAAAGCGTGATAGTAAACTTAATATGTTGGACCTGAATTTATAGTTCCACAACACCCAGAATGGTTACAAAAATTTGCATGTGTATTTTTTCAAATATATTTTGTTCCACCAAGATAAGTGCAATTCGTCAAATTTTTGGATGATGAACGAAGCATAACGTTTTCGAGGTAAAGAAGTTCAAAAACGTAAAAATATATTATACAACAATACAAATCCTATTACACTTTGTAAACACGTATGTTAGTGCCTGGCGGAACTTCAAATACAAAGTGATTTACGACATCGAGTTAATCGAGTCAATGCATTAGGACCGCTATTTTATTATTTCGTACGGAAGAATGTTTGAGAAAGAAATTAAAAGTAAGCTAAATTAAGTTACCTATATAACTAAACGTATCCAAGTGGCATTGAGCTCGGCTAATTAAGGTAAACAAGCGTTTACCCCTCGATTTAGTAAAATAACTTTTAGACCACGAGGTCAACGCTCGCCGCTCCCTGCAAGGGTGACTAAGGTGAACTCTTGACATTTTATTATAAGTATTATTTTACGCTTTCCTCGTCCTGTTACAAAACTCATTATGATAGCTTTTGTTGTATTGAATAGCCATTATGACCTTTGTGTTCTTTTCATATCATTTGAACGAGTGTGGTCACCTACACATTGTTCCTTTCTCGCTCTAATTAGTCCCATTAGAAAAATAAAGTTTTATAGTAATATGTATCAAAAGTAAGATTTTAATGTACCAAGTTATTATATGATTAATTTATGTATTTATTTATATTCATACCTATTTGCAGTTGTTATTTTTTTATTTCAGTTATTGTATTATTTATATAATTTAGTAGTGTAAGTCAGACATAAATTAAATCGTGCGCAAAACTTTAAACCGCTGCACTTTAGTGAAATTTAGATGATTTTCAGATGCGACTCTATTCTTTTATTATAAAATATTAATAAATACTACTTTCAAAATATTTTGGCACGTATTTTACTATAATACCTTCCTTGCAACGACTATATTAGATAAGATAATTTTGTAGAGTGGTAGAGCCATTGATTGATTGATTGATGCACATTCATTTAAAAAACTTTAGTTCACTATGTAGGTACCTACTGAAGTCATTATTTTTTATTCTTCGGGCTTGAAGCTAGAATGATAAATAGGACGTTAACCTTAAGCTTTCAATATTACTTTAACGTGCCTCTAGATTTCAAGGGCCCTCCATTTGTCACAACGGATCTCTGTAGGCCTGAAGTAATTTAGCAGCATTCACCAGAGAAAATAGTCTAAGTATATACTTCACGTAAGTAGGTACCTATTACAGTTTGTCTTGCACTTGAATTTCTACGATGTACAGTAACGCGACTACGGAAATTGATTTACTATGAGAGTTCTTTAAACCAAAATTGTCGCATAAATACATAGTTTGTTGGAATTTTTATTTATAGGTACGACAACTAGCTTTCCGCTCACAGCTCTCTCCGCGGTGCATACATTTTTTTACCCCTTTTCGTCGCTTAGGGGTCGAATGTTAAAAAATATGAATGTTTCATGAATTACGTTGAAGAACATACATATAATACACACGACAATATACGTATACATATATTTATGAACACAGGACATTGATAGCAACCAGAAACTTTACAAAGATGTCTGTCCACTTTTAAGCACCAATGATCTATCCCGTTATTTTGTTGCATATAACTCAATTGAAATTAAATCAAATATTGCCATATAGGCCTATATCAATAAATGTATCTATCGATGGAACAATCTAATCGCCTGAGCCTCTATGAGACTGAACTGGCATTTTGCCAATCCTGTAGTAATGCCTGCGGCTGGTTGATGATCGATTGTCATTTGGTATCCAACGTAATTCGGTTAGAGACAGCCGCTCTGTCATTACACATCGTACACACGTTAAAACGATTTGTCACGGTGTGTGAGCGTTGGGGCTCACTATTGAACGCCTTGCTCATTTGCATACATGTTTTCACTTTTCTCCCACCATAGTGTAGCTTACAACAGTTTCTAAATCACATTCGATAGCAATTATAATTGCCATCAACATTTTTATATCTGATTTGTTTTTTAATTGAACTTATATTTGAGAAAAATTAGCGGGAAAACGTGTATGGTGTATTTCCAAATGTATATATACAGATGTAAGACTAGCAAATCGGAAGTTCAGGCATAATCCGTCCCATGTTTTGGAAGAGGGTCCTTTAGTTAGCGGCAACAGAGTTAGTATTTTCATATAACACTTGCTTACAATACATGCTTAATAATTTGGCTGGCTTAAAGTTATAAATTTTACCCGCATCCTAACCTTTGGTCTCTGAAAACAAAAACTGCGATGCCACTCGTGACTCGTAAAGCTAACTTCGTGGCTCTACCTGTCGACTTTATATGATCAAAGTTGGAAAATATATAAGACGCTTACGCGGAAAAAACTTTGCCGCGCAAACATGGACTTCCTTTTTACTTAAAGTAGCTATAAACTCAGTTATTGTGTAATAACATGGAATTGATTTCTAACGATTATATGACATAGGTATGCAAGTATCGATTTACTGGAAACCAATTATTATTTTACACAGACGGAACTCGTAAGTGTTCGTGTGCGCACGGTCTTTTACAGTTTATACCCTTTTATTATAAGGATAGTGCTATTTTAGTGCTATAACTTTCATATTCTGAGCCGTATTACAACCAACAATATTCTAATTATACTAATGGGTAAAGCTGTAATGCGTGAAAGAGGACATTATTTACAAAGGTATTTTAAAATCACCAAGTTTAAAAGTGCATAACGAAATTTGACAGAAAGTTAAAATAATGATTATATTTGTTATTTAACATTTAAATAAGTATTGCAAGAATAATAAAAAATATTTATAATAATACAAAGAAAATATACGGTAAAACTACTCAGATAGAGACAGTTTATCGCACATCCGAGGCAAGAATTTAACAGAAAACTGTCATTCACGAGGCCGCGACATGTAATCTAAAAATAAGAATCTTATGAATTGTTAATGAGAGTTTTCTGTGATATTCTCGCCAATGTCATACGAGAAAATCTCTATATCTAAGTGTAGCTTAATTGCCTTTCTCCATTAACTTAGCGAAATAATGTGCTTCTCACGAGAGTCTGCCCTGTGGAAGGTAACTTTATACAAAATATAAAGTGTAAACTGTAATTCTATTTAACAGTTTCACGATAATTTATGCGATGATCATGAATAACATTGCAATATTGCTATGCAGCTATCATACAGTATAGTAATTTTTTTTAAAGGAAATATACTTATCTGGCTAAGTATAATCTATTTTTACACCGAGTATCAGGGAGCATAATATGCCATTGGCCCTTTTTGGCGTTATATAAATGACCTATCACAAACTTTACAATTCCGACCCTAAACTTGATTATTTTGAATGTTCTGGAATTATACGTTTTCCAAATACAAATTTTCTGGACCAATGTAATCATTAGTTTTAGTAAATCATTAAGTAAATCGCATCAACATCGCTTTTGACAGAATTAAATAAAACTAACATAGTTTTGAAAGTAAATGTTGAGATAAAATTTATGCAAGCTTTTCTATTAATCAAACTTTCAGACGTTTTAATAACAAAGCATTCCATCCAATCATGATCCTAACAGGATATTATTCGGAGAAACGGCAAAAGTTTTACACAAAGCCATATCAAATACCTGTACTAAATACTTGGAAGCATGATGTTTGTGTAAATTGTGATGGTTATAACATTTCTCAGTATCGAAAGATTTATTATCGATCTGTTGTTTAATTAGATGTTTCGAATACTTGAGTCTGATCTTTTTAAAAGTACCTTTTGTAGGTATAGCAACAGATGATTTATAGCAGAGTCAAGCTATGGACAGTTTTGAGTATGATTTATGTTTTGACAAGCAGCAGACTAAAGTGACTAAAAATATTTTAACCCTGTCGACAGCACTTAATTTAGTTGGGTTAATTTATTTGGACATAATTAAAAAAAAAAGAATTTATTGCAGTGCTTTTTATAATTATAATTAGTCGCCGACAATTTCATTCGTTTTTAATAATATTGTAACCAAACTTATATTTGAGTTAGTTTAGTTGGGTGATAACAGGAAAGCTACCAATGGCTGATGAATGTGGCGGCTTGACCGGGTACCTACTGTCTCATCGTGTATAGACAACCGGCGTGAAGTGTCACTTTACTGTTGCGTTTCGTACGCTGAGTCAAATTGAGAAGCGATAGGCTGTGGGTTCGATTCCCGCAACGAGACAAATGTTTGCGTGATCCACAGATATTTGTTTCGGGTCTGGGTGTTGGGACCGTAACTGCCTTATAGTTTCTGATACCCACGATACAGGTTTAACCTAGTGTGGGGTCAGGACAATGTGTGTGACTGTTGGGTGTATAAAATAAAATCCTGAGGCCATTCCATTTCCGTTTGCCATTTCTTTTCTTTTAAAGTAAACAAGGCGGCTATGAATCTTTTAGAATTATGGGCGTTGGGCAGTGGAGAGCTATTACCATTAGGTGACACAGTTACTCGTTTGCGCCGACAAAAACACACACATTGTATTTTGTTAACATTTATTAGGTCCCTCGCCTGCGAGATGCCATCTGGGCTGATAGCACCTCTTTGTGTATTTTTATCACCAAGCAGCAGTGTGTAAGCACTTTTGTGCTCCGGTTTAAAGGACATTTAAACTATTGAAGTTACTGGGCATTATTGGTCGTATGTTGCCGTGTTTGCAGTGTCATGCAGTGCTTTGTAATTCAGAGTTCTGTATCGTGCCGCTTCTGTTTAGCAGGTCATCTGTTGGGCAGGCGTGCTGCTTATCATCAGGCGAGCGACGATTTCGTCAATTAAGCTTAAAAAAATCACAAAAGTGTTCAAAGTCCCATAATATAATTCTTTATCAAATTTAATGATTCAAACAACATTTCAAAGCCTATGTTTGCCGCCATTGACAAAAATAGACAAATGTTTTAAATTTTTTTTCCCAAAAAAGATGAAAAATTAACAGTGCCATCTGTTGACAGTATAATCAACTAATTTTATGGATTTTATTTACGTAGTTTTACTTTATTATATAAAATAACTGACCACCATCGGTGCGAAGTCTTCGCACGGGTCACCTGTGTATGTTTAGTATGAAATGATATTTATTGGTAAACAGAGCCCTTGTACACTACAAACAGCCCTACGTTGACGCTTCGCTAGGTCAGCACAGCATTCATCTAGATAAGTATTTGCCACTCCGTCTTCATTACAGCCTCCGTGGCACAGCGGGCTAGTGACCGGCTACGAAGAGAGATGACGTGAGTTCGATTCCCGCACCGAGACAAATGTTTGTGTGATCCACAAATGTTAGTTTCGGGTCTGGGTGTTGTGGACCGCAAGTCTCTCGTAGTTGTGTACCCACGATACATGTTTTATTGTGGGTTCAGGGCTTTGTGTGTGACTGTTGGGTGTATTTATTATTATTATTTATTTATTACCTATTTAGGTGTAGTCATAATCTCTACTTATAGAATCGCAAACGGAAAGCTAGTCAAATAGACAACTTGAGACACAAGTCTGTTCGTTTTTTTTAACAAAACGGGCTTTACCATCTCGGTTGTAATCAAAATTATTATTATTTATTTTGGTTTTATATCTATAGTCTGATTGTGGCCATACGATTTCTCGTGTCTTATTTTTGTATGATTAGATAAGAAGGTGCATTGTACTCGTAATGAAGAATGTTCTCAACAACGTTTACTGACTATTAGCTGGAGGACCTAAGGCCTAGGCCAGTGCCTGCGCGAACTTGAATAAAGGCATTAGGTTTCGTATTTTGAGGTCCCTGTAAGGCCTGGACCCGGGTAATACAATAAAGATGTGATAGCTTGTTTATTTTATTTTTATTTGAATGAATGACAAGACGATTAAGGCGTTCGCCTGATGGTAAGTGCCACGCCTACCCATAAACAGAAGCAACACCACACAGAGCTTTGAATTACAAAGCACTGCATAGCACTGCACAGCGCTCGTCACCCTGAGACATAAGATGTTAAGTCTCATAATGCCCAGTAATTTCACTGGTGTCAATGTCCTTCAAACCGAAACATAACAGTGCTTACACACTGTTACTTGGCGGCAGAAATAGACAAAGCGGTGGTACCAACCCAGACGGCCGCGGCATCTCGCATACGAGGGACCTGCCACCTTGTTGTATTTGATCATAAGATAAAAACGAAATCTTGTAGCTCATGTTCCAATTCCCATTTTGATTCAAAATTTAGCTACAAACCACACTTCACAATAAAATCTATTCGTGGTATATTTTGGGTTTAGCAAGAGTTAGCTATGAAGTCATAATTTATTATGGCCTGTTAAAAATCTCGGTATGTGCCTCTTAATAAGTGCTAAGTGTACAAGCATGAATTTACTTATTCCTATTTAAAGCATTACACTTGTTACGTGAAAGGCTTTTTTGAATTAAGTAAGGACACGTCAATGACACCAGTTTCTGACGCTTGTCGTGACCATCGGAATACTTAATTTATCGTAATATTTATTGTAATAAAGTACGTACAGTCATTAGCTAAGAAAATACGTATTTAAATCAATTCATCAGACTTCTATTGGATCGAATTAGGAAAACAATAACAGCGATAACAGTTTTGATTCAAATTTGAACGTGTTGCTTTGAAAAATGGAAAGTTGTCTTAAAAAGGTATGACTAGTTTAAATACTACGTAATTTTTGATATGAAGACAGTGTAGGCGGTGCAGAACCAAGTCACTCGGAGGAAGTCTTGCCTTATCAGATTTACATTCCGGTTTTATCGGTGTTTACCTCCTATAATCGTCTTTTCAAACACGTCTTTCCTATTATGTTTTGCAGGACATCACACCCTCAATAACTGTAATGAAAATAAAATAAATCAACTCAGAATATTTCATTAAATTTTGATTATTGGCTGTACACTAGCGTTGCCGTCACCTCATAGAGTAAAAAAAAGAATAAAAAGTAGGGAAGCATAAATACACAAGCGCGTGCTATTTATGTCGCGGACATGGCACGCCGCACGCCGCGCGTCAAACACTCGCACCTCGCAGATAAGACCGCCAGCTTGACTCATATAACTGCCTAAGGTTATCACAGCCAGCGGAATGTACAATGAATAATCTCAATTGTTTCGTGTTAATTTATACTAATTGATAAGGTTTTCCTTTATTGGAAGCTTTATGATTGTTATTAGTGGGTTCATTCTTTTTTTTTTTTTTTTTTTTATTGCCTTGATAGGCAGACGAGCAAGCGGCCCGCCTGATGGTAAGCGGTCACCGCCGCTCATGGACATCGGCAATGCCAGGGGCACAGCCAAGCCGCTGCCTACCTACCATTCATACAGTTATGCTATATTTCATTCCTATCTATGTACTTATCTAAACCTTTCTAGTACTAGGTAAATCATTCCCTTCATTTCTCTTCAGAAAACTACCACTTGTTTTCACTGAAGTCAATGTTAGTGAATCACATCTTTTCCATAATCATCCTCGCCTATTTTGTCCGATTTGCGAACAGCCATTTACATTGACATTTTACCAATGCGTGGCCACTGGCTCACCATTCCAGCTCAAGTCTATCATCAGACCAGCTCCATTTCACACGAGCAGATATATGGCTGACGTCCGGAATTTGTATAGGAGAACGCAGCACAGTGTTACTATAGGATCGACTAAAAATACTGTGTTTACCAACTTTGAGTAGGGCTTTCAGTTTTCCATAAGGTATATGTACTTTTTATCCCGGAAAAGGCCGTTCTGGCGAGCGAAGCCGCGAGCAAATGCTAGTTTGAAATCATTATAACTCTTATTTTATTTTCATTTATTGTATAAGCATTACGACAATATTCTTACTTACCGTAATAACACCTATTGGGAATTAATGATAATTTAACGTTCAGAATGTTTGTGACTTTTTTTATAATCGTCTGAATTTTATGATCTTTGTCCGCACTGGCTATCCTTGTCATCGCCCTGCAGCTCGCCGCCTAATATGCATTCCGCCTAATCCAAATTAAACCCAATGCCGACAATTGTAATGGCTATATGAAACCTACTTATGAAGTATTTTCTTTGCGCAATGATTTTATCTGAGGGACGTTGAACCACATCGATTAATAAGAATTTTAATTAAAGAACTTTATTTGCAGGTAGCATTTCAAATGATTAAAGGTTTCGATTGTTTAAAAAATATTTTGTTATAAAGTGTGGAAGAACGTCCAAGAAGGACGCGGTCCGGGAGCAGTGAGCACGGCGCCAGGAGTCGGGAGGGCGAGGCGGAGGCGCGCGGCGCGGGCGGCGCCGAGGCCCGCAGGCCGTCGCCGCACCGCAGTCCGCGCGAGGTGTCGCTCACGGCTTGTCGTTTGCCGCGTGTCGCATGCCGCACGTCGCATCGTAACACGCGATCGTCGCCTTTGTTTATTGTTTGACGCGCGGTCCCCGTACAGCTGTTCGAAGTAGCCGTCCATTCGTCGCTTCAGTGCCAATATTCCGTGTGTTCTCGGTTAACAGTGCGTCTAAAGTGTGGTTTCAGTGCGTGCACCGAGTGTAGATGGAGCGTGCGGTGAATCCGCGAGGTTGTCGGTGAAGTGCGTGCTCCGCTAAGCACCCTAGGCTGAGTGGCTCGGCCATGGCGGCCACGGCCCGCCGCGAGATAGATACTGGCGAGGAAGACATCGCCGCAATCGCGAAACAGATATCAGACCATGCCGAGGCTATTTATCAGACTTGGAAAGCGCGGGGGCTCGCGCCCACGGAGATATTGTCGTGCAGGCCCACGCCCGGGCTCAAGTTGGCGGAGAGTTTGCGCACCAAACCGAAGCCAGAGCCCAAACCGGACATTAAACAGAGGCCAGAATTTAGACGAGAACACCGCGCCGACGTGGTGCGTGAGCAGCGGCCAGAGGTCAGGCGCGAGCAGAGGCACGACCTCGACGGTGACACGATAGAATGCACATTGCCTCCAGATTTGGTCCCGGAGCGGAACGGTCCGGGAGGTGCGGGCGCCGGCGCCAGGCGCGCTGATGCAGCAGCCATGCGACTGGAAGTGGCACGAGAGGAGGAACGCCTCCTGCGTGCACTACGCACCGGCGGCGTGGTCGCCGAGCGTACAGTGGAGCGACCTGACGTGGTGCCACCGGTGTCCCTCGTAGATTACGCCAAGAGCCGGTACCAGGACAGATTAGACACGGGTGCTCGAAAGCCGGCGGCCGGCGCCGGTGGCGAGCGGCGCGCATCGCTCGGGTCGCACGTGACCGAAGCGCGGTCCAAGTTCGAGGCGCGTGCACGCAGGGCGTCGAGCGCCGGCGCCGGCGAGCCCACCTCCGCGTCGGGCGCAGCGCCCGTGCGCCCCTTCCTCACGCGCGGCTCCGTTGCCGAGCGCGTGCTTATGTTCGAACGATGCCCCAGCGAGGCCACCTTGGAACTCGCCAAGCGAAAATCCCCAGCGGCTACGACGTGGCGAGGACCTCACGATGTCATCAACAGAGCACAGGTGAGTAAGTAAAAAATGGTGATTAAAAGGGATCCCCGTCGTCTACAAACAAGGATAAGAGCAGTTATTCGAGGGATGTTTACTGTCGCGTACTGACAGATAAGGTGCGGCGGTGAATTCGGCAGACGAGTGCACTGCGCTCAGGAGTAGAGTCGGCGGCGCGGCGCGGTGGACAGTGGCTCAGCGCGCCGCGCCGATGATCCTACAGTGTGCATTGTCATGGGTGTAGTACACACATTGTGTCGCTTATAATCCATGATTCAAGCGCATCGTGACATCAGCATCGCTGTTCCACGAACATACTCTCGAAGCAGACGATAACTCATTATGAGAGCAATACCTATTATTTTATTTTTAAACTACTCGCTTGTTCAATAAAGTCTTTCTTGTACGAGCGTTGAGTGCTGATATACGGATGGTTAGGATCGTTACTACCTAACTATTAAACGTTTATGCAGGTTCAAAATAAACAGACATTGCAACATTTGCAATTAACTGCAAACCGACCGGATTCATGAATTGTGTGCACTCCCACCAGTAACATTATTCTATTACTACCCATGTTGTCTATTCGAAGTGCTTATTGTTCACGATTAACATTCTTTGATGACTGGTCTAAATAACCTATTATTATGTAAAGTCTGAGATATACTATATAAATAAATCCATCGGGTAAATCTAGATCACAATATATGGATAGATCGGTGTTCGAATGAAACGAGTCCATTGAACTAGTTAGTGGTGGGTACTCGGTGCGGCACTATTCAATCATTCGGAGAGCAGTGCAACGCCATGCTGTGCTCAAATATAGGTAGTAATTGTATAAACATACAACACTGTATACGATTCGTTGCATTTTTGACAATGTGCCAATAAGTTCGCAGTTGAATTGTGATACGTTTTCGTTGTCATCTATGATCATGTGTTGTAGCAGTATAAAAATTATCTCCGCACGATCTTACTTTGTATGAGTCGACATGTTTCTCACTCGTTCCGAAATATTTATTAACAATTATTCGTTTTAATCGTCTAGTTTGTATTCCGTAGGAACTTACTACTTACGTATTTTTTCTTTTCAAATTCTTTAATAATGTACCTATTTCTATAGCCATGCTACGTCTGTAATTATCCTACAATAGATAGATTAGAATTTTCATTAATTGTGCTCCAGCTACATTAGTTTGGATAATTTTCTTAAATAAATAAAATTATATTAATCCTGAACTTCACTTTTAGTCATTATTTTACGTAGTTGACTCAGTTTATTTATAGGTCATACATTTGTAGTTTTTCCTAGTTATCGTTGTATTAAGAATTAATTCTGACAAGTTTATAAGTAATGCGGTTACAGTGTTGTGGTAAACAACAACAGCTGATCGTTTGAAGCTCGTTTACGCAACAGTATAAATAACTTTTTTATTTATTTAAATGACGAGCAGGTTGCTCGCATATAAGTAGTACAAATTTTAATATAACGAAATTCTTCCGCCCGCGCCTGGTCAGTCACTCGAGTGAAAAATTAGTACATCGCATAATCTAATGTTAATGTTGTAACAGGATTGCGGTATTAGATGATCATCGTTAGTATTTTTGAAATAGACGAAGATTGCCAAAGCGCTTAAGCGCTTGGTATATTTTTATGCTTAAACATTTTCTTATTTCTTAGATTCTTTTAGTATGATGGGTTTTGATGGTCTGTGGAGTCTTACCATCAGGTGACCAACTTGGTTGTTTATTATACAATGCTTATTACATTTAAAAATTGGATTGCTAGGAGAATCTACACAGAACCAACGTAAATATTTCACAGAATAAGTTTTAGCTTAAGTGTAATGGATTAAGGCACACTTGCACGACGATCCTAAATCGGGTTTTACCAATAAACCTGTTTCATAATTTCCATACGTTTTGACGTTTTTTAACACGCTTAGTGGGTAAATACGATATAAGGATTGTTGTGCCAGTCGACCTACACCTGATGGTAAGTGATCACCACCGCCCATGTACGCCCACCACCAGAAGAGTCATGGGCGCGTTGCCGACCTTAAAGGAAAGGGATAATTAGGGATTGGGAAGGGGAGGGGATTTGGGCTTCCGGTTATCTCAGTCACCGTACGAAACGCAGCAGCAAGCCACTACTTTACGTCGGTTTTCTGTGAGACAGTGGTAACGATCCGGTCGAGCCAGCCCATTCATGCTGTAGACAAAACTGTCTACAGCGTGGCTCTACCACTCCAAAAAAATTTAGACTTATATATTTTAGTGAATACAGACAAGAACCACACTCGAAATGTGTGACTTTCGACGTTAGCGAACGAGTTGACGTCATGAGATCTCGTTTTTAGACGATGACGATCATTCGCCATCGTGTCGATGCTAAGAAACGAAACTTTGCCATATTTCAGAAAACAAAAATGTTTTAATAAAACTAAAAAACCAACTTATAAAAACTAGTTTATCCTCGCGGCTCCGCCCGCGTTATTTTCTTTTTCCGGGATAAAAAGTAGTCTATGTTCATCTCAAATAATGTGAGTTTCTAGTGGTTAAATAATTTTTTCAAATCGGTCCAGTAGTTTTTAAGTTTATTCGTTACATACACAAATACAATTTTTTCTTTATAATATTAGTGTAGAAGTGTAGATAACACTGTAAAGTTCCAACAAAATCCGTCCACAATTGGCGGAGAAATCGATGTACATGCATAAAAAAAACTATACGCGCCGAGTTGAAAATCTCTTACTTGTTCTAAGTCAGTCGAATAAATTCGTGAAATAATTTGACGAATTTTTCTTCTATTTTTATTAACCATTACATGTAGGTGATGAAACATAATTCTCCGATTGTAAATAATCCCCCATGACTTCATCGGAATGATCGCCCATGATTACGCAACTACGTTAAAATTATGATTTCATATTATTTAATAATTCAATTAGACTAAATTGACTGATAAGCAGCGATAGCTCAGCGGCGAGTGGTACGAATTGTCGCGATGAAAGTCACAGTTTCGAAACCAGCCCCAAGAGCATGCACCTCTTTGACTTTTGTCAGTTACGTGTATATTAATTGTTATTTATCGCTTGCTTTAACAGTGCAGGAAATATCGTGAGAAAACCTATATACCTGAGAAGTTTTCCATAAGGATTTCGAAGGTATGTGAAGTCCGCCAACCCGCATTAGGCCAGCGTGGTGGACTAACCCTAACTAATCGAATCCTTAATTTTATTAAATTTGATGGCATTTGAGTTATATTTTCTGTCTGGAATAAAGATTACATCATTGATATGAATACAATACGTTTGTAGCTCATTTGTAGGCTCCGAGGAAACTTGAACAGAAAATTGCAGACTTGAGACTAATGATGATGACGCCATTAGAGTTGAATGTAGTTTTTTTTTCTCACAAAAACCTATTATGATTACCTCCATTGGTGTAGTATTTAGAGGGCCTGGGAACAAATTCCAGATCAAATTTCAATTTGTTCTTGAGTTTTCGATTTCGATAAATCGCTTATAAGTTGCCTGGGATAATCTGTGCGAGAGGCTCGCCATTTATCACAACATGGGACGGAAATAATTTCGGCCAACTATCGGTACACCTCTGCTTCTTACCTTTTTAAAGTTATAAACGTGAACTTATAAAAAATATAAGAAATTAAAGACTTGAAACTAATAAGATAACGTCATTAGAGTTGATGTAGTTTTTCTGCTTATAAAAACAATGATTGCAGCAGTTACTTGTTATAGAGATAAGTCGTCTATTTATAATGTTTGGTGTCACCTCTCTGTTATCTCTTTCGTAATTTTTAGAGGCGTATGTTATTTCGGATAACGTTAAACAGATATTATGATTGACGTGGGAATGGAATTCTAACACAAAATTTGCGCAGTTCATGGGTCAATAATACGCGCGAAATAATTTTGTCGGCCTGAAGTTGTCGTGACCAACGTCACGGCTCTAGATTAATGGAGGCCTAGAGGACGGGTGAAGTGACTAACTTCTGCCCGAGCAAGTTCATCATCATCATCAGCCACAGGACGTCCACTGCTGAACATAGGCCTCCCTCAAAGATGTCCAGACCGACCTGTTAGAAGCGGCCTGCATCCAGCGACTTCCTGCGACCTCTATCAGGTCGTCTGTTATTTTGTCGAGCAAGTTATTTTGTAGGTATTATACTAGATAGAAGTACTGTAGTACGATTCATACTAATATTAAAAATGCGAAAGTAACTCCGACTGTCTGTTACTTTTTCACGGCTGAAGGGTTCTGATAAATTTGTTAAGTAGATAGGTTATATCCCCGGGGAAAGACATATACATACTTTCAGTCGTAGGTCGCTCGCCTGATGGTTAGCGCTACACCTGTCTGTAAACAGAAAAAACACTAGACAGAACCTTGAATTACAACATATGTACTGCATGACACTGTGCCCGTTACCCCGAGACATTAGATGCTATGTTTCATAATGCCCAGTAGTTTCACTGGTTTCAATGTCCACGACAGTGTCTACATTTCAGATGGGTAGCAACCGACTGCGTATATTGAATCTGAATTATTAAACATCGGTACGAATTTGCGGCTACGAGATAATTCCGAGGGAAATCGTAAACTGTCTGCCTTGCGTAGATTCGCCTTGAAACTTTTAGTATTACTTTCAATTTTGTGAATTGCCTACTTTGTGGCAAAGTATTCAAAGAAGACGATGAATTTATGCATCATAATTGAAGCCATCATCGGCAATGCTGATCATCATAGGATATACCTACTCTAGGTTGGTGTTCCCTGCTTCATCATTCATCTTTCTTATTGGTTATTCACTCATACCTACATAATACATTGCCGAGATTATGTCGGTCCCAAGACGTGATAGGAGGCGAGCCTTTAGCGAAACCCGTCATAAATACCAATCTTCGGCAACTAAATTGAAAATTTTCCGAATTTGAAACTCAAACACAAATTGTGATGGCCCGACCTGGGATTTGAAGCCAGGTCTTCACGGTATCGCAGCTTTTGTATGCGGTAACTATCGGGACAATCATTACTTGTACCTTTTTTATTTTTAATTCTAGCACGTTAAAGTGACTATACTGGACCTGGTGTTAAGTAAAATGGAGTCAAAATGTCGAACGTCAAGAGACATTGCTTCACTCGACGGTCGCCAGAATTTACTGAAGTTACTGATTATACTGAAGATATATATGGCTGACCTTGAAAAGCGACTCGCTTGAACCTGGCCTCGCTTCACCATGTCTGCGGTAGTCGCTATACAATTGGTTGCAAAAAGATCAGGTACCCTTGCGCCCTAGGCCCTGTGTTCCACTGTCTCACTTCTGGACACTTCTCTCTTTACTAATGGGAAGAAATAAGATTTAGCACCATGCTGGGTTAATACGTGTGGGTAGACTTCACGAAGCCTCGAAATTCTTGTTTGGAGATTTCTCAGTTATGAAGGTTTCTTCGTGAAGTTATTCATACATAATCAGTTTTTAATGTGATCTTTCAAGAATATTTTATATCTGTGGTTAGTGCTTATTCATTTTGTCATAAAATTCTAGTTTTGAAAGCATTGAAAATTAGTTATGTATAAAAGCTTCACATTAAATTACAATGCCGTTGTGGTATATAATTTTGTAAGCAGTGAAGTAAATATTACGCAGTAGTAACAAAACAGTCTATATTATTTGCGATGACCGAAACTCGGTTAATGAGACAGTTTTAAATAAAATTAGCCTTTCCCCACTATTTGTAATCAAAAGTTACGCGCTTTGGCAATCTGCGCTTTTTATAAACGAATTCCAATATGCGAAAATAAAATCCAAGGTCAGATAATCCAGAGAAATAAGGTTGAACAGGCTAAGATGGTAGGTCCCTCGTATGCGTCATGCCGTCTGGGTTGGTACCACCGCTTTGTCTATTTTTATAGGCAAGTAGCTATGTGTAAGCATTGTTCAGGTTTAAAGGACATTGAAACCAGTACAATTACTGGGCGTTATGAGGATTAACATCTTATGTCTCGGGGTGACGAGCGCAGTTCAGTTTTATGCAGTGCTTCATTATTTCATGTTCTTGTTGGTGTCGCTTATATTTATGGGCAGGCGTGACGTTTACCATCAGCCGAGTAATCTACTCGTCTCATCAATAATACTAATAAAAAAGGTGTACGTTTTCGTACATTTAAGATTTCCGAAGGGCATTTTTAATCCACTTCCTAAAAGAGCTTCTCAATTCGTTAGTATATATTTGTTTTTTTTTAACTTCTACAAATGTGCACTGAGATGACTTAATATTTGAAAATGTATTTTCCTTGTCCTAGTTTTACGGAGTACGAAAAAAATGGAATGGAAATGTATTGATAGCAAATGCAATTCAGGATTTAAACCTTTTCACATAGGGCATAAATTTATTCGTAGTATTGTACCTAGGCCCTTTTATTTTCGTGTCTTTATCAAATAATCTTGTATTTATTTTTAATTTCTCATCTATTGTATTTATTGCAAAGGTTGCGCTACATCCTTTGCACAATCTATTTGCTTCCACTTCCTCCATTTACTCAGGAATATTTCTAGGTCGCCGGGCCTCTTCCTGGATAACTCCGACAGTATCTGTACACTGTATTGTTGTTCTATGTAACACGAGTAAACATTGCAACGGTTCGTCAGTTCCGACCTCCATTGTTGACGCACAGAATAATAGTTTAAACGAGGAGCATACGAAAGTGCACGCATTCGTATTACTGTTATATTCACGCTAGTGGAATCATAAATAACTATAAGCAGGATACAAACACGATGTATTCGTGTCACGGATCTGAGCGAAGCGCGTGTAAACATTTCGTTAGTGGCCTCAATCTACAATCGGAAGCCATGGGACCATCCTTAGTTTACGTGTCAACCAGCCATTCGGACTCCACTCCTTCAGTGATGAATGTTTCTTACATCGTAACGTATGCGTTTCTAAACGGCAAGAGATTGTTCACCTCGCCGAGCGTATCTACTAACGCTGAAAAAATAGTGTTCCAAATTTAACGTCGACGGAACGACGGGAATGGTTTGGCTGACGCCCAGCGCGCTCGGTTACAGCCGAGTAGCCGACACGACGCGCGACGACCGGCCGACATCCGATTGCATCCGAGTCACACCGCCCGAAACTTACGAGAGTATTCATAGAGAGCACGCGTCAAACCAATGCCCCTAACTCACTGAACAGGAAGCTGATCTTGTAATATCACCAAATTACAATCTCTAGAGTTTCCGGCAAAATGTACGGAAGTAATTGTTCGGCTGTTCTCGTTGCGCTCGCGATCGACAACGGTGGCATGCGAGAAATCATTCGATGGAACGTAATTGGGACATCGTGGTGCAATCGAGTTTCAGGCTCCAAATGTCATTTATCCAAAACAATTACTTTATCACGCACATCGCAGCGCCGCACTGGGCCGGCAGTAAATGATGTTGGGTTGACATTTTCTTTGATTAAATCCTTGAAAATGTCAGTTGTAAAACTTGTCTCGAGAGCGTAAGGCATAAATTCGTAAGTATAAAGCATTTCTGTTGACCTCACTAAAGTTAAAAGTGCTAACACTCGACCTATTTAAAGCGGTATTAAATTTACTTATTATATAGCGACGGCCTATGGCATCGGCCGTGCGTGTGATGTGCAAGATATCAAATATGTTTTTTAAGTTTTGAGATGTTATAAAACGTGAAATTTTTTATCATGTTTATCACATTATTTTATAGAAGAGAGCGGCAACCGAGCGAATGGCTCATCTGATGGTATATGATCTCCACCATCTGCCCACAATAGCAGAAGAATCATGGACTATTTGCAGACCTTAAAGGAAAGGGATAATTAAGAGATTAAAAGGGGAGAGCCTACGGGTATCTCACACACTGTACAAAACGCAACAGCAAGTTGTTATTTTACGTCAGTTTTATGTGAAACAGCGGTAACAACCCAGTCAAGAAGGCTCATTCATGCTGTAGACAAAAACGTGTACGTGTGTGTACAGCGTGGCTCCACCACTCACAATAAGATTCATAAGTCGAAATAAGTAAGTATAAGTCGAAACTAAATTACATTTGAGATTATAATCTATGAAATAATCAGCAATTTATTAGTACATGTCGTGTCCAACGTCCTTTAGCTTTATACCTTAAGGCGATGAAGTCTAATGAACATAGTAAACAAAGAGTTCAAACGAATAACGATAAGAACAAAATAACAGTTGATTGTATTAGTTGCGGCAAGGACTCAAGGCCGACGGCACACGGTCCCATGGAGTATTCGCATGTCGCAGCCAACACGCGATTTAACACCTAGCGGAAGCATTATGTGTTACTAAAATATAATTATAGCGAAAATTTTGTTTCATTTGCATTGAGAGAAAGTAATTGCACAGTCTTAATAGATAATGATCTTGGCAAGTAACATTCTGTTACGTGTTTCGAGATTTAATGTCGGTTGCCGTAATAGTTCGTGTCGGTAACTATCAAAAAGTTTTTAATGGCTTGCTAGCTCGCGATTTCATTTGATTGATATTGCGGTAGTCTTAGGGCAATGAAAATTTGGTCTCTGTTTTGAAGTGCCTACTTGATGCTTCGAACGTTTATTCCAAATCAGTGGTAAAGTCCAAATATGACTAGTGTGTGTGGATTAGAGCGTTCAGACGCGGCAACGGGCATCCGTAAAATAACTAAATCGAAGATCGACGATGCCAAAAGTATCGTGTGTGTTGTGGTCCTAAGTGCTAAAGCCATGGCGTAGAGTATCGTCTACAGTTATTAATGGGCCGGCTCGACCAGACCCTACCGTTGTCTCGTCTCTCTTCGTGAGATTTCCAGAAGCCGAAATACCCTCAACCTCGCTCATTATATGGATATTTTCATTCTCTCCTCTGAGATCAGCATCTCATTAAGGATCCTTTGGTATTGTGGGTATTTATTAATGTTGGAGATCAGTGATCATCATGTGAACCATTTGCTTAGTTGCTATAATGATGTCAGTTTTATTTAAGAGCGGATTACGAAACTGCCGTCTCGGATTTTTATTATTATATCCCTATCTTCCGCACTCAGCGACGTCACTAAACTTTCATTATCATGAAATTATTTCTTAGCCATATTATGTCTATGCAGCTGCTATCAGCATAAAAAAAAATATTTTTTGTCTTATATAATTAACCGCATTACTATTTGTAACAAGTGTAGATCACCTTGGCTCCGTTTAACATTTATCATTATCTCGATTTTCCCTACTTTGTCCGCGCTGTTTTTGTCGGATTTCAATGCGGCACGCATTTTAACTGTTTTTTTGCTTATCTCATTTGAAATCAGTTAGCGTCATAATGATTCTCGTATTGTATTGTAGTCTCAAATTATATTTAAATCCCAAATTCCTAATAGCTATTACATACCGTTTCTAAATTCGGTGGCGCAATATTCACCCGCGATTTTGGAGGCATTTTCTGCCTCGCACAACCACTCAGTGGAACCAGCTGTCACCGACGGTCTTTACGAAACGCTAAGACCTGGGAACCTCCAAGAAGAGAGCATATTCTTTCTTGAGAGACCGGCAACGCATTTGCAAGCTCTCCAGTATTGCAGATGTTCATGGGTGGCGGTAACCGCTTACCAACAGGCGGGCCGCTTGCTCGTCTGCCTATCAAAGCATTAAAAACAAAAAATGTGAAGTTTAGACCAGCGTGGTGGACTAAAGTCTAAGGCCATTGAGTAGAGGAGGCCCGTGCCCAGCAGTGGGACGTATATAATACAGGGCTACTATTATTATCATATTATTTTTTTTTTTTTATAGCATAGGCCGGCAAACGTGCAAGTGGGTCACCTGATGGTAAGTGATCTCCACCGCCCATGTACGCCCACCACCAGAAGAGCCATGGGCGCGTTGCCGACCTTAAAGGAAAGGGATAATTAGGGATTGGGAAGGGGAGGGGATTTGGGCTTCCGGTTATCTCACTCACCGTACGAAACGCAGCAGCAAGCCACTACTTTACGTCGGTTTTCTGTGAGACAGTGGTAACGATCCGGTCGAGCCAGCCCATTCATGCTGTAGACAAAACTGTCTACAGCGTGGCTCTACCACTCAAAAAAGATCTCGATTCCTATTTATAATTTAGGTCACATCCTTTGTGTACAAACATGTATTAATTGATTTCGGAACGATTATCGGCTCGTCGAGATTATCTTATCAAGTATATTAGTGATAACACCCACGCTTGGTCATTGACCGGAACGTTTCGTTTACAAAATGCGTCTAGTTTCCCCCTACGCGTAGGGAGAAAAAAACAAAGCCGCTACGGCTTTGTTTTGACAGTGTACGTGCACTGTTACAAGGTGGTAGGTCCTCGTATGCGAGAGGCCGTCTGGTTTGGTACCACCGCTTTGTCTATTTCTGCAGACAGACAAATAAAGGGGTCAAATTTATAACACACCTCTTTTTCGTGGGGAGTTAAAAGGAGAGCAAAATACACAATTATCACGTTGCCGTGTTGGCAGTATGAAGAATGAATAAAACGTGTATACCAAATTGCTACTTCCTAAATTGGATGTCTATTGTTATCAGTCGATTATAATTTTATGGCTCATTGTGAAATAGGCCCTAAATTATATTGTTTTAAAATATTATTTCTTTCTAAACTTAATTTAAAGATCAATAGTAGAGTAGTGCACACAGCACAATGTAAACAGTATCGCAACCTATTAATATATTGGCACATCTACTCTTTTCAAACAAACAATAATATTATAAAACAAGCTTTGTTGCCACAGTTTGCACTAACAAAACATGTACTCTTTGGAAATGTATGTGTAACCTTAGGTTTCTTATAAAAACTATTTTATTTCACTACATAACGTTTATTGTACATAAACTGAAATATAGAATAACCGTTTGTTAGTACCGGAGTTAAAATGTCATAAATATACCTAATAAGTAATTGAAAAATTACACGCAACTTTAAAGAAATAAAAAAATTATATCGTTAAACAAACCACGAAAGCTTATAAAACACGTCCAGCAAATATGTATGTAAAGTTGAATAAATTTACTATAAACTATGTTTATTACTATATGCGTAAAATGAAACGGCTTCAATGTCCTTCAAACCGAAACACAACAGTGCTTACACACTGTTGCTTGGCGGCAGAAATAGACAAAGCGTTGGTACCAACCCAGACGGCCTCTTGCATATCACGGACCTACTTGTAAATATATACGTATGATAATACATATTTATATAATGCACTAGCTATCCCTCGCGGATTTACTGCCAGTTTTTACAACGTAGACTGACGTGGATAATGTCATCGCGGTGTGCATAGATTATAATAATATAGTGTGTTGACGCAAATGACGAATATATACGAAATCTATACTTTGTATTATCAAGGTCCCTCGTATGCGAGAGGCCGTCTGGGCTGGTGCCACCGCTTTGTAAATTTCTGCCGCCAAGCAACAGTGTGTAAGCACTGTGGTGTTTCGGTTTGAAGGACATTGAAGCCAGTGAAATTACTGGGCATTATGAGACTTAACATCATATGTCTCGGGGTGACTAGCGTAGTTCAGTGCCATGCAGTGCTTTATAATTGAAAGTTATCTGTGGTGTTGCTTCTGTTTATGGGCAGGCGTGGCGCTTATCATCAGACGAGCGCCTTGCCCGTCTCGTCATACAATTAAATAAAAATAAATTGTCTGATCTCTGCAAATAAGTATTAAGTTAATTAAATGTTTCGCAATGACACAAAAAGGAGACATCGAATTGCGAACCTCCTCCTTTAAAGCGATAAAAAAATGGAATATATAATTTTAAGGTGCGTCCACACTACTATGACATTTCGCCGCAACAAAAGGCTGGCTATCACATGCTAATGTGAACCGGTGTCGTAACAAACACTGTCATTTTATCTGGACTTTTCAGCTTGGACTTATATTGCAGGATTATCTCAGGCAAGCCGATATAGCAAGCAATTAATAACATTACATTAATATAATCTTAGTGGTAGACCCAACTGTAGACAGTTTCGTCTACAGCATGAATGAGCCGGCTCGACAGGGTCGTTGCTACTGTCTCACAGAATACCGACGTAAAGTAGCGGCTTGCTGCTGCATTTCGTTCGGTGAGTGAGATATCCGGAGCCCCAAATCCCTCTCCCCTTCCCAATCCTTTAATTATCTCTTCCCTTTAAGGTCTGCAACGCGACTATGATTCTTCTAGTATTGTGGGCGTACATGGTCGGTGGAGATCACTTACCATCAGGTGACCCATTTGCTCGTTTGCCGGTCTATGCTATATAAACAGCTATTACAAATTATAGGTATGTTTTTTTCAATTAAGTAATTAAATACGGAACAATATTCATAGATAGGTGGTACCTAGTAACTCTTTGTTAGATTAATATATCCCTGTCCATAATTACGGCATGTACATAAGTGTATTATAATGTGAAATATTCTCTTAAAGTGGCTAACAAGAGGCTAAAAGCCGAGAGAATGCCAAAAATAGGTCGGTCTGAAGAAGCGCTCTTGACCAGGCTGGGCCCTCGGTGTAAAATCTGAATATATCAGCATAAGTGGCGACGCGGAATTATCTTTACATTTTCTGTAAACATCTTATAGGAGAAAGAATTATTTTTAATGTGGTTATTGATAATAAGAGAAAATTGCAATATACTCAGTTATTATAGACAGGTAACATACTCGTACGTGGACTTTGTAGTTTAATATATGGTAGAGGCACTGTTGTCTACAGTGCAAATAGGCCGGTTAGATCAGGTTATTATTACTGTCTCACTACATGACATGTAGTGGCAGCGCGCTGTTGCATTTGGTAAGACGGTACGGTGAGTGAGTTTAGCGAAGGCCTTAAATCCTCCTTCGCTTCAGAATCCTCGTTCCTTTCGTTTAAAGTCGGCATAGTATCGATGATCTATTGGTATTGTGGGTGTTCATGGGTGGCGGTGTATGGTGATCACTTACCATCTACGTGACCCTACTGCTCGAATGCCACTATTTCTTAAAAATAAACTTGACGGTCATCAGTCGTCACTGGCAGCACCCATTGATGCTATATTTTATACAAAGTGTTTCAGAAACGTGTGGTCATGTTTTAGGGTACGTCACATACACCAACACCTGACAGAACATCGTACAGACATCTTATCAAAATCTAGAAATCTAAAATTTCACGCTAATACTTATCGCGCGTTTATTACCATTGATAAGATCGACACATCATTTCAAATTATTTGTTATACTAGAGCTTATTCGTATCAGCTGGTTATAAGTGTTGTCTAACTTTGCAAGTCGAATATCGGTATATCATTGGAAAAAAAAATGTTTAATTTAAATCGTAGCAATGCAATCCGATTTGGTATTACGGGGGGTGAAATATCTATTGATTAAATGTGACCACACCTTTCTGTAACACGTTGTAAATCGATGGCAACACCACCTGTTTAAATTGCGTTAAGTGTGAACTGCGTTAATCGAAGTACAAATTAATGTTTTGTAAATAAACTGATCGATGAATGGAAGCTTATACTTTCACTTTCACACGCGGCACGAGATTGGCAGTGTTGCAGACTCTTGCATAAGTTATTAGCGCTGTCACGGCATCGCAAACTTTGCTTTATTGAAATTGGCAATGGATTATAAAATATTCATGATTTGAGAACCGCTTTAATGGTAAAGTATAGGCTGTATATTATTATATTGGGTTTGTTTGTTTTGTTTACTTGATACTGTTATTGACACCATCCATGATCCGTGTCAGTAATTCTGCCCGTGGATGCTATTATAGACACGGGTGGAGAATTTTCTTGTACGATACTCTTATAAACTATATACTATTAGATACTATTATATATACTATACTATTACCAATAGTCACGGATGCTATCCGTGCTCGTTATTTCAAAAACGGATGGTTTAAACCAGGGATTCCCAAACTATTTTCAGCAAGACACCCCTTTTCCAACATGAACTAATACCTCATACCCCCATAGTCAAATTAGTTTAAAAATCACATCTCTATTTTTTCTATTAATACACTCAGACCCCCATAGCCAAATTAGTTTAAAAATCCTATCTCTAGTTTTATCCTATTAATACAAAATACTTACCAATTTAAAAACAATGCGGTTTTCGTTATATATCGACCCCTTTGCGAATCCCTGGTTCAAACACTGGACCAATCTGACCGCAGATTAATTATGTAAATGAAAAGAGGATTTTTCTGAACCCATTTCATCTTGTCCTTGAATGATGCAAAGACGACATGATATGGATGTATACATATAAATCATAGTAGATAAGAAAAGTGGTGGTAAGAAAAAAGTTGACAATAAACTATTAACTACATAACTCTATATTATACAATGATGTACTTAATTCAATTATGATTTAATTACAAAATATTATAGATAACAATACAGGTACATAAAATCACTATGTATTACCAAATAAAGCAATAAAATATAAGTAATAAAAATATTCTTTCCCAAAACTTAAGCTTACAAATAACATGTCAAAAGTATCACTTTAAATAATTAATCTATACTAATAATAAAGCTGTAGAGTTTGATTGTTTGATTGTTTGTTTGTTTGTTTGTTTGTTTGTTTGTTTGAACGCGCTAATCTCAGGAATTACTGGTTCGAATTAAAAAAATATTTTTGTGTTGGATAGTCCATTTATCGAGGAAGGCTTTAGGATATATAACATTACGCTGCGACCATTAGAAGCGAAGCATCAGTGAAAAATGTAGCAAAAACGGGGAAAATTATTCATATTTGAAGGCTTCCGTTGCTAAGCTACCAAAATAATATTATTTGAAGGCTTCCGTTGTCAAATCAAAATCAAATCTATACTAATATTATAAAGCTGTAGAGTTTGATTGTTTGTTTGTTTATTTGATCACGTGGGCGGAGCCGCGAGCAAAAGCTAGTTTATGTATATTATTATTAAGGAAAAATTATATTACATCGCATATCTTTCCCACCAAAGAACGTTATGTATGCTAATGACGAGTTTAAGATTTCTCACGAAAAACATAAACCATGTAGATAATATGAGTATTACTGATAAAACAACGGTGCCAATTGTTTAAATACTTTGTAGCAAATAGACTTCACAACTTAGACCAAACAGTCAATGTTTTACCAACCGTAACGTTGAATAAATGTAGCTCCTGTGACAAATTCAAGGCGATTCGGCCATTATGGCAGATAAAAATAACCAAGACCAAGGAAATAGTCTTTAAATTTATTTAAAAAAATGTGTGTTAGTGGTGAGAAGAATTGGCATTATCGCCGGAAATTTCGCATGTCTAGCTATTATGTTCGGTTTATATTTATGTAGTCTTATCATTGGTCTTGTGGCAGAGTAGTTGGACCGAGAAAGGTGAGTTCCTGGATTCAAATCTCTGGTCAGGCAATTTCATTTTGTGTTTGTCACATTCTCATCATGGGTGGATGCACTACACAGTTGCATTTGAACATTTAGTTTATTAGTATACAAAGTTTCTAATGTAGTTGATGTTGCGTTTTGAGAAAATACAAATTTTGTTATATTGCCACTGAAAGTTGAAACTGAATTTGATTCTCGAATTTAATGCAATACGATAATGACCAATTACTTTTGATAATCAGACTATTACGTTAATCATTCAATTTTGTTGCTAGCCTGGTACTACGATGTATAAATCTGGACGTGTTCATGTTGGTATTACAATGAGAAAGTCGCTCCCGTGATGGTAAGCGTCACGTAAATAGGAGCCACAAAGTACTTTGATCTACAAAGAACTGCATAACACTTGATATGACTGCGCTCGTCAACCCGAGACATAATATGGTAAGTCTTATAAGGCCCTCTAATGGCACTAGCTTCAGTGTCCTTCAAACCGAAACTCATCAATGCTTATACATTGATCATTGGCGGCAGAAATAGAGCAAGCGATGATAGGTACCAACCCAGACGGCCCTTACGTAAATACGTAAAACCACCAACCATCGAATTTTGGTGGTGACTGTAAAATTAAAAACGTGTAACGACCCTAAGGTGTTCAGGATTATGATTCTCGGGGATAAGAATGCTTTGTGTTGCGATGCACATTGTTATATTATATAAAACAGCTCTACACGTAATTGTGAACGTCAAGGTTATAAAATTTCAATATTTGTTCACAAACTAAACGTGTAAATGGTATGCTAACAACGATGCGCACAGACTTTATTGTGTTTTTAAAAAACGACAGCATCACGCCATTATGTATTATTACGTATCTTGCAGAAGTATAGTGTTAATGGAAATTGCGCAATCATTACAGCCGGATAAATGGCTTTTAGTTATTTTTAAGTTGTGACTAATATTGAAGAAAAAGTAAAATTTGTATGGTATTGAATTTGTTTGTAGGTAATCTCTGGAACTACGGATCCCATTAATAAGGTTTATTAAAAGAAAGCTAAAGTAATCCCGAGTGCTATTTTTGTAATAAAATCTCATTTTCAGTAAGAAATATTAAGCTATTAAAAATTGGAGAAAAGAAAATGAAAAGAATTCAAATTTGATAGTTAGTCATTAATAAGCGGCAATGCTCTGTAGAATCAATAAACAGTTTTCTTACTATTAAGTAACTAGCTTTTGCTCGCGGCTCCGCCCGCGTGATCTGCTTTTTCCGGGATAAAAAGTAGCCTATCATCCAAGTCAGCTCATACCCTGTCTGTATACCAAATTTCATCATAATCGGTTCAGTAGTTTCAGCGTGATTGACGGACAAACATCCAAACATCTAAACAAACAAACTTTCACACTTATAATATTAGTAGGATTATTTCTACCTCAGTTCATTATTTTCTATATTGTATGTTATGTGTGATTTTCCGGTATTCCTTTAGATTTTAGTAGATTCGCATTTCGAATAAGTACTTAAATTTTTCTGACACAAAGTTATTATTAGCGGTATATTTCTTGACGCGCTATTGTACACGTAATAAGAGCGAATCTTTATTGTTTGCTCAAGTAATTTTAAAAATTAGCCGGACGCTAACAACGATCTAAAATGAGTTGGATCGCTGCGCCGCCGCGTCGCCGCGCCGTGCCGCAGTGATAAACTATTGAGATTTTTGCGACGAAGTTCTTTTGAAGGTCAATAATAAATTTATTTATTTATTTATTTTAGGGTTTCCAGAAGGAGATACACTAAATGAGGCATAAAAACATACATTGTAGAATAAAATCCAGTGTTCCCCCGTAAACAGGCAACCACAACTTACAATTAGTAGCTTACATGGTTAACAGTTAATTAATTAACAATTATTAATTATATAAACATTTAGCAATTAGTTAAACAACGAGAACTAAGTGAAACAATATAAACTATATTAAGAATTATGAATTATAGGATTAAGAATTATATTAAGAAGATTTCATTATTTCATAAGCAGAAAGAAGAAAAGGCTGTATAAATAACTAGCTTTTGCTCGCGGCTCCGCCCACGTGATCAAATAAACAAACAAACAATCAAACTCTCCAGCTTTATAATATTAGTATAGATTTGATTTTGATTTGACAACGGAAGCCTTCAAATAATATTATTTTGGTAGCTTAGCAACGGAAGCCTTCAAATATGAATAATTTTCCCCGTTTTTGCAACATTTTTCACTGATGCTTCGCTTCTAATGGTCGCAGCGTAATGTTATATATCCTAAAGCCTTCCTCGATAAATGGACTATCCAACACAAAAATATTTTTTTAATTCGAACCAGTAATTCCTGAGATTAGCGCGTTCAAACAAACAAACAAACAAACAATCAAACTCTACAGCTTTATTATTAGTATAGATTTATTATACAGAAGTATGTTTGTTATATAATCAGCAATCTGACAGCCAATCCTATATTTAAAGGGCTCTCTTTCTTTTATGAATTGATTATTAAAAAATTAAGCAAAAATTTAAGCATGTGGTTGCACGGATCCCGTAGTGAGCGTCCTACTCGTACTTGATCGATTTTTGATGTTGTTCTTTGTTCGTAGTTTGTTTTGAGTAACTATTTATATCACTCCGTGCCGTCTGTGCCGTGGGCCATCAAAAGCCTTTATGCTAATGATTACATAACTAAAAACACTCTGGACTTAATTACCTTTCAAAAAAAGTTCGTCCATTCGTTTAGGCGCTAAGGCGTCACAGGTATACACACATAAACACAGACAAATAAAGGGGTCAAATTTATAACACACCTTTTTTTCGTGGGGAGTTAAAAGGAGAGCAAAATACACAATCATCACATTGCCGCGTTGGCGGTATGAAGAATGAATGAAGCGTGTATACCAAATTGCTACTTCCTAAATTGGCTGTCTATTGTTAACTGTCGATTAAAATTTTATGGCTCGTTCTGAAATAGGCTCTAAATTATATTGTTTTAAAATATATTTCTTTCTAAACTTAATTTTAGGATCAATAGTAGAATAATAAATAAATAACACCCAACAGCCACACACATAGCCCTGACCTCACAGTAAGATACGAGTCTTGTGTCGTGGGTATCAAGAACTACGAGAGACTTTTGGTCTCACAACACCCAGACCCCGAAACAAATATCTGTGGATCAGACAAATATTTGCTCGGTGCGGGAATCGAACCCACGGCCTCACGTTTCACAGTCGGCTACTCGCCCACTGCGCCACGGAGGCTGTCCTAGGAGGAGCAGAGTAGTGCACGTAGCACAATGTAAACAGTATCGCAACCTATTAATATATTGGCACATACTCTTTTCAAATAAACAATAATATTATAAAACAAGCTTTGTTGCCACAGTTTGCACTAACAAAACAAGTACTCTTTGGAAATGTATGTGTAACCTTAAATTTCTTATAAAAACTATTTTATTTCACTACATAACCTTCATTGTACACAAATTGAAATATAGAATAACCGTTTGTTAGTACCGGAGTTAAAATGTCATAAATATACCTAATAAGTAATTGAGAAATTACACGCAACTTTAAAGAAATAAAAAAATAATATCGTTAAACAAACCACGAAAGCTTATAAAACACATCCAACCAATACGTAAAGTTGAATAAATTTACTATAATCTTTATGTTTATTATAATATGCGTAAAATAAATCGGCCGGTAAACGTTAGTCCCCACCTTAACATTTTTTTGTTTTTGTCACCGATATCTAGCATTGCATTTAAACAACCCAAAGCGAAAGGGTGAGTCGTATAGAGTCCATTTTTAAATGGCCCCGCTTAACTATCAATTTGCCCCCCTGTGGGGCGTGGGCCCCACGTTGGGAAACACTGCTCTAGTCTCTTCTCACTGAAAACGATAGCCAAGTTATATCGCGTATATTGTCCCTAGTACTAGTTGTCCCTCGCGGATTTACTGCCAGTTTTTACAACGTAGACTGACGAGGACGCTGTCATCGCGGTGTGCATAGATTATAATATAGTGTGTTGACGCAAATGACGAACACATACGAAATCTATACATTATCCGCGGTATCTACAATACTTCCATTGGCATAGGCTTTACATTTTCACGAATGGTACTGTAGACTGGAAGTTTCACTCATCTGACTTTACTGAGGTGCTGTAGGTCATTTTGTCGGCGACATAAAATATAATACTAACTACCTCGTGGTATAATAAACGTCAATTTTGTTGATTTATGTCACATGTTCGCCATTTTGAAATATCGCTCGCATAGTTTTGCATTAATGTCAAAATGTTATGTCATATTAGATACGCATGTTAATTTATGTTTAATTGAAAACTATTTCATCATCATTCATATTTCATCAGCCACCGTAGCACAGGGGGCGAGTAGCCGGCTGTGAAGCGAGAGGCCGCGGGTTCGATCTCCGCACCGAGACAAATGTTTGTGTGATCCGCAAATATTTATTTCGGGGTCTGGGTGTTGTGAGACCGAAAGTCTCTCGTAGTTTCTGATACCCACGACACAAGACTTGTATCTTACTGTGGGGTCAGGACTATGTGTGTGACTGTTGGTTGTATCTATTTATTATTTTTGGACAGAAACATCTTATGTTTAGGTTCTGGTCATCATTGCTACTCAATCACAGTGTCATTATCATTGGCCTCTACATTTATTACTTTGTAACAGCATCAAACATCACGGAAGGACGTTTTTACTAATTCTGATGTTTGTTTGATAAATACTTTAGATCTACTAATGGTATAGATACATACACATTCACACCTGTAATCCCCGAAGGATAAGGCAGAGGTGTAAACCATACACTCACATTTCGCTGAGCTTTCTTCCGTCCCATAATGTGCTAGTGGGAGAGCCTCTCTCCATACCAGCCACAAATTCCAAAGTCCGGAACCAGGGCTGATACTGAGCATTTCGGGATAGAAACGCGAGCGAATCGGAGATCTCATTTACGATGTTTTGTCCTGCTTTCTCTGACGTAACACTGTTGACAAACGTTCATTTTTCAATTTACGATTTTTTACAGAATATTCTATAATTAAAGTACATTAATTATAACAATTAAAACGTATCAACATAAACGTATATCATTATCATCATCATCAGCCACAAGACGTCCACTGCTGAACATAGGCCTCTCCCAAAGATTTCCAGACCGACCTGTTGGAAGCGGCCTGCATCCAGCGACCTCCTGCGATCTTTATCAGGTCGTCTGTCCACCTTGTAGGTGGACGTCCAACGCTGCGCTTGCCAGTACGTGGCAAGCGCAGCGTTAAATATAGTACATTATATAAACGTATATAATGTACTATATTTACTTATATATTATCTATTTAAGAGATAGACTGCCTTGCTTCAGTTTATGTATAATTATGATTGACTAGCTTTTCCTCGCGGCTCCGCACGCGTGATCTGCTTTTTCCGGCATAAAAAGTAGCCTGTGTTTATCAGGGATAATGTAGGATTTTAATGGTGGAAGAATTTTTCAAATCGGTCCAGTAGTTTTTAAGTTAATTCGTTACATACAAAAATATAAATATTTCTTCTTTATAAATTGACAATAATGCATTAATTCCGACCAAATTTGATTACCATAGCAACGGAAGCCTTCAAATATAAATAATTTTCCCCGTTTTTGCAACGTTTTTCACTCATGCTTCGCTCCTAGTGGTCGCAGCGTAATGTTATATAGCCTAAAGCCTTCCTCGATAAATGGACTATCCAACACAAAAAGAATTTTTCAATTCGAACCAGTAGTTACTGAGATTAGCGCGTTCAAACAAACAAACAAACAATCAAACTCTTCAGCTTTATAATATTAGTATAGATGAGTGATTTCATAAAATTAAATTAAGTTGATTTTTGACATTCGCGACCGGACCTATCGTAAAAATTCTTAAAGTATAGGTATGTAATATAATAATTAATCAAAATTAATTAATATTGTTACCAAAAAACATAGCGTGGTAAATATTTAAAATAAAATATTCACAACTTTCAATCTTGAATCATGTTATACCACGACATTAAGAATGTGAATGCCGTCTACGACACGCATGAAACACATAATTATGGAAAAAATTACATCTTTCTCTATGGAATGACTATACCGACAATTACTGTGAGCGATGTCTTGTAATTATTTATTATAAAAACGCTTGGAATGTACATATAGCACGTCAGTAGATGCACATGGCTTCTAAGCGCTTTGATATATTACTGCATGTAAATAGTAGTATTATAAGTAAATTAGCTAGCATGGCTGGTAGTAGGATTCATATCCGCCCGAATAGCGACCACCGTACACAATACACATGGTGTTAAGACTGGCTATAGCGATCCCCTCGCTTTGTGTGGATCGCGTTCCAGGATCAGCCAGTATTTATCCGGTTTTCCCGAGGGGTTTGCGATATGACTTGATGGTTGTTTGGGGCGGGGATAAAGGTAAATTCTTGTATCTCTGTGCCTGCATCGATCATCCGACTGTTCTGTCGAAGGCCCTTCGATTTGCTTCTTCCCTCTCCGAAGAGGGAAGTGGAAGGGAGTGTCGTGCCTGTTAATGCGTGATGGTTTAACAAACATCCAAAATGTAAATGTATGAACAAACAAATAATACAAATGTAATAATATGCTACCTTTTATGCAGATATATTACTAATATGCTGCTATAATTAACAAAATACAGCTAAGTTGTGTTGATATTTAACCAAACAACCCGGCTTACAGGCTCAAGTGTT
Source organism: Amorpha juglandis (assembly GCA_949126905.1). Lineage (NCBI taxonomy): Eukaryota > Metazoa > Arthropoda > Insecta > Lepidoptera > Sphingidae > Amorpha > Amorpha juglandis. The sequence goes on from OX421368.1 coordinate 5,814,938, forward strand.
CAGTCTCTAAGTTAAAATGTTGAGACCGCGGCTCAGAGCGTCCTCAGATTTGCAAATTAAGTTGCTAAAAGCCTCGGGTGAACTCTGCTTAAACATTTTAGACCTCTAGCGGTGATTTTTGATGAATAAATTCTGTTTCGCAGACTTTTAAAGCTTTAGCTGTTTAAAATGCGTTGTAAAATATAGTTTTAGACAGCCTCCGTGGCGCAGCGGGCGAGTAGCCGGCTGTGAAGCGAGAGGCCGCGGGTTCGATCCCCGCACCTAGACAAGCATTTGTGTGATCCACAAATATTTGTTTCGGTGTCTGGGTTTTGTGGTAGGTCCCTCGTATGCGAGAGGCCGTCTGGGTTGGTACCACCGCTTTGTCTATTTCTGCCGCCAAGCAACAGTGTGTAAGCAGTATTGTGTTTCGGTTTGAAGGACATTGAAGCCAGTGAAATTACTGGGCATTATGTGACTTGGGATCTTGTGGCTCAAGGTGACGAGCGCAGTTCAATGCCATGCAATTGTAATTCAAAGTTCTGTGTGGTGTTGCTTCTGTTTATGGGAAGGCGTTGCACTTAACATTAAGCGAGCCCCTTGCTCGTCTCGTCATTCAATCAAAAAATAAAAAGTTCACCATTAATACGTATTTTCTAACATCATTACCCATGGATCTTTCTATCAATTATAATAGCATTGGAGAATGTACTTTCCCGCGCTACTGCATCGTGATTGGAAGCCGTCATTAATATGTATTACGTGTGCTTGTACTTTTATTATGGACCGAGGTGTATAATTTACGGTTTCTCAGACCACCGTGTTTACTATCTGCGGTATGTTTTGATTGAAAGCTGGCACGTGACGGAGATTTATCGCAGTTGTATCTGGATTTCTTAATAAAAATGCAAGTGCATTTTATTAATAGGCTTAACTATAGCTTTCCGCTCGCGGCTTTGTGTGCATTACATATTTTTTTTTTTTTAAGACTCTATCTCGCCTGATGGTAAGCGATGATGTGGCCTGAGATGAAGCACGCTTGCCTAGCAAAAATCATTTCACTCGCGGCTTGAAGACACCCAGATTATATTTATCGGGGAACACACTCCGGCAACTTGTTCCACATCTTGGCAGTCCGTATGATGAAGGTTTGGTGCGCGTTACTCTCCGTATCTCTGGTCACCTGGTAGTAAGTATAGAAATTGCCAAGAATAGTGTCGACCAACGACAGACGATGTGTTGTAGATCGTAGGTTGGCAACATTATACAGGCCTGCTTTATTGCTTCTTCAAACTCTATTTAAAAGACCCCTTATGACGGCTTTCCACCATGACGAGTTTTTCTCCATGGGTCCGATGATCGCTATCCAGGCCTCGCTGGATAGCAACAAATAGGTATGTTTCAGATACTGTTCCACTAGCAGTATCCAACTTTTCTACTTTTTTCTCTACAGGGCATGAATAAACGTCGAAATGCGCGTTTCACTAATTGTGTTGAAGAGCAAGAATGCCAAATTTGAAATAAAGTCCATAAAATATTATTTCCCATACAGGCTTTGCAATCCGCTTTCTCCCCATAAATGTTTAATTTCGAGACGACGATTATATATGCTCAGGCTATATTCGTCTATTTTGGAAATAAAAATGCGTGATGGCGTTGTAATTATGAAACCATTACGAATATTAGACTCTAATATACCCGTTAGAACATTACATAATGGTATTTTTTGTCTTGATTGATTGACCATGCTGTGATTGTCGATCATTACAATAAAAACATACTAATTCCTAAAAACAAAGATTAACTTTAATCGTAATACTGTTTTGTTGTTATATACGGAGTTAACGTCCGACTAAAATATCTGCAGATTAAAGATAAACCATTATGGATGACTTATGGTTCAAAGGATTTGCAAAGCGAGCAATGTGCGTTCTGATATGGTATTATTAACGATTGCCATCATACAGAGCGCTTGCCTGTTGCCCACTCTTTTCCCACGGATGCATTTGTTTTTATGTTTATACGTAGACTAGTTCTTGCCGGCAGCTTCATTTATCCATTTGGTGATTGGTAGATATTGTAAGAGTTTTGTCATTATCATCATCGGCCTATATTTCTCCACTGCTGAACATAGGCCTCTCCAAATGCACACCATTTGGTTCTTTTATTTAATGTCGGTTCACTTCGTTCCGAAGTTTTTTCTTCAAAGAGACTTCACGCATAGGTCTCCATAGCTCGCTGAGCAACCTTTATTTTGTGGACTAACCCCACCGTGAATGCCCACGTCTTTACAGGTTATGGTTGGTAGGACGCACTGATTGAAGACCCTCGTCTTGAGACACTGTGAAATCGATGACGTGAATATTTCATGAAACTTGCCTAATGCTATCCAGCCTAACTGGATCCTTCTGCTGGCTTCACTCTCAACTTTGAAGAGTTTTGTAAATATCCTACTAATATTATAAAGTTTGTAAGTATGGATGGATGGATGTTTGATACTCTTTCTTCTTCTTTCTTTTTTAAACTACTGAATGCATTTTAATGAAACTTTACAATAATATAGGCTACTATGTTTTTCTAAAATCAACTCCCGAAGGGTTTAAAAAAGGGGATGAAAGTTTGTATGAAGATGGCGAAACGAAGCTCGCGGGCACAGCTAGTCTATAATATTGTAATTCATTATTGCATGTCTTGATGTATGTGCATGATGTGTTTTTAGTTTGTACTTTGTATAAAGCCAATGACGGTGTGCGCCTGCAACTATTGATATAATGTATAGGATGACGGCTGACACCTCACTGTCACATAAATCAAAACCACATATTTACAATCCCACGCACACATAGCGAGACGTGTAAAAATGAACATGTGTCTATACTTATTCTGATTTGTTTACACCTACAGCTACAGTAGTCTGCAAGTATAGTTTGAAATGGCCACTAAACATGATTGTTCCTAATTCAGAATTTGAATTCCGCAGACCTTGAACTGTGAATCTCCGTTCATAAATTCACATGCCAAAGTATGTTATATAAGAGATGATTTCTTACGTTTAATTTTTTTTATCATGCTTAGTTTATACCATTTAGTCATAATTAGTCGTAATTAAATGACCACTTTGTCCTTGACATTTGTTGATTAACTCGCAATAACTCATGATAAATTAAATAGATTCATTGTCGATGGTTTTTCCAAAATCAGTTAATTACGAATTTATGTTAGTTTGAATTCATTTTAATTTATACTGTATGAATAAATTTGCTTATTTTGGTAATGAGTGTCGCATAATTGTTATTTGGTGTATATTATACACCTGTGTAAATAGTTTTGTTACGAAGGTCTCGTGTAAATGCTCTATAGTATTGCAAAATATCCATCTATCTTACAGTAAGCAAATATAACTTTGCTAGGTTAGTCACATCTGCTCTGTACTTCTCCTACCATCCTTTAGTCTCTGAAAACAATAGCCTATAATTAATTACACTGGCTTTAAAGGACATTGTATGTCCTTTAAAATGGAACACAACAGTGTTTACAGACTGCTGCTTAGAGACAGATATAGGTGATACCTACTCGGCGGACTCTCGCATACGTGAACCCTATGTCCTAGAGAATCTTTAGAACCATCTGATATTTTAACTCGTTATCATGACTTCAAGTGGACAAACTTATGCCAAAAATAATGGACAGCGAAAGCATCACCCATCAATCTTAATTGCCATGCAGACCTAAAGATTTAAAAACCCTAAGAAATTACCGTGGGAAGACCATTCCAACCTTTCATCCGCCATTATGTCTAGACAACATATCCATTTAAATTCTCTTCATATCTATAGCAAATGCACACCAAGAAGCCAAGTTCACCCATTTATTTTCTCTTACCATTAAAGAAATTGACGTGTGGATTTATGAATGGTCAATAGATTATTCGTCTTTCTTTTTAACTTTTACTTGCGGCTCAGCCTACGTTGACGGCCTTTTCTGGGATAAAAAGCAGCCTGTGCCCGGTATGGCGATAGGCTCGCCCCTGTCACATCATGGGACTGAAATACGCTCGGTGAAATTTGGGTCTATTGGTTACGTCTCTGCCTAACCTTTCGGGGATTATAGGCATGAGTAACATATTCTAGAGGTTACTTTTGGAGTCTGTGCCGCTACCGCTGCAGTGCTGCCTGGTATTTGAAATTGTTCCGGATCCAAAAAAATCTCTAGAAATTAATGTATTTTTTACTTGTTATTCTTTCACGTCGCTTTTAAGTTTCTAAGAACATCCTCATTTTTTGAAGTCAGGTAAAAATTGGCCTTTATTTGCGCGTACAAACGGCCATTGTTTGTGCAATGAAAGTATCCATATACGCACGGATACTCGTGAAGTATTATGAATGTTAATATTTGAAATGTGGACGTGTATCGGTTTCCACGTGTGCCGACTGTCGATATGTGGAGCGTGCGAAACAGAAACTGTGCCGCCGGCCGCCCAAACAATGGGCGGAAAATGACGCGGCCATTATGACCTTTAAATGAAGGGATTTGTTTCGGATCACTATTTATATAGCTGTTGCTTATTTTAAGGGGGTCATAAGAGGTAACCGAACCACCGATAACGGCTAATATCAAATCAAAAAAATCAAATCATTTATTGAATCCGTAAAATGTCAAACATTATTTAGATTCAGTCAAATTTTAACTCTACCGCCAGTTCGGAATGCTGATTCGTTAAAGAAGAACGGGCAAGAAACTCTAACGTTGCTCTTTTCTAAACTTATTACAATATATATTAGCACTACATACATTGAAGTATTATTTATTTGAGTTAGAACAGCTCAATTTATGCCAATGAGGAACGTCATAAAGTAAAATAATTAGCATAATATAATAGTTTTTTGTAATATTAGTTCTGACATATACGTCCATCTGTATAGCGACCAAGCGTGCCAAATTATACAATGTACTCGTTATCGCATTGCGCGTAGATTTTGTGTGCATTTGCTAATGGAAATGTTGGGTTCAATTGTGTCACGCAAAGGGATTACCGAAACACAACAGTGCTTACACACTGTTGCTTGGCGGCAGAAATAGACAAAGCGGTGGTACCAACCCAGACGGCCTCTCGCATACGAGGGACCTACCACCTTGAGCACCACTTTACCACCCATACATAAAACGTAAGGGCTCATGCACACAGGCGTATCATTAATACCAATAGCATACCATTACACAGCACTACCATTATTATAAATAGTATCTCAATACGACTAGCGGGCATCAACACTACGGCGGGCTCTCCGCCTTGTCCCATTATATTTATGTGGTGTGGAAAGCCCGCCGTAGAATCTTTCCTTGAATCAGATTACGTGACCATGTCCAGTGCATTTAATTTGTAATCGGTACGTATACTTTTTGGATAATCCTATCCTACTAATATTATAAACGCGAAAGTTTGTAAGTATGGATGGATGGATGTATGTTTGTTACTCTTTCACGTAAAAACTACTGAGTGGATTTTAATGTAACTTTACAATAATATAGTTTATACAACAGCATAAGACATAGGTTACTTTTTATCCCGGGAAAAGCAGATCACACGGGCGGAGCCGCGAGCAAAAGCTAGTAAAATAATATAATATAAGCTAGTAAAAAAATATGCCATGGTCATTTTCTTTCTTTTCATTTCTTTTTTAATGTAACGTACCGAGTCAAACGCTAAGAAAGGAGAAACTCTTATGTCGTACAGTATAAATTGTTTAAATTTGAATACATATTTCTATAGCACGTAGTTTATGAACAATAATTATATAACACGATGCGTATTGCGCTTACGAATAAAATCGAGTATGTATTACGTTTGGATAATGAAAGCTGTCGCACGCTTATTGGAGTAACCCACGCTCCAACTGAGTCAAGGCTACGACCGGATATATCTGATTTTTTTAAATTAAATAACTGATATAACATTTTAAAATAAATACAGTCATATTTTTGTTCATATGTTAGGCAGCATCTGCGTCCTAAAGGCACTGGTCGACCAGCGAATAAAACCACTGTGTTAGGATTCAACGATAGTTAGTTTTTTTTTTTTTATCCCGTCTCGGCAATGTGTCTACGCTACACCTGATGGTAAGTGTAGCGCAATCCAAGAATAGTGTCGACCAACGATAAACAATGTGTCCATCGTAGGTCGGCAAGATCATGCCGGCCTGCCAAAGGGCTAAGGGGGAGGGGAAGGAAAAGGGATGGGAAAAGGGTTAGGATCAGGGGGCAAGCCCCCTGTGGAGAACGCGACCTACACAAGGTGGGTCACTATGGCAGGTTTTAGCACCAGTGTACGGTGGTCGCTATCCGGTCGGATACAAGTATCCTCCCACCAGCAAGCAGCAGCAGCTTGTCTTAGCGCGGCTTTAAACACCGACGAGTCTGGCTCGTAGCTCCAAGCCAAGCTCGAGTTCCAAGCAGATCAGCACTAGAAATTGTCTCACTACGCAATTCTACTAATGAGAGGGATAGGGTCTGACTCTAGCACGCTGACCTAATGCGGGTTGGTAGGCTTCATAAACTGTTGAAATGTTTTATGGATAATTCTAAGGTATGCAAGTTTCCTCAAAATATTTCCTTCGCTGTTAAAACGAGCAATTTACATGGAACATTAGTATCTCGCATGCGAGAGGTTGTTCGGAATGCTACCATCGCTTTGTCTATTTCTGGCGTAAAGCAGCTGTGTCTAAGCACTGTTGTGTTTCGGTATGAAGGACATTAAAGCCAGTGAAATTACTGGACATTAATGGACTTAACATCTTATGTCTCGGGGACCGGGACGAAGAGCCCAGGCCAATATCACGCAATGTTTTGTAATTAACGTTTGGGTATGTTGCTTTTTATGGGCTGCTCGTTTTGTCATTCAGGTTAAAAAAAAATATAGACACGTAACTATGATAAATCAAAGGTGTATGCCCTGGGAGCTGGGATCGAATCCACGGACCGCAACCTATGACTCGTTAGTCCGTTCTACTCACTGCTAAAAATATGCATTTAATGGAATATTTGAGTGCCGATAATAGAAGAGTTTGTGTTAAATTATATTGAAAAGAGTTTTTATTATGAAATGACGTCAATTACAAGCGTACCTACCTAATTTGTTTTGGCTACGTTTCTCACAAAAACCGATGATTATTTTTCCACAAAAAAGGACATTTATAAAATTTGTAATTATCTAGTTTATTGTTTACGTTTAATTTTCTGAATTTCAAGACTTACTCGACTGCGATTCTTTATATCCGGACTACTATACTATATACTATACTATGTACTATATTACAGGTAATTCGGTAGCTGTGACTTCGTTAATAGTTAAAAATATGCATACAGAGCCGTACAGCGCCTCTAGCGGTTCGTATTGGAAACGTATTAGCTTCATACACATTTTTCGCATATGGATGACGTGACATCTATCGAATAAAACTAGAACTATTGCTAGTGGATGAAATCGGTTACGTAATTCGAAGCTACTAAAAGTGTAAATAAATAAATACACTCCTATTACACTACGGCCTGAATCCACTTTTTCTTTTTTTTGTGTTGACGCTTGCTATAAGCCTAACACTAGTCGGCTGTATACAGCTTCACCGGACTTTCGGGTAGCGCTTTAGGCTCAACCCTTACATTTAAGCCTGACTCCACTGTAGGTTAAGCTGTGTCGTGGTTATCAAGAACTACAAGGGACTTAGAGTCCCACAACCCAGAGACGAAACAAATTTTTGTGTATCACACAAGCATTTATTCCCGCCCGTTACGTTACGGAGGTTATCATCATGTATTCAGGGATATTAAAAACACAGCTCATTAAGGGATTAAAATTGTCAATATCTTTAATTTTAATTAGATCAACAAAAGCTTTCAAATTATTTATTTATAATTGTGACAAGAATTGATTATTGAATACCATGATAATTATATCACCATGGCAAATATGAAATGGCATGTGGCCTCATTGATTTCCCATGCTTATTGACACCAGCAGAGTAATAAAGAATTTGTTTTACGTAAAATAAAGATGTGAAAGGTGTGATGCGTTGTAATTATCTGGTAACGCCATAATCAAATTGGTGAGAAATGGCAACGTAGAGTCGTTTGGCAGTTGACGATGAATAATAAAACCCGGCCAAGTGCAAGTCGGACTCGCGTACCGAAGGTTCCGTACTCTTTTTTTTTAAATAAAGTTCGTGGAGAAAACACCACCAACGTCTTGGGCCGAATACCAACTTTATCTTTACTTGATACACTCTGCTGATTAATGGACGAGGCAATGGCCACACTTGGTTCCTGTTGCGGGTTGTAGGGCTTCGACGGCGCGGCCCGGCGCGGCCAAATCCGCCGGCGAATCATGTTGGGAAGGCGGACCTGGTAATACGAAAAAAAAATCGTGAATATATCCACCACGGAAGGTATCCGTAAACGAGATTTTCTCTTCGATAAAAAATTAAATCCAATGACACTAATTGTAAAAAATCAGCCGGCTACTATTTCGATTAAGATAGAAACCTCACACAGACAAATGGCGTAGAGTTAGTAAAAGGGTTTTATGGTGACTTGGGACCCTCTGGGTACGGAACTTTAAAAATACGCGCTTTGCTACTACATAGACTGTAGAAAAAGTACTGTAGAAAGTCGCGTTCGAAGTACATATTTTTGAGTGGTAGAGCCACGCTGTAGAAAGTTTTCTTTTTTTTTTTTTTTTTTTTTTATCCTGGCTCGGCAAAGTGACTACGCTACACCTGATGGTAAGTGTAGCGCAATCCAAGAATATTGTCGACCAACGATAAACAATGTGTCCATCGTTGGTCGGCAAGATCATGCCGGCCTGTCAAAGGGCCAAGGAGGGGGGAAGGAAAAAGGGATGGGAAAAGGGTGAGGATCAGGGGGCAAGCCCCTGGGGAGAACCGGATATACACTGGCTGACCCTGGAACGCGACCCACGCAAGGTGGGCCACTATGGCAGGTCTACAGCATGAATGGGCTGGCTCGACCGGGTCGTTACCACTGTCTCACAGAAAACCGACGTAAAGTAGCGGCTTGCTGCTGCGTTTCGTACGGTGAGTGAGATATCCGGAAGCCCAAATCCCCTCCCCTTCTCAATCCCTAATTATCCCTTTCCTTTAAGGTCGTCAACGCGCCCATTATTCTTCTGGTGGTGGGCGTACATGGGCGGTGGAGATCACTTACCATCAGGTGACCCACTTGCTCGTTTGCCGGCCTATGCTATAAAAAACAAAAATGTGATTTTTTGTCAACAGCTATCGACCTTAGTGGGAGATTTAAACGGCTGGGCAATGAGAAGTTGCCCGTTAGTTTACCGGACCGGAAAGCAGAATAAAATCCTGCCTTAACATAAACAAAAACACTATTCATTTGCTGTTTACTTGTTAGTTTAAAAACGTAAACTCGCAATGTAAAGCGTACTAATGCTAAACTCGGGGTCAATGACTACGTGCGAATCACTGCGTGCTAATACTCAGTAGGCAATCGCAGCGCGCGCCGCGCTGCAAAAGTGATTCCGAGCGTCACTTGACTTTTTTATTGGCTTTACATTGCGTTTTTAAGAAAAATACGAATTTAATTGCAATTAAAATTATTGTTTGAACAAAACTTCATTGTGTTTAACATCCAAACGAGACTACGTGAAATATTAAAGAAAAATGTAGATCTAGTTTAATCGAATAGGTAATCAAATCTCACGCTGCATTTTTATTGACTCCTAATGTTATTATACAGTGTCATTTTGACACCCTATACTTAAATGAAACCATGTGTAGTGTTCGTTAATATAAGTACTTTGAGCTAAGACACTTTCTTATTAAAGGCAAAATAAAAAAATAATATTTCCTAACAAATTAAATGCCATTAACATTAGATTAATTTTAAACAGTCTGTATACGCGCGTACACACATATACAACTCAACACATCGTACACAGTACACACTACACACCCGTCATCGAATGAATGAGACACACACACATACATTACCGTATCTTATAAGCAACTACGGCGAATAATATTAATCGGACCCTGCCCATAAGATTGCGCCCCGGATGTAAAGTAATAGCTTATAATTTATCAAAAGCAGCAAATAAACGACTGTGTAGTAGTGCAGTATCGCTGAGCCGGAAGTAAACTTAAATTTTAATAAAACCCTATAAAATGTTATTGTCTCCCTGAGATTTCTAAACAATTATACATAATACCATAATACCGCGAAGTATACCAAATACTTCCCGGCAGTAAACATGTAGTATGTACTTAACACAAACACTACACAAACACTTAGGCATTATTCTAAACTTGATAAACCGGTTAGTGTCAATTTCACTTCAATACGAATAATTATTACACACTTAAAACATTACACAAACGTTTGTGAAAACAGTATCAATTTCACCCAGATCGCCGCACTAATAAAAATTACGAAATACTAATAAAAACTAAATACTGAGCAAAATGGCGGAATATGAAAAAAAAACACGCACATCAAACGAAACGACCCGAAGTGAACTAAACTAGAATACCTAGTTTGTTTTAAACTTGTGAGTGTAAGGTATAGTGCCGTATTTACGAAAATTAAATTTTAGGTACTGATTCATCAAAAGATCAACTGATTTGGCGGGAACAATTAAATACCGTGATCAGGTTGGCTAATGGATTAATAACATAGAAATACTAAGCCGGGGTTGGCGAATACAAAAACATTACGAATTATTACGCGTTACAAGTTGACCAATTACGACTTTGAATGCACGCACACCAAGGAATTAGGAATGCAGTAAATCATAAATTTTAGTGTTGTCCTAATGTGTGTATGATTCGATCCGCGAATCTATGATCGAATAAAAAATACCGATTCTTGGAATTGCGATAAACATATCGATATTCTCATTGATGTAGCAGCAATACATTGCATACATACAGTACATTGCAGGCTGAGACCGATGAGCTATTGGTTCAAAAATGTATGTAAGTTCTACGGTTCCAAAACATGTATTTTATTATGAATTTGTATTTTACATAACGATACGCGAATTATGTGTATAATTATGGTGCTGCTTAGGTAACTTGTACGGGTGGTTATAACATTTAGAGTGGTAGAGCCACGCTGTAGACAGTTTTATCTACAGCATGAATGGGCTGACTCGACCGGATCGTTATCACTGTCTCACAGAAAACCGACGTAAAGTAGTGGCTTGCTGCTGCGTTTCGTACGGTGAGTGAGATAACCGGAAGCCCAAATCCCCTCCCCTTCCCAATCCCTAATTATCCCTTTCCTTTAAGGTCGGCAACGCGCTCATGACTCTTCTGGTGGTGGGCGTACATGGGCGGTGGAGATCACTTACCATCAGGTGACCCACTTGCTCGTTTGCTGGCCTATGCTATAAAAAAAAATCATGAATTTTCAAGCTTAATTAATATCGCGACATGAGCACACGTAAATGATAGGCCATCACACGAAATATTTTGCCTTTACGCTATAATAATCGTCATAAATATTCTTTACTAAAAACATTTCAAGAAACTTATTAAACCTATAATGTATAATTAATTGAAACCTTTACAGCGACATTAAATATTCGTAAGATTAAGATTTTCGATTTGAAGGATCGATTAACAGAAGATTGCAACGCATGTATAGCAATGAATCCAGCACTAGCGTTACCCGTGTTATTGCGAGACAGTGACAGCTATTGCAATTACTGGAATGCGAAAAGAGTCCCGATAATAGTTTATTTGTGTGCATTTATTATACCGGCAAGTTCAATGTACCTGCTTTATAAAAACGCCAAGCGCACAGAAGGCAAACGGCGCATTAGATAAGTTAAACGTTTTGGAAATGACGGCTCAAAATTGTAATTTAGGAATAGAAATAAATATTAGATTACCCTATGAAATGTAATAAAATCCTAAGTAAAATCGAATCTTGCAACTTTTGCAATGATTATTTGTTTTTAGTCAAATTTGTGATACCTATTTATTGTTGAATAACGTTACCTACTCCTCGCAAACACAATTTTTTTACGTTTTGTCACTGAACAAAGTAATACTGTCGCAACTTTTTCCGGGAATGTGTCAAGAGCGTCTTTGTGAGCCTGAGACGTATTTTCATATGTATGGAGTTGCCCTTCTTAAGCGTTTGTGTTTTATAATTACATCGTCAGCTGTGACATTTTATTCAATAGATTTTAGTGCAAAAACCGTACAGCGTGATTTAAAAGGCTCAAAACTTAAATCACGTTTTTTGGCAAAACTACTACAAGCTCAAGCCTCATGTTTGGTACAAGGTAAGCAGAGGCGATGACGAATATGTGGTTTCATTTAGTAACAGGGTGTCAAAATAACCCTGTATATTTTTTTCTAAGTTCGAAGTCTGTTTTATAGATCTCGTCAGCCTATGTTACCCATGTAACACCATATCAAATGTTGAGAGAGTTGCTTACGCATATCAATTGACCGTGAAGCCCACGCTACGCGGCACACGGTGTGCTCATTCATGCGACCGATATTATTTTCCTGCTTCAAACTTATGCTTTATGAATATAATATGTATGTATGTATAAACTGTTTTGAACCGCAGTTGCGCAGTTGATCTCCGTTGACCTTCTGTTAGAGGTTTTTCGTTGGATTGATTTTGTTAATTTTTTGATTGGAAACTGGATTTTGTACTCGTACTCTAGCTTTAATGGTACCTGTGATGGTTTATATGTTTTTAACTTATTTAAAAGCAAACTTGAATTTGAATTCATTTATTTTTTTATTGTTATGTACCTTCACGCATAACTCCGACAGATATGTACCGGTTTAGTTTCGATAAAATCTGATAAAAGAGTCCGAGGGAAAGTGGGAAAACAATGGAAAACAGCAAACGCGCTGCGAATCAAGTTCTAAAGATTTAACTTATTTTCACGAAAAAAGTAATTTTTAATGTAGAAAATCTCTAATAGGTAAAATTGTCAGGACACAAGCTGATTGAACTTAAGCTCAGAGATCTGGTAAAATCCTGGAGGGCGTTTAAGACTTAGCTATCTGGGGCCGGCTTACGAAAGGTGGGCTGGAAGTAAGTAACGAACAGCTCAATGATGTCTTCGCCTATGCATGTATCCTTATAATACTCGTATATGACGTTAGGTAAAGAATCACTGTTTTTCTAATTATTGACGTAGGATCAGAATAATTTTGGATTATTTATTGTGGATGATGCCATCAAATATTTTTATTAGCTACTCTAATTTTGGAACACAATCGGATTTTAAATTGCTATCGTCAAATGTTCCATTTTATGTATTTTTTAATTTGAATGAGTTTGATTGTGTAATAAAACTACAACGACTTTAATAGCGCCTCGGTTGTACTTAATGTCAGAGTCAAGGATGGTCTCATGTAAATGTAACTTGTGAGGATGTTGTATATCCCTCAGCCTCCGTGGCGCAGCGTAGTGGTCTGTGAAACGAGAGGCTGCGGGTTTGATCCCCGCATCAGATCACAGAGCGGATCGTTCCGTGACATTAGATCGTAACATTTGCCAACCATCTACTCTTGAGAGCAGGGAGGTTACGGATCTTTGCCTTCGACTCCGTAAGGTCGGCACTTCGTTAAATTTCACATCTCTGGTTCCGACTTCTGCTCCTTTAACTTTGAACCACTTGACTTTAAAGCAGACTGTGCATTCACTGCTTTTTTATAGTGTATTTTATGCAACAGCTATAAAATGTGTCATCAATATGAAAACAATTTGCTAGCATCTTCTCTTATGTACATATTGTAATCATCACAGACGTAAGTGAAAGGTGAGATGAGAACTGCCAAATTTATTTTTGTTTATGAATGGATTCTTAGTGTTTGCAACACAAAACTTGGCATAAGAAAGATTATGTTTAGATTGCATATATAACTATCAGCAATCCACTTATTATTTCAACATCTAATAAACATGGCAAAATAGTAACAATAAGGACCTCAACACATAATCCGCACTTTTTACATCATTCGTATGAAATTACATGCAACATTCCTATTTCAAAATATTACAATATGACATGTTGCTGGTGGGAGGATACTTGTATCCGATCGGATAGCGACCACCGTACACTGGTACTGGTACCTGCCATAGTGGCCTACCTTTTGTGGGTCGCGTTCCAGGGTCAGCCAGTGTATATCCGGTTCTCCGGGGCTTCGGGGCGGGGGTTCTCAGGGGGCTTGCTCCCTGATCCTAACCCTTTTCCCATCCCTTTTTCCTTCCCATCCCCCTTGGCCCTTTGGCAGGCCGACATGATCTTGCCGACCTACGATGGACGCATTGTTTATCGTCGGTCGACACTATTCTTGGATTGCGCTACACCTACCATCAGGTGTAGCGTAGTCACTTTGCCGAGCCAGGAATAAAAAAAAAATGTAAAAAATAAGTTGAGGACAAAAAATTGCAATGTAATGCAAAAGACCTACGGTTCTCGGAAAAGTTCTGTGTGGTGTTGCTTCTGTTTGTGGGAGGGCGAGGCGCTTACCATCAGGCGAGCGCCTTGCTCGTCCCGTTCTTAATCAAATAAAAAAAAAGTTGTGACCCCATAGTAAGATGCGATTCTTGTGTCATGGGTGTCAGGAGCTACGAAAGACTTTCGATATCACAACACCCAAACCCGAAACAAATATAAGTGGATCACACAATCGTTTGTCTCGGTGCGGGAATCGAACCCGCGGCCATTCTTTTTACGGCTTTTTCGGCTCCTCGCCGTCTACGCCACGGATGCTATCAAACAGACCTACTCCTTTTTGGAATCTGTTGAATTTTTTTTTATGGTTTTGGCCGGCAAACGAGCAAGTGGGTCACCTGATGGTAAGTGATCTCCACCGCCCATGTACGCGCACCACCAAAAGCATCATGGGCGTGTTGCCGACCATAAAGGAAAGGGATAAATAGGGATAGGGATAGGGGACGGGTTCTGGGCTTCCGGATATCTCACTCACCGTACGAAACGCAGCAGCAAGCCGCTAATTTACGTCGGTTTTCTGTGAGACAGTGGTAATGACCCGGTCGAGCCTGTCTACAGCGTGGCTCTACTACTCAAAATCAACTATTATCGCTCATATGTATGTGTCCTAACATACTTCTAAATTATAACTCCGACATTGCATGACATTCAAATGAATGCACAAGGTTAGTGAGGACAAAGATATTTTCATTCTTCAGTCACAGTTTTCGATGGTACAATGTATGAAGGAGTGGGCCATTGTTCTCGATTCGTGAGGATTCATGATGAGTTGGCTTATTGTTTTGTTTGTTTGTTGTTTATGAAACACTAGCGACCCGCGCCGGCTTCGCACGGGTAAAAATATGTTTATTACGGCATCACATTACAAATACTTGAATTTTTGGCTTTTCTGTACTATAATAGGTATGTGTTAAACTTATAAACCTTACTCACGAAGCACTCCATCTATTGCTAAAAACTGCATTAAAATCCGTTGAATAGTATAAAAGATCTAAGCGAACAGACAGCGGAAGCGACTTCATTTTATACTATGTAAAGATTTATAAAAACCTACGAATTGTCTTGCAAATTTAATAATGAGAATTGTAACTGCAGACTACCTCGATACCTTAGAGAAAGGAATCGCCAACATAACCTGTAAAAACTTAGAACTTCGCTGGTGGGAGTGTAACTCATTTTTTTTATGAATGACGAAACCAGCAAGTCGCTCGCCTGATGGTAAGCGCCACGCCTGCCCATAAACAGATGCAACACCACTTTGAATTACAAAGCACTGCATGACACTGAACTGCGCTCGTCACTCCGCGACATAAGATATTGTCTTGTCAGATACCCAGATTTGCTTTTCCAAATTTTTACATCTTTCCATACATTAAAAAATAATATTGGGAAAAGATTGTAAGACTCCTTAAGAAATTATATCGGCCTTTCCTTATAATGAATACTGGTTTATTGTAATTCCTTGAGTATTTCGATCCGTCGAGTATCTGTTATGTCTGCTATTCAGCCTGCTGCCTTCTAGCTACGTAATCCTTATTAAAAGCCTTCAGATATTGAATGTAAACATTTTAATGGATTATTATTGCGAGCCAATCTGTTATTTTGTATGTACTTTCATTACTTTATAATGACTTTATATTATGACCAAACGTGAGTTGCACCAATGTTGGTGAAATTAATGTTATTGTAATAAGCAATGGTTAACGATATTTAAAGGTAGTGTTATTTTCAGTACTTTTGAAATGTAAAATCTGTAGATGTCTTCAACCTTTGCTTGCTATAGCTTTAACCGACGTATGCTGCAATCCACACTAAGACTACGGATATTTATAGTTAAACTAGCTTTCCTCGCGGCTCCGCCCGCGTGATCTGCTTTTTCCGGAATTAAAATTAGCCTATGTTACTTCTAATACCTCCAAGAATATGTGTACAAAGTTTCATGATGATCGGTTAAGTAGTTTTCACGTGAAAGCGTAACAAACTTACATTCACATTTATAAAATTAGTAGAGATTAAACTTTGTGCTGTCTGTTGATATTCTGAATTGTTTTCTTGGTGTACGAGAATTTAATGGGAATGTTTAATTTTTTTTAGTGTTACCATAGTTTGTGTATGGGATCAGCGTCATAAATCGCCTTTAAAAATAAGTTTTTGTTGATTCATCATTCATTACACCTAATACAAGATAGTCATTAATTGTAAACAGGAAAACATAACATTATGTACGCTCGATTTACATTACTTATAGTATCGTGTTTAAGTGAAACTCCTTTAAGGCAGAATGGAATAATCATTTCATGGAAAGCCTCTATTGGAAGCTTGTTATTGTGAGCGATTTCTTGTAAGAAATACTTCAACAATAATACTCAACATGACTAACATAACTATGAGTACATTGTTAACGAAAAATATTACAGATGTTATTAATAAAGTACATAATAATAATATTATAAAGTACCTTAAGGTACGTTTACCTGTAATGATAATTTTTTTATTCTTATTTATTTAAGGAACTTTGAGTCAGATTTGACTATGTCAGTCCCATAATATAAACAAAGATTACAGATCTCAATTAAAAACAATTAATAGATTCTAAGTATCCTACTTCGAAATACATATACCAACTTAGCTGCGTCCGATATCCGATCAGATAAGATGGCTTGAAATATACCCACATCGAACTTATTTACATTAGCATAGTCATATCACTGTATAGTCATATACTTCTTGTCTCATAGTTACACTACGAACACACTCTGTCAAAAAATGGTGAATATCCTCCACACAGTTATTACAATAAATAATGATCATTTATCTCATTCTTCTCCCCATAACTTTAATGTACACTACTGCACTAACAACGGTTTTCAATTAAATTAATATCAGACTTCCAGCAACTGCTACAAAGCTTAGTTACGAAAATACCAAAATAGAATCAAAGTTTGAAGACAGTTGTGGCATGCGGTTTAGATCCTGGCAACGCAGACATGCTAAAAATATGCGTCTCGTTCTTCGAGAGTCAAACAACAGTGTCCTATCCATTATGTTAGGTATTTCGCGAAATCAAGCACGATGGAGAGTTATAAAGAGAGTGAGCTTGAGTGGCAGAGCCAAGCTGTAGACAGTTTTGTCTACAGTATGAATGGCTCGACCTGATCATTACCACTGTCTCACAGAAAACCGACGTAAAGTAGCGGCTTGCTTGTGTGTGTAAGCACTGTTGTATTTCGGTTTGAAGGTCATTGAAGCCAATGAAATTACTGGGCATTTTGAGACTTAACACCTTATGTCTCGGGGTGACGAGTGCAGTTCAGTACCATGCAGACTGCAGTGCTCTGTTCATGATTCAAAGTTCAGTGTGGTGTTGTTTCTGGGCAGGCGTGGCGCTTACCATCAGGCGAGCGCCTTGCTCGTTTCGTCATTCAATCCAATAAAAAATAAATCCCTTTGTCCTTCCCCTCCCCTTTGGCCCTGGGATGATATACTGCAGGGGTGCTGCAGGTGTCGCCAGTATCTCATTAGCAGGGACCCCAGTCGTTCATCGCAAGGGTCAAAAAAACTTCATGTCCCATCGAATTTTTTATTGCGAATTCTCAGATACCTGCGAAGGTTTTTCCACTCTAAACAACCGTAAAACAGGGCAATAGCTCATAAAATCCTTGTTTGTTTGAAGAGAAAAGGTCAGCCCTGTTGGTATAAAATCTTGTTCCGCAATATTAGGCAAACTTTGTACTAAGTAAACCTGTTGCGAGTTCACCTGCTTGACACGGCCCGTTCATTGCAACATGTGAATTGTAGGATTTGCCGGAACGTTAAAATATCGGTGATATATAAAATAACTAGCTTTTGCTCGCTCGCTCTTCGCGTGAACGTTTAAAATTGACAAAGTTTGATACAAACTTTCATCCCCTATTTTATCCCCTTGGGGGTAGAATTTATCAAAATCCTTTCTTAGCCTACGTCTAGCCTACGCCTACGTCATAACATCTACCTGCATGCCAAATTTACTTACTGCATAACCCTATCCCTCCAGTGGTTTGGGCTGTGCGTTGATAGATCACGATGTCAGTCAGTCACCTTTGAGTTTTATATATTTAGATGATATAGTCCAATTAGTACTGGCTATTAGCTTGGATTATATGTATAGTTTTTTCTAATTAACCTATGTTGTAGACTTTTGCACCTGACGAAAAAGTCGACGCTAGTGCTGTTTTTTATTAAAAGATCGTTTAATCTAAATGGATAATAAGTAATGTTTAAATATCTGGTTAGCAGTTTAAGTTACAAACGTTTTTCTAATTGATGTTGGAGGCTTAATTTTAACGGTAGTTATTTCGTGGAATGGTGGTGACCAAGCTTAATTTTCTTTATACAAAACTATGTGACAGTAAAATTTATAAAATGCTATATGTGTTACCTACTCTTTGGTGCTTACAAAAATATATTTTAAACATAGACACATAAATTAATGTTATATCGATAAAAACAAAAGAAATTATACAAAACTGGATCATAAAAGAAGTCTTTAGAAACCGGGTTTTGTGCAAATAATATTCACGTGTACCAGACATATTTGCATGACGAACACAAAATATGTTACTCTAGCTTTTCCTCGCGGCTTCGCACGCGTGATCTGCTTTTTCCGGGATAAAAAGTAGCCTATGTTTCATCAGGGATAATGTAGGATTCTAATGGTTTAAGAATTTTTGAAATCGGTCCAGTAGTTTTAAAGTTTATTCGTTACATACAAAACTACAAATCTTTCCGCTTTGTAATATTAGTAAGTATGGATTAAAATCGTAATCAGAATTACCACACCATTTATAAAATATCGTTTAATATTAAGTGTTAATATCATAAATTATATTATATTCGTAACTATCTTCACCTCATAATATTAAACAGCAAACGACAGTTGATCACAAACACACCCACTTTACATACTAAACAAGTCATATTATTCATTAATTAACATTCACAGCGCAATCTTATGGTATACCGAGTACTCCGCGATATCCTCAAAACGTTTACCTTATACTCATACGTTACGTAAACGTTACGTTTGTGAAGGAGTTTGTTGTGGATCTTATACATATGTATAGAGGCCTCAATAACATGTTGCTGGGCTTCCATAAGGCATTTAAGGGACTTCACGGTAAGGTTTACCTTTATATTATTTCATTCGAAATTCATATATTATTATCCTAAATTTTGCTAGAATTTAAATATAATTTGATTTAAATTATTAACAGCATTAACATTTCAACCAATATCAAATTACAATTGGAATATTGATTTTTATTTGCTAAATTTATTAGGTTAAATTTGATTTAATTCCGTATTTTAAAATGATAAATAAAACATTCCCCATGTACGATTATGCAAAATAGAACTTAAATTTATTGATTAAAGTTAATGTATGTAGCAAAACAAAATTAATATCTCAATTTTTATTTTAAGTGGGTTGAAACGTTATTGCGTGTTTTTATCCAACTGAGATTGGAATTTATGCCGGATATGGCTTTAGGCGCGACACCTATCTCATCTCAAGCTTGGCGAACCGTGAACCGTGTACTAGTTTCATATCTGCATATTCCTTTGGAGATGCGGGCATGAGCGTATATATTTATTTTACTAGGTGGTAGGTTTTTCATATGCAAGAGGCCGTCAGGGTTGGTACCAAAATTATCTTTTTCTGTCTCCAAGCAGCTGTGTGTAAGCTCTGTTGTGTTACGATTTGCAGGACATTGAACCCAGTGAAATTATTGGGCATTGTGAGCCTCCTAATAAGAACAGTCCAATGGTCAGGCAGTAACTTCTAATTCCAAGTTCTGTGCCGTGTTGCTTCTGTTTATAGCCAGGCGTGATGCGTAACGTCAGTGTCATTTACGCTAAATTCCAATAAAAAATATCTATTTTTTTTATGGAAGTGCAAGTGAAGTGGAAGTCTTTAAGGGCGACAAGTAGCTCGGTAATTCAGCACTAAGTTCCGTTGTAGTTGTGCAAGCGACCTCGCGCCCACCGCCGCTCCGCCTTCGCGCCTCTCGCTTTGCATCACTCTCGATCTCTTCTGATATGTCCGCAAAGGTCGTAAGCGTGGGCTCATTAATGACGACAAATTAATAATTAAATATGTTGTTTGTAGTAAGATATTCATATCCGCCCGGATAGCGACCACCGTACACATGGTGTTAAAACCTGCCATAGAATCACACGCCTTATGTGGATCGCGTTCCAGGATCAGCCAGTGTATATCCAGTTCTCCCGACGGGCTTGCGACATAACTTGATGGTTGGTTGGGGCGGCTATAGGCTTTTTTTATAGCAGAGGCTGGCAAACGGGTTTGTGGCTCACTTGATGGTAAGTCATCTCCACCGCCCATAAACATCCACGATAGTAAAAGAACCATGGATGTGTTGCCAAACTTAAATTAAAGGAAATAGGGATTGGGAAGGGGAGAGGGATTTGGGCCGCCGCCGGCAATCTTATGAAACGAAACGCAACAGAAATTAAAAGCATAAAGCTGCTACTTCACGTAAATTTTTGTGTGACAGTGTTATCGACCCGATCGAGTTGCCCCATTTATGCTGTAGACATAATTATCTATAGCATGACTCTACCACCCAGATTTCATACATAACGGTGTTTATCTACTCTTTTTAATTGATGTACATTTTTGAAAAAGAAACAGAATTTATTGTGTAGCAAAAATTATGAACTAGTCACAAATAAATATAAATAAATAAATATACACCCAACAGTCACATACATAGTCCTGACCCCACATTAAGATACGAGTCTTGTGTCGTGGGTATCAGGAACTACGAGAGACTTTCGGTCTCACAACATCCAGACCCCGAAACAAATATTTGTGGATCACATAAACATTTGTCTCGGTGCGGGGATCGAACCCTCAACCTCGACTTCTCAACTCTCACAAATAGGAGTTCCATCTCTCTGTGTCTATGTAACGGCGAGCTAAGTTAAAGGTATAAGGATTTAGCTATTCAATAATACGGTTTTAGCGCATTTGGAATGTCTGTGCTCACTAGATTTTATCAAACATTAATTTAGATTAACCACTAAGTTGAGAAGCTTTTACACCATCATTTGAATCCATCAAACTTGCCTAATGGTGAAAGTGATATCTTTCGACGCCTGCAGGCACAATAAAGAGAGGAAACTTGAAAAATTACAGGTATCATGTACAAAATGATGTAATTTTAGATGCTTAGATTTAATGCTCGTTATCGGCTCCTTCAGCTACGTGTTTTAGTATTAAATTATAATAATAGACATATAATTGTATCGAAAGTAGCGATTTATTATACTACTAACTGTTGCTCGCGGCATCTTGGAAGTTTTTTCTGGAATTATAGTGGTTCTATACAAGCATCTATATAGAACTTCTAGTTCTTTACCATAATAGAGGTACAACAACAACAAGGTAGTAGGACCCTCGTATGCGAGAGGCCGTCTGGGTTGGTACCACTGCTTTGTCTATTTCTGCCGCCAAGCAACAGCGTGTAAGCACTGTTGTGTTTCGGTTTGAAGGACATTGAAGCCAGTGAAATTACTAGGCATTATGAGACTTAATATCTTACGTCTCGACGTCTGACGAACGCAGTTCAGTGCCATGCATTGCTTTGTAATTCAAAGTTCTGTGTGGTGTTGCTTCCGTTTATGGGCAGGCGTGGCGCTTGCCATGAGGCGAGCGCCTTGCTCGTCTCGTCATTCAAGTAACAAAAAAACAAAATTTGAATAAATAAAATTGCAGTTGTAATCAAATATGTTTATACAGTTTTACCTCAATACCTCTTCCATTCGAGTAAAGCTTTACACAAGCGCCGACATATAAATGGACAGATAATTAAATCCTAAAACGGGTTTTTAGAATTATACGGTAAACCTTTCTCAGAAGCGGGCGCGGCTGGATTGAGAAGTGAAACAGTGTTTGATAAGTAGTTGTATATTCTTACCTGGTATATTTAATATATATATATATATATATATATATATATATATATATATATATATATATATATATAATATTGATTATGTAAATACCAAAGAATATAAATAACATTCTTCGACGGTGGGAACCCCCCAAGGGAAAACGGCAAACGCACGGCGATTTGTGTTTTAAAATCGGTTTTAGTGTATTTTTCCTTATAATTATATCTCATCAAGTAAAAGATATCTGGCTCATTTATGTAGGTAGCTAATCTAATTACATTTTTAAAAGTTCTAATTATGATACGGCCCTAAAAGAGGATTATTAAAGGAGGATAAACCTTTTTGTTTTTATAGCATAAGTCGGCAAACGAGCAAGTGGGTCACCTGATGCTAAGTGATCTCCACCGCCCATGTACGCCCACCACCAGAAGAATCATGGGTGCGTTGCCGACCTTAAAGGAAAGGGATAATTAGGGATTGGGAAGGGGAGGAAATTTGGGCTTCCGGATATCTCACTCACCGTACGAAACGCAGCAGCAAGCCGCTACTTTACGTCGGTTTTCTATGAGACAGTGGTAAAGACCCGGACGAGCCAGCCCATTCATGCTGTGGATAAAGCTGTCTACAGCGTGGCTCTACCACTCAAAAACATGTTTCCAACGTTACACTTTTTTTTACACCGTTTATTGATTATTTAATGTGCCACTTAAAAGACCACAATAGTCTAGTTATGGGCAATTAAATGGATGGCGATAAATTCGTGAGAGTAAAGCGCCGCTCGGTACAGAGTTAATGAAGATTTATTTGTTTGACTTAAGTGTGTGGACTGACTGATATTTGGGACGAAATGAGAATTTATTGTAACGGAAGAAGATTTCGATTGGTTTTGTAAAGCATAGAGATCACTAGTAATGGACATAAAGCACGTTGCGGTTGGGGGAATGGCGGGATAATTTTTCTGTGTCAGTTACCATCATGTTCCTGCACTTATCCCATTGTGCAACGGTAGAAAACATTTAAGACATGTCGCGTAATAAGTATAAAAAAACCTATGCGCCTCGGGACGCTCGACAGAAGTGATAAATTAAACTAATGTGGGTTAAAGTGAGAGAGGAGGACCCTGCCTACTGCTGCCGTATGCGTGAGAGAACGGGAAGTCAGACAGAGTGGCGCCGTAACGCGTTACGTTACGAAGCAGTTTACTATCCCATAAGAAGTTATCACTTCAACAGCTGCTTGTATGATGTAAAATGTCTCTGGAAACGTTAAAATTATATTTAAACTTCGGAACAGTTAATCCACGTAATGTTCAATAGAAAAACGATGCGTTTACTCGTAATTATTCGTTAAGATTTATTGAGACCCCGCTTGAGGTAACAGACTACAAAAGGCACATTTGATAGAGATATCGCGTAACACACATTAAAAACTAGCTGTTCCCCGCGGCTCAGCCTGTGTGACATACTTAGCTTGCCCCTACATTACACAAACTACCACCTCACCTAATTTCATGATCCTAGCTTTAGTAGTTTTTGAGAATTCGTAATTATGTATACAGGGTTATTTTTAAAACACTGACAACCTCGCAGGAGTAGATTCCTAAGGTCATTTGCTACTACTTTTGTTCTACGACTTTTCATAATTTGTTAGATTTTATTCTCATACAAAAATAATTATGAATTTAATTTCCGTCTTGAATTTTACCTACGCGCAGATTACGTAATACAAACGGGCGCGCGCCTCAGGCTGAGGCTACAGTAGGCAGCGATTTGCGATGCGACAGGAAGAGCGAAACGAGATAAACCTAGCATGGCTACATTATAAGCGAAAATCTGGCGATCAAATGGCTACACTGCACATGCTTCGAAACGAATCAGCAGGAGCGATTTATGCGGCTACACTAAAAAAGAGAAAAGCAGCGATTTCGCTGTGAATTCGCTAATTAATAGCATGTAAAGTAGTCGCAAAAATTCGCGGCGATTCCGCGTCAAAGTGGCTACATATGTACAAGCGCACACAAAGGCGACGCAAGCGCGGCGATGCGTGCGGGCACGGGACGGGAGCTCGTTTAGTTCGCGGCATTCATACAGTCGATATTTAGCTGTAGTTTTGCGTACGCGTGTATTATTCAATGGCTTTATCAAAACCGAATATTATATTTTTGCTTGAAAGCTCTTACGTCAAGTACGAACTCTTTTTAAAAAAGAGGTTGTGTTGGATCGATGAAATTAATAAAGAGCGCGGTAAATATGGAGAATTTCATGATTTGTATGAAAAATTACCATCCATATTGCAGGAGATGCTTGTATTTCGGACACAAATAACTCAACATCCATATTAGATAACCTGTTCAGAAGGGCGATCAAAACAAAATAGTTTGAATGCGTCGCAGCGACGAGAGCGAATGCTGCTGGAATCGCGATTGTGTAGCCACTTGACTGCGAACCCAATAAAATTTAACTTTGATTTCGTCGCAAATTAAATCGCTTATTCATTTAAATTCGCTAATATAATGTAGCCATCTAGTATTACTGACGAATATTTGTTTTTTCAAGTTCTCAAGTACAGTTGTAATGTAGCCGCTGTCATAATAAAGACTAAAATTGAATCGGTCGCTTTTCTAATATGCGATCACTTCAACCTTCGCGGGTTCCTTTACGTATAATGTAGCCACACTCATATTAAGTAGCACTATTGAATTAGTCGTGCAAGTGAGAAATTTTCTGATAAGTTCGCTCCTGTTTCGCTGATATATTGATGTAGCCGATGCGAAGATTACAATAATTTTGTTTCTGTCGCATAAATAAATCAAAGTTCGCTAGTAATATTTTACATACAGTGTAGCCATATACGTAAGCATTTATTAAGTTGTTTTAATCGCTCATGTGTCGCAGTTTACGTCGCGGCTTAATGTAGCCTCAGCCTCAGTTCAATGACCGGCAGCGCCGTCTCGATCGATAATACCTACACGGAGACGTACGAACAAAAACACTACATAACAAAAACTTGTAAAATCATTTTTTTTCTTATATATTGAGTTATGTCGAAACTCGTAGAACAAAAGTTGTTCCTTATGGGCTCAGCTATATGGCCCTGCGAGGATGTCAGTGTTTTAAAAATAACCCTGTATAGGGATAGTGATATGAAGACAAACGAATTGTAATTTTTTTAGGTATATAAGATAAAATACAGCACTGAAACATAAAAATTACAGTATTTCATCTGTAAAAGGTGGAGTAATGGCCACCCGATTACTTAGGATCTAAATAGGTCAGGGTGAATTACAGTCGAGTCTAGCCGTAATAATATATTCGAGGAATGCCCGCACATCACATTACAATATACTCTTATTTAGGACACGTACTTTTAGACGGGTGATTATCCAGTTGAAAATGGTAAAAATAGAAACAAATTTATAGTAGAATCAAACCCATTGTAAAAGGAAGAGAATACAACAAAATTGATAGGAAAAATAAATTAACGGCGATCTGAAGTCGGGAAGTGGGAAGGGGGGGGCTTTTAAGGGTAAAAAACGGTTTATCTCGATTTCCGGAAAAACTACAAGTCCTATGGAAAAAAGTTAAATCGCAAAGTTGTAGGTAATAAAAAGATCTACAACTTTTGTATACACACTTTCTTCACATAACCTCAAAATATATGTGAAAAATTCAAATAACCAAGTTTTTTGTTTTTATTTTTATCTATTATAATAAATCATTTTTTTTCACGAAATTTGGTGGAAACTTACCTTTTTGTATCCCAAATACACTGTAATTTTTTTTATTTAAAATATTTATTTTTGCACCTTATTTTGACTTAATATCGAAAAAGCAGCCTAATTTTCAAACGAAAATTCTCACGTCAAAATATGAGCTTTTTTAAAAAAGTCTGTTGGCTTCTTGTTCATTGAATTCTCTACTTTCTGATGGTGTAAAAAAATATATACATTACTATGGTAAATGTGCTCAGAAAATGTAAAGTTATAAGTTAATATTTAATAAGACATATCTACAATATTTTGAGTAAGTTGTAGAATCTTCTTTAAATTATATGCGTAGATGCCTCTTTATTGTTATTTTAATATAACTTATATACCTGAGTGATCTACGGAAAATTTTAGCCCATCATAAAGAAGTGGGGAAGGGGCTAGGTAGGTCTGGGCCTTACTACCTGTTATTTAGTAGTTCGTTTCTTTGCATTTTCTGAGCACATTTACCATAGTAATGTATATATTTTTTTACACCATCAGAAAGTAGAGAATTCAATGAACAAGAAACCAACAAACTTTTTTAAAAAAGCTCATATTTTGACGTGAGAATTTTCGTTTGAAAATTAGGCTGCTTTTTCGATATTAAGTCAAAATAAGGTGCAAAAATAAATATTTTAAATCAAAAAAATTACAGTGTATTTGGGATACAAAAAGGTAAGTTTTCACCAAATTTCGTGAAAAAAAATGATTTATTATAATAGATAAAAATAAAAACAAAAAACTTAGTTATTTGAATTTTTCACATATATTTTGAGGTTATGTGAAGAAAGTGTGTATACAAAAGTTGTAGATCTTTTTATTACCTACAACTTTGCGATTTAACTTTTTTCCATAGGACTTGTAGTTTTTCCGGAAATCGAGATAAACCATTTTTTACCCTTAAAAGCCCCCCCCTTCCCACTTCCCGACCTCAGATCGCCGTTAATTTATTTTTCCTATCAATTTTGTTGTATTCTCTTCCTTTTACAATGGGTTTGATTCTACTATAATTTAATTATGTTTCAAATTGGAAAATCACCGGTCTATTTGTAGACTTTCTATACAAAAAGAGGTGTTACATAGGATCACGTACTTCAGCGATTTCGCGCGCGTGAAATTTTCGTCTGATCTTGTTTGCACTGGGTCTAGTTGTTATGGAAGGAACGTTCCTTTTACTTTCTGATATCCTAGTACAATAATTTAATATAATCTACGGTTGAGTTGATTGTAATAATAATATGGCCTGTGTTGGAATTGCGAC
This sequence comes from Amorpha juglandis, assembly GCA_949126905.1. Taxonomy (NCBI): domain Eukaryota; kingdom Metazoa; phylum Arthropoda; class Insecta; order Lepidoptera; family Sphingidae; genus Amorpha; species Amorpha juglandis. The sequence goes on from OX421368.1 coordinate 5,842,406, forward strand.
CAAAATTTGGAAGAAACTGAAACATGTATCTTGTTTGCGTAACTTTTATGCCTATAACATTTTCCCGTGCGAAGGCAAAGGGGTCTTTGCTCATACAGCCATAATGGTGAAATGCTTTTATTTGATTGGATAGAGTATATTATATGAAAAAAAACTTGAGAGGTGTCAAGGGACACCCGGATGGAACGAAGTTCCTTTCGATTAATTAGTGAAGGAATTTTAATAAAATTTTATTTGTCTATCTATTGTAGTTTCTGAGATATTTGAATTTTTAGAGATATTTTTACAGATCTTTCTTACTGGGGGGTCGAAATTTATTTTTATTGGGGCCAAAGTGTCGGGCTCAATAAGCCGATTGCGACAAGCCGTCGCACGACCCTCTAGCCTCAAAAATTACCGATTTAGGCCGAGGGGGGGTGAGGACAAATTGGGTGGGGGTAGGGGGAACGGGTTTGAACACCTGGTACTTCCATAATTCTCGAAGCTCCAGGGAGGTCGGCTAGCGTTGGCTGGTCAATCGGCGCGCGTGACGTCACCCGGAAGGTTCTCGATTTCTCTCGAACCTTCCGTTGATCGATGGACTGCTCGCGCTTGACCACCTCTCGGGCTTGACTAAAATGATCTCGATCTCGGGGGGGACGGAGGGTCCGAAGGGAGCACACCGGCTGCTACGTCGCCCAGCCCGTAAATCGGCGAGCACCGGCCGGTCTTACAGTCTACGTGACGTCACACCGAACGTTCTAGAGAGTTCCAGAACATTCGATGTGAGTCGTAATATTAAACAGTCATCCCGTAGACTATATATTAGACACTGTATAATCTGGAAGCAGCCAACATTCAAATATTTTATGATAGGTAATTTGGTGACTGGCTACTAAGGGCGCATTTATATGACAAGGAATCCCACCGCGTTGTGGCCGCGCGGCGGCCGCGCGGCCGCCGCGCTCGAATCACTCGAAAAACTAATGTAAACTCTATTGACTAAGCCATAATGTTTAATACTTCGCAACGCTCCAACCACGCGGCGACTGCGCGATCGTGTAAACGGCCGCACGAAATTTTTCGCGTCGTCTAAACGCAGCCTAAACGGTGGACCGCCGCGCCGTGTTCGATAATCAAAAATTCAAATTTCATACCACGTCTACATTTCCATATGTCATAAGTTTTACTTTTATTAACGGAATTTCGACTTTAACTTTGTGTGCTAGATATCAAATTAATATTATATTTATTCTTGGTCGGAGAATTATGTCGTGCCAACTTTTCGTACCAATTTTTTCCGTCTAGCCCCCTTTCGCAACGCGCGATAAGGAACTACGTTCCAAAAATCATGCCTATGTACATATATGTTACTATTATTTTACCTGCTGTAACGGCAACATACACACATTATTGTTTTTGTACATCTATAGCACAGTATCTTACGAATTATACATATAAGATTAATTCCCCTCATTTTTAAATAAATAAATAAAGTTTCTTTCTTTCTTTATCATACATAATACATACTGAAACAGACATACATTTTCGAAGTTCAATTATATGTAAAGGATGCTATGACAGGTTCAAAGAAACGCTTTTAACAATATATTTGAGTTATCAAAGGTTGTAATATTCTTATTGGAATATTCGATTGAAAATTGATATAATTCAACATTCTGTGTGGTTTGCTTCTGTTTATGGGCAGGCGAGCGCCTTGCTCGTCCGTCATTCAATAAAAGAAACATGTTATAGAAAGATTTGGCTCGTAGTCTTTACTATAGGCGGTCTGCCTGACCTCAACCCCTCTGGGAAGAGCACACCCAGACTCGAAACAAATATTAGTGGATCACATAAACAACTGAACATTCTAACTCATTCTTCACTAAATTCAATATTAAAGTAATCTCAGAGCAATAATTGTGTTATCTAACGTTGATTGCACCTAATGTGTGGGCGAACGATATTTTATTCTAATCGAATGGCCCCTTAGTAGTAAAGTCAAGGCCGAGTGTAGGAACAGGTTTCATTCAGTAAAATTTAAGATTGTGCATAATGCGCGGGCGTAAGGTCTGCGCCAGCCTGTCGAATGAATTTGTCTTAGCATGTTTTTATAATGGTGTGTTTTTTTTTGTCTGGCCCAAAAAAAGAACGTTTTTGTGTGTTTAGACATAAATATTTAATTTAATAACAGAAGATAAGATCTATCTGTATGTACATTGTACAATGTACATCTTTATATATATAATTCTTCTGTGAGTGTGTATGTCACTGAACTTCTCTTAAACGACTGGACCGATTTTGATGAAATTTTTTGTGTGTGTTCAAGGGGATCTGAGAATGGTTTAGATTCACAATTTTGTCCGCTGGACAATGTTTTTTTAATTAATTTTTAATTTATTAGTAGTTGTTGAGTTGTCGTTGCGAAGCTAGCCGTGATGACGGGTCGTATAGCGTCTAGACTGGACAGGGACAGGACAGGGACAGGACAGTGAGACAGGACAGTGAGACAGGAAAGTGAGACAGGACAGTGAGACAGGACAGTGAGACAGGACAGTGAGACAGGACAGTGAGACAGGACAGTGAGACAGGACAGTGAGACAGGACAGTGAGACAGGACAGTGAGACAGGACAGTGAGACAGGACAGTGAGACAGGACAGTGAGACAGGACAGTGAAACAGGACAGAGAGACATGACAGAGAGACATGACAGAGAGACAGGACAGTGAGACAGGACAGTGAGACAGGACAGTGAGACAGGACAGTGAGACAGGACAGTGAGACAGGACAGTGAGACAGGACAGTGAGAGGACAGTGAGACAGGACAGTGAGACCGGACAGTGAGACAGGACAGTGAGACCGGACAGTGAGACAGGACAGTGAGACAGGACAGTGAGACAGGACAGTGAGACAGGACAGTGAGACAGGACAGTGAGACAGGCCAGTGAGACAGGATAGTGAGACAGGACAGTGAGACAGGACAGTGAGACAGGACAGTGAGACAGGACAGAGAGACATGACAGAGAGACAGGACAGTGAGACAGGACAGTGAGACAGGACAGGACAGGGACAGGACAAGACGGGGACAGGACGGGGACGGGACGGGGACGGGACGGGACGGGGACAGGACGGGGACGGGACGCGGACAGGACGGGGACAGGACGGGGACGGGACGGGGACAGGACTGTCCAACCGGAGGGAGGTGGGAGACGACCTGACTTAGGTCGTCGAAGTCAATTAAATGTGCGACGGGCTACCTCACGTGCAATGGCGCAGTACCTCACTTAATTGCATTTAATGTAAATAAAACATTTGTATTAAGTTTTGACCACATTTTACACAAATATATTATGTAGGTGATACGAAGTTCACCGGGTCATCTAGTAAATTATAAAACTGGGTGCCAATCGCAATACAAACAAATACATAATGTGGTCCTTACTTATAAATGTTGCTTGAGCACTGATTATGAACTCTTTTGTCTTTCTCTGTCAACGCGATTTATATGACGATGATTTATTTATGTCTCGAAATGACGAGCGCAGTCCAATGCAATACAGGGTTTTATAATTCAGAGTTCTATGTTGATTCTGTTTATGGACAGGCGTTGCACTTACAATCAGACGAGCTACCTAATCATTCAATAAAGAAACCTAATGTTCGTTTATAAATTATATAGTGAATAATGTTTCCTACACAATACGTTGTATTATTGTGTTAAAACAAAGCTTTATAACGCTTTAATGACAGCCTCCATAGCGCAGCGAGCGAGTAGCCGTCTGTAAAGCGAGAGGCCGCGGGTTCGATCCCGCACCGAGACAAATGTTTGTGTGATCCATAAATATATCTTTCGGGGTCTGGGCGTTGTGAGACCGAAAGTCTCTCGTAGTTCCTGATACCCACGACACAAGATTCTTATCTTACTGTGGGGTCAGGACTATGTGTGTTACTGTTGGGTGTATTTATTTATTTAATGTAATTAAAGTAAGTCTACACGAGTGGAAAATCAATTCATCTTAGAGTTTACCCCTATGCTTACTAAAACATAGTTTGGTTACACAAACAGTCATGTATATGTTACTGTTTGAGTGTTGAATCGGTTATTTGGAAGAACGCCTGATTATACTTACATAGCAAAAAGTATAACTAAATTTAAATTAAGAAATTAATTTTCAAGAAATATCAGGCACTAGCTTGGTTGGCCCGTGGATTGGGGCTTTTGTAGAATTCTACCACGATATTCCCTGGCCTGTCGTAAGAGGCGACTAACTAGGGCCGTCTGGGGTCGCGGCTGACACTATAATAGTGTTGAACAGCATTTATACCACGAATCAAATTTTTTTTGTACATTAAAATTCAGTGCATAATATAAAACAAAGTCGTTATCTGCCTCTGTCTGTCTGTTTGTCAGCTTATATCTTTTATACTATGCAACGTTATGCCCTTTTCACTATCATCCATCCATCCGTCAGTCCATCGTCCACTGCTGGACATAGGCCTTTCCAAGTTCGCGCCATCCTTGACGGTCCTCCGCCTTCCTCATCCAGCCGCTTCCCGCTATTTCTTTGAGGTCGTCGGTCCAGCGGTCGCTCTTTTCACTATAATTTAGTGATAGTTTCCGGAAGGTTCGTAAATCGGGAGGGACAGCTAATATTAAAATTAAATACAAACAATACTATTCGTCTTTCACGTAACCTCTATTTTGGTATGCACTAGTTTAAGTGATTTCTTTAAGACACTTTAAGTTATGTGATACTAGTTTTTATTCATATTCATTACAATGACAGCTTTACGAAGCCTAACAGAAGCTAAACGCGAAGATTAGCCGTTTCATAAACCGTTTAGGAACGTTTCGAATTGGCTAATCCTTTAATCGTCCAGCAACATATCCGATAACTCCAGGCCTGGTGCCAATCCAGATTATCGTCTTTATCATATTATATTGCGTAACTTGGGACAGAAACTTAACATTTTTGCTATTGAAAGAAGTAGATTAAACAAGTTTTATTATCCAAAACGTGCCTCTGAATGTATTTACGCAATCATGACATTACAGAATCGACAAGTTTTCACATTAAGATATTGAGAAATAGAAATATACTTTTTGGTTGAAATAATAAGCTTTTTTGCTTTTATGTTCTTTTTTATCCTGGCTCGGTAAAGTGACTATGCTACACCTGATGGTAAGTGTAGCGCAATCCAGGAATAGTATCGACCAAAGACAGACAACGTATCCATCATTGGTCGGCAAGATCATGCCGGCCTGCCTAACTGTTTCTTCAGAGTCCGTTTAAAGGCCCCTATATTATAGGAAGGAGGGACCACGTGCGCCGGCAAACTATTTCACAGTTATAGTTCATAGTATACATGGTTTTTATGTATTTAGATATGTGACTACTAAGTACTTCAAGATTTTTGTCAGAGTTTAACGTTTTAAAACCTCGCTTAGATGAAGAGTTTCTCGTACGACATCGGCGAGAATATAACGGAAAACAGCTGTCTCCGAGGCCTCGTCATAAGATTTTTTTTTTCAGATCATATGAGGTGATCTCGCAAACAAAAGTTTCCTATTATTTTGTATTTGGTAAAATGGGGCTTAAGCCTCGTTACTTTTTGGTAGTTTTTAGATTACATTAATTACAAGAAACTACGGTATAAAATCTATGAACCCAACGAGATTTTAGTGTATTGTGGTTGAGTCTTATACATACGCTGCAGTCTAATTACGAAGTTAATAATGTATAACCTAATCTTTCTACGACGTCGCAGTGGATGCATAAGTCATCGTGTATTCAAGTGCAACGTCGAGAACACGTTAATAATCTGCACAACTTCAGCAGCAGGTGCAGTGTTCCGACGTACTCAGGAAATATGCCTATTCCGAGACGCATATGTTAACCTTAGGGATATTTAATAAATATTACGCTGTATTTATTGTTTTATTTGCAAGAAACAAACTTTTTATAAATATACATATTAAAATATATTATTTTGTGATGCAGGCCAGTTTGTCACCTGGATGTCACTAGGTGGCTGCTGAAAATCAGCGCTGTGTTGTGGTTCGCTACAACACAGCATTATGCTGAGCATGCCACCTTTGTCATCACGTATTATCCGTCATTACTAAAATTGTACTTTATAATATTTAAATTGAATGTATTCGTGATGACAATAAACGTTTCTTTCTTTCTTTCTTCTGTAAATACTATGCTATCGTCATTTACGCGTAATGCAAGTGTTTGGAGTTCTTCCATACCTATTACGTTACGAGAAATATGTATAAAGTTAATACGTGTCCAATCAATTCGCTAATGCCACTGTACGGATCTGCATAGATATTTTCCTAAAATTTTATATGTATTGACATTTTCAAAGGTAGCTCACATGACGCAGTAGGCGAATAGCTGACTTTGAAACGAGATGCTTTTTGCACTGAAACAAGGCAAACGTTTTTGTTATCTGCCAATGTTTGTTTCGTGTCTGGGTGTTTTAAGACGGAATGTAACTTATTACTTATTTATATATCCACGACACAATGGTATCTTACTGTGGAGTCAGGTGCGTGTTTATGTGTCGTTTTATTTATTTAAGCTATGTTTAAAAATGGCATATACCTTTATTTAATAGAATAGTTGGTGGTCCAGTTGCACCACTGCCTACTCCTTCGGGGACATCCCCTACATACATATGTAGGGTACGAAGATAATAATTCAGGTTTTTTTTACTTTTTCGCGACATGCATCTTCACCTCTTTTACCTCTTTTACTGCCATTCCCTCTTCACACTTCCGGTCGATCTCTCGTTCATTCTTACCAATTCATTTACATTTACAAGGTACCACCACTTTGTCTATTTCTGCCGCTAAGCAACAATGTATAAGCACTGTTGTGTTTCGGTTTGAAGGACATTGAAGCTAGTGAAATTACTGGGCATTATGAGACTTAACATCTTATGTCTCGGGTTGACATGCGCAGTTCAGTGCCATACTGTGCTTTGTAATTCAAAGTTCTGTGTGGTGGTGCTTCTGTTTAGGAGCAGGCGTGCCGCTTACCATCTGGCGAGGGGCTTGCTCGTCTCGTCATTCAATCAAATAAAAAATCACTTTGATCAACCAATAATTTTTATCGTATCTGTTATTCTGCTACATATCCAATCCCACATGAATGTAAATACTCCGCTCGTTCAAGCTGAGAACGACCGAGGCGTTTCAATGCAGCCCATCCTTTGTCTGATAATAGGTAAATTGCTATTGATTGTTCTTTGTTCCACTAATTGGTTTGGTAATGTATTTGACCTAACTGCTGTGCCGCTCCTGAAAACTCTAAATCGGGTTGCTTCGAATAGGTATATTGAGATACAAGAGTGTCGGGACATAAGCAATACATGTAGTGGAGGGGGTGTTTGGACAATTATTGCAGACTAGCTTTTGCTCGCGGCTCCGCCCGCGTGGTTTAACAAACAATCAAACTCTACAGCTTTATAATATTAGTATAGATTTGGGTAGCTTAGCAACGGAAGCCTTCAAATAATATTATTTGGGTAGCTTAGCAACGGAAGCCTTCAAATATGAATAACTTTCCCCGTTTTTGCAACATTTTACACTAATGCTTCGCTTCTAATGGTCGCAGCGTAATGTTATATGGCCTAGCCTTCCTCGATAAATGGACTATCCAAGACAAAAATAATTTTTCAATTAGAACCAGTAGTTCCTGAGATTAGCGCGTTCAAACAAACAAAAAAACAAACAATCAAACTTTGCTTTATAATATTAGTATAGATAGAATAAAAACTATTGTGTGAAATAGTCTCAAAAAAAAAAACGCTTTGGATTTTGTACAGCGGTTTTATGCGAAAGTCAAACCTATGACTACATGATTCCAAGCAGAGGCAACTGTTGGGATGTTGTGGGCTGTTGGGTGTATTTATTATTATTTATTTATTTAACTATCAAAACTCTCAGTCTAAAGGAAAAAAACTGGTCAAGTGCGAATCGGACACGAACACCGAGTGTTCCGGTCCCTATACCCGTAACCTTAAATCTCAGTGTTGTTTTAAAAAAATAAGAAATCTACCAACACAAACGTACTACTGTGAAATTAATATTCAGCCAGTCGCCCGTTACTGTTTAAAAGAGCACTTTAAAGGTGAGCCCTAGGGCCCTTTAAAGGTGGGACAAACAGACGTACGTCGTCCACTCTCTAATAGGGTTCCATTAGTACCCTTTGGGTACGAATCTCTAAAAAGAACAAAAAAGAACTAGTTATTAGGTACACTAAGTGTAATATTTTTACCTATTTTTTGTCATCATTGTCATTTTTTTTGTGGAAAAATAACACAATGCTTGGGAAAATCAACCTATGTAATTAAGTTGATGTTTCTTACAGAATATTAACAGAGAAGGTCAATGGTGTGATTTTTGTTTTTGCCCAGAATGTTCTAAACTTCTTCGGTGTTCAGGCATTAAGCTTTAATAAAATAGTGAGGATGAATTATAAAATGTTTTTATTTAATAGAAACGTTTGCGTCTATCAAAACAAGTGAGGTGCGAGACTGATTAGCGCATCGAGGGTTCCGTACCCACCACAGAACACAGACACGCACTTAAATGTTAACTTTTAGTATTTCGCTCATACAAAAGAACAACGTCGTAATTGCGTTTTAACAATTGTTCAGGATAACGTTTTCAAAGTTTGGAATTGAAAATATAAATGTATTACAAGGTGGTCCCTCGTATGCGAAAGGCCGTCTGGGTTGGTCTATTTCTGCCGCAAATGAAAACGGTGTGTCAGCACTGTTGTGTTTCGGTTTGAAGGACATTGAAGCCAGTGAAATTACTGGGCATTATGAGACTAAACATCTTATGTCTCGAGGTGACGAGCGCAGTTTAGTGCCATGCAGTGCTTTGTAATTCAATTCTGTGTGGTGTTGGTTCTGTCTATGGGCAGGCGTGGCTTACCATTAGGCGAGCGCCTTGCTAGTCTCGTCATTCAATCAAATAAAAAAAAATCTATAATTCTGATAAAATCTTTCAAGCCATTTAATGATATAAATAAGTTTTATTATTATTATATATTATAACCATTTAAGCTCTATGACATATCCTTCTTCAAAGGAGGTTTTAAGAGTAGTTAGGCAGCGTTTTAGCTTTGTTTATTACCGATGTCCATGGACAGCGGTGACCGCCTATCATCAGACGAGCCGTTCGCTCGCCTAACTGGTCAATAAAAACCCTTGATAATACGGTTTTGTTGGCGCACTTTTCGTACCGAACCCTTAAAATGGGTTTGTTAGCTTCCAAGCGATATTATGTAAATACTCAATATACGTTTTGCATGAAGACCATTTATAGTAATTTATTATGCTGTTTAATAAATACAGAGTCGTTGCGTCGTTCATACTTAATTTTATTCATCAATTCAGAATTAAATATCAGAAATAATAATCAAACTTGTATAAAATTGCAACTAACATTCGCATAGTTCACTGACCTCATACATATACATACATACATAGTCAATGAAGTCTTTCCATTACTTCATTACAGTTGAATCGGATAATGAGACACTCAACGTAGGAATCAAACTCAATCGTTTATATTTGAGGATTTATTTACAAAAAAAAAATTGAAAAGTTATAGCTTTTTTTTCTGAATACACCTATAAACAGACATAACACCACACATAACTTTAAATTAGAAGGCACTGCATGAAACTGGACTACGCTCATAGCCACGAGACATAAATTCCTAAGTCTCATAATGCCCATTAATTTCACGGGCTGCAACTTTATTCGACTAATATGATATGAAATTACTCATACAACCAGTTCGTCATAATTTCCGCTAGTGGCTACTCCTAATCGATGTATAGAGAGAAAACAGAAAGACAAATTAACTTATCAAAAGACCTACTGTCCTGTGTCCCGCTTAACGAAACATTCCGACGCCATTGCTAGCGCTTTCAATGATGTAATCGGATTCACAAGGTCGTAACACAACATAAACATTACAGATGCACAGTCGAAAATTAAAAGTAAACAAAGATGATACAATATAGCATCAACTCCATGGAATGATATAATACTAGCTTTTGCTCGCGGCTCTACCCGCGTCAACAGGCTTTGCCGAGATAAAAAAATCCGTGATAAAAGTCGCCTTTAACCGTCTACAGGGTCTCATCTATCTCTGTACAATGCATCATAATTGGTTCAGCGATTTAGGCGTGAAAGCGTAACAAATAAACTCACTATCGTATTTATAATATATTGGGATGATCTCCTTTATGTCTGAGCGAAGCATTTTAAAAACTATACCTCTGTAGAGTAGTCGTAACGAACATTTCAAATTTTTGATGCAACTGATCTAAACTGACCATTTAATACTTTTTAAGCGACAATTATTGGAGTAAGCTCCTAATTCGACGCGTATATTCCTTTTTTTTGTACACTTATACCTTTTCACAGAGTGTTCCGATTTTTAATATACCTTATTGGGTAGGGTTGTGTAAGAGGGATAATTTATAACATAGCGCTTGTTTCACCGTGTTGAATTAAAATACAATATAACACAAAAAAGGCACACTGATATGTCGGATACAAGGATTCAAAAGTAGCAGGTTTTACAAATAAATTGGTAGTAAAATCTTACTCAAACATCATGACATAGGCCCTTAGTAACATCATCGCTAGCACTCTTTATCTGTTTGTTGACAATCACTGTAAAATGTATCCTTCAAGCGAAGTCGAGTCCTATTGTTGGTACTACCGCTTTGTCTATTTCATTCAGTCATTGAAGTCAATGAAATTACTGGGCATTATGAGGCTTAACATCTTTTTTCTTGGAGTGACTAGCGCAGTTCAGTGCCATGCAGTGCTTTGTAATTCAAAGTTCTTTATGGTGTTGCTTCTGTTTATGGGCGGGCGGTGGCACTTACCATCAGCCTTGCTCGTCTCGTCATTCAATCAAATAAAAAATATATATATTACTAGCATTTTTTACCTTCTGTAACTATATGTATTGCTCATTTTATCGCGACTGGTTATTCACAATGTCTTTTCGATTGTGTAATATTCAATTAAACAGTATATAAATATCTAGTGTTATCTATTTAAAGAAATCTATGATACTTTGCAGAGTTACTGCAAAGTAAATATCTCATTTATATGTTAATTCGGTTCGAATATAAATCGTCTGGCGAAGACGCGGCCATACGCGGCTTAGAAATTATTTTTCTTCCCTACATTCTATGTAAAATATGTGAAGTTCACTTCCTTATACTTCACGTTATGAAATTAAAAAGAGAATAAGGTACATATTGCCTTGTAATAGATTTTCTTGGGAAGGTGTTAAGGGTGTTTTCCGCGAAGTTATTAAATAAAAAAAAAAACATTTTAAATAAAGGCACATTCTTGAGGATAGAACAATAATATCCTAGGGTATTTTGTTTTGTGATTTTTGATAATGTATTTGTTGAATGCAAACAATACGACTGCAAATACAAAATCATCGCCATGCCCTAAATCCATTTATATTTTAACAAATACATAATATGAATTTGGCTTATTTTACGTTTCATAGAAAGGTTATAATTTATCAATAAACTCACGTCTATACCCCATAAAAGGTAGGAAAAGGTGCAAGTAATGTACCTATAGTTCATTACATTATTTCCATTAGCGTGATGATATCTCTCAGGATTTGATAGAGAGTGAGCCTGTCGCTACACTTCGGGTACTCACACCAAACTTGGACGAGTCACTTGTGTTTTTCAAAACGAAATTTACACACATTTTTGTCGCCTGAACTGGGTATCCAAGACCAAGATCTTAAGTTAATTATTAATTTGACCTTAACAACAAGTTGTCTGCATAAGAATGAATGACCTAACGCCCTCAATACAAACTAATCGTATTACATGGCTATTACGTTACATTCTTAATGTACATAACAAGATCTTACAGTATTAACGTCCTAAGCCGTTACTGCTTGTTCCAACATCCGAAGACGTTCAATTCCCCACTAATGTCGATGTTCTGTTTCCTCATACTGGCGTTACATGTTTCTTCAAGTCATATTTTTAGTATCGTATTATAAATTTGTATCGTATTTCTCTTTTAATATTATTCTTCTTAAAATTTATGTAAAATCGTTGATGCGTCTTTTTGTGATCGTGTCACTTATAAAGTATTTGAACGCTCAAGGTCATATTCACATCATTGTATTTGTTTTGTTGAGACGGTGGTTTATAAGCTATGACCAACTGGATCGGAGCAATAAGATGCACGAGGACGAAGAATAAAAAAAAGAAATGAATATACGATAAAGTAATGGGATCTGTGACCGTAGTAAAAGATTTTGCGAATAATTCGATATCTTGCACATCGTATGTATTTATGAAATATATAAGCAGATCCGTACATCTCTAATAGATAGTATTGACTTCGTACATATTTAAATTTCTCGCTTTCGTATGATGTGACATCTATCGATAAAACTTGTACTAAAGCTCCTGGTGTTGTTATAAAACCAATACCACCAACACCAACCAATACGTTTTCACTGGGTAAACTTGCAAGTTTAGAATTATAATAATAAAACAACATATAGGTATATGGTGAATCATGTACTTTACAATAAATTAAATAAATATTAACTTACTATTTACATTTCTGTAACATATTTTAATTTACATTAACAGTTTGTATTTCAGAGTTATAATTGCTACCCCTGGTATTTGGTAATGCCATAATAGAGTAAATAGTTATAATCTCTTTTATGTCTTTTGTCCTCAGCCTTCCATGAGTTCTAGTTTCGTCGCTTTAAACCTGAATAAAATGTTAATTCATCGGTCCCGCATGTCGAATGCCACGGGCACTTCGTTTATTCCATTTGCTACACAGCGAACATTGAAGAAATAATTTTAAAGAATCGTTTTCTTTTTCTCTATTCAGAGAGGTGCTTTAAATCCTTAATTTAGACCTATTTTCTGGAATGGCAGGATTTATAGGTAGATACTACACCTGTCATATTATGTCCATTAGTTTCTGATTTATCGTTTACAATAGGCAGTTTCTTTTTCTTTACATTTACAGCTGATGGAATAGATGTGAATACTTTGCTGAGCCTGCTGCCCTAGGCACTAGGCATAGTATGTTTAGTTTCGACGTCTGTACCACCAGATCAATTGTTATATTTATAAAAAACAGTGTATTGATCACTTGCCACTTTATCGATCTGACATACTCAACTGGCACCCGTTTATCAGACAATGTGTTACTGGCTGCCATATCATTGTCATTAAATAACGCATAGAATAGATGATTAATCTGAGTTTTCTATATCTGATGTATAGAAAGGCATTATTGTGTAGTCAGGTAGATCTGTGCTAGATATGGATGGCTTGGATTCAAATGGCGATAATCCTTCATTACCGAGCTCAGCTGTTTCTGCACTACTGTGTAGTGGCCATAGGTCGTTATCGGGCGAGTCGGTGCAAATGTCTTTACTGTCAAAAGGCATTGATGTGTACTCTGACATGTCGGCTGCTGTATTGTCTGGCAATAATTCTTCACTATTCCTTACACCACTGTCGGGCAAGATTTTGTTAATATGTTCCGTATTTTGGTTGACTGGCAATAGTTCTTCGTAAGTTAATACTTCTGTATTATTAATTGATGAACTTTTTGTGTTATCTAAACACATGTTCGATTGTTTTGTAAATGGAAATGCTGCATTATTAGCAATGTCTTTGTTACTTACTTTAGTAAAATGCTTATATGCCTTGCTTTTGTCGTCAATGTATGATTGGGTGTCAAAGTGTGTGCCGCTTTCAGGTGGTCTTGTCATTGATAAATATGTTTGTTTAAGTAGGTCTGTATGAGCTATGTCTTTGGGATTTACTGGAAGCAATTCTTCCTCAATAGGTATGTCTTTGAAAGGATTTTGTGATGTTGGAGCCACAAATTGTGTTGTAATTGTCGACTTATCGGACAAATTTTTTGTAGGAATTGTCTGACTTGGCAGGGCTTGTGTAGGAAAACTTAATGTTGGATTATTATTTTGCAGTCCTTCAATAGGTAAGCTAGATGTTGTATCTATTGTGGCTGGCAATGCACGAGTCGGCAGTCCTCCACTGGGAAAGGTAGAATTTGGATTATTCGGAACTGGCGTTACGTCTTTCGGCAACCCTACAGTAGATACATTTAATATTCGTTCTGTCGGAACTGACATTATATCTTTCGGTAGTTCTGTAGGCAATGTAGATGGTGGTTCTACGAGGATTGGTATTGCATTAGTTGGTGGTGTTCCGGTGGGCAAGTTAGATATTGGATTAATCGAAACTAGCGTTTGTTCAGTCGGTCGCCCTTCAATGGGAAAGCTACACTTTGGATCTATCGGGACTGGCATTGGCTCAGTCTGTGGTCCTCCTGTAGGTAAACTCGATGTTGGAACTACTGGGACTAGCATTGACTTAGTATGAGATTCTTTGTTTGGCAAGCTTAATGTTGAAATTACTGGAACGGGCATTGGCTCAGTTTGAGCTCTATCAGTAGGCAAGCTAGATGTTGGAACTACTGTTACTGGCATTGGTTCAGTCTGCGGTCCTCCGGTAGCCAAGCCTGATGTTGAAACTACTGGAACTGGCATTGGCTCAGTTTGCGCTCCTTCGGTAGGCAAGCTTGATGTTGAAACTTCTGAGACGGGCATCGGATCAGTCGGTAGTCCTCCAGGAGGCAAGCTTAATGTTGAAACTACTGGAACGGGCATTGGCTCAGTTTTAGCTCTTTCGGTAGGCAAGCTAGATGTTGGAACTACTGATACTGGCATTGGTTCAGTCTGCGGTCCTCCGGTAGCCAAGCCTGATGTTGAAACTACTGGAACTGCCATTGGCTCAGTTTGCGCTCCTTCGGTAGGCAAGTTTGATGTTGGAACTTCTGATACTGGCATCGGATCAAACGGGATTCCTTCGGTAGGTAAGCTTGGAGTTGGTACTCCTGGAACTAGTATCGGGTCAGTCGCCAGTCCTCTAGTAGGTAAGCTTGAGGTTGGAACTTCTGATACTGGCATCGGATCAATCGGTATTCCTTCGGTAGGCAAGCTTGGAGTTGGTACTCCTGGAACTAGTATCGGCTCAGTCGCCAGTCCTCTAGTAGGTAAGCTTGAGGTTGGAACTTCTGATACGGGCGTTGAATTTGCCAGTATTCCTCCAGGAGGCAAGGTTGATGTTGAAACTTCTGAGACGGGCATCGGATCAGTCGGTAGTCCTCCAGGAGGCAAGCTTGATGTTGAAACTACTGGAACGGGCATTGGTTTAGTTTTAGCTCTTTCGGTAGGCAAGCTAGATGTTGGAACTACTGATACTGGCATTGCTTCAGTCTGCGGTCCTCCGGTAGCCAAGCCTGATGTTGAAACTACTGGAACTGGCATTGGCTCAGTTTGCGCTCCTGCGGTAGGCAAGTTTGGTGTTGGAAATAGTGGGACTAGCATTGACTTAGTATGATTTTCTTCGGTAGGTAAGCTTGATGTTGGAACTTCTGATACGGGCGTCGGATAAGTCGGTATTCCTCCAAGAGGCAAGCTTGATGTTGAAACTTCTGAGACGGGCATCGGATTAGTCGGTAGTCCTCCAGGAGGCAAGCTTAATGTTGAAACTACTGGAACGGGCATTGGCTCAGTTTGAGCTCTTTCGACAGGCAAGCTAGATGTTGAAACTACTGATACTGGCATTGGTTCAGTCTGCGGTCCTCCGGTAGCCAAGCCTGATGTTGGAACTTTTGATACTGCCACCGGATCAGTCGGTATTCCTTCGGTAGGCAAGCTTGGAGTCAGAACTCCTGGAACTGGTATCGGCTCAGTCGCCAGTCCTTCGGTAGGTAAGCTTGGGGTTGAAACTATTAAAAGTTGCATCGACTCAGTCGGCAGTTCTCCGGGAGGCGAGCTTGATGTTGGAACTTCTGGTACTAGCATTGACTCAGTCTGCGGTCTTTCGGTAGGCAAGCTTGACGTTGCAACTTCTGAAACTAGCATTGTTTCAGTTTGGGGTCCCCCGGCAACAAAGCTTCGAGTTGGAACCATTGTAAATAACGTCGGCTCAATCGTCAGTTCTTTGGTTATTACATTCGATGTAGGATTAATAGAAATTGGGGTTGCCTCATAATACGGTCCTTTAAATGATTGGCTATTTTTTTCAGTGTCTAATTTGGTATTTATGTGAAGCCCTTTAATAAAATTACTTAGGTTTTGAAGAATTTTGTCGAAAGGTATTACTATAATTGTCATAGGACTTGTAGATTTATGTTTCTTTTTTTGAAGGTCAATTAACGATGCATTCTTAATTTCTGTTGGTGGATAACAGACTTCATAAATGTTCTGGTATGGCAGAGGTACAAGTGTTTTACCATTTCCTTCTTCCTTTTTGTTTGTATTTTTGTTAAGAATGGTAGGTGCATAGTCTCTTACAATATTGTTATCAAAAAAATGTAAAATAGCCTCCGGTTGTAAAGTTGGTTCCAAGGCTTCTAAAGTTACTACATCTACTGTACAATTTTTTTTTGTACTATCAACTAAATATATTATATCACTAGGAACAAATGGCAACAAATTACCTGTATATTGCGTTTCATTATTGATAGCCGGTAAACAAACATTATTGGCCTTTTCAAAATTTTCATGAACTCGCTCAAGAGATATAGACTTATTAGATTTTCGTCTGGTAATATTTGAAGTGCTATTATTAATTGTCTGTTTATTACTTTTCCTGTGTAAACTAAGTCTTTTTGCTATATTTGGTTGTATTTTATTGGGTTTAGTATTTATTTTATCAGTATCTTTTATTTCTTTAGTTTGAAGCTTAGTTGTTATTGCGGTTTTATTAAGAGGTTTTAAGGAAGTAATTTCATTTTGTTGTACGATATTTGATAGAGAGCATACGGGCACTACTGTTTTTATCTGTTCGTCTATTGGCGGATACGAATAATGAACCCAATAATTCGGCTTCCATGTTTCGCTTGCAATCAACGGGTACTCAACTTCTGGAAATACGGCAGCGTTGCTACAAACATAAGGTGACAGTATGTAATCTGGTAAAAACGCTTGCAGGTTCAGTTTACTTGCATCTTTTTCTGTGTTCTTAAGGGCGCTTAATTTACGCTTTTTTCTAGCTTCTTTTTTAAGGTTATTAAACATTTTTGATGAATCGACTGAATGATTAATTACGTTTTCATGAGGTATCTCAAATTGAAATATGGGTTCCGGGCTATCATTGTACCTCCAAGTTGATATTCCTTCGCCATAATTACAGGATGGATATTCGACCTCAGGAAAATTTACTACTTTATATACAAATCGATCTTTTGGTATTTCTATTTTAGAAACTTCACTTTTACTCGTTTGGGGATTTTTAACTATTTGAATTGGTTGCGTAGATGATCTTATATGATTATTATCGGTCTGCTTTGAATTGCTCAATAAACGCTTTAAAGCGTTTTTATTTAAACTCCTGGGCATACATAAAATGCATGTTATCTGAAATAAATATCATATTTTTGCGTACATATTTAGAATATTACACAGATATTTTCATAAAGTGGGATCACCAAAAAACTTACCTGTAGTGTAATAACTGCGATCAGAGTCAACGCAACCTTTTCACGAAGTCCCATAACGTTCTAACTATTGTCTTTCTTTATCTAGCTATATTCATATACCATTATATAGATATAACATTATGGTATTTCTGAGAAACGTGTCATTTGATTAATTAAAATTATCTTCATAGTAATTATGCGGTAATACTTTATCTAAGTTAACTTGCTAAATGCTAACTGATAAGGTGTTTGCATAACAAGGGTATTAAGCACTTGCACTATATGTATATGTATACATAATTAATTAAAACTTAAAAATGATCTGCTTGAGACATGTTTCATTTATTTTTAAATACACTTGTATTTTCTATATCTTTCTTTATAAACTAGAATTAAATATATTAGGTATCTATATATTTCAAATTAGTCTAGCGAAATATCGTTTGCAGCGGAACATTTAATGTGACGTACAACGAGCGTGGCATTTATAGATCGAAACATCATTACAACTTAATTTTGCCAACCATTTCGCTATCACGAGTGGCCATACGTGTCGCGATATATTTCGATTTCAGCTTTATACTACACGAGCAACCCGCGCCGGCTTCGCATGGGTAAAAATATGTTTGTTACGACATCACATTACAAACCTTTGAATTTTTCGGCTTTTCTGTGCCATAATATGTATGTATTATACATATATAAACCTTCCTTATGAATCACTCTCTATCTGTTGCTGAACATTGCATTAAAATCCGTTGAATAGTTTAAAAGATCTAAGTGAACTGACGGCGGAAGCGACTTCATTTTATACTATGTAAAGAAGATACACTATTACCTTGACGTTATATCTATGGTCATAGTATAATGACGTCATGAAACAATAGCCAATAATATGTAATTTATTAGTTATTTGAGTACACTGGGTGTTGAACAAAGATTGTATTACGAATAAATCCGCATACAGAGAGAATGATTTAAAGCTTAATAGGTAAAGTTGAAAAACTAAAATATAAGTTATGCTGCCTCGGTGGCGCAGCTATATTGCGTACGTAGTACAACATACATACATATATTGCGTAGGTAGCTGTGCTTAGATCGATCACCGGGTCGGTTAAAAAATGAAATTGGGTTTTACTATCACGAAACACTTAGTATCAGCCCGGAGTCGAGAATTGTGCCCGGTATGGCGACAGGCTCGCCCCCTGTCACAACATGGGATGGAGATACGATCGGCGGAGTGTGGGTGTACTGGTTACACCTCTGCCTGCCCTTTCGGGGATTACAGGCGTGAATGCGTATATAAGTTAATTATGAATAGTATTTCGGGAACTTGGGTGATTTGATAAATTTATTTAGTTTATACGTTCCAAAGAAACCAGTGACTTTTCTTATTATATTAAATATTGACTTCTATTTTCGGCCACTGCATGATTTCTAATATTCGTTGTTTTTGTTACAGGTAATAAATATTTATTAACATAATAGAATATTGCAATGGCGTGTATGTGGGAAGCGTTATTTATGGCTCCATTGTATTCTTAGGTAAGTTAAAAACGTTTGAAAATAAATAAATAATTTATTACACACTAATAAGGATTTACGCATTACTCAATAGTCTTTTTCTTTGAAGTTTTCGACCTTTTCTAGTTCTTAACAGAGGTATCTTTTTAACAACACGTACGTTGCTGGTACTTTTATTAGAAGGATTACCGTCGACAGCATTAGTTTCGGAAGTTTCAGGTATAAGAATGTGTTTATTTAAACTTCCTGTCATTTGGTCAATATTCGTAGGGACTGGTGATTGCGACATTATGTAATATGTCCCATTGTCAAAGATATTAGTCGAATTGTAAATTCCAGATTCTTCGGTCACATTATTAATCATTTTAATGTCATCTAATATATCTTCGTATATTTCATCAGACGTAATAAATGCTCCTTCATTTACATCAAAATCTGTGTAATTACCTAAACTTGCAAGAAGATCTACACGGAAATTATCTGGATTTTTATTTTCTTCTATTGATAAATCAGTATCGTTACTGTAATCATAAAAATATTTTTCATTCAGAATTTCCCATTCACCATATCCACTACCACAATCATCTGTGGAATATTCAATGATTTCTATTTCACTTTCATCATCTGCAGCTACTGTTTCTGGTGATGCATTTATTTCTTTCTCTTTGATAATTTCAGTCTCTAAAATTGACTCAAATGTAACTGGCATTTCCTTGATTTCTGTTGCATTAGTTACATTGCGTTCAAGTATCGGTTGTTGAGCGGGAAGGTTATCTTGTGTTGGAGATGATTTAGTAATAGAATTTTTCGTAGCATTCCTCTTAAGACTTTCTATTAACTTTAAAAGATTACTATGATCTTGTGAGCCCGCTTTCCTTGAATCTCTTCGAGGTACCGCATTCGTAGCTGGGAAAACTTTCACGACTTCAGGTTCGATGGACAGATAGTCGCTTCTAGGTGAACTGAAATAAAATGGTTTAGATACCTCCATTGTATTAGTTGGGTATTCCACTTCTGGGAAGAATGGTAGGTTTTTCACAACAACAGGCTCATGATATACTTTACGTGGCACTTTGTACCGAGCTGGAACTACGTCTAATTTCTTTGTTAATTTTCTCGGTATAGTTACTGCCGCCTGAGAAATCTGTTTGCGAGGTTTATGAGTCACAACGATCTGTAAAAAAACGAATAAGAATAGATGAACTGATATTAATTAGTTATACCATTATTTTTAATTGTTAGATCGTGGCCTTTAATATGATATGATTTCATTTTTATATTAAGCAATGTACTTAAAAATAAAGTGCTAATATGTTGAAAAATATTGTAACACATAATAGACTACTTACGCCAATAAACACGAATAATGTGATAATTTGCAAATTCATTGTAATTTAAAAAGAAATAGAATAAATACATAAGTGTTATAAATTATTATTTATTGTTATATTTTAAACCACTCTAGTGTGCATTGTGAAAAATATGCATTGATTTTGATTATTAATACGGTTTTTATTTAAAAGTTTGCTAAACATTTGTAAATAATCCTTATGAAACTTTTCTGTAATTGCCGATAAGTTTCGTAAGCTTATCATTATTGCTTGATAGGCAGTTATCATTTAATCGTTATTCAAGATAATGCATTAGTATTGTTTTGTCTTCTATATATTCAAAAAAACATTTATTAAAATGAAAGCTATAGTTTTTACAATCTAAGCAAATGTAGTAATACTTACATGTAATGGTACTTACTCTGGTTTGACAAAAAGGGCGCGTCCTTTAACTACGTGAGGTTTTTTTTAAAATTGAGCCCCTCCTTTCCCCTAAATGAAATGTGGCGTGGATCCAACCCTCCCCCCCCCTTGCTCATCACGTGCGATTAACCTTATAATTTTTAATTAAATAAATTTATTTTCATGTATTTTGCTACATGCCACTAAATACCTCAGCGTTAATACTGATTAAAAATTTTACCTTAGGTTCTCAATATTTTCCCCCTCCCTGAGAGATTTGGTGAGATCTTGCTAGACCTCTCTACCTAGCTCACGTAATGTATGGATGCCTCCATAAGAATTTTTGAGCCCAAAAGTGTACTGGAATCGAAATATCAAAATCCGTACCTTTGATATCTGTATAAATACGCCTATATTTTATGTTATCAAATAGTTTGACCATTGGCATTAAACAGAGATAAGTAATTTAAAAGGCATTTAAGCTGAAGAAAAAAATAATCCCACCATGTGCTAGTAGGGTTTGCGCCCAGAGGATTCAGTATCGTTACATGTTTTAGAATGTTTTCACTTCGTCATAAACTTATCATACATGTTTAGGGAGTATTAAACATCGAATAAAAATGTAAACCATCCAAACACGTGTGTTTTACTTTGGTTAAACTGACAAATTATTGCCATACTATTATATTTGGTCGGACTATAGAAACTAACGTGTTATTGTAAAATTTTATGAACAATTGCGATATTAATAGATGATGATATTGACCACCATTTTTTATTTCTCGAGTTAAGTTACTACTTCCAGATTACTCGTATAAAGAACTTATCCTTGGATTTGTAAACGGTAAAAAAATAATTCAAATTGCTTCAAAGTATCTCGATATTTACTCTCGGATAAAGCCATACATATTCTAGATTGGTGGAATTGAATCTCAGAATGAGACTATTGTCATAATTAGCTTGGATTATATATATTGGCCTAGTTTCCATCTACGAAAGGTGGAGATGGTGGATCTAGTAGGTGTCAGTTAGGTTGTAAGTTAGCCACACACTTACGCGCATGACTAAAGAGACCTAATCGAGAGTAGCAGCCACACATTTGGCAAGTAAATACATTCCCCGAAGATGATGCGAGGTTAGTGGCTCTTTGGTGTCTTAGAGTCCGCTTCTGGGCCAGCTTTATTGCTGATAATTATAGGTGAATATAATATCGATTACATAATCTATACTTATAAAATAACATGTCCTGACTGACTGACTCGATTCATCATCGCCCAGCACAAACTATCAAGGCTACAAGCATGAAATTCGGACTGTATATTCCTTTTGTTATGTAGGCACCCACTAAGAAAGGACTTTAGAAAATTCCACCCCAAAGGGGTCAAAATAGGGGATGACAATATGTATGAAAGTCCGTCATTTTGAAAGTTACATAAACAAAATTTTGTATTTCGGTTATTGACGTAAAACAAATAAATACGTGTTTCAGGAATTTGGGAAATTTTATTTAATAAAGTATGTAAAATTAAATGCGTAAGTGAGTTTGTTTGTTACGCTTTTACGCCTAAATCACTGAAGCGATTTTGATGAATTTATCTACAGAGACAGATGGGACCCTGGAGACGGTTACAGGCTACTTTTATCCCAGAAAATGCTGTTCACGCGGGCGGAGCCGCGAGTAAAAGCTAGTCGAACATATTAATATGGCATAACGTCCTTTTTAAAGCACTTACGATTTCAAATTAATGCGGATGCTACCAACTGGAAACGGCTTCGAACGGGCATATTTCTATAGTAAAATAAAGAATATACAGAACATTATGTTTCTTTCTCATTTTTTTTTATATAGCATAGGCCGGCGAACCAGCAAGTGGGTCACCTGATGGTAAGTGATCTCCACCGCCCATGTACGCCCACCACCAGAAGAATCATGGGCGCGTTGCCGACCTTTAAGGAAAGGGATAATTAGGGATTGGGAAGGGGAAGGGATTTGGGCTTCCGGTTATCTCACTCACCGTACGAAACGGAGCAGCAAGCCGCTACTTCACGTCGGTTTTCTGTGAGACAGTGGTAACGATCCGGTAGAGCCAGCCCATTCATGCTGTAGACAAAACTGTCTACAGCGTGGCTCTACCACTCATTCCTTTCCTATATTCAAAACGGTATTAAAATAGATTAGTAAAGGCTTGGAAACTGACTACGTTGTTCGAGAGTTGTTATATAAAAAAAACTCATTTATACAACATTTTATTTATAACAAATCGATATTCGAATATAAAAAGCTAATAAATAGGTTTAATTAAATATTTCTTATATTTACACGAATATTACAAGTTGAATTACTTAGCTATGCAAGGTTCCGTTCTTATAATGAGGTTGATGTCGCCTGGTCCCTCACAGCATGAGCATGTACATCCTTCAGAAGCATCATCTGATGATCCCGAGGAATTATTACGATCCATAGATCCTGTAGATCCTGAAGATCCTATACCGCCAGGGATTTGGTACTGAGGCACAGGCACAGGTATAGGATAGGGTATGTATATGGGTCCTCCATTAGAAGAAGCGCGACTGAAGCAATTTAATATTATATCGTTCAAAACACCGTAAACTCCACAATCACCATTTCCATTGAATCCGCCAAAACCATTGCTTCCGCCACCAAATCCGCCAAATCCACCATTTCCGCCGTCATATCCTCCATTTCCACCAAAACCACTAAATCCACTGTTTCCGCCTCCGTATCCTCCATTTCCACCGACTCCACCAAATCCACTGTTTCCTCCTCCGTATCCTCCATTGCCACCAAATCCACCATTTCCGCTGCCGTATTCTCCATTTATGGGTGTGGGTCCGCCGTTGGTAGTAGCGCGACTTAAGTAATTCAATATTATATTGCTCATATCACCACCACCTGAATCACCATTTCCATTGAATCCGCCAAAACCATTGTTTCCGCCGCCGAAGCCATTAAATCCACAGTTTCCGCCTCCGTATCCTCCATTTCCACCGACTCCGCCAAATCCACTGTTTCCGCCTCCGTATCCTCCATTTCCACCGACTCCGCCAAATCCACCATTTCCGCTGCCGTATTCTCCATTTATGGGTGTGGGTCCGCCGTTGGCAGTAGCGCGACTTAAGTAATTCAATATTATATTGCTCATATCACCACCACATCCGCAATCACCATTTCCATTGAATCCGCCAAAACCATTGTTTCCGCCGCCGAAGCCATTAAATCCACAGTTTCCGCCTCCGTATCCTCCATTTCCACCGACTCCGCCAAATCCACCATTTCTGCTGCCGTATTCTCCATTTATGGGTTTGGGTCCGCCGTTGGCAGTAGCGCGACTTAAGTAATTCAATATTATATTGCTCATATCACCACCATATCCGCAATCACCATTTCCATTGAATTCGCCAAAACCATTGTTTCCGCCGCCGAAGCCATTAAATCCACCACTTCCACCACCGTATCCACCACCGCATCCGCCGCTACATCCTCCACCATTGCAACCTCCTAATTTATTTCCCAACGCGAATATAAGAAAATACATAAGTTGGCGCCAAACGTCATCTTTATCATCTTTAATGATTATGGGTGGCATCCCGCCACCGTAGCCAGGGAAACCAGAACCTGAACCCGCCGGGCTAGGGTACACACCAGGGAAGCCGGTATCATTAGAAGGTGCGGGAACGGTCGGCGCAGGTTGTGAGACTTCGGGATCGGGTTGAATGAGTGGTTTGATGACCGCTGGTATGATGAATTGGGCAATCGGTGTAATGGTGGGAGTGATCGATAATGATGAGACAGACTGGCATGCTGGCTGGCTTTGCACTGTCTGGCATACTGGCTGGCAAGGCAATGCCGTCACTGTATACGCTTGAATAGGTTGGCTCACAATCGCTCCGCAGTTTCCACATGCTTCCCATGCCTGTAATGCGACAATGTCCATATAAATGTAAAGCTATTAAATTATTTGCAATATATTGTTTATTATCTGCCCCATAGTATGTTACCAAGATTATATTTATTTCGGGTAAAATAGAATTTGCTTTTCAAAAACCATGTCAAATCATGTCTGATTGTTGTGTACCAGGAGAAACTGATAAAAATAACTATTTAGGCTTCATTATTTGAAGACGTCATAGCTTAGAGGATTTACGCAATGCCTCCGATTCGGGTTTGAGAATTGTGGGTTTAAAGTAGCCATACTATTATTTGTTTTAGGGATTGCGCACTAGACCCCATTTCTACTTTCCGATTTCAACAATATACGCAGTTCGAGTCATAGTCTCGGAGTTGGATCGGATGCAACGGATAAATACTCGTACATTATTAACTGTGCGTTACGGTCATAGGAATTAAGAAAGTTAACTCTGATAAAAATATTGACATGGTTTTCACGGGTTAAATCAACTTCTATAGATAGATAAAATTATTAATAATATATGTACCTTTAGAAGCAAAACTATCGTCGAAAACGCCACTCTCGGCCCCATTTTAATAGGTTATGAACTAATTTAATTGTATTCTACATCCTTTTATATACTAGCTATTACAAAATATATCGGTTACTGGGTATTTGTGTGTTGTAACTTGACATTTTTGAGGTAAAGCACGTAACGCTAACGCGAAGTATTTTAGTATAACCTTGAAAATATTTATGTAATTTTCTATTACTAGGAATAACAAATGTGATATTATGTAAAATTCACACATCACACTCATTCAAATTATGTGCTGTTGCATAAAAAAACAATTTAATAACAATTCTAATAACTAGTAGTTACAAATAATACGTGCTTGTATTTTTATTCAAACTGATAGTCGAAGTCAGATACGACACGTGACTTCACGTGAGGCAAGTATGAAATGAAAACAATAAAAAATAAATATAAATTATATTTTACATATAAACTTAATTTATGTTATTATGGGGTTGTTCATTGGTATAGGTATTGGGTATGGGATCGGGATGGTGTTGGAGCATCCGCCACAACTTCCTCCGCCTCCGCATCGACCGCCACATCCACTACAGCCTCCCCCACCGTAACCATCACAGAGTAGAAGGATTAAGAGGGGCAGAATATAACGCCAGTCGTCATCGTCATCGTCTCTGATGATGATAGGGTAATTTTGTGGCGCCCCATTCATGGGGTACGCAGGAGAGCTGAAGCCCGTATATTGTGCATGGACTATAAACACCTGAAAAATTAACGTATTGGTTAACGCACTCGTCTTAAATAGCGCCTATTAGGCAATTAGCGTGCATTATCTTAAAAACTGTTGAGAAGTAGGTATATAGCTTCAATTGTACATTGTAATATTAAAATTGAAGACACTTTCACTTCGGCCGGTTTTGAGCATGCTCCTTAAGGGCCGTCCGTGAGCAAACGACCTTGACTGTCTCGCGCCATACTAAATCGTGTACTCGGCGAGTGCAGAATATGCACGTATTTAGCGAATAATTGATTTAAAAAATCAGGTTTTGGTCTTTTCGAAAATTTAAAACGGGCAAAATATTCGTTATTAAATTGCCTATCTAGTGATGTTAATCTCATTTGATAACATTCTGTACTTTAAAAGGAGACGCACGGAATCTTTGCATTTTTCCCATTTTTATGGTTCATTTATAACGACAATTTAAAAATATATATCAGCATTAACATGAATTTGAATCGAACAAAGTAAAGCTGACAGATTGTAAAAATATATTGTATATTTATTTAATCAATATTTATTTTAAGTAATGACTAGATAGCCTCTAAAAACCTCGATCGCGCGGTGTTTTGCTCACGGACGGCCCTTAATGAGACCGACCAATGGCCCTTGAATCTCCCTTTAATACGTTAAGACACCGGTCCATGTTGTGGTATCCCTAATAGGATTCGTTAGCAGCGGCTTGGCTGTGCCCCTGGCATTGCCGATGTCCATGAGCAGTGGTAGCTGCTTACCATCAGGCGGACCGCTTGCTCGTCTGCCTATCAAGGCGTTAAAAAAAATAGGATGTGTGACAGGCTGTTCTAACCGACGCGACGTACTTCTGTGGTTTTCTCAAAACGTGACCAAACCACCTAAAGCTATATTCCTGGAATTTATCCACCACAACGCGGACACCAATACTGCCGTGGATGCACTCAGTACTTATACGATGTAACAGTAACTTTGCAATTGTACAATATGAATAATATTTGATAACAATCTTACATTTAACTGTCCGAGTAGTAACAAGCTGACGATCCACAAACCCGAAGCCATTTCCCGCACTTCATTATAAATGTATTTGCGGTCACTTTTATACGACTACATGCATTTGTAGTAATTTGGCAATACGTGAAATACCCATATCAGATGGTGGATAAATGTTTAGTACTTATACGATCACGTATTATTTTGTAATATTATCGATATTATGTTTATTATCTTTAATAAATAATGAAATTGCCTGTTTCTGCCGCCAAACAGTAGTGTGAAAGCAATGTTCTGTTTCGTTTTGAAGGAAATAGAAGTTAGGGAAATTACGGGGACAGCCTTATTGACAGCCTCCGTGGCACAGTGGACGAGTAGTCGGCTGTGAAACGTAAAACCGCGGATTCGATCGCAGCACCAAGACAAATAGGTGTGATCCACAATCGGGTCTGGGTGTTGTGGGACCTAGTGTGGGGTCATGACTCTGCGACTATCGTGTCATTTCATTTAATTATTTAATGACGGGTCATTATGTTTCTGGGTGACGAGCGCAGTGCAGTGCCACATATTATTGCTTTGTAATTCAAGTTCTGGGCGGTGCTGCTGTTGTTTATGGGCAGACGCGGCGTGACACTTAAAATGTTCAGTGCAGTCCAAATATAACGTCACCTGTCAAGATATTGCTTCACTCAACGGTCGTCAGAATTATGCCAGTCAAGACGGCCTATTCATGCTACACTGTGTACAGCGTTGCTCTATCATTTATTTGCTTAAATGACGAGACGAGCAGGATGCTCGCCTTATTGTAAGCTTCACGGCTGGCCTTAAACAGAAGCAACCTCACACATAAATTTGTACTACGAAGCACTGCATGGCACTGACTGCGCTCGTTACCCATAAATTTACTTTAATGCCATTGAAACCGAAACACATAAGTCCTTACACATGGCTACTTGGCTTTGACTTAATTTTATAATTTACTATCGAGTTCAGAAGCGGCAATTAACTTAGTTGTTACTTGGCCAACTAATGCCACACTCATGAACCAGTTTATGCTTTATGCTCAGTTACTGACTACAGAAATAATCTTAGTTTTTATCTCCGAGAAGTAGTACCTAGAAGAATTTTAAAAGATAGCTAATGCTAATTAATACTTTAACTTAATTGGCGTCTCTGAGTACGATAGTAAGAAACAAAACTTTAAGGTTTTGTAATTATTAAATAGATATATCTAGATACATTTCTCTACATTTAATATGGATATTGTTTTATAGAGGCAAAATTGTGTTTGCATATAGCTAATAACTCCATTATTCAATTACATTTCGTATGGCAATCGCAAAACTACTAAAACTAAATTTTGTAACGCCCACGGCTTTATTCCAAATCAACTATAAAGTTACGTTTTCTCACTAATTAGTTCGTTAAATTATTTACTATTCTAATTACGTATCTATTACACACGTAAGCTCACGCCTGTAACGCCGGAGTGGTTGGCAGCGGTGCAACTAGTTTATCGAAAGTTTGCAAAGGTTATTTGCATCGCATGATATGATAAGGGACGAGCCTAACCCCATACCAGGCAAAGATTTCAGTTCCGGGCAATTCGAGTGTGTTATTCAAATTTGAAATCTCAACACAAATCTTGGTTGTCTCGTGTGTATGTAGCTACTAGATCAATTAGAGAATGAGTTTTTACATACGAAGCGAGGTTATTACCTGCGTAAAACAATAAATACGAATATTTCAACTAATTTATAGGAACTCTTCTTATTCATTTCAAAACGTCTATTTTGTTTTATTGAGACTTTATTTGACGTGAGGCTTATCACCCAAATGTTGTTTGTGAAGTTGAAGTGGCTTGCCACGCGACTGGAAAATGCCTTCATCGTCATCGGTCTACATTTGTCCACTGCTGGACATAAAGCCGTCCCAATACACGCTACCGAGTTCGATCTTTCGCTCTTGGCACCGTCATTTCCCGCCGCTTTCCGCCTTCTTTATATACTAGCTTTAGCTCGCGGCTCCACATGGCTATGTCGCCGCATGTCTTTCGGCGATAAAAAGATTGTTAATAAACATTTACTGGTAGGAGGGTACCTGATAATTTTTGTGCCCAACTGGATAGCGAACACGGTACACATGGTGAAAAAAACACTGTAGTGTTGCGTTCAGGCGAGTCGCATGCCGGACTCAGCTAGTACCATATAATATATCCAGTAACTTCAGTAGGTCGTCATAATCTTGCATAATTTTGCAAACCGTCGAGGGACGCAATGTCTCTTGGCGGTCGAAATGATATTTGGACTGCACTGTACTTAACATCAGGTCCGATGTAGTGGCTGACTTGCCAGGATAAAAAACCAAACTCGCAAATATCCAAACTATCACACTGTAGTAGTAGGAGTAGGATATTAATACGAGTATTGTACGCCTAATGCAAGTTTTGACAGTTTTTTTTATTAATAGCTCGGTGATAGTAAGTGTAGCACAATCCAGGAATAGTGTCGACCAACGACAAGCTGTATGTCTATCGTTGGTCGCCACGATCATGCCAGCCTGCCTAAGTACTTCTTCACACTCCGTTTAAAGGCCCTAATATTATAGGAAGAAGGAAACATGTGCGCTGGCAAACTGTTCCACAGCTTAATGGTGCGGCAGAAGTACGATTTAGCGAACTTTTTAGTTCGAGCCGAGATGGAGGAGACCACGAAGCTGTGACTCCGCAAGCCAGCACACGTGGTTCTGTTATGGAAAGGTGAGGATGGGATAAGGTCCAGGGAAGTTTTTTAAAAAGACGTTGAAAATGTTTTTTTATAAAGTTCATATTTACTTAAATCTAAATATTAAGTTTGACTTCCAAGTTGTAAGCCATTATGAGTATTAGAATAACTACTATATTTTGTTTTATAATAAGCATTAACGACGTTGTCATCACGCATGTTTATGCGTTTTATAACCTGAACCACTCTGGGTTGCGCCGTACCAAGCCAGTAGGGCGCAATAAATATTTGTCCCATATGGTTTTAGATTATTTTACGACAGGTCTCTTGATTTTATCTTTTGTGAAAAATTCAGTCCTGGATAAATGACGATTAACCAAATGAATGACCGAAATTCTCATA
This sequence comes from Amorpha juglandis, assembly GCA_949126905.1. Taxonomy (NCBI): domain Eukaryota; kingdom Metazoa; phylum Arthropoda; class Insecta; order Lepidoptera; family Sphingidae; genus Amorpha; species Amorpha juglandis. The sequence continues at coordinate 5,872,543 of OX421368.1, forward strand.
CCAAGGATTTCCTGTCTAGACAATCAAATTGTATTGGTACTATTTGCAATAGGTGTATAAATGAAAAAAATATTATGCTTGTCTTTATTAGTTAACTCAATAATACAGCGATACTCATGCCCAAGTGTGGGTGCACCAGTCGTCGGTTCAAGTTATTGTAACAAGCAATGTTTCACCTTATTTAAGGTTCGTGTACGTTTTCAGACATTTTAACAGACGCAAATGTCGAATGTGGAGACGTCGCCAACCATTGCTTATTATAATCATTTTAGCGAACGATGGATTTTAAACAATGTTAAAAAGTAGAAATTATTTAATGGAAACAACATGCTTTTGATAGACTATTGTATTTAATAAATATTAAAATTAAATATCTGTTATTTTACAAATTAAATAGTTAGGTACGTCATAATAAACTATTCGTCAGTATCTTCATCGTCATCATATTCTTCTTCCTCGTCAGAATCTTCAAAACCATCGTTATCTATGAGATTCTGTATAATGTTCTTCGGATTAGGTGCATTATCTGATCGGCTAGATCTGAACAACTCTGCAGGCTCGATGGTAACTCTAGGCAAATACGACGGCTCACTAGGAAGTGGCCCATAGTTTTTCTGGTTAGAATAACCACCATGCACTGTAGGTTCATGAGTATTCTTATCCATACAATTGCAATTATGGCACCCACAGCTTCGCTCCTTTAATATGTTAATCAATAGGGGAATCAATGACTTCAGGCTTGAGGATTTCGACTGCTTTTCCGAATCCGATGATGGCATTGTAGGGGCCACTGTAATATAAGGTTGTGCAGATTCCGTTTCTACAGGCGGCAAAAGAATTGAGTACGCTGGAGCCTGCACAGGAATGACTGATGCCTGATTAGACGTCAACGTTACTGGGACGCTTTGAACTGCGCTTACAGTATTTTGTATTGATGGCATAGATTGAATTTGCACTGGCGATATTGTCGGTTGATTTTGGACAGACATTAATTGATTATGTGGCGCTATTGAAGACTGGAACTGAAGCGATGTTGATGCTGGTTGATTCTGGAATGCGCTAAATGTTTGCATTTGCGGCAACACTATTGGTTGACTTTGCATTGATGTCTGCAACTGATGATTTTGATTCATTATTGTATATTGACTCGGTGTTGGTATTGGTTGAGTTTGAATATCCATTGTCGTCTGGCTTTGTGTTGGTAAGCATATAGGTTGATTTGGAACTGAAATCGTTGGTTGACTTTGTATACACATCACATTCTGTAAATGGTCGGTCTGTATAAATGCAGGTTGACTTGATACGGTCAGTGCTGGTGAATTAAAAGCTGAAGAAACGATTGATTGCAGCTGTGTTGGAACAATACTCGGTTGATTCTGAATAGACGAAAATACGGGTTGATTCTGAATAGACGGAATTACTGGTTGATTTTGAATTTCCGAAAATACTGGTTGGTTATGTATGGATGGAAGTACTTGCTGACTTTGAATTGTCGTTAATACTGGTTGATTCTGAATTGGTGAAAATATTGGCTGATTCTGAATTGGAAGTATATAAGGGCTGGTTGATATGCTATTAATAGGTGGATTTTGTATGCTAGGAAACGCTAACTGATTTTGAATGGGATTTATTCGGTTCATGCCCGTAATACCGGCCTGACCCTGTAGACTAGATGACATCGGAATTTGCGGTTGCACTGGCAAGGAGGCTGAATTTTTTAATGTTTGGACTAACTCATTCTGTATAGCTAATGATGGTTGTTTAATCGTAGGAATAATGGGCGGGCTTAAAGAATTAAATTGACTTTTTACGGGAGATGATGTTGGAATTTGTGACATGAATGTTGAATGAGACTGTAGCGGCAATTGCTTTCGTACTGAAGAAGGCTGCATTTGAAGCGAATTGAAATTAACTGAAGGCAATTGATCAATGGGGGAAGTTTGCAGCGGCATGTTTGGAAGTATAGGTTGATTTTGTTGTAGTGTCATTGGACTTAAAGTCATTTGATTAGCTTCAAGTTGCGGTGTTGTAAATGACAAGGCACTTTTCAATGCTGGTGCATTAGGTGCTGCTTGATTTTGTAATAATGCGGCAGATTTCTGATCTACGACCGGTACAAATTTCAAAGAAGTGAATTGTATTGTGGGAATATTTTTTGAGGCCGTTGTCGTTTCTGGGTTTGCTTGTGATGTAGAAAGTCTTACATTTGGTAAAGATGCTATATTAACTTCCGGTTTTGTTGCTTGGAAAGGCAAGCTTGTTGTTTGTAAATTAATTTGCTGCAAACTTAGTGGCTGTTGCAAACTCATAGATTGATAGTTGTTAGGCGAATGTAAATTTAGCGGTTGCTGATTAGTTTGCAAATTAAGTGGTTGTAGTAATTGTTGTTGCAAAGTCTGTTGTTGTAAAGCTTGTTGCTGCTGGAGAGCCCGTTGTTGTTGTACAGCTAGCTGTTGTTGCTTTTGTTGAGAAGCCTGTTGTTGTAAGGCCTGTTGTTGTTGTAAGGCCTGTTGTTGTTGTAGTGCCTGTTGTTGTTGTAAGGCCTGTTGTTGTTGTAGCGCCTGTTGTTGTTGTAAGGCCTGTTGTTGTTGTAGGGCCTGTTGTTGTTGTAAGGCCTGTTGTTGTTGTAGGGCCTGTTTTTGTTGTTGTTGTATAGCCTGATGTTGTTGAATAGCTTGTTGTTGTTGTAAAGCCTGTTGTTGTTGTAAAGCCTGTTGTTGTTGTAAAACTTGTTGGGGGACGTTTTCCTGCTGATTAAAAAGTTGTTGTTGGGATACTTGCTGTTGTTGCAAGGCTTGTTGTTGAAGCGCCTGTTGTTGTTGCAGAGCTTGTTGTTGTTGTAAAGCTTGGTTTTGATCTAAGGTGTGCTGCTGATGATGATTTTGTTGTTGATATATTTGCTTCTGTTGCATAGCTTGCTGTTGAAAAGCCTGTTGTTGTTGTAAAGCGTGTTGTTGCTGCAAAGCTTGTTGTTGCTGCCAAGCCTCTTGTTTTTGCAGAGACTGTTGTTCTAGTAAAATATGTTGTTGCTGTAAAGCTTGTTGTTGCGGTACGTTTTGCTGTTGATAAGAAGTCTGTTGTTGAGACACTTGCTGCTGTTGAATAGCTTGCTGTTGAAGCGCCTGTTGTTGTTGTTGTTGTAGAGCTTGTTGTTGCAATACTTGTTGTTGTAAAGCTTGTTGCTGCTGCAAAGTTTGTTGCTGCTGCCAAGCCTGTTGTTTTTGAAGTTGTATGTCTGTCACATGACTAGGATTTTGTATTTGAATATTTTGCACCCCTTGTACGTTTGGAACAACATGGAGACCAATGTTCTGGATATCCAGGCCTTGTTGACTATTAGTATCCTGAAAGATTAGGTATATGTTATTACGAATAACTTAAATCGCTGTCTTAAATCTAGAAACTCTAACATGTTATATTAAGATAGTCTCCGTGGCGCAGCGAGGGATTAACCTGCTTTGAAAAGAGAAACCGCGGGATCGATTCACCATGACAAAACAAATGTATATGTGGTCTACAAATATTTGTTTCGGGTCTGGTCGTTGTGGGATCTTAAATTCTACATAGTTCCTGATAACCACGATAGAGACTATCGCAATATGGGGTCAGAACTCTGTGACTGCTGAGTGCATTTATTATACATATTATATCATTTTGATAATAAATTAAACCCGTGTGCTGTGGTTGGGCACTCGCCTCCCTTCATATTGGGATAGAGTATTTACTGGCGACGGTAAACTTAACTTTCCTTAGAAGGATCTTTTAGACAGAATGTCTGACGGCCCACCTTATAAGTCAGTGGTAACCTTCGTCCACTGCCTACCGAGATACTTTTATATGCCATGTTAAAGGTGGACATGATATAGCACCGAAGCAAAACCATGGCGGGAAGTTCATTCCAGACTTGGCGTGCGTAGTAGAAATTACCTCTCATAACACACTGTACTGAAAGTAGGTGGTACTGGGTACAATGGATGAACTTTCCTCCAATGACGAGTTGGATGAAAGAAAGATATAATGGTATCATTTCAATTGGGGATATGAATTTTATTGACCTAGTGGCCCCTAAAATGGTAGAATTTTCAAAGCGCTCTTTGGTTTATGACACGGGTTTACCACTCCTGCATTTTTGCAACCACTTGTGTACAGGGACGAGTGTTTAGCTTATCCCTGCTTCTTTCCATCACCGGTCACGTCACTTCAAGGCTCATTACTAAACAATACACACAATTAATCACAACACATCACCTTAAGATAAAAAAGTAAAATAAAAATTCCGAGAAGTCTGGCTACCGCCATGCTGAATCGTAAACTGCTGCCCCACCGTTTCCTCTCTTATATATTAATTATCTTTTAAAATCTTAATGTGATATATCGTATGTACGCTATCTCGTGTTTTGGTTATCATGTCACGTTCATTCAATGGAAACGTAATGTATGTTGAATAAAGATAAGGGCTCAGTTACCAATATTGAGACATCGATGTTTATCTTTTCTAATCCATTTATTGATTTTGTACGAATATGTTTTTGATGTGATTTTACGATTGGATTGTTTGTGTTTGGTGATATTGGCTTATCTATGTTTTGATTATCTTAATGTTATATGCTACTAGCGACCCGCGCCGGCTTCGCACGGGTAAAAAATGTTTGTTACGACATAACATTACAAATCTTTGCATTTTTTGGCTTTTTTGTACTATAATATATATGTATTATACATATAAACCTTCCTCATAAATGTCTCTATTTATTGCTGAAAACTGCATTGAAATCCGTTGAATAGTTTGAAAAATCTAAGCGCACAGACAGCGGAAGCGACTTCATTTTATACTATGTTAAGACTGATCGTCGCTACATCAGTTTTTATTATCAGTTTTTTTATTGAATTGCAAATGATTTAAATCACGTTAATTGGATTTTGTCGGGGTTTACCTAAGATTAGCTTTAAACAGTTTTAATCAGGTTTAGGATACAAAAAAAATATTAACCAACTTAAAAAAGCAGGGTCTCAATTCAGTTGTATTTTTTTTTACTTATGTTAAACGATATATCTGCCAAATATGGGCCAACCCTAATGATTCTTTTTGTTTTCGCTAAGGTTTACCCCGAGGGTGGGCTCATATAAAAGTTTGGATCTGATGAAATGATATGAAGGAAAAATGGCAACTTCACAACAGATAACAACAAACGCACCATTTGAATTGACCCTTTATGCGACAAGACACAGATAGAATAGTGGAAAAAAATAATAAATATTACAACGTGGTAGGTCCCTCGTATGCGATAGGCCGCTTTGTCTATTTTTGTCGCCAAGCAACAGTGTATAAGCTCTGTTGTGTTTTGGGTTGAAGGTCATTGAAGCCAGTGAAATTACTGGGCATTGTGAGACTTAACATCTAATGTCTCGGGATGACGAGCGCAGTTCAGTCCCATGCAGTGTTTTGTAATTCAAAGTTATGTGTAGTACTGCTTCAGTTTATGGGCAGGCGTGGCGCTTCCCATCAGACAAGCGCTTGCTTCGTCTCGTCATTCAATGAAATAAAAAAAAAACTTATGACATTTTCCACTCGATGACTATTCTTAATAAATGGATATACATCTATAACTTCTAATAGAAAACTACTTTGAGATATTTATTTAAAGATTACGCGTATAAAGCAGATCGTATAGCATCGCAAAGTACCGAAAAATAGCTTTAGTAGATATAAAAAGGGTATGCGCATTTTCTCTACTTCGTCGTTGTCGTATATACGTAGTTCATTGCTGCGATGGTAACCGCGATGTAATTTAACTGCAATAATTACGTAAACATAAACGATATTAACAGAAATGAGGAGATCCGTAGAAGAACGAAAGTCACCGACATAGCCCAGCGGATTAGCAAGCTGAAGTGGCAGTGGGCAGGCCACATAGTTCGCAGAACCGACAACCGGTGGGGCAGAAAGGTTCTGGAATGGAGGCCACGTACTGGCAAGCGCAGCGTTGGATGTCCGCCTACAAGGTAGACAGACGACCTGATATAGGTCACAGGAAGTCGCTGGAGGCTGGCCGCTTCCAACAGATCGGTCTGGAAATCTTTGGGGGAGCTATGTTCAGCAGAGGACGTCCTGTGGCTGATGATGATGATGATGAAACGATATCACGTTTAGAGTGTTGTTGGGTCTGCCGAGGTATTGCAGCGTATCAGGCATGTTCGCAGATGCTCACGCTGACGAATACCATGCCATACTAAGAAAGAGAGCCGCCTCGATGTTACGTAATCGTGACAGCCCTAACAGTATCCTTAGCAAAGTAACCAACAAAATTCATTGCCCATTAATTTGGCGATTGCGAAACTGCATTAAATAAAAATTTTACCTAATTAAATTAAATAATATATAACATTATGCAAAATAATCTGAAATAAATAATTTTGAATTTGTAAACATACTTGTAGCTCTCTCGGGATGTCAGTAATGCAATTCTATATAGTGTCTTTATTTGTCTCCAAAAATACATCCATTTTACCTTCAACTTTTTTGAAGAAATCAAGAATTACTAAAAAAATATTTTTTTTGGCTCGATGATCGATCGATCTTGTGAGAGGGGTTACAGTTTGTAGGTGTGTGGCTCCGGTGTTCAATGTCTTTCAAACCGAAACACAATAATGTTTACACACTGTTGCTTGGCGGCAGAAATAGACAAAGCGGTGATACCAACCCAGACGGCCTCTCGCATACGAGGGGCCTACCACCTTGTAACGAGTAACGATAGTATGACTAAGGTTAAGTCGAAGTTTGTTGTATATATCTCAACCTTAGTTCAGGCATGGCCTTGGAGTTGAGTTGAGTCACTTGATGATAAGTGTTCTTCACCGCCCAGGAATGCCTAGAATACCAGAAGAATCATGGACGCGATGCCGACCTTAAATTAGGCCTTCGGATACGAAATGCAGCAGCAAGCTACTTTACGTCAATTTTTAGTGAAACTGAGAGAAAAACTATTGACGTGACATCTAACAGCTTTGCACTTTGTAGTCGTATGGTAATTTAGGAAGGTGTATCATATGAACGATAAGAAAACCATCAAAATAATAGTAAAAGTGTAATCAAACACAACATTCAACATTTTGAATAAAACAAATGACTAATAAATAGTATTTACAAACACTAAATTAGTACAGTTCTTTTAACCTAAAACTCCGCGGCCCACTCAATGTTGTATGAAAGAATATAAAAAAATGGAGAGGCGGCGAGTCACTTTACATGACACAATCTCTACACGTTATAAATATTTCAGGTAATTATTTGCAGGTCTAGCTATGTGTACGTTAATACACATGTTATTTTAAATTGTGTAACGTAATGCGTAAGCCGTCATCTCATGAATTTCAAGCCAATTATTGTGATAGGCACATTCACTCTCTATAGACACACCACACACACATAGCAAGACGTGCAAAATAAACTGAAAGTACAATGCAACACTTTTAAACAACCTTTTTCCGTTATCTTCTGCCTGCAGCACTGCTACTACTACTACTAGAACTAGTTCTAGAACCGGATTTACTATTCGAAGTATTCTTATTCTTAATTTTATTACTGTTACTGGCATTAGTGTTCGTGTTCTCGTCAGTATCTGTTACAACATTGATTATTTGTTCCGTCTGAGACTTCGCTGATCCGCCTCCGCCTCCTCCACCGCCGCCTGCTGATGCATCATTGGCCTTACTATTATCATCATCACCGTAATCAGGCTGGTAACGTCTGATGATCGGGTTGTTGGTAGGGATGGGTATTGGGTAAGGCACTGGAACACTTCGACTGCTATTGCAGTTACAGCAGTTACAGCAACCGCAGCCTTTGTCCCTGCCTCTAGCAGCCAGGAGAAGAATTGCTAGAAGGATGCCGATGTCGTCGTCATTTTTCTTGGTGGAGTATTCTATTGGTGACCCCGAAAAGCCCGAGATAATAGTTTTTGCTGAGATCTCCGGGACCTGGGGACAAAGATCAACCATATAATGTACAAGTAGTAGTCCTTTGGAACCTCGTAATAGATCTAATTAAATCATTCAACGAGGCGGGCTCTTTATACTGTTGGCTATGCAGACGATGTAGAAATCCTCGTGGGAGAAAGTTCCAGACAGTCTTATGCGACCTCATGTAGCGGGCACTCAAAATCGTCGAACGATGGTGTTTTGAACAGGGACTGTCAGTATACACGTCAAAAACCAGACTAGTATTAATCTCGAAGAGGCGGATTATAAACAACCTCCACTTACCCAAACTACAAGGAACAACGCTCACTCTCACTAAAGAGGTACTTAGGCTATATTTTGGATGACAAACTGCTATAGAACAAACACCTAGACAACAAACTGAAGAAGGCCTGTATATACTCTGGCAGTGCAAACACTTCTTCGCAGAACCTGGGGCCTGCACCCCAAAATTACCATGTGGCACTACACTGCGGTAATACGTCCAATCATCACCTACGGCGGCGTAGTCTGATGGCCCAGAACCAAACTGATCACAGCCAAAAACAAACTGCAGCACTTACATAGGTTAGCTTGTATAGCTATAACGGGGTGCATGAAAACTACACCCACAGCGGCATTAGAGGTACTGCTACCGCCCCTAGACCAGTTCGTCCAACAAGAATTGGCCTCGGCGGCCATCAGACTAGTAGTAGTCACTCAACCTCTGGGGTGCAATAAACGGGACTCATATCGATATCGTTCAGGAAACCATCTCCTACCATCCACTGTTGGCCGCCGCCTATGACACGGTACCCAAACAGTATATCTTCTACAAAACCTATAATGTGCTGCTTGTTGAAAAACAATACGACTCGTCTGGAGTTCACGAACTGCGGATATACACTGATGGTTCAACCGATCCATCGATGGTTCGACCAGGACAGGGTCGGGCGCAGGAGTATACTTACCCGAAATAAACATTAATATATCAATAGCCTTAGGTGAACACAGTTCTATGTTCCAATTTTAAGCAGCAGACGAGCTGGCTAACAGATGGTCGGAAGGGATGGTGATTGGCCCTGGCTTAATAGCTCCAATACCTTTCATCCAGCTAAGGACAAGGCTATGCCACAGAACGCTAAAACAATACACAAATCAATGGGCAAATATGCAGTACATGCAGACAATTCTTGGAAACGGTGCCACACCCGAATGTACGCTTAACAAAGTGCCTGCTATTTTTAAACATCTATAATTATAGGCAACATCACTGGACATTGCCCACTTAACAAACATTTATATGTTTTAGGTATGACTAACTGCCCTCTTTGCAGGGGATGCCTGTTGGCTGATGTGACATCTTCACACGTTATCCTGGAATGTGAAAGTGTAGCTATATAACGGGCGAAAATCCTCAACACACCGAGGTCACTCCGAGAAGCTTGTGGAGATACTAGGGGGGGCAGGATCCTTCCAATCGGAGTTAGGCTGGCTAGATTGCTAGCTGGCGTAGTCTTCACGCACAATGGCCCGATATTTTACGGGCTAAGTGCCGAGATAAGGAGCCTACAATCAAGATCAAGTTCCAGATATACATGTAGTTTGAAAGAAAAAATTAGGAACAGATTGAAGTTAAATCTCTTTCTAAGATTTATTATTTATTTATTTTTCAATATTTTGACTGTTGTGAATAGAGTAAAAAATAATCCTGCCTGATTTTGTAACTAATCTATCAAAGGCGAAGCCGACAGAGACGGATAGGCAGCCCTTATTACGAAGGAATATCCCGTAGGATCTGAATATCCGGGAACAATACAATAATGATTTAGAAACATAATATACAGAACATACCATCGAATGTGGAATATAGATATAATTTTAGAGACGTTATGCCGGTCTGAAGTAACTTTAAGAAACCACTTGACTGCGGAAAGTGATTCGCTGCAACAAGCCACTATGGCGGGGTTTTCATTACGTATGGTAGTTGCTATCTACTCAGATACAAATATTAATTATGTTAAGAAACTAGACACAAGCCAGTTTTATATCGAGCAACTCACCTCCAAACCAAGTAAAATTGATACAAAAATCCAACAAAGCACCGCCAGTCTCATGTTTAGTCTATGCTTATAGTATATAGTTTAGAGTCTATCTCGCGATCGTATCTACATGACTATATATTGCGCAGATAGAAATTACGCTTTATATAGAAATGGGTGTGTGTGTAAGTGTGTGTTATATTTAAAACGTTGTGTCATGAAATGTTACCAAGAATTGTCGAAGATGTATGTTTTATCACGTAATAAGATAAATATCTTTTATCAAACATTTGTAATTGACTGTAATATCGACTGCTATTTATTGTACGCAATTGAGATGACAATCGCTTTCTTATATTAATCTTTTTTCTTGTTCACTTCCTACTTTATCTAGGTTTAACAGTGATGTATTAAAATACGATTACAATTCACGTGTTATGTTTATTTTTATTGTCATTTGTTTATACGTACCTAAAAATGTAATAAATAATTGTACTTCAACAATTATGTAACTTATCTCGAATAACGAAGTCAATTTAATTTCACTAGCAGCAGCTATAGCTCAGTCGGGAGTGGTAGGGACTGCTGAGATGAAATTCGCAGGTTCGAAACCAGCTTCAAGAGCATACATCTCTGACATTTTTGAATTATGTGTGTATTCATTATGATTATCGCTTGCTTTAACGGTGTAGGAAACATCGTCAGGAAACCTTCACACCTGCACCTTAATTCAGAACATTTGGGTATTTTAATTAACCACTGTTTGATTGGATACCGTTTCCGAATCGAACGTCACATTTCGTGCTTTTCAAAACTAGCATTCGTTCCCATTCAATTCGATTCGAAGAGCTTCAGCTACGAGAGCGGTGTCGTTGCGATAACTTATTGTAGTTACGAAGTTAGTTTTAATTAAAAAAAACTAAATTAATACACTAATTAAATAAATACTTATTTACTCATTATTAATCTCAATATCAAAATGAAACAGATTTTTGAATGTGGTCGCAGTAAATTATGTGAGCCTGGTCGATTGGTCACGTTCCACTTAAAAAGGTAGGCATAAGTGTAACCAGTACTATTTCGCCAAACGTATTTCCGTCCCATGATGTGATAGGGGGCGAGCCTATCGCCATACCGGGCTCAATTCCAGACTCCAGGTCGATACTGAGCATTTTGTGATAGAAAAACCTAATATAATTTGACCCAAACGAACCCGACCCGGGATCGAACTCGGGACCGGCGTACCGCGTACGCAATACAACTACGCCACCGAGGCAGTCGAGGCAGTGATATAAAAAACTGTGATTAAAATAAAGCCGTCGGTAAAAACATGTTTATAAAGGGAAAATTGTTTTATTATTGCTTGTTATGTTGGTATTTTTATATGCTTACATTTTAATTCTTTGTTATCGGTTAAATTAACGGGAAACAACAATAAGTTGGAAAACCCTGTCATTTATATATATGTTTTTTTTATTAAAAATAATGTCTGTGGTAGAATATAATTTATATTAAAATTATGTACTGTATACCCTTTATTTTAAAAGGCTTTTTTAAATTATTAAAGTTACATTTAAAAAAGACAAAACATTTAAAAATATAAAGCAATACCCTCCGAATGGCGAGGCCTAGGGCCCAAAAAAAAATTGTAAAACTATTGTAATGGTTATTTATTATATACTTACTCTTTACTCTTTGGACGTTGCGAACTTCGTAACTTCGTTTAGAGTTTATAGAATATAGGCCCAGCTTCGGACTGTATGCTGATTGGCCCTCTTTATTGTGGAATTTATCTGGAAAATTAAACTAGTATAGACTTTTGACTTTCGACCATTGACTTTTTCCGATGGGGCAGAAAGGTTCTGGAATGGATGCCAAGTACTGACAAGCGCAGCGTTGGACGTCCGTTACAAGGTAGACAGACGACCTGATAAAGGTCGCAAGAAGTCGCTGGATGCAAGCCGCTTCCAACAGGTCGGTCTAGCAAGACTTTGGGGAGGCCTATGTTCAGCAGTGAACGTCCTGTTGCTGATGATGATGATGATAATAGACTTTTCCCTCAAATATTTGTTATTCTAGACATTTTTGTGGTAGGTTACCTGTATCGTGGGTATCAGGAACTACGAGGGGCATGCGGTCCCACAACACCCAGACCCGAAACAAATATTAGTGGATCACAACACTTGTCTCAGTGCGAGAATCGATCCCACGGCCTCTCACTTCGCAGCCAGCTACTCGCCCACTGCACCACGGAGGCTGTAAATATCGCGGCCAATTTAAACAGAAAAATAGTAAAACAAGCAAAACGACCATACGCGCTGAATCGAGAACGTTATCTTTTAGAAGTTATATAAAAATGATTTTAAATATTACATTGAAAGTACTGCAGTATAAACGAAATGTATTGTAGAAAATTTATATAAAAGAAAGAATGCATGTTAACAATTCATTTTACATAGAACTGTGGAGGTTGTATCGCGTTTACGACTGACGTTACGGGTCGTCTGAGAGACGTACTTAGGGACAAACGATAAATTCTACTCATCCTTCACATACACAAGCTTGAAGTCTGCACAAATAATACAAGGTTATTCAACTGTCGTTGTCGGTTTAGTGACAGCATACTAACACTGAGAACCAGCCAGATCCTGGTATCAATTCCCAGGTCGGGCAATTAGTACAGTCTGTGTTTGAGTGTTCGATCGCTCGCCTGATGGCAAGCGCTACCTACGCCTTTCTAGAATCAGAAGGAACACCACACAAAACTTTAGATTACAAAGCACTGCCTGGAACTAGACTGCGTTCGTCATCGCGAGACTTAGTAGTTACGTCTCACAGTGCCCAGATTTCACTGGTTTGAATGCCCTTCAAACTACAACACAACAGTCTTCCTCACTCATTTGGCAGAGTTGTGCATAGTTACAATACATAAAAATGTAGTATTGAAATAAAACTAATTTAAACAGATTTTATTTTAATTTTGGTTTTTAAGCTATTTATTTTAATTTTGGTCCCGACGTTTCGAAAGCTTTTCAGCCTTCGCGGTCACAGGGTGGACTGACCGCGAATACCCAATAAAACCGTGATAACAAAAAAAGTTTTATTTCAATGAGTAACGCGTATGCGGATGAAATCAAAATGTAGTATTTTTTTTATAGCATTGGCCGGCAAACGAGCTAGTGGTTCACCTGATGGTAAGTGATCTCCACCGCTCATGTACGCCCACCACCAGAAGAATGATGGGCGCGTTGCCGACCTTAAAGGAAAGGGATAATTAGGGATTGGGAGGGGGGGGATTTAGGCTTCCGGATATCTCACTCACCGTACGAAACGCAGCAGCAAGCCGCTACTTTACGTCGGTTTTCTGTAAGACAGTGGTAACGACCCGGTCGAGTCAGCCTATTCATGCCGAAGACAAAACTGTCTACAGCGTGGCTCTACCACCAATAGTATATTTATAACGTCAGAAGTGAATTTCCGTAACAGGTGTCAGACATACAAGAAATGTAGATGAGATAGACGTACTAGTGTCATAGACAGATAGCATTACGTCCGAGATCAAAGGAAACAGGGGAACTTGATTGATGGCAGTTTTTATTAAAAGGGAGTTGAAGCGTTTTTTGTTTTGGGACGGGATTTTTTTCAATGACCTAGTTGGATAGGGTCCGCTGAAATTGCGGATTTAATATTGAATACCAGTGTAGACGTTTTACATTTTTACGTTTTTATTTACAAATAGTAGCTACCATTTGTTTCCATACTTTTTTCATCCATAATATTTTCTAGTGCAGTAATGCATAAGCTTTTATTTGATTGGTTAAATACGCTTATTTTTTTTAAATTAAATTAATTCGTCTTAAGACACTCTAGTATTATTTAAAACTAGCTTTTGCTCGCGGCTCCGCCCACGTGATCAAACAAACAATCAAACTCTACAGCTTTATAATATTAGTATAGATTTGGGTAGCTTAGCAACGGAAGCCTTCAAATAATATTATTTGGGTAGCTTAGCAACGGAAGCCTTCAAATATGAATAATTTTCCCCGTTTTTGCAACATTTTTCACTGATGCTTCGCTTCTAATGGTCGCAGCGTAATGTTATCCTAAAGCCTTCCTCGATAAATGGACTATCCAACACAAAAATAATTTTTCAATTCGAACCAGTAGTTCCTGAGATTAGCGCGTTCAAACAAACAATCAAACTCTACAGCTTTATTATTAGTAGAGATTAAAATTACATTACATTACTGGGTATTATGAGACTTAACATCTTATGTCTCGGGGTGACGAGCGCAGTTCAGTGACATGCAGTGCTTTGTAATTTAAAGTTCTGTGTGGTGTTGCTTCTGTGTATGGGCAGGCGTGGGCGCTTACCACCAGGCGAGCGCCTTGCTCGTCTCGTCATTTAATCGGTCGTGTATTATATAGTCCTTCTGTTGTGCACGGACCTGCTCTACTAACAGGAGGCCTTAGCCTGCCATGCTAATCTAATGTGGGTTGGTACGTACCTATCTAATCATAAAAGTTTTATATTTTAGAGTTAATATCTAGGCAAATAATTATGATAAAGCCTATATAGGTCCTAGAGAACTATTATCAGCGTCGACACTGCAACTAACGATGATAATTCATGAACGCTCTCGCTTTAATAGTTACTAAGTACTGACGCGTTCGGCGTGCGGTTCAACACGATTTCATAACATCGGAACTTACTTAATGGCTTCATCTCTAGTTCTAGCTTCGCATAGGGAAATTAATACATTATTTTCTATGAAGCCTTGTGTCTTTTTTATTATTTTTATCTTAGCACGGGAAAGTGACTACACTGCAGCTGGTAGTCGGGTCGTTGTGAGATGTTGCCTTCATCATCCTTGACGGCAGATGAATGCCTGATATGACACCATATACCTACACAGGCTGATACCGGAACATGACTTGCCGATAGGAAGCATAATGATGGGGTTTTCACCTTGTGTGTATGGCGTAAATTATGTTCAACTTTTGCTGATGTTGGTAGTAAGAATGAGTTAATGAAAAGTAAAAAAAAAAATCACACGCAGCACAAACAAAATAACCCACCGAATTGAGGACCTTTCTTTATTTATTCTTTATTAACCTCCTCCTTTTTGAAGACTATTAAAAAATAAAACATATTCATAATATTTTATAGTAATCTAATAGTTTTGTGTCTCATATCGTAATATGCACAATATTACAACTGGGTGTATTAAAAAAACTCTTACTTCTACGTACTACAAGCATACAATAAATAAATCGCCATTCTTTCCAGCCTGTTTATGCCTCATGTTTCAAAACCAAAATAAATATTTCCTTACAAAATAAATTACTACCTATCAGTCTTCACAATTTTCATCATCATCATCATCGTCATTGCTTGGATTATCACTTAGTATTATAGGATTATTTGTCGGAACAGGTATAGGGAACGGAATATAAACGTTATCCGAATTGTCGCAAGAAGAACAGCAGCAACCCCCACAACCCCCACATCCTCTGCAGCTAGTGAGCAGATTCATCATAAGAGAAGGAAGCCAGTTCTTTAAACTTGATCCTGACTTCACAATTATAATCGGGGCAGTTGCGAGAGGAGTGTCAGGCATTGGCATAGGTGCTGGTTTATCAGGATAATTTATTGGCACATTTATAGGCAAATGCTGAGAATTATCAGTTCCATATGGGACTGGTGCATATGAATATGTAGTAGAAGACGCTACAGATTCTGAAGCTGTTTGTACTGGTGATACTGAAGGCAAAACTGTTACTTGGTAGCCCGATTGAGGTATATTTACATCAGATATCATTGGCTCGAAAAGACAATTCTGCATTGGATACTGTGGTACCGTTGGAATGACTATAGCAGTTCCAGGGGATAAAAAATTAGGATAGATTAGTGGAGTCTGCAACGATGAAACTTGTGGAGAAACTTCAGGTAAAACAGGAGCTGACTGACAATTATCAACTTGTATGAAGCCCTGCTGAGGTAAAGGAATTACTGTTGCGGACGTAGGTCTGGGTGGAAACAACTGTTGTTGCATATTTGCAGGTGGTAGATATACCTCAGGTAAGACATGGCTAGGTAGATTGTTATCGGTAAGAGTATATAGTTGTTGCATTGGTATAACTTGATTTCCTAGTGTAAATGGACAACCCGTGGGTATTAATCCTGGTGAAATTGGTTGAATCGGTGTAACAGATGGTATAGAACGTACTGAAGCCGTGTCTGGTAATGGTAATGATGGTGCAGTTGTTAGACCCGGACATAACGGGCTGAATACTGTAGGTCCTTGTGGGCTGTATAAAAACGGTGGCGGTAACGTCAATGATGAGATAACTTGCGAAGACCCTGACGAAGGTGAAACTGGTGTTCCGATTCCATCTTGTAATATCCCTCGTGGGCCTTCTGGTACGCCCGTCTTGAGAAATGCCGTGATATCAGGACAAATGCCATTGGCTCTTGGTGTAGTCAGTACAGTGGTTGGCGTTTGAGTTGACGGTACTGGATTTATGTCCTTCTGACTCCGAAGTGACAATCCTAATTGTACATTTTGACTGAAGACCGCTACATTCTGAAAAGTTAAATGTTGAATTATTTTAAATGATGTTTCGTGGTGGCATGAATATTCATTTCTTATAGTAATAAATATTAATGTGATACATTTACCTCCAAAGTAAATACAACAAAAATAAAAAGGACACGTCTCCATAGATACTCCATTACCAACTATAATACATGATTTTTTAAATTTACTTAATATACCTTTCATAATCAATGCACGTTACGTACAAATTTTATCGATCTGATATTTCACACTGTTTATTATCACTTTACCATCAAATCTTATAACAGAGATTACAGACGTACGAATGTCCATGTTGCGAAACTCCAGATAGTCGGATGTCTATTCATTGTAAATTAGCAATATCTGAAAAATAATAGTTTTCTTGTGTTGAATTAACCAACCTTTATAAGTACCTTCAGATGACCAAAGAATGCATTCACATTTGCGACATTCTGGGTCGGGGAATTGTAATTTGTGTTACAGTTTTTAATAAAAAAATCATACACGAGTTTTGAGGTACATATGTGCCCGATACGGCATTAGACTCATCTATCGCATTATGAGACGGAAATAATCTCGGTAAAACCTAGCACTAGTTGCATCTCTGCCTACTCCATCGAGGATATTGGCGAGAATTTATATAGTTTTTATGTGCGTCTCATTTAGGTAATAAGATTTTTTCTACCAAGAATAGCAAACGTGTTCTCTCCTTATGCCAATCTGTAACTAAACTCTGAGAGGATAAAACCAAGTCTAATACTAGGGTTACCAGACGTCAGGATTTGTCCTTACGTGACAAGATTTTTAGACACTTGTCAGGATTCCGACCGGACTTTGAAAATGTCAGGGTTTTTGAATTTATAATGAACACTTATAATGAAAAAAAATATACATATATTAAGTAACTTTTCTCTTCTCTGGGGAACATCAGCCTAATATGAATACAACAATAATACATGTGATAGGTAACACGCGCTTGTGGCAAAAACACGACTCTTTTGTAGAAATCAGGCCTTTTATCACGATTTTTTTTTTATTCTGGTAAACCTACCTAACACCTAAAGATGACCCTGTGAAGTAGCTAGCCAATTCATCTGTAATTATATGGTTAGAAATTGGCTGTAAAAATTTCATTTAAAATGTAACATCGAACCGCAAACTAATTACGTACAATATAATCTGTGTAATGAATTTCCCTGAGCCAGTTTGCCGTCGGGCCTAGAAATTAATATCAACCTCATTCACAGTAATTACCCAAAATAAAAAGATAGTATTTAATTTGGTATTCGCAACATCCTTATTTATTAAAATATTTTTGTTACAGGTAAACTAAGAGACTATTTTACCAGCTGAATTAAGTTAAAGGTGCGGTAAGTGGTTAGTGGTTGGGAGTAAACGACTTTAAGAGTTCTCTAGACTAAGTAATGAATTTCGAAAGGTAATTACTCAAGGAGATGAAACTATTTAGATATTTGTTATCAATGTATTATTTTAAAGCATTTTTGTATGCTGCTAGTGGAGTATGATGTATTATAGAGGGTAAAATGACGAAACGAATCATAATACATTGTGCCTTTAATGTGAGATTTTCGATATCTGTCATGTCGTCCGACACCTATCGCATTACAAACAAAATCTTGCAAGACGGCGTTGATAGACCATAGAAACCTTTAGAAAAGCACGTTGTCATTTATTTTGTCCACTTTCGATCCACATTTATTAATAAGTCACTAATAAATAATTGATCATAGGCGTAATATCGGAAGATCGTTATCATACGAATGCTGTTTTTTTTGTGGCCATAATGTGATTTATCCAATGATTTATCAGCCACCGCCCAATATCCAAAAAGGCAGTCGAATGAGGTTCTTTCCATAAACGTACATTATGACTAAAAACAACTGCCATAGGTGGTTGCGAAAATCTTGAATGAGACAATTCGTATGAGTGAGCGTAAATGTCGATTTTGGGATACCGTGAATGGGTGGTTTTGGCAAACTGATATATGCAGAGAAAATTCCACGAAGACGTAGAATTTCTTTTCTCTTATATTTATGGCTTCACACTATTAAGCATTTCGCCATTGACAAGTATTTACTTTAATTTCAATTCTTCACAAGAACCATAGAGCATCGAAGCAAATGAGGCTGATTTCAAGATCTTGTCGGAGTTTTGATATCAATTCTTTCCAGAATAATGCTACATAAACGAGGTAATCGGAAAAAAACGTATGGCACAAAGAGGACAAATAATAGGATTGTAATTGAGGGTGTCTTCTTTCATTGTAATGGAACGGATATGAGCTTCCGCGCTGTGGATATTTTTATGGGCGCTCGTGAATACGCTAAGGATAACAGCGTGGCCCCTTACGGCCAATGCGGGCAAAGTAAACAACTGCGCTTCCTAGGGAGGGACGCTTGATTACATTTAGAATTTTGGTTTTTAAATGGTAGATAGTGTGTTGGTGTTTTTTAGTGTCACGCAGCAATGCAATGGAACAACGTATCGCCATGATTTTCTACCGATTTCAAAAAGAAGGAGGTTCTCAATTCGTCTGTATCTTTATAGCAGACTGGCAAACAGGCTAGTGGGTCATCTAATGGTAAGTCATCTCTAGGGCCCGCTAACGTCGCCAATACCCATGAATTTTATTGTAGGTGTTCAGGCAATTGAAATTACTTATCATCAGGTGACCCACTTCGTTGATTACTCTATTGTTGATTGATCTACCTCTGCTACAAAGGATCCACGGATGTATTATTATGTGTACTGACTTATGGTAGTGCAGTGCATTTTTGGTAAACAGCTAGTTTACGTCCCTCGCACGGGAAGTGAGTTGGAAGTATTAAAGTCGCGGTGAGGTAACGACGTCCTTCCTTTATCGACGAATGATTGATGACGAACACGTTCGTTTAGTAAAGCACAAATTACATTACAGAATCGTTTTCTGTACTTTGTATTGATAGGTATTTTTTATCCTGGCAAGGCAAAGTAAAGCAAAGCAGCGATAGCTCAGCGGGGAGTGGTATGGACTGTCGAGACGAAAGTCGCAGGTTCGAAACCAGCCCCAAGAGCATACGTTACGTGTATATTCATTTTTAATTATCGCTTGCTTTAACGGTGAAGGAAACATCGTGAGGAAACCTGCATACCTGAGAATTCGATAAGATTTTTCGAAGGTATGTGAAGTCTGTCAACCCGCATTAGGCCAGCGTGGTTGACTAAGGCCTGATCCCTCTCATTCAGTAGAGGAGGCCCGTGCCCAGCAGTGGGACGAATATAATATATAGGGCTAATAAAAAAATAAAAAAGGCAAAGTGACTACAGTGGACCTGATAGTTCAGTCCATAGGTACATAATGTCAACCGTCAAAAGAAATTGGGTCCCTCGATGGCCGACAGAATCATGCCTGAAGTTACTTGATATACAATAGCCGATGGAACGCGACTGGCCTGCACGAGTCACTGTCGCCATCCTTTCGGGTACAAAAACATCAGGCAAGTAGTTACCCGGAATAAATATTTTTGGATCCAATATACATTTGTCTCGATTCTGGATCTAACCCGCGGTCTCTCATTTCCTAACCATCTACTTACCAGCCGCACTATGGCGGTTGAAATAATGAATATGTTTTAATTATTACATTTCCGAATCACATAATCTATGAAATCACATAATCTATGAGAATATCATTTATCATCTGAGATGTTTAGGATGATCTTAAACAACTCATCGCAAGATTTTCTATTTTCTTCTTTATGTAATAATGTGATAGTAATTTGGCATGGTATGTTGTGAAATATGCAACCAAGGCAGGGCTACAGCGACTCGTGGTGCGGGACGCCAGATAGCGAAATGTCTGCTTCGTCAGAAATTGTATGGAAACAGTCGCGTCGCGGGATCTTATCTCGATCGTATACATCAAAACGTACTTATACAATTGTATTCAAGCAGACGTGTCGCTGTCGCGCGTCGCGTGCTGCAATCTCAGTCGCGTACCTGAAAACGTGTCCTTAAATGGGTCTCTCGTAAGCGAGTGTTTATCTTTTATATTGCCAACCCGAGTCCTAAAACAACATTACATGCAAGCTCATCCAATGCCAGATAATGCCATAACCTTCAAATAAATAAATACACCCATCAGTCACATACATAGTCCTGACCCCACAGTAAGATACGAGTCTTGTGTCGTGGGTATCAGGAACTACGAGAGACTTGCGGTCTCACAACACCCAGACCCCGAGACAAATATCTGTGGATCACACAAATGTTTGTCTCGGTGCGGGGTTCGAACCCGCGGCCTCTCGTTTCACAGCCGGCTACTCGCCCGCTGCGCCACGGAGGCTGTCAAACCTTTGCAAGTCTTGACGAACATTTTCATTCAAAAGAACCATATTATATAGAACCGATACTCTGCAAGAACATAATGTTTAGCGTGTGACTCACGAGTGATAGCGGCCGTTGCCCCGAGTTACCTGCGTGTTATCAGTCGCACGCGCCTTATCAGGATCACCAGTTGAGAAACGCGCGCCACCGAGGACGGCTGCGTTGTGTTGGTTGTGCAACACATCAGGAGGCACGTGCACTAAGTACCTATTTTTCATTCTTTGTTATACATGATTTGTTATGAAGTTTTTATTTGATGATAATATTTTTTCTTTATCTTCGTATTTGTCTCGGGATGATCGGTGTCGTGTAGTGCCATACAATACATTATCTCACGCTTTTCTCTACGAAGGTTTTTTTTTATTTAATTGAAACCAGCAAGTCGCTTGCCTGATGGTATTCTACACAGAAGTTTGAATTATTAAGCGGTGCATGGCTTGACTGCGCCCGTCACCACGAGACAAAAATGTTAAGTCTCGTAATGCCCAGTAATGTCATTGGCTTTAATGTTCTTCAAACCGAAACACAACAAGGCTTAAACACTGCTGCTTGGCGGAAGAAGTAGACAAAGCGATGGTACCAACCTAGACGGCCTCTCGCACATGAGGGACTTACCACACCTACAGGCACAAACAAAGGGGTCCATACTATAATACCCCTCTTTTAGGTCGGGGATTAAAAAGTGAAACATCGCATATTGAAAAACATAAACCCCGGAATTCCCGGACAGAGTTAGCATATTTCGTAGTCAGCAATTTCTATTCCGAAATCAATTTCAATAGGATTGGCTGACATGGCGATCCATCGACCTTTATATGCCTATATAAAAAGTGGTTAAACCTAGTGGCTCTCCGTGCCTCGGAGAACAGAATATCCATAGAGCTAATAAACATTGTAAAAGAGAAACGGTTTTGAAAGACACGTCCAGACAGAGCGACGACCTAAGATAGACGTTGGCAACTATACACTATAATAAAATTAATAGTTTGTCCATGAATAGGGATGACATCCGAACAAAGAGATGAGATGCAATGTGCAAAAGTAATAAACAGAGACAGGTGTGTGGCCGTGTCCTCATTTCTATTTCCTTTGCCTCTATGTTGATGAGAATTGATTTGTAGATCTGTATACAAAATGGCGGATTTGACATAATTTTCTTTGTTAAACCACTATAAAATTCTACGAAAAATTCGCTCTTAGATTAGTCATGTTGATTGACATTTCAATAATATTGGATCTATTTTGTAAGAGCTCTCTTAAACTTAAAGAACATGAGATAAAAGTATAATAATTCCTTTTTTTTTTGTTATTCCACATTCTGTTAATTGCCAATATGTTTCTTTTTGTCATAAAGTGCGTTTGTGAATAAAAAAAAATACCCCGAGTCAGATGAACAAGTTACCTAATCTTTGCATGTTTTATATCTACGCAGTCAGCGAAGTGTATATTTATTCATAAACAATTTCTTGAAGAACACAACAAAGTTGGCACAAACTTAATTTTCGCTAGAACTAAATTAATATCTTTTCTTCGGCGAAACTTTTTACCTTCGCAGTTTTGCATAAAGTTAAACTTTAAATTGGAGCGTCCTCCAAAATAACTTTGTAATAACATTATCTGGTCTTATTTTTCATCAATTGTTATTTAATCGACGTTTATGTCCCTTTTGACTTTTTAGTAATTTATAATACGAGAACGATTTGTGATAGTTATTTTGATGTGAATAAATTAGAAGTCTTATACTGTTAATGGTCGGTGATTCATAATCAACACTAATATTATAAACAGGAATGATTTGTATTTTTGTAAGTAACGAATAAACTTAAAAACTACTAGACCGATTTAAAAAAATCTTTTGCCGTTAGAAAGCTACATAATCACTGAGTAACATAGGCTACTTTTTATCCCGGAAAAAGAAGATAACGCGGGCGGAGCCGCGAGGAAAAGGTAGTTAGTTATCATTTTAATTTTGATATCATCTATGTCTATGTTAGTTGCGTGCGCTTTATGATAACTTAAAATCAATGATTTCATATTATGTACTCCAATACGTAGATACTCCAATAGTTTCCACAAAACGTGACCAAACCACCTTCACATTTCTGAAGATTTTCTGTCTGTCGTATTAACTCAAATATACTAAGTATTCATATCAAATGAACCGTTAAACATAATATATGCATACCATGTGGGTAATATAATCGGAATCATTATAACTTCTAAAGGTAAAGTTAGAAAGTTTCTCCATATACGGCGCGTTCGACGGATTCGAACTCGGGAGCAAATTTTGATTAATGCTTTATAAGCACGGCAATACATGTTGGCTAAATTAAAAAGTTACTGTTATCAATCGTTTCCTTTGATGTTAATTTAATTTTTCATTATATATGATTGAGTTTGAGTGGTAGAGCCACGCTGTAGACAGTTTTGTTTACATCATGTTTGGGCCGGCTGGACCGGGTCCACTGTCTCAGAGGAAACCGACGTAATATGGCGGTTTGCTGCTGTATTCATTCAGTACGTGAGATATCCGGAAGTCCAAATTCCCCTCCCCTTCACAATACCCTAATTATCAATTTCCTTTAGGGTTTGCAATGCGCCCATAAATCATCTGGTATTGTGGGCGTATGCCGTATATGGATGGTGGAGACCATTTACCATCAGGTGCCCCACTTGCTGGTTAGTCGCCTTATGCTTTAAAAAAAATGTTTTTTTACAGAGGTATAGGTACGCGAGGCCGTCTAGTCTAGTACCGCCACTTTATCTACTTCTGCCACAAAGAACTGTTGTGTTTCAGTTGTAGCCAGTGCAATGGCTGACCATTATAATAATTAACTTCTTATGTCTGAGGATGATGAGCGCAGCGCACTGCAGTGGTTTGTAAATCAATTATCTTTGTGATATTGTTTTTCTTTATGGGCAGGTGAGACACTATAAGACGGCGAACCGCTCAGTTCATTAATTCAGAAAAAAACAACTCATCTTTTTACTCTACATCTGCCAATTTTCACTATATTACCCGATTAGTATCGCGGCCCATGAAAGTTTCAATTCCAGTATCCATTTCGTCCAAAGGTACAACTTTTAACCTCGCTGAAGTTAAAGTCAAAACTTTAACACCGCTACTCTGAAATAGGGTTGCCAAATGTATTATTAAATTTGGATACGTTTTGTGTATTTATTAAATACGTCGAATTAGTATTTCGTTTAACAAATACAAAAAAAATATCTAAGTTTATTCTATTAACGAGGATATTTGTATGTGATAGATGTTACTTATACACTTTTGTCTCCAGAAAAGGCCGGCTTACCGGGTGCTTACCACTGTCTCACAGAAAACCGACGTGAAGTCTGTTGATGTTGTTTGAACTGAGTGCAAATATCCAGAGGCACAATTCCCTCCTCCCCTTCCCAATTCCTTAATTGTCCCTTGTCTTTAAGGTTTCATGATTACTCTGCGTTTGTGGGTGTTTAGGGGCGGTAGAGATAACTTACAATCAGATGACCTACTTGATTGTTCACCGGGTACTCCTATAAAAGAAAATTACAAAAGTTTTTTCTTTTGAAGTTTGTTATAATAATAACACTTTCACTTTTTGTTGGGGTCCAGATCCCGAAGGCGACGTTGTTAGATATAGCACGCGTTGTGAGGATGAACTCACTCTGGGGTACCAATCACTGGTGGCTTGGGTCCTAGACCTCGCCATTTGACAGTGAACAATTGTTTATTTTTAAATGTATTTTAATTTTGTTTTTAAATAATTTTAACGTCCTAATTGCGGACCAGTTCACATAAATAAAAAGAAACTGGCTTAAAAGACACATATCCAGCCGTGAAAATTAAAAATAAATACCGTCATTTTACCCGTTTGTCTAAGTGGTAGTATAAAACACACCCTGCCGTACCGCATTAAGGTTAAATGTCGCGTGAGCAGTCGCAATACTGCATTGGTGCAGTGCGCCCTTGACCGAAGCGAAGTGGCTTCGTTAAAAGCCTTCGAATTAAATATGAAATTTCATATACCAACGTCGTTGAATGGTTGGTTGTAATGATTGAGTGCTAGATTGAAAGTGAAAATGCGACTTAGATGCTACTATAATAATGGAAGTAAAGAAAAGAAAGACTTTGAACATCCCGATTGTATCTTTTTGTATATTTTTTAACCCCCGACAAAAAGAGGGAAGTTATAATTTTACCCCCTATGTCTGTCTGTCTGTTTCTGATTGACGCTGGGGGTTTAATAACGTTTAGGTTATTTTTCGAACTTTGTATGTATCTTTTTTTACTTTCTCTTAGTATAATATTGCTTGTAGAACTTCTAGTGAGATTAGTTTGTATATTTATTCATATTAATTTGTGACACTAGCCGAATATGCTTCGTGATCATAGTCCTAAAAATCCGTCAAGTGTTAGTAGGACTCAGGCACTGAGGGTGTCGTACCCATAAACTATTTTTTTTTACTTTTTCCTATTATGATATCCGTATTAATAACACCATTTTCAGTTTTAGTCAGCCACTTATTATGGTTCTAAAGATAAAGCCCTTCAGTTCTAGGACAGACATACAGACAAGGCGTAGGCTCTGTAATCGATATTATGCAATCGCAAATTGTTTGCGATGCAGCAACGATTCAACCCTCTGGGTTTCGGAACAATGCAAGCGTCTCATACAAAATGCATGGAAACTGCTCATTTTTGTGCCCTACATTATTGTTATGAAACCATTCTCCACGGGCTTGAATATGTATTTATATTTCCTATAAAACCACCTAAGTACATATAAATATCGGTTTAATATATTTTTGATTATGTGGGAAATTTAGACCTCATACGCTCGACGAACTTTCTTCACATGCGATATCATAAAAAAATACGAGTGAAGTTATCCTCCAAGGCTGGATTTTATATCTTCTTCAACTTCTTCTTATATTTAAAAATCAAATGCGCTTCGTTGGTCTTGCAAAAGTACCTAAACGGTTGCACCTATTCGATGTTTTATTTTATATGTTGTGAGTGAAACCGCGCCGGAAACCTAGTCAAATATAACTATGTTTCTCATAAAAAAAAATGATTTTACCGTTCATCGTTTTATGGGATTGAAATTCAACAAACATTATATCAATATAGTTTAGCTAGTAAATATTCAATTTTTTTTTGTAAGCTATGCAATATAATTATCGATAGCGTGTTATATCAGTGAGGACTGATTGCTCACTGCTCTAATCGCCCAACGGTCTAGTTGCAACCTGCTTGCGGCTGCGGCTGAGAAATCATGAAATTCTCGGTTCAAATCCTGTGTGGGGAAATGACAATTTGTGTTTGAGTTATCTAGGGTTGGTAGTTGTGACCGATATGGCGTTGAGCTCGCCCGCTATCACATGAGATAGAAATACGGTGAACTATGGGTATAGTTCAACCTCTGCCTACACCTTCGGAGACATAAGCGTAAACCTATGTTATGTTAGAATAACTATCAAAACATACGAATATTATTCAGAAGTTCTAATAAAACGAAACATATGCATATATCTCATAACACCGATCAAAAGCTATAAATTCCCAAAATCGTCAAAATTCTAGTACCGCTACTTACACTGAAATGCGAAACCGTCGCGCTATATTTACGAAAGCAATATTTGATGGGACTTTATTTGCACAGAAAATGTGTTGTAAAAAAAATGAAATGTTTACAAGTCGACGACTTTGCTTTGAAAAATAACTCGTTTTACGACGTCATTGCGAGAACCTTCATAAACGCGCTTTGAGTCCTGAAAACTGCGTGCCACTTGGGAGATAATTTTATGTTAACCTATGGCAACATTGTTGTTTATGACAACCCGTGACCAATGGTGTCGCCCGTTTACTAAAAGGTCGTTAAATGAATAACCTTAATTTTGAGTAATGTTCAAAAACGTGGGAAACTATTCCTATAAAAATTAATGATTTGTCATAATTTTTACGAAACATTGCTGACCGATTTTTTTTATATTTCCTCCTAAAATTTCGTGATAAATCGTAGACCCTCTAGGCGTTTTATGAACACTCTTTCCAAAATCTGTAATCACAAGCATTGCGTAACTTGCAATGCTATTAAAATCCCCTCAAATTATTTATAGATTACCCTTTGCCATCCTTGAAGAAAAATGTAAAAATGGCGGTCGAATCGAACCTGTGCCATAAATTACATCTAAAATACCTGAATACGACGAACTATTTGGTTTAAGGACGTAGTTATTATGTCATTAAGAAATACCGAACCTTACTTGACTGCGAAAATTACACGCTCGTATGTTGTTATTTACTAAGCTACCTATATAAGCTAATACTTTTAAAGAATGTCTTAACTCGAAACCTTTGACTTATAGGGCCTTACTTATATACTTTGCTTAAGCAGTGATTAATAAATTAAACACGCTTTTGTCTTTCGTTGTCAATGCAATTGATAAAGTTGCTAGAGAGATACAAAACAGTCTTAAAGTAATCAGTGCTTGAATAACATTTATTAAGAGGCCCAAAGTGCTTACGCACGGCATCCTATTCGAATCAGACTATAATCCAAACTGTTTATATTCTCGATTTCGGAAAGCTGATTTTCGTGCAATGCTCATACAAATAAGTAAGTACTACAGCTACCTAGGATCGACTGCGAAATGGTGGGCTTTCCGATATATTCTTCTTCTTCGTCGTTACGCTCTTGACAGAGCGGTCGTGGTCACGATGATTCGTGTCGAAATGATGATGTTGTTGCTCGCCGCACGATTTCTCTCCATCTGTCTCTGTCAGACGCCAATCTGGTGCATTCATTGACGGGGCCTCCCACCGCTGCTTTAGTTTGGTCAGTCCACCTCATTGATGCCCTACCACGAGGTCTATTCCCGTTTACTCTGCCCTGAACGATTAGACGCTCTATGGAGTCATTATTTCGCCGCGAGACATGACCGAAGAACTTGAGTATACGGAACTGTACTAACTCGGATAGACGCTGCTTGATGCCGAGTTCTTGGAGTATGGAGTGGTTTGTGCGGAATTCGGTCCACGATACCCCAAGCATTCTTCTCCAGCACCACATCTCTAGGGCATCCACCTTTTTCTTTTCCAGTTCTCGTAACGTCCATGTTTCAGCTGCGTATAAAAATATGGGAAATATAAGTGCCCGAACGAGCCTGGTCTTAGTGGCCTTTGTTATGTTGCGATTCCTCCATATTTTCTTAAGTTTGTCCATTGCCCCTCTAGCCATCGCCATGCGTCGTTTTACCTCATTTACGCTTCCACCATTGTTTGTGACCAAAGAACCCAGATAAACATACGATTGAACCACGTCGCAATTGGCGATCTGTTTTACGCCTGGTACATTGTCATTAGCGCGGTCGACAATCATAACCTTGGTCTTATTCCGGTTGATCTTCAAACCAAATGTGAGACTTACGCGTTCCATCTTGAGCAGTAGTTCCTCCATGTGGCTTGCACTAGTCGCAAATAAGGTCGTGTCATCGGCATAGCGCAGGTTTGCAATTTTATAACCACCAATCGCAACGCCATCGGTCCAGTCCTCGAGAGTAATTCGCATCGCAAGCTCAGTGTAGATGTTAAATAGGAGTGGTGATATGATACATCCCTGACGGACACCCGCACTGGGATGAAAACCATCTGAAAGGAGGTCATCCGTTCGAACCGAAGCAGTTCCTTCTTCATAGAGACATCTGAGAAGGTGCACGAGATGTTTTGGTGTGCCCATTTCAAGAAGTGTCTTCCACAAAGTTGGCCATTTCACAGAGTCAAACGCCTTTGAGAAGTCAACAAAGCATATGTAGGTCGGCTTATTGAATTCTCTAGCCTTCTCGATGATTTGACGAACTATGAGAATTTGTTCTCTGGTTCCTTTTCCCTTCACAAACCCAGCTTGCTCTTGCGCGATTTTTCGTGTCAAGTAAGCTTTCAGTCGCTCATTCAGAATGTGTAGCAGAATTTTGCTGGCATGACTGATTAGTGCAATAAGCCGGTAGTTGCCACACTTCTTGGTTGAACCTTTTTTATGTAGAGGAAGGAAAATCGTGTGGGTCCATTCCGTTGGCCATTTTCCTGACACCCATATCTTATTGCAGATGGATTGAAAGATATGAATGCCGTATTCTCCCATGGCTCTGATTGTTTCTACTGGAATTCCATCAGAGCCTATAGCTTTCCCATGCTTTAGATGTTTGATGGCAGCTCTGATTTCTGACTCAAGGATGTCTGGTTCCAATGTATCTTCCTCAGGTTCCGTTGACTCGAAAGTCTGTGACAGTGGATCTTCAAAGAGTGACTGGCAGTAGCATCTCCAAACTTCTGCTATTTTCTCCAATTCGGTGATCACTTCACCATTACAGTTTTCAATGGCCCAGGTTTTGGATGGCAAAGTTTTTGTGATGAGACGTATTTTATGATGCAGGTCTCTGGGTTCATGTTTTCCTGCATGAGCTTCAATCTCTTTACAAATATTACACAAATGGTCGTTATGATCTTGCCGGCACTTTCTCTGAATTTGGGCAGAAATTTTGTTAAGAGCATTAACATTTGCACCGGTTGCTTTCATTTTACGGCGTTCTTGAATAAGCGCAAAAGTGCTTTCAGTCATCCAATGCTTTCGTTTTTGCGTTGCAGTTGGCGGTCTGGATCCCGAGACAGCGAGTTCTATGATATCCTTAGCTCTGCCCCATAACGACTCAGGGGTTTCGTTCTTGAGATCTGCGTTTGTCCATTTTGTCCAGTTGTGTTCCACAAGCGAATTGAACTTCGATACGTCTTTCACCTCCAGATTTATTTGCTTTCGGTTGGGTCTGGCTGCCGTCAGTTTGAGCTTCAGTTTTGAGATCAAAAGTTGATGATCTGACCCGCAGTCAGCCCCAGGTAGCGTATGAGCGTTTGTAATGGATGATCTCCACCGCGCCCGAATCAAGATGTAATCTATCTGGTTGCGATGTTTCCCGTCGGGAGATGTCCATGTGTATAACCTTCGAGGGTGATGTTGGTAAAGGCTATTTGCGATCACCAGATCATTTTCGGATGCAAATTGTATGAGTCGTTCTCCTCTGTCGTTACGAGTCCCGAGTCCAAATTGTCCGACGCATGTGCTAAGCAGATGGGCATTTACTCCAATTTTGGCGTTGAAGTCACCCAAAATTATAAGTAGCTCTCTGTTGGGTATTTTAACCATGGTAGTTTCCAGGTCAGAGTAAAATTTTTCTATAACCTCGTCGCTTGCTGTACTCGTGGGGGCGTATACTTGTATGAGGTTTAAATTAACAGGCGACGCCTTCAGTTTAATGCTGATAATCCTATCGCTAATTGGTTCATAACCTATCACACAGTTCCTTTGGCGTGCAGGAATCAAAAAGGCTACTCCATTGTGGCTATTGTTCTCATTGCCAGAAAAGTAAACAGCGTGGTTGTCAGTTAAAAAGTGCCCATTGTTTTTCCAGTGTGTCTCACTAAGTCCACAGATGTTGGTACTGGTTCTTCTGAGTTCTCTCTCCAGTATGGTCAATTTTCCGGGGCTGAGCAAGCCGCGTACGTTCCATGTTCCTATCTTCTGGATTTGTCTCAGCTTGATAAAGTTTCCAGTAGCAGAGTTTCCATGGGGGGCCTGGTCTCCTACTGCCCCATGGCCGGTAGCCAACTTCTCACCGTGTGCCCCGGACGCAGCACGGCGCCGATTGCTAAGCGGTTCGCATGGCGATCGTCTTCTCTTTCTAAGTGCTTTCATTGTGACTGTCTTGGGAAATATAATGCAGTGGTTTCCCCTTGCCTTCTGCATCAGCTCTTTTTGGAGTTATTTAGATTCCAAGGCTGCTGACACCTCTTCTACCTGGTTACCTAGGCAGGTGGGTGGATATCCCGCCACCAGCTCGGTCGCCATTGCCTCATCCGTTATCTAGCAGGGAGCACCGCGTGCAGGTGAGGTTGACAGTTGGGACTGACTAGATGTTATTGCCATTCTTCCCCATACTCCCCGATATATATGTGAATAATAATCGCTATCCTTTCAGCTAGTGTATATCCGGTTCTCCCGAGGGGCTTGCGACAAGACTTGATGGTTAATTGGGGCGGGTATAGGGGTACATCCCTGTATTACTATGCCTGCATCCTGTCCTGTCGCAGACCCCTCGATTTGCTTCTTTCCTCTCCGAAGAGGGAAGAAGCATTTATACAGGCCGGCATGACTCTGGTGACCACCGATAAAGTCATTGTTTGTTGGTTTTTTTGGATTGCACTACACTTATTCATTCACTTCATTCACTTTGCCATTATCGGTAAAAAAATATACAAAAAAGATCAGGTACCCTCCCACCAGATGTTAATACATGTAGGTTTGATCATAATTCACATCGTTTGTGTTTGCACAAAACTTAAGTAATACATTAAAGTATTAATTTGTTTAGAAAACGAATACGAATCAACCCGTTACTACTGGTGACTTAAGCAAGGGGCTTAGAATGAAATTATTCGTAGCCTTCCCTGTCCGTACTGTGATTTGTATTAATGATGTCTAATATTGAGGAAACAATTAACCAAGCTGGAACAATTAATCAACTGTCCCAGCTGGCTTGGTACTTACTATATATCGTCACTAGTAAGGCAAAAATACTAAATCGCTAATAAATTAACTTTACGGTAGAGCGTTTTAAAGTTATTTTTTTACGATAAAAAATCATATAAATTTACCTACTGGATAATTTTCAGTAAAACTTATATTTTATTAAATCATATTTTTTTCTAATATAATTATTATTCTAGCTTTTGTCCTCAGTTGCGTGTTCGAGAATTATTTATCTAATATATACTACACAATAATATATATTTTTTAAGAGGGGTGGTAGGACTTATTAGATGGAAAATGGGAGCTAACGATCTCACTACAGAGAATGCTCCTTACCGGGCGAAGTGGAAACGTCTAAGTAGGAATGCGGACCCTGGCATTAAGTAATGATGACATCAGACAGGAATATATTTTTTTTAAATAATCACCTCTGACAGTTGGGGCAGTGGCGTAGTGACCGAGTTGCGAAGTGAGAGGCCGTGGATTCGATTCCCGTACTGAAACAAATATCGGAGTAATGCACAATTATTTGTTTTGGGTCTGGGTATTGGGACCACTAGTCCTTCGTAGGTTCGGAAACCCACGATACAGAGCAACATAATGTGGGGTTAGGACTATGTGTGTGACTCTTGGTTGTATTTTGTTTAATACATTTAGTTTAAAAATGTATACGAGTATTTTGCAAGTTGAAGCGGAGATTACCCTGCCTACCGTCTGTCGCGTTGTATCGATTTGCTTGGGAACCCGTCGATATAGACACTGATAATGTGCTGTCTTATTCGATTTAAACGTCCCTCGTTGACGCCTCGTTGGCTGACCGAATGAATATTTGTTTTTATGGATATGGATATATTTTATGAAGGTGGCTTATATTGCTGGTATCTATTTTTAAGAAATATGACTGTGCTCACGTCTGTATCGTTAAAGGCTTAGGCAGAGGTAGAACCAGTGTACCGATGATTCACCGACTCGATATCCGTCCCATGATATGATAAGTTGCGTGCCTAACTTTACAGTCTGCTTTATCTGGTACAAGTGTTAAATCTCGAACCCCACGTTACAAAGTAAATTTTCAGAATAATCAACAATTAGTTATTCATCAACTGAAAACACAATTGCTGATTACTGAGATTAACAATTATTTTAATTGCCACTTAACACTTAACCCTTCGTAAATGAAGGATTTTTCTGACACGTATGGGCTTTGTAATTGACATTAGGAGCAGGAATTAATTATCACACTCTGTAAAAAGATCTAGGTATGAAATATAATATTTCATTATTAACCCTTAATGTTACTTTAATGTAACGCCATGTTATCTGATAGCGCGTGACGTGGGGCTTAATGGACCGAGAAGAATCACATATGGTGAATAAATAGCATTACTTATTTTTTTTTTGAAATATATTTTTTGCACACGCTACGACATCAGATTGAATTTGTTTCGAGACTTAAAATATTCTATTTATATCAACCCTTTTAGGGCGTGGTTGGAGTAAAATACGGTATAAATAAGTGTAAGTTTAACAGTAAAATTATCAGTTTAAATTCAACATGTAAACTGGTAAAGAATATTTTATATTCATAATATTGTAATTCCATAACTCTAAATTAGTTCGTGCGATTTCAAATATTAACCATTAAATATAATTACAATTTGAAGAAATAAAATCTATTATTTTAGAGTACAATACACGTGAACGTAAAAAGACAACCTATAAATACGATATATCGTACACACGCGTTTGCAGACGACTGCATCCAAGATGGCGGCCGATCAATGGTTGCCATGACAACGCGTCGGCTCCGCTCAGCTGGCCTGAAACGCTGAAACCAAAACAAGGACGGAGATTGAACTCGTGTTTAATTTTCCTTGAATGAAAGAGACGAATACTGGAAGGGTGTGAAATGCTCAGTAGAATAATTAACTCGGCTTAGGGTGGAAAAGGATATAGGTATGTATATATGTATAGAATTTAATTTATATATTTGATTTAATAATTAATGCATTTGTTTTATAATAAAAGTATTGGTTTAAGACTTAAATATACTTAGCTATATTTAATTTTATACCGTTACTGATTATCGTCAGTTGCTTTGATAAGTCATGATTTTGATTTGATTATTTGTAATATATATAATATTTTACAATAGCTGTCTGTCTGGTTGGATTTAGATAATTTTAAAACACAGCGAAACAATTTATATTTGTTACTTGCACATTATGGTCGACTAGCATGACGATCCTTACTCGTAATTATCCGCTAAACATGTTAAGTAATGTCAACTTTTCATACGATTTGACGTTATGTTTGCAATGCAGCGTAAAAAGCATGTTTTTTAAACATCCTTAGCGGCTAAAATAAATATGTTTCAATATTATTATGCAAGTGGGCCTAAATGTCTTCTTATTTAAACATTACTATACAATTCGTGAAGTTAGATAAAAGTTACAATTTCTATAAAACTACGCAATTGATAAGAGATTTATTAGTTCTATCGTAAATAAATAAACTGCAATGTCCCTCATTTTACCGCAGGAAAGGCTGACAACATTAAAAAGGAGTAAGTAATGTTTCTTATGTGTAATACGTATGAACTAAAAAAAATGTACAAAAACCGACTTCAAAGCCTGAATTGTGGAGCATTTGTTGTTTTTCATTGCGGAATTTCCCCATTTTCCCTCGTACTTCGCCATCAGACACTAACTAACACTCAGAGTAAATGTTATTAAAAAAATAACATCCTTCGACGTTCGTCATTATATTAGGTCTGCACAGTAAGCAGGTGTGGTGAAGTCACTGCCGTACAATACAAAGGTAATTATTAAGCTGAAGGTTATTAATTAAAATTAAGTTTAAATGCGCGATGTCATTAATCACAATATACATTAACGTCTCAATCATTGCAGTTAATGAATGTTCACGACATTATACACAATAATTATCCTCGACGTACGCGGTACTGCCGCGGTGTAGTCTTGGGTTCGACCCCCGGGTCGGGTAAAAGTGATATTGAAATTTTCCATCATGAATTTCTTATGATCAGCCCGGAGTCTGAGATTGGTCACTATCATAGGACGGAGATAAGCTCTGTGAAATGTGGGTTTATTGGTTATACCTCGGCCTACCTCTTCGGAGATTACAGGCCTAAGTGTGTATGTAAAAGAAGAAAGAAAGAAATAATTTATTTGTACACTAACTTGAGACGTGAAAAGTTAAAAAGACATTCTTATAAAACTATGCATTACTAATTAAGATTAAGAAAATAAAAATTGTGAGTCTTATAATTATCCTCATTGCTACAATAATATTATTGGCAATGTGGAAAGAAGACGAAATATTAAAAGGTAATTAACAAGATCAAGGTAATGATAAACAAAGAATGGGAAGGACTTCTTTAATTATGGGGAATGTCTGGTAATCAACTGAATATGTACAAGTTAATGATAAAAACGATGGTAAAAATAAATAAATAAATACACCCAATAGTCACACACATAGTCCTGACACCGCAGTAAGATACAAGTCTTGTGTCGTGGGTAACAGGAATTACCAGAGACTTTCGGTCTCACAACACCCAGACCCCGAAACAAATATTATATATTTATGTATCACATAAATATTTCTCTCGGTGCGGCAATCGAACTCGCGGCCTCTCGCTTCTTCTCGCGCCCATATTAAAAGAAAGGGATAATTAAGTGATAAGGAAGGTGAGGGGGATTTAGGTCTCCGGATAACTCACTCACCATATGTAATGTAATTCGGGTAATCAGTAATTCGGGCGTATTTCACAATTATTGTAGATGTCAATGGGTGATGGAGAATACTTACAATCAGGTGACTTGCATCTACGTTTGCTGTGTTGTTGCTATAAAAAGTCAACAAAGCTACCGAAACAAAAACAAAGTCTATCATTCAACGTTTACACACGAAATCTAGATTGTGTACGTATCGTTAGCACAAAATTAACATTCCACGTTCTGAATTCAAACATTCAACACTCAGATAAATATTTGCAGATCGTAAACGATCATGGCGTGTTCCCACGTGATAATTTACGGTCTACATTCTTTAGCATATTAATTCAACGCTATATAGACGTTATATAGTACTGGCGTTTTTAAACACCAAAAATAGGAGGAGATTTTTGTATAACGACGCATTTACTAGCCTGATTGACGAAACGAGCAGATCACTTGCCTGATAGTAAGCACCTGTCTTAAAGAAGAGTAAGCAGAAATGCAACTAGTTCACTCACTGTTAGCCAATCTTATATCCGTGCCATGATGCCATGGGCGAGTCTCTGGCTTTAACGGACACAGACTCCATTCCCGAGCAGTTCATGTGTTTTTTCCGATCGAAGACTCAAACATAAATTATGATTTCCCAACCTGAGATTTGTACTCGGGCCACCACAGTTTCTTATCGTTAATATGCTGCCATTAGACCAATGAGCAGCTAATATAATCTGTTCGATACTTACTCAATCCAGCCGATAAATTACCTTACACCGCCGTCTGAATCTAATGGAACTCGCAGATAATTATAACATAATAAACAAATAATTTGCAACAAAAAAATATTGCTAAAATAAATAAATTGAGATATAATATCCTATCTCTCAAGTTGTATCAAACTGTACAAAGTTTGCAAAATTTGATTAAAATCGGTTCAGTAGTTTAGGAGTTCATCGCGGACAAATAACGTGACATGAAATTTTTATATATAAAGATATACTATATAGACTTAAAATAACTAGGCATGTCGTACATTCTCGTAAACATCTACCTAACCCAATGTGAAACACTGACAAAAGAAATTGCACCTCTGTGCCACATTTAGTCCATCACCGGCCCCGCTTTTCCCTCAGGACTACTCTTCAATCCAAGTAATATGTGCTAATAAATATCTTAGTACCCACGAACTATTGACTGAACCGACTCAGTCATTAACGTCTATAGGGATTATTTCCTAAGTTTGCGTTCATTTAACGAATGGATACAGGAGTTTTCTAAGTGGAACTACACTGCTTTATTTATCTTGTCTTTAGATGTGTGTTTATTATAGAATTATAGGCTTTGTAAAAGGTATTTATTGGTCGTGTATCAGGGAATGTCGAACAGGCATAATATATTTCTGTGTCGAATAATAATAATACGATGACGGTTGTTGTAACGATTGTGTTAAATGTCGATACCATATAATACAAATTGTTAATAATTGATGGAAGTGTTTTCCTTTAAATTATTTTCCATTAAATCCCCCACCATTCTATAATGTCTTTATAAACTAATACTTTATTTATATTCGTGTTCATAACAGTCGCTTTTAAAAGATATTTATGTGTTTATGGCTTATTTATATATTTATTTAGGTATTTACTTACAAATTGAATATCGAAGACTAAAATATAAAGACACTAGATGACCCGGTGAACTTCGTATCACCTACATATATTTGTTTAAAATGTGGTTAAAACTTGATACAAATGTTTCATTTACATTAAATGCAATTAAGTAAGGTACTGCACCATAGCACGTCGCATATTTAATTGACTTCGACGACCTAAGTCAGGTCGTCTTCCACCTCCCCCCGGTGGGACAGTCCTGTCCCTGTCCCTGTCCTGTCCTGTCCCTGTCCTGTCCCTGTCCCTGTCCTGTCCTGTCCCTGTCCCTGTCCTGTCCTGTCCCTGTCCTGTCCTGTCCTGTCCTGTCCTGTCCCTGTCCTGTCCTGTCCCTGTCCCTGTCCCTGTCCCTGTCCCTGTCCCTGTCCCTGTCCCTGTCCCTGTCCCTGTCCCTGTCCCTGTCCCTGTCCCTGTCCCTGTCCCTGTCCCTGTCCCTGTCCCTGTCCCTGTCCCTGTCCCTGTCCCTGTCCCTGTCCCTGTCCCTGTCCCTGTCCCTGTCCCTGTCCCTGTCCCTGTCCCTGTCCCTGTCCCTGTCCCTGTCCCTGTCCCTGTCCCTGTCCCTGTCCCTGTCCTGTCCTGTCCTGTCCCGTCCCTGTCCCGTCCCTGTCCCGGCCTGTCCCGTCTTGTCCAAATCGGTACAGCCAGTCTCGAGTTTTGGCGAGACACACGCACAGAGCGATTCAATGTAAAACATTCCAAAATCAACAACTACTAATAAATTAAAAATTAATTAAAAAAACATTGTCCAGCGGACAAAATTGTGAATCTAAACCATTCTCAGATCCCCTGGAACACACACAAAAAATTTCATCAAAATCGGTCCAGTCGTTTAAGAGAAGTTCAGTGACATACACACTCACAGAAGAATTATATATATAAAGATGTGAATACCGTCACAAAAAAAACATATTAAAGAACCCTATTTTTAAATAAGTAGATTATGAAAACCATAAGTTGATGGTGGCAAGATTTGGAACTAAATGAAAATGTATAACATATTGTGCAAAACTGAAAATGGAACAATCAATGAGCATTTGTCAACAGCGCCGTTCATCTCGCCGCCTTATAGTTGTTGCATTGTAGCTGTATATTACCGCTAAAAGAAGCTTAACTCTAAAAAGTAATGATAATACATACTGTTTACAGAGGACATTTGTTGATCAATTATTAGTTAAACTATTTTTTATCTTTTCCTTTTTTTAATCACGTTTAACGGTCGTGATACTACTGATCTATAATCCCTCTTTTTTTGCTTGAATAAAACGAGCCGCAATATTCGCTTTACTAATTTCAATAACTGTAAAACCCGAGTAGCCATTGCGATATTTTACACCGATGTTCCGCAAAAAGTTTTCAGATAAAATTCCATTAGTTACAGATGTTTCCTATTAGCGGAGCAGGTTCAACAACTTCGGAATACGAAGGCTCTAATTACTTATCGGTATAACAAACAAGCGACGATCAATGTTAATGATTCTCAGAACGTTATATTCGGTGTTTGAGAGAATTTAATGTTTTGAAAGACTTTGAAATTATTTTTGGGATTAAAGGCTGATCGCTTAACAATAATTTCTGCGAATTTATTTTTTATCCTCGGCAATGTGACTACGCCACACCTGATGGTAAGTGTAGCGCAATCCAGGAATAGTGTCGGCTAACGACAAACAGTGTGTCCATCGAAGAGAGACGAATAATGTGTAAGAAGTACCTACGGACAAGAAAACTGCGTCAAACAGATTATTTTGGGTGTAGGAAATTTTGAGACGTCAAGCTAGTACGGATACCAGTTATGTAGGTCTACAAGTCGACTTTGATATGCTAGATGTTCTACTAGAATACTGGCACCAAAGGAAAAAAATAAATTATCAGACCGCCTGGTACCTAACTAATAAATTTTGTTATCCGACCGCCTGGTACCTAACTAATAAATTATGTTATCCGACCGCCTGGGTCCTAACTAATAAATTATGTCCTCTTATACAGGGTTAATTTTAAAACACCAGCAACCTCGCAGGACCAGATAGCTGACCCCATACGGAACAACTTTTGTTCTACGAGTTTGTATATAACTCAATATATTTAAAAAAAAATGATTTTACAAGTTTTTGTTGTGTCGTATTTTTCTTCCTAGCGTTCGGCGTGCGCGCGCGACTCAAAGGCGCCGCTCAGCTGGCTCGGGCGATGACCTTCAACGCTAGCCCGGTTCCCCACGCTTCGCGTGTTTGCTTACGTAATCTGCGATGCGTGTAGGTAACTTTCAAGACGGAAATTAAATGAATACTTATTTTTGTATGAAAATAAAATCTAACAAATTATCAAAAGTCGTAGAACAAAAGTAGTAGCTTATAACCTTAGGTATCTACCCCTGCGAGGTTGCTGGTGTTTTAAAAATAACCCTGTATATGTTCTCTTCGACCACAATATAAAAATGATAATTAAAATACAAGAAACAATAAGTATAACCGCAGCAATTATTTAATTGCGTAAAAACGTTCTCGAGGTCATACTCGCGGGGAGTCCGAAAACTTCCACTTCTAGACTTCAACACAATGATATATCGAGACGTCCCCTGTCTACATTGCGCAGCGACGAATTTAAAACTCTAACTCTTTGACAGGCTCCTTCTAACAGGAACCTTCGAGCTTAAACGCTGTGATTTTCTTCTGGCGTGATTTCAATAAGCGCCGGGCGTACTATTATGTAGTAGCATGGGCGAGTTCACACGATTCAATTTTGTTTGATCAACTGAAGAATCAACAAACGCAAGCACGCATGTACACATCATTCACCATTAAAGAACAATAAATAAATTATAGTGTTATTGTGAGAGATATGTATTCTTACAAATAAATAAATAAAACTAAAAAAACTCAAAATTTTAGTGGTATGGAAAGGGACTCTCGGTGTTGGAGTCCGACTTGCACTTGGTCGGTTTTTAATGATACTAAAAAACCCTGTTCACAATTACCTGAAGTTTACAAAACCTTTTTATAATTCAGCTAAATACTTCCTCTTCTTTTGACTTGTTATTTTCAAGTTTTTCATCGGAAGCAAAGCTTATCCTTTCTTCCGAGCGCAAAGTATTATAAAGTAAATTTTATGAGAAGCTAGGGTGTGGCCGACGCTCGTGGCAACAGTTATTTCTCACGCTCAACTTATGTACGTATATTATTTCTAATGCAGTATATCGTCGGGGATAGTGCAAATCCGCGTATCTAGCATTGGATAATTCCGCGTATCTGCATTAGATCAAATGTTACATGGGAAGGTTAAAAAATTTTATATTTTCTTATTTTAAGGGCAATTGGACTCATTTTTACATAGAGAGTAATAATTGATGGGTTCTATGTATTCTTAATGTAGATTATCCGTTAAATTAATTAAATAAATGTGAATTGCCCGCAAAATTCAAAATTGGCTACATTTGTCAGATACGCGGAATTATCCAATGCTAGATACGCGGATTTGCACTATCCCCGACGATATGCGTACCTACATAGTAGGCTAATTATGATATTTCGTTGTTTAGAATAGCTTCAAATAACTTCTGTAGTATAAGCGGTAGGCGACTCGTACGCGAGCGTCCGCCTGTATAGATACCACCGCTTTATCTATTCCTACCACCAAGCCGCTGAGTGTGAACGTTGTTTTGTTCCGGTTCCAAAGATATTTGAAGCCGGTGAAATCACTGTGTATTTCGAAACTTAACAACTTGCGTCTCGGATTGACGAGCGCAGTGCAGTGCTATGGAGTATTATGTAATTCACAATTATGATTGATGTTGCTTCTGCCTACGGGCAAGCATGATGCTCACCATCAAGCGTGCAACCTGCTCGTCAATCATGCTAACTTTTTTTTTATCCTGGCTCGGCAAAGTGACTACGCTACACCTGATAGTAAGTGTAGCGCCATCCAAGAATAGTGTCGACCAACGACAAACAATGTGTCCATCGTAAGTCGGCAAGATCATGCCGGCCTGGCAAAGGGCCAAGGGGGAGGAAAAAGGAAAATGGGATGGGGAAAGGGTTAGGATCAGGGGGAAAGCCCCCTGGGGAGAACCGGATATACACTGGCTGACCCTGGAACGCGACCCACACAAGATGGGCCACTATGGCAGGTTTTAGCACCAGTGTACGGTGGTCGCCATCCGTTCGGATACAAGTATCCTCCCACCAGCTAATTACATAAACCCACTCTAACTTGGGCTTTATGCTAATTGGTAAGTAACTACACGTGTTATCTTACACATAAATGAGTCATACTATCATAACATTATATTGCATACAGAAATATCAATAATGACTCTAAAATAAAAATAACCTAGTATTTAAAATGATGGCCGCGACCGAGAGCGGTATTTCTGGAAAATGACTGTTTCGATTACTGTGACGTCACCACAGATTTCATCTTGATGTAACGTTGTGTAACACACGAAACAACGAATAACAATTAGGATCTAGACTATTGATACAAAAGAATTTAACACTCCATTATACAATTCTACTAAACGTGCATCCGTACACAATTTATTCTTGACATAAGATTACATATTGGATGATTTTAACACAAGTATCGTGACTTTGAGAGCAGGAGATGCAATATTTTATGAGTGGTAGAGCCACGCTGTAGGCAGTTTTGTCTACAGTATGAATGGGCCGGCTCGAACGGGTTGTTACCACTGTCTCACAGAAACGACGTAAAGTAGCGGCTTGCTGCTGCATTTCGTACGGTGAGTCCGGAGACTCAAATCCCCTTCACCTCCCCAATACTTTAATTATCCCTTCCCTTTAAGGTCGGACAACGCACCTATGATTCTTCTAGTATTGTGGGCGTACATGGGCCGTGGAGATCACTTACTTTCAGGTGACCCACCCAGGTGTTGCTCGATTGCCGGTCTATGCTATAAAAAAGACTACTGATACTCACGTGGCTTCAAAGGATTGGTTTCATATTGCATTGAATAGGGATCCTTCAAAGATATAAGATATCTTTATCTTCAAGGACGAACTAATGGAATTTTTGTCTAGTTAACATTTCATATCATTTTTATAAATAAAGTTATAAATAGGAAATTTTATAGATTTTGCGAAACTCAACGAAATTAGAACTTGCAATCTACAAAAAGTATGTTACGGTGGTCTGGAAGAAACCTCTATTTGCTATGAGACCGCCCATTAACAAGGATGATACAATTATCAACCTTGCTGTATGATAATTTTGTTCTATTCTTCAGAATTCTTTTTTGGAGTGTAATAAAAATTATTCTATATATCTATAAATTCTACCGCGGATGTGCGTATTACATTAAAACGCCTAAAGCGCCTAAAATAATTCCTTTATATTTATTTAGGTGCCTGCCCTCAGCGTTACGCAGCATCCGGCTTTCCTTAATTTATATATCCCAAATTTAAGACTTCACTTACGCAAACAACAAGACCCTTTTTAGATTTAGGTAAGTGGGCCATTACTTTTTTATTAAGATTTATTTAAGATAAAACATACTGTTTTATTTTTTCACAATTTGGAATATATAAATAACATAAGTTCATGCCTTTATCTCCGAAAGGGTAGGCTGAAATGGAACTGCTGCATCAGCGTTCCATTGAGCTTATTTCATGGATGAAAATAAGCTCGGGGAAACGTGGCTACAGCGCTAGTTGTACCCCTGTCTAACCCTTCGGAAATACAGGCATGATGTTATGTTATTATCTTCTTCTGTCTGGCGTTTCTCCGGCCTAATTTCACCTTCTTGTATAGTCGCCTAGATTTGACGGCGAATTCGGTATAATGTGGGGCGACCCGCCGTCTGACCCACTCAAACCGCAACGGGAACTAAGTTTCGCCATTGCCTTATCCGTTCAGCATACCAACATACCACGTGCAGGTGAGGTCAGCTTTGGGCCTAAGATGTTGGTGGCCTACTTACACTCCTATGTTATCTATACTTATAAAATAACATGTCCTGACTGACTGACTGATTCATCATCGCCGAGGGCAAACTATCAAGGCTACAATCATGAAATTCGGACTGGTATGTTCATTTTGTTATGTAGGCACCCACTAAGAAAGGATTTTAGAAAATTCCACCCCAAAGGGGTCAAAATAGGGGATGATAATATGTATGAAAGTCCGCCATTTTGAAAGTTACATATTAAACAACATTTTGTATTTCGGTTATTGACGTAAAACAAATAAATACGTGTTTCAGGAATTTTTGAAATTTTATTTAATAAAGGATGTAAAAGGGGTTGAAAGTTTGTGTGGGACTTGCATTATTTATAACGCTTGAATACGTATCTACTCATTGTTAATCAGTAGCTCAAAAGTTTAAGCGTTTCTGGATATTCTGTATATAATCAACTTCTACGCGAGCAAAGCCGCGGGCAACAGCTAGTGTTATTATATAATCATATAATTTGGAATAAAACATTTTTTTTAACCAGAACTAAAAATCCCAAAGCAATCTATTCTGGTTCTGGTACTAGGACAAAAAGTTGATTCACAAAATTCTATTTCAGCGCCAATGTAAAAATAGACGAGGCAAAAATGTCTTCACACAAACACTACATACAATCATTTTAAAGTAAAATTGTTTAAATGTACGTGCTCCTAGCTATTTTAATTCATTGTTGAGGTTTATGGCTTGCATCATACTTCAGGTAATATATATACTTTGTTACATACATTTTGACATAGTTGTATCGATAGAATTAACCAAATTAATCGATAATAGGATGTGATATTGGGATACTAACCGAAGTGTTATAATATAGGGGCTGTAAATAATTGTTCTTGATACAAATATAATAACAAAAAATATGATTGCTAATATAAAAAACGACCGCGTATTTTGGATGAATGCCCATTAAAAATTAAGATCATCACTATTTGTAAGTGTGAATGATATATTGTGCAAACAGTAATAAAGAACTATAGAACTTACTTGGCCGGGTTAAAGTAGATTTCTTATAACCGAATTCGCTAAAAACATTCCGTGATATCAATCAGAATAAACTGTAACATCAAGCGATTTTCTTCAAACATACATTGCTAATCTCGATTATATTACCTTTCAAACAAAAAAGTCGTATTCAACTCTGTCCATTCGTTTAGGCGCTACGGTGCCACAGACAGATAGATAATGCGCACTCACAAATGGGTCAGACAAAAGGGTCAAACTTATAACATACCTTGTTTTTGTCGGGGGTAAAAAAACAGTAGCTCGCAGACCAGACCAACCCAGACCCTCGCGAGTAACTTCTCGATTGCCAAGTTTTTGTATAAACGTCTGTATCTTTTACATTTACAAAATTACCATAGTTAAAACAATTCGATTAAACCACATAATAAATAAAAAATAAAATGCATTTAGAGCGATCCATTCGTATTAGCTTAAGCTCTATCTTTTTTGTCGGGCTAAAACATAAAGTAAGTACTTTTTGAGTAAAAAATAACCATTATTTATTTAACTCATTTAGTCATAACACTTAAATCACAGACAAATAATGATTTTTTATATTTACGAAATGTTACACATTGAAATAAAACTACAGTGGACAGTGGCCCGTCCCGTGACCACGAAGGCTGAAAAGCATTCAAAACGTTGCGTCGGGACCAAAATAAAATAAAAAAACCGCGATAAAATCCGTTGACATGTTTATTTCACAGACAAATATTTGCGAAATACACCCAAAAAAAGAAAACAAAAGGGGTAACGAACAATTAATTTATCAGCCGGTTACTCGTCTCTCAGCGTGAACAGATGTTAAATATGGCTAAAGCAAATTAAAAATATTAGCCCTGTATTATATACTGTCCGCCTGTTGGGAAAGGAGTGAATTATTTGTGTAAATTAGGGAGTTCTTTATTTGGCAAATATGCCATTAATATTCCCGGTTCAAAATACATAAAACTACTCTGTTCTACTCTATTACTCTTAAAG
This sequence comes from Amorpha juglandis, assembly GCA_949126905.1. Classification (NCBI taxonomy): domain Eukaryota; kingdom Metazoa; phylum Arthropoda; class Insecta; order Lepidoptera; family Sphingidae; genus Amorpha; species Amorpha juglandis. Next base: position 5,917,434 of record OX421368.1, read on the forward strand.
AAAATGACGAAAAACCCTTAAAATAATTAATTATCGTAATATCCTACTACCACAGCGCTGTTCTTACCATGTTGTTTTATTTTATCGGTATATTACTCTGTGTGGTGTGTTACATTAGCCGAAATAAAACTTCTATATATCTACTAATATTATAAATATGAACATTCTAATTCTTGTATGTTTGTGAAATCGGAGTTTTGTTAGTTAATCACGTCTTAACAGCTAAACGGATTTGGATGAAATTTGGCAGATATGTTCACCATAACCTTGATTAAAACATGTTATTTTAGGCTGTTTTTTTATCCTGGAAAAAAACAAACGTGCGGGGCTAAAAACTAGTAAGCACATAAAGTACACTAACGTATGAGGTTGTGGTATATTACGACGTAAAACGTTTAATCCCCTCAAGTGGATATGTACTTTGTAACCAGTGCGGCGTCTGCAGATATAAGTCCACTTACTCTCAAACGAAATACGCACAAGCCCATCAAAGTCTAGACCTGTGCTGGCAGACATTTTATTGAACATTTATTTTCAAAGAATAAATAATTTCATGTTGCAAAATTTTCTTAAAATGTCTTAAATTTTTTTGATAGCTTACCTTTAGGTAATAATGTTTACATTATTGTCTATTTTTTTTAATGGAAACCATTAACTTTAAAAAAAGCTATAATAAAATCTATGAAATAATATCCTACGAACATAGATAACATGGGTCTTCTGTAAATGCCATGCAGATAGCTAAATTGGTTTTATTTTATCCTCTTAACATTCAGTCGGCTGAAATTTAGTTAATCAATATGGTAATCATAAAACATCTGTGACTTTTGAATGACTAAACTGATTTCGTTTAAACTTAGCTAAGAACCATTTCGATTAAACTAGTTTTTAAATAAAAAAAACACATCAAATCTGTCCACTATGGTGCCATAGACAAATACACAAACCCAACAAAAGACAAAGGGGTCAAACGTATAACACCCACTTTTTTTTATCCTGGCTCGGCACAGTGACTACGCTACACCTAATGGTAAGTGTAGCGCAATCCAAGAATAGTGTCGACCAACGATAAACAATGTGTCCATCGTAGGTCGGCAGGATCATGCCGGCCTGCCAAAGGGCCAAGGGGGAGGGGAAGGAAAAAGGGTTAGAATCAGGGGGCAAGCCCCCTGGGGAGAACCGGATATACACTGGCTGACCCTGGAACGCGACCCACACAAGGTGGGCAACTATGGCCACTTATTGTTGAGGCTTAAAAATTTATCGAATGTGGTCTAAAAAATTTTGCCTACAAGCGATTGCCAAAAACTTCGCCAAATTCCATCAGCCTGTGCTTGTTGATTTACGATAAAATTCTAGACTATACTACTGTCTTCATGTCTTATAGTTCCAATAAAGGATGCATCGTAAAAAACCTTTATGTAGGGCATTAAAAGCAACGTCTACAATGTGGCTATAAAAGCGCTAAGATTTACGTCCCCAACTGTTATTATGTCAAGATTAAACCTATTTATTACGTTCAGGTAGGTATTTGGACTGAAATCAAGTGTTAAAGTGTGTTACAGTGTGTACGTTCCTTAATTAGTCATCTTAATAATTAATAATATAAGCCAGGCATTTATACTAACAAAAATGGAATGGATTTTAAGTATCTGAATAATAAATAAATTGAATTGAATAGAGCTTTTCTGGATTTAGATAGGGATTATAAAACTCTCTTTTGTTGTTTTTATTCTGCATGCACTTATCTATAGCAGCAGTAATATAAAGAGGTTGTAATGTTAGTGGTTGTGGTGGCAGATGTAGTTGTTATCTCTGGAACTATTAATCTAATCATCTAAAAACTATTTTAGTGTCAATTACAATAAAACTGCTGTAGCACCGACTCAAAAATGGTTAGACATTAGAACCGTTTTCCCCCCGAAGGGTAGAAAACGGATATTTAGGTTTTAGCCGAAGCTTAAACCACATATGAGATTACCCTTTCAATGTTCACTGGACTACCCTGCTTTTAGCCAATACTTGTGCGTGTGAAGAGTGCTAACCCACTATGTCACTCTTTCTGTCCTTGTCTTTCCTATGTCAGGCAGCGCAGGCGGTGGGAGGCTTTTGCTTCTCAGTACCTTTGATTGCCATTGTCGGCAACTAAATTAAGTGTGGTTTAAGCTTCGGCTAAAACCTAAATATCCGTTTTCTACCCTTCGGGGGGAAAACGGTTCTATTTAGGTGTTTGAGCCTATGCTTAAACCACATATGAGACGTGTTTATTATCTGCCGACTGCGCTGACTTATAACTAAGCGTACTGTGATTGCAAATAACAAGAAAGCATTACTCGGAAAAGTTTTGTAATCAAAAATCAATAACTCAAGTGATTTTATAACATAACAAAAAGTTACTCTGTAATATATTAACCATTGGTAACTAAATATTTAAAACAAAATAATTCTGCCGGTGTAGAAACACCACATAACGGTCGATCAATTGACTGGCAAAAAAGAATCAGCTAATACGTTAGTTTTTGAGTTTTTAGAGTTAGTGACCTCTTTGAAATAATGATTGAAAAATGTGTTTTTGCATCTCCAATTGCCTCTTTGTAAAACTTCGTCTATACTAAAGTTGTTATTGACCCAATTGTCACTTGCTACTGCGGCTCTAAAACTGCCAGCCGATGCAAAGATGCCCGCCATCCTGAATAAGCTTCGAATCCAGCCCGCAATGACTGTACGAGATGCATTCTTTACTGGGCCTCGCGCGGTTATGAATAAATTATCTAATTGCTTTCGGCGGCCCGCTGATACTGCAATTAGCTTCCTTATCCAGTGGACCAGGTCTAGTGTCAGGTCATCTTCAATAGATCCTTTTTTCAATAACCAGCCCGATTGCTTGTGCGATATGGAATCAGTTTTTGATCCATATTTGGGCCAGAATGTTATAGAATCTCCGTTATCTTTGAAAGATCCGTGTTTTAGCGTTAACAATGTCAGGTCGTGAACTCTTCTACCTGACGCCAACAACAGGAGGACACAGGTATGTCTGGAGACGGCGAAGATGCTACTTTCGTCGAATTTGTATGTACGTAAGTAAGTTAACAAGTCTTCTATTTTCCATGATATTTGTTTCTTTGTGGGAGGTTTGTCTAAAAAAATACCCTTTACTACTTGTCTTATCAACGGATTAGACGCAAGCTCTTTTGTGCGTAAGGGATTTGCAAAGTTAATAACAACCGACTTGTGCAGGGCCACCGTCCTGGCGGCTAGCTTTACTTCATTATAGAGGTAGCATAGGTATTTTGCGACGGCTGGAGGGTCCGGATTATCCACGGTGACCCCGTTTTCGCGAGCCCAAATACACCATCTTGACCAGACGGGTTTATAAGTTTTCATAGTCGATTGTCTCCATGACAACTCAAGGAGTCTTATCTCGGTGTGATTCCAGCCTTCTATTTGCTTTATCCAGCCTGTACTTTCCAAACCCCTAAATTTAGGTTTTCCACTCCCGGTGGTGGGCGATTCGTCCGAAGATCGACCAGATTTTCCCTCAAATTCAAGATTTGAAAGGGCGGCTCCATCATTCGTCGACGGAGATCTGGTTCCCAGAAAGCTCTGTCCCATAATGGGGCTACGATTAAATATCGACCCTCCGATATACGTAGGTGCTGAAGGATCCGGGGTAGTAGTGCTGGAGGTGGGAAAATCCATCCCAGCTTGTACTCCCACCTCCTGCTGAACGCACCGGTAAATAGACTGCGTGCGTCCGATGCATCCTCGCTTACATAAGCTGGGACAACAGCAGATCTTCTGGATGCAAAAAGATCTATGTCCGGCGTACCCAATTTTGCAAATATCGCGGTTAAGATCCTTTTGCTGAGATGCCATTCCGGAAGGGCTTTCGCTCTCGACAGTCCGTCGGCGATTCCATTGTAAGGACCCGGAATATAACGGGCAATCAGGTGACAATTTCTGAGCTCGCATAGCAGAAGAATTTTTGTAGCGATTTTTAACAGACTCATTGATCTTGTACCTCCTTGCTTGGTGATATAAGCTATACTTGTTCGGTTGTCTGTTTGAAGCATCACCGTCTTTCCCTGTATGTCGCAACCTATTCGTTGCAAAACCTCGTACACCGTCCATAGTTCTTTTTGATTGCTGTGCCATTTTTGTTGAGGGGGCGTCCATTTTCCCCACATGTGGCGGCTGTTCGCGATGGCACCCCAACCCGCGTCTGCGGCATCGGTTGTGATGAAAAAAGACGGATCTGGGTAATGTATTGGAGTGCACCTGTGACAATTTTCCCTCCCCCATATCAGTTCTTCCTGCACATCTGTTGGCATAGTTATTTTCTGATGTGGATTCTTGCGTGGTAAGCGACGTAAGGCTTTCTGCAGCAACCGGCAATGGAGGCGACCCAGAGGTACTGTGAAACACGCGAAATTTAGCTTGCCTAAGATAACTTTGGCATCGTGCCAGCTCCATCGACTTCCCCTTATCAGTTCCTTTATGGAGCATTTTAGTTGCGTGACCTTTAATGCCGACAGTCTTTTCGTGTTTGTTGACGTGTCCCAAGTTACACCCAGATATTCCAGCTCCCTTGCCGCTCTTACCGAGGACTTTAATCTGTTTATCTGCCATCCTAACTGCTTTAGGTAATCCATTGCAAAATCTATTTGCTGTTCCAATATTTGACGATCTTCGTGAATGAAAAGGAAATCGTCCAAATAGACTATCACTCGTAGACCTTTTTGTCTTAGTTGATGTGCAACCCAGTTTGTGGTTTTTGCAAATGCTGATGGAGCACTGGCTAGGCCGAATGGGAGGCACGTCATTTCGTAAATTGTCCCTCGGTAGGATAGGGATAGATAACGTCGGTGATTTTCGCAAATCGGGATATGAAAATATGCTTGTGAAATATCTACTTTCATCATAAAGTCTCTGCTTTGCAGGTGATAAGGAATCTGGTGTAGACTTATGAGCCGAAATTTTGGAGCAATTACGTACTCGTTTAGCCCCTTCAGATTGAAGATTGGTCGATTTTCTCCGTTCCCTTTTTTCCTTAGAAAAATGGTGGAGAGAAATCCCGTTGAATGGGTGCTTTTCTCTATAGCTCTGGAACAACGAAGTTTTTGCATTTCTAAGTCCATTTCGAAGGAGACTTTGGTTGCGAATTTGGTCAAATTTTCCTTTGAGAATTTTGTAGAAGGAGGTATTTCGTTGAAGGGTATTCTGTACCCCTTTATAATACTTAATAAGGTTTTGGGAGCCGTCGTCCAATGCGAAGCGAATTTCGCCAGACGGCCTGCCCTGAAGTAGTCATTTTGTACCCCCTCCCCACTTTTTCCCTGGTTGGGAATTATTAAAGGTGTTTGTTTTCTTTTTATTCTTTCCCTTAAATTTTTCGTCTTTAGCGATGTGCGTGGAATAATGGGTTTTGGACCTGCTTTTATCTTTGGCATTATGCTCGCGCCACTGGCTTCTTGGAGGTTTGTCTGTGGGTCTTGGTTTCTTTTTCCTCTCAGGAAAAAACCGTCGTAGGCCTCCTTGTTCCTTTATCGTTTCGGACAATGCCTTTTCTTCGAACAAGTGGGTTTCAGAAGGCGGAATATCATTTAAGATGTGTTTTAGTGCTTTGTTTTGTGGCGTAAAAACATCTCGCCTTTCTTTTATGACCTCTGCGCGACGCCCACAAACATATTGCAGGAGGGAATCGGAAGTTTTCTTAAATTTTGAATCTGCTGCCATAAACTCTTTCCCTATGAGACTCCTCATCTCTTTTGGAAAACTATTCAGCAAACTCTGGAATGCAAGCCGTTGTTGAATAAGACCATTTGTAACAGCCCCAAGTGTCAAGTTAAACCTTTCTAGAAGTGACACGGACTTCCAAGTTGGCGTTACTTCAGCCAAAAGGTTATGGGTTTTCAATGCGCTGAAAACAGGCGCAGCTTGAAACGTTTTTTGAGTATCAGCATATCGAATGCTGCGCCAACTGCTTTGACCTAGTCTCTGGCATTCCACACCATATTTTACAGCTACAGGGTCCGCTTTTGCAATTTTTGGCTCTTGTTCTAAAGTTTTTGGGGCAAAATCGTACTCGCCATTAAATTCGCCATCCCACTGATTATTTTCGGCTGCCTGTAGAGTAGCTAGTTGCTTTTGTTTTTCAGAAATGTTGTCTCGTATATTGGGTCTTTGATATTCTCGTGAAGTATTAGCAGACAATTCTTGTGCGCTACACACACTTAGACTCTCGAAAGGCGGAGACTCAGGCTCTTCCTCTGATCGGGTACTGTCTGCCCGTGAGTAAAAAGAATTGTTTAACGAATTTGGTACTTCGTTTATGTTGGCAGATGCTTCCTGGTATCGAAGAATCGATTTTATATTCTGTCCCTGCTCAGACTGCATTTCAACCATCTTGTTAAACAGCGACATTTGCTGGTTAAGTACCCGAGCTAACAGATCATCGTCGCTTCTTGGTGGTGGTGGAGCTGAGTGAACTGGAGTTGAAGACTGAGTAATTTGTGTCGCGTAAGAGCCATGAGAGTCAGAGTTGTCGCGCCCTTGATTACTGTTGGTGCGACGACGTTTTGAATCTCTACAACTGGGCTCCGCGGGTCTTTTACCCGAAAGCGACGTCTCACTACCACTTAACTCGTTGGAGGCCTCCGTTCGTTTTAAAAATAATGACTTTATGGATTTTACTGCATTCATAAAGGGCTCGTAGGAGTGAGTGTGCACTTTCTCTACTATTTTGTGCGGGGAGTATATTAGAGCCCTACCCAGGGGCCACCTGAGTATTATATTGCGGATATTTGTGTATGCGCGTTCTGACAGAGCCGTCGCACTAGGATCAAATGATCGCGCAAGATCAACTGTCGGGATGGCAAACCTTAATTTTATTTCCGTTGCCCGACTCACTTCTTTACCCCCGAACAACTCTTCAAACGAAAAGTTCGAGACTTGCCAATCTCGCCAATCTATGGGGAAGTAGCGGTCCAGCGATGCAATTACGGATTCGAACGCATTCTCTTCCTCAGCCCGGCAAGGCACTTGAGCCAAATCACCCATGGTGATCAGTTCCGGTGGCATGATCTGCGCAAATAAATTTTCTGCAGTTATTAAGTGTATAAATTAATCACATTCAATGCGATTGTTTAGCACAGGCGATTCATCCCAATGGTCAGTATGAATCGTACGACTCAACTCGTAAAGCGTCGATTCGGTCAGTCTAACGTCGATTCGACAACGGCGACTAATCACCGTAGTGCGATTGAATCGCGTGAAATATCGGAATTGCTACCGATAACTTACGTGGGTTGAGCATCGCCACTGCCATCACCTGGATTACAGTCTAGCGAATTACTAATACTCAATATGTCGAAAGCTGCTTACTGCAGTAAGGCAGTTTCGATTCGTCGCTGAGCCAAAAGGCGTCGAGCGGTTATTTAATGCCGGCGCTCGAATGTTTCGAGCGGGCAATAATGTGCTGATATATAATATACAATGATATTTACTTACTTTTTAAACTCTGGAGTTTCACTTTTTTTACTTAAGTATCAAATCTGATACATTTAATGTTTACCGAAAAATACGTCTTTATCGTGTGAACTTTGAAAGCGTACTGAGAAGCAAAAGCCTCCCACCGCCTGCGCTGCCTGACATAGGAAAGACAAGGACAGAAAGAGTGACATAGTGGGTTAGCACTCTTCACACGCACAAGTATTGGCTAAAAGCAGGGTAGTCCAGTGAACATTGAAAGGGTAATCTCATATGTGGTTTAAGCATAGGCTCAAACACCTAAATGAATTTTTTGCTATTCAGTTTTTTAACTCGATTGTGGTTTAGTTAAAAAGCTTTTTCATGTTCTTATGTCTACTTACATAATAAATTATTTTTATTTTATTAATAATACGCAATGTTTTTTTAGACTAAGTTTCTCAAAGCATATACGAACTGCTTTATAATCGATGTTACATCTAGCCAATTATTTTACTATTAAATAGTCGGAAACAAATGACTAACATGTCTGATGAGGGTTGTGGAAAATTTCTATTTTTACTTTAAAATCTTTATTTTATACCAGAAGAAATATTAATACATATTAGAAAAGTACAATTAGCCGTCTTATCGTTTATGGATATCTATAATAACAGATTCAGACGAGTCGAATCGCTTTCAATGAGAGACTTGACTCAAGAACTGTAAGGTTTTTATTGATCTATTTGATGAAAAGCCTATTTAGACGGTTCAAAGCTGAGCATTGTCGTTTCGATATAAGAACATTTTTTTTACTCCATAAATTATGCTCTAAGTCCTATATAGGAAGTATCTGTGAGATATTAATCACCGGTAAAACCAGCCCATGTGTACTTTATATAAATCTGACTCTACAATCGCTCTACTGTCCCGTTCTTAGTATAAACTGCTTTTTATTTACTCATACATAGATTAAATTTACAACAATAACTCAGTTGATACATGTCTCGTTCACAAGCAAGTATGACAGATCTTTATCATTTTGTACAGCGAGTAAAACAAATAAGCCGTGCCGCTTTAGTTTCCCCGCTGATATGAATCTTTTTGTCTATTTTCACTCTCGAACAGGGCACAGAGAACTGTCATATATCAAAAATGTTTTATTACCGCACGTCGAGTTTCGGTTTCATTTAATTAATACAGTTAAATCAAATTATACCTTGTATATCACTAGGTAGCAGCTTGTGTTCCGAAAGATTTTATTTAAATTCTATATTAATATACTAGCTTATGCTCGTGACTCCGCTCACGTGGAAGTTTTTAGGATTGTTTACCTCTTCTAAATTATATATTTTTTATAGCCTAGAATATTACTGGGAATTTGCATAACATAATAGTAAAAGCTGCGTCGAGATCAGTTTTACGGGATGCGGGAACAAATATACAGACAGCAAATGGACTCTACTATTTGTTATATATATAGGTTAATGTCAAACGAGGCAACAAAGACCTGTTAAAGTTTATGTCGTAACGTTTCAAGTACTTAAAAAACAAAGTTGCGTGCAATGCTGCTAGTAAGTAATAAAATGTAGATTAAACTTATCGCAAAATTTCGGCATAGTTAAACCTTTAATCGTTTTTGAATTGAATACACGAGTTCTTCAGGCTTACAATAAATATTACAGATATGCTAGGCAATGAAATTAATCAATTAAATTATATCAGTGTATATAAAGTACCTTCAGGCTTCAGCAATTCTGCCGAACATCAAGGGACCTGATGTCTCTTAACGGTCGCCATTATATTTAGACTGCACTGACATCAGGTCCAGTGTAGCCACTTGCCATGCGAGGATAAAAAATCCCGATTAAGACCCTTCTTAATTGACAACATTTCATTTTTTCAACATACCTCTATTAGTAGATTAAATTAAATTAGATCCAAATTAAAGAGACCCATTTCTTTCCTTTTTTCCGAAATCGACTAATACCTTTAATTTACCTTTAAACAAAACTGTTAGTTGACTCTATTGGATTTTTTGGGTGTGTTTAAAAATGACATTTGTGACATTATCAAGTAATATTAATGTAGTTTTATTTTTAACTTATGGATAAAGGACAAACGTCATTCAACCGTATATGTGACGTCATAACACGTTTTTTGGTTATTATTTTTTTACTCCGAAATTAAGTAGTATAAAAAATAAATAAAAATGTAGTCGAACTTAGGATAGCAAAATAAAGAAACGGTATTTTTGTTTTAGGCATGTTTGATTTTTGAAATGTTGTCATTTGTTACAGCCCTATACAGTATACGCAAAATAATACGACTGACCTGAATTGAGTCACGAGAGGCGTGGACCTCGTGTAATTTGAAATGAAATGAAATAATTTATATATTGAAATAAATCTAATTTAATAATTGGGGGAGGGGTGGTCGATATGGGCCATAGGCATTGTTGCATTGTTTTCAGAAAATAAATTTTTCTCTTTGACAAGATATCTTGTCTCCTAAAGATGTGCTGGAATAATCCTATTTGTGCCTGAAAATTATACGCTATCTACAATAATGTAAATTAATAAAGCAGTACTATAACATATCGGTAACGCGTGCGAACATATTTACATTTATAATAAATTTACCGTACATACCTATGTAAATAAACCATTTATACAGTCTTTGTATTTATAACTTGTATGAAATCCTCACGTACGCTTAATTCTCTTTGTGTTCTTTCATAAAAAACGGTTTATTAAAATATTTATTTTCCCTATATAAAAGGTTTCTATTAGACAGTCTGCGTGGCGCAACTCACCGTTAGTTGGCTGTAAAACGAACGGCCGCGAGTTCGATTCCCGTAGCGACTCATGTTTGTGTGATCTACACAAACAAGTGTGTACAACTACTTACTGTGGGTTCAGGACTATGTGTGTGACTGACTGACATGACTTGGGTGGATTTAATTATTTCGTCATTAGTTATTTACTAGGTATGCTTTGTATTTACTTTCTTTTTAAAATCGGGGATATTTTGAATGAAATTAAATTTCATTCATAAATACAGGTAATTATCGTTACTGCTACAAACTTGATTTCTGACACTATTGCTGTTACTGTTATTTTTATTACTTAATCAGAATTGTGATAATTCAATTGATAAAGAATTCTATCGCGACAAATGTAACTTTATAAAACACAAAATTTAGCTTACGGTTTCGCCCGCCTGAATATCTTCCGGGTAAATGGTAGCCTATTGCCTAATGAATTGTCTACCTGTGTGTCAATTTTTATCAAAATCTGTTAATTGAAAAACATCCACATAGGATTTATCTTTCGATGTTGACACTTTTTCTGTCACAGCTATAGAATTGTCTCTATTAAATCTCAACAATTCTACACATAACAATATTCAGAGCACATGTGAGCCATAAAAACGGCAAGTATCCAAATCATAGCCGTATCCCGATTTGGTGTGAAGCGATTGCGCTGCGGACATGCGCGTGCGCCTATTAATACCACATGTAGCCCCTGTCTCCCCGCGCCGCGTGCTCGATATAGAACGAGGGAACCCATCGCAGAACATAATGAATATTGATCGAGATGTGAATTAAACTTATTTGAGAAGACAATCAAATTGACGTCCACCTACAAGGTGGACAGACGACCTGATAAAGATCGTCGATCGGCCTGCATCCAGCGCAGGAAGTCGCTGGATGCAGGCCGCTTCCAACAGGTCGGTCTGGAAATCTTTGGGAGAGGCCTATGTTCAGCAGTGGACGTCTTGTGGCTGATGATGATGATGATGAGAAGACAATTCTCCTTCATTTTATACAGACGCAAAAATGAATGTTCCCAAATCGACGCGTAAAAAATACTTGTCTAGATCCACATAGTAATTTATCCCTCATACCACATTAAGCTTACACGTAAAACAACAAGTAAAATGATAACAGAATTACGTAATTCCAGCGCACATGTGTGTAAAAGTAACGCGGCAATACGTACCACGTTATACCGCGCTTACGATATTTCTAGGTCAGAACGTAATGTAGCTGCAGGCTAAAACTGAAATTTCATGCTGTATTGGAGATTTTTTCATACTTTTTTCTATCAATCTGAAAATGAGATTTAAAATGTTATGTATTTTTTAACATTCCAGTTTTTGCATACAATTATTTTACAAGAATAAAGACAGGTCTTAGAACTTGTATAGTATTAAAAAAAGGTTCCAGTTAATGAAAATACTCAGCGTATAAATAATATGCGGTTGTTTTCTTATAGCAAATCGTGTATTGTTTTCATGAATAAATGGGTCTCCTGCTACCGCTCATGAACATCCACGATAGCATAATCATATATGCGTTGCCGACATTAAAGGAATTAGAAAGGGGTTATGGATTTGGGCCTCCGGAAATCTCACTCACCATACGAGACTCAACATCAAGCTGCCACGCTAATTTTCTGATTAATAGTGCTACCGCCCCGGTCGAGACATCCCATTCATGCTACAGAAAAAAACGTTTTCAGTGTAGCCCTACCACTAGATAATGGTAATAATGTTGTTAAAAAAAATATATAACATGTATGAAGTCCTTCGCTGACATGTGCCTTTTAAACGTATTTTCAATTATTTTTTATTTATAATTATTAGGCAAACAACAAAAACAAATGTTCATTTAAATCTCTTTAAAAATATAACCTCAGTATATTTTCAAGTATACATCTACAATTGTAAAGTCAGAAATGAGAGTTGTTTTTGTCCCGTACAATGTTTCCGCCGCCATTACTGCTAAATACTTTTTGTTTGTTATATTTTCACGAGCTCTAGTAAATCCCTTTATTTTACAGCCCAGTTGCTCCATATACTCTCTCATTCTGTCACTGAATACTGGAAATATTAAACTCCGAGGTCATGATATGCGAAATGGATTTATTGCTCGGTACAGACATGATTATAAATTTAAGAAATTATTGTTTCTGATTGTTATGAGCCTTGTGTTCGTATGACTAGTTTAACTAATGTTTGTGTGATCTGTAAATAGCTAAGCAGAATCCTCGGCCCCGCGCACTAATACTTGTAACTTGCCATCTTACTAATCCAAAACATGTTGGTTTTCTGAAAACAAATAGTCCTAGGTAAATATGGTACTTGTAAAGCTATGTAAAGTCAGCTTGAAGTTTCTTTTGTTTCTAATAGAATTGTACAAGATGGGATTGAGGGATGAGGCCCAGAGTCGACTATACTATATGGCGAACGAAGTGCCCAACCCGAGGAAGGGCGCCAGACCCGGGTCATAAGCGTCTCCGCGTGTTCGTTCTCTTATTTAGCGTTTTATACATACCAAACCATGCTTCCTGCCTGATAACCGAGCGCTCTAACGGTACGGAGCGACTTGGCTGTGCCCTAACATTGCTAAAGTCTGGGCTGTGCCCACCGATTACCATCTGGCGTGCCGCTTGCTCGTCTGTTTACTTTGGCAATAATAAAAAAAATTCAACGGGCGCCATTTTTTTTTCTCGTTCACCTAAAATTAGCGTCGGCCTAATCAGTACGGGATTAGGCATATGTGTGTGACCTATTTATCGATATTCGATATTCCATCCGAAGCTCAAAACCTACTGGATTTAACAATGCCGTTTAATTTTCATACGTTCAATATATATTTTATGAAATGTTGCTTATTAGTTTGTTTACAATGCCCGACGTAATAGAAGGCAGGGCACAGCTGGAAACTATAATAAAATCGACAGCGCCCCGCGAAATAGGGCTACCACTTAACAACCATGTACTATTATTGGTTTATTTCTTTTGAACATCGTTTACATAGGAAATAAAATAGTTGGAATTTTTGTATATTCGTACATAACATTTTCAAAGAAATTATCCATCTAAGAATGAGTATCATAATTTCCAGAAGAGTAGGAAAAGAGGCAAGTCGTTTTTGAATCATCGTTTTGAATATAAATAAAAACCAACTCGATTTTTTTATAATCCCCCACTTATTTTTTTGCAAACGTAGTAACTACCAACCCTACGCTCAATACCAGATGTGTGACTGTGTATTTTAATATGAAATTAATTGGTTTATCTACGAAAAGTAGGTTTATTCATCGTTAACTATGACCTTCAGTGTATAAATACTTCTACTGTTCCATTTGCGTAATGAGATAAGAACCTTAAGATAATTACTTAGAGTGGATTGCATTAACCGTCACGTGGACTAAAGTTGTATAATTTGTTAATCGACTTCAAAAAAGGAGGATGTTCTCATAATTATTTTTTAAATTTTTATTTTTTTCGAATTCTCCGCCAATCTACCGATATTGTTGGAAAAAAATCAATTCGATAAAATTTAGCTGCGATGTGGTCTTATACAAATAAGATCTAATAGCGGAATACAAAGAAGAAATCAAACTCCTCAACAGACAACAGCTCACTCGTCACGATTGCGTATTGTATTCGAATTAACATACCATAGTTGTACCTGAAAATTGAAAAATAAAATGAAGTCGGATAATAAGTTATACAAAATTTTGAAATCGACTTAAAAAATAACACTTAAAAATAAAAAAATAACAATAATTTCTACAGGTTTCTTTGGAGTCGGTGCAATTTCAGTTGACCGGCAGCGAGCCCCGCACTCATTCTTGTTAAGTTTTGTTAAAAAATATTTTTTGCAGTACTATCAAATTGTGATTTATTACGATTACTTTAATCTTAACTGACGGATTCTGATACTGTCTACGCGAACAAAATAAGCACTATCCGATAAATCTTAGCTCTATATTAAAAACCAATAATCAAATATTTTTATTATATACAAGGATAATGTCTCAATAGGTACCTACTTGTATAAATAATCTACCAAGTTGGGTATATCAAAAATATCAGTAGTTCAGGTTCAAAGACTACACATACAAAGGTCGGCCTACATAGATAGCATATTTTTTTATAAGTTAGCTTTTACTCGCAACTTCGCTCGCATAAAATACTAAGTCAATGTCTCTCTCAGGCTTAAAAACTATCTCCATTAAAAACAAATCACGTCAATATATTGCTCTATTACTGCGTGAAAGGACAAACAACAAACACACTTTCGCATTTATATCATAAGTAATAGATGTCATTATTTACGGCAGTGCATTTTGTCCACTACAAAAGATAAACATCGAATTAAAGCCGTGTGAATGTATAAAACGTATTGTTAGTATACAATAATCGTAATAAGATCAAATTGAACTGATATACTTTATGAGTTCTTTGTTAAGACGGCGTGATAGTAAATTATAGGGGTGTCAGAATTTGTAATGAGAAAGTCCGCCGCGCCGCCACATTCAAAATATTGCGATAAACTTATTAATGTAAATGTATATACATTTAGGAACAGCAAAACTAAAAAGATAAAAATAATCTTAAACAATTTTGAATCGGTGCTGTTGCAGTTTAATGATCAATAATTGATACAACGGACTCTAAACGATGTTTTTTTATGTTTTTACTGTTTTTGGCGATTTTATTTTTTGTGCAAAGTCTTCAATTTACTATTTTAGTGAAATAGTAAAATGAAAACTTTGCACAAAAAATAAAATCTTTTATTATGAATTTTTAGCGAACATATACAGGATATCAGTGTCCATCAGTAGATATAAAATTTAGATTTTTTTTTATTTAACTCTAAATATTTAATTCAATATCCAACATTAGTTAGTCAATAAAAGTACATATTTATCGACGCTTAGCTTGTCGGTGCCAAATACGGGATACCCTTACAAGGAGTTTACTTTGTTCCGTGTTGTTTGTTTGGTCAAACAAAAAATACTATTTACACATAAATTGGATGTTTGTTTGGTATCTTTGCCTGTTTACAAAACTTATTTAGACTAAAACGTATGGTGATCCACGAATCTTATATGGCCGAGATTGAGTTTGGCGTCGAAAACAGAACCGCTTCGCCCGTATTCAAATCAATATTAGCATCTGTAGTCTAGTAACCTACTTGAGAAGATTTCTTGATATTGGACCTCTATAAAAATTGATTTTATAGAGTCAAGTTTTGATTTCGGGATTTTTGTAGCGTTGTTTTCTTCAGACAAATTAGAACGAGTTTTTTTGGATAGTAAATTGTTGAAAGAACTGCTTAAACATATAACAAGAATGGAAAACAGTGCTTTCGCCGTGGTTTTAGTTATGATTTCTCTTTTCGTGGCATAATACATTAATTGCAACAAATTACATCTACTAAAAATATAGTTTATATTTAAAAATAATAGATATTAACTTGTATTTTAACACTTTCATAATAACGTCGGTCGTTACCACTGTCTCACAGAAAACCGACGTAAAGTAACGGCTTGCTGCTGTGTTTCATGCGATGAGTGAGATATCCGGAGGCCCAAATCTCCCTTCCCGATCCCTAATTATCCCTTTCCTTTAAGGTCGGCAACGCGCCCATGACTCTTCTGGTATTGTGGGCGTACGTGGGCGGTGGAGATGACTTACCACTAGGTGACCCAATTGCTCGTTTGCCTTCCCATGCTATTAGAAAAAACTTAAGTGACATAGATAGGGCTATTTATACAATCACTAACAAAAGTTTAACACGCCATTGCATTTCTTTTCATGGACACATTAGTCGAAGGCGCAAAAAATGAGGAAGGAACACAAGTAATGGCGTGTTTGATTGAACACACGCCCACGTTCGCGCGGAGCAGCGTTGCCACTTTAGCGATTTTATCACTAGATTTACTGATTTTTTGGAGTAAGACAGTGTTTTTTTTTTAATTCGCTAAAACAATATTTAGTGATATTTATCGATTCTCGAAAAATTTAGAATTTAAAGTTGAAGATAATGAATAAAACCGAAATATTCTTTAAAAATCAAATAAGTCTAATGAAACTGATCCATCTCAGCCTTCTATATACAGATAGAGCTAAAAAAAAAACAACATCCAATACCAGAACAAGTATTTGATGTTGTTTTTTTTAGCTATTCCATATTACATATTTTTGTTAATTATTTTCGCAATTACATTGTTTTGTAATAACTATCGTGTAATTTTCTTTTAAACTATTTAGTGATTTCTAGTGATTTTTTTAGTTAAAAATATCCCGATATCTAGGGAGTTTTGAGACCAAATCTAGTAATTTTTTTTCTGCAAGGTGGCATCACTGACGCCGAGTAACGCGATTTAGTCGTTGCCCTTTGTCTGTAGGTGATAAACGGTCGTGTGAATTCTCTGCTCACTGTTTTGTTACATCGCTCAATAAGGAACAACTTAGGCTGGATTGCACCATAATAGCAGTTATAGTTAAGGTTTATGTCAAATTTGACGATAACAGTAAAGCGGAGTTTAACATTGACTGCAGAATGTGTTGCACCATCGTATTTAGATACTACTAGACTCGATTAATTCTAGAAGCAGGAACATGATATTATTTTGGAGCACAGTCGCTTTAGGGGATATATCGGTTTGGCGGTTATAATTGAACCATCTGACAGCTATTTAACTTAAACTTGCGCGGGCTTTAACTAACGAATATTGGGCGGTTATAGTTAACAGCTAAAGTTATGACGTCACCTAACATTTGTCAAAGGATGCAACTCATGATTTGCTTAACCGGTAGTTTAACATGTTTGTCATTGCTAAAGTAATTAAGTGCAATCCAGATAAATATAGAGTAAGTAATATGAATTTATGTTTATGGAACATTAAAATATGTATCCATGTCGCGTTCAGGCCATCTTTATGTGAGAATTGGACAAATTGGACAGATGGCCAGTGTCATTTAGCAGTCGCAGATTTGTTTGCATTAGTTGCTTGTCTATTGTAACTTAAAATCCTGCAACAATACAATTCAATTAATTTACTTTCAGATATTTAAAATCCATTTCATTTTGTCCATCAACAGATGATGTAAAAAGACTTTTAGGTTCAGCATAATAACTGATCCCTCGGCAACAACTGAAGGTCTATGAATGAAAGGTATATATTATATATTAAGGAAAGAATAAATATTATAAACACAATATGGTCCCTCTCGATCCAGAATGACTGATGACACTCAAATGTATCAGACACTTCCACATATATTCGTGACTCGTCAAATGCGAGATTTGTGTCGTAAGTATCAAAAATTATGAGAGACTTTCGGTCTCATAAGACCCAGATCCGAAACAAATACTTGTAGATAACAGAAACATTAATTGTCTTGGTATCACAGAATTCATTCACAAACGCTTACGGATTTATGTCACTAGAGTTTTCTTTGTTATTCCTGAATTTCTCGGCGGATATTTCCAACCTATTTTGGGTTGGAGCCAAAACTGATTTAACTTTCAGGGTATTTTTTACTAAAACGTTATGAACAATGATTGTTACAATGCATCCGCGATTTGGATCCGAGATTATGATTCGAACTCAATATTCGAAAAAATATTCTGGACTTCAGAACACGGAATTCTAGTGCGCGTGTTCTACAGCTACTTCGAACCACATTTCTTGAATTCGTAAACACTCAAGCTATACATATATACGGAAAATAGTGATAGTGCCGGTGCGTTGCAAAATGCATTTAGGCTCTCACATCTGTAATTCTCAAAGGTGTACGCAGCGGTATAACCAGTATACAAACATTTCGCCGAACTTATTTTCGGCCCATGATGTTATAGGGGGCGAGCCTATCGCCATATCTGGTCCAATTCCAGACTGCGGACTGATACTGAGCATTTCGTGATAGAAAAACTCAGTGTTACTTTAACCCGTCCCGGGAATCCAACCAGAGAACTCGACCAGAGTCGTACCGCGTACGCATTACAACCGCGCCACTGAGGCAGAAAGGCAGGCGTGCAACGCTTATGCATGTTTTAGCATAATGTACAAGTTCAGTTATGATCTAATAAACAAGTTAGGATATTAACATCCCAGTGGTCGCGTCAAGTATTTAACGCTGCCCGCCAGTGGTGCTATCATCTGTCAACTATACTAATGGATGTTTTTAATTTTGGGCCAACTCATGTCCTGAATACCAAAAATATGAAAAATTGAGGCTGTCTTACGAAAAATACAGTTGAATTAATTTATACAAATTAAAACCTTCATTAGATATAATTGTATGTATGACACAACGTAATTGCCGCCCGAATCGTCGCGAATGCATCGCACTCTGAAAATCCATTGATTTTGTTGAAATGAGATAAAGAAGGATTTTTACCTAAAGGTTTTTTATCTAAACCTTGAACTAGTTAAAAGACGTGATTCGTCTCAACGAGGACACGTTTTAAGAAATTACTATGAATAAACGGTATACAGAGTCCTTTATACGAGTGGAGCTCGTTTTTGGCTCGGCTCGTGCTGTCACGTCGCGTCGTTAACCTGCACCATAATATTTACTCGGCTAATCTAAACTCTAGTCTTGTATGTATATCCATAAGTTGGTAATAACATTATTCATTTAATGTTCCAAGTGTCGTACCCACGTCGCCTACTTATACATTTAAGCAATAAAACTCACTCTACTGCCATTCCGTTCCACGTATAAATTTAATATACTGTCTTGAATACCTTGTTTACTGCCGGTTAGTTCACGTTCAAGATGGAAGCGCTTTTGGCTGAATCATGCTTGCAGAGCAATTCCTATCATATGCTTTAGGAATATTGTTCTTTATCTAATTATAGAAAATGGTCTCAGTAATACTATTGTAAGTAGTAGAGCCATGATGTAGACACTTTTCTCTACAGCATGAATACGGCTTGACCGTGTGAGTACCACTGTATCACAGAAAACTGACGTAATATAGCAGCTAGCTATTGAGTTTCGTACAGTAAGGGAAATGTCCTAAGGACCAAATCATCCTCCTCTTTCCAATCTCCATTAGAGCAGCAACGTATTTATGATTCTCTGAAATTGTGGGTGTTTATGGGGGATGGAGATTGCTAGCCATGGTGACTCACTTGGTCGTTTGCCGGCTTCTGCTACAAAAAATCTGAGTTAAACTTGGCTGCTTTAATCAGGTCCAGTCAAATGCCCAGCTTCGACTTTCTTCTTACGTAGTTAAAAAGTATTAAAATATACAGATTAATTATAATCGTCCAGTGTATTATTTATAATGCTCTGTATAATTTACATAATATGCTTTGTAGGCAAGTTGAAACGGATAATTATCCTGCTTTATTTTTGTACTGCCTTGTTATAAGCGCTATTTTAATTGCCTACAATGATGAATATATTATTATGTACGTTTTATTTCAGATTTATAATCTTAATAACGATTACACTAATTGTAATTTATATGGGATTAAAGTCCAATACAATTGAATTTTTAATTTCTTCTTTACAATATATTGATCATATTCGTTAGCCTCCGTGGCGTAGCGGGCGCGTAGCCGACTACAAGCGAGAGTGGGTTCGATTCCCGCACCGAGACAAATGTTTATGTGATCCACACATTTTGGTTTCGGGTATGGGTGTTGTGGGACCGCAAGTCCCTCGTAGTTCCTGAAACCCACGATACAAGTTTAACCTAGTGTGGGGTCAGGGTTATGTGAGTGAATGTTGGGTGTAATTATATCACGGATGATCTAGTGTACTTATTGTATTAAATAGTGCTACCTGGAAATATTGAGTGTTAACTGACCTTTGTCCTACCTTAGTTCGTGTTTGATAAATTAGGGTTGGGATAGTTCCGGTAAACTCATCAGGCACTGCTACCAACATGTGATTTGATAGTTTACAGAGTTTCGGAACAATTTACTTGGTATGTAATCTTTGTGTATTATCATGCATGATAAATATTCTGATATATTTCTAATCAGTTATTGTAAACATAAAAGCTACTGTATATTTTTATCTCTACACATAAGAACACGTAATATTGACGTGTCTATACAGTATCTATGTACGAATCAATTTAAACGAATTGTCTGTCTGTCCATGATAAAAAAATACTATATATTGTAATTGTAATATTGAGATCTATTATATTATTAACTAGCATTTGCTCGCGGCGCCGCCCGCGTTAATTTTTTTAATTTTTTTTAATTTCCGACATACTTCAATACAACGGTAAGGGATAACCCTTGTTTTACCCCCTATATGAGTGAAATTTAAAAATAATGTTTTTACCCCCAGCGGCTCCTCATTGATGAATCAGTCTTTCAGTCAGGACAAGTCATTATTTATGTATAGATCTTCTTACAAAGCATAATCTCAGCAGAATCTTCTTCTGTTTCTGCGTCATCCCGGCCTTCTTCACCATTGCCTCATCCATCAATGAGCAGAGTGTGGGGAAGTGAGGTTGTCTTTGGGCCTAGGATATTAAAAATATTTATTTTAAAAAATTATCCTTAATCAATAATGATTAACTATACATTTGGGATCATGATTTCATGTCTATGTCTATGGGGTCCTAATATTATGTAAACTCACATAAAATAACAAGGTTCCTTAGTTGTTAAGAGTTGTCGTTTTAATTTTATCAACTACACAACAAGTTACAATTGAAGACTTGAACCACTTATCCATAGAAGGCAAGCGTTTAAAAATGGTACGGTAATGAGCGAAGACTAATTAGTCAGGCTAAGTACTTGTACAACCATGATCCACATACTGAGCCATCCGCCACGCTTTTGGCAATAGTTCTAGCTAACTATGCCAAATTTCACACCTCTATGTGGCTATTTTTCGACTAATTTCCTCAGTGCACTGAACTGTCTTATTAAAAACTTGATAAAACACGTGGATTTAAAAATAAATTCTATCTTTATTCTCTTATATTTTATGTAAACTTGTGAAGAACAGTTGAATTTTACTAATATTATAACTGTGAAAGTTTGTTTGTTTAGATGTTTGGATGTTTGTCCGTCAATCACGCTGAAACTACTGAACGGATTTTGATGAAATTTGGTATACAGACAGGGTATGAGCTGACTTGGGTGATAAGATACTTTTTATCCTGGAAAAAGCAGATCACTGTAACTGTTTTTAATCACATAATTTGAATAAAGAATTATGAACTTATAAATAACCTAATACTTCCTACTATCCTACTTTCTTACTAAATTACTATTCTTACTATGCTATCCTAGTTCCTACTAATAATATTATAAATGTGAAATTATATAATATGTTAATCAATCACATCTTATCAGCTGAACGGATTTGGTGGAAATTTTGCGCACATGTAAACTATGACCTAGATTAGGATACTTTACATCCAGGAAAAAAGACATTTACACGGGCAAAGCCGCGAGCAATAGTTAGTATAGTAAACAGATTTTATTTGAAAAAATAGTACATATCCAATCTTTACGGACAATGTTTTTGAGAATCATTTTTTTTTTATTAACAATAAAAAAATACACACGAAGTCTCCTCGTATAAAATACAGTATTAATGATAAACCTTCAGACAAAATTCTTTCGCCTACGTCCCTATAAACTTCTGTAAAGTTAATTTCTCTGTGATTTGCATTAGTTCCAGAAGCAATCGAGGCCAGATATATTGTCCCATTTGGCACAAGATAAGTACGTATTATTGTAGACGTGTACAATGAGTGTTTTCTGTCACAACATGTTATTAAGAAAGAAAAAGATGTTATTTTTTTTATATTTGTACCAAATCCTAAAAAAAGGCAGAGTACCGAAGCACGTAACTATAATCTACATCTAAATTAGAATAATGCTACGCATCAAAGAAACGTATTCTCCGCCATACATTCCATACTTATTAATAGAAAACAAAGTTTAGCCTAAGTAAAATCTTTGAAGATCATAAAGTAGGTCAAGGAGATCCGGAGTTGAATAAATCATTGTACCAATATAAATTCCAAACATATTTTTGCTAAGTTGGATTCAATAAGAACGAGTACTACCTACCTGTGATACCTATTTGATTTTGTCTAACTTTAGTTGTGTTATATGAACAATAGTTTCTAGTATTCATTTCATTATGTTTCCAAAGAATACAACATAATAAGAATGTTTATTTATTAATCTAATACTCTATTCAAAGAAAAATTGGCGTTCCTCTATTTAAACGATGTGCTAAGCTGGCAAGAGTGAAGTGACTTTATAAATCGCAAATATATGTATTATAATAGGGCCTGTGACTCCATCCCCTCTTACTTTACTCTTCTATGGTCCATAATATTTCTTTGTTAGCGTTTATGTTTACTGAAATTTCACGTAAATGTATTATGTGTATTATGAAATTTGCATTGAAATCCGTATATCCGTTTTACGTGATGTGCAGACAATTAACAGACAGACGGACATCTGAGACTATTTTTTTATTACATCTTTAAATATATAATTGTACTCTAATACCTCGTAGTTCCTGATACAATAAAAGGTATCAAGATACGGCAAGATTATATTTGACTGTTTTGGGTACTTTTTAAATTCATAGATTGTTGTAGCAAAATGCTATGCAAAAAATTTATGAGCAAAAAAGATTTCATTCGATAAAATATAAAAAATAAAACATTCTGCGTATATCTGAAACGGAATTCAAGATTAAATTTAATCAGTAAATACGTGATAAAAGTATAAACTGAAACGAGAGTTGGTTTCGTGAAAAATAAGTGTTTACATCTGTATTATGTAATTTTATTTAAATGTGATAGTTTTTAAATCATGGACACACAAATGGACGTATGGCAGAAGTAAATTGTAAACTGATCATTACTTGGGTAATCATATAACGTACATATATGTTTTTAATATTTGATTCAGTCGTACTAGAGCTCTAAAATATTTTGGCATACAGTATAAGAGGACGTTCCTAATGTGCTGTATTAATCCTAATTATTCGTAATTTTTTTTTTATCTTTACGCCCGCTTCACTTCACAAGTTTGTCACTTGACTCGACCTTTATTCTCACAAAATAACTTCTACGCCGTTCGTAACTGAAATCATAGCGCCCATAATGACGAGTCCCATAAATAAAATTATAAGAACATAGCTGTACCTCGCGGCTCCGCCCGCATGATCTGCTTTTTCTGGGATAAAAAGTAGCCTAGAAACTAGCCACATAATGTAGGATTCTAATCGTGAAAGAATTTTTCAAATCGGTCCAATAGTTTCAGAGCCTATTCAATGCAAACAAATCTTTTTTCTTTATAATATTAGTTTAGATTATGATATTAGTTTAGATAACAAAAAAAGATTTCAATGGCTTACTAGACGCGGCGCGCTGTTTAGAAGTAAAGATGTGTCACGTAACGCAGGCGTTTGACAGCTTACTGACAGGGTGCGATAGAGGGGCTCTAGTTAAGACTCACTTATTTCTAACTCAATATTGAGTTACGGTCAATTGACCGTAAATTAGTGGCGCTATTTCGCTGTACCGTGCAGCCGATGTAATAGTATACATTGAAGTTATTGGTACATAATTAGGTGGTAGTTGTGTCTTTGCTTAGTGCATTTTCTTAGTCACCAATGTTATTATGATCGTCATTATTTCTATACATTCATCGATATTATGGATGCGAAGGTCTCGGGTTCGATCCCCGGGTCGGGTAAAAGTGATATTGTGTTTTTCTATCACGAAACGTTTATCAGCCCGGAGTCTAGATATGTGCCTAGTATGGCGGTAGGCTCGTCCCCTATTACTGGGACGGGGATACGTTCGCCGAAATGTGGATGGTTAAACCGTTGCCCACCCCTATGGGGATCACAGGCGTGAGTGCGTATGTATTTTTTTATAATAGATCAGCAGACTTCATATTGCAATAAAGATCATGTCGATAAACAGACAGATTTGTGTCTACTTCTAAACATCCCTGATTTCCAGTGTGTATTCTATTGCTAGATGTCAATCTCCTTTTCAAGAAATATTACCATCAGCAGATTGTTTCATGGCATACTTGCACCTTGAATTGTAACTAAAACGTTGATGGATTTACGACTGATGAAAATACGTTAAAACCTTGACAGATAAAGTGTTGAGATAATGTCATTTCATTACCTGTGTAACACACATATTTGTATGATAAAATCAATGATAAATTACAGTATATGTTACTACTTTTTCCGGGTTTATTTTGTTTGGAAACGTGCGCGAGTCTATCTTGTATGTTTTTCGTTACAATTAGAATTTGTAAACAAAAGTTAACAATAGGCTCACTGAAACCGCCTACGAAGATAATAACTGCAAATTAGGCTATCCAAAGTAACTCGTAAGATAGTCGTATCATATTTATGTCCCATGTTGTGATAGGAGGTGAGCTTAGCCGTACTGAGCACAAGTTCTAATACTATATACCTGAAATGGTTTGTTAAATCTTAACAACATCTTTTTGTTACTCAACCTTGTAATCAAACACAGGAGCACACCTGTTCCATAGCCTGTATATACACTGTCATTAGACCAATGAGACGACATAATAATGTTATTACCTTTTTTCAGAGTTATGCGGCATCGACCCCGCCGAAGCCAGCGTCTGCGCCGGCGCACACGACGCTGCAGCGGTCGGTGCGCGGCGCGGCCAACAGCGGGGCGCCCGCGCGGGTCATACCAAGGTTCCACTTCCCCAAGGGCCGACCACCGCCTCCCCATCAGCAGGACCACGCCCTACACAAAGTGCAGTCCGCCTTCGCCACGTTCCCCAATAGCCAGGTATGGACATTTTTTTTAAATTTGCAATACATGTAATTGCCTACATCAGGCTCCACAGGGGGGCAATTTGATAGTTAAGGGGGGCAATTTAAAAATGGACTCAACACGACTTTAACCCTTTCGCTTTGGGTTATTTAAATGCAATGCTAGATAATGGGTCACAAATTTAACAAAAACATGTTAAGGTGGGGCATGGCCTAAAAAAGGTTGGGAAGTGTTGGCCTACATAATATCTTAAAAATTTGATCAAAGCAAATCAAATTAAATATTAGCCAAAGCCAATAATTTAACCCATCATCTCTCCTAAATTCAATTGAGGATGGACATTCTAAATGATACAGTCGATATTTGGGTCAGCCAATACGTTTAAAACGCGACGTCGCGAACAGACGTGGAAAGGTGGCTCCGTAATTGGATTATCCACCACTTCGCTGTAACGTAACCCCAAATAAAATCAATATCGCTGAATAGAATAGTTCTGTAATTTATTACTCCTACCTGGGCAGAAATTTATATCTCATCACAAACTGCTGAAACTTTGGCCATTTTGTTGATAAAATACGAGCTGGCCAAATATTGGCGATGGGAAACCTGATTTTTTATTAACCGGCAATCGAGAAAGAGGTTCACCTGATGGTAAGTGATCTCCACCGAACATGTATGTTCACTATACCAGAAGAATCATAGGCGCGTTGCCGACTTTAAAGGAAAGGAATAGTTTAGGAATGGGCAGGGGAGGGGGATTTTGGCCTCCGGATATCTCACTCATCATACGAAACGCAGCAAAAAGCCGCTACTTTACGTCGGTTTTCTGTGAGACATAACGCCCGGTCGAGTCAGCCCATTCATGCTGTAGACAACTGTCTACAGCGTGGCTCTACCACTCTAAAATAGCTTCTTGACGATCGACGTTATGTTTGGACTGCACTGTATTAAACATCAGGTTCAGTGTACTTTTGCCGTGCTAGAATAAAAAAAAATAATTGAATCGAGATTGGATATGTTAACGTTAACAACATTCATATATATGTCGTGGATAACGATATCATTTTTATAAAAGTCACTCAATTGATTACTGTAGTGGTAAGGCAAACGCCGATTAATTGTAAATTGTTGGTACCGCCAATGATATTGTTTATTTGAGGGTGATTTAAATAGTTTGTCAGTTGATTTCACTCTCGCACTGGGGGGGAAACTCAATATAAGCGGCGCCCCCGCGTATAGGAGAGTCTGTGTCTAGCTGTGACCGAGGACAGAAGTTCGCCCAATGTTACTCACAAGTAAGTGTGGTTATGGTTATTATGTGTGGATTATAACTGTCTGTGAATTATCACTGTGTGTGACTGTGTGTGAATAGTCACTGTGTACGTTGTGTGAGGTAAGGGCCGGCTATGGGGATGGAGGAGGTCGGGTACACACATAGTAATCATCATGATGTGAGTTTGTACAATTTTGTGTTGATATTATTGAACTTATGCCGGCCGATCATAGAGAGGTGTAAATGGCCTCTCATAGATACGAGTAAATGAGTTCTATATTCCCTCAGAGAGAGATCTCATCTTCTTCTTTTTCCACGACATCAGAAGTGGGATTGGCCCCACAGCCTATCCATTGAACTGCGACTGTGTACCAGTGATTTAGTGAACCTGTTCTAATTTTGTTGGATTTTTGTTAACAAAAATCGCGAGTAATATTGTCATGTGGTGAGTTCGTTACGAGATCACGACGATCCATGGTGCAGCAGTCGTGCCATTCAGTGTATTCATTGCTGAATTTGATGGTGTTCAGGAATGTAAATGGATAATTATAAT
Organism: Amorpha juglandis; assembly: GCA_949126905.1. Taxonomy (NCBI): domain Eukaryota; kingdom Metazoa; phylum Arthropoda; class Insecta; order Lepidoptera; family Sphingidae; genus Amorpha; species Amorpha juglandis. The sequence continues at coordinate 5,944,329 of OX421368.1, forward strand.
TCCATGTCTCGATATTTTGAAAGTTACTTTACATATTGTGTTCAAGCCCAAAGACAGAATTGTGGGGATGATTGTGTCTACACCTACAAAGTTATTAATCGTGTACCAATTGTTGTAAGAGCTTATCTAGGACTATAATGGACGAGTTCTACTGATGTGGCGCCGGTGCTGGCATTGAGTGCAACATATTTGTGCGCTGGAGTTCCCGGTCGTTGAACAATAACGCCGTACCCACAGTGTGGCAGTTCACCCGTACGGCTTACAGAGCGACTTTGCGGGATGACTGTTATCAAACGCATTTACCGAGTATTGTTATACGCCGAGGATTTGGTGAGATCTTTCCATTTTATGTAAATCGCGTATAAAAAGTAATTTGAAGTACCCATAGGTTTTGTAGAATTGTTAAGATGTGGCGACCTATCGCTGTAGCGGTTGCCTACCGAAATCAAATTGGTTTTCACTATCGAGCAAAGCTGTGTACTGTGTTTACTAAAGACCTAATGCAGGGAATCTGTTTCTTTGCATTTTACATCAATCCATCCTGATATGATTGTCGTTATAGATGTGAACGATAATTTCTTTTTGATTTAATAGAGGATTAATGACCCGATGTTTCGTAAAATAAAAGTTTAAAGTATCTCATAGTTCCTGATACCTGCGATACAAGACTCGTGTCTGATTGTGTGACTGTTGGATGTATTGTTGACATAATTACAAAAACTGTAATTCCTGTAGTACAATCGTGTTCCAGTAAAATTCATCACTTGCGATCGTTAAGCGGAACTGTTGAACTCGAAACAGTTTTTCAACTTTTTGACGATATGCCTTTCGGGTCCCTGTCCTGGCAGACTTATATCCCAATACGAATCGGGCTTCTGCCTGGCATACTTTAGTGTGGAGAGAATTTTAACAAACTTATAATCGTGATAATCACCTGCCTTCTCGTTTTGGTTTTTGTTTTCAGGAGCAGTGGTGACAAGTAACGCTGACCGGCGCTTATTGAGGCGCGTGTTGGTTTTCCGCCTCACGGGCGTTGGTCGACCATCACTGGCTCACGTGGTTTCTGAAACAGGATTTTTGTGCGTGCATGAATAAGTGTACGCAAGGTGATGTATCAAGTACCCGAGCCGGGGATGTTGAGTTTGGTTGCTCGACCACATTAGCGTTTTAAGATAAGAGGGTGGTAAAGTTACGTTTTCCCCTTAAAGATGTTATTAGTTCTCGTGGCGATCAATCGGACCTAGCTCTCTGACGGCTGGGACTGAGACATTGAATGGGCACTATGGCCCGGTTACACGATTTGAATCGGTTTGTTTGGGCAGTACACTCTTAGTTCTTGAATATTGTGAGCGGGTCTTAAGGTTTATGGGTGACAGACCTACGTCTTCCCCTTAAAGTGACCTTCCGTACTAGCGTCGCAGGCTAGGAGTGTCCCCGTTAATGAGGTTATCTGAGTTCGACGCGCGTTTGCAATTTCGCAGCTTTATACCCGAGTCACTAGGTGATGCGGAGTACATGTAATATTTAGTGTCATGTGGCAGTGTATGGGGAGTGATGGAATTCCGGATTCTGTCATGTCTGAAGACATTAAATGTGAAATCGATTATTTTTATTACTTACAAGACCTAAGTTGTGCTTCAGACACACACGAACCTGTAATGACTGTTTCTAATGTTCTCCTTGTGTATTTTAGGGGAACACCCAAATACTCCGAAATATTTTATTCCGAATTTCGATGTTCCGATGTTCAAAAGTCCGAATTTCATAATACCTAAAAATTATAATGTCTATTATTCAAATTTACGAAAATTATTTTACCGAAAGTTGTAAATACGATCTGCTTGTTTTCCGATTTTTATATGTTCGAAAAGTCAAATGCTCGATGAGTTCTCAGTCCGAAAAACAACTTTCCGATTTTCAATATTCCGAATAAATTGCTAAAATTAGGATTTTGATTCCGTTAGTATAATCATTACGTACATTTGGGTTAGGTTAGGTTAGAACTGTGACCGTTAAAGCGCGAAGGCGAGCGAGCGAAGCGAGCGTGCCGCGGCAGCGGCCGCCGAGCGCCAGATCCTCTCTATTGTTGGTGAATCATTTGGGTTAGGTTAGGTTAGAACTGTGACTATTAAGCGCGAAGGCGCGCGAACGCAGCGAGCGTGCCGCGGCAGCGGCCGCCGAGCGCCAGATCCTCTCTATTGTTGGTGAATCATTTGGGTTAGGTTAGAATTGTGACCAGCGAAAAAAATATTTTTATTGGAAAGAAAGTATTTTTAAAACGCATTTGACATTAGTTTTTTTAATTCTACCTCCTCATACTATTATATTTCTCTTTGACAAGAAATTATGTGTTGATTTGTCTTTCTATTCAGTTGTACAAGGCGTTTTTATTTCGGAATTTTAATTAATAGGTATTTTAATAACCGGAATTCGTATTTTTGATGTTTCGAATTATCATTAATTCGGTTTTTTTGTGATTCGATCTATTGAAACTCGGTATTTTGAGAATCGTAATTATATACGTTAGGAATATTGAAATTTCGGAATTATAAAAATCGGTATTTTGAAATTCGTATTTGTGACTATCGGAATAAAGTTTGTCGTATTATTGTAGTGTACCCGTATTTTAGAGCACTGTAATAACCATTTTAATGTTCTCCTTGTGTTTTTTACATGTTCAAACGGACTGTCGAACGGTGAGCCTGGTGCTGACGATGATGAAGAGGTCTGTCCGGAATTGCGGAAAGAATTGCCCGGTCCTTTGTCTGCGAAACCTGCTGAAGACATCTAAAGACTGATGAGTATCCATGTGAACTAATTCTCTTTTATGTTGTTTCTGAGAGTAAAATTAATTTTGAAGCCCAAAATACAAGGGACCATTAAAAATTGTAGAGTTGCTTGATGATGATCTTGATGGTGATCGTTACCTATTGAAATCTTTGACTTAAAAATCGAACGTATAAGTACGCCCACGATCGCGTACGAAGGATTCCTCTAAGTGATGTACAAGTTGAATTAGATTTACCGGATGTAGAAGATGGTGAGGGTACCTCCACCAGCAAGTAGAACACATACGATAGCTAGGTCGCACTGCACGCACTAGTCTGTAGTCGTAACTGTAACTCTTGGTAGTTATTCAGGGGGCGATGGGCAGCTAGTGGTGTGGCGAGGACCCGGGTCTCGAAAGAGACTATTGTGTGGTCATGTATTGACCTGGGAGTCTGGGACTCTAGTTGGTCGTATCACATGAGGTGATGACGATATGGGTGACAATAGTGAATTGTCACTAGCTGCTGGGGCAGCCGGGCTATTGATGTATGTGATCTATTGCGTTGATAATGTAATGAATTGAGATTGGATAATTATGAGACATAGAGGAACCTTTCGTGCTTAGCTTAGACTATTTTGAATGGGTGACAATAGCGAATTGTCACTAGCTGCTGGGGCAGCCGGGCTATTGATGTATGTGATCTATTGCGTTGATAATGTAATGAATTGAGATTCGACAATTATGAGACATAGAGGAACCTTTCGTGTTTAGCTTAGACTATTTTGAATGGGTGACAATAGTGAATTGTCACTAGCTGCTGGGGCAGCCGGGCTATTGATGTATGTGATCTATTGCGTTGAAAATGTGATAAATTGAGATTCGATAATTATGAGACCTAGAGGATTGAAGTTTATTTGGTTATAAAAACGTACTTGTAGTTGTGTAATGTAACGGCATGGTCAGGTTGGCCGAGTGTACACGGACGCTTTTAAATTGGTTATTTTCTTACACATACTGGAATCCACGAGGACGTGTAACATGTCAGGCTGGCCGTGTCGTGGATAACGATATCATTTTTATAAAAGTCACTCAATTGATTACTGTAGTGGTAAGGCAAACGCCGATTAATTGTAAATTGTTGGTACCGCCAATGATATTGTTTATTTGAGGGTGATTTAAATAGTTTGTCAGTTGATTTCACTCTCGCACTGGGGGGGAAACTCAATATAAGCGGCGCCCCCGCGTATAGAAGGAGAGTCTGTGTCTAGCTGTGACCGAGGACAGAAGTTCGCCCAATGTTACTCACAAGTAAGTGTGGTTATGGTTATTATGTGTGGATTATAACTGTCTGTGAATTATCACTGTGTGTGACTGTGTGTGAATAGTCACTGTGTACGTTGTGTGAGGTAAGGGCCGGCTATGGGGATGGAGGAGGTCGGGTACACACATAGTAATCATCATGATGTGAGTTTGTACAATTTTGTGTTGATATTATTGAACTTATGCCGGCCGATCATAGAGAGGTGTAAATGGCCTCTCATAGATACGAGTAAATGAGTTCTATATTCCCTCAGAGAGAGATCTCATCTTCTTCTTTTTCCACGACATATTTATTTATTTATTTATTTAAACTTTATATACATAACATGTATAAAGGCGGACTTAATGCCAAAGGCATTCTCTACCAGTCTACCCTTGGGTGATGCAGAAACGAGATAACGTGGGTGTATACAAATTATTGATGAGATGAAAAAAAAAAAACAATACTGACAAATAAGGAGTAAATGGATAAGTAATTAATACATAAATCTACATTAATAAAAATTTGATATAATACTATAAATATAAATACACGCATAAATGTATTATATAAAATATATATACATAAATATACATATATATAAATATATACATATAGTATGAATCTACTGGTGTCGTGATTCTGCCACACTATCAGCAAATAGCGTCCGAACTTTAAATTTGAAAGTGAGCCGGTTAGTGGACATCCTGATTTCCAATGGGAGCGCATTCCAAAGAAGAATAGACTGGACTGTGAAGGAGGAGTGAATGAAGTCTGAGTTGTGGGAAGGACACTGGAGAAGAAGACTGCTTGAAGAGCGAAGGTTTTTCTCGTGGTTAGAGCCTAGATACTGAAAGTTGGAAGTTAAGTAAGAAGGGGGATTAGGTGAAGTTAGAATGGAAAAGAGTGTAGTAAGTGCGCGCAGATTTCGGCGCTGGCGGATTGGCAACCACTTAAGTTGAGAGCGATAAGAGGACACATGGTCATACTTACGTAGATTGAAAATGAATCGAATGCAGTTATTGAGAAGTCGGTCAAGTTTGTTGAGCAGATCTGCATTCAGATCAAAATAGCATACATCACCATAGTCGATAATAGGGAAGATTAAGGTCTGCACCAGCGTTGTCTTAGTTTTACATGGGAGGAAGTTTTTTAAGCGATAGAGAGCGCGAAGAGTACATGACACCTTTTGGCAAACAGAAGTTACTTGGGTCTGCCAGTTGAAGGTAGAGTCTATATTCAACCCTAGGTCCTTTACAGTAGAACACAGAGCGATGATTGAACCATTATATCGAATTGGAGGAAGAGTTGACTTGTTCAGTCTGCTAATTAGTCGCGAGCTACCTATTACTATCGCCTGACATTTATTGGGGTTCACATCCAAACCGAATCGGTCAGACCAGTTTTTGATGTGATCCAAATCCTTATTTACTTTGGCTATAGCAATAGCTACATCATTGACGCCCGCTTGAGCATAAAGTTGTAAGTCATCGGCATACAGATGATACGCACACTGAAGGTTTTGGGTTATGGAATTAATAAAAATAGAAAATAATAAAGGAGAGAGTATACCGCCTTGAGGGACACCATTATCAACGTTGCGCCAATTTGACGAAGTCTCGCCAAGACGCACCGACTGCTGACGCCCTCAAAGATAAGTTGAGAACCATTCGAATGCTACGGAAGAGATCATCAAGTGGGCGAGGATAGATAAAAGGATATCGTGACTGACGGTATTGAAAGCGTTGGAAAAGTCTATCAGAGTCAATACAGTGACTTTGGTGTCCTGCATTCCAGCCCTTATATCGCCAGTCACTTTAAGGAGAGCGGAGACGGTGATGTGGCCTGGCCTGAATCCCGACTGCAATGGACTGAGTAGATCGTTTTGGTGTACAAACTTGGTCAGCTGTTTGTGGGCACAGGCCTCTAACACCTTGGATAGGAAAGGGAGAAGGGATATCGGGCGGAAGTGGTTGACAAGGGACGGGTTAGGATTTTTAGGGAGAGGAATAACAAGGGCCTTCCTCCAAGAGGACGGAAAGACACCAGTACTAAAGGAGAAGTTTATAATGTGGGAAATTATGGGGAGAATGTGGTCAAGGATAGTAACAATCATGCGACGACTGATGTTGTCGTAGCCTGTAGCGTTGGATTTTATTGAGAGGATTGACTTTTTGATCTCCTCCATTGCAACTGGAGAAAAGTGAAAGAGGTTAATGTTGGGATGAGGAAGACCAGCTAAGTAATTCAGAGTATGACACTTGGTTTGGTGATCCAGCGAGACAGAAGAGGTGAAATGATCATTGATATCGTCCAAACCAAGTGTCCCCCGAATTTCCAAGCGTTTCTCCTTGCCAATGCCTAAAGTCCCAAGGAACTTCCAGATATTGGCAGGAGAGGAGGAACTTATGTTATCAAGAATGTGGCGGCGTTTGGCATTACGTATCATCTGGTTACACCGATTCCTAGCAGCTTTGTATGATGTCCAGTTATCCTCTGAGCGATCTTTCTTAAATTTACGGAAGGCCCGATTTCTACATTTCATCGCCATTCGAACCCCGAGTGTGAGCCAAGGTGCGGAGGGACGCCTCAGTTTAACTTTTCTGACGGGAGCGTGGGCGTCGTAAAGTGAGAGAATGTTTTTATTAAATATTTCGACTTTTTCATCCACTGTTGTCGCTGCCGTCAGATTGTCCCAGTGTAAAGTTGCGGCATCCCTGCGCAATCTGTCCGTATCCATGCGTCCAAAACAACGCATGCGCAGAACCTTAGGCGAGGTTTTGGGGGGTTTAAGGGCATAGGAGAGGAAAATAAGGTCGTGATGGGAAAAGCCAGGGGCAAGGTATTGCCCATGGCTGGAAACTAGGGAGGGATTGGAGGTCAGGATTAGGTCAAGCCAAGTATCGTTTCCATCTGTATTATGATGAGTCGCTTGCAAAGGCAGAACATGTAAACTAGCTGACTCGACAATGTTGAGGAGTTTAAGGGAACGAGGCGTGTGAGGGATAAGGAAATTGGTATTGAAGTCTCCCATGATGATGTGATGTGCATATTCTGATCCTAAAGATTCCAGAACCGATTCGAGACTGGAGAAATAATCAGTAGAAGGAGGACAGTAAACGACACCAAGTATGGTTTTGACTCCCTTGACCCAAACCTCGAGGAACAAATACTCCACAGATATTGAGGAAATAGATGAAGAAGCTATAGGAAAAATCACTACGAAGATAAATAGCGACCCCGCCCCCTCTCCTGTCTGCTCGATCATTTCGAATCAGGATGAAACCAGGGAGAGGATAAGTAGTAGAAAGAAGATGAGGTTTGAGCCAACTCTCGGAAACCAGGACGGCATGAACGTTTGCGTCAGAAAACGTCTCCAACAGATCACTATAATGACTAGGTATGCTCTGGGCGTTGATATGGCATACGTTGAACGAATGGTGGGTTTTCGTGTTAAAGGTTTGCCGTATCAAGTCCCCGAGATCATCACTCACCGAGCAGAAACTGTCATCGCTGAACACAGCAGACTCGTTAGCAGAATGGAAGGATTCGTTATCAGATATCATACGTAAATATAAATAATATATAAAAGGTAATAATATATGAAAATAAAAAAAAAATATAAAAAAGAAATAAACTTATAGTTATGGTACAACTAAGCGTACTCTGCACCACCCGCCAGCAGATATAAATCCATCTAAACAAGACTCTAAATTAACTTAAAAGACGTAACAGATAAATAAAATAATTGTAACGGAACGTACATGTCAGTTGTCACCCACTGAACGTCAGTGTTATTCGAAATTGACAGGTCATAAATAAGAAAAAAAAAACAATACATGTGGGTAGTTACCGACATCTATGGTTTTGTGATTGAACACGGTAATTAAAAGTTAACAAATATTGGACAACACGGAAGTAAAACAGAAAATGAATAATACATATATTTAACACCCGACAACAAGTTTGACCCCTTTTTAGTCTGTGGCTGTGTTTATCTGACTGTGGTATCGTAGCTCATAAAGTAATGGACCGATTGATAGTTTTTTTGTAAGAAAGTTGATTGAAACGAAATCGGTCTTAGCAATGTTTGAAGACAATCTGTTCTTTATTTTTTTATTTGATTGAGTGACAAGACGAGCAAGGCGCTCGCCTGATGCTAAGCGCCACGCCTGCCCATAAACAGAAGCAACACCACACAGAACTTTAAATTACAAAGCACTGCATGGCACTGTTCAGTTGTTTAAATAGTTGTTTAAATGTTTCAGATGTCTCACTAATTGACGTCTGAGGTTTTAGTGATTAGGTTTTAGATATAATAGAACCGAATATGTGACGTGATGGTAGGTACTTCCATCGCGCTCTAGTGCAATTTAAATATATCCAGTGTATGATGTTTTGCATCATAACCTGACATAAGTTATAAATAACAGTTAAGCGATGTTTTATTAGTTTTGAAATATATCGCTGACATACTTACAATAATTTATTTGCATGTAATATGTCGTTATATTTATTAATAAAACGGCCTAAAAACGAATACATACATATGATTCAGAAATAACTAAATTGCTTTAATGACTTTGTTCATCTACCTATACTTATAAAATAACATGTCCTGACTGGCTGACTGATTCATCATCGCCGAGCGCAAACTATCAAGGCTACAAGCATGAAATTCGGACTGTATATTCATTTTGTTATGTAGGCACCCACTAAGAAAGGATTTTAGAAAATTCCACCCCAAAGGGGTCAAAATAGGAGATGATATTATGTATGAAAGTCCGTCATTTTGAAAGATACATAAACAATATTTTTTATTTCTGTTATTGACGTAAAACAAATAAATACGTGTTTCAGGAATTTTGGAAATTTATTTAATAAGGGATGAAAAAGGGGGTGAAAGTAAATGCGAAAGTGAGTTTGTTTGTTACGCTTTCACGCCTAAATTATTGAACCGATTTTGATGAATTTATCTACAAAAACAGATGGTACCCCGGAGACGGTTACAGGCTACTTTTATCCCGGAAAATGCTGTTCACGCGGGCGGAGCCGCGAGCAAAAGCTAGTAATACATATAAGAATGGGAAAACTTTTGATATTGCATACAGACCTTTGACGAACATGCCACAAACGCCTGTTTTGATAGCGCTTGTTTTGTTCTTGTTTGTCTTGAGAATGTCCCCTTTCACACAACTTTGAAAACGTTACATCCCAATATAATAAATAAATTGCTTTGTTTGTTTTGAAGTGCTATCAAACTGTTTGGAATAACATGAATAATTCATAAGGAAAACGTAGTGTTTGAAGGCGTGAATATGTAAATAATAAAGGACAAGGTACGCATCTATTATTACTGTATTCAGGATAACGAATATTATATAGAGTTGTTTTGCATTTTTAATATTATTCCGTTACTTTTAATTGTCGCCTAATTTTTTGAATACTTAATAAATGCTAAAACTCGTATCGACTAAGGAGTATGCAACTAATACACGCACGGTTCGTCGAGATTTATTCCGGTCCTATGATATTATAGATAGCGAAGCTATTACCATCTCGGATACAATTTCGAATCCTGAGTAACTCATCTTTATTTATTAATTACTTAAAGACACGCCATTGACTTACCACTTAACATTCATAGTAAGAATGTACAGAGGAAAAGACAAAGTTATTAAAGGTGTTTTCAGCATTCAAAACATGCATATTAGGTATTTAGAAAGTCAAAATATTAAATTATGAATAAAAATTTAGAATAACATAATAATATTAACGTTGGATAATAACAATTAAAATTGATAGGCATTTGTTTAAGAACATGACAGTTCAAAAATAATGATAAATTGTATAGGCAAATTAATCTACATCATAACAACAATAATTTTATATTTATATTTTTATTTAAAACTATACTGTTAGTGATACTGGACAGGTTTTCATAAATTGTGAAAGGTAGTATGATGAATAAAGTCAATAACAGCTAAACTTAATATGATTTTTTGAATTTAAACATACATTTTAATTTCTCGACTTGGGATTTAAACCCAGTATTCTTGTTTGGCTTTCCTCATTTAAATTCCGTGATCCAACATTCTGGGAGCGTCCATTACTCATACTCTACAACTCAATTTCAGTTAAAACCTGTAATAATTGTATGTGTCATGGAACAAGAATAGTTTATGTTGTAATGTTTGTAGCATTGTAAAATGTATGAACAACCATCCTTGTTAGACTCACTAGGTCCATTAGGTCCATTCATTAGACTTACTAGGTGGAATACCCATCGTATGCTAGAAGCTGTCTAGGTTGGTACCACCACTTTGTTTACCAAGCAGCAGTGTGTTAGCACTGTTTAATTTCGGTTTGAAGGGCACTGAAGCCAGTGAAATTACTAAGCAACAACAATTAACAACTAATGTCTCGGGATGAGGAGCGCAGTACAATGCCCGCAGTGTTTTATACTTCGAGATTGTATGTGTTGGTCCTTCTTTTTATGGCCAGGCGTGGTGCTAATCATCGGGCGAGCGATTTGCTTGTCGTCAATCAGGTTAATAAAAAAAGAAAGTATTACATTATAAGGAAACCTTGTTACTTAACTTTGTTTAAGGACTTACTAATAAATATCCTAATATCAGGCAACAAACATACTACATACCTATTTTTTATTGAACTCAAATCGATTTTCAGTTATATAATAATGTACTCTGTAGATTCAATGACATAATATTTTTAAAATTTAACGATGCGACGCCAAGAAGACAAAAACATTCAGTCTAACGTTACGTGACAAATATGGCACATATATCAGCCGCGTCCAACTGAAATCTCCACTATTTCAATAAGACCCTCCGGAAAAAAACAATATCTTATGGGCGACATCCAAATACGACCATTTTGATGTCGGCCTCCCTGTAGGCTATAGTTTTTGTCGAAGGCGATGGCCGTTTATGAGATTCTTATACATGAGTACTGAATGGTTCGTAATTCGTATCACCAAAACTCGGGCATTGTCTATTATAGGTAGGTATTCCATTTTTGAAATATACGACTCGAAATCCTTTAAAGGTGTTCCATTTTTGAAATACACGACTCGAAGTCCTTCGCTCTGTGTTGACTTTCTAATAATAGAGAGCTAGATTATATTGTCAAGTACATATCCTTTTTGGATTAAATACATCTTATAATGCCCTATTTTGATTAGTCTTAATGAAGAAACGAGTAGTTGGCTCGCCTGATGATAAGCGCAACGCTTTAAACAGAAGCAACACCACACAGAAACTTGAATTATTTATTATATTAAGCACTGCATAGCATTTTACGCTTGTCTCCGCGAGACATATGGTGTGAAGTCTCATAATTCCCAGAATTTCATTGACTCAAATGTCCTCCGAACTGGAACATAACAGCGCTTACATAGTGTATGTAGAAATATACAAAGCTGTAGTGTCAACCCAGACGGCCTCTCGTATTTGGGGGGCCCACCTCCTCGTAATACTTTAAACTATATTTCCAAATAAGTTTATAACCAATGTAATAATCATGTCAAATTTAAGCCTCTGCTTAGGATCGATATGGCGCTAAATCCATAAAGCGTTCATCTTAGTGAAAATTTATGAATAAAAAATAAAAACCCAAAATAACTGTTGAAACTCAATATATTATTAAATTATACATCTTTAACACGATTATCATTTCAAATATTCGCAATCGATTTACGTGTCGTTCCAAACCGCCTACTTTGCATATAAATGTATCATGTTAGTGAATTGAAGCAAAATGGCCCAATCTCTCAAAGTACGAAAGTGCCGAAAATATTAAGTGGGCTCCGAACATTTAGTAGTTTAGATGAGCTCGCCCAAAAAATCCAATTCAAGCTTAACTTCGTTCTTACCGAAGAAAACCAATTTTCGTTTGTTTCAAAATGTCTTATTGAATGTATACAACTCGATTTAGAGATGTACTTGGGTAAATCTCTATAGTGTATTCATCAGAGATTTGTCAAAGTGGATCAGCACCTAAAAGTACATATAGAAGATGCGTTGCTGACCTTTAAGGAAAGGGATAATCAAGGAAAGAGGCGAGTGAAAAATAGGTCTCCGGATATCTCACTCACCGTAAGAAAAGCAACAGCAAGCTGCCAATTCAACTCGGTTTTCTGAGAGTCAGTGGTACTAACCCAGTCGAGACGGACCATACAAAAGGCAAAAGTGTCTACAACGTGACTCTACCTTTTACAAAATCTATATCATAGATATCCCTTGATAAACTCACATGATATCCTAGGATCTGTCATATTTCTAAGCCAGAATTTTAGGTTATAAAATGAAGCCATGGTAACACAAGCATGTTACCAGAAAATCCGTATATATTACATGAACATATCGTGTGATTATTCTCACGCTTTTCTTGCGAATTAACTCAATGATGCCTTTTTATCAAGTATTTTCTGCAAATCATGCATATTTTATGAATAGAAGATCTGAGCAAAAAACTAGCGTTAAGTCGACAGATTTCCATCTTTTTTGGGTTAGAGCCAAAACTGGAAACTTTTTACTATAAATGGGTCTGACCTTAGCTGATAATACGAATTTCGTTTTTGGCGCAACGAATACAATCTAATATGCCAAAGAACTATTATATTAAATCCATAAAGTGCTGCAAATATTACTCAGATTAACTGTTAGTCCGAGACATTCATTTCGTATAAGCTAACTAAAGAATTAGTAGTAAATTGAGTAAGTTTATATCTTGCAAAGTTTCTAACAGATGTTAGTACTTTGTAATTGTATTTATCTTTTAAATAACGCCAAGGCAGCAGACCAGAGAAAGCCTTTTAATTACATTCTATGTTGAACCCTTACTTTATTCTTGTTCTATTTTTACCAGATGTGTCAATACTAATATAATTAAAAATAAATAAAAAATACTTCGTTATATCAGTAACAAGTGTTTGCTCGTGCCTCCGCCCAGAGAGTCTTGTTTAATTTGTTTTTATTGAATGACGAGACGAGCAAGGCGCTCGCTTGATGGTAAGCGCCACGCCTGCCCATAAACAGAAGCAACAGCTCACAGAACTTTCAATTAAAAAGCACAGCATGGCACTGAACTGCGCTCGTCACCCCGAGACATAAGATGTCGAGTCTCATTATGCCCAGTAATTTCACTGGCTTCAATGTCCTTCAAACCGAAACACAACAAACACACTGTTGCTTGGCGGCAGAAATAGACAAAGCGGTACCAACCCAGACGGCTTCTCGCATACGATGGACCTACCACCTAGTAAAGACTAAGTTTCAAAACTCTATTCAAATGCAATTTACAACTGGAACGTTTGATTTGGTGAAGCGAGGGCCGTCGCCATATACGATCTAAGAAGATAACTACATCCACAAAAGGATGCCGAGTGTTTAGATAACCTTATGCGGAGAGAGAATAGATGTGTCCATGCAAATGCCAGCCAATGACGCGCCAATATTTGTGGGTCGTTGACGCTACTAATATTTTGCTTTCACAAACCCAATTCAATATTTGAGGTGTCCTGTGCTGTTCACCCGTCATGATTTTAATTATCAGAGCGACCTGTGGACACTTTTGTCTACACTCTACAGCATGAATGAGCCGGCTCATCCGGATTGTTGCCACTGTTTCACAATACATTAACGTGAAGTAGATAGTCGAGCCGGCCCATTCATACTGCAGCCAAGTGTCTGGCAATGTGGGACAGGTAGCAGACATTGTCCTTAAACAGAAACCACACCAATAAGACCTTTCAATTATGAATTTCTGTGTTACTAGATTGCGCTCCTCACCCTAAGAAATAGGATGTTAAATCTTATAATGACCAGTAACTTCACTGACTTCAATGTACTTCATCATACCGTAACAACACAGTGCTTACACGCTGCTGCTTGGTGGCAGAAATAGACAAAGTGGCAGTACCAACCCAAACGGCCACTCGCTAAAAGGAACCTACTACATAGCAAGCAAATAGATATAAATTATTCCAGTTTATTGGTACAGTTCCTACATTTGACAGCCTCCGTGGCGCAGCAGGCCAGTAGCCGGCTGGGAAGCGAGAGGCCGCGGGTTCGATCCCCGCACCGAGACAAATGTGAGACCGACAGTCTTTCGTAGTTCCTGATACCCACGACACAAGACCTAAAAGAAGTATCTCACTGTGGGGTCAGGACTATATGTGTGGCTGGTGGGTGTTTATTACAATTATTTGTGTTCATGTATAATTTATCAAGATCATTCTATTCTTTTCAGCATGAGAACACGGTATTACATGTAGTTCATAATATTACTTAAAACAAAAGCTATACACAATTTTCCTTGTTACGATCAGTTCGAATCTCCATTTCAGTGTTCCAAGTTTGTTGACCGCAGCTATTTTCGTGTTGTATATTTACAGAACAGGCAAATGACCTACTATTTTATATTAATAAAAGCGCAGAAACCTTTTGTGTTCGTTGGCTTAACTTCTATTAGCCGACAACCTTCTATCTTATTTTATTTAGTGCATCGTAAACTGCATCCACGTAGGTACCACCCCGCTTTGTCTATGTCTACCCGCTAAGCTGCAGTGTGTAACTATACGAGGGACCATCTACCTTGTGTTCTTTTTCTAAATCTTTCTTATATCTATTCTTTTTATATTTATTCTTATATTGAACCGTCTAGACTGTGACTGTGGAGCATTAAGTTTCAGATAAAAAAATTCACATAAGTTAGTGAGCCATTGTTAGTTCATTAGCTGGTTAATAGATATATATTTTCTAAGTTGTCCATGTAATAGTTATTGAACACTTCTTTTTTATTAGCTTTATTAGGATCTTGGATTTATCTAATATCCTTATCCGTTATTCTTAGACATTGTTTATTACTGTGAAAATACTTTCTTCCGTTTACAGAAGAGCTTATGGAAGCTGTCCCTTGACTTACAATCAGCGACATCCTTAATAGAATCCTGATTGTAGCGCTGCGGCGGCATTATTAACGTCATACTTGCAAGTTTCACAAAGTAATTTATCGAAGGGCGATTGAAGCGCTGCAGCAGCGCTATGCATGCAAGTTTTTATGGATACATAATATAAAGACGCTTAAAGCGCTGCAGCACTATATGCACTTGAAAGTTCCGATAGCAGAGAAGTGCAACCGAGCTGGCAGCGATCCAGACGATATGTAGCAACGTTCCTACGCCTTGTTATTCTTGGCTACTCCTGCCTTCTTTAAATGCATCGCGTTCAAAACATACTCGTCTACTAGAATTGTATTTGTCATTTGAATTTAGAAATCGAGGTGTGTGCCGACCTCGTGGGGAAAGCCTGACCAAGTTGATATACGCATTCCATATTGAACATTCTTGAAGAGCCCAGTACAAACTTAGGAGTGTTTGCGTACTGTATCCGATCTGAATCCGAGAAAACTCGGTCCCAAATAGCCGAATGACGAGTTGAATCCAGCACGCCCTTGAAGTTAATACCCAGTACTAAATAAAAAATATGATTACATAATCACAATTTAATGCTTTAACTTTCTCTGTGCATACGACTCTTCAGCGTAAAAATATTTTAAGTACTTTCATTGCATATTGCATTTCGGTGCATAAATGCCTAAGTTTTAGTCTTTGAAACTCAATTTATGGATGAATAAATAAAGTATCATCATATGGTTATGATGTTTATGTTTTGGTAAACACTCGACTGTAAAATGCTGTGCGTAGTTGTAACACAAAAAAAAAAACAAATACATGAAAATCTTTTTGAAATTAGTTTATTGTACACTCTTGACTGCCCTTTCTTTCTCCTTCTCTCATCCCCATCTCATGGTTGCCAATGTCTTAACATTGGCCTGAGCAATAAGGATACCAATTGTACTTCTCATCTTAGTTATATTTTAGTGTTCTGTCCTGTACTCCTTGTGTACAATAAAGTTTAAATAAATACATGCGTGGAATTGAGAATTTCCTCCGTTTTTGTTTGATAGGCTAAAAAGTATAATATTGAACCAATAAACAATATCAGAATAGTATTTTGTTCATATTCTTCACTTTTATGGATTTCGTCTACGATATTATCTTCAAACGAGGTCATCATAGCAAACTAGAGAAAAATACTCGTAATTATTATGGCGGACTACAGAGATAACGTCTGCAAGGCAATTAACCCGTGTAAATAACGAGCATTAAATAAAGACAGATGTTTCTATCTAGATTTTATTTATTTACAGATGTAGACTAGCCCTCATTGTAAGATTTATAAATGCATTAAGTTCTACGATGTCCAAATGGTTTTTGGATAAGAGTTCTAGAAAATATAAATCAACTAAGATTCATACGCTTTTGCCTGAAACATAGAGCACTGCATCCATTCGCTTTTTTATCAATCTTTTATCTGTCAAATGCACACATCATCCCGAGTGTGAGAGTCAATTCCACTCCTGCTGTGCGTTCCAAACCAGTAAATTCATCGGAACACCGACAGTTTTCAATCTTTTCATGTGCACCAAACTATGTTGACCCTCGTGAAGCGAGTGGCCGCAGATTCGATCCCCGCGTCGTGACTAATTTCTGTATAATCGCAATTATATTATATTTGGATCTTGGTGTTGTGACACCTAAAGTCTATTTTGACACCTACGACATAAGATAATGGTATTCTGAGGTCAAAAATGTGTGTGCCTGTTGGATGTTACATAATCTGTATGCCCTGGTATCCACTTCAAGCGGGTGGCCGTCGGTTCGATCTCCGTGCCGTGACAAATTTCTGTGTAATCGTAAATATAATATGTTCGGATATAGGTGTCAACAGACCAAAAGTCTCTCGTTACCCATGACTTAAAATAATTGTATCATACTCTGAGGTCAGAGATATGTGTAACTGTTGGTTATTACATAGCCTGTATGCCCAGATATCCACTTCTATCCTTTCGCATTCTCATCACCCACATTAATATTCATTACAGATATATTTTGACAACCAATGGACTAGATGAAAAGACTTCCGATATAGATTCATTAAGGTACAAGTTGGAAGCGGACGACATGACGCAGCAGCAGACGACGTGTCGCAGCGACACTACTGGTTTCTATGTATTTCTATGAAATTACCTCCGTAGTCAGCGACACGAAGCTAGCGACGCGTCGTCGAGCGGCCGACGCCAGTGTCGTCCGACCGCGGATCAGTAGTGCCGCTGACGACACGTCCAGCGAGTTTCTTTTCAAAATGAATTTCAAGATTCAAACGACAATACTGCCTGAATTCTTTAATATCGCTTTCTAAATGGTTTTTAATCAATATTGAATAGGTTCCCTGACTTGTTCTGCATTTAAGCATAGGGCGTATGGCTTCTCGTCTTTTTCTGTACAAGTACAACAAAAACAAGTCATCATAGTCTTCTTCCTCTTCTAATAAAAGATATAAAAAAATGCATCTTGTTTCACGGAACACTCGGTACCAACTGGATTCCATCTGCTGTTGCCGTCTGCAGTCGGGTTCGAAATCATGACTGCAGCGACACGTCGTAACGACGTGTCGTGACGACATGAAGCGACTACACGTCGTCTGCTGCTGCGTCATGTCGTCCGCTTCCAACTTGTACCTTTAGCATTCCTAAACCGTCAGATCTGTTTAGTCGCATAATTGTGCTAGATGAGAACGCCAGGCGAAAGCATGGAGAAAATAAAGATGCTATCATTTCTCGCCCGCTACGCAAAACTCCGGCTCTCTTCTGAGGTCGGATTTAGGGGGGAGGTAATGGGGTCGTGACCCTCCTTTTAAGTCACGAAATCTGTTAAAACATTTAACTTTGCAAAAAATGGGAGTAATTTTATGATTTTCGTAGCTTTTTAAACGACTTACCGTATACATGTATAATTAATCATTAGTGAGGGTTTTTACTTAAATGTCGAAAGATTATGTTATGTACATAGCAATAAATACTATCTATTATGTAATTAATATTATAACCACTTCTTCGTGGTCACGGGGTCCACCCCGTGATTTCGAATCGTGATATACATATAAATGTTCTTCATGAATCACTCTTATCTATTGCTGAAAACTGCATTAAAATCCGTTGAATAGTTTAAAAGATCTAAGCGAACAGACAGCGGAAGCGACTTCATTTTATACTATGTAAAGATTATGATGATTATTCATGAATAAAAATACCATATAAGTCGGATGTATGATTTATGGTTTATGTATATTTGTTTTTTCAAAATTTCCAAGGTTTCTCGTTTGTTGTAGAGGACGTGAGACATTTCTCACGGATATTACGACAGCCAAACAATAATGCAAATGGCGCCTAGAGTTATATACATGTTGTAGACTGTTACCAAGTCGTTCATTATAAGAAATGGCTATTTTAATGTCAAAAATCTGATTTTTAACCTTTAAATAAGGCGGACGCTGGCACTAAGCCCAGATAACGCCAGGCAGAAGAAAAAAGTTGTTAACAGAACATGACAATTTTCAAGCTAGTCAAGCGGTTTGTATACACTAATCTTTGCGCTAACTCTATGGCAAATATAGGTCGTTTTCATGTAATAAATGTCACAAACGTTCACCTCTGTGCCCTTTAGGGAAAAAACTAATCGACAATATGTGCACATAAACATTTATAAATGTAATGGTTTGAGAATATACCATAAAGATACGCGAATATCTTGTAATGACTATTCATAATAATGTACGTGACGTATCCAAAAATTCCCTTTTTGGCAAGATTAAGGCTTATAACGATATTAGAAATATACATTTATAAAATGGTTTTAATTATAAGATTTTTGACATTTACCGGCTAATGGCATTGGAATTATGATGCAGAAATAAACTATCCGAAAAACCATATTTTCGGTTTAATGAAAAGATAAACCTTTTTACAAAAAACCACTTCAAAAGAAAAATTTCATTTGTTTATGCGATGTCACAGACAGACAAAGAGTTCAAACTTATAATTACTCCTCTTTTTGTGAAGGATTAAAAAAGAACAAAAATACTAATAACAAGTCATTAAACACCAATTAGTCGTATCACAAAAAGTCTAATTCCCCAGAGTGTAGAGCACAATGCCGGGAAGTAATCATGTAGTTATAATTTTTATTGAGACATCATGTAAATGGTATGCTAATGAGGACGTTTGCTATTCTAATCACGAAACGACGAGGTCAAAACCTGTTTATATGTAGAGAATTAGAGATGTTCACAAAATTATTGTTAAAAAATTCCTGCCTCGGTAGTATTGTTATTGAAGGAAATTCCTGCCTCAGTGGCGTATTGCGTACGCGGTACGACAGCTGAGCTGAGGTCTCGGGTTTGATGCCCGGTTCGGGTAAACGCCTGTTATCCCCGGAGGGTTAGGAATCAGCACAAATATTTTTCGCCGAGCGTGACTCCGTCCCATGATGCGATAAAGGGCAAGCCTATCGCCATACCGAGCACAATTCCAGACTTCGTACTAATACGAGCATTTCCTGATAGACAAGCTTAATATCACTTTTACCCGAGCTAGGGATCGAACCCGAGACCTCAGCACAGTAGTCGCACCGCGTACGCAACTGCGCCACCGAGGCAGTATATAATTACAAGTACTTAATATGTGGGATGCATATTGTTTTTTTACTGTATCCCATAAACGCACAAACTAACCTGTACTTTTTAATATTCTCAAAAGAAAAGATCATGACAATCAATCACAATGTTTTGATTCAGTACTTCTTACATGCTTATATACCTATATATAGCTCCAATTTTAGTGAACTCGATTGCCATAATGCGGTATCTACTGTATAGTCTGACACAAGCCTGAGCTTATCTATGCTGAATAATCGGTCGATAAATCACCAAAAACGAGTTAGTGGCTGAGTTCGGAGTTAATTAAAAAAGGTTTCGGTTTGAAGGACATTGTAGCCAGTGAAAGCTTAGCTCGTCTCTTCATTCAATCGAATAAAAAAAAGGCAAAATTAATTGTCAAATTTTAAAATCCGCAGTTGCTAAAAGCGCCGCCCAAATATGATATAATAGGCAATTTGTCGCTAAGTGAAATTATTCGTTGTTTCCATAATAATTTTAAATCTACGAATACCAATATCAAAAATAGAAAATAATCGAGAATCCGACCTCAAAGAAAATGGCGTACGATATCGATGGAGGAGAAATCGCGGAAGAATTATGTCATTGTTCCTCAATTTGGTATCGGAAATGCCAACGTCGGGTTATTTCATTCCATCAAAGGGACGCTTGTTTGCCAAGCCCACTTGCGGTTCGCGACCTCTTTCCATTCAACAACGGAGTTGGGGACTCGATGCGGGGACCGTGACCCCCGCATCGACCTACTTTTACCTTTTGTTTTCTGAAGAACTTTTGTGTAACACGATATTGTCAAAAAAATATTACCTAACATATTTTTTAAAATTAAAACTGCGGAATTATCGAAATAAAAGAAAATCATACGTACGATGAGAATGATATGCTTCTTGTTGTTTAAGAATATTTCGTTTCAGAATATTTTGATCATTTTGACACCGATATATAACACAATATTAATAATGGTTAGATAATCTGTGATTTAATATTTATATCATTGAACAATAATTAAACCAAAACAATACTTTAAATAACGCAATTGCTATTTATTTTTACTACTAAATCCATTTATTATTCACATTATAATGGTATGCAAATGTGATGTAATATTTTAAGTTATTGTTTATCATAATGGGAAGGGAAAGGGAATTTAGAAAAATACGCGTCATTTAAATTTGTCGTCAGGTATACAAAAAAGCCCCAAGTCTTTTAGAATTGCTTTTCGTAATTGGGGAATTAGGTATTATAGCCTTATGTTATTAAAGTTGTTTGCCGTATTCAATAGATCAGAGTATGGAGTTATTACAAAAAAGTTAATTTATTCGTAACCGTTATTTACAGAATATCCTACATATGTAATAATTGATTCGTCAATATCACAAAAAGGCGGTTCGTTTAACATTTTTGATGCATAACCTCTGTAATCTGCAATAAAAAACCAATTAAGTAATCAAATTGTTTGTAGGAAAATGATTATTTTATGGATAAACAAAAACAGGTAAGTTGTGGAAACAAATAATGTACTTATTCATATAAATGTACTTTGACGCTTGTTGGTTGTTCAATCCGTTTATAAACACATTGCAAGCGCTAACGAACGTTCAAGATTCTCCGTAATATGATTTTCTGGGTCAGTTCCTGCTTAGGTGACAAATGACTATTACACAATGCTTTGCTCGATGAAACATTTTTCGTACTTTATATTCGTGATTAACAACAATCTATACTTATATATAGTTTAAAATATTATAGTATATTGATATAAGAAGTAAAAAAATGTGTATCGAACTATTAGTGATGTAAAATCGTCAATAATTTGGATTCTATTTTCTCTCAATAATAAACCCCTGGTGATCTCACCTAGTTACGCTCCTGAAAAACCCTTATACCTTTTCTTATATTAAAAATAAATTGGTATAGCTGAAAATACAGAAGGTAAGATTTGGAGATTGAGTTGTTAAAAATAGATCCATAACTTAAACTATATAATGTACTTTGTCCTAAACCACTACTGGGCTTCGGGTTCCCGTCACATGGCAGTAATGTTTTATGTCCATTCGGGAGTATAAAAAAAAGACTACAACGTATAAATAAAGTTTAATACTATAACATAAAGAAGCTTACATCTGGCCATAATTTGCAGGCAATCTCTAGCATTAAATCCAAATCGGATGGCCATTGCGGTGATTCGTTGAAAAGTTTACATTTTTTTCCGCGTCGGGATAAACTATTATGCAAAAATAATCATTAAAAAAATAAATAATAATTTAAAAAAACTAAAAACACGCTTTTATAGAAAGTCTAACTAAAAAAATAGAAAATAAATTTGAAGAAAACAATGTATTTTATTGTAAAAAACGCGTGGGGTGCATGGTGTCAATAGTTATATATTTTATTGTATTGACAGATATGAGTAGAAGGATTATTATTTAGATAGTGTCTTAAAAAGCACCCCACGCTTTTTTTTTACAATAAAATACATTGTTTTCTTCAAATTTATTTTCTATTTTTTTAGTTAGACTTTCTATAAAAGCGTGTTTTTAGTTTTTTTAAACTATTATTTATTTTTAATTTTTTAGTTTAAATAAAAATATATCGTAGCAGAGAGTATAATTTTAATTTTAAACCCGAATATCAAAAAAGCGCCATCTATTGACGCTCTTAGATACTACGATATTCCCTATAATTAACGAAGATCCAGAGAGTACAATTTTAATTCCCAACCCGAATATCAATAATTAATTAAATTAAATAATAATTATTATTTTATTATTATTAATTATTTATTTATATTTTATTAAATTAGTGTATTGTTATCGGTCCTCGATAAATCTACAAAATTTGAACGAAATCTGGCCGTTTAAAGTGGGTCAAAATCACGCCCAAAGGAGTCGGTTACAAACATACAAACAAATATACAAACAAACATACAGGTGAAGTTAATAAAAAGCGTGTAAAAATCTGTCTACACTTGGTAGAGATATCACGTAACATCCTCGATTATAAGGCTCTTAAAATATGAATTTAAGTCATTGTGTACAATGGATACAGCCTTTCAAAATGTTGCTGGACTGTCTGTGTCTGTATTTGATATATGGAACCCTTTCCACACGACTACCCTAGAATAAAAGAGTAATTTATCTACATGTGAGAGACGCCCGTTTACTATTTCACGAGAAAGTGTCGCCGCCGTAAGAAGGGTCTTATTTATTCCTTTCTTGTGTTTAGGATAATTCCGTTATAAAGAGGTACAACTTCACCACGTATTCGAGTTAATAAAAAGAAATTATATATAAAAGTAGTAAAAAATTATTTCTATTTAAAATTAATATATTAAAACAGTTTTTAACAGAAACCAAAACCGGTTCAATAAACTAAAAGGCTAATAATGAAATTAACTTGCCTCTAACTGCCATGCCGCAATCAGACATTCAGTATTTATTAACCATTTCTAGACATCCAATATTTATTAATTAGTCGTTATTTCTGCACTTAGTAACTGAGTGAATAGCATTTTCTGTACTCAGCAATGGTACTTATAGAAGCAACTAGATGTAATGGTGAATTAATATAACTCAAATTATTATTATCAAGTAAGAAATGATTTTATGATAATTCAGAATTGAGTTACGTTTCTGAATACGGTAGTTGTGTTGTCACCCACGTAACATTATAGTTACTGTATACAAATAGAATTTTTAGGAAATTACATACAAAGAGTTCTTACTGAGCCGTATTTAAATCACATTGATAAAAAATTGCGGAGGTTTTACATGAAAGCAACGCTGCCATTGGTGAATCGCGCAGTTTACTGCAATGCGATGAAACAGATTTAACTGTTATTTGACCCGAAGAAAAATAAGGGTGCGAATTTGATTTGCGACTCCCGAGAGGTTGTGACATCTGCAAAAAATACTAGCCCTGTATTATACACATCCCACAGCTGGGCACGGAACTCCTAAACTGAATGAGAGCAATCTGTAAACGCTTGATAAAATATTCTCGAGGTCACACACATAATGCTGACCCCAAGACTAGGTTAACCATTGGTATCGAGAAGTACGAAGTACTTATGGTCTCACAACACCGAGATCCAACAGATATTTGGAATTACATACTCAAACATTTATCTAGGTGCGGGAATCAAACCCGTGGCCTCGCGTTCCGCAGGCTACTCGCCCGTTGCACCGCGGTGGCTGTCCATTAGCACCTAATGATACGCATGGGGATACAAATGTGGTATCAACTATAAACCTTAGGTGTAATAGTTAATGTGTAAAGTTAGTTATTCATTCATTTTATTTTTATAATTAGGCAAGTTGGCAGTGTCGTACAAGCGCACACACGCCTTATTTATTTCCGTCCCGTGATCTGAAAGAAGCCTATTGCTATAGAAACAAGTGGTAGTACCACGCTGTAGAAAATGCTATGTACCGCATGAATGGGCCGGCTCGACCGGGTTGTTACCGCTGTCTCACATAAACCGACGTGAAGTAGCAACTTGCCGTTGTATTTTGTAGGTACGGTGATTGAGATACATGGAAACTTAAAACCCCCTCCTCTTCCCAATCCCTTAATTATCTCGTTCCTTTAAGGTCGACAACGCGTCCATAAATTTTGGATATCGTGGAGTGTCAAGGGAAGTGGGAATCACTTACTATCAGTTCACCCGCGTGCTTGTTTGCCGGGCTGTGCTATAAAAAGAACAATCTCAGGTAGCTCACGTATGTTTATCAAATGCCCTATCTGGAGATCGAGCCTTCACTGATTTCCCATACGAAAAGACCAACGAAACGATTTTATTACACATCAAAATTCCAGATGAGATTTATAGTGATCAATACGTGAGAAAACCATAAACTACCTCCTTTTAAGCCGCAAACGAGTAACAATCGGTACACCGATTAAAAACACAATAGTACTTGTAATATTTCTACTGCATACACGGATATCCGGAACATTGCTTTTATAATTATATTGATATTCCGCATGGCTGATGTCGTTACCAATTGAGCAAGCGCAGTGCACGAGAGAAGGCTCGCTCGGATGAGAAAGTGATCTTGCAACTTGCATGCTAATGTGCATAGTGTGGTCGAAAATGCCTGTTAAATTATGCCGTTACGGTTGCTTAAAAATGAAGTTTGTCTAAAGATCTCTTAAAACGATGTATCTGTTTGCTCAACTCACGTCTAGCGGTCGTAAAATTATGAAAAAATCATTTTTGGTTATAGGTTAAAATATTTATCACCATAATAATTATACCTTAGGTAATCCTGAAAGCCTTAAAATATTCCGAGTAACCGTATGTTCTGCTTGTTTATAGGGTTTGCTCTTGGAAATGTACACTGACTTTAGCAATCATCCTTTCTTTTACATCGTTTGACGCCGAGATGGATGGCAGTGTAGATGGCAGCCTGTTTACTTCTGTATACGCTGACAGCGTCCTTTACAGGTTGAGGGCTTCTAAGCCCGTCCATTTGGAGACAGTCCGTTAGACGGTACCCCAGATAGGCTATTGTGTTAGAATTTGGGGCGCTTATTGCCCCAGGAACTTTTTTGCGGTTTTGGTTGGTATTCCCGGTATTGGGTGTTGGGTTGGATTTAAAACTTATCGAAGAATTATCTGATATTTATTCGATGACTTCATATCCTAGTTAGGGACTCGGGCCGTGGGCGTCCGGATGTTTTCCATCTCTCCCGGCCGGCTATAGTCTGGGCTGTAAGATCAGTTGGACTCTCCTCCCTCGGGGCGATAGAGTTAAATCGCTTTTTCCCCGAAAACAAAAAGTATATTTTATCTCTTTCATTGATGGTCCTTTAAAAGACTTATAGACAAATATTCTGAAGGTAGGGTTTAGTACAATCACAAATCTCACATACCCAATCCATGTGAGTGTTCTGTACCTGCGCGTCTGTGTCACGTTGCGTGGCAAAGGCCGCGGCACCGTACGGGCCGTCTTGTCAAACCTAGTCGTCCATCCGTTATAAATAGAGCCGTCAAGCCGGCCTGACCTACTTACGGCCGGTCGACGACCCCGCGACGACTGTGGGATACAAATTAGAACTGCGTAATCCATGGGGATAACAGTTCAAACTTGCGAAAGGCGTTAATGTTACC
This sequence comes from Amorpha juglandis, assembly GCA_949126905.1. Lineage (NCBI taxonomy): Eukaryota > Metazoa > Arthropoda > Insecta > Lepidoptera > Sphingidae > Amorpha > Amorpha juglandis. The sequence continues at coordinate 5,970,110 of OX421368.1, forward strand.
TACGTGCCGTCGTGATTTGTATTTGGAAATGTTTCTTGATTTGACATAATTCAATATTACACATGGTGAAAAATCTGCTGGTGTGAGGTTACCTGTTAATTTTTGTACCATACTGTATAGCGATCACCGTACACATGGTGAAACACACGCCATAACGGCTCGTAAATACAAGGCGCGTAGTCTAGTGCTCTAGTGGGAACGTACTAAGGCTGATAACTGTGAGGACTTGGGAATCCTGGAATAAATTGTGTCTTTATTCGAAAAATTACTCATGAATTGCCCTAGATTGAAATTTGAGCCCGGTATGGCGATAGCCTCGCTTCCTATCACATGGAACGGAAAATAAGCCCGGTGAAACGTAGGTACTGCAGAGTTGCACCTCCGCCTACCCCTTAGGGGATAAAGTTGTGAGCTTATGTATATGTAACTAAAGTAATTATCTGTTCAAAAGACGCTCATCTTTTATTCCTTTGGCATGTACATTAGGCACTTTTCTCACTGGCGGCGACTAGCGAGGAGCGAATAGATTGAGATACTAGTAACAAAGGAATGAAAAGTTAGTAGTAGTCGAGTTCTTTCATATCACCGGGAAACAGTCCCGTCTTGGACGATACGTTTCCAGCGTTCATTTCTACCATGCACATGCAAGCTCTGGAATTAATGGTGCTGCCACACCGCTGTTATAAGATGTTATAAAATGTTTACGAAACATTATTAAACATTTGTTAACAAAAATTTGATACATTTTATCACAATGTTAGATAATGTTAATAAATGTTTAATGTTATAAAATATTTGTAAACATTTTATAACACCGGTGTGGCAGCACCATAACTCCCTGCATCGGTGTTTACTTAGCGCTAAGACCTGTCATTTAAGCGAGGGTTAAAAAGGACAAAGTTTTCCCCTAAGGATAGGCAGCGGCTTGGCTGTGCCCTGCTATTGCTTAAGTACTGCTACTGCTGCGCTACCCGCTTACCATCAGGCGAGTCGCGAGTCTTCTTAGGTAATAAAAAAAGTGTGTAATTAAATATTTTTTGACCACTAAACGAGTGTCGCTGAGCGATATTTTCTTCGATAGTTGTTATCGCTGCGATCAAACCGTGGAGCAATAGATCTCGCTGGCTTTGTGAACAGAGCGATCAATATTAATATATCTTTAATTTACACAGAACCATACACTTTGTAAGTTTTTTAGAGAATCAAATCGCAACTCGTGTACTCGTCGGCGGTGAGACAACTGCTTTAAACAGATTCGCGAACAAAATAATCCAGTTAGATTACTTTTCTTTATATTCTCGTCAAGTACGCTTCTCACGAGACAACATTCCATAATATCGAATAAAGTATTCACGAACCATTCACTCGCATGACCTTTTCTTCTACTACAGTGAACTCGTGTTAATTCACATTATAGTGTAGTTATAGATATTATACGAATGCCTACTTCATGATGACAGACAGAATGTCTCCCAACCATGTCATGTTAGGGCTGTCAGAAATGTCGATATAAATAGAGGATAATAAGTAATGAGTAATTACCCAAATACATTTTGGATATATAATCATATTGAGTTATTTTCTATTTATTGCTTGTTATCCTGCCACGGTTGTCTTGTCACGTTAAAATTGTTTATAACAGTGGATCACAGTATACTTACATTATACAATTATTCACGTAATATTTAAAGGTTAGGTACCAATTCGTTTATTACCCGACGATACGGCCGTGATGCATAATAAAATTGTCTTTATACCTTTACGTATTACGCCCATACCAACCGTTATAAATATTATAATTTATACCTGATATGTTTTAGTGATTTTATCAAAGTCATAGTCAAATACGGATGATAAGAACCTCTTACTACTTTAGGCAACGGTGTACAATAATTAGTAAAAGAAAATCGTAAACTAAGACTACCTAACTCATACTTTTACAATGTGTACTGTCGCAGGCCCCTCGATTTGCTTCTTACCTCTCCGAAGAGGGAAGAAGCATTTATACAGACCGGCTTGACTCTAGTGGCCACCGATGATGGTTGCTGGTTTTTTGGACTGCACTACGCTTACCAAGGTGTAGGTGCAGTCACTTTGCCGTGCTCGGATAAAAATACTAAACCGCAATCAATTACTTCAGAAACAGCTGACAGCCATGAACCTACTAGTACTGAAACACGTATATCACAAAAAAACTGGACGGCAAAACCAGCCTTGCTAACAGGTGGCAACCCTGCAAGTATCACGTTCCTACACGCACGTGAGTGAGAGTAGAATGGACGGCAGTGGTCGAGTGCGTCCATATAGCGGAGGAAGTTCGACCGCCCGGGGACTGACGCGACCGCATACAAATACGTACTCTCATGGTCCCATACTGTCCGCCAGCTTCCTGTTCGCCTACCGCATTTTTGTCCGAATAATCAAGTCACGTTGTTGATTAATGTTCCAAAAATTAGGTAGTAATTCACTTTTATAAGATATTGTGCACATCGAGCACACAACAGGTCGGTCTGGAAATCTTTGGGGGAGGCCTATGTTCAGCAGTGGACGTCTTGTGGCTGATGATGATGATGATGATGATGCACATCGAGCTTGATCTGGCATAAACAGAAACACAATAATTGCGATATTTGAAAATTATAATTTAATAAATTTTCCTAGCGGCTCCGCCCGCGTGATCTGCTTCTTCCGGGTTAAAAAGTGTCCTATGTTCCTCAGTGATAATGTAGCTTTCTAACGGCAAAAGAATTTTTAAAATCGGTCCAGTAGTTTTTAAGTTTATACGTTATATCCAAAAATACAAATCTTTCCTCTTTATAATATTAGTGTAGTTGCATTCTCAATTTATCTGACATAGGTCTGACAAATGCAATCTCAAGCATTATTTCCTAAGACGACGTGGCATATCTTGGAGGGAATAGAATTCCATTGGAAAGACAGGTTCACAACGGCCCTTAATTGGAGATGAATGGAAGGAACGCCTTTGTCAGCCTTATAAAAAAGAGAATAAAGAATACAGTTTCAAGTCTATAGTAAATTCATCAATGATGCTGATAGAACCACTTTCCAATTTACTATGTTTTAGGAATGTAATAATACACGGTGAAATGTCACAACTTTTAAATCTATGTGCGATGACTAATTATTTGAAGAGCTGGTGAACAAAATGGTATTAATTGTTAAAAATCATATTCTTTCATGGCTCCATCTATTACAATCAATTTTAGATACGGAGCAAAAGTTGACAACTGCGTTCAAAACATGATCCATATCTAATTTATTTTTGGTTACCAAACCAAACGGGGCAACTATCATGTCATATTATTCATGGTTGTGGAACTTTAATTTCAACCAAAATTCTATACGTTGGAATTAAAACAAAAACCTAGTCTTTTAATTTTTGCCTCTCGTGTAAATTAAATATATCGCAGTATGCCCTTTTTGTTCACCTACTCATTTACCTTTCAAACCCCACAGATACTATTTTGTTATTTCATAGATAGAAACTTTGTAGTAAGACGGTTTATGTACGTAACTAAATTTTAAGATACGTTTTATGTGGACAGTTGACACAGATTCTCGAAATAATCATAAATTCCGTGTGAACGAAGTCCCTTTTATTCCTAAACTTATTCTACGCTCAGGGATTTCGAGGGAAGTCTCAGAAAAAGGCCAGAATTCCCAAGATTTTCGTTTGGAAAACTTTTAAGTACCTACCTTACATGCTAATCTGATGTATTCGGGTCAAATGTGTATTTTGTGAAACCAACTACTGTTATTAAATTGTTGTTAGATCATGATTATGTGCAATTATAGATAGATCGTCGTGTTTTATTATGTATGCGTGATTTTATAAACATGTGGCTTTTATTTATGAGACAGTGACGCGTTAAGCCATCGTCCTATATTCCTAGTGACAGACATACACAGTTTTTGTGTCTAAGCCATTAGTAAAAACGCATCAAGCACATTACGCAATAGCAAAACGACATGCAGTAATGAGTTGAAATATCTATTATAATAATATTTATATTATTTATTCAGATCTTCAACAAAATGTACCTTCACAATACATTCCTACTAGTTGCAATAAAAATAATGTGCCCATTATCTTATAGGAAACAACTTACATCATAATATCATAGTCTTCCATTATCTAGTTTTATATAAATGTATCTTGTTCACTTTTTTCTTGATTGGTTTCCATGGTTTTTTCACTTCTGTTAGACAATGCCTCTGGCAATAAATTCGCCGCACGTTTGAAGTTTAAATAAAGAAATTAAAGCAAAAAACAGAAATATGCAATATAACAAATGCCAGAAGATATTACAATTAAAAAAATGTCGTCACTGCTACAGGTGTTAACTATTCCCATCTATACAACAAAAGTGCTATGTTTGATACCGTTTTGGTACTTGAGACAAACAATTAATTAATCCTTGTCTCGATAGTCTAGTTTCAAACAGCTTTACAGCAGGTGGGCGGCGGTTAATGTTCCCAAACCAGATTCCTTTGTTCGCTACACAAGACAACTTGTCTTGTACTATTGCATTCTCAAAACTATCCACACAACTCTACTCTATTATAACTATCAAGGATACTAACGACCTTGTTCCATATCTGAGATCAAACTATCTCAGGAGCGAAGCCGCTTAATAATAAGAAACGACGTCTCATACGTTCTTTTTCGCCCAAAAATCTTGCTTTCTTATCACAACCCCGGAGGAGAGGGGTTGGTCAACACGTGAAGTTGTCTACTCGAGCAACTGCTAGATTCGGTCTCTAACGAAAATTGCTAAGCTGTTACTTACCAAAAACACCGCAGTATCATTCTTCGACGTAAGTGAAACGTGTCAAGGCAATCCTGAGTGAACTGTGCTGCTTGTACCGCCCCTGCTCTGTGCTGTTTTGCAGCCCGCCTCCTAAGAGATTCAGAAGTTGCTACAATAGGCACGTCTGTTCCGGCAGTCCCGATATCCGCGTTGCCGTCCATATTGTTTATATACTTTGAGGGCTATAGTGAGTACGTATACCAGGCGACCTTCTATAAACTTGATTGAATATTGTTGTATCTGCTTGAACATGTATTGTATTTTTAACCCCCGACAAATAAGAGGGGTATTATAAGTTTCACCTTCTTGTCTGTGGGTGTTTGTGTGGTTGTTTGTGGCATTGTAACGCCTAGCCTCAAAACGTATAAACCGATATTTTTATTTCAAACTTGGATCTGGTCTTAGATATATGTGAAGAACATTTGCTCAACCGTTTAAAAGTTACATTTGGTTTTCTTATTGACATCAAGGGTTTTAAACAATTAGATTACGAGTCTATTATATGTTGCTTGCAACAGAAACTTAACCGGCATTGCGATTGCGACCGATGAGTTACATCCCCTGATTGATTATAGTCGATTCTTAACACGAAACGTGGAAAAATGTAGTTATTTTGTCAACCAAAAAGTCTTATGTATCACGGGAAACATGTCTTTGTCGGCCTTTGGAATTTGAATAATTTCAAAGGTCGCTGTCTGTTAACTGTAAAACTAACCAATTACAGACAACAATGGAACATTAAAGTAATCTTTTATATTTACACACCTGTCATATTGTCTTTTTATGGTATAGTGCCGTGTAATTTCGCCCGAGACGAAAGTAATTTCTTGTATAGTATTTTTTCTTTAAAATATTTACAAATTAATAAGTGAGCCCGAGCCTCGTTTGATTGTGATTTTTATTGAGGCTAGTATGTTTCTGTATAATATAAATGTAATATTTATGACCATGAATATTGAACGGGTATGGTACGGTTAAAAAAATCTATTACGATTAAAATTATGCGCTTCGGCGTTGTTTGTCCGTTTTGGCAATACAAACGCGTGATGATGCTCTGATAAAAGCATATATAGTCAAAAAACGAAGTTTCAGAAACGCAATTAAAAACTTTTTATTTTTCCGCATAGGTATAGTAATTAGATTTATCAAGCACTCATAGAAACATTTATAAAATCGGCAATCTCGCATAAACAAAATATGATGTTGCATTTTAAACATTAATCAAGTATCTTCAAAATTTCGATTCAAAACAAATTTGTTTTTGATTATTCCTTAATCATAAAGCACCGCTGCCTTCATTCATTGATTGAATAATTGGTTGATCAGATATTTAAATTGATCGTTTTGTTCGCAGGTGCCCAGAGAAAGTTTCAAACATATTGTGAAGGCGTGCGAATGCCCCCTCTATTGGAAAATGCCTTTGTTCCTGGCAACACAACAGAATCTCCACGTTCCCGTTGATGGACACAAATTCATCGATTTTTGGAGAGAGTAAGAGACATTACTAACGTATTTTTAATTTGTAGTTTTACTAAGTAGTAGTATGCGTGAGACTGTGTGGTGTGTTTCAGTTTGAAGGACGTTGAAGCCAGTGAAGTTACTGGGAATTATTTATTAGACCTAACATTGTATTTATGTAACTGGATCTCAATATTTTATTAACTTTCTCGCAGCTGGTACCGATTTGCATATCTACAAAGTGTGCCGTAAACAGCACTACAAACTTATGGGAAAGACAGCTTTAAGAGTGACTTACCAACTAAAATAATCTCAGGAAAATTGTCATCACATTTGTGATATAATTTTTTCAAAAAAGATTTTTAAAAAAAAGGAAGCTATCGTTTGATTTGTCTGTGCTGCAAACGTTCTGCGCAGCCTTAACAGAATCAAATCGCAACTCAGCTGTTTATTTCTAGCCATTATGGCACTCGTTTTCAGAAAAAGTATTTCACTCGTTTTTACTCAATCACCGTTTTTTTTGCAGGATGACGTCACAATGCCACGACCACGCGTCGCGGTTCGTCTACATCCTTACGAGAGGGAAGAGTAACACCCTAGCGCCGGAGGACTTTGTACCCCTGGTACAGGATGTCGTGGACACGCATCCCGGACTCTCTTTCTTAAAAGAAGCCACAGAGTTTCACTCCAGATACGTGCATACTGTAAGTTTTGACTCCTTGGGGGTTTCGTCGATAAGCGAACGGGGCGGGACGTGAGCAGTTGTAATGCATTAGTCAATATAGAAAATGTCACACAGAACCGTTGCGCTGGACGCTCGACTATACGCAGTCCCGTCAGCGTCGCGTTGCCGTCCCGCCCCGTCCGCTGTTTGACGAAACCCTGATAGTGCTTAATCTCCCTTTCAAAAGAACATCTGTAATGTAAGGAATTGTTTACCGAGCAAAAATAGTCACGTTTTCCGCGATTCCGCCTGCGCAAATGTTTTTAATTAAAATAATAGTTTATGTGCTAATCCGGGTTATGGTAGACCTACTTGTATCATTAAGGTGGGCATTATTAACAATTCCACAAACATCCAAACTTTCACATTTATAATAGTAAATAATACGCCTTACAGTCACATACGTACAACAATTAGATACGCGTCTAGTGTCGTGATTGTGGGTCTGGTGGAACTACGACAGACTTTCGGTCTCACAACACCTAGACTCCGAAACAAACATTTGTCTCGGGGTCGCACCCGCGGCCTCTCGCTTCACAGCCGGCTACTCGCCACGGAAGCTGTCTATATATATAGTAGGATAGTAAAACAGACGGGAAGTTATTTTCAGTTAATAGATTGAATTGGGACCATTCGTCATGACGTCATGACATTTGTTAGTATGTGCTTAATTTATCTTTTCTTTCGACGATATTATGTGTTACTTCCAGCCCCCCGACCGCCTATTCAAAGCGATAGCGATAGCGATAGCAATGCGCGAAAGCGATGACAATGTATTGTCTTAATTACTTAAAAATTACTGTTTGTTTACTGTCAAATGTATGGATAAATCATTCGGTCAATTTTTAAGTAATTAAGATCGTTAATTTTTAAGTAATTAAGACAATACATTGTCATCGCTTTCGCGCATTGCTATCGCTATCGCTATCGCTTTGAATAGGCGGTCGGGGGGCAGGTCTTGAAATGATTAAAATTAACATACATAAGCTCATGCCTGCATCCACAAAGAGGTATGCAAAATAACAACTAGTACATCCACTGTTTGCAAAACTTATTTCCGTCCCATGATGTGGTAGCAAGCCAGTTACCTTATCAGGAACAAATTCTAATACCGAGAAATTAATACATATTGTGTAATTTTTTGAATCGAAATAGTCAACAGTCATTTTGATCGATCTAGGACTTCAAGACCTCATGGTTTGATTTTGTATCATGCTGCCATTAGATTAATGAAAAAATATAATATAACAAATATAAATATACCCAAAACTACAACAGTAGTTCTGATCCCACATTAGATTAACCCGTATCGTGGGTATAAGGAACCACGAGGGACTTAAGCTTCCACAACACCGACTCGAAACAAATATATTTTATGTTTGATCAAACATTTGTCATCAATCCATCTCTGATACTTCTTAGACAAAGATGAAGTATTATCCAACAGTAACAATAAACAAAAACAGGCTAAGAATTTATCGTTTTCCAACTTCACTAGATCTAGTCTAAATGATCAATGAAGGATATCTAAAAGAAAGTTACGGCAAGCAACAGAAACTTGTAAACTTGGCTACAGTCAGTGCCGGATTAACCACGTAGCAAGAGTAGCAATTGCAACGGGCCCCTCGCGAAAGGGGCCCCGCATATTTAAACCCACTCATCTCTGCCTGAGCGTAATTTTTTGAGTGAAACTTATTAAGATATTGTGTATTGAATTTAGTTGATGTCACAAAAACGTAAAACGTTACAACTTTTCCTACTAAGACAATCCACGTCGAACACTCGGTAACCGACTAGAAATTTTAGTTAGGCAGTGACTAGGCCCGAATAAGGCATGCCAAATTCCAGACTTGCACCAAATGCAACCAAACTTGATCGAGGTACCGAAAGTAACGCAGTTGCGAGGCCCTCCCTAATTTGGCTTCCTTCTTAGGCAGAGGTTTGGAAACCATACCAATGTTTTTTTACCACTTTATACTTGAGAACCCATAGCAGATCAAGGGCTCTTTGAAATAATTTGTTACGGGCCCCGCGCTTGCTTAATCCGGCACTGGCTACAGTTGTTACATGTACATAACTGTTTAGAAGTTATGACAAGATGTTTCAGAATAGGAAGGGTTGCGTGGTAAAATGTATGTTGCTACCCAACTTACGATAACCTTGTGTGTATGCTTTGTTTAAAACTGTTGTAATTAATCTTCGGATCAATCTACAGCAAGTCGAGTTAGTTAAATTAATTTAAGAATTCTACGAAACAGCATTTTGAAATATAAGATACATAAGCTAACACATGTACCTCTAAAGAGGTAGGTAGATATCTAATACACCGACGGTACGCTGACTTATAATCGTCTTTATATTGTCAGGAGGCGAGATTTGTCAAACCAAACAACAATTCCAAATTCGGTAAATTCATGTCTTTTCGATTAACACAAATTGTTATTGTTTGATGTAGGATTTGAACCCGGGACCACTAATTTCGTAGCCTAAGTACGCTACCACCAGTCTAATGAGACCACTGTTAGTTATGAGTAGGAACTTCGTTTATTACCTTTGATATTACTCTGATTCACAATTAATATAATATACAGTTGAGAAATATTTAGTCGAAAATATTATTATTCGTATTCTCCAATAATGTTACTCACACAGCTTGCCCTATATTCAAATATACAAGGCCGATAATAGAAGATTACTCAGAACAGTTACTTCCTCAAAACTGCTACTAAACAAACTTAATGTTGCCCCATTTATTTTTACGACTTTAATTGTAAATATTTCTCTTTGTTTTATGTTCCCGTTTTTTACTCGACTTCACAAAGAGAGATTCTCAATTCGGAATTCGGATGTATTTTTCAGGTGATCGCTAGGATATTTTACTGTGTGAATCGTTCTTGGTCCGGAAGAATATCAATACCGGAGCTGAGAAGGTCGAACCTGCTTCAAGTCATACACCTGTTAGAGGACGAGGAAGATATCAATCAAGTTACGCAATATTTTAGGTTAGTTCTTTTCGCTCTTCTATTATAATATCGTTATTTATATGTGTTTATTTAGTTACTAATCTGCATTTAAAATTAAAAATTGCATTTTGTTTTTGCTAATTCTGGTGGTCTATGGTCTATGGTGTCGCTTGTCAAAGAGCTTTGGCCGTATGTTCCGTATTGTTCTATAGGTATTTTAATAAAATTTATTTAACTGCTGCTCTATCAAACATATTTGAATGTATCTTACGATCCCCTACATCTTACCTACTACAAAACATTAGTATTTCGTAATTGCTATCCTCATAAAATGTTATGGTATAATCCGGCTTTCATCCATATAAGTGGTCCAGGTAGACCCCCAGGGGTCCACGGAAGACTCGACTGGGGTCTCCGTTGGCGTGAAAAAAAAATGGGGTTTCATTAGGGTCCACCGGAACCAGCTAAATTTTGAAAGTGATTTATGAGAAAAATGTCTGGGAACCTCTGGACTACATAATCTCGGTAAATCAGCTCGGCAAATCGTCATAATATTTGGAACAAACGTATGTGGATTCGCTGCAGTCATATAACTATAATTTTTAATTTATTTATTATTTATATACTAACTTTTTATTGTACATTATATTACGCAAGTATGTGTGCTATTTCCAGTTACGAACACTTCTACGTCATCTACTGCAAGTTCTGGGAGCTGGACCGAGACCACGATCTCTTCATTGACCGGCACGACCTCGCGAGGCACAACGACCATGGTAACACATTTTTGATATGGTGATGTTATGAGTACTGGCAAGCGCAGCGATGAACGTCCACCTACAAGGTGGACAGACGACCTGATAAAGATCGCAGGAAGTCGCTGGATGCAGGCCGCTTCCAACAGGTCGGTCTGGAAATCTTTGGGGGAGGCTCATGTTCAGCAGTGGACGTCTTATGACTGATGATGATGATAATGATGTTATGAGTGGTAGAGCCACGCTGTAAACAATTTTGGGTGCAGCATAAATGGGCCGGCACGACCGGATCGTTACCACTGTCTCACAGAAAAACGACGTAAAGTAGCGGCTTGCTGCTGCGTTTCGTTCAGTAAGTGAGATATCCGGAGGCCCAAGATCGCTTCCCCTTCCCAATCCTGAATTATCCCCTTCCCTTAAGGTCGGCAACGCGCCCATGATTCCTCTGGTATTATGGGCTTACCTGGGCAGTGGAGATCACTTACCATCAGGTGACCCACTTGCTCGTTTGCCGGCCTATGCAATAAAAAAAAAGACTCATTCACTGAATGTCCAGTAGCTTTGTTATATTTTTTTCTAAAGGCCATCTGATTATTCTAATATATTTGACTATTTACACAGACCTAAGTACTCTAGTATTTTTTACTAGCTAACAGAGGCAAAGGCGTTTCGCTAGATGTTTATCGTAACTCTGCAGAAATAACTTTCACTTCAGTCGGCATTCCTGCGGGACATTCTTTACAGGCTTAAGTTGCCGAGCTATTTTATCTTTGTCTTATATATATTTAGAAGCAATGACGCATGTAAAGCTGTAGATATTTCTAAAGATTTTGATTAAAATTGCCCTTAAATAACATTTTTTTTAAGTCTAATAAACAACAACAGCGTCTTGGCTTAAAACTTGAAAAAAAAATACAAAACCTTTTAATTAAGTAAATAAAATTGTATGCAATGAAAATCACATATTATTCTCTTTAATTTAAACGGACAATACTTCGCCAAGCTGGTCGCATGTGCCCAATGACCAAAAACAACATAAAATCGTTTTGTAAAAAATAAAACCGATGCGACAAAACATAAAGGTTAAAAAATAAACTTAAACAATTTAATGTCCGTTTTTAGTGTTATGAGGCGATTTTACTTTTTGTTGAAAAGTTTTTATTTCAGTTAATGAATCTTCAAAATAGGTGCATAATGTCGAATTTTTAATCTTTCATCCGATCCTGGAATACTAGACGGCCGTGGGAACGGGCCCCACGGTTTTCTCCACCGCTAAATAATTTATTCAGTTAATACCTAAGTCCAGCATGAATAACTACACTTTTATAGTGTTTTATAATACTGTAATATATATTTTTTTGTATCAAGATGTAACTTACACTTGACTTTGCATTTTACTTTGCGTTTCTGTCTACCCTTGACAATTATATTTTTGTGTAACAGCTGTTGGTTTTCTAAATAAATAAAAAAAATAATCACCTACTACATTCTTGTGAAGTTAATTCTCGATTATCGTTCACAGCACTATCGAGCCGAATGATCGAGCGAGTGCTGTCGGGTTGCGTGACGCGCGGCAACCAGAACCGACTCACTCCCGACGGAGAACCGCGCATGTCGTACACGGAGTTTGTGTGGTTCCTACTGGCCGAGGAGGACAAGACTCACCCCACCGCTATTGAATACTGGTTCAGGTATGTTACCATTCCGCTCTGAAACATTATTCCAATCGTCATTGCCTTACTCATAAACGTTAGCATTGATTAGTTAAACACCGTTTCGTCTTTCTCTGTCAACGCAATTAATAAGGTGGCTAGAGGAAGACGAAAACAGTGCTTAAAAAGTTCATAGGTAACGCGCTTTGTGTGTTCGTGCACTTTGCCTAAACAAATTTGGTTTTATTTCCAAACGTATTCTAACTCTAAATTAGGTTTATAATGGCCAGTTTGTATAGGTTACTCGTTGTTAGATACCTAGTTTAAAATTAGAACGCATTTTGTAATAAGGCCCATTACCTATATCTCATTAATGAATGAAAATCTTGATACAGAATTTTCATTGATGATTTGATTTGGTAAAGAGTAGGTAATCAGGAGTCTTGAATGCTCTTTACCGTTAAAATACAATATAAAGTACGGAATGCACACAGTAGATTAAATAGTGAAGTGATTGTGTACGTGGGGTCACGCGCCAGACGTCACCGTTGAGTTATAACTTCTAGATAAAACAATTCGAGTCGCGCGCCAAACTTTACTACCGTCGCGTCGTGTCGCGTCGAGTCACATGCAACCGCGCACTAAAACAACATTTTAACATACCATCAACTTGTATTTCTGCTGCAGACGAGTGGAATTTTGTTTCTAATAAATTTGTTCAGGCATAATCGTTTGCTAGTCTGAGCAGTCAATTGAAATAAAATCGAGTCAATTCTTTATTTGGACTAGGCGGCCCTTTTCCTGATCGATGGCTTATTGTTACGTATAAATGCGAATTTTATAAGACCATTAGTTGGCTGCAATCTAAAGAAAACTTTGTTGATTTTGATGTTTGTAGTAATTACGAAAGGCCGCTGGTCTGTCATCAACCCCTCTGGGGAAAAAAACCCAGACCCGAAACAAATATTTGCGCATCATACAAATATTTGGTCTCGGTGCGGGAATCGCACTACTCGCGCAATGCGCCACTGCCGTCCTATACCAAACTCTATGGTGAAGAAACAGGCCGGCATGATTCTGATGATCACTGATAAACTTATTATTGGTCGGTGGTCGCTAGTTTTTTTGGACTGCACTGTGCTTACCATCAGTACAGTCACTTTGCCGTGCTCAATAAAAAAAAGATAACTTGACCATCATCATCATAATCGTCATAAGCATCAGCCACAAGACATCCAATGCTGAACATAGGCCTCCCCCAAAGGTTTTTAGACCGATCTGTTGGAAGCGGCCTGCATCCAGCTTGACCATTCCCTTTAAACTAAAAGCTTTGTATTTCCAGATGCATGGATGTAGACGGCGACGGGTACATTTCCATGTACGAGCTGGAATACTTCTATGAGGAACAGATGCAGCGCATGGAGGCCATCGGCATCGAGACTCTACCGTTCAATGACTGCTTATGTCAGGTGATTCCTTTGTTAAAACTACACACTTGAATGTTCATTCCGCTAAACGAAAATTGGGAAGGGTTTGGCGTAATTAATATAAATTGGGCGGTTTTAATCTAACTTAAATTAATTTTTAACTCTAGAAAAAAAGAAGGGTGTTATAAGTTGACCTCTTTGTTTTTGGGTGTGTGTGTTTATGTGTGTATGGCGTCATGGCGCCTAAAGTAATGTACTGAATTAAATGTTCTTTTTCTGTTTGAAAGCTGGTTTATCAAGATGGAACTTAGCTATGTTTGAAAAAAATTGGCTCAACCGTTTAAAAGTTACCGATTTTGCGGACTTCGTTGCGATCCGCCCCGGTCCCGGTTTTATGGGGCCTCTATATGAATATCTTATACAATTTCAAGCCTAGTGCAAAAAGAAGATCAACGAGGAACCCAAATAAACTCCTTTGCAAAAAAAACGGGCACCTTACACACACACTTTACCTTAGCTTTTCTATGGGTAAATATTATTATATTTTTAGTATGTCATTAGCTTGGATGACTAGAAATTTCTTATTATCAATGAGAATCTAGTTTTTTAACACTTTTATCCTGGTATCGGTGTTTTAGTCAATGTAAACAGAGAGCCGTGTTAAAATGGACATTTTTATGGGTATAATGAAATTAAGACTACGAGTATTTTTATGGTATTTTAATAAAAGAGACATTAAAAAATAAAAATTAATAACGAGTATGACCTCCTCTTGCAGCGATTACGGCATGTAATCGTCTTGGCATGCTTCCCTCCAGGCTTTTGATGGTGTCCTGTGGAATGTGTTCCCACTCAGTCGAGATTACACGTTTAAGCTCTCTGATGTTTTGTGGAGGTGGTTGGACAGATCGTACTCGCCTTTTTAGGAGGTCCCAAACGTGCTCAATGGGGTTAAGGTCGGGGCTCCGCGCTGGCCAATCCAAACGACGAATACCGACCTCTTGCATATAAGCATCTACGTCGCCAGAACGGTGGGCCCGAGCATTATCGTCCATGTAAATGGCATCTTCACCAATTACAGTCAGTGCGGGTTGTGCATTTTGAGAAAGGATTTCTGTTATGTACCTATGCGCATTTAGTGAGCCATTTTCTATGAATACTATCTCGGTACGATAGTTGGAAGTTACGCCCGCCCAAAACATAACGGACCCTCCACCATAAGGGGTGATTTCTTCAAAACACACATCGGCATAGCGTTCCCCTGGTCTTCGTAACACTCGCCGACGTCGGTCCTCACCATGCAGACAAATTCGAGCCTCATCGGAGAAGAGTACGCTACTCCAGTTACCTGGTGTCCAAGATAGGCAATTTCTAGCGAACCTCAACCGCGCAATCCGGTGCTCACGGAGTAACTTGGGGGCCCGCGCTGGTCGTCGACTACGTATATCAGCAGCTAAAAGTCTTCTCCTCACAGTCCATAGGCTAACTTGTGCTCCTCGTACCTCTTCAAGGTTTCTTTTGAGGTCTATGTAACTGCATTTGCGGTTCCTCAGCGCCTGAGTCACTAAAAAGCGATCGTCTCGCGGCTGTGTGCAACGTTTTCTCCCAGAACCTTGCCTTCTCTGAACGGAACCTGTCTCTTGGTATCGAGTCCAGGTTCTTTGTACGGTTGAACGACTCACGTTTAACCGCTGTGAGACGTAACATTGGCTACACCCCTCTTCCAGCAGCGCTATAATTTTACTAGCTCTCATTGCTTTTTCTGCCATTACGATAGACACAAAGATATCTGTTTTAAGTCACAATAAGGCAGAATTATGCGATAAACATAAATTGTTGTACTAAAAATAACGAAAAGTTACTTTTAGTTGCTTGATAACCTTTTAACCGCAAACCCGCGAAAAGTGTCACAAAATGAAAAAGGGATTAATAATTTAAAAAACAAAAGTTTTGAATTTGGAATGAACTTTTTTTCATACCCAGACTCTTTATTAAGTGCCAGTAACATAGTTTGGCTATTAAAACCTCTGAAGAACTAAATTATTACCAATAATGTTAAAAAATCAAACCCGCCCGTTTTTTTTTGCAAAGGAGTGTATATTGGCGCCCCGAGCCCCCCCGACAAGCTTAGTCCACCACTATTTTTTTTTATAGTATAGACCGGCAAACGAGCAAGTGGGTCACCTGATGGTAAGTGATCTCCACCGTCCGTGTACGCCCACCACCAGAAGAATCATGGGCGCGTTGCCGACCTTAAAGGAAAGCGATAATTAGGGATTGGGAAGGGGAGGGGATTTGGGCTTCCGGATATCTCACTCACCGTACGAAACGCAGCAGCAAGCCGCTACTTTACGTCGGTTTTCTGTGAGGCAGTGGTAACGACCCGGTCGAGCCAGCCCATTCATGCTGTAGACAAAACTGTCTACAGCGTGGCTCTACCACTCAAATAATTATTACTACCCAAATTATTACCCAAATCCCCTCCCCTTCCCAATCCCTAATTATCCCTTTCCTTTAAGGTCGCCAACGCGCCCATGATTCTTCTGGTGGTGGGCGTACATGGGCGGTGGAGATCACTTACCATCAGGTGACCCACTTGCTCGTTTGCAGGCCTATGCTATAAAAAAAAAAAAAAGTTTGAATGACAACCCATTTCAGATGTTGGACATGGTGCACCCGGCGGAAGACGGCAAGATCACGCTGACGGACCTGAAGCGGTGCAAGCTGACGCCGATCTTCTTCGACACGTTCTTCAACCTGGAGAAGTACCTCGACCACGAACAACGCGATCCGTTCGCCACGCAGCGCGACTCCGACTGCGAGGTAACTTCATTAATCAACTGTATTTTTCACCCTGAGACTTAAGATTCTAAGTCTCATCATGCCCAATAATTGCACTGGCTTTAATTTCTTTTTAAGTCTCATAATGGCCAATAGTTCCACTGGCTTCAATGTCCTTCAAACCGAAGCCCAACGGTAGTTGCACACTGCTGTTTGGCCGAAGACAAAGCGGAAATAGACAAAGCGGTGGTACTAACCCCGATGGCTTCTCGCATACGAAGGACTTACTACCTAGTAATTTATAGACAATCTTCTTCTTCATCCTGCCCTTGTCCCACTCACAGTGGGGTCGGCGCAACTTGATTTTTATGTTACAACCGGCCGCCTGTCTGTCGTCAAACCCTCTGGTGAGAAAACACACCCAGACCCTAAACAAATATTTGTGGATCACAAAAGCATTTGTCTCGGAGCGGGAATCGAACCTGCGGCCTCTCGCTTCATAGCCGTTTACTAGCCTACTCCGCCACGAAGATTGCCCTCCTACGTAAATAACATAATTGTAATAAAATAATTAAATACCTCTTTAAACATTCAGATGTCAGAATGGGACAGATTCGCAGCAGAAGAATACGAGCTACTGGTGGCAGAAGAAGGAGGCAGCGACGCGCAGGACCAAATGTAAGGACCCCCCTCCTCACCTCTATCCCATCTCGATATATACTGTACTACATATGATGCGGCTCATAATAACATGTTGTTTCTTACCACGGACAGGCACTTGTACAAAATAATGCAACAGTCAGAGAAAAAGAAGTGTGTAAAACGTTTCTATGAGTTGTGCAGGAATAACGGACTGAACGGATTCAGATTATTCAAATAGACATTATTTATTCCTCGGTAAAGTAGAATGTCATAGTATAGAATGTATTTACGCCGCCCGATGCACTTATCTTGTTAGTGAGAAGCATTTTGATGCATTTTGCATTTCACGTACCCACAGAATACTTAGGACCTGCACATTCCGATATTTACTGGATGGTAAAGCTCGTTCACACTGAATTTTTTTGCAGGACCGTTTTTAGCAAATCCGTTTTTTATCCGTAGTGACATATGTAGTACGAGTGAGTTCACATTCACGACAGTAAAAGCCAGGGTCTGCTATCCCATCATGATTTGGCGGTGGATTTGGTATTATGTGGGGTTACCTGCCGTCTGAACCCCACAACCCGCAACGGGTACCAAGCTTAACCATCGGTTCATCTGCTAATCAACAGAGTACGTACAAGTTGGGCCTAAGATGTTGTTGGCCCACTTACACTCCAAATAAAACAATTAAATCAAGTAATAGATATCTGCATCACCCTAAGGTTGAGTGGGAGATAATGCTTATAGCATTAAGTCCGCCATTATACTACATGTATATGAAAAAATTATGCGGGACCAGTTAAATAACCATGCCTATACCTGAAGACGTATGTAGAACTATGGGACGACACACAAGTACCGAAGAACCGTTATTTTCGGTTCGCTTCGGTGTACTCATTGACATGAATGAAACTGATAGAAACAATTTGTTGTGTGACGAATCCAGTAAAAAAAGTCCCGTAAATACAGAGCATCTTTATTGTGTAAACATTACATTTAGTAACAACGAATCTATTAAAAACTGTCTCGTAAACACAGATGCGCTGTGTGTCATGTGACCATCACATCCAGTGATCAAATTCAATTTTTTATTATGTAATTAGGCCACAAATTAGGGCACTTTTACACGTCATTTGAATTACCGTTGCTTCGGAAATGCCCACTGGTCTACTTTTGTATTTTTTTCCGATCCACGGATCTGCTAAAACCTGCCGTATATAATAACATCGAAAACGATGGCTCTGCTTTGGATGGTCCTGTACACACGGACCCTTATGTACCCTTACGTAATGTGAACATCACGTCCAGAAGCTATGGATCCACTGGAAACGGTCCTTTAAATACAGACCCACTGTGTGAACAGACTGTTAGATGTAAACACTGGATATGTTCTGAATGCAACAATTAGTAGAACGTCAATAATAAATCCATCACATTCAAACCATGTTAACATGATCTCGTAGTTGACTTGTAGAACACCATCCATATCTTGTTTATCTATATTATATATGTATGTATATTAGGGTGGGTCAAAAAAATCGACTATTTTTTTTTTTACAAGTGCAACGGAAAAATGGGTTCCTAGACACCTTAAAAATATTCCCACCAAATATGAGCTCTTAATTTTAGAAGGAACATCCTCCGCATCGCAGTTTTTTATTTTTTTTTCAGTCCAATAGAAAAAAATTCATATCTCTCTATTAATTGACTGTACAAAAAAATGTTTCGAATAAATTTTGTAGGAAATTTGATGCTCTACAAAAAAGGTATCTTATGTTTTTTTCGTAAACCTCGCCATTTGAAAGATATAAAGGATTTAATTTTGATTACTTTATGATAAATTTCATTTTAGTTTATGAATTTTATAACTCGACAATAAATGACTTTTACGAAATGCGAAATACTAATTTTCGTTGGAAATTAACTGCTCTATAAAAATGGTTTGCTATGTTTTGGCGATAAAATTAACCGTTCAAAAGATATTCATCATCAAACTTTCATGTGTACGGATTTTAAAAGTTTTTGATTAGATATTCGAAAAATTTCAATTAAATTTATAAATTTCATTGCTTGTCATTAATATAAGTATTATTTGAGTTTTATTTTCAAAATTATCAAAATTTTTCTTCAATTATTCTAAACATTTTAGTTTTAATCATTAGAAATCACGATCCTAGGGAAAATTTCATCTCTAGAGAATTTTTGTTTCGTATTTTATTTCATCTGTTTGAATTGTGAACTAGCACCACCTACTTTTTATTTCATCGTTATGTTGTCGTTGGTTTGTATACATTTATTTCTACAGCATTTTTAGTGTTTCCAAAATTTATGGTCTTGTATATGTGATCGAACGATTAATTATTTACAAATATTGTGGTTACTACGTGAATTAACTTGATATTTATCGAAAATATGGATAAAGAAATTCATTTGATCGGAAAACTTGTGCAAAAACTTTCAGAACGTAAGTTACCAACAGTGAAAGAGGTTATGAGTGTTTGGTGGTGCTAGTTCACAATTCAAACAGATGAAATAAAATACGAAACAAAAATTCTCTAGAGATGAAATTTTCCCTAGGATCGTGATTTCTAATGATTAAAACTAAAATGTTTAGAATAATTGAAGAAAAATTTTGATAATTTTGAAAATAAAACTCAAATAATACTTATATTAATGACAAGCAATGAAATTTATAAATTAAATTGAAATTTTTCGAATATCTAATCAAAAACTTTTAAGATCCGTACACATGAAAGTTTGATGATGAATATCTTTTAAACGGTTAATTTTATCGCCAAAACATAGGAAACCATTTTTATAGAGCAGTTAATTTCCAACAAAAATTGGTATTTCGCATTTCGTAAAAGTCATTTATTGTCGAGTTATAAAATTCATAAACAAAAATGAAATTTATCATAAAATAATCAAAATTAAATACTTTATATCTTTCAAATGGCGAGGTTTACGAAAAAAATATAAGACACCTTTTTTGTAGAGCATCAAATTTCCTACAAAATTTATTCGAAACATTTTTTTGTACAGTCAATTAATAGAGAGATATGAATTTTTTTCTATTGGACTGAAAAAAAAATAAAAAACTGCGATGCGGAGGATGTTCCTTTCAAAATTAAGAGCTCATATTTGGTGGGAATTTTTTTAAGGTGTCTAGGAACCCATTTTTCCGTTGCACTTGTAAAAAAAAAAATAGTCGATTTTTTTGACCCACCCTAATGTATATTTATTATATTTATATAATTTCCTTCCGTTCATTATATACTGCGATTTCTTTCATCAGGGAGGAAGACAGAACTGGCTATGCTAGGGTAAGAATGTGTTGCTGAATTGCAGTGTATGTATTGTATTTTGTTGCGATGACCGTGTTCGAACGAGACATGCCCCGAGTCCCGGCGCCGCTTGACCATAAGCTTGACTTGAACACACGTTCCGTTCGGGACTGCATTCTGATTTCTGCTCTTATCGCTTACTCCTGAATTTGCACCGAATTTGTGATACACGTTACATTAAACAGATGTACCATTACGCGCCAAGGTCCCGACCTCACATAATGCTGTTGATTTCGCTTGAAAGTATTTGTCTGCCTTGCTGATGAATATTATATTATGTAAATATGTATGGCCCACTTCATACCCCATACACGACGAACATTAAAAGCTTTTGTTAATAATCAAACTCATCGGCATCAGGCATGAAGCAACACTAACAATGAACTTTTTTCTTGCATTCAGTACATATACTTACATGACAACAAGTTCAGGGCCGAAATTAAACGAACTTTCTGATTGCAGCTCATACGATGAGACGGACGAGGACTGTCTGTCGCCAAATCTAGATGATATCACGAGCACTGAAGTTATAGAGGACTCTAGTGTGGAGGAGTCGACGCTTAGTGAGGGCGTGCCGGGTATCCGGCGCGATACCCCTGCTACCCGCACACACCCAGCTGCACCCGGATACGTCAACCTCAGCTCTATATATTCCATCGGGAACGACCGGTGGGGCGCCAACGTACCCGACGTGCCCGCACCCAAGAACGGCCTTCCAGAGAAAAAACTAGAGAAACCCATACCACCAGAGAAGCCGGTCAGTCTGATGATGGTCAACGGCAAGCTGGACAACCGGTACTCCAGTTTCGGCAACAACAGTTTCCTGTACTCGCATCTGCTCGGCTCGAGTGGGGCGCGGGCGAAGGACCCTCCGTCGTACACGGCGGCGACCAGCGGACTGTTCGACAAATCCGGAGAGAAAGCCACGTCACCGGTCAAGGCGAAGTCACCGATCACGAGTCCGGTGAACGGCGTGAACAAGATCTCGGACAACTATGAGCGAGCGGTCGCGGAACGTCTCAGTCCGCAGAGGGAGATATCTCGTCTGAACCGCAGCAGTGTGTTCAGTAAAGTGAACACGGGCGCGGTGGCCAGCAAGGTGAAGCAGAACAACCCCCGCAAGGACGACGAGGACGAGGATTACGCACGCGACAGCGACGAGTGCTCCATTTAGACGCGAGTGTTCTCTCCAGCTATTTACTTTTAGTGAACACCAAAGATCAGACATTGATAGTTAGAATTCGGATGATAAACAGTTAACGGAAACAGAGAAATATTTTTTCAACGTATCCTAGTGGTCGATACGTGCCTTGTGATGTAGCGGTTTGGACGATCGTAGTCATAGTGCGTAGACACAGAAGTGCATTCATATCGATGTATCGATAAACTTTATCGTTGAAAGTTTTGTTAACATAATCTAGTTTCAGCATTTTAATATCGTAGCATTCGTGTATGTATTGTTTAATACGTAATTATCGTTTACTTCCCAATGTATTAAGCGGTTGTTCTTTACGTGTGGATCTATGTATTTATATTATAAATCAATTGGCGTACATATATGTTTGCGTATTGTGAATGATTTAAAATCTCCATCATAGTAATTAACCGTCTGTTAAAATTATCTACTCATATCATTGCTCCATCCACATCAACGCATTCGAAACATAAGCTATCAAAACATTCGTCCGTATAATTATCATGACAAAAATCAGTGTAAGAAACACGCACACTAATTTAGTATTTAGTAGGTAGAAAAATTCAGATAAGGGGATCATCTGATTGGAGTATAGTCGACCTAACTCATTAAATTTTGTCAAATTAAGTATTAGGAAATAAGTGAAACGCGGCTGCGAAACAAACTTGGAAATTGTTAAGGTAGGATTCCGAGCTCAGCGGCAGACCGCAGTAACAGTGTCGCCGTACCGCAGCGATAACACATATAATAATAGTGTCTATATATTTCGAAGATGGTGACAGTGTCGTCTGCCGCTATCTTCGGAAATACATAGAAATTAGAAATCAGTATTGATGTTGCGGCCGCTGTTAGGCAACATTGTCTCTGCGATCTGCGTTCCACTGAGCTCGGAATCATACCTTTAATCTTCCACTTGATACTTATGACTTGACTGCAAACTGGTTTGAGGCGATGGACGAGTGGGTGTAGATGTTGTTTAAGAATAGAGGTGTAGTCAAGGCAATGGAAATCCCATTTAGATTCTAAAATAATACCAAATACATCGACATAGTACAAGATATTTTTGGGACAAAATATAAAGCTGATACTTTATTTAAACATGCCAAAATAAAATATCGAATAAATAGATATGGGAGTAAACATAATATTGACGTTGCAATTAAGTTGTTTTCTTTTTCGCTTAATAATAATATATGGATTGGAAAGAATCTTGACTACACGCGTGTGAAAAATAATATTTTAGGTCCAACTTATATGACTAGGAGGTAACGGAATCTACATAGCTAATAATAAACAAAGTAGGGAAGTAACGTTGTGTTATTATTCGTCAAATATTTTATGACTCATTGAATCCATAATTATTTCATTTAGGAGTCTTCATTATGAGGAATAAAATACGTGACTTATAAAAACGTGACGATAGTAAAGGCAGCTGTAATATATGCTTCTAGATAAAGTAGATCTTCCATTGTACTCTAGTCCTCAGGTGCTGTTTCGAAATAAATGACGGTCTACCAGATGTACCTTAGTATTTTATTTCTTTAAAACAAAGAATACACATTTATGTACCTACAAACATACTGCAGCCAAAGAATTTTATCTTGATCAAGTTATGCATATTTCGTGATTCCCATTTAACAAAAAATAATGTAATTGGCAACCAACTTTGCTATTTTCATTAAAACTTGTAAATTTGTTTAAAACTAACATTTTTCAACTTTATTACTAATGCAAAAAAACAAACTTTACAACTTATTCGATGTAGGATCGTTAAAATAGTTTCAAAAACAATGTATGATTTTTCCATACACTAAAAATTATTGTGCCTTTATTTGAATTTGGATCACATGAATTATTTGAGAAATCACTACTTTCTATCACACTATTTTTTTAAAACTAGTCATTTCCATAATATTGAAATCGATTCATTGTTCATTGATCTAACATTTGCCAAGTATTAACCAAAACGATTGTTCACATTATTTAACAAATTTTATTAGTATGTTGTGTACTGTTGTCGTAATATTATAATTTAAATGAAATTTAAGGGTATGTTTTATATACCAGTTTTGAGCTGTTTAGATTTATATTTAGTTAATTAGGTATTTGGATCGTATGTGTTACCCGATTCTTTATGGACAAGCATTGCGGCTTAGGATGTTGTGTTTTGTTAACTTTATTTTACCTATATCTTTAATATAACATTTAGAAAATGTGTAAAGTTCGTCTAAGTATTATTAAATGTTTGAATTCATGTCAATGGGATGCCTCTTGGCTGATCATAATCTATCCGGAATCCAGAATTTGAAATAGTGCCATTTGTTCTTCAAAGCTCAATAGTATTTCAAGTTATCGTGAATAACAAATCTTTACCTAAATTTCTTGTCATCGCATTTAATTTGCTGAAAAAAAGAATTGCTGGCTTTTGAAACAAAGGATGTTAATATTGCCTAATAATATAATTTCGTAATGTGTGTCTTCATTTCTCGTTATTCTGAATTTCACAATCTCTGTACCTACCCATTAAAGTATATGTTCCACTGTAGTCTGTACCCTTCTAAATCTGTAAGAATATGACGACCTAGTTGTTAGTTAATATAATTACGTTCCTTAAACAGCCTAATGAATTAAAATAATTTTCTTGTTAACTCTTAGTAAAAATTATATTAATTAGTTAAGTCGGTTTGAATGATTTTTGATACGTGGACACTCCATGGCGTTTGTATTTTATTGCTTATGTAAATCAATTCCTTATGAATAACACATTGTACCTAAGTTGACAATTGTTTTGTTACCCAGTGAAATTTTGTTATTGAGTTTGTCGAAGTCAATTCAAGTAAGCCAAACTTGTTTATAGTATGGGACGGTACTTGGGTACATTATGTATATGTTGTACTCAAGTACACTCTTTCCTTCTCTACAAGTTATGTAATGGCGGGAAAAGCTTGAACAATTAACGCGTATCACCTTACTCACATAAAATTAATATGATAAGGTATTTTTTACAAACATTAGTGGTGATGTAGAAAATGGTGTGTTAACATGTGAAAATAAAGTTGATGAACCTATTTTTAGGTCTCCTAATAAAGTACATTATTGTATTTATGGATGTCATATTTTATTTTTGCGTTCAAAATAGGAATACCCTAGTACTGACCGTTTATGCACTAATCTTCCCTCGTCAAAGTAATAGTGTTCTGTGAGTGTTCCACACAAATTTCTGATTAAAATATTTTATATGTGGGTACCTACTATTGTGAATTTTGTGTCAGTCAAATCAATCACATTCTTAACGTATCCATAACACATTAACTTTTACCCTCAAGGACATGATCATAGGCGCAGCAACCCTAAAATTGTCGGCAACTGGCAAACCCAGAATCCCACTAACTCTATTTTTGGTATCCAGGAACAGCAATTTAAAAGGCCCACTGGGATGACGTTGACCGGAGGATGTGATAATAACGTACATATTTAAAATATAATTCACTTGAAGACATTGCTAGTTCCGATTTGGCAATTTGCTAATAGATTCCGGTTGCACTACAATGACACAATATAAAAGTGATCTGATGGCTGAATACGGAGTAAAAAAATTAAACACTGCAAAGAATAACGGCACCCTCGTCGATTGTGTGGTATTGAAATTTAAATGCCATAGCTGTACTGATGACTAAAGGTTATTAAAACAAAAAGAATACAATAATTATAATAGCCTCTAGCCACTCATTCGGTGTTGCTCCCTCGTCGTTTTTAAGCGAATATTTTGGGGGGCCCATCTACTTAAATTGGCGAGTCACCACCTGCCTATTTTATCCGTGTTTTAACAAAGCTCAGGGAGTGCCGTCATCCTTTCAGAGACCCAGTTACCCAATCTACGTTCATGGCTACAATTATAGTCTTACACCAGCCGGGGATTTGGATACACTGTTATAGTGTATACAGGGATAGCCAATGGGGATGTCACATAACAATTATTTTTTTCTAAACTCTAACGTGCCTTTATGTGTTGGCCCCATGCACGCATACCAAAGATCCGGGACACTAGTCCCGAGATAGACATGATACGTAATATGTAATATTAAAATAAGAACTTAAAAACTGACATAAAAAAATAACACTGCTATTACAGTTACGAGGCAGCGCCAGCGGCTGTGGCACCGAGTTCAAAAATAGTTTTTCAAATTATATTGTTTCGACCTTTTATCGTTATTTTTTTAGTCGGTTTCTAATTTTTAAGTTTTGCCTTCTATTTTATAAATAAGCTTATCCACTTAACTAATGACAATCTATTTAGGGTTCTCACCCTATCGTTTAAATACCGGGATCGGGCAATTAAAATTTGTGTTTCGAGTTTTGGATTCGAAAAATGAGTCACTTGTGAAGGAATTTGTGCCCGTTTATGGCGATAGGTTCACCCGTTATCAAATCGTGGGATGGAAATTAGCTCTGTGAACCGTAGTGCATTAGTACCACTTTTATTTCTGGGTTACAGGTGTCAACTTAAATGACCCGCGCGTTAATCTGAAAATGATTTGAATGGAAAGGCGAAGGGGGGAATTTAGGCCTCCGGTAATATAACCATACAAAACGCAATACTACACGTCACGTCCTTAGATTCTTTATGACGGTAGCATCTACTAGCTTGGACAAGCGGGGGCCATATGCGGTCGACAAAAATATCTATAGAATGGCTCTACCACTTTTGGTCAATGATTAGCAGAGAGAACCGACTCAACATTGGTTAATTTAATTTTAAATATGTACATACATAGTTTTTAAATCGGTTTAATTTTTTATGAAACGTTTTTGTTTTACTATCTTTTTGTGATAGAGTCATCAATATCGGTGCATATCTATTTTTTTTTATTTTATGGCTACTTGTAGTCGGTTATTGATCGAAATTAGACCGTACCTAATTCATTTTTTTTGTTTGAACGATAATATGTTGTGTGTATTTGTAGGTTCTACACACATATACAGCGGAAGCGGTAGGTAGCCTATGAACGCGGTTTTTTTGTATTGTTGGAACAATGTTTCTAGATTGTTTTTCTTTCGCAATTTTGGGGAAGAATATTTCGGTACTGGGAAAATGGGGAAAGTATTTTAAATGTATAGCCTCACTTCTAATAGATGCCATCTCTGATATTCTATTTTAAACAATATAGTCTTAGGTTTTTTATAATAGCCACTAAAAGTCACTCGCTCTTTAAATTAATCGAGGAACCGATAAATATACATGTCGCAGCATCAGCATGTGGCGCCATCTGTCGCTCTGTATATCGGAGCAACGCCGCCATTGATTACTGCGCCATTCGAAACGTCAAGCAACTTCGTTGCTTGAGTGTCGTCCTTGCCAGTGGCCCATTTGACAGTTATGAAGTATTTAAGTTCAGACTGGTGGGAGGAACGGCAGTCTTGATTCGGACGAGGAAGGGAACGGTCCCCACTCGGCATCGAACTCACCGCGTTTCAAAAAAACTCTCCGCGTAGACAAAACTGTGGTCTCCTTTAGT
This sequence comes from Amorpha juglandis, assembly GCA_949126905.1. NCBI lineage: Eukaryota > Metazoa > Arthropoda > Insecta > Lepidoptera > Sphingidae > Amorpha > Amorpha juglandis. The sequence continues at coordinate 5,997,402 of OX421368.1, forward strand.
TATGTGTTCTTATTAAAAAATAAAAATATTTAGTTTATTTCGATAATTTTATGGCCATGAATACATAAGTCCACCTCTTCAAGCTGTCAGATTTGCATTATTTACAGGCAATAAATATTTTGAGCAGATTGAGCTATTTGCAGAAAAAAATCCCAAATTTTGGGGAAAAATTTCGTCTGTCTTATGGAAATTTTAAAAATACAATCTGGGGACCCTATATTTGTCAGTTGGTCGTTTGTCAAAAGTACTCAACAAAACCAAAACGATTGAAATGTCATTGGGGAGGGCAGTTATACAAAATACATTTTTAAATAAAATCAGTTTGTTTAAAAGTAACGTTTTAGTTGTGTCAAAAATGCCGTTCTACGCTGTAGCGAAAGGTCGCACTACCGGAATATTCATGACTTGGGCTGAATGTGAAGCTCAGGTAAAAGGATTTTCTGGTGCAAGGTACAAAAAATTTGACTCCATGACCGATGCTCAGAAATTCGTAACTGTCGAAGGAGGAAACAGTATACCTTCTAAGCCTACACCCAATAAAGTAAAACATATTCCACAGAACAACCTAAAAAGATCCATTCCTATGCAAAAAGTTTCCAAGAAATTAAAAAAAACTATGGCGAAACCTAACTCCGAAAGCGAGGAGGAATCCGACTCTGATGACATATCCGACGATCTGGACGCTATTCTCAACAAACAAATGGACGATATAGAGGCTAGGTTGAAAGGTTTCGAAAAAGGTGTTGACAAAATCATAAAGAATAGCATGAAAGGTAAACAAACTATTTTAATAGACCCTCCAGAAACTCAGAAGAGAAGGAGCAGTTCCAAGGATTTCCAAATGGACAATGAAGGTTTTGTTGAAGTTTACACAGATGGTGCATGTTCTGCAAATGGTAGGAGTGGGGCTCGAGCTGGCTTAGGAGTCTACTGGGGAGAAGATCACCCTCTTAACACCAGCGAACCTGTGTCTGGCCGAGCCACTAACAACTGTGGAGAGATCCAAGCAGCTACTAGAGCTATAAAACAAGCACTGGACAATGGAGTCACTAAGCTTTCAATAAACACAGATTCAAAGTTCCTCATCAATTCTGTCACAAAGTGGATGCCAGGTAAATATAACCCTATAGATAAGTTGGATATGAGATAAAGGGTAATTTCATATTTTTTTTTTCATATGGTGCTATGTGTGCACATTGTGTTATAAGTGTAATATGAATGTCAACATGCCATTGTTGTATTTTCATACTATTGAGATTTCACTAATTCCTGTTATTACAGGCTGGAAAAGAAAAGGATGGAAGCTCCAGTCAGGTGAGCCTGTTAAAAATGAGACAGACTTCAAAGATTTGGACAGTGTTCAGCACAAACTTCAAGTCAAATGGAACTATGTAGAGGCTCATCGAGGAGTACACGGCAATGAGATGGCAGATCAACTTGCAAAAGCAGGAGCTGCTATGTACAATAAATGATAGTTATGCCAAATGAGTGGAATATGCCATCGCCATGGTACTGTGGCAACCGTTACTGTAATTGCATGCTGCATCTTGTGTCTAATTTCAAAAAACATTCAAATCAGAATTTTCAAATTAATGCTGGAAATATACTAATCAATGTGTACCATTAAGAATAATGGCTCAATTCTAGGACCAATCCAGACTAGAACTTGGATTGTTTATTGAAATGGAGCATTAGCTACCATCTCTTATGCAACTCAAACAAATTACATGAAACACTTGCGATCTGAATACATACAGTTTAATTTCAGTTCTTGAGGTAGGAACTAAGATATTGCAGTGAACAGAATAAACGCCACAGCTTTATGCTTAACAACTAACTCACCAGAAAACAGGTGTTTTTATAAATGAGGGTGCACAACAACACTCCTTAGTGTTCTAAAAGCTTTCTATTTCTGAATCCACTGATTGTGACACCACCTGTGTCTATTATGTAATTCCAAAATCAAATCAGAGTTAGTATTGGTAATATGCATTGTAGCTTAACATTATGAAAATGCTATGCTACAAATTATTGACCCTGTGGGAAAGACTGACTATTGTAAAAGGTCATATTATTCTTATTTTATAACTTAATGATTAACATAGTTGGCACATAAAATTGATTCTGTAAACTGCTGGACAGTATATTTCGTAGTTATCAGTGAGTTGTTCTTAATATAAGTAATTCTGTTTTTGTTTTAGTGTATTACATGCATCATACAAAAAATAAATATACATCTTAATTAAATTGTGTACATTATTTGAGTTGGAGAAATATGGATGTGTTTGAGGTATTTTCTATTTTGGTAATACCTACCTAAACTGGAAACTTTTATGATTTGAAGTGAAAAATCTGGTCCCATCCAAAAAGTCTTCTAAGTTCATGATAATTGATAGTGTTGGTAAATAAATGGCAAATTGTCCTTGAAAGTATGTATAAAAAGGAGTGTGTGTTGAAAAAACAAACAATGAGTTTATCGGTGGTCACCAGAGCCTTGCCGGCCAGTATAAATGCTTCTTCCCTCTTCGGAGAGGGAAGAAGCAAAGCAAGGAGCCTACATCAGGATAGGTGGATTAACGATGCAGGCACAGTAATACAAGGATGTATCCCTTTATCCGCCGCATCCAACCATCAAGTCATGTCGCAAGCCCCCCGGGAGAACCTGATATACAATGGCTGATCCTTGAACGCGATCCACACAAGGCGTGTGGAGCACTTTGCAAGTTTTAACACCATGTGTACGGTGGTCGCTATGGCCACCCATTCATATCTTAACCATGCCAAAGATTATTATCGAATAATAACGACTTTTTCAAGAAATGTCGATGATTAAACTTAGTTACGCAGAAAAATGTCAACCAAGTTCCAATTGGGATATTGATTTTATTTTGCTAAATTAATTAAATAAATTGTTTTAATATCGTAATATTTTCATAGATGAAACATTTACTCAAGAAAATAGAACTTCATTTCGCTGTTTAAATGATTTTATTGTTAATTAAATTTTGAACGTAGTTACGCAAAAACATTCCAACCCACAGAAAGTTCAAATTGACACGTCAATTTTATTTTGCTAAATTCATTTAAATCAATAGGTATTTTTTCCAAAATCGTAAATGAAAAATGTTTCAACTACAAATTAATTAAAGCACATATTAATTTCTTTTTAAATGAATTTAGCTAAATAAAATCTTATTTTTTCTGCCTTACTGGGTTTATCACAGCTAATTCAAAATTTCATTATTTTTTTCTGTATAGCCACACAAGTTTGTCGCAAAGGTTAACCTTCCGTTTTCCGGCTACTTCCGTTATCTTCTAAAGCTATCTACACACCAATTACTTTGCGCTCTATTATTCCAATCGGAACCCTCGGCAAGCATTTATCACTCATATGCAAAGTCGGTTTTTCAAATCGCGTGAATTGTGAGAAAATCGCAATAAGTTTCATCATTTGCGGAAGCAGTTACACTGTTACATTTTTTTCTTTCCTTCTACCTGACGATATCCCGGCTGTATGCCAAAATTCTCGTCTCATACCAAGGGTTTCACGGTGTTCAGTATTATATGGAGTGTTCCGCTATCTGACCCCTATAACCTGTAGCAGGAGCCAAGTTTCATCAATATTTCGTCCATTAATCAGCAGAGTGTACCAGGTCCAGGCGACTTTGGGCCTAAGATGTTGCTGGCCCTAACAATCCTAGTTGTCACAATTAATTACATATTTAAAAATAAATTATATTAGGTCGATAGATTTTATTCTCTCCGACCAAGAATTAATGATCCTACCACTTTCTAATTCCTTGTTGCGACACTTACAAAGGCGTGAACGTGAAATTGAACGTGCGACAAACTATGCTTGCATACTTTTCATGGAGATACAAGATATAGCTAGAAATAAGCTTCCTGCTAAGCGACAAATATCATAAACTCGTATCCTAACAAAAAACAATGCTTCTCCTTATTTTGCATTTTACTCGTGTCAAGTTTGCCAAAAAGACGAAAATATAAAGGTTGAGGACCATGTGCGCTAACTTTTCTGACAGGAAAACACCTGAAATTATTTTATTCGTCAATTGATTTGACACGCTTTGTGTAATGTTAGATCTGCCACAGATCGTTTGCTTCCTCTTAAATATTTGTGCTCTTGATAAACATATTAATCTTGCCAGAGTAATATTCTTCAGGGGATATAATTTAATAAACATCCTATAAAATAAGAATGTCATATCGCAATATATTATTGATCGTGTATAGATACCTTAAACTCTGACGACACCGGAAAGCAAAATATTAATATGGCGCGAAAATCGGAAAGGGAAATCACTTAGCAGTTGGTCCTTCTGTTCCATTGTTTTGATGAGATTTGAAACTTTGCATCCGCCGTCCATTACAGAATTGAATTATTCCGAAAATTACAACTAAGAGAAGCTGGTATTCGCTTTGCTGGTTATTCATAAAATATACATTCACTGGATCCTAAGAAGACTGAATCAAGCAGTTCTCAGTAATTTAAAATGGAACAGATGGATAATGACGGTTTTGTTGAAGTATACACGGATGGTGCGTGTTCCTCAAATGGTAGGAGCGGAGCTCGTGCGGGCTATGGGGTCTACTGGGGAGACGGCCATCCTCTTAACACCAGCGAGCCAGTGTCAGGACGGGCCACTAACAACTCTGGGGAAATTCAGGCGGCCACTACAGCTATAAAACAAGCACTGGATAATGGAGTCACTAAACTTTCTATAAACACAGATTCAAAGTTTCTCATCAATTCTGCGACAAAATGGATGCCAGGTGATTATTAAACGATGTCATAAATTTGTACTTTTTATATTAGAATCGGAATGGTAACGTTGGCATTAGGTACCTACCTTCATTTAGTAGCACAAGTTACTTATTTTCAACAAAATTTCAATTACTGTTGCAGGTTGGAAAGAACAAGGCTGGAGGCTTCAGTCAGGTGGACCAGTTAAAAACGAAAGAGACTTCAGGGAGTTGGACCGTGTCCAACACAAACTTCAGGTCAAGTGGAATCATGTTGAGGCACATCGCGGAGTGCACGGCAACGAGATGGCAGATCAACTTGCAAAGCAAGGAGCTGCTAAGTATAACAAATGGTAGTTATTCCAAATGAGCCATAAATGTTGAAATTTAATTTTAAGAATACATGTTATTTTTTTTCTTATCGGACACTATTGCCAAAAATGTTTAATCTCATGTGATGTTATTCCAAAAAGGAAGGTCTGTTTTTGAATTGGGAATGTTAATGAATACCTTATTATTAAACAGCTTGAAGATAAATCAACTTACTTAGGTAAATTGATTTATGGTATTAATTTAGTATAAAAAATACTGACTGTAATACTGTGATCTTGTTAGATTTTTAATGATGAACAAAATTGTCCTTTGAGCTGTTCTTACCACTTTTTTTTATATATTTTTAATACTTATAATAAAAACATGATGAACAAAGTTTGTCATATTACTGTTCCTTTACTGCCAGACAGTATGCTGGCCAGTCTTGTAGATTTAAGGGATTTTCATTATTCATATAATTTTAAGTTTATTTTCTTTTGCTTGTATCCCACTTACTATTATGCTTTTTGCTTGTATGTGTTACTTACTATTATGCTTGTTTAATTACAAAAATAAAGAGTACCACCATAATGGCGTTAATTATTTGTAAAAATAGATTTGAGCAGTAAGATTTGACTGCCTCTGCCATGCAGTGAGTGAGTATCCGGCTGCAAAGCAAGAGGCCTTGAGTTTGATTCAGGCACCAAGAGAAATGTTTGTGTGACACAAATATTTTTTCGGATCTGGGTGTTGTAAAACTGCAAGGCCCTCTTAGTTCTTGATAGCTATGATACAGTTACTATGAACCTAGTATGGAGTCATATGTGTCTAGGTGTAAATATTGTAATAAAAATTTTATTTGATTTGGTGTAAATTTGAGTGGTAGAGCCACACTGTAGACAGTTTTGTCTACAGCATGAATGGGCTGGCTCGACCGGGTCGTTACCACTGTCTCACAGAAAACCGACGTAAAGTAGCGGCTTGCTGCTGCGTTTCGTACGGTGAGTGAGATATCCGGAAGCCCAAATCCCTTCCCCTTCCCAATGCCTAATTATCCCTTTCCTTTAAGGTCGGCAATGGGCCCGTGATTCTTCTGGTGGTGGGCGTACATGGGCGGTGGAGATCACTTACCATCAGGTGACCCACTTGCTCGTTTGCCGGCCTATGCTATAAAATATTAAAAAACTGACTGCCTCAGTGGCACAGCTGTGTTGTGAATGCGGTACGACTGTTGAGGTCTCTGGTTCGATCCTGGGTCGGGTAAAGTGATATTGGATTTTTCTATCACGAAATGCTCGGTATCAGCCCGGAATCTGCAAAATGTGGGTGTACTGGTTAAAGAAAAATATGTTGATACTATAACTTGTCTCTGATACTATAGGTATTACATATAGAAATCCATATTAAAAACTTCGTCGACCTTTCCCGTAAAGCGAGTTCACACAATTCTATTTTAGTTTACTGATTTAAGTCTCGTGTGTGATTTGAACCGTCTGAAACACACATTCAATCGAATTGATCAACAAAACCCCTTGACAGTTTTTTTGATTTCTAAGCCACAAAAAGCAACGTCTTATTCCGTGTTCACAAAAGCTTTATGCCAAAAGACAAAAACGCGTTTTAACAAATTCCTTTATTAAGAGTGATATTTTTTTCTACAAATAATGGGGAAAATAAGTTATATCAAATCTTAAATACCGACTCCAAAAAAATAACACTGAAAATTAAAAATTAGTAAAAGTTATTGCGTTTCAAAGGGTACTCCTCAAATCTTATTGAAGGATAACTCAAAAACAGATAAATACTTGTCAAAAATAATAATTTCTGTTGACCTGCAGGCAGGCACTGACTATGCGAGATTCCATGTTCGACAGTCCCTGCTTCAAGAGTGGAGGCAGCGGCTGGCCAATCCTTAGGCGGGCGCAAGGACTGGCAAGGTTGTCTGCCCGGTTCTAAACGACTAGTCGACTGGCGGCACGGGTCACTGACCTTCCGGCTGGTGCTGTTTCGTTTTCCGTTTATTGTTTTTTTATACATATACTAAATTTTGACTTTATTAGTTTTTAGGTTCATGATTATAGCCGTCAATCCTGGTTCATTGGCGGGATTACTCCGGCAACTCACACCAGGATCGTTTATTTAAATCGGTCGTAAGTGTAAAGATTTCTGTATGCGTGATGGTCAGTTTTTGTTTAGTGCCTATTAATGCAAACGCCCTTACTAAAAAAATGAATATACTACATTCAGTTTTTTTATCTTGGCATGGTCTAGTACTAGTTACAAATACGGTCAGTTTTCGAATTCGACGGACTCAACGGTAGCTAGAATTATGCCAGCCTGAAGATACTGGATATATTCTGACTGATCCCGGAACGCGATTCGCCGGAACAAGCTACTATAGCGGACTTTTTATCATGTGTACGGTGGTCGCTATCCAGTCGGGTACAAGAATGGTCAGGTATTCTCACCAGCAATTTTTACCTTATTTATTTTGTCGTCCACGTCTTACAAAATTTAAGTATTCTCAATAAGTGCAAATTTCAAAACGCAGTATGTATTCAGTTTCATTTGTCTTTATTGAAACGTAACTTATGTACTACAAGCTTTTACATTTTATCAATATAGGTAAGTATAGTAGTATTTACAAAGTCAAATACTGTCTGCAGTCACGATCACAGCGAACAATGTGCTTTCTCAAATAATCATATGTGTTTTAAAAACAAATAAACAACATTTTAAAAGAGATATTTTATGTATGATTAACAAAGTTTCAAGTTCAAAGTTCAGCATTTTTTATGTTTGATTATCAAACGTTAATCATTATTTTCTGAATAATATAACAATGACTTGGCAAATAAAAGTATAAAACCACTTCCGTTCGAAAACAAATTTGCAATATTATTTTTTGAATCTTTACATGCGAAATGCAAAATACAAAGACTAAAGTAAAATATACAACTATGAGGTGCTCCCTCACTCATATATCGAACTAGAACATAGAAGTTAATTTACAATTAAATAAAATGTAACATCCCGTTACGAGCTTATTGTACAACTTATACACAAAACAATTTATATTTCGAGTGACTTATGCTTACCAGTCTTAAAAATATGTATGAATATAGAAAATGACGTACATATAAATTATACATCTAAAGTGCGACAATTATAAGTTGTCGGTGGCAAATTTTGAAACTAATTGAAAATGTAAAGAATAAATCTGTCAAAATTTGACATTTCCAATTTGACTAAGTTGTGATTTATTGACCAATGAGCGTTTGACGACGGCGCCACCATCTTGCTAAAATATACTTGTCGCACTATATTTCAGGTGTATTCCAAGATACACACAGCACGACACCGAAAATTGAGCACATTTAACTTTATTACAACTTGCCGTCTTCTTTACTCAAATCAAGATTGTCCTAAAATAAAAGAGGACTTTGTAGAAAATTAATGTCATCGTACAATATAGTATTTATTTACATGAATCTATTGGGAGTTACTAAATGTCCGCAATGTATGTCGCCACTCCACTAATAGTAAATTACGATTTATATGTAAAACAACTTATTTGAATAAGTCAGACATCTATTGCTATAATACTTAAAACGAGCTGCAGTCTAGGAACATAAAAATAGTACGGCACACGTGTCTATAAGCAAAAATGAACGCTTTAATATTATAAAGGTAAATACCATGCAAATATAGGCTAAGTTTTCAATGTAGATTGAAGTAAATTGTACTGATTTTCTGCACCAAAGCTAATATAAAACGTACTAATTTATACAGTGCGGCAATAAAAGAGTACACGCAGCCTTGACACGCGAGACAAAATTAGATGTATACATAAAGGTTTTACTAATACTGCAGTACTGATTACCGGCAAGAGTCGTGAACTCAGATGGACAGTAGTGAGGGTAGTATCCAATAAAATATGAGCATTGACTGACGAATAAATCGCTTGAAGCGTCGGTGTACTGCGCTCCTTCATTCCGTAAATCAGATCTAAAAACAAACTAGTCAGCAAGTGAAGTTTGTGCTTACGACTCGTCCCGCTACATAATGCCTAAGGTATCCGATGCGCCAGTCATGTAAAGCGAGTTATGTGCAATCAGCCTGAATAAATTCCTATTAGACTAAATTAAATCGTAAAATGGAGTTTTCTTATTTCGCTTCATTGTGATTCATATTGGTCCCAGATGGCATGGGTTGTAATCATCATAGGTGATATGGTATAGTAATAAAGTATAACATGCCGAGTTGATATACAGTATGTAATGTCTGATTTATAATCATAAAAAATAATCATAGAGAGGACGATTATAACATAAAAAAATGGGTGACAGACAGCTAGTATAACACAAAAATGGCATTAGGATACACGAGAGCAGAGCGACGAACTATTGCACGAAAAATATCATGAGACTATACAAAAATCTACACAATAGATAAAAATGCAATGCACAATCTCGTCTGTACGTCTACACTACCCGAAATTAGTTTCTCAACAAATTTTACAATATATACAACAAGAAATAAAAATAAGAAATACGTTGTATTTCTTATTTTATTATTTTAGCTTCCCTCTAACAACACATTGTACGCATAGATTAATGTAAGTATTCAGATTTCACATTATTTTGTACGATGTTACTACTAATAGAAAAATCACAATTTCGTTAAAACTTCACTAGTATTACAAGTATATCCGTACCTTTACGTGGCAGTATAAAACACCTAGTATCTAAAATTTGAGGACGATTTTTATACAACTCCAAAATTACCTGCTCTTTTTGTTTTGGCAATATCATAACACGATTGCAGAGTTACTATGTGATCCAAATAAGAATGTCATTAATTTTAACATTTCAACTGTCACTTGATACATACGAGTAGCAAGAGAAATTATTTAGCATATCATATTTTTTTTTCAATACTTTGTCTTAGTATTGCAAAATATATTGTAAGTTAGCACAATTTTATTCGAAATCACCAGCTTTTTTTATCCTAGCTCGGCAAAGTGACTACGCTACACCTGATGGTAAGTGTAGCGCAATCCAGGAATAGTGTCGACCAACGACAGACAGTGTGTCTATCGCTGGTCGGCAAGATCATGCCGGCCTGCCTAACTGATTCTTCACACTCCGTTTAAAGGACCCCATATTATACGAAGGAGGGAACAAGTGTGCCGGCAAACTATTCCACAACTGAATGGTGCGGCAGAAGTACAATAGTTAGTTGGTGAACTAAGACGTCACAATATAGTGGAGTCATTCCTATTCTTATTTGGATCATATTGTACAGGTATCTCAGTCATAAACTGACTCATTCATAAATCGATGAATCGTTATTTTTCTTTTTTTTTTCGTTTTTATTTTTTTAATATTTCATTGCCATACAAACTCCTATAACCGAACTCACATGCGAACAGTAAAAACATATTATACACAGAACAGTAAAAAATAACGTATAACGATTCATGATTCACAGGAGTTGGCACTGAAAAATTATCGAATCGCATTAAATCACGATTCGATAAAAATATCGATTTGTCGATATCTGAATGAGCCATAATGGTGATATAGAATCAGAGATGCACATCGTGAAAGTGTTGCTAAATCGGCCTAACCTAACTTAGTGACCTAACCTAATATTCATAGTCAATTCTTTTTGTTCAATTGTTGGAAATAGTTTGTATTCTATACACAAAGGATCGTATAACGAATATGTACATATAGCTTTTACAAGCAGAAACACAAAACAGAAATTGAATTTTTTGAAAAAAAAAATATAATGGCATGTACACACTGTGTACTCAATTTATAGTAATTGTGAACCGGCATTACTATTTTATTATTGATTTTTAAGTTTTTAAATGCCATCTCGTTTTTAAAGTAGAAGGAAGATTGTTATACTATTTCTTAAATTTGTATAAAATCATAAAAATATAATGCCATTTGATTTAATTACATTAGTTATTAATAAGTTGTTAAAACTGAGATAGTATCGGTTGCCACTTCACATACTAGATAGATAGATCATTTATATAGTGGGTATAGTTTTTGTGTGTCGACTCTAGTATGGCAGTAAAAATCTCATAATGCCTTGTAAAATAAAGAAGGGTCACAGAGTAATCTTCGCCAGAGGGTACTATACATTAACGGACTTACATTAACCCTCTCCATTAACAGCCTCCGTGGCGCAGCGGGCGAGTAGCCGGCTGTGAAGCGAGAGGCCGCGGGTTCGATCCCCACACTGAGACAATTTGATTGATTTGTGTGATCCACAAATATTTGTTTCGGGGTCTGGGCGTTGTGAGACCAAAAAGTCTCTCGTAGTTCCTGATACCCACGACACAAGACACGTATCTTACTGTGGCGTCAGGACTATGTATGTGATTGTTGGGTGTATTTATTTATTATTGGGGTCCGTGCACCGTTGTAATAATGTCTGCAACATCGGATATTTTGGAGGCTGAGTAGAGTGCGTTGGGTGCGAGTTTCAGGTGTAGTACTGTATGGTGTGCATGCGACGCGCCGCGGCGTTGACGTTGTTGTTGACGTTGTTGTTGACGCTGGTGTTGACGTGTTGTGCCGCGTTGAGCCGGGCGGTGACGCCGCCGCCCACTATCAGGTACCCGCCTGACGTCACCACTTTCTTGTTCGCATTCGCCTCCTCGGCCGACATCAACTGTACAACAAAACGGTCACTGCAAATTATGAACGACGAAATGTCAGCAACTTGCCAAGTACTTGTAAGAATTAGCGCCTGTTTGACCTTGTCTAAGGACCTTTTTCATACCAGACTAAAGTTACATACAAACCGCCAAATAACATGTCAAAATGCTAATTAAGGAAGTATCAATTTAATGACACACAATGTAAAGACCACGGAACATCCCTGGGATTAAGTATAAAGTCGATCTGCTCTAAAGCAGAGAAAAATAAAAAAAGGCGGCCAATTTACATTACTGGACCATTGTAAATACAGGGTGCCACATATACATATTTTATATCGTATTTGAAGTCGATCAGCCTTGAAACAAAGAAAAAAAAGCGCCATGACGGCGACTTTGTACAACAATCTTAATAATAAAGTTTATTGGCATAGCTAGTGTCCTCAGCCCCCTCGTTATCGACACATATTCGAAATAACTAGATACCGATCTCCATGCAGTTGGTGAAAACACATCATAGTAGCTTGTTCCGACGTGTTGCGTTTGGGAACAAACGACACCAGTTCAATTACTTCAGGCCGGCATAATTTTGGCGGTCATCGATGAACACAATGTGTCTCAAAGATCGATATTAAATTTGAATTGCATTGTACTTACTATCAGGTGCAGTGTAGTCAGTTTGCCATGCCCGGATAGAAAAGAAAAACACACAATTACTTGGTTATTACAAAAAGTACCTTTATATAATATTATAAACATGAATTATGCGACATAACATCTTAGCTCATTTCTTGGTTCTGTTCATGGGTAGGCAGGCGCGGCGTTTATCATCAGGCAACTGCTGTGCTCAATTTGTCATTCGGTATGTTGAAAAAGACGGTGAAACAGGCGCTAAGAACTTCATAGAGTGGTTCATGCGGATGGTATTTACCTGATTGTTGATGATAATGGATGCGACCTGCGCGTTGGTGGATGGTGATGTGACTGGCGCAGTTTGTTTCTGCGGCGTGTACGTGCCGACACACTTCATCGTCTGGTTGCCGCTGTTGTCTTCCACCATGCTCACTGGGGGTGCAACACACCATTTACTTCCACTGTAGTATAGCAACTTCAGGAATGTCGCATTTTTTATCGGAGCACGGTAAAGTGACTACACTACACCTGATGGTAAGCGTAGTGCAGTCCAAAAAACCAGCGACCATCGACAACCAAAGAGTATCGGAGGTCACCGGAGTCATGCCGGCCTGTATAAATGCTTCTTCCCTCTTCGGAGAGGGGAGAAGCAAATCGAGGGGCCTGCGACAGGACAAGCGGAAGACCGATGCAGGCACAGTAATACAAGGATGTACCCCTATACCCGCCCCAATCAACCATCAAGTCATGTCGCAAGCTCCTCAGAAGAACCGGATATACACTGGCTGATCTTGAAACGCGATCCACACTATGGCAGATTTTAACACCAAGGTACGGTGGTCGCTATCCGGGCGGATTCATATCCTACCACCAGCAAAACCGAAACCGTTTTGAGAAAACCGCAGGAGTACGTGTCGATAGCAGATACCTGAGCCAGATCTGATCCGAGATACAACCCTGCAGACGGACGGTTAGAGGGAGACGAATAATAAATATAAAGCGAAATAAAGACTTAGTAGAGAGGAGATAATCACTAAGCCAGGATAATGCCAGGCAGAAAGAAAGGACCATAAAAAATATTTCGCGCAACTTCACTGGCTTAAAGTTAGACGCGAGCAGTGTTGCGGCTGTTCTCAGAGATTAAAAGGTGGCGGAAGGACTCGAGAATAGAGAAGTACCTTAACTAACTTTGGCCCGCGGAAGTAATAGTGTAGTGTAGAAGTACGGAATTTGCAGATTTGTAAAATATATCAACAAAGAAGTTCTCATTGTTTGAAGGTATGTATTATTAAATACGTCCAACAGTCACACGCATAATCGTAAGCCCAAACTAGGTTAACCTCTGTCGTGGATATCAGAATATACGACGGACTTGCTGGCACATATCACTAAGACTCGAAATAAATATTTGTGGATTGCACAAACACTTGTCTCGATGCTGGGATCGAACCCGCGGCCTCTCGCTTCACAGCCGGCTACTCGGCACTGCACCACAGATGCCGTCATTGGTATTATTAATTACTAGCTTTCTCTCACAGCTCCGCCCGCGTGATCTGCTTTTCCCGGGACAAAAAGCACCTTATGTTACTCAGTGATAATGTAGCTTTCTAATGGCAAAGGAATTTTTGAAATCGGTCCAGTAGTTTTTAAGTGTATTCGTTACATACAAAAATCTCTTTCTCTCTCCTCTCTCTCTCTCTGTCTCTCTATTTCCACTTTATAATAATAGTGTAGATATAGATAGCACTTACTTATGATGGATGTTTTCTGCGCATTGTTCTGTTGGTCCTGGTTGTAAGGCCTCGTCGCGGCGACCTTGCCGCCGACGGTGAGGGTGGGGGTGGGGGCTGATGTGCTTTTCTGCAACGCCAATACCACCACCATTCTCAAATAGAATACTGTCTCTACTCAGTGTAATGTTGGCGTACAGTAATATTACACTCAAAAAACTGTAGTGCGATGTTTATGAGTGGTAGAGCCACGGTGTAGACAGTTTTGTCTACAGCATAATTTTTTACAGCCAATCACAAACTTAGTCTATATCAGTATAGTATTATATCATATACTATATAGTATTATATCATATATGCTTTTGCTCGCGGCTCCGCGTGATCTGCTTTTTCCGGGATAAAAAGTAGCTTATCACCCAAGTCAGCTCATACCCTGTCTGTATACCAAATTTCATCAAAATCCGTTCAGTAGTTTCAGCGTGATTGACGGACAAACATCTAAACAAACAAACTTTCACATTTGTAATATTAGTAGGATAAAAGTTTATACAATCATTATAAACTCACTGGCAAATTTTCTGGTTGTGGCTGTAGTCTGTTCTCCGATGGACTCGATTCGTCGCCATCCGCTTTCCTCAACTCCTGAGAATTCAATAATTATCATTATTGTAATGAAACATATATTATTGATATTATTAATATAACGAAACCAACATTATAAAGTTCAAATTTTAGTAAAAAAAACAAAAACTTATCTTTTATAGTTGAAATAAAGCTAATTTAAAAGGATTTTATCGCGAGTTTTTATTCTTTTTGATCCCTACGTTTCGAAACCTTTTCAACCTACGTGGTCACAGGGTGGACTGAGGTGTAGGTTGTCCAAAAAAATTAATGTTTACTTATCTTTTAAGTTATGCATTTCGATGATTTTAACAGACATAATATGTATGCAATATACAATTAGATAACTTTATAATAAAAAAAATTGAACTCTTTGAATTTAAATCACTCTCCTGTAAAGTTTACTCAATGTCACTTAGTAATGTTTGCGTTTCAAGCGTCGACATAGATTGTACTGACTTGTGTTGGTTTCTGCGTGCAGACGTGGAAGTGTTGGTTCCAGTGCGCGCGCTGGCACGGGTAGTCGCAGTACGACGTGTTCCAGCAGCAGTAGAACTGCGCCTCCTGGCTGCAGTTCGCGCACCTACACTCACAAACATATCAAATCAATAATGAAAATTAGTATTGAATAAATCAGTGTGTATTTTTTTTTTATCCTGGCTCGGCAAAGTGACTACGCTACACCTGATGGTAAGTGTAGCGCAATCCAAGAATAGTGTCGACCAACGATGAACAATGTGTCCATCGTAGGTCGGCAAGATCATGCCGGCCTGCCAAAGGGCCAAGGGGGAGGGGAAGGAAAAAGGGATGGGAAAAGGTTTAGGATCAGGGGGCAAGCCCCCGGGGAGAACCGGATATACACTGGCTGACCCTGGAACGCGACCCACACAAGGTGGGCCACTATGGCAGGTTTTAGCACTAGTGTACGGTGGTCGCTATCCGGTCGGATACAAGTATCCTCCCACCAGCAAATATTGTATTCGTGTATTCCGCAAGCGTTCGTTTCGTAGACTTCACATACATTCGAAATTCATGTGGAGAAATTCTAAGGTATGCAGGTTTACTCACGATGTTTCCTTCACCGTTAAAGCAAGCGGTAATAAACAATGAATACAAACATGTCTTAAAAAAATCAGAGTTGCATGCTCTTGGGTTTTTTTTTGACCCTATGGGATAAACCCCTGCTAATGGGATACTGGCGACCCCTGAAGTACCTCATCCCAGGGTCAAGGGATTTGGAAACGAGGGGTAGTGTAGGGAGGGAAAGTAAGAGAAGGGAGTAGACAAGAAGGAAGAAAGGGTATGTATGGGTATAGGTGCATGCTTTTGGGGTTAGTTTCGAACTTGCGACTTTCGTCTCTACACTCCGTACCACTAAGTTATCACATATCGTCGCTGTCATTTCAAAATGTCGTATGTATAAATACCCTATTTCAGGAAACACAAAAATTGTTTCTTTTTTATATTACCTACTGTGTAAAAAGTTACTTTTTTCAGAAAATGCATAATTTTACTGTGTTTATTCAACCGTAATATCCTTCAAACAGATTATAACTAGTACATGGAAATTTGTAAACATGTGACCTTTGAAAAAAACATACGACATTTTGAAATGACAGCGACGATTTATGTTATGGCATCATCATCATCATCAGCCACAAGACGTCCACTGCTGAACATAGGCCTCCCCCAAAGATTTCCAGACCGACCTGTTGGAAGCAGCCTGCATCCAGCGATTTCCTGCGATCTTTATCAGGTCGTCTGTCCACCTTGTTATGGCAAACTGAAGGATAAAAAAAGCTACATACCACTGCTTGGTCTTGGCTTGTTTGACGGCGGTATCCAGTTCGAGCTGCGCGAGTCGCCGCGCTTCGTTGAGCGCGCGGGACTTCTCCTTCTCGAACGATGCACGGACTTCTGCTAGCGTTAACTCTGTGCGATAAAACGAATAAATCTTTATATATAAAAATTTCGTGTCCTGTTGTTTGTCCCTGATGAACTCCTAAACCACTGAATCGATTTTAATCAAATTATGCAAACTGTGTGCAGTTTGATCCTACTTGAGAGATAGGATAGTTTATATGTATCGCAATTTATAGTCGATTTTTTTTTATTTGTTATAATTATCTGTGAGTTCCATAAGATTCTAACAGATGGCGGTGTAAGGTAATTTATGTATGCATGTAACTATCCCGTAAATGGCGCATAATGTATTAAATAGTGTACTACAATATAATTTAACATATACCTAAGCCACAGCAAGGGATTACAGATGTGAATGCGTATGTATATGTACAAATAAATATACTTGCGGGTTCAAATACAAAGAAACTTACGCCTATCATTACGGAATATGGTTAAGATAAATCGGTTTAGGTTGGTAAGGGAGGTTTTGAAAAAGAAACTACAAGGGAGTTTAATAACTTTTTAGAAACTCAAGATGGTTTTTCCAAGAACACATTTATCTATATTCAATGGCCACAAATATCAAACGGCCGAAACTAAACGACATTAAAGTGGCGGAAGATCGTACAGACGCGTAAGAAGTAGCAGTTAGGCTTATAACAGAGAGACACCAGAGCACTAAAAACAACACCATACCGTGATTGTGATTGATCTCTTCGATCTGTTGCTGATGTTTCCACTTGATCTGTTCGAGCTGAAGCCGCAGCGTGGCCAGCTGGGACGCCGGCTCGTCCAGCTTCTCCAGCGACTCCTCCAGCAGGGTGCGGAAGAAGTCTGTTAACTGCCAACAAGATACAGAATCATTGACTTGATTCAATGGCTTCTGCTCGCAGCTCCGCCCGCTTGGATGTCTTCTTTTTTTTTTATAGCATAGGCGGGCAAACGAGCAAGTGGATCACCTGATGGTAAGTGATCTCCACCGCCCATGTACGCCTACCACCAGAAAAATCATGGGCGCCTTGCCGACCTTAAAGAAAAGGGATAATTAGGGATTGGGAAGAGGAGGGGATTTGGGCTACCGGATATCTCACTACCGTACGAAACGCAGCAGCAAGCCGCTATTTTACGTCGGTTTTCTGTGAGACAGTGGTAACGACCCGGTCGAGCCAGCCCGTTCATGCTGTAGACAAAACTGTCTACAGCGTGGCTCTACCACTCAAACTCACTCACTTTTCCGGGATAGGAGTTTTTTATGAACTAAAAAATCCAGGTAATCTACCTGTGTGCTGAATTTCACCGAGATCCTTTCAGTCTCTAAGGCGCGATTGATTAACAAGTCCACAAAATCATATACATTTATAATTTGAAACTGTTTTACGAAAACATAATTAAAATCAGGTAAAAAATGAGGCCGCAGTTCATGTTTTAAATATTGGTGTGCAAAAAGTGAGCGCGTAGTGAGAAAATCTCACTATCTCCCTTGCACGCGTGTACATTAATGGTGTAACTTGTCTTGTGACGTCACTAGACACGTGCATCCTTTTTCCACTCCAAGTCCGTTATGAACCTGAAACAATGAAACAACCTACCTTGACAGCGTTCTGGTTGAGTTTGGCAGTGAGCGGGCCGGCTGTGGAGGGCGGTGGCACCGTGCCCATGGGACTGTTCGAGTCCAGCGGGTTCAACGGCGCAGGCCGCTGTTGCAATCTCGGCGGCTGAATAAATAAATAATAAGGGCTTTACTAATAAACATTGTATATGTTGGTAATAGTTATACAATACTTTGTCTTGCTATGTTTTGAGTGACATTTATTATAAGAAGAAGCGAGACAAAATACTGTATAAGTATGACACTCGTATACAACATTTATTAGTAAAGCCCTAAATAAATACACCCAACGGTCACATACATAGTCCTAACCCTACAGTAAGATACGAGTCTTGTGTCGTGGGTATCAGGAACTACGAGAGACTTTCCCTCTGACAACACCCAGACCCCAAAATAAGTAAATATTTGTGGATCAACATTTGTCTCGGTGCGGGGATCGAACCCGCGGCCTCTCGCTTCACAGCCGGCTACTCGCCCCCTGCGCCACGGAGGCTGTCTTACATTAAACTTTGTAATTCCAGTTAATGATATTCGAACAGACTTTGAAAAATAAGGTTCCTATTTCGGTGTTTATTTTTCTATACAGGGTTATTTTTAAAACACTGACAACCTCGCAGGAGTAGATTCCTAAGGTCATTTGTTACTACTTTTGTTCTACGACTTTTCATAATTTGTTAAATTTTATTCTCATACAAAAATAATTATGAATTTAATTTCCGTCTTGAAAGTTACCTACGCATCGCAGATTACGTACGTACTACACGCAGCGCCCGCGTCAGTTCAATGACCGGCCGCGCCGTATCGATCGATAATACCTACACGTACGAACACAAACACTACACAACAAAAACTTGTAAAATCATTTTTTTTCTTATGTATTGAGTTATGTCCAAACTCGTAGAACAAAAGTTGTTCCTTATGGTGTCAGCTATATGGCCCTGCGAGGTTGTCAGTGTTTTAAAAATAACCCTGTATATGTTACACGATATGGCCGCCAAATGTGGACATTTTTTTGTACTCGATTGAGTATGTACCGTTAGGTTAGGTTAAATCGCTGGTGCTAGGATGTTCATGGCCGCCCGGATAGTGACCACCGTAGACATGGTGTTAAAACCTGCCATAGAGACCCACACACCTTGTGTAGACCGCGTTCCAGGATCAGTTAGCGTATATCCGGTTCTCCCGAGGAGCTTGCGACAGGACTAGATGGTTGGGGCGGGTATAAGGGTGCATCTGTGTATCCCTGTGTCTGCATCGGTCATTCATCTGTCCTCTCGCAGGACCCTCGATTTGATATGAAGATGAAGGATATACTTTAGACTTTAGTCGGTTTGTACCACTTCATTTGTAACAGTGTTCTATTACTTTTTATGTATGCGAAAACATGTTTTATCATCGTTCGTTCAGTCACAAAACATGCTTAAGGTTTCGGGATTCTTTTCGTACATAGTTGTTTCGGATGCATTTTTCATGGTAGCCTTGTTATTTTATGAGATAGTACCAGCATGTCTCTTAGTGTTGTCTATAATACATATATTAATAATAATATATAACACACAGGGTATAATTCCATAGGATACCCTCCTGCGTGAATATATCTATCATATATTTTGTGATTTGCATGAACAAAAGGTAGTTTAACCTAATGCAAATAATAATGAAATTGTATTATAATTTGGGCAAAATATAAACAAATATTAATATTGTAACATCAATGTTTTTGCAAAAAGTTAAGACAATTATATGTTCAATGCAGGGTTCGAGGATATATATCAATGGATATATATCAAGATATATATCCGATATATATCAAGCTGGGTTTGACGATATATATCAATATTTTTTTTATAATATATTGCAATACAAAAATGGTTTAAAAAAATTATGTTATTAAGTAATTTTTAGAGTTTGTTACTGTATTTCTACTTCCCAAATATAGATGGCGTGGGAGTAGTGTTGGAACATACTCCCGAATGGTAAGTTATAATCCATTAATGGCAACACTTCTGCCCTATAAGAAGAGTTTATGGTTTTTAGTTGATTTTGCCTTATCCAATTTTATTTTATAATTTTAGTATGTGTATGTAACACATAATGCAAACAGTATTCATAATTAATACAATAAAATAATAATATGGCTTTCATACAAAATGGATATATATCAAACTTGATATATATCGGATATATAGAATAAATATCCGATATTTTGATATTTATAATAAATATCGGATATTTTCGAACCCTGGTTCAATGTGTGTAAATGTTAGGAGTGAGTTGTAGTGTTACCTCTCCCGGCGAGCTGGTGTCTGCGGTCTGTTTGTTGGCGGACGTTGTAGTTGCGAGCGCGGGTGCTGGTGCGGGGGTGGGTGCAGGCGCGGGCGTGGGTGCAGACGAGTGTGCGGGCGCGATCGGGGCGAGGGGGGCGGGGGCGGGGGCGGACGCGGCGGGCAGCGCGGGGGACACCACCGCCTGCACCAAGCCGCTGCGATCACCCACACCGTTCACCAGCGGAGGTGACGACTGTGCCTGCAATAATACCGCATTTGGATCTTTTTTTTTTATCTTAATCGATAAGCTACCTGTCGATAGAAACCTATGAATCCATTAAAAACGTGTGAGGAAAATAGTTACAATATTCCTGCTATTGCTTAAAAATAATTCTGATTCTGTTCCTATAATAAGGTATCTTTTTGTATAATTTTTAGTGGAATAATATAAAATAATGCACAAATTCAAGCAAAACCATATCCACACCGTTAAGGCTGTAACGAGCTAATTCGTAAAAAAATACTTTTTCTATTGCTGAAAGACCAGAAAGCGGGCCCGCTGCTCATGGACATCGACAACGGTAGGGACTCAATCAAGCCAAAGTATTTTCGAATCTCCATTACCAATTAAAGCATAACACATTACTTGCAGTGAAACTTTAGTCATGATTATTGTCTCAAAAAAAGATGGCGCGTAACGGAAAAATGTGATGCGTAACCGAAAAATGTGACGATTTTTTTTCCAACGCCGATAAAAAAGTTTCACTTAAAAAAAATTGAATATAAGAAAAAAACACCGCAAATGTATGACGAGGTGATGAAGGATTATGGGGTAACGAAACAAAATCGGGACACAACGACTCACGTCAACACCACCAACCGACATAACAGGCTGTAGACTGAACATCCACTGTCCGTTGACGGACGTCATCAGCGGCACCGTGTGGACGGTGGTCGGCACCTGTCCGATGGTGGGGATGCTCTGTCCGGCCTGCGTCATCGTGGTCACCACTCCGCTGGTCATCGACGTTATCACGGGAACCAGCGGGCTCGTCACTGTGTTCACCAAGTTTGCTGTCGACAAAATGTGGCGTTGTTACCATTTATGTCCCTTTTTTATTTATGGCTTTAGCATTAATATGCATTTTGCCAGTGTCAAGTATAATTTATTCTCAAGTTATTTTTACAAGAACGATGAAACACGGGTGCGGTAGATTTCAAGGTCTTGCCGGAGTTTTGGTGTTAACTCCTTTCAGTACGATTCTTAAATCACTTATTTCAATGTTTCCATACACTGTTCATCATCGACAATGTTTATTTAACAAATCCACACCAGTTTTATACAACACAACTCTAAACTAGTTTATGAAATAAATTAAAATAAGCGATGAACTGCACTGTCAGAATTCCCACCAAAACTCGTATGTTTAGTCGGTATGTTTAGTGGCTTTAGTAGTTTCATAAATTGTTTTAAATGTATGGGAATTTGTCGGTGTCAGTTCATTTTGTACAATTGAAGATATCCTTATGGCGTGACCAAAAGCTATTTTGAAATTTGATTCTCTCTTTTTCTTTGTATGGAATGAAAATGTAGTTAAAACCAGTTTCTATAAATACTACCACGATGTCATGTACAAACACAAAACTGCACCACAATATAGCATTATGCAGGTGGTATATGAGAGAGGCCTTCTTGTACCACCGTTTTGTCTTTTTCTGCTGCCAAACAGCAGTGTGTAGACACAATTTTGTTTCGGTTTCAAGGATATTAAAGCCAGTGAAATTAGCGGGCTTTATGTGACTTAACAATTTACACCTCAGTGTGACGAGCACGGTCCAGTTCTTTATGGTGTTGCTTATGTTCATGGGCAGGTGTTGCGCTTACCATCAAGCGATCAGCCTTTGCGCTTACCATCAAGCGATCAGCCTGGTCGCCTTGTCTTTCAAGCAAATAAAAGACACCACTAACCTCCAGAAGCATTGATAGAGACGATAGGCCTGTGCCCTGCGTTAACAAGGTTGACAGTGGCGGGTCGGTGGACCCTCGCCGGTGCCTGAGTAACTGGCGGCTGTATCGGGATGTACACCATTGAGTTCTTGCCGTTCAGCTGACCGTCTTCCGGCTTTTTGGGGTGAGGGAACGTCTTTTTCGCGCGCGGTCGAATCTCCTGCAATCTTGTTGCAGCTTTCCTATTCAATGGCGTTATTACCACCTGCGGGAATTGGTTAATATAAATTAGTCTGCCACGGTGGTGCAGTTGTTTTGCGCATGCGGTAAGGCTGCTATGCTGAGGTCTCGGATACGACCGGTCGGGTAAAAGTGATATTGGGTTTTTCTACCACGAAACGCTTAGTATCAGCCCTGAGCCTGGAATTCTGCCCGGTAGGCTCGCCCCCTATCACATCATGGGACGGAGATACGCTCGGCGTAAAGTGGGTGTACTTATCCCTACGGGGATTACAGGCGTGAGTGCGTATACATTACATATAAAAAAAACTTGACTACTCTAAACTAAGTTACTTGACCAGTCCTCTTGCGCTTTTGTCTCTGAAAACAATATCCTCGACGCCACCCGTGACTAGATTCAGAGAAACTAAATTAATTTACGCGTATTGTAGAAGAAATCTAAACTAATAAGCAGTTAAATAGAAAGAAACTATATAACACTTTGTAACTGGTTTTCACGGTACGAATCGCATGCGCACTAGCAGTTGATCAGCGAACATTGAACCGTGTGAACCCGCTATAAGTGGCAGAGCCACGCTGTAAACAGATTTGTTTATATCATAAATGGACTTATTCTTACCTCACGTAAATTAGACGGCGGATTAACAGGACGGAGTTTGAAAGCGTTCATCAGATCCATTTTTTCCATATGTCTGTCGGCGTCGTCCAAATCGATCGGCTCCGTTTTTACTTCCACTTGCACGCTATCGATCTTTTTCTCAGGTGACGTCATCCTGGCAAACGCCCTTACTCCGACTCTCCCCACCATTGGTTCATTATCTGCTCTCAATTTCTGCAGTTTCGTCGTCGCTTCCTTCATAGTTCGTATGGTGTCTGTACTAGTCGGCGTGAATATACTCGCATGAGAAGTGCCTGCTATCGTTATTTCTATCATTTTCGTAGTGTTTGACGTACTCGTAGTAGTGGTAGTGCTTGAGGTTGAGGCGACAGTTGATAAGCTCCTAACACTGCTTATGGTCGGAAGGCCACTTGCGCTGCTGCCTATGATGTTGTTTTTAACTGACTTATTATCCCTCGCTAGCACTGCTAAGCTTGTATCATCATCGTTATTCACATCGTCTTTTTCTTTCGAACTATTTGCATTTGTATTTTTATTATTGGGAGTTTTATCTGCATCTGTGATTTTATTTTTCTGTGTTATTGCAATATATTCTCTTGGCGCTTCTTTATTACTAGTAGATGTTTCATCTGCTTTTTCATTCTTCTTTTCAGTGGTCTGTTTATCGCCTTTCGGTGTATTGTTACCAGTAGAAGATCTATTGCTTTTGGAATTTCTTCGCTTTTGCTCTTTCCTCTTATCTATGAATAATTTGTCCGTTTTCGATTTGCTTTTCTGTGTCATAGATTTATCTTCTTTTGGAGTACTTGCTTTAGATATAACAAGAGATCTATTATTAGTGGTAGTAGCCTTAGGACTTTCCTTTAAGTTAGTTACCTTGACTGTTTGTTTACCATTTTTAGTTGATGCAAAACTTATTTTAATTGGGGCAACTGTCGGTTCCGCTTTTTCTTTGGCTATATTTTTCTCTTTCCCTATTGCGTTATTTGATTCCTTATCTTTTGATGTATCGTTCTTTGCTTCTTGGTTAGGTTCCTTAGGTTTTTCTGTATCTTTATTCTTGTTACTATTTTCCTTACTACTACTTGGTTCTGGAGCGTCATCTGTCTTCTCATCGTCTAATCGTTTACGTTTTTCTACTGCATAGTTGTCTAATATAGTGATAATTGCTTCTTCAAGTTGGGATCGCCGTCGTTTTTTCGCGCTTTCAGTCTCTTTGTTATCTTTGGTTTTGGGAGTATCTATTTCCGTTATCTTGGCCCTGCAACAAAAGACAAGAAAGACGATAACTTTAATAGCATAGTAAAAGTATTATAATAGGTAATGCTTATTACACTCTCATATGGTTAGCTCAATACAGATAGGGTAGATGTAAAATGAATATGATAGATTATCATAATAAATTACCACTTGCATTGGCTACTTCACAAAGTGTCAATAAGATGATTTTTTCTTAATGTGAATAAAAGTTTACAACAAATAAAAAAGGGAAAAACACATTTAAGATATTCAATCACAAGTACGATAATGCCATATTTATAATTAATAGCTAATATTAATTATCAATAAAGAAATAGGATTGATCAGTATGTATTATGTTACTGTATACCTAAATAAAAAGGTTTTCTAGTGGTTTACTACTAGCAGAATACTCATCCAAAGATTTTGATAATCTGTTTAGCTCAACAGTCTACGTTATTTTCTATAGAACTTGTCTAGACCATAACCATATGTCTATAGTCAAATCAACTTGCTCAAATATTATTGAATTACCTATTCTTCAAATTCAACGTCAATTTTGTCTTAACATTAACGAATTGTTCGATTAAATTGCAGTTTAGGATAAAATAAATGACGAAATACTGAACAAGTTCAGTAAAATATCAAAAAATATCTACATTTTATAATATTCAACTTACTTATCAGTTGATAAATCTTCTTCCTTGCTGTCGATGCTATTCGCCTTCACTTGGGGTAATGCTAATGGATCTTCCACCTCACTGATGTCACTGTAACCAATTGTAAACCATAGATTTACCTTGTTTATGATATTTAATAATCAACAACATTTAAGTAAGCTTTGCCAAGTGTCGACTACATGATTGGTCTATTTATATTTAGCGCCAAAAACTAAGCAATAACGTTTAGAGAAATCGTCACTATGCGTTCGCGCTCACTTGGGCCATCATATTAACGTATATGAATTTTTATTTTTTTTATCTGATTGAATGACGAGACGAGCAAGACGCTCGCCTGATAGTAAGCAACACCAGACAGAACTTTGAATTACAAAGCACTGCATGGCACTGAACTGCGCTCGTCACCCTGAGACATAAGATGTTAAGTCTCATAATGCACCGTAATTTCACTGGCTTCAATGTCCTTCAAACCGAAACACAACAGTGCTTGCACACTGTTTCTTGTGTTATGGGTATAATTTTTATTTCGACCGACATACCCATCGTTACAGGAACTCTTGGAACTTTTAGAGTTGGATCTGCTTTTCTCTTTGGCCACGGAAGGGGAGCCATTTGATTTATCATGTTTGATAGGTATCCTGATTTCACCTTCAAACGATGGAATCTGTAATCAAAATAGGCTGCATGAGCAGGTTTGACAGCCTCCGAGTCGTACAGGGCGAGTAGAACTGTGAAATGTTATGCGAGCGACATCGCGAATATTGATATTTTTTTTTATGGCATAAATCGGCAAACGAGCAAGTGGGTTACATGATGGTAAGTGATCTCCACCGCCCATGTATGCCCACAATATCAGAAGAATTATAGGCGCGTTGCCGACCTTACAGGAAAGGGATAATTAGGGATTGGGAAGGGGAGGGGTATTTGGGCCTCCGGATATCTCACTCACCGTACGAAACGCAGCAGCAAGCCGCTACTTTACGTCGGTTTTCTGTGAGACAGTGGTAATGACCCGGTTGAGCCAGCCCAATCACGCTGTAGACAAAACTGTCTACAGCGTGGCTCTACCACTCATACTTACTCAACTATAGGAGTAGAGAGCAGTTGAAGAGACTATGTAAATGTAAATAGTTTAATTGTGTCCTTACCATCATTTTAAGTTGTTCATTTATTTTGATCGGTTCAAACTGTGTTTTGAACGGCGGATATACGAATTTACCATATTTTCTTGATATATTCCGTATGTGCTGTTCGGCTTCCTGAAACAAGGTTATTCAAATTATTGAAATAAAACTAATTATTGAAATAAATTTAAACGGATTTTATCGCGGTTTTTTTTATTAATTTTGATCCCGACGTTTCGAATACTTTTCAGCCTTCGTGCTTCGTTTCAGTCCCCCCCGTGACCACGAAGGCTGAAAAGTCTTCGAAACGTCGGGACCAAAAAAATAAAAAAAAACCGCAATAAAATCCGTTTAAATTAGTTTTATTTCAATGAGTAACATTCGCGTAAACGTAAGAAATCATTATTCAAAATAGTCATCTGTTATGACTAATTTATGCTTAAAATATTACAAGGAGTAAAGTTTTTGTTTTCTGCACTCACTCACCTGCATACTGTCCAGTATATCCTGTCGTTTGGTTCTAAAATTATTTGGGTCCTTCTCCGAGTACAAGAAGCAGTCTCTGGCCGGCACCCAGGCACGGTCGTGGGCACCGAAGAACCTGACATCCACCAACCCGGCAGCACTCACTGACATGCCTTTAGCTGGCCAGTATGGGAAACCTGGAATAGATACATACAGCTTATTTGTCTATTCTGTAACGTAATTACACTATACATAGCGGTAGATTGCATTCCAAATATAATGCTGGCCACCTATGACGGCCTGGTAACTGTATATTTTAATTTTTTTTATAAGCCTGTATGACGAAACGAGCTGGTGGCTCGCTTGATGGTAAGCACCACGCCTGCCCATAAACAGAAACAACATCACACAGAAATTTGAACTACAAAGTACTGCAATGTACTGGGCTGCGCTCGTCACAAGATATAAGATTGTAGAGTAATAGAGTTATTCGGATTATTTATTAATTGAGGATGGATAATTAGAACACAGATGTAAGCTAAGAGGGTTTATTCATTATGTATTATTTATTTCTAATTTGTATTAGATTAAACCTTATTCTACTAATTGGCGGGCGCAGCCGCCCCTACACTATAATATCTTAATAATATATACATACTAAGTAGCTATATTACGTTACATTCGTCACTCACATATACCTCACGCTCCCACGAACTTAACCTAAATTATATGTGTGTCCCTACAGTCCTTTAAACTGTAACTCAAAAGTGCTTACACACTGTTGTCTGGCGGCGGATATACACTGGCTGATCCTGGAATGAACCATTCCGGTTACCAATACATATAAGGTAACCTTTCACCTACATCATCATCGTCATCATCATCAGCCACAGGACGTCCACTGCTGAACATAGGCCTCCCCCAAAGATTTCCAGACCGACCTGTTGGAAGCGGCCTGCATCCAGCGACTTCCTGCGACCTTTATCAGGTTGTCTGTCCACCTTGTAAGCGGACGTCCAACGCTGCGCTTGCCAGTATGTGGCCTCCATTCCAGAACCTTTCTGCCCCATCGGTTATCGGTTCCGCCCACTGCCACTTGAGCTTGCTAATCTTCTACCGATACACCAACACAAATAGCATGTTGCATATCAGTGAGTGTAGGTAGGTACCTTTAAGCTTGGCCCAGAGCAGTATGTGCGGCGTGGAGCAGACGTCTGTGAACCAGGTGGGGCGGCGCGCGTGCGCGGCCGCGTAGCACTCGGGGCACGCCTCGATCTCGCCCATCTCCGCGCGGCACGACCGCACCAGCGCGCGCGCGCCGCCAGTCAGCTTCGATTGTACTGGGGACATTCAAACGAAATCAAATGAAAATATAATATATACATAGTGTAAGTTGTAAATGTGAATAATATAATGTCTCCTTCCGTAGTTAATTTTACAATGTATGCTGGGTCCACCTATAACTAGGTGAGCAGTAACTTATGATCATTCTGTACATTATACTTGGTAGCAAATTACTATATCATCTGTTGGTGGATCAAATATAATGATAAACGAATAAATAAAATATCACATAATGATTTCTTATGTTTACGCGAATATTACTCATTGAAATGAAACTTATTTAAACGGATTTTATCGTGGTTTTTTATTTTAATTTTGGTATCGACGTTTCGAAGACTTTTCGCCATAATGGTCAGTCCAGTGACCACGAAAGCTGAAAAGTCTTCGAAACGACGTGATCAAAAATGATAGATAACCGCAATAAAATCCGTTTAAATTAGTTTTATTCTAATGGAATATCACATATCAGCCTTTGCCGCGGCTCCACCCGCCTCAATGTCTTTTTCCGGAATAGATAGTAACCGATATCCTAATCTAGGTCATGGTCTATCTGTGTGCAAAATTTCATCCAAATCTGTTCAGTCGTTAAGACTGGATTGACTTACAAACATCCAAACTTTCGCATTTATAATAGTGGTGTAATAGTAAATACATATAGGCCCGTCAGTAAACTTATCAAAGTTTTGATTATGACTTCAAACACCTTTGAAATTCTTACACTGCAACATATGTAATAAATATTATTTTGATTTATAATATTTATTGATTAAATTTTATAAACTCAATCAATCATCAACTGTCACACCCCATCTCATCATAGCTCAGAAACACTGTTAATTTGTTTTATTTTTTGTGGCACTCCAAGCCCCGCTCTCGTTCCCCTAGATAAGGACATTTTTAAAATGAGGATTACAAGTAATTACATCCCATACTTCACAAAAGTTACAAGAATCGATTCCAAAGGTGTCCAAAGATAATTTTCATAACCAGGGCCAAGTTTGATCAATACAATACTTTAAACATTTAATAAAGTATAAATAATCATCAAAATAGCCTTGGTCTTGCCTGGGAAACGTGTGGCTCATATAAAAAAAAAAACACTACCATCATCACATTAAACCGCAACTCACATGCATTGAATATGATGCTATTGTGCAGGATCCATTGCGCGTCCGCCAGGAACGCTTCAGTGCTGCCGTAGTGTCCGTTGCTGATGTTGGTGCTCATGAGGGACAGGTCCATGGGGTGGACCACGTATTTGTCGTAATCGGAGAACATTACCCGGTCCACAGGCTTCATGAATGGCTCCACCTGGAATAGGAATAAATAGTTGTAATAAGAGGTACCGATAATACTAAGAAAATATTTGTGCTTTGGAAATCTTCGTCTATTTCAATTACGAATATCTGATGAGAATGGTCTGTTATAACATTAGATTCCGTAATCTATACTGGATGTAAGAGGAACGATTTCGAAGACTAAAGGGTAATAAAACAATACTTTTACATAAACGAAAACGCTATTCGTATGTTGTTGAATTGTCATTTTGGAAATCAAATCTCTCGTAAACCCGCAATGTAAAACGTACTAAACTCGGAGTCAATGAGCGCGTGTATCCCCGGTAATAGTATGTACAATAATTAGGTAACAAATAAATCATTACAAAGTGCACGCATAGTTTGCGTACTGCTTGCTCCAGGCCGTTGACCCTGAGCGTCAATTGATTTTTATAAAGTTTACATTACGATAAGAATAATACGAATTTAATTATTATTTTTATTTTCTTATTAAAATATGTCCAAGTCACATGTACGCAAAATAACTTGGGCGGGCTGAAGTTAGCCACTTGATAAATAAATAGATTTAGTGTAATTGCCGAGTATATTTTGATGATGCTATGTATACATTAGTTGATACTGATTTCTATAGATAAGTTTCTTTTTTTTTGTACTGACTTGTCATGCCATAATTTTAATTGCCGACATGATTAATAAACTATTTCATTTCACGTCACTGGCTATCTACGCCTTCCCCCACTCTAGCTTCTGAAAATAATAGCCGTGTCGCCAATCTTTACTAACTTTAGGCCGGCCAAGTTATTTTTCACATATTGTAAAGAAATATATGCTTTTTTTTATAGCATAAGCCGGCAAACGAGCAAGTAGGTCACCTGATGGTAAGTGATCTCCATGTACGCCCACAATACCAGAAGAATCATGGGCCCGTTGCCGACTTTAAATGAAAGGGATAATTAGGAATTAGGAAGGGGAGGGGGATTTGGGCCTCCGGAGAAATCTGCTAATGATGCTAATCTTCTTCCTAATTCTAATCTATAATATTCTGCGAGTAGGTCATTACAGAACTGAATTCGAATATTGGACGTTATGTAGTTAAGTGTTAAATAATATATTTCAGTTTACACAAAAATATATAACACGCATTTTTAACACATAACACGTGGTTGTAATAATATGATTTACCTATAGCAAGAGTTAGTCGTGCGACAAAATTATTTAGGTTACTACTCCTGCGACATTCGTGCATAGCATGCATAATAAGATTCTGTTGCATAGAAATAAAACGTCGAATTGTTGTATACATATCAATATGGTTTTTAAAAATCGACTAATATATGTATTTGTGATAAATAGGTACACATTAATGTTTAGTTATATAACATATATTTATACATTCGACATCGTAACATCAATTTTATACTTCGCTGCAAAACGTAGGAACAAAACGCCTCGTAACGACAATTTAAAGAAAATCATACCAAGTAAAAAAAAAATACGCGAATAGAAAGGTACGACAAAAAGATCATTCGAGAAAAATGCAGCACACACCAACATCTGCATACATACAGAGGCGTGGTGGGTTTATTATTAGAGCAGAGCGGGACAGAGGATAGTAGCGGTTGTATCGATCGAGCGCGTGCGAGAGAGACGAAACATGCAGGACGGCGTCACGCGTCGCGATCGGGGTCCGCCGCGCTGCCGCTCGCTACGTAGATAAGTGGCAAGGTCATTTCACCCGCGGCTCGACCGATACACAATAGTTAGTACATACAGCGTCCGCCCGCGGTGTGGCGCGCCCCACACGCTAATCCAGTGAAAGTTGCGAATTTTTCGCACGATTTACACCAGCTTGGCAATAATCTGGCGAAACCTTTGTAATAACCTGCCTAACTACATCATGTGACGCCACACATGATATATGTAGATATAGGTATGCCGTAAACTGAAAATGCTCATTTATACATGCTAATGGATTGGATAGGCGCATATTCATACCAAGTTGTCGATTGAGTAGTTAGAATCTGCTGTCCGTCTTTCAATTTGTTCATGCCATACGTAAAACTAGCTGAACAGATTCCAATACAGGCTACATTATGCTAAACGTACTTCCAATAAATGTATACGCTATAAAACTGTGTAGGTACATTTTATCCCAGAAAAGTGGAGCCGTTAGCAAAAACTAGGAAACGGGTACGAATCAAAACGATGATTTCAATACATGACCTAACCAATAACTAACAGCATATTATACCAATCGATTATACAGAAAAATATGTCGTCGTCGATTTGACTTATAATGAATGTATTCACTCGATATTACACGTAGGATGTTTGTTTATGTTAACGGTACGATCACATCTTTTCAATTCTATGAAATCGTCGATACATAGACGCATGCGTGTTACTATGACTGACGATCATTGCAATAATTGTATACATCAATATGGGCTGATTGTTGTTCAATCTCTGAATCAACGTTATTCATCAGAGAAATGTAAGACGACAAAATGCAAAATTACGCTGTCAATTTAAACGGAAAAGCGTATAACAAATTGGTAATTCTTAAATTTGCTATTAATCTGGCGTACTTATAACATTTAGTAGGACATTAAAACATCAGTACTAGATATAATAAATTACCCCATTGAGATCCATCATCCGCTCTAAAGCGTGCTTCAGTAGTTCGCACAGCATCCCTAATGGTATCTTCTTCATTGCCGGCGATCTGAAACCAAGGGTATATTGTTAATCGCTAAATAATGCAGAATAAGATCATTTTTCGCTTTATTCGCTTAACACGTTTAAACTACATACTCGTATTTGATTTTGATGCGGTTTCGTATTTAGATATTTACTTGAGAAAGATTTGAGTAAAACATTGATTAACATCGGCTAGTATTTACAAAAATGTCTTTGCTTTGTATAACGATTGTGTAATCATATCAGGATATAGTTTCTTTAAATAGTCTTAATCTCTCGAAGTATAGTCTTAGTAAAACTTTAAAGAATCGAATAGTAGACGCAGGGCATTTTATATCTGGTCAAAACTCCAAGGTCAAGGAAATACTTAATTGAAGATTTAACGAGATATATTACTATTGGCAATTATGAGCGTAGGAGGTAGATGAAAAAGCAGGGCGGCACCTAATTTATGAATCAAGTTACTTGTAAAACATGCATTAATTTGCCTAAAATGTTACATATTCATGATAGATAATACAATATAAAGAATTTTCGATAAGATTTTTAATGTTTTAGGTTATAATATTATGACATAGGTTATGTTAAGGGGTTTTGGGTTACATTCTAGTCTGTTATGGTGCTGCCACACCGGTGTTATAAAATGTTATATAACATTTTGTAACATTAAACATTTATTAACATTATCTAACACTGTTATAAAATGTTAGAAAATGTTTGTTAACAAATGTTGTATAACATTTTATAACATCGGTGTGGCAGCACCATTTAGTAAACATTTCTTAACAATTTGTAACATTTTGTAACATTTTTGAACATTCTTTAAACGCGGGCGGCGGTACTTTTGAGAGCGGCGCCGTCAAAGAAGCCGTCAAAGAAGAAGGGCCGATGTCATGTTTTCAAATGTTATAAAATGTTAAAAAATGTTAGAAAATGTTAGAAAATGTTTGCAAACATTTTCCGTCGGTGTGGGAGCACTTAAAACATCTAACAATTCTTAACAAAATGTAACAATTTTAATGTTAGAAAATGTTTGTTAACATTTTATAACATCGGTGTGGCAGCACCATTATGTAAAAAAACAGGATTGTTTTAAATACAATACGCTCTGTCTGATTGTTTCTAGTGGACATCAATGATATTAACTTGTCTATAGGTGATTTGCAACTAATTATTATGAACTTTACTGGGGAAATATGTGAATACTGCTTTAACAATGTAATTTTCCATTGCTATTGAAAGTCTATGATTTGCATTGGGGTGACATCGTAACAATAATAATAATAATGCCCTACTTTGACTATAACTTATAGACATTTCAAGCACACATTTGCTCAGTTTTAATTAATATAATTATGACATAATGTATTACGGTAGACTTACACTGTCCCTACAGCAATTAGAGATTAAAGTACTTCTATTTAAGTAACGCTTTAAGGCAATATTAGCTTTTTTTATGAATTAATATAATTATGCAACTATTGCCTGGCTATTTGGGTCCATCACTAAATAGAAAAGTAAGTACCTAATATAATCTAATGTAAGAACACATTCATATTCACAAAATGTATGAAGCTTGTTGAAGTTTATACCTTTATTAAAGGTGTATAACAATGTACAATGTACAAGGTGTACTAAATGACTCACCTAGTTTCAGAGCTCTCAGCATTTAAGATAATTAAGCAGTCTGGGCAGACCCAATTCTTTTCTACATTGATCTTGCTCCGTTCAGCACCAGACAGACATTTAAAGTGGAAAGACCTTGGGCAAACAGTGCAGAGCATCGGTTGGTGCGCCTTCTCGTTTGCGGCTTGCTCGACAGCCCAATGGCATCGCCAACAGTACGAATCCGAACGAAGCTTTGTCGCCTTATTCATAACCTGTATTAGAAATATTTAAAAAGATGTCATTAGTTTATTTTATAAAGTGCCCCTTCACATATGCCTTATGATGAACATACACCTATACATACCGCACGCGGCGCAGTCATTGTATCGAATTCAATAACTCGTTCGATAGCACGTGCGGCTCGTGTGGCGCGGATAGGCCTACATTCACATTATTATAAATTAGAAATCTTATAATTCTTTATAGGACTATTAAATATCGGTGGACAGCGAAAATTAATTTATAGAACTTACTATTGCTGCTTTGTAGCAAAATATAAACGAGAGTAATAACTGTCAATATGTTTATTTCAAAGTACCCACAATAGCAGAAAAAAATATTTAATTAGTATAATAAAAACTATATGATAGTCAAACCACAAACAGAAAATAATATAAGTACAAATTCACTGACCATTTTGCACAGCCAGCAATACCACTTTAATGAATGTGACAAACGAAAAGAAGGGCAATCATTTTCTGACAGTATGTAATGCTGAATTTATTTATGATGTAGAAGCTCAAGGCGTATTAAAGTCAACACAGAATGGTATTTTGATAAATTCTAATGTTTAGTATATGCGTCATTTAGATGTTAAATGGACATGGTATTAAAATATCACTAGTGGCACTTTATAGACAAACTTAACACATAGTTTATTTGTTACATTATGTGCTAGGATTTATTCAGCAAGCATATTAAACTTTTGTAACAAATGCCCAAATGTTTGGTAAAATGAATTAAGTTTTAATCTTAGTAGAGTAGTATCTACATTAAAGTTGTAATTTATACAAGTGTTACTGTAGTTCAAACAATCCTAATTTGACTTAGTTAAACAATTTTCAACAGTTATGATTTCAGACATACTTACAATCTCTTCCATTTTCCTCTTCTTCGGCGTGCTTGTGTTAGACATGGACTCATCATTTTTATGGTGGACTTTATCATCTATCTCATCATCAGTCATATCATCATCTTTTTGATTCTTTCCAGTAACAGAGTTCAGAAACTGTTTGACTTTACTCACAAACTCTGGGTTCTGTGATCTCATTGACCTCTTTAATGGCACCTTATCAGATTTCTCACTGCAATTGCTTTTTTGAGAATTGTTACTGTTCCTTCTTCCTCCTTGGATCTTGTCTGCCTCAATTGATGTGTTCAGACTAGTGATAGAACTGTCCAATGCGACCCGTGATTTTCTGGTCTTACTTGTAAGTTGAGTACATTCACTTATTATCTTAGACTCTTTTGCAGAGTTTATTAGTGACTTCAACTCTCTACTTATGCTCTTGTTGTGTTCTTTCTCTGATGTATCAGAGTTTGTTTCAAGTTGTGAGTCATTGGATGCCTCCATAGTTACATCTACATTTATTATATTATTGGGAATGTTTGGCTCCACTTTGTTATCAACTTTTGTACTCTCAGTTGTGGTAGGTTTATTAATATCAATATTAGTTTTTAAACTATGCTGCTCTTGAGTTGATTGCTCTTGCTCTTGTGTTTCCTTAACCGGGATCTCTACTTCACATTTTTGTAGATCAGAACTTGCAACAGGATTCTCTTCTGTTGATACTTGACTATCAATAATTTGTGACTTTGTTTCTTCTGATTTGCTTGAGGAATCAACTTCTTCATTTTCTGTTTTATTTGGAGAAGCCTGTATTTTTAATGGAGAATCACTGCTTATTGTTTTCTTAGGTGACTCTGGCTTTGTAGTACACGATTGTGTGGCCAGCTGGGACTGAATATGATTAGTGGGTGACTTAGTTCCAGCCTCCTGTGATTCAGTAACTGGCTGTGGTGGTTCACCTGGGACCATCGAAATACTCTCATTCTTATCCAACAGCTTATCAATGTTCTCATTCATATCCTCTTCACAAACTTTTTCAACAACAATGACCATCTCGACGGTGCCGTTGGATCCAGTCACCTCCTGCGTATCCGGCAGGTCCTCGGTGGTCGAAGACACGTCGGTCTCCATGTGGGTTTCAGAGCTCTCCTCCATACCTGTGACAGACATCTGGTATTTTTAGACTGACCTTACACAACAATCAAAATTGGAAGCTTGCTATACGTACAGAAGGCGAGCGATCCAACAATAGACGTCTAAATACGAGGGAACCGGTCATTACCCAAGCTAAACCACCCTGCCAGAGCTACTTACATACCTACTTTCAATACATTAATACAAATACAACGGGCTTACCGATTGTCTCGATTATCATACACACGTTAACTGACACACTTTGCACTTGCGTATTATCAGTACTCTAACCGTTTCATATAAGTTTTATTTCAACGAGTGAATGTTTTATATCCAAAATATATCATCAACGAACGGAAAAAAATTACACATCGCCATCGCATCTCACAACGTTTTAATAATTATTATAGCTCACCAGATGGAGCTGTTGTGAAGTTATCCATCTCATTCTCGCTTCGGTGGTAAGGCAGTGTATTATCCTTGTCATAAAAATGTTGCTATCCCACTTGAATATTTTAATATTTTGTATATCTATCTCTACCACACAAACATCGGAAAAGCTTATATTTTTTAATGGTGTTCCATACATAAAAAAATAATATGATTTTCGTTTTTTTACATATTATCATAATAAGTAATTGTATAGCAAATAGTTATTTTAAGTGATAATAGCAAATTATAGAGTAGGTGATGCATTTGTAATTAAATACTTAGTGTTATTACATTCACGAGTTAATTATAATAATACATGTAGAAATATGCTTTGTATTCAGAAACGCTGAAGAAAACATTGATTTAGCTCATATATATTCTACGATTGTAAACATTATCTTATTTTTTTTTTTTTTTTTTTTGTTTCATTGGTCCTTACAGGAACCGGCTAAGGTCGTAGACCATGCTGCCAAGTCTTCAGTCATATAATTTCCTACGTAGACTATATCTAATGTCAGAACGATGAAACACGTGTGCGGTCGATTTCAAGGTCCTGTCGGATTCCAGGTGCTAACTCCTTTCAGTACTTCTCTTAAATCACTTATTTCAATGTTTCCATACACTGTTCATCACCGTCGATGTTTAATGAACAAAACCGCACAACTTTTATACAACAAACACAACTCTAAACTAGTTTATGGAATAAATTAAACAAGCGACGACACGCCGCTGTCAGAGTTCTAACCTCGAATCACATTATCTTATTATATCATCTTTGTGGTTGCCACTAATTGAAAATTTGTGGCAACCACACAAATTTCTGCTGGTAATAATATTAGTCAAAATTATGGAATACGTAGAATGATTATCTATATTTCTGATAGTTACTCCCTCTACGATGGAATAATAACTAGGTTCCCCAAAGATCAGGATATATGGGAAAATGTTCTCAAAATAGTATCATTTTGTTTATTTTTTGTCTGCTCTGGGGAGAAATCAGGAACTCAATCTGGAGACCCTGTGTCACCTAAACTTAAAGTACTCTGTGCCCACTGCCCTGCAGCGTTGCCACTTTAGCGATTTTATCACTAGATATAGTGACTTTTTGGAGTACGACAGTGATTTTTTGAAAAATAAAAATAGTG
This sequence comes from Amorpha juglandis, assembly GCA_949126905.1. Taxonomy (NCBI): domain Eukaryota; kingdom Metazoa; phylum Arthropoda; class Insecta; order Lepidoptera; family Sphingidae; genus Amorpha; species Amorpha juglandis. The sequence continues at coordinate 6,035,027 of OX421368.1, forward strand.
CGTCTCGGGACACTCGACAGAAGTGATAACATAAAGTGTCAAAGTCCGGTCAAAGTCCTGTCAAACACCTGTCAAAGTCCGGTCAAAGCCCAGTCAAAATCCGGTCCAAGCCGACTGGTCACTGTGTGACGCCACCTGGGACTTCGAAATTATCGATGTTCCAAGGAGGTCGGCTAACGCTGGCTGGTCGATGGACCGCTCGCGTTACGGAACGTTTCGGTTCACCCTCCCATAAGAAGTTATCACTTCAAAAATCACTAAAACAATATTTGTTGAATTTTAGTGATATATAGCGATTCTCGAAAGAGTTAGAAGTTAAAGTTGAAGATAATGAAGAAAAACTAAATATTCTTTAAAAATCAAATAAATCTAATGAAACTGATCCATCTCAGCCTTCTATATACAGATATAGCTTAAAAAAAATAACATCAAATACCAAAACAATTATTGGATGTTGTTTTTAATTTTTTTTAGCCTGTCCATATTATTTTTGTTAATTATTTTCGCAATTACATTGTTTTGTAATACCTATCGTGTAATTTGCTTTTAAACTATTTAGTGATTACTAGTGATTTTTTAAGTTCAAAATATCCCGAAGTCTAGGGAGTTTTGAGACCAAATCTAGTGATTTTTTTTCTGCGAGGTGGCATCACTGCTGCCCTGTCTCAAACTGTCAAAATAAATAGCAAATCCAAGTAGAGCTGTGGTTTTAGATTGAAATTTATTTTCGTAAAATAACGCAATATACCATATTTAATCCAATGGAATTTATTGAGCTTATACTTATAAACAAATTAGACGGAGTTATACTGAAATATCCACATCAAGAGAATGTTGACGGAACCGTATGTATTACTGGACATCACCTGATTTTGAGCTCTAGAAAAGAAGGTGTCCACGAATTATGGGTAAGTATAATGAAATTTAACTGTTAACCGCATTGACGGTTGTTGAGTGTCTGATCTTCATAACGAATAGTGGATGGATGATTATTAAATATACTAATAAAAAAAAAAATAGAACTATTTTTTTAAGTCTATATTATCAACAGTGTTTACACCTAATAGGTTGCAGTTAGTCATTTTACCCGCCCTCTACACTTCCCGTCGCCCGCTCTTGACTAATTCCAGCCAGACAAATTGCACATATTGTATTCATTACATCTGCTGTCCGCCCACTTCACAGTTCTTCAACAGTGTCAGAAATTATGGCTAAAACTAAAATTATATCAATCTAAGTGTCCAGCCTAATACTTCAAATAAAGTATGTCATTCTTAAAACTTAATTTTGATTGGTTCATTTTAGAGATTTGCATTTGGTTTGTATAACAGGGTAGCAAAGCTGCGAAGGGGCATGAAAAATATTTTATCACAGCTAAAGATACTGTGAAACGAACTATTTGCTAAGATTTCAAGAAAGACCAAAACAATTGTTATTCTTTTGTTTCAAATAAAAAATGTATAAAAAGCCATGCCATTTGTCTTAGGATCAGTTTAAATTTTAGCTACTTAAAGGTTTCCATGATAATTATAATCTATACATTAAAAACCCCTGTTAAAACACACAAATAAAGGTATAAAACTTATAACACCCATCTTTTTGTTAGGGATTAAAAAGGGAAACACTAACATTTAATATAATTATTTTACTTATATCTTGAACCAATATATATATTAATAATACTATCTTACTATTTGACATTACAGCTCTTGCACAAAAACATAGACAGTATAGAGAAAAAAGAGAACAAACCAAGCAGTGGTGCAACACAAGGAGGTTCTCTATTTCTCAAATGCAAAGATCTGAGGATATTCCAGCTGGACATTGGCACCACCAATGAGTTGAACCTGGTGGCACAGACCCTGGAGAATCTGTCCAATTTGCAAGATCCAAATCTGTTTTATCCATTTTTCTACAGACACATGCATCCTATTGTGGAAAATGGGTATAGCTTGTACAGGTAACTTTTTTTTTTAAATATTTGCATTATGCAATCAGTCATTGACTATGAGCAGATGTGTTGGGTGTTTTTTTTTATCCAAGCACTGCAAAGTGACTACACTACACCTGATGGTAAGCCACTGACCACTAAGAAACAATGAGTTTATCGGTGGTCACCAGAGTCATGCCGGCCTGTATAAATGCTTCTTCCCTATTTGGAGAGGAAAGAAGCAAATCAAGGGGCCTGCAACAGGACAGGCGGATGACCGATGCAAAATGAAACTAAATATTATTGATTTAAGTTAATGAATTTAACAAAATAAAATGAATATCTAAATTTTTCCTTAATTTGGGTTGAAATGTGTTATTGGCATATTTGCATTCAATTGTAGTACTTTTCTTTAAAATATTATAATATGCGAATGGCTGTGTTGAGATCAATATATGACTGTGCACATCGATTTCTACTATACATATGTGCGTACACTTGTAAAATATCTATTGAATGAAATGCCTACTTCCAGCATAGAAGGCGAGTTTACTAAAGTTCTGGCCACAGAAGAGTGGCGCGTGTCACGTGTCAACCACAAATATACAGTATGCTCGAGTTATGGGAAAGCAGTGGTTGTGCCGAAGAACATTGATGACGAGACTCTAGCGGCGGCTGCGACGTTCCGACAGGGCGGACGGTTCCCTGTCCTGTCGTATAGGCATAACAATGGGGTGAGTTACAGATTTGTAACACTATTTTCCAATACTGACTATATTTACCGACTAAACTCCGTGGCGTTCTGCTTTCCCTTATAATTAAGGTCACTGGGTACGCAAATGCACGCTGTGTGACGGAATTGCGTCGCCTTCACTTCAACGTACGCTTAGTAATAACGTTATATTGTATAATCTAGAAGAATTAAAGGGGTAAGATTAAGGAAGGCATTAGGGAAGGAAACTTAAAAACCGACTTCAAAAAAATAACACTAAAAAGTGAAAAATAATTTCAGGTCTCTTTGAAGTCGGTGCCTATGGCGCTGCCGGTCAACTAAACTTGAACCTCCTTTTGAAGACGGTCAAAAATAGAAAAATCCAGATTATGTAGAAAAATTTAAACTTGTTTGTTCTGCAGGCAGTACTTATGCGCGCTGGTCAACCTTTATACGGGCCGAAGCACCGTCGATGTAGACCTGACGAGGCTATATTAAACGCAGTGGTGGCTGTCGGTACTAAAGGAATTATTTACGACTTACGAAGCTCCAATTCAATATCACAACAACAGAGTAAAGGTAAGGATATTCAACTCATTCCTGCGTTTATTGCTATAAATGCGTGAAGTGTTTCAACCATAAAATCATGTCGCAAGCCCTTGGTGAGAATACACACTGGCTGATTCTGGGATGCGATCCACACAGGATGTGTGGGTCACCAACAAGGGTTGTAACACCATGTGTACCATGGTCAATATCTTACCACCAGCAAATCAGCAGTTAAGCATCGGGCGAAATTGGACATTACTCTAATTAGTATTCTTAAGAATTTTTTCACAGTATAGATTTTAAAATGATCTGTTATGTATTGTTGTCAGGTGGTGGTACTGAAAGCAACTCGAATTATTCACAGTGGAAGATTTATAACAGATCTATGGACGATGTGGACAATCAACAACAACTTATAGATAGTTATTCTAAACTTATTGAAGGTAATTAATAAATACACTTTACAAGGTGGTAGGTAGGTAGGTCACTCGTATGCGAGACGCCGTCTGGGTCGGTAATACCGCTTTGTTTGTTCTGTGTGGTGTTGCGTATATTTATGGGCAGGCGTGGCGCTTACCATCAGGCGAGCCGTTAGTCGTCTCGTCATTCAATTAAATAATGAAAAAGCGTACATAGGCGGTGAAGATACCATCAGGTGACCCACTTGCTCGTTTCCGGGCTATACTATTAAAAAAAAAAAATGGGTGCGTGTACTTATGTACGCGCGTGAGAAGTTATACTTCTTTGGCATCATTAAATAACCAATAATAAGTATTTAACATTAATAATTTAATAATATTTAGTGTTAATTATATTAAATAAAAGTATTTTAATTTATATCAACATATCCACTCGACATGATAGAAGTACATTCTACTCTCTTCGCGTTTATGCGAGCCTGGTACTTTTTACGGCAACATGTTCCGAATAAGAAAAAACCTAAAGAGTTTTTCTTTGTCCAAATCGTCATTTGTTTATTAATTACGGCTACTCGCCATGAAAAATGGACATTCTACTCTCTTCGCGTTTATGCGAACCTGGTACTTTTTTTACGGCACCATGTTCCAAATTATAAAATAAAAACCGCATCTATATATAATTATATATATTTATATTTATTTATTTATATTTATTTATTTATTTTTTTATTTCACTCTCATCATTTTTTCATAACGCGCCTAACTTCATACTGCTCTCGCGCCTAACTTCATACTGCTCTCGCGCCTAACTTCATACTGTTAATTTTTTGTGTCACAGGTGCGCGCGCATCTTAAAATTTCACTCTCATCATTTTTTCTTAACGCGCCTAAAGAAGTATAACTTCAAAACTACATGTGTGACTATTGCGTGGGTGCTTTTTTAATGAAAATTAAAAATTCAATAAACGAGAGTACGTGTCGGGATAATATTACCTTTATGAATTTCCAGCGTGCAATGATCGCGATATATCGAGCGACAAATGGATATCGAAGCTGGAGTCTTGTGGTTGGTCGGAGAGTGTGAGGAACGCTTTACACACAGCCTGCATTGTGGCACAACATATACACCAGGTAAAATGTTTAGATGATGCGCAGATGATAAAACGAACAGTTCGTTCGGCTGATGGTAAGCGTCATGTCTGTCTGTCAAGAAATACGAGACGGAATTGATGTGTCCGTACATATGGCACCGTTGCCACGGTGTTCGTTATCCAGTTGGGGTATTAAAAATGACCGGGCTTCTAAAAACGCTGTATTATGGGGGATATATGTATTAACTAACAGACCCGGCTACGCGTTGCTGTGGCTAAGGTACATGTTAAATTATATTGTAGTAAACTATTCAATACAGTATGCGCCATCTATTGGATACTTCATCCAGCCTATAAATTACCTTACATCGCCATCTTTTAGAATCTTATGGAACTCACAGATAAATATCTAATAATTTGCAAAAGAAAAATATTGCAGCTATAAATTAAGATATAAACTATCCTATCTCTCAAGTTGAATCATACTGCACACAGTTTGCAAAAAATGATTAAAATCGGTTCAGTAGTTTAGAAGTTCATCGCGGACAAACAACGTGACACAAAATTTTTATATATGAAAATTTGATTGTAACAGAAAGCTGAGCCGGTGTTACTGCACGGTACTAAAGGAGAGGACGCCACGCTGCTCGTGTGTTCGTTGGTGCAAATCATTCTCAACCCTGACTGTAGGACGATACGCGGGTGAGTCTAATGCAGCGGTTTTCAAAGGAGAGGGCCCCCCTAAAGGGGGTTACAGAGACTTGCAAAGGGGGCGCGGGTTATCTCCGTGATGATGGTCATAGATTGAACTTTGGGAACCTTTGATCTAATGTAATATATTATTACTAGCAGACCCGGCTACGTGTTGCTGTGGTTAAGGCATATGGGTCATTCCATGTAAAATCGTCTTATGGAAAACAAAATTTTCCCGACTCATTTTAGATTTTGGTGTAACTTTGAGAAACTCTACTCTAGGGTCCCAAAGAACAAAATTTACACGAGTTTGATTTTTACAAGCGCTTGTTTCCGCCTATTTAAACATAAAATTTTAAAAATCGATATTTTTAAACCTTATCAACATTTGCTGTGAATTTTTTCTGTTTGAAGCTATCTGCATGATCAAGACGGAATTCACAATGGGAAAGATAGTAGTTTAAGTGTAAATGAGGAGAATTGGCTCGGACGAGCCCTTTGAATAATAGCACCATGCTGAAAATGAGTGTTTTTTAGTCATTTTTCGTGAATTTAAATCGACTCTAGCGTCTTAACTGTTGAGAATTAAAAAATCATGCTCCGCGGGAATTAAGTATACATATCATAGACAAAATTCAGCCACAAGTTGACTTGAGCAGCCCACTCTTCATAGAAAAAAACTTTGCTTCAAATTTTGGAATTTTAAAAAATCCCAATTTTCAGGCTATGAAACGAACGTGTTGACTGCGAGATAAAAATCTGATACTCACAGAATCTACTGTTATTACCTTCAACTTAAAATGACTACATCACTTGTTTTGTTATTTTCATGTTTACTCAATTTTTTTTTAAATACCTAGTAGTTTTTTTTTGTTTTTACTTTTTTTGTTTTTTTCTTTTATTTTTCTTTTTTTTAGTTTTAATCCATTAGTAAAAACGTCCAGATGTTTGCTGTGAAAAAAAAAACGGCTCGTACATGCACTAAACATTAAAATAACAAAACAAGTGATGTAGTCATTTTAAGTTGAAGGTAATAACAGTAGATTCTGTGAGTATCAGATTTTTATCTCGCAGTCAACACGTTCGTTTCATTGCCTGAAAATTGGGATTTTTTAAAATTCCAAAATTTGAAGCTAAGTTTTTTTCTATGAAGAGTGGGCTGCTCAAGTCAACTTGTGGCTGAATTTTGTCTATGATGTGTATACTTAATTCCCGCGGAGCATGAGTTTTTAATTCTCAACAGTTAAGACGCTAGAGTCGATTAAAATTCACGAAAAATGACTAAAAACACTCATTTTCAGCATGGTGCTATTATTCAAAGGGCTCGTCCGAGCCAATTTTCCTCATTTACACTTAAACTACTATCTTTCCCATTGTGAATTCCGTCTTGATCATGCAGATAGCTTCAAACAGAAAAATTTCACAGCAAATGTTGATAAGGTTTAAAAATATCGATTTTTAAAATTTTATGTTTAAATAGGCGGAAACAAGCGCTTGTAAAAATCAAACTCGTGTAAATTTTGTTCTTTGGGACCCTAGAGTAGAGTTTCTCAAAGTTACACCAAAATCTAAAATGAGTCGGGAAAATTTTGTTTTCCATAAGACGATTTTACATGGAATGACCCATATGTTAAATTATATTGTAGTAAACTATTCAATACAGTATGCGCCATCTATTGGATACTTACTCAATCCAGCCGATAAAATACCTTACATCGCCATCTGTTAGAATCTTATGGAACTCACAGATAATTAAAACAAATAATTTGCAATAAAAAAAATATTGCGACTATAAATAGAGATATAAACTATCCTATCTCTCAAGTTGGATCAAACTGCATTTTGGAAAATTTGATTAAAATCGGTTCAGTAGTTTAGGAGTTCACGTACAAACAACGTGACACGAAATTGTTATATAAAGACTAGTAGGAAGAATGTAGGATTTTTTTTTTGTCCTGGCTCGGCAAAGTGACTACGCTACACCTGATGGTATGTGTAGCGCAATCCAAGAATAGTGTCGACCAATGATAAACAATGTGTCCATCGTAGGTCGGCAAGATCATGCCGGCCTGCCAAAGGGCCAAGGGGGAGGGGAAGGAAAAAAGGGATGGGAAAAGGTTTAGGATCAGGGGGCAAGCCCCCGGGGAGAACCGGATATACACTGGCTGACCCTGGAACGCGACCCACACAAGGTGGGCCACTATGGCAGGTTTTAGCACCAGTGTACGGTGGTCGCTATCCGGTCGGATACAAGTATCCTCCCACCAGCAAGACGTAAGCCAGTATGGTTCTGTGATGAAGAAATATGTTCTCCAGTGTGCAAGCGTTGATCGAGCGCGAGTGGTTGCAGTCGGGTCACGGGTTCGGTTCCCGGCACCGCAGCGGGCCGTACGGTCCCGCCGCGCCGCGCGCCGCGCCCACCTTCCTGCTGTTCCTGGACTGCGTGCGACAGTTCCTGGAACAGTTCCCCTGCAGCTTCCAGTACCGGCAGGCGTTTCTGATAACGCTCTTCGAACATTCATACGCCAGTCAGTTTGGTAAGTGTCTGAATTAATTATGATTGGTTTTTATATTCGTTATTTATTCCTTGCTGTCTCGGTGGCGTAGTTGTAATGTGTACGCGGTATTAACATCGTTGCCGGGCCTATGACGTAATTAAAGTTAATAGAGAAATCTTAATCGATAATTACAGGAACATTCTTATGTGACACGGAGCAAGAACGCGAGTCTCGGGGCGTATACGAACAGACCACCAGCATATGGTCGTGGCTAAACCAGCCTGATGAGTTGCCGCGTCACATCAACCCGTTGTACGACCCCACGCCCACTGTGATATGGCCCTCGGTGGCGCCCATGAGCTTCGTCATCTGGGAAGGTAGGATACAGTCGACCACCTGTATATATGGTCGTGGTTGAACCAGCCTGATGAGTTGCCGCGTCACATCAACCCGCTGTACGACCCCACGCCCACTGTGATATGGCCCTCGGTGGCGCCCATGAGCTTCGTCATCTGGGAAGGTAGGATACAGTCGACCACCTGTATATATGGTCGTGGTTGAACCAGCCTGATGAGTTGCCGCGTCACATCAACCCGCTGTACGACCCCACGCCCACTGTGATATGGCCCTCGGTGGCGCCCATGAGCTTCGTCATCTGGGAAGGTAGGATACAGTCGACCACCTGTATATATGGTCGTGGTTGAACCAGCCTGATGAGTTGCCGCGTCACATCAACCCGCTGTACGACCCCACGCCCACTGTGATATGGCCCTCGGTGGCGCCCATGAGCTTCGTCATCTGGGAAGGTAGGACACAGTCGACCCCCTGTATATATGGTCGTGGTTGAACCAGCCTGATGAGTTGCCGCGTCACATCAACCCGCTGTACGACCCCACGCCCACTGTGATATGGCCCTCGGTGGCGCCCATGAGCTTCGTCATCTGGGAAGGTAGGATACAGTCGACCCCCTGTATATATGATCGTGGTTGAACCAGCCTGATGAGTTGCCGCGTCACATCAACCCGCTGTACGACCCCACGCCCACTGTGATATGGCCCTCGGTGGCGCCCATGAGCTTCGTCATCTGGGAAGGTAGGATACAGTCGACCACCTGTATATATGGTCGTGGTTGAACCAGCCTGATGAGTTGCCGCGTCACATCAACCCGCTGTACGACCCCACGCCCACTGTGATATGGCCCTCGGTGGCGCCCATGAGCTTCGTCATCTGGGAAGGTAGGATACAGTCGACCCCCTGTATATATGATCGTGGTTGAACCAGCCTGATGAGTTGCCGCGTCACATCAACCCGCTGTACGACCCCACGCCCACTGTGATATGGCCCTCGGTGGCGCCCATGAGCTTCGTCATCTGGGAAGGTAGGATACAGTCGACCACCTGTATATATGGTCGTGGTTGAACCAGCCTGATGAGTTGCCGCGTCACATCAACCCGCTGTACGACCCCACGCCCACTGTGATATGGCCCTCGGTGGCGCCCATGAGCTTCGTCATCTGGGAAGGTAGGATACAGTCGACCACCTGTATATATGGTCGTGGTTGAACCAGCCTGATGAGTTGCCGCGTCACATCAACCCGCTGTACGACCCCACGCCCACTGTGATATGGCCCTCGGTGGCGCCCATGAGCTTCGTCATCTGGGAAGGTAGGATACAGTCGACCCCCTGTATATATGATCGTGGTTGAACCAGCCTGATGAGTTGCCGCGTCACATCAACCCGCTGTACGACCCCACGCCCACTGTGATATGGCCCTCGGTGGCGCCCATGAGCTTCGTCATCTGGGAAGGTAGGATACAGTCGACCACCTGTATATATGGTCGTGGTTGAACCAGCCTGATGAGTTGCCGCGTCACATCAACCCGCTGTACGACCCCACGCCCACTGTGATATGGCCCTCGGTGGCGCCCATGAGCTTCGTCATCTGGGAAGGTAGGATACAGTCGACCACCTGTATATATGGTCGTGGTTGAACCAGCCTGATGAGTTGCCGCGTCACATCAACCCGCTGTACGACCCCACGCCCACTGTGATATGGCCCTCGGTGGCGCCCATGAGCTTCGTCATCTGGGAAGGTAGGATACAGTCGACCACCTGTATATATGGTCGTGGTTGAACCAGCCTGATGAGTTGCCGCGTCACATCAACCCGCTGTACGACCCCACGCCCACTGTGATATGGCCCTCGGTGGCGCCCATGAGCTTCGTCATCTGGGAAGGTAGGATACAGTCGACCCCCTGTATATATGATCGTGATTGAACCAGCCTGATGAGTTGCCGCGTCACATCAACCCGCTGTACGACCCCACGCCCACTGTGATATGGCCCTCGGTGGCGCCCATGAGCTTCGTCATCTGGGAAGGTAGGATACAGTCGACCACCTGTATATATGGTCGTGGTTGAACCAGCCTGATGAGTTGCCGCGTCACATCAACCCGCTGTACGACCCCACGCCCACTGTGATATGGCCCTCGGTGGCGCCCATGAGCTTCGTCATCTGGGAAGGTAGGATACAGTCGACCACCTGTATATATGGTCGTGGTTGAACCAGCCTGATGAGTTGCCGCGTCACATCAACCCGCTGTACGACCCCACGCCCACTGTGATATGGCCCTCGGTGGCGCCCATGAGCTTCGTCATCTGGGAAGGTAGGATACAGTCGACCCCCTGTATATATGATCGTGGTTGAACCAGCCTGATGAGTTGCCGCGTCACATCAACCCGCTGTACGACCCCACGCCCACTGTGATATGGCCCTCGGTGGCGCCCATGAGCTTCGTCATCTGGGAAGGTAGGATACAGTCGACCACCTGTATATATGGTCGTGGTTGAACCAGCCTGATGAGTTGCCGCGTCACATCAACCCGCTGTACGACCCCACGCCCACTGTGATATGGCCCTCGGTGGCGCCCATGAGCTTCGTCATCTGGGAAGGTAGGACACAGTCGACCCCCTGTATATATGGTCGTGGTTGAACCAGCCTGATGAGTTGCCGCGTCACATCAACCCGCTGTACGACCCCACCGCCTACCGTCATATGGCTCCCAGTGGCACCCATAAGGTTGTTATCTGGGAAGAAAGAAAATAGCTTTGAATGACGTACTGTCAGTTGCCACGGAAAGGTACACGCCGTGGAAAGAACGAGGCGGTGCCTGCCTGTCTTTAATCATTGGCTTTACGTGGCATATCCGCATAATAACGAACTGGGAAAAAGTATTAACTCGGCTGGCTATCCTAATCGTTGCAAATACCCTTTCACTGATCCAAGGAAATAGTCCTTTGAAACCTTCCAAATCTTATATTATATTTATGGTATATACGCGTTTGGCCTTTTTTACATTACAACTAGCGACCTGTGCCGGCTACGCACGGGTAAAAATGTTTGTTACGACATCACATCACATCTTTGAATTTTCGTTTTTTTTGTACTATAATATGTATGAATATTATACATATAAACCTTCCTCATGAATCACACTATCTATTGCTGAAAACTGCATTTAAATCCTTTGAATAGTTTAAATGATCTAAGCGAACAGACAGCGGAAGCGACTTCATTTTATACTTTGTAAAGATTCTGACTGGCGACTTGTACATGTAGTCTCAACGTCGAGTCTAGTGGAGTGGAGTCGCGTTTCAGAGTACAAACAGAAACGCCTTCAGTCTCATATATATAAAAAAATACAGTTCGAATATCCTACAAATTACCTACTAAATCATTGTTAAAACAAACTTTGATTCCTTTAATAACCCATAATAAACATCTCCACAGAGCTATACCTGCGCTGGCTTGTAGAACAACACACAGAAGAACGCGAGGAACAGTACAGAGTGATCCGAACCCGGGAACAACAGCTGCGTGCGCAGGCGCAGCAGCTCAGGCGGGAACTAATTGACGTCGCGAGTCAGTACTACGCGCCGCCCAAAATGGATACCATATGTGATAAGTAGCCTTCAACGTCTAGTCAAATGCGTTAGTGTTAAGTAAAAATTAATGTATTGTGGTGATTAATATACAGGGTTACTTTTAAAACACCAGCAACCTCGCAGGACTACATAGCTGACCCCATAAGGAACAAATTTTTTTCTACGAGTTCGGTCACAACTCAATACATGAAAAATGACTTAATGACAGGCCACTGGCGGCTAGATAAATGGGTCAAATTCAAAGACGCTAGCGCTGCACCCCCTTCCTCACGCTTCGTAGGGGTTTCTTTATGTAATCTTTGCGATGCGCGTAGAGATATAAACATTCAAGCCGGAAATTAAATTACATAATACTTACTTTTATATGAAACTAAAATCTAAAAAAATTACCAAACGTCGTAGAACAAAAGTTGTTCCTTATGGGGTTAGCTATCTAGTCCTGCGAGCTTGTTGGTATTTTAAAAGTAACCCTGTATATCTATAAAATAGAATAGATTATATCGATAATGGTCAGACTTGTCTTTGGAAAAGCTCTGGAGGAATAAGAGAATGCGCATCGGCTGTGTACTCGCACTGATAAATGTATAAACTACCGACCAAAGATGATAACTGATGATAAGATAAATCGTTAAAAACACATTTAAATTAGGAAAGCATATGTAACTTAATAATGCCTGAACAAGTTTTTCAAACATAACTAAGAACGAACTTGATTAAACCAACCATTCAATCAACAAAGAACCGCATTCGAATAGGTTTTTGTTTCATTTAATTCAAATTCATTACGGCGCTAAGATGCCATAGACACATCAGATACACCAACCCGTAGATAGACCAAGGAGTCAAAATTATAACATTCCTCCTTTTGTAATGATTACTTGTGTTTACGTGAATATTGCACATTGAAATAAACCTAATTTCAATGGATTTTATAGCGGTTTTTTATTTAATTTTGGTCCCGACGACGTTTCGAAAATTTTCAGCCTTCATGTTTGTCCACCTCGTGACCACAAAAGCTGAAAAACTTTCGAAATATCGGCAAGAAAATTAAATAATAAACCGCGATAAATTCCGTTTAAATTAGTTTAATTTCAATTCCTCCTTTTAGTAAGTGGTTATATACTGGTCATTGTATATCATACTATTTCGCGTGTAGTCATTTTTAACAATTTATTGTGCAACACGCTTGTATGCATTATACTGAGGGTAAGAGACATGACATAGTGCTTACTATATTTATATGTTAATGCATAATATCTGATTTGAATATTATGGGGTATATGAAACCATTTAGAAGATGGAAGTAGTGATGTTCAGAATGGCCTAATTATACTAATATGTATAGGATGTCTATTGTCTATGTGATACATTAAATAGGATTTTATGTAATGAAAATTGGGCCTATGAAAATAAATAATACCGAATTTTCTGTACCACCACACAATGAATCACGATGAATCGCATTCAATTATTTTTTGTTTTACCACTCTGGATAAGTTTTCTCCCCAGAGGGGTTGACGTCAAGGAGAGGGCCAGGTGCAAAAACTACAAGCTAATAAATCTTTCGGAACATGTGTTAAAAGCATGTTGCGCTGACCCCATTGCGAGTGGGATAAGGGCAGGTGGAAGAAAGGAAGAGCCCAACAATCCCACACATAGTCCTGAGTTCACAATACGTTTTCCTGATATCGTGAGTACCAGGAACTACGAAGGTTATATGGTCCCACAAAACCCAGACCCGAAACAAAATATTTGCCGATCACACAAACATTATCCCGATGCGGCGATCGAACCCACGGCCTCTCGCTATGTGGCTATATTCGCCAACGGAGGCAGTGAAAACGCTACAATCTCTTTAAGTTTGTATGTATTACCGTTTTTACAATAGAACAAAAATACCTACACACTCATACCTATATACTATGGGGGTTATATGAGACTTGAGTGCCACAAGCTATGATACACCTTTTTCGCCTCTTCTACTAAAAATAAAATAAAAAACTTTCTCAAGAACCTACTTTTTTAAAGTCGACTAAAAATGGCTGTCTATGGAACTAACATTTTCGACAGGCGGTTATTGTTACCATTTATTCAGACATACAAATCAAAGACAAGTATAAACGGCTTTAATGTCAATGTAATGCTATGAATTTATAAAGCTTTAATTTTAAATTTCCGATGCCTTTGATGCATATTATTGCTTAATATATCTATGGAATGTATAGCGTTATTCAAATGTTAAACAATTTCTACCCATTTTAAATCTTTTAACAATGAATATAACATTAAGCCCCGGTTGCACAACAATGCTTAAACATATTTATCCACTAAACGTGTTTACAAAACGTCAAATCGTATGAAAATTTTACTTTAGTAAACGTGTTATAAATAAACAAATAAAATAATGTTTAGTGATTAAATTTAATAAAGATTGAAGACCGTCGTCCAAGTCGGCGTTGAAAAATACAAAGTACTTAAGTTTTTTGAGGCACTGTTCTTATTGTTATAACATAACATTGTTATATTTTGAATGAGTAAATAAATACTACGAGGGACTTACGGTCCCACAACACCCATAGAAACAAACGTTTGTCGAAACATTGCCTCGGTGCGGAAATCGAACCCGCGGTCCTATGTTTCACAGCCGACTATTCGCCCATTGCGCCACTATCTATGACTATGAGGACACTATGAGGCTATCATAAATCATGAATGCAACATATTTATTATCTATCTATACTTATAAAATAACATGTCCTGACTGACTGACTGATTCATCATCGCCAAGCGCAAACTATCAAGGCTACAAGCATGAAATTCGGACTGTATATTCATTTTGTTATGTAGGCACCCACTAAGAAAGGAATTTAGAAAATTCCACCCCACAGGGGTCAAAACTCGTATTTAACACCATTCGTGATTTTAAAATTACTAAACAAACTATAATAACTATTTTATTATATCTATTTTTTGTATCGTACGGATTTCAAAATATAGCTCATTCATGACATTTTTAGTTATTTGCATCGCGATTATGTTTGTGATTTTATAAACACCTTTTGGGGTGTGTTTTTTTAATTATAATGTATAAAAATATATTGATTGATACATAATATTTATTGTCAAAAGGTAGTTAATTATATTCACGCGCTTTTGTTTATTGTAAGGGGCGCTTTTCTTATCTGTACACTATGAGTAGAAAAATAGATATATAACACTTATTTACGATTAGATGGTTTATCCCTTGCCTTAATCATATTTTTAAGACATATTAATAAATAGATTTATAAGCTAACAAGATTTTCCGCGACCTTTAAAGGGCGATAATAGGTGTTTAAATAAATTCAGTGTTTCCCAACGTGGGGCCCACGCCCCACAGGGGGGCAATTTGATAGTTAAGGGGGGCAATTTAAAAATGGACTCGACACTACTTTAACTCTTTCGCTAGGGTTATAGTTATGGGTTAAATGCAATGCTAGATATCGGTGACAAATTTAACAAAAAAAATGTTAAATTGGGGTATGGCCTTAAAAAAGGTTGGGAAACACTGATCTAATTCAGTAATTGTCTATAATGGCCACATCGACCTCATACGTTAAATGTTTTGAAAATCCGATATTGTAACGGTTATTTTAAAAACGTTTCGCGTAACCACGCCGAGCTTATTGTACATTCCAATATGAATGCTTAACTGTATATAAAATAAAATATAACTGAGGTGCATGCTTATACACCAATGATGAAATATTAGTATAATAAGTATAATAGTAGTAAGTATTTATTGTATAAGACTGTAAATATTTGTATATTTAACAGATATTTGATTTGAAAAAATCAATTACCGAAATAATAAAAATGAATGCATAATTAATATAATAGTCTGCTTTATTGGCGCATTACATAACTATGATGTATAGCACACCAGCCTCCGTAGGAAAAATTGGCTCGCATGATAAATAAATACAAATACGTATTGATTATCCAACAATCATCACAAGGAGGTATGATTCTTGATTATGACACGGTCCTCACATTGGCGCACTTGTATTGCGGTAGACATTGATTACTGTAATTATGTTCATACAATTGTAGTACTTATGTACGTCATCTATTATGTTATGCGTGGTGTATGGTTTCGACGAATTTTGCCTTCCAATATTTATTAAAATTATGATTTTTACGGCTACTTTCTATTTATAGCAATTCCAGTGACTATGATAGGCATTTCTGTAGTTTATTTAATTTCACTTGCAATATTAAATATATCGGTAATATTTACTGCTCTCTACTAAGCACATACACTACAATATCTTGTATTGATTGTATAAATGTGAAATTTGTATGTTTGTTAATCAACGGCTGAACGGATTTGGATGCGATTTGGCACTTACATAGATAGACTGGATTGTAGCATAGGCTACTTTTTATTCTGGAAAAATACATTCACGCAGGTGGAGCCGCGTGCGAAAACCCGTTATAAATATATTTGAATCACCTAGACCAGAGTTTCCCAACGTGGGGCCCACGCTCCACAGCGGGGCAATTTGATAGTTAAGTGGGGCAATTAAAAAATGGACTCGACACGCCTTTAACCCTTTCGCTTTGGGTTATTTAAATGTAATGCTAGATATCGGTGACAAATTTAACAAAAAAATGTTAAGGTGGGGCATGGCCTAAAAAAGGTTGGGAAACACTGACCTAGACGGTCTTTAGTAGTAAAGCCACTTTGTAGAAAGCCTGTCTCAAGCCATTTAAAAGTATTAGTAATCACGTACAACTTCGTACATAATCCTCGTGATTATCTCAGTATGTAGGTGAGAGCGTCCGGTCATGGCATCCATTGCCGAAGAACAATAACTACTCGAAATGCAAAATAGCCTTTTCTGTACCCAATCATCAAATAAATTGAATAATTTGTACTTAACATCAAATTTATAATTGACCTTAATAGTTTTAAAATGCAATAGGCTATAAATATATCCTAAATATTGCCATTTGCTTAAATGATTTTCAATAGCTTGATAAGTCTGTATAAGTCTTGACGTGTATTGCCAATGACGTCAGGAAACCATGTTTGGACTAAAGTTGCAATAGGTTTACATTGTATTCATAAGAAAATATCAACTCTTAATTACACTTAAAATGTATTTTGTTATTTTAAATCTCTTCTCATTACTTTCCGAATCTTGACACTTTTATGTTTTAAAGGAATTGTTGGTTCCATAAAACTATTTCTTAAAAAAGCTACATAGTAATTCTCTCAAACAGGCAATGGCCTAATTTAAATGAATAACATAAACATACTTGTTTTGTTTAAGGTATAAAAACTGCCGTAATTTTAACGAAAACATTTTACCTATAATTGTATCACGAATTAAATTTGTAACCACTATAAAAAATTGTTTATGTCAATTTGGAATGATATAAGAATTTATTGGTTAGTCAATTAAAAAATGCCCTCGAAATATGTTTTTCTTTTCTATATGTTTTCAATCACACATTTTACACAGCTCAGCTTTCAGCCGCCCTCTACGTCTCTCTTTTGACTTCGAAAATAATAGCTACTTCTAGAAATTTCAAGAGTCCATAAAGCATCAATTTATATCGTATCGATATTTTTAAAAGTGTATCAATATATCGATTTTGCTATATCGAGAAAAAAATTATGTCGATATATCGGCTTTACATTTGGATAAGAATTTTTTTGGTCCTCATGGCATGATATTTTAATCGAAATCATATCTATTTAGATATGATTTCGATACTAAATAAAAAATATCGATATATCAAATTAAAAAATATCACAAAGGTATATCGATGTATCGCAGAGAAAATAGCGGTGTATCGATATACATCGATATTTTTAACATCCCTACATACCACGCTGCTCGTTACTAACTTCATGCCGGCCAAGTTAAATTGCGCATATCTTATATCTTTAAATGAGCAATTCTTGTATATATATATATATAATTGGAATCTCGGAATCGGCTCCAACGATTTTCATGAAATTTAGTATATAGCGGGTTTTGGGGGGCGATAAATCGATCTAGCTAGGAATCATTTTTAGAAAATGTCATTTTTTTTTGAAGTGATAACTTCTTATGGGAGGGTGAACCGAAACGTTCCGTTACGCGAGCGGTCCATTGACCAGCCAGCGTTAGCCGACCTCCCTGGAACATTGATAATTTCTAAGTACAGTAATACCCCGGACTTACGCGATAGGTGGGATCGAGCTATAACCGTGTAAGTCGAATTCGCGTAAGTCGGGGTACAACTTTGCATGCACTTTTGAGTGACATAATTTGAGGTTATCAATAAAACACAACGTACGTAAAACAATTCAACGCGGAACACGTTCGAACCTGTCGTAAACGGACCACTAACATGGCGGAATAGGAGAGCTGACGCGCGCGGCTATCAAAAAGAATAACCGCGTATCTCTGAATTCGCGTAAAACGGGGTAGCGTAAGTCGGGTTATTACTGATACGACTTTGACACGACTTTGACAGGAGTTTGACACGACGTTGACACGACTTTGACACGACTTTGACACGACTTTGACCGGACTTTGACGCGACTTCGACACGACTTCGACACGACTTCGACCGGACAACGACGACATTGACACGACTTTGACACGTCTTTGACACGACTTTGACACGACTTTGACACGACTTTGACCGGACTTCGACACGACTTTGGCCGGACTTCGACACGACTTCGACCGGACTACGACGACTTTGACACGACTTTGACATGACTTCGACACGACTTTGACCGGACTTCGACACGACTTCGACCGGACTTCGACCGAACTACGACGACTTTGACACGACTTCGACCGGACTTCGACCGGACTTCGACGACTTTGACACGACATTGGCACGACTTTGACACGACTTTGACACGACTTTGACAGGACTTTGACACGACTTTGACACGAGTTTGACATGACTTTGACACGACTTTGACACGACTTTGACACGACTCTGATACGACTTTGACACGACTTTGACACGACTTTGACACGACTTTGACACGACTTTGACACGACTTTGACACGACTCTGATACGACTTTGACATGACTTTGACACGACTTCGACACGACTTTGACCGGACTTCAACACGACTTCGACACGACTTCGACCGGACTACGACGACTTTGACACGACTTTGACATGACTTCGACACGACTTTGACCGGACTTCGACACGACTTCGACACGACTTCCGACACGACTTCGACCGGACTTCGATCGGACTTCGACTGGACTTCGACACGTCTTTGACCGGACTTCGTAACGTAACGCGTTAAGGCGCCACTCTGCCTGGCTTCCCTTTCTCTCACGCATACGGTAGCAGTAGGCAGGCTCCTTCAGCTCTCACTTTAACCCACATTAGTTTAAGTTATCACTTCTGTCGAGCGTCCCGAGACGCACACTTTTTTTTTTTCACCCGAGCAAAGCTCGGTCGCCCAGGTACTTGTAACTTAATTATGTACTGAATAAACAACTCTATTATAAAGATATGAATGAACAAAATATAATTACGTAAGTATAATGATAATTATTATGGTTGGTGTGGTTTTAGAGCAGATTAAATTAATATCTATACGAATAAATAACACGTTAGGCAACCAACTTTAGCGCCTGTTTCACCACCTTTTAAGTAAATGCTATTTATGAAATGAAATATGATACGGTTTAAATACAAAAGTCATACTCTGACATAAATACAGGGATATATGTAATACCAACTCTAATATTGTAAAAGTGACGCTAAGAATAACTAATTTGACATACGCCGTGTATAATTCTGTATTTTCCAATAATAAATATAATTATCTGAAAGACTTTTACTTGGGACTTGAAAGATCGGCCTGGGGGCATACCGTTGTACCCTAAAAATTAAAAAATGTAAGTCACGAATGTAATATAAACACAATGGAAGCAAGTTTGACGAGTCACTGACATTACGCGGCGTTGTAAAGAACAAAAAGAACACCTGCAATTTCCAACTAAGGTATAATTAGGTATGCTATGTAAGGACGGCATTGTTGGCCGTTCAATTGATATAGTTTTACCTATAACTATCTATGAGGACATTCACGAAGACAATGCATCGGATATTGAGCCGCTCTGTCGCATCTACATACGAAATGAGCGGTAAAATCAACAAATACAGATCGAATGTCGAGCGATTGGGACAATAGCTAAGAAAGTGGTGGAAACACTTGTGATGGTGGATGTACGCTCGTGTAGCCTCTTTGTAAATGTGACCCGCGTGCCAACAATAGAAAGATGAATGATAAACTCGAACGTGTGCTTATGTCGTCCCGTCCGTTTTTTGTCACGTAGGTACTTGGTAGCAAAGTTTTTAGTTACCGATTCTCTAGTACGTGCGTCACGGTGTGTCGTGCGAAGAACTGTTGGTTTCTCTACTAAAAACATAGGTGCTTATGTTGTGGACACCTGAAATAGGAGCTATTCCTTTAATATGCCGTGAAATGGTGTAGCCACATTGTATTATCTACAGTTTTCAGAAAAAGCCGGTGCCAGTTTTGTCTACAGCATGAATGGACCGACTCGAATGCGATAATACCAGTTATCACTGTTTCACGTAACACCGACGTACTAGCAGCTTGTTGTATACATTTCGTACGGTGAGTGAGATTTCCGAAAGTCCAATTCAAAATTCCTATGCGATTGCTTTAAGATCGGCAACGCATCCGTGATTTTTTGGTAGTGGATTTTCATAGACCGTGGAAATTACCTACCTAATATCAGGCGTCTCACTTGTTTCTCGACCGCTGTTATAAAAATGTAGACAAATCTAATAACAAAACATTTTTTAAATAACTGATACCTTGTTTATTTCCCGATATAACTAGCTGAAGCTGTAATAATTGATTACGCCTATTCCCCGTTTTCAATGATCATACTATCGTTGCCATTTCTAAGACGTAACCACTGACAGTTTACAAAATTTCGTGTAGTTTATTCTTTTTGACCCAAAAATAATAAACGGATGTAATAAATAATGAAAAATACTTATGTTGAAACGAGATAGAAGAAAAATCAAAAGCTTGAAAGCCTAGTGCGGTGAGGTATCAACGTAATGATGCGGTTGCAGTAATGGCGGTGCCGAGTCGTTCACCCCGAGCTCTGCTATGGTGTTTGTATCTTGGCATTACCATGAGCCGGCAATTTTATTGTGTTTCGAAATTTCGTTTCGAAAACGGTTTTCCGAATATTATCAACCGTTATTTTAACACGAGCTTAGCGAAGTGTCGTCGTCGTAGCAAAAAATCTACGCGTAAAAAGGCTGCATTCGGAGAAAATCTAAATGAAGATTTGAATATAGGGTCATAACAGAGACCTTTGAAAAAATACGTACGTAAAGTAATGTGATATTAACTTGGGAGTGTTTGGTAAATATAGGTATTCAACATCGCTATTCAAAAATATCTGCTAAATATCAACAATAATTTCACTCAAGAGACTTTGATTACGGACCTTGCATATAATAAAAGTGGTACAAATAACATAGAAAGCTATGTATGCTGATAACTTAAAATTACTTTCTTGACTCAGTATTTTACTAGTGAAAGCCAGTAAGAACCTATTAAACTTTTACAAAAGAAAACTAGAATCTAATATATTTTAAAGTAGCATGTCATTTATGTACTAAACTTAGCATACTTAGCAAACAATTGAGGCTTAATAATTCGTTTTTCCTCACCGGAACAAAATATTGGCGAGTAGTAAAGAGCGAGGTCAGAGTTCGCACTATCTCACACAATACATCTACTGGCATTGTAGTATGAGCCAGTATGTGAATTGCTTTCCCCTGTGTTGAGGTGAGCGTACACAATGCTCCAATATTGTTGCGGCGAGATTATCTGAACGTAACTGTGTTGATGATAGAACATCGTTTGCACTATATGGATAACTAGCTTTTCCTCGCGGCTCCGCCCGTGTGATTTGCTATTTCCGGCATAAAAAGTAGCCTATGTTACTCAGTGATAATAGTAGTATAGCTTTCTAACGGCAAAAGAATTTTTGAAATCGATCCAGTAGTTTTTAAGTTTATTCGTTACATACAAAAATACAAATCTTTCCTTTTTATAATATTAGTGTATATAACTATCTAAGTTATACCTATGCTAAATATTCGGCTTTGTTAATTATGGTAAAACTAGTATCGAAATCAATTATCAAGTATAAAATAAGGTTTGGTCATTTTATAATTTCATAGGTAAAATATTGGTTTTTAGAAAATGTCGCTTGTATTAGTACAGCGTTTGTGTCGTATTATTGTGTGACAGCCTCCGTGGCGCAGTGGGTGAGTAGCCGACTGTGAAACGTGAGGCCGTGGGTTCGATTCCCGCACCGAGCAAATATTGGTCTGATCCACAAATATTTGTTTCGGGGTCTGGGTGTTGTGAGACCGAAAGTCTCTCGTAGTTCCTGATACCCACGACACAAGACTCGTATCTTACTGTGGGGTCAGGGCTATGTGTGTGACCGTTGGGTGTTATTTATTTATTTATATTTATTACCTATGTTCTAAATTAAGCTTATAAGATATTATTGCTTATTTATTACTGTTATATTATAAGTAAATTAAAATTCTGAGAAAAAGATTTACCAGTAGACACTTAAAAACTGATTACTGTTAAATTGTTTAAACGCTCTAACTGACCTCATTTAAATAACGGTCATTTCTGAGAAATTGTCTACACCAATTGTTTCTAGTTAAAAATAATTATGCCATTATCGTTTCAGTTCATTTTATATAAAAGGTTTTAAAATACCGAGTCTTAAATTTTTAATAAAAAATATCCTATTCTAATACAAGTGTATAGTAGGTATAATAGTTAATTTCAGAAGATAAAGGTTCTCTGGACTGTCTCTGTAGCGCTGATGTATTGTGTACGCGTTACGACTGCTGTGCTGAGGGCTCAGGTTCGATCCCCGAGTCGGGTAAAAGTGATATAGGGCTTTTCTGGAACGAAATGTTAAGTATCAGCCCGGAGTATGGAATTGTATCCGGTGTGGCGATAGGCTCGCCCTCTATCACATTGTGGGTCGGAAATAAGCTCGGCGAAATGTGGGTGTACTTACTGGTAACACTTCTGCTCACCCCTTCTAATCGAGCTACTTATTATATGTATGAAACACACGTAGACCAAGCGGTACAAGACCACTCTTAAATCTAGAGATAGCGGCAAGAGCGTCCTAGTAGCCAAGTAGTAGTCAGTGGCAGTTATATTTATGTGCTCCTACATTCTCGTATGTAGTAATTGCAGCAGTTTATAACAAGAATTAATGTTATGTGCCGGCAAGCCGACAATGTTTTCTCCGTAACAATATATTGTGAAATTGAAATAATAAATAACGTTCCCATTGTGTATAACAATATACCGAATAATTACCGTCTACTATCTACTACACAGTATGCAAAATTAGAATGTGATATTTTGTGAAACAGACTGTAAAACTTTTGTGTTTTCTGTTCACTAAGTTTTTTATAAACTTTCTCGAGTGTTAGGTAACTTTTAAGATTGTAGCTACTCCTTGCCAATGAACTTGGTTATTTGCTGCAAACAAAATCTACCGGATTGGAGGTGTGTTCGATCGAGATGCAGCTCGGCGGCAGCGTTTTTAATGCTCTTTTTAATCATTTCAAATATTTATTTTGGATTTTATATAATCTGTCGCGTTTTTATTCGATCGAACGAAAAACATATTAGGTACACATATATTTTTTGTATAGCGATTAGTTCAGCAGACGTATTTAAAGAATTTTTATATAATATTTAGGCAATGTATGAAATATTTTGTTTAAAGGTAGTATTTGTAGGTACAACTAACTTTAATCTGATTCATAAAATATAGATTCGGTATGAAATGATAATGTATTCAAGATGAAAAGCTGACACCTTTTGACCTACCTAACTACCTAAAAAATGTTACCATTTGACTACTATTGATAGCTGTTTTGTATACAACAAAAAAAAACAAACTGAGTGATGATCGTAGGTCTTCGTTTGAAAGCATTACCTTTACGTAGTTTGCGTGTGTAGGTTTATAATACGTCGTGTTTTCTCGGAATTCTTTGTCAAGTCCAGTTTAATGATTACATTCAGGCATAATCAATCTCAATCTCAA
The DNA here is from genome assembly GCA_949126905.1 of Amorpha juglandis. Classification (NCBI taxonomy): domain Eukaryota; kingdom Metazoa; phylum Arthropoda; class Insecta; order Lepidoptera; family Sphingidae; genus Amorpha; species Amorpha juglandis. The sequence continues at coordinate 6,059,040 of OX421368.1, forward strand.
CTTAATATTAAGTTCAGTTTTTGTCTATTATTTTTGATTAGTTTGTGACATGAAAGTGTACCGCTACATTTGTCCATGATGACGGGCGCCGCCCCCGTGCCTTCCGGCTTTTGTATTGCCAGCAACGCAGACTATGGGGATTTCCAACTAAACTATTGTGTAGAAATTATTCTAACTACGTTCTAATGATATATGCAGCGGCAAAAAATGCAAATGCGGCTACAAGTTCAACGTTTATGTTTTATGTGTCGAGTTCAACGTATTTTCCATGTCTTGAGTGTCATGATGCGAAGCGAAAGTTGGACGTAAGTGGCTTTGATGGTACATCATTTAATTAAACTTTGTATTATTGCTATTGATAACACTCCCCGCTTCTGCAATTAACGCACCAGCGACTTCTGCAATATTATTTTAAGAAGGTTCCTAAAATAAATTCTTAATTACATAGGTATCTCATTCATAGACTATGAACGATCATTATGTACAAGATTATGTGCGATGCTGTGCCATACCTAACTTTCCCAAAACGCGAGCCCCTTTTTTTTTCTTATGGTAAATTGATATTATCTATCTGATCAATATACCAATATAAATTTTGGCACAGTTATAGAAGTTGCGTGCTTATATCTATTTCAAGTGGAAGAATTTTAGTTATAAGTAATTCAGAGAGATCCGAAACGGGTGATTAAAATTAAAAGTGAAGCATGTACACCGGCAAGCGTAGCGTTGGACGTCCGCCTACAAGGTGAATAGACGACCTAATAAAAGTCGCAGGAAATCGCTGGATGCAGGCGGCTTCCAATAGGTCGGTATGAAAATCTTTGGGGGAGACCTTTGTTCAGCAGTGGGCATCCTGTGGCTGATGATGATGATGATGTACACCCAAACCGACTCGGCTAATCTTAAATTTTTATATATATTTTGACCACCTATGAAATAGTTTTTATCAATAATTTTTGCACCAAATAAGCAAATTTAGTTGCCCTCGATTTATATTTTCTGAGCGGTTTTTCATCTTCTGATATTCATAAAATATCTTCTTTTTTTATTGTGTTTTTTATCCAGTACCTTAAGCGACGTAACGTCTCTTGACGGTCGACATTATACTTGAACTGCACTGTACTTAACAACAGGTCCAGTGTAGTCACTTGCCGTGCCAGGAAGAAATTTTTATTTTTTTTTGTTGGGATTACCAACAATTGTCACATTGATACTTGTACAATAATCTGCTGCTTATAAATAAATTAAACTAAATGCACAACCACATAAAGGTAATCTCAGCATGCAAAACAATTTTATTACAGTATGTATTAAACTAACTAACTAATTATCTAATGTTAACTATAAAGACGTGGCTTATATTGTTTTATTTACTTAATTTAACCTATTTACATAAAATCTTCTACTAAACTATGAAATACTAAAAACATTATTAAAATACACATAACCCGTGTGCTTCACGTACCAATGACGTCATAAATTTGCTGTGTCCAATTGAATTTATATATTTTTTCATCTAATGACGTCATTGCAGATTCTCTCGTGGTAACATTTTATACTTTAAAACTACGTTGATGTTATAACCAAGCGTGTATAGTATAAAATACCGCGAGTTGTTTCGGTTGTGGGAGGGCAAAAAGTTGTTTACCAGTTGCGTAGGTACAAGCGTTAGTCGAAGGCTGATCAGTAATAGGCGAGAAGTAGGTATCCGACATTTGTTGAGATCCTTGGTCAAAATATTTTTTTTTCGCTTTGTTACTAAGAATACATCCGAATTTAAATATGGGTATACAACGCATGGGTCGATTTTAGCCGTCTTGTTACAAGTTTATAGTTCTTTGATATTGTTAAACATAATCATAGTATTATGGGACAGAGTCCAGAGAATTTAAAAGCCAATAGATACTTTACTTAACTTCTACTTTACTCATTCTATAAAATACTAGTTCCAGCCAGAACAAAGTCTTGTTATGCGTTACATAAGTATAATTTAGGTAGATTGTGACTTGTTCAAATTTTCAAACATTTACAACAACGTTAAATTACATGGGATGAGGCGTTGCCGTCAAGGGTCGGTCACATAATTTCACACAAAATGCTCATTCTGTTCACACCTGACCGATTATCGCGTACTTCACGTAATTCACGTACAAAAATAAAAGGTCTGTTCGGCCATAGTATGCGAGGCCCCAAGAACGTTGATGAGATGACTGACCATAATTTAATAACATAAATGTCGTTAAGACATGCATTCGATATTATCCCACTTGTTATTAATTCAATTAAGAAATGTATTTGTAGCACGTATGGCGTTATTAATTAAGTCGAATACCTTATCTATAAGCTGTAAAGGATATCAGATTGTTTTTGTTTTATCGTAAGAAAACAGCACAAATAAGTTATTACTCCATTCTATTTGATATTCTGTGTAAGTAATAAAAATATCTACATGTTGTGTATGCTCTCACGCTTGTATATTGAATGTCGGACCTAGAATTTGAGTCTAGGACCTAACGGTTTCTCGGCAGACCAATGAGGCGATAAAATTATGGCTAGTCTAAACTAATATTATAACAGGAAAGATTTGATTGTTTCTTTGCATTGAATAGGCTCTGAAACTACTGAACCGATTTGAAAACTTCTTTCACCATTAGAATCCTACAATATCCCTACATGAACATGGCGATATCAATTATATAACGGTGCAGAGTTTTACGCGGGCGGAGCCGCTAGCGAATGCTAGTACCTAATAAATAAGTTAAAGGACGTTGGTCGTTGTGAATTAGCCGCCCCGCCACCGCATCGTCAACCTCAATAATCCACCGAAATTATTGCCACTTCTACAAGATAATTTTGTTATATGAATGATATATTTGACTATACATAATCGTGAGAAACAACATGTATAATTCGAGTTATAAATATTCATTAATAAAATTACAATGAATTATAATTTCATAGAATCAAGTCGGATCAATTTTGATGGCGCCTATCTGTTGCTTCCACAACCGCATAGGCACCGGCAAAACGATCGTTTATCTATTGATGTGAATAAATTTGCATATTTATTCATTTATTGAATATCTCGGCATTTAAATTCATAAACATTGCTCAACGGGATGCAACGTTCTGAAAATGTCAGTTATAGGTTATATAATGGCACCGCAGACGTCTTTATAATTGAGCATTATCTATTTATGTTGAATTAAATTGTTTGAAATTGATAAATTCTAATGATGAAAACATACTTTAACCAAATTATTATTTTTATGTGGCAACTGATAGTAAATAAAATAAATGAAAAGACATTCTAAATTTAAATCCGTTACAATAATTAGGTTTTATTCATAGAGAGCAATTTTCTATATAGGAGAAACAAAAACGGTATAAAAAATGCGTGAATTCTTAGAAATACTGTCAATATACCTGCAGATAATTTAAAAAGAGCACACAATGACAGTAGCTAGCTATTTAAAACTCTACACACACACATATATATAATACATGCGCCCATGCTTGTATCCTAAGGAGTAGGTAGTGCTACTAAAATCCACGGTTCTCCGAGTTTATATCCTTCCTATAATAGTGGGTGAGCATATCACCATACCGGCCACAAATTCCAAATCCTCGCCAACCGTGTATGATTTTTCGAATAAAAAATCCAAACACGTATTTTTATTATGATTGCCTGACCCGAGATTAGAAACTAGGATGTCACGGTTTCCTAGCTTAAGGGCGCTGTCACTAGATCAGTGAGACTATTTTTTAAATACCATTTGGCGATATATAAAACTATACATACATGCTTAAAATGTATACCTTGTTTAACATCAGATAGAGACATAAAAAGTTCAATTAAAACGAAATAAAAGCAAAATACTTCATGATTAATTGACAACCAGTCAAACGAGCATGTACTTGCATAAACATAAAAATACTACCTACTATGTATTCGCGTAAAACGGCCCAACAAATATTTAGTAAAAATGAAGTTGTAAATTATCTTGTTGCTACGTTAGCCTTAAAAGAAAAAGGTCTAAAAATAGTCGGGTAGCAACAAAACCAGATTTATAGTCTTGTACCCTCGGCCTGAGCGCAACTCGCGCGGTATATCAGCGTATAATATTGAACTGTGCACGTTTAGTGGGTACACTGATGTGTTATATTGATTGGCGTTTCATTGAGTTGTTTGACAACCGATAGTTAACTTTGTCTAACAAACGATCAAACAATGCATGACACTTTTGGCTCACCTAAGCAACAACGGTCGGGACCTAAATTAGGTTTCTAATCAGTAATGCTAATGTTAACATTACTCTTCTAAAATTGAACGTGCATAGGTACTGTATGTAATTCGCCCCATTGGTTTAGTGGTAGCTTACTTAGGAGCATCCGTGGATTCTAGGTTGAAATCCCGGGTTCAGCAATCACAATACAGGTTTGAATTTTCCATTCGTAAAATCGCATTAATTGCTCGGCATTGGAATTTATGCCCGATATGCAAATTTTGCTATATTGCATAAGATTTATTTAGTCAGCGTAAGTCACGTACGCACTTTACACTTAATCTGACTCTAAATGACGTTTATGTTCGACGAAGTGTGTTAAGCGTTATGTACCTGTTATGACGAACTAAGTGTTATTACCAAGACTTTATAAAACAAACCTTTTATTTTACTAGTTTGTCAACTTATCGAATCAAATGAATCGCATCGCAATCGAATAAATATTCGCTACGTATCATTTTCCCATTGTTAATAAAATATGAAATAACAACTAAAAGCCGCAAATCTCTGTCGCCACGCAGTACCTCTGCAGCGAGATAATTCATCGAAGGTAGCTTTTACATGAACGCATAGGGCTCAAATCGTCAAGGTGGTTGGTACGAACTTTTAATAATAGGTAAGTGATACCTTAAGTTACGTACAACCCTAAAATATCATCGTTTAAATCTTGTTGTTCAAGGAATCCCGTTCGATAATGAATATTCAGACGATGGCCTGCAATGTTCCTTCACACAATATTAGGTTTTATATAGCACAGATTTTCTTTTAATTAACAAAGTCGATGACTTGTGATGGCCTTTGCCTATCGGTAAATGACATGGACTTCCAACGAGTAGAATAAGAAATTACAGGTAGCGTAAGAATAAAAATAATTATGGAGATATTTGGTTGGGAACATAATTTTTTATTATTAATTAATATAATAATAATAATAATGCTTTATTGAACACTTGAACACTTCTATTACAAATCAGATTAGGGCACCCAGGCTTTCAAACTAGTAAGGATTTACTGTGCTATTAGAATTTTTAATAATATTTATAGTGGATACATTATTAGTCTAGTCATTCCGATACCTGCTCTTTGATTTAATATGTCATTAATGAAATCAGGTAAAAAAAATGTATTTCTTTCAAGAATTTAAAGAGCGTCAAACATTTAAAAACATAGGTGTCTCGTAACTAAAGCGTTTTAGCTTTTTTTAATTACACATGTAATTAAAAAAAGCTAAAACGCTTTTTAATTTACATGCCAAAGTCCCTCTAATGTTTTTTCAGTCGATTACACAGCGGTTTTAATTTTGGTTTACAACTAATTTTAACGAAGGTTGAACCATTCACTACGACCACCAACACTGCTTCTCATATTGCACTGAGACAAATTTCGTGGAAAATTTAACATGATTATAGAATTACCTCTGGTGTCCAAATACCTGTGGCTTTTGTTTTAACATCTTCCAAATGAACATAGTTTATATAAAGTGAACAGAAAAATCCATCGTAAAAACTGAACGCGATACAGTGATAGACAGTTTGTTTCTCATTTTACGCATCGCGAAACATGAATTGAAATACTTTGTAAAAGCTATTAAGGAGTCAGTTAAAATGGAAAAGCAAGATAAGTTAAAATTATAAGGCGTTGACGTCTACAACCTGTCATGGCTTGATGTTATATTATATTTGTGTAATTTTTGATTTTTTTATGGTAATGTAAAGAAAACAATTTCTTTCCATCTTAAAACTGAATAAACGTTTGGAACGTACAGAGAATATCTTCATTTTGGACCAAATACACGAATTTGAGCCCAATTGGCACATAGCTCGAGAAAAAATAAACTGCCCATAAATAATTTTATATTCATCAAAAGTGGCTCGCGTGACAGCAAAAGCTGTAGAACGAGCCAAGGAAATCTGAGCCCATTACCAACGTTCATTCGATTCATATTAACGCTCACGTAAATGTAACAAATAAGGGGAGGTCGTTGTCCCATCCCAGGCGAGAAGCATCACAAGCGCGTCTTGCCCTCGTACAAAAGAAATAGTAATATTAGAGCTCGCTCCTCCAGTGTCATTAGCAGCGATACAAAGCTTCAGTCATTCCACGCTCTTACTATTTGTCAGAGGCAAAAAGTGCCATGTCCACAATAATTACGGGACCGGCTTTCGAGAGCGCTCATAATTCGTCATGTTCTGGTCGGCCGCGTCGTTTCTGAACGCGTCCATAATTTGACGTTTCCCGCCAGAGCAGCGGTCACGAAGTACGGACTACGAAGCTGGAGCGCGGGAACTTGCCGCATTTTTGTGCGTATCTTATCTATTTTAAACCAGTTTCTTTCCGAATATTAAAAAAATAAAAAAGATATTTCAATTTCAAATAATTTCGAGAACCACGAGTACCTTTAGCTGGTTTGCGAGTAGTGGTATTATTGATTGTAAACGGTAGAGTCGCGTGGTCAGTATTGTATACAGGGTTATTTTTAAAACACCAGCAACCTCGCAGGGGTAGATTCCTAAGGTTATAAGCTACTACTTTTGTTCTACGACTTTGATAATTTGTTAGATTTTATTTTCATACAAAAATAAGTATTCATTTAATTTCCGTCTTGATTGTTACAACGCGCATCGCAGATAACGTAAACAAATACGCGAAGCGTGGGGAACCGGACTAGCTCCTTTGAAGGTCAACGCGCCGCTCAGCTGAGCGGCGCCTTTGAGTCGCGCGCGCACGCCGCGTCGCGCCGCATACTACGAAGAAAAATACGACACAACAAAAACTTGTAAAATCATTTTTTTTTAAATATATTGAGTTATATCCAAACTCGTAGAACAAAAGTTGTTCCGTATGGGGACAGCTATCTACCCCTGCGAGGTTGCTGGTGTTTTAAAAATAACCCTGTATAGCTCAAATATTGTGTCAGCTATGACTATTTCTTAAAGAACCGATTTAAGTGGGCCTTTGGTATTCATTTCGCATGGTAAGTGACATTGCTGAGGGCTCCATAAATCCACGTTTCCAGCTTTACTTTCGCCAATATACTTTGGTATTGGAAATTATTTAGTGGTGATGACGTTACCTGCAGATGACCCACATGCTAGTATGCATTATTGCAGCTGTAAAGACAAAATATTTGTGTTAATTATATTGGAAATATTAAACCAATTTAATTTTACTTTTTTAGCGACTTCCTCCGAGTTGTAATTATAGTAAAGTACGCGGTACACGGTACCGGTACAAAGCGTACACGGTAAGCCTGCTGAGCTGAGGTCTCGGGTTCGATCCCCGGGTCGGGTAAAGTTATTTTTCTATCACAAAATGCTCAGTATAAGCCCGGAACCTGGAATTGTGCCCGGTATGGCGATAGGCTCGCTCTCTATCATATCATGGGATGGAAATACGCTCGACGAAATGTGGGTATACTGGTTACACCTCTGCCGACCCTTTCGAGGATTACTGGCGTGAGTGTGTATTTTGTAGATTTTTTAATCAGTTTTATTTCTTGTTAAAACGTTTTTATTTAGCTGACCGTTTGAGAGTTCGCCGACCGCTATGGCTCATGTTCAGGACACTTACCGATCAATTGATTGTTCCACTCCACAATTATTAGTGCCTGAATTCCTATACTACAACTGTATTTGGCTGTTGTGCTCTTTGAATCATTTAGTTTCATGTTCTTCCTTTCATTCATAGTTTACCATTTTTTCTATGGAAAGTGGTTGGTGTGCAACCCGAAGATTAATGTTTCATCGGTAATATTTAGTTTAAAAAATAACATGAACTTTAAATGCTCCAGGTGGTAGGTCACAAACACCGCTTTGTGTATCTCTGCTGCCAAGTAGCAGTGTGTAAGCCTTGTTGTATTTTGTTTAGATATCAAACTTCTCGAATAGTCGAAAATCACATTTGTGATATCTCTACATTTAAGCAGATCGTCCTAACGAAGGTACCTAATTATAACATTTACTCACTACACTTTCGGTGTTAGTTACTTTGCATACCAAAGTATGCTTACGTTAAAATAAACTACTTATCACTAAAGGCGATCTCTGCCAGACATCCTTATATTATATATGTATGTAATTTCTAGTGAAAATTACACATTTAAAATGCTCTGTTACAAAGTGCGATTTAGCTCTACAACTCTCGCGATGTACGATAACATTGGCTTGGTAACAGTAAAGCATTGTTGTGTTTCGGTTTGAAGGACATTGAAGCCAGTGAAATTACTGGGCATTACGAGACTAACCTAATGTTATGTCTCGGTGTGACGAGCGCAGTTCAGTGCCATGCAGTGCTTTGTAATTCAAAGTTCTGTGTGGTGTTGTTTCTATTTATGGGCTGGCGCTGTTTATGTGACGCTTACTATCAGGCGAGCGCCTTGTTCGTCTCGTCATTTAGTATTCAAGTCAGTAGTAACAATTAATCTCAGGTAATCCTGTTTTTACCTTTTCCAGTGGGTGACCTGCTGGTAAGTGATCTCCACCGCCCATGTACGCCCACAATACCAGAAGAATCATGGGTGCGTTTCCAGCTTATTATGAATTGGGAAGGGGAGGGGAATTTGGGTCTTCAAATATAGGATAGGGCAGGGCGATTTGGGCCTCCGGGTATCTCACTCACCGTACGAAACTCAGCAGTAAGCCGCTACTTTACGTCGGTTTTCTGTGAGACTATGGTAACAACCCGGTCGAGCCGGCCCATTCATGCTGTAGAAAAAACTGTCTACAGCGTGGCTCTACCACTCAAAATGATAATGAATGGTTAATACAACGGAAAATACTACAAGTAAGTATAACCTTCACATGAATAATATGACTGAAATGTACTCGTTTATGACTAGTTAACGCTGTTGTGTTGCGTTTACGACCTAAATTATATCGTGAGAAAATATTCACGGCCGTGTTACTAGTACTTGAACTAGGTAATTTGTATATTAAATATGCATATGATTCGATACGTGTAAATATAATAAACGCAGGCTATTTTTAACAAGTGATTTTAAACAACGTATTAACTACTAGCTTTTGCTCGCGGCTCCGCCCACGTGATCAAACAAACAAACAAACAATCAAACTCTACAGCTTTATAATATTAGTATAGATTTGGGTAGCTTAGCAACGGAAGCCTTCAAATAATATTATTTGGGTAGCTTAGCAACGGAAGCCTTCAAATATGAATAATTTTCCCCGCTTTTGCAACATTTTTCACTGATGCTTCGCTTCTAATGGTTGCAGCGTAATGTTATATATCCTAAAGCCTTCCTCGATAAATGGACTATCCAACACAAAAAGAATTTTTCAATTCGAACCAGTAGTTCCTGAGATTAGCGCGTTCAAACAAACAAACAAACAATCAAACTCTACAGCTTTATTATTAGTATAGATAATAAATCCTTCATTGTATTAGAAGAATAGATGTTCTGTCTGACTAATTGCCGACTCCAAACTATTTATGATAGAAATTCTGAATATTATATTGTTTTATTTGATTAATTGATTTAACTTCTAAGGCGAGAGAAAAATTTTGTAGGAAATATTATTTTTTTGTCGAATTTACTTCGACAGCAAGTACTTTACTGTACAGTGCAGTGCAGTGTACTAGTGTAGAGTGTGTACATACCATATTACAGAGGTTCAACGGTCGGCACAAAGCGCGCTGCATTTACACAGAGCACACTGCAGACACAACTCTGTCTCTGTTCAGATTCAATAAAGTTGAGGAGCGAGCGCGGCGCGGTGCGGGCGCGGCGCACCAATCCACTCCTATCATTTTGTATTCTTTGCCTGCCAAGTTCTAAAACAAGACAGTTAAATCAATATTAAATAATTTTGGTCAACATTTGAAGCATTGACGACAGCCTCCGTGGCTGAGTGAGTGACGAAAGGCCGCGGGCTCAGAGGCTAAATGTGTGATATGCAAATATTTGTTTTAGGTCTGGGTGGTTCTCCCCAGAGGGTTTGATGTCAGGCAGGCGACCGGTCGTGAAAATCGTCGTGTAATACAAATCAAATCTTTCTATAACATGGATTAAAAAGCATTTTGTAGGATAAGGGCAGGTGGAAAAAGAACATATTTTGAAGCATGAATAATATTCCTGTTCTGTACTTTATGATACATATTTGCATTTTGCAAATACATAAGTTAATTTGGAGTATTTTTTATAGTAGTTGCCCAACGTAGTAACTGTGTCTCAAATCTAAATACCGCCAGTTTACTGCAAGAACTCGGGAACTGATAAATACAAAATTATGAATAAATCCGCTTTTAGATTTAGTTATATTGTTTTCTTTACATCATCTTAGATATGAATATGTTAATTAAATTAAATCTATACTAATAATAAAGCTGTAGAGTTTGATTGTTTGTTTGTTTGTTTGAACGCGCTAATCTCAGGAACTACTGGTTCGAATTGAAAAATTATTTTTGTGTTGGATAGTCCATTTATCGAGAAAGGCTTTAGGATATATAACATTACGCTGCGACCATTAGAAGCGAAGCATCAGTGAAAAATGTTGCAAAAACGGGGAAAATTATTCATATTTGAAGGCTTCCGTTGCTAAGCTACCTAAATAATATTATTTGAAGGCTTCCGTTGCTAAGCTACCCAAATCTATACTAATATTATAAAGCTGTAGAGTTTGATTGTTTGTTTGATCACGTGGGCGGAGCCGCGAGCAAAAGCTAGTTAAATATATAAAATTTATTTAAAAACTGTAACTTTGTAACATAACAGTATACATTATCAACATACATATAGGTCAGACAAAACAATGTCACACGTTACCGTTAAACAACAACCGGAGCATTTCGTGTGAAAATCTAGAACGATGGGGGCACTAATAATGAATTATTGGGGGTGATAACTGCTTGTTTAAATTAAAGAAAGCGAGTACCCGCAGCTTGTGGACTGCCACGTGCGCTAGTATGCGGGCCACACTCAACGCCGCGCGTCCACAATCAACTTTATATTAAAAGCATTTTGATTTATTGTATGATGTTTCCATTATAAAGTCGTTCTGGGCTTGTCTACTAGATAAATCACGCACGGGAATTATTTATGTTGAGTTGACAGATTATAAACAAAGAATGTGTTGAGTGAATGTAATTATGTGTGCTGGCTTTTTGTATTAATTTCGTTTGCGCCTACCATTAACTAGTGAACTTATGATTTGAAGTGGTTTTAAATATTGAGAATGGGGCAGTGCTTAAATTTGATGCTAATCGTACCTATCCGATGTTGTTTTTGTGGGTGGTAAAGCCGCGCTGTTGACAGTTTTGTCTGTGGCCGGGCCGGGCCTGCTCAACCACGGTCTCGTCGAAAATCTTTCCTCTTTATAATATAAGTATAGATATAGGCCGGCATGAATCTGGTGACTACCGATAAACTCATTATTTGTTAGTGGGCACTAGTTTTTTTGGACTGCACTTCGCTTACCATCGGGTGTAGTGCAGTCACTTTGCCGTGCCCGGATAAAAAATATATAGCGATAAGACCGCCAATTGCACCTTTTAGTTTTAAGTTTCGTGCTTTATATTGTTGTTGTGTACAAAATTGGGGGTGAAATGCTTTAAAAGGTGGGGGGTTGGTCCGGATAAAGACATTCCTGCGGGCGGAGCCGCGAATAAAAAGCTAGTTTAACATAAACTCATCATTGTTCATTGGACTAGTGGCAGCCTACTTAGTCTTTTGTCTTGATTTCAAATCTCAGGTGGGGCTGATTTGTATTTACATTTTCGTTTCACATAATTGTATTACCCGCGATTGAAATTTATGCTCAGTATAGAGACTTACAGCTATGGCTGTATGCGATGATTATTAAAATCTCATACCACTTGTGCAGATTTGTTTGGTCAACATGAAATTAACACCTACCGTCTAACTCAAAGCAAATTTAGATAATGCAAAGTGGACACAGTCTGCGATATTGTTAGCTTTATGTGATCGTGTCATCAACACTGATCTCAATCGAATAATGGCATTCCATTTTAACATGTAACTATGCAAAAAATAAGTTTAAAACATCTTCGAGGTAACGGTGCATTGACACTTGAAAAGTTTTTGAAGATTATACCATTGAGGCGGAAAGATTTTGCAACGAAAAACACGTACCGATAAAATATCAAATTAATGTTACTTTTGTATTACTTATATTTTATTTTTATGTTATAGAAAATAGAATCGCCTCAGCGTCTAGTGGCAACGTACTAAGATTGTGAACCAATGGGTTAAATTTTCAGATCGGGCAATCATAAATTGTTTGACTTTTTGATTCGGAAAATCAAGTATGAATTGCTTGGGATTGGAATTTGTGCCCGGAAATAAGGTCGGCGTTACGCGGGTGTACTAGTTGCAACCCTGCCTATACCTTTGGGGATATAGGCGTGAGCTTATATTTTTTCGTATTTATTTAGAGAATAAAAAAATAAAAAAAGCGAATAATAAAAATACTAAGCTAAATAATAATATAGTCAGTGTACGATTATTACTTTGTAATAGTTTGTGGCTTCTTTTAATAGGCACCTTTTACATAAAACTATAACAATTATTTTACCTTAAAAATCCAACTACATAGTTAGATAATCTTACAATTTTTAACGGTATAGTGTCCCTACAACTACTACTAGTAAATGAACATAAAATACGGAACCGCATATTAGCGTGGTTTTCACGTACGGTTTTCTGTGAGATAGTCGTAACAACCTCGTTGAACCGGCAAAACAACAAAACCAGCAAATCTGTCTAGAGCGTGGCTTTACCACTTAAACACGCATCTCGCAAAAACGGTTGAACAGATTTCGATACACCAAGGTACACCGAAATCAGTTTAAGGTTCAAATTGATGCTACTGTGTCGTGAAAGATCGCATACTTTTGTCAAAGATAAGGATTGGCACACACCTGGCAGGTGAGACTTGTGCTCGACCAGACTGCAAGCGCGGTGCGGGGTGCGGTGGAGACGCGGACGCGGTCACTACGGACATTCAATGTACGTTTGAGTACGTCGCGCCGTGCCCTCCCCGCGCCCGTTCTTGCAGTCTGGTCAAGCACCCATGTATGACAATTATTCCAAAAATGTTGCTAACAAACATGTTTTATCAATATTCGAATGATTACTTCGATATCTATATTGTCTCATTAGTCTTGGGCTGAGTAAGCGGTGGTTCAAATTCTAGATCTGGCAATCTGATCTGGGTATTGTAATTTATGTTCGACAATATAGCAATAAGTTTATCACCTAGCGCATCACGGGACGTAAGCTTGGACTGCGGACGCGCTAGTCCCCTTCGAAGACACAGGATTTAACTAGTGTGCACTTTAATACACAGGTCCTTAATTTGCAATTTACCTACTTTTTACATCATTCGTATGAAATTACATACAAAATTCCTATTTCAAAATATTACAATATGACATGTAAAAAATAATTTGAGGACAAAAAATTCAATGTAATGGAAAAGACCTACGGCTGAGTCTCTAGGTGCTTCTTCTCAGACCAGTGGGCATTTCCGAAGCACCCATAGATACATTTCAATGAAATTTATCTATTATTATTGACGTGTGAAAGAGCCCTATGTGGCCTACTTGCAAAATAAAGATTTTATTTAGCCAACTTACTACGAGCTCCGTAAATACAACTTATTCAGCAAATATGGAAATATTTACGAAATAATGATACAAGAAACGTGTTAGCCCAAACAGGCTATGTCGTAATATTGAATGACGCGGACATTGCGCGGGAAGTACGCATTTACATTTTACCTCCGTAATTTCCTTAACGGATTTATTTTTTGGACAGTCCGGAGTCCGGACGCTGGCAATATAACGTAAAATAGCAATAAGACACGTGGCTGTTGTATTCAATAGTAAGATGATCAGTAGAGCTCACTGTCTTCTGTAATTGAATAGGAAATGATGATTCTGGGACATCGTCTTACTCTTATTCTACATTTTCTTCTATGAAATATTGTATGATATTTTAATAGCATAGGCCGACAAAAGAGCAAGTGGGTCACCTGATGGTAAGTGATCTTCACCGGCCATTTACGCCCACAATATCAGAAGAATAATGGACGCGTTGCCAACCTTTAGGGAAAGGGATAGTTAAGGGATTGGGAAGGAGAGGGGCGTACCGTACAAAACGCAGCAACGAGTCGCTAATTCTTTCTGTGAGACAGTGGCAACGACCTGGTTGAGCCGGCTCATGCATGTTATAGATAAAATTGTATACAGCGTGGCTCTACAATTTATAATATATAATATTATTATACAATAAAAAATAACTGTATTAACTTTCATCTCAAAGTTATCGACTTTATCTATTAGATTTTATTTTTTTACTCAAACAGCAGGTTTTCTGGTATTTTCTGTCTGACATTAGAAATCGTAGTAGAATCCAGATTTATTTTATGGTTAGTAAAAGTATGAGCCAAAAATCAATTAACTAAAATATATAAAATGCCAGCAACTTAAACTTAAATACTCAAGGAAAATATTCAAAAATATCTTGACTTAGCTATGTCACAAAAATGGTAAAGTAAATGTTTGTGATACTCAAGAAATACGTAGAGTTAAAAAAGATAAACTAGTCTTCCATTACCTGGGGTAATACAAGTACAACCCGCGATGTGACGCCATTAATATTTTACTCATGGATTTTATCGACAATGAATGACCTGGCAGACGGTCCGTCATCCCATTCTACGTATACGCCGGCTTTTTTAATATTCATGTCTCAACTCTCAACGCCACACACAATTGACGAATTCTCTCATGTCTAGTTTATTACTTCAGTATCCACGCTGTTACTAATAAAATAACTCAAATTATACTTCATGTCGAATTAAAAATTGGTATCTATTGAGAATTTTGTCTCTACTGACCACCTCTCAAACAGCTCCGTGGGACTATTTTCGTCAATATATCTCGTCATTTGATATAACCAAACGTTATGGCGCCAAAGGCCCACTAGCCGTGAAAGTAACAATTGTGTAAAACTCGTAAAATGTGATTTATTTATTTCTTTGTACGTACCGGGAGTATTTGTACGAACAAAGTAGAGATTGACCATTTAACGCTGATCTGTGTTAAGGTTTAAATTTACTGTATGCGGATAGGGTTGTGCGGAGCCGAGAGAGGTCAGTTTTATTGGGTTAGGACGAGGCAAAATAGACGAAGACGAAGTTATCTGCACGTGGAGTGTGGTTGTGAGGGCCACCGATGAACCGGTTCTGTAGTAACCGGCGTAGGGCACTAGCCGCTTTTACGCTGACTTGCAATAGTTCCGACAAGTGACTGTATCAAGCAAGGATTATATGTTTTATTCGTGTTCTGATGATAGTTGCGCGACGCGGTGATATTAATCATCGGTGTTGGTTTGTTCATTTCTATTAAAGAGATTAAATACAAGTTCAGATAATATTTACGTACTGATCTATGTTTATTATTTTGTAGTGAATTACTTATTAATTAAGTATGTCCTTATTTCTTCAGTTTTTCCAGAAGATAGAACACACGTTACTCATATTATGCTAATTTATATTTTTAAAAAGAATATCTTGTGTTAAGTTTTCTGGTATACTTAAGATAAATACGTACGAATTAGATAAATTCTGTAGTCGAATTTAGCAAACCTTCTTATTGTAACATATTTTAAGAGGAACTTATTAGCGAATACAACTCAATAAATATAGTCAAGATAGAATAAAATTACAATAATAAGTACACATATATACGTCTTCTACACTAATAATATTATAAAGAAGAAAGATTTGTATTTTTGTATGTAATGAATACATTTAAATACTACTGGATCGAATTCAAAAAATATTTTGCCATTAGAAAGTTACATTATCACTCAGTAACATAGGCTAATTTTTATCGCGGAAAAAGCACATTACGCGGGCGGAGTCGCGAGAAAAAACTATTGTAATATAATTTATAACTATTCCATCCCCCTACCAAGCATGGGTCTGTCCTAGTAACAACAATAGATTTAAGGCCTTAGTCCACGACACTGGCATTTTTTACATAGGGAGAATATTCTTCGGGGTTTGCCAGATTTTACCAACTAAAATACCATGATTGTCTCCATATGTATTATGGGAGAGTTTCGGGATGTCCAGCAGAAATATAATTCATATTTGTACTTTGTTAAGTGTCGCTAACAGTGTAAAGACACGACAAGGCCAGACCACAATAACTAACGTCAGTGCATCCATCGATATAAAGAGTGCACATCACTACCACGCGACGCGACGTTCGTCCTCAAACAAAGGAACAGATAAGCAGGAATCCGTCAAGTCACGGCGCAGAACCCAGCATTGCCTCCGTACCGCGTATACAACAACCGAAAACTAATCGAAAACACCCGGAACTAATCATTTTCTAATTATAAAAAAATGCGGATAGCATCGAATTCCTTGCTTTGGGCGAGCAACCGAGACGAGTCGAGAATAATCACAAATTGTTGAGACAGGGACTCGGGCTTCTATTCCCATTTTTACATGGATGAGTGTCATAAACCTCATGAAACCTAGCTTTTGGGTAATTTTATTTTATGCTTGAATTGACAATACTTTTCCCAGTTGTTATCAACACAACGACTAATCACCGACATACCTATTATAAAACTGAATACCCTAGATTCCAGTTGGCGGGAGCCAGAGATGTTAAATCATTTAAGATGTTCCACGTTTGATTGAAAATAATCGATCACTGAAGAGTTGTTACAGTCGGAGTGATTGAATAAATTAAATAGTGTCTATGTACTACGGATGTACTTAACGTTGAAGCGTGAACGAGTCGATTATAGTGTAGTATGTGGAACTAGTTTTAGACGCGTGTGTGAATTCTTGTAGGAGGACTGCTCGAGCTCAGGTATCGACCGCACCCGCAGCGCCCGCAGCACGTCCGTGCCCCTCCGCTGCAGCGCTGTACACTGTAGATATTTAATTTGTTTATGATGTGAACTTTAATTTATTAACGATGGTTGAGAACTTTTACTTTCAAAAAGTATGTACTGGATGAACGATATCTATAGTATCAATGATACATGAATGTTAAAACGTTTTTGTTTATATTGTGCATCCTCACGCTTTTATGTAATTCTGACCAGCAGGGTGATTATATTATTTTACACGTCATCTCAACATAAGCCCATGCCTGTATCCCCGAAAGGATAGTCAGAGGTGTACGTCACGCGATGTAATAGGTGGCGAGCTTATCATATTATCCCGGGGAACCCATGTGTGTTGTTTGAGAATCGAAGAACACAAATGCAAATTCAAAATTCAATCCTATCAAAAATCTTACTGTGATTTCTTCCAGTGGTATCTAACGACCGGGTATGTATATCTAGGCCGGATGCAAAACACTTCCAGTGGCGAGACCGTGTGCGGAAACAGGCAGGTTCTTGCCGCCGCCGTCGGTGCCGGCAGATCAATTTCCTGTCATCATACAAGACATAGATTACTACACTCAAGGAAATAATTTGTAAAGAAAAGTGTTTAGGAATTGGGACGCATTTCCTAATGAACACATCTTTACTTCGGATTGTGACCAAATATATATAGACTTGTGTCAAGTATAGTAAAGTCGTAGATTGTGGAAAGTTTTGTCTACAACTTGAATGGGTGAGATTCATTGGAGTAGAACTAATGTCTTGTAGAAAACCAACGTAAAGTGGCAGACAATTACTGTTGCGTTTCATACAGTGAGTGAGATCTTTGGCGGCTAAAAGTATTCTTTACCTTCCCAATTTTTATTATTTCCTTATAGGTCAACAACGCAAGATTCTTTTAGTATTGTGGGTGTAGAGGCAGTGGAGATCACTTACCATCTACCATTAAATATAACAACTTTTAAGGTTGTATTTGACACACGTTTAGCATCCCATAACTATATTTACACTTAAATCTAAATTGCTCATTTGTTAACCGAACCCAAGATGGAGCCAAAACAACGTTGTTTAATGCAAATTGCAGTCTTAACAAAAAGTAGTTTACACACATCCAAACAAGGTTAAGCAAGACACATTATCGCTGCATACTGTAATATACCGACGTTGCATATTATTCAAACTGTTTTCCATAGTATAAAAGATATTTTTTAAATTCATTACGATTTGTTGTATAGGTATTAATAATAATTAAACATGAATGTGGTAAACATAATTTAGATATTAAAATTTCTGTTTCATTTAATAATATTAATATTTACGTATTGGGAAATTCATGAATGTTTCCTAGAATATTTGTTATTGTTCACGTAGGTACCTAGTGTTCAATAAATAGTCTTTATATATTGATACAGATTTAATAATTACAGACCTAAGTTGACAGATTTGACTCCATATAAAAATAGGCCAAAAAACCGGCCACGCTGCAAAACTTAAAAGGTGACCGAATTGATCAAATTATAACACCGATCAAGCGTAATGCCGTCTTTGGTCGTCAGTTTTGGAAATAGGTATATCAAAACGGTCACGGCACGCGGCTGATTCGTCAAGCTGTTACTATCGGGTTGAAGGCTTCGAAAAACTAGAAGAACATGGTAAGTAGAGGGGCGAGGTGCCGCGCGGGGGACGGAGGAGAACGGCCGCGGGAGGGAGAGTGAGGGGTTGAGTGAACGTAGCTCTATTACGTGCCGCTGGACGCAATATCGAGAGTACCGTCCGCGTCATAGTAAATCGGCCGTAACCTGTGTCCCGGCCGGGGCTTACAAAGACGAATGTACAAAATATGTTTTTTAATTGTTGGATCACCGCGTAGACACTTTTGTGTACAACTTAAATGGCTCAACCGGTTTATTACGACTGTATCACAGACAACTAACATGAAATGGCAGCTCGGTGTTGCGTTCCGTACTATAACTGAGATTACCGTAGGCTCAATGCCCTCCATCCCAATCCCATTTTCTTCCTTTAGTGTCGACAAAGCACCACTAATTCTTCTGATATTGATCTATCGCTCGTATGCTTAGCTATAAAAAATAGTTTGTACATTGACAACACGTGAAAAATGCATGTGTGCGTATTTCTTCTTGGCTTTTTCCCATATTACCATGCTCTACTATTACTAAGCATTAGTACTAAGTTGTATTTAATGTACCTGCTACTTGCACACATGCACAGGGGAATTTTTGGTTTAAAGATAAGTAAATAAAAATTATACCTTCTCATGTACATCGTGGCCGATTTTATTAGCTTATACAAGTAGGCTGTTGTAAAGACAAATCTCTCTCTAATGCGGGGTTAAATGTCTGTCTGACAAAATGTGCTTGAACTCAATGATATCTTGTATTTGCTTGAATTACTTATGCAACATGTACCTACGTTAATCCGGAATGATATATTTGACTGAATTACTTTTAAAACATGTCTGTTAATCCGAACTTTATTATTCCATATTGTACAGTATATCCTATTAAGTCTCATAACGTTAGTTTTTTTTGGTAACCGCTTAAATGCCAGTTGTAGATGATTTATTGTTTTTTTTAATATAATCATGTTTGACCATTCTATGTCTAGGTACATATCCTAGTATATATTTATACTGCCGCGGGTTAAGAATAAATATTTGCAATATGAATAACGGTAGGTACAGTCAAGCTAAAAGTTTATTCGTTTTCCCTGTGGCTGCGTTTCTATGCGAATAATCAATGAGCTTAAAGAGGATTATTAAGCAATATGAGAAAACTAAAAAATAATAAATCAAATGTACTTATACGCATAAAATATGCCAATCTAAATGCGGACTTTACGAGAAAGCTTAAAAAATAACATTTTTAATTGTGTGTAATTGAATTTGAATGTAATATTTGGGAAATAAAAAAATCGCTCGTAATTTTTATGATGCTCCCAATGCGGTGGGTGTGCTGTTAAATTTTTACGACAATATTCGT
Organism: Amorpha juglandis; assembly: GCA_949126905.1. Lineage (NCBI taxonomy): Eukaryota > Metazoa > Arthropoda > Insecta > Lepidoptera > Sphingidae > Amorpha > Amorpha juglandis. Next base: position 6,079,223 of record OX421368.1, read on the forward strand.
CGTAGCGAGTCGTCGCGGTGAGTCACGAAGATCGTTGAACCCTCAAGAGCGGCCATCTTGCAGCCTGCAGCCCTCGATTCCTTCCCAACCCTTCTTGCGCCAGCCCTAATAAGAATCGACATGGAATTGTATTATAATAAAATAGTTTAGGAACTACACAGGGTTAAATACAATATCAATAATAATATCAGCGCTTTATTATGTTGTAATGTCTCACTGGTGGGCACGAGCCATCACTAATGCATCCTGGTAGAATTGTACTATACCGTCCTTGTTCTCGAAATTCTTATGGTGAATTCTCAAGTACGCAAGTTTCTTCACAACGTTTTCTTAGCGAACGATAATTAGTAGTGAATGAATACACAAGTAACTTCGAAAAAGTGAGTTTAGCTAGTGTGCCCAGGGGCCTAGCAACGAACCCCCGACCTCTGACTCGGCAGTCGGCTACACTTCCCGTAAGCCTATCGCGCTCCTCTTGTTACATACGCAAATTGAATAATAGCTACCCCTAATTTAGCGGGTATGTGTATAGGTACTACTTAGCTTATTTTATCTCGTATAAAAAAATGCAACACACGGCGCTGAGAACTCTTTTTTTTTTAATTTGTTAAATTGTGATGTATATTCTGACTTATTTTATAAACAACAGTTTCGTAAACATGCGAATTTAGAAATATTTAAATTATTTTATACCTTTGGAAGTTATCCTGTATAAAGAGCACTATTATCTAGGGTTATTATAAACTTTTAAAAAGGCTAGTTAACTTATGTATATGTACTATATTGACTTATTTAATCAACACTTAGAAAACACTTATTAAGATAGATTAATTATTTCACAATAACTGTGCAGTTAATTATGTTGTCTTTACCTTTAGGTATATTTTAAAAACTGTATTGCTAATGCATGTATAATGTATGCATTTTTTTATATCGGCGATATGCCACGTCTTATTATGATAAAGAAAGACACATTTTTTAGACAAAAAAAATTATACATCGGTATGGTTTGAATGTAGACATAGGTAAGTTAACAACGTAAAATAATAAACATCGCAACGTGTTTAGTGCTTCTTATCTTACTTTTTTAATACACATGTAACTTTTTTCGCAAAACAATTAGCTTTTTGTGTGAATCGTAGTGTACCTTTATAAATCATTTTTGTTGGATAAAAATCATAGAAAATGTAAATTCGAATGGTAGTTTTCGCGGCCACTTTGCGGTTACACTATTTTATGGCATTGTAAACTTCAGCAATCATTGTAAAACGAAACAATTCACCACTACGAGGTTTTTTGTTGCGTCATTCAGACACAATAAAACTGCGATTGTATATTTTGTACACGTGAAACGTTTTCTAATGCATTTCTCTGTTGATAGGGATTAAAGAGTATGTCTTTTGTCAGACATACGAGGGGACTGTGGGAATTGTGTGAACGATTAACTGGCAATTGCTTTGATTTGACATTTGAAGAGTCAAATAAATCACTGTATAAGCTTTCTGTACATCTGCGTTGTTTCCTCATTCATAAATACATTCAGGTATATATTTGTATAATGGTAAACACTGTACACCTGAGAAACTCATGTGTCATTCCTTCGAATCATTAGACTCTAACCAAAATTATCATTACTCGGCCTGATAAGTGGTCAGAATGGTATTGATATTGGCGAAGTTTATGTAGATACTTAGAAACGTATGCTCCGACTTCACAGTATACCTGTTGGCAATGTTATCAATATTTTAAACGGACCATAAAGTCACTGTGCAGGCTTTGTGGACGAATTTGTTTATGTTACCATGAATAACTATTAATTTATCGAATATACAAGTGGATAGAGATTGGTGTTTGCTCGAATATAGTAATAAAATTGTATATTGGTGCTTAAATGAAATAAATACACTCGTACAGTACAGACACGATTATGTAGACTCCACCAATCCTCTAATAGTGGTGAAAGCTGTCTATACTTTATTTTATTCTATCTGCATGTCATAGATTTTATTATTTTTGGAGAATTGGAAGAAGCTGGTACTGCGACATTCATCTCCGACACAACATGCGACAGAAATTAGTCGCATGTTGTTGTTTAATTTTTATATCGGTAATATTCCGCGATGAATTTCTATTACAAGTTAAGTAGAAAATAAAGCAGCCTCCCACAATATGTAAAAAATATATTTGCATAAGTAATGGTGATCCAAGCCAAGGAAATTTTCCATTCCGTTCTGCGATTTTGTGTTGAGAAATCCCGGGAATAGAGAAGCTAACAAAGTCATGAAATTCACCGAAATGTTTTTTGCCAGATATTGGATCCATTTAGAAAAAATAACTAAATATGCGAGTTTAAATACATAAAACGTAGTTATTTAAAAATATAAATAATATAAAAAATTATATTCCCATAATGTATTTTACTCGAGTCCCGGGAATGTGAATGAATAAACCGAAATAAACATGCGACTTACTACGAGTGAAAATGATGATGTCATTTAATTACTAGTACATTTTACCACTGATTTTACTAGGTATATCATAAAGTAGACTTGCGTCATCAAAAACGTTTTCTACTAAACACAATTATTTGAAACAAATAAAAAATAATTCAAATCTCATCGAATCTCGGGTCATTATTACGCAGTCAGCATCGGCTCGGCGTGCGGCGCGGCGGACGGCGACACGTCATCATGTTGATGGGAGGTAAAAAAAAAACGATTGTTATTACGCAATTGGAAACAACATTGGTGTTCATCCGATGTAATTGCTGAGATAATAGGTCTGCCGGTATACTCGTGTAGTTTTATAAGATTTTTGTAGATATATATACGCAAATTAGCGGTTTTATGGTTAGAAACGCCACGTCGCAACGCCGCGCCGCGCCGTCGCACAATTTATTTTTGTTTAAGCTGAATTTCAGATTTGACATAATTTTACATAATTTTTTAATACTTGCATCATATATTTTTATTTAGCTTTTATTGTGGCAAATTATTATGATGCAACGGTTCCTGAGACACAATATACTATAGGTTGCCTAGAACATTCTAATTGTGGGAAAATAGTCAAATACACGTATTCCAGTTGAAACGGCGACTGCAAGTTTCAATATGGTTTTTATTATGTTCAGAAAGTGATATTGAGATATCTTGAATCGAATCTCCTCTGCATTTGTAATCATTGTATTAAGACAGGTGCCGACCTGCCGCATTCTTGCACCAAGAAGACGTGGGTGGTAGATCCAAATTTTAATGTAGCGCGCTTATTTTTCGTCGGAATTACATCGGTTATACATTAAATGATAGCCTTTATTTTTGTTCAAACTGTTGGCGAGTAAAAACGGCAAAATTTTGATTCTGCCGCCTTCTGATGCAAGTTCTTCAAATGATTGTGGGGTTCGTAATTTTTTTCCACGTTTGATTGATCAAGTGAGTCGTCATCCGTTATAGACACCTGCGCCATTTGATTTTAGTAGTAAACGATTTCCTATGTTTATGCGAATATAATACATTCAAATAAAACTATTTTAAACGGTTTTATCGCGGTTAATTTTTGATTTTGTTCCAATGTTTTGAGAGCTTTTTAGCCTTCGTGGTCACGGGACAGACTGAGATGTAGGCCCGAAAAGTAAATGTTAGATTGACTGCCTTCAGATTAAAAATATTGTAAGTATAATGTTTAAAGATTTTGGGTAACTTATTGATAATAATAATAAGACTGAAGTCAACTATCTTATAAAATGGTAGCGTCACTATCGTACGGCGTCATTGGCTCCTTTGGTGCGGTGGCGTTACTGACAAACCATAGTTTCCATATAAGTTCATATCTATTATAAAGTAAATAACTTCTAAGAAGAAAAACTAGAGCGAGATGGCTATATTCAAACATAGTACCTCCAACAGAAATTCTACTTAATTACTTCGTAGAATTTACTGTTTATCCCCAAAACGCGTACATGTTATCTACATCAGCAACATTACTCTAACTATATATCACTAACTAGCCCTCAGATATTCGTGTTCCCATATACAGCGTCACTTCCCTGGAACACATCATGTTTTTCCGTGGGAACATTGTCACTCACTTCCGCGTCATCACGTTCATCCAATAAACTTTCTAATGCACCTGCAACCGGGCTTTTGTTTAGTCTATAGCACTCTAATATAATGCAGGTGAAAAGATACATTTATTGTGCTAATGCGTAGGTATTGTCGCCAACAAAGTTCGGATGGGTAATGTCAACGAAAATAAATGTAACGTCTTTTGTTCGTACAAATTGACTTGACTGATCATAGAGCCAACACCCTGTGTATAACTTCAAAACACAATAGACTGGTTATTTGTAACTAAATTTAAAGGTTAATCAAGGTATTTACCATTATTAAATAATGTTAATATCTTCAAGAATTCCAATACTATGTAGTAACCTCGAAATATGTCAGCTACTAGTAGCTAGTATTTCTGCCGCCAAAGCACTGCTAAGCACTGTTGTGTTTCGGTTTGTAGGACATTAAAGCCAATGAAATTGCTGGGCATTATGAGACTTAATATCTTATGTCTCGACGACGGTGACGGGGTGACGAGCGCAGTTCAGTGCCATGCAATGTTTTGTTATTCAAAGTTCTGTGTGGTGTTGCATCTGTTTATGGGTAGGTGTAGCGCTTACCATCAGACGAGCGCCTTGCTCGTCTCGTCATTTAATAAAATAAAAATATCAAATAAAAAAAGCTACATCGTATTAGTTTGTACTCATCTTTGCCTTTGGTGCTATATGCCATAGTCACGTTGAATAATGAAGCACATACGTTATTATGGATTCTAAGTGGTAGAGCCACGCAGAAGATACTTTTGTCTACAGCATTAATAGACTGCCACGACCTGGTAGTACCACTGTCACAGAAAACGGCCGTGAAGTAGTAGCTAAATGTTGCGTTTTGTACTATAAGTGTCAATTATATCCCAATCCCCATTCCCTTCCTCATATCCCTTCTCCTTTAATGTTGTCAAGACTTCCTTCTCGTATTGTAGGTGTTCGTAGGCAATGAAGATCACTTAACATCAGGTGACCCCCTTGCTCCGTTCGTTCCTGTAATAAATAAAAAAAACGAATAATTAAGTAGAAATAATAAGAATAATTCGTGGCTATATAATATATTATGAATTTAGTAGATAGTAACTCGCTAAATGGTTTATTTCACTGTTTAAGAATTCATATGCATATAGAAACAAAAGGATATTAGGTATAAAGTAATAATTCATTTTCATAACTTCCTTATTTACTTGTTAGTCAATGTCTTAGCCCGAAAAAAAAACATATAAATATTACGTCATTTTTATGTGATTCGTGGAACTAAATAGAGGTCAGATAGTTAATAGGTGGTAGGTCCCTCGTATGCAAGGGGCCGTCTGGGTAGATACCACCGCTTTATCTATTGCCGCCAAGCAGTAGTGTGTGGGCACTGTTGTGTTCCGATTTTAAGGACATTGAAGCCAGTGAAAATACTTAGCATTATGAGACTGAACACCTTATGTCTCGGGGTGATGAGCATAGTCCGATGCAAATAATTGCTTTGTAATAATAAGTTGTGTGTGGTGTTGATTTTGTTTATGGGCAGGCGTGGCGTTACCATCAGGCGAGCGAGCTGCTCGTTTGAATAACAAATAAAAAAGTTATCACTTTAAAATATCAACCTCAAATCCCAAATCTCGGTGCATTTTCTGTTTACCGTTGCAAAGTTTGCATCTTACTCAATCAGATCTTAACCAAATTTATATGGGACCACCAGAGTAACCCCATCGAACATAATAATCATATCAATCTGCCCACATTTGGCGGAGAAAAAATCTATTAGTGAAAACTTTTGAATGGCTTTCTTATACTTACATTTCGGTAACATTTCATTTTTCAGAAAAAAGCAAAATAGAGACGCATTCAGAATCTCCTCCTTTTTAAATCGGTTGAAAAACTAGTACACACTGGTGGAATACTGGGAAATTTATTTCGTAACATCGTGAGATACATGAGAAATGAAAATTGCTTACTGTTTGTGTGATGATTCAGTCAATTTCCAATAAAATGAATCATTGCTAAGTTATGTATCAGTGATGACAAATGCGAAGAGTTCTTATGAACTTTCATATCATGAGTAGGCTTAGGACTATTAATTAGCTGCCCAGGACTTATAGACTAGGTTTTCTGGCGAGAGACAGAAACTTTACTATATCTTTACATAGTATAAAATGAAGTCACTTTCGCTTCTTTTTTTCTTTTGACTTTTAAACTAATAACGGATTCTAATGCAGTTTTCAGCAATAGATAAAGTGAATTATGAGAAAGGTTTATTTTTATATCACGCTTTGACCCATGAGAGTAGGGTAGTAACATGCAGGTGAAACTGCGAGGGACAGCTAGTAATATTATAAATGCGAACATGAAATTGTTTGTTACACTTTTACGACTAAATGGTTGAACCGATTTTGATGGTACAGAGATTGACTGGAGACGGTTATATACTTATTTTTAGCCCGATATGTATTATCCCGGAAAAATCTGTTCACACGGGCGGAGCCGCGAGTAAAAGCTAGTATTATATTACATCGTGAGTTCCTACATAAAAGACCAGCAAAGTGCGAGTCGGACTCATTTTTATATTTTTCGGTTTTTATTTTCGTTAAAAAGGTTTTACTCTACTATTTTTAATGACAGAGTTATCAAATCGGTAGGTAATTGACGAAGTTTGAATCTTTTATTACAGATTTTACCCTCTGAGGAGCGGAATTTCTTTTTGTACTTTAAATGGGACCAGTATTTACCCGCAGTAAATATCCCAAATAAATAAAATATATCATGTAATAATTATACCTATCCAATACAAAATGAATAATCTAAATCGGTCCACATTTGGGGTAGTTATGCGTGAACATATATAAAAAAACGTATATACAGAACCTCTGTGTTTTTTTCGTCGGTTAAAAACCGAATTACCGGGACTCTTTCGATCCGTTGACATTATAAAAATACAAAATATAGTCCCACACACATAATAACCAACGAATTTTTGTTGTCGTTTAAAAGTCATTTAGAGCCAAGTCACCGCCTCCATTAGGTATTTTTCCACTGTATTCCTTTCCCACCTTTGGTTATTTATCAATGTATGACATGCTCTGTGTGTATTTGTGTAATATTTCTATTACATTTTAATTTACAACGCACATTTGGCGCAAGTTGCGTAGTGAGTTCAATGACCCGCGTAGTGACCTTGCCCCTGACAGCGCGGATCACTTCTCGAACATCTATTCAAACCGAATGGCATTTGAGTTGTAAATTATTAAAAACTTGATTTATTTACCCTTCATGTATTCACAACATAATAATATTAATATATTTTACTCAAGCACATAATCATTTGTGTATACATTAATTCAACTTAATATAATATTTAATCCATCAAAGTCATTATCTTAATTTAAGTGGTAGAGCCACGCCGTAGATAGTTTTGTCTACAGCATGAATAGGCCGGCTCAACTGGGTCGCTACCACTGTTTCACAAAATGCGAATTGAGATATTCCCACGATTGGTCCCACGGCACTGCTATCATGCCTAATAATATATCCTTACTTTGATTTTTATCTAACGATTTTTTATTGAGACTTCAACGTTTTTTTTTTCGATGTTGAGGTTTTCTATACTCAAACACCACTTATTTTGTTAACTGGTCATATAATTAAATATTATTTTATCAACTTACATTGATATACTACACCGTAATATAAATAAAAATATTTGTAGATTTATTTTAACAGACTTCACGGATGTTCTATTTATAAATATAATATTTAATTAACTATATTAATATATACAAAAGAACATTGGCAGATTTAAACTAGCTTGAATATTCATTTTATTGTTTGTCCATCCTCCGCGCCGTAAGAATCTGCGGATTTCCTTTAAAATGGCAGTTATCGGTCATACGTCAGTTCCGTTGGAAAAAATGGCAAAAACCTTAATCTTTTGCTTGCTTATCTTGGTGTCTTGGTTGATTTGTACTTAGTAGCAACTAGCAATCGTCGTCTTTCCGGCCATGGGCGCCGGCAGGATTATTTACAGGGAGGCGCAACTACATCAATTTATGATTATATTGTCAATTATTAAGATACTACCTACTAATATTAAAAATGTGAAAGTTTGTTTGTTTAGATGTTTGGATGTTTGTCCGTCAATCACGCTGAAACTACTGAACGGATTTTGATAAAATTTGGTATACAGATAGGGTATGAGCTGACTTGGGTGATAGGTTACTTTTTATCCTGGAAATCCCGGAAAAAGCAGACCACGCGGGCGAAGCCGCGAGCAAAACCTAGTATAATATATATCAGTGCCTGTTCGGCAACAGCCTTAAGTTCCTAACTGTGGCTTTAATAATAAAAAACGTTTTAAAAATTATATCTTTTTCTGTGTTTTTTCAATGCCAAATTGCACCCACTTGCTCACCACTCTCACCTCTCGGCGCCCATTTACTCAGCAATAACGGGGAAAACTGAATCAAATGTATACAATTAATATGTAGTTGTATAGTTGTTTGTGGTCAGTTGATTTAGTTTTGCGCCGTTATTGCCCGGAATATTCTTGAAAAATTTGTATATGCTAAGGAACACACCATATAATTAACATAAGCTCACGACTGTATCGGCGAAAGAGTAGGCAGAGGTGCAATTAGTACACGCACGGTATAATGAGCTGAGCTTACTTCCGTCCCTTAGATAGTTCGCGAGACTATCAACATATCTGGCACAAGTTCTAAACCCGAGAAACCGAGTGTTTGTTCAACTGGGAAACACAATTTGTAATTGCCTTACCTGGGATTGAACCCAAAATTTCACTGGTTTCTCAATCTAAACACACAGTCGTTAGTAACTAGACCAATGAAGCGATAAAGAAAGAATACAATGAACTAATAAAAATTGATACAGTATATATAATCCCTAGAACAAAGTACATAGCTTTACGTTTCCGTCAGTTATGCTTGTTTAGTACTTTGACTATTTTCGCAGTTAACATGACTCGGCACCTTACTGCGTGCTAATGGGGAAATAAATGTGCAAAACACGATCCATATTTTCTGCTACCAGGCTTATTTCGTATTTATTTGCCATTTGCATTAATCCCGATACTTCAACCCTCCGAAATATCAGCAAATGTTTCATCGTAATAAGTTGGTAACTGAAAGTTTCATAGTTAGAAAAATCCTGGGCTTAGTCATGTGATTTTGGCTAGTCACGATTACAAAGAGTACTCTAAAACTTTTGTTAGTATTAAATTCGTTACATTGCTGATACACGTGGCTCTAAACAAGGCTTTACAGCGACTCTACCCAACCGACCTTTTTAAATATAACCGTTCCATTTTGGTAGAGCACAATCTGATCTCGTTTACCAAGCGTTCCGTGTTGTCGAGGTACACACGCTTCCTTCCACGAATTCGTAATTTTGAACGTTACTATATCACAGGTTTATGAGTATACGTGAGTCAGAATATGTGTAACCTGCTTGGCAACTTCCACAAGCTCGGTTCCGTTGAGCTCATATAAAATTACATAATAATTTTCGAGACGGTTATTCAATTCGCACTTGTGATCATTCCATTCTTTGCGATTCCGATAATAAAGTATTAAAAATTACATCGACAGTCGTGCAAAGAGTGCGTGATGAATTTATAGCAAGTAAAGTATTATATTTCAGCCGACGTTCCCAACATAGTAACGTTTGTGAAATGAACACGATCGCGCAAACACCAGACGAACCGCTTCTTGCCGCGAGATTACAGACGTGACTTAACTCCACTTAGTGTTTTCTAGATATTGCATCCAATGACAGTACGCGGGCTAGAGAAATGATTGAAAATTCGCTTCCGAGTAGCGTGAAATGAGAGGAGGGTGGTAGCGGCGCGGCGCCGAGCGGCCGCGCGGCCGGGCGGCTCGGCTGCCGGCCCGGGCGCATTCCTCCTGACCACAGCCCTGTGTTTAGGAGTCACTGGCTTCCACTCCGCTCGTTTCTCGTGTCATGTTCGCATTGATGAACTCCTTGCACTATTTATTGTATGTACTTTTTAACAGATTTAAAAAAGGAGGTTATATACTCCAGAGTTAGTTCTGAAATGCATTTTTAATGTAGTAAAATGTAGCATTGTACCCACTAGGCAGTACGGTCAGCATTCCAGAGGCAATTAAGATATGCATATCACAAAACTTGCGTTTTGTTCTCTCTCCCTAAAGGGAACCGGTATTATTTTATGTGCATGAATAATGTCCTTATAAAATATACTAACGAGATATTTAAAGTATTTATTGCCCATATCACAATAACAGCGATCAATTAACGGCCAAGCAATAAATTGTTGTCTATTACAGTACATTAGTTTCCGATACAAATCATTTGAAGGCCGCAATGAATGTATTCTAAGCAATAAGAAAATCTTGCGATGTGGCGCATCATGCGTTTGTGTAGTATAGTTGTCACACTGTGAACTTGCTGACATCCATTTTATTGTACTTAGAATAAATTGATGTGGGCACAGGAAACGCGGCAAAGTTGGACACACGCTATTACAATTAAGTGGCCGACAAGACACCGATAGCTACTGTAATTATCGTCACGCAAGTCGGATCATATCGTGGACCGGCTTTCTAACAAACGCATTTGGAAGATCCAAACGAATCCCACGGGGCAAACGTGATGAGTAATGTACTGTCGGAGGCCGTCCTGGCGCGGGCACGGTGCCTTGCCGCCATATTTACACGCAATCATCAAAATATAAATCTATTGTGTTTCTGAATGAACTTATCCTATCATTGAGTACATATTATGTCATTTTGGTGGTTTAATTTGTGTTGATATATTTGATAAAGTAACATATTTGTAAAATAGTATGTACATTTATAAAATAAAAAAAACTGTAAAGTTACACCATAAGCATCACAATAAACTTTTGTAATAATCATTTTATAGATATTATTTTGAAGAAATAAGCCGGTCAATTGTAAGGACCCTGCCCACCATAAGAACCATGTTCATATTTTATGTTTTTTTTACTTGTTATATCTCTACAATTTTGAGCTAATTCATAAATAAGAAACATAAAAAGTTGGTTGCATAATAAGTATAGTCTTTCTAACCTGGAAAAAATAAAATACTATCAACTTATATAGCTGACTGTACTTTTATTAGAATCTGTCTAATTAAGTGGACTTTGGAACAGACAGGTTGTAATTAGCCGTACCGTAAGTACAAAATGAATATATTTTAAATTTGAATACCTAAGTCCTACAGCTCGGTCACCTTCGGTCGGATATTCGTCCCAAGTACTACGTTTCTGCTAAACTGAGTAGCCATGCGTTTTGATTTGGATCAGACCGGTTGATTCTGTCGATTTATTAACTCCTTGAAAAAAAGGGTGCGGTACCGTAGCACCTAAACGAATGGACCGACTTCAATGCGGTTTATTTTAAAGGTTATTTGTTTAAAGTTGCTTTACTTTGCAAACAAAAATTTAAATTTCACTTAAATAAGAATGGAACTAATAAATAAAGTACATTTTTTAAATGCTTCTACGAATACAGTAAGTACCTATTTAAAAGAGAAAGGTTAGGTGACACGACTGATCATAGATGTATCAATATTAATAAAATGGTAATAAAACCTCTATAAAAGCATAATCTCTACGGCGCGACGTAAACTAATAGGTACGCAATTTTATTCAACTAATAAATTTAAATCTAATTTTGTGTAAATTTTAAGATATTGGTATACCACGTCGTAAAAAATCCCGAAGTTAATTAGAAAAAATACATCACTTTTAAACAGTTGAACATAATATTTTCTTCGAACATAACCCTGGGCTCAATTAAATAGATGTTTGTTTATTTGTATCGATGTAACCGCGACTTTACTGATTTTTTTCTAATTACGCGAAGTTATATTTTTTCTAAGTAATCTTGGGGATTTTTAGCGATTTATATCTTAAAATTTACAAAATAACAGATTTAAATGTATTAGTTAACTCAAAAGACATTTGATTATTTACATTGCCAGCAGCTTCTAGAGACAAGAACATTTACAACTGGGGAAGCCATAAGTAACGCACTACGGATGTCATTAAGTGGGTCCTATCACGCGAGCTGTTGGGCTTGATGCCAATAATAAGTATGGGAAAAACACTGGAAAGCACGGAAATTTTTCCCAGTCTCCACAAGATCAATATACTACCTATACAACTCTAGATTTTATTTCCACGTTGTTTAACATAATATTGCGCTATTGTTACCAGATACTCCGCTCCCAAAGAATATAATTTGTGAGTTGTCCGTATTTGCAGTTAGGAGTAAAACGTGGCCACGTGAGCGAAATAGGTTCTATCGAAAAATGTTATAATTATAAAAAATGTCCTTATTTTGTAATGAAAACATGGCAAGCCTACATCTTATACGCAGTACCTACCTACTGGCTATTTGAAATATTTGCAGCACAAACATATATAGAAAACGCCAATTCCAGAGTTTGCTACGACGCGACGACGCAGAGACTTTGCCATTCGCGGTAAGTTATGATTCCTGGAACTCGTCAGGTATTCACTGGTTGCTTATTATATCACCATACAGGTTGGACCCAACCGACCAGCCCGGACGGTTTTCAGACTTAATGTTACAGTTTCAACTTTATTTCCATTGAAATTAATTGATTACTTAGTTAACATGAAATAAATCATTTTTAGGCAGTTTCTTATATTCTATTTACAGATTCGCTTACTATCAACAGTGTTTTGACAGATCTTCCATACAAAATGTGTCAAAAATTTACTGTCAGCACAGACTGTCAGTAAACAAATCTATCGATAAACATAATATTGGGAACGGCCACACCAAATATTTACAGAGGATATGTAGCTAATTTGGTACAAGTTAATAATTCGAGTCGGTCAAATAAAAGCATACATTTGAATAGTAATTACGGCAAAAACTAAATGTCAATAGTACCATGAGCACAGGTATGAAACAAATTAGAAATTGTTTCACTATGAGCTTATCATTTGATCGTAGCAAGCGGCAAGCCTCCGAAACTAATGATTCCAATGGTTAATGAACGCTACCCTATACCTATTGTTAAATATCCTGTGGCTACACATGTACACATTGATTAAAATCTGCATGTTAATTTGATTATTGCCCATAAATATAAATTTTATACGTAACTAGCGACCCGCGCCGCCTTCGCACGGGTAAAAATATGTTTGTTACGACATCACATTACAAAACTTTGAATTTTTCGGCCTTTCTGTACTATAATATGTATGTTTTATACATATAAACCTTCCTCTTGAATCACTCTATCTATTGCTGAAAACTGCATTAAAATCCGTTAAATTGTTTAAAAGATCTAATCGAACAGACAGCGGAAGCGACTTCATTTTATACTATGTAAAGATGCTTATTTTGTCGACGATTGATGCACTTATAGCTAGTTGTACAGTATAGCTACTAAGGTAGAGCCAGGCGGAATCCAAACAAAGTCTAGGACCAACTTTTGCGCACATTAACAAACAAATTGCGCTGCAATTAATTAATAACTGATGAAAACCTATTAATTTTGAAACAAATGATTATATAACATTTCAATACACGCAATCTGCACAAATGCTGGCAATTATAAGCCATTAAAATTAGTTGACCGTTGTAAAATCCGTATATTGAAGTGAATCTGTATAATCCGCTTACAATCTCGATCACCTTGACATCCAGCCCCCGGTAAAGCATTCAGTTCACACAGGAACTATTGACGGCGTTTCAATCGTACCCCGTCATTAGAAACGTTATAAAACACAGAGGGGTATGCTGCGTGGGCAGGCGGCGTGACGCGTACCTCAGGGGCCGGGGGAGTCAATGAAACATCGCTGTGACAACGGCGACACGCATCCGTGCCTCGCAAATTGTTGCTTGCCTACCACCGAAGTTACGCAACTATAAAATTGTCGCTAGCATTACGTACAGACACACTATGTGAATAAAATAAATGCCCCCGTCATGCTATTTCCTGGGAGTCGATGTTGTGAAAGAATTTCGTCGCGTTGCAACATTGCATCGCCTTCGCAGTTGCGACGATTGTTCATTTCAATGAAAAACCATATGAGTTGCATTAAATAAAATGATAAAAATATTTTAGTTGATTGTAATATCAAGATGTTTAGATTGTTTAATATAAATATAATGCTACTTATCTTTTTTTACTATTTGTGTCTACGTTTTAAATTAATTATATTCTTTTTCACGTTTGGCCGACCGAGTTCCGTTCGAAACAAACGAGGTAAAACGTCTAACTCATGCTTTAACTAGATTTATGATTCATAATAATTATAGTTATATTTAGATAAATAATGGAAATATTATATAAAAAAGATAAAAACTGGAGAACAAAGGCAAAATGAACGATTACGATTTGAACTATAACAGTTCTAGCACGACAAATTAGCCCTCTACCAATAAGCCCTACTCTCTTACAAAAGCAGAGATAGTGAGTGCTTGTAAAAATTCATAAAAAATATTTTATTCGGAAATGAACCCAGCTAGGTCGGTTTTTCACCCTTGCTACATAACTTAATGGAATACAACCGCTTACAAAAAATCTAAAATATAGCGCGTTTAATCGCCTATATACGAGTCATATAATTTCTTAGGAAACCTTAAAAAGATCCATTATTAAACCTGGATAGCAACCACTTGTTAAACAACCCGCTATAGTGGCTCGTTCAGCTGAGCTACGTTCCGGGGTAAACCAGTGTATATCCAGTAACTTCAGGCCGACATAATTCTGCCGACCGTCGAGAAGCGCACTGTCTCTTGACGGTCGACATAACATTTGGACTGCACATTTCTAAGCATCGCGGCCCATAAATCGATATGCCGCACCAAGAATTTAAAAAATGTTCCGCACAACGATTCAAATCATGCTCTTCGCCAATCTTCGTTTTCACGATTTAATGCGAATATATATAAATAATGTCCAGCTTTCCAGGCTTCATCATGCGTTTAAGAGAAGACTTGCCGAAGCGCATAACTTAAGTCGTACTATACGTACCTATTTCCATATTATATCATAGACGTTTTTTATTCGACAGTACGTAGGTGTTAAATGCTGATAGGTACAGTCGAGTACATATTACATTTCAATATTAATAATGAGTTATTTATTAAATTTTTGTTGCCACAAAACCATATAGCAAAATCTTATAACCCTACACATGGCAATCCCTTATGTGAACTCAATACTTATTTAGGTGCATAGGCAGTGGTGGATACAATACTAAATGTCTAGGAGCTTCCTTGTATGTACATAAATAAGTTACAGTCATCCAATTGTAATAATTGTACATTAATTCTAACTAATATAGTTTGGTTGCTTCATTAATTACTTATTTATGTAATATTCAAATAGGTAAATCTTTTTGTATTCGACTGTATCTACTTCAAAAAATCGAGGTTGTAGCCATCAAAATTTGAATGAAGTCAAACACCTGTCACGCAATTTGTTAAAAAAGGGGAACGGTATAGTGAACCTCTGTGCAACGGCACTTTTTTGTCGTTAAAAAAGTAATGAGCGATTATTTTTTATTTAAAAAAAAATTGTAAGCGGCGTAAAACTTGACACTGGCATAATGTCTAACACATACAATTTAAAAAAAGGTACAGCCATTATCAAATAGAACCACTTCATCGGTTTGATGATTTTTAAAGGTATTTCACGGGTATTTATTATTAAAAACTCTACAGACGACTCTTGATAGGTGAAAAGAAAACTAAAAATCAGCTAAACAATTTTCAAGCTTATTATTTCAGTGTCGTAGAATTTTAGAAATGTCAATATGACTACCTTTTTAAATAATTACCTCATTGGTCTATTGACAGTGTACTAACGCTGAGAACTGTGGTGTGTTCTTGGGTTCAATTCCCAGGTCGGGCAAACACAATTCGTGTTTAAATTTTCGATTCGGTAAATCACATATTGCCATTGAAAATGAAAATACACTAAAACGTCAATACGTGGACATCTATACGGTAGAGCGTTTTAAATTTCTTTTCTGATAAAAAATCGTAATAATTATATTAGGGAACAAAAAATATGATTCGATAAAGTGTAAGTTTTACTGATAATAAATATATAATAAATAATCCATTAGATAGACTTAAATGAATTTTATCGTAGAATGAAAATTTTAAAACACTCGACTCTACCGTAACGTTCACGTATTGGCGCTTTAGTATGTTTCAATTTGTGTGCACTATGGCTATAGGTTCACCTATCACACCATGGGACAGAAATAAGGTCGTGGAAATTTGGGTCCACTTAAGCAATGTAAAAGACAAAATTAAGTCGGTTTTAATTTAGGCAATAGGTTTTATTTTATAAATTTTTTTGTATTCGTTATGGTGCACTTATATACTTGGGTGGTCACATTTATATTTGAGAGGGATGAATCGTAAGGGGTTCATGGGGATGAAAGACTAAATCTTTGATATTTATGCACCGATTGATGATACTTTCACTAATAACAGTAAAATAATATTTTATAAAAATAGTACCTACTCAAAACACACAAAAGACATAAAATTAAAAATGGTTCCATCTGTATGTTATAAATGGCATTATATTTTGTCAAAAGATACTTATATGATCCGCTGCACTAATGCACTTAATTTAAGTATCTAGGTATAATCTGTCAATTAAGTTCTAGATAAATCATACGTCGCTTGTGTGATAAATGATAATGTGGGAATTCTGGTCACCATGAACCGTTCGCCCATTAACACGGTCAGTTGATTAAATGGAACATAATACCTACAATGTTACCGTTCGGTCCTTACCGCTAGACCGAAGGTCCTTTACAATGGCATTTACTTAATTAAAACGACTTTGTTCTTGTTACTTCAACTGGACTGTGTGAAATAAAATGAATCAATATTTGCAATAAAAAATGGTGTGTAGGTAAGTAAATTGAACACTCAAATAAAAAGGCTATTTGTAATTCAACGTCCGTAATAAAGGAGCACTCATTCAAGCGGACCCTGGCACTAAGCCGGGGTAACGCTTAGCAGAAAGAAAAGCAAATCTCTTTATTAAGAAGCTCTCTATTAAGTGTAAATTTCCGATTCGTGATTGGTCCGTTTTCTTTTAACACCAAAAATGAGACCAATGGCAGACCCTATTGAAGATCATAATAATGGCTTTGATCTCAGTAGAAACACATTTGGCACGAAAGATGGGTGATATCTGCTCTAGAGCGGCAATTGAATCCGCATGGGGCAAGCTGAAAATTACAAGTTATTCAGCATAACAAACACAAACATAACAAAAAAAATTCATTATTCTGAGACATCTTCTTGTACCCTAGCCATCCTTATATACTTCTTGTTGGATTTGAATTAGGACTTGTTGTTGATGCTTACCTCACCACTGTGAGCGACTAATGCTTAAGGATTCCACAGCCATGTCCCTTACAACATTCCATAATGGCCTTTACCAATAAAGCGGGTTGCAGTTTACCCTTTTTAAACTTCAACAAAAAAGACAGGTGTTTAAGTTTGATTGACCCCTTGGTCTGTGCGATTGTGCGTGTGTGTATCCGTCTGCAGCATTGCAGCACATAAACGAATGGAGAGACTTGACTGCAATTTTTCTGTTTGAAAGATAGTTTAATTAGTATGGTTCATATCTATGAAGAAAATCTGTTCAGCCATTCAGGTTATAGATTTGTTATTTGAAGTTGGAGGTAATAAATGTATATATATATTTATTTTTGAATATGCTTCAATACCATTTAAAGAACAGGTGGCAAACTCCGAAATCTCAAGCACAATAAGTCGAAGGTTGTAGCAGTGAATGGTCGCTTGAATGAACGTGGTTGTCGCGTCGGTCTGGCTGCCGCCTGCCAGCCGCTTGTCGAGATAATAAACAAACAGCCGATAGAATATTGTGCCCTACTTAACGATACATTTAATTCCAACTAGTGTCCTTCTTAATCGTGAGTATTGGCTCAGAGGCCGGCCGCTCAGTTAATCCACACACGTGCACTCATTCAATGCATTTCTGGCTATCGGCTGTGTTTGAATGCGGTTTTATTTATCAAAGTCGTGTGTGCTCGGTGTTAAAATGATTTTTATAATTTTAATTTTAGATTTATAAGTTAATACTGCAATGTTAACCTTATAAATCGAAAAAAAAACCATAAGCTACATAAGCTCTCAGGCTTATATTGTCGTCGAAGGACAGACTAATGTATCCACGGTTCACTTAACTTATTTCCGTCCCATGATGTGATACGAGGCGATCCTATCGCCGTACGTCCGTGGAACAAATTCTAAACCCGGAAAACTGGTGTTTTCGAATGTAAAACTTAAATAAATACAAATTGTGATGGCCCAATCTGGAATTTGAACCAAAAAGGCCTCACCATATTGCCTTTTAAACTAATAAATACAAGAACCACAGAATTATACCTAGATATTAGATGTTAGATACGGATGTCATTTTGTTTTTTTTTTTATATCATAGACCGGCAAACGAGCAAGTGGGTCACCCGATGGTAAGTGATCTTCACCGCCCAAGTACGCCCAAAATACTAGAAAAATCATAGGCGCGTTGCTGACCTTAAAGGAAAGGGATAATTAACGGAACGGGAAGGGGATTTGGGCCTCCGAATATCTCACTCACCTTATGAAACGCATCACCAAGCCGCTACTTTACGTCGGTTTTCTGTGAGATAGTGGTAACGACCCGGTCGAGGCGGCCCATTCGTGCTGTAGAAAAATTATCTATAGCGTGGCTTTACCACTCAATTGTAATGTTGCTACATAATGAACTTAGGAACATGAGAAAACTGAATACACAAGCCAGCTTGCTGCCATGTATGTGTATTGTAATGTACTACATATTATTATTACTGAATTCCTTTCAAAATAAAAGTAAACCAAACAAATAGGTACCTAATCTTGTTTTTGCTTCATAGAGTTTAAAGGAGGATGTGCCATTTCCTTAAATAACCCATTTTTTTCTTAACTAATTGCTTTGACGTCATTGCCCTAATGCGGCATTAAAAGATTATAGACTGTAAAAATGTTGCTATTATAGCAGATATAAATCATTTAAGTAGTCGGATATGTAGTCTTTAAAGTTGTTACTTACTTATAGTACATGTTAACAGTAGAATTGTAATGACGTAGTACGATTAAAATTATGTGCTTCAGCAATTTTTGGATTTATTATTTAGTAGAATATGCAAACGTTAGGCTGTGAGGCACTCAAAATAAACTTAAGTACATCGTGTACCTACTGTTATAAGAGCTCTGCGTGTATCGCCAGATAAACGAAGATCGTCAAAGTTCGCACACGGATTTTCTTTTTCACGATGTCATTTCGATGTAAATGGACATAAATCCAACCCCAGCTACATGATTGAAGAAAGACCCGGATAATTGATATCTAAAGTTGGTCAAATGTACGTGCGATATTGCCATTTCTTTCTTTAGATTACTTTGAGTGGTGACAATATATCATTGCCTCGGATATAACATGCATTGGAAACTCTATCACTTTAAATGTACGCGACCGAGACAGGGAGACCGCTACGCGTGACGCAAGTCCCAGATCCGACACGTAAGATTTGTATGAAATAGCCGCGCGTCGCGGTGTCCCGTCTCGGTCGCATACTACAAAACAGACGTGTCGCTGTACAATAAAAACAAAAAAGTGCGTTTGTGTGCAATTCACACACGGCAGAAGTGAACCTCAGAATTATTAAAATAAATTAGCAATTTATTATAGATTGCCGTTAGCAATAAGGCCGCCAATTGAACTTCTTTATACTACTCTTAGATGTCTATTGTCTATTTTCAATACTTAATGTTGTGATGTCCAATAAAGTTATAAATAAATAAATTAACCAACGAATTTTAATACGCAAATGCAAAAAAAATACGTAAATAATACACATCGTTAATGACACATTTTCCGAAGGCTTCGTTGTACGCAGGCGCAAAGACACGTGATAGTATACTTGTAATATATCTCATTCTAACACAGACTAAATCTAAACTTATAAAATAATACGTCCTGACTCATTGACCGATTCATCATCGCCTAGCGCAAACTTGATAGCTACAAGCATGAAATTCGGACTGTATATTCATTTTGTTATACAGGGTTAATTTTAAAACACCAGCAACCTCGCAGGACCAGATAGCTGACCCCATACGGAACAACTTTTGTTCTACGAGTTTGTATATAACTCAATATATTTAAAAAAAAATGATTTTACAAGTTTTTGTTGTGTCGTATTTTTCTTCGTAGCGTTCGGCGTGCGCGCGCGACTCAAAGAAGCCGCTCAGCTGGCTCGGGCGATGACCTTCAACGCTAGCCCGGTTCCCCACGCTTCGCGTGTTTGCTTACGTAATCTGCGATGCGTGTAGGTAACATTCAAGACGGAAATTAAATGAATACTTATTTTTGTATGAAAATAAAATCTAACAAATTATCAAAAGTCGTAGAACAAAAGTAGTAGCTTATAACCTTAGGTATCTACCCCTGCGAGGTTGCTGGTGTTTTAAAAATAACCCTGTATAGGCACCCACTAAGAAAGGATTTTAGAAAATTCCACCGCAAAGGGGTCAAAATAGGGGATGATAATATGTATGAAAGTCCGTCATTTTGAAAGTTACATAAACAAAATTTTGTATTTCGGTTATTGACGTAAAACAAATAAATACGTGTTTTAGGAATTTTGGAAATTTTAGTTAATAAGAGATGAAAAAGGAGGTGAAAGTTAAAGCGAAAGTGAGTTTGTTTGTTACGCTTTCACGCCTAAATCACTGAACCGATTTTGATGAATTTATCTACAGGGATAGATGGGACCCTGGAGACGGTTACAGGCTACTTTTATCCCGGAAAATGCTGTTCACGCGGGCGGAGCCGCGAGCAAAGGCTAGTCCTATTTATGAATATGATTGTCTTTGTCGTGATGCATTTTCGTTTCATCGAGTTTCAAATCACAACGACTCAAGAAGTTTTACTTAAATAAATAAATAAAATCTATGGTAAATACTGGCAAAACACATTTGCTCATGACCTGTGTGTGTTGTTACTAGATGCCGCTCACGTATGCCGGAGCTGTTGCAGAGGTGTGACATATTGAATGTGCCTGGAAAACTGGTCTCACGCATATATGTGGTTTGCGTCCAGTTTCTAAGGTTAAGCTAAAATAAATATTGTAAAAGATATTTCGAATCCTATTAGATAGATTTTTCCAACCGACTTCAACATAATATCTATAACGACTACGTTCGTACAAAGTTAATTTATAATGTATAAATAATAGACCGGTGATTTTCCAATTTGAAACATAATTAAATTATAGTAGAATCAAACCCATTGTAAAAGGAAGAGAATACAACAAAATTGATAGGAAAAATAAATTAACGGCGATCTGAGGTCGGGAAGTGGGAAGGGGGGGGCTTTTAAGGGTAAAAAACGGTTTATCTCGATTTCCGGAAAAACTACAAGTCCTATGGAAAAAAGTTAAATCGCAAAGTTGTAGGTAATAAAAAGATCTACAACTTTTGTATACACACTTTCTTCACATAACCTTAAAATATATGTGAAAAATTCAAATAACCAAGTTTTTTGTTTTTATTTTTATCTATTATAATAAATCATTTTTTTTCACGAAATTTGGTGAAAACTTACCTTTTTGTATCCCAAATACACTGTAATTTTTTTGATTTAAAATATTTATTTTTGCACCTTATTTTGACTTAATATCGAAAAAGCAGCCTAATTTTCAAACGAAAATTCTCACGTCAAAATATGAGATTTTTTAAAAAAGTTTGTTGGTTTCTTGTTCATTGAATTCTCTACTTTCTGATGGTGTAAAAAAATATATACATTACTATGGTAAATGTGCTCAGAAAATGCAAAGAAACGAACTACTAAATAACAGGTAGTACGGCCCAGACCCACCTAGCCCCTTCCCCACTTCTTTATGATAGGCTAAAATTTTCCGTAGATCACTCAGGTATATAAGTTATATTAAAATAACAATAAAGAGGCATCTACGCATATAATTTTAAGAAGATTCTACAACTTACTCAAAATATTGTAGATATGTCTTATTAAATATTAACTTATAACTTTACATTTTCTGAGCACATTTACCATAGTAATGTATATATTTTTTTACACCATCAGAAAGTAGAGAATTCAATGAACAAGAAGCCAACAGACTTTTTTAAAAAAGCTCATATTTTGACGTGAGAATTTTCGTTTGAAAATTAGGCTGCTTTTTCGATATTAAGTCAAAATAAGGTGCAAAAATAAATATTTTAAATCAAAAAAATTACAGTGTATTTGGGATACAAAAAGGTAAGTTTTCACCAAATTTCGTGAAAAAAAATGATTTATTATAATAGATAAAATTAAAAGCAAAAAACTTGGTTATTTGAATTTTTCACATATATTTTGAGGTTATGTGAAGAAAGTGTGTATACAAAAGTTGTAGATCTTTTTATTACCTACAACTTTGCGATTTAACTTTTTTCCATAGGACTTGTAGTTTTTCCGGAAATCGAGATAAACCGTTTTTTACCCTTAAAAGCCCCCCCCTTCCCACTTCCCGACCTCAGATCGCCGTTAATTTATTTTTCCTATCAATTTTGTTGTATTCTCCTCCTTTTACAATGGGTTTGATTCTACTATAAATTTGTTTCTATTTTTACCATTTTCAACCGGATAATCACCCGTCTATAAGTACCTACTCCTATTAATTATTATTCTTATGCTAAAACTTAAAAACCGTCAGTAAATGCATTTATCGTTACTCGTTACGAGATTCCAACTTCTTTTTTATTTACTTTAGATGACGAGACGAACAAGTCGCTCGCCCGACAGTATGCGCCACGCCTTATCATCACTCATCACCCCGAATTACAAACCACTGCACGCTACTGGAGTGCGCTCGTCACCCCGAGACACAAGATGCTAAATCACGTAATATTCAGTAATCGCCAGTGAAATTATTGGGCATTATGAGACTTAACATCTTGTGTCTCGAGGAGACAAACACAGTCCAATGTCATTAAATTCTTTATAATTCAATGTTTTGCGTGATGTTGGTTCTGAGTATGGGTAGGCGTGGTGTTTACCATGAGACGAGCGACCTATTCGTTTCGTGATTGGGGTTAATAAAAAAAAACATAACAATTAGTATTCACTTCACACTTGGCGATGATTTCGCGTAACATATACAAAAAGATTCATTAGACATCCTCCTATTTAGAAGTCGGTTATAACATTGCCGAAAATAATAAGTGCCAAGTTGATAATACCTACATAAAAAACACTAAAACCGGTTGCTTGTAATAAAATACCTACTATGCTTATGTTAAAATCTAAACCTTATGATCATTCGCCGTTCAGTTATGGTAGGTAAGTATATCCTATAAGTAAAGTTAGTAAAGATTTCTTATGTTTACGCGAATATTACACATTGAATTAAAACTAATTTAAATGTATTTTATGGTGGGTTTTTATTAATTTTAATCCCGACGTTTCAAAGGCTTTTCAGCCTCGGTCACGGGGTGGACTAATGTGTAGGTTGTTCAAAAAAGTTGTCCTCATTCTGCGTATATCGGACCAATAACAAAATTAAAAATTATTTTTTAACAATAATTGTTAACTGAAGGTAGGCTGTAACATTAACCTGTTTTGGACAATCTACACCTCGGTCCACACCCTGACCATGAAAGCTGAAGTTCCTTCGAAACGTAGGGATCAAAATTAATAAAAACCCGCTATAAAATTCGTATAAATTAGTTTTATATCAATGAAGTTAGTAAAATTATCGCCGGTATTTATCGCAATGGTCATATATTTGTGACAAGAAATACTTTTTTACGTTTTTAGTGAACATACAATTCTTAGATAGTCAATATTATAATTCTGGTTTTTATAGTATTATCTGTAATAGGGTTGTTTCGTATGTTGAATATTAAACATTATTTCATACGCATGAGAAAATAATACGAAAATAAACTCATTTGTTAAAACAATCGGTTCAAAAATGAATCTGCCATTATGATTGAATAATATTGTTATTAATATTGGTATTAACAAAGGTGGGTGCGTAGTGGGGACATCTTACTATCTCGCTCGCACACATGCGCCGTAATGGCCATTTTACACAGTGACATCAAAGTTTGCGTTGTATGTTATTTTTCAAGTGCCCCCTCCATCAGATTAGAATCGCTTCTAATTTATTATATTGGAGACGGATTAATTAAAGACTTTTTACAACAGGTTTTGGGTAACGTAACCTATTGATTTAAATAAATAAAAAAACCAAATCAACTAGTATTATTTACAGTACCTATGACAACTATGAGATGGTCGATTATTCTATATATTTTTTACAACCTCGGTAGCGCCGTTGTGATGTACACCTATGCGGTGTGCCTGCTGTGCTGAGGTCTCGGGCTGGATCCTCGAGTCGGGTAAAGTGATATTGGGTTTTTCTATCACGAATTAATCATACAAACCTGGAGTCTTTTTTTATTTGGTAGTATATAAGCCATAATAATACAATACACAATATATTCTGTGAAAGTTTGAGCCGGCTACCTATTACAGTTTAGAAGTTAGAGCCCTCAACCTAAAGGAATGAGAGACAGACAGACGGGGTAGGCTTATGGCTGTTCCCTTTATTCTATTTACAGATAGAAACGCTTACTATCAATATTGTTTTGACAGATCTTTCACTCAAAATGTGTGCAACATTTACTGCCACAAAGCAACGATAAACAGAATATTGGGAACGATCATTAGTAATAAGGTTCCTTTGGCACTTTGGTTATGAACTATGTGATACGTAAAGGAGACCCATCCTTAATATTATCTGACTGGTATCAGATATACAAAACATTCAGCTATCGAACCTGGAGTCCACTTTGTTATTTTGTTACTGCTTAAACACTAAAGTAGTCAAATTAAGATCCGTAGAAAAGTAATGTATATTGTTTTATGAGTAATAACAGCAACACAGTAAGCTATGGATAACTCCTCTAGGGTTGCCATCCATACAGTTATAAACAGTACTTATTATCACTATTATACAGACAGTTTTGTCTACAGCGTGAATGGGCCGGCTCGACCGGGTTACCGGTCGTTACCACTGTCTCACAGAAAACCGACGTAAAGTAGCGGCTCGCTGCTGCGTTTCGTAGGGCGAGTGAGATATCCGGAGGCCTAAATCCCTCTCCCCTTCCCAATCCCTAATTGTCCCTTTCCTATAAGGTCGGCAACGCACCCATGATTTTTCTGGTATTGTGGAAGTACATGGGCGGTGGAGATCACTTACCATCAGGTGACCCACTTGCTCGTTTGCCAGCCTATGCTACAAAAAAAACCTATATACATTATATTTTCTTATATATAAAAGTTGGCAACCATAAACACCCAAGCTAGTTTACGATTTAATGAAGCTATATTCGCCTTACTGCCATCAATAAAGGCGCCAATCACTTGCTTCAGCGAAATGTTTATTCTCTCGCAATCATTCTCACTATTTACCTACGAAAATGGCGATCGGATATGAAAAAAGCTTAATTATCAAATTTCCATTTTGTAACAATTACCTGACAGTGTTCGTTAATTGGAACGCTTCATGCGTTATGTGACAAGGTTTTAATGCTAAAATTCTAAATTTATGTACCCAATGTGTTTTATAGGGTCATTTGAAAATCTACACCGGAACTTCTCCGTTCTTATTCCCAAGCCATTTTTTTTATACAAATAATGTTAAAGAGATTTCGATCGTTTATTCCGATTTTTAGAACATAAAAATCGGAATAAGTAGGTACAGCTACATATGTCAATTCATATATCTTTTATCCGCAACCCCGACCGCCTAGCAGCTTTGGTTGAATAGAAAACCTTATGATTTCTTATGTTTACACGAATATTAGATATTGAAATAAAATGAATGTAAACCAAAAGTAAACATAAACCGGGATAAAATCCGTTTAAATTAAAAAACCTTATGGGTGGTGTATGTAGTACTGTGCATTTCCCAGAATTTTAAACATTTATTTTCATATAAGATTGTAAGTAAAGCAAGATATCGAGGCTTATGATCAGATCCTGGTAGAATTATGTATGGGGTATAGGGTCACATGGGACGGAGTATAAAGGTTTCGGTGTGTCGTCCTCGCCGCTTAGCCACACCGCGTCTTGCGACTTTAGTGCTTAGATTTACCAATATAATATTTTATGTATTGTTTATAGCTATATGAGTGGCTTACTTTCTAAAGTTTTTGCTTAAAAAACCTGAGCATATTATGTTTAGGTATTCCACCCCATAAAATAGTTTTATTCTAAATTCAACCTTAATATGCGAGTGAAATATTACAAAAATGTGAAATATATGTCGAATTATTTTTATTATACAATATTTGTACTCAATTACACAGCCGTATTTTGTGTTTTTAAACTCTTTCCAGCTTAAAATTTAAAAAAAAATCCTTTCTTAGCTAGCCCTTACACTAAGTAGTCTACACAAACTATTATCTGACTAAATTCCTTTTTTTTCTATTCTGGCACGGCAAGTCCATTGTAGTCAACATTGGACTTTCGTGTCAGAATAGATTTTGCACTTAGGAAAATAGGTAATTTCACCTACTTACCTGTATAATTTTACGCAAGAATAAATCTGAATTTCCTATTAAAAACGACACCTACTCACTTAGTCCTCAATAAGCGCATTAACATATTGTATTGGCAGTTGTATTTTTGTTTCCTTGAGGAAGATTACGATATAATCCAACTTGTAAAATATTGTGATAATAAATTAACTGTTAAATGAGGTAAGTAATATAACCGTGAGATTTTTTGTAAACACTGTATGATTACAATGAGCTTGATTACAGCAAAAACCACATTGGTCGCTAACATTATTTATAAAGCAATTTAAAAAATACGGCTCTTATTTCGTCTGTTATTTGGCAATTAGCATACGATATACGGAGTAAAGTTTAGTGACATGAGAACTGTGCTGTACCTACATTTGCATTTTGAAATTTTCGAAACTAGTCAACATAATAAAAGTGCAGTAATCATTGTAAGCAGCGATAGCTCAGCGGGGAGTGGTATGGGCTGTCGAGACGAAAGTCGCAGGTTCGAAACCAGCCCCAAGAGCATACACCACTGACTTTTCTGTTACGTTTATATTAATTGTTAATTATCGCTTGCTTTAACGGTGAAGGAAACATCGTGAGGAAACCTGCATACATGAGAACTCGATAAGATTTTTCGAAGGTATGTGAAGTCTGCCAACCCGCATTAGGCCAGCGTGGTAGACTAAGGCCTAATCCCTGTCAGTCAGTAGCGGAGGCCCGTGCCCAGCAGTGGGACGTAAATAATACAGGGCTAGTAAAAAAAAATATTGTGGTGTCACAATATGGCAACAATCGTGATCTAAGAATTGAAGTAGATGGCGCGGGGTGCAGCGGTTGTGTTGGTAGCTCCGCAATCCGCACTCGAGTTGGTGAAATGACAGCTCACCTACCATTAACTCTCATTACCGCACAGTCACGTACACCAGGCAGAAATGGATTTGTCTTTGCAAAAATAATGATTGCAGATTGCAGACCGCCTTGAGAAAATTGGATTCGAATGCGCATAAACAGGATCCAGGGTCAGCCGGCTTGCTGTCCTTGTGTCAGACTAGTATGGCTCACTGCAATCATTGTATTTCTAGTTTTACACACCATACATGATCTGGCTGCGAACAATGTTCGTCTTTAATGGAACATTGTTGAATTTTAAATGAATATTCATGAATATACGAAAATCGACATTCCAATAGTCTACGCTAATATTATAAAGAGGAAAGATTTGTATTTTTGTATGTAACGAATAAATTTAAAAACTACTGGACTGATTTCAAAAATTATTTTGCCTTTAGAAAGCTACATTATCACTCAGTAACAAAGGCTACTTTTATCCCGGAAAAAGCAGATCACGCGGGCAGAGCTGCGAGGAAAAGCTAGTATTCAATAAAGTTACAACAAATAAAACAACGGGTACATCATTAAATATTTTATTCAAATCATACATACACGTTTAAAACTAAAAGTGTTATTAGTAATGTCTAGTCAGCAGTGACGTCATACAAGACCCAATTTTCTTGTTATGATACTTGACACACGGTACGCCAAATTAAAAAGCATGTAAAATAGCAACCGTTGTACCTACTATTCAAACGAAATGATGCAAACAGCAAATGCAAATGTTATGAATCATGCTTCGGTTGCGTAAAATTCGATGTACACACGTAACAATGGCCATATCACGGTACATGAAAATGAACACGCCATGAGAAATTACTTGTAATTTAAAAGGACATGCCAGACATAAACTAAACCATTTATAATAACTAAGAGTCGAATTTAATTACTATTTGTACGTACCCAATACATTTACTTTGTCTGTAAGCAACATAATTTATAACTCCAAATTAGACTTTTGTAATAAATTGAAATATTCCATAAGAAAAAAATCTAATAAATAATGGCTTACATTAACAATGGAAAAAGCTTTATTATACAGATTAATTTCATTATGCACATATCTTCCACAAACCAAACTAATAATAGGTATAAGACATTAATATAACAAGTTTAGGAATGAATACAATAAAATAATAATTAAGATATATTTATCCAAAATTAATTACAACTATCTTATAAACATCGAAAGTAACAATATAAAATGGCAAAAGGGCAAGGTTCAGCCGATGTTGACTAGGGTGGAAACCTTATGCAGCGCTAATTTTAGTAAAAGAAAAATGAATAACTAGTTGTACATAGTTTAGCATTACATAGCATTAGAAAATGCTGAGTTTATATTTTATCTTAATGAATTCTTATTTACTAACAAATTATTAACATTTAGTACATTAATTCCATTCTATGAGGGTCTACATATACTCAAAGATTTTTATAAAACCAAACAATGAACGAGATTATTATTTTCTGGTCGTGTTGGGTTATAGACCAATTTGTCGTGTCTCGAAAATATTATCCTACAACGTTTGACCGTTTGCTTGCATGATAATGTTTATCGACACTCTAGGGCAGCAGTTCTTAAAATTTAAAGGTACGGAACACAAGTCTTTTTGCCGAACGATGCAGAAGATGTAAATGAAAACATTATTTTTTTAATAGAATAACTTCGATTCCAAGTTTGAAAATAATTAACAAGGTGTTCTCCATAAAGTAGTAACTTGTCAATGAAGTCCAGTAGCAAAGAAGGCATCGACCTCATGTATTTCACACATAAATCTTGTTCACAGTGGCCGCGAGTCGCGTTCGGTGTTCGCTAACAAATTACAGCGCGTTATCCGAGCGCGGCCGCGGCCGACCGAGGGCCGTCATTACAACTAATTGGCGACAATCAAGCCCAACTACTGCTTCTGTGAGGCAGAATTTTCTCGTCGTATCGCTATGTTTTTCAAATACGAACGATTATTTTTTCTTTTTATTTGATTGAATGACTAGACCAGCAAGGCGCTCGCCTGATGGTAAGCGCCACGCCTGCCCAGAAACAGAAGTAACACCATACAGAACTTTAAATTACAAAGCACTGCATGGCACTGAACTGTGCTCGTTACTCCGAGACATAAGATGTTGTCTCATAATGCCCAGTAATTTCACTGGCTTCAATGTCCTTCAAACCGAAACACAACAGTGCTTACACACTGTTGCTTGGCGGCAGAAATAGACATAGCTGTGGTACCAACCCAGACGACCTCTCCCATACGAGGGACTTACCACCTTGTAAATTATGTGATATAAGCTCTTTTTCACATTATATTGACGTGATTACGTTTTAGTAGAGGTAGAGCGACGGTATAGAATTTAGTTACAGCATGAATGGACCATCTCGACCGGGGTAGTACCACTGTCTCACGGAAGACTGATGTAAAGTGACAGTTTGCTGTTGCATTTTGTCCTATGAGATTTTCGGAGGCCCAATCCTCCGCCTTTTCTAATCCCCATTCCTTTTATTAAACATCGGCAACGCATCTATAATTCGTCTGATATTGTGGCTGTTCCGTGGGGATTACCCTCAACTCACCATCAGGTAACCTTGCTCATCATTTGCCGGCTTCTGTTATAAAAAAAATGCGATGCAAGTGTTTTTTCGGTCGTCTCCGCTACGAAGCATCGCAATTTTTTTTTTAATTTATACTAGTTATAAATAGTATAGTTATAGAAGAGGAAGTGTTTTATGTTACTCTTCTTTAAAAAAAAAAAACGTGCCTCAGGCCAGCGAGGTGGATTAAGGCATAACCTCCCCCATCCGTATAATAGGCTAGTGCATAGTGGCACAGTAAAGCTTAAAAAACTGCAGCTAAGTGTGTATGAAATAAGTCAGACTCTTTGACAAATTTGCTTTATTCAAGGGGAAGGCCTAAGTCGGCCTTCGTCAGCTGCGTTATTGAGTGACTGCAGACTTTGAACCTAGTCACTTTGTGCCTCAAATAACCGATCCTGATTGTTACTAAATTGCAGCTGTTGATAACAAAGGAATATTATTATGTAAAAAAAAGTCACAAGATATTTGAAAAGGCTAACGTTAGATACTTGACGATTTCATGCGTGTATACCTAAAACAATGGAACAGCTAGATGTAGGTACCTCTAGTGTACCTTAGGCTCATCCAGTAATTTTTTTCGAATCGCAAGATGTCCAATCCAATCCCAGGTAAGTAACTTATACTGATAATTAATGTACAAAACTTAAACAAAGTCTGCTTGCTTAAAATAAAGCGGAGGTCTTCACCGGTTTCGCAATTAATTACCCTACCATCAAACCAATAAGTGACCAAATCAACATTTATAATCATATCTGTTGTGTGTAAAGTATTAATTAACTTGTGAAACGGTTTCCTTCGCCGTCGTCACCAAAAACATGTTTTGGTAAGTATATCCGATGACGTCATCAAGAGTACGACGTCAATGTCCAGCTCCAATCACCATTCTAAATGACCTATATTGTCAATACACGCTTCTAGACCCATAAGAATCCTGATACATTTACCCTCCGACTACAGGCGTAGACAAACTATAATTTTTTTACTAATAATACTGCTGTTCAAGTGACAAAGCGTTAGTCTACCTTTTAGAGGGATATGATGCAGCCATTCCCGGTCTTGAGCGGACAGGATTAAAATAAACTAAATCTAACCTATCTAATCTAAGCAAAGGTCATATACGAATGCCCGGGCGTAAAAAAGACCCTAACGATGCGGTTTATAAGCAGACTACGCAAGTGTAGGTAAGGTCTAATTGTTTCACAGATTTGTATTAAAACTAGCTGTCACTCGCGGTTTCACCTGCACATTATTGCCCTGCTCCCATGGGTCATAGCGTGATAGACATTAGACATATAAACCTTCCTCATGAATCACTCTATCTATTGCTGCAAACTGCATTAAAATCCATTGAATAGTTTGAAAGGTCTAAGGGAACAGACAGCGGAAGCGACTTCATTTTATACTAGGTAAAAATAGAAAATATGAATGAAGCTACCTAATTTATTTTTATAAAAGTTAAGTTTTAATGAAATACCTTTTATTTTTTGTCCAAACTGAGTTTACATTATAGCGAAATATGATACACTGCATTAAATATAAAATAACCTTAATATATTCTGTGAAAAAAACAGATTTTCAAGGATTTTCTCGAAATAACATTCGATTTAACAAGCAGCATAGACACCAAGATATATCTACAAAAACAGTTTGCTAATTTATAATACAGTATTACTTTTGGCAATAATTTAACATTAGTTATGTTAATTGGCACATGACTGTTAACGGTTCTTCCCCTCCTCTAAAACTATATCAAAAATTGGCAGTCGAAACGGTTATTTTTAAATTTTAAACAGTGCACACCCTCTCCCCATATGTTCTAAAAACAGCCTTTCAAGTTTTATTATTTCTTTATTTTTAGATCCACTACTTTACAATCGACTTACTTAACTATTAAACATCCCAACCAAAAATTAACAAGGAAGTCAGTCCCTGCTGGCTCTTTACAACGGCTTTTAACTGAAGTATAAAAAAGTTGTGATTTTACGCCTGGAAACAATTAAGAGGCCGTATAGATTCAACAAATAAAGTTTCCCATTGTTATTCGACTTCATTTGGAAAAGGGTCAAAATAAGGCATTCGCAGCAAAAGATATTGCTAATCAGTAGTCAGCGTAACGTTTATTTGTGAGCCTTTGTTCGAGTGGCGCAGGCACGATTGTGTGAAAGCATTCTGTTAATGCGTTAAACAAAGGAAACTTACGTTAGGTCGGTCTGTTCTATCGACCCTCGCGGTTCGCACGGCCCAGCGCCAACGCGGAAATGCTATGTTTACTGGGTAAAAAATAACGTGCCGCTAACTGCTTTAATGGGAATTATTTAATAACCACGTTCATCTGCGCGTCTAGGTTACACCAGGGTAATGGTGTTATTTTTTAAAAATATTTAATTGCAGGCGATGTTGATAATATCCGTAAACACGGCACATCCAACGCCTAGGTTGGTGTCTTTAAATGTCTACTATTTTTTGTTTTAGCTGGTTTATCTTGAAAAAATTAAGCATTCTATATGGATCAATAGAATTTGACTTGTTTCGGTGTGTATTTAACACACTACATAAACAACAATCTAAAAATACCCAAATTACTTACATTATTATGGTATTGCGGATTGCCCAAGACCGGGATGGTTGGTGCTTACTTGGGGAGGCTTACGTCCAACAGTGGACGGTAATAAGCTGAGATGATGATGATGATGATGATTATGGTATTGGAGGTACTTGCAAAACTTGTGACGTCGCGATGCCAACCGAGGTAACTAATTTAGAGCCTTCTATCAAAGGATAAAATGATTAAAGCTTATAAATACCTACAAATAAAATTCAAAGGTGCCATAAGGACTCATTTCTTTGATAAACATGTTTTGCACTCCAGTTAGAACCAAACCGCTGCACCTAGCAACATTTCTATGTACCTGCCTACTCATAGCTACCTATTTTCAACCGCCGTATTAGCGGTCGGTATCAATGTTAGACACGTTGCAATTTTATTTGTACGTTACAAATTTCTTAATTGGCTCTATTGTATAGCAAATGAATATATGTTCAGAGTAATGCATTGCATAGTTATCTACTGGTAATTCCCGCAGTGAATACATCGAGAAAGTCATTTTATTTAACAAGGTCCAATTCATTACCAAAACTATCAAGAATAATGAAAGTTTTGTGCATCTCTATCAAATGAGGACAATTTAATAAATCAATTTTTAACTGTAATATTTTTTATGCCTTTTAATATGACTGAGTGGAGCATTAGAAATATCAAAAGGCTTCTTTATTGCATTTATTATTATCTTGTTATAGTATAAAGTGCTATAATTGAAATTAAATGCTAGTCTAAAATGCGCTTACGGATTTTTTTTACATAAACCTTAATTTTATACGAAAACGCGGTTGAAACCGACAAAGTATGTCCATTACTGTAACCTAAATGCTTTCATCTAATTCTCGCTTTTAACGTATCAGCGGTCGGCAAAGAACCTTATATAATTATTTATCTTTTTTGTTGTAAATACCACGTTTTATTCTCTCTACCTGGGGTCGGGTACCTGTGCCGCTAGCTTACTACCGGGAACCCTATTAAGCGACTTCACGAGGCATAAAAACATCTACAAATAACAGAGAATCGACTGGTTGATGGACTCGGGTTATAATTTACACTGAATACTTTAGTCGGAATTATTTTGTAGTTTTCGAGAAGGCTTCAATGTCGAGTTCTTCATAAAGGAATTCCAACTATAATTATTATCGTAGCTTCATCCTTTTGCTAAATGGATTTGATGCAAAAAATATGGAAATGATTGAATAGAATGTAACTGCCAAGGTGTTCAACTTTGAAGATTAATTGCTTTTTTTCCCCGAGTGATATCTACAATGGAACGACATTATGAATCTTTAGAAAGAACGTTGACCAGACGCGCTGGCTGAGTACCTATATTCAATAGACATAAAGCTGTACAAGGAAATATCTGAGACATAAAACAAAATTTGCATTGTATCCGAGAACAGATCACAGCGCATTTATTTGCCTGTACAAATTTTCATGTAGGTACGCTAGGTAAACTTTAGTTTATTTATCGTTAGACTACCTAGAATTTGCCTTCAAGGTACTTATCTTATATTTGAAGTCATCTTGAATCGTGTTAATCTAATTTTTGTTGAGTGCATAATTGTGTTAAAGGTGTTAGTTGTGATTCCTCTAACAGGGTAACATAATTAAATTGTTCGTTTTTTAACCGATAACCGGGAGGCAGTTCTCAATTCGACGCATTTTTTTTTATATAAACCACTCATAATTCCGCCAAATGTGGAACGGTTTGGGTAATTCTTGCTTAAAGTTGCTCCCATTTAAAATATCAAGAGGAAATTCTACCCCTAGGGGATGAAATCGGGGATGGAAAAATAAAAGTTATTTATGCATCGATTTTGATGTATCTATCACTAATAAAAATAGAATAATAATATAAGGCAAAATAAACTAAAAATCGAAAAATACCAATTTTGAGTCGGTACTAACTACTAAAAGTTTACCTCATTGGTCACTCATGCACCAACACAGAGTTGGTTAATGTTAATTAAAGCTTTTAATTTTTTTAAGAATGTTTTATTTTTGTAAAAAGAGTATTATATTTCACACCCTGGGGATCTAGTAAAAATAAAAATCTGAATAAATCTTTATAGACGTTAACGACAAAAGTGGTCTACTCTTTTGGAAGTTTTTGGCGGGAGCGCCGCGCCGTTGTGCCTATAACCTATAAGAACTAACTGTGGATAAACCTAATACTATGTAATTTTTTAGCAACGGCCAAATTTTTGGGTTGTTAAGTTTTATTAAGTATTTATTCAAACTTCATTAAAATAATACTATGCATAAAGGCGGACTTATATGAAAGACATGCTCTACCTATGGGCTATGGCTGATGACGGAAGACTATGGGGTATATAACATTTTAAAACAGTTTTAACAAAGGTCTATAACTTATTCTTACATGAGGATAATTAAAGGATTCCTCTAAAAGAGGTCACTGTACTTATATAGGAAGGAATCCTTAAATAATTATAAAATGGAAATATAAAATAAATGATAATTTAGAAATAATGTCAAGTACCTATAGTTTTAAGTTTAATAAAGATGAATTGAATAATAAATACAGTAATTTAAAATAATGTATTACAGTAGGTACTACTTATTACCGGAGTAAGACGGCAAACAATTGGTTTCATTGTTGACTCTTTCAACTCATACGAAACCGGGGTCTACGAACGCGTATGAAAGAGCCGGGTAATTGCAACAGAAAATAACATGGAGTACTACGACACTGTAATTCCTTATACATAAAAGGTTATCTAACTGGTCCTGCAACTTTACAACGGAAAAAACATTAGCAAGCTTTGTCGGATGTACCTCAAAGTCGTGCTCGGGCACAACGGACAGGGTTGGAGGGGAGAAGGTTGTCGGCCCCGGCCCGTGACGTCACCGCACTGACCACCTCGGGACCGCCACAATGGCCTTTCTCAGAAGGAACAGATGCGCTTGCGCCGCTATCTGCCGCGCCCTGCCTCCACCTCGCCGCTGCCCTACCCGCACGTGAGTTTTTGAGATAGGTTCCGATAACCTCACGGCTCCAACCATCAAGCGTCTCATCTGTTTCAAATGAATGCTCGGTTGAAATCGTGCAATAACCCTCCAAGAGCACTTCAATTATCTACAGAATTCTGAAACGACTGCGATAAGAACTCACTCAATGATCAATAGCTAAACGATGGGAGGTGCATTTAAATGATATTTGTAGCGTTGGAGCGCGGGCAGGTAGCGACCAGGTAGGGGAGCACGGCCGCGGGCCCGGTGCGGCGCTGCGCGTACCTGCCGCGTTCACCGTCTCATTATTACAGCGCGCCGGTTACGATACCGCAAGCGCTGTCCAATTCCCGCGCGAAGCTGATGCCACGGCGACTGCTGCCTCGACGACGACCCTCGCAACTTCCATGGATGAGTGTGGATCTAGTCATGATGAGTCAAGAACATGCACTAAACCTCCACTCATCGAAAGAAATTGACCTCTTCGTCGAGCGCTGTTTCGCGGAACCCCGGAGCACTGCACGCACTGATCGTTAGCGACGTCACGTCGGAGCACCGAACCGTTCACGAGCACGTTGTCGTGTTATTTTTTTTGTACGAGCGAGTCGCTGCGGTGCGCGGACACGGCGACGCAGCGCGACCCGTGCGCTCCGCCCGCTCACTACGAAATAAACGGTCGAGATTTCAAATCTGGGAACGTAGACGCTGCGCGTGCGGCGGCGAGGAGCGGCGGGGCGCGGGCGGGCCGCCATCGGCCAATCAAACGCAGCTGCGACGTGGAGGGGCGAACCGCCGCGCCGCCCGATATTATCTTTTCTATAAAGAACGTTATTTTCTTTCTTTCCTACTCGCTCGTCCGTTCAACCGACAGCGGAAGTGAAATGAACGCGCGCGTAAACTGCACATTCGACGGTGGTATTTCAGAGCGGGTCGAACTAGTGCACCTGAAGACGTGACACACTGGTTATGAATGAAACCGAAGGCCTCCACCTCGTACTATGTTACTCATTTGTATTTACAAATTAATTAACTCCACGCATTGTAATGCCTATGTTTCTAACGTGGTAGGTGTAGTAATTAACGTTCCCTGTAGCGTTCATCACGTCCATCGTGAACGCGCTCTCAAAGAAATATTAGCGTATAACTTGTTTCTAGCCAGAAGAGTAAATGAACCCGGCCACAAAAGAAACTTGATCTTCCTACTTACAGTTTACAGTCGACTTCTCGAGGCCGTCGATACTTTTATCGATCATTGTTAGTTGTACTGAAAAGCTAATACTCATCAAGGCCATTATCAGAGTCGAGACTCGAGACTGGAGTGGTGGGAACGAAATGCTACTTTACAAGCATACAACGAACCAACTCGTATTGTGAAACAATGTTGTTTTATCATCATTTAGGTATTTTTATTGTATCAAAAACAATTTACTTAATTAAGTCCACTGGAGGTATGTTAATAATGAGATACACACGAGTATATTAAAAATTGATCGTATAATCAACATGCCAGAGATAGCAATTGGGGTTCTACTAATCAAATTCAGAAATCTATGTCAATGTTGGTATCAAGTCGCGAGAACCATACATCCAAAATATGATTTTGTCATTACCAATATCTACACTTCGAAATATGATAGACTTGCTTGGTCCTGCGATCGATGCTTGCATTCGGCATCGACATCTCTTCAGCGGTAAGTACTTAAGACGGCCATCCGAACTTATTCCAGCCAATTAACCCAGGTATGGACTCTTGCTACCACAATTGTCTCGCTTCAATTGTGCGAGCCAGCGAACACATTAGAATTTTATTTTGCCGATGTATGTAGTTGAATAGCACTAGGCGTTCCATCTCGGTACTTTTAATCCTCCAGCATCCACCTTTCCTAATCTTTGATTTCTGAATTTTTGTATTATTAGGGGTTTATTCTCCTCATTCTGTCTTGCTCATAAGCTTAAAGAGTTGAGTAGGATGGAGTGATCCACTGCAACTTCCATCTGCTTTCTTGTTGCACCTACTTTGTCTATCTTTGCACCATCCTAAGGTTGACTGGTAGAGAATGCCTCTGGCATTTAGTCCACCTATATACATAATTTGTATATGAAGTGCAAATAAGTAAATAAATAAATCTTCAGTTGTTCTGAATAAGATTGTCCAGAAGAACCATCCCGCTTTCCCTTGGGCTCAGAAGGTATCCTTAATCGAGATTTCCTCCCACGGAAAAAGGTAGCCTTGCACTGGCTTCAAAAATGGAGGCGCATAGCAATTCTTCTTGGTTAAATTTAATAGCTGACCAACAAGGGGTTCCAACACTGAAGACTATTCTAATTTTCCACAAAAACCACCAAGAAGTTAGGAAACCGAACATGAATATGAACATACACATTTAAATAATATCGAGTAAGATTATTAATTCTTGAAACGGGACATAGGTACTTTGTTATTCGACGTGCAACGGGAGTTTGAAAAGAAAGTACGCTATTTACTATATTTATTCGCTTCTATGAATAGACTGTTCATCAGACAAGACTAAATAAAACCTCAAAGTTTATTTTGGACAACAGTTACACTTTATTGATTGCAGATATAATAAACGAAAATTTAATAATTCAATTTAAAGTACAGACATTGCAGATATAATAAACGAAAATGTAAGAATCCAATTTAAAGTACAGACACTTATGGCAAAATAAAATATCGGAAATTGTTTAATCGAGTATATGAATCTGTATAAATAAATACAGCTTAATATAAAATAAGCGATTGCTAAACTTTTAAAAAGTTTGCCATAAGCATAAACTACTCTTTATTCAAAGGGCACGTGGAACCTAAGAGAACCTAAGCCTAAGGTAAGGTTAACGGAGCCTTGAAATACTGAGTCAATGCGATTTTACTGCCTCTAGGCAGTAAAATCGCATTACATAGGACTGACTTTCTTAGATAATAAATAATTAACAAATAAAAGCTATGCCACCTAGCCGTCTACATATTTTATAGCGTAGGCAGTCACATCGTTCGTTGTTTTATCGCAGCGAATGGAAAGTGTGTGGAAAGAAAATTTATACTATATTCCTTTGAAGAAATTCATATAACTATTGTTATTACTGCCATCTATTTAATAATACTATGGACAATAATGGAGAGTTCTTCTACATTGTAGTGGATAAGAAAATTGAAAGTATAACCGAATTATTACTGAAGTATAGACAGTTTATAGGACCAATCATTATTATCGTAACTGGATTGAAAATGTTGCAAAAGTAAGTTGGACGAGTAGAGAGTGTATTGGTTTCGTAATATAAAGATCAAGTCAACCATTAGAAGAACGTTCTCGAAATAATTGTTGCATTTCTGACACTTGGGTCTTTAAGAGAACTTTGATCCGTGACAATAATAAAATGAGAAAAGAATATGGGAATTACTTGGAATGCTTAAAAGTGAAGTGAATTTGGCTTTTTTACTGCTGATCGTATGCTGTGG
The DNA here is from genome assembly GCA_949126905.1 of Amorpha juglandis. Lineage (NCBI taxonomy): Eukaryota > Metazoa > Arthropoda > Insecta > Lepidoptera > Sphingidae > Amorpha > Amorpha juglandis. The sequence goes on from OX421368.1 coordinate 6,118,517, forward strand.
ATATCGTGGAGCAGGAAATATATCATATTAATTGTCTACAAATTTGAATGGATTGAATTAAAAATAAAATTAGTTCTGTGTGGTGCGGCATCTGTTTATGGGCAGGCGTGGCGCTTACCATCAGGCGAGCGCCTTGCTCGTCTCGTCATTCAATCCAATAATAAAAACGAAATATACGACGGCAAATCAAACACGACTGTCAAACTAAAAGCAGCAAAATAATAATACCAGACGAAGCACGCGCAAAGGGAAAAGATTCTATGTATAACGTTCTAAATCCAGAAATTAATTTAAAAACTATAGATAACCCAACGAAAATATGAACCTTTGGTCCTTAGAGCCAGAATTAAATCAACAAGGATATAATTATAAAGGGTAGCTAAATCCAGTATAATAATATGCTGAAAGATTAACTTATCGTAGCAGTAACTACACAGGCGGATTTGCATATGCGGATGTACGGTTTAGCCAGACCACCTCAACAAAATAAGAGCACAGAAAATGCTGCCAATTGTATAATAAAATGGAATGAACTGGAAAATCATATATGAAATGAAAATCATAATCGACAGCTAACACAAAATCACAGGATACCTAAGTAGGATACTTTTACCTTTAATTAAAAAGTGATAAAATAATTTAACTGACCCACCATATAATATTCAAATTGTGAACTTCGTCAATTGTGAATATTAATTAAACAACGAACTCCAATTATTATAATCAGTATTATGCTAGGTAGGTTCATAAAAGAAATAAGTTTGTAATATTCACACACCAATGTTATGGTAGAATGAAACAGGACCATTTTTAAATATATCTATGCCATAACAACTATGTAACTACATTCTCGTCAATAAACGATTATGATTATAACCAAACTCATGACTCAGAATTACGTTTGTGCACGGTAATCTCCTGGCTGAATGGATTTCAATGCAGTTTCACTATTATGTTATGAGCGCAACATTATGTTAGACAGTATGCACATAACACCTGGAGTTGTATACTATATGGATCTTGTGGAGACTAGAGAGATTTCCGTGCTTTCCGGCGTTTTTTCCATACTTATTATTGGAATCAAGTGTAACAGATCGCGTGATAGAACCCACTTAATGACACCCGTTCTTTACATCTGGCTTCTCCAGTTGTAAATGTCCTTACACTTGAGGTTAATACCTCCTCAATTCATTATTTTGTCTCCCGCTTTGCTATGGAGGGAAGTGGACAATTAATATTTCCAACTCCTCCCTAACCTTCTATCTGATTAATTTTGTTGCGGGTCAAAGACATTTAGGCATTCCCAGACACTCGCCGAGCTTCACTGCTCGGTGTCAACAAAAATGCGTGCCACTGTTGATCCTGGTGCACAGGAGTTACAATGGGTGTGTGTGTGGGCGGGATAGTCTCTATTATGTTACGTGAGACGCCAGTAATCATACAGGCTTATAAAAAGAGTATTTTTTTCTCACTTTCATGGGGACGGTTTAATAAAATAACAAACATTTTTACCACTAAATATATAAAATATTAATCAAAACATTTTAAAATAACATTCAAGGATTATTATTAGCCATGATGATAGTGCAGCCTAGGTCTGTGAGCTGCATCACCTCTGCACCTCCGTCTAACAGTCTGTGGGAGCAGACAGCCACTTTGTCACTTATGGCACATTTCTGCTTATTAGTCAAGTGTCCAGCCGATACCACTGTCATACTGAGTTGCTCCAACAGTTGTGCAGCAGAGTACGCCTCCATTAGGAAACTGAAAACGGTATTTTGAAATGTAGGGTGTTTATTTGTAATATATTATGCATTTATTTTACAATATAGCAATATAAAAAAGTGTGCATCTCGGGACACTCGACAGAAGTGAAAACTTAAATTAAAGTGAGAGAGGAGGAGCCTGCCTACTGCTACCGTATGCGTGAGAGAAAGGGAAGCCAGACAGAGCGGCGTTGTAACGTGTTACGTTATTTAAAAGTTTTAATTAATATATTTTTGAAATTCAATCATGACAAAAAATCGCAACTTTAAGTGTATTTTTACACGTCCGGCTAGTCATTTAACATCAACTACCCGACAACCTAGTTAAAGAGACACTTAAAGTATCTTTATATTATAGCCTATAGGTACTGTTTATTGCAAGGCCCTCTATTCAAAGCATCGTACACTAAAGGTATTGCCAACCAAATACTGATGAAACTAGCTCTTCTTGAGTTAGGTACGAATATAGCCTTAAAATACTTACTTTTCCACAAACTGCTCCAATTCGCTATAATTCTTCACATTGAGATATTCATCCACAAGCTCTTTGGGCACTAGTCCAGTCACCTGTTCAAAAATTTCCTTTGGCATGAGTAATGGTGCTGCCACACCGATGTTATAAAATGTTTACAAACATTTTCTAACATTAAATCTAACATTTTATAACATTTCTTAACATTTTCTAACATTTCTGAACATTCTTCTTTGACGGCTTCTTTGACGGCGCCGCTCTCAAAAGTACCGCCGCCTGCGGTTATAAAATGTTAAGAAATGTTACAAATTGTTAAGAAATGTTTACTAAATGATGCTGCCACACCGGTGTTATAAAATGTTATATAACATTTTCTAACACCGGTGTGGCAGCACCATAAGTCAAAATTACATTATCATAATAAGTTGATCCATCAATCAACAAGAGGTGTTGGTATACCTCCTTTACTTACTTGTGAATATTAGCAGCGATTTAATGCCGGTGGCTGCTAACAGCTAATATACACGACTACATACAGACTTTAACATCATCATTGCTAATGATTTAAAATTGTTGCAGTGTGTTAAAGTTGAATTAATTTACCTCAATAAGCCCGTCAGCCGTAATCTTGCCGAGGAGTCGCTGGCAACACTGCAGGGCGGTTAGAGCTCGCCGTAAATCACCCTCACAAGTGTCGACTGCCTGATGCAACACATCCCCTTCACCAACATCCACGCCCTCCGACTCGCAAATCTCTCGTAATCTGGAATTATATTTGTTTTTTTTTTGGAACCTTATTTCAAATTCAAATTCCGAAAGAATGTCAATTGTCAACCATAAATCTTTTTGCGTGACTATTGAAGAATGGGTGAAAGCGATGAATTAACCTGGCTGTATGTACCATAGACTCAAATCACGGAAATGAATAGGCATAACAGGTCATTTTTTGTATCTTGTATGTATGAGTGGTAGAGCCACGCTGCAGACAGTTTTGTCTACAGCATGAATGGGCTGGCTCGAGCGGGTCGTTACCACTGTCTCACAGAAAATCGACGTAAAGTAGCGGCCTGCTGCTGCGTTTCGTACGGTGAGTGAGATATCCGGAAGCCCAAATCCCCTCCCCTTCCCAATCCCTAATTATCCCTTTCCTTTAAGTTCGGCAACGCGCCCATGGTTCTTCTAGCGGTGGGCGTACATGGGCGGTGGAGATCACTTACCATCAGGTGACCCACTTGCTCGTTTGCCGGCGTATGCTATTTAAAAAAAAAAAAAAAAATCTCTACGGTGGTCATTATTACTTACTACATCAGAGTTTCCCAGACTTTTTTTCATAAAAACTTTCAACATTTAGTCAGTTCTGGTGCGCCCCTTGCATAGCATTTCTACCATATTCCCCAAATATGCCTATAAAGTAATATCTGCCTAAATAGGTGAAGTTAAGCCAACATTTTAGTTATTCACATTCATGTTCATTCACAGGCCTTGGATGTCATTACGTTTTAGGCGTTTCTGATATCTGATTTGAAGCTATTTTGTTGCTAGGTCATTCGGATGATCTGCAAGGTGACCTTTGTATCTCTTAGAAGATTCTTATTTAACTGTGCTCATATTTAATTCCTTGTGAATTTCGGCATTGGTGATAAACCATGGCATGTTTGCTATGGTGCATAGAATTCCATTTTGTTATCTTTGTAGGTTTGAAATACTAGAGTTACATGCAATATTACCTTTTAATAACATTCTCTCTGGCGAGCGGCTTGAAGCGGAATTTAGAACATCTGCTAGTGATCGGTGGAATAATTCTGGACACGTAATTGCAAATGAGACAGAAGCGGGTTGTGCGCGTCTCCCTTTCCATGGTGCGACGTAACGCCGCCTGCGCCGCTGTTGTCATGGAATCTGCCTCGTCAAGAATCACTAGCTTGTATGGTGGGCATGGGCGGCCACTAAAATGTTAATAATTAGGATATAGTGGCATAAATAGAGGTCTGAGTATGAGTGGGTCAACATGAGCTGTATGTTGGCGCGTCTATTAATATATAGTGTACTAAGAGTGACTTATATTCACTCTGATGTAATACAGAACACTGGTGCTCTATGGGTGGGTAGGCGTCATTCGATTATTCGTTTACCATGATGGGTAGGAGAAACACTTTTGGCTGATGGTTGGAATAAATTGCCTAGCGCGGGTGTCGGTCGGGACACTATCGGTTTGGTGCGCGCCCAGGCAACACGTGTTGTGTAGAACATCTGTAGTAATAGTAGTAGTATCATTGTAAACTGTAATAAGGAGATTATATAGTGTGATTGAGACGTAACCGAGTCATTTTACCTCCTCGCCCGAATACCCACGTGCTTGTGTATAATAAAGCAATGATGGAAAGTAATGGGCAAGGAAATGTTGTCCCCCCCTGCGGGACGTATGAGCCTTCATGTAAATTATTGTTGATAAACAAATTTTTTAAGACCTCGAAACAACATGAGCTCCTTCTGCGTAGATCGGACCATCATCAAACGTTAATAATTTTAAACTGAAGGTAGATAATGTAACATTAACATTTTAGGACAAACTACACATCAGTCCACCCCGTGACCACAAAGGCTGAAAAGCTTTCGAAACATCGGGACCAAAATAATAAAAAGAAACATGGTAAAATCCTTTTAAATTAGTTTTATCTCAAAATAAACATTTTTGTAATAGCAGATGCAAGCAATGAGGAAATGGGCCACCTGATGAAGTGATCTCTAACCCCCATGAACATCTTTATTACTTAAAGAATTGTGATGCATTGCTGATCTTTAAGGAAAGGGATAATTAAAGTATTGGGAAGGTGAAGCAGTTTTTTTGAAACAGTAGAAACAAGCCAGTTGAGACATCCCATTCATGCTGAAGGCAAAATTGTCTATAGTTTGGCACAAAACCTACCACATATAAATATTCGTTTTTAATCAAGGAAAAAACAATCTAATTTATGTCTATGTAATGTTTTTATGTATGCATATAAAAAAATAAATAACACTTTTTTTATAGCAGAGGTGACAAGCAAGTGGGTTTCCTGATGGTAGGTAATGGGGTAATTGTGTTGTAGGTACAAACACCCACAATCAATAGTAATATAATAGAAAAAAAAGAACATTGTACAGTCATAGCATATAAGGAAGTTAAACATTTCAATCCTGAGCTGTTTTGTCTCCAGAGGCTTATTAATATACATGACTTTCATGATCTCTTGATTATTGACAAACACAAAATTATATCAAAAAAATTGTTATAGTGAACTTAAGGATGTCTACCAAATATCATTCCATAAATCTGCAGGACTAATATAAACAACTCACTCTGGCCTTGTGCTGCTGACAGTAAGCTGTGCAAATGTTTTAACTTTGTCCCTGATCACTTGGATTCCTCTCTCATCAGACGCGTTTAATTCCAGGACGCGCTCTCTCGTTATATCGCCGAATAACTGTCTGGCTGCAGCTAGTATGGCACTGGTTTTGCCCGTACCAGGAGGCCCGTAAAATAGCAAATGTGGTAAATCTCCTCCAGCCAGACATTCCCGCAACACTTGCACCACTTCTCCTTGGTCTACTATGTCATCTATTGTTTTTGGCCTGCTGAAAAATAGTAAGTTTATGATCAGTGTATTGCAAAATAGAGTTTTAAAACTTCTTATTATCTTTGTAACTTACTACTTCTCAACCCATGGCGCAGGAGGTTTTTTCTTAGTTGAAGACTTTATACCTGACGAAGAAGGCTTGTCTGCTGCTGATATTTTTCCTGTTTTCAAAAATGCTTGCATTGTATCGGCAATAAAATAGTAAAATTAAAAATTCTTACACTTTTCTAAAAGCGCGGTTCCAGGATTTTAATTTTCGCAATTGACATACCAGGGTTTCCAGATTGTGTTTTCGAAATTTCGCCATAGTAAATGAAAAAATCACCAAAACGATTGTATTTTGGCAACGTTTCCCCGAATATTCTAACTATTCGAAATACGAGACCTTGACTCTTCTGGTATTATTAATGTTTCCAGATCCGATTTTTTAAATCTATAGATTGCTCCATACAACTAAACTAGTTCATGAATTAATTGAATTATGAGATCAACCACACTGTTAGAATTGTCGCTAAAACTCTTAATCATAAAATATGTCATACATAAATAAGTAATATGTAATAAAATACATATTATGAGATTAACTGGCCTTTAGAAAATCGGTGGTGACCGTTAAATAAATAAATGCTTCTTAACAAAAAAATCAGCGTAGAATTTGGCATAAACCTTCCTGTTCTTCAAATTAAAACCAAAGTTTTAAGTTCTTCTAAGTAAATAAATATTGAAACTCAAAAAAGAGCTAACACGTCTTGTCCGATACACAAGTAAAATAAAAAGAGTAAGAGTATTCACTGTTACCAAATTATAAATAATAAATATTTGTCACAGATAGGACATCAACACTCAGTGAGCATGTATTTTAATAGGGTTCTGTAATTGCAAATTTGAACTGTTGGGCGGACTGTTGAGCGGTCTGTTGGGCGCTCTGTTGGGCGCTCTATTGGGCGCTCAGTCGGGCGTTCTGTTGGGCGGACTGTTGGGCGGTCTGTTGGGCGGACTGTTGGGCGAACTGTTGGGCGCTCTATTGGGCGCTCTATTGGGCGCTGTGTTGAGTGCTTTATTGGGGCGTAGGTCCAAATACATGTTTTAATTAGTTTAATTTCGATATTTTGTTCACAAAATTTCTCCAAGAAAAATATATTTCCCTAAAAATTTCCTTCAAAGTGTCTTAAACTAGCACCCAATGACGAAAGAATCTTAATTATATCATATATTCTTGCACTGGATTACATTTTCTTTCACATAAATTTCTTTTATAGCTCAACAGAGCGATAATTTAAATTATCTCCAAGAATCCGTAGATTTTCCAACGATATCCATATGTTTGTGAATGGATACAAAAATCCGATGATCTACAGGTAAATCTGTAGGTCTGGCAATACTAATATTGTAATATTGTTAACACAGAATTTGGCACGAAGTTCGTGAGGGTGAAGGAAAAATAATACCTCCTCTTCCCTGAAAGTGTTTGTCAGTGAAAAGAGCTTGAATTATGGCTTAAAAACACTATAGTATTAAAACAATTTAACTTAAATTAATTATCGACTAAATTACCGATTTTCTGAATTTATTGGGTGACTTGCTTGGCATTTATTGTAGTTTTTTGAAGTGATAACTTCTTATGGGAGGGTGAACCGAAACGTTCCGTAACGCGAGCGGTCCATCGACCAGCCAGCGTTAGCTGACCTCCCTGGAACATCGATAATTTCGAAGTCCCAGGTGGCGTCACACAGTGACCAGTCAGCTTGGACCGGACTTTGACCGGACTTCAACCGGACTTTGACCGGACTTCAACCGGACTTTGACCGGACTTTAACCGGGCTATGACCGGGGTTTAACCGGATTTTGGCAGGACTTTAAACGGTATTTGACCGGACTTCGACCGGATTTTGAACGGACTTTAACCGGACTTTGATAGGGCTTTGACCAGATTTTGACAGGTTTTTCACCGGATTTCGACTGGACTTTAACCGGACTTTGATAGGACTTTGACCGGGCTTTGACCGGATTTTGACTAGACTGACATTACTTTGACTGGACTTTAACCGGATTTTGGCAGGACTTTGACCGGTATTTGACCGGACTTTGACCGGATTTCGACTGGACTTTAACCGGACTTCGACCGGACTTTGATAGGACTTGACCGGATTTTGACAAGACTGACATTACTTTGACTGGACTTTAACCGGATTTTGGCAGGACTTTGACTGGTATTTGACCGGACTTTGACTGTACTTTGACCGGATTTTGACAGGAATTTGACTGGTATTTGACCGGACTTTGACTGGACTTTGACCGGATTTTGACAGGTTTTTGACCGGTATATGACCGGATTTCGACTGGACTTTAACCGGACTTTGATAGGGCTTTGTCCGGATTTTGACAAGACTGACATTACTTTGACTGGACTTTAACCGGATTTTGGCAGGACTTTGACCGGTATTTGACCGGACATTGATCGGATTTCGACTGGACTTTAACCGGACTTCGACCGGACTTTGATAGGACTTTGACCGGATTTTGACAGGACTTTGACTGGTATTTGACCGGACTTTGACCGGATTTTGACAGGACTTTGACTGGTATTTGACCGGACTTTGACTGGACTTTGACCAGATTTTGACAGGTTTTTGACCGGATTTCGACTGGACCTTAACCGGATTTTGATAGGACTTAGACCGGGCTTTGACCGGATTTTGACAAGACTGACATTACTTTGACTGGACTTTAACCGGATTTTGGCAGGACTTTGATCGGTATTTGACCAGGCTTTGACCGGATTTCGACTGGACTTTGATAGGACTTTGACCGGGTTTTGACAAGACTGAGATTACTTTGACTGGGCTTTAACCGGATTTTGGCAGGACTTTGACCGGTATTTGACCGGACTTTGACAGGGCTTTGACTGCCCTTTGTCCGGATTTTGACAAGACTGACATTACTTTGACTGGACTTTAACCGGATTTTGGCAGGACTTTGACCGGTATTTGACCGGACATTGATCGGATTTCGACTGGACTTTAACCGGACTTCGACCGGACTTTGATAGGACTTTGACCGGATTTTGACAGGACTTTGACTGGTATTTGACCGGACTTTGACCGGATTTTGACAGGACTTTGACTGGTATTTGACCGGACTTTGACTGGACTTTGACCAGATTTTGACAGGTTTTTGACCGGATTTCGACTGGACCTTAACCGGATTTTGATAGGACTTAGACCGGGCTTTGACCGGATTTTGACAAGACTGACATTACTTTGACTGGACTTTAACCGGATTTTGGCAGGACTTTGATCGGTATTTGACCAGGCTTTGACCGGATTTCGACTGGACTTTGATAGGACTTTGACCGGGTTTTGACAAGACTGAGATTACTTTGACTGGGCTTTAACCGGATTTTGGCAGGACTTTGACCGGTATTTGACCGGACTTTGACAGGGCTTTGACTGCCCTTTGACCGGATTTTGACAGGACTTTGGTATTTGACCGGACTTTGACTGGACTTTGACCGGATTTTGACAGGACTTTGACTGGTATTTGACCGGATTTTGACAAGACTGACATTACTTTGACTGGACTTTAACCGGATTTTGGCAGGACTTTGATCGGTATTTGACCGGACTTTGACCGGATTTCGACTGGACTTTAACCGGACTTCGACCGGACTTTGATAGGACTTTAACCGGATTTTGACAAGACTGACATTTTTTGACTGGACTTTAACCGGATTTTGGCAGGACTTTGACCGGTATTTGACCGGACTTTGACAGGGCTTTGACTGCCCTTTGACCGGATTTTGACAGGACTTTGACTGGTATTTGACCGGACTTTGACTGGACTTTGACCGGATTTTGACAGGACTTTGACTGGTATTTGACCGGACTTTGACCGGATTTTGACAGGATTTTGACGGCTCCTCCGCTCTCACTTTAACCCACATTAGTTTAAGTTATCACTTCTGTCGAGCGTCCCGAGACGCACACTTTTTTTTTAATTTATAACAGAGTCCTTCAGTCACAACGCTTCCCTTAGTAGTTTGTGGTCGGAATAATATTTTTTTTGGATTATAGTTGCTATATTGCCAATTAGCGGGGAATTCCCCGCCATGTGTTAGTATTTCTTTATTAGTCTGTATTTTCACCTTTTCGTAGTTTCCCAACAGACCGCCCATCAGTCCGCCCAACAGTCCCCCCAACAGAGACCCAATAGTCCGTCCAAAAGAGACCCAACAGAGCGCCCAACAGACCACCCAACATTCCACCCAGCAGTCCGCCCGACAACCTGCCCAACAGTCCGCCCAACAGTTCGCCGAACAGAGCACCCCACAGACCACCCAACACTCTATTCCGCTGCACTCCGCTCCGCTCCACTCTACTCCGCTCCGCTCCACTCTAGTTTCCACTGAATAGCTACAGATACTCAAGCTCACAAGATTTCACTCATCCAAAAAGCGTCTAACGCGCACAGCACATGGTCAGGTATATATGATGGGTTATACGTGTATAGTTTGAATGAACATTAGCGTGTCGCTGACCCGATACCAGAAGTTTATATCCTACCAAAAATCCGGGGTCCGTTAATTTTCGATGTGTTTCGTCTGGATGAAAAATTTCCATGATGTCGATGTAACAACCATGGGGTTTTTGTTACATGGGGTGAAAAAAATCCACTAATGGATATTGGGCATTTACATTTTTTTCAGTTTGACTGAAAAAAAAATTTAATTTAATTTTTAATTTTTGTATTATGCTCGGGAGTCTAGCATACAATAATATTTTTAACATTGTTTGCATTTAGTGTTACCTGTAAAAAGTACGTTAATTTTAGCGTATATGAGGGAAATTTGCTTGTTTAAGATAAGATTCTTTCATCATTGGATTACTAGTTTAAAACACTCTGAAGGAATTTTTTAGGGAAATATATTTTTCTTGCGGAGCTTTTGTGAGCAAAATCTCGAAATTAAACTAATTAAAACATGCATTTGGACCTACGCCGACATCTCATTCACCGTATTAAACATTACAGCCAATTGCTACTTCACACAGCCACTGGATACATAACTTCACCTCATGATGCTGCCAACACTCATAGAACATAAGAATTTATAATAATTTTATGTTATAATTGCTACGTATGGTAGGTTATGATATTTAGGGAAGAGTTGGGAGTTGCTATAGAGAAATTTCGAAATATCTATCTGGAAACCCTAATTCTACGCGGGAAAATTAGGTGATGTGATGACAGTCAAGTAAACTAAAGACAAAAATTTATAAAAATCATCGAACACCGATGGAGAAGTAGTGTAATATTGAATTGGATTCAAAGAACAGTGTTCTTCATCTAAAAATGCAATGAAAGTTATAAGTTGATTAAGAAAGCTCTAAAATGTCCACAAGATCCAGAAAATCAAAAGAGACTGGACAAACTAATAAAGTCTCCCAGAAGCGAATCGAGAATTCATGGATGTTATTGGTTAAAGGTGGACAAGTTTGTGACTTCACTAAATTACGTGTTTATTGGAACTTAAAATATAAGTATACTTATTTTATTTTTAGATTCTTTATTGGAAAATAGCAATTTTAGTTTAGTAACGCTTCCACACCCAGCTCATGGGCAGTCTTCAAAATATTGCCTGGATGATAAGCACAAAAAGATTTTTGAAGTGGTGACGTTCAATGAGCCCCATCGGTCGTGGTTTATTGGAGAAACTGTCAAATCAGATGGCAGTCTGCAAATTTTAACTCCCATAAATCCATTATTCTTAGGTAAAATACATTAATTATAATATTAATTGTAAGAAAGGTTTCCACTACTGAACGAGATGGGTTAGGCTATGGCCTAACCCCTCAACCACGCTGGTGTAATGTGGGATGATAGACTTTAAATACCTTTGAAATTCTTATTGGAGACTCTCATGATGCCTGTTTCCCCAAATTGTTTTCTCTACAATTAAAGCAAGCGATGATCAACACTTAATACACACAACTAGGAATTGTCAAATGCATGATTTTGGGTCTGGTTTCGAACCAGATATTTCATCTTGATATTCATACCACTGCCTACAGAGCTATTGCTACTTTTGTAATTTAGCGAATGTATTGTTGATAATTAAGTACACTCAATGTTTTTAATTGATATATCTAATAATTTATATTGTGGTTTTACATTGTAATTTGTTTTATGAAAACTTGAATAAATAAAATTTTGCAGTCTTTATTAATCAGGTTAAACTTAGTTTTTTTCTCTAGTTGCTTATAATATATCTGTTAATAGATGGCACATCTGTGTCTTCTTTACAAAATAAAAAAAAGTACTGGGATTTTTGGAAACTGTATTTTTTATTATTTTTATATTTATGATGATTGATTTGTGATAAAAGTTTTGGAAGCTAAAATTTCTTTTTAATTTTTTTTCACATGTTTTAATCACATCGATATTGAGCTGTAAAACAATCAATGTGTTTTTTAATATATCATTCGTACATCAGTGTAGCCATGCGATACTTATATTGAAAAAGGCATCAATCCTTTTATTTAATGTCCATCCTTACACTGCTGGTGTAATAGAATAAATTATATGTTGTTATTAAATTTCAGTATTGCCTAGACTAAAAGAACAGTGTGGTGATAAAGCTATACCTCTAGAAGATCTTTTATCAGAAAAGGGTTTTGATAAGATTTTAGACTTTGTTCCCAGTTTGGACACCATTGCTGATTTAAAGGTACTATTTGAAACTATTATTAGTTTAACTATAGATATCAGGTGCCCAACTGATGCAACTACTTCATCAGCAAGGTGGCATTTTGTTGCTATTTCTCATTTTTTAATGATTAATTCAATAAAACAAAAATCCATCATTCATTATTGTCAATGCTCACTCTTCTGAATTACATTCTTCAGACTGCATAATTGGCGTTGCTAATATCTATGGGCGATGGTAACTACTTACCATCAGGTGGGCTGTCAGCTTGACTACCTTAAAAGTCAAATAAAAATAATATATGTCGAAGCGTTAAAATGTATATATCAGATTTGTAGAATAGTTACATCAACAAGAACTCACATCTGTCATGACTCACAATAACAAACTTATTTTGTATATAAATAAACTAGATGTGTTTCCATAAGACTCCAAATTGACTTTGACTTATTTGAATCAGAGTTGCTGACTATTTGAGCCTCCGGATATAAAGCACATATAAGGTTAGTTTGTAGAGACGAAAGGGTGAAGGTGTTAAGATGGGTTCGAAGACTAGCTCGATGGCCAAATTATTTGGCGCGTATTGCACTATGATTTTCTTTTTTATACTAAACTTGTGAATTATTATTTTAAGGGCCCAGCTGATTTGAGGGCTTACAGATACAATGAGGAGAAAACTTTAAAATGGCTTGAAGAAAGAGTTAGAAGGTTAGCTAAAGCATTGCGAGAGAAGAATGTTCATGTGACATCCGGTGCTGTCTCTGCAACATTTGTGATTAGCAAATTAGAAAATGAGGACATTGATGAAGGTGGGTCATTATTTAGCATGATTGAAGTACACTAATCTGTTATTTTATCCAAATCAGCTGTTGAGTTATTAGTGTTTACTGGTTTTTACATATTCTGTAATATCTGTATATTCTTGTCCTTACCCCACTCACAGTGGGGTCGGCGTAGCATTAGTTTTTTTCAACACATGTTACAGAGGAAGTTTTTACGACCGCCGCGCCGGCCTGCCTGACGACCCCTCTCCAGAGAATTATAATTATTATCTAAGTTATTAGATAATCATATAAAGTTTTCTAAGTTATTAGATAGCACAGTAAATTGACTACACCAGATCTGATATTACGAACAACATAGACCAAATATAATGTCGACTGCCAAGATACATTGCGTCCCTCGATGGTTGGCCTCGATAGAATAATTCCGGCCTGGAATATACACTATGGAGGATTTTCCATGTACTACGGTAATTGCTATCGAATTGGGTGGGTCCCACCAAATACAACACCACAACCCTAAAGGTGTTTTTTTAAATATAGGATAATTTAACCAGCATAACCGTAATAGCCGGTTAGAAATTTATTCTATTTGTGTACATCACCATTTGTGATTTTAAATATTGGTTTTTCAGAATTCTATCTAAAGTATGCTCATGGTGTTATATCCGAATACCTTCAAGATGACTTGATACAGCAATTAGAAAAGCAGTTTAACTTTAAACCTGATTTAATTGAAACAATCGGAAATAAACGAAAATCTGAGGAAGATGAAGACTCAAAGAAACATGTGAAAAAAATTAAACGCGAAAAATCAGATGCTAACATCGAAAAAAATGATTCACTTTCAAATCAAGAATCTCCTGAAGTGAAAAAACCAAGAACATTATCATCAAAAGAAAAAGCAAGACAAAAAGCTGCTAGCGGCACAAAGACCATTTCGTCATTTTTTACTAAAAAATAATTACATTAAGTAAGAAACATAAATGTGGTAATGGAATAATGATAAAATATAAAATAATGACTTTCTACTTAACAATCTTAGAATAAAACCTTTATACATACATGTTTCTTATAACACGGAAGTTTATTTTATTTGCGTTTCGTACAGTGAGGCCAGAGATATAGTATCCGGAGGTCTTAATCCCTCTTGCCCTGTCCAATCCCTTGATTACCCATTTCCTGTAAAGTCAGCAATGCCTCCATTAGCCTGCTATTTCCACTTCATTTCATAATACGAAAATAGTTTTTGAATAGTATGTAGTATAGTATAGTTTTTTATTAGGTATGTTATCACCGAATCTACCATCTTATAGTTTTAAGCGAATTCAAATTGTTGCGATTACATAATTTATTATTACTGGGTTTAGGTATTTGTAGACCTCCATCGGTTCGGAGCCCCGTGTGCCGAGTTTCTAATATCCTATATATGTGAAAGTTTGGATGGTTTTTAATAATTTACAGATTAGCGGATTTGGATGAAACTACTAAATTACTAATGAATGCTTAAACCGCCGGAAATAACCATTCACGTAGGCAGAACCGTTAGTAAAAGCTAGTTAGACAATAATAAAATTATAATAGGTATGAAGCAGCAAACGGTAGTGTTTTTTTGTGTAAGGCCTTACGCACCGTATTACCGGATATTGAGTCGAACCCAGTACCTCACGGTTTATAGACATGTTAAGTTCCACTAAGCCAGTAATACTGTAATATGACTAACTTTTAATTATCAATTCACAACTAGTTTGCAGTTAATGCTCCTTAGAAGTAGGTAAATAGTGCGTGGAAGTCTTATTTATTTATACCAATATTTTTTATGAGCATTAAAGCTGCATTGGTCTACTAGTAGAGTATACATGCTGAGAAACCGTGAGATCCTGGCTTCAAATTCCAGTTTGATTGCGGGAAATCATAATAATAATTTGTGTTTTAGTTTTTTGATTGAAAAAATGCACGGTATAGTAGTAGACTCGTCCCAATCACATGGGACGGAACGGGAACTATCATCTCTAATCGTGGAGTTGGATGGTCTGTGAAGCTCGGCGAACTGTGGATTTACTAGTCAGTGTTACCAGAATATTTTTTCTCGAATCGCCTCGCCAGAGCGCTCGTGTAGCCCCGAGATAGCCCCATCATGGCGCACAGGTAGTTAAGGCGGGAAAGTTTAAATTAAGACAGTTAACGTTTTAAAATCCATGCTATAAAATATACATAAAAACTATTAAAACTGATTGTTGGTGTTAAAGTTTTTTTTTTCTGCATAAAAATGATTTTTTAATTAAATATTTCTGAGAAAAAAAATATAGCCAAATCGGCTACCTGTAGCCAGCGGATAAAATAATATCGCCGCTCGGTAAGGGAGATAGCCCGATTGGCGCTAAATAGCCCCATCTGGCAACACTGTTACTAGTTGCATCTTTACATACTTAATAAAATTAAATAGTCGATTATTTGATGTTATTGATTAAATCGATATTAATTTACAATTACCGGTTTTTTCGCGTAAAATGGGATTGATTGGCAACACTACTGTGGTCGCCATTAGCAAACGTCCATCCGTTTCGTTTCGGATTTTCAGTAGATTTTATACAGTGCGGACATTTTTTATAAAGCCTCTAAGTAGGTAAATCTTGGACACGTCGGACTCAGTGTAGTGAAACTGATGTGATTTATTTAGATATTGTCGTGATTAAAGACTTCCCAAGTGCTTATTATTCGTAAAATCGCGGCCAATGTCAGCAGGCGTGTCAGATCAGGTATTTCGCATTTACGGTACCTTTGTGGCATAACTACGCTGTTTGATATGTTTCTCTATGAATATTAACGCGTCTGTGTCTCTTGTTTCATGTTTGCGGCGGTTGTAGCGGATGAAAGGGCAAGGGAACCAAGGTAAACTATTGTATCATTATGACGTTGCAATGTATTCTCTGCTAGGGAAGCAGCGTTGCCGGTCGGTGGTCGGCTTGGCACCCTGCGTTCATTACGATTCACCTGTAATTATCGCTGTGTTCTCGTACTTTCACTTTCATTTCGAATCATGTACATATCTATGCAGATGATGGTTTGGTGATAATGTTTTACCTATCTGTTAATAGCGTAAGGTTTTCGCCATTCATCTATATCTGTGTAGGTGTTACGCTGCCCACGAACTCATCTGTAAGATGTTTGGAAATGTTATAACTCCTACACAAAATCAATAAACTGGCAAGATTGTTTATTTGTGTACATATAGTGCAGAAGTCATGTTTTGTATTATACCAATTGGTAAGTTGTATTTAAATTAGATTGTTTGATAGCTGTTATGTTATGGAGTAAGTGTTGGAAACAATTTTCTTTAGACAATACTGTTATAAAAAGATTTATAGCCCTATATGATAATAAAGATTGGAATGTCATGCAAGGGTGATTATGAACAAATTTGTCTTAGATTTTACACATAATAACTGACTTGACTGTTATCAACTATTAAGATAAACAAACATCTTTAAATTTGAATATAAATTATGCTTGAGATAACCAGTTTGGTGGACGAATCTGGTTAATAATCTCAATGTAATATAAATATGTTCTGATTCACCCCAGCATGTTATTCATCTCTTTTACAGTGTTTCCAAGAAAATAAATTAAATCATTTATGCAGCATTTCTGAGACACACTGATAAAAGAAACAAAATAACAGAAAATGTGAATGCTTATCTTTATAATTATTATGATGAAATACATACTATATTCTTGAGTGTAATTTGCTTTCTATGTAAACTAAAAATATAGGTTAAGTTACATAGTAACATAAATGCATATTAGATGGGTGTTTTGTATTTACTTAGTAATAGAAACATATTACATACACAAACAAACATATTAGTTATAATGAGCAAACATTTGATGACACTTAATT
Source organism: Amorpha juglandis (assembly GCA_949126905.1). Taxonomy (NCBI): domain Eukaryota; kingdom Metazoa; phylum Arthropoda; class Insecta; order Lepidoptera; family Sphingidae; genus Amorpha; species Amorpha juglandis. Next base: position 6,135,758 of record OX421368.1, read on the forward strand.
AGCATTAACTGAACTCAACACCATAATTATACATGGTAATTGAATTGGCTATTTTTTACAGCTTGTGCTGTAGAATCTGTTTATGGCATTTAAAAAAAACATGTAATAAAAATAATCATTACATAAGCTGGATGTATTTTTTTCTGTTTAGGCACTTGCTAATGAGAACTCACTGTTCATACATACAGGCTGTCTTTTCATGCCTAGATTTTTTTGCAATCTGTGTTATAACTATGTATCATGGACTAAGTACATAAAACTATTGCAAATACTTTGTCAAGGTGATATCAATTGTAATTTTATATGACATACCTAATAATATTCACTTAAACCAAAGCTATAATCATTGCTTGAGATTTATAACATACAGTTATTAAACTTTATGTTTATTTGCAATAGATATATCATACTTATATTTCTGAAATGTGACAGTAAATCATATTGTATTACTGCTGAAAATGTATGTTATGTGATCCTTGGTGACACATTGTTGGTATTATTCATTAGCATTACAAAGATGTGAAACATATCATTCATATTCATGCTACTTTAGTAATTTCTAAACATAAATGTTTGCTGGATGTCTATTGTTTTAGTGTCTAATCTAGCATAATGGTAGCATAAAAACAATTTCACTTAACCATTAAACAAACTTAAACTTAATTGGCTAAACAAGTTTCCTTCAGACATAGCTAAGAACCCATGTTGATTAAACAAGTTTGTTGAACCAACAAATAAACCCATTCAAATTAGTTTAGATGCTATGATGCCACAGTTAGACACACACATCCATGGATGTACAACTCAAACTTAAAACAACCCTGTCTTTCTATTCTATTCTAATTTTTTATTTGATATTTTTAAATTCAGGACTGTCTTGTACTAGTTTTATATAATGCACTAGTATCAATGCACCTCAGATTTTGTGCCGGTTCTTAAAAATAACTTTATATCCCTTCCTATTTTAATACAGCAATGTAAAATTAAAATCTGAAATATATATTTGATAGAAACTTCCACATTTTTCGATTGTATTGATTAAAGCATGTAAACCATGATATACCAATATCAATAAATAGGCAGAAATTCCCTTTTGGTTGTGACGGAGGTATGGTGATACAACAGCAGCTTTCAGATTAATGAAAAATTCATATGAAGAACTTCAAAAATCATGATTGATTCAATTATCATGTAACATGTCATTTATTTTCATTACTATCCAAGTAATTTACAGTATAAGTCAAGTGAAAATTATCATTAGTTGATAGCTTTATATTTTATGGAAATTATGCAGTACCGTTGTTCCTTGTAAAGTTTGTTAACTTTTCAAGTCAATGTAAAATGTAGATTTCTCTAATGTATATTGATAATTAATTATTTTCTGAAACAGTCCAGTTGAATCGATGTTAATAATAATAATAATATTTATTTATTTCATATACATTTGGACAAACACTAAGATAGTACTACAATATTCAGTTCATAACATTATTTAGGCAGTAATAGTGTTGTTGAAACTCTGGTGCCCAAATTAATGGTGCTGCCACACCGGTGTTAGAAAATGTTATATAACATTTTATAACACCGGTGTGGCAGCATCATTTAGTAAACATTTCTTAACAATTTGTAACATTTTGTAACATTTCTTAACATTTTATAACCGCAGGCGGCGGTACTTTTGAGAGCGGCGCCGTCAAAGAAGCCGTCAAAGAAGAATGTTCAGAAATGTTAGAAAATGTTAAGAAATGTTATAAAATGTTAAGAAATGTTATAAAATGTTAGATTTAATGTTAGAAAATGTTTGTAAACATTTTATAACATCGGTGTGGCAGCACCATAAGATTTAACTTGTGTTATGGACACTGTGGCTCACATCTTACAAATATTGATCCTATGCTATTTCGATGTTTGATGTTAATTCCACATTGGCGCATGTTAACCTAACATTCTTTACAATTACAGTGACAAATGCACAGAAAGAGCAACATTTAGAGAGTGGCGGTGACGAGTTGGCGGAGGTGTCATGGCGTCACCAGCAGCAGCCGTCGTACGCGCCACCGATCTCATCAGCGGCCGACCCCTACAGCGCGGCAGGTAGGTACTATAATTTGAAACTTTTATAACAATAGTAATACAACAAAACGAATTGATTGTGTATTTAATCGTTTGGGAAATATCAGTCTGCATTCTGAAAGTTGCTTAAGGCGGGTCCACACGTGTTAAATGTATGGTATCGCGTAATGGCGAAGTGAGGCGCTACCTCATGTCCATTCTCTGACATCACGACTGGCGTATATTAAACAGTGAGCAAGGAGCGCCATACCTTGAACTTTCCATGCTAATATTTGTCCCAGACCGGCACTAAAGAAATAATAAATACACCCGACAGTAACACACATAGCCTTGACCCCAGAGCGAGATGAGTCTTGTGTTGTGGGTATCAGGGACTACCGAGATACTTTCAGTCCCAACACCCAGACCCGAAACAACTATTTGTGGATCGAACCCACGTCCTCTCGTTTCACAGGTGACTACTCACCCGCTGCGCCATTGAAGCTGTCAACTGTGAGAATAGTGTGATGTTACACGAGCTCAGTCTCAAACGAGCGCTGCAAGCCTATTTTTGTTCGCGTTAAACAAATGCGCTATGAATCATCGCAAGCGTTTCCTGTAATATTCGCAGTCCGTCCACAGGATCAATTGATCAATTACATTACCCGCGACTGGACCCGCCATTATGGCTTCTCATTGTAATTAGTAGGTAGCAGAATAAATCCAACAATAATACAAAATCTGTCCTTTAACATACGCAAGCAACTCGTTTCTCTCATTTATATCAAGTTTACGAATTACGAATGGAATGAGATAATAATTGACTCATTATTTTCATTTTGGTCCTCTTAACTAGACCAAGCAGTAAATTTAATAGAACTATTTGGAAATATGAGTTTATATTGTTAATGTATAAATTTAATGTATGTATATGTTCTCTAATAAGGGTTTTTTGGGATTAAATATTTTTAAATTATTGTCTCGTTCAAGTCGGCGTTTCAGTATGTTACAGTACCGTCATCGTACGATGTCGTTTAGGGCATCTTACAATTCTGTTATTGTCAGATATATTATAACTCCAGCAGTACGTCACTATTGCGGTTCCTACAACAATGAAGTATGACTATTGTTTGTGACGAACATACGTTCAGAGACGTTTATGGTGCTGCCACACCGGTGTTAGAAAATGTTATATAACATTTTATAACAGCGGTGTGGCAGCATCATTTAGTAAACATTTTTTAACAATTTGTAACATTTTGTAACATTTCTTAACATTTTATAACCGCGGGCGGCGGTACTTTTGAGAGCGGCGCCGTCAAAGAAGCCGTCAAAGAAGGGCCGATGTCATGTTTTCAAATGTTATAAAATGTTAGAAAATGTTAAAAAATGTTAGAAAATGTTTTTGTTAACATTTTATAACATCGGTGTGGCAGCACCATTAGAATTGACATGGTACGGTTTCGCTACTGTAGACATTTGTTTTAAAATCACTAGCAACATATCCGATACTTCAATTTTTCACAATAGCGCCAGGAGTGGTTACCTTGTTTCTGAGAAAAATGCAATACATTATAATCCATTTATTATTATTCCAACATCCTATTTCCATAGCGCAAAGATTGCATATTAATGACAGTATAAAATAGTTATAGCTTTTTTATATACAATGAAAGAAATAGGTAGATAAATAACTTAATACAATAACAAAAAATGAGCCTTATACATGCACACAAATAATCAAAATTAATTTGTCTTATACCCTTAAACGAAATTACTGCTAAAATAAAGAATTGATATTGTAGTAATTTAATGTTGCTGATGTTGAATTAAAATGAATTTTACTCAACGTGGTGAAAGGCAAGGCTTGTTTACCTTGAGACATATTTTATACTTCCGGTAAACTGATCTCAAATTCATATAACTTAGAAATAAATTCGTCATAATCGTTATTAAAATCTAATGATAATAAAGTGTAATACTATGTTTTTCTTTGATATTTCCTCTTAGAGAATGCATTAATTTCCCTTAAAGGTTATTTTTTCATTAGGTGTCTTATGTTAGTTATATTTGTGTAGAAAATTATAATTTAGAATTTAAGTCAGTCACAATTTGAGGTGTCTCATTTTGGGCTAAACATTGTACATAGTCTGTTTAGAAATTGGATATTTAATCAAATATCAGTTTCTTATATGAATAATTTTCCATATTATGCTATTTGTTATAGATAAAGTTGTTTCAATTTTATTAAAAAATGGTTCACATATTCTTTGATAACAAAAAAAAAACATCTTTTTGTCTTGTTGCACAAATCCTATCAGTACAATACTAGTCCAAACCGTTAAGAAAAATGGGATATCTCCTTTGAGGAAAATATTTTCCATCATTTCAGGTTATTACGGTACAACAGCACTTCCTTATCAAGCTTTTGGAGTCGGGGATGGGACATGGTCCACCAATGGAACAGACCCGATGACTTTCCTCGGAGGATACAATCCTCACGATTCTTATGGAATGGATGGTAGCTAGTATTTATTCAGTAACAAGAGAAAAGATGTACTTAATTCATCCGAAAGTCATAAGTATTATAAAATTGATGTTAATATAACTCACAAAAGTACTGTCTGATTTAAATTTGTCAAGAAAAAATATTTAATTGGATTACAATATTGAACACATTTGTTACAATTGAAATATACAAACGATTTATAATAGAACCTCGAATATCCGAATCATATGAAAATACATTTTTGGGAATATCAAAAATTGCTAAATAATGATTGAATAACTTGATTCAAACATTATTTAGAAACAATGAACAAAGTATCGATTTACGTAGTGCAAGGTTTGTGTAAATGTGCACGGAATCTTATTTACGATATCATTTTATAAATATATATCAAGTATTAGGATACAATCCGATATATTAGAACACGTATGATACGAAACAACTATAGAAAGAGCGATATTTCAACTATGAGAAAAGAGCATTTATGTATTTAGAGGTCAGAAAATCAATATTTCCGGAAATATACTTACAGCTTTCGGTTAACTTAAAATTCGAATAATCCAGGTTCTAATGTATAAAACACTTATGACCCTTTAGTTGCATTATTTTTCAAAAGAATATTTCCTATAAACATTTACATGATTTGATTTCAGGCGTATTTGGGCCTTCGACAACACCATTCTCTACAGCTGCGTTCGGACAGCCGGCGTCGACTTTTAATTATTTTCACGGCAACGGTGACTACTCCACGTGGGGTCAGCTAGGTCGCGCGAAACAATATGACGATTATTACAGAGCCGATGGTCTGTACGTGCCAGACGGCGTCAAGGCGGTCGAGACGGGTGTGCAGGCGCTCTCGCTCGGTGATCACAAGCAAGACAAAGATCGCCCGCCGGAGCTCAAGGACGTGTCCGGTGGATCACAACCCAAAAAGATGACATGGGCTTCCATCGCCAGCCAGCCGGCCAAGCCGGCACCCTCCTCGCAGGGTGGCGTCATTAAGAAGAAAGGTCCCGGCATGCCCCCGCCGCCGATAGTGCCCGGTAAGCACAATATGGACATCAGCACGTGGGACGCCGGCAAAACCGCGCCTGTGGTGACAGCGCCGCCCCCGCCGCCGCTGCAGCCGCCAGTGCCGGCGCCGCTACCTATGGCCGCTCCGGCGCCCGCGCCCGCGCCCCCTCCGCCTACTGCACTGCAGCAGCGGGGCCCACCGCCGCAACACCAGCCACCGCCGCCGGCGTGGGCGCATCCACCACGCGGTCCGCCTCCGCATCAACAGATGCAACCACATCAGCCGCGCCCCCCGATGCCGGCGCCGCCGGTCACCAGCCAGCCGCCGCCTCCTACCGCTCCGCCGCAACCGCATCCCGTGCTGGATGAACTCCGCGTCAAAAACGAATACAACCCGAAGGAGTTCGACCTTAGCGCCCCCATGGCTCGCTTTTTCGTGATCAAATCCTACTCGGAGGATGACATCCACCGCAGCATTAAATACGAGATATGGTGCAGCACCGAACACGGCAATAAGCGGCTGGACGCGGCGTTCCGCGAGCGTGAGAGGGAGGGTGGCTCTGTGTTTTTGTTCTTCTCTGTGAACGGCAGTGGACATTTCTGTGGCATGGCTCGCATGATGAGTGCGGTCGATTACAACTCGAACTCGAGTGTGTGGTCGCAGGACAAGTGGAAGGGACAATTCCGCGTTAGGTGGATCTACGTTAAGGACGTTCCAAACGGGCAATTACGTCATATCAAATTAGAGAATAATGAGAACAAGCCAGTGACGAACTCGCGCGACACCCAGGAGGTGCCGCACGCGAAGGGTCTGCAGGTGTTGCGAATTATGCACTGCTATTGTCACTCTACTTCCATATTCGACGACTTCATCCATTACGAGCGACGTCAAGAGGAGGAGGACTCTCGTAAAGTGCCTCACCACAACAATCATGACAATAATCGTGATGAGAATGAGGCAGGGCGAGGGTATCGCAACTATCGCGATCACCGAGATGGGCGTGATGGTCGCGATCACCGCGACGGGCGCGAGCCACGGGAGCCGCGCGACTCTCGCGAGCCGAGAGATACGCGGGACCTGCGCGACCCGCGGGACCCGCGGGACCCACGGGACCCGCGCGACCAACGTGACCAACGTGACCCGCGTGACACGCGTGACCCGCGTGACCCGCGAGATCCCCGCGACTTCCGCGAGCCTCGAGACCATCGCGACCATCGTGATGATCGCGACCCTCGTGAAAACAGAGATCACTCGTATCGCGATCGTGATTATAGATCCCAGCATAAGGTTCGTTACATGTTTAGTTAATTCCACTAAGCGCCTGTTTCACCACCTCAGAGTAAATGCTACTTACCAAATAAAATATGACATGTTCAAATACAAAATTCACACTCCGACATACGTATATACAGGAAGAAAAATGTATACTAGGTACCTTGCTATCGAACAATTGGTGGTTAAAATATTACTCGAAAATTGTGAAATATGCTCTAAGTTATTGTGTTGCGTAAAATACGTTGTGAGTGTAAGTATTGCTTTAATATTTTTCTCATGTTACAGGACCGGGACGGTTCACGTGGACGTGGACGTTCTCGTAACTGATTGTACTTGTGGTGTCAGAGCAGTATGAGGACTGACTTCTCCCCATAGACAACTAGTAGTAGAGTAATTAATTGGTACCGCATTACACAAGAAGTATGCACAGTGACATACAAGATGAATGGGAAAATGTTACATTTTCATCATTACGTGACTGGTGAATGTTGCGTTTCAACCTGAACAGTTACAATGTAACATAATATTGTTTTAAACAGTGCATCGCAAAAAACTTTCAACAAATTAAAATGTGCTAAATAATATTTCGTACTGGAAGAACGCTTAATTAAGCAAACGCCTAGTGAACAGAACATTATAAGTAAACACCGTGATCATCGTGCGTCAATACCGTGTCACACGGCGACGGGTAAAATCGTAGACTTTGTTTCAAATTTGTGGACTGAATCGATAAATAATATAGTAATTTTTATAACTAGAAAATTCTGTGGTGAGAGGAGTTGATCCTTTTGATTAGGGACCGATGAAACTAAATGAAACGTCGAAACAAACATCAACGTAACCGCGCGCGACTGAGTGTAGTGTTTAAACGATACCGCATCATCAGTGTCTTATAATTAATTATGTGGTGATTTGTAACTTTTGTATTACACAAAAATGTAAACAAACCAGCTGTGGACATTTTGTATACATTTTTTAATATCGTTATAAAGGACTGTTAAGACGCATTCTCTCGTGGCATTGTGTTCTGTTTTACTCCATTAGGTGAAGAACATAATTTTCTTTGTAACATTAGTTATATTTGTTGACAAACTACGGACAATGGTAATGTGGAGTAAAATCATTGTTTAAATTGTGATCTATTTGGTGACTAAGGAAGAACCGATAAATGTATTTAATCTAAAAGTGCTTATGCAAGGATAATTAAGATTGCCAGGACCAATGTTTTTTAATGATACGACTGTATCAGTCTCATGAATAATGTTACAATAACAAACGTACATGCTTCACGTCATTTGTACGATCATTGGTATGTTATAAAATGATACGAAATTTGAATTCCGAACTTCGAAAACGTACAGAGAACATAGAAGGTATAGAAATAACCATTATAAAAATAATAATATTTAGAAGAAATTACTAATACAGAGACGCGCCCGTATGTGAAACTGTATATGAAAAGTGACCGATTTCTTGTTGTTCATCATTATGTCTCACATTCTTTTTTATTTAAAAGTAAAACATTATCTCGTTTCTGCATCACCAAAGGGTAGACTGGTAGAGAATGCCTTTGGTATTATACATGTTATGTATATAAAGTTTAAATAAATAAAAAAAGGTGAATAAAAATTTGATTATACGTCATGCTACAATAATTTTCTGTTTAATTACAGTAAATAAATACACACTTATCATCAGCTTCATATTAGTTGTAGTAATTTATATTCAAATCATTTTTATGATGGATGTTCTATATACTACTAGACTTGGTTTACGTTTCTGACCTTCGTTGCTTCGTTTCGTATTATATTTTCCTAAATGCTAACATGGTTTGTAGACAAAATTAATTGTCCGTGCAAGAGCTGTCTAAATTTTAGTGATATATCGATTGTTCCTTGTTGATTTTTTAACATGTGTACATAATTGTATTATTTACAAAACATATTATTTTTCTACTTTTAAGTGCAATTACAGTGTGACGAGAGAAATTTGACAATCAATGAAGATTCCTTTATATTATTTTGTGGCCTGACCAGAAACTACATGCCTGATCATACACTTCTATGATTGTTCCTCTGACAAATAAAGTAAAGTATAAATAGAAACTTTGTTTTTACGAGTAATGCTTAATCACTACAAGTGATAAGTGTAATTAAGTTTAACATTTACGAACTAAATTTATGCACATTAGCTGCATATGTAATGTTTATTTTCCGAGGAAATGGGTTCAAAATATGTTATTTCTATAATTATACAAATACTTTAATATTTTAAATATGAACTTTATAGTACCTCAACAATGATTTGTATTCATGCCGATTACAATTTCCTGAACTGCACAAATAAACACAAAACTTTAACCTAAGTATATGAGAATTAGTTCAGTCTGTTTGAACCATAGGTATAGATCTAAATTAGATATCGTAAATATGCGTACTTTGCTTGCTGAAACGAAGGTGAATGGAAAATCGAAGTTCAAATAATGTGCACATGTAATATGATATTTTAATCAACACTCGACGTTACCTCAGTAAAACACAAAAATGCTTTACATCACTTACGAGTGTTGTAAAAACTTCCTTCAAAGTGTTTCTCATCTCTAAATACCTGAGACATTAAAACAAATAATTCAAACGTGAAAAGCGTGGTGGTTGCAGATTTAAGCACTTACGATATCTATTTAGATCTATGTTTGGGTTTTACACTTTTGCTATTGATAATTTTAAATATAAAAAATAAATTCAATCATTTGCATAATTTGCGTTTAATGCCTAGTAAAAATATGATCCTAGAAAAATATTTATGTCGGGTGTCTATGTATATTTAATGTTTATCTGTAGAATCCATAGTCCGTCTGTTATTTGTTGCGATCGTATAACTTCTGAACGACTTGGCCTATTGAAGTCATATTTACGCCATGTTTGTTTTGTAGAGACTTAAGGTTCATAGGTATGTATATACCACAACACCTACGGAAGCGGAGCATCACCACGTAGATGGGTGAAATCTTATATTGGTATGAAATATGACCTTTTTTTTCCTCTACACACAGATTGTATATGTGATTGTATTATCAATGTAATTAAACTGTAACTGTATGTAACAAACTGTGGAGAGCACTCAAAGTAAAAAAAAAAAGTCTCTGGTCGGTCGTTAAATAATTTTTATAATGTAACACATGTATCCCCCATCTTTGTTTCAATCCCTTTTTGTTTACATCAAACAAAATAAATCGCTAATCGGTTAATATTTCCCGTAGACGTATTATAGTGCCACAATATGAATTTGTCAATGCCTAAATAATTTGTAGTTATTAATTTTGCTAATGTATTAGGTATTTTTTCTGTTTTAACTAATTTTAGTTTTTATCGTGATTTATTAAGAAGTTTCTTTTTCCTTTACATAAGCAGTGTTTTTTTGGAAATTGTCGTAATACCTACCTAAAAAAATCTTTACTGATGAATGGATTAAAGCCTGTCATAGAAATGGACAAGTGTTATTTTTGTTAAAACCCTATAACCCTTTGATAAATAATAATTGTGTGAACCGAGGTCTAACTGCCATACCTATTACGGATACAGGTGAGGTTCCAGGTTGAATACCCAGTTGGGCAAAAATTTCGTTCGTAGATTTCAAAGTTTACGAGATGCCCCCAGATTCAATGTCCCGGTATGTAAATAGGCTCACCACATAATATGGGGCGCAAAATAAGCTCAGGAAACTGGATGCACTAGTTTTATTTCTGCTGACCTCTTCGGGATAGAGGTGTGACCACACGTATGAATTTACATTTCTGCAACAAAGTTGGCGATTACATACCTATTTTGTATTTATTTTTAATAATTTTTATTTGCTTAAACGACATGACGAGCAGATCGCTCGCTTGATTGTAAGCGCCACGCATGCTCATAAACATAGGCAACACCACATAACTTTGCATTACAAAGCACTGCATGGCATTGGCCTGCTCTCGTCATCCCCTCGGGATGTTAGAGACATAGAATGTTAAATCTTATAATGCTCAATAATTTCACTGCTTCAAACCGAAACATAACAGTACTTACACAATGTTGCTTGGCGGCCGCCACTTGACTTAGGAGGCAATACATAATACGAAGTGTCTATTCTAGTAAAAGATAAGTACCTAAATGATCGCAGCGTTGAATATTTTCATTTTTATGAACATAAATGACTAGCTCAGAAAGTCACAACTTCCCGTGTATATAAAGTACTCTGTAGTCACAAATTGCAATTTAGAATAGTGCCAATTTAATTAATGCGCAGTGTTACATTACAGGCATTACAATTAGGTAATACTTAATGATAATGAACTTGACCCCTATGAGACACTGACTATACCTACTGTTGATCTAGCGCTGCTCTTAAATAATGCAGCGTCTTTAAAATACTTTAAAAAGACTTCTACTTCGCGCACGTCGTAATTTGCAGGAACAGCCTAACAAGTATAAAAGAAAAATCTTAATAACTGTCCAAACCACATTCGTTGCAGCCTATATAGGACAGCAATGATTTTAACTCATTCAGTTCAATTTTAATTTTAAAATCATTAATATGACTTTCTTTTCTTTCTTTTTTATTAATGGCTTTCGCAGTATTATGCATTTAGCCAGTGTCAAGTATAATGTATTTTCAAGTATTTCACAAGCACGATGAAACACGGATGCGGACGATTTCAAGGTCTTGTCGGAGTTATGGTGTTAACTAGTGTTGTGCACCGGTTCTTAAAACACCGGATAATTACCGGTTAGGGTGAGTACCGGAGCCTAATCGGTGTTTCTCTTAACTACCGGTTATTTCATTGATAAAAATGACTGAACGAACTATTAAGTCGCGGTTACGCATGTATCTTTGTTCGATACTACTCTTATGAATATTCTAAAAGAATAATAATAATCTCATCTTACTTTCTATATGTATAAAAGAAAGTGGTGTTAGTTACACCACTTATAACTCAAGAACGGCTGAACGGATTTAGCTGAAAATTGTTGGAGAGGTATCTTAGAACTAGGAGACGGACATAGGATAATTTTTATCCCGTTCGACCGCGTTTCAGTCAAGTCACTATAAAACGTGGTATAACAAAAACACATCTGACATGACACAAAAGGCAAATGACAGTGGAATAACAAAACTTAGCTAAACGTAATTGATACTATCATCAGTAATTTGTTTTCTCTTTGAATCATCATTAACAATGCCGCGACCAAGACGATAAAATCTTTCCCGACAAAACTATGCATTTGATCATGTGATGATCTTTAGCAAAGTTGTTGTGCATGAGCCCACGAAGGTCTGAGAGGGTACGATCAATTTTCGACACATGGCGCCACTGTTAGGCTACTTTTATCCTGGAAAAAGCAGATCACGCGGGCGGAGCCGCGAGGGACAGCTAGTATACTATAAATATAGTTATATAGTTTGCTTTTACCTAGTAGGTTAGATATTTTCTATTCGATTTTTTTAATAAAGTGAATTCATATTTCAGAAAGCATTGTTTTTTTTTTCTCTTAAACTATATTGATTTAAATTATTTTGACTATCCGGAGTAGAGTGATAGCTCAGCGGGGAGTGGTACGGACTGTCGAGACGAAAGTCGCAGGTTCGAAACCAGCCCCAAGAGCATACACCACTGACTTTTCACGTCACGTTAAGTCACGTGTATATCAATTGTTAATTATCGCTTGATTTAACGGTGAAGTAAACATCGTGAGGAAACTTGCATACCTGAGAACTCGTAAGATTTTTCGAAGGTATGTGAAGTCTGCCAAACCACATTAGGCCAGCGTGGTGGACTAAGGCCTAATGCCTCTCATTCAGTAGAGGAGGCCCGTGCCCAGCAGTGGGACGTATATATTACAGGGCTAGTAAGAAAAAAAAAACCGGAGTATAACCGGAGAATCTCCGGTTATTCAATAAAATCTCCGCATAACCTCCGGAGGATAAAATTGGCTCCGGTACACACCTCTAGTGTTAACTCCTTTCAGTACGACTCTTAATTCTCTTATTTCAATGTTTCCATATACTGTTCATCACCGTCAATGTTTATTGAACAAATCCACATCACTTTTATACAACAAACACAACTCTAAACTAGTTTATGAAATAAATTAAAATAAGCGAGGAACTGCACTGTCAGAATTCCCGCCAAAACTCTTAATATGACTTTATCGCTATTCAAAGCATTTAGAGCAGAGACAAATAAACTATGTAATTTAGAGCATTAAAATTTTATTGTTTCTAGTCGTTTAAAAACCATAATCATATCGGATATATTTTTATAGGAGTAACGATTACCTACTGCCAGACTGACAGCCGTCACATAGTTTCTGAACAGAAAATTTCAGTTGCGGTTCATATTCCCAAAAAGTTATATAAGTAGCATATTAATCGATAGCAATGTAGCGTTTTCATAACACCAGGACGGGCTTTCTATTGCTGTCCCACTTCAACACGTTCCAACAACCGCAACTTTCACGCTGAATTGTAATTTAATGTCAAATTGTCATTCACGAGAATAAAATAAAAATGAAAGGTTTATTAATTTTCTGTTTACGAAAATCTAGTTTTACTAGTGGTTTTCATAATGATAAGTGTTATTCTTGTGTGATAATAAGTGAACACAGTGTTGACCAAGACAAGGACGGGTTCTAGTCATATATGTTGTTTGTATACATTTATTCGCGTCGCGTTTCTGAGTAATCCGAATGTTGTCAGTTGCAGTCGGTGTTCAGTCTTAGTTTGAACGTCGCACCCGGTCGTCTGTCCTGTCGATTTATTTTTGACTTGGATAATGTCGTAATACATTAGCGCGATATCAGCACAACAATGTTATCATAACGATCTACGGTAGATAACTCGGACAGCCATGTGAATTAAGTTTGGAAAAAGAATTCCCTAGCGTTAAGACAATAGACTAAATAAGTGTGTGTAGTTGTCCGGGGATATTTTTGTAAAAATGAGACATGCACCCGGTCGAAATGCAAAAAAGTGTATCAGTGCAAGTAGATAGTGATTTCGCATTGTTGCTGCCCAGTGGTGTATACGAGATAAAGAAAATGGAACCAAGATCCAAACTGAGAAAAGTTATACTGTTCTGTTTACTCCTTTCGTTATTTGGCATGGTTGCTTTTGGATACTTCTGCCCTGACCAGGTAAATACAATTTATTTTATGTAGTGTTAATAATTTTTATTTGGGATGCAAAAAAAAACATTTTTGAAAATTACCATTTTTAATATATTTTTTATTTTTTTTATTAATACTTTTTTTAGACCTGTATGTATGTAATATATGCATACATAATACATACAGTATTAGATTTCAATATTTTTTGGAAAATTAACCTTGGAAATTGAGTTTTTAAAATCTAATTTGTATTAATTTGCATTATGTATTTCAAATTATGACTAAGCTATAAAACATAATCAAACATATTATAACAGCAGTAACAAGTTAATGCTCTAATAAAATATATTGTTACCAGTTCTTTAGATATATTGCTTTAAAATTAAACACATACAAAATTGGTTATTAGTTACCTTAACATCAAAGTATCATTGAATCTGGTAAACACTTTTAGGGCTGATGTGCAGTTAAGAGAAAATTAAAACTTGAATCTGCAAAATAAATGTCTCAGCTGAACACTTACTTAAGGCCAATGTCATTTTGCCTACTGTCTAGAGACACAGTGTCTCTGAGAATTATGATTCTCAATACAAAATGTATCAAGATAATATTATCAGCCTATATATGTATCAATATAGTAATCATGTTAATTATCAATGCAAAATTATCACTTCCAAACCTGATATTTGACATTCATGACTTGATACATTGATATAAAATTAAATACCTACAATACATGAAATTGTATAATTGTCCCGTATTAATTAATGACCTTGTGAATGGTTTATTTTGTTAACAAGTATTATAGCTTGGTTTACCTTTTTGTGGTTGTTATTAGTTGAGAGAGGTATTACAATAATATTAATAACCCTCAATAATCTCACTTGTATTGAATCCGTTATTAGGAGGTGTTACAATGGGCTATCAAGTGTTTGATGCACTTGGTTGTATATTGGTAAGTGTATGCCACTTGAATTATCTGTGTGATAGTATCAGTATTCAGTATTTGGATGATAATATATGTAAATACCGATAATTTGCATTGTTTATAATGTAAGTAAAAGATAATATTTGATATGTTCAACAAGTATGATAGCATTTCTACACTAGTGATACTATTACAAGGAAAGAATTTCTTTTATTTATAGTCGGTTAAGGAACAAAATGAGCAATTTATTGACACAATTAGAATTTATGATATGGGATAAATTTTATACAAAAAAAAAACAGGATCTCAAAATAAAAAATATTAAAAAGTACCCAGGAAAAAACTATCTGTTACTAGGATTTAGTTTGAATAATGTTTCTAAATTTGTATGTTTGAGAAATATAATACTAATATTTATTTTAGGTATACAGTATTTATTTTTACTTAAACTATTTTTATTTAAGACATTGGCTTTAAAAATCTAAATTTTAAAACAGTTAAGTTAACAATTGCGGTAAAGTCTACTATTTGATAAATGCATTGGTGAGAAATTCAATTATTGAAACTAAAGAAGATAAGTTATTGAGAAACACAAATAGTTATGCTAACAGCTAACTATCAGAAAGAAGCAATACAGCCATTGTCAATCTTGATCACACTCCACTCATAAACATGTAACAACTTTTTATCATCGTAATTTTTTTGGTTTATATCTATGTGTTATATTATTAGTACATATTACTGACACGAAAGTCGCAGGTTCGAAATTAGCCCCAAGAGCATGTACCAGCAACTTGCTTTAAACCAGGCCGGCCAAGTCATTTTGTGCATTTTGTATATAAGTCCATTGACCTAACAATAATTTAACAACACATTAAATTATTCATACATATTGGTAAGTATAACAGTATAATGAAATGTGGCAATCGTTAACCGCAACAATGTAACTTAATTATACAGCTGTTTGCCTTCCTTGAGGAAAATGATGTAATGTGCTTGTGAATGAAACAAGTACTTGCCCTGATTGAATTATTTTAAGCTAGTTGTGCCATGTCGCCTCATTGGTCTAGTGGCAGTGTACTAGGGCTGGCCCTGAGTTCAAATCTCAAGCAACGCAGTTATATTTAGTATTTGATTTCTTATATTTACGCGAATATTACTCATTTAAAATAAAACAAATTTAAGATTTTATCGCGGTTTTTTATTATTTTTGATCCCGACGTTTCGAAGGATTTTCAGCCTTCGTGGTCACGGGGTGGTTTATTTCTGATGACCTAGCTTGGTTACGTTTGTATTAAAGACCATCGGCCCATAACCCTTAGGTTGTACATAATTAGTCGCCGACAATGCTCAAGCTCTCAAAGAAATTTAAATGATAACATCGTGAGGAAACCTCCATCGAAGTTCGCGATATTCTAAGGTGTGTGAAGTTTGCCAATGACCCACATTAGGCTAGCGTGGTGGGCTGAGCCCTAATCTCGCTCATTCATAGAGCAGGCCGGAGCCCACCAGTGTAACGTATATAACATATTATATTTATACATATACTTTAGACAGCCTCCGTGGCGCAGCGGGCGAGTAGCCGGCTGTGAATGGAGAGGCCGCGGGTTCGATCCCCGCACCGAAACAAATGTTTGTGTGATCCATTAATATTTGTTTCGGAGTCTGGGTTTTGTGAGACCGAAAGTCTCTCGTAGTTCCTGATACCCACGACCCAAGACCCATATCTTACTGTGGTGTCAGGACTATGTGTGTGACTGTTGGGTGTATTTATTTATTTATATTTGGTATATTATTAAGCTCCTTTCCACGCTTCTTCCGCAGAATGTGTTCTAACTCAATTTTGCCAGAAAATAATTAGTTGCGCTGTTGCGCTCTTCAACGGTTGTATTATTATGTAAATATTTGTCATACATAGTAGGTATTTTACTCTCATTAGCTCCGTAGTTTGTCTTGTATATTACAAAGTGATAAGCAATGTAGTAAGTTATTACACGCTTTTTATTAACTTCACCTGTATGTTTGTATGTTTGTAACCGACTCCTTTGGGCGCGATTTTGACCCACTTTAAACGGCCCGATTTCGTTCAAACTTTGTAGATTTATCGAGGACCGATGACAATACAATAATTTGATAAAAAAAATAATAATAATTTAATAATAAAAATAATAAAAATAATAAAATAATAATTTAATTTAATTAATTATTGATATTCGGGTTAGGAATTAAAATTGTACTCTCTGGATCTTCGTTAATTATAGGGAATATCGTAGTATCTAATAGTGTCAATAGATGGCGCTTTTTTGATGTTCGGGTTTAAAATTAAAATTATACTCTCTGCTACAATATATTTATATTTTAACTAAAAAATGAAAAATAAATAATAGTTTTAAAAAAACTAAAAAACACGCTTTTATAGAAAGTCTAACTAAAAAATTGAAAATAAATTTGAAGAAAACAATGTATTTTATTGTAAAAAAAGCGTGGGGTGCTTTTTAAGATACTATCTAAATGATAATCCTTCTACTCATATGTAGTCAATGTAATATTGATTACTATTGACACCATGCACCACACGCTTTTTTTACAATAAAATACATTGTTTTCTTCAAATTTATTTTCAATTTTTTAGTTAGACTTTCTATAAAAGCGTGTTTTTTAGTTTTTTTATTTTCATAACATATTAGCTTTTGCTCGCAGCTCTGCCCGCGCGAGGCATTTCCGTGATAATTATTATGAAATACGTGTTTCATTAGTTTTAATAAGCTGTTATTCGTACTCAATTTCACAACCGTATTCCTTTTCACACAAATTTCAACCCTCTTTTTCCTCCTTAAAATGTAAATTTCCAAATATCCTTTCTTAGCGGGCGCCTACAATACACAAATTATCATCGTACCAAATTTCTTGATTCTTGCTAAGTAATTTATTAGATTTCATGATTGATCAGTCTGTCGGTGAGTAGGTATTAGTATTTCGTTTTTAAAATAAAGATTAGCTTTTTGCTTTAGTCTTCTTGTTTTTTTTTAAGTATTATTAGCTACTCTCCAAAGAAAGATTAGATTTTGCAGGTGGTAGAATATTCATATCCACCCGGATAGCGACCACCGTACACATGGTGTTAAAACCTGCCAGTGATCCACACGTCTCGCTGGTAACATGCCCTGTTCACTCATCTTACGACCATGCTCTCGGTACATTTTTTTGGGATCCGGGATATCTATCATAATTAAAGGTGCCATTCGGCCCACTCATACAACTCTACCCACTCAGTTAATTATCAAACGTATAATAATTAATGTGGATGCATAAAACCCGTTAATAAACAGGTACTTAATCTAAGATGCCTGAACGGTATTTGATTACGTATGGTTAATTATCATTTTAAACAATCACTTACATCATATTATATATCACTTACACCACATATGAATGCCCAAAATTATGTAAAAAAACGTAGTATGGCAACGAGAACGAAAACCGGGATATACAGTATGAAATGTCAGAGAAACTTACCTTCGTTGAGGAGTCGAAAGTATGTCTTGTATTAGTTAGCTACCAACAAATATACCATGCTCTCACTGCCCCCTTAGAAACGACAATTTTTTTTTTAATTCGGGTATTCTTCAGATAAGTATTTGCTGTATGCAGTATCGAAGCATTGCATTACTTTACTGATATTAATACTGGAAATAATCAAATTCTAATAAATTACTAATTAACTATTAAGTTTAATAGCCCTCTGAGTGTATATTAATGTAGTTAATATCGGGATTGATGCGGACTAGCAGTGTGGAAGTATCATGTACAGACAATTAATCGTCTCATCGGTCTATGTGTGTGTGTGTGTCTGTGTTTATCAACGCGACTTGTCAGCCGTAGAGGTCCGTGAGGTCGATATCCCGGTCGGGCATTTTTTGCATGAGTTTTCCGGTTCGGTAAACATGATGGGCCTGGCATTGGATTTGTTTCCACTGTAAGTATACTTACGGTGAAACTACAAATTTTGCCTCCCTCTAAGTACACTATACTTTAAAGAGACGTAATGTGATTAAAAAGTAAAATGGCCTTTTTGCACACAGAGAAACGGAGTAATTCCAGGTCTACAATTATAATTTGTGTGAGTTTTTCGATTCGAAAATCAAACATGATTTGCCTGTTCGTAGAAATAGCGAATGGGTGCCCTAATTGCGCCTTTATCTACCTACTCCTTCGGGGAGTTCATTTTATATTATTGTTTTACCGAAAAATTAAAGTATTAGGTACAGTCAACCTGGGTAACTTTAGCTTTCCATGTAACATTGACTCACTAACTTGAATTTGAACGTTTAATTTTTTCTCTACTTACTGAATCACTGTATAATAATAAGTTGTTTATTCTATTGGTGCTGCCACACCGGTGTTATAAAATGTTATATAACATTTTATAACATTAAACATTTATTAACATTATCTAACATTGTTATAAAATGTTAGAAAATGTTTGTTAACAAATGTTGTATAACATTTTATAACATCGGTGTGGCAGCACCATTTAGTAAACATTTCTTAACAATTTGTAACATTTTTGAACATTCTTTAACCGCGGGCGGCGGTACTTTTGAGAGCGGCACCGTCAAAGAAGCCGTCAAAGAAGAAGAGCCGATGTCATGTTTTCAAATGTTATAAAATGTTAAAAAATGTTAGAAAATGTTAGAAAATGTTTGCAAACATTTTCCGTCGGTGTGGGAGCACTTAAAACATCTAACAATTCTTAACAAAATGTAACTATTTTAATGTTAGAAAATGTTTGTTAACATTTTATAACATCGGTGTGGCAGCACCATAAGAAGGTAAAAAGTGTTTTTGAACGAAACCTGCAGTAACATTTGACATTTGTCAAATATATATTTATTTCTCATCATTCAAAATTTTGGCGGTAAATAGAGTTAAAAATAAACTTGCTAAAAAGTTGTGTATAGCAGTTACTACAGAAGAACTACAGAAGGCGAGTTCAGTTTTATGTTGAAGAATCATATGTTTTTTATGTAATAACACTGCAATATCCCGCGATATTGATAGATTTTTTAAAAAATCTTTAATTAATCTTCGATCCGTTTCATTTTCAGACCATTTGGGGTAACATTAGCTCGGGGCGAGGACAGACAATGCGTGAAAATTTCAATTATGAAAAAGAGTTTTGAAGGGTGGAAGTGGCCATCAAAGCTTGACATATTTAATTGTCACCCCCGAAATATAGTTAGTCGATTTGGAGGATCTAAAATCACAAAACGAGGCGATTCTTATGCGATTGATGATCAATTTCTATATATGGTATGGGGGGAATTGAGAGCCGATATTATGTTTCTTTTTTATATGTGATTGAGTTTGTTTTATTATTTTTTATTATTTTAGGCATTGCTCAATGATTATAAGTACATCAAAACCTGATTAATACAATAATAACTTGATTTAAGAGGTCCATTAAATAGAAGTTAATTTCGATAAACCAGGCAGTTTAATATTGTATTATTATGGCAACCCTACGTTGCCAATAAAAAGGAGATAGTGATATAAACGAAATGTATTTTTTTTATCAATATGACAAGCTAATCTTACCGAGGAGTAAAAAAAACTACATAAATTAGAGATTTTCTTCATCAACTCCTCATACTTAGTAATGTTACCCATATGTCAGTGTAACTTTGGCTCACCAAATTTTTGGTAATTTAAGGGTCTTTTATTTATCGTTTTGATAAATAACACAGAAATTTAGATTATAAAGGCCAATATCCCACTAGAAACACTCATTTATGACAAATATCAATAAAAGTAAATCCGTACTACTATAAATTACCTCTAAAGTGAGTCAAAATTACCCAGGTTGACTGTACTAAATCTGTCTGTATTTTGTTTTCTTTAACGATAACTGTTATTGATAAGTTTAATTAAGAACTGTATAAAAATATTGCGTTGAACGTCACGTATCGTGATTTTATAAGTTACGCTTTAAGCCAAAGCAAATATTTATTCATCACAGATTTTGTTCGCATTGAATAATATTCTTATATCGTAGATATCCAAGTATTATTTTACGTATGGAATACATTTGAAATTTTTATTAATCAACGTTTGAATTAATTGTTTAAATTGACTTACATATTGAATGAAAAATTTGTTTTTTTCCCGGTCCGTTACGTACTCATAATGAGGAAAGTGTTCTGTGATCGATGAAACTCACTTAGTATAGTAGTATTTTGTAAATTAAATATTATTTACCCGTGGATCCGTTAATGGGTCGAACCACCGAGACCACGGGGAATAAATAGCCCTTAATTTTACTATTTTTTGCCGCAAGAGTCAATTCATGAGCTAAACGTTAGCAAATCTGATTCTCTGTTTAAACAGGCAACGTAGTATTAACTAATTGTATATTCATCGTGAAAAAACAACGCTCTAATATAATCAAGTACACAACACGACTGCAGTTAGACGGTAAGTAGGTTCTTTGACGAGCGTCGGCTCTAATTAAAGAAGTGGCAACAGCCGCACCGCACGGCACCGCCTGCTTTCATTTGTTTTTATGTGCAGCGACCGACCTAGTCGGCCCGGCGAGCCGCAAAAACCTGCATCTAACGAACTAACCTTGTACGACCCTCGCTCCAATGCGGAATTTTACCTAATATGTATATTACTTGGTACCATCTAAGGCGGCTTAGCGATATTACATACAGCCCCGGATCTATGTTTCTTCAGAGCTATGGCAAAAAACTTGGGATAGGCATCCGTCTCTAGAAGATGCGTTTAGAAATGTATTTAGTGTCCGTTCCAAAATCACCACGCGCTCTCGACGCTAGGCCTTTTTGTGAAACAAGATTATTTTTTTAAAGCTCACGTATTTGGCGCTCCTTAAATTGCCGTGCCGGTTAGATTCCCCTAGATTCGGGGTTGTCACTCTAATCATCCAAAGAAATGGCTGATGTTGATTGCACCGTCATGCTAGCTAAAAAAATGCATGTACTAAATACCGGCGCTGTATGTATGTATGTATACAATATGTACTAAATATTGACTAGTTCCAAAATTCACGCGAAATCACGCCAGATTGTTTTTTACTGTGTACCGTCCGTGTATCATCGACATACGCCACAACTAATGTCACAGTAACTTAGTCACCCAACCCAAGCTACTTACATGTATCGTGAGAATATTTGAGAACTCCTACGTATAAAGATGAATGATTAAAATCATCATTACTTAGCCGTTAACGGCCCAAGTCATTAAAATGCGATCTGTGTCATAGTAATCAATAAAAAACATAAAATCCACTCGCGTGCTCAATATGGTTTTTATGGGCGGTTTCTATTAGTTTAAAAAATCTGTGCTCATTTTCTAATATAGTCGCCAGTGGGATGAAAAATTATTCTTTAGTAGTGAAAATAGCACTCCTCAGTTGAACTGCTCAACTAAAGAATGGCATTAAAATTTAATTAGGTACCTATTCTTCGAAGTAATCTCACTGCGTGGTTATTCGAGTAAGACTCTAAGAAAATGAGATTGCAACTCTAGTCCCTGTAGAGTACGATTTGTTTTTATGATATTAAAGAGTGAAGTAAATTTCCACTTTAACAACGATGAAAATCTCGTGTGGAAACTTACATACAGAGTTACAAACACCAAATTGATTTTGCACCGCGGTTATGACGTCCTTATGATTATATAGCTTTATATAAGAAAAATAAAATAGTACAATTTATGATATTGTCTGATTTATTTTGTTATGTAATTATAATTATTGTAAATATTATTAAAGATTGTTTGAACTGGTTCAATAATAATACAGTCAGTCACTAATGTTACTAATTAAGTAAGTTTTTCTGCTGCGTTACAATACATAAGAATATCAAAGCTATGTGAAGTTTTCCAACCAATAATAATATTAGGACAGCGTGGTCGACTTTTTAAAATGATATTATGCAACAATCTAAAAAACACATATTTTTCAACTGGTCTATGAATAAGTATATCATCTAGCTTTGTGCCTGATTATATTTATATAAAATCATCCGAAGGGCTCCTATATGAAATTGCCATTTCATTTTGTATTTAGTTGTGGAATTGAATTTACGATAAATGTATATTATATTTACGATAGATGTATCTATTTAAAGTACCTTTAATTTAAATATTTAATAAATACAATAATTTCAAATATATATCAAAAGATATTTCAAAGATACACTCTTATTTAACGTTATTTAATAACGTAAACTACACTAGAGTAGTTTAATTTATATTATCTTAGTTGATGAACCGTGTAACGTTATTCTTGTCTATCTTGTAATTACAGCGATTAAACTATCGAATAGCAAAACATCCCACATTATAAGAATATAAATATAACATAGGAAACATTGGAGGAATGCAGATATGATAATTAAACCAGCTTACAGACTACACAGATACAAAAATAGCTAATACTATTAAACGCGAATGCTTATTAGCATATTTTTTCCGTTCAATTGAAAATGTCAATTATCTATCTTACACGTTTGTTATCGGTATTCTCTTATTGGTCTAAGATCCCGCGGAACATTGACCTTCACCCATCTGTTTACCGGATGAAAATAATATTTTAGGGTATAAAAGGTATTGCTGAACACATACAAATAGGGTTGCCTAAAAAAATATGGTCAACGATAGGTTTTGCGAATTTAAAAAAAAAAATAGAAGATATTATTTCACTGACTTGCTCACCAAATAAATGAACCTTTAATGAAAACCTACAATGTATACTACCTGCAAAAGCTAGGAGCTAGATGAGCGCAATTACCACTTTTAAGTTACCTGTTTGCACACGGC
Organism: Amorpha juglandis; assembly: GCA_949126905.1. Lineage (NCBI taxonomy): Eukaryota > Metazoa > Arthropoda > Insecta > Lepidoptera > Sphingidae > Amorpha > Amorpha juglandis. The sequence goes on from OX421368.1 coordinate 6,159,523, forward strand.
AACCAGGTAGTAGTGGCCAGAAAAAGGTAAGCAACCTATTTTTTGCAGATAGTATACATTGTACACTTTTCATTGAAGGTTAAATTTTTTTGGTAAGCAAGTCAGGGAAATTATAAAAAAAAAATTTTTTTTTAAATTTTAATTAATCATATCCTTGAGCATATTTTTTTAGGCAACCCTATTGGTATGTGTTTAGCAACACATTTTATACCCTAAAATGTTATTTTGATCCGGTAAACAGATGGGTGAAGGTCAATGTTCCCCGGGATCTTGTACTATATGCAAATATTCAATGAGCAGATACTATACATATTCACTAAACTGGTCCTCAAAATTAACATATAACAAATAGTGACTCGGGTTCGATCGTACTATCGAACATTGGCTTTGTAGTATGGGTAGCCTCGGTTTCCATAATGAATGAATAGATTGATACTACATATTCTATTCAATATCGAGTATCGCGTATTCAACGTGTGTGTCAATTATTTTTTTAAAAGATATACCAATAACCTATTTTGAAAGTTGGTATTATTCCATGTGTCCCACAGTATAATCTTTTACTTTAAGACCCGCGTCGATTTATCGGTAACTATCGAGGACAAACGCTAACATGTGACGTACACTTTCTCGATTATTTTAATTCACGTATCGATGCCTGAGGCAAAGAATACTAACTTACGTACCCAAGATATCGACATTATCATTCGAACTCTATCGACAAATATCATCGCTCGCTAAATAGACAACGTAGGCGGACGGGTGACGTCGGGAAATATCAACTAATTTGAATAAACTGCCGATACGCACAGACGCTTTTAATTTCGCTAAACGTTATTGACGTTTTTATAGTATGTATGTATTGATTATTGAGACGTGCCGTAAAATTGTCAATGAGAAATCAAACGCTATAAAAAGCAGTGATTGTTTATTTGCGAATTTACTTTCATTAAATGCCCCTCGGTGTCGAGTTTTTGTTGACACCACTTGTGACGGTTTATTTGTAAAGAAAGTCACATAATATTAGTTTTTGGATGCAGTCCAGCACGTAACATAGCGTATTGTTTTGTACAACTTTTTCACTCAGGCTCTAATTTATATTCAACAACTACTTAAATAGACCGATGATTATCCATTTTGAAACATAAATAAATTATGGTAGAATGAAACCCATTGTAAAAGGAAGAGAATACAACAAAATTGATAGGAAAAATAAATTACGGGCGATCTGAGGTCGGGAAGTGGGAAGGGAAGTTATAAGTTAATATTTAATACATATCTACAATATTTTGAGAAAGTTGTAGAATCTTCTTTAAATTATATGCGTAGATGCCTCTTTATTGTTATTTTAATATAACTTATATACCTGAGTGATCTACGGAAAATTTTAGCCCATCATAAAGAAGTGGGGAAGGGGTTCGGTGGGTCTGGGCCTTACTACCTGTTATTTAGTAGTTCGTTTCTTTGCATTTTCTGAGCACATTTACCATAGTTATGTATATTATTATGTATTATTATTATGTATATATTACCATAGTTATGTATAGTTATGTATATACACCATCAGAAAGTAGAGAATTCAATGAACAAGAAACCAACAGATTTTTTTAAAAAAGCTCAAATTTTGACGTGAGAATTTTCGTTTGAAAATTAGGCTGCTTTCTCGATATTAAGTCAAAATAAGGTGCAAAAATAAATATTTTAAATCAAAAAAATTACAGTGTATTTGGAATACAAAAAGGTAAGTTTTCACCAAATTTCGTGAAAAAAAAAAATGATTTATTATAATAGATAAAAATAAAAAACTTGGTTATTTGAATTTTTCACATATATTTTGAGGTTATGTGAAGAAAGTGTGTATATAAAAGTTGTAGATCTTTTTATTACCTACAACTTTGCGATTTAACTTTTTTCCATAGGACTTGTAGTTTTTCCGGAAATCGAGATAAACCGTTTTTTACCCTTAAAACCGTTTTTTACCCCCCCTTCCCACTTCCCGACCTCAGATCGCCCGTAATTTATTTTTCCTATCAATTTTGTTGTATTCTCTTCCTTTTACAATGGGTTTCATTCTACTATAAATTTGTTTCTATTTTTACCATTTTCAACCGGATAATCATCGGTCTAAAATAGTTGTAGGAAAAATGAAAACTGAATAGTATTCTTATGACGATTGTCGGAGATTCGCCAATTTGTCGACTCTTTCTTGTTTAATGTAATTTTATAAACTTACTTTTGTTCACACAATATAAACATAATTAATGTCATCCGATAAAGATACTGCACGAAATTTTCGATTATCCACGCTTTACTAATTAAGTATTTTTTTCTGATTACGTAGGAGGCGTGACGAATGCGATGACCTCGCGTAGATACGATTATGAACTCTTCTATATTTCATATCAGTTTTTTATACAACTTATAATGTATGCTCCGAATGCTTCACCTTAATACATAAATCAATTTGCATAATTTGACTCGACGTAATATTGAATTAAAATTTTGCGATCGAGTTATTTAGTTGCGTAACATCTTTGTAGTTAAATAGAAGTCAAGGTTAGCGGGCTTTTAATTTCTGCAGCACGAACAAATAATACTAATCATGAATTCTGAAAATACCTTTTTATGCGTATAATTAAATTGAAGAGTCTAAACACGAATTTAGAGTGATTTCTAAAGGACGAAATCTTAAAGAATAAAAATGTTTTTTATGTTCCATATGGTAGGTAAAATTTTACAAAACAGGAACATTAGAGACTGGGCAGACAGACTGACAGCCTGCCATATAGAGATGATTCCAAATTAGGCATTCAGAATTATGAGTACGAAACACAAAAACAAGATCAGAATAGTGCAGCTACTATCTTTCTTTGTATTCAACAGTTATTAACTGGATCTGGTAAATAATGCTTATTGTTTTATCCTTTCCATAAACTTGGTCCGCACAGATTCCCTCTTCAGCGTTTAACGTGAATTTATCGGTGATCAAGGAGTCTGCGATCTTATGGGGCGGTTACATTAAGACCTTCCCACAACACACAAGTGGCTTCTGGTATTAAACTTGAAATTCCACTTTCAAGTTTCCATTTTGGTCGCACGCCTGACAGCTTATTCGCATTGTTAGTACAGGGACCTATTTCATTGCTTATGACTGTTATGTTCACACGGTTGGATTTTAGTTCATCAACTGCTAAATGGCACGCGATTCGAATCGTCTGAGCGGACTTTCAACCGAATTGATTAACAAAAACTCAGCTTTTGATGATCAACTAAAATCGTACTGTGTGAATCCGCTATTATTTTCGATGCGACGAAGCGTGATGCCGCAACAGATGAACCAGTCAAAAACTCGGGACATCTACTGAAGTCTCACGAGAATATTAATCAGCAATTTTTGATAAAATGCATGGATTATTATCTAAAAGCCGGTTTTCTTGGACAAAAAAATAGTTTTACTCGGTAGATCTACAACCCCATCGCGGACGTCATTACAAATTAGGACAAATTAGAGGAAACCCTGATGGAAGCCCTACGCATGTTGAATTTCGTACTTGCAGTGTGGGTTCCCGCATAAGGTGCGGGCCCGTAGGCAGAGTTTGTTGCGACGTGAATTGATAATGGACAGGATAACACCTGGACACGGACGCCCACGGAACAATTGAAACGGCCGCTAAATGAATTGCCAATTTAACGCGGTGTATAATTATTATTGAGGAAACTTTGTTGCGTGTCAGATTTAATAGGCAGTTATGTTCAATGGATTTATTGTGCAAGTATTCATTGATATAATACTGTTTACATTAATGAATCCATTCATGTAATTGTAGGGATTTATCATCTTAGACGTTTTTGATATATTAACTGTGCCAAACTACCTTAGTGTCGGTTTTGATACTAGGATATTCGGCTACATATTAATATATTAATGAGGTATATAATTTGTCTGCAGCTTTGCTTGTGACTTGAGTAAAAATTCTTACCCTTTATGAAGACAAGTGCTTAAGAAACATCGAAACGAAAATATGGTTTAATGGTACAAACATTTTATAAAAGTCATGTAGCTGTGAAAACATAGATTTTATTTAGCTAGGTTTGTTAAGAGCATATTGGCCATTTAGTATTTATTAAAGAGCGTGTATAAACAGCTCCTTGTAGCTAAACATGGCCATGTTAGTGCCCGCTACTATCAACGTAATTAGTTCTAAACTATGAGGCAACGATCTGGCACCAACTTAGCCGAATATATTTCGCGCATGGAGCGCTCTCTTCGAAATTGATATCTCTACTGCATCTGCTGACTCCCTGTAACATGTTGTTTGGACATGTACTCCGGAACTCAAATAAGTCATGACAAATTCGCGCGCAGTCGGGTGATATTACGATCGTATACTTTATTTTTAGCGACATATTATGACGTAAATGTTAGCTACCACAATTACTGATGTCGATACGTTGTTAGCTTTAAACGAAAAGGATGATAAAGAGATTGGGAAGGGGTAGCGGACGAAGCCTCCGGATATCTCAGTGACATTACGAAACTGTGAGATTAGTGGTATCTCTCAACCCGGTCTAGCTGGCCCATTTATGTTGTAGACAAAACCGTCTACGGCGCGGCTCTACCTTTTATATACTACCCGGTGATGACCGTAATTCTCGTACTTGACCTATATAAAGGTAAGCTGCTCAAAGAAAAACTATTCCGCCATCGCAAAGAGAAAATCTCTGTTATTAATAAGCGCTCCAAAACAATTAAGGCAGTCGTAATCCCCGGTGTAGTAAGCAATTAGGACGTGTTGTGGTTTTTGTTCGCTGTTATGTCAACATGTGTAATTTAAACCTTTGCAATTAGGTAGTGAGCTGAAAACGTCGATAGTTTTAAGTAATGCTTTAACATTAAGTTTAGTAGTTTTACTTTTGCCGTTACAAACATCTACACACGATTTGTAATGAGTAGGAAGTAACTTGTTCAAGTAGGATTATTAGTGGGTGGAAGGAATTCCATTCCGCGTCGCCCTCAGGTTAGGTAATAATATAGTAAGTTTAGCCTCGGACTGATTGCAACACAATTTATTACGTCCTACGGCTTAATCAATGGGCAACAATGGCATAGCCCGTCATCAATCATGCATTATAACCATTGTACCAACCGATTAATACAAGTTTAGTTATAAAGGTACATACATATTGAGGTATGCAACCGAGACAGGAGATCGTGACGGGTGATGCGAGTCAGACGAAACTAGACTGCGATACAGAGTCGTGTGATCGCGACGTGTACAATTACTTAGTGTAAAAGCAAGTTTGGGGGTTCGCTACCAAGACAGGAGCCCGCGACGAGCGATGACGGCGACCGCTTTGTTGTACGTTTGGAGCTATGCGACTGAGACAGAAGGGTGAGATTCGCGATCGTTTCCATCCAATTTCATACAAAGCATACGTTTCGCCGTCGCCTGTCTGGCGTCACGCGTCTCGGGCACCCTGCCGCGTACCTAAAAAGATGCTTTAACTGACTATAGTGTCTCAGTCCTCTGTGTTGTGTTTTAATTTCGTCTGGAAAATCAATTGAATAGACCAGTTTTGTAGACCATTTAATAAAAAAAATTGTGTCGCTTGTCATGCATGCATCATGTCATGCATCGCGGTCGTTTGTCTCCGTCGCACACCCCAAATTACTTGTTATTTATGTAGTTTGATGCAACTTCCAAACTGCACTATCTTAGTGTGGGTTGCATCATCGGTCGCTTATTAGCATACGAGTATGTTATGTTGTCGGCCATTTTTTGTATTTCACTGAACTTACAATCTAGTTTAGTCGTTGGCATTTCGTCGAGTCATGACTCGTGATAACAACACCACTAGAATTAGTTGTAGCTCAACAACTAATGCAGAATAATCATTAAAATAATCTAGCCGAGTAGCCAAAGCACTTAGTTGCAGATGTCACTACCTAAGCGTTGTCGGAACTGTTATCATTTTAGTTGACTGGTTATTGGCGTCTCTATTCGCTGAATAAAAAGAACATAGCGCCCAACAGATGGCTTTTATTTTGATGATACGGCTAAGTCAATATGTGACGTGACATGTTCATCTTGTATCTTAGCTAAGCGGATTGGTTCATTAATGCGCTGTCACTGAAAGCTTGGATCATGTGCTGTGTAGGTACATAATAATATATGATTTAATGTGCTCAATGTTAGTTTTTTATGCGCTAGTAACCCTAAAACAAAGGCCATTTAAAATATTTGAGATCTTCTATCTGCTATTATTTATTACCTTTTATCCTTTAACATACTTCTTAACACATGCTACAGAAAGTGTTGGCTTTAAGTTTTCACGACCGACCGCTCGAACTAAAAATATTCAGGATAATTAAAAAATAATGGATACGGAAATATGTATAGAGTAACATACCGATGCTTCAAAATATGATAGGTTGTTATAAACACTTACTACGCTATAAATGTGATGTGTGAGACTGTTGAGCTCAATTAATCAACTAAGGAGATGATATCTTTATTGACACCAGAAGACGGTAGGCGTGGTTCTGTTGAGTGACGCGTCTCGAACCGAAATAGATGACGCGAAATGCTTGACGCCTGTCGAACACCAACAATGTGTGCCATCTACACGTACCACTCAATATTATCTGTTTGGAAAGCAAACGGAAGTAACAACACAATGCATATTCATATTTAACAATGTTGCCACCAATGCAAAATTAATAAAATTAGTAATTGCGTGCAAAATTAAGACGTAAAGGTCTAAAATGTTTAAGGGCGACCGAACGCATTATGTTTTTATTTGTACAAGTAAGGGAAGTTGCTAGTTATAAACAGACAGTGTGATAGCACTGTTTTACAAAGTCCAGTTAAACGTTATCTGCCAAATAAAGCATGTACAGCCAATTTAGGAAGTGCTGGTGGTAGGATATTCATATCCGCCCGGATAGCGACCATCACCGTACACATGGTGTTAAAACCTGCCATAGTGATCCACACGCCTTGTGTGGATCGCGTTCCAGGATAAGACAGTGTATATCCGGTTCCCCTGAGGGTCTTGCGACATGATTTGATGGTTGATTGGGGCGGGTATAGGGGTACATCCTTGTATTACTGTGCCTGCATCGGTCATCCACCTGTCCTGTCGCAGCCCCCTCGATTTGCCTTTTTCCTCTTTTCGAAGAGGTTGGAAGCATTTATACAGGGCGGCATGACTCTGGTGACCACTGATAAACTCATTGTTTGTCGGTTGTCGCTGATTTTTTGGTCTGCACTACACTTACCATCAGGTGTAGTGCAGTCGCTTTGCCGTGTTCGGAAAAAAAATGAACCTATGTACGCTGCTTGAGGTAGGCATTACAAGCGTCAGTGCTCCTGTGTGTATTATATGTATATACTATATACAGTGGAGTGTTAGTGTTAAACGTTTGCTAGATCATATTTCTTCGCATAATGCCTAACAGGCCATTGCATCAAAGATGAGTAATCCTAACCGAACCCTTTGATCGATGAGTGGATCGTTTCAAATTGCTATATGATACAAAGTGCCGTATCACGTATGCGAGATATATGTTTACCCATTCACGATGTAAGTGTTTGTTAATTAATCGTGTTGTATTGATTCCTTTATATGGTTTAATGATGTTATTTACTTTTATAATTATTTATGTTACGCAAATTTCTTCGGGAATTATAATATTATTATTGTAATTATTTATACATATGTTTAATATCCTTTGAAAACTTACTTAGCTGGAGGAATTTTACGACTGGAATATGAGATACAGCGAGTTTAAATTCCATAGCGAGATAAACTTTTGGGTGATCTGCAAATATTTGCGTCGGGTCTGGGTGTTTTAGAACCAATGTTACGTGGTTTCCGATATCCGTAGAAAACGGAGAATTGTCGTAGTATTAAATGACAGGCACGGAGAAAGCTTTCTTATGATTTACGTCGATGATGGTGGTTATGGGTGTTGAGGATATTTTGATTTTCCTTCGGAGTAAGACCTATGGAATACAAAATTAATCACTGATATCGGCTTATACTTGGCATATATATAGCGTAATATATGTATAAAAAATACATACGAATTGATAACTTCCACTTTTGAAGTCTGTTGAAAATAAACTTCCATGCGTTAAAAGCACACTGGAATATGTAAACAAATTCATGTACACAACTTATTCTATAGACCTATTTATACTGTTTACGAATATTTAAATGACAATGAGTTTGGTAGAATGGTTGCTAACTGCATTCAAGTCAGGGTTTTCTTTAAATTACTTATTGTGTACATTGTAATACATGTTGATACAATGTGAATAGCGCTTTATATTTTTAAAAATATAATAAAATTACAATAATGTTATCGGAATTTAAAGAATCTGCAGTTCTAGAATGTGTTGAGCTGAAAAATTTATTATAAATTTTTGTTTTTTGGACCGGACACAGTAGAGCAGTGTTATAGTAGCGGCACCATATGATGGTATTTAGTTCCATTCATATTAACAACTACGTCTTGAAGAACAGTTACCGTAATTCATTGTTATAGAAAACTACAATACAGCACTATAATCCCGAGTGACATTGTGCGGTTCCGTGTATGAGGGTAGACCTCAGAATTTGTTTTAAAGAAATTACTAAACATAACTTAAAACTATAGTTAATGTTAATAAACATCAACACTAAAGAAATGACTTATTGCCGATTACTATATACGATCTTGGTTTGTCTCCAACCGATCCCGAAAATCGACCAATCAAACTAAGTAATTTGTACACGTCACTTTCAACCTGTATTGTTATTGGCTCGTTTCGAACGGGAGACTCAATTTAAGGTCTTCTATTGAAAGCGGCCGTTAGTTGCCACAAAAACTTTGGGTTTCTCAAAAGATTACTTAAAGGAGTTATTTGGAAGTTGTTTCAATCTGTGAGGCAGCGGTTCGCTTAATGCTGATTGTAACTGTATATTAATGGGACGAGGGTGCTCTGCCCACTTCATTAGGCGAACAAACAAGCGGGGTAGCGGACTGGCGCCCTTTATCTCCTCACCCTCCGAAGTGCCGACCCTAGCGAACCTGCGTAGTGCTATGTTGAAAATATTGCTACATTACGGCGTGTTATTCGTGAAAATAAGGAAAACCGTGTACAAACCGGACGTTAAAATCCACTTCTCGATGAGGGTTTTACACGATATTTAATAGTATGTTTTGTTACTTGTGGTAAATAAGATGTTAAAAGTTGTAGAATGGCTTTTACACAGAAGTGGCGGAGCACCTCTTTATTTTTAATTCGAAAGTGGCAAAAAGATAGCTTTTAAAGTGTCACACTTCCAGCCCCCCGACCGCCTATTCAAAGCGATAGCGATAGCGATAGCAATGCGCGAAAGCGATGACAATGTATTGTCTTAATTACTTAAAAATTAACGATCTTAATTACTTAAAAATTGACCGAATAATTTATCCATACATTTGACAGTAAACAGACAGTAATTTTTAAGTAATTAAGACAATACATTGTCATCGCTTTCGCGCATTGCTATCGCTATCGCTTTGAATAGGCGGTCGGGGGGCAGGTCAGTTATAGCTTGAGGCCATCTGGCTAGAATTAAATGGACGCAACTAGCTCAAGGTCAAAGCTTAAAAGGTTGGTTTGGTTCGTCACTACTTTTAGTGAAATAATAATATATTGTACTTGCATTGTACTGTCCCATAGCTGGGCTTAGGCCTTCTCTACGAACAAAAAACTAACCCGGCTTTAGTCTACCACGTTGCACGCCATGCCGGAGTGTCGTTTTAAAACTGACTAAACTAGCGGGTCGTGATGGTAAGCACCACGTCTACCCATATACAAACAGAACCTTGAATCACAAAGCACTGCATGGCACTGGATTGTACTCGTCTCCCCAAGATATAGGATGATAAGTCCCATATTGCCCAATTATTACACTGGCTTTAACGTCCTTCAAATTCAAATACAACAGTGCTTATACTGTTGCTTGACGGCAGAAACAAAGTGGTGACAAAGTTGTAGTACCTACCAACCCAGGCAGCATTTATGAATACTTCATTATTCCGTCATTTAATCATTACGACATTCAGCCATTTCAAGCCACTACTGAAGTCTGTTGCATTAAATTCACTTACATCCTCTTATCCCCTTGGCTCTCAACCTCTTATACAAATCATCGAGATCTCAATTATATTGACTGGAATCTTTCTCTTCGATTAAAACACAAGCACTTAAAATTAAAAGTACTTCATCATCACAAAATCTGTAGAATCTTTGTCGAAATGAATTATGATAAGCTTGTACTAGCGGCACCGCCCGCGTGAAAAGCCTTTTTCTGAATAAAATATAGCCTATGTCCTAGTCAGTGTCATGGTCCACCTGTGTGTCAAATTTCATCCAAACCGTTCAACCGTTCAGGCTTGATTGACTAACAAACGTCCTAATATGCTATGAGTGGTAGAGCCACGCTGTATACAGTTTTGTCTACAGCATGATTGGGCCGGCTCAACCGGGTCATTACCACTGTCTCACAGAAAACCGACGTAAAGTAGCGGCTTGCTGCTGCGTTTCGTTCGGTGAGTGAGATATCCGGAGGCCCAAATACTCCCCAAATACACTCCCCTTCCCAATCCCTAATTATCCCTTTCCTTTAAGGTCGGTAACGCGCCCATAATTCTTTTGATATTGTGGGCATACATGGGCGGTGGAGATCACTTACCATCAGGTGACCCACTTGCTCGTTTGCCGATCTATGCCATAAAAAAAAATACACAACGTCACAAATTTTCACACTTTAACAAGTTTTAAAATTTTTACATTTGTAATAGTAGTAAGATGTACGATTTACGAGGACGTACTTCAGAGAGAAATGAGTACTATTTACTTTCTGTTTCTTTTGATTTGTTAAGGGTAGAGAGCGCCTAAAGGGCTCACCCAAAAGTCCGGTGAAGCTGAAACCAGCCGACTAGCGTTGGACTATCAGCATAGCGTCAAACAAAATATATTAAAAAAAAAAATTGGTGTGTGTCGTGGGACACCAGGTAGGAACGAAGTTCCTTCGGCTAATGTAGAATCGACACAAATTGTAAAAAATACAAATTATCAACTAAAATAACAAAATATGTCTCTTTATTTTTGTTTGACAACATAAAATTACATAGAAATAGAATAGAAAAATAGAAATAAAAAAAAGACGTGTAGCACTCGGAGACTGCCGCGGTAAAGCTATTGTATAGCATTTTTTATCAACTTATGTAATTATAAATAAAAACTTATTAATTTAGACTTAGACTGGCTACTAAACGGTGGACGGCCGTGTTCTATAATCAAAAATTCAAATTCAAATTTCAAACCGCGTCTACATTTCCAAATGTCATAAGTTATCTATCTGTTTTATTAACGGAATTTCGACTTTAACTTTGTGTGCTAGATATCAAATTAAGTTTAAAAAAAGTCTCATTTAACGGTTTTATTCCACGCATTTTTTCCACGCATTTTTTCCACGCATATTTCTTACGGTTTTACTATCACATTTTTTTCAGTTCGGTCACGCAGCGAAATCCCTATCCCCTCCAAGCCTGCCGTAAGGAACTTCGTTCCAACAAAAATTAATTGTATGAAAGCTGTGCGCATTAGCGAATTGTGTTTACGATGTCTTTTATTTAAATCAATATTGCTTGAAAACGTTGTCGTTGTTGTATCGAGTTCTAAGAATGAACTTTGAACAATAATGTACTGCGTATGTATGTGTAATACTTTAGTGTTTTATTTTGTTTTATAAAAATGTTGAATTTTTCTCTATTGTCATATTTGTCTATTCGTTGTTATGGATGATCCATTGTACGAAGTGTTTAGACGATGGTAGACTAAGCAAAATGAAATTAATTAATATTACAATCAGAGTTTCTTTTAATACAATGCAATATCAAGGCATTCTGAATACTTTTCATGTCGAGAAAATGAAATGTTCTCAGTTCCCATATGACGCACTTGAAGGAACGGTAACAATACCTCGTATTTAATAAGGAGTCTTGATTCTAGACGGTGTGGCACAGCCAACTACTTGTATGATTGATGACTTGGTAAAGACTGTAGGAAGATTAGATGCATGAAACTCTTTGTTATGCATAAAGGCTTAATCAAACCAAATCACAGTCTATTCTTCTAGTTCTTTAGAAGTTTTTATCAATTTATAGACCAACACACATTACAAATTCTATTTACTGGAAGAATCGCCAAAAAAGAAGATTGATGTTTTTACAGCAAAAATTCATAACGGCCGACGACACTGCTTTAAATTTTCATACCAAATGCTTTTAGTCGCCGAAAAATAACACTTCATAGTTCATACACGGTCACCTCGTAGAGGGATGAAAATACACAAAGTATTAATAACAATGGTGGCCCGGCACCAACACCTGCTTCAAACAAATATTTGATTAGGCCTAGAGTAGAACCCGTGGCCGTTGTTTTAGAGTATCTCCGAGTAGGTTGAGACGTGGGACCTCAACAAGTATGTATTATATTTTAAGAATTTTGACAAGCCTTTTATATTACATATTACATAATTTATAACAGTTGTTGGTTAACAGGTTATGGGAAGGTTGGATTAGCGCCTATATGATCAAAAGCCTTGCCTAGCCTAGCCTATAAAACCTCAACTCAATGTTTAGGTCTGAATAGATGGGGCCGTGGTCTGCAAACGACCGACAAACTTTCAAGGGCGTAACAAGGTTATATTAATGATGGACGGCATCACAGTAATTTTGTAGATGAAAATAAACAACCACGTATGTTAGATATTTACGTGTATGACTAAAACTTATCAAGTACCAAGACTCGAGAGATAGTCAGTTGTCGACATTGCCTTTGAACTGTATTTATTATCGGTTACGGTCACATTGCTGGGGATACAAAAAATAATCGGCAATTCCCGTTGGCAGACCTTTTTTCTGGCGTTATCTCGGCCTAGTATGGGTGATCCTACTTAGGCGTTTTCACCTCGCTCGGTCTTGACAATCTTTTGTATTGAGACGCTCTTATGTCTTCCTCTACAACCTTTTTTTAAATATAATAACGAGACGAGCAAGGCGCTCGCCTGATGGTAAGCGTCACGCCTACCCACAAACAGAAGCAACACCACACATAACTTTGAATTACGAAGCACTGCATGGTACTGAACTGCGTTCGTTACTCCGAGACTTAAGATGTTAAGTCTCATAATGCCCAGTAATTTCACTGGCTTCAATGCCCTTCAAACCGAGACCGAAACCGAGTTCTTACACACTGTTTCTTGGCGGTAGAAATAAACAAAGTGGTGGTACCAACCCAGATGGCTTCTCGGATACGAGAGTCCTACCAATTTACATCTCAAGTTAGTACTTTTTAAGCTGTCCGCGTCGAATGTCATCCTGATACGATCTTACACTGATATTTGCGACCGACGTGCTCCTGCGATTTCTGCATGCAGGAATAACCAACGAACATAATTTAAAATATTATGCTAATAGGATTACACAGTCCGCAAATTTCGAAGTGCTATTGCTATTTTTAAAACTTATGACATTGCGACTTTTGCAACTATTAAACGATTGTGTGATTTACACCATCGTAAATATAACGAATGGCGCTTAGAGGTCCTAGTTAAGAATTATGGGAGTAGTCATGCGTGAAATTTATCGCATGCATTTATTAAAATCTGACATGATATCTGTGGCGCGTTGTTTCAATAATTTGTAATTTTAACATGGTTTGTAATTAGCAATGGTTTACAAAATCTACTGATTTAGACGTATTGTGTATACCTACTAAAAATAAAAAAATAATATCAACCTTTAAATAACGTGAACCATTGCTTCTTCTGAACGCGGTTACAATTACAGACGGTTGAAACGAAGTACGCTTAGTTGATGTTTTAAGAGATATAAAATTCATATTATGTATATACGTGATACGGATCAGTGCATTTAATTGTTGTTAGCAGGTCAGTTACCGCTTCACTTATTTGTATGATCCACAAGTGATCGTGTTGAATTGGGATGATGTGACTACAATAAAACTCGCTAAATTGTTTCGATGACCTTGGATATAAAAAGATGGATTGCGTAATTTTAGTTTGAAACACATAGCTGTAGCCGCTACTGCTCTTCTAGATCAATTGTATATTTGTATAATAGACTATTTAAAGCTACTGGTTGAAACATGATTAACTATCTGCCATAAAGCCACCTTTATTTAAAACACAAACGCATTGTCTACAGGAAACACATTGCCTTGCTTAAAACGACTAGCATGGTTGAATAACTGCTAAATCGCAAGCGATTTGAAACGTCTGATCAGCCTTTGAATCGAATTGATCAACAAAAAACTTCAGCTCTTGTTGATTCAAGTATCTTCTTGGAACCGATTCGACTCATCTAAATCTATTATTAGAATTTATTTTTAACGCTCAAACATCGGGAACATAATGACATTTTCGTTGACACATGAAAACGGAGCACTCAAAGCAATTGCTTCCAGACTCCATAATTCACGCATTTCTGCCGAGAGCCGATAATAAGGGTCCGACGTTGTAACATAATCTTCAACTTAATTGAGTGTCCCGAGTCGCGCAACCCTTGTTATGTCGTGTTGACAATGAATTATAATAATATTAGTTTTTGCTCGCGGTTCTGCCCGTGTTAATGTCGTTCTCCGGGACCATAAGTAGCCTATGTCCTAATACATGTCATGCTTTACCTGTGTGCCAGACATCCGAATCCGTTCAATCGTTAAGACTTGATTGATTAACATCCAAATTTACAAACTCAAACATCCAGATTTTCAAATTTATGCCTTATATTAGTAGGATTAAAGGCATGCACGTAGCTTAGAGTTTAGTGTTAAATATGCTTACGTAGCGACGTTTATTTCAATCTATTAAACAGTAGTAAAGGGTATCAATTTTCAAGACGGAAACCGACACTAGTTGATTATATACTAGAGATGCGACTCGAGTAGGAATTTGTGACTCGAGTTTGTCCCTCGAGTCCTACTCGAGTTTTCGAGTCACTCGAGTAACATTCCTTACAACTCGAGTTTATGATGCGGTTTGAGTAGTTTTTTATTCGAGTGAAAGAAGAAAAAATTACAGTTGGATTATTTCGCAATTAGTTAAGCTATATCTAAAACGACATTAAGGAAAATGTAGATTTTTTAATACGACTTATATTTTGTTGGGATTTCATATAGCAAAGTTATAAAATGTACCAAATTAAAATAAGAAAAATTCAGTTAGGGACATGGAGTCCGTCAAGTGTTGATAATGTTATTAAAAAAACGTTTATATTAGAACTGCGATATACGTACCAAAGGTTCATAGATAGACAAATAATTCTATTTTCTTGTTTCAGGTGTGCGCATTATCACCAAGGGAGAGAGTGTCCGAGTCTCTAGCCCTCACATACGCGGAGGCACCGGGCCGACCTCTGCCTGACGTCATAGCCCAGCCTGGCCTCTCGTACGACGAGGTGCTCCACGACGACTTCAGGTTCGACCTGAATGCTCACGACGTCATGGTCTTCCTGCACATACAGAAAACCGGCGGCACATCTTTCGGAAGGCACCTGGTTATGGATCTGGATCTTAAGGTTAGCATGATGTATTATTAATCACGAGGTAGCGTGTGGTTGACATTTATTTATACAATACAAAACTCTTTACAATGCAAGTAAAACTCTTTACAACTAAAACTAAAAATCTGGTGCTAAACCTATGGAAGACAATGAGCGGTCTTATTGCTAGAAGCAATCTCTTCCAGACAACCGTAATATATTTATTTATCTTCTAGATATTGTTATTTGTGTAGGTATGGCTTCAATATGTTCTGAATAATAGAAACAAAATCAATTTTATCAGATCTAATATAACATATATGAGTAATTTGAGTTCTAAGTTTGGCAAAAGCAGTACAATAAGTGGGAGAGTACCAACTAGAATCTAAGTGAACAACCTTATAAAGCCTATTTTTTGCCTAGGGACTAGCCAACAAAAATTGGCTTTGTAAGATTGTGTAGGCCCTAGACTATAGAATAAAATCTCATTAGTACTAAGAAGGACATGGCCCCGTGACTCCGCGTTTGTAAAGCTACATTTATTTCATTATCTGGCAACACAACATTTGTTACGTAAACACGGTGGAATTTCGTGGATGTAATCGATTTCCTCGCTCCGTACTGTTACTTTATCGGAGTAAGTATAAAGTGTCTTTCGTGGAAATCGATTTAATAACATGGGTATATTATCTTTCAATTCGAGTAATAAAATTTGTTTTGGATGGAATGATTATAATAAAGTATTTTAAGACCCCACACTACAAAATAATAATTATGTAAATAATAAATAATAAATAAAGTCCTCATTACACATGCTACGTAATAGAGTAAAAGCATCATTAGTCGGCACCGTTTTTTATAGCACAGACTGGCAAACGAGCAAGTGGGTCACCCGATGGTAAGTGATCTCCACCGCCCATGGGCGTACCCCACAATACTAGAAGAATCATAGGCACGTTGCCGAACCTAGGGAAGGGATAATTAAGAGATTGGGAAGGGGAGGGGGATATGCGCCTCCGGGTATCTCACTCACCAAACGAAACGTAATCACATGCCGCTATTTTACGTCAGTTTTCTGTGAGACAGTGGTAACGATACGGTTGAACCGGCCCATTCATGCTGTAGACAAAACTTTCTACAGCGTGGCTTTACCACGCTGAACTTGTCTTTTAAGTACTGAATCATCAATTAATGAACACTCAACTTGTTGGTCAAAGGTCAAGCTAAATTGATAGAATATATCTATACTAATAATAAAGCTGTAGAGTTTGATTGTTTGTTTGTTTGAACGCGCTAATCTCAGGAACTACTGGTTCGAATTGAAAAAATATTTTTGTGTTGGATAGTCCATTTATCGAGGAAGGCTTTAGGATATATAACATTACGCTGCGACCATTAGAAGCGAAGCATCAGTGAAAAATGTTGCAAAAACGGGGAAAATTATTCATATTTGAAGGCTTCCGTTGCTAAACTACCCAAATCTATACTAATATTATAAAGCTGTAGAGTTTGATTGTTTGTTTGTTTGTTTGATCACGTGAGCGGAGCCGCGAGCAAAAGCTAGTAAAATATATACAGAATTAATATATAATATATTATACTCAACGCGGCCGAATTTGAATAGTAAGATGAATGCTTTTTAATTGCATGTGTATTTAAAGTTTAATGCATTTTTAAGTCAGTAAGGTAGAAAAAGCTATATAAATAACAATTTCTGGCGATTCATTGATCAGTTGTGAAATATAACATGTATAAAACTGTATTACCGATTTATAATAAATCATCAAATGTATGAGCTGTTTGGAGATTAAGGTTATTAAAATCTTTGTTCCCCTACGTTCACTTCGTCTTCGATTATAATAACATGGTATAAGATGTACTTAACCATGTTAAATATAGTAGCATTAATTTTGATCATTTACTCATATCCTCGTTTCTTACAGTTTAATCAGTTCGACCTATCAATAATTTAACTTAAACTTGTCTAATAAAGATAAAAGGAAATGTATACTTGTACACTATGGACTTACTTAATCACTCGATAGCATCATAACATCGAGTGAAATAATTCTAACGTAGGCGATTTAACTGCTCAATCCGGCAGATCTGTTTAAATGAGGTCGCCAGTGCAGTTGGCCAACTACCCGCCCGACGACGCGACGATCGCCTACACTTAAAAGTTCTGTTTCGCGGTGAACTAAGTAACTGCGTCCTTAAAAGTTCGTGAAATTTCATATTTTAAGATGAACGTAATGGGGCAATTTTTTATTGAAAATTTCATTAACGAGTTCGGGGTTTATTACTATTACTTTTACAGCATAGGCTGGCAAAATAGCGAGTGGGTCACCTGATGGTAAGTGATGTCCACCGCACATAAATATCCACGGTACCATAAGAGTCATGGGTTAGTTGCCAACTTTAAAAAAAAGGGAAAGGGTAGGGGTAGGGGAGGGGGATTTAGTCCTCTTGAAATCTCACTCACCAAACGAAACGTAGCCGAATGCTGTTAATTCATGACAGTTTTCTGTCAGACAGTGGCATCGACCCGTTCCAGCGGGCCTATTTATTGTGTACACATAACTGTCTACAGCGTGGCTCCACCACTCATATATTTATTGTATAGGAAGCGCCTTGCAATAAAGGCTAAAGGCAAGATATTGTATACTGAATAGAATGAAAAAAAATTGATCTAACATGAACGTTGATGGTCGGAATGATTTGTAGTGTATCAATAACGCCTGTAACATTTCAGATTTACTTAACAATGAATGTTTCTACTTAACAACTTCTCTATGTAGAGTTACCAAAGTTACCATATTATTATTGTTTTAAAATGCTGTAGTCCACACTCGTGTGCTTTTAAGTTGCTACTTGCGTCTTTCTGTGATGTGTGCCTCACGGACACTGTGCATGTGTTGTAAGCTGTCATTCAATTTCACATGACGCGTGCGTCATTGTATTACACGCATGCACCAGAAGAAGACGAAACTCACAAGTGAAAGCTCACGAATGTCAGTAACATGCAGATTGTGCACGTATTATTATTTTTGTGTATAAAACTATGAATTTATTTAAATAAAATTATCACTAACATTGACGTGTATATTATGGATACGTACATTTTTGCGGCGGCGTTTACAGTTAAATTTAATTAATTTAAGTATTGGTTTTTAGCAAACACTAAATTAATTAACTTTATCTTTTATTATAAACAACTAGGTACAATCAGCGATACGGCTTGACTCATTCGTTTACATATAAAATGATTAATTCAAATCGATGACATATAAAATTATTAATTCAAATGGAATAGGGGTTGACATTTCGAATGAAAATTGCAATCGAGAATAACTAATTCTCAACAAACGCTAAGGAGTGTGATAGCCTAAGATCCGGCAGTAGAATCTCTACGTTCATGACGTAGATGCTCAAGCTCAAATTTCTAGATTCATTTTCGAATAGGACAATACATTGATCATAGGGTGCCAGTCAAAAAGTGCCCGCATATATTTTTAATAAAAAAAAAAATCATTAAATTTTGGGAAAAATTACGTTCATGGTGTAGTCAAATAAAACATTGTTCCTATTACACAGCTATGTATGTAGAGAATTCAAAAAACCATGGTTGCCGTACAACAAAGTATTACCTGTTTATACCTGGCTGCCAAGTAGTTGCGGCCGAGTAGGCAACGGCACCCATAGTTTTTTGTATTCTCTACATACATAGCTGTGTAATAGGAACAATGTTTTATTTAACTACACCATGAACGAAATTTTTTCCCAAAATTTAATTATATTTTTTTTTATTAAAAATATATGCGGGCACTCTTTGACTGGCACCCTATGATCAATGTCCTATTCGAAAATGAATGTAGAAATTTGAGCTTGAGCATCTACGTCATGAACGTAGAGATTCTACTGCCGGATCTCATGCTATGAGTGATTAATATTCGATCAACAGAGTGGCAGCTAGTGTAAACTAATAAACAAATCGGCACCAAATTCACGTCAGACTGTCCCAAATCCCAACCTATCTCGCGCGAAGGCAAAAGGACTTGTAGATGCTCATGTATAAACCAACAAACGGGTGTGCGATGGAATTCAGTACACTACAGTACAGTGTGTCCTGCTCTATCAATTTTGGACTGTGTAAATCTCCATGAAAAATCTGAGTGCTACGTGAGTGACGTGTGAAGCGGTGCGAGTTCGCGCCGAGTGGGCTATTAAACTGAGCGCGCGTGCGGTGACGCGGCGGAATTGATGGTAATGGAAGGATTCAAAGAAAATCTCGTGTCACGCTCACACCCTGACTTCCTGGCTGATTTTGCTGACACAGTGTAAACTAGGCCGTTTCCACTAGCCTTTGAGTATCGACCTTTACTCGCGAGGGAGTTACGTTTTGTCAATTTGTGCGGTTCGCAAAGGTATGTCAAGATGTTACTCGATTTCACGCGTTTTATTCTTATGTGTTTTTATTGCGGGTGAAATGGTATTTTAGATTTTATAGCAATGTTGTGGATTTTATAAGCTAGTTATTTTATATAGATTATGTAAATTAGATTCATATTTTTAACAAAAATATATACCCCTATATCTACCTCTGTATCGTAGAAGCTTTTGTAAATAAATATCTAACTTGGCTAAAGTACTACGTTATGCAAACTACAACAAAGAATTTGATGATCCTTTTGACCATCAACATTAAAATTTATAATTATATCTGTTTAAAATATTTCATACATATTATATAGAAGAAATGTTTTGAATTCAATATAACATCACCTATTATATAATTATATATAGCACAGATTTTGTGGTTTTACAAACAAGGAATTCTTCATGTGTAACTAAAAGTATTTACTCAGTACGCATAACAATATTTAGAAGAGTGAAGTGCTTAACTTTAGAAGTCACTTAACACTCGTCCTCTACGCCTCCTATTACCCTTTAGTCTGCGAAAATAAAAACCATAAAACTGCTCGTGGTTGCTATCATGATAGCGAAGTCATTTTGCGTGAATTGTAAAATAATTCTAAAATCATTGACTGTTACGGATCACTGCCGTATCGTACTACTGTGCTGTGGTCTTAGGTTCGATCCCCGGGTTGGGTAAAGTGATATTAGGTTTTTCTCTGACGAAATGCTTAGTATCAAGTAGTATCGGGAATTGTGGTCCTGTCCAATGAATCCTGATGGAAAGCGCCACGCCTGCCCATAAACAGAAGCTACATCACACAGAACTTTGAATTACAAAGCACTGTATGGCACTGAACTGCGCTCGTCACCCCGAGACATAATGCTAAGTATTTTAACTGGCTTCAATGTCCTTCGAACCGAAACACAACAGTGCTTATACACTCTTGTTTGGCGGCAAAAATGGACAAAGCGGTGGTATCAACCCAGACGGCCTCTCGCATACGAGGGACCTACCACCTTGTCTGACTTCGGAGATTACAGGCGTAAGTGCCTATGCAAGTATGTATGTTCTGAAATCAATAATAACACGTGTTTAAATAATCTACTTATGTCATATTAACACAGTGTTGACCTTAGATATAACGCTGTCCAATCACGCACGTTAACAATTATATCGCATTGCCACGCGATTCACCTAATTATGTTGAGTTATTACGCGATAAACCCGAGTATATTACAGAATGTATACAAACTACCATATCCATGTACGTAACCGCAAGTTCACGAAGCCTCGTCAAATGTCGTCAGCACATAATGGCGTTTTAATTAGACGTATTGTGGCTGAGTCGTCATTTCCTTCGTACATTCAGAGCTCTTTGCGAAACTGGCTTAATTAAAAATTAATTTTCAGTTTTCACTAACCGTTTACGGTGCGTTGCTAATTTTGCATGTTACGTTTGCCAGTGTGTTAAAAAGAATGTGCATTTGGGTCTCCGGAAATCTCACTTACCGTACGAAACGTAACTTCGAGTTGCCTCGTCTTCACGACCCGTCGCGTCGGTTGTCTGTGATAGTTGCACTATTCGGGGTTAAGCCGACCTATTCATTCTATAGACAAAACTGCTATTGCTGGTGGTAGGATATTCATATCCGCCCGGATAGCGGGCACCGTACATATGGTGTTAAAACCTGCCATAGTAACCCACGCACCATGTGTGGATCGTGTTCTAGGTTCAGCCAGTGTATATCTGGTTCTCCCGAGGGGCTTGCCACAGAACTTGATAGTTGTTTGGGGCGGGTATAGAGGTACATCCTTGTATCCCTGTGCCTGCATCGGTCATCCGCCTGTCCTGTCGCAGGCCCCTCGATTTGCTTCTTCCCTCTTCGGAGTGTGAAGAAGCATTTGTACAAGCCGGCATGATTCTTGTGACTACCGATAAACTCATTGTTTGTCGGTGGTCGCTGTTTTTTTTTGGATTGCACTACGCTTACCATCAGGTGAAGTGCAGTTACTGCCGTGCCCGGATAACAAAACACTGTTTCCAGCGTGCGTCTATCACATTAAACAATCTTGTAGAAATCTGAGTACTATTGCTTCATCATAGATTATTGCTGAAGGGATTAACTTGATTATAGCTATACGTATATCGATGTATATATGTATAGGTTTCGCTTGCGGTTTGCACTCGCAATCAGTGTACGTTACGTCTGACAATAATTGTTCTACTTGTTACAGGATATAGTTCGAATGTGTTGTAATTAAGATTGTATTACTATGTATACCATTACTACTACTTAAAAGGTAAGATAGGTAGGTAAGGTAGGTCCCTCGTATGCGAGAGGTCGTCTGGGTTGGTACCACCGGTTTGTCTATTTCTGCCGCCAAGCAACAGTGCGTAAGCACGTTGTTTATGACACATTTTCAAAAGGGCTTCGTTGTACGCGGCACAAAGACACGTGATAGCATACTTATTCTCTATCTCATTCTCTCGTAGGCTAAATCCTATTTATGAATATGATTGTCTCTTTGTCGTGGCGCATTTTCGTTTCATCGAGTATCAAATCACAATTATTCAAAAGAAGTTTCACTTCAATAAATAAATATAATCCCTAAGAGATCACAATTTTCATTCCTACGTTTTCAATTTACACACCAATTTAACAATTTCAATATTATGTGTAACAACTAGTAGATAATATTGAGGGTGAGTGGCAATTTATTCCAGGCCCGTCGTATTACGGCAGTATTCAGTATAATAGCGGGCAATGTTAAAAACGAGCCTCCGACTAATGTAAGCACCCTCGTATCCTAGTGTATCTCATTGATATTCCTCAGCCAAAGAGCCGATTTGAATATAAATTGAGACAAGTAGCTTCTTCAAGTGTCTAGCCTTTGGCGATATAGCTTCGTGTATCACTATCGTACATGGGTCTGTTTTGAGGGACGCGACTGAGACAGGTAGAGCGCGATGCGTGACGCGAGTTACGGTATGGCGACACATTCACTTTATATGAAATTCTATTGAAAATTTGAACTTTCCTGCGTCGCGGTGTCACTGAAGTGACTACAACTCATTGGTCGCATACCTCAAAACTTATCTATAAAATTTTGCATACAAAGCGGACGTATCACTTTCGTCGCGGTCTCTTGTCCCTGTCGCGCGCCTCGATACAGGCCTAACATTTTCATTGTCGTAAGTATAGATTTATGGTTTTTAGTTTGCATTTCTTAGATTGTTGGAACGTAGTTCCTTATCGCGCGTTGCGAAAGGGGGCTAGACGGAAAAAATTGGTACGAAAAGTTGGCACGACATAATTTTTTTTAACTTAATTTGATATCTAGCACACAAAGCTAAAGTCGAAATTCCGTTAATAAAACAGATGGTTGTGAAACTTATGACGTTTGGAAATGTAGACGCGGTTTGAAATTTGAATTTTTGATTATAGAACACGGCCGTCCGTTATTTTTAAGTTGATAAAAAATGCTATACAATAGCTTTACCGCGGCAGTCTCCGAGTGCCACACGTCTTTTTTTTATTTCTATTCTATTTCTATGTAATTTTATGTTGTCAAACAAAAATAAAGAGACCTATTTTGTTATTTCAGTTGATAATTTGAATTTTTTGCAATTTGTGTCGATTCTACATTAGCCGAAGGAACTTCGTTCCTACCTGGTGTCCCACGACACACACCAATTTTTTTTATTGGAACGTAGTTCCTTATCGCGCGTTGCGAAAGGGGGCTAGACGGAAAAAATTGGTACGAAAAGTTGGCACGACATAATTCTCCGACCAAGAATAAATATAATATTAATTTGATATCTAGCACACAAAGTTAAAGTCGAAATTCCGTTAATAAAAGTAAAACTTATGACATATGGAAATGTAGACGTGGTTTGAAATTTGAATTTTTGATTATCGAACACGGCGCGGCGGTCCACCGTTTAGGCTGCGTTTAGACGACGCGAAAAATTTCGTGCGGCCGTTTACACGATCGCGCAGTCGCCGCGTGGTTGGAGCGTTGCGAAGTATTAAACATTATGGCTTAGTCAATAGAGTTTACATTAGTTTTTCGAGTGATTCGAGCGCGGCGGCCGCGCGGCCGCCGCGCGGCCACAACGCGGTGGGATTCCTTGTCATATAAATGCGCCCTTAGTATCCAGTCACCAAATTACCTATCATAAAATATTTGAATGTTGGCTGCTTCCAGATTATACAGTGTCTAATATATAGTCTACGGGATGACTGTTTAATATTACGACTCACATCGAATGTTCTGGAACTCTCTAGAACGTTCGGTGTGACGTCACGTAGACTGTAAGACCGGCCGGTGCTCGCCGATTTACGGGCTGGGCGACGTAGCAGCCGGTGTGCTCCCTTCGGACCCTCCGTCCCCCCCGAGATCGAGATCATTTTAGTCAAGCCCGAGAGGTGGTCAAGCGCGAGCAGTCCATCGATCAACGGAAGGTTCGAGAGAAATCGAGAACCTTCCGGGTGACGTCACGCGCGCCGATTGACCAGCCAACGCTAGCCGACCTCCCTGGAGCTTCGAGAATTATGGAAGTACCAGGTGTTCAAACCCGTTCCCCCTACCCCCACCCAATTTGTCCTCACCCCCCCTCGGCCTAAATCGGTAATTTTTGAGGCTAGAGGGTCGTGCGACGGCTTGTCGCAATCGGCTTATTGAGCCCGACACTTTGGCCCCAATAAAAATAAATTTCGACCCCCCAGTAAGAAAGATCTGTAAAAATATCTCTAAAAATTCAAATATCTCAGAAACTACAATAGATAGACAAATAAAATTTTATTAAAATTCCTTCACTAATTAATCGAAAGGAACTTCGTTCCATCCGGGTGTCCCTTGACACCTCTCAAGTTTTTTTTTTTTTTTTGTCTAAAGGAAGATATTGATACACATATTAAAACAGAGAGTTAAAGTAGTTTGTCTATCTGTCTGTTAATTTGTTCGCGCATCATGTTTTTACTATTATGTTAAACAAAACAACAAAACAACAAAACTGTAGTAGACATATAGGGCCTTACTTGATAAACTTTTTAAACGCTGCTTATTTAAACACTGTTTTTGTCTCTTTCTAGCCACTTTATATATCGCGTTGTCAGGTGTTAAACTCCCCATGAGATGAGGACTTCGTCTACTGGAATTATCTTATCTCAAACATATTGAACTCTTAAATTATTCGCAATTAAATAATGTCTAATTAGGATAACAGTAATATCAGTATTAATGCATAATAATTATATTAAACATATAGCTCAGTAGACTTTTAACTAAAGTTATCTTTTATACTTCCGATAATGTGGACTGTAAAAAAAAACTTCAATAATAAATTCACCAAAAACATTGTCCTGACTCTATACTAGAAATCCTTGTTAAAGAATATTATAGATACAAACTATAGACACAGTAGTATTGTGCCTCATACAAACGGGGAATCAAACCTACGATATTTTAGATATTAGCAGTTAGCGAGATCACCATCTATACTAATATAATAAAGCTGTAGAGTTTGATTGTTTGTTTGTTTGTTTGGACGCGCTAATCTCAGGAACTACTGGTTCGAATTGAAAAATTCTTTTTGTGTTGGATAGTCCATTTATCGAGGAAGGCTTTAGGCTATATAACATTACGCTGCGACCATTAGGAGCGAAGCATCAGTGAAAAATGTTGCAAAAACGGGGAAAATTATTCATATTTGTAGGCTTCCGTTGCTAAGCTACCCAAATCTACACTAATATTATAAAGCTGTAGAGTTTGATTGTTTGTTTGTTTGTTTGATCACGTGGGCGGAGCCGCGAGCAAAAGCTAGTTAGTTATATACGTGCAAAAGGTTTTGAGCTCGTTGCATTAATTAACGACTTGTCAAAGAAAATTATGTATGTTCATACATATACATTATCAGCACACGTGTAACAGCATGTTTACTATAGAATGCTAGTAACGTAATCTGAGAACGTAATCGACAAAGGCGACAGAAATACTATTTGCATATATGGCTTTCGTGATACGTAATGGAGGAACAATGTTCCCATTCTGTGGGAGAAACGAAAACAAAATGATAAAGAATCCTATAATTCCGGAACGTCAGATATAACAAGGCCCTGACTTCCGCGGTAGGTGGTTCGTAAAAACAACGACTACGTATTCAGAACACCTATTACACGGCTTTTACTATTAAAAAATCCTAACCCAACATGTTGTGTCGGTTTTGCGGCCGTAGACTTATATAGATTTTTTATTTTGCTGGTTGGTGTTTGATGGTGGGAGGATACTTGTATCCGACCGGATAGCGACCACCGTACACTGTCCTAACCCTTTACCCATCCCTTTTACCTTCCCCTCCCCTTTGGCCCTTTGGCAGGCCGGCATGATCTTGCCGACCTACGATGGACACATTGTTTATCGTTGGTCGACACTATTCTTGAATTGCGCTACACTTACCATCAGGTGTAGCGTAGTCTCTTTGCCGAGCCAGGATAAAAAAAAATAATAGTGCAGAAACTTTATATGATAAACCGTATTCCGGAAGCGGACCATCGATATAAAATCGAAATGATTTTGTTAATTGAATGGACATATTGTGCGAGTGTTGATAGGTCACGAGATAAAAGAACAAAAACGGCTTGTTCTTGCCAACGTACTCTCACGTACGCAACTTGTAACTCGTTCAATGGGATCTCATTCAATAAGCTATAAAGTTCATTCAGAACTCTTTTGAATAAAGTGGTTATGTTGCCAGCCCATGTGCCTGAATAGTTCTTCCTCTCGCGTTTAAACTAAAGGGTATTTAGCAAATGTTTTTGTCCTGAAGTGAAATTACGGTCATGTTGAATATTGTACTGGGTTGGCATAATGTAGCTAGAGACGCATATGAATGTAGTCGCAATTAAATGTATATACAAACAAAATGCTTGAATTTATTATAATTAAAATCTGAGGACACATTTTTTAAGAACCTACTCATTTATAAATTGCTGTGCATACATACGGCTGATATTAAGCCGTGTGAGACCCTTTTAAAATTAAGAAATGTCTATTTTTTACATCGCTTGGGATCTAACGGTTGTAACATGTGTTTGGAATGAATTTTATAATCCCAAGTCTATATTTTTTGCGAGTGTTTGGTGGTATAAAATTATAAACTTAAAATTTTACGAAGTCTACGGTATGCCGGCGCGGCGCACATTTCGTGTAATGATTCATTAACTTATTCTCTGCTCTGTTTTGATGAATGGAAATATTGTTTTATAAATAGCGTGTACTCGTATGTAACGGTCGTGCCGGCTGTTTACAAATTCATCACAAGCTTGTTTGCATATTATGGCAATGTTGGTACAATTTGGCAAATCACAATGTTACTTAACTATTTGGCTTTTTGAATATAATTTTATGCATAAAATGATTGGATGGTAATCGTAGATTGTTGTGTTTTTACAATATCTTCAGAGGTTTTATGATGTGGCGATAGATATCATCAAATCTCTGTTCAGTCACAAGCTGTACCATGATTAACATTAACTCCATAATATACTTGTGTTAATCATTTGTTACACATATTTAATTTTGAGTGTGGAATAATATACTGAAGTTTCTTATTTTTAATCTGATTAATCCTTTGAACGAAAACGTACGTAGCGTCCAGCCGTCTTGAGCCGGTTTTTAATCTCAGTATCAATTTTATGTACCTACGTGGTGCCGTAAAAGCCATATGGAGCTAGGGAGTATTCTAGAAAATATTGTAACTATGTACGACTAGTGTGCCGAGTATATCACACGATACTCGTGTTAGTTTCCGAGGCAACGGGTGGATTCGAAACGAGGCCGCGTGTTTTCAACCGCAATGTAAATATTTTAACGCTCTCCCAGTTTCGGCAGCCATCGTCGGTTCTACAATATTGAGATGCGGTTTCGAACAATGTTAATATGTAAATCCTTTGTAACGGACACGACATTCTGGACCTTTTATGTTTTTTTCCTTACAATGGAAATGAAGATTGTTCTATTGTGTAGTGTATGCAGTACGTTTTTGTTAAAGATTGACATTAATTTATTCTCTACTGCGTACTTCTTATACGAATTTCACGATTGTGTTTGACAACTGGCTTTTACGAACGGGAGTCAGAAATCAAGTAAACTGAAGGATATTAAACTTTAATTACGCGGATAGAGTATTCGCACAACCAAGGCGCGAGCTATAAGCAGCGATAGCTCAGTGGGGAGTGGTATGGACTGTCGAGACGAAAGTCGCAGGTTCGAAACCAGCCCCAAGAGCATACACCACTGACTTTTCTAAGTTACGTGTATATTAATTGTTAATTATCGCTTGCTTTAACGGTGAAGGAAACATCGTGAGGAAACCTGCATACCTGAGAACTCGATAAGATTTTCGAAGTTATGTGAAGTCTGCCAACCCGCATTAGGCCAGCGTGGTGGACTAAGGCCTAATCCCTCTCATTCAGGAGAGGAGGCCCGTGCCCAGCAGTGGGACATATAATATAATACAGAGTTATTAAAAAAAAAAAAATAGGCGGGAATGTATCAGAAAACTCTGGTTTATGCGACCGTACCATACGATTCTCATTGTCAAACTTCATAGTGCGCCCTCCTAAATAACTATCTTTATATATATAATTCTTCTGTGAGTGTGTATGTTCCTGAACTTCTCTTAAACGACTGGACCGATTTTGATGAAATTTTTTGTGTGTGTTCAAGGGGATCTGAGAATGGTTTAGATTCACAATTTTGTCCGCTGGACAATGTTTTTTTAATTAATTTTTAATTTATTAGTAGTTGTTGGAATTTTGGAATGTTTTAGTATAAACCGGATGGTTGTCGTTGCGAAGCTTGCCGTGATGACGGGTCGTATAGCGTCTAGACTGGACAGGGACAGGACAGGGACAGGACAGTGAGACAGGACAGTGAGACAGGAAAGTGAGACAGGACAGTGAGACAGGACAGTGAGACAGGACAGTGAGACAGGACAGTGAGACAGGACAGTGAGACAGGACAGTGAGACAGGACAGTGAGACAGGACAGTGAGACAGGACAGTGAGACAGGACAGTGAGACAGGACAGCGAGACAGGACAGTGAGACAGGACAGTGAGACAGGACAGTGAAACAGGACAGAGAGACATGACAGAGAGACAGGACAGTGAGACAGGACAGTGAGACAGGACAGTGAGACAGGACAGTGAGACAGGACAGTGAGACAGGACAGTGAGACAGGACAGTGAGACAGGACAGTGAGACAGGACAGTGAGACAGGACAGTGAAACAGGACAGAGAGACATGACAGAGAGACATGACAGAGAGACAGGACAGTGAGACAGGACAGTGAGACAGGACAGTGAGTCAGGACAGTGAGACAGGACAGTGAGACAGGACAGTGAGACAGGACAGTGAGACAGGACAGTGAGATAGGACAGTGAGACAGGACAGTGAGACAGGACAGTGAGACAGGACAGTGAGACAGGACAGTGAGAGGACAGTGAGACAGGACAGTGAGACCGGACAGTGAGACAGGACAGTGAGACAGGACAGTGAGACAGGACAGTGAGACAGGACATTGAGACAGGACAGTGAGACAGGACAGTGAGACAGGCCAGTGAGACAGGATAGTGAGACAGGACAGTGAGACAGGACAGTGAGACAGGACAGTGAGACAGGACAGAGAGACATGACATAGAGACAGGACAGTGAGACAGGACAGTGAGACAGGACAGTGAGACAGGACAGTGAGACAGGACAGTGAGACAGGCCAGTGAGACAGGATAGTGAGACAGGACAGTGAGACAGGACAGTGAGACAGGACAGAGAGACATGACAGAGAGACAGGACAGTGAGACAGGACAGTGAGACAGGACAGGACAGGGACAGGAGGCGGGACGGGGACAGGACGGGGACGGGACGCGGACAGGACGGGGACAGGACGGGGACGGGACGGGGACAGGACTGTCCAACCGGAGGGAGGTGGGAGACGACCTGACTTAGGTCGTCGAAGTCAATTAAATGTGCGACGGGCTACCTCATGTGCAATGGCGCAGTACCTCACTTAATTGCATTTAATGTAAATAAAACATTTGTATTAAGTTTTGACCACATTTTACACAAATTTTTTTTACTTAGGTGATACGAAGTTCACCGGGTCATCTAGTATTCTATATTCTCGTCTCTGTCGTGTAATAAACTCTTTGTGTTAGGAGGGCTTTGATGATCACTAGAATGACGTCATTATCCAACATCCGTCGTCTTTCCATCTGTCCTTATTCCACTCGCAGTGAGGTTGGCGCTACATGTTTTTTAACATATTATTATGTTACAGTAAGATTTGGCTTGTAGTTTTTACGACCGGATGCTTACCTGAAGTTAACCTCTTTGGGGAGGAAACACACCTAAACCAGAAAGATTTGTGGATCACATAAATGTTTGTCTCAGTGCGAGAGTACTGAATTTAGCAGACGACGATCTTATCTAAGTAATAACTTTATTTGACATTAGGTTACAAATGGTAATTAAATGACCACACGGTCACCACACTTAGCATAACAATTGCTGATTAACATCTGCGGGATCTCATGTACACAGATATACATAATTGTATGTGTTGATGGGTCAATCGCCTCACTGATCGACTGACTGCACACTTACATCCGGTTTCTTAATGGCTGATTTTGACAGCGCTGTCTAAACAACTCGAGTTTCTGAAACTGAATCATCATCATCATCAGCCACAGGACGTCCACTGCTGAACATAGGCCTCCCCCAAAGATTTCCAGACCGATCTGTTGAAAGCGGCCTGCATCCAGCGAAACTGAATAACAGTGAAAAATGTATTATTCTCTTATACGGGGTTATTTTTAAAACACTGACAACCTCGCAGGGCCATATAGCTGACCCCATAAGGAACAACTTTTGTTCTACGAGTTTGGACATAACTCAATACATAAGAAAAAAAATGATTTTACAAGTTTTTGTTGTGTAGTGTTTGTGTTCGTACGTCAGCTGACGGCTGGATGTAGGTATTATCGATCGATACGGCGCGGCCGGTCATTGAACTGACGCGCGCGCTGCGTGTATTACGTAATCTGCGATACGCGCAGAGCGTAGGTAACTTTCAAGACGGAAATTAAATTCATAATTATTTTTGTATGAGAATAAAATCTAACAAATTATGAAAAGTCGTAGAACAAAAGTAGTAGCAAATGACCTTAGGAATCTACTCCTGCGAGGTTGTCAATGTTTTAAAAATAACCCTGTATAATTTGGGAACAACCGCTTGTTAGTAATCGACATACCATTCGACGATAGATTTATCTATTAATTTTTAAAAAACCCATATTTTGAATATTCACGACTTTGAATATTCCTTTGAAAACCTTGTTAACTCTCAGGTGTGTCAAATCAAAAGCGTTGACCACGCTTGTAGCAACTTAATTTTGACTTGACTTGAGATTTGACACATGATTAGAAATCGGACCTTTCAGAAACCGAGCGTATGAATAAGAAACCGGTGATGTCCTGGATTCAAATTTAAAGTCAAATTTGATGTAGTTCATGAGTATTGGCATTAGTGTCGCATATGGTGATAGGGTCGTCACTCGTCACCTATCACATCATAAGATGAAAATAAGCTCAGCTAACCGTGTATGCACTAGTTGCACCTCTGCCTAACCCTCTGAAGATATAGACGTGATATTATGTGTATGATGGATCATAGTACCCGTTCGCCACGTAGCCGAACGTGCTTGCACACAATAATTGATTAATTGAATCAACTGACGTGAACACGAGCTCTCTGCACGTTTAGTTTTCTCATTCCGTGCATTCAGTTTAACGAATTGCGAATGGAACACATTTCCAATTCTAAACTTCACGTTTTGTGTTTATTGTTGATAGGGTTGTCTAGTCTTCCGATAATGGTATTTTCTAGCTTATTACTTTGTTAATAAATAAATACACCCAACAATCATATACACATAGTCCTGATGTCCCTACAAGGTTAACCTGTATCGTGGGTACCCGAGGGACTTGCAATCCCCCAACATTCAGACCCGAAACAATATTTGTGGATCGTATTTTTCGTGACATATTTGTGACGCTGCTTCTCAGAAAAAGTTGTAAATTATGTTTGCAAATCATATTGCCAACTCGAATGTTATCTTTTGCTTAATGGTGCTACAGTTTATCTATTCCACTCATAATAATTAGTCGATACTTTAATTTGCTCATTATTATGGTGATAGAAGGCGAACTCATAGAATTATATTTATTAGTGATCGCGTAGTGGTCTTCTGCACTTCTTCATATAAACTTTTAGTACGTATATCAAATGGTTTTGAGTGGTAGGGCCACGCTGTAGACAATTTTGTCTACAGCATGAATGGGCTGGCTCAACCGGGTTGTTGCAACTGTGTCACAGAAAACCGATGTAAAGTAGCGGCTTGCTGCTGCGTTTCGTATGATGAGTGACAAATCCGGAAGCCCAAATCCCCTCCCCTTCCCAATCCCTAATTATCCCTTTCCTTTAGGGTCGGCAACGCGCCCATGATTCTATGGTAGTGGGCGTACATGGGCAGTGGAGATCACTTACCATCAGGTGACCCACTTGCTCGTTTGCCGGCCTATGCTATAAAAAAACGTCACAATTCTCCGTGCACGCAATGTCTTCCAAAAAGGAGTAATTTTTTTTTTCTTCACGTATTAATATACAACGTGCTACAGAAAGTTGTGGTCATATTTAGGGCTGTTAAATACTCCTTGCATTGAGTATTTATGTCTAGGTTAGGCCAGGACACTAGGTCCGTGAATCACTACATTTAAGGATCTCCTCCCTCTTCCCATGCTTGTTGGTGTGCCTTTTCCTGCCAGCCTATAGCGCGGCGGTTATTCCAAAGTTCCCATAATCTTAAGTTTGTCTTATTAATGACCAATGTTCTGTACTTGACCTGTCATAAGCGCTTTTTGATTTTCATTTTTATTATGTAATGGATCTTTTTCAAATCGAAACATCCTAAAAATGCATGTTAATTATAATCACTCATTTATTACAATCGATTAGATCTATCACATCACTATTAATTATTAATGACACTCAGTTAATAATTAACGTGAAGTTAGTGTACGTCATTCTACGGATATACGTAAGTAAGTTGTAAGTCAAACATAGATTTAACTTACAAATTAACACTGAAAGAGCCTTTGCGCTGCAAAACTTAATTATCGGTTCTTCCATCTATGAACTTGTTCAGCCAACGAGCCTCTTGTAGGCTATTATCAGCTGTACTAACCGAAAACTTAATTTCGTAACAATCACTTTTGGCCTAATACAACATATTTTATACCTCGTAAAATTAATAATTGTAATCACTCCAATATTTTATATCTCGTAATAATAATAATTTGTAGTCTTACTCCATAAACTCAGAAAATACCGAACTGACCGTGTCAAATAAATTTTGACATTTAACGATAGTTTTTTAATAATACAGGTTTGAAAGGAAAGGAGGTTTAAGGTGTCACTGTTTATCATTTAGTTATTGTCTAAAGTTGCATGTCGAATATTGACATGTTATTATTGGATATAATAGAAAATACTTTATTTATGTCCTAGCAATGCCATCGGATGTGGTACTGAAATAGTTACATCGTACACTATATGTTCCTTATGACCACCTATTTTTATAACACGTTGTATAGAAGATTTCGATATACATTTGGTTTGGCAGCCCTACTGTCCAACTAGTGTGTTGCTAAATATCGTACAATGAAAGCGAGACGGAATAACAATTTGGTTACACAAATAAGAAGACTAGCATTGGTTTAAATTTATAATTTTAGAGCGAAGGGACGTAGGAATGACAAAAATAAAACAATCTTTTTGGGTTTTTTGACTCTTACTTCGTAAGAGTATATTAGTCCTAGTCCTAGTATAGTAGTAGTCCTCCGGTATTGTGGGTGTTCACGGGCAGTGAGGATCACTTACCATCAGAGAATCACTTGTTCCTTTACTGTGCTATGAAATATATGTAGCTCACTTGATGCCACTTAAAGCATCTAAGATACCTTGAAACAGCGATGTTATCAACTGCGTAATTTAATTATTTCAATAGATCAGGCATTATTAATACCATCCGTCTGGAAACAAGTAGTGGGCGGACTTTATATTCTACGAACTACATACGTATTTAATGTGAGCGGAGGTATAGCACTAAAATATGTACTAATATGTAGGTACATAAGTCTGAACTCTCAAGGTTATATCAAGTATATGCCTGACTGCTGGTTTTAGCAATGTTATTGTCTAGATTTCATTTCATATTCACACATATATAATACACACTAACATTTTGATTTTTCTAGCTCTAAGAATGATTTACTCTCAAGATGGTTTTTGTTAGGACGTATTGTAAGTCTTAAATTAGCTAAACACACAATGTGAATGCCAAGACAAGACCACCACAGTACAAGTTTAGCCTAATTTGCGGATCAATATTAAACAAACATACTGTATTAATAAATTTGTATAAATAAATAAATATCCATACCCCCATACCAAAAATTCTATAACTAATAGTACTATGTGAAATGTCTATGCCCGAAATGTGTGCTTCTAAAACTTCTTTACCCTTGTGAAGCAAAAAGGTTTCGAACAATATGGCGGAGGTCTGAAAAAAATGTTTAACTTAACGCTTAATAATAAAATAATTTAGCACAAAGGTGTTTGTTGTGACGACGAGACGCCGACGGGCCCTTTTCTCGCTGCGGTGTGGCCAGGGTTATCTCGTGTAAATATGCTTAAGATTTAATAAAAAAAATACTCATATCCGAGGATCACCCACGTGACGCTTCTATGAGTTTCCGCCCCATTCGTGATAAGTTCTAAACAAATAAGGTGTATCAATTAATACTTTAAAGATACTTAGTCCGTGGTTACAAAAATAAAACCCTCTCGTATTCATAATTCGAAAGCGTCATCTATCCCATGCTATGATAGATGGCAACTGGCAAACTTGTCGCCTTAGGGGTCATAACTAATAAATACATTTATGGGAGTATAGCAAATGTCATAGATAATATAGCCTGATCTGGGAATCCAATTTATTACTTTTACCGCCCCACTCCAAAATTTACTTTTTACTAGGTAGGTGGTAAGTCCCTTGTATGCGAGGGGCTGTGTGGGGTATACTAGTGCTTTGTCTATTTCTGCCGCCTATCAGCTGTGTGTAAGCGCGTGTTCCGGTTTGAAGGACAATAAAAGGCCAATAAAATTACATTAAAGTCAAGTAAAGACTCATTTATTTCCTAGAATTAAATTATTTCTACACTCAGAGCCAGGGAATGCATTATGCTTAGTTACTGAGTACAGAAATAATCTTAATTGACATGTCTTAGAAATAATCCAATATAAGAAGTAGTCAATGATATATAAATACTTAAACTTAGTGGACATATCTGAGTACGGCAGATAGAACCCCGTGACCACAAAGGCAGAAAAACTTTCGAACGTCGGGACCAAAATTAAAATAAAAAACCGCGATAAAATCCGTTTAAATTGGTATTATTGCAATGAGATCGAATCAATTATATACTTAAAAGTCCAAAGTTGTAAATGTGATCATTAGTCTCTATAAACATGAACGGAAAGCCCGTGCCCATCTTCGGCACGTCTCAATAGATCCATGCCAATAATGATTTATTGGCTCCATTCAACGTGTTGAGCGGCCGTCCGTACGTCCGTTCGACTGTCCATCCGGCTGTCCGTACTTTCAAAAGATGTCTTAAAGCCAGCTTCCAACTTTTATATTACTAGATCTTCTCTTCATTTTGTCACGACGAGTTCCGGATGCCATAGGAAACTAAATTCCGATAAAAAAGAGGTTTTCTGAAAGAATTGTTTCCACTGGCTATGGCTACACTGTAGCTAGTATTGTAGTAAATTATTTTCAAAAACTATTGTAACAAGTGCTCACGATTCTGGCTTTAACGTTGAGTTATACCGGGTTCACACTGTTTAATTTTAGTTGATCAATTGACTTGAATCAGCAAAAACTGTATGGATTTGATTATCAATTCTATTGAGAGTCTGGTCAGCCAGTTCAACGATTTAACAGTTGATCAATTAACATCGAACCGTGTGAACCCGTTATCATTAATTTCACTAGCTTCAATGTCCTTTAAACCGAAACACAACAGTGCTTACACACTGCTATTTGGCGGTAGAAATATACAAAGCGGTGATACCAACCCAGACGGCCACACGCAAACGAGGACCCTACCACCTTGTGAAATAATGAATTTTAAAGGGGCGTTAATACCCTTCCCTCATCAACGAACAAAATGGAGCTAAAAAGCCGGTCGTTGCAAAGGCTTAGATAAAGCCGCTGAAAAAGATAAGCCGGGCTAAGACAAAGGCGAACATGATAAAGTTCGCTTATGAATTTTACCTTTGTGCGTATAATAGGCAGGCACTGTGCAAGAGAGAGCTCCATAACTAACATGATTACTCTGTCCTGTGTAGTAGTCGATACAAAAATGTTTATTTTTGTATTAGACTTTGTAACGTAGGTAGAAGTTGGGTAGGAGGTGGTTTTTGTTGGATAAAACACGACGAATGACGTTCTACTACCGACGGAGTAGGTGTCTCGTGTTTTGATTTATAGAAAAACACAGCTTCATTTATAATGAGAGTTTCTCGTACGATGCAGACGAGAATATTATAAAAACATCTTTTCACGAGGCTGTAAAAAATATCATAGGAAACTGTGATTTACGAGGTCGCGTCATAAGATTATTATTGTCATTTTGCATGATGCAGCGTTGTAAGTGACAGTTTTCTGTTATATTCTCACTTCTGTCGTGCCATAAACTGTAAATGTTAATGTATTGGGGATCAAGTCCAAAAATCATTATAATTTCATTATTCTGTCATAATGTTCCTCATTGGCATAAATTGAGCTGGTCTAGTTCAAAATAAAATGTATTGTAAATGTATGTAGTAAATGTATGTAGAGTAAATATAAATCAGTTTTTAAAAGAGCAACGTTAGAGTTTCTTAGCTGTTCTTTTCTAACAAAACAGCCTTCCAAACTGGCGGTAGAGTTAAAATTTGACTGAATGAATAAATAAATACATAGTCAACAGTCACATACATAGCCCTGATCCCACGGTAAGAAGATACGAGTCTTGTGTCGCGGATATCAAGAACTAGGAGAGACAGTGAATCACACAAATAAGTGCCTTGGTGCGGGAATTGGACCCGACCTCGCTTTACAGCCGGCTCCTCGCCCACTGCGCAACAGAGGCTATTTAATAAATATCGAAAGTGTTATTTAAAAAATAAGAAGTCGACGTTTTTGGTGAAAGTCAGTCTTATTTCATGCGGCACATAAATCTTTTCATTTGAAACACTAATTAACATTAACAAGAGAGCTATGACAGGGACTGGATTTTTGACAAGTACAATCTCATTCCCATGTTCTAATATCAATGAATATTAGAATGTGGAAATATTGTTAGTCAAAAAATACCCCTGGTTCTCAAGAGGTCGTATAACTAAAGGTGCAAGCAAAAACGACCGAGCAAAAATTAATTTGTATGCTTATTCATTGAAACGGTTGTATGCATGCTTCAAACTACGTATGGAATTCATTCGATTACCGTATTGCATGCATTTTCTATTTATTCATTACTCACAAATGACGCTTTGTTTTTATTTATAGGTTTTATTGGAGCGCAATAAATAAATTGATTCATAACATTAATAAACGAGGTCGTGACGATATCGATTTGTTTATGGGTACAGAAGTAGTAGTGGGTACAGAATAAATATTAGGTGGTAGGTCCCTCGCATGCGAGAGGCCGTCTGGGCTGGTAGCACCGCTTATTATATCGTCGCCACCCGCTAAGCAGCAATGTATAAGCACTGTTGTGTTTCTGTTTGAAAGACATTGAAGCCAACAGGCATTATGGGACTTAACAACTCATGTCCCGGGATGACAAGCACAGTCCCGTTCAATGCACTGTTTTTAAATCAAAATTCTGTGTGGTGTTGCTTCTGTTTATGGGCAGGCGTGATGCTTACCATCAGGAGAGACTTCATCTTGTCAATGCAGTTAATAAATCAACTTGTACAAATTGATAGTGGTTT
The DNA here is from genome assembly GCA_949126905.1 of Amorpha juglandis. Taxonomy (NCBI): domain Eukaryota; kingdom Metazoa; phylum Arthropoda; class Insecta; order Lepidoptera; family Sphingidae; genus Amorpha; species Amorpha juglandis. The sequence goes on from OX421368.1 coordinate 6,197,708, forward strand.
TCCTTATTGATAAATATAATATTGTATCGTCGCTGCACATATGTGGGGATTAAATTGTGAGATTGTTGGTTCTATTTTCAATCCAAGAAAAATATTAGAAATAACAATGGCAACGATAGTCGAGCGAGGTGTGGTACGGACTGTAGAGATGTAGGTCGTAGGTTCAAGACGAGCCCAAGATTATGCACCTCTGACTTTTCTAAGTTACGTGTGTATCATTATTAATTATCGCTTGTTTATCTGTGAAGAAACCATCGTAAGGAAATCTGCATACCTGAAAAGTTCTCCATAAAAATTACGAAAGTAGGTATGGGAAATTTGCCAACTCGTACGAGGCCAGTGTGGTGAACTAAGGTCTAACTAAGGTCTTACTCCTCAAATTGCTAGAGAAGACCCGTGCCCAGCAGTGGGCCATGTATTATACAGCGTTAGTATTGTAGGAATAAACACATGTTTTGTTTTAGAAAAAGTATCACATTCCTAATTTATCTAACGCTAACAAACAATGCCCTGATATAACTACAATATTTAAAAAAAAACTATTAATTTATTTCTGAAGCACTTAATCAAATTAACTAAACCACCATTGTTCTTATTATCATGCTTTGTATTCGGTTGGAAAATTTTCAGTTTTAATAATAGCCGGGGATTTAAAATAGTCATTATGCAAAATTGCCTTTTCCTTTGTAAAGTAAATTTTAATTTTCTCCGTGGTGACGCTAAAGGGGTGCTGTACACGTCTTTTATGTATGTAGCTCCAATTTTATTAATTATGATAGTGGGTGTAAATGTTTTCTGGGTTATAAAGGAGACCTTTTCTCATATAACGGCATTGTTGAATATTTGAATCCCAGTTACGAAAACTTTAACGTAACGCTAACTTTCAAAAAGGGGAATGTACTTAATTCGACGTGTACTCTTTTTGCTTTTTTTACCGAATAAAAAAACGGAGTAGGTTCTTAAATCGGCGGATATATATTTATTTGTATGTTTAACCACGGAGAAATTTTCATAGTGATTCGATTATGTAGGATTCTAATGGTGAAAGAATTTTTCAAATCGGTGCAGTAGTTTTAAGTTTATTCGTTACATACAAATCTTTCCTCTTTATAATATTAGTGTAGGTAGGTGCATGGATTGTATTGATCAATGGATTAATAAATAGTAAATTTAAATCACAAGGAACACAATCAATGCAAAAAATGCTCAATGAGCCAATGACAAAGCCCATTAGAATTGATTTAGCACGTGCCAGGAATTCCTATTTCGTATTATGTTCTCTTATATATGGACTTGGCAAATGACTCAGGTTTGATAGTCATAAATTAGTCTGGCTAAAAATACTGGAAACATAAAAGGCATTCGGAGATAACATAATTTAAATACCTCCTTTTTAGGTGATTTTATTTTTACTATGTAACCCAACTAAAAGTTATTATGATAATATCTGCCCTGTTTTATACTGTGCCACGGCTGGGCACGGGACGACTCTACGAATGAGAGAGGTTAGGCCTTAGTCCACTACCTACAAGGTAGGTCCCTCCGCTCGTATGTGAGAGGCCGTCTGGGTTGGTTGGCCGTCTGGCCGTCTATTTCTGCTGTCAAGCCACAGTATGTAAGCTGTTGTGTTTCGGTTTGAAGGGCATTGAAGCCAGTGCAATTACTGAGCATTATGAGACTTAACATCTAAGTCTCGGGGTGACGAGCGCAGTTCAGTGCTTTATTATTCAAAGTTCTGTGTGGTGTTGATTCTGTTTATGGGCAGACGTGGCGCTTACCATCAGGCGAGCGATTTACTCGTCTTGTCATTCAATTAAATATTAATAAAAAAATGCCACCACGCTTGCCTAATGCGAACTACACCTATCTTTGAAGCTCTTATGGAAAAATTCTTTGTTCTGCAAGTTTATTCATATTGTTTCCTCCATCCTTCGTTAAAGCAAGCGTTAATTAAAAACGAATACATACACATCTAACTTAGAAAAGTGAAGTATGCGTGCTCTTGGGGCTGGTTTCGATCTTGCGACTATTCGTCTCGACAGTCCGTACCACTCCCCACTGAGCTATGGCTGCTTTAAATTATTAAAGCTTCAAATATAATAAGCATTTAAATATTAAAGCTTATCTGTTGTAAAAAGCTTATTTATTATTATATTATGCTTATTTATCTTTTATTTTATTTAGTAAGTTCATTAGAGAAGCGTCTCATTGCAGTACTATACTAATCCCTTCGGCTAGTATCCTTGCTGTGATATCATATTCACTAGGCATCTAGTACAATTATACAGTACATGTAACATCTGGCCCAATGACTATCAAAAAATGTTCTATAATTTGTAGCTACATAGTATCTTGGACTGCTATCACGAAGACCACCATTCCAACGAACTGACAGACAAAAGCGAAATGCATTCTGTTTTTATATAGTACCGTTATCGACAATTTATGTTAGAGGTGTGGATGAACGGTGAAAAAAATACATAAAGCGAACGTGCACGTTCCATACTGACTTATGGCGATCAGATTAAAAAGGTATTCATTTACGGTTCGGTGAGCGATACTCGGAATGTTTTGTGTAATTGTAAATTACTGATGGTCGTCTTGATAAATATTTTGTATCTATCGGCTTTTAGTCGTGTTGCCCATCGTTGCAACAATTAAAAGTACCGTTGCAATCTTCGGTTATTAAAACAATGAGGGCTTACTCAATGTCCGACTAAGATTAAGCCATCAATTAACGTATAAGACAGCTTTTTTGATAGCTTGTAGTAGATATCTTTTCGCTGGTATAATATGTCAGAGAGACTATTGTGTCATACTTTATCTGGTAAGTAGCATATTTATTCAGAGTTGTTTAAACAGGTATGCTTAGTATACAATAGTACAATTTAAATTAGCGCTTCTACAATCTTTGTATATTTGAGGTTAACTAGCATAAGATTGCAATCTCGATTATAAAGAGAAATGATTCTCGATGATAAAGAGTAAAAGAGAGCGAGAGGTATGGGTTCTATTCCGGCACCGAGATAAACGTGTGTGTGACCCCATGAATATTTGTTTCTGATCTGAGTGTTATGGGACCGCAAGTCCCGCGTAGTCATGTCGCGGTTCTGCAATGCCTCAGCTCTATTAACATCATTTTGAATGTTGTATACATTTGGAACTTCACGCGCCATGAGATGGCTTGTACAAAAACCATATGATATGATTGTGTCTTGATCTCATATTTAAATAAAAAATACTAAATAAAAATCTCGTACGTACGGTGTACGTCAACTTTCTATGTTCTATATTTGTGTCGGTAAATATCAAAACTGGTTATATCCACTGTTGGTAAAAAATTGTTTTTTTATGCCATCACCACTAAAGGGTTCTTACGGAAAGGACGTTATTTACAAAAGTGTAAAAATCTACTATTTTACCATAGTAATATTGGTCTAAAGTTTGATGGTATATCAAATTCAGCAACATCCATGCTATACATTTTATCAATATTGGCAAAATCCATTTTGACCAATCACGAGGGCGCATTTTTGCAATATGGCCGATAATTTCAAATCTGACGTGATCGTAATGAGCGTTCGTGTTCCGTCTTTATTAATATTTTTAAATAATTACGGTCTTTCGAAATGAGTGCTATACCAAAAGTTACTTCAGACAAAGTAAGAAACCGTAAAATCCATGCAACTTTTAATAAAAACGCGCAATTGAAGGAAAAACGGTAAGTTTGCAAACGTAATGCTGCCGGATGGTTAGTACTTCTACAAGGGTTGTCAAAATTGTTGGCCGCAATTCGCAATATGCTGTAGTGTACTATACATCTTAGGTATAGCATTATTGTTGATTATTGGTGAACTTAATATGCCGCGATCTAGTTTTTACCCGACTTCAAAAAGGAAAAAGTTTTCAATATGTCCGTAATGTTTTATGCAAATATATTAAACGATATCTCCGCTGATTTTGATGATTTGTCTTTGTATTTGATAGGGTTTACTCTATTTTTTTATTTATTTGATTAAATGACGAGACGAGCAAGGCGCTCGCCTGATGGTAAGCGCCATGCCTGCCCATAAACAGAAACAACACCACACAGAACTTTGAATTACGAAGCACTGCATGGCACTGAACTGCGCTTGTCACCCCGAGACATAAGATGTTAAGTCTCATAATGCCCAGTAATTTCACTGGCTTCAATGTCCTTCAAACCGAAACACAACAGTGCTTACACATTGTTGCTTGACGGCAGAAATAGACAAAGCGGTGGTACCCACCCATACGACCCAGCCTCTCACATACGAGGGACCTACCACCTTGTAAATCCCCTTACTTGACTCGTCACTCTACAATGGTCCAATATTTTAGTTAAGATTTAGATTTTAACTTGCACCATCAGTGACGGAGTGCACAGAGAATTTGGTATGGATGTATGTAAGTAACTACTTGAATATAATAAAACGACACCACTAAGGCTAAGAACCGTGATTTTTTTTAGGTATTACAATTCGAAAAATCACACAAGAGTAATTGTCCGGGACTGGAATTTGTGTCAGGTTTGGCGATAGGCTCGACACCTATCACATCTTGCGAACTATGAGTGCACTAACGTACCTCTGTCTACACCTTCCGAGATAAAGGCGTGAGCTTATGTTATAAATAGGTACTTAAAAGGGCATTTTTTTCAGGTACTCTGCTCCCGGCTTACCGTTTATACCTACATGTAGAATGTACCATTTGTTTTTCATAAAGACGACAACCCTAACCCGTCAGGATCTGTCATTGAATGTCAATTCAATGACAGAGTAGATCAAAATTAGATAAATCCACATGTGAATTACTTCAAAAGTAGTAAAATCCACTTGGAAATATCAAACTTGGATATATCCAAACTTTATTTTCGTTTTTTTACGAAATTTGTGCCTATTCAATCATAACTAAGCTACATAAAACGATCGTGTTATATAAATACATCTAAATCTAATGTATTTCATACGTAAATCTATACACAATTATCAGTTTTTAAAATATAATAACCATGAAAAAAAAATTCGTTTGGATATATCCATTTTTGATATTTACCGACAGATTTGTTCTATATACACTTAGCAGTTGTAAAATACGGATAGCATTTTTTCATCAGAGTCGTGCAAGTGGTGCAAATGGGTCACTTAATGATAAGGGATCTCCACCCCCATGAACATTTACAATATCAGAAGAATCTTGGATCCGTTGCTGAACTTTAGGAAAATGGGGCATTCGAGCCATGGAAATGACACTCACCGTACAGCAAGCTGTCACATAATGTCAGTCTTCTGTAAGATAGTGGTAATAAGCCGTTTGGGCTGGCCTATTAATGCTATAGATAAAAGCGTCTGCAGCAACGTTATCTCTATAACTTATAAATTTCGCAAGATCTACCTTTAGTTTAAGCGAATTATACAGCACACATGCCGTATATCTGTCTAGTCAGACATATCTCCGCACACGCCTCGGGTAAGCTTTCCCATAATGGACCAAGATAGGTTGGTAATGAATGACCCCGAGATATATACGACAGTACAGATAGTCGAAAGTACAGCATCGCGTTTGCCATTATTTGCGCAACAACGTTCTAGGCGCGCTTATTTACATATAAAATCCACAGTATTGGAAATTTTATCTCGCCATTTGCGCACCGAGGATGTTCTGTGTTCATTTGATTCCCGATCCTATCGACACTCTTTGCAATCCACGGACTTTATTCAGCTGTAATGTACTCAAGTGTTGTTTATTACTGAAGGCTCACTGACTACTGAACGCAACGGATATGCTGCCATATAAGACGTACATTCAACGCAATGAATGGTGTTTTTTGAACATTAACGGGCCATTTGTTTAAATACTATTTTATTATTGGTCTTCAACGTTCATAGTAGAGACCTTTGTCTCTATAAAGTGTTGACTTAACCACGTTAGAAGAAATATCTTCTCATTTTGTCTGGGATTCAAAATGAGAATTTTCGAATAACGTTCTCTTTGGATGTTATCGTATCTTTATATTTATTACAGAATTCCACGCACCATCCGTTGTTGCATTGTTTATGTTTTATAAGTAAAAAACTAAGGTGCATGCATGCAATGCATTGTACACCTGGGCTATCAAATTTAATGTTTCATTAGTCATGACCATGAGATCGCGGTCTAAAATCCGCGGATTTGTCACGGTCAAAGTTGTAAGTCGACTAGATTATAGAAAGAATAAAAATTAATTAATATTTTTTATCATAATCCTTCCTTCCACTAGCCCTTATCCCACTCCCAATGGGGTCGACGCAACATTTTTTTAGCAATTATTACCTACAGAAAGATTTGGGTTGTAGTTATTACGATTGGCTTCGGACCTCAGCCGGTTGTAATGAGGAGAAAACACACCCAGACCCGAAACACATATTTGTGGATCACACATACATTTGTCTCGGTGCAGGAATCAAACCCGTGATCTTTCGCTTCACAGCCTGCTATTCGTGCACTGCATCACGGAGGCTGATTTTTATGATAATATGATGTGAATTGTTTTTAAATCCCTTCAATTGTATCCTTAATTCGTGAACAGTTCCATCCAGGGCAAGCGGTAATCCTCGCGGCCGATACAGATTTCACTTGTAATTTCCGCACAGAGTACGATCCACTTCAAAAGACTCATGCCAGATGGAGGAAATGAAAATCTCTCTCGTTTAAATCGTGCGCCCGGCAACGTCTACGCTCTCACAAAACTTTATATATGGTATTAATTCGTAAACGTTTGTTGTCGTCTGTGTGCTGTAACACATTGATTCCTTTTTTTTACAGAGGCCGTGTAACTGTCAACGGGCGAGGAAAAGGTGCCATTGTTTTCGACCGCACAGCAACGAAATTTGGCTCTTTTCGAGATACTCCACTGGCTGGAAGTGAGTACGAACTTTAAACTTGAAACATCAGCACGGTTCTAAATATGAATATTTCAAATGCCGTTATGTAAATATGTGGGAAAAAATTATTCAAAAAGTTTTTTTTGTCGCCAATATTCCCGCTGAGCAACAAACTGGTGACATACTGTGTAAACTGCAACACGTGTCTCATTATAATAGCGTGGCGTCGGCGTCGTCGCCGCGGCCGACCCCCGACCGTCCACGCGACAAAGAGTCGGTGTCACGATGTAACGCAATAAATCCATGTCAAAGTAATTATATTCTACGTACCGAATTTGAATATAAATTATATTTATGATTGTCTTGTGGCCGTGTAACGCGACAACAGGAACGTTTGATTACATCAGCGGCGCCGTCGTCGAGGTGTCCTTGGGCCCATCGTGGCCGCGTCCCGTTTTGGACATGCAAATGTGCCGAATGTTCATAAATAAATAGACACTCGGGTGTACTTTGAACCATGCAAATCGCCTCTCCTGACTATTGTTCGCCGCCCTTGGGGATTATACGGCCGTCGAACGCACCGTGCCTAGAATGTTTTATTGAAAACGATTTTCAAATTGATCAGTTTGCTCTATACAGCGTTTTAAAACAATGTGCCTTGATATTAATGTACATTCGTTTGACTTTTGAAGGGAGGTGGAGAAACGTTGTTTAAATCGCTTGTTAAATTACAAAAAAAAGTATACGAAGCATCGCGTATGTAGTAAAGTGATCCTAGGTTTAAATAAGTGTTCTATTTTGTGATTGTGTCGTTATTAGGTATTATCATAGCAATGGCTTAGTTAAGTGACGTTAGTCTTTTCGGGAATAAATTATTTAAACGTTTTAATTATTGCAGTGTATGGTTGGAGTTATTTACATATAACCCGTAAAATTGATAATTGACACTAAACTTATCTCTACTGTGATTTTTTTCTGTTTAACGGCAGTTACTAAAATAGTATACCTAATTATTATTATTAGTCTGAATGACAAAACGATAAGGTCGCTCGTTTGATTGTAAACATCATGCCTGCCCATAAACAGAAGCAACACCACACAGAACCTTGAGTTATAAAGCACTGTAATGCATTGAACTGCGCTCGTCAATCCGAGACGTAAGATGTTAAGTTTCATATTGACCAGTAAATTCACTGGCTTTAAGGTAAAACACTGCAGCCTGGCGGCAGAATTAGCTTAATGCGGTACCACCGTACCTACCCAGACTACTATCTCTAGACTACGAGGGATCTACCACTTAGTTAATATGTGGTTAATTTTGCAGCATAATGTATCAGTGACTATTTTTTACCACATGTTCTGGTTTGCTATTTCTATTTGTGGCGCAACTACCATGAACGTTGTTATTAACTCCATATAATAGAAGTTTCAAGTCACCGCCACCACATTAGCATTCAACGAAATGTTCGACACATCTGAATACTATTATAGTGAACGTGCCTTAAAAAACAATTGTTATATTTCGAGTGGTCCGTCGATTGAATCAATTTTGTCGCGCCCAAACCGTTGCCGTGTCATTGCTATGCTGTTTATTAGTCGTATACGTTGCTGATCACGTGGTCTGCCCATTAAATCAAGTGTAGCGGTGGTCCATCTATCTATTCAATATTGGGCACGTGTACTATGGATATCATTCAAATTACTACCGGGTTTGTATTGTTGACTCGAAAATAGGATGGCGTCCATGATTCTTCTGGTTGTGGGCGTACATGGGCGGTGGAGATCACTTACCATCAGGTGACCCACTTGCTCGTTTGCCGGACTATGCTAAAAAAAAAACGCACCTCGCCACTTTACATCCGTCAGCGCCGTCCGAGTATTGTTATGCGACAAAATGTATTTTAAAAAGTTGCGCTCGCTTTGTTCAATTTATTGGAACACATCTGGCACTAAGCAGCGGGTGCGGATACTCGTCTACGTAATTATAGGTTTTAATTATTGCATTTTTACGTTCACAGCATATGTTTGTGGTACATGTTTTGTAATGTGTAGTGTATCGATGTAAATTATTGTCTATGAATATTGTTACGCGCGGTGAAGGTTGGTTAAAATGTCACTCAAATTACACGTTTGTCACGGAAGCATAGTATTTTATTCATCAGATTCCCAAATATTACATTCGCGACGAGGAAAAGTTGTGATTGTGTCCTGCAAATACATAAAATCTTAAAAAATCGGTAAAATTAGCGGGTTCGACATCAAGTCGGGAATGTGGTCATCATACGCAGATCGTGATATCGTCTATCACAGAAGAGTTGAAGCTCCCTACAATGATATCAACAATTGGGGATGACGCTTACGAGCTCTTGGTGAATCTTGCGAGTCCAAAGAATGCAGCCGAATCGATACACTGCATAATGTTTGCTATGTATATAGTCGAGACAGCGTGTTCCGTTAAAATGAATGCCTTTTTATTATTACCATAGATTTACATGTTCTAAGACGATTTATGTGTATATTTATTTTATTTTACCCATTCGATATCGTGCTGCGTGTGATGCTAGATGGTGTCAACTGACAATAGACTACGCACGAAAAATGTAAGGTCAATGGGTTAATAAGCTTTGTAAAACAGTCAAGTGCCTTGGCAACACTAAAGAATAATAATTTGGTTCTACGCACTCACGTCTGTAATTCCCGAAGGGGTAGACAGAGGTGTAACCAGTACATCCATATTTCGCCGACCTTATTTCCGTCCCATGATATGGTAAGAGGCGAGCCTATCGTCATATCGGACATATTTCTAGATTCCGGGCTAAAACTAAGTATTTCGTGACAGAAAAACGCAATATCACCCGGGGATAGAACCGGAGACCATAGCACAGCATTCGCAGCGCATACGCATTATAACTGCACTACCGAGGCAGTCGATTCGTAATTTAATAATAAATAATAAATAAATACTCCCAACAGTCACATACATAGTCCTGACCCCACAGTAGGATACGACTCTTGTGTCGTGGGTATCAGGAACTACGAGAGATTTGTTTTTAATGATAATATTATGTAGGTACTTGTTGTCCGTGGGTACGTTTTGTTTATGAAAAAGCTTTTTAATATTTAACCTACTTCAAAAAAAGAGGAGGTGCTCAACTTGGCGCGTATTTTAAACCGACTTCATTGTTTTTTTAAATTCCATCTTTAACACTGGTTATATAATAATTGCCTGCCTGAATGAATTATTAAAGATAAACGATTTTGCGGATTATTAAATGTATCCTTAATTACACATAATTTATTTATACATAAGTTTCCTATGTAATTGAATAACTATTATCTTTGACTATTTTATTATATTATGTGAATAATATTATGCTTTGTGGTCATTGAAATTTCCTTTATAAATTAAGTTACCCAATGAAAATAATTTTAGTCGCCGAGATAAAGTTTAAAGAGTTATACTTGGGTAGAATCCAGTTTTTAAAGTAGAAGTAAGAAGCATTATGTGTTGTATTATTTTATTTATCTCATCCGTAGTGAGCAAAACGTACCACAACCACAAAGGGTACTAATTTAAATTTACTCGCATGACGAATATCTGTCTCGGTACACAATATCTATTCAAACACACCACATTGAATATTTTAAACATTACGCTTAATCTGTTCCCGTGCAGGCAATAAGAAAACAAAGCCGAAAGTCATCGTTCCATAATTGATTTTATTCATAGTTGTGTCATCAACGCTGTAAGGCCGCGGACTCGAAGTCAGCGGCAAGCGGCGGCGGCGCGGGTGCGGCGTAGACCCAGTCTCGAAGCCAGCGGGCAGATCGCGCGGCGCTAGAGCGGCGTAGTGTTGTACTATGAGAAATTAGTGTCTGTTCGCGAACGAAATTGATGTGAATATGATGTTCCATATAAAAAATCATTGAAATAATTTGCTCCACCATTTTTTTAGGGCATTTTTGAAAATACACAGCACTACGTCAATGCAGATGCGCAGGCGCCGCTCGACTGACGCGCGCCGCTCGTACGTCGTTCCTCGCGCCCGCGCCGCGCCGTTGCTTTCGAGGCCAGGTCCATTTAAATCTATGCATTGAAACGCGCCGCTCCCGCGCCGCCGCCGCTGACTTCGAGTCCGCGGCGTAATGCTGCATCAACGCGACGGAGTTGTAGACAAGGCACACTAATGTTTAATCTTAACGTTCTACCAAAGTCGTTTGATTATTCTCACAGGGGCAAAGGTGGCGTTTGTTGACTTGTAAGCTATTAATTCGATATACCGACCCGTGGACCTCCCAAGTGGATAGCGAAGGGGGGAATAGCGGAGGTCGCGCTATTTGACAAGTTGTATAGTAGGAGACACAGATTAGCTCCCATTGTTCACTGTGTACTAATGCGTCGCGACACTTGGGTAAACTTAAGCCTTTAAATGGACCATCTGTTAAGACGGATGGTGTGGAAACTTTTTTTGGCTTAATAAGGAGCGAGTGAGAGTGTTATCTTGCATATTTCGTATAATTTATGTCTCATGTGGCCTATAAATAAACCGTGATAATGATACTATTTTGTAGGAACTTTGGGGGATATATGAATGGTCGTGATTAAGGGAATAGAGTGCTTTCTTTACTTCGTTAAATGTATGTACAGTATTATGAATAAAATAATTAGCTTTGGCAATGTTATTTTTTGGCGAATTAGTATGTATATGGAATCTACATCCGGACTTCCGAGCTTGGTAAGTCATCATCATCATCATCATCTCAGCTTATTGCCGTCCACTGTTGGACGTAAGCCTCCCCAAGTTGGTTGGCGCTTACTTGGTAAGTCATTCAAGAGAAATATTATTACATAATCTAATTTTAACAGATCTATAACAGGCCATCATTTTAACTCAGTATTTCCAAAATAAAATAAAATTGCCAAAATGCATAACTTTAATCGTACTATTGTATGTGCAGACGTTGAACTGTCTACATTAAGTTTTTGAACGTTGCCAATGTAGCGCGGAGCAAAAAACGAGATTAAAATCTGATTTCCTAATAGCTTCCGTGCTACTAGTTTGAAGTTGTTAAATGATCCATTCAAGTTAGTTATATTGTATTATGCAAATGAATTATTAGATTTTTTGATGTCAGAGGTTAGCAAACTAACAAGTAGGTCACATGATGGTAAATGATCTCAGCCGGGCGGATCTTCATTGCCGTGAACATTATACATCCACAGTACTATAATGATCGTGGATGCGTTGCTGAACTTAAAGGATTTGAATGAATGGGTATTGGGAATGAGAGATTTGGGTCTCCGGTAATTAACGCAACAATGAGCTGCCGCTTCAAGTCGATTTACTGTAAGGCAGTGGTATTAACTCTGTCGAGCCGGCCCATTGATACTGTAGACAAAACTGTCTACCGTAGCTTCGCATTATTCGTCATGTTGTCGTGTCGTACAGTCCGTCGGATGATAACGTTAATATGTTGTCCAACACAGTGTTGCGTGCTAGATGTTTGAAGTTAGATCGAAATATTTTCCGGGTGACGACAACAACATTCATTTGTCATGCGAGCCCTTAATCTGTCCTCTTTGCGAAGCCGCCACAAATCTCCAATCAAATACTTGCGGACTCATTCCATTTAATAGTTCCATCAGTATTAATCTAAGGTCTGTCACACTCCTGAGTGTCCAATTGTGTCGGCCGAGGCGGTTTTAACGAGTCCGTACTCGTCTCGATTCGCCTATCTGTGACTACATCTATCTGGTGCTCCGTATCGCCTATCGGTATGGCGCGGGCGGTCCGGTGAGCGGTACGCGGTTATCGCTCCATCGTAAATTAACACAAATTAGCCGACGCGTCTATTCATGTTGGTAAGTATGTAACGCCAAACTTTTAGCGGTCTTCGGGTTTCTGTGAGTTCTCCATTAGTTGCGGTAATTTGATGGGTTAACGTAACATAGGATTGGCCTGTCAAATCATAGTAATTGTGAGTTACGTGCCCGAAGGCATCGGCAGAAAACCAACAATCGCTTCAAGATTATGTCCATGGTGTTTTAATTAGTATTATGTATTATGTGATAAGATCTAGCGAATGAGTCTATCACTATATTGGGTTTTCTATTGATAGTTATAATTTTTCTAATGTTTGGTTAAAACATTATCGTCTCCGTTATATGCTTAGGGCAATCCATATAATTATAATTTTGGCGTTTGTTACATTCACAATGATATTAGAAATTCACAATCATGTTTTATTTTCTTTTAAATAAGCTGTCGGTTCTACACAAATTTCATCTGCTGATTAAAAGCCGTGTGCTATCTTACACTAACTTGCGTTTTGGTGTTGATCATTTCCTACTTTTACCGTTTATTGAAGTGTAAAGTCATCATAAACTGTTTTATTTAAGTGTCCATTTTTAATCGACCACATTGCCTTGTATCGGTCTTGTGACAGCTTACTTTGGTTGTGAAACCGGCGTGGTCCTGGGTACCAGGTCGGGCAATCACAATTTGTGATTGAGGTTTTCAATTTGAAAAAAGCACACCTGAGTTACCCGGGATTTGATTGATTGATTTGGCCCGATATGGTGATAGACTCACCACTTGACAGCCTCCGTGGCGCAGCGGGCAATTAGCCGGCTGTGAAGCGAGAGGCCGCGGGTTCGATCCCCGCACCGACACAAACGTTTGTGTGATCCAACATATATTTGTTCCGGGGTCTGGGTGTTGTGAGACTAAAAGTCTCTCGTAGTTCCTGATACAGATGACACAAGGCTCGTATCTTACTGTGGGTTCGGGACTATGTATGTGACTGTTGGGTGTAAAAAATAATAATAACTTATTATATCACGGTACTCACTCTAGTTGTACATAGAATCTTCCTTCGGGGATACAGGCGTCAGTTCATGTACTGAGTTTTATAAATATATGTCTATACAACGTGTTACAGAAAGGTGTGTTTAAGGGTCGTTACATACACCTGATAGTGAGAGTTTATGTACCGGATCTTATCAAAATGTATACATTCTAAAATTTCACATTAAATCTAATCACTCTTTTGTTGGGATCGATAAGATCGATCTCTATAAATTAGTGAAGTGCGTGAGCGAAAATACCAATGCTGGAGTGAGACAAAAGCTCAGCTTTTTATCATTTAGTGTTGTCCAAATTTACAAGTCGAATATTGACATACGATAAAATTGAAAATTCTTTAATTATGGCCAAGTAATGCAATAGGATTTGGTACTACGCTGGGTTAAATACTTGTATCGTACATTATACATTGCTTAAAAGTAACCATACCTTTCTGTAACACGCTGTATATTTCATAAGTAATCTTCAAGGAAAATGTAATAATTTCTCCTAAGAATATTAAAATGTAATAGTAATTTCATAGATTTGATTTTGGATGTTACTACATCCTTTATATTGTAAGTACCTGTTGTAGCTTTTTGTATGCCCGAGAATATTTCTCAATACGTTTTCAACATCACATTCAAAAGAAGTCAAGGAAACAAACGTAAATTTATTGACTCATGTAGACCATTTTACAACTGGTTCCACGTTTTTATGTGCAACAGAAACATACTAGTACACAGCGTACGTGAAATTAATATGCATGCCCCTTTTTTACATCTCTCGGAAAAGAATGTAGCTTAATTTGTCTGGGAAATGCGCTCGTGTTGCGTCTATTAAAAGTCAAGTTCTTTAACATCACATTTATTTGTGTTAGTTTATTTTTGTGCTCTTTTTGTGCGTTACTCATTTGAATTTTGTTTCTATTGAATCCTAATATTAATGTCATAATGTGTGTAAGTACAAGTTGTCATTGATGGCCAGATGAATATTGGGCTAGGCCCGCGTCCAATGTTCAGGGTAAATGCAAGGTTCATACAACGTTATTCTAATATGTTAATACATTCGTATCGATACAGATCTACCGGTTGTTCCCTCGTCGTGAGATATGGAAATAGTATCGCCTTTGTGTTTTATAAAACAGTAGGGGCGTACGATCGAGTCCTCTGCTGCATTTTACAACAGTTCCCAACGTAACCTGTACGTTTGTTTGTCTTTATACCACGTTTGTGCATTCTTTTGTTTTATATGCCACACCGTTTTCTACTGCAGCTGTTGCGTTAATGCGACTACAATTTATATCACTGGGTTGACAGAATTTTAGATTAGTAATGTGTGTAGTGATGTTTTGCTTCTATGGAGTGGGTAGTCCCATCGTCCACAATCGCAACAAATCCAATCTTCCGGCTCGTACGACGCGGATAGATGTACATTGTACATTCATTCTTAAAGTATTTAATTCCTTTTAATTATTTCTTAGGATTTATGTTCATTCATCTTCATCAGTATAAAATATCATGTTTATATTTTACAATCATTGTCTAGGGAGAGCGTTACTTTTACTTTTACGCTTGTCTACTTTTATGTACGAATAAATCTTGTGCGTAGTTGTCGAAAATGGAATTCCTAGGATTAAAGATATACTACTGGCGAATGTAGAACAATAAATTAATCGATTAAGATAGCACCATTCTCTTTGTACTTAATAATTTAATATGAAGCTATGGAACGACTGCTGATAGTTAAAATTAAGTATAAGAATGATGGTCTTAATACCAAACTTTCAAAATATTTTATTCGTTATTACTGTTGCCGTCAATTCTCGATCGGAACTCGTTCTTCTCAGTAATCCGAAAGGACAAACCAATCTATTTCCAATAACTAATAGCGAAACTTTTCATTGCCCGACTCAGTTAAATTGGTGTTTCGGGAGAGGTCTTTCCAATTGACTTTTCCGATCTGAATGCCACGACGATAAATGGCTATTACATCAGACAGTCGAATGAGTGTGAGAATTTTCAGCCCATCTTTTAAATACTAGCGGTTACAATTTTGGTCACATGATTGTATCTTACGGTATTTTTTGTGAGACTAGACATTTTAGATGTCACCTATGTTTTCCTCTCCTCCTCGCCTCCTTCCTCTCCTCCTCTCCTTTTTTTGAATGTCTCCTATGTTTCTTTAACACATTCTGTTTTGATCGGATTTTCAATAGGCGCGCAGGGGGTAGGTATTCTGGGATAGGCAGTGCCCCTAGCTAGCTAAGCTCGTGGTAAATCCATTTACTTATCTTTAGAGTAGGGGCTCAGAAGTATGTCGGGACTCATCGGCCTAAACAATCCTATTGACTAAACCCTAGTGGCATGCAACTGCAGACACTGCGGATTTCAGCTCTTGTATAGAACCATTCACGCTCTGATGAATTGACTCCTCGGACTAACCACGGGAGTGATTGTTTCACATCCGGAATTCTGAACTACATCATCATCAAAATAAAAATATTACATAAACCATATAAAACTGATCTACGATTTCTTAGGACTTACAATGCCACCCGTCTAAACCCAAACTTTTCACATACTAAGCTAATGATCCCGTTGATAAAGCTTTGTAATCCACAATGATGAATACGAACATTCATGTATTCATTCACAGAACTACGTAATGAATACGCAACATTAAGATATCTCGAGTGAGAAATGAATTTGTCTGCTAATCATAACATGTACAAATGTCAGTAAACATAACTCACTGCGACATGCCAGCACCAAGACATCAACATATCTTTATTACGTAGAGTGATAAACATAACTAGAACTATCACGTGAATTAATCGGTCGACGACCTCGTACTGCATTTAACTTTACTTGTATGAACGTTTTATGGTCTGGTTGTGCAGTTGCAAATGTCTGCGGTAGTGTCGTAAGGTCATCAGCATCTTCCTGCTCTGTAGATTGTGGTTTGATTGAAGATTAATCACCACCCCGTTAGTTATCTTTGGTTGAGAGATGCGGTTGAGTTTTCGATTAGAATGAATTTTTTTTTTTTTTTTTTTTATCCTGGCTCGGCAAAGTGACTACGCTACACCTGATGGTAAGTGTAGCGCAATCCAAGAATCGTGTCGACCAACGATAAACAATGTGTCCATCGTCGGTCGGCAAGATCATGCCGGCCTGCCAAAGGGCCAAGGGGGAGTGGAAGGAAAAAGGGATGGGAAAAGGGTTAGGATCAGGAGGCAAGCCCCCTGGGGAGAACCGGATATACACTGGCTGACCCTGGAACGCGACCCACACGAGGTGGGCCACTATGGCAGGTTTTAGCACCAGTGTACGGTGGTCGCTATCCGGTCGGATACAAGTATCCTCCCACCAGCAAATTACCCCATACGACCATAACTTTGCATAGATCATTGATTATGGAGTAAATTATTGGAATAGTAAATGAATTGTTGGTGCGCTAGTGGTACGGCGAGCTATCAACACCGTGTCGCGCCGCGCCGGTGCAAATTAATCGAATCACTTCTTATCCGCACTCGGGCGTTTCCTCTATGAACTGTTTTGGTTAATGTGGATATGTTAACGATATGGTCAGTAATGTTTATGCAATTTTTATTAAATATGTTACCACATACATATACAAATACCATATTACACCCAGTGGCTTTGCAATATAAATGTATGTTTCATAAAAATGCATCTCCAGATGATCGATAAAATTGATTGCCTTAATACGTATATTTTACATTTTTACCATTATCAAAAACATCAGTCCGGTTTTCACGTCAACTTTCAATTCTACTATTGCATATTGATATTTAAATGTATGTAATAAGGAAGTACATTAAGATAATACTGACTTACAGTTTGTAATTTAGGAAGTTTAAAATTACGTAACTAATGTAAGATATTATATTTTACTGTAATTTATGTGTGTTAATTCTTTACATAAATCTAATTCTGTGTATTATAAATGTATACACCCCATGGCTGTAAGACTTCTGATTCTCTTGGAATCCAATGTAATAGCTAGGTGTGTACAATTTTTTTGGTCAGCTCCTTTAATCATAAGCGTGTGTAACGCGAAATGCTGTTGTTCTGAATTCATACCTCGTTTATTGGCTGGTTTTTGAGCCTTTGTCCCCAAGGGCTTAACAGCCTATACCTTGTAATGAGACATTAAAGTATTAATGCTATAGATTGTACAAATTTTATTCCATGATATTTTTGTATAAGTTAATAGAGCAACTAAAATATTAAATACATAGCTCCAAGGTATAAAAGATCTTTATCATTTAAACCTGATTATTAGTATAGATTAAATCTGATTAACTACTTTGAAAGAATCACATAATACGCTCTATATAACTAATAGTCTTCAAACAAATATGTCTTATTTTGATTTAATCTCGCTCTCAGCCTCAAGCTATACGCATCTTGTTCTTTATTACTCATAATATTACTAAAGAAATAAGACTATTTTTTAAAGAACATATGCCGCCAACTATGGCAGCTTAATCTACATTGATTAGTGCATGATGCATCGTATGCATACTGAACTAGTTCATCTACGAGTAGACAATAAATTATGAAGTATGCGTCAGTGAAGACTCATCTGCACACTTTCACTTGTTACTGAAACCGCCAGTTATGGAACGATAATTTATGGAAACTATTCGTTCATAGAAAAGTGTTTGCTCTATGAGCGGTTGAGTAGAACGATTTCAGATTTATTATTAGAAAGAAAGAAGGTAGAAATATTAATTAAATTTAGATTTTACACAAAACTTTTAGTATTATTTTTAAATAAAGTTTAATCACATTCACATAATAAATTTTCAACCCTCATTTCACATCAAAAGGAGTCAAGAAAAATTAATCATTCACTTAAACTCTTAAGGATTTGTTAATACTGTCGCAAGCCCATGTGGCTACGCATCATGATAATAAATTATTGCTTTAAAACTGTCGTCCGCTCCATCTGGCACTGATTTCAACCGCCACCACAATATTCCACTCTGTGACACGTCACATGCTAACGAGGGTGTGACACTCGCTAACTTAATTTAAAATCTAATCTATTATCGTGATTTTATCGGATTTAACCTAAATCTACAATTTTGGTCATAGTCTAACTTGTTTGCAGTGTGAAGTAGCGTTTCGTGTTTATGTTTAACTATTGATGAAAGGAAGTGATAAGATTTGTGCTTGGCATGTGAAAGGGTTCTATGACTTTGCAGGTGCAATATGTTTCCAGCCATATTGATAAAGCCAATAGTAAAATTATGTCTTTGTTTACATTAGTTTACTGGCAGCGAATAACGTCCTTGAATCGTTGGTTTCATTGTCATGTTGCCTATCGGTCGATGCAGCTATTTGTTGGAAATTCCTATATATTACCTTAAACTAAATTAATAAAAAAAATTGGTGTGTGTCGTGGGACACCAGGTAGGAACGAAGTTCCTTCGGCTAATGTAGAATCGACACAAATTGCAAAAAATTCAAATTATCAACTGAAATAACAAAATAGGTCTCTTTATTTTTGTTTGACAACATAAAATTACATAGAAATAGAATAGAAAAATAGAAATAAAAAAAAGACGTGTGGCACTCGGAGACTGCCGCGGTAAAGCTATTGTATAGTATTTTTTATCAACTTAAAAATAACGGACGGCCGTGTTCTATAATCAAAAATTCAAATTTCAAACCGCGTCTACATTTCCAAATGTCATAAGTTTCACAACCATCTGTTTTATTAACGGAATTTCGACTTTAACTTTGTGTGCTAGATATCAAATTAAGTTAAAAAAAATTATGTCGTGACAAAATTATTCGTGCCAACTTTTCGTACCAATTTTTTCCGTCTAGCCCCCTTTCGCAACGCGCGATAAGGAACTACGTTCCAAAATACCTGTGAGTGAATATGCTGTCGGTATATATCCTAAAAATAAAGGAAACCCTCAAATATGAAGATGGTTCCCAGATTCTAGAACCATCTTTACCTGTATTTCTACATTACAACAACGGGTGTGTTGTGTGTGACTGCGTCTTCCAAGCGTAGTTCCTACTGGTGATGCTTGTTGTTTTAACTATTGTTCGTTCTGGTACGTGTTCGAAGTAATCTAACTTAATACGTTTGCGTGCTAGAAACTTATGAGGAGGTGATTTTAGTTTCCCGTCCTGGTCGCGCATCTCAAAACGTGTTTTAATTGTGAATAGTATTTTGTTTGTCGACTTAGTAATCGTCAACAAGCTACTGTATGTCAAAGGCCCGTACATTATTAGTCGAAACTCGTGGAACGTATGTTACATGTAATTATATACATGCGTATTAATCGTGGACATTGTTTACATGTTTGAAGTTGATCTAATGAGAATTTATGTTCGCATTGTAATTTAACTCCCGTCAGCTCCCTGACAAATTATTTGCGGAGTAGGCTCCCCCGGGCCGACGTCACATTTTATAATGAAGCGGATGGTTAATTAACATTTCACTATGTGCTATTGTTTATTATTAGGAATTGAAATCCCTTAAATGATATACGATAGGAGGCTATTTAACAGCTATATAGTTTAATGATTGGGATGATGTACTAGGTGGTAGGTCCCACGTATACGAGAGGCCTCTTGTGTTGATACCACTGCTTTGACCCATTTCTGTAGCTATGCCAAGCAGCAGTGTGTAAGCACTGCTGTGTTATGCTGAAGGACATTGAAGCCAGTGAAATTACTGGGCATTATGAAACTATTTATTATACACAAAAAGTTTCAAGACACTAATTTGGCGAGGCAGAAACGAAAACGGCATCTAAATCCGTTTCATAGAGAAATAAGCGGACAAATAGGCTCCGACAGCTCCTTTTGACAGCCTCCTCCTCGTTTGACAGCCTCCGTGGCGCAGCGGGCGAGTAGCCGGCTGTGAAGCGTGAGGCCGCCGGTTCGATCCCCGCACCGAGTAAAACATTTGTGTGATCCACAAATATTTGTCCTGGAGTCTGGGTTTTGTGAGATCGAAAGTCTCTCGTAGTTCCTGATACCCACGACACAAGACTCGTATCTTACTGTGGGTTCAGGACTAAGTGTGTGACTGTTCGGTGTACTTATTTATTTATTTAAACAGACATACGCAGAAAGCAACTATCATTTATACTATGTGTTGATTGGTAACTTTACGATAATCAAACGACCGATGTATCGGATACGTCCAGTGTCTGTGAAGAAGCACTAAGAAACTCAGCGAGAGAAGTCGTACCCACGATATTGAACTCGTAGACCGCACGCGTTGTGTTCCATTAAATGAGCTACGATGCCTTCAAATAACTTATACGTACTGTTAATTAGTCGTAAGTTATGCCACCCATAACGCATCTCTTCCAATTAGGAATACACAGTATGAATACCTATAAAGCTTAAGTTACATACGAAGTGGAAACACGTTTCCGAGTTTGTCTCGTGGGAAAATCGACCGTAAACATTATACATGTAAATAAACTTAGTACTGCGTGTAAGTAAATTATGATACTTGTATAGTGTTTAGTTTTATCGTGCCGGTAGCTGCTATGTACCTATAAATATTTGTGTATATTTTATGTGCATTTAATCTTATGAGCAACGGTGCAGCGTGAATTTGTTACAACGTGGAACTCATTTGTAATCCTGTAGTTCTCGAAAGGGCAGGCAGAGATGTAACCAGTATACCAACATTTCGCCGAGCGTATTTCCGTCCTATGATGTGATAGGGGGTGAGCCCATCGCTATACCGGTCAAAAATTTCAGACTACGGATATTCGGAATTTCGTGATAGAAAAACCCAATATCACTTTTACCCGACCCGGGGATCGAATCCGAGACCTCACCTCGAAGTGCATAATTTTAATCGTACTCCTGTATATAAATGTGTATAACTGATGTTTATGTTTTGTTTGTTTACTAAAGTTGATTATTCAAATATTGTGTATGTTTTTAAGGGTTATCAACAACATTGTGAACAGTTGTAGGGTTCAAGTGATATGATATATATAAGTAGTAGTAAAAAGGCGAGGTGGTAGGTCCCTCGTATGCGAGAAACCGTCTGGGTTGGTATCACCGCTTTGTATATTTCTGCCGCCAAGAAACAGTGTGTAAGCATTGTTGTGTTTCGGGTTAAAGGACATTGAAGCCAGTGAAATTACTGGGCATTATGATATGTTAAGTCTAACATCTTATGTCTCAGGGTGATGAGCGCAGTGTAGTGCCATGCAGTGCTTTGTAATTCAAAGTTCTGATTTTTGCTTCTGTTTATGGGCAGGCGCGTCGCTTACCATCAGGCGAGCGCCTTGCTCGTCTCGTCATTCAATCAAATAAAAAAGAAGGCGCGGCTATCTCTCTGACCCGTTCAACCCATCGTCGGTCGACAGAAGCTATTCAGTGGTGTTGACTTGCGCGTCAATAAATTAACGACAATTGCATTAATTGTGCAGCTAACGGCACCGCTTCCTAACGCATTGTCCAGCTTTGCTATCCGAACATTAATTAGTCCGTCAGCCGGAAATATTTGACGCGTGGGAACGCACATAACACCCGCTTTGGTAATATTTCGCCAATTCGCTTTATTGCGTTACGTGACAAGAATATTAGTTCTCCGGCATGACTCCTTTTACTGCAAGGACCGGGAGCGAATCAAATCTACGTTATATTGAACAACCACAAAATAACTGATATATGCTGGTGGGAGGATACTTGTATCCGACCGGATAGCGACCACCGTACACTGGTGCTAAAACCTGCCATAGTGGCCCCCCTTGTGTGGGTCGCGTTCCAGGGTCAGCCAGTGTATATCCGGTTCTCCCCAGGGGGCTTGCCCCCTGATCCTAACCCTTTTCCCATCCCTTTTTCCTTCTCCTCCCCCTTGGCCCTTTGGCAGGCTACATGATCTTGCCGACCTACGATGGACACATTGTTTATCGTTGGTCGACATTATTCTGGGATTGCGCTACACTTACCATCCGGTGTAGCCTAGTCACTTTGCAGAGCGCGAAAAAAAAAAATTCTCTGGCATGACTCCTTTTACTGCAAGGACCGGGAGCGAATCAAATCTATGTTATATTGAACAACCGCAAAATAACCGATACACCCGGTTCGGCAGTCGGGAGTCGCGTGGCATGTGGCCGATACCGAAATTGCTTTTAGTATATACAGTTCGCGTGAGTCGCGCCGCCAATCTTCGTCCGATATAAATCTACAAGTTCGCCGGGCTTCGTATAAATTGCTTACTATGAGGATTCGTTCAATTCGTTCCGCTATACTACGCCGTCGCGTCGGTCGTCGACTGCTGGCCGCGCGTTTTCTATGATTTGTCATGTCAACTTGTCGCGTCAATTGGTGTTTTTTGACGCGGCGGCGGCGACGTGGCTCGTCGTCTCATTCGTCCACCTCAAAGAGGTTCTGTACATTTCGGGTGATAAATCAATCACCGTCGCTCTGCGGTGATTGTGATTTGAGTCGACAGTCTTTTTTATCGTTGCCGTTTTACACTCTTCTCACTCTTTGTAACATTATTTCTAAATGTTCGCATCTAGCTTTTAGAATTTAGCTTTACAATAAAATTATTTGTTTGAGATTACGATTCGAAAAATTACAATTAACACAAGTGTTATTTTCTGGGTAAAGTAAATTTTCTTGTATGGGATCGAAATTTCTGCCATGTTAGACGATAGGTTCGCCTCTGCACATCAAAAGACGAAAATAAACACCAGTAGTGGACCATTTGCAACTTTGCCTACCCCTTAAAGGTTGCAGGCGTGATCTTATATGTGTATGTACCTATTTAGCTTTAGGAAACATAGTGGACAGTTGTATTTAATTAAGACCATTTCTTCAATGGCGCTAATAAACTTCTGTCCTATGAACGAATAAAATGTCTTAAAACTTATGTACAAATGCAATTTTGTTTTAAAATAACTTCTATATCTGTTGATTTAAATATCATATTCCGAATGAAAATAAACAAGTGTCTTCATTTCACAAAACTCTATTTACGAAGATACAAATTACGAAGACATTAACAGAAATATACATGTCTACACTGTAAATTTACAACCTTGTGACGTTTTATCATTGCACGTCTTGAAGAACAGCTGAATAAAATTTGCGGTACATAATCCAAAGACATTTATTTATCTTAAACCATTTATTTTTCTACACACATATTTATTTTTATTTTTGTTTATTATTCCATCATTCGCGCAGAACTTCAAGCAGTCTAATCTAAGTAATCTTCTATTACTCGTAAACATTGCACACTCTGGTTTCTAGTCCAGGAAGCAAATCAACATAAAACCAGTTTTATTTTACCCAGAGTTTAAATCATTCATTATACATCGCTGTTCGTGTCACAATACGATTTTACTCTGTCCATTTAGTTGTAAACGTGGACACGGTCTACTGCGTCTGAATCACTTCACATCAAATTGCTAAACACAATAGCGGGTGAATGTTAATTCTACGGTTGACGATTAATTATTGCTATCATACCGTAATTGATAGAATATATGAGATAATCACGACCTTCGCGAGGCCAAGTTCAAGTTACGATGTCGCGTGAGTATAATAACTACGATTTAGTAAATAAAAAAAGAAGTCTAAACTATAAATAACAATAATTATTATTGATTATAATCAGCCCTGTTAAATATGCTGACACATTGCTATACACGGACACGAAACTACTAAAAGTATGTTGGCAATTATTGCTACTGTTTATTTAGCTGTTAAAATAAGTATAGTATATGTATATTTACTGGGGACTAGTAGTAGATTGTAGGCTCTGTCTAGTCGTTTCTATATATTTTTTCACGTTTTTTTATAACGATGCAGTAGGCGGTGATTGGTAAAACATGTTACTTTTTTAAAGAGGGGGCAAGCGATCAGGACGTACGTGCTATATAAAGAATCCTAAGTGCAAATTAATTCAAGTAAAGTGCAGTAAAAAAAGTAATCTATTCTCGTCACCCGTATAATGTGTCGAAACAGATTTGTTGAAAGTGTGCGACTAATGAAAATTCTAATTGAGTATAAATTTAAACTAGACACTACTGGTGTTTTAGAAAAAGTATTCAATTTTAAACTAGGTTTCTAACTAGTAACTTTGGTAACCCATACAAACCGGCCAATATAAACCAAGTTTAAAGTTAGAATACGTTTTATAATAAGCCCCTTTGTTTAATCCAATTCCTTATAAATAAATGTAACAACACCAGCAACGTTTGATGTCCATATAATTCATGCAATATAAAGCTCCCTTTATAGTGTCATTAAAACTCGCAAATTTTATGATCCGGCTTGAATTGCGAATACATTGTGTTTAATGGCTCAGTGGAGGATCGTCGAAGACCATCTTCGTAATTGTCTTCGTAAATCTTTCTTTCTGCCTGATGGCTTAATGCCAGGGTCTACCTTCTCATGCCATAGATTTGACTGTATTCGGTATTGTATGGGGTAATCTGCCGTCTGGCCCCCACAACCCACTAATAATTACACACCACTGTGTCCAGATTATTGTTGCTAAGATGCCGATTGGACCAATACATCATATAGGTACGATCCGTTTAGTCCTTTCGGTCAGGCCGATATGATTCAATTGTTTCAGTCATTCCGGCCGCCGTATGCGTTTAGATCTTGAGGCTGTAATATCCATACACGGTACGGATTTATATCAGGTCAGGCAAAATTGAAAGTAAAGCTTCTAATGTATGGCAGCCTTTACAATAAATTATGCTGGAATCGCCAGCGCTGCGATAATATTTATAGTGTTCATGCTCTTTCATCGTGTATATCATTTATATCAACTTTGATTTTAATTTATGTTCAAATTGTATTGTATAATTACGTGTCTGAAAACAATTTTGAAACTGGAATTTCGATGGACATTGTTCGCTCCCTGCGGTTTTAATTATAGTGTAGATATTCTTTGCGTCATCACGGATGTATCATAAGTGTTTTTGATTTATTCATTTATTGTCTAATACCGGTATTTATTTCTGATCTATCTTCTATAATGCGGTAACTTGCTTCCCGACTCGGCTTCCGCATCTAATCGATTAGTCACACTGTGTTTCCTACTAAGTCCATACTTTACCTCATAAAATAATCAAAAATTATTCTCAAAGCGTTCATGTCACAGTTCACGCCACATTCGTTCCGGTTTTGGAGATTTATCGATCGTTACTTTTGTTTTATTTAAAGTTTTATTGACATATTTAATCACTTTCGGTTGAACGAAGCCGCTTAGTGAAGTTTTATATCGGGTTCGTGTTGAAAGACACTGTGCTGCAGTGATCTAATTGTTTTGGTTCGGCCGGGGCACGTGGTCCCGACTCGCCCGCCGCACCACCCTAACGAATAGGGCTGTCCGCGGGCACTGAATATGAACTCGTTAGTTTAATGTTTCGCGAAATGACGGCACGAATTTGCGAAGTCGGGATTTCTGTCGGTGGCGGTGTCGTGTGAATTTTTTGCTACAGAATTTTATGTCATAACTTATTAAAGGACTTATAAAAACTTCCTTTTAGGTATTCGCAATGGTGTTGGTTACGATTTGGCACACTCAAGGCTAAATTCTGCTTGCGAACAGACATGATTTATTTCAATAAGTTTATGTTTTTGTACTTACAGGGAAAGATATTTAGCTTTAAAAACTCAGATAGGAAACTAAAAACGTCTATGCATTAGGTTAACGTGAATAGGTATCACGTTGTATATAAAAATCTATTGAAAATAAACTGAATTCATCAACATATTGACTGAATCAATTGTAACCCTTCCTTACTGCCAACCCTTTCCAATGTTTGCTTTTTTAGGGCAAAAGTTTGTTAGTATGTGTTTTTTTAAGTGTGCACGCGCGCGCCCGGTAGCCGAGTGGCTGCCACTGTTCCCTCCTGTCAGGAATATAATTTTAGCTTCTTCACAAGAGAAATGTCTCATAAACACGTTTGTTTGCTTACACCAACCACCCGGACTATTAAGACTGAATCTCCAAGGAATTATGTACGACTTGTGACTGCTAATTTTTCGTTTAGTAAATAATAATAACTTGGGATAGTTCAGTTGGTGATAAGTAGATTATTAGTGCATTTACTGCGTTGGAGTCACGTTTAACACCCGTGTATAGGAACAATACTTATATGAACTCCTAACTTGACTTCCGAAGTCTAGATTTCTATTAATTGATCCATTTTGTTTAGCGCCAGAAATAGACCAATCACGTACTTACACAGAAATCGCCGATACGGGTTCGCGCGCACTATGATGCCTCATAGTAAGGTTTATGAATACGGGAGTAAGTTTATTCGGCCTGTCTTCATCCCATAACGAAATTAATCAAATAAATAGATAGGAAGGAGTTGGGAATAGAAAAACACCAATAATGACCAAACATGGTATCACTTTCGTGCATAAGGAAATTTACAATTAGTGAAGTAAAGCGTAAAGCGTACGTATGTTATTTTATGGGTCCTGTCACGTGAGCTGTTAAACTTGATCCCAAGTTTGGACTAGTAAGAAGAAACACATCATTATAGTCCTGTAATGTGGAGGGCAGGAGCGTCATCGACGAATGAATAAGTAACAGGTGTATTCTCCAGTGTAATGTCCTCAAACCAACTGCAATTTGAGTAGATTAATGTTTCCTTTTTGGACATCGCATCAATCATTGTGCTGTCATGACCTTTAGTATAACGAACTGTATGCATAATTTTTCTTCATAAATATAAAGGTTACAAGAGTAGGTCCGTTTGTAGCAAGCGCTCTCACATATACATGAAGTCGTTTAGTTAGTTAACTGAAGTATTTTAATCCTCACGTGCTCTGAATGCGCTCTTTGGTCATGCCATCCAACTGAAAGACCGTAGAAGTTCCCCACAGGCTTTTTACATCGTTCAAAAGTGTTTCAAATAATTCATAATGTTTTATTCATTTGAAATGTGCCGGCCGAAATTCGCACGTTGAAAATGGCATTTTTTCCACAAGCATTTTTACAATGCTGTCAACTTAAAACACATAATTTGGGCGTAACGTTTCCGGCCCCTGCAAACGGAACTTATTACGACAGGTCTGGAAAATTCGTTCCGGACCGTACTTAGTGAGGGTGCCATTGTGTCGGCCGGCGTCGGAGCAAGCAGCGCGCCCGCGGTACAAACTGTACCACTTTTGTTTTATTACACTTATGCGCCAACATTGCCGGCACGCATTTATTTAATGACACGTTCTAATCTCACCACCTATTGTGATATCAAAGAATATTGCTCCATTCCTTTTGTACATTTGTCACCTATTCATTTCGTGAAATGTATTGCCATTTGCAAGCGTACAATAGTCCCTACGAAACTTGAAGCGTTAACCCTTTCTATATTCGTAAAGTCGGGCACGGTTCGCCGATATACCGCAAAAACAAAAGGTCCATAGCATAAATATATCTTTTCGTATAAAATTTTCCTATCACAAAACTCATGTCAGCAATAAATATGGAGGCACAGTCGCGTTTGAGGCGTCATATTGGCTTGGCGTCGAAAAATATAGAACGGGGAGGTCAGAAGACGCGCGGGGGCCTTTGGGACCGACTCCACTTAACTGAAGATATCCACTAGATAGATCGAACAATCCACTTGATTAATTTAAATCTAGAACAAAAGATTGGGGATGGATTTGAAATGCTGAATTGGGCGTTTGCATTTGCCAAGGGTCATCTTTGATAGACGTCGTAAACACAAAATCTAAATTGCGCTTGATGTATTGAAAACCTTTGGCTTTACGATTAGATATCTGAACGCACTGCACTGTTTTACAGTAGAAAGTCTGCGGGCATTATGTGGGGTAATGGTTGCACTTTGATTAATTATAATGCTTTTATCAGTGGCTTGTCTTCAATTCATTAGACAAACACAATGTTGGGCTATGAGCAGTAATAATGTGTTGCAGTCATATTGTAGATTTAACAGATACTCACAGCGTCTAATTACCATTTTCGGTTTGAACGTGGAAATCTTGCTTTGCTGAGTTTTCAGGAATGAACTGAGCTTTATGCTTGAATGTTAACTTTGTGAGCTGTAACTAAGTCGATATAATGTGGAGTCTTTAACCGACTTCATTACATTAACAACAGCACTGGTAGTTAAGGTTTACTAATTAAATTTATTATGAATCTTTTAATAAAGTTACTCAATAACGTGGCTGACTAGACTAGAGTTTAATTAGTCGCTTTGCAAAATGTATTTAAAAACACCGAGGCATTTTACTAATAAACTAGATTAACATGCGTGCACCACACATGCTGTAGTATACTCGTATGAATGAAATTGTGTTCATTGAGCCACATTCCATACTCAATGATAATACGGTGATCAATCAAGCGGTACTTACACACAAATTTACCCGGGGAACGACAACGGCAACTCCCGGCAACGTTTCGGATACAGGATGCAAAGCAATTCGCTTTATTGCTTTATACATAATATTTTTTTCCCTTTTTACGGCCTCATATTATTAAGTTACCGATGTTTTATTACGGCATTAAATTATATAAAAGTAACGATATTGCTCGTGAGTTTCGGGACATCGTATGAATAAATACGATGAATTGAAATTTGAAGTTTGTATTGATGATAGTATGTACGATTAGTTATTTCAGTCGGACCGTTGTTGCTGAAAGCTGTGCGCGTGATTATTAACATCCCGAGGGAAATTTTCATTTTGCCGGGAAGCCCGTTCACGCGGCTGCTAGTTGCGGATTAAAAAGCTAACAAACGAATGAGGCCAGTTTCGGATGTAATTTTAGTATGAGTAAACTCTTATGCTTGGAGTTGTATGACCTGTGCGGTCATGTAACGTGTGTAACGTTTTTTAAACAAATAAATTATAAGACGAGTAAGTCTCTCGCCTGATGGCTGCCTATAAATAGTGTTAACATCATCCAGAACTTTGAATCAAGGCAATGCGCTCGTTATTCCGAGACATAAAATGTTAAGTCTCACAATGCCCAGTTTATTCACTGGTTTCAATGTCCTTCAAACCAGAACATAGCACAACTGACCATGTCCACTACCACTTGACGACACATATTATACAAATAAAGTGGTCGTACCTACCCTCTATCCAACTCTCACTTATGAAAATCTTAATATAATCACTAGTAAAGTAAGCCTTTGCTTTTTAACTGCAAAATCTAGTTCTAATTCTTGTAACTCCTACTGGATATGGAATGTATTTTACTATGACGTGTTGGGATTTGTAATCACTTACAGGCCTCCTAAGGTCGTGGTTTCTGCTTCACTAGCTTATGACATGCTGCCAAGTGTCCAAAAACTATACCCCTGCCTGACTTTAGCTAATGTCTAAATCCATTTTTTGTAAAGTTCAATCCTACACTCGAAAGAACTCTTAAAGAGAAATACTTTATTATCGTTAAAGCTTCGTTTTCACGAATTCGTAAAAAGTTCGGTTTAATAGGAAACCAAAAAAAAATCAGAGTTTTATAAGAACAGGATTCTGTATAAGTTTATTATATGAAGTATATACGTATTAAGTTTATTTCATATCGTAATTTGTGTCCTATTTTTTCGTATAAATATATAAAGTTTTTTTGGATGCAAAATTAACTGCACTTTGATGTGACATCGTGACATATTGATCAGACCTTGCGCTTAAAGTTAGCTTACTTGTGTGTGATGTCAAGGCCTTCTTAGATCTAGTGGCTAGATTTTAAAAATGCATAATTAATAGGTCGAGGTCGTACTGCACCCGTTAGAATCTGAACTTCATAGAAAAATTTAACACTCCATAAATACATCAGATTATGGAGAAGTTATACCTAGTTTTTTTTAAACAAGCGATAATTAGCAATTAATATACGTAAAAGTCAGTGGTGTATGCTCTTGGGGCTGGTTTCGAACCTGCGACTTTCGTCTCCCCGCTGAGTTATCGCTTCTATTAACACGTGTTAATAAGAGTACATTAGTAAATGTATTATGAATTATATTGAAATATCGTGTTATGGGGATGATACTTTGTAGATAACATTACGATATGATTCCACATCCAAGAAACCATAAATCATATCCATATTTATAAACAAAACGAAGACGTAGTTATGTACCCTGCACCAGTTCATAACATAGTACCAACTTACTTGACATTCAAATGACCTTATTTACTAAAGTAAGGGCTCTATCCATTGGAAATATGATACTCTTGTTTAGACTAAAGTTCTTGGAACTAAATGAAAACATGTTGACAGTAAAAGTGCTGACCTGGTGTCTAGCCGGTGACCTTGTTATGATCAAAATTCCTGGAACTGGATACGCATTGTAAATAAGTTAGGAGTATAAATAAGGATAATTGTTCGATTTAATTTAGTCTCAAATAAATCTTCATCATGAAGAGTTGGACTCTACATTTTTTATTTAAAAACCTCGTGACGCTCCCGCGTAACTTTTATCTACGTACACCAGCGCCGTTTTCGTACATTGTTTTGATATCTGTGTAAACATGCTCGATTAATTTTCTATTAGCATCTTTTTGTTTTTGTAAAGGCCCATCCATAAGCGTGTACGTGTTGTATACAGACAACATTGGACTTAAGTTATGTTTATCTTCTCCTTATAGTTACTACTACAACGTCAAACGAATGTAGGTCTTTGTTGATAAAGTAATCAACTATTTTATAGACGTTTTCCGTGTGACACAGAGTAATCGCTGTTGGCGATGCGATGGTCAAATTTATTGTGGAGGAGGAGGACATAAGAAATTAACGACTAACCTAACTGTTAAAAACGCCCGCCATTAAGGTGGCCATACACGCTTGGGTTTGCATGATGGTTATAACCTTACAGGCATGACTGACAGGCAAAGCCTAACATGTATGTTATAAAACTGAACTGGTATCGACGCCTGTACATGCGACCTGACGAATATAATAATTGATATTTTTGCCGCTTGGTTCTACATGCGTGCACCCATGCTCATTTCTCAATTAAAGCTTTCACATCATTGTCGTCTATTGTCGGTGACACCGTAGGCAGCATTGGAATGCCCAACGAACTCCGTCAACGTAGCTCAGTATATGGTTAAACTGAGCATGCAAACTCTAACGTGTATATTTTCTATTAAACTATAACTGTCAGTTATGCTTGTTATAACCATCATGCAAACCCTAGCATCCACCATCACGCAAGCCATCATTAAATCGAAAAAGATCTGAAATTTTTCTTCAAACATACCTCAGAACCATCTTGATTAAATTAACTTTAAAATAAAAATCGCATTCAAATAGTGCACCACCAATGCGATTGGGCGCAACCATTCCATGTTTGTTCAGTGCAATAGTGCTGTCGTGTGCAAATAAATTACACTAAACGATGCTACAGACGGACGGTCGCACAAATAGACAGATAAAGCGATCAACATTACCACCCTTCTTTTTAACACTGGGGTTAAAAAGATAAAACATGAGCATAATGCACTAGCGCGTATGCTGTCTTTTATCATAGTCTTCAATAACACGGTATGGATATTATCTTATCTCCGTATATTTGGACGGTTCTAAAAAATTACTCACCATTATAAATTATGATGATTTTGTCACATTGATTTGTTAGTCTATGGCGGTCGACTTCCAAGCAGCAGGAATAAGTACCGAAATATTTTCGACATCTATATAATACGCTCTTAGCGTAACCATCGCCTGTATATAAATGTTAGTAAAAATGTTCTTTATATCTCATATCGGATGCTCTTCCCCCACTTCCACAACTCGTAACCTTTAATTATTTCCATAATGATCGATTAATCGTTTATAATGACGTGTTGAACGGGCCTGTTAAATTTCTTGTGCAGCAGATGCGTTCGGCACTCATGTAGGCGGCGACCCGCGACATTGCTTTCCCACGGCTTATTGAAAATAACAGGTATTTATCGGCGCATCTCCCCACCATAATCGATGACTGTGATAACAATGTCTACTGCTGCTTTTGGAGATGTTTCGTTTTTATAGTGAATACGATATTGGCTGGCGTCTCTGCTCGCATGTATATATGTACGTACGTGACGTACGCACGTACCTTTTGGACTTTCAAAGTGTCAAATACCTTCTCACCAAATCCTATTAAAGTTTGTTCAGCTTAGCTGTGCCACCTACCTAAAACAAGCAAACTCACTTTTTGATATAAATATTTGTATAGATATTGTGTATATACTTTGCAGAGCCTAAGTCGCAAAGAGTATGTCTTCGACCCGATAGCGAACCTACAACAAGGTATCGCAATGAACAGTTTTATTTTCTATTATATTTCTGAAAGGGACATACAATTTATGATAGAGTTCGTGTTTAATCAGTAGGTTTGGGATCTGGTTTGTCCACCGAAGCGTAATGAAGGACAATTCATGGAGGTATTTCCGCTCTGAGAGATAGTGAGTGGAAGGGCTTCAAGAACTTTCTCTATCCCTTTTGAAAAATACTTTAAGGTTCATGTTGAGGAGGATTATTGATTTACAACGCAGCATTGAACCAGATTATTGGTAAAAAAAAGTTCCGTACGGAAAGTGATATTTTCGGAGGCTTAAATCCTTCTTTCCCTTCCCAATACACATTAGCTTTCCTTTAAGGTCGGCAACGCAACCATAATCCTTCTGGTATTGTGGAGATCATTTATTTTACCATCAGGCGATTCATATGCGCGTTTGCCGGCTTCTGCTTAGAAAAAATATTTTATCGTCGTAATGACTGTGGCTGTTCATACCTGATCAATCCCCACGTTACTGTACTCCATTGCTATGCTTTAAATAATAATAAAATTCGTCATTTCAAAATGTTTACAAAAGCTGTTTTATCTATCATTTAAGTTGAGTCTGATTTAACAGTGGGGTCCCGTGGGCTGTTATAAATCTGAATCAACACGGCCATCCTGCTAACTATTCAACTCCAACTGTGTATACGATACAAAAATGTTCGATAATAACAACTATCAACTAATGTAAATAGCTACTAATTGGTTTCGGCCGGTCCGCTTGTTTGTCTTTGAAATGTTGAGTAACAGATTAGTAGATAATATTAGATTTCATCGTTAATTGGATTGATCGGTTCATAAGATAATGCATGATATTATACTGTTTATAAATAAGAGTACAAAGAATTAATTACGTTGTTAATAAACTTTTATGATTCATTAAATAATTATGTTATGCGCCATACCATTTTTCCTTAAAATAAACTAGACGAAAGTGCATGTTTGAGGCTTATAATAATAAAAAAGAAAATATGTTAAACACCAGAATTGCGATAGTTAGGTTTTAAAATTTATGATCAGGTAATGTAAAACTATTTTTAACTCATAGTCATTAAATAAGCTCGTCCTAATGTGAAGATTATTAACTTTAAACGATAATAAAAAAGTTTTGTTGTTTGTTAATTTCGAATATTTTATTGTTCCTCTCTTGTTGAAATGCTGAAAATGCTTTTTCTGCAAAATAATCTTATTTTGCATTTCATTCAATCAATTTCAGCATTCATTATTTCTACGTTTGGAAGCACATTCCTTTTAGTATCGTAAGAAAAATTATGGTGAAATCTAATATAAATCTGCAAACATGACTTATGAGCACAGATTCTGACGGTACTCCAGAACTTTCCACACACAACAACAGACCGGCATCAAACTCTTTGATATCTAGACAATACATCCATTACCAAACCGCTCATGACTATTGTAATTTGCACATAATTTATTCACACCGTGCCATTTGCGCGGCGATCGTAAAATCGCGCGCGTTCGTCGATCGAATCGTCGACCGTTATGATATTTTTGAACCGATCGTCAGTATCGGCTGTATCTTCGTTCGATCATTATCGGGTAGCTATCGCCACTCAACGTTAGATTTATGTCATCCGCTTTGACTAACGAGCGTTGAATCCATAATGAAATCCTATTTTATGTACCGGCACCTCTACTAACTTTACTCCCAAAGGCGATGTTGCCAGAATAGTCGGAAATTTACCATCGTTATTAATATGCGAAAGCGCTTTAACGGTTTAAAGGACTTTGTTAGGATTTTGCTAACGAATCAGTCGGGCGAGACGTGTCATGTTCACCACATTTTATTTGGGTATTTAAAAGAAATTCAAGATTTTATGATTTTTGGAACGTAGTTCCTTATCGCGCGTTGCGAAAGGGGGCTAGACGGAAAAAATTGGTACGAAAAGTTGGCACGACATAATTCTCCGACCAAGAATAAATATAATATTAATTTGATATCTAGCACACAAAGTTAAAGTCGAAATTCCGTTAATAAAAGTAAAACTTATGACATATGGAAATGTAGACGTGGTTTGAAATTTGAATTTTTGATTATCGAACACGGCGCGGCGGTCCACCGTTTAGGCTGCGTTTAGACGACGCGAAAAATTTCGTGCGGCCGTTTACACGATCGCGCAGTCGCCGCGTGGTTGGAGCGTTGCGAAGTATTAAACATTATGGCTTAGTCAATAGAGTTTACATTAGTTTTTCGAGTGATTCGAGCGCGGCGGCCGCGTGGCCGCCGCGCGGCCACAACGCGGTGGGATTCCTTGTCATATAAATGCGCCCTTAGTAGCCAGTCACCAAATTACCTATCATAAAATATTTGAATGTTGGCTGCTTCCAGATTATACAGTGTCTAATATATAGTCTACGGGATGACTGTTTAATATTACGACTCACATCGAATGTTCTGGAACTCTCTAGAACGTTCGGTGTGACGTCACGTAGACTGTAAGACCGGCCGGTGCTCGCCGATTTACGGGCTGGGCGACGTAGCAGCCGGTGTGCTCCCTTCGGACCCTCCGTCCCCCCCGAGATCGAGATCATTTTAGTCAAGCCCGAGAGGTGGTCAAGCGCGAGCAGTCCATCGATCAACGGAAGGTTCGAGAGAAATCGAGAACCTTCCGGGTGACGTCACGCGCGCCGATTGACCAGCCAACGCTAGTCGACCTCCCTGGAGCTTCGAGAATTATGGAAGTACCAGGTGTTCAAACCCGTTCCCCCTACCCCCACCCAATTTGTCCTCACCCCCCCTCGGCCTAAATCGGTAATTTTTGAGGCTAGAGGGTCGTGCGACGGCTTGTCGCAATCGGCTTATTGAGCCCGACACTTTGGCCCCAATAAAAATAAATTTCGACCCCCCAGTAAGAAAGATCTGTAAAAATATCTCTAAAAATTCAAATATCTCAGAAACTACAATAGATAGACAAATAAAATTTTATTAAAATTCCTTCACTAATTAATCGAAAGGAACTTCGTTCCATCCGGGTGTCCCTTGACACCTCTCAAGTTTTTTTTTATAGCATAGGTTGACAGACGAGCAAGTGGTACACCTGATGTTAAGTGACTCTACTGTCCTTTCTGTTAAAAAAACCATGTGCGCGTTGCCGACCTTAAAGTAAAGGATAATTAAGAGATTCGGAAAGGGACGGAGATTTGGGCTTCTGGATATCTCACTCACCGTACGAAACGTAGCTGCAAGCCGCTACTTTACGTTGGATTTCTGTGAGATAGTGGTAATAATCCGGTCGAGCTGGCCTATTCATGCTGTAGACGCAACTGTCTACAGCGTGGATCTACCACTCTAATAGTATTCTGGGTACTTTTGCATCACTTTGTCTATTTCTTCCGTTAAACGTGTAAACACTGTTGTGTTCCGCTTTGAAGAAATTACTGGGCATCAGGAGTCCTAGCATCTTATGTTTCATTACACCCGTTGGATACGCAACCCTAAAACAAGTAAGAAAGAAAGAAAGAAAAGAAATATAAGCACGTGCCAACCCTAGGGTTTAGGATCCGAAGTATCATCTATAACTATACGCTTCAGTGGTCACAAACACCGTTAAGTCACCTACGATGTTTCCATCACAGTTTGAAACGATTCCTGTGTCCAATCGGTAAATATTTGTATGTATAATTTGTGTTGAAATCGATTTGTTTGCACAGTCGCCTTGGTTTTATTGTCGTGTTAATAACGTGGCGTGTTTGGGTGGCTGATTGAAATCAAATATACTCCTTTATAAAATTTAAATGGAAACGCGACGTGATTTATGTTTGACTTTCTTATTTTCAAAGTCGAAATGGAGTTCTTGCGGTTGATAGTTTTCATCGATCCTAGTTCGGATTGTTTGTCTGGATGCAATAAAATAGAATAAACCTAACAGATACACACATAGTCCGCCATACTATTTCACAACTCTTGTATCGTGGGTATCAGAAACTACGGGAGACTTTCGGTCTCGCAACAATCTGACCTGAGAGAAATACCCTACCTTGTGCGGGGATCGCAACCCGCTCCTTTTTCGTTTACATCCGTTTTATCGGCCATTCCGTAACGGAGGCTGTCGATGGTTGCTCATATTATTTCTGTCGACTTATATGGATTATGATGAGAATATCCCCTTACATAACCTATATTATAACAGGTTGCCTGCAAGGGTAAAATCGTTACAGCATTTGCAAACTATTGCCGATTAATATTTAAGTGAAGGTCGCAGCGATAATTTTTTCTTTTATTTTTTTCGCTTGTGCATTAGTTCCGTAAGTGATCGATGGGTTAACTTGAGCGATAATGTCCGTTAGCTTGAATCGTTCAGGTAGCTTCTGTTGGATTTTTGTATTATTGTGTTTTTAAAAAAGTATTATACATGCACATTTACAAACCTTGCTTACATTAGAATTCTAATTGTGTCGAGGAATAAGAAGAGGCTATAATTTTTCTTGTATGTCGTATTTTGTCATAAGATATATATGTAATACTTTGAGTACTAAAAGTGAGATGCTAATATCAATTAATAGCTGACAACAGCTCACTGTGGAATTCTAATTTGCTATCTCTCATCCTATTTGTGAAGTAAAATGAAATGAATGTTGATAGTATAAAACAAAGCCTCCCTCTAATTCCACGTCGTCCTTTGTTTGCCCCGGTTCCAGTATGAGCTAAACAACTAAGCATAACAATAAGTCATAGCATTTGTCCAGTAATGATACGATTCTGATCAGTTGCAGTGCTTAGTTAGCTTAGTTGCTAACACGTCAGCATACACCCAATGTTAATGCCCGTTTTGGCTCTACTACTTCAAATTGGTAGTCAACGTAACAAAACATAAAACAAAATCCTTGAGTGGTAGAGCCACGCTGTAGACAGTTTTGTCTACAGCATGAATGGGCCGGCTCGACCGGGTGTTTACCACGGTCTCACAGAAAACCGATGTAAGGTACCGGCTTGCTGCTGCGTTTCGTACGGTGAGTGACATATCCGGAGGCCCAAATCCCCCTTCCCTTCCTAATCCCTAATTATTCCTTTCCTTTAAGGTTGGCAACGCGCCCATGATTCTTTTGGTATTGTGGGCGTACATGGACGGTGGAGATCACTTACCATCAGGCGACCCACTTACTCGTTTGCCGGCCTATGCTATTAAAAAAACACCATGACGCGTGCGATTTTTTTCCATACAGTTTCATATAAAGTGGACCTTGTCGCTATCGCTTGACTCGTGTCGTGGCCTTCCCGTCTCGGTCGCGTACCTCAACTAGGTGCTTTGACGTTGTGTCATCGCACCATTACGTGTCGGCCGTTGGTGGTCCCCTTAATGTAACGGACAGTTGGAGAAAAAATATATATGGTACATTCGTCATAATTCGCGGTTTTCATACGTTAGCATTTACTCACTGTGACGATAATCGTATTGATTATTGTAGAAAAAAATCGATGGTTAAATGCCAAGATCGATTCATTCTTCCGCCTTTTTTGGCTTTCTTTGTTCCCGGCAAATATAAGAACGTATGTTAAGCAATGGCAATTTCTTTACACATATGAATTAAAGTTAATGAACCGTCACGTTTCCATGAGAAATGTTCTTGTATACGTTACCGAGTGTAAGTAAGTGTACTGAGTGGAGTGACAATAGTGTATTATGCGGTACAGTCACGTCTCACGGTACATAGAGACACGAGGCGACGTCACGCGTGCCCCTTCCGGCGCGACCGGCCACTAATCACATGTGCTACGCGAGTCCAGGGGATGTTAAACCAACAAACACACATGCAAATGATTCTGTAACGTTTACATATTTGCTTAGATATATTATGTTACATATCCGCCAATTAACATACACTTCACCGTAACGTTTGGTCGCGGAAGTGCATTTCGGGATATGTTTTAACGCGTGTCTAGTAATTGATGGATAAATTTACCAACGACGATGCCCGCATGTAGTTTTAAACGGGATCCCGTTTCTATTATCCCACATTTTGCGCAAAAACCATATTGTGTGTATCTGCGCCTAAAGAAACTGTTGTCTAAAAATAATTTTATGTCATGATTCAACGCAATTATTGTTAAAGTAGCTATAAAATGTATACCTATTGCTCTACAAAATACTATGGTGTACATTGATTGGGCTTGAAAGCGGTCGCGTGTATATGGTTGTCTCTAACTCTTTGTCGTCGGGATTGTTAAAAAACTTATATTATTTAATTATTTATTTCAAGACAATAAATGTACTGTACACTACATACTCATTTGTTTGAGTGCTATTGTCAAGCTAACCCTTTCCTAAGCTCTCACGAATCGACTGTGCTGAATATATGAAAAATATTTTACGACGCGTACATACAGGCGATGCGATGCATTAGCCGCGTCGTGTGAGGGTGACTTGCCACTTGGAAGTAATGTTCTTCACCGCGGGGACATGTGTGCGTACTTTGTGATGTCGACCACGCATGCGTGATTAAACATAATAATATATGAAGGGAAACTTTGATGACGATCCTGCCTTTTCACGGAGGAATATTATTGCTCTTTGATATCGTGGAACATTTCTGTTTGTTTGATATATATGTGTTGTTATATAGGCGTGTCTTGTGAATAGTTGTGGGTCTGAGGATCTGAGGTTGTTAAACTATCGGATACGGATAAATAAAAAAAATAATGGTGTTGTTTTTACTAGACTGAATGACGAGACTAGCAGGTGGCGCGTCTGATAGCGCCACGCCTGCCTACAAACAGAACCAATATCACACATAACCTTGAATCACAAAGCTTTGAATAGCATTGGAATGCGCTCGTTAGCGCGAGACTTATGACATGTGTCGAGACTTATAAGATGTCTAGTCTCATAATGCTCAGTAATTTCATTCGCTTTGATGTCCTTCAGACCGAAACACAATAGCGGTTACACACTGCTGCTTGGCGGCAGAAACAGATAAAGCGGTGGTAACAATCCAGAGGTCCGATCGCATATGAGGTACCTACTACCTAGAAAAGCGTTTGATGTCTATGCCGTCTCAATAAGTATAGAGTTCATTTTGGATCGGTCACAGTATTAGTAGTACTATTAGATACGGCGCTTCCTGCTCGACACACAAATAGATTCGTCACCCTTAATATCCGGCACCCGGAATAATCGACAAACAAAAAATGGGTCAAAATTACCATTCTCATCTCTATTCATCCCCACACGTGATAAAAGACATGGAAATTCCAACACTAATGTGCATCAAAAAATAAACTTGAGGATCGCGTATAAAAACCGTTAATAGGAATTCCTTCGAAAGTGGTAAGAGTAGTAGCATACAGATAGGAGCGTAACGAATGGACAAAAGGATTCCATGCAGTCCTCGACAACTTGCAATAATGAACCTACCTAGGGTTACATCTTTCACTTTGATGTTAACTCATCATCAGCCGCGTTTGCCAGATTTCAAAAGCCTCTTGGCCACGACAACCCTATTTAGTTTTTTAACAAGATTTTTTCAGCAAACAGTGTTGCTGATGTTTGTTCAACAAGCAGAAAATTAAAATTACAAGCGACCCGAAGCTATTTTTGTTTTTGAAAGCAATTTCTGTTTTTTCCATTCAACGGTTTGGGGTTTTAACGCCGATAACTCGTACGGGTAAACATTAATATCGTACATAGTAATTAATATACATTTCTGGATCTATTCGTCGATTGCTATACCTACCGGTTTGGTTGTAACAACAAAGGTTTCCATTAATATCTAATTCATAAGGGAAATTGATTACAAATTAAACTTACTTATTATTTAAAGCAATTTATTAACATTTGTGTTATTGTTTTTTGTAAGGAAATTCACGAACATTTAAATGACTAGCAACCTTAAGTAACATTACATTTTTGTTTTTGAATCTTTACTAGAATCAATATGCTTTCAAGAAAAGGAAAATTATAGTGAATATCATAATATGGTAAATAAACCTGTGTCAAGTTGATGGGATTTTTTATGTTAATACTGGTAAATCTAAACATTATAGCACATTACTAACAGCGCATATATACTCGCAGACAGTCACTGAGAAGTATGCAAAATAGTAAAACATACTGTATTGTTCTAAGCAAGTTCAATACCGGACATGGATTGCGAACGTTTCGCGTTAGAACATTTTTTTCCATAACTGATTTAAC
This sequence comes from Amorpha juglandis, assembly GCA_949126905.1. NCBI lineage: Eukaryota > Metazoa > Arthropoda > Insecta > Lepidoptera > Sphingidae > Amorpha > Amorpha juglandis. The sequence goes on from OX421368.1 coordinate 6,238,905, forward strand.
ATTCTGTGGATATCGGGCTGTCCGCGCGACAGCGGCGCCAACTGTTCTTTTACAATAATGTGTTTTCGGTTCCTGATTATAAATGCCATTCGGCTTGTTGTACATTGTAAATAGTGTATCAGTTACTTGGCTATTTCTAGGAAGACAAGACCATGCGACTGCAATACATAGTGGTACGTTCTTTGCTCGCCCTCGCCGCCCGGGACACTCGACCCATCAAAATTCAATACGCACATACGAGCCGACGTCTATATTTTTTTTCCCATCTCCTTTATTCGTCAAGTTAATACGTTGAATGGAGGATGTAAAAAAATTATACAGTGTTCTCGGTAGCTACGGATCCGGGCTTCAGCCGCATATAAATGTTTTCTTAGAACATCTAACAAATTATCGACGCTGTGTTACGTCTTTTAAATGCCTCACGCGTATTCTTTCTCTTGTAGACAATTAGTGATGTCATGATCACGTTGTATATGGACAGCAATAATAATAAAGTGCCGTTCGTGTTTGTGGAGGCAGCGGGCACGGGTGTTGTGTGCTCAACTAGCATTTACAATAAATACATTTAATTTTATTATCGTACGTATTTGTATGTTCACTATATATTGTGCATCTAACTGAAAATTAAATCATTACAAAAAGAAAATGAGAGCCGCGCTGTAAGGTGACAAAAGTTCAATGTGTTGGATAGAGCGGTTCACGCAACGCTAAACATGGAGCGTCAACTCCCTACCACGATACGTGGTTGATAAAAAATGTTTTTCCATGATCGGTAATCAGCAAAGTAACTACGGCCAAATTAAAGGCGAGTAGTAGTAAGCGATTAAAAGCGACACGGTGTAGTAGACTCCAACCACCGATGACCAATCTAAGAGTGGTGCTCATTGGTCAGAAAAGTTAGCAAGTCTATAGAAACTGGTGCAAAGTGCTCTAATAGGCTAGTTGCTCGGAATCTATCTCTCACTTTTCAAAATATAAAACCAATAAATGGGAGCGATTAATCGCTTTTTAGCTAAAAAACAATGAACAAATGTTTATGAAAGTCAAACTCAGCGTTACGTGTACATAATATGCAATTAACTACACGTTCATTAAGTCATACATATTACATTAGATACCGAGATAATACACTACGTACTGAGATTAATTATTCTAAGTTGTATTAATTAACATTTCAGCAGAAGGAGAATGTCAAAGGAATGGTGGATGGTAGTACATCTGTTATTGACTCATGTGTACACCTAGAAACCAGCACAAAATAAACAGCGGGAGCGCTAACGTGGTACTGAAAGCTACTATTACTCTATTTAATGAACGTGTGGTTGTCTTAAGTTTCATAGGTGTACAGTGTATGTAATAATTCATCCATATAAGGCAACACACATACTTTAGACATGCGACTTAAATTGTAATGTATAGAGTTAATGTTTAAATAATATCCCAATTGTAATATTAAACATTAAAAATGAATAAGAAATGTAATAATTTTCGCGAAAATAAGATTTATTCGTAAACATGCTTCATAATTTGTGAGATTGACAAAGTCTGAATTCGCGCCTAATGCATTTTTTTTCTAAAGCAGGCACTGTTGGATCCCCAACTTTAAATATATAAGGGTTTAATTCGTAAAAATGCTTCATAATTTGTGGAAAAAGTCTGAATTCGCGCCTAATGCGTCGTTTTTCTAAAACAGGCACTGATACCCAACTTTAAACTATTGTAACATTGCATCTATCTTGCCCAGTTAGATGATAATCTTTGTTGTATCTATATAAATTGATGTATTTTTTTTTATAGCATAGGCCGGCAAACGAGCAAGTGGGTCACCTGATGGTAAGTGGTCTCCACCGCCCATGTACGCCGACCACCAGAAGAATGATGGGCGCGTTGTCGACCTTAAAGGAAAGGGATAATTAGGCATTGGGAAGGGGAAGGAATTTGGGCTTCCGGATATCTCACTCACCGTACGAAACGCAGCAGTAAGCCGCTACTTTACGGGTCGTTACCACTGTCTCACAGAAAACCTGAGACAGTGGTAACGACCCGGTCGATCCAGCCCATTCATGCTGTAGACAAAACCGTCTACAGCCTGGCTCTACCACTCAAACATACTAGTAAAGTCTACGAGGTTTTCTGCTATTATGGAAGAAGGTTATTAGTTGTGGCGCATCGCTCGTCGGCCGTCGCGTCGCGTCGCGAGTGTGGTCGCCTCGTGAAGCCCGCCGTGCGGCAAGCATTAGCCACGTGTCGACGGTGACTACGGCCAGAAATACATTGTGCGGACATCTACCAGATATTTCTGTACACCTCCATCGACAGGTATGCGTAATAGTCGTAGACAATGGCGTCTCGTCTTTTTTTTTTCATTGGTTCCGTACCAAAAAGTTGGAAATTGACGTAATAGATAGGACGAGATTGTGCCGTCATTGTTTTTAGAATTTGTAGAGTAGATCGATTGATTTTTTTATAGGAGATTTAAGTATCGAAATTTTGGGACTCGGCGCCTGTTGCACTATGGACGAACACACGTGACTTATCAAAGTAAAACAGCAAAAATAAAAATTATGAAAGCGTACGTAAAGTTGATATTTCCAAAAATAGCTGTTTAATGCGTTATTTGACAGATAACATTTAAACGGATATTGTAAACCCTTAATAAAATTATTTACTACGCATGTTAAATGATATTTTTCAAGCATGAGAGATATTTTGGTAGAGCACAAGTTGTATATCTATCAATGGGAACGTAAACTTACGACTGTTGTCCGACTTAATATTATGTACATAATACTTATTTACCGCAGCGCTATTAAATATTCTGCTATTTTTATGCACTATAAAATTCATATCTGTTGTCGGTTTAATCAATGGGCTTACTTTGTTGTGAAAACGATGAAGAAATATAATAACCTACTTGCTATTAATAACTGCCCTGACTGCTCCGGTGGCGCTCCTGTGGGATATAATAGGTACACAAAAACTGTTACTATAAAAAAATCTATATAAATATATAAAAAACTATATATTTACGCGGGCGGAACCACCAGCAAACACCAGTTAAAATAGCTTTAAATATAATATTATCCGTTATGGTTTGTGGTTATCGTCGATTATGGGAAGCGTTAAACTTCCTCTATTATTAAACCCATAATTTAATTAAAATCTGTGCATTTAGTTCTATGGGGCTTGACCATAACTTTGATAAGCAATTCCACCGTCCAAAATAGACCTTGACATTTAAATTCGTTGCATTGTCTCTGAATTCATTAATTATTTTTCAATGCTTGGTTTATTATGCATGTGGTGTCTAATGTTGTCTGTGTCTGTCTGCTATTATAAATATGTAATTTAATAATTAGACAATAATTTCATGGCCTTTCTGACTGATTCATCAATGCCCAGGCCAAACGGCTCGCCTTAAAAAGCAAAAAATTGACAGCGTATCTATTTATATAATGACATAGATAACCACTAAGAAAGTTTTTTTTTCGGTTCTCTAATCTCTTAACGGTTGAAAGGGGTCAAGTTTGTGTGGAAAATAATATTTTTAAGTCAATTTACTTAAAAAATAATATTACTCTTCAACACAATTAATGAAACAAATATTTCCGTACTCATTTTAAGGCAAAGGAGAGAGAGGATAGAAAGAGAGGGTAGAAAACTTCAAGTATATGTAACCGGGGCGGTACTGCGAGCCGAAAGCTAGTTTAATTAAATAGTTAAATACGTACTAATTCTTAAAATCAATATTGGCGAAGTGCAAAAAATCCTATTATATATAAAAATAAGTCGGGTTTTCCTTCCTGACGATATAACTCCAGAACGCACGAACCGATTTCCACGGTTTTGCATTCGTTGGAAAGGTCTCGGGCTCCGTGAGGTTTATAGCAACGAAAATCTAGGAAAAATTTCAATAGAAAAGCGGGAAAATAGGGAAAATCATTTTTTAAATACAGCGCCATCTCTGATACATAGCATGTACTACAAACCAATATTTTAAGTAGAGAAATGTTACATAAAACGAAGCCATCTGGTGGCGAAACGGAGTTCGCCGGGTGTGCTATTTTGTATGAAAATCACGCGGGCGGAGCCGCGAGCAAAAGCTAGTTACCTATATTATTTACGACAATGTGATTTTTTCACAGATTTCACAAATCTGGGAAAAAAAATGTTTTTTTTATTGACAAAGCCAATCGCTACTGATTTCGTTACACATTTATATTTGACTAGCTTTTGCTCGCGGCTCCGCCCGCGTGATTATTCTGATGTATAAGCTATATTATTGTAAAGTTTCATTAAAATCCATTCAGTAGTTTTTACGTGAAAGAGTAACAAACATCCATAACAAACTTTCGCGTTTATAATATTAGTAGGATATTTTATTTTATGCCGGCGAGGCGCGGTGTGGCGCGGAGAACTCAATCCCATTTGGTTGGGTATTTGTCGGATGCTGAACTCCACAAAAGTGTTAGCGCTTCGGCAATGTCGGCAACTTGTACGGATTTCCGGATTATCCGGATAATACCCCGGCGTTTCCGCCTGATACTGCTTATCGGAGCTGTGAGAAAGGCGCCTTCGCTCTGTAAATAATATCCTTTCAATATTACAGCTTTGTACGTTATTGAAATAAATGTACTGCAATATTATTTCGTTCTCCATTGAATGGCACGGTTTATCTGAATGCGATTTCCTGTTTCAATTAACCTTTTCTATTACGAGGAATATATTGTTTTGTCTATATTTACTCTTCTTTGTGTTATCATAGGGTGAAGGTACCTCATGGTAAAAACCCGCCATTGTGGCTCATTCAGGCCAACCGTTTTCGGGATCAGCCAGTGCATATCCAGTAACTTGAGGTCGGCATTGTTCTGCCGACCGTCGAGGGACGCAGTGTCTTTTGACGGTCGATAATATATTTGGACTGTATTGTACTTAACATCAGGCCCAGTGTAGTCAGTACGCCGTGCCAGGATAAAAATATCGTTATTGGATGATGATTCTCACTTCGATACGCTAAAAACCGTTTATATGAAAAATAAAGGTAGGTACCGATGCGACTAGATGGTAGGCCCCTTGCGTGCGAGAGGCCGTCTGGGTTGGGATTTGGTACCAAAGTTTTAGTCTGTTACTGCCGCCAAGCCGCAGGGTGTGAGCATTTTTGCTGCCAGTGTGTATCGCTTTGATGGGCGTTGAACGCGAGACAGGTTGTAGCGACACGTCTGCGTTGTATTAAATAGTATGGCAACGGTTTTTTTTATAACATAGACTGGCAAACGAGCAAGTGGTCACCTGATGGTAAGTGATCTCCACCGCCCATGGACGCCCACCACCAGATGAATCATGGGCGCGTTGCCGACCTTAAAGGAATAGGATAATTAGGAATTGGGAAGGGGAGGGGATTTGGGCTTCCGGATATGTCACTCACCGTACGAAACGCAGCAGCAAGCCGCTACTTTACGTCGGTTTTCTGTGAGACAGTGGTAATGACCCAGTCGAGCCAGTTCATGCTGCAGTTGCTCGAACACTGTTACAATACATTTGACTAAGGAAATGACCCGTACGGCTAGGTTTAAATTGGCCGCATGTGTTTCTACAAATGACAAGTAACATTATTCATATTCTATACGCGACACCTGTAGACTCATGTACTACGTCTTGCATTTAAAGTCGTCACAGTTATTAGCATATTCAACACCACTGTATAATTCATTTCTGTTATGTTTTATGACAAGAAACGCGTTTGAGCTAATGATGTTGATACGATAATTGTGTTGTTTGCATTTTGAGTGGAAAATTTTAATTTAGCAAATAGACTGGGTATAAGGCAAATGTTCCCGAAAATTAAGATAGGTATTGCTGGTGATTACGGACATGATACCCCTATAAAATCTCAAAATAAAACTACCTACCTATCCTTTTCACAACCACGCTCGTTATGCATATCTAAAAGCCGCTGACCCCGAGCGTCAGCAGATATTTTTACTAGCGTTACAATGATTTATTAAAAAAAATAACGATATCATGAATAACTGTTGTATTTATCTATCCAAAAAAATTGTAGTTTATTTCGCGATTTTTAGTGGTATCATGTTCATAATCCATCCTCACCTTTCCTTAACAGAACCACGTGTGCTGGCTTGCGTTACCACAGCTTCGTGGTCTCCTCCATCTCGGCTCGAACTAAAAAGTTCGCAAATTCTTACTTCTGCCGGACCATTAAGCTGTGGAATAGTTTGCCGGCACACGTGTTCCCTCCTTCCTATAATATTGGGTCCTTTAAACGGAGTGTGAAGAAGCAGTTAGGCAGGCCGGCATGATCGTGCCGACCAACGATAGACACACTGTTTGTCTTTGGTCGACACTATTCCTGGATTGCGCTACACTTACCATCAGGTGTGGCGTAGTCATTCTGCCGACCCAGGATAAAAAAAAAAAAAAAAATTCCAGCACTACTACCAGTCGTAGTTTTCGGAGTGTTACACTTTATTGCAAACGCGGTCACTTCTGTGTGGTCTAGTAGCAGCGTACTCGAGGTGAGAAACTGGCGAGGTTCAAATCCCAGGTCAGATAATCACAACGTGTGTTTAGTTTTTCGATGCGAAAATTAATTTGTACCCCATATGGCGATGAATGAACTGGCTCGACCGGGTCGTTACCACTGTCCCACAAAAAACCGACGTAAAGTAGCGGATTGCTGCTGCGTTTCGTAAGATGAGTGAGATATCCGGAGGCTCAAATCTCCCTCCCCTTCCTAATCACTTAATTATCCCTTCCCTTTAAGGTCGGCAACACGCCTATGATTCTTTTAGTATTGTGGGCGTACATAGGCGGTGGAAATCACTTATCAGGTGACCCACTTGCTTGTTTGCCAGATTATACTAATTAAAAAAAGTCGCCGCGGCACACTCGGGCGAGAAACAGTAAAATGTATGCAACAGCGAGTGCTATACATATATGCTACAGCTATTTGTATAATAATATAATAAGCCCGTTGAAACGCTGTATAACATTGCCAAAAAAAATAGATGAAAGTTGGTACGCTCGTATAACTTTCGTTGATATCTATCAAAGGCTCGGCAATTAGATACTTACATAGGAATTATCCGGGCATTAAGCGAGGATTACCGCGACGAAAGCTCTCCTTGGTGAAAGGGGTTCAAATAAAAAAGGTGTAATTTGTGCTCATTTCGGAAATGCCTTCCTTAATACGGCTGTCCGGCGCGACGCGACGGCTAAATTCTTTTCGTACCTCAAATTAGTTTTTGACGTTTGTACGGATTCGCGTCAATATTTGATACAAACTAAAATGGAGATACACTGTGGAATTGGGTTAGCATCTTTATGTACATATTTAATAAATAGCATATCTTGAACTCACGTTACGGCGAGCTTATTTCTGTCCCAAGATATAACAGGGGGCAAGCCTATCGCCATACCGAGCACTAATTCCAAATCGGGTAAAAAAATCGGGTAATTCATGGGTGTTTTTCCGAATTGAAAAACAAATTGTGAAGGCCTGCCGTGGGTGTTGAACCCAGACCCTCAAGATTTTCAGCCTTAATACGTTGACTCTGGACTAATCAGTTGAATGCCTGTGATGAAGAAAGCTGACAGCTACATTTGTATAGTTAATAGGCAAAGACCTAATTTTCTCAGTATCGCCCAGCCCAAACAGTAAAGAGTAGAAATTAGATTTTTTCGGAGGGAGTTCAATATTGCAGATATCCTTCAAGAAGGGATTTCTTGAAATTCAACGTATGATGGGTAAAAGGGGGTTGCAAGGTTGTATGGGACATAATATTTATTTGAACCAGTTTACATCACGCATGCGAAGGTGAGAATGCGACGTACAAGTTTTGTATTATATCTTAACAATTTACCTAGAATAAGCAGTACCTATGAAACATTTTATTTTTAATAAGTTAGTTAAAATATTAATGTTTAAAACACATAAATTATAATGTTCATAAAATGAAAACAAACTTTCGTAATTTATGCTATTTTATCTTGTGTATACAAACAAACAATATCGTCTTCCACGAGGCACGCTTAAATTATGTTTGCCAAACGCGACTGTATAAACTTATATAACAATATATTTTTGAATAGTAAAGTAAATAATATATGTTTTATTTTAGGACTCACGTTTTTGACTTTTATTTAGCGTGATTCATAATGATAATGACAGGAAATTCATACAGAAATTACCTGCCACAAATCTCCAGTCAGAGGTCTGTGATCGTTTTTATTTATATACCAGAAACGGGCGGCTTGACCACAGCTGAAGACTGAAATTGCTATAGAAAAGTCTACTTATGTGGGACAAATAGCTATGCTAAGGGCTATGGAGCAAATAAAAATACCGGAAGCCGTTTCACATGAGCTACATACTGAAATTGTGTGCAGAACAAATTGCAGTATGCCGTTCGCCGCAACTGCAAGCCGAATAGATGAGAATAGTTTCAACCCTTCTCACCGGAAAGTTTAGGAAAACAGCGGCCCGCAACAACCGTGGAAACTAGTCCGGCAGAGATCATTCACGGTTAGGGACGCGGAAACATCGGCACTTGCGTATCGAATACGTTTCGCTCGATGGATATTGTTATCGATATATTTACTTGTTTAGTGAAAGCTATGATATTTATTTTTAGTTTTATTTTATTTTATGTAACACACTTGAGTGGTAGAGCCACGTTATAGACAGTTTTGTCTACAGTCTTTGAATGGGCTGGCTTGACCGGTTACCACTGTCTCACAAAAAACCGACATAAAGTAGCGGCTTGCTGCTGCGTTTCGTACGGTGAGTGAGATATCTGGAAGCCCAAATCCCCTCCCCTTCCCAATCCCTAATTATTCCTTTCCTTTAAGGTCGGCAACGTGCCCATGATTCTTCTGGTGGTGGGCGTACATGGGCGGTGGAGATCACTTACCATCAGGTGACCCACTTGCTCGTTTGCCGGCCTATGTTATAAAAAAACACAACTTTTGTCCGCAACTCTGCGTGCGTGTTTATGTTAATCGATACCCGCAGGGACTGTTCAATATTTGTTTCGGGGCTGGGTGTTGTGCGACCGCACATGCCCCACGTAGTTTCTGATACCTACTATACAGGTTAACCTAGTGTATGGTCAGGACTATGTGTAAGTGTTTGTAAGGTGTATTTGTTTAATATATCTGGATCAGACAAACATTTGTTTCGGTGCGGCAATCGAACTCGCGGCCTCCTACTCATTCCTACTCAAGATACTTAGGCTATTCCGCATTGCGAACGGGATACCCTGAAGGAAGCGTTTCGATTGTTTTACCGAGTACGACACATGAGTAAAGTATCGATACTAGCTTATGTCACGGTGCAATAGAGAAGATATTGTAAACAAAGTTTATCGCTTGTTCCGCAATAGAACACGCGTTGGGAAATGGAAAAACAAGCAACCGTTTGTTTGTATCGGCGTGCAGGGACCAGAGAAGAAGCTTGCTTTTAAATGGCATTGTCCCTTGCGCTGTCGGAAGTAAATCTCATTTGTCTCTGTCGCCACTCGCCGGGCAACACCGCAGCACCTACAATTTTACAACCATCATTATAAACTGCTCCTATTTATATTATGAAATGTTCGCTTATTTATAGCTTAAGTTCTGCAGTTTGTGTCACTTTTCTTAAATACATTTTATATTTAAATAAAAATAATTTAAACGGATTTTATCGCTGTTTTTTATTTCATTTTGGACCCGAAGTTTCGTAAGCTTTTCAGCCTTCGTGGTCACGGGGTGGAAGTTTCACGATAAATCCGTTTAAATTGGTTTTATTTCAATGTGTAACATTCGCGTAAACGTAAGAAATCATTATACATTTTATATAATTAAGAGTGGAGGTCTCTTCAATATTTACAATTGCTCTGAAGTTACTCACAAGCAGTGTAGCAGTTATCGTTTTAAGAAGCTCGGTGACAGTCTGCGTAGAGGACGGGGGAAGTACCTGGTTTTTGAGCAGCTACGAAAGATTCACGAGACCTATACATAATATATGTTAATGTAAATAGCTACTAGATATTGCTGGCGACTTCGCCCTTGTGAATGTATTTTTGTGATAAAAGTATTCTATGTTCTAATCCAGGTGTGCCTATCTGTGTGCTAATCCATAATTTTACAAAGTGGTAGGTCCCTCGTATGCGAGAGGCCGTCTGGATTGGTACCACCGCGTTGTCTATTTCAGTGTGTAAGCACTGTTGTTTCGGTTTGAAGGTCATTGAAGCCAGTGCCTTACTGGGCATTATGAGACAACATCTTATATCTCGGGGTGACGAGCGCAGTTCAGTGCCATGCAGTGCTTTGTAATGCAAAGTTCTGTGTGGTGTTGCTTCTGTTTATGGGCAGGCGTTGCGCTTATCATCAGGCGAGCGCCTTGCACGTCTCGTCATTTAATCAAATAAAAAAAAATAACCTACGTTTAACAAACAACGCTAACATGAAATTAAGGGACAGTTTTAATATCAACATACTGTTTAGTAGGTACTAAACCTATATAAGCCTAATTTACTCTGCACCTATAAACACATAGACGCCTACTTGAACGGCAAACAAAATTAATATACATAGGTTTCTGCAACGGCGACATTTTATGGCATCGGTGTACACTACATGCCCGTGTACCTGTTTGGTAGAGATAAGACAGGTATACAGGATTAAAAACAATAAGATACCGAAATATTCTACCGGAACCTCTTAACCGAAATCTTGAAGATATATTACCGTCCTCGTTCAAGCTTGACGTCTCGCATAGATCGATCGGTGGATTGATCACCTTTTTTGTTGATAATGATCACATTTAATTTCCTATAATAATAAGGAGCGTGTTTTAGGCGCTCTTGATTGTTTTTGTTTTGAAACTTCCGACTACCGTCTATTAGATAAATTGGTCCACGGGATGTTTATAGTCCATTAGATCTATTGTCTTTTTGGGATATGTAGCTAATTAGTAAATACTTTTTCGCCTCTTTAATTAAACCGTTGTATATTTTCTCAACATCTTGGTTAATTTTACTAAAATTGATTTTGGTAAAAAAATCTAAATTTTAATTTTGAATAACTAAATTAGGGTTTATTTTATTGGTCCACTAAGATAAGCAGACGGCTTACGGTAGGTGGTTACTGTCGCCCATAAACATTAGTAACGCCAGGGTCACACTCAAGCTAATTTCTACCGTGGACGTCCGATCTTAATGTTTTGAATTTTATCTATTTACCTGATGCCTAACATGAAACGCTTCATAGCACATTGTACTGTATTAAGTTTAATTAAACCCAAATATTCGTACATAGATGAAATACTACAAAACGAACGACACGTGGCGAATCACCGAAAAAAATGAACTTTTATTGGCCATATCCCCTAGGCCACGTTGCCCTATAAAGTATTACGTTTGATAAACACATCCGACGGCTATGTGCCATGTATGTTGGCTAATTTTAATATGACGCTACGTGGGTGTTGGGTTGCGAAGTGTTCATTCTGCCGGTGAATGAACCACACTCCCGACTCCCGACCCGAGTGGGAAGTGGCCGTGTGCCAATGTGCGTTCAAATATCCTATGGGAACAGTTATCGTCACGCTCCGCTTGTGTTACCGTCTAATGGACAATGCCATTTGACGGCCCGGCCGATGGCATCGCATATTATTATATATCAAATGCATTAGTAGGTAGGTGTACACGATATTTTATAATAATAATTATTAGTGTCGATAACAAAACTTTTTTTTTTATTTTTTTTATGTCATTGATCGGCAAACGAGCAAGTGGGTCACCTGATGGTAAGTGATATCCACCGCCCATGTATGCCCACAATATCAGAAGAATTATGAGCGCGTTGCCGACCTTAAAGGAAAGGGATAATTAGCGATTGGGAAGGGGAGGGATCTTTGGGCCTCCGGATATCTCACTCACCGTACGAAACGCAGCAGCAAGCCGCTACTTTACGTCGGTTTTCTGTGAGACAGTGGTAATGACCCGGTTGAGCCGGCCCTATTATGCTGTCTACAAAACTGTCTACAGCGTGGCTCTACCACTCATAAAACTGGTGGACATTATTGTCTGCGAGTTTTAAACTAAGCCACATGCTTGTATCTGACTGAATATATTATTTATAGTGCGATATTCATCAAACTACAAAATAAAAGATATCTTTTAAGACTTTTGAAAAGTCTATATCATGCAATTAAACTCTTGTCGTATATTGCCGAGTTAACGATACTAAACCATTTCCCATAAAAAAACTTCTACGGTCGAATCTCTGTTATTAGAGCTATGCTTGTGTCCCTTATTATTCAATAGATGTATGAAATGCCTTTAAAAAACAAATAACGATGCATTTGCTGTTATTCGTTGAGTAATTCTCAATTTCCCCTCGTAAAGCATCGTCAGATCAAAATCAATGTCACGACTATCCTCGAGGTCAAAACTGCATCGAATACAAAAAGTCGAAAAAATTTGTCGGAAATTTCGCGTAACTCGCACACAAAAAAATTACACGCACCGACTAAAACCTCTCTTGAAGAAACTTAAATGGAAGGTTAAATATTAATAAATAAAAATATATTTATTTATTTTCTCAACTGGAACGTATTCGGAAATTTTCATTAAAACTTTATTTTCAATTTGGTAAAATCAGACGTAAAACATCCTAAAATCGCCATGTGAACGTGCTGGTCTATTAATTCTTGTTAACAACCCAGGGCCTAACCTTCATTATTATTTAAACACTTTGTTTTCAGTAGCAAGTTCAACAAAGTTTGTAATGGATCCTTCACGTTAACTAATTTCGTTGAATATTTCAGCGGATAACCTCACCTTTAATTTAGCATCTAATGTAGTTTATCGTGTGGCTTTATCTAGTAGTAATATTATATTATATACTGTCTACAGTTTATGTGACCTATCCATACCTGTATGGACATAAATGAAAAGATAGTCTCTATCCAAACCACGCATTTTATATTAATACCTAAGTATATGTAATAATATGAGAGTTTAGAACCAAAATAAATCGAAAATACATTTACAATTCAGTACTTTCATAACTAAAACAAATTGTTTTAATAATTTGAATGATACTCTTGAAGTACATGTAATCAAAACTTTTCCAATTAGAGATACTAAACGATTTTCATGAGAATTAAAAGAGGAATAACATTTTGCTGTCTCTCTTGAATATTTGAAAATATTAATTGTACGTTGTATCATTAGCTAAGCGACGATTTGCGCAAGCATAAAGTCAAACTTGCAACTGTGCATAAGGGATTATTATCCATACTTAGCTCGGTATATCCTCGACCATAAAATATTATCATAGATGTTGCACTGACGATTATTTTAAACATAAAAGCTGATATATATTTAAACAAATGCCTCCTCCCGTCTCACTATATTAGCTCGGGGGCTATGCGTGGGGAAGACAAATCAACTATTGTATACGGTTGTATTGCAATTACAAAAAATAATTAACCTACTAATATTGGCTCTGTGGTTTTCTTAATTTTCTTTAGTAACGAAAATAAAACTGATAGTATATTATGAAATGTTGTAATTGCCGCAAATATCAACTCCAAATAATGAAGCGGATGATAAACTAAAGCAAATTAAACCGTTTTATGTTTCGCAGACGCCATTAAGTTTTTTTTTATTTCAAACCACAAAACGATATTAATTGTAAAAATAGGCATGTTGTTTTGTGGCTTTCCGCCAGCGATGGAATTAATTTATGTGAGGCGAAGCTCTATTTACTGTACAAACATATTTTTACTAATCCTTTATTTTCATCAATATTATTTGCTTTTTCGTATCGAAACACAATTTATTGTCGCACGACTAATTGCATTACATGTGATCATGATTCAGTTCAGCAATTCCAGTTGTCGTGTTCGTTCCCTCATTAGGATTCCAACTGACATGAATCGATATGAAGCTATAATTTCTCCGTTATAGTTTTAGATTAGCAATTAAAGTAGCATTGTTGGCGCGTTCATAGAACGTGAATTAGACTGATAACGCAGTAATGGCGGTCATTAAATGTAATTTGCTTCGACATCGTCCAGCGTGGCCGTATGCCAGACGGGCGGCGATTTTGTGTGCGACGATTAAATGTGCGCGGGTCATACTACCACCGTGCCGCGCCGCCAGGCCGTCTGAAGGTAAACTGCTCGCGTCGCGTATTTATGGAAAACACATGCAAATCGTTGTTTTTCTACCGCTCGCAAGCTCTTATACGGTATTATATAACATAATCTGTTTAATCGAAACGACATTGGCCGCGTGATCGGCATACATTTCGTTCGTTAAATACCAGTTAAGTACCGCATTGATTATCGGATTGTGTGGTGATACAAAGCTGATGTGACACGACCTCGCGCCGCACCGTCCGCCGCTGCCCGCCATCGCTTGCTGCCGCTCGTCACCGCTGTTGATGTTATTAATCCCAAGTGATTTACGCTTTTGATAAAACACATGTTAATCTCTATGATGCGGACGGGACTTTGGTCCAGCCTCAGGGCGCCGCGGGTTCTGCCGTTAAAACTTGTTTGTGCGAAACCTTGTTTGAGGTACGAAACAAGATTTCAACTGCGCAAATTGATTGAGTTTCATGCTGAATCCGGACATGTGGATTTAGTAAGAGCGTGTTTGCCGAGTGCCACATATCTGCGAGTTTCCGCTTCGCTTCACGGCGCATTCTGTCTTCACTGGCATTGTGTTTTCTTTCGCTATTTGCGCAGATTTAATTTCTACTACCTTTATTTTTACAAAGGCTTTCTATGTATGTTTACTACTTAATTCATATGTAACTGTTTGTTGTGCGACGCTGAATATATTGGCTGATAACTGACGAGTGCCTAGTGACTTGGTGAATTCAATTCACATTTCATTCCCATTTTTTCTTATATTATCATAATTGACATGCAGTGCAATCATTACTCATTATTTATTTATATTTGCGTAAACTTAAGAAATCATTATCATAATTTCTATCAATTGATATTATTCACTGTTTAATATTTTTATTCAGAAATTGTATTCATAATTTAATATTACCACTTTAACTTAACTTTCTAAATATGCATATTTTGAGCGCTGCAATAAATTTATATATTATGTTTTCTATTCTAGCATTTTGTCTGTCTCCTCTGTAATTCCTTACTATGACAATGTTGAATATTTTGTTATTGGTTTCTTTTAGCATTAAATAAACAACAATTACATTGTAATTTTATACAAAACTTAATTTTTGTACACGATTAAATATTTCGAAGGCACTCCATTGCGATGTGTTATTTCTACTGTGGTTTCTATCTATTTATCTGTATTACTGTTACAAAATGTAAATTGCAGTATTTTTTTTCTAAAATATGTGGTTTAATTTATCATACTTTCAAAAAATATTTTTATACAAACTTTCCCATGACCTATTTACCTAGTTAAGTGCCATTGCAGAACTGCTTTAGTGCTGCCGCCGAGCTGTTTAAGCGAGGTGACCTGTAACCTCAAAATAACTTTGTTGATGCAGGTTAATTTTAATAATTAATATTTTAATAACTGGTTCTTGACAAATTACACCCGTTCAACGTAGAAAACCGTCAAATGTTTTGGAAAAATATTTCCACATTGTTTTCCGCGGTATTGTTTCTTAACGTAATATCTCTTATAATGCAATTATTAATTTCAATTCAGTCTCCTGCTGCTTGTACAATGTAAATGGATTTATAAATTATGAATTGCATATTTTAATATGAAATGCTGTTAGTGTGCCTTACATAATAAAAAATAAAAAAAGGGCTTAAAAGAGCTTTGTCAATGCTTGTAATAAAGCCTTGTTTAACCTGAGTAAACAGCGTGATAATATGAGTAAGACTAATCCAGTAGTAACATTTCAGTTCATAGTGGCTTATGAGCAACTATCTTTATCTGAGAAAAAAGGCCTATAATAACTAAAACATGTATGTGAAACATGCTAAGACGAAAATTTATAAGAAACTATTACAATACCATATCAATGTAGGCATTGTTGGGATAGGATTATATTTTAAGGATTTCATTGGGGTGCTGCGATGTAACTCAAAGGCTGGTAAATACCATGGAATAATGTCTTTTGATTTGATCTTCATAGTAAATTACAATGGACAGATGCCCCGATATTACTATGGTGGTAAATCATGACGGACGGCCGATCTGATAACGATAGTGAGCCTATGGATACAGACCCCATACACTGTTGGTTATGTTGATTGTTAACGAAGTAAACAATACCTTCCTTTCTATTTCCACTGCTAGATATGCTCGGCATGAGTTGGAGTACTTATTTTTTTGTAAGTACACTTTTTTAAACTATCTTTCGTGGTACAGTAACCCACTAAAGATTCATTACCATCGGATAAATATACATCCTATACATATATTAGCTGTGCCCCACGGTTTCACCCGCGCGCATGTAACTGCTCCACTTAGTGTCATAAGATATCGTTGGCTGCCCTCTCATGGGTCACAGTGTAACACATACATATAAACCTAAAAAATCTGCTAAGTTGTTTAGAAAAAAAAATGGCTTTTCTGTACTATAATATCTTATCTTATCTTATATCTTTAAATGAGCAATTCTTGTATATATATATATAATTGGAATCTCGGAATCGGCTGCAACGATTTTCATGAAATTTAGTATGTAGGGGGTTTCGGGGGCGATAAATCGATCTAGCTAGGAATCATTTTTAGAAAATGTCATTTTTTTTTTGAAGCGATAACTTCTTATGGGAGGGTGTACCGAAACGTTCCGTAACACGAGCGGTCCATTGACCAGCCAGCGTTAGCCGACCTCCCTGGAACATTGATAATTTCTAAGTACCAGGTGGAGTCACACAGTGATCAGTCGGCTTGGACCGGACTTCGACCGGACTTCGATACGACTTCGACAGGACTTCGATACGACTTTGACACGACTTCGACACGACTTTGACACGGCTTTGACACGACTTTGACACGACTTTGACACGACCTTGACACGACCTTGACACGACTTTGACACGAATTTGACACGAATTTGACACGACTTTGTCATGACTTTGACCGGACATTGACCGGACTTCGACCGGACTACGACCGGACTACGACCGGACTTCGACCGGACTTCCACCGGATTTCGACCGGACTTCGACGACTTTGACACGACTTTGACATGACTTTGTCATGACTTTGACACGAATTTGACCCGACTTTGACACGACTTTGACAAGACTTTGTCATGACTTTGACCGGACATTGACCGGACTTCGACGACTTTGACACGACTTTGACACGATTTTGACACGACTTTGACACGACTATGACACGACTTTGTCATGATATTGACCGGACATTGACCGGACTTCGACCGGACTTCGACAGGACTTCGACCGGACTACGACCGGACTACGACCAGACTTCGACCGGACTTCGACCGGACTTCGACCGGACTTCGACTGGACTTCGACGACTTTGACACGACTTTGACTCGACTTTGACACGACTTTGACACGACTATGACATGACTTTGACATGACTTTGTCATGACTTTGACCGGACATTGACCGGACTTCGACCGGAATTCGACCGGACTACGACCGGACTACGACCGGGCTTCGACCGGACTTCGACGACTTTGACACGACTTTGACACGACTTTGTCACGACTTTGACACGAATTTGACCCGACTTTAACACGACTTTGACACGACTTTGACAAGACTTTGTCATGACTTTGACCGGACATTGACCGGACTTCGACGACTTTGACACGACTTTGACACGATTTTGACACGACTTTGACACGACTTTGCCATGATATTGACCGGACATTGACCGGACTTCGACAGGACTTCGACCGGACTTCGATACGACTTCGACACGACTTTGACACGACTTTGACACGACTTTGACACAACTTTGACACGACTTTGACACGACTTTGACACGACTTTGACACGACTTTGACACGACTTTGACATGACTTTGACACGACTTTGACACGACTTTGACACGACTTTGTCATGACATTGACCGGACTTCGACCGGACTTCGACCGGACTTCGACCAGACTTCGACCGGACTACGACCGGGCTTAGAACGGACTTTGACGACTTTGACACGACTTTGTCATGATATTGACCGGACATTGACCGGACTTCGACCGGACTTCGACCGGACTTCGACAGGACTTCGACAGGACTTCGACACGAATTCGACACGACTTCGACACGACTTAGACACGACTTCGACACGACTTTGACACGACTTTGACACGACTTTGACACGACTTCGTAACGTAACGCGTTAAGGCGCCACTCTGTCTGGCTTCCCTTTCTCTCACGCATACGGTAGCAGTAGGCAGGCTCCCTCCGCTCTCACTTTAACCAACATTAGTTTAAGTTATCACTTCTGTCGAGCGTCCCGAACGCACACTTTTTTTTTTTTTTCACCCGAGCAGAGCTCGGTCGCCCAGGTACTGTATGTATTATACATATACACCTGCCGAATCACTCTATATATTGCTGAGAACTGCATTAAAATCCGTTGAATAGTTTAAAAATCTAAGCGAACAGACAGCGGAAATGACTTCATTTTATACTATGTAAAGAAGATAAAGCTTTACAATTAGCTTAGTATGGAGGTTATGATAGCTAGGGAGTGTAATTCGTAAAGGGACCGTTTCGGAGTGTAAGTGTCCAAATGGCAAATATTAATTGAAATATGAAAGCGAAATCTCATTTGTACTTCTTGATATCCAGGTAACAGGTTATCATTGCAATAGATCTTTATTTACAATCTATTAGAAGTATAGTTATTATGCGCGTCCCATCCCTACCCTTTTCGGTTTCATTGAACTGTCACTGATAGAAAACATAATAAGCATAATAATATTATATCTGAGAGTTTCTCAATCGAAATTTACGTAAACTTATCAATTTTTTATAATGTATATTTTTAATGTACTACTGTTTTGTTAATCCCTAATATGTAAATCATCATCATCATCATCAGCCACAGGACGTCCACTGCTGAACATAGGCCTCCCCCAAAGATTTCCAGACCGACCTGTTGGAAGCGGCCTGCATCCAGCGACTTCCTGCGACCTTTATCAGGTCGTCTGTCCACCTTGTAGGCGGACGTCCAACGCTGCGCTTGCCAGTACGTGGCCTCCATTCCAGAACCTTTCTGCCCCATCGGTTATCGGTTCTGCGAGCTATGTGGCCTGCCCACTGCCACTTCAGCTTGATAATCCGGTGGGCTATGTCGGTGACTTTCGTTCTTCTACGGATCTCCTCATTTCTGATTTGATCACGTAGAGAAACACCGAGCATAGCCCTCTCCATAGCTCGCTGAGTGACTGTGAGCCGTCTTATACGAGATAATAAGTAAATAATTATATCAATTATTTAATTATTAATTATATTAATTATTTCTTTATAATAAGTAAATAATAAAAAAAAATCTCTTTGTTCCCAGGTGCGGTCTTCACGCAGACTTTACCGAGTTGACGGCGTGTGTGGGAGGGGAACTGGATAGACATGAGGGCTCAGCGGTGCATCGACGATATTTCTATATCACGTTACTACGGGAACCGGTGGCTAGGTAAACAAACATCTTTTTTGTAACTCTTATTTTTTTTTATCCTATACATACTGGCTACTACACTGGCTGACCCTGGAACGCGACCCACACAAGGCGGGCCACTATGGCAGGTTTTAGCACCAGTGTACGGTGGTCGCTATCCGGTCGTATACAAGTATCCTCCCACCAGCAATCTCAGTTCGGTAAAAAATCAGTCTCAGTTAATGTTAAATACGAGAATTGGCCATTTAGCTTTTTTTTTTTACTAGCCCTGTATAATATTATAATATACGTCCCACTGCTGGGCACGGGCCTCCTCTACTGAATGAGAGGGATTAGGCCTTAGTCCACCACGCTGGCCTAATGCGGGTTGGCAGATCACATACCTTCGAAAATCTTATCGAGTTCTCATGTATGCAGGTTTCCTCACGATGTTTCCTTCACCGTTAAAGCAAGCGATAATTAACAATTAATACAGGGTTAATTTTAAAACACCAGCAACCTCGCAGGACCAGATAGCTGACCCCATACGGAACAACTTTTGTTCTACGAGTTTGTATATAACTCAATATATTTAAAAAAAAATGATTTTACAAGTTTTTGTTGTGTCGTATTTTTCTTCGTAGCGTTCGGCGTGCGCGCGCGACTCAAAGGCGCCGCTCAGCTGGCTCGGGCGATGACCTTCAACGCTAGCCCGGTTCCCCACGCTTCGCGTGTTTGCTTACGTATCTGCGATGCGTGTAGGTAACATTCAAGACGGAAATTAAATGAATACTTATTTTTGTATGAAAATAAAATCTAACAAATTATCAAAAGTCGTAGAACAAAAGTAGTAGCTTATAACCTTAGGTATCTACCCCTGCGAGGTTGCTGGTGTTTTAAAAATAACCCTGTATACACGTAACTTAAAAAAGTCAGTGCTGTATGCTCTTGGGGCTGGTTTCGAACCTGCGACTTTCGTCTCGACACTCCATACCACTCCCCGCTGAGCTATCGCTGCTTTCATCAGCCCGTTGAGCTTTGCATCAGCTATAATTTGATTAAAGTTAAACAATTCTACGTTTGTAGTTGTTATATTAATTTCTATTTTACACCGGTAATGCGTTTATAACCACGGCTTACTTGTAATTGCATTGCGATGTATTGTTGAAATGAAGATATTTATTGGCTCATGTACTATACGAAGCGGATTTAAAACTTGTTTGTATCCGTTCTGTGATTCTTTAATCAATACTTGCTGCATCGTATGGTTATAATAAACACCGCAAATAAATGTAATAGCCGAAACTTTACAATCTAAACGGGTATTAGCAAATTAATGTGAAAGAAAGATTTAAAGGCGAGGCAATATTCGGCAGAAGGTATTCTACTGCCTCCTTTCTATTTCTTATTAAGATTAGAAATGTAAAAAATTGAATGTTTGTGAGTTTGTGACTTTGGATATTTGTTAATTTATCACCCCTTAATGGCTGAACGGATTTGGATGAAATTTGGCACACAGGGAGATAATGATCGTGGATTAAGCTATTACTTATCCAGGGAAGAGACGTTAACGCGGACGAAGCCACGAGCTTAAGCTAGTAACATAATAAAATATATTATTTTTATATCCGTTTATCATACATGAATATAATAATAACAACTTCTTCAGCCGTTACACATGTTAATAACTCAATGTCAATACCAGCAGTCCACACGATACGTTACCATATTAGTACAACCGACAAATATGTCTTTTACGAGCCACTTAAACATTACCGACACTTAACTAATCTTACACCGAAATATTTATTAAGAGGCTACAGCGAAAATAATCCGTAGTTTGGTGGGCGGGGCTTGCACCCGCTCGCGGGGAGCTCCGAAGGCATAGCACGCGCTCGGGCGACAAGCCGCGCTCGTTTGTCGTCGGGCGTTCGACTCGTATTACAAAGCTCTACACTCTGCGCAAAGTGATATAAGTCTAAAAGCATATTTTTTCGGTCTAGTCGGTATTCCTGTATCTAATATAGAACGGAAAATAAAATTCGTTCGCAAAATTCAATCGACCACCTTTGGTCAATTTTTATAAAAAAATTGTGTATGCTGATATTACTTTAGGAATATTAAATTGAACTAAGGCCTTATTTTAAAGCAAATATGTTTAATTTGTTATATCTCAATTTGTAACATTGTATGTGTGTACTTACAATTAATTACGTCAGATTTGTGCGCAATAATACAATTAAAGCAAAGCAAAATGGTGATATTGAAGTTTTTTTAACTTGACACAGTAAAGTGACTTGGTATTAAGTACAGTCCAGTTCAAATATATTTGCGACCAACAAGATTAATTTTGTTAATCATCGGCATTATGTGGGCCCGAAGCTACTGGATATACAGTGGCTAGTCCCGAAGTGTGACATGTCTGATTAGACCACTATGGTGAGTTTTTCGCCATGTGTACGGTTTTCGCTATTCAATCGATACCCAAATGTATCGGTTACCCTCTCACCAGTGACACCAGCAGTTCTGCCTGGGTTGATCTTAGACTAGTACTTACGAATGTTTCCACTTCACCGTATCTTAAATATCCTTTTTATAAAGACAATTGACTCTCATAGCTTTCTCTAGTATATCAACACATCGATTTTTTGGCCATCGGCACGAACGTACCTTTGGTACGATTTAGCATGGGTGTTTGTGACCCACGTACTTTTGTGATTCTCTAAAACGTAAAAATATTACCTTAAGCGACCTTACTGGAGTTTACCTGGCACGTTATGGACACGTACTCCCGTAGGCCATAAATTTGGTTTCCACCACATTTCTGTCCGCCATTTTCAAGTGTTTAGTGCACCCGATCCTAAAAAAGGCAACCGCTAGGATCCGTCCAATTACAGGCCTATAACCATCGCCTCCTTGTTCTTTACGATAATGGAATTATCAACTGTCAGCACCTGCTGTACCTAGAGGAGTACCGATTGATTAGCGACCGCCAGTACGTCTTTCGTCGGAGTCGCTCGCTGGTAATCTTCTAATTTACCTGACATATAGATGGACAGAAGCAACTGAGACCAAGGGGGAGGCGCTTGCAGCCAATTGGGGCTTAGCGAAGACCTTTTATCGGGTATGGCACAAAGCACTTCCTTAAAGCTACCTTCCTTTGGGCTTCCAGAGAAATTATGCAACTGGATCACTAACATTTAAAAAATCGTATAGATAGAAGCGTGTATACCTCACGTTACGGGTAGATGTTCAAAAATCAATCACCATCTATAATTTTTTTTTAATAGATGGAGAGATAATCGCTTTCAAATGTATAAAAAGTGTAATATTAATCCAACAAAATGTGTTCATAAGATATTTTTTTTTATCCGATCACGGCAAAGTGACTAAACTATATCTGATGGGAAGCGCAGTCCAGTCCAAAAAACCAGCGACCATCGACATACAATAAGTTTATGGGTGGTAATGCTTCTTCATACTCTAAAGAGGGAAGAAGCAAACATTGGCGGTGGAGATCACTTACCATCAGGTGACCCACTTGCTCGTTTGCTGGCCTAGGCTATAAAAAAAAAACAATCCGGTCACATTCCGGTCATAGTCCTGTTAAAGTTCGGTCAAGTCCTGTCAAAGTCCGGTCAAAGTCCAGTCAAAGTCCGGTCACAGTCCGATCAAAGTCCTGCCACAGTCTGGTCAAAACCAGTTGAAGTCCGGTCACAGTCCGGTCAAAGTCCTGTCAAAATCCTGTCACAGTCCTGTCAAAGTCCTGTCAGTCTTGTCAAAGTCCAGTCAAAGTCCGGTCACATTCCAGTCAAAGTCCTGTCACAGTCCGGTCAAAGTCCGGTCAAATCTAGTTAAAGACCGGTCGAATTCCGGTCAAAGTCCTGTCATAGTTCTGTCAAAGTCCGATCAAAGTCCTGTGACTGGACTTTGACCGGTCAAAGCAGACTGGTCACCGTGTGAAACCACCTGAGGCTTCGAAAATTCTCAAAGTTCCAGGGAGATCGGCTAACGCTGGCTGGTCAACTGGCCCGCGTGACGTCTCATGGAAGGTTCTCGAATATTCTCGAACCTTCCGTTGATCGATGGACCGCTCGTTTTACGGAACGCATCGGTTCACCCTCCCATAAGAAGTTATCACTTCAAAAATGAAAATTAGTTTGCCACCAACAAAACAAGAATTGTAGCAACAAATTAAAAGAACTGCATTCATTTGTAATGTATGGTGTAATGCACACATGCCCCACGGAAAAATTGCCAGAAAATTTCAGATAGACAATAATTGATGACAAATATAATATTCATATATTATTGGTTTGATGGCCCCCTAAGTCCATGTTTTGAATAATTATCTTCTGACATACAACCTATTAAAAATATTGTTGGAACGAAGTACCTTACGGCAGGCTTGGAGGGGATAGGGATTTTGCTGCGTGACCGAACTGAAAAAAATGTGATAGTAAAAGCGTAAGAAAACAGCGTAAGAAAAAAGCGTTAAAAGCGCTGCATAACCAGCCAGCGTTAGTTCCTTTTTGCCTGCACCAAAATTGTGTGCGAATTTCAGCTCAATCAGTTTTTAAAATTAAATTCATTCAGCCAGTTATACTTGAAGTATTTTTATATCTCCTTCGATTTTTAAAAGATTACGCTAGCTCGTTATTATTTATAATTACATAAGTTGATAAAAAATGCTATACAATGGCTTTACCGCGGCAGTCTCCGAGTGCTACACGTCTTTTTTTTATTTTGTTATTTTAGTTGATAATTTGTATTTTTTACAATTTGTGTCGATTCTACATTAGCCGAAGGAACTTCGTTCCTACCTGGTGTCCCACGACACACACCAATTTTTATTTATTGATTGATTATACAGGGTTATTTTTAAAACACCAGCAACCTCGCAGGGGTAGGTTCCTAAGGTTATAAGCTACTACTTTTGTTCTACGACTTTTGATAATTTGTTAGATTTTATTTTCATACAAAAATAAGTATTCATTTAATTTCTGTCTTGAATGTTACAACTCGCATCGCAGATTACGTAAACAAACACGCGAAGCGTGGGGAACCGGGCTAGCGCATTTGACCTTGAATTCCCGAGCAGCTGACCGGCGCCTTTGATGTCGTGCGCGCAAGCCGCGCCGCGCCGCAGTCTACGAAGAAAAACACAACACTGTATAATAATGAATACATGGTTAATTTTAAAACACCAGTAACCTCGCAGGACCAGATAGCTGACCCCATACGGAACAACTTTTGTTTTACGAGTTTGGATATAACTCAATATATTTAAAAAAAAATGATTTTACAAGTTTTTGTTGTGTCGTATTTTTCTTCGTAGCGTTCGGCGTGCGCGCGCGACTCAAAGGCGCCGCTCAGCTGGCTCGGGCGATGACCTTCAACGCTAGCCCGGTTCCCCACGCTTCGCGTGTTTGCTTACGTAATCTGCGATGCGTGTAGGTAACATTCAAGACGGAAATTAAATGAATACTTATTTTTGTATGAAAATAAAATCTAACAAATTATCAAAAGTCGTAGAACAAAAGTAGTAGCTTATAACCTTAGGTATCTACCCCTGCGAGGTTGCTGGTGTTTTAAAAATAACCCTGTATAGTTTACTTAATTTTTTCATGTTGTTACAAAGTCAGATATGACGAATGAGGAAAATGAAATAGATGAAGATGACAGCTATGTTAGAAGCGTAGATAATGAAGATTTATCAGATGAATCTGATGAAAATTATTTTTTTTAAATATGCCAATACACAATTTTTTTAGAATCATCAAATCGACATATTTTATCCTTGATACCTCCGTTAGCTACCACAATCAAGAATTTTCGCACAGGAAATTGTTGGGCGTCTCATTGAAACGAAGCTACTCACGGAAAATTAGCTTGATAGTAATCAAGTGCAAAAATGGACCCGGGATCCCTGACTAAAACTTATATTACTTTAAACCTGGAAATATTTCTATTTTATGTAATATAACTAAATATGAATCCATTAACACTGAGTGAATTAATGGGTGTTAATTGATACAAGTTAGATTATTTTAACTCATCCAAAATACATAATATCCATCAAATCTTAATATTTTCTAAACAGACTTACTTCCAGCATTTTAATTATTTTAACTCCAACCCTATCAGATAGAAGTTTTAAAAAAACTTGTGCCATTTAACACATGCATTTATCATTATACACATATTAACTACTATAACATATGGCTAAATGATATAAATTTAGTTTCTTTTTATTATCTCATATTATTGTTGTTACTATAAACAAAAATCATAGTACATTTATGTTAATAGCAAGTAATCCCAATCCATCAAAGTTAAAACATCCTGAGAATAGAATAGAGTAAAAAAAAGTTGTCGAATTTTTAAAATAGCATCATATCTTTAAATAGTTTTTTCTCAAAATTCGGTTTTCAGACTTGTATCACTTTTCACAGAGGGTACAGAAATATACGCATATTAGGACGAAAAAATATTTATTATGTACTTACACTGTGACATTACGCTCATCATCTATGGATACTCATTTATGTTAAATGAGTCTATTGATGGAAGTGGCTTGGTTGAAGATATTATGAGATCTAACAAGTGAAAATAATATAATGTATGCGTACATCCTATAACTATTTGCATTATTAAATATAAATTGACTTTGAGGGTAAATAAAATCATATTAATGCATGAAATCACGAAAATCCGATCTGCAAAAAAACGGCATAGGTCCGTCCACGATAAGGCGCTCCCGCCGACTGATCTATTGAGGGAATGAAAGTGACGCAATTACTTTTGAAATGCAAAATAAGAGATGGCTATATTGAGTGTACTTTCAGAATAAAACAACGTATGTGCCAAAACGATTTTTCTTGTTTTCTAATAAAACTCATTATTAAATCTAAAACTGCTTTGACCAAACTTTCATACGATAATTCTCCATGTTTTAAAGTAAATTTAATTGTCTTATTCATGAGGGTTACGCTTCGGCAGCCAAAAACGTAGAAAAATAGATACAACTTTGCGATTTTTTTTCTATCGAGAAAATTTCATTGAATCGTGTATTCCTTTTGAACAATCCTAGAGCAGAAAGTCAAAAAACGTATACCAAAATATTAAATCTCTATTCCACGTACACAATTATATACACGAGATAGAAATGTCCCATTTTTTTCAATGTAGGGCCTTAACACCGACATGATTTAATGGTTACAACACGATTAAGACTCGAATAAAATGTCTCCCGCGCCATTTGCACGATCCACTTTCAAAACATTACACCGCGTCAAGACGGATACAAAATGTGACGTTCGCCGACAGTGAATTAGGGGCACAATAATAGGTTTCGACCCGTTCCCTTTGTCTCACTCCAGTCTCCACAATGGCACCGAGGAGAAAATTGTACTCGTTTTAAAAGATCTCTGTACGCGACGACTATATACCACTTAACTTTACTGAGGATGGGAGGAATGGTTGAGGGGATTTTGCGGAACACCGAGTATGTTATGTGTGGAAAGTGTCGTAAAACTTGGGATTTTGTCTAATCTCAGTATTTTGTTGTATCAAAACACGTTTTAAAATGTAACACCCCAATTCTCGAGGAATAATCTGGAAATTAAAAAATAAACTGCAGCGTTGCTATTTAGATCTGGTTTCTTCTCTGGCGCTATAGTTTTATTGTACAATAGAATATCTTGGAAACCTTTACGCCCGCATAAATGTTGATGGAGTTATTAAAACTAAGTATGGATTTTTACGGCGTCTGATCGCCTTTCAGCTGTTGCTAATGGACTAAAATTGCAGCCGTCTTTCGACGACCTTTCAATTACGTTATTACGCGTTTAACAGAGGGCTCAGAGGGTGGAACGTCTCTCTTGTGCGTGGTTCATATAACGAGTTCAGAATAAGTGATTTTTTGGAATATTTGAATTCTAGCCAATCTTTCACAATACATTAGAATGCAAATGGTCTGGGTACAAGCCAATATGCGCTGTATCAAACGGGAATGGGATTTGTTTCCTGTTTAAAATGAGAATTTAATTAAATTATGAATGGCTTGGCAGATCCGAATTGAAACCAGGAAGCAAATGACTCTTATGTAGGGAATAGCATAGCGAATTTTGCTGGTGGTAGGACATTAATATCCGCCCGGATAGCGACTACCGTACACATGGTGTTTAAACCTGCCATAGTGAAACCTGCCCTTGTGTAGATCGCGTTCCAGGATCAGCCAGTGTATATCCGGTTCTCCCGAAGGACTTGCGACATGACTTGGTGGTTGGTTGGGGCGGGTATAGGGTTACATCCTTGATCCCTGTGCCTGAATACAAAAAAATACTAAATAGGTAAAAGAGATATCGTGTGTTATGTTGTATAAGAGGCAGATGGGAGAATCTTCCTTGCGTGTTCACACATTGAAACAATGTTATTGCTTCACAGGTACTTGTCGGAGTATCGACACGTCAAACGTGGTGCCACGTGGAAGGGTTCCCGCCATTGGTGTCAAGGCCGCACCGCGAATTGTGAGTATTTCAGGTTATTTAATATCTTTAATTAGGGTAAGTTAAGCAGCGATAACTTAATGTGGAGTGGTACGGACTGTCGAGACGTCAAGTCGTAGGTTCACAACCAGTCCCAAAGCATAAATCTCAGACTTTTGGAAGTTACATGTGTATTCATTATTAATTACTAGTTTTTGTTAGCGGTTCCGTCTGCGTCAACATGAACAGAACAATTATGGACGCGTTGACGAACTGGATCATTAAATGATTGGAAAAGGGAAGGCGGGTACTCGCCTGCGGATGTTTCACCGCTTCACCACCATTCGCTTTTCACCATTCATTGTACCAAACGTAACAGTAAGCTACCACTTAGTTCCGACACAGTGGTAACAACCCGATCGACCTGATGTGGTACACAAAACTGCGCAGTGACTCTACCACTAAAAAATTAGAATCATGTGCAACTATATTTTTACACGGTGTAACATCAATTAATAACAGTTGTATAAACATCAGTTGTAACAACAGTTTTGTAATGCTTTTATTAGAACATGCTTTATTGTGATTACGTTGTACTTTGATGATTCAATATTTTGGCCCGTCGTAACTTACACTCGATCGGACAGATCCTTTGATCTCTAATACTTTGGTATATTGGATTACTTTAGTTGTAGTTGTTTGTTCCACGAGTCGGGGAAACAGAGGGGGCGTATAGTTCAAAGTAGTTGTACTCGTAATTCGGCAGTTATAACCTTTTAGCCACAGTACGCAATATGAAAAGAATTCTGCAAATCTGGTATCATATATCTCGTGGAACCAAGTTGTTTTGAAATAGTGGTGTTTTCTCAAAAGCCACTGTAAATTTCGTTCGTGATAAAACATTTGTCTAGATCGAAATGTTCAGATTCAATAGTTTGTGATGTTTGTCTATGGCACTTATACAGGAAAGTTTACATCCAACACTGATTACATCTTCATGTTTTTTTTTATTTGATAGAATGATGAGACGAGCAAGGCGCTCACCTGATGGTAAACACCACGCCTGCTCATAAACAGAATCAACACTACACAGAACTTTGAATTACAAAGCCGTGCATGGCATAGAAATGCGCTCGTCACCCCGAGATATAAGATGTTAAGTCTCATATTTCCCAGTAATTTCATTGGCTTCAATGTCGTTCAAACCGGAACACAACAGTTTCTACACACTGTTGTTTGGCGGCAGACGTAGACAAAGCAGTGGCACCAACCCAGACGGCCTCTCGCCTACGAGGGACCTACGACCTTGTAACATCAATGACACATTACGCGTGATTTATGGTAAAATATAGTGTACTGAAGTTGTGGTTGACCGTAAATGAAATTATAATAACGATTTTCGACGAATTTGATTGCGTGTTAGTGTGGTAATCAAAAGCCAGTGGTCCCTACGATAAAAACCAAGTTCACGGCCACTCGGGCCGTGGCGATGCGGCGCCTGATTTAATTGTATATTTAATGGGCAACACGAAATACATGCTATGATTTTTTTTAACAGCAGTTTGATATAGCTATCGATTAAACTAGTAACAGCGTTCTAAGGCTGAGAATGTGAGGTCCTGGGATCAATCCGGGTTGGAGCTGCATATGCAGCATAGGCCTGCAAACGAGCAAGTGAGTCACCTAATGGTAAGTGATCTCCACCGCCCATGTACGCCGACAATACCAGAAGAATCATAGGCGCGTTGCCGACCTTAAAGGAAGGGGATAATTAAGGATTGAAAAGGGGAGAGGGATTTGAGCGTCCGGATATCTCACTCACCGTACGAAACGCAGGAGCAAGCCGCTACTTTACGTCGGTTTTCTGCGATTAAGTTTTTTCATACAAACTTTCATCCCCTTTTTATACCCTTCAGGGGTTGATTTTTGAAAATCCATTCAGTAGTTTTTACGTGAAAGAGAAACAAACATCCATCCATCCATCCATACTTACAAACTTTCGCGTTTATAATATTAGTAGGATTTATGTATGTTTTATATCAAGATCTTAGTATTTTATGGCCTGGTTTTGGGTGTGGCAAACAAAGGTTTTGCTGATTCCTTTTTCTTTAGATTAGTCTGCACATTATATCGCAGAGCATTCCTTCATATACTGTACATACTATTGTCTCCTGAGATAGGTTTATTGTGATTTTTTTTATGGTTTCAGTATCTTGAGCTTTCATTTGACGAAATATATCAGGAGCGATTAGGTCTAAGGCGCGGAAGTATTTATGATTTGAGATACAAAGCGTAGTCCGCTTTTTTTCAACGTCCGTAACCCAAAAGTCATGCGCGATCAAGATTTTCATTAATTTAAGTTATTTTGGATTCTGTTAAGTGATAAAGTTGACAAGACGAACATCATTCTATTCTTTACTAATGATGATGTAACCATAAAAAGACATCAAAAGCCCATTACAATAAATAATTGATACAATTGTAAACTTCTTGAGAGTCCACTGAATTACCTCACAACAAAAATGTATTAGGTTTTATTGAATAAATTATTCTTTGTTGACATTTGGATTTGGTGAATTGCGATGGCGCCGTGACAATCACAGTCAATCTTAAGATTGGCGTGTCTGAACTGTAAAGCAAAAAATCTCGCGTCTCTGGTGAACAAAGAAGTTCCTAGTTATTAACGAGCGACGGTAAAGTTTAATGATGATAAATGACGCTGAACATTTACACATTCTGACATTAGCTGGTCATTAGAGTATGGTTTGTTATCTTAAAGGATTGTATCGTATATAGGGGCGTTGGTGTTGTAATTAAACAGTGAAACAATATCAGCTTGAATCGTTTTACAGAAAGAGAAGTCATAATTTACGTCATGACTTCTCTTTCTGTAAAACGATTCAAGCTGTGTGTGAGCATGAGTTACTAGCAGAGTTTTGAAGGCATCGACTATTTGTAACTTTTGGTTAATGCCATCCAGTTGTTAACCAAAACATGTTGCTCTGTGTGTAATGTGTTAATGCGTGAGAGGATATTCTAGTTTTTCTCTTATACAGGAATTACAGGATTTGAACTAAGTCTAGCGCATTGATTGCTGAATTTATGTGCTTAATTAGTCATCGATGGCGCATCATCTCTACCCTTTTACTGGAATAACTCAACCTCTTTATGATTAGTTAATAATAATTGGTGGTGGTAAAGCCACGTTGTATAAAGTTTTATTTTACACAGTGGCCCGCTCGACATGGTTAAAAAAAACTGTCAAAAAAACTTTTCGAAACTGTCCCACAGAAAAGCGAAGTGAATTAGAAGCTTGCTGTTGCATTTCGTACAGTATTATTATTATTATTTACGGAAGCCCAAATCCCTCTCCACTTCTCAATACCTTAATCTTTCTTTTTCTTCAAGGTTCATGATTCTTTAAGTATTGTGGATATTCGTGGGCGGTGGAGATTACTTACCATCAGGTTACCCATTTACAAGCTAGTCGGCTTATGCTATTAAAAAAAAACTCTAAAATGTCTAAAATCCGATCAATCTAATAAAATCCCGTTTATTCAGCAAACGAGGTGCCGCCGTGCTACACCGGTGACTCGTGGCGCGGTGTAACCCTCGAGGAGTTCATGACGTGCCCGTGGAACTTGGCCAACAACCGGCAGACCAGAATGTTGGCCGATCTGGCGCTTGTGGGCTGCTACAACGGCACCCTGCGCCATCGGACGGCGGATTCTGATCGGGTGCTGCTCGCATCTGCCAAGAGGAACTTGGCCGCTATGGCGTATTTTGGACTTACTGAGTACCAGAAGGTTAGTAGATAATCAAGTGTTTGTTTGTTTGACCTTATCCCATCCTCACTTTTCCTTAACAAAACAACGCGTGCTGGCTTGCGGAGTCACAGCTTCGTGGTCTCCACCATCTCGGCTAAAACTAAAAAGTTCGCTACATCTTACTTCTGCCGGACCATTTAGCTGTGGAATAGTTTGCCGGCGCACGTGTTCCCTCCTTCCTATAATATAGGGTCCTTTAAACAGAGTGTGAAGAAGCAGTTAGGCAGACCGGCATGATCTTGCCGACCTACGATGGACGCATTGTTTGTCGTTGGTCGACACTATTCCTGGATTGTTATTATCACCATCAGGTGTAGCGTAGTCACTTTGCCGAGCCAGGATAAGAAAAGGATAAGGATAAAAAAAAAAAAATGAGTGCGTGTACTTATGTACGCGCGTGAGAAGTTATACTTCATAACGCGCCTAACTTCATACTGTTAATTTTGTATCACAGGTGCGCGCGCATCTTAAAATTTCACTCTCATCATTTTTTCATAACGCGCCTCACTTCATACTGTTAATTTTGTGTCACAGGTGCGCGCGCATCTTAAAATTTCACTCTCATCATTTTTTCATAACGCGCCTAACTTCATACTGTTAATTTTGTGTCACAGGTGCGCGCGCATCTTAAAATTTCATTCTCATCATTTTTTCATAACGCGCCTAAAGAAGTATAACTTCAATAAATAATACATACGGATAGTTAACCTCAATTATATTGGAGCACTTGAAAAAGTATATAAGCACAATTTTTTTCACTAATATTCACAAATAGTAAGTAATATCAATCAAAATATTCAATTTAAATCACTACTGAATATAATTTATTAGCACATATATAATTCGCACTTGTATGAAACTCAAACACGTGTTGTGAATGTATAAACTAGAGACATGTTGATAAATATTATAAATATGAAAACAGTGATCAGAGGTGACGAGCGTACCAACATGCGCGACTAATATCGAGGTTCAATTCCTATTTTGTTGGTAGCTTTTTTTTCGAGACTTAATGAGCGGTTAAGCAGACGGCTTCATACTGTTAATTTTGTGTCACAGGTGCGCGCGCATCTTAAAAATTCACTCTCATCATTTTTTCATAACGCGCCTAACTTCATACTGTTAATTTTGTGTCACAGGTGCGCGCACATCTTAAAATTTCACTCTCATCATTTTTTCATAACGCGCCTAACTTCATACTGTTAATTTTGTGTCACAGGTGCGCGCGCATCTTAAAATTTCACTCTCATCATTTTTTCATAACGCGCCTAAAGAAGTATAACTTCAAAAAGTGTATCACAAATAAGTCAAATATTAGAGTAATGAGTCAAAATATACATGTATATAGTCCTCCTCATCGATTTCGATGACGGCGACCCTTAAATATATCGCTTTGTATATTTGGTTTCATTTTTCCTAGCGTGAGCTCTTATATGACTGGCTAGACCGAACTTGGTCTTAAATATTCGGTCACAGGTGTGGCAATATAACTGGCCTTCAGCATTGTAGGTATACGTGTAGGAGGGCTTAGGCCTATCTTTACGAATTTGGCGTTTTTCGTCCAGTAGCACAATTCGATTTTCTTCGAAACTTTTGACGTTATTGTAGATAGTAGAACGCCAGCACAGCCTGTCAGAAGCGAGCTCCTCCCAACATAAAGGATCAACGCTGCAAGCGTTTAGGTGCCTTTTCAACACGTCCTTGTAGCGTAAATATTGACCACCGTGCTTCCGTTTGCCCACTACCAGCTCAGAATAAAAGATAGCTTTAGGCAAACGGTGATCTTCCATACGGAGAACGTGTCCACACCACCTGAGTTGTCGTTTCATGAGCAGAGCTTCCATTCCATACATCTTAGAACGACGCAAAACCTCGGTATTAGGTACGCGATCCTGCCATTTAATTTTTAAAATGGACCTTAAACATCTTAGGTGAAATGCATCCAGCCTTTTGATGTCTGACTTATAGACGCACCATGACTCCGCGCCATACAATAGTGCCGGTATTATGAGCGCCTTATAGACGTTTAACTTTGTTACCAGTTTCAAGTCATGTGATCTCCAGACGCGATCTCGGAGGCGGCCAAAATTGGTAGCGGCGTTTGCTATGCGTGAAGGTATTTCTGAAGTCAGCTTGTTATCGTATCTGACATTGCTTCCTAAGTATTTAAACTGCGATACCTCCTCTAGCGGGTTCCCGTTCAGATAAAGTATTGCTTTATCGGGTTCGGAACCCCGAGATGGTTGTTTAAGGATTTTAGTCTTGGAGGTACTGATGACTAAACCAAATCGCTGACAGGATTGATGCAGTGCGTCAATATAACTTTGGAGTTGGGCAATATTATCAGACATGAGGCATACGTCGTCCGCATATAGTATTTCCAGAACAGATAATCTTCTTACTTTAGACTTCGCTTTGAGCCTGGAGATATTGAAAATACTCCCGTCGGTCCGGACATTAAGTTCAATTTGGTCACTACAACAGCGCAGTGCGTCTCTCATTACAGCCGCGAAGTATATGCCAAAGAGAGTGGGTGCCATGACGCAGCCTTGTTTTACTCCACTTGTTACTTGGATATCCCTAGAAAGTTCGTTTTCATGCTGAACCTTAGCTTTCATGTCATTATGAAATTGGCGGATAAGGTTGACGAACTTTTTTGGGTATCCTGACTTTTGGAGGACAAGCCAAAGGGCCTCGCGTGGAACTCTATCGAAAGCCTTCTCCAAGTCAACAAAGCCCATGTAAAGAGGCCGTTGCTGTTCCAGGCTTTTTTCCTGAAGCTGTCTTACGATAAATATCGCGTCGATAGTGCCTCTGTTTGGACGAAATCCACATTGGCTGTCAGGTAGATTTATTTCAGCTAGTTCACTGAGGCGGGAGTTAATAATATGCGCGAGGATCTTACCGGCACTACAGAGGAGTGATATACCTCTGTGAGAGCTGCAATCAGAAATATCACCTTTACCTTTGTACAGCTTACATATTATAGCGTCTCTCCAATCCTGAGGAACGTCTTCACTTTCCCACACCCTGCAGACGAGTTGATATAGTCTGTTCATAATATTGTTTCCACTGTATTTATATACTTCGCTAGGGAGTTGGTCGATACCTGCTGATTTGGAATTCTTGAGGCGCTTAACTGCGTTCACGAACTCTTCGAAAGTTGGTGGATTATCAAAATTGTGGCAAACTGGTAGTTCTGCAAGTGAATTTATATAAGGCATGTCAACGCTGATCTCATCGGGATTTAAAATATCGTTGAAGTGCTCTTCCCAGCGCATCAGCATTTCGAATTTGTTCGTGATATGACGTTGTCTATCTTTAGAATATAATGGTGCTATTTTCCTTGTTTGTGGGCCAAAAATAGCTTGTATTCCTTCAAAGAACTTGCCAGTTTGATGAGTATCAGCGTAATGCTGTAATTCCATAGCTCTTTCCGTCCACCACTTGTCCTTCAGTTCGCGAACTTTATGTCTAAGTTTATGTTGAGCTTCCTTTTTATTGCGTGCATTTGTTGTTTTTGCATTTACTTCATATCTATATGTATCAACTAACGTCTTGATCTCTGTATCCGACGTGTCCACCCAATCCTGGTTTTTCTTGTGTGCTTTACCCAAGATCTCCAGACAACAGCTGTAAAGGTGTTTAGCAGTAGTGCTCCACTCGCTATTAGTAGTAGAGAAATCAGTCTGGAGCGCCGCACTAGTAGCAAATTTTTCATCCAACGCTGCACCTAGTTCCGTTTCAGTAATCAAACGTGCGAATGCGAGTTTCGCTGGAATTTTATGGGGTGCTCGACGTGGCTTTTTTAGTTCTAGGTGAATCTGGGATCTAATGAGTCGATGATCAGTCCAACCGAGTGCTCCGCGCATTGCTCTCGTAATATGCACGTCGCGTAAATCTTTTTGGCGGACAATCACATAGTCTAAAAGATGCCAGTGCTTTGATCTTGGGTGCATCCATGAGGTCTTGTATTTTTCCTTAAGATGGAAAAAGGTATTGGTGATACCAAGTCCAAACTCAGCACACATCGACAGAAGTCTTAGTCCATTGTCGTTACATTTACCAATTCCATGCTTACCAAGGATCCCGGGCCACGAGGTATATTCGGTACCGACACGAGCATTAAAATCTCCCATTAACACTACTTTATCGTGTTTAGGAATGTCTCCAAGTAGTTGACCTAGGTGTTGATAAAAGACCTCTTTGTCCAGATCAGGCGAAGTTAAAGTAGGGGCATAGGCACTTATGAAGTGAACGTACTTATTATTAGATATTGGAAGGCGTAGAGTTATAAGGCGATCATTAATGCCTTTCGGAAGTTCTAGCAAGTCTCTAGCCAAGGTATTTCGTATAGCAAATCCTACGCCATTACCCGCTTTCTCACTAGACGGGCGTCCAATCCAATAGTACGTATAGCCGCCAAGTTCTTCGCGTAGCTCTCCACTGTCACTCAGGTGGGTTTCGCTAATTGCAGCTATATCAATGTTATAGCGAGTCAATTCTCTGGCTATGAGAGCGGTCTTTCTTTCCGGACATAAGTTACGTTCATTATCCAGCAGAGTCCGTAAATTCCATGTAGCTATGCAGAGTTGTTTTGGTTTTATCTTAGTTTGCTTTCGTTTCTTTTGACCGCTATTCTGATGTCCAGGCGCCCGCGGTAAGGCACCTAGGTGATAAACGAGACAGACTATTTTTAGGCCACCTTTTCTAGGCCCTCCCTCTGTACAGAGGAAAGCAGAGCGGTCCTAAATAGGGCTGCTTTGACACCAGCCGTGCTGCCGAACCCAGAGTCCTGCCTCAGTCGACTCCAAGAGCGACCACTCTCGCCTGGCCGCCTACGTGCAGAGTACTAGCTAGGGCTTGGTAACATCAACACCATAACCCCACCACTATCACCCCATCGCCGTAGGACTTTTAAGAAGCTCTTATCCAAGGAGATATATCTAGGGTCATCTGCGCATAATCTTATTTATAGTGGACAAACAGTCGCGCTGGTGCAAATCCACTCCCTCGTCCCGTCCCCTGTTATCCAATGGACCAGCAAGCTGGTACGATCGGCAAAAGTTGGGATGCAGCGAAAGACCGTAAACCACTGAATGGATCCTGGCAACGCCCTTAAAGGTTCTTCGCAATACCTTGCTGTAACGCTATGAATATCTTAAGGTTATACATGTAAATATATATATACATGTAAATATCCGTTTAAAGTATAAACAATTATATTTTAATTTTCATATACTAGCAATATGTATTGTCGCGTTTATTTTCTATGTAGGAACCACAATTTCCAAATCACGATTTACTCAGTTGACCGTGCAAAATAGATTTATGATTGTTTTGTTCCATGTCCCACAATCCAATTGTATAAGAAACAACAAAGCATTATTTCATTGGCATCATAACCTAATTATTGAGAAAAGTTTCGTCGGAAAACTACGGAAATTTTAACAGAATACAGTCTGTTTTGTGATCCTTTTTTACAGACCGCAATTGGTTTTTCTTCGACAATTAACATCATTTAGAGGGATACCAGTGTTTTTGTAATAGACTGATTCGATTTCACATAATTGTATGATATAAATTAGAAACTTAGTATCATTACAAAGGTATGAAGCTATGGTATTGTCAGCTTTCAGAATGTTTATTTTGATGTATTGAACCATTTTGATTCATTGCTTGAATAAGTATTAATCATCCGAACATCTTTGTAGAGGTTTCTTCAAGGCTTATAATTTTTTTATTAGTTGCTTTAATTTAATCCAATTGCGTTATAGCCATAATGAATGGATAATGTACTCTCCATATTAAGCGATATTGGATAACTCAAGAAATTACTCTAAAATATTTGATTCCTCGTCCCATTGAGATTCATATCAATGAACAAATGACTGAATGATCAAGACAAATGACGGTTATTATGAAAATACATCATTATGTAAACGTAAATCGCTTCTATGATAGAGTGTCTAGACTGTTCTCAAAGTACCTACGTGCGTGCTTTTGATCCCCAACCTAGATATATTGTGTGAGATTTACGGTCCAAAAAAAGATGTTACCGCCCCTATCACATGCCACGTGAATATCGCTGGCGAAATGCGGGTGCATCTGTTTTACGGTGGTAACAGTTAAGATTTTTTAAACGTGCTCACATTTTAGTATGATTCATGTGTAGTATGAATGGAATATCTTTTTTTTATTTGATTGAATGTCGAGACGAGCAAGGCGTTTGCCTGATATACCACCACGCCTGCCTATAAACAGAAGCAACACCACACAGAACTTTAAACTACAAAGCTGAACTGCGTTCGTCACCCCGAGTCATAAGATGTTAAGTCTCATAATGCCCAGTAATTTCACTGGCTTCAATGCCCTTCAAACCGAAACACAACAGTGCTTACACACTGTTGCCTGGTGGCAGAAATAGACAAAGCGATGGTACCTACCCAGACGGCCTCTCGCATACGAGGGACCTACCACCTTGTAAATACATAGCTTTCTTAGTTTCTATAAAGTACTTTCAGGTTGAAAGTAACACGATAGCCAGATATTAGTCGAGGCGCGAGCCCCCTCCAAAGCTAATTACCTCCACAAAATTAATTCCCAGCTCGTTACCCCACACATGGTATTCGACAGGGGTGGCAGACAAGCGGCGCCATTATTTGCACTTGAATCATTCGGGAATCTGCGACGCCATTTCTCGGACCGGCGTCGTCGGCTTGTGGCTTTTGTCTTGATGAATATTCATTGCTCGTCTGTACGTACTTACTCCGTATAAAGCTTCAGTGATGTTTAAATAAAGTACGATTATGTTGGGTGTGAAATAGAATCGATCAACGATCATACGTTATTATTCGGTAACCTTGAAGATCCTGAGGTCCTTACATTGGAGGGTAGTTACTCAAAATTTAAGTCTCTTAAGTATAGTTTGTTAAAAAATCGAAATTATATTATGTACTTTGGGAAATATAGGTTCGTTTTAGACAGAACCTTTTTGTCTTGGGAATCAATATGTTCGTAAGTTTAGAAAAAGTCATTTGTACACGACTAAGTTTGAACACTCGTACTTTATCTTGGCTTAGGTACCTGTAAGTATTGTTATACCTAAATCTGTTGGTACCTGGTGAAGTAATAGATTGGCCTTCGAAAATAGGAGCACTATTATATGTTTGGCTAGTGTTATACTGTCCGTCAATGTAATGGATCGATATAAGTGCCTTTTTTTGTAACCTAATTTAATCGACATTATTATTAGCTATATAACTTCGGTCTAACGCGGTAACCCAGCCGTCTCCATTTTCCACCTCTTCAACAATAGATAGCAGATGTCTCGACTTTGAGCTCATTAAATAGGTTTCGAAATGTTGGCTTATTCTAATTGTGGTTTAAATAATAGTTAACTAGAATGTTAACTAGTTTTATTATTCCAAAATTATAAATAAATTAGTTAACATTTACCATGCATCAGATGTTGTCGGTACAATATTTATTTCCTTAGTAAGAGGATACGTTTGATATATTGACGTCTGCAAAATCGTGGCTAATGGCGCTGACAGTGATTCCGATCGGATAAATCTTACACAATTTATATCAAGCCGCGCCAGCTCGGCCGGGTCGGCTTTCAGCCCTCCAGACACATGTCACTCATGATGCGGGTACGTTTGGGGCAAAATTGTTGCATTATCAGCCGATTTGCAAGGAATTTTATGGTTGCTGGCTTTTACAAAGGTGCTATTAAAGTGAACCTTGCTCCCGGAACAGTCAATCTGTCTGATTTTGTATAAGCTTTGCTTAAATTTCTTTTTGGTGTTAATAAATGTGCTATTGAGTGACAAGTGTGAATTCAATTGTATCCATTTTTTTTACTTGCGTCGTGTCCAAGTAATTGAATATACAACCACAAGAATCATGTCAAAATAGACCTGTAAACATAACATGATCCACGAGCAAAGAAACAATAATTGTAAAAATTATTCCGGTAGAATATATCCGGTGATCTATCTCTGTACAAGGTGGAGAGAGAGAGAGAGTAGGATGTACAATGCAGTTCCAAGTCATAACGCGTTTCTCGATGGGTATCTTCTTCTTTTTTATTTATGGCTTCGCATTATTATGCATTTCGCCAATGACAAGTCTAATTTAATCTCAAGTCTTCACAAGAACGATGAAATATCGGTGTGGAAGTTTTCAATCTTGTTGGAGGTTTGGTGTGAATTCCTTCCAGTACGCAACTTATTTCACTTATTACAATATTTCCATACACTGTTTATCACCGTCAATGTTCATTGCCACACCATTTTATACAACATACACAACTTTAAACTAGTTTTTGAAATAAATTAAAATAAGCGATGATCCGCACTGTCAGAATTCCCGCCAAAACTCCGATCGGTATCTTAATGCGTTAATATGTCGTGTTTTGTTGAAATAAAACTAATTTAAACGGATTTTATCGCGGTTTTTTGCGTGGTCACGGGGTGGACCACAACGAAGGCTGAGAAGTCTTCGAAACGTCGGGATCAAAATTAATAAAAAACCGCGATAAAATCCGTTTAAATTAGTTTTATTTCAATGAGTAATATTCGCGTAAACGTAAGAAATCATTATGTCGTGTTTTGTTATACAGATATCGCAGTACGTGTTCGAGGAGACGTTCAACCTGCTGTTTGCCGTGCCGTTCACACAACACAACGCGACGGTGTCGGGCGCGACGCTCGCCGCGCTGTCGCCCGCTCAAGTCGCTCACATCAAGCGGCTCAACTCGCTCGACCTAGAGCTCTACGACTTCGCCAAGAATTTGATGTTCAAAAGGTAACATCGATATGATTGTCGTTGGTTTTTGTACATACTAATATATAAATGTGAAAGTAAGTCTAGTCTGACGGTTTATTTGTTAACCGACTTCTTGTTTTCGAGACTTATCACTGAATCGATTTTGATAAAACTCGGTGCGAAGAAAGCTTGAACCGTAGGGAAGGACATAGGCTTCATTTTCTCCTAAAATGATGTGGAGCGAGAGAACGTGGGTCCGTTTCTCGCACTGAGACAAATGTTTGTGTGATCCGCAAATATAAATTCGGTCTAGGCGTATTGGGATCGCAGGTCTCTCATGGTTCCTGATAAATGGGTATCACACAAGTTAACCTAGTGTCGGGTCAGGACTGTTTTTGTGACTGTTGGGTGTATTTATTATTAAAGCACAACACTAGGAGCAAACCCCGAAAAAATGATGTTTTACGCAACAGCGACTGATTGGATAGAAAAAATAAAGATTATGTAGAACCGTATTACGGTTCATAAGGTAGAGCCTCTTAAAGTCAAGACAGACAGACGGAGAGACGGATAGATAGACAGCGCGGCGCGCCGCTGCGTATGTTTAGTAATCGGGTTCCATTGGTATTCTTTTGGTACGTAAAAATAAAAATAGTTTCTAGGATATGTTACTTTATTTTTCAATAAAATACATTATGTATAGAATTTTCTTGTTGGAAGCAAGACTACGCTATTTTTGTTATTTCAACATCGAATTCATTCATCAAATAAAACATTACGTGCGTGTAATATAAAAAAAGGGATAATGCCAGTATAAATAAGTGAAGAGTGTAAGCCCGGGAGTGGTGTCCGTTGATACCGGCACATTTGGAATTGGAATTTTTCCCAAACATGGAAATAGGTTTCACGCGTACATTCAAAGCAGCTCAATCGGATCAGCGTTCGCAATCGGATCGGCGCGAGGATGGGCTCATTGCCGTAACGCCGCACTTCAATTGCATTTATTTAACTCCACGATAAGCCCCCGCCGCACTGCCCCGTCTTATTCCACCATTTAGCCTCGGGCCTTATTTAAAAAGATTTCGACACGACATATTTTCATAAACCCATGGCCGGCGGAATTTGTATCACGCGAATGGACCTTATCAGCATTACTTCTCACGTTGTTCCCTAATAAGGAAGCTTAAATGGAAGGTTACATTTTTAGTTTCATTCTTCGACCTCGTTGTTTTGTTGCCTGCTATACTACTTAGTTTTATAAATAAATAAATAATAAATACACCCAACAGTTACACACATAGTCCCGCCCCACAGTAAGATACGAGTCTTGTGTCGTGTCGTGGGTATCAGGAACTACGTGAGACTTTCGGTCTCACAACACCCAGACCCCGAGACAAGTATTGGTGGATCACACAAATGTTTGTTTTGGTGCGAGGATCGAACCCGCGGCTTCTCGCTTCACAGCCGGCTTCTCGCCCGCTGCGCCACGGAAGCTGTCGAGTTTTAGTTAGGTTATTCTTTAATCTGGTAGAATATCTTGAGTGGTAGAGCCACGCTGTAGACAGTTTTGTCTACAGCATGAATGGGCTGGCTCGACCGGATCGTTACCACTGTCTCACAGAAAACTGACGTAAAGTAGCGGCTGGCTACTGCGTTTCGTACGGTGAGTGAGATAACCGGAAGCCCAAATCCCCTCCCCTTCCCAATCCCTAATTATCCCTTTCCTTTAAGGTCGGCAACGCACCCATGACTCTTCTGGTGGTGGGCGTACATGGGCGTTGGAGATCACTTACCATCAGGTGACCCACTTGCTCGTTTGCCGGCCTATGCTATAAAAAAAAATATATCAACCAAGGTTTCACGTATTTGTAAACTAAAGGTCAGTTTAGTGTGATATTCACTTCCTATGGCGTGCTGCGAGCCGGGTCACCCCACCCGGTCACGCCATGATCGTAATTATGTTTCATTACAGCTGATCGACTTTTATAACGCAATAAGTGTTAATGTACCTTCAAAATGTTTTGTGACCGGAAACATTTTGGGGCGATCACCGACCAGTCAATAACAATATAGGGATATCGGACTTTTAGGATAAATGTAATGGATTTTGAGAGTAATATGGAGTCTTATAATAAGTATTTATAAATCCGATTAATATTTACGGAGGATGAAAATATTGGATTGTTTTTTTATATATTTATTGTTATTAAAAAAAAATACACCCAACAGTTCCACACATAGTCCTGACCACAGAGTAAGATACGAGTCTTGTGTCAACGTTATCAGGAATTACGAGAGACTTTCGGTCTCACAACACCCAGACTCGAAACAAATATCTGTAGATCACACAAACATTTGTCTCGCTGCGGGGATCGAACCCTCGGCCTCCCGTTTCACGCTACTCGCCTGCGCCACGGAGGCTGTCAGGCTGTTTTTTATTTTGACTGCCATACTAATACTTATAAAATACATATATAAATATTCTTTATTACAAACTGGGACCCCACACTGGGCTAATCTGTGTCGTTAGCATTAGAAACTACGCGGGATTTTGGTCCCACAACATTCAAACAAATATTTGTTTCGGTGCGGATCGAACCTTCGGTCTCTAGTTTTACAACTAGTTAATCGCCTATTGGCCCACGAAGGCTTTTTATGACAAAATATCGATTGGTAACAATTTTTTTTTTCCAACAGATTCGAAGCATTGAAGAAACGCGATTCCGACTTCGAGTACCGGTGGCGCCACCTGGGCGAGGTGTCCCGCAACGGAGTCACCGAGTTCGACTGGGACAGCAACCTAGAGGACGCCACCACCGAGAAGTACAGGGGCAAGTAACGCGGCCGGTGTTGCGGGGGAAACTTGTCGAACCTAGTGCGAACACTAGTCATTTAATTACCATGCGGCACATCCCTACCAAAATGAGTGTTCGGTATCGATAGACGGAATATGGTTGTAACAATCGATAAATAAATTTATCATGCAATGCAAAGTATTATTGTTTGAAAAATTACAAAGAATATAGGATACAGTTTTGTGTGATAGTGTTTTATGTAAATCACAATATTCTAAATCTCTTTAAAGAATGTCAAAGATTGATCATTCGTCCGTAATGGATGCCAGTTGTATTCGTTAACTTACGCGTAGTAATTTTTCTAATAAATCTCTGCCGATCTATCGATATCGATGGGAATGTCGATACGTTCTAATGTACATATAAATGTAAGGATATTTCAAAACATTGCATATATAGATGTTTTACTGTACAATTAACGAACAATCCTTATTGCATTTAACAAGTATTTTGTTATCAAAAATGTGCAGCTTTCGTTTTTGTAAATATAAGTTGATACAGTTTGGCAGTTAATGTTGGCTGTAACGCGGGTTTTAAATCCATCCGATACGTATTAAAATCTTTGTTTATCATTTTTTGTGGATATTATAAGTACATTTTAAGAAGCAAACCTTAAATAGAGATTGATAAAATACATGACTTTCTATGGCTGATATGTGAAGTATATTGAATACTTAGTTGAATGTATAGCAAAAGGGAGCAAAGCGACTTCATTAGTCAAGTGTAAGTCTAATGAAATAGGCCATGAACACTACACCAAGCAATCGCAGAATATCTAAGATCCACTGGCACAACAATCCTTCAATCGCATTTAGCCACTAAACGTGTATAAGTAACGTCAAATCGTATGAAAAGTTGACATTACTAAACCTGTTTATCGGTTATACGATTAAGGGTTGTCGTGTAAGCCGGCCTTAACATCTTTATACCACTGGAAACTAATTAAAGTCATGTCGGTTAACAGTGTAATAGTTGTGAATTCTACTTTTACAATATGTTAGTAATTAATTTTCATTTTAATAATAAAAATAATCGTTATCTGCGCCAGGTGTAAAATAGTTTAAAATTACAAAATATATTAAACGTCGTTTTAACTAGTTTCTATTGAGACCAAAAGACGCTTTCAACATTATTTTTGAAGGGAATAAACTATAGGTTTCCAAATCGTTCAACTAAAAAAATAACAATTTATTT
This sequence comes from Amorpha juglandis, assembly GCA_949126905.1. Lineage (NCBI taxonomy): Eukaryota > Metazoa > Arthropoda > Insecta > Lepidoptera > Sphingidae > Amorpha > Amorpha juglandis. The sequence goes on from OX421368.1 coordinate 6,283,646, forward strand.
CGTTGAAAAAGTATCCTAACGTACCAGCCATAAAAATAATGTTAAATGGTTCGAAATATCTCAAAACTGTGGTTGCTACAGCGAAAAAAATCAAATAATATTTTATGTGCATTTAGTCACGACTCGCTGATCAAACGATAATTTATTTCTTTTATACGCAACATAATCGATAAACTGTTTAAATAGCTGCACGTACATTTAGCTTAAGGTTTTAAATTTTCTTTCTACGATATGCTATCGATTTCTGCGTTATTTCGATAGTCATTGTAGTGAAAAAAATCGATAATCGAATCGTAAAACATTTTTTTAAAAATTTATTTTCAGTTCAATTCGAAAATATTTATATATGCATACTTTAAAGATATTTCTCAATATTTTGACCAAAGAGCAAACATTGTTATATATTTTCTTCTCAGTGTAAGTCGATGTTTTGTTAAGATGTGAATAAGATGTTACGTAACTTTAGGATTATTTATAAGAATTATTTTACCTCTCTACAATTTAGTTATGGTAGCTGTTAGCAACTCGATTGTGTTCTTGTACGTTCTATTTTTTTAGGTTATTTAAATTGTGTAGGAATGCATAGGAATTGTAAAAGTTAAGGATGCCGAATGATTACCGATACATGTTGTCATTTTCTGCGCTTGGAACTCTAGGGAATGTATTATTTCGAACAATATTTATGATGTGTCTGAAGGACTTGTATCCATGGACAATAATAAATTTAAAAAAATTATATATTATTTCGATCACGAACGTTGTAATTAAGTGGGGTGAGTGTATTTTAGGCGGTATAAGTCAATTTGTGAAGTGTCCGCTACAATATTGGAACCGTGATCAAAATTCAGCGAACGTTTTTGATACACGGCGTTCTGTTGTCACAGAAAATATTTTTTCATTCCTACAAATATATTGATTTTATAGTACAACGCTCTGTGTTTATTTAAGGGCTATAGTAACATTGACTCAATCAGCGCTCCGATTATCGTGAAAGCTTGTGGATTATTTTTTTTGGAATTGCTTAGCCATATTCTTAGTTTTTATTAGCCATTAATATATTGAAAGAGGACCTGGGCCCCTATTCTATAAATCCGGAACGTAGCAACGAAGTTCGGAACATATACAGAGTACAAAAGGTATAGAGTAGCCATTAGATTAATAATATTTTCGATATAAAATACTACCAGAAAGATTAGTTTGGAAGTAAAAACGTATATGAAAAATGATTGATTTCTTAACATTATTTTTTTATAAGTGATAAAAAAAGAATTAAAAAATAAATAAAAATTCCAACATAACACATTTGCAATAATAAAACATATTCCTCTTTATAAACATATTTTGTCGACTGCTTTCATTTTAGTCACAGTATTTTTAGAAATATTATTATTGTTATGGACTTTCTATGTTACATTAGGTCTACATTTTTGAACTTCGTAGCTTCGTATCGTTTTATAGAATATGGACCCTGGATCGAATCGTAATTAGGCGAATCAGCTAGTCCACTGGCGATGTATACAATTTCTACAGAGCGGCTGACTCGCAACTGACCTCAATTTTGCAATTCCTCGCAACCTATTTGGACCAACTGCCTTGCCCTGATTGTTACACCTGGCCGATGTAACAAGCCATATTCATACCATTACAACACTAATAAATAATAATTTGCAATACTTTTTATATAATATTGCATTGTCATCGGTCCTTGATAAGTATGTCAAATTTCAATTTAATCCGACGTTGTGAAGGAGGTCAAAATCACGTTCAAAGATTCCGTTGGTTACAGACAAACCTACAAACCTACCAACATACATACATCTGAAGCTAATAAAAGCGTGTTAAAATTGTATTATTTTTTGTTTATATCTATATGTATCTGCCGCCAAGCAACATAGTGTAAGCACTGTTGAGTTTCGGTTTAAAGGACATTGAAGTCAGTGAAATTACTTGGCATTATGAGACTTAACATTGTATGTCTCGGAGTGACGAACGCAGTGCAGTGGCCATGCGGTGCTTTATTATTCAAAGTTCTGTACGCTTACCATCAGGCGAGCGACTTGTACGTCTCGTCATTCAATCAAATAAAATATTATATAAGGTCCTGTTTTAAACATAGTTTTCAGGCCAATTTCCATGACGATCCTTGATCGTATTTAACCACGAACACATGTTGATAAACGTCAAATGTTCTATACGATTTGATGTTTTTTAAACACGTTTAGTGGCTAAATATTTTTAAGAGTTGTCTATGTTGACTTTACCGGCAATAAAGGATATTAATTAAATCAAATTAAAGTCAAATTATTTAAATTTTCAGTGAACAATGTCAGTATCTCAGAATGTTTGTAGACGATTTTATTACAACATACGCAGCCGGTAGCCGAGTGGTGGCGTTTCAATGTAGAATGTACATTCGTGCATCTCAGCGGGCAGGGTGAATGTCGTCTATATTTATAATGTGTCTGTGTGATATTGTTTGAGCTAATAATACGAATAGTATTGGCGTTGTGAACTATTTCAAGCGGAAAACCGACTAACATCCGTGTCGCGTGTGGGTTACACACGATCAGTTAATACTGACAGTTATCTTACGATACCTTGTGACTTCTCAACGTTTTAGGCCGGCCACACTGGATGAGTTTTCGTGTGGATTTCTCATAGTATACGAAGGACACTTGTAGCTAAGAAATATTATGCTCTCTACTTATAAATCAGATTTGCATAGTGTACGTAAGAAATAGGATACAAAATGCGACCTTAGCAGTGCGTGCACTTAATTCGTATTCTAAGTCCTCCGTATAAAGTGTAATATTCTATGACCATATATTATATCCTACGTCCATAACTTTGTAACTATGTATGTACGTTGAATCGTACGAATACGCATCGAAGGTCCGGCCTGTCTTACGTTTAAATGATTTGAGAATCTATGAAAAATCAATACAAGTTAATCATTTTTAGGCTACTGTTTGTTACATAATAATCTTTAATGTCTTTGGACATAATGTATCTAATTAAGTGCGATGAGTGTATTTTATAAATATGATTATCTAAATATGTGAAGCAAATATCTTCTCGTAGATTCTACATCATAAGAGACATGTCCGTTAAATAGCTTCGTAATTAATTGACAATAATTATGTCAGTTACCCTCATATTTACACCCGTATTTTGATAATTTCCAATTACGAGACCAGACGTCCAATTTGATTTATCGTTTGGAGCTAGCCTAATTCATTATTTATAACAGTGGGAATTAATGCTCTTTAACTTTTATTTCGGTATAGTAAAACAATGTTTATTTGTGTGTTTCGTTTTTATTTTACATAAAGCGCGCTGCGTGAACAGTTGTATAATTACATTTTGAAGCCTCTAATCGGAGATCTCGTCAATTCCCGAAAAAAGGTCCAGGATATTGAGGAATGCTCTTTTTTGAGGAGGATTGTCGAGGAATGCTCTTTTTTCAAACACTGAATTTCAATTCTATGGCCAAGTCTCTTTTACAAGCCCACATCGCTATGTGTAGTTGCGACATTTTTACTCCAATTAAATGGCACTTACATAATTATGTGTGGCATACCGCTTACGTGTAATAAATAAAATTCGCTTGTTATAAGTCTGAAGGGTTTAAGCCAGAATTTGACAACAATGTTAATATTTTTTTAATTATCAAACGCAAGTATTTGTTTGGTTGTGTGGTGAGTCACGAGAGCGTAGTATGTACTAGTAAAAGACAATGTAAATCTACATAATAATTGTAACTATTCATCTCATTAAGCTGTTTATTATCTGTAATTTATGTGTTGCCAGTAATATGAATATATGCTGAAATTAATAAACGTCCGTGGAGAAAGGTATGGCTTTGTAATTTACGAAAACATTTGATTTTATAATTTAAATAAAATCTTTTATAACTATGATACAGCTGCAGCTATTGTGGAATATAGTTTTCTAATAATTTGATATTTTGTGCATAATAATAGTATGAGAATATTTCTGAAAACTTACTTTCTTTACATACGTTTTGCCTGCGGTAAGTTGACTTCAATTATCTTTAGACTTATTTTATATGAAGATAAAATCATAACTAAGTAAAGAGTGTAAAATATGTGCAATTCCGTAATGGAAGGCTGAAGCGGTGGAAGGTCGAGCACCATTTAACTGCGAATATAAAATACATTATTTTATAACTACACCAGTGCAGACCGCCTTGTGTTTCACCTCGGTCCATTCTTATTAAAGTTTTCATTAAAACCTCCGTTGTTTTTATGTGTATAACGAGACTTGAATTTTTAGAAGAGAGGAAGTATTATAATATATTTGTGTTACGAAAATATCGAGTAATATGGTATTACATAATAGTTTCTTATGTTTACGCGAATATTACTCATTGAAATAAATCTGATTTAAACGGATTTTATCGCGGTTTTTTTTATAAATTAAATGGGGTGAACGGGGTGTCCATCCCGTGACCACGAAGGCTGAAAAGTTTTCGAAACGTCGTGATCAAAATTAATAAAAAACCGAGATAAAATCCGTTTAAATTAATTTTATTTCAATTATATTACATTCTACTTCCTATCATAACCTACTATAATATATATCATATTACTATTACAAAATAAATGTAAAAGTTTGGATGTATCTTAGTCAATTTTGCACACAGGTAAACAATGATCTAGATTTGGACATAGGCTAGTTTTTATCCCAGAAGAGCATTTACGCGGCGGGAACCCCCAGCTAAAGCTGGTACCACATATTTGACACTTACGAGTATTGATTTCAGCATGTATTCTTGGCTCTTTCTGGTACCGATAACTACGCTGTGTATAATAGGTACGCTAAGCCCTGTGATATAGAACGATTGCACCCAATGTTTTGCAGTTACGACTAACCAATTGTGTTCTCAGGATGGTCGCACATTTGTCATCTAAACATTTTACAGATGCATACGGTGCGGATAGATGTAAGAGACTGCATAGGATTTAATTATATCTTAGAATAGGGTGCGTGTTTAAACAAATACGTACAACTATTCTACCCCTGTTTTGCCTGAATAGGCATAAAATTACTCTAGACCAGTGTTTCCCAAACTTTTTTAGGCCATGCACCACCTCAACATTTCTAAAATTGTTATGCCCCCGATACATAATTTTTAACCTTTAGAAATTGTCACCGATATCTAGCATTGCATTTAAATAACACAAAGCGAAAGGGTTACTGTCCTGTCGAGTCCATTTTTAAATTGCCCCCTTGTGGGGCGTGGACCCCACGTTGGGAAACACTGCTCTAGACCTAATGTCAAATACATTGCAGTACAAATTCAACAGCGACTACCGAGTGACATTGAGTCCCTCGAAGGTCGATGAATTATGCCAACTAAAATGACTGACGCCTACTATGGTGACTGCTGACAAATGTGCGACAACACTATATCTGATACAAAAATGACAAATGTAACGCTTTATTGTTTTTTATCGAAGATATAAATATGGTTGTTCATTAGGCACGTGTATATAGTATATCGTAGGCTCTGTGGATGAATTATAAACTATGGGTGCGCGCCATACGATAAGTTAGCCATAAAGTAGAAGTGTGTAAATATTACTGTCGTGGCATGATAATAACATAGATACACTATTGTAATTATACTTGTTGTACGTTTATTGTACCCTCCACACCGCCGCGCCGCGCCCATGCGCTATCGATGTTTTGTACCAAGATTTGGTATTTAGTTTTTTTAAGTTCCCGACTGAACCAAATTATAGTACTGTATTATGTTGTGTTTACGATCATCAAATAATAAAACAAGCGAAACTACTCCAGTTTTATTTCTCCTCGCCCACAATCCCGCATAGACTAAACTATCGATATTGCATAAGTGTGATAAAAACGGAAACATATTTACGTCGGCGCACGGTTAGATACAAACTATGTGGAAAGAACTCGGTAAGTAACGTGGAGCCAATTAACGCGCGCCTCGACGCACAAAAACTGAATAGCTTTCGTGCGATGCTGTTCAATATTTCCGAATACGGCGTGTATAGGCAGACATGTCTATTAAATGCCAGTGCCGGCAGCCAGTCGAGGCGTGCAGGAAGCTCGAATGGTCGAATTTGCATTTATGTCATTAGGCCGCATCCGCCGGCCGGGCGAGTAGTGAGCGCGGGAAGTATCAACGTACGATGCACCCCGCCGTGACTCGTGACAATTGTGTCTGCACCTCACTGATCTGTAGAACATGGATCTAATAGATAGCGCAAGTGCTACTCTATTTCTACTCTATACTCCGCAATTCAGTCGATTTATCAGATGTTCCGCACGTGTTACAAGTCTGTACTCGATGTTACCGCTATATGACGTCAACCCAACACGCGAAAATGCTGTTGCGAGGATACCTAACCCATATATTGTATATATTTTTATTCTAAACTGGTGAAAAAAATGCCATAATGGTCCGTTCCGGCGAGTCGTTAATGTCTCGTTTATGTGTCTATCTATCTAATAATGTCAAGCCGTTTAATTTTCAAGTCGAGAGATACAATGTCTTTGCCGACGATTGCCATTACATTAGGACTACACTGTACTTACTTGCAGTCACTTCATCGTACCAAGATAAAAAAGCCCGGTTACGATTGTAAAAACTCAAAGGTGTTTCAAGAGTGTTTTACATCTCTAAATTGCTCTTGTGATGTTACAACAGGTAATAAAAATGTAACAAGATTGGTTTCATGCATATTGAAGTACAGCGGCATCTATTTAGTTATGTCTGTGGTCTGGTTACTGTTTTAGCTTCACTCAACATACACACACAAGGGACTACGAACTTTTTTGGTTCAAGGTCTACAAGAGTCGTGCCGAGCCAGCAAATCACGTGACATTACAAAAAGCAGTTCGCCCCGAGTTCGAAATTTGATTCATGTGCCCAGCGAATGTCTTGGACGCCACCTATCTAGATTTTTCTAACTGTATTTTCATGGCTCGAGGGAGTATAAATCTTAATGCTACCTACCTATTGAGTTTTTGAATAGTTACGTTATTTTCTGATATTTTAGAATTTTGAGTTTTATTAAATATGTGTGTAGGTTTATTTAAAGGTATTATTTTAAAAACAAACTCTTATAGCTATCAAGCAAAACGATCGACCGTAACATTATGATCACAATGAGTTCATTACATCTCAATCAAGTGGCTCTAGAGGATGTGATATTAAACCTAATCACCCAATAAAATCTCGTTCGAGGTCTCCTTTGTCAGTTGAATCAAGTATCATTTCTTATAGGTTAAATGGATCTGTTGTAGATGAATTGTCGCTAACTAGAGACTACAGCCAATTGAAAGCTCGCAGCCTGAGGACAAGTTTTGTTTGTTTTGAGAGCACTGTAGTTGATCTCGCTCTGCTGTATGATTTTCGAACGAATTGATGTCAACAGATATTATACAATCGACGTATGTAGGTACGTAATTGAGACATCATCAAGAGTCACGGTTGTGATCATTGACATTTTGATAAATTGGATGGCTCTATTCTACGATATACGTAAGAAACACGTATGTATTTTAGTCATATTTCAAATGCGGCTTTTGGGATGGATTCCTTTTAAAATAAGTAAAAAATATAGCATAAACCATCAGTGTTAAGACAGATCCTAAGCTATTCACTAATTAAAATTGAACCTGTTTTAAATTTTTAAGTTTTATTAAGATAACGCTTATATATCCAGAAGGGTAAGCAGGGTTGAAATTAAGTGCGTTCACTGTTTGTTGTGCTTATTTCCGACCCATAATATGATAGAGGGACCACAAATTGCACTTCTAAGGAACTCTATGTTTTTCAAATCTATTAAAATTTTGATTACCTGTTCTGGAGTACCTCATCGGTTTCATAAGCTAACTACGCTACTAACTAAGGCGTTACTTTACGAAACTAGTGTTTTAACTAAGCAGTGCTAAGAAAGTTTATAAGTAAGAACGTTAATGTCCATATAATTTATATCAAGAATCTAAACTCTAAATTTAATTTATTATACCTCGCTTATCAGTCTCGGCTGGCGAAAAAATATCCTCATAAATAAACGAATCGTTTGTTTATAAACATTGTTCCATCGATAACAACATACGAAATAATTCAAATACGAGTTCCGTTCAATGTTCATAATAGGAAATTCAAAACGTCTCCATTCGTCAGATAGCATCGAAAACATAACGATCGTGTTTCCCGGTAAGTGGTGTTGGCCGTCGTGTTGGTGCGTCCCGTCATCGCATCGCATTAAGATGCACCCGTGAACGTTTCCGAACGGACTCGTCTCGAATTACCGCCAAATGTCGGTTTCCGTGAATTTTTATTTTCAGAATGAACAACAAATTCTATTCTTCCAACTGTAAGTTGTAATCGCCAGGCTTGTTCTTACTAGATAATCTAAACAAATATCTATTCACTTTTCAATTGTATAATGTTTTTATAAAGAATTCACCCTACAGTTATGGGATGCAAATGAGCTCCTAGAAACCTGGGTGCAGTACTAGTTACACCTCTGCTTACCGCTTCCTGTATGTATGTCTGTTTGTGTTTCTGGTATATGAACGTAGTAATATTGTGTACTCTGTGGAATAAGGCTAGGGATTACGCTTTGGTCAATGATTAAATGGATGACAAAATGACAAAGTGGATGAAAGTTATCAGTTTTTAAGCTTTGTTAAAACTTATTTTATTTTCAGTGTTAAGTACAGCTGTGGTATATAAAATCCAACTCAATATAACAATCGCCACGACTGAGCCACGGTAATTGACTGAACTGTTATCCGTTGAGGAGTTTAATTTTTTTACTTCGTACTTCATTATTGGTTCTTAACTAATTAAATTTATATGGATCTACATCGCATCTAAACTCTATCGAATGAATTTTTTTTCCGACAAGATCGGTCCACAATTGGTGGAGAAATTGCGAATAAAAATGTAATAAAATATAACGAATATAAATTGTATATGTAGAAAAAACAACTTGCCGAATCGAGAATCTCCTTTTTTGAAGTCGGTTAAAATCACACGTTAATTAAGTAGGTATAGATCCTAAATATTAAGTTACATTGAGCTATTAATGTTATGCAGGTGCTTAAACTTAATATAAAATATGCGATTATTTAATGCGAGTATCTCCATCCTTAATAACGATAAAACGTCCAAATCAATTAATCGGCAACATTTTCTGAGATCTGATTTATGGGCATATTTTTTTTACTGTGAGAATGCTGTACATTCTTTACTGTGTAATATTTGTTAACCGGTAACCAAGTCGTAGAAACAAACATATTATAAAACCAATTCTCATTACCACATTCGAACTAATTCAATCACAATTCAGTCATGAAAACCAAACTCAAAACAGATTTGAAGATAAGAAGTTTACATCAACCGATGTGGGGCACACAGATTACTGTTCAATCATTTAGAACGATACAAAGAGATTGGTGAAGCTTAAATGCTTTTCACGAGTCTCGTACCGACCGCCGTCTTATTCTTTGTCTCAACATTCTGCTTCTTGTAATGATCCCTATTGTAATCGTTATCGCAGCCGCCAGTTATCTTCCGGGCGGCTCACCAAATTATAGTTATTATACCCGCGTCTCAGGGTACACCGTGTATAACGAGCCTTTGTTTTGTTACTGATAAAGGACTGCTATCAAAATTAGAGGAGACGCGGGAGAGAACTTATACCATAAATGTAACATCGCCGGTCTGGTTACATTACGTTATCTTTTAAGTCATTTTTGAACTTTTGGAAGCTCATTCGGCTTTAGATATGTGGTATCCTTTATTACGATACATTTCATCGACCTGATAACCAAATGCTTTGTTTAGTTTAAGGTGTGATGAGACACATGTATGGAATGTTACTTTCATAATTCATTAAAAAGTAAGTAAAATAATGTATTAAACTAGAATGGAAATTTGATAAGACATGGTGTGACAACGCGGTATCATCAGCATAGTAAGCTGTGATACCATAGATCCCATATATAGAGTGTGGTGCCTATAGGACTATAGGTAAATATCCATAATCGCAACCGAAATACTACGGTGTATGATAGGGGAGTACGCCCACAGAATACCTACTGTCCGTATACCCACGTATACTGGCATAGAGCACTAGAATAACACAGTGTTTTTAAATGAAGAGGTAGGTATTTTTATATTATGTAAATAACTTTTTGGCGTTTATTATCCTAACTGACTGACTAATTCATCTACGGAGATTAAACCGCTGGGGATACAAAGTTGAAATTCTGGCTGTTGATATCATTTATGTTGCAAGCATCCATTAAGGAAGGATTTTTGGAAATTTCATTTCAAAAGTAAGGGATGAAATGTTGTATGGAAGTATGACGGTCCAGAATTTCACACAGGCGGAGCCGCGACCAAATGTTAGTTGCGTAATAGAAGAAGCAAAGGGAAAATGATTCATCTGATGGTAACTGATTATTGTTTCCTATGAATACACACATTAAGAATAGTTTAAGACATTAGGAAAGCAATACAGAGGGGTGTACATGCGCAAATAATAATTCTGCTGGGATGAAGTTAGCCCTTCCTCTCGCCCTCTTCTTATTTTTCTTTCTATCTTTGCTCTCTGAAAACATTAGCTTTAACGACGCTTGTGACTAACGACCGACCAACTAATTTTGTTAGTTGTTGCGGGGTATCCGACAATCTCGTGGACTGCACGAAACCCAATAGCAAAACCAATATCCATAAGTTCAGACCTGTTATTCCTGTTATTCCTATGTGTTGGGTATTGTGTGAAAATAAACTTACTTTTTATTATTACTTTATAGTAATTTCTGATAAAATAATCAATTAAATTAAATCAAGTGACGCCATTACCACGTACTTTTTACACACAAAGTTACTTATCCTAGAGATGGAACATGCCCATAAAGATGTACATTGCTTTATAGCTCAACATTATGATTGTTTAATAATGTAAATTGAGCTGCTATGTTTCCAATTAAATATGGTGAAACCTTTATGGTCTCAATAATCATTAAGTAAAAACTATTGGAAGGGACAACGCTAGAGTTTCTTGCCCATTTTTATTTAGCGAAATAGCCTTCCGGACAGACGATAGAGTTCTTGATGGAAACGTAAGCAACGTGTAACATTTTATTGATTCCATCATTATTTTGAATACATATAATTTAATTGTACTGTACTAATATCGTTCATTCATAGACCCGACTTAATTTATCCAATAAGTGAATGCTTGGTAAACTTCGAAATAAACTCACCAAAGTCAACGTAAGAAGTTTCTTTTCACGTAGTTCATTCTTTTAAAAGCTACTCGTCAAGGAAGAAATGAAAGTAAACATTTGCGAATCGCGTAAATAGCCTGAACCACAAACGAAAATACATACGGCCTTATTACAAAACCGATACTAAGTTTTATATAATCAACTCGTTCGTATGGGTTGACATGGTAATCAGTTGCTGTAAACCCAGTTCAACGATAGTCTATGTTTTATAATTAGGCCAACGATAGTCTATGTTTTATAATTAGGCCGACAGAAAAACCACCCGAGTTACGATGCTAAGAATACACTAGCATCTTGAACCGACTCACTTCGCGGTTATAAATCACAATATTTACAGTCAACAAGTAATTCACAACTGTCTCGACTCACGGACGGAACTAGACTACCTTTTAAATGGAAATACGTCATCTTATATAGATTTCATTCTCCCCACTTCGAAAGTGGAATTACTTGGTGAATAATACAAACCACCCTCAAATTATCAATATGACTGGCGGTACCGACAATTGACGCAGAATAACGCTATTTCATTAAAATATTTATTAAACGTCGGTTGTCCAATCATTATCTTATTTTAATAAGAATTATAAAAACTACTTTTACCCACAAAAAAACTAACGAACCGGAACTGCGAGTATGTCATATGTTATATGACTCAGAATCCCTAAATTTTCCTTTATCAATTTTATCCGGTAAAGATTGCTCCGCTCGACAAAGCAATATCACCCATCGATGTAACAAGTCTATCTCTTTGTAGCATTATAGTCGCTGTAGACAGCGATAGTGACGTAATAACTAGAGATGACGGGCGGTTAGAGACTCATTAATCCCATGCAACGGTCTAAGGAACAGGGAACAAAGGGATATTGTTTAAAGAGTGCGGGAAGGGCCATCGGCGCAACTATCGGGGTTTACACCACGCCTCGCCGCGCCGCTCCGAGAAACATGATTCTACAACGCAGTGTCTCGAATACGATCCTCGATAAAGCTCACTGAAACCGTTTCAATTTACAGGACTTGACGTTTATTGAAAGAGAGTGGAAACTTCGCACAACTCAGCATGAGATGTGATACCAATATGCAAGGTTCGTGTCTTTATTTTTGTTTTTAGATGGCACGATCATTTGCCTTTAGTATTTTTTGAAATGAAAACTTCAACTTCTTCGTGAGTGGAGTGGAGTGGAGTGGAGTGGAGGGGAGTTGTGTTAAAACGGAGTTGTGCCTGGACGCATTGCCTGCAAGATTTGAAGAGAAATGAATACTAGGTCATTGGTCCTCATGGGTCACCTCACCTCTCATGGGTTGAACCTCATCCCTTCAAAATCTTAAATAAAGCATAAACTCTTGAGAAACCGAGCAATATTTCCAAGAAACGCAAAAGGTATAAAACAGCTAATTGATTAGAGACCAATGTGAATTAATGGAAAATAATATAAAAGTAGTTTATGAGTTGATCGAGCTCGCGACCCGGCCAGGTCGGTGCCCTATGTCGCAAGCTGGCAGGTGGAAGTTCTCACAGTAACTCTTGGGCATTGGTGATGCCAGGAAAGTTGAGTCATTAGCGTGCATTGAGATTTGAAGAGGTTATCAACCGAGCATGGCTTTTGCGTCTAACATTATAACGAGAATATTATTGTGTGTAATTTAACATCAATCCGAGTTTTCACTCAAAGTGACTTCAAAAACAATGTCGATCGCAATACAGCTTAACTAACTAACTTTAACTTTTACTTTTTTGTACTAACTTTAACTAAATAAATGTATTAAACTAAACAAATATTTTAGTTAAATAATGTAATATATTGTATTTAACTAAATAAATGTATTCACTCTAATAAATAAATAAATTATTATTATTATTGTATTTCAAACAAAGATTATTAATAGATTACAATAATTTGCCAGGGATGTGAATTTGTACCCGATATGACTATAAGATTGATACCTATCACATATACTTCAAGACACCATTGGACGGAAGTAAGCTCAGAGAACCGTGAGTGAACTACATACTTGTTTTGCGCCTTTGCCCATTTATTCGCTTATAAACAAACACGTGAGCTTCTGTAATATGTTTAGATGCTTATCTGTAATTTCATGTATATGAAATAACTGCAAAAAATGCGAATAGAGTAAAATAAAAATGGATACATACTTACGTGGTGGGAGCCCTGCCGCGTCGTAACTATAAACATTACCTCACAACGACAAAAACAAACCTTACGTCTATTTCAACCGTAATTGATTAACTATTGCTTCGGATTAACCGGAATAAACAGTAAAAGTTAAGTAGTATCATTTATTAATATGCTTAATGAAATATAAGTGGACGCCATTACTATACACGGGTAATTAAGTAGATAATATTTATGATAATAATTATCTGCATTTGTTTGGTGTAGAGCGCCCGCGTTATGACAGCTAGTGGACCTCCCACATTGATACTAATGGAATGTTCAAGGCAGCTCTAGCGTCTTTCAAACCATAGTATATATTTTTTTATCTATTGTTATCTTTATAGCATAGACCGGTAAATGAACAGGTGGGTCTCCTGATGGTAAGTGATCTCCACCGGCCATGAAAGCCCACAATACCAGAAGAATCATGGACGCATTGCCGACCTTTTTTTTTTGTTGATTGAATGTCGAGACGAGCAAGCCGTTCGCCTGATGGTAAGCGCCACGCCTGCCCATAAACAGAAGCAACTCCACACAGAACTTTGAATTACAAAGCACTGGATTTGGGTGATTCTTTTTGTATTCGACACCTTGTGACTACAAGGCCCAAAGGACAAAAAAGGCCCAAGAGACTTCTTGGGCCTTTTTTTAAAGGGAGAAGGATCAGATTGTTTCTTGTCAGCACTTTCTTTTTTTTACATTATGGCCTAGCAAGTACGAGGCTGCAAGCATATCGGGGTTCAGCGGCATCACGGTGCACTAGTTTTGTGAGAAATAGCAATCAACAGACTTAGCTCAGCCATTATCCTAGGATCGTGTGTTTCGATTTTAGCTATCAAAAGTTTACCTTGTTTAAGCTTACATGTAGTTCCAGCGATAAAGGCCTCATTTTAAAATACAGTCATATCAGTATAAGTACATTTCCATCAGTCTATTACTGAAAATCACGTTATTATCAAGAATTAATGTCTATAAAAAGAATCAACGATGCATAAAAGTACTCACCTTTTATTAACAAACATTTCAGTTCCTATCATCGTATCTATAAAATTTTATTTGGAACTTACACAGCACTGTTAAATGCATTCAACGATTCATTTTCGATCAGTCGACACCATTCCGGCTACAAAACGCTAAATAACAAATATTTAAAACAGATTAGATATTATAGTACCTAACGAACTATTACGTATGAGAGCTACGATAAGAGAGAACGGACGAGTCTATAGCGGTAAATTCATTTTTATTAAAAGGCGCTGCGTTAATAAATTGACTATAAATTTTGAGCAGGTGTTTATATTGGAAACGAGAGATAACAACGCACTTCAACCGGAATAATTGTAGATGTGCTTATGTGTTTTACATAATTTTGAATGGGTATCACTTGCTGATAGTATTTTTATGTACGTGGGATCATCCGGGTTACATTTTTATAGCATTTTGACATGCAGTTTGTGTCAGGAAAAATGAAATGTAAAAGAAAACACCAACACCAACATCTGTGCTCTTCTTCTTTCTACCTAGCGTTATCCCGGCTTATGTGCCAGGGTCTGCGTTCCGACTTAAACGCTTCCAGTTCGCCAGATCTTGAGCATCCTCTGTAGTGAGACCATTGGCTCTCATGTCTCCCTCCAATACGTCAAGCCAACGCTTTTTGGGCCGTCCACTGGATCTGCGACCGGCGTACTCCTGCGGTTTCCTCAAGACAGACATTTGTGCTCTATCTTAATTTTATTTGAAGTCGCAACTACTCGAACTTCTAAATAATAGTTTAGGTATTCGTTGAATCGATTTTTCTTTGATCACGTTAAATTCGGTTAAGATTATGGCACTGCGTATTACACTCACGACAGAAAAATATCATAGCATTTTCTGATAAAATCTAAGTAATATTACAGTATGCGGTTATGTGGCTTAACGTAAAATGAATGTAATATTTTACGTTCATAAAAATATCTCTCGTGGCTTTTTAGTCTAGATGATAGGAAATCTGTCGACATAGAGATGTCTGGATTCTATCTTACTACATGTTTTTACCCATATTTTATAATAAAAAATGGTAGTGCCACGTTGTAGTCAGATTTGTATTGTCTGAATGGGCCGGGACCACTGTCTCACATAAAATTAACGTGCAGTTTGCTGTTTGAACGAATTCAGCCTCCGGAAATGTGAGTGACATTTCACTCATTTACCATCATAAAATCCACTTGTACATACGACGCCGGCATCTACGTTAAAAACAATCACAACAATTGGCAGAATAATCAATGTACATACATTAATATATATTATATACGCACTCAATCGAGAATCTTCTCCTTTTTTAACACGCTTTTATTAGCTTCAGACGTATGTATGTTGGTATGATTGTCTGTAACAAATCTTTGAACTTGATTTTGACCTCCTTCAAAACGTCGGATTAAATTGAAATTTGGCATACCTATTAAGGACCGATGACAATGCAATATTATATTCAAAAATAAAAGGTATTGCAAATTGTGATTAATAATTATAAATAATTGTGTTGTGTGTAAAGTGTAGCGCCATTTACATACGCATAAGAATGCCAATAGATGGCGCTTTTTGATATTCGGGTTAGGAATTAAAATTATACTCTCGGGATCTTCGCTAATTATAGGGAATATCGTAGTCTCTAAGATTTATACCGAATTTCGTATTGTCAGCGTGTTTCTCATAACATCATCTCATCATCATCATCATCAATACATGTCTTATTTGTGAAAAACCTCAACCGACTACAATATATTTTTATTTTAACTAAAAAATGAAAAATAAATAATAGTTAAAAAAACTAAAAAACACGCTTTTATAGAAAGTTTAACTAAAAAATAGAAAATAAATTCGAAGAAAACAATATATTTTATTGTAAAAAAAGCGTGGGGTGCTTTTTAAGATCTTAATGATAATCTTCTACTCATATCTGTTAATACAATAATTATAACTATTGACACCATGCACCCCACGCTTTTTTTACAATAAAATATATTGTTTTCTTCAAATTTATTTTCTATTTTTTAGTTAGACTTTCTATAAAAGCGTGTTTTTTAGTTTTTTTTAATTGAAGGTTAAAAAACAATTAATACAATTGAATAGAAACGCGTAAAATATTATAACATTGGCCGTCCTTGGTGGCTTTACATTAATATAGTGATATATTGAGAATAATTCTTTATGTTCTGAAATGTTTGAACAAATTAGTATGCCGACGATGTCCCGTTAAAAGCAATTTCTGAAAGCGAATTACAGACACTAATCACGTGTATGAAAAATGAATATGAAACGAGTCGATGAACGATAAAAGATGCGGTGAAACTAATTTATATTTCATCGTGTTTTTATGTCTGATTCCCTTCGAGGCCCCGAGGAAAAAACGTAATGTGACAAATAGTATGCCCCACTCCCCCTTCTTGTATCACAAAATTTGAACCTATGTGACTGAAGCATGTTAGAAGCATGAATATAGAATTAACTAAGTCTTATGAAGGACAGTTTATTTTAGCTTTGAAGTACAAACGTGTAATGCGATAGGTATGGTTGAAAATGTTGTTAAATGTTAATCTTCACTCCTAAAGATCGGTTTCGGATAATCTACTAAATATTAATTAGTAGGATAAAATCAAGATAAAAGATATTATTGTTTAATAAATAAACTAGCTTTTCCTCGCGGCTCCGCCCGCGTGATCTGCTTTTTCCGGGATAAAAAGTAGCCATGTTCATCAGGGATAATGTAGGATTCTAATGGTGACAGAATTTTTAAAATCGGTCCAGTAGTTTTTAAGTTTATTCGTTGCTTACAAATCTATACCCTTTATAACATTAGTTTAGATGAATGGGTATAGAAATTTTAAGAAATTGAATAAGTCATTTGAAATAAGTTATTGCCTCTACAAAAGTATGGTAAGTATCTAAAAAAAAAAAACAAAATAAATGTGCCGAATTGCGAACCTCCTCTTTTGAAGTCCGTTAAAAAATTTAAAGCGTTTTCATCGCTCGAGAGCGACGAGACAAAGCCCGCCATAAAGACACGGCGCTGTATGCAGATTATAGTTCGATATTGGCGGTAACATGGTGTTGTTTGTATGCACTGCCAAATATGCGCATAGCTTCGCTCCCACGATGCAAAAATGCAAATGTGATAGAGTGCAAATGAGCAGCGCATGCGTGGCCTGCGAACGAGGGCCATTGTATCCCGGACGCATCACTATCTCCCGTCCCATTGTCGTCCGGCTACTTTATGAGGGGTTGTCAAAGTACTATTGTTGGCTCATTTATTCAGTTATATGCACCGATCGTATGCGTCGCGTTCACTCATTCATGCTGTGCTACGAAGGTCAAAAACTCGCTACCGTATCTGCGACGTGGTTTTCAAGCAATTTTAATAATTCAATGCATATGTGCTGTCGTGAATGTGAAGTATTGACAAAGTTGATGCACGGAAATGACTGATTGCGTTTTGCATTTTACAAAGATCCAATCTTGATCAATACACGTGAAAGAAACCATTGTCTTTTTATACTTTTACTGTAAACATTATCCTTTGCAACCTTATATTATTCCGGATGAGGTCAGCCTTCTTCCTGTCTGTCCACCGTGCCTGTTTTTAAGTGATCATATTGAGCTAGTTCGACAATTTCTGAAGACAATATAATCTAATATAAAACGTCATAAGATCCATAGCATAAACTTTTCATCATTAATAATCGTCTCGTTGTTCGAAAGTAAGATAGGAATCGAGTTTTTAAAAAAAATATTTTGCCCGGGATTGAATTCCCGAGCAGACTGACAAACCTACAAACTTTAACTTTCTCTTATTTGTAGAACAAGTAACATTAGTTTAGCATAAGCTAAACAATAAATATTATCGTATAGTTAACAGGTGCTACGGTTTATTTTTGTACCGTATTAACAATAGATATTAATGCTTTAAGTTTTGTACAACACCGTCTAAGAATTCGTTCCAAATCTTCAAACGAGATGTAGCTGCAAAATAAACTTAATATCGAAGAATAATGGTACAAACATTCGTAACGGAGTTATAATTGCTGTTTCGGGTTCAGTGAAGCTATTAAAGTAACCATTAACGTCTCAAAATGCTTAATTGACGAATATAAATAAGGCAAATGATCTTGAGTTTGCATAACACAAAAATATGGTTGAAAGTGGTGCTTATTGTTTTGGCAATAATAAGTTTAATTGTACAAAAAACCTGTGTAAAGATAATTAATATTCTTTATCGAAGGATAAATGACCATCTAGCACAAAGTTTTGGGGAGCTGATAAGAACGAAGACCGATTTTTGAAAATGAGATTTGTAAATGTAGCACTGAATATTCTAAAAATGATTTGTGTATTTAGGTGTGATTTATTAGATCTATATCTAATTGTGATGGATGGTCGGATAATAGTTTTGCAAAGGCATTTGAGGTAACACTGATAATATCTAATTACGATTACAAAACAAGGTAGTAGGTCCCTCGTATGCGAGAGGCCGTCTGGGCTGGTCCACTGCTTTGTCTATTTCTGCCGCCAAGCAACAGTGTGTAAGCACTGTTGTGTTTCGGTTTGAAGGACATTGAAGCCAGTGAAATTACTGACCATTCTGAGACTTAACATCTTATGTCTCAGGGTGACGAACGCAGTTTAGTGCCATGCAATTAGTAATTAGTAATTCAACGTTCTGTGTGGTGTTGCTTCTGTTTGTGGGCAGGCTTGGCGCTTACCATCAGAGAAGCGCCTTGCTTGTCTCATCATTCAATCAAATAAAAGAAAAAAAATGTGTATTAGAAAAAAATATCCATTTACGAGTAAACTGTGGAAGGGCAATAAGTTTCTGTACGAGTACTTTATGGTGTAAGTTATTACCAACACATTAATATCATTTTTCTTTTTCCACAAGTAAGTAAACAAATTTCAATAAAACAGGTATGGTTTTATGGCTCCGATAAAATTTTATTGTTCTATAAACCATGCGTAATCGAAAAGGTGAGTGGAGAAAAACACGAAAATAATATTATTTTTGTTTACAAAGACGTTAGTGACAATTTTATGTGCGTAAAGTTTTATAAATGGTACAGGCTGGCTATTCATTTTCTTGTCTATGTCTAATAGAAACAGTGTGCCTACTTCTTTGCTTGTATACCTTTACTTTAAGACTTTATGAAATATATTTCGACATCGAGTTATTCGCCGCCACTCAGACGCGTCGTGTGTCTATATTGTTGCCCTAGTATTGCCAGGAATACATCATACATTACCAATACTTCATTCTCGTAGCTCGTCATAGGGCCTTTGTGTTGACTAATTTCATCAATTTATTTTATATTATTATTGATATATTGTGACGCATTAGTTATTCGTCATAAACTTTACTTATTTAGACAGCGATAATTCTGCCAATTTTTTTCTTTAGTGAGTATAATG
The DNA here is from genome assembly GCA_949126905.1 of Amorpha juglandis. Lineage (NCBI taxonomy): Eukaryota > Metazoa > Arthropoda > Insecta > Lepidoptera > Sphingidae > Amorpha > Amorpha juglandis. The sequence goes on from OX421368.1 coordinate 6,303,574, forward strand.
TACTTTCGTATCAACTCGGGATATAATAATCCTGCCAGTTTAGATAAACCTCATTGCGCCCTAAACGAACACATTATATAATTCGAAATTATGCTACACCGTTTACTTGAAGAGAATTTAAATGAGGAGTATTAGCGGCAAAACGTCGTATTTAGAGTTTTGACTTTAGCAATCCTGAAACCTGGAATTCAAGCTTATATGAAAGCGGAAACTCATCGATCTAAAGATAAAAAACAAAATTGACAATTAGTCTGAATGAAACACTTGTATATTTAGTTTTTATTTCTTATATATCAAAAATTCTTATGTACCAGTACACTCATAGGTGTACTGGTTCATTAATAAAATAAAATAACCCCATGAAAAAAAGAAATACAGACATAAAATATAGTTTTAATTTATTTACTACAAAATGTGTCTCATTATTTTATAATGACAACCCCGGTAGTGGCGTCAGAACTCAGCGGCGCGCCATTCATTCCTGACGTGGAAAGCCTCTTTGCCTTGTAAGTTGTAAATACATAAGTAAAAACTAGAACTTGGCTATTAATGCTATTACGCTTGGCACACTAACAAGGCTTCCTGCTTAAGACTGTTCCACTGTTAATGAGGTATTATTTGCAATTAAAACATTTATAAAGTGGCAATGGAACTGTTAAAAAGTTAAATTGAGAGAGTGAAATTGAGCGTTTTATGCGACGCTGATTCCGCGTTAAGGGCAACTTGATACTCAGTGGAGACTTTAAAATTGATAAAATCTCTGTCATTCTTTATTTAGATAATCACGGCCAATAACTCCGCAATAAAATATGTCACAGTCGATACCAAATAAATTGCTTTAAAAAAAGAAAGGTTGTTTAAAATGCACACCTTTAAAATGCGTGATTAATCAATTAATGCAATAGTTATCACATTATCTACACTTTGTTTTAAATTTTAATTGTCAATACTATTTTACAGATGCAAAGGTTTGATCAGTTTGCTTTGGTTGGCTTTTATTCATAATAATAACTACACCTAACAGTAACATACGTATTTCTCCTAACCTGGATCGTGATATAAGGAACTACGAGTGACTTGCGGTCCCATAACACCTAGATCCAAAACCAATATTTGTGGATCTCACAAACATTTGTGAAGCTCGGTACGGGAATCGAATCACAGTTGGCCAGCTGCGCCACGGAGGCTATCTTTGACCACTTCAAGGAGCTCTTTATCTAGAAAAAATAAATAACAATCCAGAAATAGTTGAAGCCTATAAAAACACTTCAAATATATTGTCACTTTTTTTTCGAATAAAAAGCGGACTCACATATTTTACTCCCTTACCTATTCAACTTTTTTCTAAATGTATCCCAAGAATTCTCAGTCAACGATATAGGTTACGGGTTAAAATTAGACTAGTCACTCCAATAACCGCTAGGGTTTGCGCTCGGTGATTGTTTTGCTATTGGCATTCTCCAAATATAGATGTAGAGTTTGAAAAATATAAATAATACTCCTCAATATATAGTTTAAGTTCTCATACGTATGTATTTTTGAATCGGTGCTATTGTAGTGTAATGTTCAATGATTGATACTATGAACTCAAATATGTTTGTTTATTTTTGTTTAGATCTGTGAGTCGGCTTTTTTACTAAACTCTATGGGATATATAAAGAAAGTGGAATGCTCCAGATGACAATAGCTTGTTAAAATAAAACCCATTTTTCCCCCTACAACCTTGGTGGAAGACCTGTCGAACTTGTTCCAATATCCGCCCAATATAATTAATCGTTCCTTGACAGACTTTATTACTACAGAAAACACGTGCGCTGCAAATAAATCATCATTTGGGAAAGATGGCCTCGCTATTTGCTCGATATTTGCCCCGAATAGAGTATTTAAGCTCCAGAATACTGATAGAAATTTGGATTACCAATACGACCTTGTATTTTTTCATAATAAATCACCAATCAGTACTTTCCTAACAATTCTTGTCGCAAGTTATATTAGTTTGAACGCTTATTTATGGAGTTCTTTGATAAAGTTTTGTCTCTTTTGTTATGGGTAATTAGTGTTGGTATTATCACAGTATAATTATCTACAGTATTCCATCTTCATAGAAAAGGATGAATCGCGAGCTATGCCCACGTGACTCGATATACGTGTGCGTTCAGTGTGCAGACAGTCCCGACTGTGCCGCAGTGACGAACGGACGGTGTGTTTTTTTTAACAATAACCACGCAATTTTTTCACTAAAAATAAGATCAAGTACATATTTATAATGACGAGTATTGTATGTATTGTGCTGTTTTTGGTTGTATGAATTCGTCAATAACGCATCCAGGGATAACTTTTTTTACATTACCTGGAAACTGTGAAAGGTAAGACTATAAAATAATTTTACTTACTAGTAGGTAGGTACATAATGTATGTTTTTTTAATGGATAAGTATTTCTTTTTAACTCCCGAAAATAAATGTCTGAATTAATAAATAAAGTAAATAGATTAAATGAAAGTGATGGGCACGAGTGAAATAGGTAGTTATAACACGCAGAAATCAACTTGGCACCTCAGTGGAATGCGCGTCCCCTCCCGCCACACCCCACCGCCTACCGCTCTCGCCCTCGACGCGTCATTACGGTCAGTAAATTAAATACTACCGTTACGCACGCGCCTCCTTCGTGTTTTTTTCGTTGTTATTGTTATTTTTATGGATATAGAACTGTTACCAAAAAATATATCTACATTTAACCCCCTTATTGATAAACGCTGAATAGGTATCTATTGATTAATTATTATATGTTTAGCGTCAATCACACATTAATTGTCATCTGTGAGAGTGAGAATGAGACAAAACATATTTTAGTAACCAATTTAGTAGGTACACACGCGAACCCACGCCCATGAACTTCGCTTGAAAACGTGCCCATCCACATTCGCAGTCACAATCACTTGTATTGATAGGTCTCATAAGGGTACTTGAATTTTTTATGCAGTAGTACATTCCTATGACGTCATTACACCGAGGTGCCTAGTTAACTTCTGCGTGTTGTATAGGCTGTTGATGCGGTACGGTAGGTACGCTTGTGTTATGGCAACTTAAAAGGTACTTTTTATTACTTAGTTGTTGTCGTTATTTAGAATGGGTGTAATGCTCTAACTGAATCCATAAAAAAGTATTTTATAATCACAAAACTAAATGGAATCACAAAGTAGGCAAATGTAATTAAAATGCTGGAGGCGGGCAGCCCTATCGCATGTTTACGTACCGCGCGGCTGTAGGCATTTATTTCTAAAATTCAGCTGAGTTACAATACAGTACAGTGGTATTATATAGTAAGTCTTTGTAAAGGTTGGTTATTATAAACGAACGAAGTATTATGAATATTAATAACTACAAAAAATAATATTATACATGTGACAGTTTGGATGTAAGTATGTCAGTATGTGTATTTGGATATGTGTTAATCAATTACGCCTTCACGGCTGAACAGATTTGGATTTTGAAATTTACCACACAACATCAAATTATTTGTTGAATGCATAATATTTTACAGTATAGTATTTAGATTCTATCAAAACTCCATAAATTGGAAGGCTGTTTCGCTCAAAAAGAACGGGAAAGAAAATCTACCGTAGCTCTTTTCAAAACTAGTTTACGATTATTATTAAGCATATAGGTTTTACAACATTTAATAGGAATTAGAGCACCGCAATTTTAGTGTTGGGTTAGCTTGCGTGATCTCCATAAACATGACGAATTAGTTAACATCATAATAAAAGAGTGTAAAGAAACATTAAATATCGGACCGAGTAGACCAGTCCACACAAGGGGTACCCGTTCACGAATATGACGCATATGTCAGCCATCTCCCTCCTCAACCATGTTACAAGGAAGTTACCGACACAGGTAGACTATGACATAAATTAGGACATAGGTTACTTTTTGTCCTTGAAAAAGACATTCATGCGGGTGGAGCGACCGAAAGCTATCTAAAAATTAAGTAAAACAATTTAAAGGGTTGCTAAACAAACTAAATTATTACACTCAATATTATAGCTTTACCTCACGCACAGGAAAGTGTTTTACCTTTAATATAGGCTATTATCCTCTACAAGCTTGTATTTTACAAATTCCATCAGTTTGATAAAACAGAGCATAACACCCAAGTACCCAGTGCATCGTGTAGCGACCCTTAAATGGTGCCGCGCCACGCAACGTTTGCGGATATAATTAAAATCGTGCAATTATTAACCGCACTTCGATCGAGATAAGCCTCGAACATGTATAAAAATAAATTTTATGGTTTTCGCTAGGGATGTTTCAAACAAGTGTTGGATTTTATTGTTCAAGAAAATTGGTTAAAATCGTGGAAAATCATTGTATGATATGATATGTGTAGGCTTCGTCCCTTAAAGTAAGTTCTAGAGTTAGAGTTGTCAGTTTGTTAACCAACTGGATATTTAGCATCTTCTGGGAGTAACGGTATAAAGCATGGATAAATTTTATATTTTAGCCATCCTTTTTTAAATTAATACATTTAAAAAAGGATCAAGGGCAGGTTTTTTAATGATATATGCCGACAAACGAGCAAGTAGGTCACCTAATGGTAAGTGATCTCGGGTATTATTAACCAACTGCACCAATTACCTGATGGAATATGAAATGAAAAGCATCGTATACCGAATATAATGGAAGTGTATCATCTCTAGTTTTGTAGGGAATTTCCGATGAATCCAACCGGTGGTGGGTACCTCATTGCACGCTACAGCGGAACAGTAATTTAATATAATTTCGTTGTAGACAAGCGATAGTATATTTAAGTATTCAGTAGTATGGAAATCCCAGCAACCACAACTAAAAGGCTTTCTGTGTTACACATTGAAAACTATGAAATGTAAAGTGTATTTTAAATCTCTGTTCTTGTATGTTACCTGCCGTTTTGTATTTCCTTCGGAATATAATTTAATCGGGTCTTATAATAAATCTTTTGTAAATTCTACCATTTTAACACGCTTTTAATAGCTTCAACGTATGTTAGTATGTAGCAGAAACTTTGAACATAATTTTGACCTCCTTCAAAACGTCGGATTAAATCGAATTTTGGCATACTTATCAAGGACCGATGACAAATCAATATTTAAAAAACACGCTTTTTTTACACCCAACAGTCAGATACATAGTCCTGACCCCACAGTAAGACGAGTCTTGTGTCGTGTTACAAGAAAATTATATTTTTTTCTTCAAATTTATTAACATTTATTTTCTAATTTTTAGTTGGTATTTCTATAAAAGCATGTATTTTAGTTTTTTTTTACTATTATTTATTCTGGATACCATTGTTTCGACTTCATACGGAATTATGTTCTTACACCTTGTTGTAATAATATCCCCCAACGAAGTATTCATTTTAAGTATTTAAACCATCATGCTAACGGAAGTCACTTCAATTCTTAATCTGATTTTTAAGAGATTAAACGCCAGTGATTTCTTTATAGCCTTGTCTTCCATCATATTTTTTCTTACCTTATCTTGATGTTTGGGACGATGATTGATAATAATTAAACAACAGCAGGTGCTGCGCAGTATTTATTTATTGGTTTAATAGGTATTTGACCCCTTCTCCTAAACAAATAGGATACATTTAAAAGGTATCAGTGACTATAGTGTCAAAATCGAATGGTTAAATCCCGACAAAAAATAAGAGTGATAATTTTTTTTCTGATTGTGTCCCCGTGTGAGTGTTTATTGTTTATGGTTAGGGGGTAGGTGTGTGTGAGTTTCTGTTATTTATAGCATCGTAATGTAAATGGTTTTTAACAGTTAATTTTTTTGTACTAACATCATCAAATATCTCTAGACCTTACTAACACAAAACTAACAATTTTATCTTTCTATACATTTTCTGATTCCCATATTATTTCTTACAAGTGGCATAAACCACGCATAGCATGCGTGTAATGGTTCGCTCGCATACCTTAGAGTCTATGGCATAGATTAAAGTATACAGTAAGTATAGAGCATAGACTATAGGTTATACTTTGAATTATAATGACTTAATATTGTGTACAGTGACCCAAAGCTTAGCTTCCTGTATGAGTATGTGCTAGGACCGTTAAACTGTGTTGCTTACCTTATAAAATAGAAGATGTTTGTCCTATCATTAATAGAAACAAATACTTAGAACGACTTGCACGACAATCCTTAGTTGTATTTAATGACTGTTCTACATGTTGACATGTTGTACTGCCTGACATGTTTATAAATGTCTTTATACGATTTCATGTTTCTTTCGTCATCGGCAGTCGACCTAATACTTAGGACAGAAATGTCAAATTTAGTTTTACTTCCGTATTGTTTAACTTTACTATGAAACCTCATAGTGCCCGCGAACGCATAATGGCGATTTCTATAGATGCCGTTGTTAAGTTTTTGGCGCAAAATAAAACAGACCAATCATGTACAAGAAGTTCGACAATTATGCATTAGGTACATTAGGTACATTGCTTTCTTTGTGAATACGGGCCTATGAATATATTAGCCGTTACCTACTTAGAATTACATTATTTCTCAGAGAAGTCAAATAAGGTTATTAATGAAAATGCTAGCGATGTGTAATACACGTCCAATTGGCCTCCTATACTAATACGAGGGGTTGGGCCTTAGTTTACCATCTTAGCCTAATGTGGATTGAAAGATTTCACATACCTTCTTATGGCGAACTTCTCAAGTATAGAGGTTTTGCTGATGATATTTCCTTCAATGTTAAAATAAGCATTAATTAATAATGAATACATGTCATTTAGAAAAGACAGTACCATGATATTAGGTCTGGTTTTGAACCTGCGACTTATGTCTCGACTCCATCGTTACTATCTATCTATCGTTCGTGCTATCGTTACTCAATTGTGACTTTTTTGTTTAAATTTTGTTTTATAATTGTGTCATAATTGGCGCCTAAATAGTAAAATTGTTAGTTGGCAGAACAGAAATATGATCAATGTTACTTCCTTGTTCAATGTAATTTTAACCTAATGATAATATAAACAATTTAATAAAGACAACGACCCGCAGATAATTGCCACATTCATAATTCAATCACTCATATTAAATGAATTATGCGGGATCAATTAAAGGTTGATATGCTTATTCTATATCACACTACAGCTGTGATCAAATTTGCGTTAATATATAATTGATATTTTTATCTAACATCTATTTTCAACCGACGCAATAAGACAGTAGGTTCTCAATTTGACGTGTTTATTTATTTTTTTCTATATCATTTCCTTACCCTCATTTGCAAAAAAAGGATTTTTTAATTCGATCTTTGTCTGTAAAAATTACAACACAAAAACATTTTTTCGCTTCAGTATAATAATGGCAAGCTAGTGGAGTGTCGAAGAGTATAAAGCCTGCTAATTTAAAAATTGGTGGGCTTATAGACGAACAAAAGAAAAAAATACATTTTGTTCTCACTGGTCACTGCATATTGTGGCGGGAATTATTCAAAGTTGAATTGACTCTCATTCTTACTGGACTAGTTAAAGTTATACATTATCTCTGCCTATAATTTTACAAGATTCTGAGGATATAAACTATATCGAATAGCTAGTCAAATTAATCATCGCCTAGATAAAACATTGGGCATGTGTTGATTTTATATTGTATACCAACTAAGTAGATACTCGTCGAACTGTAACCCATAGGAAAGTGATTGCAAGATGTTAATGGGACATCATTTATTTTTGGTCTAATCCGCGAACAAAAGATTTTGTAACTATAAATTACTTATCAGGCTCCATTATGCTGGATATTTTGGACATTAATGTATTCGAAAGCAATTATAAGACAATTAAGCGCCACGATATAAGCACGTAGACGTGAGGCGTGGTCGACTGTCCGGCGCGTCATCAACAATAGAAAATCAATAAATAATACTAGCGACTTCCTAATACCTTAGTAAGTAATAACACTGCGATGTTTAAATGTTTGTGAATGTATGATGAAATTAGAAACCATGCCTGACAACTAAAATCTTAACTTCCCCCGCCTCCATCAATTTAACATTTCTATTATCAGATTAGGTAAATTAATATAACCTCGTAGGCCGCATCAACTTGAAAAAAAGACACGTATGACGTGCCTCGTAAATAAAATTTTACTATTTTCTCATCTAGGTCTTAGAAGAAACTCAGACTAAATAAGGCTTTAGTTTGCTGGAGGGTAGTGTGTTCCTCCTGGAATTCTAGCGGTGATTATGTTTATTATTAGGTTATTAATCGATAATTATAATTCGGCATAGTCGTAAAAGGCATGTCCGGAAAAATGAGAACATTTACAAAGAAATTCCAACGTGTACCCAGCAAATTCCTTTATAGTATTTGATGAATAGAATTAACCAATGTCCTAGATAGACAATAGATAGAATATAAGCTCATAAGTCGCTTTGTCGCAAAATATTTTGTGGGATGAAGTATGTTCACTGCTAAAAGAGGCAATGACTTGCCAGCTTGCCCTACTAGCTAAGTAAGGAAGCGGATTGGCTAAACCGTGAAATTAGTCATTTGCCCGGTCATTCCGTCGGTATTTATCTGCAGTTAAGCCGTCAATTCTTGTAATTAACCATTTGTTTACCGAGCCCGTCGGCCCGGCTGTCGTTGAGTTCAAATTCTGTGCACGTCTGTGGCAATGTGGATTGAATCAAATAAGCGTTGCTTAAATCTGTGCGTTTATTTTTGGATCATTAAGTTACACCAGTTTTGGATTTTATCGTTTCTATTTCTAATTGGATGTGTTCGAAATGGGTTTTGCGCCGGCAGCATAGCTGTAGCGATTGGCGAGAATTGTTCACCTTTCAACGGCCATTGTTTATGAGTACAATTAGTAAGTGAAAGAATACATTAGTAACATTTTACGGAAGCTAGGCTTACATAGAATTAATTTTCAGCAAGCTAGTCGCATAATTTAACTACAGAATATTTAACAGTACTAAGTAAAGGAATATTCGCCACAGTTGCACGAATAACTATAATACTATTCAGGTATTATGCAGTTTTAGCCCGCAGCAGAATACAGCACCTTTATATATTGTAACTACTTCAAACTCCATTATAAGAGTGCATTTGTAGGTTACAAACAACGGGTATCACATGAAGCCATATTATTTCGCGTTCGTTCTGCAACTGTTGCAGTAAGGGGCAAACACCCCGAACTATTCCAACGGGAATATCACATTACAGCGGCAGCTAAACATATATTATATTATTTTTGCGTTTCCAATGGTGGACAGTTTTGAATATGTAGATACATTTTACACCACTTTCATAATATACTTACTACTATTTACTTACCTGAGTAGTTGGTGAGTACGTCGTATACGAAAATCAGGCTGGGTTGGTATCACTTATGATTATGCTATTATTATTATTATGCTAGATATATTTATACCACTAAGCACTAGGTAGTGTTTGAGCATTTTTGTTCAGTTTGAAGGACATTGAAACCAATAAAATTACTGTATGTGCAGTGCTTTTTGCGTAATATAGAGCTCTGTGTGGTGTTGCTTTTGTTTATGGGCAGCGGTAATCAACAAACGAGGGACTTGCCCGTCTCGTCATTCAGGCAAATAAAAATACCAATTTTGTCTGTAGGACAAACAGATGAACTCTTCGATTATTGTTGAATTAATGCATTAAAGTCAAGTCATATTTATGACGGCCCAAGTCAACATAACAATATTGCCTTATTGACAGCGAAGCTGCTTCATACTTCATACATACATACATTACTTTCGAGTACAAAAAGTTTTAATTAAAACAGTAGGCGTATAGGAACAACGAGTTACTTTAATTACAACAAAGGATCCCGGAACCGTATCGGCGACCACAAGCACAGTAAAGGATCCCAAAGTTTGCGAGTAACACACGAGCGTAGAAAATTCGGAAATTGTTCAAAACCACTTAAAATTTTTGGGTTCATATTTGGGTATTTCAATATTTTCTATTAATGCTTTTAAAACATGTTTTATAGTATTTTATAATACCTGTATTGATTAGGAAATAATATTATGATTTTCATATCATTAATAATAATAGATACATCCAATAAAAGTACAGGAGAAGAAGAAATTAATCCGGAAGCCCAAATCCCCTCCCCTTACCAATCCCTAATTATCCCTTTCCTTTAAGGTCGGCAACGCGCCCATGATTCTTGTGGTGGTGGGCGTACATGGGCGGTGGAGATACATCAGGTGACCCGCTTGCTCGTTTGCCGGCCTATGCTATAATATAAAAAAAAAATAAAAAAAGAAGCGTCTTAGTAGGAAGACGGACCCTGGCAGTAAGCCGGGATAACGCCAGGCAGAAAGATAAGGGAACGGTACCTTAAAGACTAATTCACAAAGAATCATCAAAATGGGATCACTCTGTAAAAAGTTATGCGTGATATATAAAACAAATACCCGTCGAATGGAGAACCTTCTCCGTGTTTTTTCGTCGATTAAAAATTAATTGATATGCTTCAGGTGCCTGGCAACTATATTTACCATCTTAGATCACCAGACCAGTTAGCTATAAAGTTTGACTGTAGCTACATTAATTTTAATTTCCCAACAACTCGAATGTTTTACGTCCGTATAATTTATTGACGACAACACAATGTCATATATCAGAGATCGCGCGTGGTGTCCGGATACCACGTATTACGAGACGTCATCCCGTTAATAAATATTGAATGATTTGATATACGGCGGTTGTTTTCTCACGGGAATAATTCACTTTGTGCAATATTAAAATTAACGTAGCACGCATTTTTGTATACTGTTTATTTACTATCATGCAAAGGTAGTTGAGGTTATTTATAGATCATTTAAACTCATTACGGCCGATTTTAATACACGATTTTTAAATTTCGAGATCGATCCCCAAATAAGCCAACAAGAAGGTCAAGCGTACAAATTGATTGAAATATACTTAGTTTATTGAAGGCGACCGTAAGCATCTTCACCGTAGAAGAACGAAAGTCGCCGACATAGCCCAGCGGATTAGCAAGCTGAAATGGCAGTGGGCAGGCCACATAGCTCGCAGAACGGATAACCGATGGGGCAGAAAGGAGGCCACGTACTAGCAAGCGCAGCGTTGGACGTCCACCTACAAGGTGGACAGACGACCTGATAAAGGTCGCAGGATGTCGCTGGATGCAGGCCGCTTCCAACAGGTTGGTCAGGAAATCTTTGGGGGAGGCCTATGTTCAGCAGTGGACGTCTTGTGGCTGATGATGATGATGATGATGTAAGCATCTTCTCTATAGCTGCAATATTATCGTCTACGTGGAGCACTCATAGCCAGTAGCTCGAAACGATTAGTGCGTTAAGCAACGTATGGCGCGGTCAGTCTATAGACCTGGGTAGATATGGGGACCTTAGTGGTATTTCATCCGAGCGTCTGCGGACTTCAGTGGACACGTAAAAAGTCGCTCCCAGCAGTTATCCACTGACAGCAGAATTTGCGCCAAGTCGGAGGCTTTCTGGCGGCTCAAAACTTGGCTTGGAACATAGGTGGCCAACCTAATGGCCAAAACCAATATTCTATTCATAGATAGATTTGTTTACTATCAATACTGTTTTTGGAAGATCTTACATAAAATATCTGTCAATAATTTACTGCCAGTAAGAAAATCTGTCGATAAACAAAATATTGGGAACGGCATAACCATTCGATATAGATACCTAGATAGATCAACTGTTAGTTATTTCAAAATATTTTTTTAATACATGTTGAAACTATTGAACGGATTTTGATGAAATTTGGTATACATACAGACAGGGTATGAGCTGACTTGGGCGATAGGATACTTTTTATATCGATTAAATGCTCCCTTGGGATAAAACAGGAATCTTGATATTCATCAATCTCACAGAAATGTCTGAACGGATTTTGTTGAAAATTGGTATAGAGACAGGGTAGATCACGCGGGCGGAGCCGCGAGGAAAAGCTACTGTACTATAATGATTCTGTATATTGTAGGGCAACCTGTAATGTCCCCTAAAACTCGCAACGGGAACCATGTTTCATCAGTGCCTCGTCCGAGATGAGGTTTTCTTTGGGTCTAAGATATTGGTGGACCGTTTATAGATATATACTTATACTAGCTGTCACTCGCGGTTTCACCTGCACCTATCTATTGCTGAAAACTGGATTAAAATCCGTCAAATAGTTTAAAATCTAAGCGAGCAGACAGCGGGAGCGACTTCATTTTATACTATGTAAAGATTGCCTTGAATTCCTATTTTACTGGTTTTAATAGGAATCTCTTTTACTACAATTTAAAAAGATTTCAGACGTCACAAATTGTACTCAAAATTCATTCAGTAACCCACTTTCCCTGTTTCCCAGCTTTATTTACGTACCCACGTAAATAAATCAACGCGCGCTCCGATACACGGGTCCTTCTAAAATTCCGCGCTCTTTGCCGCGCGGAAATCCCGAGTTAATTATAGAGAAACCTTCGAAAGTTAATTAAGTTACAGACTTATCTTGGCTGTTGGTTTATTGTTTTTCTTAAGTTTTCTAACGTGTGGCTTGTGGAAATTCTTAGTTTCATACAGTTGTTTTGTTTCCCGTATAACGTAGTTAAGCAGCTGACTGACGTCAATTTAACATATAGATAGATCCCTTGTATGCGAGAGGGCAACTGAGTTGGTACCACCGCTTTGTCTTTTCTGCCGCCAAGCGGTTGGGTGTAAACAATATTGTGTTTCGATTCACATTGAAAGCAGTGATATATTTTACTATTATGAGACAACATAATATTATATTATGTCTCGGGATGACTAGCGCAGCCATGAACTGCTTTGTAATTCAATGTTTTGTGTTTTGTTGCTTCTGTTTATGATCAGGCGTAGCACTTCCCATCAGACGAGCGACCTGTCGTTTTCATCATCAAAAATAATAAAAATGATTTATAAAACAATTATTGCCCTAGATGGAACCTTCCGTGAAACAAATAATCAGTAAACGAACAGATTAATAAAAATTAGTACATTTGAAACATGACTAAGATATTTCTAATGTTGAATAACTGAATTTGCATTATACTAGTAATAAGTTATAGCGCAGCGGTGCACTCTCGTGGTTTGACCTAATGTCTCCTAACTTAACCTGCCATGATAAACTGTATGTAATATCTGTGAATCGCTTGGGACAACTATACGGCGGTCTAAGATATATTGTGTAGACGAAATAGTAATAATATCAACTATTCGTTATAGCCGAATTTATAATATGATTCAATGAACGATGATTGTTTTTATAGCATTTTCTAGCACGAGCAAGTGGGTCACCTCATGGTAAATGATCTCCATGAAGCCCCGTCGCCCACAGTGCCAGAAGAATCATGGACGCGTTGCAAAGGTTTGTAACGCTTTAAGCCTGGTGTAAAGGGATTAGAAAGGGGAGGGATTAGAAAGGGGAGGGATTAGATCTCCAGGCACTCACCGTACGAAACGCAATAGTAAGCTGACACTTCACATCGGTTTTCTGTTAGACAGTGATAACAACCCAGTCGAGCCGATTCATGTTGTAGACAGGCAGTCAGGACAAGTAGTTAAAATGGTATAGAATTTCAAGTATAATACACAATGTGATAAATTACTCCAATTAGATTTATGTATAAACTTATATCCAGTTGATGGTTCGAGTAAGTAACTCTTGTGTTGATGGATAGATGTGAAAGTTTATTAATTTGGCAAGAAAGTTATAAAAGTTGTCTCATATCTATGGGCCTTGTTGTTATTTGTTGGAATGCGCTGCCATGCCCGCTCGCGTTCTGTCGACGTTATCTATCTTTGACAGTTAATACGCTTCGAATTCAGCAATATTTCGAAAATACAAGCATGTAATTATGATAATCTAATACTTATCTGTTACATTAATAGAGTATATACATAGCTATTTTCCTCTGAGGGACCTGGCTCGGATAGCCATTTATTGATCGCAATTTCCTAGTATTAAGTAAGTAAAAAAGATTGCTCAAGCGCACATTTCAATTGTATTATATGTACCTAACTTTTTATATTTATTTCGTATTCTTACTTTCATCGTATCAGACCGTTGTATAGTACAATCAGACGAGCGCCCTGCTTGTGTCATCAAATTCACGCTAAAAAAAGTGCTGTTATAAAGGTAAAATTTAACATAAATATTTTAATGCGCACAAAATTAATATTCCGTTTGACGTGACACTTATTTTACGCCATACGCATTTCTCTGAATCATATGTTATGCATGTTCATCGCAGTGCCGCACCCTCGTCTGATAAATCCCTGGAGACACCCTGGGGATTAAATTTAAGTGTCATCGTGCCCCTTGTGTTGTTTTTGTCTATTTTTTGTAGTGCAAGATACGTTGTGCGTCGAACTGTGAGCCCATCACTTTGACTGAAACCATAATAATGTAATTTAGCAGTCATTTTTGCCTAATGAGACCGTCTGCTAGACCCAGTCCAGACACTGCGTTTTATTACCGACTTCAAAACAGGAGGAGTGTTCAAACTACTTAGAGCTATTTTAATTTGATTATGATCTTTTTTTTATTCGATAGGGTTTTTTTTATTAGCATATAACACAAAACACCTCAAATTGAGTTCCATTTTAATTTGAAGATAAATTCAATGCGGGGTAAAATCGTAAGAATAAACCTTCGATATTTAACTTTATGCAACGATTTTATTAAAATTAGCTCAAAATTTTCGGTTTCGTTTGAAAAGCATTGCACATTAAAGTTCGTCATCTAAGTGATTCATTTTTGGTGGTGGCACTGGCGTGTGATAGTATTTCTCGTAGATGTCGTCCCAGAAGCGCATGCGGTGTTCCAGTAGACCACTCTTCAGCTCCAGCGTCTGGCCCAGCGACATGTATGGCGTCCAGTTTGGACCAACAGCCGGCCATGATGGTAATAATGAATCTTTCGGTACTGGTTGTCTGCAATGTTTAAGAATTCAATTGGATATGTATTATATTTGAAATTTACCTAAATTAATTATGTAATTATTAAATACCTGTTAACAATTTTATTTGCGACCAAAAAACACATCACCTACAGATAGCGAAAGCAATGCGACGGCAGAATGAATTATAAAGTGTTTTCGTAGCCTCGCTACGCTCACAAGGTAGGCACGACACGAGGCACGATGTGCTATTACTACGTCCTTAAGCAAAAATTTTGGAAGGACATCCAACTTTAATAAGATATACGTCAATACGAAGCTTATTTACTGCAGTCCATTTTTATATATAACAGCAAAAGTGTAAGTGGAGTGGTTTTCGAAATGACGGCAATAACAGAATTTCATAAATAGCACAGTAACTAAAGCCGCCAAATTGCTCTGACTACACTAATTAAATATATGACAGTTGCTAGTCTTGCACTCCATTTTTGTATAGCAGCAAAAGTGTATCCAGGGGTTCTCGATGTAACGACAATAACAAATGTTCATAAAACATGCAATAAGTAAGGCCGCCAAGTTGCTCTACATACTTTATACTAATGAAATATGTGTCAGTTGAAAGATAATTTTCTCTTTACACTTTTGGTGTCTTAAGAGAGTGCAAGAAAATAAACTTCAATGAAATTTAATATGGCCATATGCTCGTCCCTATCACATCATGAGAAGGAAATAACCTTGAAGAAAACTTCAAACTACAGGGATACAATTATGAACTTATAAATTGTTAGGATATCCGCCATAATAGCATATATTTTGTGAAAATTTCAGGTGGCATATTATATTTCAAAAGATAGCCCTTTAAATGCGCGATGGACTGACAGACTGCATATGGTAGTAAAAGGGGTCAGTATTATTTGTGTACAGAACCCTAAAAATGTATATAGTGCCTAAAATAATGGTAAAACACTAGTATTTGAAAGTAAATGCCTACCCGGTTATGATGAAATTAGACCACAGTTCTCTCATTGTCGATTTGACTTCTTTATACTCTGATGTAATATTTGACTCATCTGGTTCGAACATAGCCTTCCCGTCAAGCACTGCTACCGATTGGGCGCTGTGTTCAGCACCTCGTACATTTGTGTGAGGTACCATCGCAACATCCTTATCAGCAAATGAATATTCATACAAATAAATCTCATTGTGACCATTCTCTACGTGCAGCTTAACTGTCAGTAAAGCTGGAGTCGTAAACAATATATCCGAAATATAGGCAATGTAAGACAAAATGTTTTCATTGCTAACGGGCTGGTCACCAAAGTAGAATTCTTTAATTTTGATTGCAACTTCATTTTTTTCTTTTTGGTTTTTAAACACCAAATTTGGTGGTAAGTAATTAGCAAAGTTTTCATTCATGCCAGTTTTCCATTTTTTAAATAAAACTACTTGTTTTAAACCTTCCATGTTATTGAAACCTAGGAGCATGGTAACCTTTTCATAGTCACCGCTCTTTAGAATACTGACAGGATCCTTGTCAAGAAATACTTCGTCGCCGATGTCTTCTTCAACGCAGGGTGCGAAGTGATATGAGTTGTCAATCTCAGTAACAATTGCATCCTTTGTCAACAGTTCTAACGATGCCGATTTATAAAACTCTTCTAAAGCTTTAATGTTATCAGTATTGGTGAAATTCATTCGTGTTGCAAATGTTTTAGCAACTGCAAGTGGATCTTGTTGTATTGAAAATGGTGCAATACTAAAACCACTTTCCGGAATGACTTTATGAAATAGTCCTTGACTACTCTTTGATAACATCAGTAGGTCTGTTGCGGCACTGCCAGCACTATATCCACTGACAGTAACATCATTAGGATTTCCCCCAAAGGCGGCTATATTTTTTTTCACCCAACGTAGTAGAGCTATTTGGTCTTTCATACCAGCGTTGCCTGGTACATCTTTAGTGCCCAAGCAAAGAAATCCATGTTTACCAAGACGATAATTAAATGTGACTACAATCATATCTTTGGTTGTCATTAAGTTTTTAGCTGTCATCATATTGCCATAACCTAACTGAAAGCCACCTCCATGGATAATAACAACAACAGGGATTTTCTTCTTATTCGTGTCTGGTACAAATATATTCGCAATAAGACAGTCTTCTTGCATAGTTTTATTGTCTTGTACTAAAAATTTAAATTTAGCTTGAGGACATATTATTCCTTTATCTGTTGCCTCTAATATTTCTTGCCAAGTAGGTGGCGGTAGAGGGGGCTGAAAATTAACACCACATATTAAAATGACCGTATTTTTTTAATTAGGTAAAATTTATAGTTTTTATTATATTAACTATGTATTAGTTAACCTGTATTTATTTAAATTCCTTTCTGTTCAGAATAAGATGGTATGAGCAATAATAATAAAATATAAAATAATAATAATAATAAATAAAAAAATAAAAAAAAAAATAATAATAATTTAATAGTATAATTCTTTATTCATAGAACATAAATAGTTACATTTTGAGTATTTTCACGTAATTTAGAGACTTGAGATTCACCTACACGGTGTCGGTACAAAAAAAGTAATAATAATACTGATAAAGGTATGGAAACATTTTTCACAATAAAATACGAATATAACTTTGTGGATACACTATTACCTTTTGGATGATAAAATTATTTCATGATATTTTCATAAACCGTTACATAATGTGACTCTTAAAACAGATGCGGCGCATTATAGACATTAAAATTATCGTAAAAAAATCAGAAACTTATATATTCATCGAATTGGCAATTCAAAAAAGGAATAAATTGCTATATACAAGATGTCTGTATGCGCAGAATGAGAAAATATAATTAATTATATTCATAAACAAAAATCTCAAATCACATATTGCATTATTCACAATATGCAGGTTTTTTTTATTTTTGTTTAGATAATGAATTGATGTAACTACGCCAAATTACATTTAATTCAATAAATACGTAACTTCAATTGTTAAGGAAATCAATTAGTCAACAATAATTTGAGATAACAAAGACTCTATAACAACCGATATTTCTAAAATTTGTCACCTTTCAGTAACATCGTCATATTATTATCCAAATAACAGAGAGTATACTGTTACACTAACAAACAAAATTAAATATACCTTGAATTTGTTGCGTCCAGTTGGTCCCGTAGCATAAGGAATGCCGTAGAAAGTGAATATGTCTCCAGCAGGATCTCGGTATCCTCGGACTGGTCCCTGGGACAGACGCACCACTCGCGAGCTATCCCCACTGACAACGAGTACAACATTTGAAAACACAAACGCCCATAGCCACATCGCGCATATATTACTAAAAGTTCATGCTGCCATTGATTAACTGAATTTAAAAGTGTTATGGAAGCGGAAAAAGAACGTTGAGTAGGTATTCTGTTTACTTAGACACTCTTCGAATTTGCACAGGTGTCATGTACGTGCTATTGACATGCATTTTCTGACACATTTAATAAAAAAATTGAGTTTTTTTGCTGTTTAATAAATATCAATTATATGTACAACAGCAGCAGCTGATAGCTCATTTTTGTGTGAGTATTGGAAGTGTATTAGATACTGAAATAAAATAAATAAATAACAAGTTATTACGGTTATATGTAATATAGCCAGAAAAGCCTGAGGGTAATCGTCACGCCTGCCTATAAACAGAAGCAAAAAATCAGAACTTCGAATTATTACTATTCTGCATGGCACTAAACAGCGCTCTAGATCAAGTACAACACTTAGATAAGACTCAGCGCCGACTCCTGAAGTGTTGTACTGTTCTTGTGGATGGGTGTGAGAAGTAGCCTGTCTTTAAGCGTCATCATCAGGTCAGCGTCGCGGTATTTCTATGATAAATGCTGCGGTGGATGTGCAATTACGACTAGATCGTATACTTAACGAGTACAGCAGTACAGTTAGAGAGGTGGACACCGACGGTAATGCAGAAAGAGTTGGTATCGTCAACCGTAGTCCAAATCAGAGTCTCGGATCGTATAAATATGCGCCCACAACCCACTTGGGCTTGTGGGAGCAGCCATCAAACGTCAAAATCAAATAAATGTAATGATATAAATACATTAGTTCATTTGTGAACACACTTTACGGTATTTACGATACAAAGTACGACTTTCTCAAAAACGGTACATTACCTAGCATTAGGAGCGGCATAGTTGTGATCAAAAAAGTAAACTCTACCTGGTACAGTATTTTTGGTGCCAAATTCCTGTTCCTAAATTGTATCTCCCAACCTTTGTATACCGAATAAAAAATATTTACTCAGGCGAATTGAGAACCTACTCATTTTTGAAGTCGGTTAAAAGCCAGTCATTTATATGAAATAGCACCAAATATTGCTGATACTTAGCTTAATCTTCTATAAATTAATAATAATAAGTTGAAGAGATAGCTCGGAGCGTGAGGTTTGGCATAGTTAAAGCTCATATGGAGGAGGATGATTGCAGAATGCTATTTATTAATTATTATAATATCCAATAAATACATTTTTTTTTTATCCTGGCTCGGCAAAGTGACTACGCTACACCTGATGGTAAGTGTAGCGCAATCCAAGAATAGTGTCGACCAACGATAAACAATGTGTCCATCGTAGGTCGGCAAGATTATGCCGGCCTGCCAACGGGTCAAGGGGGAAGGGACGGAAAAGGGATGGGAAAAGGATTAGGATCAGGGAGCAAGCCCCCTGGGGAGAACCGGATATACACTGGCTGACCCGGGAACGCGACCCACACAAGGTGGGCCACTATGGCAGGTTTTAGCACCAGTGTTAAATTATTATTAAATCAAATAAAACAAAACGTTAATTGTTAACATTCCGGCAAAGTCTGGATTTCAAATCTCGCATCTGGTGTTATGGAACAAAAAGTATATGAAAGAAGAATAAAAGAAAGAGGTCTAATTTCGACCACTATTGTATTTTATTAGGGGAGTCTGCGATTTGCACATACGGGTGATCTGCTCATGTCACCACCATTTCGACCACAACGCAAACACTATAATATCGACAAACGAATAGTTCCGATTTGACAGCCATCAACTTATACAATATTGTCAATGTTTGTGAGTATTTTAAATTCGGCCCTAACAGATTGTCGAAAGTATTGTAATTATAATTATGCCTATTTAGATAATAATACATTATTGTACATATTGTATCACGGGATAGTTAAAGTTCGGTATTTATTCTCTTAGGTGTTGGCGGTGGAAGAGGCGTGTTATAGTATTTGTCGTAGATGTCGTTCCAGAAGCGCACGCGGTGTTCCAGCAGACCACTCTTCAGTTCTAGTGTCTGGTTCAGCGACATGTATGGCGTCCAGTTCACACCCACAGCCGGCCAGGATGGTAACGCTGATCCCTCTGTCACCGGTTGCCTAAGGAATGTAAACATACATTTATTTTTAACAGCTCTCCTATTATGCTCGACGTTGTAGGGGCATAAATCTAGTTTTCCGTAAATTATTGCGGTTTAAACTAGGTGGTCAGTTCCGAATGTTTTTTTTTTTATAATTACACCCAATAGTCACACGCATAGCCCTGACCCCACAGTAACATACGAGTCTTGTGTCGTTGGTATCAAGACTTTTTGGTCTCAAAACACCCAGACGCGCAACAAATATTCGTGGATCAGACAAATATTTGCTCGGTGCGGGAATCGAACTCACAGCCTTATGTTTCACAGTCAGCTACTCGCCCACTGCGCCACGGAGGCTGTCTACATATCTACATATTATGAATGTGGCTGGGAAGACCCATCAGATGCCAGTAGTATGGGACCTAAGTTTATGATGACGTTGTGGATTCCTTGTCCGTAAACACTAATCAACTTATGACTGGAAATAAAATTTGTTTTATGTTTTTATTATAACCATGAATGTCGACACGAACATGTCGCTCGATTGATGGCATGCGCCCCGCCTGTTCATATGTAGCAATATCACCCAGAACTGAATTACAAAGTACTATAATGTCACTGCACTACGCTTGCCACCTTGAGGTTTAGAATCTTATGACTCATATGCCGAGTAATTTTATAGGTTTTACAGATTTTTTATCCAAGCACGTAACACCGACTGTACTACATCTGATAGTAAGCGTAGTGCAGTTCAAAATACTCGTGACTACCGATAAACTGATTGTTTGTGTGAATCTAATTCATTGTGGATCATGCCGGTGTGTACAAATGGTTCTACAGATTTTCAAACCGGGACACTACAATGCTCAAACACTGTTATTTGGTAGCTGGAATGGACGAAGGGGTGATACTAACCCAGACGGCCACTATCATATGAGGGACCTACTACTTAGTGTTAATTATAAGTAAATATTATACAGGGATACTTTTAAAACACCAGCAACTTCGCAGATAGCTAACCCTAAAGAATTTTTTTTTTACGAAAATTAATTACCATTTTTTGAAATAAGAATATTTGCGGGCACTTTTTGACTGGCAACCTATTATTAATGTATTGTCCTATTCGAAAATGAATGTAGAAATTTGAGCTTGAGTATCTACGTCATGAACATAGATTCTGCATTCGCATCGCAAAGATTACGTAAACAAACCCCTGCGAAGTGTGAGGAAGGGGGTGCAGCGCCTAGCGCTTGTGAACTTGACCCATTTATCTAGCCGCCAGTTGTCTGTCATTCAATCATATATTTTTTTCATGTATTGAGTTATGTCCGCACTCGTAGAACAAAAATTGTTCCTTATGGTGTTAGCTATCTAGACCTGCGAGGCTGTTAGTGTTTTAAAAGTAACCCTGTATAAAATAGTAGACAAAAGATGTGTTATATTTGAATTTGTTTACCCAATAGTAATGAAATTGGACCACAGTTCTCTCATCACATGCTTCATTTTCTTATATTCTTCAGAGGCAGCATTTTCATCTTTATCGAAAAGATTCTTCCCATCTATCAGAGCCATGGTTTGTGCACAGTGAGTAGCACCGCGTATTTGCGTGTGAGGCACCATCGGAACTTCCTCGTCAGTGAACGAGTACTCGTAGAGATATATTTTATCATGGCCGTTCTTTAAATGTAACTCAACTGATCGTAAAGCCGGAATTGTAAAAATCACATCCGAAAAGTAATCAACGTAGGACAAAATAGTCTCACCGTCGACAGGTTTGTCGCCAAAGTAAAATTGTTTGACGGAATTTGCAACTTCTTGTTTTTGTTCATCATTTTTGAATTTTAAATCGGCCGGTAGGAAATCAGAAAACTTTTCGTTCATTGCTATCTTCCACGTTTCAAAAAAGTCTATTCGCATCAACCCCTCCATGTTAGCAAAACCGATGAGTAAAGGAAGTTTCTCATACTTTCCTTTCGTTAAAACGCTCACAGGATCTTCGTCAAGAAAGAATTCGTCCTTGTTGTTTCGTTCAACGCACGGTGAGAAAACAAACGTAGAGTCGGTTTGGTCTAAGAAAAGATCTATTGTTAATTGTTCTAATGTAGCAGACTTAAAGAACTCTTCCAAAGCAAAAATGTCATCAGTATTTGTAAAATTAAATCTTTTTGCGAATTTCATAGCGTTTTCTAATGGATCCGGCTGCATTGAAAATGCCGCCATATTGGAGCCGCTTTCAGATATTACTTTATTAAACAAACCTTTAGCAGCGTCCGATAACATTAATAGATCTGCTGATGCTGCTCCAGCGCTGTAGCCACTTAAGGAAACGTCATTAGGATTCCCACCAAAAGCGTGTATATTATTTTTTACCCAACGAAGCAGAGCCACTTGATCCTTCATACCGGCATTGCCTGGAATGTCGTTTGTACCCAAACAAAGGAAACCGTGTACACCGAGGCGATAGTTAAATGTCACGACAATCACATCTTTTGTTCTAATCAAATTGTTATATGTAAACCAATTGCCGAGGCCTACTTGAAAGGCGCCTCCGTGGATATTCACCAAAACTGGTAGATTATTATCGTCTGTATCAGGCACAAATATATTTGCAATAAGACAGTCTTCTTGAACGTTTTTTTTCATTGTGAATGGTAGTCCCATGTTGCCTTGTGGACACATTATTCCTTGATCTATTGCATCCAATGGTTCTTCATTAGACGGCGGTGGTAAGGGTGGCTGGAAATATAAATTGTTTATAAATCAATAAAGCATTAAAAAGATGAAAATACTTAATGCTATATTTCTTTGCACTAGATACACTACATTTTTTTGTTTCGGAGTTTTCCTAACAGGAATAGGTAAGTGCTAATCATATTTCATAATTAAATTCGTTTAAACGTATTCAACTTATTACACAATAATTGTTAATTTTTCTTTTTTTTATTTGCAAGATGTCATTGATATGCAGAAGAAACAGAGTAGGAGACTGTACGCAGCCTTGTGGAACACCAGAACTGATAAATTTAGGATCTGCCCAAAAGCGATTATATCATCCTGGAATATTAACTACTCGAGGAGTTATTTATATAATGCCGACCTTTGGTGCTTGTGGCGTTTCCGATGATCTAATTTGCAGTACGAATCGCAAGAGCAAAGCTGATTTATACTTTATGTCGTTTAATGGAACAGTGGGTAATGTTGGGCAATACAGAGGTGATGAAAATAATACGTAGAAATTTAAATTTGAAGCTTCTATGCTCTTGGCTTTTGATAGTACTTTCGAGTCTCTCGTTTTACGTTATGGGTAAACAAAAGCGCGGCCTGCATTGTGTGTATGGCAATAATTTTTGGTACCATTAATCAGAAAGTATTATCAATGCCTGGACATTAAAAGAGGCAATAACGAGTTTGTTTCGACATTTCTTTACATGGCTAGCAACAAAATAACGACGTAAATATAATCTAGTTAAAAAAAATCATTGACATATAAAAGTGCTATTTATATGATCCAATTTACAAAATAAATTATATGATTTAATTTGACATCTAGTGACTAGGCAATATAATATTTGATAGCAATACAATGTTTGTTGATCTTTTACACAGTCCTCGTCACGATGATAATGCATACCTATTATGTATATTTAGACACGCGGCAGCATGTCAAGTCAAGGTCAAGCTAACAGAATGGCGAGGGGTACCGAGAGTAATATTACACGAACCACTTGGAGCCACTTTTGACCCCCTCGTAACTCAAAAACTATTTCACATAAACATGTCAAATTTGGCTCATATATTGCGACTTGTGAGATATATTTATGTGCTTCAAATTTCATAAACACACCTCAAACAGTTACATATTTAAATATTAATTCCAAAAATCGACATTTTTATCACTGACGGACCTAAAAAGTTCAAATTTGGCATCCAAATAGGCAGTAGGGTGAATAAATCAGAAACTATTATAGTATTATTTTCATTTTATTATAATTTTTCAATAAATTGATTCTATTAGGAACGCTTACTTATAGTGCCTGTAATGTAAGAATCAGCAATCAAAATTTATGACAGCGGGTCATTATGTGGATTTTAAAGTCTTCACATGAATATATAATGAGTGGATTCCATCCTTAACTTTTTTAATTCATACATATCAGTTTTATTTAGTACTTATAACTACTTACAACTAATAGTTTAGTCAACTTAAATAACACAAAAAAGACAATTATTATACCCTGTAAACGTAGGAAATACAGTAGATTAACAAAAACCATTTGGTATTAATTTTATTATGAATAAAAATACCTACTAATAATTTCTGTACAAAAAGTAATGATATCCCATCAAAACATAAATGTGAAATGAGAGCCAAGTTCAATATGATAAATTTTCATATACTAATTATATTATAAGCCTTCGCAATTTCTAAAGCTCTAAGTTCTTATTTTGTTCTTCCGAAAATTTGGCTTGGTAGGAACTAGCCATGGAACATAGGGCTCTTCCATGAATGTTTTAGTAGGTAATTAATAAAAAATCATATATTCGACCTAGCCAAGGCAGACATTAAGCTTCAATATATTATCGTAAGTTATAAGGAGAAATTATATTTTAAGTTGTTATAAATAAATTTTAGAACTGACCATTGAACTTGGCACCTATTTAGGTCTCACTTCTTTTGTCGTTGAAGTTAACAACCAAGGCATATATCATAATATTGAATTTGGCTCTCATTTCACGTTTATGTTTTTGATGGGATCCTCACTACAATTTCTACCTTGAACTTATGCGGTCCTGTAGGCGCGGTCGCATATGGGACGCCGTAGAAAGCGAATATGTCTCCATTAGTCCTATATCCTCGTACGGGGCCCTGTGCCAGCTGTACCAGGCGCGAGCTCTCTTCCGCACTGACCTTCACTGCGATACACAGGCACACAAACAACCATCCCCGCATCGTGCCGAAAAGATACTAGTTCACAGTGGCTCTAATTGTTTTTTTTTTTACTTTATTAGTTTTTATCATTATCATTAGTATCAGTGGTGGGAACCGTATGTGTGTGTGTGTGTGTGTGTTGAGGCTACGACTCTTATAAATAAACATCATTAGGATTTTTTGCAATTTAACGCCGCATCAAACGGTTTTTTTTTTATTTGTCTATTTTTAGCCTCATTTTGGGAATTTTAGTAATTTTCCTGTACTTCTGATTATGAATAAATTGGACGGTTCGTTGCTCAATTGTTTGTTGATAATTAAGTCGATTATCGAAGTTCAGTAATGTCGAGTGTGGTCAATCATTAGCTGAAAGACCGCTTTAGTTGTATGTTACCTTGCAGCCGCCCTGTGGACTGGGGCCATTTGAAGAATTCTACCATGTTATTCTGCGAGTCGACTAACTGGGGACATCGGAGCGGCTACACAGCGGGTACTCTCGTACATTTTCTTGGTGCGACCCTCCGACGAACAGCAGTGCGATAATGTCGACCAAAACGCGTCGGCGTCGGCGTATGCGGGTGTTCCGACTATGACAGGACATTCATGGAGGAGATAGATCACAAAGACAGCGCGTAATGGTGCTACCGGCAACGATTCTAGATCCCCGGAACCATCCAATTAGCGCTGAAGGAGGCCACCGCGGGGTTTTTAGTCTGTATGCAGGCGTAGGAATTGGTTAGGGTCCCGATCAATTAGTCACTCGATGCGAGAATAGAACCAGTGGGTTCTATGTAAGGATAAAAAGTCCCAGTCTCTACCATATTAGTCGAAACGTATCTCAATATGCCTAAAAATTGTATACAAATTGGTTCAGTGACTATGGAGATTACCGTGCACATCAAAATCTGTTGCTGGACGATTACCTATATTAGATTTAGAAGATAGAGCAAAAATATAGAATTATAGACAGGTTTATAGGCAGGCGTGTGATCAAGCGTGCATAAAGCGAGTGATTTGCTTCTGTAGTCGTCGTATTAAAAAGTTGTGACATAATAAATTATTCTGCCGCCAGTTTATTTTTTATTTCCATGATATTTCTATCATTATTATTAATAAAAAAATTGCTTCGTCCGCATGATTGTCTTTTTCCGGAATGAAAAGTATTATCCAAACTTACAAACATTACGCATTTATAATCTTACATTAGATTAGATAAAGAATATACGGATATGAAAAATATTTTTAAGGATAAGGATAAAGGTAAATATGGGTCATAACAAATAATATGATATTACTTCACCTGTGCGTTGATCGGTGCACATTTTATTTCGTTAAAATTAGGATACATTTTGTAGCAAGGCACGTTGTGATACCGTCTTATAATACGATAACAACACGCAATGTAATTATAATTAATATGTTTCACAGTCAATTAAATAGTAAGTTACTCTAAAGCAATTATTAGGATCGTCATGCCGCTTTCCATATCTATACAGAAGCTATACATATCATAGTTCATTATTTGATTTTGCTTGTATCTTGGGTGGTGGTACAGGCGTGTGATAGTATTTGTCGTAGATGTCTTCCCAGAATCGTACGCGGTGTTCTAGCAGACCACTCTTCAGCTCCAGCGTCTGGCCCAGCGACATGTATGGCGTCCAGTTTGGACCAACAGCTGGCCATGATGACAACGATGAACCTTTCGGTACTGGTTTTCTGCAATGTTTCAAAAGACAATTAAAAATAATTTTATTTGGCATCGACTTAAAGAGGGTATTTATACGACAAAATATACTATCAAACTTCGGTTTTCTGTGAGACAGTGATAACGACACGTTTGAGCCCATTCATGCTGTAAGCCAAACTGTCTACAGCGTTGCTCTACAAATCATATTTAATATACTATAGTTATTAAGAGAAAACAATTCTTTGAAGAAATTGCCCACCCAGTTGTGATGAAGTTAGACCACAGCTCACGCATTGTAGATTTCACCTCTTTATATTTTGCTGTAATATTTGATTCGTCTGGCTTGGTCAAACCGATCCCGTCAAGTACAGCTACGGTTTGGGCGCAGTGTTCAGCACCTCGTACATTTGTGTGAGGTACCACCGCAACATCCTTATCAACAAACGAAAACTCATACAAGTAAATCTCATCATGACCATTTTCTAAGTGCAGCTTAACTGACAGTAAAGCTGGAGTTGTAAAAAATATATCCGAAATATAGGCAATATAAGACAAAATGTTCTCATTGCTAACAGACTGGTCGCCAAAGTAGAATTCTTTAATTTTAATCGCAACTGCATTTTTTTCTTTTTCATTTTTAAACACTAAATTGGGCGGTAAGTAATTAGAGAAGTTTTCATTCATGCCAGTTTTCCATTGTTCAAACAAGTTTATCTGGTTCAAACCTTCCATGTTTGTAAAACCTAGGAGCATGGGGATCTTCATGTAGTCTCCACTCTTTAAAATAATGACAGGGTCCTTATCAAGAAATACCTCATCGCCGATATCTTGTTCAATACAAGGTGAAAAAAAATATGAGTTGTCGACTTCTGTAACAATGGCATCCATCATGAGCAGATCCAATGGTGCCGATGTATAAAATTCTTCTAAAGCTTTAATGTCATCGGTGTTGGTAAAATTCATTCGCTTTGCAAATGTTTTGGCAACTTCTAGTGGATCAGGTTGAATTGAAAATGGTCCCATATTAGAACCACTTTCCGGAATGGCTTTATGAAATAGTCCTTTGCTACTCTTCGATAGTATCAAAAGATCTGTTGAGGCACCACCAGAACTATATCCACCGACAGTGACGTCATTGGAATTTCCACCAAAAGCAGATATATTATTTTTCACCCACCGCAGAAGAGCTATTTGGTCTTTCAATCCTGCGTTACCTGGAACATCCTTGGTGCCCAAACACAAAAAACCATGTTTTCCAAGACGATAATTAAATGTTACTACAATCATATCTTTGATTCTTATCAAATTTTTAGCTGTCAGCCAATTTCCATAACCCAACTGAAAGCCACCTCCATGAATAATAACATAAACAGGAAGGTTATTTTTCTTGGTGTCTGGTATAAATATATTCGCAATTAGACAGTCCTCTTGCATGACTTTATCGTCTGGTACTAAAGGTGCAAAATTTGCTTGTGGGCATATTATTCCTTTATCTATTGCATCTAATGGTTCTTGCCAGGTAGGTGGTGGTAGAGGAGGCTGAAAAAACAATATCGTATTATTATTATTATATTATAAAATGACCGTAATATGTTAGGTATACGTTTCTTATAATATACGTTGACTTTTAAAATGGTCGAAAAAGTATAAATACTTAATATCAGAAGCGCCGTTGACCTGAATTTCCATTTATGTTTAAAATATGGCGTAACATAATATTAACTCATGCCTATATCACCGAAGGGATAGGGAGATGTACAACTAATAGACACACGATTACTAAGCTTCTTTCCTTCCCATGATATGATCCGTAGCATGCTGATGATACGGGGCTCAAATTAAAACATGGTAAGGTAGGTAAGTAACATATGATTTGTCGGATTGAAAATTGTAACACAATTGTTACGCTGTCACATGACCAATGAGGTGATTATAGTATTGAATTGTTAAATTAGATAGGCCGTACATATTATAGGTAAATCACTACAAGCATGTTTTAGGTTATTGATTAGATTAACTTGATTTTTAAAAAATAATACCACTTTGCGATAAAAATATGTTTAATAGACTAAAAATTAAAATTGTTTTTATGATTTTGCGTTAGTTATGTAAAATGGGTAAAAACATGCATTGCCGAAATACCGTAAAGAGAAAGCTATGTCTTGGATTAGGTGATTTTAATGCTGAATATATGGTACATATCTGTTAATTATTACTGGCAACTTTTTAGTATAATGATAATTTGTTGTTAAGGTTAAGTAATTTTAATGGCAGCCATTGGGACTTAATGACTGCCACCTCTAGTTCTATTACTTTTAATCAGTCTGGATATGTCATGCTCGCTCTAATATCTGTGCTCGCTCTAATATCTCGTGTACCGGGACAGTCACTTCACTACAAAATGGTTGAAGAAGCCGATGGCTGGCACATAAGTCATACTCATGAACGGGTGCCGCTTATGTGGACTGGTCTGCCCAGTCAGTTATTAAGTATTATTCACACAAGTACACTCATATTATATTCAGGATATACTCACTGCTCATCCTGTAAAATGCTTCAAACTTTTTTCGATTTTTCGAATCGAAAACTTAAAAAAGGTTTTTTTTTTAAATCAATTATATTTTAATGAAAAAGTAACCTTGATATTATTGTTTCAAATAAATCACTTATCACTGGTTCATAATACGTAAATGATCACGTTTTTTTTAATCTGGACGGCACACAACTAACACTCGCTTATACATATTTAGATAATGAGATATTAATATATTTTTGAAGACTTATAATTATTATGAAAGTAATAGGGAGTTAAAGTTCGACATTCAATTTCAGTGGTATTGGTAGTGGCACATTATGGTGATAGTATTTGGCGTAGATATCGTCCCAGAAGCACGCGCGATGTGCCAGCAGAGCACTCTTCAGCTCCAGCATCTGATTCAGCAACTTATACGGCGTCCAGTTTGAACCCATTACCGGCCAAGATGGTAACGATGAGTCCCCTGGAACTGGTTCATCATCATCATCATCATCAGCCACAGGACGTCCACTGCTGAACATAGGCCTCCCCCAAAGATTTCCAGACCGACCTGTTGGAAGCGGCCTGCATCCAGCGACTTCCTGCGACCTTTATCTGGAACTGGTTGCCTAAGGAAAATAAAATGTAATTTAAGCATAGCAAATAGTCCCGCATTTGCATCCAGTGCGAACTAGTAATTGTGGGGAAGAGCCGTTAGATACTAGTGGCGCAGGACCTGAGTTTATTAACGAGATCGTAGGATTCCTTGGCTGTGAACATCAAGCAGCTAAAGAGTTGAAATGAAATTGTTTCGATTTTATCGTAATAATAAAATTCTATATCTATAATTAATGTCCTATACACTAAATTTACTTACCGAGTTGTTATGAAGTTGGACCACAGGTTTCTTATCACATACTTCATTTTCTTAAATTCCTCGGACGCAGTATTTTCATCGCGATTATCCACATCATTACCATCAACTAAAGCCAAGGTTTGTGCACAGTGGTTAGCACCGCGCGTTTGCGTATAAGGTACCGGCGGAACATTCTCGTCCGTGAACGAGTACTCGTACTAATATATTTTATCATGACCATTTTTTAAATGTAGCTCAACTGATCGCAGAGCCGGAATTGTAAACATCACATCCGAAAAGTAATCAACGTAGGACAATATAGTCTCACTGTCAACAGGTTTGTCGTCAAAGTAAAATTGTTTGACGGAATTTGTAACTTCTAGTTTTTGTTCATCATTTTTTAATTTTAAATCAGCCAGTAGGAAATCAGAGAACTTTTGGTTCATTGCTATCTTCCACATTTCAATAAAATCTATTCGCATCAACCCCACCATATTAGCAAAACCGACGAGTAAAGGAAGTTTCTCATACTTTCCTTTCGTTAAAATGCTCACAGGATCTTCATCCAGAAAGAATTCGTCCTTATTGTTTCGTTCATCGCACGGTGAGAAAACAAACGTAGAGTAGGTTTGGTCTAAGAAAGGATCTATCGTTAACTGTTCTAATGTATTTTAATGTATTCTAATAATTTCCGAATAATAACAAGAGCAATCTTCCCAAGCATATTATTTACGCGGCGTGGCTGAAAATCATATTTTGATTGACACGACTCTTATAATGTAGAATTCTTCACATTATTCATAAAACGTACAGGAAAACTGTATAAGGAAACATAATCTTCTATAAAAAAAATGGCGTAATCAATAGTCATCCTTGAGTTGTTTTTGATAATTCTCCAAATTATGGTTTAGGATTTACCCATACTGTCCCAGTTAAGAAAACAGTATAATATAATGTTAGTTGAAATATGTCGAAACGGTGATAATGCATAATATATCCTCAAATACCCTGAACTTATGTGGTCCTGTAGGTGCGGTCGCATACGGGATGCCGTAGAATGCGAATATGTCTCCATCAGTCCTATATCCTCGCACGGGGCCCTGTGCCAGCTGCACCAGGCGCGAGCTCTCGTCCGCACTGACCTTCACTGCGATACACAAATACACAAACGTCCATCCCCGCATCGTGCCGATTAAATACTGGCTAACAGAGTACGTTTTATACACTGGAAATATTGGCTCTACTCCGTATTATTTAATAATTGGTTGTTTGTGTATAATGTATATCAATTAAAGTTTATGTTTCTGTGTATGTTTATCCTCTATGCGTCCTTGTACCATTCATCAGATTGGGGTGAAATAATAATGAGATGTTCTGCGTTTTTTTTATTTGATTGAATGACGAGACGAGCAAGGCGCTCGCCTGTTGATAAGCGCCACGCCTGCCCAACAGAAACAACACCGTACAGAACTTTGAATTACAAAGCACTGCATGGGATTGAACTGCGCTCGTCACTCCGAGACAAAATGTTAAGTCTCATAATGCCCAGTAATTTCACTGGTTTCAATGTCCTTCAAACCGAAACACAACAATGCTTACACACTGTTGCTTGTCGGCAGAAATAGACAAAGCGGTGGTACCAACTCAGACGGCCTCTCGCATACGAGAGACCTACCACCTTGTTCTGCGTATGCCCGAGAAGCTTCCAGGAACAAAGTAAATATCTTTGTATGTTTGTCCTCTATGCGTTCCTAAACTATTCATTCGATTGTGATGGAATTGTGTCACACTGTTTTTCTTTACGTGGCATTGCAACGCTTGCCGGGTACATCCCAATAAAATACAATAACTGTATTCATTAAAGATAATAAACATTAAGCCCCATTTAGATTACTCTTTCCTTTTTTATTCTATTAAATACATTTTAAATTAAGAATAACGATAAATCGTTTTCTCTACTACTTACTAATATAATAAAGGTGTATTGTACTACCATGACAGAAGCAAGAAAGTTGCCCGAAGAAAGTTGTCTGTTGCGTAATGAAATAAAATGATGAGTTATACTAGAAAATTGTGGTAACAAAGTGGTCAAGAAATTAAAGGTTTTTTATAGCATAGGCCGGCAAACGAGCAGGTGGGTCACCAGATGGTAAGTGATCTCCACCGCCCATGTACGCCCACCACCCATGTACGCCCACCACCAGAAGAATCATGGGCACGTTAGCGACCTTAAAGGAAAGGGATAATTAGGGATTGGGAAGGGGACGGGATTTGGGCTTCCGGATATCTCACTCACCGTACGAAACGCAGCAACAAGCCGCTACTTTACGTCAGTTTTCTGTGAGACAGTGGTAACGACCCGGACGAGCCAGCCCATTGATGCTGTAGACAAAACTGTCTACAGCGTGGCTCTATCACTCAAAAAGATAACGGGGAGTTTATATTTTAACACGCTTAAGTTTCGGATTTTTTTAATAATAAACATTAACTCGAGGATGTAGTCTTATATTTATGAGGAAATTATTATTTTGGCCTCGGCTTATGAGTTGAGTACGGGTTGGGTGCCTGTGGCGCTCGATAATGTCTCGCGTAGATATCATCCCAGAAGCGCGCACGCTGTTCCAGTAGTCGTCCCTTGAGTTCCACTGTCTGGCCAAATGACATGTGTGGCGAACTATCACTACCCACTGGAGGCCACATGGGCAATGAAGAATTCTCTGGAACAGGATGACTGAAAAACAAATAAACTGTTAGTAAACATTTATATAGAATAATAGTAGAAAAATCTAAATTGTATACAAAATCTTACCCTGTTATTATAAAGTTATGCCACATTTCCCTCATAATGGCTTTCAAATTTATAAATTCTGCAGATAGGCCAGTTTCGTCTGTATTATCATCGCTTGTTCCATCCATTACGCCATATAGTTGCGCGCAATGCTCGGCGCCTTGTACATTTGTGTAAGGAACCACAGAAACATTGTCATCAACAAAAGAGTACTCATACAAATATATGTTGTTGTTTCCGTTTCCTACTTGTATATTAATCGACCTTAACATCGAGTGCGCAAACAGAATATCCGTGTTAAAATCGATGTACGACAAAATCGTGTCCTCATTCACAGGTTGGTCCCCGAAATAAAATTGTTTGACAGTTTGTGCAAGCTCTTTCTTCTCTTCTTCGTTTCGGAAATACAAATCACCTGGAAGGTAATCGGAAAAATTCTCATTCATGTCATCCTTCCAATCTTCGAAATTTCGAAGCCGCATCAATCCTTCCATATCGGTGAACCCATATATAATTGGTACCTTCTTATATTTTCCCTTCCTCAAAGTATGAAAAGGGGCTTCATTCAGAAACATTTCTATTCCGATATCCCTTTCGACGCAAGGAGCGAATACCACGCCAGTGTCCTTTTGGTCCCTGAATGTATTCTCCAACAAAAGCATTTCAAAAGGAACAGTCTTATAGAATTCTTCTAGAGCGTAGATATCGTCTACATTTGAGAAATTTAATATTTTTGCATGTTCCTTAGCATTTTCTAAAGGATCGATTTGCACAGAAAATGTACTTATGCTGGAGGCGCTACCCGATATTACTTTATTGAATAACCCATTGGTGGTTTTGGAGAGCATCAAAAGATCGACGGATGCTGAACCAGCACTGCATCCAGCTATCGTCACATCGTGTGGGTTACCTCCGAAATTTTCTATGTTTCTATGGACCCATCGCAATAATGCGACTTGGTCTTTCATTCCGGCATTACCAGGAGCGTCAGGAGTACCGAGACACAGAAAACCATGTATACCAATACGGTAATTGAATGTAACAACAATTACATTTTTATTTTTGACAAAATTCGTAGGTTTGATACTATCTCCATAT
The DNA here is from genome assembly GCA_949126905.1 of Amorpha juglandis. Lineage (NCBI taxonomy): Eukaryota > Metazoa > Arthropoda > Insecta > Lepidoptera > Sphingidae > Amorpha > Amorpha juglandis. Next base: position 6,337,776 of record OX421368.1, read on the forward strand.
CCCCTTTGAAAAGCACCTCCGTGAACATAAACGACAACGGGAAGGTTATTGTCGTCTACATCTGGTACGTGTATGTTTGCCACAAGACAGTCTTCCTGCATAGTTTGCGTTGTCGTCCCAGCTCCGGCACGTGGACATACTATATTCCTGTTTATTGCTTCTAGTGGCTCCTGCCATGTTGGAGGTGGCAGCGGAGCCTGTGAACAAGCATTCATTATTGCTTATAACAGCATTTATTACTACGTGTTACACCCACAAAGGTGCTACTTTAAATTAAAAATAAGTATAAATATAAGCGTGAACCGTATGTAGGTTAAAGATATAGTTATTGTAACAAGCAATTTTTTTTGACAATTTCATAGTAGTACTGTACCCAAATCTTCTTCTTTGCAAAGTATAAAATGAAATCGTTTCCGTTGTCTGTTTGCTTAGATCTTAAACTATTCAACGGATTTTAATGCAGTTTTCAGCAATAGATGGAGTGATTCATGAGGAACGTTTATATATGTAATGCATACATATTATAGTACAGAAAAGACGACAAATTCAAAGATTTGTAATGTGACATCGTAACAAACATATTTTTACCCGTGCAAAGCCGGCGCGGGTCGCTTATTTGACCTTTAACTTTAATCGACACGGTTGATGCAACCCACACAAGTAATAGCTCATTCACACAGCAGAGATATTTTTTTAATCAAGAGAATTGTTTGTTTTTATATTTTAACCTTGAAAGGAAACAGAACTGTTTTAAAAGTACGTCTCGGGTATTTAAGTGCGATGCCTGCAAAGTAGGTATATTTATATTTACTGAATGCTATTTGTGTGACGCGATTTCTGCATTAGGAAAAACGGTTGTACCTAGGATTTTTTTTGTAAATCAAATATATATATGTTTATATATCTTTAGTTTGGCTTCACGGTAGTAGTTGTAGTACATGATTTGGTATTATACTATGTCGTAATATTAATATATCAGCAGGTCCATATATATAATAGTTGCCTATTCTTCTAATTAATAATATTATATCTAATTAATATAAACCCTATTTCTTGTGACCTATTCCTTTTTAACACGCTTTTATTAGCTTCAGACGTATGTATGTTGGTATGTTGGTATGTTGGTATGATGGTATGTTGGTATGTTTGTATGTTTGAATGTTGTAGGTTTGTCTGTAACTTGTCTTTGAACGTGATTTTGACCTACTTCAAAACGTCGGATAAAATCTTGACAGCGCGATGTAAATGTGCCAGTGGCGCCATCTCATGATTTTTTCTTGTCAACTTGTAGCTTAAATGCAATAAAAGTGGCGCTGGTTGTATTGTTGTGTTATTTTGATACGAGTTTAGAACAAAATAAATAAATATTGTAAAAATTAAAACGTCCTTAAATATTTCATTGAATAATTGTTATAAATTACAAATTTATTACCTATAACTGTTATTGATATTACTTCAGTAGTAAGGGATGTTCGCAAAACACTTTTTTTAACACGCTTTTTTATATTATTTACAATTAGTGGCAGCAATATAATAGAACATTGGATTATAGTCTACATGACACATTAAAATAAAACAAGAAAAAAATTAAGAGATGGCGCCACTGGCACATCTACATCGCGATGTCAAGATTCTCCAGCGAATCATTACCTCCGACGCTTTGTATGAACTATGGGTGTTGTCCGATTGATCGGGTACAGTTTTACAAATAGCTTGTTAAACAAGCCATTCGTAAAACTTGTTTCTTTCCTACCTCCTTCGTGACATTTTAACGTTTCAGCGAATTTTCCAATCACAAAGATTCGAAAGAAGTTTCACTTCAAAAAATGGTAAAAAAAATTAAAATACACCTTTTTATAGAAAATCAAACTAAAAAATTAAAAATAAATAATAGTTTAAAAAAACTAAAAAACACGCTTTTACATAAAATCCAACTAAAAAATAAAAAATAAATTTTAATGAATTCGAATTAGGAATAGTGTACAAAATTTAAAAATATATATAAATTAAGAATAGTGTAAATAAGAAAAAATATGTATTTTATTGTAAAAAAAGCGTGGGGTGCATGGTGTCAATAGTTATAAAAATATTTTATTGATAGATATGAGTAGAAGGATCATCATTTTGATAATGTCTTAAAAAGCACCCCACGTTTTTTTATGTATTTTACATATTTTTTCTTATTTACACTATTCTTAATTTATATATATTTTTAAATTTTGTACACTATTCCTAATTCGAATTCATTAAAATTTATTTTTTATTTTTTAGTTGGATTTTATGTAAAAGCGTGTTTTTTAGTTTTTTTAAACTATTATTTTTTTCATTTATTTCAGAGATAGTACATTATCAGTTGACTATAATTACCCAGTTTTTAACTGACTTCAAAGAATAAGTGGTCTCAATTCTTCGGTATATATAATATTTTATTCGTGTGTGTCCACGCATAGCTTTGTGTGGATGTGGACCGATTTACATTATTGTTTTTCCATTAGACAGGAATTACTTCGTTGGTGGTTTTATATTATAATATGTTAAAGATCAGACGGAGTATGAGGGAATATGAGAAATTCCTTTACCAACCTATAACAAACAACAACACCCCCCCATGACAGCAAATGGACCAATATTGGGATTTCGAATTTGGGTTTGTATGTCAAAAAGACGGGTGTTATCCGTTTGCCGGCCTATACTTCAGAAAAGGCGCTATGATTCTTCTGGTGGTGGGCGTACATGGGCGGTGGAGATCACTTACCATCAGGTGACCCACTCGCTCGTTTGCCGGCCTATGCTATAAAAAAAAAACGTACTAAATATTTCTAACATAGTAGAAATTAACAGAAATGAGAAGTTGAAATAAAATAAACTTGCCGGCTATAAATTTAGACAAACCAATGTACTTACTCTGAATCTATGTGGCCCAGTAGGCGCCGTGGCGTAAGGGATGTTATAGAACTGGAAGACGTCACTGGCAGGATCCTTGTACCCTCGCACGAGGCCCTGGTCTGTTAATACCAGCCTCGACAGTCTGTCGTCGGTCTCTTGTGCGACCACACATAATGCTACTAGCAATGAATACAAAGGCCTGACCAACATTTTTCTTGCAAGTGATGCTGTATCTTGCCGAACTGATTTTTAAATATATGTTATCTAATCTCTGCCCGATAGCCCCCTGTACCGCGTCGCCTTCAAGAGCAATTGATCAATACTGACAAATAGGGTTAACTTGTACTCGAACAAAATAAGTCACGCGACAGCTGTATCACAGTGTTTTATTTATCTAAGGTCTATTTTAAAGGCAAATGAGCAAGTGAGTCACATGTTTTTTGTGCAAGCCCGTTCTCGTACATAGGTTTTAATGTGGACTGTATGTGTGTGTGTGTACGTGTCTGTGTACGTACGAGTGCACAATCTAGGATGGGATTGCATGATCGCAAGAAAACCGGTCTTCGAATAAACCACCACATAGCCGTAACATACGGATGGGTTGGACAAAATTGAAAGAGTTCCATTTTAGCCATTTAACTACAGAACCCTGAAAAGCATGCTGATATTTCGCACGTGCGCGTAAATAGCGTACTATTAATACTGATTATGTCAACAATATCGACAACTGAAGTGTTTTGTTATTGAGCGGAGAGAAAGACTTACTTTCGATGAACGCGTTAAGCCTCAAACGCGAGCGTCAGCGACACCATCATCTGTAAACGCCATACTGAAGGTACTAAAGGCAGGCGTTGGTGGCACTACTATAATGGACTACCCCTTACCCTTTACCCTTACTTACCCTTCCCGTAGACTTACGGCAACAGTACAAACACTACGTGACAGATCATGCGGGCGTCTAACAGTTGACACGACCAATGGAAGGCTATTTAGGCTTTAAAACCTGCCAGCTAAACATAAGGCTTCCAGAATATGTTGTCTCATTTTATCGCTGTACCTCTATATTTTTGTCACGTACGTCGTGGGGTGCCTTTATATTAGTACGGCAAACATACTACGCTGGACTAGAATTTAAGTATCATCATCATCTCAGCTTATTGCCGTCCACTGTTGGACGTAAGCCTCCCCAAGAGCGCCAACCATCCCGGTCTTGGGTAACCTGCATCCATCCGCTACCTGACATCTTTTTCAAGTCGTCGGTCCACCGCGTAAACGGGCGCCCTACAGTAAGTACCTATATTGCAGTCCAAATATAATGTCGAAGTATAATGTCCGAAGTCCAAATATAATGTCCGTCAAGTGATATCGTGTCCCTCGACGGTCAGTAGAATTATACCAGCCAGATGTTACTGTATATAAAACTGTCTGACCCTGGATCGCGATTCGCCTGAACGAGCCACTATGACGGATTATTCACCAGGTGTACGTTGGTCGCTATGCAGATGGATATAAAAATATCCAGCATTTTATGGTACAAACGAGAAACTAATCTTTCCAAGATATCTGATATAAGATCTGGCTTATGATACTGCATCTCCCTTGTTGAGTATTACAGAGATAGTTTTGCAACTAAAAAGTGTTTTAGCAGTCTGTATTTTCAATCCGGCTTGTGATAATTAATAAAAGAAGTAGGTTTTATTAGGTGGTAGGTCCGTATGCGAGGGGTCGTCTGGCTTGGCACTACCGCTTCGTCTATTTCTGCCGCTAATCAACATCATGTAAGCACTGTTGTGTTTCGCTTTAAAGGACTTAAAAGCCAGTGAATTCACTAGGCATTATGTGACATAACTTCTTATATTTCGGGATTATGAACACAGTCGAGTGACATACCACCAGGCGAGCGACGGGCTCGTTAAGTCATTCAGGCAAATAAAAAAAAACTAGGCACCTACTATAAAAAAACGACAAAACGCACCTACTATAAGATATTCTAAAAACACAATAACAAAATAAAATTATAATACTCTGTGTACCCCTGGTGGGACTCGAACCCACAGTCCCCGGCTTAGGAGGCCGATGCCTTATCCATTAGGCCACAGGGGCTTGCAATAGTATATCTAATATCCGTAGATTACATAAATCACCCATTATTAATTACCTACAATTAACTAATGGTTAGTATTTTTTTGGTATTATGTATATAATGCGACGTACCCACTCATAAAAGGCAATACAATAGGCCAGACTGGCATAACTGGACCATTGGCACGCATTGCTAAAGATAATGGGTAAGTACATTTTTTATTTACATAAATAAATACAATTGATATTACAAAACATGTCTTCATATTTCACATATAAGTTAATCAATTAGTTGTTAATTGTTAATCAAATGTAGATAAAATCATTTCTTATTGGCAAGTAATAAGAGTTTGGAAAATAAACACGTAAATAATAATTCAAATTCCGGCACACCAAAGCCAAATCATTTCGTTTTAAGCTCATAATTCATTGTGTCTGATTGGAGGTTTTGGAGGCGGAATAGGAGCTCGATAATATTTGTCGTATATCTCGTCCCAGAATCGAACTCGCTCCTCCAGCAGTGCTTGTTTCAACTCTATAGTTTGTCCAAAAGACATATATGGCGAATTGTCAACTTCAACCGGTGGCCATGATGGCAACGAAGAATCTTCTGGCACTGGTTTCCTGTAATAAAATAACCTAACATCAAATGGCAAAGTAGCTAATAGTAACATGAACTAATTGCCATCATCAATCATTAAGGCTATATTATCCACATTCTCTTAGAAAAACATAATATCTAAAGGCTGACTTCCAATGATCACGTTATTCAGTGACATCGTCGTTTATCAACGCCTTTCTTTAGTAATTGTTGCCTTTAGGCAACAGTACCACTGACGACGAATGGTCTCTCATAGATTTACGTAATGCACAACAAACGTGCTGACGCAGCGTCTGACTCTTGACGTGATAACCCAAAGTCTGCCTTTAGGATCGCAGGTGACTAATTGTTAAGCATGGTTCTAATTCTAAAACTAATGAAATCACTATCAGTCGCTGCGGTGGCCTTTATGACAGGTATGTCCTGGACGCTATAATGGGTGTAAGGGGAACGCTCCGAAAACTAAGACAGGTTGTAGTGCTAGTGATTACTGACACAATACTACTAAAAAAAGCAAAATAGCGGAAGCGTTTTCCTAACATAATTTATAGAATGCGTCAGCATGATTGCCTGTCTTAAAAATGGTTTTTACGACACACTCGTTAGTTATTTGTTTTGCATTGCACAAAAACTACCAAACCGCCTTAATTCTACCACCACATTAATGTTAGCCACTAAAAAGAGTATCATATGATACCATAATCGTATTTCATTATTGTTAACGTACCCGACTTTAATGAAGTTATACCACACTTCGGACATGATTTTCTTAACAGATTTATACTCTTTGTTTATATTTGGTTCGCCATTCAACACAGCTAACATTTGAGAACATTCAATTAAGCCTGACGACACCTCGGGAGTTTCCTCCTTAACTGAGTATTCATATAAATATATTTCACTATTATTCGCTTCAACATGCAATTTCGCAGCTCTTAAAATAGGATACGAGATTAATATATCACCGAAATAGTCAATTATTTTCGAAATAATATCATCGCTTATTCGTTTGTCTTCAAAATAAAACTCTTTGACCTTCTTTGCTACTTGAACTTTCTCTTCTCTGTTTTCAAATTGTAAATCAAGTGGCAGGAGTTCTGATAAATTTTTATTTATTCTGTCCTCCAAAATATCGAAGTTCCACATTTGCAAGGAGCTCTTTATATCATCAAACCCATAGAGCATAGGAATTTTGCGATACTTCTTTCGTTTTATAATATTAAAAGGAGCATCGTCGAGAAAAACATAATCGTCTTTTGTATCTCGTTCAACGCATGGTGTGAAAATGCTGGCAAAATTAGCTTTATCCAAAAGTGTCTCCGTAGTTAGCAATTCTGTTGAAAGTTTCTTATAAAATTCTTCCAAAGCAAAGACATCACCTTCGTTAGTAAAGCTTAGTGATTTAGCAAATCCCTTAGCTGTCTCCAATGGATCAGCTTGTATTGCATTGAAGCCGACACTAGACCCGCTACATGGTATTACTTTATGAAATAAATCTTTGGTAGACTTGGAAAGCATAAGTAATTCTGTTGAGATAGAGCCTGCGTTGCACCCTGTGAGAGTTATATCGTCGGGATTTCCGCCAAAGCTCGCAATGTTTCTTTTAACCCATCGTAACAATTGTACTTGGTCTTTCAATCCCGCATTACCAGGAGCTCCTGGCGTACCCAAACATAAAAATCCATTTGCTCCAAGCCGGTAGTTAAAAGTAACTCCAATGATGTTTTTCTCAGACGCAAACTTTATAGGAGGTGTCAAATCACCATAACCTATTTGAAACAAGCCTCCATGTATAAATACAACAACTGGTAGATTTGTTTCTTTGATATCAGGGACATAAACATTCACAATTAGGCAGTCATCTTGCATTTTCTTGTTTTTCAGAACGAAAGATTTTATACGTGGTTGGGGACAGACTATGCTTTGATCAGTAGCTTCTATCGGCTGCAACCATGCTGGCGGTGGTAACGGAGCCTGTATAATAATTAACTATATGATTAAAATTGTCGATTAAAAATAATAATTACACAATATATTATGTATTCTTTAGGCTCCTTTATCTGTCTCAGCATTATCAGTTTAAATAAGATATCAAGCTAAATACAGTTCCTGAGACCCAATTATAATTCGGTACTGATAATTAGACTGATTGGATACATTCGAAAAGTTTTGGGTAAATGGAGGGATTTGTTAAAGGAAGGTTGAGACAAGAGTTGTTGCCAAACCTTTCATTTTTGGGACGACAAAATACATGTGATTGCACTTTTCCTACTGCTCCGAGAGTTTAGGCGTGAGGTAACTTTTAATATTTGCTAATTTAATATGACCGATTGAGAACGCAACTAATACTTACAGATTTTTTTACCTACCTTAAATCTGAGGCTGCCAGTTGGTGCTGTGGCGTAGGGTATACCATAAAAGGTAAAGACGTTTGTACCAGGTTCCTTATATCCACGCACGCCTCCTTGTGTCGTCTTGACAAGTTTTGATTCACGATCATCACCGTAAACAACATACACATTGAATACAATACATAACCAAAAACACGTGCTAAGCCACATATTGATCATTTAACACTAAGCTAATCCTTTGTATGTATACCAACTATAAATTATCGAAAGATAAGATGTTCTTCATAATGTTTGCTTCGCCTAATTTCATTAACACCGTAATAATCCAGTACCGAGATGTTCCCTCATCATCTTTTGTTTTATTACTGACTTCACAATTTCAAAAAGTTTTCAATACCCAATTAAATCTGTGTTTTTTTACATAGACTACACATTATATCCGCCCAAAATGTAAACTGATTCTTGTTCAACAATCATAAGATAGTTGTTATGATAAGGTTTGTACCACCGGTAGTTCCATATAAAATTCGTTATCTTATGATGGAGTACGATGGAAATAGAAACTTCTCAATTGATAACAGCAAAAGCATCAGATTTTTTTTTTTTTTGGTGAAGATATCTGCGGTTGCCAAAGCCAGTTTTAAAATCACATTTTAGTTTCATCGGTAATACTAGAGAACAGTCGTTCTTGGCAAAGTCTTCACGTCAAAGGATAGTCTAATTCTTTGTGATTACTAATAAATATATTCTGGGAGGTAAAAATGCTATTCATCAGTATTGAATGTACTTATTTATTGGCAATTGGCCTAAACGCGCTAAGAAAAGAATTAGTTTAGTGATGTCAAGTCATAGGTTTGGAAATTTTAAAGTTAATGATATTCTAAAAAAGTTCATGGCTGGTCTAAAGACAGTATTGTGTCATAAGAGAGTTTTTATCCAGAGCACTTAAAGTTTACTGCGGAAAAATAGTACCCGGCCGACAAGGACGGAGATGGTATAACGATATAAATGATCAAAGAATGAAGCGCACAAAGATATTCGGAACTGAAAAGAACAGCTCAAATTCGCAGAGTATTTACCCCCAGAGAAAGAGATGAACTGAAAGTCAAGTTGTTGGTCAGACGAGAGATATTGCACGTCAGTGTCGTTTATTCCCGTTGTTCCCCAATTTTAGCAAAAATAAGACATGGCAATCGTTGATTTTTCACTCATTAATAAAAAAGCTTATACTCTGACGCTGGTATAGGTACTCTGAAATTAGAAAACACATAGATATCAACGTTCCTATTTGAGATATATGTAAATTACCTAAATCAATGCAATATCTGTTGACCAGCAGCGACACAGGCACAGACTCCAAGGAGACCCGAAATTGTTATTTTTCACTTATTTGTGTTATTTTTTTGACCCTTAAAGTTGCCATACTTGGCGGAACATTTATTCAATAATAAAAAGCGTGTAAAAACGCGACAGAACTCGGTGGGCAGCGCATATCATAAACTCTAGATTTCATGTCGCTATAGCAGCATATATACAACAATCAACATTAAACATCAGCGTTGATCAATACGGACACTGATAGTGATGCTGAGTTTAAAAATGATGAATTGAAAGAATTTCCATTATTGCTGATACCGATACTGATATCCGCAATAACTCTGAGTGGTGTTGCTTCTATTTATGGGTAGGCGTTACGCTTACCATCAGGCAAGCGACTTGCTTGTTTCGTCATTCGGACAAAAAGATTTTAACAATTCTTCATGGCACGAAAAGTTTATTTTGTGCGCGTGCAGATTAAATAAAAAATAAATGCGCAAGATCCTGCACCTTTCATTTTAGTCTCCACACAAGAAATAGGCACACTCTCAATAATATCTAGAGGCACAAATCCCTAGGACTGCCCTCAACTATCCCTTTCCTTTCCTCCACTCTACTACTCTACGCATAACGAAATAGGACAACTTACTTATTATTATGTGGAGCACCCATATGCTATTACAAACTCGTAGGAACTAAAACAACACATAAGAGGCGCCTAACTTCTAACAAAGGCAATTAATCTATTAAACGTAAATCGAAACTATCGAATAAAAACGATTCTGAACAATGATTATTCTTTTTAAATATAACGAATGTTCTATGTTATATGATATGCATTAAATTGTCAAATTAAACATTCAAAATGAAAAACTAATATCCTATACATTCAATGAAATCTATTTCACAAAAAATAAATCCGCCTCAGGAATACTAAAACCTTAATACCATCAAAGATATTTTCCTTCGTTGCTTTACAAACACGCGTGATAAACTCTAAACAGTGTGGACAGTTGTCAAGTGTTACAACCTACATAATATCATGGGGCGATCCGCCTTGAAAACCATTATTTTTCGTCATCCTTTAAGGTTTTGTCAATTTTTTTGTTTATAGTCACGGCAAAATCACGAAAATGACTTTAAATATTATTTCTTTTATAATAAGATCCACAAGACCAGGTGAAAATTAAGGCAAGAGGTGGCAGAAAAGCAAAATGAGGCTGGAAGCCTCTTATTTCAATATTGCTATTCCAGGATTGGGTAGTTTTGATGTTATTAATTTAGACCGTCTCGGTGGCGCAATTGTATTGCGTACGTGGTACAACTCCTGTGCTGAGATCTCGGGTTTCATCCCCGGGTCGGGGGTAAAAGTGATGTTGGATTTTACTTTAACGAAATACTCAGTATTAGCCCGGAGTCTGGATTTCCGTTTTGGCGCTAGGCTCCGCTGACAGTTTGACAACCTCCGTGGCGCAGTGGGCGAGTAGCCGGCTGTGAAGCGAGAGGCCGCGGGTTCGATTCCCGCACCGAGACAAATGTTTGTGTCAACCACAAATATTTGTTTCGGGGTCAGGGTGTTGTGAGACCAATTCTCTCGTAGTTGCTGATACCCACGACACAAGACTCGTATCTTACTGTGGGGTCTGGACTATGTGTGTGACTGTTGGGTGTATTTATTTATTTATTGTGCATTGAAACAATATGGACGACGTAGAAGTTAATGAGCGCCTATAATTATTATGTCAGTGTATACATGTTGCACGTGTACCTACGACGGACGCCAGCCGCGTAATGGCGCGCTCGACAAACATGTGAACGCTATTGGCCAAGCGCACGCGAGCGCCTTTGATTTGTGCACAAAAACCGACACCGTTCGGAAGTGAGGCAAGTGGTCGCGAGCGACTGCAAGTTGTGACAAGCTACGCCAAATGAGTTCTATACATGTTGGCGCTTACCTATACTCGGCCAACTAGGCGAGCGACACCGAGCGACGGCAAGACAATCCAAATATACTGTCTACAGGGTTATTTTTAAAACACCAGCAACCTCGCAGGGGTAGATTCCTAAGGTTATAAGCTACTACTTTTGTTCTACGACTTTTGATAATTTGTTAGATTTTATTTTCATACAAAAATAAGTAGATATTCATTTAATTTCCGTCTTGAATGTTACAACGCGCTTCGCAGATTACGTAAACAAACACGCGAAGCGTGGGGAACCGGGCTAGCTTGATGTCGTGCGCGCACGCCGCGCCACGCCGCAGTCTACGAAGTAAAACACGACACAACAAAAACTTGTAAAATCATTTTTTTTTTAATATATTGAGTTATATCCAAACTCGTAGAACAAAAGTTGTTCCGTATGGGGTCAGCTATCTGGTCCTGCGAGGTTGCTGGTGTTTTAAAATTAACCCTGTATACGTATCACTCGGCCACGCTCGTCCAACATGTATTGCAGGCTTATTATGTAAACTCTGGGGATTTTGTCTGAACGAGTTGATTGACTTTCGTTTGTTAGATCCGTTTGGGGTAAATTGACCATGAAGCAACGTATTGGAAGCAATTCGCACCAAAACTCCAACATGGCCATGAAATCGACCAAACCGGTGTTTCGTCGTTTTTATGAGGATTTGAAAATGTATATTTCTCATGTTAGTCCAAACATAATGTCGACCTTCAAAGATATTCCAAGAATCGATAGAATTATGCCGGTCTGAATGCAGTTACAACTCGCCCGAACGAGCTACTTTGACGGGTTTTTCACTATAAGTACGGTAATATGGGGTCCTTTAAACGGAGTGTGAAGAAGCAGTTAGGCAGGCCGGCATGATCGTGCTGACCAACGATAGACACACTGTTTGTCGTTGGTCGACACTATTCCTGGATTGCGCTACACTTACCATCAGGTGTGGCGTAGTCATTTTGCCAAGCCAGGATTTTAAAAAAAAAGTCGATATGGAGTCTGGTACAAAATGGTCAGCTACACTCCCACTAGAATGGCCGAGGCCATATGATTCTGGTGACCACCTATAAACTCATTGTTTTTCTTGTCACTTGTTTTTCTTTGGACCGACCATCGCTTACCATCAGGTGTAGTGCAGTCACTTTGATATCTGTGATCAGACTTTGATCGGATAAAAAAAAGAATCAGAACTAGGTATTCGTATCTACGAATTCGTATTGATTTTGATAAACAACTGATATATAATACTTATCTTATAAAATAGAAAATACGTAACGGATAGTAGCAGTATCAAAGATAATATAATTATTGAATGATGGATTGTTATCAGGTAATTTTGGAATTAATTACGGAAAAGAGATTACTGTAAAACAATGGAAATCTTTTTTTATCTTTTATCTAAAAAAAAATTCTCTTGTCTAAATTTTAAACTTCTTTTACTATTAGAATGCTACATTATCCCTGATGAACATAGGCTACTTTTTATCCCCAAAAAAGCAGTTCACACGGGCAGAGCCGCGAGGAAAAGCTAGATAATGAATAATATCGCAAAGAGTGAATGTACCAAAGTATAGAGCGAATAATTTTAAGTAAAAAATATCAATGTCGTTAAATCACGAATTGCGAAACGATTGATCCATATTCCCTTGCTGATCTTAATATAACTAAATTTATATAAGACTATGAAGTAAACCATCATCAAAATATATCAAGTCTACGAACCCACATTAAGTGAGTGTGGTGGACTCTCATTAGACCGTGCCCAGCAGTGGAACGTACTTATATACTTTTTTTTTTATAACATAGGCAGGCAAACGTGCAAGTGGTACACCTGACGGTAAGTGGTCTCTACCGACCGCCCACAATACCAGAACAATCATGAACGCGTTGCGGTCCTTAAGAAAAGGGATAAACAAGGCATGGGGAAGGGGAGGAGTACTTGGAGCGCCGCGCCGGATATCTCACTCACTGTACGAAATGCACCAGCAAGCAGCACTTTACTGCGGTTTCCTGTGAGACAGTGGTAACAACTACGTCGAGTCGTTTATGCTGTAGTCAAAAGTGTCCAGAGCGCGACTCTGCTATTTAAAAAAATAAAGTGCAGGGCTGGTAATAGCATTGTCTTGTAAGTGTTCTATCGTAGCCATGCACGGATGCTGTCAGATCTCTTAATATTTTTCTGGGTCCGTTCTCACGGCCCTCCAGTATTGCAGGATCGGCTTTTAACTGTATAATATTATAACGCGAAAGGTGTAAAAAAATAATATTGTGAACACTGCTGACGCGTGTTAGCGCGAGCCGATCAATGGATGGTCAACAACCACCGTACACTGTTTATTTATAGCCATATGTCAATACTTTTGCACATTTCTAGATATCATATTCTGTAGGAGATAGGGAGGCCGGGGGAAAGTAATCATGGTTATAAAATAAAACATTTGTGTGATATATTTAACAGTAATCAAAAACAATTTGTATGAAACAACCAGTGTAGTGAGAATATAGTGTACTAACAACACCCTGTTATATTTAAGCCTTGTCATATTTTGGGAACAAATAGATCAGAAGTTCAAAGGGATCAAAATTAATAAAAAAATCGTGATAAAATCCGTTTAAATTAGTTTTATTTCAATGAGTAACATTCGCGTAAACGTAAGAAATCATTAGATCAGAAGTGTTCAGTACACACAGTAAAATTCTTATATAATTTGATAAAAACTGCTTAACATTGGTTAAGCAGAAGTTAAGAATTATTTGCTGTTGGAAGATAGATAAAAAAAAATACATACATTTTTTAGTGGCTCGTAAAAAACATAGCTCGGGATCATTTATACCCAAAGGTTATAACTTGTAATATGTATTGCCCCAATTTTTTTTCCATTGTTCCTGAGTACCATTTTACGAAAAAAAGATATTAATCAGAAACTCTGAGCTCTATTTTACATACTAAATAAGTTTTATGTACATAGACTCTATGTTTGATATACATAGACATGTATGTAGAGTTTTAGAGTCTTCTAATGGTTGTTGTTAAATTTGTAATACTATTAGTATATTCTTGTTATTTTTTTTACTAGCCATGTAATATACATGTACCACTGCAGGGCACGGGCCTTCTCTACTGAATGAGAAGGGTTAGGCGTGAGTCCACCACGCTGGCCTAATGCAGGTTGGTAGACTTCACATACCTTCGAAAAATCTTATCGAGTTCTCAGGTATGCAGGTTTCCTCACTATGTTTCCTTCACCGTTAAAGCAAGCGATAGTTAACTTAGAAAAGTCAGAGGTGTATGCTTTTGGGGAAGGTTTCGAACCTGCGACTTTCGTCTCGACAGTCCGTACTACACCTCGCTGAGCTATCGCTGCTTTCTTTAATACTTATAGAGTTAATTAATGGGAGTAAATTAAAATGGAATAATAAATTATTCAAACTACAACATTTATTTCGGATGTGTAAAAAGGCGGGAATCGTTGTACAAGATCACGTTGCTCGGAGCACACAGCACGTCATTCAGTCATTCATTCATGTACGTCATTCAGTAGGCTTCAGCCTACAGGAGCGCGTCACGGCCCATGCCTCCTGCCTGCATATTTGTGTCAGTTAGTTATTGTCACGTGTTCATTTTATCCCAGGTGTCCCCTAAGCCGGGCCTTGTTTAAATGCAGCATTACTTGGAACCTGTGATAGGTGCCTCGTATGCGAGAGGCACTGTTGTGTTTCTATTTGAAGGACATTGAAGCCAGTCTGGGGGTGACGAGCGCAGTCCAATACAATGCATTACTTCATAATTCGAAGTTCTTATGGATATTGTTTCTGTTTGAGGGCAGGTGTGATATTAAATATCGCGCGATGATCTTCTGGTCATTAATACGAATAAAAAACTTAAGGAGTGCTATATTTAATCACTATTCTTATTATACGACATGCTGTTCAATGCATTCGTACTTCGTTACCTACCCAAATACACTTTGCCACCGACTTTAGAAGTGCAGTCGACCGTAACATACGAAATATCTTAGAAACAGCAATATAAAGAGCTTTGAAACTCCCAAGACAATGTTCCTTGCAACATTTTCGCTCAAAGTTGAAGTTGGGCTGCGGAAATCGGTATTCTACATTCTGAACTCATATTGCGCTAATTATTGTTATTATCGCATGGAACAATGAACATTTTGATAAGAGATAAAACCAATAAATCTAAGGATTTATTGCGTAATGTATATTTGCATTCTTTTGCAGTAATCTCTTTTCTGTAAAGAATTCCAAAATTACTTGATAACAAACCATCATTAAATATATCTTCGATGCTGCTGCTATCCTTTACGTATTTTAAATTTTATAAGGTAACTAGCTTTTGCTCGCAGCTCCGCCTGCGTGAAGAACATTTTCCGGGATAAAAGTAGCCTGTAACCGTCTCCAGGGTCCCATCTGTCTCTGTAGATAAATTCATCAAAATCGGTTCAGTGATTTAGGCGTGAAAGCGTAACAAACAAATTCACTTTCGCATTTACTTTCACCCCCTTTTTCATCCCTTATTAAATTAATTTCCAAAATTCCTGAAACTCGTATTTATTTGTTTTACGTCCATAACCGAAATACAAAATTTTGTTTATGTAACTTTCAAAATGACGGACTTTCACACATATTATCATCCCCTGTTTTGACCCTTTGGGGTGGAATTTTCTAAAATCCTTTTTTAGTGGGTGCCTACATAACAAAATGAATATACAGTCCGAATTTCATGCTTGTAGCCTTGATAGTTTGCGCTCGGCGATGATGAATTAGTCAGTCAGTCAGGACATGTTATTTTATAAGTATAGATCATATCAGTGTTTTATCATAATCAATATAAATTCGATATCTTCGATTCGATAAATAGTAAATTAATCAAAGCTTACCTAACCAATTTCCTGACATTCTGATAGCGATGTTAATAATCTAAAGATTTTAATAATCTCTTATCTCCTCGACGAACAATATGGAGCTTTAGCTTGTCGATGAAATAGTATTTAGTTGTAATAACTATTGACTAGGAATGTCATAACAACGAAAGTTCATAAAACCATTGTCAAGTTTATGAAATTTCGCGCAGTACTTCTTTCGATATTATCAATATTATCTTTAATTATTATGTAATCCACAAAACTCCATATATATTTATATTGATGCAAAATGATTAGTGATAAAAATACCACGTGTAAAATATGAATGGAAACAACAGTCAGGGTTGTCTTTTATTTATTTATTTGGCAACAATCTCGCGATTACAAATGTATAAAATAAAATGTGTAAAATAGGTTAACGGGTCGCTCGTTGGAGATCCAGACACAGGGGAGCGGCAAAAATCTAGTTATATAATACTAGGGCCTTAATTGCCATCAAAATATAACATCTGTCGTGATTTTAACACTTCACTATAATAAGTAACATATTATTAAAATATAAATCAAGTAAACACTTCTTATTGCCGTTGCCGAGCCAGTGGAAGGTGGTATCGGAATTCGATAGTATCTTGCATAAATGTCGTCCCACAACCGAGTTCTCTCCTCTACTGGTATGCCTTTTAGCTCCAATGTGGCCCTGGACGCCATAGACATGTGGGGTGATCTGTCACCACCGGCAGGCGGCCACGAAGGTAGTGTGGAATTCTCCGTCACCGGTGTCCTGTAAGTTGCAACAACCAGTCTGTAATGAACCTATAAAAAAGCTTATAAACAGAATTTGGTGGGATCACAAAAATATATTTAGAGGATAGTTAAAGTTTTGGGCTCAACTACATTTAGTCCAAGATCTCAGAGCGATAAGATATAACTTATTTTCACATAGATGAAACCTCAGGTTCTCAGTAGCGTCTCATATTCTTTGAATACCTGCGTGTTTATGGAGCTCGCCTTGTGATACCTGGGCAGGTACCAGGTAAGAAAGGTAACTAAAAATAAGAGTTACTTAACTTAAATTTATATTTGAAAGGTAGGTACCAGTTGGAACTAGAAACAAAACTGATTATTTATAAAAAATATTTAACTAAAGAAAGCATTTGTTTATCTTTTAACGATCGTAATCGTCGTCATAATCATTGGAATCATTGTCATCATTAATTACGTACGAATTATCATCAATCATGATATTGCCCATTCGAGTCATTATCAATCAATCAATCCGTATCATCATCATCAATGTTGTCGTTGCTTTTTTAATCTTGAAGTCAAAGTACAGTACCTGATTCTTGAATGGATTAACCAACGTCTCCTGATAATTGGTCATCAAACCAATGAAAATTTGTAATAGTTACAATAATAACATATTTAAAAATCAGACATGTAAATTTAAGTTACGTAACTCTTATTTTTAGTTACCTTTCTTACCTGGTACCTGCCCTAGCGTCACAAAGCGAGCTCCACAAGCACGCAGGTATTCAAAGAACATGAGACGTTACTGAGTACCTAAGGTTTCATCTATGTGAAAATAAGTTATGTCTGATCGCTCTGGGATCTTACTCTAATGAAATAATTTACGTTTCAAGTACGAGTAACTAATATCGCGTCCACGTATCGTGTTATATTAATCATACAGCAATACGTCCAGGTAAAAATAATTTCGTATACTGTTTTAATCAGAAGTGACCAAAAGTGAAAAAGGAAAACATCTAAGGCAAATATTAGTATATATTTGCCTTAGATATTTGAAAATGCTATAGTTAGCAGTTTCAAATTCGATACTGAAGTATCGCGAATGAAAGATTATTAAAATAATAATTATTATTATTTAAATAATACTGAAATATAAAAGTACCTACGTTATTATATTTGCGAAAAATATTGTAAAAAAAAACACTCGCAGCTCGGGAGTTCGCCTCCGTGAAACTATTTTCTGAGATAAAAAGCAGTTTTATAACCTCTAGAATGAATCTGCCTAAATAAGAGTGAATAAATAGATTTAAATCCGTTAAGATGTTTCTACATAGACGGACAAACAGGCAGCAGAGACTATTATTTTATTATATGAATGACAGTAACAATATCATTCATTATATAATTTCTAAGTTCCGACAGTACCCGTGGTGCAGTGGGCGAGTAACCGGCTTTGAAGCGAGAGGCCGCGGGTTCGATTCCCGTACCTAGACAAATGTTTGTGTGATAATGAAAATGGTTTTAGGTCTGTTTTCTTCCCAGAGACCCCTCTGGCACGTCAGGCAGGCGACCGGTCGTTAATACTACAAGCCAAATTTTTTTGGTAACATATGTAAAAAAGTTTTTTCAGCCGATTCCACTGTGAGTGGCACAGGGGCAGGTGGAATATCAAGCTCTAAGTTATAAGCCGTCTACCTCTCTTGCACCGGAAGACATTACGCACTACTTCGCGGAGCGTCGCAATGTGCGGATAAAATGTATGCTAAATGATGCTTGGTCCAGCAAACCTACTGAAGGTAGATTCCTTTTTTACTAGAATAAATCGGCAAACAAGCAAGTGGGTCACCTGATGGTAAGTGATCTCCATCGCCCATGTACGCCTACAATACTAGACGAATCATAGGCGCGTTGCCGATTGCCACGTGAGGCCCTCCCAATGAGGTTAAAAAATATATAAAACTGTTAAAATATTTTACCCTGTTTTTATAAAATTGCCCCACAGCTCCCTCATTATTCTTTTCATACTTCTGTATTCTTCTGTGATAGTGGTTTCATTTTCATCTTGTACAGCTCTAGCTTGGGCACAATGAAAAGCTCCGGTGGCATTTGTATATGGTATAGTTATTGAATTATTATCAACAAATGAGTATTCATGTAAGAAAAATGTTGAATTTCCAGCTTCTGCATTAAATTTTACAGATCTCATACCTGGATATACAAACTTTACATCAGCAAAATAGTCAAGGTAGGATAAAATGGTAGCTGTACCGACTGGTTGATCACCAAAATAAAATTGTTTTATATTCTTAGCCACTTCTTCCTTTTGCTCTTCGGTTTCAAATTGTAGATCGGCCGGAAGAAAATCTGAGAATTTTTCATTCATTAGCGGGGACCAATCCGAAAACCTTCGTAGATTTACTGAACCCTCCAAATCAGAAAAACCAGTCAAAGTAGGATATCGAACGTGCTCGCCGCTTTTCAGGATATTATAAGGGGCTTCCAGCAAAATCGCTTCTTCTCCCAAGTCCTTTTCTACGCATGGTGAAAAATAGACAGCAGAATTTTTATTTCCCGTATATGATCTTGATGTAAATAGACTCACTGGGGCATTTTTATAAAATTCTTCCAGTTCTACAAAATCATCTATATTTTGAAAACCTAAGAGTTGCGCAGCATCTTTAGCGTTTTGAATAGGATCTTGTTGAACAGCATTGGTTCCGAGATGTGCCCCGCTATTGGATATGACTTTTGTGAATAGTCCTTTAGCAGAGTTCGATAGTGCTAGGATATCTACAAACGCTGAACCGGCACTGCATCCAGAAATTGTAACATCATCAGGGTTTCCACCAAAACTAGCAATATTTTCTTTAACCCATCGCAGAAGTGTCAATTGATCCTTCAATCCTGCATTTCCAGGAGCGCTCTTAGTACCCAAACAAAGAAAACCCAAGACTCCGAGACGATAGTTGAAGGTGACAGATATAACCTCTTTGTCTTGTACCAAAGTTCTGTGATTTTCATCTGTGCCAAAACCTATTTGGAAAGCACCTCCGTGAATATTAACTATTACTGGAAGATTTCTTTTTTCTGTACTTGGAATGAAAACATTTGCAACGAGACAATCTTCTTGCATTGTTGCATTTTCTATTTGCCTATATTGAGGACAAACGATACGTCTTTGCACAGCCTCAAATGTCTCGTTCCATGTAGGTGGGGCTGTCGATGCCTATAAAAAAATTATTATTAGATTTTTAAATATAACAATTTCACATGATTGATAAAAAATCAATTGAGTTAAATTCTCATTGTATATCTAATATGTGACTTAGAAGCATTCGAACTTTCCACAAAATGTAAAAGCTTTAAACGAAAAAAAGGGTGAACGAAAAATTTTATTACATATGTGTAGGTCTAAATTATTTCATTCGTAGAATTAATTATTGCGTGCATAGAAAATTTCAAATTGTATTATTAATAAAACGAACTTCGTTTGTCAAGTCTGTGTAAATTGGAAATTTGTAGAGTCTGCTCACTCCCACAGGATGCAGGCGTTATATTATATATGTTATTTTTATTTTTTATTTATTTACTAACTTATAATTCTATGTTCAATGTGCTGGACAATAGGTTAACAAATTAGTGTATATAAGGATTGAAGGCCATACCCCGGAAAGGAAAACCTAATTATATTAAGAATAAGTAAAAGTTGTAATCAAAATGTCAAAAAGCAATCCAAAGAATTGTAAAACAAAAATAGCAGGACTTCAGCAATTCAAAGAGTGCCCTCAATCATTACTCAAGAATACATTTCAGTAAATTGATAAAAGTCAAATAAAAAAAGAATGTTTGATAAAAATATTAATAAAACACTTAGCCAAAAATGCAGTCTTCCCCAAAAGACAACTGTGGTTAAAATTAATCATTACCGCTCCGCTCCGGTGGGTCCGTCACGCAAATATATTGTGTGAATATGACCTCAAAGAAATTACAAACGAACGCACCAACGATTATAAGTATAAAGATAGCTTCCGAAGCATTAAAACATTTCTAACCTTGAATCTTTCAGTCGTTGTTGCGTAGGGGATATCGTAGAAAGCAAAAACATTGTAATCTGGTTCCTTATACCCACGCACTTGTCCTTGAGCTATCTGTACCACCTTCGACTCCGTTTCATTATTGGCTTGAACTGTAAGGACAGTTCCTAATAAAATGACCAAATAACCCCACATAATCGTATCGACTGATTAGAAAATAACAAGGCAAACATATTTATATTCAATCATACTAGCTGTCCCTCACGGTTTCACCCGCGTGCATGCCGTTGTTCTGCTCCCGAGTATGATAGCACGATGATATATAGCTATGAACTATCAACTCAATATAAAAACATATTAATGGTGTGAATATGACCTCAATCATTTAAGTCGTTCAAAAGTTCTCAATCGGTTATATAGTGACAAAAGATTTACAGTTGTTTATTTTCAGTTCAATTGTGACTGCCTAATTCTTTTTTCCTGAAAACTTTTCCAGAACTATAACGCACAAAGCAAAAAAGAATAACGCATATCCATCATTTAAATCGTCTTGAATTCATAAAACAACCCCATAGACAAAGTACTGTTAGTATTTCACAAATTAAAAAAAAATCAAGTCAGTATTCTCATTTTATCTCTCCACAATAACCTCATTCGGATTATTACAAACAATTTAGAAAAAAATATAGCCGATTCGGTCCAACCGTTACCAAGTGATGCCGTTACCAACGAACAACATTACATTTTATTGAAAAACATCGGTAGGCGGGATAAGGATATCGAATATTAGGTATGCTAACGACACGATCTCCTCGCTACATCTGCGGAAGACATGCAGGAACTGTTTCAGAGACTTGAGGCCAAAAAGAACAACAAAGGTCTCGCAGTAAAGAGGGGCAAGACAAAGATACTGGTAGTAGATCGTGCCGGAAAACACTTCATCACCACAGAAATCATCCTAGGCGTCGACATTGTGGACCATTGTCTGTATTTGGGTGCACAAATTCATAACGACGGCATTTGTAGGCTGGAAAGAGAGCAATAACCATTAACACCAAGGTCTGGTTAATACGTTCTTTAATTTTAAGAAATAGGATGCTCGCGTCAACACTAGCATTGAATTAGGTATACCGCTAAACCGGATCCTGTAAATTTTTACAGGATCCGCATCCGTAAAATACTGGATTTTGTCGTGGGAACAAGCCGTAAGTGGTTAATTGTTCTGGAGCTATTAACCACCGATAGTATTGAGATGATTTGGGTTAAGCCACTTAACTCACTTTCGAGAGTGGTAGAGCCACGCTGTAGACAGTTTTGTCTACAGCATGAATGGGCTGGCTCGACCGGATCATTACCACTGTCTCACAGAAAACCGACGTAAAGTAGTGGCTTGCTGCTGCGTTTCGTACGGTGAGTGAGATAACCGGAAGCCCAAATCCCCTCCCCTTCCCAATCCCTAATTATCCCTTTCCTTTAAGGTCGGCGACGCGCCCATGACTTTTCTGGTGGTGGGCGTACATGGGCGGTGGAGATCACTTACCATCAGGTGACCCACTTGCTCATTTGCCGGCCTATGCTATAAAAAAAAAAAAAGCCCGGGGTTCCCACGGCGGGATTGTTAAAATTTTCACTCATCCTTAAAGTCGAGTCCACCTAACCAAACCAAGCCACCATCAAATATTGTACCAACCCAAAACAAACATACATAAATACATAAATATGCAGACTGAACTACTAACAGACTAATCACCTAATAATTACATCATTATCATGATCATTCATGACACTAATTCTACTTTAAAAATAATTAATGATTAAACAAACTTACCTGTATGTGAAGTGCAATCATAATTACTCGGGTTTCGTTCTCGAGATTAGTATAACACATGTAGATGTTGAGAGATAGTCGTGAAATATTATGTTGCATAACGTTTATTGAAACTTTACTCAACATATAAACTACAAAAGAAAAAATATAATAAATTAATAGCACTGAAAAATATACTCGTTAATCAAATAACAATATTAATTGTTGACAATGTTTCTAGCAAAATCATTTAAATCGGGGGAAATGATTCTGTTATAATATTTGGCAAAGCATGTGGATGAGGAGCTCCTTCCAGCTGTTTTTATAATTACGTCCGAATTAACCCCATTTATATGCTTTAGAAGTTAATTCATGTCAAGTACCTACTGTGCGTCGTAAAAATGCTGGTGTTTATTCCGCTTTCTTATAACGTACTCTTAATCCACCGGCTTAAAGTTTGAGAAGTGACTTTCTTATAAGGTTTCTTTAATGAAAAGATTACTTTAATCGTGGTTACGACTTAGATCTTTACTCATTTCAAGGAATGAAGCCAAGGTACTAGCGGGATATATTTGCGGTCTCTCTGGCATGAAAGGTAATGAGAGAACTGGTTGAAATGAGCCTATATGGGAGGTTTTGATTAGGTCGGGAATTTTTATAGTAATGCCCTTGCCTGGTGTGGAAGTATTCTTTACATGAAGTGTAGTAAAAAATGTTTGTACACGGTGTGCAGTTCCCAACGAAAGCAGTGCAAATAACTTTTTACTTATTATATTATATTTTTTCTGTACTTAAAGATTCATTGGGAAACCATTCTTCTAAAAGGTTCTACTATAGATGTATCCCAAGTCATGTTATACCTAGGAAAAAGTGGGCGCAAACAAAAACGCTCTTAAAGCAGCTGTTTAAAGTTCCGTGCAGAGCAACAGCATTAAAGTGGTACGTTAGAAAATTGATGACATCAGATGTCTACGCTTGATATGTATCGATATTATTTTTGTGGCAAAACATAAACCATATCTTTAAGTATGTATCGTTGTTTGATGGTATTGTTCGATAGGAATGCCAGTATTATGGGGATTGAAGATTGAGGTACCTCCCTTCTAAGTAGTGACGTCCGGATCCTACAACAAGGGTAATTGGGCGCTGCATTTCACGCTGCCATCACAGAAACCAAGTGAAACCAGCAACAGTTGAACGTGTACCTGTTGTGTTACCTTTTGTAAGAGAAGGCACAGACAAGATTGGCTATGCACTGAAGCGTGGTTCAATTAAAACTTACTTCAAGCCGCCCAGGAAGATTAGTCAATTTTTACCTCCTGTCAAGTATCATATACCTCTACAAGAACAGGGAGTATACAAAATAGATTGTGACTGTGGACTCTCCTATATCGGTCAAAGCAACAGAAACAAAGGGACCCGCGTAATAGAACATATAGATGACGTTAAACACCGACGCTCTACGAAGTCTGCAGTTGCTGAACATTCAGAGGACGACTCCAAACATTATCTTAGATTCAACAAACCACAAATCCTTGCCAAACAACACCGATTCCTACCTAGGATGCTTCACGAGGCTATTGAAATTACAAAACATCCAAATTTCAATAGAGAAGATGATTGGAAGCTAGCACAAGCCTGAGATCCGATTGAACATTTAATTAAATCAGAACCCAAAAGACCAATTACCAGACGTCAAAACACTGTGAATCTTTCTGCGCAGATCGGACCACTAACAAAAATAAAAATTATTTTTTTAAGTATAATTGTAAACTGAAGGTAGGCCACCTTCAGTTAATAAATGTTACATGTCTATAACATTAACTTTTCTGTACAACCTCAGTCCATCCCGTGACCACGAAGGCTGAAAAGGTTTCGAAACATCGCGATAAATAAATTATGAAAAACCGCCATCAAATCCGTTTAAATTAGTTTTATTTCAATTCTCTAACGTATTAACTAAGACATATTATTAGACAAAGAGTTTTGTTTCTATTAATCTCAGTGAAAAAACCGCGACAGAACTCGGCGGACAGAGCGTATCATAAATTTAATGTCGCTACATGAAAATCAACATTATACATCAGCTTTGATCAATGCGGACACTGATAGTGATGCTGAGTTTAAAAATGATGCTGAATTGAAAGAATTTCCGCTATTGCTGATGCTGATACTGATATCCGCAACAATTCTATTTTATAACTCTGCGTTGTGTTGCTTCTATTTATGAGTAGGCGTTACACTTACCATCAGGCGAGCGACTTGCTTGTTTCGATGAACACTTTCGATAATATCCAGAGGCCCAAATTCTTGGAATTACCCTCAATTATCCCTTTCCTTAAAGGTCGACGCACCACGCATCCACGATTCTCCTATTATAGGATTATTATAGAATATGAATGGGTGTCACTGGACGTCACTTACCACCTTACTCACTTGCTCGTTTGTTGGTCTCTGCTATAAAAAAACTTGTGTTTATCACAATCTATATAAAGTTGATGAAATGTTTGTTAACATTAACACTGTATACGTTCAGTATCTTTTTATCATAACTTGCGTGCCTACTGTATACGTATAACGAAATAGAACAACTTACTTATTATTGTATGGAGCAATCATATGCTATTACAAACTGGTAGGAACTAAAAACACAAAGTAACCAGATTGTGTTAAATGTTAACAATGACAATCAGCGCTATCAGTTATGAAGTAAAAGATGTTACTTTTCCCCCGGTCTCCCCTACTCCTACAGGATACGATGCGTCTCGAAAAATACAAAAGTGTTGATAAATCACCATGAATAAACCGTTTGCGGACCATCCGTTGATCAGTTCGTGCTAACACGCGTCGGCAGTGTTCAGAATATTTTTTAACACCTTTGGCGTTATTACAATACCCAGTAAAAAGCCGATCCTGCAATACTGGAGGGCCGTGAGAACGGACCCAGTAAAATATTAAGAGATCTAACAGCATCTGTGCATAGCCACGACAGAGCACTCACAAGACATAATGATATTATGTACCAGCCCTGCAATTTATTTTTTGAATGGCAGAGCCGCGCTCTGGACACTTTTGACTACAGCATAAACGGGCCGACTCGACCTAGTTGTTACCACTGTCTCATAGACATCCGAAGTAAAGTGCTGCTTGCTGATGCGTTTCGTACAGTGAGTGAGATATCCGGCGCGGCGCTCCAAGTACTCCTCCCCTTCCCCATGCCTTGTTTATCCCTTTTCTTAAGGACGGCCCAACGCGTTCATGATTCTTCTCGTATTGTGTGCGGTCGGTAGAGACCACTTACCGTCAGGTGTACCACTTGCACGTTTGCCTGCTTATGTTATAAAGAAAAAAGTATATAAGTTCGCTCCACTGCTGGGCACGGTCTAATTATATGGAGTAATCGTTTCGCAATTCGTGATTTAACATCGGTTTTTGACATTTTTTTACCTAAAATTATTCGTTCCATACTTTGATACATTCACTGTTTGCGATATTATTTATCAATATACGTAAAACGTCAAAATGATTAAAAGTATAAATTCGTATTAGCCAACAATGAACAAAGTTCAAGTACAATTAATATCATTGATTGATGATTATATACCTATATACGATATAATAATGAGATTGGTGTTTGCGTCATAGATAACTCAATAATATATTATGAGTAGTATTTATAAATAAATAATAAATTAATCTTAATCTAAGCTTACCTAACCAATTTCCTGACATCCTGATAGCGATGTTAATAATCTAAAGATTTTAATAATATCTAATCTCCCCAACGAACAATACCATATGAAGCATTAGCTTGTCGAGGAAATAGTATTTAGTTGAAATCACTATTGACTAGGAATATCATAACAACTGGATCATGAAACTATTGACAAGTTTATGAAAATTCGCGCAGTACGTCTTTCGATATTTTCAATATTATCTTTTATTATTATGTAATCCACAAAACTCCATAAATATGAATATACCGAAATAACTATGTATACCGAAACACGAATACTATGTATTATGTATTCAATGCTAATTCAGTAGATACAGTTCAAAATTATCAAGATAAATATCTTTCATGATACCTTATTATCTAAAAAATGTATTTGATGCAATATGATTGGTGTTAAAAACACCTCACCTTTTTATCTAATATTTTTATTTGAAGCAAAATGATTAGTGATAAAAATACCAAAATGTATTACAACAGTCAGGGTTGTCTTTTATTTATATATTTGGCAACAATCTCGCGATAACAAGTGTATAAAATAAAATGTGTAATAAGTTAACGGGTCGCTCGTTCGAGATCCGGACACAGGGAAGCGGCAAAAACCTAGTTATGTAATACTACGACCTTAATTGCCATCAAAATATAACATCTGTCGTGATTTTAACACTTCACTATAATAAGTAACATATTATTAAAATATAAATCAAGTAAACACTTCTTATTGCCGTAGCCGAGCCAGTGGAAGGTGGTATCGGAATTCGATAGTATCTTGCATAAATGTCGTCCCACAACCGAGTTCTCTCCTCTACTGGTATGCCTTTTAGCTCCAATGTGGCCCTGGACGCCATAGACATGTGGGGTGATCTGTCACCACCGGCAGGCGGCCACGAAGGTAATGTGGAATTCTCCGTCACCGGTATCCTGTAAATTGCAACAACCAGTCTGTAATGAACCTATAGAAAAGCTTATAAACAGAATTTGGTGGGATCACAAAAATATATGAAAGATATAAAGGGTAGTTAAAGTTTTGGACTCAACTACATTTAGTCCAAGATCCCAGAGCGATCAGACATAACTTATTTTCACATAGATGAAATGCTTGTGGAGCCCGCCTTGTGACACTGGTAACTAAAAATAAGAGTTACTTAACTTAAATTTATATGGCTGATTTTTAAATATGTTATTATGGTAACTATTACAAAGTTATATTTCATTAGTCAGACAAATTGTAGTGACCAAACATCGCCCTAAACACAAAAAAGTGTGCGTCTCAGGCGCTCGACAGAAGTGATAACTTAAACTAATGTGGGTTAAAGTGAGAGCGGAGGACCTTGCCTACTGCTACCGTATGCGTGAGAGAAAGGGAAGCCAAACTCTCTGGCTTCCCTTAACGCGTTACGTTACGAAGTCCGGTCAAAGTCATGTCAAAGTCCCGGCAAAATCCGGTCAAAGTCCTGTCAAAGTCCGGTGAAAGTCCGGTCAAAGTACGGTCGAAGTCCGGTCGAAGTCCGTTCGAATTCCTGTCAAAGTCCTGTCAAAGTCCAGCCAAAGCCCGGTCAAAGTCCGGTCAAAGTCCGGCCAAAGTCCGGTCAAAGTCCGGTCCAAGCCGACTGGTCAATGTGCGACGCCACCTGGGACTTTGAAATTATGGATTTTCCAGGGAGGTCGGCTAACGCTGGCTGGTCGATGGACCGCTCGCGTTACGGAACGTTTCGGTTCACCCTCCCATAAGAAGTTATCACTTCAAAAATTATTCAGCCGAGAGAATGAGCACGAGAGCACTATGCGCATGCGTCTCAGAGTAAAATATTTAAATATTTTTAAAGTACTTACTGCTTTCAATTCAATATTTTTGCATCTAAATAAGACAAACTTCAATATTAAAGTAATCATTAATTACAATAATTTAAGAAAATTAATTTATTAGATACATATATTTTCGGGAAAATAAATTTATTCGGTGCAATTTTGTTTTATGAACAATTATTTTCA
The DNA here is from genome assembly GCA_949126905.1 of Amorpha juglandis. Classification (NCBI taxonomy): domain Eukaryota; kingdom Metazoa; phylum Arthropoda; class Insecta; order Lepidoptera; family Sphingidae; genus Amorpha; species Amorpha juglandis. Next base: position 6,366,171 of record OX421368.1, read on the forward strand.
TTTTATTTTAAAAAGGTAGGTACCACTTGGAACAATTGAAACAAAATTCATTATTGATAAAAAATATTTAACTAAAGAAAGCATTTGTTTATGTTTTAACGATCGTAATCGTCGTTATAATCATTGGAATTATTGTCATCATTAATTACGTACGAATTATCATCAATCATGATATTGCCCATTCGAGTCATTATCAATCAATCAATCCTTATCATCATCATCAATGTTGTCGTTGCTTTTTTAATCTTGAAGTCAAAGTACAGTACCTGATTCTTGAATGGATTAACCAACGTCTCCTGATAATTGGTCATCAAACCAATGAAAATTTGTAATAGTTACAATAATAACATATTTAAAAATCAGACATGTAAATTTAAGTTAAGTAACTCTTATTATTAGTTACCTTTCTTACCTGGTACCTGCCCTAGCGTCACAAAGCGAGCTCCACAAGCACGCAGGTATTCAAAGAACATGAGACGCCACTGAGTACCTAAGGTTAAATCTATGTGAAAATAAGTTATGTCTGATCGCTCTGGGATCTTACTCTAATTAAATAATTTACTTTTCAGGAGTACCTAATATCGCGTCCATGCATCGTGTTATATTAATCATACACCAATACGTCCACGTAAAAATAATTTCGTATACTGTTTTAATCAGAAGTGACCAAAAGTAAAAAGGAAAACATCTAATGCAAATATACTATATCAGTTTCAAATTCGATACTGAAGTATCGCGAATGAAAGATTATTAAAATAATAATAATGATTATTTAAATAATACTGAAAGATAAAAGTACCTACGTTATTATATTTGCGTAAAACATTGTAAAAAAAATCACTCGCAGCTCGGGAGTTCGCCTCCGTGAAACTATTTTCTGCGATAAAAAGCAGTTTTATAACCCCTAGAATGAATCTGCCTAAATAAGAGTGAAAAAATAGATTAAAATCCGTTAAGATGTTTCTAGATAGACGGACAAACAGGCAGCAGAGACTATTATTTTATTATATGAATGACAGTAACAATATCATTAATTATATAATTTCTAAGTTCCGACAGTACCCGTGGTGCAGTGGGCGAGTAACCGGCTTTGAAGCGAGAGGCCGCGGGTTCGATTCCCGTACCTAGACAAATGTTTGTGTGATAACGAAATTGGTTTTAGGTCTGTTTTCTTCCCAGAGGGGTTAACGTCAGGCAGGCGGCCGGTCGTTAATACTACAAGCCAAATCTTTTTGGTAACATATGTAAAAAAGTGTATTCAGCCGATTCCACTGTGAGTGGCACAGGGGCAGGTGGAATATCAAGCTCTAAGTTATAAGCCGTCTACCTCTCTTGCACCGGAAGACATTACGCACTACTTCGCGGAGCGTCGCAATGTGCGGATAAAATGTATGCTAAATGATGCTTGGTCCAGCAAACCTACTGAAGGTAGATTCCTTTTTACTAGAATAAATCGGCAAACAAGCAAGTGGGTCACTTGATGGTAAGTGATCTTCATCGCCCATGTACGCCTACAATACTAGAAGAATCATAGGCGCGTTGCCGATTGCCACTTGAAGCCCTCCCAATGAGGTTAAAAAATATATAACACTGTTAAAATATTTTACCCTGTTTTTATAAAATTGCCCCACAGCTCCCTCATTATTCTTTTCATACTTCTGTATTCTTCTGTGATAGTGGTTTCATTTTCATCTTGTACAGCTCTAGCTTGGGCACAATGAAAAGCTCCGGTGGCATTTGTATATGGTATAGTCATTGAATTATTATCAACAAATGAGTATTCATGTAGGAAAAAGTTTGAATTTCCAGCTTCTGCATTAAATTTTACAGATCTCATCACTGGATATACAAACTTTACATCAGAAGAATAGTCAAGATATGATAAAATGGTAGCTGTACCGACTGGTTGATCACCAAAATAAAATTGTTTTATATTCTTAGCCACTTCTTCCCTTTGCTCTTCGGTTTCAAATTGTAGATCGGCCGGAAGAAAATCTGAGAATTTTTCATTCATTAGCGGGGACCAATCCGAAAAGAATTGTAGATTTTCTGAACCCTCCAAATCAGTAAAACCAGCCAAAGTAGGATATCGAACGTGCTCGCCGCTTTTCAGGATATTATAAGGGGCTTCCAGCAAAATCGCTTCTTCTCCCAAGTCTTTTTCTACGCATGGTGAAAAATAGACAGCAGAATTTTTATTTCCTGTATATGATCTTGATGTTAATAGACTAACTGGGGCGTTTTTAAAAAAATCTTCCAGTTCTACTAAATCATCTATATTTTGAAAACCTAAGAGTTGCGCAGCATCTTTAGCGTTTTGAATAGGATCTTGTTGAACAGCATTGGTTCCGAGATGTGCCCCGCTATTGGATATGACTTTTGTGAATAGTCCTTTAGCAGAGTTCGATAGTGCTAGGATATCTACAAACGCTGAACCGGCACTGCATCCAGAAATTGTAACATCATCAGGGTTTCCACCAAAACTGGCAATATTTTCTTTAACCCATCGCAGAAGTGTCAATTGATCCTTTAATCCTGCATTTCCAGGAGCGCTCTTAGTACCCAAACAAAGAAAACCCAAGACTCCGAGACGATAGTTGAAGGTGACAGATATAACCTCTTTGTCTTGTACCAAAGTTCTGTGATTTTCATCTGTGCCAAAACCTATTTGGAAAGCACCTCCGTGAATATTAACTATTACTGGAAGATTTCTTTTTTCTGTACTTGGAATGAAAATATTTGCAACGAGACAATCTTCTTGCATTGTTGCATTTTCTATTTGCCTAAATTGAGGACAAACGATACGTCTTTGCACAGCCTCAAATGTCTCGTTCCATGTAGGTGGGGCTGTCGATGCCTATAAAAAAATTATAATTAGATTTTTAAATATAACAATTTCACATGATTGATAAAAAAATCAATTGAGTTAAATTCTCATTGTATATCTAATATGTGACTTCGAAGCATTCGAACTTTCCACAAAATGTAAAAGCTTTAAACGAAAAAAAGGGTGAACGAAAAATTTTATTACATATGTGTAGGTCTAAATTATTTCATTCGTAGAATTAATTATCGCGTGCATAGAAAATTTCAAATTGTATTATTAATAAAACGAACTTCGTTTGTCAAGTCTCTGTAAATTGGAAATTTGTAGAGTCTGCTCACTCTCACAGAATGCAGGCGTGATATTATATATGTTATTTTTATTTTTTATTTATTTACTAACTTATAATTCTATGTTCATGTGCTGGACAATAGGTTAACAAATTAGTGTATTAAGGATTGAGGGCCATACCCCGGAAAGGAAAACCTAATTATATTAAGAATAAGTAAAAGTTGTAAACAAAATGTCAAAAACCAATCCAAAGAATTGTAAAACAAAAATAGCAGGACTTCAGCAATTCAAAGAGTGCCCTCAATCATTACTCAAGAATACATTTCAGTAAATTGATAAAAGTCAAATCAAACTAAATCAAAAAAGAATGTTTGATAAAAATATTAATAAAACACTTTGCCAAAAATGCAGTCTTCCCCAAAAGACAACTGTGGTTAAAATTAATCATTACCGCTCCGCTCCGGTGGGTCCGTCACGCAAATATATTGTGTGAATATGACCTCAAAGAAATTACAAACGAACGCACCAACGATTATAAGTATAAAGATAGCTTCCGAAGCATTAAAACATTTCTAACCTTGAATCTTTCAGTCGTTGTTGCGTAGGGGATATCGTAGAAAGCAAAAACATTGTAATCTGGTTCCTTATACCCACGCACTTGTCCTTGAGCTATCTGTACCACCTTCGACTCCGTTTCATTATTGGCTTGAACTGTAAGGACAGTTCCTAATAAAATGACCAAATAACCCCGCATAATCGTATCGACTGATTAGAAAATAACAAGGCAAACATATTTATATTCAATCATACTAGCTGTCCCTCACGGTTTCACCCGCGTGCATGCAGTTGTTCTGCTCCCGAGTATGATAGCACGATGATATATAGCTATGAACTATCATCTCAATATAAAAACATATTAATGGTGTGAATATGACCTCATTCATTTAAGTCGTTCAAAAGTTCTCAATCGGTTATATAGTGACAAAAGATTTACAGTTGTTTATTTTCAGTTCAATTGTGACTGCCTAATTCTTTTTTCCTGAAAACTTTTCCAGAACTATAACGCACAAAGCAAAAAAGAATAACGCATATCCATCATTTAAATCGTCTTGAATTCATAAAACAACCCCATAGACAAAGCACTGTTAGTATTTCACAAATTAAAAAAAAATCAAGTCAGTATTCTCATTTTATCTCTCCACAATAACCTCATTCGGATTATTACAAACAATTTAGAAAAAAATATAGCCGATTCGGTCCAACCGTTACCAAGTGATGCCGTTACCAACGAACAACATTACATTGGAAGGATGCACAAATAATTCCTCTTCCCAAAAAAACGAATCCATCTTCACTTTCTGATTATCGTCCTATATCTATTCTTCCCTTCCTTTCAAAACTTCTAGAACGTCTTGTTCACCGTCAGCTTACTACTTTTCTTATCCGTAATGATTTAATGAATCCTCTACAATCTGGTTTCCGTCCTGGCCACAGCACTGTCTCAGCACTCGTCAAGATTACTGATGACATCCGATATGGCATGGCAGACGGTAAGGTTACGGTGCTGTCACTGCTTGACTTTAGCAATGCATTTAATAACGTGGACTTTGACGTCTTGGTATCGTTCCTGCGGTCTCTTAACATATCTCCAACGGTAATTGATTGGTTTCAAAGTTACCTGTATGGTCGCCGTCAGCGTGTTCGCATCGATGAGAATTTCTCATCGTGGAGTACCACGACTGCTGGTGTGCCTCAGGGCGGTGTTTTATCCCCTCTTCTTTTTTCAATATTTATTAGTTCTATTTCCCGACAGATGGCTTCTTCCTACCACCTTTATGCTGATGATCTACAGATTTACACGCAGGCTTCAATAGAGCACTTACCAGCAGCTATAGCAACAACCAACAGTGATCTTCGTAAAATTGCTCAATGGAGTCACATTTACGGTCTTAGAGTCAATCCAGCGAAAACTCAAACTATTATCATTGGTAGCTCAAGAATGGTCTCTAAAATTGATTGGTTTCACCTTCCGCAAGTAATGTTCGATGGCACCTGTATTAAGATCAGTGAAACCGTCAAAAATCTTGGAGTCATTTTTGATAAGAAAATGTCATGGGGTCCGCAAATTGCAGAAGTGAGCCGCAAATTGTTTGCTTCAGCATATTCGCTAAGAAGGCTACGTAATTTTCTACCTATCTCCACTAAAATTGCGCTCACACAGTCTCTGTTACTTCCGATTCTTGATTATGCTGATGCCTCATACCTAGATTTAACCGAAGAACAGCTCAACAAACTAGACCGTCTACAGAATTTCTGCATTAGGTTCATATTTGGCCTACGCAAATATGACCACATTTCCGAATTTCGTATGAAGCTAAAATGGTTACCCATTCGTTTTCGCCGGAATGTACATATTCTTACACTTTTGTACAACGTTTTATTTAACCCCTCCTCTCCTCAATACCTCAAAGATCGTTTTGAATTTTTACACCTCTCCCACTCTCGATCTCTACGTTCTTCACACACTCTGCAACTTAAAACACCTCCTCATACTTCTAATTTATATGATAAATCTTTCACTGTGGAAGCTGTCAGACTCTGGAATGGCTTACCGTTGGAAATCAGACGAGCTAAATCTGTTTCTATATTCAAAAAACTGGTAAAAAATCATTATTTCTCAATTCTTTAGTAAGTACTACTGCTATTAAATGATGAAATTACTATGTCTTATATTAATATGTATTAGTTTAGTGTTTATATTTTATATAAGTATTAGGATTTTATTTATAAGTATGTTTGTTCGTGCTGTTTTTTTTTCATATTTTATTGTACACCGCTGTCTACTTCTCTTCTTGTTAATTGTTTTCATATTAGGGTTGTCTGGAAGAGATTGCTTCTAGCAATAAGACCGCCCATTGTCTACCATAAGTTTATCACCAGCTTTTTAGTTTTAATTACTTGCTTGTAAATGGTTTTCAATAAAGAGTTTTGTATTGTATTATATTGTAACATTACATTTTATTGAAAAACATCGGTAGGCGGGATAAGGATATCGAATATTAGGTATGCTAACGACACGATCTCCTCGCTACATCTGTGGAAGACATGCAGGAACTGTTTCAGAGACTTGAGGCCAAAAAGAACAACAAAGGTCTCGCAGTAAAGAGGGGCAAGACAAAGATACTGGTAGTAGATCGTGCCGGAAAACACTTCATCACCACAGAAATCATCGTGAACATCAGAATGACTGGCCAAAATGACAGATCAGCTTTAAAATATTACTAACATTTAATACCTATTTGCTACTATTTAATACCTTTGTTGGGATATTTCGTACCTAATTAATAACTAAGAAAATTAATTTGAAAAATGGCCAGTCATTCTGATGTCTGAATGACCAGCCACATTTAGAAACTCCACGAAAAGGCTCCGAAATTTAATTTCGCCTATACAACAATTTAGTACCTATTTAGTACCTAAACATATATTATTTCTAGATTTTTAGGACAAAAAATAAAAAAAATATGAGCCAAAAATGTTTTATAGTGACAGAACAGCTTTAAACATTCAATACCTACCTATTAGCTACTATTTAATACTTTAGTTGAATTATTTATTTTTATTTTATTTATTTTTACATTCACCATTCGTCTACATTCCAGTTAGTAAAATCAGTAACTTTTTTCTAAACTGTTCTGTCACTATAAAACATTTTTGGCTCATATTTTTTTTATTTTTTGTCCTAAAAATCTAGAAATAATATATGTTTAGGTACTAAATAGGTACTAAATTGTTGTATAGGCGAAATTAAATTTCGGAGCCTTTTCGTGGAGTTTCTAAATGTGGCTGGTCATTCAGACATCAGAATGACTGGCCATTTTTCAAATTAATTTTCTTAGTTATTAATTAGGTACGAAATATCCCAACAAAGGTATTAAATAGTAGCAAATAGGTATTAAATGTTAGTAATATTTTAAAGCTGATCTGTCATTTTGGCCAGTCATTCTGATGTTCACGAAATCATCCTAGGCGTCGACATTGTGGACCATTGTCTGTATTTGGGTGCACAAATTCATAACGACGGCATTTATATGCTGGAAAGAGAGAGCAATAACCATTAACACCAAGGTCTGGTTAATACGCTCTTTAATTTTAAGAAATAGGATGCTCGCGTGAACACTTGCATTGAATTAGGTATACCGTTAAACCGGATCCTGTTAAAATCCGCATCCGTAAAATACTGGATTTTGTCGTGGGAACAAGCCGTAAGTGGTTAATTGTACTGGAGCTATTAACCACCGATAGTATTGAGATGATTTGGATTAAGCCAGGGGTTCCCACGGTGGTATTATTAAAATTTTCACTCATTAAAAGTCGAGTCCACCTAACTAAACCAAGCCACCATCAAATATCGTACCAATGCAACCCAAAACAAACATACATAAATATGCAGACTGAACAACTGCACATCTTTATTAGACCTACCTAATCACCTAATAAATTACATCATTATCATGATAATTGATAACATGAATGCTACTTAAAAATAATGAATGATTAACGAACTTACTTGCTTTTTTTTATCCTGGCTCGGCAAAGTGACTACGCTACACCTGATGGTAAGTGTAGCGCAATCCAAGAATAGTGTCGACCAACGATAAACATTGTATCCATCGTAGGTCGGCAAGATCATTCCGGCCTGCCAAAGGGCCAAAGGGGAGGGGAAGGTAAAAGGGATGGGAAAAGGGTTAGGATCAGGGGGCAAGCCCCCTGGGGAGAACCGGATATACACTGGCTGACCCTGGAACGCGACCCACACAAGGTGGGGCCACTATGGCAGGTTTTAGCACCAGTGTACGGTGGTCGCTATCCGGTCGGATACAAGTATCGAATATTAAATTCGATAGGAAGTACCTCCCTTCTAAGTAGTGACGTCCGGATAACAATCCTACAACTAGGGTAATTTGGCGCTGCATTGCGCTGCATTCCACGCCGCCGTCACAGAAACCAAGTGAAACCAGCAACAGATGAACGTGTACCTGTTGTGTTACCTTTTGTAAGAGAAGGCACATACAAGATTGGCTATGTACTGAAGCGTGGTTCAATTAAAACGTTCAATTAAAAGTGATGCTGAGTTTAAAAATGATGCTGAATTAAAAGAATTTCCGCTATTGCTTATGCTGATACTGATATCCGCAACAACTCTATTTTAAACATTGTGTGGTGTTGCTTCTATTTATGGCTAGGCGTTAGGCTTACCATCAGGCGAGCGACTTGCTTGTTTCAATGAACACTTTCAATGATATCCAGAGGCCCAAATTCTTGGAATTGCCCTCAATGATCCCTTTCCTTAAAGGTCGACGCACCACGCATCCACGATTCTCCTATTATAGGATTATTATAGGATATGAATGGGCGTCACTGGACGCCACTTACCACCAGGTGTCCCACTTGCTCGTTTGTTAGTCTCTGCTATAAAAAAAAACTTGTGTTTATCAATTTATATAAGGTGGATGTTGTGGTGGATGTTCAAATGTTTGTTGACATTAACACTGTCTACATTCAGTACCTTTTTATCATAACTTGTATGCCTACTCTATATGTATAACGAAATATGACAACTTACTTATTGTGTGGAGCAACAATATGCTATTATAAACTCGTAGGAACTAAAACAACAGTCGCTTAACTTCTAACAAAGGCAATTAATCCATTCTATATAAACGATACTGAACAAATCTCATCCTTTTTAAAAAGTTGTTACAGCGAACGTTGAATTTTATGTGATATGCATTAAATAGTAAAATTAAATATTTAAAGTGAAAAATTTACACCTATACATTCAATAAAATTTATTTCATAAAAAAATAGTTTAAAAAAACTAAAAAACATGCTTTTATAAAAAGTCTACCTAAAAAATAAAAAATAAATTTGAAGAAAAAAATGTATTTTATTGTAAAAAAAAAACTGGTATAGACCCGTCCGAACCAACTACCAAGTCACGACATTCATATCATTTACAAGGTCAAGGGAGAGACCGCCTGGGTTGGTATCACCGCTTTGTCTATTTCTGCCGCCAAGCAACAGTGTGTAAGTACTGTTGTGTTTCTGTTTGAAGGGCATTGAAACCAGTGAAATCACTGGGCATTATGAGACGTAACATCTTACGTCTCGGGGTAACGAGCGCAGTTCAGTGCCATGCAGTGCTTTGCAATTCAAAGTTCTGTGTGGTGTTGCTTCTGTTTATGAGCAGGCGCTTACCATCAGCCGCTATACGGGCGGATATGAATATCCTACCACAAGCAATTCAAAGCAGCAGATTAATTATAAACTTGTAATAACTGATAATGAACAATGAAAGTACAATTATCATTAATATAGGTATATACGATACGATAATGAGATTGGTGTTTGCGTCATAGACAACACAATAATACATTATGAGTATGTAGTTTTTATAAATAAATAATAAATTTATCTAAGCTTACCTAACCAATTTCCTGACATTCTGATAGCGATGTTAATAATCTAAAGATTTTAATAATATGTAATCTCCCCAACGAATAATACAATATGGAGCATTAGCTTGTCGAGGAACTATTGATAAATATCATAACAAAGAAAGTTCATAAAAATATTGCTATTGTCAGCTATTGTATTATAAGTTTATGAAATTTCGCACAGTACATACGTCTTTCGATATTTTCAATATTATCTTTTATTATTATGTAATCCACAAAACTCCATATATATGAATGGTGACTGAAATATTTGTGTATGAAATAACTATGTATACCGAAGCACGAAAACTATGTATTATGTATTCTATGTTAATTCAGTAGATACAGTTCAAATTTATCAAGATAAATATCTTTCATGATACCTTATTATCTAAAAAAATATTTGATGCAAAATGATTAGTGATAAAAATACCACGTGTATTACAACAGTCAGGGTTGTCTTTTATTTATTTATTTGGCAACAATCTCGCGATTACAAATGTATAAAATAAAATGTGTAAAATAGGTTAACGGGTTGCTCGTTCGAGTTCCGGATAAAGGGAAGTGGCAAAAATCTAGTTATATAATACTACGGTCTTAATTGCCATCAAAATATAACATCTGTCGTGGTTTTAACACTTCACTATAATAAGTAACATATTATTAAAATATAAATCAAGTAAACACTTCTTATTGTCGTAGCCGAGCCAGTGGAAGGTGGTATCGGAGCTCGATAATATCTTGCATAAATGTCGTCCCACAACCGAGTTCTCTCCTCTACTGGTATGCCTTTTAGCTCCAATGTGGCCCTGGGCGCCATAGACAAGTGGGGTGATCTGTCACCACCGGCAGGCGGCCACGAAGGTAGTGTGGAATTCTCCGTCACCGGTGTCCTGTAAGTTGCAACAACCAGTCTTTAATGAGCCTATAAAAAAGCTGAAAAACAGAATTTTGTGGGATCACAAAAATATATTCAGAGAGTGGTCGGGAAAAGTATAGTGGTAAGTAGCGGGAATGAAAGATTTAACCCCTATTTAAATAATACTAATACACTCCTTTGCAAAAAAAACGGGCGGGTTTGATTTTTTAACATTATTGGTAATAATTTAGTTCTTCAGAGGTTTTAATAGCCAAACTATGTTACTGGCACTTAATAAAGAGTCTGGGTATGAAAAAAAGTTCATTCCAAATTCAAAACTTTTGTTTTTTAAATTATTAATCCCTTTTTCATTTTGTGACACTTTTCGCGGGTTTGCGGTTAAAAGGTTATCAAGCAACTAAAAGTAACTTTTCGTTATTTTTAGTACAACAATTTATGTTTATCGCATAATTCTGCCTTATTGTGACTTAAAACAGATATCTTTGTGTCTATCGTAATGGCAGAAAAAGCAATGAGAGCTAGTAAAATTATAGCGCTGCTGGAAGAGGGGTGTAGCCAATGTTACGTCTCACAGCGGTTAAACGTGAGTCGTTCAACCGTACAAAGAACCTGGACTCGATACCAAGAGACAGGTTCCGTTCAGAGAAGGCAAGGTTCTGGGAGAAAACGTTGCACACAGCCGCGAGACGATCGCTTTTTAGTGACTCAGGCGCTGAGGAACCGCAAATGCAGTTACATAGACCTCAAAAGAAACCTTGAAGAGGTACGAGGAGCACAAGTTAGCCTATGGACTGTGAGGAGAAGACTTTTAGCTGCTGATATACGTAGTCGACGACCAGCGCGGGCCCCCAAGTTACTCCGTGAGCACCGGATTGCGCGGTTGAGGTTCGCTAGAAATTGCCTATCTTGGACACCAGGTAACTGGAGTAGCGTACTCTTCTCCGATGAGGCTCGAATTTGTCTGCATGGTGAGGACCGACGTCGGCGAGTGTTACGAAGACCAGGGGAACGCTATGCCGATGTGTGTTTTGAAGAAATCACCCCTTATGGTGGAGGGTCCGTTATGTTTTGGGCGGGCGTAACTTCCAACTATCGTACCGAGATAGTATTCATAGAAAATGGCTCACTAAATGCGCATAGGTACATAACAGAAATCCTTTCTCAAAATGCACAACCCGCACTGACTGTAATTGGTGAAGATGCCATTTACATGGACGATAATGCTCGGGCCCACCGTTCTGGCGACGTAGATGCTTATATGCAAGAGGTCGGTATTCGTCGTTTGGATTGGCCAGCGCGGAGCCCCGACCTTAACCCCATTGAGCACGTTTGGGACCTCCTAAAAAGGCGAGTACGATCTGTCCAACCACCTCCACAAAACATCAGAGAGCTTAAATGTGTAATCTCGACTGAGTGGGAACACATTCCACAGGACACCATCAAAAGCCTGGTGGGAAGCATGCCAAGACGATTACATGCCGTAATCGCTGCAAGAGGAGGTCATACTCGTTATTAATTTTTATTTTTTAATGTCTCTTTTATTAAAATACCATAAAAATACTCGTAGTCTTAATTTCATTATACCCATAAAAATGTCCATTTTAACACGGCTCTCTGTTTACATTGACTAAAACACCGATACCAGGATAAAAGTGTTAAAAAACTAGATTCTCATTGATAATAAGAAATTTCTAGTCATCCAAGCTAATGACATACTAAAAATATAATAATATTTACCCATAGAAAAGCTAAGGTAAAGTGTGTGTGTAAGGTGCCCGTTTTTTTTGCAAAGGAGTTTATATAATACCTAAGTTGTTATATTTGCGTGAAATATTGTAAAAATAATCCCAAAATTATATCCACACGAACGATATTACGGGCAACAACCCATTTTTCTAACTTACGCGCAGCTCGGTGTGAAAATATGTTATGTGCTAAAAAATAGTTTTTATAACCTCTAGATTCAATCTGCCTAAATAAGAATGAAAAATTACATTAAAATCCGTTAAGATGTTTCTAGATAGATGGACAAACGGGCAACAGAGACTATTATTTTATTATATTTATATATTGTGAATGACAGTAACAATATGAATCACTATTAATTTCTTAGTTCTGATCTAGACTGAGTCGGACCACGACAAAACTGTCTACAGCGTGGCTTTACGGCTCATTAGTGACACACTAAAAAGCCGTATACATTTTATTGCTAGTGTGACCCTCTGATTACCAATTAAGTCCCTCCCAGTGAAGTTAAAAAAGATATAAAACTGTTAAAATATTTTACCCTGTTTTTATAAAATTGCCCCACAGCTCCCTCATTATTCTTTTCATACTTCTGTATTCTTCTGTGATAATGGTTTCATTTTCATCTTGTACAGCTATAGCTTGGGCACAATGAAAAGCTCCGGTGGCATTTGTATATGGTATAGTCATTGAATTATTATCAACAAATGAGTATTCATATAAGAAAAATGTTGAATTTCCAGCTTCTGCATTCAATTTTACAGATCTCATCATTGGATGTACAAACTTTACGTCAGAAAAATAGTCAAGGTAGGATAAAATGGTAGCTGTACCGACTGGTTGATCACCAAAATAAAATTGTTTTATATTCTTAGCCACTTCTTCCTTTTGCGCTTCGGTTTCAAATTGTAGATCGCCCGGAAGAAAATCTGAGAACCTTTCATTCATTAGCGGGGACCAATCCGAAAAGACTCGTAGCCTTAATATACCCTCCAAATCAGTAAAACCAGCCAAAGTAGGATATCGCACGTGCTCGCCGCTTTTTAGGATATTGTAAGGTGCGTCCAACAAAATCGCTTCTTCTCCCAAATCCTTTTCTACACATGGTGAAAAATAGACACCAGCATTTTTGTTGTTCGCAAATGATCTTGATGTTAATAGACTTACTGGGGCGCTTTTATAAAACTCTTCCAGTTCTACTAAGTCATCTATATTTTGAAAATCTAATAGTCCCGCAGCATCTTTAGCGTTTTGAATAGGATCTCGTTGAACAGCAAAGGCTCCGAGATGTGCCCCGCTATTGGATATGACTTTTGTGAATAGTCCTTTAGCAGAGTTCGATAGTGCCAGGATATCTACAGATGCTGAACCGGCACTGCATCCAGAAATGGTAACATCATCAGGGTTTCCGCCAAAACTGGCGATATTTTCTTTAACCCATCGCAGAAGTGTCAATTGATCCTTTAATCCTGCATTTCCAGGAGCGCCCTTAGTCCCCATACAAAGAAAACCGAAGACTCCGAGACGATAATTGAAGGTGACAGATACAACCTTTTTGTCTTGTACCAAAGTTCTGTGGTTTTCTGTTGTGCCAAAACCTAATTCGAAAGCACCTCCGTGAACATTAACTATTACTGGAAGATTCCTATTTTCTGTACTTGGAATGAAAACATTTGCAACGAGACAATCTTCTTGCATTGTCACATTTTCTATATGCATAAATTGAGGACAAATGATACTCCTTCGCACAGCCTCAAATGTCTCGTTCCATGTAGGTGGAGCGCTCGATGCCTATAAGAAAACTATAATTAGATTTTTAAATATAACAATTTCACATTATCGATAAAAAGATCAATTAAGTTAAATTTTCATTGTATATCTAATATGTGACTTCGAAGCATTCGAACTTTGCACAAAATATAAAATCTTTAAACGAAAATAGGGTGAACGCAAAATTTGATTATGTGTAGGTCTAAATTATTTCATTCGTAGCATTAATTATCACGTGCATAGAAAATTTCGAATTTTATTACTAATAAAACGAACTTCGTTTGTCAAGTCTGTGTAAATTGAAAATCTTTAAATTCGGCCTACCCCTACAGGATGCAGTCGTGATATATGTTGAATTATTAATTTTTATTTATTTACTAACTTATAATTCTATGTTCAACGTGGTGGACTACACGTTAACAAATTAGTGTCCATAAGGATTGAGGGCCATACCCCTGAGAGGAAAACCTAATTATATTAAGAGTTAGTAAACGTTGTAAACAAAATGTATAAAATCAACTCAATAAAAGTAAAACAAAAATATTAGGACTTTAGAAATTCAAAGGATGCCCTCAATCATTACTCAAGAATACATGTTAGTAAATTGATAAAAGTAGATACCAAATCAAAAAATAATATTTAGTAAAATAATTAATAAAACACTTTGCCAAAAATGCAGTCCTCCCAAAAAGACAAGTGTCGTTTAAATTAATCATTACCGCCCCGCTCCGGTGGGTCCGTCACGTAAATATATTGTGTGAATATGACCTCAACTCGTCAAGCCGTTCAGAAATTACAATCAAACGTACCAACGATTATACATAATATAAAGATAGCTTTCGAAGCATTAAAACAGTTCTAACCTTGTATCTTTCAGTCGCTGTTGCGTAGGGGATATCGTAGAAAGCAAAAACATTGTAATCTGGTTCCTTATACCCACGCACTTGTCCTTGAGCTATCTGTACCACCTTCGACTCCGTTTCATTATTGGCTTGAACTGTAAGGACAGTTCCTAATAAAATGACCAAATAACCCCGCATAATCGTATCGACTGATTAGTAAATAACAAGACAAACATATTTATATTAAATCATACTAGCTGTCCCTCGCGGTTTCACCCGCGTGCATGCTTGCATGCATGTGCATGTTGTTCTGCTCCTGTGTATCATAGCAAGATGCTGTTTAGCTATGAACTATCATCTCAATATAAAAACATTAATAGTGTGAATATGACCTCAATCATTCAAGTAGTTCAAAAGTTCACAATCGGTTACATAGTGACGAAAAATTTAGTTGTTTATTTTCAGTTCAATTTTGACTGCCCAATTCTTTTTTCCTGAAAACTTTTCCAGAACTATAACGCACAAAGCAAAAAAGAATTACGCATATCCAACATTCAAATGAGTTATGGTTTTGAATTCATACAACAAGCCTATAGAAAAACCACTTGTTAGTATTTCACGAATTCAAAAATTTCAAAGGCCGTATTCTTATTTTATCTGTCCACAAAAACATCATTCGGATTATTACACGCAACTTAAAAAAATATATAGCCGGATCGGTCCAGCCGTTACCAAGTGATGCCGTTACCAACGAACACCATTACATTATATTGAAAGAAAACGGGTTGCGCTCCGGGAGTACCGGCAGATTTGAAAACTTGAACATTAAACTTTGAAACATCTAGTATGATACAAAAACTCCAGAAGCCGATGGGTCTACACTGACAATGATTAACATGAAAGAATAATATTTACCGAAATGGCAAGGAAATACATAATCAAATCAGTAGAGCATTCACTATTACCCACCACAGTAACCGAAAACATTCCTTATCCATCAGTAATACGGTTCAATCTATTCAATCTATCCCTCTGTCTTACGAATTTTCGATCAGGTCACGTGTCCTGACGCGAGTTTAACATTTTATATCCATCCCCAGAAAAGTGCTCAACGCCGCTAAAGAAGTTTTCGCTTCAAAAATCAGTAGACGGGATAAGGATATCGAATCTTAGGTATGCTAACAACACGTTCTCCTCGCTATATCTGTGGAAGACATTCAGGAACTCTTTCAGAGACTCGAGGTCGACCAACAGCATATGTCTCGCAGTAAACAGGGACAAGCAAAGATAATAATAATAGACCGTGCCGGAATTCTCTTCAACACCACAGACATCACCCCAGGCATCGACATTGTGGACCATTGTCTGTATTTGGGTGTACAAATTCATAACGACGGCAGTTGTATGCTGGAGATAAAGAACCGTATCAGAATAGCTAAGGACGCTGTGACCCGACTTAATAACATCTGGAAAGAGAGAGCAATAACCATTCATACCAAAGTCTGGTTAATACGCTCTTTAATTTTCCCGATATTCCTGTGTGTGTTCAGCTCGGTGGTCAGAAGCACTATGAACAGAAACCGATGGAGCCAGATCGTTCGATCCAAGTGTAAGCCATCCAATGATGGTCACGATCCTCAGACATGAGGGACCGACCAGAGAGAGAGCGAATCGGGTCAATTTGAGTGAACGTCTTTACAATCTGATTAAAAAACAGCTCTTATTGATTTTGATTCTCCTTGGATCATATTTTCATACATTGGAGACACGTCTTGGTTCAACTAATTTTTTTAATTTTGATGGACAATCGTACAAAATCTGTCAACCGAATCACGAATACCATTAAATGATCATTAACCAGTTAAATTAAATATAATTAAGTACGTCAGAAATCGTCACAGATTTCAGGTACAGTATTTAATTTAAAATCTTATGACAAGTGTCCCCAATTTCCCCTATTACGTACATTATCAATCATTGATAAAACTTGATAAGTCTTAATAAGACTTAATAAATCACTCCTATAATTTGAAAAGTAGATTATTATATTACATTAGACAAGCAGCTGGTGGTAGGATATTCATATCCGCCCGGATAACGACCACCGTATATATGGTGTTCAAACCTGTCACACGCCTTCTGTGGATTCCAGGATCAGCCATTGTATATCCGGTTCTCCCGAGGGTTTTGCGACATGACTTGGTTGGTTGTAGCGTGTAAAGAGATACATCCTTGTATTACTGTGCCTGCATCGTTCATCCGCCTGTTCTGTCGCAGACCCCTCGATTTGCTGCTACCCTCTTCGAAGAGGGAAGAAGCATTTATACAAGCCGGCAAGACTCTGGTGTCCAACGATAAGCTCATTGTTTGTCGGTGGTTGCTGATTTTTGGACTGCACTACGCTTACCATCAGGTGTAGTGTAGTCACTTTGCCGTGCTCGGATACAAAAAAGTAAGTAAAATAATTCTATTACATATTACAAACATTAAACAATGATAAAGTTTCAATTGTTTTTAATACTAATAATACGTCAAAAACAGTATGTATAGTATAAATTTGCAGATGCTCGCGTGAACACTAGAATTGAATTAGGTATACAGCTAAACCGGATCCTGTAAAAAACCGCATCCGTAAAATACTGGATTTTGTCGCGGAAACAAGCCGTAAGTGGTTAATTGTGCTGGAGCCATTAAGAACGGATATTATTGAGTTGATTTGGGTAAAGCCCGGGGATCCCACAGTGGAATATTGAAAATTTCTACTCATGCTTAGAGTCGAGTCCACCTAACCAAACCAAGCCACCATCAAATATCGTACCAACGCAAAACAAACATAAGTAAATTTACTTTAAATAATCAGACTGAACAACTGCACGTCATTATTAGATCTACCTAATCAACGGATTATTACATTATTATCATGATCATTCATGACATTAATTCTACTTAAAAATAATGATAAGATATTCCATTACTTTACTAGCAAACAGTAATACATGACTCATATTATTTGTTCACTGCTTTAAACAGCCCATTGGAAGTTTGATTTGATATATATTTAATCATTTGTTTGATTTTTTATGTCAAACTTCTTTATTCCGATCATTGCCAAACTCAGTAAGTCGGTATAAACATCATCATCATCATCATCATCAGCCACAAGACGTCCGCTGCTGAACATAGGCCTCCCCCAAAGATTTCCAGACCGACCTGTCTAATAGTGTCTGTCGGTATAATGCAATACTTTAATGTTTTCACTTGGGCTGACTTATTTTTACACGCTTTTTATTAACTTCACCTGTATGTTTGTTTGTATATTTGTTTGTATGTTTGTAACCGACTCCTTTGGGCGCGATTTTGACCCACTTTAAACGGCCAGATTTCGTTCAAACTTTGTAGATTTATCGAGGACCGATGACAATACAATAAATTGGAAAAAAAAAAAAATAATAACAATAATTGAATTCAATTAATTATTGATATTCGGGTTAGGAATTAAAATTTTACTCTCTGGATCTTCGTTAATTATAGGGATAGTCGTAGTATCTAAGAGCGTCAATAGATGGCGCTTTTTTTACATTCGGGTTTAAATTTAAAATTATAGTCTCTGCTACAATATATTTTTATATTAACTAAAAAATTAAAAATAAATAATAGTTTAAAAAAACTAAAAACACGCTTTTATAGAAAGTCTAACTAAAAAAAATAGAAAATAAATTAAAGGAAAATAATGTATTTTATTGTAAAAAAAAAGCGTGGGGTGCTTTTTAAGATACTATCTAAATGATAATCCTTCCACTCATATCTGTCAATACAATAAATATAACTATTGACACCATGCACCCCACGCTTTTTTTTTACAATAAAATACATTATTTTCCTTTAATTTATTTTCTATTTTTTTTAGTTAGACTTTCTATAAAAGCGTGTTTTTAGTTTTTTTAATTATTAACAATATTCTTTTGTTTATATTTTATTAGTCTGAAACAGGAAGATACAGTCACTTCTTGTTCTTGAGCATTTAAAATACCTATAAAATAGCTTTTTCAATTTTTACTATGGGAAACTCATATGTGAGATGTAAAATTTTTATTTATCGGAAAATTGATCTTGTGTATTTTATATAAAACATAATGCATAAAGTATTATTTATGATGTAATAGAGCTTATGTGCGCCGATAAGATTATTTTCAAGCAGGTGCATATTGCACCTACACATAATGCTATGAACTAATAAGCCACATAAAATGCATTTTTTCATTTGTAAATAAAAACATAGAAAATTTCAACAGTGTAGAAATCATCCTAGACAACATCCTAGAAGTCAAAACTAGCGAATGCACCCACGCTCTTTATAAAGCATTTTAGTATTCTATCGGTTTAGTACAAAGAGCTATAATAAATGTTACCACAATGTAAACATTCCTCGTAGCTTAGGTACAATCTACACCATTCTCGTACTAAGTGTTGAGGCGAAGTCTGTTGAGTGCAGTTCTTAGCTCGAAATTCAGATTTATAGTGTGAAATGGCATGGAAAGCGCCCCGCTAAGGTACTCTCTTGATGGCACTACGCCCGGTGGAAAATTCTGCAATAAGGCACCAACGAATCTTCGAAGTTTTGGTAAATTCTTTTAAAAACTAGTCTAGAATAGACTCAAATTAACATAAAATAAAACTCACTCAAAAACCTTAAAATATAACTAAAAGAAATTGACTCGGTATCAAGGATTAAACTACATTATCACCGACTCAAAATTGTTAAGTTTAATTTTAAGCTTTTAAGTTTTTTGAATTGTTTTTATTTTCTTGTTTACTAAAACTTGTGGTAATTTTATTTTATTATCAACTAGCATTCGCTAGCGGCTCCGCCCGCGTGAAGTTCTGTACCGTTATATTATAGATATGTTAAATTGGCATAACTTTTTTTCTTTATGAACCAATTGACATGAAAGAAACAATAAATTTTAAGTGAAGCTTACCACAACATATAAACATATATTAGAAAAACTACATCTAAATGCCCTCTCTGAAATTAGCGTGCACAAACGCACAGACAAACAGACAAAAATTCTAACAATCATTGTACGGGGTGCGATTGCGCTGATATACAGGGTTAATTTTAAAACACCAGCAACCTCGCAGGACCAGATAGCTGACCTCATACGGAACAACTTTTGTTCTACGAGTTTGGATATAACTCAATATATTAAAAAAAAAATGATTTTACAAGTTTTTGTTGTGTCGTGTTTTTCTTCGTAGGCGCGGCGTGCGCGCACGACTTTAAAGCGGCCGTCAGCTGCTCAGCGGTCAAGGTCGTAGGCGCTAGCCCGGTTCCCCACGCCTCGCGTATTTGTTTACGTAATCTGCGATGCGCGTTGTTAATATTCAAGACGGAAATTAAATGAATACTTATTTTTGTATGAAAATAAAATCTAACAAATTATCAAAAGTCGTAGAACAAAAGTAGTAGCTTATAACCTTAGGAATCTACCCCTGCGAGGTTGCTGGTATTTTAAAAATAACCCTGTATATTCCATGCAAATGTTTGTTGATGTTGTTTGATGCAGGCTGCTTCCAACAGGTCGGTCTGGAAATCTTTAGGGGAGGCCTATGTTCAGCAGTGGACGTCTTGTGGCTGATGATATATTCCATGAACAGACAGCGATCAGTTACATTTTTATTATATGTATAGGTTTAAAAATCTGTGTATGATTATATCGTAAGTACATACAAGTCCCAGGTCGGACAATCACAAATTTAAGGTTGGGTAATTAATAACTTTCTTGCAAGGACCCCTTAAGCGCGAGGCCGGTCGCCACTATCGCCGACACCTACGCCGCGCCGCGCCGCCACTGCATATCCAGTAGCTTTAGGCCGACATAATTCTGCCGACCGTCGAGGAATGCAATCTCTCTCGATGGCTGATAATATATTTGTCTGCACTGTACATACTTACCATCAGATGCAACGTAGTCAGTTTGTCGTGTCAATATAAAAAAACACATTCATCCGAAGTTTATGCCCCATATTGTGAGAAGCTAGCTACTTATCATATCATGGAATGGAATTAACCTCCGCGAACCGTGGCTGCACAATTTAGCACATTTGCCTGTGCATTAAAAAAAAAGTGTCGACAGTTGAAATTATTCCGCAAGATTTATAAGTGCCATCTTCTTCTTTTTTATTCATGGCTTTCGCATTATTAAGCATTTAGCCAGTCTCAAGTATAATTTATTCTCAAGTTATTTTTACAAGAACGATGAAACAAGGGTGCGGTCGATTTCAAGGTCTTGCCGGAGTTTTGGTGTTAACTCCTTTCAGTACGATGCTTAATTCACTTATTTCAATGTTTCCATACACTGTTCATCACCGTCAATGTTTATTGAACAAATCCACACCACTTTTATACAACAAACACAACTCTAAACTAGTTTATGAAATAAATTAAAATAAGCGATGAACTGCACTGTCAGAATTACCGCCAAAACTCTTAAGTGCCATCGGTAGAATTATTACGACTTGTATTCCAGTTTCGTTTGAATATTTGGAACGAATTTGAAATTGAAAAGTTAATAGACACAAAACTTCGAATTCCCTCTTGTAGATTCGAATGCGTAAAAGTAAATCCCTACGGAGCTCCATCTGTATATTAGTTTGAATATCCCCTTTTAACTCGAGAGTTTGGAGTTAATTGTGTTTAGGGTTAAACAGCCAGGCGTTAGAACGAAGCATTTTACCGCTGCGAATCAAATTGTTTTGTACACCTACTACGAATTTTCGTAAACTTCGTTTGACTTTACTTTCGATTTTCAACGAACTTTAAAAAAGAAGAGACATCTGTATTTTATTTTTTATGTGAGTATGTTACTCGATGTCTTCACCAAATGATGTTGATGAGGTTGGTCCCATGTTTTTATAACGGAGTACGAGGGAAAATGAGAAAGTTTAATAACCGAAAATAGCAAACGAACCGCAATTCGAATTTTAAAATCGGCTACGAACTTTTCAACTTATACTTAATTAATAACTACTCAAGTGGTTAAGTGTTTTGTAGACAGTTTTGTTGACAACGAAATGGGCCAGCTCAACCGGGTTATCACTGTCTCACTGAAAACTGTGTTAAATAGCAGGTGTTGCGTATTATATGGTATCCTAGAGGCCTTTCCCAACCCTTTGTGGGCAACCACGTGTCCTTCAATCTTCTGGTATTATGGGCTTTAAATGTGCGGTAGAGGTCATTTACCATCATAATCATCACTTGGTTTAGCGGCCTATGCTTACAAAAACTCAATAAAAATAAGTATTTTATAATGTTTCCTATAATAAAACAACAGAGCCTAAGGCGCAAAATTCGTAGCAAATTCGATTACCAGTAAACGTCTATGAAGAAAGTTCATCCAGTGAGCGTCTCGGGGATTACTTTCACGGACAAAGTTAGATCAGATGCTGTGAAGCGTGTCAACTAACATCATTGTCGTCCTATACAAGATTGCGCTGAGTTAATATAAAGGCTCAGGAAATCTCTCTATATCCCGTACCATTGTTTGCTTATAGAAGGGGTAAATTATTAGATATTTCGTTGAGGCACTCTACGCGCTTAACATAAGGCCTCGACTTAATTTTGTCGTCTCGTTTTGTCGTGCCATCTATGACTCTATGTTGTGGAGTGCATGCACTAGTCAATATCGACAAAGTGTTCTGTAGGCGCGCGCGAGATATCTCGTGGGTTTGTGCTAAGCTGACTTGTCTCATGTTTTGTATAGGTATGTACTAAAGGATAAAATAGCAGTCACAGTTTTAAAACAATTCCTGTTCGCTAAGACAGACTTCTTCTACAACGCTCTCAACACACAACTCAAATGCACATCGTTCTTAATTATAAATCATTATAAGTACTTCTGATAAAGGTCGCAGGTAGTCGCTGGATGCAGACCGCTTCCAACAGGTCGGTCTGGAAATCTTTGGGGGAAGCTTATGTCCAGCAGTGAACGTCCTGTGGCTGGATAATTACTTCCAGCTTCCTGACAAATTTAATTCAAATTCCGGATTTTGTAACCAAATATAACTACCACGAAATTGCTAATATTATAATTTGGCACACACAATCACAAAATCCAATTCCCGATCAAACGTTACGGTCGGCGCGTCCATTATTTCGGTGGGTGTGCGTCATGCCGACTGCAAGTGACCGCCGCGCTTTTCCAATTTTCCGCATGTCCACCGCATTCGTCACTACCGCTTTCATTGCTCACGTCGCTATAACAGATTGGCGTAATAAACGAGCTCGTAAACTAGCGTTTTTTTTTTTTTTATCCTGGCTCGGCAAAATGACTACGCCACACCTGATGGTAAGTGTAGCGCAATCCAGGAATAGTGTCGACCAAAGACAAACAGTGTGTCTATCGTTGGTCGGCACGATCATGCCGGCCTGCCTAACTGCTTCTTCACACTCCGTTTAAAGGACCCAATATTATAGGAAGGAGGGAACACGTGTGCCGGCAAACTATTCCACAGCTTAATGGTCCGGCAGAAGTAAGAATTTGCGAACTTTTTAGTTCGAGCCGAGATGGAGGAGACCACGAAGCTGTGGTAACGCAAGCCAGCACGCGTGGTTCTGTTAAGGTAAGGTGAGGATGGGATAAGGTTAAACAAAGCGTGCCAAAAACACTATAGTGCTTAGGTGTGTTTCTATTTGGTGCTTGTTGGTAAATGGAAAATAAATAATGAATATATTACCTTATTGAAATAAGCAGCGATAGCTCAGCGGGGAATGGTACGGACTGTCGAGACGATAGTCGTAGCTTCGAATCCAGCGCCAAGCTACGTGTATATTAATTATTATTGTGTCGCTTGCTTTAACGGTGAAGGAAACATCGTGAGGAAACCTACGTACCTGAGAACTCGATAATTTTTTTCGAAGGTATTTGAAGTCTGCCAACACACATTAGGCCAGCGTGGGGGACTAAGGCCTAACCGCTCTCATTCGTAAGAGGAGGCCCATGCCCAGCAGTGGGAAGTGTCATAATACAGGGCTACTATCATTATTATACCTTATTGAGTATTAAAAAGAAACAAAGTTATTTGTTAATTTACAACGAAGTATGTATGTATTTCCCAAGTTAATATATTTTTTATTAATTAACAATTATTTTACATTACCGGATTTTAATAACGCCCCCTAAATCTGGATAACTTACACGTCAAACATATCAAACTATAGAATCGTAAGTAACTTCCAGGTGAAAGCAAGTGTCCCACTTGTGTGATAATGCGACAAAGTGTGTATTCATGTGGCAACAAAGATGGGCCAGTCTCCCCCTTCCATACCACGGTAGCCACTCACGGCCTAATGATTAACTGGAGCATTGGTGTGGCTCACTTCATCAGTAACCTAAATATCTGGACGGTTAATTTGCCACAACACATTTGTTAAAATTACATTGCATTTTTGTAACAGATCCATTGATTGTTCGGTTGGTATGATCTATTGTAATTTGAATGATTTATATACTTCTGATTCGAATTTGAAGTGTAGAAATTCTAGCTCTGGTAGTTTTGAGATTTCATGTTTAATCAGTCAGTGCGTAAGTGGTAATTCGCATTATAATATAGATTACTACTCCGCTGCCGTAGGTCGCAGCATGATGATATAGGTACATATACTTACGAACCATCGTCTCTACAAAGTATTTTAATGAGTACCTAGTATTATTACCTAAGAGCATTTTATTCTCTGGCCCGCC
The DNA here is from genome assembly GCA_949126905.1 of Amorpha juglandis. Lineage (NCBI taxonomy): Eukaryota > Metazoa > Arthropoda > Insecta > Lepidoptera > Sphingidae > Amorpha > Amorpha juglandis. The sequence goes on from OX421368.1 coordinate 6,390,767, forward strand.
AACTAAGTAAGTAGGAAGCATTGTCGTCTTATTGAGTAAAATCTATTTCCAAAAATATCCTCGCGTAGACTCTTTGAACCACAATCGCTTAACGTACTACGCTCCCCTCACATTACGTAGGGGCACGTAATTTAACATTTAAAATACATTTCAGTACTTACATAATAATTATGCATTATTACCTCGTTTTATGTTCGCTAAGGAGCTTCTTGTTCGTTTGTAATATAAAAAACCCGACGTCAATTAGAAAAACAAAATATGTAACTTTTAAATGGCTGAACAATCTTCTTCCAATACGGCTCAGAACTATCTCGACTAGACAAACAAAAACACATGCAAATCGCTCCATTCGTTTAAGCTCAATTCTACGAAGAGATAAACACACCCATAGACAAACAAAGAGGTCTAACTTTTAATCCCTCTCTTTTCCCTTGGGGGCTTAAAATAACTGAATATGACAACATTAAATATTTAAAAGTACAACATACATTGTTATCTCATGATAAATGCTAATAAATCAGCGCTGCAAACTATACTGCAAAAACCGTTAACGCGGCATTTCCTATTTCAGTTTTCCATTTATTTGGCTGTGTCAGCTCTATGCGCGACCAACGATACAAAAGTTTAGCATATTCGGTGTGAAAATAGCAACGCAGTGGGCACACAGACTCGGAATTAGGTGCTTTGGTATATACAAAATGGCTTCACTTTATGCCAATAAGTAAAGCAATTTAAAACAATTACATAACTGTACCTAATTAACTAAAACTGCGTTTTTATTTTATTTCATTTTCAATACAAAATTAGACAATTATCTCTACTGTGAGTACAGGATTGTGTACGTATCAGGTTAGATATATTAAATTTCGACTAAAATACATCCGTATTTTTCTACTTTACACAGTTACCGATCTGCGATAAATTATACTATTAAAACTTGTGTCTCTATAAACTCACACATCAGTCAAATTGATTAGAAGCACTTAATTAAGTACAGCATGTATACATATCGTGTCTAAATACCTTGCCATAGAAACAATCAGTACTATTTATAAGTATTAGGTATATGTGGAATCCGGTGAAGTACATTAGCAATATTCCATTACGAAAGGCAATTTGAAACATTACTATAAATAAAAAAGTCGAATGAGTTAAGTAAATCTTGTGTAACTGTGGCACGTCGACGCCATAGCTCAGCATTGCGATGATTTAAGAGGCCCACGTTCCTGACTACATGTCTGTGAGGGTAAAAACTGTGAATTTCCCACAGCAGCATCTGTCCGATATTGCATTTTCGGTTTGCCGTTTTTGTATCGCCCTAACCACTGTAAACGGCGGACAGTATGGTTTTTTCTTAAACCTTTGTTTCATATTTCGCGGAAAACATTTTCTGGTCGTTTTTAATATATGGCTGACGCTCGTCAACTTTTATGTGAATATTTTGTATTCGTTTTATCTGTGGTTTTATCCGTCCTCAACTTTTGATACGTTGTACAACACTGCTGCACATGTTAAATAAGTAATATAATATGTATTATCTGATATGTGCAGCAGTGCAGCACTATTGCGTTTCTTAGCATCTAGTCCCTACCGTCAGTCTTGTATATGCATATTTCATACTTTTACTGCAACCATTATGTATCATTCATGAATCGTGACTGACAATTATCATAGTTAAGGTTTTTTTTCCTCTGGTTGTCTTATACCGAGAAAGTAATTGTAACTCAGGTTACGTGGATTTAATTGACCACATACTTCGATTATTACCAACTGGCTAGTGTCCAGCTCAGACTGACAAACTTGCCAAGTTCCAACTTACTTGAAGCGATTGTTAGCATGTCATTGCACATTCTATACAGAACTTAAATAACTAGATTATTATTCATATAATAGTGGATTATTGAATTTTGAACAAACATATCGATAACAAAAAAGCAAAAATTAGGTACCTACCCTTTTTCCCCATTCTCTCTCAAGAATAACTTCATGCAAATAGCATCATCATTCGCAGCGTTTTTCATCCCACTGCTGGGCATAGGCCTCTCGTTGCTTCATTCCTCTTAGTTTTGTGCTAGTCACATCTAAAATCGACCCATGATGTTAACAATATCGTCCGCCTATCTCCCTGCTGAGCGCCCACATTTTTAGCGTACTCAATCTGTTATCGCCTTACTCCACCTGTCGTTATTTCGCATGGCCATGGGTCCCATCTAGCTCCATTTCTGATGCACAATTGTGGCCCCGTTTCGAACCTTAGTTCGGCGACGGATTTCCAAATGTAGTCGGTATCGGTAATACGGTCGTAATGACGAAATCGGTCTTAAAGTTTGATGCCAAGCTTGCAACCTTTTTTAACTCTCTAATTTAGCGCACAGTCCCATGTGTAAGCGTTCACACCTCAGCACCATATGTCAACAAACAGAACACACTAGTTGAGTAGACAAATTTTCAGGCACTGTGGAATGCGGCAAGACTAATATTTCTAGTTCTCTCAATGCCGCCCATTCAAATTGATTTCTCCAGGAGATGTTTTTGTTGTGATGTTTTTTCCGTATGACAGAACATGATTTAGGTAAGTATATGTAATTGTCTTCTATTTGTAGGATCTCGTTTCCAGCTTTTATTGAGTTAGATTACCCAGAGACTTTCGACATAACTTCGGTGCTGGTCATATTCATCTTCAAGCCTATTATGAAAGAAGCATCAGATAGGTCTTAAAGCATAGTTAGGAGATAACACACGGTTTCAGCGAACAGCAAAAGATCGTCCGTAAACCAAAGGTGAGACAAGTAGATACCATTCATGTAAGCGTTTTTATTACGTCTTCTAAGACTGCCGTAAGAACGTTGAGTGACTTCGTATCTCACTGTCTCATCTTTACATAGTATAAAATGAAGTCGCTTCCGCTGTCTGTTCGCTTAGATCTTTGAAACTTTTCAACGGATTTTAATTCTGTTTTCAGCAATAGATAGAGTGATTCATTAGGAAAGTTTATATGTATATCACGCTATGACCCGTGGGAGCAGAGCAGTTACATGCAGGTGAAACCGCGAGGGACAGCTAGTACCTCTATAATATGAATACGATTGTTAAAGCCGTACAGCTTCACCCGCGTTGTAGCTGAACTTTATAGCTCCCGGAGCACCATTACATACCATACAACATTGGTCGAGCAGCGTCAGAGGGAATTACAGACAAGCTCGACAAATATTCGCAAGTGCAACTCCACCTCACATAACTAACCTGCACAATACAGCCCAAACAAAACGAAACACCAATTTATTGGATTAAAGTCGTAAATCACCACAAACGAGACACTATTTACAAACGCACGAAGATTTACAATCGAAACGGTGCGACTTTTTACAGTTGATTGAATATCCCATCGGCCGGCGGGCGACGACATAAGTCGCCAGTCAAATGGCCTGTGAAGATGATGGCTGGACCGGTCGAACGATAGTTTAGGTAATAGAAATGGCTTGTTCTAGCGATTAATGGCATACGTGTCCTTTTCATTTCATTTCATTAGTTTTGTCTACATGAATAGGCTGGCTCGAACGGTCATTACCAATATCTCATAGAAAACCGACGGAAAGTAACGGCTTGCTGCTGCGTTTCGTACGGTGAGTGAGATATCCGGAAGCCCAAATCCCCCTCCCCTCCCAATCCCTAATTATGCCTTTCCTTTAAGGTCGGCAACGCGCCTATGATACTTCTCGTATTATGGGCGTACATGGACGGTGGAGATCATTTACCATCAGGTGACTCACTGGCTCATTTCCGGCCTGTGCATAAAAAAAAATACATTCACATAAATTCTTGATATCAACTTAATGTATGGACTTTGTTTTTTTTATTTATCCTGGCACCATAAAACCACCACACTGGACCTGGTGCTAAGTACAGTATATAATGTCGAATATAAAGAGACACTGAGTCACCCAACGGTCGTCAGAATTATGCCGGCCCGAACTTAGATATACCTACACTGGCTGGCCTCGGAACGCGACTCGCTGAACGAGCCACTGTGGCGGGTTTTCCACCATATGTACAATGGTCACTATATAGTTGGGTGCAAATATAATGGTAATGATGGTAAGCGCCACCCTGAAACTTTTAATTATATGGTACCTAGTGCATGGTAGAAATTTTGTCGGCTTCAATGTCCTTGAAACTGGAGCACAATAGTGCTTCCATACAACTGTATATAATATATAAAGTATATATAATTATATATTATACTTTATATACTATAACTTTATAACTGTATAAGTAACTACTTACTTAGTGGCAGAAAAAAACATAGCGGTGGTAATATCCCAGACTCGCACATACAAGGGACCTAACCCCTAGTACCTACCAAAATTAAGTATTGTCGATAAGCGGTAGTTATTTCGCGAACCTATTAACATCACAATTTTACACAAAACATTTGTTCCTCGCTTTATCATGAAATAAAATTAGCATCGAAATGTTCATTCGGTACTTTCGTACCAGATTCCATTCTACTAAGTTTTCCATTAAAACTACTATTTACGTCACGTCCAGCCTTTAGTATCAAAAGATGTATTTTATAGTATAGCATCGTTATTTTGCGAGGCACTTTAATATTGGTAGACAATGGCGAACCTTCTGAATGTGTTAATGAAATTCGCGTTTGTTTAGTGATATCCCTGCTCATTGTTTACTTTAAATCGACTTTACAGTTTGAACAATACCCGCCGGGAATGTATTTCTCGGAAGTTTCAACATATGTTTGCATAACGAGACTTAATAATAATATAACTAGATATATTTTTGGGTATTGTTCTTGTACCTAATTCTCCCTAGAGTTGACGTCAGGCAGGCGGCTGGTCGTAAAACTACAATCCAAAAGTTAAGCATGTTTCGCGGACCCAACTACGAGTGTAATAAGGGCAGGTGAAAGAAATTCTTGTACCGTAAAGTAGCGGCTTGCTGCTGTGTTTCGTACGGTGAGTGTGATATCCGAAAGCCCAAATCCCCTCCCCTTCCCAATCCCTAATTATCCCTTTCCTTTAAGGTCGACAATGCGCCCATGATTCTTCTGGTGGTGGGCGTACATGGGAGGTGGAGATCACTTACCATCAGGTGACCCAATTGCTCGTTTGCCAGCCTATGCTATAAAAAAACTTTATTACTTAAACTAGATCTACCTCATATTTCAGTTCGTGAGTTTGTGGATTTGTATGTTTGATGTCAATCACGCCTTAGATGAACGGTTTTAGATGAAATTTGACACACAAACTGACCCATTGAAACATTACCTGGATTAGGATAATGGCTACTTTTTATCCCGGAAAAGGCCTTCACTAAAATGGGGACTCGAGCAAATGCTTGTGATATGAAAGTTACTTATCAGTAAGAAAAAACACTTCACGCATCCGAAGCTGCGAGGAAAGTTAGTTGAAAGAAAACGAAAAAAAAAATAATACCACTTTATTTATAAATGGGGCATTTCACGTCAAGCGGACAACAAAAAAAAAGTGAGGTCGTGAATTTTGTTTATACTCTGGTCAGTTATACTTCTAGTAGACATGGATGTGTACACACAATTTTTTTTTCGTATGAAGCTTTATTGCTGAGTTATGAGCTTTTAAAAATTTACTAAGTATGAAGTCATGAATTTTTGGATGCTTATTATCTGTATCAATTAATTAGTAAAAAATACTACAAGGTATTGTTTCTTATAGTTCAAATGTTGAAGTTTTTAATTTTTTTGTCAAATTCTAAATTTAAATTTTTTAACGTACAGTAAACCGGAAGTGAAAATTTCAAATCGATATTTGAGTTACTTCGACATGTTTTTTTTTAAATATTTTAACCTTGAATTAAAGCCTTAAATGTACTAATTCTTCACCAAAAAAATTAAAATGGGACAGCCAATAGTTTAAGACTTAGAGCATATAGAGTGTATACACATAGCTATGAGCTCTTTCTAAGCAATCGCGTTTATGCTCAAATACTGCGCTATTAATATTTTATTCCTTTATTCTAACATGCAAAAATATAAAAATAAACGATCTCTTTAAATCTTCATAAAAAAATTAAAACGTGATCACCAAAAAAAAAAATTAAGTCTTAGAGCGATTTCATTTATTGAGATTGAAACAGTATTAATTAAAATAGAGAGATTTGTATTGTTATTTTTACAATTTTAATATTTGCACTAGCATTAATTCTCTTTACACATAAGCCCTCGTTGGTTGGAAGAAAAGCATGTAGTGTTTTAGTTCCTGGAACAGTGATAGCGTAAGCAATACAGACTCGTAGAAAATCTCACTCTTGTTCAATACCTTCCTTCGAGCAGTATTAAATAGAAGTCTCAGTTAATTATCACTTGGCCCATTCATATAATCCTATAGGTGTCTGGTGTATTTGGGCTCCCCAACATTTTAAGAATAGGTTAAATTTAGTGAACCTATACTACTACAAACAAGATTTTAAGAAAGAAGCACAGTTACACTTCCATGCCACCGCTCATAAAAGACGGCCAAGTGATGGTCTTGGGGGAAACCTCAAAAGTTTGGTAACCCGTGCAAGTGTACCGTCTGCGAATAACGCTATCACTACACCAGATACTTATAAGATTATATGAATGGGCCAAGTCATCATTAACTGAGACTTCTATTTACTACTGTTCGAAGGAAAGTATTGAACAAGTGTGAGATTTTCTACGAGTCTGTTTTGCTTCCGCTATCACTGTTCCGAGAACTAAAAAACTGCATGCTTTTCTTCCAACCAACGAGGGCTTATGTGTAAAGAGAATGAATGCTAGTGCAAATAGTAAAATTGTAAAAATTACAATACAAATCTCTCTATTTGAATTAATACTGTTTCAATCTCAATAAATGAAATCGCTCTAAGTCTTAATTTTTTTTTTTGGTGATCACGTTTTAATTTTTTTATGAAGATTTAAAGAGATCGTTTATTTTTATATTTTTGCATGTTAGAATAAAGGAATAAAATATTAATGGCGCAGTATTTGAGCATAAACGCGATTGCTTAGAAAGAGCTCATAGCTATGTGTATGCACTCTATATGCTCTAAGTCTTAAACTATTGGCTGTCCCATTTTAATTTTTTTGGTGAAGAATTAGTACATTTAAGGCTTTAATTCAAGGTAAAAATATAAAAAAAAACATGTTGAAGTAACTCAAATATCGATTTGAAATTTTCACTTCCGGTTTACTGTACGTTAAAAAATTTAAATATAGAATTTGACAAAAAAATTAAAAACTTCAACTTTTGAACTATAAGAAACAATACCTTGTAGTATTTTTTACTAATTAATTGATACAGATAATAAGCATCCAAAAATTCATGACTTCATACTTAGTAAATTTTTAAAAGCTCATAACTCAGCAATAAAGCTTCATACGAAAAAAAAATTGTGTGTACACATCCATGTCTACTAGAAGTATAACTGACCAGAGTATAAACAAAATTCACGACCTCACTTTTTTTTCGTTGTCCGCTTGACGTGAAATGCCCCAAATAATGAATGGCGATGAAACCAAATCATATTCGTACGTACACTTACGACCACGTATTACTTACCAAATATAAAAAAAAAACTGTATATAAATTTAATGTTCTTCTGAAATTGATCATGTATTTTTAACCAACTTAAAAGAAAGGTTCTGTTCGACTCTTATTGATACTATTTAAGTAAAATTCCCACTTTTTAAAATTACTATTTCGCGTTCTTCCATTTCTTTGGTAAAAATTAAAAGAAGTTTAAAGATGGAGATTTAAATCTCATATCTTGTAAAACTATATACTTACCTACGAAATAATAATAATAATATAATCTCCTAGCAGACAGATGACTCCCACTTTATGAAACCATTTTACAACATAAATAGAAAAACGTGAATTGTCAATCAACGAAATGAAATAAAATATAATATATTACAAGTAGTTTATAGGCAATACAAATTGAACCATAGATATAATTTAAAGAATATATAATTTAAAATCTAAAACACTAGAAATGAAACAACAGGAGACATTTTGATATTAATATTTATTGGTTATTTATCAAAAAATAAATAATACATCACATAATATTATGTATAGGTACACTCACAGTCGAAAGATAATATAAATTGGATATATTACATGTATTCGAAGCGTTGCATTCGCGCATTTTAATCAAACTGAATCTGGTTTGCAATGAAATATACACATTGGTTTTCAGTTTATATATTCATCTTTTAAAATTACATTTCATAAAATTTTAAACTTTGCACTATTTTGTCAAACATTGTTTACGAAATGCAAAATAAGTACAGAACATTATAGGTAAGTATAGATAGATTGGTTCCATTTTGCATGTCTTGTTAAGTATATGTGAGCTTGTACACATGTAGTTTGATTTATGTAATAGTGATGCGTTACTGTCCTAATATATTTTAGTCATTACTTTCAGTTATATAATAATGTACTCTGTGGTCATTACTGACAGGCCAACACAGAATAAAGTCATTGTCTCTATACAATGCACCTGTCACACGCTCATTGGTTGATTTTCAATTTTAACAGAATATTTAAAATACATTTTAGTTCTAATATTTGCCACCGCCAAGATATAATTGTTGCACTCTACAAAACACATAATGGACACAAAATGCAAGAATAAGTTGAATCATCCAAAAGAAGATAAATTTTAAATCTATTATCTAATTTTAAAAAAGAATAAAAATCCAAACAACCTCGTCTGTCTTTTACAACATTGCATACAATAACAATCCGCGAGTAATGCGAAGTAACGCGAGTAACATGCACGAAAAGTTAAACTGCATTTATCTAAATTGAATCACACAAATCCTGGTAGAACAATAATGTAGTATCACAAATCTCCATTCAAACAGTTTTAGAAATGCTTAGTTGTAACCAAACATGTTCGCTTGTGAAGTAAAACTTTTCTAGCGCTAATTAAAAAGTTAGATTGCGAAGGGATGCCGCGGGATGGATCTGATTATTTAGGTACAACGTACGTGAAAACTGTTCAGTATAACTGTAGTGAGGCAGTTATATAATTTGTATTCTAGTAAAGATTAAAATTTGCTTAGACAGGTTTGTCCGAATATCTAATGTGTATTAAGCAAACACGCTGTCGAATTCACAATACAGATCCGAAACTGCATTTATTTATGTTATTCCTGTAATATACTGTAATAAAAATACAATGACACCAGCCCGCATAAAAGTATTTGCGCACTGCTTTCGATCTGAATACGAGATTATGATCCGAACTGGAATATCTTTCCACTTCGGAAAACGGAATTTCGATCTAATGTGACCGCCTCATACATTATGCCTACTTCGGATACTTATGTCTTGAATTCGGATAGTGTATAATCGTTCTTAGGCTAGAGTGGTGGATCAAGGCCTAAGTTGTCTCATCGGTATAGGAGACCCGTGCCTAGCATTTTACATGCGTATAATTATACAGGTCTAATATAATTATTACTTGATAAAAGAGACTTATTTACAAATAAACTGCAGATTTAGTTCCTGGAAATATTTATTCGAGTAAAAACAATTATCATGAGAAACAACAGCAGTTGTATTGTCTTCTTTATTTTAATCCAAACGGAAATTAATAAAAATATTTTTGGAATGATTTTACAAAGCCTCTGGTCCCACTATAATTTTAACAAATAAATTCATCTAAATTTAATAACATTAGCTCACCAAGAATAATGAATAGGTAATACTTGATTTAATTACTTGTCACATGAAAAGATATGCACGATAGCGACGAGGATAGCTTAATTACTATAGTATAAGATCCCGGGTAACATTGACCTTCACCCATCTGTTTACCGGATGAAAATAATATTTTAGGGTATAAAATGTGTTGCTGAACACAGACCAATAGGGTTGCTTAAAGAAATATGGTCAAGGATATGATTAATTAACATTTAAAAAAGTGTTTTTTTTATAATTTCCCTGACTTCCTTCCCAAAAATTGAACCTTCAATGAAAAGTGTACAATATATCCTACTATACCCTAAAATACTATACCCAAACTATTATTTTCATCCGGTAAACAGATGGGTGAAGGTCAATGTTCCCCGGGATCTTAGACCACTATGACAACAGTGGACTAACGAAAAGAAGCACACACGCGAATCTTCGCAGTATGTTAGCATGACATCTGCAAGTTTCCTCAAATAAATAAAATTCCTTTCTTTACACACATACAAAAATATATCAATATAATGACAACAAACACACACAATGGAAAATCCGTGCAATTAAAGATTGTCTATGATATACGTGGCTGAATGACGCTATCAGCAGCAAAAAATATGAAAAAAAAAATTGTGAATTTGGAATCGAGACTTATCTTTAATCACAGTCTTTAGCTGCACGGGTTTACATTAAAACTTTAGTATATACGTTAGGTTAGAATATAATTCAAATAAATATGACGACCTTGTAATACTGGCGTTATATTATAGTAACCTCTATAATATCTTGTACCTACGTTACATAAAAAGTTTATATATCATTCAATGGGAATTAGAAAATTTTGTTTATTTTATGGTATATACTTCTAGCATAGAATGTTATAAGTTTTTAGATTTCACTTTAGGCCTTACCTAGAAAAATATGGAACACGAGCCGCTCTTAGGAATAACACATGCCATCGATTTTAGTGAAATAATATTATTATAATGGCAACACTTTGTGTAAAAACGTCATAAAAATTCGCAATATAACCATTATTAAAGAAGAGATATCGTCGGGGATAGTGCAAATCCGCGTATCTAGCATTGGATAATTCCGCGTATCTGACAAATGTAGCCAATTTTGAATTTTGCGGGCAATTCACATTTATTTAATTAATTTAACGGATAATCTACATTAAGAATACATAGAACCCATCAATTATTACTCTCTATGTAAAAATGAGTCCAATTGCCCTTAAAATAAGAAAATATAAATTTTTTTAACCTTCCCATGTAACATTTGATCTAATGCAGATACGCGGAATTATCCAATGCTAGATACGCGGATTTGCACTATCCCCGACGATATATAAAAAAATACATTTTTTTTATTGCAAAACAGCCGTTTCGTTTTTCGTTATTAGGCCCCAGGCCCAGACCCCCCGAGCTGAAGGAACTCCGAAATACCGAAACTCAATTACTGAATATATCATCCAAAAGTAGCGTTTTAAAAAATATAACTCAATGTCAGTGAACGAATTAAAATTATTTATCTGTAAATGTTCTAGGCTAACACTAAATAAAATATCTAATTAAGAACCTTCTGTCGCTTTGGTTAGCACCTAATGGCCCAATACATGGCTTAAGGCGGCCCTAAAAAGCAATTTCTTAGTAACCTCATTCAAACCTTCTTCATTTATGGTAAGTGAGAGTTCCAGAGACCCAAATTTCATTTAAAGTCAGCAACGCGTTCATGATATTGTTTTTTGGGCATTCAGGGCATTGGAGATCACTTTCCATCAGGTGGCTTGCTCGTTACCGGGCTATGCTATAATAAATACAATTGTGATGCTAAGATTAGTGGGATTTTTATGGCCAGAGCCAAGCCAGTGCAAGCTTTTCAGCCTTCAGCCTTCAGGGTAGACTGAAAAGCTTCCGAAACGTCACAACCAAAATTAAAACAAAAAACCGCGATAAAATTCGTTTAAACTTGTTTTATTTCAATGTGTAACATTCGCGTAAGGTTAAGAAATCGTTAGTTAAGTTGCTTATTAAGAAAAAATATTTTTCTATTGCAACTATTTTAAGTATAAAAGTTGCTATATTTTTAAGGAATTATCCAGGTGTGAAACTCAGTTGCCATGGAGGTCGTATACAAAACATACATAAATGACGTTTTATGACGTTACACAAAATGCAGCCATTCCTAAAGCCCAATTTACACAGAGAAAGTCTATCGCATGGCAGACGCGAAAATATAACAGATGTGGCCCGCGGCTCCGCCCGCGTGAATGTTTTTTCTGGGATAAAAAGTAACCTATATTCATCAGGGATAATGTAGGATTCTAATTGTGAAAGAATTTTTCAAAAAGGTCCAGTAGTTTCATAGCCTATTCAATGCAAACAATCCAATCTTTCCTCGTTATAATATTAGACGACTCTCGTGTACGAAGCCGTGTCATGCAATGGACAGCTAGAATCGTGTAATTGGCCATACAAGCAATATTCTGATATATTTTGGCCAAGAACACTTTCCATACAAATAGGGATTTACAGTCAAATCACATTTCATAGACAGTCTCGAAGAAAACTACCTTATACACATTACTTAAGTATTCCACATTAACGGTAAACACTCAGTGTCTTTCACACACACATTTCAGCAGTCAGTCGTTTGTTAGAGTAGGGATTGCTCCACCATGATTTTCTCATAGCCCGAAGGTGGCGGGTACAGAAAATTGTCCAATATTATGTCCAGAATCGCTCCGTCGTCAACTGAAAAAAACAAATGTATCGTTCAATTTAAATGTAATATTTATGTTGGTTTATATAAATCACTAGCTGTTTACTACATCCGCGTGGTTATTGTTCAGTTCGCAGAGTTTACTTTTTAACACGCTTTTATTAGCTTCAGACGTATGTATGTTGGTATGTTTGTATGTTGGTAGGTTTGTCTGTAACTTGTCTTTGAACGTGATTTTGACCTACTTCAAAACGTCGGATAAAATCTTGACAGCGCGATGTAAATGTGCCAGTGGCGCCAGATCATGATTTTTTCTTGTCAACTTGTAGCTTAAATGCAATAAAGGTGGCGCTGGTTGTTTTGTTGTGTTATTTTGATACGAGTAAGGGATGTTCGCAAAACACTTTTTTTTTTAACACGCTTTTTTATATTATTTACAATTAGTGGCAGCAATATAATAGAACATTGGATTATAGTCTACATGACACATTAAAATAAAACAAGAAAAAATCAAGAGATGGCGCCACTGGCACATTACATCGCGATGTCAAGATTCTCCAGCGAATCATTACCTCCGACGCTTTGTATGAACTATGGGTGTTGTACGATTGATCGGGTACAGTTTTACAAATGGTTTGTTAAACAAGCCATTCGTAAAACTTGTTTCTTTCCTACCTCCTTCCGCCTTCGTGACATTTTTACGTTTCAGCGAATTTTCCAATCACAAAGATTCGAAAGAAGTTTCACTTCAAAAAATGGTAAAAAATAAATGATAAAAAAATGAAAATACACCTTTTTATAGAAAATCAAACTAAAAAATTAAAAATAAATAATAGTTTAAAAAAACTAAAAAACACGCTTTTACATAAAATCCAACTAAAAAATAAATTTTAATGAATTCGAATTAGGAATATAGTGTACAAAATTTAAAAATATATATAAATTAAGAATAGTGTAAATAAGAAAAAATATGTATTTTATTGTAAAAAAAGCGTGGGGTGCATGGTGTCAATAGTTATAAAAATATTTTATTGACAGATATGAGTAGAAGGATCATCATTTTGATAATGTCTTAAAAAGCACCCCACGTTTTTTTACAATAAAATACATATTTTTTCTTATTTACACTATTCTTAATTTATATATATTTTTAAATTTTGTACACTATTCCTAATTCGAATTCATTAAAATTTATTTTTTATTTTTTAGTTGGATTTTATGTAAAAGCGTGTTTTTTAGTTTTTTTAAACTATTATTTTTAAGTTTAATTTTTTATCGTGAGATCCTATTTTTTTCTAAAATAAAAGTAGCCTAAGTTATTTTTTGTTACATCAGCTATCTGCCAGTGAAAGTCCCATTAAAATCGGTCCAGCTATTTCACAGATTAGTCGAAACAAACTGACAGACAGATAAACAAAAATTGTAAAAAATATTATTTTTGTATATGTACAGTGTATACATCCAAATACACTTAGTAAAGATTACTTACCATCAAATGACCCACAAGCTTGTTGGCCGGCCTATCCTATGAAATAAACATAACCTATTTCCTCTCTGGATTTTTACTGTGATACAAAAATCTTGGTCTAGATAAAAGCAGTATGATTGATTTTGTAAATAATATAGCCACGCTGTAGACCCTATTGTGTCCAGCGTCTAACAGTTACTACCATTGTCACATAGAATGGACTTGAAATGGCAGTTTATGGTAATGTTTCAGTCAGTGAGATTATGTGACGCTCAAACACCCCCCTCCCCTTCCCAATCCTCATTCTTTAAGGTCATCAACGCATCCACTAATCTTCTAGTACATTCTGTATTCTTGAGAGGTAAAGATCACCCACCATCAGGTGACCCACTTGCTCAGGTGCTGGTCTCTACTATAAAAAAAGAAGTCGATAATAACAAGTATGATGGAGATAAAAACATACCATACAAAGCTGGAAACACAGTTCCCTTGATGTTTCTTACGGGAATCTCCATGTTCTTGCCGTTTAGGAAGAAATTCATTTCTACATGGTCGTAAGCTACGCCGATAGTGTCGCCCTCTAGCGGCATCACTGCGGCTGGACTAGCATCTCTCTTCTCACTCTCTGGCTTTTCATGTTCTATATGGCTTGGCGAGTCCGTGGAGACGAGTAAATCGGCAGTCGGTGACTCCGTAGGTGCCGGCGCTAAATGGTACAACTCGACATTGTCATTTCGTACCGTACCATCACTGTTCAAGCACCATGATTCTTTGTCCATGCCACCTGGAAAACAAATTTTAATATCAAAAGGAGCTCACGACAGAAGGTTCAACTTCGGACTTCTTTTGTTTCAGTAGCTTTCCTATACTTCGCCTCTTCCAAATCTGCATTCCTTTCCTTAAAGGTCGGCAATACATCCTTGGTTATCTGGTATTGTTTAAGGTCTGCAGTTTGAATGTCAGAAGGTGCTATCGAACTACTTAAACATAAATAAGTCATAACAGGCTTGGAAATTTATTAAAAGATTTTTCTTAAATAAATAACTACAGTCAATCAGGGTAACTTTGACAGATCAAAACTATATTTTATAGCTAACTTTTACTCATGGTAAATATGAGACAAAACAGTTAGCATAATCGGTGATCTCAGGTTGGTTTGCATACTCTCAAATTATTTATGGCCTATAAAAATAATAAATCATATTAAAAACGGGCAATTTTGTTGTGTGTCAGTTATAACCCCTATATGGGTAACTTTGATACTGACGTTAATTATCACAGGAATCATAAGTATCAAACATTTTATGGCTTCAGGGTAGCATTGTTTTATATTTATAACAAATGTCAGATGCAATGGAGTCATACTTAAGCCAATAAAACCATAAAGTTGTAGTTCTATCTTTATTTAAAGATAGCAGGACGATTCGCGTGTTATCTGAAAGTTTTCCACTAAAAAAAATACAACAATTGAGCGCGATAACGTTTCGAAAGATTTTGACACGAAGTTATCGTTTAAGAGCTTCGTTTTTTTTTCGAAGAGTTCATTTACGAAGTTTGTTGTGTACACACATTGCATAAATTCAATGTTAATGCACTTAACGTTGTCAACGTAAAAATTAAAAAGTAGTTGGCGATTTGACTGTCAAAGTTACCCCGATTGACTGTATTACGTGAAAAACTATGCATGCAAACATTTCATCTAAATGAACCTGGAAAGAAATCAAATTTACTTTAAAATTGCATAAAATTCCTTCTGCAATATTGCACAACTATATTATTGAGAACGCAACACGACCCGTTTACGATTTTGTCGTGTATTTTACAAATTCTAGACAGACAATGCAAATTTCACGAAGGTCAGCAAACGCTTTTGTTGTGCCAACACTTGACCATACTGGGGTCAAATTATATCACCACGTGACCTCAGCGGCCGGCCTACCTGCGGGTGACCTACACCGCAAACTTGTTGCATACTAACTAATGACGAGGTAAATAAGTAGAGTGAATACTTGTATTAAACATTCCAATACCGTGTTAGTTCTCTCATAAGTACAGATCATACGTAACCCGTGATGTATCAGAAATAGAGATGAACTAAAATTGTACTTTTCTGGATACAACAACTTGGCCGAATTTTGAGTAAACATTTTATCGAACCGGTTGTTCAGTAAATTAGTAACGTATTTAAGATCTATCAATACATAAATCTAATTTAAATAAGCACATTTTATCCACACTTAATATACTTGTTCTAATTCCACCTGCCCTTATCCCACAAAGTGCTTTTTAACACAGAAAGACTGGCTTGTAGTTTTTTGTTCGCCCCCTTCTGGGGACCACCTTAACATATTACCAAAAATATAAACATTCCACTTGATACATAAAAAAACATAAAACATGGAATTTATATTTGGTCAACTTTATTAATTCTAAAAATTATTTAAATAGTTGTGTTTAATAAGACGTATTGGGCATTCTTGTACAACTTAGGCATAACATACCTCGAGGAATTCTAATTACTGGGCGTACTTCAGGGATTTTTAAAAACAGTGTCATTTTAAAAAATCAGTGCAACTTTAGAACACCTGTATGTACGAAATTTTCTACAAGAGATTTTTTAGTTCACCTAAATATTTTGAATCTTAAACAGTCATTTTAAATAATGTAAATAAATAAAGATAATCTAATTCAGCTAGTATACATTACAAACCCCTTCCCCCTGCTGGTCAAGCCTCATATATTAAGGGATGGTCACATCTCAGCACCCCAATTTTTTTTCTATAATAATGTAGACTGATCTAAACATGTAACATTATTCCTGACACCTGAGTGGCACATCTGTATGCAGTCCACATGTATAGCATTAATTGTATCGGCCTTACTGGATGCTGACTCATAGGTCTAGGTTGATATCATATAATCAAATTATCTATTTGCTTCCATACTCTAGTATATATATATAGCAGTATTAATATTACTTAGTAGCAATTGCTAAACAAATAAAATTTTTGATTTAAATAGCTATCACCATTTAAAAAAATTGGTGTTGAAATTGATATAAAATTTGAGCATTACAGTTTCAACAGATTTCAACAGGCTCATTTTCATTTATCAAGTACTTTAGTGAGGTACTTTGACAATGCAGTGTGAGAATTTTATTAAACCTATATGGCAGAATCTCATCTTGAATGATTTTATAAGATAAAATTTCTTTCATTAGCATCATCTTCACAGTTTTCTAAATTTTTCCGAAGTGTTCAGTTCAGTTCTTATTTGTATGACCTTTGCTGTGTTGCCCTACCATAATTCTGCCAGGCTTTCAAATGTCATTACAAAGAATTTATTAAGATTTTTTGCTTCACACAAAATACTGTATTTATGTTATTTATTATCAATTTTTCATTGTTTGCAATCAATAAATATGACAGTATAGTTTTTCAATCATACTTTAATTTAAATGTAGCTTTTTTTGGGGGTAAATACACCATTGTTACTGAAATTATGATGTTACCAAGCTGTTACATTGTTCTAGCATAACTAATAACATAATGTGGCTTACCATGTACTCTATTCAAATCTGTCTCCCTAGTCGCCAGGCCTACAGCCCACACACCACCTTGCTGCAGCTTCACCTCAAAGTATGATTTGTTTTGTAACAGTGGTGTGTTTCCAAGGGCGCAACCTGATCCGCATACCCTCTGACCACCTTTTATGATCACCATTTCATGACCTGCAATTAGAATATTAAAATTAAATTAATTTAACCCATTTCCATTTCTTTACCACAACCGTGACATCCTTTTTTTTGTTCGTATCTAACTGCCGCACTCAGAGTTGTCACTTAACTTTAATTGTCATTAAGTAATTTCTTAGAATTTTATTATTTACACACTCACAGCCATCTAATGCTTTATGTTCTGTTACTGAATACAGAAAATTATTTATACTCAGTTTCTGAGTACAGGGAAAAATTAATTGACTTCAACTTCGACTGTCAATGGATGCTGAACCCAATAATCATCTATTGAGTAGTGAATGCAACTACTAAAAAAGGGTAACCAAATTGTTGAAATTTCACTGAAATATTTGTAATGCAATGTTGTGTCATCAATGAGATTGAACCATAATAACTAATATTCTATGAAAATTTAAGTTGGCTACCTATAATTGAAAAGATGGAACCTTTTAAAATTAGGACAGCCATACAAACAGCACAGGCTTAGTAATAGTACTCTGTTACCACTTTTTGGGTATGGAACCCTGAAAACAAAATCAAAGAATATCTACTGCTTACTTTGTGTCAATCAAATTATATGTATATGTTATGTCAATGAAATAAAATATTGTGAAACACTACTTTTTCCATCGGTTATAAAGGGTCCCAAATTCTGTGTGTTCAAGGGCCCCTGTATGACCTATGACCTTGATTACATCTACACCTGGATACATTATTTGTATAGTTGGGTGGTCTAGTGTATCTTCTTTGTATCATGGAATTTAATGAATTTTATTAATATACCTATGTATATCTGAGCAAAAACAAAATCAACAAGTTTATGCCATGTAATTAATTATTATTATTATATTTGTGTTATATTTTTTACAGATTGTATCCTTAAACTAATTTTTATAATCCCAGGGATTCAGTGGTATAAAATAAGTTAGCTGTATTGGCATATCTCTGCTCTTTCTATAAAATAACAGCTTTACTTTGTCACATGTACCTACAAGATATTAATAACTCGCAACTACATTGACTACAAAATACACATATTATAAGCAAACAATACCTACTTCATTGTGTGTAGTTAATGTATGAAAAGAAAATGCTTTTGTAAAACATTTAATGAATAGATGTATATATTCTGAAATTTGATACAGTCACTGTCAAATAACATCCTTTATCTTGGGAGATAGATTCTATTCATGGTGGAGCCTTTGTGACATTTGCCTCCCACGCTCAATCGATGCGCAAACTTTATATAGATTTCATGCTTATTTGTCATACAAAAAGCAACGTGATTTGTAGAAAATCTCGAAGACACGCTTTCAGTAACGAATTGGGCTACTTGATCGTAATTTACACCTAAAAACGACTAAATAAAGGAAAATACTTGCCCATGTGCAAAGTATCCAACTGCACGGGGTTCTCTTTAATCCTGATCGGCACACTTGGAGTCAGAGTGAACCCATTGATACAGCTTTTTAAACAGCAAAACATTTTTGTATACAATGCAATTAAATTACTAGATCAATACAAAGATTCCCAAGTTTATTTTGTTGCAATAACTTTTATGTCATTTTTGACAATTGCCATGTCTGTCACTTTTGACAAACGGTCAAATGACAATAACTTAATGTTCCGTTTCAAGTTACTTTACGTAAAGCCAAAGTTAAGTTATTAAAACATACTGCCTAGATTAAATCTGCCCTTAAATAAGACTGACAGCCTCCATTCGATTCCCGCACTGAGAGAAATGTTTTTATGATCCACAAATATTTACTTCGGGGTATATTATGGCACCGTAACTCCCTGGTAGTTCGTGATACCCACGATACAGGTTAACCTAGTCTATATCTGTGACTGTTGGGTAGGGGAAGTACGTATAAAATGACATATGGTTTTGTTTTTGGGTCATAAGTCTTTATTGGTAAATCACAGAACTGCCATATTTTACACTAATCATCTTTGGTTCTTTGTCTATTAAATCCAACAAGCATTTATAGAATAAAAATAATAGGAAAAAAAATATTATTATTTTAACTGAGGTCATCCTAAATCCATTTTGTCCATATGCTATGGACATAATGGCATATTACATATGGACAAAATGATATACACGTTGAAGCTATAAAATTACTGACAAAGTTCACAAATAAAACGCTTGGCTCGTTTAGGAACGTCAGCGCAAGAAGCGTGAGCCCAATACGAACAATTTAAGCATCGCAACCAGTCCTATCCAGGCTTAGATCGGGAAAAGAGATCATTGCAATATATGCATGGGCAGTCCTGTTCATCATCTTGAGAATCGTTACGAAAATTTTATTTTTTACTATCGTTTTCAAATCAAGTTTTAGTAATATTTCGTCACCTCTTCTCTGGCGAAACTTTAGGCATTTTTTTCGATTTAATTGCCTGCATATTGGAGTGGAAGTTAAAATTGATGAGGTTTACCGAGTCAGACTTACGTTTTCCTAATCCACGTATAAAACGTCCTTTTGGGACTGGAGAAATCTCGTCAATAGGGACATTAAGAGTAGAGGACGATGGCTGTTCTTCATTAGCAGCAGATGGGTGATTTTGATTTAAAGAACTTAATACAAGTTCTTGGACAGTATTTCCTGACGGAACCTAACATGAATTGTCGGCTTGTTGTTTGGTAGGTGATTCAATTTCACCTATATTATTATCTTTAGGTGCCACGGCACGGGATCTCTCTAGCTGACATTGAGGTTGTGTAGTTACAGCCACCTGAAGAACGTCTGTTCCAGGAAACAAAAATAAACCGTCATGCTGCTATATAGATGGGCCAGCTATAGAAACTGGACCAGGAGTCGTTCTCTGATGATGTTGCTCATTGGACCCGTTTTCCAGCGGTATGTTTGTAGTCTCCGCAGGTTCGTACATATAATCGGGATATATTTCAGGATTTAGAGGCCAAATACCAGTGCTTTTAAATCCGTGACAACCTTTTTGCAATGTAGCGGCCTTGCCATATGCTTCTAATTCTTGAACCCTCGTGTCAATTCAAACAAACGAGATTCAAGTAATTTCAAATGCTGAACAAATTGTCTTTCCACATCAGGTGGAAAAGTAGATTTCTAACATCCAAAACCATTTTAACTGGACTCCAAAGTGCTGTTACAACCCAAAGCATGCCTTCGAAGCGTGGCTTGCAGTACACCATGTTTTATACAGAATGTTTTAGATCTTAATAGCCAGCCAATTTTATTATTTCGAATAGCTTCTATAGCTTTCTACATTAATTCTACACATACACATACCTATGTCATTATGTCCGTTACATATGTATGTTATTTTGTCCGTATATCGTTATAAAAAAACAAAATTCTAAAATAAATACAAACAGGATAATTTTTAAGGAAACAATTATTGGAATGCAACATTAATTCCTTAAAGAATGAAATAAATGCTACACAAATAGACAAAATAGAGAAAAACTTAACATTTACACAAAATATATGTTGTATGGAAAAAAAACTCTTAACGTGCCCAAGATTGTCATTTGTCATCGGCTATGGCACCGGGGCGAATGAGAGCAGTGCGTTCACGTTTTGGCAGGTTTTTAAAAGTCGTTCGGGTTATGTGATGCGGTTGGCAGTTGTGCGCTTGAGTTCACCAATTTCGAATTATAGCACCTATGTCATTTTGTACGTATATGTCGTATTGTACGTATTTCCCCTATATCTATCTGATAACTTCGTTTGGCTATCTAATATTTTCATATATCCTCACACCTGTACCTATCATCGAAAGTGTGGACCGTTGAAGACAAAGACATGTGGTTCGCTGAGCTTACTTTCGTCTTATGAAACTCATTAGGGTGTTTCGCATGTCAAAGTATTTTTTTAATTTTAACATTTTTCTAATAAGATTAGATTATTCTCTAAATCATATAAGATAAATAAATACTTATTTTATTTTGTAAATAATAGCATTTGTTTGAACTCTGTCACACACATGTGAGTGAAACCTGCATCGAAATCCGTTCAACCTTTTCTACGTGATGCGAGTACTTAGTGTACTAGGTCGTAGGTCCCTCTTATGCGAAAGGTCAACTGGGTCGGTCCCGCCACTTTGTCTATTTCTGTCGCCAAACAGCAGTGTGTAGACATTGCTATTTTTCGGTCTCAAGGACATTGAAGTCACTAAAATTACGAGGCATTATGAAACTATCACCTTATGTCTCGGGGTGAGGAGCACAGTCCAGTGCCA
Source organism: Amorpha juglandis (assembly GCA_949126905.1). Lineage (NCBI taxonomy): Eukaryota > Metazoa > Arthropoda > Insecta > Lepidoptera > Sphingidae > Amorpha > Amorpha juglandis. The sequence goes on from OX421368.1 coordinate 6,412,638, forward strand.
CGGAATTCTTTTTAATTCAAAGTTCTATGCGGTGTTGCTTCTGTTTTATGGGCTGGCGTGGCACTCACCATCAGGTGTGCGTCCTGCTAGTCTCGTCACTCAAACTTATAAAAGAAAGTTAAACGACTGTTTTATAATTAGATATCCTATGTGTAGGCACCTACTACCTACCTATACTAGAACACATAACTAATGGGTATTTGTTCAATGTTTGTAGATTAATAATAACAATAATATCAATCCTGCATTGTACTGTCCCACTGTTGGAAAATAATATTTCAAAAGTACGCTGAAAAATAACCATATCTATGGGTCTCTTTGGAGTCGGTGCCTGTGTCGCTGCCGGTCAACTGGAATTGAAAAAACGACCGGCGCTGGCACTAAGGCTGAATAAGGAAAGGCAGAAAAAATGGTCTTTACAGCTATGACGTAAATTCCATTACAATTATCACAAATATAATAACACAATCGTTAAAAGTGTGCTGTTGTACGTTGAGGAGTTTCATTATTTTACTCCATATTCCATCATCAAATATCAGCCAAATTTATATGAGATCACATGCAGCTAAACACTATAGAATGATTTATTTCCAACAAAATCGGTCCACTATTGGTGATGAAATCGATGTAAATACAAAAAATAAATACAAGCCGAATTGAGAGCCTTTTCTTTTGAAGTCGGTTACAATATTGCCTAAAGAAAGTATGATGTTACCTATGCGTGACTCATTGGATTCTTGCCAATGAATGCTAATATATTCTAGAAACGCCCTAAATTAAAAGGAATTTAAATCTTTAGAGCAAATCCGAGTAAATAATAGGGATATTTACATGCTTTGACACACCTGCCAAACAGAAAGAGCTGGTTACAGAAGGACAATTCTCTTAAAGAGCAAAAATATATACCTACGCGCAATATTAATAATTTAATTTGACAGCCTTCGTTAGGCGAGTTTCCGGCTGCAAAGCGTGAAGCCGTGGGTTCGATTCCCGCACTATTTGTGTTATCCACAAATATTTTGGGTCAGGGTGTTATGAGACCGCAAGATCCTCGCAGTTCCTGATACTCACAATACAAGTTCAGTGTGGGGTTAGGACTATGCGTGTGACTTGGGTGTACTTATTTATTTTGCATAATTGAGCTAAGCAATCACTTAATTGAGTATAATACAATAATATTATCAATAATATACACAATAATATTTAAAATCACTAAACTGCATAATTATAAGTAATGCCGTAATCAGTATATAAAAACTATTCTTATATGTTATGTTATATGGGACCTTATTAATTATTGATGTCGGAAGTGTGTAAAACAAATACCTACTTATTAAAGCCACAGTATTATTATCATATTAAAGCCATTTATTGCTATATATTGGGTACTTATATAGATACATGGCTCGATGATATATCCGTCGATGGCAACGTTTTGTTACGATTGACTGCCATTTGCCGTTTGCGAAGTTGCAATTATTAATGCTGTTGAATGTGTATATAACACAGGTCTGTCATAGTACTTACCTATATACTCGGAAAGAGAACCAAGTAATCGTAAATACATAATATTATATCAGTTAATAATAGTTATACTTATAGTACAAGATCCCGGGGAACATTGACCTTCACCCATCTGTTTACCGGATCAAACTAACATTTTAGGGTATAAAATGTGTTGCTGAACACATACCAATAGGGTTGCCTAAAAAAATATGGTCAAGGATATGATTAATTAACATTTAAAAAAAATATTTTTTTTTATAATTTCCCTGACTTACTTACCAAAAAAATTTAACCTACAATGAAAAGTGTACAATGTATACTATCTGTAAAAAATAGGTTGCCTACCTTTTTCTGGCCACTACTACCTGGTTGCCGTGTGCAAACAGGTAACTAAAAAGTGGTCATTGCGCTCATCTAGCTCCTAGCTTTTGCAGGTAGTATACATTGTAGGTTTTCATTGAAGGTTCATTTATTTGGTGAGCAAGTCAGTGAAATAATATCTTCTTTTTTTTTTTTTAAATTGGCAAAACCTATCCTTGACCATATTTTTTAGGCAACCCTATTTGTATGTGTTCAGCAACACCTTTTATACCCTAAATGATTATTTTCATCCGGTAAACAGATGGGTGAAGGTCAATGTTCCGCGGGATCTTAGACCATTATAAAGCAATTAATAGCAACTTTACATTTTTAGATTACTTAACTAGAATTAAGTTTCTAATTTTTCTTATTTTCCATATCTGGACGTCCTTTAGTAAATATACAACTACTATTGGAAAGAAGAAAGGGATTGTGAATTCTTTACACGAGTTCTTTCCATTTTATAATATGATTAAAAATAGATCCCTTATTTTCATTGTTTGTAGCAACCTTCAAACTCGGAGTCTTTATTTACTTATTACTCAAATTAACAGCCTCAAATGGATTGAGATATAGACGTGTTCTTCAATATAATTATTTATTTTGTACTAATTGTTCAAACACAATTGTTTAATAGCTAATTTACCGCCAATATTGATCATTAAATTATAATGTTATGCAATACATCACCTTGATTTTTCTATTGAGCATCATTTGACTCGAGTTTATTATGTTGCCTATATAATTCTCCGCAGTTCCCAAAACTTCTTTTAACTGTAAAATAAAGTGTAAAAATCTCCGAAGAATTCTCGCACCTAGAGGCGTCTCTAGCCCATGTGCAATAATTACCCTAGTAATGCCCGGCCAGCGTGTGAGTGGAGCTCGGCCGGCGCCCCCTAGAACGCTGCGCCCGTGTGCACAGCACACACACCACACCCGATAAAGACGCCCCTGCTCGCACCGAGACAAAATGTTTGTGTAATCCGCAAACATTCGTTTCGGTTCTGGATTTTTCTCCCCAAAGGGGTTGGCTTTAGGTAGGCAGCTAATCGTAACAACTACTAGCCAAATCCTTTTGTAACATGTTTAAAAAAACATGTTGCACCGACCCCACTGTGAGTGGGATAAGGACAGATGGAAGGAGAGACTTAATTTAGTTATTAGAATAACAGTACATTTTATAAAAGCCGTTACATGGTCATCAATTTTAGCCATAGTCTCTGTTCTAAAAATAATTAGTCACACCACTTTGCAATAACACAGTCGGCATTTAGCACCGCAACTTTTACATATTGCGTCACTTTTTCTTTACAAAATAATGAATACACTTGCATTCCATGTGTATGACATATTCAGTAATTTACTCTGTTGATGGACGCCCCGCCGTGCCGCGTCTGTAGAATAGATAAGATTTAGCAAAATAACTTCTTAAAGTGGGCATTACATATTCACTTCATTCTTTGTTAAAACATAATTGCAACTAGCAACTACATTGAACGCCATAGTGGCTCGTTCAGGGGAAACCCGTTTGAGGGTCAGCCAGCATATATCCAGCAAATTCAGGCTGGCATAATTCCGGCGACTTACGAAAGTTGCTATTTCTCTGCACGGATGACATTATATTTGGACTACACTATACTTCCCACCTGATGCTGTGTTGTTCCCACCACATTGTCAAGCCAAGATAAAAATGTAAAGATGTGAAAAATGACTAACACGTTCGTGACCGCTTTTAGTGATCTAGCGAGAAAAGTATTCACTTCGTATACACTTCGACACGTTAATCTATTAATTTTCAAGGGCGCGATTTCTCAGACTCCACAGCTGGTATGGGTCCGTGGAAAATTGCCAATTTTTACATATACAGCAGCCCCGATGACACAACTCGTAACTTTACATTATCTTGTCTGGCATGGTATTTATGTAGAGTGGTAGAGCCACGATGTAGACAGTTTTGTCTACAGCATGAATGGGCTGGCTCGACCGGGTCGTTACCACTGTCTCACAGAAAACCGACGTAAAGTAGCGGCTTGTTGCTGCGTATCGTACGATGAGTGAGATATCCGGAAGCCCAAATCCCCTCCCCTTCCCAATCTCTAATTATCCCTTTCCTTTAAGGCCGGCAACGCGCCCATGATTCTTATGGTGGTGGGCGTACATGGGCGGTGGAGATCACTTACCATCAGGTGACCCACTTGCTCGTTTGCCGGCCTATGCTATAAAAAAAAAAGTAAATTACACGTACATTATATGGCAGAGCCACGCTATAGACAATTTTAGCTAAAGCATGAATGAGCCGACCGACTCGACCGAATTGTTATCATTATTTCACAGAAAAGCGACGAGAGTAACAGCTTTCAGTTATATAATAATGTACTCTGTGGTAACAGCTTGATATACATTTCGTACATTGAGTGAGATATCCAGCAGCCCAAATTTCCCTACCCTTCCCAAGTCCTTAATTATTAAGGTCAGCAACCAATCCATGATTCCACAGGTATTGCCATTGGCGGTGGAGATCACTTACCATCAGGTGATGCACTTGCTCATTTGCCTGCCTCTGCCATAAAAAAATAATAAAGTGCAATATGTAATGTACCTAACACTCAATTTGTGTAATTACTACATCTGTCAATTCTAAAGTTCCGGAATACAATAATGTTAATTGGGAATCTCCCTCTTTTTCATGTTGGGTAATAAATCAACTTTTACAGTCTGAAGTCGGTCATAAGTGATTTTGATATCACACACATATTAGATTTAACATGTGTTATCCGTAATGTTATCTTGTAAAATTATAAAAGATTATTTATTATTAGCTTTATGTTAATAATAACAAACCTTGTTTAAATGGGTTGCCTCGGTAGACGTCTTGACATTTAAAAATGCATCAATAGTGTTATGCAAAATCTAATAATTTAGATGAAACTGCACAATATAACATATCGATCTTTCACAATTACCTTTAACCTATTATAGCGACACTTTTGTCATTTTTAAGATAACTTTATAAATTATCTTAGCTCTCCAATCTCATATATGGATATAAAAACCAACCAAATGAGAGTCAGACACGAAATTTCCGTGCCACTTCCTTAATTTACAATTGTGTTTTTATTTGGTAGGACATCCGCACTTTATTACTTTACGATATTTCTTTTAAAGCCTCTATTATAGTACATAAATTATGCGCGCAAACTTAGTAATCGGGTTCCATTGGCACCCTTTGGGTACTGCATCCTTAATAGTAAATTATTTTTTTAATTATTTAACAGTGGCCGTCGTCTTTTTCAGAATTGTTTGTCCCGCTGTGGGAATCTAACCCGGGGCCTTTCGTTTCACAGCCGGCTGTGCCACAAAGGCTTTCGAAAATTGTCTCGAAGTTGCCTGTACTCGTATTTTTGCTAACACTTGCTTTGGCGTTAATCATTCCTTTCAAAATCATGTCTAGTTCCTTATCAAGGTAGGGCAAGTTTATATTTTACAACCGTTTCTATTATTTCCTAACGAACCAAATTCTTATTTGATGCCTTTTCCCAGTGCCTAAAATTAACGCTCCAAAGGCTTTATCCCTGCTGGCTCTATTCTGAATTTAACTTTGAAGTGGCAGAGCCGTGCCTTAGACAATTTTAACTACAGCATTCATGGGCCGGCTCGCCCGGAATGATGTCACTTTCCACAGAAAACCAATTTGAAATGTCAGTTATCGTATGGTGAATAATATTATCGGGATTGGCTGGTTACAGACTCCTCCACCACTGGCAGAAGGAACATAGAGAAAAACATTCAGAATATGACGAAAGGCAAAAGCGGTCATTGGTCCGAATACACCAGCAAGTCAAGTTTACAACAATTTAATTATTATTATATATGGATTTAAGACAGCATTCCGATTATAGTCGCATCCGTGAATGCGTCACCCGGATCTCCCACAAACTATTTTGATTAAACAATATAGTGATGGTGCGGGACTGCCTGATAACGAGCGAAAACCCATTTATTACTCAATAATAATGTTTATTGAAATAAAACTAATTTAAACGGATTTTATCGCGGTTTTTTATTAATTTTGATCCCAACGTTTTGAAGACTTTTCAGCCTTCGTGGTCTCGGGGGGTCCAGTTTTATTTCAATGAGTAACATTCGCGTAAACGTAAGAAATCAATAATGCTTATTATCATGACAGCCTACATACCTGATAAACCATGAGTTCTTCTGTTCAAATCATTGGTTGTCTATAACCACAATATCCATTAGCGTTTCAATTCGAAGTAACAAATTCTTATTCAACCATTTATTGTATCCATAAAATGTTTTATTATTAAAATTCCGTCAAAACTCTAACGCCAGTTCGGAAAGCGAAAAAGAAATGAACGGGTAAGAAACTATAACGTTGCTCTTTTCAAAACTAGTTTACAATAATTATTGAGATCATAATATTTAGGTACATATCACAAGGTTTTACAAGATTTAATTGGAATTAGACCAGCTAACACACATGAGTTTACCGGGATGGGAACATGTGCCCAGCATGAAACTCACAAACCTTTACTTACACCTCCGGGGATACAGCCTGAGCTTATGCATACACGTAGCAATTATTATCAATTGTCACTCATACCTACTTCGGATCGTTTTATACCAAAAATTGCAAAAAGACTGCATATAAAGGTAGGGAGAGCGGCGCAATGTAATGCAGAAAGAAAATATTGAATCATCCTAATATAATAATCCTTAGATTACACACACGGAAACATTTAAATCACCATGGAACCATCATGACCCCGAATGTCTAATTACAGGTAAAAAAAGAAACCTTCAAATGTAGTTTGGGCATAACATAAGTACGTGATCACAGCTCGTGATTAACAGAAAGCAAATAATTTCCCTAACGTATGTTGAAACGCGCACGGAATTTAAACAGGACTTGACGACATTCAACGTTTTATATCGATGGAATGTTTAAATCATACTGGCGATTATCGATTCCGGGTTCCGTTACTACATTTATAGTGTATACATATGTTTTTTCTGTCGATGCATACATAAATATACGCACTCACGTCTGTAATCCCCGAAGGAGTAGGCTGACGTACACCCACATTTTGCCGAGCGTACTTCTGTCCCATGATGTGATAGGGGGCGAGCCTATCTCCACATCGGGCACAATTCCGGCAGATACTGACAATTTTGTTAGAGAAAAAAATATGTAGGTTATTTATATGGCACGATGAATAGCAAAATGCATATACTCACGCCTGCTTCCCGAAGGGTTGGACAGTATTGCAATTAGTACATACGCGGTTCGCCGAGCTAATTTCCGTCCCATAATGTGGCGAACTTAAATGATGAATGCCTTGGACATAGTTTGAGTTGGATAATTAAGCAAAAAGAATAGATAGCGGGTTTCGAAAGAAAACACAAATTATGCAAAGAATTCAAATTCCAGTCAACTCGTCATCATATCTATCGTAGTCCAATCATAAACTAGCTCAGTTGGACGATTGTTTAATAGGAGGGGTATTATACTAAAAAGGTTGAATTATTCTTAGTAATTGTTACCACTTGCTTTCCATCCAGTTGGTGACAAATAGAAATAAAATCTATTTGTCCGCAGTGTATATAAAACTAATGTCTGATATAGTCACGGGACAGACTTGACCTTACGGCGGTTTTAGAAAATATAAGGCACTTGTTGAGCATCCAAAGTTTGCGGCCCTTTGAAAAAGCAATTATTGGCAAGAAAGTTTCTCTGCCTACATATACTCCGCCTACTGAGCGTATTTTATTTTTAAATGACACTTTCGATCCTACAGCAGTGTCTTAACCTTGAAGAAGAAAATTAATTACATTATGTATACGTCCTATAATAATTCTATCTCTGTGACTGTTCGGATCTATACTGACTGCGAGGACTTTTCGTTCCCACATCCAACTCGAACAAAAATCGCATCACGAAAACATTCTCGATGCGGATCGATTCCACAGTTTCTCGGAAGCTAGAAAATCACTTGCGACGCCACCAAGGTCCTTGAATTGTTTGATTTGGTTTATTGCCTTCTTATTCCGCAATCGAATAAATTCCATTTGCCATCATTCATTAAGTACATAATAGCTTTAGTTTAGATAATCAACTGCCTAATCGCAATCTATTCAAGTGTCTGAACAGATTTTTGAATCGAATTGATCAACAAAGTCATGAATTTATTAAATAAATTCAAACTGTGATGACTAATTAGCAGACCCACTATTAATCGCAGTTGAAACTATGGATTTAAAAAATCCTTTCAACTAATAGAAATACATACATTTTAGATAATTAAAGAGCACGTACATCTATAATACGTTCATATGTTAAGCTCACAGCACAGTAACTTGTACACCCACATTTCGGCAAGCTTATATCCATTCCATGATGTGATAGGTGACGAGCCTATCACTACACTGGGCACAATTCCAGACTCCGGACTGACACTCGAGCATTTCATGATGGAAAAACCTAATATTACTTTTACCTGACCTAGGGATCGAACACGAGAACTCAGCCCAGCAGTCGTACCGCATACGCAATACCACTACGCCACCGAAGCAGTATAAGTTTTAAGTTAAAAAAATAAGTATTCTCAATTTTTTTTCAATAATATCTCATTCAATACCTTTTAGGTTACAGTTACGAAAGCTTTGTGTCTTTTGACAGTTATTTTTAAGTACGTTTTATGGTATCTTTTATCTAGACAAAATTCTACAGTATACCAGCTAATTACACAGGTGATATAAGCGTTCCACCCTGCGACGTGCGAGGGTGCGCATCGTATCGGTGTTTCCTCCATATAAAACGGTCTGTAAGCCGCGCAGGCGCATCAGTTTGTGACAGAACACGGGACTGACACACGGTGAGTATGACTATACTTTATTACTAGATCAGACTGAAATATTTGAATGCCTTTAAAACTTTCGGCTAATTGATTTTCAATATTTTTGTTACCTATTAAAAGTGTTCTAATATTATATCGTAAAAAAAGGAAATTGAAAATCTTGTGTTTATGTTTCAAAAAAGAATTATATAAATATGTTTAAAATTAATGTGTATAAATTTACAAAATATATTTTTTGACTTAAGTATTCAATGAATTCTAAATATTGGTAGCATGCCTATCGAATTTATGACCATAAAATATTAGACGCTTTGTGTATTTTGTATTAAAATCTTTAACCAAATGGACATAAAATAAATTGAATTAAAAAAATAACTAGACAAACCTGTAATATTAGTAATTAAAAATTAATCTAACGTTTATAACTATTTTATAAGACGTTAATTATCTTTTAAAAATATTATAGAAATATGAACCTCATTCGTAATGGTGAATAAAGTTGAGTATATTTATATAAAAAAATAAATACTTAATAAAAAGAAAATTATCAAAATATATAAAGAAAAATGTATGCGTAATAATATATCAAATTGAATACCCAACGCGGGTGTTTATGTAAATTACTGTAATAAAATAAAGTATTCGGATTAAAGTGATGAGATATAAAACCTCATGGGGTCTTCGTATGGGTCGTGGGTCGCGAGTGGAATGAACTCCTTTGTGTTCGGGACAAGGCCGCTTTCTAGTCGTATACGCCTGGACCGGTCCTAAAACCGATCTAGGGAAAGTCCCATAAGCCATTAAATTTAGGGTTAATTACGACTATGTCGTGACCAGTCTTTCCAAGCTGTTAACAGAATAGTTGACGTTATTGTAATCGTTTTTAAATGAAGAAAAAACAACCATGGAAGTTCTCGATTCGTCGCGTAAATCTTTTTTGTAAATGTAATTCCAAGGAAATGAATCAAACATTATTCAATGTGCAAGTCACATAAGTAGGTACTATACTTCGATTAAATTATGCGCTTCAGCAATCTTCGTCTATTTCGGAAACACGACGATTTAATACAGACTAGGTAGTGAGATAACACTCTCGTATGGCAGACGCCGTCCGGATAATACCACTTTGTAAATTTTTGCCACCAAGCAGCAGCGTGTAAGCACTGTTGTGTTACGGTTTGAAGGAAATTCAAGCCAGTGAAATTAATAGGAATTATGAGACCTAACATGAAACGTCTCAGAGTGACAAGCGCAGTCCAACGCCAAGGAATACTTCATAATTCGAAGTTCTGAGTGGTGTGCGACCTGCTTCTCACGTCATTATCAACTTATAAAATGTAAAACAGTCTGTTGCATTAGATTATGTATTTATTTTTCTCTAAAATTACTGCACTCGGTTGGCCCTAGATCGATTGCTTGTTCGCATTTATTTGTAAAACGAAGATTAACGAAAGTCATAAGTTGACTCGTAGTATTACAATAATTAAAAAGTGGAATAAAGTCAATATTACTCAATATCATATACAGTATATTTTATTAAAATTAATGCATTCAAGGACGTGATTTCATACATTCTGCATTTATATATGGGTGTTATTTAATTTTTTATCAATATTATTATTTGATTTCAACCTAATGTAATTAAGATTAATTTACCCATGTAATTTTAAGTATTATTCTGTTAATAATCGATTTTTAGGATTCAAATGCAATTTTATTTTATTTCCTTTTTATATGCGTTACTTAGTCTGTAAAAGTGTATCTTCCAATGAGAATATATTGGAAAATATTAGATGTTAATTAATGATAAACACCACAGAAATAAATTGCAACTTAATTAGCTCAAACTAACATAATTTTATAATTTCGTCACTGCTTAATTAATGAGTTGAAAGGGTATATACGGTGTGTGTATCAGCTTGATGTCCTAGAATTACTAGTATTTCTAATCAAATTTTATTTCAATCAACTTACCTTCGATGAGGTAGAATGAGGGTTTTTACATACTCGTAGCCTATGAAAGTTACTGACAATATTCATGTTAGATATCGCGATGTAATTGTAATAATTATACACAATTATCGCATCAGATAAATAATATTGCAAACTCAACATACACACTGAATATAAGTTAAATACGACTCGGTCTCACGTCCTCGGGTTTCCATATCCACACTCTTAATATTTTATGTCATTTTTATTATTTGTTAGAATATCCGTCATAATAACATACATTCTGTAATATAAATCAGTTAATTATTATGCTTCAGAAGATAGTCTTTTAAATTTAGGACATACAGACGGACAACAAAGACTTTGTATTAGAGTACCGTTAGTACCCTTTGAGTACGAAACACCAAAAAAAAATACAAATAAAATCATCGTAAATATTCGCAAATAATCTTTGTTTAAATACAAATAAATTCTAATTGTAAAAACAACATCCTGAATGTGTTCTATTTATTTTTGAATAACACTTAACGAACTACGTATGTATGTTATGGACCTTGGAATAAATAATACTCATTGACACCTATTGTATTTATTATAAAAGCTTCTTATTACAAGGATCTTAGCAGCAACATTTGATAGATCTAGGCGTCTTCGAAACGTCGCGTCACCGTTTACATTGGAGCGTATGCGTTTAAATCTTTTATAAAACAAATCAATTGTATCCAGTGGCTTGTTATTGAAGAGATTTTGTGAATGTAGCATAATTTAATAATGATTTAAAATATGATCCGTCTAATAAAGACTTCATCAGTTATCAGTTTCAAATTACAAACTTTTGAGCGAATAAAAAATTTCCATATGAATTGGCAAAAAAATGTTGTTCGTTTAGATTTTCCAAATTAATTCGTAATCAGTCACATTCATTAACAAACATTCTTTTTAACATCAGATACTTTATTTGTTTTAGACTACACGAATTATAATGTGATGTGGAAAATAAATATGTTTCGAGTTCATGGCCTTTGCTAAAATATACAGCATTTGTAATATTCATTAAATATCGTATAATAAAATCTCTTATATTTATTCATGTCTTTAGAGAGTTTAAGAAAACTTTAAACAACAAATTAGGTAAAATTAAAAAAAATAATAAAATTAAATAAATTCATTAACTAGTTAAAGGGCGGTGCAACTTTTGCTGCACGGTTCGTCGAGAAACGAAATGATCTGATCCGAAAACCCAAACACAAATTGTGAGATTCCCAACATGGGTTTTGAACCCAAGACCTCACGGCTTCTCAGCCTGTTTAAGCTGTCACTATACCAATGAAGTGATTATTTATTGGCGGTTGTGATTAATTTAGCATAACTTTTATTGACCTTTAGCGAAAGGAAGCTTATGCTGTGCAATGTATGCCTTTGTTTTTCATTATCTTGAATGATGAAAATTGTAGATCGCTGGCCTGATACTAAACGCCACCCACGCCTGTCCATAAACAGAAGCAACTCTACACAGTAATTTGAATTACAAAACACACTGCGCTCATCATCCCGTGACATGAGATGTTACGTCTCAAAATGCCCAATAATTTCAATGGTTTCAATGTTTTTCAAGCCGATACACAAACATGCCATCACATTTCTTCTCGGCGGCAGAAATAGACAAGGCGATTTACAATAAAAACCGAAAGAGTTCGCGGAATTTGTCAAGTTCACATTAAAATTCGCTGTTCGCATAAATTATTCAGGCCGACGCACTTTTGACGCCATAAACATTTATTTAGCAAAACCAGTTCGTAGAGTTATCTAATCGACAATCGTTATTTATTTTTGTAGAATCTGTCTAGAAACAATATAACACTAATCAATTATAACTTTATTTATGTATGTTACACAAGGAATGTCCATGTATAAGGAATAAAGCTAAAATATAAATTTGAGTGGTAGAGCCACGCCGTAGACAGTTTAGTCTACAGCATGAATGGGCCGGCTCGATCGGTTCATAACCACTGTCTCACAGAAAACCGACGTAAAGTAGCGGCTTGCTGCTGTATTTCGTACGGTGAGTGAGATATCCGGAGGCCTAAATCCCCCTATCCTTCCCAATCCCTAATTATCCCTTCCCTTAAAGGACCCTTAAAGGTCGGTAATGTGCCCATGATTGACCCACTTGGTCGTTTGCGGGCCTATGCCATAAAAAAAAAATGAATGACTGTGTAAATTGTAATGTAACTTTAAATTGTTACGTCGTATATGCGGGTCTTTATTCATAGCGTTATGCCATCTTAACACCACATGCAAAATAAATATTTGACTGTGTTTAGAAAACTAAAAGAAAATATAAATTTCTCAGAAGGCAAATCTTGCAGTGTTATTGACGACTTGTTAAGTCTTATGTAATAATATTTGTTATATTTTGTTTTTAAAGCCTCAGATATGTACTTATAAGTAATTTCTTACTTTACAGAAATAAAGATATAAAGAACTGTTGATAAAATCTCGTCGTAATTTATCTTTATCATCAATTACAATACCTATATAGGCCTATTGGTATATTATTATTATAAAAACAATGCCTTATTGCTTTATGAGTTATCATTATTTATATTTTTTCACATTATTTTAAAATACACCTAGCCTTAGCAACGTTTACATTATTTAAATTAAATTGTCAATAAAATAAATGAGGTGTCTAGTCAACAAATATTTAAATAAAGAATTAAAGGTAATCAGATAGAAATCTTCGTGAGGTCACCAAATATGTGAAGGCACAGGTCATAAAAGGTCATGGTAATAAAATTTTACTAAATTCAGTATCAGGCCCGCGCCCTGCAGCAGTGGGATATTTACACAGGGCTAGTATTATTATTATCGTAAATATCTCCATGGCTCTCCGCTTTCCCCAAGTGACATAACATTATATAATTCTACAACTTTTTCGTATAAACATTTACTTCTTTAAACAATTATCTATGTACTCGTGCACCATTAAACACTTTCGCGAAAGTTAATAATTATACATTTAAGTGTTGACCCGACTGCTGTAAAAAGGTTTTTAAATAGCTTTGAGGGCACACAAACAGACAGTCTACCTGATGGTATGTGTTTACCATCATCCATAGACGACCAAGCCAGGGGAACAGCCAAGCCACTGCCTACGACAGGATACTTTTTTTACCGTTTGAAAAAAGATAATTTTGTAGCGCTTTAGAATTGCAAATTGGAAAACTGTCAAGATTTAATGACCTAAAAAAGTTTGATAAAATATTTATAGTATTTATATTATTTATTTATTTTTATTTTTTATTTATTTATTTATTTATCCCAAGACCGGGACGGTTGGCGCTCACTTGGGGAGGCTTACGTTCAATAGTGAACGGCAATAAGCTGAGAAGGATTTATAAATGAATAATTTGATGAGAAGTTCTACTTTATACAATTCCCGCAATTGCATATGTAAAAAGGTTTTTGTTTTAGTACAATTTTGTATTCATAAATATCATTTTAATTTGTTACAGAAAATGAGGACAGCCGCGTTATTGCTAGTTGCCGTGGTGGCATTCGCCCGCGCTCAGTTTCCCAATGGTCGAATCCTGGAACCTCCTGTGCCATCTCTATGTGTGCAAAGAACCATCCACGAGAGATATGTTGACAGTAAGTTAGAAATATTATATACTAGCTTTTGGCTGCGCCTCCGCCCACGTGAGCACCGTATGTAAGGCTCTACCACTCTTAGAATTATAAAAAAGCCAACGTCGAGTTGTAAGGAAATTCTAAGAATTCTGCTGCTGTAATTATACGAAGTAATTTAATAAATAAGTACTCGTGGACTTTGTTATGTTAAATTAACTGTGCTAAAGTTAACTAAAATAGATAGGTTTAGTTTGGTCGAGCAAAGGTATACAAATATTTTAGTTGAATATAATGGTATTGTACTTAAAAAGTAAAAAAATGTTGAGCCTCTAGTATCTTCCCTTATTCCAGAAACAAGAACAGAATTGCTAAGTCACGTATTATTCAAACTAGTTCCTTTAGGTAAGGCGGTGTACTCGGTAAAAAATACAAGCCGTAGATAAAAAGTTTGAACACCCACGCTTATCTGTCGGGAGATAAGCTTTCAACCTGTTTCCAAAGAGGAAATATGTGAAATAGTTATGATAAAATTTGTCAACATCATTATGCAAATAACTATGGGTATTAAGAACGGTATGTGGCATTATATTAATAACTAGCTGTCCCTCGTGGTTTCACCTGCATGTTACTGCCCTGCTCCCGTGGGTCATAGCGTGATATACACATAAACCTTTCTCTTGAATCACTCTGTGTATTAAAAGAAACCGCATCAAAATCCGTTGCGTAATTTTAAAGATCTAAGCATACATAGGGACTGACAGTCAGCGGGAAGTGACTTTGTTTTATACTATGTAGTGATCAACATAAAAATCAGATAATGTTAACTCTATGTTCAGTATGTACTCAGTACAATTTAAATTAAGGCTTCGGCGACCTTTGACTGCTTTGGACATATCAACATAAGATTACGTATTTATTATTTACGATACGTATTTTGAGTGGTAGAGCCACGCTGTAGACAGTTTTGTCTACAGCATGAATGGGCTGGCTCGACCGGGTCATTACCACTGTCTCACAGAAAACCGACGTAAAGTAGCGGCTTGCTGCTGCGTTTCGTACGGTGAGTGAGATATCCGGAAGCCCAAATCCCCTACCCTTCCCAATCCCTAATTATCCCTTTCCTTTAAGGTCGGCAACGCGCCCATGATTCTTATGGTGGTGGGCGTACATGGGCGGTGGAGATTACTTACCATTAGGTGACCCACTTGCTCGTTTGCCGGCCTATGCAATAAAAAAAAAAATATTTTTAGTGAACAAGGTTCCGATGGCTGAATTGGTTAAATGTCCATAATATAATTTGTCGTTGTACTGCACCTACTTGACCAGCATTTTAGTTGCAGGAAGGCAAAGCTTTATTTAAGCAAAGCACTTTTAGGAAAATTAAAGATCCTTTCTAAAGTTATTAGCACAAGTTATAGAACTACATGCTTGGATACATACATACCATAAAATACCCTAACAAACTATAAATGCACATAATTAAATCCTAATTTAGTTGGAGGGTTTATCGCAAGACTGAGGCAAGAATTTAACAATAATAGTTAGTCATTTACAAGGTTGCATCATGAAGTTTGAAAATGTAAATCTTATAACGCGTTCTCTTAAATGAAAGATTCTCTAATACATACGAATCAATCTCAAATCGCCATAACATACAAATCTCTATCTAAAAGGAGCTTTAATATTTTTTTAATTTTACTTTGGCTGCCAGTAGCATATGCTCTGAAAAAATATTTTTTTATTGCTTCCAAATTTTAAAACTTCATAATTTATTTACTAATTCTTGTTTTGTGCCTAGCGTTATGCCAAGGTCTGCCTTTCTACTACAACGCCTCTACTTCACCCAATCTTGATCATTCTCCGTAGTGAGACCATTGATTGATTGACTCACATATCCCTCTAGTAGGTAATGTTAAGCCAGCGCTTTTTGAGCCATCCGTTAATCACTAGTGTTACATAAATTTGTAAACGGCTAATGGAAGCATATCAAAACTAAATGATACTATAACTATTTCTGACGTAACATAACAAGATTAACAATAACATTAAAGTCAGTGAACTCTAAAATATTACATACTAAATATTTCAATAATAAAATGGTAGAGTTATAGACATTTTAAAAGCTTTATTGAATAATAACTCATACTCAATACGTTGATTTTTTCCGTGTATTCAATAGTTTCAATTAAGTAGGCAAAATAGTCTGTCATATTATAAACACGAAATTAAATTGTTAAAAAACTTAACTTAAAAGGTTATTTGGTTATCTTTTATATGAGCCCGGATAGCTCAGTCGGTAGAGCATTGGACTTTTAATCCAAGGGTCTAGGGTTCAAGTCCCTATCCGGGCGGCCAATGTTTTGAAAACAAGAACTAAATATTAGCATTATAATAAATATTAACAGGTCGCCATTATTCTCGTGACCACCGATTAACTCATTGTTTGTCGGTGGTCGCTAGTTTTTTCGAATGCACTACGCTTACTATCAGGTGTAGTGCAGTCACTTTGACGAGCTCGGATAAAAAAAAGAAAAAATATATTTGCTTATTTATATTACCTACGAAATATAAAAGTCTACATTTATGCCGTCTATTCTTATTAAAAATTTCGCTTCAATGAAACAGATATTTTTTTATATGTTTTAAGACGTTTATTTCTCAAACAACGAAAAGATGTTTTTTAGTCTGGATCCCAATATTACAAGTATGTATTATAGCCGAAACTGCTTTTTAATACATAGGTGTTGCTTATTTTTTATTCTAGAAAGGTATAAAATGTAACTACTAATAGCAGTTTTAATTAAGTTATACGGAGTCGTAGGTACCTAATATACATAATTAAGCGTTTTTCTTTATTCTCTAGACAAAGGGTACTTCTTCTCATGGCGAGATCCAGCGTTACGTGGCGTGGAGGAAGACTGGTTGAGCGCCAGGAACTACTGCAGGCAGAGATGTATGGACCTCGTCTCTTTGGAGACCAGCGACGAAAACGAGTGGGTCAAAGCTCGTATCGTTCAAGATAAGGTAATTATCAGCTATATAACATGTCTAATAGATGTCAGATGCCATACATTTGAACAAATAGATCCAAAAATTTCTGTGGTATCAAACAAAAAGTGCGATATCTATAACTCTACGTCTAGACTCTAGGTTTTGTGAACTCGGTAGGTACGTTTTTTAATATTTAGTAAGTACCTAGTAGTTTCTGATACATCGAACATGAAATAGGCAAAAAATATTCGTTTCGGGTCTGTATTGTGAGGCCGAAAGTCTCTCGTAATTCCTGATACCCACGACACAAGATAATCGTATCACAGTGAACACACTGTGTGGTCAGGGCTATTATATGTGACGGTTGGATGTTACTTATTATTTATTTAAGGCCAATAAATAAATATAAACGTATTAACATAGCTAATCAAGTAAACTGACAGCAGTAATCCCACACCATAGATATATCCTGCGTCTATATACATACCTAACTATAGTTTTATTTACATACAGCAAACAGGAGAATAACAAAATTTATCTCAAGCTTTGCAAATTGCAATATATTACAAAAACAGGTATTAAAAAAAAAGCCTTGACCTGCCCCATAACAATATTTCAACGAAACTATTATATGCACATCCGTCTGTTCACTCAAATATGTGTTCTTTTCAACAAAAACAAGAACATGTTTAAATAGAAAGTAGTTCAATCCTTTCAAAATTTTAAAATATTCTATACACAGACTTAGGTTTCGTAACATACGTAAATGATAATAGGCAATAGCTATTGTTACATATTAGAGAATAGTGGACAGTGAACACTACTGGCTATTTGAATTTGGCAGTACACGACGCGTCTTGAATAGCAGAGTGCTTCCAAGTAGGTAGGCACCTACACAATGAAACTATCCATTTTCTTCTGCGAGTTTCACCATTGCCACACATTCAAGACTCGTGGGAGCCTCTTGTTTTTCCCCATCACGCTTCTTACATGCTATATTGGCAGTAATTTCAACGTATCTATTGTATAAGATCCGCAAACTGCACTTTCATATGTCTATATGCTTCTTGTATCTATATAAATATATAAATATCTGATAATTATTTAAATACACTATTTTCATCCTGTCAATTCAAACTCTAAAATGGCTTAAATACTTCCAAACTGTTTCAAACTGTTTGTATGTTTTAAATTCGATTGCAAAAAT
The DNA here is from genome assembly GCA_949126905.1 of Amorpha juglandis. Lineage (NCBI taxonomy): Eukaryota > Metazoa > Arthropoda > Insecta > Lepidoptera > Sphingidae > Amorpha > Amorpha juglandis. The sequence continues at coordinate 6,431,163 of OX421368.1, forward strand.
ATACAAAAAACTTTTTAAATTTCGTCGGGCTTGTCAAAATCCTTTTGTGGTAGTGCCAAGAGTTCCACTTTACCATTGCTATGTAACCTGGTCAGAATTATCATACATAAAACAAAAATATTCATGCCAACATAGATATTGATTTCAATGTCCCGTTGCGAACATAGCCGATGCGTGATGTCATATTTCCTTATTTTAAACGAAACAACAATCGCTCTTAACTTTCACACTGCCACAGCAAATGAAAAGTAAGTAAAATTAGAAAGGAAGTTACTTATTAATTATTACTAATGTACGTAACTCCTAAAAATATTCTATGAAGAGAAGTAAACCGCCACCTCTTGCATTCAGAAATCTATTTTTGTTCAGGGATTACAATTTAATGTCTTATTTTTTATTTTAAACACGCCTTTACCCAATAGGTATCTTAATCACGTAGGTATCATAGACCTATTCTCTAAAAAATGTTTTAGTCTACCATATTTAAAATAGCAGTCACGCAACCGCAGCGCAAAGTAAGTTAAACAAATTCATAAAATGTAGGTACATTACAAATCGGTAATTTTATTTCCAGCAAAAATACATCTGGACATCAGGTCGACTCTGCGATTTCAAGGGCTGCAACCGACCCGATTTACTTCCCAACGAGATTAACGGGTGGTTCTGGACTGCTGAACTACAGAAGTTGGCCCCTACCACCAATCGACAGCAGAACGATTGGTCTGAAGGCGGCGGCATCGGCAAACCTCAGCCAGACAACAGAGTAAGACAATTTTTAGTCAAAACTATATTTTCTAAGGTCACCAAAGGTAACTTGAGGTTTAGGTACATCCCTGATGGCATACCGAAACTCATTTCTCCACTAAGCGTCGGTTGCAAGGAAACAATAGCTGGAACGTAAGAAAGCATGAAGTTACGACATTTGTCAACGATGTGACGCAAGGAAACCAATTCCGCGAACCGTTAAGTAATATTTGTCATAAAACAGGTGACTTGCCGGCTACATCCATCGTGGATGCGTGCAATGAAAACGAAAGCGACCCGTGAATATTTATGGGCACGCGAAATATTCGCCGAAGGGCACGCCCGCATGTCGTACGCCACTTTCTACAAACACAGAGCTATACAAAAACTCATCTGTATTCGGCGTCCATGGCTGTTGCGGGTGTGATACTTTCCCGGCGCAGGCGCAACTTGTACCCGAGAAATTAAATAATACGTAACCCTTCGCGGCGCGTCATCCGCATCCGTTTCTACGGCTTCAAGGCTCAGCCGTATTATGCGGTTAACGCACACAAACAACGGAACGTAATGATGTGCTAACAACAACAACTATGACAATGTTTATGATTCATTCATGACCATTTTCGTGTTCAGGGATGTGAAAAGGTTACAAGGTCGGCAGGTTGCTAACATTTGTCTAATGTCTAGTGTACGCGACATTACATTATGAATTATATCTAAACATTTAAGTTTATAGGTATTTTTATATAAATGAAAAGGTATAAGTGATACGGGGTTTTCTATCACGAAATGCTCAGTACCAGCCCGGAGTGCATAGCATTGTGCCCAATATGGCGATAAGTCCGCCTTCTATCACATCATGGAATGGAAATAAGCTCGGCGAAATATGAGTGTACCAACTGGTTACACCTACCCCTCTTGGGAATTACAGTCGTAGTGCGTATGTATGTAAAGAGTAAATGAACAACTGGTTATTTGATGGTTGGTTACCATCGCCCCATCAAGAGAAAGTCTGGCGGCGGCGTCGCCGACCTGAGGAATGGGGAAATTGGGGAGTATGGGGATCGGTATAGGAATCTCATATCGCTTATTTGACTAATTAAATCATAAAATGTAGCAGAGATTCCATACAAAACATTCCTCCAGCTTTCCTTTATAAACGTGTGAAAAAGTATACTTACTATGATTTACTGTAGGTACTGTAGATCTATAGTTATATATTTAGATTAGATAATGAAGTAATAATATTTTTATTGGTGGTTCAACCCATACGTAATGCAGTCGTCTACAATTAACTAGCAGCATCGACCTAAAGGACTATGCTTGAAAACTGGGTGGTCGGTTCCTCGTACGCGAAGCCATCTTGGTTGATACCACTACTTTGTCTATTTGTGCAGTCAAGCAGCAGTATAAAGGCACTGTTGTGTTTCAGTTTGAAGGAAATTGAAGCCAGTCAAATTACTGGGCAATAGGCATTAGCAACTTATGTCCCGGTGTAACGAACGCAGTCCAGTGCCATGCAGTGCTTTATAAATTGTAATTCGAAGTTCTGTCTGGTGTTACTTCTGTTTATGAGCAGGCGTGCCATCAGGCGAGCGATCTACTCGTTTCACCATTCAAACTAAGTAAAAAAAAAATTAGGTACCCTTCGCCACTTAAATCTGGATTCACCTCTGATATTTAATTCTGTATGTAATTAACAAAGCAAATGTTTCCAGGAATTGATCCAAGGCGGTGCTGCGGAGCACTGCGTGGCGATCCTAAACAACTTCTACAACGACGGCGTCCACTGGCACGACGTGGCTTGCCACCACGTAAAGCCCTTCGTCTGCGAAGAAAACGATGCGCTGCTCAAATACGTCAGATACACAAACCCCAACCTAAGAGTTTAATTATACCTTCTGTAACATTTGCTACGTCACCAATGATTCTTCCCTTTAATTTCGCACTTATTGCTGAAAAAAAACGCCAAGCAGGCCCGTATCCAGTAACCGGGTTTGGGGTAACATTTTCAAATAGTTTTTACTTTTTAATCTGTGTTAAACGAATTAATAGACGAAACTTTTTTTGAGTAGGTTCACTAAAGTTATTTCATATAGTGATTGAACACCCAAATCACTTTCCCCAAACCCTCTTTTTGGGCCTATTGTTACATACGCGGCTATTGTACAAATGGGAGTTCAAACAAACCAGACGCACGATCGAATTCAATAAAGTACAAATTCTGTAAAAAAAATACATATTATATAATATTTATGTTGAACTTTCTGTCGAAGCAGAATTTGTATGCCTTAGTGCGCTCAACATATTATTATTAAGAAAAACAGTTTTATTTATTATACTTTTTTATATTTGACGCAAAACTAGTGTATCTACATATGGATTGAAATTAATCCTGTGATCGAATAAAACACGACGTTCTACTTTATTATTTTAAAATAACAAATAAAAACCATTAAAAACGCCGCGGTGCATTTCGGTCGCGGAGGAACCTCCATTCGTGTAATATTTTGTATAGCCCAAATCGTCAAGGTCATTGGCGTGGGGTACACCTTTAAACATACCTCAGTACATATTTATTTCAGTTGTATAGTTTGAAGCAGACGTTTGTATTATGATAAGTATTTAAGATCTGTCAATAAAGACTGCTATAATAATAAATGTTTCGTTATTACTTCCTCACAATTTTTTCATAAAATTTTTAACTTCATTTTCACTAAAGCGCTACCCACAAACAAAGCGCTGCTCAACTTTACTAAAGAGTATACCATCAGGCCAGCGGCCTCTCTATAACCTATTCCGCGTCCGCGTTACGTTGACGCTGACGTGGGCGTTAAGTTGGTGTTACCCGGTTGTGTTACTGGTGTAACTGTTACTAATTCAAAAAATCAAAAACATAAATAGATTTTTTGAATTTGATTTTTTTTGACTGGTGTAACTGTTATGGTCCGGGTTCCCTGGGCCATTTTTCCACTTGATTACTATCAAGCTAATTTTCCGCGAGTAGCTTCGTTTCGATGAGACGCCCAACAATTCCCTATGCGAAAATTCTCTATTGTGGTAGCTAACAGAGGTAGCAAGGATAGAATATTTCGATTTGATTGAAATTTAAATTAATTTTTCTTTTTTTTTTTAATTTAATTTAAATTTTTCAGTCATAGCAAATGTATGTCTTATTAACTAGGACTTAACGTTGAAATTCTTTGTAACCAATCGCGCGGCCGCGCTCGCGTTTACACGATCGCGCAGTCGCCGCGTGGTTGGAGCGTTGCGAAGAATTAAACATTATGGCTTAGTCAATAGAGTTTACATTAGTTTTTCGAGTGATTCGAGCGAGGCGCCCGCGCGGCCGCAACGCGGTGGGATTCCTTGTCATATAAACGCGCCCTAATAAAAAAAGTACAGGTATATGGTTCACAAACTCACAGTAATTGACTATAAATCATTTTAAAATCTTGAAGAAGCTTCGTGAGTTCATAGACATCTTTGGCATATTTTTCAACTTTTTATCCTGAACCACATTTGCTAGTGCCAACTATGATCATTTAACGTAAGGGTAAAAAAATGATACACAAAAATAATTATTTTGAAAAACCCAACGTTATGATTTATTTAGTATATTTATATCAAATATAAGTAATGCACAACAGCATTTGAAACAGTCAAAACTGCGATAACGAAATTGACGAAACCGTTTATTATGTTGTAGTCCCTACAATGCCATATGGTACCGATAACATTAAATTATGTTATACATAATGTTGTTACACTGCCAACTTTAATAAACCATCTCAAAATGAATGTCTAAATTGATCCCAAAATTAACCTGAATTGTTTTGAAAATGTGCCATCCAAACTGTATTCTGAGTAAACTCATTTGTGAGAATCAGGTGACTCAAATTTAGATCATTTATTAAAATTGGAATTCTGTAAGGATTCAACCGTTTGGTCATAAATAACCGATCTAAGGTTCATAATAATAAATGCATTGAATGATATAAAAACTTAATATTCAATAACAATTCCATATTAAGGTATGGTCACTTTGAATTTGTATCTCATATTTCTGGGCGAAGCTTTCTTGCTCATTATGAACCATAGGGAGACATTGCAGAAGTATACTAGAGTCAGCAACATAGATATATGCACCAGCCGACACAACCGGAGGAAACTCAGCTTTAAAGCAAAACTGAAACAATGAGCAAATGTTTTAATTCTATTTCATAACTAGTTTTGTTCATCCTCCAACCTTCATCAACTAGAACTTTTTTCTAGTATGGTACTGTGAGAGTATTTGCATAATTATAATATTATAAATATGCACACAGTTGAGGTAACTTTGTTTACAGCGGCTATAAATTAAATACATATGGAATGTAATAAGTTAATAGTTAAACATTAAGTTTAAAACACCTTTTTTATGCAGTTTATGGTGTATATTTTATTTTAAAAAATCTAATGTGGGCATGCCAGTGTTATAAAATTCATATTCCGGAATCAGAGACCAAAATTTTTAAATTAGTTTTAATGTTCTCCACAAAATTCCTTTAACTTACATTAATAACATTTTTTTACAAATAACAGATAATAAATTTCTAATTGGTCTTTTTAAAATAAGGATGAGAGAATTCTGGTCTATACAGATTTCCTCATAATATTTGCTTTATTTATTTATTTAAACTTTATATACAAAAACATGTATAAAGGCCGACTTAATGCCAGAGGCATTAAATTTAATGCCAGAGGAATTAAGCTTTACTGTTATAACACACAATAATAAATACACACAACTAAGAAAAGTCAGTGCATGCATGTTCTTGGAACTGGTTCGGAACATGAAACTTACAACAGGCCACACCACTACTCGCTGATCTATCACTATTGCATTAACAGTTGCAACTTACTCTCTATTAGCAAAATCCTCCATCTCTATTTCAAAGGAATCATCAGACCTCTGTGGGTCAGGCAACATACTAAAGTCCTTGTCAAATTGCTCCTGCAAACAACATATTCTTTCCATAACAAACAGCAAAAGTATCGCCCAGAAATATTCAAACTCAAACACCATGTCGGTCATTTTTTCCCTTCAACCATTATAATGTGGTAGCCAAACTTAGTCTTTATAGGTGGATCTGTGTACACTGGACTCGTTACAGATGATATGGGCAAGGCAAATGCAGCATCCTGGAACGGACCCACCATAGAACCCCGGGTCATCCAACCGAGGTCCCCGCCTTGCCGTGCCTTATCCTCACTGTACGCGGCCGCTACATCCGGAAATTTCTGACCGGCTTTTATCTTTTCCAAAGCCTCTAAACATTTTGACTGCTTCTCGCATAGTATGTGACGCACTTTGACAGCTGTCCCACCTTTCTTTTCTTTTGATGCCGATTCTATATTTAAACAAAAATGCATCAGTGCACAAGTTTTTAATAACTTAGGTTGTTTTTTAATATTTTACCAAAATTCTCATTTTGTTACCTTTAGCATCGCCACCGGATTTTCCGCCAGCTTTTGCATTTCCACTTGATTTTGCTCCTTTCTCAGGTTGTTTTTTTGGTGGCATTTTTATTATTATTCGTTTCTAGATTTTACACAGCCAGTTACAACGTACTACTCTGAATCGGTATTCACAAATCACCTGTTAAGCTTAATTCCGAAAATAAATAGCTGAATTCTGAAATCTAATCATAACTCCGTACCTAACTCAAAAAATTTGAAAAATTAAAATACTCGTTTTATACTTTCAAGAATTCCCCAAAAAATTTATAAAAAATAAGTAATTATAATGTAAGATCTGAAAATTACAGTAACGTAAACAAAATTAAATTGGGATTTTTTTAGAAACTGGAATTGGAAAAAGCAAAAAAAAATTAAAAAATAGGGAAATTGAAATAGTATATCTAATGATAGTGTCACCCAACCAGTGTTGCCAGCAAGAATTCCCTAGAAAATATGATAATCTAACCAAAAAGCTAAAAAGTTTACAAGAAAAATAGATTTTCACAAAATATAATCAAAAATTAGGGCTGGAAAAAATTCGTACTTTAGTCTGATTAAAAAACGAACTACAAAACACTATTTACGACGATAAAGCTATAAACCACTGATTTGTTATATATTGATAAGAATAACATGAAATGATCATAGTAATTAACACTTCGAAGATTTTGTTGTAGACTGGCCAGTCACTAGCAGACATCCGAAGAAGTTGTTGTTTATTTGATTTTAGAGTTCATCGTTGAAGATGATCTTAGACATCACTTTGTTGCTTGGAGTAATAATATAGACTTTGTTGTTTCTTAATTTATGCCCGGTTCACGTTTTTTTATCCGAACACGGCAATGTGACTGCACTACACAAACAATGAGTTTATCGGTGGTCACCAGAATTATGTCTGCTTATATAAATGCTTATTCACACTCTGAAGAGGTAAAAAGCAAATCGTGCGGCCTGCGACGAGGCAGGCGGATGACCGATGCATGCACAGGGATACACGAATGTACTCATATACCCACCTCATCCCACTATTAAGTCATGTCATAAACCCTTTGGGAGCACCGGTAATACACTGGCTGATCCTGGAACATGACCCACACAAGGTGTATGAGGTTTTAACATCATGTGAACAGTGGTCACTATCCGGGCGGATACGAATATCCTTCCACCAGCAAAAGCACGTAACACACGTAAGCACACCGTTATGAATATAAAGAATTATTCCAACTTTCATCGTTCTGCGTTTATTAGGGTTCCGTAGCCAAATGGCAATAAGAAAACCCTCTTTTTAATAACGGAACATTTTATTTCTAGCTCGAAACATATGAAATCCTCAAGAAAGATTACATTTGAATCATGTACATTAATAGATACAAACAGCGACTTATAATACTACCTACTTGATTGTGGAGCATGAGCTACGGTAAAAAGCTATGATAGGATTTTTGTACGGTCCGGTCATATTTAATACGAAAAACTGTACTAAAAGTACGTTCTGGCAAGGCTTAGTCATAGACACGGATAAACCATCGCCAGCCATTCTATAGAAAAAAACATTTGTCATTGGATGGGGTTGCCAAACTGTATTATTGGATACAAAAACTATTCGATTGGGTGGCCGAATGTTTCCTTTTTTTATCATAAAACTGCCTTTTTAAATGAAAATTATACATGGACCTTTGAACCACATTTTTTTGGATATAGCTCATTTAACAGTTACTACGATATCGTGATGTAAAATGAATTTTGAAGGTCCGTGTTAGTTTGGTACAATTGGGTGTTTGGGACATGGCTGAATTCTTTAAAAACACAATTACTGGGATCACCGTTCATTGACATAACAATTTGTTTTTGTCAGTCAAAAGTTCACAAATTGTTGTCATTTCTTGAAATTATATTTATATTGTATAAATTATATTTTATAATCTTCTATTTTTTAAATTTCTTACGTGTAGATTAAATCATGTGTATTTAACATAGTTGGTAAATGAAAGGTAATAATGTTATGAAAGTGAAGACATTGTTTTAAATTATCACCCTTACAAAAATGCCTGTATTGTGAAACAGATAGTTCAGTGTACCCCGACGTAATGGGGATTATGTACGAGAAGCGGCCTCTGAAGAGGCCGAGACTGGGACCCCCTGACGTGTACCCGCAGGAGCCCCGCCAGAAGGAGGACGAGCTGACGTCGACGAATGTAAAACACGGATTCTCCACTACACCACAGTCCAGTGATGAATTTGGCACTGCACGAAATTTCAATTACTCTGCCTCGAAGGTATAATATCAATAAATTTATCTTAGGCTTAAGTTAGTATTCTAAATTGCATAGCTTGTTTTATATTACCTAGATGGAAGAATGCTTTAATTCTACAGAATCTTTACTTATTATACTTCTGTCATAAGTTTATCTCAATCAACGAATGTCGCCACGAATTAGACTTATTTTACTTATTATAATATTTTACTTTACTCAAGTGAAATGAGTGTTGATGAACTAAAATGGCAGTACTTAACTTATTTCAATTGGACAGTACTAACATATGCTATAGATAGATATAGGCATAGGATACTGTAGATTGACTTGAAAACTGGACTGAATTTAAATAATCTATGTAGATTTTTGCTAATTTTGTCTTTGTGCATTCTAAGTCAAGTAGGCATGCTCATGTTTTGTATTAAAGATAAAGCTTGAAATTTCTCAATAAGAGTTTAATGACAGGTCAATTTATGTGAAATGCATGTGGTAGGAATCTAAATCTAATCTAGTATGAAATGAAGCTATTTAATAGTTGTATAATGAGTTATTTTTTATGGTTCTATTTAAATACAGATTGGGCAATTCTTCTCTGGAATATTATCAAAAAAAGAAGAGTTAAACACACTTCCAGACTGTGGCAGAAAGAGACAGCAAGTAAATACCAAAGACAACTTCTGGCCAGCCACTGCACGCACCAAACCACAGATTGAAGCTTGGTTCAAAGATTTAGCAGGTAACAACAACAACTAGTAGTGCTTTAGATGTATTTTACTAAACATTTTTACATCTCAGCTTTCCATTTTGTATAGGCTAAATGGAGTTTAAACATAATGGTTATTTGAACTTGACCTTGGAATCACTGCATCTAAGCAAGAGTTATATTATGTGAAGAAAAAGATTGATGTGCATTAGATAATATTTGTAATAAGTATTTTTAGACAAGAATTAATTTTGGAACCTTTACACACATACGCTATTTACATAGCTTAACAGCATTGTATGTTGCTTATTATGTCATTAATTTACAGTATATATTCGATATTACATTTGATTTGACAAGTAACACAAACTTCATCCAGATGTAAGTATATATGTGAGCCAATTACAATATTCCTACATAAGTCTGTAAGTAAAAACCAAATATACCTGACTGAAGGCTTTCATGCTCTATTATTTACCACCAATGTTGATTTTTAGGAGGCAAACCATTGTCACAACTTGCTAAAAGAGCTCCAAACTTCAACAAGAAGGAGGAGATATTTATAACACTGACAGAGTATCAAGTCTCTATGCCCAGAGCTGCGTGGTTCATAAAACTTAGTTCAGCATACACAGTAGCTGTGTCCGAAGCCAAAATAAAAAAGAGGCAGTTGCCAGATCCAACTACAGGTAAACAGATTTATATTTTTAAGGATTACTGGAAATAATCTAGTTTAGGTACATATGTAAGTCTGTAATCCCCAAAGGGGTAAGTAGAGGTATAACAAGTACACCCACATTTCACCAAGATTATTTCCGTCCTATGACATTATAGGAGAGAGCCCCACCAGGCATGATTCCAGACTGTGATGATGGAGTCTGATGGAGGCGGCATGTGACAAATAACCGATGACGCAAACTTTGACGTCACAAGCGAGATAGAAGAATGTTCCCATTACATACTCCTGTTTGCTCATACCAATAATTGTTATAATTGTAGGCTCTTTTTTGAAACGATTTTGACTGTGTTTTAACAAAATGGTTTCTTCTTAGTATTATTTTAAAATAGGACACTACCCTATTATGTATGAATAAATATTTTTCGCAGAATGGACCACAACACTTATCAAATTCTTAAAGGACCAAATACCAAAACTAGCTGAGTATTATCAGAGTGCTATACCAGGAAATCCTTCAGACAAAACTCCACCATCACAATCAGGTAAATAAAAGGATATTTTCCTTTCCTTATTATTATACTAGCGGACCCAGGCACACGTTGCTAAGGTATATGTTAAATTATATTGTAGTAAACTATCGATCTATTTGATATTTACTCAAACCAGCCGATAAATTACCTTACACCGCCATCTGTTAGAATGTCGCACACGGGGGTGCCGAGCTTCCAGGTTTGCCAGGAGTTTCCATAATGAGGGTAAGGTGGAAAAATTACCTAAAAAGTACGTCAAATAAAGGAACCACATATTTAATCATCCTAGATAGATAAATAAACTAATAATATTTCAGATCCTCACAATCTAGGCATTGCTTCGATCAAATTAAATTGCTTGATGAGTCTACGTTCAATACGACGAGACGAAGTACGCAATACATTGGTACAATCATTGCTTGATTAAAACATTTGTCTTTCAAATTAAGAAAGACATTTAAAAAGAACAATATTTGAACAACTACTTATGTATTTGTTTGATGCAGGCCATGGAACACCAAGTCACAACTCGTCTGGAAGTACTCCGGGTAGCTCCACACCAAATTCGACAGTGCCCAACTCAATGCATTCACCTGGCAGCTCTAGCAGTAAGTAAATAATAACCTTACAAAAAGTACTATGGTTTCAGTTACGCGCTTTGTTAATATTCGTTTACTTTGGGAAACATGAAGAAACTTTTTTTATTAGCGTTAAAGACGAGACGAACAGGTTGGTAACATCAGCCTTGCTTACGCCTTACGATTACGCGTCACACCTGCCCATATACAGAAGCAAAACCAATAAAAACTTCGAATTATGAAGTACCATGTGGCACGGGACAGCGCTCATCACCGCGAGACATAAGGTGTTAAGTATTAAAATGCCCAGCAATTTCACTGGCTTAAAGTTTCTCAAACTGGAACACTACAGTGCTTACACACTGCGGCTTGGTGATAGAATTAGATAAAACGGTGGTCTAGGTTGGCCTAGACGGCCTCTCGCATACGACGGATCCACCACCTACCTACCTACCTTTTTACCTATATCTGGCCTCGTATTAAAAAGAAACCAAAGTGAGCTCTTCGCTAAACGTTGATTTATGTGTGTACATAAAAAATAGACCAATCATGTGTATGATTGGTCTATTTTTATTTGACGCCCAAAGCGGACCAATCACGTATGAATAATCACCGCTATACGCTCGCACTTACTACGTGATCTCATACTAAAGTTAGTGAATATGGAGGTGTCTCAAATAAACAAAGCTCAATTTTGTCACCATAGACATGGGCTCGTCAACTCCCGGCGCAGAGAGTACAGACTGGAGGCAAGCGCTCAAACTGTGGAACTACTGCTGCCGCCTCGCCAAGTATCTGCTGGACGAGGGCCTGTTGGACAGACACGACTTCCTCACCTGGATCATTGAATTGCTCGACAAGAGAGCACCGGATGATGGACTATTGAAGTGAGTACTGGCTTGCGGCCATTTTGAAACTCGGGCACGGTATGCGCACAATAACTTGGCCGACGTGAATTTATTCAGGAACGACGTCGCGTATATTCTTTCAGAGGCTAAAGGGTGACGGAATTATTAGTGCGGGTGAAGTGACTGATTTTAAACCGTCCCAGTTGTTTTACCGAGGTTATTTCAAAGGTTTTTTTTTATTAGCGTCAATGATGAGACCAGCAGGTTAGTGTCCTGATGGTAAGCACTATGCCTGCCCATAAACAATAACAACCTCAACAAGAATGTAAGGTACTAGCCGTCTTTACCCGGAGACATGTCATGTCATTTTGGCAGGCCGTCATGATCGGGCAGGCCGGCATGATCGTGCCGACCAACGATAGACACACTGTTTATCGTTCACTATTCCTGGATTGCGCTACACTTACCATCAGGTGTGGCGTAGTCATTTTGCCGAGCCAGGATAAAAAAAAATGTTAAGATTAATACATAATAACTACTAAATTTTAAATTGGGATATAAGAGGATTTACAACTCCCGCGTAGAGATATGTAAAGCAGTGATACCGTTGAGATAGGAAACAATGTACTTGCACCGCAGATGCGTTTAGAGGTGGCAAATTACGAGAAATTTGAAAATGATTTACAGGAAATCTTAGCCCATTTTATCTCCTCGGAATAAGTGCCTCCAAGTCTTCTGCCTTTATAATTAATTAGTGTTTTATTAATTTGCTTACAATGGCACACAGATTATTTCTCCCCGTTGCCCTGCAACATGTCGGCGAGTTCGTGAACTGCGAGAGTCTGTCGCGGCGGCTCGCGGCCACGTGCGCAAAAAAAGCGGCTGCCATCTGCTCCGTGCTGTCGGAAACAACGCTCCGGACTCTCAACCAACCCGCGGTGTTCACCAAAGCTGCTGAACAAAGTGGTACGAATAATAATAATATTCAACAGCTACATGCCGTAGAACAATATTTTATACTGGGTGTAAGGGAAACGCTTCCAAAAACTAAGAGAGGTGGTAGTGCTAGTGATTACGAACATGATACCACTAAAAAGTCGCGAAATACAAATAAATACACCCAACAGTAACATACATAGTCCTGACCCCACAGTAAGATACGAGTCGCGTCGTGGGTATCAGGAACTACGCTAGACTTTCGGTCTCACAACACCCAGACCCTGAAACATATATTTGTGGATCGCACAAACATTTGTCTGGGTGCGGGGATCGAACCCGCGGCCTCTCGCTTCACAACCGCTACTCGCCCGTAGCGCCACGGAGGCTGTCAAAGTTACATCCAATGGAAAAATAGTTTATACTGGGTGTAAGGGAAACGCTTCCAATAACCAAGAGAGGTGGTAGTGCTAGTGATTACGAACATGATACCAATAAAAAGTCGCGAAATAAATATGCCTATACTTGTACGACCACGTGCGCGTCTCTCTCGCGCTAATCTAATACCTACCTGTATCACGAAATAAACTCAAAGCAAATTCGCTCTGCGCTAAGAACATAACTATGAATTGAAGAAAGAAAAAATATATGGAACTCATACGTTTGTCTTTGTCAGTTTTGAATGAGCCCGATTTGATCAGACCGAAGTAACAGCTTGCTGTTGTTTTTCGTATGGTGAATAAAGTATCCGGAGGCCCAAATCCACCTCCTCTTCCCAATTTCGTCTTTCCCTTAAAGGTCGCCAACGCGTTCATGATATTTTTAATAGTGATATACATGGACGGTAGTGATCACTTACTATAAGTTCTCGACTCACTTTCTCGTTTGCCGGCCTATGCAATTAGAAAAATAGACAGGGTTGGTTTTGTTATTTTTATTAGCAATAAACATTGTAACATAATATTATAATACTTTAAATACACGAACAACAACAAAATATTTTCTTTCAGTATCAGAACTGCATCCGCTATCACCGCCGCAGGAGAATGGTGATGTGAAACCAAACATATCGCAGATAAAGCGATCGAGTACACCGGCCGAGCAGAGTCAAGGCACGCCTAACCCCAACCACTCTCTCGGCACTCCCAACCCCACACATCCCTTAGGGACACCCAATCCCCCGCAACAACACGACGTACAGGTGAAGGAGGAAAGAGCTTCGCCTACGAGGGACGTGAAATCTACGTTAAACACGGTCATAACGGCAGCCCTGAATCCCATACAAGTGGGATTCGCTGAGGTACTCAACTGTGCCTACCACAGGGACGTCATCATTCAACTGGCTACAATTTTACAGGTACAGATACTTTCTTTTTTACGCCACCACGAACGCCCGGTAATGGCCCAGGGCCTCCGATCTGAAAGGGGCCCTAAAATTGCAACCGCACTATCTATAATATAATTAATCTTAATCAAACGCGCCCCCGCGATCGCCTCCCCTCCACTTTTCCAACCATTAGGAGTCTCTCAAGATTGGACGGATCCCTACGAGCTACGTGCCCAAAGTACCGAAAAATCTTTTCGTAGCAAGTGGTAGACGTATGTAGTAGTCTTGCAACGCCCAGTAATTCTACTGTCTTCAATCACTGGCGATCATCTGCAGATAATCTGTGTGGAATGTCCGACGGCGATGGTGTGGTCCGGATGTGGCTCCTCGCTTCAAGGTTCGCCTCTGGACTTACTGCCCGTACCGCCAAGTGCCTTGCCGATGCCTCACATGGACTCAGCAGTCACTGAGGAACATAGACGGCTGGTAAGCATTTAAAAAAATATATAATACTAACTAGTCGCTTTGTCCAAATCGTCTTTATCATTCATTCATCCGTTATTATTGTTTAGATCTTGTATGAGTTGAAAAAACTGGTCAAGTGTACTTTTTGTTTTTTTTTTTATTCTTCTCTTCCATCCACTCACAGTGGGGTCAGCTCAACATGCACTCTTGCTTTGCACGTTGCTTGCTTACTTTGCTATTACTTGTTAGTAAGTAATATAATCGATAAAAAATACCTTTTAAAAGTTGGATAGACAAAGAAGCAGACAGTGTAGACTTAGAAAAAGTAGTTTCTGGTGGGACCCTGCGTATAGTAAACCCTTTTAAAAACCCTTTTACAAGTGGTAGATTCGCGCTGAAAGTAAGTACAGCATGAATCGGCAATTTTAAGAGAGTGATAGAGGCCAAGGATGTGTGGAAAGATCTAAGCAAGTGGAAATCTTTTATATCTGCCTACCCCTTTGAGAAACAGGCATGAGTCTATGTATGTAAAACTATTTGTGTATGAATCGGCTCGACCGGGTTGTTACCATTGTCTCACAGACATCCGACCTTAGGTAACAGCTTGCTGTTGCGTTTCGGTAAATATCCGGATGTCCACATCCCCTGCCCTCTCCTTCCTAATCCCATAATTATCCCTTTCCTTTAAGGTCTTCAACAGGTCCATGATTCATCTGTTATTGTGATCCATTCATGAGCGGTGGATATCACATACCAGCAGGTAAGCTACTTCTTCGTTTACCGGCCGCTACTATAAAAATAGGTCTTACCTTTATATAAAAAAATTCCGTGTCACGTTGTTTGTCCGCGATGAACTCCCAAACCACAGAACTGATTTTAATAAAATTTAGCAAAATGTGTACAGTTTGGTCCAACTTGAAAGATAGGATAGTTTATTTATATATATTAATATACACTATAATTTATAGTCGCGATATTTTTTTATTGCAAATTATTTGTTTATTATATGACATTATAAAGTATCAAACATGTATATGAATTTGTCACTATAGGTGTACGAAGCCGAACAAGAAATATCGGCGCGTAGTAAAAAAGCGGAAAGTAAATGGTGCACTGACAAATGGCAGACTAGTTCACAAGGTAACAAGTAATATAAAATAATTTAAAAATTTCATTTTATCTGTAATGGTACATACGTGCGGTACTAGAAATAAACTTATGCGCTTCGGCAATGTTCGCTTATTATACAAATAATAACAAATAATTGTCGTGTTACTCATTTTTCTCCTGGAGTGACGGACTCGACACAGATGGATCTAATGGAAAAAGAAGATTGCCGAATCGAATAATTTCAATCAAATTACCGTACAGATTTTGAATTTATTCTCAAGTTGTCATAACCAGTAAGGACTGTATTTTATGTCAGTAAATCAGTCAACCAACATGTTACTTATTTCGATAATGATTTCTTATGTTTCCGCGAATATTACTCATTGAAATAAAACTAATTTAATTGTACCTCCCCCCCCCCCCCCCCTCTGTGACCACGAAGGCTGAAAAGCTTTCGAAACGTCTGGATCAAAATTAAGAAAAAACCGCGATAAAATCCGTTTAAATTAGTTTTATTTCAATTATTTCGATAATGTCGTTAAAATACATTAAATATAATTGTTACTTTCAGCTCGTGTTTTAGCCGTTTTGGAAGCTCTCGATAGACACTGTTTTGATCGAGTCGACCCGAACAACAATTTGGACACGTTGTATAAAGAAGTGTTCGCCAACTGCACTCCACCTTCTAAAGACTCCAATATCGACACCAAAGATCCGGTAAGATAGGATTAACCGGTTAAGAATGAACAGTATATAATGTAGTTATCTTTAGCGATTTTTGTTTTGTGCGATTTAAGTTATGCGCTTTGACAATGTTTTTATCTTGGTAAACAATATACAGCAATTTATAACGTTAGATTATGTATTTATTTTTATTTTAAATCCCTGACGAGGTCTAGAATGCTGGATATAGATTTCACAATTTGAGTGGTAGAGCCACGCTGTAGACAGTTTTGCTGGCTCGACCGGGTCGTTACCACTGTCTCACAGAGAACCGACGTAAAGTAGCGGCTTGCTGCTGCATTTCGTACGGTGAGTGTGATATCCGGAAGCCCAAATCCCCTCCCCTTCCCAATCCCTAATTATCCCTTTCCTTTAAGGTCGGCAACGCGCCCATGATTCTTTTGGTGGTGGGCGTACATGGGCGGTGGAGATCACTTATCATCAGGTGACCCACTTGCTCGTTTGCCGGCCTATGCTATAAAAAAAAAATAGCAAAAAATAAAAAAGAGAGCTAGGAGAGTAGAATCTAGAGAGATTATATGTGAATTGAGAGAGAGGAATGTATGTGTATATATGGGTGTACAGGAGTGGGCGTGCTCGTACGCGGTGGTGCGCGTGGTGTGCGAGTGGGCGGTGTGCGGCGCGCGCTGGGGCGAGCACCGCGCGCTCGCCGCCGCCGCGCTGCTCGACAGGAGGCAGCACGCGCTGCAGCACCACCACGAACACCACGCCACAGGTACAACACACCCCACACACCCACACACAACACACCACACACCCACACACAACACACCACACACCCACACACAACACACCACACACCCACACACAACACACCACACACCCACACACAACACACCACACACCCACACACAACACACCACACACCCACACACAACACACCACACACCCACACACAACACACCACACACCCACTCACAACACACCACACCACACGCAACACACACCACACCACACACAACACACTACATACTACACACAACACACCACACACCCACTCACAACACACCAAACATAACACACCACACCCAAGACGCCTCACACCACTCACCACACACCGCACCTCACACGGGCTTTATACAAACACTACAATATATTCAGAGACACATAAAAATGCTTGCCAGTACTGTCAATATACAGGTTTTTTTTTATCGATGTTTATTTTGTAGGATCAGATGACAAGGAGTCTGTCAGTTCTGGCACAGGCATATACAACGGACCGCCTATCTTCCAGAACTTACTATTACGATTTCTGGACAATGATGCACCAGTATTGGGTAAGTAGTGAATACTCAGCACATTTTTAAAAAATCTTATCGATTCTATATCGATTACGGTAGAATCATTATGGATCTAAAGAAAATAAAATATTATAAAGACCTTAATTATTATTACAATTTGCTTGTTGCAGACGAAAGTCCAAACGCACCTCCTGGCAATAGGCAGCAGTTTGCGAATTTAGTACATCTGTTCGGGGAGCTGATACGGAGGGATGTGTTCTCGCACGACGCATACATGTGCACTCTTATATCTAGAGGTAAGATGGCTTCCATAGATAGGCTAGCCCATTGATATTTAGTTTGTATTAAACCTTCAAATGGTGTACAATAAATAGTTATTCACTCATAATTTATATCTGTTATATAGGATATCTATAAAAATAACTTGAGTATTTGTCGATCTTCCATTTTGTGTTTTGTATAGTTACGGTTGGTTGTTGAGAAGGTTTTTGATAAAAGAACATAAACATAAATAGATCTAACTCTTTATTGTAGACACACACATAAAAAAAAGATAATAATAGACAATAAACAGCAAATAAATAAATGTGCCACAAGTGGCGGCCTTATAGTAAAAGCATTCAGTTATCACCAACCAACCATTAACCATTATAAGCACTCTTTATTGTATAAGGCTGTCCCCTATACATTGTCTCTGTCGATAAAACTAATTATGCAAGCAGCCTAAAAATCTAGTTTATAACAATTGATTTATGAATGCAGGCGACCTGATATCCCCGACGGAGCCGTCGTCGACGGGCGCCGCTCACACCGTCGCGCCGCCAGCCAACAGCTCGGGCACCAATCACAACATGGACGATGACATATTCGCCGGGATCGATCTCAAACCAAAGATGGAGGTCAGTTTCTTGTATATTTATTAAAGGGTAGATAAGTGTATCGAATTCAAGAATAGTGTCGACCAACGACAGACAATGTATCTATTGTAGGTTGGTAGAATTTAGCCACACGCGCACTGTACGTATGTATAAAAATCGCGAAAGCCTTAAAACATTTAAATACAATTTCATTCCGCTACTCCGCACATAGGCGCTAACCCATATAATAAAAACATTTAAATACAATTTCATTCCGCTACTCCGCCCATCAGCGCTAACCTGTATAATACCTATCATCATCAGCCACAGGACGTCCACTGCTATACACACTGCTGAACATAGGCCTCTCCCAAAGATTTCCAGACCGACCTGTTGGAAGCTGCCTGTATGCCAGCGACTTCCTGCGACCTTTATCAGGTCGTCTGTCCAACTTGTAGGATGATTTAACCTACCAAATGATATAATACCTATAGATAATTTTAAAATTAAAATAGCATCTACAAATATCTCTATAATATTATTATTTTTTAGGAAAACGTCAGAATGGATTTAGACGATTCTAAAATAGATGATGACTTAGACAAGTTATTGCAAAATATAAACGTGGATCAACAGAACTCCATGGACGCCCCGGACAGCCCAAAGGATCCTGGAGAGCCGTCGCACAGGTAAGATTATTCTTGAAGACTTTGGAACTTACTTATAAACATTCTATATCTCGGTAATAGTTGTGCAGAAATTTATCTCTTCATATTGAGTGGCATTTAATGTTCGATTGTTATTACAGCAGATACATATTTATTCCATTGACGATTTTTGTTTTAAAGCAAAAAATACTTAAGTATTCTTTGCCAATTTCTATATATCGATAGTGTATACGACGTTAAAATCTAGACATACGTTTTCCATTAGGCATATCGGAAGTGAAACCAATATCGATGAATCCGCCTGACTTTTGGACGGTTTTTTTTTAATGTTTTTTTAATGATTTCTACACCTGACAAAAGTATCTACATTAAATATGTGTATTTGTAAATACATACATATAATATATTCAAATATATTGAAGAAAACAACTATAAATATGACATGCATGAAACAATGACCATAAGGCCCGTATTCACAAATAACATTCAGTAAGCTCTTTGCTATGTGTCGAATTCTGTGTACATGATTGGTCTGTTTATATTTAGCGCCAAAAACTAACCAATGACGTATAGAGAAATCGCCACTATGCGTTCGCGCGCTCTATGAGGCCTCATAGTAACGTTTATGAATACGGGGATTAGTCTGTCTAAAATTATTCAATTATAATGGTGCAAACATAAAAAGATAATAATATTTCCAGTGTCAATTCACCAATGATGGGACCAAGTGGCATGAGCATACCGGGCATGCCTTCCATGGGAATGGGACCAATGTCTGTGCCGGGTGGGTATATAATATTTATTGATTGCGTTTTTGTAATATTGTAGTTTAATATTCTGTAATTTTTTAAGTGATAACTTCTTATGGGAGGGTGAATCGAAACGTTCCGTAACGCGAGCGGTCCATTGACCAGCCAGCGTTAGCCGACCTCCCTGGAACATTGATTATTTCGAAGTCCCAGGTGGCGTCACACAGTGACCAGTCAGCTTGGACCGGACTTTGACCGGACTTCAACCGGACTTTGACCGGGCTATGACCGGGGTTTAACCGGACTTTGACCGGGCTATGACCGGGGTTTGACCGGACTTTGACAGGTCTTTGGCCGGACTTTGACCGGACTTAGACCGAACTTCGACCGGTATTTGACCGGACTTTATCCGGACTTCGACCGGATTTTGATAGGGCTTTGACCGGATTATGACAAACTTCGACAGGACTTTAACCGGACTTTGACAGAACTTTGACCGGGCTTTGACCGGATTTTGACAAGACTTTGACTGGACTTTAACCGGATTTTGGCAGGACTTTGACCGGACTTTGACTGGTATTTGATCGGACTTCGACCGGACTTCGACAGGATTTTGACCGGATTTTGACAAGACTTTGACCCGTATTTGACCGGATTTCGACTGGACTTTAACCGGACTTCGACCGGACTTTGATCGGGCTTTGACCGGATTTTGACAAGTCTGACATTACTTTGACAGGACTTTAACCGGATTTTGGCAGAACTTTGACCGGTATTTGACCGGACTTTGACCGGATTTTGACAGGTATGTGAACGGTCTTCGACCGGACTTTGATAGGGCTTTGACCGGATTATTACAAACTTCGACAGGACTTTAACCGGACTTTGACAGAACTTTGACCGGATTTTGACAAGACTTTGACTGGGCTTTAACCGGATTTTGGCAGGACTTTGACCGATATTTGACCGGACTTTGGCCGGATTTTGACAGGTATTTGAACGGTCTTCGACCGGAATTTGACCGGACTAACCGGACTTCGACCGGACTTTGATAGGGCTTTGACCGGATTTTGACAAACTTTGACAGGGCTTTGACCGGTATTTGACCGGATTTCGACTGGACTTTAACCGGACTTCGACCGGACTTTGATAGGACTTTGACCGGATTTTGGCAAGACTGACATTACTTTGACAGGGCTTTAACCGGATTTTGGCAGGACTTTGACCGGTATTTGACAGGGCTTTGACTGGACTTTGACCGGACTTTAACCGGACTACGACCGGACTTTGACCTAATTTAACCGGATTTCGCCAGGACTTTGACCGGTATTTGACCGAATTTTGACCGGATTTTGACAGGATTTGACCGGATTTTGACAGGACTGACCGGTATTTGACTGGAGTTCGACCGGACTTCGCTCTGCTCTCACTTTAACCCACTTTAGTTTAAGTTATCACTTCTGTCGAGCGTCCCGAGACGCACACTTTTTTTTTAATTCTAGTCTTTGTTTTTATCCTATTTCATTGTTATACTCTGCAGCAGTCCCTATATCGGCCAGATTATGAAGTTCTAATACATTGTACACGCTAAATAACTTGGCCGTGCTGAAGTTAGTCACTTCACTCGCCCTCCACGTATCCAGTTAATGTTTAAAAACAATACCCGTGATGCTCCTCGTGGCATCTTAATGCCAACTGGTCAGGCTTAGCAGCAGAGTAAAATTTTACAAAGTTTTATATTTTGACCTGAGATGGACTAGTCGTTTTATACGTACCTTAAAGTGTAAATGCGCATTGAAATAAAATGAATTTAAACGGATTGATTGAAAACGGTGGACCTTTCTGGTCCACCCCGTGACCACGAAGGCTGAGAAGCCTTCAAAACGTCGTCGGGACCAAAATAAAATAAAAAACCGCGATAAAATCTGTTTAAATTCGTTTTATTTCAATGTGTAACATTCGCGTTCACTTCACTCGCTCTCTACGCATCCAGTTAATGTTTAAAAACAATATCCGTGATGCTCCTCGTGGCATCTTAATGCCAACTGTCAGGCTTAGCTGCGGAGTAAAATTTGACAAAGTTTTATATTTTGACCAGCCGTTTTGTACGTAGCTTAAAGTGTAAATGCGTATTGAAATAAAACAAATTTAAATGGAATGATTGAAAACGGTGCACCTTCGAGGTCCTCCCCGTGACAACGAAGGCAGCGGCTTGGCTGTGCCACTGGCATTGCCGATGACCATGAGCGGCGGTTACCGCTTACCATCATGCGGGCCGCTTGCTCGTCTGCCTAACAAGGCAATTAAAAAAAAACCGCGATACAATCCGTTTTACTTCAATGTGTAACATTCGCGTAAACGTAACAAATCATTGTGTAAATGCGTAGTTACGTGCGCAGGTATGCGGTCTGGCGGCGTGGGAGCGGGCGTGTCGGGTCCTTCGGGCGGGACGGTGTCGCGGCACTACCACTACACGATGCACTTCCCGCTGCCGCCCGCCGAGCCGGAACACGCGCCGCACGACGCCAACCAGCGACACATACTGCTGTACGGCGTGGGCAGGCAGCGAGACGACGCCAAACACGCCGTCAAGAAGATGACCAAAGGTGATTAAAGAAAAGAAAGAAAGAAAGAAACAATTTATTTGGTTTTTCGATATTGGTATTGGTATTCAGAAATATACATCATTATAGAGAACTTTTTTGCCAGCATGACGAGATTGAGCAGCTCATTCGCCTGATGGTAACACACAGCAACCGAAAAACTCACAGATGAAGCGAAACTCTACTGAGGCTTGACTCTGTAAAGACCGTAAAAGAAACGATATTTTTGTTTCAGAAATATGTAAACTGTTCTCGAAGAAGTTCTCCATCGACGTCGCCGAGGGCGGCAAAATTAAGAAACATTCGCGCAGTGAATTTAATTTCGAAGCTGTCACTCAGAAATTTCAGGTACGTGGTAATCTTATGTTAAGGATTTTAAGGAAATGAATTATACCGCAAATTCAAAATGATTCCCTGATGTAATAAAATAAAACGTTTATCAAATACGATTTTTTATTGCATAGTCCGGCAAACGAGCAAGTAGGTCACCTGATAGAAAACTTCAAACTAGTTTTTGAAATAAATTAAAATAAGCAATAAGCCGCACAGTCAGAATTCCCGTCAAAACTCTAATCGATAGTTATGTATGTGTGATGTGTGTACTGTGCGCGGCAGGCGATGTCGATGTACGAGCAGGGCGCGGTGTCGTGGGCGGTGGGCGGCGCCGTGTGCGAGGCGCTGGCGGCGTACGCGGCCGCCGCCACCACCTACCTGCCGCAGCCCGAGCACGTCGCCTTCGCGCTCGACCTCATGGAGATCGCGCTCAACGTGCACGGCCTCATCGAGACATGCATACAGGTTCGTACGCGGCCGCCGCCACCACCTACCTGCCGCAGCCCGAGCACGTCGCCTTCGCGCTCGACCTCATGGAGATCGCGCTCAACGTGCACGGCCTCATCGAGACATGCATACAGGTTCGTACGCGGTACGCGGCCGCCGCCACCACCTACCTGCCGCAGCCCGAGCACGTCGCCTTCGCGCTCGACCTCATGGAGATCGCGCTCAACGTGCACGGCCTCATCGAGACATGCATACAGGTTCGTACGCGGTACGCGGCCGCCGCCACCACCTACCTGCCGCAGCCCGAGCACGTCGCCTTCGCGCTCGACCTCATGGAGATCGCGCT
Source organism: Amorpha juglandis (assembly GCA_949126905.1). Classification (NCBI taxonomy): domain Eukaryota; kingdom Metazoa; phylum Arthropoda; class Insecta; order Lepidoptera; family Sphingidae; genus Amorpha; species Amorpha juglandis. Next base: position 6,454,828 of record OX421368.1, read on the forward strand.
CAACGTGCACGGCCTCATCGAGACATGCATACAGGTTCGTACGCGGTACGCGGCCGCCGCCACCACCTACCTGCCGCAGCCCGAGCACGTCGCCTTCGCGCTCGACCTCATGGAGATCGCGCTCAACGTGCACGGCCTCATCGAGACATGCATACAGGTTCGTACGCGGTACGCGGCCGCCGCCACCACCTACCTGCCGCAGCCCGAGCACGTCGCCTTCGCGCTCGACCTCATGGAGATCGCGCTCAACGTGCACGGCCTCATCGAGACATGCATAGAGGTTATTGTATTAAAGATATATTTATTTTGCAAATATGGGTAAAAAAGATGATCATAATATTAGGTCCTTACATATAAAATTGGCGTTTTGTATGGGAGGAACAAAAAGTCGAATATTTTTTAATATAATATATTTAATTAATCAAAGTATGAACCATTATTTTCTATGCACTTTTGCCATCTCATAGGTAGTTCATTGATCTCTTTACTAAAAAAACCAGTCGGACGGGAATCAATAAAATCTTTGAAGGCGATTTGGACTGCCCCATCGGAGTTGAATGTTTTCCCTTGCAAGAAGTTATCCAAATTTCGAAAAAAATGGTAATCTGTTGGAGCAAGGTCCGGGGAGTACGGAGGATGTCTTAGACTTTCCAATTGAAGCTCTTCTAATTTAGTAGCCGTCTGTTGCGCAGTGTGTGGTCTAGCGTTGTCGTGAAGCAGCAGTGGCGTGGAGCGATTGACCAGCCTAGGTTGTTTAGCCGCTAGCTTTTCCATCATGGTTTGCAATTGCTGACAATAGACATCAGCCGTAATAGTCTGGCCAGATTTGAGAAAACTGTAATGAACAATACCGGCACTACGGTACCACCAAACGCTTACAAGTAACTTTTTTGGGGTAAATTTTCGCTTGGGGCAGGATTTGGCTGGCTGGCCAGGATCCAACCATTGCGCTGAGCGCTTCCGATTATCGTAAAGAACCCATTTTTCATCACAGGTAATGATTCGGTTTAAAATACCTTCATTATTGTGCCGGTTTAGTAATGTAACGCAGCAGTCGACGCGCGTTTGCCGGTTTGCTTCAGTCAATTCGTGAGGTACCCACCTTTCAAGCTTTTTAATCTTCCCAATTTGCTTCAAGTGAATTAAAACAGTTTTATCACTAACATCGCAAATTTGTGATTAAAGTGGCCAGTACGAAAAACGCCAATTTCATATGTAAGGACCTAATATATAAGATTATTTAGCACAACCACATTTGACCATAAGATGGTTTTATGGTTTTTGCACGACTTAAGTCGGGTCTCTAAATCTCACTGATTCCAACTAATCTCATAGTTAATAATCAATAACGAATCTCACTGTTAACTGATGTCATGAACACCCATGTTGCTAAAAGGATTATGGATTCCGACCTGAAAAGAAACGATTAGGGAGGGAAGGGAGCTTTGATTCTTCGAAAATTCTTTTCCATCTTCGCCTCGACTCCGCTAAAAGTTATTCAAATACTAGCGTCCTGTCATAATGTGCCATAAATAGGGGCTGTTAATCCCGTCTTGCCCCACAGATCCTCAAGGAGTTGTCGGAGGTGGAGAGCGCGTTGCTCAGCCGCGGCGCGCCCAGCAGCGGCGTCGCGGCGCCGCGTGCGTACACGTCCGCGCTCGCACTGTACACCGTCGGAGCGCTGCGGAGATACCACTCCTGCTTGCTGCGTTAGTGCATTGTTTTTTTTTTTTTATTTGGGTTAACAAACAATTACACATCCTACTAATATTATAAATGTGAAAGTTTGTTTGTTTAGATGTTTGGATGTTTGTCCGTCAATCACGCTGAAACTACTGAACGGATTTTGATGAAATTTGGTATACAGACAGGGTATGAGCTGACTTGGGTGATAGGCTACTTTTTATCCCGGAAATCACGGACAAAGCAGCTCACGCGGGCGGAGCCGCGAGCAAAAGCTAGTTATATATAAACTAACTACCAAAATAAACAAAAAATAAATGCGTAACACACCGTTATCCAATGCATTTATATGACATCAGCAAACATTATACGGAACGAAAATTTTACTTAAACTAGTATGTAGTCTGTACAGTAATAATATAATAATATATTTATTTAAATAGAGAAACTTATATCTACCTTTTATAAACTTTACAATGATCCACACGCCTTTTGTGGATCGCGTTCCAGAATCAGCCAGTGTATATTCGGTTCTCCCAAAGGGCTTGTGACATGACTTGATGGTTGATTGGGGTGGGTATAGGGGTACAGCCTTGTATTAGCGTGCCTGCATCGGTCATCCGCTTGTCCTGTCGCAGGCCCCTCGATTTACTTTTTCCCTTTTCGAAGAGGGAAGAAGCATTTATAAAGGCCGGCTTGATTCTGGTGACCACCGATAAATAAACTCATTCTTTTTTTCTTGCCGGTTTTTTGTACTGCACCACGCTTACCATCAGGTGTAATACAGTCACTTTGCCGTGCTCGGATGATAAAAAAACCTATCCTTTTTTATTTAAATTAGCTTTAGTTCAATTCACAACATTTTCTGAAAGTCTGAGAGCGGACTTAAAAGTATTAAAAACTTTGTGACGCGACTTATGCCCGTATTAGTAAACAATACCTAAGTAATTGAAATAAAACTAATTTAAACGGATTTTATCGCGGTTTTTTATTTTATTTTAATTATGGTCCCGACGTTTCGAAAGCTTTTCAGCCTTCGTGGTCACGGGGTGTACGTTTAAATTAGTTTTATTTCAATGAGTAACATTCGCGTAAACGTAAGAAATCATTATGTAATACCTAAGTAAGTTAAAGAGGCAAAGGCCAAGTGTCGAATTTTATGTTCACGGTTTGTCTATTTGTATTTAGCACCGAAAGCTAACCAATGCGGTTTAGAGAACTCTTGTATATTGTATGTGGTGCACTTTGTACTGTGCAGTGTGCGTGGAGCAGACGTCGATGGTGTTCGAGCAGCTGTGCCGGCTGGTGAAGTGCGTGGTGAACCCGGGCGACTGCGGCTCGGCCGAGCGCTGCGTGCTGGCGCAGCTGCACGACCTGTACAAGGCGGCCGCGCATCTCTGCCACGCGCCGCACGCGGACACGTTCGCCAACGCGTATCCCAAGATCAAGTAAATACATTTACATACAGAGTTATTTTTAAAACACCAGCAACCTCGCAGGGGTAGATTCCTGAGGTTATAAGCTACTACTTTTGTTCTACGGCTTTTGATAATTTGTTAGATTTTATTTTCATACAAAAATAAGTACTCATTTAATTTCCGTCTTGAATGTTACAACGCGCATCGCAGATTACGTAAACAAACACGCGAAGCGTGGGGAACCGGGCTAGCGCCTTTGACCTCGGTCGCCCGAGCAGCTGACCGGCCGCCTTTGATATCGTGCGCGCAAGCCGCGCCGCGCCGCAGTCTACGAAGAAAACCACTACACAACAAAAACTTGTAAAATCATTTTTTTTTAAATATATTGAGTTATATCCAAACTCGTAGAACAAAAGTTGTTCCGTATGGGGTCAGCTATCTGGTCCTGCGAGGTTGCTGGTGTTTTAAAATTAACCCTGTATAGCATTAGCTTTTGCTCGCGGCTCCGCCCGCGTGAACGTTTAAAATTGACAAAGCTTCATACAAACTTTCATCCCCTATTTTATCCCCTTGGGGGTAGAATTTATCAAAATCCTTTCTTAGCGGATGCCTACGTCATAACATCTACCTGCATGCCAAATTTCAGCCCGATCCCTCCAGTGGTTTGGGCTGTGCGTTGATAGATCACTATGTCAGTCAGTCACCTTTGAGTTTTATATATGGGTGATTATACAAAAGTTGGGTAACTTTTGAGGATATTTTGTTTACTATAGTTATCAAATCAAATTATTACAAATTCGGGTCTATATGATGGCTAATCTAATGATTATATTGTTCCAAATCGGGCCAGTCACTTTTCGGCTTCTCTCTTTTTTTTTAATATTTCTTCCCTAGTCAAATTGTTTTTAGCGTGCCGCATGATGTTTTTAACTGAAATATAAAATAGAAATGCTTACACACGGTAGCAATTACGATAAAAGTGCTCTAAAACAAAAAAAAAACATCAGTACCTGACAACGGACTGACGCCAACGGACTGACGAAATAGACATAATTTGAGGTTATAATCAAAACTAATGTTTTTTTTGGTAATTTCGAATATCAACAAACTACATTTTAACAAATCATAGTTAACTATGTATAAATGAAAATAAACCTCAGATTAACAAGAAAATAACGACTCACCATGGGACTGACATTTTGACTGGCTTCGCACATGTATAGACGACAAACACAACCCAAACACTGGTACTATTATGGCGGCCGTCAAATTGTGCGGTCCGCAACTAACTTCATTACCAACATTAAAACTTAAACAGGGATTTGACCTTGACTCGGTGATATTCTCCGCGAATTTTAAATTTAAAGAACACACAACGGACTGACGAAAGAAACTAAACACAAAGTTTCTTATTTTTTATTAAATAAAATAGAGAACATTGCATTATGAAAGTTGTAGTATATAATACTATGTACATCACAGATTGTAGTAAATTAGTAAGTTTTCCTAAATCAATGATAATGTTTAATGGATAGTCACTTGATTGTTGGTTTTCGGGATTGTGACATGCCAACGGACTGACGTTTTGAGTATTAATTTTGTTTTTTTATTAACTTGTATTTAAAATGAAGAAGTGAAATTGGGTGACCAAATAAAGGACTTTTCATTGTTTTAAAATAAATTGTTATTTCAATACAATATAATAAGACTTTGTATATATTGGCTGGTGACATTGAGTTACCCAATTTTTGTAGAATCACCAATATTTATAGATTGCTTCCAGCAGGTCGGTCTGGAAATCTTTGGAGGAGGCCTATATTCAGCAGTTGACGTTCTGTGGCTGATGGTGATGATAGCATTGCGAGAACAAAAAACGAGTTTAACTCAAGTTTTATTTCATCAAACTGATTAGCGAATCTAAACTCCTTTATAACTTGCGAACTATAAGCAACGATAGCTTAGCGGATAGTAGTACGGACTGTCGAGACGAAAGTCACAAGTTCGAAACCAATTCCAAGAGTATACACTTCCAACTATTATAGGTTACGTGTATATTATTATAACCCAGACGTCCCCTCGCATACGAGGGACCTACCACCTTGTAGAGTTATTGATAATATAAAGAGGAAGGATTTGCATTTCTGTTTATAACGAATAAACTTAAAAACTACCGGACCTATTTCAAAAATTCTTTCACCATTAGAATCCTACATTATCCCTAATGAACATAGGCTACCTTTTATCCCGAAAAAAGCAGATCACGCGAGCGGAGCCGCGAGAAAAAGCTAGTGTTGTATAAAGTAACTGGCTTCTATCGATGATGATTGATACACACACCATTCTGTGCATACTATAATCAACATCACATTCATAGATTTTCGCTTCGTACATGTGTGCTTACGTAATCGATCATTAAAATTCAACATTAATTTTGTTACAGACAAGCGCTTTATTCACCTCTGCAGCCTATTCCATCGAATTACGATTACAATCCGCAGTTTTTGAGTGAATTTTTCACACATCCTAGAAAAGGTGGGTTTATTGTATTATAAAATTTTACCAGTCTAAAAACCAATTATTTGATATTTTAGGTATAAAGAGAAAAATATTTTTTCTTGTAGGTAAAATAGAAATAGCGTGGGCGCGTCAAGTGGCAGAGTCTCCTGCGAACCGATACAGTTTTGTGTGTTCAGCAATGCTCGCCGTGTGCCGGGAAGTAGATAATGATCGGTAAGTACTTATTTATTTATTTATTAAAACTTTGTACACATGGTATACAGGTGGATATTAAAATCCTCCTGTATACCATGTGTACAAAGTTATTTCTAAGGTATTTCTTCTACATACCACTTTAGTTTTTAAATAAATCGTCAAATTAATAAATTTAACTATCGACATATTTGCCAAACGGCGTTCAAGTCAAATACAATTTAACAGATCTGCCGTTCATATACTAGACTAAGATTGTTATAGTTTTTCGGCTGATACGACGATTACACACATCATAATTATTTATGATTAATCACAATTTACAATACTTTTTTTTAATGAAATATTGCATTGTCATCTATCCTTGATAAGTATGCCAAATTTCAATTTAATCCGATGTTTTGAAGGAGGTCGAAATCATGTTCAAAGATTCTGTTACATACAATCATACTAACATACAAACATACGTATGAAGCTAATAAAATAAATAAATACACCCAACAATCACATACATAGTCCTGACCCCACAATAAGATACGAGTCTTGTGTCGTGGGTATCAAGAACTACAAGATACTTTCGGTCTCACAACACGGGGTCTGGGACCCCGAACCAAATGTTTAGTAACTACTAACTAACATTTGTCTCAGTGCGTGGATCGTACCCGCGGCCTCTCGCTTCACAGCCTACTCACCCGCTGCGCCACGGAGGCTGTCGAAGCATATAAAATAACATCGTGTTAAAATGGTCCAGCGTGAACGAGCTGGGCGTGCTGTGCGCGGAGATGACCGCGTGGTGCAGCGGGCTGGCGGCGGAGTGGCTGGGCGCGCTGGTGGCGCTGTGCGGCGCGCAGCACTACCCCGCGTCCACCGCGCCGCACGCCGCGCCGCCGCCGCTCTACCCCGACCTGCTGCACCACCGCGACCTGCACGACGCCGCCGCACACGACGCGCTCGCCGTCTTCACATGTATACTCGTCGGTGAGTACTACGCTACACCTGCGTGTGCGGAGTGGCTGGGCGCGCTGGTGGCGCTGTGCGGCGCGCAGCACTACCCCGCGTCCACCGCGCCGCACGCCGCGCCGCCGCCGCTCTACCCCGACCTGCTGCACCACCGCGACCTGCACGACGCCGCCGCACACGACGCGCTCGCCGTCTTCACATGTATACTCGTCGGTGAGTACTACGCTACACCTGCGTGTGCGGAGTGGCTGGGCGCGCTGGTGGCGCTGTGCGGCGCGCAGCACTACCCCGCGTCCACCGCGCCGCACGCCGCGCCGCCGCCGCTCTACCCCGACCTGCTGCACCACCGCGACCTGCACGACGCCGCCGCACACGACGCGCTCGCCGTCTTCACATGTATACTCGTCGGTGAGTACTACGCTACACCTGCGTGTGCGGAGTGGCTGGGCGCGCTGGTGGCGCTGTGCGGCGCGCAGCACTACCCCGCGTCCACCGCGCCGCACGCCGCGCCGCCGCCGCTCTACCCCGACCTGCTGCACCACCGCGACCTGCACGACGCCGCCGCACACGACGCGCTCGCCGTCTTCACATGTATACTCGTCGGTGAGTACTACGCTACACCTGCGTGTGCGGAGTGGCTGGGCGCGCTGGTGGCGCTGTGCGGCGCGCAGCACTACCCCGCGTCCACCGCGCCGCACGCCGCGCCGCCGCCGCTCTACCCCGACCTGCTGCACCACCGCGACCTGCACGACGCCGCCGCACACGACGCGCTCGCCGTCTTCACATGTATACTCGTCGGTGAGTACTACGCTACACCTGATGGTAAGTGTAGCGCAATCACGATTGCACAATTTGAGTGGTAGAGCCACGCTGTAGACAGTTTTGTCTACAGCGTGAATGGGCTGGCTCGACCGAGTCGTTACCACTGTCTCACAGAAAACCGACGTAAAGTGGCGGCTTGCTGCTGCGTTTCGTACGGTGAGTGTGATGTCCGGAAGCCCAAATCCCCTCCCCTTCCCAATCTCTAATTATCCCTTTCCTCTAAGGTCGGCAACGCGCCCATGACTCTTCTGGTGGTGGGCGTACATGGGCGGTGGAGATCACTTACCATCAGGTATCCCACTTGCTCGTTTGCCGGCCTATGCTATAAAAAAAATAAAAATACAAGAATAGTGTCGACCGACGATAAACAATGTGTCCATCATGGGCCTGCCTAACTGCTTCTTCACACTCCGTTTAAAGGGCCCTATATTATAGGAAGGAGGGAACACGTGTGCCGACAAACTATTCCACAGTTTAATGGTCCGGCAGGCAAGCCAGCACGCGTGGTTCTATATAATTTTACTGAAAACACGACATGTAAAACATTTTCCAATAAACAACTTACATTTAATAATGCAACCGCTCCCAATTGAGTCACTTCGTACGGCAACATGTTTCTGCGTTTACCTAAGTCGCTTAAACCAAATCTCTTTTTATATGTCGTCGATATTTTATTAAAATAAAAACAACTTAAATTAATAACCCCTTAGAGCTGCGATAGCTCAACGAGGATTGGTACGGACTGTCGAGACGAAAGTCGCAGTCCAAAACCAGCCCCAAGAGCAAACAACCCTGAGTTTTCTAAGTCACGTGTATATTAATTGTTAATTATTGCTTGCTTTAACGGTGAAAGATCGTGAGGAAACCTGCATACCTGAGAACTCGATAAGATTTTTCGAAGGTATGTGAAGTCTGCCAACCCGCATTACGCTAGCGTGGTGGACTAAGGTCTAACCCCTCTCATTCAGTAGAGGAGGCCCATGCCCAACAATGGGACATGTATAATACAGGGCTAGTAAAAAAAAATAACCCCTTATATTTCTATCCAACAGCGCGGCACTGCTTCTCGCTAGAAGACTTCGTGCGCCATGCGGCATTGCCGTCGCTGTTGAAAGCATGCGGTGGTGCTAATGCATCGACCAACCCGGCCAATGCGCCGTCTCCTGACACAGGCGCGAGACTCACCTGCCATCTGGTACTCAGACTGTTCAAGACAGTCGATACCCCACAGCCAGGTTTGTAAAGTAAAGCCGTTTATTATAAAATTACTAGTTATAAATTTACTTAGGATTTTATAAAAAAAAAATGGAACATGATCTACATGTATCGATAAACGAATTATCGCAATATTGTTAACAATATCGCATCCCTAATATCAGCATTACATTTCACTAAATTATGAAAATATGCTTACGGAACTTTTTATTAACAGCAAAAAACACCTTCATTTGCATATTAGTGTTACAGAGTAGACTTATCGGGTATTTGAATATATTATACATTTGATATATTATCACCGATACTGCAATCTTCAAAATATCGATACGTTAAATATTAGGAACTAACTAGAGGATTTTTTATTTGATTGAATGATGACACGAGCAAAGCGCTCGCCTTATGGGGTTAGGTGGGTTTCACAGGCTCAAAACAGGTAAATTTTTACGATTTTTTTTTAAATTAACCAACAAAATATTTCATTCCATCAGTTTACCATAGAAAAGATATATATTTCATAAGTAGTATGTGAAATTTTCATCGAAAAATATTGAAAATTAAAGCGTGGGCACGTCATCTCCTGTGACCCCTCAAAAAAAAGGTCTCTCGGCGTAGTCAGGATAATTCATGACAGATTCATCTGAAATACAAAAACTAAAAATTTTCTGCTAGTAGATGCTTAAAGCTCGTACTTGAACGAAGGAAAAAAATAAAAAACAAAAATTGAATTTTTGGCGGCGTTGAGAACAAAAACCCTTTTTTTGAGTAAAATTTGCACCCTTCATGGCCTTGAAAAATCACTTAAAATAGAAAAAGAAAAAAATCATTCGTTCAAGCACGAGATAATGTTATTTTGAAGAAGTGTGCAAAATTTGAAGGAGATCGGTTCATAAGTTTTCGAGAAATCGTGACTACCGATTTCAAAAATGTAGTTTCTGAAAAACGCGTTTTTCTGGAAACTACCTCCTCGATCTCCTTCAAATTTTGCACACTTATTCAAAATAACATTATCTCGTGCTTGAACGAAGGATTTTTTCTTTTTCTATTTTGAGTGATTTTTCAAGGCCATGAAGGGTGCAAATTTTACTCAACAAAAGGTTTTTTGTTCTCAACGCCGCCAAAAATTCAATTTTTGTTTTTTATTTTTTTCCTTCGTTCAAGTACGAGCTTTAAGCATCTACTAACAGAAAATTTTTAGTTTTTGCATTTCAGATGAATCTGTCATGAGTTATCCTGACTACGCCGAGAGACCTTTTTTTTGAGGGGTCACAGGAAACGACGTGTCCACTCTTTAATTTTAAATATTTTTCGATGAAAATTTCACAAACTACTTATGAAATATATATCTTTTATATGGTAAACTGATGGAACGAAATATTTTGTTGGTTGGTGTAAAAAAAAAATCGTAAAAATTTACCTGTTTTGCGCCTGTGAAACCCACCTAACCCCTTATAGTAAGCGCCAGAACAGTGCTTACACACTGTTGCTTGGTGGCAGAAATAGATGGCGCGGTGGTACCAACCCAGACGGCCTCTCGCGTACGAGAGACCTACCATCTTGTAAAAGTATATTCATTTGATATATTATCGATACTGCAATCTTTAAATTATCGATACATTAAATATTAGTAACTAACGAGAGGGTATGCCTCATAATGTATTTATTGTGGTAGGCAGTGGCTTGGCTGTGCCCCTGGCATTGCCGATGTCCATGAGCGGCGGTGACCGCTTACCATCAGGTGGGCCGCTTGCTCGTCTGCCTATCAAGGCAAAAAAAAATGTAAAAATATGAGATGTTTATGATCAGGCTTGTACTCTGTATCGACGTCCCCCGGGCCGGGCGGTAGTGCTGCGGGCGTGCGGCTCTCGTGCGACCGCCACCTGCTCGCCGCCGCGCACAAGAACATCGGGGTCGGGCCCGTACTAGCGACGCTCAAGGCGATACTAAGTAAATATATGCCGTAATTTTATCGACCTTTTGGCTTGGTTATAATGTTGGTTTTTGAGGTGAAAAACCTCGTGTCTATTCTGCATTGGCATAAAGACTTATAATACTGCGATTCAGTGTTAAATGTAAGTTGATATACTATAACAGACTTCTGTATTCTAGATCTAAACGTACGATAAATAAAAAAACAGTTTTACTACACCATATACCATACATATTAAATCTGTGGATTTTATTTACAATGCGCTTAAGTGAAAAATGGGATATACGTTAGTTTTTTTACTAACAAGAAAATGGGTTTGGTTTAAGTATCTAATTGGATTATGCAATATTACTATCGATATTAAAATCAACATTATTGCCCAACCTTTAACTTAGTTATAGTATAGTTGGTATTGGCGAGTTTGAACACAGTATTAAGACTCAATGTACTCAGTTTTCTGCTTGACAGTGGTCGGGGATTCATCTCGGGACGGTGGAAAATCAGGCAAAAAATCTTGTGAATTATCGCATATTTTGGGTACCAGTGATACAGTTCCTAGTGACGCACAGCTCGATTTGATGTCGTAAGTACAAAGTTTATTTTCTGATACAAAAATTTAGTTTAAACATGATCCTTGACACATTAAATAGCACTGCGTAACATTCGTAAAACAATCGCATCGAGCGTCAAGTTTGATATATTACATAATTGATGTTTTAATGTTATGAATTCAAAACGATGTTTAATTTAAAGTCACAGAACTTATCCAAAAATATTTTACAACAAAAATCGGAGCAACCTCATTTTTTTATCGAATAAATGTTAAATCGTATTGGTCTCTTATGTCAAGGATCATCCACAGCTTTGAAGGAAATTTAAACATGACAACATTTCATCGGATTTACAATTGACTAGCGATTTTTTTTATTCATAGGATGGTAGATTCAGAGATGAGTGGGGGCCATAGAACTCCTAGGTTTGTTTGTTTTTTTTTTAATTGAGTTACCTTCACGGTTGCACATCCATGACATGGCTTCACTGTGGAGTATAGTATACTGTGTGTACATACCCATATCATTGTGTCACGATAATCAATCGCTTAGCTTCTCTGTGTATAATATGTTGTTTTGCTACTTCCATCTTCATTCCTCTCCGTGTTCTATCGGAACATATTTCGCAAATGTTGATATCAACTTGCTCTAAAGTTTGAACGGAGTAAAGTGCACGATTTTTATTTTTTGATTTTATTCTCAAATTGAAGAAACGCAATATAAATACATGTACTTATATCGCTTCATAAATGTTAAGTATGTTTTCATAAATACATATGTTTTGTATAAATATTACAATTATCGATAGTTTTAAAGTGAGAAAATCGGTCATGAAAAGGCGTTTGGTTGCCACCAAAAAGGCAACGGTTTAAAAAAATGCATATATTTTGTATGTTGCACTGTGCTCCGTTCTGCAAATACCCTCTCTCACCCTATGTGCTCTCTCTGTAAACTGTCATTTTTGTCTATGTGTAGAGGTTTCATTTACCATATACGCTAAAATGTAACTACCGAATGCACCCTTACACTTATGATATTATACAATCATTGAATGGGGTATTTGACATTATTATTTTAATCACTAAGTTACGTTCCCGAGAATCTATTATCGAAATACTTATAAATCAAGTCAAAAATAAATATGTTAGAAGCTATTTAAATCTGCTGGAATGGGTAGATATCAAATGACGGAAAAAGCAAGTATGTCGTGTTATGACACAAGACAGGTCATGCCATAACGGTGCACGCGTGCGAGCGTTTGAGATTAAGTAAGACTTTTTTTATTATTATTATTATTTTATCCTAGCTCGGCAAAATGACTACACCACACCTGATGGTAAGTGTAGCGCAATCCAGGAATAGTGTCGACCAACGACAAACAGTGTGTATCGTTGGTCGGCAAGATCATGCCGGCCTGCCTAACTGCTTCTTCACACTCCGTTTAAAGGACCCCATATTATAAGAAGGAGGGAACACGTGTCCCGGCAAACTATTCCACAGCTTAATGGTCCGGCAGAAGTACGATTTTGCGAACTTTTTAGTTCGAGCCGAGATGGAAGAGGCCATGAAGCCGTGGTAACTCAAGCCACCACGCGTGGTTCTGTTTTTTTAAATTCATATCAATATTTAGAACATGAACTGATAGATAGAAGATTTTTTCGGTTTATATAACACACCACACAGAGTAATATAATGATAACATAAAATAGAAAATAACATAGTAAGAATAGCTCAGTGGTACATTTCGCCGAAATTAGGCCCCAGCTCAGCAGTCTCATTTTTTACCCAATTTTAATTATGTTTTCGCGACATATTTTCTTTTTCGTATCATTGATAGTTGCAGAGAAAATAATGTATAAAATTAGATGTAGTCAAATACCCTATTACATGTATTATAATAGATAATTAAACTACATTCAAAAGCTAATGCACAAAATTATTCAAATCAATATCACCGACTTAAATTTATTTAGTTTTATTTTTAACTTTTTAGTTTCTTTGAGTCGGTTTAATTTTTTGTTATTTTTTTTTATTTTCTACTATTTTTAGTCGACGAATCAGCGCATAAGTGTGATTTAGTCTTTTATCACCGATTAAACTCCCTTAGGATGAAATGATTTCTTCAAATTTAAATGGTATCACCTCCGCAATAAACCCTATGGCAAGTAAAGAGATTCATTCAAATCGATCCATATTTAGCGGAGTTATGCGTTAACATATATAAAAAATATATACAAGTGCTACAGCAAAATGTGGTAGAAATAATAATAATGACAAGGGTGCTTTGTCACCTAAATCGGACCGGGCGCATTTCATACAATTCGATTCTCATCATTCATTAATCTTTCTAGACTTATGGCTCACTCGAAAAACTTTCTAAGTTCGCCTTTGATCAACATCAAAATACATGGGCACTACTTCAACTCTACTAAAATAAATATAATACCTATGATTCCTGTAAAATTACTAAATTGTTGTACATTTTTATAAAGCACAGACATTTGTCTACTTTTGTACATTTACTCCCTTCCCTAACCTTGTTTTGTCCGCGCAATGTTGTCCTCGTGTAGTGACAATATCCGCTCTGCTCGCGCTTTCGATATGTCTACAAATATACCCGTCTTTGTTTGTCTTACAATTATAACTGTATGTACAAGAAGGAAGGATATATTTGTTAATAGTAACCTACTTGAATCTATTCAAAATAACCATCGACAAATTGTCTCCGTCTGTTCCATTTTCTATGAGTGAAAGAGACGGACATATTTATTAATGGTTACATAACGCGAATGCACATAGATATCGATATATACCAGAAAAAACTTGATCTTATTTATATATGTGCGATAGGGACACGGATATATGTCGGTAAAATTCTACACTATCTTGGAACACACTCGTATTTGTAAAAACCTCGACTTATCAAGCAGTTTCAGAGCGTTCTATCAAAGCGTTTAGATTGACATTATTTTAACTTAATTAACTTATAGTGTAATGTAAATAACAACAAACAGCTATAGACTTTTCAAATGCGAGTTCGATCTAGATAGTGTCGAAATCCTCGTAGGAACTCGTGCGATTGTAAAGCCACATGTTTGCAGGGGTAGCGGCGGCGTTGGCTCGACGCTGTTGGACTCGTCGCAGTCGCTGGCGTCACTCGCGAGGAGGGTGCTCGCGGAGATCTGTTCCGAGGAGTGGGTGCTGCAGAAGTGTCTGCAAAACCCTGACGAGCTGTACCAACCTGACATGCTACTGGATTCGATGTTGACACCGAGACAAGCGCAGAGGTATGTGATTCTACCAGGTTTTCATCTTCGGCAGACAATATATAGACACGTTTCATACATATTTATACAGGGTTACTTTTAAAACACCAACAACCTCGCGAACTAAATAGCTAACCTCATAAGGTTGTTCCTTATGAAGTTAGCTATTTAGTTTACTTTTGTTCTACGACTTTGATAATTTGTTAGATTTTATTTTCATATAAAAATAAGTATTAATTTAATTTCCGGCTTGAATGTTTATAACTCTAGGTGCATCGCAAAAATTACGTAAACAAACCCTTGCGTGCTAGCGCCTCTGAATTTGACCTACTTATCTAGCCGCCAGTCGTCTGTCATTTAGTCATTTTTTTTTCATGTATTGAGTTTTGTCCGATTTTGTAGAACAAAAGTTGTTCCTTATGGGGTCAGCTATCTAGTCCTGCGAGGTTGCTGGTGTTTTAAAAGTAACCCTGTATAGTAGATTTCAGTCAAATACTGTTTTTGTTTCATGAAATCATTTTCTTTAATATTCGTCTCGCAGGTTGCTTCATATGATTTGTTATCCGGATTCAGCGAGTCACACACATCCTGATCTGGATCAGAAGACTATGATCACTCGACTTTTAGAGGTAATAAAATTTTAATGTTCCATCATCATCATCAGCCACAGGACGTCCACTGCTGAACATAGGCCTCCCCCAAAGATTTCCAGACCGACCTGTTGGAAGCGGCCTGCATCCAGCGACTTCCTGCGACCTTTATCAGGTCGTCTGTCCACCTTGTAGGCGGACGTCCAACGCTGCGCTTGCCAGTACTTTATTGTTCCATAGTCCAACAGAAATCTTATTGTGTAGTTATATCCCTGTGTTCGTATGTCACAGCCTTATAGGCTGTATCCGCATTTTTTACACAACAACTCCGGATTGATACTGAGCATTCCGCGATAGAAAAGCCCGACGTCACTTTTACCCGACCCGGGGATCGAACCCGAAACTTCAGCATAGCAATCGTACTGTGTACTCAATACTACTGCGCTACCGAGGTAAATTTGACAGTTTTCAAAGGAACACATTATTCTTTTCACGCACGTGTAGGGTGTCGTCGAATAGGTTTTTCAAAATGTTCCAATTCAATTATGTATAATGATTTCTAATGTTTACGCGAATATTACTCATTTAAATAAAACTAATTTAAACAGATTTTATCGCGGTTTTTTATTAATTTTGATCCCCACGTTTCGAAGACTTTTCAGCCTTCGTGGTCACGGAGTGGACTGAAAGACCCCGTGACCACGAAGGCTGAAAAGTCTTAGTTAAATCAAATAAATAAAATAAAATAAAACTTAATAAGTTAAGTAGTCTTATGTCCGAATACTGAAACGCTACTCAGCTGTCTGACGGCTAACGGCTACTTATTTTCATACAATTTTGACAGCTAAGAGGAGTTCAACTTGTTTAAAACGATCTTAAATACTTGAGTAGCGTTTCAGTATACGGGCGTTAGTTCTTAAATTATTTTTATTTCAATTATGTATGTATGTGTGTCCGGTGTGTTACAGAACTTGGAGCAGTGGTCGCTGCGCATGTCGTGGCTGGACCTGCAGCTGATGTTCAAGCAGTTCCCGAGCGGGTCGGCGGAGCTGAGCGCGTGGCTGGACACGGTGGCGCGCGCCGTCATCAACGTGTTCCAGCAGCCGGCGCCGCCGCCGCCGGACAAGGACAGGTCACACTCACCTCAACATTACTATATCACCTGTTTTACTTTCTACTAATATACATTTTATTGCATTTGTTTTTTATTCGAGCACGGTAAAGTGACTGCATTACACCTGATGGTTTTTTTTTATCCTTGCTCGGCGAAATGACTACGCCACACCTAATGGTAAGTGTAGCGCAATCCAGGAATAGTGTCGACCAAAGACAAACAGTGTGTCTATCGTTGGTCGGCACGATCATGCCGGCCAAAAGTAAACGCAGTGCAGTCAAAAAAACAATAGCGGCCAGCGACAAACAATGAGTTTATACAATACAAAACTCTTTGTTATGTAAAAGTAGTGTTTTATTAGCGTTTCTCCTTCGGAAACAGTACCCTTACACCTGGTATAAAATGCAAATGCATAGACCACCATTCTATTCTATGCGCTACTTTTCTATAGTCTGTTATTATTTTAGAATGGTAATATAATATATAAATAATAAATAATATTCAAAATTACCTCGTTTAGGATGGGCACGGATCGCGGTGTGGTGACCACAAGCAAGTGGTCGGAGTCGGTGTGGCTGGTCGCGCCTCTAGTTGCGAAGCTACCCGCTGCTGTGCAGGGCCGGGTCCTCAAACAAGCTGGACAGGTATATCAAACAGTGGTAGAGACTATCCCGCCCAAACACCCGCCACTGTAACTCGATCAACATTGGCACGCATTTTTGATGACACCGAGCAGTGAAGCTCGGCGAGTCTCTGGGAATGCCGAAATATCTTTGTCCCGCAACGAAATTAATCAGATAGAAGGCTATGGAGGAATTGGAGTCATCAAATAGTGCTAGTTTGCACACAACCACTTAACTTTCTATGATGGATAGTACAACCAATAGACCGACGTCAATCTAACCGGAGCTTTGTTATCAATCGATTATCAATAACTATCGATTATCGAGTTAGATCGATAACTACCGATGGATAAAAATCGAATAATCAAGCAAATTGGTTTAATGCAGTGGACATGTTTGATGAACGGCACATCAATCTTATTTTATCTCTCATCTGATTCTACTATCAATTGACGACATTCGAACTAATTAATAAATTTTTTATTTATGGCTCTTGCAGTACTATGCATTTAGCCAGTGTCAAGTACAATTCTTTCTCAAGTTATTTTTACAAGAACGATGAAACACGGGTGCGGTCGATTTCAAGGTCTTGTCGGAGTTTTGGTGTTAACTCCTTTCAGTACGATTCTCAATTCACTTATTTCAATGTTTCCATACACTGTTCATCACCGTCAATGTTTATTGAACAAATCCATACCACTTTTATACAACAAACACAACTCTAAACTAGTTTATGAATAAATTAAAATAAGCGATGAACTGCACTGTCAGAATTCCCGCCAAAAAACCCGACATTCGAACTATATCAATTTTTTTTTCGAATTTCATTAGTTTCAGTAAAAATTAAAAGTGTGGGTCATTCCATGTAAAATCGTCTAAAGGAAAAAAAAAAAAATTCCCGACTCATTTTAGATTTTGGTGTAACTTTGAGAAACTCTACTCTAGGGTCCCAAAGAACAAAATTTACACGAGTTTGATTTTTACAAGCGCTTGTTTCCGCCTATTTAAACATAAAATTTTAAAAATCGATATTTTTAAACCTTATCAACATTTGCTGTGAAATTTTTCTGTTTGAAGCTATCTGCATGATCAAGACGGAAGTGCATGTACGAGCCGTTTTTTTTTTCACAGCAAACATCTGGACGTTTTTACTAATGGATTAAAACTAAAAAAAGAAAAAAAAAACAAAAAAAAAGTAAAAAAAAAAAAAAAAAAACTACTAGGTATTTAAAAAAAATTGAGTAAACATGAAAATAACAAAACAAGTGATGTAGTCATTTTAAGTTGAAGGTAAAAACAGTAGATTCTGTGAGTATCAGATTTTTATCTCGCAGTCAACACGTTCGTTTCATAGCCTGAAAATTGGGATTTTTTAAAATTCCAAAATTTGAAGCAAAGTTTTTTCTATGAAGAGTGGGCTGCTCAAGTCAACTTGTGGCTGAGTTTTGTCTATGATATGTATACTTAATTCCCGCGGAGCATGAGTTTTTAATTCTCAACAGTTAAGACGCTAGAGTCGATTAAAATTCACGAAAAATGACTAAAAAACACTCATTTTCAGCATGGTGCTATTATTCAAAGGGATCGTCCGAGCCAATTCTCCTCATTTACACTTAAACTACTATCTTTCCCACTGTGAATTCCGTCTTGATCATGCAGATAGCTTCAAACAGAAAAATTTCACAGCAAATGTTGATAAGGTTTAAAAATATCGATTTTTAAAATTTTATGTTTAAATAGGCGGAAACAAGCGCTTGTAAAAATCAAACTCGTGTAAATTTTGTTCTTTGGGACCCTAGAGTAGAGTTTCTCAAAGTTACACCAAAATCTAAAATGAGTCGGGAATTTTTTTTTTTTCCTTTAGACGATTTTACATGGAATGACCCGTATAGAAAAATTTAATATTTTTGTTGGTAGATCCTGGAGAGCGGATGGGGCGCGGGCTGTAGCGGCAGTTGTTCCAGCGGCGGAGGAGGCGGCGGTGGATCACACCGCGACTGCAAGAGTCATCAAAGTCCCAGCTACAAGGGGTGACTAAGTTTTACATTTTCAAAAATGGTTATGGGTTTTTGACCGGTTGCCTGGCTGTTGCCCTTGATAATGAGCGTTGTGTTGTAGGCGCCACAGCACAGTAGTACACTGAGTGGTCACCTACTTCTCACAATCACGACGTGCAATTTCCATAACCAACTGTGGTTTTACTGTGAAATCAATTTTAGTATAAATTATTTTAGATTGAAGTAGGTAGTATATAGGGTTACTTTTAAAACACCAACAACCTCGCAGGAATAGATAGTTAACCCCATAAGGAACAACTTTTGTTCTACGACTTTTGATAATTTGATGGATTCGATAGATTTTATTTTTTTATATTACAGTGTTTTCACACTGCTGCTTGGAAGCAGAAATATACAATAATAATAATACTGAAAAAAGAATTGTGACAATAAATTGAGATAAAAAATACCCTATCTCTGAAGTTGGATCAAACTGCACACAGTTTTCAAAAAATGATAAAAACCAGTTCAGTATGTAGTTTAGGAGTTCATCGCGGACAAACAACGTGACACTATTTTTGAAGTGAAACTTCTTTATCGGCGTTAGAAAAATAAAATCGTCACATTTTTCCGTTACGCGGCACGCGTCACGTTTTTGACTTTGACTGGATTTTGACCAGACTTTCACTGGACTTGACAGGACTTTCGTCGGACTTCGACCGGATTTTGACCGGACGTTGACCCAACTTTGACTGGACTTTGACCGGATATAGACCGGATTTTGACCGGACTTTGACCCAAATTTGACCGGACATATACCAGACACAGACCGGACACAGACCGGACACAGACCGGACACAGACCGGACATAGACCGGACACAGACCGGACTTTAACCGGACTTTGACCGGGCTTTGACCAGACTCTGACCGGACTTTAACCGTGCTGACCGGGCTTTGACCGGACTTTAACCGGACTTTAACCGGGCTTTGACCGGACTTTGACCCGACTTTGACCGGGCTTTAACCGGGCTGACCGGACTTTGACCGGACGTTGACCCGACTTTGACCGGACATTGACCGGGTATTAACCGGATTTTGACCGGACTTAGACCAGACTTTAACCGGGCTGACCGTACTTTGACCGGACGTTAACCCGACTTTGACCGGACTTGACTGGATTTTGACCGGACCTCGCCAGGACTTTGACCGGACTCTGACCGGGCTTTGACCGGACTTTGGCTGGAACAGGACTTTGACTTGATTTTTTTTATAGATAAAGATATACATATATAATGGATGATACTGTGTTTGTTCAGTTCGTCTGGCGCCGGGGGCGGCGGCAAGCGCGGCGTGAGCGGCGGCGCGTGCGGCGGGGGCTGCGCGTGCGGCGGCGGCAGCGCCGTGCGGCTCGCCAACGAACCGCTGCTGTCGCTCGTGCTCACCTGTCTCAGGCACCAGGACGACCAGAAGGTATAACTAACCATGTTTACTTATCACTTCTTTTTTACAAAAAAAAACTAATTGACTATTGAGATGGTCTATTGAAAAAAAAAATAGACTATTGACTTAGTCTATTGAAAAAAAATAATAGACTATTAAGATAGTCTATTGAAAAAAAGTAAATAATAGACTATTGAGATAGGCTATTCTATTTTATGAGTAAAAAGATGCCATTGCACAATAGAGGAATGTTATGAAGAATAAAAATCTTACTTCGATTACTAATTTTCAGTGTAATATCGTTTTTTTATCTCTGAATGTAAACTGTTAAAAATAAATGTACAAATGGATATGTAAATGTATTTATATGTATTTTAATATCAAGATTAGCGCCTTTTGATTTGCAAGGCCTGACAAAGGCTACTAAGTTAAAGTACATACTTTGTATAATCTAAGAACATAATTGTACACTTGGTATGCAAATAAAATTATGATTATGATTATTTGACGTCTTTCATGATCCCAATTAAAATATGATGATGGGTGCACCGCAATAATAAAATCATTCTTTAAAGTAGCTTGTGCGGGGCCACAGATGACAAAAACTCTTAGTAAATTCTATTGCTGTGTACAAGAAAAAAATAACAATAAGGTAGTTTCCTATGTTCAATTGTATACTTAACAGAAATACAAAAATAATCTTTTATTAAAACACAAATATGCAAAATGAGACCGCAACCACCCCATTTTAAAATCGAAGCGATTTCTGTCGTTTTTCATTATAAACTGATACATTTAAAAATAAATCGCTCGAAAATAAATTTTCGTCTTAATCTTTAGTGTCCGTGTAAACACACAATAATACGACAGTAGTACTATAAAATGGTGAGTCGTTGCACTTACAGGAGAGCCTACTGAGCTCGATACACGCTCAACTGCAACACTACCTCACACACGCGCGCGATCACGAACGCTCAGCGTGCAACGACACGTGGCAGGACGAAGTTGCACCAGAGGCGTTGCAGCTACGGTTCTCGCTGGCGGGTGGCATGTTCGACGCCATTCGACGCTCATATCAACTCACATCCGACTGGGCGGTACTACTGACCCAGCTAGTGGCGCATCAAGTCGTCGACGCGTACAACAATAGGTAAATGCACTGGTGGACTGGTGTGAGGTTTGGCATGGGTTTTATCGTTTCGATACATACAGTTATTTCTGTTAGCATGTGATTATGAGTCAATGATTGGGGTGGATTTACATTCGATATGACCAATGCATGTATATTGATAGGTAGGAGAAAAATAAGTTGGTGTACGGACTACGGATGTGGGATTGTTATTGGAAACTGGTTTATTCATTATATAGGTATTTTTTTGTGTCCAAGGTGATATTTTACCGTAATAAAATTAATTTTCCTTTCATAATAACGTCGATTGTTTTTATGCACTGACAGTTTAATATTGCGAACATAAAAAAAATCTTCATAATTATATGCCAACTTAATTATATTTTATAAAATAAAAAGCTATTTATTGTTATTGTCCTCATATTTTACATTCATGTATGTATGTCAACTTGTCAGCTATTATTCAATCAGTCATCATCAAAACTTTCAAAACAGCGACCATGGATCCGCTTTGGGTTTCTATATACATCAGTGTGCAGCGTTTGTTTGTGGCCGGGCATACAGTGTATTTACAATAAATTAATATAGTCTGTGTCGCAGCAACCTGTTCACCACTTTGATCGACATGCTTGCCACTCTGATACACACCACGTTGGCGGACGGTGGTGACGACAACAACAGGAAACACTACCAGAACCTCATGAAGAAGTTAAAGAAGGAGATCGGCGACAGGCACGGGCCGTCCGTGCAGTGTGTGCGACAACTGCTTCCGCTCTCCAAAAACACCATTATAGAGGTAACATATCCTTGGAATACAGTATAATATTAATAATATAAACTATCTTTCGAGAATTGTCAAGTTTCGTCACGACTTTTTTCGGTACCGTAAAAGCGATTGTTTTCAGTACACCCGTAACATAAAAGTCAAAAGTATATAATCGTGTATATAATAGTATATAAGTCATAAGTAAACCTTAGGTTACTCGCGACATCCGCCTCGGCAGTCTTTGTTACTCCCTTCTAAATATCGCTATTTTTAGGCTATTCAATAATGTGAGTGTAGTATGTAAATACATTTGATGTGGATGAAAAACCGACATCCTCATCAATTTTGAATAAAAAGCCACCATTATGCCACAGTGACTTGGGTGTGTTCACACGCAGACGCCTTTGTTGCAATCCTGTCTGATTTTTAAACTGTGGTGTTGGACTTGTATTGCGAACTTGCGCCATTATAGAAAAATACTATTGAAAAAACCGAGACACCGTGCCAGTATCGAATTTCGTAGTTTTATTTTAAAGCCTTATACTATAATACAAAATATGAAATAATTTTACAGGTTATCGCGTGCGAGCCACTCGGAAGTTTAGTCGATCAGAAAGGAAACAAAATCACCGGTTTCGAATTTCGTGATAAGAAACAGGTGAGAATAATAATAAATTAACTCGATGGAATCATCATTTCAAGATATAAATATAGTAGCAGAATCATGAAATATTTTTGGCGGAAGGCGTGAGGAATATAAAGTGGAGATTTGACACACTCTGGGATGCGTTATTCTCAATCACTATTCCCGGTGACCTCACTACTAAATTTAAATATCAACAAATATCGACATTTCTTTCTTTCGGCCTAGCGTTATCCCGGCTTATGTGCCAGGGTCCGCCTTCCGACTTAAACGCTTCCACTTCGCCCGATCTTGAGCATATTCTGTAGTGAGACGATTGGCTCTCATGTCTCCCTTCAATACGTCAAGCCAACGGTTTTTGGGCCGTCCACGGGATCGTACCCCAGGTACGATCTGGCTCAGGCATCTGCGACCGACGTACCCCTGCGAAATATCGACATTTCTTGATGTAACAATATCGATAACCAGGGTCTAAGGCTAACGGACAAGCAGCGCGTGTCGGTGTGGGAGCTGGTGGAGGGGGGCCGTAACCCCGCACCCCTCTCCTGGGCCTGGTTCGGAGCCATCAAGATTGAGAGGAAACCTCTCACATATGAAAATGCTCACAGGTAACTACATAGCTCGGATGGAAAAAGTTCTGAATTGTTATGTAAGGAGCCAATTTTATTGTTTGCTTTTTCAATTTTTTCTACCAATGAAAAGTTTAAAGGTATTGTTAGTTTGACCACTTATATGTCTGTGGCTTCATAGCGCCTAAACAAATGAACCGATTGAAATGAGTTCTTTTATTTGAAACCTTTTTTCTTTTGTTTAATAAAAATGGCTGTTTGTAGAAAATTTTTGTTCAACCAGAATACATATTTTTATAATCGATGTCGGAAGTTTCTAACGATTATTTTGACACGATTTTAAGTTTATTTTTGTGTTACAGATTATTGAAGTACCACACACACAGTTTGGTAAAGCCACTCAGCTATTATTTGGAACCTTTGCCTTTGCCACCTGAGGACTTGGAAACGAATGATAGCAAACAGGTGTGTACCGAAACTTGTGTCATTGTCAGTGTAATTAAAATTCAAACAAACCTATAATTTAACTGGAAACGTGGAGGTTCTGGAGGTTCTGGAATATCCTGATCGATATTTTTAAAAATGTTATTCAATAATATTTTTTTGAGATTTTATTTGTGCCTGAAATCAGGATAGACTTCAAGCACATAAGTAATGGATTATGTCTTCAAATAATAGTAAAACATTTACAACTCTTGCCACTTTTTTAATTTTACACCATATTGTACATAAATACCAAACCTTTGGCAACTCATGTGTGATTTTTCGAATCGAAACCTCAAACACAAATTGTGGACAAAACATGGACTCAAACATGGACTTCAGGATGTTGTTTATGAAAAGAGGAATTTTGATTATACACAGGACAGTGGCAGCCTCGACTCCAGCCCGACTGGCGCCGGCAAGTCCAGGTCACGGTCGTCGTCATGTAAAAATGCCAAGAAAATGAAGCCTACTACGCCGGTAACCAATCTTGAATTATGACCCCTAATTTTTAGTATAGCGCCCTTTAGTATAATTTTGTAGTGTTTTTCCTAACTTCAAAGAGTTTATTTTATCAATTATCAGTTTTTTTTGTTAAGTTGCTTTTACACACTGCTCTTTTTCTCCACTGTGACATGTGACTACAGCATTGTTAGAACTTCACCAATATGTTGTGTTTCCAGACGGGCGGTGTGGTCGGCGGTGGTGGAGCCGGGTCTGCAGGTGCGATGACGCCGCAGCAGCCTCAGCAGCCGCAGTTCATGCACCAGCAGCAGCAGTGGTTCCCGCCACCTGGACAGAACTACTACAACCCGCCAAGTAACTACATATATTGCGTATATTTTTTGCTACGGTTTAGTCATCTGTCTCTCATAAAAGGAACTTTATTCCAACAGGGATTTTCACATAATATGTTCTGAATATCCTAACAAATAATATAGATAACAACATTAAAAATGTAATGGTGTGAATACAGGTACAATACAGTGTACGATTTCGGCTCGGATTATTTTTATGATTTACGGCTCTGGGTACTAGCCCTTTTAGCCTAGGTGTATGTGGTGCGTATGACTCATCCATCCAAATTTCTACAAATATATCCGTGTTTATAATATGTTCGGTGGCCGGAGTATCCAAAAAGTGTCCAAATAAAACCTGGATAGCGTATATGGTACAAATTGTATAAATTTTTCTCTATCATTCGACCTTGCTATGATAATAAAATCGGCTATTTACTTCCCCGCAGCCGCCGGAGTGAATGCCCGAGGCGTGGCGCCACCTTCCAACACACATTCCAAACAGGCCCTGAGCAACATGCTGCGGCAACGTGTGCCTAATGTGTGCAACCAAATGACGCAGATACAGGTACGCGTACTAACTTCAACTAAACATACGACACAAGGGCCAGGTGATACTGGATTGGTGATTCTTCTCGTCGTTCAAGCAAATAAAATAACTACCTCTGACATTGGACACACCCCACGGCATACAAATTAATATCGACAAAATTTTATTTCTCTCGCGCTATATATCTCGTTGGCTTATGTTAAGCGGGAGATTTATATTACACAAAATATAATAATTTAGCAGGGTGGCGGGTATCCGGGCGGGCCACACCGCGGACCATTCCCACCGCGGCAAGGAGGCATGAGACAAATGCAGCCGAATCAAATGGGAACTATGCAGCCTCAGTAAGATTATTTGCTACAATAATAACTAGTGATGTATTGAGTTTCTCATCGCGTGAAAAAATAATACAAAATAATACATTGGGATTTGAAAATCAAATTCTGTGTTAATATTGTCTATGGCAAAAAATATATTTTCTCAAAACAAAACATTTTAGTCGTAACTGTTGTTCTTGTTTACTAATGTTTAAATGTTTTAACCTACTGGTTTAATGTATGACGGCGCCATCTTTATTTACTACTATTGACAGGGCCTCGCCTATATGTACTACTTTAGACAGTATAATGTTCAGCTAATTACGACCTTTTACGATGTTCATCCAATTTGTCGCTAATCTTGTTGGGCGGATGTGGTCATCGACTTTTTGATCTTGACTCCATCGAGGCCAAATCAACATCTACACCAACATATATCAGTCAAGTATAAATCGTTTGTAATTTAAACAAAAATTGTTTCATAGGGTTTGAGACTGACAGAGTACTGAGGACTGAGTACGAAACAAAAATATATAACTCGTCATCGAGTAACAGCGCACACGTATCATGAACTAGAACTAGCATTATACAAGTGATGTGTTTAAACGAAATTCGATCATGTATGTTGCTCATACAAAACTTGTCCCGAACAGGCAAATGAATCCAATGGGGGGCATGGGTGGCATGGGCCCGATGTCGCAGATGGGCGGGCTACAGATGCCCGGACAAATGGGTGGAGGGCAGATGGGCGGCGGGCAGATGGGCGCTGGGCAGATGGGGGCGGGACAAATGAGCGCGGGACAGATGGGAGGCATGGGCGGGCAGATGTTCGGGGGACAGTACGGCGGCATACAGCAGGGCTACGGCGGGTACGGGCAGCAGATGATGCAGGGCGGCCAACAGCAAATGATGAATCAGGTGCGTAAAATACTAAAGCTGGATTGCACCATAATAGCAGTTATAGTTAAGGTTTCCGTCAAATTTGACGATAACAGTAACGCTGACTTTAACATTGACTGCCAAATGTGTTGCACCATCGTATTCCGATACTACTAGATTCCTCGATCCATTCTAGAAGCAGGAACATTATATTATTTTGGAGCACAGACGCATTAAGAGATATATCGGTTTGGAGGTTATAATTGAACCATCTGACATCTATTTAACTTAAACAATAGGTTTAACTAGCGAATCTTGGCCGGTTACAGTTAACAGCTAAATTTATGACGTAATTTTACATTTTTCATACGTGTGTGCGAACACCGAAGGTCTCTCATACGAGGGAAAGTTGTTTTAAAGCAGTATAGTCACCTCATGCTTAGTAATACCCACTGCTCAATAACCAGTATTATAGATGCTGACTTTAAAAGAGAGGAATGGCGACTAGCCACAATGAGGACAGGAAGTGCTTGAGTGAATACTATATTTATTAATTAACTAGCATTTGCTCGCGGCTCCGCCCGCGTGAACAGCATTTAAATATTATCATCCCCTATTTTGACCTCTTTGGAGTAGAATTTATCAAAATCCTTAGCGAATGCCTACGTCATAACATCTACCTGCATGCCAAATTTCAGCCCGATCCCTCCAGTGGTTTGGGCTGTGCGTTGATAGATCAATATGTCAGTCAGTCAGTCACCTTTGAGTTTTATATATTTAGATTAAATTATGTATCAAAATTAAATTTGTTATTTTCAGGGTATGGGACAAAGCGTTAGTCAAATGGGTCAACAAGTCAATCCCATGGCGCAGGGCGTGAACCCAATCGCACAGAATGTGGGACAACTGAGCCAAGCGGTGGGACAGTCTGGTCAAATACCACAGGGAATGGGACAAATGAACCAGGGCATGGGCCAAATGGGTCAGCCAATGGGACAGATGAGCCAAATGGCGCAGGGTGGTGGTATGGGCGGTATGAATGGACAAGGCGGTTCTATGGGGCCGCAAGGGGGTAACGGTATGGGTGGTTTCCCTGGACAACAAACATTCCAACAGGCAAGTATATTATCATTCTAATTAATTATGTTATTTTTTAACCACAGACAAGAAAGAAAAGTATTTGCCTCCTTTGTCTTTATCTCTCTCCCCCGCCCTCTCTCTCCCCTGCCCTCACTCTCACCCCTGCCCTCACTCCCTCTCCCCCGCCTCCTCTGTCGCCCCCTCTCTATGTGAGTGCGCGCGTGCATGCGTGTGTGTGCGTGCGTGTGTAAATGTGCGCGCGCGATTTTAATGAAAGAAAAATCTCGATAACTTTTCACACAAAAAGACCCTTTTTGTGTGAAAAGTTATCGAGATTTTTCTTAGATATGTTTAAAATGTGAAGACTAACTGCGGCCTTAGTTATATTGCACATATTATAGGTATAAATGTTTTATATGTTTTCAGAATATGATGGGTGGTCGGGCCAGTCAAGAGGCGTATTTAGCACAACAGAGACAAAGCGCTCGACCACCTTACATGCAGGTCAGTAAAGTATTCTATATTCTTACATCTATTATATCTATTTCTTACATCAAATATTAAGTTATTTATGGAACCAAATACAAACTTATCAGATCTATGGTAAAATTGATGATTTGGTTACCCACTTAGGCTTGGGCATTTAATAAATGAGCTTATCTATCAGTCGCGCTGGACGTAAACAATATAATACGGTGATTGCGGTGAAAAAAAGTATTTTTTTTCACACGATTTTTATTTTAATGGCTCCCAACCATGGATCATGGTTGATATCTTTATATATAAAAAATACGCTTCACGTTGTTTGTCCGCGATGAACTCCTAAACTACTGAACGGATTTTAATAAAATTTAACAAACCGTGTGCAGTTTGGTCCAACTTGATTGATAGGATAGTTTATATATCTCAATTTATAGTCGCAATGTGTTTTTATTGCAAATTATTGCAGCAAGCGCCCAACGTGACGATGAGCACGATGGGCGGTCCCGCGCCGCCGTACCCGCGCGCCATGCAGCCGCAGCAGAGCGCGCAGTACCAGCAGCAGATGACGCAGCAGCGCATGCGCCAGCAGATGCTCGCCATGCAGCAGCAGCAGCAGCAGCAGGGCCCGCTCGTGCAGCATCTGCAGCGCCAGCAGTACCAGCCGCCGTACTAACCATACCAACATACCAACTACCTCCACGAACCATAATGCTGCTGGTAGGATATTCATAACGACCATCGTACACATGGTGTTAAAACCTGCCATAGTGACACACTTTGTGTGGATCGCGTTCCAGGCAGCCAGTGTATACTCGGTTCTCCCGAGGGGCTTGCGACATGACTTGATGGTTGTATGGTATAGAGGTACGTCCTTGTATCCCTGTGCCTGCATCGGTCATCCGCCTGTCCTGTCGCAAGCCCCTCGATTTGATTATCCCCTGTTTGGAGTGTGTATTTTTTTTTTTTTTTTTTTTTTATCCTGGCACGGCAAAGTGACTTCGCTACACCTGATGGTAAGTGTAGCGCAATCCAAGAATATTGTCGACCAACGATAAACAATGTGTTCATCGTTGGTCGGCAAGATCATGCCGGCCTGCTAAAGGGCCAAGGGGAGGTGAAGGAAAAAGGGATGGGGAAAGGGTGAGGGTCAGGGGGCAAGCCCCCTGGGGAGAACCGGATATACACTGGCTGACCCTGGAACGCGACCCACACAAGGTAGGCCACTACGGCAGGTTTTAGCACCAGTGTACGGTGGTCGCTATCCGGTCGGATACAAGTATCCTCCCACCAGCAGTATAAGCATTTATATAGGCCGACATGATTCTGGTGACCACCAATGAATTCATTGTTTGTTGGTGGTCACTAATTTTTTTGGACTGCACTGCGCTTACCATCAAGTGTAGTGCAGTCACTATGTCGTGCTCGGATAAAATTTTCCAAACAGACGCACCATCGATTTTAGATATAAAGGTTCTGGTATCTATATAATATTTGAAACGCGAGTAATATATTATTAAAGCTCTTGTTTAAGTTTAGCTTATACGACTTTACTGAATCATAAAGTACTCTTGATCTGAACTGTCCATACATTCCGCCAACGGCATAAAAATAGTCCGATTTTGAGCGGCGTGATGCGGTGTGTGTGTCATAACTATACATTGTGCTAATATTGAAAATTTCATTATTTATAGCATTGATTTACTTCTTGTATTTATTTTTTTATTTTTGTCAGTTTTGCAACTGCGCTATGTTCATTTTACACAAATTGTTTTAACTTGATTAATTTTAATTGAATATTGATCAAGACGTGGGAATCTTTATCTGTGTTCCTTATATATTTTTTACCTTTTTATGGGTTATTGACGAATCAAATATTAATTAAGTGTACCTAGTTTTAAGTTACGTTCATAAGAGCCGTCAGTTGTATGTTGTATATAGGATCATTTGTAGTAAAATATTTAATTAGATAAACTATGAATTTTATTTCTCTATAGTTATGACCCTGACTGTTATATTATTTATTTAATCTTAAGCCTTGAAGGCTCTTCATTGTTGAGTAAATCACGATGTGGGAAAAGAAACGCAACATAATAATATTACTAATTTACCTATGTCACACCATGGTCTAAGGCCTAATAGTCTAAGATCCCCAGCCCTCCGTATTTTATAAAAGCTGAAAGTTTCTCAGCGCCCGCTCCCAAACACAGGTAAGAACGATGGACAATCATGAAGTTTGGATCATCGTGGCTTTGGCAGGTAAACGATACTAAAGGTGTGTAAAATACCAACCTAAATTCATCAAATAATAAAATGTGATCTTAAGATCGTGGCAACCCCTTGCCAGACATCCTTAAGTTCATTAAATTGTAATTATACTTACGTTTTAGTATAAAAGCTGATTTTTATATACAATACTTGGGTAATAATTAGAAGATATTGTATCCTCATCAGCCAGACAGTTTTGACGAAGACGAAGGTCTGGGGTTCACGGGCTCTTGGTCTATAAAATGAGACGATTGTCCTTTCGCACAGAGTAAACTAATATTTTAGAAACATAATTAATTTCTGTGTGAAAAGAAACGTTCCTTTGTTTATCTCTCAGAGTAACGACTAAAGCATAGAGGGAGCGTACAAATTAGGGACAAATTACGATATATCCAAGCTCTTCTCTCTTATGATGCAGATTGTACACTTAAAAGAGACAAACACATATGTATTTATCTATGCTTAAAGCTAAATGGACATACCGAAATTGTCAAACGGTCACACTTGGTCTCTTATTATACGATCAATTAAAAAAGCACAATTGATGCTTAGTACACGATTAACCGTGCAAACTATTACGTTTAGTCGTATATTACGTCATGAAAGTAAGTACGTGGGCTGGATCATTGTTTTATTAAAATCTAACAGATTTTTGCGTAATTTTGTAAAAAAAGGTGCAAAGGACAGATAAATAAGCTGTTAACATGGCTTGTTTTGTGTTATCGTGTAAATCACATTCGTCAAGGAAAGAAAACAATGAATTTGTAAGCTTTCATCGGTAAGTGTTATTTTTTCAGTTTTCATATAAAATCACGTGAAATATTTGGATGTGATCACTTAAAACATACATATTAGATTAATAACTATCCCTTCAAACTATCTTTATTACAAATTATGTTGTAATAGCGAATTAATTTTCAAAAAAGTGATTTGGTAATTTGTGAGATTATGTTAAGCTAGTGATGTAGATACTTTTTATCGATACGATAATTTTATGCCCATAAATTGGAGAAGATATCATTTTATTTTTCAGTATGCCTCCAAATGAGAAAAACAATTGGTGTAAAGCGATTCCAAGAGCCAGAAATTATTGGACTAAGCATAGCCGAATATGTTCTAAACATTTTACTGACGACTGCTTTATAAGTAGCGATAAATGGAGAAGGCTTAAACCTGGCGCCATACCATCTCTATTATTGGTAAGTAAAGCCATCTTCACGTGCGCTCACTTAGTGATCAATTCGCGTTAATTTTCACCTGTCTCAAAACGTTCACAGTCCTCCTGTGCCACAAAGCATCGAGAAAAATAATGATTTTCTTTGTCTTTAGTTGTTTTTCTTGCAGACTTTAGGTGTGGGTGTTAACCTTTACCAATTGTTTTACTTACTATGCGTGCCAAATAAGAATAGGACTGTCAAGACGCCATTTTGTTCAGCAATACGCGCAAACTTCATTACCAAAGTGTATGGTGTGCCAAAAAATCAGTAAACAAATTATATTCAGTTTAAATGTTTACTGTACGCTTTTTTGGTATTTCTAATACATTTCACGCCAAATTAATTATAAATGAGTAGGATTTCAAAGAAAAAGCATGTTTATAAAAATAACAATAACAAGGAAGTCCTGTAGGTAACAGATATAAGACACACGCGCGTATACACGAAAGCGTAGCTAACGGCACACTGGTAGCTTCTCAATAGCGTCATAAAATTGCGTCATATTAGGGTGATAGAAGCATTAACTGTGTATTTGTTCATTTTTTAAACTCTTTCCATACAGTTCCATAATTAATTTATCCAAAATTATCCATTAATAAAATTCAAGAATAGTAGTTATTAAATGAATATAATGATTATACAATAATTAAATCTATATCTATTAACAATAAAAAATATATGAAATTTCTTTTTTGCACTTTCTTTTGCTAGCAGTACTACTTTGACAGTTATCGTGTGAAGTTGGCAGCAAACGCGATCCTATTCTTATTTGGCACGCATAGTACAATAAGTTAGTTTTCTTTGCTCTTTTCATACATTTTGTATGTTATTGACTTATTGTGTTGTAAAGTGTTGCCTATCAGTGATTTTTTTTTACTTATGTCTACAGGTAGAGGCTTAATGAGTTTGAAGCCAGATAGTTTTTTTACTAAGCTTTCATTATTTCAGGATACTGATGATGATGAGAATCTACACGCAAATCCAGGACGAGAGCCATTTCAAATCATACAAATTGATCACAATTCTCATACAATAGATCATACTGAAAGTCAAGTAGGTACTTTTACAAGCTGTCTATTTAACACTGTGTCAAGTTCAAACTGTAGCTGAAAATCAGACAATAGGTTTTAAACATATTATTTGTATTGCATTATCGGAGAAAAAATACAAAAATATATACTTATTATTATTTTTTCAGGGTTCTTCTCATGCTATGGAAATAGATGAAAATGAAATGCCAATTTCAAGCTCGTCATGTTGTTCAGCACTAACGAACAAAATAAGAAAGCTTGAACAAGATTTAGAAAAATCAAAGAAACTCTGCAGGAAACGCCTTTTGAAAATTAATGCGCTTAGAAGACAAACAAAACGTTTAAAACAGAAAAATTTGACTTTGCAGGATAGACTCCAAGAAATACTCATCGAAGAAAATTTAGAACAAGATAAGCTTTTGATATTAGATGCAGTTAAAAATAATAAAGTTATAGAGAGGTATTTAGAAAAAAAACAAGGTGATATTGACAGAACATATGACTTAGAGTTGAAAAAGTTTGCCGTGACATTACATTATTTATCACCACGTGCTTACAACTTTGTGCGGCAAGAGTTGGATAATGTACTGCCGCATCCCAAAACTATCGGCAAGTGGTATCAAGGCATTGACTGTAATCCAGGATTCACCACAGAAGCTTTTAATGCATTAAAGTTACGCGTAGATGCTAACAAAGCAAAACCAATATTTTGCGCCTTAAGCATGGATGAAATGGCAATACGTAAAATAGTAGAGTGGGATGGCACCAATTACTTTGGCTATGTTAACATGGGTTGTGAACTGGACTCCGATGCAGTACCATTAGCTAGAGAAGCTCTGACTTTTATGTTGACATCTATCAACGATAACTGGAAGATTCCGGTGGGATACTTCTTAATAGATTCCATTACAGCACATGAAAAAGCAACCCTGGTCCAGCAATGTTTGACGTTACTGAACGAAGTTGGTATAAATGTTGTAACATTAACATTTGATGGTGCAACCACAAATAAGGCAATGTGCACAGATTTAGGTTGTGACTTGTCATCGCAGCTGTACAGATTTCATAACAATGGTTCAAATATTTGCATTTGGCCTGATCCCTGCCATAACATTAAATTAGTGAGAAACACATTTGCCGACAAAAAAATAATTATAGACATACAAGGCAGGAATGTTGATTGGCATTATATCGAGTTACTTAATCAACTTCAAAATGAAGAGGGACTGCATTTGGCCAATAAATTAAAAAATGAACACATCAATTTTGTAAAGCAAAAAATGAAAGTGCGCTTAGCTACTCAATTATTGAGTACCTCAGTAGCTGACGCCCTGGAGTATTGTAAAACAAAAGGGATTCCAGGCTTTTCTGACTGCGATGGCACCATTTGTTTCATCCGAACTTTCAACAATCTTTTTGATGTCCTCAATAGTAGGTCGATGCGCGCAAAGGGCTGGAAGCGAGCCACAACAAGTTTTAATATAGAAGAAACGAAGTTATTCTTTGCAACGGCTATAAAATATATCTCCGAATTAAAATGTAATGGAACTAGAATTATACA
This sequence comes from Amorpha juglandis, assembly GCA_949126905.1. NCBI lineage: Eukaryota > Metazoa > Arthropoda > Insecta > Lepidoptera > Sphingidae > Amorpha > Amorpha juglandis. Next base: position 6,488,917 of record OX421368.1, read on the forward strand.
TACAAACCGATCAACGGGATTCATTGGATTCATTATATGTATGAAATCTTTGCTGTATTTATATGAAACGTTAATTCAAGGAGAAAACTCTGTAATGAAATATCTTTGCAGTTACAAAATGCATCAAGACCATATTGAACTATTTTTTGGTGCTATAAGATCAATGTGTGGTTTTAACAATAATCCTTCAGCCAAAATGTTTCGAGCTGCTTACAAAAAATTAATTGTGCACGCTGAGTTTAAAGAAAGTGTCACAGGGAATTGCTTGCCATTAGAAGAAATTAAAATTCTTAATTACAGTCCGCAGAAATTCTGCAGAATCCTTAACAACTGTACCTCTAGTGGCCGCGTATTGCACCGTGATGAATCGCTGTTGGAAACAAATGAACATGACTACATTTATGATCCATGTGCTCTTTCAGAATACGCCAGAGATATTGTAAATTATATAGCAGGCAATGTTGTGCGATCATTAAAAAAAAAAAATAATTTGTGAAGTATGTTTACAAAGCCTTGAAACCAAAGACAATAATTATTTGTTAATTGGTGTTAAGGATCGGGGTGGGTTAATAAAACCGTCTATCAGTACTGCCAAAGTTTGTAGAGTGAGTGAAAAGATACTCCGCGAGTATGAATTAAAAAATGGAACAAGAATGTTAGGATTGCCGAAACACATGATTAATATGATTTTAATAGTAAGCAATCTTCTATTACCTACGAACGTTTTCGCCGATTTAATTGAACATGGTTTGGAGAATGTCTCCACAGAAGATCACAGAGCACTGTTGATTAAAACGATTACGCAGAACTATTTAAATATTAGAATTCACTACATTACAAAGAAAACTGGGGATAATCAAGAAAAAATTAGGTCACATTTGACTAAAACTGTAATATTTAAAGGACAGTAGACTAGAAGGAAGCAGTTATATATTTTTAATTTTTTATTTACAAATATTAAATAAAAATTCGTTTTGATCCGACTGTATTTATTTAATTTAATAAATTTTAGATAAAATTCCTTTTTCACAAAATCCGACTTCCAAAGACACTAAAAAGAAAATAACTTTCGCTTCGGAAGACGGTGACGCAAAACGACAAAAATATAGGAGGTGAAGACACCGATTTCCGAAACGAAAGTAATTTTCGGCGAGTTTCCGAGAAATGCGTGGACAAACATACCATACATAAGAACACGAATTAAATGTCGCACACGTGTTCAGAAGCCCACATAGATTAACATATATTGTGCAATTCCAACAATATTACATACATACATTTTGAATTGATAACCTTTTTTTATAAGTCGGTAAAAAGAAAAGTAAGATGATTTCATGCTTTGGAAGGAAAGATAAGCTGCGAACTAATGATCATTATTTACATTGGAGCTTGGAAAGCGGTTAAAAAATCTGACAAATCAGTGTTTGGTTAAACATTGCAGCTAACACGACAAGAAGAAGAATAGGATTATCATGTAAAAGCCTGTTGGAACCAGAGCAAGGTTTTTTAAACAAACAATGTATTCTTTATTTTTATCATCCATGGAATTTATGACATGACAATAATGTACATACATTCCAATACGTAAAAAAATAAATTTATATCGATACCTCTGCAAAATACGGCACATCACTACCGAGACAAAAAATGTGGACAGCATTGCCATAAGCAACCCTTATAACTACATACCTGTCCTTGTTTTTCACACTGAATGTGTCATAAGTATAAAGAGTACAACTAGACTAAAATTTCACGCTCTCTCTATGCTTTAGTCGTTACTCTGAGGTTTATCTATCAGCTGCAAAATGTCAAAATATAGACGTCAAAATGAATTTTGCTTTTGAGGTCATGTTTGTTTATAATTTTTTTAAGTGAAATGTTACAATCTAAGAGAATAACAAGCTATTGCGGAATATTTAAATTAATAAAAGCACTGCCTGGAAGCCAGGTTTACTTGCGAAAAATACATAATGTAGGACTAAACGATATTCCCAAAGTAACGATAGTTGAAATTCGAAAGTTGTTGAGGCAGAAAGGGTATGCGGTACAAGATGGCTTTACTTCGCTCACAACAAAATGCTGTATTTGTAACACCGATCAGAAATGTGCGGAGAGCAAAGTATATGTTAATAAAACCACCGGTAAGTGATTTCTAAACATAACCTAAAACTCACATCCTGCCGTGATGTTATTTTGTATTTTGATATTCATTTTTTAAAATAAATTTGGTACATAGTTTTATATTATTGTTTTTGCTAAATGTGCAATCCTTCAAGCATAATTTAGCCTGTATAACATTTGTTTAACAAAATACTGTCGCCAAATGTCCCAATTTCGATGCCATAAAGTTATACAAATAAAATTATTGGAATTTTGTACATATTCATATTTAAATGAAAGTACTCTCAATGATTTCTATAATAATAGTGTTCTTTTCTTTCATATTATGTGCCACTTTTGCCATGAATCCTGCTTATACAAATATAATTATTAAAAATTCCTTGTTAAAAAACTGGGGGACCCTGATTTAAATGTTTTAATGTAGTGTCATAAAAATCCATTTCAGGATATTTTATGTGTCCAAAATGCAATGTTCACGGAGATTGGAGTATTTTGGAAAGGCTTGTGAAAAGGGTAAAAGTTGAAGCATCAGTTAAAGACTTTATAGAAAAATGTCAAAACACATCAGAGAAGTTTGAAAAATACTGGCAACTGGTATTGGACAGTACCATTTCAATATCAAAGATTAATGACACAGAACTACTAGAATTATTTAGGTTATTTGAATTCCCAGTAAGTATGTACAATTGTGATATTTTAAGTTGACACATGCTATTTTTTACTGCCCGACGTTATTCTGGCTTAATGCCAGGGTCTGCCTTCCCAACATTCGACAGTGGATTTTATTTGAATGTGGTGATCGTCTGTCTGACCCTCACATACTGCAACAGAAACCAAGTTTTGCTATTGCCATGTCTGTTAATTATCAGAATGTACCATGTGCAGGTGAGGTTAGCTTTTAGGATATAAAACTATAAGATGTAGGTGGCCCAGTTACACTCTCTCACTTCATGATTACATATAACTGTAAATATCCTGTACATTAACTCTTTGGTGATAAAGGTAATGCTTGATGCTGCACTCATCTAAAGTGTATTTATCAGAAATGCAAACAAATATCTGCACATTATCCTAATACTTCCTAGGAACTTAGGACTTGTCAACAATCCAATAAAAGTCGTGTGAAAAGCTACAATTTTTTTTTATATGGAATTGGGATGGTTATTTCACCTTACTTATTTTGGGTACAGACAACCAGATCTTAGGACCTGAAATACTCCTTCTGGTTTTTGAGCAAAGATCTCCAACATCAGGTCAGGCAGAACCACCGCGTGTATCTCTTAATTAACAAGTAATCCTTTTTCTAGTTTCATGCTGACGCTGGGAAGTTCTTGTCAGAAGTGAGAGTATCTTCTGACCATACAGTATTATATTTTCCACTAAAGAATTCTCTAGACAAAGTAGTCGGTTACCGTAAATTACAAGCTGGTCAGGAAGATGAAACAGAATGCCATGGTTTGCATAATGCAGGCTTATTCTCCTGCAGGGCACCAAAAGTGGGCCGCAGTGATCAAGCAATACTCGTTCCAAACATCCAAGATGTCATTAATTTAGCAGTACAAAAAGTTCCAGGTTTGTTTTATTTCTTAAAACACCATTAAATATGTTGTTGTAACGATTTTTTTTTCAAATTCAAAATACTTTATTACATAAAACCAATTAGTATAGTAGTAGATATTAAATGAATGAAATGAAATTAACCAAATAGAAAAATGATATAGGTAAGTAGGTGTTGGAAACTCCACCATAGCAAACCAGCAATATGTATACTATAAAATGATATATGAATGACATAATGGAATAAATTATTATTTATAATTTTAGGAACACTAATATGGCTAAGTAACTGCAGTCTGCCCCCGGTTGTACTGCCGACATTGGAGGCATACCAAAAACTGTGTCTGTGGGGCGATTGGGACAACATGCGTGCTGTCGCTGAGAAGTTGGGAGAAGAGAGATGTCGATTTGTGAGGTTAATATTATAATATTAGGTATTAACATACAATGTTCATAAAATATCTTGGCCGATCAACGATTGGAAGTGGCGTCGCGACTACCATACCATCTGTCCACTAGATAGTGGAGAAAGGGTGGGGTTTTTCGCCCCCCCCTGAATATTTAGTTTGCCGCCATTTTAATGAATCTATTTATTATACTAATATCAGGTGTATGCATAAGTACATAAAATTGAGTTGAGTTTATCGAATTAGTTTCTTCACTGTCACTCTGTCTGCGTTTATCCAAATATAATGACAAGTCCACCTTTACTTATTTCCAATATTCGGTTTTTCGTAATTTTATTCTATTCGGAAAATAATAGTATGAAATTAACAAAGGCCCACAGATGGACTGGTGACGGCGTCCGAGGCGGCGGCGGCCGGGCTATCGCTGAAGACGCTCGTTTCGGATGCGAAGCCCGCCGCCCACAGATCCATCACCACCTTCGCAGCTCTCCGGGATGATGTTTATTCAGAACTCACCAATATCGATAAGGTACGAATTTAATATATCAAGGCATTAAGATAGTTCCTTTTGAGAAATTTCATGATTATGGAGACGCAGAATGTACCTACAATTTCGTAACTATGTTAGTCGTAGTACATTTCACAAAGACATTATACAAAATCAAATAATTTATAAAGTTTTTAAACATATTAATAAGAAAGGATAAATTTTGGAATGATCTATAGTTGCATAATTTTTTTTTTAATTGTCGCGGTACTTTCGTGTTGCAAGCAAGCTAGTGACGCTCGGGGAATGCCCGTATTTGATACCTATAACACAGGTTCTCCTAGCGTAAGCGTCTCCTAATCAAGACGATCTTCTTTGGTGTGCAAGTAGCTGGCAACATACGACATATGAAAATGAAAATATTCTTAGATAGATAGGTATATGTTGATGTTAATGACCGCCGATTGTCACACATATGTTTTTAATTATTTTGTTTCCTATTGTGAATCTTATTAGTGGGGTATAATAAAGAGTTATCAATCAATCAATATGTTTTATTGTATCATAGGTTCGAGGGATCAAATGGCGTCGTTTCCCGGCATTGACGCGACTACTGGGCGGACATAGGCGCGGCGAACTCACCGTGCTCACAGGACCTACTGGGTGTGGCAAAACCACGCTCTGCGCCGAAATGTCCCTTGACCTCGCGCAACAAGGGGTACGGGACTCATTCAATATTGATTAATGTGTATTTAAGTATATTTAGTTCGGCACTTTAATGTTGATTATTTCTATATTATGTAACTTCTCTTCTTTTTTTACACCTACTTTGTTCATCTCTGCATTACCCCAAGGTTGACTGGGAGAGAATGCCTTTGGCATTAAGCCCGTCTTTATACAATGTATATAAAGTGTAAATAAACAATTCTAAACACTTATTTCACTAAGACCTAACCCCTCTCATTTAGTAGAGGAGGCCCGTGCCCAGCAGTGGAACATGAATAATACAGGGCTAGTAAAAAAAAAAAAACTTATTTCACTACACGTGTAAGTTCAATATTACCTTGCTTCGTCTTACCTTGTGTGATCCACAAATATTTGTCTCGGGGTCTGAGTGCACCGTGAACCGTGGTAAACAGTTAGTAGTCTACTGGCCCATTCATGCTGTAGACAAAGCTGTCTATAGCGTGACTTTACCACTCGAAAATTCGCATGCTGAAAGATTTATTACCACTGAAGCAGAACGGAGCGATACGGACTCTACATATGCCAGAATAGATACTATTGTCCGATAAGTTTATATACACCTAGTCTCGGTTCTTACGCCCCGCTCTTCTCTTAGTTCAATTCCAAACATATTCTAATGTTGATGTTGTTTAATGTAGGTTAAGACTCTGTGGGGTAGTTTCGAAATCCGCAACTCCCGGCTGGCCCGCACGATGCTGCATCAATTTGCAGGCGTACCTTTAGAACAACACCTACAGGATTTCCCCAAGTACGCGGACGAATTCCAAAAACTACCCATCTATTATCTAGCGTTTCACGGACAACAACCCATCAAGGTTGTTATGGAGGTAAGGCTTTTTACTTTGATCGAGTAAAAAAAACTGGCTCATGTCGCACCTTGAAAACAAAACTGACTATAAACGAATATTGTCGATGTTTAATTGTAAACGCTATTTTATGAAACATTTAAACTTAATCTCCCATAATCACATTTTTCGTTTAGTGTCACTTTTGTTTTCAACGTGCGATGTGTGTAGCATAAATAAGCTTGACTGTTGTGATACACATGTGGAGCCACTGTTTCTCGTTTGTGCTTTGTGAGTCAGTGTAATTGCCAGAGGCCATAATATTCCTCAAAGCCGACAAGTGAACTACTGTCCATGATCTTTGTTAAAATCACAACCCGAAACCAATTCGAAAAAGATCATTCGTTAAAAAGATCAAGATCGTCAAAATCAAAATCTTTATTCATCATGTAGGCTAAGAAAGCGCTTATGACAGGTCAAGTACAGAACATTTGTCATTAATAAGACTTACTTAAAATTATGGGAACTTTGGCATAACCGCCGCGCTATAGGCTGGCAGGAAAAGGCACACCAACAAGCAAGGGAAGAGGGAGGGGATCCTTAAATGTAGGGATTCACGGACTAGGTGGAGGATATGGAAATCGGGACAAGGGCAGGAAGGAGTAGGGCAACTTAACAATAAATCTGTAAGGATTTTAAAAGTAGTATGTTTGTCAGGCTGTCGAGCACGCGCGATACATGCACGACATAGCCCACGTGGTGGTGGACAACGTGCAGTTCATGTTGGGCGTGGGCGAGGAGCGCGACGGTGACCGCTACCACCGGCAGGACGCCGTCATCGCCGCCTTCAGAACCTTCGCCACCGCCAGGCACTGCCACGTCACTCTTGTCATGCACCCTAGGAAGGTAAATATGCTGATTTGCAATTACAGTTGTAAATTGAGTGGTAGAGCCACACTGTGGACAGTTTTGTCTACAGCATGAATAGGCCAACTTGTTGTTGTTACCACTGTCTCACATGTAGCGGTTTGCTGCTCCGTTTCGTAGGGTGAGAAATATCCGGAGGCCTAAATCCCCCTCCCTTTCCCGATCCCTTAATTATCCATATCCTTTAAAGTCTACTACACGCCCATAATTCTTCTGGTATTATGGGAGCGCATGGGAGGTGAAGATCACTTACCACCAGGTGATCCACTTGCTCGTTTGCCGGCCTAAAAAATTAAGCCTAATGTATGTAAACTTCATTTGTATTAATAAAAGACTCCGTGACCGCTTTAAGAGAGAGGGAATCCACTTATCATGCGACCTTAATGTTATTTATTATTAATTATGGAGAATTTAAGATACCTATTGACATAAGACATTTTAATGGCAATTTTAAAAACAAATAGCGATTTGGGATACGCTAATTACACAACGTTAAACCGTAATAGCATGCCAAGGTTTATATTCGGCAAGTATAATGTTGCCATTTCTTATTATAGATATTGTGTTAAATAAATAAAAAATGCAGCAATGAATAATAATTAAGTAGAACACATCTGCGGAAACAAACCAAGGTGTCATTAAAGCTGGCGGTGAAAACAATGCCATTTTTTTATTATTATTTTGTTACAGGAACGCGAATCTGAAGATCTGTCAACGAGTTCTATATTCGGCAGCGCGAAAGCATCACAAGAGGCTGATAATGTCCTTATAGTTCAGGTATATACTCTTTGACTGGTAGGTATTGCCACGAGTCGTGATCATAAACTAGGGAGTATCAAGTAGGTCTGATTGGCGGAATGGAGGAATGCGGGGCGCTGACGCTTGATGCGATTGGTTCTTTTGTCGATGCACATCGTCTATTGGTCTCTCGACTGCCCCTACTACTGTTTTTCTATGTTCACAACTCGCGCCTGTAATAACAACATCTAGCTTAATCATCAATATGATTAAAACAACGTCAAGAAACACAGTCGTATCTTAGAACGTCAACATTAGCAGCCCGAAATGTCTCGTCTAGTGCCAACAAACACAAATGCTGGTGGTAGGATATTCATATCCGCCTGGATAGCGACCACCGTACACATGGTGTTAAAACCTGACATATTGATCCACGCGCCTTGTGTGGATGGCGGTCCAGGATCAGCTAGTGTATATCCGGTTCTCCCGAGGGGCTTGCGACATGACTTGATGGTTGGTTGGTGCGGGTATATGGGTACATCCTTGTATTACTGTGCCTGCATCGGTCATCCGCCTGTCCTGTCGCAGGTCCCTCGATTTGCTTCTTTCCTCTCCGAAGAGGGAAGAAGCATTTATACAGGCCGACATGACTCTGGTGACCGCCGATAAACTCATTGTTTGTTGGTGGTCGCTGGTTTTTTGGATGTAAGCTTAGTGCAGTCACTTTGCCGTGCTCGAATAAAGTAAAAATGGGGTCAGGATTCTATTCTAACATGATCATATTATAAACTTTTTTTCAGGACAAACGCCTCACTGCTGTCCGGGGCAAAAAGTACTTACAAATAGCAAAAAATCGGTATAGCGGCGATCTCGGCATAGTACCTCTAGATTTTGACAAAGACTCTCTTAGCTATCAATCGAAAAAGAAGAATAAATCCAAGGAGGACTCAGAAAAAACCGGAGATGTACCTGTTGACAGTCAGCCATTTATAGAATACGATGAACATTTATCGAAACACAAAGAATATTCTGGAAAATTTAATAATAAAAATAAAGTGCACAAAAAGGATGCCGACAGTTATCTACGCGATATACTAAACTTGGATCCTACGTGATAATTTCTTATATAATTTACACATGTACACAACATTCTATAATTTGTAAAATGAATTATTTTATTTATTTTCTTATTATCATACTTGGTAAGATAAATCTATTCAACATGATCCACGTTAATTTTAATGTTTTACTTTACTTTCTTTAATAAATAATTTTGTATATTGTACGAAGAGCCTTGTTTCGTAAAAAAATCATTGCTCTCAGTATATTATATAAACTGATAGGGGTTTCGCAGACAGGATGCTATCACGTGTTCAAGTCGACGACGGTCAAGATGGCGACCGAGAATCTATTTGTCAGTACTAGAAATGTGTTTTAAATGAGGTAAAATAATTAGGGAATACAATCGCATAGAATACAGTCACCTACACTAGTGGTACTGCGTAGTTCAATCTATTGAACTGGGCACATACAAAACTGAACGTTTGAACACGTGACCGCCTCTTTGCTAAATCCAGGTTTTAATCTTACTTATATGAATACATGATGACAAAGATATTATATACAGACAGTTATAGGTACCCAAATTATAATAATTTCAGTGACAATTTGATTAGTGGACGCATTTCAATATTCTAAAAACAAACTAAAATCTAGTGGCCCTTTTTAGAGAACAAAGGCTCAAGGTATTTTAAAATAAGGGTCACGATACCTATGAATATGTATTTGCATGTATACATGTTTCGCACAGCGAGATAATAAGTCCTTTGGTGCCAATATTGACACAATATGATAATACGCAGTAATAGGAGACGATCATATCGCTTTATCTTTTATTACAGTTTCACACAATGCAATATTGTAAAGTGTATTTCTGCGCAACTTATTAAACCACACCAATTTTATATGTATGAAGTTGAAAGCGAGCCTTTTTGGATTGTTTGAACATGGCTTGTGGTATACATAAAGGTAGCATTTGAAAAAAGAAATAATAGTAAAAGCTGTTTCCCACCATTTTTTTAAATTGTTTTTCTGTTGAAAACCGACGTAAAGTAGCGGCTTGCTGCTGCGTTTCGTACGGTGAGTGAGATATCCTGAGGCCCAAATCCCTTTCCCTTTACGGTCGGCAACGCGCCTATGATTCTTCTAGTATTGTAGGCGTACATGGGCGATGGAGATCACTTACCATCATGTGATCCACTTGTTCGTTTCGACATAGTCCGACTATGCTATACGAAATACAAGATCATGCTTACACTTGCTTGTGTAAACACACTGCTACTTGGCAGCAATAGACAAAACGGTGATACCAACCCAGACGGCCTTACGGCCTTATATGAGGACTTACGATCTAGTAAAGTATTTTATAATTATTAGAAGTAATTAAACTTCAGAATAATAAAGAATTTGTATATTAAATATTAATCAACTTTTTCTCCGACCGTAAACTTAAAAAATACATGCCACTAATATTCTTTCTTTAAACATGTCTCTGCTAATGAGGTTCGTAAGTACTTTATTATATAAAGTATAATGCAGCTAATCACAGATTCGTCAATCACGGCATTCCTGCTAAATCTACACAGTAATCAAATATATATAGAATATATAAATCGTTATTATTAGGAACCCTGTCCACTGGAGCGGAGTTAGTTGAAGGCGGGACTAGTAGCAATCCGAAGATCCGGTGCACTGCAGCAAAGCGGCACAAAAACGTGGCCCAATAATATCACGCGGAAAGTGGGCGACGCGAGACACCAAAGGATACGTTTCGAGTAAAGCGGAATGGGCCACTACGCTACAGTACGGAGCTGTGAACAGCATTCTACTAATTGGATCGGAGCTGAGATACGATTTGTAAACAATCTGCTCTATTCCTATTCATCATTTCTGCTGCGCCCCGCGCAATTTCATTCTGCCTCAGCTAGTGATACAAAAGTTCCATTTACACTGTTTCCACTAAAGTGGAGCAGAATGGAAATGTGATTTCAATAGATTTGGTTAGTCTATTCCTGCACATTTCGTCCGCGCGTCCCCTACAGTGGAAACTCAACTTGATTTAAAACGATGTCCACCAAAGCTGAGCAGAAACTTTTTAATAGTTTCCTAATACAGTACAACTTTTTGGTCTCTGCTCTAGTGGACAGAGTCCCTTGTAGCATACTTAGCCTACCCTCATATGTAAACATAGTGATTACATACTCTATGCTAATATCATACATTATATACATGTCGGACTGTAGAGAGGACTTGCACAACAAGCCTTATTTATATTTAGCCCATGTTTACGAAACATCAAATCATATTAAAAAAATAACAATAGTAAAAAAATTGCTGCTAAATATGATTAATAATCATTATGTAAGTCAGCTTAAAACTACTTCATAGATTTACTCTCATAATCCAATAAGTAATAATCTATAACAATCAGCAAGATTATTTGATACAAAGGAGAATTCTACCACAGATTTGCAGACAATATAAACTGTTCTATGGAATGGAACTAAACCTACTGTGGACGAGAGGTATTAAGCATATTTAATAATCCTTACACATCACTTTATCGAGGTTACATTGATATCTTGATTTTCAGTTTTGCAAATACATATAGACTGACTGAGAACATATATTTTCATATCACAATTTTTGAGTCACACAATAAATTCTGTAATGATAAGATTTGATTATTAGTTTATCTTATACTGAATTAGGTCTGATAACCCACTTACTAAAGCTAAAGATGTATAGATAACATAAGACAATAATCATTGATTGATTGAAATATATCTTTACAAATAAATAATAAACAAACAAATTGCCATTTATGCCCAGTTATCATATAAGTTAATTTACATTTAAATTTAATTTAGGTCAAAATGTAAAATAAAATCAAATAATAATAATAAAAAACATATTTCAATGAAACATAATTTGTTACAATCACTTAATATTTCTATAATATACAACTATATAAATAAATTATGGCAGATATATATCAAGTGGAGGGTCATACAATATAATTATATATCCCTTTCGAAAATATTTCAATGATGCTTTCTAAAGTGAGCATGCAGAGCGTCTACCAAAGACGAATCATTTGTGCGATTTTGCTTCCTCTTACATTTGGGACAAGGTACATTAGCATTAAGACATTTAGCATGGAATACACTGGAACACTCATCACACCTGTATGTTGTGGCTGTTTCAAATGGATACAATATTTTAGGATCCCTACAAACTTCACATATGAAACCTTTCTGACTGCAAAGCCAGCAACCCAGTACATGTGATTTTGCAAAATGAACTAATTTTTCCAGTTGCAACACTAAAGAGCCATTAGGAATTTGTGCTAGGTCTGATATAGTGTAAAGGTGCAAGTGTTCATATAAATATTCTCTTGGCCACACACGCTTCTGCAGATCCTCAATAACAGGCTCCCGACATGTGAATATATAAGCCCTGAGGAAATTGAGTTGAATCCTCAGCTCCTGCAACTGTGCCATGTCTGAAACACCACAGTAAATTTTTGGATTGAGCTTCTTCATATCTATCCATGGATAATTTTGAAATTCTAAGAGAAAGAGTGCTGATTTCTTTGACACTGGATATCGTTTGAAGTCCCAATTGTGTATGACTCTAGCAGGTATTATAAACACATTAGGATCCATACAGTTTGAGCAGTAATATTCCCCAGTGTAAGCACATACTTTTGCCTTTGAAATAGTACTTCCCAGCAAGTCTTGGCATCCCTTACACTGATAGTTCTGATAATCCAACCCTTGTTCTCTAGATAGAGTACCTAATTGGTGTATCATTCTTTGTAGTTCTTCTACTGTAAATGACTCCGTTACTGAGTTGGGAACCACTTCAAAATCAAGACCTTGGAGCAAAGGGTCCTCTGGAGTAACTGGATCCATTTTAACATTATGCACTTCAATATCTTCTGGATCGAGTTTTAATTCTTGATGTATGTCTTTCATAATGTCTCGTAAATTAGGTGTGGTGGTGTAAGTGTCACCATAAGTATTTGAATGGTCTACAAGGGATGACAGGCTCTTCAGTTCAGGGGTTTTAATCATGCTGCTTCCATGTGATGAATTTGAATTCATTGAAGCATTCATGTCTTCATTGTTGTCAGTAGACCATCCTTTCCCACTGAGCGAGTTACCAGTAACAACCACATCAGCAGGTGTTACAAAATCATCTAAGTTCAATGATGACGGGGACATTGGTGGGTCATCAGGTTCATGGCTTGTTGATGGTTTTTCTATATCCACTGATGCTGTTTGATTATCTTTTTTATTCTCTTCCTCATTAGTTGGTGTCTTTTCATAATCATTTTTTTCCTCATTAATATCCAAGTGTGCAGTTTTGCTAATAATGTATTCGGAATTCTTGGCTAGTATGATATTCAAAGCTTCATCTTCATTCAGAACAAACATTCTACCCAGTCCTGTTATATCAGAGCTGTGTGAAGGAGTGGAAGCCAACTTTGGCTTCACTTCTTCATCAGTAAGAGTGCTGGCCACATCCAAAGCAGTGCTGATAGGAGCTTGCCGTATCTTAGGTATCCAAATACCAGCTAGCATTAATACTTGTTCTGGCCAATAATTCAATAAACTTGAATTGATTGGTAAATTGAATTGTACACATGTTTCCAATCCTTCAATCAATTTTTGAGCCACTTCCAATATCTCTGAATCACACACAAATGCAGTCTTGCTGTAGAAGGGTTTCACTGCAGAAATATTCCTCAACAACGTAGACATGTACGACGATAGCAAACATTCATTGAGAGCGATACGCAGCCATGCACGGCATTGGCCTATCTCTGAGTTTATTTGAACCAATGACGATATTTGATCGATGTTTTGTCTGTGCGATAAAACTAGGACGAGTGGCCAAAAATTAGGTTGCGGTTGTTGGTCAGAATCACCAGAGAGTGCGTTTCTAGCTTTCTTTAAGAACGTATCCTTAAGCCCATGAAGAAATACTGCCTCCAATGCCGTACATAGTGTGTTCGTAGCGTCCGACGAACCTAACACGCTGTGAAAATTTTCTTCGTACTGATTACTGTATTGTATGTATTTCACACTCTCGGACAAATTGTTTATCAATGCTTCCTTCAGTATTGTATCGCGACTGCGTATGGTAAAACCAGATGTGACGTTCTTAAAAAAAGACATTTCGTCCAATATTAGAATTGATTGTAATGGTTGAAGTTACCCGAAAGCGTTTTTTTTATAGCAAGCAGATAATATGTGTTTATTTTGTTGAAAATGTCAATTTTTCTCTGCGATGTTCACAACAAACACTCGCACACATTCGCAGCACTGACATTGTCAGTATATAAGTGTATAATCTATGGTCAAGACCATTGGTTTTATTTCCCACGCATTCCAACACACATAACGTGTATAGTTTGAATTAACACTAGCATGTCGCTGACGCGAAAAGTACTCAACGCAGCTATAGAAGTTATTACTTCAAAAAATGAATTACGTCATTGAATACATTCAGCACATAAAATATTCTTTTGGTAGGTTTGGATAAATAAAAGAGTGACAAATATATATGTCATACTTATATGCCGCGCGCAGTGTTTTTCGGCATCATTTTATTTGTCTTCGTTTCATTGATGGACTCGAAAGATTAATTCATGCCAAATCCAAAGTACAATTCTGGTAAACACTACTGTATGGTTTTTATAAATATCGATATAAACTTTAAAATTCAGGGAAATTTAATTAAATTAACATATAGCTTGGCAAAAAAGTGTAGAAACGGAACTAATTCTTTATTTCACCTGGCAACACTATCACGTCGTTGACATTTGTTAATTTTGATTGTAACTCGCGTTGAGTTTTCGTTTTTATTGAATTATTTTCAGTGAGCACGTTTATTTGAAGCCATTAGTGTTACAAACTGAATAAGCCGATTCGAAGTTCCGCAAGGGAAATTATTTATAAAGCTTACCGACGATGTCTTGCAGAAAAAGAAGCAAAAACAATTGTGTCGGACCTCGACAATGTTTACCAAAGAACCGCTGATATGACTGGGTAGTGGAAGTTTATTTTGTGATATTTAAGTCAATCTTATATTTTTCTATGGACATAGAATGGTTTTTATGTCTTGTACAACGTATTCTTTCATATTTTTCAACATTATTATCAAAGAGAATACAATCACTACGTTAGAAGAGACGGGAGTTCCCTATAAAAAAAGAAAATCGACGCTTGTATGAAACATGTACTAAACTTGAATACCAACAGAAAAAAACCAATCGTATGACGTAATCGCAGATCTGACATTACCGCCTTAAATAGTGATGTACGCACGTACCCATGCGTTTATCGATAAATATTTCACTATAAAACGTAGGGCTCCCAACGTTTTTGTTCAATTTCAAGTTGAGTATTTACTTCGACCAATGTTATCTGATTCTATTAGTTAAAAACCGTGGTTACATTATCGTAAAAGTTATCAGATTTCACATTGGTATAAGTAGACAAATTCCGTTGTGTAGTCAAACAAGTATGGAGTTAAGTCTGACTATACAACGCATATTGAAAAAAAATAATGTGGAAATAAAACAAAACTGGGTCTTATTTATCAATACTCAGCTGTTGCGCTTTCTTAGCACAATCTGCAGAATTTTCTTCGCCTAAAGCAAAAGATCTATTTATTGTTCCGCATTCATTTCGGATAAGCAAATGGCTTAGTCGGCCCAACAGCTGATCTACCATTGTATTTTTATGATTTTGACACATCCAAAAAAAGTTTGTACTGGCTAGCATCACAGTCTTAGCAAATTTATTTAAATCTTTGATGTACATAACAGGTTTAACTTCATTTTCAAAGGTTGTGGTTGCGTTGTCTATAGCCTAGCAAAGTTGTAAAGTTGGATACGTGAGGCAAGTTTTGTCAGACCACCATTCTCTCAAAGCAATGTAATTATAATAAGAATTTGGCAGAGGGTTTAACACTTTTATGCTATTGATGCAATGTTCACAAGTTTGATTTTTTAAGAGCACTGACGCCAAATACCCACTTACGTAAACTGTTGGTTGCTTTTCAAACGATTTAAATACTTTCTCCAAATCTTCGTCAAAAATTTCTGCTTCAGGAATATGTACAATAGGATAAACCTCATTGTCAGTCAAAATTGGACACTGACTTTCATTTTGTTTCCCAATTCGGAAGGAGTCATTATTTTGAATCTCTTGTTGGGGATTTCTGAATATAATGTCTTGGAAGTCGAAAAGAATTTCATTGTCATCTTCTTCGCAATTTGATCCTCTACTTTTAGGCGTACTGAGGCGAGTTAATATTGCCGATTTCAATGCGGATATGAAGTGGTGGCAAGTGGGATTTTTATTTGTAGGGCTATGTTGCCTTATGCATCCGAATAAATTCTCCAAAGCGTCTTGATTTAATTGTCTTAAATTAAGATATTTGTAATTTTTAGATTCTACGAATTTCCATATGTCTTGTAGAGTTGAAATAGTTATTATATAACCATTAACACATCTAATATTCTTCAGTCTGATTCTGCTGTCTGATTTCAAAAATTGGAGAGTCTTTAATTTGTCTTTATATAGAGGCCAAACTTCGTGATGAAAACTAGTTTTCGATACGTTTTGCCTTACTTTTTTTTTACATCTTTGATAGATGCTGGTCCGTTAGTGGAATCAAACAAACGATCAAGAAATTCGATAACTTGAGCGGTTTCTAAAATTGATTTACTTTCTAGTGTATTTTGTAAACTCTCAGATTGTAATTTTAGCACTGCAGCCACTGTGTTGCTTAAAATTTGAGCAGCCAATTTGACCCTCATTTTTGATCGGTATTTAGGATTTACATGGGCTTTTGTAATTTTTTTAAAGTGAAGAGTTGTCCGATTTTTTTCTTCTAAATTAATTAAATGTTGCCATTTTGCTTTCTTGCCATCGATGACTACGTCGCCGGCTTGAAGAAAATTATTTCTGATGGATTTGAATAGATGTGGCACGTCGAATATTATAAATACCTTTTCATTATCTAATAAAAAATAGTTGGAATCAACAGAAAGAGAACTGAACTTTTTGAGTAGATTTAGAGCACCTACATTGGTAGGTCCCTGGTCACAAACGGTAGCTATGATTTTGTAACCGGCCGCAGTCATAGATCGAATTACCGTTTTAATAATGACGTGTAATTTTTCTGTGCTTATTGTTCCTTTTACAAAATAGTGCGCGATAGGTTGCTTCATTTTTTTACGTATTCCTTGAAGCATGAAAACAAGGGCGGTGTTAGCAACTTTTCCTGAACGTCCGCCTTCTTCGCCTAGGTCTTCATAGCCATCAATTTTATCACCTGCAACGTTGTAAATGAGCCGACTTTTCAATGCCATTTCGTCAAATAAAATGACACAGATTTTATCTTCATCTTTTAACTTTAAAGCTTTCGCTTTCAAATGCGTAACGATACAAGGATCAACACCTGGTTCCAATTTCATATTTTCCAAAATTGTTTGCAATGTTCGTACACTTGGCATTGATAGAAGTTGACATATGTATCTGTATGCCTTTGGGGATTTCTTATACAAAGCGAGGGCCACACTTTTATTTAAATTTGACCAGCGACGACCTTTTGGTTTACGTTTTTCGTTTCGTACAGTAGATTCTATAAGACTTTTTAAAACAGGTGATGATATGTTTTCTATTTGAGTAACTTTTTTTTTCAGACATTTAATCAATACTTTGTTGTTTCTTATTTTGTTTAACAGTTTTCTTTTTCGTGGTGTAATAGGTGATGTTTTTGAAGTCGTCGATCTTCCTTTTGTTCTTGCCGTCGTGGTGATAGGTTCTGAAATATTGATAGAAACATGTAGATTGCATTTATACTTAAAAAATATCACAATTATTTATGTTTTAGTCACTTCGAGAGATCAGCAACAAAAAGTCATAATACGTTGTTGGACTTTTCTGAAATGTTTGACATAGAAATCTTACCTGTGCCAGAACATATTTTCTTCTTTTTGGTAATTTCAAGCATTAACTCAGGAGATTTACAAGATTCTGCAATGAAAGAAATGAATCTATACTTGAGTGATTACTAAAAGTTGCTCATGTTTAATCATAAATTGCCGATGTAATTGCTTTAAATGATTGTATCTACCTTCGATGGTTTCAGATATTTCCATGGGTCTTTCAATCACCAGATCAGCAGATGATGTTGAAGGTGCTAAAACATAAAAAAAATATTTATTTTACAGAGAGTAGTCTTTTTCACCTAAATTTAGAATTTCATAAAAAAATATATAAAAGAACATAAAATATTTATAAGTTTGTCTTTTATTGTATTTTCGAACATGACGACTTATTCCAATAGATCATATAATCTCTAAACCAAAATAAGTATTTTCATGACTGATTTGCTTCTAACATCACCTGTTGTCAAACTCATTTTCCTCTTTCTTGATATTTCAACTACTGGCTCAGCAGTTGATGTTGAAGGTGCTGCAATTAAAAGTGTAAATTTGAATTGTGAGCCTTGAACGAGGCCTACTTAGATATGAAGCCGATAGGTCTATCATGATGATTACACAGTGTCAAAAAGTATAAGATAAAAAAAACCTTACTAGGTGTAATAGTCCAAGAGGCACAGTAATCATGTTCTTTACTAACAATAGAAGTCAACTCTGCAATACAAAATGAGTCATAATTTAACATAGAAACAAAATCAGACAATAATCAAATAAAGATTATTTGACTATGATTTAAAAAATATATACAAACCGGCTTGATCAATTTTAGCGATGTGCAGTGGAAATCCAATTAATAGTTCATCTGCCAATGGCTCCGCAGACAGTCTTTCAGACGGAATAGCATATTTCCTTAGTTGTGTCTTTCCTTTCTTAAAATCCTTTGACAGAAAATGACTGCCACATATATGTTTTAACTGGTGTAATTTTTCTATTGGTATATACACCAAATCTTCTTTTCCAGTATTCTTAACCCACTGTTTACATCTAGCAAACAAAAGCATAATAATATTTATGTAGTCATTTTAAACTAAAGAAAATATCGATAGTCGATAATGAAATGTCAAACACTATCAATAATAATGATTATTAATAGTTATTTTCGAAATAAATTCTTTATTTACACTTATTCTTTGAACTAAACCAATATCACGTAATTTAATGGCCTAAATAATTGCTTTTAATGCTTACCTATCTTCATCCAAAGGAAATTTAGCCATGAAGATTCGCTTTTGTCCATCTGACCGGCCGGATCGTATCCCACATATTTCACACGTTTTATAATGCACTTTAGTATTTTCCATTACGTCACACTAATAACGCATACAGATTCATTAGAAATTTACGTAATTAAACAATTTCACAATGAAAACAAAGAGAATACAATAACTACGTTAGAAACAAACAATAATGGCGCGTTAGTCAGAGTGACATCCAAATGACAGTATTCAACGTGGAGAGATAGAGAAAGTATATGTAAAAGCAGGATAGCAATAGCCGCCATTACTTTTAGCACCCGTTTCATACATTATTTTTTTATTAGACAGTTGCGCCAGACTGATTATTATCAAGCCTATAGGTTATGTTTACATTCATGTGACAGAATCAGTTTAGAGATTGACTAACCCAATTTTGATACTTGTGTTCATCAATAATTAGTAATATCTTACAACACAAATTTTTGATTTAAAAAGTGGATGTTTTTATCATTATGACATAATTATTTCTTAATCGACCAAATTGGTAATTTATTCTGGTGTATTCAAAAAGCAGTTTTAAAATTAAAATTTACAATCGACTTTTCACTTACGTAATAATTTAAATATTTTTTCATTCATTAGGATGCAGCTGAGCGTGAATTTGAAGAAATCACAGTAAACATTGGAAAGACTCACACCAGCACGTAAAAAAAAATGAAGATGAATATTACGAGAGAAAGAGAGAGCATACTTTGTATGAAAATATTGAAAAGTTATTAAACTTGCAGGCGAAAGCACTAGTACTTCTGGATCAGATGATGTGGATGATTGTCTACCCAGCAGTCATGATAATATGGAAATTGATTTTTCGGATATAGAATACTTGGAAGAGAGTTTCTCAGACTGATAGAGACCCTGACAATCATTTTATCTGAAAATTGTAATGTTAAAATTAAAGTTATAAATAAACAGACAAAATGAATACATTTTGGGTTTTCCTTTTTTAACAGTAAATAGTCACATCTATAAAATAAGATGTTTCTCAATCTTAAAACCAGACATCATAATTATTTTTTTGTACAATGGTGATTCACATACATATAGTAATAATTTAATGAAATAATCATTTTAGATACCTTCAGTCTTAAATTACAATCAATAGTCGATTGTCTTTACGTTTGTATAGTAACTCACATAATAAGTAGGTAAGTTCACATTTTAGTTCATTATCCGCCATTACATAATTACAATACAATAACACTTTATTTCACATTAACGTACAATAATAAACTTAACTATGGATAATTGCTAAGTGTTGGGTATTAATGCAACGGGCGGTCTTATCGCTTATAGCGATCTCTACCGGACAACCGTGGGATTGACAGTGACGGAAACCTATCTACCACTAAACGGCGCTACACAATAAAGTAGTAGAAGAAGAGAATAATGCGGAAAACAACTGATATCTATCATACAAATACTTATATACACAAACAAATACATTAATACATATTATAGGTATATAACAAAAAAGCGAGTATAGGATATTTAGATAGAGGTTTCTTAATTGGTTTTATAATAATTGTTATTTGATTGCATATTAAATATTATACAAGTTTTTTATAATTTATAATACCAAGTATCAAAACTATAAACCGAACTATATAGGGGTGCCATATAAACGGCTCAGTGGCGCCTCCATTTTTTTGCCAAGCTGTACGTCGACAAATCACTCACAAATTTTCGTAATTAAATACCCGAATTTAGGTGATTTCTAACCAAGGGTATATTATGTCGATCTTGTAAATAATCACCAAAAGTCTGGCAAGAACTTGAAATTTATCGTTCTTGTAAAATAAAGGAATAGCAAAAAATATCCAAGATGGGCTCCAAGAACAAGTATCCAGAGCCGTAGGTTAATTAATAAAAAAAACAAGTAGTAAAAAAAGTTAAAATTAAATGTCAATTTTTCTTACTTTTTTGCAAAGGCCACACAAACTAAATACAAAAATACTTTGTAAATCAAACGTCAAACTTAAACTGGCATAAAAGTACAAAGTACTCTCTGAATGAAAGTTTGTATAAAATTGGTTCAATATATACAGTATTTTAAATACCTTACCTCAATAGAAATTATACTCTGTTTATGTCCAATTGCAAGAAGGTTAAACAGGAAAAGTTTTACTACATAGTTATTACAATACTGTTTAAGGCATGTTTTATCTTTTACATGTAATATTACTCACATATATTTCAAATAATTTGCATACTGTAGCCGATAACAATAGGAGTGAAAAGAATGGGCAAGGTAATACTCATAAAATCCCTCGATTATTATATTTATTTTATCAATGTCTCTAATACGTTTATGTAATTCTATCCCTAGAGCTACTTTTGTGTCGCAAATGTGGCGCTGATGTGGCGGATTCTTATTACATATTCAGTAAACCAAGCCCAGGTGCTCGGAAGACAGAAAAACAAAATTTATTTGGTAAACAAAATGTCACAGTGCAAACTTTAATAAATCCTTTTGGAGTTAAATTCGAAGTTGTTACTACAGAAAAGGCTAGATGTGATAATATTGGACCTGTAAGTGTAGCCATATAATTCATAATATTAGTTTTACGTCATCTGGATTGTATTTATTATATGTTTTGCAACTTAATAATTTTGTATTTGAAACTATATTTTGAAAAACAATGTTTTGTCCAATAATTTCCATAGCAAGAAAAAAATATTAATTCTTTTTATTCACTACTGCATGTAGAGTGTTTTTAAACCCAGTATCATAATTGTAAAAGGCATGTTAGCCAAGTCATGTTTTACAGAAATACAACAAACATTTTGTAATGATTTGTAAACAAAATTCAATCAAGGCCTTTCACCTCAGAGGTTTCCAAACTTTTAAAGCTATCAAAGACAACAGATCCCTTTTAATTTATGGAGCTAACATTAAATGATAATTACCTAATAATAAATAAGCAAACTTATCAGAAGAATTTAATTTGTGTTTAATAGTTATCTTCAATGTTGTCAGATGCATTGTGAATCCAATCAGACATTTACCACTATTCAATGACAAATGCAACTAATTTGTAGAACCCTAGTAACTTTTCCACTTTTATCACACCCTTGCAAGCTAGGCCATTTTAATATTGTAATTCAGATATGTCCAATCAGCAAAATGATATTATGAATATTAAATTCTTTTTACATTTAAAATTTTCATTGCAATTACAGCAACAGGGTGCAGACTCATGGTTTCCAGGGTTCACATGGCGTATCTGTGCATGTCCACATTGTGGACAACACCTTGGTTGGACTTTTGAATCTGCTGATAAAAAGGATAAGGATCATGTACATTCATTTCATGGACTGATATTGGCCAATGTTTTAGGAGAAAACTGTGAGTATTAGCATATTTTGTTATGGCTCATATTTATAATAATGACACAAGCTTTTGCTCATAACTCAGATGTTGCAGATATCTATTCCCTGTAAATTGTGTCAATCATATAGTTCTGTAGGGCAAACCAGCAAACATTTTTGCATTCATACTATTAGTATATAGGTAATAAGTGTTATCTGGATTTGTCTAAGTAATTGTCCTGGTTTAATTATAGATCTATAATTTAAATGATGTGCTTTGGCAATTTCTGTCTATTTCAGGAATAGAAATGTGATGATGATGGCCTAACAAAGTCTTGTTACATTAGAATATGTATCTATTTTTCTCAAATGACTGACATAGGTTTTATTTAATAAATAATCATACAAATTCATAGACAATTATAACAAAGTGCTCAATTTAAATTGTAGGACTGTATACTCATATCATAACATGCTAACCTAATATTTTTTCTTTTTAGTTACAGATTCTCTTATAATGATGCCGAAAATGTTTAAAATGTAAATAAGTGTATAGTGTTTATTTATTTAAACTGGTTATATTGTTTTGTAATATAATATTCAGATATAATAAAGACTGTGAAAAGTAATTACTTTATTTTAATTTTTCTTATTGAGAGTAGCAAATGTACATAGTTTTACAATAAAAAATACATTACAGCTCTAAGTCACTTATCATCTATAATATTTTACATATTATGTTGCAATGGAAGCTTATCACCCAATTATACTGTCACTAGAAAGGCAAAAATACAAAAGCACCAATAAGTTAACTTTGCAATAGTGCATTTTTAAGTTTTTTGTTACAATGAAAATTCATAATAATTGTATAAAGAAATGTTTCAATAAAATATTAGTTTTACTGAAAATTATCCAGTAGGTGAAATTATAATCTTTACTGTAAAAAACAACTTTAAAATGCTCTAAAGCGAAGTTTATTTATCAGTGCTAGTATTTTTGCATTTCTGGTGATATAATAATAAGTTAGTAAACTGCTGGTAAAAAATCAATTAAGGTTTGAAATTTATTTAGCAAACAAAAACTTAAAGCTAAAAATTAGATCTTAAACAATCGAAATAGTTATACTCAAGTACAGTCTATGCTTTATAAAATAAAATAAATTCACACAAAAACATTAGACCAATCTTTCACCACTTACACCATGTTATGGCTGGTCAGTTTCAGTTGATTCATTAATTCAGCACTCTTTCTTGACACATTGACTGTGGCACTCCAAAAAAAATTAAATAGCTGCATGGCTCACTACATACTAGGCATTTCACACTCGCAAAGCGAATATGAAGGTGCACCTAGTATATGCCACCTCATACACAATGCACTCTTGTCTTTCCAAATTCAGATGTTTACAATATTTGAAAAGGTATTGTCACAAATCTATGGCGACAATGTAAGTTTACCTGACATGTCACTTGTTAAAACAGCAGGTATGTGTGCCACAATCAACATATTAATCTGAATTAGTTTTATTCTTGCTGTGAATAATAGTCACAGTGCCACATTTCTAAATTAAGTACTGGCAAATCTTTGATGAAGTGTTTGCCCTGTGGCAGCTGGTGTTGGTGTAAAGTTCACACCAGTAGGTGCATCATTTGATACACTATTGCCATATGTTTTACCTTGAATGGCAGCAATTTCCTTCTGAAGTTTTGTGTTTAGAATTTGTTTATTCACAAAATTTCTACTAACACCACGGCTGGCACCTCTGCCTCTGCCACGTGACCTTGAAGACCTCCTGCTAGCATTAGACTGCATAGAACGATTGGATCTATTTGATCTGTTAGAACCCATTGAGTTTACACTACTAGGGCCTCTCCTTGTGTTATATCTGGTAAATTGGTTGTTTAGCTGTGCAAGACTTTGCTTATTCAGATAGCCAGCATTACCAACACTGTTACGACGTTTTCGTGCAAAATCATTAGCAACACTGACTGTCAGTTGTGAAGCTGAACTAAATGAATTATTCCTTGACCTAGTGAATGTCTGTGACTTTATCATGTTATTGTGCAACATCATATTTTGCCTTTGTTCTTTTAAGATCTGATCAGATCTTAATCCAATAGAACTGTAATTATTTGTGTTTAAGCCTCTTCCCCTTTTAGAAATGCCTCTTTTTGCCACTGCCAAAGGTCTACGCAGATTAGCAGCCCCTCTACGGGTGGTCACACCTAATCTGCTGTGTACATTGCCTCTGTTCTGTCCTCCTAAAACAGATAATTTTGTTTAGAATTAATGAGTAAAGCGTCAATCATTTATTATCAAAAGCAATTATAAATACCTCTGAATGATCTTCCATTTCTAACCAATTGGGGCATGTCAGATTGATGAGTCTCCAGTCCTGCTCTACCTTTGGGAGTCAAGCCTCTTAGTTGCGAGCGAGACCTGGAGCGGCCGCGTGAATTGGACCTGCGTTGTTGTTGTCGCGAGCGGGAGCGGGATCTGTTCATGGACTGCGAGCGCGAGCGAGTCTGAGAGGGACCGCGGGGCCCACGAGATCGTGACCGTCCTTGCCTACCACCAGGCGTGGCCGGCCGATTGTTGGAACGGCCACGGTTACTGCCTCCGCGTCCACGGCCCCTTCCGCCGCCTCGGCCGCCCCCGCGTCCTCGATTCCCGCCACCTCGACCGCGAGACCTACTGGCTCGGTCTTGTTGGTTTTTTCTTATAATTTCATCTATAAATTAAACAGACAACCGAAATCATTAATTTCGAATAGAAAACGTGAGTAAATAGTCTATAAATACAACACTGATAAAACGTCAAATGAAGAAATGACATATTGTTTGATTTTAATACTACAAATAATTGTCTCGAATCATATTTATGTAGTTAGTATATTTCAAAGATACATGTTAATAGCCATAGAAAATAGTTGTAATATGTATTTGGTTTGATAAACATTTGAATTTTAGTTACTCACCTAATGACATATTTACTGAATCAGCCATGATATACTCTCAATTTAGTAAAATTCGTAATAAAATCAGTTTCCGGTGACGATATTATATATTTAATTTCCCCAGTGCACTTTGAACGGATAAATTTCCAAATTAAATAGAATTATTAAAGTGTAAGGTTAGCTACAGCTTCACTTCAATTTGACTTCAATCACCAGAGACAAACTGCAATAACTTTTGATCATAGGGATGGACATTATACAATACATATTCGAACTCCGATGTATAGAAACGATACATTGAACTTAATCGATGTATTGTAGGCAACATTAAATTCTCAATGTGTCGGTATTTCTCATTCGATGTATCGGATGGTTTACGCCTAATTTTACTTAGTAATTTGCGTAGACAGAGAATACTAGTAATTTGTTTCAATATGTTTTGATAATTTTTTAAATGACAAAATATGCAGAGTAACACCGTCTCTTCTCAGTGCCAGTAAATCGAGTTGAAGACTGATCATCGATGATTAACGTCATTTTTCGTTAGATGCAGCTGCGGTACAGCTACACAGAGATGAAAATAGTATTCCATGTGTGTCCGAACTTGTCCCTTATAGAGTTGAAGGCAATGGGCCCGGCCGGCATTAAGTACTATCTCACTCTGCCGAGCACACCCAGCTTTTTAAAAGCCGGTTTGGCTTTGGCTTGCCTTTTGGCCCTCCTTGGACTAATATTGTTTCGACAGAAATTTAGCAATGGTTAAAGTCTAAAACTCCTTTTGGACTTGAACCATTGCTGTATGTCTTTTCTAATAATCAAAAAAGAATAATTTAATATGCCAAATACTCAGTACTTGGTGAGTGAGTATTGCTTTCAGTTATATAATAATGTACTCTGTGAGTATTGCTCTACATATTGTGTGATCGCCATTATAAAAGACAAGAATCCAACAGATATAAGCTCGCAGTGTCCATCTTCAGAAAAAGTATTTTGTCGGTTAACAAAACGCGGGTATTCTCAAAGGCGTCTCTAGCCCATGTAGAGCCCTCCCTTGTGCAATTATTCAAGCGTGGCACGTGTAAGACGGCTATTATCCTGACCTTGGATAGGTAAATTGGTTAGTTTCGCGCATTTTTTTAAGATATAACACGGGCGCAGGTGCATTTGAAAGCCCGGCCAACATGTGAGTGGAGCTCGGCCGGCACCCCCTAGAACACTACGCCCGTGTGCACCGCACACACACCACACCCGGTAAAGACGCCTCTGGGTATTCTCCGAGCGTCACTAGCTTGCCCGCGCCACCAAAGTACCGCAACCAATGGATGCATTCTAAATTTAATCCTTATGAATGCGTTTAAAATCGTTCTCGTTTCGTTTTTTACTGAGACGTGGCCTCTAATTATGGGCCGTATAAGACGGCTCACAGTCACTCAGCGAGCTATGGAGAGAGCTATGCTCGGTGTTTCTCTGCGTGATCAAATCCGAAATGAGGAGATCCGTAGAACGAAAGTCACCGATTAGCGGATTAGCAAGCTCAAGTGGCAGTGGGCAGGCCACATAGCTCGCAGAACCGATAACCGATGGGACAGAAAGGTTCTGGAATGGAGGCCACGTACTGGCAAGCGCAGCGTTGGACGTCCACCTACAAGGTGGACAGATGACCTGATAAAGATCGCAGGAAGTCGCTGGATGCAGGCCGCTTCCAACAGGTCGGTCTGGAAATCTTTGGGAGAGGCCTATGTTCAGCAGTGGACGTCTTGTGGCTGATGATGATGATGATGATGAATGCGTTTAAAATCTTTTAATTGGTTTTAAGTACTTACAAAAAATTTTAAGTTTCTAAATTTAGTTTCATATTGAGCTCGCGGCCTCAAAGTCTGTGACCGTGACTTTTTGCCAGCCCTGTCGCCCTATAGTTACGCCACTGTACGTTGAGATGCCAGGACCTATCGTGGTCCGTGGAGTTATACGGACCTAGTAGTGGTTATATTCTTTTTGAACGGACCACTGTTAAGACAAGACTCGTAAGCCAAACGAGTGGTTTGTTCAAATGCTGACAACACAGACCGCAACGTGATGCATTCATCATTTTAATTCCCCAATGAATAGAGTATCGGTGTAAAATTTCCCCATTCATTTATGCTGTATACAAAAATGTCTTGTGTGGCTCTGCCACTGTACAAGACTCGTACATAATAAAAACATAATAAAATTTAAATTCGTAAGAAAGTTTATTAACAAAATGAAAATAGATGAAATAAATAACATTATATATTTTTAGAAATATTAATTTGTACATTATGTGATTCTTAAAATTAAACCGAATCATTCATCTACAAATAAGACAACAACTCGCGTAACGTACATACATGAGTTTTTTTTATTAAACATAACAGTGCCATTATACTTCCAAATAAATACTTAAGTAATACAGTACCATGCATGTATTGCATCTTATTCTCAGTAACCACTATGAACAGTATCATTCAGCACCACAACAGGTAGGACTATTATAACGAATCTAGAGAAACTAAATGGTATTGGCATCACCATGGCTCTTCTAGACAATATTAAAGGCTACTTCCAATGGTCGTGGTCACAAGCATCAGACGCTGGCGTCAGTGGAGCTCTTATCGGTGAACACCCTATTAAATTTCACGAAATGATACGAAATATACGATAACACGAGTCAAAGAAACCGACTATTGAAACAAAGTAACGTATTACTGAATTAGATGAATTTGTAGATTACTGAATCAGGGAAAACTACTAAATCTATACTAATATAATAAAGCTGTAGAGTTTGATTGTTTGTTTGTTTGAACGCGCTAATCTCAGGAACTACTGGTTCGAATTTAAAAATTCTTTTTGTGTTGGATAGTCCATTTATCGAGGAAGGCTTTAGGCTATATAACATTACGCTGCGACCATTAGGAGCGAAGCATCAGTGAAAAATGTTGCAAAAACGGGGAAAATTATATATATTTGAAGGCTTCCGTTGCTACGGTAATCGAATTTGGTCGGAATTAATGCATTATTGTAAATTTATAAAGAAGAAATATTTGTATTTTTGTATGTAACGAATAAACTTAAAAACTACTGGACCGATTTGAAAAATTCTTCCACCATTAGAATCCTACATTATCCCTGATAAACATAGGCTACTTTTTTATGCCGGAAAAAGCAGATCACGCGTGCGGAGCCGCGAGGAAAAGCTAGTAGATAATATATCGAATTGTCACCGCTACGAGACATGTATAGTACGTAGTACTAACGAGCAGACGCGGTGTCACTGACGCTGGTGACGCGACCATTAGTAGTAAGCCATAAAATATAAATATCCAATCGGAGTCAATTTGTAATATCCAAACAAAAGTTGAAAGAGGGGTAGAGATGTAACAGCATTATAGACCTTACATAATATTATTCATAATGTATATTTATATTCTATGTATATGGCAACATTCAGTTGGCAATAAATGTAAATACAATAGCTAGCTACTGGACGCATTATATGCATAACTTGATGATACATTTTATAGAAGAGTTAATAATTAAAAAAGATGTTAATCAGTGTGTTAACACTGACTGTGTGCAATATATTATATCGTATATTGTTCTTTAGATATACAGGGTTACTTTTAAAACACCAACAACCTCGCAGTACTAGATAGCTAACCCCATAAGGAACAACTTTTGTTCTACGTCTTTTGATAATTTGTAAAATTTTATATTCATACAAAAATAAGTATCACTTTATTTTTCAGTTTGAATGTTTATAAATCTTCGCGCATCGCAAAGATTACGTAAACAAACCCCTGCGAAGCGTGAGGAAGGGGTGCAGCGCTAGCGCCTTTGAACTTGACCCATTTATCTAGCCGCCAGTCGTCTGTCATTCAATCATTTTTATTTTCATGTATTGAGTAATGTCCGAACTCGTAGAACAAAAGTTGTTGCTTATGGGGTTAGCTATCTACTCCTACAAGGTTGTTGGTGTTGTAAAAGTAACCCTGTATAGGTGTAGTCACAAGTGGAATGAACAGTGCCATATTCACATATTAAGTTAAGAGTGCTACACTTCCAATTTGGCAGAAATTTTGATAAAACATTTTAAAAGTCTCTCATTCAACTCAGTTTGGACTTTAAGTTATTTTCAACTATATACAGGTTATATTAATTTTACATTGAAACAATTAAAGTTAGTCTGAAGAATTATGTGCACTAATATTATTATGAAAAGAGTATTTACTCCTTGACAGTATAATAGCCGTTTCAAACGCTAAATAAGAAAATTGTATTAATACAAAGTATTCATTCATAAGACTAATCATTAAAATACATCTTCGACACCTTAATATTCGACATTCTCAACATTTCATAATTGACTAATGTATATACAGACTAAAATTATATTACAACACTTTAAAATATGAGCTGAGTTTTGTAAAGTGAATCACAGTTTAAGTAAATGGTGTTTTAAATCGAAGGCCGTGGACTTCACGCGCAATAAATATTAAGGCCATAACTCGACGTACTGTATTAAATAATTTACTACCATAGACGTCACGTCGGCACCAATCACACACAGAACTACATCAGCAATCAGCATAATATCAAAATATTCAAACTTAAGTACTTTTAAATGATAGCAAGTTTCAGTTTGAATGTCAATTCTGCATTGCCAATTGCAGTTTACATATATTTGAGTCATTTTAAATACAATCGTTGTATGATAAGTCAATACTAGAGTCGAAATCTATTAGTTATTTAATTCATAGTAAATACATGCAGTAAAATGTATAATTTGTGGCCAAATATTACAAGATCAAATAAGACAATACAAAAATGTACGTCATGACGGATGGTCACATTCAGTTTAGACAAAATGCATTCCCTATAATTTTACAACACTCGCACTACAAGAACCAATGTTCGATCGACGACCACGATGTCATCAAGTACCCAACACACCACCAACATTTGTATAAGAGCACGAATAACAGACAATTTAGAATACGTATAGTAGGCGCGTAACCGGATGCCGGCATCTGGTTTACGTTTTGTTTACGAGAATAATACAATAGCTACGAGTCCAGTCCCTCTACACCCCCGCCCCGCGCTCCCGCGAGCTTCCGAAACGCAACAACGCTCGGAGTCGCACTGACGAGGAGGATGGGCGGCGCTGACGCTACAGTCTGATGTCGCTGGACGCCGCCGTCAGCAGCGACGCAGAGGTCCCGTGTGTCCGCCGCCACGCCTCGCCATCCGCAGCCTCGCCACTGCCAGCGTCCGCCGTCTCCTCTTCGGTTCGCGCGAACCCGCGACACTGCACGTCATCTTGAGCACCGTATCGATGTAAACTAAAAAACTTTAGGTTGGCCACGATTGAAGAGTTTATCGGACGTGTAGGGATGTTGACCGTCGTGGCCGATCGTTCTATTCGTCGCGGACGCGGCTCCGGAGGCGCCAGCTCTAGTGACCGACCTCGACCGTGCAGGCGGGATTGACCAAATCTGGGAGTTAATCGCCCGATAAGGTTATCTTCACGTTTCGAGCTCACATTGGTCGTCGATGCTTCCTCTGTTTGCTTCGGTTTCCTTTTCAGGAAAAATGGAGTCAACCGTTCGGCTAGCGGTCGCGATTGAGTCGTGCCGGCATCCGCCACGTTCGACGTCGAACTCGATGTTTTCAAAGGGCGCGCGGGACTAGCTCTACTTCTCGTCGGGTTCGACTTTCGTTGCGCACTCGACCGCGAGAAAGGTTCATCCTCGCCGTCGGTGGCCCGCGGCTCGTTGTTGGGCTCGGTTTTAGCCAGTGTTTCAACGGCAGCGGGCGGTTCGTCCTCACAAACTCTCAGTACACAGTAGGCGTCTCTCTGTAGTTCGTCGAGCAGGCTGTCGTCGGTGGAGACGGCGTCGGTGGCACTGGTCGGTCGCGGCGCCAGTTCCGGTGGACAGGCGGGTGGGTCGGCGGGGCGCGGGCGAGTGCGGGGCGGCACCGCGGGCGGCGTCTCTTCGTCGGCGACCCGCGCGCGGCTCGCGAAGTTGGCCATCAGTTCGTACTCGCGACACCGCGGCGGCGGCTCGACGTGCACGTACTCGCAGGGCGTTGCGGCGGGTGCGCGCGGCGGCGACAGGCGCGTCGGTTTCGGAGGCCGCGCGGGCCGGTCGGCGGACGCGTCGCTGTCGTCGGCGGGCTCGTGTCGGATGCAGGACATGGTGAGGTAGCCGCTGCCGGCGGAGCGCGTGGACTTGCCCGAGGAGCGTTCGTCGGCGTGTCGCGCGAGCCGCAGCGACTCGGTGCTGGAGGCGAGGTCGGGCGCGCGCGGCTGTAGCGGCTTGCCGTCGAGGTCGAGTCCGAGCGCGCACTCTCCGCGCCAGGCTCGCCACGCTAGCGGACCACATTCAACGCCCGCGGCGGACCCCGCGCCCGCCAGGTGGAGGTAGTTATCGTCGCCGATGGGCGCCTGCCTGTCAATATAAATAATGTTAGCAACGTCCATGATCCAGCGATATGAATCTTTAAACGGTTCAATTGGAGGAGCTAGCAAAACATACTTGCTGCCATATTTGGTCTCCCTGGCTAGTGACCGGCGATAAATACGATGTCGATGTTCCAAATTAAACATAGTCTCTTGCAGTTCACGGAGCGTAGCTGCTTCCGCCTCCCGCTCTTCTGCGCTGACGGGTTCTAAGAAATATAAAAATTTATTCATTAGTAAATTTTTATTGGGGATCTAAATAAATTATAAATAAAACAGTCGAAAATATTAAAAGCGTTTTAATTTAAAAGTCTAGTTTACTTCGTGTCTTTAGGCTTCTTAATTTGAGTTTAGCACAAACAGAAAACTTAATAGTGTAATAATGAGACCTGTGGGTCGGTGCAGCCTGTCGTCGAGTGCGGGCGCGTGCGCTACAAGCAGTGCGTGCAGCCGCTGCAGGTCGCGCGCGGGGTCGAGCCGCAGCGCGAGCGCCACCGCGCCCCCGCCGCCGCCGCCCCCCGCACCCACACCGCCCGCACCCTCCATCCCGCCGCACCCCTCCGCATCCGCTTCGGCTCGATCGCAGCTGTAAACAAAAACAATACACTGTATTAATGATATAAAATGTCCAAGAAAAGTAACCTAGCACCCGTATGTTAATGTTTCTTCTCAGATTAATTGACATGTGAAAGCGCCGTACTTTTACAGCGAGGGCTGATGGTACTTTTCACTCCGCGCAATCCACACAGTTGTATGAGTATGTGTATGAGCGGAGTGTATGTGTATGTGTATGAGTACCAGGTCCAGTGCGTGTCCGCGTAGAAGCCGGTGTGCAGCGGCGCGGCGGGCGAGCGGCGACACAGCGCGGACAGCAGCCGCACCCACTCCGCGCGCTCCACACAGTTGTATGAGTATGTGTATGAGCGGAGTGTATGTGTATGTGTGTGAGTATGAGTACCAGGTCCAGTGCGTGTCCGCGTAGAAGCCGGTGTGCAGCGGCGCGGCGGGCGAGCGGCGACACAGCGCGGACAGCAGCCGCACCCACTCCGCGCGCTCCACACAGTTGTATGAGTATGTGTATGAGCGGAGTGTATGTGTATGTGTGTGAGTATGAGTACCAGGTCCAGTGCGTGTCCGCGTAGAAGCCGGTGTGCAGCGGCGCGGCGGGCGAGCGGCGACACAGCGCGGACAGCAGCCGCACCCACTCCGCGCGCTCCACACAGTTGTATGAGTATGTGTATGAGCGGAGTGTATGTGTATGTGTGTGAGTATGAGTACCAGGTCCAGTGCGTGTCCGCGTAGAAGCCGGTGTGCAGCGGCGCGGCGGGCGAGCGGCGACACAGCGCGGACAGCAGCCGCACCCACTCCGCGCGCTCCACACAGTTGTATGAGTATGTGTATGAGCGGAGTGTATGTGTATGTGTGTGAGTATGAGTACCAGGTCCAGTGCGTGTCCGCGTAGAAGCCGGTGTGCAGCGGCGCGGCGGGCGAGCGGCGACACAGCGCGGACAGCAGCCGCACCCACTCCGCGCGCTCCACACAGTTGTATGAGTATGTGTATGAGCGGAGTGTATGTGTATGTGTGTGAGTATGAGTACCAGGTCCAGTGCGTGTCCGCGTAGAAGCCGGTGTGCAGCGGCGCGGCGGGCGAGCGGCGACACAGCGCGGACAGCAGCCGCACCCACTCCGCGCGCTCCACACAGTTGTATGAGTATGTGTATGAGCGGAGTGTATGTGTATGTGTGTGAGTATGAGTACCAGGTCCAGTGCGTGTCCGCGTAGAAGCCGGTGTGCAGCGGCGCGGCGGGCGAGCGGCGACACAGCGCGGACAGCAGCCGCACCCACTCCGCGCGCTCCACACAGTTGTATGAGTATGTGTATGAGCGGAGTGTATGTGTATGAGTATGAGTACCAGGTCCAGTGCGTGTCCGCGTAGAAGCCGATGTGCAGCGGCGCGGCGGGCGAGCGGCGACACAGCGCGGACAGCAGCCGCACCCACTCCGCGCGCTCCACACAGTTGTATGAGTATGTGTATGAGCGGAGTGTATGTGTATGTGTATGAGTACCAGGTCCAGTGCGTGTCCGCGTAGAAGCCGGTGTGCAGCGGCGCGGCGGGCGAGCGGCGACACAGCGCGGACAGCAGCCGCACCCACTCCGCGCGCTCCACACAGTTGTATGAGTATGTGTATGAGCGGAGTGTATGTGTATGTGTGTGAGTATGAGTACCAGGTCCAGTGCGTGTCCGCGTAGAAGCCGGTGTGCAGCGGCGCGGCGGGCGAGCGGCGACACAGCGCGGACAGCAGCCGCACCCACTCCGCGCGCTCCACACAGTTGTATGAGTATGTGTATGAGCGGAGTGTATGTGTATGAGTATGAGTACCAGGTCCAGTGCGTGTCCGCGTAGAAGCCGGTGTGCAGCGGCGCGGCGGGCGAGCGGCGACACAGCGCGGACAGCAGCCGCACCCACTCCGCGCGCTCCACACAGTTGTATGAGTATGTGTATGAGCGGAGTGTATGTGTATGTGTGTGAGTATGAGTACCAGGTCCAGTGCGTGTCCGCGTAGAAGCCGGTGTGCAGCGGCGCGGCGGGCGAGCGGCGACACAGCGCGGACAGCAGCCGCACCCACTCCGCGCGCTCCACACAGTTGTATGAGTATGTGTATGAGCGGAGTGTATGTGTATGTGTGTGAGTATGAGTACCAGGTCCAGTGCGTGTCCGCGTAGAAGCCGGTGTGCAGCGGCGCGGCGGGCGAGCGGCGACACAGCGCGGACAGCAGCCGCACCCACTCCGCGCGCTCCACACAGTTGTATGAGTATGTGTATGAGCGGAGTGTATGTGTATGTGTGTGAGTATGAGTACCAGGTCCAGTGCGTGTCCGCGTAGAAGCCGGTGTGCAGCGGCGCGGCGGGCGAGCGGCGACACAGCGCGGACAGCAGCCGCACCCACTCCGCGCGCTCCACACAGTTGTATGAGTATGTGTATGAGCGGAGTGTATGTGTATGAGTATGAGTACCAGGTCCAGTGCGTGTCCGCGTAGAAGCCGGTGTGCAGCGGCGCGGCGGGCGAGCGGCGACACAGCGCGGACAGCAGCCGCACCCACTCCGCGCGCTCCACACAGTTGTATGAGTATGTGTATGAGCGGAGTGTATGTGTATGTGTGTGAGTATGAGTACCAGGTCCAGTGCGTGTCCGCGTAGAAGCCGGTGTGCAGCGGCGCGGCGGGCGAGCGGCGACACAGCGCGGACAGCAGCCGCACCCACTCCGCGCGCTCCACACAGTTGTATGAGTATGTGTATGAGCGGAGTGTATGTGTATGTGTGTGAGTATGAGTACCAGGTCCAGTGCGTGTCCGCGTAGAAGCCGGTGTGCAGCGGCGCGGCGGGCGAGCGGCGACACAGCGCGGACAGCAGCCGCACCCACTCCGCGCGCTCCACACAGTTGTATGAGTATGTGTATGAGCGGAGTGTATGTGTATGTGTATGAGTACCAGGTCCA
Organism: Amorpha juglandis; assembly: GCA_949126905.1. Lineage (NCBI taxonomy): Eukaryota > Metazoa > Arthropoda > Insecta > Lepidoptera > Sphingidae > Amorpha > Amorpha juglandis. The sequence continues at coordinate 6,524,271 of OX421368.1, forward strand.
GTGCGTGTCCGCGTAGAAGCCGGTGTGCAGCGGCGCGGCGGGCGAGCGGCGACACAGCGCGGACAGCAGCCGCACCCACTCCGCGCGCTCCACACAGTTGTATGAGTATGTGTATGAGCGGAGTGTATGTGTATGTGTGTGAGTATGAGTACCAGGTCCAGTGCGTGTCCGCGTAGAAGCCGGTGTGCAGCGGCGCGGCGGGCGAGCGGCGACACAGCGCGGACAGCAGCCGCACCCACTCCGCGCGCTCCACACAGTTGTATGAGTATGTGTATGAGCGGAGTGTATGTGTATGTGTGTGAGTATGAGTACCAGGTCCAGTGCGTGTCCGCGTAGAAGCCGGTGTGCAGCGGCGCGGCGGGCGAGCGGCGACACAGCGCGGACAGCAGCCGCACCCACTCCGCGCGCTCCACACAGTTGTATGAGTATGTGTATGAGCGGAGTGTATGTGTATGTGTGTGAGTATGAGTACCAGGTCCAGTGCGTGTCCGCGTAGAAGCCGGTGTGCAGCGGCGCGGCGGGCGAGCGGCGACACAGCGCGGACAGCAGCCGCACCCACTCCGCGCGCTCCACACAGTTGTATGAGTATGTGTATGAGCGGAGTGTATGTGTATGTGTGTGAGTATGAGTACCAGGTCCAGTGCGTGTCCGCGTAGAAGCCGGTGTGCAGCGGCGCGGCGGGCGAGCGGCGACACAGCGCGGACAGCAGCCGCACCCACTCCGCGCGCTCCACACAGTTGCTCGCCTGCACGAACATCACGCGCTCACGGTGCACTGCAATATGTACATTCACGTTATTAGTATCGGCCCTGTGTTATACTGAATGTGTTACACTCCTGCGCACGAGCCTCTTCTACGAATGAAAAGGGTTCTCACGATGTTTCCTTCCTTGTACAACCACTATATTATTTTTCTAATTTTTCTCATAGACCACTTTAAAAATTTTGCTCGCTCCGGTGGACCCCCTGCAGCTACATTTCTTCCATATTCCACTTACGAATTGTGTACCCCCATTTTTTGTCACGTGAACATAGACCCCCGTCGTCTCTCCCTGGACCAATTTAGGAACTAAGGTTATAGAGTGTAGAGTAGAGATGTGACGTACCTATCTGGAAGATGTTGTTGGCCCCGAGCGGCGCCCCGGCGGGTGGGCAGTCGACGGGCGCGACGGCGAGCACGCCGCCCAGAGACAGGCGCCGCACCGGGGCCTTCGCACCACAACGGGACCACGACAGCTCGCAACTGCACGGAACATTGTATGGATGCAATAACATTTCAACCCACGCCAAGTAAAAATTAAGATATCAATTTTATTTTGATAAATTGAACAACTTAAATTGATAATTTAAAGTTCTATTTTACATAATTGTACGTGGGAAATGTTCTGTTTATGTTTTTTTAAATACGTAATGTAACAAATGTACTTAAATCTAATAAATTTAGCAAAATAAAATTAACACAAAAATAATCATCAGAAACGGAGCACCCTATGTAATCGTGTTAATAAGAACATAATAAATATACGCCGCGATACGAGGACTTCCTGTTTTATGATCGGTGAATTTTTTTATTGAGACAGGTTTCGGACAGTCACTTGCCTAATGATAAACGCCACGCCTGCACATATCGAGGAGATTACCAAACCGCTAGCGCGTAGGGGAACCCCAGGTCCACGATTAAATAAAAGTTTATAAAAATTTGGAATCAACCAACCTGTTGGTTTTGTTTTCGTAACAGGGTATCTTTAATAAATTATTTTCTAAAGCGTATACGTTAATGTTGTAATTGAAGTTGGTGCACGAGTCCCATCAGTAATGTTACCTGGTGAGCCTGAAGTGCCTCCGCTTGGCGTGCGAGTGCGCGGCGCGCGTCCACCGCCTGCGCGGGGAGCCGCCCCCGCCCGCCGCGCCGCCGCCCGCCGCGCCGCGCACGCCCTCCGACCGCTTGATCATCGTACTGCCACAAACAACCACACACTCTATAACACAATGCCAAATAGTACAAGATCCCAAATAGTGGTCAAGGATATGATTAATTAACATTTAAAAAAATATATTTTTGAAGTGAAACTTCTTTATCGGCGTTAGAAAAATAAAATCGTCACATTTTTCCGTTACGCGGCACGCGTCACGTTTTTGACTTTGACTGAATTTTGACCAGACTCACTGGTCCAAATTTGACCGGACATAGACCGGACATAGACCGGACACAAACCGGACACAGACCGGACTTTAACCGGGCTTTGACCGGACTTTGACCCGACTTTGACCGGGCTTTGACCAGACTCTGACCGGACTCTAACCGTGCTGACCGGACTTTGACCGGACGTTGACCCGACTTTGACCGGACTTTAACCGGACTTTGACCGGACTTTGACCCGGCTTTGACCGGACTTTGACCGGGCTTTGACCAAACTCTGACCGGACGTTAACCGGGCTGACCGGACATTAACCCGACTTTGACCGGACTTGACTGGATTTTGACCGGACCTCGACAGGACTTTGACCGGACTCTGACCGGGCTTTGACCGGACTTTGACTGGAACAGGACTTTGACCGGGCTTTGACCGGACTTTGACACGACTTTGACCGGACTTTGACCGGGCTTTGACTGGACTTTGACCGGGCTTTGACCAGACTCTGACCGGGCTTTGACCAGTCTCTGACCGGCCTTTAACCGGGCTGATCGGACTTTGACCGGACGTTGCCCCGACTTTGACCGGATATAGACCAGAGTTTGACCGGATTTTGACCGGACTTTGGCCGGGCTCTGACCGGACTTTGACCCGACTTTGACCGGGCTTTGACCAGACTCTGACCGGACTTTAACCGTGCTGACCGGACTTTGACCGGACGTTGACCCGACTTTGACCGGACTTTAACCGGGCTTTGACCCGACTTTGACCGGATATAGACCGGATTTTGACCGGACTTTGACCGGACTTTGACCCAACTTTGACCGGACATAGACCGGACACAGACCGGATATAGACCGGACATAGACCGGACACTGACCGGGCCTTAACCGGGCCTTAACCGGACTTTAACCAGGCTCTGGCCCAACTTTGACCGGGCTTTGACCAGACTCTAACCGGACTGACCGGACTTTGACCGGACGTTTACCCGACTTTGACCGGACATAGACCGGGCTTTGACCGGACTTTGACCGGGCTTTGAACAGGCTCTGACCGGACTTTAACCGGGCTGACCGGACTTTATCCGGACTTTAACCGGGCTTTGACCGGACTTTGACCGGGCTTTGACCAGACTCTGACCGTACTTTAACCGGGCTGACCGGATTTTGACCGGATATAGACCGGATTTTGACCGGTTTTTGACCGGGCTTTGACCGGACTTCGACCCAACTTTGACCGGACATAGACGGACTTTGACGGGACTTTGACCGGACTTTGATCGGACTTTGACCGGATTTTGACCGGACTTCTTCTGTCGAGCGTCCCGAGACGCACACTTTTTTTTGGATTCATGTCTATGATAATAAAAGCCTTTTGTTTAAACTTTATCTAATTTAACTTTATTAGACCAATTTCTGTAAAGTTGCATATAGTAGATATTTTTTTGAAAAATAAGGCATAAAGAAGTTTCACTTCCTACGTGTGTACACTAGTACACGCACACATTTTTTTTTTTTTTTTTATAATTTCCCTGACTTGCTTACCAAAAAAATTTTACCTTCAATGAAAAGTGTACAATGTATACTATCTGCAAAAAATAGGCTGCCTACCTTTTTCTGGCCACTACTACCTGATTGCCGTCTGCAAACAACTAAACTAAAAAGTGGTAATTGCGCTCATCTAGCTCCTAGCTTTTGCAGGTAGTATACATTGTAAGTTTTCATTGAAGATTCATTTATTTGGTGAGCAAGTCAGTGAAATAATATCTTTTTTTTTTTTTAAATTCGCAAAACCTATCCTTGACCACATTTTTTTAGGAAACCCTATTTGTATGTGTTCAGCAACACCTTTTATACCCTAACATATTATTTTCATCCGGTAAACAGATGGGTGAAGGTCAATGTTCCGCGGGATCTTAGACCAAAATGTAATAACATAACAAAGGATCGACACCCCAGCGGGCTTTATACTATGTGGCGAGTAGGTTATCACATTAAATGATACCACATATACTACATGTCATTCTTTAACAATATACAAAAAATAAATGAAATTCGGTGCGGGGATCGGACCCGCGGCCTCTCGCTTCACAGCTGGGTAATTGCCCGCTGCGCCACGGATGCTTTCAAAATATCAAAATCAAAATGTCAAGCTATACATTGTCTGACCTCGGACCGCGACTCAACGGAACGAGCTGCTATACCGTGTTTTCCCCCATGATTATACTGGTCATTGTACAGTCCGTCCCGCTAACTCATTATTATATTATTGCCAAAAGCTTGTTTTGACTTATAGTACAGCTGCAGGTCGATTAATAAAATAGATCAGTAGTTTAATTAACTTGCACTAGCTACATCAAAAAGTGAAAACAATTCTTTATATAAACACTCCATCTGGATAAAAATTATAACAACACAAAAAGCTCAATAGGGTATTTGACTAGATTTTTTTTATTATTTTAACCAATAAGTTACGTTTCCCGAAATCTATTAATGAAAGAATTATATAAATTAAGTAAAAAATAAATAAGTTACAATCCATTTCAATTTGCTGGAAGGGTTAGTTATCGAATGACGGAAAAAGGATACCCGACATGGCGTATTACGTCACAAGCAAGGTCTCGCCATTAAGGTGCACGCGTGCGAGTGAGATAGTGAGATTTTCCCACTACACGCCCTTTTTTTTTTTTTTTTTTTTTTCTCGCGGGGAAAGCCGTTTATTGCTACCGCCCCACCGGGGGAAGGTGGAACGGTTATGTTGGGTTCTACCGGCCTTACGACCCAGCGAATCGCCCGGGAGAGATGGAAAACATCCGGGCGACCGCTGAGCCGAGTCCCTAACACTATTTACACCCTATGCCGGTAACTACCAACCAAAACCCCGCGGTGGCCTTCTTCGGCGCATGTGGAGCGGTCCCGGGGTCTCCTTGGGAAATCCAAGGATTGCTGCCGGAACCGCCCCTGCGCGGTGCCGCCTAGCGGCCCGTCTCCAATTGGGGGGGCTCAGAAGCCCCCGCACACCGAAGGACGCCCTCGGCGTCAACGGCAGCAACGAGGCCGACCACCCGTGCTGCCGTCCATCTCGGGGTCGCACGTACAAAGGTACTAAATGGGCGCTGCGACAGTCCCCCGCTGCGCGCCCGCGACCCCCGATGGCCCCTATTAGTCGCCTCTTACGACAGGCAGGGGATACCGTGGTGGAATTCTCCAAACGCCCCCATTCCACAGGGCGGGAGACGCCGGTCAGTCGTCCACCCGGCGCCTCCTACGTCTCCCTTGGCGGCGAGCGGGATCGTTTCGCTCACGATCCCGCTCAGCGCTCTCCTTCTGCGAGATGACGCACTCGCAGAAGGAGGCCATCGCACGCCATGACCTCCGGCTGCCGACCATGGCAGCGACCACGGTCGGCAGCGAGAGGTCTACTCCGACGACTGTCCTGAGAGCGCTGCGCTCGTCGTTCCAGGCTGGACACTCCTCGAGAGTGTGTTGAGCCGTGTCCTCGCGGCAGTTGCCACAATGGTGGCACACGGCCGAGTCCTCTTTTCCGGCTATCCGACACAGGTACGAGCCGAAACACCCGTGGCCCGTCAGCACCTGTGTCAGCCGGAATGTTGGCGCACCGTGGCGCCTGTCCAACCACTCCTCGAAGACAGGACGCACTGCCGCGACGGTCCTCAACCCAGCACTCGGGCTTTCCAGCCTGGCATGCCACTCCTCCACGGCGGCTCTGCGGAATCGGGCCGCAATCTCCCTTGGAGCTAACCTATCTCCACGTTCGGACGCCCTCTCCCGCCAGAAAAAAGCTGACGAGAGGTGCCGGGCGTCCAAATTCCAAGGGAAAGTGCCCGCCAACAGGCAGGCCGCCTCGTGGGAGACCGTGCGGTAAGCCCTGATGATCCGCTGCGCCACTAAACGCTGCGGCTTGCGCAGTAGAGCGACGCAGCGGGCGTTCAGGGACCCGGCCCAAACGGGACATCCGTAGAGGGCCATCGACCGCACGACTCCGGCATACAAACTTCGGCAGGAGTTGCCGGGACCTTCCAGGTTCGGCAGCAGGCGTCCAAGAGCACCTGCCGCCCGCACCAGCTTCGGCGACAACTTCTCAAAGTGGGCGCGGAAATTCCACCGGCTATCAAGAACCAGTCCAAGATACTTCATGGTGGAGCCGATGGAAATCCGCACCCCCTCCACAATGATGTGGGCCCCTGAAGGTGGCCCCTTCCGAGGCCCATGGAAACACAGGGCCTCGGTTTTATCCAGGGCCACGGTGAGGCCCAGTCGCCGAATTCTGCCCACCACCTGTTCCGTACCGAACGCGGCGAGCAGACTGGCCTCCTGGAAGGTCCTCGCCGTCGCTGTCACCAGCGTATCGTCCGCGTAGCAGACGACAGCGACGCCTCGAGGATTGGTACCACGGAGCACCCAATCATAGCCGATGTTCCACAGCAGAGGGCCCAGAACTGAGCCCTGTGGAACACCGCAAGCCATTGCTCTCCGGTGCCACCCGTCGGCGCCCGGATACACAACGTACCTATCGGATAGGTACGAGCGCACCAGACGCCGTAAATACGGTGGCACCTCATGGTACCGCAGTGCTTCATTGATGCAAGCCCAGGGCAGCGAATTAAATGCGTTGGCGATGTCAAGAGACACCGCCACGACCAACTTGCCCCGGGCTACTGCATCCTCCGCCTGTGCCTTGACCCGCAAAATCGCGTGAATGGTGGATCGGCCTTGCCGGAACCCGAACTGACAATCCGCCAGGTCCGGCCCGACCCCTCCAAGGTGCTCGACGAGGCGAGCATGCACAATCCGCTCGAATAATTTGCAGACCTCGTCGAGCAACACGATGGGCCGGTAGGCCGATGGCGACTCTGCGGGTCGGCCCTCCTTCTTAAGCAGGACGAGCTTCCCGGTTTTCCAGCGCGACGGGAAGACGCCCTGCTCCAAACAGGCGGAGAAAAGGCCGCGGAGCCTTGCACCCAGGTGCTCGAGGGCTAACACCCAGGCCTTGCCTGGGATACCGTCGAGCCCCGGCGCGGTGTTTTTGCCCCGCAGCCGAACCACTGCCGCCCGCAATTCAGCGGGCGAAACCTCAAGAACAACCCCTGCCGAACTCGACGATGGCGCCGATGGACGTGGCGCCATCGGTGGAGGAGTGACATCCTCTGTGGCCGAGAACAAAGCCGCGACGACCTCTTGGACGAGGTCGCCCCGGAGACTCTGGGTCAGCGGGGGCGCCCACGGGCGACACTTCTTCATCGCCACGTGGTACGGGCGCCCCCACGGATCGCTCTCGATAGTACTCCGGAACTCCCTCTGAGCCGCAGACTTTGCCCTCGCAATCGCCACATGCAGCGCTCTCTTGGCCTCCTTGTAGAGGCCGTGAAGCAGCCGCTCCTGGTCCTCGTCGCCGGGCAGACGAATCCGGCGACGACGGTGCCTGGCGAGACGGCGGCGCGTGGCCACGCATGACGCACGCAACCGCGCGAGCTCCGCCGACCACCAGATCACCTGGCGCTTCTCAGGCAGGCGTCGGACTCGGGGCATGGCTGCGTCGCAGACGTGCGACATCGCCGCCCCGAACCACCCCGCCTCGTCCTCGACCCGTACCGGACGGGCCGGTACGGGGATCCACGCCTGGGCCAGAGCGGCTTCCTTCAGGGCCTCGACGTCGAGGCGCTTAAGCGCCCAACGCGGGCCGTCCGATCGCGGGAAGGTCGGGCCACCACCAGACCGGGTGATGGTGGACGAGGCGACGTCGAACCGAATGTATCGGTGATCCGACAACGTCTCCTCGTCCACCAGGACCCTCCAGTCCCGGACACGGCGGGCAAGTGCTGGGGTGGCGAACGTGATGTCCACCACCGAACCGCCATTGTGCCGCACGCACGTGTCCACCGACCCGCGATTCACGACGGCCAGGCCGGACGAGATCGCCCACTCCTCCAGGGCCTCGCCGCGCACGTCGGTCGCCGACGATCCCCAAGCCAAGGACTTGGCGTTGAAGTCACCGGCGACGAGGACGGGGCGAGGCTGACTGCCTTGCACCACTAGGGCCCCCAGCCGAGTTAGAAAATGCTCGAACTCGGCCAGTGATCTGTTGGGGGAGAAATACACTCCCACAATCCAGACCCCCCCCAACAGAACCGCCACGCAACCCGAACCCTTCGCTACCTTTTCGAAGGGAGGGGAGCCGCCGGCGCCCCGAGTGATGACGGCCACCGAGCCGTCTAGGTCCCCAGCCCAATCATCCCTGGGAGGGACAAAATACGGCTCGGCAACCACAGCCACTTGTATCGACCACTGTGCCAGACTCTGGACAAGCAAGTCCTGTGCCCTGGCACAGTGGTTGATATTCGCCTGGAGGATTCTTTGCGCCATATTAATGGGCGATCTCCATAGGTGCGACGCTGGTTGACGGGTCCGGCTGGGTCACAACCCCGCCGCGCCCACCACGCTTGGAGCGGCGGGGACGGGAGGAGGCGACACAGACCTTGGCGCCAACCTGATGCCCCGCGGGTTTACCTGCAGCTGCGCAGACTGCGCAGTGCGGCTCCGCGGAGCATCCCTTGGCCTTGTGGCCCTCTTGACCGCAGCGGTAGCAGACCCCGCTAGGGTCACACTCCTCGGTGCAGCGCATCCGCACATGCCCATTATAGAGGCAGCGGAAGCACCGCATGGGCCTCGGCTCAAGAAGCCGGACCTGTGCCGCCACCCAGCCAATCAATACGCGACCCGCCTTGCAGACCTTGTCTGCAGCCTTGGCTGGGCATCGCACCCATGCCGAGCCAAGACCGGAACGGTCGGGGCGGATCTCCCCGACCTTAACGACGTCGACTGCACAATCCCCAGCCCTGGCGAGGGCCGTTGCGAGCGTTTCCGGGTCGGCGGACGCATCCAACCCGGACACTCGCAGTTCCGCGGTTTTGAACGGGCGAGAGACGCGAACTTCCCCCTCCAGTTCCGTACCGCGGAACACCTCCCTCACTTTAACGGCGAGGGAGTCAGCCCTCGCCTCCGAGTCCGGCCCGGGTACCTCGTATAGATACCCGCCCGTAGCCATGAGACGAGCCCGCATCTCCGCTATTCCGAGGTCGGCGAGGCGCACATTCCTCTGCACCTCCCGGAGGACCTGGGCATAAGTTACACCACGCGCCAGTCCCTCCGGCGTCACCGTCAAGGTGACGGCCGCCTTGCGGTGCAGCCGGATCTTCGGCTCAGGCCTACGGTGCGGCTGTGGCCGTTGCTGAGGCTGTGCGGGTAGCGCAGCGCTCTTCGCGGGCTGGGGATTTTTCCGCTTCCCCTTTTTCGCCACCGTTGCCCACCCCTCGTCCATGGATGTAGGGGCGGGTGGCAGCGGGCGAGGCTCACGGGGAATCGGAGCCGGAGCCGCGCTCCGCTTCTTCTTTTTCTTCCCCCCCGATTGTGATGATCGCGGGAGAGGAACTGGTGGGGCGGCAGAGGCGGCCGCCTCGGCCGACACAGCCACGATCACAGGGGCGGTCCGGGAAGCAACAGTATGGGCGGGTTTTTTTCCCTTCCCCTGGCCCTTTCCCTTTCCGGACGCCGGTGGATCGGCAACAGAGGGCGAAGCACTGGAGGACCCGCCACAGCCGCGGGAACCACCGAAGGCCCGGCGCGCGGCGTTGGTAGTGGCGGCCACTCAGCCGCCTCCGGCCTAGCCTTATCAGCAGCCAGGGGGGGACGGGGATTGCGTTCCGGGGGCAGCCGCATGTAGACCGCCTCAAAGCGCGCGTCCAGAATATTGAAGAGACGTCGCTGGAATTCAGCGAACGTCTCTCCAGTCGCGCTCTCCGAAACAGCCACCGGCTGCGACTGCCCGAGCGCCCTCACGCTCGCGAGCACCTCCTCCAGGACTTTCGCTTGCGTCGCCTGTGCCGCCTTCAACTTGGCAATTTCGGTCGCCAACGCTGCCTTCTCGGCCTCCAGGCGCACCACCTCTGCGGACCCCGACTCGCCTGCCCTCTCCAACAACTCGTTGGCGGCGAGGTTCAGCCTCCGCTGCTCCGTCCCCTTCAAATTTTTGGACTTCTTGGACACGTCCCTGATAGTCGTAGCCAGCCGAAGGCGCCAGTCTAGTTCTTCGGCTGGCACACCGGCGTCCTCCTTTTGAGCGACCTCGTCCGCCGGAGTAGGACTCGCAGAAACAGCGAGTACCTTTTCCGCCGGCTCGAAGTCGCTGTCGCTCGGGATCGTGGCCGCAGTGCGGTCTCGACATCGGCGACCCCTCTTTGTACGCCTGGTCGCACCACTCGCCCCAGCCTCGGACTCGAGACTCGCGACGGGCGCCGTAACCGCGGCAACATTATCTACGGGCGTTTGCCCCTCCTTTGTCTGCTTCGGGTCGCGAACGACCCCAGGCACAGACAGCCTCTCCACGTCATTGGGTTTAGTTTGAATTAAATCCATAATAAATCCCACGAGTATGGGGGAAATAAATGGTCCGCCCAGGCAGTGCCCCCTGTACCTGGGTAAGCCTAGGCGTAACCCGCTCGGAGTTTCGGCTGGACTCCGGCGGGGGGTCGCACTAAAGACCGAACCTCCCATCGGCCATGCATCCCCTCGCGGTGCGCCGCCGCTTGGGATTCGGGGTAACTTTTTATAGAGGTTTTCTACCTCGCGGCCCGGGCGGTGAAGCCAAGACCCTCGGTCCGGTGAGAGCGCGAGACATGGCCACGGACCTCTCACGGATTACGAGAACGGCGGTGACAGCGGTCTCCCGCTGCCCGCTCGGTGGCGTTTTAGCGCACACCGAGCCCGCCATCTTCCCCGGGACAGAACCCGGAGGTCCTAACAGGTGTCGACGGCCGCCGCAACGCGATACGACCGTCGACCACTCGTTCCACCCACAAACTCTTTTGGCCCAAAGTGGACCAAGAAAGTGACGACGGTCGCCGCGACGCGATACGACCGTCATCCGCCACCTGTTGTCAGGATATCGGCCGTCCGGTCACATGCAAAAAGCATGAACAAGTTGACCGTCCGTTGCCCAGGGTGCACCACGGGGAGGTTTCCTGACTTCGCACCCCTCCCACTACACGCCCACCTTAGCTCATACCAATATATAAAACATAAACTAGAACCTCATTTCTTAACCATTTTTAATTCTGTTTTCGCAAAATAGTTTATTATTAGTATTATTATCCAGTAAATACAAAATAATATATAAAATTAACCATAGTCAAATACCCCATTGTTTTATAATTTTAGTAGAATTACATACCCATATCTGATCCCAGAATGCACAAATAAAAATAAAAAAATAGAAGAGAATTAATCATTTCATAGTGTGGTAGGTAGTGACACTGTGACCAATCTAATGTCAATTTAATTAATCACGAAGTTAAATATTCTCTTTCAACGATAACTTTAAGGTTCTCTATCAATCATAGGGATGATTTTTTTAAACTGTAGGTCTAGTACATACAAGTTTTAATATATTTTTTTCTATACATCGACTGACAGTAGCCACTAGCGGAAACTATGACTAACTAAAATTGGTTGGTGATTAATCTCACATACTAGTAGAATACGAAATTTTGGAATTATTCTTTCCTGTTTTAACCAACTTCTTACAGAGTTAAAACAATAATTTTAGACATCGTCAATAATAATTATACACGGAATAAAAAACTCAACGTATTTTTAACTCGTATCAAAGTTTACATAATTCCCCCGCAAGTTATCCTTATAAAGCGTGCTTCAAATAGATTATTATCTTAAAATATTTGGCTTACCCTTCCTTCAGTAGAACAGGAGCATCTTGTACATTGTTATTCTGAGTATCTGTGCTTGTGGAGATTATTTCTAGGAACTGCTTTATTGCTTGCACCTGTCAATTAAATATTTTTTCATCTATATAGTAATAGCTAACACAATAGTATGTACATAAATTGTATCATATAGGCTGGTTCAGTAATCTTAAACACAACATCCTATAAAATACAATCTCTTAATTACCCCATTGATTTAAGGTCAGCAATGCATCTATGATGCTCCGAGTATTGTGGATACTTACCATCAGGTAACCGACTTGCTCGTTTGCGCGCCTATGATATGAAAACCAAATTATGAATGTCGAGGCGATTGTGCCTGTAAGATTTTTGGTGGGCGCGACCAAGACAAGAGCCAGCGACAGCTACTTTTATCTGTTTAAAATTTCAGAGCTTGAGAGAGATGCATGCCCACGATATATGAAATTACTTGATGCATTATTTCAGTCTGTCGTATAGTGTCGCGTATCACTGTCCTTGTTTCAGGCGCGTACCAAATACTATCTTCACCATGTCCTTGTAATGAGACAGTCGCCAACTTATAGTTGTTATACTCTTTTGTGATCAGTAGGTATATAGGATACTGACATGTCGTGGCGTGCAGAAGCTACGGTACAGTTCGGCCATGTACTCCTCCTTGCATACTTGCTGCGCAGACCGGCTGCTCACCAGGTTGCCCAGAGACTGGATCGTCTTCGAGATCAGCGTCAGCGTGCGGTTTGTTTGAGGATCCTGTACAATACAAAATGTGTACTGGTTTAATATTTTTTATGGCTCGTTGGCAAGAAAGAAAATATTGGTCAAGCGTGAGCTTTACTCGACTAACAGCAATGAGCCATGCTAAGGACAGACAAACCTGGAAAGAAATAATCCAACAGATGCGAAGGAAATTTCAGGACGGACACGACCTTCAGAAATGAAAAGTACGAGAAAGAAAAAAACGATGTTCCAAATTTCATCCAAATATGTTCAGCCGTTACATTACGTATATTAACATATACGTACATTGTAGGGACACACATGTAAAGTAGGTTATGTTTGTGATAGCGTGAAGTATGCGTGAATGCAATATAATATAATATGCTTAGTATCTAGTATTTCTATGTATATTATAGAGGCGGCTGCGCCCGCCAGTAAGTAGTTCTATATACGGAGTCGCGAATAAACCATGCTACTCTACACTCGTGTATAATTGTCCATCCTCACAATAGGTAATAGAACGCCACCCTATTATTATCTAAAGTACACCCTATTATAACAGTAGTAGAAAGGAAGTAAGATAAGTATAGAACTCACAATCTGTTCGGTGGTAAGGTCGAATAGTCTCGGTCCGAGTATGGCGGGCGCGAAGAACCGCAGGAATATGAACCCGGAGACGACCGAGTACCGCACTTCGGCGTTGCGCGGGAAATGTCGCACGGCACACTGGCGCAGCGCGTCGAACAGCCGACACATGGCGGTCGGACACGTCGCGTACGAGGACGTGATGGCACCGAACACCTGCATCACACACAACAACATCATCGTTATACTTTTTGCGGGAAAAGCCACCAGCCCGCTTCGAAAATAAAACATCAATAAATAAAATAAAAAAAAACAAAAAAAAATTGAAAAAAGTAAAAAAAAAAATTAGTCGTTTTTTATATATTATTATACTGTTTTCTCATTCGTACGTTTTCGTACAAACCCTTAAATAGGAAGAAAGATATAAAGGTATAGAGATAGTACGACAAAACGACTCAATATTTATTATGCTTTGGTTTCTGGACTGTCATATTAGATATAGACATATAGAAATAGCACGAGAATACGAGTCGTTGATTTTTTTTCTAATTGTTATGTAAACCGCGCTGGACATTTTTCAAGATTCGTAAAAGATGAATTGTACCAGGTTTTAGCGACATAGTTTCCGTTCATACTGTGTTATATGGAGAATTTACAATGTTTCATACGTGAAAAGTTTACATAAGCAATTCACAATAGCTTATTATGATATTATTTAAACTATTATTTTTTATCAGTTAGTTGTTCACAGCTATAGAGAACGGCCGCGTCGTACAGTTGCTCAAGCTTGTACTCGGGTAAAGTGCTGACGCAGAAATCACGCCGTCGCGACGAGCTGCGCACCGCGGTCGCCGCGATGACCCAGAAATCATTTCTGCAACGCATGCAAAACATCGACAAAACAACTAACAACTGTTAAGGCCAAGCTATATTTATTAACTAAATATGGCAAAAGAGAAAACCACTATCAGTATTAAAACTGAAACGGAACAAGTGTTGTATCAGTTGTACAGCGAAGAAAAAGATCTACGGGAAAAATTGGAATGCTTAGTAAATGAGCTTCAAATAAAAGTCAAGAATCTTCAGCAACAATTAAATAAAGCTAAAGAAGACAAAAATCAAGCCTCTGAGAAACCAGGAGCCAGTAAAGAAGGTATCTCTGAAGTGCAATATGAAACAGACGAAGAGGAACTCGCGAGAGAAACCGAGTGGATACGTCAAGAGAGTAGGAAGAAAAGAAAGCGGAACTCAACACCTTCCCCGTCACAATACGCCGAGCCTAACAAAAATGTCCCGGAGAAGCCAAAGGAAAAGAAGGCACCTCTACCGCCTCCTATTGTTGTAGAAGGTATTAAAAACTACCAGAAACTTTACGACTTTCTCACTACAAGTATACCTAGTGAATCATTTACTATTAAGATGATGAAAGGCGACACGGCTAAAATAAATACCAAAGATGAGCACTCATACAAGGCTACTACAAAGCTCTTAGTAGATAATAACAATCACTGGCACTCGTATGAGAACAAACAGGACAGACCTATTAGAGTGATGGCAAAAAATCTTCACCACACGTATGTACCTGGAAGAATTATTGAAGACCTTAAATCTAAAGGATTTAAAATTATAGAAGCGGTAAATAAACTTAGCTGGAGGACTAAAGAACCTCTCAATATGTTTATGTTATCGTTTCAAAAAGAAGAAGACATAAACAATATTTATAATATCAACTGTATTCTCGGCTGCAAAGTGGAAATTCAGCCAACTAAAACTTCTAAATTGATTCCACAGTGTAAAAAATGTCAAGCGTATGGTCATACTCAAAAATACTGTAGTAAGGAGCCTAGATGCGTCAAATGTACGGGTAAGCATCATACCCGTGACTGCCCGAAACCGGCGGACGCAAAGCCAAAATGTGTTCATTGTGGTGAACCTCACCCTGCCAATTACCGAGGGTGCTTAGTAGCCAAAGAACTCCAAACTATAAAAAGCAAGGCGATGAAGAATAGCACGAATGCTGCTCGAACTCCAGCTACAAATAGAGCCAATAAAACAATTAACTCTCAAAGTGTCAAAAAAGGAGTGTCATATTCACAAATAGTTAAAGCTGGACCGTCGCAAATACAGTTTCAGCAGGCACAATCACAGTATCAGGCTCAGACACAACCAAAACCACAACAGAAACCGGAAGAACATAATATTGAAGACAAAATCAACAAAATTTTTAATTTCATCACTTCATTCGACAATCGTCTGAAAAAACTGGAGCATAGCACCAAAACTGCTATTTTACCTAATCCTAAACAATGATGCTTAAAATCATAGCATGGAACGCCAATGGACTACTTCAACACTTACATGAAATAGAAGTTGTCCTAACTACAGAAAACTACGATGTTTGCCTCATATCAGAATCACACTGCACCAAAGAAACAATTATCAAAATAAAAGGATACAAAGTTTACAACGCCTTACATCCTTATAATACCCCTAGGGGCGGCAGTACTCTCATAATAAAAGACAACATCTGCCACTACGAACAATTAAAGATACAGGATCAAGATATACAAGCTGTGGCGGTCTGTATACAAACAAAACACTATCCTGTAACTATATCAGCCATATACTCACCGCCTAGGTATTCGTTAAAGGCTGAACGCTATATACATGTGTTTGAGCAACTTGGCTCGAGGCTTATACTCGGTGGCGACTTTAATGCGAAAAATACCTTTTGGGGTTCTAGACTTACGACAACCAAAGGTAGAGAATTATTATCAGCTGCTAGAGAAGTCAAATGTGATGTCATATCTACAGGCAAACCTACTTACTGGCCTACGGATACCCAAAAGATTCCAGACTTAATCGATTTCTTCATCGTGAAAAATCTCTCCCTTGATACTCTACATATTGAAGAGGGCTATGACATGAGTTCAGACCATTCGCCGATCATTTTAACTCTATCCAGCCGAATAATTAAAACGGAAAACCATCTCACATTGGCAAATAAATACACTGACTGGGAAAGCTTCAAGATTGATTTAGATTCTGTAATTGATCTAAAAGTTCCTCTTAAAAATCCGGAGCAACTCGAACATGACTTGAGACAGTTTATAGTGAACATTCAACAATGTGCTTGGCGAAATACACCGGTGGTGAAGACTAGAGCCAGAGGCAACTCTTACCCCATAGAAATCAGGGACCTTATAGCTGAAAAAAGGAAACAGAGAAAAAAATGGCAAACAAACAGGTATCCACAAGACAAACAAATTTTTAACACACTCGCTAAAAGGCTCACAAGAGAAATTAAAATCTTCAAAGAAGAATCGATGGATGCTTACCTTCGTGGACTAACTAGCGACCGCACGTCAGATTATTCGCTCTGGAAAGCTACCAGAAACATTAAAAAACCAATTATGCAGGTCCCTCCCATTAAAACACCGAATGGAAGCTGGGCCATAAACAACGAACAAAAGGCAAATATTTTTGCAAACCATCTGGAGCATATATTCAAACCAAATCAAGGTACCGCATTGGACATCAATCTAGACAATATATTGCAAGACGACCAGGCAATAAAATTCGTTACTCCTAGAGAAGTAATACGTGAAATAAAAAGAAATCACCAAAAGAAATCTCCTGGTTATGACCTGATTACAGGAGAAATTCTGAACAACCTTCCGCGCAAAGCAGTAGTTAAACTGACTACTTTGATAAACGCCTCGTTCAAACTCAAATATGTCCCTGACGTCTGGAAATTTGCTGAAGTAATTATGATACTCAAGCCTGGTAAACCTCCTCATGAAGTGAAATCCTACAGGCCAATCTCCTTGTTGCCAATAATGGCCAAATTATATGAAAAAATATTTTTGAAAAGGCTTAAACCTGTCATAGAAGAGCGCAAATTAATCCCCGACCACCAATTTGGGTTTAGGGAAAAACATTCAACTATAGACCAAGTCCACCGGATTACTAATTTAATCGAAAGAGGTCTAGAAGAGAAAAAAGTTTGTTCGACGGTATTCCTGGACGTGGCACAAGCATTTGACAAAGTATGGCACCAAGGCCTCATTTACAAACTAAGAAAAATGCTGCCTAAGCAATTTTCAGACATTTTGGAATCTTATATTTCTGAGAGAATGTTTCGTATAAAACATGAAGATTCTTATTCTGAAATTAAGCCTATAGAAGCTGGAGTACCACAGGGTAGTGTACTAGGTCCGGTCCTGTACTTATTATACACCTGTGATATTCCTAAAATGGAAAACAACGCCATTGCAACTTTCGCAGACGATACAGCAATTATAGCTACGGGTTCGACTCACAAAGAAGCAGTGGAGAAAGTTCAATCAGCTGTTAACGTCATCTCCAACTGGACTGAAAAATGGCGGCTGAAAATAAATGAATCGAAATCTGTGCATGTTGATTTCACAAACAAAAGGCCAAAGTACGAGCCTGTGTTCATAAACGGTAAAACCATACCATATGAAAATACAGCCAAATACCTAGGCATGACTCTGGACGCAAAGCTTCGCTGGAAGGCACACGTCAAAAAGAAACGAGACGAGCTGGAAATTCGCTACAGGAAGATGTATTGGTTACTTGGCAAATACTCCTCGTTGTCAATACACAACAAAGTGCTATTGTACAAACAAGTCCTAATGCCAGTATGGACTTATGGTATTCAGTTGTGGGGATGTACCAAACCAAGCAATATGCAAATAATACAGAGATTCCAGAACAAAGTACTGAGGGGTATAGTAAACGCCCCATGGTACGTAAGAAACGAAGATCTTCATCGGGACCTTAAAGTGGACTTCGTTAGAAACATAGTAAAAAAGTACGCCGAAGCTCATGAACATAGACTTCATCATCATGTGAACGTCGAGGCAATCCAGCTCCTCGACAACACGGACTTAGTGAGAAGACTGAAAAGGACAAAACCTTTCGAGTTAGTGTAATGACCATTTAGTGCAACATAGTGCAGTGAGTGCTAGTGAATAAGAACACGCGAACATTGTGTCTTCCCCTTAATAGAGACAATAAGAAAAGTGTTATTGGACATATTCTTAGCCATAGTCTCTTTAGAAGTTTAGGTTAAATTTAAATAACTTATTAGTCGTAAGGCTAGATTGTTATAAAAATGATGTATTATATTTTAATACGTCATAAAAAAAAAAAAAAAAAAAAAAAAAAAAAATATATTTTTTATGATTATAACTTAAATCTGCCTTTAGTTAAACAGACAGGCAGACTGACAGTAGTCAATACGACGAAAAATACAGTAACCGAGTTTCGTTATTTTGGGCCCGTTATGCTTTGTGTTAGAGGCAGAGGTGGTAGTACATTACCCTCTCGACATAGTCCTTGAGGTTGGCGAGGTTGGCGCCGATGGCGGCGGTGGGTTTGACGCGCGCCGGGTCGATCTCGCACGGGCGCCGCTCGGCGAGCACGGCGGCGAGCGTGGGCCGCAACACAGAGCGTAAGTACGCCGCGCCGCTCAGCCGCATCGCCTCGTCCATCATCTTAGACACGAGCGTGTTGCCGCGGAATATCGTTGTCGCGTCACTGCAACCAACACACGTAACATTCCTTTATTTTTATTAAATGGTCTACAAAACTGGTCTGTTCAATTGAGTTAAAACTGAAATTAAAACACAAAGCCTTAGGTATATGAACAAATGAAATTAATAATAAATAAATACACCCAAGTCACATACATAGTCCTGACCCCACAGTAAGATACGAGTCTTGTGTCGTGGGTATCAGGAACTACGAGAGACTTTCGCTCTCACAACACCCACACCCCGGGACAAATATCTGTGGATCACACAAATGTTTTGTCTCGGTGCGGGGATCGAACCCGCGTCCTATGGTTTCACAGCTACTATTACTACTCGTCATATCATTCCAATTTAACTAGTGAGTTCGATAAGTAGTTGTATCAAAAACAAGGCTACGACTTAAGTGAAACTTCTCTAGCAGGGTCAGCTAGTATACATCCAGTTCTCCCGAGGGGCTTGCGATATGACTTGATGGTTGATTGGGGCGGGTATAGAGGTACATCCTTGTATTACTCTGCCCGCATCGGTCATCCACCTGTCCTGTCGCAGGCCCCTCGATTTCCTTCTTTCCTCTCCGAAGAAGGAAGAAGCATTTATACAGACCGGCATGTCTCTGGTGACCACCGATAAACTCATTGTTTGTCGGTGATCGCTGGTTTTTTGGATTGCACTACGCTTACCATCAGGTGTCGTGCAGTCACTTTGCCGTGCACGGTAAAAAAAAATCTGTGACAGCGGTACTACCCCGGTAGAGCCGGGCCATTTATTATGTAGACAACAGTAACTGTCTACAACATTGGTTTACAACTAGACATAGTTGGTAGATGGACTCACGTTAAAGCCGATATCTCCGCGTCGGCGAGCTCCTTGACTATGGGCACGATGAGATCATGATGTGTGAAGAGCCTCACTAATGGTTGCGCCGCGTCCGTCTTACTGGGCACGATCTCGCCGAGTATGTATACAGCTGACGCCGTTATCGGCTGCAATAATAAACAATAATTTTAATAACACAATAGTACAATTAGAAATATAAAAATAATTGAGGCTGCTAGAACCAGAGTGGCCTAACTGCATTTTGATGACTTTTGACCTATTTGTATTTTCGCCAATTTAAACCACGGCCGAAATGGACTTGTACTGCCATCTTTGTCAAGATGATGTTACCAATTTTAGGCCGGTCTGGTCTTGTAGATTAACATTTTTAAATTACGAAAATACAAATAGGTCAAAAATCATCAAAATGCAGTTAGGCCACTCTGGTTCTAGCAGCCTCAATTATGTGAGTGAAAATGTGTATAGTGTATAGTTGGCTGACCTTCTGGTGCACACTGCGCAGGAACAACTCCTCGAGCCGCCTGTAGTGGTGTATGGGGAAGACGTGGTCGACGGTGTACTGCAGCAGCAGCCGCAGCGAGCCGAGCGTGGCGCTGCCCGCCGCCGACAGCCGCGTGCCCGGCGGGGTCGCGCCGCGGGACAACGCGCCGCCCGCCCGTGACGTCAGGAAGAACCTGCACACCACCACACCACACACTTCATATGAGAACCGTTATACATTTGACGCCGCCCGCCCGTGACGTCAGGAAGAACCTGCACACCACCACAACACACACTTCATATGAGAACCATTATACATTTCACGCCGCCCGCCCGTGACGTCAGGAAGAACCTGCACACCACCACACCACACACTTCATATGAGAACCGTTATACATTTGACGCCGCCCGCCCGTGACGTCAGGAAGAACCTGCACACCACCACAACACACACTTCATATGAGAACCATTATACATTTCACGCCGCCCGCCCGTGACGTCAGGAAGAACCTGCACACCACGAGACCACACACTTCATATGAGAACCGTTATACATTTGACGCCGCCCGCCCGTGACGTCAGGAAGAACCTGCACACCACCACACCACACACTTCATATGAGAACCGTTATACATTTCACGCCGCCCGCCCGTGACGTCAGGAAGAACCTGCACACCACCAGACCACACACTTCATATGAGAACCGTTATACATTTCACGCCGCCCGCCCGGGACGTCAGGAAGAACCTGCACACCACCACACCACACACTTCATATGAGAACCGTTATACATTCCACGCGGCCCGCACGCGACGTCAGGAAGAACCTGCACACCACCACACCGCACACTTCATATGAGAACCGTTATACATTTCACGCCGCCCGCCCGTGACGTCAGGAAGAACCTGCACACCACCAGACCACACACTTCATATGAGAACCGTTATACATTTCACGCCGCCCGCCCGGGACGTCAGGAAGAACCTGCACACCACCACACCACACACTTCATATGAGAACCGTTATACATTCCACGCGGCCCGCACGCGACGTCAGGAAGAACCTGCACACCACCACACCGCACACTTCATATGAGAACCGTTATACATTTCACGCCGCCCGCACGTGACGTCAGGAAGAACCTGCACACCACCAGACCACACACTTCATATGAAAACCATTATACATTTCACGCCGCCCACACGAGACGTCAGGAAGAACCTGCACACCACCAGACGACACACTTCATATGAAAACCATTATACATTCCACGCGGCCCGCACGCGACGTCAGGAAGAACCTGCACACCACCAGACGACACACTTCATATGAAAACCATTATACATTCCACGCCGCCCACACGAGACGTCAGGAAGAACCTGCACACCACCAGACGACACACTTCATATGAAAACCATTATACATTCCACGCGGCCCGCACGCGACGTCAGGAAGAACCTGCACACCACCAGACCACACACTTCACACACACGCACTTCATAGGAAAACCATTATACATTCCACGCGGCCCGCACGCGACGTCAGGAAGAACCTGCACACCACCAGACCACACACTTCATATGAGAACCATTATACATTCCACGCGGCCCGCACGCGACGTCAGGAAGAACCTGCACACCACCAGACCACACACTTCACACACACGCACTTCATAGGAAAACCATTATACATTCCACGCGGCCCGCACGTGACGTCAGGAAGAACCTGCACACCACCAGACCACACACTTCACACACACACTTCATATGAGAACCATTATACATTTGACGCCGCCCGCCCGTGACGTCAGGAAGAACCTGCACACCACCAGACCACACACTTCACACACACACTTCATATGAGAACCATTATACATTCCACGCAGCCCGCACGCGACGTCAGGAAGAACCTGCACACCACCAGACCACACACTTCACACACACGCACTTCATAGGAAAACCATTATACATTCCACGCAGCCCGCACGCGACGTCAGGAAGAACCTGCACACCACCAGACCACACACTTCACACACACACTTCATATGAGAACCATTATACATTTGACGCCGCCCGCCCGTGACGTCAGGAAGAACCTGCACACCACCAGACCACACACTTCACACACACACTTCATATGAGAACCATTATACATTTGACGCCGCCCGCCCGTGACGTCAGGAAGAACCTGCACACCACCAGACCACACACTTCACACACACACTTCATATGAGAACCATTATACATTTGACGCCGCCCGCCCGTGACGTCAGGAAGAACCTGCACACCACCAGACCACACACTTCACACACACGCACTTCATAGGAAAACCATTATACATTCCACGCGGCCCGCACGCGACGTCAGGAAGAACCTGCACACCACCAGACCACACACTTCACACACACGCACTTCATAGGAAAACCATTATACATTCCACGCGGCCCGCACGCGACGTCAGGAAGAACCTGCACACCACCAGACCACACACTTCACACACACACTTCATAGGAAAACCATTATACATTCCACGCGGCCCGCACGTGACGTCAGGAAGAACCTGCACACCACCAGACCACACACTTCATATGAGAACCGTTATACATTTCACGCCGCCCGCACGTGACGTCAGGAAGAACCTGCACACCACCAGACCACACACTTCATATGAAAACCATTATACATTTCACGCCGCCCACACGAGACGTCAGGAAGAACCTGCACACCACCAGACGACACACTTCATATGAAAACCATTATACATTCCACGCGGCCCGCACGCGACGTCAGGAAGAACCTGCACACCACCAGACCACACACTTCACACACACGCACTTCATAGGAAAACCATTATACATTCCACGCGGCCCGCACGCGACGTCAGGAAGAACCTGCACACCACCAGACCACACACTTCACACACACACTTCATATGAGAACCATTATACATTTGACGCCGCCCGCCCGTGACGTCAGGAAGAACCTGCACACCACCAGACCACACACTTCACACACACACTTCATATGAGAACCATTATACATTTGACGCCGCCCGCCCGTGACGTCAGGAAGAACTTGCACACCACCAGACCACACACTTCACACACACACTTCATATGAGAACCATTATACATTTGACGCCGCCCGCCCGTGACGTCAGGAAGAACCTGCACACCACCAGACCACACACTTCACACACACACTTCATATGAGAACCATTATACATTTGACGCCGCCCGCCCGTGACGTCAGGAAGAACCTGCACACCACCAGACCACACACTTCACACACACGCACTTCATAGGAAAACCATTATACATTCCACGCGGCCCGCACGCGACGTCAGGAAGAACCTGCACACCACCAGACCACACACTTCACACACACACTTCATAGGAAAACCATTATACATTCCACGCGGCCCGCACGCGACGTCAGGAAGAACCTGCACACCACCAGACCACACACTTCACACACACGCACTTCATAGGAAAACCATTATACATTCCACGCGGCCCGCACGCGACGTCAGGAAGAACCTGCACACCACCAGACCACACACTTCACACACACGCACTTCATAGGAAAACCATTATACATTCCACGCGGCCCGCACGCGACGTCAGGAAGAACCTGCACACCACCAGACCACACACTTCACACACACACTTCATAGGAAAACCATTATACATTCCACGCGGCCCGCACGTGACGTCAGGAAGAACCTGCACACCACCAGACCACACACTTCACACACACGCACTTCATAGGAAAACCATTATACATTCCACGCGGCCCGCACGTGACGTCAGGAAGAACCTGCACACCACCAGACCACACACTTCACACACACACTTCATATGAGAACCATTATACATTTGACGCCGCCCGCCCGTGACGTCAGGAAGAATCTGCACACCACCAGACCACACACTTCATATGAAAACCATTATTTTGCACGTTCGAGACCAGCCTGCAAGAGCATACACCACTGACTTTTTTAAGTTACGTGTATATTAATTGTTAATTATCGCTTGCTTTAACAGTGAAGGAAATATCGTGAGGAAACCTGCATACCTGAGAACTCGATAAGATTTTTCGAAGGTATGTTAAGTCTGCCAATCCGCATTAGGTCAGCGTCGTGGACTAAGGCCTAATCCCTTTCATTCAGTAGAGGAGGCCCGTGCCCAGCAATGGGACGTATATAATACAGGGCTAGTAAAATCATTTTGCCACAATTCACTGCCTCAGTGACGCAGTTGTATAACCTAAAATTTCATCCACACCACCTCGATGTCCCGCATTCCACAATAACGTGATGTATAAGGCATTTTTTACCCTTTTTTATGTCTCGGGGTGACGAGCGCAGTTCAGTGCCATGCAGTGCTTTGTAATTCAAAGTTCTGTGTGGTGCTTCTGTTTATGGGCAGGCGTGGCGCTTATCATCAGGCGATCGCCTCGCTCGTCTCGTCATTCAATCAAATCAAATAAAAAAAATATTATATCAGATGTTAATAATGAATATTCAAAATAAATCTACTGATATATTATTTAGTATTTTCAATAATATTATGACCAAAAGTAGGCGCGTAGTGGTAACGTCTTGCGATTGCCCGACCTGAGATTTGAATATAGATCCGCATACTAGGTACAATAATGACAATAGAGTCGTGAGGCGATCACACCACAACCGCAGATTACAATGGACGATGCATTTGAGAGTATGTGTCATAAGCAATAGGCATAATGCAGTGTTACATTGTGTTCCGGCTTTAAGGACATTAAAACTTAGTGAAATTACCGGCCATTATGAGACAGTGTTGTAATTGGACATTCCAAGTGGCGTTCCTGTTTATGGGCAAGCGTGGCGTACCATCCAACAAGCCGTCTCGCGATTTGGTTGTACAAAGTAAGACAAATAATAAAAAAAAAATGGTCAGTAACTATACAGTGGAAATTCTCACCAGGCTCGTAAGGGAGAGGGCGCCGGCTGCCGCAGTTGCAACCTCACCTCGCCCAGGAATACAGGCGTGGCCCCGTCGTGCCACACTGACACTCTCGCCTCGCAGGCCACTCCCGCCTGTACACATACGGCACTGTTACACAAGTATTTACGTTATAACATAATATCGTGGCAGAATCAACAAACTCACCGATTGGGAACCGTCCTTGTCCTTGGGGTCCGCCTCCATAACGAGATCAAAACAGAATATTTCATCAAATTGTGGGTTAACAGTCTTCTTTTTGGGTTTAGTACGTCTTTCCACTCTGCGTCCGTTAGAGTACAACAACGTGACGAGAGCGAAGGGGTCACACTGTCCGTTCTTGGTGGTGAGCTCGGAGCACTCGAGCACGCGCAGCCGGATGGTGTCGTGCCCGACGCGTGCGGCGCAGTGCCGCTCGGGGTCCGACCAGTAGTCGACGGCCGACGGCGCCGACGACGTGTCCGATTCGCACATCGTGTGCATGGGCGGCTTCGAGCGCGTCGTCCACTGCGCGCGGTCCTTCAGGCTTTCCGAGCGCGACAGGGACGGCTCCGTCGCGACCGCGCTCAGCAGTTTCTTGCTCGTGGAGCTCGAACACGAGCCGAACCTCATGCTCTCCTTGCAATACTCCGACAGTCTGACGAGGTTGTTCCCTTTGCTTTTCGTCGAGCAGTTGTCCGCGGACGGGTCTGGGTCGGGCGGTTTCGGTTCCATTCGTAACCTCTTCCTGGAGTCCTCGAGGGTGAGTTCGATGTACGCCTTGCCCTGCACCTCGGAGTCCGCGTCGACCGGTCGCAGCGCGAACCAATGGTCCTTGTTGTTATATCTGTGGAGATCTTCTCGTTTGATGGCGACCTTTCCGAGCACTTTGTCCTGCTTGAGATGCTTGTCACGGTCGAACACGTATATGGACAAATACCGAAATCGTCGAGGCACCTCGAATTGGAACTCTTCACCGAAAAATGGACTGCAAACAAAACAATAAACGCATGAGTTGTTAGTTTTAAATTATTTGCTAGGTAACTTTGTACTTGAAGTAATCGTATCTAAAAAGTCAATCAAGCGTTTATACTAGGTATCGAATATTGCAACAGACACAAGATAATTTATTTACATGAACGGTCGCGTGGGGTGCCGCCGCGCTGACATTATTGTCAGTCTCGCCACCCACACTGAACAAATTCATTTATTTAGAAAATAAGACACGAATGAATGATTCTTGAATTATTCTCCGACTGAAAAAAGAAACAAAAATAAACTTATTTGTAGTATCAAAGGAGGCAAGCATTCGGCCCGAACAATAAAATCGTGTCAATTAACTTCATCGCCTCCGAGAAAAGGCTGTAAAATGTATGTAGGTAGAATTAAAACTAAATTGAAAACATCCGAAATAGCAGATAACTCGTAAAACCGCAAGTGTATTACGAATTAGTTAATTACATATTAAACATGAAAGAAGCACTTTATACCACAGTTTAATTCAGAACACGAATTAATTTAAAGGAAATGAGTATTGTTCCGATAATATTGTTCATTAGTTGTAGGTATCTATGTTGATGTTTTCTAGTGCTACATGTTCTGTGAGAAAGTAATCCTACTAATATTATAAACACGAAAGTTTGTAAGTATGGATGGATGGATGGATGTTTGTTACTCATTCACGTAAAAACTACTGAATGGATTTTAATGAAACTTTACAATAATATAGCTTATACATCAGAATAAGACATGGGCTACTATGTTTTTCAAACATCAACCCCTGAAGGGTTTAAAAAGGCGATGAAAGTTTGTATGAAAAATCAAAACCGCTGAACCGATTTCAATGAATTTTGGCACAAATATAGTTGATGACCCAGGGTTAAACATAGGGTATTTTTTCCTTTAAATTTCAACCCCTAAAGGACCTAAATAGGGGACCTAAAAAGTTAGTATGAAAGCTTTTTGATGGCGAAACGAAGTTCGCGGGCACAGCTAGTAAGACATAATATTATTATCCCACATGCGACGGGCTGCGTTAATCTCATCGCTACAAACAATTAATCAATCATGCGTTGTCATTTTGCATAGAGCGGTTGTAATTTGTTAACATAATATGATGAATGGGCATCTGTTTTACGAAGCCATAATATGACACCATTGTTTCCTTCTTTCTACGAATTGCTATAATTAGTGCACGCCGCGGCTTGTGTGTACTGTTTATGCCCATTCGGCAAATAAATTAAGGATGTGTCGCGTCATTATTATAGTGTATCATAATCGATCATTAACTTAAACGAAGGAAAATTTATATGTAAAGAAAATAATTCTTACCTCATAACTATTATTTAATTTTTAAAAATATTAAACCGGCATACCTACAGCAGTGATCGATCGAGCTCTAAACGCTTTCAAATATGCTTATGCAGTGCGCCGTTTCGCAGCAATGTAACGTATAGTGTACCTATGCGTATAATACCTGTAGCTATTTGTAAAGTACGATAATAACTCAATTAAGGGGTTTATTGACTTATGAGTGTGTCGGCGTAAGAAATTCTGGAAGTGAGCAGCAGCCTCGCAGACGCATCCGGCGCCTGTATTTATAAATCGGTGCCGGAACCGCCACTAGCGGGCGCGGGCGCGGGCGCGGGCACGGACGAGGGCGCTATGATAATATTGAAATTATTGTGCGACCGGTTAAAACGCTCACAGTTATTCTTAGACTTGAAATGTTCCATGTTCAATGCGAATCCAGTTAATTATTTATCGTTAAACTTTTAAATTAGGTAGAGATATGTATATCTAAAAATAAATTGATTCAAGGATAAATTAAGTATGTAAGAGAGAGTCGTGATGATTATAATAGATAATGTTTGAAGTTAGCGACTCAAAATGCAAACGACCCGTACGATGTAATAGTTAGTATTGTTTGCCGTGGGTGTATCAAGTCTCACTGATCTAACGCTCGAAAACGCAGAGGTGGATACGTGTTTGAAACTAGTCGGCAGCCAGATTTTCCATTTTAACGTATTGGAAGAGGCGACGTCACCGCTACAAGCATGTGGTTAATCTGATTAACGATACCCATGTGCGGAACGGAAGTTGTACACAGGCCAAGCCGCACTTGACGCGCTTTTTAAATAGGACACCAAGCCACACCCACACTTTGGTACGCGAGCGGCGAACAACGCAAAATAGCGTCGAGGATAAGAATCCAGAACATTGCACTTAAAACTGCCGGTCTTCGGAGGCCGGAGCTCCGTCTCGCGAGCCATTCGGACGCGGCCGATGATCATTTTACGGGCCACCAAGTTCCGGTACCAATTTATCACTTAAAAGCTTCCGCTTCGTATAGCAGCTCTACTCGTATATATACAGATTACAGACGTAGTTTTATGACGTTCGTTTCTTCAAATTGCTCCTGAATATTTTTTATAACTCTGCCGACGGTGCTGCGGGCGGGCTCGTCGACTCATTGCGATTTCGTAGAACATACCGAGTATGTAGATATAAGAATGTCAGCGCGAAAATAATTGGCTATTGAATACATTAATCGACATGTTTCTACAGTTGCGACGAGGCACCTATTATCTCCACCGCATAACGAGTCAATGGATACATAAATGTTATGTAAATTTAGTAATATAAGGTACTGGTTTAGTGGGAGGTTGAACAGAGACGCGAGCACGGCGCAGACCGCAGAGCACACAGTGGCCGCGCTGATAACGTATCACGAGACAAAGAACCCATTAAGTAAACTCGACGAGTGACGTGACATTTCCTTCGATATCCGCCACCGCGTCCTCACCTCTAGGGTCACTAAATCATTATCGCTTCCGTTCATTAACAAACAACAGAGTTCATCATAAATAAATATCAACGAAACGGTCTATTAGCGTTTTCAAGTGTTTCTTGGCACTTATTGTAGAGAAGATATCCTACATCCCATTTCAGAAAAGATTGATTACTTAAAAATATGTACATATTAATTTCGCATTGTAATTTTAGAACACTATCTCAATCGATATAATTACATGAGGATGTGCGACACCGGGGGACACTTAGTAGAAGTTCCCGTAGAGTCACAACTCACGAGTGACCTGTTTCCTGTAATACAAGCGAGCGGTAAAGAGTCGTAAAACATATTCCCACAACTAATAGTAGGGGAGCAAAACTGGCGCGGCGCGGCGCGGTAATTAAATTCATTCATTCATGTAGTGCGGCCGGGGCCGGTGTCGGTGCTCCATTCATTCGGAAAGTAGAATGGCGAGGGGTGGAAGTTGGAGCGGAAGGGCCGTTACGCGCGGGCGCACACGCACCGGAAACGCATCCGGGACGTGGCGCGTCGCACTGCCGCCCTTATTGTGACGAATCACACCATCCCACCAGGACCCCGCCCCCTTCTCCCATTCACACTACTATCCTCTCTCTGTTCCACAGTCCGCTAGGTCCACCATTGACACAGATATGACAAATCGAAAAACCATTTCTTTGTTCGAAATTCGTCTTTAATATCTGACTATCAATCGATCGACGGAAACTGTGTATCGATATTTTAAAGCGTTTTATCTTATTTATAGTACAAACAATTTGAGCTTCGTATACATATTCTAAAAACGGTACTCAAATTGGTACTGTTTTATCATGATTTATTTATTTTGCGACATGCAACATGTTATATTACCCAATGACATTCAGATAAAACATCGCTACTATTGCAAATAGTGAGCTAGTAAATGTGATTACAAGTGCAATTATCAATGCAGGCAATATAAAATTAACAATAAATCGGCTAATTTAATCAAGGAAGGATTTGTGGTTGCAAAACGCACGAACTACGCTGATATTTAGGTAGGAGGGGTTGAAATGTTGTACGCACGCTGAGAATCCGTAAGATTCTGGTTCCAAGTTCGGTGAAAGTAATGGGACTTGCGCCTGTCTGCACTAATGTTGGCCCAGTTAGATTTAGCTAAGAAACTCGTAAACTAAGTTGATTCTAATTATAAAATTCATCTCTTATGGATTTAGGAAGTCACATTTAGTTGGTGAACGGTATTTCTATAGCCTAGTCTGTTCTAGAGTGTTAGGCATGAACTTAGGCATTGTCGATGTCTAGTGCCGACGTGGATTGGGGTCTTGGGATCATAAGAGCCGTGTACTACTTACTGTGTGACTCACAGTTCTAGTGGTGTCGCTGTCGTTTATGGGGAGGCGTGGAACTTATCACCATGTTAACCGTGAAACCGTAGAATTACTCACTATGAAGGTTTTTAGATCATATCAAAGTAGAGCCTTATCTATTAAAAAGCTATTTTTATGTACAATAATATAGAGCGTCCTTGCGATAGGATCCATAACACTAGGCAGTGGGTAATTTCAAACAACCTTGCAAACCTAATTTGGCTATGTAGCATATTGTATTTGCATTGGTATGGTTCGAGTGTTATTGAATTGAAAGCAAAGGCATGGACGATCGAATCATTGTTTATTCAAATAGACGCTATGTGTATTGGTGAAAACACCGGAAGCTACGGTCTCGTAGTACGTACGTATGTGCGATTATGAATATAACACGCGCCTTCGCCACGCATTCAATAATAATTCAAGAAAGTAACGTGTTTAATGTTCTTTTAAACTATGTACAGAAACTACAATGAAAGTGACAGTATTTATAGAAATCAAACTTTAAGAACAACAAAGTTAAGTGAAAAGCTTGATTACAAAAATCATCGACATTCTAAACGGGTATAAACGGGCGTCACATTGTCCAGAATGTTCTATTTTTACAAACAATTTTATGTCAATATTGTGCAGCTTAAGATTACTTTAATTTATTACAATTAGCAAATAAATAGATATTGAAAATGTTCCATGGGCGGTGGTACTTTGTTTGATTTTTATCAACACCTACATCCAATTCAAATGAATGCTAATAAATTCCGCGACTCTAGGGAGTTAGTTACTCAGCTAAGTAAGTACAGAACAGTGAACTGTACTTTATGAGATTATATCAAATTGTGATTGCAACTGACTACAAATACATTTTGTCTTATAAGACAAAATGTATTCTATAGAATAGGTTATGGAAACGGCCGTTCATTCACAAACCGGGCAAACCTTGACCTAATAAATTTGTTTGCCCTCCCTAAATAAAATGTTAGTGAACAGTTTCCAACCGATAACGGCGGAAGTGACGCCTGACACCGGACAAAGGATCCGTTGTTGTGTCAACTCTACGCGGGAACGTGTATTTGAAAAAAGAACATGTTTTAGGGCGCATTGACGTGACACTGATAACTAACACGATGAAATATACATCTAAGTAAATCACGGCTCTGCAAGGTTAGGTTATAATTTTTTACATCCGACAAAAACGAGAGGTGTTCTAATTTTGACCCTTTTGCCATCGAGTGGAGCTATTTGAGTGCAGTTTATTTTATTTGAAAGGTGATTTCATCGAATGATTGTTTGCCTTGTATGAAGAATACTGGTTAACCATTTCGTTCTTACATATATTTTTTTAATTGACATCGGAGGTATTTAATGTGAGCTTATAATATACAAATTGATCTACTGTTTAAAGAATTTTAATAATTGAAATTGACACGCATACATCTCAGCTGAGGCGTAAACTAAACGGATGCGTGCACTATTTCTATGAAATTATTTTGCCAACTATCATTGATAATGTGATGAGAAACAGGACAAAGACAACATCGATTCCTACCAGCAATAGTTGTTGACCATTTACAGTTTCGTTAAAATACTCATCATTAAATATTACGCCGGAAAGGGGAAGCAAGTTTATTTCCGACTTAAAATAGATCTTATCGGAGAAACGAAGCCCAATGACGGTTTCATGTAAGATTTTGATGGGACCATTTGGCAACACCACCCTAGTACTGCGCTGTACTTGGCACCGTGAGACAT
Source organism: Amorpha juglandis (assembly GCA_949126905.1). NCBI lineage: Eukaryota > Metazoa > Arthropoda > Insecta > Lepidoptera > Sphingidae > Amorpha > Amorpha juglandis. The sequence goes on from OX421368.1 coordinate 6,556,253, forward strand.
AACATATTAAGTATCATAAAGGCCAGTAATTTTCTCGCTTTCAATATCCTCAAAACCGGAACAAAACTTGCTACACGCTCCTGCTTGATGACAGAGACTGTCAAAGCGGAGCTCAGTTCGCCTCTCGCATACGAGAGCCCTAACTACCTAGGGCTAGTCGTTTATTAATAATGTTATATTACTTAAGCGTTCTCTCCATGGTGGACGTGCGAAATATTTCTTCCTGGTCGAGCGACAGCACGCAGTATATGTCTCGGTGGCACGCGGTGCCATGGCTGCGACCTGGCAAGTTCTTTGCTTCACCTGAAACAAAACACAACCGTTGTTAATATCATAGTCGCGGTTCCTCGACTTTCCAAGATGACGGAGCTCTACATAAACCCTTATCCAAGGTCCGTAACCAAACCATACCCATATTAGTATAATTGTTTAACATTATGTGCATTTAAATTAATTTAACTTCATACAATAATTATTTTAGACGCATTTATAAACATAATAAGTATTTCTAAGGCATGTGTGGTCTACCGACCCGCATTAGGCCAGCGTGATGGGCTAAGGCTTCATTAATAGAAGAAAGCCATACTCCGCAGTTTGACGTAGAATATAAGACAAGGTGATATAATTATTGATAACTATAATGTATAAAATACCACAAAGCATATTATACTTAATTCAACTCAATGAGACTAGACACTAGGTGCCACATAATGATTATTATTTTTTTATATAGTAATGTGGAATGTGCCTAGGTACCACAAAGATTTCTTGCAATAATTCATAATCGATTGCCAAAGACGGTAATTTTTACATTATACATTTTAATATCTGCGGTGCGAATAAAATATACAGTTTGTTCACCAAAACTTCCGTGTTGCAATTTTTTGAAGACTTCAAAAATCTAGTCTGACGCATATCCTAATAGGGTCTTAAGCTACTGAGATAAGTATTAGTAACCTTAAAGTTACCCTTATCAGTAAGGAGTCAGAAAACAAAACTATTCAAGTCCACCAATGCCCAATATCCATTTTATAATCAAGCGTCAAGTGTCGGGTGATTAGCGATTACGATTGCCGTAATAGAATTACATGTAACAGTGCACCGAGTCAGTCACATCAGCTGCGATGTCTCCGGTTACGTGCTCTATCAAACGCGTCCACTTTCGCAACACTTCATTTACCTTACAATCGCACTGTTTGTATTGGTCTAAGATCCCGCGGAACATTGACCTTCACCCATCTGTTTACCGGATGAAAATAATATTTTATTATTTTAGGGTTACATACCAATAGGGTTGCCTAAAAAAATATGGTCAAGGATAGGTTTTGCGAGCTTAAAAAAAAAAGAAGATATTATTTCACTGACTTGCTCACCAAATAAATGAACCTTCAATGAAAACCTACAATGTATACTACCTGCAAAAGCTAGGATCTAGATGAGCGCAATTACCACTTTTTAGTTACCTGTTTGCACACGGGAACCAGGTAGTAGTGGCCAGAAAAAGGTAGGCAACCTATTTTTTGCAGATAGTATACATTGTACACTTTTCATTGAAGGTAAATTTTTTTTGGTAAGCAAGTCAGGGAAATTATATATTTTTTTTTAATGTTAATTAATCATATCCTTCACCATATTTTTTTAGGCAACCCTATTGGTATGTGTTCAGCAACACATTTTATACCCTAAAATGTTATTTTGATCCAGTAAACAGATGGGTGAAGGTCAATGTTCCGCGGGATCTTAGACCATTACAATCGCACTGATGTATTGTGTCAAACGTCGCAACATTTATGGTCATTTCTCAACCTCACATTATAAAAACACAATATAATTTCCCATCGAGTTTCGTGTACGATTGCGAATTGTAACCTTGAGCAATTCCAATTTCAATATGCGACCGATGCAGCTTTCTAGCCTATATATTTGAAGTGGCGAGAATTGACCAATTTATTTGGTTAAACCTTAACGACGTTAATTATTTCGGCGGTCGGAGGTCTCGTGGGCGAGTCACTCTTACGGACATAACGTTAGAGCTCTGGAAAATAAATGAACAAAATGGATTGTTCCAGATAAACATGAAAGTTATTTCCACAATGCTACCGAGACAGGGTGCGGTTCCTAAATACAAGTTAAGATTCCATATTGACCACAATTTTATTAGAGTTGCCAAGCCTTTAGACAAATTGGACGTTGTCATTCTTTTTCAACGCTTATCGGGCTAGGTTAAACTGATTATCGGCCTTTTAAACTCCTTAGTACGCGAGTTTCATTTCACGGAGTTCCGTCATGTTACCCAAACGTCCAGCACAACTGGCTGAAAATCCCGTTTACTGATTTTAAAAACCCACAACCCTAGCCAACATAAGTCACAAAGGAACCAAACAGCAACTTTAAAAAGAATTGAAAACAACTTTGAATTTCACCATCAGACAACGCGCCAAAATATAAAATTTCACCCACACCACCTCGATGTCCAGCGTTCGACAACAGCGCGATTTTTAAGGCACTTTCTGTCGCCGGTGGTCTTTCCGAACCGTTACTACTTGGGAACCTTCAAGAAGAGAGCATAATATTCCTTCCTGAAAGGCCAGCAACGCATTTGCAAGCCCTCCGGTGTTGCAGGTGTTCATGGGCGGCGGTGATCACTTTCCATCAGGTGAGCCTCCTGCCTGTTTGCCCCCTTTTATCCATAAAAAAACAACTGAACTAGTCCAATTAACGATTAAAGATACAAAAGTACTCATTGTATAATGATTACATTTTCGATCAACTACCATAATAATCCACTTTAAAAGGTGGGAGCATTGGCGAGTTGTGCAACTTGTCGCGACCTCGTCACTCCTCGGATATAGCTGTATACGGAGACCCAAGGTGAGGTCTGAGGTGACCATTGGTCCATAAGCAAGGGTTGCCAGATGTAATATTTATTATGATCCGTACTTTTCCGTTTTTATAACTCAGTAAATTTAATGCGATCTTTTATTAAACTCGCCGTGATCATTATCATTATTATCATCTTCATTATTATTAATATAATCAGTTACGTTATTATAAAAGGCTGTAAGATAGGTACATAGTACATAAATATATACAGGTGTTGAAGAAAGAAAATAATAGGTTATATGTTAACTTTAAACTTAAAATTTCTTCAAAAGTAAGTAACGCTACTTAGATAACGGATTTTAGAAAAATAACACTTATTTTAACCGGTATAAGTGTATTCAGTAAGAAAAAATCATTAAACTGTGACCATTATTGCTGTGAATAGTTTTACTTAAAGTTGGATATTTATAGGATTGAAAGTATGACAATTTTAATTTACTGAACAAAGTATGTATATAAAAAACGCACTACCATTCCATTAGTGACCAGAGTGACGCATATAGGCGTAACAAACATCGTGTTTTCTACTTTTTTTTATCGCAGAGTCCCGGCATCAAACTGTGTGTGACTGTTGGGTGTATTTATTTATTTATTTTATCAAAGCAAACGGGTCATCTGATAGTCATCGATCAACACCTTTCATGAACACCTAAAATACTAAAAGAATCAGGTGCGTTGATAAACATAAAAAAACGAATTAGAAAGGGGGGATATGGGCCTCCAGAAATCTACATTCCTTATAGAGACAAATTACTGGCAGACTTCAAGGATCGTGTACAAATATACGTACGAGGTAGTAATATGACAAAACTATACAACATTCATATATTTTATAGCAACTCCTACGCAATTGTAATTTGTTAAAACCGAGCCCATTACTTGACAATAGGTAAATGAGCTAGATATATCGATGGCGTAATATTAGCCGCTGTCACATACACATGTTCAATTGTTATGAAAACAATTTCCTGGTTATGGAAGTTATACACGTCTCCCAACTGGTTATTTTATTTTTATCACCTGACAGTAAGTAGACTTTTCAGCAAATAATTTCTATACCAAGAAAATCACTTTATTCAGCTATGTACCTCTGGACAAGGTTATGTCAACAAAAAAGCCGTTTTAGGGATGTGGTTATTTGGGAAATGTAAAATCGCTCCAACCGATAAAAATGATATTTACCTTTTATTATTACTATGACCTATTACTTTAGGCCTAAGCACCTCTCATTAATAGAAAAGACCCGTGCCCAGTAGTGAAGTAAATATTACAGGGCTGGCATTATTATAATGTAGATCATATAGTATTAAAAACCTAAATACATAAACAACGTGTAGTATACGATGTAAGTGTTTCACCCCTTGTAGTGCCAATTCCGATTACATTACTATGACATAAATAAAGCAATATCTTTTTTATCAAATGAGTAACATATCGATATTCGGCTTGCAACTTTGGACGACACTAAATGATAAACAGCTGATACGAATGAAGCATTTACTAGGGACACATAGGTACATAATGCAAATAATTTATTGAGATGTGATCGATCTTAATAAATTAGTGGTAAAATTAGCGTGAATTTTAGGATATCTACATTTTCACATTTCTGTAACACGATATATCTGTAATAATATCTATTCTATTATAAAAATGGAATATTACATATGTAATTAGAAAATCCAATGGGGCAGGTAATAGGTACTACAAATAAGTATTGTAATCATTAATAAAGTAGGTGATGGCGGCAGATGACAAGTGATCTCCACCGTCCATAAACGCCTACAATACCCAAAGAATCAAAGGACTTTGAAGAAATGGAGATTGGGAAGGGGTTTTTTACTATAGCTTGTCTTTGGCAATTTTCGTAGGGAAAAGTCAATTAACAGAGGAGGGACGTCATATCTCAAATTTGCTAAAAATAAATTATATATTGTCGTTTCATATGAAATATCTAATTTGAATAATTATAATAATGTAAGTATACAATAGCTTGTTAGCGACTAGCGTGTGATACTGTGACAGAGTCGCACGTAATGTTGACGCGGCTTTCACAATAATTTCCAAACACAAATTACAAAATAACACCATGCGTAATTACTACAAGCCGAGAGTACAGAGGCCACGGTTAGGACGACACAAAGACATCAGCGACCGGTATGTGACTCTCACAAAATTCGTCGTAATTGGATTGAGAGAAACTCGCAAACAAACTGTACATAATTGCTGATGCAAAAACGGTCATCATCATCAACGCGACAGTAATACACACAACAAACTGGATCGTGGGATAGAAACGGGACCTCGTCAATAGTGGCACCCATCGAGGAAACTTGCAAGTACGCGCTCGGTATTTACTCACAATGGTGATCATTAACAATGTTTCCACACGTTCGTGTGCGTAGTGCGATTGTTTCGAAATCGAGAGTACTTTTGTGTTGTACAGACAAAAGCATGGGAATGAAGAAACCGACTGTTTGGTTACAATATCACCGCACGGATCCGACTAGAAACGCGTATTCATTGCATTGAAAAAAAATACAACACCAAAATACAAATTGGATTTATTTGATCATGTACGAGGTGGGATGATTACTAAATATTCAAAGAACAAAATTATCAGTGTGCGAGGAAATTTTGAATTCTCGGAATTACGCACCGCGAACCTCTCATGATTCTCGGGAAATAACAGCTCATGTGATTATATCATTCTGCGTACACGATCATGGGTCAACAGCACCGAACAATAAATTATGATTTATTTATAATGTTACAAATATGCAACATTTTGCATTGTTTTAATTAAAACAGAGCTCTAAAATCTGAAGGCTTTTATAATGCATTTATCCAAGGCAAATTTTGTTCGTCTATAGCTTAAAATGTAAATTCAATGCAACAGAATTATATAAATATTTACATGAAATAACAAGATAAATAAGAAATTATAACAAAACTTTACTTAAAAGATAGATCGTTGCTTACTTTCCTAATCAACATGTAATAATCCTGTAATTAACTTGTAATAATTTCGTCACTTCAAGTACCTACACAAGTTAGATACGACAATGAAGGGATTTGTTAAAAGCAGCTCATTGTACAGCAAATGGGTCTCGCCTACGAAGCCAGGTGCGTGGAGGTGTGCACTGTGGATTGCACCCACACGGCTCATGTCGGCAACAGCGCGACCCACGGTGGACGGCCAGAATGTTCAATAGGTACCTAACGTTTAACGGAAAATTATCTTGTTATCACAGTAATTGTGCAATATTGTTAGACAAGTGAAACCACGTCACGTCCTTGCATATTTGTTCGCTGTTCATTAAAATCTACGTTCAATGTGTATAGTTAGCTATGCGTTTTTGCTTGCGAATATTCTGAACACGAATTGCAAACGCCTTTTGATTCATGAATGGATTGCTTCATATCTGAGAGTACTGACGTTTTACGAATACTCATTATAGGGTAACTCCTAGTAAACAGTCCACATCAACATTAAATTTATCAAAGTAACGGTATTTCATTGAAACTCGTATAATTTACATTATAAACATACCGACACAAGCATGACATTAACTCACCATACTTTAATAAAAACATAAATAGGTATAAGTCGTTGTTTTTGTAATACGTGTATCATTTGTTAATTGATCAGCTGACCGATCATTTATATAGTCTGTAATGTTGATTGCGATTCATAATAGCAGAGCACACGTAACATAGTACATACCTACTCATTCACATTATTTAGTCATTCATGTAGCAGAGCGATCGAAACAGGTATACGTATAAAAGCATTATTATAATCTTATCAATAATGACGATAAGTAGCCAATATATTAGAACGAATTTGTTGAATGTAAATACACGTTTATTGGCAAGTGAGCGAGCGAGCCCACGTGTGAGTGGACAGGGAGGCGGCGCGGCGCGATAACGGTGACGATGACGGCTCACGAGTCACGATAAACGAGCGCATTTTTCATTAACGGAACAGTCAGTTTCCATGAATGGGCGTGCTGAATGGAAAACGCTAGACTTGCCCCATTCACGAGCATACAGAGCACGCAGCAAATAGCGCAGACAACGTCGCTACACGCCCGCGCTGGTCGATATCGGCCGCATGCCGCATGTCTTATAGTTCTGCCTGCCGCGATGCCACACACTGGCTTAAAACTCTAGTCTACACTGACGCGGACTAGTTTCAAACTGAAACTAAACTTCATTCATAACTACTACTATGTAATACATTCTTAAAAACATGTGTATAATATCTGGATTATGCCTTTAGACACTTGGTAAACTTTATTATTAACTACCATAGTGAGGTAGTGAGCCACGTTTGCATTTATACAATGCAACTGTATTATTACATATAATACAATAATTATATTGATATTATTACATACTTAATTTTGTTTGGTGCATAAAAGCTTTATAAAGGCGTGTAAGTTTAAAGCATTTTCTATGATTAAAATTGCCCTCTATGATTTTCTTAAATGTAAATCATAAGTAAATTAATTCTATTAAAATAATATAGTCAATTTACCCTATTAGCTGAGACATTAACAGACTGTATACAAGTATACCTTTAAACGTATATTTTCATTTAATCCTGCCACGGCAAAATGACTACACCTGGACTAAATATAATATTGACCGCCAAGATACATTCCCTGATGAAGATAAAGATGCTGACCTTAAAGGTCGCCAGATTTATACCGACCATTACTGAAGTTACTGAATATAGCTGACCGTCCCCTCATAAATATATGGCGATGAAAACAAACAAAATCAGATATGACAAATACAATCATTGACAAGCAAATAAAACATTTATATTTGTAAGCAGTGATAGCTCTGCGGGGAGTAATACGGACTGTCGGAGACGAAAATTGCATGTTCGAAACCAGACCCAAGTTGACTTTTCTGAGTTACGTGCGTATTAGTTGTTAAGTATAGCTTACTTTTACTGTGAAGGAAACATCGTGAGGAAACCTGCATACCTAAAAAAATCTCCATAACAATTTTTAAAACTGTATGTGAAGTCAACCCGCATTAGGCTAGCGTGGTGGACTAAGGCCTAACCCCTCTCGTTCAGCAGAGGCCTGTGCCTAGCACTGGGACTTGTATAATACAGGGCTATTATTATATGATAATATTTTCATAAAAATTCGTTATAACAAATATATACAAACATACATAGACTCACGCCTTTTTCCCATAGGGGTCGGCAGAGACAACGGACTTCCACCTGATACGATCCTTACACACCTCTTATGCTTCTATATTTACATAAATATATATCTATATAACATAAGTTACGGCCGGCTGGAAGAAATAGATATGAATGCGCTAGGCAAATTTTTCTGGTAGAGTTAATTACATTTTAATTTTAGAACATCATACATATCAATTGAGGAAAACTTTGTCATCAGAGTATTCATTAAAGCGCTGGTCAATGTCATGTTTTGTTTCATAAATAATATTAAAATGGAGTTATTTTATGTTTATCCTATTCCTCAGTTGTGATAATAATGTTAATAACAATATATTGATAATAATACGGTTTCATCTGCACGCCTTTATGGCAGACCTCGCAAAGGTATTTTCGATCGATCTATTTTTTTAATGCAAGATACGATAACTGCACGTCTATGCTGCTAAGCAAAACGGCTTCCGTAAAACTATAAAAAACGACATTTGGATAATATGCCTAGCTGTTTTTTGGCCATTTTCATAAAATCATAATTATAATAATAAACAAAAAAATAATGATATTTACATTTTAATTTAACGTTATACATTGTTAGAAAATATAACATAAAAATGTCAGTCATAAACATAAATCGAATTTTAATAAAAATACAATAAAATATTAACATGCGCAGCCACAACCTTTGAAATGCAAATCAAGTTGCTTGAATCAAATAGGCAAAACAAATAATAATATTATAATATTATTATTCAATTAACAACATCCCTTTAAGTATTAACGTGTAGTATGTGAAATGATTAAAACAAATGAGCCTCGGCCATGACTCAATTTGCCGTAACCAATAGACATACATTAAAATAAACTTTTACAAGATCTCCCATAACCCATGATGTAGTTTATTCACACTTCATTACATTACACTTCAATAAAGCGAATGTCTACCTATACACAAAGAGTGGGACAGCGCGCACGCAATGTGAAAAAACATGCGAATATTAGTCGCAAAATATGCGAAGTATGAAAACAAAAACTTTTTTTTATCTGGGCACGACAAAGTGACTGCTCTATACCTGATGGTACGCGTAGTGCAGTCCAAGAAACTAGCGACCACAGGCAAACAATGAGTTTATCGGTGGTCACCAGAACCATGCCAGCCTGTATAATGCTTCTTCCCTCTTCGGAGAGGGCCTTATATCCGCCCCAATCGACTATCAAGTCATGTAAGCCCCTCGGAAGAACCGGATATACACTGGCTGATCCTGGAACGCGATCAACACAAGGTGTGTGGGTCACTATGGCAGGTTTTAACACCATGTGTACGGTGGTCGCTATCCGGGCGGATATGAATATCCTACCACCAGCAAATCTGCGCATATTTCAATGAATGGAGACAATGTTTAAGATTTAAAAAAAAACTCTCTGCATATTATAGTCCACAAGGCGTATCACAGGCATAACGGGATCATTTTCCCGAACTGCTAGGGGGACAGCAGTATCTGCCTGAAGTCACCCTAGTATTTTATGTATAACTGCACCTAAAGAGCCCTTTGTGGCCTACTTGCACAATAAACGTTTTGACTTTTATTTGGATAATTGTTTGGTTGCCTACTATTGCCGGAACAATAAAATGGGCGGTTCTAATTTTTAGGTTGCTGGTACTGCGCCCAAGTATATCTAACACATAAATTGACTAATATTATTTATGTATCTATAGAGATGTTTCTTAAGAATTTTTGACTGAAACAAATGTTTCAGATAGATTGGACAATTTGCCTGAGACATTTATCTTAGAAAGAAAGAAACATTTATTGCTGGCACTATACATATATAAACTTATAACAAAAAATGACATATAAAAAAGAAAATAAAAATCTTCATACAGACTTTCGAAACTCATATTAAGAAATCCCGGACTTTAGGTAAGGATCGTTAGCTTAAACATATTCTTAATAAATGAGGAAAACATTTAATAATAGAATAAAGCCTCTACTTTTGTTGCAGAGTTGATGTGTAATGAGCGCGAGTGAAGAGAACAAGTAGCGAGGGGGTCGTGGGTCACGCCCCGGAAGACATACTGCTGTCTTATCGAACCAGACACTGCAATATCTTCGATTTATGTGCGTGCGTAGACAATAACACTAATCAATCATTCACACTTATCAGCTGCCTAATTTAAAAAACTAGGTGCACTGACAACTTTACATACATGTTTTTCATAGTCATTACAAAAAACCACAAGAGGGCCAATTCATAAGTTCATATAATTAATACAGAACAGAGAGAGCCCATTACCATACCGGGTACAATTTCAGACTCCAGGCAGTTACTGAACATTTCATGATTGAAAGCCCAATATCACTTTTACCCAACCCGGGGATTGAACCTGAACATCTCTCTGAACCAAACTCATATTTCCTACAAACACAAATTTTGGAAGACATAGGGCTTTACTCAATAAATATTAAATATTGATTTTTCTGAATATTTTAGCTAATAAACATTGAATTACTTCAGTTTATCAATATGTGTACCTAACTTTTTAAATGTGTGTCGCTTGCTTCTAATGTCATAGCTATTGGTTGATATACATTTGTTTGATAATTTCGATCCTTGAGTATTAACAGTCCTTTTCTTCCCATTATCTCTCTGTACAATAATCTTAGTAGGGCCCCTGAATTCCTCATCACCCTATTAAAATAGGTAAATACAAATAACTTTTATATGCTCGTAAAATCATATATGACTCTTTGCAGATGTATAACAAAGACAATGTAATACTTGGTTTTACAAACAAAATTATAAAAGTTTCATTTTTTATGACTGATCTATATAGGTGTACTAAAATAAATATGAAAGCATTGAATTTTTCACTGACTTCAAATAAGTATGAGGTTCTCAATTTGGAGCATTTTTTAGTTAATTGTTATTTGTGTTGTTCTTACAATTTGTATTATGTATGTAGTATTATACCCATTGAAAATATAATTTAATATGTACTTTAATAAATGTATATAATTTAAGTATTCTTTGTACTATAACTTTAATGACTAATATTTTTATTGAATATTGACAAGATTGTAAATTAATTGTAACTTGCTTATTTAAGTCATAATCATAAAGTTCTAAAACATAATGATTGATTAGTCACTACATGTAAATAGAAAGTTTTTGTATAGGTACTGGAATTCTTTGAAACATTGAACATTTGATTCTGACGTTACTTTAAATGCAATGTTAAGTATGATGTGCTTTTACTCCTCCACTAAATAACTATATCATCTATTTTTTTCATGATCCTGAACACTTCATATGGTTTAAATATTTTGAATGTTACTTTGAAGGCAATATTCTTTATTTATAATTAGATATTTTTTAAAAAACATAACAATCAACACTGAGTATTGTAGACTGTAAATGTCTACACATTACGAATGGGTCAGATAATATAGCTGTTCGACACTGAACTGTGACCAGCATGTCGTCGACAAAATAATGTTTATTGATATTAGTTGGGATTAAACAGCTGCTAATATAAATATTTATCAATATAATTATCACAATGAGTTACACAATGAAAGTAAACAGAAATATCTAATCTAATATGATCTAGGCACGATATTCATTGTGTTCACGGCTATACAGTTTCATTCATAAACTGTACGAACTGTCAAAACATTACGAGATAAAAACAAAGAATTAGTCAATTGGACGCACCATCAACACTTCTCATTCATTCCGACACATGTACGCATACTGCTTACCATGCCTAACTTAGCTTCTTTAGATGATATTCATTCACATCCAGCCCTTAAAAGTTTAGACCTTAAAATCTACCACCTGTTTACCACGACTGACAACAACATCCTCTAACCATCCACCTAATTGTACACTTGGACAGAATTAAAATATCAATGTGAATCGTCGACATCATGTTGTAAATGTTCACTTAGTTAATGAGAATGCACGTTACGTACCGATCTTTATTTTCAATCTTTCCTCAACTCGCACTTTACGCGTATCGTCCGCCATGTTAAATCCATAACTGTTTATCTCTTTCATCCGCTGTTATCTCTTTCGGAACGAGCCCGTTCGGCCGGCTTGTCCCGCCACTTCCGGAGTGTCGTAATGTTCTACTTGAGCCTGTATGCGACTTGAGTCGTTGATTGAAATCCACACACATTAATCATTCCATGTATACACATCTCCATCGACGTAATAACTAAATATTTTCACATTGGATGTCTAAAAGGCTCGGACATACATTGCGCATGTGCTCGGCACTTGCACTTTACTATCAATGAATTTATTGCACTTTGAGCGAAAACGGTAGGAACTGTTCTTTTTTATGATGTATTTTCCAAGATTACTTTTATCTCACAAGTTATAACTGATACAGATTACACAACACATGATACCGAAAATGTTTTGAAAACTTAATTTCTGAATGAATAAAAAGCATGAATGGGCAATTACGTCACGTCAAGATGTTGCGCCTGCGCGGCCACGGATGTCGTTTGTTCAATCGAATTCGGAATTCTTGAGAGAGGATGGCAACACCTAATGATCTTTTTTAAATTGGCAACATTTATCTTTAGAAGTATAGATTAAATTATTAAATGCTGCTCAGAAAAATAAAATTTAAATCGCAAAATGATATAAAACTCATTTTTTTTAAATTACATAAAGCGTTGACAAACGAGCGTATGCTTTACAGACTTTATTGCTAATTTGAGGTTGCTGGGTTTGTCATGTACATAGGGTGCATCCACACTCTCTAGGAGGCGAGATGCGGACACAAAATGCAGAGCCAAGGTTAGATTTAATTTAACCAGAATTTCTGTTACTAATCGGTGTTGATGGAGTCGTGTGTCGACTAGCGGATGATAATTAATGTACAAGTACACAAAGAATACACTATCGACCTCTCCGTAGATTAAATTCCTTGGTATATATAGATATATTGTGCGTAATAGCATTTCAACCCAGATCAAATATTGTAATTTATTTTTGATTTTGCGCGACCGGGTTGTTACCACTATCTCACAGAAAATCGACATAAATTAGCGGCTTGCTGCTGCGTTTCGTACGGTGAGTGAGATATCCGCGAGAAGGATATATGTAAGTAATACACGTCTTTTCCATGGTTCTTCTTCTTTTTAATTTATGGCTTCGCATTATTATGTATTTCGCCAATGACAAGTATATAATTTATTCTCAAGTCTTCACAAGAACAATGAAATATCGGTGTGGAAGTTTTCAAGGTCTTGTTGGAGTTTTGGTGTGAATTCCTTCCAATACAATGCTTAATTCACTTATTTCAATGTTTCCATACACTGTTCATCAACGTCAATGTTTATGCACAAATTCACACCACTTTTATACAACAAACACAACTTTAGACTAGTTTTGGAAATAAATTAAAATAAGCGATGAAGCACACTGCACAACTCCTCTTTTCCATGGTTATGCCAAGTCTTTAATAGTCTAATAATATAATTAAATATTCATTACACTTTATGGGGAAATAATGTTATCATTATGGAAAAGAATATAAACAGCGTTGCCATTTTAGCGATTTTATCACTAGATTTAGTGACTTTTTGGGGTATGACAGTGATTTTTTGAAAAATAAATCGCTAAAACAATATTTAGTGATATTTGGTGATTCTCGAAAAATTGAGAAGTTAAACGAATTATTCTTTAAAAACCAAATAAATCTAATGAAACTGATCCATCTCGGCCTTCTATACACGAATGTAGCAAAAAAAAAAACAACATCAAATAAGTACCAGAATAAGTATTGGATGTTGTTTTTTTTTTTTTAGCTAATCGATATAATTTTTGTAAATTATTATTTTCGCAATTACATTATTTTGTTACACTTATCGTGTAAATTCCTTTTAAATTATTTAGTGATTTCTAGCGTTTTTTTTAAGTTCCAAATAACCCGGTATCTAGTGAGTTTTGAGACCAAATCTAGTGATTTTTTTTCGGCGAGTTCATCATCATAGCATCACTGAATATAAATGAACACAGGAAAGTCTGAAACTTGATTTGGCAACCCTTGTTACATTGGGCGCAGAAATTGACATTAATTATTTTATGTTTTTTTTTTTTTTAATTTTATGAAAGATAATTATATTTGTTTCGTGGAATAAAAATATTAATTTTGCTGAGGCGTTAATTAAAAACAAGGAAATTGGAGTATATTTTTTAATGGGTTGCTAGAATAAAGATTTGATAAATAATCCCGTGATGGAACAACACCGGCAGAGCTGTTATTGATTTTTAATCGTTCGAACCTATTTACTACTTGCATACGTACATAGGGGTTGTTTTGAATGGGCGTTATAGTACCAAGGTGTTGTTTTGTAAAGTATTATCCATAATGACTGACACGTACGCTCACGGCGATAGTAGGCTGATATACACAGAGACCAATCTACCAGGACCCTCAGAAGATAATATAGAGTACAGAGAATTAATTAACACTTTTAATTCAAGACTCACTGATTACTGTACGTGTGCTGGTCTCTGCACATATCCAACATGCAAATGCTTGGAGAAGTCGGACGGTCCTAACTACAACATGTATGTGGCACATGAAGAGCCTAAATTACTTCTAAATTCCAATAAGAACATAAATCTAATTATTGAGTGCAATAATGAATGTTATTGTTTAACCACTAACTGTGGTAATCGTCTTGTTCAAGTAGGCCCTGTTAATGGGTTAGTCGTTAAAACTTGTGACATTGATTTGAAAGGATTGGGTCTATTCACATCATTTTACATCCGTAAGGGTACATTCATATGTGAATATGCTGGGGAGTTGCTAACAAAATCTCAAGCTATTACACGCAATAAAATAAACCAGCTGAAAGGTGGAATGAATTATGTTTTCTGCTTGAATGAGCATTGTAATGGGACTGTGGTGCAAACATTTGTTGATCCAGGCCATTTTGGCAACATTGGCCGTTATATAAATCACAGTTGTGATCCAAACTGTCACATAATACCTGTGAGACATGATTCACCAATACCGAAGCTAGCTATTTTTGCTTGCCGTGACATAGAACCAGATAAAGAGATAACATTTAATTATGGCTCATTTATAGATGATAATTTAGAACCAACTGATTCTAATGTTAACAGAAAGAAATGTTTGTGTAGGAGCAAAAATTGTGCTGGTTATATGCCATATGATAAATATTAAAAAAATATTAATATATGATAATATTTAATGTGTATTTAGATGTGATTAAATGAATTATTGTGAATGTGCCAAAGAGCTGTTATTTGTTTTATCTTATCACATTCTTCTGTTCAAAATTTTTAAATATTATTTTTAATCACTTATTTTGAAACGTTATATATAATCTTTCTAGTGCTAACTATTGGATTATTAATAATTGTAGTTTAAAGTTCATATCAAAAGGAAAGTTCATATTTTGAAGGAATGGTTATAAATTATTAAGTAAAAAAAAATATATATAATTATTCCTTAAAGTATGTATGAAAGTGTAATTTAATGCTATGTGTATACAGGGTTATTTTTAAAACACTGACAACCTCGCAGGGCCATATAGCTGACCCCATACGGAGCAACTTTTGTTCTACGAGTTTGGATATAACTCAATATATAAAAAAAAAAATGATTTTACAAGTTTTTGTTGTGTCGTGTTTTTCTTCGTAGACTGCGGCGCGGCGCGGCGCGCGGTGAGCTGCTCGGGAGTTCAAGGTCATAGGCGCTAGCCCGCTTCCCCACGCTTCGCGTGTTTGTTTACGTAATCTGCGATGCGCGTTGTAACATACAAGACGGAAATTAAATGAATACTTATTTTTGTATGAAAATAAAATCGTAACAAATTATGAAAAGTCGTAGAACAAAAGTAGTAGCAAATGACCTTGGGAATCTACTCCTGCGAGGTTGTCAGTGTTTTAAAAATAACCCTGTATAGTTGAGTACATACAATGAAAAAATCTTGGACTCAAATATAGGATACTTTTGGTAGTGGGGTCATATATCACATATCAGGAGATAATATTTTTACAGTGGAGAATATTGCGTGCACCTATTTATTATCTTTATAAAAAAAAATTTTGTCATGTTGTTTGTCCGCTATGAGCTCTTAAACTACTGAACTGATTTTAATCAAATTTTGCAAACTGTGTGTAGTTGATCCAACTTGAGAGATATATTTTAGTTATATAGTTTATGTCTCAATTTATAGTCTCAATATTTTTTTTATTGCAAATTATTAGTTATAATTATCTACGAGTTCCACAAGATTCTAACAGATGGCGGTGTAAGGTAATTTATCGGCTGGATTGAGTAAGTATTCAATAGATAGCGCATACTGTATTGAATAGTTGACTACAATATAATTTAACATATACTTTAGCCAGAGCAACGCATGGCCTGACTTACTTTGTTGTTGTTATTTTGAGTGGTGTTGCTATTGTTTAAGGGCAGGCGTGGCGCTTACCACTAGCGACCTGTTCGTTTTGTCATTCAAGCTAATAAAAAAGGTACGATGACACGATTAGTGTCAACGATTATTATTATGTGTCTACATTCACGTGCAAGGCACGGGCACGTTTTTTTAACTAATAGATATTTTTGCTTCCTTTGAGTAATTACATAGTTTTGTCGCCACTGGTACACAGATATAATTGAATTTCCCATTGCACACATATTCCCCCAAACAGAAGTTTGTAAGTACTGTTGTGTTCTAGTTAGAAGGACTTTGAGAATTAAAGGTGTTAAATAGCTGGTCTTGTTGATTCCGTCCTTTAGCTGAGATTATCCCGCCCACACACCCGCCACTGTCCCTGTTTTCCAATTACAGCACTAGAGCGCATTATGCGGCATAATGCTCAACGTTGAATGTTTCAACTACAGCAACGCTTCGCACAATCAAGCACTCTCAAAAGTACTGCTTTCGGGTGATACATGCATTCGATACCAACTCATTAACAGAAAATTAACAAGTGTTTTTTCTTTAAGTTGGCATTGATCGAAATTTTATTTATATTATGGTTAGTAATTAATATTGTTTATTGTTGAGATTTTTTTTTAAGCTTTCGTCTTATCGTAGTGTTTTCGAAATATTCAAAAGTTAATTCAGACCCTGTTAAAAAGTAAATGTAAGGATGGATGAAGGTATAAACATTGACTATTTATATTTTTATTCTCAACACTGAATTTAGCGCACTCTGCTGGTGCACTAGAAAACTAATTCACGTTCCAATTAGCAATGAGCACACTTCGGCATTGTGCGCCACTGAGTCGCATTATGCTCTGTAATTGGAAAACAAGGATTAATTGTCTACTTCGCTCCAAAGCAAAGCGGGAGACAAAATAATGAATTGAGGAGGTATTAACCTCAAGTGTAAGGGCATGTTTGGCGCTCCTGTTGGAGTCGTTTTTAATGCTCCTATAATCAGCCCAGCGAGCCTTTGTATTTAGGCTAATTTCTTATAGTTTGTCTTGATGGTCGCCCTGTTGCACCATACTAAGGCTCCGTAGAGTAATCTTGGGTATATGATAGCCTTGTATATCCAATGAGTTATTCATCAGCAGAGCGTTCCTGATGCTCGCCGAGTTGGCCGTGCCACGTTGTCGTAGTTGCATAATGCCTTCAGGATTCATAGGTACGTACTTTTTTCAGATACCGTCCATTCATGAGTACAATTTCTTCAATGTTGACTGCGGACGTCAATTTAAAACAAAATATCCGTTGTCGTTTTGGGCTGCGTTTACTGTAATAGTGGGTGCTTGAATCACTATCCGAATACTGTAGTTTCATCAAGATGCTCCCTCGGGTTTCTTTTGTCGGCGTAAGCGTCTCGAACTTCTTAGAACCATTATTTTCTGCACTTTTTCTGCCATTTCTGATATAAACAATAGTAGATTAAGATGGGTATGGCAAAGGTAATTAAATCGCCGTTGTACATGGGCTTTACTTATAAACTTTCATAAGCAAAGATTAGTTGAAACGTTACACACTGTTTTCGTCTCTTTCTAGCCACTTTATAAACCGTGTTGACAAAAAAAGACAAATGTTTAACCTTCACGATGTTCATCGTGTGCTAATATTCCCTGTTTTCCAATTACAGCACTAGAGCGCATTATGCGGCATAATGCTCAACGTTGAATGTTTCAACTACAGCAACGCTACGCACAATCGAGCACTCTCAAAAGCACTGCTTTCGGGTGATACATGCAATCGATACCAACTCAGTAACAGAAAATTAACAAGTGTTTTTTCGTCATTGTGCGCCACTGAGTCGCATTATGCTCTGTAATTGGAAAACAGGGATTGTTCAGGGACTTATTTATGCATTTAAATTTTAAAGTGTATGTATATATAGAATTTTAAAAACTCTGAAGATGTCTATCGACAATTAGTTCTAACTATACCAAATCGATCTTTCTCACAACATATTCTCTATAGTAAGTATTCTGCGTTTTTAATTTTGCGCCGAGGCCGCGAGGGTACGATGTATGCGGGACGCTAACTGCATTCGCCGCAGCCTTGGCGGAGGTCAGTCCTTTCAGAGTTGCCACTCGTCCTAATTTCGCAGGGTTTAGTCTCATTTATGTGCGTATGTGAAGCGCCCGGAAAGGACTTTTAAAAATATCCCCGTAAATTATTCAAATCTGTCTATCTGTTCAAATTAGAAATGTTAGTATCTGTTTCTAAATAAATACAAAAAAACCGGGTGTGGACACGACACTTTAGCTATCCAGTGGTATAATTTAATTTTGGATGTAGAGGATAGATTCGATATGAATGATATGATATGAGTGGTAGAGCCACGCTGTAGACAGTTTTGTCTACAGCATGATTGGGTCGGCTCAACCGGGTCATTACCACTGTCTCACAGAAAACCGACGTAAAGTAGCGGCTTGCTGCTGCGTTTCGTACGGTGAGTGAGATATCCGGAGGCCCAAATACCCCTCCCCTTCCCAATCCCTAATTATCCCTTTCCTTTAAGGTCGGCAACGCGCCCATAATTCTTCTGATATTGTGGGCATATATGGGCGGTGGAGATCACTTACCATCAGGTGATCCACTTGCTCGTTAGCCGATCACTGCCATAAAAAAAAAGTGTGCGTCCCGGGACGCTTGACAGAAGTGATAACTTAAACTAATGTGGGTAAAAGTGAGAGTGGAGGAGCCTGCCTACTGCTACAGTATGCGTGAGAGAAAGGGAAGCCAGACAGAGTGGCGCTGTAAAGCGTTACGTTACGGCGCCACTCTGTCTGGCTTCCCTTAACGCGTTACGTTACGAAGTCCGGTCAAAGCCATGTCAAAGTCGTGTCAAAGTCGTGTTAAAGTCGTGTCAAAGTCGTGTCAAAGCCGTGTCAAAGTCGTGTCAAAATCGTGTCAAAGCCGTGTCAAAGTCGTGTCAAAGTCGTGTCAAAGCCGTGTCAAAGCCGTGTCAAAGCCGTGTCAAAGTCGTGTCAAAGCCGTGTCAAAGCCGTGTCAAAGTCGTGTCGAAGTCGTGTCAAAGCCGTGTCAAAGTCGTGTCAAAGTCTTATGAAAGTCCGGTCCAAGTCGACTGCTCACTGTGTGGCGCCACCTGGGACTTCAAAATTATCGATGTTCCAGGGAGGTCGGCTAACGCTGGCTTGGCGATGGACCGCTCGCGTTACGGAACGTTTCAGTTTACCCTCCCATAAGAAGTTATCACTTCAAAAAGCTACAACGCCCAACTCTATCCCACGATTTTGTTATCATTATCTTTTTGGATTGCCCCCTATGGTAGCAAATTTTAAGACGTATTCACGTCAAAACAAGGGTAGGCATATTACTTAGTGAAATGTACGGTTCACTTCAGTCTTTTGTCCATTTTGTCCGACTTGTCGCGAGCAAATTACCTGCTGTCAGAAAGGCCTGGGCTTGTATAGTTAGTCCTTAAATATGAGGATAGGTTAATTAATGGCCGATTTCAATAAACGATCTTATATTGAGTCTCCCGATCGATCTCAAAATGGGCCAATATGAATTGAAAGGCATGCGAACAAATTACTTAGTTTGGTTGGTCAATTTTCGCGATCGATCTGGAGAATTTGTAATTAAATACAAGATCGTTTATTGAAATCGGCCAAAGCCTAACAAAAAACAAATTATTATTATTTAAAAAATCCGGGAATTCCGGATTTTGCCCCTTTTAATCAAACACGTCTTACCGATTACACGAACCGATTTGGCGAAGTTTAACACACAGTTGGAGCACGAGCCGGTATAAGCAGCGTAGGTCCTATTTCTTTTATCCCAGAAAAAGACAGGGCGAAGGCACGAGCAACAACTAGGTTTCTAATAAAACCAAAAAGTCACGATCGATCCGAGCGTCGCACAAAAAAAAGGCGCGTAGTAGGTCTATATATATGTTTATATAGGTATATAAAAATTTCGTGTCACCTTATTATACAAACTACTGAACCAAATAGAATCAAATTTTGTAAACTGTGCAGTTTGATCCAAGTTGAGAGATAGGATACTTTATATTTCAATTTATAGTCGCAAGTAGAAGAAGACCGCGTAATGTCCTCACCGATCCAGACGATGTGACCCCTCTGGCCATCCGACGGATGGAGGAACTCAGACAACATTTACACTCCACAAGACCGTCATACCGTCCTCGCCGCGTCCCCCCAAAACTCCGACCCTAGTACCGGCCCGCGAGCCGATAATGACCAGAAGTTATTAAATCCCCCAATCCAATAATCGTAGATGTCTCTACCTACCCCAGTAAACGTCTTGAGTCGAGGTTCGTACCCCACAGGGGGTGCCCTCAGTGAGGTCGCTTAAATGTTGAGAGCGCCTAAAGCGCTCACCCAAAAGTACGGTGAAGCTGTAAACAGGCGACTCGCGTCAGGCTAACAGCATAAAGTAAATCAGCAAAAAAAAGACAGGCGCGGTTCGCATTGCGCACCTTACGGACCTTAGTAACAATCGTTATTACAGTAGCCTGCTTTCAATGTGGCTGACCGTTACCGTACTAGCAATACCGTCGTAGTTAATCATACTGAGCGTATATACCAGTGCAAGTAAAGTAAGGCCTAAAATTGGCTAATCCCGACACGAGTTTATTCTCTGTGAATAGAATCTTTTTTTTATCCGTATGGTAAGCGTGGTGCAGTCCAAAAAAAACTAGCCAAGACAGGCGGATGACCGATGCAGGCACAGTGATACAAGTATGTACCCCTATACCCGCCCCAACCAACCACCAAATCATGTTGCAAGCCTCTCGGAAGAACCGGATATACACTAGCTGATCCTGGAACGCGATCCACACAAGGTGTGTGGATTACTATGGCAGGTTTTAGCGGTGTGTACGGTGGTCGCTATCCGGGCGGATATGAAAATCGTACAAATAGCAAAAAATAATAATGTTATTTATGTGCCTCTTATTTAAAGGTCATCTCGATTTCTTGAAATTGGCTCTCCATTTCCAATAATATATATAAGCTACAAGTTGTTTACAAAGAATATCAGAAGACATTGATAACACAGGTCAACACAAATAACACAGGTCGATAAGTTGGGCAAAAATAATATGGCCTGAAAAAGTTTCCTTTCGTATTCAGGATAACGGCTGATCAATATTTTAACAAATCCATTGTATAATTTTTTATTTAAAAATAACCCGAAACAAATGTGTATGCATACACATATACCACATGGTATATGTGTATGCATACACATACCACATGGTATATGTATATACATACACATACATGGTGGGTATACACCAAAGCCATAAATTAAAAAGAAGAATATATACTCAAGAAGAAGGATATATACCAAAAAAGCAAACTTTTTAAGGAATATGGGTATTTTTCGTTTGATTTAAAGCATAAGGAATAAAAAAATCATAAAATTAAGGCTTCGTCAAACAGAAAGCGTACTTAGCGCGCGTCGGAGCGCTAAACTGACGTCGCGCTATGACGCCGAGTTGTGTTGTACTATTATAGTAATATACCGTCAAACAGAGCGCCAGCGCTAGCCGTACGCGACGCTCTGTCAGTAAGTACGCTTTCTGTTTGACGAAGCCTTTAATTTTAGGACAAAGACAACTTCCTTTTTTGTAGAGTTGTATAATAAAAAATAGCCTATGTATGTATATCATCAAATTATGCATCGGCGTTGAAGCTTATGAACCAACAATCAAAATGTGTACAAATATGAACAAAAGATCTTATTTATAAATCAGTTGACTATATTACGATTTATGACATTTCTTTACACTACATGCATTAATTTCTCTGGTCTCTAGAGTAGAGTTCCAGGGAAAACCCCCTTATAATATTTATTCGTTAATTATTCATGAAGTGACAGGCACTGATACCAAATCACTACCTATCATACCCATTTCAGGCTTTACTGTAGGTATATATTGTTATTAGTATTATTCTAAAACAATAATATAATTATAGAAAATGACGAAGTAACGCGTACAAAAACGTGTTTACCGATTTTAATTAAAAAGTGTTGAATTATATTTTTATTTCATAAACAGATTTAAAAAGTTTGAATAATTTTGCCTCTGAATGGGAAAACCAATCTCTCAAATAGGGAGGGAAGTACCTACACAAGGATAGTAGTTTAGTGATCGTATGTTGCTTCTTTTTGTGCTATACCTTCAATATAATCTTTCGTGACTGTATGCATGCATACAATGTTATATTATGTTACTAAAGCATGCATACATAAAGTAGAAGCGATCGGCATCGTAACGAGTTCGGCGCTGGACGAGGGCGGACGCACACGCCTTACGTCATTCACGCTCGTCATTTGTTTATCCTTCGCTAGTGTTCGCGGAACGTGCCAGAGCGTGGACAGCAATTGGAGCAATCATCTTGTTAAAAGAAAACAAACGTGTGAGTACCATCAGCCTTCACGAATAACGGGACCGGCATGGTTTGCCGGCTCGCGGACGCCAGCTACGCTGACCACCGATCCCGACTGCACCGGTCTCGAGCCGCGACACAGCGGCGCAACGTATCAACATTTTTAATTATTTTAAGTTTTTTAACTACTACACGCCTTTTGATACAATCTAATTATTTATTGAGGATGCAAGAATCTATTTTTATAAGAACTGTTTTATACGGTAAGCTTGACTTTAACTCTGTAAACTCGAACTTGTTTTTACTACTTATACTTTTCGGTTTTGCTGGCGGCTTCGTGTGAATGGAATTTTTTCCGTTATATTCCCGAGATAAAAAGTAGCCTATGGAACTGTAGGGCCGCGGGCCATCAATTATTATCTCTGTTTATTATGTCGGCTCCGGTGCACTGCTGAGTAAGTGAAGGAAAACCAACAATATAAGTAGCTATATATAAGTGTATTATACCGACAAGTACGCATAAACATAGTATGCAAAAAAAAATAAGACGCTTTTATTATACATACTAACCATAATTGGAAACGTTTAGCTACATAATGAGTGTTTGGTACTCATTAAATAACATTAGGTACCAACTACCAGCGCTCGAGAACATTGGCGGGAGACTGGTTAATCCTGATTTAACGCTATGAGAAAAAACAAGTACCTACCAATGAATTTATTTGCTCACGCGAGCCTATCGGGATTGCATTATTATTTTTATGTGATAAACAAGTATAATTTAATGATGTACCTACACAATTATTATCTTAAAACAAAACTGTACCAATGTAATCGTTTGTTTATTCGAGCATCATGCAAAAGCTATAGGAACGATTATGATAAATCTTTTTATTAGATACCTTAAAACTTTTTTAGAACTTAATTAGACTTGAAAATTGGTATATGTTTTATCGTGCCAGGAATATTTATCTATATGGATTAAAATGTTGGGTATACATATTTATTGTGTAGTGCACAGTACCCTATGGTGTCTACACTTAAATGTTATCACCCCATAAGCGAAGCTGCATGAGTTTTTAAAGGTAATTGTAGCAACAATGAAAGATATTACAGGGAATTATACGGCTCACCATTTACACATAGGTATTAGAAGTGCCTACCATCGGGTTTACAAGGGCATGCAGAAAGTATCTACTGTATAATTTAAAGTTATGGATGTTGTAGCTAATGCTAACGAGCATGTGTGACGCTTACCATCGGACAAACTAAGCGACCAATTCGTCTCGTCATTCAGGCTATTAAAAAAGCAAAAACAAGTTCTATTGAATGTTCAATTCTGTAATATTAAACTTCGTTAGTTATGGTAAGAGGTATTTTATCGTTGTCATTCCTCTAAAGATGCCTAAAGGCACCGTTAGCGCATTAGCAATTTTAATATTGAAACAACTCGAGGAAAACCTGTTATTTTTGTTGCCACTTTTATACAGTTAAAATTAGCATTAAAATTAGCATCTTTGGTGTATTATATTTTGCGCCAGATCCTTAGTAGGTAATTCATTGATATTCCCCCGCAAGGGCGTAACCAGGATTTGCTCCAGGATGGGACGAGATTTGTTACAAGTGGGCGACAACGCCAGGGAAAGTAAATAAAAGGATTAGTCAGTCGTGGAATAGAAACAATTTTGTACCTACGATCTCGCAGTCACTAGGCGCCGATATTTCGAACTAGGTATATTTTTTAAATAATAGTAATGTTCGTTTACTTAAACGATATCCAGGGTGGGGCAAACACTCCACCTTGCCTACCCCATGTTTCGCTGTAGATCACGAATAAGTATTTAGCATCCGAGTGCAGTCGCGCTCTATATGTATGTAATAAATAAATATATTACCTATTATTATAAGTTTATCAAACTGAACAGGTCACCTACAATCAGAAAACAAAACAAGTATTATATTGTTTTTATAACTTATCTTAACTAACTTGTTTCTCAAAACAAGTAAATGACTGATATTTTTTTAAAATCATCTCAGGCATGACCTTTATTTTACCAAAAAGTTGACCCGCGCTATCATGCTCTATCACTATTCAATAAAATGGGAGCAAGAGTTTTACACCGTGGCAAATTTATAATTAAATTGATTCTGTGTACATGCTAATGTAGATATAATGATGTTATCTCAACATAAATTCTGAGAACTTCACTGAGTTCTTGAAATGTTGGGTTTTCCTTATTGTCATAATATTTTAATCGATGTGCGTCCGTTTAGTTATTTAATTGGCAGCCATAAGAAATTAATAATACTTGCACGTTTCGCCCACGTAACGTTTTTTCGGGGATTAAAAATAATTACAGTAAGCCAATTTTAGAGGATAAATTGGCCTTTTTAAGACGCATAACTTTTTGCTAGTACATAAATTTATTTATTTGTTTATATATAGGTAAGTAAGATCCCTAGTGAAATATGTAGGTACATAAAATTACGATTATATTAAACGAAAGTTTATTGGTATCATGCAGATGTACTTCTCCAATCTTAGGAAATGCCAGCATTCCATTAGCAGGGAGCCCTCAATTCATCACAAGGTTTGAAAAATATTAGGAAACCATAGTACCTACTATGTATCTCATAGCGTAAGCCAGCCAGCGTAAGCCACCGTCCGAAATTCGTTTCTTTTGAAGACTTGATTTCAAAACATCGACTTGTTCTTATTAGAATATTAGTATTAGGTATCCCTATAAATATTCTGGATTAAATCCTCTAAATAAAAGGGAGAACTGCATCATAATCTGGTGGATGGTCAACAAGAACTAAGCGGACGAACAGACAGACAGACGCGGATTTATAGTTAACACATAGGCACCTACAAGGTTTCCTTAGAAACGTTTTACATTTTTAACTTCTACACATTTTATAGACACAATTAAACAAAAGTTAAATGCAAATCAAAAGGTATATTCACACGTGTTCAGCCCGTAAAAGACAAAACTCAAAATTTATAAATAACGAAGGAACTTTTTAAAAAGAGCTTAATACACGTGACATTAGAAGTTCCGATACACGCAACCTACCAACGCCGTCGACCGAAAGGGATATGGGAAAATCCCCTGCAAACCAAAATAGATGTTGACTCGTTAAGGAGCGTATATGAGACTACTACAGACATTCTTCTAATGGAATTTGAGAATTCACCTATAGACACAGTACGCTCCGTTCATACATCTGCCTTTTTATTCCACCACTCAATGGTTGACTGATAGAGAATGTCTATGGCATTAAGTCTCGCATATACATATCGTGTTCGTGTATGAAGTGTATCGTGGATGCACTATTTGCATCTCTGCCTATGCCTTCGGGGATAATTTGTTATATTTCTAAAAAAACAACGGGTGTGCAGGAGTACCGGCAGAAGCGAAAACTTGAACATTAACGTTGTGCATTTTGAATATTTTAGAATGGTTTGGGAATAATTTCGCACGAATTGCTTTATTTATCAGTATAAAACTATCACTTATGTGGTTAAATACAATATTCATTTATTGCGCTATCGTAAACAAAAATGACAATTTATATTACATAAAAAATTTAACACTTCACTCCACTGACGCGAGTTTAACATTTTATACCCATCCCAAGAAAAGTGCTCAACGCCGCTAAAGAAGTTTTCACTTCAAAAATACTATATAATACCATAATATTTTCTCAATCTCTTTCAGGTCACAATGGCGCGCCTGACGTGTCACCTAGCGGTGCTGGCTCAGATGTGCAGCTTGTTATTGATGGCTTGTGCAGCCGATCAGACTACAGAATCCTTAGTTATCTCAACAGTCGATAGCGTTAGTACCTATAACTTACAATTTAACGGAAATTGTAGTTAAAATCGGTCGCATCAATTTCATATGTTTTGCACAGAGATCGCAGATAATGGTCTTAGATCCCGGGGAACATTGACCTTCACCCATCTGTTTACCGGATGAAAATAATATTTTAGGGTATAAAATGTGTTGCTGAACACAATAGGGTGGTATCAATAGGGTTGCCTAAAAAAATATGGTCAAGGATATGTTTTATTAACAAAAACAAAAAAAAAATAGATATAATTTCCTGACTTGCTTACAAAAAAATGAACCTTCAATGAAAAGTGTACATATACGGTGTATGTATAGTATCCTTGGACCGAGGGTCTATCTATACATGTGTATAGGAGGGTTAATTAGAATTTGGATTATGTAACTTTATTATCTAGGTGCAATTAGATTTTCTGTGATCACTAAGCCTCATCGATATAATGTATTGTTTATTTCGATGGTTAGCCAACATGCTTTAAACTGCAGATATAAATATAAAATTCCGATATAAAATTTTATTTTAAGGTTAATAAATAAAGGGTGTAAAGATTGGTATTAAAAATAAATGTATGTAAATGGGAAGTATTTTTAAATCTTCCGGATTCATGATCTTTACGAACTGCGAGAACTACCCTAATCATCATTTTAGTGTTTATTTTAAATATATATTTTGCTGAATCAGGGTATAAAACTATGAAATCTTGAACACAGGGCTCAGAAGATGTTCAGACGCAGACGGAAGCAGAGCATGTCACCGAAGAGCACACGCCGCCCATCAAGCTCACGGAGATGGATGTCAAATCACAAATATCAATGAGATACGCACTCACGTCTGTAGTGGCGCACGTGCGCAATCCAGCCAAAACAGCGCAAGAAGCTAACTTCAGGGTGCTATTGCCAGAAACAGCTTTCATCAGCGGATTCGTTATGTGAGTATCTGAGATCCAAGGGCTGATCCTGATGTCGTGTATGCCGAAGAAGCAGTTGTACGCGTTCGGTGGGAATAAGTATCTACCAAATTACAATTTTATTGTTTTTGTTTTTTTTTATATCAGTGGCCAGCAAATAAGTAAGTGGGTCCCCTGATTGTAAGCGATCTCCACCGCCCATCAACCCCCGTAATACAAGAAGAATCATAGACCGATCAATCAATGGTGGTCGACGTTTTTAAGAAATTGAATGGAATGGCCACATTAGTGCTGTAAACCAAGGTGTCTACTGCGTGACTACCAAAAAATCTTTCTACCGCTGTTTTGATTTGTAAATATTTTTTTTCACTTATCACAGGACTATCAACGGAAAATCTTACAAAGCCTACGTGAAGGAAAAAGAAGAGGCGAAACAAATCTACCAGGAAGCTGTTTCACAAGGCATTGGTGCAGCACATATTGCAGCTAAGTAAGTTCATTACATTATTATTTTTAACGCCGGCAAAAGTGGGAGTTTATTTTTTATTTTTTTATTGAATAAGGGGGCAAACGGGCAGGAGGCTCACCTGATGGAAAGTGATCACCGCCGCCCATGAACACCTGCAACAGCGGAGGACTTGCAAATGCATTGCCGGCCTTTAAGGAAAGTATACGCTCTTTTCTTGAAGGTTCCCAAGTCGTAACGGTTCGGAAAGACCGCCGGCGACAGCTGGTTACACAGAGTGGTGGAAGTGGGAGTGTTATAAGTTTGACGTTTTTGTGTGTGGGTGCGTCCGTGGTATCACACATGTGGTACCATCGCTTTATCCATTTCTGCCGCGGAGCAGCAGTATACAAGCACTTGTGTTTCGTTTTGAAGGACATTGAAGCCTGTAAATTGTACTGGACGTTATGAGACTTAATATCGTGCTACACATTGCTTTTTAATTCAAAGTTCTGTGTGGTGTTGCTTCTGTTTATGGACAGGTTTACGATGAAGCGAGCGACCTCGTCCTCTCAATTAAGCAAACACCCCGTACGAATTTTAATGTAGCACTTAAACGATGAATAAAATAATGAACTCATTTTACAGGGCTCGAGACTCGAACCATTTCACCGTGTCCGTGAACGTGGAGCCGTCGTCGGTGGCCGTGTTCAACTTGACGTACGAAGAGTTGTTGCAACGTCGCAACGGCGTGTACAACCACGCGATCAACCTCCACCCGGGCGTGCTGGTGCCCAAGTTCACAGTCACCGTCAACATCGTCGAGTCTGCCAACATCACCGTGCTGAGAGTGCCGGAAATGAGAACGGGCAACGAGATTGACGCCACTAATGAAGATCCTGGTAATCTTACTTAGTGATGTTCATGTACAAAAAATATCGATATTTTTTCCGATATAATATATCGAAATATTGTATCGATATTTAGCGATATATCGGTCAAAAATATCGATATTTTCGATATATCGAATTGTAGGAAGGAAAAGACTTTATTAGGAGTAAATTAATATCAAATAGCTAAAAAAAAAAAAACAACATCCAATACTTATTCTGGTATTTGGTGTTGTATTTTTTTTTTAGGGCTACATCCGAAAAAGTCTTTCAGATGCCACAGAGCTGTAATGATGATTTTTCCTAAATATTCTACGATATCCTTATTTCGATATATCGGATTAAATATATCGATATTATATATCGACTTCAATGATTCGATATATCAAATAAATATATCGATATTTTATCACATATCGATACATATCGAGCACTCCTAATCCTACTTCCTACTAATATTATAAACGTGAAAGTTTGTAAGTATGGATGGATGTATGTTTGTTACTCTTTCACGTAAAAAACTACTGAATGGATTTTAATGAAACTTTACAATAATATAGCTTATACATAAGAATAAGACATAGGCTACTTTTTATCCCGGAAAAAGCAAATCACGCGGGCGGAGCCGCGAGCAAAAGCTAGTATATAATAATATGGTGTTTTGAATTTTTTAGGCACGAAACGAATGGCATATTAACGCTTAAGCAATGAACCGATTTGACTATGGTTTATAAGCTCATAAAATCGAGATTGTTAGGTAGGTAGACAGACTTGATTCAACCAAGTCTGCGAATTCGAACTCCTCGATATAATTATCTATTTAATTAATTCGTTGTATAAATATTACTGCGGTTTTAATGCGTACTTACGCGGTACAATTACTGTGCTGAGGTCGCGGGTTCGATTCCCAGGTGGGTTTATCTCTCACGAAATACTCAGTATCAACCCGGAGTCTGGGTGTACCGGTTATACATCTGCCACGTAGGCTAATTAAAACACTAATTAATACTGTCAGACGCTAATCTTTCTGTTTTTTTAAGCCTTGTCCAACGTTATTATTACAAGAAAATCTCAAGATGCAGTAATTTCATTTGCACCAGACCTAGACGAACAACAGAGGCTTATGGCGCTATATCAAGTAAGTAACACACAGTTGATATAACAGGTCAATTTAACATAATCATAAAGATTAAATACAGACGCTGCGTTGGTCACTTTCCACGGAGAGAGGTTCCTGTGATAACATAGAAATTAACAGATAATTCTGTTTTACCAGAACCCGCAGAAGAAGGTGGTAGGTCCCTCGTATGCGGGAGGCCGTCTGGGTTGATACCACCGCTTTGTTTATTTCTACCGCCAAACAACAGTGTGTAAGCACTGTTGTGTTTCGGTTTGAAGGACATTCAAGCCAGTGAAATTACAAAGCATTATGAGACTTAACATCTTATGTCTCAGGGTGACAAGTGCAGTTTAGTGCCATGGAGTGCTTTGTAGTTCAAAGTTCTGTGTGGTGTTGCTTCTGCTTATGGGCAGGCGCTTACCATCAGACAAGCGCCTTGCTCGTCGCGTCATTCAATGACATAAAAAAAGCCGCGCCTATATTGTCGTCCTTAGCCGCGTCATACGATACTTGCTAGGCTGTCAAAATGTAAGAAATGGTCTCATAAACAAGAGTTTTCTGTTTTACTATCATATCTGACGCGCGATATACTTTCTCTATATGTAAACGGGACTTTACACCCACTAATTTATAACACAAATATATTTGAACAGCTAGTATAATATATAATAGTATTTATAGTAATATCGCTTTTAGCGATAAGACCACCTTTTGTTACTTGATTTAGTTGTTAGGTTCTGATTGTACAATTTTAATTATTGGTATGCAATAAAGAGTTATCTATCTATGTTCCGTTAACCATCAGTATTACCAGGTGCTAATGTTTTCCTCAATTCACAGGAGAAGGCCAAGCAATTCGAAAGCGAACAAGGTACAGGCATTTTAGGGCAGTTCGTCGTACAGTATGACGTGGAACGGCCTGAGTCTGGAGAAGTGTTGGTAAGATTATTTTTTGGGTATTGCGTAGCGGTAGTAGCATTTCCGATGATTGTTGTCTATATTATATTAAGAATTATTTAATTTAGTCCTTGTGTTTATTAACCCTTGTTTATATGATTTAAATTTTATATTAATATTTTTGTTGTACCGGCATAGCGTTCGCACGTCACACAGACTTCCCATTGAAAATCAGCGCTGTAGTACAGCTAAGGCTGTATTTCAGCATAAAGTTGAATGGGGAGTCCTGTTATTGGTCTAGCATGGTACTGTAATGATGTATGTAAAAGAAAACTATCTATTTTGTGTCTAGTCCATTAATATTTTTTTCTTTCTTTTCTATTAAGAGGCTTGATAGTAAAAAACCTTATAATAATAATACTAGCGCTGTATTATAGTCGTCCGAACTGGACACGGGCCTGCTCTACTGAATGAGAGGGGTTAGGGCTTAGTCCATCACGCTGGCCTAATGCGGGTTGGCAGACTTCATATACCTGGGACATACTTATGGAGAACTTCTCAGGTTTCCTCACGATGTTTCCATCACCGTTAAAGCAATCAATAATTAGCAATTAATACACACGTAACTTAGAAATGTCATAAGTACACGCTCTTGGCACTGGTTTCGAATATGCAACTTTCGTCTCGACAGTCCGTACCACACCTCCATGAGCTGTCACTGTATCTGCAATACACCTTAGTTGAATTAAACCTATTTCTATACTTGCATTCCTATAAATGCCAATAAAACGTATCCAATTTAATCGTAGTTATTATTATTATTTTTTTTATTGGAACGTAGTTCCTTATCGCGCGTTGCGAAAGGGGGCTAGACGGAAAAAATTGGTACGAAAAGTTGGCACGACATAATTCTCCGGACAAGAATAAATATAATATTAATTTGATATCTAGCACACAAAGTTAAAGTCGAAATTCCGTTAATAAAAGTAAAACTTATGACATATGGAAATGTAGACGTGGTTTGAAATTTGAATTTTTGATTATCGAACACGGCGCGGCGGTCCACCGTTTAGGCTGCGTTTAGACGACGCGAAAAATTTCGTGCGGCCGTTTACACGATCGCGCAGTCGCCGCGTGGTTGGAGCGTTGCGAAGTATTAAACATTATGGCTTAGTCAATAGAGTTTACATTAGTTTTTCGAGTGATTCGAGCGCGGCGGCCGCGCGGCCGCCGCGCGGCCACAACGCGGTGGGATTCCTTGTCATATAAATGCGCCCTTAGTAGCCAGTCACCAAATTACCTATCATAAAATATTTGAATGTTGGCTGCTTCCAGATTATACAGTGTCTAATATATAGTCTACGGGATGACTGTTTAATATTACGACTCACATCGAATGTTCTGGAACTCTCTAGAACGTTCGGTGTGACGTCACGTAGACTGTAAGACCGGCCGGTGCTCGCCGATTTACGGGCTGGGCGACGTAGCAGCCGGTGTGCTCCCTTCGGACCCTCCGTCCCCCCCGAGA
Organism: Amorpha juglandis; assembly: GCA_949126905.1. Lineage (NCBI taxonomy): Eukaryota > Metazoa > Arthropoda > Insecta > Lepidoptera > Sphingidae > Amorpha > Amorpha juglandis. Next base: position 6,588,853 of record OX421368.1, read on the forward strand.
TCGAGATCATTTTAGTCAAGCCCGAGAGGTGGTCAAGCGCGAGCAGTCCATCGATCAACGGAAGGTTCGAGAGAAATCGAGAACCTTCCGGGTGACGTCGCGCGCGCCGATTGACCAGCCAACGCTAGCCGACCTCCCTGGAGCTTCGAGAATTATGGAAGTACCAGGTGTTCAAACCCGTTCCCCCTACCCCCACCCAATTTGTCCTCACCCCCCCTCGGCCTAAATCGGTAATTTTTGAGGCTAGAGGGTCGTGCGACGGCTTGTCGCAATCGGCTTATTGAGCCCGACACTTTGGCCCCAATAAAAATAAATTTCGACCCCCCAGTAATAAAGATCTGTAAAAATATCTCTAAAAATTCAAATATCTCAGAAACTACAATAGATAGACAAATAAAATTTTATTAAAATTCCTTCACTAATTAATCGAAAGGAACTTCGTTCCATCCGGGTGTCCCTTGACACCTCTCAAGTTTTTTTTTATTCTGGCTCGGCAAAGTGACTACCCTACACCTGATGGTAAGTGTAGCGCAATCCAAGAATAGTGTCGACCAACGATAAACAATGTGTCCATCGTTGGTCGACAAGATCATGCCGGCCTGCCAAAGGGACAAGGGGGAGGGGAAGGAAAAGGGATGGGAAAAGGGTTAGGATCAGGAGGCAAACCCCCTGGGGAGAACCGGATATACACTAGCGAACCCTGGAACGCGACTCACACAAGGTGGGCCACTATGGCAGGTTTTAGCACCAGTGTACGGTGGTCGCTATCCGGTCGGATACAAGTATCCTCCCACCAGCAGATATATGATTCGCCAAATATTTCTAGGTGAACGATGGATACTTCGTACACTTTTTCGCACCGAGTAATCTGCCACCTCTACCCAAATATGTGGTGTTCGTACTGGACACATCGGGATCCATGATGGGCCGCAAGATCGAACAACTGCACACCGCAATGGACACAATACTTAATGAATTAAATCCAGGAGATTACTTCAGTATCGTCAACTTTCATTCATCAGTTAAGGTATTTATTTATTTATAACTTTATTGTACATCACAATATAAAGTATTAAAACTATACAACAGACATCTTATAATAATAAAAAGAAGTACAATTGGCGGCCTTATTGCTAACGGCAATTTCTTCCAGGCAACCTTTAAGGTAAGGTAAGTTTTTTAATTTCGGTATAGGTCAATTAAGCAGGTCCGTCTACGTCATAAGACTTTTAGGTGTACAGTTCGGAGCCCTTTCAGAAAGCAACTGCCGAAATAGTTTCATTCCTTTCATGGAAGTGAGTGGCATATGTTATAATTTATAGATAAGTTTTGAATAAATAATAAAGTCATCGAATTTCTTTTTTTTGTTTTTCTGGGTACCGTCACTAACTCTGCGTAGTACTAATGGAACTGCCTGGCCCTTTTTTATAGCATAGCATAGTATATGGCGCGTTGCCAACCTTAAAGGAAAGGGATAATTAGGGATTGAGGATTTGGGCTTCCGGATATCTCACCGCTATTTTACGTCGGTTTTCTGCGAGACAGTGGCAACGATTCGGTCGAGCCGGCCCATTCATGCTGTAGACTGACAAAACTGACACCTAATAACACAGTATACATTGCCAGATTCTAATCAGCCGATTTTAAATACAAAATATTAATACACTTATTTCTCCAGTTATAAGTATTTAAATTGTGAAAGACACAAATAAGACTACACAGCATTAATATTAGATATTTCAAGTTAAATATTTTATATTCTCAGGTACACGATCTAGCTGAAGCTGTGCAAGAACAACCTAAACGTGATTACTATGATTATTATGGGTCAGAAAAGACGACTGCAAAATTAATACCTCCGTCTCCAGCCACTCGCGAGAACATTGATAAAGCTAAGATCATCACCCAGAGACTGGAAGCCTATGGCGGTAAGTGATTGGTGAAAAAATTGTCTGGTGGCAGGTTTTTCGCTACTTTCCATGTCAATATGTATACAAGACAGTACAGCGCCCCTAGCGGAACGTATTAGTAACGTATATCTCGACTTCATAACTTCATATTTTTCGTGCGATATATCGTGCAAGTGAGAGTAAATTGTTTAATTTTTTTGTTAACTTTATTGAGTAAAATATGCATTATGTACATAGGTACCGACATCGCAAGTGCTCTGAATGTGGCCATTGACCTTATCAATAAGCGTGTTGAATTGACTCAACCCCAAAACGTAACTTCAAATGATACTGCGGTGCAGGCTCTGGGAAATAAAGATGGTGAGTGTTAAATATCATATTTTAGATTATATAGGTATATATTCTTTCTAAATATTATAAGTAGGTAACGCGTATCGAACCTCTAAAGAAAGAAAGAAAGTAAGTAAGCATATTTTATTGACAGGCGGTGATACATTTACAATTTATGTTTAAACATTTTATAAGTAGTATAAGTAGGGGATACCTAGATACCCACCCACTGTAGTCAGTATATATCCCACCACGACCACGCCAAAAGGATCCAAATCAGCAAGTGCCAATCAATCATTAAGTGCTTGATGCTGGTTTTCATCTGTACCCTTGATATCTGTAAGCGGCTCTAGCACAGAATTTCCACAGAATATGGCACTGGACTGCGTTCATCAACCCGAGACAAAAGATTTTAAGTCTCATAATGCCCAGTAATTTCATTGGCGTCAATGTACTTCAAACCGAAACATAACAGTGCTTACACACTACTGCTATGGCAGCAAAAATAGACAAAGCGGTGGTACCAACCCAAACGACCCCTCGGGTACGAGGAACCTAACATATAGTAAGCCGAACCGATTTTATAAATTCTTTCAGTTATAGAACGCTATGACAGTAACCTCGGACCCTCGCATTCAAGGAACCTACCACCTAGTAGGTTCTGCCGCATTAAGGACGGAAAATAGACACTATTTATTTTTCTGTGAATTTATATTGTTAATTTCATTCGTCAGGCGGTAACACACTGGAGCCTATGATTATTTTCCTGACTGACGGCGATCCGACTGTTGGAGAAGTCAACACCAATACCATCGTCAATCATATCACCGAGAAGAACTATGGAGTTAACAAAGCTGCTCTCTTTTCCCTTGCTTTTGGTAAATATCTTTTTTTAATTTATTTAATAAAACATCTACAAGTATGTAACTTAACAAATATACAGGGTTATTTTTAAAACACTGACAACCTCGCAGGGTCATATAGCTGACCCCATAAGGAACAACTTTTGTTCTACGAGTTTGGACATAACTCAATACATAAGAAAAAAAATTATTTTACAAGTTTTTGTTGTGTAGTGTTTGTGTTCGTACGTCTACACTCTACGTTTCAGTCATAAACGAACGACCCGACGCGTGCTCGCGCGCGTGCAATAGTGAAATCAGCTGACGGCTGGGTGTAGGTATTATCGATCGATACGGCGGCGCGGCCGGTCATTGAACTGACGCGCGCGCTGCGTGTATTATGTAATCTGCAATGCGCGCAGAGCGTAGGTAACTTTCAAGACGGAAATTAAATTCATAATTATTTTTGTATGAGAATAAAATCTAGCAAATTATGAATAGTCGTAGAACAAAAGTAGTAGCAAATGACCTTAGGAATCTACTCCTGCGAGGTTGTCAGTGTTTTAAAAATAACCCTGTATATGTTGAAAACGCGGGCATGGTAAATAATCGTTTTTATGACCCTCCTAGGTTTTCCTCCCAGGGTTGTGTGAAGTAGTTCAAGAAAGTAGTTGTTCCATTAAGCTGTGGAATAGTTTGCCGGCACACGTTTTCCCACCTTCCTATAATATGGGGTTCTTTAAACGGAGTGTGAAGAAGCAATTAGGCAGGCCGGCATGATCTTGCCGACCATCGATAGACACACTGTTTGTCGTTGGTCGACACTATTCCTGGATTGCGCTACACTTACCAGGTGTGGCGTAGTCACTTTGACGAGCCAGGATAAAAAAAATGAGTGTGTCGTGGGACACCAGGTAGGAACGCAGTTCCTTCGGCTAATGTAGAATCGACACAAATTGCAAAAAAATCAAATTATCAACTGAAATAACAAAATAGGTCTCTTTATTTTTGTTTGACAACATAAAATTACATAGAAATAGAATAGAAAAATAGAAATAAAAAAAGACGTGTGGCACTCGGAGACTGCCGCGGTAAAGCTATTGTATAGCATTTTTTATCAACTTAAAAATAACGGACGGCCGTGTTCTAAAATCAAAAATTCAAATTTCAAACCGCGTCTACATTTCCAAATGTCATAAGTTTCACAACCATCTGTTTTATTAACGGAATTTCGACTTTAACTTTGTGTGCTAGATATCAAATTAAGTTAAAAAAAATTATGTCGTGACAAAGGACATTGTCAAAAATGGCCTATGAATCAACACGCATGAAACATTTACTATAATTATTATTATTATTTATAATGTACATTATAATTATTTCAATAGAACGGACACTTATTAATTTCGAAAACAATTTAAAAAGTATTAACTTCCGTCATAGTTCTCGGTATTATAATTTTTGGTTCAAATTAAGGGTTTTTAATAGGCAAAGGTATTGTAGCTCATACAGCCAAGTCTTTGTAACAGCACTCTTAATAAGAGTTTGACACAGACAAACGTCAGTATTCTCAAAACTCAAGTGTTGAGAATACTGACGCTTGTCTGTGTAATTAAAAACCATTATTTTATTAACCATGATTATGGTTTTTAGTCACAAACAGTCCGATATGATGTCGCGGAACCATAATACGGCTTGTCAAAATGATTTTTTTTAATTTATTTATGGCTTCGCATTGTTATGCATTTCGCCAATGACAAGTGTAATTTATTCTCAAGTCTTCACAAGAACGATGAAATATCGGTGTGGAAGTTTTCAAGGACTTGTTGGAGTTTTGGTGTGCATTCTTTCCAGTACGATACTTAATTCACTTATTTCAATATTTCCATACACTGTTCATCGCCGTAAATGTTTATTGCACAAATCCACACCACTTTTATACAACAAACTCAACATTAAACTAGTTTTTGAAATAAATTAAAATCAGCGATGAACCACACTGTCAGAATTCCCGCCAAAACTCCGTCAAAATGAAATTAACAGATGACAACATTTGACATTTGATAGTATTTATTGGCCTAATTATAACCTCAAAATCCGAAAGTATTTTATTTATTTTTCGGAATTCTCAAGTGTCCGTAGTGTTAATTTAGTTTCAATCAAATATATATATTATTTAAAACCCAAAAAGTAAATTCACCTCCCTGTTGGTTCTTAGGCCAACTATGTATGGACGACGAACAATGTCCTTTTTCGTGCCAACTTTTCGTACCAATTTTTTCCGTCTAGCCCCCTTTCGCAACGCGCGATAAGGAACTACGTTCCAATAGAAAAATAGAAATAAAAAAAAGACGTGTGGCACTCGGAGAATGCCGCGGTAAAGCTATTGTATAGCATTTTTTATCAACTTAAAAATAACGGACGGCCGTGTTCTATAATCAAAAATTCAAATTTCAAACCGCGTATACATTTCCAAATGTCATAAGTTTCACAACCATCTGTTTTATTAACGGAATTTCGACTTTAGCTTTGTGTGCTAGATATCAAATTAAGTTAAAAAAAATTATGTCGTGACAAATTTTTCGTGCCAACTTTTCGTACCAATTTTTTCCGTCTAGCCCCCTTTCGCAACGCGCGATAAGGAACTACGTTCCAAAAAAAGACGTGTGGCACTCGGAGACTGCCGCGGTAAAGCTATTGTATAGCATTTTTTATCAACTTAAAAATGACGGACGGCCGTGTTCTATAATCAAAAATTCAAATTTCAAACCGCGTCTACATTTCCAAATGTCATAAGTTTCACAACCATCTGTTTTATTAACGGAATTTCGACTTTAGCTTTGTGTGCTAGATATCAAATTAAGTTAAAAAAAATTATGTCGTGACAAATTTTTCGTGCCAACTTTTCGTACCAATTTTTTCCGTCTAGCCCCCTTTCGCAACGCGCGATAAGGAACTACGTTCCAAAAAAAATAGTGAGAGAGTGCATAGTTTAGCTACGATTATACTTGTGATTTATTTCCACCAAACATAATAATATTATACGTAGTGTAGCGGAGCGGGTAATATGCGCTGCGCTTCGAATCGGAAGACATTGTTCGCATCCATGTAAAAACTTGACATCTTCGAATCTATGGAATATCAAACCATCTTATCGGTGGGAGCCACACTCATCCCTCGCTCCGTGTCACATCTTTCTCCGCTTAGTTTCAGTGTGTGGTGGATACCGGCCCTTAGTTCTGAGTCTGCGGCTTCACATATCTCCGGTGTGGTGGATACCGGCCCTTAGTTCTGAGTCTTTATATACAATAGGTTTTGTGGCCGAATTACTACAATAGTTTCCTTAAAATCATCGGATATTGCCATATTAGATTAACCATGTTAAAGGTGAGGATGCCGACCGCAATTTCCTCCGCAAACTGGCTCTTCGTAACGACGGCTTCATGAGGCATATTTATGAGGCGGGCGACGCGGCGTTGCAGCTTCGAGACTTTTACAGACAAGTGTCATCGCCGCTCCTGTCTGATGTCAAGTTCGTGTATCCAACAAACCAAGTCAGTGTTAACTATATAAAAAGTATATACTTGAACGCAACTTTCAGAATGTTAATATAATTTGTCAGAAGAGTCGTCGAAAGCCATGTCATGTCGACAGTGCGGCCAGAGTCAAGCTTAGGATGGAACTGAATTTAATTTGGCACCCTTTGTCATAATATAATATGTATATGTGGGAAATCGAACACGACTAGTGGCCGTATACGTTTTTGAGAATACAGCAAACGAGCAAGTGGATCACCACCGCACATGGACACCCATAATACTTGAAGAAACATGGACGCCTTGCCGACCTTAAAGGAAGGGAGGCTTTAAGAAATGGGAAGGGCAGGGGTTTTGGTCAGTTTTATTTACAGCATGAATGGGCCGGCTCGACCGGACCATTTACCTGCATTGTCTCATAAAAACCGATGGGAAGTGACAGTTTTCTGCTGAGTGCCGTACAGTGAGTGAGATTTCCGGAGGCCCAAATCGTTCAATCAGTTACCATCAACCACTTGCTATAAAAAAATAATAGATCTCCTGTAATTCTATATAAACATAGACTACTAGTATAATAAGTATTATCTTATGTTATCTATGCTGGTAATATGTGGTGAAATGCAGAATGTAGGAACTATTTTTTTTATTAGGAATGTGATTTACACAACAGAACATATTATTACATTTCAATATACGAATACGTATTAAGTATAGGGTTGTACAAATAATAAAAAAATATTATGGAATGAGTGTGTATGGAATAAAGATATAATGCGCAGGTAAAAGAGAGCTCTCTGACGAAGAGTAAGTTCCGCGCGTTCTACGCTGGTTCCGAGGTGGTGGTGGCCGGCGTGGTCGCCGACGGAGTGGCCGAGCTGGAGCCGCAAACTCTCGGCTTCTGCGGCGAGCACGACGGGGCGCGGGTAAACAAATCACACTTATTTATTACATTTTTAAAATGTTATAAATTACGTAAAATACTAGTACTTACTTATGTTATTAATACTTCATTGTCAATAAATTGCATGTAAATACGTAATACTTAACTTGACACTCGCATAATGTCTAAGAGATGCCAAAAAAGTTCAAGTTTCTTTTTCAAAAATTTTCTTTTATACAATGTTTATAAATAAATAAGGATACTTCATACCAATGCTGCATAAAGGAACCGTGCGTCTAAGAATAGCTTTGGTACCTACAAGATTTAACTCATGTTATTTGTTATGAATAGAAAAAATACGATAAGAAAATAAAAGTGCCAGTGAGCAAAAATAAGGGATATCTCCCTCTCGAGCGGCTGTGGGCGTACCTGTCTATAAAGCAGTTGCTAGACGAAGATGCCGCTTCCGACGCGACCGAAGAAGATAAGAAAAAAGAAAACAGTCCTCAAAAGAAGGCCTTGGCATTGGCTCTTAAAGTAAGCTGAAACATTTGTCCATATATATTTATTTAAATCAATGAATAAATACACCCAACAGTCATACATAGTCCTGACCGCACAGTAAGATACGAGTCTTGTGTCGTAAGCATCGGGAAGTAGGAGAGACTCTCGGTCTCACAACACCCAGACCCGAAACAAATATTTGTGGACCATACAAACATTTGTTTCGGTGCGGGGAACGAACCTGCGGCCTCTCGCTTCACAGCCGACTACTCGCCCGCTGCGCCACAAAGGCTGTCTTGTCTGTCTATATATAACACAATTGAACAAAACTTATTCAAAATTTAACATTTGTTTTAGAATTTCTAAGGTTTTTATAATCACATGTAACGCAACCGAATTGATGTAAGTTCGAGGCATATATCGTCATTGGAAGGGCAAAAATACTAAAACGCCAATACTAAAGCTTTTAATTAAAAAAAAATAGCTTTGACTATTTCTGCCGCCAAGCAACAGTGTGTAAGCGCAGTTGTGTTTCGGTTTGAAGGTCATCGAAGCCAGTAAAATTACTAGGCATTGTAAAACTTAACAACCTATGTCTCGGGGTGACGAGCGCAGTTCGGTGCCATGCAGTGCTTTGTAATTCAACATTCTGTGCGGTGTTGCTTCTGTTTATGGGCAGGCGTGGCGCTTACCATCATTCAATCAACTAAATAAATAAAAACGTGAACATTGCGGTATAGTGTCTTAAAGTTGTTTTTTACATAAAGTATTTCCATCTAAATGAAGTTAGCCTTTCGCGTGGGATATTTATGTTCTGGATTAAGACCACGAAATTGTTATGTACCTACAGTATGAGTTTGTGACTCCGCTGACATCTCTGGTGGTTGTGAAGCCCAACGAAACGAGTGCCGTGAACGCAGAATCTGTGGACGCACCGGGTGAGTGGATTTACAAATATATAACACGATATTATGATTTCTTATGTTTACGCCAATATTACACATTAAAATAAAACTAATTTAAACGGATTTTATCGCGGTTTTTTTATTATTTTCTATCCCGTGATTATGAAGGCTGAAAAGCTTTTGAAACGTCGGGATCAAAATTAATAAAAAACCGCGATCAAATCCGTTTACATTAGTTTTATTTTAATATATAACACGAAAGTCTAAACACTAGTATTACACGGATAGTAAATTATGTAGAGCCTGAATTTTTGCATAATTATTAAATACGTATATGCCTAAATTATTTTTATATTGATGAAGGACCGTCCATTAATCACGGGAGGCTTGAAAGGGGGAGGAGGGGTATAGCAAAAATCACGAAATATCACAAGGGGAGGGGGGTGTAGAAAGATATCACGTGTATTTATACATTAAATATGTTCATGTACTAGTACAATATATGATTTTTTATGATTATAATCTACATCTACTTTAGTACACCTGTATTAAAAGATAATATTCTAAAAAATTTAAGATTCTTTGTAGGTACTAAAAATTACACGTGATTTTGATGGGGGCGGGGGGGTTAGTCTTAAACCTCACCATGTATCACCAAGAGGCAGGGGGGGGGTTAAAAATGCTAATTTAACATCACGTGATTAATGGACGGCCCCTAAAATACTCAACAGCTAGATATCATGCTTCAATAAACGTTGACTTTTGTCAACGTAGCACTGACTACACAAACGCACATTAAAGTGGGAATCATAGAATGAAAAAAACGTGGTTACATTAAACATTAACCATTTTATCATTAACACTAAAGTGGCGAGTTGATAAGTTTCACCCATTTGTCTGTATACTAACTAGGTCTATGGCATCGTAGCACCTAAACGAATGGACCGACTTAAGTGCGCTTTTTTTTCAGCAATGTTTGAAGAAAATACCTTGAGCCGTTTCAAAGTTACAGATTTTCTTCTAAATGACGTAGGGGTTTTGAAACGTTTAGACCAGTGTTTCCCAACGTGGGGCCCACGCCCCACAGGGGGGCAATTTGATAGTTAAGGGGGGCAATTTAAAAATGGACTCGACACGACTTTAACCCTTTCGCTTTGGGTTATTTAAATGCAATACTAGATATCGGTGACAAATTTAACAAAAAATGTTAAGGTGGGGCATGGACTAAAAAAGGTTGGGAAACACTGGTTTAAACCATAATCATGTAAACTGTATAATATACATTGGTAACACGTAACGGGTGTCCTATTGGAAACGCAACATAGTCAACCAATTTCGTTTCTTTTTCAATCGGCTGGGAATAAATTTCAAATTTTTTAAAATTATTGTTAATGCGGTTTTATTATGCAACAATACATTTAGTTATTGTTATGGAACAACGGGTTAATATTGTAAACATTCACTATGAATGTAGTGCAACAACACTATGCAAAATTGTGTACAAAAACTGGGAGAGGAGACAATTTGTAAAGTGTGGACAATATTGGTTCGAAAAGTGACCCAAATAGAACTAAAGTCGTAAGATTAATAAAATGGTTTTGGGATTGGTTAAGGATAAAGAAACCCGAGTATGTTTTCGTGCCAACCTAAGGAGTATGGCCTCAACTGTAAATAAAAGTGTCGATGAAAATCCACAAACATGTATAACATGTAACCTGTATCATATTTAGTGAATCTAAACTGAAAGTGATCTATACTTCTTTTCGGAGGAAAAATGTAATAAACAAAACTGCCTGCTTTGGAGGAAAAAAAAGCCTGAAGACATCCAAGAGCGAACCATTATTCACGCATTCACACTGAGCATTTGTTTGGCGATTGGGGAAGCTTTGCGAATTGTCTCCGCATAATTTTGCCTTTTTTCGTGAATTTGTTGTTTCTTCGTATATTATGGAACACTCGCAATAACAACAGATAATAATTAAATATCTCAGATTTTTTCCCCAACGATTAGAAAAACAGAAGTGTGCTCACTATTTAAATTTGCGTTCCCAATGGGCTCCGTATATTTTATTATTTGCGTTTTCAGTTTCAGACACTTTGGCCTTCTCAGTCGGAGCAATTAAACCAGTTTCACGTGGGTATCATTTCATGTATTGGTTATAATGATTGTTTTTGTCAATGCCTAGCGTGTCTTTTTTAATATTTACCTATAAATTCGCTTACGTTATATTTTACAAAAACAAACATTACATACACGGCACGCAACTCTCATAAATGACGGTTTTCTATTATATCGCGTCACTACCAGAAACTAAATGGGACAGATGTGACCGTGCTAGCGCGATATAGAGTCGACTAAAATTAATCCGCAATCTGCACGTAATTAGTTTACGAGGAATACAGATCATTATAATCGATATACTATATATATATTTATAATCGATTGTAATCGATGCATAGCCTCATTGGTTTAGATATATATTAAAGTCTCGACTCTAGAAGTACTGAACGCTATTATGTCTTGATAGGGCAATCAGAATCTGAGTGATCTCTGCGTTCGGACATAAAATTTAAGATCTGTAATTTCTAAATTATTGAATAGCTTTTCACTAAAATCGCAAGAACCATCACGATAAACCCAGTTCTCAAATAATCAAATTAAAACACCACATTCAAATCGGTCAATGCGTTTAGGTGCTACGACGCCGCAAACAAAATCAGAGTGATAAACAGACGGACAAACTTAACCATCTTATTTTAATGATTTAAATATAAGATGATTGGTGGATGTACCGCATGCGGATAGGGTATCCACGAGACCCAGAAAACGGGTCCCCAAAAAATTATCGAGTTCAGAGTCATAGACCGAGCTGGTGTTTTTTTTTAAGCCAAATGTGCTATAACCTCACTCATTAGTTTAGTGGCTGTTTGACAAACCACTATACTTTACTATAGTGATATCCTGGGTTTGATCTCTAGATCCGCGACGGATATTCATATTTTTAAAAGCAATTTAATTTGCACCGGACATGGCGATGGGCAATACTAGTGGCAAACTGTCTATGAGTGCACTTGTCACACTTCTACAAACCCATCTGGGGTTATACCGCAGCCCATGCACTTCAGCAATGCCAGGGCTCAGCCAAGCCGGTGCTTAACGTGCAGATAGGGATTGCAATCCGGCGTCATTTTCAATCCGGCCGGATCCGACCGGATTTCCACTGATCCGGCCGGATCCGACCGGATCCGGCCGGATTGATCAAGTCAGGGTGATTTTCGCTTTTCGGTTCAAAATGAACTGTTAGTAAGTTAATCAAGTGTTATTGTGCTTAATATAGGTAGTTTATAAAAAATAAAACATATAAAAAATGTATTTCCAATCTATTGTTAAGGTTAGACAACGAGCAAACAAATAAAATTTAGTAGTGTAGGTAACTAGTAAAATTTTAACGATAAAACAAGTAGCTCAATTTTCATAGATTTCACTTTCACATATAGATCAATTATTTTAGTAAGTAAAATTATAAAATCGAATATAATTAACCTTACGTAATTTATTGAAATGAGATCACAATAATTAATAAAGTATTTGAGAATGCTAACTATTGCAACAAACAAGTCTTATATTTATGACAGGCACCATCATGATTTGATGAATCTTTGTAATGAATGGCACAATTATCACAATAATGACTTTGTCTTATAATTTCAACTTTTTAGTTTAATCAACTTACTTAACTTTTAAGTAATAATTGTCTTAGTATTCATTATACATAGAAAATCAATGTTGATTTTGAAAAAAGGATCGTAGAAAACAAATATTGTTAATTGTGTCATCTGCTAGTCGACTTTTAATAGAGCTGCAAATATAGCCTGCGGTCAAAAAGGCCCTTTCAGTTTCTACACTTGTCGGCTTTATTGTCAGCAAATAGTCATAAATAGCAGACAAGTATTCTCTGCGAACTCCGTCAAAACTTCGTGACCTTTCAAATGTAGTCATTTACTTTTTTAGTACTTTATGAAAATCTTTCTCTTGTTTAGTATGTAAGCTATAACACATGGTTTCTTGCTGGATTTGTTATTGTAATTCTTCCTGTAATGTCAAATATTTATTTAGTGAGGGTGAATCTAAGTTCTCTTCTACTATTTCTTCCAAATTTTTCTTTAGAGTTATCATCTTGAACAACTCTTTCCAAGATTTTGTAATTTCTGATCGTATGCCTTTTTTCTTTGGCATAGTAAAGTACCTAATAATGCGACAACTCTATTTAAATATCTAAAAATTGTAGCACCGGATCCGGTCGCCGGATCCGGTATATTGGTACCGGATCCGGTGGACGTAAAATGATGCCGGATCCGCCGGATTACCGGATCCGGTTTTCCGGATTGCAATCCCTACGTGCAGAGCTCCTAATGTGTGAATATTATTGACTATGCTCTAAATTATGTTTTTGCAGTTCAGAATTCGTTCTTTCAACCTATGAGTGCAGGGGTGGGATATCCAGGTAAGATTTTAAAATATTTTTAGTACTTAATCAACAACACCACTAGAAGATTACGTTCCAGCAGTCAGTAGACTGCCTGCCTTGCCTGCCTTTACCAAAAGCTTAAGTAAACCATAATAGGGTAGTTGACTTATTTTTATTTATTATTTAAATCAATAAGCTACTTTACCCAAAACCCATTGCAGAAATAATTTAATGAATCCGTCAATAAAAAATAAATTAGAAGCCATTCAAATCTGATGGTGGGAGCATTTGTCAAATCACAGACGACGCAAATTTTGACGTCACTGCCTAAAACGGCCATTACGGTGCATACGGGCGAGCGAGATAGTGACATGTTCCCACTACACGCACACCTTTGCTCTTGCCAAGTTTTCTTTGTTGAATATTATACATTATCTTATATGCAACAGAAAATAATACGAAAGAAACCCTTTTGTAAAAACACTATCAAAATCGGTTCACACCTGAGCGCGAGATTATGATTACAAATATTGGTATGAGCAAAGGTGGGCGCGTAGTGGGAACATCTCACTATCTCGCTCGCACGCGTGCACCGTAATGGCCATTTGCTACGACGAAAACAAAGTTTGCGTCGTCTGTTATTTGACAAGTGCCCCCTCCATCAGATTTAAATGACTTCTTATTTAATTCTAATTTTTTGTGGACGAATTTCTTTCTGTAATCGCTTTTGGGTATGTATCGTAACTTATTGATTAAAATATAAAAAAAATCAAATCATCTACCCTATTCTAAGAAATTACTTAGTGACAATTAGTTATGTCACTTTCTAAGAGCTCTTTTAAATATTAAAGTATGTAAATAATATTACGGCATGGTAACGAGTAACTTTGTTATATTTGGTACTTGTTGAATAAAATAATTAGTGATATTATAAATTATTCAGAGCGTAAGTGGTTCAGAGGTACATATTACTACTTATACATATTACTACTTATACATATTACTACTACATTACAGGCTTGATAAATAGACCTAGCGGAGCGATGGGATTATTTGGACCATCAGGGTCGGTAGCATTGTCAGCACAATCTTTACCATTACCTTATTATGATTACGGTGAGCATTATCATGACCATTATATTTATACAGTAAAAGCTCTTTATTCGCGGGGTATACATTGCGTAAATTTGCCGCGAATACGGAAACCGTGAATATGGAATGGTAATTTATATGGGATTATAGGGGATACGTTCCTAGGTGACAAAATATAAAACATTTATATACTTATAAAAAAAATAATTTAATTCAGGTTTAAAGAATTTTGTATTTTTTCTTGCTTGGCAGTTTTTAAAAGCTCCTTCAATTCAGACTGATATACAGCAGTGGCATTAGCAATTTACCTCTTAAAAATAAGACTTCGTTCCATAGGCGGATCAATTTTCATAAAGAAATCACAAAGCTCATTTGCCATTCTTAAACCTTCACTAAGATTTTTCAAATTAAATGTTACGTTTCCCGTGCTTGTTGAAGCTTTTTCTTCAATGGGCTGTTAATTTAACATTTCCTCCAAGTCGGTTTCAATCAAATCTTCATTGTGCGATTCAAGCAACTTCTGAATGTCCGTTGATTCTAGCTGGTCGTACTCATCTTGTCTTACTCCATTCGCAATTTTGGCTATGTTTGCAGTCAAAGTTTGAATTTGCACAGATTCTTCGTAATTTTCCGCAATCAGAGCAGGCCACAGTTTCTTCCGGCATAATTTCAGTGCGTATGGCTTCAGTTCTTCCAATGATTCTTTTATGTTTACGATGCACTATGCTATGTCAGATTTCTTCCAGTATTCTATAACATTCATATCAGGATCACAGTCCATATTATCCAATATGATTTTGAAGGTTCGTTTAATGTAATAGAGCTTAAAGGCCTGGATAATTCCTTGGTCCATAGGCTGAAGCAAAGCCGTCGTATTGGGAGGTTAAAATGTCACTTTTATATTTGGATGCATAGTTTCAAGTTCGCGGTAATTGCATTGTTCAAAATCCGCGAATGAAGAAATCTTTAACCGCGAATATAGGAATTGGGTCGCATTTTTTTAATCCGCGAATAGTGAAAAAGCGAATGAAGGAAGCGCGAATAATGAGCTTTAACTGTACTTGTTTAATTCTGTCTGAGAAACAACAATTTCATATGGGCATACATTTTTTTTTCTGTTCTAATTTTAGATTATGTCTACATCGATTTTCGAATTTTCGCCAATGTCGAGTATTAAATAGCAATTATTAAAAATAAATATTCAAATTTTCGAAGTTTCAACTTTACGAATCGGTATTTATGTTATGGCGTACGGCTAGCAAGAAATTTATTTAACAAATTATTTAATATTTTCGGTGCTCTGCTTTTAATTGTGAAAAATATAACTATTATGCTAGGGGTACTTATCTACTACAATAAAATGAACTCTTGGTTTTCGGCAAGGGCGTTCAACAATTGACGCGATTCTTCGCGTCCGTACTTTGTCGGAGCAGGTTGTATTCCAGGGTGGAATGGCGTTGGCGATAAGCTTTGATATCGTCAATGCCTTTAACTCCATACCGTGGGCCACTATCAGAAGGGTACACTTGCGTGACTGGTATATACAGTACATGGGGCAGGATGGAAGTGTAAGTGAAGGTAGATGCACTGCGGTGTCCCACAGGGGTCTGTGTTAGGCCCACTTCTGTGGAACATCGCATACGACGCGGTTCTGCGTTTCGACCTCCCCGGTCAGCGTGAACATCATCTGTTATGCTGATGATACATTAGTAATAGCCGATGGAGAGGATTTCGAGAGAACCGTAGACCTCGCTGAACGTGGGGTGGTCATCGTCATCGCTCAACACGAGTTGGGTCTCGAAATAGCGCCTCATAAAACTGAGGCATTGTGGTTCCACAAACTACCGTGGGGTAGAGAACTACCGAACACACTTATCCGAGTAGGTGAGTCTGAAGTGTTAGTGTGGGCCGGTACTTTAAGTACTTAGGGCTCACCCTGATTGTTCGCTGGAGGAACACTTTGAGCGCTTAATCCCTCGTATTGAGAGGGTAGCAGGTGCCATTTGCTGGTGGGAGGATACTTGTATCCGACCGGATAGCGACCACCGTACACTGGTGCTAAAACCTGCCATAGTGGCTCACCTTATGTGGGTCGCGTTCCAGGGTCAGCCAGTGTATATCCGGTTCTCCCCAGGGGGCTTGCGTCTTGATCCTCACCCTTTTCCCATCCCTTTTTCCTTCCCCTCTCTCTTGGCCCTTTGGCAGGCCGGCATGATCTTGCCGACCAACGATGGACACATTGTTTATCGTTGGTCGACAATATTCTTGGATTGCGCTACACTTACCATCAGGTGTAGCGTAGTCACTTTGCCGAGCCAGGATAAAAAAAAAAATAATAATGCATAGACTACCTAATCATGGGGGAGTGAGGGAAGAAGTTCGCCGTTCCAGAACAAAGTTTTATAGCCTGCCGCGTAAAATGGTCATCAGAATAGTACGAGGGTACCGTACGATATCTTTTGAGACGGCGACAACCATAGCGTGTTTTTCGCCCTTGGACATTTTGGTGAGTATGGATGAAACGGTATACATAAATGCTTTCGCAACGTGGCATTCGAAACTCCGAGAGGAGCCTTACGTGCACAAACGCGTTAACGAAGCAATCCTGTCGATCTTCGACGCCTGGATGGAACGAAAGGAAGGACGACTCACCTGTCAAATTACTCAGATAATTACCGGACATGGCTGCTTCGGTGATTATCTGAATAAGATAGGACGTGAGGCGACGGCGAATTGCTACCATTGCGGTGGCAGTAACCTAGATCCTGCAACGCATAAACTCTTGTACTGCATGGGAGCTGGAACGGCGGATCCTGGTTAACCGGATTGGAAAAACCTCTCTCTACTGGCAATTGTGTGGGCTGCTGAAGGGAGAGGATGAATGGAAATCGGTAGCCTCCTTTTGTGAAACTGTCATAGTTAAGAAGGAGGCTGATGAACGGGTTCGGGAGAGGTCTGACCCTACTTGGCGGCGAAGACGCAGAGGAGGTACCAGAAATCGCCCCGGTTCCTGTATTTAGAGACAGCATATAATTGCTGGGGGATCTAACCTATACTCCCCCCTCGGCGTGCTATTACAGCATTGCATTAAAGGGGTTTCGGCGAGTTTCTATTGGAGGTCCCAAAACCCTTCCATGGTACAGGTGGAGATAAGCATAGGGTTTTTAAACGGTAGAAATCCGGCATACCCGGATACCCCGTCTATCTCTTAAGGTGGGCGGGAATCCAAGAGGATTTTCCCCATGAAAAAAAAGAAGATATTACAGCATATTATTAGGTCGGATAAGTGCGATTCCCGAAAAATGTAAGCAATTATTATTTTACGCGCTTACAAAATACTTACGTCACTTCACCGGAAATAACACGGTTTATTTAAAAGCACGATTTATTTACAAATAAATTATTATAATTTATTTTACAAGCCTTTTTTATAATTTTGTTGCTAGCGGTACAGTCGCGTTGAATATGAAATGAAACTTATACATAGTAGATATTTATTTAATACTACAGGATACAAAATTTCATCGCATGTTATTTTTGGATGCATCTATTAAAAATGAACCATTTTTTACCATAATTAATGACTAGTATTAAGTAACAAGGTTGTCGCCAATTTATGTGTCTGCCTATTTCAAAATCCATAAGGGACATACTGTGAATACATCTATTAACTCGGCGTAAAAAACGAGATCATTCTCATAGCTCACGATCATTTATCACCCGGTGTCCAGCATAAATAGGGGGGTCGTTCTCCATAACAACATTCTTCGCGGAATCTTCGTGGAGACTTTTATTTCTTTTCTTTCTTTTTAAGTTATAAACCAAAAATAGGCTCAAATACAAGTCGAACGATCTATTTGTCACATAATTTACATGGAAACTTTACATGCTATTCTAGTTTGAAATAAATGTCCACGACGATTACTTTGGCCGATCCACGGAATCTTGAGACGAGAAGCGCCCTAACTTCTGCCGGAAATAAACACGTGTAAAACATGTACTATGTACTAGTAGGAATTATTACTAGAGATTCCGTGCACAGATAGTTAACATTAGGTACTTTAGTTCAGTTGTTAAGTAATACATAACGACAAAAATGTCTACAGCGTGGCTCTACCACTTAAACGTCAGGCTGATTTTCTTTTTTAATAAATAATGTAACGTTAGACTTTATCGACTATGGGATATACACAGGGCCGTAGCTTGCTTGAAATTTAAGGTAGGGCAGCAATGGTTTCAGGTAGTGAAAAGACTTAAAATCTTATATCTTGAGATGACGGAGTTACTAGGAGACTAGAGTTACTCAGAATGTAACATAGGTCTTTGCCGATTCTCAATACTGGCCACTTTGGACTCGGATATCAGCTGTCGATTTTTATAATTCTCAATTAAAATTAATTTCATTTAAAAAGCTAGTTAAGTTAAGAATTCGAGTCGATAGTGGAAACGGATCCATCACAATCTACGTCAAAATACTTGTCGTATGGACAAGACTGCCTCCCCTACCAAACCGACATACATAAGTCCAATGTAGGGAAATTTTCACCCTCGAGCAGGATCCAATCTTTGATTGATTTAATATAATAAGTGTATTTAAAAAAGTCGTTTCTGTTTTTCGAAATACAACGGCAATTTCATAGACAAGGACCTAATATACGATACACCTTTCATACACTGCATGAAATGGTGCTCGTACATACGATCGATCAATTATACTATAATCGCATGGGCTGAATCACGATTATCATCCGTCTATTTTTATATAAATATCAATTGATATACAATAAAATATTAGTACTAAATTTTTAAATAAAAATTAATAGTACGTACGAAGTACGTATAGTACGATTACGATTAAAATTATGCGCTTCGGATATTTCAAAATACGGATATGTGATACAAAATTGCCTCATGTAGGTTTCTTCTTATTTCCCTCATATATGACTGATCAGAACCTGATGGCCGGACATTTATTGCACATTCGTAATAATTCGTAAAGATCGAACATTGCCAAAGCGCGTAATTTATGTTGTCGTATACTGTTGTATTTCATAGTGAAATTTAAGGAAAAAAAATCAAAACAATTTTAATTTTATTATTAATGTCCAGACAATTTTATATTATGTACTCTTTTATAATCTTGCATACTATGATATTAAAAACGGGTGTAAATCACGTTATTTTTATATTTTAAAAGCACAAATCGGGTAATCCAAGATCTAATTTTCTTGCGAACTAGAGGTAGACAGATCGGTGCATTTTCCCAATGTGAAAAGTAACAGTGAGGGAAGATGGTTCCCTGGAACACACAGTGATTGGTAAGCCAACACACATTGATAGATACCTCAATGCCTAAACGCACCACCATCCGTGGCACTTGGAATCCGATGTGACAGTCTTGACAAACAGAGTATATGATCTATGTGGCCCTAAACACCTAGACAGTGATGAGTGATTACATATGTTCGGGAGATATTTGATAGAAACGGATATAAGGGAACGATACGTCGTGTGGTCCCAAGAATAGGACTCATCAGTCTAAAATCAGCACAGCAGAGTGCCAGCATAAATGCCGTATCTAAAAGGATGACGGAAAAAATGGAACTTTACTAAAGAAATACTCAAATAAAATGTATAGATATAGACCCAAGTAAACATATCATCTGCGCGCTCCAAAGAATGTCATTCTGTTTCTTGACTGTCGTTTCCAAGGTATATTGCAGTTGTGACAGTTCCTGCGTCGCTCAATCAAAAAGAAAAATCACTAAAGTGGTCAAGGAACACATTGCACCAGTCAAAAACCGTCAGATCAACACGTCTGCGGTGGCTGGTCATTTGCTAGAGTCTGAACAAAGCACTGGGTAGAACTACATCAACCTCGGGTCTTATTCAGCAATCGTCATATAAGAATTTCAATCGAGAGGATAGATACCGTTTGTCAACAACTTGAAATCTGGTCATCAGTAAGTGTAAACAACGCCGTAGTGATCATACTGGTTAGTGTGAAGACGTTTTGTATATCGAAGTAGGTACCGACAACACGAAGGTAGCCGAAAGTAACGATCAAGTGAGTGTCGTTGGTTGGTACGCCACGACTAAAACCCCACTTCACGAAGAATCCACTAAGCTACCACCAGTCAACTTGTAACCATAGCGGGGATGCAACTCAGTCGAAACGTAACAGAAAATAAATAAATTGGTTTTTATATCTTTAAAATTACCTAATGAAGTCCCGTTTTTAATATTAAAGTGTTAAAATTGCGAAAATATAAAAGCATTAATTGTACGTGTAAGCGAAGCCAGCCCTACCATATTAATTAGTTCGCGGAGCGGCATCTACACGCGCTGAATTAGGGGCGAGTCTTTAGTTCTCCTAAAAGCGTCCTCGTAATACGGGGTCCGTATAACCATACTCTGAATTCAGGCTTCACGTATACCAAACCATATATAAAAAGGTTCATATTTTGATTTCGCTATAGCCTAAAATTTGTCTTGGGTCGGCACTGCATGTAGGACATATGCATTAACAAATACATAAAAAAATACATAACTTAAAACCATATACATGCATTCTTCGATATAATAGATTATGTTAGATGTAATTTGTTTCAAGTACATAGGGTTTTGTTTTATATTTTGTCAAATTATAAAAAAAATACCCTAGCAGGAATAAAATTTAGTATATGACCTACTTTTATTTCATCACTACAGGATCCTCTCTTTCGGATAGATCAAGTTATAAAGCAAATTACCACCTAAAACATTTCACTAAATCATTCATACCCAAAAGAAGAAGATTGCCGAAGCCAACTTCAGATTTTACAGGTAATTAAAAATCTTTAACTGATTATTGCTATAGTGGTAGAGTACTTAGGCTGAGAAACCGCGTGAGGACTTCGGTTTAAGTCCCATGCTGGGCAATCAAAATTCGTGTTAAAATTTTCGATTCCGAACATCACACATGATGTGTCCAGGAATGGAATTTGTGGGCGGTACGGCCCACCCCGTACCGTATCGGACGTACCATGGGACGCAAATGAGATTGGCAAACCATGGGTACACTAGTTGATCACCCGGGCACCCGGTGCATATATTACTGAGTCGCCCCAAAATTTAAAATTATTAAAAATCCTTCAAAGTGAAGCATAACTCTATGTGATTAATACAAATAAGAGTCAATTATAATCAAGTTATACTTAACTAATATTACGATGTGCGACTTTTCATCTTGATAGCCCGGTTAAACGGCTTCAAGCCTAAAGTCGGGTGACCTGCGCGTGGTTTTTGAAGTGATAACTTCTTATGGGAGGGTGAACCGAAACGTTCCGTAACGCGAGCGGTCCATTGACCAGCCAGCGTTAGCCGACCTCCGTGGAACATTGATAATTTCGAAGTACCAGGTGGCGTCACACAGTGACCAGTCGGCTTGGACCGGACTTTAACCGGACTTTCACAAGACTGACACGACTTTGACACGATTTTGACACGACTTCGACACGACTTTGACACGATTTCGACACGACTTCGACACGACTTTTACACGACTTCGACACGACTTCGACACGACTTTGACACGACTTTGACACGACTTTGACACGACTTCGACACGACTTCGACACGACTTCGACACGACTTCGACACGACTTCGACACGACTTTGACACGACTTCGACACGACTTTGACACGACTTCGACACGACTTCGACACGACTTCGACACGACTTCGACACGACTTGGACACGACTTTGACACGACTTCGACACGACTTCGACACGACTTTGACACGACTTCGACACGACTTTGACCGGACTTGGACATGACTGACCGGACTTCGTAACGTAACGCGTTAAGGCGCCACTCTGTCTGGCGTCCCTTTCTCTCACGCATACGGTAGCAGTAGGCAGGCTCCTCTGCTCTCACTTTAACCCACATTAGTTTAAGTTATCACTTCTGTCGAGCGTCCCGAGACGCACACTTTTTTTTTTATTAGCGTTCAAAGACAGATAGCTCATCAGTGATGGCACCAACGTGTTACATTTGCCCATGGAGAGCGTGCATGGAAGAATTTAAGGAAACTCACTGTACTGGAGCTTCTATTTGTGATCGTGAAACTTTTAAAAGACTTGACCGATTGTGGTAATTTACAGTATATAATTGTTTTGTTAAGACGATAGATCGTAGGTTTATAACATTACGCTACGAACCACGCATTTTATATAAATACTGTGTCCATGTACCTGCGGAATACTTCTGCTCTGTATTCTCTGCTCGTGGCTTCATCAGCGTGTTTGTTTCCTCGCTCTCGTGCACCGTAGCGTGATGTGTGAAATTAATATGATCCCAATTGTTCAGGTCGTTCAAAACTTACACGATCGCAAACAGACGCAACGATAGTTGTCCCACGCGTAACTTACCTACTTGTCTAAATATTGGTGAAAACTGCATCAAAATCTGTTACGTACTTTAGAAAAATTAAAAGGCCCAGCAGAGAGATGCGCATGGCGATGTCTTTTCTATTACCTATTTAAAAAGTAAAGCTTTTGTTATGGATGTAATGGATGTTCTTTTAATGCTCTCGATGCGATGCGACGCGACCTGGCGGCAACCTTGGTTACAACATTATTTGTACGTTAAAATAATATACAATACTTACTACTGTGTTATTTAATGATGCGCTTGAGCAATCGTCGTCTATTTCTGAAGGACGAACGCGTACCCGTGATGATGATATAATGCAATAATTACCTGTTACAAAAGTACATTGTGAATGTATTAATTTGTGCTCGAATATAATTGATTGAATATCATTATCCGTACTACTTTGTAATTTAAATATACGTATCAATAATATGCGATGAAAATAAATAACCAATAATGGATTAAAACAATTAAAAAAATCTCATAAATATTGTAGTTATATAGTATAAATTAAATTAAATCAAGGTAATGAGATTTTTCTAAATTTATTTATAAATAAATTCAAAATATTAGAATAATTTTAATTTTTGCTATTTAAACTTTAGCTAAACTTTTATTTTAGATGATTACATTGAATTTATGATATATTTATTAACCATCGAAATTAATGAGTATAATGTATTAGAAATCGTTAATTGAATTAATGATCCTTAAGAAATCGTATATTATGTAATAATGCCTTTCAATTATTTTATGGTAGAATAACGGCTTTTTTATTTATTTATTTTTTACTAATTCGTTAAACTGAAGATTGCCAAAGCGCGTATCCGTAATCGTAGAACTGTAAAGTACAGTAGAATCCCGATTATCCGGATCAATTAAAACCAGGGGTATTCCGGATAATCGAAAATCCGGATAATCGATTTCAAAGTCAAATAAAACAATAATCAATTTTTAATAATTTTTTTGTTATAGAAAGGGACATACATATAAAAAAAAAAATCGAGTAGCCTATGTAACGTAAAATGTTGGTTGGAAATAATTTGTGATTAATCTTTGACGTAATGAATCACATTTTATAAGATGGTAGGTCCCTCGTATGCGAGAGGCCATCTGGGTTGGTACCACCGCTTTGTTTATTTCTGCCACCAACCAACAGTGTGTAAGCACTGTTGTGTTTCGGTTTAAAGGATATTGAAGCCAGAGAAATTACTGGGCATTATGAAACTTAACATCTTATGTCTTGGGCTGACGAGCGCAGTTCAGCACCATGCAGTGCTTTGTAATTCAAAGTTCTGTGTAGTGTTGCTTCTGCTTATAGGTAGGCGTGGCTCTTGCCATCAGGCGAGCGCCTTGTTCGTCTCGTCATTCAATCAAATAAAAAAAATCTTTTCATTGCGGCCAAGTCCCTGATACTTTGCTGGTGGGAGGATATTCGTACCTGACCGGATAGCGACCACCGTACATTGGTGTTAAAACCTGCCATAGTGACCCACCTTGTGTAGATCGCGTTCCAGGGTCAGCCAGTGTATATCCGGTTCTGCCGAGGGGCTTGCGACATGACTTGATGGTTGGTTGGGGCGGGTACAGTGGTACATTCTTGTATTATTGTGCCTGTATCGGTCATCCGCCTGTCCTATCGCAGGCCTCTCGATTTGCTTCTTCCCTCTCCGAAGAGGGAAGAAGCATTATACAGACCGGCATGATTCTGGTGACCACCGATAAACTCATTGTTTGTCGGTGGTCGCTGGTTTTTTGGACTGCACTACGCTTACCATCAGGTGTAGTGCAGTCACTTTGCCGTGCTCGGTTAAAAAAAAAAATACGCTTCAGTTGTAATAACTGTATGGGATCCGATTTGTCCTGTCTTTCAAACCAATTAAAAGCGCTATTTAGAGCTCCAATAGCTTCACCTACATCACCAGTTTCAGTCTCTTCTTCATCTTCTTTATCGTTACTTTTCAAATTATTGTTAATGAGTTCTTCATCAGTTAAAATGTGGAATTCAGGGCAGTCATTGAGAGATAACATTACTCTTTTTCGCTTAGACATTATAGATTTCTAACGCAAAACGTAAACAGAAATGTAAAAAAAATACAACCTATTAGTTGGATGCTATCAATTAAAATGAAATAATAGTAAACACTATCGCGCACACAAATGAGAGCAGCACTACACGTCGGAGGAAGGAAAAAAACTCGTCGTAAAATGTCTCGTTGCGCTGTCAAATCATTTCTACGTCGGTAATTAGAGCCGTGACGAATGAGTCCGGATAATCGGATATCCGGATAATCGAGGTCCGGATAATCGGGATTCTACTGTATTGTAATTAATAACAACCAATATGGCGATTAGGAGTAAATATTTTTATAGGTACGTACCTAAATACTTCCAATAGTTTTTTGAAAATTTAACGATTTGTTTAAAGTTATGGAAAAATTCAAAACATAAATCCACAATACAAATTATAATAAAGTACCTTTAAACTGACTATTTCAGAGAGTGTCGACGAAGATATCGCTATCACAACTCCATTGACTCTTGAGACTCGTGACGTATACGGGTTGGGGCTGTACCCGTGGACCGACCCCATATTGAACTTCGGGAATGATACTCTTACTTTCGAAACTGACGTCACTGTCACACTGAAACTTACCAGGGACCCCACAGTAAGTAGTACAGATACCTACATCTAAATATAAAACTCAAAGGTGACTGATTGACATAGTGATCTATCAACGCACAGCCCAAACCACTGGAGGGATCGGGCTGAAATTTGGCATGCAGGTAGATGTAATGACGCAGGCATTTGAGAAAGGATTTTGATAAATTCTACCCCCAAGGGGATAAAATAGGGGATGAAAGTTTGTATGAAACTTTGTCTATTTTAAACGTCCACGCGGGCGGAGCCGCGAGCAAAAGTTAGTGTAGTATATTATGCATGTACATATACTCAAAGTAAACGGTTTACTTGGTGATATGGGCCTTCATATGGGAGTGGCCGATTGAGTTGGTACCGGCGCCGGTTGGTGCCGCTTTATCTAATTCTACCGCCAAATACAGTGTGTAAGCACTGACCGCTGTTGTTTCGATTTGAAGGACATTGAATTCAGTAAACTGTAAAATTATTAGGCAATATGATGCTTAACATCTTATGTCTCGGCGTGACGAGGGCGGCCCAATGATGTGCCCAATGCAGTGCTTTGTAATTCTAGGCTCTGTGTGGTGTTGGTTCTGTTTATGGGCATGGCGCTTACCATTAGGCAAGCGACCTGCTCGTCTCGTTATTTAGGCTAATAAAACAATCTTCTGATATATTCGAACATAAAGTGCATAATTTATTGATTGTTCATGATTTATGCATGGTAGAGCCACAGTGTAGACTGTTCTGTATACAGTATGAATGGACCGGCTCGACCGCTGTATTGATACTATCTCACAGAAATCCGACGAAATCGCATTGCTGGTACGATTCGTACGGCAAGTGAGATATTCGGAGACTCAAATACCCTCGCCCTCTCTTAACCTAAATTATCCCTTCCGTTTAAGGTCGAAAATGACCCATGATTCTGGTATGGCGGGTGTGCATGGACAGAAGTTTCCCCTTATCATAAGTTTTAAAATGCTATTTGCATTATTTTTGTTCAGGCTCCAAGAGCGTCCGGTGGTGATGAAGAATGCTCGAACGCTATTGGCGGCGGCAACGGCCTGTGCGTGTACCTTACGCGCTGTCACGAGGCGCGCGATATCAATCTCGACACATACAAAAACACTTACTGCTCCGTCCAGGGAGGGTAAATATATAAAACATAAAATATACAAGATTGTCAGTCACTTATGACAAATACGAGGTGGTAGGTCCTCGGAATATGGGAGGCGGTCTAGGTTGGTACTGCTATGTCTATCTCTGTCGCCAAACAGCAATGTGTAAGTCGTGTTTTATTTCGATATATAGAACACTGAAGACAGTGAAATTACTGGGCGTTATGAGAACTAACATCGCCGTGCCGCGTTTCGGTCGCGCGAAACCTCCACTGCGGTATTTTTTTTGTATGGCGCAAATCTTGAAGGTCCTTGGCACGAGGTACAAACCTTAAGAGAAAGAGAGAGAGCATTTAATTGAATAATCTCCCAGTAGACCACAATTATAACCATAAATTATTTGAGTAAATTGGCATGGGTTATTTATGAAATAAGGGCGTGGTGCAAAGTACAAAAACGCTCATTGAGTGAAAAAATCAGCCCACAACGTTGTAGTCTGTCACATAAGAAAAACCATTGAATAAAATATGGGAACTAAATTACTAATTAGGCTTTTTCTAATGAGTTAAATGGTATAAGTGCACGTTGATGAATGGTGTAGATAGATAGATAGATAGATAACTCTTTATTGCACACCTAAAATTAAAATTATACATTAAGAACCTTACAACTAAATCAAGTTACAAAAGGCGGTCTTATCGCTAAAAGCGATCTCTGCCAGACAACCTTGAATTGTTTGGATTTCATGTTAAAGGACAGCAGAAATGCAGGGGTGTAGAGTCACAACAGAAACTTATTTATATTAGTTATTATAAACTACTTAATATTATAACGAATAAAAACATATATAATCACATACATACAAATAAACATATATACAAAAACATATACATACACACTTACATATAATACATATATAACATTAATATTATAATATATACTAATAAATAAAGTTCATATGAGCTATTTAATGGATATAAGTACATTAATCTAGCGTAGACAAATAAAAGTTTTTCACTCGAGATTTAAAAATACTCAATGAAGGAGCTTGTCGTATAAATAATGGTAGAGAATTCCACAGGCGAACTGCCTGGACAGTAAACGAACTATCAAAGAAAGTACTGCAATGTAAAGGAGTTTTAAGAGTTAAATTTTCTGATGACCTTAAGGTGCGAGAATGCGAGCTATGGAGAAAGGTAAAATTATCTTTAAGATATTGCGGAGATGACGGGTTAAATAGAATGTTATAAAGAAGAAAAAGAATGTGACTATTCCGGCGAAGGCGAATAGGGAGCCACTTGAGCTTAGAACGAAATTCAGAGATGTGATCATATTTGCGCAAGCCAAATATGAATCGTATGCAAAAGTTTTGGAGGCGCTCAAGTTTATCAAGTTGGACTTGGGTTAGATCTAAATAGCAGGCGTCAGCATAATCAAGAATGGGGAGAAGTAAAAATTGTACAAGCGCAATTTTGGTGGCAGTAGGCAGGAAGTTACGAAGTCTTTTTAAAGATGCAGCTGACCCAAACAACTTACGACTAGCGGTTGCAAGTTGAGGTCCCCAAGATAAGTAACGATCTAAAATTACCCCCAGATTTTTAACAGTATCCGTAAACGGAATAGTTATACCATTAAAAACCACAAGAGGTAGTTGAGGCCAGTCGATTTTATTTATGAGTCGAGAACTCCCTATGATAATGAGTTGAGTTTTGTCCGGGTTCACTTTGAGCCCAAAGCGATTACCCCACTCGGAAATTCTCTTTAAATCATGGTTTATAAACCCCACAGCCTCATTAAGTTTCTCCAATGAAGCCTGGCAGTAAATTTGGAGATCGTCTGCGTAAAGGTGGTAGGAAGAAGAAAGATTTTGTGAAATTGAGTTGATAAAAATAGCAAAGAGCAGAGGAGATAAAACGCCGCCTTGCGGTACGCCGGCTGTCGTGTTACACCATGATGAACAACAATCATCAAGGCGAACTCGCTGCCTGCGACCGTACAGATAACTGTGAAACCAATCGATTACCGTCGGAGATATGTTAATAGAGCGAAGCAAGGCAAGAAGGATGTCAAAATCAACAGTATTAAAGGCGTTACTAAAGTCTAGTAACGACAACACAGTAAGCTGCCCTTTTTCCATTCCTAGACGAATGTCATCGGTGACTTTAACTAGGGCAGTCACTGTACTGTGACCTGAACGAAAACCTGATTGAAAAGAGTTTAACAGAGAGTGTTTAGAGAGAAAGGAGCTTAACTGAGAATGGACAAGACGCTCAAGCACTTTAGAGAGGAAGGGGAGAATAGAAATAGGTCGGTATTCGGAAAAGTATTGAGGATTAGTTTTTTTAGGAAGAGGTATGATTTGAGCGTCTTTCCAATTGGAAGGAAAAATTCCATTCAGAACGGAATAGTTGAGAATGTGACAGATTGAAGGCAGAATAATGTCCAGAATGGGCATTAGCATATTTCGGCTAATGGCATCTACCCCAACCGCATTCGAAGTCACAGAAAGGATGCTTTTCTTAACATCACGATCGGTAAATCGATTAAAAACAAAAGGATCGTAGCTGGGAATCGGTGAAGAATTCAGATAGTTAATGGTTTGATTCTTAACTGAAGTGTCAATATAAGAACATGAAGAGAAGTGTTGATTGAGACTATTGATGTCAAGATTCTTAGGAGTTGAGTTTTGTCGAGGTTTACCGATGCCCAGAGACCTGAGGAATTTCCAGACTTTAGCAGGATTTTCCTCATCGACAGAGTCATGAATGTGGCGACGATACGCATCCCTACACACCCTATTGCAGCGATTCCGTAACCTAACATATTTAGCCTTGGTGTCATCGTTAGGATTACACTTGAATTTAGTTTTAGCTGTGGCTTTTTTACACATTAAGGACTTGATTTCGTCCGTTAGCCAGGGCGCGGGGAGATGTTTGAGTTTAATAGATCGCAGTGGAGCGTGGATATCGTAAAGCTGTGTTACCAGAGAGTTGAAAATAACTAGTTTTGAGTCTATGGAGTCAGCCTCAATAATAGGAGACCAGTCAGTGTCTTCTGCATCCTTACACAAAGCTTCCTTATCCATGCCACCAAAATTACGCTGCAATATAATTTTGGGCTTAAGTTTAGGTGGACGAATTTTGTATGACAAAAACAACAAGTCATGATACGAAAATTCGTCGGCCGAACATTGCCCATGCTTAGCGACATGCTGTGTAGAGGATACTAGCATGATGTCTAGAAGAGAAGGCTCGGAGTTGGGAAAATGATGGGTAGAACTAAGAGGTAAAATGTGCATGTTACATGACTTTACCACATTTTCTAGCAACGAAGTACGGTAATCGTTTTTTAAAAGGCATGTGTTAAAATCACCCATTATAATTGCATGATCGTAACATGGAACAAGATTTTCTAAAATATTTTCGAAAGATGAAAAATAGTCAACACGTAGGGAAGGGCTATAGTATACTCCAAGAAGAATTTTAGAATGAGAAAGAGAAATGTCAATAAAGAGATGCTCACCGGCGTTGGGCAGTGGCGGTTGTGGCGACATACTTATAACAGAAAAAGGAATATTTGCGCGGAGATATATAGCCACACCACCACCAACCTTGCTGGTGCGATCATTACGGACAAGACGAAAGCCAGGAAGGGAATAAGAAGTAGAAGGAAGACATGGCTTAAGCCAGGATTCGGAGACTAATATAGCATGAATATTTTTATTGTCGAAGGACGCCAGCATATCGGTGAAATGGGCCGGAATACTTTGCGCGTTAATATGAATGAGGTTGAAATTTTTAGGTACATCAGAAAAATGATTCTCAAGAGTATCAGATAGTGAAGGTAAACTATGAAAACTATCATCACAGCTGCTTGAATTTGACGATACTGAAACATAATGTTCATTGTCATCGCTGTCATTATTTAAAATACTATGCATCATACTAAAAATAATAAATAAATATATATATATATAGCTTTAAAATAAAATAAAATAAACTATTATTGTGTTGTGCTTTATAGATTGCATTGGCCTGCCGGTTACGTTATTTATCCTGATGTATTTCATAAAGTCACAGCTACACAACTTAAACATAATGATTAAGAACAACAGTTTACACAAGGTTACATATCACAAATAGGAAAAATATCTTGAAGACAAAAAAAAAAAAAAGAAAAATATAATACTCGTAGGTACGAAACAAAGTGAGAAAATAATTGGGTTGTCAAAGGTACGAGAATGTCATCTTTTTATCATATTAAGTTGCCACAGGTAAAATATCACACTAATTGATGACAAACATGCGAGTAAAAAAAAAAAAAAAAAAAATATAAATATGTTCTACCTACTATTAAAAGTAACTTGTCAAAAACGGTAAACATTGCAATTTTTACTTTTTACTAGACGACACAGTCCTTTTACTTTTTGTTGCGGTTGCCGGAGTCTTCTTTGGCGCTCGCACTTGCTGCTGCTTGCCTGTTCCGGCGGCCGGTACAGCAATCTTGTCAAGGTCCTCGATGCAATCGGCCCTATGACGTACTCCATTTGGTCCCAGAAAGAAGACGGATCCATCCCGCGTCCAGCACTTGGTAACGCCAAACTTGTGCCGTGCGGCCATAAAGACGTCGTGTCGCGATTTGGTCAGGAACTCAGACAATGTGATACCCGACCCCCGCAATTGAGTCTTGGCGTACCATATCTTGTTCCGCAGTGTTAAAGTACAGAACTTCACAAGAATTGGCCTGGGTCGATCGTCGGCGGATGAGCGGCCCATACGATGACAGCGAACGATCTCAGATTCGGTAAAATCGGTGATTTTTAGGCGATTGACCACAGTATCAATGACCAAAGCCGCGGTAGACTCATCTTTGGCTTCAGGAACACCGCGGATCAACAAGATTTTGCGCCGTTTTTGCATCTGAAATCTGTCCAGATTGTCAGAAAGGAGGGCAATCTGCGTTTGAATGGACCGAAACGCTGTCAGCACAAATTCTTTGAAACTGTAGAATTCATCCGCTAGTGACGTGGTTGTCGGTGAAGAAGAAGGGCTGCTGGCTTTCTTGAGCTCGTTCTCCATGTCGTCCATTCGTTGCGTGAAGAGAGCTTGAAGTTGGGACTGACTTTCCAGGATAGTCTCCAAATTGTACTGTGACTGTGCCATGTTATATTCGTTATTGTTTAAGTTTAAGTAGTTATATGAATTTTTTAGGGATAACACTTCCCGGCAGGTACAAATGTCTAACTTTTAATTTAACATTAAGAAATATCAGTATAACAAGAGTTAAGTATTTTTAAATAAACTTAAAAACAGATGATTAAAAAACAGCTGTTACTTATTTCTGTTCTTCTTATTTTATACGGCACGTTGTAAGTTGGTGTAGATTATTTGGTGTTTTACAATCTGATTTAACTGATATCAACAAAACAATAAACGAAATTATGCCTCAGATAATAATTTGATCGATCCATCTGTGTATTAATCGCAATGTGAAAAGCGTTTCCCCACATTTAATCGTTGTTACATATATTTTCAGGTACGCTGGTGTCTGCTGCAGCACGAAGGAGATTCATTGAAGTTAACTGCTATATAAAAAGTTAATCATACCATATATGTATATCTGTTGCATTAGCTATAGATGTTTTTATTGTCTCAACTTAATTGTATAATACCTCTTACTATGTGTCTAATATAAAAAAATGTGATATAAATACATTCCTTGGAAAAAATGCATTTGTAAAAATAATACTTAATACTCTCCTTATATAATACTCTTTAAATTAATACTTACCTATATATTGAAACATTTAATTACTTATACCGTAAAATAAGTGTCGTATTTTATAGTAAAACAATGGAACGATCAGTTTACTGTATTGTTACAATAAAATTTAAACTGTCTTCTGGGTTATAGATGTATCTACCTAATTTTGAGATTTTTAAATAAATTAACATAGTAAGGCAGTTTTTTACTTTACTCAATTTACTTCTTCGTGTTTAATATAAGTACTTTCCTTAAAACACATATTATTTTAAAATTGTAATCAATTAATCAAAGAGACTACTCGAAGTTGCTCGAACCTAGTCGAAACACACATGGCCGAAATTGAGATAACTCCCGATTACTTCCACAAGAACATTGTTCACGTCAAAATGTTCTTTTGCAAACCGGTCTTAATGTAAGAAATCAGAATTATTGAAAAAAATAATCGCTATTCTCTTTTTCTTTGTTTTACGGTTGATTTACTTCAAATCGATGTCTAGGTCGCTATGCTATAATACTTTGCTTCAGAGCTTTGCTTTGTATCGACAGCGACAAATTTTGGAAACGTAGATCTTGTGTAACATAGAATTTCCATCAACATGATAATCTTTGTAATAATATAAAATACTATGATTTATTTAAAGGCGTGGGTAAATTCGTGTATAAAAAGGGGAATAAGTAGTTATTATTATGACTGAGACGTGGCCTCTAAACATGGGCCGTATAAGACGGCTCACAGTCACTCAGCGAGCTATGGAGAGAGCTATGCTCGGTGTTTCTCTGCGTGATCAAATCAGAAATGAGGAGATCCGTAGAAGAACGAAAGTCACCGACATAGCTCAGCGGATTAGCAAGCTCTAGTGGCAGTGGGCAGACCACATAACTCGCAGAACCGATAACCGATGGGACAGAAAGGTTCTGGAATGGAGGCCACGTACTGGCAAGCGCAGCGTTGGACGTCCACCTACAAGGTGGACAGACGACCTGATAAAGATCGCAGGAAGTCGCTGGATGGAGGCCGCTTCCAACAGGTCGGTCTGGAAATCCTTGGGAGAGGCCTATGTTCAGCAGTGGACGTCTTGTGGCTGATGATGATGATGATGATGATTATGACGTAGGTATGTTGAAGTCTTTATGTGCTTTTTAAAGTTTTTATCAGTTTCATATAACAATTCCAGAAAATAACGATATAAAGAAAATAATCAAACACATTTCAAACACGTTTTAAATTATTAATTTATATCCAAAATTTGTACAGTACTCTTTCTTTCTTTTTTATTTATGGCTTTCGCAGTATTATGCATTTAGCCAGTGTCAAGTATAAATTATTTTCAAGTTCTTTTTACAAGAACGATGAAACACGAGTGCGGTCGATTTCAAGGTCTTGTCGGAGTTTTGGTGTTAACTCCTTTCAGTACGATTCTTAATTCACTTATTTCAATGTTTCCATACACTGTTCATCACCGTTAATGTTTATTGAACAAATCCACACCACTTTTATACAACAAACACAGCTCTAAACTAGTTTATGAAATAAATTAAAATAAGCAATGAACTGCACTGTCGGAATTCCCGCCAAAACTCCTCTACAGTACTCTATATTTAAAAGGCTTTTGAAAGCTTTTGCATTTTTGAATATTACATTTACGAAAAAAGAAGAATAGAAGTTTCACTTCAATAAAATCAAGTTATTGTATTTGATAACGTTGCGTCTGCGCAGTTTTGGCGCGATAGGCTTATTAAATCATGGCTGTCTTAAAATAATAAAAGTTGACATTCTTAATATTGTACCTAATGAACATTTTAATTGGTTACCAAATAAATTCAACTGTAATTTTCCTAAGACGACTAAATTCTTAATTTCTTCGTTATACTGTACATGACTTGGCCTAAAATGAAACATCTTTGGGGACATTTTTCGTCAAATAAGGGGCATTTCGAAATTTAATCTGGTCACCCTGTACAATTCAACTGTCATTTAAATTTTCATTTAGGTTTTCCATTCATCATCAATCAATTCTTGTATTTGATCATTAGTTTCAGAAGAGATTAATAATATAGAAAGGAAAACAATAAACAGCAGGTATGGTCAATTGGATGGATGCCCTTATGATAAATACGGTGACGGAGGGAACCATGAATTTATTACGGCACGTTGTAAGTTTCGATATCACTCTCGAAGCATTCAATTGATAAACGCGATTCCGATTTCTTATCGTATATAGGATAACGATATTTTTTTTATGTGCTTAAGGTGTTTATAATTTTAGGGAGTATTCAAATCTAAAACAGACACACCACCTACAACAATTATGTTGAAAACACCTTTGTGGCAACTGGCGCAAGAAGCCGGCCCGTTCGTGAGGCTAGCGGGGTTAAGCGGGGCTGTTGCCGTCATTCTCGGTGCTATGGGAGCTCACCGCACTTTCCCTGAAACGGAAGGCAAAGAAGACCTGAAAAAAATATTTGAAACTGCAAATAGATTCCATTTTCTTCATACGTTAGCGCTTGTCACAGTACCGCTTTGCAGGAGGCCATACATAGTAAGTTTTGTATGCTTTATATTGTTCAATTCCCTAAGTAAAATTAAATGCATATTTTGCTTTGTTGCTCATTGTCAAGTAAAATTTTTCCTTCATTCTCCATCAGAATATAGCCAAGTCTACATCAAAGTAAACAAAATTGACAACTAATGACTGAAATTCTCATTATGGACCAATATTTAACAATTTTTACACAAAAAAGTGGCTTACGGCTTTTTAATGTACGACATTAAAAGTAATTTTAATATTTACTATTTAATAATTATTTTGCAGGCTGGTGCATTTTTCATCGCTGGAATGGGAATGTTTTGTGGCACATGTTATTACCATGCCTTCACAGGTGACCGCAAACTGCGTCAAGTCACTCCATTAGGTGGCACATGTCTCATACTTGGCTGGGTTGCAATGGTGCTGTAAGCTCATATATTATATTGATATATTTATATAGAACTAGATAATTAAAATATGTACATTTTAGAGTAGGATTTTAAAATATATTAAATGGCTCTAGCTAAACATTTTCCACACCCAATTCCATAAGATTAAAAATCCTGAGGAGAATGTATAAGTATCCACACCATACTACCACAGTCATCACATTTAACATTAAGCAATAAGTTACATTTCTGTATTTAGACTATCACAAATTATTATTATTTATAAAGCAATATTGGACAACCTTTTCTTACTTCAATAAAAAGCGGTCCAACTGTCACATCACAATTTCTACTGATATTATTGCATAATGTTAACTCTATGTGCACGTTTGGCAGTGATTTTGCAGCTTTGCTAATTTTATGACTGCAGCATGTACGGTTTGCAGTATGGATTGGGATAGTACAAGCAAAATGCTTTGACTGGTCTGATGTTAATTACGACTTACGAGCGACATCGCGGCTATTGTTTCAAAGATTACTAATACGTGTGGCATCAGGCCGCGGCCAGATGAGTAGTTGGAGGTTAACGTAACATCAGCAAGTCTAAGTATTTTGCGTGTACTGTATGTATACATTCGTCTTTAGAATTATTAATTCGTTTTAGAAACTATTTTGTAATTAGGTAGAAATGTGTAAAATATTACACTAGTGATTGTTTTATTTTAATTGAGAACTATTGTGGTTTTGCTTGTGGTTTGGTGTCGGATAATTCATTATTTTATGATTGTTCAATATCATGAACACTATTGACGTTTGGAAATATGCTTCCATAATGTTTTAGAAATAAAACAATTGATAATTGAAGGGTTATTAGTGTGTAGGCTTAGCTGTTTAAAGGACTGTTAGAATATTGTAGATGCTATGATTTATAATATCTTCAAAATAAAAGATGTCTGTAGATTAATAAGTATACATGTATTAGCTAAAACACATACAGGTTATGGATAATTCATGCATATGTAATGAAATAATATACAATAAACATATTTTGCTTTGAAGATTGCTTTGAATTACTTTGAATTTGAGTATTTTTACCCATGAAAAAAATTTCAAGGATTTTTCTCAATTCGGGGAGAATATATTTTTCTTTATGTACACATTTCACAGAGTGATCCAAATTTGATGATTCTTTCTCTAAAAATAATAAAATAAAAAATTAAACTGATTAAAAAATCTAAAAATAATTTTCTTTTGTATCTGACCAAAGGCCTTGGCAAATACACCGAAACATCACCACCCAACAAATAGATTTCTGGAATCTGTAAAATAGAGTTCTGTGAATTGACATGTTATAGTATATACTTAAAGCGGAAAGCCTATTCACTGAACCTATTCCAGAAATGTTAACAAATGGCTACCCGCTTTAAGAATAGTTCCTGTATTTAGTCCGGTCAATATACCAAATACATACAGATAACTGAAAAGCACATGAGTGGGGACATGGGCTTAAAGCCTTCCACGAACTGCCGCGATCTTTGGCCGCCGATCCCGCGATCAGTGATCTGTCTATCAATAGATCAGGGCGGTAGGATATTCATGTCCGCCCGGATAGCGACCACTGTACAAATAGTGTTAAAAGCTGCCATAGTGATCCATACGCCTTGTGTAGATCGCGTTCCAGGATTAGCCAGTGTATATCTGGTTCACCCGAGAGGTTTGCGACATGACTTGACGTTTGGTTAGGGCGGGTATAGGGGTACATCTTTGTATTAATGTGCTCATTGTTTGTCGGTAGTCGCTGTTTTTTTGGACTGCACTACGCATCAGGTGTAGTGCAAACACTTCGCAGTGTTCGGATAAAAAAAAAACCATAATCAATAAAGAAATATCTTGGCTCCAAATACCCACTAGACCCTTTGATATTACAGTAAAAGCTCTTTATTATGATAAATACACCCAACAGTCACACATATAGATCTGCCCACACTAGGTTAAACCTGTTTCGTGGGTATCGGAAACTACGAGGTACATGAGCATGATTTCAATGTGTATGGCTTCAGTTCTTCCAATGATTCTATTATGTTTACGATGCATTTTGCTATGTCAAATTTCTGCCAGCATTCCATAACATTCATATCAGGATCACATTTCATATTATCATAATGTATGATTTTGAAGGTTCGTCTAAATGTAATAGAGCTTAAAAGCCTGCAATACAGCGGTGATATCATTTAACACCATACTTTAGGCATAGTTGTAATAAGGTCTATTTTACTTTTTTCTTAGTCCATTTGAAGACGCGTTTACAAAGGATATTCGGTTGTATACCTACATATTGGAATCCTTTTTATCAATGTGTATGTACCTCTATATACCGATTAGATCCGCGAATAAAGAAATCTTTGGGCGCGAATATAAGAATTGGGTCGCATTTTTTTAATCCGCGAATAGTGACAGCGCGAATAAGGAGCTTTTACTGTACTTGGACACTTTCTCTTTCTATTTGTAATTTAGCTTTTCGTTGCCAAAGAGAATACACATACAGCAATGGTTCAAATTCAAAAGTTAATGTAGACTTCAACCATTGCTGAATTTCCGTTGAAACTACATAAGTTAAATAATATAAGGGCCCTATCAGACAAATTTGCCACGGACCTCAAGAGTGCAGGTTACGCCACTGGTAACTACTATGTCTGATATTTTCAACAGGTGGAATGCGAGTGTTGGCTGGATGCTATTATAGTGACATTTACAATGATGATGCCTTTGTAAATTATACAACGTATGGGTAAAGGTAACAAAGAAAACACAATGTTCATCAATATTGTTTACATGGTTTTATTGAAATTGTTACATATTAAACTTTGCACTTTTTCTTTAATCATTTATAATACTTAAATGTTAATCAAAACATACACCGTTTGGTAATAAATGCTATTATAATTCATAGGATTCTCGAAGGGTTTTTTTAGTGGTCCTTCAAAGATTTTGGGAATAAGTGCTGGTCCATTTTTAACGGATAAATCTACTAAGAAAGTTGAAAGATTGCTCCATAGAGGAGACCGGTTGAAATGGACGCGCACATACAATATGATTGAATAGGTGATATGCAGTGGTCAGTCACTCTGCACAGAATGCAATACGAGCTCAGAGCCACTGCTACACCAGCACTAATCTAACGAGAGCCTGGTCTCTCTGTATCAATAAAGTAATATACAAAGCTATCACATTAAATTAACACAAAATATAATATATAAACATATTTCTGTAAACTAAAAAGAATCCAAAGAATAAACGAAATGATATAGAACGCACAGCACTTTCAGTGTCCATCATGGTACAGAAATAAATTCACTCTGATTGCACATAAACACCAATGTTCCGGAGCGTGCGCACCGTCCAATATAACACAATTTACTATCACTAACCGCTTTCACACATGTATATTATAATTTTTGAAGGGGTCAATCGAAAGTAATCACAGAGGACAAGTAAGCGTTCACGAGAGATGGAACGAGTGTTGTCCCTCAGAGGCGGCGAGCCGAAGCTTCGCGCGCATCACCTCCGAGCTGCTGTAGTCCGGCAGCTTCAGGTAGTTCACGCACGTCATCACCGACGGCAGGTACTCGTCCGGGTCCAGCGACGACTCCAGAGACTTGCGCACCACCGTCAAAGGAGGGTTCAATGCTTTGAAACCTGTATACACATAACATGATGAAATCATAACAATCGATCGAATCACTATATGATACTATTACAACATTATATCATCACATAAATTATTTACCTCCAGTGGGCAAACGCGGGCTTCCAGTAACGAATTGCAAGAAAAGCCGTTGCTCTTCGCGATTGTAAGAAGCGAGTATGTCGATGAGCATGCGGATGGACCGCGACTCTGCGTTGTAACCGTGATCGGGTCGAATGCACTCCGCCAACATACGAGGGTCCCAGCGTTGTTCCCGACCACCTAATATTATAACAAATTATTAAAATCAAGATAAACACACGTGGAGACGCCGATCTGTAGCGGCACCGCTCTTTAAAATGTCTGCTCTTAATCGTCTAATATGTTTATAGTCACATCACTGTATAAAATGACGTGCTGAGTTTTATATGGTTAGCGTGTAAACACCAGGTTTCGCCACCTCTGAGGAAATTCTACTTGCCAAATAAAATATGAGAATTTCAAATACAAAACTCACACCCTGACATATAGTATACTGGGAGAAAGATATCAACTAGATAGTGATTTCAAAAATCACTGTCTTATAAATACATTGGTAGTTAAATCGTACTGGAACACTGGAAATAGGTCCCAAATATGACATGTTGAGAAATAAAAATGTGGTTTACCTGACGAACTACCGCAGAATACTTGTTCTAATTCCTCTGGATAGAATATTTTTAGATTGGCTAGAGGGAATACTGATTCAAATCCTTCTCTGAAAGCCTCCATTTGCTTTGTTACACCTGTTGGTTAGAATACAATTATTAGAGCGTCCTATTTAAATAAACAGGATAATGTGATATGTTTGTGATATATAAATGTACTTACCTTCGTAAAGAAGCCAATGTGTTACCAGTTCGATGTAGTTGTGTAAGTTGTGTGCGGTGACGGGTAGATCCCGACCGCCTCGGCGCAGTTCCGTGCATCCGTCGCCCGGCAAGATGAAGTCCAATCCAAGCTCCTCAATAGGACATCCGTCTAATTCGAGGCCGTTTATCTGTAATCCACAAAACAAACATTTATATTTTGTAAAATGTTAAGCACATAAAAACTTTTCTTCCATATGTTTAATTTTTATCAATATCTACTTTGTCATCCACCATACCCATGATGAAAATCGATGTTGGTCTGTAACTTCAGTCGGCATAAATCTGCCCGTCAATTCATGCAATGTCTCTCAATCTTAATTTACTTAAACCTCGGAGTACATACAGGTTTTATTATAATTTTATCCTCTTGGAAAGTTTAGTGCATGTTAATTTTAAGCACTTACCATCTGTGTCCGTTGCTCTAGTGTGTGTCTGGAGTCGGCGGCGATGGCACGCGCGCGGTCCGCCACGCGCCGCAGCCGACACAGAGAACGCCACAGCTCCGGCGCCACGTGACGCACGTCGCTCAGATTCAGCCAGCGCTCCTCATTCACCACCCACCGGTACATGGTCGTCGACAACGGAATGTCCACCTGACCGATCAAATTGTCGATTGTGAAATAATGCTTCAACCACAGTAACCACGACGCACGAGAAAATCGCAACACTCACCATTCTCGAATCCATGACCGCCTTCGCCATGAACTTGCCAAGGAAGCGGAACTTGGCCTTGACACGAGAGAGATGCGAGGCTCTGCCGTTCCGTCCGACCGCCTGCGGGAACAGGCCGCACGGCCAAGCCACATAGGCGGCGGGCGTGGACGCCGGCAGCGCGGTCTCTTTGTCGTCGGCCGGCAGCTCGGCGGGCGGGTCGGCCGGTAGCGAGGCGCGCGCACGTTGTTCATCGAGACTGAGCGCGTCACGCACGGAGGAGGCGAGCCGCGCCGCCGCCTCCGCCGCACGCTCCGCCGCCCGCTCCGTCGCCGGTGGCGCAGATTTCACGATCTCGCCTCCGAACGAGCTCGGCTTCTGCTTGAAGTTCTCGCTGCCGTGCCACAGGTCGAGGTCGGCGCGCTGCAACTCCTGCGACACGAGCGCGTAGAACTCGAGCGTGGGCCCGAGGCCGGTGCCGACCTCGTTCTCGTACTGGATCTCGAGCAGCGCCTTGGAGTGTGCGAACTCATGCATGACATGCTCGGCCTGTCGCAGCACGTTGTGTCGCTGCACTGTGCGCTTGCGGCGGTCGAGGCGGGGCGCGACACGCTCCGCCTCACCGCCGGCCGCGGCGCCGCGCTCGCCGCCCGCCTCCAGCAGTCGCTGCAGCGCGCGGTCACGGTCGAATGACACCACGTAGAACAACAGATGTCGGCACTCAAACGGAAGCACGAACGGGCTGCAATCAATTACATTTCTGTTATTACCTCACTCTTTCTCGCTATAGTATCTCGGTCTGACGTAAGTGTTTGTTTTATTATTCGTTTGCCACGTGGATAACTCACCAAGCATAAGCGATCTTTTTCAGCCACGGTGGGAGGTTGCCGGTCATGATAACGAGAGGGTCCTGGAGCTGTCGGTTGGCTTTGGCCGCGAGCTATAATTAAAATAGTTTCGTGAGTGATGACCGATATGTGTCAGTTGCCTGTGATGTGTATTCGTGGCGAGTGGAGCGCTTACCTTGGCGTTGATGAAGTCTGCATGGGGCACGAGCGGGCGGTGGTCGGGCAAACAAGCGGCGCGGTACAGTGTGTGCCAGTGTCGAGAAATGGCGTGCAGCGCACGCAAGAGACCGAGCGCTGGCAGCGACGCATCCTTCACCTCGCCGTCCAATAACAACGGGGACCGTAAAATCACTACTAATGGGGAATCGCGCGCAGGCACTGCACCCTCTGAAATAAACAAAATTAAAGTTATATCGTACGCAGTTACGTTGGATATTTTTAACTTTATTCGACAAACTTTATTTACCGTTCCACAGTAGATCAGGTTTGCGTCTTGAAGAAAGCTTGGTGGGTTGACCTTTGCCCTTCTTGGAAGATGTTGTGTCGGCTCGCAACTGCTCCCCACCTTCCACAGCGCGGTAGTAAATAGTGTGGGTTTGGACCCATATCCCCGCATTTGCTGTGACAATACAATATAATAAAAGCCATCAAATTACTAACTAACCTCTCGTCTGTACTACCATATGGTAAGGCAGAGGAATACCTCTTCATCTTTATCATAACGCTTTTGCAATAGCTACATGCATACATATGCAATATGACATATCGCCATATCAGACGAAAATTGCAATACTGATTACTGCTTAGTATTTCACAGCTCAATTGTATATATCAAATGAAGCAAACAAACCAATATAGGGATCAAAACTAGGACTACCACTATTCCAGTCTAAAGTGATGATGATGAACGTGAGAGTGTAACATGTACATACATAGCGGTGTTTCTGTATCGGTGTCCGCGTCGGTCTGTTCGCCGAATTGTCTTACGGCCTGGTACACGGTCATGTTGTACGGCAACACGGTGTCGCCGATCAGGAATTCCAGTTTATGTTCCGAGCTGCAAATTCACATATAGTTATAGTACGACGAGTTATGAACTTGACGATCTTATATCGCGTGATGATGTCCTAACACATACTTGTTACCAACATTAGATTATACATACGCACTCATGTTTGGAATCATCGATGCGGCAGGCAGAGGTACCAATACACCTACATTTTGCCGAGCTTATTTCTGTCCCAAGAAGTGAAAGGGGGCGACCCTATCGCCATACTGGATACAATTACAGACGCCGAGTTGGTACCGAGCATTTCGTGAATTAGATTTTATAGTTATTTTTCCCACCAATTACTGATTGGACCTGGATGACCGGATATTCGTAACAAACGATCATTGGCGAAGCGCCATAATTTAAAAGTATTTTACACAATTACAAAATTTAAATGGGATATATAAACACATAGTATGACGCGCACAAATATGTTGAATGGTATATGGCAGTGTTTCCCAACATGCGGCCCACAGGAGGGGCAATTTGATAGTTAAAGGGGGCAATTTAAAAATGGACTCGACACGACTTTAACCCTTTCGCTTTGGGTTATTTAAATGCAATGCTAGATATCGGTGACAATTTAACAAAAAGATGTTAAGGTGGGGCATGGCCTAAAAAATGTTGCAAATGTTGCTGGTGGAAGGATACTTGTATCTGACCGGATAGCGACCACCGTACACTGGTGCTAAAACCTGCCATAGTGGCCCGCCTTGTGTGGGTCGCGTTCCAGGATCAGCCAGTGTATATCCGGTTTTCCACAGGGGGCTTGCCCCCTAATCCTAACCCTTTCCCCATCCCTTTTTCCTTCCCCTTGGCCCTTTGGCAGGCCGGCATGATCTTGCCGAACTACGATGGACACATTGTTTATCGTTGGTCGACACTATTCTTGGATTGCGCTACACTTACCATCAGGTGTAGCGTAGTCACTTTGCCGAACCAGGATAAAAAAAAAATGTTGGGAAACACTGGTATATGGTATAGCGTGTGTGTGTAGAGTACTGACTCTGGCGGGTGGTGGTGGTGTTGCGGTGCATCGTCCACATCGTCGTCGGACGCGGGCTCGTCGTCCGAGTGCGGCGCCGCGGCACGCCCGTGAGCGTACCCGCGCTGTGACAGGTACCTGACAACACACAATACATAATTAGGATTTTTGAAGTGATAACTTCTTATGGGAGGGTGAACCGAAACGTTCCGTAACGCGAGCGGCGGCGAGCGGAAGGTTCCAGAATACTCGAGAACCTTCCGTGAGAGGTCACGCGGGCCAATTGACCAGCCAGCGCTAGCCGACTTCCCTGGAACTTCAATAATTTCGAAGTCCCAGGTGGCGTCACACAGTGACCAGTCAGATTGGACCGGACTTTCACAGGACTGTGTTCGTTTTTTTTATGGTGTATAGAGACA
This sequence comes from Amorpha juglandis, assembly GCA_949126905.1. Taxonomy (NCBI): domain Eukaryota; kingdom Metazoa; phylum Arthropoda; class Insecta; order Lepidoptera; family Sphingidae; genus Amorpha; species Amorpha juglandis. The sequence goes on from OX421368.1 coordinate 6,632,733, forward strand.
TGTTACCGTAATTTTGTTTTTGATATTGATAATAAAATGACGATATTTTACTTATTTTATAATTTGGAACATGGTGCCAAGTACCAGGCTCGCATAAACGCGAAGAGAGTAGAATGTACTTTTATCATGTCGAGTGGACATGTTGCCGTAATTTTGTTTTCTCGCATCTTGTTTGGTAAGTTTTCACTTCTGTCGGCACTCCCGGAGTGCAACCCGTGTTTTTTACTCTTTCTTTCTTTCTGCTTTGCGTTATCCCGGCTTAGTGCCAGGGTCCGCCTTCCTACTTAAACGCCTCCACTTCGCCTGATCTTGAGCATCCTCTATTAGTGCCAGGGTCCGCCTTCCTACTTAAACGCCTCCACTTCGCCTGATCTTGAGCATCCTCTATAGTGAGACCATTAGCTTTCATGTCTCCCTCTAATACGTCAAGCCAACGCTTTTTGGGCCGTCCACGAGATCGTACCCCTGGTACGATCTGGCTCAGGGACCTAATAGGTTTTTTTTACTAATAAACAAATTATTTTAACCGAAAAAATCAAATCCGAAAAACCCATTATTACAATCGCCTGAGTAAGGAATATGAAAGTTGTTAGGTTCCCGATAAGACATTCATTTAGTACAATTGATAGTATTGCTTCTTACCTCTCAATGGCTTGGACTAATGCTAGCGGGTCTATCCGCACCACACCACCCTTCCATTGTTTCAAATTAGAGCAAGTTGGATGACGTTTGAGATCACACTGCAAGTAAAAAACATATTATGAATATTGATAGAGCGGCTCATCTTTTATACAAGATCACAGTATCTTTCGATGGAACTTGCTCACATTGTAAAAAACTTAGATTTTTAATTAGATTTCCGAGATGTTCAGATAAAGTTGGACATTAATTGATAAGTATAAGTATTTGCATCGAAACGGTTGTGAGTATGAGATTGGAACAGTGTTGTACCATGAGTTGGTGGGTGTTGAAGAACTTGAGCGCGGAGGTGGCCGGTCTGGCGGGCAGGTCGTGCACCCGCACCGGGAACTGTTCCAGATGCGACACGCACGCGTTCACCTTGCACACCAGCGCGGACAGCGCGCCGCCGCCCAAACTCCACTCGCTCACGCTGCAAATAACACCACCATATTATGTTATACGATATATCAGTATAACCACAGGCTAAAAATAATTTATGTGGTTAAATACAATATTCATTTATTGCACTATAGTACACAAAAATAACAATTTATATTACACATAAACGCCGCGCCGGCGGTCTACTCTCCCACCGTCTTACGAATTTTCGATCAGGTCACGTGTCCTGACGCGAGTTTAACATTTTATACCCATCCCAAGAAAAGTGCTCAATGTATAAAGAAGTTTTCATTACAAAAATGGCCGGTTCTTTGACTTGACGACGTTGACTTTTGACGAATGAAAAGGATAGTTTTTATTGGGTCTCTGACAATTTCTGATATTTTAGAATATTGTACACTACAAATATTTAAAAACACTGACTCGACGCCGAGCGGCATATCGGCGAACACGTGTAAGAAGAGGCGCAGTCGCTCCTCGGCGGCGTCCAGTTCTGTGGAGTCCCGACCTTCGCCCTCCGTCTCACCGCCCTCTGCGGCTTCTGACTCATCGCCACCAGTCAGGAACTGATGCAGAGCACCGAGCACTCCCGAATGGTTAACCTGGACAATAACATAATGATAAATCACTGTAATTATACAATACAACCCAATTTTATGGATCAGATGAAGTCAAATAGCAAGTGGTATTTTGGTAATAATCCTGTCTATATTTGTACGGTCGAAGCATCCATTCACTTATCTAATAGAAAGGGTTAAATGGCAGAGTATTTTCAAGATTTTATGAGCTTCTTAAAGCAGATGCATTGACGGTCCACCTGCTGGTAAGTCGTTACCTTCGCCATGCTGCTGTCTGCTGTGGAATAGTTATGAAGTCTCGTATGGGCATGTAATAACGCTGAGGGTTCAATGTAAGAGGGAAGTTAAATCATAATGGTGTACCATAGTGTATAAAATTTCCTAAAAATCCTCAGACATATTGAAAATTTGGACATGTGCTGAAGCATAACACAAACTTGTCACAACAATAGTTATATAGTTACTTTTCTCCCGAGTGTTTGACATGAACCATTCAATAATGAATATTTGTACTTTTTTTTTTATCGGAGCACGGCAAAGTGACTGCTCTACACCTGATGGTAAGCCACCACCTACAAACAATGAGTTTATCGGTGGTCACCAGAGTCATGCCGGCCTGAATACATGCTTCTTCCCTCTTCGGAGCCTGCGACAGGACAGGTGGATGACCGATGCAGGCACACCGCACAGGGATACAAGGACTATATCTGCCCCAATCAACCATCAAGTCATGTCGCAAGCCCCTCGGACAACCGGATATACACTGGCTGATCCTGGAACGCGATCCACACAAAGCGTGTGGATCACTATGGCAGGTTTTAACATCATATGTATGGTGGTTGCTATCCGGGCGGATATGAATCATACCACCAGCATCACTTATTGGTAAAATCCGAACATTGGTGAAGCGCATTCGTCATGTGTGGTTATGGTACCTCGAATGGCGACACGTCGTGGTGCAGCAGCGTGTCGCGCAGGTGTTCGAGCGCGGCGCGGTGGTGGTGCCTGGCGTGCTGGTGGTGCTGGTGGTGCGCGCGGTGCCGGGGCAGCGCGGCGGCCAGCGTGGCCAGCTGCTCCAGCACGCCGCCGCCGCCGCCCAGCGCGCCCCACTCGCGCTGCAGCCGCGCCGCCGTCCACTGGATCCACTCGCGCACCTTCTCCCTGCACCCACGTCACAATACAGTATGAATGGGCCGGCTCCACCGGGTTAACACTTCACGCAGAAAACCGACGACGTAAAGTAGCGGCGTGCTGTTGCGTTTCGTACAGGGAGCGAGGTGAGCGAAAACTTAAATCTCCCTCCCCTTTCCAATCCTTTAATTATACTTTTCCTTGAAGATCGGCAACTGATTTGATTCTCCTGGTATTGTGTGCGTATGCAGTGGATATTACTTATCATCAGGTGATCCGCTTGCTCGTTCGCCAGTCTATGCTTAAAAACTATATTTTTTTTATTAACCAAAATGACACAACGGTCATTAGCCTGATGGTAAACGCCACGCCAGCACATTCATTTCGGCATTCAAGCTAATAAAAAAACGTGTGCATATCGGCACGCTCAACAGAAATGATAACTTAAATTAATGTGGGTTAAAGTGAGAGAGGGGGAGCCTGTCTACTTCTGCCGTATGCGTGAGAGAAAGGGAAGCTAGACAGAGTGGCGTCGTAACGCGTTATGGTGCTGCCACACCGATGTTATAAAATGTTTACAAAACATTATTATACATTTGTTAACAAAAATATGATACATTTTATCACAATGTTAGATAATGTTAGTAAATGTTTAATGATATAAAATGTTTGTTAACATTTTATAACACTGGTGTGGCAGCACCATTACATTACGAAGCGATTTACTCTCCCATAAGAAGTTATCACTTCAAAAACTAAGTGGTAATGTATTGTTACTTGTTCTGCACGGTGAGGTTGGCGGGCGTGTGCGGTGAGGCGAGCAGCGCCGAGTCCTTGTGTGCATGCGGCGCACGGCCCCAGCGCGTCGGGTTCAACGACGACAGGAACGACGTCTTCACAGAGCCGCCCGCACGCTGCGCCGCACGACCCGCGCCGGAACCGGACCCGCCGCAACCGGAACCTGATACGTATACATATATTATAGAGCATAAAAAAATTAAAAACCGACTTTTAAACACGAATTGTCATTTATTTGTTGTTATCTGTTGATGAATTTGCCATATTCTTTCATACTCCGTCATTCTCTTCATACTCCGTAAGCAATTTACTAAAGCGCATTTGCAGTGTCACTAAAAACGTGCACAAATTGGTTTGTCCCGCGGCAATGATTGCATTGGGTCGCGCAGCAACCCGGTAACCATTAGGCGCGTCTACCGTGCAAGCCGATGTTTAATTGTATACCACAGGAAATGGATACACAGGTTTAAACTAGTTGTCCCGAGTTTTGGCGGGAATTCTAACAGTGCGGATCATTGCTTATTTTAATTTATACCAAAAACTAGTTTAAAGTTGTGTTTGTTGTATAAAAGTGGTGTGAATTTGTGCACTAAACATTGACGGTGATAAAGAGTGTATGGAATCATTGAAATAAGTGAATTAAGCATCGTACTGGAAGGAATTCACACCAAAACTCCAACAAGACCTTGAAATCGTCCACACAGATATTTCATCGTTCTTGTGAAGACTTGGGAATAAATTATACCTGACATTGGCGAAATGCGTAATAATGCGAAGCCATAAATTAAAAAGAAGAAGAACTAGTTGACGGTTACCGTGCGGCGTGAGCGTGTGCGCCGGTGCCGGGTGTGCTGGGTGTGCGGGATGGGCCGGATGCGGCGCGTGTGGCGCGTGCGGCGTGTGTGCGGCGTGTGCGGCGTGCGGCGGTGCGTCATCACGTCGCCGCGCGTGACGACCGCCCGCGCCGCCGGACCGCTTCACAGCACGCTTACGCTTCAACATCTCCGCCAGCTGAAGCGGGCTGCCCGACCTGCAACAACAATTTGTGTATACAACTTTTCATACTACACACTGTCCCACCTACCAAGCCAACTAAAGATGGTTGACATTTTGTTTTCACCGGTAAAATGAGTATGTTGGACTCATGAATCAACCCAACATATAAATCAGCTAAGGCGTAAAACGTCGCTCCGGCTATTCCCGGAACCGGAACAAATTGGACACTGTCACAAATTTTGATGACAGCAAAAATCAAAACCCAGTGTGTTTCTCAGAAATCTAAAATCTCTGACTCAGAACAAAGTTAATTAATAGTAAAATAATTAAAGTGACCTACGAATGATATGATTTCCCACTGCCCAACCATATTTGCCCTTTCATTATTTATTATTAAATACCTCATTGGGCAGAGCGATTATATAGTTACAAGTATTAGTTATATTGTTACCTGTGTACTGTTGTTGGTATTTGTGGATGTGTCGAAGCTGGCGCCGGTCCAGGCTCTGAACCGCTTCCATCGCTTGCACTCGCTGTACATCAAACAATAAGAAAAACGGCATTATTTTATTAGTAAAATTTAAATTATTGTGATATGTATTTTTTTATTAGCCCTATATATTATATTCGTCCCACTGCTGGGCACGGGCCTCTTCTACTGAATGAGAGGGATGAGGCCTTAGTCCACCACGCTGGCCTAATGCGGGTTGGCAGACTTCACATACCTTCGAAAAATATATAGTATGCTCTTGGGGCTGGTTCGAACCTGCGACTTTCGTCTCGACATGTATACTTGTATGTCTTGATATGTATACTTTTTTAAAATAAACAAGTGTGAAGAGATGAGCTTCTGATAATCGCATCACTAGTATCGGTAATGATTGATGAACAATAGCAGACCCAATTTCTATTTTCAAGACGCAAAACATACATCGGATATGCCTATATTTATCGTTCAATTGTAAAGTAAGTTTTTGATCCCGAGGTTTCGAACTCTTTTCAGCCTTCGTGGTCACGGGGTGGACTGACACCGCGATATAATCCGTTTAAATTAGCTTTATTTCAATGATTAATATTCGCGTAAACATAAGAAACGATTATGTAACACAATAAGACACTGACCCATAGAGGTGGCAATGAATGATCCTGAGGCGGAGAAGGCGAGCGACAAGTTGTTGTGTTCCAGTGAGATGGCGGAGGTGGAGGCGGGAGGGGAGGTGCCCCCCACACCCGACGCACCCGACACGCCCGTGCCGCCGGACCGCACGTTGGTACCGCTCGGAGACTGCACACACACACACAATACACAATGAACACATCACACATCACGGCTCCATAAATACTCCAAGCTGTAAACACTTTTATGGAATTATGGCGGGAATTCTGACAGTGCAGTTCATCGCTTATTTTAACTCATTTCATAAACTAGTTTAGAGTTGCGTTTGTTGTATAAAAGTGGTGTGGATATGTTCATTAAACATTGACGGTGATGAACAATGTATGGAAACATTGAAATAAGTGAATTTAAGCATCGTACTGAAAGGAGTTAACACCGACAAGATCTTGAAATCGACCACACCCGTGTTTCAACGTTCTTGTAAAAATAACTTAAGAATAAATTATACTTGACATTGGCAAAATGCATAATAATGCGAAGCCATAAATAAAAAAGAAGAACACTGTTATGTACATCATGAATGATCAAGTGACAGCTTTCTGTAGCGGTATGTTTAGTCACCTTTATTTTGGTGTGTCTAGGCGGCGTGGTACGCTCTGCAAGCTGTGCCACTTGATGCAGCACTCCCTCGCGTCTGAACTGCACGGCCATCTCCTCCGGCAGCCGCTGCATCAGGATCTCGGCCAGCTGCAGCGAGCCAACCACTATGCGCAGGTCGGACGACGCCATCATGCCGGCTATGTGTGACGATATCACCTGTACCCAACAAACATATTGACTTACAATTGCGGCATTACACACTATTGGCCATTTTCAATAAAAGAACTCAGTTATCAAGATATCAAGCAATGAAAATAAGTCATTTGTATGTGTGACCCTCAAACTGTATTCTGATAGGCTTATTTGTGTAATCTATCTAGTCAATCAAACCAAGACAGTTGATTGAAAACAGCCGTAAATGGACTAGTTTACATTTCAATATTTAAAATAGTTTAAATTTTATAAAAAATATATATTTCTTATTCAAACTTTGCAAGCCCTTTAGGGATGGAATTCCTTAGTGATCATTATCCGTCACTAAAGGAATCCGCTGTCAAAACTTTAGCACTCTAGACCCAGCAGTTTGGTCTGATCGTTTCAAATCAGTGAGCGCTTGTGATTAAAATAGTATGCGTAGTTTATATTTATATACCTGCATCTTGAGCACTTGTCTGAGCAGCGGCGCGTCCGCGTAGTAGACGCAGCGCAGTATCGCCTTGAGCGCCTGCGAGCGCACCGCCGGGCCCGCCGAGCTCCAGTACACCTCGTGCAGCACCGACAGCAGCGCGCGCGCCAACATCGGCGACGAACGGACCATCGCGATGCGCGGGTCTGGGCACAACACACAACACATCACTACAATAGTTTAAATAAATACACCCAACAGTCACACACATAGTCCTGACACCACAGTAAGATACGAGTCTTGTGTCGTGGGTATCAGGAACTGCGGGACTTTCGGTCTCACACCTAGACCCCGAAACAAGTATTTGTAGATCACACAAACATTTGTCTCGGTGCGGGGATCGAACCCGCGGCCTCTCGCTTCACAGCCGACTACTCGCCCGCTGCACCACGGAGGCTGTTTAATTTTGAAATACCCCTTGTACTATCAAAGGTACGGCCAGGGGTACGGTTGGTCTGAAGAGAGAAAAGGCTAGTAAAGTAGGTGTAAGTGGGCCATCAACATCTAAAGATCAAAACTAAGCCCACCTGCACTTGGCACCCTCTGCTGACATATGGAAGAGGCAATGGTGAAACTTGTGCCGCGTTATATAGGCTAGACGGTAGGTCGCCCAATATAATACCAATAACAATCAAATCACTATGCAACGTCAGACCGAAAGAAAAGAAAATGCCAACAACCTACCAAGTGGGTTACCTTTTTTATAGTATAGGTCGACAACCCATCAAGTATGTCACCTGGTGGTAAGTGATCCCCACTGTCCATGTATACACAAGCTAAAAAAATCACGAGCGCGTTGCCGACCTTAAAAAAAACGAATAAATATGAAACTGGAAAGGGGAGGGGGATTTGGGCCATGATATATTTACTATGTTTCTTCGTCAAGACTGGCAGTTGTTGGTTTGTATGTCGTGTTGTCTGTGACAAATAAAGAGGTTTTTTATGGCATAGGCCAGCAAACAAGCAAGTGGGTATATTTGATGGTTAGTGTACCGTACCACGTGAGCCGGCCCGTTCATGCTGAGGTAAAACTGTCTACACCGTGCCCCTATCACTCAAAATGTACAATATGTATTGCTGTATATGTGTTACCTGGCGCGTTGGCATTAGCGTTGTTGGCATGATCGCTGGGGTTGGGCGGCGGCGCGACGCGTTGCACCGGTCTCGCGGTGCCGGTGTGGTCGTTCAGCTGCTGCATGGCGGTGAGGTCGACCGTGTACGAGCGGCCCAGCGTGGTGAGACACACCTCCTCCTCGCCGGCCGCCGCGCCCGCCTCTAGAGCTCGACTCTCCGCCCACGAGTACGAACGCCACATGCCTGAACGAACACGATACACTGTTACTCACACAACACTATGTTTTTGACGTGACAACGTCTTATAATTCGACAGAGCCGGCTGCACGCACGAAAAAACATGACTCATGCGGCGTTACCTCGCTCTGAGGCGCTCCATGTAAGGCTTGAAGTGCAAGCGAGAGCGCGGAACGAGCGACAAAGAAGCACAACAAAAATTGACATAATTGTATTTATGCGTACAAATAAATCTAACTTGATCAATTTCATTGTGATTTCCAATTACCTCCTTCTCTATATACATACAAATCTATTAAACAAATGAAATTAAAATTTTCTATGGAAAAATGCTACCATTCCATCAGTATTTTCTTAAGACGTTGTCACGTTCAACTATCGTCAGTAAATCGACTTAAAAATTTAAAAAAATCTAAAAAAATTTAAAAATTTTAGGTCCACATTTCATCTCAACCAATTTAAAAAAATATCGCTTTATTTCGATACTTAAAAAAAATCTCGATATACCGAATCAAAATATATCGCAAATAGTTATCGATGTATCGCTGAAATAATATCGATATTTTTTAAAAATCACTACTACATTACACAATTAATTTAGTTGTTAGTGTTGTGTTCTGACCTCTATCATCGCGCCATTGCCAGTGCGCGGTCTTGTCTGTGGAAGCGGACCACGGCTTGTCAAGATGGACGTCGACCGCGAAGATGCCGTCAGTCGGCAGTCGCGGCATCAGCTCACCGATCAGGCACGTGATCTCGTACAACTCTTGCGGCAGTCGCGGTATAAGTTCCACTTGCTGTTCACAGAATTGTTGATGGTATTGATAACATTTCAAAAACTTGTATAACATAAAAACAGTCACAATAATTAATTAAGTCTGTCAGCCACTATTGGTCTGCGCCCTCATTGCGTAGACGTAAATTGCGCTACTTTTGCCTTTATGCGACTTCACCTCATGATTAAGAACATATTTATATGATAGGAGTCCAACGCGCACTGAGTACTGCGATACGTCAACATGTTGTTGTCAAAGTTCGCGTTGTGAACACTAATTTGAATTACAAAGCATTGCATGGCACTGAACTGCGCTCGTCACCTCGAGACATAAGATGTTAAGTCTCCAGTAAACGCCCAGTAATTTCACTGACTTCAACGCCCTTCAAACCGAAACACAACAGTGTTACTACACACTGTTGCTTGGCTTGAGAAATAGACGGCGCGGTGGTACCAACCCAGACGGCCTCTCGCATACGGGACCTTGTATAACCCATGTGAAGGTGTGTGTGTGTGTGTGTGTGTGGTACCTCCTGATGCAGCGTGGAGCCGGTGAGCAGACACAGCAGCGTGTCCGCGATGGAGCGCTGGTGGAGCGCCAGCGCGAGCTGCGGGCACGCCGCGCACATCACCCACAGCAGCCGCAGCACCGTGATGAACGTGGCGCCGGAGATCAGCGCCGGCTGCACCACCAGCTGTGCACCAGATATTATTTTTTTGTTATTGCCTTGATAGGCAGACGAGCAAGCGGTGCCGCCTGATGGTAAGTGGTTACCGCCGCTCATGGACATCGGCAATGCCAATATTATTTTATTGTAACACATAACCCTGGCTATTATTCATTTTCTATGGGGTACTTACACAGATAAAACTTCACAATAGTAATCAATCTAGTAATTAAGCCCTGTAAACCAGGATCCACAATGGCACGCATATTTTGATGCCGAGCAATTAAGTTTGGCGAATCTCTAGGAATGCAAAGCTGCCTTAACCCCGCAACTCCACTTCCTCTTAACAGACCATCACTGTTCCTACTTCATGGTGACAGTGGTAAGAAAGGTACCAAAACAAATTCAAATACTGAACGACTCATACATTTATGAGTCCTGCTATACAAAATGGAACATCCCAGATATTCCATTTTCAAATGTTTTAAATATTCCCATACAAAAGTTTGTAAATGTATGACTGGATATAGCAGTTCTGTTCCATAGTGTTGTAATATGGCGGGACCCTTATATCCTTTTTTTATCGTGGTTCGGCAAATTGACTACGCCACACCTGGATAGTAAGTGTTGCGCAATCCAGGAATAGTGTCGACCAATGACAAGCAGTGTGTCTATCGTTGGTCAGCAAGATCATACCGGTCTGCCTAATTGCTTCTTCACACTCCATTTTAATTTAAGCTGTTTTATTTGGTACACCAGGGGCTCCCGGTAAAAGAGTTTGCTTTTAAATCCTCTCTACTCCCCAAAATCAGGGATTGGCTAATATGACAGTACTGAACAAGTCTCTAGCAAAGTGGACATTAAATTTTAAACCCCTCTTTAAATGTGAAATAGTACTAACGAGTTGTTGCAAGTTGGTGAGCAACTCTGGAGTAGCGATCTCCTGCAGGCGACCCGGATCGTGCTGGAAACTGTCCACGAGACGAGAGAACGCGAGACACACGCATTCCACGGATTTCTTATCCTGTTGAGTCAGTCTGCAACGAACATCAAATGTTATCATCTTCTCTTATAACAGAAATATAAGTTTGCAGTACCATTTATTTTTAAGGCAATATAACATAATTATAAAAATATACTTTTATTTCCCAGTAAACTACAAATTCCCTCCATAAGTGATCTTTGAATTATAGAGTACTGCATGACACTGTACTGTGCTTGTACCCCAATACATTAACATTTACAGATTAGACGTTAAGTCCCAATGTCAGAAATTTTACTCGCTTGAGTGTCCTTCTAACCGGAACACAACTATGCTTACCATGGTACTGGTACTTAGCAGGAGAGTCAAAACAAAGTATTTACCAGACAGCCTCTTACATACAAGGGCCATACCGCCCAGTAAATACTTAGAATTATCAGTCATATCATTGTGACTGTCGATTGATTACACGCGTGGCCACCTATTGTATGCGAGATTTAAATAAATTATCTTATATTATTATAGAATTAATGTTGAAAACCATCTTCAATATTGTAAACTCACCTATTCGCAAGGAGTTGCAAGGAGTCTCTGACCAGGTGGAACTCATCCGAGGTGAGATTCTGACAACAGTTGGCGGTAATGGATAGCGCGGCGCGTTGAGCGTTGATCGAGAAAAAGTCCAAGTACGTGAGGCACGCAGACACACCTCGCTGTATGGAGAAATAATATTACATTTCAAGTATCTATTAATTATACAGATCCTTGCACACTATTGCACACATATTAGACAAGTTTATTCAGGTAAAAACCAATTTTTCAAACTCCATATATGACCTTGTAACCGTTATAATCTAAATGGCTATTAAATGCCAATTTTTACTATGTAGAATGACCTTGCCATTGCGGTACTTATACTATACTAGCAGACCCGGCCACGCGTGGCTAAGGTATATTTTAAATTATATTGTAGTATACTATTCAATAAAAAATACTGCGACTATAAATTGAGATATAAACTCTCCTATCATTTAAGTTGGATCAAAATCGGTTCAGTAGTTTAGGAGTTCATCGCGGACAAACAACGTGACACGTAATTTTTATATATAAAGATAATGTTATTCCGCAAAAAGTTGCGCTAAATATCCGCAGACGATAATAATATTATTTGTGATCTGTGGAATTTTATTTTATTTTTAGTACTATTCAAAAGTTGTACAAATTAAAAAACGAATATTACCGCTTGCAGTATAGCCTTGGAGTGTCGTCGCGAGAGCATGTCCAGTGCGGTGAGGCTCTGCTCGGCGACGTCCATACAGGTGATAGCTTGCAGCTTGTCGAGGAAGGCGGGCACGGCGAGCGCCACGGCGCCGCTGCTGCGCGGCAACGCCTCCAGCATGTACGTCAGAGCGCGACACGCGTGGTTCATCTGCAATACGGAATATTCTATAGCACACTCAATACAAACCGATTTATTTGGCCACTTCACGCATGTCATGTATGTGTGGGTAATTATTATAAGGCAATTGAGAGCGCCAAGGACAACACTATGCGTAAAGAAACATAAATAATTTATAATAAAAACAGACTATCCCTTGAGCGCATTATAGATAATAGTTATGAAATAATTCATTACTTAGGTTCTCTAAGATACATGGTATCTTTTTCACAGTGATTAATATGGATTGCATTACAAATGATATGTGTTTAATAAATCAATTTTCTGGTAGATTATCTATATGTAGATAATAATGGTTACTGACACTAGAAACAATAAACAATATTAAAATTTGAGACATGCAGCATACCATATCGAAGTTGTGTTCCGCAGCAAGCAGGTTGACGAGCGCGGGCACGACTTGTCGCACGGGGAACCCAGCGAGAGTATCCTCGTTGCCCATCACTAGCAGTTGGCACATCTCGATCACGGCCTGCAGCTGCTGGCCTTCGTCGCCGGTCGCCTGCAGTCCCGCCAACAACTGCGCAGCTTTGGATGCCGCTAAACAACGATATTCAGCATTAGAAACAACAAATTCTATATGATAAGGGCAACACAAGAACCATAATGATATGTCCACACTCCCAAACATTCCTTTTTATATAAACAAAAGATCAAAAATCGACTTGGTCAACAAAACCACTAATCGTGCTGCTTACAGCTTTGACCTTGCTTTTTGTTCTTGTTATATTATTACTGCCCGTATGCAAAATAAACAGGGCTTGGTTAAAATAAATTGTGTGTGTAAACTCAGTAGTGTGATGTGCAGTTGATATTTGCTTGCTGTGTATTTGGGATGTTTGGTGTAGATGTTATGTTTGGTGTAAGTGTTACCCGAGTTGGCGGTGACTGTGCGGTGCAACAGATGTTGCATGCGCGGTCCGAGCGCGCCCAGCAGGTGGGGCGGCAGGCCGCGCGCCTCCAGCAGCGCCTGCAGCCGCCCCACCTCGCCCTCCTCGGAGGAGGACTCTTCGGCGCCGAGTCCGCCCGCGCCGCCCGCCGCCACGCCGCTACCGCCCACTCCGCCCCCGCCGCCGCCACCGCCGCCGCCTCCTACGCCACCGCCTCCTCCGCCGCCGACGCACTCTTCTGCAAATTAACAATGTTACATGATGATTCTTTTATACCTTATCCAAATGCATTAAGGCAATACTCTAAATAACATTCCCACTACAAGATAATAACATGGACTATTAGGGATATGATTAACAGGTTTGAATTATGTTGTTGAAAATCGTTATTTCTTAAAAATATCATAAAAGTTTCTGTATTAATGTCTCAAAGCAATACATTACAGAGGATGTAGACTAAACAAACATAAGCATTAATGATCTACTGAGAAAGATTATCAGGATACCTAGGAGAGACTACTTAATTACTTATACACACAATTGTATTTTTACAGACTCTAGATATTTCACTCAATTTACGAAACGTAACAGCACGCTGTAACTCTAGGACTATTTACAGTGAGACAGTGGTAATGACCCGATCGAGCTGTCTATCCATGCTATAGACAAAACTGTCTATACCATGGCTCAACTACTTAAAACCTGTATTTTGATGTAGAGCCAGAGCACCACATTACCTTTGCCTTTGGGCTTAGCGTCAGCTGATGCGTTGTCTGGCATTGTTGCGGCTGACCCTGACGCCGGCGGTGAGGAGGAGGTGGATGCCACGGCACCCTGCATCACCAACATAATTACATATAAATATTAAATACATGATAATTTTAATACTGAATACAAACAATGATTAAAAAAAATGTGTGCGTGTACTAGTGTACACACGTAGGAAGTGAAACTTCTTTATGACCTTATTTTTCAAAAAATGATCTACTATATTATGCAACTTTATAGAAATTGGTCGAATAAAGTTAAATTAGATAAAGTTTAAACAAAAGGCTTTTATTATCATAGACATGAATACAAAAAAAAGTGTGCGTCTCGGGACGCTCGACAGAAGAAGTCCGGTCAAAATCCGGTAAAACTCCGATCAAAGTCCGGTCAAAGTCCGGTCAAAATCCGGTCAAATTCCGGTCTATATCCGGTCAAAGTCGGGGCAACGTCCGGTCAAAATTGGGTCAACGTCCGGTCAAAGTCCGATCAGCCCGGTTAAAGTCCGGTCAGAGTCTGGTCAAAGCCCGGTCAGAGTCTGGTCAAAGCCCGGTCAAAGTCCGGTCAAAGCCCGGTCAAAGTCCTGTTCCAGTCAAAGCCCGGTCAGAGTCCGGTCAAAGTCCTGTCGAGGTCCGGTCAAAATCCAGTCAAGTCCGGTCAAAGTCGGGTTAACGTCCGGTCAAAGTCCGGTCAGCCCGGTTAAAGTCCGGTCAGAGTCTGGTCAAAGCCCGGTCAAAGTCCGGTAAAAGCCGGGTCAAAGTCCGGTCAAAGCCCGGTCTATGTCCGGTCAAAGTTGGGTCAACGTCCGGTCAAAGTCCGGTCAGCCCGGTTAAAGTCCGGTCAGAGTCTGGTCAAAGCCCGGTCAAAGCCCGGTTAAAGTCCGGTTAAAGCCCGGTCAAAGTCTGGTCAAAGCCTGGTTAAAGTCCGGTTAAAGTCCGGACAAAGTCGGGTCAACGTCTGGTCAAAGTCCGGTCAGCACGGTTAAAGTCCGGTCAGAGTCTGGTCAAAGCCCGGTCAAAGTCCGGTCAAAGCCCGGTCATTCCGGTCAAAGTCCGGTCAAAGTCGGGGCAACGTCCGGTCAAAGTCCGATCAGCCCGGTTAAAGTCTGGTCAGAGTCTGGTCAAAGCCCGGTCAGAGTCTGGTCAAAGCCCGGTCTAAGTCCGGTCAAAGCCCGGTCAAAGTCCGGTCAAAGCCCGGTCAAAGTCCGGTCAAAGCCCGGTCAAAGTCCGGTCAAAGCCCGGTCAGAGTCCGGTCAAAGTCCTGTCGAGGTCCGGTCAAAATCCAGTCAAGTCCGGTCAAAGTCGGGTTAACGTCCGGTCAAAGTCCGGTCAGCCCGGTTAAAGTCCGGTCAGAGTCTGGTCAAAGCCCGGTCAAAGTCCGGTCAAAGCCGGGTCAAAGTCCGGTCAAAGTCGGGTCAAAGCCCGGTCAAAGTCCTGTTCCAGTCAAAGTCCGGTCAAAGCCCGGTCAACGTCCGGTCAAAGCCCGGTCAGCCCGATTAAAGTCCGGTCAGAGTCTGGTCAAAGCCCGGTCAAAGTCCGGTCAAAATCCGGTCAAAGCCCGGTCTATGTCCGGTCAAAGTCGTGTCAACGTCCGGTCAGCCCGGTTAAAGTCCGGTCAGAGTCTGGTCAAAGCCCGGTCAAAGTTAGGTTAAAGCCCGGTCAAAGCCCGGTTAAAGTCCGGTCACAGTCGGGTCAACGTCCGGTCAAAGTCCGGTCAGCACGGTTAAAGTCCGGTCAGCCCGGTTAAAGTCCGGTCAGAGTCTGGTCAAAGCCCGGTCAAAGTTAGGTTAAAGCCCGGTCAAAGCCCGGTTAAAGTCCGGTCACAGTCGGGTCAACGTCCGGTCAAAGTCCGGTCAGCACGGTTAAAGTCCGGTCAGTCTGTTCAAAGCCCGGCCAAAGTCGGGTCAAAGTCCGGTCAAAGCCCGGTTAAAGCCCGGTCAAAGTCGGGTCAACGTCCGGTCAAAGTCCGGTCAGCACGGTTAAAGTCCGGTCAGAGTGTGGTCAAAGCCCGGTCAAAGTCGGGTCAAAGCCCGGTCAAAGTCGGGTCAAAGCCCGGTCAAAGTCCGGTTAAAGCCCGGTCTGTGTCCGGTATATGTCCGGTCAAATTTGGGTTAAAGTCCGGTCAAAATCCGGTCAAAGTCCGATGAAAGTCCTGTCAAGTCCGGTGAAAGTCTGGTCAAAATCCAGTCAAAGTCAAAAACGTGACGCGTGCCGCGTAACGGAGAAATGTGACGATTTTATTTTTCTAACGCCGATAAAGAAGTTTCACTTCAAAAATAGTTATTAGCTAACAGTAGTATTGAAAAGATAGTGCATGGGGTAAAACTAAATCCTACTAATATTATAAACGCGAAAGTTTGTAAGTATGGATGGATGGATGGATGGATGGATGTATGTATGTATGTACTCTTTCATGTTAAAACTACTGAATGTATTTGAATGAAAATTTACAATAATATAGCTTATACATCAGAATAAGACATAGGCTACTTTTTATCCCGGAAAAAGCAGATCACGCGGGCGGAGCCGCGAGCAAAAGCTAGTATTTATTAATACAAAAATGCTTACCGTGGTTAAAGGCTGGGGGTGGGACCGGCCGGACGCACCACCAGTACTGGCACACGAACCCAGACTGCTTTTGCCTGTGCAAACATAGCATAGTTAAAAGATAAATATTATACTGGCTTTACTTATAAATATTACTTAAGCATTGATTATTAAACACTCTTTTGTTCTATTTATCAACGCTGATTATTAAAGGGCTAGAAAGAGAAAACAGTGCTTAAGAAAGTTTATAAGTAAGACCCTATAAAACAAATTAATGAATAATATAATGAACTGGTATAATTAAGACTTTTACCAAAAATAAAACAGACAAAAAACTTTAAAGCTAAAAATAGTAAAGGAAGTTGGCATTTACCAGCTGATTTACTGATAAGAGCAGACAAAGCCGTCCCTACCATTTGGCGAACGGAGGCGGGCGCTCTAAGCACCGAATCGGGTAGAGGCCACCTCCAAGTCCGTGTTCAAACAGACTTACCCCATACTTTGAATAAAAAGGATAAGTGGCACCATATTTACATGTCGCTCCATCCCAAAACTATCCTCAGGCCGGTGGATCGGTAATGTCCAGTGTCGTGTGTAGTCTAGTGCAGGAATGTTTTTTTTTTTTTTTTATGGCATAGGCCGGCAAACGAGCAAGTGGGTCACCTGATGGTAAGTGATCTCCATCGCCCATGAACGCCCACCACCAGAAGAATCATGGGCGCGTTGCCGACCATAAAGGAAAGGGATAATTAGGGATAGGGAAGGGGAGGGGATTTGGGCTTCCGGATATCTCACTCACCGTACGAAACGCAGCAGCAAGCCGTACTTTACGCCGGTTTTCTGTGAGACAGTGGTAATGACCCGGGCGAGCCAGCCCATTCATATCATATATATGTGGGTTTATATTATAATTGCTCACCTCGTTTATCTTTCCGCGTGGAGGCCGGGTGCGGCTGCGGCATGTCGCGAGTCCGCGGCCGCCTCCCGCCCGCCGCGCTGCTGCTCGCGGCTTCCCCGCCCGCTGCCTGCAACACACAACACCAACACTACAATGTATTATTCTAATAGGCTATATACCATGGGTCTGCTAGTAAATACTGTACTAGCAGACCCGGTGCGGCCACGCCTTACTGTAGCTAAGGTATATGTTAAATGATATTGTATTAAACTATTCAATACAGTATGCTTACTCAAGCCAGCCGATAAATTATTTTACACCGCCATCTGTTTAGAATATGATGGAACTCAATTATAACTGATAATTTGCAATAAAAAAATATTGCAACTATAAATTATCCTATCTCCGAAGTTGGATCAAACTGCACACAGTTTGCAAACTTTGATTAAAATCGGTTCAGTAGTTTTGGAGTTCATCGCGGACAAACAACGTGATCCGAAATTTTTATACAGGGTTAATTTTAAAACACCAGCAACCTCGCAGGACCAGATAGCTGACCCCATACGGAACAACTTTTGTTCTACGAGTTTGGATATAACTCAATATATTTAAAAAAAAATGATTTTACAAGTTTTTGTTGTGTCGTGTTTTTCTTCGTAGAGTGCGGCGCGGCGCGGCGCGGCGCGGCGTGCGCGCGCGACATCAAACGCGGCGCTCAGCTGCTCGGGCGTTGACCTTCAAAGGAGCTAGCACGGTTCCCCACGCTACGCGTATTTGTTTACGTAATCTGCGATGCGCGTTGTAACGTTCAAGACGGAAATTAAATGTATACTTATTTTTGTATGAAAATAAAATCTAACAAATTATCAAAAGTCGTAGAACAAAATTAGTAGCTTATAACCTTAGGAATCTACCCCTGCGAGGTTGCTGGTGTTTTAAAAATAACCCTGTATATAAAGATAAAACATATAATTTACTGTACAAGTAATTATGACTGAATGTCTAAACGGGGGCATACTTTATGAATAATACAAGTAATTTGAAATAGACAGCAACTGTGTACTCATACTTCACAAAGCAATAAAATATTACCATTACAGTGTGTTTTATTAACAAGGACAGTATGGGGAACACTTAAACCAAAAAAGAATCAAGAAATATGTCACAGAACGCTTTAGGGCTCTTAGACGAACAGCGTCTTGCCAATGGCACAGGGAATACATTATATTCGAAGGTGGTACTATAAATATTAAAAGGACATAATATAAATGTGCATTTAAACATGATGTTATCCTAATAAAATTGTAGAGTATTCAATATCAATATTACAAAATCGACGTATTTGTGAAAAAATACACTGTTAACATCAATATAGACATTGCATAGCAGCACTTATAGCTTTCATGAAAAATATTTATGAAAGTATGTTATTTCAGCGTAACTACAAAGCAATAATAAAACGCGTGAAGTTCAGTCACTATCAAATGGCATACATATTGAAAATGTAAATAAATATTTTTACATACCTGCATACAAAGTATTAACTTACACTTTTGAACGATGCACAACTTATTAAAGATAATGTAGATACTAGGTAGTCATGATTAGTTTTTTCTTATCTGGCTTACTATGTAAATAAACATTTCGCAAAACGAAATCTATATTTGTTTAAAATTGCACAATGTCCTTTTCAATATTTTTATATTGTTTTCACTGGACTTGTACTTAACACCAGAGAGGTTTTTTTATATGTATACATATTATAAAACAAAATAGATTTATTTTAGAAACTTTACTGTACCTGTCTCTTAGAAGCAGTGTCCTGCCTCTGCCGTTGGGAAGAAGTGGCTCCCCGCGTCAGGCAAGCACCCAGGGTCGCACCCGTTGCAGCAGCTATACTCTGCGCATACAACCGGACAATCAACGCTTGTACCATACACAAACACAATACATATTTAACAGTCCGCCATATGTATGAATAATTTATAGAGTTTATATAGCAAGCACATTCATTATCGCCAACATATCGGTCCAGTCGGCGACGCGTCGCTTTCAGCACTGACGTGCGATGACACGGTGCACAGTAGCCAGTGCACACGACGCCTCGTCGTTAGATACGTGGATTATTAAACTTATTAACTTCACATTTAAACAACACAATGGAAATAACGTTAATAGTTCAGTGACAACTGCAGCACAACGGTACTGTCGACTTTACGTGACCCCGTTAATAGATAATCTCCATTTACTGGTTATTTTAATGTATAGCGAACAAGTTTTATACAAAAAAAACCTAGCAGCAATATCCCGAACTGGTAGACGTGATAGCCAGCTAAAACCTACCATCATTCGGTGTACAATTCTAATCAATTCACAATTCAAATTAGGCAAATTAAAATACTTTTAAAACCGACAAACTAACCCATAAAATAGCCCGTCTTAGGAATCGAACCCCGAGACTTCACAATACGCTTTCTCGTCTTTTACAATTAGTATTAAAATTAAGAATATTGTATTTACCCTCCGTGCGTTAGTCTGCCTTAGGTAAGGAAGGTCGCGTGGTACTATCAGTAATTTGCTCAGAGCACTATGCGCTTTCGAAGAACTTGGCTCTGTAAATAAACAATAACAATTAATTATTGTTTGTTCTGTGTCTCATTAGGTAACGAGCGGTGATCGGGATGATCACATGACCGTACCTTGGTTATCCTTGAAGGGCGGCGGCGTGGCAGTCCTGCCGAAGCCGTCCGATACACTCGTGCGTTCAGGCGGGCACCGAGTCGCGTCGCTTGTCGACGGACTCGCTGCAATGTAAATTATCTCCGATGAATAACAGTGACGGCGCTTTATGCGTGATAACGACATCTGATAAGTTACGTACAGAGACCTATATTAAGTGCTCTATCTCAAAATAGATTAAGGGGTTATACGCAGTTAGAATTTTCAAAAAATAGATTTTCTTTTTTTTGCATTTTAGAAATGTACATATATTAAAGTATATTCTCTGAAAATTTGAAGCCAATCCGATAAATATTTTCGGAGATATACCTGAATTTGTAAAGCCACGCCAGAGTGTTTGAAGGCAGGTAGAGTAAGAACTACTGTGTTTTCTCGTAGAAGGAGAGTATAATAGGTCCACTAAGTACTTCAAGGTCACATTCAGTTTTTATAAGCTAAAATGAAGGTATTTCGTTCATTTATTTATTGATTTCATCAGTCTAAAGAGTTGTAAAGGGACCACGTTGTAAAGGGGTACGTTCAGTTCAAACTTGTATTTGTGATTTTATGTTTTATATTGGAGTACATTTTATTTAAAAGTTATAAAAATGCCCCGGAAATGTTCAAGATTACGTTGAAGTACCGAAAAAATCCATATTTCTAAAGGTAAAAAGAAAACATAGGCTTTTCATCCAAAGACTGCTGAGACGGATTAGTTTTAGTTCATTCGTTAAAATCATCAACATACAGAGAGAGATTTTAGTTTCACGTGATCGATTTCGATTGAATATAAAATTTTAAATTCCATTACTGTATTTGCTGCGATAAGTAATTGTGTGAAATGTAACTCTTGTGACACAAAAATAAAATTTGAAGCTTCTTCCCGTGGACTTGGTTTTAAAATCGTTGTAGTGTGTGATAAGTGTGAAAATCGTGTTATAAACTTCATTTAAAAGTAAAATAAACAGACAATTTATATTTGTGATAAGAGTTCTGGGACGAGGATCAAAAAGCGCAGCTAAATTTTGTGGCTTGATGGCCATGTCTGCTTTTTTAACGCAAAACACTTATGATTTGATAATTGATAACATTCACTCTTGTGCGAAAGTGGTAGCTGAAAAACTGTTTGATAAAAAGCCTGTACCGAGGAAAAAGAAGCGAAGGTCTAAGAAGGTCCCTCTTATGGCCCTGGAATAGATGATACCATGTAAGTTGAAGAATTTTTTTTTTAGCTATGTATAAACTACTTCTGAAACTTTAAACGCGGTTTTCTCAAAACGGTATTTTCAAAGTCGGTGATCTCGATTTCTCAGAAATGGCTCAACCGATCGCTCTCAAATTTTTACACAATCTTCTTAGATATATTCTTCAGGTATTGAACGAAGGAATAAAATTTCAAAAATGTATTACTATTTTTTTTTAACAATTTGGAGCGAAAATTTCAGTCAAAAATGATATTTTTTTTTCAAATATTCGTCATTTTGTCAATAATCAAAATTTTTATTATTCCTTCGTTCAATACCTGCATTAATCTATCCTTTAAAAGAATCCATCATATTTTTTTATTTCAGATAATTCAAACCGCCGAAATCGAGATCACCGCCACGGGCCTTTTTTTAGAGGTCGTTCGGGACATCATCTACAAGAGCGGTGCATATTAATATTTTTACATGATCGACACGCTATTGTATTCTTAAAAGTAGGCCCTATTTGAATTACCATCACTTGTAATTGATAAATAAAAACTGTTTCTATAAAAAAATCATGAAAAGACGTCTTTTTTGAGCCTCGCAACTGCGTATAACCCCTTAAATATTATTACCTACGTCATTGTAGCTTTGCTATTAATGATGTGGCCACTGGACAGTGCAATATAACAGATACTGTCAATATGAGCGTGCCATTATTGGAATTGTATTCTAACTATGCTTTTATTGACGGCCTATCATTATGTGATAATAACTGGGTCAAAGTATTATTGGATTACCTGAATGGTCACTAACGACTGTTGATGTAGGCGGTCCAAGGTCGCGATGGTGCCTGTTTCGCAATAAATAAGTGCAGGATGTCTGCGTTGCGTTCGGCTGCTCTACTCTCTCGAACTCCTGTTTGAAAGTTTTACTGAGGGAGACGTCACTCGTGTCGGTGCCCTCTCTGCTCGGTGTATCTATTTTAAGCTTCTTGTATTCTTCGAGATTGATCAAACAACTACTCTTCCTGTTTGATAAAGAGCGATGCGAGGATCGTTTTCTTTTCTTGCCTTTTCTGCGGCTAGTTGTCGGACTGTACACAGAATAGTCAGAGTCGAGTAATTCTGTGACTGTCGACGAACTAAACGGCGAATAAGCGAAGTCTCTTTCGTCGAGTGGCAACAGGCCGCCTTCGGAATAATTAGCCTGCGTCGATGTCGCCGAGGCGTTTTGGTTTAATAATGACTGTGATAATGATTGCGTTTTTAAATTATTCGGGGTTTGCTCACAAGCACTCTCACTGGATTTAAGAGCAGTCCTTGAGCGTGTGCAATAGGCGACGCACTCCTCGGATCTATTGTTCGATGCAATTTTACGTTTTTTTCTGTCATGCGAAGAGGTGCGTCCGCGTTTTGGGTATACGCTGGAGTATTTATTAGTATCTCCACCTTTATAATCGCTCGTGTCACAGCGTGTCTCGTACACGTCAGCACCGTAGGACCAGCGCTCGGTGATCGAGTAGTCAGATCTGGGCAACGAGTGGATCAGCCGTGAACTTCTGCGTAATTCTACGTGTGCTTGTGAATCTGCGTCCGAGACTCGGCTAGAGGAGTGTCGGCTGTTGGAGCGCGGCAGAGGCGACGTCACGTTGCGTCTGCTACGGCGGCTGTGGCTCGTTCGTCGCACCTGACGCAACCACCGACCGCCCACCACCCTGCTAGGAGAAGACCTGCATAAAAACACAAACATCATAGTCGATAATTGTTCAAAATATTATATAGTACAGTATAGTATTATATTATAAAGTAATTGCTTACAATATGAACTGTGAGGTGAATAATAAACTGAATGTCTGTTTGTTTCTCGAGGGACTGCGCGGAATTACGCGAACATGTGACCATTCAATGTTTTTAAATGTCCATATTTCTCGTACGGACTGCATTGTACATCAGGTACAGCGCAGTTTCTTTGCTGTGGGTGGTATTATAAAACACGAACATTTACACGTGACGTGATTTAAGCAGAACCCCCGGACACGGTTTTATTGATAAGGCACGTTTTCCAAAAGTTCATTGAAATATCGCAATAATTTTATTGATTTAACTTAACTAGCAGAAACATACTCGTGTTACTCGTGTTTAATGCGGTAGTTAATACCAACAAAAAATTACTTAATGATATTAGGAAAAAAGATTTTTGGTAGACTGAATACATACATTGTTCGTTGTTGATAACCTAGCTAGCCATAAAACCCCCTAATTTAGGGTATTCAAATATGCACCCTTTTAATGGCGGCATAGTTTCTTTTTATATAGAAAAGACCGGCAAACGAGAAAGTGGATCACCCGATGATAAGTGATCTCCACCACCCATGTACGCCCACAATACTAAAAGAATCACAGGCGCGTTGGCGACCTTTTTTTTATAGCATAGTCCGGCAAACGAGCAAGTGGGTCACCTGGTGGTAAGTGATCTCCACCGCCCATGTACGCCCACGACCAGAACAATCATGGGCGCGTTGCCGACCTTAAAGGAAAGGGATAATTAGGGATTGGGAAGGGGAAGGGATTTAGGCTTCCGGTTTTTTTTTATCCGAACACGGCAAAGTGACTGCACTACACCTGATGGTAAACGTAGTGCAGACCAAAAACCAGCAACCACCACATAAACTCATTGTTTATCGGTGGTCACCAGAATCATGTCGGCCTGTATAAATGTTTCTTCCCTCTTCGAAGACGGAAGAAGCAAATCCAGGGGACTGCGACAGGACAGGCGGATGACCGATGCAGGCACAATAATACAAGAATGTACGCCTGTACCCGCCCCAACCAACCATCAAGTCATGTAGCAAGCCCCTCGGGAGAACCGGATATACACTGGCTGACCCTGGAACGCGACCCACACAAGGTGGGTCACTATGGCAGGTTTTAACACCAGTGTACGGTTGTCGCTATCCGGTCGGATACGAATATCCTCCCACCAGCAGACCTTAAAGGGAAGGTATAATTGAGGGATTGGAACGGGAGAGAGATTTGGCCATCTTCTATTTTTTAGTTAGATTTTCTATAAAAGCATATTTTCCAATGTTTTTTTGAATATAGAATTGTTATCGGTCCCTGATAAGTAGGTATGCCAAATTTCGATTTAATCCGACTTTTTAAACCGACGAAGTCAAAATCATGTTCAAAGTTTCCGTTACATACTAACAAACGTATGAAGCTAAAAGCGTGTTAAAAAAAGTATTGTAATGAAAACTCTTTAAACCACGACGCCATATAAAATCAATAATCACCGAATAAAGAGATGATGGTAACTATCTAACTATGCATTTACCACGCTAAAACTTCTAGACATTATTTTGATACAACTCAACATTGCAGATTAGTTAAGAAGGTCCTCGAAAAGTGTAATAAATCGTGCCCTCGGAATACGATTTGATATTTCTAAAGTGTGCGTCGTCTAATATTGGTGAGGCTATTAATTAAAAATAGTCGCATTTATTTCAAAACATCCTGCCTAACCAGAACATTTATAAAGGCGCAGCTACCCGCAAAATCTAGTTAACCATTTATTAGTTTTCCCGGGCAGTTTAAACCACGTGTATTTTCCACTCCTATATGTTGTAGCGTGATTGTTATAGCTACGAATCAAAACAAATAAATATTGTAAACTTGACCTCAATTTTGGCCATTATTCTATTACTCCTTGGTAAGATTTCCTGAAATTTGTCTCGATTGAAAGATTTAGTAAATTCATATTCAAATTCTTTATTATGTAAATAGGCCGCCAAGGGCACTTTTACACTCATTTGAATATACTAGCTCGTAGTTTCACAACCGGTCGCCTGCCAGACGTCAACCCCTTAGTAGAGAAAGACTGCCCTTTTAAGACCAATACATATTTAGTAAATTATTTTGATGTCTCACTCTACCTATGATTTATCTAGTGTAACAGAGCGTAACCCACGTGAGCTCCGGAAAAATCCTCTTTGTATTTATTTCTAAATAGACTGAAATCCAGAAAACACAAACAATCAATCAAACAACAAAGTGCTGAGAGGATTCAAGGCCATGCAAAACCACAAGGGACTCACACTATCAACCTGGAATAAATCCCGCTCAATGTTAATTGGCTCATCGCAATCAGGGTGACTCTCACCACCCTGATACTTCAAGACAGTCCACTGCCCAGTACATGCTCCAAGAAAGGTGCATAGAATTGTATCAACCTTATACAAATCCAGCACCCTCATGACCAATTATATGGCACCGAATCATGTGTTTTTTGTAGTCAATTCAGGCAGCCGATAAGTTCTTCAGACTGCGACGAACCTACTGACAAATGGACACATCTACGAGAAGGAGCTCCTTCACAACGTGACCCATTTTTGCAACCAGTTTGACCAGAGGACATCATATTGTTATTATAGATATATGTTGCTTTTTTACTTAAAATTGAGATAAAAAGTTTGTAAATTGTAGGTAAGCAGGTAATGGGTCTACAGTTTGTGGGGTCAGTGGTACTATCAGATTTGAGAGGAAGTGTGTGACACCCGTTGTCATAGAGATCCACTCTCTAGGGCATCCTGGAATAGTGTCGATAAACTAGAATAGGAACTTTGTAACAATCCCAACTTGAAATTGTGGAGACCGTCTGGTCCAGGAGATCCAATTTTGGATCGCACAGATCGCACCCAGAACATCATCTGGGCTAATTAAAATTGTTAGCATCGTCTTACACCACCAAACCACGCGCCGTCAGTGTGAGACTAGCGATGACCAGATACTGGCCCAATATGCATGCATATCACGCGCATTCGGGGGCCGTTCGTCACCCACACCCTGTTGGGAATGCTCCTAACACCTATATACCCTGATTTGGCCACTTTGAAAATTACGATTCTGTTGGAATCCCAATCCCATCGCCTTCTATAGCAACGGCTGCGGTTTGCTCACGCATAAACATTCTGCTTGCAGGTCTATGGGTCCTGTGACACAGAGGCTATAATCTTTAGCTCTGACGTTGCATCCAGCAAAGGCCTGTGACACAAAACGCATGATCCTTTGCCAAAGATTGCGATGAGAGTTCGAGTACCGTTGATACGGTTATCGATCCTACCCTGCCAAACACACACACAGTCGCAGTATCTCGAGCGGCTCCATGTTCGTCTGGAAATTTGACATTAGCCACACGACATACAAATGTAAATCGAATGTATATCAACAAGATCCCAACTAGACTTCATGTACGCAGATAATAGGTAGTCCAGTGCTCTCATCAGCGCCAAATTTCGTTTATGAGTTGGCAGACGCGGCACACACGTTCATAGGATGCTGGTAAGATTTAAATTCCAAAATCGTTACGTCTAAAGCCCCTCTAAATATCTATAAGTTATTTTTATTAATATAGATACAAAATTAAATCAATATATATGTATACAACACGCATGTAATAACTTGGCCAAGCTATCGCCTCATTGGTTTAGTGGCAGCCATACTAAGGCTGAAAACTGAGAGGACAATAATAATTTGTGGTTGTGTTTTGGCCGGACACATCTACGGTAAATAAATATATAAAGGATGTCCCATAAATCAACGCAGGGTCGGAATCGGGTGATAAAGAGGTAGTGGCTAATCCCAAAAAATAAATAAAAAATCTATGCCTGTGTCTATGTATAAAAATTAAAATTATTGCCATTCAAAAAAGTAAATGAATTTTATGCACCCTGTCTTGTTCTTTCTATGACTATGACTACAAATCTTTACTTTTCTATTTGTTTTCACTTTCATGTTATTGTGACTCTCCTGTAAACAACAGACAATAAATCATACTACTACAATGTCCTGATTTTCAAAAAAAATTGCAATTTTTGTCAAACCATATACTCAGAAATATTATTACATCCAACTTTAACCAACCGTGTTGAAAAAAACTGTACGACGGGCAGGGTTCGAGGATATATATCAAGCTGGGTTCGACGATATATATCAAATGTTTAAAAAATTAATATTATTATGTAATTTTTAGAGTTTGTTACTGTATTTCTATATCCAAATGTAGATGGCGTGGAAGTAGAGTTAAAACATACTCCGTAATGGTAAGTTCTAATCCATAAATGGCAGCTTTTCTGCCTTAAAAGAAGATATTCTGTTTTTTAGTTGATTATGCCTTATCTAAAAGTAGATTTGCCAATATGCAAACAGTATTCATAAATAATACAATAAAATAATAATATGACTTTCATACAAAATTTATATATATCAAACTTGATATATATCGGATATACAGGGTGTCCAGTAATTAATGGATAACCTTGAAATGTCTTATAGCAGAACGAATGGCCGTTCAGAGAAACATACGAAAAAATATATAACATAAGTAGTACCTGAGGTACGTATTTTTTTTATTAAAGTCGTAATTTTTTTGGTTTATTTTACTTTCTTGGACACTACAACCAGAAATTAAGGAAATCCATCGGTTTTTTGTTGTTTTATTATTATACACTAACTATACTAATAGATAGATAGTCAATAGTATGAGAAGCTATTGCACTTTTAAATAAAAATAAACATTCAAAACCATTTCTTTAGAAAAATTTGCAAAATTTTATTTTTAAACAAAGTTTAAACCTCTTGGGTATAAAAAAATTTATGAATACATGAGTGACCAAATTTTTTTAAATAATGTCGGTTTTAAGTAGATTTTATAATGGTATAATTCATTTTTGTATCTATCGTGTAATTGTAATTCGTTTTTATATCTATAAATTAAAAAAATCCAACCCTGTCCATCCAACCCAATGGACAAATATTGGCCCATTTGAATTACCGGGGACTCTAACTGGGCAAAGTTATTTGGAATTTCTTCAAAATGATCTGCCGACTTTATTAGAGAAGGAGTATTCGAGGAGCTGAGGGAATCGCATTGGTTGCAAAATGAGGGCTGCCCTGCGCATTATGTTGTGTCTGTTCGGGAATATTTAAATACTATGTACCCGAACAGATGGATCGGGCGTCTAGGGCCAATTTTGTGGCCTCCTCGTTCACCGGACCTAAATCCATTGGACTTCTTTTATTGGAGCTGCCTTAAAGAAGAAGTATACCGTAAGCCGATAAGGTCCTTAGAAGTACGAAGCCGTGTTAGGGCAGCCGCATCAAAAAAGGTATCGAAGTTACACAAGGCTGCTCAGAGGGTCATTTATCCGTTGATTTAGGGCTTGCATAAGAGTGGGAGGCCAACAATTTGAACATTTAATATAAATAATATGAAATAAAGATTATCAAATATTGTTTTTTATTTAACCTAATTGGACAGTTACAATTTTATTTAAAAAAAGAATCGCATTTTTTTTTTTTGTTACTTAGCCAAATCAACTCCTTTTTTACATTAATAGCAATAAATCGCTATTTACAGTAGATACAATAATGAATTATACCATTATAAAATCTACTTAAAACCGACATTATTTAAAAAAATTTGGTCACTCATGTATTCATACATTTTTTATACCAAAGAGGTTTAAACTTTGTTTAAAAATAAAATTTTGCAAATTTTTTCAAAGAAATGGTTTTGAATGTTTATTTTTTTTTAAAGTGCAATAGCTTGTCATACTATTGACTATATATCTATTAGTATAGTTAGTGTATAATAATAAAACAACAAAAAACCGATGGATTTCCGTCATTTCTGGTCGTATTGTCCAAGAAAGTAAAATAAACCAAAAAAATTACGACTTTAAAAAAAAAAATACGTACCTCAGGTACTACTTATGTTATATATTTTTTCGTATTTTTCTCTAAACGGCCATTCGTTCTACTATAAGACATTTCAAGGTTATCCATTAATTACTGGACACCCTGTATATCATAAATATCCGATAATCCGATATTTATAATAAATATCGGATATTTTCGAACCCGGACGACGGGAGACAAATCCAATATGGCGCACATTTCTTAGCATGTAATGTAAGTTATGTGGATTAATTTTATTTTGTTACTTATCTTACATTTTCGTATAAATATATACATACATATATACGCAACCATATTTTCCTGAGCGTATCTGCGTCCTATGATGTGAAAGGGGACGAGCCTATCGCCATACCAGGCACAATTCCTGACATCGGCTGATACTAAGCATTATTATATGTTACAAATATTTATATTATGTAATTCGAAAATGATTTACATAATTTACTACTTTAATCGTAATATATACTACAACATCAAAGTAGCTTTACTTCTGTTACATATGTACTAAATGAGGGTAGATAATAAAAAGCAGTTGTAAATGGCCTCCTGACCAGAGTGCATCAATTACGTGAGTTCCGTGAGTACATAATAACTTCTACCACACATAAAGGTCACTCAGGTCTCTTTTTATTTTTAAGACCCACTGACCATTGGTTAATCAAAATCAATATAATATTATGATTCCATCACCCTCTGTAGTTATAAATGTTAGATCTAATGTTAGAATTGAAAAGAAAGCAAAAAAAATTATAAACAATGCCCTTGATTGAGAACTTGCTTCTTTTTTAATTAGTTTAAAAAAGTTGGTGATACTTTTTTTTTTTTTTTGTAGCTGATTGACTTAAAAATCGATATTGTGGTGGCTAATACGTTATTTAGATGTGATTTTAGTATTATGGATGCTATTTGCTTTCAATACTACACTATATGACTATCACTTCTAGGTAACCTACAAAATCAATAATACAACAAAATTTACTGGTTTATTTATTTTCAGGTAGAATTTTACCTACCTACCCTAACCTAATGTTCAGAAATAAAGGGATATTATATATTAATTAGTAAAATAAGCCATAAATAGGCAAATATGCTTATTCCAGTATGTATATGTATACTGTAACTTTGCTGCACAAATTTGTATATAAACAATATATTGCAATTTGTGAACTTGTACCTACACGGTGGAGCCATACCCAACAAAAAGAAGAACTTATGCCTGATTTATGTTTTACATAAATTGATTTTGTATGTATACATAACATGTATATGTAAGGGCAGACTTAATACCAAAGATGTTGTAAGCTATCATTTAAGTTTAGATTTGCATAGGCCGTTACAGTAAATTATGGCTCACATTGAATAGCACACATATTTCAAAAAATCTATTTTTTTTTGTTTGCTTGCATTACGAGACGAGCAGGTTGCTCGCCTGATGGTAAGCTTGCACCTCACACCCATAAGATGTTGTATCACAGTCCCCAGTAATTCTTCAACTTCAATGTCCGTCAAACTGAAACAGTGCTTAGACACTGCTGCTTGGAGGCAGAAATAGACAAAGTGGTAGTACCAGCGCAGATGGCCTCTAGCATTTGAGGGGCATATCAATGAAACTTTAATCACGGCTATCATAACTATGTTAAGTAGCTCATTGATGCCTTAATCTAAAATGTCAGTAGAATATCAACATGCTCACCCGCTGGACTCTCTGGTGAGTGCAGAGTGCGACGACGGTGTGATGTGTTGCTCGGCCATAGACGACGCTGGGGAACACACGCGGCTGCTGTGTGGGGCCTGCGCAGGCCGCCCGCGCGCGCTACCTGCCCGGCACCATGCCAGGGCTAGCGCTAACACGCTGCCTCTGCATCCACTACGCCGCACCACACCTCACAACCACATCACCTTCACCGTCACCGTCACACTCACTACACTCACTACCACACTTTACACACTGCACTCGCGACTCGCAAGTGACACACCGTCCACCGCCGACCT
This sequence comes from Amorpha juglandis, assembly GCA_949126905.1. Classification (NCBI taxonomy): domain Eukaryota; kingdom Metazoa; phylum Arthropoda; class Insecta; order Lepidoptera; family Sphingidae; genus Amorpha; species Amorpha juglandis. The sequence continues at coordinate 6,663,666 of OX421368.1, forward strand.
ATCTGGAACAAAAGATAATACACACTCAGCCACCGAACAATACTGCGTTACATAAACATTTCATCAATACACACTGCCCAGAGCCTACCGCTGATAGTTAAACTCACCAACACATACACCAATTACACAAACAAACAAAACGACCACTGGGAATTTGCAGTTTTCCTAATACCACGTTTAAACAGGAATTATTGTAATGGATGACACATCAAGGACAGCTACGCTTTCCGAGTTATTTTTCAATCCATTCCACACAGCTGGTTGGCTGTCACAAAATAATGTTGCCATCCCAACAACGCAAACTTGCTACCACTAGTGAACTATTGATTTTATTTTTATTGATGTAAGTTGTTGGCCTGTGTCTAGTATATTTTATGGTGAATAAATATAATAAAGGAGATGTTTTTGAAGTGTATGGAGCCTGCGCCAGGTCCTTATACACTTTAGAAACGGTGCTCAATAATATAGTTAATGTTTTTGAAGTGATAACTTCTTATAGTATGGTAAACCACTTCGCAACGTAACGCGTTATGGCGCCACTCCTGGCTGGCCTGGCTTCCCTTTTTCTCACGCATACGGCAGCAGTAGGCAAGCTCCTCCTCTCTTACTTTAACCCGCATTAGTTTAAATTATCACTTCTGTCGAGCGTCCCGAGACGCACAGGTTTATTGAAGTTATACTTCTTTAGGCGCGTTATGAAAAAATGATGAGAGTGAAATTTTAAGATGCGCGCGCACCTGTGACACAAAATTAACAGTATGAAGCCGTCTGCTTAACCGCTCATTAAGTCTCGAAAAAAAAGCTACCAACAAAATAGGAATTGAACCTCGATATTAGTCGCGCATGTTGGTACGCTCGTCACCTCTGATCACTGTTTTCATATTTATAATATTTATCAACATGTCTCTAGTTTATACATTCACAACACGTGTTTGAGTTTCATACAAGTGCGAATTATATATGTGCTAATAAATTATATTCAGTAGTGATTTAAATTGAATATTTTGATTGATATTACTTACTATTTGTGAATATTAGTGAAAAAAATTGTGCTTATATACTTTTTCAAGTGCTCCAATATAATTGAGGTTAACTATCCGTATGTATTATTTATTGATATAAATTAAAATACTTTTATTTAATATAATTAACACTAAATATTATTAAATTATTAATGTTAAATACTTATTATTGGTTATTTAATATTCACAAAATAAAGAAATAAATTTAATAAAACATTTAATAAAAAGTTTGTGATAAAAATTAAAATTGAACATCAAATAATAATTTTATTGTAATCAATTATTTGCATGCAATTAAAAACTATTTTTTAATGATGCCAAAGAAGTATAACTTCTCACGCGCGTACATAAGTACACGCACCCATTTTTATATTATACATTTTTAATAGAAATACTTTGTTTAATAACACAAAAATAAATAATTTGGTAAAGAAACGCTACACAAAAACCAAAATATGGCGTCGGACACCAGTGAATGTCATTTTGACAGTACATAAATACGATGATACTAGTTGATTACAACATAAACTGTAAATCAGGCTGTATTCATTCAAAAATTAAAAACCACAGATAACAAAGCCAACTTCAGAAGATGCGCGCGTCTCGCACGTAACGTTGAAGCTGTACCACGCCCGCGTCAAACCATCTTTTATATTATCAACTAAAAATATCTAGTATTTACTTATTATTACGTTTTTATAGCTTACATAATGATCAAAATACTTAATTGTGCACTACTTCTAACATTGCGACAACGCAATTTTATGTCAGTCAAGGCTAGGGCTTATGTATGTATGTATACTTTAGCATTGAAGGAAACATCGTAAGGAAACCTGCATTCCTAAGTAGTTATCTAGATAGAGAATAATAAAAAGGATTAGTATCTATTTCTAGACTTTTTTTTATTTATCAGCTTCAATGAAAAAAAAAAAGTGTGCGTCTCGGGACGCTCGACAGAAGTGATAACTTAAACTAATGTGGGTTAAAGTGAGACCGGAGGAGCCTGTCAAAGTCCAGTCAAAGTCCGGTCAAAATCATGTCAGTCCTATTAAAGCCCGGTCAAAGGCCGGGCAAAGGCCGGTCGAAGTCCGGTCCAAGCCGACTGGTCACTGTCACGGTCACGCCACCTGGGACTTCGAAATTATCGATGTTCCAGGGAGGTCGGCTAACGCTGGCTGGTCGATGGACCGCTCGCGTTACGGAACGTTTCGGTTCACCCTCCCATAAGAAGTTATCACTTCAAAAATATAATCATATAAATTAGTTTGGGTTTGTATCAATCACCTATAGCGTCTTCAACTTAATTGTTAGTTTCGACTATAACAAAACAAAATATTAAAATAAAATTACTAAACAGAAGAAGTTATAAAAAAGTAGCAACACTGGCAAAAATGGTAGCATGGGAAAACGAAACAGAACATGAATTAGAGCGGGATAGACTTATTTAATATCGTAGAGGGAGTAACTATAGAGGAGCTATCAGCGTATACTGAATAAGGACAGATATACTTTGCATACAATTTGTGGGGCTGCTACATTCGTAAAATGTTCCCCAATTTGGAAAAAATCCTGATACATTTTTTATATTTCTTGTTATGTTAAAATGCGGCCTAACAAAAATATACCTGGTTAAACCCCTTGAAGGTTTCGACTGATTTCATTAGTACCGGGTGACAATATTACATATAAATAAAGTACAAAAATCTCAATCATCTCATTGGTCTGGAGGCAGTGTTCATAGACCGATTGTACCGCGGATTACTAATATTGCCATTTGGCATTCCTTTTCTTAGTACTTTACTTTTTAGTTCTATGCGATCCGTCTATACTTATTCCTTTGTTTAAACTTTACTTATATCATTTTTAGATTTGACAACTGAGACATTACATAATAAATTGTATCCATACGTTTTTCTTCATTCCAAAGAAATAGACTAATATTTTAATTCATGCAGTCGGGTAAAAATAACGACCTTATTTACACAGTTATGTTATGTTTCAGCAGAAAAATAAAAGAGGTTCGTTTAAGTATCACAAAACAATTTTATTGGCCTTCAGATTGTTTTTTTATTTTATCAGCTAATTTTCACTTTTGTTGCAATTTTAAGTGTATTCTAATGGTAGTTTTCTCACCGGGCTCTGAAAACATTGAGATAAAGAAGTATTAATTTAGAAAAATAACCAGCCAAATGCGAGTCACACTCGCACACCGTGGTTTTCGAGCCAGAACACAACGGCGCGGCGTGATTATTATCATTCGGTGTTATAATATAGGGTTTATATTATAATACTTCCAAGTTTGAAGCGTCCAAAGCGTCCAAGCATTCCAAAATAAAAACGTGTTTATTGTATGAACACCCCTTCTAAATGTTGATATTTTATGATTTTTATTCATCAATAAATCCGCCATAATATTTATTCTATTACGAATTATATAAAAGGCGCTTATTATCCACGATTGTAGGCAAAATTAACTATACACAAGCTGGTATCCCTAAAATGTGTATAATCCTCCTTTATGACATATTGTTAAAGAGATTGGCTATCTCATTTTTTCCCGGTGAAACGATTGCACGTAGGAGCAAGACATAAAATATAAGGTCATTACAACATTTTTACGTATTGTAGTATCAAAATAAATATCTTGATTTATGGAAAACATTGCAAAAATAAGTGAACAGAATAAAATTAATGAGTTTTATGATATAACCAAACAGTGTGCGTCTTATTTCCACTTTATTTTACCGCTCAACATACGAAAAATGGAACTTACCTGGGAAAGGTTATGTTTTCCGTAGAACGTTCCGTTTGGCTTTTACACGCTAAATTACTGCAATTCACCATATTAAATTGTTTCTACGTACGTATTTTTACACTTACGATCGAATACGACACCGACCCACTCGTTATAGAACACAAAAGCAAGCAATAAAGAAAACTGTGAAAGTTTGTCTGCCTCAATTGTGAATTGAGTCAGACAAATAAAAGTGATACACTGAGTGAAATAAAAAATGCTTAGTGCGTCTCTTTCTGACTCTTATAAATACGCATACATGCATCCCGCTTTCGCAATTATTATTATTCTGATGACCATTCTATAGATAATCATTCTACGTTTAATATCGTAGAATGATTATCTATAGAATGGTCATCAGAATAATAATAATTGCGAAAGCGGGATGCATGTATGCGTATTTATAAGAGTCAGAAAGAGACGCACTAAGTATTTTTTATTTCACTCAGTGTATCACTTTTATTTGTCTGACTCAATTCACAATTGAGGCAGACAAACTTTCACAGTTTTCTTTATTGCTTGCTTTTGTGTTCTATAACGAGTGGGTCGGTGTCGTACTCGATCGTAAGTGTAAAAAGACGTACGTAGAAACAATTTAATATGGTGAATTGCAGTAATTTAGCGTGTAAAAGCCAAACGGAACGTTCCACGGAAAACATAACCTTTCACAGGTAAGTTCCATTTTTCGTATGTTGAGCGGTAAAATAAAGTGGAAATAAGACGCAGACTGTTTGGTTATATCATAAAACTCATTAATTTTATTCTGTTCACTTATTTTTGCAATGTTTTCCATAAATCAAGATATTTATTTTGATACTACAATACGTACAAATGTTGTTAATGACCTTATATTTTATGTCTTGCTCCTACGTGCAATCGTTTCGCCGGGAAAAAATGAGATAGCCAATCTTTTTAACAATATGTCATAAAGGAGGATTATACACATTTTAGGGATACCAGCTTGTGTATAATTAATTTTGCCTACAATCGTGGATAATAAGCGCCTTTTATATAATTAGTAATAGAATAAATATTATGGCGGATTTATTGATGAATAAAAATCATAAAATATCAACATTTAGGAGGGGTGTTCATACAATAAACACGTTTTTATTTTGGCGTTTTTGTATTCGCTCTAAAGATAATACACATACGAGTAAGCTTCAAACTTGGAAGTATATTACAATATAAACCCTATATTCTAACACCGAATGATAATAATTTCGCCGCGCCTTTGTGTTCTGGCTCGAAAACCACGGTGTGCGAGTGTGACTCGCATTTGGCTGGTTATTTTTCTATATTAATACTTCTTTATTTCAATGTTTGCAGAGCCCGGTGAGAAAACTACCATTAGAATACACGTCTCGGAAAAGGAAACTTTTAAAATTGCAACAAAAGTGAAAAGTAGCTGATAAAATACAAAAACAATCTGAAGGCCAATAAAATTGTTTTGTGATACTTAAACGAACCTCTTTTATTTTTCTGCTGAAACATAACATAACTGTGTAAGAAAAGGTCTTTATTTTTACCCGATTACATGAATTAAAATATTAGTCTATTTCTTTGGAATGAAGAAAAACGTATGGATACAATTTATTATGTAATGTCTCAGTTGTCAAATCTAAAAATGATATAAGTAAAGTCTAAACAAAGGAATAAGTATAGACGGGTCGCATAGAACTAAAAAGTAAAGTACTAAGAAAAGGAATGCCAAATGGCAATATTAGTAATCCGCGGTACAATCGTTCTATGAACACTGCCTCCAGACCAATGAGATGATTGAGATTTTTGTACTTTATTTATATGTAATATTCTCACCCGGTACTAATTAAATCAGTCGAAACCTTCAAGGGGTTTAACCAGGTATATTTTTGTTAGGCCGCATTTTAACATAAGAAATATAAAAAATGTATCATGATTTTTTCAAAATTGGGGAAAATTTTACGAATGTAGCAGCCCCACAAATTGTATGCAAAGTATATCTGTCCTTATTCAGTATACTAGACATGCGCAAAACAGTACGCTATGAAGTAATGCCATATGGCATGTCATTTCGTACGGCGTAATATGGCACTATAGCATGGCATGGCATGGCATGGCATTACTCTAGGCATGACCTGACATGACATGCTATGTGAAGTAATGTGTACGGCCCACTATTACTAATATGGCACTATAGCATTACTCTAGGCATGACCTGACATGACACGCTATGTGAAGTAATGTGTACGGCCCACCATTACTTGTACTGTTGTGTACTGTATGTTCAATCAGGACTCAGGTGTAATGTAATAGCAATATTAGAGAGATAGACCTTTTATATATTTTTTGAAGTGATAACTTCTTATGGACTTTGACACGACTTCGACACGACTTCGACACGACTTCGACACGACTTTGACACGACTTCGACACGACTTTGACACGACTTCGACACGACTTCGACACGACTTTGACACGACTTTGACACGACTTCGACACGATTTCGACACGACTTTGACAAGACTTTGACACGACTTCGACACGACTTTGACCGGACTTGGACATGACTGACCGGACTTCGTAACGTAACGCGTTAAGGCGCCACTCTGTCTGGCGTCCCTTTCTCTCACGCATACGGTAGCAGTAGGCAGGCTCCTCTGCTCTCACTTTAACCCACATTAGTTTAAGTTATCACTTCTGTCGAGCGTCCCGAGACGCACACTTTTTTTTATTTGATTGTATGACGAGATGAGCAAGGCGCTCGCCTGATGGTAGCGCCACGCCTGCCCATGAACTGATGCAACACCACACAGAACTTTGAATTAAAAACAATTCAAATTCGCCATAATAAACAAATACATTAATACCCAAAAAATATATTTACACACCTAGCAATATATTTTCTAGTTATTTACAGTTAGAATTAAATAGGTAACAAATTAAGTACTTTCTTCACAAACACACAAAACAAACACTTTCCAAAACAACAATTTTTTTACCATACCACATACAATAACCTTGTCCTCGTAAACAAATGTGAATTGTGAAATAATTCAAAACAATAGTAAAAGACGAAAGAAAGCGCGCCAGTTATTATTACTTACTGGGCGGTGCCATAGAAATGTAAACCCTATGAACAGTATTTTATATACTGCTCTAAATCAAAATTCTACTAAGGGGCGTGACAGAGACAGAATCCCGACCGTTCCCGAACGTTTCCGATTGCGCGCCCGCTTCACCGAGCCGCCCGGCCCGTGTATGTACTATGGCAGTGCGCACGTCATGCCATGCCATGTGCCATGCAACATTACGCCGGGTACTGTGTACTGTTTCAGTACTCGGTCGTGTTATATAGCATGTCATGCATTACTCACAGTACTTACACATGTCTACAGTATACGCTGATAGCTCCTCTATAGTTACTCCCTCTACGTTTAATATTTAGTACGATCGGTGGTACTGATACCACTGGTACACACTTGTCTTGTTAACAAAAATCCAGAATCGGGGTTATACAATTTCACGGAGTTAAACCTAGATATTAATATTACCTTATATTAGATAATTATATATACAATGGACCTAGCTAGGTTTTAAAAAATATCCATTTACTACACACGTCATAAAAAACCATTAAATAAATAGAATAATTTATTAATATCTAATGACTAACATTGAAAGCACTATTGTTTAAAGAAACTCTACGTACAATAAGTTGAGCATGAATTTATTTTCATCATAATAAAGCAACAATACTTTTATACACTGAACTTGAGCTATCAATATTTAGTTAATTACAAGTACAGCACCAATGACGGGAAGATGCTTGTAAAAAAACCCTCGAATGGTGCGACACCAAGCGCACTGGAGGCTCATCTCTTCCTATTTTATGAAACCTGTTTTACTCAAAAAAATGAATGATTATTGTTGCTTAAAAGCCTACCCAACCTTTAATCAACTTGAATGTTAATAATTCATTTTTCTTTACAGACGAAAAAACACACGGTTCTCAAGTCGATACCTATAGGTTTTTTTTTCCAATGATTTGTTTCACATCTGGCTGTAGAGAACATTGAATGTTGAATTAAGTCTAGCTGTACTTTCGATAAGGTAAGAGTTTCTTGTTCATTACCATCATTACCAATTCTTACATAAGTTAGGTTGCGACGGTGATGTAGGAACTGGGCACTTCAATTATTTTGATCATTTCTTAAAAATTAAACGGTATAGATTATTTGGTGGGATTGACTTTCAACGTCGAACATAAATCCGCGAATCCAATAAACATATTAAATCCCAATTGTATTTAATTTCTGCAAAGTTATTTTTACTGATGATATTTGATTATAAATACGAAATTAAGGGTAAATGGTATATGAAAATAGGTTCCAGAGGCTAACGATAGGCATTTCTGAAGTCCATGCGCGTCGGCAACCATTTACCGTCAGGTGGACCACTTGCTTGTTTGTCCCACAGAACACATGAATAAGGATAGAAAGGACTCGTGGGCGTGGCAGCGTCGCCGTTTTTGCAGATATGAGCAATTATGCTCATATTATTATATGAACCCGCAGTCGCGGGTAGATTTCGTCGAGTGCGCAGCTCTGTAAACAGATATCAAAAATGCCGTCTTGCGCAGTTTTAATGTGTAGAACTAGCGGTTGGGTATCAAGTATAACCAGAGGAATTATTTTTCATTAGTAACGTAAACCTTTATTATAATGAAAAATCAGTTTAATATTGTTCGATTAGCAGTAAGAATGAAAAATAGGACATTAATGGTAAACTTCGTGCATTATGAACAGACAAGTACATAGTGTAAATGTTGCCTGTCAAACAATATTGTTATCGTTTGGGCAGACTTGGCGACATTGATATTTTATACTTGATTGTGCCCAATGGCCATTCTAACATTTGTCTTTGTTCTGTGGTTTGTCCTATAAACTTTTGATAACTTGCTTACTCACCACAAAAAACAGTTGGGTTTTTTTAATTTTCCAGGTATATAAACGAGATAATCGTTGTGGTACAGTCTAGGACAAAATTACAAAGCGTAAGAATATAAATGTCAAAGAGTAAGGACCGGCGCTCACTGACGGCATGGCACGGCATGGCATGGCAAAGGATTTTATTACTAATCAAGTTATTTTGAATCTTATTGCCACGAGTTTAGAATTCACGTTACTTTATTTCAATACCACAGTGCCGCGAAATGACGCGACGTGCCGCGGGATGCTATGGCATGACGCGACGCGCCGCGGGATGCTCCGGCTAGACGTGTCATGCCGTTTCATTCCACGGATTGCCGCGGTGCGCGAGAGAGAGAGAGTGGCTGGGCATTCAGCAGGATGCCACGGCATGCCACGGGATGCCACGGGACGCCGCGGGATGCCGCAGCATGACCTGCCGTGCCATGCCGTCAATGAGCGCCGGCCCTTATTTACCCATTGACACAAGCAAACGTTTTGGAAATCCGTGGCGGTACATAACCGTGCTTGCCGAGCATTTGGTTTTTATTATATCGGCGGCAATATTACAGGAGAAACAAACACGCAACAAACAAGCGAAAGTTCACCCAGTCGCTTCGATTTACAAATCAAAATGCAGTTTCTTCCTAGCTGTTGCGATTGAACCTGTTTCCCATTAGTTGATGTGTAATATAAGACTTGTGACGTGTCCAGATTTTATATAACGTTTAAACTGCAAGTCCTGCATATTTTGACCCTGAGGCAAAAATAAGTTAAAGTTCCACACGCCAGTTCCAATTTGACCTATTGCTTAATAACCAATCAAACAAGGGGGTCACCTGATGGTAAGTGGATTTCCACAGCCCATAATGGCCTATAATACAAAAAAATATGGACGCTTTGCCGATCTAAAGGAAAGGAATAATGAATGACCAGGAAGGAGGGGAGGATTTGGTTCCTGCGGATATATCACCTACCATAGGAAACGCAGTAGCAAGCCGCTACTTTACGCCGGTATCCTGTAAGACAGTCGTAACAACACGGTCGAGCCGCGCCAATTTTGCTGTGGCCAAAATTGTCTACGGCGTGAAATGATTGATCGTAAAATGATTCATCCAAATCGGTATACCTTTGGCGGAGTCATGTATAAAAATATATACATAACTAATTCGTTTTTTCGTATGTAAAAAACCATCATATTAATTTTGAATTAGAATAGTTAAAGTGGGGGTCACAAATCGGGATTCCGGTATTTAAAAACACCGGGATAGGTGGGTTAATTAACAAAAACAAATGCCAGAATATTCGTTGTTATTATCAGTATTGAAACCTATTTGAAAAAACACGCGCTTTATTTAAGTGCGTATAGTACTAGTTCTTAGGGTACAGACTATGCGTTAGAATATTTAATTAATAGAAAAAAATAGTCACTCCGCACCATGTATTATTTTAAGTAAGTAGGTCACGCTAAGACAGTTGCGTAAATTAGGTTTGTTACCAACTATAATGGCGTACTTTCTATCACATAATGACTAGTTTCAATAGATTACTCGATACAATGTCACAAACGTTATTTAATACATTATTACAGTCTTCACCAACTGTGTTTCCATTTCGTTAGTAATGAAAATCTATTATGGAATTACTCGATTTCTTTACTTAATAGATACGCATTAGCTATACGAGTGAAACTTATTCCGACATTTAATGAAATTAGGTAACAAGGTCGCATAATTTTAAACTATTGGGGAGGTTGTTTAGACAATATATAACATTATTTGATTCAGCACAATTTCCGTAGTGAGGGTCTACGGAAGTTAGTAAGAGAATTCAAATTGTACAAATTCGGCATATTGTATTCATTTCAAATCCGCCTTATCGACTTATTCCCGCGAACAGTGTTTTGGAAGTTGGGAACAACGAGGGTACAAGGGTATCAGTGAGGGTGTCCATTATAATTCAGATACTATCTATTCGGCTGTAGTCACACAGTGCTGGACTTACACCAGACGGCGCAAGACACATTTTACCCATCGATTTTACCTAATGTTACCGCTCACCCCCTTATAACTGAACAGCAAAGGTAAATAAGTAATTCCCACAAACTCCTATCTGAACACATTTATCTCTGGAGCAAAAACAACACGAATGCATATCGCATAACCAACAATAAAGATTAGTGATAAAAAAATATTACGCAATTTCATTTTCATTAATAATAGCTATCATTTGCAACAAAACAATAAGGAAACAAATGAGATGTTATATAAACGATATGTTCGTTTTTATATTTTTATAAACATATAATACGAGCCAAAATAGTAATGTGACCATAGAAAAACATTAATAACCTTGAAGGTTCAATGTATCTTAGTGGAACAATATAATGACAAATAAAAATAAGATAAATTATAAACGACAATTCTACTTGATGTCGACAGAACTTAACATTTAGCCATTAACGAGGGTCATTAATCAAGGAAAAGATCATGCCTTAATTCCAAAAATATTTATCCACGATAAATGTTTAACATACGATTTTCATGGCAATGTTATCAATACAATACATTATGTATAATGAACATTATTAAACGAATAAAGAGCGTTGATTTTCGTCGGTGCGACCGACGAATGCGAGGTGCGTCGGTCTTGCAGGCGGGGAAAAGGGCTAGAAGGCTGGTGAACGACCGCGGTCGCTGCGTCCGGTTCGACCTGCAGACACTCGCTCCCCGCCATCAATATTCGTATAATTTACTACGTGATCTATACCTACTGCATTGTATCAAATGTCATATCATATCAACACAATATCCCATCATGGCAAGCCCGATCGCGTATGCGAAAAGTATGTCGTCTGGAGCGGTAGTAGAGTCAGCTCCGTTGACAACAATATTTATAATATTATGTTCTCGGAAGCACTTTAATATTGTTAGTTGTACGAGTACATTGAACTACATTGTATCTTTGTGATAGTAATATCGACAAGTCAGGGGAGTCCGTTTTGTATAGGTACCGTGTAAAGAGATGGTCTGACGATAACAATCGCAGTGCGCGACAAAGCATTAAAAAAGAAAATAATGTCCGACAAATCAGCGACGAACACTCAAACTAGTCTCCAATACACATTTCCTTTCATTGGTTTGTAAATATTAAACATCAATAATTTACTACATTTTACATGCAATTCCTTTTTTGGCACGTTGATGATATTTTACATATTTAATATTTGTAGTCCGACAAAGTATAACGCATTTATGTTATTTTCCGTCATTTGTTATTTGATTAATTTATAATAATAATAAACAAAATAAACAGAAACTTTAATAAGTGTTATTAACATGACATACCCTCGATATTCTTAATAGAATTCTCAAATATGTAGGTTTCCTTAAGGCCTGTGCCCACTGGCGGCACTGTAGGCTCTGATGTTTCCATTCACCGTTGCAGCGAGCGATAATTAACAATGAATAGGTACACAGGTACACAATACAAATGTGGCTTCGAAAAGTCAGAGGTGTGTGTCTTAGTGGTTAGACTCAAACCCGCGACTCGGCAGTCCGTTCCAATGTTATCTAGACCTTCGCCATTCTTAAATAACTTGTAATATTTTGGGTAAGAAAATAGAAGTGCACTTACAAGTTTAGTGGGGCTCAGAATTCTCTGGTCGTAATTCTTTACATGTCTGAAATTCGAGCAAGAACTAATAATGTGGGGCAAGCAATGATGCGCGTGATTGTTTAAAACAGACTTTTGATAATAACTATCGATAGGCTCATTTTGTCTAAAGATTTATAAAAAAAGACTAACGCCACTGTAGTCAAAAAATATTATATAAACAAATATATATTATGTTACGATATTGTAATAAAAATATTTGTTTACTTATTTTTCCTATCGAAATGTATTCAATATCCGCTATAGTTTAACCGCCAATTGGCACTGTTGCGATGTCGTCGCGCAGTCCTTAGAATTTGTCGCTATATTATATAAACCTGCATTATTTCTATAAATAAATGCACGACGTACCGCATGATATATTGCCAATAATTAAATGCATTCATAAAATTATCTAAGCAACACAGGCAGCCTGGCAACATAAACAGACTAACCTGTTCCATATAAATAAACTTGTATAGGTAAGTAGTTACAATTCAATCGCATCTCGAGCTTGTTTTAGAGCGACAAACAAACTAAAAGAATACTCACTAGGTGCAGATGTTGCCAGGTAAATAAATATTAATGCATTTGCCTTTATATAAATAGTATTGCATTTTCGAGTCACAGTTAACGAGCCTTTCGGCAACAACGCGCCGTACCTGACAGATACATACAGATCATGCTACTTGATGTTAAACTGCGCGCGAGTTGAGTTCACCGAATGGCAAATAAAAAAAAAACATAATAATCGACGCGGTCGCCGATCGCCACTGCCACTCACTAATTTGTTATTCTAAAGTGACCTTCCTTGACTTCGGGCGTTTATCCTCTTCTCGCACGGCGAAACTCGAATAAGTCATTGTTTTATGTTATAATATGATAATGTAACATAATAAATAACGTAGGAGGCAGCAGCGCTCATACTTATCGTTATGTGTATTTATGTATTATAAACATTTCATTGCGATTAGTTGACAATTGATATAATATCTTACTATTGTACCGACGAGTCGAACGGATACCAATATTTCTTTTATGATCTACACTACAGTAATATTGCAGATTTAAGTAAAGTTTATCAGCCCTATTACAAAATATAGACTAATTTTAATACCGGGATTAAACTAACTATTTAATATGAGTTGTCATAGCACAAGTACACAAAATGTAGTCTATATTTCGTAATATGGCTGCGTACGGTTGCGAGCGTGTTTACTTGTAAAGGGTATTTATTCTCTAGAACTACTGATCCGATTCTGAAAATTCTTTCAACAATATAATGCAACATTATCCCTAAATGCTATAGTATATTATTTCATTTGATTGTAAGAAAAGCGATGTTCAGCAAGAACAATACTTTCAAGCAGCTCAGACCAAAGCTAGTCCATATAATAAACATAGCCGATAACTGCGCAAAACAGCATTCGATACCGTAAGGCGTAAGCTTGATTTTTCAGTTTTATTACAGCTTTTAAATGCCTACATATGAATTTGAACTTCAGGTAAAAATGGTAAGGTATATTTTTGGTTAGTTGGGGAGGGGCAGCGTCCCAAGGCCGCAGGTCGACAACCCGACTTTGCAGCAGGGGCCACGTGCGAAAACACCTCACCTCATTAGCCCGCCTGTGCTGATGCGTGAACAGACCAAATTTTGACGTAAACATAGTTTACGTATAAAATACACATAATGTTGCTGCCACACCGGTGTTATAAAATGTTTACAAACATTAAACATTTACTAACATTATCTAACATTGTGATAAAATGTTAGCAAATGTTTGTTAACAAATGTTAGAAAATGTTTGTAAACATTTTATAACAACGGTGTGGCAGCACCATAACACAAACAATGTGAAATGTAAGACTCATACGATGACGACAATAAGCGAACCGCATGTTAAACTTGACAGCGTTATAATAAAATATTATTAAGTAAATGTCATGTGGAACGAATATTATTACGTTCTCTATTCAAAAATACATATCAGCTATTTCGTAATTTGTTTTATGTAAATATATAAACTCCTCTAGTTTTTTACAAAACGTACCAGCTTGCTATGGGCACAAAGGGAGTTATGGGTCAGGTAGCGACATGTGTGCAACAAAAACTTAAGGTATCGGATTAAATCCCAACAGCTGTTATACTGTTTATATAATCCGAGAGGAATATGCGAAGAAATTATTTATCCGTACAGCCGTTACGTGTACTTCGCTTTGTGCTCAGTGTTCTATTGACGAAGAGTACAAGACTATAATTTGATACCATGAATTCACAAGTAGCTGGCAGGTAGAGTGTACCTGTCGACCGCCATAAACATGTATAAAGAAATATTACAACGCGACACGACGTAGGATTTTTTCGAGTGGTAGAGCCACGCTGTAGATAGTTTTGTCTACAGCATGAATGGGCCGGCTCGACCGTGTCGTTACCACTGTCTCACAGAAAACCGACGTAAAGTAGCGGCTTGCTGCTGCGTTTCGTACGGTGAGTGAGATATCCGGAGGCCCAAATCCCCCTCCTCTTCCCAATCCCTAATTATCCCTTTCCTTTAAGGTCGGCAACGCGTCCATGATTCTTTTGGTATTGTGGGCGTACGTGGGCGGTTGAGATCACATACCATCAGCTGACCCACTTGCTCGTTTGCCGGCTTATGCTATAAAAAAAAATCAAGTGTCTCCTAATCTATACCATAACCTCACATGTGTATCTCTGAAGGAGTAAACAGAGCACTGTGTAAGTAGTGCCAACCCACGGTTGTGCTTATTTCTCTCCCACGATTTGATATAGGGCGAGTCATCGGCATACACAAATTCCAATTCGGGGCATATCATGTGTGTTGCTAATACTTAATAGTATGTTAATCTATCCTACTAATATTATAAACACGAAAGTTTGTAAGTATGGGTGGATGTATGTTTGTTACTCTTTCACGTAAAAACTACTGGATGGATTTTAGTGAAACTTTATAATAATATAGCTTATACATCAGAATAGGACATAGGCTACTTTTTATCCCGGAAAAAGTAAATCACGCGGGCGGAGCCGCGAGCAAAAGCTAGTAAAACATATAGACATGCACGCAATTTTCAAACACAATACAATTTCAAAATTATAATTTAAGGCAAGATTTTGATTTGTTGGTGTTAATAAAGCCGGTAGTGGTATTAAAAATAAAACCTGCTTATAACACTTTTTGGCACAAAGTGCGGTGAAGGTTTTATGGGCTGCCGGCGAGGCGCCGCCCGGCGAGGCGGTAGTGGTGGCGGCGGTTGACATTTAAGGTTTTCAATAAAATCATTTCATTTTCAATTAACGCACGTTACCTTACACAATACGAATACGCAAACACAATAAATAAATAAATAAATACACCCAACAGTCACATACATAGTCCTGACCCCACAGTAAGATACGAGTCTTGTGTCGTGGCTATCTGGAACTACGAGAGACTTTCGGTCTCACAACAGCCAGACCCCGAAACAAATATTTGTGGATCAGACAAATATTTATCTCGGTGCGGGGATCGAACCCGCGGCCTCTCGCTTCACAGCCGGCTACTCGCCCGCTGCGCCACGGAGGCTGTCATTATTGATCGTTTCCTTTATTTAAGTGAACCTACAAACCATTTTTATGATTTGCTGGCCAGTCGCTACTCTAGCTCTCATAACTGAACAGAAACAAAAGGCTCTCTCTATTGCCGTGTCATCATTAACCGACATCAGAAAAAGAGGAGGTTCTCAATTCGGTGGATATATATTTTTATTGCTTTTACATACATAAAGTATGAACAACGATTTCTCCGCCAATTGTGGACTGACTTTGTCGGAAAACATTCTAATCGATAGAGTTTAGTTGGTCCCTTAAAAGATCTGCCTAAGGAGTACGAAGTAAAAATTGAAACTCCTAAACAAACAGCACTCGTCATGATTGTATTGGAATTTACATACCATAGTTGTATCTAACGCGGAAAATAGAAAAATAAAATAAGTTATAACAAAACTTAAAAAGCAACTTAAAAAAAACATTAAAACGACAGAAAATATTTTTTTTTTTATTAGTCTCTTTAGAGTTAGTGCAATTTCAGTCAACTGGCGGCGACACAGGTACCGACTCCAGATCCATAGAAACCGTTATTATTGACTTTCTAGTGAATTTATTAAGTCGTTTTTTTTTACATTACACTTTACATTCATTCAAAACTTACATTATAGTTACTGCGAAGGGTCACAGACAAAAAAATAACAAAAGGTTTCTAAAATTATGCCCGCAGATCTACCGCACTTGTATAAAATAATATTCACGGCTGTATGCAGTATTCCATAGGTGTACAAAATCTTTTTAATTCGCGAGCAATATTGTTGCTCATACTACTTGCCGATTAAGACTTAATGTCCAAGGACTTTTTATGTAGGATGCAACGTCGTGCCAGATATAGGTATTTGGTGCTTAAGTAAAATATATTATGATAACAAAATGGCATTATAGAAGCAATTGAATTTAAAAAGATATAACTAGGAAACTACACTAATTCCTGGTCTAAGCGTTGTAGAAACCATTAGTGGGTAAAAAGTAGATACTTCTTAATCTACTTCAAAAATAAGGTGGAGGTTCTTATTTTGGTGGGTTACTTTTGTTTTTTTTTATGTATGGACACTAATTTCCCCACATATTAACGACCGACAAATTTTTATCAATAGTTGAGTTTAAGATGTGTATTAAAACGATATGATTGGCCTTTTTCTACACAATTCGACTTTCTCCCTCAAAGACACGTAGTTGTAGGGTGCTGTCGCATGAGCCCACAAAATGGACTGTTCATTTACATATATATTTAGTTATATGAATAAAAATTGGTGGTCATGAGAAAACTATTCGTTTAGCAAATTTTAACATATCAAACTACGAGTTAGGAATATTAATAAAATTTGAATCTTCTATCATACAAAACTGATACTGCATTAATGATTGGAATAGAGTTGCAGGAGATTAATGATTGGAATAGAGTTGCAGGAGAACTAACATTCATCAAAATCATTAATCAACTTAGTTACATTAATGGATATTATCTCATAAGACGCTTTTAAATATTGTGTTCATTAAAAATCGATCCATAAAAATGAATCACAAATGCATTATATGTATATATAATGTGTTTCTATATCACAACACATAAAAGTATTGGTAACGTCAGTTGGATTGCAACAAAAACAAACAGAGCCGAGGGTGCACCCCTGGGGAGTCAACGACCTCGGCACGGTGCGCTCGCGCCCCCGCCGTGGCCGCGGGACACGCCGCTTCTCCGGAGCCCTGTCGGTTCAACGACCTTGCACACCCTTGAACCACGTCCCCTATAAATCATACTAGTTGCATAGACGAGATCAACCATCAGTGCGTACTGTGCGCCAACCGTATGGAGTGGCTCGCTCATTAGCCACATCTAGCGACTACCTCTCTATCTACTTTGTGATCGCAATTAAAAGGCCATAAACCCTTTGTTTATGTCGCTCAGCGCTCAATATCTTTGTCCCGCTTCTGTTCTTTCGGCCACGCGTATTTGTGACAGCCGTTTTCTTACATGGCTAAAATATGCATTATACGTGCATCGTAAAATTAGAGAAGCAAGCGACGCGACGAATCAGTGCGCCAGCATCGTCGGTCACAGATAGAAGTGGCGACTATTTCTGTACAAGCGTCAGGGACATACTAAACGAGAAATAACACGGCGCGCGTAGACGTGGTCGTCAAGCGCTCTCAAAACTCGTTTCCACACTTTCATTCCTACGTGCGATATACAATACACGGTTATAAGCATACGACTGCACGCGTCGTGTTGATTAAACCACCATGTAAAGCGAACAAGCTAACCTGGCTATCCTTCCAACAGCGAAATACCCATCTCGAATCTAAGCCGGTATACATCGATTGCCGCATCGCACGCGACTGAAATAAACTGCGCTCAATGAAACTATTTATGCATATTAAAATTATGTGTATCAAGAATTAAATTCACATTGAATTATTTGCTACGTACACGCTTTTCGTAAAGGCTACAGTTTTTGGTACAGTTATGTGGCAATCGTGACCTCTTTTCAATTTCCAGCTTGATACATAAAATCCGTTAAAAAAGTAAAGCGTTATTATTATTTATTTTCACGTGTAACTGTTCTTATTGAGGCTTATGCATGGACCATATACAAAGCGACCTATTTAACATAACGTATAAGCAACAAACACAGTCCTAACAAAGGATACGAAATGAAAACGAGTAAGAAACACACTGTGTATTTTGCTGTTTCTTTGTTCTTTAATATAAACAATTCTTTACTAAAACAAATACATAAAAAAACTAATAGAGTATAGAAGTTAGTTAAGAGGAGGCTCCCTAAATTGTACGTTAGTTTCGATGACCATACTGCGTCAATTATATATCCAAGGAATATAAAACTTTAATATATGATTTTTCAGTCCTATTTCTTTCCATTAATAAGACAGTTACACAATTGTGTTATTTTCCCTCGATACATTTTTATTCCGAAAACGATGTATTTTTGGTAGAATTTTTGCTGTTTCTAATAAATGGCTTGAGTTATATGTCTAAAATAAATATTCACAGTTAGTAAATATTGTTTATTATCCACTGCTAAGATATAAATTACCTAGATCAATTAAAACTCATAATATAAATTATAATAGATTTGCGACTTACGTCATTTACTTCTGTGCATTGATAAACGTCCGACGATGTGCGCAATATTCAACCTTATGTCATTTCTCATAGTGTGTTGAGTAGTGCACGGTAACTAATAATTAAAGCTATTTATCGTTAGTACAGCGCCGTGCTTCAAGGAAAGACTACGTGTTTTATGCCGCGCGAACGCTCTGCCCGAGTGTTGAATCAGTTTATTATATTTGACAAACTATGCGAAACAGACAATAAATAATTTGTGCAAAAAAGAAAGAAAGTAAATCGTTTCAAAAACTTTGCAATGATTATGAGAGAAGCAAAAGCGTAAGTATTTTGTTAGAATGTTATTTGTACATTTTGAAATTAAAAGTATTATTATATAACATATTTTAATAATATTATTTCTAAAATAGAATTTAACTATTTACATTATTACATACATAATAATGCCTCGGTCGCGTAGTTATATTTCGTACGCGGTATTGCTATGCTGAGGTCTCGGGTTCGATCCCCGGGTCGGGTCAAATGATATTGGGTTTTTCTATCATGAAATGCTCAGTATCGGTCCGGAGTTTGATCCCGAATTGTGCCCGGTATGGCGATAGGATCGCCCGCTGTCACATCATGGGATGGAAATACACTTTGCGAAATGTGGGTGCACTAGTTACATCTCTGCCTATCCCTTCGGGTATTACAGTCGTGAGTATGTATAAACAATCATTATAATGACTTATATACCCTATCTTTTTTAGAAAAAGAAATAAAGAAAATCGAATGATGGTTATCCGGAACAAAGAGTCAGTGGAGTCGCCTCGGCAATTATTTGATTTAGTTTCTACTTTTGTGATGCATGAAGAGTGAGTTACTCTAACATTATATTTTACTATACTAATAATAAGATTATAAGCAAGTATGCATCTAATCGTCATGTATAATTACTAACTTGATATTGTAAGTAATATTTACTTTATCTTCTTCTTCACTAGGTGGTCGGTCCCTCGTATGCGAGAGACCAACTAGGTTGGTACCACCGCTTCGTTTATTTGTCCTACCATGTAGCAGTGTGTAAGTACTGTTGTGTTTCGGTTTGAAGCTAGTGACATTACTGGGCATTATGAGACTGCAAAATTTGTGTCTCGGAGTAAATATCGCAATCCAATATCACGCAGTGCGTTGTAATCTAAAGTTCTGTGTAATATTGTCTGTTTATGGTCAGATGTGGCGCTTACCATCAGGCTAGCAAAACGTTATTCATGCTAATAAAACAAACTATTACATATTTTATTGGCATTATTATATGATAATGGGTAATAACTACTAACTATGTATGTAATTATTTACATTAAATCTAATCTATGTTCTTTTTATTATCATGGAGAAACAAAATGACGATTATTTTGCTATGTAAAGAACCATGCTGTAGACATTTTTGTGATTTATCTACAATCTGAATAAGCCGGCTCGACTGTTATTCATACTTAAGTGATCTCCACTCATTGATGATTTATTTACATAATTACCTAAATCATTGTTACATTATTATTTAATCTATTTACATAAATCACCAATGAGTGGAGATCACTTACCATCAGCTTACCTACTTTTTGTCCTAGCACGGCAAAATGACTGCGCTATACCTGATGGTAAGCGCAGTGTAGACCAAAAACTCCAGCGACCATCGATGAACAACGAGATTATCGGTGGTCACCAGAATCATGCCGGCCTAAAATAATGCTTCTTCACACTCTGGAAGAGGAAAGAGGCAAATCGAAGAGCCTGCGACAGGATAGGCGGATGGCTGATGAAGGCACAGGGATACAAGGATGTATCCCTATACCCGTCTCAACCAACCATCGAGTCATGTCGCAAACTCCTCGGGAGAACCAATTATACACTGGCTGATCCTGGAATGCGATCCACACAAGGTGTGTGGGATCATTATGACGGGTTCTTACACCGTGTGTATGGTTGTCGCTATCCGAGCGGTTAGGAATATCCTACCAATAGCCAATTCCTCAATTGATTACATAAATGAGTAAGGATGAAAATGATGATGATCCTGAGCTCTAACTTCTAGTGATGTTAAAAAATATGATTTGATTATATGATGATGATTGTTGATGATGTTTTTGCAGACTAAACTTGATAAACCTTGAATCTAGCGAGAACACTGAAAACATAACAGCTATTCATCGTGCATATATTTCGCCACCATCAACTCTCGGGGACAAACCTCCCATACGATGTCAAAGAGAACATTTCTCATAATATTTGTTCCATGAAAGCAAATATGACAATATATAGCCCTTACTTGATGCAACTGACATTGTATGGAACGTACTGTTATGTTGTTTAATTTACGATATTTTTTTTTATATAACAAAATGTATATTATTATGATGTCTTTCAGATTGATGTTGATCATGAAAAAATCCTTACGAGGTACAAAATATAAGGTGAAGATGTAAGATTTTGTTGTTTTATTTCGACCTTAAACCATTCTATAGACACATGAGTATCATCCTAATAAATAAATACACAGTATTTATTCCTTCTTTTTTGCACTTTTCGTTATTTCCTTTTGAATACACGTTCTAATGGGTAGACGTATCATCGACGTACAGTCATTTTTTGAAAAACAAAAGAAAATTAAACTATAGTCTATTTTAAAGAAAATTCATTTATTTTTTGTTTTATATACACATGGTCTGGGTTCCCTGGGCCATTTTTCCACTTGATTACTATCAAGCTAATTTTCCGTGAGTAGCTTCGTTTCGATGAGACGCCCAATAATTCCCTATGCGAAAATTCTCTATTGTGATAGCTAACAGAGGTAGCAAGGATAGAATATTTCGATTTGATGATACCTAAAAATTTATAATTTTATTTGTAGGACAATATGACTGTTAAATTATATAAATATTAACTAAGTAAAAACAAAAAAATCAGCTGGCTAGTAATCATACCTATTGGAAGGAGGGGCTTCCAATAGGTATCGCAAACGAGGTCATAAAAAATTATTACTAACCAGCTGATTTTTTTGTTTTTACTTAGTTCATATTTATATAATTTAACAGTCATATTGTCCTACAAATAAAATAATAAAAATTTGAGTATCATCAAATCGAAATATTCTATCCTTGCTACCTCTGTTAGCTACCACAATAGAGAATTTTCGCATAGGGAATTGTTGGGCGTCTCATCGAAACGAAGCTACTCACGGAAAATTAGCTTGATAGTAATCAAGTGGATCAGCTGGCCCAGGGAACCCGGACCATGTGTATATAAAACAAAAAATAAATGAATTTTCTTTAAAATAGCACCAACACATTTGTTCAAACGAAAATATATTTCATTTAAATTTTGAAGAAGAAAAAAAGAAAAAACACTCAAAAGGCGCAAATAACATTAATTTCTTTCATGAAACTACTAGAGTATGTTTTTGTAACCAGTCTACATTTAGCGGCATTATGCGTGAACATATAATAAACAAATATATTGTACTTTTTTTTTATAGCATAGGCCGGCAAACGATCAAGTGTGTCACCTAATGGTAAGTGATCTCCACCGCCCAAGTACGCCCACCACCAGAAGAATGAATCATGGGCGCGTTGCCGACCTGAAAGGTAAGGGATAATTAGGGATAGGGAAGGGGAGGGGATTTGGGCTTCCGGATATCTCACTCACCGTACGAAACGCAGCAGCAAGCCCCTACTTTACGTCGGTTTTCTGTGAGACAGTGGTAACGACCCGGTCGAGCCAGCCCATTCATGCTGTAGACAAAACTGTCTTCAGCGTGGCTCTACCACTCAAAATGTAATGTAAATGTATGTTCGCAATTCGTCTGTATATATATATACCTCCTCTGTTTTTCCATTGGTTAAAAAATGTGAAAAAAGCATCAAAGATTCTAAGTTTGGAAATATGCATACAAACTGCGATAATCCTGTTCATATTTCCATTCAGTGGGTTTTCGTGTACAATACACGCACAAACATACAGACAAGATAATTAAAAATATATATTTCTGTAATCGAATATGTTTATCATTACTTTTTAAACATATCAAATGTACAGACACAGCTCTGATACAATTTTGTTATATTATATCAACAAAACATTTGTCTTTCAAAACAAAATATATTATTAAAAAAATATTTATGTACAGAAGTCTCCGTGTATTTATGCCCACTACTATAACGTCAAGCGACGCGCGAAACGACGCGTTGCGTACAAGTGCAGAGGGTAGCGGGGTGGATGGGCGGAGCTAACGCACGAAATATTTTAGGCAGCATGCTCTTAAAAGTGTTGGTTGGAGCCACGTAAAGAGAACTAACTCTCTTTGTTGCGAAAGTATTGACGCGGAGGCAAAAGGTTTCGTGACAACTGTTCACGTCGCTTGCATAACATGGAACGTTTGCAACGGCCGTGATCAGCGCTGAGCAATGAGCTGCGCACACCACGGGTGCCTCGGGTAACGGAACACCAACCCGATCGAATTCAACACTCGGCTTTATTATACCAACTCGCAAATGATACTCACTGACGAGTGACGCTCCAGCGGCGAACGCGTCAATAATATACAAACACCGTACAGTAAACAAACACTGTTTTATATTTTTGCGTAATTGAAGCGCATGCATTCATTAAAAGTATGTCAACAAATGAAAGAACGAGTTCAAGTCTACGGACGTTTTACACATCATGCACAACTAGGCCAATATTGTATCTCATTTTGTAGGCTTCAATACCTTTGTGAGTTGTGTTAAATATTTACAATAACTCAACGTTTTTTAATAACAGGACAATAAAATTACTAATACATTATAAATAATTATAACTATGTGCATAAATTGAATAATAATAACATTCATTTATACTGACCAGTAACACTGGTAATTCTAAGAGGAAGAACTAAAAATATTTATAATATTTAAATATTTAATATTTTTTTTTAAATGTTATACAAAACAAAGTCAATACAAAACAGTTACCACCATAGTAAAAAACAAACTCATAACATTGAGCTATATTTATAAAAAAAATTGAATAGGTAAAAATTTAAAAAAAAAATTTAGTACATACAACATCAAGTAAGACATTCAGGGCTTTATTACAAAAAGTATTCTAACTTAAAACTAGGTTTATATTGACCAGTTAGTACGGGTTACTATTACTAGTTGTTAGAAACCTAGTATAAAGTTAGAACACATTTTGTAACAAGGCCCTCATTGTTTCGGACAAAGTTGAGGTACGTACAGTACCAATAACCGAAGAATATAGTACAAACGTGGTAACTTCTGCCTGTTTAAGATTTAAAGGTGATAAAAAGGTCAGCGAAACACCAGCTCCCTCCACGGCTGATGGTAATGGGGAAACAGTGAGTCCTACTGGGACATTCAATTTCTCTTTTAGTGGACTACGAATTACCATGCCAATCGCAATTACTATGGAGACAGAGCCTTGGAAAATCGTTTCCCATTCTTACTTAACATCTTATCTGTAGATATCAGAAATATTCTTGATAACATAATGTGAGATACATACATCGTTTTGAGACTCGTTCGGTTCCTATAGACAAACTGTGTAAGCAGTTTTGTGGGACAGTAAATACACACACACTCACGCCTGTAATCCCCGAAGCGGTAGGTAGAAGAGTAACCAGTACAACCACATTTCGCCGACTTTAATTCACTCTCATCATGTGATAGAGGCGAGCCTATCGCCATACTTTTTTAAATATTTGTTATAGCATACAACGACACACGAGAAATTGTGTCACTTGATGGTAAGTGACCTCCAAAGCCCATGCACGCCCACAACATTAGAAGAATCGCGAAATAGGCGCGTTGCTAAGCTCAAAGGGAAGGGATAATTAAAGGATTGGAAAGGGGACGTGGATTTGGGCCTCGGGATATCTCATTTACCGTACAAAACGCAGCAGCAAATCGCTACTTTACGTCGGTTTTCTGTGAAACAGTGGTAAGGACCTGGTCGAGCCGGCCCATTCATGCTGTTGACAAAACTGTCTACCACGTGGCTGTGCCACACAATACCGGAAATAAATAAAAACAACGTAGTGCAAGCCAGCTGCAGTGATATGTTGATTGCAAAATAATTCCCAACAAAGACATACTTACACGGAATATAAGGATAGGGATAAACGGTAGAAGCCGCCTTATTCCAACGTAATTTGAATACATTGATGGACGAAACAGACAGAATGCTGGCAGAGAAGTGGAAAATTGTAGATATGAAATATATTGGAGTTGAACACAATTTGCATTCGATATTCACTATCAAGAAGATATTACGTGAATAATTAACATTACGTGAAAGTACATATTGTCATAAAATTTCGAATTAATTCTACTGTAGTCCTCGTTGAAATCTGTTTAATAATTATTGAAAAATTCTAACACGGCGGCGATGTGAATTTATTAATAATATCAGGTAGGTAGATATTCAATGTTCACCTAATAACCTACATACGCGCGTTTATCTAATAATACAGTGTATTTATAACGATTTGCCTGCAAACGCTGTAAAAAAACGCTCATGTTTCTTTGGGAAGTATAGTACGTCCATCAATTGATAAAATATATAACCGATAATCAGATAAGATATATCGAATGACAATACCAGCTATAATAAAAGCGTTCGTATTTTTGAAACTGTCATTATAGGCCGGTGATTATCCGGTTGAAAATGCTAAAAATAGAAACAAATTTATAGTAGAATCAAACCCATTGTAAAAGGAAGAGAATACAACAAAATTGATAGGAAAAATAAATTAACGGCGATCTGAGGTCGGGAAGTGGGAAGGGGGGGGCTTTTAAGGGTAAAAAACGGTTTATCTCGATTTCCGGAAAAACTACAAGTCCTATGGAAAAAAGTTAAATCGCAAAGTTGTAGGTAATAAAAAGATCTACAACTTTTGTATACACACTCTCTTCACATAACCTCAAAATATATGTGAAAAATTCAAATAACCAAGATTTTTGATTTTATTTTTATCTATTATAATAAATCATTTTTTTACACGAAATTTGGTGAAAACTTACCTTTTTGTATCCCAAATACACTGTAATTTTTTTGATTTAAAATATTTATTTTTGCACCTTATTTTGACTTAATATCGAAAAAGCAGCCTAATTTTCAAACGAAAATTCTCACGTCAAAATATGAGCTTTTTTAAAAAAGTCTGTTGGTTTCTTGTTCATTGAATTCTCTACTTTCTGATGGTGTAAAAAAATATACACATTACTACGGTAAATGTGCTCAGAAAATGCAAAGAAACGAACTACTAAATAACAGGTAGTAAGGCCCAGACCCACCTAGCCCCTTCCCCACTTCTTTATGATGGGCTAAAATTTTCCGTAGATCACTCAGGTATATAAGTTATATTAAAATAACAATAAAGAGGCATCTACGCATATAATTTAAAGAAGATTCTACAACTTTCTCAAAATATTGTAGATATGTCTTATTAAATATTAACTTATAACTTTACATTTTCTGAGCACATTTACCATAGTAATGTATATATTTTTTTACACCATCAGAAAGTAGAGAATTCAATGAACAAGAAACCAACAGACTTTTTTAAAAAAGCTCATATTTTGACGTGAGAATTTTCGTTTGAAAATTAGGCTGCTTTTTCGATATTAAGTCAAAATAAGGTGCAAAAATAAATATTTTAAATCAAAAAAATTACAGTGTATTTGGGATACAAAAAGGTAAGTTTTCACCAAATTTCGTGTAAAAAAATGATTTATTATAATAGATAAAAATAAAAACAAAAATCTTGGTTATTTGAATTTTTCACATATATTTTGAGGTTATGTGAAGAGAGTGTGTATACAAAAGTTGTAGATCTTTTTATTACCTACAACTTTGCGATTTAACTTTTTTCCATAGGACTTGTAGTTTTTCCGGAAATCGAGATAAACCGTTTTTTACCCTTAAAAGCCCCCCCCTTCCCACTTCCCGACCTCAGATCGCCGTTAATTTATTTTTCCTATCAATTTTGTTGTATTCTCTTCCTTTTACAATGGGTTTCATTCTACTATAATTTATTTGTGTTTCAAATTGGAAAATCATCAGTCTATTAATACCAATAAGTTAGAAGTAACGAGAAACATTTTATCATAATTGCATTTCTA
The DNA here is from genome assembly GCA_949126905.1 of Amorpha juglandis. Lineage (NCBI taxonomy): Eukaryota > Metazoa > Arthropoda > Insecta > Lepidoptera > Sphingidae > Amorpha > Amorpha juglandis. Next base: position 6,690,939 of record OX421368.1, read on the forward strand.
TATAAATCCATAAGTAATGAGGAAAACAATCCATTTAAGGTATCAAATTGATTCGTTTCCTTAATGAACTTGACGTATATTATTATATATCTTATGAAATAATTAAGCAATAGTGTTGTGGCTAGTTATGTATAAAAATATAAGAGCATATTATTCATAAGTGGGTGGGTATAAAATAGAGAAAATAGTACTTTCAACTGCATCTCTGTGGTATTTTGTCTACGAACCCTAGTATGACTTAAGTTTATCGATGTTGACACTTATACCAGAGATATTAATCGATTGAAGAAGAGAACTGAATTCTCTCTCTCGCTCGCGAGATATTATTATTTCGATTTGCATATGTTGGCTTACCCTAGGGCTTATGCTCTTTTTGCATATTACGCCAATATTCATACATAAATTAACGGTCTCATTACAAAAGATTTTCTAACTTTAAAGTTACACAAGGACAAAGGTTGACAAGGTTTAAAACAAAAATACTATAGATTACCATAGTAGCCTGTTGGTATAAACCCAGTTTAAAGTTAGACAACGTTTTCTAATAAAGGTTTTACGGTGTTATTACAAATTATATCTAACTTTAAACAAACAGCTAGTATGTAACTATAGTAAACTACACTCCTTTGCAAAAAAAACGGGCGGGTTTGATTTTTTAACATTATTGGTAATAATTTAGTTCTTCAGAGGTTTTAATAGCCAAACTATGTTACTGGCACTTAATAAAGAGTCTGGGTATGAAAAAAAGTTCATTCCAAATTCAAAACTTTTGTTTTTTAAATTATTAATCCCTTTTTCATTTTGTGACACTTTTCGCGGGTTTGCGGTTAAAAGGTTATCAAGCAACTAAAAGTAACTTTTCGTTATTTTTAGTACAACAATTTATGTTTATCGCATAATTCTGCCTTATTGTGACTTAAAACAGATATCTTTGTGTCTATCGTAATGGCAGAAAAAGCAATGAGAGCTAGTAAAATTATAGCGCTGCTGGAAGAGGGGTGTAGCCAATGTTACGTCTCACAGCGGTTAAACGTGAGTCGTTCAACCGTACAAAGAACCTGGACTCGATACCAAGAGACAGGTTCCGTTCAGAGAAGGCAAGGTTCTGGGAGAAAACGTTGCACACAGCCGCGAGACGATCGCTTTTTAGTGACTCAGGCGCTGAGGAACCGCAAATGCAGTTACATAGACCTCAAAAGAAACCTTGAAGAGGTACGAGGAGCACAAGTTAGCCTATGGACTGTGAGGAGAAGACTTTTAGCTGCTGATATACGTAGTCGACGACCAGCGCGGGCCCCCAAGTTACTCCGTGAGCACCGGATTGCGCGGTTGAGGTTCGCTAGAAATTGCCTATCTTGGACACCAGGTAACTGGAGTAGCGTACTCTTCTCCGATGAGGCTCGAATTTGTCTGCATGGTGAGGACCGACGTCGGCGAGTGTTACGAAGACCAGGGGAACGCTATGCCGATGTGTGTTTTGAAGAAATCACCCCTTATGGTGGAGGGTCCGTTATGTTTTGGGCGGGCGTAACTTCTAACTATCGTACCGAGATAGTATTCATAGAAAATGGCTCACTAAATGCGCATAGGTACATAACAGAAATCCTTTCTCAAAATGCACAACCCGCACTGACTGTAATTGTTGAAGATGCCATTTACATGGACGATAATGCTCGGGCCCACCGTTCTGGCGACGTAGATGCTTATATGCAAGAGGTCGGTATTCGTCGTTTGGATTGGCCAGCGCGGAGCCCCGACCTTAACCCCATTGAGCACGTTTGGGACCTCCTAAAAAGGCGAGTACGATCTGTCCAACCACCTCCACAAAACATCAGAGAGCTTAAACGTGTAATCTCGACTGAGTGGGAACACATTCCACAGGACACCATCAAAAGCCTGGTGGGAAGCATGCCAAGACGATTACATGCCGTAATCGCTGCAAGAGGAGGTCATACTCGTTATTAATTTTTATTTTTTAATGTCTCTTTTATTAAAATACCATAAAAATACTCGTAGTCTTAATTTCATTATACCCATAAAAATGTCCATTTTAACACGGCTCTCTGTTTACATTGACTAAAACACCGATACCAGGATAAAAGTGTTAAAAAACTAGATTCTCATTGATAATAAGAAATTTCTAGTCATCCAAGCTAATGACATACTAAAAATATAATAATATTTACCCATAGAAAAGCTAAGGTAAAGTGTGTGTGTAAGGTGCCCGTTTTTTTTGCAAAGGAGTTTATAAAAACTGGCCCATATAAACTTAGTTTAAATTTAGAATAGGTTTTGTAATAAGACCGTTAGTGGTATGAGTCGTTAAAGATTAGTTTTAGAATGCACGAAAGGGATTTTTCTTTAGCTGAGACCGGCAAAAAACTAGGTAAGTCACCTGATGGTAAATAATCTCCAACGCCCGTGAACATTCATAATACCACAAGAATTATGGGTGCGTTGCCTACATTATAAAACGGAATAAGTATTGGACGAGGGCAGGCGTCATTTGGACCTCCGGAAATGACGAACGCTGCACCGTACGAAAGGTGGCACTTCACATTGGTTATCTGTGAGACAGTGGTAATATGCCGGTCGAGCCGGCCCCTTCGTGCTTCTGAGAAAACCATCTACATACAGCGTAGCTCTACCACTTACAAGATTGCAAGTGCATCGCCAAGTTCACAAAACACTGGTAAAGTTTTAATTCCGAGTATATTATTCTGACCACCACTCCATAGGTAATTAGTATGTGCACAACACAGTTACAATATGATTATGAACGAATAAAAGTAGTTACGATGTTACACGAAACCGGGCACTGCCGATATAACGGTCAGCCGCATACAGCAGTGTGTTCGCACGAAACTTAAACGCCAGCAAGAGACAGGTGATGCGACTATTTCCGTAACTGTATTCATATTGCGTAAGTGCAAACTTAGAACCACGTGCTATGAACAGACAACAAGCTGAACGCGTCTTTGTCGCCAACATTTATCCATTTGTTATTGACGGTATCAACTTGCTGAGTAAATATTACGTGTGTCATTATTGTACTGTAAGATTCCACGCCCTTTATAAGTCGACATGCCTGATGCATCTCACTGGTGGTACATGCGTTGATAATATTTGCATGGCTCAACCTCGCCGAACTACATCCTAGGCGCTATAAAATGTTGGTATCCACATAATGATAAATAGCAACAGGTTAACATTATTTTTATCGGTATTGTTATACCCTATGTACATAAATATTGTCATGTTATAGTATAAGAACTTCATATAGGAAGTACCTATATGACATAGATGCGACGGTAGCAGGCCCAGTACCCGTTGAATTGTATCGGCTACCGAGTGCACAGTATAGGTAATGAGAGGTGTCGGGCTCGCGGCCGGGCCGCCGTCGCCGCGTCCGGATCGATACGACGCGGCCGGGGCGGACCTGCCGGCTGGCGGCTGCCACCTTGTACCCCTGCCAATTCGATACATCCCCACAGCGTCAGCATAACCAACACACTATTAATCCTATCCTACTAATATTATAAACGCGAAAGTTTGTAAGTATGGATGGATGGATGTATGTTTGTTACTCTTTCACGTAAAAACCACTGAATGGATTTTAATGAAACTTTACAATAATATAGCTTATACAGCAGAATAAGACATTTTTTACATTTTTTATCCCGGAAAAAGCAGATCACGCGGGCGGAGCCGCGAGCAAAAGCTAGTATAGTCATAAACAAATATTACTAAAACACAATTTTAAAACAATGAACTACATTGAGTGCAGCGTCATTAAATTATATTATTACTAGCTTTTGCTCGCGGCTCCGCCCACGTGATCAAATAAACAAACAAACAATCAAACTCTACAGCTTTATAATATTAGTATATTATTAATCAAAATCAAATCTAGATTTTGATTTGACAACGGAAGCCTTCAAATAATATTATTTTGGTAGCTTAGCAACGGAAGCCTTCAAATATGAATAATTTTCCCCGTTTTTGCAACATTTTTCACTGATGCTTCGCTTCTAATGGTCGCAGCGTAATGTTATATATCCTAAAGCCTTCCTCGATAAATGGACTATCCAACACAAAAAGAATTTTTCAATTCGAACCAGTAATTCCTGAGATTAGCGCGTTCAAACAAACAAACAAACAAACAATCAAACTCTACAGCTTTATTATTAGTATAGATGAATTATCTACTCATAACATTAAACAAGGCTCAATAAATTGTGTTGAGCGCTTCCAACTGGGTTATTTTTTATCAAACATGTAAGTATATAATAATTCAGAACAATAAACAAATAATGATACTTAGTATTACCCAGTAAGTGATTTGTGTAAAATATCGATATGTCCTTTTTCAATTATATAAGTATAATATTGTTCTATTTGCAACTAAACTGCAATCAATTATTATCCATTGCACGATTAGATCGAAAATCGTAAATAGACTTGGCATTGTATAGGCAATTTAAATAAAATTAAATAAGTATCGACAATACACGTTTTATCAGATCACAATGTTATTATTGTTAAAATAAATCATTAGAATTCTAATTACCATTTCGTAATCATCTGTTACATTTCATAATTACTTTGAATTATTTGAAATACTGATCAATTAAAGAAAACTGATAAGCAAGTCTTGTTATGGCCGTAGGGATACAAAATTAATTGTGCATTACTTTGTTACGCAAAGTTACAAAGATGTCTTTCAAATTTTGACATTATATTGAATTATTTATGTCGATAGAAAAAAAAGAAAAACCGGAACACTTAAATGTTAGTAAAACAATTTACATAACAATTATCAAACAAACTGGTACGACAAGGTGTGACGTCGGCACTAGATGATAACATTTTGTGGTTTATTTAATAGTTCAATGTATATTGTTATACTCGTACGCATAACTAACTGGTGCCGCGGCACCAGATGCGTTAACGCATAACACAATAATCTGTTGTTTACTATTTATATGGGAAATATTATTTGCATATCGATATACGGAGTGAAATGGACAGATTGAAATCCAAATCTGGATCGTTATCATAGTAAATTATTATGTTTTATGGTGGCCCTACACGCTAGAGTTTGCATGACGGCTATAGCGTTACATGTATAACCGATAGCCAAACCCTAACGTGTATGCTATAAAACTGTACGGTTATCCTCGCCTGTATATGCGACCTGACGAATATCAACATTAAATTTGCCTTTCGGATATGGCGCGGCAAAACCGAGTCTGTATGGTTCACGCATATGCTCGCATGCACAATTTTCAATTAAAGCTTTCAGATGGTGGTTGTCTATTATGACCCCGTGCACAGCAGACTTGGGATGGCCGACAAACACCGTCACCATAGCTCAGAGTATGGTTAAACTGAATGTAAACCCTAATGTGTTTGTGTTTTATGAAATTCGGTTAGGCCTATAGGTAATTCTTATAAGGTTATACATACAATCACCCAAACCCTAGCGTGTAAGACTACCATTAGCAGACCATGCACGATGCATGACTCCAGGACATTCTCATCATCTGTCTACTCTCAAATTGTAACATGATCTTTTCTATATTTTGATTTATTGGTGCCAAGCCAAGAATATTTGAAGGCAACCGTCATTGGAGACAAGTCGTCTTTTGCCGCACGGACGTACAGGAAACAGGTGGCATGAGCTACATCAAGAAGTGGGGCAAGATTGCCTTCAAAACGCCTTTAGCGGCAATTTTTTAGTCGCCACTTTTAAAGCGGAGTAACTGTTAGCATTTCCAATTTGATATTATTCTGCTAAGGGAAACGACGCGACGATATAAAAATGTGAATTTTTGTTTGCTCTACCCCAAAGATTCAATATGCAACACAGTCTTTCTGAATTACCACAGAACAGAAAAAGACGCAATTTTACGCGTTCACCACGAAGAAGGACCCATTTGTCATGACGCCACAGTTCCAAGGAGTACCCCTACAGACCTCCGAGATCCTTGCGATCCTCGGGGTTGAAGTCTCGAGCAATGTACAATTTAGGAGTCATTTGTAAGGCAAAGCTATGCTGGCATCAATAAAACTGGATGTCCTCAATAGAGTCAAGCGGTACTTCACGCCACATCAAAAACTTGTGTTTTACTAAGCCCAAGTCTGGCCTCACGTGGAGTGCTGCCCTCACCGGGAATGGGGCACCCAAATACCAGTTCTTTCCATTTGATTCCTTACAGAAAATGGCTGTTCGAATAGTAGACAGCCTTAGTATCACGGATGGTCTGGAACCCAACTATATCGTAAGCTGAGACCCTATTCTTTCAATAATAACAGAAGACCTGATGGACGATTATTAATCAAATAAGCCCGTGTTAAGTGGGAAAGTCAAGGTATATGACAGGTTCACACTTAATACAAAATAACACGCAAAAATTGGCAAATTTTAATTTTCCTATTCGGAACTGATGTTTAAATATGACAATAGTTTTAAGAGTGGTTGAGTCATACTGTAGACGGTTTTTTCTTCACCATGAATGGGACCAGCTCGACTGGGTTGTTACCCTCTCACTACCCTCATGTCTCACAGAAAACCGACGTAAAGTAGCGGCTCGCTACTTTTTTCTTACAGTGAGTAAGATATCCAGAGGCCCAAATCCCTGTCCTCTCTCCCATCCCTTTCGTATTTCATATCACCAAACAGCTATTAAAACTACTACAAAAAAAAACAACGACAGACATCAGACAAGGTACTGCAACAGAATGCAGTGATGACATTTAAACATTGGCATTAGAAAAGTTAATATCATAAGCAGTCCACAATGGCAAAGTTGACTTGATTTTCTTTTATTATTTAAGTCAATAAGGTACATTAAGGCTATTGCAGAAAAAAGTAAGCAAAAATAAATAAGGTAGAATCCATCCAAGCCATTAAAATCTAATGGAAGGAGCACATGTCAAATGATAGATGACACAAATAGAAATGACACAATGCGAAATAGCAATTATGCATGGGTTGAGAGAAGACAGTGAGGTCTCCCCATTACATACCCAACTTTGATCATACCCATATTTAAAATTGTAAACTTCAGGCTGCCAAAATTTTGCCTGACCGTTGAGGCACTCAATGTCTTTTGATGGTCAACATTATATTTGGACTGCACTGCACTTATCAGATCCAGTGTAGTCTCTTTGTCATGCCAGGATAAAATAAAAATAATAATAATCATTGCCGGTAGATTTCTGAACCACTTTTATTTGTATTTTAACAACTTTTATTTATTATTATTTACTGCATGTTAAAAACTGTATTAAAATTTAACATAGGATTCTACCCTATTAATTTGTCTACTAGAATATGGATAATCCAATAAATAAACATATTTATGGCCTGTTTGGCAATCTAAGTTCTTTTATGGCAGAGGCCAGCAAACAAGCAAGTGGGTCACCTGATGGAATTGACCCCACGAACATGCATAATACCTGAGGAATCATGGATAAACTTAAAGAAAAGGGATTGGGAAGGACAGGGGGATTTGGCCTCCAAATAACTCACTCACCATATGAAATGCAACAGCAATCTGCTATTTCACATCAGTGCTGTGAGACAGTGGTAACAGCCCAGACAAGCTGGCCCATTCATGCCATAGACTAAACTATCTACGGCTTTACCACTTGCAATGCTATTTCACAATGAAAATATGACACGAAAACACTTTGTGGGTGGTATAACCCTCATATACGAAAGACCATCTGGGCTGGTGGCACCGCTTCACCTATTTCTGCTAGCAAGCAGCACTGTTGTAAGCACTGTTATTTTTTGAAGGACATGAGTGCTTGCGCAATGCAAATATCTGTATAGGTTTGCTTTTGTTTATGGGCAGGTGTGGCACTTACCATCAGTTGAGCAACTTGCCATTTCATAATTCAAGCCAGTATAATATAAAAAAAATATAAATGTAACCATATCAAGAAGAAACAATATACTATTTATTTTTATAGATATTAGCTACAACAATCAAGTGAAATTGATGAACATTGGTTATTTTGACCATTGTGACTAAATCTTCACAATGGGTTTTGTAGATGCTATTAAGATTATTTATTTTTCATAATAAAGACTTTTTAATAACAAAACCAACTAAAAAAAACTCGAGCTAAAGAGAATAAAACTAAACAATTATGTTTCAGTCGTACATACTAAAATCAATTATTGCTATCATAGACTCCATTGTTTAGTTCGATTTTTAGTTCATTTTTTGATAAATAGATATGTTACTATTTTTTAATGGAAGAATCACCAAAATCGGTGCATACATGTCGAAGTTTCAATCAGTCATCCCCAATTTTATCCCCTTAGGGGTGAAATTATTTCTTCAAATTCAAATGGAACCACCACCATAGTAAACCTTTTGAAATACAAAAATAATCATCCAAAGCTGCCAACATTTTGCGGAGTTATGCGTGAACATACTAAAATAATTTACATTTTAGACGAATTGAGAATCTTTTCCATCTTTTTGCGTCGGTTAAAAATCTTCTAGACTTGTAATGTAGTCGGTAGGTATAAAATGCCAACATAATTTCTTATACGTATCCAAAACACAGTTACATCATGACCTTCTGATAAATAGGCAACTTTGCGCTGTGCATCATACAGACGAAATCAATACTTAGTTAAACCAATGTTAAATGTCTAGAATACATTAAAAATACTTACGCACTAATCGGCCTTCGAAGCACGGAAGTTTTCATGAAACTGCAAATCGTTGGCCTAATTTATACACATTGCATGTGGGTACTACGAATAAGACGTAATAAATCACTAACGCAATTTCATATATCAAGTAATGTCTGACAAAAGTTCAAATCGATTGTTTTCTGTTCTCTAAAAATTTCGCAAACCTTTATAAATCCACATAAAGTTTACCGGACGTCACTGCGTCGAAATGAGATATCACTGTTTAATTTTGATCCATACTGAATTTCACAAAATTTTGTGCGAGCACAGAAGAACAAAAACAGCTGGTTGCTCATTTGTGTTTTTTTCTACACAAAGCATACAAAGTAAGAAGTGTAGGGTTGCTATACTGTTTAAAATAATCGATTCGTACCGGTTAATATTACCGGTTAATTAAAATTGTTTATGGATTAAAATAAAATAGCTATTTGTTAAATCTATAACTTCATTCCTTAAAATATATATTACAAATTGTATTATTTTAATTACAGTATTACGATTACAGTTATACGTTTCAGCAATAGTCGTCTATATCAAAAATATAATATTTTTTTTTAATCATGGCACGCAGCATCTATTGGACCTGATGTTATATACAAGACAGTCTAAATATAATGTAGACTGTCAAGAAACATTGCCTCTTGAAGGTCGAGAGAACCATGCTGGTCTGAAGTTACTAGATATACACTGGTTGACCACGGACCGTGACTTGTCTGAACAAGCCACTATGATGGTTTTTCATCATGTGTACGGTGGTCGTTAGCTAGTCGGATTTCACCAGCAAAATAATGTTGATGATCTAGTATATACATCTTGTAGCATTAAGTTAGCTATGTACCTAATGCTTAGTTTTCCTTTAAAATTGATTGGGCAATCAGTGGGAAAATGCAATACATATATTCGTAGTAATACGTATAAAGCGAACATTTCCGAAACTCGTAATTTATATTGTTGCACTGTGCGTTATATATATAAACCTATTATTCGTGTTGCGACATAAGAAAAAATTAAAATATACACATTAACCTTGACTAAAATATCTTCACAATGGTATTAAGAATCGCAACGAAATTCGTCAATTCATTTGAATGTGCAAAACATAATTTTATTTTGTATTTACTTTAAATAGTTTATAACAGATTGCCTTGTTGGCTCATTTGTAATGCGTACGCGATACGACTGTTGTGCTGAAGTCTCAGATTCAATTCCCAGGTCTGGTAAAAGTGATAAATATTAAAATTCATCAGCCATATATCATATATCAGCCCGGAGTTTGAAATTGTGCTCAATACGGCGATAGGCTCGCCCTCTATCACATCACAGGACGGAACTACTCTCGGTGAAATGTGGGTGTACTGGTAGACCTCTGCCTACACCTTCGGGAATTACAGGCGTGGGTGCGTATAATTTTATAATAGGTATATAAGGAACACTACATTTATACATAAATCTTATTTTGTCATGTTATGTTATATTTATTATAAGGATACGATCGATTGAACGATTATGACATTTTAGATAATTCAACTCGTTACACATTATGTATAATAATTTGTGTTATATCTAAAACTAAAACAAAACGGGAACATCTAAAACCCAAATCGTGTTCCAATTTTACGTACATATATAGGAAATAGATAAAATGGAAGACGATTTGGGTTTCAGATGAAGTAGTTATCTAGTAGAGATAATTATCTGAGTAATTATAGTATGTAAACAGCTTGCGCCCTTGCATTCACTGTTCAAGAACATTTACAGTTGAAATTGGATATATCAGTCATGAGAGAGTGCATCAATAACCATCCAGTAACATTTGATAAATTGTTGCCGCACAAAAGTGAAGTCAGCATGGACAATATTATCATCTTCACCAGATAAAGAAAAGTTATAGAAACATACAATATTTTATATTCAAGTTTACAAAAAGCCATTAAAATCCTTATAAAGATCAAAACTCTTTTCATCAGCTCTTTCTTGCAAAATACCAATATAATCCTCTTCTTTTGATAAGCACAAGTTTTTCAATATTTCTGATGGAGAATGTACATTTTTATCTTCAACTGGAATGCTGTCCATTAATTCTTCAATCTCTGTATGCAGGATATCAACATGTTCTATATTGCATTTACTTGTTGTCGCTGAACTCGTCAGCTCTAATTTTTGGTGCGAATTATGAACTTCATTGAAAGGGTCCGCGATTAAAGTAAAATTTTCGGATTCCATATCTTCTAATGATAATTTAGCTCCTGTCCGAACTAATTCAGCATTCACATCAGATACTTCAGCAAAGGTCAAATTTGTTTTCTGAGCTTGCATTGGGTCTGAAAATGTTTTATTCGTTTTGGCATGCTTCTTTTTAAGCTTCTCAACTAAATCACCTGCTTGACGAACTACCGTACCTGGGGGCTGTGCTTGACATTTATGAGTTCTTTGTGATACCTATAATTAGACAAAATGAGTAAGCTGTAATCGTTTTTAAATATAATAAAAAATATATAATTCGCGCCATAATACAAATACGAGTATATATGCGGCAGTGGCTTAGCGGTAATTGGTACAGACTGTCAAGACGCAAGTTGAAGGTTCGAAACCTTCCCTACCTTCCCTTTCCAACTTTCCCGTGAATGCATTATTCATTATTACTCGCTTTTAAGGTGAAGAAAAACATTGTGAGGAATCATATAAACATGAGAATTCGCTATAAGAGTTTCGATGGCATGTGTAGTCTACCAACCAATATTGGGTTAGCGTGGTGACCTAAGGCCTCTCTTTAGTAGAGAAGGCCTCTGCTCAACAGTGGGATGTATATAATACAGGGTTGGTATTTTTGTTATAATACTAACTATACTTACTTTGTATCGAAAACTTTTATCGCATGCTGTACATTTATATGGCATAACACCTGTATGTATCCTTCTGTGTACCAAGTACGACACCCGTTGTCGGAAACATTTACCTGAGGTAAAGAAATACCATCGTGAATAAGAAAATATGATAAAGCTCAATTATGTACGCTAACTATTTCCATGATAAGAAATATTTTAAGCCTTTCAAGAATGAGTGCAGGTATGGCTACTTTTCATCCTGAGCAGACATTCACGCGGGCGGAGTCGTAAGTAGTAAGTAGGTTCCTCTCCTTGTTATTTTTAGGATTTGCCAAGAAAATCGCTTATATATTAATGTGCCAGAGGACTCTGTGGTAAATATACCATTAGTATAACAAAAGTAAAAATACATGTAAGCAATAGATGATTATATTATTACCGCATGTTTCACATGAAAATGGCTTTTCACCGGTGTGGATACGTTGATGGTTATGAAGTGTAGATAGTTCTTTGAAAGCTCGCCCACAATAACTACATGTGTGTGGCTTTTCATCATTGTGGTACAAAAGATGTTTGTGGTACGATTGCTGAAAAGTAAACGTCTTGTTACATTGCGTACAGGCGTATGGGGTTTCACCTGTAAAATAAAACATAGTTTTATTATACTTTTTAAATACAATATCATGATATAGTTAATAATGTAGATATAATGTGGAATCAAAATGTATCATTTTTAATAAAGCTAAAAAGCATGATTGTATAATACGTCACTAGTCGGGTTAAACGCGTAAAATAATGTATGTTGTTGGTGCATTTTGAATTACGTATAATTAATAAATATTATTCTGTTAGTACGAATTACCTCGAAAACAAACACCAATTATGTTTTAACCTGTATGAAGTCGTTTATGTTTCTTGAGGAAATATTTCGTTGTAAAACATTTTTTGCAAACATCGCATTGCCATTGTTTATTATCATGTCTCTGGACAGTGAGAGGTTTGTCATTAGCGGTTTGATCTACATTTTTTCCGTTACTTTCTTCGTCAACTGTAGAATCTGTGTTCCCGGACAAAAACCCATAATGTGCAACTCTCAGATGAACCATTAAAGACCCTCTCATTTTAAAATTCTTTGGACATAAATGACAATGATAACGGGTAACAGTTTGATTCGAGTTTTCATCAATGTTATGAATTAGACATCTATGCATCTTAAGGATATTAACATCAACAAATTGTAAGCCACATATGTTGCATGTTGTGTTTGTTGACAATATCGCAGCTTCAGTTTTCACGTATACTGATTGAACTACTTGCTTCGATTCATCCACAGTCTTCTGGGATATGTCTATAACTGGTACGGTATTTAAAGATATCACAGGTAACTTTGGATATATTTTTACAAATTTTACTGGCGCATTTATGGTGGGTGAAGACGTTTTATTTTTAGACGCCAACGTTTTAGACTTCTTGTGTTGCGGTACGTTTTGGTTTTCACTTTTTAGAGGTGCCTTGTTCTTGTCTTTTACTACACATTCCCTGGGTGGCAGAAGTTTTACATGACTGAATAGATGTATAGTTAACTTATCTAATCCACACACTTCCTCTTGACATACTGGACAAATAATGTTATTTGTAGAGACATGTATTAATCTGTCTCTTAACGACTGCGCGGTATGAAAAACCCCTGTGTGAGAACATATTGGACACGGTAAAGATGCAGCATCAGCACTCATTATAAATAATATTATGAAATGACATAAATTACTGAATTACGATTTATTATTTACAGCTAACATCAGCGCACGTTAGCAAAGCACCACGAAACTAAACTCGAGTGAGTTATTTTTGGAAGCTTGCGCATACATTTTTTGGAGGCGATTCAAGATTATATTCTGAAGCTAGTGTTTAAATTAATAATTAATTAAACAACCTCAGTATATAATTTATATAAAGATCATGTTCTCGCGATGTATCAGTTTGTATATTTTGTAAACTGTAAATACGAACATATAAAGCTGTAATTGAAACAGACATAATTTAATGTTAACCAATTAAAGTTTCTTGTCAATTTATAAATGTGTAACCATTTTGTTCAAGGTTTATTTTTAAACTATCCATTACATATTTTTAATATATTGTTAAAGTATAACGATAGGTAATAAAATACATATCAACAGTTAACATTTTTATAGATATTAACCGGTAAGATCAGCACTAATTAAATCTATGGTTAATGTCAAAAATAAAATCATATTTCGAAAAATGGCGGTGAATTTGTTTGTTTATTTGTCAACAAGACAACAACAGACCTTTTGATATTGATTTAACAACGGTAAACTATTTTATGACTCCTTGCTTACATGCTGTTTTACACTGTTTCTTTGAACTTTAAAATACCTTGTTGATATTTTAGTATTTGTAATTGTTTACGCATAGTTTAGAATCATGACTGAACATAAAACAATTCCGAGCTATATGGCCCAACTTTTGGAACAACTTGGATGGAATCAAGGCACGCGAATCCCTTTGGCTAGTCCAGAAAATCAAGAATTAGAGACTACTTTGATAAACAGGTTCTTTTATATCTAACCAATGTATGATACTATTGGAAGCGTTCAACCAGTCTGTAGAAAAATTCATAGAAACATATTTATAATAAGTACTGTAGTTTGTATTAAACATACTATATTTTATAAGGTAATTTATTGTATTATAGTGTAGAGAGAATTACTACTGTCTCGAGTGTGCACTTGTATATCAGTGTGTACTGTGTTGAAAGTAGTAAATTCAATAGGTCCATTATACTTTGTGAAGGCTTCTATATAACCCAAACAAGGAATGTTAAAGGTGGCAAGTTTACATTACCTTAAGCACTAATATTTCACTTCTAATATATTTTGAACTTTTTGCTACAAGAGTTTTGAAGGTGTGTGAAGTCTACCAACCCGTATTAGGTCAGGCCTATATCCTCACATTTATAGAGCAGGCCCAAACCAAGTATTGGGACAGTACAAATCATGGCTGATATTGTTATCAACTGTTGCAGACAAAATGAGTTGCAGCGCCTTAAGGAGGCTCTTATATTACAAAATCAAAAAAGTGGAGATCTTGCCAATTACAAAGACTATGTCCACACTGAATATCAAGAGAATACAGTAAGTATATTATGGTGTTCTTAAGTGGTATGTAAGTGGGCCACCAACATCTTAGGCCAAAAGACAACCTTCCCTGCACTTCATATACTGTTTTGATGAACAGACAAGGCAGTGGTGAAACTTTGTTCCTATTGTGGATTCTCAGGGGAGATGATAGGTCGCACATTATTATACCAAATACACCGTCAAATTATGATGAGTAGGTGGACCCTGACATTAAGCTGGAATAAAGTTAGTCTAAGCAGAGAGAAATAGATTGGAGGTTAAGATATTATTATGGTATCCTTCTTTAATACATAATTGAAGGAAATTAATAATAAATAAAATATGTTGATAACTGCACACAATTGTTTTAATGTATATTTATAATAAGTACATTATTTTATGAAACACTGTTGAGTGGATTGATACATTGTTGAGAAGTTTGGGTTTCCTGTAATACTAAAAACAGAACAAATACAAATATATACACATTTTTTATGTGTAGAGATTCACATTTATTTTTCAAATAACAAATTGTACCACTATGATTGTTTTTCAGCGTCTGTTATTTGCGCACAAACAACAACTGGAGCAAGAGGTGAAACTGCGTCAGCTCTCATGCAATGAGGCGGAGAGGCTCGATAGAGATATTGTCGATTGTGGCAAGCAAAGCAAAGAAATCACCACAAGAATTGATAGAATTCAAAGTATGTATCACATACATTTTATCTGTGCTCTTGTATGTGGTTTTTGTATTAGTCACATGGCTCGATTTTAGTTGACCAGCTGACTTGACTCAACAAAAGCTGTATGGTACCTGTAGATTAATCTGACTGTCAGTCGGTCCAGATGGTTTAAATTGCATGTGATTAAACAGTTGATCAAATAAAATTGAACTGTTTGAATATGTTATATTGCATGTATATATGTAAGCTTCTTCCCGATTTTCTCAAAAACCATTGAGTCAAGTTTGATGGTTGTTTTTGACATGTCCTTTTTAGCCAACATCGGTCGTCTGCTGAAGAAAGCGGATGTTCTGAAGTCGGAGGTGTGCGGCGAGCGCGGCGCCCTGCAGGAGTGGCGCGCCGCCCTCCAGAGAAGCGCCGGGGACATCACCGCCATTGAACAGTTCACCAAGCAGGACCTCTCTAGGGCCAAAGTAACTTAGATTTAGGCTTTTAAATATAAATATATTTTCTCTATTTTTACATTAAGGCTAATTAATACATTAAGGCACGAGTGGTAGAGCCACGCTGTAGACAGTTTTGTCTACAGCATGAATGGGCCGGCTCGACCGGGTCGTTACCACTGTCTCACAGAAAACCGACGTAAAGTAGCGGCTCGCTGCTGCGTTTCGTACGGTGAGTGAGATATCCGGAGGCCCAAATTGCCCTCCCCTTCCCAATCCCTAATTATCCCTTCCCTTTAAGATCGGCAACGTGCCTATGATACTTCTAGTATTGTGGGCGTACATGGGCGGTGGAGATCACTTACCATCAGGTGACCCACTTGCTCGTTTGCCGGTTCATGCTATAATAAAAAAAAGGCATAATGACAGTTATAGTTAAGGTTTATGTCAAAAAATTTTAGCTAAAGTTATGATGTCTTCTAGCATTTGTCAACTCATGTTTTGCTTAACCGGTACTTTAACATGTCTGTCATTGCTGAAGTAAGTTGGTGCAACTCAGCATAATAGTCCAGCTATAAGTGCGATCATGTTAGCTTCGATAGATACACACAAGGTAATCACGGATAACCGGCTATTGCATGGGTCACCTTATAGGAGTGCGATTTTTTTTATCTCACTCGTCGTTTCAGGCCCTGGAAACCAAGAGGCAGAAATTGAAGTTGGAACATGACCACATGCAGGACCGCATCAACCAGCTGGTGTCAAACCTCAACGCTGAGGAGAGGGCGTGCGATAGGATCTCAGTTCAGGTAACATTTATTCAACGGTGTTTTATATTGTTTTCTTTTTATACTGGCCCACAAAAGTGATGCTGCATCTGATGGTGAGTAAAGTACTGTCCAAATATACTTATTGGTCGCTGAGAGACATTGTCTTGTGCCAAATTTGCCGGCTTGTTTTTACTGGAGAATACCGAATTTTAAATTAATATTCCAATTTATAAGTTGCCACGGATTAAGATTGATAAACATTTTTGCCGGCTTAGTATGCAACTATCGAGATATGTCGCGCGCTAGTGAGAAAACTGTTGATGACAATCAATGTATCTAAAAAGTATCAACATTCGATAAAATTATATCGTCATGTCATGGTTCCGAGACCGTATATAAAATATAACACAGATAGAGTTTTATGCACCATTATAGACATTCAGGATACAGAAAAAAACATTAAAATAAAACTAATTAAAATGCACCTCCCCGTGACCACGAAGGCTGAAAAGCTAAAGAAACGTCGGGATCAAAATCATAAAAAAAATCGCAATAATATCCGTTTAAATGAGTTTTATTTCAATGTGTAACATTCGCGTAAACATAAGAAATCATTACAGAAATAACCAGTTATAACTGGTTATTGTACAAAAAACAAGTTGCTAATTTTTTCTTATGGCGTTCATACTAGGCAGGCTATGAGGGAGCCAGCAGCATTCTGTTTTTGGCTTGAAATATTCGGTTCCTAGCAAGTTTTAATAATAAAAATGTCGGCTGTAGAAAAAAACGTCTTATGTACTAACAAATATGGTACCATTTTACGAAGCACTTTACATCTATCGGACACTTTTTGTTGTAAGGTGATGGAAGGCATGCAGCAGAGGAAGCAGATGATGATGACGTGGACCAGTGCAGTGGACAACCTGCGACAGAGGGACACTGACATTAGACATACCAGAGAGGTTTGGAACACAAAAATATATTTAGGCTAAGGGGTTGATGTTGTAAGCCACGCATAGGTATTTTTTTATTTGATTGAATGACGAGACGAGCAAGCCGCTCGCCTGATGGTAAGCGCCACGCCTGCCCATAAACAAAAGCAACACTACACAGAACTTTGAATTACAAAGCACTGCACAGCACTGAACTGCGCTCGTCACACTGAGACGTAAGATGTTAAGTCTCATGATGCCTAGTAATTTCACTGGCTTCAATGTCCTTCAAACCGAAACACAACAGTGCTGTTGCTTGGCGGCAGAAATAGACAAAGCGGTGGTAACAACCCAGACGGTCTCTTGCATACGAGAGATCTACCACCTTGTAAATGAATGATCAGAATTGTAAAAATATATTGTCGGCTGACCCTCTTTAAACATTTTTTTTATTATCTTAAGTGTACTGTTAATAAAATTACTTTAACATTACTATTAATTAAAATGACGTGACAAGCGGAACAGTAATTTGCACGTGGATGAAACCGCGAGGCACAGTTAGTCTTTCATATATTGTTTGTATACAAAAAAAGCCCATATGTAATTTTACAGGACTATGCAGTTCTGGAAGAGGAGGGGAACAAAGTTGCCGAGCAGTGTCGCGAGCAACAGTCGTTCTGCGAGCAACAACGCGGCAACAACGAGGACGCACAGCGAGACAACATGACGCTCGCGCAACAACTTTCCAATACCAGGCTGGCTCATCAGAACCTCACTGATCACAATATCACCTTGGACAGCGAGGTATGGGAATATTGGAACTAGAACTTGGATATATTGGAACTAGTAGTTCAACCATAGACACTAAACATGAGGTGCTTTTAAACACGCTTGTAAACCATAGCGAGATGTAACTCTACGCTGACGCTATGTATTGACGCATAATCAATCACAATTTATAATCCTTTTTTTTAATATTGCATTGTCATCAGTTTTTGATAAGTATGCCAAAATTCGATTTCATCCGACGTTTTGAAGGAGGTCAAAATCATGTTAAAAGTTTCCGTTACATACAACATACGTCTGAAGATAATAAAAGCGTGTTAAATAGGGGTGTTGCAATACGCGGGAAACAACTTGGCCGGCATGAAGTTATTCCCTCATCGCGCGGCCTCGCGGCTGTTATTTTCGACAAAACAAGTCGATTAAATTATTTCGAAACGCATAGGCTAAGTCAAAGCCCCTGCTCTAAAAATATAAACTAATATCTACCCATGTCCCAAATTATTCTTTTGTTATGAACTGTTATTAAGACCAAATACAATAGAGATGCCGTGGTATTGTATTGCTTACATGGTACAACTGCTGTGTTAAGGTCAATCCCGGGTTGGGTAAAAGTTATATTGCGTTTTTCTATCAAGAAATGCTCAATACCAGCCCTGAGTTAGGAATTGCAACCTGTATGGCGATAGGCTCAGGACAGAACAAAGTGGAGTACTGGTTACACATTTGCCTACCCCTTCGGGGATTACAGGCGTGAATATTTGTATGTACAGTATTCGACAGAAGACATTCCACTGCTTTACCTTACCTATTAATATTTGAATATATAATGATAATCTGTCCTATCATTTGCCATTAGTCGCTACGCTTGGCAGGTGGACAGACGACCTGATAAAGATCGCAGGAAGTCGCTGGATGCAGGCCGCTTCCAACAGGTCGGTCTGGAAATCTTTGGGGGAGGCCTATGTTCAGCAGTGGACGTCCTGTGGCTGATGATGATGATGATGATGAATGATAATCATTTTGACAGTGTCAATGTCTGCAACGCGAGCTGACGAACGTGCGCAACACCCTGGAGAAGCTACACATGGAGAACAAACAGATCATGGAGGAGCAACATCGCAAGGATCTCTCGCTGCAGACTATTGGGAACAAGGTGGGTACTGACTACTGAGGGATCAGTGTGCGGTTACATCTCCCACTACTAACAAGAATACCATCATCATTGTGTAATGAGGGATCAATAAAAAAAATACAATATTTATTTAGAAATCCGCTCGAACAAATACGTTGATAACATTGTGAGCAAAACATTTTATCATGTTTTTTTATAACATAGGCCGGCACACGAGCATGTGGTTCACCTGAAGGTAGGTGATCTCCACCGCCCATGTACGCCGACCTCCAGAAGAATCATGAGCGCGTTACCGACATTAAAAGGAAGAGATAATTAAAGGAGGGGGATTAGGGCCTCCAGATATCTCACTCACCGGACGAAACGCAGCAGCAAGCCGCTACTTAACGTGGAGTTTCTGTGAGACAGTGGTAACGACCCGGTCAAGCTGGTCCATTCATGCTGTAGACGAAACTGTCTATACCACTCAACCATTCAAATGTATAATTATTGTGTAACATTTATTTTGTAAAAATGTCTGACTGAAGGTTATTCTAATAATAAATCAATAAATAAGTTAAAACCTGTTCAAATAAGTCGGTACGGGTACAAATGAGCATTGGGCATAGTTTTTATGTCAATTGACAAAAAAATGTACGTCTAGTCATATGACGTCACCGTCATTACGGTGTAACTTGCGAGGGAGATACTGAGATGTTCCACCTATACACGTGTTCTCACATAAAACTAACACAATCCGTAACTCATTTACGATTATCCTGCTGTTGTGGGTGTTCATGGGAAATGGAGATCACTTAACATCATGTAACCTGATATGATAGGTGACAGCCTCCGTGGCGCAGCGGGCGAGTAGTCGGCTGTGAAGCGAGAGGCCGCGGGTTCGATCCCCGCACCAAGACAAATGTTTGTGTAATCCACAAATATTTGTTTCGGGGTCTGGGTGTTGTGAGACCGAAAGTCTCTTGTAGTTCTTGATACCCACGACACAAGACTCGTATCTTACTGTGGGGTCAGGACTATGTGTGTGACTGTTGGGTGTTTGTTGGGTGTTTATACTTAGCAAGCCCACTCTCACCTCGTATACAAGGGTTCAACCTTTGAATTATTACATTACTACTTTTAGTTAGATTCTACCAATGTCATGCATTCCTATAGGCTGATTGATGTTATAAATATTGAACTAATATTTTTTGTCCATTAACAGATCAGAGAGCTGAAAGAAAAGCTGACAGACTCCTTGGACAAGTCGAAGTCTTCTGAGAAAAGAGCCAAAGAACTCGAGGATATGCTCAATGTAAGTACTTTCCCTGGTTTTTTGTTCTACCGCATAAATGTTATTAATTGATGGTTGACATTGTATTTGGACTGCATTGTACTTAACAGTATAGTCACTTTGCTGAAACATGATAAAAAAGAATTGATGGAGTAGGCCTTAGAAACAAAATGACAATAGCATTGGTCAATATATCAATATCTTATGTCTCGAAGTGACCAGCGCAGTTCTGTGTCATGCAGTGCTTTGCCATTCAAAGTTCTGTGTGGTGTTGCTTCTGTTTATGGGCAGGCGTGACGCTTACGATCAGGCGAGCGCCTTGCTCATATCGTCATTCAATCAAATAAAAAATAAAAATATTTTTACCCGACGGCCCCTAGACGAGGGTAATATTTTATTATATTAACTCTCTCTTATTATTATTATTCGTACATGAATTGCCTGGAATTGTAATTATTTATATGGCGATGTCCTTGTTCCCTATCGCGAACAATGGAAATGGGCTTCGGTTGCAAATCTGCTACCCCGTCGGAGATACATGCATGAGCTTATGTATGTGTAGGAAGAAGAACGTTATGCCAGCCAACTCACTGTGAATCAACAACGCGCCATGCACTGCTCATTCGTAGAACAACAGAAACTGTTGGCTCTCAAAAATGAGGAGAAACTATTCCACATGCAGCTTAAAGGTATTTAATTTTTTCTTAAAATAAACAATTTGTTCCTCAGAACTAATCTTATTATGAGTAGTGTTTAAAATGTCAAAATTTGTCAAAATTTTAATTATTAAAGTATAAATAGCAAAATGTATTAATTGTTGGTTTATCTTTCTTTCATGCAACAACGGATCGATATTATTTCTTTGTTCATATATAGTTTATGGGCTGGACAGTGATAGGGGCTATTTTTTATTACAGCTTCGAAGGCAATCATGAGCAAGTTGGACACCAAACAGCGGGGCCTTCAAAGAGAACTTCAATATCAAAAAGAATCATTGTACGCCATCGTAAGTCATCAGTGCTGTACTCTTTTTCTTTCTGCCTTGCGTTATCCCGGCTTAGTGCCAGGGTCCGCCTTCCTACTTAAACGCCTCCACTTCGCCCGATCTTGAGCATCCTCTATAGTGAGAACATTGGCTCTCATGTCTCCCTCCAATACGTCAAGCCAACGCTTTTTGGGCCGTCCACGAGAACGTACCCCTGGTACGATCTGGCTCAGGCACCTGCGACCGACGTACTCCTGTGGTTTCCTCAAAACATGGCCAAACCACCTTAAGCGACATTCTTGGAGTTTATCAGCCACGTCGCGGACACCAAGGCTGCCGCGGATGTACTCGTTACGGATACGATCTAATCGTGTAACATTGTACATCCACCGCAGCATCTTCTGGTGCTGCCACACCGATGTTATAAAATGTTAACAAAAACATTTTCTAACATTTTTTAACATTTTCTAACATTTTATAACATTTGAAAACATGACATTGGCCCTTCTTTGACGGCTTCTTTGACGGCGCCGCTCTCAAAAGTACCGCCGCCCGCGGTTATAAAATGTTAAGAAATGTTACAAATTGTTAAGAAATGTTTACTAAATGATGCTGCCACACCGCTGTTATAAAATGTTATATAACATTTTCTAACACCGGTGTGGCAGCACCATTCATCTCCGCGACATGGATTTCTCCGACATGGCGCTTAAGGGCCGGCCACGTCTCGCACCAATACAGGAGTACGGACGGACACTGGGTCACTTGTTATCTCGTAACTCAGTTGCTTATTCGCTAGCTTTCATATACTGGTGTCACAAAAGTAACGAGACGACGAAATATTTCCGCAGGTAAGACAATTTCCCAAAATGTTAAGGTTGTTCTTGAAGTAACTTTTCCCAAGGTATTCAATGGTGATCTTCATTTTGACCTTGGCGATGTCCTTCAAGGTTATTTCAAGGTCAACTTTGGTTTTTCATATGGCAATCCCTTTTTTGACATCGGCAATCGATAGAGCGGGAAATTTCCGCCGTGTACTTTTGTGACACCCGGTATTAAAAAAGGATTCTTTGGGATTCTATAAAATAATATATAATTTTGTTGTTATTCAGAGTTATCAAGTCGAGACCATCGGATCAAGTGTGTCGCACATGGAGGGAGCTCAGGCCGAACGAGAATGTTCCGCTGAGTTGATGGAAAAAGAAAATAGGTAATTGTACATTTTAAAGAAGTAATTTTAAAGAAGTAATTAGATTAAACAATTGTAATTACCTTTATCTTTCTTCTTTTCCTAGGAACAGGTCACACCTTTAAATTAAAATTTGTTGTTGTGTCTAACATGTTACGTTTCAAAATATCGTTTGGAATTGTAAACTCGCTACGATACAGTGTCAAAAACGGCATGTTTTTATGATAATGTTTTGTCAGTGCGATCCTGTGATTAGACGCGCTGGTGGATTAACAGTCGGCACCAAGTACCTAGAAAAACACACAGACTTATCCCACACTAGGTTAACCTGTATCGTGGGTATCAGAAATTACGAGGGATTTCCGCTCCCACAACACCCAGACCCGAAACAAATATTTGCGGATCATACAAGCGTTTGTCTCGGTGCGGGAATCGAACCCACGGCCTCTTGCTTCGTACCTACTGCGCCACAGAGGTTGTCACATATGTCCTATTGTTACCTTCTGGGTAAGCTCGCTCCATCGTCGACCTCATAGCTAGCTAGATTGAGGTCAAGAGCAAACCCATTTCAAATAAATAAAAAAAAAATGTCGGTTGTCATAGCTCGTATGTGGATCATCCGTTGTAGGTTGAAGGAGGTGTGCGGTCGTGAAGCGGCCCGCGTATCGCTACTGGAGCGGCACTCGGCGCGACTGTACGACGATATGCGCCGCCTTACTAAGGAATTGGAGCTGCGTAGCGCTGATCACACTAGACTGGTATACTATTACATTCTGCACATATTTACCATTATTGTAACAGCATAGTAGACTATTACATTGGATCACTATAAGTGTATGTATAATTGGCGAGGTATTGTCGTCTCGTAGAATTTTATAGTAAGGTATGAAACAATCTCCACATGATGATTTTTATACGAACTCGTCGCTAAAGAATTACTCGTAGAGGTAACGCTTTTATCCTAATTGAGGTCGAGCTAACTATATCGTCTGTATCACTATGAGTGATCTGAAGAATTGTTTGATTTTATATTCCTCACCTTTTTTTGCTTTGTTAATGTTCTTGTTTAATGTTCGCGAAATTTAACTTCTGCCGGACCATTAAGCTGTGGGATTAGTTTGCCGGCACAAGTCTTCCCTCTTTACTATAATATGGGGTTCTTTAGGGCGCGTTTATATGACACGGAATCCCACCGCGTTGCGGCCGTGCCTCGCTCGAATCACTCGAAAAACTAATGTAAACTCTATTGACTAAGCCATAATGTTTAATTCTTCGCAACGCTCCAACCACGCGGCGACTGCGCGGTTGTGTAAACGCGACCGCGCGGTTAGTTACTCACAAAGAATTTCAACGTTAAGTCCTAGTTAATAAAACATACATTTGCTATGATTGAACAGTTAGTACGCGGTTACCGCGCGGCCGCAAGAAATTTTTCGCGTCGTCTAACCGTAGCCTTAAACGGAGTGTGAAAAGCGTGTGAGCGTCCTATATTAACTGTACGGTACATATCTGTTTCCCAGCAAAGTCGCCTGAAGACGTCGCTGGTGGAGGTGTCGGGCGGTGAGAAGGAGCTGCGTGGCGCGCGTGAGGCGTGGCGCGGGGGGCGCGTGCGCGCGGCGCTGGTGCGGCTGCGGGTGGGGGCCGCACGCGCCGCACTGCACGGGCTGCGACACGCAGCGAACTCGCGACACCAGCGGCGGGTGCATCTCGACGCGGTATGCCCTTTTTTTTTGTGTTAACGCTTGCTGTAAGCCTGATGCGAGTCGGCTGTATACAGCTTCACCGGACTTTCGGGTGAGCGCTTTAGGCGCTCTCAACCCTTAGCAGTACGCTCACCACATCGCCATACTACATGACGCGTCGTCCCAACATACAACGCTGTTTATTTATTTATCTATTCGACCCGTGAATGTTTCGATTTATACATACAAATAACAAAGGATGGGAAACTTAGTGTATCGATATATAATTGAGGCTGCTAGAACCAGAGTGGCCTAACTGCATTTTGATGACTTTTGACCTATTTGTATTTTCGCCAATTTAAACCACGGCCGAAATGAACTTGTACTGCCATCTATGTCAAGATGATGTTACCAATTTTAGACCGGTCTGGGCTTGTAGATTAACATTTTTAAACTGCTGGTGGGAGGGTACTTGTATTTAATCCGACCGAATAGCGACCACCGTACACCGGTGCTAAAACCTGCCATAGTGGCCCACCTTGTGTGGGTCGCGTTCCAGGGTCAGCCGGTTCTCCCCAGGGGGCTTGCCCCGTGATCCTTACCTTTTTCCTATCCCTTTTCCTTCCCCTCCCCCTTGGCAGGCCGGCATGACCTTGCCGACCTACAATGGACATATTGTTTATCGTTGGTCGACACTATTCTTAGATTGCGCTACACTTACCATCAGGTGTAGCGTAGTCACTTTGCCGAGCCAGGATAAAAAAAAAGTCATCAAAACGCAATTAGGCCACTCTGGTTGTAGCAGCCTCAATTATTGTAATGACACAACATCACGTTATTTTACTCGTATCTTCTACGGCTTGAGGTTTCCCGATAGTGTGAAAAAAAAAACAAATGGATATACAATATTTGATGATAACAGATGTTACAACAATTCGACCCATCTTTGCATAAAATGAAATCGCTTCCGCTGTTTGTTCGCTTAGATTTTTTAAACTATTCAACGGATATTAAAGCAGTTTTCAGCAATAAATGGAGTGATGTGAGGGAGGTTTATATGTATATCTCACTATGACCCATATGAGCAGATCAGTAACATACAGGTGAAATAGGGAGAGACAGCTAGTCAATAATACATTTGACTTATATCATGAAGCTTATTAGTATCCAATGTATATTGACTCGATGAAATATGATTAAAAAAAAGTCTAATACGATCAGGATTACCTTAAACATCCACTCCCGAGTAACCGGATGATGGTGGAAATTACCGGGAATATATATATCAGAACATGTAAAGTTCAATTACCGCATCATAAGGCTGCGGTTAGACGACGCGAAAAATTTCGAGCGGCCGCACGAAATTTTTCAGTCATAGCAAATGTATGTCTTATTAACTAGGACTTAACGTTGAAATTCTTTGTGAGTAACTAACTAGCGGTCGCGTTTACACGATCGCGCAGTCGCCGCGTGGTTGGAGCGTTGCGAAGAATTAAACATTATGGCTTAGTCAATAGAGTTTACATTAGTTTTTCGAGTTATTCGAGCGAGGCGCCCGCGCGGCCGCAACGCGGTGGGATTCCTTGTCATATAAATGCGCCCTTAGGCGATGAACGAGCGTCTGGTCGAGATAAAGGCGCGCCGCGACATGTTCGCGGTGCAGCGACGTGCCCTGCTCGAGGACTGCGGCAAGCTGCGGAGCGAAACACGCGAGCGGGAACAACGTATCGAACAACTCAAGAAGAGGTATCTATACTAATAATAAAGCTGTAGAGTTTGATTGTTTGTTTGTTTGAACGCGCTAATCTCAGGAACTACTGGTTCGAATTTAAAAATTCTTTTTGTGTTGGATAGTCCATTTATCGAGGAAGGCTTTAGGATATATAACATTACGCTGCGACCATTAGAAGCGAAGCATCAGTGAAAAATGTTGCAAAAACGGGGAAAATTATTCATATTTGAAGGCTTCCGTTGCTAAGCTACCCAAATAATATTATTTGAAGGCTTCCGTTGCTAAGCTTCCCAAATCTATACTAATATTATAAAGCTGTAGAGTTTGATTGTTTGTTTGTTTGATCACGTGGGCGGAGCCGCGAGCAAAAGCTAGTGTATTATAAAGAGAATATAATACTAGCTTTTGCTCGCGGCTCCGACCGCGTGATCTGCTTTTTCCGGGATAAAAGTAGCCTATGTCCTATTCTGATGTATAAGCTATATTATGTGTTCCGTTTGACGTCTGAAGTCCATATTATGAGAGAGTACATCGCTTCCTTCCGTCGGTTTTCGGCTAGGTGTCGCTACTTTCCGTACGCTTCCGGCCTAAGCGCCCTCTGCTGGCCCTAGCTGTAAACTAATTTACACGAGACAAGCCACCATTTTGTTTCGTCATTGTTGCGTCGTTTTTCAAACAGTCGTGACGGTTAGGTGATCTTAAGTATTAAGAATAATTAAATCTTCGATATTTCGAGAATAAAGTAGAAATTTCGATAAGATTTTTGAATATTTTGGTTTTCCGTACGCATTTATTCCAATATGGATAAAAATAGTGATAAGGGTGAAAAAAGTATCGCGTGTTCGGGTTCTTCAAGAAAACGGCCGGCCTCACCACCACCTACGGATTTGGATGGAGCATCCGAGGAGCATAGCGGTTCATCATTGTCATCAAGCAGTGACATAGCCCTCCGGCTCGTAAGTATAACAGCGGGAACGTAGCTTGGAAAGGAGGTTTGAAATTCTTTTTCAACAGCTGGTGAGTCATGTAATTTTGTGTGCGAATTTTATTGTCAAATTAATTCAATACGAGGGCTCAGTCATCGGCTTCTAGACATTTTCATTCTAGTACTATGAGTGTGGAGCCATCAGCTTCTTCTAAAATTCAAAATGAGGAGTTTTTGCGTCTACCCTCAGATACTAATACGTTTGATTATATTGCTAATTTAGATGTTACTATTAAAGACCCAGCGGTCTCTAAAGCGATTCCTGACCTTATAGCTTAAATTTCTTCCATACAACGATTTGACTCGCCGTAATGGAATGCAGTACGTTACTCAGATACCCAGAAAAAGTACGTGGCATTTCCAACATTTACTGAGTTAAGAGTAAATGAAGAATTGAGACGGTTCGAAGATCCTTTCGCCCCACTGCGTTGGTTTCAAATGTAACGTAGTTTGGCAACGCTTTCAAATGCTTTTTGGTTCAAAACGAATTGGTTAATATTGCTTTGCAAACTTTTATTGATTGGTCAGCAAAGTCGGATACTGCTATAAACTCATCTGCAATTTCCAATAAACTTAGAAGAATACTACTAATTAAACTTAAGATTTGGTCGGTAATGGCTCAGATTATAAATTTATATCTCAGGACAACGTCTTCGGTCCTTGTTAAAAGCTGTAAAAGATAAGTTTATACAAGAAGACTTGGCTAGAATTCCCCCTTCGGTAGAATATATGTTCAATCCTGATGGCTAAGCTCATTTATTCAAGAGATTGGTGGGGTCATTGGAATTGCAAAGCAAACCAATTCTGGACGGCCTAAAGCTAATTCTCCAGAGCCATCTATGTCTAAAAATTTCGAAAATACCATTTCAAAAAGAAAGGGTGGGCGAAAGGAGAAGTCGGGTAGTAGAACTAACCGTAGAGATAAATAGCTCGATATTCCCAAGCTTATTATCATCTGCCCATAAAACCGGAGCACAGGCGCTTTCTCCGATTCAATTACATGGGCCAGCTGCTGCAGATGCCTTCCTTTCGGTTTGGCAGCAGCTCCAAAGAGGTTCACAACAGTGACAAACTGGATAGCAGAGGTTTTACGATCCAAGGCTCTACGTGTCGTAGTATACCTCGACGATTTTTTGATTGCTCACCAATCACAGAGCACTCTCGCCACCCAAATAACCTTAGCACTTCACCTACTAGAAACTTTGGGTTGGTGCGTCAATCTAGAAAAATCCGTCATCATTATTGGATCGTCTCGCAGCCGCCAGTTGGGCCCTCAAGCATGCGCAACGTCTCTTAGGGTATGTTAACTTTGCGACCTTCATCACCCACCGGGGAAGGTTGCATTGCCGCACGCTGCAGAGACAGCATCACTCCAACAAGGACGGTCGAATTTCTAGGCATTCTAGGGGACACACAAACAAATACAAAGTCCCTGCCGTTAGACAAAGTAAACAACGTTTGCCAGTATTTAGTGGATCGTCTCACAGCCGGCAGTTGGACCCTAAAGCAGGCGCAACGCCTCTTAGGGTATGTCAACTTTCCGACCTTCATCACCCACTGGGGAAGGTTGCATTGCCGCACGCTGCAGAGACACAGCATCACTCCAACAAGGACGGTCGAATTTCTAGGCGTTCTAGAGGACACACAAACAAATATAAAGTCCCTGCCGTTAGACAAATTAAATAAGGTCTGCCAGTATTTAGTGGATCGTCTCACAGCCGGCAGTTGGACCCTCAAGCAGGCGCAACGCCTCTTAGGGTATGTCAACTCTGCGACCTTCATCACCCACCGGGGAAGGTTGCATTGCCGCACGCTGCAGAGACACAGCAGTCAACTTCGCAAGTTTCCTCGCGCCAGCAAACCATTTTCGATGGAAGTGCGGCGCGAGATACAATGGTGGATAGACAATATCTCCCTGGGAACAGAGATTCACCCAAGTCCAAGACCAACAAACTATTTGATCACGGATGCCTCGGACATACGAATGGGGTGCTGTGCTGAACAACCAGGGAATTCAAGGTACCTGGGGACACCATCAAATAAACTGGCATTGCAACTTAAAGTAGATGTACGCTGTGTGTGCGGCTTTATCAGCCAAAGCCACAGCTCTAAAAGACTCGGAAGTCTTATTACAGAGCGACAACAAGACTGTGGTGGCCTATATAAAGAACCAGGACCAGATCACAAAAAACTATTGGACTTGACCATGAAACTACTGACACTGGTGGACGATCACATCACACCTTCACTACCTACCAGGAGTGTACAATACAGAGGCAGACCACTTGTCGAGAGATCTAAGCATCGCAGAATGGTACTTGGTAAGCGAGGCAACCGAAGAAATCTACAAACATTGGGGAACGGGAAGCGGTTATAGAACTGTTTGCCTCGCAGAACGCTCATGTCGTTCCCATTTGTTTCTCGAAACTTGTCAGACTCGAACGCTTGCTTTCACGACGCGTTCAGCAGGGGTTGGCATTACGATCTCGCTTGGATATTATTTAAACACATGGCTGCAATTGCGGCGAACAACTGACTTTATTACATATAAAAAGACAATTCAGATCTGGGATCATAGACAGTGGCAATTACTTGTAAACTTAGTACATAATATAGGTAATAGATGGCGTTCGTGTCCTTGATGTATTGTAACTTTTTAATAATCTCATCCACATCAAATGAAACTATAATTGCACAATATGCAACCATAAATAGTTATTTTTCTACAAGTCCTAAGCTTTTAACACAGTTATGATGCTTTCTGGGACTGAGAGCTTCAGTAAGTACATTAGCCGGCAGGTCATCAGTTTGCAAATACTTTATAATATATTTTTTTTCTTTAACAGCATCTTTTAAAAAATAATGGAAATCAATATGTTTACTTCTTTTATGTAAAGAACAATTATCTACTAGCTTTTGTGCACTCTGACAATCATTATATAACACTATGGGGTACATGTGATTAGTAATTTCATATTGCAGAGCTTTGAGATTGCTTCTTTGCAAGCATCTGCCATAGACATGTACTCGGCCTCCATGCTTCATGCTGGAGAGAGTACTGTCCTCTGCTTTCTACTCTCCCATGAAATAGCTCCCCCTGACACAGTGCCGGATTTATATTTTTTGAGTTGAGTTTGCCACTTTATTTCCGCCGCCCCATGTAAACAGTTTATATATGTGTGTATGTAGGTTCTAAAATACTTAATAATTTTCCATTTCCTTCCATAATACAAATATTAGGGAAGGCACTAAAGTTAAATAAACGAATGAGTTAGAAAGTTATTTATAAAATTATTAATTATTTAAAGATAATTAGTACTTTTATACTTAAATCGAGTGAGCGTCCTCTAAAATCTGCCGCCCCTATGAGACTGCCACCCATAGGCCGCGGCCTATACGGCCTATTAACAAATCCAGGACTGCCCTGATATAGTAAAACAGTAACCAGTATA
Organism: Amorpha juglandis; assembly: GCA_949126905.1. Classification (NCBI taxonomy): domain Eukaryota; kingdom Metazoa; phylum Arthropoda; class Insecta; order Lepidoptera; family Sphingidae; genus Amorpha; species Amorpha juglandis. The sequence continues at coordinate 6,721,673 of OX421368.1, forward strand.
GCCAGATCGAAATATTGACCTTGTCTATTGGCTAAAGAGGCTTTTAAACTTGACTCGAGACATCAGGGACTCTGTATTGAATTTGTTTCTTACAACTAAAGCACCTTACAAACCTGCCTCACCCACTATAATTGGTGACTGGGTGAAACGACTTCTGTCGGAAGCAGGAATAGAAGCCTCACCGGGCAGCTTTCGAGCAGCTGTATCTTCTTTGAATTGGATTGAAAACTATCCTATCAATGAAATATTTGCTAAATCGAATTGGATGCACGAACGTTCAACGTTCCGAAAATATTACCAAAGGCATATACTTGATTCTAATATTCCAAATAATTCGGAGAAATCGCTATCTCAATATGTTTCTGTACCTTGATTCTTAGTTAAAGTTTAAGTATATTGTTTTGCTGATTAACAAAACTATTTTTTGTTAAATGCAGTACATTTATCTAATGCACATCAAAGTAAATTATTGGTAATTCCATAATAGCTTCATTTAAATTTACACTACAGTAGATCACATTATTGCGTCTTTACATACAAGCCACCAGGAGATAACAAACAGATCTCTCATAATATGGACTTCAGACGTCAAACGGAACACATAATATAAAAATTTTACCTTCCAATAAAATTTGTATTATGTTTCCTAAGACGTCTGAAGTCCAAGTGATGTCTTCCTGGTGAATATTACATCCATCAATGCATTATGAGCCCAACAATGACGAAACAAAATGGTGGCTTGTCTCGTGTAAATTAGTTTACAGCTAGGGCCAGCAGAGGGCGCTTAGGCCGGAAGCGTACGGAAAGTAGCGACACCTAGCCGAAAACCGACGGAAGGAAGCGATGTACTCTCTCATAATATGGACTTCAGACGTCTTAGGAAACATAATACAAATTTTATTGGAAGGTAAAATTTTTATATTATTGTAAAGTTTCATTACAATCCATCCAGTAGTTTTTACGTGAAAGAGTAACAAACATACATCCATTCTTACAAACTTTCGCGTTTATAATATTAGCAGGAAGTCGGATAGGTATGTATAAAAAGAACATATGTTTCAGATACGACATATTCATTGGATCTTTGGGGAAAGATGACGCTGGACAGCAGCTGTCAGTCACGTTCTTCAAAATAAAGGTAATTTCAATAGTATGCTGTGTGTGCCATTAATGTACCCATTCGATGTACTGAATTTGTGCTTATAGCCATTGTATGGCGAAGGAATTTTACCTTCGTACATTGGATTTTCCAATGTATACTTATTTTTTTTTTTTATGGCATAGGCCGGCAAACGAGCATGTGGGTCACCTGATGGTAAGTGATCTCCACCACCCATGTACGCCCACAATATCAGAATCATGGGCGCGTTGCCGACCTTAAAGGAAAGGGATAATTTGGGATTGGGAAGGGGAGGGGGGGGGGCTTCCGGATACTTATTAAGAATCGATATTTATTTATGTATTTACCGATGTTATTTAATATCCAGTGGTACCGATTTTTTTTATATTTGCCCTATCTACCTCTTGTCGATATTTTAGTGTATGTCGAGTGACCTATTAACAAACTTTTAATATTGAAGCCAAAGATATCGATATTTTTTTTTAATTGGCGAATGTGCCCCAATAGCTTTTACGAAAAGAGCCTGTTTTATCCTCAAAGGCCGGCAACGCACCGATGACTCCTCTGGTATTGATGGTATCTATGGGCAGTGGTACTCACTTACTATCAAGTGATCTACTAACTCGTTTATCTCATTTTTCTTAGAAAATCATACCGAAATATACTTCATATCGACAGTTGTAGAAATATAGACTGGACTGTAGCATGCGACGTATTAACTATTAAGTATTAACTCCATATACTTGCTGTTATTCTAAAATAGCGGTAATATGCGATATAACATCGTATGAATAAACGCTCATGAAATTCTGTAAATATTGACAATAGGGTAGTTAGTAGACGACTTGGATTTTTCTTATTTAAATCAATAAGTTACGTTATCCAAAACCTATTGCAGAAATAATTTCATTAATCCGTCCATAAAACAATAAATTAGAAGCCATTCAAGTCTGATGTAGTGGGCACTTGTTAAATAACAGATAACGCAAAACTTGACTTCACCGTGACAAATGACCATTACGGTGCACACGTGCGCGAGCGAGATAATCTGATATCCCCACTACGCGTCCATCTTTGCTCATACCAATTGCCATTTTTCATTGTGACAATGGTGACCTCGATTAAATTACCTTTTAATAAAAAGAAAACGCATTTAAATTTGTCAATCCTTTATGCGCTACGGTGCCACAGATACACACAGTGACGCACGCACGTAGAAAGGGAGAAGAGTATAATGCTGCGGACTGAGCGCTAGCGAGCGCGGGGCGGCAGCGGCGGCGGCGCGGGAGCGGCGCAGACCCGGTCTCGAAGTCAGCGGGCAGATCGCGCGGCGCTAGAGCGGCGTAGTGTTGTGCTATGAAAAATTAGTGTCTGTTCGCGAATGATACTGGTGTGAATATGATGTTCCATATCGGTGTCCTATCAAAAATCATTGAAACAATTTGCTCCACCACGTCAGCGGGCATTTTTGAAAATGCACAACATTACGACAATGCAGACGCGCGGGCACCGTCAACTGATGCGCATCGCTCGTAGGCCGCTCCTCGCGCCGCTGCCTTCGAGGCCAGGTCCATATAAGTCAATGCATTGAAACGCGCCGCCCCGCGCCCGCTGGCTTCGAGTCCGCAGCTTAAGAGTGAGTCGTGTGGTGTGTTGGGGTGTGTAGTTCGCGGCGGAGCGCGCGGAGCTGCGCGGTCGCGGCGCGGCGCTGGACGGCGAGCTGGCGCGCCGCGAGCGGGACGTGGCCGCGCTCGAGGGCACGCTGCGGCTCGTGCACGCCGCGCACACGCACTTCATGCACCACGTGTCGCCGCTGCAGCACGACGGTGACGCGCACACACACTACACTACTCCATTACAATAGCGTCTGTAGAGGAGCGAGCGGGAGCGGGACGTGGCCGCGCTCGAGGGCACGCTGCGGCTCGTGCACGCCGCGCACACGCACTTCATGCACCACGTGTCGCCGCTGCAGCACGACGGTGACGCGCACACACACTACACTACTCCATTACAATAGCGTCTGTAGAGGAGCGAGCGGGAGCGGGACGTGGCCGCGCTCGAGGGCACGCTGCGGCTCGTGCACGCCGCGCACACGCACTTCATGCACCACGTGTCGCCGCTGCAGCACGACGGTGACGCGCACACACACTACACTACTCCATTACAATAGCGTCTGTAGAGGAGCGAGCGGGAGCGGGACGTGGCCGCGCTCGAGGGCACGCTGCGGCTCGTGCACGCCGCGCACACGCACTTCATGCACCACGTGTCGCCGCTGCAGCACGACGGTGACGCGCACACACACTACACTACTCCATTACAATAGCGTCTGTAGAGGAGCGAGCGGGAGCGGGACGTGGCCGCGCTCGAGGGCACGCTGCGGCTCGTGCACGCCGCGCACACGCACTTCATGCACCACGTGTCGCCGCTGCAGCACGACGGTGACGCGCACACACACTACACTACTCCATTACAATAGCGTCTGTAGAGGAGCGAGCGGGAGCGGGACGTGGCCGCGCTCGAGGGCACGCTGCGGCTCGTGCACGCCGCGCACACGCACTTCATGCACCACGTGTCGCCGCTGCAGCACGACGGTGACGCGCACACACACTACACTACTCCATTACAATAGCGTCTGTAGAGGAGCGAGCGGGAGCGGGACGTGGCCGCGCTCGAGGGCACGCTGCGGCTCGTGCACGCCGCGCACACGCACTTCATGCACCACGTGTCGCCGCTGCAGCACGACGGTGACGCGCACACACACTACACTACTCCATTACAATAGCGTCTGTAGAGGAGCGAGCGGGAGCGGGACGTGGCCGCGCTCGAGGGCACGCTGCGGCTCGTGCACGCCGCGCACACGCACTTCATGCACCACGTGTCGCCGCTGCAGCACGACGGTGACGCGCACACACACTACACTACTCCATTACAATAGCGTCTGTAGAGGAGCGAGCGGGAGCGGGACGTGGCCGCGCTCGAGGGCACGCTGCGGCTCGTGCACGCCGCGCACACGCACTTCATGCACCACGTGTCGCCGCTGCAGCACGACGGTGACGCGCACACACACTACACTACTCCATTACAATAGCGTCTGTAGAGGAGCGAGCGGGAGCGGGACGTGGCCGCGCTCGAGGGCACGCTGCGGCTCGTGCACGCCGCGCACACGCACTTCATGCACCACGTGTCGCCGCTGCAGCACGACGGTGACGCGCACACACACTACACTACTCCATTACAATAGCGTCTGTAGAGGAGCGAGCGGGAGCGGGACGTGGCCGCGCTCGAGGGCACGCTGCGGCTCGTGCACGCCGCGCACACGCACTTCATGCACCACGTGTCGCCGCTGCAGCACGACGGTGACGCGCACACACACTACACTACTCCATTACAATAGCGTCTGTAGAGGAGCGAGCGGGAGCGGGACGTGGCCGCGCTCGAGGGCACGCTGCGGCTCGTGCACGCCGCGCACACGCACTTCATGCACCACGTGTCGCCGCTGCAGCACGACGGTGACGCGCACACACACTACACTACTCCATTACAATAGCGTCTGTAGAGGAGCGAGCGGGAGCGGGACGTGGCCGCGCTCGAGGGCACGCTGCGGCTCGTGCACGCCGCGCACACGCACTTCATGCACCACGTGTCGCCGCTGCAGCACGACGGTGACGCGCACACACACTACACTACTCCATTACAATAGCGTCTGTAGAGGAGCGAGCGGGAGCGGGACGTGGCCGCGCTCGAGGGCACGCTGCGGCTCGTGCACGCCGCGCACACGCACTTCATGCACCACGTGTCGCCGCTGCAGCACGACGGTGACGCGCACACACACTACACTACTCCATTACAATAGCGTCTGTAGAGGAGCGAGCGGGAGCGGGACGTGGCCGCGCTCGAGGGCACGCTGCGGCTCGTGCACGCCGCGCACACGCACTTCATGCACCACGTGTCGCCGCTGCAGCACGACGGTGACGCGCACACACACTACACTACTCCATTACTATAGCCTCCTTTTTGTACTGACTCACTACAATGTACCACTTCAAATGAGGTGGGTCGTTACTAAGATCGGCTGTACGTTTGAATTATGCTATGATTTATATTGCGGTATCTTACATATGTGAATGACTTAATACGTAAAAAAGGCATCTATTATTTGAACTGAAGCATGTCACACGCTCGTTTTTAGTCTTCCACACACATCCGTAATCCGCGTCGTATAAATAGTCAAAGATAACGCCACATAAAATTTGAAGTAGTACATGTCAAAATTCTACTCGGTCTTACTTTATATCTTTATATGCGGGACACATGTACTACCTCTTTTATGTCCTACTCGAAACCGACTGTGAGTTACTACTGACTGACAATACCACGTCACAAGAAATTGAACCGAACATTCAATTTCATTTGTAACCTGTAGTTTTATAAAATTTTATCAAAACATATAAAGTAGCGCGCGTACAGCGCGTTTACCAATATGGGTACAACCTAACGGAAACATAAACGCAACAAATTAATTTCTCAGCGCCTGAAATAGAAGAATTGAATGGATTGACCAAAGAGTATTATGGAATGAGCGACGAGTTGAAATCGTTGAACGCCGACATCGCTAAATTGGAGGAGAGCATATCTGACACCAACTCACGGTTGACGCTCATCAAGGACAAATACAATCAACTGACGGCGCGGGAGTAAGTACAGTCATCTCTTATTAACCTAGGAAAAAATGGAGAAGGTTGTCGATACGTCTATTTTTTGTTGTTGTTTCTAAAATCACGCATAACTTCGCCAAGTATGAACCGATTTGGATGATTATTTTTCAATCGAAAAAGTATGTCCCAAAGATGCTGCTTGCTGGTGGTAGGATATTCATGTTTTTTTTTTTTTATACTGGCTCGGCAAAGTGACTACGCTACACCTGATGGTAAGTGTAGCGCTATCCAAGAATAGTGTCGACCAACGATAAACAATGTGTCCATCGTAGGTCGGCAAGATCATGCCGGCCTGCCAAAGGGCCAAGGGGGAGGGGGAGGAAAAGGGATGGGAAAAGGGTTAGGATCAGGGGGAAAGCCCCCTGGGGAGAAGCGGATATACACTGACTGACCCTGGAACGCGACCCACACAAGGTGGGCCACTATGGCAGGTTTTAGCACCAGTGTACGGTGGTCGCTATCCGGTCGGATACAAGTATCCTCCCACCAGCAAAAGTCCGTCCACATAGCGACCACCGTACACATGGTGTTAAAACCTGCCATAGTGATCAACACGCCTTGTGTGGATCGCGTTCTAGGATCAGCCAGTGTATATCCGGTTCTACCGAGGGGGTTGCGACGTAACTTGATGGTTGATTGGGGCGGGTATAGGGGTACATCGGTGCCTACATCGGTTATACGCTTGTCCTGTCGCAGACCCCTCGATTTACTTCTTCCCTCTGAATAGGGTAGAATCATTTATAAACGCCGGCATGACTCCCGTGACCACCGATAAAATCATCGTTTGTCAGTGGTCGCTGGTTTTTTGGAGTGCACTATGCTTATCATCAGGTGTAGTGCAGTCACTTTGCCGTGCTTGAAGTTAAAAAAATAAAGATGGCATTTGAATTATTACATTGTTATGCTCAGCAGTGGAAGTCCTGTGGCTGATGATGATGATGATGATGATGATGAGCATTTGTGATGCAGGTGTGAGGCGGAGAGCGAGTTGGAGTCGTCGCGCGAGCGTGCGCAACGTCAGGAGGCGCGGCTCAACAACGCGCGCGACCTCGTGCGCAACAACGCCAAGCGCGCCAGGAAACTTGTACACGATGCGGACGACTGGCGACTGTTCCAGGTACGCACACCCAGTACCCACTCACGGATCACTCCACTCGGCATACACCTCACATCACTCTCAAAAACAATCCTTTTTTGAAGTGATAACTTCTTATGGGAGGGTAAACCGATTCGTAACGTAACACGAGCGGTCCATCCATGGAAGGTTCGAGAATATTCGAGAACCGTGAGACCGGGCCGTGGCCGGTTGCCCAGCCAGCGTTAGCCGACCTCCCTGGAACTTCGAGAGTTTTCGAAGGCCAAGGTGACGTCACACAGTGACTAGTCGGCATACGTTGGTCCCTTAACCGACCGGCCAGCGAACTGTGACTCCCCTTCCCCTCTAAACTTCACCCCCGTGAAGTGAATAAATCGCATAAATCAATTTTAATACGATCAAAATTTGCTCTGTCCTCAAAGTGTGTTTTTATAAACGGTCAGCGCCGTAATGAACGTGCGTGTTGTCAGATCGCGTTGTGGGTGCGTGACTACTCGGAGTCGGCGCACAGTGCGTTGCAGGCGCTGGTGGAGGCGTGCGGTGGTGCTGGTGGTGCTGGTGGTACCGGTGGTGATGCCGCTGGTACTGGTGGAGGGATGGGTGCACAGCTCGGCGCACTGGTCGCCGCCACCGACCTGCAACGATACCTCACACGACATCAGCGACGACTGCAGCTCTTCATACAGAAGTATTTATTATAAGTAGTATTAGACACGATACTAACCCTGTTCCCATGGCTCATAGCGTTATATAGGTACATATAAACCTTCTGCATTATATTCTCTAAATGACAGTGGAGAAGGCATCTAAATCCATAGTTACAATATAAGCAGACAAGCGCAGCTAGTTTGTTTTATACAATTTATTTATTTGTGAAATCAAGTGGAAGGTATAAAAGAAAGTATTAAGAATTTACAGCTAGCCAATGAACCTGCGTTTTGCTTCCACCGTATCGAGCGTTTCACCGTTTTGACTTTTAAGTATTTTTTCATACTATGATCGACAAAAAAAAATATTTATCACATATCTGGAACTAAGTGCATTTAATTCTCGGAAGTTTTACTCGTGCATTTGAAATCATTTCAAACGAATAAAATGAGTAGCATAATAAACTGGCATTAGATTTATAATTTAATGTTTTGGAACTATTTACCACAATCTAATAATGCCATGCAATACGTTGTAATTTAAAGTTCTGTTGTTGTTGCTACTATTTACGGACAGTCGGACAATCTATCTACTCATCTCCTCATTCTACTATAAGAAAAAAATCTTACGTAATATGATAGAAATCAGGGTTCAAATGATAAGCATCGATTAAATAAAATAAAACGTTAGACCTTGCCCATGAAACAAATCGCCAATAATTTACCTCACCTGTATTTTGTCTCCTTTACTCTCAAATAATTAATTTGCCATAAGGTTAATACACAAAGTAATAATGTTTGTGATTTGTTGAAGTGAAAACTTCTTTCGGCGTTGAGCACTTTTCTTGGGGTGGGTATAAAATGTTAAACTCGCGTCAGGACACGTGACCTGATCGAAAATTCGTAAGACGGAGTGTTAATTTTTTTATGTAATACAAATTTTCCTTTTTGTGTACGATAGCGCAATAAATGAATATTGTATTTAACCACTTAAATTATTGTACTTTTATACCGATAAATAAAGAAATTCGTGCGAGACTATTCCCTAACCATTCCAAAATATTAAAAAATGTACAACGTTAATGTACAAGTTTTTACTTTTTTTAACATGTCATTTGTAGAAAATGCCTTTTTAGTGACCATATTCATAGTAAAATTTGCGTATTTAATTTTGTTTCAGAATATTAGGCGATGGCCCTTCAGCTTCGTTCAAAGAATCGTGTACAGAGCCAGAAGGTAAAATTAATATGTATTAGCACGCAAGTACTAGTAATACTAAGTAATAGCAAGCAGGTTACCAGGAAAAAACACGGACCGCACTTCTTGGCCCTGCATGACTAGTATCGGAACTGACGTGTGTGGACTTAAAAAAGGTATGGTAATGTTATCTTTATGCGCAGAGTCCGTGTTCTCAAGTTCGTCGGAGTCGATAAAGAGCGGCGTCAGTATCGCCAGCGGGTACACCAAGCGCTTCTCTGCGTTTCGACGAAGCCTCGCGCCCAAAGTGCACGAGCCGGCGGTAATTAATACTAGCACTGTATTATACATGTACATGCGGGTTGGCAGACTGCACATACCTTCGAAAAATCTTGTCGAGTTCTTAGGTATGCAGGTTTTCTCACGATGTTTGCTTCACTTCAATACCCGTCGAAATTGCGGCCGCCTAAATGTTATAGATAGAGTCTGGATATACTGAGGGATCCATACTTCCTCATACTGCCTGAAACGTGTCGACTAAATATTATTCTAATGATCGATTTCCTTTCTAGCTAATTGAAGAAATCCCAGAACAAGGTAAACTATTATATTTTGATTATAATAATGTATATGTACTACATGTACTACAGAATAAAGTAGCAGCTACGGAATATAGTAATATGCACTTACTCAACCCTGATGAAGTGCCGAAGCCCATAAATTAATTCTCATAAATAATACCCGCAAAATAAATTGGGCGGGCTGAAGTTAGTCACAGCGTAGCAGTTAATATTTTCATACTAAGTGCTTCTTCCTTTCTTGTATTTGCTACCTCTTACCAAAATCACACTTGACTATATTATGATACCTGTCGTTAATTTAATCTAACTCGAGTATTGTGACACAGGTTTTAAGTCTAAATAGTAAAGGGACGCTTTGAAAATGGTGAAGTGACTATCTTCAGTCCGATCTCGCTATTACTTATTTTTGTACTATGGCAATTAACACTGATTTTTTAGCTCGTCGCTCGACGGTGTCTCTGCGTGTAGTGACCTTGGATCTTGAAGACTCCATACCAGTTTTGATGTCTACAACGAACACGCGCTCGCGGAAGTCCACGCGTTAAATCTACCTCATTGACTTTTTTGTTTTGACCATTAAAAGGAAGTTGATACTTTTGATTTATGAAAATAGCTTGGCGATTACATTTTAGCTTGAAATGCAATTACGGCCCAAAACAACAAATGTAAGAGGGGTCCTAGTGGGTCCTATTTTATAGTAGTCATTATTTAATCCAATTATACATTTTAGGTTTTATGCGTTGAGCTTTCTGATTGACGCATGTATTAAATAAATAATATATTCAAGATTATTTTGAGTTTTATAACAGTAATATTTTGTAAACGCTAAATAAAATTATCGAGTTTTACAAATTTGACTTTTATTACTAATCCCAATAGGGTCGTCGACTTGTTTTTTTAACTATTTAAATTAATAAGTAACGTTATCAATAACTTAATGCAGAAAGAGTTTCATTTCATTCATCTGTCCATATAAAAATAAATTAGAAGCCATTAAATCAATAATTTCGGATCCTATCCACCAGAGAAATTCCAAGCATTGCTCGCTCCATAGCACGCTGAGCGACTTTGAATTTATGGACCAGTCCGCTAGTCAGAAATGATGTCATCCGCCAGAGAACCAAAGTCATCGATATTGCTCGCAAAATTAGCACGCTGAAGTGGAAGTGGGCCGGTCATGTCTGCAGACGGACAGATGGTCGGTGGAGCAGACAGGTGCTGGAGTGGAGACCACGCTTAGGCAAACGTAGTGTAGGGCGCCCGGCTGCACGGTGGACCGACGACTTGAAAAAGATGGCAGGTAACGGATGGATGCGGGTTGCCCAAGACCGGGATGGTTGGCGCTCACTTGGGGAGGCTTACGTTCAGCAGTGGACGGCAATAAGCTGAGATGATGATGATGATGAAATCAATAATAAAAAAAAATAAAATAAAAATTAAATAATAATTAAATCAGCGCTGTAGTTTATACGCTACAGCACGAAGCTGAGGCGAGTCCATTTTGGTTTTTCATTCTTTATGTAAGTTTCTTTTAAAATGTACCATTTCTTTTTATTCATGAAAAACCAAATAAATTGTTTCTTTCTTTCTTTCTTTCTTTCTTTCATATCTGATGGAGGGGGCACTTTTTAAATAACAGACGACGTAAAATTTGATGTCACTGTGTGAATTGGCTATTACGGTGCATGTGTGCGTGCGAGATAGTGAGATGTTCCCACTACGCGCCCACCTTTGCTCATCAACATAGAAAACTACCCTATTAACGGCGTGTGCGTATCTGTGTGTATGACATGCGTGCGTGCATACGTGTATATGTGTGTGTCGAGAGGGAAAAATAAAGAAAAGAGCTTTTACAATTATATTACAACATTTTAAAATTTTATTTTCTCTGTGTACATCATATTCATACGTTTAACACTCATTACAATGACACCAAGTCAAATGGCAATTGGCAAGAAAAAAACTTTTAATAAATATAACAAAATCAGTTCAGGTGGGATATAATATTATTGTCGAATGTACTAAGTAGTAAGTAATATTTAATAGCTATTGCAGGGTACCTACACACTACTGTACCTATGCGCTATGTGCTCGAATCGTAAAATAAGTACATTCGGTGCATTTCAATTACAATAAAACATGGTCTTTTATTCAACTTGTTTTAATACTAACATTGACTGAATTGTACTCTAACTATATGGATATATTATGTGTTGATCCCAACATAGAATTATACATAAAACATTGATATACTTTGGGCAATATATCTAGACACTGATAGTTTATATATTAAACACCAATTCTATGTATGTGTGTATTACTGCAAACTACAAAGTTATGATTGAAGGCACAGGGATGTGAAATGAGGTTTAGATGATATAGAATAGAAACAAATGAATTCTAATACAATGTTTACAGAATTAACTCATCAGAGCACACTAAGGTTACTTTATCCAAACAAATACATATTAAAATAAAAAAATATATTTTACACAGGCTAGTTTCAAAAATTGACCCAACAGTGTATAGGGAAATACTCAAAAATAGGTGACAAAATTGATATGCTTTAAAGTTTAGTTTTCATAAAATCGTTTATACATGGGGACTGCCTTTAACTATACATGAACAGTACAAACGAGGACATTGTTTAAATATTCTAATATGGGCATAGTGGTACAGTATTATGCTAAATTACTGATGCTGTCATATATAAATTAGGCCTTGAAATGGGGAATTATTAAGTAGCTAACAGGCCAGAATTTTTGGAACTGTTTCATCTGACTCATGCCAATTTGTAATCGTAAAAAATCGTATTTTAAATAAATACAATTATACACAAAATATAGGAACTGGATGTTAGGAAATTCCAAAGTTGCCATTCATATAAATTTAAATACATATAAACAAATTACATAATAAATAATTTATGACACAATTTTTAACTCCAAAATTCATTCTGGACGTAATCAGTGGATGAGCAATTTGTACACTACACTAATATCTACAAGACTGATTCGTAAAATTATTTAAATAAATTCAATCCAACTTTACAAGTAACAGACAATTATTGTAAAAAAGACTAAAAAACTGAAATAATTAAAATATATTAATAACAAAAGTGCCATTTGATATTCATAAAAGTAAAGATAAATGAGAGCTCTGATATATTTTATTATAATATGTAATACCAATTGAGACTGTTGTAAGACACTACTTTTGACATTTTGCTACAACTTAAACACTACTTTTAATTTAACTATTCCACATAGAGCATACAATGACTGGAGGCAGAAGTACCTAGTTCATTTAGTATGGGGAATTCTATTGAGAGCAGAGATTGGGCTGATCTGTACCGCCTCATGGTGCCATTTTTGCGTGAACGAATATATCGCCACTTGTGCCCCTCCTCAAATTCAAGCATTGGTGGAAAATCAAGGCGTCATAAATCGGGAAACCGTAAAGGGTCTTCCACATAGTTTTCTGGTATAACAAAGAGATCAGCAGGAATGTCATCACGAAAATCAAATTTCTGAAATGTGATTTTTGCTGTGACTGTAGGTAAAATTGGTATGTCAATCTTTACAGGAAATCCGCTAGGCAACTTCATTTCAACAAATTGTCGTAACTTTGCAAAGTGTTTGAATGGTGCTATCACTTCAAGTACATTTAACAGCATTTCAACACTGAGAGGGAAGTCATCACTCATGGCTATTGTGGCTCTAAAGTTTCTAGACGACTCTTTGTACACAAGATCTCTGCCTAGGCTAGGATAGAGTCCAGGTTCAGAAAGTATGTAAGTGTCCCAGTCTACATTACTTTCAGGTGGAGGATTCAGTGATGCTCGCCTTGTCGGTTCTCCATTTGTATCTAAACTATGTGCATTACCTTTGGTTAAACTTTCAATTATAGCTTTATTCTTTTGTAAGTCATCATTAGAGAGATGTTCCCTACGTTTCCTCGACTCTAAAACTAGTCCTGTAATGGTGTATATGTCACTCCTGTACAAGCCAGCCACTGTCTCCTTCCTGTCTTCACGAAATATCCAACCAGATTGAGCTCTCGCAAATGATATTTTCTTGGTGGACATTTGAGCTGCCATGATGTCACTAGACATTAGAATGTCTACCTCATCTTCTATTTCCGTTTCTGTTTCCTCATAGCGTACTTTTTGGTACACTTTAGCCTTGTTATCTAATACAGTGAGTGATTCACTAGGAACCTTATCTCCTTGAAAAATAAAAGATATATCTCCTCTTTCCCACTTCATATCTGAAAAATCCACTAAGGTTGTGTCCAATCTAATTCTAGAACCACATTTGTAGATTTTACATACATCTGATGGCAAAATCCTAGAGACTAGAGGTACCCATGAGTGAAAATCCCATTTGAGTTCCATGTAGAAGTCTTGTATATGGGTGAGAGCTCTTATTAAATCTGGTCTTCGGTGCTCCATCTGTTCCCGCGCTTGTTGTTTCAATTTGCGGACTAGTGAAGAGATGGTTTGTCGGTCTCCGTAGCTAATGGCCTCGGCGAGCGGCGACCAGCCGGCGAGGTTTTTCACCTTGACGGGCGCGCTGTGCGCAAGTAGCAGTTGTATACACTCCTTGCGGCCCAGCATCACAGCCAGGTGCAGTGCGGTGTTTCCATGTTTGTCTTTGCGAGCCACATCGTTGTTCCTTAACAACGATGACAGCTTGCGAACATCGCCCAGAAACACACATTCGTGCAAAGGATAAGAATCCTCTTCCACACAATTGTTAGAATTAGACATTTTGAACGTTACAACACTTCTAAATCATAACTGATAGTAAATAAACTGAACGCTGAACGGAACCAATTTTGATTAATCTAATCAATACGATAAGATAATAATTTCACAGGAAAATATCGCATATTTTGTTTAATTTTAATTGATATGGACGATAACATACAAGAACAGTTTTTCATATAAACATAATCATTTTGGAGATCTTACTTTATGTATCCGTATACACGAATAAAATTATTTATTTCTTGTGTGAAAAAATAAGCGTATCCTTAGCCATTGTCAATTTACAAATTGTTCCAATACTTCGAAATATAGGGTTGTTAGATCGAGTTTTTGACTTTTCCCCATATTCATATATTTCCCCTAAATTATAGGTGTTGCAACTTTATTTCCTCATCTATTTTCAAACAAGAATTAAACCAAATTGAAACATATGAATCTATATATATTTAAAAAATTGCTTAATGGATATCCCATTATTACTAAGGATTTTAAACAAACTGTCATTTTAAATGTAGCCAAAGTATCGAAGGTGTGGATATCATTTAAAATAATGTGTGTGACAAAATAAATTGATACAATACAATACAAAACTCTTTATTGACAACCATTTACAATGCAAGTAATTAAAACTAAAAAGCTGGTGCTAAATATGGAAGACAATGGGCGGTCATATTGCTAGAAGCAATCTCTTCCAGACAACCGTATACTGATATTGATATTAAATATTAGATGTTATTTAAAACTTCCGAAATTTAATCTTGACTTATGGACATTTTTTGCCTCCGTGGCGCAGCGTGCGAGTAGCCGGCTGTGAAGCGAGAGGCCGCGGGTTCGATCCCCGCACCAAGACAAGTGTTTGTATGATCCACAAATATTTGTTTCGGGGTCTGGGTGTTGTAAGACCAAAAGTCTCTCGTAGTTCCTGATACCCACGACACAAGACTCGTATCTTACTGTGGGGTCAGGACTATGTATGTGACTGTTGGGTGTATTTATTTCATGGGCCGTACTAGTACTCTATTGTATTCGATCTTCGCAGTAGAGTTGTTTGACTATCATCGTCCAATATCCATCGATGTCAAAAGTGAAAATATCAAATATCGAAATTTTAATTGAATCGTCAATGAAGACGTAATAAAATAATCTATACTTATAAAATAACATGTCCTGACTGATTCATCATCGCCGAGCGCAAACTATCAAGGCTACAAGCATGAAATTCGGACTGCATACTCATTTTGTTATGTAGGCACTCATTAAGAAAGGATTTTAGAAAATTCCACCCAAAAGGGGTCAAAATAGGGGATGATAATATGTATGAAAGTCCGTCATTTTGAAAGTTACATAAACAAAATTTTATATTTCGGTTATTGACGTAAAACAAATAAATACGTGTTTCAGGAATTTTGGAAATTTTATTTAATAATGAAATGGATGAAAAGGGGGTGAAAGTAAATGCGAAAGTGAGTTTGTTTGTTACGTTTTCACGCCTAAATCACTGAACCGATTTTTTTGAATTTACTACAGAGACAGATGGGACTCTGGAGACGGTTACAGGCTACTTTTATCCCACAAAATGCTGTTCACGCGGGCGAAGCCGCGAGCAAAAGCTAGTGAGAATTAAAAAGACCGTATCAATCAATATTATATGTCAGAAAATCAAATTACTCCACTGTCCAAAATAACTTCCCAATATCCCCTTGCTTATTATCTTTTCCCAAAAAATTCTCCACGTATTTAATTTCCTCAAATTTCGCCAACAATTTTGCCCAATATTGCGAAAAATACCCCAATCTACAACCGTGTCCAAACCTACACAGAGTATGATACTATGACATGCAGCCTAAGTACTTTTCGTTCTTTTTACACTATAGTCCTTCAAATTAGCGTATCCTGTTGTCATTTACAATAATGCTAGAAATATGAAACAACTTACCAGTACTTAGTATAGAAACTAAAAGCCGAATGAGCGTGAAATCGAGTATTATAATTATTTTTTTATACCTTAGTGATGCGTACATTTTTTGTTTTTCAAAAATGTACTCAGTGTACTGTGTCAGAGTTGCAGAAAAAATTGCAGAAATTGAATAATCGAAATGTTATAGCCAAACTTCAAAACCGACTTACCAAAAAATAATACTGAAAATCAATTATATAAGTATCTGTCTTAATTAGTAAGGTGGTTTTGGTCTAAAAAATGATTAAAGAATCTATATGTACTCTTAGGCATTCTAAGGGACATATATATTAAAGAAACTTTTTCTTTTGACTATGCAGTGTTATTTTCTTCAAGTTAACAAAACATATTTATTTCAGTGTGGCAATCATGATAGTATTCAATTTTATAATAACCCCAACAGATGGCGTTTACAATATTGTTTTGATTCGATTCACTTTGATTTTGAAGCGCAGAAAAATCTTGGGATTCGCGAAGAAGTGAGATAAAACGCGTTAAAATTCTTTGCCTACAATTATTGTATTGCTAAACATTGGTAAAAGAAATCGGACTATTGTGTGCATCGATAAACAAAGTGATGTTTGGTTCGGTCAGATGGAAAAGCATTTCTCATGTCGGAATCTTTAATTTTATTGATAAGATTATGTATTGATTGAGGATTTTGTTTGGATTCGTTCTCTAGAAGACGGTTTATAAAAATCTAAAGAGCGATTAGCGTTATCAGGATTTCATTGTTTGATTTGGTGTTGTGACTTGCGGTGTTGTACTTTTCAAAAATAAAAATAAAAACATCGGTCTTCGGAAATTATCAATAGTGATCGTCAGTAGAAGAATTAAAGTATGTAAGTATTTGTAGTTTATTATTGATATACTACCCACATGTTCAATATCTTATTTATTATATTCTACGTAGAAAATAAGATTTATTGTGTACAGGCTGCTTGCTAGTTACACGATGGAAGTTGGAAATATTATTATGAAATCGTATTATTTTATTTGCACGACGCTCTTATAAAGGGATTTTACAGTAACTGGAAAGGAGTCTCATATTGTCAAATGAATATTCTTGAAAACAAAGCGAAATCACGTACTGTTTGTACTCAGCGACGTCAATTAGTTTTAGTAGTCTTTTGCCATTTCTTATAACTATTTCTCCGAGACATTAATAATTAACCTTATCTTTGTAGCCAGTTACTGAGCGTAAAGCACTTTGTGTGCTCAGTAACAGGGTCTAAGGTATTAGCTGGATCTGAATGTGGAAATTGTTTTCTTAATGACACTATTGAAAGTTAAAAGATGTTTCTGTGTCCAGCAGTAAATACTGATTACCTAAGCTTATAAAAAGAGTAGGTATTAATTTGCTTTATCAATTCTAAATCGATACAACATATGGCAACAAACATAGTAAATACTAGAAACTTTTTCAAGTGGTAGAGCCATGCTGTGTACAGTTTTGTCTACATGAACAGGTTGGCTCGACCGGGTCATTATCATTGTCTCACAGAAAATGGATGTAAAGAAGCTGTTAGCTGCTGTGTATAGTATGGAGAGTGAGTTATCCAGAGGCCCAAATCCCACTCTCCTTCCGAATCCCTAATTATCCCTTTTGTTTAAGATCAACAATGCACCCATGATTCTTCTAGCATTGTGAGCGTACATGGGCAGTGACAATCATTTATCATCCGGTGACCCATTTGCTTGTTTGCCGGTCTATGTAATTGAAAAAAAATCAAACTTCAATCAATTAATAATCCAGACATTGACTTAGTGTAACATGAACCAATATAAAACTGAAAGAGAAATTCTTTGCAGAGCTACAATGAGTAATTGAGTATGTTATTTATTTACAGCAGAGATATTATATCTGTTTCCCATAACATATTATGTATATGTACATGAAGAATATTTATGATAAAACCAAATTAGTAAATTGTTCTTTGTTACTTTCATGAAGTCCTAAGACACACACTGCTGCACTCAGAGATGTCAATTGACTTTAATGATAAGTTAGTAATATTTTAGAAATCGGTTATTTCACAAAAGCATTAAGATTGTTAATGCACTCAGTAACTGAACATAAAGTATTTTATGTACTTGGTAGTGTAGCTAGAGCACAAGCTATAAGTATGGAAATTGTTCTCCCACCTGCTCTTGTTCTGCTGACAGTGGGGTTGATGCAACATGCTTTTTAACACATGTTACAGAAAGATTTGGTTGTAGTTTTTATGACTAGTCAGGCACCTGCCTGATGTCAACCCCTCTGGGGAAAAGTAATCAAAGCACTGCAAAGTGACTGCACTACACCTGATGGTAAGAGTAGTGCAGTCCAAAACTAGCAGCCACCAATAAGCAATGAGTTTACCAGTGGTCACTAGAATTATGCCAGGTTGTATAAATGCTTCTTCCCTCTAAATAACAAATAAACTTGTTTACATCATAATATAAACAGATTTGGCCTTATCTCAGCATAAACTAAAGGTTATCTGTGGGATACATTATCAGTATGTGTTTTCTCTTCAATGTGGACAGTATATTAGTTTAAAAAATAAAAAGTCAGTGATATCATTGTGCTACATTCACAAAAT
Organism: Amorpha juglandis; assembly: GCA_949126905.1. Lineage (NCBI taxonomy): Eukaryota > Metazoa > Arthropoda > Insecta > Lepidoptera > Sphingidae > Amorpha > Amorpha juglandis. Next base: position 6,740,342 of record OX421368.1, read on the forward strand.
TACATGTAAGTGTGTGTGTGAATTTATGCCTTTTCCTCATTATTGGGGATGTGGAATATGTGATCTAATTTTATAAGATAATAAGGTGCTTCCTTATTGTTATTTTTAACTGACTTCAAAAAGGAGAAGCCTCTTTATTTGTCTCATTGAAATAAAACTAATTTAAATGGATTTTATCACGGTTTTTTATTTTAATTATGGTCCCGACGTTACGAAAGCTTTTCATGATAAAATCCATTTAAATTAGTTTTATTTCAATGAGTAACATTCGCGTAAACGTAAGAAATTATTATTCTTAATTTGTCTATTTATTTATGTCGATTCTGCTGATTATTTTTGTATCTGATAGATCTTAAGCTGAGAATGGAACAGTTATTTTTATTAAGATCTGATGACGGAGTACCTACAAGGGAAAATTAGAACTCCTCAATGAATATCAGCAAATACTTCAGAATTTGGGTTTTGAAGTCGGATTTAGACTTTTTTAACCTTGGGTATTTGTTATGTTACAGTGCAATGTCTTTTTTAATTGCTTGCATGAAACGAGCAGCTCGCTCGCCCGATGGTAAGAGCCACGCCTGGCTATTGACAGTAACACCACATATAATTTTTACAAAGCATAGCATCACACTGCACTGTTCTCTTCACCCCGAGACATAAGATGTTAGGTTGCATAATTTCACTAACTTCAATGCCTTTTAAACCGAAACACTACACTATGGTGGCAGGAATGCACCAAACAATAATACTAAGCCAGACGGTGTCTCGCATATGAGGGATGTATCACATAGACTTATTTATGATATATTAGAGCTTAGAAGTTTCCATCTCCGCCATTTTACGTGTGGTCTTATTCCTGAATGGATTTCACATAGTGGGTCCTAAAAAATTAATCTTCATGGGCATAATAACGTATCATGAACTGATTTAATGAATCATTACACAAACAGAAAAACATACTTCTATCTATAGATATTTCTATATTAGTGAATAGTCAAAACAAATTTTGTTCAAGCAAAATGCTTTCTATTTCTAATATCTTTATTATTTTATAAGAACCAGTTTTTCATTTGTTTCTACCATGTCTAGTTTTTATGTTTTAATACCTACCTACTATCTATATTATTAATACTGCACTTTTTATGCCGATTAATCTTCTTTTTCTTTTAAAAACAGGTGGCTCCACCGTTGTATCGGTGAGTTCGCAAATGTCGAGTGATATTTTCCCGTTTAATCAATGTACACTATGAGTGATGTAGACTTCCGGCCCGAAGTTACCTATTCGATCTATGCCTATAATAAGTAAAGATCTAAGTTTGTAATAATTATGCCTATCAAATTTTCATTTTTTTTCTTGACATTCTTGACTGGTAGAGACTAACTTCTTAGACTCCGTGAAGAAATGTCACGCCCTTATCGGAAATATTAATATGAGAAATATTTCGTTTTCCTGTGCGCCAAAACGTATTTATTGTGTGAGTTCCTCACATCTCTTGCATAACATGTATAAATAAGCATAACACTTATACTGCTCGGGTCCAAAAGATCACGAGAATTGCCTTTCAGAATGTACATGAGTTGAACATAGTAGAGACCATTCGCAGAATTATTTGCTAAAAAAGGGAAAAGGGTACCATTTGAAAGTAAAATCGATCTACATCCGCAGGAGCCAAATCCCCCCTCACCTTACCAATCTCTGAATTATCCCTTTTTATTTATTTTATTTATTTATTTATAATTCTTTATTGTACAATGGAAATAAAAAAAAACATGTAAAATAGTCAACGAAATCAAAGTACAATTGGCGGCCTTATCGCTCAAGGCAATCTCTTCCAGGCAACCATGGGATGGAGATAAAAGAAGGAGTCAGAAAGGGTAGGGTACATAAAAGAAAAACTACACATATATATATGTTATATACATTAATTTAAATAACATATACTAAATAGATAGCTAATATAATATACATAATACATATTATATACATAAATACATTAATAATGAAATTTTAGGCACAACACACATACAAACAGCTAGTGAGAGAGATAATGATCCTTGACCATTTTTTTAAAGATAGGCAGTGATTTGGCTCTTTTTATCGCGACCGGCAATGCATTCCACAACCGAGTAGCCTGTACAGCGAAGGATTTGTCCATGAAGGAAGTAGAATGCGCCGGCATTTTCAGTGTCATGTTCTCTGATGATCTCAGGGATTTATCGTGCGTATCATCAAGAAATTGGAAGCGAGATTTGAGATAGCAGGGTGTAAGAGGAAAGAAAAGGATATTGTAGAGAAGAGAGAGAATATGAGCATTCCGGCGAAGTCGTATGGGTAACCACTTGAGCTTAGCACGAAACTCGGAAACATGATCATATTTGCGTAGTCCAAATATAAATCTGATACAAAAATTTTGAAGTCGCTCAAGTTTATCTAGTTGTTGTTCAGTAAGATCAAGATAGCTGGCGTCTGCATAATCAAGGATGGGAAGGAGAAGGGATTGTGCAAGCGAAATCTTAGTGGAAATAGGTAAAAAGTTACGTAATCTACGCAGAAACCCAGCTGAAGCAAACAGTTTGCGGCTCAGTTCTTTAAGCTGCGGTTCCCAGGTAAGAGACTTATCCATGTATAGTCCAAGGTTTTTGACAGTATCACTGTAGGGAATCATAGTACCCCCACAGGAGACCATCGGTATGTGAGAGAAGTCTAGTTTGGAAGTCATTCTAGGGCTACCAATGAGAATGACCTGGGTTTTAGAAGGATTGATCCTTAGTCCATACGCCTTGCTCCACTCGCAAATGAGACCCAAGTCTAAGTTAATCTTGCGAACAGCCTCCGTCACCTTGTCTACTGGCGCTTGAGAGTATATTTGAAGATCATCTGCGTAAAGGTGGTAGGAAGACTGAAGTTGGTGGGAAATAGAGTTAATGAAAACTGCGAAGAGAAGAGGAGATAAAACGCCGCCCTGTGGCACTCCGGCAGACGTGGCGCAGTAGGAGGAATATTTGTCGTCGATGCAAATCCGCTGCCGGCGTCCAAACAGGTAACTTCGAAACCACTCAATTGCCGTTGGAGATATGTTAAGAGTGCGAAGTATACTGAGCAACACGTCAAAATCAACGGTATTGAAAGCATTGCTGAAATCCAGCAGAGCTAGGACCGTCAGCTTGCCTTCTTCCATACCGGATCTGATATCATCCGTAATATGAACCAGGGTGGTGGTCGTGCTATGACCAGGACGGAAACCGGATTGGAAAGGATTTAGGAGTTGATTTTGAAAGAGAAATTGACTAAGTTGGGAATGGACTAAGCGTTCAAGAACTTTGGAAAGGAATGGCAAGATCGAGATGGGACGAAAATCGGTAAAGGATGAAGGGTTGGATTTTTTCGGGATGGGAATAATTTTAGCTTCTTTCCAAACAGTAGGAAACGACCCACAGGTGATGGAGTGATTAAGGATATGGGAAATAATGGGAAGGATTTCGTCAAGGATAGGAAGGATCATATTACGGCCGACACAGTCGCTTCCAACTGCATTGGATGATATCGCTAAGATGCTCCTCTTAACATCACAATCAGCAAATGGTTTGAAGAGTAACGGGGAACAATCAGGAGTCTGACAGGAAGAAAGATGCTTTATTGTGTTTTTTTTAATGGTCTGATCAAATTCAGAAGGAGAGGAGAAATGTTTGTTTAAGGAATCTAGATCAATAGTTTTCGGAAAAGAATCTTGTCGAGATTTTCCAACTCCCAAAGATTTAAGAAATTTCCAGACTTTGCTAGGATCTCCGTTTTCGACTGAACTGTGAATATGTCGGCGTTGAGCATACCTACACACCTTACCGCAGTGATTTCGAATGGCAACGTATTTATCCCAGTTGGTATCACTTGGTCGACGTTTATATTTGGACATTGCCACAGCCTTTCTAAAAAGAAGGGCTTTAATGTCGTCAGTAAGCCAAGGCGACGGCAGATGTTTTACCCTGATCGCCCGGACTGGAGCGTGCTGATCGTAAAGTTGAGTCAGTTTAAGGTTGAAAATGTTGACCTTATCGTCAACCGAATCAACATCGACAAGCGAACTCCAGTCAATGACAGCAGCATCTCCGCGCAGATCACAAACATTCATACCTCGAAAATTTCGCTGTAGGAGTATTTTGGGTGAGGCTTTAGGTGGACGAATACGGTAGGATAGGAACAATAGATCATGGTAAGAAAAAGCTTCAGCTGCACATTGACCATGTTTAGCAACCAGATCTGAGGAGGAAACAAAGATAAGATCGAGAAGAGAAGGAGTGCTGTTAGGAAAATGGTGAGTGGCAGAGAGTGGGAGAATAGTGAGGTTACAGGATTGAACTGTGTTCTGAAGACAGGAAGAACGAGAGTCGTTCTTAAGGAGACAGGTATTAAAGTCACCCATGATTATGCTTTGACTGTATGAAGGGACTAAGTTTTCAAGAAGTATCTCAAGAGAAGAAAAGAAGTTGATTCGAAGCGAAGGACAGTAGTAGACACCTAGAAGAATTTTTGTGCGAGAAAGTTCAACTTCCAAAAAAAGATGTTCACCAGCATTTGCGGACGGGGGCTGCGAGGACACACTTATAACTGAGTATGGAAAGTGGGCTCGAAGGTAAATGGCGACTCCGCCTCCTCCGCCCGCAGAGCGATCATTCCTGATGAGGTTAAAGCCAGGAAGAGAATATGAGGAAGAAGACAGGCAAGGTTTCAACCAAGACTCAGATACGAGGATAGCATGTATATTACTACAGTCAAATGTAGCCAGCATATCAGGGAAATGAGCCGGAATACTTTGAGCATTAATATGAACGACGTTAAAATTCCTAGGAACATCAGAGAAGTGCGATGAAATCGATTCAGAAAGTGAAGGCAGGCTGATAAAACTCTCATCACCACTTAGTGAGAGAAAATCCTCACTATCACTGCTGTCATTGTGCAACGACATTGTAAAAATACAAATATAATAAATAGAAAATAAATAAATTCTATAAAATTAATTGAAAAAAAAATTGATAAGGTCAATATAATAAATAAAAATAATATATAAAATGATTAAGATATAAAAATAATAATATTTAAACGTCCATCTGCCGGTTGCCATAACAATCACAATTATGTAGTATAGTGCAATATTTAGTCCAGGCAACACTTAACTGGAAACGTAAGTTGTATTAAGCTAAACAATAATGTGTTAGGTACGGAACGTAAGATAATTTGACATTGACAGCTAAAAAATTTGTTGACAAAAGTTATAGTTAGAACATATAATAGAAAACATTATTGATTATAGCAATAGAAAGAAAAGAAAAGTGAAGAAAAACAGGATTAGTCTACAGTAAATGTTACCTGGCCAAAAATAAGGCAAAGGAAGAAATCACTTTTTGGATGTTGCGGCTCGTCGGGTCTTCGAAGTTGCTGTCGCTTTTGCAGCAATAATCGGCCTTGCGGTGTCCACAGGAACTCCGTTTAGCTGCTTCAGCGACGCCACACGATGCCGATCTCCAGAACTCAAGACATAGACGAAGCCATCTCGAGTCCAGCACTTCGTGACGCCGAATTTTTCGCGTGCCGCCATGAAGACATCGTGCCTCGTCTTGGTTAGAAACTCCGACAGAGTAATGCCGGAGCCCTTCAGCTTGGTCTTGCTGGCCCATAGTTGGTTACGCGTGGCTATATTTTGCAGCTTAACAACAATGGGCCTGGGTTTCTTAGTGGACGAAGATCTACCCATCCGATGACATCTCTGTATATCACTGGCATTAAAATCGTCGCATTGGAACTTTTGCCTTACAATACCAACGACCAGCTGAGCAGTATCCTCCTCCTGAGTCTCAGCAACACCATGAAGCAACAACATTTTGCGGCGCTTCTGCATTTCCATCACATCCACCGTGTGAGCCAATGCTTCAATCTGCTGCTGCAACAAGCTGAGTGCCTTAGTGATGAACGCTCGATATGCCGCAAATTCTGAAGCCAAACTGGATGTGCCACCCGATGAACTTGCAGTATTCTGCAGCTCCGTTTCGAATGCTGCCATTCGCTTGTGGAACTCATCTTTCATGTCATCCACAGTGGTTCTTAGTGCAGACTCCATTATAAAGCAGAAAGAGTGAAAGTGAAGTGATGAGAAGAATAGGTGAAAAGTGATGAAAGTAGTGAAAATAAAGGAGAGAAAATATTAGACACGGCAGGTAGACAGCATAGACAGCATTTTATAGCATAGACGGGCAAGTGGGTCACTTGATAGTAAGTGATCTCCACCGCCCATGTATGCCCACATTACTAGAGGATTCATAGGCGCGTTGCCGACCTTAAAAAGAAGACCTTAATTTAACGAATATTTTAATAAGACAAGGTGGTAGGTCTATCGTATGTGAGACGCCGTCTGGGTTGGTACCACCGCTTTGTCTATTTCTGCCGCCAAGCAACAGTGTGTAAGCACTGTTGTGTTTCGGTTTGAACGACATTGAAGCCAGTGAAGTTACTCGGCATTATGAGACTTAACATCTTATGTCTCGATCTGACGAGCGCAGTTCAGTGCCATGCAGTGTTTTGTAATTCAAAGTTCTGTGTGGTGTTGTATCTGTTCATGGGCAGGCGTGGCGTTACCATCAGTCGAGCGCCTTGCTCGTCTCGTCATTCAATCAAATAAAGAAAGAAGTTAAAGGTAATTTTAGCCCTTGAAGAAATGATTGACACTTAATCCTCGGTAGCTGGCTGCCTGGACCACTGATGAAAAATATGTTGCTTCATAAAAATAAAACGAACATTATGCACTTGTATTCAACACTTATAATTTTATTTCATTTCGCCTCAACATACTTGTATTGTGTTTATTGTTATCGGCCAACAGTCAACACACCATCCTGTTTTCACAATTGATTAGGTCGAGATAAATAATGCCATTCGCATTGTATGTAACATTGCGTATGTAACAGGTAATTCAATACTTTTGTTTGGACGTTGTTGGTAATAAAGTAAAAAGTTATATATTGTTATAGATTCGCATTCGATTATGGAGTCCTGTAATCCCACTCTGAATATAACGTTTTTTTTCGGAATAACCACTCAGTCATCGAACTACGTTGAATTCGAACCGAGGACTTCACGTTTCATAATGAAACGCAAGAATTCGCTGAATGGCAAATATCTTTTAATTTTGTACTGACCCTTTGTAATGAACTCTATTACAATGAGGTTTAGTGGTAACTCTGTTACATAATCATAACATCTTCTGTATACATACATACATAAGCTTACGCCCTTATCCGCGCAGGGGTGGGCAGTGGTGCAACTATTATGCATCCACTATTCGCCCAACATATTTTTTTGTATTGTTCTTCAAAATTGTGTTCAATGCAACAGTGATGGAAGTTTTATGATGTTTCAGTGATGGATATTTAACTCCGACTTCATCTCCTTAGGAGTGATGTTTCCTTCGAGTGTAAGTGGGACTGCCCGGCGAGTAAACCCTGTCCATTAAGGGTTATGGGGGACTGGAGAACCTTAGACAATAGCCGTAATTTTGGTTAGTTCGACGGGGTTTTTACCAGAAGTAAGTTGCAGCTGGCTGTCATGCATTACAATACGTTAGTACTTAAAGTAATACAATTCATGTGTAGCGAACCGATTATGCAACACAATATACCTAATGTCTTAGTTGGAAATAACGGTAAGTTGCTTTTAAAATTGAACTATGCTATACAATAAAAAAAAAAAGGATTCGTCATCTTTGTTCTTGTTTATAATAAAATATAACACACAGAAATCAACTTGGCACCTCAGTGGAATGCGCGTACCCTCCCACCACACCCCACCGCCTACCGCTCTCGCCCTCGACGCGTCATTACGGTCAGTAAATTAAATACTACCGTTACGCACGCGCCTCCTTCGTGTTTTTTTATGGATATAGAACTGTTACCAAAAAATATACATACCTGGATATCTGAGACACTGGGTAAGTGGAATACCTCTATAAGTGAAACAACATTGCAGGTCCTTTGATGTCTCACTTAACCAGGTTTCACTGTACCTACATTTAACCCCCTTATTGATAAACGCTGAATAGGTATCTATTGATAAATTATTATATGTTTAGCGTCAGTCACACATTTGTCATCTGTCAGAGTGAGAATGAGACAAAACATATTTTAGTAACCAATTTAGTAGGTACGCACGCGCACCCGCGCCCGTGAACTTCGCTTTAAAACGTGCCCATCCACATTCGCAGTCAATAACTTGTATCGATGGGTCTTATAAGGGTACTTGAATTTTTTATGCAGTTAGTACATTCCTATGACGTCATTACACCGAGGTGCCTAGTTAACTTCTGCGTGTTATAATTAAAAATATATTACAAACAGTTATCTAACTATATACTACAGGACAGCTAATTTAGATTTTTCTTATTTTTCAACATTTAATAACGTTAGTATCGAAAATGTGCACTTTAATGAAACGGTGACCATTTCATAATTCACAGTTAGCACTTCAAAATAATGTTAGTGACAGTCCTCAAGATGCTACTATATCATAAGTACTGATCTATTTACGCAACATTGTTTATAATTCATGTTTTTATATACCGATAATAGCTAGTATAAACATTGATTGGACAAAGGTGTGACCAGGTCGTGCATATTAGTTTTGTGTTTAAATAATATGTAAGTACCGATAGGTTAAGTTGTCTGTGGTACCGATGCAGTAATCGACCGGTTTGCTTCCTATGAAATCCATTGCAACAATTCTTAGACCCAGGTCCACGATTATTTTAGTATCTTAATAAAAACCAAAATTTTAACTTCACTGCACCGGTCGCAACCAGATTGGATAGAACGGAAGGATATTATGGTTAAATGCCTATAGATTATTATCCGTATCCATAACCCGAGGTTAGGATTAAAGGTTAATTTTAAATGCAGATCACACAGTAGTGTACGGATCAATCCCCCAAATGAGCTAATAAGATTACAGTTTGAAAGTCACGTGTAAAAATTACTTCGTTTTATTTATTAATTTCCGGGATCGATATGAAAATGCGGATTGAGTTTCCTAGCTCGTCCCGTTCGTTGTATGGACTGTGAAGAAGTCGTTAGGAAGGCAAGTAGCAATCCAGATATACAAGGTTCCCCCCGGACCTTACCGCTTGCGCTGAAGTACGCTGCCGCTGGATTTTCACTCCCATTGCTGCCGTAGGATAATTGTTTGAGAGCCCGATCAGGCAATCACTCGGATGTAAGCTGAGTCCGGCATACCATCTGTCGAGCCTTGGAGTTGGAAAAGTATCCGTAAAGAGGATTTTCCTCTCGCCAATAAAAGGCTAATATGATGATAAATGGGCAAGTTCATGTGTCTCGTCGTTGTATAATATCTATGTTCCTTACACATCATCAGGTGTACCAGATACAGGTGCATGAGTGTAGTCATTTTGCTGTTCAGTAATAAAAAATACTTATTTGTTTTTTATATGGATGTTTTTGTCTTCACTAGAGAGCATTCTGGTGTTTAGTCGTATATTATATATAAAGTGTGATATATTTACATTGTCGGTTAATTGTAGTGTAATTCAAGCGCTGGCGTGCACACTCAACTTATGCAGCTTCATTTAATTAGGGCACATACTACAAATACCACACGTGCCCGTCGGATATAATTGTTGACATGTCCTAGTGGTGTGCACGGTGACCTCTAATGACCTTATGCTGCAAAATGTGTCGAATGGCATACATGTACCTACAGGATGACATCAGCTGGTCCACTTGGCTGATTTGCTGTATATATTTAACACCGTAATTTAGAATATCATATTTATCTTTGAAATAAAATTAATTTAAACGGATTTTATCGCGGTTGATTATTAATTTTGATCCCGATATTTCGGAGATTCAGTCACCCCCAATCAGTGCACCCTGTGACCACGAAGGCTGAAAGTCTGATCAAAATTAATAAAGAACCGCGATAAAATCCTTTTAAATTAGTTTTATTTCAATGAGTAATATTCGCGTAAACGTAAGAAATCATTATAAGAAATCATGTTATGTATCTACCTGCTTCTCTAATCATTGCTATTTTAATATATCCATATTATAAATAGACAGTTACATTCATTGATTTAACGTGGATCGCCAGCCAAGCGTCAAATTTATTCTAAAAATTCTTGTTTGTGAACACCTTCTTCACAGAGATGATCCGACTATAGCTGTAAGGTCTATAAGTAAAATGTATATTCAGATAATAATATGCGTCCAAACAAAACGGGTAAACACTGAGTTCAACTGTTCAATAAATCAAAACTCTAAAAATGTATTTATTGTAGCGTAATTTTAGGCATATTTTTCTATTTAATATAAAATTCACATAATATTTGTGTTTATTTTTATATCGAGAATTGTAAGAAACTTTTTATTAAAAATGTTATTTCAATGATAGCTGGTGGCTGGCTACCGGATAGCGACCCCGTACACTCGCCGTAGTGTCTCGTACAGGCGAATGACATTCTGTGGTCAGTCAGTGTATATCCAGTAACTTTTGGCCGGCATAATTCTGCCGACCATCTATGATCGAAGCTCTGGACAGTCGAAATTATATTTGGACTGTATTGTACATAACATCAGGTACCATGTAGTCACTTTGCCGTGTCAGCACGAGTCACTTATGTATTTTTCACCATGCTCGCATTTTTTTTTTGTTTTGTATACGTTTAATGTTTTTAGAGTGGTAGAGCCACGCTGTAGACAGTTTTATCTACAGCATGAATGGGCTGGCTCAACCGGATCGTTACCACTGTCTCACAGAAAACCGACGTAAAGTAGTGGCTTGCTGCTGCGTTTCGTACGGTGAGTGAGATAACCGGAAGCCCAAATCCCCTCCCCTTCCCAATCCCTAATTATCCCTTTCCTTTAAGGTCGGCAACGCGCCCATGACTCTTCTGGTGGTGGGCGTACATGGGTGGTGGAGATCACTTACCATCAGGTGACCCACTTGCTCGTTTGCCGGCCTATGGTATAAAAAAAAAACAACGTGACTTTTTTGTTCGGTTTGTTATGGTTCTGGAAAAGTTCCCAGGTGAAATATATGAGAGACAACCATACTTCAACTGTAAATAAAGTACTGAATAAATTTTTCGTCACTATATAACCAATTCGGAATTTTGAACGTCTACAACAACAAGTCCATATTCACACCAAATATTTATTTTATTGAGACGATGGCTCATAGTTATATAACATCATGCTATGACCCACGCGAGCAGAGCAGTAGCATGCAAGCGGGTGAAACCGCGAGGGAGTTATTGAAACTAATAATTAATGTAAATTAATTACTGCCTCATTTTATAATTAGTTTTGGTGATCTATTCGCAGAAAGTGTTTATCTTCGTGTTAGTGTTTTGCATAATACTAATCTATTGTTTAAATGATAAATCGGTATGTTGCTAATTAGAATGTTCTATGACAGTCATAAAAAGAACATAACTTTAATATGATCTTATTGTCTCAAAATATTTAAATTGTAAATATATGCACTAAAGAAAAATGACTAAGTTTTAGGAAGGATATTAATAGACTATTATATTGCTACGTATTCATTAAAGACAATGCGCAAATACTTAAACAATTTTGGAATATACTGAATGATTCATCGCTACAAATAAGAAATGCAGTGCATGTGCCGCCGTGATCGTTCCGACATAACAAGTTTTACTAAGAATTGTTAGCTATACATATACTATCTGATATGAATAATTATAGTATTGTACAGGTAGACGAGCTCGCAAGACAGAAACAGTTGGCGGGTTTTGTCGCATGTGACTATAGTTTCCGATAATCACGTGGTTCCGAGAATATCCGACTACATGTTAAAAAGTTTCATGTACATATATAGAGGTAACTATGATGATAAATCGAAAAAACGAATCCCAGATATAGGGGTTTGCTTCATCCTACTAACAGGGGTAATTCAGTACCAAAGTGTTGGCACCTCAGCATGAGTTCCAGTTATGAAGGTTTCTCACTTATCCTGGTCCCACCCAACCAAGTTTCACTGTAATAAGTACTGTGGCGTGGGAGCATTGCTTGTATTAACTATCGTTTGTGTGGTTATATAAATTCGCCTGCATGCTACCGACCGTCTTACGAGTAGGATTACTTATAAATCAATCGATAAGAGAATTAGATCAATAAGCAAGTGCTTGAAGTTAGATGTCGGTGGAGTTTGCGGACCACCAAATACTCGACATCAAGGAAAGGTGAGATTGATCTTGTGAGTTAATATGTGCTTTTTACTAACTGGGCGCAATTACCATACATTGTTTATTATTATAAGTAACATATTTAGCCACCAAGTCCATAGCAATGTTAGGGCACAGCCAATCCGCTGCACAAGCATTTTTAGTCGAAGCATTTGAATAAGAACTTTATCTGAGTATTAAATTAATCATCAATGTTCATGTTCTCACTCCTCAGATAGTGCATTCAATTTGCAGCTGACAAAACCAACATCATCATTATCATCATCAGCCACAGGACGTTCACTGCTGAACATAGGCCTCCCCCAAAGATTTCCAGACCGACCTGTTGGAAGCGGTCTGCATCCAGCGACTTCCTGCGACCTTTATCAGGTCGTCTGTCCACCTTGTCCCTCCGGCCAACGCTGCGCTTGCCAGTACGTGGCCTCAAAAAAAAAACAAAAGCAACAATATTGTTTAATAGGTCTTGTTGCGCATCAAGTTTGTTCAGTAGAAATTTAGCTGGTATGAGTTATAATAGTTCACAGAAAAGCTATGTGGAGTGGTAGTTTGGCTATTGCGTTTCATACGGTTAGTGGTAACGCAGGAGGCTCAAATTAACTTCGTTCCCTCCCAATTCTTTAGGTCAGCACCGCGCTAGCCTGTGATGGTCACTTATCATCATTTGACTCACTCGCCTTAGAAGTTTGAAAACCGGTAAATTACAAGATGGACTTGCGCATCAAGGGTCCCGTACACCTTACACACGCTTCTGCAATTTTGCATTTTTGTTATTTTTAAGGGTATCCAGCCTAAGAACATATTCAGTGAAAATATTATAAAGTAGTAAAGATAAAGGGATCATATTCAAAAAAAGACCTACGGCTAAGTTTCTTTCTAAGTCTCGGCTTAAAAGTTTCTTGGTGCTTCTTCTCAGACCAGTGGGCATTGCCGAGGCACCGGTAGAGACATTTCAATGTAATTTATTTATTATTGACGTGTAGAACAGCTCTTTGTGGCCTACTTACAAAATAAAAGTATTGTTTTTGATTTTGTTAGACGGGAGTAGGTTTAGTAATAGGGTCCTGTTTACCCTTTAGATATTGAACTCTAACAAGCACGAGACTAATGACATTTTTCCAGTTTTGGAACTGAGCAACCTTGATCTTCGCTTATAATTTGGTACATGATATCTAGTTGCAAGTATGTAGAATTGTGCTGAGTATGTATTGCTGGTTGTACATGTCGCGTTACATCTGAACTGACTTTTCCTTAATACACTTTAGATTTTTGCAATTTGACGTAGGCATACCCACTTAACATGTTTACTCAAGTATAATACAAAATCGTACATTTGAATGTTATGATTTGATGTTTTTTTGTGATGTCATTTAGTGCCGGTTAGTATTTTAGGATCTTTAAGTATAGAAAATCTTTGTTTACTGTTATTAAAATATAGTAATAATCGTATCTGACGTATCTGAAAAATAATCGATTTCAAGTATTGTCTTCTTGTCAATTTTTTTATAGTATAGATCGGTAGCCGAGTTAATGAGTCACCTGATGGTAAGTGATATCCACTGCCCATGTACGCCGAGAATACTAAAAGAACAATAGGCGCATTGCCGACCTTAAAGTAAGGAGATAACTAAAGGATTGGAAGGCGAGGTGAATTTGGGCCTCCTGATATCTCACTCACACGAAACACAGCAGCAAGTCGCTGCTTTGCGTTGGATTACTGTGACAGTGGTAACGACCCCGCCGAGCCGGCGCATTTATGCTGTAGAAAATCTGTCTACAGAGTGGTTGCACTCAAGATAAAACTAATAGACGATTAGTGCCACGGTAACAAATTCCGTAAACGATTTGAAAAACCAATGAAAATAAAACAAAACAAATGCTACTCGTAAGAGTCGTTTATACTCGTTACATCATGCTATTATGTTTAGTATGATCTAAGACGTAAATGTTACGGAAGTGGGACACATAATAGTGCATATATTACGAATTGTTATTTAAATATTATACGGGTTTTACCACAATATTTTATGTAATCTTAAAAATAGAATAAAAATATAAGAAAATAATATATTTGTTGAACATTTTGAAAGTGGCGCGGCGCAGTATGACATCTTATTAATCCATTGAAATGTTACATTTGGGGTTGCGTTTCTTAGAGGAGTCAATTTTATTTTTTTGATGTGTAGGGGGGGTAAGTGTAAAGCTAAAATCAAGTTTGTGGGGTCGCCACCCTTGTCCCACGGCCGCCATCTTGAAAATAGGGGTTGAAACGGTTTTTACGATATATCTCTTAAACTATTTATCTGATAAAAAAAATTGTTAACGTTTTTTGTTGCTAATTAAATTCTCTATAACTTTGGTCCAGTAACTTTTTGTCGTAAAACTATAAATAAAAAAGTTATAAGTGAAAATGTAATAAAGAAAAAAATAAAGATGATAATTCTCTTGACAGCCTAAGATACAAACAATTCGCCAAGGCAGTGACAAAAAGTACATTTAATTTATCTTCACTTCCTCCAACACAAGACACAGCTCGCTTTCATACTTTCCGAGTCTACCATCAGGTCCAGTCGTGGCTTGGTAATAATAATGATCCTGAAGACTGGGGCTGGAAAAAATGTGGAAAATTATTGATGCCAGTGCAGAGCTCTAAACCTCCAGCACCCCCTGAGCTTCTTAAATTGATCTTTTGTAAATGCAAAGGAAACTGTGGAGCGATGTGTGGATGTCGAAAAGCAGGGCTAAAATGTTCCGCAGTGTGCTTCCATTGTTCTGGAGAACTGTGTTCTGTGTCTTGTGTTGGAGGAAGTACTTTTTGTCACTGCCTTGGCGAATTGTTTGTATCTTAGGCTGTCAAGAGAATTATCATCTTTATTTTTTTCTTTATTACATTTTCACTTATAACTTTTTTATTTATAGTTTTACGACAAAAAGTTACTGGACCAAAGTTATAGAGAATTTAATTAGCAACAAAAAACGTTAACAATTTTTTTTATCAGATAAATAGTTTAAGAGATATATCGTAAAAACCGTTTCAACCCCTATTTTCAAGATGGCGGCCGTGGGACAAGGGTGGCGAGTTTGTGGCGACCCCACAAACTTGATTTTAGCTTTACACTACACATCAAAACAATAAAATTGACTCCTCTAAGAAACGCAAGGTGAGGCCTAAAAAATGTAACATTTCAATGGAGTATATAGCCGTATCCAATATTCTATTTACGGACAGATATGTTTACTGGCAAATAACTTTTTGACACATTTTGTATGGAAGATCTGTCAAAACATTATTGACAGTATGCAAATCTGTAGTTAAATAGATTATAGGGAACGGCCATTAGGGGTAACTGCAATAGCTGAAACTCCCACATTAACGTCGTCGAGACAAATGTTTGTGCGATCCGCAAATATTTGTTTCGAGTCTGGGTGTTGTGGGACCGCAAGTCCCTCATAGTTACTGATACACACGACACAGATAACCTAGTGTGATTATGGGTATGGCTGTTGGGTGTATTTATTGACAAAAAAAATAAAGCGTTACACAAATCGTTTAAGTCCAAATTAGAAATAGGTACAGTTTTAAAAGCTTGATATATTTGTATTTTGCTGTCTTATATTTTATTTGACAAGTAATTTCTACTTGATGATTGTAAAACAGGGGCTTTATGCAGATACAATAAAAAAAAACATACGACTGCTTAGGGGAAAGCTTATTGTACTGGTCGTAATATTATATTTTTTGGGCACCTCAGGTTAGGTAAGACATTATCGTTGATTGTAACTGTCCATCCTTATTAGATACACTTTTCTTATGCATGGCATAAGAATATTCCATTACTTTATACATAAATACATATTTTATGAAATGGTGTGTTTAAATTACGTCCTTTGCCCGTTCATCAAAAGAAACTGGAGTTTCAATCATCAATCTTACATCCTGGTAGTGATAGTCACGTGTATGTTGTGTATGTGCTATAGGATAGGTGACGCGAAACCTTCCTGTGATTATGTAGAGGAGGCGTTTGTTATAAGGGTAGGCGCCAGTAACGTGCGCCGCCCACTTTGTTCACCACCAGCCCCCTAGTGTTGCCCCTCGCCCCCGTACCCCGCATGCCGCGCCCTGTGTCGTAGGTTGCCGGTTCAGTCGCTCGGCGCCCGTCTTCAGAGTATATCGCGTACGCGTCATGCCGAACAATCCGCCAGCCGCTTCATCACATGAATTTCGTACTCCTCCGGTTCGTTGCATTGATGCATGAACCACTATAGATGCTTATCTGCACATCATTATTCATTTATCACTGATATTATCACCATAGACTTCATTATGTCATCCCTTTTAGATTTGTTATGTTTCGATATTTACACATGGAAATAACAAGTTCAATTTTTTTAGAGCCAATTTAACTCGTTAGATTGATAAGAGGAACTCGTTACTCAGAATTGGTTAGTGTATGGTGTTGTAGATAGCGTTTTGAATTAGCCACGTAGAAAATACAGACGTAAATAATAAATATTTGTTATTAAAACATAAGTTACGTTTTAAAAGGATAACGCGTCACGTTAATATAGTTACTATCGTATACCTGGTTTTTATTTTAGTAATTGAACCCTTTAGAAGGATTTTACAATGTTTTGGATGTGCTTTATATTTTAAACCCCAAAGTTGATTACTATCTACATCTAGTGTTTTATATATTATCTTTATAATGTGTTTTTAACCAAGATAACTATAGGTATCAAAAATAGTAGATAGTTCAAAATAGCTGATTATCAGTCCCACGTCGGGCGCCAATAAGTTGTGATAGCGACCAGGCAGCAGCAGTGGATCAAGTGGTGTTGTCACCAGGTCTTTCGTAACTAACGGTACTATTCAAATTAATAAAAAAAAATCTTTATAAAATTTACATTATTAAATTTAATGTCCCACTTTTATTACTAGTCTGACGTACCAAAAAAAAATAAAAGCGACACGTCATTTATGTGTTTATTTACTATTGATACAATAAATAATACCAAACCAAAAAACACATTTTTGACCCATTCCTAAATTTTTACAATACAAACGGGTCTCTATTTTTGATTTCAATAAGGTGTCACGTTACATGAACTACGAAGATGTACGTTGCCCCTTATTCATGCTAGTATAGTTCGCCATTACGTTCGCACTTTCCTAAAACATAATTCTAATTATTACGGTCATACCTTGTGTAAACTACCAAGCACTTGTTAGACTTCAAGTTTTAATTAAGTACTTTAGAAAGCAATGTAGGTCAAATGTATGTAGTGTAGGTTTTAGCGTAATATTCGGAAAAAATGGAAAGAACATGAGATTTCGTTAAAGAACAACATTAAAGCATATGCCTACATATGGTACCCATCTTTTTTATCAAGACATCAAACAGCTGTTATACATGATATTTTTTTTGTTTTTAACCTGGGCTCAATAAATGAATAAAAAATAAACTTTCCAATTGAAAAAGGTAAACGCAAGCAGTGTAATGGTTGGAAACACTTAGGTGGGGAAGGGTGAAGGCTCTACGGAAATTATCATGTCTACACGCCGAAAACATATCGAGGCCAGTTCCTACAGTTGAACACACACCTACGTGCGGCCGGATATTGTATTTCTCCAAAATAGATCAACGCCTAAAAGTCGAAACTTATGCCTCAAACACATTGTTTATTGGGGAAATACGTTTATGATAATGATAGGGCAGCGAAATGGTCTGAGTTCCGTAGACATGGCTCGTCACCAAGGTTACGAATGGTTGCGATCAGCTGGACTTACGTAAGGTGAGCTGGGACGTCGGGGCGGTGCGGGGTGCGCGGGGGTTGGCAGTTAGGGCCGATCGATACCCGCTTACGCCTCTTGCTGTTGCCCTGCTTGCTTTAGTGTATTCACACCAAAGTTTCTGAGAAATGCTATGTCACGTGAATATCGCTGATATGCAACGGTGGACCTACTTATTAATATCAAGTAGGTTTATGTAGGCCAAACGATTTTCTCTATGTTGATGTTAAGAAGTGCTATTTTTTAGCAAGCCTTCTAAAAGTTCCAAGCAGTTTTGCTTCAACTAATCGTTTGGGGACTAACTAGTCGTTCGGATATTATATTTCGTGGGTCGTCTTGAGAAAAACTACCTTTCGAATTAAATCTGAGCTCTTTAAAAGGAGATCCGGTTCACGAGTTGTGGTTTCGATGGCCAAACTTCTATAGGAACCTTTTCCTATGTACCATTTTGTTGATAATAATGTGCGGTAGCGTGAAATACCTTTTTACCACTAAACATTCTAATGTGTTTTTGCAATTTTTATGAAGCTTCAATTTCAATTTGGATGCAATTTCAGTATTATTGTTTCTTGTAGATCTATTTTATTTCCAATTTTTAATAACAAAGCTAGACAAAAATTATCAGCGCGGTAAGATGTGGCGTAAAATCACGACACGACTGTTCGTGCCATTTGATTGTGATTGATCGAGAGACCAACGTGTGACGTTTTCCGATACAAATCTCAGACGACGATATGCAAAATTTCATTTTGAATTTTTCCATTTTAATGGGGCAGAACTGCGTAGAAACAGCAAGAAAAATCTAAAAAAATGGGCTTATTTACACAAGTTATTACGCCTGTATTCCCCGAAGAGGTAGGCAGACGCGTAAACATTACACCCACATTTCGCCAAGCTTTATTCTATCCCATGATGTGATAGGGGCGACTCTATCGTCATATCGGGTTCTATTCTAGATTCCGAGCTGTTACTGAGCTTTAGTCTTAGAAAAGCCCAATAACACTTTTACGCGATCCGGGGATCGAACTCCAGACCAGCAATCATACGGCGTACGCATTACAATTGCGCCACCGAAGCAGTCTAAATTTGGACTAAGAACCATTCTGTTTTTAATTCGTTCTCCAACTGAATACTTTATCTTGCTTAGTTTTATACTAACAAAAGTATATAGCACGAGATCCGGCAGTAGAATCTCTACGTTCATGACGTAGATGCTCAAGCTCAAATTTCTACATTCATTTTGAATAGGACAATACATTGATAATAGGGTGCCAGTCAAAAAGTGCCCGCATAATTTTTTTTTTTTAAATATAATTACATTTTGGGAAAAAATTTCGTTCATGGTGTAGTTAAATAAAGCATTGTTCCTATTACACAGCTATGTATGTAGAGAATTCAAAAAACCATAGTTGCCGTACAAAAAAGTATTAACTGTTTACACCTGGCTGCCAAGTAGTTGCGGCCGAGTAGCAACGGCACCCATGGTTTTTTGAATTCTCTACATACATAGCTGTGTAATAGGAACAATGCTTTATTTAACTACACCATGAACGAATTTTTTTCCCAAAATGTAATTATATTTAAAAAATAAAAAAAATTATGCGGGCGCATTTTGACTGGCACCCTATTATCAATGTATTGTCCTATTCAAAATGAATGTAGAAATTTGAGCTTGAGCATCTACGTCATGAACGTAGAGATTCTACTGCCGGATCTTAGGCTAATAGTATTGTTTACATAAACGGTTGTATGATATTTACATTTTACATTTCTCCAGAAAACCCTATTTGTATTCGTTTAAAGCAAGTGCAATATGTGATACTTGCCCATTGTTATTACTGGATTCACCCACTATTCCTATTTTCCACGTCCATCGATTTTTACCGATTGATCTTGTATTATTCTTTTTTATAAATTTTACGATACCGATTGCATACTACATACATACATATTCATTATATTCAGTGTGTATTACTTATTTCGTCATGTTATTCGTTTAGCCGTTTAATCATATTAAACGAACAAACAGGTTTACTAATGGCAAATTTTCATAAGGTTGGACGTTTTTTTAAACACATTTAATGGCTCAACACGAGTGTATTGTATCTCATCCCAATTGGCGTCCCACGATTTTTTTTCGACTCTTTGAACTAAAGTGTTAAAAAGCACACTTAATAAACGTTCAGTAAAATTCTATTTTCTATTTAAGTATTCAATATTAGGTTTGCAGTCGAATTAAAGAACCTGTGGGTAATCGGGCTTTCACAGAAACCTAATGGTTTGCCTAATGTGTAGCCTGCAATATAGTTGTGGGTATGTTTGTGTGTGATTTAAAATGTGTTTATATTTTAAAGACGGAATTATTGTATTCAAGAAACTTGATTTAGACAGGTCTGCCGTTAGTATTATACCACCTACACCTACACACCTATAATCGCAATTCCTTCTAGAAAAATATAAAATATGCACAGTGCATAGTGTTTTTTTAATGTAAGTGTCTATGGGACGTTGAAAAGATCTTCCAAATTTTGTGATGTCTGGAAGCCGATCATGTTGTAATAGGACCATCTATCAAAAACAAATAAAAGTATTATTTATTTAATACTTTAACTACTCCTACAGGGAAAAAATAGCATAGAATAGCGGATCTATGTAGTCGGAACTCTGAAGATATAAACCCGTATTGCGCAGATTTTTGTAATATTAGCACAAACTCGAAACAGGTACTGCCGCGATGTATAGCGTACACAGCATTGTAAGTGCGTTATTTTTTAAAATTTATGGTCAAATAAGGGCTATGTCGCTGAACGAGCACATCTTCCAAACAGGAAAGTCTATTTTATATAATATCCAGTACACTTACATACTAGCTAAAATAAATTACCAAAAAAAAATTCCAATATTGGTCTGCGAGAATATTGCAAAGACAGATATTTAAAAAAAATACAAAAATATCACTTCTATCACTTTCGTTCCGGTCACGTTCCATATACTCTATGTATGTACAATATTGTCTGTTTGAATTTTGAAATAATTTTTCAGTAATTTAATTTAAATTTAATGACGAATTTAACAAACTACTATCAGCTTATTGATTTACAAGATGTTGAGGTCACAGGCTATTTAGGATAATCAAATTAACTTATTTAAATAAAACCAATTTAAACGGATTTTATCGCGGGGTGGACAGTCCACCCCGTGACCACGAATGCTGAAAAGCTTTCGAAACGTCGGGATCAAAATTAATATTTAATTAATGAAATACATAATTAGTTATATTTTATGATTCTGGCATCGTGTTACTTTTGTGATCAAAATGTTACTTTAATTTTGAGCAGTCTTGTGTGACTTAGCTATCGGGTACTGGCAACACTGGTCATACCTAATTATTAGATTAACGGCAAAAAGTTGTACAGGTTGTGTGAAGTGCGAATGGGCGGATATAATTTATTTTTTGCACGTCAGTGCCTCCATGCATTCCTACACACGTTTTACTTTAGGAAATAATTGGATATTCCTTGTGCATTGTCTATATAATTAAGTCTATCTTGAAAATGTAAACAAAGAATGCAGATGTATTGTATAAAACACAGTTTATTAAACTTTATTACGGAATACCATAGCTGCAGTTTAGTTGCCCACGACGCAACGATACAATTTACAACATTTCAAAAATCAAAAGTGCCTAAAACAAAAATACCGTTTCTTTATTTTGCCATCCTAAGTTCGACTATATTTTTTAAATTTTTTATTACTAGTTAATTTCGGAGTAAAAAAATAAAAACCAAAAAACGTGTGATGACGTCACATATACGGTTGAATGACGTTTGTCCTTTATCCATAAGTGAAAAATAACACTACATTAATATTACTTGATAATGTCACAAATATCATTTTTAAACACACCCAAAAAATCCAATAGCGTCAACTAACAGTTTGGT
This sequence comes from Amorpha juglandis, assembly GCA_949126905.1. Lineage (NCBI taxonomy): Eukaryota > Metazoa > Arthropoda > Insecta > Lepidoptera > Sphingidae > Amorpha > Amorpha juglandis. Next base: position 6,762,334 of record OX421368.1, read on the forward strand.
TTAAAGGTAAATTAAAGGTATAAACACCGTCATGCCGTATATATGACGTCATTTGGCGTTTACATCTGTTTCGAATGAAATACAATTCAAAAAAGAATTCATGAATGAAAACAGTCGATTTCGGAAAAAAGGAAAGAAATGGGTCTCTTTAATTTGGATCTAATTTAATTTAATCTACTAATAGAGGTATGTTGAAAAAATGAAATGTTGTCAATTGTGTTTGCTTTATAATAACCTTACTCAATAATGATGAAGATTTATATAAAACATGTTAGTCAATTCTGTAAACTAAATCTAACGCTTATTAATGTTAAGATTGCTTGTATATTTGTTACGCGCACCGTGAGCGCCTTTAGGTCATGTTATACTCATTCATAATATTTCCGCATTGCTAATGTAAAACTAAAAGGCGCTATTACTTATTACAAAATTCGTTCTGATTACATTTTATTTATATTATAATAACCATGAATGCAACAAGGAATCGATCTTATCGGAAAGATAATACACTGAATTTATTGCGTTAATTTATTTTTAATTTGCGAGTTATATTTTATTTGGACTTTTTGCGATGTTGCTTGACCACGCGATTTGTTGTTACACAATCAGCTTTATATCGATGGAAACGCTTGGCTTTGTTTATTTACGTGGCTTCGGTGGTTTCTGTTGTGTTGCAGCGCGAGTTTGTAGTGGCCCGGTGCAGTGGTGTGATGTTATTGTGGGTGCAAGGCTGTTAGTGAGCGATGTCGCCGGTGAGGCCGCCGCCGTCGTCGGTGCCGGCGGGCGCGGGCGTGCTGCCGGCCGGCCCCGGCCCATCCAGGCAGCGCTCCCTCAAGGACAGACTCAGAGAAGGCATCACCGGGCCGTTCCATTGGCAGTGAGTTTCTGTTACTAATTTATTCATAAAGTGCACACGACACGCAAACACTTTTGCTCGTATATACTCAAATGCTTTGGCACGGAAGTCGCGGCTTCTATTGCGACATTGCGGAATGTGGTATTTTTTTTATTTGTAATACTTTCGGTTGCATCGTGCATGTTATATTTAAATATTTTATTGATCTTATATTTATATATTATGGATTTTTGTGTCAGATTATGCATCTTGGTTCAAGTTTTATGTTTGTTTTCTGTCAATGTTGACGTGGAATTGACGTTGTAAAAATACCTACATATGATACAGATGTTAAATATATTTTAAAGTACGTATATCGTATGTCCGTACCTAATCCCCGAAGGGGTAGGCAGAGGTGTAACTAGTACACTCACCTTTCGCCGACCTTATTTCCGTCCCATGATGTGATAGGGGCGAGCCTATTACCATACCGGGCACAATTCCAGACTCCGGGCTGATATTGAGCATGGCGTGACAGAAAAACCGTTATAAATTTTATCCGACCAGGGATTGAACCCGAGGCCTCAGCACAGCAATCGTACCGTGTACGCATTACAACTGCGCCACCGAGGCAATCAGGCAGTATTGTAAAGTCTGCAATTAAAAGCATATCACTTTAGCACAACAATTATTAAACATGTTTCTTTCTGTAAATAACGACAAGTGCATGAGAACTATTAAATGATTTTTGTTAAACGTACTTAAATCTTATTTCCCACTACGATTTGGGTCTGACTGCAGTAGTAACAAATCACAGACATGAAAAAAGTGAAAAAAAAAGTGTAGTCGTGATTTATTGGTGGGGATATTTTACCATTAATTACAATACAAGAGAATGTTAACCTTAAAGACCTTAAAGAGATTTAAGGTCGAATATGTTGTGAACATATTATTCTAATTTTATTAACTAATTTACCCACGTGCGACCGATCTTTTTGCCACGGTACAGTGTGTCACGCCTTGCGGCTTTGTTTTCCCTGCACATTCCCATTTCATGATTTTAATTTTTCTTGCAGACCACCTAGGATAGGTACACAGACCCTAGGTTCGGAAACCCTGCTTTAGCACATTGTTGCGGATATACAGTGATTTGTTTTTAAGCCGATATTGCCTAATATAATTGTATTATTTTAATCTGCTAAAGTATATAAATACTTTTCCAATTTCTCGCATACAACTTACGAAATTCGTTTTATAATAAACTAGCTTTTGCTCGCGGCTCCGACCGCGTGAACAGCATTTAAATATCATCATCCCCTATTTTAACCCCTTTGGGGTAGAGAATTTATCAAAATCCTTTCTTAGCGGATGCTTACGTCATAACATCTACCTGCATGCCAAATTTCAGCCCGATCCCTCCAGTGCTTTGGGCTATACGTTGATAGATCACTATGTCAGTCAGTCACCTTTGAGTTTTATATATACATATTTTTATTTTCGTATGATAGGTATCAGATAAATGGAATAAAATGAATTTTTCTCCCCCCTAGCCGCGGCACAGCGACGCGCGACGCGACGCGGACGGCGACATAACTGTGCACGTGACACTAAACTTTTATTGCTCTCTGATAAAAAGATCCACATTCAAAGGCCGGTCATGTGTGACAACTTTTGTATTTGTGAATTTTTCGGTACTCGGACTCAGGATATTGGGCTTTTGAGATGCCGTTTATATCAAACGTTTCTTGTGAAATACGAATGCGAATAAAAGGAATTTTAATAAATATTCCCTAATAGTGTTCAGTGATTGGATTCAATCGTATGACTTCAAAATATTCAACGCAAAGAGTATCATTAGTTAGGTAGTGGGCGTTAGTTCATTTAAAGGCTCGACTTGGTCCAATAGATTAGAATGTACCATATTTGGCATCATTTCATGTCACCGTTATAGATTTTATTGATTGACTATGCTAGATAATAGTTTTGTCTAGGTTTTGTATACACACAAGACGAAATAAGGCAAGTACATATTTTAGGTTATAGAACATAAAAATACATGTCCCGATTGATTCATCAACGCCTAGATTAAACCGCTGGACCTCGAAAGCTGGAATTTTGACCGCATATTCCCAATGACAGTATTATACGATTTCGAAGTTGACTGCAGGCCATTTTTTTCCACCTGCCCCGATCCAACGCGCAGTGGGGTCGCCGCAATTTGGCTTGTAGATTTTACGACCGACCGCCTACGCCCTGAAATAAATATTTGCTCATTACACAAACATTTTGCGTTGGTGCGGAAATCAAACCCGCGGCTTCTCGCTTCATAATGGTGCTGCCACACCGATGTTATAAGTTGTTTACAAACATTTTCTAACATTAAACATTTACTAAAGTTATTAAAAATTAAGCAGCGGTAGCTCAGCGGGGAGTGGTATGGACTGTCGAGATGAAAGTTGCAGGTTTGAAACCAGCCCCAAGAGCATACACCACTGACTTTTCTAAGTTACGTGTATATTAATTGTTAATTATCACTTGCTTTAACGGTGAAGGAAAACATCGTGAGGAAACCTGCATACCTGAAAACTCGATAAGATTTTCGAAGGTATGTTAAGTCTGCCAACCCTCATTAGGCCAGCGTGGTGGACTAAGGCCTAATCCCTCTCATTCAGTAGAGGAGGCCCGTGCCCAGCAGTGGGACGTATATAATACAGGACTAGTAAAAAAACATTTACTAACATTATCTACCATTGAGATAAAATGTATCAAAATGTTTGTTAACAAATGTTTAATAATGTTTGTAAACATTTTATAACATTTTATAATAGCGGTGTGGCAGCACCATAACAGGCTAATAGTCTACTACACTACGGAAGCTTTCCGTTGCTGTGTTAATATAGGATAAACATTATTTTTTTTATAACCTATCTCAAAAGGGGTAAAAAGGGGATCAAAAATATTGTATGGGGAATAATATTTATCTAGTTTACTTCAAACTTGGTATTAATGATCTTTGACACAATTAAGAAACCACTTTAGCGTTTTACAAAATTCAACTCGTAAGAGAAGAGAGACGGGGATTTGTATGTAACGCCTCTGGAGCCGGTAGCGGGAAGCTAGTCCTATATAGATATCAAAGTAGATCGTATTGTAAAGTTAGCGGTTCCATAAACCTTATTACTGCCGGTCCGGTCGCGGTTTATTGTCTCTAGTTCATGATATCAGTATTATCGAGGAAACTGTTACAGATTTTATTGCAGTTTCTGCGACATATTATAAATTAACACTTGTTTGTATACATGCACATGTACATACTTTAGGTTTGTGTAAAAATAACCTTTCTTTATTGTTTCTTTATTGGATAAGGTTCTGGTGTCTCGAAGGTGGCCCCATTTAAATTTGAAGAAACAATTACACTTCTAACTATTCCCCTAAAGTGTGGCTGAAATCGGGGATGGAGAGCGTTTACATTTACGCACCGATATTGGCGACTTTTTCACAAAATAGTAAGAAAAAATTGAACCTACTCCAAAAAGAATTTCTTCCACCTGCTGTTAGTCCCTATCAATCATTGCCTATTAAACTGCAGTAACATCTAATCAAAACGGGTTCGTTTTATATTTAGCTGTTCCTTTTTTAAAGTCGTTTTTTTTTTACTTTAAGTGAGTTCTGGTGTGCACAGTATCTCGCCACTATGCTCGCGGCAACGTAGATTCTAAACGTGGCGCTAGTCCTACCTGCCGGCTTCGTCCCGGTTACACCAAATTCAACTTTCCAGCACGTGCTGGGATGTGTAATTTAGTGCCATGTACCTATGTATCACGGATTAATCGTGTGTTACCGTCGTCCGTCACAGTATGTTCTCCTGCCGCCGTGGAATAACACCATTTAAGGCAATTTATCATTTACCACGCGACCTTCATTTCCATTATGAGTTTGACTTGCCAATTAGCTCTCTTATTTAACCGTGTGTGTAGTACATTTCAAATTTTCGATGTTTCCATGTTGTATTATGAAATTTTAAATTGTACCCGCGTTGTATTTACGAGGTACGTTTATTATGCAATTTAATTGATATAAGAATTTATATAAAATAGGTATAAAATTATTTGTCCTCACTAACTATCGTCAATGTCTAGACAGTAAAGCATAGAGCCAAACCCAACCGCTGAATTGATGGAATTGTGTCAACATATTCCTATAACGATTTGATAATAGTCTTTTTGTGATTCTATTTTTAAAGGGAAGAGGGAGAGAGTTACATTTTATCCCAAACACAACTGTCACGTAAGCGAATCCACGAGCAAAGTCTAGGACTAAAATACATACTTATTTTTAATCTTCCCTTCCACGTTGCATTTTTTTTTTTGGATCGATTCACCCTTTCAGTCTGAATGGTTGATGAAACTATCGCCACATTGAGCGAAGAGCCAAAGAAATAGAATTACATTTTCTCTTTAAAGCTTTCCACGTACTCGTAAATATCAAAGCCGCGGAAAACTCATAAACGCACGGCACTGGACGGGAAATATGTTGAAATTTATTCATACAGGAAAAATTTTGTGCAATATAAAAACAGTATAATTTTCACTGTTAGTTTCGTGTTTCTGTATACATACTTTCGCAAGTAGTAGGTAGGAAGCCGCACAAATATTTGCATCGTGCAACGCAGGCGGTAGCGGCAGGAGTGAGAACAGTCCCTATCTCGTTTGTGTACACTACACGTACAGCGGCGAGCGCGGGTTCCTTATCTGTGGCAGAGCAGCCTCCAACGACGGCGAAGCTGGCCTTCCGAGCTAAATCTGACTTGTTTACCGCGGCCATTTATATCATTTAATTTAAATTATGAACTACACTTGCCTCTCTTCGCCAACAACACTACACCGAAAACTTACTGTGAACGTCTTTTGAACTTGTGATGGTATAGATTGGCATTTTAATAATCCAGTTTATTAAACTGCTGTCGATTTGAAATTAGAAGAATCTTCTTTCAAAATCTCTTCATTTATTATGGATTTCTTTAATACCAATCACTTGGTCTAGTGGCAGCATACTTAAGATGAGAAACAGGTGAGGTCGAGGGTTCAAATCAATCAGGTCAAAAATACCCTGTTGGTCAGAGTTCATCACAAATAACCTTAAATTACAAAACATCTGCCACCGTGTAAATATTGGTTATAGTTTCTTAATTATTTATTAATGATAATTATGTATTAAGTATTGCCCCTTAGTTCGCTGTCATGGAATTTGGGAACACCCAAATACTCCGAAATATTTTATTCCGAATTTCGATATTCCGATGTTCAAAAGTCCGAATTTCATAATACCTAAAAATTATAAAGTCTATTATTCAAATTTACGAAAATGATTTTACCGAAAGTTGTAAATACGATCTGTTTGTTTTCCGATTTTTATATGTTCGAAGAGTCAAATGCTCGATGGGTTCTCGGTTCGAAAAACGACATTCCGATTTTCAATATTCCGAATAAATTGCTAAAATTAGGATTTTAATTCAATTAGTATAATCATTAAATAGAGTATAGTATAGTTATTAGAGTGGAGACCACGCCTGTCCAAGCGCAGTGTAGGCCGACCTCGAGCCCGCTGGACCGACGACCTCAAAGAAATAGCGGGAAGCGGCTGGATGTGGAAGGCGGAGGATCGTCAAGGATGGCGCGAACTTGAAAAGGCCTCTGTCCAGCAGTGGACGACTCTAGGCTGATGGATGGATGGATGGATGGAATCATTAAATACATTTGGGTTAGGTTAGGTTAGAACTGTGACCATTAAAGCGCGAAGGCGAGCGAGCGCAGCGAGCGTGCCGCGGCAGCGGCCGCCGAGCGCCTGATCCTCTCTATTGTTGGTGAATCATTTGGGTTAGGTTAGAATTGTGACCAGCGAAAAAAATCTTTTTATTGGAAAGAATATATTTTTTTTAAACGCATTTGACATTAGTTTTTTAATTCTACCTTCTCATACTATTATACTTCTCTTTGACAAGCAATTATGTGTTGATTTGTTGTCATAATTCAGTTTTACAAGGCGTTTTTATTTCGGAATTTTAATTAATAGGTATTTTAATAATCGGAATTCGTATTTTTGATGTTTCGAATTATCATTAATTCGGACTTTTTGTTATTCGATCTATTGAAACTCGGTATTTTGAGAATCGTAATTATATACGTTAGGAATTTCGAAAATTTGGAATTATAAAAATAGGATAAATGATACATCGGAGTTGTTATATTCGGAATTTTAAACCATTCGGAATTATGAAAATCGGTATTTTGAAATTCGTATTTGTGACTGTCGGAATAAAGTTTGTCGTATTATTGTAGTGTACCCATGGAATTTACATCAATCCTTCAGTAACATAATAACATTGACAGCCTCTGGCACAGTGGGTGAGAAGCCGGCTGCGAAACGAGAGGCCGTGAGTTCGATGTGTTGGGTGTATTTATTTACATAATATATAATTGATCAATCGCACCATTAATCTAATGGCAGGATACTTTGATTGAGAAATCGGAGAGGTCCCACTTTTAAGTATGTATTACTTATATTTAGTAATGAGTTGACGATATCATGTACATCCCAGTTACGACCATACCCTTGTATACAATATATGTTTATGCAACTCCGTTGTGCATACCCGGTGTGTCCTTGGCCGGTATAAAACGTTTAGCCGTCACCGACCTCCCGCGCGCTGGGATTTGGGATGAGGCGGGGAGTATACCCCCAGACCCCATTGTTCCCTACTCAAACCCCAGTTCCGGAACGTTCTCATCCATACAACTGTTATCCGTTGAATACGGTCTTATTATCTCCGGATTTTTATTTCGCTTGAGTGACAGTGGACGTGGAATGAGTAAAAATCTGAATTTATATTAAAAAAAATATGTATAAAAGCAAGGAACTAACTATTTAGAAAGGATAATATGGTGTCGATGTTGCCTGTTTTGTTTTGGATTAATTTTTTTAGCAAAGCAGTAGGTATCGTTAAAAAAAAAATTGAAAATATACTTATTTGAGCACGTGACTTAAAAGCAGAGTCGTAGATATAATTTTCATTATGAAGTAACATCATCATGTAACAACATGTTTTACAAAAGCGTTGTAGATGCGCTGTAAGTTGTAATAGAATTCAATGACTGCTACGACACTAAATAAGGTGTATACGATAAGACATCTTATTCTTGTCTCAAGGCCGGCAGCACCGACGATTCATCTGGTATTATGGGTGTTTACTAACCATCAGGTGAACCTCTTGCTCGTTTGTCTCCGCATTCGTAACAAAGTAAACCTAAAATAAATGATATAGGTAGGTTGTAAGTTGTACTAGAAAGTTGTAGTTAAATAAATATCTGCTTCGTTTATTTTAATGTAAAATGAAAAGGCGGTCTAATGAAAACAGAAAAAGTCGGAAAGATGGTGTACGTGAAACAAAGAAATGTACACAATGATTGCTGTTTACAAAAACGGGGATATTACGGAAAAAAATATGTTTTTCATATAATGTTTGTTTTATTGTCGTCATCTATATTTGAACTATATCATTTTTGATGATATTAAACGTTAGACGACGATAGCTTACTTCATATTTTACATTAAGAATGTAGCCCACGCCAATGACCTTGCCGAATTGCGCCATACAAAAAAAATATTTGAATGAATGTATCACGCGACCAAAATGCATAGCAGCAGCGTTTTTAATGGTTTTTATTTTTTTTTAAACTTTACAATTTAATATTTCAAAAGTATTCGATGGTTTATTTATTCGATAATATGGATTGTTTTGTTGAATCGTTCAATAATTTGTCGATATTAATTCACAAAAAAATTTGCTTCAAAGATTTTTGAACGAAGTTGAATGCAGTTATTAATTTTTTTTTACATAAGTTGAGCGCAGTTATAAAATTTCTGCTTCAATAGAAATTTTAGTATCGAAACTATATATCTCTGAATTGTCTTGTAATCCCCGATATAATTGTTACCTTTTTTAGCATTAACCACAGCCTTAAAATCTTATCGATAACTTTTTTGGAATTCAAACACGAGATACCACACACAGATCCAATACGAGATATAAAGTACTCACAATTGACGCTGATTGATTTTGTGTTCACGAATAATTAAGTGGACTTACATTCTCTACCGGAAAAGTTTTCATACAACCACTAGCTTTGGCTTGCGGCTTCGGTGGAGCGAATTTAAGTTATCCAAAACAAATACTACTATTATTATTTCCCATTTAAACTTTGCAAACCCTTTCTCGGCTCTTGGATGGAATTTAGAGAAATATCTTCTTAAACGGTGCCTGTAATACGAAGTCTAATACTAAAATTTCGAATTTTTAACGGTTAGCCTGGACTATGTTGAGTCACTTAAGGATAATTATCTAAAAACTAAAACTCTTAATTTATAAAAAAATAGTACCTAACATATTTCCTGACAGCTTCACTAACAAAGAAACGAACTACTAAATAACAGGTAGTAAGGCCCAGACCCACCTAGCCCCTTCCCCACTTCTTTATGATGGGCTAAAATTTTCCGTAGATCACTCAGGTATATAAGTTATATTAAAATAACAATAAAGAGGCATCTACGCATATAATTTAAAGAAGATTCTACAACTTTCTCAAAATATTGTAGATATGTCTTATTAAATATTAACTTATAACTTTACATTTTCTGAGCACATTTACCATAGTAATGTATATTGTATAAATAAGTATAAGTATAAATAAGTTTTTAGGCAATAAGATGATTCATTCTAATAAAGGACTCTGAACAAACAACATCATGTTTTAATATCAAGACCTTATTATTACAATATATTTTTTTACACCATCAGAAAGTAGAGAATTCAATGAACAAGAAACCAACAGACTTTTTTAAAAAAGCTCATATTTTGACGTGGGAATTTTCGTTTGAAAATTAGGCTGCTTTTTCGATATTAAGTCAAAATAAGGTGCAAAAATAAATATTTTAAATCAAAAAAATTACAGTGTTTTTGGGATACAAAAAGGTAAGTTTTCACCAAATTTCGTGAAAAAAAATGATTTATTATAATAGATAAAAATAAAAACAAAAAACTTGGTTATTTGAATTTATCACATATATTTTGAGGTTATGTGAAGAAAGTGTGTATACAAAAGTTGTATATCTTTTTATTACCTACAACTTTGCGATTTAACTTTTTTCCATAGGACTTGTAGTTTTTCCGGAAATCGAGATAAACCGTTTTCTACCCTTAAAAGCCCCCCCCTTCCCACTTCCCGACCTCAGATCGCCCGTAATTTATTTTTCCTATCAATTTTGTTGTATTCTCTTCCTTTTACAATGGGTTTCATTCTACTATAAATTTGTTTCTATTTTTACCATTTTCAACCGGATAATCATCGGTCTAATAGGCCGTTCTTGTGCTCATGCCGGGAGCGGGGCCAATTATATTTTTATCTAATAACAAGTTACCTAATGAGTTGACATGTCTCTCTAAATTCTTTCAATTATTTTTTCTTATCTATAGCTGTTTTTATTTGTATCAAATGCCGCTTATTATAGATATGTTTAGTATCTGATTTTATATTATTTTGCAGTAAATCACAGATGTCGTGTATGTATATATATCGTGTTTACTAATCAAAGTAACCTGTAAATTAGTTGATAAATAAATTATTTAATTTTATTGGGACCCGTAGGATCATTGTATATATTATTAATTTTTCCCTGAAAACTTTTCAATTGCAATTAATAGAAAACCAATATGTATCTTTTTTTTTACTAGCCCTGTATTGTATACGTCCCACTGCTGGGCAAGGGCCTCATCGAGAGGGATTAGGCCTTAGTCATTAGGAATAGATATTGAGAAAGGATAATAAGTATAAACTAGTTATCATTATCGGCAGGAATCCTGAGTGTCTGAAGCGTTGGCGAACCACACTCCGTCATACCTACAGACCTATAAATAAACTACTGCGCAAGTTATGTTTGTGCTCAAGACTCGTGCCGGTACCTGTGGACTATGACTGAATCGTCAGTTAGTGAATTTTAGTCAACGTTATTTTGATTATATTTGTTACGTTCTCTCTGGGCTTCATGTGCCCAATGCTGGTGCGGCATATGCAAGTTTTCACCTGTCTATTGTGTTGTGTAGTGGAGTCCGTTGGCAAGTCGTGATGATATCGAGAGTCGAGGTCGAGTCACATTGTGACAGTGACAGTGTTGTCACGCGCAGGTTGCACCACACAATACGGTGCACATTGTGCCCCGGTTGGCGCGTACAAATCAATTTCACGCCAAACGTATAATTCCAACCGCGACTATTTTCCTATTTGCATTTCAATATGGGTATATTGGTTGTTGTTCGTAATGAATTTATAAAGAGTCATTATTTTCAGAGCGGGCATGCTTCAAGGAGTTGCAAGACCAAGTTCCTCATGTCCGCAAGGCTTGATTTATGGCAACCATCATGTTATTTGAGTTGTTTAGACAATGTTGTTCGGCTTTACCGGTTGTCCACATGGCGGATTCATTTAAATTATTTCAACGTTATAACTATTTTATCTTGACACAATTTGGTCTGCAATTGGGTCATAGTGTGTACGAGTCTTATTAGTTTTAGTTACTCTTAAATAAGATCTAAATATAAAATAACAAACCGTAGGTAGAGTATTATCATAAATTATGCATGTATTTATCAGGTCCTTACCCTAGATACTTCGATCAGTTCGTGACTGATAGTTTCGTGGGGAGTAATTTTAGGCATTCAAATTTAAAAAATATATAATTTAGTTATTTTCACATACATCTATGCGCATTACTCATAGATAAAAAATGGTGTCAAAAATAAGATAGTGAATAAACGAGCCCTCGGGGCTCCTTGTTTGTCTCATCAGTTGCTCTTGTTTGATAATTCAAGTGAAGAGGATAAGATAGCTTTGTTTTCAAACAGACTCTAGCTTAGCACATTTAACAGACACTTGACATTAATGTACTAGCATAAGACTAGCATAAATATTTTTTCATCTCGTTCTTGTTGACATGATATTCCTGATAGCGGAAGCATGTCAACTAATTCTACCAAATAAAATCAAACACTTCGTCCACTATTATACTAAAAGAAAGTGGTAATGGTATGGTCTGATTTTCGTGTTACTTAAAAAAACAGATCCCGTTCGACAAACATCGACGTTAGATTCTACATCATGAACGTATAGAAAATTACAAAACCATGCTCCCAGACCGTCATGGCTAGTTAAAAACTTCCCTTGATCGTCAATCCAACTAGAGTGACACTGTAATGACAGACAAACGTTTGTTCAAGCAATTTTAACATTGTTCGAGCAAATTCTGAGTGCAATTGAAGTTCCATTCATGCGATGCGTCGAGCTGCTCACGTAATTGAATGATTGGCGGCGGCGCCATTTGGACACCTCTCGAGATGATGCTGCCCAGAGCTGCATCCGTGCACTGTAACGCATCACGCCGTGAGCAATTTGCGCTGAGTGGATCCCGTTACTATCTATCCATCTTTATGTACTTAAACTTGTTTACGTCGGGAGCTCATTTCACGTATAGTTCATACATTCGTGCATCGTTTCACTTTTTGAATGAAATATCATTTATTATTGCGGACACAATATGTCATGCTAAAACGATTTTGTTGTAAACAACGTTTTACAAATCCTCAAATTAACTCTGAATTATATCACAATTAATCAGTACAACTTATCATTGTATCGACATTAGCACCGGTATCTGTGATAAATGTTTTTAGTAGATAATGCCTTTCAGTCGATTATATTGCTTTGTTGTGATAATAATGCTTTTTATGCGGTTATAAAAAATACTATTAACTTTAAATTTGTATTAATTAACATACGTTGAAGCAGTTTATATCTACATGAGTTTTTTTTCTTTATTTAGGTATGTATATATTAAACCTTGTTTATCGTGTTGTAATAGTCGTAAAAGTCTAAACATTGTAGGTAGATACGTTAAACACAGATGTACGTATTTTGTTGTATCAAGTGTTATAATTATAATTCACTGTAACGTGATGATTGATAATACTGAACACCAGCGGTAATTTTTAAGTTGTATGCAAATTTCATTCTCGTTATTGGACAAGATTCAAGAATTACAATGGCTTAAGATATATGCCCATAATATTTAGTTAAAGCGTATGTCTGATGGAAGGTTTTCAGCGGCTACGATAATAATCACCATAATTGATGAAGCCATTTAAATTTTCATTTTGTCACGAATTAACCAGACATGCCACGTAGACCACAATTTGTCTTCAGATAAAGGTTGTAAAACTTTTTTTCATACTGGCAGATGAGGTCGCTTCACGCTAATTGGTTTCGAATCAAGTCAAGTCTATATTTATTTATACTTATGTATAATTGTATGTAGATTCGGATGGTTGGCGCTCATTTGCGGAGGCCTACCGTCAAACAATGGCAACAGGCCGAGATGAGACCGAGGTGGTAGGTTTTTCGTATGCGAGAATTCATCTAGGTAGGTCTGTAGTACCGCTTTGTAGTAAGCACTTGTGTTTGGTTTTGAAGGACATTGAAATTAATGACTTTTCAGAGAATTATGGGATTCAAAGTCACGAGCGTGGTGCGGTGTCATATTGTACTTTAAAATTGAATATTCTGGGTGTTGTTGCTACTGTTTATGGACAGACTTACGTGATTTGCTTGCCCGTCATTCAAACGTACAAATAAAAAACTTCGCGTTACTTTCAAGTTGTGTTCCATTACTGATTCTAAAAACGACGTCACATGCCGATTTGCAGGAAGCTCCTTATTTGCAGCGAGAGGACGGTCAGTTATATTATAACCAATGCACGACGACGACATTTGGAGTACCGAGATCGAGTGAGTACTCGATCGAAATTATAATTTTAAGTACACCTATTATATTTTGTTCCGAACTGAGAGCCATTCTGTTATTTGTTACTGCTATAAAAAAAATGTAATCTAGGTGATACGCGCACAGTTCTATTTTAATGTTGTGCTAACATGCTTCTTATTCTTAGGAACCACAATATACATATATTTACTTCCCTGCACAAGCATTATGTAGATGTGAGCAAACCTGTCAAGATAACATGGGCTGTTTATACATACCATACTGTCATTGTGTGTTGTCTACGCGTCGCATCTTTATTTTTCAGTTATAACCTTCAAATAATGTAATAATATGAATTAAGTACAATGAAAACCTTTACTTACAATACGCGATGTATTGTGGTTGAGATTATTAATGTACGAACTGTGTGCAATCTATCAATCGATCTGCCGGTGCTTTATGCATACGGTGCTTCATGATCTTAGTTTAATAAATGGGAATCCTCAACAGAGCCCCAATTATTTATCATTGTCGTGTACATGATATCGTTCGCTCATCGCTCTCGTGTCACAGTGTTGTCGTGTTTACCTCGTTAGTTTTCCAGGAAAGGGGTGTTGACCCTCATTCTTTTGTGTGTCATGTATTACGTGGTGGTATTCAGATGTAGTTTATTCGATTGAATTTGAACATGGCGCGAGTTGTGGTCCCTAGTTTTGCACGATACCAAATTCGTATTTGTTGAAATTTCAGTGACGTAACTCTGTCGCCGCCGCCCACGCCCCAGCCCTCGCCAGCGTGGCTCCGCCGCTCCTCTACCATAGCGTATGTTCGCATTATTGCCGCATTGTCATGAATATTCATACCATCAAGCTTGCCAGGCGGATAGGTAAGCGACAACTATTCACCATTGTACGCGACAATATGCAAGTAAAAATTCACGCATTATTTATACATCCCCCCTTGTTTGTCGCACATGTATAATTAATATACGTTTGTGATTAACTATGTTAAATGTAAATGTGACGTTTACCTGCGAGGTCTGGGTTCTGAGATATTTATTGTGTTCCATAAATTAACCAATGACCGTTTTCTATTCTACATATGGAGTTGTTTTTTGTATAGTTATGTGATCTGGAATAATTAATGAATGGGATTTGCATAAAGTATGTTCTGCGTCTGTTAAGGTTGGTTTATAGTAGGCCAATGGTAAACAAATGTGTTGCAGGCGTGCAGATGACTCCCACTTGTACTCTGTTTAATAAACATTAATCCTGCAGCCTGCTACACGCGTGCACAACACAGGAAAGGTCCGTGGAATACAAAATACGTGAATACGTTATAGATGAGCTGATATCATGATGAAGTTTAGGGACGAACGTTTTAGATCTAGATTAAAATGTCACAGTTGATGAAATCCAATTGCGATTGACGAGCAACGCTCACCGTCCATACTCATCAGTACTAGTAGGTACGTAGTTCATAAAAAATTGGCATCAGACGCAAACGCAATTTTTATTTCATTGTTCACTGTCTATTAGGTACGATCTCATGGGCTTAGGTGCTGTTATAACGTTTTGATTCAAAGTCTTATTATCTAGCTGATACATTAGACATGTGATCTGATGTTATTCTGCTCTACCGCGATGCCGTGTGGGGCAGCCGCCAGACGCTAAACCCTATTGACAACGTGACGCGTCCCCGTTGTGCACATCTCTGATGAAAGCCGATACGGCTGCCATTAGATTTGTCAACAAGGAATTATCTAAATGTGCGCAGTGGCAATGCAAAAGGAAACAACTATTATTATGAAGTTGAGATGTAGTTTACAGGCGTAAGCCTTTTGTGTTCACAATGAAATAAAACTGAATTGACGGATGCGAAAAGCGTTCAGTGATACGGTGCGGCCAATGTCCCCGAATAGATGATTAGTACTTGCGAAGTGTTGAGAGTTTGGTGCCATTATCTTGACCTATTCCAGATGTCCACTTGAACATAATGATAGTGCCAGCCTTTTGATGTATGTGTAAAATATGGACATATTACTTTAATAGTAAATTTAAGGTGGGTTTTCCTTTCCTTATGTTCGTCGGTAGAAACTGCAAGTATTTAATTGGTCAGAATAATTATATGAGATATTAAATTAGGGCGTATCTTATGGAGGCGCGGAAATTCAGATTTAACTTTGGTTAAATGACCAACTTACTATTCATTTCCTAAAAATATATAGTCCATATATTGTGTAATCTATACTAATAATAAAGCTGTAGAGTTTGATTGTTTGTTTGTTTGTTTGTTTGAACGGGCTAATCTCAGGAACTACTGGTTTGAATTGAAAAATTATTTTTGTGTTGGATAGTCCATTTATCGAGGAAGGCTTTAGGCTATATAACATTACGCTGCGACCATTAGAAGCGAAGCATCAGTGAAAAATGTTGCAAAAACGGGGAAAATTATTCATATTTGAAGGCTTCCGTTGCTAAGCTACCGAAATAATATTATTTGAAGGCTTCCGTTGCTAAGCTACCCTAATCTATACTAATATTATAAAGCTGTAGAGTTTGATTGTTTGTTTGTTTGTTTGATCACGTGGGCGGAGCCGCGAGCAAAAGCTAGTACACCAATATTTAAGGTGTATTGTACATTCCGGAGCCTCGCCCCTTCCCAATCCTTTTATTATCTCTTTCCTTTTAAATCGGCAATGCGATCAGAGGTAATAAGCGGTGTAAATGACTTACTATCAGGTGGCTCACTTAGTCGTTTGGCGGCGTATAGTATAAAAAAACTCACTATACATATAAAATGTAACATATTATGCATGTATGTATATTATAACTCATTGTATTCCTTTAATTACGAGAGCATGATGGCAGAAACATATGGAAGGCTTAAATTATAAATTGTCCATTGAGGCACTTATGTACGCCCGCGCCGATTAAACTTTTTGGGAATTTGCCAAATACGTCGCAAGTTTTGAGTCGAGAGGCGCTTTATTCTGTGTCTTAATTAGAGTGCTCGCTAACTTGTTACACGGGCACCGTCTATTTACTGTAACAATGTGCTCGAGTTATTAACATAAATTTAATTAAGTGATCAATTACACGTTTGTATAAATTTATGATTTTTTTTTTATATCATAGGCCGGCAAACAAGTGGGTCACCTGATGGTAAGTGATCTCCACCGCCCATGTACGCCCATCACCAGAAGAATCACGGGTGCGTTGCCGCTCTTAAAGGAAAGGGATAATTAGGGATTGGGAAGGGGAGGGGCTTCCGGATGTCTCACTCACCGTACGAAACGCAGCAGCAAGCCGCTACTTTACAACAGTTTTCTGTGAGACAGTGGTAACGATCCGGTCGAGCCAGCCCATTCATGCTATAGACAAAACTGTCTACAGCGTGGCTCTACCACTCGTAGATCGTGATTGCAGATTTTGAATCCGAATTAGTAATCAACGGTACACCGTATTGTAAAAGACAATGATGTATTGGGTCAGATATATATTAGGTCAATAAGAAGTGACTCATCAATAACATATAAGGTCGGAAAAAAAACTTGCACTGATAGGATTTTCCAAATTTCAAAGTACTACATACCTCTTTCCCTGTATACGAATGAATTAAGCTATACATTTTGAAACAAGTCACGTTGCTGATATGTGCATATTATCATAATATTTTCGGCTTAATTGATAACATAACGATTGATATTTATTGATTATGATCAAGATCTCGTTCCTTTCCTTACGTTCATGAACTTAAAACATGTCCATTGGATGTCACAAATTGATTTAAAAATATCATACGGTTCCACATGTCCGTAAATGACTGTAATCCGTTTAATTTATTGCATGACGGGTACGATTTATTGTTTGCCTCGTTTGTCTCTGGATATACTTAAAATGTTAATACTTGATGATATGCGACTGTGATTAATAGTTAATTTGACTTTTTTCGTATCTTATGAAATAATATGAGTACCTATTTAAATTGTGTCCTCGAAGTGTTAGCCGCGATTTGTGTTAGCCAAAATACAGAAACGTTATTCAACGACTGATTTTTGAACAGCTATTTTTTCATACAATTTTGACACATACAAGTCTTAATATGGTTAACATGATCTTAATTATTTGAGTTGTGTTCGAGTATGCGAAATGTATCCATTAAGCGCTTTGGGATAAGCGTTCTTGTAATGCATTTTTTTATCTTGGCAACCCAGTCTACACTACACATAATGAATACAGTGTTGCCCATGTATTATTTCAAACATCGACTGAGATTGCATCCCTAAAGAAATGATGAGAAATGCTTAGTAAAGAAAGCTCTGGTTAACAAGACTTATAATGAAGACATTTTAATATGTCTATCAGAAAATGTTAAATCAAAACCGGCATTTGGTCGCTGTCGTGTTCTCCAATTTGTGTATACTTTCAGTACAATAAATATGTCCTCCAAGTAATGTAGCCTTCCTTTATTTCATAGCATAAGGCCGGTTAACGCATAAGTGGATCACCTGATGGTTAGTAATCGTCAACGCTCATAGACCTCACAATGTTTGAGGTATCGTCAAATCTGTTAATGTCACTTGTCTGTGTGCGTCTCTAATTTAAAATTGCTATTATCAACTAATTGAATCGTTTTAGTAAAGGTTTATAATAATATAATAAGAATTTTAGCCCCGTATTATGACCGTCCTACTGCTGGGCATGGAACTTCTCTACTGAATGAGAGGGGTTACGCCTTAGTTCACCACCCTAGCCTAATGCGGGTTGGCAGACTTCACATACCTTCTAAATTCTCGACTTCTCAGGTATGTAGGTTTCCTAACGATATTCCTTCACCGTTATTAGAAAATTCAGTGGTGCATGTTCTATAGGTCGTTTCGAACTTGCGACTTTCGTCTCGTCAGTCCGTATAACGACTCGCTGAGCTATCGCTGCTAAAGATTTACTTCCCTTTATAGTATTAACTAATAAAATATAGTCTTTACCAAATTCCAGAACTAAGTGCAATTGTATAATTTTGCAATTATTATCTTGGCGCTTACTACTGTAAATGAGCAGGCTTGACGTCTATCATTACCTCATTGTCTCTTTATTCAGTTGAATAATGAGAAGTAGTGAACAAAGATTCTATAGTATTACATACTCTAATCTAAGTGTTATCTGTTTCAGAATTAGGAAACTTCCTACTGAGTTATCAGTTTCGTTTTTGGCGCCATCAATTCGTTCGTAGAGCGATATCGTGAACTAGTTTTTGGCCTGAGCGAAGCTTTGGCCGTCGAGGGATTTTTGTTATGCAAATCAAATAGGTCATAGATTATAATTTATTAGGTTTTAGTGCATCGTGTTTGATAATGCATGGACATCGGGTTAGCCCGGCTTTATGGAAATAAATATGTTAATTATGTGAACATTCACTGTGCTCACATTTTATTCTCATGGTCATCGCAATCACCACTGGTCGTCATTGCAGAGGGCTCATTTTAATTTATTGCAACATAGTTTGGGGTAAAATCACATTTATGCAACCGGCTCTCTGAGTCACGTAGACATTGAAATTAACATTAATTAATTGACATTTAGGGAAATTATGTTTACATTCACTTGCTGTATACCTATCAAGTTGTGACGCTAATCATCTCACTAATGCGTATTAACATTGAGTTGTTACAGTGAACCATTAAAGATATAATATGTTTGTTTACAATCATCTAGCACCACTGACGCATTTTATAGCTGAAGGTGCTATAAAGAAAGTTAATCTGTGACGTTGTAACAGAAGGTTCTCACGACGACGATGTAATGAATCATAGAGACTTGCATACACGTTGCTTGTGGCACGTCGCACGGACTTGCGTTTGATATTGATTTCCTGGTAAACATTTATCATCTTTTGTTCAATATTCATATGAAAAAGCATATTTATGTTTCATAATACTGGTGAAACGGGTATTTGTTTTTGTTAATACCACGGGTAGGCAAAAACCAGTAACCACACCCACAATATAGGAAGAATCATGGACGCGTTGCCAACCTTAAAGGGAAGGGATAATTAAGGAGTTGAAGGGGAAGTGAAACGTAAAAGCAAGCTGCTACTTTTTTTTATATAATTGAATGACGAGACAAGCATGGCGCTCGCCTGATGGTAAACGCAACGCCTGCCCATAAACAGAAGCAACACCACACAGCTGCTTACACACTGTTGCTTGGTTTAGACAAAGCGGTGGTACCAACCCAGACGGTATCGAATTTATTTTATCTGGAAACATTTTCAGAACTATAAAGAACAAACAAAAAAAATACACATAATATCCACCTTTCGAAACGTGAGTTACGGTCTTAAGTTCATACAAGACAGTGGTAACAACCCAGTTGAGCCGGCCCATGCATGCTATAGTTAAAACTATAAAGCGTGACTCTACTACTTAGAATCGCCTTCCAAGAATTTTCGACTGACCTGATAACTTCCTGGTTTTATCTGTTCTTAAAAGAAACTAATAATGCGTGTATATAAAGGAATTTGTCGACGTAGTCGTTTATTTATCCGTTTATACCTACACTAGGTCGCGTGTTATTTGTCTATTGTGTTCTAGACATCAATTTGGTTTTTGTTATTCACCTGAAGTTCAACTCCAAGGCTCGTCGTACTCAGGTTTTGGAGCTTTGCATGGATTCTTGTAGGTTTGGAAGCGAAAAATGTGAATCGAAGATCAATCAATCTTTTATGGCCCACAATAAGGTCTTCTCTCCCCCCCTTCTCTACTAATGAGGTCGCCAAGTTCTTTAAAAATTTAAAGTAAAATATGATCGCTGTGTATTATGGTTTTAGTCCACAAGATCGCAATGTCGGAATGAGCTTCCGGTTGATTTAAAAGTCAAAGTAGGCGTTACTAGATATCAAGGATGCATTATAGTTGATACATCCTGCTAGCGGACATAATTTGAATAATATTTTTAATAATCCGAAGATAAAATCTCACTTGGACGACTTACAAATGTCCTCATAGAAACGTTCTCACATATTAATATCGTTAAAATGCTTGTAGGTGTTTTTATTTTAAAATTATTATAAACATATTATTAACACAAATAAGCGCACATAGAAGTAAAATATGCAATATATTTTTACTTCTATGTGCGCTTATTTGTTTTTATACGGTATGATGTGCAAGCTATATCCGTGCATGATTTCATTTGACGAGACATAATAATATATGAGTAGCCTTGCACTTAATCAAATAAGTTATCAGTGTCAGGAAAAGGCAAATAATAAATACGATAGAGATTTGTATAGCCCGTGACGACCTCATTTTATAAACATATTATTAACACAAATAAGTGCACATACAGGTAAAATATGCAATATATTACCCGTTTTATACGGTATGATGTACAAACTATATCCATGCATGATTTCATTTGACGAGACATAATTTATATGAGTAGCCTTGCACTTAATCAGATAAGTTATCAGTGTCACGGAAATGCAAATAATAAATACGATAGAGATGTGTATAGCCCGTGACGACCTCATTAGTTTCATAACAATCGCGGTACCGTTGCCGGCACTTTCTTCCATCGATTGTAGCAGAACTTTACCGTTATTTTATGTCTACAGTAAGTACACTGTATTAATCAGTTCATTTTTGCACTGTACTTTTATAGGCAAATATCAAATTAATTTATTGGTACTACAACTCGAATAAGTACGTAGGTTTATCTTTGACCCGTAAGTGTAGGTTGGTTTTTCTTTGTACAAAATATACTATAGGAATGTATAGCTCTTTCTTATATTTTCTTCTATTTCTATTTCGTTTGAATATCTACTATTTTAAAAATGCGTATCTGAACAGAAATTATAGTTTACTACGGTTCACAGATATCACTTAATTTATTCAATTGGGTCATGTAAGTGTAATTTAATATTATAACCAATATTAAACTTTCCGATTGCCTGTAGTGACGCAACTTTTGAGATTTTCCATCTGCAAATAAGTTAGCAATGAAAATTCTCGATTGTGCATAAAAATTAATTTGCCACCTCAGTATTTTTTATAATAATGAACGATATATTTTATCTACGGTTGTTATTTTTTTTTACTTTCGTTATGTTGACTTTGACATAAAAATATGAAATACTTATTATAATTAACTGGCGCAACGTGCTAATTGATTAACAAAACTTAAATGTTTAATAACTGAAACCCTTCATTTCGTCGTGGCAATAAAGCTCGAGAGTACGTAATTAATGAATTATATGCAAGGCTGTTGCATCACATTAATATGTCAAAGTCGTGTTAAAGGGCAGCGGGGGACAGTTGGTGAGCAATGGCTCAGGCACATCCCAAATATTGAACTTGCGTTCGGATGATGGTGCATAAATTAGAACATGCCTAAAAACGGTTTTCTTTTTCTTGAATGATAAGACAAGTCACTTGCCTGATAGTAAGCGCCTGCCCATAAACAGAAGCAACACCACACAGAGCTATTTATTACAAAGCACTGCATGGCCCTGGACATGTTTTGATGTGCCAAATTTAGGGAAAACTATCGAATAAAAACATTAATTATATCAGCGCATTATGCCACTGATGGGCATGGGTCTTCTCTAGGTATGTAAGGGGTTAGACCTAAGTCCACCACGTTGGCATAATGTGCGTTGATAGACTTCACATACCTTCAACATTCTCATGTATGCAGGTTTGCTCATGTTGATTTCCTTCACCGTTAGGACAAGTGATTATTAACACTGAACACACACGTAAGTTCGAAATGTCCTTAGTGTATGCCCTTGGTTTTCCCTTGGTTTGTTTTTGCCCCCTTTCGTTTCTGCAGCCTGTGCCACTTCCTGCTGAGCTGTCGCTGCTAGGTATTTTATACTTTTGCATCCACATAGTCTTTTTCTACTCATGGGAAGATTACATCAAATTATCCTTAACTCGTCCAGCAGTCTTCTATGTTGATAGCTCGACTTCTTTGGTCGCACCACTAATCAGTTAGGAGCTATCGATGTTATAGGGTTTTGGAACGTAGTTCCTTATCGCGCGTTGCGAAAGGGGGCTAGACGGAAAAAATTGGTACGAAAAGTTGGCACGAAAAATTTGTCACGACATAATTTTTTTTAACTTAATTTGATATCTAGCACACAAAGTTAAAGTTGAAATTCCGTTAATAAAACAGATGGTTGTGAAACTTATGACATTTGGAAATGTAGACGCGGTTTGAAATTTGAATTTTTGATTATAGAACACGGCCGTCTGTTATTTTTAAGTTGATAAAAAATGCTATACAATAGCTTTACCGCGGCAGTCTCCGAGTGCCACACGTCTTTTTTGGAACGTAGTTCCTTATCGCGCGTTGCGAAAGGGGGCTAGACGGAAAAAATTGGTACGAAAAGTTGGCACGAAAAATTTGTCACGACATAATTTTTTTTAACTTAATTTGATATCTAGCACACAAAGTTAAAGTCGAAATTCCGTTAATAAAACAGATGGTTGTGAAACTTATGACATTTGGAAATGTAGACGCGGTTTGAAATTTGAATTTTTGATTATAGAACACGGCCGTCCGTTATTTTTAAGATGATAAAAAATGCTATACAATAGCTTTACCGCGGCAGTCTCCGAGTGCCACACGTCTTTTTTTTATTTCTATTTTTCTATTCTATTTCTATGTAATTTTATGTTGTCAAACAAAAATAAAGAGACCTATTTTGTTATTTCAGTTGATAATTTGAATTTTTTGCAATTTGTGTCGATTCTACATTAGCCGAAGGAACTTCGTTCCTACCTGGTGTCCCACGACACACACCAATTTTTTTATTTCTATTTTTCTATTCTATTTCTATGTAATTTTATGTTGTCAAACAAAAATAAAGAGACCTATTTTGTTATTTCAGTTGATAATTTGAATTTTTTGCAATTTGTGTCGATTCTACATTAGCCGAAGGAACTTCGTTCCTACCTGGTGTCCCACGACACACACCAATTTTTTTTTATGATTCATGTTCGTCGCCATTTGGAAAAATGATTACTCATATAAGATTCATGTATAGGCGGCCTTCATGTCCGAATAATGTATTTCGTGAGAATTAAGTATTCAGTTGTATGATCACTATCTTAACGTCGTTATGCATTTTATGAAGTTTTGCATCTGCTCTATTTTATATAATTCTTTCATAAAATCCACCGGGGTGTTGATAACCGTTCATAGTTGTGTTTGTGTATAATATTACGTACATTATGCAACATTATAAAAGTTTGACTCATAAATATTAGAATAATAATATTGTATTGTAGTATTACATGTAAAAACAAAACAAGCAAGTAAAATTTAAGTAAATGCATTTTTTTTATATTATGATGTCAACAAGCGATACAGATTTTCAAATGGAAATCTCCATAAAGTGCTACATATTCCGAACGGCGTACAATAAAAACGATGATGCCATTACATACTGTCGTTTATATTTTTGACCACCGACAAAAAGAGGCGTGTGTGTGCGCGTGCGCTTGTATATGGGTTTATATGGTACCGGACCGCCTAAATGAGAGGACCGATTTGAATGCGTTTTTTTTGTTTGATATTTAATTTAATCGATGTTCAGCTGTTTAAAAGTTACCTATGTTTTTCTGATTGATGCAGGGGTATTTAATGGTTATTTTACCCTTGGGATAAACTACAGAGGTCCCTGCTAACGTAATACTGGCGACCGCTGCAGTATTTCATCCCAAGGCCAAAGGGGAGGGGATCGAATAAGGGATGGGAAAGAAAGGTATAGGAAGAGGGGGCAAGCCGCCTCGGGAGAACCGGATGTGCACCGGCACACTCACGCAAGGTGGGTCAATGTGGCGGATCTTAGCACGGTGTACGGTGGTCGCTATCTGGTCGGATACGAATATCCCTCCACCAGCGGTTTTTAATGGTTAGCTTATATACTCAGGACATAGGAATCAATACTTGAAGTGTCTGAATCAATAGTGTTCTTTAAGTTAATGCAGTTGCGGATAGCCCAGTTTATTATCCGCAGGTATATACAGAAATAGGAGTAGATGTAATTTGAATACAATAACCGCAATTAATGTTGTGTGTGTGCGTGTAGGCTGACTCGTAGCAACGCCTTTTGTTTTCTTGTCAACATATTCATTAACATGCATTAAGCTGGATTGACGAATTCCTTGTCGGTAAGATTTGTAATCTGTACTGAACTCCCACGGTTTAGGTTTATCGGTTGTAGGGTGATACATTTTTGTAACCGACTGGATAACCGCCGTACACAACTCGCCATAGTGGCTCGTCCAGGCGATTTGTTTGCTGGGGTCAGTCTATGTCCAGCAATTTTAAACCGGCCTAAACCTGTAGACGGTTGCAGAACGTGTCTCTTAATGGGTCAACATAATATTTGAATTGCACTGCATTTAACACCACTTCCTGTGTAGTGACTGCCAGGATAAAAAAAAGAAGACTATTCAACATTTGTAAAGGACTGCTTCAATTACGTGTCGCGTTCAACACTTCCAAAAGATGAGGTGTTGATATGTTACTAAATACAAAGGAATATTGAATAACAAATTGTTTTTCCTCAAACTGTCAACGAAATCTTTAGCCTTCATCATATTTTTATCCTTTGTAAATGGAGGGCGATGATGATATTTCACATTTGACGTAGTTTCATAAAGATCTAGGTGTATCACTTTTTTGAGATAGCTGAATGTAGACTTGTGGTACGCAAGGGGGTAGGTTTCAGAGATGTTATCAGTGAGATAGTGTTGATAGTCACGTAGCGCGCGCCCCTCCAGCACGCGGCGGCTGCACCGGTCGGCCATCAGTCCGATCCACTGCGCTGAGCGCGGAGCACGCGAGTATACACAGAACGCGCACGTACACGTACACGCCGCAGTGAAAGTCGCGCGCGCGCAAATTCCGCTAACATTTGGTGCGTCGACATCTTCGTTTAGTTATTCTGTTTGTTCATTGCGCCAGTGCATTGGGGAAAGGAGGTCGCTGCTGGCCCGTAATCCGTAAGAATAGTGTGGTGGTGCTCGATAGCCCAAGTTTTAAAACGATCCCTTCGTTGTGTGTCCATGACGTAAACCATCGTTTCTTGTTATATTATCCGGTAGCGACTCGGTAACATTTCAAATAAATAATATTAAATTCAAAATGATATACATAGGTATTATTCCATATAGGTGCTATAAATTATTTTATTTTATGACTACCTTCTAGACATTTCGAAAACATGTGTTTGTGAAAAGATTGCTTATAAATACATCTACTATTTGAACAATTTATTAGTAACTGTATGATAATGTACGACGTGATGAAAAACCAACGAAAAACATGAAATTGCTGCAAGTATGCAAACGTTGTACATTTTTATTCACTTTATTTGTGCGTGAAACGGTTGCGGAAACTTCGTATGATTTTGATCTGACTCGCTTCTTGTCCCGAATCCGGTCTCGCATTGCGATAACTTCCCAAGTTAACAGTTGGTTACGCCGTATGCGGCGCGGCGCGGCGGTTCAGTAACTTCCAACTTGCATTGAACGGTGAAGTGAAAACGAACGTGTGTCCGTGACCCCGTCTATCTTTTCTCTAGCTTTGAAACATTTCCTTTTGAATTGTTTTGCTCGTTTCGACCTCTTGGTGTTTTTAATCGGTACTCGACTAAAAATATATTTAATTTCATAAATTATACAGCTTTCATGCCCAGGGTAAAGTTTAGATTGTGAAGTTTATTTATTAGAATCTCAAGAAAGTGATCCAATACTTGAAACTTCTTTTAAAAAGGCAATCTCGTTATATTAATTGACTATTATTAATTATGACTCCTAATTAATTGTATCACTTTGACCATGAATCATTTAGAATATACTCGATAAACGATTCAATCAGAATTCGATTAGTTTTATCTTATCGTATTGTCGGTACTCGCAAGTCGCAATAAATAGGACGGCAAAACTTCGCAATAGCTGTATGGATGAAAGTCTAGTGCTAATTTGTCGATTGGCAGTTTATATCGGGTTGTGCAAGTCCCACGATTTGAAATCGGACACGACCCACATTTTTCTAGCAATAGACGTAACTTGAGTATTGTATTATGCGGCGCAACACTTGCGTTGCTTGGTTACGCTGATCATGCTCGTATGATCACGACTCTGCTTTACTTCACTTTCGCTTTATGTTACCCACGCCCGTAATCCCCGAAGGGGTAGGCGGAGGTGTAACCAGTACACTCATATTTCGCCGAGATTATCCCCGTCCCATGACGTGATAGGGAGCGAGCCTATCGCCATACCGGGCACATTCCAGACTCCGGGCTGATACTGAGCATTTCGTGATAGAAAACCCAGTATCGCTTTATATACCCTACGAATACCAGAAATGCTCTTGTATCTCCAATGTAATGCCTCCAGCGCATGTGGTCTTAAAGACCTATCTATAAAGCTGTATAGTGAAATGTACAAAATAAATAACACTTTAGAATATTGCTCAACCAACCGCAGGTCCCTTATAAATTTGTGCGTTCTAAGATTTTTTTTAAACATTTTTATATTCGTACCTCATTCTTAGTTGAGAATCAGGTCAACGTCTGCTTATAGTGACAAATGGTACATGGGTTGCGGTTTTGGGTATTTTCCAAAATGATCTCACTGTGTTCTTTAGTACCGTTAAATTATGTTTGGATGACGTGAATGACATTCGCTGAACGCTTTTATTGAGCCGAGATTAAAGCAAAAAACTAAATGGTACGTATTGTTCACATTGCTGCACAAATTCACGACATCATTCACATTTAAGACTGTACTCCACGCCAAGACCATGGGGATTTACGCCATACAAAAATCTCTCATAATAGAGGTTTACCGGCTTGCGAGCCGATGATGATCAGTATTTTTAAACTCCCCCAAAAACCAATAATCGCAGATGTCTCTGCCCTCCCCCAGCAATCGTCCTGAGCCGAGGTTCGTTCCCCCAGGGGGTGCCATCAGCGAGGTCGCTTAAATATAAGGGTTGAGAGCGCCTAAAATGCTCACCCGAAAGTCCGGTGAAGCTTTAAACAGCCGAGTCGCGTCAGGCCAACTACATAACGTCAAAAAAAAATAGAGGTTTCGCACTCCAGAGATGTAGCTCGAGCGTTTTATGAGTTTATATTGGTTATTTTAAACTTTTCTTTAGAATGATCTCAAATTAAAACCTACGTCGCGGTTTTTATTCGTTTTTACGTTTTAGCCTTAGTTACAGCTTTAGAGGTTGTACGACAATAGATATGCGCGTAAATTCTAACTTTAGTGCTATGTGTATATAATTGCCATAAATAGAGTTTAACATTATGTACGGTGTAATGTATTTTTTTTTATCCGAGCACGGCAAAGTGGCTGCAATACACCTGAGGGTAAGCGTAGTGCAGTCCAAAAAACCAGCGACCACCAACAAACAATGAGTTTATCGGTGGTCACTAGAGTCATACCGGCCTGTATCGATGTTTCTTCCCTCTTCGGAGAAGGAAGAAGCAAATCGAGGGGCCTGCGACACGACAGGCGGATGACCGATGCAGGGACATTAATACAAGGATGCATTCCTATACCCGCCCCAACCAACCATCAAATCATATCGTAAGCCCGTCGGGAGAACCGGATTTACACTGGCTGATCCTGGAACGCGATTCACAGAAGGACAGTGGGTGACTATGGCAGGTTGGCTCGTTGATCAAATCCATTTATGACTTGTAAAATGTTAAGTTTATACTCAAAACAATTATTTCTTACCACAATATAGTCGTTTAATGTATTTGAAGGCAAATTATCCTTGAAATAATTATTAAATAATAAATTATTTTTCCTTGATATTATGGGGTAAATATTTTATATATGTATCAGCAACAACTATTTACTCATGATCAATAACTGGCTGTTGCTGATTTTACAAATTACATATCTGGGTAGGTTTTTATTAGAACAGTTATTCTTGTGTCTGTGGAGGTAGTGTTCGCTGGTCAGAGGGTATTTGATACATTACCCGACTGTGTAACGACCACCGTACACATGGTGAAAAACACGCCATAGTGGCTCGTTTTATGTATTGAGACTGCGCTGTACTTACCATCGGGTGCAGTGTAGTCACTGCCCTGCCAGGATAAAAAAATACAATTAATAATTATAATACATTGCATGGTTTGGACATGTTAAGAGAATAGATGAAATACGACTTACGAAAGATACCAATTTATCGTGGGAATGTGAATGGGAAGGTCAGAAGAGGTCGCCCGAGGCGAATGTCGATCAAATACAAGATCTCCGAAAATGGCACGGCACGAGTTACCTCAACCGGCGAAAATGTATGAAAAGATGTATGAATGTGGAAGAGGCGGAAGAGGTGTGTCAGAATGGCAACTTGTAGCGCTCAGTAGTCCTCTACCTATCCCCATCGGATATAGGCGTGAGTGTGTGTGTATGTTTGTATGTACATGTCAGTATCCGCTGTAGTTGCGATGATTTTAATTTCTTCTAGTCGTAATTTATTCCGCTTGCTCTGAAGAAGTCTATTCATTGTTATAATAAATGACGTCGATGTATATATATAGCAATTATTCTTCATTGGAAGTAATTGGTTTTGATTCGTGACATTCCTAGACGCGCTAAATAGTGTCAGTTTCTTAGCTTATATTTATATATGCGTCGTGTAACTTTGGTTTTTCCCTTAAATTGGAATTATTTAAGAAGTACAGTTATTTTTTAATACTTTTTACTTTAACTTGAGCATGAGTGAGTGTGGTAATTAGGCAGCTCGGCATAATGCTGGCCGTTTACAATAAATGTAACGTCTATTGTAGATCGACACTATCCTTGGATTGAACTACGCTTATTATCAGGTAGCAGAGGCACTGGTCGAACCAGGAGAAACTATCTAATTGCCCCATGCCATGCACATCTTCATGCTTTGTTGGATGCACAATAAGTAAAAACACTAAATTAATGTAGACTTACGCCATACGTCCATTAACGTCATTTCATAAATTTAGATTGACCAAGACCAACACCCAATCGCATAATATAATATTATATATATATATATATATATATATATATATATATATATATATATATATATATATATATAATCGCATAAGATTTTTATTATTTATACTTATTTATTTTACAAGAGTTTTAGCGAGATTGCAAATTTTACCAAAAGGATTCATGGTTTTAGCAATTATTTTTATATACATTTCTGAATAATTTTACGAATCAAATGATCGTCTTTGTTTATTAATTTATCTAATTTCCTTTGAGCAGATTGAAGTTTAAATTAATAATTACCGGCAAAGTTTGCGCGTTTCGCCTTTGTTTTTTTTCTCTCCAGAAATAATCAAAATTCATTGTCGATTCTTTGTTCCGTCCAATACTAAATTCATACGTTGATTATTTTTATTGTACGCGGGTTTGTTTGTCTCGATAACTGATTAATCTGTATTCCATACTGCTCTGCTTCTCATTAACTATGCGTCGGTTATTGTGTCTTGAGGACCGTTGTTGTTTATATACTTACTTGTAGTCATACTTAGTATGTTGCCTTCATGTATACGTGGTGTAACTTACTATGCGGTACTTAGTCGTCATCTGTACTGATATCGCATATTCGATCACAGATATAATGCCTAA
This sequence comes from Amorpha juglandis, assembly GCA_949126905.1. Classification (NCBI taxonomy): domain Eukaryota; kingdom Metazoa; phylum Arthropoda; class Insecta; order Lepidoptera; family Sphingidae; genus Amorpha; species Amorpha juglandis. Next base: position 6,792,696 of record OX421368.1, read on the forward strand.
ATGAGCTTACTTACATCAAAGTAAGTTGTAAGTAATCATAATATATACGGAACCCAATTATTACTTATAAAAATGATCCTTTTTACGAGATTACTTGTAGGAGACGTTCCCCCGACATATATATTTAGAGACTTCACAAGAATTCAAAGAGATCAATATAAAAACATTAAAACAAAATAAAAGTAAATAGAATTCTCTAAACCTGTATTCCATTGGAAAGTATTTCTTAGCGCATACAGTTCTAAAATAGAATAGTATATTCAAAATGGCGTGTAAAAGTGCCCTTGGCGGCCTAGTTACTAAATAAAGAATTTGATATGATTTGATAGACATAATATGTTAGTATTGTTAATAGGCCCGGGTCTTTTTCTTAAGATGTAATCCAATTAAGTTCATCGAAACTCAAATCTCATTTTTAAATTACAATTTAATTATACAGATAGGTATTATTTGATGTTGGACGTGACCCAGCAACCCCCCCCCCCCCCCCCCCCCCTTAGAGGTATTATTATAGATTAAAAGCCATTGAACATTATTCATTTTTATTGAACGGTCGCTAAAATACTTTAAATAAAACGAAAGAAGCTATGGGGAGAGACTATTCACGGGATTAAGAAATGGTGCGCCCTTCGACATTCCCGCATTGTGGTCCAAGGTCTCTAAATATAAAATACCAGCCAAAAATTCGGACTAACCGGACATAGACTAACTTGATCGAACAAGAGTCTAAAATGTATTTCTCTGGTTTTATTCGGGCGTCAGGCAATTCTGTCCACTCATGTCCAACTATATGGATTATACATTATTAAAGTGCTTTTGCCACAATGTTATATCCGTCGAGAAATTTTCTAAAAGCGGCATGATAATGGTTTTATGATAATTATTTCTTCATACTTGTTTACTTTAACTTATCGATACAATGCCGTTCGTATATGGGGTTTTTGATTACTTTAGAATAAGATCAATAAAGTTTAAATAACAATCGTTAATATTATGTTTTAGTATCTATTTCTATTGCTATAATTGAGATGCTAAAAATAAAATAAGAACATTGTTTATCTTGTATCAAAAGTTGTAGATATCGTCCTGATAATTAAAATATTCCATGTCCAATGACAAATATTAGTGTTCTCAACATTCACAGAGTGTGTATTCAGCCAAGATTTTTATCTTACACGTCATAATTATTTTAGCTAAAGTACTAAATTAATATATCAAAATAACTCGCATGTCACTGTGGAGCTGTGGGCGTGAAGAATTTTATGGTCACGGAAATTAGTGTTCATGACGTTATAATAAAAGCGTCGTAAGTTATAATACGAACGACTAGTGCGTAATTAAATTTGAGAAAACACGACGGAATGTGCTCCTGCTCCGGTTTGAATTAGTTTAATGTATTCTATAACGTATGGGAACTCGTGACTTTGTTTTTATTTTTTATTTAAAAATAAATTCACATACAAACTAGTTACCATAATACAGATAATTATTTATATAAAACCAACATTAAGTTTCAATCTTACGTCTTGTGTTTTCCTAACAAACGCTGCGTTTACTGTATGAGCACTGAAATCCATAGACACTGTCCTTGTTTCATTAAGATACGTAGTGAGCGTGTACTTTGGGATAAAATCGTGAGTTTGTAACACAGCCACGATATTTAGAACAGTCGCGACGTGAGATAACTGTGAAAGACCGTAGTAAAGGTGCCAACACATTTATGAGCTCTTGTGCGTGCTCTATCGCCCTTTACGTTATTACCATAAACCGCGTAATGTTATGGAAGCTAGACGTTTTCCATTATGGGTGCCGCTGTAATTCTGTAACTATGTGTTAGTTCCAAGGTTTTTCTATAAGTCTTTAATGTCACCCTACGTTCACATTGTCCGTGCTTTACACATTCGTTACATTTTATGCCTCTGATTTGTATGTTGTATGTATCGCTGAACAGTGGTTATTTTAGAGTATTGCCTGTACTATTTATATTTTTCCTCATCGGACAAGTCGCAGATGGCAGAATAAAACAACCTTTGAAGCCTAATAAAATCAAGTTTTTATTTTATTTAGATAGGTAACTCAAGTGTAACGTAAACATAATGAAACATCAAAAGTGTTTAAAGAATTACTAAGGATCGGAAACGACATGTATTTATTACTTTCTGTTTTATCTCTTTTGTAAACAGTGTCTTGTGTGACTTGTTTTAGAAGTCCCATGTCTAAATCTCAATTCGTAGCGTTTACAAAACCACTTCGGAATGAATTTATAAATGACAAAGTTATGAACGTTTATGTATTCGCCTCGTGGCTGTATTCCTCGCATGTCAAGTTATGAGAGTGAAAAGGTGAGATGTCAGGCCCTTCCTCGAGGTTTATCTCGGTCATGACATTGGGAGGACATTACTCGGTATCGCGATACTGACAGGTGTAGGTTCCACAACTAGATTACAATTACAAATTGCTACGTATTATGCTAATCCTATGTCGTGTTTATATATTTTTTTTTTCATATCGGCAAGTATTAGTTTTATATAGTCTGTGTATAGCTTTATCGACGAAGTATTAACGCATGTACTTACCTCCATTTTTTATCACACCTTAGCCCTAATGCAAGAATTTTCGATACACGCATTTACTTGACCCAGATATGCTTATGTTGCGAAATACAGTATTTCATTTCCTATGCGAGATCAGGTTGAGATAAGTAGTTACAATATCAAACGACAAGCGAGTATTGAGGTGTAGAAGGATAATATAGACTTGTTGACTACAAACACAGGGCATTTCAACTATTATGTCAATTTACTACTTAAGCAGTTTCCGTGAATTAATTATTGATTAACAGTTTGCCGATCTGTATAATCTAAACAAGAACAGCTGGTACTATGATTCTCGGGGCCAGAATTTGCATGTTTTATAGGTATTTATTAGAGACGCGAACTTCTCTCACGCAACAATTAATATATAACAAACTACTTTATGATATAAATCGATGCACGACTTCTTGATATTTGTCCAAATTTGCATTTAAAAGTTTATTTAAAGGTTGTTTAGTATTAAATTGTAATTTAATCGATCGTAATAAAAAACGTAAATTGTAAATAGCTGTGTATTATTACTAGTGGATGGTGGCAACTTTCGCCATAACCACTTGACTCGCTGCGGTGCGCGTGAGTTGCCGACAGACTACCTACTATGCAGTTACGAAAGCTGCAAATTGCAACCACCGCGCGGCTTTATATGGCATAACGCCGAGTATCAAGTACCGAAACTTGTCGCTACGGTTAGTTACCTCTTACTTTGTGGCCAGCTCCACAGAAGCACAAAATAGTCTAATCGTGGTATATTTATGTAGGTATAAAATGTACTTGACTCGACTGCAATGTAAACCGTAAAAATGCATAAAGTTTGATTAATGATAATTTCATGCTGAATTTATAAAAATAAATGATATAATATACAAAACAAATAGTTTTTGATCTATTAGTCAACAACGATGCGAATATAGCTGTTGACTGAAATATGTGTACTGACACTGTATGTGCCTTGACAGTAGAAATATTTTAATCTATACTAATATAATAAAGCTGTAGAGTTTGATTGTTTGTTTGTTTGTTTGTTTGAACGCGCTAATCTCAGGAACTACTGGTTCGAATTGAAAAATTCTTTTTGTGTTGGATAGTCCATTTATCAAGAAAGGCTTTAGGCTATATAACATTACGCTGCGACCATTAGAAGCGAAGCATTAGTGAAAAATGTTGCGAAAACGGGGAATATTATTCATATTTGAAGGCTTCCGTTGCTAAGCTACCTAAATAATATTATTTGAAGGCTTCCGTTGCTAAGCTAACCCAAATCTATACTAATATTATAAAGCTGTAGAGTTTGATTGTTTGTTTGTTTATTTGATCACGTGGGCGGAGCCGCGAGCAAAAGCTAGTAACTTATAAACTGAAACTGTGTCGACTAGGCATAAATACCGCACATTGCCTTGAGTTGCAAAGTAAAATGGTGCTTCCAAGCTTTCTCCGAAGTTTATTTTATTATGCCTCGAGGCTTTAATTCTGTGCAGATGTTTAATTTTGCTATTTTATAGTTTTCATAAAGAAAATAGGCACATATGTACACCCCTAAACGAAGCAAAGTGGCGTTTACGATTCTGGCACACGAATAGGGATCGATTTAAAACTACGATGTGATAAAGTGAGATTTCTGATAAAAAAAATCCTTGTTTGTTAGATTGTTAACGAACATACGACATATATTGAAAAACGACGGACGTACTATTTGTGGTCTCAGTTTTCGGGTTAAATACGAAAATGAAGGAGCCGTGATTGTTGTGTCGGTTCCATTATAAGAAGTGAAGTGGCTCGCAGTTATCCAGTGTAAGTGCGCTAGTAACAATGAGTGTTGAGCCGACGTTGACGGAGTCGCCGGTGCCGCTGGCGCTAGCGCGGCTGCAGGGCCGGCCTGGGCGATACCCGCGCGGCAACCGTACACATCGCCCTAGCCTGCAACTCCCTAGCCTGCAGCTCGCTAGCTTGCAAGAAGCTGCCGACGAGACTCCGCGACGGTACAGCGACGAAGCGTTCGCTCCGGACACCGATGATGAAGAAACATTCACCAACGAAACCCTCGCGGAATCGCCAACAAGGTCAACATCGAACGGACGAAGGGCATCTGAAGCCACGTTTTCTGAACGATACAGGCAGTTGACCGATTTTGACGGACCTCCGCCTGAGGTGCCTAGGCGAGCATCTTTGGCTGTTCCGGTTGCCGTAGCCGGGTACGGCGCGGTCGACAAAGGTCGCAGACGGTCGTGGGCGGCTCGCTTGCAACTCGAGCGTAAGAAAAGACGGAAGTCTGGAGGGAACGACACCGATGAGGAGAGCGACATACCCACCTACGTGCGACAAAAACGACCCTCCTGGTGGAATGTTTTTGTTCCCGATAATATGCTGAAACACAGGTATTATAAGATTATTTAGGTCAGATTAATAAGCATTAATGATGTTATGAATTCTACTAATTATAAAATATTTAGTATGTACAATTAACACTCAGTATAAAAGGATAGAATGAAAATGTGTGTATATGTCTCCAGCAAGCCACACCATGCCACCAGATCTCCTTGACCCAGTGCTCTGTGTGGTGTGCGAGTGTTTGTAAAACGGTTGTGCTGATTTCAGGGTCACTTGATTCTGAAAATTGATATTTCCCATCTTACATTGCAATCTGCCACGTGTTTATTTTCCTTGTGTTTAGAATATAACAATTAATTTATTACACAATTATAAAAGCTTTCACTCTCGTTTAACTCGTGTTGGTACGTATAGTAGTGTCGTGTATGGAGACAGACAGATACGTGACAATTTTTCAACATGTGGTCTTGATAAATCAGTGGACGTTATCTAGATTTACGTGCAATGTTACTGGTTATCTCTGAAGATATTTTTCCATAAAATATAAACCAAATATTTGCCTAATTTATAACAAAATTTATTTTCACTGTCGTATTTTAATCAGCAGCGCCTACATGATAATATCTTTATTTGACGTATACATAAATATAAAGATTCTTATATATTATAGGAGCGATGGAAAATTCTATTACGATGCGAACAATCGAAAGAACTATTTAGTTAGTTTGTATGCCATTCATTCTTACAAAGAATTTTGTAACTGTACACAGAGTGCAGTTAAGCAATGTTAGTCACCATTATTCTTAAGATACGACGCCGTCGTGTCATTAGCCAAACAAAAAAGCTTTCCTTTTTTATAGCATAGACTGGCAAACGAGCAAGTGGGTCACCTGATGGTAAGTGGTCTTCATCGCCCATCTAGGCCCACAGTACCAGAACAGTCATAGACGTGTTGCCGAACTTAAAGGAAAGGGATAATTAAGGGATTGGGAAAGATTGAAGATTTATATTTCAATTCCCCCGTTTACGGATATCTTACTCACCGTACAAAACGCAGCAGCAAGCAATGGCTTGTGTGTGTAGTGGCTTAAAGTAGTGACATTACGTCACTTTTCTGTGAGAGAGTGGTAACGACTCGGTCGAGCCAGCCCATTCATGCCGTAAACAAAATCGTCTACAGCGTGGCTCTACCACTCAAAAACTTTTAATAAGTTCTTACGAAAAGACGCGGATATTGCAATAAAATTAAAATGAAGTAACACAGGATATATCGATTTAATCTTGCCGTGCACAGTAAAAAACGAAACCTTAAATAATTTTCAGTATGTATTGCACTATTAATCATTTCATTTGTGACCTTCTTTTTGAATTCGCTTTGATTTATGATTGAACATAAAAGGACCTTCAATGTTGACACCTTACCTTATTATAAGTTTTTACCAGCTCAGGTCAATATTAAGCACGTGTACTTTAATGAACTGTACGTGTTTTAGTTCATAATTTAAGATTCTATGTATCAGTTTACAATATGGTCTTTTTCTCATTGTATAAGTTTAGTTATGTGGTTTAGATTGCCTACGTCGCATCAAGAAACAAAATAACACGTATTATTCAAAGTTTAGTCAATTTAAATACTCGTGTTTTAATTCACATTTGTTCATTTGAAATCCCATATGTTATCCAAAATGTAACAATACGTCTTTTAGTAATAGAGAACGAATAAATCTATTTGACTCCCGGCAGCTGGTACGTATTTTTCTTTAGTGAGCTCGATGATGTTTTTACAATGCCAATATTTTTTAAAGATATGACGTTAACGTGATGCTAAACATTTAGCCATTCCATTAGCATTCATATTTTGTTCACGATTTCTTTAGATCACATCTCGTAAGACGTGCCATTCCGTTTACCTTTATTTGAGTTTTGGATAACTTAGTGATGCTAATCAATGTAATATGTATTTGCAAAGCTACGAAAGTTCGTATTTAGGCATACGTATTTCAAACTCTTGCATTATTTGTATTGTGACTTGTTGAAATATTAAAGATCATTTAAGATTAGATAATCTTACCAATGTAAGATTATAAATCGGAAGCTATAATGAATTCCTAGCATACATTTTCTTTTTTATTGTCTATTACGTGGTCACTAATGAGTAGGCTAATTATATAATTTATGATTGCGTCGAACGTATGATTTGTATGTCGTTTTCTAGAGTATTTGATATAAGAAACTATTTTTTTGAATATCTGCACGGCGCTTATTCGAAGAAATTGGATTTGTTATGTATGTCGTGTCGCCTCAAACGTGTTACGATTTCGCCTTTCGCTTTCATTTACTTGTATATGACGACAAACGAGACATATTCTAACCGTTATATTACCATTTTTGTAGAAAACGGAATAATATCTTTTGATCATAACAATCAAATAAACTTAAACAATTAGCATAATCATGTAAGTCAACCCACTCGTAGAAATATGTTCCGTGAACATTATCCGAATCCAAGTTCGGTTGGTTGGTAGGAACTTGTGTACGGGGGCGGCAGCCTTAAACGTGGGCATTCACATTACGTGTCGCGTCTTATTGATGCGGAACACCGAACACTGCATAAAGTTTTATTATCATGAAGATTGTACACCGAGTTGCAACACGGCAAGTGGGGTATAGTAGTGGTCGGCAGTCAGCACCGGTGGACGGTGGTGCCGTGCTACGTCATAGAACGATGGTTTCATCACTGACACGTCACGTGGCCTCCACTCCTTTCCGCAATCGGCCGTTCACCTTTGTGTTCGTGAGCCATAATCCTTTGTCTCTTAATCCAGTGCGGCGTTCCACAGATGTTGTTTACATTTTGATTATTTTCCAATTGTTTAATCGATTTCCTTGATTGCCTATTTGTTTCCGTTCTAACACAACATTTTATATTTCGTCTTGGTTCAAATATATCGATATATCTATACATCTATACAAATAAATAAAATTGGAGTGTTTGTTTGTGTTATTAAAATAACCGCTTTTAGCTTACTGTATTTGGATTTGAATTTTTTAAATTGTCTGTCTGTCTGTTTATTTCGGCTAATCTTAGAAATGGCTGGACCGATTTTGACGGGACTTTCACTGGCAGATAGCTGATGTAACAAGGAGTAACTTGGCTACTTTTACTTTAGAAAAAAAAATAGCTTTAGAAAAAAATAGGATGTCACCAAAAAATAAATAAGCTTAAGTAGTAAACTCTGCGAACTGAACAATAACCATACGGACGAAGTCGCGGGTAACCGCTAGTATGTATATATATTATTTACATTTATTTAAATAATATGAGGAATCAAATTAAATAAGCCTACGAGCATAGTGAAATGAGCACTAACGTTAAGACGTAGACATTACTAATTACATACGTGGGATTTGTGAAATATTTTCAGAGTGCCGACAGAATTGAAATATTATGAGACACGTCTCTTATGCCCGATATATTTCCAAGATTTGCATATCGTTGATGTGCCTGTTCTGGCTTATTTTCTTTGCAACAAAAGTAGCATTTTTTCACAACAGCCGTAAGTATCATTTCAACAAAAATACCATATATGTATACTTACAGTAAGAACTTGACACCAACTGGTACCGATCCCATTTTAAGATAAACCATATTTTACACGGATACGAGTTCGTGCTGGTCACTGACACGGAAGTGTAGCTATGGTTAGCTTATTCGATTTAATGCACAAAGAAAATATGTGCTCATGGGTTTTGGACTATAAACATAAATTTGTCACCTAGTTTTGATTATTTCTCATCAATCTATTCGCCATTACGCAGGCTTCAATTTTGAAAATGTGCCAAACTCCTATGCGCATTTACTGCAATATGTTATTTGTATGTTTATGGAATTAATGCAGGATATATGACGCAAAGGATGATTATACACTTACCAACACATTTCTGGTGTTATTTATATATTTCTATTTTCAAACGGTTTACTAATTGATAGAATGCGCGCTAATTTAATGCAATAAGTTAATAATAGTTGTTATGTAATTAATAGTTGATTTAAACTATGTACGTTTTTAATTGCTTAAATACTTATAATGCCACGTCCACAAGAAGCATTGTTAAGTTATCTATATGTATAGCTTAACAATGCTTCTTGTGGACGTAACGTTAATTATTTATTTACCAAGCAAAATTTCTATTGCTATTGTCGTCCATTTCTTATCACGTGGCGGTGTACTAAAATCGTCGTAAAGCGTGAAAACTGATGTTTCCAACTATAAAATTATTGTGAAAAACAAACCTTGAAAAACATAGTGATTTATTTTGCAATATTGGCGATAAGCCAGCGTCTCCAGTTTTAGGTTGCGCCGCGTCAGCCACCACATCGTTTCACAAAATCATAAAATTTCAAATACAAAGAATGTCGTCTAGCATCTGTCTCGCGTTGGATTTGTTCGGTCTGTAGTCATCATTCTTGTTGTTGTGAGTACTCGCGATGCTGCCGTTCATCATTATTTGAATATTTTTTTGTTACGCGATTTTTGTCTCGTTCAGTTCTCTTATCGTAAATTTTCTAATAGATTTTACTCGTAATCATGAAAGCGTTTATTTTTTGTATATTTCAATATTGTCAGGATTTTTCAGAATGACCTTAAAAATATAATGCAGTCCAAAAATATATAGAAAAATATTTTAAGATGTTACAATGAGTGATATAAAACTACATGATGTTTGTTTAATTAATGCAAAATGTATCGTTCGTTACGATCAAACCAACAAGAACTAACTCCCGTATTCATACATTTGGGCAATGCAGTGACTGCATCATTTTCCTCTACCGGCTACATATAATATTTAATTGTAGCCGGAGGTGAGATAGGCCAGTCACCCGCTTTGCTTGCTGACTCTATGGCACTACGCACGGGATCACCGGGCAAAATCTGAACACAAATATTGTATCAGAATTTCGATGATTTAAATATTACAATGGGTTGGTACGGCGCGGCGGATTTTGTACGCAATGGTCTTTTGTAACAATTGAAGCATGTCGTTCATATGAACTGTAAAATCTGCTTCTGACTTGTGCTGTAGATTTATCGATACTTCATATCAAAAACATATTTATATACCATATGCCGAGTAATTCACGTTTGCAGGTAAATGTGGTGGCTTGTCCGCTTGTAGCGTCATGAGATAAAATGCGCTTTACGATTTATTATGTTTATAGTTAACACGATGAGGGTTATTATAGGTCGTGACTATTCTATTTGCGAATGGTATTGTTTGACATTTCGTTTAGTTACATGTACCTATAGTAATATATAATAAATATATAGCTTATGATCGTTTATCAACTTTTTGCGAGTGCTGTTGGCCCGCACAATTCAATTTATATTATCTGGATCGAAACGTCCAGACTTCAAGTTACCTCAATGTAAAATATAAACGGAATCGGGTCATAGCTGTTTAGTAGCAGCAATCAGACAAACTTAGTTTTGGCTTTTGTAATTACCAGTAGGGTATGGTATTACGAGTACTCGTATATTGGTAGAGGAGCCCACGATGCTAAATGGGGATTTACTCGAGCGTCGTAGAGACCTATTGGGATGCAAAGCTTAGATGATATGAAGAAAAAAATGTTATATGATATATACCTTTACATCGGTGGGGGAAGCGGCTATAGATTTTTAAATATGTAAAAAAAAACTGTTGCATGGACATCCTCGAGCGCGTCAGATATTGATAGCATCAATGCCCTACGTATTTTTAATAATGTACGTATGTTAATCTGATCGTTTGCATGATGCGGGTGGTTGTATTTAAGAGTTGAAAATGAAAAAAAAAAAAAATTAATCGAGCGCGTCAGATTTTCTAAGGGAGTGTTAAGTGCACCAAAAAAAAGCTCTCATTCACTAATCTGATGATTTCGATGGGACGCAAACTCGTGGCCATTTTCATAATGTGCAAAAAAAATTCGCCATTTTGAAATACTCAAGCGCGTCAGATTAAGATATATATAGTTCATCTTTATGTTCTAAACGTACTGTCTCATAATCTGACGATTATCTAGAGGGATTGGCCTGATCTGACAAAAAAAAATTAGAAAAACGGTTCACCTTAAAGGCCATCCCTGCAACTTCCCGCTAATTCCATTCCTGGGCTCTTAAAATTGTACTTATGACGTTTTTGAGCTCAAAATATAATTTATGTGATATTTTGAGCTCGCTGAGTTCAAAGAAATAATATTTCTATGCATTTGAGCTCTCCCAGCTCGAAAGTCTGATAGAAGTTTCATAGAACACTATTTTTGGAATTTTCAAACCGCAATAACTTTTGAATGGATCAACCGATTTTCACGCGGTTGGCGGCATTCGACGCAGTTTTATCATCCTCATAAGTAATTTTGCAATTTTAATTGATCGAACCACAAATTTCGGAGTAATCCCGAAAAAACACTTTTTCGGGTTTCTTTCGTTCACGATATCTCTCGAACGAATCAACCGCTTTTGACCAGCTTGGTGGCGATCGACGTGGTTTTTCAAGCTCAAAGGCGGATTAGTTTTTGAAGTTGATCGATAAAGCCGGTTAAAAGTTATTCCAAAAATTATATTGCAAACACGTTGTAAACAGTATGCCACGAGTCTTTATGATCAATGATGGCGTCATGGCAACAGAAACCAGAGTGGGGACGGAGTGAGAGAGTAATAGATAGAGAAAGAGTGAGAGAGGAATAGAAACGCGGAGAAGGAAATGTAGGCATTACGCAACTGCACGCATTTAACTTTATCGACGAATTTTTGTTATTTCGGCTTGCGGAAATCGTCAGATTATATATTTTTCATTATTCTTGAATTATTTCCTTCAAAATAAAAAAAAATTTAGCTACGCTCGAGAATGTCGAGATGACGTTTTTTTTTTACAACTTTGTTGCCCTCCGCTTTTTTTACGTTACTCTCAAATTGTCAGATTAGTGGAATATACACTTTTTAGGATGTAATTAACTCACCCTACCTTAATCTGACGCGCTCGAGAATTTCTGATGGTCAATTTTTTTTTACTAATCTGATCCTGTATCCTTCACGGGCGGCCTTATATATGGGCCTCATGTTTTGTGGAGGTACTTAACCGGGTACAAGGTATCCCCCTGTATATTAATCTGTCGCGCTTTAGTAAATCCCGAAATCCCCGCTTGGGCTCCCCTACCATATGGGCATATAGCAAATGTGTTAGTAAACAGTAAACAAAGCAATCGGTGTCGATCAAATATAACTGGTTTCTATAATTAAGCTTCCTTCCGAGCACTGTGCGGAAAGACGCTGACCCAGATGTGTTGCAGCCGCGGCGACAATGTTGTCCCCACAAGGCCGGTCGCATTCATGCGCCATGCGCTCCACCACTGTGGCTCTGTCCAATCTATATTATTTTTCTCTTTCCACTACTGCTATTTACTTTACTGTGTTGGTTTTGTATTATTGCTCAGTTGTTTCTCCACGCCTGGCCATCGGTGCGTATGCTCACGTTTTTCTTAACATACCTACTGATCGACGATACCAATCTCCAAATTGATATGGTATATAATTCGAATTGCTTGTGATTTGGAAACTATTATGAATTGGGAATGTTTTCCATTAATGCATGAGTGAATCACCTATAAAAATATATTTAGTGGTACAGTAAAATATGGCTCTTATTTTTAGATTTTATTTTATAGTGTATAGAAATGTCCTCGCCTGCAAACTACTTTGTAAGCTCGGCACGTGTACCTACACATTCATTTCGATATGCCTTCATTGATATTCTTTAGGTTGTATCTATAATTTAAATTCGTCCCTTATGAATCTATCGATACTTGCAAGGATATTAACTATGACAAGTAGAGCTCGTATAAGACGGATAATGCCGTCACGTTAATATCACTTTGGGTTCGCTTTGTTCTGTCTTAGAAATCTTTTGAATAACCAAAACCATCTTCAGCGGTGAAATAACCTCCATGAACACTACATATACTACTACATAATACCTGGAATGTATTTAAACAGCATAGTCGAACCGAGAATTAACTTCAAAATGTTGACTCCACCGGCAGAAAACAGCAACGATAAGACATTGTAAGATCTAACTGTTGCTGTCTAACGCAGGCGTAATTTTGTACATACTCCTTTTCTGAAAGAGAACACAACTGTATAGTCCAATAGATCGAATACATCAATTTTGATTGCCTCGGGCACTTCAATTCGAATTTGAGTGGTTCTGTTCTTCTGCCGGACTATCCGCGGGCCAATGATGACCACGGAACATAACAACGTGTATTTAAATAGGTGTTCGAGGATGTACGGCTGTTTCCTCCCTATTGCGCCAATTGCGCTCGTTTGCGGACGGCACTCGTCTAATTGTGAGCTCCGCAATTAGCAGACGAGTCTGATGGGCGAGCGCACCTCGCGACACTCGTAAACTCGCGTTAGTCGTCACGCAACACGACACTTTTAGGAGCGTTTATGTTTACAACAATCTGTAGGGTTAAGTTTGTAAGCCATTATATGACCACAGCCGTGCAAGTATAATTTACAGATGTAACTTCCACATTTGTTAAAGAAACACGCAACACGTAGTAGATAGAAGTTAGTTCGATTGAGTAGGGCAACAAAGCTAAAGTCTGGACGTATGCTGACGTGACGAACTGGCGACAAAGCATCGCAAAGCAGGAGTGTGAGAGATTGTAGTACGATATATTTTAGCGTTCAAGTGCGCTGCATCACCACTCGCCATACGCTTAGCGTGAAATTATCAGCCTTCTTTTAAAAACATGATAAAAACAGCAAAATCTCATCAATCTAACCATTGTGTTTCTATTTCTGTTTCTCACTAATCGTCAGTGTTGAAGGTATTGCTTGCATGTTGCAGTTTGTATAAGTCGCTCACCTCTTCGTAATCTTTACTTTAAATTACCGGCTTTTCATTTTCGGTATAATGTGACTCAACAGATTCAGAATAACATTAAAAGAACATAAATAAGTAAACATGCTATAAAAGCAATATATTGCCGATTACAGTTAACAGCGTTATTTGTAAATAATGAAAACAGCATGTGGTATTTTTTCGTGGGCGATGACAAAATGTTTGCATTGGGCCATTTCAGTCGTTTTTAGAATCACTAAGGAATTTACTTAAAATTGTTCTTATTTTTTATAGAAATATAATGTCAGATAGAAACTTAATCATAATGCTCGCTGATCTAGCGATCTCTGTGAATATGCAACGCATCAATTAACCTATGGGAAGGAAGAATTCAGTTGTTATTTTTTTGTCAAAGTGGCTACACTGAACCTGATAGTACGCACACAGTAGTCCAAATATAATGTCATCTATCGAGAAACATCGCATCCTTCGGCGATCGCCAGAATTATACGGATCTGGATTTATTTAGTATATAATACATACACTGGCATACCTAGAAACGCTACTCTTTTGAACGAGCCAATTCGTTGAATTTTTTTACCACGGTCACGGTCCAGTCGGGTCATTAGAAAGAATAGTTTAATTGAACCATAGCTCTCAACTTTGCTCCAACGAGGGTTGGAAATATTTCAGAGTCGCGTTTGTTACCCAGCAGGGTGCAAGGATTTAGGTGAGGGTAGTTTGGGCCCCGAATATGCTCGTGGCACCCCATACATCGCTCTAACATCCACAATATTGGTTGATAAGGGAATATAATATAATATAATCTATGAGTCAACCGAGTGCATATTTTCTATTTATTACACAAGCTCGCGTCTCCCGCCGCACCGCGCGGAGGTTTTTTCAGTCATTTCCCGGATTAATAGTAGCCAATGTCACTCTCCGGCCTATAAACTAAATCTATGCATCCATAAAAAATCATTTGGATCTGTTTATCTGCTGCGTTAAATGAAAAACGAACAAGATTTCATTATCAAAAGTATTTAAATATCTAATGTTGTTGTAAGTTTACTGATGACATAACTGATTACTCACAAGTGAACCACACCTTCATATTGAATTTCTTTGTATTGAGTGTAGATTCTTATTATTTCGTCTGTTTTAAATATTGCAAATTTATTAACAGTGCAAATGTTCTGAGTGTCTTTGTCGTATTCATAACCAAAACAAACGAATTGGGTAAAGATAAAATTAAATGCGCGTACAATGCGCGCAAAATAATTTGGCCGGCGATGTGAAGTTTGTCATGAGCGGCGTTCGCGGGCGAGTGAAATGACTAAGTTCAACCTGGCCAATTGTTTTTTTTTCTAGCACGGGCTGACAAAGATGCCAGTAGTTCACCTGATGATAAGTGATCCCCACCGTCCATAAAAATCCACAATATCTGAGGAATCTAGTTATCTTGCGCGTATTTAAGTCTATAACTGCAATTTCCGAGGTAACAGGGATCAACATAGAAAGCAATATATTACATATATATATGACGGAAAATATTCTATCTAGATATCTCTCACAAAGGTCCTGGCCATTCGTGTCTTATGTATATCAAGTGTCTTTAAATAAATTATGTAAAGTGGTGCCAATTAAAATAACATATCCAATACAAGAGTTAATCGTTTACCTTATGCGTGATGGTTGTGGAGGCATTTCCTGACGATTGAATAGATACAGTGGCATTAAAAGGACAGACAATTAATCAGTCGCCCACACTAGAACTAATTTACCAATATCCAATTTTGCGACGACTATGCAAATATACAATTGCATGTCTTTTTGTGTTCTAATCTTATGCTTACCGTAGTTACTAAGCATTCTATAATGGATTGATTAACTTAACTTGCTGGGGCGTTTCCCCACAAACTTTTTTTTTGTTATATTATTAGCCTACATGGCGAAACGGGCAGGTCATTTGCTTGGTGGTAAGTGCCACGTATGCTATTAAACAAGCAACACCACACGGAACTTTGAATTACAAAGTACTGCATGGCCATGAACTGCGCTCAATCAATATATAGTTTAATAAAACAAAGTCACTATGTGCTTGTTTGTCTGTTTGTCCGTTTTTTTCCTCTTTTCTTGAATTATACAACGGATTTAGATGCTGTTTTCACTATTGTTGGAGTAGTGGAAATAATATTAAAATAAACGATGAGTGGTATGAACTATGTTGTAATTAATATGACTTAACACAATTTTACGTGTAACGTGAATGTACAGAAATTAGCAAGGGACGCCATGACAGATATTTCAGTACAGCCGAGATTTACAACGGAAATCCATCAGATGGCGCTACGTGTAATACTTTAAGATCAAGAGTATAATATTTACCACAGATTACAACAACTATCATTTAGATAATTTATTCCGGAAGGTTTATATATCATGCTTACGCATTTGTTTATATATCACGCTTATGAACCATAGCAGCAGGGCAGGAACATGACTGCGGTGAAACAGAGAGGGGCAGCTAACTGCGAATAAAAAATCAAAATATTAAGCAAAGGCCAAACAATATTGATCCGAATGGAGAAGTATATAAAAATAGCCGAACAGATACACGACCTACAACTGGAAACTTGTTCCGATATAAATATGACTGATACGCTAATATCAACAACAGTCCTGTCTCTACGGTATAATACTGATATGATATTTCAATATCTATTTTAAAATGTTGTTGTGTTTCAGCTATTTTAATGACGTAAAGAGTTGTTCCGTATTCCGTATAGGATCTTATGATTAATAAAATCGAAAACACCTCACTAGTCCACCGATGACAGACAGCACACGCATCACGATTATCGTTTTTTTTTATTACGGGCACAGACAGGCCCGTTTGAACTATTTTCATTTATCTATTTTTTTATTTATTTTACACCTTGCATTATAACTGCCAAAATAATGTTTTAAATAATTTTCACAAAAACACCTGTAAAGTTAACTTAAATAGCTGTCCATTATAGTTACATGAACATTACTGATGTCATACCACATATTAGAGATTTTTTTTTGTTGATGTCATGACTATCGTCACTATGCCGCGCAGCGCCGCGCCGCGACCCGTCGAGCCGGTCGCATGGACTTGCATCGAGTTAAAATACATTGAAAGGTGAAACTGGTGCACAGTGCCTCTAAACTCTAATATAATTTTCATCAAATAATCCTTGTATCACGCCGTATCATGTAGAAAATGTGCCAAGATATGTCACCCACATCCACACCCGGAACAGTTAATTCATGCAAAAAGGCCATAACTTTTTTTGCTCTATTACCAATCTAATGTTCTTGAATAATTAATTATTATTGATGTTTGTAATGCAATATTACCGCGCCTATCAAAAAATAATAATATGTAACACAAGCACAACACGATGGGTTACTACTAATCATATCATATTTGTATATTATATGATTCAATCTTTGTTACATAATAATTGTATATCAGTTTTATTAAAATAAAAATTCCTGTTTTGTTTATTAGCTTAAATAAAGAAACGAGCATGTTGCTCGATTGATTTTAAACGACCAGAAATGAAACGTCTATCTATAAACAGAAGCAATACCTACTAATAAAAATATGAATGACAAAGAACCGAATAACATTCATCTCTTCCAGGCAACCATTAACCAGACTTAAACAGTCTTTTAAATAAATAACATTTGTGATAATGAGAACATAGATAGTAGGTGAGTTGTTTTAATCTTATATAGACACCACTTTCGGTACATAATCTCTAGTACTCATCGTTATTGTCCTATATTGTATTAGTAGCATTTGCCTGCAGCTTGGCTTTCGTAGTTAGGTTTAACGGTGCCTTGTGAGACTGTCGTACGTAGTAAATGGAATAAGTATATACCTAATATTTTCGTCGCGAAAAATATTTGCTTGGCGCGAGAATCGAACCCACTATAAAAAAATGTTCTTTGTCCTATTCCGGGTCATGGTCTCCCTATGTGCCAAACATCCAAATCCTTTTAACCGTTGAAACATGTAATTCTTACAATATTATCTTATTTTTCATACAATTGCCTCCAAGCAGCAGTGTGTAAGCACTGTTGTGTTTCGGTTTGAAGGACATTGAAGCCGGTGAAATTACTGGGCATTATGAGACGTAACATTTTATGTCTCGGGATGCCAAGCGCAGTTCAGTGCCATGCAGTTCTTTGTAATTCAAGTTCTGTGTGGTGTTGCTTTTGTTTATGGGCAGGCGTGGCGCTTACCATCAGGCGAGCGCCTTGCTTGTCTCGTCATTCAAGCAAATCAAATAAAAAAAACAATATCTGTGTGGTATCGGTATGTTAAGTATTATTGTAAGGAACAGGCCTCGCCTTTTCCGAAGCGGATCCGGATTTAAAATTTAAAACTACCTACATTAAATAACTCGTACAGTTTAAGGTCATTTACATCGAAGCCGTTACATTTGATGTTTTCGTCCTCCTGAATAAATACATATATGGAAATGGTTTAACACATTAATGTTATTAGTTCCTAATGTGACTCAACTGTAGGTACAAATTAATGATGTAGCTTGTTAATGTTTTTGGATATTTTTAAAACTAATTATAAGAGGATTTTTTATGATGTTTTACATTTAATATGTAATGCATATATTTGTGTTATTTGTGCTTTTCATTCAGACAATCTAAATATTGTTCAGAGATCTAGGACGTATTGCTGTTTAACAGTGACATGAAACAAGTTGATGTGAAATTACATTTTTGTTCTGGGTATTGCGTAGTAATATTTCCGATCATTGTTGTCTATATATTAATCGTTGATTATAAGATTTCAATCTTTATATTTTTGTAGTACCGGCATAGCGTTCGCACGTCACACAGACTTCCCTTTGAAAATCAGCGCTGTAGTACAGCTAAGGCTGTATTTCAGCATAAAGCTGAATGGGAAGTCCTGTTATTGGCCTTACATAATACTGTTATGATATATGTAAAAGAAAACTATTTTGTCCAATAATAAATTGTTCTTTCTCTCAAATCATTTCGTGATGATTAGTTCAGCGTGACTGTCGTTATCATAAACACAATACACCAGAAATGCAATCTAGCTTATTAACACGATTAATTGACGTCGTCGAATGAATAATGTGAATGTCCAGACAAGGACGTCGAGAGTCGAGATCGAGTGATAAACAGCTGAACGACTTCGACAAGAATGTGAACAGTACGTGTTCAATGGAATGGTCACATGCTGTACCAAACCAGTAGTAAACTCAAGGCTCGCAAACTCTTATACATATGCTTGTCGAGAACCTGTTTGTCCTCAAACACTAAAATACCATTTTCGTGTTTCGGATTCATTCATTCGTTTTTTTTCTTGCCCGATATATTGATCTAATGATAATCTCTTTTTTGTCCGTGCATATCGTATCACACACCCCAGTGGCAAAGTTAGTTACGTTCACCTTTGTATAATTATGTTTTGTTGAATGTTAAAAAAAAACGATTATTTGTACTGTTTATAATAACAGTTTAAGTAATAAAATTTCCGTATTTTTTTATTATTTTTATACAATTACTTTAATAACTCGATTGCCTCGATGTGTTGGGCAGAATCACTTAGAACTTTTTTAAAAATAATATATTTAATAAATTTCAAATATTACAAAATTCGGTTAGACTTGTGGCTACGACCGGAGTTGGGAATGAATTGTGTCAAGGATCGGAGGGATGAAGTATTTAAAGAGAAGTTCCTGGAAGGGATTACATTACGGATTATTGTACTTCGATAGGATATTTAAATGGATGTGTTTATTTACTACACAATTACCAATATGGTAACACAATAACAACATAATTCTAAGAATAAAGAATCATTAGATAGTTAACGATTGTTCACATTTGTTTATAAATTATGAATCTATACTGCGACACTAACGCTGTGACTCTATAACAGACTAGCTTTTCCTCGCTGCTCCGCCCGCGTGATCAGCTTTTTCCGGGATAAATTAATATGCCTATGTAAATTAGCTACATAATATATTTTCTCAGTAAGTGATTGTAAAATCTTAAAAAGTAGCCTATGTTACTCAGTGATAATGTAGCTTTCTAACGGCAATAGAATTTTTGAAATCGATCCAGTAGTTTTTAAGTTTATTCGTTACATACAAAAATACGAATCTTTCCTCATTATATTGGTGTAGATGTACAACTTGATGAATATATTTCATACTGTTTACAAAAATATTATTATGTTAGTGTGCCACATCAAATCAAACAGAAGATTTGATTTTACGCAAGTCAAATTGATATCACAGCTAATTCGTTTATTTTTTCGTTTAGTTTTTTTTTTATTGGGAAAAAAATGTTTTATATTTTTTTATTACTTGAATACTCATTCTATGTCAGCAAGGGATTGTCTGTATGATCAACTCCGAATATGATACCGAAAAAGTACCAAAACGTTGTACTGACGGTAAATGATGTTTCATAGGTTTTAGAGAAAATCGTTGTCGCAATTTTAAGTCCCTTATTTTTTTGGGTACTTACCTACCTATCTTCTTGTATATTACGAGGCTTCATGTCGCGGCCACTTTAGTGACGACATAATAATAATAATATATTTATTTATTACAACATGTTGATGCTAACAAATACTCTTCATCATCATCATCATCATCAGCCGCAAGACGTCCACTGCTGAACATAGGCCTCTCCCAAAGATTTCTAGACCGACCTGTTGGAAGCGGCCTGCATCCAGCGACTTCTTGCGATCTTTATCAGGTCGTCTGTCCACCTTGTAGGTGGACGTCCAACGCTGCGCTTGCCAGTGCGTGGACTCCATTCGAAATAACAAATACTCTTACCACAATGTATATCATATGTATATCATTGGTCCTGCAGCGCCGAGCCGCGCCGGTCGCGCCATTAAGATTGGCGTGTTGACAATTTGACATTTATCTCGTGTAATATACTAAAAATACTGAGTATATACCTCATATTATTTTGTGAGTACATAAAACAGCGGATGTGTTATACAGTAAAGCAAAGAGACGACATTATTTTATATTATTCACACAAGCGTGTTTGTAATGATTCAGTTGGCACGATATGCCGTGACGAATCAGTTTAACACATTTCTATGATAATATTCACTTGAAATATGTGTTATGATATAGTAAACGTAATGATAAACAGACGGAAGAAAATTGAGAGCAAATCAATTAAAAAGCAAAAATGCTTGTGTAACTTGACAAGTCATAACAATCGACATTTTAATTAACGTTCATAACTAATCTTTTGTAATGTATGGTAGGTCGGGATGAATTTCAAAATTATTATTGTGTATTTTTGAATAATAATTACTTTTTATTACTTTAATGACGAGACGAGCAAGGCGCTCGCCTGATGGTAAGCGCCACGCCTGCCCATAAACAGAAGCAACACCACACAGAATTTTGAATTATAAGGCACTACATGGCACTGAACTGCGCTCGTCAACCCGAGACATAAGATGTTAAGTTCGTGTGCGTGAACCGAAGACATTATCTAACTACATAATATCGATCATCGATTAAATCGAACGTGTAGGGCTTGAGCAGAAAACCCCTACATAAAATCGAGCTATGCACTAGACACTAAATATGTACCTACATGATAAGAGCTAAACTTCGAAATTCGCGCTGGGAGAAATCTTAAACATGTGCTTATGGCAATTTCATCTAAAAAAGTTTTAACTTATAACAAATAATAAAACGGGTCTTAATATTGTAATATTTAAAGGAATTAATACAATTTTCTTTATTACCTGAAATAACGACCGAGTCGCATCAACCGTGGTCACAGTTTGACTGGTCGCGAAAGCCTAAACAAAAACATTTACCTATACAAGTGATCACTTCAATCGGGGTCTTCAGAATATTCGTGTTTATTTAATTTTCTACAGAACATTACTGCCTATAGTGTATACTCACCTGTTAAATGTGTACCTACCCCGATTACTCATAGCTCATACAATTGCATCAGCTAAGCATTACATTTTTTTTATTAAAGGGGAGAATTGTATACCTACCCCGATTACTCATAGCTCAAACAATTGCATCAGCTTACTTGCACCAACTAGTGGTGATGATGGCGCAGTACCTCACAAACATTATTGTTTAAGGAATGTCATCAACAATATTATAATAGTGAAACTTTTTTCGACCTACGTGCAGCCAAGCGCGTACACGTTCGCACATTTCAAAACCACTGCGGACATCGACCTCGTTAATTCTATCTATCAGTCGCAGTATCCACTTGCTCACTAAACCTTTATAATTCCTTTCTCTCTTCCACTTGCCCTTATCCCGCTCGCCGTGGGGTCGGCGCCACATGCATCTAACACAATATGTTACCGAAAGATTTGACTTTAACTTTTATGACCGGCCGCCTGACTGACGTCAACCGATCTGGGGAAAAACATCAGACGCGAAACAAAAATTTCTGAATCACCCAAAAAAAATTCTCGGTGCGGGTAACGAACTCGCTCCTTCGCTTCACAGCCAGATATTTGCACACTGCGGCACGGAGTCTGTCACTAAATCTTTATCATCAATCCATAATGTATTTTGAACAATCTATCGAATGAGTTGTGTACAAATCACCAATTTGATTCGCAGCTCATTGTAATATATTTTTTTATTGAATGAATAATTTGGTTGGATCGGTTAACTTTCCATTAGTGAAAGTTTCATAAAATTGTATAATATATATGTTTATGTAACTCAATATTCAAACAAACAAAAACATAACAAACCGCAAAAGGGCAACCTGGTTGTAGCTCTGCTTACCCTTTCGTGGGATTATATGTGTGAGCTAGTTATGTACCTGTGTCACACTAGGATTAACATTTTAACTTAACATGGGCCATAGTAACCTTCGTTTCTTTAATCAAAATTGCTTTTCGGCTAAGTACAATTGCAGCGTTATTGTGTTAGTTGCGTCTTTTTCCTACAAAATAATAAACGTTACAATATTTCGGTAACATATTACACGCAGGCATTTCTTTTTCAAATGCGTAGAATGGTTTTGAAACGCAGCAATAAAACATCGCGCGCCGGTATAAATTTCACAGTTTATAATGAACAATGATTTAGTATACGATTGCTTCATATCATCACCGACTGCCAAATTATTTTAAACAAAGAATTTTTGTGCGGATTTTATTTACGGTAATATATCGTAATATGCGATATAATGCATGCTAAATGGAAAATCGTAATAAAGCTGAGTTTTCTTTGCTATTACCATTGTTTAAATTGGCGGTCCTTTTGGCAATTGCCTATCCGAGCAACCGCATATAGGTTATAATCCGTTTGCAGCAAAAATATTTGTGTTTTCCCAAAAAAGGCTTTTGTTGTTATGCGATGTCAATTTTTTTCATAGTTTCTGATATTTGTAGGATATCTTAATGTACCAAAGGATCTTCTACTTGTTTGGGCCCCTATGCTTTAAAACGACCTAGATCTAATGTAACATAAAATATAATATGTATGCAATATAAAATACTGCGAATAAAATAAAGCGGTCAGTAAAAAAAATATATAAAGGGAAATATGTTTTATTATTCCAATGTGTTATTTTGGAATTTTTATGTATTTTTTTTATTCTTTATTCTGGGAAACAACAATAAATAGGAAAAATCAATTATTTCTCACATACGTTTATACTTACAAATTAATCTTTGTGGTAATAATTATTATTATGATTTTGTGATTTGTTTAATTGAGTATACTTAATGAGACCATAGACATGTCTATGATCTCATTAATTCAACAAAAATAACGTTAAGGTCAATGTGCCACATTAATATGTCGTCGTAAGTCATGTAATTACGAATAGTAATGTAATTGTAATTAGTTCCGTTGAAAATTTTGTTCCGGTTCTGTTTATTTAAACTGCTTACTGTACTGCGTAACTATATTGGAAAACCATTGTAAATTTAATTGTAGCATACTATACTACATTTATGCGTGATTCGTCTTTATACATGAACTTAAGTTTACGCCTTTAATCCTGTAGGAGTGGGCAGAGGTGCAACTAGTGGTGCACCTACGTTTTGCCAAGATTATTTCAATCTCATGTTGTGGTAGGAGGCGAGCCTATCGCCATACAGGGAGCAAATTGCAATGTGTGATTTTTCTAACGATAACATAAATTATTATTGCCCGATCTGGGAAATGAATCCAAGACCTCACGGTTCTCATCCGTAGCACGCTGCGATTAGACCAATGATGCGATATCATATTTAATAGTAATTTACATAATATGTTTTTACTCATAAACTTTGGTTTGAATCTTAATTGGTATATTTCATATATACCGGTATCTAGTAAACACACAATATGCATATAAGCACAAGCCTGTATCCCCGAAGAGGTTGCAGGGGTTATTCAGGTTTTTAATAGATTATCATCATCAGAATAATGTTGGTATTTTTAAATAAACGAAGGAGACCCCGTGACTACGAAGCCTGAAAAGCTTTTGAAACGTCGGGAACAAAATTAAATAAAAACCGCGATAAAATCCGTTTAAATTTGTTCTATTTCAATAAACGGAGGAGGTCATCGCTTTTATCGGAGTACTGTCCAATAAAATTTGCATTTTGCGTAGTCAATGTTATGTGTTGTTGTATACTTTACGCTTGTAATCAATTAAACAAAAATATAGTTTCTAGTTTTTTTATTACCATCATGTCACTCTTCAGTTTTAGCAAGCGTCGTAATGTAAAACCACTCGGGTTTTATTCGTCGTTTTTTCGTGTATTACGAAACACTAGTGTAATGACGTTGTATGCAAGGTTGTCTTTGCACGAATAAAATTAAAATTCAGTTTTGGGTTTGGACATAATATTAAGGCTTAGAAAACCAATTAACAGAGGTTGAATTAATCACCTTTAATTGATTATTTATATTTATGCGACTGCGTCAGAAGGTTTGTGTCTTTCATGTAATGATATATTATGATACTAAAGTAACTAGATGTGCAATTGCCTCGGCGAAGTAGTCCCAGCCGTCATGAGACAACGACCATATGTGTTTATAAAATATCTTCAGTAGCTTTTTGACGAACAGTAACACTCGAAAAATGGTGAAATGAATTATTATAAATATTATTTTTCATACAAACTATACCACTCATTCCAGCTATTTAGGTCCAGCGATTTGGGTTGGGCGTTGATAAATCAGTTAGTCAGGACTAATAATTTTCCCCGGGATTTTGAAAGTGGTTTTTAGTATCGGAAATTCCCGAGAAGTCGGGAACAAATTCGTAAATAAATTAAGTGCAAACACAAATAAAGCC
Source organism: Amorpha juglandis (assembly GCA_949126905.1). Taxonomy (NCBI): domain Eukaryota; kingdom Metazoa; phylum Arthropoda; class Insecta; order Lepidoptera; family Sphingidae; genus Amorpha; species Amorpha juglandis. The sequence continues at coordinate 6,817,862 of OX421368.1, forward strand.
ACCGCCCACGTGGTACCGTAATGAATATTTTCAATAAATAGTGACAGTTCGTGCTGTCTGTGTTAAATATATAGTAAAAATATTAGTCATATACTGGGTAGACTTGTAGGTGTTGCCTTTGGCATTAAGTTCGCCATAAACAAAGTTTGTTATACGTAAATTTAAATAAATAAACGAAGACGGGAACTTTCGAACAATAATTTCAATGATATATTATGAGATATTGTTTTGTATGTTGACGTGATCGTATTTAATTGTCGTCAATCGTCATGTTTTCAACTACAATGCAGTGGTTTGTTTGTTGTTACTAATTATAAACATTATATTGCTTATGCTTACAGATTTATGAAGGTCTCAATAAAAAAAAACAATTCTAGGGTTTTAACCGACTTCAAAAAATGGAGTAAGATCTTAATTCGGCGTGTTTTTCTTGCTGTTTATGTATGCTCATCGATTTTTTCTGTATATTGTGGACAAATTATGTTTAATAAAATTTTGTTCGATAGAGTTTAACTACGATACGATTCCATATAAGTATGGTCAAGATCTGATGATGGAGTAAAATCATGGAACTCCTCAAAGAATAACAGCACACACGCTCGTCCCGATTTGTTATTAATAATTATTATATTGGAATTTACTTGCCTTAACTATAACTACCAATTAAATTAAATTAAGTTGAAAAACCGATTTATAAAAATCAGTTACCCGTCACCAGCCAGCGCCAACTCCAAAAATAATTCCTCAATCAGTGTGTTTAACATATTATTTTCATATTTTCAGTGTTAAATCTTTAATTAGGTTTTTAGTTTTTCACTATCTGCTACCCAGCTGTTTAAACAAGATATAATAATTTCAGATGTGAGTGATACGCTTTAAGTACATCAAAATACTTTATGACGATATAAAACAGTTAATATATGGAATGGGATGGCGGGAATGCGAAAAGTCCGGGAATATAAAAGCCCTAATGAAGGAATATAATTTTACATGTATAGTTGATTAATGATGTAATGTTTTGAGACGCTATGAGTGAAAACTCAAGTTAGTTTTTTCCGAATTATGAAAGAAAAAGAAATAAATCCTCGATACTTTCCAATAAATGTACCTTATAAGGAGTTTTTTAGTAGTCAATGCGGATATTTTTATAAGAAAAGATATTATAAGCTGGTGCCTAATAAATAACCCTTTTGCAATTTGCGGTTTAAGTGCTCATAAACATATTAAGTAATGAATATTCAAGGGTTTATTTTAACGCCCGTGTGAGATAAATTTAGCGAATAAATTAATAAAATAACACACACCAGATTTTTGCCATGACGAAGGTCGACTTGCACAACGATCATTAAATCGTATTAAGCCACTTAACGCGTTTAAGAAACGTCAATACTCGTTTTAAAAATAAACATCAATTAGAACAAAGTTGAGTTCATGTAGCCACTATCTTAATCAACCAACCCTGATCACCATCTGTCAGCAAACTACTCATCGAAACTAATTCCATTAGCCCAAACAAGATGATTTGGATGTTGCGGAGCGATGTTGAATTTTTATTTGCTTGAATGACGAAACGTGTCGATCGCTCGCCTGATGGTGAGCGTCATGCCCCTCTAAAAGCAGACACAACACCGCACAGTACATTGAATTATAAAGCACTCACTACATGGCACTGGATTGCGTTCATCACCCAGAAACATAAGATGTTCAGTCTCGTAAAGCCCAGTAACTACTAGTTTACTAACTACTAGTTTACTGCCTTAAATGTCCTTTAAACTGAACACAACCATGCATAACACTTGCTTGCGGCATAATTAGCAGCGGTGGTACCAGTCCAGCCTAGTAGAATTGATATGAACAGAACAAAGCAGTACGGGACGCAGCGGACATAAGAAATTATAATCAGATTGCTTATGAGAGGGTATCATATTGATAAACGATAAGACTGGATAGCGAAAACTGTAGACATTATGAAAAACCCAAAAAGTACCTACGCATTCGATTTTAATTTTTATCGTAGTAATTAAGTCTGACAATGATTTGTTATGTTTACGCGAATATTACTCAATGAAATAAAATTAATTTAAACGGATTTTATTGCGGTGTTTTATTAATTTCGTGGTCACGGGGTGGACGGCGACCACGAAGGCTGAAAAGCTTTCGAAACGTCGGAATCAAAAGAAATAAAAAACCGCGTTAAAATCCGTTTAAATTAGTTTTATTTCAATAAGTCTACCAATATAGGCCGCAAAAAATCCGCTGCATCGATTCAATGGCATTGACGTGGTGGTGTACGATCAAACAAAGAATCAAAACTAAAAAAAATAAATATTGTGTTCAACGACCTGTTATAAGAAGTTAACAACTTCAATAACCGAATGGCACATCGCTCATTTAATGATTCCGTTGAAGGGGTTCTCATTATCCCTTGTGGTGCATGTAGGGATTGCAATCCGGAAAACCGGATCCGGTAATCCGGCGGATCCGGCATCATTAAACGTCCACCGGATCCGGTACCAATATACCGGATCCGGCGACCGGATCCGGTGCTACAATTTTTAGATATTTAAATAGAGCTGTTGCATGATTAGGTACTTTACTATGCCATAGAAAAAAGTCATACGATCAGAAATGACAAAAATCTTGGAAAGAGTTATTCTAGATGATAAACTCTAAAGAAAAATTTGGAAGAAATAGAAGAAGAGAACTTAGATTCACCCTCACTAAAGAAAGATTTGACATTACAGGAAGAATTACAATTACAAATCGAGCAAGAAACCATGTGTTATAGTTTACATACTGAAAAAGAGAAAGATTTTCATAAAGTACTAAAAAAGTAAATGACTAATTTGAAAGGACGGAGTTTTGACGGAGTTCGAAGAGAATACTTGTCTGCTATTTATGATTATTTGCTGACAATAAAGCCGACAAGTGTAGAAGCTGAAAGGACCTTTTTGGCCGCAGGCTATATATGCAGCTCTATTAAAAGTCCACTAGCAGATGACACAATTAACATTATTTGTTTTCTACATTCATTTTTTCAAAATCAACATTGATTTTCTATATAATATAATGAATACTAAGACAATTATTACTTAAAATAATTATTTTTCGTAAGTTGATTAAACTAAAAAGTTGAAATTATAAGACAAACTCATTATTGTGATAATTGTGCCATTCATTACAAAGATTCATCAAATCATGATGGTGTCTCTCATAAATATAAGACATGTTTGTTGCAATAGTTAGCATTCTCAAATACTTTATTAATTATTGTGATCTCATCTCAATAAATTACGTAAGGTTAATTATATTAGATTTTATAATGTTATTTTGTAAAATAATTGATCTATATGTGAAAGTTAAATCTATGAAGATTGAGCTACTTATTTCATCGTTAAAATTTTACTAGTTACCTACATTACTAGATTTTATTTGTTGGCTCGTTGTCGAATCTTAACATTAGATTGGAAATAAAGTTGATTATATATGTTTTATTTTTTATAAACTACCTATATTAAGCACAATAACACTTGATTAACTTACTAACAGTTCATTTTGAACCGAAAAGCGAAAATCATCCTGACTTGATCAATCCGGCCGGATCCGACCGGATCCGGCCGGAACAGTGGAAATCCGGTCGGATCCGGCCGGATTGAAAATGACGCCGGATTGCAATCCCTAGGTGCATGTCATCAGTTAACCAAATATATGAGACCACCCTCGGAGTAAACCTTGTCGAACATAAAATAATCGTAATCATCAGTCCACATTTAGCGGAGATATCGCGTGACATACATAAATAAAAGCAGATGAATAATTGAGTACCACATCCTTTTTGAATTCGTTTCACAAATTTTCAAACCAATATCAAATGTCTAAAGGTTGAAGTGATGAATGACATTGTCTACGTAGCCGAAAATTATGGCTAAGACTGGTATAAGATAGAGTCTGATGGAATAGTTTGTAGGAGGCTTTTACTGCGAAAAGCCCTTATGTATAACAATATACTAATACCCTAATAAAACACAGTAACTATAAATAACTCTATTATAATAATAATATGTAACCTCAAAAAGACAGAAATGTATGAATGTCTTGTGGCTGGCTAATTTTGGACCCGCGAATAGTACATAAATATGTATTAGTACACTCAGTGCTATTGACTGATTCTTGCTTAGACAGCCTTCATTTCATCGGTGTGCGTGTACATGTGATTTTATTTTGAAACAATGTAAACAAGTATCGTGTTAAATTACTCAGACTTTATACAGACAATGTGTTACAACGTAAGTCTTGGGAAATAATTCATTTAAAAGATCATTAGTGTAAATAGCATATACTCTATTATATTTTAGGCTTTCTAGTACGGTTGAACCAACAAAATAAATATTATTCAATTAACAAACAATAATATCTATACTAATATAATAAAGCTGTAGAGTTTGATTGTTTGATTGTTTGTTTGAACGGGCTAATCTCAGGAACTACTGGTTCGAATTGAAAAATTCTTTTTGTGTTGGATAGTCCATTTATCGAGGAAGGCTTTAGGCTATATAACATTACGCTGCGACCATTAGAAGCGAAGCATCAGTGAAAAATGTTGCAAAAACGGGGAAAATTATTCATATTTGAAGGCTTCCGTTGCTAAGCTACCTAAATAAACAATAATTTATAAAGAAGAAATATTTGTATTTTTGTATTTAACGAATTAACTTAAAAACTACTGGACCGATTTGAAAAATTCTTCCACCATTAGAATCCTACATTATCCCTGATAAACATAGGCTACTTTTTATGCCGAAAAAAGCAGATCACGCGTGCGGAGCCGCGAGGAAAAGCTAGTAATTAATAAAACACTTGTTTTGTCTCATAGGATGATACACATTTCTATATACAATGAGTTATGTATAATATGTACTGCATTTAAAAGTATGTATCGATGATGAGTGACGACTGATCCCACGAACCTATAATTGATAATGTGTTTTTATAGCATAGATCGGCAAACGAGCAAGCGGGGCACCTGATGTTAAGTGAATTCCATCGCACATGTACTCCCATAATATCAAAAGAATCATAAGCGCGTTGCTGACCTTAAACTAAAGGGATTATTAAGAGATTGGGAAGGGGAGTGCGAAAGCAGCAAGCCGCTATTTGTCGTCGTTTTTTTCTCTGAGGCAGTGGTATCGACCCAGCCGAGTCAGCCCATTCATGCTGTTGACAAAACTGTCAATTACTAATGATATTGAACAGTGTAAAACTCTTCGTCAGTAGCTGTTCATTCGGTAATAGAATCCTGATCGGGAATCACGATCTGCTGGGGCAAATCTACATAACAATCTAATATGTTTAGTAGTTACTTCATGTGATAAATTATTGTATGAATAGGCCAACCATCAATGAGTAACCTGAGTAATTATCGTCTGTTCTATTTACAAACATAAAGCGCGTTGAATTTCAATGCATACCTTTTATTTATTGGTTTATCTAATACACGTTTTCTGGATTTAAAGTAGCACTATAATTCAGGATTTATGTTACATGCGATAAATAAATCTTGCAATGTTTTGATGTGTATTTAATAGCCGTTTTAGCGAATCTTAACGCGATTCATGTGAGCCTTTATAGCCAGTAGTGAAACTCTCGGGTTTATTATAAATCCACTTTTAAAACATCTCACGCTATAAACGAACAAAAGTTTACCTGTATCCACGCTGTGTTCTGTTTAGTAGGCGAGTGGCTTGACACACGCCCAGTGTCAAGGACGGCGCCCGCCATCTCCCTGCTCAGAGCTCGTCGCTTCTATTACAACCCTACAGACCACTGTAACTAAATCCCTCGCATAATTTTTCCGGCAAGCGAAAACCATAAAGTGCGATGAAACATCGTAGCTCTCCCATAAATGGTTAAATTCAACCTCGCCCGAGTTCCGGATGAGGATGTGCTTACGTCGCGTTTTAAACAAAACTCAGAGGTCTCCTCTTGAACTGAATCCTAATTTACGTAATTAGGCCGCTCTTTTCTATAAATCTCATTTGGATTTGCACTTGACATTATATAAAATGTTGCCATTATTTATCACATTGACATGTCAACCACATATTTAAATAACTTGCTTAATTGTATGAAGGAGACCTCAGATTTATGAGAGATTATTTTTTAACGCCTGTTTTGAGGCGTGGGACCGAGACAAGAGATGGCTAATGTAAACGCATAGCGAATGCGTGATGAGAACGCCATATTTTTTGCTGTTATTATCGATCGAGGTTGATGTCTTGATGATGCATCAACCAGTTTTACTACACAACTGTTACTCTCGAATAAAGTATTAATTTAAACTGACATTTACAATGATCTTAACGTTTATCTGCAGTCCGGTGGGAACCAAACATGCTACTGACTGATAGTAGCTACTGTTTGACATTAATTTGTATGGCGAAGTAAACAATGAGTCGCTCCGCAATGCTGTGCACGCTAAATTAAATTACTAGAGTTGCCTTAATTACATTTTCTTCCATTATTACTAGGGAACAATGACAGTAACAAGAAGTAATATGATCACACACAATTGTAATGAATACTATGAGACATTTATAACCGTCCCGATGTCACCGTCCCGGTGTCGGACAACTTGTTACTATTGTTTGACTTTTTTCTGTGCTTCATTGTTTTTTAATAAAGTAGCCTTTAAAGTGCATTTTGTTCCGATTAAAATAAAAGTGCATGGTACGTTGGTACTAATTTTTTGTTTTGTTCTGTTTTGTCGATACATTTTAAGGTGCAGTTAAATGATGAAAGGTCATAGTGACAGATGAGGCGCACCTACTCGAGTACAGGACACGGAATGTTTCCAAAACTACCCAAGTTCTGACGAATCACTACCAATTAACGGTGTGCGGTGTTTTTTTTTACGAGTAGACTGCGCCACATTCATATAGCAGCACCATTATATATATTTGAATTTTGAACCATCTGACACATTAATTTGCCAATAAACATAACCGTTTATTTTACACATTTTATGTTCCCATAATAATAGCGTAGTGATTCATCGTACCCCTATTCAGACAATCTTGTTTTCATATTTTTTTTTTTCACAAATATGAAATAATATAGAGTGATATGCGATTGTTTGAATATGGGTTGTTAAGATCGTGTGCAATATCTCAATTTCAAATTTCACCAAACATTTAATTGGGTTATCGTAATGTGTTATTTAAATGGGCCAATATAGTTAATGATATTAAACTGAGTGGGTATTGCACACGAGCTGCGATCGTATATTGCATGCGTTGCCTGTGTGTAGAGCGTGGTCTCTGTTGCATGCAGGTCTAGGCGCGCTTCGCAGCAGCTTTCGAGGAGCGCCGAGAGCATCGATCAGTCCTACAAGAGGTAACTGTATGCTATGTTTATTTTTATTAATATTCTGACGTTCCTACAGATTTGCTCAATATTTATGTTAATGTAGCTGGCACATTGAATGTTGATCCAACAAATATCTGTCATGTAGATTTGGATGCACGATTAATTTTACTCCCGTCATATTCGTCATGATTTTCTTTTAATACTGACTAAAAGGACAGAATACATAATAATACATTTATGTTTTTAAATATTCATTTCACTGTCAATCCCAAGAAACGAAAATCCCACGTCTTTTGTCCATAACATTAATTTACATTTTTATGAATAAGAAAATGTGGAAAGCATTCTTCCAAGTTATATCGTATGCAAGCAATGAGTGGAGTTACATAAAAAATAAAATTGTCTCTTGTATTCCATAGCACGATCTTGTCCTTTGACCTTCGCATTATAATGCCAAACAGCTCCGTTTTTGGGCACTCTGGAAAGGACACTAAATGTTTCGCTTTTTGTTTGATAAAATTAAAAATTCGACAACATTATAATGGCCATTTTATAGTTGCCTCAACCCATCAATCAGCGTGGGCACACACCACGTTAATGAGGTTAAATCCTTTCTTCAAACACTGTTGGATAAAAGATAAGACTGTTGGTTTTGTGTGTAAATTGGTGTTAATTAGCGTAGTAATCTACCACATTGTTGAGCAAATCTGTAAGCATCAACAAACACATTTTTTATAATAACACTATGTTAATATTGCTTGTTTATGTAGATAACTAAGTCGTTTGTATTAATTTATGTGTAGACAGTAGTTGGTATTCTTGTTTCATATAGTTCAACGTTGTGCACACACTAATGCTTGGCACTACATACAACTTCGCGTGTATGCCTTTGGAACCTAGAAACGAATAAACGTATCACATTTTAATATCTTTCGGACTGTCGGCGTGTCGCAACTGAACTGTTAACATGATAAGCATTGACCTAATTGCGTAATAGTACATAATCCCATTGAATTTTAACGATGCTGTACACACCACGAGTACTAGATTATGACTCACGATAAAGATTAATTTAAGTTTAGCGCCGACCTTAGGTACGGACATGTTATTGGCCTTCGTTCGTAACTGGCTTAGTATTCGAAGCATTCTCGCAGAAATGTGTGTACCAAGGTGCAACTGTTATATTACATATACAATATATTACATTTACATTGAGACTATGATCGGTGTGCAATTCGTGTACAAATGAGTTACAACGGTTTATTAGCTGATTGACATTGCCCTTTGTATTTTTTTGCGTACATAGTAAAAACCTTGACTCGCTCATTCTATTTGTATCAGTCCTGTGGAAGTTATTTGTGTTGGCTTTTAGGACTGTACAATTATACGTACGTTGACCCAGAATGTTTATTATGTAGCTCCGTCTGGCTATTTTCGTTTTTGGGAAGGGTTTATTGCGGGACTTTCCGTCTGGGTCTTTTTCGTGTTTTTGTGTAGGAACGAATGTGTTCAGTGCCCGTTTGCCTTAAACAGTTATCGTGCAACACATTAACACTAAACGTATGTACTTAGTTTCTATTACCCGAGGGCTTTTAAGTTAAACAATTTCGTAGGCGTGTATAGTTTGAAGGGACATATTTCGATATACATTTAAATGAATTGTCTACAAACGTTATTTACGGTACTACGGTTGAAGTTATGAATTTCGGTAATCTACGTTTATCTTGGAGATGATCTAATACTAATGTTATAATAATAGATTACGTAGTATTTTTTTTTGTGGGTGACTGACCTTACCTGTATGGCGGGATATTGATTTCGTATTCGAACAAATGTGAACAAAGACACAGATTGCCGAAACATATATTATACACATCGGTATGTAATGTTCGGTTTTACAAATTAGTTGGTACGAATATGCATCAAATGCCTGGCCGTCTGGTTCCGGTCAGCCACTCAAGGAAAAAAATAAGCACACTGTGTTGTAACCGGTTTGTATTAGGTCATCATCATCACATATCCGTATTTTAGATATATCCGAAGATTGCCGAAGCATATGTATAATTGTAATCGTACTGTATTTATGAGGTAAACGCCAGTTCACGATATATTCACCTTATCCGAGGGCTACGAAAACAACACTCAAAGGAAATTTACTATACGCTGCAAGGATCGGTGTCAAACGACAAGCTAATATGTGTTTCATATTTTTGCCTTTGTCGTTTCACACTGAACCTTCGAGCGCAGCATAGCATATGCTGTGAGCTTTGCTTTCGTGGCCCGGATATTTATTAAGAGTAAAAACCTCATCATACATGCGAAAGAGGAAACTTTGTAGTGAAGGAAGAAACTGCGCCCAGCTACATTTTATTATCACATAACTAATTATGTGTATTTTTACGAAGTTCTCATGAAGCGTTATAGGCTGAAACTTGGGGATGCGTAGCGAGGTTAACTATACAAAAAATTATTAAACCGAATATTCATGGAGGAGTTGTCAAACAGCTACTTCCTAAATAAACTGTCATATGCGTTACCTGACGGTTAAGCTTTATTTATAAAATACTGTTTAATAAGCCTGAGGGCCTAAATAGTAACATGAATCGTGTAAAGAAAATGATCAATCTATTCGGCGTCGGAGTGACGTCAGTTTGGTCAGCAGGTATTCTCTGGTTCCATATCCTTATATCATTTTGCGGTGATGGTTAATGTCTCATAAATATATTTACGGAATGGCAAAGTCAAAGAAAGTGCACGAACTTAATAAACACAAAATTGTTACTTTAAGCTTTGGTGATAAGGGTTGAGCAGCATGTAAGAGCCCGTTCCCACTTATCCGATCAGTCTTTTTGCTCTGAAACCGGACGCCGGACGTGGGTGTTCACATTATATCCGATCAGTATGTTTTGCCGGAAGGTCAGTGGTTCGACTCGCCGCCAGTTTACGTGTGTTTGTATTAATTTATTTGTTTTGACTGATCGTCGCAGTGGCAAAACGTCCGTCAGTCTTTTTTCCCTGATCAGTCATAATGTGAACAGCTCCATACAAATTGTACTGCCACTGGCACATCCGTCTATTTAGACTGACCGACAAAACAGACTGATCGGATAAGTGGGAACAGGGGGTAAGGTGTGCGGTTAAACACAAGTGCTAGCTAATTATCTGTTGTTACAATCATTAAGTTTTAATGTTGGTATTGTGCGTTACAGGTCAAAGAGTCGTTCGGTGGACCATGGGTTCTCACCGCCCTTCGACTTGGAGTCTCTGCGCTCGAAGGTCGAGGGCAGATTTGACGCCGTACACAGAGGTATGCAAATCGTCTTATTACTATTCAATTTTAATTACCAATAAATTAAATACGGTTAATATCTCACATCTAAAAGAATTGAAGTAAAAAATCATAAAAAGTACATTCATTTATCAGACAGATTTTGCGTTCTTATATAATGTGAAGAGCGTTCATCAATTACATTTACGGTAATGTGTTTAGTACTGTCAAGCTACTTGTAATAACTATTATATGGATTTTACGTACAAAACAAACGCCCTATATAATTATTTTGAAGTAAAAAAGTCATTATAGTTTTGAGATAATCAAATACATCGTTCAGTGATATGCGTTCAATCACCGTTTAGAGATGGCGAATAATAACGCGAGCATGACATATCCTTAATAACAAAATGTATTTATGTAAAAGGAAGAAAGGTCTTGTTTACCAAATCATCTTTTCCATTACGAGCTTTAGGCACGTTTTCATATCGGCCCAATGTAAATATTTCGTCGAGTATCGGACCTCCCGCTTATCTTTATTTGGAGGCATGAAAATTACGCCTTGGGGATTATTTTCATCTCAACGCCCAAGAGAAGGGTTCAACTAATCCGATCTTGGTAAATTCATTATACGGACCGTCGAGTTTACACACTTATTTAGCGTCGTCCGAACCGCGTATAAATCAAACATTGAATGAAATTAAAACCTTGTCCCATTACGCGAACACGTTTTTATTGTTCGTTTCATTACGCAAACCGTACTTACCGTCTACCAATGTAAAAATTCTAGCCACATGACGAAATGTGAAACTGTTTTTAAACCTTTTCGTTGTGACGCGTTTTATAAATGCGCCATTACATTTTTTCAATTAAATATAACGAATGCGAAATAAATTATACATTTTATGGACTTTTAGTTATTTATGCTCTTGATGTAGGAATAACAAACATTTATATATTATTCTTTCCGGTTGTGGCGTTTTTTGCGTTCCTTATAAAAAAAATGACTGAAGGGAAAACAGTATTTAATTAATTTTGCGGTTTAAATATTTCATTATCGTATAGATACGATTCGTATTATTATTCGTATACGGATTATCTCAAAGCTTCAAAATATGACTTGTTACTAATAGTTGGTTATCAATTTTATTTGTATGATTTGTAGATTATTTTCAATAAAACAAATGGTTATCCAATATTAAACTTTCATAGCACACCAAACAACGATTTTAATACATGAAGATTTCAATTACGTTGCCTGAACTTCGTGTAACGTGTTATTTTGGCAGGTGCATTTTTTTGGGGTGTAAGGGGGGCGAATAACACCTCAAGTCCCCAATTGCCAACCCTACCTGCTCGCGGTGCACCCTGCTGGTCAACGAATGAGGCTCTGGCGGCCGACTCGTGGCGGCATAACCACATGAATGAGCTGGAATGCCTCAAATACTCGTGCCTTTGGTGGGCAGCAGCGCCATTGGCTAAACATTCCAGCCACTGCGGTCACCAACCCGCCTGCCAAGCGTGGTGACTATGGCAAAACCCCCAAATGGCAGTCTCCCAGAATTTACGGCCCCCAGTTCCCGGCAGCCTCGCTATTCCTGGTCACGGTACCGGCCATGGTAACGGCGAGGTGGGGGGTGCTAAGAATCCCCGGGCTACGGCAGGGTACCACAAACGACTGTTTCTGGCAACGTATAACGGACGCTCTCTGCGGTTGAACGAGCACGTCACAGAACTGGAAGTAGAGCTAAGTCATATCAACTGGCATATCGTGGGATTATCTGAGCTCCGAAGAAAGGGGGAGGAGAAGATGACCCTCGATAGTGGTCACTTACTCTACTTCCGAGAAGGACACCAACCATCCCAAGGTGGCGTCGGATTTATGGTCCACAAGTCACTCAGAAGCAACGTTGTGGAAGTTGGTAGTGTGTCATCGAGAGTGGCGTACCTTGTCTTAAAAATATCCAAGAGATACTCTCTGAAGGTTATACAAGTGTACGCCCCGACGTCTGCACATCCTGACGATGAAGTCGAGACCATGTACGAAGACGTAGTGAAAGCTATGTCTCGTACCCAAACTTCCTACAGCGTTGTCATGGGTGACTTCAATGCCAAAGTGGGAGTACAGGGATACGGTGAATCACGAGTAGGACCGTTCGGCTATGGGTGCAGGAATCATAGGGGGCAAATGCTAGTCAATTTCCTCGAGGCCCAGGGGCTTTTTCTGATGAATTCGTTTTTCAAGAAGAAGCCCCAAAGGAAGTGGACCTGGCGAAGCCCCAACAATGTAACCCGGAATGAGATCGACTTTATTATGACCGACAAGCGCCAAATATTCAGAGATGTCTCTGTGATCAATAGGGTTAACACCGGTAGTGATCACCGATTGGTAAGAGGCACTCTGAATATAAATGTTAAAATTGAACGTGCGCGGTTGATGAGGTCGACTCTTCGACCAACACTGCCCCAAGCTGAAGTCGGCTGTGAAGCTTTTCAGCTGGAGCTACAGAACCGTTTCGCCGTATTGGAAACCACGGCGGATATTGATGACGCCACCAACAGTCTGGTGCGGACTATTCGCGAGGTGGGCTTCAAATACTTTCGACCAAAGAGCAATGGTCGCAAGGCTAAACTCTCAAGCGAGACTCTGGAACTATTGAGGAAAAGACGAGAACTTGTAAATGTCACACCATCGGAGCGTCAGGTACTTAACAAGGAGGTGAAGAGGCTAATACGGCGTGATATTAGACACTCGAATACCCTAGATATCGAAAATATCATTCAACAAAATAAAGGTACTAGGGTATTCGCCAAGCCACACACCTCCAGTTGTCACCTGACAAAGCTCAAAACACCACAGGACACCACCGTCACCTCAATGCCAGAGATACTCACAGAGGTCGAAAGGTATTACGGGGACTTATATGCTCAAAAAGCATCTCCCCCTGAGGCCGACAGCGCGAGTGATCCGCGAGCCAGACTAACTCGCCACTACACAGACGAGCTTCCCGACGTCGACGTGGGCGAGATTAGAATAGCCCTCGGACAGCTTCACAATAACAAAGCTCCGGGGGATGATGGAGTTACAACAGAGCTCCTCAAGGCAGGGGGTATGCCTGTCTTGATGGAGCTTAATCTTTAACTCTGTCATCCACACTGGCACAACACCGGAAGCATGGAGTAGGAGTGTGGTGGTTTTGTTTTTCAAAAAGGGAGACAACACCCAATTGAAGAACTACCGCCCCATATCACTCTTGAGCCATGTGTATAAGCTGTTCTCGAGGGTTATCTCGAATCGTCTTGCCCAAAAGTTCGACGACTTCCAACCGCTGGAGCAGGCTGGGTTTCGTAGGGGCTTTTCTACCGTAGACCACATACACACACTCAGGCAAATTATTCAGAAGACCGAGGAATATAATGAGCCTCTATGCCTAGCGTATGTGGACTACGAGAAAGCCTTTGACACCGTCGAGACCTGGGCTGTTCTGCAGTCCATGCAGAGATGCCAGATTGACGACAGATATATCCAGGTGATGAGATGCCTGTACGAGGCCGCATCGATGACCGTCCAAGTACAAGAACATAGCACAAAGCCAATCCAACTGCGTCGTGGGATAAGACAGGGAGATGTTATATCTCCAAAACTGTTTACCAACGCGTTGGAGGACGCTTTTAAGACGCTTGATTGGAAAGGACGGGGCATCAACATCAACGGTCAGTACATCTCTCATCTGCGATTTGCAGATGACATTGTCGTCATGGCAGAATCTCTGCCGGATTTGGAAGGAATGCTGAACAGCCTCAACCGTTCTTCAAGACGAATAGGTCTCGGGATGAATCTTGATAAAACAAAGGTTATGTTTAACCGCCACGTCTTCCCGAGACCTGTAGTCGTGGGTGATGCCACTCTTGAAGTTGTGCAAGATTATATTTACCTTGGCCAAATAATCCAGCTAGGCAGGCACAACTTCGAGAAGGAGGCGAATAGAAGAATTCGGTTGGGCTGGGCGGCATTCGGGAAGCTACGCAACATTTTCGAGTCGTCGATCCCTCAGTGTTTAAAAACGAAAGTTTTTAACCAGTGCGTCCTACCTGTAATGACCTACGGAGCTGAGACGTGGACACTAACTAGCGGACTGGTCCATAAGTTCAAAGTCGCTCAGCGTGCTATGGAGCGAGCAATGCTTGGAATTTCTTTGGTGGATAGAATCCGAAATGATGTCATCCGCCAGAAAACCAAAGCCATCGATATTGCTCGCAAAATTAGCACGCTGAAGTGGAAGTGGGCCGGTCATGTCTGCAGACGGACAGATGGTCGGTGGAGCAGACAGGTGCTGGAGTGGAGACCACGCTTAGGCAAACGCAGTGTGGGGCGCCCGGCTACACGGTGGACCGACGACTTGAAAAAGATGGCGGGTAGCGGATGGATGCGGGTTGCCCAAGACCGGGATGGGTGGCGCTCACTTGGGGAGGCTTACGTTCAGCAGTGGACGGCAATAAGCTGAGATGATGATGATGATGATTTTTTACCGCATAGGTCAAGAAACTTTTAGATCACTTGATGTTTAGTGATCCCAAACGCCCATGAACGCGAGCACGATGCCACAATAATCATACACGCATCATCATCATCATCATCATCATCATCAGCCACAAGACGTCCACTGCTGAACATAGGCCTCTCCCAAAGATTTCCAGACCGACCTGTTGGAAGCGGCCTGCATCCAGCGACTTCCTGCGATCTTTATCAGGTCGTATACACACTATACACGCATAGCCGACCTTAAAGAAAAGAAACAGGGGTTGGGAAGGGGAGGGGCTTTTTGATCTCCGGATATCCCACTGACCGTCCGAAACGTAATGTCAAGCTGTCACTTCAGAAAATAAGTGAGTTTCTAATTGAAAGAATTGTTGAACTCCCGGTGAGTTTTGAGTCTTTAGATTGACTTGTCTTTGTTTATATTGTCGATTTATATACGTATCAACTTAGCACTTATCTCTTAGTTTGGCTTTCATATGAGAAATTGGATTTAAATAAATGCAAATTTGTACATAAAAATAATTTTACTTATGGAATATTTAACTTCTAAATAAATACACCCGACAAGCACACAGTAAAGTCCTAATTCCACACTAAGATACGAGTATTGCGTTGCGTTATGGGGGTATCAGGATCTATGACATTTATTCGGTCTCATAACTCACAGAACGTTTCTGTATTACACCTACATTTGTTTCGGCAATGAGGGTGAAGGAGGCCAAAGAAGTATACAAAGATGGCAATGGCAATGGAACGCAAGTGGAAACTCCTTGTTTCTGCCTACCCCTATAATACTGGCGTGAGACTATATCGTTTGTATCGGTGCGGGGACGGAACCCGCGGCATTTTTTTCACAGCCGCCTACTCGCCCAGTACGTCCCGTTATTGTAGCTGTCTTTACTGACTCTACTACTCTACTTGAAGTATTTTTGTTTTTGTGAAATAATCAATCTACACACAGCGGAAGTCTGTCTGGTTCTTCACATCTTGGCTAATTGGCACACACGATGTTTACACACTTTTATTTTATGTATACGTACTAATTTTGAAGGTTGAACCATAAATGACAAGCAAGAGAACTGATTTACAATTCATATAACAGATTTATTGGCAAAGATAATTCTATTTTCGTTCTGGCCCACGTACAGATCAGCCGCTATGATACAACGCTTCGGTCAAGTCTTATTGAAACGGATTTCAATTTTAATGATAACTTGACTACGATGTTTCAATTTTGTCTGGCTTAAATAGAATTGATTTAATGGATTTATTAATTCACTTTTACATACGTATCTACCTCAGCAATTTTAGGAAAGCTTGAATTAAGGGCGCGCGGCCGTAGTCGGTCTTTGTGTACTAATAATATGTATTATAATTCCAACGCCAAACGATTTAATCTTAGCAACATATTTTATTTACGTCGTCTATTAGGCGTTTCAGCCTTTGATATT
The DNA here is from genome assembly GCA_949126905.1 of Amorpha juglandis. Classification (NCBI taxonomy): domain Eukaryota; kingdom Metazoa; phylum Arthropoda; class Insecta; order Lepidoptera; family Sphingidae; genus Amorpha; species Amorpha juglandis. Next base: position 6,834,489 of record OX421368.1, read on the forward strand.
TTCTCACTTGGTTTGGAGCATTTTTCCTCATGGAGCAATGTGTTCCAACTTGCATTCTGTTATTAATTTTCAATTATTACGTAATATTGAAAACTTTTATTTTTATGGCATATAAATATACGAGTAATCTCTCTCCATACATTGCTTATATGCAGGGCATAGATACGCGGTCATTTTTGACGCTAGTATAATTTAAGTTTGCCAGTACGTGGCCTCCATTCCAGAACCTTCCTGTCCCATCGGTTATCGGTTCTGCGAGCTATGCGGCCTGCCCACTACCACTTGAGTTTGCTAATCCGCTAAGCTATGTCAGTGATTTTTGTTCTTCTAGGGATCTCCTCATTTCTAATTTGATTTCAAGCGCAGCGTTGGACGTCCGCCTCCAAGGTGGACAAACGACCTGACACAGGTCGCAGGAAGTCGCTGGATACAGGCCGCTTCCAACAGGTCGGTCTGGAAATCTTTGGGGGTGGCCTATGTTCAGCAGTGGACGTCCCGTGGCTGATGATGATGATAATATAGGCTCGTGCCGAAAACTTGTCGAACATTCACGCGTATTTGAGCATGTTGCGCAGTCAGAAGTAATAGTATTATAATTGCGTAATAGTAATAATAATATTGTGAACATCATTCCATAGGACGTATGCGTAAAATAACAACCTACAGCAGAATCAATAAACTGTAACTCGACACGAAAAGATCCACACACGAATCGGCATCCACGTTAAACAGAAAAGACCGTTAACGCATTTTTAACAAAAACAGTGTTCATTTAAGAAAATTCATAACTCTGTCAACGGTTCCATTAGCTAATCTATCTTTAAGGTATTGTATTAACTGTGAGTAATAAATAATATTTCATTGTTACAGACGAAGACGAACACGCGAAGAGACTGCCACCACCGCCACCCATCAAAACTATGACGTATACGGTAAGCATTATACAGTACCTATATTTTGATTGATGATCCGTAAACACTGCCAGTGTTACTGGCTGGAAATAATTTCGTAGAAATATAATGTATACTTTTTAAAACAAATCGGAAGTTGATACAGTTATCGTATTGCATATTCCATGACGTTTGATTATAAATAAATAAATAACACCCAACAGTCACATACATAGTCCTGACCCCACAGTAAGATGCGAGTCTTGTGATTATTTATATAATATATTTTGAATCTAGAAATAGTAAATTACGCACTAATTATGTAGATTTATTTATGAAGAACAAAATGAATTACATAATTTCAGTAATGTATTCAGATGTCTGTTTTTGATAACATAATATCTTGATGTTAATGAAAATGCAAAAGCCATGAGTTGATAATTTGAATAAGCAACGCAACTTATCAAATGTTATTGAAATAATAATAATAAATAAACTAGCCCTGTACTATACTGGCATCGTAAACTCGTAAAGAAAAAGGGCACAACTAATATTTTTATATTAATTATCATATTTTTACCTTATTTATTTTGGCAAGATGACAGGGAAAATATAAATTATTTTGCATTATCTAAAGAAATGGATTATTATTGTTATTTTATTTTGTAGAAATCATATAAATATACCTACATTCATTGTCACACATAACACATTTTTTTGAAAACAAATATGAATCTTTTTTTTTCAGCAAAAATGCTGTAGTAAAGTAAAATATTTTAAAGTAAATTGTCTCAAAATTTACAAATTGTTAGTTGTGCCATTTTACAAAGGTAGTATACACGTCCCATTACTGGTCACGGGCCTCCCCTACCGAAAGAGAGGGCGTTAGGCCTTAGTCTATCAAATCAAAATGTATTCTTTTTAATGATGTTATGTTGAGGATGTACTTTTTGAATCAGTAGACTTATAAGTGACAGCACTTATTTAATTTTAGTTTGACACGACTGACATGCACTGTATAGGTAGATATTTTAATTTAGTTGGTTAATAACAGAATCTAAAATGTATAGGTCCGTGATCGAGACACCCTGACGTCGCTGGCGGCCAGGTTTGATACCACACCATCTGAGCTGACCAAGCTGAACCGACTCGCCACACAGTTCATTTTCTCCGGACAGACGCTGCTGGTGCCGGACAAACGGAAAGGTGAGAGTCATTGCACATCACTCCATATTCAATGGGCACCAGTTACTTAGCATAATACTGAATACCACTGCCGATGTGTAATACATACTTACGGAGGTAATTTTGATCCGAACGCATCTTTACTTTAAAAGTTTACTGAATGAAAATAAAACAGTTACCGGAAAAGGAATTACGAATAAAGACAAGAATAAATTTACCGTGTTGATACAAATACATTATTTATTTCTGTATACAGCAATACACCAAAATAATTTTATATCTCTTCACTTGTAATGTTTATTTCGCGAAAGGACATCGCCTCGGAAATAATACATGCACGAACTGTTGAAAGGCACGAATTTATTGAATAGGTGATGTGAAGGACTTTTCGAGAGCCGCGCCGCGCCGACTTCGATTCAAAATAAACATATCTTTCAGTTTTAGGATAATATATTGGCGATGTATATTATGTTATTTATTATTATCGCGGCGAGAACGGATTGTACTCAGTCGAAACGATTTGACGTTGTTTGTTTTGACGTTGATCGTAATGGGTTTCGCTTAATTTAATTTTTTGCTCATATCGTTTTCTTGTGTTTGTTTATATTGTTCACATATTTTATGGTTTCCGTAGTAACAGAGCACGTAGCAACGTGTGATCGAATTTGCGAATAGTGTCTGTCTTACTAAACCTTATGTTAGTAAGTTGTTATTTTACAACTTTTTAGTGAAAATATCGGTGCATAAATGCTGAAGTTGTGGTGTGTCATGCACGATTCTACATAGCTTTAAGGGTGGTATTTTGTTTAAATTTAAATGAATCCATCTTTGAGCTAATCTATACTATCTAATACAGATACAGATCTAAGTGTATACCTGAATGGCGAAACCTACCGAACCTATATATCGGCCATATGACCTTGCGTATATTCTAGTATTAAAATTGTAGAATATTTATGCTGTTGGGGTACTTAAAAGTAAATAAGTTAGTCAGATCACTCTATGTAAAGTTATGCCTGGTTATAATTATGATGATGATAATCATAAAATCATTAACAATAAAAAATCAATTATAGAATAGTCAGAAACAATAGAAGCATACAAAGAAAAAAGATGTATAACCTCTGGAATTGAGAACCTACTCCGTTATTTTTCGTCGGTTAATAAAATAAACTCAAAATATTGACATAATATGCAATTTTCTCATTTAAGAATCAAATTTTTTTCTTCATTATATTTATTTAAGAATCAAAATAAATTAATATAAAGATTCATGTTTAAATTTTATTTGTAACGTATTTACGATCCAACAACAACTGATTACGCTTTTTATTACCGAACTAAGGTCAAAGATGGTTGCGTGAAGACGAACAGATTAAATAATTATATTGAAACTTTATTTGTAAGCACGTGTATCTCATGAAACTACATTTTTTCCTTCCATTTTAATTGCCTCTAATTTATCAATGACTAAAATAAAACACGCAACACTTTTAATGGTACAAGCAAAACAATTTAATGACATTGTTTTTCGATCTCAGTCAGGCCATCATATTATGATTCTATGTTCCGTCAATTTACTTATCATTAATGTACTTACGTTTTGAGGTGCGCAACCGAGACAAGAGACTGCGACGCGCGACATGTGTTAGGTTATAGCGACACTGTCCGCTTTGTAGGAAATTGTATGAGAACTGTGACGACTTATGACTTGTCTTTGATGGTCTACGCATTAAAAAATTAAAAACTGTTTAAATTTAAAAGGGGAATTGTAAAACCAAAATAAAAACTCTCGCTTACTAAGTGTGTTAATTTATGCCTAAGAATAATGTGGTAAGCATTTCTCGTAATATGTTAATAAACATTTCTCCGGATGAGTAATTGCTTAGTTTATCAACGACACGAAGGCTTCCAAATAATTTATAGGGTTGCATAGCTTATGCCAACGGAACTTATGCTTGTCTTTCTTTCTTTCTGTCTGACCTTTAAAATGTTCTTTCGCATCATAATAGATAACCGGCTGAAATTTTCACAGAATATGTGTAATTATGGTGGATTGTTCTTTCTACCTTACGCTATCCCGGTTTAATCGGAGGGTCCCCTCCCCACCATAATTTGGCGGAATAAACCAAGTGTTGTAAGGAAATGCTATGTTTAAAAAACACCTAGGACCTTATTTTTGAAGTGGCTATTTTAATCTGGTATCTAATATAACAGCGATAGCTCAGCGGGGAGTGGTATGGACTGTCGAGACGAAAGTCGCAGGTTCGAAACCAGCCCCAAGAGCATACACCACTGACTTTTCTAAGTTACGTGTATATTAATTGCTAATTATCGCTTGCTTTAACGTTGAAGGAAACATCGTGAGGAAACCTGCATACCTGAGAATTCGATAAGATTTTTCGAAGGTATGTGAAGTCCGCCAACCCGCATTAGGCCAGCGTGGTGGACTAAGGCCTAATCCCTCTCATTCAGTAGAGGAGGCCCGTGCCCAGCAGTGGGACGAATATAATATATAGGGCTAATAAAAAAAAAACAAGTAACTTTATTATTCAGCAGAGTTTATCGCGTGTAGGTGAGGTTGATTTTGGGCTTCAGATGTTAGTGCGTTGTAGTCTACACTATGATGCTATTACTAATCATTTTATGCCGTGATAATCAAATTAACGTGTCTCGCGAATTGTTAATTAAACGAACAAACACAAAATATTAGAAATCATTTGTGAACAAATATGACAGTTGTACGGGAAGTAACCAGTTTTCCATTTTATTATAGGAAAATATAAATATTTGCATAATATATTTAAGTGGATGGATAATAATAACAAACATGAAATTAGCATATTTGGTCCACCGCAAGATTTCCTATTTACTAAAGCTATTTAACATGTAGCTCATAAAACAGATTTATTTAACCAAATATTTTATATCTTGTGGAATAACAAATCTCTGTTAACTAACTCGAACCGCTTTATACGTGTTGTAGTCATGGTATATTTTGACTTTTTATTTGGAATTTCTTAATGTCTTACATCGTATGACTTATTCGCACATACTGGTGCTTGACATCACAAATACACAAAGCGGTTGTGCTTTCCCAGACGGATTTTATATGATACTAGATTTTGCTCGCGGCTCCGCCGGAACAGCATTTTCCGGGATAAAAGTAGCCTGTAACTGTCTCCAGTGTCCCATCTGTCTCTGTAGATAAATTCATCAAAATCGGTTCAGTGATTTAGGCGTGAAAGCGTAACAAACAAACTCACTTTCGCATTTACTTTCACCCCCTGTTTCATCCCTAACTAAATAAAATTTCACAAAATTCCTGAAACACGCATTTATTTGTTTTACGTCAATAACCGAAATACAAAATTTTGTTTATGTAACTTTCAAAATGACGGACTTTCATACACATTATCATCCCCTTTTTTGACCCCTTTGGGGTGGAATTTTCTAAAATCCTTTCTTAGTGGGTGCCTACATAACAAAATGAATATATAGTCCGAATTTCATGCTTGTAGCCTTGATAGTTTGCTCTCGGCAATTATGAATCAGTCAGTCAGTCAGGACATGTTATTTTATAACTATAGATGGATACGCACCTACGAGTGCTAATGAATGTGGATGATCCATACTATTGTCTTCATCATCATGATACCATATTATTGTCTTCATCTTCATATATAAAAATTTCGTGTCGCGTTGTTTGTCCGCGATGAACTCCCTAAACTACTGGACCGATTTTAATCAAATTTTGCAAACTGTGTGCAGTTTGAACCAACTTAGATGTATATAGTTTTAGTTTAGTTTGAACCAACTTAGATGTATATGTCTCCAAATTGTTGTAAAAAGATTTTCATAAGACCTAGATTTAATTGTAAAGGCCGTGTCGGAGTGATTAAGATAACTAGACAGAAATGATTTAAGGTCAGAGGCGACCTTATTGCAGAATGGCCGTGTCGGAGTGATTAAAATAAGACACTGATTTGACAGCCGACACTTAATAAATATGTGAGATAATTGTAATAAAATATAATAAGCAACTAATTTGACCATCGTTTAATGAATATTGGAGAAATTAGAATGTTTTACCGTTTTGTGTAATATTGATAATTAAGTAATTTATAAATTTAAGTGTTGCTGATTTGGCTTTACATCGATTTTAATTTGTTACTGATTTGACTTTAGTAATTCCACTTTCGAAGTAGGGAGATTGGAAATCCCTCTATATAATATGGCGTCTTGCCATTTAAAAGGTAGTCTAGCTCCGTCCGTGAGTCGAGACAGTAGTGAATTACTCGTTGACTGTAAATATTGTGATTTATAACCGCGAAGTGTGTCGGTTCAAGATGTTGGTGTACTCTGAGTATTATAACACGGGTGGTTTTTCTGCCGCCGGCTCTTTTCCACCTACAACCTTATTTCCGAGCCGGTAGTAGCTTAAAAGAGTGAATAAACGATAATAAGATAACTCTACGTCGTTATGATTTCATACGCCGTACACCTTGATTACGTCAAGTGAAGAAGTGAGAGTTGTAAAACCCTCCTCTCTGACGCATCTACTTGGAGCTCGCCCCGATATATATATGGGTGATTCTACAAAAATTGGGTAACTCAATGTCACCAGCCAATATATACAAAGTCTTATTATATTGTATTGAAATAACAATTTATTTTAAAACAATGAAAAGTCCTTTATTTGGTCACCCAATTTCACTTCTTCATTTTAAATACAAGTTAATAAAAAAACAAAATTAATACTCAAAACGTCAGTCCGTTGGCATGTCACAATCCCGAAAACCAACAATCAAGTGACTATCCATTAAACATTATCATTGATTTAGGAAAACTTACTAATTTACTACAATCTGTGATGTACATAGTATTATATACTACAACTTTCATAATGCAATGTTCTCTATTTTATTTAATAAAAAATAAGAAACTTTGTGTTTAGTTTCTTTCGTCAGTCCGTTGTGTGTTCTTTAAATTTAAAATTCGCGGAGAATATCACCGAGTCAAGGTCAAATCCCTGTTTAAGTTTTAATGTTGGTAATGAAGTTAGTTGCGGACCGCACAATTTGACGGCCGCCATAATAGTACCAGTGTTTGGGTTGTGTTTGTCGTCTATACACGTGCGAAGCCAGTCAAAATGTCAGTCCCATGGTGAGTCGTTATTTTCTTGTTAATCTGAGGTTTATTTTCATTTATACATAGTTAACTATGATTTGTTAAAATGTAGTTTGTTGATATTCGAAATTACCAAAAAAAACATTAGTTTTGATTATAACCTCAAATTATGTCTATTTCTTCAATCCGTTGGCGTCAGTCCGTTGTCAGGTACTGATGTTTTTTTTTGTTTTAGAGCACTTTTATCGTAATTGCTACCGTGTGTAAGCATTTCTATTTTATATTTCAGTTAAAAACATCATGCGACACGCTAAAAACAATTTGACTAGGGAAGAAATATTAAAAAAAAAGAGAGAAGCCGAAAAGTGACTGGCCCGATTTGGAACAATATAATCATTAGATTAGCCATCATATAGACCCGAATTTGTAATAATTTGATTTAATAACTATAGTAAACAAAATATCCTCAAAAGTTACCCAACTTTTGTATAATCACCCATATACGTGCATCGCGGACAAACAACGATATATTTTTTATTGCGAATTTTTAGTTATAATGTGTAACTTCCATAAGATTCTAACAGATGGTTGTGTAAGGTAATACAATATAATTTAACATATTATATTAGCCACAGCAACGCGTGGCCGGGTCTGCTAGTGTACTATTTTTTATGCGTTGTTTTTACGGTCATATAATTATTAATTATATTGCTGCTAGTGGTAGGTAGTGTAAGATATTTTTCTTGTGATATATGCTGCAGCTGTATCATGACAATCCAACGTGGTCCCATTTCTTAGTTTTGTTCATATCAATATTTACATTGCTTTATTAAAACCTGTTCAAAGTTAAACCATTGATATTTTTTAAATTTCCTTTCGTCAGAGACTTTTGTTCGAATCATTATCATTAATATATTTGTTCGTCTTATTCATAACAGTATTTTTAATAATAAATACTACCACAAAGATTAATTTTTAAGTAAAAATGTATATGAAAATTATTGATTTTCCATATTTATGATTATTGTTTAAAATGATAAAAAGATAAATTATATAAAATTTCCAACATAACAAAGTAGCAATAATAAAATATAATTGCTCTTTTTCAACATGTTTTTACCGACTGCTTTATTTTAGTGACAGTATTTTATATCTATACTAATAATAAAGCTGTAGAGTTTGATTGTTTGATTGTTTGTTTGTTTGTTTGTTTGAACGCGCTAATCTCAGGAACTACTGGTTCGAATTGAAAAATTCTTTTTGTGTTGGATAGTCCATTTATCGAGGAAGGCTTTAGGATATATAACATTACGCTGCGACCATTAGAAGCGAAGCATCAGTGAAAAATGTTGCAAAAACGGGGAAAATGATTCATATTTGAAGGCTTCCGTTGCTAAGCTACCCAAATAATATTATTTGAAGGCTTCCGTTGCTAAGCTACCCAAATCTATACTAATATTATAAAGCTGTAGAGTTTGATTGTTTGTTTGTTTGTTTGATCACGTGGGCGGAGCCGCGAGCAAAAGCTAGTTAGGAATATTATTGTGATGGATATTCTATATTACATTAGTTCGAAGTTTTCCAGCTTCGTCGCTTTGCATCGTTTTATCGAACAGGGGGCTAGAGGTAGACAGATCATTGCCATTTCTCGATGTCAACGTAATGGTGTGAGCAGATGGTTCTCTAGGGCACACTATGTCGTAAATAGGGATTGCAATCCGGCGTCATTTTCAATCCGGCCGGATCCGACCGGATTTCCACTGATCCGGCCGGATCCGACCGGATCCGGCCGGATTGATCAAGTCAGGGTGATTTTCGCTTTTCGGTTCAAAATGAACTGTTAGTAAGTTAGTCAAGTGTTATTGTGCTTAATATAGGTAGTTTATAAAAAATAAAACATATAAAAAATTTATTTCCAATCTAATGTTAAGGTTAGGCAACGAGCAAACAAATAAAATTTAGTAGTGTAGGTAACTAGTAAAATTTTAACGATAAAACAAGTAGCTCAATTTTCATAGATTTCATTTTCACATATAGATCAATTATTTTAGTAAGTAAAATTATGAAATCGAATATAATTAACCTTACGTAATTTATTGAAATGAGATCACAATAATTAATAAAGTATTTGAGAATGCTAACTATTGCAACAAACAAGTCTTATATTTATGACAGGCACCATCATGATTTGATGAATCTTTGTAATGAATGGCACAATTATCACAATAATGAGTTTGTCTTATAATTTCAACTTTTTAGTTTAATCAACTTACGAAAAATATTTAGTTCAGTAGAATTTTAAGTAATAATTGTCTTAGTATTCATTATACATAGAAAATCAATCAATGAGTAACATTCGCGTAAACGTAAGAAATCATTAAATCAATGTTGATTTTGAAAAAAGGATCGTAGAAAAAAAATATTGTTAATTGTGTCATCTGCTAGTCGACTTTTAATAGAGCTGCAAATATAGCCTGCGGCCAAAAAGGCCCTTTCAGTTTCTACACTTGTCGGCTTTATTGTCAGCAAATAGTCATAAATAGCAGACAAGTATTCTCTTCGAACTCCGTCAAAACTTCGTGACCTTTCAAATGTAGTCATTTACTTTTTTAGTACTTTATGAAAATCTTTCTCTTGTTTAGTATGTAAGCTATAACACATGGTTTCTTGCTGGATTTGTAATTGTAATTCTTCCTGTAATGTCAAATATTTATTTAGTGAGGGTGAATCTAAGTTCTCTTCTAATATTACTTCCAAATTTTTCTTTAGAGTTATCATCTTGAACAACTCTTTCCAAGATTTTTGTAATTTCTGATCGTATGCCTTTTTTCTTTGGCATAATAAAGTACCTAATAATGCGACAACTCTATTTAAATATCTAAAAATTGTAGCACCGGATCCGGTCGCCGGATCCGGTATATTGGTACCGGATCCGGTGGGCGTAAAATGTTGCCGGATCCGCCGGATTACCGGATCCGGTTTTCCGGATTGCAATCCCTAGTCGTAAATCAACACACACTGACCGATATCTCAATGCCTGCTCGCACCAACATCCGCGGCACTTGGAAGCCGTGGTTATAGCCTTGACAGAGCATATGATCTCTGTGACACTGAAAATCTGGACACTGAGCTCACACATATTCAGTATGTACTTATAATATGTACACAAATCAGAAACTACACAATACACATACCCCGATTTCACTTCATTAATTGAAATTTTTCTTTGACATTTAAATGGGACCATCTTTTAACTATAAGCTCCTACCCTTTTGAATGAAAAAAATCCAGATCGATCCGACATTTGGCGGCGTTATGCGTGATTATACTCCTTAAGAATTATTAAATTGAGGACCTCGTTCGTTTTTATTTAAATAAATAAGCCCCCACTAGGTAAAACCAGTATCGTGGGTATCAGGGCCTACGAAGGGACTTGCGGTTCCACATCAAATATTCGTGGATTATACAAACGTCTATCTCGGTGTGGGAGTCGAACCCACGTCCCCTCATTTCGTAGCCGGCTACTCGCTCATTTGCCACGGAGGTTGTCTTTTTCGTCGGTTAAAAAAAGGACATGAATCAGTAATATACATTACCCCAAGATCTTTTAACGATTGGGAAAAACGGATAGTTCCTACTATGTTGCCGGTGGGAAACCCATCGGGCATTCAGCGCCTTCGGTGAAAGCAAAATAGTACGCTTTTTACAATTATTTCCTTATTGTTTTACACAACGGAATGATGAGCATAGCAAGTCGAACTAAAAAGTTCGCCAATTCATACTTCTGCCGGACCATTAAGCTGTGGAATAGTTTGCCGACACACGTGCTCCCTCCTTCCTATAATATGGGGTCCTTTAAACGGAGTGTGAAGAAGTAGTTAGGCAGGCCGGCAAGATCGTTCCGACCAACGATAGACACACTGTTTATCGTTGGTCGACACTATTCCTGGATTGCGCTACACTTACCATCAGGTGTGGCGTAGTCATTTCGCCGAGACAAAATAAAAAAAAAGTCGCTCGCTTGATGGTATACGTCACGTCGTCCATAAACAAAACAGAACAACAACACACTTTAACATAGGTCAAATGATTATATACCTTGCCAGCATTTATATGTCGTCCGATAAACCGTGACTAAACCAGACTACCTATGTGAAATCAGCGTAGTCCACTTCTTTATCGTTCCTTACTCTTATGAGATGGAGATATTATAATCACAATAACAATGCTTTATCTTAAACGGCCGTTATCCTGTTGTGACGGTACCTAATACGAATCGATTCTGTGTCATAAAAACCGAGGCATCTACCTATACATACTATAATTGGGGTTTCCTGGTCCCCTCTCATAAAAAATAAGTGTAATAAGTGGGCAGTTAATATAAAGTTTGACAAGTTTACTTTGACAAGTTTACTCTTATAAGGGTTGAGAGCGCCTAAAGCAATCACCCGAAAGTCCGGTGAAGCTGTAGGTATACAGCCGACTAGATAGAAATATGCATCTCGTGAACAAGCAGAATCACCCAAAATCGTTGCTAAAAGTTGAAAACATTCTTGCGCCTTAAATATTTAATCATTATACGAAAATCACGGTGAATGAGCTTCATTGTTGCGAATAAATTCACGCCAGATTATATTATACTAGCTTTTGCTCGCGGCTCCGCCCACGTGATCAAATAAACAAACAAACAATCAAACTCTACAGCTTTATAATATTAGTATAGATTTGATTTTGATTTGACAACGGAAGCCTTCAAATAATATTATTTTGGTAGCTTAGCAACGGAAGCCTTCAAATATGAATAATTTTCCCCGTTTTTGCAACATTTTTCACTGATGCTTCGCTTCTAATGGTCGCAGCGTAATGTTATATATCCTAAAGCCTTCCTCGATAAATGGACTATCCAACACAAAAAGAATTTTTTAATTCGAACCAGTAATTCCTGAGATTAGCGCGTTCAAACAAACAAACAAACAAACAAACAAACAAACAAACAATCAAACTCTACAGCTTTATTATTAGTATAGATTGAGAGAAGTTTAGACATTTTGTTTTCCATTTTCAAATATTTTGTCAATAGTCTGCTTTTACGACGGTATTGGGACGTGCACGAACGATAATAAGTGGCAGCACAAATCCGACACTAGAGACACAGTGCGGCTAAAAAAAGAAACTTGACAATCCTGTCATCGTGCTGTAATCAATGTAAACAAAACGTGACGTGACATGATTTAATATAATTTAAACTTGCTTATGTTTCTTTACTGCGTTTATCCATTTAAGTCGTTTTACACATAAACCATGATATGTGAGTATTAATCTTAAATGTAATATAATTTTATTACCAAATAAATCAAATAATGTCTATTTGCTTTGGTGTGTTGTGGATCATCCAAATATGAAACAATACAAATTTCATCAATTAGATGTTATTTTTCACTTCTTTATTATAAATAGTCTATTTACGCGAAGTGTCATGATGTCAAGAAGGTATTAATGGTGTAAAAAAAATGGATTTGCACCACTAGACAACAGAGTAAAGAGAGTCTTTTTTCTTTTGATGTGATCCACGTATGATATTATCTTTTAAATATTGATAATGTACATATAAAGGTTCGGTCGCAGTAAATCACTCAGTCCACGGATAGTCTATTAAAAAAAAACTAGTACTCTAAATCTATGTTTATTCCCTGGTTAATAGTTTCCCTCTCAACACATTTTGTATAGACGTAGGATATTATTATTAAAACATTATAGGTATCACGTGTTAAATAATATTACGTAACAATAAGAACTTTTTGTTTTATATCCATTTGAAGGCATTTGCATAAAAAATAAAGATGCTTTTCGAAACAGGTAACGGTCAAGTCACATGTGTTTTATTGTCAGCAGTCTGGACGTTTATAAATAAAACAAACCACGGAGACCGGTTGAAATAATGTTCACTGATAATGGTATCAACGACATCGATCTTTCATACATTATCGCCACCGCACCACATTGTGCGAGCACGATGCAAAACAATAACACACAGCCTTGGTGTTGTTCATTCATGCGTGACGTAGATATGGAACAAATTTTTCTCCTGTTTGCACGACAAACAATAGTTACAACAGTCGTCGCGGCCTGAGTGAGTGCACAATCGGCCGCGCTTCTGGTCGAACGCGACGCGAACACGCCCGGTTTCTATTTTAATTCGTTGCTGAATTTCATCCTGCAGTACGTCCTTTATAATTAACTTTCATTGCAAACCGTGCCGACTGCCGTCCACATCATCCAACTGCCGTTGCGTTATACCTTGCCAAGATACGCATTCGCTTTATCATATGCGATAAATGTGCCGATATAATGGACCTTGCGCCGATACCGTACAACAATGTTTAGTTTTGAGTTTCTGAAGCGGTGGTATCACGGTACGTTCATGTTCATGTATTAGCGATGGTTATTCGGTGTTTTGTGTGTTTTTCTGGTGTTGCCAAGTGGTCGCAGTGACGATGGTTCCACGAAGCGTATGTAAACAAACAACAGGTGTAATGGTCGATGTGTCACGTTGCCTTACAGATGGCGATAAGGATTCAGATGGCCCGTCGGAGAGCGGCGACAACACATCTGAGTCCACACAAGGTGCTCCCAGCGAGCCAGCGCAGGAAAAAGGTAACACGTTGTTTTGTCAATATCCTACTAATATTATAAACGTGAAAGTTTGTAAGTATGGATGTATGTTTGTTACTCTTTCACGTAAAAACTACTGAATGGATTTTAATGAAACTTTACAATAATATAGCTTATACATCAGAATAGGACATAGGCTACTTTTTATCCCGGAAAAAGCAGATTACGCAGGCGGAGCCGCGAGTTTTGCTATAGTATCTATATAATTACATGTACCGCGCATGCCATGTCGTAATTTCATCCAAATTATTCTTTAATGTTGTGATTACGTTGCTATACATATTTCATGGTTATTACTGACAAGTTAACATACAGATATCATCTGAGTAATGTATTTAGTGAAAAATTTATGAAACGTCGTGATACATTGAAAATAAACATCAATACTACTACTACTTTAATAAGTCGTGGTCGATTAAAATATTTTTATCGATATTCTTACAAAGTTGCTTACTAGTCTTTAACTACATAATTATTGTGGGCAGTATTCAACGGATATAAGCGTTTTTATAAATTATTCCAAAGACAGAATGTTTTTTGTTAGTCATTGTGCCGGTCCAATTGGGAATAAACGTATAGCTCAGCTGCTACTGTGCACTAAATGAATGACAATGGACTGTAATGGACGAACATCGTACAGCTGGGATAAGCCATAGGCTTATTTAGGGTTACCTAACGTTTGGCTTCGTATGAATTGCAAGCTAATTAATCAAACATCTGAATATTGTGAGTTTGATTTTATTACCTATTTATCCGAAGGAGTAGGCCGAGCTTATTTTGTTCCATGATGTGATAGGCAGCCCTATCGGTATACCGGACAAGTTAACGGTAAGTAAGCGGTGGTACCAACTCAGACGGCCACTCGCATACGAGGGACCTACCACCCTGTAATGCCAAAATTACATTGAACATCATGATAAAAAAAAACACTTGTTTATGCGTACACATAATATGGCACGTACATATGTAGGTAAACGGTAAAATCGGCTAATTAACATCTCTTGCTAAAGGAAAATGCTCTTAATCTATCAGTTGTTTACATTTTAAAGTAATACATATGTTACCTAATAAAACACTGTCATGTTTTTACGAGTACCTAATCGTATTAACAACATTTATTTTTTTATATTGATTGTATTTTGTATTAATTTAACACATGGAATTCTTTAAAATAACTTGCACGGCGGCTTATGTTTAAATTTACTTTTCGTTTTACTCACTGAGTGCGGAATTGAAGATAAGACTGAACATTTTTTTATAGATTTATATTTAGATTTGTAATAAATTAGATTACCGGAACATTTGCAAATGATTGCACCGTGAAGGATAAACACTTTTGTTCTTCGCAATGTAGTGACAAATTCGCATTATCAATTTGCATAGAACATTCTATCATTTTTATCATATCACCTTTTCGATAATAAAGTGGCACATGCATAACACTCTAACAAGCCGTGTTAATAACTAGCCAACCCAAATAAGGGTATGTTTTCTACACTAATCCTACTAATATTATAAACGTGAAAGTTTGTAAGTATGGATGGATGGATAGATGTATGTTTGTTACTCTTTCACGTATAAACTACTGAATGGATTTGAATGAAACTTTGCAATAATATAGCTTATTCATCAGAATAGGACATAGGCTACTATGTTTTTCAAAAATCAACCCGAAGGGTTTAAAAAGGGGATGAAAGTTTGTATGAAAAATCTAAACCGCTGAACCGATTTCAATGAATTTTGGCACAAATATAGTTGATGACCCAGGGTTAAACATAGGGTATATTTTTCTTTAAATTTCAACCCCTAAAGGCCCCAAATATGGGATGAAAGTTTGAATGAAAGCTTTTTGATGGCGAAATACTTTTATCGCTTCTGGTCTATCATAATTTACCGGCTGAATGAACTGGGATGACATTTAGCACATAAGTATATGATCTAGCAAAAAACTTACAATATATTGTATTCAGATAGTCCGTTCCCGTGGGATCTAATACAAAATTACATTCAGGCGGACAGGGTCGCGAATCTAGTATATAAATATATAAAGAAGAAGATTTATATTTTTGTATGTAACGAATAAACTTAAAAACTACTGACCCGATTGCAAAAATTCTTAAGCTACATTATCACTGAGTAACATAGGCTACTTTTTATCACGGAAAAAGCAGCACGCGCGTGCGAAACCGCGAGGAAAAGCTAGTGTTTGATAAACTTGTAAAATTGTGATGTTACTGCATATACTCTCGCCGATTCCGGAACGCGACAAGCCTGAACGGGCCACTATTGCGGATTTTTCACCATGTGTACACATGGTCGCTATCCGGTCGGGTGCAAAAATGATCAGAGATACCCTACCAGTAATGGTAATTTGTCATATTATTATGATGATTGCCCAAACTGAAATTTGAACCCACCTCGATTCTCAACGGTTTTCATTTATAGGCCAATGAAGCGATGGAATGTAATTCATTTTATCTTGAAAGCCACACACATAGATTGTTTATGTTTGCATTTTTTAAGATTAATTTTTTAACGTTTTACTAGGTGTGCCTGAGCTTGTAATTATGTAGTTTTAATTTGTATGACAGTAACGCATCAGCCGTCATCTTATACATACTCGACGATCATTTATGTCGAAAGTGATATGCACCGTAACCATTGTCACATAGCAACACATGCCAGAATTGTATTATGTTAATATTGTTTTTGTGACCGCTGTACTTAATGCGTGGTTGTACATTGCAGAGTTACTGGACAACTTGCGGCCAGTGTCTCCGGAGGCGCCGGCAAGCAGCAACGCACCGCAACGCTTCCTCAAGATCAATGTGAGGCACATCACCGATGGACAGGTATACATACATCTTCGCCAACCCATATAAACTATGTGGTTTAAACCTACAAGGCGCACGACTACACGATATCAATATAGGGTGGATGTACTTCGTGTATGTACAGAACATTTCGTCTCTACTTTTTTAATGAGAATAACAAAGAGTGGTACATTCAGTCAGTGTCTGTTTCCAAAACATTAGGTATATCATATGCCGGCAAACGAGTAAGCGGATGATCTGTTGATAAGTTATCCTCACCGGCATGTACGCCCATAATACCAGAAGAATGTGGGCGCGTTACCGACTATAATGGAAAGTGATAATTTAGAAATTCGGAAGGAGGATTTGGGTATTAATTATATAGTGTGCGTTGACACATTGCCCAATAAGCTGCCTGAGATTTCATTTCGGCACGCGAAGTTGTAGGACTTACCGTATCTTATTAAATCCTTGATCGATGCTTCGACATTTGTTTTATAGTAGAGGAATTCACTATAGATAACTGATCACAGTAAGATGAATGATAACGTTACACACAGTCGAGATTATTATTCACATATCCGAATGAATCCTAAATGCGCTACCAACCTTCAAGGGGAGGCAAGTTTAGATAATAACATTGTAAAGTCACTTAGGATTGATATATTCAATCGTCTACCTAATGTAGCGAGGGTGCCTCACTAAATAAAATGCTCCACTTGAGCTGTATGAACCCAACCATAAAACAAACGTTGTAGGTATAGTATTTGATTCTCCACATGTAACTTTTGAAGAGTTTGCTGTCTAAATACGTGTGTAGTGTCAGGCTCAGTGTGTAGTCAGGCTGGACCTTGTGGCAAAAGAGGCATATTATGTTTTTCGTGTGTGTTGTTATGTAGTAGCATATTATGTTATAAAACATAATAATATTTTGTTGTATGCTGCTCTGGTTTAAGGCCTGCCTTTATGACACTAAGTCTATCGAACTTTTGTTACTAGTGACTCCACCAGAATTAGTTTCACTTAATATTTCACCGCTCCTTACGGGTTATAGAGATGATTTATGTTGTCATACATTTGTTTTATACGTACGTAAAAACCCATACATATATATAACTCCTACGGCTATTATTATCGTACGTATGGAATATATAGTTGACGATACACACATCAAATTAAAGGATGTAGGTTTAAATCTGAATACAATAGAGTAGAAGTAACTAATGCAAAAACTCATACGATTGTTGTTTTGCTTTAAGTCTCGCGTCTCGCACTGGCTCGTGATTATCATTGATAAGTCATTAACAAAAAATTATGGCTCAATAAAAATAATATCAAAGGTAACTTGTTTTGTAATTCTTATTTAATATTATTAGATGAAGTCCTAACGTAATATGTGTTGTTTCACATAAATTGTGGACAATCGTATATTATTTCGCTTCGTTGAAAAATAATTGTTCATTTCGGAAGCATAATATAACAACATGCATAACATAAAACTGTTGTAATACATGACATAAAATTAACATGTTTAGTGTAATAACTTAAAAAGTCTCAATAGCAACAAATAACGAGTTAATTAACAACATTTTTACTGCTACTTATTCAACGATAAAACACATTAAAAATAATGAATTCGCCATTGTAAGTATTCATCATAGAAGTGCATTAATACACACTAATTTTACAAATTACTATGATACATTGTCTGTGTGGAGAGTTAGAACAATATTTCCCCCATTATTTCATGATACTGGTTAAAGACAGTGATGTAATTTTGTTCAAGTGGTATTTTAAATTGTGAACCTTCAAAAGTTTTTTGTTGGATTCCAAACGCCGTTTTAATAGATTGTTCTGCCATATTCTAAAGTCTAATAAATCCTAGTGATCGTTTACAGGGAGTCAGGTCTGGTGTAGACAAGGCAAACTAAGCCCGGTGTACGTTCAGAGGATTTATTGTGTGGCATAAATAAAGCTAACTAGACCCGATTAATATTTAAACGGCGTAAACAAAGCTAGCAATGTCGGGATACATTTATACGAGCGCAATGTCTGGCGTAAACAACTCTAACTAAGGTCGGGATACATTTACAGGACGTAATGTCCAGCGTAAACAAGGCTAACTAAGGTCGGGATACATTTATACGGGCGCAATGTCCAGCGTAAACAAGGCTAACTAAGGTCGGGATACATTTACAGGATGGAATGTCCAGCGTAAACAAGGCTAACTAAAGTCGGGTTACATTCACAGGACGTAATGTCCAGCGTAAACACGGCTAACTAAGGTCGGGATACATTTACAGGACGTAATGTCCAGCGTGAACAAGGCTAACTAAGGTCGGGATACATTTACAGGACGTAATGTTCAGCGTAGACAAGGCTAACTAAGGTCGGGATACATTTACAGGACGTAATGTCCAGCGTAAACAAGGCTAACTAAGGTCAAGTTACATTTACAGGCCGTAATGTCCAGCGTAAACAAGGCTAACTAAGATCGAGTTACATTTACAAGACGTAATATCCAGCGTAAACAAGGCTAAGTTCTTTTTTTTCTCAGGGCGTTGTGTCTGGCGTGCTGCTGGTAACACCGAACGCGGTGATGTTCGACCCGAACGTGTCCGACACGTTGGTGATGGAGCACGGGCCCGAGTCGTACGGTGTGATCGCTCCCATGGAATACGTCGTCAACGCCGCCATCTTTTACGACATAGCGCACATGCGCACGCACGGACCCGACAACAACACGCAGAAGTACGTATCCATATAAAAATGTTCTTATTGAAATAAAACTAATTTAAACGGATTTTTTCGCGGTTTTTTTTATTAATTTTGATCCCGACGTTTCGAAGACTTTACAGCCTTCGTGGTCACGGGGTGGACTCCCCACAAAATCATCAAAATTCATAAAAAACCGCGAAAAAATCCGTTTAAATTAGTTTTATTTCAATGTTCTTATATTAACTAGCTTCGTTGCTACACTGCTGTGCATTACTATTTTAATGGAAGTGTTAGGGCAATGCTCCTATCGTGCTAGTAATATACGGGTTGGTAGGTCCGCATTGTCTCGTCTATCATACGGCAGAGCGTATCACGTACCGATGATTACGATTGGAGTCCGATAAAAATAAATAGCCATACTACAGTAATCGTTAGAATTATCGTATTTGCGAAAATTAATCATATCCCGGGGTAAGCAATTCTTTGTGGGGTTTATAATTCGTCCCAGATAGGATTTTTGCCCCGTCATAGTAATAGATGTATCCCGTGTCCGTTTCAGTAGGAGCGGAACATCCTGACTAACGAATGTATCATGTAAGGATTTTATGACCTAGCTTTTGCTCTCGACTCCGCCGCGTAAATGGTTCCGGAATAAAAAGTAACCTATGCCTTAATCCAGCTAATGGTCCAGTCGTGTACCAAATTACATCTAAATCCGATCAGCCGTTAAGGCGTGAATTGGAAATATTTAAATTAACAAAGTCACAAACATCAACACATTCATATTTACAAATATTTTCTTTTTTAAAATTTTATTTAGTATTTTTGTTAATTATGGTGTGTATCTCTATATGCCGAATACCTATTACCTAGTAAGATAACGTGAAACTTCGAGATATGTGACGTCATCTGCTGACACCTGTGTCAATATACAGTGCATGGAAGAATTCCTGTGTCGACTAAATAAATGAAAATATAATATGAACCGACCAAAATACTGAGTCATGACATTGTTTTGTTTTATACGATACATAGGTACTTCATAATATAACAGGGATACTTGAAGATGTAAAATAATACCTACATTCTAGAGATAAAGAGAAGCGTAGTCAATGCTTATTTATGCTTGTAGAACGATCCACTAAATGCTGAATAAAAATAAGTTTAACATTGATATATTATTTTAAACAAGTTTAGGTACACTTTATGGATTACATGAAATCACGTGCGCCGCGAATTCGCAATCTACTCTTTTAATTTTCACATTTAATTAATGCCAGTGTCAATTTAATCACTGGCAGACCATGACCTGGATTAAGACACAGTCTACTTTTATCCCGGAAAAGGCCGTTCCCAATGGCCTAGCCGCGAGCTAATGCTGGTATTAAAATAAGGGTTGTTATCAAACAGCATTAAGATTATGACAATATATTTTGTATCATCATCATCAGCCACAGCACGTCCACTGCTGAACATAGGCCTCCCCCAAAGATTTCCAGACCGACCTGTTGGAAGCGGTCTGCATCCAGCGACTACCTGCGACCTTTATCAGGTCGTCTGTCCATCTTGTAGGCGGATGTCCAACGCTGCGCTTGCCAGTACGTGGCCTCCATTCCAGAACCTTCCTACCCCATCGGTTATCGGTTCTGCGAGCTATGTGGCCTGACCACTGCCACTTGAGCTTGCTAATCCGCTGAGCTATGTCGGTGACTTTCGTTATTTTGTATAATGTACATAAATTTGAAATAATATTTTCATTGTATTCCCTGTAAATTGAAATTCAGTCTATAGTTTTATGCAATGTATAGGTTATCGGATGTCGGTAATCGATGTGACTGCGTTAAGTGGAACAAATGAATTATGCCCGCTTGTAAACTATAATTGATACTGAAGCTTTCTAAAATTAGTTGCGGTCGGTTTGTAATATTTACGATTTCTCGTTTCAGAGCGGAGCAGGCTGAAATATACTACATGAATAAATCGGAGCATTCACCCGGAAAGGACTCCCTTCTAGTCAAAGTAAGTGCTTGTTTATTATTATTCATGTAGTCTGACACACTGTATACTAATGAAGTGATTTTGTTGATGGAAAGATGAAATTTCTTCATATTAAAACAACTATCAATAAGCGCAGCTCTACCAATAAGTGAGTACACATCATACGAGTAGATTTTCATAAACTAGCCATAGTTCGTTTGACCTGTAGTCATTCACTTCAGCAACTTAGGCCGTTTTCCTGTCTCATTGGTTTGTGCCCACGTGCGTGCTTCTGCTACATGTGGGAGCTAAAGCGCCGTGTTCGTGAAGCAAACAACGCAGGATAAAATATGTAAAAAACGATACCCTGTAGGCTAGACAAATACGCAATATAAAGCCAACACCCGTATAGTAACAAGGTCATTAATAGTGCAGTGATATCAAAAATAGCGTTGTAGGAGTGTAATTTAGATTAGATGATACAGTGGTTCCACACTACATTACCACAGCAATTTTTTTTGTTATGATTAATTATGTTTACGCGAATATTACTCATTGAAATAAAACGGATTTTATCGCGGTTTTTTTATTAATTTTGATCCCGACGTTTCGAAGACTTTTCAGCCTTCGTGGTGACGGGGTAGACTGTCAATGTGACATTCTTCT
The DNA here is from genome assembly GCA_949126905.1 of Amorpha juglandis. Classification (NCBI taxonomy): domain Eukaryota; kingdom Metazoa; phylum Arthropoda; class Insecta; order Lepidoptera; family Sphingidae; genus Amorpha; species Amorpha juglandis. Next base: position 6,856,540 of record OX421368.1, read on the forward strand.
TTTCTTTTTTATTTATTTATGGCTTTCGCAGTATTATGCATTTAGCCAATGTCAAGTATAATGTATTCTCAAGTATTTTTACAAGAACGATGAAACACGGGTGCGGACGATTTTAAGGTGTTGTCGGAGTTATGGTGTTAACTCCTTTCAGTACGATTCTTAATTCACTAATTTCAATGTTTCCATATACTGTTCATCACCGTCAATGTTTATTGAACAAATCCACATCACTTTTATACAACAAACACAACTCTAAACTAGTTTATGAAATATATATATATATATATATATTTTTTTTTATGGCTCTTGCAGTACTATGCATTTAGCCAGTGTCAAGTACAATTCATTCTCAAGTTATTTTTACAAGAACGATGAAACACGGGTGCGGTCGATTTCAAGGTCTTGTCGGAGTTTTGGTGTTAACTCCTTCCAGTACGATTAATTCACTTATTTCAATGTTTCCATACACTGTTCATCACCGTCAATATTTATTGAACAAATCCACACAACTTTTATACAACAAACACAACTCAAAACTAGTTTATGAAATAAATTTAAATAGGCGATGAACTCCACTGTCAGAATTCCCGCCAAAACTCCAATGTGACATTGTTCGTGTTGCAGGACGAGACGTTCCCCGAACTGCAGGCGGCGGGGGAGGAGGGCGGCGGCGCGGACGAGCGTCCCGGCTCGGGCGACGCGGACGACCGCGGCGGCGCCGCCTTCCCCAAGGCCTTCGAGAGGGACCTCGTCACTCCCACCGCGCTACAGGTACACACATCAGGGGTAGGCAGCGGCGTGGCTGAGCCCCTGGCATTGCCGATGCCCATGAGCGGCGGTGACCGCTTACCATCAGGTGGGCCGCTTGCTCGTCTGCCTATCAAGGCAATAAAAAAAAAAACACTTACCCAGACTGAGAGGCCCTCCTCACAGAGCTGGCGGCGGATGACCAACTCGGCTCCAGCGACGCTTAAGACCACGCTTTTTTTCATTTGATTGAACGACGAGACAAACAAGGCGCTCGCCTGATGTTATGCGCCACGCCTGCCCATAAAAAGACGCAACACCGCACAGAACTTTTGAGTTACAAAACACTGCATGGCATTGAACTGCGCTCGTCATTTAGAGACATAATATGTTAAATCTCACTATGCCCAATAATTTCACTGGCTTCAATGCCCTTCAAATCGAACCATAACAGTGCTTACACACTGTTGCTTGCAGGCAGAAATAGATAAAGCGGTGGTACCAACCCAGACGGCCTCTCGCATACGAGGGACCTTGTAAAATTCCTCTGGGTGCTATAATGCATACACGGATATACATTAGGATATTATAAAATGTTCATAACTCTCTATTCGTTTTCATAGATACCGCTTAATGCGAGTAATAGTAGAGTAATAGAATTTAACATTTGACCTCGACAAAATTAGGCATAAGATGAGCATTTTATTAAATACGTATCGCACATCGACAACCATACTGTCACACCACAAAAATGTAGATTTTTACATAAAAATAAAGTAAAATACGATTTCACAAAAGCTACATAATTTGTGTTGAGACACTCTCGTTGCCGATGTGCGGTATGTACCGATGCCTATTTTTTTTTGCGGCATGTGTTAGAGCTTATAGTCTTATCCGATCGTGTCTTTTCCGTCTGTAATATAATCACGTGATAGGGCACAAAGTGGCCTAAGTTTTAAAATATGTCAGAAAAAACCCATAGTTCACTTTTGTAACTCTTTTATCAGCAACAAACCACTGAAGAGAGGCGGAAGTCTTTACTCGATCATCACTGGGCCATACCAAACAAGGATAGGATGTCCATCGATCAGGGGAGCGAGGTAAGCCAATCGCATTTCAATTATACGTAAAAAGTTTTTTTTTTTAATAGTTATATAATTGTATAACAATCTTATAGAATTGACATAACATTGCGAACAGAACTCTACCTAATTCGTTACCTAGTTCGGTTATATACAGGGTTACTTTTAAAACACCAACGACTAGATAGCTAACACCATAAGGAACAACTTTTGCTCTACGACTTTTGAAGATTTGTTAGATTTTATTTTTATACAAAAATAAGTATTAATTTAATTTCCGGCTTGAATGCTTACAACTCTACACGCATCGCAAAGATTACGTAAACAAATCCCTGCGAAGCGTGAGGAAGGGGGTGCAGCGCTAGCGCCTTTGAACTTGACCCATTTATCTAGCGTCTATCTAGTTGTCTGTCATTCAAACATTTTTTTTCATGTATTGATTTATGTCCGAACTAGTAGAACAAAAGTTGTTCCTTATAGGGCTAGCTATCTAGTACTGCGAGGTTGTTGGTGTTTTAAAAGTAACCATGTAGAGGGAAGCTTATGCTATGCTAGATAAATGGGTCAAGTTCATAGGCGCTAGCGCTGTACCCCCTTCCTCACGCTTCGCAGGGGTTTGTTTACATAGATTACATTACACTAGATAGCTAACCCCATAAGGAACAACTTTTGTTCTACGACTTTTGATAATTTGTTAGATTTTATTTTAATACAAAAATAAGTATTATCGTTTTGTTTTTAGGTGTCTTCCAGCGCCTCTCAATGCAAGGAGGAGAGCCTGGACGTGCCTCCGTCGGTCGGATCTCGCGCAGACAGTGCCGAGGGGGGTGAGGCGGACCTGGCCGACGTACGCGACGAGCCCGTCGACGACGCGCGCCACCTCGTCAAACTGTCTTACCACGACTCGGGCATAGACATCCGCGACCCGGTACTGCACGTCACACCTAACAATAAGAAGGTACATATTGTTGCAATAATTATTTTATTTTATTTTATTTTAATTATCCTAACCCTTTTCCCATCCCTTTTTCCTTCCCCTCCCCCTTGGCCCTTTGGCAGGCCGGCATGATCTTGCCGACCTACGATGGACACATTGTTTATCGTTGGTCGACACTATTCTTGGATTGCGCTACACTTACCGTCAGGTGTAGCGTAGTCACGTTGCCGACCCAGGATAAAAAAAAAATAAAAAAATCTTAGGAAAACAAAGTGGGTAATACATAAAAAAGTAACTAAATAAATAACACATTTACATGTCTTCACACGTACAAATGATGTGTTTATATAGCTAGTAGTGATCACTAACACATAATTCTTGCATTAAAACTATCTTGGGCTAATGAAAATTCGGCATTCGCCAACTTATTCGGTGAAGCTGTAAACACTATTAAAAAAACTCGAACCGACTTTTTTAATCGACTAGCTGGTTAAAAAATGTCGACTGAACTGGATAATTGACGAAAATATTATCTCGTATATTATAAGTTTGAAACATCCGATAACTATACTAACCACTGCAATCGTAAATTACTCGTTATATTAGTTTACGAATAATAATAACATTATTAATCGTTATCATAATAGGTGTGTTGAGACAATCTTTGTGTCGTCGTAAATGATGATTCAACATTACGTTATTAGTTTATCGTTACAATCATTTTACCTAAAATTAACTCTAAATCACCAGTCGATACAGTTGCACGGACTGTAAAATTTGTCGTGTTAATAACATTTTATTTTAGCTTTACTTCGACACAACTAACACCCATGTTTTTATAGGGTCACCACCACGTTCACCACTTTCTAGATCACGATGATTATCATCCTGACATAGAGACGATATACGAGGCGGCCGAAACCGACGTGTCGATGTACGACAACTGGCATTGCGATAAGGCTTACGAGGCGAACTTTTTGAAATGTTTCGTTGTTTTACACCCAAATCTCGATAAGATGTCCGTATCATCGCACGATGAGGTGAGAGGACTCGGGACAATGGTGGAGTCGCATGTCGGAATATTTGGTCTTCTGTCGTTGTCGATAATTAATTAGAGATGTACGAACATTTCAAATCTTTATCGACTTTCTTCTCGTGCCAGTTGGTTTTGGAGATTTATTGTTTTCTATAAAATCTTTTTGTGTACGTTAAACCTTCATTTTGTGTGATAGAATTGTGTTTCTATTTCAGTATTCCTTTGTTATAATTTTTTTTATAAATTGGCTGTTGTGTTTATGATGTTTTTGCGGTATAATTTTATTTGGGTATTACAAAAATATAACGGAATGGTTAATGCCATGTATATAAAACATTTAAAGAACTTAGCAGGAACGGTAAGAGTCGCTTCTTTCTATCATGGTTTCCGGTATACCGGTTAACTGGTGCAGGTAATACATTACTCATTATACAGTCAGCCTCTCAGTCAGCAGGCCGCTTCCAACAGGTCGGTCTGGAAATCTTTGTGGGGGAGGATGTTCAGCAGTGAATGTCGTGTGGTTGATGATGATGAAACCTGTCAGTTAAGATATATCGATCGCGTAGTAATCGATAGTGCGTGTATTGTAGGTGTACAGCGACGCGGACATCGTTCTGTCGGCGGAGTGGGTGCCGCCGGTGTGCCTGCCGCGGTCGGAGCCGCCGCTGTCCGCGCCGCCGCTGGGCGCCGCGCCCCCGCCCTCCGACCGCACGCCGCGCAAGTCCACCGTCTCCTTCTCGCTCGACGGCACCACGCAACACACGCACGCGACCAAAGATGACGCCACCAAGCCGGATAAGAAGAACAAGGTACGCTAATATGTGTTTGTGATAAATTTAGCTAGAATTACAACAATAGTATCGATATTCTGAGACCATAACTCGATATAGAGTTCTGAGTTAGTATCGATAGCTTAGGTCTGATATTAGAAAATGATCAAGTATATTCATCTGATACCGCTACTATCTAATATGAAGCATGTGTTCGAATCTTCAATATGCACAAAATAAAAAAAATAAAAATACATTTCCTAGATAATAATATCTTATAGGTGGTTCGACGAGGTCCAATATCGAAAAAGTAAGTACTGGATATCGATATTTGGGATTGATACTTTAAATATTAGTGTTGGCATACTGTTATATTCTCAACTAAGATTTCGAATCAAGGTACTTTTGCGTGTATTTTCGATCCACAAAAGAAGTTTTATTTGACACGTAAAATGTGTAGAGGATACAAATTCGCCCCGTGCATATTTAATTTAGACGATACTATATAAGTAACAAATAAGTATTATATAAGTAAGTATTTTCAGGCCGCTTCCAACAGGTCGGTCTGGAAATCTTTGGGGAGGCCTATGTTCAGCAGTGAACGTCCTGTGGCTGATGGTGATGATGATGAAGATACATAAGGAAAAGTTGGTATTAAAATCTGTTTATTGTATATTTGGCGTTAGATGCTAAAGAGGCTGTCGTACCCTCTGTCGTGGGTGGAGGGTCTGACCGGCGAGGCGGCGGGCAGCGCGGCCGCGTCGCAGGCGGACTCGCTCCCCACCTCCGCAGATAGTCACAACACCAGCGTGTTCTCCAAGGTGTTCAACAGGTACGGATCGATACACTACCCCGCATACCCACATATAGATGTGACACTTCTACATTACTGTACTATCAACACATCGATTGGACAATTAACACTGTCATACAATTTTTAATTATTTGGAAAGAAACAACGAAACAGTGGTCGTTCATCGTACGGGTCTAGCGCGGTTGCGACGACGGACGCGAAATATCGAAATATATTACAATTATTTGTAACATCTAAAAGAGACGTTTAAGCGCCACAATAACTTATTTTGCCTGTTGTCCGCACTAGCACTAGTACCCGTCAGTTAAATGTGGCCACAGCCATAGGCGTAAAATGATAAGAGTGTCATATCTATCTGCTCTATCAGTTTTTACGCTTCTCACTAACATACCGCATATTGATACGTGTACTTATTTAATTTTAATTCATCATAATGCTGTGGAATTATTAATCATTATATAAATAATAACAAAGTAAACGCAACACACATATACACATGCAGTATGAAAACTAAAATAATGTTTGCGATAATTTTCCCTTGCTACCGTGGATGCTTACGGGGATGTACCAAAATTGACGCGACTCCGCTCTGTTCATTGGACGGTTAAGTTCACCAATGAACCTAGTGGAGTTTGGCACTGGTTTGTTCCTGAGTAAAACCCCGTCGGAAGAAGCGCCAACCGACGTGTTCTCCTCATCGGGGTACGTGACGTCACGTTCCGCTGCAAAATATCGATGTGCCAACTCTGCAATATGGCTTTGAAGACCGAACGCACGACACGACGCCATTTTGTCGCAAACATTTCCATGTTATACACTTTCATGCTTTGAGTTATAGGTTGTAGGAATGACAAACTTTGAAATGCGCTCATATTAATTATATTGGTATAGTGGATGTGCCAATATTAATGTTTAATGTCTTAAGTAAAAAAATCTAAGTATGAAAAGAGAAAAGTTACCAAATGCCGTCGTGTTCGTGAAGTTTAGTCACATGTATCACCCTTCTATGTTTTAATTAGGTGTTTTCATTGGCATAAATGTATTTGTCGTTTCCTAATATCCCGTGTTTCATGATAATGTATTTTGGATACTAACTAATTACATCCAAAATTCATTATTGCTTAACATCACGCAGTGTCACTGAAAAATATCCAAATTTTATATTTCATCGATACAGACCTTTTATGTACATAAACTATGAACAATATTGGGTCAATATATTGATCCTAAAAACGGGAGTATAAAATTTTCAATCGATAGTTTTAGTGTTGCCATCGTTGAAATTAGTAGAAATGGTACAAAAATAGCAATACAATTCAGATAACACCGAATTGGAGTTTAGGATTATTTTCAGTAATTTGTGTGTATAAAATAGATACTGATTGTGCTGATTAGCATGTTGTATATGTGTTCAGTATAGATAGATTGGTTCATGATTGCACGTCTTGTTATGTGTGCGTGAACTTGTAAATAAATACACCCAACAGTCACACACTTTGTCCCGACCCCACAGTAAGATACTAGTCTTGTGTCGTGGGTATCAGGAACTACGAGTGACTTTCGGTCTCATAACACCCAGACCCCGAAACACATATTTGTGGATCACACAAACATTTTTCTTGGTGCGGGGATCGAACCCGCGGCATCTCGCTTCACAGCCGGCTACTCGCCCGCTGCGCCACGAAGGTTGTCAAAATAATTATGTAGTTTTTATTTGTGTGATATTTACACATTTGCCAATCAAAAGTGACAGGCACACAACGTCTTATCTCTATATAAATTCATCACGTCCACATAGAGCCGTGCAAAAATGAGTTGGTCTATAACATAGACTTCATGTTCGAAACTAATCGTCATTGGAATGGATGTCACAGGATATAATCATGACTCATAATCATCAATTGATCATGTTGAAGCAACCCCTCACGGCATCTCATTATTGTCATTGAATTATTGGCACTATTTGACAAATATGTTAACAGTATGCATGATATAGCTTGTAAGAGTGTATTTAAGAAGAGTGATTATGTGAAATTATTCCCGTTGTGGATTTAATGATGATCTTTTCGCAGATGCTGGTTGTTTAATTAATAACTTATTTTATTCCGTAAAGTGTAATCGCTAACTTTATATGTATCTAAATAAATCCACTTTTCATATAATTAATTTTGTTGAAGATAATGAAAATTGAGTCAATATTTGTTTACATTTCTAGTTCAAAGTGAGCGATTACAACTTATAGTTTCTTTCTTTAAGATAGCTTTGGAACTAAAAAGGTTCAACTAGGAATAGTTCGTTTGTGATTAAATTAATTTCCCTTTTCAATCACAATTATATATTTTTTTTCTTATTGATCGAATGCGATCGTTAAATTATTTGAAAGATAAAAACTCATTTGACAAACTGGTTAGGAGTGAAGTTATTTGGTATTTTACAATATGCACCCAATTGGCACAATGTTTTCTGTTTTTAAAAATATTTTATCTATATAGTCACGCTCGGTTTTTGTCTGGCACCCCTTGGTGTGTTGTGTTACAATATTTATTTGAAAGCTTACTGCACAATCACATTTCTTTCTTTCAATTAGTATTTTGAGCATTTTTGATTAATTGGACACGGGACACGCGTCGCGAATTTTTGTGTGTATTTTACATTTGTTTCAAAACAATATAGGTATATAAGTGTAAGAGTGACAATTAAAATAGTCAATCCAAAACTGTATACTTATCTAAAAAAAAAAGCTGAATAAGGACATCAAACTTATTTAGCTTCTGACATATTATACGTATAGTGCAAAGGCTAAACGGGTATATATATTTTAAAAGCTTCTTTAGCAAGAAAAAATACAATAGTGAACTATTAATACAGATAAATAACATAATGATAGAGAATGATATAATAATATAGTGTAGTGTGTTTTCATCCATAAATATTGTGTTGTTCGTTAAAAATAATTAAAAACCTTTGTAATCTAAAAACATCGCAAAATTATTATCTTTATATATAAAAATTACGTGTCAAGTTGTTTGTCCGCGATAGGCTCCTAAACTACTGAACCGATTTTAATCAAATTTTGTAAAATGTATGCAGTGTGATCCAACTTGAGATATAGGCAGTGTTGCCAGATGGGGCTATTTAGCGCCAATCGGGCTATCTCCCTTACCGAGCGGCGATATTATTTTATCCGCTGGTAGCTTTACCTGTAGGTAGCCGATTTGGCTATATTTTTTTCTCAGAAATATTTAATTAAAAAATCATTTTTATGCAGAAAAAGAAACTTTAAAACCAACAATCAGTTTTAATAGTTTTTATGTATAAATTGTATACTTGTATGTATAAATAAATATAAAAGCAATACATAATAAGCTCACGAATTTATTTAAACTTTCCCGCCTTAACTACCTGTGCGCCATGATGGAGCTATCTCGGGGCTACACGAGCGCTCTGGCGAGGCGATTCGAGAAAAGAATATTCTGGTAACACTGGATATAGGATAGTTTATATCTCAATTTATAGTTGCAATATTTTTTATTGAAAATTATAGTTATAATTATCTGTGAGTTCCATAAGATTCCATAAGTATCCAATAGATGGCGTATACTGTGTTGAATAGTTTACTACAATATAATTTAACATATACCTTAGCCACAGCAACGTGCGGCCGGGTCTGCTAGTTTTTTTTTTATAAAATGTAAGCATTTGTTAGAACGTGTACGGTTTGTGCGTAGACGCAGCTCGCTGGGCGGGTTCGGACGCTCGCACACCAAGTCCACGTCGAGCGCGACCCAGCCGCGGCTCGACTACCGCAGCATGGTCTCCGTCGACGACATGCCAGATCTGTTCGCCTCATTCGATAGTGTGTATTATTTTGTTTTATTGATGTTATTTAGTATCCCATAAGTCTATAGTTATAGAAGCTATATCATTATTTTGTAAAACTATGAAATCCGAACAGGGTTCAACTAAATGTCTATGATTTGTCCCTAATTGTTATGCCTATTTCTTTCTCATATTTGGTTGCTTAATATTTTTGATATTTGAGATTTATTTTATAGCAGAAGTCGGCAGAACTTGTAGGTGGGCGCCTGATGGTAAGTGATATTCACCGCTCATCTACGCCCACAATACCAAAAGAGTAATGGACGCGTTGCCGACCTTAAAGGGAAGCATAATTAAGGAATTAAGACGTTGAGGGTGATTTGGACCTCGGTATTTCTCATTCACCGTACAAAACGCAACAACAAGCTGTTACTTCACTTCTACTTTTCTGTGAGGCAGTGGTAACAACCCGGTCGAGCCGGTCCATTAACTAGCACGGCAACCAGCACCCAGCATGGCTCTACCGCGTAAATGACGATCATATCAGCCTAGTTTTACCTATATACCAAATGGCCATAAATTCTTTCTATAATATCAATAGACATCACTATTAACTGAGTGGTGGTCTATTATAACATTTTATCATTTTGACACACTACATATATATGATTATATCAGTATATGTGACGCAACGGTTCTGTGCGCAGAACTGATCCCGCGACCGGCGCGGCCGAGCGACGACCCGCCGCTATACCTGCGGCTGCGCATGGGCAAGCCGGCGGGCCGCCCGCTGCCGCGCACCACGCCGCTCATGTCCTACGGACGCAAGCGCATGAAGCCCGAGTACTGGTTCGGAGTGCCTAGGAACAGGTAATATGCACGTCTATACATAACACACGCATTAAAATTTATGGTTTCAGTCAGTATTTCAAGTTTAAATAATTAAATGGTAAGAACTCGCGTGATAGGATCAACTTAATGACATCCGTGGTGCTTTATATCTGGCTTCTCCAGTGGTAACTGTCCTTACACTTGAGGTTAATTACCTTCTCAATTCATTATTTTGTCTCCCGCTTTGCTATGGAGGGAAGTGGACAATTAATATTTCCAACTCCTCCATAACCTTCTATCTAATTAATTTCGTTGCGGGACAAAGACATTTAGGCATCCCAGAGACTCGCCGAGCTTCACTGCTCGGTGTCAACAATAATGCGTGCCACTGTTGATCCTGGTGCACAGGAGTTACTGTGATGGGTACACACCCATGGGCAGGATTGTCTCTACAACTAAATGGTGTGAGGGTTCTTGCTCTGAATATCAAAAGGTTGTTAAAAAACGTTTAACGGGGTCTGATGCTTATTATCATCCGCCTGTGTGGACAAAAGCAGGCAGACGGTTTGTAACGGTTTATTAATATTATTTATTTATTTCGGATAGGATCCATGTGTTAGTAACAATTTTCTTAAGATCTATGTTAGTTAGTTACTAAATATAAGAAATAATTTTACAATTTTATTTTTCCCGTTACTATTCCCACCCAGTGTGCCTGTATGGGACAATCATAACGGCGATCATTTGCAAAATGCTGTTCGTGCTACCATACAGTCTTTGGAATAATGACGCCACTTTCTTACGCATTATAGCGTGAAAACCGTCAACGCGCGCATTCGCGAATGTAATGAATTAATGGTTTAATGTAGATGTTATGTTTAATGTGCACATCTAGATAATGATTGAATCGTCTGAACCAGCTCTACAATGCTAATGACTAATGACATTCATGTAGTCATCGTTTGTCGGCAGGGTGGACGACCTGTTCAAGTTCCTGACGCACTGGGTGCCGGACCGGTACGGCCCGCTGGGCGACGTCGCCGCGCACGGGTACGAGCTCATCGACAGCGACACCGAGTGGGACGACGACGACGCCAAACCCGGACAGAAGGTAGACAACAACACAACAGCTTTACAAGGTGGTAGGCCCCTCGTGTGCGAGAGGTAGTCTGGGTTGGTACCACCGCGCCCTCTATTTATGCCGTCAAGCAATAGTGTGTACGCACTGGTGTGTTACGGTTTGAAGGACTTTGAAGCCAGTGAAATTACTGGGCATTACGAGGTGTTATGTCTCGCGGTGACGACCGCAGTTCAGTGCTTTGTAATTCAAAGTTCTGAGCGGTGTTGATTTTGTTTATGGGCAGGCGTGACACTTACCATCAGGCGAGCGCCTTGCTCGTCTCGTCATTCAACAAATAAAAAAAAAACTACTAAACTTTGCCTGTGCTGAACTAACTCAGGGATGTCGTTTTGCCAAAAATATATAAAGACGATTCATATATCTAAATCTATTGAGTTCGATATACTACCTATAAAAAAATCGATATTTATAAATTTAATTGTTATAGCCAAATATTTTTTGATTTCGACCTATAAAAATATCATCTCATAAAAAATATATCAAATTTATGAAAAATATCGAAACTCGTTATATCAATAAATGCTCGAAGTGTTATTCTAATTAGTTGTGTTCATAAACAAAATCGAAGACAGCTGAGTGCTGCAAGCGTTATATTTTGATTTGATTTGTGATTGGCAGGAGATGTAGCGGGCAGGTAAATGAATTAACTTCAGACCAGCCATAAAGTTTGACGAGACCTCTATCAGACAAATGCCAATCGATCAGAAGCTATTCCATTTTTACATTCGATAAAACCCTGACAGCCAGCGAAGTTCGATTTCTACAAAAAATACCATAATAAGGTTGGCCTCGATCTAATATTAGAAAATCTAATATTAGTGAATGCCGTTAAGTCCATTTATGTTTATTATTTGTTGAACATCGTTAAATTATTTCGCACACATAAAATCGCCTTAAAAGAAGGCGCGTTATCGCACCTATAATGTAATTTACACACGTGTATGACGGCTGAAAATCCCTTTTGATTTGGGCATCGCGTTAAATCAACTCGCCCAATGCCGCGCATAATAAACAATAAATTATCTCGTTTGCCATCATCACTCATTGAGATAAGAATTTCTTCATTATTATAATGTTAATATGCAAACGGCCTCTGCGGTGTTCCAACTTTGTTCGCAGTGGGTGATCGTTTTATCTCTCGAGTAATAGAAAATATATTCGATAATATTATTTATGTAACTTTTCCGCATTCACATCTCAATGAAAACAAAGGCTTTAACAGACAATTTTTTTAAAGCTTTTTGTTTTGTTTGGAGTGGTTTATAATTTATACTTTCTGTCTATATAGTTATTATCAGAAAACACGCCTTTTTATCACGTATATATATAAACACGTATTTTTCTATGGATTTTAAGATTGTAATGTAAAAAACTATATTTATACAATAATATCGTTATAATTATAGTGGAAGATAGATGTTATTGGTGAACATCATGGTGACATAATACTTATTAGATTATTTGTCGAAGGACGAACGCATCGGCAGCGCTGGCGACGTGTCCGACATCACGCGCGAGTCTTGGGAGGTAAGGCAGATCATATATATATTTTATTACACTTTTTAATGATGTGTTAATAAAGGTCAAATACGAATGAAGTCGATAAATAACGTACTGGATACAAGAATCCTTATATAAATTAATATTTGACATGAATAGTATATGTATGAGTAGTATGGTATATGAATAATATAAAGTTTGTAAGATTGTTCCTATAATAGGAATCTACATAACATTATCGCTATTGACCATTTTTAATTAAGAAAAGAATTTCACATGGACGGAGCTGCGTGCTATATCTAGTGTCAAATATTATATTTTCTATATTGGATGTTATCTAAGTGACAGGAAACGAGTAAACATATAAATTTTACAAAAAATATCAGACGTATTCGTATTTGATTTTATTGACACATCAATTCCTTGATTTTGCAGTGTGGCTCATAAATATTAATCACTTACACAATATAAATGCAACCACATGCATATACATAAACGGCTACTATTAATATAAAATATTCTACGTACTGACACGTTTATATCATGTTATTCGAAAGTACAAACACATTTCGTGACCGGCAGCGCTTTTTAACACACTCCTTTACGAAATTTTAATCGCACATACAATTAATTTACATTACATTATACACACATGTTTTTGTACCATCAATTTGTGAGATCCTTTTGAGGGAACTGTATAGATTAGCACTGTTGTGACTTAACGTCAAACAATATTGTTATACTCTCCCTAAACGGTTACGTGTGAAGTGGATGGAATTTTTGATGTGCTCATAAAGACTGCAAGAATAATTTGGATATATAAATAGCTTTACTAGGCTTCGTAAATAAATAATTGACAACAACTTTGAGAAACAAAAAACAAATGTCGTGACTCTACCTGATTGATGATACGATTTAATACAATGAGTCAAAGAACTATTTGAAGTTTATAACACACCAATATAGATACCTCCAATGAACTCGATTGCTTTCACCCTTTGTTAGTTACAAATGTTACAATACATTATCTGCCACAGCTCCACAATTTAGATAAACCAAAACGTTATTTACGACATAGCTACAGTTACGATTACGCTGTTATTATCGCATCGCATATAGGTACCCAAACATTATCAAACATTTGAATGTACACAAAGTTTCACCTCCCCGATTAATAATGTGGTAATCGCAATAAAACTCTCGATTTATGACAGTATATAAATTAATGTCAAAAATATTAAATTGCATTCACTGCATTATTGATTTGAGGTTGATTAAAATTCTAATATTACAATATGCGGTTGCGCATAGCTGCTGAAGGCACCATACGTGAAAATATATTCTATAATGAAGAGCCAGGCCGAGGCCCTTGGAGACTCTCTCGGCGAGGAGCCACAGCAGGAGGTACCTTCACTCTCGCATCAACACGTTCACAGAATACGACTTGATCATCACATATTATTAATTGTATTATTGGGAATAGTTATTGCTAAGGCTCAATCTGTAATGCCTAGAGCATCATCGTGATATGATACACGTGTTTTTTATTATTATGCTACAAGAGTATTATTAATCATGTTTGTGAAAATAATCATGAATAAACACCAAAAATAAGGTCATGGTAAAAAAATACCTACTTGGCATTTGAATATAAATGGGCTACAGTTTTCGTAATATTTTATGCTGTATACATGAGCGCTATCTAATATCAGTTATGATAATTAAAACTCTCACGACATTAATAAATAAACATGTATCAAGTCTTATTCTGTCAAGAGGCGAGAGTCACCACTTTTTCGTTAGAAATACTGCACCGTTCCACTAGTGAGAAATGAGAAGTGTTGGTAGATTTGTCTATTGACTATGCGAGAATGAATTCTATTACTACAGGTTAGCTGTGACGCTCGAATGCACATTAGATGTTTACATTATTTATATTGAGTGAATAGTGTTCCTATAACGACACGAAACAAGTTTATGGAAATTAAGCGACGAACGTAAACACTTTCTTTTTATCAAATGAATTTGTAATAATTATCTACTATCTTCGATAATTATTAATATGTATCTGTGTAGTTAGTTTTCAATAATTCGTTACTCAATTTCCTATTATACTTGTTTGCTAATTAATGTCTTGTGCTTTGACTATTGGGTATTCATGTTGTCTATTTTTATAATACGTACATACTTTTTGATATCTTATAGGTATAGTTCCGATCATTGCATCAAGTAAAGACGCGCGTGGCATGTGAATTCATAGCTCTAATGTTTATTCATATTTTTTTATTATAACCAGTGGAGGAATACATTGCAAATACCATTTCACAAAGTATATACCTATAAGCATTGGCTCTATCTTTATAGTTGAAAATTAATAAAAATATAATTTATAAGAATTATTGTAACACATTACATGCAAAGCACATAATTCTAGCGGATGTACTACTGCGATTTATTATACTTAAGTAAGAACGTGCGTCAAAATTGATGCCAAAACCGGCGATCTTCCTTACTCAATAAAATCATGCTGGCAAACAGTCTTTACTACCAAATAAAAAAACTTTATTTTTCTAGCATGTATTTGAAACACAGTTGGTACTTGGTACGCATTATTCACGAGTGTTTATTTATACGGTATACCTAGGGGATGATAGATATAATGAAACTACGATTTCTTAAATATACATATGTCCGTTAATTTATAATTTATCGATCATTTTTGTCACTGTTAAGTCCATGCCAACCATTGCATTATTTCTCTCTTCTCTTCTCATTATTTATTAGGCATTTCTGAATTAAATTTTCCCCTCTTTATTTGAGTCATAATTCCTAGGCTGGATAGGATTAAATGAAGAATGCAGAATGAAGGAATTGAATCGTAACAAGAGCATACAGGTGGCGTTCTGAGATTTATAATGCAGCATAGACGCGATCTCGCATGGAATTTTTTAAACGCCATCCCAAGGCTGTCGACTCGCATTCATGCATTTTAAACACGAATAATTATTAGAAAAATAATACATGGTTACCGCCAGAAAATATTAACATTTAATATTTAAATTTTTAATATTTTTTTTATATGTTTAAAAATTAAAGTTCCAAATAACAGTTGAGTTTCCCGGTCATACTCAGCGATCTTTATCGTTTCTCTTTACAAAAGTACCTAACCTCGTTAGTGTTTTACCTCTTTTTTTACTTCTTTAACACAATCATCGTCGAATTTATGATAATTCCATAATGTCAATTCGTGATGTATAATGGCAATATCAACAGAAATTTTAATATAAGAATTATTTTAAAAGTATTTTTTTAATATCGTAGTTGAACACAATGTCACTGGTATATTTGTCTAGTGACACGAAAAATTCGCCTATTGAAATGAAAGTGAGCGTGTTTATCTTGTTATATAACAGTAATATTTTTTATATTTTTCATTTATTTTCATTCTAATACATACATAATAAGTAAGTACATAAACTCACGCCTGTATCCACGTGGGTGCGGAGCTTATTCCACCTCTGCCTACTCCCTCTTGACACATAATTATTCATTAATTATAGCGACGGCTGTCAAATTTAGTACTAATAATTTAAATATAGACAATTATTTTTATCAAGTCAAGGTTGAAGCGAAGCGATAGACATTGTGTAAAAACGGGACCGCAAAATGGCTTGATCACATTATTTATAAATTATCGAACTACTGATTGATTTTATTTGTGGTTATGTATAAATAGATGAGTGGAAATTTTACTCTACACGATAACGCATCACAATCGTGTTCGCAATTACAGCTAATTTGTTATAAATAACTTTTTTCAAGTGTGCGCGAACTTGAACGCGTGAAGTGAAGGATATCATTGTATCTGTACTATCTAATGACCCAACCCACTAAAGTCTAGCTGTGCAAAACTCGGCCCGAATCTAAATATATAAAACTCAAAGGTGACTGACTGACATAGTGATCTATCAAAGCACAGCCCAAACCACTGGAGGGATCGGGCTGAAATTTGGCATGCAGGTAGATGTTATGACGTAAGCATCCGCTAAGAAAGGATTTTGATAAATTCTACCCCAAAGGGGTCAAAATAGGAGATGATAATATTTAATTGCTGTTCACGCGGGTGGAGCCGCGAGCAAAAGCTAGTTATAACATGATTCTGCACTAACATGTGGAAATCTACTAAAAATCCAGATTCATTGAGTTTTCCACATATTATATACATTTATTTGACAGCCT
This sequence comes from Amorpha juglandis, assembly GCA_949126905.1. Classification (NCBI taxonomy): domain Eukaryota; kingdom Metazoa; phylum Arthropoda; class Insecta; order Lepidoptera; family Sphingidae; genus Amorpha; species Amorpha juglandis. The sequence continues at coordinate 6,873,456 of OX421368.1, forward strand.
CCGAGGCGCAGTGGGCGACAAGCCTGCTGCGAAACGAGAGACGGCGCGTTCGCTTCGCGCACCGAGACAAGTGTTTGTGTGATCCACAAATATTCACGAACCTCGTAATTCCCGATACCCACTATACAGGTTAACTTGGTGAGGGCCAGAACAATGTGCGTGACTTTTGAGCGTTATTATTTATTTATTTATAATTATTTAAATGCAAGACTAGTCTGTAACTTCCTTAGTTTTTAACGGGGTTTAAAATATAGAGAATAGTGGTAAAATGAACAAACATATAACTAAAAACAAAATAGATGTAGGCATCAGACGGCCTCTCGCATCATCATCATCATCATCATCTCAGCTTATTGCCGTCCACTGCTGAACGTAAGCCTCCCCAAGTGAGCGTCTCGCATACTAGGGACCTATCACTGCGGCACCGCCCAATGAGTCATATTACTCTATTATAACCTGACTCTAGCACATAATTTTTTCACGTCGATTTGGCATGTTCAAAGGCTTTTCAATGACAAAATCATTTGATAGATAACAATGGAAGGATAGACACATCCGGCCAGTTCACTACATCTACTTGTGGCCTCATAGTATTTACCGTCATCAGAGTAAAAAATGGAAAATACTAACGTTGAAATACATGCGGTGACGGAAGTAGGTATCTATTTGAGTTAGAAATAGAGTTTCATTAATAGCATTTTTCCCAAAAATTTTAAACGATTAGCCATGTAATGTATAAAATGTACTAAAATCCCAATAAAATTAAAAATTACACTGATATTTGTGACACAATTCTATAATATACTAGCTAATTAATATCTTAATTAAAACTTAATTTAATGGTTATTAAAATTTTAAAATGAAATATATACTGACAATAGATTCATAATTTATAATGATAACGTAATCTCATAGATTTTAATTTCGAACTTAGTTCAAAACAAGCAAATAATCATTATGGGTGCATATAGAAGCATTTCTATTTATATGTCTTATTAAGATACTCGTAATTCTTATAAATTTGTTACGAAAAAATTATAATGTAATCAACAAGCAGGTTTGACTAATAAATTAATTAGTTTGCGCGTTAATTTTAACCTTGTCCTTCTTTTTTGGTTTATTCCGTTGTATATATTTTATAAGAAGGAATTTGTTGGTAATATGCATAATCAATATAATATTGAGCAACCTGAAGTTAGTTATGAGTGGCGTCTCGAATAGGTTGGTTGGAATGGTTTCAGAGACTAAAGGGTGGCATGAGACGTAGATGGCGGCAGGAGCGTAGAGGGCGGGTGAGGTACTAACTTCGGCCCGGCCAAGTTATTTTGCGCGTTTCGTTCATATTCTGTTGTCACTCTACTGAACTAAAACCTAATTACAACTATTAATTTACTAGTTTTTGTTCGCGGCTCCGCCCGCGTAATCTGCTTTTTCCGGGATAAAAAGTAGCCTATGTCTTATTCTGATGTATAAGCTATATTATTGTAAAGTTTCATTAAAATCCATTCAGTAGTTATTACGTGAAAGAGTAACAAACATACATCCATCCATCCATCCATACTTACAAACTTTCGCGTTTATAATATTAGTAGGATAGGATTTTTTAGTTTAGTCGAGTTTTCCATTTAAGCATAACTTTAGTCCAAAGAAAAGTTAGACGAGTCCGTTCGATGCATATATTCATTTGATAGGAATAGTTTACTTTTAGATTAGTTTATACATAGATAGAGCTGTAGACGCATATTTTTCTTCTTTTTACCCATATTACACTACTTATTTAGTAAGATATAATTGATAATCAAGTAATATAAAACATAAAAATGATGATAAAACTAATAAAAGTTACGTCCAAAACAAATTTTAAGGTTTTGTTAAATAAACGTAGATTACGGAAGTGCATCAATAATGACATAAAAGTACACCTAAACCACTCTCGTGTTGGTTCTCTCCTCACATCTACTATGGTAATAATTTGATAATCCATGATATTCGTCTCACAATACAGTCTAGCGTCGTAATTGTGCCGGTCATACGATTTCTGTAACCTTATGATCTCAACAATAACAAAGTTTATGACGATTAAAATTGTCGACATGCTTCCCTGCGCGAGTTTTCTCAGAGGATATTTAAAGGCTGAGGTTAATTGAAGATATCCAATCACGTGACCGTCTCAATTAAGTGGCACTGGCTGTGTTTCCTTACAACTGGATATGTCTGGTTCGCCTCTAAAAATTCAATAGCATCGTCTGACTAAAATTAAATGCTGGCCTTTATTTTGTTTTGTTTGCTTTTGGCTTGGAAGCGTTGTGTGAATTACTTTTTTTGCATCGTGTTTTTCAGTATCGAATTAAAATAATCCTTATATAGTCTGTATCTCGCTTTCTAAAAACAAGGAAACATAACACTTAGGACATTATTATTTGTCATTATTAGCTTTTGCTTGCGGGTCCGTCTGTGTGTAAATATTTCTAGTCATATTTCCGCGGTAAAACACTTTTTAGCCCGGCTACTGTCTATGTAAGTCTTCGGCTCATAAACTATCTCTATGTAAAAAAACAAGTCGATCTGATGTTCGACTGCTGCGTATTAGAAGACAAACCATCGAACACGCTTTTTAATACTAAACGTATAATATAGAACACGTATGTTTGATATAGTACGTACCTATTACATATTATGAAGTAGGTATCTACGTAGTAGTTTCAAAATTAATTCACACCAAATATTAGCCTGGTGGATTTGTCCTCCCATCTCCTTGTGTTACGATTAATACACTTTACGAGCGGTCAATTAATTTGCATGCCCATTTGTTGAGACGTTTCAATTAAGGACGTAAGGCTTCGTTATTACTTCGTCAGCTCTACATATTAATCGCGAGTAATTGTGCGCGTTATAATGCTTCGTTGTGCATAAACACTGAGAGATTTATTCTCAGAACGCTGCTACCATGATATTGAATTTAGCTGTAGAAGACGCTAGTAGTTTCGTTTAGCGAATCAAGCGCCCAAGTAATGTCTAGTGGTAGAGGGATGCAAGGATTTAAATAAGATGTCAGTGCATGAACGTACCACAACATCACCGAGTTTGAAGCTTGTTGTACGATACAGGAATACAATAATTATCGATTTAATCGCAGGCAATTTAAAAATGTCGAAAGGTTTCATAATGTCATGGCGTTTGTGATGCAGTAGTTCTGTAATAACCGGCTCTATAGTAAATATAAAGCTTGTGAACAGTTTTAGCGTTGGACCTTCTAAAGTAACAGGTAATGCATTCAATTATAATTAAAATATGGATCCAATAAATGTCGTTATTATAAGCCTCCCGGTCCTTTGCTACAGTAACAAATGTCAACTAATTATAATTTCTAAGCTTATGAATATGAAGTGAGCAACAAGCAAATCACTTTATAATCCTTGCTAATTCGGGTCCATTTTAATCTGTGTCTATCACATTTTATCTTAACAGATATTTAATCCTTTAGGCTAACCGAATTAGCGTATAACTCCCGGTGCAACATGTCGTCGTCGACATGACTAATCCGCCTCCGTGGCGCTGTGGGCGAGTAGCCGACTGTGAAACGTGAGGCCGTGAGTTCGATTCCCGCACCGAGCAAATGTTTGTCTGATCCAAAAATATTTGTTTCGGGTCTGGGTGTTGTGAGACCAAAAAGTCTCTCGTAGTTCTTGATACCCACGACACAAGACTCGTATCTTACTGTGGGGTCAGGGCTATGTGTGTGACTGTTGGGTGTTATTTATTTATTTATTATTCATTTATTTTTGAACTATGAAGGATTGTGTTGATCATGTCCAATGAAGTGAAAGGCACGATACAACCGAACCACTGTTTGTAACTTAAATGGGAAACTTGCTGTTCGATACCCGATTGACATTGTTGTATTGATCGGCGATTGCAGTTGTATGGCATGATGAATAAGTTAACTATGAATTCATTATACAAGCGCGTGTTATAGTGTGTGCGTGAATATTCTGAGAACGATGTACCTTGAACTTTTAACTAGAGACAGACTAGCTTCACTCTGGCCCGAACGTTTAGACTTTAGCACTAATGTAACCACATAATTATTAATTAACGTTTATAAAGTGACGTCAGTGATTTTCATCAAGCAGTAGCTTGTCGGCTTTACACTACAAACATAACTGGCGCAGTCGTATCGGACGCTGTTGATGGGAAATTGAGTTTTTCGACAGTCAAGAGTTTTTTGTTTATTTAACAATCGCCTCCTGAGCTTTTGACGAATGATGCTGTGGGTATGGTTTTTCAACCTATCGTAGTACAGATTTTTTTTCAAATTAGGTCGTAAAGGATTGCAAGGAGTTTTAATATAAATGCACATCTCGGTCCTCCCACTCCACTCCTCTCCTCTCCTCTCCTCTGGTCTCTTCTCTGCTCTGTCCAACGCTCCCCTCATACTGCTCATCGCCAACTTTCGCTCGTTACCGTTTGTTACCATACATGTGAAACTAAACGAAATAACAAATACCGTAAAGTTCTCAAACTTCAGGGTACACGATTATGTAAAGATTAATGGTTTATTTAATTTATTAAAAGTAAATTTCGATATAATTTTGAACTATATAAATTCATTGGAAAACTATTTCCTTTTGCTGTTCCTTAAACTGTCTGTAACTTGTCACAGTGTATTAAGTTCAGATAATATAGATTAGGGGTCTTATTCATGACCGCTTATTATCAGCATTTTAACTATTGTGTGTTTTGTCTCGTTCTTTCATAAATCATACAAACTAAGATGGCAAGGGACAGGACACACTATAGTTAAAATGCTGTCAATAAGCGTTTATGAATAATAAATAATATATGTTTACCATCTTATTGGAATAATACGATAGAGCTGAGTCACCTGTAGACGAATACACTGTGATAAGAGATTATTATAACGCGATTCAATGTAGGTCGTCGGTAATACGGTTGTATTTTTTCTGAAGTTCCCCCGTAATGTTTCCCGATTTTTTATGTATCTTATCGTCTTTTTTCAACACCAACTTATAATGATGTTAATTGCACCAAAACCATATCTGACAAAGTAAATACCCATCATCTTTTTGATTCAATAGCCTCTGCTAAGATCAACATAATATATAAACTTAATCTCTTAGCACAGATAAACGTTTTGACCTGCTATATACTAATGTAGTGCTTCTTATTTTGTGGCCAGTTTTGTGAACCTAATAAATAAAAAAAAAAACACTACATGGCAAGGGAATTCAAGACTTCTAACCATTTATATTACTGCTCAGAAGGCGAGATACCAGCCACTTCCAATTCTACTGATTGCATACATGTATTGATGATGAAACAGGAAATAAGTAATAGCTGCAATTTTATTCATTTTTTATTAGAGAGTGAAACTCTACAGAAATTAGACGATTGCCGCCATGTGCTGTCACACATCCGCTCTACAAGAGTAAAGTTTCGCTATGACCGAGAACTCTATCAATCCTTCTAGAGAATTATTTAAATGAGATTCCCGACGCCTGCAGTATGTCTACAAAGAAATGATATCAAAAACTATAGAAATAAAAGGTATCACCAATAAAGTTGCTATCATTTCCTTTATTAAACATTATCATAAATTATGAAGACGGGCTTTTGCTCTTAGAAAATGTCCCATTAGACCAGATTCACCAATTGGAGGCATTGGTAGAAAAAGAAAACTATGTGATCTTGGACGGAATTCAAGATGTAATTATCATCATTGGATCCCATATATGTATACATCATAGTGATTGTAATAGCATCATCTTGCTTTACTTACTACTATTGGCTGAAAGCAAGGAAGAAGTGACGACAGAGATTTCTTCAATCAAAAGCTTGTCGGCTCTACCACTACAAACGTAACTCGCGCGATGTGGCCGCTGGAAGCCCGGACACATAAGGGCCCTTATTACCTTCGTACTCGGGTCAGCCGGTGCAACGCGGCACTGACATTCCACCCAATGTCGTTACTCTCCGTCAGATATACTTCCATCTGAATAATTCATATCCCATATCTAAATTTAAAAAAATAATTTGTCCTTTTTAAGTACCATGGCGATTGTTATTGATGTAATTTCGATAATTGGCTCGCCTGTGGTAAACTCGTCGCACTTATTACGCTACTGAACCTCCGACCTGGTGTGCGCACCATAATAATAACTATATTAGCCCTGTATTATGCGCGACCCACTGCTGGGCACGGGCCGTCTCTAATGAATGAGTGGGAATAGGCCTTAGTCCACCAAGCTGGCCTAATGCGGGTTGGGAGACTTCATATACGTACTTTAGAATTTCTTGTTAAGAACTTCTCAGGTGCCTATGCAGGTTTCCTTACAATATTTTCTTCGTGCGTTTTAGTGATAAATAACAACTAGAACACACATTATTAAGAAACGTCAGAGGAGCATGCCTTGGGTCTGGTTTCGAACCTGCGACTTTCATGTCGACAGGTCGGTGCCACTTATTATGGTTAATTGGTTCGAACATAAATAATTTGTTTCCGCACGTACGGTGCGACGCGTCACGGAGCCGCGGTGTTTTTTGTCGTCATCGAGCGCGGCGCGCGCGGTGGGGTCGCCGAAGTCCGCGTGCCGCGGGCCTTTCTTTTTGTTTCTAGTTTCTCAGCGATACTGCTTTGCTGTGCTCGCCTCGCACCGTCGCTATTTGAAGACCGTTTGAGGCGAGTCCGGGAACTAGTTACACAACGTGACGTGTATCGTCCGACTCTCGCGTCGCCACTCGACTTCACTCTGCACATAACTCCGTGGTTGTTGCGATTAACGCACGCATTTAAAATTCGAACCAAAACAAAAGTTTTGTTTATAATAATACACGTTCGACGCCAACTTTCAGTGTTTGGTTACAAAACCTTGTAATCGTGTGGGTGATTTCTAAATAAAGCATTGGCAATTTGTGATGTGGACGTCGCGTTTTTTGCAGTGCACAGTCTCTACGTACCGCGAAACGTGCAACATTGAACTAGTTCCACGTTTTTAAGTTGTTGTTAAAGTGACATAAAATGCAGACTGTTAAGTGGATAGAGATGGTCCATCTAGGGCCGTCTGAGACTGAACGAGCGTCAAATTTTAACAGTGGCAAGGTAAGCCGCGATGTCTGGGTCCCGTTATAGAAACTTCGCGCGGCTTGAATGAATACAATACACATCGCGAATTAAATTATAAAGCAAAAACCGGAAACAATATAATAAGACAAACGTATTATATATGGATTTTCAGTTAATTTGGATTCAAACATAATTTATTCTCATGAGGTGAGCCGTGCAAAGTTTTTAACGTGTTGAGGTCATTTTGTATGTGTTGGTACAATAAGTCAGACAGTATTTCTCAGACGGGCGCATGTTTGTGAGCATTTCCACATGTATTATATGAAACGTGAAAGCTTCGCTAATGTCACGAACGAAACACAGCCACGTGTGGCAGCCGATTTAGGCTTACGATCACTTATTTTTCCAAACAATTCGAAGACACCAGTGGCGCAGGCTCCATACAACACGATTCCTTTCGACTTCCCATTATAAACTTGTTAAAATTTCAATATAAATTGAATTACTGTCCCCTATAGTTTTGCTATATGTATTATTGACGTAATTAAGCAACAAGTAACTGTATTTATTAATAATATTGATCGCAAGTCGTAACAAAAATTTAATAAATGCAGTGTTATTGTAAGAAACTAGCGTCAGTTTCCTTTTTGGAATTATTTACCCTTCGCCACTGGAAGACACTATACATATATAAACTGGACGTAATTACGCCGAAAGGAATCCACAGCAAGTTCAAATTGAGATACTGAGTTTGTTTTGCTAAATTCAATAATTTAAATGAAGTCTCGTAGTTTTTCGTAGGGCATGAAACATATTCCATGTGTCCATTTTGCAAAAAATACGGCATTAAAATCAATTTAAATTTAATCAAAACCTTTATTTATTATGTAGGCTAAGAAAGCGCTTATGACAAGTCAACTACAGAACAATTAAGTCATTAATAAGACTAACCTATGATTTTTAGGCATGATTGATCATGCAAATTCATATTGCTGCATTGAACACAAGTTGAGTTGATTATGTACTTGAGTTTAGTGCAACAAATTGAAAATATAAATGCATATGCATTGAAATCATTTTTGATGTAGGCACGTGCCTAAAATCGTGGAAGCTCATAGTGAATCGTCTCATAATTTGGCCAACTGACAGCTTACTAAGGTTGATAAACGGGTGATGTCCTGGGTTCAAATTCCAGAACGGACAATCAAAATTTGTGCTTGAAATTTCACATTTACATACACTCTGTCTACCCTTTAGAGGATACAGATGGTGCCATATAAAGTTACAATAAATCATTGTTTACGCTATCTGCAAGTATTATTGAATTCATATTGAACAACTTCTATAATTTAATCAATTAATATTAATTATTACCTTTAATTGCTTTAATCCTTCACAAATTCTGCTATTGTTCAGCAAAACGTAGTGTCATTATGGACGGAGGTGGAATAAGAATCTATTACTCTATAAATAGAGAGATAGAGGCGCTCCAATATAACGTGGACAAGGTCTAGGAGCTGCCTCTATTGGGTGTAGGAACTATAACCGTAAATGGTAGTAGACGCCATATGATTTCCATATATCGATACTCAATTAATATACGGACATAGCTGTCTGTATATTAATAGAGTATAGTTTCAGTTTCGTATAAAATATTAATAAATTACCTCCGGTATTCGGTCACTTTTAGCGAGGGTACAACTCTCATCGGCTGATAACGGTATATTGTTTACATTAATTGATATCAGTTGAAGAATTTTGTGTGTTTTAAAGAGATATTTATACGGTTTTTTAATCGTTTCCAGTTCGTAACACATAAACATAATAATAAACGAATTACTTATTAATATGACGGAATGCGCCGATGTTGAATGCTGAGCGAGCGTAGATTTAAACATACATATTACAAACAACTTTTTGTTCAAGTTTCTTGTTTTGTTTCTATATATAACTATATTTATATACTTACACATATCTAGGTACATAAGTTTCTTACGCAACATTTTTTTTTGTATAGCTCTATGTGTGTCATTTTTTACCGGTTATTATACAGGTTTGCTTTATAAAAGCTGCATACATATTTATAAATTATCGATAGATTTAATTTATTGCTATTTAAGCTATACAAATGCAGTAATCCCACCGGCTAATCCTAAGATTATTGTAATTAAAGATAAGATAACTAATCGCGAACTAAACGATGGCATCAGTTGGTATTGAAACGCGGCAGTGTCTTCATGGATCAAACGCCAAACTATATATCCTCATTATGATGAGAATCGTGAAATAACCTAATTTGTCACCCCAGGAGAAAACAATTATTGTTAAAATGGCAGTCGGTGGAATCCAGCCTTAAGTTTCTGACAAAGAGCGACGTCGTGAAAACAAGATGTTCCGCTTCTTACGTAGTGTAGCTCTTAATATTGCTCGTAGAATAGTGGAGAAGGTACGGAAAGTAGAAATGGTTGTGTTCAACATGACAGTGCGACGGCGAGGCACAATACATTCGATTTGCAGACGAGACACCATTCATTCTGTGTGCGATAGAGGAACGATGCACGCTGTACATAGGCGGGGCACTATACATTCCATATGCGAGGTGAGATTCTATAAAACCTCTTGAATATCGATCAATTTCATTAATTGGTTTAAATTGCTACACTGTATGTAAATTTCATAAAATATCTAAAAATTTGATTGTCATGTGGCTATGGTATTACCAATTTGCCATGCAGTTAGTAAAGTAAAAATATTACCATGCAAAACAAAAATACATACTGTATATTACGATTTTCCTTGAACTTTGGTCAAGTTAGTTATAATATGATTCTTTATGTAATAACAAGTACAGATAAAAATTCAAAGTGTGTAAGATCATACGAGTTAAAATTGTATAACTGTTACAATGATTCTAAGAGTGCGTGTCTTTGAACAGTTTTAAGAAACTTATATGTTTTATGCCATTAATGTTCCATATGAATTCCTATTTTTAAACACTATTATCTGCGTATCCCATGTTTAAAATACGCCATTCCATGAAGTTTCATCGGTGACGTCAGTTTCGTAAGTAAACAGCTCTAATTGAAACTCATCAAAAGTAAACCATGTTTGTTTCTTTTCAACGTATTAACGGCAGTATATCCATATAGACTGTTTGTGGATTGTATGTGCCGCTTGCATTTAACGATGTAATTGTTAAGACAGACAGACAGAACAGACAACTGTGGCAGATGATTGCGACGCGCATCGTAAGCGACCCATTCGCCATGTATGAAATTGTATAAGTACTTCTTCAGGAGTTTGACCTTAATATGAGACTGCGACAGGCTGCATTTTCCATGCAATTGTACTGTTGCCTAATTAGCGTCGCGGTTCACTGTCTCTTTCCCTGGATGCGGTCCTCGCTCTGCTTTTTACCTAATTTCTTAAAAAAGTCCAGGAACTGTTGTTTCTATTATTAAGATTTTCAGTATCATAGATACTCGCAAATTCCAGTTATCTCTAAAGTATAATAATTGAGTGCAACTCCTAAACTTAAATCACGGAGGTAAATAATCATCACAGAAAGTTTTACCTAAGTTAGATAATGAGATAACAAATCTATTAACGCTTATCGGCAATTCGGGATTCGGAACTATTGCAGTCACTTTGAATGACATTGACAACGTAAGGGTGAAGTCTCATCCAGATCGGCGCAAATGGGCTTAAATATTATGGTATTCCGGACTGCGCACATGTAATGTTAGGTGCCGTATATGTATGTATGTATCTACAATACGACTAATTGAGACGCAGCGGCTAATTGTGGATAACAACTAACGAACACAACAAGCACAATAGTCATACTCTTGTTGTTTCAGTTCTGCGTTGAAATAATTATACTTATTTAGCTTCCCTCTGGTATCACAAAAAACTGTGTCCTTATACATTCAACAACTTTTAAACGTACCATTCTGAATGCGACCTTTGTGGTGAATAAAACAAGAATTATTGTCGGAAGTTTATTCACCTCGTTGATAAATTAATTTTATGTGAAAATGTATCGAATTCAACACTATTGCTAAATCAATCTGCTATTCGTTATTTTGTAAGTTTAAGCATAAAATTTTGCTTCCTAGACAAGTAAGAGGTTATTATATAATTTGCCTCGTCTACAGGCTTATGTATCGGGGTGGCCTTTGGCTGCCACATCATATCCGTGAATGTATGCTGTTTGGGTAGACTTGTCTGGTCAAGCTGTTAGTGTTTTTTGTTGATATAGATTTAACTTGTGTGTAAGACGCCGTCGTGAACAACAATACAATATAAATTAGCTGTTCTAAATTGTTTAATACCACTCATTATGAACCAGTATTGGAAAGAGCAACGCTAGAGTTTCTGTCTATTGTTTTCTAACGAAATTACCTCCCGGAGAGGCGATGGAGTATAAAATATAAATATTAAGGGATTTAACAAATATCATTTAATTTATATTTATTGATTTTGATTTATACTTGAAGAATATGACAAAAATAACACGGACAAAACTACTGGTGCAATTACGGTTCTAACGGTTCGGTTTTTGTTGTGCAATACAGTATTTAATTACAGAACTAAGTAATAACAACGGTATTAACGATATCTAAATTATCTCGACTATATGTAGTTTTAATTCAGTAATCAATCAATATAATGACCTATTTAATTAAGGACGATGTATCAATCTCCATGGCAAGTAATTTGTCAGATAAAATATAAGACGGAAAACCACTAAATTAATCACGCTGTCAGTATATACGAAGACGCGTATGTCAAATTGGTACTTCGTAAATGGGCTGTTCAATGAGTCATCGAGAAGAAAAATATTCTTCGGACATTTGAAAATTAGTTTTATATCAATAAAAAAGTAACAAAATCGAGAACTGTCCCTACGCGTCGCGACGTAATAATATAAGCCTAAACGATTTTACAAATCGTAAGTATCGTTAATCGTAAGAGAATTTACTGTTTACCAATATGTAATAAACATTTTTGTTGTATTAGGATTGTGTAGTGTGTACTGAGTACAGAATGTTGAATATCACCTTTAGATTAGATTGTATCACTTTAATTATATTTTCACATCAACCAGCCATTCGTCAAATCTTCATCGACACCGCATATTCGCTCATTACTTGTTTATATTTCACTCCAGTCTATTTGCCTTAACGAATCACAAGAAAATGGTCCTAACTTGGCCATTACTAAATTAGAGAGAAGCTAGAGATCACTGGACATACATATATAATCAAATAAATAAAGAAAATCATAGAATTACGACGCGAAGAATGCAAAAGATTGGGATTGTATATTTTGTGTGTAAACGAGTGATTTTATTGTTTTAATGGGATATAATTTGTGTTCCTCTACTTAAATTTATATGTATATAAGCCCTTTACTTAAACTTACAAGGGTATAAATATGGTACCTACTTAGGGGTAGAAATATGGCCCTCTGCATGACCATACAGATTTATAAATATGCTCTTTTACGAAAACTTACAGATCATGTTTTTGACATACCAGGACAAGCAATCGGGAAACCTAGGAAAAGCTTAAATTGGAAATATTAATAAGCTTTAAATTTACCACGCGTGACAATGTCGGAGGCGAATTTCATTTTTCAAGCATCTTTATAGTCATCATAATTTCACTAGGAGCATGTTCTTGCACATGAATGGGAATGTTTGCCGAATGTAAGCTGCACTCCAGCTTGTTTTAATAAAATTCAACAAATAAAGCAAATTCAACTATTTCAATTTACTTATATACAGTTGCGTGCACAATATTCTTATCAATTGATATGTTTCAAGCGTCTTGTGTAATTATTTACTGAGCAATAAAACGTTACTTGTTTTGAAATTAACATAAAATACAATACCTATGAAATCTATTCAATATGTATTTAATTGTATAACGTAAGAAGTAAACAGAAATTTATCAAACAGATATTATTGTTGTAAATGTGATAATAATATGAATAAAAGGTGTTGTGTATGCTATTGTATATTGTTTAGTCGACTCTACTTATCGGTACTTATATCGATATCGTGATTCCATTCGTAACACAATTAAAAATCAATTAAAAAATCAAATAACGATTGAGTTGACCAAACATAAAATAATCGAAAAGTATATCATGGCGCTTTGGAATTAAAGTATCGATATAAAGCCTTATATATCAAAGGACGGCATGCAGTCGCTATTATTCAATCAATTATTTATAATATGTACTCAACCGAAAACCATAGAAATTACAGTAGTGGTGCTCCAGTACCCGAGTTACTATTGCGTTTCATATAACAATGAATTAATGTAAATCGTTCTTTCATACGTAGTTGTCTAAGAAACATCATGAGCGTACATACATCTAAAGTGCCACTGTTGCAGCGCCACTACTGTTATGATTTTAATTATTGTAGTAAGATGTAGGTAGTATGTAGTGGTTATAGTGAGTTTATATATGTTTAGGTGCTGTCGATGAGCGATGAACTCCGACGCGCACTGTACTCGTCGGGCGCCTCCGTCGACATGGAGTTCTCGCCGCCCGACCTCATCGGCACGTCGGAAATATTCACCATGGAACACAGGTAATAATACATTACCACTCTACAGCATAAGGATCTCCTAAAAGACGTAAACATCACCAACCGGTGTTGTTCCAGTGCTGAATATAGGATTAATGCATAAGTGGTAGAGCCACTCTGTAGACAGTTTTGTCTATCGGACACTTTGGGCCGGCTCGACCGGGTTGCTACCACTGTCTCACAGAAAACCGACGTAAAGTAGCGGCTTGCTGCTGTGTTTCGTACGGTGAGTGAGATATCTGGAGGCTCAAATCCCCCTCCCTTTCCCAATTCCTTAATTATCCCTTCCCGTTAAGGGCAGCACCGCGCCTATTACTGTGGGCGTACATGAGCGGTGGAGATCACTTACCATCAGGTGACCCACTTGCTCGTTTTACTCGTCTATGCAACAAAAAAAATCTATATTTTGCTAATGATATAATCCATAGTCGACAACACTCTGACTACTTTTCGGCATATTTTTATAGTAGATGCCTAGGACCCATTTTCTGTGAGACTTCCGATTGATCTAGAGCCCATTCATACTCTAGACAAAAACTGTCTACGGCGTAGTTTTTAAGCAAAGTACGTTATCATTATCCATTTTGTACGATGTTATAAAATAAGGAGCCTAGATAAGACAAATGTAGAACTTGCTTGTTCTCGATTGAGAAAGTCTTTATTTAGAATTAATTTAATTCTGTTTCCTCATAAAGCGATAAGAACTCGGGCATTGTTATTACTAGCTCCTAAGGTCAAGGCCATGCCAACATATTATTATAAGTAGACGACTTGTTAATTATGATCATCTATGCATACATAATTACTTGTCCTGACTGATTTACTGGTTCATCCACGCAAATCCTAAACCGCTGGGGCTAAAATTTGAATTTTTAGAAGTTGATACCTTTTATGTTGTAAGCATCCACTAAGGAAGGATTTTTGGAAATTTCATCCCTAACGGGGTAAGATAAGGGATGTACAGTTGTATTAAAGAGAGACATGATGCTGCAAAAATTCACGCGGACGGAGCTGCTAGCAATGCATATATTTCAGAATTTGTAATCTATTCAAATCTATTAAAATGATTGTTCAATTCCATTTAAAACTTTTAAATTAAAAGCGAAACTCAACGGCCCGAATCGACATTTTTATTTATTTTCTCTGTAAATAGAGGCCGTTATAATGTAAAACCGGTGTGGGCAGGTCGTGAACTACGGCTTTCAATGTCCGCTGATGTGTTCCGGCTTTGGGCGCAGAAATAATTTCGCTTTTCTACTTTGTAATTGAAGGTTTTGTTCTGCACGTAAACGATTTATTTTGGAAAAAAAACAATGAATGGAATGGAAAAAACATAATGTAATGTTGTTATTGAGAAACCGCCGGTTAGATATTATTGATGGTCGTTTCCACGGGGCCTGTCAGTTTAGTGGAGAAGGTGTGGGTTCAGGGAGTTCATACATCATCTCAATCTCCATTCATTTATTTATTTAAACTTTATTGCACACAAGGAGTACAGGACATAACACTAAAATATAACTTAGTTGAGAAGTACAATTGGCGGTATATTCATATGCAACATTTACAAAAAAAAATCTTATCCGTTTGACGCTGTTCATTTATTGTCGTAGAGACAATAGACAGCCTCCGTGGCGCAGCGAGCGAGTAGTCGGCTGTAAAGCGACAGGCTACGGGTTCGGTCCCCGCACTGATAGGGTCTGAGTGTTGTGAGACCGAAAGTCTCTCGTAGTTCCTGATACCTACGACACAAGGCTCGTATCTTACTGTGGGGTCAGGACAATGTATGTGACTGTTGGGTGTATGTATGTATTGTCTTAGAGAAGGAACAAAAAACCAAGTCGGTATGGTCTGGTAAATTTTATTTAGAATCGAATCCCGCACTGCAGAACAAAATTCTCTACTTAAATTGCAATTAATCCTATAATAAGTAATAATATACGACTGTTTAAAGCAATGCTGAAGCTTTCGCTTTATATGTCTGCAATCCTCGGCCTTGTGCCGTAATTTTGTCCGTTCATAGTCGGAAGGCGAAGTGTTGTTGCACTCCCCATTTTTTCGTAGTTGATATTTAATCAGTAACAATAGCTGACGGTTGTATTTCACGACAAAGTTGGCACAAAGGTGCTAAAAATATAACTGACTCAGGTATAGTTACTGTAATATACAGTACTATAGCAACTATCCCTTGAACTGATGGTGTTCTCTTAAGAATAAGTATTGTCGCTTAATGTAGGTATATTGTGCATGCTAGAAATTTTTAATGCGCCTTAGTCGAGATAGGTGAGTTAATCAGCATGCTACTGAATACTCGATACAGCGCAGTGCGAACCTACAATTACGGTAACTGCACAGATTATGTAAAATTTGATTAAAATCGGTTCAGTAGTTTAGGAGTTCATCGCAGACAAACAACGTGACACGAAATTTTTGTATATAAAGATAACGTAATATTGCGTGTGTTGTAATTGCAGGGAGAAGCTGTGCAGCGTGTTGCCGGCGCGTGCGCAGGGCTACATGTGGTCGCTCGCGTTCAGCACCAGCCAGCACGGGTTCTCGCTCGCCTCCATGTACCGCAAGATGCAGCGCGTCGAGAGCCCAGTGCTGCTCGTCATACAGGACACAGATAACAACGTCAGTCTCACTCACAGTACACGCGGCTTGTTTGTACAATATTTTTACCCAATTTTGCTGGTGGGAGGATACTTGTATCCAACCGGATAGCGACCACCGTACACTGGTGCTAAAACCTGCCATAGTGGCCCACCGTGTGTGGGTCGCGTTCCAGGGTCAGCCAGTGTATATCCGGTTCTCCCCAGGGGGCTTGCCCCCTGATCCTAACCCTTTTCCCTTCCCCTCCCCCCAGTGGCGGATTTACCAGTAGGCTGAGTAGGCTGGAGCCTAGGGCGGCAAATTTTAAGGGGCGGCAAATTTAGTTCATAATTTTTTTATTTCGGTTTACAAATTTAAAAAAAAATTATTATACACACACATAATCCGAATTTCTAAAATTGGAGAGAATTTAAAATATTTAACAAAAATCGAAATATCCTCATATACAGTGCTAATTAATAAATATTTCAACATCTCTGCATGAACAATTCGTAAACGCTTTACTAATTATACATAAATGATTATGAACTTTTAGAATATCGCAATAGCGATTCGATATTATAATCGAAATTTAGTAATTTTTACATATATTCTTCACTGATAACTGCTATAATTTTTTCTCCGTGTACCTAATAATTATGAGATCTGCTTACCCAATTCAATCTTGATACAGGGAAACTTGGTTAAGTGGGACCTGGATAAGTGAGAAACCTCCATAACTGAAACTCATGCTGAGGTCCCAACACTTTGGCACTGAATTACCCCTGTTAGTGGGACGAAGCAAACCTCTGTATCTGGGATTTGTTCTTTCGATTTATCATCATAGTTACCTCTATAACTGAGACAGCGAGTGAATTTTATATGCATAAACCTCTGTAACTGAGATAACATCGTTTTGTTTGTTTACTTACTTATTTTTATTCTAACCTGTATTCTGACCTCTGTTAATGAACCCCTCTATAAGTGAGACAGATATTTATTATACCTGGATATCTGAGACACTGGGTAAGTGGAATACCTCTGTAAGTGAAACAACATTGCAGGTCCTTTGATGTCTCACTTAACCAGGTTTCACTGTATAATATCGATGGTCTAATCATGATTGCTGCAGCAGGTTTGCAACTTGTCAAATTCAATTTCAGAAAGTAATTTCTTTATGCGTAAAAAATACTGACTAACTTTTAGTTTTTAATAGGTAATGGTTGTTGTAAGGGATGTTGAAAGTGAATGTTCAAATTCAGACTTCTAACATAGATTTGATTACCGTTGCTGATCTTTACGAATCACTTCGTAAGTTTTTCATAGCTGAACGAGAGAATTTCAAGTACTTCGAAGAAAAGGCGATCGGGTTAAGTGTATCGAAAGAATATACAAGAGAGATGAAAAAAAGACAACCAAAAAGAAAAAAAGATTTGATGAGACACCAGATGAAGATATTGGAATAGCTGCGAGTGTTTACTTCAGGGTTAATACGTTTCTCGTTGTCATAGATAGACTCATATCCGAGTTAGCAAAACGGCAAGAGGCTTATCAAGGATTTAACGAAAGATTTTCATTTCTTACCAAAATGAATGAGTTGTTACCATCAGTTCTGACGGAAAAAGCCAGTTTTTTAGAAAAAATGTATCCTAATGATTTACAAACAGACTTAGTTCAGGAATTACTACACTTTCAAAGCTACCTTTCGTCTGAAAGAATTTCAATAAAACCAATTTCTGGATCATTAATAAGTCTGTCTTCATTCCTGCGAGAACAGAATCTAGGAAACATTTATCCAAACTTGGATATAGCACTTCGTATGGCTCTTTGTACACCAGCGGCAAATTGCTCAGGTGAAAGAAGCTTCTCTTGCTTGAAGAGAGTAAAGAACTACCTACGATCGACTTTAAGTCAAGAAAAGCTAAACGCTTTAGCTCTCTTGTGCATAGAGTCAGAGCTAATGAACAAGATTTCGTGCGACGATATAATAAATGATTTTGCGAATTCAAAGTCTCGCAAAAAAGTATTGTAATGCTTTTATAATTTAACTTAAATCATAATGCTAACAAATAATTAAGAAAAGATATATTTATTGTATTGTTTTTAAACTGTGAGTGTAATAATAAATGTTAATCAATGTTCGCTAAATGTATGTTACGTAAGCTTAATTCATATTATGTAAGTATTGTATAGTTTTAAGACATACCTTACCTTACTTTAAAAGTAGTATATGATTGAGATATTTTTTCCTTAAAATAATGTTATTTGATAATTCTTTGCTGTAAAAATAATCAAGGATCTAACACGGTACCATAGTTCTCAATAATAATAACTATATGGGAAAAGTTGATGTAACGAGGATGATGGAGCACAAATTATAAAGTTGGACTTTTATCGATAGAAAATTGATATGATTGTGTACTAAGATATCAAAATTTAGAGGCGGCAAAAATTGAATAGCCTACGGGCGGCAAATCTATAAATCCGCCACTGCCTCCCCCTTGGCCCTTTAGTAGGCCGGCATGATCTTGCCGACCTACGATGAACACATTGTTTATCGTTGGTCGACACTATTCTTGGATTGCGCTGCACTTACCATCAGGTATAGCGTAGTCACTTTGCCGAGCCAGGATAAAAAAAAAACATCACTTTCAAACATTGTAAACAAAACAAAATGTTAATTTAAACCGACACAAAAAATACAGGTTCTCAATTCGTCTGTATGAAAAATGTGTTATGTTATGTGGACCGAATTGGATAAGTCTTTTTGTTTTGGATAGGGTTTATTGTGGTGATGGTCTCGTTTAAATTTTAAGTGATAATTCTACCCATGAGGGGGTGGAAACAGGGATGAAAGTCTAAAAAACTTTATGAACTGATTTATGCACCGATTTCGATTATCCTTTAACAAAGAAAAGTAAAATAAGATTTTTAACAAAAAAATAGTATATAGGTATATAAACGATTCAAAAAAACTAAAAAAAAAAAAGTGTGCGTCTCGGGACGCTCGACAGAAGTGATAACTTAAACTAATGTGGGTTAAAGTGAGAGCGGAGGAGCTTGTCTACTGCTACCGTATGCGTGAGAGAAAGGGAAGCCAGAGTGGCGCCGTAACGTGTTACGTTACGAAGTCCGGTCAAAGTCATGTCATAGCCCTGCCAAAATCCGGTTAAAGTCCAGTCAAAGTAATGTCAGTCTTGTCAAAATCCGATCAAAGTCCGGTCGAAGTCTGGTTAAAGTCCAGTCGAAATCCGGTCAAATACCGGTCAAAAACTTGTCAAAATCCGGTCAAAGTCCTGTCAAAGTTTGTCAAAATCCGGTCAAAGCCCTATCAAAGTCCGGTCAAATCCGGTCGAAGTCCGGTCAAATACCGATCAAAGTCCTGTTAAAATCCGGTCAAAGTAATGTCAGTCTTGTCAAAATCCGGTCAAAGCCCGGTCAAAATCCTATCAAAGTCCGGTCGAAGTCCGGTTAAATTCCAGTCAAATACCGGTCAAAGTCCGGTCAAAGTCCTGCCAAAATCCGGTTAAAGTCCAGTCAAAGTAATGCCAGTCTTGTCAAAATCCGGTCAAAGTCCTATCAAAGTCCGGTCGAAGTCCGGTTAAAGTCCAGTCGAAATCCGGTCAAAAACCTGTCAAAATCCGGTCAATGTCCTGTCAAAGTTTGTCAAAATCCGGTCAAAGCCCTATCAAAGTTCGGTCGAAGTCCGGTTAAAGTCCGGTCAAAATCCGGTCAAATACCGGTCAAAGCCCTGTCAAAATCCGGTCAAATACCGGTCAAAGTCCTGCCAAAATCCGGTTAAAGCCCAGTCAAAGTAATGTCAGTCTTGTCAAAATCCGGTCAAAGTCCTATCAAAGTCCGGTCGAAGTCCGGTTAAAGTCCAGTCGAAATCCGGTCAAATACCGGTCAAAAACCTGTCAAAATCCGGTCAAAGTCCTGTCAAAGTTTGTCAAAATCCGGTCAAAGCCCTATCAAAGTCCGGTCGAAGTCCGGTCAAAATCCGGTCAAAGTCTTGTCAAAATCCGGTCAAAGTCCTGCCAAAATCCGGTTAAAGCCCAGTCAAAGTCTTGTTAAATTCCGGTCAAAGCCCTATCAAAGTCCTGTCAAAGTCCGGTGGAAGTCCGGTTAAAGTCCGGTCGAAGTCCGGTCAAATACCGGTTGAAGTCCGGTTGAAGTCCGGTCAAAGTCCGGTCAAAGTCCGGTCTAAGTCCGGCCAAAGACCTGTCAAAGTCCGGTAAAACTCCGGTCATAGCCCGGTCAAAGTCCGGTTAAAGTCCGGTCAAAGTCCGGTTGAAGTCCGGTCAAAGTCCGGTTGAAGTCCGGTCCAAGCTGACTGGTCACTGTGTGACGCCACCTGGGACTTCGAAATTATCGATGTTCCAGGGAGGTCGGCTAACGCTGGCTGGTCGATGGACCGCTCGCGTTACGGAACGTTTCGGTTCACCCTCCCATAAGAAGTTATCACTTCAAAAACATTCAGAAAAGACCTGATTCTCGATTTGCGCACACAGTGATTTCGTTTTGTATAAAAAAATATGGTGAGACATCGGGTTAGATGGTTTAAGATTCATGAATGACGGAGAGGTCATTGAGATGTTTAAAAAGTATGCGTCTCGGGACGCTCGACAGAAGTGATAACTTAAACTAATGTGGGTTAAAGTGGGAGCAGAGGAATCTGCCTAAGAGTGGGAGCACACAATGCGTTGCAGCGCCGCACCGCAAAGATTTCACCGTATCAGCGGGCACACGAGCGGTGCGGCGCCGCAACGTTGTTATGTCGCAGCATCGCCGTCGCCCCAGCAGCGTTGGACAGTCTGTTAATAAAATGGACAACTGTGCGCTGCTGCTCCGACGTCGCAGCGCATTCACCCCTCCCCGCCTCGTCTCGGTGGTTGCAAGTCCGGTGCGGCGCCGGGGCGCATCGTGTGACAGGCCACAATTATTTCTATGTAAAACGACGCAGCGACACCGCTCCGGCGCCGCACCGCCGCCGCAACGCAACGTGGGCCTCCGCTCTGAGAGAAAAGGAAGCCAGACAGAGTGGCGCCGCTCGCGTTACGGAACGTTTCGGTTCACCCTCCCATAAGAAGTTATCACTTCAAAAACTTAACAATTTAGAATCGGTGATAGTAAATCCTAAAAAGGTTTTTTTTTTACTTGCAGGTGTTTGGAGCGCTGACATCGTGCGCCCTGCATCCATCGGAACATTTCTACGGCACGGGTGAATCGTTCCTGTTTTCCTTCCAACGCGTGGAGGAGGGTCGGCGGCTGTCGCAGACACCCATCGAACACAGCGGCGACAACGACAAGACGGATCTCAAAGACGATAACAAGGAACATAAAGACGGTCGGTCACTAGTATAAATACAAATGCCTTCGTACTTGACTATTTTTTTTAAGCAGAAGTTGGAAAGTATCGATTTATCAATATTTTTGTCAAAATATCGATATTTTCGTCAAAATATCGATCCTTTTTGTAAAAATATCGATCCTTCTTGTCAAAATATCGGTCCTTTTTGTCAAAACAGCGATACTCTTTTAGATGACTTCCGACATGCCTAAATAGAAGGCAGGTAAACTAACAAGTGGGTTACCTTATGTTAATAAATAATCTCCACCGCCCGTTAATGCCTAGTAGACAAGAAAAATCGTGATTGTCAAGCATTTGGGAAAAGCGAGATTGATTTTGGGTTTTCGGAAATCACCGTACAAAACTCAACAGCAAGCCGCCGTTTTACGTCTGCTTTCTGTGAAACAGTGGTATTAACCCAGCCAAGTTTAAAAATCCTTTACATTTTAAGACAATTGTGGTCTTTTTTTTTCCTCTTGCAATAAGTCTATTGTGATAGTCAACAATGCTATAATAATTTATATTTTGTGTATCGCAGATCAAGCTGGTCCTGTGAAGACAAAATTCAAATATTGGGGCTGGACCGGCGACAACATGTACTTCATCCGTGGAAGCAACGATAACATATCTATTGGAGCCGGGGAGTGAGTTTTGAGAAAGATTTTTCCTACTAAGCGAATATATAATTTGATAATTTTCGTATTCTGAGGGCCAATTTTGCAATAGGTATTCGAGTAAGATTTAACCACCAATTAATTGCATGAGACTGCTGTTATGGAAAGAACCTAGTAGACACCTTTACTGGTATATATGTGATATGGTAATAGGTTCTTCATATGTAGGTAGCATTGTGTAAGCACTGCTGTGTTTCGGTTTGAAGGACTTTGCAGTCAGTGTAATTACTGAGCATTATGAGACTTAATATCTTATGTCTCGGGGTGTCGAGCGCAGTCCGGTGCCATGCAGTATTCACAATAAAAAGTTCTGATTGGTGTTGATTCTGTTTATAGGCAGGCGTGATTATAAATACGCGAGTGACCAGTTCAACTAGTCATTAACGTTTATAAATAAAATATAAATATATTCACTCAGAGGTGGTGAAACAGGCGCTAATACTTTTTAATTATTTCCAGTGGCAAGTTCGGAATATGGCTCGACGGCGATCTATACCTAGGGCGCACGCAGCGGTGCAAGACATATGGAAACGAGATGCTGACGACGCGGGAGGACTTCATCGTCAAGATCATGGAGTGCTGGACCTTCATCTGAGCGGCGCGAGAGTGAACCGTGATCTCTCGTACGTCGCAGCATCGCTCGCGCCTGCGGAGGCTAAGCGCTACACGTTTCTATTTTAAAAAAAAGCTTTAGAATATCTTATGAAATTTGCTACGAACGTTTGACACTTTTACAAGTCTGTCTATTGGACGTTAGTACGGATGAGTCTTAAACATTTTGTATTCGCACTGCGACTGACGACCTTCCGGCACGATCAGTACCGATCAGCCGTAACAAAGACAATATATATCGAAACGTCTTCTAGTCAATATACTAAAACTTGACCAATATTTTCATCCGTTTCGTATAATATAGAGGCATGTTCGGATACAAGTGCCGCGGCTCGCGTGGGCGCCGTTCGCCAATCTCGCGAGCGAGTGCATTAATCCTAGTCAATTGTCATTCGTAAGTAGGTTGAAACTTTATGGAGACGGGAAGAGGTCACGCCGGTGAGCTCTAGGGTAACTACATAGATCGCATTGCGGCGCAGTCGGACCCACGGACACACACTAGTGGCCGGACACTCCGACGGACCGATAATGATTACGTGTCAATTCATACAATTATATTGTGCATTGTTGTTAAGAAAATTGAAAGCATACATATTTGTAACAATAGAAATAACTGTATAATGTTACGTAGAACTTTATACATATTTAACGAATCAATGTTATAATTTAGACGCAGACTTATCAGTGTCAGTATTGATCATAGATGTATTTGTAATGATTTCGCCGTCATGCATCGCCTCATTCCTCGTGCGGTTGTGTGTTGCGTGGCTGCGAGTGGTATTCGCCGCGCCACGGCAGCCGTCGTGCGTTCATTTTCGTATATATATAAAATACTAATGTGTTTCAGCGATATTGTCATTATAAATTAATATTATTTATGTTTTGTGTAGTAGATTTTATATGTTACTTTGTAGTGTTTGGATGTACTGAGTCATAATATTAAGTTAGTGAGCGTAATTATCTTACACTTTCACTGTGATTTGATTAATTATGGTTGCCGTTTTTTTTTATTAATAGAGGCGTTATTTCACTCATCGCGATATACATCGACTTAATGTTTGAATGTCACCACTTAGTTCCTCTCCGTATTTCCTCACGTGCATAATCTACAAGAATATTAACTATAGAGTAAATAAATAAATTATTCAGAGAAGACAAATTGTGTGGTGACGTAACGCTTCACTACAGAAATGAGTAGCCGACATATATTCATTAAATAGTAAATAAAATATTAAATACTAGTAATCTTAGAGAGCTTGATGAATGTAATCGTCATTGTGCTTAGTAATCGTTAGCATGATGTTACTCTGACCTCTTTGTTAATGTAATGATATTTATTTAACAGTTGCAAGAGCACAGCGAGCGAGCTATCATTATCACTCTCGCTTACTGTTACGGCCAGTATGTGGCGTACATTTGGTTTGTGTGTATCTACAGCTGCAATATAATGTAATCCTATAAAAGATAAATAAATAATATATTTTTGTGGAAGACCACGCGTAAAAACTATTATATTGACAGTAGGCAAATTGAAAATGATAAAAATGAACTACTTACTACATAATTAATTAATGTACTGTTTACGCGTGCGTCTAAATGCAGTACCTATATTTTGATGTTATTGTTTGTGCACATCAGGTGTGTCATAGATGAAATTAGGTTAAAAATTATATTGGCATAATTATTATTGTTATACATTTATAATGATTAGACTTGTTGAGTAGCAGTGAAAATTTAAATATTTATTTGTTTCGTTATGGTTTTCATCTTGCGATTGCTGTAGCCGCATTACTTTATTGGTGATTTATTATGTAATTCTAAGTTGTTAAAGTGTAAATCAAGCCATAATAATTGAAAATATATTCTTTGGAGAAAGAAATGATTTTATTTTATACAAGTACATAAAAAAATATATATCTTACGCACTATGAATGGTCACAGGTCAGTAATACCTAGGCCGTTGGTTACGATGGTCACGCGAATTATCGTATTGTTGATTGTAGTCATTATAGCCCCTGCTGTAATTGTCTCGTTCTCTCCTGTCATAACCATCCCTGTTCCTGTCCCTGTTACCATATCTGTCATATGGGAAGTGCCGCCTGTTATCGCGGCGATCATTTCTTCTGCCAGAATTATTTGGCACCCACCAAGAATCTACAATAGGCGGTGTGGAAACTTCAGCGTTGAACACTTTCATAAATTCCTTATCATCTTTTGTGAATCTATCTTTGAATTCCTCTTCACACTTGGCCAAGAACTCTTTGTCTTCTGGTGATAGCTTATCAGTAGCCATTGTGTTAGTCTCGTGGGTATATTATCAAAGAATTCGCAACTGAAATATAAAAAAATATTGCTTAATAATTGGCTGTGTAATCCGTGGCGCGTCTAGGAAGCATAGAATACGGCCGCGCCAACAATTTTGCTAAAATCCTCCGGGAAACCTTCTAGTACTTTATTTTTATAAGTAAAATTATGAAAATATTATGTACATATTTTTTTACTAACTGCGATAAAAATTAGACTGTGTTTGGACAAGAAAGTATCACTCAATAATACATTGATAAAGAGAAAAGACCTAAAAGAAAAAAGACTGGAAAGTCATTCATCTCATTTCATCATTGTCAAAAAGTGAGAAAAATAAATATTAATTCCTAGGCATAAAATCCTGACCAACTCACACTTACTCACAAAGAATAAGATATGGCCACGACCATCGACTTATAAAAAAAGGAGGACGGAGCGCTACTAATATCGACAGTGATGCAGGTTCTTGATGTATGTGTGCGAAAGTTGAGGGATACCAGATAAATGAAAATATTCCCCATTTTTAACCAACTCCTAAAAGGTTTTATATTCGACCCGTGTGTATTGAATAAAGTATGTACATGGTAATTAAGTACTTAGTTCAAACAATTAATTGATTCGTGTAATTGTGGGGTAGGTATATGAAAAGATAAAAATTAAATTAAAATGATTTAATTTTTTATAAACATGCCTTTTACTTTGCACGGACCGTTCAGTAGCTTCTAATTTGGAAATATGGTGATCTCGAATGCTCAAATATTTTTCTAAAATACATTTAATTAGATTAATCCTATATTCGGTGCCTGCCAGAGTGTGTTTTAATTCCAAATTGAAAAAAAAAATACTATTCGCTATAAAATGTCGTCACCATTCCGCATGACGAGAACCTCGTAAAAGCCAAAAAGATAAAACTACCAAATATTTAGATGTGGCACACGAGGTTACCGAGATGTGGGATGTTGACTCAACAATAATTGTACCGATAGTCGTCTTTGGGTTGATACCGAAGAGCCTCGACAAACATCTTCAGAGGCTCTCAATTGGTCTTTGGGTCAAAGTCCAGATACAGAAAGCGGTGTTATTGGACACAGCACGCATTGTGAGGAGGTTTCTCTTTCTTAGGTCCTAACCGCCGGTGGCTTGGGTCCTAGGCCTCGCCATTGGAGAGTAATATTTTTATATTTTTAAATGTTTTGTTTTTTGTTTGTAACTTTTATTTAAAAATGTAAAACATCCTTTTAAAATAAAGAGTACTGTACAAAAAAAAGTTCAAAACGCACTGATAAATAAATAGTATACGTAATATGTTAAATAATTTTATTCTAATATGTGTAATGTAATTATTATGATCCATGTTGGTTGAAATAAATGATATTATTATTATTATTATAAATAAAAAAAGTCGGGGCTTGTGCCGCTGCCGCGCAACACAAATTTTACCGAATCCAAAAATACCTTTAGACATTAATGTTATTATTTACTTCTCACAGAGTTTCTAAAGATAAATTTTATGTTTTGGTAATCTTGATAATATGAAGCCGGTTAAGCTTCAAAAAAGAAGGCTCTCAATTCGGCGAATTTATTTTTTTATTTATTTGTTTGTTCGAGGAGTTTAATATCTTTACTCCATATTCCGTTATCAGATTTTAACAAAATATATATGCAGTACCATAGCTAGGAAGGGAGAGGGGGGTACTCTACCCCGGTTGTCACCGGTTTTGGGAACTCGACCTGATATAACCCGAAATAATATTCAAAAATTGGGAAATCCTCTCCTCTATCCTCCTTTTTTGAAATCGGTTAAAATACATTAAATCATTTTAAAGCTTTCATTCTTAGGGTGACAGCCAAATCAAATCCACCCCGGGTGCCACCCGTGCTAGCTACGCCACTGTATATAGGAGACCGCTTAGTACTTAAACTTTATCGAACATCAACATATTTCAACAAAGCGGTCCATATTTGATGGGAAAATATATGTTCGTACATTAAAAATAAAATATACGCTTAATTGACAACCTCCTCCTGGTTTAAAGTCGGTTAGTAATTTTTGAACTAATGTTCTTAATTACAACGGAATACTCACACTTTGGGGAAAATACCTCATTTATTTTCTGGCAACACATGCACGTGAAGTTGACGTTTATATTCCGAATATTACGTAAATAATTTTACCAAAAACATTATAAAAGTGATTATAAATTTATATGTTACCTGTGCTAAGTAATTCCTTGATATTTCTTTTTCGATGTCGAATTGTTTTTACAATGTTTTATGACACATGTCGGCATTATTATATTTTTTTAAATCCAAGTTGGAGTGAACGTTACACAAGGCGGTCGTGTCGCGTAATGGCGGAAACTGGCACACTATGATGAGAGTGTGTGCGTGAGACCCGTATACGTACAGCATTCTGGCACACTATGGGTCACTTCACTTTCGATGTATGGGACGTGGTGTCCCCCATAGTCTATGGCCACGACATACATTTCTCTGGTGGGAGGGCAGTGCAGACCAAAAAAACTAGCCACCACTGACAAAAAATGAATTTATCAGTATCATTCCAGCCGTATAAATACTTTTCACAAATCAAATCAAATCAAATCATTTATTGAATCAGTAAAATGTCAAACATTATTTAGATTCAGTCAAATTTTAACTCTACCGCCAGTTCGGAAAGCTGGTTCGTTAGAGAAGAACGGGCAAGAAACTCTAACGTTGCTCTTTTCTAAACTAATTACAATATATATTAGCACTACATACATTGAAGTATTATTTATTTGAGTTAGAGCAGCTCAATTTATGCCAATGAGGAACGTCATAAAGTAAAATAATTAGCATAATATAATAGTTTTTTGTGCATGATCTTCAAGAACTATATGAATAAATCAACTAAACACGCAATAAGAGCTTGAGCAGACCAGTCCACACAAGCAGCACCCGTTCACGAGCATGACGCATGTGCCAGCCATCGGCCTCCTCAACCATGTTACAGGGAAGTGACCGACCCGGCACACGACGCCGCCGCAAGCACAGACATTAAAGCGAGCATGACATACCCAAACTGCTTACAATTAGCGTATATAGTAACGTACTCATATATTTATTATAAGCTATTGCCATGCCTTAAGATCTTCCAAATATTCCGAGATTTTATAATATGCTTTATTGCATAACTTTCGCTTAATAGTGGCTTTAAATTGCATGATATTAAGCTCTTTAATATGATTTGGAAGTTTATTGTAAAAGCGTATACAGAGCCCTTTAAAAGAGTTGCCGATTTTGTGGAGTCTAGTTTTATGACATACAAGGTTATTTTTATTCCTAGTATTTATGCCATGAGTATCACTAATTTTAGTAAATTGCTCTATATTCTTATGAACATACATTAGGTTAGTGAAGATGAATTGTGATGCTACTGTCATTATATCTATTTCTTTGAATTTTTCTCTTAGAGAATGTCTGGAACTAAGCGAGTAAATAGATCTTATAGCTCGCTTTTGAAGAATAAAAATAGTATTTATGTCAGCAGCACCACCCCATAGTAAAATTCCGTAACACATCAAACTATGAAAATATGCAAAATAAACCAGTCTAGCCGTGTTAACGTCGGTCAGTTGGCGTATCTTACCCACAGCGTAAGCTGCGCTACTTAATTTTTTAGCTAGTACAGATATGTGGTGGCCCCATTGAAGTTTAGGGTCTAAAGTTATACCTAAGAACTTGGTTGACTCCACAAGGCCTAACTCATCACCATTCATAAAAATGTTAGCGTTAACCTTTTTGACATTAGGTGTCAAAAATCTAATGCATTTGGTTTTTTGACTATTTAGTAATAAATTATTAACGCTAAACCAATGTACTATTTTTGAGAGAGTGCTGTTTACATCGTCAAGAACGGATTGTTGTCGATTAACTTTGAATATCAAAGAAGTATCATCTGCAAACAACACTACCTCACAGTTGTCCCTTATGTGATAAGGTAAGTCATTAATATAAATTAAAAATAGAAAGGGTCCAAGAATCGAGCCCTGTGGAACTCCCATTGTAACAGTAGACCCAGATGATCTTTTTCCATTGACGTCAACACTCTGAATCCTATTGCTTAAGTAAGAATTAAATAAATCTAGAGCAACGCCATTAACTCCGTAGTGACTCAGTTTCCTGATAAGAATGTCATGGTGAACACAATCGAACGCCTTGGATAAATCACAGAACACACCCAAGGCATCTTGTGAACCCTCCCAAGCATCAAATATATTATTTAAAAGCTCAACACCAGCATCGGTGGTGGAGCGACCCCGTGTGAAACCAAACTGTTTATGATGCAGGATTTTATTTGAAGTAAAATAATTTTGTATTTGACTAAGGATGAGTTTTTCAAAGATTTTACTTATTGAAGGTAGCACAGAAATAGGTCTAAAATTAGTGGGGTCAGTTGTGCTACCAGATTTAAAGAGAGGTATGATTTTACTGAGCTTCATCTGATCAGGAAATATGCCACAACTAATACATGAATTAAAAATTAAAGCTAACTGGGGAGCTATCACAGGTATTACAAAATTTAGAATTTTTGTGGAAATTCCCCATAAATCACATGTATTTTTAATATTAATTAACTTTGCCACCTTTATTATATCCATGCTCCGAAGAGGGAAGATACTTTGATTACATTTGATCAAAATCTGTTTTTCACTTCATATTATAATTAGTCCTCTGGGTTGTAAACTCAGGTTTACCTGAATCCCTCTGTGACATAGTCTCCGTTGAGGTTTTGGCACACAAGCAAATATATTTTTTACAAACATTAATAGACAAAACACATCACCTTTCGACACTACATTATCAGATCCATACACAAGGACATGTCACTTACAAACAATCATTTAAAATGCACAGTTGTAACAATAAACCCGCCAAACCACATAATGTTATTAAAGAGCAATAAACAATACTTGACAAAAGCCTAAACAACCCAGTAAAAAAATAACATTAATTACATGATTCGCCAATCAGATTTGTCAATATAAGGGCATAAAATTGACTCTCTGGTAGCATCAAATTATAATCCACAGGCTGAAAAACCCAGCCAATGTATGCTCCACATTCAGGACACACACAAGGCTTCCAGCGGTAACCGGGAAACCACAACTCAGTCACTTCCCACTGAAATATGTGCAATTATAAACTTAACAAGTAACATTTCATTGATAATTCTAGAATTTAGCTTGTTACATTCTCATTACCTCTCCAATGGTAAGACAAGCAGAATGCTTTGTTGTTATAACGGCAAAATGAAAGAAAATATCACTCCGTAACACTTGGACTAACACTTTCTTCCTACCAAATAAAGTATCTTCAAAAACATATTCCGAAGCCGGGCTTTTATTGGAAAATATGTAATAAGACGTAGAGATAGTAGCTCCACAACTTCTACACAAAATGTGATCTGAAATAGAATATTAACTATAACAATGTCCACAATCGTTGGTAAAATTAATAAATTAAAACAAACCATCCGTCGGAGTTCCTTTTGTCACAGTTCCAATATTTGTAGTTATGTTTTCCAGAGAAAGTGATATACTTAATAAAACAAGAGTTAAGACGCTCCAAAACATCACATTTCACATCTAATAACCCGACGTTTAAATGTGATACAAATTATTATTAAAGGACAAAGAGAATTATCCACTTCGTTGCAATATTCGGATATTGGTCAATGATAGTTGACAATATTCTTTGATGAAAGATGGAGAACATAGGCTACTTGCACGCCAAGTAATGTCAGTACAAAAAAAATGGTTCATAGAAAATGACAATGCAAGAATTGATACTGACATTTCGCGCCCCTCTTTCGTCGCCTTCACCCCCGCCGACACCATCCGCCATTTTGGCTTTGTGTCACTGTCAAGAAAGACAAGCGTCCCTCATTGCTTATTTCGTGTTGACAAACAC
Organism: Amorpha juglandis; assembly: GCA_949126905.1. NCBI lineage: Eukaryota > Metazoa > Arthropoda > Insecta > Lepidoptera > Sphingidae > Amorpha > Amorpha juglandis. The sequence continues at coordinate 6,904,628 of OX421368.1, forward strand.
TTCGATTGCGTCGATTAAATTCCGCCCTTTTAAATCCACAAATACAGCAATATTCCGTGACATTTCGACATTTATTACAATGTTTCGAAAGTGTTGTGTACCCAAGTGCAATAGTTTACGAAAGGATGTTAAATTGCATCAATTTCCTGCAAGGAAAGAGAGTAAAGCGCAGTGGTTACAGTGCCTAGATAAAGAAAATATTTGTGAAAACACCAAGAACATATATGTTACCCATAACCATTTTGCGCAAAGATTTGTCAACCCGGCGACAAATCGCTTGAACTGTAACGCTTATCCAAGTTTATTTACTAACCTGAATACTTCAGGCAACTCGTCAATGGTTGTGGAAGAAACAGAGGTAAGCTACCTTTTAAGTGGAAGCTACAATTTTTTCTACAGATACTGGTTTGATTAATTTATTTCTTGTTGTTTGTAGTTTATGTGAACGACAGTATTGATCACACTTATGCACGGAAGCGTCACATCGACCATACATACTCGCAAATTACCGAAAGCACCTCGAATAAATTGCCACGCTCCGACGTTAATGGTATGTAATACTAAATATAATCAACAATTACATCAAACATTTACAATGCTATGCTTGACTTACTCATAATATTATATTTGGTTGAAAATAATAGTATTAAACACCATGCTGGGCCTAGTGAGGGTTGATAAGCTTTACAAACCTTTATGCAGGTATTCTCACGATTACTTTACCTCTTCCATTAACATACATACATATGCTCACACTAGTAATAGTTGCAGTCGATGGGTTAGGTATAGGTGTAAGTCAGAAGTGTCAGTCACCATATAGACCGGTCAAGGCACTGACCGGTCTATATGGTGTAATTGTAATCTTTTTGGAATCAAATAAAAAAGGACAATATTAACAGAAATGTTGACCAATGATGTCTATGATATATGAATTATACCATTTATTGATCCGTATACCTTTTTATTCCCTTTTTTTTAACTGTTTTCACTAAAAAATTATAATTCATTTATATTATCAGCTGAGGAGATGGAATGGAAATTATTTCCCATTTTTATTTCAGGGCATAGTATCTTACTATCTATACGTATAATTCAAAATAAATTAAGAAAAAAACATTACACAAAATATTTACTATAACTCCATGTTTATGTAACTCCATCGTTGTCTTTGTGGTTTAGTGGCAGCGAAAATTGGCTGTAGACCTGACAGTTGGAGTCCGATTCCCGGGTTGGACAGGGTAACACTTTGTGTGGGTTTTGTAATACATCAGGCAGGCATCCGGTCTCAAAACCTGAGTCAAATATTTTCTGCAAACACGCTTGTGTTAGAGTGGTATATAGTTAAATGAAAGAAAATATTTATTTTAACGATACTTATCTATTTCAGCTCTGTATCCTGATGGAAGACCTGTCAGTAACACCATGCGGAATATAGCAGAAGCTGCATCAAAATTATGAGACCAAGATATTTTAAATCAGATTGATATCTGATTTGAAACTGAGAACTCTGAAGCAACACCTCACTCACCCGTATCAGAAAGAAAACAAGGCAATAAAAATATTGAGTTTGATGAAGAAGATATTCAGGAACAAGCAAGACGAGAAAGAATAAATATTCATTCTAGAGCATAATATACATCCGGATGGGTAACACGAAAAATACTTAAAAAAATTAATTGTAAAGAATGTAAGAATAATTTGCTAAGTGACGACAGTAGTAAAAAAAATAAAAACATTCCTAAATAAAAGTTTGTTTTATTCCTTATTTGTAGAGCCCTAATAATACGTATTATAATTTTAATAAGAATTATCAAGTAAAAGGGATGAAACAAATAAATATTAAATAGGCTGTATGATTCATTTAAAAAAAATATATAATAGGCTGTATGATTTTTGTTCCATCGCCTGCATTACACACATAGTACGTAAAGAAAAAAAGTTATGTCATGTTCAATTGTAGCAATTCGCATTACGGTTCAATGACAATGTACCTGACATGGCGGTCTGAACGTCAGTTCTCTAAGTAGTCTGTGGCTACTTGGCAGAACTGACGTTATGGAGCAAGACAAATAAACCAAAGAGTATAGTTAATAGTAATCGTAGAATGATTATCTATAGAATGGTCATCAGAATAATAATAATTGCGAAAGCGGGATGCATGTATGCGTATTTATAAGAGTCAGAAAGAGACGCACTATGCATTTTTTTATTTCACTCAGTGTATCACTTTTATTTGTCTGACTCAATTTACAATTGAGGCAGACAAACATTCACAGTTTTCTTTATTGCTTGCTTTTGTGTTCTATAACGAGTAGGTCGGTGTCGTACTCGATCGTAAGTGTAAAAAGACGTACGTAGAATCAATTTAATATGGTGAATTGCAGTAATTTAGCGTGTAAAAGCCAAACGGGACGTTCCACGGAAAACATAACCTTTCTCAGGTAAGTTCCATTTTTCGTATGTTGAGCGGTAAAATAAAGTGGAAATAAGACGCACACTGTTTGGTTATATCATAAAACTCATTAATTTTATTCTGTTCACTTATTTTTGCAATGTTTTCCATAAATCAAGATATTTATTTTGATACTACAATACGTACAAATGTTGTAATGACCTTATATTTTATGTCTTGCTCCTACGTGCAATCGTTTCACCGGGAAAAAATGAGATAGCCAATCTCTTTAACAAGATGTCATAAAGGAGGATTATACACATTTTGGGGATACCAGCTTGTGTATAGTTAATTTTGCCTACAATCGTGGATAATAAGCGCCTTTTATATAATTAGTAATAGAACTAATATTATGGCGGATTTATTGATGAATAAAAATCATAAAATATCAACATTTAGGAGGGGTGTTCATACAATAAACACGTTTTTATTTTGGCGTTTTTGTATTCGCTCTAAAGATAATACATATAAGCTTCAAACTTGGAAGTATTATAATATAATATAATATTATAACACCGAATGATAATAATCACGCCGCGCCGTTGTGTTCTGGCTCGAAAACCACGGTGTGCGAGTGTGACTCGCATTTGGCTGGTTATTTTTCTATATTAATACTTCTTTATTTCAATGTTTGCAGAGCCCGGTGAGAAAACTACCATTAGAATACACGTCTCGAAAAAGGAAACTTTTAAAATTGCAACAAAAGTGAAAATTAGTTGATAAAATACAAAAACTGAAAAATCTGAAGGCCAATAAAATTGTTTTGTGATACTTAAACGAACCTCTTTTATTTTTCTGCTGAAACATAACATAACTGTGTAAAAAAGGTCGTTATTTTTACCCGACTGCATGAATTAAAATATTAGTCTATTTCTTTGGAATGAAGAAAAACGAATGGATACAATTTATTATGTAATGTCTCAGTTGTCAAATCTAAAAATGATATAAGTAAAGTTTAAACAAAGGAATAAGTATAGACGGATCGCATAGAACTAAAAAGTAAAGTACTAAGAAAAGGAATGCCAAATGGCAATATTAGTAATCCGCAGTACAATCGGTCTATGAACACTGCCTCCAGACCAATGAGATGATTGAGATTTTTGTACTTTATTTATATGTAATATTGTCACCCGGTACTAATTAAATCAGTCGAAACCTTCAAGGGGTTTAACCAGGTATATTTTTGTTAGGCCACATTTTAACATAACAAGAAATATAAAAAATGTATCAGGATTTATTCAAAATTGGGGAAAATTTTACGAATGTAGCAGCCCCACAAATTGTATGCAAAGTATATCTGTCCTTATTCAGTATACGCTGATAGCTTCTCTATAGTTGCTCCCTCTACGATAGTAATATATAGGAAACAAATAAACTAACTAGTTTTATTTTTTATTTTTATTTATGGCTCTTGCAGTACTATGCATTTAGCCAGTGTCAAGTATAATTCATTCTCAAGTGATTTTTACAAGAACGATGAAACACGGGTGCGGTCGATTTCAAGGTCCTGTCGGAGTTTTGGTGTTAACTCCTTTCAGTACGATTCTTAATTCACTTATTTCAATGTTTCCATACACTGTTCATCACCGTCAATGTTTATTGAACAAATCCATACCACTTTTATACAACAAACACAACTCTAAACTAGTTTATGAAATAAATTAAAATAAGCGATGAATTGCACTGTCAGAATTCCCGCCAAAACTCTCAAACTAACTAGTTATGGAGAATGAAATTAATCGTACAATAATACCGAATTCATTTCATGTTTAGTGATGAACCGCTTTTCTAGAGGTGTGACTAATATATTCGTATTAGGTATATGTAACAGGTACAAGACAGAAGTTTAATATTAGGTAATAAAAATTTTGTCGTAATAGGTTATTCATTAATAGTCAAATAATAGTGAGCGACGTGACGGCGACCGATCGCCGAATGACCGGTGGGCGGTGACGCTATTCTTCCTTTGCCAGTGACTTGTCATCTCACTTGCACTCGTCGCGAGAGAATGCAACGCCGACAATTGCAATGTATCCTCGCGCTTTATACTGTAAATACAACTTACAAATCATTGTAAATGAAATATCGCGATTTACTTTGTCAATACGCCAACTATTTCGTTGACAGTCCTAAGCCTGTTAAATTATCAAGGCAAAGTAAATCACTGTATAGGTATACCTACTTATATCAATAACGTGAGCGATTTCTCAACTATTACACATAATATTTTAACCAATAACGGTTAATAACAATAACATATGATAAGTTCTCAGTTCTCACTATTATTTGACTATTACCCAGTAACAGGATAGATAACATAATATTGGCTAAGCGTTATATTCGGTAATAGGAATACGAATAAACGATCCTAATATAACACCTCTACGCTTTTCGGAAACCTGTTAAAAACCGGTGTTTCTAAAAACCGATAATTTTTAATTTAGAAACACCGATTACTTTTCGACAAATAATCAGCAAATCACACAATACTCAAATTATAAAGACCATGTCAAAAAGAGCATAAGGAATAACGTCACTTTGCACCGATTGGTATTTGAAAGTAAGTAAGAATAAAAGAGAAAGATATAATATGTTCATTTTGTAAATGTGTATCGATTTCAAAGCTACGTCATTGCATACTGACACCCGTATTCATAAATTTACTATGAGGCCTAATAGCACTAATGAGTGCGAACCTTAGGCTATTAATTCCTTAATCATTGGTGCGAACGCATAGTGACGATTTCTCTAAACGTCATTAGTTAGTTGAATCAGCTGGGGTTAATATTTTTGGCTGTTGGCAACTCCGCTGTCAAGTCGGTGCTGCCAGTTGTCACTTGATGACAGTCTCTGATGACAGTGTTATCTACTGTTGCCAGTGCGTTACTTTTCTAACATTTTGTGTTACTTTTAGCCCTGATGCGTTCCTCTTATGTTTTATACTCAAAATTTTACTTTTGCGTTACTTTTCGCAGTGGAATTAAATAAAAGAATAGCCAAGTGTTGGGTGAAACGGATTGGAGCCATAATTTAATTTTGTTAAGCTGGCAAACTGGACATGACTAACGCTAATGTTCTATGAAGAAGAATGATGAGAATTCTGATGAAGAGTTTTAGCGGGAATACTTAAGTCAACAATTTTACCGAGAGATACGGAAAAGCACATAATTTAAATTTCACATAAAATTGGTAAATCTTAAATGGAATGGCTAATGCAGTTAAAATTTATTCGTTAAATTATTTCGTCGGTGAAAAGTAGAAAATATAGATTTTTGTGTCGTATGTCTACCGAAACATGAGCAGTAGATCTGGCTTGAGTGCGGACTACTCTATTTTTTTCACGCGGGTCGGGTGTCACCTCAAAATCGATAATACGCTACTGCCAATAAATAATTCGATAACGGATTACGGAAGGGAGGAATTTTGTGGTAACAAACTGATGGAGCCTTACCATTTATGCTGTAGACAAAGCTGCTTAGAGCGCGACTCTAACACTTAAAAAAAAAATGTAATTTGTTTTCTGTACTTTTCGAGCAGTCTTGTATAACTTTTGACTATCGGGTGCTGGCCACACTAGTGTTGTCTCTTGTCAACAGTGTTGTATGTTTTTGTATGCGTATTCTTGATTTGAACCAATTTATTAACAATTTTAAACATGTCGGAGAACGTAAACATTGATTTGTCTGGAGAAATGAATGCCACTACAGAAAAGAAAGGTTTCCAAAAGTATGTCAATGATATGGACTTGTAAGTTGTTACTAACAATAAATTATGCTACGTGGTGATTACAAGTTTTAATATTTTGTGTTTATCATAATTCACCACATTACTAATTACATTTATGTGTGTGCACATTTTGATGTTGTTCCCAATTTGTGCTTAAAATCTCACTAATAATAATTTTCGATCCCAATAGATTTTAATATTTCACCATAAAAGCACAAACATTACAAGGATTTGACAGCCTACGCTGACTAGCCTACAGTGGGCGAATAGCTTTATAGACGGTAGGCCTATCTATACAGGTAGTTGTCTGCCTACACCATGCAGCAGTGTGTAAGCACTGTTGTGTTTAGTTTGAAGGATATTCAAGCCAGTGAAATTACTGGGCATAATAAGATTTTAATAAATAAATAAATAGAATTATGTAGTGTAATTGCCTAGTGTATTTTAATGATGTAATGTATGCTATGTATTAATTATTTGATATTGATATCTATACATAAGTTTTTTTTTTGTCCTGACTTGTCTTAAGCACTATTTTAATTTGCCTACATGTTTAATAATAAAATATTTCATGTTATTTCATTATATCCCAGTATGATGAGCATAGTAAAGTGCAATACGTAATAATCTCATTGTCAAAGCCGGCCCGGGCCCATTCATGCTGTAGACAAAACTGTCTACAGCATGGCTCTACCATTAATTTTATTTAAACTAGTACAGGATGCAAAGTGATCAAGTATGCATGTCACCATGCAAATCTACCTCAGTGGTCATTAAACTGCGGCCTGTTGCTGAACCTTAGATTAGTGCATCCTGTGAACCTGAGTTATGGAATATTAGTATTTCAAATTCAAAATATTTGTTTTTTGATATCTTAATAGAGGAGTGACAGGTGGACAGGCACAGTTAAATTCAGTGTTTTAACCCTACCCAAAGTAGGCAGGTGGGCAAAACCAAAATGCAGCCCAAAGTGCAATCCTATTCTCTTTATTGGCCCATTACCTAAAAAGTTTGACACCAAGTGCTTTATTTAGATTACTTAGAATATAATTCATATTATTTTTATATCTCTATCAATATCTGAACAGTTTTGCAACTGAAATGGTGTTGATAATTCTTCTTTGTACAGAATACTTCAGCAAGTCACAAGTGGTGCAGGTCCAGCTTTGCTTATGGGAGTTCTTGCTACCAGACGGCCATGGACACAATTTGTTGCTACCGAAAATTTCAAGGTAATTTCACTACTACATGTTTGTTGTTCCTTCTAAATTTTATTGTCACAGTCAATAGAAAGGGTTGAAATTTTTTTATACTACTGAATGACGAAAGAAGCAGGTTGCTTCGCTAATGGTACATTTCATAAACAATAGAAGCACCATCATGGTTTTTTTAATACTGTACTGCACTCATCATACAAAGACATAATATATTAAGTATCATATAGCCAAAATCGCCCTTCAAACAACAACAGAACTTGCACACCGTTGCTTTCAAGGGTTGAGAGCGCCTAAAGCGCTCATCCGAAAGTCCGAAGAAGCTGTATACAGCTGACTAGTGTCAGGATTAAAGCAAGCGTCAACACAAAAAAAAAACCGTTGATTGTCAGTAGAAATAGACCAAGCAATGTTATCTAAATAGAATAACTCTTGCATGCGAGAGACAATGTGAGAAAGACTAATGGAGAGCCTAATATTATAAAATGTAACTAACTATAAGCAAATTTTACTATTTATGTCATTTTGTTGAATAATGTGCTAATTTGTAGGCGCCAGCATCTCTGCCTCGACTGTCTCGCCGTTTTTACCGAAATGTGGAGCACTTTCAAGCTAATTACATAATGGTGTTTCTTGGTCTGTTTGTGTATTGTCTGTAAGTAACTAGTAGTACATGGGCATACGTGCTGGCGCGAGTCGTGAGCTCAAACTTCAAATGCGAGCTTGCTTACCATCAGGCGAGCGCCATGCTCGTCTCGTCGTTCAATGAAATAAAATAAAAGTCAGTCGTTGCTCATGGCTTACGACTCGTGCCAGTTACTACAGGGTTATTTTTAAAACACCAGCAACCTCGCAGGGGTAGATACCTAAGGTTATAAGCTACTACTTTTGTTCTACGACTTTTGATAATTTGTTATATTTTATTTTCATACAAAAATAAGTATTCATTTAATTTCCGTCTTGAATGTTACCTACGCGCATCGCAGATTACGTAAGCAAACACGCGAAGCGTGGGGAACCGGGCTAGCGCCTTTGAAGGTCAACGCCCGAGCAGCTGAGCGGCGCCTTTTAGTCGCGCGCGCACGCCGCGCCGCGCCGCAGTCTACGAAGAAAAACACGACACAACAAAAACTTGTAAAATCATTTTTTTTAAAATATATTGAGTTATATTCAAACTCGTAGAACAAAAGTTGTTCCGTATGGGGTCAGCTATCTGGTCCTGCGAGGTTGCTGGTGTTTTAAAATTAACCCTGTATAACTTTAAAAATTGTATTTAATAGACTTTATGTTGATTGCATAATTTTTTAAAATAATGTTTTTTTTAGGATCACATCGCCATTGCTTTTAATTGCTATGGTCGCGAGTTTTTTTGGATATCGGAAATTGACATCTGGTCCTAATACATGGAAGGTAAAATTGTTGTTAACACTCTACACAGTTTTGTCTAGAGCATGAATAGGCCGTTTAGACCGGGTTGTTATTATTCACAGAAAACCGACGTAAAGTATAGCGGATTGCTGATGCGTTTCATACGAGAGTGAGATATGAGGCCCAAGTACTCTTCTTCCCAACCCTTTAATCACCCTTCCCTTTATGGTAGGTCCGTGATTCTTCTAATATTGTGAACGTTAATGACGGGTGATAATTCTTAAACATCATGTGATCCACTTGAACGTTTGCCAGCCTGTGCTATAAATTTAATAAAAACATGCCCGGGCTTATGCGCCTCCTCAGACCCTCAACAAGAAAAATGTACATCATTTAATGTTAGAACTGCTTTATATGATAAAATATCGCACCTTTGTTTTTGCAATCATAAACAAAGATCGCCGAAGCGCATAATTCAAATCGTAGGCCTGTACTTTATATCTCAAATCCTTTTAAATCTCAATGTTATGAATATTTGTCATTATTTTTTTCCATTATAATTCAGATTGGTAGTTGGGAGTTGACAAAGACCCAGCAATATGCCGTAGCTGCCGCTTGTTCCATGGCAATATGCTGGCTTGCAGGGGCTGGAGCCGTTCTCTTCTGGGTGTTAGGTAAGAAAAGTTCGACAACTTTACATGTTTGTATTGTATGTATTATGTAGATATGTTTAATGCCACGGGCCTCGACAAATGCTGCGTTTCGTATGGAGATATATCCGGAGGCCCAAACCCCCTTCCCTTAATTATATCTTACCTTTTAGATCGGCAACGCGTCCATAATTCTTCTGGTACCTATTGTGGGCGTTCATGGGCGTGGAAATAGCTTACTATCAGATTACCATGAGGTGGTGATCCACTTGCTAGGATGCCGGTCTATATTACTTAAAGAGGTCAATTTGCTGTGCCAGAAAAAAATACTAATTAATTTTTACATAAAAACAGGTGCCACGGTGACAGTAGTAGCTCTTCACGCAAGTTTCTTCGACGCTGAAGCATTGCCGCCTTCCGACGATCCCGAGCAGTTCCCCATGATCGAGCAGGTTTGACACGGACACCTGCCGCTGTATCTGCCACCTTCAAACCGGATATACCAACCGTATCATCTCACCGACTCTAATTGAAGTTTCTATATGCAGACTATTAAAGCTCAGCAGCTTTGACCAAATGATAAACACAAAACTACATACACACACAGAAATTTACGAACTATATTATGTGGACATCGTGATTTGAAGTAAATTTTTGAGTATTATACAAAGAAGATGAACTTATATAATCATGGAGGTACTGTGCTATAAATGGGCAAAAAACACTGAAGCAAGGCTTGCAAATTCATTGCGCACGTTAAAGACATATTATGGTGATAAATATATATAGAGGAAATGTAATTATTAACTTCGATATTCTTATTTATGTAGATTTATGAAATATTGTTGCTCTTAGTACGTTTATTCGAAGAATAATATGCGTTGTAGATGTTGCTTGGGTTTGCATAGTAACTGGCACTAGCGAAATATTTTTTTTTGTAAATTATTTGCGCATAATATTTTTATAGATAATATTTCGAAGGATCGAGCTACAATTTTCAAAAAAAAAAAAACAATTTAAATTTCGCGGGCTAGTGCTGATATCCACCTTAAAAAAGATGTAACGCGCAAAAACTTCCACAGTAAAGTACATTTTGATCTTTATTCTTATATTACAGTAAAGGGTAGGTAATAAAAAACACACGAAACTTATTGAGATTATTACATGATTTTTATAACATTTTAACTGTTATTTCTTAAATTTAATTACCTATTTCTCAAAGATATTGAGTAACATTTCTGTATTCAGCAGTACTTTCTCCCGCTTTGCTATGACGGGAAGTGGACAATTTATATTTCCTAACTTTCAATTTGATTAATTTCTTTGTAGGGCAAAGACAATAATACTTTAGCATGCCCAGAGACTCGCCGAAATAGAATAGATACAGACAACATTGAGGTAGTAGGTCCTTCGTATGCGAGGCCGTCTGAATTGGTACCACCACTTTGTCTATGTCTGTCGCCAAACAGCAGTGTGTATGGACTGGTGTTTCGCTTTGAAGGACGTTGAAGCCAATGAAATTACTTGCTATTATCAGGCTTAACGTTTTAAGTCTTTGGGCGTCGAGCGCAGTCCAGTTCGATGCAGTGCTTGGTAATTCAAAATTCTATGTGGTGTTGCTTCTGTTTATGGGCAGGATGTACCTCTCACCATCACGCAAGGGAGTTGCTCGTATCGTCATGCAAGCTATTAAAAAAAGTTAGGTGAGTGAGCATGCAAGATACTTGCTACGCCTATGCATTTGCATCCTTATCTTTTTCTGTCTTTCTCGCGACTCAAGCTTATTTTATATCCACTCTCCGGGGTTGGCAAGTTGGGTGACATATGGTCTCTCAGGCTTCTCGTAGTAGCCCCGGACGACGGCTGAACCGGTTGTACACCTCCCCCGCCGCTGACATACCGCGTCGGTCTTTCTTCCTACCGCTCACAAGCCCTTCCAGATGCTTTTGTAACCCTCGTACAAAGCTTAAAATAACAGTCATGTATTATACTGTTCCACCGCTCCCCTGTTAATGAGGGATTAGGTTTTAGATAGTGCTTATTCTGGCAAAGTAATTTTCAAGGCAAAAATAGATAGATACGATTACGTTGGATAGCAATTAGCAATGTTTCGTCAAATTATGTAAATGAATTTAGCCTCCAGGTCAGTATAATAATGCCATTTTGTTTTCTAGTTCTATAAATGTACATATTATTAAATGGAAAGATTGGTTCATCTCTGCGCGTTTTGTGGTGCGTGATTTTGAAATAAACTACAGTATTACGATTTAAATTATGCGCTTCGGCAATGTTCAGTTTTTACGAATCGGTACAAATTGTACGCAATGAATGCGCGGCCATCCAGGTTCGATCTTGTCACCCAAGAGAAATAAGCACATTATATAATGTTACAAATTTGTAATAGGACTATCTATTTTCGAAATATCTGCAGTATCCTGAAGCGCATAAACTGTAGTACTATTTATTTTTATTTTGCAATACTGTAGTGGTTTTCGAATTATATATTCTTGAAGTCAATAGTGACAGGCAAACACAGCTATTATCTCTACACAAACAGATCACACACATAGCAAGACGTGCAAGAATGAATTAAATTATCTGTATTCCTTAGTGAGATGTTTATTATAATTTCAAAGTACTTATTGATATTTATTAAAGTTTACTCTTAATTTAAGCTTAAAAAGTTTGTCTTAAATATGTCTATTGATTAGTGGCTGTATGTACCTATGTCTTGAAATAATGTAATGTAAAAATAAATAAGATTAGACAAAAATTCTATCACATGTGTTTTCTTTTCATGTTATTTTAATAATAGTGTAAAAAACTAAATTAGATTTATACGAGTCTTATTTTAATCGACTGCCTCTGTGGCGCAGTTGTATTGGGTACGCGGTACGACTGCTCTGCTGAGGTCTAGGGTTCGATCCCTGGGTCGGGTAAAAATGATATTGGGTTTTTCTATCACGAAATGCTCAGTATCAGCCCAGAGTCTGGAATTATATCAGGTGTGGCGATAGGCTTCCTCTACCACATCATGAGACGGAAATAAGTAACGGCGCAATGTGGGTGTACTGTTACATTTCTGTCTACCCCTTCGAGGATTACAGGCGTGTATGTAATTTTTAAAACAACTAAGTTTCATACAACCTATCAGCCTCATTTCACTCCTTTAGAGGTATCCTTTTTTTGTCAAATATGATTAGATATTGGGCTGCTTTTGCTGAGTAGTAATATATCATATTCTGACCAATTTGATAAATGAAGTTTATATCATTCGCTTAATCTATGATGATTTGTGTGTGGATCACCCTAAACACGGTGAGAATCCACGGTCAGCCAGTCTATTTCCAGTTAGGTCAGACTGGCATAATTCTGGCGTCTGTCGAATAAGGCGTCTCATTATATCTGGACTGCAGTGGATAATGTCCATCAGATCGGCCACTCGTGAATATCAGTAGTCGGATGTAAGGTTATTAAAAAGTCAATACAAATAATTTCATATAGTTTAATATTGCTAAGTCTAAAACAGAAATAAAAAAGCATTTTATACTAAAAGTCATAGTGTAAATTGCAAATAAACACTGCATTCATTCAGTTCATTACACATTTTGTTAAAATATAACACATAAAAAAAATATTACATGAAATGTGTACTAAGACGTATGTATATAGTATTCATTGTTTATATCAGTCCCGAGACTCCCAGGGGTAAATATATTCAAATTTATAAATAAAACGAAATATAACGAACACCAGTCTAAACTCTCTTACTTTTAGTAATCACTAAATACATAAATGTAAGTAAAGACAGCACTAATATTATGTCCAGGGGGCTTAGGATATCGTCGGGGATAATGCAAATCCGCGTATCTAGCATTGGATAATTCCGCGTATCTAACAAATGTAGCCAATTTTGAATTTTACGGGCAATTCACATAAAATCCCGATTGGCACCCACCTCTTTGACAATATTACTCATTCGACCAATAAAGAGCAAGAAATTGCCTAAAAACAATACTGCGTATCTACAGTCGGCGATTCAATACTGCGTATCTACAGTCGGCGATTCAATACCGCGAATGTCATCACCTGTCATCGGGAGCGTATTTATTGTTAATTTTGTTATTAAAGTCAGATTATTAAAGTTAGATGTCGTAATGATTATTTTTAACATAAAGTTTTTATGTTAAAATTAATCATTACGACATCAGGTAAGTATTAATTCAATGTTAATTAAGTATTTTTTCTGTTAAACAGCTAGATAGCTGAAGAACTATGCTACTATTATTTTTAAATAAATAATTGAAATGTATAAGAGTACTTAATTTGTTGAAATAAAACTAATTTAAACGGATTTTATCGCGGTTTTTTATTTTAATTATGGTCCCGACGTTTCGAAAGCTTTTCAGCCTTCGTGGTCACGGGCTGGACTGAGGTGTAGGTTGTCCAGAAAAGTTAATGTTACAGTGTCTACCTTCAGTTTACAATTATTAATATGGTTTAATGTTTGGTCCGATCTACGCAGAAAGAGCTCACAGTGTCTTGAGGTCTGGCAATTGGTCTTTTGGGTTCCGATTTAATTAAATGTATAATCGGATCCCAGGCTTGTGCTAGCTTCCAACCATTTTCTCTATTGAAATTTTGATGTTTTTTAATTTCAATAGCCTCACGAATCATCCTAGGTAGGAATAGGTGTTCTTTAGCAAGGATTTGTGGTTTGTCAAATCTAAGATAATGTTTGGAGCCTTCCTCAGAATGTTCAGCAACTGCAGACTTCGTAGAGCGTCGGTGTTTAACATCAGCTATGTGTTCTTTTATGCAGGTCCCTATGTTTCTTTTGGTTTGACCGATATAGGAGAGGCCACAGTCACAGTCGATTTTGTATACTCCCTGTTCCTGTAGAGGTATATGGCACTTGACAGGTGGTAAAAATTAACTAATCTTCTTGGGCGGCTTGAAGTAAGTTTTAATTGAAGCACGCTTCAGTATGTAGCCAATCTTGTCTGTGACTCCTCTTACAAAAGGTAACACAACAGATACACGTTCAACTGTGGCTGGTTTCACTCGGTTTCTGTGACGACGGCGTGGAATTTGGAGCTTGTTGTCTCGCAGTACTTGCTTGACATGTTGCAGCTCGGCAGCCAGATGTTCCTCGTCACAGATTCCTTGTGCTCTCTGAAACAAAGATTTACCCACGGTAGCTAACTGTTTTGGATGGTGGTGAGATTCACCATTCAGGTATTTATCTGTATGGGTCATTTTCCTGTATACAGTATGGCCTAAAGACTGATCAGGATTACGAATAACAAAAACAACTAAGAAAGGAAGAGATTTATTTTGTTCTATCTCCACAGTGAATCGTATTTTATTGTTGATGGAGTTAAGATGATCTAAAAATGCAGATACTTTGTCAGATGGTAAAATTGTGAATGTATCATCTACGTACCGTATGTAAAACCTGGGAGTGACGGGGGCTGTGCTTAGGGCTGTCTCCTCGAAGTCCTCCATGAAAATATCGGCGACTACTGGAGACACAGGTGAACCCATAGCTACTCCATCCACTTGTACATAAAATTGATTCATAAAATTCATTCCACGAAGGCTGAAAAGCTTTCGAAACGTCGGGACCATAATTAAAATAAAAAACCGCGATAAAATCCGTTTAAATTAGTTTTATTTCAATGAGTAACATTCGCGTAAACGTAAGAAATCATTACTTAATTTGTTTTAAATGACTAAGTCATACAGTTTATTTTTGTTAGATAGCTGAAGAACCTGTTGTTTTGTTTATTAACTTAATAAGTTTTAAACTTGTCATACGTACTGCCTATGCATAATAAATAAATAAATGAAAAGGCTGATATAGAGCGTAAGATTGATTAAAAAAACTGCTGCTGATATTACAGTATTTTCAATGTTTATCAAAGAGATTTTTAACTTTGATCTAAAAAGTTTTCTTGTAGGAATAGTGCTTGTCAAGATTAACCTTTTGATTTTGTATGTCATGCGTTGATTAGTAAATAATATTTTGTAATATTATTACTTGTTTGATTTCAAAACCGCGCAACTTACTATTATGTTCCATTTTGACAAGATAGTGGTTAAATCAAATCCGCGTAAGTGTCGTAGCGATTAAATTAATTAATTTAACGGATAATCTACATTAAGAATACATAGAACCCATCAATTATTACTCTCTATGTAAAAATGAGTCCAATTGCCCTTAAAATAAGAAAATTATAAAGTTTTAACCTTCCCCTGTAAAATTTGATCTAATGCAGATACGCGGAATTATCCAATGCTAGATACGCGGATTTGCACTATCCCCGACGATATGCAACACGAGCTATTTCGCGCGCGAGAGAGCTTTGACTAACTGACGACGACAAATATCTCGGGTAAAAGTGTAGTACAGTAATACCCCGACTTACGTTACCCCGTTTTACGCGAATTCGGAGATACGCGGTTTTTATTTTTGATGGCCGCGTGCATCAGCTCTCCCACTCTGCCCTCTTAGTGTCCTGTTTACGACAGGTTCGAACGTGTTCCGTGTGGAATTGTTTTACGTACGTTGCGTTTTATTGATAATCTCAAATTATGTCATACAAAAAAACAAAAAATGTGTCATTTGAACCTAACAAGAAAAGAAAAACACTGTCTTTTGAGCGTAAACTGAATATTACCGAAGACTTCTAGGCAAAAATAAAAATTTGTGATATGGCAAAGAAAATTGACCTACCGAAATCGACAGTCCGAACGGTTATAAATGGTAAAGAAAAAAATATAGAAGCTGTGAAAGACTCGATTGTTGAATTCAAGCATCATTCGTTCGTCTAAATTATTATTTTCTTTAGAAAATTTTTTGTGGAACAGTTTGCCGGCGCACGTGATCCCTCCTTCCTATAATATCGGGTCCTTTAAACGGAGTGTGAAGAAGCAGTTAGGCAGGCCGGCATGATCGTGCCGACCAACGATAGACACACTGTTTGTCGTTGGTCGACACTATTCCTGGATTGCGCTACACTTACCATCAGGTGTGGCGTAGTCATTTTGCCGAGCCAGGATAAAAAAAAAAAAAAAAAAAAAAGACTCTGGTCCCGATTAATCACACTTTATATGTATTTACATGCAAAGTTGTACCACGACTTACGCGAATTCGACTTACACGGTTATCGCTCGGTCCCACCTATCGCGTAAGTCCGGGGTATTACTGTATTCAATAAAATTACGTCATGTTACGGTTCGCAGACGAAATACCAGAGATTGAAAGTGTTTTCTCTACATTTCAGATAACGAGTCCAGTATTCTATGCAACCATGTTAGCTTCGATAAACATATGGAAATAACCAGATAAAACTGACTTTTCAACTTAAAACCAGTCGAAAAATTATCTCACGTTGCATAATATGCCAAGCCCCCAGATGTCTTCACTGTCATTCAAGAAAATAATTTTTAATACGTCAAGATAAATAATGCCAATGTCAAACAAACAATTTAAGTATAATATACCTTTACATAATCATTGATAACAAGAAAAATACAAATATTCTCATCTATATAAGTTTATAGCATGATTGCACGGCCGGCGACAGATAAATCTCTGTTCTGTACAAACAACTGGATAAAATTTAAATATAGGAACATGTTAAATTCAAAATTTCATCTCATTACATGTGGTTTATCGATGGTATCAACTTCGAACCACGGTTTGAGATAAATTAAAACGTCCCCTGGAAGACTATAGTATAGAAAAATTAGTTTATGCAAATATATTTCATTATGTTAATTTAAATAATCACAATGCGACTCCTTTGTTAATTCTAGTCAGTTCCATGTCAGCCACAAGAAGGATCTCATCCCATTTGTGTGATGGAGTGTGAGGTGGGGTTGTGATACCAAGTTTCAGTTCTTTGGTGGAAACTGGAGTTGTGAACTCCAGCTTCCTTTTAGACTTGCCTGCAAACACATGAAATGTAGGAGTCCTCTGTTGGCTGTCTAATGTAGAGAGTGGCGTGATAGGGGAAGGCGTTGAAAGCACTAACATGTCTGCATTCTTCATCTTAAACGGCCCCACATATTTAAATACAGGTTTCTTTAATATTAAATTACCAGATACTTTTTCTATGAGACCAATGGAAATAAATACGTTAGCAATATCATAAAGACGTCTCACTTTAGACTTGTGTTGCCGGTCCTGCTGCTCGGGGGACAAAACCGTTTTGTTCTTACTTGATGTATCAATGAGTACTCTCACAGCCATTTCTAAATTTATAAGAGTGTTCTGTGGACAAAATATTTAATTGTATTAATTTTAATATTTTTTGGCTAATAATACAAAACTCATTGGTCTAGTGGCAGGGTACTGAGGCAGTGAACTGTGAGATCCTGGTTTTAATCCCCAAGGTGGGCATTTGTTTTTAAGTTATTGATTTGAAAAAACACATGCTTTGCCTAGGGTTGGAATTCATATCCTGTATGGTGATAGGCTCATCCTTAGCACATAATGGGACAGAAATTGGCCAGCCTGAAGTCGGTCATGAACTGCATCACAGCTATTATTTTTAAAGACCAAAGGATTGTGTGATGTTGAAGGCAGGCGAAGTGACTATTTCTGTTTGGTCAAGTTATTATGCATGTGTTGCAACAACTAAAGATAATAATATTTAAAACACACTCACAGGTGGTTCCACTAAGAACAGCATGAGAAATCTCTGAGCCAGAACACCCAATGCTTTGTGCTTAGGAGTAGGAGGCTTTGGAGCTCTTCCACGAAGAGCATCAGATAACCGCATATTCTCTCCTTGTTTTTTCAGCATCTTTAAAAATGAATTTAACCGAGCACCACCTCGCCAAAGGTATGTGTTCTTCCTCTTATGAACAGCACACTGCATAGCTTCTAATATGTTTATTATGTCATACATCCTGCGCTTTTCCACTCCAAGCCGGGCTGCAGTGCTGTCTAGTTGTATTTCCACAGAGCCATTGCCATGCAATGGATACAGCTGAAGAAATCTGCTCAGAAAAATTACATTATTTACTGCAGCACTAACAGAAATATTTATTCTTTGATAAAAATTAGTTTACCTGTCACATAGTATTTGAAGCGACTTCTCTTTTCTGTGAACTGCACTGGGTGGCGGCGTGGGGTATTGCAACGCGACATTGGTCAAAAGCTTAAGGTTGGCAGTAGGTGAGACATAGCTGGACGAATTGGTGACCTCAGTGAGTGCAAATCGTTTTGGAGTACAAGTAATGTTACCATCTTCATACATCCTGCGATAACATTATGCAAAAATCTTGGTCACAAAATATTCGCGTACTTTTTGACACAAACACAAAATCTAGTTGGCTTTTTATAAGTTACAATTCAAACTCATTTGTAATACATTTGATAAACATGTGTTTGTAATCACGTTTATTTTAAAAAAATATTTATTAAATTAGATAAATATGTTCCATGAAAAACGTAACCTCACAATAAACAATTTTGACAGAAGAAATTTGCGCGCGAGGCTCGAACCAAAAGTGTATTCCATGTCCGCATAATTAAATTTTTATGCATGCAGCACTATTTTATAATAAAAAATCGACTCGAATAATATTGCATTTGTTTTCATAAAAACATTGAAATTAAGTATTAATATAATACCGTAAAACCGTGTTTATGATAAAAAAAATCTTTGTGTAATAACTTTTTTTAAATAAAATATTGAATATTTTTTATTTTTATCTTTTATACGAAAAAAACTATTTCCGGTTAACAAATGTGCGTACATTTCTTAAACGTTTTTAAAAGAGATTTATAATAAAAAAAAAAACAATGAAATTAGATTTTAAAATTGTATTATGCAAATTATTGTAATTAAAAACATAAATTGAAATTTTAATCTTACTTAAACTTTAATTATTTAATTTTATATTGGCCGGAAGTTATCATGTTTCTCTATGTTTCTTTTTTTTTATTTGCTTCATGTCATGGCTGGCATGAAGCTTGATTGCTTTTCTTGCGAAAGTGAGCTTGGTTTTCTTTCGAAGTGGTTATATCCGTCACTGTTTTAACTTTTATTTATGTTTTGCTGAAGAATATTTTTTAGTGTTTGGTTAGCAATATACAAGGCGACGTGATGTCGCCTTAAAACCATGATTCTATTCTAATAGAGAGAGAGAAGTTTGTTTCACATACAAAATGAACGACGGCGACTGGATATGTAGCGATGCAAACTGTGGCAATATCAACTTCGCGCGGAGAGTTTCGTGTTACCGCTGTAATAAAGAGCGGCCTGATGGTGGAAAGCCGTCTAAAAAGAAACTCGGGACAGAGATCGGCAAGTCTGCAGCGGACAAATCTAGAGGATTATTCAATGCGGACGATTGGCAGTGCAACAAATGTGCAAATGTGAATTGGGCCCGTCGGCAAACGTGCAATGTGTGCAATGCGCCAAAATTTGGTGAAGTGCGTGTTTATGAGAATAGTTTTTGGATGAGTTATGTTTGTTTGGATGGTGGTCATGTTATTTTGTTGTAGGTGGAAGCGCGCACGGGGTACGGCGGCGGATATAACGAGCGTGGTGTGGTGGAATACCGCCGTCGGGAGCCTTCCTCCGATGATGAGTATGACGAGTTTGGGCGAAAGAAACGCAAGCACAAGGCTGATTCGCAAGAGAAGGTATGTAACCGTTGGGTACCTCTTTACTTACCTATAAAAAATATAAGATATGCCATTCGTAATATTTTGTCATCTAAATCGTCATTTAAACAAATGAAAATTAATATTTTGTTAGAATATATTTTTCTAAAGGAAATATTATAATTGTTTCATTGGGTCAAAGTTTTAAATTAAATGTTTAAAATATTAATGTACTAACATAAATATTACATGTTCACAAAACATATATATGCCGATATATCTTAGGTAAGAAAAAAATACACTTTGGGAAAATAAGCAGCCTAGCTATGGCTGCCTTTGTATATTAATCATAAGAAACATGATAACAGACTTTGAAACTGAGAAGAGTTGATGTTATATTATGAATAGTACTGCAATATGTTGTTGAAGCACATCATTATTAAAGTGGAGATAATTTTTCCTGCCTTCAGGTTGGCATCACTGAAGGAGCAGTATTCAAAAATTTGGCATCAACAATGCTGCAGAAGGAATCAAATATGGATCTAATTATGTCTGTCACTCCAAACATCCCACTTCCAAATAATGAAAAAAAAACAAATGGCAGCCTTAGCGATAGCTCTATCTGTGAACTCCCGCTAAATAAAAGTGCAATTAAAAAGAATCAGCAACAAAATCAACCTTATTATAAACAGGAACACACATTGGCTACTCACAAATCGAATGGTCTTCAGTCACGTAAGAGATTTGTAAGTACAGGTAACAGAGACTATACTAGATCATTAGGAAATGAAAGTGGATCAAAACGAAGCAAACTAAACTGTGCTGAATCATCTGGAGTGAAACCTTATAACCCAGTTATGGAGAATAGAGTAACTTCTACAAATAATGATAATGTTGTGTATACATTCACGGGCCCCACTCCAGCTGAAGATTTTAAGGTTATGTATACTGTGGAGGAAAGAGTGAGAGCAGCTGCTTATGCTATAGCTTACAACAATTGCAAAATCAGTACTGAGAGGTTTGAGGCCATTTATGACAAGCCAGCACCAGATTTTAAAACTATATTTGCATGGAGGCAAAGGTTAATGTTGACAGGTTGCTTGGTAGACTCTCATTTAGAAGTGAAAAAAGAAGGAGATGAAAAGTCACTACATCAGAAAGAATTAACACCTCCTCCAGTAACTAATTCTGATAATAGACTGGCTGTTAAAAAAATGCCCAACCCTGATGAAATACCAATACCATCAGACAGTGATAATGAAACTTTAAATTCAAGTCAGATTAAAACCAAAGCCTTGCTTCCAACAATACAACGAACAGTCAGTGCAGAAACTTTGCTTATTAGTGGATTGGAGAGAGACCAAGGTGCTGCTGCTAGCTCTGTGAGTACAGTTGACGACAGAGCATCACTGAGAGACGGCAGAAGCCATTCCCGCTCAAGCCAGCAAAGAACAAGGTCGAGTTCTAGAACAAGTCAAGATTCTAACTATCCCGACAGTGATTTTGAAAAACTCGAGAAAAAACACAACTTTAGAAGTAAATCTAGTACTAAATCAAGTCAGCTTGCTAGGCTGTCCAATAATGACTCAGATTCTGATTCAATATCGTACCACAGTGAAGACGAAAATTTCTTATCAAGAGTATATGGAAAAGGTAAAAAGACGGGAGATAAGATGAAAAAACTAGATATAGCTAATGTATTAAAAATTAACAATCCGACATCCAATGATCAATGTTTTCAAGGATATACTACAATGAAACCAGCAGAACAATCTCCATTAGTTACTGGTAATATTTACAGGAGTTTGCAAAACATGAATCCTAAACCTCAAGACAACACATTATTAGATACAGATGGCTGCTCATCTGAATATGTACCAACAAGAGTAGGAACTTTTACCAAGAATAATTATCAAGAGTTCAAAGATAATGTTCGAAAGAAAGGCTTCTGGGCTAAGGGTAATGGGACTGCTATTAGAAGAAACTTTAGCAATTTCTCAAACAAAAGTATTCCTTTTCCTTTAGCCACAAATGTGGCGAATACGCCAGTCAAAACAGTTCAAATACAAAATAATCCAAATCCATGTTCTAATATTCCTGCTAAGAAACCTGTGAAAGAAATACCCCCTCCGCTTTATCCTGTTATTGCAGCAAAGGCATATAAATGTGTACCTCAAACTAAACCTGATAATGTTGTTGACTTCACTAAAGATGATTTGGATAATTTCAATACTACAGATAACTATTTACCTTTTGATAAACCATTAACATCCACCCCACAACCCAATCCACCTATAATAAAATCTACTGAAAATACAGATCGCGTCTTTGCAGTTGTCCAAACAAATTCTGCACAGAAAAACAAAAGTATCATGGATATTTTTGATACAAGTGAAACAGTTCAGAATAGTTCAGAATGTAATAATGATCTAGAAAAGTATGATAATGTTAGAAGAATGTATGAAACTGCATGGGATGACGATGATGATGCTTTATATAAAAATACAGATACATTAGAAACATTCACTTCTAATCGTGTGGCCTCTCCATTGAGCGTAAATTCAGCTCGAACACAAAGTCCTACTTCAAATATGTTGTATGCTACTGAGAAAGAATCTCAATTGTCACCAAAAGATACAAACTTGGTTAACACTTTTAAAGAAAAACAAGAAGTGTTGTTAGGTTTATTAAAAGATCTTCAAGATAATAAAGGCAAAGATATTTGTGATTTGATTTTGCCATTAAAACAGACTGAGGCATTACCATGTTCACAACAGCCTGTTAATAATACAAGTTTTCAAGAGATTTCTATACCAGAAATCAGTAAAATAAGTCTTCCACCAGAGCCATCTCCTATAGATAGAACTGAGAAAATAATATGTGCTTCAGAGACACAAAATAATTCAAATTACAATACCATAAGTCCATCAAAACGGGTGCAAGTCATTGAGTGCATTACAATTTTACCAAGTCAAAATTACAATGTATCAATACCCACAGTGAATGAACAGAGCCAACAAGACTTTAACACCATTGAAACTCTCTTGACTGACATCCCACACAATTATGATAATAAAATTGCATCGCCCGAAAAGCCTAAAGAGCAAGTTCCTCCGGCACCCCAAGTGGATTTAACTAATCTTTTGGCCGGAATCAACACCAACACCCTTATGTTAGCACTACAAAATTTGCAACAGTTGACAAAGAACACCTCTGCTGATATGAGTTCATCCAATGAAGAAGAAAATGCTGTGCAGAAAAATTCAGAAGAAGATGTGCAACCAGTAGAGACTATTAATCTCACAAATGATGAAGAATGGGAGAAAGAATCTAACAGAGATGGCAGCATAGAGAGGGAGTTAGAAAAATTAGATGGTGACAACAATGTCACACCTTTTTTAAGTGATATTTTTGATCCTGGCCCAGTGGTAATACCGCCCAACGTAGCAAAAAAACTGAACATAAATATTAACAAAACTGAAGAAGACAGCACAGACAAACATAAGCCTCACATAAACGATAATGCTCCTGTTATAGGGAATTTTAAAAGTTTCGCTTTGCCTAAACCCATTATGTTGAATAGGCTCAAACTAACCGTTAAAACAAAAGAAACAGACAAAAGCTCCCAAAGAGTTGAAGGCAAGGCGAATCGGACGAAGAAAAAGGTTGGTATCTACACGTCATTGAAACTATTCTGCAGTTTTTTTATTTATTTTCTCTATAAAAACGCATGTGTTGTTTCAGAGTACACCGTCGGCAGCATCCGGCGAGGGGGGCGACCAAGAAGAAGACGAAGAAGAGGAATCTGGTGACGATGCTGACCTCTCCAAATATGATTTATGGGGCAGTGAAGAAGACCAGGGAAACTCATCTAAAACGGGTCAGTTATAAGAGATTTTTGATAAAGAGAGAATATAGATTAAATTCTACAAGTACATTTTAAATAAGTCATTTAAATACAATTAATGCAACAAATATTTTTTTTCAGACAAAGAAGATAAAGGAGGCGAACCTTCGAAAGATTCAGGCTTGCAGGGTAGTGATAAAAACGGAAAAACGGCTTCTCCTGACTCAAAGAGTAAACGAAGGTAATTTTAAAATATATCTCAATATAATTAATAATGGTACTAAAATTATAACAAGGCAATATGCCAATATGCTATTTTTTATTGTCGTTCTTTCTCTCCATGTTCAATTTATATTTTACGTCTAAGATATTTAGACTTATAAAAATATTCGGTATGGATGAATTATTATAATACTCTGACATGATATGTAATTTGTTCAGGTCAAGGAGTTCGTCGTCTTCGTCGAGTTCATCATCGAGTTCAAGCTCTAGTCATAGTTCCACACAGACACCTAAAAATAAGTAAGTATTTTGTAAAAAAAATTGTTTGGGATATTCGTCGCAAGCAGAAACATTCGGCTCTCTAAAATCTATTTTGTTGATATAAAATATTATTTAATGTCTGTGGTTTTTGCCATACGCGAGGGACTTAACTATATATATTCCCTTTGAAATTGTATTTATTTACTTGAAGAAATACACATAGTGGTGGTTCCAAAGTGGTGGCACTGTACTTACGATCAGGTGCAGTGTACTCACTTCTACTTAGAATCTTAAAAATCTGTACGAAATTCATTATTTAAAAACATTTAATTAGTTGGATGACTTGAATCGGTTGGCCACAGATTCGACGATTTTAATTTGAACAGCGAGCGCGAGCTATCACCCAAAGGCCGCAAGTCGAAGTCCCGGTCTCGGTCGCGGTCGCCGCGCGCCCGCTCGGCCGGACCCGCGCGCCGCAAGTCCAGGGACAGCCGCTCTGCTGGAGAATCCAGGTTCGTTTGTACTTCAACTCACATATTTATAAAAAAAATGTGGATTTTTTTTCTGAATAAATTTGATTTTCTCAACTATTTGGTGGACACCATTGGGTAACTGATGAAATACTTATTATGAATATACCTTTGTATTTTCCACATCATACTATTCCTTTCTTTTTTCTAATAACTATTAGTGACCATTTATATTAAGGTCAATTTAAAAAAAAAACTAAAGATAAAAATATAACTTGGACTTTTCGTAACCTTTAACAAATTATTATTGGCAACAATAAGTTGGAAACACAGATCATGGATAATATGGTGGATAATATAGTAGATATTATAATATACATACATCGATCTGTACAGAAGCCAAGCGTGCCAATTTTTATAACTTAGACTGACGTCATCCCGGCTCACACGGACATGATAGTGCGCGTTAGCTGCTTTGGATAAATGTTGCGCTTCATTCTAGTATCCATGAAAAGTACATAATATTATCTGTGGTACATGATTCATATCAGTAATCATGAGATTATTCATCTGTCTTCATTAGCTACAAAAAAAAACATTTTTTGCAGGAGTCATGACTCGTCACGCGATAAGGAGCGGTCCCGCGACCGTGAGCGACGCGACAAGTCGCGTGGCAGCCGAGAGGATCGTAAAGAGCGTCGGTACAGCCGTGACGGCAACCACTATGGGGGACGCGGCCGGCACCGCTAAACTGTAATTAATATTCAATCCATACAATGTATTTTGAGTCACACAGATTGCCGTAAATAAATAACACCCACTGGCACAGATGTACAGATCCCATAAATATAATTGTGTGGTATAGTATGGATCGAGTTCCAGGATCAGCCAGTGTATATCCAGTTCTCCTGAGGGGCTTGCGACATAACTTGATGGTTGGTTGCGGCGGGTATAGAGGTACATCCTTGTATCCCTGTGCCTGCATCGGTCATCCGCGTGTCCTGTCGCAGACCCCTCGATTTGCTTTTTCCCTCTTCGGAAAGGCATTAATATAGGCCGGCATGATTCTGATGACCACCGATGAAGTCATTGTTTGTCGGTGGTCTCTAGTTTTTGGACTGCACTACGTTTACGATCTGGTGTAGGGCAGTCACTTTGCCGTGCTCGAATGGAAACTAGAAAGCACCGACCGTTATTTGTATGTGCTGAAATTATGTTACATTATGCCGTCGGCACAAAAAACGTTTGCTTGACGTATTAGAGAGAGACATGAGAGCCAATGGTCTTACTACAGAGGATGCTCATGATCGGGCGAAGTATTCTTAGTAGGAAGACGGACCCTGGCACTAGCCGGGATAACACCACGTAGAAAGAAAGAAAGATTAAGTAAGGATGTGCGGTGTCTTTTTGTGTCATGGCGTGCGCCACTGTATGTTGAGGTTGTCTATGGTAGGTCTTGGTTGTCTATTTTTATTCTTATGGTCCCTTCATACTGGACGGAGCAGACATCGCCGATGTTCTAAGCATTTTTTTTTATTTGCCCATACAAAAGTTTGAAAATAGAATGGCGGCTGATGTTCCGTCACATTTCTGCCTAGTACGACGGGACCCGATGACTACTATGACTATGTTAATGCCGTATCTTGAATTTGATATCAGGTTTTATGAAAGAAAACATACATCTCAAAGAAAAATCTTTGATAGATAAGATATAAATAAAGCTTTGTGAAAATATAATTAAAGTATGGATGTATTATTAACATGGTTTATAATAAGAATGTAATTTTAGTTTTCCAGTAATTATATGCATAGGGGAGAAAGGAGGTTCGGTATAATTATTTTACTTCAGTTAGAGCAAAGTTTTTAAAGTTACTAGTGAAGGTAGAGAAAACTTGTAAATCTTATTACACTTGGATTTTTAATGCCAGTACGTTTTTTTTACCTTTAGCGGTAACCATTTTCGATAAGATACTTGTCTCACTGGTGACAAGTAGCGAGGAGCGAGTAACGCTTTGCGAGTGTTTTTTTTTCAATAAGTGTGATGAGAACATGAGTTATGTACAGTCAGCGATCAACACTACTATAATATTAGCAGTATTCTTATATACAGGGTTATTTTTAAAACACTGACAACCTCGCAGGACTAGATTCCTAAGGTCATTTGCTACTACTTTTGTTCTACGACTTTTCATAATTTGTTATTTTATTCTCATACAAAAATAATTATGAATTTAATTTCCGTCTTGAATTTTACCTACGCGCAGATTACGTAATACACGCGGGCGCGCGCGTCAGTTCAATGACCGGCCGCGCCGTCTCGATCGATAATACCTACACGTAGACGTACGAACTTAAACACTACATAACAAAAAATCATTTTTGAAGTTATACTTCTTTAGGCGCGTTATGAAAAAATGATGAGAGTGAAATTTTAAGATGCGCGCGCACCTGTGACACAAAAAATTAACAGTATGAAGTTAGGCGCGTTAAGAAAAAATGATGAGAGTGAAAGTAGCCGTAATTAATAAACAAATGACGATTTGGACAAAGAAAAACTCTTTAGGTTTTTTGTACAAAATAACATTTTTTTTATTCTTTCATCTTCAGGAATTTATACACGACGAATGCATGATTCTGGTGACCACCGATAAACACATTGTTTGTCGATGGTCGCTGGTTTTTTTGTACTGCACTCCGCTTATCATCACGTGTAGTGCAGTCAGTTTGCCGTGCTCGAATAAATAATAAATAGAGTCTGATCGCAACCTGTTACAATGCAGTCGATTAAAAATGTTTTTTTTTTGTGTTGACGCTTGCTGTAAGCCTGACTCGAGTCGGCTGTATACAGCTTCACCGGACTTTCGGCGCTCTCAACCCTTAATTAAAAATGGTTGTATGTAACGAATTAACTTAAAAACTACTGGACCGATTTGAAAAATTCTTCCACCATTAGAATCCTACATTATCCCTGATAAACATAGGCTACTTTTTATGCCGGAAAGAGCAGATCACGCGTGCGGAGCCGCGAGGAAAAGCTAGTCTATACTAATATTATAAAGCTGAAGAGTTTTTTTGTTTGTTTGAACGCGCTAATCTCAGGAACTACTGTTTCGAATTGAAAAATTATTTTGTGTTGGATAGTCCATTTATCGAGGAAGGCTTTAGGCTATATAACATTACGCTGCGACCATCAGGAGCGAAGCATCAGTGAAAAATGTTACAAAAACGGGGAAAATTATTCATATTTGAAGGCTTCCGTTGCGTGCGCTGGGTACACGGTTCAAGCTACCCAAAAAATATGTATGAAATTTGTGATATGACTGCCTTGGTTGCCCAGTTGTATTGTGTACGGCTTTGTTGAGGTTTCGGGTTCGATCCCCGGGTACTTTTTATCCCGGAAAAAGAATATCACGCGGGCGGAGCCGCGAGGAAAAGCTCGTATCTCTATTAAAGTTGTCATTACACCAATTAATTGAAAATTGGGTAGGTAGACATAACAATTTTTTTTTCTTATGTATTGAGTTATGTCCAATCTCGTAGAACAAAAGTTGTTCCTTATGGGGTCAGCTATATGGCCCTGCGAGGTTGTCAGTGTTTTAAAAATAACCCTGTATATCTTTTATTGACATGTTTTTTTTTTGTACGCTTTTAGAACGAAAAAAATATTGGATCGCCACTCGTTTACTTGTCGCCGTCGGCTCGGCGCAGGTCTGTGGGACAAGTACCTATATTTGAGTACCTCTTTTCTGTAATCCCCTTATATTCAAAGCCTGTATATATGCCAATTGCACTTTCTTAGAATTAAATGAGGTGTACATGAGTTTAGGAATTAGTTTGATTAACAACTTATATTTTCATGTGTGCTGCTTCTGTGTTACTACGAATATAAAATGTGATTGTATATATATGTGTTGTAGGATTTATCGCAGATGACCAACAAAATTGAACACGAACTTGACGATTTCGTTTTGGACAAAAAAATGTGTTTTTATTTTGTTGATTTGGCTGTGTTCATTTATAAACTATACGTCAATATATATGTTTGTAGCATACAAATCAAATATTTACAAGCACACTACCCATAGACGTGTATAAATGGGTCAATATATGAAGAAAAAGTTTCAATAATACATAGTAAACGAAAAAACATTTAAAAAATATTTAGAACACATTCGTGTAATAACTTCCTCCATGGTCTGTGCTTTCTCGATACTTGGACGTGGTGGCGCGTTTTTTTTATAGCATAGGCCGGCAAACTATCCAGTAGTTCACCTGATGGTAAGTGATCACCACCGCTCACAAATCAGACAAATCATGAATGCGTTCCCGACCATTAAGGGAAGGGATATTTTAAGGGTTTTGGAAGGGGGATTTAAGCCTCAGTATAATTGACTGTCTGGCGAAATGTTTGGTCATTATTGATTATCTGAGATAGTCCCCAGAATACACATAATACATAGTAACATAAAAACATTGTTTTACAGAACGAACCGTAGTAGCAGACAACATGCCTTTTAGTATGATGTGCATTCTAGGCGTTATAAATATATAGTTTTATTTATTACAGCAAGGAACACACATTTGGCTAAATATTGTATATTTGTATCAAAAATGTAGAAAGGTTTATTTTTTATATTATGCTGCTTTTAATAGCGTATTTGTAGTTTTTTCATGTCGAAGTACGAGTGTGTTACGTTATAATGATTGATGTGTGAGGAAATGTTAAATCGTTTCAACTATACGATTCTTCATATAAGACGGCGAAATACAAAATCACGAAGGACAGAGCGTTTGTGAAATTGCTAGGTACTTTCTAAATTTGCTGTCTTTTGATACGTTGTCTGGCGGGTAAAATGTAATCGCACATTGTGACAAGCCCTTAGTATAGTACTAAATGAGAACATAGTTCATATCAAGAGATGTCGTCATAGTTTTTCCTATTAATTTCTTATATCGTTAAGCTAATAGCTTATAGACAGGTCTATGTTTGAAATTGATCGTCCCCCATAAAAGTTGTAATTACTTTAGTAACTAGTTGATATAAACCATTGGAGTTATTCCACGATTTATAATAAGGTTGAACATGTTTTAGTCCTGATTTTCTTATATGTTTAGCGGGAATCTGGAGTAGTAATTCAATGAGTAATTCTGTCATTGCTGTTTACATACTTTATTTCCATCCGTTCTAACATTGCTAAGCCTTCTATAGTGTGATAAATACATGGATTATTTGTAAATATTAATGTTATATAAATGTGCTGCTAAGTGAAACGATAAATTCGATTTCATATTTTAGGCAAGTACAGTGCGAATAAGGCACTGACAAGACACTTATTATTCGTGTTTAGTGATAAAACTATAATCTAAGCTAAGATTGTACGGTAAACATTTACCATTAAAACACTAGAAAATAATAAACTCTTTAATTTCAATTCCTGTCGAACGTTTATGTATTTTCGCATATTTGTGTATATGTATAAAAGCTGCATATTTATGCAATAAGATTAAGTAATGAACATTTCTGCAAACTAGTTCGGCTTCTGCGGTTGATCTGCAATTATAGTGCTTAATTAATAAAGTGGGTAATTAAATTTACAGCAAGATTCATTAATAGTTTAAACGTACCTCCTTCGAGACAGCGACATTCCTGAGGAAACAGATAAATATAATAAATTAAATAATGATTTCTTATGTTTACGCGAATGTTACACATTAATATAAAACTCATTTAAACCGATTTTATAAAGCTTTTCAGCCTTTGTGACCGCGAAGGCTGAAAACGTCGGGACCAAAATTAAATAAAAAACTGCGATAAAATCCGTTTGAATTAGTTTTATTTCAATAATAAATGAACATTATTTTTATGCATTCATTGGCTGAGGCATTGTTCGAAGATATGTGAACTCTACCAACCCGCATTAGGCCAGCGTGGTGGACTAAGGCGTAACCCCTCTCATTCAGGAGGAGGCCCGTGCCCGGCAGTGGGAAAAGTATAATACAGGGCTAGTAAAAAAAAAACATTGGCTGATTTATGGGGATCTGGCAATTTTCCCGCCTGTTGTTAATAGAGAAGTTTGGAGTAACCTCAAGACCTCCAGATGCACCACTTAATATTATATTCTTTGAACTCGCCATTCCTGAGTAAGATAAAGATGGGCAAAGTGGATTGTATTAAGTTTCTGAGTGGTAGAGCCACGCTGTAGACAGTTTTGTCTACAGCATGAATGGGCTGGCTCGACCGGGTCGTTACCACTGTCTCGCAGAAAACCGACGTAAAGTAGCAGCTTGCTGCTGCGTTTCGTACGGTGAGTGGGATAACAGGAGGCCCAAATCCCCTCCCCTTCCCAATCCCTAATTGTCCCTTTCCTTTAAGGTCGGAAACGCGTCCATGATCTTCTGGTGATGGGCGTACATGGGCGTTCGAGATCACGTACCATCAGGTGACCCACTTGCTCGTTTGCCGGCCATGTCATATAAAAAAAAAATAAGTGTGCGTCTCGGGACGCTCGACAGAAGTGATAACTTAAACTAATGTGGGTTAAAGTGAGAGCGAAGGAGCCTGCCTACTACTGCCGCATGCGTGAGCGAAAGGGAAGCCAGAGTGGCGCCGTAACGCGTTACGTTACGAAGTCCGGTCAAAGTCATGTCAAAGCCCTGTCAAACTTCTGTCAAAGTCCGGTCAAAGTCCTGTCAAAGTCCTGTCAAAGTCCGGTCAAAGTCCAGTCAAAGTCCGGTCAAAGTCCGGTCGAAGTCCGGTCAAATACCAGTCAAAGTCCTGTCAAAATTCGGTCAAAGTCCAGTCAAAGCCCTGTCAAAGTCCGGTCAAATACCGGTCAAAGTCCTGCCAAAATCCGGTTAAAGTCCAGTCAAAGTAATGTCAGTCTTGTAAAAATCCGATCAAAGCCCGGTCAAAGTCCGGTCTAAGTCCGGTTAAAGTCCAGTCGAAATCCGGTCAAATACCGGTCAAAAACCTGTCAAAATCCGATCAAAGCCCGGTCAAAACCCTATCAAAGTCCGGTCGAAGTCCGGTTAAAGTCCAGTCGAAATCCGGTCAAATACCGGTCAAAAACCTGTCAAAGTCCGGTCAAAGTCCTGTCAAAGTTTATCAAAATCCGGTCAAAACCCTATCAAAGTCCGGTCGAAGTCCGGTTAAAGTCCAGTCGAAGTCCGGTCAAATACCGGTCAAAGTCCTGTCAAAATCCAGTCAAAGTCCGGTCAAATACCGGTCAAAGTCCTGCCAAAATGCGGTTAAAGTCCAGTCAAAGTCTTGTCAAAATCCGGTCGAAGCCCGGTCAAAGTCCTGTCAAAGTCCGGTTAAAGTCCGGATAAAAGTCCTGTCGAAGTTTTTCATAATCCGGTCAAAGCCCGGTCGAAGTCCGGTTAAAGTCCGGTCAAAGTCCGGTCGAAGTCCGGTTAAATACCGGTCGAAGTCCGGTCTAAGTCCGGCCAAAGACCTGTCAAAGACCGGTCATAGCCCGGTCAAAGTCCGGTTGAAGTCCGGTCAAAGTCCGGTTGAAGTCCGGTCCAAGCTGACTGGTCACTGTGTGACGCCACCTGGGACTTCGAAATAATCGATGTTCCAGGGAGGTCGGCTAACGCTGGCTGGTCGATGGACCGCTCGCGTTACGGAACGTTTCGGTTCACCCTCCCATAAGAAGTTATCACTTCAAAAAGTAAGTAAATAGAAAATGGCTCGAGATACAACTGTTAAAAAAGTGAATGGATATCCATAGTACATTATTCATACATAAGCTGATACCTGTATCGCCAAAGGGTTAAGTAGAGTTGCAATTAGTTCACTACAATTCACTGAGCTTATATTTATCTTAATGTGAGATAAATAATGATAAGATGTGAATGGAGACGAGCCTATAGTAGTCACATATTCCTATCCCGGGAAACACATCTGTGAGTTTTCGAAAAGTTAATAGACTTGGCATATAAAACTCACGCTTACCAACCAAACCAATTTGGAGCGTATTTTTGCAATTAATATTATAATTACTCACGGTTACTATGGGGATTTGCTTTGGCGTTTGTTTGGGCGGTTCAACCTTTTTAGCTGGCGATTTTGGAGTGCACAACTCTTCAACCGCGCCACCTTAAATATTTTGATGCAGGGTTATAATTTGTTAGTTACTGGGTACAAAAAAAAAAGTACATAATGGTAAAAAATCCGTACCTATGTACGGTGAAAGCTATAATATCGCCACAAGTCCTGAGCACCGATGGATAGTAATAGCGGGTGTAAACTTCGATTTAAGCTGATGATTTGATTTGTTGATCAATTCGATTGAAAGTCTGCTCAGATGGTTGAAATCGCATGATTTATTTTATTCATAATCGAATGACAGTATGTACCCGCTATATGAGACAATTAGGTACTAGCATCGGATGACGAACCAACCATATGAAGTGTAAGCACCGCGCTTTTTCATTTCGCCAAAAATGAAATACTGCGCAGGTAACGCTTGTGCTTGGCAAACCCCCTGGGGAGAACCGTATATATATATACTGGCTGATGTGTACGGTGGTCGCTATTCGGCCGGATACAAGTATCCTCCCACCAGCAAACTGGCTTTTTGGACTGCACTACACTTATCATCAGGTGTAGTGCAGTCAAATTCAAATTAAAATCATTTATTCTGTAAACTGGATCATAAATATCACTTTTACATGTCAATAGTTTTATACTAGATTACATTTATATATTTTTCTTTTATCGGCATTTCGTGGCTAGCCATGAGAAGAAATGCCGAAACAAACTCATGGGTAATGGCCTCTTTTAATAAGTCTCTGTGCCGTGCTGTAAAAAAAGTACAATCGATAAGCTTTACCTGGTCCCACGTTAGCAGCCTCTGTAGTAGTCACTTTATACATCTGAAAGCATTGTAAATACATAGAGAGTCAGTCTAGTATGCATACTAACAAAGCAATAACTAAGTGTGAACGTATCCTTATGAAAGTATTATGAGTCTTTTTTAACCGACTTTGAAAAAGGAAGGGGTTCTCAATACGTCTATAGATAGATATATATATTGGTATCTATAAGGTTTAACCCCATGTAGGTCCCGCTCGGTTAAGATCTGTGGACTAAGTACAAGGGAGAATGGAAATTCTTCAAATTAATCGCAATTCGGTTTTCGAAGTTTTTTTTTTTACCCTGGCTCGGCAAAGTGACTACACCTGGTTTGAAGTACAGTGTAAATATAATGTCGATCGCCAAGATATTGCGTACCTTGCCGATCGCTAGAATTATGTCAGCCTGAAGTTACTGGATGTACACGGGTATATCCCGGAACGCGACTCGTTTAAACGTGCCACTATGGCGGGATATTCATCATGTATACGGTGGTCGATATCGGGTCGTATAATCTTTCTAAATAAAAATTTCGTGTCACGTTTGTCCGCGATGAACTCCTTAACTACTGAACCAATTTTAAAATTTGCCAACTGTGTGGCAGTGTAAGGTAATTTATCGGCTGGATTGTGTAAGTATCCAATAGTTGGAGCATACTGTATTTAATAGTTTACTACAATATAATTTAACATATACCTTAGCCACAGCAACGCGTGGCCGGGTCTGCTAGTATTATATAAGGTATCCTCCCACCAGTAAACTTCTAATTAGTTAAATTTTATATTAAGAACATTCGTTTGTTTAATGCTATATGGTGCTATAAAAAGCGTAGGTAGTCTGTAAAGTGTTCAAGAGATTGTTCCCCACCCTGCCGTCATCGCCAGTAGCTAAGCCTGATGACAAAGGTAGCACGTCAGGTCCCCACTGCTTTATAAAGTGGCCGAGTCTAGCGACGCGTTGCGCCGGGGTGGTCACCGTGTGGGAACCGCCGCAGTAACGGTTACAAAGATGCTTATCCGTTTCAGACCTGTAAACAAGGATTTTAAACAAGTATGCACAGTCTTAGAGCTGGTTCGTCTGGTCGGACCGACTTTTTATCGGAATGATAATTGTGTTGGATGTAAAATCTACGGTAATAATGAACACGAATCACAGTTACAATATATTTGTAAATTTTTACATTATTACCATCACATGTGTTGATTCTAACAAATTATAATATGGACTAAGGTCTCCTTGTCCCCTGCCTCATATTTTTATACTTCAGAATGTGAAGGGCTGAATCTGGTGATACTATATATTTTATACGTTGAAGCGAGGGTAGATCTGATAATTCTGCGTGTTGCCTAGGGTAGGTGCGATAACAGGTGCATATTGGAAATATATTTTTATTAAAAGTGCGTTTGCACTGTTCACATTCGAGCGCCCGATAACACTGTCGGCAACGACACTTTACTGGATGTTCACTCACGATTCACGATTCATTCATCGTTGTTGTAATGACGTGTATCGAAAAAAAAATATATTGCATAATTGTTTACACACACATTTAATCCTACAACTGTATACAATTTCGAAGTCACGGTTAGTGTCTTTAGTAGGAAGGTAAGGTAAGGTAGGCAGGTAAGTTTACCTGTGTGTACGAGCAAAAATAATTTTATTACGAAAATACGCACAAAGTGACTTGGTCGAGCCATTCTCTATGCCTCCCTTCACGTTAGTCTCTGAAAACAAAATCAGCGACGTTGCTAGTGACTGACTTCAGCCAAGTCATTTCGCGCGTATTGTACTGCCGTATACTAACTTGGCTTTTGGCGGCTGTTTACTGGCTTGTTTGTCGATGTTCTCCCAGTCGTGCATGTTACGTTGAGGTATGTTGCTTGCTTGTGTTTTTCGTATTGCATCTGTGCCGTGCAAAGACATATAAATACAGCTATTAAGTAAACTCTTAACTAAGTATAAGTTCTGTATATGTGATTGGCCCGTTTTTGTTTGGCGCCAAAACGGACCAATCGCGGCACTATATGATTACGTTGTAACGTTTATGAAAAAGTTATACGGGATCACTACTAGCGAAACCTATTGTAGCTATCTATGTTAGAAAATGACATAGAATTAATTTGTTTCGGATTAATACAACGACGGTTTTTGGAACATGCATTTCTTTATACAACGGAATTCAACTTCAGGATTTTCATCGCGCACAAGAAAAGCATATTCAATCATAATCATATCCAGGCGGAGCTGCGAGCGGATACTAGTGCAATATAATTGACTAACCTAGTTCATAACTGAGATATGGCTTCATGGAGAGAGTTGCCGGCAAGGGCTTACTGACAGGCACTGACGAAGCAGCTTCCATAGGCATTACGGCTTTCGCATCGCATGATATGCAATTCACATCTCTGAAATAAGGTTTGTGAATTTGTTTCTAGCTTAATATCGGCACACGGCGGTATCCTCGAAGGAGTAGGCAGAAATGTGACGAGTATAATCATGGTTCAACAAGCATTTCTAACCCATGGTGGTTTCACAACTGGTAGAGCAACGCTTTAGACAGTTTTGTCTATAGCATGAATGGGCCGGCTCGACTCGAATACTTTCTATTCAGAAAAAACCGACGTGTAGTGGCAGTTTGCTATTGAATTTCATGATGAGTGTGACTTGCAAAGGCCCAAATTTCCACCCTCCTATTTCCTAATTCCTATTCCTTACCTTTGAAGTCGGCAACGCATCTATGATTCTTCTGGTATTGTTGGTGTTCATGGGCTATGGAGATCACTTAACATCAGGTACCCCACTTACTCGTATGCTGGTTTACGCTACAAAAAATAATTAAATGGATTCATGTGTCGTAATGATTATATCTGTGACCTTAATAATCGTCTCTTGGTTCCTGCTGCTTCAGCCTCGCGTCGCAATGAAGACATTTGTTTCAGATTGTGTTGTAGTTGTTTCAATTTGTTATTGAAGAAGTCTTTCACCGGAGACAACTCCATTTTGTCCAGTTTAGTTTCGATTTCCCGCTGAATATCGTCCAGAGCTTGTTGCCATAATGTTTCCTGAAGGAAACAGTGTTTGTGGATATAAAGTGACTAGTAAATTAAATTGGCAACTTACACACGTAACACTTTATGAAATGTTTACATTGGTGTATAATCAATTTGGATATGGTTTTAAACATCACAGGTAGATTTCTAATTAACTACATAAATAACTTAACAGATTATTAAAATGGTCTAATTACCTGCATGTTAAGTTTTCCGAGCGCATGTTCCAGACCTCTTGATAAATCATCGCAAGCCAGTTCGAATTGGTCGTGTGACACCTTACGCGCGAGCATGCGAAGATCTGCTTTCTCAGCCATCGCTTCTGCCATGTCTTCTCGATCAAGCTTAACCGTCTTAAGTAGCTCGATTTGTTCTAGAAGAGCCTATCAAATACAATGATTTTCATAACAACTAAGTACTATTACTGACTAATAAAATGGCCATGGTTCTATATTTTGCATGACATTGTACGTGTTACGTACTACGTTTTATCTTTATTACCTAACGTTATATCTACATCTACACTTAATATTATAAAGAGGAAAGATTTGTATTTTTGTATGTAACGAATAAACTTAAAAACTACTGGACCGATTTGAAAAATTTTTCCACCACTTTTTATCCCGGAAAAAGCAGATCACGCGGGCGGAGCCGCGAGGAAAAGCTAGTATAAATAAACACGTCTCATTGTTGGGTACGGGCGTCCTCTACTAAGGTAGAGGGGTTATGTCTTAGTTCTGCTGTTGGCCTAATACGTTCTTTATGCTAAATATTATAATTGTTGATTTTAAAATATTTACATTTACGTGGAGCTGCCGATCTTCTTTTTCAGCCGCCAGTTGCAGAGCTGTTTCGTGCACTTGCTTTAATTGTTCTTGCATATCTTGCACTGTCTCGAAGAGTTGCATTAAACCTAAACAGCAAATAAATTATAACACTAAGGCTGAGAACCGTGAGGTAATGGGTTCAATTCCTAGTTATTTATTTTATTTATTTATTTATAACTTTATTGTACATCACACAAAACGTATTGAAAACACACAACATACAATTTAATATAACATATAGAAGTTCAATTGGCGGCCTTATCGCTAACGGCAATTTCTTCCAAGCAACCTAGTTATGGTGTTTGGGATTAGAATTTGTGCCCAGTATGGCGATAGTCTCGCCCTCTATCACATCATAGGACGAAAATAAGGTTGACGCAATGTGGGTGATAATTATATATATATTTAATTTTAATTTTAGTTAAGTACTTAATTATAGGAGATGTTTTTATATAATGTCAAAATTTTATTTTTATATATTATGTTAGCAATAAATGTTTTCTTTCTTTCTTTTCTTTCTAACTGCACCTCTTCGGGGATATATGCATGAACTTATACTATACTGAAATGTTGCGTTGCTAACGTTGTAACTAAGTATACGAGCAGCCGACACAAAGCGTTCGGTAATAAGTGCAAACCTATATGCTTCATCTATGCAGTCACAGTGGCACAATGGATCTTGTGGGTTAATTATTTTTATGAAGATCAAAAAAGATAATTTCGAATATATTTTGGCTCTATCATAGCAAAACCTTTGGTCGCAGATGTCTAATGGATCTAATATGCAGGTACCTTGTAAATCCTTGATAACATCTGGTGACATTTTCCCACCAACATCATTGGGGTCCAGAGCTGCTACTTGTCTCATCATGTGTTCCAGTTGATCTTGAAACGAGTTTATCTGAAAACATAGTTTTGTTTAGTTTAGTTTCTCGTTATTTGTTTATACCTGAAGACTGCAAACGAGCAACTGGGTCAACTGGTGATAAGCGATCTCCGCCTTCCATAAATATTGACCAGAAGAATCATGGATGAGGAGGCTGTTTTCTGTGAGACAGTGGTAATAGCCCGATTCAACCGAAGAATGAATGAATGGGCATTCTGTGGGCCAAAGTGACTACAGCGTGGCCCTATCGTTTATCACACCTACTTATTTTTTTTTCATATTAAAGATGCTATGCATAGATGAGATCTCTTTGTATCCACAAAGGTGGTGGCAATAATTATTAGGTACTGCTACATCAAAAGAAAATTGTGAAGGCATAGAAAAAAAGAAATTGCGAAATTGTCATGTGCAAATTGTAGAATATTAATTGAAATACATAATACTAATTTAAACGGATTTTATCGCGGGTTTTTATTTAACATTGTAACATTCGCGTAAACGTAAGAAATGATTATGTAGAATATTAGTTTTAGGGTACATACATTATCCTGTACGATGCCATCCACTGTCCCTATTTTATCGCAACACTCCTTCATCTTCTTCTCGAGCGCATTTATTCTGTCTGTTAGAGCACTTGACTGTGTATGTATGTGTCTATCAGCAGCTCGGCTCAAAGCTGTGCCATCTACAAACAATGCAGAACATATTTTTACTAGTGCAAACTTCCGAAGTCGAATTATCAGCATCAGTGACCCAGAATCCCCTAGAACCGTTCTATTTGCGCCTACGAAGGCCATCGCGGGGTTTTTAGTGGGAACACCGGCTTAGGTAAATTGTTTAGGGACAGTGACACCGCGTCTGTGCATTAGCACTTCATATTATGGAAATCTATGGGGGACTGTTCAATAACTCACGTCACTAGCTGTCAAGTTCAAATTTCGAGTGTTACAACCATAGCCCAAGGCAACGGTAGTTCGAGTATAGACTACTGCGCCGGAAGGCTGGTGAGACATAAGCATTTTTTCTCCTACGTTGGGAAGGTTACCCTCCCAATGTTGTCAGATAACCATTAATTAACAATGTCATCGAAAATCCTATGATTTTCCCTACGGGAAAAATAATGTCGAGGAGCGGTGACGTCCTGGGTTTAAGTCACAAGTCGAGCAATCAGAATTTGTGATTGTGTTTTTATTCGAAAAATCACTGATGAATTATGCGGATTGGCATTTGTACTTGGCATGGCAGTAAGCTAAGCCCCATGCCGGCATGATCGACAACCATGGGTGCAATATTTGTATCCCTGCCTACCTCTACGGGGATACAGGCGTGACAGACAAACAGGCGTATAGACGACGCATAAGTGATTGTGTTTGTGATTAATTCTTAATCAAAGTTTTGTTTAAATCGTAACCTGTTGATGCTTCTACTATTCCAGCCGTCTCATCAGCACCAGCAGCAGGCATAGGCGGTGCAGCTGTAACATATATTATTTAACCATATGTCAATAGGTTAAATAATAATTCTTACAATATTGTTGCCTTAAATTTCAATTGTACGGCAGTTGAAACGTTTAGTTTTTCAGTTATTGCGGGAACTATCGACACTAAGGACCTGTTCCACAATATTTTGAACTAAAACATCGAATTCATGACCTCAACTACCATTCCAATCGATATGAGTATTTCAGGTGATTTTGCAGCAATGTCACCTTACAAATATTCTGAGATTGTTTTAATAATCTCTATTATTTCTACACTATCATTCAAACACCAAATAACACAGCTAGACAAGACAGTAAGACTATTTTCGAAAGTACTCAGTAGACATTTTTATTTCCGTAGATATTATGTTAGAGTGTGACTTTAATTATATTTGAACGTGTCATATTTTGTTTGGTCCTAACCCCTCTCATTTAGTAGAGGAGGCCTGTGTCCAGCTGTGGGACGTATATAATACAGGACTAGTATTATTATGTAGAATTTACTCAGAGGAGCATTTACAATATTATACTTAAAATCATATAAAATCTATGTAACAACCAAATCCGGCTTGTGCTTCTGCCATAGTCCTGTGGAACGTGTTAGAGAGTTGGTCCAGATCGGCGCGCAGTCGCTCTAGTTCAGCCTGGAGTTTTGTTACGTCAGAGGATGCGGCAGCACCTGTAGACTCGGGCGCAGCCGCTGTTGCTCCCGGAGTTGAAAGTTGTCTGTTACGTGTATTATTTAAAATTCCTTATATTTTACGTTTAATATTACTTGTTTGTTAGTATGTACGTTGGTTTATACATCTACTATGATTAAATGAATGTCTGAAATATTCGATTTCGAAAATACTATTGTGTGATTATGATGACCTAATAAAAGTCTGTTGCAACATTAGATTATAATTATTTCATTCTGCCAGACGTTACCTAGGCTTAATGCCAAAGTCAAAATCCCAAAAATCAAACTAAATCCCATCATGATTTCACGCCGGTTATTTTGTGGGGTGAAGGGTAATTTTATCAATATTATGGACTGTATAATTTCAAATCAACTTACGTTTGCGAGCTATGTTTCTTGAGAGCCTCCTGTAGTTCCGAATTTTCCGAAATAATGTCTTGAACCAGTGAACTGAGCTTAGAGATACCGACTTCAGCCGCTTCCAAACGTGAGGAAACGTTTAATGACGTCCACATATCTGTGATAGCTTTCAGGTTGGTTTGTGATCTGTTAGTAAAGAAGTTCCATAAAATTGTCACTAGTTTAATATTTTTATACTCTATTACTTTAAAATCTGCCTTTACTAATATAAAAGCTACTAGCCCACTACGCCACGTAGGCTGTCATTAGTCAGGATATACATTAAAAAAGAAACCCTTGAAAATTTCAGCTGGCATCTAGTGCTAATGGGTTTGCAAGGAGCAGGAGGTGGTTGTGAGCCCTCTACATGCAGTCAAGCAAATGTAGCGGTCTCCCTGCGGGGTAGTTGATGTGGGTCTGTCTCATTCCTGACTCCTGGTTATTCTTCGTCCTCTTCAACCTAATTCCAAGCATGATTATGAACAGCTCTCCGCGAGAGCTCCGCTCCTGCAAGGCTACATCGTTGCGAATGGTATTTTTGAATTATTGTTATGGCTCTAGTTATAGTAGCCAAATACATGTGACACTGAACTTATGGCATGTTATCTAAAATTGATGGCGTGTAAAGAAATAACTTAGAAAAAACGAACCGTTCCCAACAGAGTAAACGATAAACGGGCTAAAATGTATTTTGACTACGAGTACAGAGTAGAATTAGTCGGCAACAAAAAAAACTACAAATCTATCCACTTAAAACGGTATTGCAAATGGAATGTTGTTAATCTGCTTGGGAACATTTAATACAGCACGAATCTATACATTTTACTACTACATCATTACTATTTACATCACTATTTACAATTTTATTACTACATCATCACTAAATCCGAAATTTACAAGTGGTCCTTATTTTTTTTTGACTAGTATTATTAGTTCACTTATACGTGAACAAAATTTTAGGTATATTTCACCATATTTTTATTATTATCATCGAAGCGCATAATTGTAAATCGTAGCATTATTGGTAAACAATGTAGTAAATATGGAAATATTGGTCAATAAATGGTCTGCCGTTTATTAATATTTACCTAACTTCTTCCAAGATTTCTTCATTCTTCGGCATACTGCCATAAACACGATTCTTCAAGTCTTCAACAGCAGACTCCAGCAGATTGAACTTGCTGAGGGTTACGAGCGATAGTCTTTCGGTGGAGGAGACTGCGTGTGGTGCGTGTGGTGCACCAGTAGCACCACCACCACCAGTCAGTTGTTTGGTTGGGGAACGGTCGCGAGGAGGACTTCGATCTGTTCAAATATATTCATGTTGTTGGATGTTTTAGACAGCCTCCGTGGCGCAGCGGGCGAGTAGCCGGCTGTGAAACGTGAGGCCGCGGGTTCGATTCCCGCACCGAGCAAATATTTGTGTGATCCACAAATATTTGTTTCGGGGTCTGGGTGTTGTGAGACCGAAAGTCTCTCGTAGTTCCTGATACCCACGACACAAGACTCGTATCTTACTGTGGGGTCAGGACTATGTATGTGACTGTTGGGTGTATTTATTATTATTATTATTATATTCGTGTATTAAACTGTGATGTCC
Source organism: Amorpha juglandis (assembly GCA_949126905.1). Classification (NCBI taxonomy): domain Eukaryota; kingdom Metazoa; phylum Arthropoda; class Insecta; order Lepidoptera; family Sphingidae; genus Amorpha; species Amorpha juglandis. The sequence continues at coordinate 6,947,249 of OX421368.1, forward strand.
TGAGTTCTAAGGATTAATTATAATATAATGCACGAGAAGGAAACAGTTAGAGTAGTCTGCAAAATATTTGTAGTTGGAAAATCCATATTGGATTGTTTTATTGTAAAATGATAAAATATTATGTACTTACCTAATTTAAATTTACCGGGATACATGAGTTAACAATATGTAAGGTAAAATTTACTCCAAATATTTAACTTACTAGGTGAATCAGTGTTTTTTACAAATACCTGAGGCAGCATTTCTTACAAATACTTAACTAACTAGGAGGATCAGTTATTTTTAGAAATCTTTAAGGTATTATTTCTTACATATACTTAACTTACTAGGTGAATCGGTATTTTTTACAAAAACCTAAGATAAAATTCCTAACAAATATTTAACTTACTAGGTGAATCAGTTCTTTTTACAAATCTTTACAGTAACATGTCTTACAAATTCTTAACTTACTTGGTGAGTCGGATTTTTTCACTCGTTCAACTGAAAGAATACAATGGCCAATAATAAAAGTTTATTAGAAAAAAAAAATAGTTAATCGAACGGTAAAGTAAACTCACCAACCAATATTGTCGCCGGTTCTGAACTTAATGACGGACGATCTGCAATAAATGATAATGCAATATGAACTATGTATTAGTTTGTTAACTAATTCTTTTAACAGCTTATAAAAGTGGATATTTGCCTACGTATTGGAAAAAGAAGAAATAATTTACACCTTTTAGTTAATTCTAGAAACAAATTCATCGGTATTACCCGAAGCTTTCCTTGTGCTCCAGAGTTTAAAGCGGTTTAGTTTTAGAATGTTTTTACCAGATACTTAGTATTGGCTAAACACTTGACTGTACTACTTAGTAATAGTTAGTCATTGTAAGCCCTTGCTCATAGTTTCAGTGGATAATCAGGGTGATAATAGGAAGTAGATTACTTTCGTTACAACTAAATTTCTTTATACTTCATATGCAGGCATCCTACAACAGTTTTTCTGTATTCCATGGAGGCTTCCATTAATAATGAAGCAAACACTGAAATTAAGCAACATACAATATACGGAAGCAGTAGGTACTCACGTATCTGGGTTTTTGCTGCAGCAGTCTAAAAATAGAAATAACGAGCTATATATATTATGTTGTACATATACGTACTTATAAAATCAATTGTTATGCTGGCAAATAATATGTTTCCCGTCTTAATATAGTAATCATTTTAGTATAAATTGTTAAGCGATAGTAGATAGTAGTAAAAGTATAATTTTAGTTGTATAATAGTAGGCGAGAACTGAGGTCACTGACTAGGTGGCTCAATAATATCGCCGTGGCTATGGTTGTCTGTCTCGATAGCTCAGCAGGGAAACGACTGCCGATATGAAAGCCGCAGATTCGAAACCAGCCTCCAGAGCATGCAACTTTGATATTTTTAAGTTATATGTGTATCAATTATAAATTACCACTTGCTTTAACGGTGATGGAATTTGTTTATGACGTCTACCAACCCGCATTAGGCAAGAGTAGTGCACTATGGCTTAACCCATTTCATTGATTCAATGGTACTTTGTATAATACAGGACTGATAGTACTATAATTATTATGATTATCTGCAATACTGGTATGTTTGGGATGGAGAGGGATAATAGCGCCCCTTTACTCCATTAGTGTGGTTTTGGTGTGGAGTAAGCCCAAGCTTTGAAGTCGTTCATGCGTAGCTGCCTTCTCCCCGGTTCGGTGCCTGGAGTAGCTGCTCCGTTTTACCATATATTGGCATTGTTGGTGTAAGATAACTGGTACGGCTTTTCCCAATATTCTGTTTACCGACAGATTTGCTTACTAGCGGTAAACTTTATGGTGCTGCCACACCGATGTTATAAAATGTTTACAAAACATTATTAAACATTTGTTAACAAAAATTTGATACTTTTTATCACAATGCTAGATAATGTTAGTAAATGTTTAATGTTATAAAATGTTTGTAAACATTTTATAACACCGGTGTGGCAGCACCATTAGACACATTTTGTGTGGAAGTTCTTTCAAAACACTATTGATATAATTTATCAGTAAAGAAAATATACAGAACGGTCATTACAGGACAGCTAATACAAAATTTATGTTAAATTGGATCAACATGTGAATTGGAGATTATGATTACCTTATCGTCAGTATCCACAACATATTCGCTGATGGCAATAGTCTGAGTGTTCTCTCGACCGACAGGCAGGGTTGCCACGCTTCCACGCAGTTCTACATTCTTCTCCTGAACACGTAGCTGTTGGGCGAGGCAGTGGAGCACTGTTTGCAGCATGTTGAAGTCCACCACCCCCACCTTCGGACGTTGTTATTAGGATCATATCTACGAGTCTTTCTGGGTAGCAATCCAAAACTTATTGTTACCCGCATAATTTTGCTCTCCGTAAAGGGTTGTTATAGTTTTATTAAATTATTTTATAATATTTTCTGTCTTGTTACGTGATGGGACGAGACTCGGTTATCCGTAGCAGTATGAGTTGCACCCCTGCCTACCTCATCAGGGATAAAGACGTGACCTTACGTCAGTTTGTGCATAGTGCCAACTAAGCGTTACTGGTTTTAACGTATTAGATGCACAGGTACACAAGTTATTTTTGTTTGCTTGAATGTTGAGATCAGAGTGACCAACACCACACAAAACTTTGTATTACAAAGCTGCGTGGCCCTGGATTGCGCTCAGCACTCCAAGAAAAGATGTTGAGTCTCATAATGGTCAGTAATTTCACTGGTTTTAATGTCTTTCAAATCGAAACAATAATGCTTAAAGTGGTGGTACCAACCCAGACGGCCTCTCGCATACGAGAGACTTACAACCTTGTAACAAGGTGGTAGGTGATACGTAGACAAGTAATGAACATTAATGTGTAATTCAACACTATATTTTTTGTAGTAGTCTGGCCGCAGGTACATGATTAGTTTTGAACTATATCTTAGGAGACTACATATCACATATATCTTAAGGAAAAAGCACAACCAACATTTTTTTACCAAAAAAATTTTCTCGGTGCAAAAATAGAACCACTTACTAAAATAAAAAAAAAACGGGTTGCACTCCGGGAGTGCCGACAGAAGTGAAAACTTACCAAACAAGATGCGAGAATACAAAATTACGGCAACATGTCCACTCGACATGATAAAAGTACATTCTACTCTCTTCGCGTTTATGCGAGCCTTGTACTTTTTACGGCAACATCATGTTCCAAATAAGAAAAAACCTAAAAAGTTTTTCTTTGTCCAAATCGTCATTTGTTTATTAATTACGGCTACTCGCCATGAAAAATGGACATTCTACTCTCTTCGCGTTTATGCGAACCTGGTACTTTTTTTTACGGCACCATGTTCCAAATTATAAAATAAGTAAAAAAATATCGTCATTTTAATCAATATCAAAAACAAAATTACGGCAACATGTCTATTCACCATAAAAAAAAAATGAACACAGTCCGGTCAAAGTCCGGTCCAATCCGACTGGTCACTGTGTGACGCCACCTGGGACTTCGAAATTATCGAAGTTCCAGGAAAGTCGGCTAGCGCTGGCTGGTCAACTGGCCCGCGTGACGTCTCACGGAAGGTTCTCCAATATTCTGGAACCTTCCGCTCGCCGCCGCTCGCGTTACGGAACGTTTCGGTTCACCCTCCCATAAGAAGTTATCACTTCAAAAATAGCGCATGTTATTTGAACGTGGTCTCTATGTAACTAGTTTTATTCAAGGTGGACTAGTACTATCCTTATATGATGCTCGAACAAACAGACATTTGAACAGTTGTAATGGTTAGTTTTAATCTATACTAATATAATAAAGCTGTAGAGTTTGATTGTTTGTTTGTTTGTTTGTTTGAACGCGCTAATCTCAGGAACTACTGGTTCGAATTGAAAAATTCTTTTTGTGTTGGATAGTCCATTTATCGAGGAAGGCTTTAGGCTATATAACATTACGCTGCGACCATTAGAAGCGAAGCATCAGTGAAAAATGTTGCAAAAACGGGGAAAATTATTCATATTTGAAGGCTTCCGTTGCTAAGCTACCTAAATAATATTATTTGAAGGCTTCCGTTGCTAAGCTACCTAAATCTATACTAATATTATAAAGCTGTAGAGTTTGATTGTTTGTTTGTTTGTTTCATCACGTGGGCGGAGCCGCGAGCAAAAGCTAGTACTTGATATTCCTCTATTTTTTTATATTGATGAAGTCATTTTCAACCTAAATCCATTTATTTTTACTCTGACATCCATGCATGCACGCTCTTGCCTCGTGTGTCATATGCCTAACATATTGTTCGTGAAACAAGGAAAATACAATGATTACCTTTCTGCGAATATAACGCTATTAGATAAAAATGCACGTACCTCCGGTGTTCCAATAGCCAAGTCTATCATATCACTTATGTTCAAGAGTACAGCTGTTTCGTCTGCTAAGCAACGAATTAACAAACTTATTCACAGAACTAAAACATCTACGAGATTTGCTACATTGATAAGGTTTATAGTTTTTAAATGTCAATCTAGTTCCAAAATTGTTATTGGGATTTTAGGAATAAATGCAAATCAAGTGGGGCGCATTGATGATGATTTGATGCCTATTGGACCAGATTTTGTTTTTGAGACGACTATGTTTTGATCTTTGTTTTTAGCTGTTGCTATTTAATGTTAGACATGGCGGAATTGTCGAAAATCGATGGAGGCATAATCTAAAATTAGAATAATAAATAACGCCCAACAATCACACACATAGCCTTGACCCCGCAATAAGATGCGAGTCTTGTGTCGTGTGTATAAGGAATTACGAGAGTCTTTCGGTCTAGAATAGAACAGAAATAGACGCTTAATGTAAGTAATTCCAAATGAGCATTTAAAATTTTATAAATAGATGAGTTGCGTACCTGCCATGGTTTAAAATTGTTTTGTCAAGTTGTGATGTTTTAGGGTTTTAGTAATATTATTAAAAATTAAAATTATTCCAAAATATTGAACAAACAGTTTAATAAAAATTGATAAACATTTTGGCAAATACTATCACGCAACAGTTTGACAACAGTTGACAACTTTCAAGTTTGAGTTTTTCAGTACTTTTACGTTAATTGTCCATTTTACTTTCAAGAGTATCTAATATAAATAAGGTTTTATGTAATTGCGGTATTACATAGACATAATTATGCATTTAAAGCAAATCGGAGTGCTTATTAAGGTATATTTATTAAACGACTTACAATCTGCTTCGAACTTTATTTCCACCTGCCTTTATTCTTATCCCACTCGGAGTGGGGTCGGCGCAACATGCTTTTTAACACATGTTGCAGAAAGATTAGGCTTGTAGGTTTTACGACCGGCGGCCTCCACATCAACCCTTCTAGTGAGAGAATACATCCAGACCTGAAACAAATATTTGCGAATCCTACAAACATCTGTCTGGCGGGAATCGAATCCGCGGGATTTCGCTTCATAGCCGGCTACTCGCCCATTGTCCCACGCAGGTTGTCAATCTGCTTCGAACTAAATACACAATATTATCGTGTATATGTTTAATGGTTAAACAGTATGTAAAATAAAATTAATATCATGAATTAAGCAACATATTAATGGTAGATAAATAAATAAATTCACTCAACAGTCACACACATAGTCCTGCCCCCACAGTAAGATACGAGTCTTGTGTCGCGGGTATAAGGATCTACTTTTGACTTACGGTCTCACAACACCCAGACCCTGAGACAAATATTTGTGAATCACACAAATGTTTGTCTTGGTGCGGGGATCGAACCCGCGGCCTCTCGCTTCACAGCCGGCTACTCGCCCGCTGTGCCACGGAGGCTGTCAATGGTAAACTTAGTTGTAGGCAACGCATTCATTGAAGTTTAATAATATATTAAACTATATTGAGCACCTTCGCATACGTATCTGCGCCGTACAATCTGCACCGTCAGTCACTTCAACTTCAAGGATAAAAGAAGTAAAAATACATCATGCTCTACATTGCGTTTTCTACGCTTAAATAAATTATCGTGGGCATTATAAATAAATAAAAAGGCAAATAAAAATAACATGTAAAGACTGTCTGTCGTCTGTACGCAAAGGCTCAGTGGAGTTTGCGAAGTCGTTCTTTTTGCTTTTACTGTGAGAGGAAATTAAGACCGATATTTATAGCCAAGTATTGAAATTTAATATCATACTTATTTTAGTCACGTAGGTATGTGATCCGCAAATTATAAAATTCAGTCATTGTATACGTATACAAAAAGTTAAATATACAGGTTTTTTATGTTTTTATGTTCATATCGAGCGCGAAAATGCAGGTTGCTTTCCTCCATAAAAACATATTCCTGTACATACATCCACGTTTGATTAGACTCTACCAATACGACAACAGTGTGAAACCTATCTAAATATATAAAACTTAAAGGTGACTGACTGACATAGTGATCTATCAACGCACAGCCCAAACCACTGGAGGGATCGGGCTGAAATTTGGCATGCAGGTAGATGTTATGACGTAGGCATCCGCTAAGAAAGGATTTTGATAAATTCTACCCCCAAGGGGATAAAATAGGGGATGAAAGTTTGTATGAAACTTTGTCAATTTTAAACGTTCACGCGGGCGGAGCCGCGTGCAAAAGCTAGTAACCAATAAAAATCTTTTAGTGTTTACTTTATTTCATTCTATGGGAGCTAGGTCCGAAACAAGCGAAAAAGTGGTGGTCTACTACATAAAAATATTCTATTACAGTTCAGAGACATTTATAGACTAAAAATCCTCAAACGTAAGTTAAATCCTATACCAATTATCATATTAAAGCCTTTGGCGTGTACTTTATTTTAGTATTTAAGAGCTAGGTTTGATTCGACCCTAATATAGAATAAAATAATGTGTATAACAAAAGTTTTCGGATGGCATAACTTTTATCACCATTAAGGAATGGTTAGATAATGCACAGGTTCAATTGGTGAATCTAAAACTGTGATAACTTGTAAATAGCTGAATATAAAATTAAAAAAGTAGAGTTGGCAACTTTGAATTATCCCCATTTAAAATTCCGGTCCTGGAAATCCCTACAACAGTTCGAAGCTGATCAGATTTAACTTTGATCATATTTATTGAATGATTTAGGTTCGCCTATGAATAAAGGTAGGCTCAGGGTCGGGTAAAGTTACTTTAAAGGGATTAAAGAGTAGTAACCAGTTTGCACCCGCAACGACATATTAAACCTCACTTTCTGAGTGCTTTGCCGTGTCATGTCTGCGTTTTACCCTAAGCCAGTTTCTCTCACGTCTATCGTTTAAGAGAGATCCTTGCGAAGTCTGTTTTTATGTATTGTTGTTGGTACTGCTAGTTTAAAATACCTGTGTGGTTTTGAAAATTCTGTCTTCTACTGTTGAAGTATATGGTGCAATAACTGTATGCGATGCGTTGGTGAGATTATGGACGTTTTGTTAAACGCTCTTTGGCCGATTTCAGTTCCAAAACATACTATCACCACTTTTCTGTATTCAGATAAATTTGAAACTTTGTTTGGCGAAATGTGGGTGCACCACCGTCTATGGGATAAGTCACAGGCATGGCAACATAGTTAAAATGATGATAACCTTTTTTATGTGGAAGGAACTTTTGCTTATCACACATCCTGTTTAAGTAATATTTCTATATCCAAAAGTGTGATTGAAATTACAGAAATCAAAATATCAAATTAATCTAAATATAATTCTAATTTTGTTATATCTAGTCTACCTATATCTAGATAAGCAGACTTATTTTTGTAGTTATATACTTAAATACTTTCGTATTGTAGATAAGTAAAACTGCTGTTAAAAGTCATGTATTTCTTTTTAAATGGTTACTTATCTATAAGAGCAAAATTATATAGTCTATGATTCATTATTCAAATACCTATAGCTATGTATTTGTGCAGTAATGTGAGTCGCGCATTTGGGTCGTCGATAGGATTGCAATAAAATTTACGGACGTCATTTTGCGTATTTGCTGAATAACGGTCGACCTAAATTGCTTAATTGTGGGAATTAGACCCAAATAGCTTAACGAAATGTTAAACATAGTACCAATTAAAACAGAGACCGAACAGGGTGGCATATCAGTTAAATTTAAGGTTTGTTTGCAATGGAAGGTACACCTTACTCGAGTCAACAGTAAACCGTCAGAGTGCAGGTTTCTCTCGACGTATCCACAAATATTGACCTAGGATGTTCTTAGCTGAGATAAGTCGTGGAAACAACGAGTAATTCAATCGAATACTGGAAAGAGATGGTTCGGTTTGTATCGGTGATTAAACGTGCACCGCTAAAATGGTCTCATTGTTTACTTGTTTTATTATCGTCGACTGCGTGTTAAAGTAACACTGATATAGCCGGCCGTTACCACAGATCGCTTTCCCGATGATACAGCAATTTACAAGTTCCTCAATGATGGATAATCTATCCAAATTACGGTTTGCGGTGGCCGGTGTGCGACCGACCATTCCTGTAGAGTGTAGCGGTCTAGCGTGTAAAATAATATAACCGACGTCAGACCGATCTAGACAGTGCATCGCATTTATGTAGGTAAAGGACGTTGGCGTGCGAAGTGAAGTAGCCGCATACCTGTCTCAATGTTTATAAATCTTATAGTGCGGTTCACATTTCGCCGAAATGTGAGGCTTCTCTGTGTTTTTTAAGCCATAGCCCGCAGGTGATCGAGTGCAAGAGCAGGACGGCGGCCTTCCCCGGCGCGGGCACGAAAGCTCATGAGGATTCAGAGTTCTGTTCGAGATAGTCTCGCGTCGGCTCGATTAGGGGCCGGCCGCATTGCGCGTCGACGCGGTTGTCAACTCGAAACGTCAAAAACTTTACGTAAACACTTGACTGTTTAAAAACCTGTACTCCCAGGTTTAAACTGTACATTATTATCTGTGCGTTTAGCGACTTCTAAGCGGGTACCGCGTTTGATTTATAAATAGTAATACATCTATCCCGACCAGTTTTCTAAAGGAATAAGATCGTGTCTTTAATTTAGTGGAAAACGTTGAGATTGAGTTCATGCGAGACGCCGCTCCTGTTGCACCTTAAATAACGGTGAGTGTTTACTTTTTTCGAGTGCACATTTTATGGGTTACAAAAATATCATCTTCCTTAATACCTATATGATGTATTTTCAAACGACACATACTTATTGTTCATTTATGGATTAAAAATATTGATATGTATGTGATCAATGTTTAATATGTGTTTTAAATGTACATTTTGCGCATACTTTATTTTATGGTGTCATTATATTTTTTAATGTCTAATACATGTTTGTAAACCACATATTATTCATTAATTTTTAAATATTTGTAGGCAAGAAACTACCCGCAATATATGTGTTTTAAGTTTGCATCAAACTACAACTAAGTGCTATTAAAAAAATAAATAAATATTGATAATAAGACATCGTCGGCGGTAATACGTCGTCGTTTGGCATGATCCTTCTAGCGGGTTCATACAGTTTAATTTTAATTGATTAACCGTCTTGAATCAACAAAACCAAGGTATATGGTTTTAGTTTACCAATTCGATTGAAAGCTTGTTTAGAGAATCTGATGAATTAAATTACATGCGATTTAACGACGAAATCAATGCCATAGTAACTGACATCTAGTTTTTTAACATATATAAGCATGTATGGAGGGTTGTTTATAAATATTTAATTATTAATTTGACACACGAATAAGTTATTTAACGCACAATCATTTTTATTGTCAACATCATTGCGGTCGATTGATATAAAAATAATAATCGCATATTCCGTTCGTAAATCCGTTGTTTATTTTTTTATTTGATGTTATGAAGATTCGTGCGACTTTAGAATTCGTGTCAGACTTCGACGATGGTCTATTATCATTGTATAGGAAAAGTTATAAATATTGAAAATTGAACTGAGTTTTGGCGGGAATTCTGACAGTGCAGTTCATCGCTTATTTTAATTTATTTCATAAACTAGTCTAGAGTTGTGTTTGTTGTATAAAAGTGGTGTAGATTTGTTCAATAAACATTGACGGTGATGAAAAGTGTATTGAAATAAGTGAATTAAGCATCGTACTGAAAGGAGTTAACACCAAAACTCCGACAAGACCTTGAAATCGACCGCACCCGTTTCATCGTTCTTGGAAAAAACTTGAGAATAATTTATACTTGACACTGGCTAAATGCATAATACTGCGAAAGCCATAAATAAAAAGAAGAAGAAGAAGAAGAAAATTGAACTTTATGAATAGTATCGTGTCGTATCGTCGGCGACTGGTTCGGTATTCGGTGACTATTTCAGTATGACCAGTAGAATAAAAAAATCTTAGTTTTCTTTATTCACAGACATGATAAATTTGGAAATACACGTAGAACGTTCAAATCCAATGTTTGTAGCTAATTGGACTTTAAAATTATATTTAAATCTGATTCAACGGTTTTAATGCATTCGAAGAAAATGATTCAACATATCCGTTCTCCTTCAAGTTTGTTTTTTGTGCATACGACTGATAAATCATTAGTTAATTATTGCTTAGTTATTAATGGCAATAAACATTTGTCGGTAGCTTTAATTTGCGGTTTTTGCTGGCGTGATGTTTAATATTTGCACAAAATTTTAACAATTTATACGAAAAAAGAGGAAAATTTCATATAAGCAACAGAATACATTATTTATTTTTTTGTAACGTATTTGGTTATACTGCCGCAAGTACGTATATGTTATACCTACTTGTAAGTTTTTTTAAAATTTTAACAACAATGTGTAATTTTCGTGTGAACTTTAATTAAAAGTTATTGCTACGTAAAATAGTTTATGGGATAATCTGGCTACAGAAATTATTTATGGAATGGTTGTTTATAAACTTTAATCTTTATAATGTAACCAACCTGCCAAAAGCACTCTGTCGTGAACTACACATCTCTCAAATTAGCAATTACTCTGGATTAAAAACAGACTAATCTTCAAAGACATGGATCTATATTTAGATCGATCGCTTAGATCTATGACTGAGCTAATCATATTTTCTTTTAGTGATTATTTTTCCCAGATGCAACACTAAAGCCAAGACAAGTGGTAGAGCCACGCTGTAGACAGGCTCGACCGGGTCGTTACCACTGTCTCACAGAGAACCGACGTAAAGTAGCGGCTCATTAGTCTTAGTGAACAAAATTGCAATATATTTTAGTCATGTTTATGTGTTTGCTGTCACAATGGCTCCCCCATCTATAGAGGCAATGAGATCTACGTTCACCATTAAGGGACAATACGGGTTGATGGACAATTAAACAATTTTATACACACTCTCATAATGTTAACCACAATAATAAATGAAGACTTACGGAATTATAACTAAGATGATATACGATTTTGCATTTTTAGTTAATGTTACTAGCCTTTGTTCGTGGTTTCGCTCACGTGAAGTACCCAATATTGTCCAAAATACATTAAAAACTTTGCAAATCCCTTTATCCCCTTAGGGGTTGAATTTTCTTTTATGTATGTTGAACATAAATATATTGACGCCTCCGTGGCGCAGTGGGCGTGTCGGCGGCTGTGAAGCGAGAGGCCGCGGGTTCGACTCCCGGACCGAGACAGATGTTTGTGTGATCCACAAATATTTATTTCGGATCTGTGTGTTTTCTCCCCAGAGGTGCTCAGGTCAGCCAGGCGGCCGGTCGTAAAAACTGCAAGACAAATCTTTCTGTAATATGTGTTAAGGAGCATGTTGAGTCGATCCTACTACGAGTGGGATAAAGGCAGGTGGAAGACATAAGTATGTACATTGAACATAAGGTCCTTCAGACTGGAGCGCTTAGTGTGCAGCTGTCTTGTTTCCCGCACATTCGACAGCGAAATGACGGATGATCTGGTGGTAAAAAATCATAAGAGGGATGCAGAAATTGTCGAGGGAGATTGACACTACTCGACACGTAAATAACGATTTATGAAGTGGTTATTGTGGAAAAAATCAAGATACAAGATGTTTGTCACTTAAGCTGGAGATTACTAGGGTTGATGAATTTTGAAGAGGTCGTTAGGTATGTCGTTTGGATCCCATATTACAGATTTGAGTAATTTCATAAACTTTATAATAAAGAGTGTCGAGAAAGGGTTTAAGATGGTTTCATCGAAGGATGATTAAACGAAACGAAACGCAACAGCAAGCCGCTGCTTTACGTTGATTTTCGGTGAGACAGTAGACAGATAGTACCACTAGACAATAGGTAATTTGGATGGACGGATTTTCTGGGCAGCTAGGCAGAGATTTTGTAAAAAGGCTGCTTTTTCATTTTTTTTTCGTTCGTTCGTCGTCGCAAGTACGTTGTTAGTACCGTATGTGTTTCTAAGTGTGGTCGGGACGCTACAAAATGCAAGACATTAATCATATCGTGGTCGCTATGAACATATCGTTCTGGTAACTTTCGCGGTTGCATCCCAGTGCAGTAATTTCTCTTATTTATAAAATTCCTTAATGAAATTTTCCGGTGTACTAAATCATAGTGTTAATAAACTTTTGTTTACGCTCGGTTATTATCATTCATCTTATAAGCGCGCAGTTTGAAGACTCTTATCATAAAGACAACAGACGTAGTATAGCGTAAGAACATTTTTAACCGACTTCTAAAAAGAGGGGGTTCTCAATTATAGCGTTTTTTTACTACTATTAAAAATGAGGTTTGTTTACTTAATGCCCCTATAGAAAACGCACGGCAGTTGAGGACCAATTTATTAGAAGAAAATTCATAGGTTTAGCTGCAAAGTGGTACTATAGTAATTTGGTTAAGAGATGATGGCGTACGGAGTAAAAAAGGAACTCCTCAAGACAATAGTTAACTTGTCGCGACTGTATTATTATGTTGGAATGTACATATCAAAGCTGTTCCCTACATTGAAAAATAAAATAGGTTTTAAAAAATAAAAAGTACTGACTTCAAAAAAAACTATACTGAAAAATAAGAATTTCGATATAGGTCTCTTTGGAGTCGGTGCTCTCAATTGACCGGTTGCGACACAAACACCGATGCGCAGTTTAAAAAGTCTATCATAGAGACAACAGACGTAGTAGGTACAGACAGCTAGAGCACACATTTTTGACATATTTTACCAACGTCATCCCCCGTGTCGAATGGGTCGAAGGGTCCCGAGCGCGGCCAGACAAAGAGCACGAACGCTCGATTGAATGACAATAGGCGTAAGCTACGGACCACTGCCGCGAGGTGCTGCGACCCTAGTACCAGGGCTACCGACTGCTACATAAAAAAGTAATTGTTGAAGTACTATTTATTACTTTCTAAAATGATAGCTTGTAATATATTTTTTATTGGCTATAACGGTTTACAATAAATTAAAAAAACGTACAAGATGGCAACTTAGTATGGCAGAATAGAACTTTAAAGAAAAAGCGAAGTATAAAAGTTTAATAGCTATTAAATTTAGTTTTTAAGTACCTAAACATCGCCAGGGTATTTGCTAGCGCTGTAATGTTTTGATATTAAGAAAGTATATAATTCAACGACATCTAGGTCCTGAACATTACTCCTAATTCATGTAATATTTAATTACTACCCTAATCCAGAAAAGGAGTAGCTTTTTGTTATTATTAAACAAAAACAATTCACAAATTCTCAGTGATACATGGAGACATTTTACGAATTAAAAATAATTTGAATATATCTTTATGGTATGGTTGGTAGCCCTATGATATGCGTCCAGCGAGAATCCCGATAACATCACTTGATAAATTTATGCTCATTTTGACCTAGTTTCCAATGAATATTTTTAGATTGTCAGTCATGGTCGTAGGTCAATTATTCGATGGCTCATGTGAAAGCCATTAACTTGATTGCTTTTAATTTATATAAACTAGCACCTAGTTAGTTATTTATTGAGTTTTAGAAATGGTGCTGTAAAATTAATAGAAATGTTAATGTGTCTAGTACTCCTTAATCATTGGTCTAGTATCACATAATTGAGGGATTGGGAAAGGGAGGTGGATTTGTGCCTCCGGATATCCGAACCGTACGAAACGCAGCAGTTTTCTGTGAGACAGTACTAACGAACCGGTTGAGCTGGCCCATTCATGCTATAGAAAAAACTGGCTCTACCACTCATGTTAAATTTACACGTTAAATCATATTCGTAAGGACGTTTAGTGGCTAAATACGATTTAAAGATCGTCGTGCAAGTCAGCCCAAGACATACCTTCTATGTAGAAACGTTTTGAGATTTGTCCATTTCTGAATAAACAGTATGTGTGTCTCGTCGTGACTTGTGGCAGGCGTGCCGTTGATATCGGGTGAAACATGACGTTCCATCTCTACATCCATCTGTGTGTTGTCGCTGCCTTGTCGACGGGTTGTTTGACATGCTCAGTTTGTTACAGGGGCCCATCCAGAGCTCCGCAGTAGGGTAGGGGGAAATATTTGTTGGATATAGTGAGGAGAGGGACAATTTAGGTTAAATTTATGGGTGTGAGGCCATTTAGTTTCGTGAATTTCGGTTCAGGATTAGGATGCGGTTTTTAAGAGTTAGTTTGAATTAGATTGAACATCATTATTACATGTTTCATCATTTTCGAAATATTCGAAGATTGCCGAAGGGAATAATTTAAAAATGTACAATTATTACCCGTACACATACCCTCGGTATTTGTAACAGAGATGGTAGGAATGTACATCCTGGAACATTTGCGTATTATGGTAGAGAATTCTACTGCACTGGCGGTGCTGCGACTGTGTGTTCCGTCGCGATATGGTGCTGCCACACCGATGTTATAAAATGTTTACAAACATTTTCTAACATTAAATCTAACATTTTATAACATTTCTTAACATTTTCTAACATTGTCTAACATTTTATAACATTTGAAAACATGACATCGGCCCTTCTTCTTTGACGGCTTCTTTGACGACGCCGCTCTCAAAAGTACCGTCGCCCGCTGTTAAAAAATGTTCAAAAATGTTACAAATTGTTAAGAAATGTTTACTAAATGTTGCTGCCACACCGGTGTTATAAAATGTTATATAACATTTTCTAACACCGGTGTGGCAGCACCAATATATGCGTGGGGTCGAAACCGCGCGCGCCGATCAAGGCCCGCATCGGCATCGCCTGCTGGCGGCCTGCGCGTCTTCAAATAATGCACCATGGATGTCATTAAAGGAGCCCTATCCCTAGCCCTAGCCCTTAGTATTTTTTTCTTCTTCTTTGCTGTGGAGGGATATGCGCGATATATTTTATGACAAAGTCAGCACATTTAGTACTAACTTTGTCATAAAATATGTATGTTATTACTTTTGGCCCACCTTAGCTCACCTTGTAACGATTGCCTGACGTCTATTAAGGTTTAATACAAGCTCAATCCTTTTACTTGTAAAATATAATATTGTCTTTAACATGGCTTAATGTGAATTAAAAAATCAACGCATATTCTATACATTTGTATCACGTGCTTTCGCCTCACGGAGTGAAAGACAGCTGGCATTTAAATGAAAGAAACATATGCAGTTGTGTATATGTATTGACTGGAACAGAATTATGATTTCTTTCTATGTTCAATAGAAATATTGTAACGAATTTTGTAAATATATGCAGTTTAAAAAACGATAGCGACTAAAAAAGAGCTGAAAAAGGTTGACAAGTCGCTCTATTTAATTGTATTTAGATAAATGTGTCATTCTTGAACCTGTTTTTGAAAGGGATATAGACGGGGCTATTACTTATCGCTGAGGGATTAAGAGTTCATTACCAATATACTGACTTGGCAGTTGATCGCTCCGAACTATTTCATCGCATAGTTCTTACAACTCAGTCGGTATATAAATCTTTTGCTTCACATAAATTGTTCTCTTTTGTAGTGGCAGATCTAATGCAACTGGCATATTCTTTTTTAGGGTTCTTTTACTCAAGGCTGTCCACAGAACCCTATTACTAACTACGCTGTCTATTTCTCCGTCTCTCAGTACTCTCTCTGTCGAATCGTAGTATCCAGCCGGCTGAAATTTACACAAAATATGTATTATTATGCCCGATATCCCACTCTCTTCTTCTTCCACTTATCTCACTCTCAGTGGGGTCGGTGCAACATACATTTTACCACATGTTACAGAAAGATGTGACTAGTTTTACAACCGGCCTCCTGCCTGACGTCAACCCCTCTGGGGAGAAACACCCAGGCCCGAAACAAATATTTGTGATTCACACAAACATTGGTCGGGAATCGAACCCGCGGCCTCTCGCTTCACAGCTGGCTACTCGCCCACTGTGCCACGGAGACTGTCACCGATGCCCTATCCTTTGCCCGATTCTACAAATAATAAAAATAACAATAAGTTAAATTTTAATAATGTGGACTCGGTACCTTCGATGTACGACTCTTGTACTTGACCGGTTTTTTTAGACAGAGTGATATGAGATAGCCTCCCAAAGGAATGAGCCTCAATTTTCATCACATTTGACATGGTAGTGCGCCGCCTCGAGACGTTATCTCGGTGCACGACGTAAGCACATAAAATTAAATAGGTACGACACGCACGACTAACAAGCAAACTAAAAATAAGATGAAATATCGGTAGTGTAATGTGTACACATGCTTTATCCTGTATTCACGTGTTTGTATTAGGTACATCATATACGAACTTATCATGAGTAGATCATATATAAACTTATATTTAGGATCATATTTATCCGAGAACGGATGCTTACTGTAAGCAGTCAGTAACCCTTTTGTATTGAATATCAGACAATCGAAAAGCGTCAGTTTTAATTGGCTTCAAGGAGGAGGTTCTCAATTTGACACTTTATTATATTGCTCTTTTTAGGTATGTCATACATACATGTGCAGACACGCCTGTAATCTCCGAAGGAGTAGGCAGAGCACTTATCGCCATACCAGGCACAATTCACGACTCCTGGCTGATACTGAGCATTTCGTGATAGAAAAAGATATAGACCCGGTGATCGTACCCGAGACCTCTGCGCCACCGACTGTGAACCGAATTTGTCGGGAAAAAATATTCCATAAAGTGTTATATTACTGTGATGTGGTAAAATAAATTTGGTTAAAATCTGATGATAGAGTACGGAACACAAAAAGTTAAACTCCTTAACGGACAAAAATCACTCGCAACGATTTTGTTATAATTTACATACCATAGCTGCACCTAACAATGAAAATGAAATATTGAAAAGTAAAAAATTACGTGAAATTGCACCGACGTATCAAGAAAATGCTTAAAATGCTACAGCGCTTAACCCTTAAGTATACATTAATATAACTATAATGAATGCTAATTATGTAAATTGGTAGTTCAATATGTATTTTCGTAGAGTTCGTGTAAACGCAAATAATAATTTTACTGAATGTAGATTCATAAAAGTTGTGGAAATGAAGTTCTGTTCGCGTATTCGAATTTGCATAGAGTTGGCCTGGAAAGTTTGGGATGCAGACGCAATAAAAGTAGTGTAAATAGCTTTATAGCCTACTGCATGGAGTCAATGGCATCCCGCCGGGTCAGCTCCAAGCCTCCACACTTTATTCGCGATGAATTGATAAGTGGTAGTGTGCGAAATAGCGAAATACGGACGCATACAAATGCAAGTTGGAAAACAAGTTTGAAAATGTATATAACAATATAGTTAATCACGAATCAAAGAAAGAAAGATAGTTAATCACACTAATATTATAAATGTGAAAGTTTGTTTGTTTGGATGTTTGTCCGCCAATCACGCCGAAACTACTTAACGGATTTTGATGAAATTTGGTATACAAACAGGGTATGAGCTGACTTGGGTGATAGGATACTTTTTATCCCGGAAAGAGCAGATCACGCGGGCGGAGCCGCAAGCAAAACCTAGTAACAAATATTTGTACGTTGCGACTTGTGTCGAGGGCTGTTTAAGGAGTTAATTTGTGTTTGTAAATTATAGTAACAAATATATACTAACAAAGTGTTGTCATTGTGAAATTATTGCGGTAATTCTTGGCTCTTTCCTCCATAGTCATAGTTTGTTTAACGGAATGCACGCGACCTATACGATTACTAGTGTTTATTTCATTTATTTTGTAATAATGTGTTGTTACTTTTGGAGTGTAACTGGGCCGCCAACATGTTAGGTCCAAAGTTAACCCCACCTGCACTCTGCCAAGTAAGGGACGAGACAATGGCAAAACTTAGTCCTGTTGCGGGTTGTAGGGGTCAGACGTCGGGGGATCGCCCCATATAATACCAAATAGCGACAAATCTATGGTACGAGGTGTATCCTGGCATTAAGCCGGGAAAACCGGGTAGAAATGCATGTTACCAACGAACAGTATCTCATTTTTATTCATACAGATTATTGTTTAGATTCTGTGTAGTTTTTACATCTAGAATATCTTCTATGGTATGCCATATAAATGAGTATTAAAGACTAAAAAAAGCCATTTCCTATCTTTCAATCGTCATTCGTATGACAACACATATAGTTTAACAGGCAGTTATCGGATTCTATGAAATATCCATCACAATCGTACTCTGAATGTCGGTCTTTAAAAAGGGTAAAAAAGCAATAATATCTCAATGTCCACTATAATAAAGTTTAGCGCTTCATTTAAGATCTTATTACTTAGCAATCGTTAAGGCATCGTGAATTACATCGTTGGTTAGTGCAAATTACTGCGTGCGTATCATTCACATTACAATCGTAAACGGCTTCATTAGCCAGCACACTTATCATACAAAACGTATCATTAACTTCATTTCTGAATTTATTACTTTATGGTGTTTTCTGCGCACTTGTCTTCTTTTTTGTTTGTTTTACTTAATGCAAACTTTAATCACTTACCGCTGATATAAATAAACTTTGATAAATAAATTAAAAACTCTTAAGACCCGTTTAAATAAATATTGTAGTATGTATCGTGATTGTCTAAGATCATTTATCCTTACGATACGTTTGCAATTTATTGTATTTCTTCTGTGGTAAACAAAAAACCTTATCTGGAGTCGTATATTTAGCAAATAAGAACAATTTTTGTCCTCTTGATATGCGGTTTGTTGCTATCGTGTTTACATATTGCGAGGGTCGACCTTATCTGTATAAGTTTTTTGTCGTGTCTTTGGACGTAACAGTAGCTCGCCACCCATCCGACGTTTATGGGCGTTTGCCTTTTTTATCTCGGTTTTGATCTTGTAATTTTTGAGCCTGTTACATATTTAATTTATTATAGTTTATCAGAAGAATCGTGGACGCGTTGCCGATCTTAAAGGAAAGGGATAATTAACGGATTGCGAAGGGGATGGGGATTTGGGCCTCCGGATGTCTCACTCATTGTACGATATGCAGCAGCAAGCCGCTTTACGTTGGCTTTCTGTGAGACAGTGGTATCGAACCGGTCGAGTCGGCCCATTCATGTAGATAAAACTGTATACAGCGTGGCTCTACCATTTGAATTTTAATAAATGGTATTTTTATTGGTTCTAATGTACTGTATATTTTTTTACTTTTACATTTAATTGCTTCATCAAGGCTGTAGAACAGCTATAACTTTAATATATGTATCTTTATCTTAAAATTATTAATTAGATTGAGGACATAATATCCGCCACATTGCGCAGAGGTCGTATATTGAACACTATTAGATTTATTTTTGTATAGTTATTTTGACGCTAAATGGTAAATAAAAAGCCAAGGTTTGGGAGGACATGATATATTGCTCGTATCTTTAAGATAAATCCGCTAAGTACCTGCAGGATGCCTTGGACAAGATGTAGTGATGTCTTTAACCCATTATTGAAGACGTCATTGAGATCCTGGAACCGGTATAGCCACGTAAGCAGTTCCTATTACCACGTTATATCGTTTGTATGTACATATAATTATAATACCCTTTGAGAATTCTTTCATCTTTTCCCACATTATTTTGTAACGAGGGGGCCACACCGTTATAATTTATTTCTATCTGGATTTGAACCAATATTTTGACTTGTACTTCCACAGTTCCACTACGTGTAAAGTGTACAGTATGCTGGCTCCCATATTTTACCAGCTTCTAAGTACTTATTACTAGGTTTGTGTTGATCAAAACCTTGCAATCCTTAATTTTAACCAGTTCCACCCAACCATTTGAACTGAAATTTTTTAGACACTTTTGGTGCTACTGCCCTCTCTCTTCCGCCTGCCTTTACCCCACTCGCAGTGGGGTCGGTGCAACATGCTTTTTAAAACATGTTACAGAAAGATTTGGCTTGTAGTTTTTACGACCGGCCGCCAGCCTGACGTCTCCCTCTGGGGAGAACTTAAATGCCCAGGCGTACTTAAATGCTTATTTTTCTTCATGCTATTTTGTATATACGAAACAACGAAATAATTTAATGTAACTATATTCCATGTGATTAATAACGTTGAGAAATTAAAACATAAAAAGCGGGTTTACAAGATTCGATTTAAGTTGATCAACTGACCTGAATCATATGATTTGATTGAAAGTCTGTTCACACGGTTTACTTGCCGATGATTTATGAATTTCTATTATTGTAGTCATATCGAAAACTCTACCTCTTATTCTTTTGCTGTTATATATACAAAAATAAAATACAAGATTTAATCTTTCTATGTACGCACTCACGCCTGTAATCCCCAAAGGTGTAGGCAAAGGTGTAACCAGTACATCCACACTTCGCCGAGAGTATCTCCTTTGGATGATGTGATAGGAGGCGAGCCTATCGCCACAATTACAGACTCCGGGCTGATACTGAGCATTTCGTGATAAAAAAACCCAATATTAGTTTTACCCGGCCCGGCGATCGAACTCGAGATCTCAGCACAGCAATCGTACCGCGTACGCAAATACAACTACGCCACCGAGACAGTCAATAATCTTTTTATCATCGTTTATACACTACTATTTTTTAATTATAGAAGAAAAAAAAACAGGGGTGTCAGTGTCATTTACCTAACCCAAATATCACATAAAAAAATTTAGAACAAAAAACATTAAATTATTGTTACATCTTTCCGTATAGTAACTTGTTAGGTACGATAGAAGAGCGCGGGGGCAGGGGTGCGACAAGGGGGCGCGCGCGCGATGCCGTTGCCGCGGCGACGGCGGCAGCGATACAGTAGCCATCATTTTTTGCACAAATTGGATAAACTAGGACTGCCTATAACTTTTTGGTCTTATATACAATTTAAAAAATAGATTCACCAAGACATTAGTAACATTCGCGGCTATCAGCTCATTTTTTTTCTTTGGTATTTAAAAAATAGTGGTGTATATTCACTGTTAGGTAGGCAGACCAAAATGCCCACTCTGTAATGGTTGGTTCGGCGTTAGTTACAAGTATTATAAATGAGATCGAAGTGAGGAATGTAATAATTTTAACAGCTGAATAGTTGAAGTGTATTTTACCACTTTAAATTAAAAATACAAGTTCATTCACACCCCAGGGCCAGCTATCTGTACTGGTGGACATATATGGTACATAATGTTACAGTTCTACCGTCCAAGTAATATTTTCAACTTTTTATTGCCTATTTATGAAGATTGTATTCATGAATTCCGGAGACAAAGTGTTATTCTAACATTTTGCCGTGATAGCAGCCGTTTTACGTTTCATTTATTTCTGGCATTCAAATATCGTGGATGTTTTAAATTCCGAAAGGAAGCGGCACAACTGTAAATACCTAAACGAAAAATAATATTGTTCTTGACTGAAGATAATGAAATGCGAAATATAGACAGAATTTCTTTTGTATAGCATAAACATCAGACTCGGTGGCGGATTATAAATATCATATCATATCATATCATGGGCACCAACATCTTAGGTCCAAAGACAACCTCACCTGCACATGGTACACTCTGCTGATGAACTGATGCGGCAATGTCGCATGGTTCAACCTACTTTAATGTTATGTTGGTTTACTAGGCATAAAATGGACAAATACTCGCCCCTGTTACAAATAGCCCTGCACTTTCCTTATTTAAAAAATGTATTTTTTCCGAACCGAGTGGCGGTTTACAAATGTAACGTAAATTTAAGTGTTCAATCCCAATTACCGAATAACACAACTCAAATAATTAAGATCTGCCGTTAAAATTCTTTCCCTCTAAATAAAACTACCGAAATGGGCACATAAAGAGCTCTCGCCGTAATCGTGTCGCGTCGGTCGCGGCCGGGGCGCCAGCCGACAACCCCTTTTTTATCAAAGACACGGCATACCCTCACAAAAGCAACCTTGATACTGTGAATGAATAGCATTCTTTGTCATCATTCATTCTTGTTTCTACCTACATTTCGAAGTGTCGGCAATATTTAGTTATGAATAGAGTTTTAAAAGTCATAAACCGGGGCAAAGATCTCGAGTTATTTTGGCTTTAAAACTTTTGAAGTAGATGAGTTTTTGTAGACATTCTTTTAATTAAACGGAACGATGGCTAACTAAGTGAAGTGAAAGTTAGTTAACACATCTTGAAACATAAAAATACTGAATTTTCTTGTTTTTGTCCCCTAAGGAAATTGGTGCGGATGATTGATTGATTGATTTTACATACTAGTGATAAATCCGACGAACGCGGTATTAGTTAATAAATGGGCATTAATTCTACTTCAAAACATAAATTAATAAAAAACTATGGATGTTCATTAATTCAAATATTTGTTAAGGCTGTAACTAAGGATAAATCGTAAAAATGCCTTTAGGTTACATAAAAACTGTTAAAGATCTGAAATCCAATCGCTGATTATGAAATGTATTTGTGTAACATGGCATCATTACGGAAGTTTGTCCAAACAGAATTTGTATATGTTCACTCAACGTTGTAAAAAAATCTTTGACGCAAAATCTAGTGAATCGACACATCAACCGAATACTTGATCAGAATAATCCTAGTGATAAAATACGCGACGTACTTTGCAACATTCTTATCAAAACGTTAAAATAACGCATTTATAGCATAAGCCGGTAAACGAGCAAGTGGATCACCTGATGGTACGTGATGCCACCGCCCAGGTACGCCCACAATACCAGGGCATCATGGGCGCGTTGCCGACCTTAAAGGAAAGGGATAATTAGGGATTGGGAAGGGGAGGGGACTTTGGGCCTCCGGATATCTCACTCACCGTACGAAACGCAGCAGCAAGCCGCTAATTTACGTCGGTTTTCTGTGAGACACGGTAACGACCCGGTCGAGCCAGCCCATTCATGCTGCAGACAAAACTGTTTACAGCGTGGCTCTCCCACTCGAATTGACGGAAAAACCTTTTTGGCGGGCGGTGCCGTGAGCAAAAGCTAGTTAATAATGTTGTTTCATGTAAAATAGCATTAGCTAGACATTGTGTCGCCCGCATTGTTTCACCTCGCCCACACTTCTCGGAACGCTTATACAAGTGCAAGTACTCAATAGCTTTACCGTATTCTGAAGTCGTGTAAGTGGCGGTTCTCCGTACAATGTTGAATTGATATGAGCAAACCAAACAAATGCTTTGTAATTAACATACCACTTCAAAGCAAAAAATCGGTTGTCTGTAAAGTCGGTTTAATAGTTGAACGTGATAACGTCTTAAGAAAATACTGATGGAATGGTAGCATTTTTCAAAAGAAAATTTGAATTTCATTCGTTTAATATTTGATAGTATTTATTGGCCTAATTATAACCTCAAAATCCGAAAGTATTTTATTTATTTTTCGGAATTCTCAAGTGTCCGTAGTTTTAATATAGTTTCAATCAAATATATACATTATCTAAAACCCAAAAAGTAAATTCACCTACCTTTTGGTTCTTAGGCCAACTATGTATGGACGACGAACAATGTCCTTTGCGTAAATCTAGTTTTTAAAAAGCCCGCCTCAATGTGTTTGATATAGGAGAAAATGTTCCTTTTGACGGATGGCTGGTCTAACCTGTCATTTCAGACACGTTGTTGTGATATGTGAAAGATTTAATATTTGTTTTAATTTTTTTAAATCTCGAACGCTGCCGAACGCAAAGGCCGATTGTGCTTCTTTGTCGCTCGTTCCGCGCTCTCGCTTGCACTTCAAGCCTTAAATGGAACGTGACATCTAGCGAGGTAACGACGCATGAGTCATGTTTTTTCGTGCGTGCAGCCGGCTCTATCGAATTATAAGACGTTATCACGTCAAAAGGTGTTAAGTCGTTACTGAGGTATAATAATATGTTGACTTATAATTTGTATTTGTCAAATGAAAAATAATTATGTAAGTAGGAATACTAGGCAAAGAAAGCTAAAATACTAAATACTCGGTAAGATGTTAGCGAATAAAGTAAATTGTCGTCAAATCATTAGAATTAATTTTTAATTACAAAGCGACTAATATGTCTTATTGCACAAATAAATAAATTAACATTTAATTAACCCTTTTAGAGCTTTTATTTATTATCCTGCGTAAAATAAAACACAACGCATACCATTCCTGTTTTCCACGAATGCCAGCCCTCTGTGGTCAAGTTTTTGCTGTCATAGATATGGGTGACGGATATGGTAAGACGTCAGGAAAACGGTAACCCAAATATGGTGCACTAGTATGCTTGAATAATTGATTAATTCCGAGTAACGAAGTGCGCGATTATCTTCAGTTTGATTTATGAGAATTTCGTATATATTGTGGGTGATTTATACGACGTAGGGTCCGCTTATCATGGCCGACCTTTAATTTGGATCGAAAATTAAAATCTCTTTTTTGATATCTACATAATTTAGTACCTTGATAAATGGACGTTATCGAGTTGGTACCTTTATGAAGAATGGGACCGTTCTGTATTGTACCATAGATATAGGTACACGTATTCATACATACGTTTGTAATCTCCGGAGGGGGAGGCAGATATGTAATCAGTGCACCGACATTTCGCTGAGCGTATTTTCGTCCCATGATGGGATAGTGGAGCCTATCGCCATACTGGGCACAATTACAGACTATGGGCTGATACTGAGCATTTAGTGATAGAAAAACCTAATATCACTGTTACCCGACCAGGGGATCGAACCCGAGACCTCAGCACAGCAGTCGTACTGTGTAAGCATTACAACTGCGCCACCGAGTCAGTCTCGTATAATTAGGAAAAAACTTCAAAAATGTACTTTCCCGCGTATTCATAAACATTACTATGAGACCTCATAGTGCAATCATGTATACATAATTCGACACTTGGCAAAGAGCTTAATTATGAATTATTTGTGAATACGGGCATTTGAATCCCGAATCGCGTTTGCTGATATACGTTGAAGGACTTCCTTTTTCCCTCGTATTCCGTCATCAGATCTTAACTTGCATCAGGTAATTGGAAAGCAGACTATTTAATCAAAGTAACGTAGGTGTTACTGCTTCTTCTTTCACCTGCTACCACACCCGGACCAGAAAAAAATATTTGTGGATCACACGAGCATTTGTGTCGGTACGGGAATCAAATCCGCGGCCTCTCGCGTAGTCCTCAATATGAATAACAACACACACGTAGCTAAGACGATATCGCGCAATATTTGTATGACAGATTTGTTGCAGCCCGTTTGATAAATGACTTTCCAAGAACAAATGTATGAGTTGTAATCCACAGTATACAGGGTTATTTTTAAAACACCAGCAACCTCGCAGGGGTAGATACCTAAGGTTATAAGCTACTACTTTTGTTCTACGACTTTTGATAATTTGTTAGATTTTATTTTCATACAAAAATAAGTATTCATTTAATTTCCGTCTTGTATGTTACCTACACGCATCGCAGATTACGTAAGCAAACACGCGAAGCGTGGGGAACGGGGCTAGCGTTGAAGGTCATCGCCCGAGCCAGCTGAGCGGCTTCTTTGAGTCGCGCTCGCACGCCGAACGCTACGAAGAAAAATACGACACAACAAAAACTTGTAAATTCATTTTTTTTTAAATATATTGAGTTATATACAAACTCGTAGAACAAAAGTTGTTCCGTATGGGGTCAGCTATCTGGTCCTGCGAGGTTGCTGGTGTTTTAAAATTAACCCTGTATATCACTTCGTAGTATTTTACGCATTACAAATTCAAGAGGCGTTTTCAACCGGTATGAATAGACAACTGAAAATAATCTTTATTGTTGTTTACTTATTGTTGTTTAGTTGTTTTACAAGGTGGCAGGTCCCTCGTATGCGAGAGGCCGTCTGGGTTGGTACCACTGCTTCGTCTATTTCTGCCGCCAAGCAACAGTGTGTAAGCACTGTTGTGTTTCGGTTTGAAGGACATTGAAGTCAGTCAAATTACTGGGCATTATGAGACTTAACATCTTATGTCTCAGGGTGTCGAGCGCAGTTCAGTGCCA
Organism: Amorpha juglandis; assembly: GCA_949126905.1. Taxonomy (NCBI): domain Eukaryota; kingdom Metazoa; phylum Arthropoda; class Insecta; order Lepidoptera; family Sphingidae; genus Amorpha; species Amorpha juglandis. The sequence goes on from OX421368.1 coordinate 6,973,549, forward strand.
TGCAGTGTTTTTTTATTTAAAGTTTAGCCGGCTATTTATTATGATTCAAAAGATAATAGCCCTTTAAACATATAGAGAGTAATAAAGACGTATAAATAGATAGATAAACGAAGCATGACGTAGTTATAGGGTTCCTTTGGCACCCTTTGGTTCGGAATCCTATAAACTGATTGAATTATTTTATATTTATGAATGTTTGTTGGTTATTTTTTTGCGAATCACACATTGGATACTGAATCGATTTTTAACCAAAAACAAGTAGGGATGCTGTCAATAATATGTTAATTTATTTTCCATTTACATCGTCAAATAAAATAGAACATAAAATTAAATTACAATAATCAGACAAACTCGTCTACTTAAAATACGGATTACAAGAAAGAAACGAAATGCAATTTATATAATCAAATGATAAGGCATTCTAGTTCGTTGGCATTAACATTAATTCTTTCAATAAGTTACAACGCTGTGTCCATAAAAGTCGATTTTCGCAGAGTGTGGTTACGTCATAAATTTTGTGGGTACAAGAAAATTACCCACACCGAATTAATTAATTAATTAAAATACCCGCACCGAGACAAATGACTGTGTGATCCTAGAATATTTACCTAGAACTTCATAACACCCCCTTTTTGTCAGAGGTTAATAATTCAATAGAAACAAAAACCGGAATTTATCGATTGATATTCTGCCAATTTATGCAATATTCAAAACGTTTTAACAATAATAGCTTTTTTATTGTTCCTCTGTCGGAGATCCTTTGATAGCAGCGTCACTTTGCATTTCATTTCTCGATAGATCCGTGAAAGATAACACTTTTTACGATATTCCTAAATTTTAAAATAGTCGTAAAGTGCTAATCTGACGAATAATCAGCGGTTTTATTACGAAGTGTTACATTTATTAGGGCTATTAAATTTTTCACTCCATCTCAAGATGGCGACATAGTTTTTTGATAGTTTTTTAAGTTATCAAGTACCTACTTACATTCTGGGATTTTTAAGAGATCTTTTTACGTGAACAAGTTACAATAAAATAAAACCGACTCAAAAAGAACTAAAAATAACCAGATTTATGTCGGTGCTATGGTACCATTAATGTCAATCAAGGAGTATTAAAGATATTTTTGGCAGATACAACCTACTCAAAATAAATATTTAGATTTTTTATTTATTGTTGAGTCGCTTTTATTTTCGTTAACAAGTTTTTATCTTATGTTGGATTCTTTATGTTGAATACGCAAATAAAATTCTGATAAGAATGGCAACTGGACTTTTTCTTTTTAATCTTACGTAGGTATAAGTTGACTAAGGTGTACCACTGCAACTAAGTTATTTTAATGCAAAAATCTAGTAACGATATTTCAGATTCTTCATTAAACGCGTAACTTCAAACTCACCACCGAAAGGCTGTATTTTTAACATTTAATGAAGCAATTCTCGGAAACTTAGTTCTTTAGTAGCTTATCCCCTGGCAGTCTGTATTTATCTGGGAGCCGATCCATCCTCGCAGCTCGCTTGTAATGGAAAAGCGTTGTCGCTCGGCTACGTCTGACCAAAACGAAATGCAATCACCACCCTCATCTTTTATCTATGAGCAAAATAATACTCGACGTAATTGAATTTTTGGCCATTACTCGCAGAGAAAAATATGGCTTTTATTTGTACGCTTTCGAACAATTGCGATGATTATTTGCCATTGGTGTTCTTTCACAAAGTTTCGTTGTATTTACATACCTGGTTGAATATAATTTTGTATGTTTATAGGTTTTCTATATTACTCCGTTTAAGAGGTTTACCTCGCGTGTTGCACTTATAGCTTATGTAATATGCCAATTTATGCGTCCAGTTTAATGGAAAAATAATGGGCTCTATTATGAATCCACTTCTAAACCACAAACATTTGTTTGAAACATTCAACAAATTACAAAATAGTCAACAAATTATTATAATAATAGTATATTTGTTTTATACTTTCACCACTAGTAACCATTTCTTCCTTTCAACCATCTAGCATCTATCAGTGAGCTAGATGATTTCCGGGGCTTGACAACGGTCATGTTAATTACATGTTTAGATTAAATTTATTTTAGAACTCAATAAAAACCAATATTTTGTTTCGTGACCGACGCGGACGTGTGGCGTGAAAGATTTAAGGCGCATCCTCACGAGGCGAGGCTTAGAAATAAATATCATCTATTTGTTGGGAGCGTTGCGTCGCTTTGGGGATTTATGTCGGGTGGGATTTCGCTCGAAACGTAAAATTTGTAACTAAACACATTTAGACGCAGACGTAGTCAGTTTTTGGTGCGGGGGGAAGTTTCAAATAGGAAACTAATATAGTAAGTCGTTTCTGTCTTCTTCTTCCACCTGTCCTTATCCCACTCGCAGTGGTGTCGGCGCAACGGATTTTTAACACGTTACAGAATGATTTGGCTTCTAGTTTTTACGACCCGTCACCGACCTGACATCAGTGTCTTTAGAGAGATAACTCACCCAGACCAGAAAAAAACAATTGTCGATCACACAAACATTTGTTTTTTGTCATTTATAATAAGTCGTTTTCGTAATAGTAACAATTTAGGGTAATTGGATTAGTTCAATTTCATAGATTCATGATATATGTACTGCTAAAATGTGTTCTAATTTTTAAGAACTAATCTGACGAATAATAACGGAAGTTTTATATTTTACCTAGAACTCTTCCGATTTATCGCTATAAATAATAAATCCCTAGACAAACCGGCCCTGTGTTTATGCTCTTAGTTTCCGCAACACGAATGTACCGAGTGCTATGTGAACTAGACGGATTGCAGAACGTTAAATTAAAACTTGTGTACTCTTACACATAATCCCACAGTAATGAAACTGTTACAAGTTTGGATGGAATGATTCCTTGTAAGTTCTGTGAAGCTGTCTGACGAAGTGTACGTTCAAGGAAAGAGTTCGTTGAATAGGTACTACCGCTTTGTCTTTTTTGCCATAAAGAGATAATGTGTAAGCACTGTTGTCTTCGGTTTGAAAGACATTTTGGAAAGGTCGCAATCTGTTACTTCACGTCAGTGTCCTGTAAGACGTTGTAACATCCCGATGGAGTCTACCCATTTATGCTGTAGACGACAAAGACTATAGCATAGCTTAACTAAGCACTGTTGTGTTCGGTTTGAAGGACATTTTGGAAGCGTTGCAAGCTTCACTTCACGTCAGCGTTTTGTGAGACAGTGGTAACAGCCCGATCGAGTCTGTCCATTTATGCTGTAGACGACACAGACTATAGCGTAGCTTTACTACTTAATAACAACGCGGTCAAACTGGCCTATCCATGCTGTAGACAACATTGTATACATCGTGAGGTATAGACAAGATCTGGGGTTATTGCATACTGAGGGAAATCATTTTTTAAACATTCCAACATACGAGCAACAAAGATTATCCTCACTTAATGATTTCTTATGTTTACGCGAATATTAAACTTTGAAATAAACATTTTTAACGGATTTCATCGTAATTTTTTATATATATTTTAGTCCCGACGTTCTGATCACGGGATGGACAAAATTAAAAATAAAAACAATCCACGATAAAATCCGTTTAAAATTGTTTATTTCAAAGTTTCCTCACTTGTTGGTAAACGCTTACTGTCACTTACAGAGACTTGCGTTTCTCTTCGTGACCTTTGGGAGACAATGGTATTTATATTAGGTTCGTGTATTATGCATGTTTAACAGGTGAAATGTTCTCAGTTTTATATACGAGTACACTGTAGAGGTAAACCCAAAGGATACCAACGCATCCCTATTATACAAGTCTACGCTATCTCTCTGTCCGACCTTCACTGGCCGTGAATATTCATATTCACCTTCAATGTCCATCAAATGGAAACACAACAGCGCTTACACACTGCTGCTTGGCGGTAGAAATAGACAAAGCGGTGGTACTAACTCAGACGGCCTATCGCAGTCCTACCACTAGACCTCCTAGTAGTACCTGGACCACTTGTTTAGATGTATACTGTAACACAACATATTATGATACTATACGAACATATGATTACGCAATGCGCGAAAGGGATCACAGGAAATCTTGATTGGACCGTTCATAGGAAGTAGGTGTGTTTAATAACAATAACTAGAAGATTATTATTCACCATTGTGTTCGTAGAACAACTACCGCCCGCGACTTCTTTCGTGCGGAATTATCATAATTCATAGCTGTATAATAAGACAGGGAACAGAAAGGTTCTTTGATAGACCGCGCTAGGGAGATTTTATTTCTCACCAACGAGCGAAGCGGAAGACTTTCTCATTTTTGCTGTACATTTTTATGTATGTTTCAAATGCACCGATTTCGATGACTTCATATGAAAGGGTAGGCAGAGAAGTAATTAGTGCTACACACATTTCGCCTGTTGCGGTTTCATGATCTAGGAGGCGAGCCTATCGCCATACCTATATATCGACAAGGTGGTAAGTCCCTCGTATGCGAAAGGCCGTCTGAGCTGGTAACACCGCTTTGACTATTTCTGTCGCCAAGCAACAGTGTGTAGCAACATTGTTGTGTTACGGTTTGAAAGACATTGGTGCCAGTGAAATTACTGGACATTATGCGACTTAACAACTTATGTCTCGGGGTGACGAGCGCAGTTCAGAGCCACGCAGTGCTTTGTAATTCAAATTTCTGTGTGGTGTTGCTTCTGTTTATGGGCAGGCGTGGCGCTTACCATCAGGCGAGCGCCTTGCTCGTCTCGTCATTCAATCAAATAAAAAACAAATACCGTGCACACATTTCAATCCCGGGCAACTCATGTGTGATTTTTCGAATGAAACTCAAACATTTTATTGAGCGAACTGAGAATTAAAGCCTTAGTACACTACCACTAGAGCAATGGTGCGATGAAGCTTTCTTATCAGCTTGTTTCTCAGCTTATCAGCTATTATAATTCATCTGGTGATCGTAGATTAATAACATACCCATCCTAATGTGACCGATAAGTATGTATGTTCGCAATCATGTCGTGTCCCATGACCGGAATCCATTAGCTACGTTACACGCTTGTTATTATTATATATTTGATGAACACATTTCTATAAATAGTTAGGTACATGTATGAAAATAAAAATGACACTTTAAAAACTTTCAATCTATCTAAATGTTGCTTAAATATGTATATGAGTGTTGTTTTAATATTTATTTAATGCAGATGGCTTATTTAATATGAAATTTATACAAAAATTATCAAAACTGTGGATACAAAATTAATGATATTTTATTTGATTGTGACTATAAATATATTTTTACAATCGTAACTTATGATATTCTTTTTTATTTATTCTGTCTATTAGCGGCTATCGCATTAGTATATAGACAATACTTTATTATTACAGGGATATAGTCCAAATATGATAAATACACACATATAAGCAAACATAGCTTATACATAAAGTTATAATTTACACCTAATTAACAGCAACAAAGCAAACCCAATGGAACTAGTGCGTTCGCAGCTTAGAATAAATTCAGAAAATGTACATCTAATTATAACTAACACCAACGGGAATAATGCTTTTCCTCTATTGTGCATTTACGGAATCTAGCCAAATTTAGAAAATTTAATCAATAACGTTAGTATATTTATCGATTCAAACCATTTTATTTACAACTAATTATAACTAACACCAACAGGAATGACGCTTCCTTTATTATCCTCCATTGAGCATTTACGGAATCTAGCCAAATTTTGAAAATTTCATCAATAACGTTAGAATATTTACCGATTCGACCATTTTCTTAACCGGCATAAAGGGGCAATTTGTGCCTGTAATTTACGAAATGGCAGAATAGCTGGTTTTATTTAAATCTAGGGTATCTCAAAGGAACTCTGAAACAAATTTTGTCCTGAAGTGATGTATAATCGATTTCATTTCTTCTTGAAGAGAAATTGCAGGTCTAATAGGTCTCGTCGTTTAGAGAGTGAAACAATATTGAAATGTAATGATTTCTTACATTTACGCGAATATTACTCATTGAAATAAAACTAATTTAAACGGATTTTATCGCCGTTTTTTATTAATTTTGTGTGACCACGAAGACTGAAAAGTCTTCGAAACGTCGGGATAAAAATTAATAAAAAACCGCGATAAAATCCGTTTAAATTAGTTTTATTTCAATATTGAAATGTTTCAATCTATGTTTGTAAGACTCAGATTTACTAAGGTCAGTTGAGCGAGTAAAATAAAAAAAAACTTCTTGTGTATGCTCTTTAATCGAAAGTAGTGTGTGGAATAGTGTGGTCGCCACACAATACCAGCATATTCAATAATACACGAAATTGTAGTAGACTGATAGCGACGTATATTCATAATGTAATTATTTATGTTCACAAAATTTAAGTGTGACAACACATTTTCATAAAAATATCCTCATATGGAACTGAAGTTAGAGACTGTCACAATTCTAAAACAGTAAAATCGGTCAATCACCGTGATGGCTGAGTGCCGGTACTTGTTATCCTTCTTTTCACTCACACTCCAAATATAAATAGAACATTGCCCTATGTCCATACCGTTAATGGCATAAAACAACCACGATCGTTTCTACGGCAAGTGCAATATGTAAATATATCTTTGAATGATGGGATTTACCTACAACCTTCCTCGCATATAAATTTAAGCTACATTTAAACAGCCGTATTAAAAACTCCCCACTATCTCAACCTTCCATTTCAGGGAGCTAACTGATAAAAACAAAATTAATAAGTACACGTTATATCAATCCGAACAGTAACTTTCTCAGAAGCTTTAAATTGCTCTAATAAAGAAGTGAATCAATGTCTACGAACAAATTTGCAGGGAGCGGATACAAGTTTAATTAGAACAGCAGGTGGCCATTCGGATTCAGCGGAACCCGAATGGCCATTCTTGCACCTGATATACTGAGATATAGCTTCGTTTGTGTTGCCCTTTGCGGTTGCGAAATAAGAATTAATTTAGGATATAGAAGTTTACGTTGCACAAAGCTGCAAGGGAACGAAGTAGATAAAGTTGAAGAGACGTGTATTATCAAATCTTATAAATTGGGCAAGTGCCTAATCGATTTTGATGCCGTGTCAGATGTTTTTGTCATATGGTAAAAGAACGGTATCATAAGGATTTTCAACTTGTGCGTACTTATTGCTAAGGACATTTTGGCTGTTCGTGACGACAATAATATTGTAGATAATTCCTTAGAGTAGTAACAAGCGATTGAGAGATTATAAGTGACTATGTGCTTGGCTTGGCGGTAGGATATTTGCATCCTAAAAACGTACCAATGTAAGAAACGATAGGGATTACCACGTTATACGCAGGCCACACGACGACAGTTCGTTAATCACTGAATTCTTTGTACTGCACTTGACTAATTACTTTAGGTAATAGAAGAACTTTAAAATCTTAAATCTAAAAAAGTACGAAGCGTGGTACTATTACATAAACTCATTTCTTGACTATCTCAAACAGATGGCGTTATGTGATACTCCTCTTTATTATCGTTTATTAGATCGTCTGCGCTAAACGTTTATTCCTATATGAATTTGAAATCAAACATCAATCAATTTTACCATATAAACATTCAATAGGGGAAATCGAGATTTATTTACAAAATAAACATTGATATTCCAAGAAAAGCCTAGCACGTATAGTCAACAAAAATCACAAGTTAAATGTTTGACGACAGGACGTTGGCAGGGCAGATATTAAATGTTTCCATCCCTCCGCACTCTTGGAGGGTTTCCTAAGAATGGTTTTCGTACTTCAGCAAAATATTGTTCGGCCGATTTGTATGCTGGCCCGAGCTCATTTTACGGGTATCAAATTATCCTGAAATACCATAAAATACTTTTATATTTTTTGTCATTTCGCACTTTTACTGACCCATCGTTTTTTGATGATATTTGAACACATTTTAACGTTAACGTTTTACAGCTGCTTTCAAGGCAACAAAATGTTTTTTTTTAGGTATAAAATGTAAATCTCATCATTGTACGACGTTTAAAATAAGGTACGATATTAATCTGCATCAGTGATTAGGTTACAGCTATAAATTCAATCTCGAAATCAATTTCGAATATCAAAATAATTTGTTAAAAATTATTTGTCAATTAACATTCACGGGTTGCTAAATATCCGGATTGGTTAGTTTCTTCAAATTATTTCATATTCAGTCTCTGAAATGATTACTAATGCAGTTATAATTGCAGTTGTTATAATATTTAATAGCTGATAGTAATTGGAGTTGCTTTTGATTGGATGTCTGGTCTACAGTAAAAAGAAGTTAATAACTATCAGCGCGTTCAATTAATGGATCGTCTTTCATGTCACAGATATGCACTTAAGAAGACCGTCCATTGAGATTGGCTCTTAAATAACTTTCATTAATCCCAATCATGCTCCTCCATTTGCTTTACGCTTAGAACTTGATAATACATACACATACATCGCATGCGACCGAATACGTAATACAGACATATTAACTGTTTCCAAATCATCTGATTTTCCAGATATAGCATCTGGAAACATATCTACTGATTTTCCAAAGATATCTTCTGAACTATTTTATAAGGGTTATTAGGTCGTATTTGCCCCTAGAATCACTGAAATCCTACTTAAAATTTCTTAAACAATTGGATAAAAGTCGAATGATAAAAACATTTTTAAATAAAGGCGGTCGGCTATTTTCGGATTCCATCTGGCAACTTTGGACGTATTTGTAAAATGGTAATACAAAGGGAGGCGATTAACTAATGCACTTTTTATGGATGCCATCGTGTTAGGGCGGTAAGAAAATACATTTCATACATTCAGAGGATGGAGGTCCGCGTCCATATTTGGAGTACTGATATGGCTGCATCCGCGCGCATGACGTTTCTTTACTTCTGACTTGCAATGATATTTGAAGACAGGGTTATCACTTTTATAATAATTTAGTTTTAAAATTTGATTCTTAATTATTTCCTTTCTGCCTGGCATTTTTCCGGCTTAGTGCTAGGTTCCACCGTGAGACTATTGGCTCTCATGTCTCTCTCTATGTATCATAATAATCATAATTCATTAAGCAAATATAATCTATTTTATTTCACATTAGTTGTCAAGTTTGGAATGTTCAATTCAGTCAATAGTAATTCTGATTTAAATTTCAAGATTTTAGAAATTTCATGTTCTATTTGCAAAAGCGACAATATAACGGCAACTCTTGTTTACAATGCCGCCTCATAAAGTTTGAGAAGAGATCTTATCACGCTGCCTGGTATATGACAGTTTTTTGTTATATTTTCTCATATTTAGTACGTATAGCTGTTCATCTAAATGGGGCACAAGAAATGATTTGGGACTATGTAATAAGTGTAAAAGCATAAATTCAATAAACATGATAACAATATTTCACCAACCTTTGTATCTCGGTTTATAAATACATAAATTCCATTTGTTAAAGAGCGGATCATAGGATAAGCAGCGGTTTAACTATAAACTTCATAATACTCTAGCCAATATTATTGTATCTAAAATTAGCGGTACATTTTAAATTAAAAACAAAATTGGGATCGTTGTGTTTTTTACACCAGCTCAAGACATGATAAATGGTCGACGTAAATTGGATGCCTCGGCTCACAATATCACGTACTACGTACATTTTTATGTTAGCGTTTTGTCATTACCAACATGGCTGTAACTTTGAACGAGGGATAACTATCTATGGATCTCGACATGAGCTGTTTTTAGGACGGTACATTGGTCAACCATACGAAATCAGTTGTTACTCCATGTTAGGTTTGAGATTAGTTTGGTTGTTATTCTATTACTGATAATGTATTGTACCTCTATATAACGTGTTACAGCAATGTATAGTGTGCGATATAGATATGGCCGTGATTTTTGAAAACTGACAGTTTTTTAAACCGCGATAAAAGCGCAGGTTAGTTTGTTTTTGGCATTGTAGCGCTTAAACGAATGGACTGATTTCTTGACTCGATTCGATGCGAATTACCACTATATTTGCGCTTTAAATTGAAAATCAGTGCCAAGTAGGTCCTTACTTTCCTTGTACTAAATATAGTTCTAGTTCAATAGAACTAGAACCCTTTCTTCGCCAACACACGGAGATTCCTACCTTTTTTGTTGTTGTGTGAATTTAGTTATTGTTTTATACGTTGTTTTTTCAACTATTATTTTTATTCGTGTTTCTTTTGTTGAATGAATATATTTTTTTCTAAAACAAAAGAAAATGTTTAAACTTATAAAATTGGATTTAGTACCTACCTGTTTTTTAGTTAATATTCCTGCACTGAGAATTTTACTTGTGTGATCCACAAACATTTGTTTGAAGTCTGAGTGTTGTGAGACCGAAAGTCTCTCTTAGATCCTGACACCCACGACACAAGACTCGTATCTTACTGTGGGGTCAGGGTTGAGAGAAGTTTATTTGAATCCTAACTGTATCAACAATAATGATATGATATTTAACATCTATTTAAGTAAAGTACAAGTATATGCTATACTTATGAAAATTCGGGCTGCTGCATCACGGCTTTCATCGCATCCTTTATGGCCTCGCATTGTGTCGTCCAGATCATTTAAAATTTGTCTTCTGTAACGATGAAGGAAATTTTGTGGTGCATATAGGTATAGTATTTATATTTTATTGTGGAGCAATGACCTCCCCTAGATTTGAGGTCGACTACACTGTTCAGATTGCATACGTCATGTGGGTTGGAAGGTCACTTGATTATCAAGTCGAAAATCAAATTTTTTAAGAGTTCATAACTTAATCGATTGTCTATATATTTTTTATTATTTATTATATGTGCACGTGTTGTATATTGTCGCGATTATTTATCTTTTAAAAGAGTAATTGCTTTCATATGGTCTTATCTGAATTCATTTTGTAATATCAGACTAAATATTTAAACTCATTTCATAAGCGACATCCTTGCTACAGGTGCCTTTTACGACTTGAATAAATAGTTTCATTTCTCAAAAGATCGTTTGCGTTTTAATGCCACGATGTATGAGAAGCATAGCTCATTAAGCCATAATTGCGAAATTAAAAGAAATAGCAGGACCTCAATGCACGAATTGTTATGTCAAATGCAATTAGCGACAATAGCGTGTCACTTGCATGTGATGTGTCATTGCTTGATCCTTGTATGGTAGGTCAGTTAGAACATGACATATTTTCAGTTATCAGAAATGTCGTTTTGTGTTCCAGTTTAGAAATAGTTTGGTGGATGTTACAAAATATGTAATTGAATATGTAATACTTGTTATCAACGTAATTCACAAGTAGTTTATTAGATGGTAGATCCGTCATATGCGAGAGGCCGTCTGGGTTGGTATGAGCGTTTTGTTTAATTCTGCCGCCAAGCAGGTTTCGGTTTGAAGGACATCGAAGTTCTGTGCTTTGTAATTCAAGGTTCTATATGCAACTATTTATGGGCAGGCGAGCGACCTGATCGGTGAATGACGATTCAAGCTAATAAAAAGTTGAATTAGGACAATAGAAAGAAATAGGAAAATATTTGTGTATTACAGTAAACTTATATTGTCAATAATAGGGATCTGTCTAGAAGAAAAAGACGATTCGGTGTAACCTTTTCGCATAAATGTATAATATATAAAAATAATTATTAATTTTATTCGTAGATAATAATTTTATATCAACGGCGATAATTAAAAGAGAACAGTAGTACCTATCTAACTTAAAGAGTAATTAGTTCTAAAAATTCAATTATATTGTTGATATTTGATAATGTGAACTGGCACGAATAAAATATAAACATGTTTACTGATAAAAATTGTAAATGGGAAACGTATAGAATACCCGCATTACCCATACAGATGACTAATGATGATGAACTGATGATGCAGACGCCCATTGGGCCAGCGTGGTGGACTAAGGCCTAATCCCTCTCATTCAGTATAGGAGGCCCGTGCCCAGCAGTGGGACCTATATAATACAGGGCTAGTAAAAAAAAGTATAGAATAAGTATTGTTTAAAGTTACGTGAAACAATTGTGTCTCACTTTTTAAAACATCATATTTCCTTATAGGCAAAGGCAGACGCGCTCGTTTTAAAATTAAGGCCTTGACTTTATCAAGGCCGCAGTGTCTATTGAAACGAATCACTAAGAATTTCTCATTTGTCCGATACATTCTGTTAGTCATAAATATATGTTAGGTTTTTCGGACGTTTTTAAGACATTCCGTTAAGAAATATTTGTATACCGTTAAGTATAATTTGTTTATCGTATGTGATTGGTGGTGTCCTAGACATGTTTTTAAATTTATTAAGCCTTTAAACACGAGACAGCTTCCTCAAGGAAGCCAAAGGAACACATAACATTACTTAATGTATTAATAACAATATTTAATTACTTCCTGTACCTACATTTTCTCACAGTTTTAATAACAAAATACATAATATAATATGATCTCATCACATGTTCTGTGAACACGTAAATAGGATTCGATTTTTTTTGATAAATTAAATAAATTAAATAGCACAGATGGAAGGAAGTACGGATTGTGATATGCTATATGAAATTTAATATACAAACAAAAGCTCACGCCTTTGTCCCCTGTAGGGATAGGTAGATGTGCAACTATTGCACCCCAACGTTCTCCGAGCATATTTCCGTCCCATGATATGATATTGGCCACAAATTCCAATGCCTTGCAATTTATGTGTGATTTTACGAATCGAAAATACAAACACAAATTGTGATTGCCCGACCCAGGAATTGAACCCGGAACCTCACAGCTTTCAGCCTGGTACGCTGCCACTAGACTAATGAGGCGATTGGATATATTCTTTATTTTTTTATTCCGGCACGGCAAATGACTACACTACATCTGGCAGTAAATACAGTTCAGTCTAAATGTAATGGAGACTTTGCGTACCTCGACGGTTGGCGGAATTATGCCGGCTTGAAGTTGCTGGCTGATCGCGGAACGCTTGTCTGAACGAGCCACTATAGCGGGTTTACCATGTGTATGGTGGTCGCTATCCAGCCGGGTACAAAAATATCAGGTAAACTCCCACCAGCAATTTAGATAAAGTTATATGGTTTATTATTCCAACTTTCAATTACTTCTTCATCATCAGCCACAGGACGTCCACTGCTGAACATACATAAGATTTCCAAACCGACCTGTTGGAAGCGGTCTGCATTCAGCGACTACCTGCGACCTTTATCAGGTCGTCTATCCACCTTGTAGGCGGACGTCCAACGCTGCGCTTGCCAGGACGTGGCCTCCATTCCAGAACCTTCCTGCCCCATCGGTTATCGGTTTCTGCGAGCTATGTGGCCTGCCAACTGCCACTTGAGCTTGCTAATCCGATTCAATTACTTAGTACCAAAGTATTATATTGTAGTTGTAGCGTTCAATTAGGTATGTTAAATACATCGAATTAATTTAATTTTAAGTAGGTTAGAATCTCAAACTATCGATAAATAAATATCACAGATACCAGGTGCTTTGTATCACAAGTGTTTATGCTGAGCGCTCCTCTGTGCATAGAAATGTAGCGAACATTTTTTTCTTTTATTTTTATGACACCTTAAATCTCATGTCCAGCCAAAATAAACTATAAAACCAATGATTTCATCGTTTTCTCATCTCATATGCTAAATTAATATTCGTGAGAGTATCTTATAAATATTTGGCGCCAATAGATAATTAAATGTCGTTTTTGCAAGTCTAGTCTTGTCTGTCAAGAATGTTAATCGCTTTATTTTACACGACCAAATCTGTCCACATTTTGCTACATCATTATTAATTATTATATGTTATTGTACATAGTTTTTTTGTGGCAAAAACTCAGTGTCAACTATGCTGGCGGACGCTTTATATATCAAGGTTTGAACGTTAGCCGGAACAGGCACTTTGTTATATTGAAATGAACACATGCTTCGTTTTTGCTAACTATTCTTTTGAATAATTTTATTTAATCTCAATGAAGTTAAATTTATAACTCGATATGTCTCAGCCTCGCTGTATGTAGACAGCTTTGTCGACAGCATGAATGGGCCGGCTCGACCGAGGTTGTACCATCGGACAATAGACGTGAAGTGGAAGCTTGCTGTTGCGTTTTGTTCGGTGAGTCGATTTTCAAACGCTTTTTCAGATCGCAACGCGCAACCTTATCCAAACAATTGCATACAAAGCGGACTTGTCGCTAAAGTTTGACTCGCGACACGCGATGCGGTCTCTCTGTCTGCTCGCCTATCTCAATCGTTAACGCACTGCTTCTCTAACTGTGAAGTGTCAAGCTAAAATTTAGTAGGGTGTTGACAGACAAGAGTTACTGACTTCCGTGAGTGATGCTTGACGCGACCATCAGATATCAGCTTTTAAGCAACCCATTTGCACTGTTTACATTCATGATGCAATGTGATATGAAACCTGATGTCGTCAAAAAATAAATATTTCATATAAGTGCAAGCATCACATCTAAATGCGTGAAATATTTTTTCAAATCGGTCCAGTAGTTTTAAGTTTATTAGTTACATACAAAAATGCAAAAATACAAGTATACATACATTTTATATAAAGCTACATTAACACGCAATGTTAAACAATATAACTAAAATACCTGCTAAATAAATACATAATATTTCAGTTTGTTAAGCCGATGTTAGAATGTTTATCGCAGATTTTATTGTTAGTCCATATATAGTAGATATCCGCAGTTAATTCCTAGGCATGTGAAATGTAAAACAGCTGAAAATGCAATGAAATGTATGGTTTACAGCATATTAGATAGTATTAACAATCTACAATTTGCAGGGTAGACTTGGGAAAGCGACGCAAGTTATCTTACACCCTAATACTATAATAAATGTGAAAGTTAGGATGTTTGCCAGTATTGATATTTGTGAATGTAGATAAATAAATAAATACACCCAACAGTCACACACATAGTCCTGACCCCACAATAAGATACGAGTCTTGTGTCGTGGGTATCCGAAACTACGAGAGACCCCGAGACAAATATCTGTGGATCACACAAACATTTGCCTCGGTGCGGGGATCGAACCCACGGCCTTTCGCTTCACAGCCGGCTCCTCGCCTGTTGCGCCACGGAGGCTGTCAAGACGTTTCTTAGTCAACCACACCTTAATGACAACGGTTTTGTACTTTTTATACCGGAAAATGTCGGTCACGCCGGCGGCGAAGGCTCAAGTTATATCTGCTAAGATATAACTAAACGGTGTCTTCACACGTCAACTGACATTATAGTATAAGATCCCGGGGAACATTGACCTTCACCCATCTGTTTACCGGATGAAAATAATATTTTAGGGTATAAAATGTGTTGCTGAACACATACCAAAAGGGTTGCCTAAAAAAATATAATCAAGGATAGGTTTTACGAATTAAAAAAAAGATATTATTTCACTGACTTGCTCACCAAATAAATGAACCTTCAACGAAAACCAATGAAAACCAAAATATTGTTTTCATCCGGTAAACAGATGGGTGAAGGTCAATGTTCCCCGGGATCTTAGACTATTATATTTTTTTATGTATTTAAACGAAGTATGTACAACGGTGCAAATCGCACTGACAAATCCGCCAGTGACATCACTTTGTGTGTACATTCGGACGTCTAATATTAGCTCTACGGTAAATGTATGTTTTAGCGTGTTTCTCTGCAGATCGAGCTTGATGGTCACGGTGCACCAAAATACACGACTGCAGTTGAATTTGATTAAACTATTTATTGCCATTTGCGCGGTATGACTGCTGAGCTGAGGTCTCGGGTGCGATTCCCGGGTCGGGTAAAGTATAATGTATTTTTCTATAACGAAATGATCAGTATCAGCCTGGAGTCTGGAATTGTGCCTGGTATGGTGATGGGCTTGTCCCCTATCATGGGACGGAAATACGCTCGGCGAAATGTGGGTTATACCTCTGTCTAACCCTTCGGAGATTACAGGCGTGAGTGCGTATTGTAATTAATTAATCGGCATCCGTGTAGCATTTTAATTATTGACAATAAGATAGTGTGTTGAGAATCGTCGGGAATGTTTTCCAAGATTTATTGTAGGAGGATGTGACAGTGACGTGTGATATCAGAATGGACTGACGTTTTGTTCCTGTCTGCTTCGTAAGTCGAACAAATACTTTGTTTACCGATACATTATTTTATTTTGGTTGTTAGCTTTTATTGTTACTTTATTTAAGCCTCCGGAAATTTCACTAACCGTACGAAACGCAACAGCAAACTGCCACACGTCGGTTTTGGGTGAGATCAGAGATAGTGGTATAAACCCGGTCTAACAAGTTAATTCATTTTGTAGAGAAAAATGTCTACAGCGTGGCCACTTATCAAATACCTACATAACTCCAGGATATACCAAGTAACAGAATGTATCCTGCATCGAATGTAAGTAAGCAATAATAAATTCGTACGTTCCTCGTGAATTATAATTCCTGAGAGACGAACAGGGATATTGGAAAATCGAGTGTTGTTAGCGCATTAATATGTGTCACGTAGCGCCTGGCCTATAAGGAAACATGATGATCTATTTTGTCAACAAAGACTACGACAGAGAAGCCATTTATAAATAGATAGTTTTCTCCCATGATAAATAGACGAAACAAACTAATATGGATGTTATGGGAAATATATTTTATGCTGGATGCTGATCGAATGAATATATCACCAGTGCCAGAGTTGATTCGTGTTGTTTGACGTCTCGGAACGCGGAAACCGCTTCGTTTTCTGTTCGTATTTGTAGTGAGTGTGGAATGAAGACTAATTTCAACAATGTGTGATGCCGTGTCTGACAGGCTGCAAATAGAAATCCAATATTTAGTGTTTGTGTATTGTAATACTGATTAATGAGGACATGTGAGATCACTGGAAACTAATTGTCCTGTTTAAAGGCCAACTTCTTAGGGTCACGTCAATCTGGTGTCTGTGACGCTCTCTTCTGTCAACATCTTATTAAAATTCAAATTGACATATCTTGTCGTGTGTTATACTGACAGTACCGCTAAATGGTCATCCGGAGATTAACTCGTGCGTGGTGCAGACGCGATGTCACTGACACTTGCGACGTTCTATTGTGCGTTTAGTTTTTTTTTATAACAATCTCGCAGGCCGCGGACTCGAAGTCAGCGGCAAGCGGCGGCGGCGCGGGTGCGGCGCGTTCAAATGCATAGATTTAAATGGACCTGGTCTCGAAAGCAGCGGCGCGGCGCGGGCGTGAGAAGCGACGTACGAGCGGCGCGCGCCAATCGAGCGGCAACTGCGCGTCTGCATTGACGTAGTGCTGTGTATTTTCAAAAATGCCCGTCGACGTGGTGGAGTAAATTATTTCAATGATTTTTTATACGGAACATCATATTCACATCAATTTCGTTCGCGAACAGACACTAATTTCTCATAGCACAACACTACGCCGCTCTAGCGCGGCGCCATCTGCCCGCTGACATCGAGACCGGATGTCCGCCGCTGCCGCGCCGCCGCCGCTTGCCGCTGACTTCGAGTCCGCGGCCGCACACTCATCCGCACCGCTAGAAAGACATGATAGGAAGCTATCATATCAAATTGGTGACTGCAGTGCGTACGACTCGTGCAGCGCGGATAAGTGTACCGGAGGCGACCTTTTCCTTTAATAAATCATTAGTAGTTGTGACAGCTTCCGTTGAGCAGTGGCCGAGTAGCCGGCTGTGAAGCTAGAGGCCGTGGTTTCGATTCCCGCACCGAGACAAATGTTTGTGTGATCCAATATTTGTTTTGGGTCTAGGTATTTTTCTCCCCAGAGAGATGGCCGGCAGCCAGCCGGTCGTAAAAACTACAAACCAAATCTTTCGGTAACATGCGTTAAAAAGCATGATGCATCGACCTCACTTCGAGTGGGATAAGGATAGGTGGAAGAAGAACTGTTTATAGTTATGTACCTTATTCCCCATATCATTAGTGGAGACAACTCTACATAGTTTTTGCAAAGTCCGGCAAACGAGCATGAGCGTGACTTGAGGGTTAGAAATCTGCATACTCATATACTTATAATACCAGAAGAATATGGGATGTGTTTCCGATGTCTAAGGAAAGGAATGGAGAAGGAGAAGTAGAGGAGGGGATTTCGACCTCTGCAAATCTCACTCACCGGACGAAATGCGACAGCGACTGCCACTTTACTTACAATAATTTATTTTAATGTCAACTACAAGAATATTAAATTAAACCTGCTACGTTTGTTATGGCAATTCATTAGATATGATAAGTATAAGTTATTCTAATTTATATTTTTTCTCAATATTTTGAGTCGCAATACACATATTTACATAATAATACAGAACCTGTTGTTGCCTTTGATATTATATAAATATTATACAGAATCAGGCGTAGTTTGGGTATAGCCATATGTTTGTATTAAAACAAAAAGCTAACCAAAATGCGAGTAAAGGTCATGTATGGCGACCATGATTGTTTAGTCTATGGTCCGCAAGATGTATGGGTAAACCACCAAATGCGTCATTATAGAACATTGTTTATTTTTGTTCGTGTATTAGATTCTGAAAACAATTTTGGTATGTTTGCGTAATGTGTTTTTATCCTTACTCCGTCGACATTGAGATGGTAATTGAATACAAATATTTTGTGTTGGAATAGTAGGGCATAACCAAGTCTATCATATTATATGGCTTCGATTGCTTATACGTTATATACAGTGATCATATGAATATATATTCTCAATTTCGGGAACAAGAGCAACTAAACAGTGAAAAGTTAAAGGCAATTGGCTAAGATAGAGTGATGGAGATAGGATCACCCGAAAGCAAAATAGTTTGACTAACCTTTCGGAGTGTAGGATTTTAGTTTATGTATGACTAGCTTTTGCTCGCGGCTTCGCCCGCGTGAACAGCATTTTCCGGGATAAAAGTAGCCTGTAACCGTCTCCGGGGTCCCATCTATCCCTGTAGATAAATTCATCAAAATCGGTTCAGTAATTTAGGCGTGAAAGCATAACAAACAAACTCACTTTCGCATTAACTTTCACCCCCCTTTTCATCTCTTATTAACTAAAATTTCCAAAATTCCTGAAACACGTATTTATTTGTTTTATGTCAATAACCGAAATACAAAATTTTCGGACTTTCATACATATTATCATCCCCTATTTTGACCCCTTTGGGGTGGAATTTTCTAAAATCCTTTCTTAGTGGGTGCCTACATAAAAAAATTAATATACAGTCCGAATTTCATACTTGTAGCCTTGATAGTTTGCGCTCGGCGATGATGAATCAGTCAGTCAGTCAGGACATGTTATTTTATAAGTATAGATAATTTAGCGTAATCGAGTAGTATTTCCCGGTCCGTTCGCTCACGCGCCTGTTATTTTTCTCTAGACGCCATGTGGCGCCCGCACTACCGTGGGAATGCGGGCTGTAGTGTTTACAGCTATTTGCAGATTTATTTTGCTGTGTTTTTGTTTTATTGTGATGTTTAGTGCGTTCTCAGGAACAAATGTTGTACAAAAATTACGTAAGTAACGATGTTCTCAGAAAAAACGTAACGAGTCTACTAACACTGTGATGTTGGTATGCTATAAACAATACAATTAAGAGTCGGCCGGTTTCAGTCTTCAAGTAAACGGTATTTATCAGGTTTAAATATAATGTGAGACAGAAAAACTCTTGTAAGATAAATCGATTGCTTAAGTGTCAGGTCCAGAACACCACGCTTCGCCATGTACACGGTCACTATATAATCTAGCCGATGACGTATTTTTAATACTGATCGGATAGCTGCAAGCTCAAATTGTTTATCTAGCTGAAGTATAACTATAGTAGCAGCGATATTATAGTAGTCAGCGTAATAAATACAATGTAGGTCAAACAGTAGCTTGTGTTTTATAACATTGTAGCACATTTACCTTCACACACATAACACATATAATTGTGCCATTTTGTCTTTGCTGGCAGTATTATATTCAAGGTCAGGGCTCTTGTGTCTTTTAATATTTTCATTTTGCTTCTACGTATTACAGCACTGGCACTTTAATTTTAAATACTCTATTATTTAAACTTTCGCTGGTGTAATGTCACATCACTATAAATAACTTATTACTTAGAAAACAAAGAAAATATGAAAGATACATAGTTCGGGATTTTTTGTCTATTTCGGGAATAACAGTCTGATGATGCACTAAGGCAGATATTATGTTACAAAAATAGATATATTTTTCTCTTGACCAGAGCGCTTATTCCAACGAGACATTTTTGACGACTGCTTTTTCGTTCAATCTCTATATCTCTATGTCGTAGGGTGCACATTATCGTACAAACGAGAAACTAGTTGGCATAGACAAAGATTTTTTCTAGGCGCGCGTAATTTCTCGTAAGTTTATGTTCGGCGGACAGGTTTACTCCTATATATAAGTGTTTACGTTAATCCTAGTACTGTATAGCCACGGTGTATAGCCTTCTTCCCCATTTAGTGATGTAATAAAACTGACATTTGATACAAGGCTATGTAAAAAATGATTCATAAATTAAATATTACAGCATCATTTCTAAATTAATACCCAAACGTAAAACTAACAAAACGAAGCGATTAAATTGTAAAACATGATAATAATGTCGTTAACGACACACGTACTTGTCATAAATCTCGAATAATAACCAAACAAACCGTCATTTATTGTCTGAAAGTTGTTTTATAGTAAAATATATGGCTATTATAAAAAATACTACGTATTTGAACTTGATGTTTTTACTAGGCGAGGCCTCTGTTGACAGCATTCCTGTACTTAATGGAGTTAAAAAGAGGGGTTTCTCAATTATTTGTCTCTATATCTTCTTAGTAGTTCACGCATTCCGCCAAATGAAACGATTTTGATGAATCTTTTTGGATTCGATAAGATTTACTCCGATTATAGTCCCATATTACATTTGAAAAAAT
Source organism: Amorpha juglandis (assembly GCA_949126905.1). Classification (NCBI taxonomy): domain Eukaryota; kingdom Metazoa; phylum Arthropoda; class Insecta; order Lepidoptera; family Sphingidae; genus Amorpha; species Amorpha juglandis. The sequence goes on from OX421368.1 coordinate 6,994,503, forward strand.
GTAGCGCCTGTATTATGCACGTCCCACTGCTGGGCATGGGCATCCTCTACTGAATACTGGAGGAGAGTAATACTACGTCTTACTCTACCAAGCTTCCTTAATGCGGTTTGGCAGACGTCACATACTTTCGGAAGACCTTCTCAGGTATTCAGATGTCCTCACGATATTTTTTTACCGTTAAAGCAAACATATATTACGATTGAATACATACGTAACTTAAAAAGTCAGGTGTATGCTCTTGGGGCTGGTTTGAATCTGCGACTTTCGTCTCCACAGTCCGTACCATTACCCGCTAAGTTACTGTTGTTTATTTTGATAAGATGGATTATGGAAGAATAATTTTTCCAGACTTAGCGCCATTGATAATAAGCGATCTTGGTTTTAATTACACGGACAAATCCTAGCAATCAACCAATCAAGCTAAGCAATTTGAAGCGGTGACCTTCAAACTGTATTCTGATTGGCTCATTGGTGTGATCCATCCGGATATCAGAACCAAATTAGAACTAAAATCGTTTATTGAAAGTGTCCACACAGCTAGTAAAAAGTACGCCGTAAAGTTACGAATATATATGGTTGCTGGATGTTTATTTCAAAGTCTGTCTAAAAAGGACGTGAGATTTTGCAAAAAGCCTAATACAATACGCGCAAGATAACTTGTTTGACCTGAAATCGTGACTATTGTTTGAGTCTAATAGTTGACCGGAGGCGTAGAAGTCATTTACTAACTTCAACTCGGCCAAGTTAATTTACCCAGATGATGCTAGACTGTTCACAAAGGTAATAATAGCAATATTGTGTGAGTTTAATTTCTCGAGGATTTTGTTTTAGCATCCATAACGAACAGCTGTTAAAATTAATTAAAGCAATGGATTCACCCGTGTTGGTGTTATAAATTGTCGCTTATTAACCAGAAGCCAGTGTACTCCTTATTATTGGAATACCGACCCGTGTGACTATTTTAATTGCTAACGTAGACGAGTGATAAGTGAATTCTGACGATGATTGTTACGTATTTATAGTGGATGTTATATAAAAAAATGCTGCATCATAATTACAACTTTGGGAGAAACAAATTATAGAATTCAGATTTTTTGAATATGTATTTTTTTCTGTAATAAGGTTTCGTTTTGTGATATACATAATTGTGTTAATTATTGTAAACATAACTTTACCTTTCTTGTAACTATAAATATTTAGTTAGACAACAACGTTATATTTATAGATGAAAGTGAATCTGCTTTTTAGTAGACAGACCGGAGACATGACATGGACATAGAGCAAGAAGCATATACCTAAATTATAAGTTCTTTGACGTTGGTAACCTCGTTGGATAATATTTAGATATGGTGATATAAAAGAAATCAGACCTAAAATCGTATGCGTTCTTATATCGTTGCATTCTACTGAAAGTACTCGTCAATGAGAAATTAGTAATAACACACTTCTCTATAATTTATCGGCGTCCTTCGAATGTTTACGTACAATCTTTTGGATTGATAGACGCACTTCTTTCAAACTTCTTCTAAACATTGTGCTTTGGTTCACAGCTGAACAATCAGTGATTTATTTTACAGGGGCATGATACTCATCAGATATCTTTATCAAAAATGCACATTATTAAAGGAATTGAATAATTAATTCTTCATATTTCTTCAAGTATAGAAGAAAATTTAACAAATATATTAGATAAGTCTGCTTGTAGGTACGAGAATGTTTTTAATCACTCTGCCAACAAAATTATCATGTTTTACAATTTAATTGCTTCATTTTGTTAGTTTTATATTAACGTCTTAATTATTTATACATGTTTCGTTATCGATCTTGATTGGCATTAATATTGTATGTAATTTAAAGTTGATTGCATTACATAAGTGTGTTACGTACATTAATTATATGAAGGGAAAGATAAATCTCATATACAGGAAAACGTTGTTTAGGTGTATTTAAATAATATAATTCATTATTTCCGTCCAAGTTCTTTGATTGCTGTGAAAATTGGACACCTGCCAGATGCGTCCACATGAAATTACTAAAATGCTGATGGTATTTTTGAAGTCGTATGAAAATGTAACATTTGACTTCAATACACGTGTGTGGATGTTATGCTTATTAGTTCTAAACACGTAGTGGTGTTATTTAAATGAGTTTTTCGTATTTTTACCGTAGGTGTATGATTAAAGTTATTTTTTTTTTGTGTTGCCGCTTGCTGTAAGCCTGACACTAGTCGGCTGTATACAGCTTCACCGGACTTTCAGGTGAGCGCTTTAGGCGCTCTCAACCCTTGACATTAAAGTTTGGATGTTCTCTTCAAAAATATTTATTAGATCATAGTCATCACGCATTCGTATCTCTAAATTAGACAAAAATTGGCGCGCAACACTATGTCATAATTTGTCACAGATTTATAAATCTGTCTAATCCTATCAAAACTCAATAAAACAAAACATACAAGTGTACACATGGCCTAAATAAAGCCCAGGGCTCCACTGGCAAAGTTATTAGCACATTAAAACTGTCGGTAGTGTAATTTAACCGATATTTATTGGTTACACCCGTTTGTGTTGTGATAATGCTAGATTGAATCGTTACGAATGTTACCGTACACAAGATATTGTAATGACGTTTAATTACTCAGACTGAGTTTTGGCCGGATATTACTGTTAATATTGTTGGCACTTGTCATGAACTAAAGTGTATTCGCTATATCTATTCCAGGAATGTAAACGTTTACCCACTTTTCAGTTATCTCAATTGTATTTGGTTACAAGTCCAAACAAAGGAATTATTTGTGAAGTGGGTAGATATTGTTTATTGATATAATAGATATTGTTTATATTTCTGGAATAGGTTTGGTGAATAGACTAAAATAAGTTAATACTAGCCTCATTTAAAACACGTCCTACTGTTGGACACGGACCTCCTCTATTGAATGATAAATGTTAGGCCTAAGTCCCCCACGCTAGCGTAGAGTGGGGTAGCAGATTTCACATGCTATGGAAGTTTAGGAGAAATTCTCAAGTATGCAGGTTTCATCGCGATGTTATCATTACCGTTAAAGTACACCTCTGTCCACCCCTTCAGGGATTACAGGCGTGAGTGAGTGTATATAATACAAACAGACCAAGCGCAAGAGGATTTTGCTGGTGGGAGGATACTTGTATCCGACCGGATAGCGACCACCGTACACTGGTGCTAAAACCTGCCATAGTGGCCCACCTCGTGTGGGTCGCGTTCCGGGGTCAGCCAGTGTATATCCGGTTCTCCCCAAGGGGCTTGCCTCCTGATCCTAACCCTTTTCCAATCCCTTTTTCCTTCTACTCCCCCTTGGCCCTTTGGCAGGCCGGCATGATCTTGCCGACCGACGATGGACACATTGTTTATCGTTGGTCGACACTATTTTTGGATTGCGCTACACTTACCATCAGGTAGTGTAGCGCAATCCAACGTAGTCGTACGTAGTCACTTTGCCGAGCCAGGATAAAATAAAAGAGAGTCGGGCACGCCACGGCAAACACCAGTCATATAAGTACTTATATGATTATATGTTATCTATTGCTTTTTATGTTGCATTGAATATCACGACAAATTGATTCATGTGCAGTGTTTAGCTGCAGGTCAAAACTTTAATAGAAGTTACGACTGGCCAATTATATGAAACGACTGCAAACGCCAATATAAATGATTCTGTTGATACGCAATTTTAAAGCAATATGAGCCATTACGCCACTGACCATAAATGAATATTAACAACTACGTCATAGTTTAATATGTTTCCTTATTAATAAATTACTACATATGTCTTGACATTTATGTTACTTTAAAACAGAATCTCCTGTACAGAAGCTCTTATGTGCCTTTTCTATTACGATTGTGGTTATGGTGTAGTGGATAGTATTACGAAGAAGTTGTGTTGGATACTTTGTTAATACGAGAGGTCAATTGAAAGATTATGGTAAAGGTCTTGTTTACTGTCTGGTGTCGTCTCGGCTTAGTGCTAGAGTCCGTCTTCCTACTTAGCCTCCACTTTACTTGACCTGGTGAGACTATTGGCTCCCGTGACTCTTTCTAAAAAGTCAAGCTAGGGCTTTTTCAGCTGTCTGCGGAATCGTACCTCTAGTACGATCTGACTTAGGCATTTACGAGCGACGTACAATGCGCGCAAAATAATTAGATCGGCATGAAGTTAATATGAGTGGCGGTGGTTATTGCTTTTATTAATTTTAATAAATAAATAATAAATAACTACACCCAACAGTCACACACATAGTCCTGACCCCACAGTAAGATACGAGTTTTGTGTCGCGGGTATCAGTAACTACGAGAGTCAGTACAACACCCAGACCCCGAAACAAATATTTGTGGATCGCACAAACATTTGTTTCGGTGCGGGGATCGAACCCGCGGCCTCTCGCTTCACAGCTGGCTACTGGGCTACGGCGTCACCGAGGTTGTCAATAAGGAATAAAGGTTGCCTTGAAGACTAACTATAGCACGGCCAAGTTAATTTGCCTTATTACAACTCTGCGGTTTCCTCTAATAAGCGACACACATTTACACGTTTAATAAAATTAGTTTTATAATGGATATAAATGATTTTCTGTCACACTAGACTGCCGTTCCCAGTATTTTTTAGTTATATTAATTACCATTAAGTAAATGAACGAAATATATTTATTAAAATTATGCTTCGACACTGGTTTATAAATAAAGTGGTTGTACATAGTTAACTAATGTGCGAAGGATAATTTATTTTATAGTATTTTAATAGCAAAAGGATATTATGAAATAAATCGTTGAGTCGATTAACCAATCTTTTAGAATGTATAGGATTGTATCAAAGGTAGATAAATAATTCAATGCTTAAACATGTTAAGCTAAGATTATGTTTCTATCTATTTTGAGGTTAAATTATACATTATCGGAAATAATCCGATTGCTTAACGGGCATTAATTTTCTGAACACATTTGAATGGCTAGTTTGAAGTTTCCATTTTGTAAGATTGAGATAACAGAAATTCCGTATTATATCCATAGATATAAGTAAAAAAGGAAGATACGTTAGCGGCTCACAGCGCATAGGACGGCCAAACCAGGTCCAATGGACACACTTCTCACCAGTGTATGCGAAAATAGTTTACCGTGCGGACGTGTCGTCTCCTACGATTAAAATAGTGGATTTCGATCACAATGCCTTCATGTTCATTTGACAAGTGTTTGAATCAAATACTTAATTGTAAATTATACAATTTAATTGTAACAATATATTTCTTATTACCTTATTTGTATTTTTATTTCTCAAATTAAAAGACGGAATTATTTAATAATTGGTTGACGCTAGCCCGGCACTCGAACGATCACGTGATCGGCCAACGATGACCGAATCTTTTGTTTCAAATTGAATGTGATGCACAGGCTTGTCTCTGTCACACTCTCTTTTTTGCCGTATTTCTTTCTCCCTTTTTTTGCGTGTATTGCACGCAAATAATTATTTATGTAGTAGTGAGCGGGTTTGCATGTAGTTGTATTAAGACCGTATTTCAGTAAGCGTTTGCTTGAACGTAACGCATCTTCTTTTTTTTATTATATCTATGATTATATCCATGGCTCTTAATTTTTTTATTGCAGTCGGTGCAAACGAGCAAGTGAGTCACCTGATGGCAAGTGATAGCCACGGCCCATGAACACCCACAATACCTACTAAAAGATTCACGGAAAGGCCGATCTTAAAGAAAAGGGGTTATTAAGGAAGGGACGGGGATTTGGGCCTCCGTATATTTCTCTCACCGTATGAAACGCAACAAGAAACTGTTACTTCACGGCGGTTTTTTGTGAGACAGTGGTAACAAGGTCGAGCCAGCCCGTTCATGCTATAGACAAAACTGTCTACAGTGTGATTCTACCACTTCGAAATATATGACTTCTTAAGCAGACTGCGGTTTTCTTTTCGGATGTCATGCACGTAAAATTCAATTTATTAACCCCCGAAAAAAAGGGGGTTATATGTTTGACGCCTTTGTTTTTTTATATAGCATAGGCTATTTTATTTTAATGACGAACCGAGCAGGTCGTATGCGCCAAACATGCCCATAAAGCAATACCACACTTGAATTACATAGCACTGCATGGCACTGGTATGCGCTAGTCACCACAACGCACACAATGCACAGTAATTTGACTGGCTTCAATGTCCTACAAACCGAAAAACCACACTGCTTAGGGACTGGTGTATAGCAAGAAATATAAAAGAAGGTGCTACCAACCCATGAATGCACGCAGTAAATATCCAAGAAATAATGCTACTCTGATATTTAATTATTATAATGACGATATATTTCTTTTAAAATATAATTTTGTACAGATATATTATGTATATTCGTCTGCACTTGTTGGTGATAGACTATTCAAGGTTCAGTAGATAAATTCGATAATATTTAATCAACCAAGGATTTTTAGCAATATATCAACTTATTCTAATTAAGTAATTAATTAAAACAGTTCCTTTAGACAAAATAAACGAACATATAAATGTTACTCAATAAAGTAAAATACTAAATTTAGTTTTGTTCTGCCGCCGAGTAACAGTGTGTAAGCACTGTTGTGTTTCGGTTTGAAGGACATTGAAGCCAGTGAAATTACTGGGCATTATGAGACCTATCATCTTATGTCTCGGAGTGTCGAGCGCTGTTCAGTTCTATGTAGTGACTTGTAATTCAAAGTTCTGTGTGGTGTTGCTTCTGTTTATGGGCAGGCGTGGCGCTTATGATTAGGCGGGCGCCTTTCTCGTCATCATTCCATAAAAAAAACTTCAACTTATTCTAATTAAGTAATTCATTAAAACAGTTCCTTTACACAAAAATAAACTTAATAAATGTTACTTAATAAAGTAAAATAGTAAATAATGTATCGAAATTCTATCCCACCGAAGTGCTTTCTTTTGAGTCGAAGGTGCAAATCGTGCCCCGGCTGGATGAGGCCAATCACGGGCCCTACTAAGCGTTTAAAATATAGCCGGTATACGATAACGTATTCAAGTGGATTGGTATTACTACATCGTTATGGTACTCGGGTTCATTATCTTTGTATTACAGAATGCGTTCGCTAAGTGCCGTGAGACTATTCGAACTTATTTAATATTCTAGCATTATTTATTGCTAGTTTATCTAAATTGCCGGAGTCAAAAAATGGGGAAGGTTTATTTTATGCTAACAAATTTTTATTTTTAGGTTGGTTGGATTAAAAAAAGTTAGGTCGCTTTCAGGTTGGTTAAACAGATTACTGAGGTAAGTAATAAATGCTAATTGCTATAATCGACCGAAAATTATACTTCTAATTATAACAAGTGTCAGGGAAACAGTAGTTTTTTTATGCACTGCTCAAGTAAGGTTTAAGTCCCTTATGCGCAGTAATTTCATTGGTTTCATTGTAATTTTTTTTTAGCATCCAACAGTCACACACATAGTCCTGACCCCACAGTAAGATACGAAGACTTGTGTCGTAGGTATCAGGAAGTACGAGAAACTTTCGGTCACACAATACCCAGATCCCGAGACAAATATTTGTGGATCACACAAATGTTTGTCTTGGTCAGGGATCGCACCCGCGGCCTCTCGCTTCACAGCAACATTCAAACCAAAATACAAAAGTGCTTACCCGCTACTGCTTGACGGCAGAAATAAACAAAGCTTTGGTACTCACCCGGACTGACAGATTTAATCTTGGGACTTTTTGGATTAAACCAAACTTTCTTATTTCATATAGGCATCCAGGCACTATATTGCTGAGTAAGTATCAATAAAAATACCGGCAAATAAAGGCCTGTTTCATATAACTTAACAACTTAGAGGCATTCTCATAAATATAGACAACATTCACCGCAAACGATTATCGTCAATCAATCGTGAAGTAGAACACTAATGAGAATGAACTATCTGCTTCAGCGCTTTAGCACTATTGAACTAAAATGTGGGTTCAACAAACGACTCCAATACATTAGCCTCTCAAGTATTGTGCAGGCGTTTGTAATCCAGTATTTAATACAACACTACCATTTAAAAGTTTATGTGTATATCTATTAAAAATATATTTATAAAAAAGAAGATAAAACTTTTATAATGGTCCTAAAACGAGTAAAGGTTGAGCTTAGATTTTTTCTTATTCTGTAACGGCAAATGTAGTCATGAACCTGATGATAAGTACAGTGCAGTTCGAAAAAGAAACCCGCGATAAAATCCGTTTAAATTATTACCCACGACGGAACGGAGACGGTATATGCATTTGGGGTGAGAGGTTGTGTGTTTGTGCAAACCAATATTTCCATTTTTTTAATTTCAGTTTATATACTGACTGACCTGAATGAGCCACTGTGACGGGTTTTTTACCATGTGTTCGGTGGTTGCTATCCAGTCGGGTATCAGGTACCTCCCATCAGCAAATCTTCTTTTTGTAGATAAAATATGCAGTCAAGGATTTGCTATCCCCACCCGGCCAGTTACGCAACAGAAAAATAAGAACATAATCTAATGTAATGATTTTTTACGTTTACGCGAATTTTACACATTGAAATAAAACTAATTTAAACGGGGTGGACCCGTGACCACGAAGAATGAAAAGCTTTCGAAACGTCAGGACCAAAATGAAATAAAAACCGCGATAACATCCGTTTTAATCAGTTTTATGTCAATAATTTAATGTAACTGGTTAGTATTAGGTCATCAACATTATGCATTCGAATTTCCGTAATAACACAAAGTTGCTAATACGCATACTGTTAATCTTTACATACTTTTAAAGAATTGATATTTGTAGATCCTTTACGCAAGTGTTGTCTCTTCGATTATCCTGGTAGGTCGATATGTGCACATATCTCATCATGTGAGCGAGACCTTGTAATTATAGTTTTCATTTGCGTGACAGAGACGCGTCAGCCTTCACATCCTATTCATCTAAATCAATAGAGGTCAGGGACACATACTCATCGTGTACAATCACAAAATGCATACAGTGCAATAACTACTTGAATCATGTAGAAGTATTCTGCCCTGATAACAAAGAATGCAGTAATCGTCATTTTTGAGATTTTCACTTTTTTCCAGAAATGGCATCCCAAGAGGTTCATGTGTGATTTTCACCGTACATGCAAAAAAAAATGTTTTTTGGGTTTATCTCGTAACCGCCATTTTGCGATTATTGCATTCGTAGTTATGACGGCAGTATTGTCATTCCTTTGGATCTTGCCAGTTCATGCCGGATTCTAGATTCACGCTTGATCGCTTTGACGTAGGCCGTATGACTTACAGTCACTGTTTCGATTTAGAAAAAACTTTTTGGTATCGTATTGTAATTACAGAATCGTGAAAACATTGGTACGGGTTCTAAGTACCGTTGGAAGGTCGTTAACGAACACAATAAAACGAGTGCACTCAACTCCACGGGGATGGTAAAGTGAAACTGATTAAGTATGCGTTTAATTTCCAGTTGTACTGGGTACTTAACACGTTTCACTTAGATTATTAAACAATTTTAAAGTTAATTAAATAATACAAGCTGACATTATGTGATATTGATAAAATAGAAAAGATAGAGAAAGAGAGAGGTAAGAGAGGAAGAAGTCAGTTAAGAAGTAGTTACATACAATTAATCAGTCTGTCAAAGAAGGCGTTTACTGTCCTATAAGGTGATAGGAGAAAGAGAGAGAGAGAGAGGGACCATTAAGGAAGGAGTTTTTCAAATAAATGTATCTATTGTACCGAAAAGTGTATGTACTCTTAAATGAAATACTAACCTTAGTTGCCCCATAAATTAATTTTATATCGTTGGTATTTTTTTTTATCCGAGCACGGCAAAGTTACTGCACTACACTTGATGGTAAGCGAAGTGCAGTCCAAAAAAACCAGCAGCCATCGACAAACAGTGAGTTTATCGGTGGTCACCAGAACCATGCGGGCCTGTATAAATGCTTCTTAATACTCCGAAGTAGAAAGTATCAAATCGAGAAGGATGTACCCCTATACCCGCCCCAACCAACCCTCAAGTCATGTCGCAAACCCCTCGGGAGAACCGGATATATACTAACTGATTCTGGAACGCAATCCACACAAGATGTGTGATTTATGGAAGAAAAAATAAAATTGGCTTGTGATTATTTTTATTCGTCTTCAAGTTTCTTTTCCTTTATTTTTTCTAAAGAAATCATATTAAAAAACGACAAAACTATTTACTTTTAAATCATAATAATGGCATAAATTCTATTAATTCGCCAATCAACTCTTTTATATTTCGCACAGAAAACCGCAGAGCTGAGAAATCTAATAACACTATTGAACCTCAAGTAAATTTAATTTCAAATCTGGCTGCGCAGCTGAGCGTAACAAATAGAGTTAAATCGGCAACTGGCTTGAGCTCATAGATCTTGCGGAAACTCTGCCTGTATATATGTTTATAATATGTGTATGCTTTAGAAAACGTGTGAAATCAGGTAATGTCTGTACATCTACTTCGTAGTAATTAATACCAGTCCTGTATTACACACATACCACTTGGGCACAGGCCTCCTCTACTGAATGAGAGGGGTTTGGCCTTACTCTACCACGCTGGCCTTCTTCTTCATATTTCGAAATTCTTATTGAGAACTTTTCAGGTATGCAGAAAAGAAAACTCAGGACGTTTCTTTCACCGTTAAGTCTAGGAATAAAACAATGAATATACCCGTAACTTAGAAAAATCAGAGGATGTTCTTGGGGTTGGTTTCGACCCGGCGACTTTTGTCTCGGCAGTTCGTACCACTCCCCGCTGAGCTATCACTGCTTAGAATTTTAATTTTGTAAAATTGTAATTGTAAAATATAGTTTCTGTAAAATTTTCTGTCATAGTATAACATTAGTATAAGTGTCTTATGCAAAAAAAATATTTAATTACTTACTGCTATTTATAATCTTTGACGCATTTTTTTTTTAATTACTTTTTACATATCGCTTGAAATAAATCCAGAACAAAATAATCCTTGTGATCGAATAAAAAACCGCGACGATACTACTCTTACAAGATTCTAACGAATAAGTTAAAATAACAAGTAATACCATTTAAAACAGCCATTGGTGTGGCGTACATACAGTTTCAACTTCAAACTGAAGGAGTCTAGTCCTTGTTCTTTATATAGCGTCTATCTAATAATGCACTTAGAGAAAATATTGGTGAATCATAAATTCATAATAAACATCATGCGAGCACCGAACCCTGTACTTCTGAAACACGGAGGTCGCCATCACTATCACGACCTCTATAATAAGCTTGGTCTTGTGTTGCCAACATAATAGGTTAAGAATTGAAGTCACATAATATCACATGATAGGTTACGAATTGAAGTCAAGGATCAAATTGTTTCAATTACGGCTCTCATGTGGGGCCGATATGACAGCATCATGGCTTACATAAAATTTAGGAAGAGACCAAACAATGTTTAGTAAACATCCGTTTTTATTGTCACATAAAATTGTGGTATTTGAAAACAAAACGTATCCCATAAAGCCGGAATGTTTGTAAGTGGTAGTTCTCTCGTATACTATCGTATCTCGTATACCAGAGTCCGTCGTTGCAGATATCACTGCTTCATCTATTTCTGCGGTGTAAAGGACTTGGTGTTCCGGTTTGAGTATATTGAATCCGCAATGACTGAGCATTTTGAAACTTAACGTTAAACTTATGTCTTAGAATTACAATCATTACGCTTATGAGGGCAATAGAACTTTGTTATTGAAACTATTTATAAACACATTTTATCATTTCGGCTAAACTTTCATAATGGAAAAATCACTACAATTTCTTTAACGCTCATTAATGTCAGAATTTCGCGGGAATATAAAATAGTTGCACAGTGTAACTTATACAAAGTTGGTTACTGCGGAACCATTAAGGGTATTTACATAAAGTATTCGCCGATGTCGGCAGAACTTCGCCAATAGGGTGATTAACTTCTAATTTATAAGGGTTTGTTACCGAGTGTTCTTTTACGTTTAACTTTGTAAAGTTAATGACTAATTCAGGCACCGTAATTAAGTAAAGGTGATTAAGCAATATTGTACCGGTTTCAGTTATGTAGAGATTGGTTAACGTTATTCATGATGAACAATATCTAAGACAAAATTTATCTATTAATTAAAAACAGAATATAGTGATCGAATAAATTATTACATAAAACAAGCTGTATCGCCAAAGGTGCTCTGTTGGTGGTAGGATATATACAAAGGATGGATACACATGGTGTTAAAACCCATCATAGTGATCCACACGCCTTGTGTGGATCGCGTTCCAGGGTATATCCGGTTCTCCCGAGGGGATTGCGACATGACTTCATGGTTGGTTGGGATGGGTATAGGGGCACATCCTAGTACGTGTCTGCATCGGTCGTCCGCCTATCCTATCGCAGGCCCCTCGTTTTGCTACTTCCTACTACGGAGTGTTAAGAAGTATTTATACAGGCTGGCATGACTCTGGTGACCACCGATATACTCATTTTTTGTCGGTGGTTACTGGTTTTTTTGACTGCACTACGCTTACCGTCAGGTGTAGTGCAGTCACTGCCGTGCTCGGATAAAAAAGGGGTAGACTGAGGTGCAATTAGTAACTCCTGTTCACCGAGCTTATTTTCATTCCCTGATGTTGTCATACAGTGTAATGTCGTCAATATGGCGCTTATATTGGACCCAAACCCAGACAACTCGTCTGTGGTTTTTCAATTTAGAGATTTGGGTCATTGCGACTTGGGTTTTGCATTCAGGGTTAAAATATTTATTATCATATTCTACGCAGAATTTTGAGCGAAGTTTATTTGGTGAACGCAGTAAAATATGTATATGTACATGTATCTATCTGTTCGTACATTTATATAATCTATCTTGGCACGTAGCAGACAGCTTTCACTTTAATTTTTCTCTTACGTCGGATTTATTGCTGATCTCTTTTCAGATATTGCAACAATTTATTAGCTCATATTTTATTTGCAAACATTACAGCGTAAACGCTTTACTGTTTGCTATATTAAATTCTGTGCTATTTACGAGCAATGTTCAAGAATTCTAAAACTAAACGTGTGTGAAAGTTCAAAACATCTTAAGAGTCTAATTACGTATATTTTTAGCGAGGTTACCGCACTCCGAGCCAAAACAAATGTTAGTGCACTAAATACAATTTAAATGGAAACTTGCGTGCTTTCTATGTGTAAACAGTATGAAATGTCGACGCAAAATTATTGTTATGGCCTACCCTATTTGTTCAAGTAAAATGTTAAACATGAAGTTAATTAAAGCTTGTGTATACCTGTGTCGAGAGTAATTAATTCATTGTCTCAGGTCGCCATGCGCCAGTGGAGTGAATATTGTGGACGGGTCAGTAATTCTGTTAGATTTGGTAAAAGGATTGCAATTATGTTGGATGTATGGAAATGTTTGACTTTGTAAATATTACTTTTATAAGGTTGGGCAGGAATAAAGTTGATGCCATCGTGTTTCGACTCTTCATTAATGCGAGAGGTTGTCTAGGTTGGTACTACCGCTTTGTCTATTTCTACTAAGCAGCAATGTGTGAGCACTGTTATGTTTCAGTTCAGAGGGCATTGAAATAACTGGGCATTATGAGATATAATACAATTATATCTCGGGATGACAAGCGCTGTTGAGTGCCATGCAGCGCTTTGCTAAACTAATATTATAAAAAGGAAAGATTTGATTGTTTGCATTGAATAGGTTCTGAAACTACTGGACCGATTTGATTGATTTGTAAGAACCAAATGTCTATATCTTTTACGTATTTGAATGGGGTCTTAGTTTCTTTAAGTTTTCTTTAAGTTAATACGGTCTGTAAGATTGTTAAACCTTAGATTTGCAATTTAATTTCAAGTTTTTTGCAGCATAAATTATGAATTATTTTCAGGCAAAAAGAAACATGATTCACGTCACGATATGTCACGCCTGTTTTTTATACAGTTCATCTACATGTACTTTTTTACTTTTTAATGCATCTTAATTTTAAATTGTTTTTTATACAGTTCATCTACATGTACTTTTTTACTTTTTAATGCATCTTAATTTTAAATTTTATATGTAACAATGATGTCTTTAATTTATATGGACTATCTAGTTATTTAGGTAATATTTTATAATATAGTTTATAAATATATCTATACCTTTATATTGGACATGAGTTATATATCTGATATTTGAACTGATAATTTTATTGTAAATACATCTTAATTCTTAGGACAGTGTTATTGCTGTTTCTATTATAACAAATGGCAATTTGATTATTCCTTTGATGATGACGAGCAAACCAATTTAATTGCACTGTTACAGCCATATATATAATGTTTAAATGTCCAATACATTGAGAGCATTAAAACGAATACAGAATTAAATTATTTGTGATTACACGTGCTCTAGTGGCTTGTCTGAGTAATACGCCAAGCACGTCTAACAACTTTTTCTAGCATTCTTTCTAGTTTAATGTTTTAAAGTTTGATCGTGTTGTATTAAAGCTATTTTATATAAAAACTAGCTTTTGCTCGCGGCTCCGCCCGCGTGAACAGCATTTTCCGGGATAAAAGTAGCCTGTAACCGACTCCAGGGTCCCATCTGTCTCTGTAGATAAATTCATCAAAATCGGTTCAGTGATGTAAAGCGTGAAAGCGTAACAAACGAACTCACTTTCACCCCCTTTTTCATCCTTTATTAAATAAAATTTCCAAAATTCCTGAAACATGTATTTATTTGTTTTACGTCAATAACCGAAATACAAAATTTTGGGTATGTAACTTTCAAAATGACGGACTTTCATAGATATTATCAACCCCTATTTTGACCCCTTTGGGGTGGAACTTTCTAAAATCCTTTCTTAGTGGGTGCCTACATAACACAATGAATATACAGTCCGAATTTCATGAATGTAGCCTTGATAGTTTGCGCACGGCGATGATAAATCAGTCAGTCAGGACATGTTATTTTATAAGCATAGATCAAATTCTTCTGTTGCGCGATGAATATGCACTGTTTGAATTGGTGATTTGCATTGTTCATATCCATCAATCAGGTCACGGCTTGTGGTCCCATTTTTCATGATACATAACTTTGAAAGTTATTTTATAATTGTAAAGTTATTTGGAAATAAAACTCATTGAAACGCATTTTATCGCGGTTATTCTTTTAATTTTAGTCCCGACGTTCCGAAGCTTTTCGGCTTTCGTGGTGGACTGACCACGAAGGCTGAAAGCTTTCAGCTTTCAATTTTAATCTGTAATACACGCGTAAACATAAGAAATCATTATGTAAAGTTATCTTACAACTTTTCTGCCTGGCGTTAACCTAGCTTATTGCAAGGGTCTGGCTTCCCGTCATGATTTCATGGTGAACTTGCCATTGTGTGCGACGACCCGCCATCTGACTATCACCGCTCTGCACCAGGAATAAAGTTTCACCATTGCTTCGTCCGTTAATCAGTTCAGAGATTACCATTTGCAGGTGAGGTTGGCTTTGGGCCTAAGATGTTAGTGGCACACTTACCTTGTTTAAATTAACCATTGTAAAAGTTTTTGTAAATGGTTAATAAAAACAGTTGCAGTATTGTCGGCGTTCTGACGTCATTGATCGCTCCAGTCCCCTATCAATTACTCGGCACTCCACACTAACATAAATCAAGATCAGCTGCACTTCGCCGGTTGTGCACGCGTAGGTCATCAGCTTTAGGACGCCTATTCTATAAATCCTACATAATATTATAAACGCGAAAGTTTGTAAGTGTGGATGGATGGATGGATGTATGTTTGTTACTCTTTCACGTAATAACTACTGAATGGATTTTAATGAAACTTTACAATAATATAGCTTATACATTAGAATAGGACATAGGCTACTATGTTTTTAAAAAATCAACCCCTGAATGGTTTAAAAGGGGGATGAAAGTTTGTATGAAAAATCTAAACCGCTGAACCAATTTCAATGAATTTTGGCACAAATATAGTTGATGACCCAGGGTTAAACAGAGGGTATTATTTTCTTTAAATTTCAACCCCTAAAAGGCCCAAATAGGGGATGAAAGTTTGAATGAAAGCTTTTTGATGGCGAAACGAAGTTCGCGGGCACAGCTAGTTTGAAACGATGCAACGGAGTTTTTTTACGGAGAGTTTTCTAGTAGGTTCTCAAGATTCCATGGTTCATTCGATTTTAATTTACATTTAATCTTACTCTTTGTATAAACAAGTAAGTGAAGAAGGTAGATTCGTATGCGAGAGGCTATATAGTTTGGCACCGATTTGTCTATTTCTGCCGCCCAGCAACAGTGTGTAAGCACGGTTGTGTTTCTCAAGGGCTTAAGTAGCTAATCTAATAGGAGACGTTGGACTGTTCCTTATTGAACTTAATGTTTCACAAAATAACTTCGTTCACCAAACAGAAAGGGATTTCGCGGAGGTATTATAACTTGATTTATTTTCGGAGTTGTAATATCTCATCGCCTTAAGTGGTAAGAGTTAAGCAGTTTAAATTTAGCGTGTTATGACAAATAAGTTAAGCGTTTACAGTGAAGACAAACTTCGCAACGCATGTTATGATATTTTTTTTTGATTTAATGAGAGACGTGCAAGGCGCTCGCCTGCTGGTAAACGCCAAGCCTTCTCATAAATAAAAGCAATACCACACAGAACTTTGAATTATAAAACACTGCATGGCACTGCAGTTCACCCTGAGCCATAAGTTCCTAAGTATCGTAATGCCCAGTAATTTCACTGGCTTCATCCTTTATACCGAAACAGAAAAGTGGTAACACATTGGTGCTTGGCGGCAGAAATATAGTGGTGGTAACAAACCAGACGGCCTCTCGCATACGGGGGACCTACCACTTAAAATATTACGAGTAGGGTAACAAAACTCGTATATTTCCTACACTATGAATACAAAACCAAATTGTAGACCACATAAAGATTTTTCGGATGAGAGAATCGAAAGCTGGTGGGTCACTTATGAGAGAAATAAGTAGGTACTTATTAAACGTTTTAATAAACATTGTAATAGGTCTGTAAGAAATCATCGTCATGCGTTTGTATTTTCGATTAATTTATTTTTAAATAGTGCAACAGAATAATTGGCGGAGAAATCGATGTACATACATAAAGATATAAAATAAAACCCTGAATTAACTCCCTTCATTTTGGAAGTCGGTTAAAATTGTGATTTCCACCTAAATCATGTAAAATAATGATAGTGAATTACCTTTTTTACTGCCTCTGTTCAAAACTCCATTCTGCGTTAGTTCAATTTAAAAATTAGATAAGCTATTACTGAGATTATTTTAATTAGCTGAACAGCTTTTTCATCTTCAAATAGTACATATAAGTACACCCTCTCCACTCAGATCAGTAATAAGCAGACGCCATTAATTTTGCAACCCTCGCGCGGGAGTTTGGCTGTTTATTTAAAGGCCATATCCCATCCGATACGAGTCCAATTCTGTTAAAAGCAGTCCGCGATTGATGCTCTGGTCGAATGCCATTAAACGGTTTCAATATTGATTGCCCATGGAACTGTACTTTAATATACATTCGAGTAAACATGGAATAGGCGTTGCTGGAAAAAAGGTTTTTATAGTCTATTGACCGATCGAGTGATTTATTTGCAATTTTGGAAATTGTAGTGAGGTTATTAAATATTGTTGTAGTTGTATTATTAATTAGATTCAGGGAAATGTTTACTTCAAAATGCGGTGTTTTGATAAAAGAGAAGTGATTTTATACAATATCATTTAATATGAAATAAAACTAATTTAAACGGATTTTATCGCGGATTTTTATTAATTTTGACGATTCAAAGACTTTTCAGCATTCGTGGTCATGGGGTGGACTAACCTCAGTCCGTACTGACCCCAGTCAGTAGGATCAAAATTAATGAAAAACCGCTATGAAATCCGTTTAAATTAGTTTTATTTCAATGAGTAATATTCGCGTAAACATAATAAATCATTATCATTTAATATGTTTTATTTGAAACATATTGTCTTAAATCATATTATTATCTTGGTCATCGTTTATTATTTACTAGTACAGTCATATTTTATTATATATTTTTTATTGTTACAGGTGGTTTAACACAATGGCGTCGTTAAGCGTAGAAAAATATTGCTGGTTTTTGCAGCAGACAACTACGTGAGAAACTTCAATAAATTTTGGTAAAACCTATACTCATTTCCAAAAGAACGTGATACACCGTCTACGTATCAGTAATCAGAATGAATCTGAAGCTAATCTCCTTGCTTTTGACATGGAATTTTCTATTTATAACAGCAAAAAGAGACTCCTTTGAGGATAACGAATCATCTAGATCTAGGGAGCTTAGAAACAAAGAAAATAATCGTAACAGGACAACATTCAATGGCACACTCACAGACCTTCCAGAAAGGAGGTACTTGAGGCACAAAAACAGCTCTAGATACCGCGGGGACCGACGCAGGTTTTGGGATCATGAAGTCCGACGAGACAGAAGGAAAGGCTTGGATCACTCACCAGAAGACACCAATAATAGGACTGTTGAGCCCTACAGTCCTAGAAAAGAAGAGAAGGCCAGAAAAACGGATAAACACTGGAATAAAAGCATGGAGAAATTCTCAATGAGGAAACTGATTAATCAGAACAAGACACAGGAGCGCTACCATCCTTTGCCAGTGAGGGAAAATTCAACAAGGTCTAAACTAAAGATGACTAATAAGTGGCAGAATGGGTACATACCTTACCCACAGCCGAGAGAGCGGAAACCAAACATCATTCTGATCTTAACGGATGATCAGGACGTGGAGTTGGGCAGTTTAAATTTCATGCCGAGGACGATGAAGGCAATACGAAGTGCTGGAGCTGAGTTTCGCCACGCTTACACTACTACGCCGATGTGCTGTCCATCCAGGTATGAGTTTTCTCAATTATCACAATGCATTATTTGAGGAATGATTGGTCGTAATCGTTTTTCCAAACAGAATTAATAATGGGTAATCAAGCGCTTCAATAATTTACAAGGTCGTTGCAGGATATCGCTTCGTCATTAGATTAACGTCGCTCTCTACCTCATCGACTTGCGATTTTTTTAAATAAATGCCCACACCCAAGCGTCACACACCATAGACCTGACTCCGCACTAGGTTAACCTGTATCGTGGGTATCAGGAACTTCAAGGGACTTGCGGTCCCACAACACCCAGACCCGAAAATAAATATTTATGGTTCACACAAACATTTGTCTTGGTGCGGTTCAATACGGGCACTCTCTTCGCAGCCGGCTTAATGCTCTCTGGCCACGGAGGCTGTCAAATTTATACCCAGAACGCCAATATTTGTTGAAATAAATAAATTGACATTACGATATATACAGATACCTACTTTTCACTTACGTTTGTGCTCGCGTACTTGGTGCTAAGGCAACATATTTGCGACGAACTGAACGAATATCTTTCGTCAAAAAACTGTATGTCATATTCGCACATTTTAAATGTCAAATGTAATCACTAATCAATGTTATTAAAACCACATAATAACTTAAATATTATGTTTAAAAGTAATTATGTGGTTTATGTTTGGGTAATCAGCAAAATATAAGTTAAATGGGATCATGAAAATTGAAATGAAATTTAAATGAATGAATAATTTAATGATCGTGAAAAATCATTATTCGAATATGAGAGTTTATAAAAAACGGCTATATTTGTTAGCTATAAAGGAATTTATTTTCGATTTATAAAGCTCTTTACATGAGATCAATTTTAACATTTACTTTATTTTGTTCGTCGTTCACTCCCCAAACAAAAGTTGTTCCTTATGGGGTTAGCTATCTAGTCCTGCGAGGTTGCTGGTGTTTTAAAAGTAACCCCGTATAAAATCATTTTTTTACTTGTAGGAGTTCCTTACTGACCGGCGTCTACGTGCACAACCACAACGTTTATACCAACAACGACAACTGTTCGTCGCCCATGTGGCAAGCCACACATGAGACCAAAACATTTGCCACATACCTGTCCAACGCTGGGTACCGTACTGGTAAGTACCGCATTTGATTCCATAAATTGCCGTTAATGGTATGTGTATTTATATAGATTTTTTAATACAAGATGTAGGAGGTGGTAAAGTTTTTACCTTTGGATTCATTAAACCAAAGAGGTGCAGGCATTTTTACGTATTATCTTAGTCAATGACATGTGTGATAAAGTAAACTCAGTCACATGATTGTTACGCAAAAAATATTTATAATAGGATATCTTTAAAGATCATTAAATTACCCCAACAACTAAGTACACAAAATGGTTTATTAAAATATAGACACATACCTCAATGGATAATAAGTAATAACTATTTTGTTTTTATTCTAAACGTAAAATTTATTTATTTTCTAGCACCGTATCGTTTTGCTCTTGCCCGTTTTGATAGAATAATATATCTCCAACTGGTGCATTTCCGTGATATGATTTTCTCGATCATTCTCGAACGATGTCAAAATATTGCACAGTCCTGCAAAGTGGTAAATTGCTATGTAAATCATGTTTTGATGGAGCTGACATTTAGTTTGCGCAATGCGAGCCCTGCTTACTTGATTGGAAGCTGTCTGACTGCAGACAATAATTAATTAATACAAATATGTTCATGACACTGATTACTGCTTTAGTACTAATATAGGGTTCACACAGTTCGCTCTTAGTTAGTCAGTTGACGTGAATCAGCAAAACCTGTATGGGTTTTGTTGATCAATTCGATTGAAAGTATGTTCAGTCAGTTCAAATCTCACGTGATTTAGCAGTTGATAAACTAAAATTCAACTGTACGTATCTGCTATTACTTTATATGTCAAGTTTCTTGAACACGCTTATTACTTTAGGTGCGGTCTAAACGACAGCTTACGTTGATTATTATAATTTGTTAGTACCGTCCACCTGCTACCACTTAGATGAAAGATTTATTATTCTATTAAAACAAAATATGCAAATTCTTTCACGCCTTTAGTTTTTCTTTCGCGCTAGTTAATTATAACGATTACATGAATGAGCAAGCAATATTTTACTTATGCATTTAGCATTGCAAAATACATTGCAAAATCTTACGTGAGTAAGTCGACATGAGTGTGGACAAGTAAAGATTAGCGGAAAGCCGAGGGAAAAATAGGATGCAGAGAGCTAAAGACCAATCTCAATGGTGTGCATTCGAAGAGGCTTATATTCAGCAGTGGACCAGTATAGACGCAAAATAAATCGCTCTCACAAGAAAATTCTTCACGAAGTTTTTTAGCGCTATGACATGTAATTCTTCAAATAATTCTTTAAAAAAGTAATTCACGATAGGCGGCGGCTTAGCTGTACTCCTAAAATTGCTAATATCTATGGGCGACGTCAACCACTTACCATCAGGCCGTCAGCTCGTTTGCCAACAAAAGCTTAAAATAAAGAAGTTACACGTAGCTCTATTTACGCAATGAACGACAAAGAGTTTTCATGTTTATATCTTAGGCCTTAGGTGATGAAATCTTGTTTTAGGGTAAGTTCATTCAGATTTCATCAAGGTATGCTCGTTTATGTGGGTTAACATCCATCGTTAGAATCAGTTAGTCTTGTGTCTGACAGGCCAACACCGATAAATTGAAAGGAACGTGCAAATAACAAATGACAGAATCGACAATCTCAATCAGGTAATAAATAAAGCCGGGAGCTAAATAATTTAAGTCTAACGAAACAAACATGTTACATTTCTGATTTGACTTAAATGACATTTGCTATATTATGTTACTTATTTAAGCTATATAGTAAACTAGCGTTCAGCTTGACCTCAATGCGTTACAAACATACTTTTTGTCCCCATTTTGCCCGTAAAGGGTCGAATTTTGATAAACGTTGAAATATGTCTTTCACTATTATATTGAAATGACGATTGTGTTGAAGAACATTCATTAATTGATACCAAGCTTCAAGTAAAATTTAACCCCCACACCCGTCTTATAGGACGCTTACCTATAATATAAAAATCACTTTCTTAAAAATTCGCGTTTCTATACTAAACGGTTAGTCAGAACTGCGCTCGTCACCCTGAAACATCATATGTTAATTTTCAAAATGCACAGTAATTTCACTTGCTTCAATGTCCTTCAATCCGAAGTATACACCGCACACTTAGCGGCAGAAATAGATAAAGCGGTAGTACGTACGCAAATGGCCTCTCGCCTACGAGGAACCTATACATTTTTGGATATATTATTTGATTTGGTTCCTACATAAGCGCTGTAGTTTGTCACCAGGGTTTACCAACATAACTCAGACATGTGTAATAGTATGATAGTAAATACCAAACATCTACTTTTCCTCATCGACGCGGATGGATAGCTGGCCAAGGTGTAAAGTTGTTATAAACTGCGTCACAACATAATATCGTAATACGATACACGAGCACCTGAGAATGCATTCCACTCAGTTCATAATATATTGTACATTCGAGCCGAGAGTCAATACAAGTCTCCGAAATATGTAACTTGAACATGAGGTCGGATGGATCGGTGAAGTTTGTATTAAAAACTTTTGCAATCGCAGGAAGATTCGCTGGAAATGTATTCGTCATATTCAAATATGAGTTTGGTAGAAGTGCATATAAATCGATGTTTATCCGAGGATACTGTTTCTTAGTATTACATTCTATACTTACGTATTGAAAACTATGAAAAACTTTAACCAATCCTACGAAGTAGGTATCGGAAACTATGAAAAACGTTAACCAATCATAAAATAATCAAAAGTTGGACGTATGATCCCATTGTTCTAATATCGCCTTATGGCTGAGCTCAAAAAATAATAAATAAATACACCCAACAGTCACATACATAGTCCTGACCTCACAGTAACATACTTTTGTGACGTGGGTATCAGGAATTACGACATACTTTCATACTTTCGGTCTCACAATACCCAGCCCCCGAAACAAATATTTGTGGATCACACAATCATTTGCCTCTGTGCGGGGATCGAACCCGCGGCCTCTCGCTTCACAGCTGGCTACTCGCCCGCTGCGCCACGGAGGCTGTCAGTAAATTATATTAAATTCCGGATATATCACAGAAATAAACCAACAGGCCGTAAGAACTTGCCGACCAGCGATAGACGCAATGTTTATCGTTGGTCGACACTATTCCAGGATTGCGCTACACTTACTATCAGGTGTGGCGTAGTCACTTTGCTTAGCCAGGATAAAAAATAATAATAAATAAAATAAATTATTTGTAAGCGTGATCTTTTTTTTATTTGATGTAATGACGAGACGAGCAAGTCTTTCGCCTGATGGTAAGCGACACGCCTGCCCATAAACAGAAGCATCACAGAGAATGTTGTTGTTGACCGTGAAATGAATCGAAATTTTCCCATACGTCTAGTCTGTATTCTCCCGGGCTTTCACACACGACTGTACAAGAATATAGAGATCGCACTTAAATGAAGACGTAATACCTGAGGAGCGTTGAACGCTTATCCGCCAGATAGCCGCGGTAATGATGCAATAGGGTCAGGAATGCTCTCTGACTCACGTTTCCATAACACTACCCGAACGTTTTACGAGATCATCAAAAAAGTAAATGAACTGAAAATAAATGTTCAATGGGCCGGTGCGAATTAAGGGTTTTATTATCATATTCTTGAGCTTGAATGTGTTCGTGTAGGTGTAGTTACATAATATATAACGTAAATCGCTTCGAAGACTATTTGCTTTATTTACACATTTTGACACGTAATCGGTCTCTCGTAAGCGAGAGGCCGTCTAAGTTGGTATCATTGTTTTGTCTATTTATGCCGCCAAGCAGCAGTGTGTGTTTCGGTTTAAAGGACATTGAATCCAGTGAAATTACCAGTGCCATGCAATGCTTTTTAAATCATAGTTCAAGTATGGTATTGCTTTTGTTTATGGTCAGGCGTGACGCATACCATCAGGTGAGCGTCCTGCTAGTCTGGTCATTCAAGCTAATAAAAAAAAATAGTCGTGATGCAAATTTTGATTGAACATTTAACAATCCGTTTATAGTTTGACTTTATCCGTTTTTCCTACCCTTTATGAGTGATACAGCTATGTTATTTTTTATTATTTTGGCCGACAGTAATACAAATATGTGATATTAAAAAAAGCCAAATTCTAGTTTATTTACTTGTACTTGCTCTGGGTTCCGTACAATGTATCTAGATTATAAATACCTGTCTGCACTCAGCGTGCGAATAATTTTCGTATGTAGTTTAGAATACAGATACTAAATTATTGATTTTAAAACAATGTCAACATGTATAATAATAGTAAATAGTCTTTAAAATGGCAGGCTCTTTGTCTAAATTCCATGAAGACATTGAGCGGTTAAGACGTTGATACCAACTGTCAGCAAAAAATTACATCGATTATAAAGATATGAAATGTTCTGATCTTCTTATCTTGATCATTACAAGGCATTATTAGAAAGATATAGTTCAGTAATACGGCATAATCGATTTGAATGGTATAATCGATTACGTTACGTAGTAGTTAAAGGATCGAACAAGTTTTTATGTTATATCTATGATGTTTTTATGTTATATCTTACACGATTGAGGTTTCCCGCCAACATTTATTACTCGGTTGATCTATTAAACGAGAGTAGGTACTTAATAGTTATTACTTCCATTTCTAGGGATGATAACATAAATGAATATGGATTTTCTTTATTTAGGCTGAGATCTAGTAGTCGACTTAAGTGTCCTAGGAAAAGACTTTGCGTAATAAACTGCGTATGAACTTACCAAAGTCAACTTATGGACGATAAAACGATAAGGAAAAAGAAAAGAAAGAAAAAACGATAACATTGAATTATAAACATTTTAAATAGTATTTAAATGGTTAGGGAAGAAATGTGAGTAAAGAAAAATAATAATCAGTACAACACTTTAACGTGTAAATCATTGATTTACACGTTCTTTGTTCATTTAAAAATACAGGGAATAAAATGTAACTTGTAATAAAAAAAATGAATAACATAACCATAAACATTGTTAACATAAACATTACGGACTGGAATGTCTATGAAATAGTGCAAATACGTGAAAAATTTAGTAACAAGAATACGAAAGCATTAACATTAAAAGTAAGTGCTGCAGTATTTCTACGCTTGAAGTTACGTAGCACATAATAACGCATGGGAATTCAAATGAAAGTGCGTTTATAAATTGTTTAAATCGAGGTCTTGTCGTAT
The DNA here is from genome assembly GCA_949126905.1 of Amorpha juglandis. Classification (NCBI taxonomy): domain Eukaryota; kingdom Metazoa; phylum Arthropoda; class Insecta; order Lepidoptera; family Sphingidae; genus Amorpha; species Amorpha juglandis. The sequence continues at coordinate 7,019,749 of OX421368.1, forward strand.
CCTGGACCATAACGTTGAGGTTCATTTGAATAACTGAATATTTAAGGCTTCATGTATCAATGGCTTTGTACACAGTACATGGCTTCAGGCTATGAAACTTGTGGGCAGTATTCAAACCGATAACGAGTGCGATATATAGTAACACTGTATTGGAGTTATTGGTGCCTATAAACAACTAGGAAAATGGTTTATTTTTTATAGCAAATGTATATGAAGTTGTTGCTATATGTAAACATCGAAAACAGCTTTCTGATAAAAAGGTACATGAAAGAGCGATCGCTTGCCTTGCCAAGCCAGTCCCTAACAGTAGCTTACCCAGAACATACAATTACAAAATAATAATAAAAATAACAATAACCACATAATAATGGTGTCTAATATGGTGGTGCTAGCTGGCACTGCACTGCGCCACTAGATGTCAAGTAATTTGAGTGGTTGATTAATATATTAACACGTTCACTGCGTTACGGGAAGTATTTGGTTGTAATTGAGTTCTGCTCTGTGCGGCAGCTAGTTTTCCTGGTTTTGCACTCCGTGCGGGGGTGATTTTTTCAAGAATTCGTACAAATAAAAATTAGAGACCTATATTGCCGGTGTCCTTGCTTGAAGTATATTAAAATTTACGAATAAAAATGTACGGGAATTATTTTTTCGTAACGCATAGAAAGGTAATTATTTTACAATAGTGCGATAAGGGAACTATTTGGCCGTATCCTAAACCCCGTACCGCACTGAACGTGCGCGCGCGCGAGCTTCAGTTAGTCGTAGACTACGACTCGTAGTGCTGTGCCGAGTTAATACGTTTTTACAGAACGCAATATTAGATTTCATTTCATTCTATGGTACCTGTAATGTTACTTTTTTTTTGGTTATTTTTTCTGTTGACTAAATTATATCAAGTAAAATAAATAATTGTGATAAATAAATTAGGGACTTTTTTTGTAATTAAGCTTTTATAAGTACCTAAAATAAAAATAATATAAAATAAGAATTTACTGTTTTTGTTAAAAAGTTAACATTAACATAGTTAATTACTTATTTTTGTTAAAAATAGTTTTCGTTGATTTTGTACCACCTGAATAAACAATAATAAATCTGAAACAAAAAATTTTTTACTTATTACACCCCATCCCTAGCAATATGACTATTGTATGCGCCACGACAAGTATTTTCCCGTAAAATCAACCATTTCCAAAAATACCTGTAACTTTTAAGATATTACTTAGAACCCCGTGCGACTGTAGCTGTATATGTATACACAAGGATGTAACCTATTGATTGGTACAACAAAAAAAATCTTCTGTGGACTTTCCATGTCTCTGTGGAGGTTTGAAGTTAGGACTTCGTACGGGAAAATAGACGTCGTAACGCATATCAGGCATTCTTGATACGGGAAGTATGTGACTTGTACAGCACTGGAAGTAAGTTTTAATTTAGCGCAGCCGCAGTGAACGTGTTAAGGACATATCCTATAGTTACAATTCCGTCAGGTCAAATAGCAGGTGGTCTTTAGCTATTTACTCTCTACTTCTTCCACCTGCCTTTATCCTACTCGCAGAAATACAGCATACAGAAAATGGAAACTGAAATACTATATTTTAATTACTTTGTAATTTTTAGAAGTCACTTATTCTGAAAGGTATAGGTAAATAAGTAAAGGGTGATAACAAAAAGGAAAAATGTAAGGATATGGGTACGAAGCTTTGCCACTACATAACTTTATCCGTTACGTGTATATTAATTGTTAATATCGCTTGCTTTAATGGTGAAGGAAACATCGTGAGGAAACCTGCATACCTGAGAATTCGATAAGACTTTTCGAAGGTATGTGAAGTCTGCCAACCCGCATTAGGCCTGCGTGGTGGACTAAGGTCTGATTCCTCTCATTCAGTAGAGGAGGCCCGTGCCCAGCAGTGGGACGAATATAATATATAGGGCTAATAAAAAAAATAAAAAACTTTATCCGTGCTAAATCAAGTTATACAACAGCTGAAATTAATACAGAATGTCTATGAGACACTACGAATGTCCGATCTCAGATTGTTACCGTCGTTATCGCTTGCTGTATCCTATTGCACGGCATTCTGCATACACCCGTAAATCAATACCAGGAGATTGCAGTCAACGGCAATCGTTTGTAAACTGCAACAGCCAACGTGCAGCGTCTTCTAACATTTGTTCTAAATATTCGTAATGATAGGCGGCGTGGGTGCACGTGGGCTGCCGGACGTCGGCTATTTAGAAGCATCATGCGTACTTGGTCGTCATGTACGAATAAGAGAAGTGTCCTTGCCGGTATTTGGGGTGACCGATCGGATGATCTATTCCATCCGCTTCGGATGAATACGCTCCGTCGGTATTCGCCTCGTATTATATAAGTACGGCGATGACACTTTCAATTGCTTTGACAAAAATGTCCGTCTGGATCGAGCGAATCTTGCGGTCGTTATACCATGTACTAGATTTGTTCATGGGCGGTGATTTATTTTGCTCGTTTTTTCATAGATGGTATTATTATAAGCTCACATCTTTATTAAGCAGAGGTGTAACTGGTCCACATTCCGCCGAGTTAATTTCCGTCCCATGATGTGATATCCGTAGCTAATCTCGGGCAATTCATGTGTCATTTTTGAAATCGCAAATTCAAACACAAATTCTGATTGTCCGACCTGGGAGGTGCATTCAGGAACTCATGGTTGTCAGCCTTAGTACGCTGCCAATAGACCAATGAGAATGAAGACATTACAGATTTTATAAACTTTCTTAGTTTGTGTTATTTTTGTTGCTTCCTTGCTATATGTGTTTTCGAGAAGAGCAGGTCGTTCGACTGAAGCGCGTGCCCATACAGTAGCAACACGATCAGAACATTGAATTGCAAATTGCACATAGGATGTTAAGTCCAATAATGCCCAATTATTTCACTGGCTTTAATATTTCCAAATCAGAACAATGACGCTTGAATGACGAAATGAGCAAGTCAGCGCCACGGCTGCTCATAAACAGACGCAACACCACACAGCAACTAAAATTACAAAGCACTGCATTGCACTGGACTTCACTTGTCACCTCGAGACATAAGATGTCAAATCTCATAACGTCCAATAAATTCACTGGCTTCAATATTCTACAAACTGGAACACAACAGTGCTAACACACCGGTCCTTTGCGGTAGACTTGGATAAGATGGTGGTACTTACCCAACCGGTCTCTCACATCCGGGGGACCTACCACGTAGTCCACATTATGTCTTCTATGTGACCAATTACTGTTAAGAATTATTTTATATTCTTTATCGGCGGTTGTATCTCCTAATTGGAATAACCGTCGCCAATAGAATATAAATCCCGTGCAATAAAGTATGAAACACAGCAACACCTTCTGTTTTAACAACGAGGCTCGAGGCCGGCAATTCTTAGGAATGCAAACTTTCCACGTTCTGCGAAACTGCTCGATATTCACTCCAAGCGACATACACGTGTAGACAATTTATCACCACTGTTAAAAGTCCATTTGTCTAGTAAATTTATGTTTTAAACGGGCTATCATAAATTCGCCCCTTTCCCTTCCGGGCTGGGTTGTAGGCGAAGGGTCCACCCACGTGGTTGAAGAAGAACAAAGTAGGTCTGTGATAAGTAATCACATATATATTGCCTCTTCCGCGTGGAGATGAAAGTCGACTTGGTCGAGTGTGGGAGTGCAAATTGTTGCCTTTTTAGTCGAGTTTATGTTTCCACTGATTCGCTGTTAGAACGTTTTAACGTTAGTGTCTGAGTATGGAAGTGCTAAACATAATTACGGTGGAATGTATGCATTAACGCGCGAAATTATTATTTTTTTGTTTTTGAGAATTGTAGCTGGATTCTTCAATACATATCGATGTAAATTATTTTTTCGCAAACAATCACGGTTTATCTATTGAATAATTATTATAGTATTATCAGCGCTGTTATTAGAAAAGCTTTTATAAACTAGTAGCTGTCCCTCGCGATTTCACCTGCATGTTACTGCCCTGCTTCCATGGCTATCTATTGCTGAAAACTGCATCAAATGCCGTTGAAAAGTTTAAAAGATCTAAGCGAACAGACCGCGGAAGCCACTTCATTTTATACTATGTAAAGATAAAAAAGTCCCCAAATTAGTAATTTTTAACATTAATTAACTCTTAAAGCAATATTTATAGTTTTCATTGTTATTATTCCATGTATCCCGATCATTTTTGCCCCAACTGGATAGCGACCACCTTACGCGTGCTGAAAAACCCGCCAAGTAGCTCGGTTAGGCGAGTCGTCTTCCGAGGTGAAGGCGGCATGATTTTGCAGACTATAAAAAAGACTATACGTAAAAAGTATCAAGTAACATCGAATTACTAAAGCACTATTACTTAGGTAACTATTTTGTGGCTTATAATATAATAGTCGGTCTATGCAACGTGTAAATCTTTCGTTAAAATAACCCTGACGTAATAGGTCGCTCCTATATTTTCATTTGATTTTTATACATGCGCCTTGACCCTTGAGCTGTTGAGCATTGATTGCATCCGCCGGCATAACAATGTTAGGCGTGGTCAGTGAATGCATGGCCACTCGTGCGTTGTATAACATTAAAAAGGTTACAGCCTGGATAATTTGTGATATAATAATAATATCGAGTATCGCTTGTGATCCATATTGAATTTTCATATAGTTCAAGAAACAACGCTGTACGATTATTTAATAGTATATGCAGTCAATTCATCATGTGAGTCACGTGATGTTAAGTGATTTCCATCGCCTGGAGGGGATTCTAGAGACGGTTATAGGCTTTTAGCCAGGAAATATTTATCCTGGAAAACGCTGTTCACGCGGGCGGAGCCGTAAACAAAAGCTAGTATTTATATATATATATTTTATATGCAAAACAATAGAGTTCTTGTATATCCAGAACAGACTTTACATGTACACGTTACTAGCGTCAGTAAACACCGTGTTTAACGCTTGATGCGACCATCGGAAGTCTGTCTTAACACATATAGCATATAAATTATAATTACATAGCGCTACACGTGTACACAAAAGCCCTTTATATCCACGTGACTTCTTATTTAGACCGTCGTTGTTGACATAAAGTCTATAGAATTATTACTTTACACCTCAGCTGTGTAATGGCTACTTATCTTATTAACGGAATCCGTCAACAAATCGTCTTTAAAACAAACCGGAGGTCACAAGACAACTATGTTGATGTGTGAAGTTACAACGTAGTAAATAAACGATATTTTACTATTGAAATGAGCGCGTGTGACATAAGCATTAAAACGTGCACTCAAATTATAAGATTTTCAAGTTTATAGTACTGTATTATTCTGTCAGGTTTTATGGGCTATTTGCTGGGATAACCGTTTTGTTGTTGTTTAACAGCGTCTTGGATATTGTTGACATTTTCTCTCGTAATTGTACCTTTTTCTTTTTTTAAGTATGGATAAAAGAGCGACGTGGTCGCACAGTGACAAAGCTCTTTAAATAAATTTAAAAAAAGAATGGATTAAAAAAATAAGTATGCATATAAAAAAATAAGTCCCTACATACGTCTTATGTCCTTTATAGATTGACAATGTATAGTAATCCAATATAGTTACAGTGCATATTTCAATATTTTTTACAATTATAACAGAACATCGATGTTATTTTTAACACTTGTGAGGTTTATAATTCATATTTCAATATACTTATCCAAATCATGAAATTTGGCAGATACAGGTTCTTAAAACTACATATTTTTGCATACATAAGTTTTTTTATACTATTTTTTTTGTTGTATGCCACTAAGTATTATATCCACCACTATTATACTTGAGCAAAAAGACTATTTTTTGAATAGTTTCTGTGGATTCAATTAAACAGCGAATGGAATAATTAATTATATCGTGATATAATCTGGAATAATTTTGTATCTGTATAGTTCATCAGTTTATAGCAATAAAAATAATGAAATCTCATCACTATGAGCCTTCTACAAAAACATATAGATTCTAGATTGCATACAGATCATCCATATTTATATACACAGCGATAAATAAATATAACTGATAGGATAATATCTGCCGGGTTTGGCTAGTAAGACATAAATGACTTCATTAATGCAATAATGTATATTATGAACTATTTTTCTAACTACATAGAATATAAAAATACTGCAATCTAAACAAATGTGGCCACCAAACTACAGACAAATGCTAGAGGATATCAAAGAAACAAAATTAATGTTTTTCGCTTAATCAGCGCGCATAGAGCAGCTGTTATTAATCTGGAAAGACGAAAGAAGAAAATAAATCTAAAAGCCGTACTCGGTAAACCGTTGCCGCGCTGGGTAGAGGATATGAGTTCACATTCCAACATTACATTAACTGTGTTCTTGTATAAATCCATAATATTCCTCTCCAGTAAAAGTTTTTACCCACGTTTGCCTTATGTCATGTTTACAGTTTCTCCTGGGGGTTTATGTTTGTTAACCAGAACAAATGAACCATGAGGGCAATGACCTGAGAATCTATTGCCTCTGTGCTCGATATTTACTCCTTTGAGGATCGTAAGAGGTCGATGGAATTTACGGGACCATCTGCTCACCTTCATTGCTTGTTCCCGTGAATTATTTACAGCGAAACAAACTATAGAAAATAGCATGTCGTCACTCGTTGATGTGACAGGTCAGGTAAATCCACGTACGAAAGCCGGCAAACCAAAGTCTCAATGGATGGATGATGAGGAGTCCTGAATGCTGAGCTGTGAATTGCTGTTGAATTTCGCCTACGGACACCATTAGTACTCAATACCCATTTATAATAATCTCACAACAATTAGAATATTTTATTATTTATTTACTTATTTATTTAATTCTTTATTGTACACATATACAGAGAAATAAAACATAACAGAAAAGGGTATACAAACAAAGTACAAATGGCGGTCTTATCGCTCGAGGCAATTATTACAACTTCTCAGACATTACAAATTACTTTTAAATACAATTGTACACTTGCATAGTTGCTTATCGGTTGTGATATTATATTATATACCGCTAAAATAGCTCGGAATTTGTAGGACAACGCCTTATCTAGCCAAGCCTGGGTTTGTCTTTATGAATAGCATGCAGGTGTTTGACAGTGCTATTTTGATTTAAAAACTTGTCCTATGTTGCCCTCATGTATCATTTTGACCGATTCGTCTGTTCGACTTTGCTAAATGCGTGAAATTGGCACTGAAGTTATGGTAAACTTAGTTTATACAATAACTTAATCATGCTGTCAACATTCATACATATTTAGAAAATAATTAATGGGGGTGGGAGATAATCATCTTATGCTTTTGTGACTTACGGGGTGGAGAAAAGGATCGTGTATTGAAGTGCTTTGCCAATTAGTAGGGTATACACGATCTTCCGACTTAATTTTGTGTCTGCAAAACCAGATTCAAACTATTACTAGCAGATTGTGTGAAGTGGGTTAAATATGGTCTGGCATTGCCGACGTCTATATATGTTATAAATGTTTACAAACATTTTCTAACATTAAACATTTTCTAACATTATCTAACATTGTGATAAAATGTTATCAAATGTTCGTTAACAAATCTTTAATAATGTTTGTAAAATGTTTAATAATGTTAAATGACTGGTGGAAACCGCTTACCATCAGGCGGACTTGGCTGTCTGCTCAACCAGGCAGTAAAAACAAAAAAAATATCATTATGTAAATTTAATTTCAACAACTACCTATGATTTTCAAAGATCTTTTATCTGAAAATAAACCACCGACATGTATTCTTCACGATCCTTTCGTAGTCTCATCAAAATCCTCAATTTGTGTGCAGATTTGTAGATGGATGGTATCCAATAAACATTATAAATAATTCCATCGGCACGGCGTCAGCGCGATGCGTGGGCGCCGCGCCGCAGTGTCTACGCAACCTGCCGAACATCCACGCTACAGCATGACAGTTATTGATTGTTTTTCAAGAAAAAATTCCATAATGATTTCGAAAAATATGTTGTGTAAACGGAATTATTGGGAGTTCCTAAGAACGTTAAAACATCTTGGGGGTTGCTGAAAATTGATGGGAAGAGATTTATATAAAACATAAATATTGGCCTAATATTTATAAGTGTTTTTCAACAAGTCATTTTTTGCACTGTATCGTGGCTCATTAAATTGAAGGGCAAATAACCGGTAGGTACCGTGTAGTCCAAAAAGGCATTATTCACATTCTTCCACGTAAAATAGCAAAATAAAAAATATAACGAATTAATACCGACTCAAAAAAACTGAAAATCTAAAAACCAATTTGAGTCCTTGATATCAATCATTGAAGTGCAATCACTTTTTTTTTCACTTTTACTTTTTGTTATTTACGGGCTATGTTCAAAGTTGGTCTTTCTATTGTGTTCTTATACCTAAAGAAATAATAATATGCTGTACGTATAAACTTATTGACATAGTGTTGTATACACTAGGAAAGCACAGATGTCCATCCAATTATCTTGTCGATAATAATTGATCCAATTAGAACGGTTATTTTAATGAAGTGTTAAAACACAGGCCAGAGATCAAGAATGTAACACTAATATTCCCCAATTGATTTCTATTAAATAAGACGTAATGTCGACGTGACGAATTCTCTTGACACTGGTAGGTATTCTGCAAACCGAATTGGGTTACTTTTGGTTTAGTCCGGTTTTAGTTCAAAGTCAATCTTTTTACAAAAAACTTTAATAAAATTAAGCTTTGCTCCAATAAATGACACTTAAATTAAATTAAATTAAATTCATTATTAATAAAATTATTATTAAAAGACGAATGGAATTGTTATTTGTTAAACAGTTGCTGAAAAGCATTCCAAGAATAATTTATTTACAAACATTTGTATATCCTTTTTGGTCTGTTCGCACTAAAATTAGCTAAGTCCTGTCAGTTTAGCTCGTTACCACATAATAGGCACATTATGTTAACTGTCTATGGACCGTATTCACAAAGAACACTTAAGTTAGCTCTTTGGGAAGTGCGAATTCTGTGTACATGATTGGTCTGTTTTCATTTAGTCATTATGCGCTCGCACTCACTCTGTGGCCTCATAGTAACGTTTATGAATACGACATTAAATATCGTATCGTATCGTTGTGTCTAGAAATTAACCGATATGAATGCGTTTTAAAAGCTGGGTAAATCGAGATGGGTCCTGTTTATATTTGAAGAAAATCTGTTCAATCATTTAAAAGTTACAGACGTTTTTGTAATGGGCGTCTGGGTTGTTAAACGACTAGATTATTCAATCATTTACTTCTACTAAAACACGTTCAGGGTAAACATTTCCCTAACCTGCGCCACTGTGTAGTTTTTTAAGGAATGTGCTTAATATATTATGTATGTGTTCATAGCTTAGCTTGAAGAAGCATTTTTTTTCCCACAAAGTTAATGTTCAGGAGTTGCTCTTGACGTGAAAACTCTCATTGTTTAAATATTCACATTGAGCTCGCCCGAGGCAAGTTTAAGTCAAATGTTTGGAAAACATTAAATATTATTCTAAGCACTTTCAAACGGCATGATCAAACTAATCTGGTACCGTTGCTACATAAATATTTTTGTTCCAAAACTGGATTTACATTAACTTACTTTATTTTTGTTTACAATTATGTATTTGTTATGATAAATATATTTAGTACGAGGCGATAGCCTATCGGGCAGTGGTTTATTGAGGCAAATGTCGCCGGGGAATGTAACCCAGCCCTAGGGCACACCCTTGAAACTTTTGGAAGTCACGTGCGTATTTATTGTCAAGTTTAGGCGAAATTCTATTTTATTTTTGTTTTTTTGGTACTGTTTATTTATCGAATAATAGTCATACTTATAAACTTTAATTGTAGAAACTTATATTTTCTCAAATTAGGCATTCAGGAACATAAAATTACTCATCGTTTTCAATATTATTATTAATCTATGTCTCAATTGTGATTATTGGCACAAAATTATTTTTGTGGATATTACTTATGTCGAAGGATCGAGTTGCAATTGTCAAAAAAATCGAGGCATACTGCTCATGGAGCTTTAATAATAAGGTTGAAGAGAATATCGCATATCTAAGACTTTTCAATAAGAATTTTGGACGTATATGAAGTTTTTACCCAAATTAGGCCATAGTGATGGATAAAAGCCTAACTCCTCTAGTAAGTATCCCTAGCGCCAGGTGAGTTATTTATAAGGCTGTTTATTAGCATAGCATATTTATTCTATATTAGCATATAATTCCGTGTTGATTCACTTAATGCAAAGTAGCTTTTCAATTACGTCATAATAAACCTAATTGTTATACTTGAACATCTTATGGCCTACTTTATTCCTCATTGAAATTAAAGTAATTTAAACGGATTTTATCGAAGACTTTTCACCCTTCGTGGTCCAGGCCGTGACCACGTCGGCAGAAAAGTCTTCGAACGTCGGGATCACAATTAATAAAAAACCGCGATAAAATCCGTTTAAATTAGTTTTATTTCAATTAGTAATATTCGCGTAAACATAAGAAATCATTATGTACTTTATTCCTATTCTATCTCGGTAAAAATATGTCAAAGTTTTAGCTAAACCAGATATTGTTTAGACTACTGGTATTTTATATTCTTGTGGTAACATAAAAGCCCGATTTGAATGTGGGTTAGATGTGGCCGCGATCGCGTCGCCGTTGTGTCTGGAGGTGACGCGGCGGGCGCGGTGCAGTCTCGGCGCGGGAGGCCGTAGCTAAAGTAATGAGGGGCATTGCCCTACCATTAAACATGGCCCTAGCTAGGTCCACACTCGAAACCTTTTTTTTTTATAGCATAGATCGGCAAACGAGCAAGTGGGTCACCTGATGGTAAGTGATCTCCACCGCCCATTTATGCCCATTATATCAGAAGAATTATGGGCGCGTCGCCGATCTTAAAGGAAAGGGATAATTAGGGATTGGGAAGGGGAGGGGTATTTGGGCCTCCGGATATCTCACTCACCGTACGAAACGCAGCAGCAAGCCGCTACTTTACGTCGGTTTTCTGTGAGACAGTGGTAATGACCTGGTTGAGCCGGCCTGGTTGATGCTGTAGACAAAACTGTCTGCAGCGTGGCTCTACCACTCATAAAACCTACCTTGGGACTAGCTATAACAGCTCAGACTACCTAAAAGACTGGCTCTGTGAGTTAAGTTACGATATATGTAAATCCTGTTATTATATCGGAGCAAACAATCCGTGTGTTAAGTTACGTTACGAGATATGTAAATCCTGTTATTATAATAAAAATAAAAAATTCAGACATATGCGAGTAGGTCTTGCACGCCGTGTATTCTACTTTAAATTTTTACTTTTTTTGTAGTTTATTTATCACGATATCCGTCATAATAACAAATTATATTTTGTGAAAAAATATCAGCCGTCAAAATAAAGAGCCCTTTTTAAGTAAAAGATATACGGCGTAGTCTTAGTAATAGCATTCTATTGAAATCCTTTGGGTACGGGACCCCAAAATGGCTTCCAAAAGTATTTTTTTTGTCATGTAACTACGGCCCTGTGAATGCCGATAGTTCGTAACAAGCCGGTCTTTGTCCAACGTACGCACGACCTAACCCCGTTGTGGTCTTGTTTCTATGCGGTCTGTATCACTGACACGCTGTGGTTATGTTTTTATGTTTATATTGTTTCATGTAAAATCCGTGGGTAACGCCGCTAATGTGTCTTTTGTATAGCTTTATTATTAAGTAGAGCGTGAAGGTTACATATACTACTAGCTGTGCCCGCGAACTTCGTTTCGCCATCAAAAAACTTTCATTCAAACTTTCATCCCCTATTTGGGCCCAAATCAATCAATCAATACATTCCTTGACGACATTTGCCTCAATAAACCACTCCCCGATAGGCTATCGCCTCGTACTAAATATATTTATCATAACAAATACATAATTGTAAACATAAATAAAGTAAGTTAATGTAAATCCAATTTTGGAACAAAAATATTTAGGTAGCAACGGTACCAGATTAGTTTGATCATGCCGTTTGAAAGTGCTTAGAATAATATTTAATGTTTTCCAAACATTTGACTCAAACTTGCCTCGGGCGAGCTCAATGTGAATATTTAAACAATGAGAGTTTTCACGTCAACAGCAACTCCTGAACGTTAACTTTGTGGGAGAAAAAATGCTTCTTCATGTTAAGCTATGAACACATACATAGTATATTAAGCACATTCCTAAAAAAACTACACAGTGGCGCAGGTTAGGGAAATGTTTACCCTGAACGTGTTTTAGTAGAAGATAATGATTGAATAACCTAGCCGTTTAACGTTAACGTTCAGGAGTTGCTGTTGACGTGAAAACTCTCATTGTTTAAATATTCACATTGAGCTCGCCCGAGGCAAGTTTGAGTCAAATGTTTGGAAAACATTAAATATTATTCTAAGCACTTTCAAACGGCATGATCAAACTAATCTGGTACCGTTGCTACCTAAATATTTTTGTTCCAAAATTGGATTTACATTAACTTACTTTATTTATGTTTACAATTATGTATTTGTTATGATAAATATATTTAGTACGAGGCGATAGCCTATCGGGGAGTGGTTTATTGAGGCAAATGTCGTCAAGGAATGTATTGATTTAGCTTATAATTCCGTGTCAATTCACTTAATGCAAACTAGCTTTTTATGTCATCTTAAACCTAATTGTTCTACTTGAACTTCTTATGACGTATTTTATTCCTATTCGATCTCGGTAAGAATATGTTAAAGTTTTAGCTAAACCAGATATTGTATAGAATACCGGTATTTTATATTCTTGTGGTAACATAAAGGCCCGATTTGAATGTGGGTTAGATGTGGCCGCGATCGTGTCGCCGTTGTGTCTGGAGGTGACGCGGCGGGCGCGGTGCAGTCTCGGCGCGGGAGGCCGTAGCTAGAGGCATTGAGGGGCATTGAGGGGCATTGAGGGGCATTGCCCTACCATTAAACATGGCCCTAGCTAGGTCCAAACTCGAAACCTACCTTGGGACTGGCTATTAACAGCTCAGACTACCTAAAGACTGGCTCTGTGTGTTAAGTTACGAGATATGTAAATCCTGTTATTATAATAAAAATAAAAAATTCAGACATATGCGAGTCTTGCCGCCGAGTATTCTACTTAAAATTTTTACTTTTTTATTGTTAATTTGTCTCGATATCCGTCATAATAACAAATTATATTTTGTGAAAAAATATCAGCCGTCAAAATAAAGAGCCCTTTTTAAGTAAAAGATATACGGCGTAGTCTTAGTAATAGGATTCTATTGAAATCCTTTGGGTGCGGGACCCTAAGATGGGAGTAAGTGATCTCCACCGCCCATGTACGCCCACCACCAGAAGAATCATGGGCGCGTTGCCGGCCTTAAAGGAAAGGGATAATTAGCGTGTGGGGCGCGTTCCAGAGTCAGTCAGCGTATATGGGGGCTTGCCCGTTCTTTCTATACCTTTCCTATCCCTTATTCCTTCCCCTCCCCTTTAGCCCTGGGATGAGATGCTGCAGGGGTCGCCAGCATTCCATTAGCAGGGACCCTTGTAGTTCATCCGAACGGTCAAAAAACCCGCAAGTTGCAACAGGTACTAAGTTTTGCCATTGCTTCGTCCGTTTATCAGCAGAGTTTTCCAAGTGCAGGTGAAGTTTGCTTTGGATTTATGATCGCATTTTGGTGGCCTACTTACACTGCCAAATGATATACCTACTACTGCACTGTAGAGTACAAATTTAAGTTAAGTAAGTGAACTGATTTAAGCGCCTCGCCAATGTTTCTTTGTTTATCTTGAGATCCACAAGAAATGATGATTATGATCCCATATAGTAATCACAAGATTAGATTAAACACCTAATTAAATAAAGATAAAAAAAAAGATTAGATTGTCAACGTATTTTTCTCTCGTGCTTGTGAAAAGGCCGGCAGAGTCGATCATCATTTGCATGTTCGTACGAAATCTTAAAAACGATATTGCCGATGCGCATAAATTTCATCGTTGTGTGTCTAATTGTATGTTGTTTTCAAATATGTTTAAGCGATTTTATTTTGTTTATATCAAATTTATGAATACAAACCAGGGTTAAGATAATATTGATAAATATTATACGTTTTAAACTGTTCCATAAAGTGAAACAAACATAGCCCAGTTGGCCAGTTTTGTTCAACATTTATTCTCATTTAACGAGTTGTGTGAAAACTTGTTAATTATTTAGTTTGACCGCTAAATATCGGTTCGTAGTGGACATGTAATGTCGTTTGCATTTATCTGCAACTTACTTTCGAGTCACGAGCAATTGTAGAGGGAAAGCGACGTGATATAGTGTTCAAGATCGACAGATAATTAGTAACGGATTAACCTTTCACGCTGCGACGACAAAACATTGTATATAAACGGATCTATTTTGTGGAGATACGAAAGGATTAATTTAGGATACTTCTATTCCAGGATTTTATTATATTTATTTATATTTTGGGATGGGCAGCCAGTACCACCATTTTTATAAAATTACTAGCTTGCCCGGCAAATATTGTTTTGCCATATAAATTATTTCTAATGAATATTTTAGTAGTCAAATAATAAATAGCTAACTTATTGTAAGTGTATGAAGATGTGGTATATGACTGAAACAATAAAAGAATAAATATTCCACAGTGACGATGATTTCAGGGGTATGAAAAATAGTTTACATCTTATTCTCAGACCTACTGAATATAAACACAAAATTTCATAAGAATCGGTCAAGCCGTTTCGGAGGAGTTTTGTTAAAAACACTGTGACACGAGAATTTGATATATTAGATAATAAAAAAAGGCCATTCTAGGGGAGTGTAAGTGTGGCCCCAACATGTTAGCGTTGAAGACAACCACATCTACACACACTCTGCTGTTTAACGGACCAGGCAATGGCGATACTTAGTTTGCGTTGCGGGTCGTATGGGTCAGACTGTCAGTAGCCATATGTAATACCAAACGCACAGTCGTATCATGATGAAGCAGGAAAAGCAAGCGCCCGTGATGGCACCAGGCAGAAGGAAAACGAGTCATATAAAAGGCCGATTCCAAACTTGATGGTTGTTCGGAGCGGGTATAGGGCTACATCCTTGCATCCCTGTGCCTGCATCGGTCATCCGCCTGTCCTGTCACAGGCCCCTCAATTTGCTTCTTCTCTCTTCGGTGTGTGAAGAAGCATTTATATAGGCCAGTATGACTCTGGTTACCATCGATAAACTCATTGTTTGTTATTGGGTCACTGGTTTGGACTGAACTGCGCTTACCATCAGGTGTAGTACAGTAAATTTTTCGATAAAAAAAAACAATAGTCACCTAACCACAAAAAAAGATGAATGTGTATTATCAACATACTTACCTACATTCTGTGGTAATACAAAACTGTGGCCTCATTAATGTGAAGTAACAAGTCGGATGATCTCTCGTTAGCTAACACTGTGTTGACAGGTGATTAGTTAAAGAAGATTTATACAAACCACTTGTCAGAAACATAGGTCAGAGATTTGTCATTCATTATACCAGAGACCAAACAAAGTTCGGCAGAGGTTCACTTTTTACGGGCTTTTTTATTAGCTTGAAAATCGAAACGAGCGGAGATGCATTACCACACAGAACCTGGAATTATAAAGCACTGCATGGCACTCGAAAGCGTTCGTCATAAGATATTTCATGATAAGTCTCATAATGCCCAGTACTTTTACTGACGGCCTTTCGCATTCGAGGTGCCTACCACCTAGTAACCTTCCAATCCTTTAAGGTCTGCCATGTTTGTTGTATTTTCGATATCTTACGACAAACAAGTTTTACTAACCTCTGTTCTTAACCATTGCATTAACATTGTCGAACAAACATGAAAACTAGCATAAAACACTCAAGAATAATGTAGCTTCTTATAAATGAAATAATTTTCCAAATCGTATTGGTAGTTCCAGAGATTACCATCTACAAAGAAACTTACAACCTCTTTTTAATTAGTGTAGAATACCACTATTCTTTAAACGTAGAACAGACAAGCGTGAGATAAACAAATTCAAAAAGTCTTAAGTTGCCCAAGAGAATCGTTAAGTTGCCACGATCGTTTCGCAATCCACTTTATAAACGAAGCGTGGGGAGAAGGTCTTAATGATGGGGCCCTTTCTAAAGGTCGTAAGCAAAGTGATGGGTTAAACACATGCGATGTAAATGAGATGCGGACGATTTGTGTTTTTGTGATAAGATTTCCTTATTGACGTATGACATTAAAAAAGGTAAAGATTGTTTTTATGAATAACCATTAACACATCAGTACTATTAGGAATATCTTATTAATATATCATAATAAATGGAGTGGCAAAAAGAGTGTACTCATTTCAAGTTGACGTTAAACAAGTAAAATAGAAAAAAGCTACGGCATCTTCATTCAGCATTTTTCAGTAAGATTGTCACGGTATGATGTTGACTACAGCAGGCTATATAATGTACTAGCTTTTGCTCGCGGCTTGGCCCGTGTGAACAGAATTTTCCGGGATAAAACTTTCATCCCCTATTTTATCCCCTTGGGGGTAGAATCTATCAAAATCCGTTCTTAGCGGATGCCTACCTCATAACATTTTCAGACCGAGCCCTCCAGTGGTTTGGGCTGCGTGTTGATAGATCACTATATCAGTCAGTCACCTTTGAGTTTTATATATTTAGATTAAGTGTAATATTCCGTTAATAAGGCTTTCATTTTTGCCTTCGGCTATAGGCGCAGTTATAAAACGGTCCTTATATAGAACGAAAGTATTTTAAGAACATCTTGGCGTCCATGAACTTGAGTTGGTCTTCATTACGGACATAATTAGTGAAGCGGAAGAGGCGCGTCAAAGATTGTTAGCGTCTGTCATCCGTAAAAGATACTTCGTATCCATTAAGGAATAAAAGGAGATAATAACGCCTCGTAATCGTTTAAGATCTCCTTCGATACTCATTCAATTTGGGTTGATTAAAATTCTTGTAAGAACTTAATAATGAATGTATTGAGTGATGCATTGTTACCACTATTCAGATTGCTCTTTGTGTATTTATTAGTCTATTAGTAAAAGCTGAATCAATTCTCTTCATTAAATAATGAGTTCGAATCAAGGAAGTCACTATTTTATCCCACGTAGATGTCTCTAATTGAATCTAATTCTACTTCTTCATAATTACGTCTGCTAGTAGAAGACTTCATGTTATTTTACGGTACGCCAATTGCGGCAATTGTTCTGTTAAAAATATAGCCCTCTGGATGTCCTGCTTAACGACCGGATAGAGATAAATTCGTAGCGACCACCATCATATAATTAATGATATTTCTCAGTTTGTAATTTAATTTCACGCCACTCATCATGTAATTGTACGTTTTCAACATTCTTCAATTAATTGTAATTTTTAAATTGTCCCCAATTTAAAATTTCCCTTTTTCGTAATCTGTTTTGATGCCACTTATGGTTTATTTTACCCTACAAGTGCCTAATTCCACAAAGAATGTATAATATGAAATTACTGTATATGCATGTTATAAGGTTACCGGCGCGGCGGGTAAGCTGATATGAGACATCTAAACTTTATTTATTAAAGTGAGTTTTATGCCCTTTTAAGTCTCGAATACCATTCAGTATACACGTAACATTATGTAAATATAATGTTTATGTCTATCAATAAGCGTTTTATGTGATATTCATTCATTCGTTAAGCCAAGCATGAATGAACGTCGCCGGTTCGCCCACGCACATGTAGCGGAGTTGTGTACTCATATTGTTTCATGTAGGTGGATTTCTTAATATATTGAAAGCTATTCAATTACAGAGTTATAGGAGCAGGTGAATTTGTTTGAGCGAAGAAATCCAATGTATTATATTATTATATTATTATGTATTATTTATTATTATCTATTACGGCCGTTCGATGGAGCTGAAAACGAAAGATTAAAACAGTAAAGAAACTTTAGATAATAGAGTGAAGAAATATTTTCGAGAAGTTGTTCGTTTGGAAAGAACATTCAACGTAGAATTAATACTAACTTTGGAATCGTATTAAAAGATTTATACCGCGAGGTATATAACTATACGCTTTACTAGATCTTGAAACAATTACTGTTTACTTCTTGATTTGGATTAGATATATAGATATTAATCAGTTAAAAAAAATTTTTTTGTGTATTCCCTCAATTTGATTACGATTATTGGATTATGTTCGATTCTCGATAGTTTTCAATCCAATTAAGAACGCTTTTTAATTCTTTGTACTTATACAAATTAATATTATTTTATGTAGTACGCAGTAGGCACGTACGTTTGACTCTTTTTGTATTCGATCAGCGTTCCTCCTATGGTTTCATATAAAGGTTAAGATCTGATGATGAAGTACAAGGGAAATTGGGAAACCCTTTAATTAATAAAAGCAATCGTACCGCGGTTAGCGATACGAAGTCGGTTTTTGAAATATTTAAATTGTAATTATTTAATATAACGTATACATCATTATCTATTATATAAAAATAAGTCGGGTTTTCCTTCCTGACGATATAACTCCAGAACGCACGAACCGATTTCCACGGTTTTGCATTCGTTGGAAAGGTCTCGGGCTCCGTGAGGTTTATAGCAACGAAAATCTAGGAAAAATTTCAATAGAAAAGCGGGAAAATAGGGAATATCATTTTTTAAATACAGCGCCATCTCTGATACATAGCATGTACTACAAACCAATATTTTAAGTAGATGGCGTCGGTGCGTGACACATTGCTGACAGATGGCGCCACTGTTAGGCTACTTTTATCCCGGAAAATACAGATCACGCGGGCGGAGCCGCGCGGGACAGCTAGTAGTACATAAAAAACTAGACCCGTGTTACCCGCGTCTATTAATTTATAACTTTAATTATCTTCGGTTCCTTGGGATACTTTTAATACAATGGATCTTTAGTATACACGTAACGCAATGATCGTTTTCTAATATTCGAAACATGGAAAACCATTTCGATAACCTGCTACATAGCAGATCAGTCATCACGCCATAAGACTAAACATATCAGAAGTGTACCAAAACACTTCTGTTGGCAGTCGGCCAGGTTCAAAGCGGCATGGCGTCCACGCCCGTTCTGTAACAGGAACTTGAGCGAAGGAACTACTTCTTTTTTGGGTATGCTTTAAGGAAACCCTATTATAGAAGTTCTTTGATCAGTTCATTCGTTTTTCCGCTCCATAGCTTATTCTTTGTTGGTCGTGAAAAGTATATGTAGACAATTATGCCATAAACGGACTAACTATGGGATCTAAATAAGAAATCTAGCTAACTGTCTATAAAGCTGTATCTTTCAATAGTAATTTCATAATTAAATTCATAACTGTTCCTTGCGGTTTCAAAAACGCGTATATTACTGCTCCGCTTCCATGTCTCATAGCATGATATATATTTTATAACCTTCTGGAAGATTGTCTAAATGTTAATGAAATCCTGATAAAAATCTGCTGCGTACCTTAGGAACTGAGCGGATGAGCAGATAGAGCGACGAGGATGGCGACTTATTGTAATACTATTTAAGGTATTCTTGAATATCCCACAGCTAATTATTATAGTGACCATGCGCGACGAAAACGCCAACTAGTGGTTACTATAGCGGAGAATGGGATGCCTTATAAAATGTAAACTAAGTAAACATTTAATTTTATAACCAGAAATTAGTTATTTCTTGACATGTTCGAGATACGAAATAATTACGATCAGGGAATCAGAGTTGCACTAAGTTTACAATGCACCTAAGTTTATTTGCTAAATTATAACAAGTTATTTAAAAGCGGCTTTGGTCTAGTGAAGAGCGGAATAGACTACCGATACTGACGAGTTCGATTGAAACCACCGTGGTATACCCAGTTATATAATAATGTACTCTGTGGGTATACCTCTGCCCTTTCGAAGTTCTATGCGTATTCATTAATTTTCTGATTGACGTAGAAACAAGCTACCGTCTAGATTTCTGACGCAATCTACCGTTCGGCTGTCAAGAACCTCTTTTTACAGATGGCCTGCTATCTGGCAAGTCATTGTGTGTCTAATTGAGCTGTCAATAGCCGTCCTTGACTTAGCACTCGATGGCTCCTTGAACGGTAGCCCACCCACACACTCGATTGCGTTTTATTTTTACTCACATACCCGTTCAAACGACGGTGCGTGCTTGCGCGGTTTTTATTATGTTCCTCATTTGTAGTTCGCCACATAAAATGACGTTCCGACTATACCCTCGTTAATAGGGCTCGTTAATGTTCTCTCTACATTTAGTTTTCCTGTTTGTATGTAATCTCTTACGGTGCTACGGATTACGGAAGTATTGAATATTTTTGATTTTATGTCTTTATTTGATGATCGGTAGAGGTTGTAAAACGTGTATAGTTTAGTCATGTAAATTCATTTACTGTTTTATACTAGCGGTGATAAACTTAAGTGAACTTAGTAATAACCATTTCCTTATAACCGCATCCAAAAGGTGGCCTTTTTATTTAAATCAGTATTTACAAATTACCTAAATGTATGATAAAGAAATTTTAACAAACACATTTTAAAATATTGCGTTCAGTGTTTATAATCCGACATCAAATTATTATTTAGACAATACAATAAACTAAAGATTAAGAGTTGAAAACAATCACAAAGTATATGTCATTTTAATATGTATGTAATATAACCAATAATGCAATTCCTAAAATCCATCAATTCGATTAAATACGACCACAAAATGCCTTACCATACTTTACAAACCTATCTCTATTCTATTCAAATTTAGAATGCGACAATAATTATAAGTTGGTGGTGGTAAATTTTGGAACTAATTAAAATGTATCAAATAATCTGTCAACACTGAAAATCGACCAATGAGTATTTTTTTTTATCTTGGCTCGGTAAAGTGACTACGCTACACCTGATGGTAAGTGTAGCGCAATCCAAGAATAGTGTCGACCAACGATAAACAATGTGTCCATCGTAGGTCGGCAAGATCACGCCGGCCTGCCAAAGGGCCAAGGGGGAGGGGAAGGAAAAAGGGATGGGAAAAGGGTTAGGATCAGGGGGCAAGCCCCCTGGGGAGAACCGGATATACACTGGCTGACCCTGGAATGCAACCCACACAAGGTGGGCCACTATGGCAGGTTTTAGCACCAATGTACGGTGGTCGCTATCCGGTCGGATACAATTAGTATCCTCCCACCAGCAATTTTTTATATAACTGTAATTGTATAAAATTTAACAAAAGCGCCACTCATCTCGCCAAGTTATAGTTTATTTATTAAACTATACTAAGATTATTTACACGACAGTGACAAAATCAATGCGCAACATATGACATCATTATCTAAATTTAATAACAGTTAAGGTGTCACTATGGTAAAGGATGGTGTCGACACATATAAATAATTCAGTTATACGGAGGCGCATGGGTACACCCACGTAGGACACGGGTCACGCAATTGTATGCAACTTATACCTTTAACATAACAGTGAATGGTATAAAGTATAAGAGCTTATAATATTAAATAAGACTACAACACTATGTGTAGTCAGCCATGACCCGTGCTGTAATGATAATTTAATTTGATAAGAAAATATGAGTATTCTTTTAAAATATAAAGTTTTTTACGAAAGGATGAGAAAAGCCGACGAACATCAGTGCATTAGTGATGCTATGTAACTTTGTGTTGTTATCCGTAACAATAGGCGCGCAGCTGAAATGCCAGTTACATGTACGAAAAATGCAACTTTGTTGATTTTTATGTAATCCGAGGTCAGGAAACATGTGTCAAATCAAATATTACAATAAATAAATAAATACATCCAACAATCACATACATAGTCCTGACCCACAGTAAGATACGAGTCTTGTGTCGTGGGTATCAGTAACTACGAGAGACTTTCGGTCTCAGAACACTCAGACTCCGAAACAAATATTTGTGGATCACACAAACATTTGAAAATTGTATTGTATTGTTGTAATAAAGTTGTAAATTTGTATAATATACCTAACTATATTAATTGAACGTTTCCAGGGGTGATCCCTATTGCCTAAAACTCATTCGTTGTTACAGTTTACATATTTCACCATAAAATGATGACAATTTTTATCAGTGTTTAAGGAGGAGGTGTGGAGACACTTGTCTCTTTTCCCCCTTTCGTAACGCCCATATCCAGATATTAGGCAAATTTAAACTGATTCGGAATAAGTATACATCGGGTCAAAACATAACGCAACACCTAAATTCGAAGACATATCAGTAAAGTAACAGAAAATGTTCATCTGATATAAGGTACCCTGCATTATTTATGTAATTACTAATCACATTATCATAAAGTAACAAGATAAATACCTACACACACGCGACCACCTAGTGTTGTGAATCACGAGCCAAAAGAAATTAGCAGCGGATGAACTTTTTGTCCGTTAATTTATCGAGGACTTTGAGTATAATTTACGAGCAAGCAAATGATTTCATTTTCGTATGGGCCTCGTTTTTTATTTTTTTAAGTGTAACTCACCGAATATAATTAATTAATTTTCATAGCTTATTTATGTATTAACCCCTCTGTGTTTCAAGGTGTAGAATGTACCTCTACATTATATTGCAAGGGTTAAAAATTTCCTCTTTAGTAGGCCGAAGAACCAGACATAAATTTAGATGATGCTCCTGTTTCCCGCAAACAGAGCTATTCCAGGTATTATTTTACTGTATTTATTGCCAATGAGTAAATGGTAGTCACTACTAGAGTATTAAAATTTAAGTGGTCCATCAATATCTAAGGCCCAAAGTCAACCTCACCTGCACGTGCTACACTTTGTTGATCAATGTACTAGGCAATGGTGAAACTTCGTTCCTGTTGCAGGTTGGGGGGGTTATTATTACTGTCTCACACAGAAACGTGAAGTAGCTGCTACGTTTCGTACGACGTTTGAGATTTTCGGAGGCCGAAAGTCTCTTCTCTTATTTTCACTCCCTGTTATTTTTCTTGCGGCTCGGCAACGCATCCATAATTCTTCTGCGCTTCTGGGTATTCATGGGCGGGGGAGTTCACTTGCTATCCGGGTGACCCACTTGCTCTTTTGCCGGTTTCTGCTATAAAAAAACATTATAGCTGCTATTTTGACATCGGATGTGTAGACATAAGTGGTATTATGGCAATATACTTTGAAAATGCCTGAGCTACCTCATGATTATAAAATAATATTTTGTATCCTAAAGAACCTTTCAGACACATTGTACTTTTCATGTTATGTAGGTACGTGCTTCGAAAAATAGTATCAAATATCCTATTCTTATTCCTTTTAAGACTGAGTACGTGTAAATATGTACTCAAGTATATCATATTTCAAAGAAACGTACAGAGTTTCACAAACAGGAG
The DNA here is from genome assembly GCA_949126905.1 of Amorpha juglandis. NCBI lineage: Eukaryota > Metazoa > Arthropoda > Insecta > Lepidoptera > Sphingidae > Amorpha > Amorpha juglandis. Next base: position 7,043,169 of record OX421368.1, read on the forward strand.
TTGTATTTTTTTGTCTTATTCTTCTTTATCACTTGTTTTATTACGTTAAAAGGTTATTAATGATGTGTTTTGGCTGTAGCAAGGCATACGGGTAAAGTCTAGACGTAGTTTATTTGTATCCTACTTCCTATTCCCTACTTAGAAAGAAGAAAGAAAAGAAAGAAAGAAAAATTTATTATTGGACTAGACACAAAATAGTTTTACATAGGTACATCATACCAGTATTATCTTAGACCAATAACAACTTCTTATTATTACTTATTAGCAGACCCGGCCACGCGTTGCTGTGGCTAAAGGCCACTGTCACCATTTTCCAGAGGCATTATTTAGCATTACTTGTAATTACTTACGGAATTTTATAGTTCACTAGCTTTTGCTCGCGGGTCCGCCCGCGTGAACAGCATTAAAATATTATCATCCCCTATTTTGACCCCTTTGGGGTAGAATTTATCAAAATCCTTTCTTAGCGGATGCCTACGTCATAACATCTACCTGCATGCCAAATTTCAGCCCGATCCCTCCAGTGGTTTGGGCTGTGCGTTGATAGATCACTATGTCAGTCAGTCAGTCAGTCACCTTTGAGTTTGATATATTTAGATTAGAATTTTTTAATAATTTTTATAAACTGTTAAAAATCGCCCAGAGCTCGTGTATTGTGCTGCTCCGTGATCCACCGCCGAGTTGCATAAGTAACTAACAGTGAGACAAATCGGATAGAGCTTCCGTCGTGTCTCATCGCCGTCTGTGGTCGACGCACGTGGCGCCGCGCCGGCACAAGAGGCTTGCATATACAATATAATATAAAATAAATACTAGTTCATAGGCGTATTCACGAAGGGGAAAAGTGTAGCGCTTACACCCCAACCGAGGATACCGATACCTTACGGAGTAACCATAAATATTCTTTCAAAATTAACACACCTAATTCGAAATACTGGCGCATCATACAACTTGGTTTAAGTTCCGTGCCCGGTTGATCCTTTTATTTACTTTTTTCCCAATGAACCCAATGTCATCCCACTCTAAAACATACCTTGGCTCCACTTTTGTACAAGTGGTGTGAATCTTTTAATTCATAAAGCGTATTCGGTTTTTGTTATAAAAAGTAATTTTGAACGACTAGCCGCGTTGATGTATTCGTGATTTGTTACGGCAGGCCCACACGTCATATTTGCAGTAATTCAATGATTAGAAGTGTGGGATGGTTTATGACATACTTGGCCACTTGGCGATGTTTGAACATGATGTTCTTACCTTGTAGACTTAACGCTGACTCCCACGTGTTTACAAACAGTGAAAACGTGCCCGTCTCGTTACTGCTTTTATTTACACTACGCTAATGTTTCGAGAATATAAGTAAGTCTAGATGTGATAGGTTCAGCTCGACATATCTGTATTATTACTGTCGTTTGTTAAAAAAATAAGGACCATTTACTTGAGACCATATTTTGATACAATCCATTTATTTATAAACGTTTCTTAAAGATCTTTTTTAAGTAAGGCCCATTCATTCAAGTCATCTTGACTGTCTGCTCACCCAATGCAAATAATGGATTGATATTATGGAGGTATTGGGTAAGAGAAGGTACTTTCATAGAAATAGGTTTATTTTTATTGAACTTATTATTAAATTACTTTGTAAATGACTAGCTTTTGCTCGCGGCTCCGCTCGCGTGAATAGCATTTTCCGGGATAAAAGTAGCCTGTAACCGTCTCCAGGTAAACTCAGGTAAACTCACTTTCGCATTTACTTTCCCCCCCCTTTTTCATCCCTTATTAAATAAAATTTCTAAAATTCCTGAAACACGTTTTTATTTGTTTTACGTCAATAACCGAAATACAAAATTTTGTTTATGTAACTTTCAAAATGACGGACTTTCCTACATATTATCATCCCCTATTTTGACCCCTTAGGGGTGGAATTTTCTAAAATCCTTTCTTAGTGGGTGTCTACATAACAAAATGAATATACAGTCCGAATTTCATGCTTGTAGCCTTGATAGTTTGCGCTCGGCGATGATGAATCAGTCAGTCATTCAGGACATGTTATTTTATAAGTTTAGATTTATTAAACTAAATTGCCACCCTTGCATTAATCTTCACTTGGAAAATAAAGAAGGCAAAAATGCAAATGTTTCAAAAATAATTAGAAATCTCGGTAATGCCAACCTGACGGCAGATGACTGGCTTTCTGAATTACAACTTGACAACATGATTTTACGCTTTAAAGCTTTCCGCATCCGCATTTGGATGGCACCATTTTTTTGCAACAATTACAACTCGAAAACGTATAACTGATAGCAACCAATTATTAGAAGTTGGGCAGTTATAACCATTATTTTCAGAAAACACTTATTATATGTTCGTGTATTACAATGAAACTCTTTACAAGTTCGCGTTCACCAGTGTAGAACGCTACGTACGGTACGAGCGTTAAAGTTATGTTTTCAGTATTTATTTTGTTTAGGTGTTGTTGTATAAAAGCTATCCTAATATAAATAGGAATAAGGAACTCAAATATGAGATTATGACCGATTAGGAGACCATACACACACAATTTCACCTTTCACACAGTTGCGTAGGGTTTTTTAAATATTATCTGAAGGGGATATAATTTCGATCGCTGAGTTCAGCCCACGCTTAATTAAATGCTGTTGAAAGCTTTAAATGGTTGTGAAAGGCGTATGTCACATAAGAAATGCGTAGGTACTGATAATACACGCATTTAGAATAATTTAAAGCAAAATAAATTCATTGATATGCAATGACCACTATATTAAAAGATTACTTTGTGAACTAATGACATTTATATTGTTTCGCAACACAAAGATGGGAACAAAATGGTAGGATTTTAGGTTATGAAATTACCAATTTCTTATAAATTTAAATCAAATGTCGAACGGTGCCTAATTTTTTGCTGGTGGGAAGTTACTTGTATCCGACCGGATAGCGACCACCGTACAATGGTGCTAAAACCTGCCATAGTGGCCCACCTTGTGTGGGTCGCGTTCCAGAGTCAGCCAGTGTATATCCGGTTCTCCCCAGGGGGCTTGCCCCCTGATCCTAACCCTTTTCCCATCCCTTTTTCCTTCCCCTCCCCCTTGGCCCTTTGGCAGGCCGGCATGATATTGCCGACCTACGATGGACACATTGTTTATCGTTGGTCGACACTATTCTTGGATTGCGCTACACTTACCATCAGGTGTAGCGTAGTCACTTTGCCGAGCCAGGATAAAAAAATAAAAAATAAGTTCCGATGCAGTCTATTAAAGGACGAATTTTTAAATGTGCGATTTATTTAATCTGCCAGATAACGCATTAAACAGCTAACTTAAGAAGTGCCAATCTGATATACACTAATTCTCTTTGTATATTGACAGAATGATAGTTTTGTACTTTCCGTATTTTTAGCTGATAAAGTGATAAATAATGTTTACTCGGAGATTGAAAAATCGGCCCTAACTCATGTAGCATCAACTTACACTATGATGAATTGCTCATAGTTCTAGTATTTCTGTTAAATATTAATTGCATTATAAATATTTCATGAATACAATAAAAACTATATTAATTCATGCGGCAATCGATGCGGAAATAACACGAATAAGAAAGAGTGGAACTTGAATTTTTCTGTTTTTATATTAGACTTTCATGCGTGCGCAATACTAATTATAATCAAGATCATTTAAATAATTCATCTTGTCATAAAGACAAATAGACTTAACAGTCAGTTATACTGTTTTGGTTCTGTGTAGAATGTGGTTTGTAGTATTTTTTTTTATAGCAGACGCCGGCATACCATCAAGTCGGCCATCTGATGGAAAGTAATCTTCTCCAACTATGATCAGCCACAACACTTGATGAATAATAAATGCGTTGCCGACGTAAAATAAGTAAATGAGCATATCTGGGCCTCCGGATATCTCGCTCATCGAAACGTAACAGCAAGTTGTTATTTCACGTCGGTATTCTGTGAGACAGTGGTAACAACTTGGTCGAACCGGCCCATTCATACTGTAGACAAAACTGTCTGCAGCGTGGCTCTACCACGTCAAATAAATAAAACTATATCAAGATTAGTCCCACCGTTGAGTTTTAATTAAGATTTTTATTGGCATATATTTATGACACATAATTTAGTTAAAGTTTTGTGTTTAAGCATTATCGGCATCTGCTTTGTTGAAATAAAACTAATTTAAACGCATTTTATTGCGGTTTTTTTATTAATTTTGATCCTGACGCGACGTTTCGAAATAATATTCGAAATTTTTCGAAAGCTTTTCAGCCTTTGGGGTGGATTCAGTCCACGATAAAATCCGTTTAAATTAGTTTTATTTCAATGTGTAATATTCGCGTAAATATAAGAAATCATTATCTGTTTTGTTATTTCATTCGCGATGCGGATTTTATCAAATATAATCGCATTAACGAATATGAGTCGTAAATGATAAGTAGCATATGAACAATATTCACACTATTCATATGAGGTGCACAAGTATCTACTGTTCGATGCATAAGGTTACTTGAACCATTACCTAATATCACTTCGTTCAACAACTAAACAAAGTACTTTAAAATGTTTAAGAACGTATTTTTCGCATTAAAACGATTTAATGCAGAGTTTACCAGTGAGTGTAAAAAAAAGAAATTTAAAAAAAGTAAAATTTCGTCTGACTCGTTATGCATAATTAAGAAACAATTGGAGAAGGACGACGGTTGAGACGCTTCAGCCCTGCGGCACGCTCGTTACTAAGGCAGGCTGTCTTAGCTTAGTACTTCACACAAAGACAAGTCTCTAGACCACTTTAGAGCACCACACTGCAGGATACGTACTACACCACACTACTACTCTATACCACTCTTTTAATAAGGGATTTCAATATTCAAGTAAACGTTATTTACCGGATAAAATAAAAAACGGCAGAATACAAAATTACCACGCAGTCTATATGAAGAAACGTATGTCTATGTACCAACTTAATTTGTCTGTTTAATGCATTCTCTGGAATCTTTATATTGAATAATATAGTCTGGCACACGAAAGTTGATCCTGAAAAAGCGCGGCAAATTTAAAAAAACTACATGTGGCATCACTAAGCATAGTAGGAATACAATTTCTTGATACTTTATAAAAAGTTTTATAAAACTCCAAATAAACTCTATTGACTTGATTGTTTTTTTCCAGGTGTACTAAAAATGCCACAATTTACTTGTCCTTCTTTTTTAATTCGTTTTAAAGTTGCAACGCTAACTCCTGAGAAAATAATAATATGTACATGAACATAGGTACAATGCAATTATAAGAATGCGTTCCAGCATTATTACATACCAGTCATTGATGAAATTTCTTCCAAATACTGACTCTGGGTTTGAATTAGCTCTTCCTCTTCCAAAGCAGTTAATGTTGTAACAGCTTCTTTAATTGAACTTACTTCTATATTCAAATTATCTGCAAATAGATCATTTGGTATACGAAACAAGTAATTTAAAACACCGATATTACACCGAATTTTAAAAACACCGATTTATAGATACAGTTTAAACTTTAAGTATCAAAACTAATTATGGTATACTAGCCTATAAAGCTCGTTATCACACGTAAACATTGTTGTTTTCTATCAAAGGCATATTGCTTTTTCTGTTGTTTTTCTTCAAACTTAATCATCATAGAGTATAGTAACTTTCGCACGTCGCTTTTTATAGTTTTATTCATTTTTTAATGATGAAATCAATTAAATCCGTTCTAATGGTTGAGACTTTTTATGTTGGTTGACAGAAATTGACATTTATAGAATGTTGCCATGTAAAAAGTTTCAATAAAATCTCAGGCTCAACTTTCGTGTGCCAGACTATACCCTAAAAGCATTAATTACAAAGCAGTATTATTTGACAATGTAAACAATGATGTAAACATAATAAAACGTCATGGATGGCGGCCCAAATGTCTTACAAAATTATTATAGAGTTTTTTGTAAGACAATTTGTAACACATTTGGTGTTGTTCCATTAAAACTTCAGGTCGAGATTTCAGTTTGATATGATTTTTTTATTATCATTTATTGCACATATATTACGTAATGCTTACGATGTGACTTAGGTATTAATGCAACCATATTCTTTAAATATAAACTCCTTTGCAAAAAAAACGGGCACCTTACACACACACTTTACCTTAGCTTTTCTATGGGTAAATATTATTATATTTTTAGTATGTCATTAGCTTGGATGACTAGAAATTTCTTATTATCAATGAGAATCTAGTTTTTTAACACTTTTATCCTGGTATCGGTGTTTTAGTCAATGTAAACAGAGAGCCGTGTTAAAATGGACATTTTTATGGGTATAATGAAATTAAGACTACGAGTATTTTTATGGTATTTTAATAAAAGAGACATTAAAAAATAAAAATTAATAACGAGTATGACCTCCTCTTGCAGCGATTACGGCATGTAATTGTCTTGGCATGCTTCCCACCAGGCTTTTGATGGTGTCCTGTGGAATGTGTTCCCACTCAGTCGAGATTACACGTTTAAGCTCTCTGATGTTTTGTGGAGGTGGTTGGACAGATCGTACTCGCCTTTTTAGGAGGTCCCAAACGTGCTCAATGGGGTTAAGGTCGGGGCTCCGCGCTGGCCAATCCAAACGACGAATACCGACCTCTTGCATATAAGCATCTACGTCGCCAGAACGGTGGGCCCGAGCATTATCGTCCATGTAAATGGCATCTTCACCAATTACAGTCAGTGCGGGTTGTGCATTTTGAGAAAGGATTTCTGTTATGTACCTATGCGCATTTAGTGAGCCATTTTCTATGAATACTATCTCGGTACGATAGTTGGAAGTTACGCCCGCCCAAAACATAACGGACCCTCCACCATAAGGGGTGATTTCTTCAAAACACACATCGGCATAGCGTTCCCCTGGTCTTCGTAACACTCGCCGACGTCGGTCCTCACCATGCAGACAAATTCGAGCCTCATCGGAGAAGAGTACGCTACTCCAGTTACCTGGTGTCCAAGATAGGCAATTTCTAGCGAACCTCAACCGCGCAATCCGGTGCTCACGGAGTAACTTGGGGGCCCGCGCTGGTCGTCGACTACGTATATCAGCAGCTAAAAGTCTTCTCCTCACAGTCCATAGGCTAACTTGTGCTCCTCGTACCTCTTCAAGGTTTCTTTTGAGGTCTATGTAACTGCATTTGCGGTTCCTCAGCGCCTGAGTCACTAAAAAGCGATCGTCTCGCGGCTGTGTGCAACGTTTTCTCCCAGAACCTTGCCTTCTCTGAACGGAACCTGTCTCTTGGTATCGAGTCCAGGTTCTTTGTACGGTTGAACGACTCACGTTTAACCGCTGTGAGACGTAACATTGGCTACACCCCTCTTCCAGCAGCGCTATAATTTTACTAGCTCTCATTGCTTTTTCTGCCATTACGATAGACACAAAGATATCTGTTTTAAGTCACAATAAGGCAGAATTATGCGATAAACATAAATTGTTGTACTAAAAATAACGAAAAGTTACTTTTAGTTGCTTGATAACCTTTTAACCGCAAACCCGCGAAAAGTGTCACAAAATGAAAAAGGGATTAATAATTTAAAAAACAAAAGTTTTGAATTTGGAATGAACTTTTTTTCATACCCAGACTCTTTATTAAGTGCCAGTAACATAGTTTGGCTATTAAAACCTCTGAAGAACTAAATTATTACCAATAATGTTAAAAAATCAAACCCGCCCGTTTTTTTTGCAAAGGAGTGTAGTTGGAACAAGTATTTTTGAATTTATTTGTAGCAGCTTTGTGTGTAACTTTTTACACGTAAACAATAAATATGTTTACATTTACCTGTGCAAGATTTTATTAGTTGTATTCGCTTTATCTTTTGTCACGAATAAATCTGTATCTGAGGGCAATGGCAATTGAGATATTTATCGTCCGAACAGACAGCTAGATAAGTAAGTTAAATGGTGTTTTCCGGCTTCACCCGCGTTCTATTTGCCTTTGCAGTATATTGCTTAAATTAATAATAACGAATATGTAGGTTAATATGTATTACGTTTTTATAATTGATACTTAACTTATATGAAAGCAGGCCCTAATCCGAAGAAATCTTATAACAAAATGTTAGCATCCTCATTATATTATTAATTAATTACTTTTGTATCTTACAAAAGCACAGATTGCCCTAATTTTGGAGGTATTTTATTTATTCTTTTCTTGGTTAGAAATATCTACGAAGCAATATCATCATATTTTTATCGTAGGTATTTTATTTATTCTTTTCTTAGTTAGAAATATAAACCTACGAAGAAATATTACCATATTTTTGATCTTCATAGTCTGATAGGGAACTACTGTTTAATATGTGCTTAGAAATAAACCGAACTCGAGAAGTTATTAAATGTGAAAATTATACGCGTCGAATTGTTTCTTTTTTATTTTTGTCAATTAACAAACTATAAAACTAAAGGAAAATTTTGGTAAGAAATAAAGCTATTTTTAATCACAGAATAATCTTTTCCAGTTCTAATACAGCGTAGACAATAATACAGTCAACTTGAATATAGTACACAATTGCGTGTCCACTGCTATCTGGTTGTTGACTGCGGCGCGCTTTTGAATACGGCCCTCTAACTTACATAGATAACGTTTACTTTGGCCAGTCATGACACGACCTGTGCTGATAAAGCTACGCCAGGCTGTAGGTTCTATACGTTTTACAAGGCTACTTTTTGTGGATTAATTGTAGATTTTGTTTAAGATTTGCCGAATTCGATTTGAACTATTGAGATTGCAATTTAAGCCGTCCATATTTTTTTTTTATATAATATACGAACTTCTTTCTATGTATGATGCGACGACGTTTTTTACGAAGAAATGATTAAAAACTTTAATTTTTGAACTAACACTCGTGTTTAGTTAAAACTAAAATCAGGTGGCCCAGTTGTTCGCCTTTCGGTTTCTTTTATATAAAAAATGAAGAATCAGAGGCCTTTATGGGTTGTCCTTTAAGTCATTATTTGAGTAATATTGCCATTTTTTGTAACCCGTTCCTTAAACTCAACAACATTCTTTAGATTGAAGATGATATCTCAAATGACATTATCATTCATTCACTACCGTATCACGTACATACAATTCATCATTACGTAATATCACGAAGAAGTCATAACTTCTTTATAATGACTTCAACTAGCTACTGTCGGTTAACTCTTCGCAGAAAAATAGAGTTACTGCGGTCACAGATTCGTCAATTAAGCTGTCGTTATATTTATGGATTCTACTTTTCCATTAGAGGTGGCCTGATTGTCATCTAGAATTTTCGCTGGGCAATTTGGATGAAGAGAATGCCGCTCGATACGTGTATATGCCAATAGCCAGAACAACCATAAATATTTAATGCTATCTTTGTTGCTTTGGTTGGCATTATCATAACCAGAGATCATCTTTTAATAAAAAAAAAAATTGTTTATTGTAAAGCACAGTAAAGGCAGACTTACTATAGTCGTGTCAAGTATCAGTGTCATCAAACTTCCTTGGGACAATTAAGTAGTTTGGAAGAGGAGGGGAATTTGGACCTCTGGATACCTCTCTCACCGTACGAAATGCAACAGCCAGCTGCCAATTTACGTCGATTTTCTGAGACACAGCTGTAATAACTCGGTCAAGCCGACCCATTCATGCTGTAGACAAGACTGTCTACATCGTGGCTCTTCCACTTACAAATTAAGACTCTTTTAATTAATAAATAGCTACTAGATGAGAGTTCATGTATTGTAACGAAACTCCTGCAGGATTAAGGGTGCTGACGTAAAATGAAATTCCTTTTCTATATCGAACGGTGCACACAGTCAAATAGAATCGTGGATATGTCTAGCGTCTCGTAAAATATCAGCTTGGGGCTTAGTGTCCGGCGCGATTTTCTATCACATTTTACGCTAGAGGAGAACGGGCAATGTTGCACTAACGAGCTGTCGTAAATGTGATACATAGTATATGGTTTCATAGCATACGCTAGATATTCTTTTGATTTTTTTAGTAGTTTTGATTATGCTCCGTGAATTAATTTCGTTGTTGGCACTATTAATGTTTTAAATAATTTAATTATATTCTTAAACTAGCTTTTCCGTGGCTCCGTCCGCGTGATCTGCTTCTTCCGGGATAAAAAGTAGCTTATGTGCATCAGTGATAATGTAGGATCCTAATGGTGAAAGAATTTTTCAAAGTTAAGTTTATTCGTTACATACAAAAATATAAATCTTTGGTAAATTTAGGCTCAGCAAAGTGACAACGGTAAACCTTATGGTAATCCAAGAATCTTCTTTTTCCACCTGCCCGTATCCCTCTCGCAGCGGGGACGGCGCAACATGCTTTTTAATATTACATAAAGATTTGGCTTGTAGTTTTTACGACCGGCCACCTGCCAGATGTCAAGCCCTCTAGGGACTAAACACACCCGGGCCCAAATTAAATATTTGTGAACACAAATATTTATCTTGGTATGGAATCGAATCCGCGGCCTCTCGCTTCACAGCTGGCTTACTACGCCACTGACGCTGTCGAAGTTCAAGGACTGCAATCCAAGAATAGTGGCGACCAATGGTAGACGATGCGTCTATCGTAAATCGCAAGAATATTGCCGGCCTCCCTAATTGCTTCTTCACACGCCGCTTGAAACATCCCATATTGTAGGAAGGATTACGTGAATCGGAAAACTATGCCACAGCTTAAGAGGAGGCTCCCTAAATTGTACGTTAGTTTCGATGACCATACTGCGTCAATTATATATCCAAGGAATATAAAACTTTAATATATGATTTTTCAGTCCTATTTCTTTCCGTTAATAAGACAGTTACACAATTGTGTTATTTTCCCTCGATACATTTTTATTCCGAAAACGATGTATTTTTGGTAGAAATTTTGCTGTTTCTAATAAATGGCTTGAGTTATATGTCTAAAATAAATATTCACAGTTAGTAAATATTGTTTATTATCCACTGATAAGATATAAATTACCTAGATCAATTAAAACTCATAATATAAATTATAATAGATTTGCGACTTACGTCATTTACTTCTGTGCATTGATAAACGTCCGACGATGTGCGCAATATTCAACCTTATGTCATTTCTCATAGTGTGTTGAGTAGTGCACGGTAACTAATAATTAAAGCTATTTATCGTTAGTACAGCGCCGTGCTTCAAGGAAAGACTACGTGTTTTATGCCGCGCGAACGCTCTGCCCGAGTGTTGAATCAGTTTATTATATTTGACAAACTATGCGAAACAGACAATAAATAATTTGTGCAAAAAAGAAAGAAAGTGAATCGTTTCAAAAACTTTGCAATGATTATGAGAGAAGCAAAAGCGTAAGTATTTTGTTAGAATGTTATTTGTACATTTTGAAATTAAAAGTATTATTATATATAATATAACATATTTTAAAAATATTATTTCTAAAATAGAATTTAACTATTTACATTATTACATACATAATAATGCCTCGGTCGCGTAGTTATATTTCGTACGCGGTATTGCTATGCTGAGGTCTCGGGTTCGATCCCCGGGTCGGGTCAAATGATATTGGGTTTTTCTATCATGAAATGCTCAGTATCGGTCCGGAGTTTGATTACAGTCGTGAGTATGTATAAACAATCATTATAATGACTTATATACCCTATCTTTTTTAGAAAAAGAAATAAAGAAAATCGAATGATGGTTATCCGGAACAAAGAGTCAGTGGAGTCGCCTCGGCAATTATTTGATTTAGTTTCTACTTTTGTGATGCATGAAGAGTGAGTTACTCTAACATTATATTATACTATACTAATAATAAGATTATAAGCAAGTATGCATCTAATCGTCATGTATAATTACTAACTTGATATTGTAAGTAATATTTACTTTATCTTCTTCTTCACTAGGTGGTCGGTCCCTCGTATGCGAGAGACCAACTAGGTTGGTACCACCGCTTCGTTTATTTGTCCTACCATGCATGCAAAATTTGTGTCTCGGAGTAAATATCGCAATCCAATATCACGCAGTGCGTTGTAATCTAAAGTTCTGTGTAATATTGTCTGTTTATGGTCAGATGTGGCGCTTACCATCAGGCTAGCAAAACGTTATTCATGCTAATAAAACAAACTATTACATATTTTATTGGCATTATTATATGATAATGGGTAATAACTACTAACTATGTATGTAATTATTTACATTAAATCTAATCTATGTTCTTTTTATTATCATGGAGAAACAAAATGACGATTATTTTGCTATGTAAAGAACCATGCTGTAGACACTTTTGTGATTTATCTACAATCTGAATAAGCCGGCTCGACTGTTATTCATACTTAAGTGATCTCCACTCATTGATGATTTATTTACATAATTACCTAAATCATTGTTACATTATTATTTAATCTATTTACATAAATCACCAATGAGTGGAGATCACTTACCATCAGCTTACCTACTTTTTGTCCTAGCACGGCAAAATGACTGCGCTATACCTGATGGTAAGCGCAGTGTAGACCAAAAACTCCAGCGACCATCGATGAACAACGAGATTATCGGTGGTCACCAGAATCATGCCGGCCTAAAATAATGCTTCTTCACACTCTGGAAGAGGAAAGAGGCAAATCGAAGAGCCTGCGACAGGATAGGCGGATGGCTGATGAAGGCACAGGGATACAAGGATGTATCCCTATACCCGTCTCAACCAACCATCGAGTCATGTCGCAAACTCCTCGGGAGAACCAATTATACACTGGCTGATCCTGGAATGCGATCCACACAAGGTGTGTGGGATCATTATGACGGGTTCTTACACCGTGTGTATGGTTGTCGCTATCCGAGCGGTTAGGAATATCCTACCAATAGCCAATTCCTCAATTGATTACATAAATGGGTAAGGATGAAAATGATGATGATCCTGAGCTCTAACTTCTAGTGATGTTAAAAAATATGATTTGATTATATGATGATGATTGTTGATGATGTTTTTGCAGACTAAACTTGATAAACCTTGAATCTAGCGAGAACACTGAAAACATAACAGCTATTCATCGTGCATATATTTCGCCACCATCAACTCTCGGGGACAAACCTCCCATACGATGTCAAAGAGAACATTTCTCATAATATTTGTTCCATGAAAGCAAATATGACAATATGTAGCCCTTACTTGATGCAACTGACATTGTATGGAACGTACTGTTATGTTGTTTAATTTACGATATTTTTTTTTTATATAACAAAATGTATATTATTATGATGTCTTTCAGATTGATGTTGATCATGAAAAAATCCTTACGAGGTACAAAATATAAGGTGAAGATGTAAGATTTTGTTGTTTTATTTCGACCTTAAACCATTCTATAGACACATGAGTATCATCCTAATAAATAAATACACAGTATTTATTCCTTCTTTTTTGCACTTTTCGTTATTTCCTTTTGAATACACGTTCTTATGGGTAGACGTATCATCGACGTACAGTCATTTTTTGAAAAACAAAAGAAAATTAAACTATAGTCTATTTTAAAGAAAATTCATTTATTTTTTGTTTTATATACACATGGTCTGGGTTCCCTGGGCCATTTTTCCACTTGATTACTATCAAGCTAATTTTCCGTGAGTAGCTTCGTTTCGATGAGACGCCCAATAATTCCCTATGCGAAAATTCTCTATTGTGATAGCTAACAGAGGTAGCAAGGATAGAATATTTCGATTTGATGATACCTAAAAATTTATAATTTTATTTGTAGGACAATATGACTGTTAAATTATATAAATATTAACTAAGTAAAAACAAAAAAATCAGCTGGTTAGTAATCATACCTATTGGAAGGAGGGGCTTCCAATAGGTATCGCAAACGAGGTCATAAAAAATTATTACTAACCAGCTGATTTTTTTGTTTTTACTTAGTTCATATTTATATAATTTAACAGTCATATTGTCCTACAAATAAAATAAAAAAAATTTGAGTATCATCAAATCGAAATATTCTATCCTTGCTACCTCTGTTAGCTACCACAATAGAGAATTTTCGCATAGGGAATTGTTGGGCGTCTCATCGAAACGAAGCTACTCACGGAAAATTAGCTTGATAGTAATCAAGTGGATCAGCTGGCCCAGGGAAACCGGACCATGTGTTTATAAAACAAAAAATAAATGAATTTTCTTTAAAATAGCACCAACACATTTGTTCAAACGAAAATATATTTCATTTAAATTTTGAAGAAGAAAAAAAGAAAAAACACTCAAAAGGCGCAAATAACATTAATTTCTTTCATGAAACTACTAGAGTATGTTTTTGTAACCAGTCTACATTTAGCGGCATTATGCGTGAACATATAATAAACAAATATATTGTACTTTTTTTTTATAGCATAGGCCGGCAAACGATCAAGTGTGTCACCTAATGGTAAGTGATCTCCACCGCCCAAGTACGCCCACCACCAGAAGAATGAATCATGGGCGCGTTGCCGACCTGAAAGGTAAGGGATAATTAGGGATAGGGAAGGGGAGGGGATTTGGGCTTCCGGATATCTCACTCACCGTACGAAACGCAGCAGCAAGCCCCTACTTTACGTCGGTTTTCTGTGAGACAGTGGTAACGACCCGGTCGAGCCAGCCCATTCATGCTGTAGACAAAACTGTCTTCAGCGTGGCTCTACCACTCAAAATGTAATGTAAATGTATGTTCGCAATTCGTCTGTATATATATATACCTCCTCTGTTTTTCCATTGGTTAAAAAATGTGAAAAAAGCATCAAAGATTCTAAGTTTGGAAATATGCATACAAACTGCGATAATCCTGTTCATATTTCCATTCAGTGGGTTTTCGTGTACAATACACGCACAAACATACAGACAAGATAATTAAAAATATATATTTCTGTAATCGAATATGTTTATCATTACTTTTTAAACATATCAAATGTACAGACACAGCTCTGATACAATTTTGTTATATTATATCAACAAAACATTTGTCTTTCAAAACAAAATATTATATTATTAAAAAAATATTTATGTACAGAAGTCTCCGTGTATTTATGCCCACTACTATAACGTCAAGCGACGCGCGAAACGACGCGTTGCGTACAAGTGCAGAGGGTAGCGGGGTGGATGGGCGGAGCTAACGCACGAAATATTTTAGGCAGCATGCTCTTAATGGGACGGCAGAAATATGATATTGCGAACTTCTCAGTACGACTCGATCCAAGCCCCCGATCACATCATGGGACGGAACCAAGCTCACCGAATCATGGGACTGATACAAGCTCAGCGATCGGTGGTTGCTCTAATTGCATATGTGCGAGGTAGGGTATGTTCGGGGATGCAAGCGTGAGCTGATGTATGCTACATAAATTCGATATGGCGCAGCTGTAATATGTACGTGGTACGACTACTGTGCTAAGGGGTTTGATCCCCGGGTCGGTAAAAGTCATATTGGGCTTTTTTATCACAAATTGCTCAATATCAGCGCGGAGTCTGGATTTTTGCTCGGTAAGGCCATAGGGTCGCCCTCATCACATCATGGGACCGAAATAAGCTCGACGAAATGTGGATGTGCTGGATACATCTTTGCCTATCTTTGGGGATTACAGGCGTAAGTATGTACGTATGTACTATATATACTTCGCCCTACGTGCGGGTTCCCTGAGGTGTATCAGATTAATGAGATGCGATAAAAATTAGACAGCCTCGTGAAAGCTTATCAATAAAACAAACCGAAATAAAAATTGTAGAGAAATATGAACCTTACTCACCACAGTATAAGATCAATTATAGGTTATTTAACGTTATGGTTTTATATTCTAAGATGTTAATAAATGAACAAGTCAGAAGGGGTGGTCCCTAATGTGCTGTAGTGAAAGTAACGTAAGATAAATAATCTAAAAAATACCACTTTTTATTACAAAATTGATTATCCAGATTACCTATCTACTGTTAAAGTATAAACATACATTCGAAATAAGAAACCGTCTTGAATATTAAGGAATGAGATAACAATTTATCACTGTTTTACTTTCATATTGGGCTGAATTTAAAGTATTTCCAATTCATATGTTAATAAAACAATGCCAACATATTGTTGTACAAAAATCGATATTTATATTCTTTTAATAATTGTCGCGGTTCCGTATTTAAAATGCTAATTGCTAACGCCATGCGATTACTAAGCCTATACTGACTGTCTGTTTATTCGTATATCGTAGCGTTAAAGAGCTTTTTTGCACGCATATACGACGATATCCCATCGTTAATAAAAGTAACAAAAAGTAAAAAAATAACGGTGTGGCTACAAAACCCTAGGTGCGCGAGTCCGACTCACACTTATTATTACAATAAACCAGATATAGCATTGATTTTACTTTATAGGAATCAATAGGAATAGAATTAAATTAGACATAATCATATAGATTATGTCTAATTTATGGATATATATACATTATTTTGCACCCGATAATAATACAACAATATACCCAATTTTGAACCACGAAACTGCTTCTTTTCACAAACTGCGATGGTATTAACAGTTAATTCTCGAATTTTATTGCAATAAGTATTTTATAATTTAGTATGTGACATGGGTGAACCTGTTAACAAGTCCCAAACAAATGAGATTTCCCCGGGGTTTAACACTTAAGCCCCATTTTGTTACACGTCAAAATAAAGGGAGAGAGCTAAGCTAAGCATAAAAAATTGCGACAATCCAATTAACCTTTATACGTATGTAGAAAACAGAATCTTCCGTTCTTTTTGTAAACACAATGTAAACAGAGTAATTTTATCATATTACCTCTATATATTATATAAATGCTATAATAAAAAAAATGTTTCTAAAATATATATAATAGATTTACAAGATTTGATTTTATTTAAAAAAAGTACCTCAACTAAAATATAATCACATAAACCCGCTATCTTATTGTTTTTCAAATGAGAAACAAAAGTGTTTCATATAAACCATATATTTATAAACCATAAATTAAAAAAAAATATATAAACCATAACCATATATATATTTCATTACCAGGCTATTCAAAAAACCTATTTCATGTGTAATATGTGTAAACGTAGCTCCGCCGCGCCGTTGTGATTAGTTTTAACAGTACATAATATGGAATAGTGGTTTATATAATAAAATAGATTAAGATAAGAGAGAATACGATTTTCCTCCAAAACATAATTTTCCTCTGCGCAGCTATTATAAAGATAAAAAATATTCTAAGTCCAGATTATGGTCTACCTGTTTGTCAAATTTCATGTCTAATTAAACAAATTCATATGCTCACTTACCTCCAAAATTTAACATTTAAAATATTAGTACGATAACTTGAACCGAAATACCGAATACTACAAATTACAATCGTAAAAGCAAACTTGCATCTCAATATGTTCTCTAATAACTTGTTTCTACAAGGATTTGAAATGCGGTTTATATTTGCAATATCAACTCACATAATATGGGGGTTATTAAGAGGTATAGTGAAACGATTAAACTCATGTTTATCGGCAATCATCGTCTATTTTAAAATAAGAACATGGCATGGTCATACTATAATACAGACCTGATACATACAATATCGGCTTTATTAGACGTAAATTAACTTTATACTTGTTTTTGTATCAACTAGTTACTATTGTAACCCATTCATACTAACTGGTATAAACTTGTTCTTTTTATTATCTTGGCACTGGCAAAGTGACTACATTGGACCTGATGTTGCGTAGAGTGTTTTTTTTTATAGCATAGCCCGGCTAACGAGCAAGTGGGTCACCTGATGGTAAGTGATCTCCACCGCCCATGTACGCCCACAACTAGAAGAATCATGGGCGAGTTTCCGACCTTAAAGGAAAAGGGTAATTAGGGATTGGGAAGGGGAGGGGATTTGGGCTTCCGGATATCTCACTCACCGTACGAAACGCAGCAGCAAGCCGCTACTTTACGTCGGTTTTCTGTGAGACAGTAGTAACGACCCGGTCGAGCCAGCCCATTCATGCTGTAGACAAAACAGTCTACAGCGTGGCTCTACCACTCAATATAGAGTGTAGTCCAAATATAATGTCGACGGTTGGCAGAATAATGCTTGAAGTTATTGGTTAGAGACTGGGTGACACCGGAACACGACTTGTATATACCAGCCATTATGACGGATTTTTCACCAAGTTTAAAGTTAGTCTACTTTAAAGTCGTACATGATATACCTCCTATTTTTTCTATGGAGCAACTCAACTAGCGGCCGAAAATTGTTTAATAAAGTGAAAACTACCGAAGCTTGTTTTGATCATGTACTTTGCATAAATTGTATATGTGTTTTATAATGTTACGTAAAAGAAAATCTCTGAATGCATTCATTAATTTGGTAACTATTTAAATTCGTGTCAAGATAATAAATCTCAAAGCTTTTACGGCCGTTAATTACCAAGAACAAAGAGAAACTCCGTTTTACTGCATACACATAACTTTATGTCAGCTGAATTTAGATAAGGCAGTTAAAATAACAATCGATGCATCAAGTAAATAGGCATATTATTTTATCACACACAATTATATTACCTAAATGCCTACTACGTTTAGGAATTATTTAAAATTAGAATGACATTGACATTTATAGGTGTGTGAAATGCTCCCGAAAAATAAAAGCTATAGGTGAAAACAACTGTATTTAGTGACAAAGTATGTAGTTGTTTGTTTGGAAAAAAATCTACTTCCAATATTTCAGATTTTTTTTATTACAAAACATAGGTTTCTTCTTTCTTTTTGGTTTGTAGTCTCGGCTATATTATTCATCCCGAGAAATAAATTCATTATTAAGCATGCAGCTGTTTAAATAGCATTTCTAGGAAAGCACTCATTTGGAAACTGCATCATAATTTACTAGAATTCTCTCTGTATGTAGCATTAATTTGCGTTATCGCTGATATTTGGTTCGTAAAATAGTTTAAACTACAAATTATACTGAATGACAATATTTTTGTTCCATATTTTGGACATACTAACTTTCTTACATAAAAAAATGTTTTTTTATGTAATTTCTTATTTTTACAAAAGTTACACTTAATAACTTGTTGTTGTTTTCGTGGAAGGCAGTCGTGTGTAAGAATATCTATTCGGGTTCTACGATCATGTTGCCATGATTAAGAGTTACGACCCTTTAAGCCCCGTTTAGATGGAGGGAGTTTATCACACGGCATGGATGAGAAAAAAATATTAAATACTAAACTATTGTTTACGATGCCGCGTCTTACAGTTGGAAAAAAGAATCATATGTCGCAGCATATTGTTTTCTCATAACAAGTAAAAATTTACCTCTAAAAAGTAAAAATAATGAGAACAAGTTTTATAATAAAAAAAATACAAATTAGGTTCCGCACCTGATTGTTACCTGTTAATGTTTCCTTAAATTTATTCTGCTTTAAGTTCGCGACAATTTTTCAATTGCCATCTTAATTGTTATTCAATTTCGGACACTTGTTGGAAATGCTAAATTTAGATTAAAATACAAAAAATAAAACTTAGGCAATATAAAGGCATAATTTATGTAGATTTTAAAATAGTGAATTTATAATTTACTAAGCAAAATTTCATATCTAAGCAAGACTTGTCTAAATTGATTACATAAGCGGCAAGCGCCAATTATATTCCTAGTGCTAATGTGTAAACAAGCGAATTAGCACAGAAAGCGCCTCGTCAACCTCAAACGGATGTGACAAGTTGCTGAAACGCTTTATTTTATAGGTAACCGCTTCTGACGGCCCTTGTTAGTGAGGCTGCCCACGGCCCTCGTCCAATGACAGCTTGTATTTATGTTTTAACAACATTTTTCTAAAAATAGTAAAGGCTATTAAACCTATAATTTACGAATCTACATGTTTATTTAACCGTTTTCTACTGTGTAATTTGATATGTGTAATTAAAAATGCCTGATAGTTGGTGTTGATTAAAGGAATAGAAAGTTATTGTTTAAGCGTAATGTGGGTGTTGTGACGTATAAAGATTGAAATTATACTTTCACACTCAGTCAGTAAATAAATTAATATTTTTAAAAACAATTTTTCTACCGTGATTATGATATTATTCATTTCTCCACGCCTATAATATACTAAGTAGGTAATATTTCATCCCCTTATAATAATTAGGACTTTTTCCTTATACAAGCTAATGACAAGACGAACGAGCCGCTTGCCATGAATGTCTTGTTTCATAAATTAAATAAATAGGTGTCCTTTTTAACGTTAGTTTGGGGTGGAACGCACGCCTAAACGTGTAGCAAAAGAGTCGTATGCGTCGCGTTCAATGAATTTTAGAATATTTTGTATTGTGCGGCGCGGATAGCTGCGTAAGGCTGCATACTAAAACATGCAGCTTATATTCATACAGTTATCAAAGTATTCTAAAATTGCTGCAACGCCTGTGACTTGTGGAGCGTTTAGGTGTACATTCAGCTTAAGACATCAGTCAAATAGTAATAGCACATAATTTATTTCAACTTATGTACTAATTTTTTTTATGTTAACAAGAAACAACATTGTTAGGAGGAAGGGGGAGGTGGGAGGGATTTAGGCGCCAAAAAACTTCTTACGAAAACGGGTGAACATTTACAAAGAAAATCGCTAAGCATTTGTGTTTTTACAGATGTTTACGCTTCCCCCGACACCTTGTCATCTTATGTCGATGAATTTAACAGCCTAATGTAAAAGCTGTAGCGAAGTGCAAGTCGACTACTTATTTTTTATTTATGTCAAGTAAAAGCTTCATAATATGTAACACAATAATTGATTGGATTGATGTCTTTAAATAACTATTTAACTAATAAACTCATTTATTATGTACCTCCTACATAGCTAGGTCTCAATCTCTTTTGGCATTAAATAAATATTATTTCATTGTTAATTTTAGCCTAGTATGAGACTGTTGGTTGTATTTATTTATCATGCACTACCAATCCATATTAAGTCACCATGATGGACTAATGCCTAACCCCTCATTAGTAGATAAAAGTAGCCTGTGCCCAGCAGTGCGACAGTGTAAAATACATGGCTTTTAATAAATTAAACTAAAATTCTGCACTAATGTGCTAACAATTGCCTAGGCATTGACTAGGAATTATGTTCCTCGTATGCGAGGGGTCATCTAGATAGGTACTACCGCTTTGTATATTTCTGCCGCGAAGCAGAAACTTGTAAGCATTGTTGCGTTCAGATTTGAAGGACATTGAAGCTAATGAAATTACATTATTATGGACATTATGAGACTTTACGTAACGAGCGCAGTCCAGTGTCATGCAGTAATTTATAATTTGAAGTTCTGATTATTTTTGCTCTTCTTTATGGGTATGCGTGACTCTTACCATCAGGCGAGTGACCTGCTCGTCTGCCGATTAATTTGATCAATTTTCAATTATCGGTTGATTTCTTAACATATGAACCTATTAATGTTTGGCGCCGTAATATTACGATAACAACGATTTGTAAACTTATTTAATGCTGGCATAAGTTTGTTCCTTGTACCATAATGTTCTGGCAAAAGTAATCAACGTCTAGGCACCCGGTTGCTTGGAGCCGCTTCCACCGTCGTAGTCACCACTCGCAAAAATAAAAATCATCCTGCATTTGCATTATTGCCGCCCAAATTAAAAATCTGACAACCATTGTCTATGGTTAAAGAATTTTGAGCAAAAAAATTCACCGCTCTTCAACATTCAACATATTATGGTGAAAAATTACTATTTTTAATTGTATGGACTATTTGTTTTTATTATTATTGTGGTTAATATGGGGCGGTCCTTGGGTACACTTTTATAGTGTACCTATACATATACAATGGTCGTCGGTGGTGGTGATGATGGCGTCACATCACAATATTAGATTAAATTTGTCTAACGGGCCTCTACGTGCTGGCTTCGGCCCCACGCACGCCTACTAAAGGTCCAGGACTCTATGGTCCTGTGGTATTTCGACGTGCTTGGAAATAATCGTCTATGAAGCATCGTACTGGAAGGAATGTACACAAAATCGCCATACTCTAGAAATCGGCTACACCCGTGTTTCATTTCTTTTTCTTCTTATTCAGACTTCTAATTAAGACATGAAAATGTAAATGTAAAATCAAGACTTGATGTTGATGTAGCACAACTCAATGCTTGTAGCTATTCAAAAAATATGTAGGTACGTGTGACCTATTTGATAAAATTTAAGATTGAAATTGAATTTCACCAATTTTTTATGGCTGTATTATCATGAAACTTGGCAATAGATGTACCAACTTTAAGTAAAAAAATATTTCACTTAGGTTTCCTTTCATACTCTTGATTCATGCTTGTCATATATTTTATTTGATATTAACATTAATTAGGTTAGATAGTAACATTAATATTGCAAAATAAGTGTGCGTTAGAAACATACACTGGTGCTAAAACCTGCCATAGTGGCCCACCTTGTGTGGGTCGCATTCTAGGGTCAGCCAGTGTATATCCGGTTCTCCCCAGGGGGCTTGTCCCCTGATCCTAACCCTTTTCCCATCCCTTTTCCTTCCCCTCCCCCTTGGCCCTTTAGCAGGCCGGCATGATCTTGCCGACCTACGATGGACACATTGTTTATCGTTGGTCGACACTATTCTTGGATTGCGCTACACTTACCATCAGGTGTAGCGTAGTCACTTTGCCGAGCCAGGATAAAAAAAAAAAAAAAATACGCGTATATTTGTTTTTGTTCTTTAAACAAAAAACGATAATGGACTTCTAAAGATATTCCCTAACGATCACAATTAAAAACAGACAGTCCGTATTCCTTATTCAAATTTCGAATAAAGAATGAAGAACTCAAGACGTCAAAACTTTTTAATAAAGTTCGCCATTGTCACAGGTTACTTCGGCAAGTACTTGAACAAGTACAATGGATCGTATATACCCCCGGGCTGGCGCGAGTGGGGTGGCCTCATCATGAACTCCAAGTATTACAACTACAGCATCAACATGAATGGAAAGAAGATTAAGCACGGAGACGATTACCATAGAGTAAGTTGGTTTTTAAGGAAAATAAGTTTTTATGATAGTAATAGTAGAAATTCTAAAAAAGGACATTTTTCCTAACTCATTAGAAACCGTATCACGATATATTTATGTTTGTGAGAGACTGGGTAGAAAATATACTATATGATTAAATATCATTTATTTTGGATATTAATATGACTGAAATTTTACGATACATGGGTTTATGAAGGGATTTTTTAGCCCTCATTAAATATAAATAATTTACATATTATGTGTAATGTACATATTATGAGTTGTGTTTAATATTATTCGTTTATCTATAAATTGCTATGTAAGTTCGGTACGACTCTACCTTTTATTTTTTTACGAAATTAGTACGAATATGCAATCAGTGTCCAGTCATCAGAGCTTTTTGGTCAATCAGAAAATAATATACATAATATTACGAAGTAATAGGACTATATTAGACAATTATGCGTTCATATTTCCGAAACAGACCAGTTTAATAATTTTTAGCTCCACTTGCACAATAATGCTTAATATATTTAGCCACATAACTTACGATACATCAAATCGTATGAAAAGTTGACAATATTAAACATGTTTAAAAGGTCGTCTTGCAAGTCGGCCTAAGTGATTTTATATTCATTAAAATAAAACTAATTTAAACGGATTTTATCGCGGTTTTTTATGTGGACGTCCACCCCACCACGAAGGCTGAAATACGTCGGGACCAAAATTAAAATAAAAATCCGCGATAAAATCCGTTTAAATTAGTTTTATTTCAATATACAACATTCGCGTAAACGTAAGATAAATTATGATTTTACATTCTCTCACTGTGAAATAAAGAAGCAAATACTTTCCAGGATTATTATCCGGACCTCATCGCTAACGACTCTATTGCATTCCTTCGCGCTTCAAAACGAAGGTTCTCCCGCAAGCCGGTGCTGTTGGTGATGTCGTTCCCCGCGCCGCACGGGCCGGAGGACTCCGCCCCGCAGTACTCGCATCTCTTCTTCAACGTCACTACGCATCAGTGAGTGAAATTTGTTTATAGATTTTGCGATTCTGGCCTCGTGAATGTATTTTTCCGGTATAAAAAGTAGCTATCCAGGTCATGCCCTATTGTAGATACATATTATAAATATTGTACACCAACTAAAGTAACTTAAAAGTAAGGATCATACAGGCATATATCATAAGGGTGAAACAATGGGCGTTCTTATTGCAACCGGTGGTTTTTTCAAGACAACCTTATTTAATAACCTTAGAGCCTTTCACAACTTTATTTAATATAAACACAACAGTAATATAAAGTAAGGAATGGCGATATGGGATTAACATTAATGCAAGTAGATTTAAAACGCTAAATTTGCTTTATTCACTCTACATACTTGACTGAAAGGAAGTATTCATAAGATTAATCTATTTACACTGAAATAACATCAGAAATTTGGTATAACGGTTCACTTTGTGAGAGGACGCGCAATGACCTCCCGGCCATAGATAAAAACGATTTTAAATAAAAAAAACACTAGATCGTAGTTTTTGCATTTATTTTATTAAAGGAATGAATACGTGAATGACATTTACGGTTTGTTTAACAATGTCCAAGTAAACATTACTTTTCATGACTGGGTTCGGGGATTAACTTACGTTAGATGTACTATCAGTACTGATGCTGGTTTAACTGGAATACGGGTCTCCGTTTTTACTGAGATTTGCTGCAAAGCTGCCTCGTAAAAATAGTAATATGAATTCTGCAGCGTGAATGGTCACCAAAGTGGTGATCTTTTCAGGTAAGAACTTGCCTGTTATTTTTGTACCCAGCGTACACATACTTACCAGTTGAAAAACCCGCTATGGTGAATCGTTCAGGCGAGTCGCATTCCGGAATCAGCCAGTATATAGCCAGTCACTTTAGACCGGCATAATCCATCGACCGTCCAGGGACCCAGTGTTCCTTAATGGTATGGACTGCCTTATACTTAACATTAGGTTCAGTATAGAGTTACTTTACCATGTCAGGATAGAAAATTCATACCTAGCCATATTAGAAAGTATTATAGAACGAAAATGCAGCATCTAATTGACAGTATTGTCGGTCAAACCGTTTTTCAAATGAAATCTATAAAAGTAAAACACAAAACGATCACGCTGTCGATTCACACCGAGATGCGTAACTATGGCAAATTGATAGTTCCTAAATTGTCTGATTAGTGCGTTATTTGTCAGATAACATAATAATATATACTGACGTTGTAAAACAGGCTCTTAAAATATTTAAACAACTATTTAGCGTTCAAATCATAATCCAGTGCGCTCTAAATATTTCAACAAAAACACTAATTGCGATGGCGTTTTCGCCAGCGCGGCGGCCATCTTGTTCCTCTTTAAATATTTAAGGAGTTGACCGGGTTTTTGGGGTTCTCTAAGGCGAGAACACAAACACTGTCGTCATTTAATTTTGATATTTATACTTTGGAATATTATTTTAAGTATTTAAAGATAATATGACATTTAAAGATGCATTATGAAGAAAAAAGCAATATTTTAAAAGCTATATAATGACCATATGACCACATGTCTGAGAAAATTGATAAAACTGTAACAAAAAATTAAGAGCTGTAAAGTAAGTTCATTGAGTTGTAAAAGCATTTTCAAGAATGATAGCTCAAAATATCAGAATACCGTTTGGCCGGGTGTCATATCTTTCATAACGAAGTTCTAATTCTGGATTGTTTAAGTTTTCCTTCACTGAATTGGACCAAAATACATTGAAATAAACTTTGGGCTCATAAACAACACACCTCAGTAGAAATGATAATTATATTTTGCTTCACCATTATGCAAAACATCTATTGCAATCTGGCTAGGTTAATTTTTTTATACTAGCTCGGCAAAGTGGCTCGGCTGGACCGTTAGGTACAGTGCAGTCCAAACACGACGTCGACCGTCGAAAGACATTGGGTCCCTCGACAGTTGGCAGAATGACGCCGGCCTGAAGTTACTAGATATGTACCGGCTGGTTCAACTACTGGCTGGAATGCGGCTGGCTTGAACGAGCCGCTATGTTATGTGAATTGTATTACTGCTTGTATAAGTTGTTACACATTACTGTAGTACTTGCTAATGTAATTTGCTTGGCTAAGAAATGAGATTTTATGAGTTTATTCTATTATTTAGATTATTCGAAGGTATGTGAAGTCTGCCAACCCTGATTAGGCCAGCGTGGTGGGCTAAGGCCTAATCCTTCTCATTCAGTAGAGGAGGCCCGTGTCCAACAGTAGGAAGTATATAATACAGGGCAAGTAAAAAAAAATCTATACGGAGTCCGGAGCACGTCGGCCGCCGACCTTTTTTTCGCGAGAACTCTCCTAAAATTTCGCGTGCTCTTATGGTCGACGTTGCGCCCTGAATAATTTTACCTCCACTCTGGTCCGCGTGCGAGGCTGATTTATGTTTCATAAGAATGTTTAGACTCGTCGGATGTTGGGCAAGCTGAAATTTTAGCGGTTCTTGACTTTTAGTACTCGGTATTCGTGTTGCGATACGGATTTTCTGTGAATTTCAAAAATTATGAAAGGACGCTTCACAGAATACATTTCGGTTTCGCATGTTGCCATATGGTTTCTGCTACTTGTTATTTATGTTTGGGATGTAATGTAATATTTAGACTCGTCTCATTATACATATAAGGAGCATAACTAAAACATTTACTTTTGAAGAAAATATAGGAACTCGTAAGTGTGCTGTGTTTATTGTATAAGGACGTTTAAGAAAATACAGACTAAATTCTTATTATGTATTGTAATATAAATTAAGATTATAGAAAATAATTATAGTAGACCCGTGAGTCAGAGTACGTACAGGAAGCCGATTTACATTAACAGATTTTAGCTATGGAACAATTGGGAAATTATAATATTGTTATGTGTTTTTATGCACTAGAACCGTCTTTGGTGCACACTTTATGTAGTGAAGTTTAGTGTTAAAAACTTAAAGTAAAAACACATGTTAATTTATACATACATTTATTAATTGAATTTAAATTAAAACTACTCAAAATAAATTACTTCATAGGTATTTTTATAAATAATGTACCTATATGTGTTGATATTATAAGATAGTATGATGTAAATAAATAGGTACTATCAGTGTATGTGTTGAGATCGACTATCGTGGACCCCATTTTTATTTCATGGACCCCCAATTTTTTTTTCGCTGACGTAGACCCCTTGTAGATTGTCATAGACCCCCAGGGGTCGATATAGACCACTTTGGGAATCACTGATTTAGAGCATACACTAGGTAGGTACTTACCTAGTGGCCTTATTTACACAGCGATTCCATGAATTAAAAACGCTCAATTACGTAACAGATGTATATCATACTCAGTCAGTCACAAGGTGGTAGGTCGTATGCGAGAGGCAGTCTGGGTTGGTACAACCGCTTTGTCTATTTCTGCCGCTAAGCAACAGTGTGGAGCAACACTATTGTGTTTCGATTTGAAGGACATTGAAGCCAGTGAAATTACTAGGCATTGTGAGACTTAACATCTTATGTTTTGGGGTGACGAGCGCAGTACAGTGCCATGCAGTGCTTTGTAAATCAAATTTCTGTGTGGTGTTGTTTCTGTTTATGGGCAGGCGTGGCGCTTACCACCAGGCGAGCGTCTTGCTCGTCTCGTCATTCAATGAAACAAAAAAGAATACAAAGCTTCTGCCATTACAATGAACACTAGCAACAAATGACAAACTCCAACCGCTTTCCATTCCGTAGACATGATGTCGTTTATTCAGCGGATGTTGTAGGCGCAGATTAATGTAGCTCGAGTAATCTTTCAGTGTTACTGTCAGGTATCAACAGGACATTCGAGGACATTGCCCTACATCGCGACAGAATGAATGCCTCAGCTATTTTATTATACACTTAAATTCAAAGCAACGAGGCTATTAACTGGTACGCTTTGAACAAAATTTATGCGTCGAACGAAAAGTAAAAAGTTGGAAGTTTTTTGCGTAAACCGTATAAAGTTTCCACTTGAGCCTGAAAGCGTGATGACCGAAAAGTTCATACTTTTAAACTTGGAAACATTTATTATATGGTCTGTAGACTGTAGAAGCTTTAAGTAGCTACTTATTTTTTGTGGTGATACATTCACGCCTACAATCGTCGTAGGGGTAGAACAGAGGTGTTGAACACGTGGAGAGAACGTCCCATGATGTGATAGGGTGTGAGCCTATAGTCATATCCGGCTCAATTCCAGACTCACTTAAATATCACTTTTACCCGACCCGGGGATGGAACCCGAGACCTCAGTAGTCGTACCGTGTAAGCATTACTACTGCAATTACAGCTGCATAACTCCATCTAGACAGTCAAATGTTAAATATAATTTCCACCACTGCTGCATTGGTACTGTGGTGTTGGGCGTTAGTCGTGTTTCTATCTGGGCTCCAATCCAACCCTACACCTAGCCCGATCTCCACACACATACACACGTGAACAGCACATACAAGGTGGTAGGTCCCTCGTATGCGAGAGGCCGTCTGGGTTGGCACTACCGCTTTGACTATTTCTGCCGCCAAGCAACAGTGTGTAGCCACGGTTGTGCTTCGGTTTGAAGGACAATGAAGCCAGTGAATGTACTGGGCATTATGAGACTGAACATCTTATGTCTCGGGATAACGAGCGCAGTTCAGTGCCATGCAGTGCTTTGTAATTCAAAGTTTGGTGGTGTTGCTTCTGTTTATGGACAGGCGTCACCATGAGGCGAGCGCCTTGGTTGTTTCTTCATTCAATCACAATAAAAAAAAAACCTTTATATACACATGGATAACCCTCAGTTATTGGTACATTGATATGTTGATGGTCGGCAGAAAACTATCCTCTCCGTAGTGGCGAGTGTATTTATAATGTGTTTATGTCTATGATGGTATACTCATTATTATCTACCTCCACTTTACTTGAGTGTTGGTAAAATGGCTGTACACCCAATAACTGTACACCACAAGTAATATACTCAATACGTAATAACGGAGAAGCCGTCCCAATTATTAACTAAAAATCTTTTTATTTCGTAAATGTGTAGCGCATCTTGATAGTAATGTACTCTTACAAAGTTGCAATACGCCAGGTTCACCTACAAACGTGCAGGAACGTGCTAAGTACAGGATTGCCTGAACAAATCTTCATGCCACAATTTCATGTAATTTCCATTTGAACTTAATCTGTTGTTGCTCTTGGCACAGACAATCTTTTATTCCCACGTAATTCTAGGCTAAAAGGCTTTCTATTGTATTTTAAACAGACTTCAAAAAATGTAATTTTCAATTCGTGCTCTTTCTATTTTTTTTATTATGCAATTGCAAATACCTGTGCCCGCGGGCGGCCCAAGAAGCACTGGCTTGACATTTTAAAGAAGAGGTGAGGCGATGAGTTCAGTTCCTTGATGGTCTCAATGGATAAGCGTCTAAATAGGAACGTGGGCCCTGGCACTACACCGGCAGGCAGTCAGAAAAATATGTATGGTATATTACGTGATATGTCCGCCAAATGTGGACCAATTTTGATGATACGATAGTAGTTAGTATAGTTTTGAGTGCTTCCGTGGCGCAGTGGGCGATTAGCCGGCTGCGAAACGAGAGCCCGTGGGTTCGATTGTTGCGCCGATATAAATATTTGTGGGAGCCACAAATATATGTTTCGGGTCTGTGTGTTGTGGGACCGCAAGTTCCTCGTAGTTCCTGATACCCACGACACAGGTTAACCTAGTGTGAGGTCAGGAGTACGTTTGTGGCTGTTGGGTATATTTATTATTATTATTTATTTACACTAGAGTTGCTCCCTTATAAATTTGGATATAGAATAAGAGGGAAAATGGTAACTCCTTAACATATAAGAGCTAACACACCACCACTCGGATTTCGAATTTTGTTACATAAATGGTAATAAAGACTTTTACTATTATAAGTAAATAATGTAAATGCAGTAAATTACGTAATGGCTGTTTGTCTAGAAATGGTGCCTAAATTTTGCTTAGTTCTTTAGTCTTTTGTAGAATGTAATAGGCCATATCCACTTGTGAAGGTCAGCACAAAATATACATTAATCTTGTCCAACAAAACATCCATTACCCGTTATTATTGACACGGGAGAAATGGCGCTTTAACACAATAGCTTAATTACCACAACTCGTGTGTATTTGCAGTATAATTAAAACCACATTAATATCAATTTCTCAAACTAATTCATTTATTTTAGCTTCATATTGAACCTTGTTTATGTATACATCTGCTTTACTTAATGCTCTCTAATTAATAACAAAGACGAAAAGAAACTGATTACCCACGCATTTACGATTCGAAAAGAGACGTGTATATTTTTCTTCGAAACAATAGATGAATGGAGGTTGATTTTTTTCGTTTTCGGAATTCGTTGAATGGGTATAATGAACATTGATACTTAATTAATTTATGTGATTATAAAAAATCAATGACGTATACGGTAGGAAAGCATTTTATTTTTATATTTCATAAGAGGTAGAGCCGCGCTGTAGACAGTTTTGTCTACAGTAAGAATAAGCCGTGTTGACGGGGTCGTTACCACTGTCTCGGTTTGATTTGATTTGATTTGGTAGGAAAGCATTTTATTTTTATATTTCATGAGAGGTAGAGCCTCGCTGTAGACAGTTTTGTCTACAGTAAGAATAAGCCGTGTTGACGGGGTCGTTATCACTGTCTCGGTCTCTGTGTCTAAAATCGGCGTAAAGTAGTGGTTTGCTCCTGCGTTTCGTATGGTCAGTGAAATATCCGGAGGCCCAAAACCACCTTCCCTCCACAATCCCTTAATTATTTCTTTCCTTTAAGTTTCGCTATGTGCCCATGATTCTTCTGGTATTGTAGACGTACATGGGCGGTGGAGATCACATACCACCAGGTGACCCACTAGCACGTTTGCCGGCATATGCTATAAAAAAAATTAGATATTATATTCATTTTTTTATATATATTATATAAAATTTATATTTCTACCTAATATGTTTAATTAAGAATGTACTAATTTGTAAAAAAAATGACCGTTGTTTTTATACAAGCGAAATGAAACGCGTTTCGTTTACTGATTCTTGTCGCCGAGCGAACTCCGAATCGATGGTAGAGTATGACTATTCATAAGATCTTATAAAGATGTACATAAATAAAAAATAGCTTGACTTTGACTACAGATATCAACGTTGTCGCCATCTTTGTTTTGTAAAGTAGATTGTATTAATACGCGCTCGTTTCGTTTTGTTTTTATTTCGTTCGACTTCTGTCGACGGTTCCATAAATAATACACTGGCACAGGGCGGGTTAATTGTCGGCGAATAAAAGGCACGCCGATGCAAATAAACGACCCAATCTTTATCTCCATCATTACTGACAGTGAAATGTATAATGTCGCATGTTTATTTGTATTCAGTGTTGCCAGATCCATTATTTTAAATATGAGTGGAAAAAGTGGGGAAAGGAAAAGGCGGGACACTAAAGAAATGCGTATAAATATATATATTATACGCATATTTTTTTATGCCTTATGCTTTTTAGGTTTAAATTTACATTATGTTTTAATTATTTCAAGGCAAATTAAACTAATACTGTTTTATACAAGTTAGTTTTTTACCTACCATAATTAGGTGATAAAGTGGGATTTTCAGCATCCCGTCTAGGGTACCGGCGAGATGACTTTTGAAAGTAATAAAAAGCGGGAATTCTCACTTAGAGAGGGACTTCTGGCAACACTATTTGTAATTCAACCCTGTTATCACCTATACCAGTGTACTGTTTTTACCAACTGATTATTGACTCGAGATTTGGCACTGAGGCGATACTGCTAGTTCTTTGATAGCCGTTATGTCACCGTATTTACGAAAATATGTATGCAGATCCCTGAATGGCCCTTAAAGGATTGTTTTGTAATCGTAGGTACTTCATACCATTTTCTCGTACTATTTGAATGATGTGACAGGTATCGCATAAACTCGCAGTAGGGAAAATAAGAAAGCAGTATCAGTAGGAAATCAGACCAATTATGTACACAGAATTCGACACTTGGCAAAGAGGTTACATATGTATTGTTTTATGAATACGGAACATTAGTCTATTATGAGTCTCTTCAGCTCATAAACTATCCTTATGTAAAAAAACGTTGCGATCTATTTTCTCCGTTGTTATACACAGCAGACACATTTTCGCAATAATTATATTGCTAGTATAAATAATCAAGCTTGTTCCCGTTATATTTAGGCACCTATCTATTATTAGGATTGTGACTTGAAACCGACTGTTTATTGCATAATATATGGATGTTCGAATAATTAACCGTCCTGTTGAAATTCACTGTGTATTATTAGATTCAGTATGCTTTAATGAATTTTTTTGCTGGAACTAAATGCCACTCATCACTTCTATTTGCTCGTAAAATTGAACTAGTTAGAATAACGCTCGTGCTACACCTGTTTAGTATACTGTGTAATTACTACAAACAAATAGTGACTTGCGATTGAACAGTCTATAGGAAACTTGTCGATAACAAGGTTTCTACTAAGTGACATACTATAACAGTCACATACCTACACATACATACAGGGATATACCTAGGGGTCTTACTTATACTTGTATACCTATAGCAATCATCATTATCATCAAAATTAGTGTATAAGTATGACGTTGCTACTCTACCCGTGCGTTCTAATTACGCTAGCATTTGCATTTACCTCCGTCGTCGCTGGTTGCATTGCTAGAAATATAGAACACTGCGCTTATGTAATACGATCAATCGATATTACCTATAATTACATCCTAATACGTGTCCTCTAAGCGACACGAACCTATAATTTATTGAGATACCGCTGTAGCGGCGAGAAGTGAGTGATCTAGTCGAAGCACCTGTCCTCCTTCTCTCTTAATGAATACAAATATGAATATACAAAATGGATATACGTATGTAACTAATAACCATCGTGTATGTTTTATTATTCATCACTGCGTGGATGTCTGCAGAGAAATGTGAGCTTGTCTTTAGCCGTAAGCTTACGGGATAATGCGATCCAGGGCCGTAGGGCAAGTAGTCGGAAAAATATAATTTTTTTTAAACATAAAATGCAAAATCGGGTGGAAATATGCAACCCACATCCAGATATAGATTTTATTTTGCATAATTTTGCTGAATTTAGATTTATATCGGTTAAATTCTGTATTTTATAAAAATAACACATGAAACATATCCCATCGACTATGCACAATAGAACTTTAAATTATTGATTTACGTTAAGTAATCTAGAAAAATAAAATTAATACTTCAATTTTTACTTGGTGTGAGTTGAAATTTTATTGCATATTTATATCCCATTCTGACTGACTCATCCAGCCTAAATAGTTATGGATAGAAGTTTAAAATGTTAGCAGGATGTTGACTCTCATATTGGAGGCGTTGTTTAAGAAGGGGCTTCTTGAATTCAACCCCTACGACGAGTAAGAGTTGTATGTGAAATAATATTTATTATGGTCACATTTACTTTTTTAAAGTTAAGCCGGAAAACGGGCCAATGGGTAATCTGATGTTAAATTACCTTTACCGTCTATGAACGCACACAATACCAGAAGAATTATGGACGCGTTGCCGACCTTGAAGAACAGGGATAAGATAAGGAGGATTTGGACTAGTGATGTTCATGTACAAAAAATATCGATATTTTTTCCGATATAATATATCGAAATAGTGTATCGATATTTCGCGATATATCGGTCAAAAATATCGATATTTTCAATATATCGAATTGTAGGAAGGAAAAGACTTTATTAGAAAATGATTAACAAAAATAATATCGAATAACTAAAAAACAACATTCAATACTTATTCTGGTATTTGATGTTGTTTTTTTTTTTAGCTACATCCGATAAAAAAAAGTCTTTCAGATGCCACAGAGCTGTAATGATGATTTTTCCTAAATATTCTACGATATCCTTATTTCGATATATCGGATTTTTTTTTTGTTCTGCTAATGCTGTAAGCCTGACGAGAGTCGGCTGTATACAGCTTCACCGGACTTTCGGGCGAGCGCTTTAGGCGCTCTCAACCCTTGACTAGGTGACCACCGCTGAGGGCACCCCCTGTGGGGTACGAACCTCGGCTCAGGACGGTCACATCGATATATTTTATCCGATATATATTATATATATATCGGATAAAATACATCGACATTATATATCGACTTCACTGATTTAATAATATCGCATTGATTCGATATATCGGATAAAATATATCGATATTATATATCGACTTCAATGATTCGATAATATCGCATTGATTCGATATATCAAATAAATGTATCGATATTTTATCACATATCGATACATATCGAGCACCCCTAATTTGGACCTCCTCATATTTCACTCATCGTAACGTCGTTTTCTATTAGACAGTGGTTTATAGTAAATATTGTAATTTACTAATTAAATAAATAAATCACGAATTACTAAAAGTTGTAAAACTAAAGTTGTTCAATATGATGTAAAGAAGACAATTACATGAGATTATTAGTATTTTAAATAAGTCCTATATATGTGTGTAAAAAACGAATGGTTTAAGTTGTCTAAAGTCTAGTTTCTCTTGTGGTCTAAGCCCTCAACTTCTTCATGTTTTTAACGGTTATCGGACGTCTGTGTCCTGCAGAGACTGATAATAAAACAATGATATACATTACAGCATACATTTGATTACAGCAATTTATTTTTGAAATATGTATTTATAATGCTGTTTATCTAGAAATAAGTAATATTATTTTCGTAGAAATAATACTAATCCAAACTTAAATAATAATTTTAAATGATTTTTATCTGGGTTTGCTTATACCTAATAGTTATACCTTTGATAAATGCATTTGGTTTTACCTAATAAGTATACAGGAAGTCTGATTAATCTAGAATTAATGTATCTATGTATGGTTTAATATCATTTACAACTTAGGTTGCTTTATGTTTAATTTATCTACAAGTGGTAGTGCCGTGCGGTAGACAGTCTTGTCTACAGCCAGAAGTGTCGACACGACGCGATTGTTACCACTGTCTCATAGAAATGAGATATCCGAAGGCCCAATCCGCCTTCCCTTCGTGCCCATGATTCTTCAGATATTGTGGTGTTTAGGAGCGGTAGAAAGAAATACCTTCTTATGATAATTTAATTGTATAATATATCTTTTTTCGAAGGTATGTGTAGTCTGCCAACCCGCATTAGGGCAGCGTGGTGGACTAAGGCCTAACCCCTCTCATACAGTACAGGAGGCCCGTGCCCAGCAGTGCGACATGTATAATACAGGGCTAGTAAAAAACAATCTTATAAATATCATCGTGTATCGATTCTTCGGCACAAATTGATTGCAAAAAAGTTGACAGTTTTTATCGCAGTCGCTTCAGACCGTAGTAACAACATCCTTCAGTTGACAATATTACTTTTTGTTCTTTATATTATATCAACACTTAAATGGTAATACTAAAGTAGCCAGTCAATTCAATTCCTGATAAGTAAATGGCATCCTGTACTGATTATAATAATATTATGTAGTTGTCGCCGTTGCATACACGTAGCAAGTTGTTAG
The DNA here is from genome assembly GCA_949126905.1 of Amorpha juglandis. Taxonomy (NCBI): domain Eukaryota; kingdom Metazoa; phylum Arthropoda; class Insecta; order Lepidoptera; family Sphingidae; genus Amorpha; species Amorpha juglandis. The sequence continues at coordinate 7,078,814 of OX421368.1, forward strand.
CACGGGTGGTTCATACCCACCCAAGAATCTAACCACGTCCCTAACTATCTCAATAACAGTAATTTAAAATCTGGCCCACAGACAAAACTTATTACTTATTGCCATCCTGCAGTGGTTTATAGTTTTAGAAGGTGTTAGGTCCTTCGTATGCGAGAGGTCGTCTGGGTTGGTACCACCGCTTTGTCTATTTCTGCAGCAAAGCAACAGCGTGTCAGCACTGTTGGGTTTCGGTTTGAAGGACATTGAAGCCAGTGAAATTAATGGGCCTTATGAGACTTAAAATTCTATGTCTCGATGTGACGAGCGCAGTTCAGTGCCATGCAGTGCTTTATAATTCAAAGTTCTGTGTGGTGTTGCTTCTGTTTATGGGCAGGCGTGTACCATCATGCGAGCGCCTTGCTCGTCTCGTCATTCAAACAAATAAAAAAAACCTCTCTCTCCCTCCTCTCACAGTAATCTGGTCAGTGTCCCCCGTCCGAAATCCTGGCTACATCCATGCGTCATGTATGGTTTTATTTCATGGCGGGGTTTGCTTGCGACAGCCCGGCGCCCCTAACCGGAGCGATCGACTACGGTCCCGGACCGATCGCGACTTTAATATTCAACCGATCGACTTATTGTGTGGTCGCAGACGCGATACCTGTCCCGAGACCCGAGGCTTTGCCGACAGACACAAATTAACGATAATATTTTATTGTATTAATTTCCTTATAACTTATTGAAATAAAATCCGTTTAAATTAGTTTTATTTCAATGAGTAACATTCGCGTAAACGTAAGAAATTCCTTATAACTTTTTTTTTTTAATTTTGTCAAATCTCATGTTGTATATTGGCGCAATAAACTATTAAATGGAACTTGTTTTTTGCCAATCCGATATGTGGAGACCCGTCTCATAATTAATTAATTCTAATGACTACTTATGACAAACGCTTAAATTAACTAAGTTATTTAAAAAAGCTATTTAAGTTTATCTACACTTTAACGAAGTTATCAACGATAGGTAATTAATGATTGGTCGGCGTGTTCAAAATAATCTAATTTTATCAGGAGAGTGAAATAGAACAGGTCTTGTTAAGGCGCGGCAGTCTGCTGTTTTCATTCACATGTGAATCATTCTCGAAGATTCTTATTAGATAACAGAGCGTTTACTCGCTTGTCATGTGTCAATTTCCTTTCAGCTTTTATGGGGAACCGGAGATATTGGTCCTTAGCTATGATTAAATGTCGTGTAACTAGCGTATCAAAAACTGAACAAGCTTTCCTTGCTTTGATTTATGAAAATATTGCTTATACTGAGACAAAATATTGGAGATTCGGAAGATATAGGTAAAGTAAGAAAACTTTAGAACAGTATTGATTTTGTAAATTTTTATTAACAGGACCTATAGTATTCTTCTTTTTACATTTGAGAACAATTTATAAATACATACATAAGCTCACGCCTGTATATCCGAAGAGGTAGGCAGAGGTGCAACTAATATCTCTACGTTTCGCCGAGATTATTTTCGGGCATATCCAAGCTCAGACAATTCAGTTGTAATTTTTTAAATTCAAAAGTCAAACACAAATTGTAATGACCCGATCTGGCAATTGAACACAGGACCTCAACGAAGTGAATAAATAATTATTAATAATTTTTCGCTGGCTCTGCTTACCTTTAATGGAAACAGGCGTGATGTAATAATTAATAAATGATTATATTCCTTAGGTATACAATAAAATATATTACTAATTGTTGTGGATGCCACTGTGATCGGGTCAGCAGATTTCTCAGAATATCCGTGGAACTAAATATTTTACGATTTGGCAACAGCGTTAAGTCGGAATCCGAAATCAAACCCGGTTTACCGCGGGTGGTCCCTTACGGTCCGCGCATCACACGATAAATTCTAAACGTGAATAACACTGTCAATTTCCTTGCAGAAAACTAACAAATTAACTTTCTTTATAATTGTTATGTTCCCAACTCATTCGAAACGATAGATAGCTGCATACAATAATTGTATGCAGCTATCTATCGTTTCGAATGAGTTATGTTCGTGGGTGGTACGCCGCGCTGTCATGTGCTTTTACTCAATTTTTGTTTTTATTTCGTTTTCTGACACTTCTTGGCAAGTGCACTGTTTCACTATTTGCGGATAGATTTTTTGTTCTTAGTAGACGCCAAAAGTAGCTCTATATAGACAATAAATAGACATAAATATTTATACAACTAAATCTGGAAATATTGGGATTGAAGATCTATAAATGGCATCAACATATCTATCTAATGGCATAGTTATTATTTTTTATATTGTATTTTAGGGGAAATCTACATGTACAGTGCGTACAGTAGATTATAGAATGATAGATGATAAATAAGAGTATTTTTTTGATATAACATTGATATATTGAGACATTTTGTATCATCATCATCATCATCAGCCACAAGACGTCCACTGCTCCATCCATAGGTCCATAGGCCTCCCCCAAAGATTTCCAGACCGACCTGTTGGAAGCAGCCTGCATCCAGCGATTTCCTGATTTTTTTCCTGACATTTTGTATGATATGATAGAGGAGAAGGTGGTAATGTGGCCCCCCACTTTGTTTTTGAGGTCTCATGTAAAAAATAAAAGGAAAACATGTATAATGAAAACATCATTAGTTTTGTTATTTATTTGCCAATACACGACATAATATGGAACAAATAAAAATGCAACAGATAATACTAAAATATATTTTATAAAAAAAAATGGAAATTTGACAATTTGAGATCAAGCGAGGGTTATATGGCCCCCCGCAGTCAGTATGAGCCCATAAGTTGCAGCTTTGGCACTGAATCCACTCCTCGCCACGTCTGTCGCTGGAGTAAATATTGTCACAAAATACAAATCATATCGTAGTCTTCAGGTACTACAGATGGAGATACATTTTTATCACATCCCGATGAGTCGCTTTTTACTATTTCTTCATTATCGGAGCTACTGTTGGATGTTGCGTCTCTTTGGTCTCTTTGGCCTCATAAGCCTTCGTTTATAGGCATCTGTAAGTAGATAAAAAAATAAATATCACTCATATATACAACCAATATGAGGGGGCCAAATTACCAATATTGTGGAATCTACAAACCAACCTATAAAAATATATAACATCAAATATTTTGTGTACATACCTTCAAAATCCAATAGGAAAACGTTAATCGAACATAATATCCAAATCTCAGATGCGTAAACTCGGTATTTCCAGAATTATGCAATTAAATGCAACACAATAACAAAGTTTTTGCGCGTGCAAGTTCAAACTGGCTCGAATAACAAACGTATGTGCTGCCTTCGCTTACTTTTTTTGTGCATTAAATCGAAATTGTCTTTGATGCTCCCCATTACAAAAATGTTTCGCTTGATGCGGTGATTCTAAACTAGAAATATCGAAGGGGGCCATAATACCTGCGGGGGCCACATTACCACCTTCTCCTATATAATGAGTACGCGCGGAACGATTGATGAACGAATGCGAACTGATTTAATATGCTAATACAATAACGCGCTATGGGGTAAAATGCTGATGATACGATTTACTTAACTACTTGTGTACGTGCTAGCTCGTACACTACATAAATTAATAATAAGTAAATTGAGTAAAAAATCTAAATTTTCCACTGTAGATCCAGTACCTAATAATTGCTTTATAGATCAAAGGGACTGGTACCTATATTTATATGGTTATCTCTAAAAAAAATCCGATTTATTAATGAAGTCTGAAAAAATAAAACTGGCGAAAAATAAACCTGTTTCGCGCTTTCATAAATTAGTCCACAGGTAGCAAATTTAAAGAATTCAGTTTAAAATGATTGGGGTTACTGATACTTATGACTTTTCTCCTAACAGCACTCCTACATACGACATGGCACCAAACCCGGACAAGCAGTGGATACTGCGTGTCACTGATAAGATGAAGCCCATACACCGACAGTTTACAGACCTCTTGATGACGAAACGGCTTCAAACATTGCAGAGCGTTGATACGGTATGTACTAAATGTTTAAAATCGTTATAAAAAATGAACTAGACATATTGTAGGCGAACCGGCCACTTATATGTTTCGGAGCGTGCGCCCGCGCCCCCCCGATTTCCGGGCGTGTTGACGTCACGCCATTTTTTGAATAAATCAGTTGCAATACCGACGACGTCACGGGTGCGCGTGCTCCCGCTGCCGATCCGAATTCCGTGTACTTAATTATTGTCATTCAAATTGTGTGTGTGAATTGTGTATATCGTGACAATATATATTATATTCTTTTACGTGACTCGGACATTTCATTTGGATATTCAACACTACCCCGCGCCAATTCTGTTACATTGTGGTCCCTTCGAGCCGGGTTGTGTTGAAAATGGAAAATACAGGTTGTATAACGCGAAGCAAAGCACGGGCTTCTGCTGGAAACGCGAAACCTACTTCCGAGTTGCAGTCGAGCCGCACGAGCCGTTCGAGCCGCGAAGCATTGCGGCTTCGTGCAGAATATGAAGCTGAAAAACAAATTACGGAGTTGAAAGAACAGCTTATAAAGAAGAAATTGGAGTTGGACATCGCGGAAATTGATGACGAAGAGCAGCAGCGGGGCTCTAGAAGTACGTCTGAAAGAGTGGAAGATTGGTTGGATGGGACGAAACAAGTTTTATTCGAACACGCGGTCGAACCGCGCGCGCAGTCGCCGCGCGCAACCGGTTCAAACCGGTTCGTACCAGTCGCGCAACACGCCATCGCCGACACCCCGCTACCCCTTACCGTTAAATCGTCTGATGCAATCGTCAACCCGCCGCCCCCCACTAACGTCAACGCGTCCGACATATTGCAACTCGCCGACGTTATTATTACAAATATGCGAAAACGGAAACCGCAACAAAATTACGATCTCCCGGTGTTTGACGGAGACCCCGCTAAGTGGTTATCATACAAGAAGGCTTATGAGAACACCGCTTGTGCTTATAACGAATACGAGAACACGGTGCGCTTACAGGCGTCACTACGTGGTGCGGCAAAGTACGCCGTTGAAGATATCCTGTTTACGGGATCTCATCCCGAAGATGTCATTCGCAGCCTCGAAGAAGAGTTCGGGCATCCGAATCTTCTACTAGAAAACGCGATACATAAAATAAGAAGTTTGCCGCGCGTTACCGAGAACGGTACCGAATTGCGCCACATGACCTCTGTTGTAAGAAATTGTATTTATGTATTAAAAAACATCGGAGCTGCGGGATACGTAAACAACCCACAGTTAACTCAAGAAATATTGGCTAAGTTAACACCAGTGCAACGGTTACAGTACGGTCAATATATAATGAAAATAAATGCGGATGGAAAGGAAGACCTTCGTATATCTCCGAACTTGAACATCATACTCGAGTTCTTGTCTTATTTGTCAAAAGCGTCGACATATTACCTACCTGTGAACCCACAACCATATACCTACCGTAATCGGAGCACCACCGCAACTGCCGCCGACACGCCTCGTTTTCGGCACCACGGAACTCATCGTGTACATACCAGTGTCGATCTGCAGGAAGAAACGTTCCCGTCGGTCTCGTCAAACCAGCTGACCGCGCCGGCGCTGCCGAGTACGCGCCCGAGCTGGAGCGACCGTGTGCGCTCGGACTCGCAGCGAGGTCATCCGTCGACGACGGCTACATCTCGTTCAAACATTACATGTGCATTGTGTAAACGTGACCACCTCTTACCAGACTGTGAAGTGTTTGCGTTAAAAAGTGAGGGTGAGAGGTGGGAATTCGCAAAAGCGAATAAGTTGTGTTTTAAATGTTTAGTGAAGCAACATTCCCGTTATCAATGTAACGCCAAGCGGTGCGCGTCGTGTCGTTCCGCGCACCACACGCTACTTCACTTCGAGCGGCCGGCCGACGTAGCGCCGGGCGCTCCACTCGCGGCCGCGGGCGCTCCGCTAGCGGCTGCGGCCGCCGCGCCGCCCATTAACCCTCCGCCTGCGAACGTCTCGCCGCCCGGTAACCCTTCGCGCGCGCTGGAAGTAAGTGCCGCGACCGAGTCGGTAACGAGTATGGGTGAGCGATGTACTAAAACTTTGTTAAAAATATTACCTGTTACTGTTATTATTAATAATGTAGAAAATATGTGCCATGCTTTGTTAGACGATGGAGCCACTGTCTCACTAATTGATAGTAGTTTATGTAAATATGTAAGTGGACCAATTTTACCATTAAAAATTATTAGTGCCAGTGGGCATATTGTAACCGATGGTAACTCGCGTAGGGTGACTGCGCTAATACGCGGCCCGAATGGAGTGGCTCATAGTGTTAAGTTGCGCACAATTGAAAATGTCAACTTACCGCCTCAGTCTGTATCCGCCAGAGTCTTTGATAATAACGTGCATTTGCAAGGTTTACACATTGGTGAAATAAAGTGTGACAAGCCGTTATTATTGATAGGACAAGATAATTGGGAATTGATTGTAAACCATAAAATACGGCAGGGTAAATCCGGTCAACCAGTAGCGTCACTCACAAAACTAGGGTGGGTTGTACACGGGCCGTTGGGAGTCAATTCCAGATCTGTCTGTGAGTCGGTCAACGTGGTAGCGGATCAGAATGACGATTTGTTCCAACTCGTAAAGGAACAATTCGAACTTGAGTCGATAGGTATAGCCGAAGTATCACGCAAAAATACCAAGACAGAGCGAGCGTGTAAAATATTAAAAAACACTAGCCGCCGTATTGACGGGGGTTGGGAGGTAGGTTTGCTCTGGTCACGTGACGAAGTACATATGCCTGATAATTATAAATACGCACTCAAACGACTACGTAGCATAGAGAATAAGATGGATAAGGACCCTTATGCAGCTGCATATACGGGTCAAATGGATAGGTTAATATCCGAAAAGTATGCTCAGTTGGTAAATAGTCCGATTAATGTTAACCCGGTATGGTGGTTGCCGCACGACAGGGGGGAGCGTGACCCTGACATGTATGTCATGGACTCCATTATTTTTGGCGCGAAGTCTTCCCCAACCTCGGCAATATATATTTTAAATAAAAATACCACCGAGTTCCAGGATTCATATCCTGACGCCGTTAAAGAAATACTTAGTAATCACTTAGATAGTGTTCAGGTCTATATGGACGATTACTTAGATAATGTTCAATCTTTAGATATGGCCCGGCAGCTGATTAGGGATGTGTCCATGATTCACGCGGCAGGCGGATTTTCTATTAGAGGATGGGTTACCAACTCCCCTGAGCTGCGTACAGAACTACCAGCTGTCGCGCCCGGCAAAGTAAATTTTGATAAGTCTCCAAATAGCGCCGAACGGACGTTAGGTATGATTTGGATACCCGAATCAGATGTATTAACCTTTGACCTGTCGTTTAAAAGGTTACCACGCGATATAGTTGATGGTGGAGTTATTCCCACCAAACGAGAATTCTTAAAAATCATCATGAGTAACTTTGATCCCTTGGGTCTTTTATGTCCATACACAATAAAATCTAAAATTTTGCTGCTAAAGGTATGGAGATCCGGTATAGAATGGGATGAGAGACTAAGAAAGGATCGTGCACCTAGGGAAGAGGTGTTCAACACTCTTTTGACTGAACTAGAAATAATATTAAATAGTAAGCCCTTGACTTACGTTAGTTCTGATCCGAATGGACCTGTACAATTGACTCCCAACCACTTACTTATAGGTACGGCTTCTGGTACGTCTACCTTAGGTATATTCAATCCGTCAGATCCAAATGGCCGCAAGGCTTGGAAGAAAGCACAGGCTCTGGCGGATATGTTCTGGAGGCGATGGCTAGGGAGTACATTCTCACACTACAACCGAGGCAAAAGTGGCGTGCAAAGGTGCCATCGTGGTTGGTGACGTAGTATTTTTGTTCGATCAGAACCAGCCTCGTAACACGTGGCATAGGGGCGTAATTAGCGCAGTCCACCCTGGCCGCGACAGCCACGTGAGAGTAGTTACTGTAACAACGTCATGTGAACGATACCTTAAGAGGCCCGTTGTGAAAGTGGCCGTTTTGCCTACTGACGGTTTGGTTTATAAACCAGGGGGTGGAATGTAGGCGAACCGGCCACTTATATGTTTCGGAGCGTGCGCCCGCGCCCCCCCGATTTCCGGGCGTGTTGACGTCACGCCATTTTTTGAATAAATCAGTTGCAATACCGACGACGTCACGGGTGCACGTGCTCCCGCTGCCGATCCGAATTCCGTGTACTTAATTATTGTCATTCAAATTGTGTGTGTGAATTGTGTATATCGTGACAATATATATTATATTCTTTTACGTGACTCGGACATTTCATTTGGATATTCAACACTACCCCGCGCCAATTCTGTTACACATATTCACTTTAAAACATAATAATGTACCAATAATGTCCGGAGGCCCAAATCCCCCTCCCCTTCCTAATCCCTAAGTAGTAGTATTTACTTTATTTACAAGTATTATTGTCCAGTACGTATAAAATAATGTATAAAATTAAACATAGTCAAATAGAGATAGTGAAGGTGCCAGTGCCGGTCTAATCACATTTTACAATATTTTATGTTATAAACGTATATTGCACGCAATTTTTTATTTAAAAGCCTAATCGCGATGCGTTTGTTGTATTTCGAGAGGATTTTCTCGTTTCTTTTACTTCTTCATCCTCAGCTTTCATTGAAATTAGGCCCAATTCGCGTACGGAACCTACTATCGAATACATAGATATATGTATATATCGATCCCTATTTGGCTTACAAAGCTGTACGTAACCTACTTTTAAATTCATTAGAATACTGACCAAAGAGGATAACCGTATCCAAATATACACGCCACGGCATAGTGGTGGTTTTTATAAACAAGATTAGTAGTAAACAAAAACGGACCAATCACGTATAGGCACAGAAAGCAAACTTAGCTCATTATAAAATTTTAGAGTAACTACTTCGAAAACTCTCGAGATGACAAAGCTTATTAGTCCACTTTTAGTACTTACATAAAACAATTACCTAATACTGGCTGATCCATAAAAGCGTAACAACAATTTATTCTTGTTTAGTGATTTTTGTCTCTTTTAGGCGGTGGAACGCGTTTATCAAGAACTGAAAGCCTTAGGTGAATTGGATAATACGTATTTGGTTTACACATCTGATCACGGTTACCACCTGGGACAGTTTGGGCTGGTGAAAGGCAAAAGTTTTCCTTTCGAATTTGATATTAGAGTGCCTTTCTTGGTGCGAGGACCTGGTGTAGAACCCGGCACTGTGTAAGTATACATAAAATAACCTATAAATGTTACAAATTATAAGATTGATTCAAAAGACATGTATGGGGATGATTTATGCTTTTATTTTACCCTATAAATTATACCCAATACTTAGAAAGATTGTAACACGTCTTGTAAAACATAAAATCATTGAAAATAAAAAATACTTACTAAATACTACGATAAATTTAACATATTGATTATAGTAGTATTAGAATTTTAGCAATATAAATTAATTTTAACGCAAACAAAAATTTCAATTTGTATTGTAAAACTTCAATAAGAAAATTTAATAGAATTAAATCGACTCGCTTGTCTCGTCATTCAAGGGAATGCAAAAATATTGTCAGTACATTTATGTGTTACTAGCTTTTGCTCGCGGCTCCGCCCGCGTGATCTGCTTTTACCGGGATAAAAAGTAGCCTATGTCTTATTCTGATGTATAACCTATATTATTGTAAAGTTTCATTAAAATCCATTCAGTAGTTTTTACGTGTAAGAGTAACAAACATACATCCATCCATACTTACAAACTTTCGCGTTTATAATATTTTTATGTGTTATAGATTTGTTTTATATTTACAGTGTTGACGACATAGTTTTAAACATTGACTTGGCGCCTACGTTTTTGGACATGGGTGGAGTGGAACCGCCAGCTCACATGGACGGTAGATCTTTACTGCCTCTACTGCAACCACGGCGTCGACGACAAGCGGCGGCACATTGGCCTGACACCTTCCTTGTTGAAAGGTGACTAAGTAAAGATAATTTTTAACAACCATATTTAGCCATTAAGGGCAATGTTCTGAAGGTTTTTTTTATAGCATAGACCGGCAAACTACTAGCAAGTGGGTCACCTGATGGTAAGTGGTCTCCATCGCCCATGTACGCCTCCAATACTCGAAGAATAGGCGAGTTGCCGACTTTAAAGGGAGGGGATAATTAAGGGATTGGGAAAGGGAGGGGATTTGGGCTTCCGGATATCTCACTCACCGTACGAAACGCAGCAGTAAGCCAGACTTTACATCGGATTTCTATGTGACAGTGGTAACGAGGTAGACAAAACTGTCAACAGCGTGACTACCACTGTTAAACTTTTTTACTTATTGGCAGTAAATTTTTCATACATATTGTATGGAAGATGTGTCAAAATACTATTAATAGTAAGCATCTATCCAATCTATCTGTAAATTGAATATAGGGAACGGCAAGTAAACATGTGTACGATACGTCAAATCGTGTGAAAAGTTGACATTAATAAACATGTTTAACGGTTAAATATGATTAAGATTGCTGGTGGGAGGATACTTGTATCCGACCGGATAGCGACCACCGTACACTGGTGCTAAAACCTGCCACAGTGGCCCACATTGTGTGGGTCGCGTTCCAGGGTCAGCCAGTGTATATCCGGTTCTCCCCAGGGGGCTTGCCCCCTGATCCTAATCCTTTTCCCATCCCTTTTCCTTCCCCTCCCCCTTGACTCTTTGGCAGGCCGGCATTATCTTGCCGACCTACGATGGACACATTGTTTATCGTTGGTCGACACTATTCTTGGATTGCGTTACACTTACCATCAGGTGTAGCGTAGTCACTTTGCCAAGCCAGGATAAAAAAAAAAAAATTGTCGTGTAAGTAGAATTATTAGTAGAATTCATCTATTTATCTCAATTTTTTTCTTCTTGTAACTAACGAATAAACTTCATCAAGTCCGTGGTCGACACATATTTTTATTGTGCCCGTAGTTTAAGTTTTTGCGAGTTATTCTATAGCTTTCACCGTCATACGTATATAAGTAAATATGTATGCAGATTATGTCCAGCGCCCTATCACGGCGTATTTAAAATGTATTATTTTCATTCTATTCTATATAGAATGATTAGTGACCAATCTAGTGTCATAGTGATCCAGGATGCGTGAAGGCTTCTGACTACTATCAATGAATAATAGCCAGGATCGACTTTATGCGAGCCCTCCGAAGTATTTACGGAGACACTCGGCTGAAAAATCACTAAGCGGTCACCCATATAGACTGACCGCGCCAAAGGTTGCTTAACTTGCTACTCGTTTACTGATTATCAAACACATCCTTGGTTATGTTATATGAGCGCCTCAGTATTAGGTTCATATATAATCGCAATAACTTACTACGGGCACAGTAAATATGTCGATTGGACAAAATTAAAATATCTTTAATTCCTTCTGATATCATGCACGCAGTGGAGCACCGTTGTGTGAAACGAGAGGCTGCGGGTTAGATTCCCGTACCGTGACAAAACGTTTGCGAGTTCAATAGGTGCCCAATCTTATAACTTACAAAAGGAACTTATAAATTAACTATAGGTTAGGTTACAAAGAGCCTTTGCATAACAGTCGAAATCTTCAATGCAACGAATCAAATACACGTTTGATAAGGTTTTATTAAGAAAATTAATGATTTCAGTTCGGGTCGTCGCGACATCCCAGGTCTGAGTCATCGTTCAAGGGAGAGCAAGTACAGTCGAGAAGTGAACGAGGATAGAGCAACTACAACCCCACCGTTGTCATCATCAGAAAGTGCGGACTTCGAGGAGGACACTGATGACGATGACTTCTTAACATTGGATGATGATGACGATGAAGAGGTAACAAAAAACTTTATTCTTACTCAAGTTACCACTACCGAGGCCGCTACTAATTCGCATAATTCAAAATTACCAGAATAGAAAACTTAAACAGAACCTCCTTTTCTAAATCGATTAAATAATGTAACGGAAGCTAAATTGTTTCCTTTGAATAGTACTTAGTTACATCATATAAATAACACCGATTAAAAAAAACTAAAAAGCTAAAAATAAAGCTTTACAAGTTATTTAGTTTCGATTTTATTTTCGTGAAAAAAAATGTTACTTTTTATAGTAACTATTCATTAACATCGGTGCATAAATTACGAAGTTAAAATATTTCACTTCCTCCTAAAGGTGTATTTTACCTTGAAATGTAAATCAGTCCACCTTTGACATATTACATCCTTTCGAGTAAAAAAAATAATCATCACATTCGGATCAACCGGTTAAAAGTTACGCGTGATTATAGGTTCATAAAAACAAATTTACGTCTCCTCCTTTCGTTGGTTTTAAAAAAGCAAGTTCTTGTCTCAGTTAAATTAAGTCAACATTACAAAAGAATAGATATTGATAAATATATTCTTGAATTAAAGGATAGTGCCGAATCAGATAGCATAGATGCAAAGAAGTCAGAACCACTACTCACGAATGAAAGCCACAATCCGATATTAGAAGCTAGCCTGGAGAAAGCGCTTGACGCTGAGGAAATGATTAATAATCAACCTAATTACTTAACACCTTCTGGTACTAAGGTCTTTGATCGTAAGTAAAAGTTGAAACATTAAACTTTAACTGCAAATATAATGTAAAGAAACGATTAAAATCTAACTATGGTTAATTACAGAAACATCAGGCGCTAGTATACTTGATGGGAAAACAGCTCGTCTAGCTATTGATTGCTCGAAAGCAGAACTACGAGCACCTTGCTCGCCTGGAAGAAAATGGAAATGTGTTCTTATTAATGGCAGATGGAGGAAGCACAAGTGTAAATATGAGGTTAGATATTGGCACGCATTTAAAATTTATTGAAATTTATTCACACAACACGCTTGTATGTCTTCCTGGTTGAGGTGATTTTAGTACATTAATTACTATTTACAAACGTTAAGTACAAAGCTTTCTCTACAACTAACCGCATTAATAACGTTTCATATGTTTAGATTTTTATCTAATATCATTCTTGAATATGTTTGTCGTTTTCATATCTGGAAGGTTGCGAATATTCGTTTTCTTCACAAGAACTGTTTTTTTTAGTTTGTTATTTATTTGTGACTACTTTTGTGAACCTAAAAAAAATGTCTCGAGCTTATACACGATGTTATAGTGTTTACGCAATGGGAATCATTGCAAGTTCCCTATTATTTTGCAAGCTGTGTGTCAAAATAAAGTTCTTGGATTGATTTTATTCAAATGGTGATTTATATTTGTTTTTTTTTTGTTGTAGGCCGACTTTAATTTTTCGCAACCAAAGATGAGTACTAAGAAGTGTGCGTGTTTCACTCCCAGTGGGCTGGTTTACACTCGTTTAGAAACAGATGGAACAATAGCAAGGCGACCTAGCGAAACATCTAAGGACTTTAATATTACCAGAAGTCGTAGGTCTATAGACAATGAGGTTTACGAACCTAATACAGTAGACACCATTCTCGAAGAAAACCCTAGTATCGGACATTTACGATTCAAAACCGAACCTGTAAATGAAATGGAAAACAAAAACATTCAGGATAAAATTGATGAACTTATCAAAGAAACTGAAGCGTTTCTTGAGGCTTATGAAAAAACCAAAGAATCTATAGATCATAAAAGAGTAAAACGTCGTGCCCAACATTGGAATCACAATAAGCACAAACATAAAACCGATCCATTTGTAAATAGCAACGAATCATCATTAGAGTGTAAAATAGAAAAAGATGGAACTGTGAATTGTTCTCAAGTTATATATAATGACTTGAAAGCTTGGCAAACAAATAGGTTGAGTTTGGAAGATCAAATAAGACAATTGCGTACAAAACTTGAAGATTTAAAAGAAATCAAGCGACACTTGAAAATTACTAAACCCGTAACTGAAACGCAGACAGTGCATCCTACGTACGCCGCCAACAACCATCTGCACAATAGAACCATTACTAATGAGCATAATAGCTCTAAAGATCATTATAGAAAGACACGCTTGCACCGACTGAAAGCGAAGCATAGAAATAGTACGTTGATAGATAAGAAAATTAGACAATCTAACGAATATGTAATACCTACAGTAGCTATAAAAACCAAAGAGGATGTATTTGATATGCAGTTAAAAAATGAAACTAATAATGATTCAACTGTTAATCACTTTAACAAGACCATCGGGTTGGAAGAAGTTAATTTGCTCAATACGGAATTACCAAAGCCTCAGGTGACTACTATAATTATAGATGGAAATTTCAATCAACAAAATAGTATAGAGGAAAATAAAAGCACATTACAAAGTATTATTTCCTCAGCTGCTACCATTCCTACGATTACTGAAACACCAAAACAATTTGAAGTATCATCTGCAAAAATAAACGGTATTCCTGGAGAAGATAGGAATGCGACAAGTGAAGATAGATTTTATTCACAAAGTGCTCGGTATTATAATTCCGCCATTGATAAACTTATAGAAAAATCTACAGAAAAGTTGAAAACTGAGACAACTACCACGGCGAAACCAACCACAGTGAATTATAGCACACTTGGGCCTTTAAATTTAGGCCCTGCGAGGCTGGATGCATCTGAATATGAACAAAGGAATCCAAACAAAGGCTCATCTAAAAACATAGGAGTTTTTGATAAACCAGTTGATGTGTTCCAAAGAAGACTTCATCCGTTGTTTATTGAAAACGAAGACAAACATGTTTGTTACTGTGAGGAAAATAGGTAAACATCACTATCGATTTTAGTCATGTAGTTTGAAATCTATGTTATATTCATAAATTTTATTTGTGCTAATAGGAAGTCGCGAGGACCCGGACATAGTTACTTAGAAGCTGCACAGAGAGCCAGAGAGGAACAAAGAAAGCGGAAAGCGCAGCTATTACAAAAGAAACTGAGAAAAGCTCGAAAAAGGGTATGTTGCTTATTACTATTTAAATCTTACAATTTCCAGGTCACACTTTCAGCTCCACTTTCCTTTTATAATAATACTAGATGACCCGGTGAACTTCGTATCACCTACATAATATATTTGTGTAAAATGTGGTCAAAACTTCATACAAATGTTTTATTTACATTAAATGCAATTAAGTGAGGTACTGCGCCATTGCACGTGAGGTAGCCCGTCGCACATTTAATTGACTTCGACGACCTAAGTCAGGTCGTCTCCCACCTCCCTCCGGTTGGACAGTCCTGTCCCCGTCCCGTCCCCGTCCTATCCCCGTCCTGTCCGCGTCCCGTCCCCGTCCTATCCCCGTCCCGTCCCGTCCCCGTCCCGTCCCCGTCCTGTCCCCGTCTTGTCCTGTCCCTGTCCTGTCCTGTCTCACTGTCCTGTCTCACTGTCCTGTCTCACTGTCCTGTCTCTCTGTCATGTCTCTCTGTCCTGTCTCACTGTCCTGTCTCACTGTCCTGTCTCACTGGCCTGTCTCACTGTCCTGTCTCACTGTCCTGTCTCACTGTCCTGTCTCACTGTCCTGTCTCTCTGTCATGTCTCTCTGTCCTGTCTCACTGTCCTGTCTCACTGTCCTGCCTCACTGTCCTGTCTCACTATCCTGTCTCACTGGCCTGTCTCAATGTCCTGTCTCACTGTCCTGTCTCACTGTCCTGTCTCACTGTCCTGTCTCACTGTCCGGTCTCACTGTCCTGTCTCACTGTCCTGTCTCACTGTCCTGTCTCACTGTCCTGTCTCACTGTCCTGTCTCACTGTCCTGTCTCACTGTCCTGTCTCACTGTCCTGTCTCACTGTCCTGTCTCACTGTCCTGTCTCACTGTCCTGTCTCACTGTCCTGTCTCACTGTCCTGTCTCACTGTCCTGACTCACTGTCCTGTCTCACTGTCCTGTCTCACTGTCCTGTCTCTCTGTCATGTCTCTCGGTCCTGTCTCACTGTCCTGTCTCACTGTCCTGTCTCACTGTCCTGTCTCACTGTCCTGTCTCACTGTCCTGTCTCACTTTCCTGTCTCACTGTCCTGTCTCACTGTCCTGTCCCTGTCCTGTCCCTGTCCAGTCTAGACGCTATACGACCCGTCATCACGGCAAGCTTCGCAACGACAACCATCCGGTTTATACCTGCGCTTATAGTACCCAGGAACAGTTTGTACTGGAAAATGAACATTCCAAAATCAACAACTACTAATAAATTAAAAATTAATTATAAAAACATTGTCCAGCGGACAAAATTGTGAATCTAAACCATTCTCAGATCCCCTTGAACACACACAAAAAATTTCATCAAAATCGGTCCAGTCGTTTAAGAGAAGTTCAGTGACATACACACTCACAGAAGAATTATATATATAAAGATTTTAACAAGTATAAATTAAGTCGACGCTTATTTGTATAATAAAATTGACGAGACGAGACGGGACTGTGTGTGACTGTTGGGTGTATTTATTTTGTTGTTTATTTCAGGCTGAATTAGAAAAGTTGTGTGAATCAGAGCGTATGAATTGTTATCGTCATGATAACGACCACTGGCGCACTGCTCCGTTCTGGACTGCTGGACCTTTCTGCTTCTGCATGAGTACTTCTAACAACACATATAACTGTGTAAGGACTATTAATGCGACACACAATTTGCTCTACTGTGAATTTATCACTGGACTGGTCACTTATTACAATTTACGTATCGGTATGTTCATTCCACACATTACAAGATTATTTGTTGCCAAGTGAATTGATTCAAATTATTAATTACAATCTCTCTGATCCATAGATCCATTTGAAACGCAAAATCGTGTTAAATATTTGACGGCGTCAGAAAAAGAATATTTCCACAATCAACTTCACCAGCTACTTGGATGTAGAGGCCCGTCTTGTCGGCGATTCTCACATTCTAATTTACACGGTTGGTATCTATTTCAAATTAGAGAACACTGGAGGTACTTCAATTTGCGCAAATTATTCGTTCTAATCGTAATTCTACGTTACATTCTAGGAAGTAGTGAGGAAACGTTTCGACGTTTAGACGATAGACGTTTCGACGATGACCATGTGTTCAGAGGCGAGCCCGTTGGATACAATGAGAGGTAAATTATGAAAGAAAGAAATTGATTGTACACTGCATCGTGATATAATATCGACAATTTAATAGAATTGGAATTAAAATCAATGTAACAAAAAGAAAATGTCTACATCCAAATAAAAAAAACTAATATTTAAATATTAAACGAATTTAAATGTATTTTATCACGGTTATCGGAGCCGCGACACTGGTCTTTAATGAGCCCATTACATTGATTAATTGTCCATATTTCCCATTTTTAAAGGAATTCCAATAACCGTTATTTTATTTTAGAGCATGGCGATGGAACAGCTACGGTCGTCGATACGCGAGGGCGAGAGAATTGCATCGAAGGCGGCACATGATGTCATATTAAAATATCATATGAATTATTTTGGAAAACATCAGAAGAGACGCTCATGTTGCGATTGGCAATTTTTCAAGATTGTTCCCTCCGAAGTAGACGTTTCTTTATTGAGAAATCAGCGATGCTAAGTGAATCAGCGGATTATAATTCTGCCATTATCCATTGCTGTAAGCTTAAAGGCATCGACGGAAGAAGATTGTAGGTATTTATTGTACGAGGAAATGGCGAAATTAATTTAATGTGGTTTACCAGTTGGTAGAAATATTGACCGTTTGAGATTGTGAAAATAAACTAGCAAACAAGATCGGGTGGTAGTACAACAATCATTTAAGGCGTGTATGCTTTTGTTTTACTTCACTTATGATTACCGGCACGAGTCGTGATTACAGATGTACAGTGTTTGACAGTCTAAAAACGAATGTCGACTGACCATACAGTCGCTAGAGGCGTCGCGTCGGCGCCCCACGCGATTTCATTCAGCCAATCAGACTATACGTAAACTGCTCGGTAAGGGACGTTATACTCACGACTCGTGCCGGTACCTGTATCCGCTCGAAGCGGCAACTATACATATTTTACCTATGGAATGACAAATTTGAAACTATGCATCGAATGTTGCAGGGCTTCCGATAGGGATTTAACTAGATACATGTAAATTTTATTTTTCTTCTGACATTTGTGCTCTATAAAATGGGCCTAATTTTTTCAATTATGACACAGTAAAATAGTCTGTATTTTGTCATATGAACTTGGCTTTGTTGTTTTTTGAGTATGTTTAAATAATATAAGTGAGCAGTATGTTCATCTATAGTCATCTGTAATCTGTAGATCTTTTAGCTTTAATGGATATTCTAAATATTGTAAAATGGTTGAGTATATTTAGCTAGCAATATACTCGAAGGTTGACTGTAGATGCAATGGATGTATCAGTATGTATGTAGTACTTTCACTATTTATCTCGTAGACTTCAATAAAGTGATATTAAGCTGTTGCCATTGTGATGATAATGTGTATTGATTGTAATAAGAAACTCTTTCAAAGTTTTTAATTGTGTTTTATTCAGTCTTCCCTAGATATTGGTATGAAAACCTAAAAAAAAGTAAGATCTTACGAATGGCAGTGTGACCTTGGCAGGATGGTTTTTATTTTCCCGGCTATTTCGTATTCGTAAAAAAATATTACGTTCCCGCAAATTCTCATTTCTCAGATATATTGAAAATTGAATTTTATATGATGGTGTCAATAATCATAATTGAATAATTCTTAGCATAAAGTTCAATATAAATAAAGCAAAACTATATTCAAACTATTTACTAAAATGCATAAGCCTAGACATTAATATCTAAAACACTATCAAGATCATTTTCATCACACAAAGAAAATAAGTTACTTGAATTTGTAATGCAGTGCGGGGAATATTCAAAATCTTGAGAAGAGTGACACTTAGGTTGCTCATGTCTGCACTCAGTATTGTCCACAAAGTCATTCCATTTTGAATTTTGTTTATGTGTCTCCCCAACTAATGTAATATGATCATTTTTATACTTTTCCTTATCAGTATCATAAACTCTATTCCTTACATTCGAAGTTAGAGTATTTAATTTATGATATTTTTTTGCATTTATACTGGTTGTTAAAGAGCTACTTGTATTTGATTCAACATTTTGATTAGACAAATCTGAATTGGATATGTCATCTGTTTGGTTATCCATATTTTCTGAATTATATTCTCTCCATTTTGATTTTGTTTTAGTAGTAGGAGGAACAAATCTCTTAATTTGTTTTCTATGTGTTGTATATGCGTCATTAGAGACAGAAATGACTAAGGACTCATTAGTGACATCATTTTCACCAAAGACTTCCTCAGACTGTTTATTCAGAACTACTATATTATTATTTCTTTTATTATTGTTATTTAACTTTTTTCGTTTATTGGGTAATTCTAAAACCACTTCTTTACCAAACAATGTTGTATTTTTTTCATCTACTGTAGGTATATATGTTTCTTCAGTTTTCTCTACATAGTCAGACCATTTACTTTCTCTTTTTGTAATTATATCTTCAACAATATTATTTGTTATGCTATTATTTTCACTTTGTTCAAGGTCATCATCATCACTACATTCAGAATCTATATTTTGCTCAGTTTTTTCACCTCTCATTTCATTTAATTTTTGCACATGGAGTCTGCATTCCTTTCCTGTTCCTATTCCATAATGCCTCTTAACTGATTGTTTCTCACCACACAGTTTGCATTCCCATTTGTTTGATTTTTTTCTTGATGCACCTAGAAATCAAGAATACTCATACTATTTGTTGTTAGTAAATTATGGTGTACATCATGGGAATAAGTCAGGCAGGTCATATGTGGGTAAGTGTGTCCCAGTTGCACCTCTGTTGTACTCCTTCAGGGATACAGTTAAGTGACATTTATGTAAATTGTAAGTATTTAAAAGTTAACCAAAATAGGACCAAGTCTGGCATAGACTTTTGGTCTGTAATAAAATCTGTTGATTCAAAACTGCATTACAAGCTTAAATGTGTAGAAATACACACTGGAATTGAGTTAAAACATAGTTGAAAGGACTTTTATATTTTTCAGTGGTTTGTGATAATTAATCATCCCCTTAGATATATTTTTAAAACATGTTGAAACAATTTCCATATAATCAGTTAAGTTCCAATAAAATTTATTCTATTTTCAACTTTTCAAGAATGCAAATAATAATATTACATCTTTCGATAAGATATAATTTATTGTAAAATACCATCTTGGAATAATAATAATGTTATTTTAGAGCCAATTATTATCATTCCCCAAACAGCGCATCCTTTAATTCCTTATCCAATAATGTACATAGTTAAAAATTACCTTTTTGAGTTATGCTGTGTTAGAACTTGAGCATCATCAAAGATGATATATTAGGTAGGAATTACTAGTAGGAAAGTTTTTTTTAACTTTAAATGATATCTATTATATAAAATTCTCGTGTCGCGGTGTTTGTGGTTAAACTCCTCCGAAACGGCTTGACTGATTCTCATGAAATTTTGTGTACATATTGGGTATGTCTGAGAATCAGACAACATCTATTTTTCATCCCCCTAAATGTTAAGGGTAGTCCACCCCAAAATTATTTTTTTTTAATTTTTATGATACAGCATTAAAAAATACATACAACCCTAAATTTTCAACCCTCTACGATCAACCCCTATTTTTTAATTGCCATTTTAGTAATCTTTTATCCCGGAAAAAGCAGATAACGCGGGCGGAGCCGCGAGGGACAGCTAGTGATCCTATAAAAAAATCATAACTAGCCTTATTATAAATATTTTAAAATTATGAAGACTTATGTACTTACTTGAAATGCCAAACATTTATAACATCTTAACACTTGAAAAACTTGTGGCATTATGACCAGTTTTTTTTGGCTTCTATACCTATTTCTGTTTACTGAAAAAATTTAATTTGGAAGAAAAGGTTTGTATTAGTGATCCAACAGGTATCAATATTTTAGTGTCATCATCATCATCAGCCACAGGACGTCCACTGCTGAACATAGGCCTCCCCAAAGATTTCCAGACCGACCTGTTGGAAGCGGCCTGCATTTTAGTGTATAAGTCGATAATTAACACGTATTGTAGGTAGTGGCCACTAATGGCAGTTCCCAATATTCTGTTTACCGAGGGATTTGCTTACCGGCAGTACATTTTTGACAAATTTTTTATGGAATATCTGTCGAAAACACTATTTGTAGTAGGAAAATCTATCTGTAAATGTAAAGAACGGCCTTAAAAAGCTAGTTGACTGTCTTAGCATAAAGTCTTCCTCAATCAAATTAAACCAAACCAAAATCTTAATAAAGAAAAATAAATTAGTGCTATATGTATGTAAGTTTCTGTACCTACCTACTCTCGTCGACTGTTCACTATACTTTAATATTGTGTAGAGATACCTATATATCATTGAATTTTAAAGAGGTGCCTATATACGTTTCAATTTGAACTTTCATAAATTGAACTAAAATAATTTTCTTTGAGCCGGCTATTTGTTTTTCGCAATCTTAATAATATAAATGACATATTTTGACATGAAGTGTATGTTATGACACTTAGGTAGGATTGTTTTTTTTTTTTTTATTCAATAGGTAGGATTGTGATTTGTGACTGACTGACACTGACAGTGAATCAGGGTCTCTAGATTAAGTTTTCGAAAATCCTCCATAACAGACAAAAAACCCCAAAATTATACTATTTTGGGAACTTATTCCCAAATATTTCAAACCTTGACTCACCTTCTCTACCTATTCCATAAAAATCATTTAAACTTCGTGAGCATCAGTACTTATTTCAAAGTAAGCAACATTTCTATAAATCGTCTGGTATTGTGGACGTTTCATGGGTGGTGGGATCACTTACAACTGGGTGCCGTTTGCCAGCCTAACCTTAAAAAAAACTGCTCATTGGTGCCACATTTACTTTCTTCATATTTTTTTATCAATCGAATAAATATTTCATAAAAACATAATATATTTCTGGTCAACTACAGACTTGCGTTATAATTTGTTTCGGGTCTGGGTGTTTTCTTCCTGGAAGGGTTAACGTCAGGCAGGCGGCCGGTTGTAAAAACTAAAGGCCAAATCTTTCTATAACATTTGTTAAAAAGCATGTTGCGCCGATCCCACTGCAACTAGGATAAAGTCAGGTGGAATAAGAAGATTCTTGTCCACATATACAAGTACTTCAAACGCATACATTTCGATCACCATCGATATACATCGGTCGATTTCCAGGTTTTGCCGGAATTTTCAAGAGAGATGACTCAATACAATAGGCGCCAACTGCCAAATGCAAGCGTAAACAATAGGTAACCCAGAGTTATCACCTAAATTTATTCCTTTTTGCCAAATTCTGCGACACCATTCAAAATAAAATTTTGTTTTTTATTTCAAAGTATTTCTGACCATGTCATTAGTAAGACAGAGTTGTAATAATTTCCTCATTTTCGTACACACATTCTTTTTTTAGACCTTAATGTTAATACACTTTGCCATTTTACATCTGTACCCATTCAAACCATTTATTCCGAATTTAGATCATTAATATCACTTTTACATGTCAATATTTCTTTAAACTAGATTATATTTTCATTTTCATCGGCATTTCGAGGCTAGCCATGAGAAGCCATTGAAGTAAAATTGTCATTTCTAAGATTTTTTTATCAGGTAAGTTGTTATCTCATTATGTTACTTCGACTACGGTCATTAAAAGCGTTTTGACTGAATTAATTACTTTAATCTGGTCTTTTTAATGTCATTGTGGACACAGATCACTCTACACTCCAATTATCTATCAAAGGCTCCAATAATATAACAAAACATGGTAAAGAAATTTAGTGCTTATTTAATAAAAATTATCTCTTATTTAAAATATAATTTATATTCTTCATTAACAGTAAAACATATCCTACCCCGATATCCGACCCCTCAAAATATATGATGATTCTGGACTATTCCATAGTAAAAATATGGAAAAATAATAATAATAAATAGATTTAGTGCATTTGCCGAGTGTATTTTGATGATGCTATGTATGTATGTGTACATTAGTTGATACTGATTTCTATATAAGTTTCTTTTACTTTTGTACTGACTTGTCATAAGCGCTATTTCAATTGCCTACATGATTAATAAACGATTTGATTTTGATTTTTGATTTTGAGTATGTACCGTTAAATTTTAAAAGTAAATAACCCCGCGCTCCGCGCATCAGTCTCCCAAT
This sequence comes from Amorpha juglandis, assembly GCA_949126905.1. Lineage (NCBI taxonomy): Eukaryota > Metazoa > Arthropoda > Insecta > Lepidoptera > Sphingidae > Amorpha > Amorpha juglandis. Next base: position 7,101,995 of record OX421368.1, read on the forward strand.
TCCCCGCCATTCAGGAATTTCCTTGACAATTGGCAGTACTGGCTACGTCATACAAATTTATAATGGCAGCTGATCTTATTCGTTCAAAAATCGATTATTTTCTAATGTAAGTAATTTATGACTGTTTTTTACCAATAAAACATCGTGACAAAATAATAATATAATAATTATTAGTGTAGCTGGAATCTAGCTGATAGATCCGTTGTATAACTCATATGCTATAGTCGGTCTGTGTTGGTGTTCTACCCACCACCGTTCTATTTCTGCTGCCAAGCAGTTAATATAGGCATCGTTATAAGTGAGTGTTGTGTTCCGGCCTTATGCATACCCATTTAAACCAGTGAGATTCCTAGGCATTAGATGTGTATGTCATTGTGTGGAGGGTCACAAGCGCAGTCCAAAATCTTGCGCCGAGCTAGTCAACTGAAAATAAACCGACCCAAAAGAGAAGCTAAGAAAATGTAATTTTTGATTTTTAGTGTAATATGTAAATTTTTGAGTGGTTTTTTTTAGGTTAAATTGCAAGAAAAAACTTGCGATCAACTATAAGCTAGCTCGACCAAATAGTTTTTCCATTACGCAGAACTAAAATAAATGGGCAATGCTCATTGGTTGAGGTTGTGATGGATAGGATTTTTGAATATCATGCGTTCTAAAGAACAGTAGCCATCACTTATGTATAAATAAAAAATAAATATAATATATGATACGAAGATTCATAAGTAAAATTTTATTCTGAGCCACATTCATCACAGTTTTCGTATCTATGTCAACAACATTGGCACATATTGTTTTTAGATAGTTTAAATTATTACATTATACATATACATATCAACACAAGTTGTAGATGTAGAGTACATATTGTATCTGACAGGGCCACAGGACAGGATTATATAATACTTACTTAGATATATTTGTAATAAGGGTAACAAGAGCATACACCACTGACTTTTCTAAGTTACGTGTGTATTAATTGTTAATTATCGCTTGCTTTAACGGTGAAGGAAACATCGTGAGGAAACCTGCTTACCTGAGAACTCAATAAGATTTTCGAAGGTATTGTGAAGTCTGCCAACCCGCATTAGGCCAGCGTGGTGGACTAAGGCTGCGGTTAGACGATGTGAAAAATTTCTTCGTACTAACTGTTCAGTCATAGCAAATGTATGTTTTATTAACTAGGATTTAACGTTGAAATTCTTTGTGAGTAACTAACCGCGCGGCGACCGCGTTTACACGACCGCGCAGTCACCGCGTGGTTGAAGCGTTGCGAAGAATTAAACATTATGGCTTAGTCAATAGAGTTTACATTAGTTTTTCGAGTGATTCGAGCGAGGCGCCCGCGCGGCCGCAACGCGGTGGGATTCCGTGTCATATAAACGCGCCCTAAGGCCTAATCCCTCTCATTCAGTAGAGGAGGCCCGTGCCCAGTAGTGGGACGTATACAGTACAGGGCTAGTAAAAAAAAAATGCATCTGAATAAAATCCTCTAAATGATAATTCATTATCGACATAATGAATAACTTCTTGACCCTTTGCAAATAACTTAAGGAAACTTAATTCGCATTCGTTTTTCTGCATATTCTTACCCAGTCTCACCTCTCGTACTTATTACATAACTATTATCACACCTACAACATTCAGAGGACAGAATTTGTTACGTATTACAATAAGTCTTATCCTATGAAAGAATATTACAATATTTACACACAAAGGAAAACATTTGGCGCACTTAGTAATATATAAGAAAGAAAAAAGAAAGAAAGAAGAGTTAATTTACATTTTGTTGCGATTTATATGGTTTGGCGGATAAAAACCCTCAGTTCATTTTCTGTAAAGTATTTAAAGAGTAGCTGTGTAAATATATGTATAGGTGTGCGATAAGGGTAATCAGTTCTATAACAAAATGTCTATTTTAATTAATTTCTACCGATTGATTATAAGTTAAAAAGGATAACGCATACATTAATGCAGTCGGCACTTATTAATTGTTCACGTGAAGTACCTCATATGTATATAGTACCACAACTGAAATTATGCGCTTCAGCAACTTTCGTCTAATTCGGAAATACGAACGAATAATGTATTATAGTCTTGTTAGAACATTAGCTTAATTAAATATACATTTTTTTTCTCTTGAGACCCTGTCTAGGCTCGAAGGGCCGAAAATTGATTGCATATTTGCATTAATTAGTGAAAGGAAGATTACCGAAGCGTATAAATTTAGTTGTAATAGGTACTGTGCCTATAGTTTTCTATTATGTGTAAACAGAATATAAGACGTGACATATACATACATCGACTTTTTCATATTTAGGTAAATAGATAAATAAGTTTTACATACAGTAAACTTTGGACAAATTTTGGCACCTTAATTCCTATACTTCTTGGCACGTTCTATTTACAGTTGGCACAAAATCACCACATATACTAGACCGTCCATTTAGGCCATATCCCATTTAAATATTCATAAAAATAGCTATGAGGGTAGGACATTAATGCTATGCACTCATAGGCATAATTCAAACTCAGCAGCAGACCGCAGACCGCGGTCGGCGGTCGTATTTATTCCGTCTACGGTGGTTAAAATAGCGCTTTCAGCCGCTTGGAATGTATCGGGTTGGAAGTGTTTTTGTATACCGGTTGGCGATACCACTGACGCACGCTCGACTATAACAACAGGCGATGTTAGCGCTAGCTATCTTCCGTATTAATTTTATTAAAATACCTACAAACCAGTAACGACGCTGTAGTCTTGTTCGACAGTGCCTTGCAGTCTGCGGTCGGCCTTCGAGCTTGAAATCATACCATAAAAAGGTAATACTGCAAAAAGTGCACATCCATAACATATAAAATAATTTCAATTTTGACCCCACTGTGTTGACGCTGCAAACTGATTTAACGTCCTACCCAAAAGGAACTCTTCACGCAGTGTCTGTACCTACATATCAGACAACAGATTTAATATTATTTCTGTGAATCATACAGCCACAACTTTGGGGCTACGTATTCATCACAGTGGTTCGTCGACTGTAGCCTCTTCGGGTCGGACCTGACGAGCCTTGAGCTTCGCATTCTCTACGCACTCTATCTATGATATCAGCAACTAGTTTCTCTTCGCGAGAACGCTTTTCCCAATCTGCATTGTTGCCTATGTTGTTGTCTGCTGAAAATTAACCATGAGTTATTTTCAGTTAATTACAAGAGCTGTTAAAGAACTCTTCACTTGTGAAGGCTCTCTCAAAGAGCCATCGATTAGTAAACAATCGTGTGTTGTTTTAAGAATCATTTATTAAGAATAAAGTTTATTCAAATATTCTATAATTTTTTACTTGAATACCCGACAATTCTCCATAAGAATTTCCAAGGTATGTCACGTTCTTCTGCCATTATAGGTGTACATCAGCGGTGGATATCGCTTACCATCAGGTAACTAACTGGCTTGTTTGTCAACAATAAAAAAATAATCTGCCATATTACGATCTGATACAACCATTTACCTTTATTACGAAAAGTCTTCTTAGATTCGGTAGCTTTAGTAGCAGTTTGTTTAACATAAGTTGTTTGATAGTTTAGTACGCTTGTCTTCGGTATGGACATCTCTGGATCTAGTTCTTCTTTTATAACGGGCGAGCACTGCGTATCTATATGCTTTTCCCTAGACATTGCTTCTACTTGGCTATTCGTCAACACGGGACTGGCATCTGCTAAAATTTCACTATGTCTGCTAGCTATGTGGCCTATATACCCTGAAATAAATTCACGTTTCGTGTTACTACAATCGTTTATGATAATAGAAGTCAAATTTACGATTGTGGACCAGGCATGTAGGTAGTTATCGGCAGACACCACAACCACGTGTAATGGGGAGGTGTAAATAATTAACCGTACAGTGGTATTGATGATGAACGAAGAATATAAATCATCAAGACAGACTTCTAATGGTCGCATCAAGCAATAGACGCTGGTGTCAGTGACGCTCTCGTCAGTCAACATCATTCGAAATTTGAATTTGAAAATAGCTTGACTGATAGTAATGCCGGGCATTAGTGATACTACTACTATCGGAAGATTACCGGTACCTTTAGATTGCAAAAAGTTTAAGTTGCTACAGTTCAGTATAATAAAAGATATAATTTTTAGCATTCATATGTAGAGTGATTTTGAATTGTACTAAGCATAACCTTTAATATTGTTGTTCTCTATGATATATTTTAGAATAAACACTTTACCTTTTCTGCTCTTAAAGTAGACAAGACACTGTTCACACTGGAATAAAGGCGCTGGGTTAAGGGGTTGTATCACATGCTGTTTGTATTTATGCCTGTACCAGTGCGTGCGGCTCTGCAATATTTCCCCACATAATTTACAAATAACACTACCATCATTTCTCATCATATACTCAAGTAGGTCACTCCTGGCTTTCGGCACTTCTGTTACTATGTCCTGAACTTTATTCTCCGTGATATCGATATTAGGTTTTACTTCGTCCAAAGGTTTGTCTATTATAACATCAACACCTGCTGTTTCTTTGCAAGCTGCATCTCTGTGCTGTGAATCAGTATTGTAGATAGATGGATCTTCGACCGTTGTGGGATTGGATATTACTTCGAGGGTTATTATAGGCATGGCGTTTTCTCCATAGTCTTCGAACGTGTAATGGAAATCTGAAATTTATTGAAATGCATTGTACTTTATACTTACGAGCTGTCTGTCTGTTCAAACTTCAATAAATAAATAGGCTATAAAAATCACTGCTTCGATGGCGCATTTGTATTGCGCACGCGGTACGACTGCTATGCTGAGGTCTCAGGTTCGATCCCGGATCGGGTAAACGTGATATTGGGTTTTTCTATTTAATGAAATGCTCAGTATCAGCTCGGATCTGGAATTGTGCCCAGTATGGCGATAGTCTCGCTCTCACTATCACATCATGGGACGGAGATACGTTCGGCGAAATGTGGATGTACTGGTTACACCTCTGCCTAGCCCTTCGGGGACTAGAGGCGTGAGTGTGTATGTATGCATATGTAAAAATCACATTTTATCCTAGAAACAAGACTCGCGTGAGTGGGAAGCCTCGAGCAAAAGCAAGTAGTATATCCGTTAAAGTTTAATACACCTGCCGATGTCAGTTAATACTGGATACATAGTGTCTTTACTATTATTTTGACTACTTAGTTTACAAAAAATGTTCTGAGAAACGAATCATTATACTAAGTACTTAAACTACTTTCCAATGAATAAAAAGTTTCTATTTTGAAGTGCTAAGGTCTTGTCCTAGATACTTTTGTCTACTACATGAATGGGCCGTTTCAGCCGAGTCATTACCACTGTCACAGAAAACCGACGTGAAGTAGCAGCTTGCGATTTATAAGGTTAAAGATATCCGGAGGCCCAAATCACCTTGCCGTTTCCAATCCCTTTTTTTATGGGAAAAGGGGCAAACGGACAGGAGGCTCACCTGATGGAAAGTGATCACCGCCACCCATGAACATCTGCAACACCTTAATCATCTTTAAGGTCGGCAAAGCGACCATATTTTTTCTGATATCTTGGATGTTCGTGGGACGTTGGAGATCACTTGTTAGCTACTACTCGCCACTACTTTATTCCTTCCTTTTCCTTTCTTCGTTCCTTTTTGCGTCACTAGGTCCATTTATACACAAAAATTTGGAATGAGATGGTGGTGTTTAAAGAAAAGCTGAAATATTTTTCTTCTATTTTATTTTTAGTGTACATATTTTCACAATAATTATTTAATGTTGGTAAGATTCATTCTTTAAATACAACTACTATATCCTTTATTACAATAAAAATAAACTTTTGTATCGTTCCATCAATATACTGTTAAAGCTTTGATGCTTGTCGCGATTAATTAAGGCAGATTAGACCACGCACGCAACGTACGCAACGCATATAGACATTTATCTCTTTTTTTATACATATATCTTCGTTTTATTGAGTATTTCACCATTGACAAGTATACTAATATTTATTGGTGGTAGGATATTCATATCCGCTTGGATAGCTACCACCGTACACATGGTTTTAAAACCTGCCATATTGTCCCACATAATAGTGTGATACATACAAATATCGGTGTGCCCGTTTTCAAGGTTCTGTAGGACTTTTCTTCCAGTACCTACGATGCTTTATGGACGAACGAACCGATCCTAACAAAGTCCCCCCCTATTCACTTAATTTAATGTTTCCTTACACTGTTCATCAACGTTGATTTTTATTGTAAAAATTCACACCACGTGAAACTCAAAATTCAAACTCTCCTTTAAACTAGTTTAGGAAAAAAATAAAAATGCGGTCGAAGAATTGCCGCCAAAAACTCCCACTTGATTTTATAATTAGAATTGTATGCACGGTAGGATACGATACGTATGTTTACTAATCCTTAGGTTTTTATCTTTATTACTATATTCAGATGCGTAATGCGTTACATACGTTGCGCGCGTGGAACAAATATGTCTCAAGTATTACACGATTGTCATATTTATGATTAGAAATCGGATTGTTTTAAAGATTTTCTTGCGTCCTTTCACTTAGGGATATCTGGTCATCCATAAAACAAAAAGTATATAGTCTGAACTTATAACTGGGTTTACATCAAGTAGTTACTAGGGTTACCCATAAAAACCCAGTTTAAGATTTATCTACGTTTTATAATAAGGTTGTGTGTGTGCATTATGTTTATAAAATACGTATATTTTAATTGTATTATAATGAAATTCGACGTTTTAATAAAACGTATTTAGTAATGTATTATTTTTGGCCTTGAAGCATATTTACACGATGATTTTGATTTTCTACATAATATGTTACTTATTTTATATATGAATAAACTGTTGCAAATTCTTTACGTACAATCCGATCCCTATCGACTGAACAATAATTATACTGTAGTATTAATTTTGTTAACCGATATAGACTATAGATTAACCAACGAAACGCTATATTTAAGGGTAGTAATCCGTTTTAAACAAATTAGTATGGCCCGTATAATACGAATAAAGAAATGTTATATTAGTTGTGCAATAAAAACTTCTATATTATATTCTCTTAAAACAAAATGGTTGGGTTAAGAACTTTATAATATAGCTATTGGCCATAAATAAAAATAAAATCATTTATTTGTAAAGTTTCCCTTAAGACTACAGTCTAAAGGTTTAAAAAAACTATTTTTAAACATTTTATGAAGAACAGAAAATCGGAAGTAGGCTGTATAACATGCTCCACGAAAGAGCAAAGGATTCATTTCAATAGAATATGAAAACAGAACTTGCATAAAAAGATTGCACTTGAAACAAATATAAACTTTGTAAAATATTGAATATTATTTTGTAATGTAAGACTCATTTAGATTAAATGTTTGTCAGTACGACATCGGTAAGAATATAACAGAAAATCGTCATTAGCCGTATACTGAATGAGCGAATAACCTCGCGAAGCCACCTCGCGAGGCAAATGGTATGTCGGTCAGGACGTGCGTCGCCCGAGGCAAATGCGTTCGCTGCCTCGCTCAAGCATGCTTCGCACTGAGTCGAGCGTTGTCAGTTTTTGGCGATGCTCAAAGGCGACTTAGCACGAATGGGTCGCGCACTCAAGGTTGTGTTTTGCTTTGCTTGCTCACTAGAGATCATGATGGATCACGAGCGTCACTAAAAATACGCTGACAAGTTGGCTCGGCATGGCCGCGCGCGGCGGTCTCATGCGATAGTTTTTTAACCCAAGACAGCCTTGCGCGGCAAACGTCTGAGACAGCCTCGCGAGGCTGCGGGACAGTTAGCACGCGGTTATTGCGGCTATGCGATGCAGCCTCGTAAATATGAGATTTCTGTTATATAATTATTCTGTTATATTTCTGTACCTCAATCTAAATAAAGCTTAGTATACTTTATTAAAATAATATTGCCTCAGACAGTCAAAATGCTGTGCAAATAGTATCTTGAGTTTTAGTATCGACAAACATGGAAAATATATGGAATTTTAATGAATTTTATACCCTAACGGAAAACTATTCTGTGCAGTATAATATTAGACAAATACTTATTTGTTAGAAATAAAAACAAGATAATTAATATATCGCCAAATTTTTACATTTTGCGCTCTATGCCTGTGTAATACTCTAGCTATGCGTTTAAAAAAATCTATATTTTCAAAATGTCTCATATATTTACGCTGCCTTGCAGCATATGTATAGAAAAGAAAAGTAAGAATTATAATAACTCAACAATGAACATGACCGCCAACTTAGTTAGCACTAATATCACAAAATAAAATACTACAAAAAAGATAAAAAAAAGAAATAAATCACCGTTTGATACTTGAAAAATAAACAGTGTGTAAAACGGCCACCCAACAGAAAGAATTTGAAGATAGATAAAAAAAGAAAAATAATCTATGGGTTTATTTTTAATACACCTACCTAACATGTTACCAAGATTGCTTGTGCGATTGACTGGCGCTGATGTATCTACTTAATTAAAATCACACTGTAAATTGTTAATACCTTGTTGGCGACTATTAAACTAAGTGAAGTAATACATCGTATGATTATATACAAGAACGTAAACTAACAAAATCTTAATTAAACTTAACGTAAAGTATCTAGAAATTGTGCGTTAAATTTAAAAATACAAAAACGCAATTTTAAAAATCCAATAATCTTTTAAGTAGATATAAACGTAAAACTATACTATATTTTAGTGTTTAATCTTCTTACATATATTGCTCTTACATATAATCTTCCCAAACAAGAACTTAACATTAAAATGGACATTAGTAACAATCCTGAACGTGAACTTAAAGTAGATGTTGCGGTGTTGTTAGAGGCATCCGTAGACATCATCAATCATTGAATCTCAGTGACGGCTTCCTCTTCAACACTGTAACACACTGTTATAATAACATTATAACAAAATATTATTTTCCTTATCAATGGAAGAACTGCTGATTTTGTTTTCCGTCCTAGATCTGCTAGGACGGTTTTGTATCTACTAACATTATCCTAAAATCGTAAAGACGTTTCAAGAACTGAATTATACATTTTACAAAAAAATATTAGAATGTGCTATGGCACTATTAAAATATGCAAACATATCTATAATGTTCGAACTATATTTCTCTTGGCTACAATAAAGATTCAAAAAGGTACACATCGTACATAACAGTAGGCTCACTAATAATTATATATGTATTCATTAAACTACTTAAAAGTCTTTAATAAGGATAGAAATATAACATTTACATTTCAACATACTTAGAGGTGATCTAATAAAAATGTATTCTCTACCAAAATAATGATATTGCTTTTATAACAAGCAGTGTGGGACTCGCAACACAACGTGCTATCACGACTGATGCCGGCATAGTTTCGAATCGTGTCTGATATGCTACGGTAATGACATTATTATTGTAAATACAGTCTTTGGTCGGTGTCATGCGATGCATCGAAAAACTACAAGTATGGGCACTTTTAGAAAAATCTACATGAAATCTTTAACTGGAAGGCACATCTCAGACTTTTACAGCACCCGTTAATGCTAATTCAGTATAAAAGTTAAATTTTAAACGCAGCAACTGGCCTCATCTATTATAGTGTATAATTATTATTGTCTAATATTTGCACAACCATAATTTTTAACAAGTTAACGTAATGAGCGTTATCAATGTAACGAACGATCGATATTAAATGCATAACAGTATCATTGGAAATATTCACAATAGCCACGTACAATATAAAACGGCCACTAAAATGTTTACTCCAAAAAATAGAATACTAGTATATCGCATTCCATATCAAACCTAAATGTAAGTATGAAAAAACGTTAACATTAGACAGTAAAGACACTTCAATTTGCACATAACGAGAGTCTCCTATATATAAAAAGTGGAATTAACAATCAAGAGCCAATTTTAGTAACAGTTACTCAAACTTGTGCTGGGTCAGGCGACGAGTGCGTGGGCGTAGACCCATGCGGGGATACAGAGCCCATCGCCTCCAGTTTGATGCCCGGTGGAAGCTGACCTTCCATTCCGGGAATCATAAAAAACGTATTCGGTGCGTACACACAATCCTTGGGCACGTAACAGTCGTGCGTCGTTTTCATGTGGTTCTTCATTTTATCAGGTCGGGAAAACTCTTTGCAGCAGACGGGACATGGGAATACTTTTCTTTGTTGGCCTTCGTGGTACAGGAAGGCATGCCTTTGGAATGAATACTTATTTTTGAATGTTTTCTGGATATTCTCCTTAGCACATTCGGTGCATTGATACACGCCCTCGTTAACTGAGGCGTATCTGAAAAGATTTAGTCCTCTCACGGACATCTCGGTCAGCTGTTCCGCGGGGTCGTTAGAGGCAGAGTTGGCTCTCCGCCTCACCCGCCTTCTGACAGATGGCCTTTGCATTTGATTACCTCCTGTCAAAGTGTTATTGTTTATTGAATCATTCTGGTATTCACTAGATGTAGACGCTTGTGTCGCTGGGTTGATACGGATTTTCCCTTGACCGTCATGTGAAGGCGATAGAGCGTATTTGGTATCTTTGTTTTCTGAATCGGGAGTGCCGCGTCCTGCAATAGCAATGAAAAGATTAAGCATTTTTTAATCAGCTACTTGATATTTGGAGCAAGTTTATATGATGAACTTTTCGAATTCAATGCCAAAATCCAGTATTATCCTTCCAGAAAATAGTGAACATTTTATTACGCCTCAAAATATTAACAATAAACATCAGTATAATGAGCGCTAATATTGTATTTTTTTATATATTGTATAATCCATTGACGTGTGAATAATAATAGGTCACAACTCTTTATTGATAGCAAAAGATTAGGGCATTGTCGACATACTTTTCGTCTAAAAAAGGTGTACAGTGAATACAAGCATTACATTTAATTCTACACATTTGACCACGTCTCAAGCTTACTTAGAATATTTTTGTGAAACTACAAATAAAATTATACAAAGAACTGAGGTAATAAAATAAAAACAAGCAAAGAAAATATATTAACTTTTATTTGTTCAAATTTAATGACGAAATTTATTACACCATGATTAAAAATGAAAACCACGAATGACAATGTAGTACATGGACGAATTTTCGATAGATTACGTAAAATAAAGTACATTTTGTACTTAGGACATTATTGCACAGGCACTACTGATATTACGAATGGATGTTTTCGTATTGTTTATGCTTATGAAGAACTCGTCCATGCAATAGAGCCTAAAAATAAAACAATTAAAAACTAGAAAATAAGAAATAATATCAATTTGGAACATACGTACTATAAATATATATTAAACAGAAAAATTATCATCAGTCCTATAAATAAAATCTTTTCAGCAAAATAATTTGAAAATTTCATATTACACTACTCGTAGGTAGGTTGTGTTTTGAAATTAATAAGTAATTGAATTAAATTGAAACCACAATAATTTGTAGCAAAATTCAAACTGCTTAATCTAGTTTAATCTAACCATTAATTTATAAATTAATAATAAATTAAAAAATAATAACAAAAAAAGAATAGATTTCACTATGATATAATAGGACTCAAAGTGTTTGTATTTGGAACTGTTTCGGCAAGTTCAGTAGTAGGTACGTAAATATAAAAATAACACTTCAGTTAAACTTAGCGCTTAAGATCACATAAGGTGGGTTTATAGTCGAAAATAATGTTTAAATAATTACCATTGATATTGCATAGATTTCGAAGATTTTAATACAAAACATTGCTGCCATAAATTAAAATATGGACACAAAATAAAACAAGCCGAAAGGTCTTGCGTCGGATTAAATAAAGGAACATGTGATTAGCCTCATCGTTTGGCATTAGAATCGTTTTTAAACAAACGTATTCGTGGATGAAAATAAAATATATCAAAGCAACCATTTGTACTGGACCAACAATACTTTGTTCATTTCAGAGCGTCAATTTGAGCAACATAGAAAGCATTTAAACGTAATCTAGCTCTAACCACACCATCTACAAGACATGAGAGTAGTATCATAGGATAACATACCTGGATCAGTCCTCTCTCCGTGACTAATAAATATCTACAATTCAGAAAATTCACTCCATTGTTAACAACACTATTTTATGTCTATATTAATCATAAATAACTTAACTTTTATCCTATTCTTTACTAATAACCCGTGTTGTTACTTTGCTACTTTAAAAATAAGATGAAACATTTTTGAAATCGTTAGCGTTCATCGTTGCTACAATAATCACTAGTGATGGATCACTGTGACCCGTGGAAGGTCAGCCAATCCTATCACCTCAATTGTTTATAAATACCAAATAAAACGAATGGCAAGACATTCATTTCACATTCAGTTTTGATTAATGTTCAAACTGCATCCCCGATCGGCACTATATTACTATAATTACCATTAACAATAAGTACTACGTTATACAGAAATTAACAGACAAGAAAGATCACAAATAAATATAAATAGAACATTTTCAACATAACATAAATAAAAAGGGGCACAAAATAAAATAAAAGTAACAAATACGAAACAGAACAAGCAACATCAATTGAAAATATATACTATTTTTGATGTAACTTTTATTATTTTTCATTAAAGTTTCTAAAAATAGTAATTAACACCTTATTGTATACCATTGTATTTCATTCATTAACAAATAATGCTATTCTTGTGTAACTTTCAATTCTAAATTCTTCTAAATATTACTCTTTGCATTTACTAAATTGTCTATGTGCAAATAACAAAAAAATATGATTCTGCATAACATTTGGCTAAATTCTATTTAATTCTTGTGATAAATTGAAAGAATATAATTATTGTAAATGTGAATTACAATGTCTGTGAGAGCTGATAAAATTGTTTAATTTTTCACATCGTGTCAGCTGCATCTGTTTGTAAATACAGTACATCTTTAAATAACATATTAATATCTGTCAACACAATCCGATCAATACTATGTTTATAGGCAAACCTCGCCATATATGAAGAAACTATTTCAGTATTATATAATATTATTTTTTGTGTTGAGTATGTCATAAATATTACGATTTCACTGCGAAAAAATACGTGTTTTTCTATTTTATTTTCTAATATTCATTTATCGTTTAAACGAAACGTGATACTAAGATCTAGATAAAATTTGAATTCCGTAAACTGTAATATGGATAAAATATAACAATTATTCATATAGAATATGTTGTAATAAAGTTTATATGTATATATATCTATGTGTATGTGGAAAACCATTTTTTAATAAAACCAAACAATATCCGTTAACACCGAACACCTGTACTGTAGTTTTGTTGAAACTTAGAAGTTTCTTTGTCGGTGATCCACAAACAAGGTTGGCTATTTACAAAAAGGATTTTAAAATAACAATATCAACAAACAATATACATAACTCGTATATTGTGGGGACAATCCATTCTTATGTCGCATCACATGTGACATTCTCTTAATTATAATTTAGCACCAATTAATGATATAATATTAACAAATAATATCTTATTGAGATGATCAATATAAATATAGCTCCATAACATAAAAATAACTTCATCTTATTATTGATTATAACTGTTAAGAATCTCTACTTTTGTGATATATACATAACATAATAAATATATAAATATATTATGAAGTTCCCAGAAAGACGGAGATAAATAAGTAGAAACAAATATAGAACGGGTTAAGCTTAGGCACTGGCTAAATTGACTATCATAATTTAAGTAATTTTGAAATAATAGTAGCCTCACCTTATTTAAGTATAATTTTTTTCTGTTTAAGTACCTATCAATGTCCAAGGTAAATTTCATATAAATTTTATGAAAGAAGGTAGGTACAATAAATTCGTTTTTCATGAATTTTAACAGTCTTAATATTGATTATCAAGACTAAATCGCCTCGAAACTCGAAAGATTTCACGTCACAACGTTAACACAACGTCCGCGAGTTGTCCCAATTTTCAAACATAATGGGAAACATGAGATGATATTCTTAATATAAATTTACAATCATCATATTTAACTACTTGGGCCTAAAAGGTTTCTATACTCCTAACGAAGCTCCTTAAAGTAGATATTGTAAAATTTGAATAATGAAAATAAATAATACACAATATTCTTTGAAATTTCTTAGACGTCTAGTAGTCAATAAATATTTAACTTATTCATATACAAGTAAAGGCACACTAATAGGCAAGCGTTCCCTGGACCTACGTTTATTACATTGGAAAAATTTGGTTGTAAGATTCATAACGTAACGAGTATCTATTGAAGAACAAGGTATATCTCTTAAAACAAAACCACATCGTTTACAATCACTTGAAATGATCATTATTGTTTGGAACTGAATGGTATTAGCTATAGTTATGGAAGACTACATTTGCCTCTAAATTTAACTAAATAATTTATACGTAAGTACCATTTTCTTATGTTATATATTTTTAAGGCATTTCCATTCCTACTAAAATATAATTTACAAATCATCTCATGATTCCAGATATTTATCATTCAAAGCACCTTGCTAAGATCACTACAACAACATCGCTATGTTGTCTCACATCAAATACATATAAACATTGTATATTTTACATATTTTTTTACTTTAAGTAGGTTTCCATTTCTAGTAATATGAAGATCGAGAGATAAAACTGTTTTAAAGCGATGATAGTACTACAAGTCACGGAAGAAGTTCAGGAATTTGACGCGGAAGTTCGCGAAAGTTTTCACCTAAAACAAACCGATATCTACGAATTGATAAATGTAGTAGTATTATAATCTCTTTTGTGTTAACTATTTCAAATATACGTCCTTCATATTGTTTTGGACAAAATCCTTTCAAACATTTATTTAATGTAGTAATAAAGAAATAGATATAATTTTATATCATGATTGGAAAATTATACTATTTTAAATGAACGTGTCTAACGAACATTTTGGGGCTCCGCTTGGCTGTTCAGGAACTGAGTGTACATATATCAACAACGTCTATGCTACATGATCCCGATTGACTCTAAAAGTTTAAAAGCTAACAATTCTATATAAGATTGCTCCATCTATTACAACGTGTGTGTAATTTAAATACGCGTTTGAATAGCATAACATTTACAACCAAACATTTCAACATTGATAAACTATTTTAAATTAATCTTAACAAAATCTACAAAATATAATCATAGCCTGTGTTGAGTTTTACTTCGAAGAAGTCAAATCGTAATTTACAACTAAGATCACTAATAAGGCAAGTAAAATGAAAATGCATATTGACCACTACAAGTTACACGACGGCATGTCGTCTAGTCTTCTAAAAGAGCAGTCCCTTATTTACGGAGCGGTTCGCGAAGATCATGCCATCGATGTGTTTACTCGTAAAACTAACAACTTAATCTAACTAATTCAGTTCTATGAGAATTGCATGTTATATTCAGCACACGTACAGTAATCAAATATACTACGTTCGAATATACGATCACCATGAGTAGTTACTTTGTACCCTGAAATTTTGTAAGTAATAAAATTAAGTAACAAGTAAGTGCAAAATAACAAGTAAATCATAGCAAATTTTATAAATCTCTTTGAAGTCAGCACTCTGAGAAAAAATGGAACAACATAAATAATAAATAGATAAATATTAACAACAAACAACTTTCGCTTAATATAACAAACTTATAGAAATGTTCACGAAATAGAGCACGATGCTTATTCAATCGCTGTCTACGATTGATTGTTCACTATTTAGAATTCGAATTGTATGTTAAATAACACATAGGATAATAAATCCTACTCTTACTAATCAGATCTTATTACATCAATAATAGTTATTGAATATAACTATCACTTAAGACTCCTGCTTAGCCATTTGCTCGTGCGAATTGGGTTGATTTTTGTGTATGATCTTTAAATGTGCAATCATGTTATCTTTTCGCGTGAACTCTTTAAAGCAAATGGGACATGGGAACACCTTCACGTCTTTCTTGTGGGAAGTGACGTAGTGTCGGCAGAAATTGCTGATGTGCGTGTACACCCTGGCGCATATTTTACATCTGAATACATTCTCGCCTTCCTTAATACAATAGTCCCTCACGGACTCATTCGTTTCCTCATGGTAGCTGCCCACGCTTCCCATATTACTTTTCCTTATAGGCGACGGAAAGATGCGATGTTCCCAATTAGTTTGCGACAAGTCAGATATATCACTATTTGGTATATTAAGATTGTTCTGTTCTAGTTCAGCAGCAAACAGCTGCGTGGCAAGAGCTGGCATCAGGACAGTCTCAGGTGGAAATTTGTCAAAAGTATTTAACGCGGGATTCAGGTTCGATAAACCTGACAAGTGACTGAATAAGTTTCGGGCTCTAATTTTCGACATTTGGGGTATTAGTTTTTTACTATTCTTTGGTTTTAAGTTACGACCTAGACGGGCTTTATCGTCTGAGTCCTTAATTGGACCGTCCAGTGAGTTGGAGTTTTCGCGATTTTTATCAGGATTATATTTGTATTCTATGGGTTCGTTATAACCATCGTTTGCTTCGGCAGCAGGTTCTTGTTTTATTGATCCATTCTCAATAGAAAGTACGGGCCCGTTTGTTGAATAATTTTGTTGTATTTCCTCTTTCGGTGCTTTATCGGTATCTGAAATAGTATAATTCAAGTTCTAAATGTGAAACAAAAACAAGAGATAATTAATTGATATATTGTTTAAAACAAAACTAAAAGTAATTTATTTTATTGGAAATATTTTAGTATACACGCGGCGTTAGAAGTTCGCTTAGTAATTGGTGACTAGAATATTTCCAATTGCTTTATTACGAAGGAAAGCTATTGGGAATAAGCCTTGTTTGTTTTCCCTTTTCTTAATTGTGATATTTATTGTTTTGATTAAAAGAAGTTAAATAGATATAAATAATTCCTCAAACCATGAACCACACCGAATTTGCCCCTGGCCATTCCTCTAATAGCTCTCCCAAAAAGCAGAAAAGCAAGCAATAGTTAAAATTGTCGATTTATAGAAGAAATAAGCGTCTGTTACTCGTAAACGTTAAAATAATTTTATAGATATTCACTTACCCCTTTTGAATAAATTTTAAATATCATAAAGTATGGTAGATTTCGTAAATACACTTCACTTTGTTTCACTTATATTTCCTAACGTCAAAGCTTATATCCCATTAGCTTTTCCCTTATTATTTTTTATTTTACTGTTGTAACAATGTTAGATAACCGGAAAGGAAGATTAAGGTAGATATTTACAAAAGGTAAGCAAGTAGATACACCATTTTTACTTTTATTTATTTAAAACCGCGAGATTGTTATTTTCATTAAACTAGATTTTTTGTTTCTATCTAATTATATCTAAAAGAAATATGCACACAATGAACGTTTATTTTTTGGTATACATGAATGATGATCAGAGTCTATAGATCTATCACAAATATGAAAGCGACATACCTGCTGACTCGGAGTCCTTGCCGCCCATGTTGGCTTCAGTGGACTGAGCATCGTCACCTTCATCGATGAGCAAAGCTTCCCCTGCCTCCTCACCACCAGATGTTCCGCCATCTTCAGCATTAAAACCATCCATAGACATTTTCACTTCCAACATTTCTGGGGAGCCTCTGATCAGTTGGTCACCCGGTCTATTATTGGGCGCGTGAGACGCGGACTCGGGTACAAATTCACCCGGTGGACTCGCCGCCGTATTTAGCGCATCACTCGAACTCCCACTGAGTTTCCTAGGCCGACCTCGTTTCCTTTTAGGTTGCATTAGAGCGTTACCCAATAAAGGCATCAATAAATTAGGAGGCGCCCCTCCGCTGGGTATGCCAGACGCCGGCCGTTTCTGATGCATGTACGGATGTATTCTGTGAAGCTGTGGAGGTGGAGTGTGACCGGACGCATTCGTTTGTTGTTGCTGAATTAGCGAATTAGTTAGAGCCGGTATATCACATTTCTCCTCATTTACTTCGGTGAGACCTTTTATTCTTAAACTCTCGGCTACTTTTAGAAAAGCTGTCAATCGCTCTTGGTCAACACTCACTTCCCCCCTATACATGAAGTCTAATAAACTCTTCATATCCGAATAGGGCACATCTTTCAATATAACAATCGGATGTTTCTCCTGATGATTGACAAACAAAGCTTGGAAGTAGGGGCTGCAGGCTGACAGGACCATTTTGTGTGCTTTAAGGAGCTGGCCGTCTACGGCCAAGGTCACGTCTGTAAACGTCTCAGCATGCAACAACTGGTCGAACACCGACAGCATATTCGACTGGTGGTTGTTCCACCTTAGGCAAAATCTTTGCGTAGCCATCTTCGATTTCGTTTATTCCTCTTTGGAAGATACGACTTTGCCAGTCCGGGCTTAAAATCTAATAAACCAACAACTATTCAATGATGTATACATAAGTATCTCTCTCTTGTTCCATGAACAATACAACAAAACGTCAACAATAGATAATGTTTACTTTTTAAAAGTCATTTTCAATTTGTGTGTTTCATAGTGTTAAGTGCAGTTTGTGTGCCGGGCGCAGGTGGACCTGGAACAGATAACGCACATGTTATTACATGTAAAGCTCCTTGCTTTCAACTGGCATGATTTATAAGTAAAACAGAAAGTTGAGGACCGTCTTGATTTCTCTACTATCGTGTTCATCGAAAATAATTAGGTGGTACAAGTGATTATAGTAACTGCACGTTATGCACATACTAACTGCACATTGGCTTGTGCTTGTCACGCTATTATCCTCGGCGGGATTCACGCGATACGTACTCACTTATCAATTGGGCGACGTGTAAACATCAACCAATTTATAAAACAGTAAAATTTTGGTCGTTGTTTTGATCGTATCGTATCGTATCGATCTAATCGTAGTTTCTAAATGATCGAAATCTAAATGATCATCTACTGGTTTTCTAAATGAATCTACTGTATATTGTGGGAGATGGCAGAGGACTAATTTACTGATATTATATCCTGAATTTTAGATAGATATTCGGATTAACAATGTCACGTCGTACGTGGCACACATTTACGACTTATGATGAATCAAAGGGGAAGCGTCCCTCGACGGTTGGCAGAATTATATCGGCCTAAAATTATTAGCTTACTGGCTAACTTCCGAACTAACCCTATAGCGCATTTATTTTTTTAGATTCTTCATTATATATTGCACCAAAATTATAGAAAACCCAAAAATAAATAAGTATTTCATACATCTAAGCACAATTGGCGGCCATATCGCTCAAGGCAATGTCTTACGAGCAACCATAGGATAAGAGTAAGAACACGTATTAACCACGTTCACGGTGTTTGCTATAAATGCTATCCAGTCGGGTACAAAAGGATAAGGTATTCTCCCACCAGATCTACAAGGTTCACCCTAGGAGTGGTCCCATATAAATATAGTTAAAATCTGATACCGGAGTGCAAGAGAAAATGGAAAACGCATGTATTGCGGCTTTTGAAATCGGCTTTGCTGTTTTTTTGTATAGTAACTATGTAATATAAAGTATCATTTTCCCATCGTACCTACTTGAATACAACACTGTCGAGTTATTTATTAACATCAACATCTGTCTACACAATCTTTCAGCAAGAACTTTCTTGCACATCAACAACGTCTCGGGTTAATGAGCAGTGCACTTCCATAGCCTATAGTACTTTGTATTTTAAAGTTCTGTGCTTCTGGTTTTGCTGCTGTTTTTGGGCAGGTGTAACGCTTAGGTACCATCAGACGAGCGACCTGCTCGTCTCATCAGGCAAATGCAAATATTACATAATATATCCTCGACTGCACACTTAATGTGACACGTTCAAATACAAAAGTCGTATTTTGACGTATAGGTATGGCATATAGGTAATATATTATACCGAAAGAAAGACGTCGACTTGTATCGAAAATAGTTTTCTTATACGCTAATTGGTGATTAAATCTTATTCGAATATTGTGAAATAGGAATATTGTGAAATAAAGAAACTAGTTTTTCCTAAATGAATTCATTATTTTTTTTTACATTACGTGATATCTATCTCTTAAAAAGCAATTTTCTATACATTGAGCTTGCGTGCATGACACGCTTGCTAGCTATGTACTGTGTGCAAATTACAAGGGATATTCCCAAAGCGCTATTAAGGTTTAACCGCCAGCCACCATTTTATAAAGCCAATTTAGGAAGTGGCAATTTGACATACAACATATTATACTGACATTGTGATAATTTTGTACTTTGCTGTCTTATATTTTGTTTGACAAGTAAGGTTTACTTGTACGTTATAAAACAGGCTCTTAGTATATTTTTTTTTTATTTCATTGAATGACGAGACGATCAAGACACTCGCCTGATGGTAAGCGCCACGCCTGCCCATAAACAGAAGCAACACCACACAGAACTTTGAATTACAAAGCCCTACATGGCAATGAATTGCGCTCGTCACCCCGAGACATAGGATATTAATTCTCATAATGCCCAGTAATTTTGGCTTCAATATTGTTAATACCCAGTTACAAAACTATCGGGAATTTATAAACAAGTATTATGGAAAATAGAAACACGGACCACACATCCGTAGTTGGAAAGAATAAAAATATGAATTATTATCGTGCAAAGTTGTTTTTGCATTAAATTGTTTAAGTAAGATAGCTTAATTAAGCATAATTTGACCGGGTATTTCTCGTAAATTATGTGACGTTAAAGTTATTTTGTTGTTGATATCTGGATATTTCGGAAACTGCGGACTAACTTGCTCGTGGATTGCCCGCGTGAAAATCTTTTCTAGGATAACCCCCTTATTAATATTTCTTAATTTTATTTTCTAATGTGCTGTTTTATTTTTATGCTATTTGCAAATAAATTTGACAATAAAATATTGTCCCATGAAACTTTGCAACCCCTTTTCAACCCTATAAGAATTAAATATCAACTTTTATTTCTTACTGGTTACAACATTATAGGAATACACTGTCAAAATTTGATTTTTTTTAAGTGCAGCAGCTCGGTCTGGCGGTTGATAAAATAGTCAGACAAGATACCTAGTGGCTATGATATTATGCATACCTAGTTTTTTATAGAAGAGACTGGGAAACGAGCTTTACAAACCTTATCGAAAATAGTCACTTTAGGATCTAAACGGGACATCATTTTGAAATAACTACTACTGAATCTCAGTGATTAATTCATTTAAAAAGATATTTTCTTTACAACAATAATCTCGAGTAGGGTAAATAAATCTTATTATTTGAATCCTAACTTCTCGCAAAGGATATCGCCTTATTTTTTTTAGAATTGTATTACTTTTTGCAGATATATTGTATTTGTAACGTATACCAAACAACCCTATAGCCTTAATAATCTCAGAATAAAATAACTGATACATAGAGTACACACAGACGGTCAGAAAAACTGGGAATCTAGTTACTAAAATAGAGTAGCACATAAATTATCCTACAAGTAAGCGGTTAGGTTTATATTTTATTCCGGCTTCCGGCGGCTTCACCCGCCACTGACATGTGGTAACCAAAATTTCTTAATTTTTTTAACAATGGCCAACAAACGAGCATGTGGGTCACCTGATGGTATTTATTGTATTTTTAGTAGGTACGTCTGCGAGTTGCATAGAGATATGATCAGCTCCCATTATTGGTACCATTTCACTTGGTGATAAGTGTTCTCTATCGCCCATAAACAAAATTTCAGAATATTCATGCATGTATACCTAAACCTTTATAGAAAAGAATGGGGATGGGGAGGACAAGGCCGGTTTTGGCCGTCTAGAAACGACTTACCATACGAAACGCAACAGCAAGCTGCCATTTCACATCAGTTTTTTGTGAGACAGTGGTACTAACCCGGTCGAGCAGGCCTGTTCAAGATGTAGTCAAAAGTGCCTACAGCGTAGAATTACCGCTTCGAAATACAAGACCCCTTAAAGCGCCTTTAATGGCCCAATCAATAATTATTTGAATTATAACAAGATTGAAACGTAGGCGTACGTAATAGGGGCAGAGTTACCATTACGATATTTGAAAAAAAAACAAAAAGCCGAATATTTTAGAGAAGTAATAACTAGTTGTAGTTAATTAGTGATTTACAAAATACTTATATATTTTAGGTGCCTACCTAATTTAACATGAAAATTGAACTTTACTGGAATATTTTTCAATCTAAGTTAAAAAAAATAAAGCCAATCATCATACAGAAATCCGGAAGTTGGGACAAGTCCGGACGGATGGTAACCCTGTGTAGGGGCGGCACTGTGAATATCTACCTATTATTAAAGACCTAAATAAAAACACATTATTACATAGCATTCACGGCATTTTAAACTGCCAATCTACCTAGATAGAATAATAATTTAATATAGGAGACTACCACGAAATAAGTACTGTATAGATACAAAATCTGTTTAAAAAGGGGCTCTACAATAGAGTCGAGCAATAATTACATTTACATTAACACCCATAATTAAGCTATGTTGTGGACATCGGACATACGAGTGTTTTTAAAAAGAAATATAACATATTTTTTTTTTATAATAATAACTTTGTAATATAAGTAATTTAGTAATAGTTAAACAATGTACATTAATTGTAAATAATGACACATAGTTTTAGTTTCCTCCTTCATCTAATATTACCTACGCATACCGTATATAATATCTGGACAAGTACCAAATCCTTCAAAAGTTGGCGTGCCAGTCGAAAAAAAATTAAGCACTATAGAAACAAAGCATGAAAATAATTTCTGAGACGAGATTTCAATAGTTGCCATAGTTAATTTCGTGGATCAAATAGCTAATTTAACCAAGGTTAAAAAAATCGAGGGCGCCTCACTAGCCTAGCGGCGGGAGGGAGTCCGTGCATCGGCGAGCGCACTGCAGAAAAATATACCTACATCTACATGTGGCTATGTGACGGGCATAACATAAAACACAACGCGGACATTTCGAATAACACTTCTCCCAAAGCAACTGAAACTGGTAATTAATATCCGATTCACAAAAAATTACGTGACAACAAATCATAACCGCTCGGTGAATTCCAATCGGAGTCTAATTGGAATCGTCTGATCGTGGTGTAAAGCTACAACAACACGAACATTCTGTCCACATCCACAGGTGCCGAGTGCTGACCACAAACGTTATCGCGGTATATACGGGCGCTCGAATTATTACTACGCACCCAGTCGAGCGCGTTACATTACGTCATCACAATGGCATTATTACCTCCGATATCCACATTAATTCAACTGATACGTCGCGATAAGCATCGTTTGAGAACAATTATATCACTGCACAAACATAAGGGAACGTACCACACGTATCTGCACCACGATCAACTCGACCCTTTTATGGGAATGAGGATCAGCCCTTCCGCCATAGTCCGAGTCCGCGTTTACGTCGCACCCCGCTCACCCGACGACTGACGGCCGCAGCCCGCAACCCCGCGCGGCGAGCACCGCGCCGGCTCGCTCCGCGACTCGAATATCTCTCACAAAAAATACGCCGTCATCATCGAAATGGCGGCAGCGGATATATTCAGCGCAGGGTGCACGCTAAATATTGATTTATTTTAATATATTGATTTGCCACGTTACAGGGACCACCAACCCCCCGCTCATAAGATCTATTTTCAACGTGGTTTTGCTATTTTATCAATGGCTTCGAGTGGTATTCAAGTGCATCGGTTATAAATTAAACTTATTCAAATGGAATAGGGGCGAGGTCGATGCAACAGGATGAGCGTGATGATTTATTGTAAAAAACATCATTGCATTGAGTAATGAACATAATTTAGGCCTATGAAGCATTTTTTTATTGTTAAGTCCAACTCTAATATACTTAAATACCTAAGTTTGTTTTCTCGTCGGATAATAAATAGGAAGTGTCCTAGTGGTGCTAGTGGGTAACAATTCCAATTCACCGTAATGAAGTATGGTCAGATACGCATTTAATAAATATTCCAATACAAATACTGAAGATTCGCGACTGTTTCAATACGTTTAGTTGTTTATATAAGGAGTCATCGTTATCGACATACCTTTACATGAATATATTGAAGGGATGAGTTTTCCACGTGAAAAACATCAATCCATTGGTGTTGTCGCCATGTCAGCAGTGTTCGCCGTCTCTGTCCCGCACGGGCGGGGTTGGATGGACGCCCTCTACGCGGCGACCGCCGCCGATGATGACCGAGCGCCGCCACTTTTCGCAACGAATCCACCCGAGCCCGTACGGAAAATAGATCGCGGGGCGCACTTGATTTCTTCTAAGTTTTAAAAAATTCACATCAACAAGCACCAATTTATTTTCAAAAGTCCAAATGAGTCCTGATGAATTAAAAATATACGCGTGTTGTTAATTGTCCACTGCTACAAAATAAAACGAGGCACGGACGTGACGTAAAAGTTTCAGGATATGAACAAAAAAATCCGCGCGCGTGTGTTACTCGGAAGTATTTTTAATAAAAATGGCCTGCCGCCTCGGCGGGAGGAGTGGCAATGGGCAATGAGGTCGGTACCCTCTCTCTGGCACCCGCGCGCGCCCCTCCCTGCCGCCACACTCCGACATAGGGTTAGAAAGTTTCAAAAGTGAATCGTGGAAAACATGACCACAGCAATGACGTCCTGGATGTAACACCAACCACGCACCCATTTACAAGTGGATCTTTAAAAACCTCCCCCTGTCCAATAAACTTTAGTTTTATACTATCCGTATTTTTAATATTCCAGTAGACACTTATAGATAGTTATATTCATATTAAAAAAAAAACAAAATAACTCCTTTTAGTATCTGCAAATAGGCACATAACTAAAATTACGAACATCGTTATCAACTATATACCCTCTCCGAATTATCAGGGTCATGTGGTCTGCAGACATGTTATTTATCAAAAGCTTATCAAAAACGTATTTGTTGTCCTCACGCAATTCCCCAAAAAAAACACTGATTGACATGCACAATAATAATTGTACAATGTTTAATATCTTTGTAACAAAAAAGTAAAACTTTATTTATTGTAATTAATAATCTTTCAAATTTAATTAAAGAATTCAAAGGTTATGATGAACACAGATAATAAACATGAAATTGCAAATTAATTATTACGTCATAAATATTGTCTGTTATATTATTAAAAAGTAAGTACATAACGAATAAAAAATTCAATGTTTAATTACATAATGTATTGAAAGCCACACCATTATGATTGTCATTATTATGATTTACAAACATATAAATTATTTTCTAAATGAATACTTGGTATACCTTACAAAATAAAAAAAAACCATTTAACACCATGATAATCCCATTTTATTTGATTTTAATTTAGTTAGCATCGGACGTTACAAGTGAAATATATTTTTTCGCACCTGTTTGATGTACACTGCTATCGATTGGCCGGAACGAGAGCTATAATTCAGTAGTGACCTGACCTAGGTCATCGTGCCACTGTTAGCTGAAGTCCTTACAGCCAGCTGACCCAGTTTTCAGGCGGCGCGGTTGCTGCATAAAAGCTTGCCAACATACTTTCCCCTTAATAACAAACATGGCCTGGAATAAAATTGTCACGGTTTTACAGACTAACGGTAAACTGAGCCTGATTTTTGTTTTAAATTAAGCAATAAGTAATTATACGTTTTTAGAAATGGCTAACATTAAAGATATATAAATAAGAATGTATCTGGAGGCTCAAATTCCTCTTCCTTTTCCCAATCCTTCAGTTATTATTCCTTTCTTAAAGATTTTTGTTTATGGGCGTTGGATGTCTAAGGAAATACATTTGCTGGCCTCTGCTACGTAAATAAATGCTGCAAAGCTGCAAACTTATGTGAATGAATGACTACGTTTGGAACTAATAAGGAAACGAATTACATAATAGCGGGTTCACACGGTTCGATGTCAGTTGATCAGCTGCTAAGTCGCATACGATTTGAACCGTCTGAACTTGCGATCGAATTGAGGAACAAAAACCATACACTTTTTGCAACTAAAATGGAACCGTGTGAATCTGCTATAATTAACTTCCTCGATTCAACCTAAATAGGACCGAGGACTATATTCGGGACATTAACACGAAATATATGTACAGGAGATCAGAAACAATGTGATCGTATAAATCATGTTATATTGAAAACGTAGGTACCATAGAAGCTAACGGTTTCAGTGTAACCTATGTGCACACGGATTATAATTCACACAAAAGCACCTTTTCTTAAGTTTGGATGTTTCAAGTGTCCGATGAATAAGCAGATTTTGCCGTAACGGCTCGCAGCGAACGGTCGACGGTAACTGTTAAACTACGAGAGTGGTAAAAGCTGCGAACAAAAAGAAATCCTTCGGCTTTCTAACTGAGATGAGACGGCGAGTGTGCACATCTTAAACTTTAATTGCCTAAGAACGTTGTATATACGATAACTTTGTTACTTTTACACATGCTTGTGGACATGATCACGTTTAATATCCTATACTTCCCTTTCTTTCTTTCTGCCTGGCGTTAACCTGGCTTAGTGTCAGAATCTGACTTCCTACTAAGATGTTTAATTTATATAAAAATTACGTAAATACTTCTAAGATAGAGTAAAATGTGATTTAATATTATATGAAATCTTTACACACATAACAACCCAGTACATAAGCTCACGTTTGTATACCCGAAGGGTAAGGCAGAGGTGCATCTACTGCATCCACGGTGCACCTACTTTATTTCCTTATAAGTATTTGTAAAAATTATCCCGGAGAACACTTATGCAATTTTTCGAAAACTTAAACAAATTGTTCGACACGGAGTTTGAACCCAGCTCTCATTTTTTATTGCAAAAGCCGGCTAATAAGCAAGCGGGTCAGTTGATAGTAAGTGATGATCCACGGCCCATGAACAGCCACAAAAAATGAATAATCATGGACGCATGGTCATCGGTCGGAAAGGGATTGGGAAGGGGAAGTGAAGTTGGGCCTCCGGATGTCCCACTCACCGTATGAAACGCAATAGCAAGCTAATACTCGTCGGCTTTCTGTGAGACAATGATAGCCGGCCCTATTCATGCTGTAGACGAAACTGTCTACAGCGTGGGTCTACTGTACCGCGTTCTCAACCCAAACATTCTGTCAGTAGGCCGTTGAATTAATTACATCTTTATCTTAAGTATGATATAAGTAATAGCTTAGCAAAATTAATAGCGACTACTGACCATCATAAACATGGTGATAAGCAAAACATGTTTCAACATCAAATAGCGCGTATCCAGTTGATTCATACACCGATATCGATAGCTAGTGATGTAGTTTCTCACTTTTCATTCATCGTCGAAATTATTAGATTTCTAGTATTAGTCTATAATAATTTTGTAACTGTTCTGAATGTACCGTCAGTTTAAGTTGTGGTAATTTTGTAGTTGGAATAAAAATCAACTTATACATCTTCGTATACGCAAATAAACACGGAATACCTTACAAGTGATCGGATACCTGATGATCATATTGGTACCCGGCTGGATAGCTACCATGGTGGCATGGTGAAAATTTCAGACGACTTGTGTTACGAGGGTCAGCCAATATATACTGAATATAAATCCAATCCAACTTCAGGCCCGCGTTATTCTGTGGACGGTTTGAGATGCAATGTTTCTTGACGGTTGACATTATATTTGGAATGCATTATATTTAACATCAGGTCCAATATGCTTAGCCTACCAGAATAAAAAAAATCTTGATAGATTTTAATCTAGGTTATTAAAAAACACTGCATATCAAGTTGGAGTCGGAAATACAACGCGAAAGGATAGCAATTTCGCAGAACGTTACTTGGACTTAATCGGGGTCCTACCCGCTGGGCTGCTGCGATCATTCGGTTTCCTCGTAAAAAGGAAGATATTATTATATCGATTAAAATATAGCTAACCTAAAATCACATCAATTTAAGTGTTAAGTAAACCTCTAGTAAACAGTAAAAAAAAAAAGACTTTTACGGGATGGAGTCGCGAGAAACGGTAGTATTCATATATTTTTAATAGCTTGAATGTAATTTCACTGACTTCAATGTCTTTCAAACCGAAATATAATAATGCTCACACACTGCTGCTTGGCGGCAGAAATAAACAAAGTGGTAATATCACCCCAGATAACATCTCACATACGATGGACCTACTAGTTACTACCTAGTAAATAAATAATAAGTTACTAAACAACTGGACCATTAAGCGAATGCCCAAGGTCGCAAAACATTACTCGAATTGCGTAACCCTTTAAATTTAAAATAATGTGTAATAAGATACGATTATACTATCACCTACATGATACATCAGAAGTGTATTTCAATAAATGTCTTCATTGTTAGAAGAACAAAGGGAAATGTACAGTGAACAATATCGTTGCAGTGGCATGGCATGCTAATACATTGTTAAAACTACCGCATGGACATTATCCCTAAGGCCGGCTCGGGATGCCCTATCATATTTCATTAGTCTATTCAGCGGTATACAACTCAGCTTTATGCAATATCCTTTGCACCATTTTGTTATGACTTTCATATCAGAGCCATTTTTTATTTGCAATTGTGATAGCCTGTAGTAATAATTTATTTGCTGTAGTACGGGCCGGTAAGTGACCAAGAAGGGCTTAAGGTATGTGATGTCCACCATGCATGAACACCCTCAAGAGTAAGCGAAAAGCAAGAAAAAAGGCATGAGTGGTAGAGCCACGCTGTAGACAGTTTTGCCTACAGCATGATTGGGCCGGCTCAACCGGGTCATTACCACTGTCTCACAGAAAACCGACGTAAAGTAGCGGCTTGCTGTTGCGTTTCGTACGGTGAGTGAGATATCCGGAGGCCTAAATACCCCTCCCCTTCCCAATCCCTAATTATCCCTTTCCCTTAAGGTCGGCAACGCACCCATGATTCTTCTGATATTGTGGGCGTGCATGGGCGGTGGAGATCACTTACCATCAGGTGACCCACTTGCTCGTTTTCCGATCTGTGCTATAAAAAATAAAATAAAATAAAATAAGGCCAAGATAGATTTGGGCCTCCGTAAATACAAATACACCTTACAAAGTGCACTCTGTCACTTTACGTTGGTTTTCTGTATAAGTAGTGCAGTTGGACCGCTGATCGTGCTGTAGACCAAACTGTCCATCGCGTAGATCTGCCACTTATAATGTACTGTAATTCTAAGCAAGTCAAAATTATCAACTTGTCAAAATTAACTATAAGGTGCTCGTAAGTATATTTATAATGACTATCAAGCTTAATAAAAAAATAGCTTTTTTAAATAATATTTGTCACAATAAGAAAAATAATCTTTAAATTCCTAAAATACTTTCACAGTAACCTCTCGCATAGAGCAATTTCACGCGTTTTAGCACGCGAGGCCGGTGCGGCTTTTTAAAAATTTGCACCGTACCATCTGTAACGGCCTTTTGGATTCCTTATAAAGAGTGGTTAATTTAACAATTAAAAATAAATTGGTTTTTATAAATGTAACGAGGCAAAAAAGAAGATAATAATTTACTCTACCAATGGATAGAGCCATGCTGTAATTCGTTTGAATATCTAATTATAGTAAAATACACGCAATAGCCACACTTAAATTCGTGACCACACACTAGGTTAACATGTATCGTGGATATCAGAAACTACAAGGGGTTTACGGTCCAACGCCCAAACCCGAAACAACTATTTGTGGTCGCACAAGCATTTATCAAGATGCAGGAATCGAACCCTCGGTCTCACAAAGGTAAAAATGCGAGATGGAGCAACAAGTGAGTGAAGATATTGGCTTTTTCTTTACATGTTAATACTAATAATTTTGATATAAGATATCAAATAAATGTTTGTTTTTTTCGAATGATGCGGGACGTCTGATGGTGCCTTTTCTGCCCTTAAACATCTGTTTTACATGTGTAACTTGGAACTTCGAATTATAAAATAGTACTGCATTAAGTTCATAATCCCTAAACATAAGATGTTAACTCTCGTGATGCCTATGACATGGCAAGTGGTAGAGCCACACTATTCTATACTAGTCTTGTCTACAACACGAACATGCTGGTGGTAGGATATTCAAATCCGCCCGGATAGCGACCACTTTACACAAGGTGTTAATGGGGTGGGTCCCTTTCTTACTTTGTATAGATCGAGTTCTAGGATTAGCCACACTGGCTATCGTGGCGTATCCGTTTCTCACAAGGGGCGCGCGACATAACTTGATGGTTGCTTTGGACAGGTTTAGGTGTACATCCTTGTACATCTGTGCCTGCATCGGTCATCCGCCTGTCCTGTCACAAGCCCCTCAATTTGCTTCTTCCCTATTCGGATTGTGAAGAAGCCTTTATAGAGGCCGGCATGATTCTGGTGACCACCGATAATCCCAATGTTTGTCAGTGGTCGTGGGTTTTTGGGCTGCACGGCGCTTACCATCAGGTGTAGTGCAGTCACTTTTCCGTGGTCGGTTAAAAAAAGCGAATAAGTCGACTACTGATGATCGATAGAAAACGACTGGGGTACCACCGGTTTATGTTTGAGAGATTGAGAGTGAGATTGCCTCTCTAAAACCATTCCCTAACAATCAAATCGAGAAAGAAATGATATAGGTCCTATAGGTCAGCAGCAAATGCAGGATTCCTCTGGCATATTGGGTGTTCCTGGATAGTAAACGACTAATTACTATCACGTGAACCATTTGCCCCTCTCCTGCCATATCAAAAAAATCTATACTAGGCAAGATGAAGTACCGACCAAAGTCAAAATAACATTATTGGATGAAGTTAAATAAAATTAATGCAAAGAATAAGGTCAAACAAGACGTTAATAAATAGTTTTTTTTTTATAAACCTATTTATTCATAGGTGCAGCAGTTCTTTGTCAAATTTTGCATTAATTTTGAAATAAACAATTGCCAATAAATTTGTAAATCACATCATTAACTTTAAATTCAAGTCAAGTTTTGTTTATAATTTAAGTCGTCACTACAAGTATTCCATGACAAATGACTCATGGGTAGGTTAGTAAGAAGACTGAGTAATAACTACGACAACTTTTAAAGTAAAGTACAGCTCATTTCAAGTTATATGTTACCAGTCTTCACTCGCTTCTTCATCCGCGTGAAGGTCTTAACTTATTAATAAATTTTAAACGCCAAAATTGTTGTCACCTAATGTTGTTGAAAAATAGCCTATAGCACTCAGAGACGGTTTGGTACTTATTCTGTAATATAGCTTCTTATTGGTGAAAGAATTTTCAGAATCGGATCAGGTATCGGTTCCAGAGATTACGAACAAACACACAAATACACAAACTTTACCTGTAGGTACAATATGAACATAGACGGAACTCAATCATAGTATATAATTTTACAAATGTTGTTTCCAATTTCTTATCTACAATACAATGCGCGATTTTTTCTCTAGAAGAATTAAGATTCTTAGCTTAGAAATACCATTTTCATATTTTTATTGATACCATTACAATAAAGAGTTTTGTATTGTATTGTATTATATTTTAAGTAGGTATATATATTAAGCTGCTGATAATACATATTGGTTTTAAGTTGGTCCTTCTATGTACAATAGCGCTTACTAAGGAGAGGTCAAGCAACATTTTGTAATCAACAATAATATTCTAGTATTTATAAAATATATATAAAGGCTATAAAAATATTATTCTTTTAAACGTCGAATGTCTCCTTGAAATTGCTTTAGTAGTTATTGCGTAAATCGTATACTGATAAAATTTACGAGAATGTTTTAGATTAACTCCTTTTATAAAACGTTTTGAATGTACAATTCTATAACAATAAAGATTTAATAATATAATCATCTAAAGTTACATATTAGATCTTTTTGGGATAGCATTAATTAAAGCCACAAAATAAACCAAAATAAGAAAATCACAACAATGACAAGTAATGATTAAAAGATTCTAATCGAACTCGAAGAAGTACCATCAAATAAGCACGTTAATAATACTGGTGTCCTAGATATCAATTGCAATTCTTACTATTTTTCCCGCTGATTTGGCAAATTTTTAATCTATTTTTCGTCAGCGCGGCGCTGAGTTCGATTTTTAAAGAGCCATCGATACAACGGTTCTTGTGATTTTGTGTTGCAATACTAGCGTTAATAAAAATCGGGCCCTAAAAATGTTCGATGCGAGTAGGTGGTAGGTATAAGGGCCCTTCCTGCTAGAATCAGTTCGTCTAACGGTTCAAGTTTCGGTTCAATGACTCGATTCGGACGCTCAATTTTCACCGTGTACTGTTAGATATCTGGTGGCAATAACACACTGTGCTCTGATGAGACTGAATGTCTCGGGGCGATGCTGCGGTCCACATGCGTCGCGGACCTCAATATCCTTTTTATTCTTCATCAACTTTCTAGTCGCGTTTTCTATTCCAGACAGTAGCGATGTAAGTTTTTTTGCTGGAGACGTGAGTTTAGTTGCACCAAATGCGATACAGTTTTTGTATGCGGCACACGTAATTTTGCCTATTCAAGTAGTAAAATTACCTTGTCGTTTTTGCGGAATTAATTCAGTACCTACTTTTATAAATAGGTACTAAAATGTCTATCTATGTTTATGAATTTAGTAAATGTCAATAGTTTCAACACAAAATTTACAATTTTTAATAATTCAAACTTCCGGTCAGCATTCTAAAACATATTTGATTTGCAACGGCGCGGCGGAGTTCCTAGCAAAAATATAAGATGCAGATTTATCATGGTCTGTATTGCAGTGTACGTTTTCCTGTTAGAAGCGATTTTATAAGGAATAAAGTCCTTATGACGTCATGGAAGGTTGCGACGCTCTTCGAAACGTTAATTAGGATCATATGTAACAAATATATATGACAATGGATATTTTCATACCTAAAAAGGATAGGTATTTATTTATTATGTTTTGCAGAAAACCTTGTTGTTCCACAACTAAAAAGTTGAGAAAATTACCGATTAATAAATAGATCATTATTAATTAATCGATAGCTAATTGACCGACTAATTTACATAGTATTATCATGATAATTTATTAATCTTTATAGTTATTTTTTGCTAGTAATGTGAAATTAATAATAATACCATCAATTCGCAATTCATGTCTTGACGTCACTTAGTTGCTATGTGTGTCACCGCTGTAAGTGGAGGGAGCGGCTTGATTCCTGCCTCGCCAACTCCCAACAATTCCAAGAAGGGCTATAGTGGGTGAGAGTGTGGCCATAACAAATTGAACCTTATACAATGTAGATCACAGAAAACATTTATGTATTTATTAACCGACTCAAAAGGGGAGGAGGTTCTTAATTGGACGCGTACATTTGTTTTCTTTTTTATGTATAACGACGCATATCTTTTCATAGAGTGATCTATTTTGATAATTATTATTTCTTTGTTGTATAGGGTATTTATTCAAAATTGATCTCATTTACATTTGAAGGGTACTTCACCCATCGCCCCTTTACATTACCTCACCCCCTAAGGGTAATCTAAAGGGGCACTAAAACTTTGTCATTTAGGCACAGATTTTGATGATTCTTTTACTAAAAGTTGTATAATTAAACTTTTTAACAAAATAAATCCGACTGTAAAAAGAACAAAAAAAAAATACTTCGAATTAAACAGCTTCAGATTTCAATAGTTAATTTATAAAAACTGCAATATCTCGACTCGAAATCGGTAACTCGAAATAATTTAATCTTTGCGTTGAGTTTTTTTAGTCGAATTTATTTAGAACCTCCCTTATTATATGAATGAGTATTTAGAAAAAAACAATACTGCGGGTCTATTTCAAATGGTTCGAGGAAATAGTTTACTACCAGTTAACGTATTAACAGATATTATTAAAAGAAATCAATATACACATTTAATTCAGTATTTGTCACTGTCTTTTATAATTGAACGTGTCATGTTCTATTTGGTAAATAGTATTTATTCAGAGCGTACATACAGGCGTTTATAGTAGTATCGGTATCGGTAATGAGTAATTTTATTAAATACCTAGAAGATAATTACATCTCTAATCGATGGTGAAGGCAGTACGTGTTTCTCGTAATTAGACATTGGTATTCATATTATTTGCAAAACCTGGAACAACTAATCATTAACATTATTGGCTTGTAATTACAACAATCAGTAATGTAAGGACTATTTAAACCACATTACCAATGACCATGCAATTTCACAAACGACCTGGGTGAGTTTGAAGAATTTATTGCCCAATCTTATCGATTGTAAATAAAACCGACATTATCTCAATATGTCATGTCTCCTCACATTTTATCAGGTCGCATTCGCACAATCAGGGACACCTGTCGATGCGATCGGTTGTCTGCGTGCTTATTCACTCGACATCGAAGTTCATGTTCGATTTACCATCGTATCACATTGTATTTTACAACGAGTGTGAACGAAACAGCGCGATGTCTGAGTTGACTTGGCTATCAGAATAGGCTAGTTTTAAGAGCCTCAATACAGCAGCCGTTAGCGAGCCATGTCCCGTTACTATGCGGCTCATCACTAATTCCACTTCACGAAAGCTCGAGTTTTGGCAGTGAATCAATTAACCCTAAATATTCGTCGCCGTGGTGGTACTTTTTATTTTAAGGAATATATGAGTGTTTACTTGGCCTAGTTCGGTTGTGAATCAAAGTCAACGCAAACCGCCTGCACCGGGCCGTGGCCTTGCAATAGGGTTAGGTAGCTCGGTAAGTGCAAAGTCGACGCGGTGTCGATGCGGAAGCGATTGACGAACGAGCGTATACTGAAACAAAGCTAATAGCGGGTTTTCACGGTTCCAATTTAACTGATCAACTGCTAAACCACATGCAATTTGAACCGTTTGAACAGACTTTCAACCGAATTGATCACTAAAAACCATACAGATTTTACAGCGATTCTGCTGGTCTGAGCCTGTCATACGCGAAAGGTGAGACGAAGGCGACGCAACGCACTTGAACATACAGAATGTCAAATGTAATTTATTAATGCAATTTGTCACATGCCCCTCTATCATAATATATGTAGGAGACGTTCCCCCGACATGTATGGCATCATTGTCATACACATACATACATCTCGAAATCTGCGAGGTGTAATACTCGCCAGCGCATCAGAATATGCATAGTTGTCGTTGAGGGTCCTCGCTGCATGTGACGCAGTGCTGCTACATCTCTGCCTGTACTGCTGATCTGTAACACAGTTGCATTTAATTACGGAAAACAATGTGTTATGCGCTGCTTCAGCGCCCGCGCCTCGTCTGTGCTTTGACTCTCTAATTGTAGCCTTATATTATGCAAAAAACTGGTGATCCTCATATCCCCTCGAGTGACGGAACGCCTGGATAAGATGTTTCACGCAATTGGATGTCTGTCAGAACGCCTCATACAGGCGTCGTCGTACCGCATGGGTGTTTTCGTGCCGTAAATAACCTCTAAAAACAGATCCCTTAAGTGTCAAATCGAATAATATATTTATCGATGCTTATTATTTTAAACAATCAGTTCAAAGCCTTTTTTCCGCCATTTCCAGTAATTAATATATTTCAGGATCATTAAATTTGTAAAATGCGCCTCGGTAGTCTTTTTTATATGTTGTCGCAGTAATCACACTAAACCTGATGCTATGTACAGTGCAGTATAAATATAATTTCAACTGTCAAGGTACATTGCATGCCTTGACAGTCAGCAGAATTACGCCGGTTTGAAGTTACTGGATGTACACTGGCTGACCCTAGAACTCGACTCGCCTGAACGAGCCACTATGGCGGGGTTTTCACCATGTGTATGGTGGTCGCTATCCAGTCAGGTACGAAGAGCGAAGAAGCAAATCGAGGGGCTAGCGCCAGGACAGGCAGATGACCGATGCAGGCACAGTAATACAATGATGAACCCCTATACCCGCCCCAACCAACCATCAAGTCATGTTGCAAGCCCCTCGGGAAAACTGGATATTCACTGGCTGATTTAGGAACGCGATCCACACAAGGCGTATGGGTCACTATGGCAAGTTTTAACACCACGTGCTGGGTGGTCGCTATCCGGGCGGATATAAATATCCTACCACCAGCAAATATAAAAATATTCATATAATATCTCAGAACAAACTAGCAGGTTCTACTAACTAGGAATTTTCTCATAACGTCTGTGACAAGATAAATGACAAAGAAATAACTACTCACTCAATTAAATGTATGTCTTATTACAATCACTGCAGAATACAATTACGTGATGCTTCAGCACTTAGTGTTTTATACATTAAATCAGGTTTTGTTTACATCCGTAGCTTCAACAAATCTCATTGTCTGTTCTAATAGAATTGAATCCTCAATCAAGAAGATTTGACTACAATATATTTAACCAATGATTTAGCGGGCCGTTTGCTTCAAAAATGAATTCTGAAACAATCTACTAGAAAATCATTGACACAGACAAAAAAATCGTTGAATACTGGTCCTATTTTTTTGACATCGGTGACACGTCCATGATTCATAAGGAATTATAGGTGTTCATCGGTAGGAATCACTTGCCATCAGGCGATCCACTTGCTCGTTTACCGGCTTGTATTAAAAGTACCCGTTCACATCAAAATATGTTACGAATTCAACAACTTTACCAGAAAACTATTGGTAAACCAGACAAACCTCGTTGAGAACTGAGTTGTGAAGTGGTTTTGAATTTTAAACAAATCGTAATGCTTATGGTATAAAAGTACAGCATAGACAAGTAGCCAGAGCGCTGAGTGGTGTGAACGGAGGCGCGCGCCCGCCGCGCCGCCCGCCGCCCGGCCACCGAGTGGTTGTGATTGCGTAAATGCACGGAGCCGATTTCTAGCTCGGTGCGCGGCTCCCACGCGACAAGGTCACCACTTCTGAGGACTATGCTGCTCCCACTTGCGGCAGTTCATCGTTGTTTCCTATTATAAATACATTCATAGTTATATTTTTGTCTTGGCAGGAACTTTTGATGAATTAAAACGTCATTTCTGTCGCGAACACCGAGTAAATGTCTCAATCAACTATTAACTTACTTAAATATATAAGCAACTGACTATCTTTCGATTGATTTTTTTATTCTTTCCCGTCATATATTCAAAATAAAAAGTAGCCTATGTCACTCTTCGGCCCTTAACATTACTTTGTTATAATATTAATAAAACTAGGTAATAACTAAATAAACCACGATAGTTCTGATATAAATAGAAGCAGACTACAAATTGGCATGTAGTATTGCAGGAATATTATAAAATGCTATTGGTGAATAGGCTTGTTGGCGACGAACCCGTGATTCAATGGTATTTTGGGTGGTCATGGGTACTGGAATAGCCCAATTTGCTTGTACGAAGGGAGCTTGTCTATGCTTTAAAAAATGAACAAACTTGACTTTCACCTCGAAAGTTGTGCATTAGCCGCAGTGTTTTGGAGTTTTGGCGGGAATTCTGACAGTGCAGTTCAACGCTTATTTTAATTTATTTCATAAACTAGTTTATAGTTGTGTTTGTTGTATAAAAGTGGTGGTGGTGGATTTGTTTGATAAACATTGACGGTGATGAACAGTGGTATCATCATCATGTGATCAGTGAAGTCATGGAAACATTGAAATAAGTGAATTAAGCATCGTACTGAAAGGAGTTAACACCAAAACTCCGGCAAGACCTTGAAATCGACCGCACCCGTGTTTCATCGTTCTTGTAAAAATAACTTGAGAATAAATTATACTTGACATTGGCAAAATGCATAATATTGCGAAAGCCATAAATAAAAAAGAAGAAGCCGCAGTGTTTAGCTACAAACTTTGCCCATAGACTCTATCCTAACGGAAATTCCGACATCGTGGGAATGTAGACAAATAAGAACAAAACCTTTCTACAAGTAAACAGGAAGCTTAAGAATTTATAACAGAACATAAAACCTACTTCAAAAAAATAACATTAAAAATCAGGCCTAACAATTTCTAAATGTAATTTTGGTTGATGTTATCTGTTTTCACAAAAAAAAACATGGATGTAATACTATTCAAAGTAGCCCATTTATTTAATAAGCACTAATATGCCACATACATGATAGAACTGACAGACAAAAGGATCAATTAATATTTTTTCTCGGGGTTAAAAAGAATACACACGGCATCAAGCTCCCGCTATATATATGAATTCTATATCTCAACCAGGTCGTTACTACCGTCTCACAGAAATCTGACGTGAAGTAACAGCTTGCTGTTGTATTTCTAAGGATGAGTGGAATATCCGGAGGCCCAAATCTCCCTCTTTTTCTCAATCCCTCAATTATTTCTTTGATTGATGACATTGATTATTTTGGTATTGTAGATGGTCAAGGGGGGTGCACGTCACTTACTATCACATGATCCACCTGCAGGATTACTGGTCTCTGCTACAAAAAAAATTGAATTTCTTACTTACTATCATCTGAACAATATTACGTTAGCAATTATTGTAATATTAAGTAAGATTATTAAATCTTACTTATCAGCGAACTAACTATAATGTAAGAATAATTTTCACTCATCTCATACTCTTGTTAGCAGGTGGTTTCATAAAGAAATGTATGCGAATTAGAAGCGAGGTTGCTTATTATTCCGCACGGCGTCCGTATGATATTTTATTACCATCAATTCTCAGTACAAACAACATGTGACGTAATAACTCGACCACACAACACAATTCGTATGTGATAGACACCTGAACACCCAACTGCTCCATATTTTTCACCTTTATTATTAAAGTAATGCTTGCAATACTAAGTAGATGCCTAGAGACTTTCTTGAGTGTATTTCCCACGGAATCAGAAAGTCAAGACAAAGGTTTATCTTAGTAAGTAGACACTAGACATCTTCTAATACTATAAAACTATCATTCAGTCATTTGGTGTTACGTTCTATTGTCCATAACTATCGGAATTAATATTTTCTGAAACGAGAAGTGGGTCACCGTAAGTCAAGTGATCTCAAACCTATGGACACCCACAGTATCGCAAGTATCATGGTTTTGTTATACTTAAAAGAATCTGAATTGGGCCTGCCAATATGGATTATTTAAAACTAGCTTTTGCTCGGCTCCACCCACGTGATCCGCTTTTTCGGGAATAAAACCTAGTGTCTACAGCATCGCTCTACCACTTAAAAAACTTTAATTGATTTAGGAATGTTTTCTGTTATTATAATATTTTACTAATAAAAATTACATTTTACTTAACTCCCTCGGTGGCGCAATTGTATTGCGTACGCGTTACGACTGCTAAGCTGAAGTCTCGGGTGCGATCCCGGGTCGGGTAAAATTGATATTGGGATTTTCTATCATGAAATGCTTAATATCAGATGGATTTCGCGGTATGACGGTAGGCTCACCCCCTATCACATCATGAGACGGAATTACGCTCGATGAAATGTGAATGTACTAGTTACATCTTTGCCTACTCCTTTTGGGAATTACAGGCGTAAGTGCATCATCATCATCATCATCAGCCACAAGACGTCCACTGCTGAACATAGGCCTCCCCCAAATATTTCCAAACCGACCTGTTGGAAGCGGCCTGCATCCAGCGACATCCTGCGACCTTTATCAGGTCGTCTGTCCACATTGTAGGTGGACGTCCAACACTGCGCTTGTCAGTACGTGGCAGCCATTCCATTCATTCATTCCATTCGTAAGTGCATATCGTTACATAATGATGGTGTGCCATATGCCTTATAAGCTACACGGAAATTCATTCGATCCAATTTTCATCACGCGAGTCAAGTCTGTTAAAATAGACAACGTTCTTATTAGTTTCACATTCATAGGACTTTCACATATTTTCTTACCGTTTAAGTGCAGATTAAACATCCACTCATATAGAACTCCGTATAAGCTTTGCATGTGTAATTGTCTTCAAGTTTAGTGTTTTACGACTGTTTTATGGTTCGGCGTGTTGATCAAAGGGCTCAATCATAATTCACGGAGTCGAGAGAGGCTCAAATGATATGTTAGATACGTACGCGGTAGGTGTGTAGGTAGGTAACGAGTAAATAGAGATAAACTTCGCAACCACCATCGTGAGACCTTGAGAGGCGACGCCTACATAACTCATTTATTATGAGACAGCAAACGCTTCACATAATAGTCGGCTAAATATGGTTGACTGGCGAATCTATACACATTATCCGACTTAATAAAAATAAAAAAATACCTGTATAATGTTTTCTATGGTCCGTTTAACACTCACTATATTCGAATACAGTCGCGGTAGAAAACTAGTGTTTTATAAGTCGGCTCTAGGCACTATGGGAACCAAATAAAATTGTGGGTACAACTCTATTTTTTTACTTGACTGGTGTAGGCAAACATTTCACATCTTTTACGTATTACGTCAAGTGCACCTGATCAATTTCCTGATTTTACACCAGTTGAGAAAACTAATTATAAGTTTATAGGTATGCCATCCTACCATTTAAAACTAAATTAATTTGTTTTTTTATTACATTTGGATAACATAGCTTCATGTACCTTTCGATTCTGTATCTACTTTATTATGTTAATTATTTATTTATGACATTGCATCTCTCGATGGTTTGCTGAATTATGCTGACCTTGAAGGAACGAGCCACTATGACGGTTTTTACTCCATGTGTATAGTGTTTACTTATTTTTGTTATTTATTGGGATTTTGAACAGAAAAATTATCAAAACACTTCTTAAAATAAAGACAAATCTGTTCATCGCACACTAAGTTTAATTTACAGTTCTATGTCTATTATAATAACTTCCCAAGATATGTTGTACCGAGTTATCTATGAATATCAAATAGAAAATTAACACTGTAAGATTAAAACCAAGTTAGCGGTATTTTATATGTTCTCAGAGCGGTCAAACGAATTTTAAATGAATGAACTAGAAAAGCAAATAAAAAATATCTTTGTTGTCTTGATATTTTTTTCTACTTTAAGCGATAGAGTCGCGCTGTAGATACTTTGGTCTACATTGTAAAGCATGAATGGACCAGCTCAACCGGGTTATTACCACTGTCTCACAAAAAATTGAAGTAGCAGATTACTATTACGTTTCGTACGGTAACTGAGTTAAACAGAGGCTCAAATCCCCCCTCCCCTTCCCAACGTACCTACCGTACCGTACGTATGATGCTTCTGGTATTGTGGATATTAATGTGTGGAGGTCACTTGTCATCAAATGATCCTCTTGTTCATTTGCTGTTCTCTGCTTTAAAATATAATGGTAAAGTGGTGAAAATGTATGATGTTACTTGCAACTTTTCACAAGCGATGTACTATAAAAAATAATGCCGTTACTTTACCATGATTTTAGCAATAACAAGTTTAACACAATTATGGAAGGTGTTTAATTTTTAATACTAACCAAGTATACGGTTTTTGTTGTTCCTCCTATATTTTTCTACGATGGATGATTTTACATTACTCGTTAATAATCTACAAAGTAATATATCCATAAAAAGGTAAATTTATAAATAAAATAGTATAGTTATTGGTAGATAATTCAAGGCAAAGGATCTGCTACGGGCAGTTAAGCTACGGACGCTACAGCTCATGCCTTACATTAGTAAATATTTAAAATTATTTATTACATTGTGCACGTTCAAAGTAGTTATTTTTGTGTGTATCTATGTTCCAAATGTTTGTATTGTTTGTCTTTCATTTTTTACATTGTACGTTAATTTTTGTGTTTAAGTATATTGCCCAAGACATTAATAGACGTTTTTAATTTATTAATGCAATTTTCCAATAGTCAACAGGACTATGATTTTGATTTATAATTTTATAATAATTCTCGCGGATGATCATGATTTATTAATAGAGTCCTTACTTGTTACTTAAAATTAAAAAAATGTGTAAAACGTGTCTGGTTCATACATAAAGAAGGAGATTATATGTAACTAGAGTATACACTTAGAGAAGCGAGAACTGAACTCGGGATTCTGCGCATGTCAGTTTTCCAAAATATTTAAAAAGGAAAACAAAAAATGATTATTTCGGTGTCCATAACAATTTTATACAGAAGGTGATCCAAACTTGGGCAACTTATTTGTATTTTTTTAAACTGAAACCAGAAACAATAAATTATTGTATTAGTGATAATTTTAATTTGTACACTTGTTAGCACGTTTTACTATGTTTTGTGTCCTAGAGTGGGACATAAGTTTTTGATAGGCGCGCGGCATAGTGCAACAAGCGTACACGTGAGAATGGGCTGTTAGAACAGCGTGCACATACATATTTCTCATATGTTAGAGCGGGACGATCGATGTGAAATCAGGGTGGTTCCACATGGGTTCAACGACCCACCGCGACACGCGTATCGGTGATTTTTATAATTTGGATTTTGGGACAAAATTTCCGTCTTAATGCCCGGAAGAATTCATCTTACGGATAATGTAAACAGATACACGGTTTTAGTTCAAACCAGTTTATTACTTATCAATACTTCAAGTTACATATCATTACATATGTAGCTCTAACGTAATATTTAATACATACATTATCTTATTTAAACCTAAATATCTCACTGCCGCACACAGAGAAGATAATTGACTTTCATTGTTTTTTTTGCTTACACTCCAGCCCCATGTATGCTCCATTACTAGATAAAGAAATAATATTGAGTGAGGAAATAATAGAATTCTATGAAATTACTAATTAATGATTAAAACTAATTGACGCCTCTGAGTACGGTACACACCAAAATAAAAAAAAAAAGGAGAAGGCTATGTCAGATTGGTATATCCTAAATTAGCTGTTTAATGCGCTATTTAACAGATAATACATAAACGGGTATTGTGAAACAGATCCTAAATATCACATTATTTCCATCAAAGTTAATTATAGCAATAAAATTAAATATAGTAGATAGATCTAATTAATTATACAATAAAAATGACGTCGTGCATTATGCAAACCATCTCTTGTATAATACACTGATAAGAGAAAAAAATCTCTGCGACTGATTATATGACTATAATGTAATTTTTGATTGTCATAAAAAGACATCTTTATCAATAGCTTACGTCATTATATAGCGACAAGGTTCCTATTATGGACACTAATAGGTATAAAACAACTATTTTAAAAGGCTTATATTTAACGTCATCATTGTCTCCTCCAATATTATCTAATAATTTGTAGGAATATATTTTGTATTCATTCTTGAAACGTATTATTTAATGCCTTATAAGAGCATCATAGATCTTGCACCTGTCTTTATCCCACTCGCAGTGTGACGGTGCAACATGCTTTTTAACACATGTTACAAAAGGATAGGGCTTGTAGTTTTTACGACCGACCGCCTGTCTGACGTCAACCCTCTAGGGAGATAACATACCTAAACCCGAAACAAATATTTCAAAGTAACATAAACATTTGTCTCGGTGCGAGAATCGAGCCCGCGGCCTCTCACTTCACAGCCGACTACTCGCCTCAGTCTGTCACTGTGTTGTATAACATTGATAACTCTATTAATAAATTAATTAAAACATTGACAACCGCATATCTTAAGTTTATTTATAAATGTATCCCCGAAGAAGTCGGCTGAGGTGCAATAGTTCACCGGCATATTTTCTTCCCGTGATATGATAAATCGGGACCATATCACCATACCGCCCACAAATTCAAATTCCGTGCTTATTATATTTTTCAAATCAAAAACTCAAACAAATTGAGTGCCAGACCTAAGATGTGAACAGCATCTGTGACACTGGACCAATGTGGTGATCATGTCTTTAATTGATTTCATGAATTTTTGGTAGGTAAGTAGATATTTTTCAAAGGCTTTCGAGATAAATTGTAAGTAAGTGTGACTGTCAAGGAACTTATTATTTAAATGAGTTGCATAACGATTACTGTCACAGTTTGGACCGACAACGCACCGACATACAGATCGTTTCGTTGCCATTGTATGATAATTTTGACCTTCACTTTGTGAGTGTGTTTATCACCCCTAAATATTTGTACAGATATAATATATCTACTAATCTCGCATATCTTTTTACACTTGATAAATAAAAAAGGTTCGCCTCTATTGATTCGGGCACTAAAACAATAATTAAGTCTATATTAAACCATAAACCAGTTTCAGGAATGTATATGGAAGCGTTAAATAATTTTACTCCAATCCATTGGAATTCGAGTTGTCACTAAACATTGGCTAACTGTCCCTTCAAGTCCGTGAAGGGTAGTGACCGCAAGGAAAGTAACGCAGCGCGGACGCAGGCGGGCATTGCGCAAGTCTCCAGTTCCACGTGTATTCACTTAGTACCATCGCAGGTGATCCGAGGGCATCCGGTGGTGATGCGTTCAAATTATTTTATTTGCTTTCTAAGCGTCCCCGAAGATTGTGTATTAAATCGCTAAGTAAGCACTAATGAAATAAACCTACTATTCTACAATTAAGTGTTATGGATAATTTTAATCATATGTGATGCAAATTAATGAATTTAGACACAATTTAACATACCGTATGAGTTAAAAATCGCCTTTCTCTACTTGACGCACGATACTTTAGCCACACTTCGGCCCGTCTCGCTTTAGTCCGCATTTTGGGAGGCGCCTTGCGCAAACGCGTCCCACACGCGTGCATCCGAAAGGCGCACTCATCATTCATTGCACCGTTAGTTTTTCCTACTTCTCAGCGTGTATTATAGTGCCGTTCAAATTATCGTAAAAGTAGGAATGTTTAATTAGAGAAAGGGCTTCATGGTACTCGGCAT
Organism: Amorpha juglandis; assembly: GCA_949126905.1. Lineage (NCBI taxonomy): Eukaryota > Metazoa > Arthropoda > Insecta > Lepidoptera > Sphingidae > Amorpha > Amorpha juglandis. The sequence goes on from OX421368.1 coordinate 7,146,711, forward strand.
CCAAGACGTGCTGGAGTCAGTGTTAGCATGAGCGATAGTTTGAGCTGTAAGCTAGCTAGTTGGGTTGCGGATAATAGATTAGTCCCCCGGAGAGTTGCCCTCGTGAGACAGTAGCGTCATTGCGAGCAAATCGGCGGCTGCGCGGGCGGTGATCGAGAGGCCCCGCCGGGTGCGCAGCCGCCGCGCCCTCTGCGGCCTGCGCGTCGTGCTGTGAGCGCCCGTCCCTCGCCCCCGCCGCACGCCGCCCCGCGCCCCACGCGCCCCACAAGCCCCACGCGCTCACAGGAAAATTACTATAGTTGATGACACCACTGTGACATGTGATGACCGAGAAAATTATTGCTTCACGTACAGTAATACCCCGGACTTACGCGATAGGTGGGACCGAGCTATAAACGTGTAAGTTGAATTCGCGTAAGTCGGGGTACAATTTTGCATGCACTTTTGAGTGACATAATTTGAGGTTATCAATAAAACACAACGTACGTAAAACAATTCAACGCGGAACACGTTCAAACCTGTCGTAAACGGATCACTAACATGGCGAATTAGGAGAGCTGACGCGCTCGGCCATCAAAAAGAATAACCACGTATCTCCGAATTCGCGTAAAACGGGGTAGCGTAAGTCGGGGTATTACTGTACTTGACTTATGTTGCAGCGCATTATATCAACCTCGCACATGATGCTCAAGAGCTCACATGAATTTTGAGATAAAATTTTAAAAATATTATTAATTTCGCCAAATACTACCAACATATGCATTGTAGTCTTCCAGTCATTGTACAGTTTATTCAAAGCCTTCAAATGAAATACAATCTGGTCGCTTTAAAAACTGAAATAGTGTAATAGATACAGGCCCGACAGGCGTTTTTCTAAAAAAAAAACTCACTGCTAGTTCACCTTGACCGCTGCCTGTTGGAGAAACAACCACTCGCTTGTGTAGGTACCTACATTTAGGTACCTACGTTTACCACCGACAAAACGGTGAGGTTAAAAATTGGGCTTAAAGAAATAGATCTAAGATCTAAGTGGTAGAGCCATGCTGTAGATAGTTATGTCTACGGCATGAATGGGCCGACTCGTCCGGGTGTCACTGTGTCTGGGTATCAATCAATGTGTCACAGAAAATCGACATGAAGTAGCAGCTTGCAGTTGCATTTCGTACGATAAGTGATATTTACGGTGGCCTAAATCCCCCTCCCTTTACTAATCCCTTTCTTTTAATGTCGGCTACGCATTCATGATTTGCCACCAGGTGACCGACCCACTTGCCCGTTTGTCGGCCTCTGCTATAACTGGGCATTATGAAACTTAATATCTTATGTCTCGGAGTCACGAGCGCAGTTCAGTGCCATTCAGTGCTTTGTAATTCAATGTTCTGTGTGGTGTTGTTCTGTTTATGGGCACGCGTGACGCTTACCATCAGACAAGCGCCTTGCTCGTCTCGTCATTTAATCAAATAAAAAAAAAAGATACAAACGGTTTAGTCTAGCATCGAGCAATGTACATAATTGTATAATTTGATTTTAAAAGTTGTCTTACTGAAAAATGGCATTATACTGTTAAGGCCTGTACAAATACTATTGTATTTTATACAGGGTTATTTTTAAAACACTGACAACCTCGCAGGGCCATATAGCTGACCCCATAAGGAACAACTTTTGTTCTACGAGTTTGGACATAACTCAATACATAAGAAAAAAAATGATTTTACAAGTTTTTGTTATGTAGTGTTTTTGTTCGTACGTCTGAGTGTAGGTATTATCGATCGAGACGGCGCGGCCGGTCATTGAACTGACGCGTGCGCCGGCGTGTATTACGTAATCTGCGCGTAGGTAAAATTCAAGACGGAAATTAAATTCATAATTATTTTAGTATGAGAATAAAATCTAACAAATTATGAAAAGTCGTAGAACAAAAGTAGTAGCAAATGACCTTAGGAATCTACTCCTGCGAGGTTGTCAGTGTTTTAAAAATAACCCTGTATATCTATTAAGATAAGTAAAAAGTGGGCAGATATAACTTATACATTTTCGGAACAGGTAAGGCGAAACCTTAGAATATTCTTAACTATAATACTTAATAAAGATAAAGGGGGATCTTTTCGATAGTTATTTGAATGAGAAAGTTTTGATGGTTGGTAATGTAACTATAAACTATTAATAATAAACATAAATATAGATGGATCGACTGAAAGTAATATCCAGTTAAGGTACATTAAATTTACTATTAACACAATAAATTAACAAGCTCAAATCCCCTCCCCTTCCCAATCCCTAATTATCCCTTTCCTTTAAGGTCGACAACGCGCCCACGATTCTTTTGGTTGTGGGCGTACATGGGCGGTGGAGATCACTTACCATCAGGTGACCCACTTGCTCGTTTGCCGTCCTATGCTATAAAAAAATTAACAAGGTTCCGGAAGAGGCTGCATCACCCGATCCGTTATCATTGGTCGTAGCGAGTTCTATGGACCATCGCTTCAACATAAACATTTGGTGTGAATATGACCTCAATTTGTTTAAAGTTAGATAGGTACATAGATTCACCAACTATTATGTGAACATTATAAATTCATATAGCATTGATTTTTTTGTATGATACTACCATACTTACCTACAAAACATCTCGAAAGACCATGAATAACCTTTTTGTACAAATATCGAGAAACATGTTTTACCTTTTGTCAATTATTTCTAGGTATATGCATATAATCGATGTTATCTTCGGCGAAGGAAGTAATATCATTTTCATAATCGACATCGTTTAAAAATCACCTGTTTGAATCAAATCATCGAAGTAGCTTTTTGTTTTTTTTCGCCTAAAGCGGCTGTAGGCTACCAGTGGCGAAGGTAATTTCTTTCAAAAGGGAAGCCGAAACTATAGTTTTTATTATGGCTAGCTATCAATATTAAAATTAAGTTACTTATTCTTCGCATAATCTTGTCTATGAAACGTATATGAAATGTAGAATACGACCATTGACTTATTTCTAATGTTTCTATTTCATTAATAAAGGTTTGTTACCATTATTATAATAGGAATTAAAATAACTTATTTTTTGTTCAGGTTATAAAAAGCTGGGAACGAATCATATTGTATGGAGACTGCGCCACTGTAGAGTCGTCCTTCATACTACGGTAGAAATGTAACTGAAATTAACTAATTAAGTATCGAATAATAATAAAATATAAACTTAATGATGTGTTATTGTTGAAACGTTAAAGTGTATACGTATACTTAGTGGGAAGCTGAGTAGCGGAATATATTAAAATAGATACAGGCTTTTATTATACTTATACCAATAGATGGAGCATCAAGTCGCAGGAAAATACTAGCTAAATATAACCAATAGTTGGTGCCTATTACTTAATAAGTATCATTTTCCCATTTTCAATAGCATTCGAATTGAAATATAAACATTTTCGACGATTGATACCTAATCCAGTATAAAAAAAAAATCACAGACTAACACAGCGAGCACGTGAGTCACACACGCCCGCGGACTGAGGGCAACATGAAATCTAGATTGTATAAAATCTAAGCTATAGGCAAGCAGGACGAGGGGCGAGCGTGTCGTGCAGTAATCAGAAGGTCACGTGGGACTTACGTCTGAACCATTCCACCGGCCTTATGGAGCGCGCGTGTAATCGCAGATATCTGCGAAGATTAATGGAACACGTCAAACAAACGATCTTCGTTAGGTACTCGATTTGATATTCATAATACCAACGAATGCGTTTGCTTTTTGTTAGTCTTTTCTAACATACATTTCTGTCTAGATTCAACGAGTACATTCAATGAAGCTAATTGTGATGGGTTGTATAATTTACCGCGGAAAACCTCAAACAAATATTTAGCTAGTGCCACATCACGCCTAACTTCTAATTTATAGGATCCGACCATACCTATAACAAATAAGGCTAAATACATAAGTGGATAAAATGGATAGGGTGGAGAGGTGGTGGTCTCCTGGTGGGAAGGTGCCTGATAAACAAATGCACCGTATATATTTGGTACCTAACCTAACTATGGTGAAAACCCTGTGATAGTGACTCGCTCGGGCGAGTCGCGTTCCGGGATCATACTCGTATATATGCCATATATCTCCACCTTAAGGCTATATTTAACTTCATGTTGATTCCAGATGATGTGGCACTCGTCTTTGTTGACCCCTTACCAATATGTGCTGATAGTTTATTAAAATATGTGGCTTCTCCTACTATAAAGTCAAAATTCCTGTAAATAATATTAAAATAATCTAATCAACAAAACATTGCCGGCTCTACATTTCGTACTTTATTGTGTAAGTTATGTTGTGGTTATATAAGGTTTATTGTATACATTTAAATTGTTATGTAAATATAAACAGGTGTATAATATTTATAACATAGAGTTTGAATAATAATTGTCTAACTAGTGTCAAACGCCAATTTTATATCTGTGGTTGAAAACCACGATAACCATTTATCACAACAAAAATAGATATATTTTTGATAGATAGGTAGTTGAAATATCTAAACCACAAAATGCATGTACCACCCACAAAAATACTATCATCATGTACGATATTAGATAAAGTCTATAAATAATGTGTTGCAGAAAGACGTGGTCAAATTTAAGTATCGTTATACGATAGTGCACGATATAAGTATGGCACCCCCATTATACCAAATCCTATTGCATTGCTAGAACATAAATAGAGCATTTCATTTTTTATCGAATGATTAACATATCGATATTCGACTTACAACATTGGACAAAACTAAATGATAAACAGCTGAGTTTTTGTCTCAGTCCTGCTTTGTTATTCTCGCTCTCGCACGTCAATTACCTTATAGGGATGTGTCGGTTTTATCGATCGTAATAAACGAGTGATTAAAGTAAGCATAAACTTTAGAGTGTCTTGATTTTGATGAAATTCGATACATAAACACTCAATGCCATATCTATGTACCCATAAATACATTTCTGTAGTACATTATTATTAAACGAATGTTATAAAATTTTACGCACCAATATATGCTTACCCTTGCATTCCCGAACGGGGATAGGTGCAATTATTGCATCCACGGTTCACAATAATATCATACAAGTATCATACAAGTATCAATATCATACAAGTAGCGAGAACTCAGCGGAGAGTAGTACGACCTGTCGAGCCGAAAGTCGTAGGTTCAAAACCAGCCAAAACCACCTCTGAGTGAGCTATTATTATTATTAGTATCGTCATACGAGGCTCAAGTTCCGAGTCCTGGCAATTCATGTGTGATTTTTTCTAATCGAATAATTCAAATTACGAATGCCGGAATTGAGATTTGGTACCACGACCTTAATGTTTCCTGGGACGATAAAAACGTTGGCAATATCTATATGTACATCCTCCTCATTTGACAGCCTTAGTGTTGTGAATTTTTCGGATCTAGTTTTTATGGGACAGTCAGACCATCAGTACTTTCTTGTACCCACAATATACAGGTTATCCTGGGGCCATCAGGGCTACGTGTGTGTTTGTTCTTAGGATGGGTATATAATAATTTATTCTTGTATAATCTAGGTAGGTTAGTAGGTAGGTAGGTAACCTTTCTAATTATTTTTTAAACTAGTTTGACTAAATCTAAACGTCTGCCACTAAACCTTATCGACATAATCATTGTAATGATTGTAAATGTAGACTTAGTAATATAGTTAACATTAGACCCTTTGGGTATGTAGTAGCTAGTACAGCTAGTGGGTATATGACCTTAAATTCACAGTTGTCAATGAATGAAATTATGCAATGATTACTAAAAGACAAACTGCATAAAATAAGACCATTGTATAATATACTACATTATTTAGTATACAACACCTCAAAGCTCTACACTATTCATAAATATTCATATAAGAAGTATATTTATTAATGGCTAGCTTTTACTCGCGGCTCCGTACGCATGGAAGTCTTTCTCGTCATATTTACGGGATAAAAAATGGCGTATCTCTGGTTCATAAACAATCTCTATGCAAAAAATCATATCGATTCGGTGCTCGTAAAAATTAACATTTTTTTGTTTTTTTTTTTTTTATATTCATAACTACTAACGCTAAGGTCATGAAATTTAGTCACATGATAGTTTGTGTAATTTAGGAGCTTGCTAAGAATACGTTTTTGTAAAGTTAAATTTTATGGGGTAAAAAGGAAGGTTTCACACGGACGAAGCCGCCAGCAACAGCTAGTCAAAACAATAAACGTCGGATAAAGCTGTCGCCTACTTTCAGGGTTATATATATGGCTTAGTTTAAAAATTTACTAATTACCAAAGTTTACATCATTATTGGTGATTTTTTAAATACTGTAATTTATGTTATCAATGAAAGCTAACCATTATAAAATGTTTAATAATTAACATTGATTAATGATACACACTTACACAATCAACATGTGTCGCCCACACCTGTAGTTCTCTACAGATGTATTAAATATAATATGGGTTTATATTTAAAACCATTCACTGCTTGACCTTGAGGCGGCAGGTTTAGTGTACTAATTACTTGTGCTTAGAGGGTTGTAGTTTGTGAGAGTCGACCGCCGTATTTTTTATTTAATTATTGCTTTTTTAATGCGTTTTTACTTCATATAGTAGATTACCTACTCTCTCTTATACAGCGAACACTCTATATTAATAATATAATGGTAAATAAACCATATGGTAGATAACTAAAATAAACTCAAGTTTCAAATTCTTATTGAATCTAAAACTGTTATACATTATTTTAAAATAAAATAATAACCCGTTTATACACGCCCCACTGCTGGGTATCGGCACAATATTATTGTATCGGCCTCCTCAACTAACATTAAATGACTACATTATATTGATGCCGTCAAAACTCCGCCGCCAGTTCGGAAGGCTGTTTCCCTAGAAAAGAACGGAAAAGAAACTCTAGTGTTGCTAATTTCAAAACTAGTTTACAGTTGTTATTGAGAGCATATAGGTTGGGTTTACAATATATAATTGGAACAAGAGCAGCCCAATATAAATTAATAAGCAATCTTAAAAGTTATATCTATGGAATGGATCAGCGTACATGAACTCCTAAAACATAACGAATAAATTATGACCATAATAAAAGAATGTAAGCAAATAATAATAATAATAGTTTGAGTACATGAGTCCACACAAGTAGCACACTTTCACAAGTATGGCACATGTGCCAGCCTTTGGCCTCTTCAACCATGTTACAGGGAAGTGACCGACCCGGCACACGACGCGACACCGCCGCAAGCACAGACATTAGAGCGAGCATGACATACCCAGACTGATCACAATCAAAATAATTTTAATCAGTACTACTCCCGGATGCCAAAAAATATAGACCCAGAAGGTTGTTAACGCGATTCTAAAGCGGGCTAAGCCTACCCAAGAGGCGCTATGACTCCCACAAAAATGATTCATGCCAAGATGTCTCTTATCAAAAAAAATATTACATCGAGGTTAATAAGTGTACATAAGTACTAGAGCCATAATAGTAGTCGTGGAGAGTTTGGTCTACAGCATGAGTGGGCTGGCCCGACCAGGAATTTACAACTGTCTCACAAAAAAAAACTGACGTAGCAGCTTGCTGTTGTGTTTTGTATGGTGAGTGAGATATTTTAAGGCCTAAATAACCCCCCCTGCTTCCCAACTATATAAGACATACGTAAATCAAATAACTGTACTTTAAAATTCGTCCATAATTCTTCTAGTATTGCAGGCATTTATGGGCGATAACTTACCATCAGGTGACCCACCTGCTCCTTTGTCGCGCTATAGTTTATAAAATGACTCATCAGTAGGTATATTATCACATTCGTTGAAATGTCGCTTGAAATGTCAACATTAGTATGGAAATCTCCTATTCTAAGGCTGGGTTGCACCATAATAGCAATTCTAGCTAAGGTTTATTTAAAATTTGACGATAACAGTAACGCTGACTTTAACATTGAATGCGGAGTTGCACCATCGCGATCGTATTCCGATACTACTAGATTCCTCGATTCAATCGATCGAATGGAGAACAGACGCTTTAGGAGATATATTGGTTTGGAGGTTATAATTGAACCATCTGACATCTATTTAACTTAAACAATAGCTTTAACTAGCGAGTCATGGGCGGTTACGGTAAACAGCTAAAGTTATGACGTCATCTAACATTTGTCAAATGGTGCAGCAACTCATGTTTTGCTTAACCGGTACTTTAACATGTTTGTTATTGCTAAAGTAAATTAGTGCAATCCAGCATAAATCACTAAATTATTATTTGTTATATTTCCTATCAGATTTTGCCTGTGACTGCACCCGCGTAAAGTTAATTGAATCAAATAAACATTATTTCCCATGTACACTTTGCTACCTCTCTCTTATGGGTTGTGTCGATAAATTCCTTCTGAAAGGATGCTTATAGTATAAACTCAGCAGTCCCTCAAAATTTTAAGGTTTATCTTGAGCGGTTTGGACTGGATGATGATAAGTGAGTCAGGACATTGTTTTTTATATTTCACAGACTTCATCGACAACAAACTAACTAAGGCCCACCTGATGGTAAGTGGTTACCATCCCCATTGACACCAGCAATCCCAAAGGATAACCAAGCCACTCCCTGTCGTAAAATAACTTTTAAGCCCTGTTGGAAGGACATGCCCTAACGCTGAGGAACTTTCACTCCAGAGTTCGCAAGTGGAGAAATGAAGTCTGAAATCACAGTGTATTGGAGATAAGTCGCTCCAGATATAATGGATGAACTTTCATCTGTTAACGACTAGTGCGATATTAAAAAAAAGGAGAATAAACTGGTTGTACTACTGCCCATCCCTTCATGACATGATGAGCTTGTTGTATATAAGATCGTCAGTAGAAAGGCAAAAATACATACGTATTCACGCCTTATGCACCCAAGGGGTAGGCAGAGGTGTAACCAGTACACCCACATTTCGCCGAGCGTATCTCCATCCCATGATATGATAGGGGTTGAGCTTATCGCCATACCGGGCACAATTCCAAACTCTGGGCTGATACTGAGCATTTCGTGATATAAAATCCCAATATCAGTTTTACTCGACCGGGGGTCGAACCCGAGACCTCAGCATAGCAATCATATCGTGTGCGCATTACAACTGCGCTACGGAGGCAGTCAGAAGAGACCTGAAGAGTATCTCATCAGTGCAAAGGCAAAAATACTTAAGCGGCAATGCGTGAATTTACGGTAGGGAATTTTAAAGTTGTTTTTCTACGATATAAATTTATATAATTATACTTACTAGATAATTTTCAGTAAAAAATAATTTTATGTAAACATAGTTTCCCAATTTATTTATAATAAATTTGTATCCCAAAAAACAACTTTGAAATGGTCTATCTTAAAGCTCACGTATTCGCGCTTTAGCATTTTTCCCTTTCCACTGGCGACTCTTCAGGTCTCTTCTGCAAAACTGACGCACAAAAACACGCTAGAACAATAGATAGAAACATAGCGCTCTAGCATGAATGAAAGCGTCGTCGCGTCGCGGGGCATACAGTTCATGCGTCCAGACCGGAACCGAGCTACGCAGTGGGGTATATTTGATTGTGATGCAAATTCCCTATTTCCGGCGAGGGGAGCTCACAGCTACAGGTGGGGGTCGGACTCCACCATCTCTGCTCATCCACGAACGTAGAGGACGTGGTTTATTGGTGTGAAAATTGTAGATAATTATTTAAAGAATTATTTGAAAAAATATCGGCCACAACAAGGAGGTTCTCAATTCGACTGTATTTTTTATTTAAGTTCACGAGTGGCTACGCCATACAAGATATCATTTGGATGAATCTTTTTGTTTGATAGAGTTTCTTACGAAAAGTTAAAGACAACTAAATCTTAAACATTAGTTCAAATTAAGGTGTGCTTACTAAAGCAAGTGCTCACGTTCGCTGCAGACTTTCACATTCCAGAATGATTTTTGAATCTGCAATCCAACCCTTGATGCCAAACTTATATCTATGCATGCTGCATGACGCATCTGCTGTGTTGTTTTCAAAACTTGTCAAATATCAAAGAAATAAATATTTATTTTCAAAGTTTTCGCTTCGCCTTTCAATGTTGAGACAAAATTCTTAATTACAAGGTTCTTACACTCTACAGTGAAAGCAACTAACAGTTTTAATGTTGCCTACAATTACAGACATATTTTTCCGATGTATTTTTATGAATACCATTAAAATATGAATAGCTATGACATCGTTTTAGACCGTACTGCAAATTGTTTAGAAAGATTATAGCATGTAATAATCAACTATCATATTAAAGTGAAGGTTTTGTAATATATTTTAAATAAATAGAAACATATTTCTTGCCATCAATTTAAGAAAAATCCAACATGCCTTTTAGAATTTATCTGATTGTGTAGTTGTGTTTATTTACCAATACTTATCGTTGTAGATTGTAAAAATAAGTTTTAATTTTCTGCTTTGTCATTCAAGTTAATTGGGATAATTTTCATTGAGAAAAGCTCGTTAAACTTTATTTAATATATGCAACACTTATCTTTTAAATCACTTGAAAACAATCTGCCTGATGCGTACTACTGTAATGATCATAGGGGAGTGTGGTGGCATAAAATAGAACAATGTAAATAGTTCAGTGAGTACCAATAGAGTGAGCAGAATAAAAAAAATCCGACCTTATGTATACTTTTATTGGCAATAACATCATAAAAATTTTCTGCAAATAAGAAGACGATTTTTGAATTGATTCTGGTATATCTGCTTTGTCTTGCACGCACCCATATTCGTATGAACAAAAGCCTCTTTACGTCATGTTTCGTGCAATCCTCCTCTTGTCACGGAGGGGTTGAATCAGATTTCTATAAAACGTGCATCGGAATGAGGGACGTTACAGGCCGTCGCCCAAGCGTGCGCGGACGCAGGGGGCGGCCACCCCGGCGCGAGATCGTTGACCTCTCCCGGCTCTCCCCCGCGCCGCACCACACCCCCCTCGCATTCACAGCCCTTTGTGAGCTCACGCCAAGGGCTACTCACTGAGGGCAAGGACTTCGTTTCTTTGTTTTGAAATGCCTTCTAACTTAGAGGGCAGGTAAGGCGACGAACGCTTTAGTTCTTTTTTCAAAATCTAATTTTACAAAGTACCTCGCTGAGGGACTATAAAATGTGGGTGAAACGTAGTGTGTCGAATTTTAAGAGTTCTGTCACGATCGCTGCTTCACGCTTAATTTTTGTGCCGAATTTTATTGTCACGATACGTTATGTTATTATATTATCATTGTCTCAGTTTCTCTTTCGAGATGTAAAGGGTCAGTAGATGTAGAGTATTATATATGATATAAAATGACGCACCGTACCGCTTACGGGCAAGGGCCTCTTCTGATAATGATGAGGTTAGGCCTGAGTCACCCACTGGTCTACAGTATATCAAATATTTTCTATATGTACCTTTGAAACCAATATGAAAAGTTCTCAGCTACGCAGGTTTTCTCGCGATATTTTTCTTTATCGTTAAAGTGACCGATAATAAACAATGAATACACACGAAACTTCAAAGTAAGGTGTGCGTGACCTTAAGGTTGGACTCAAGTTTGGACCTCTGTGTTGGTAGTCCGTTCCTCGCTACGCTATCAGCGCACGAGTGGATCCTAGTAAGGAAAAAGTTAACCTCCACTTATAACTAATATTAAATTCCATATAATTAAATATCGCAAATGTTTGTATTGGGACGTTTTTAATAAAATACTTTCAGACGTGTTAAACATGCTTGTGAATAAATAATATTCTGGAAATCAAGTTCTGCTACCGAACCTTCTTCACACGTGGCAGCTTGTCATGCCTAGGAATTTTACCAGTTAAATAAATAACACTCAACAGTCATACATCTAGTGTTGACCCCACAGCAAAATATGATTATCTTGTCGTAGATATCAGGAACTACGAAAATTTAACGAACTTGAGGGATTTCCAGACCAATATGACTTAGAAACCTTCAAGAAAAAAGCCTACATCTCTAAGGTCGACAACTCATCGAAAATTCCTCTGGTATTGATGGTGTACATGGGCCGCGGTGATCAATTACCATCAGGTTTACTCATAAAGAAAACTACAAGAGATTCGGGCTCACAGCACCTAGACACCAAACAAATATTTATTTATATTTATGAGTTACATTCGCGTAAACGTAAGAAATCATTAAGTATTTACGGATCACAAAATTTGTTTCAGTGTGAGGTTTGAACCCGGGGCATCTACTTTCACAGCTTTCATCCAATGCGCCACGGAGGCCGCCTGTTCGAGAAATTAGCGTGGATTCTAGGCATGCCTAATTGCCTACACTAATTATATCATAATTCAGGCGATGCACCGTTCGTGGAGAAGTCACTTACACATTCATGATGCTTTGATTATCCTCATAGAGATGAAAGGCATACGATAATACATCACAATCATACACAGTTAAATTGATTTCTATTTGCAATGTATAAAAAGCACCCCGTTCTATATGAATAGCCTCGCTAATATTGAAATATGTGACCAATCACTTCTCTGTAGCGCAAGAAATATCCGGGGGTCGTGCTGATATCCTATTCGCGCACACCAGATATTCATAACAATTATAATGATTTTTGTTATATTGTGATTAATATAACAAAAATTATTATAATGATGTTAATTAATGTTATATGTGTTTAATTTTCAATAAGGACCTGATAAAGATCGCAGGAAGTCGCTGGATGCAGGCTGCTTCCAACAGGTCGGTCTGGAAATCTTTGGGGGAGGCCTATGTTCAGCAGTGGACGTCTTGTGGCTGATGATGATGATGATGATTCAATATTCAATAAGGAAAAATGAAAAAAACCTATTTTATTTGTCTCATGAAGAATAGAAAGCTAATTTTGTAGAGCAACATAATAAATACTTTCCTAAATATCCTGTACTCTTTCTTTCTGACTGGCATTATCACGGCTTAATGCCAGTCTCCGCCTTCTCATCATGATTGATGGTGGATATGGTATTATGTGTGGCGACCCGTGATCTGACCCCTTTAACCCAAAACGGGAACAAAATTTCGCCATTGTTTCGTCCGTTAATCATCAGAGTTTACCACATGCATGTGACTTCGGATCTAAGATATTACACCCCACTTACACTGCTCAATATCCTCAACATAGATTGGAAATGGTTTAAAATTATAATACACATGTACAGTTTATATTATTAAGAATACTGACTAAAGCCAATCATAGTAGCAGCTGTTAACAACATTCCAAATGAAATTCCTTTAAAAATGTGATACACACCAATTAGGTTCACGTCAACATAGGTCGAGACCTAAAGTAAAATGTTATAAAATAATATGGCAACCCTTACTTAGTTTTATGGTACAATGGTCTATTTTATCTATAGCCAAGTATTTCCTTCCTGTTTGGTGAATTACTTCTAGAACATTTATTTCACAATCAATCCTATGTTAGTTGTATTATAAAATAAATTTTATCTACAAGAGAAACTGCGTTTTTCATTCTCAATATCCTTAAGGGTCAGAGTTCCGTTCTCGTGCTGGGAGAAAATTAGGGCATCGTCCTCCGCATTGAACCGATGCGGGTTAAAATAGGGATTGATTTTTACACGAGCCTACTACCAAAATGAGGGTGCCACGAATAGGTTTTCTAATCGGCTTAACGAGTGCTCCAAATTGACAGAAACCGGGTGCTTAACGTACTTTTATAGCCACTGAGGGACAGGAATCACGGTATAAGCAGGACATGGTTACTTTATATTCGGGATGTGTATTTTCAACACCAACGAGTAAGTAGGTCACCTGGTGGTAAGTAGTCTTCATCACCAAGTAACACCAGAAGAACATGGATGCTTTGAAGACCTTAAATTATAGGAATGAGGATTACGAAGGGGAAGGGATTTTTGGTTCGACAAGTCTTACTCACAGTACAAAATGCAATACAAACTGCCAGTTCGCGTCAATTTTCTGTGAGACTGTAGTAATAGTCCGGTTGACCTGGACATAAATGGACAAAAGCGCCTACAACGTGATTCTACCACTTACAAAACTTGCCTCTAACATTGTTAACGTCGGTGAGCCACAATAGCATCTTACTCGACTCTCACCACTTCTACCTTGTAGACTACAAAATAAACCTACCAACCTTCTCTACAACTCTTCGGAGTGTGAAGAAGTATCTGTATAAATATACAGACCGGCATGATTCTGGTGACCACCGATAATCTCACTGTTTGCGGGTGGTCGCTGTTTTTTTTAAACTACGCTTACCATCAGGTGTAGTGCATTCACTGCTGCGCCCGAATAAAAAAAATAATGATAACCTTAAAAAACGAAGCATGTCGAATGTATGGGGAGCGCACAAAAACCCATAGTGACGCACCCCGCCCGCATGCCGAAGCACCCCAAGTAGTGTCAAATTGAACTGAATTTATTTACTGCACTCAAAGAACAATCGTGGCCGTCCTATTTACTAACAGTTTATAGCATTATCAACCTTATAATCGGTGGTAATGCAGGTCAACTTTATGGTAAATGAGCCCGGAGGTGCCAATTATTTGAACGCGTTCTGGGAGGGTGAATAATAGGGGTTGTACGTTTCCTACATTTGCTCAATCGTGGCGCAACCGTTTGAATGCAATCATCAAATTGAATAATTATCTAATTTCCTCTTTAATATTTATGCGTATTTTTAAGTCGTACCGTTTACGTCATTAAGTTTAAAGGGGGTGGGAAAATTGTTGTTTACATGTATCGGCATTTCCGGGTATAGTAATTCAATTCATTCAACAGCGTGTATCGCCCTAAATATACACGCATACGCACTCACGTTTGTAATCTAAGGGGTAAGTAGGGGTGTAATCAGTACACTAACATTTCGCTGAGCATATTTCCACCCCGTGATGTGATAGTAGACGAGGCTATTGTCATACCGGGCACATTTCTGGGACTGCGCTGATACTGAGCATATCGAGATCGAAAACCCCCAATATCACTTATAATCGACCCGGGGATCGAACCCGAGATCTGGGTACCGTGTGGCGTGTATATATTACAATTGCGCTACTGAGGCAGTCAGTAATTTCATTATTACACGTGTATGCTACACGTGGGGTTCTTCTTTTCCTATCGTGTTACCCCGGGTCATTGCGAGGGCTCGTCTTCTCGTCGAGTCTTGGGCATCTTCCGGAATGAGATCACTGGCTCTCATATCTCCCTCTAATATCTCAAAGCAACACTTGTTGACCTTCCTTATCGTATCCCGATCGTATCGTCTTCTATTGTGTCAATGGCTTTATAATATTACATAATTATGTTCACGATCCGATTAATTATAACAATGAAATTTCTAGGCAAGGGTTTTGTACGCACAAAATATGTAGTAAGTACTGACACATTTCTATAGATAGAGTAGTACCTACTAGTTGATCCCCTGAATAAGTTTACAATGCATTATGTCTATGACAGGATCTTTTACGGAAATACCAATGTACAAAGTCAGCATAATAAAAAATATTCGCATATAGAAGAGGAACATTTAAATAGATATTATTTTTTATTAATACATAGCATAATATTTATACTTGCCTATTAATAAGTCGTTTTAAATATTTTTACGTTAGACTCTCCATTAATTAGTTAATAACATAGATCGTACATATTTTACAATCTTTTATTACAATAAAATCACAGCGAAAACTTTCATAACAAATCGTGAACAGTCCCGATCCTCCCACAAATGTAATGCACGAGTGAATGTTTATCGCTATTAATATTAAAACAAACCAAATACTCCCCTCGTGGGGCCGGTTTAATAACCTGTGGGTTGTAGCGCCCCTCAACTATCGTGTGTGACGTGGCTCCGTGTCAAACGACAAGTGCTCGTGGTTTCCACACTTTGCAACAAAAACCATCGCTGTACTAGAACTGACAAGCTATGTAAAATATAGGAAATGTACGGAACATATCTGCCTCTTTACGTTTCATGTAATTTGTAGGCCTATCAATGGAACCAAAAATGGGTTGTAAATATAAAAATAATTATTTATTTACAATAATATTAATAAGTAATCTGAAATAAATGTAAATTGCACTAATATTGAATAGAAAAAATGAACAAAACCGATTCGATTTCTTGAATAAATAATGTAAAGTTTCGATAGCAAACAATTAAATCATAAAATCGTGATATTTGTTTATTTTGAAGCTATTATAACAAAACCAAGAAGGGAATTGACAGAATGTACAATTATTTATCATATTTATATTTAAATGCAAATAATTTTTCAAATCATTTTTTTGTCCTATCATACGACGTTATAAACGCTTTGCGTTTAAACTCTACTCTTCGACAGTAAAGCATTTGTGACACATCCAGAGAAGCAACATATTATAATCAATGTTACATTGTGGTTTCCACGTCAAACAAGTCACGATATGTCACGTGATAACACCACCGATATGGGGAGCGCGTTCATTCATATTTTTTTCGCTCTACTACCCGCAATAAAATGTCGGCATGGCTTCTAATCACAGTTATAAAATCACTGCCTGTAGTTTTACAATCTTTTTACTAGTTCACAAACTTTCTGTATCTCGTAAAATTAACGAAAGGCGGTGAAATTCTCCTTAGAATTTAAATGCATTGTTATTCTTTATAGATTTTTGGTGCGTATGCTGCAAATATATCTTACACTAGCTTTTGCTCGCGGCTCCGCCCACGTGATCAAACAAACAAACAAACAATCAAACTCTACAGCTTTATAATATTAGTATAGATTTGGGTAGCTTAGCAACGGAAGCCTTCAAATAATATTATTTGGGTAGCTTAGCAACGGAAGCCTTCAAATATGAATAATTTTCCCCGTTTTTGCAACATTTTTCACTGATGCTTCGCTTCTAATGGTCGCAGCGTAATGTTATATATCCTAAAGCGTTCCTCGATAAATGGACTATCCAACACAAAAAGAATTTTTCAATTCGAACCAGTAGTTCCTGAGATTAGCGCGTTCAAACAAACAAACAAACAAACAATCAAACTCTACAGTTTTATTATTAGTATAGATAATATTTTGACAAGAACAATAATTATGGGCTTTACTTATAAACTTTTAGCACTGTTAGTTAAAACACTGTTTTCGTCTCTTTCTAGCCGCTATAAATCGCGTTGTCAGAGAAAGACAAAAGAGTGTTTAACTAAGCAATGCTTAAGTAACATTTAGTAAGGCCCAATATATAGACAGATTTTTTATATTGAAATTCCACTAACTGCGTGGTACGATCTACAATATTTTTTTAATTCTTTGTCAATACATTATTAGGTTGGGTTATTAAAAAACGTCCGACACCAAATTTGAAAAAGATTTGTAATTTCTAAATAGCTGAACAAATGTTTAAGCATAGCTAACCATCTCGATTAAACCAGCTGTCAAATAAAAAAAAACATTCAAATAGGACCGTTTGTTTAAGGGCCGTCCGTGAGCAAACGGCCTTGACTGTCTCGCGCCATACTGAATCGTGTACTCGGCGAGTGCAGAATATGCACGGATTTAGCGAATAATTGATTTAAAAAATCAGGTTTTGGTCTTTTCGAAAATTTAAAACGGGCAAAATATTCGTTATTAAATTGCCTATCTAGTGATGTTAATCTCATTTGATAACATTCTGTACTTTAAAAGGAGACGCACGGAATCTTTGCATTTTTCCCATTTTTATGGTTCATTTATAACGACAATTTAAAAATATATATCAGCATTAACATGAATTTGAATCGAACAAAGTAAAGCTGACAGATTGTAAAAATATATTGTATATTTATTTAATCAATATTTATTTTAAGTAATGACTAGATAGCCTCTAAAAACCTCGATCGCGCGGTGTTTTGCTCACGGACGGCCCTTAAGCTCTAGGCACTACGATGCCACAGACTAAAAAATTAACAGTACTTTGTCGGGGGCTAATCACACAATACACACTAACAATTGTGTATTTCATATATTCAAGAAATACTGAAAATATTACGCCAATAATTGAAGGCAATTTTTTTATTTATGATAAGAATAGAATCTTAGCCAAGTAATATTGTAACATCAGACAACAACGCATAATCAAATTGTATTAATAATAACAATGTATGTATACGTGGTTGTGCAATATAAAAAAGTGAAAATCTCTCCCACGGGAGTGTCGAGTCTGTCTCAAAGGCAAGGGGAAGTAAAACATTCCTATGGGGACGGCGGGAGGTGTTCAATTTTTGTACTTTTTTCCCTCGCCCAAAGGGGGATGACCGGCTGCTTTTTTCCTACTTTTTACTTCTCTTGTTTTATCCGAACACTGGTCAGTCGACGGCGCAACGTCTCATTTCGTTTGTTCTTTTTATACAATATTGATTAGATGTTGGATCATCTTTTCTGTATTTCAACAGAGATATTAGTCTATAATCTGATTTTTATGGTCACAGATTATTTTTTAATGATCATGATACGAAAATATATGTATTGTGAAAATATTTTTTTTTCTTTTAAAAATGGCTACCTATTGCCGAGTTTGTTCAAAATGCATCTTTACTGTTATAGAGAAAATTTCTTTTCGGCGGGAATTTTTCATACACAGTTGTATTCTTTGCATTGTTAATTTCGGCTTATTTCATAGTTATGTATAAATAATGTAATGAACGTTTCAAATACAAATGTTGTATGGTCAAATAAAATATTTCATATTCCATATTTAGATATACTAGCTGTTGCCCGCGGCTGCGCCCGCGTGAATAACTTTTTCTAGAATAAAAAGTAGCTTATGTTCTAATTTATGACATGGTCTATGTGTATGTCAATTCTTATTTAGTCCGTTCAGCTGTTAAGGCGTAATTGATCTACAAATCCAAACAACCACAGTTATGACATATTTAAAATCCACCCCCCATTTTATGAGTGGAATATTACAGAAACGTGAACAATGTGTTTCATTAATCGAATAAGCAGTATTTGTACTTAATTTCCATAAAAAAGTGCCATAGAAAATTCAACTTCACTCCCATAAATTGTAAATATCCAAAAATCCTTCCTTTGATGATTACGATATAAAAAAAAATTAAGTTTGTAGCCCCAGAAGTTTAGGCTCTGCGCTAATGAATCAGTCAATCAGTTAGTCAGAGCAAGTAATTATATACGTATAGATAGATGAACGCTCATAGACAACCTTCAAGGTACGTAGGAAAATATTTTGTAAATGTAACTATTGATAGATTTTGATGACGTTGAATATAAATTGATCTACACTTGTACTCTATCATCCTTCCTTCCACCTGTCCTTATCACGATCGCAGTAGAGTCGACGCAACATGCTTTTTAACATATGTTACAGAAATATTTTACTCTTCATTTTTACGACCGGCCTGATGTCAGGCAGGGGCCTGACATCAATCCCTCTAGAGAGAATTACACAAACAATTTCTGTCTCGTTGCGGGAATCGAAGCCACGGCCTCTCGCTTCACAGCGTACTACTCGCCCCTTGCGCCACGGAGGCTGTAACATATGTACTCTATCAGCATTATAAATAATAAATACATCCAACAACAATTACACACATAAGAACTACCCCACAGTTAGATAAGAGTCCTGTGTCGTAAGTATCAGAAACAACGAGAGCCTTTCAGTCTCACAACACCCAGACCCGAAACAAATATTTGTGAATCACACAAACATTTGTCTGGATGCGGGGATCGAACCCGCGGTTTCTCGATTCACAGTAGGCTACTCGCCCACTACGCCAACGAGTCTATCTCATAAAAACTTATCTGTCTCGTAGAAAAATACCTTTTTTGGGCAGTCTCGTATAATCCTAATTTCCGCTTGACATGAATTAACGGCATATAATTGTTATATCACTACAATCATCTTTCAGATCAGACATAGATTTCCTATAGATCTAGCTTAGACACAACCCTGGACGATACACCTTAATTTATCGACTATTAATTGCGATTAACTTCTAGTTTGAAAGGGCGTAATAATCGCCTTTTTTTAAGTCCCTTTTAAATCCAATAACACACAACATTTACAACAGTGTCGACTCCGCCTAAGATACCCTATGCAGCGGGTATCAAGAACTACTAGAGAATATTGGTCTCACCACACCGGCAACAAATATTTGCAAATTAAAATTTACAATATACAAACATTTTTCTCAATGCGCAAATCGATCCCGCGGCTTCTAGTTTCACAACCTGCTATTCATCTACTGCGCCATAAAGGCTGTCAGGTGTTTTATTTTTAACAACTAATTCACGATAAATAATAATACGTAAAAGTTATTGAACCTGGTTGTCATCCCGTTCAATAATCTTAAAATATTTCACTTAAGTCTATGTTTGGGCCGGCACCCCAGCAATTAAGCAACGTGATGCGGGCGTTATCAGCAATACATCGATAGGGGGAGGTGGATGTAGCCTGCCACCCTCCCACCCCTGCCAGGACACGGCATAGCAGCTAGTTATCTGCGCCGATCGATAAATGTCATGGAAAACTCCGGACAAAATGATATATCTATTTACATGCATGTATGTACTGTGAGTAAAGCTGCAATATGGACGCGCTCTTTTATGCAGTGATTGTTGGTTACATCATTGTTACCATATAGGTTTATTAGACATTTATAAACTTTTTGATTGCAGAGGCCGATAGACGAGCAAGTGGGTCACCTAATAGCAAGTGACATCCATTGCCCACAAACACCCACAATACCAGAATCGTGGACACTTTGCTGACCTTAAAGTGTAGGGATAATTAAAGGATTAGAAAGGGGAAGAGGAGATTTGGGCCTCTAGATAGAAAACGCAACAACAAGCTTCTATTTCATGGCAGTTTTCTGTGAAAAAGCGCTATCTATCCGGTCGAGCCTGCCCATTCTGAGCAGTTGAAGACAGTACTATCATCTACAGGTCCAAAGAACTGCCTGCCTGCCCCGGCCAATGTAGATATTCATTTACATTATTTAGTTATGAATCTTCGTAAATATTATACTTTAACGTTTATTTTATGTATTTTTTATACTAGAATAAGAAGAGCAGTGTGAATATGTTTAAGATTAACAATAAACCGTATTACTTTAAGAAGTAATTTGATTTATGTGCAAATATCTCAGATTTTTTAAATTATTAATAAATTACTTTTAACGTCATAGACAACACACATCTAACAAAAATGGCTACTTGAAATCGAATACTTTGAAAAAATATTTAATAACGTTACAAAGAACCTCATGATGCTTTTCAATTCAGTTTTCATTAATAATCACTCTATATAATACAAATTTTTAATACATATGTTTTTTATATTATAATTATCTATATATATCAAAATGTTTGTGCTGTAGTCCTAATAAAATTTATGTAATATACCGACAGTCAGACATGTACCAGGAAAAAGTACTGCGGTGTAAAAATTTATTAATTTGCTATCAAAGTACAATAAAAATGGTGTACATTAATTAGATTGACGTGCACAGTACAAGTTTTCTGAGTTAAGCAGGCATGTGTCCAGCATAGAAACATGCATGTCATTGAATTAATAATTTCCAATGTCATATGCAATACCTGTCATATAGAAATACGGTCTACTGCCTACTATGTTTCGTAACATATGAGGTGGGTATGCTTACTGCAGTGCTAGATGACAAAAATACTTAAATATTATGAATATAGCGTGTATTTTTCTCTGTCTAGCGTTATCCCGGCTTGGTGCCAGGATCTGCCTTCGTATTGAAATGCTTCCACTTCCTCTGATCTTGAGCATCGTCTGTAGTCAGATAATTGACTCTCTTGTCTCCCTCTAGGACGTCAAGTCAACGTTTTTTGAATCGTCCGCAGAACCGTAACTCTAGTATCTGACTCATGCTTCTGTGACCGTTGTACTGCTGTTTTAGCAAATTTAACCAAGCCACTATAAGAGACACTTCTGAAGTTTGTCTAATACATCGCGGCCTCCAAGGCTGCTCCGAATTAACTCGTTGCTTATATAATCCTCGTGCAGCGATGCACATCTACCGCAGCATCTTGATCTCCGCTATGTGCCAAATGAACATAGCATGTATATTAAACAATAATTCTTTAACAGAAAATAGGAAACAGTTACAATCAATTCTAAAACCTAATTGATGGTAAAAGTTCCTATACGATAAAAGTTACGTAATCTACTTATTACATTTGTGCTAACATTGAAAATTTCCAAAGTTCGCTGGCAGGCATAGTGGTTTTGTAAAAGAAAATGTCACCACTCGATTGTAGATATCTATACCTTCGAGGTAAGGTTGCTAACTTTCGTATGAAGTCCTATTTAGTTGGAGAAATTTTCTTAAATGGAGAAAATATAAAACTATCATTTACAAGAGCGCGTCATAAGATTGTTATTTTCAAGTTTGCGTGTCGGTTTTGGATCCGGTGGTGATTTAAAGACAAAATGACTCGAAAATATCCATGGTTGGACCATTAAAACGAAATATTTAGCATGGAAGACGAAAAATCCCCAGAGGGGTTAACGTTAGGCCGGTAGTAAAAACTACGAAAGCGAAATATTTCTGTAACATGTGTTAAAAAGCATATTGCACCGACTCCACTGCGAGTGGGATAAGGGCAGATGGAAGAAGAAGAGGAAGACGGAATGATTTACTACACTAGATACCAATGATGATGTACAAAGTATTCCAAACTTTATTGTTATTGAACATAACCTATATTATGAATCGAAACAAAGTATAATTAATGTTTTTAACAGTATGGTTGACAACCCTACTGCAACGATACAAATATTTGTAAATAAACATTACCTAACATTTATATATATAAACATAAGACATACATCCGCATGGAAATCAATACTCAAGCATTGAAATTTAAGAAAACCAAGTTGTGGGATTATCTGATAATGGTAATTCCCACATTAACACTCCGTAGTCCGAATTGGAATTCATGTATTAGGCTTTAAGATGCATTCTTATTGTTAAGTGCTTAAGCGTAAATTACCAAAAAATCTTGAAAATTAACTGAAGTATTTCTGAATGAAAATGACAAATGCTGGTATTTAAAGATAGGTATATATGATATAAGTACCACATATAAACCTTCTAACCTATCAACTCATACCATACTATCAAATCAATACATAACATTTCGAAAGAAATGCAAATCAAATCAATAATCTTAAGGTTAACTCTAGAAGCTATTAAAGAATTAATCAAAGATAGAAAAAATGGAATTGTTTACCAAATGTCATGCATCCAATCTCCGAGTGTGTTCATTTGAAAGGTCGGGGCGCTGCGTCAAAGAGCATGCGGCGGCCACCTGTACGGACCGCGGACATTCTAGCCACGGCAATAGCCGAACTTATCGCCATGCGCTGACGCAACCCAAACAGGATCCACCTCCCAACAAAAAGTTCCACGGCCACTATTTCGAAACTCGTGCGCACCTAAATAGAGAAAGGCATCTATGTGCTTGTACATCATTTGTAGAGCCGCTAGTCGCAACCCACGGGGTACGGGGTGAATGCCCTTAACGTCCTCCGTCCTCCTCCCGCATAGCGCCTTCCCGTTCTCGCACACTAGAGTCCCTCTTCTCTCAAGTTTGAAAAGAGGGCACGTATTCATCTGCCACCCGAGGAAATGGTACCTAATTTACATTGTTTTTAAGTTGAAATTCGCGCGGTGGTGTTGCTCTGTGTACAGTTAAGGGTGTGTGCGCACGCGCATTGCGTTTGTATTCAAATGAGGACAGTGCGTTCCGCGCCGGAGAGCACTATGATTGTACTTTTTTAGTCCGTGAGCCGTAATCAGCTACAAGGAAATGGGCATCCTTAGGGGTGGCGCAGCGTACCACGCTTCGGCTATTGGGGACACGATCTTGTTAATGCGCGACAATTAGGTGCTCTCCGAAGACAATTTGTATTAATAGTCACTAGCCAACGTTCATGTAGTTGCATTGTCTTATTCGTGCATCAAAGCGTGCACGTAAAACCATTTTGGGCACTTTGAAGTCCGATAAATTTTTATGATCAAATCCGCAAATAATTTTTTGTGCTGCGATCAGACGTTGCAGTTATATCTTCGGATACGATTTATTCTACATTTTTTAGGGAGAAAGGTTTCAGGTCATTTTTTCCATCGTACCGCGGTTATTAAATATCGAGATCATCTGGCGGTTTGTATTTGGTAAAAGCGGAGACCAAAAAATAAATACGTCCACATTTTTTAAACGTTAAATACCTTTTATACCGCTGATACTTATGAATCACTTTGTTCGTTAGTCACCAGAAAGCATACGTAAAATGTAATATATCAATTAAAATATACATATCAGATATACAAATGGCAGTACATAAAATATAATACGTATTTTTTTATCGTCCATGTAATTTTTCGATATTGGGTTGCAATTCATTTTCTCGACTCTGACCAACCCACAAATTAACCAAATAAAACTCTATTATTTGCAGTGGGTGCAATTTCAGTTGACCGGTAGCTGTATCGACACCACCTCCAAAAATGTGTCTAGAAATTGTTATTATTGATTTTCAGTATGATTTTTGAAGTCGATTTTTAAGTATAAACTAATTTTATTTCTGTATTTTTAGTGGTAGATAATACAGCTATGGCATGTAAAATTTATTTTGTTTCTTCATTCTTTCTCTCTAAATCCAATACCATAACACAGCCGTAACGAGTGTACGTGATTATTCAAAGAGTTGCATTTCTTACTCCATACTCCGTCAGAAGATCCTAATCAAATTTATATGGGACCATATCGCAGCTAAGCTCTATTAAATATATTTTTTTCTACAAAATTGGCCCACAGTTGGGCAAATAATCGATATACCTATATACATAAAAAGCGATAGAAAAAAAATGCGCTGAATTAAGAACCACCTCTATTTTTAAGTCAGCTAAAATAACCTTAACAGAGGTAGGTAGGTACAATATTAGAAGTTAGGTGCAGTTCCATCCGTTCACCTAGTAATTTGTGTAGTGGCGTGGCGTAGTAGCATCGTAGGCGGCATTCGACCTTCGTGCGTCCTGCGAGACGACGCCGCCGCGCCGTTTTCCAGCACATGACTAGCGAATCTAGCTATTATAAAACTATGACTGAGACGTCAATAATTATACGTTAGAATTAAAATGCGTTTCTACCACCAAGCAACAGTGTGTAAGCACTGTTGTGTTTCGGTTTGAAGGACATTGAAGCCAGTAAAATTACTGGGCATTATGAGACTTAACATCTTATGTCTCGGGGTGACGAACGCGGTTAAGTGCTTTGTAATTCAAAGTTCTATGTGGTTTATCTTCTGTTTATGGGCAGGCTTGCTCATCGTCATTTAATCAAATTAAAAAAGGAACGCAATGTCTCTTGACGCTCAACATAATCCTTGGCCTTCAGTGTACTGCATATCAGGTCCAGTGTGGTCATAGCAGTATAAAACCAACATATTATCAATCCGTGAGAACCTTTTATTACGTTTATGTACATAATATTTAGTTCTTCTAAAATAAACAAAAAGTTCCGAGTGAAGCTGCCAAGATTTAGTGTATTTTACAAACGTCAGTAAAACATAAAATTTTGTATAATTTTATAAGTAGACGGAGTCAAGTGCTTACCCGGTAACAGTGGCGGAACTATTTGTTTCGGATGAAGTGAAGGGGATTGCCGTAGCCCCTCAGTAGGAAATCTTTTTTGTACCTACTATAGTTTAATATGCAATAAATTTCATGCTTATACAATTAATTATTTAAATTAAAACAAATTTATATTATAAAAGAACTTTAAGAAGCATTCAGTTGTAAATAATTTTATAAACTCTTATCGCAATTACCACGGTACTTAGAGTTACATTAAATTCTATGGGAGATAACAGTTAAAAAAATATTCTAGGAGTTTTAAATTAAATAGAAGCTAAATACAAAGTCTTTAATGCGCATTATGTTAAATACTAGTTATGTTTAAGTTGGTAAATATATATTTTTTCATAACTTGTCATAACAAAAATTTCAACCGCCGCACTGAGTGTAAATGTCTACGACCGCTAGATGAAATTATATCGGCACCGCTAAAAGATTTGTAAACATGAATAATAAATAACTTTTACGAATAAGTGAACAGCGTTTTCGGACCGCCATTCACTATTACCACAATATATTCTACTTACTACCAGTAGATGAATGTAATGACAGATTTTGATTATTACAAAACTTTAAAAGTCAACCTATTTGAAATAGGAAATGTATAAAATGTTCATCTATTGTAAGTCTAATTAGAGCTTTCTTGCAGGAACAAATATACAAGTATTGGCTCTTTTAAATATTATTTTTAAAACACGACAACCTTATTAAACACGGTTGTGGTCCGCTGAAACCAAGTCGTAGTGGCAAAACGAGTAGCTCCTTTTTAAACCCCACCAAAAAGAGGGGTGATATAACCCTTTATCTATCTGGGTATGTGCGTGCGTGTATGTGTGCGTGTGTGTTTTTCTGGAGCCATGTTGTTGCCCGGCCCATGTGGCTTGTGTAGAGACTACACCACAGTTTGAAACGTAGTGCACAGTGACCACTGCCTTCATTATGTTAGTAATCAAGCGCCGCACGGCACTGTGGCCATGAACGCGTAGTTATATCACTCTATATCAAGTTATTTACCAGTCCTAGATTATACATTCCACATAATAATGTAAACAAATAACATTGCGTATTATATTTCCATTTTTAATAAGGTTTTACAGTTTCACTAATGCCGGAACAGATCACGTAAACTTCGAGCTTCACGAATATCATCACGACTAGTACATCCTTTTTTATAAATTGACATCATTTGTTTTTATCTTAATTATTTTTTAAGACTCGATTCCAGTCAATTACCGTATTGTTTTATAAAATATAATGTATGTTTTGGGTGGATATACAAGTAAGCATCTGCAGGTGAAGGCGCCTTTATCTTTTTGAGTTTTTACCTTGAAGGAATTATCCAAAGTGATTAGTGTAACCTACCTTTCATATTTGTTTCATCCAAAGTACAAATTAAGATTGGAAAGGCGAGATGGATAAAGCGCCGTACATCAAAATTGTAACAGTGTACATACCGCTAAAGTGATCACAACCGTCAATGAACACCCACAACTCTGAGGAATCGACGATGCGTTGCCAATCTTTGAAGATTGTCGGGTGTCTTGTTATTACTTTCTACCAACTTAAATAATTTATCAAACGGTATTTCAACTGTTCATATTTAATAATAATCCTACCATTATTCCACGGTGTAAGGTCGGCGCAACATCTTATCTTTATACATTTTCCTTGTTCTCTACAATGATTATAACAGAATTGTAGAGCTACGCTGTAGACAATTTTAACTACAGCATGAATAGGCCCGCTCGACCGGGTTGTGATCACTGTTTCACAGAGAACTGTTGTAAAGAAGCGGCTTGCTGCTGCATTTCTACGGTGAGTGAGATATCCGGAGGCCGTCCAAAGGCCTGCGACCTAGTTTAATGACTGCTGTGAGTTGATAAAAACGGGCGCTGGCTTTTTACGTGTCCTCCGAAGCACGGAGACGCTCAGTTAAAGTGCCACTAAGCGGTCACCCTTCCATAGACAGACCGCGCCAAGGGCTGCTTAACTCGCAAATCGTTTACCGATTAGTGAGTGCAATTGGCGATGAGCGCCTCGCTATAAACTTACTTTGAGATATTAATTTGTTACTCCAGAGTCAATTCTTATAAGTTGGCGGTGAGTGGTAGGTTTTGGGATTATTTCTTTGTTAATTAGCTTGAATTAGAAAAGCAGTTCGCTGGCCTAATAGTAAGCGCTAGGCCTCGCTAGCACCACACCAAACTTTGAATTATAAAGCACAGCATGGCATTGGACTGCGGTCGTCGCACCGAAACAAGATGTTAAGTCTCATGATGCCCAGTACTTTCACTGGCTTCAATGTCGTTCAAGCCGAAATACGATAATACTTACACGCTCAATAATACACACGTTATCACAGAATAATTTTATAGTGGCGGAAATCCTAACGAATAATAAAAAAGCTAAAATTTAAGGACCGAACCCTCGGTGCGCGAGGATTTTATCCTTCGACAAAAATGAGGGATGTTGTAAGTTAGAACGTTTTGCCTCTCTCTTTCTTACTTCCTTTTATTTATAAGTTGTGAGATGTTTAAAACAAAAGCAATAATTGTGCTACTTGAATAGTAAGTTTTATTACTGCATCAATAATTATTTATTAAAAGAATTCACTTGTTACATCTTCGTCAAATAACATTCGGAATATTAAATAGCACCTACATACGCACTCGCGCTTGTAATTCCCGAAGAGGTAGGCAGAAGTGTAACCAGTACACCGACATTTGGCCGAGCTTATTTCAGTCCCATAATTTGATAATGGGCGAGCCTATTGCCGTACCCGGTACAATCCCAGACTCCGGGCTGATAATGAGCATTTCGAGATAGAAAAACGCAATATCACGTTTACTAGACCCGGGGATAGTACTCGAGACCCCATCACAGAACTGAAATAAAGAGATCCCTAGATAATACATGACAATTTAATTGCACTACACTAAGTTAATCTGGACGCAGGCCGCTTCCAACAGGTCGGTCTGGAAATCTTTGGAGGAGGCCTATGTTCAGCAGTGAACGTCCTGTGGCTGATGATGACGATGATAGTAAATCTATAAATATAAAATTGCACGTCTGGCTGATTCATCCACGCTCAGATCAAGGCGCTGGACCTCAGTGTTACATCGCATTTCGATCACCATAATTATTTTAATTCCATTTCTACATACCGGAATGACATGAGGTAGAAAATATTCCACCGGAAAAAATATTTGCATAGTCTTGGTGGTGGTGGTGAAATTAAAGGTGGTTGGTTTAATTTTGAAACTTAATATTTTTGAACAGAATTCATGAAGCACGTTTATCAGAGTTTTTCGAAATTCAACCCCTAAGGAGAGAAATAGGGTGATAAAGTTTGTATGAGAAATAAAACTAAATATTTATCCTCTTCAACACAATGAATATAAAATACGTATTTCTTTAAAGTATGTCACGTCATATTTTTATTCCAGTAAGTACTTTATCTACAATAATATTATAAAGAGGAAAAAATTGTATTATTGTATGTAACGAATAAACTTAAACGTAAAAGCAGATCACGCGGGTGGAGCGAGGAAAAGCTAGTTAACAATATATCTGAGTTATATTAATCACTAAACCCAATTTATGATACGAAAAACAATAAATATTTATTTATTATAAGCTAATTGTACTCAAAAGTAATTGCACTACTATTACCATACTATTTACAATAACAGTCGCCCCTTACTGCACCGAACGAGACGCCAGTCATCCATCTTACGACCAGTGATACTTTGATCCTAAGATTTGTACCCGTATTTGATTCCTATACCTCCCATACATAACCAAAAAATATGTCACCTTTGAAATTACTACCATATCATTTTCCCACAAGATTTTCGACATCAAGCTACATAGTTGCTTTGTATAATTGTCACAAGCATCAACAACTTTACATTTCAGTGATTCAATTTTATTGTAGTGTTGTGATTAAGAAACAGAATAATATATAGATTATTGATCTCACCAATGTAATCATTTAAAAAATGTCCGTCGCTAACAACAAGTATTTCAGTCGATACGGAAATAAGTATATTTAAATAAGTACTTACAATTACAACATTACATCAGTGTCTACTTGTACCGGTAAACGTTGGTGTAATTACAGTTAGCTTTTATTGTTTTTACATTTATTGTGGTCGTAACGCTGTTATTGTTGGCAATACTATAAAAAATAAAATTGCAATCGGTAGCACAACGGTCGATTTCCATCTATGTGACAATAAAATGGCACGTAACGCAAAATTGACTTGCGACTCACGAGCTGCCTAAATGATGAAGTACTCACGCCCACGCCCGCACTGATCTATCTCCCACCGAACATTTTAGTGATACCGGTATGGCTTAGCAATAAAATATTTCTTTTTATGTCCCCCTCGAGTAACAACACGTTTGAAGCCAGTCGCGTTGGTTGCGCAAGCGACGTTGTATTCCGTGTTTCTGTGTGTCCGTTCATGTAGATTTTCGTCCAAAGAGATTTTTTTAAATAAATATATACATTCACATTTTAACGTTTATGGCTTTACCAATCTAATTCTATGATGTCAAGTTCAAGGACTTTACATATTTTATATGTATAATTCTCTATGATATCATAGATTTGATCAATGTTATAATAATGAAAGCTATCAAGAGCATGTGAATGGATTTGAGAACAAAGAATCAATTAATTTTGGAAATAAATTTTGTCACAGATGTTAAAAATCGGATAGAATTACAATTTCGTGGTGTATTCTGTCACTATAGTGACGCTTCGTCGAATACTGCTATTCTCAATTAATTTTGTTCGCGACTTAATTATTTTCTTCATGTAACGTTTTAGACGGATGTACAGCAAATAGAGCAAAATTTTAATAGATTGAACGGCACACACCGCTTTGACCGATACGACAGCCTTAATCATTATTTGCGTTGATTGCTTTCAGGTGTAACCAACTACTTTCGTTTGAGTCCAATCTATTCAAATATTCGGGACAGTGAAAAAACTTAATTTTCCTTACAAGCGCGAGATTATTGAATGAAAGAGCATCAAGTTTTTATATGCATTTTATAATACCGGCTCAAAATGCTTCCAATCCTGTTATAGATTAATTATTATATTGTGTGGGGTTAATGATTTTTCCTCGTGTTCCTTCGGCTAATGTAAACATCGCTAGACTAGAGGCGGTAATCGGCCTCAATTTACCCTGCTGTCACCGCGGTTTCCATTCGCAAAAAGCTGTGAACGTTGGAGCAGCAGGCGGGGCGGCATCATCGAGTACCAATAACATCCAGTGTAAGCAGATATGTCACTGGTTATAGAAATACACCTGCGGCTAGCAAATCTTGAACCAATGCCGAGGGGTGGGTAGGTCTCCTTGAATGGATGCGTTTTAATGATACATTGTTGGTCGCAGACTGGGGAACGGTTTGCGATATTGAGAAGTTCTTGCTCGTAGCCGACTGCGCGGGCACTCACCGTTATCCTATTTCCTCCCTCCTTTATGCTCGACGCATTGTGGCGGTACGCAGCTATTGCCCTCGAATTTACGGTAGTTCGTAAAAGAAACGCTGTGTTACTGTAATGTCTTGTACATTACAGCGTTTTACGCTTTATGCAATCAAGTTAGAAAATTAAATAACCTTTTACTACATTACTGTTAAAGGAATTAGGTACGTAACGATATTATATCTTCCGGCATTCTTATTTCGAATGCCTATTAAGGCTTCTCGTGTTCCTAAGTTTTGCTTTATTGCACATTGATGAATTTAAATGACTATTAAAATCATATTCAATGAAATCAAAACGCATAACTTTTATTCACCTTAAATGTATTTGTGGAATAGATGACTAAAATGTCATCTATTCCGTGTATTATATTACAAAATTAGTTTTAGTAAATATTAATACCCAAAATTCACATCGTATAGATAGCGAACAAGGTACTCTTAGTACATATTTGTTGAGTTCATTAGAAGCTACGTACCTATGTTGCGCGGAATGTGTTACGAATGTACCCACTGCTAACCTTACCGGGTCCCTAAACAACGTGGCTCAGTGATTAGGATCGACGAGCAACAACCAAGGGTGACCTTGTTTGGCAAGTGTCATAATTAGTATGCAAATGTATACGTACAAGGGGGACATGGCAACATAAACTATGTAAAACCTTTCGTACTCACACAGGTTTTAAAAGCTGTGATTTTTTCGCCTCAAACTCCTAACTGTTATAAATCAAAAGGTCTACGAATAGATGGTCATAAAGGTGGCCACAAAAGCCGTAGTTTTAGAGCCCTTCAGAAAGTGTGTCGACTCCGCCCGCGCCCCGCACCCGCCCCGCACCCGCCCCGCTGACGCCGTGCCGTGCCTCGCTCCCATCACACCCGGCCTCCGTTGGAAAACATCCATACAAGACTGCATTTTATAGTTTTCCGGCGCACTGTGAACTTGAGAACGTCGCGTCGGCGACGTAATCGTACAGGTACATATGTACACGCATAGATCTAACAGGAAAATATTATTGCTTCAACTAACCAGCTTTGTGATTGAATATTTTATTGTACCAGGTTAACCCAATAGTAAACGGAAAAATAGACTATATGAACCTTCAGTTATGCTCATACACAGACGTTGGAATGAAACCTTGAAACATTGAAAAGGTTAATTGATCTAATAATTTCCATTTATGTAACAATCAGAAGTAACACATTGGCGAAGTTATGGAAATTAATGTACTCGTATCTACTAATGGGCACTCGAGTTGACCAACACCAAAAAGTACACATTCAACAGTGTGACATAATAGAATGTTTAAGATTTCAGCGAATGTGACAATATGATTGTGTGGTACGGGGTACCCTCGAGGGCAGTGCTCTTGGTGGTGCGGAGGAGTGGTGAGGAGGGCAGGGGCGGTTGCGCAACGCATTACAATAACGCGACATTACGTGCCGTGGCCGCTGCGCCCGCGCCGACCGCCGCACCGCCGCTGCCGGGGTCATGCGCCGCGGCCCGATTCGGGGAACGCTGACGTACGCGTCCATGGACACGGGGTTGCTAATTAATACAATGCTATAAATTGGCTACCATAAATGACTCGTCAAACAATAACATCGAAAAACAAAGTAACTAAAGGTTTTGTTACAACGATACTGCTGACAGAAAATACAGTATGATATTGAAATAGGAGACCGCCGAATGTGTAAGAAATTCGTATGGATTACGTACTCTAAAAACAAATACGCAGGTACAACAAGATCCGGGAGTAATGGGACGAAGAGCCAGTGAACCCGTACGCACACATTTTATCAATGCGATGGTCTTTGAACCGGCATCTGAGGATGTAGGACGGACGTAATATTCAAAATCTGTGATTTTTTTCGGTGAGAATGAGACGGGTGTCGTGAACGCACCGTTCCGCACTTTGATTCGACACGTTTTGGGTTTCAAATGCTCACAAGACCCGTTTTGTTGCGAACTAAGTTAGTTTTCTTGTCTTACACTATCTAATCTATAAATAGATAATCCCACGTGTATGCATCCGCGACGCTACTCTAATGTCAAAAAAACAATGATCAATTCAGACTAAATTATAAAATTAATTTACTACATTTATTGACTAATTTATTATATCATTTGAAATGTTTAAATTGCAATTATAATTCGTAATTCTTGATGAATTCACTGATAATTTTTTCTCTATATGGAAAGCGCAATTTCCGTTTTGACAACCGTATTTGTACATTTATTGCCTTGAGACGCACCTTCGTATTACTAATGTTTGTAAGACGTATGAAATATGGAACCCACGTGATTTCTTCGCTAGGTGACGGATATCTCGCATATTTATAGCAATATGTTTTTCACAGTTTTCTTGCACTATTTATTTGATCCCTTGTGTAATATAAATGTGGCATTCGGTGTTAATCATTTCATAATGACATTGTAAATTAGGGTAACATACAATGGAGAATTTTGAAATAACCTTACATACCTATCTAATATTATGACTTTTATTACATACAAGATCAAAGGATAGGATCTTGACAACACAAAACAGATCAATCTAATAAGAAACTTATTCGCACCGAAATAATAGAGCCACAAAATAAAAATCAATTGAAATCTTAACACAACAATGCTTTAACTAACCAGTCACGCGAAGCTCGCAGCTAGAAAATTATGATTTAATGAACTCTTATTTCCATTACGCAGGCTATCTTTAAGTTCTATACTACACACACGTGGCAAAATGGCAAGCAATTTGGAAAATAGGCTAAATAACAGATTTACTAAGCGAAGTCGTAGTTGGTACAAGGATTAGTCCTTGATAAAGATTCAAAGTGAGTTACATGTTACGCAGGTACTTGAATGTATTAAAATTACTCTTCAATAAGGAAGCCCTATTTATAACACGTTGTTAGGTGCTAAAACGTTTCAATCTCATAATAGAGAAGCAGCCACTATCCAGCTGTCCACGTCCACGCAAGGATGCGCGGGCGACGCGCGTTTCTTTTTAGAAAGTGGCACGTGGCGGGGTTGTTCACCCTACGCGATCCGGGTCAGGCGGCGCTCCCCGCTCCCTCCATACCCCGTCTCTACTGCCACGTCTAGGTACGTAGACGTGTGAACACTAGTCCTTGATAAGGGAACTTCATTGACACCATAATCTTGCGGAACCGGGTCAGCGGATAAGGCACTCCTTGTCGCGCCCACTAGGACCTACATTGTTGATTATCGCTGCGAAAAGGGACTTGCACAAGTAGGACACCAAATACGTGCGCTTTGCAAGGAAATATTTAAAACATAACGTAAATTTACTTGTTATGTTTGTTATTTTGAAGACACTTTGCTTCCAAAGAATATTAAAATTCTAGATATGGGACTGATTTGAAGGTAATCTACTTTGCCCTAAATATTTATGAAAATCTCTTTATATATAAAAGAAAGAGTTAGTGTACGGGGATATCATTTATTTAAGAAAATTACTTTATACATTGTTATTTTAATCAATAAAATATATCGTTAAACACAAGTTTTATTATATAATGTATACATGCAATCTCTGGAAAAAATATGAATTTTAATGGGATTAATAATTAAACCTCGCAAACCGCAAAACTATGAGGATCGAAACATAAAAATAACTTTAAACATTAATAGATTTAATTAAACGTCCATGTCACCATTAGCTAATGTGATGTATGCGTAATAGGACATTTACATCTTTATTTTATGACTAATTATTGGCACCACACATGGAGATGACATTCTTGAGGAAATACTACGTAACCTATAGGTACATACTATTTTTATATTAGCTTAACAAAATAAGGATCGCCGGAGGTAATCATGTTCTACCTTACGTTATTCTAGGATAGCCCTCACAGATCTATAATAAGTAGCAATGTATTTGTACGCAAGGAAACTCTACGTGCCGATATTGTTAACGACACTAGAAAAAAAATTACTAAAGCGCCAATACTGTGAACTTTGCGAGTAAAAATTCAAACAAATTTACCTATTGGATAATTTTCAGTAAAACATATATTTTATTATAATAATACTAGCCCTGTATTAATATACACATAACTTAGAAAAGTTAGAGGTATGCTCTTGGGTCTAGTTTCGAACCTGCGACTTTCGTCTCGACAATCAATACCACTTCCTGCTGTGCTATCGCTGCTATATTTCATTAAATCATATTTTTTCCCAATTAATTATTATCGTAAAAAAAACTTTAAAATGATCTACCGTAAAGTTCAAGTATTGGTGTTTTAGTTTTTTTGCTTTTCCCGTGACGTTATTAATATTACTATCAGCATTTGTGATGTTCACCGTTAGTACAGCAAAATTCCTTGCCCGCTGAAAAACTGGTGGCCGTCCAGTCTCCGCCACAGTTCTTGATGAATAGAAACGCCCTCTCTCGATGCACGTCGCGCTCCACCGCTCCGCAAATCACTGGCCCCGCTTTAGGCAGGTACTTCAAAATCTAAAAAAAATCATAAAATAAATACACCCAACAGTCACATACATAGTCCTGACCCCACAGTAAGATACGAGTCTTGTGTCGTGGGTATCAGGAACTACGAGAGACTTTCGGTCTCACAACACCCAGACCCCGAAACAAATAAATGTGGATCACACAAATATTTGTCTCGGTGTGGGGATCGAACCCGCGGCCCCTCGCTTCACAGCCGGCTACTCGCCCGCTGCGCCACGGTGGCTGTCAAATAAGAAACTCATATGACTTTAAAAACAATATAATTTTTTTATAGCATTGGCCTGCAAACGAGTAAGTGTCACATTATGGTTCTGATCTCTACCAACCATAATACCAGAAAAATCATGGACGCGTTGTCGACTTGGGCCTCCGGATATCTCATACCGTACGAAACGCTGCAGCAAAACTCTACGTCCGTTTTCTGTTAGATAGTGGTAACAACCCGGTGGGCCCGGTTCATTTATGCTGTAGACAAAACGGTCCACGGCGCGGCGTGGCTTTACTACTTAATATTTAAACTGACGGAGAGTGTCCTTATAATTAAAAATAATGTGTAAATATGTATGCATTAGCATTAACCTAACATTATAATCTCCAACATCAATAAAAAAAGATGTGATATCTAAATAGCTACACGATTTTCTTCTTAAAAATTACCTTAATTAAACCAGCTTTCAGATAGGAAAAATCGCATTCAAATCAGTCTATGAATTTTGATTCTACGATGCCACAAAGAAACAAAAGCATAAAATTTATTATAATACATCATTTTTGTCGGGGGTTATTAATAACTAGCTTTTCCTCGCGGCCCCGCCCGCGTGATCTGCTTTTTCCAGGATAAAAAGTATCCTATGTTTATCAGGGATAATGTATGATTCTAATAGTGAAAGAATTTTTGAAATCGGTCCAGTAGTTTTTAAGTTTATTCGTTACATACAAAAATACAAATCTATCCTCTTTATAATATTAATGTAGATGTAGATGATTTAGGTAAGAAAAAAGAGAAGGTATGATAAACTGGATGCTTCTTGTTCTTATCTACCTAATATATTCGTTCTACGATAAAAAGTTATGGTACAGGTCAATGAACCCCGTACTCAATAAACGCCCTTTTGATTCACCTCCTTTTGACGATGATTAGAATACGCTGAATCTTTCATGGCAATGTTAATAATTTTGTCAATTTTATCGCCAATTGTTCGAAAATTACGATGAATTCATTCTCTAATTGTATTCGAAAACACTTTCCTCCTACGAATACAACCTGCAGTCTTGTAGGCAAGGAATTGTGCCTACTGAGACTTTTTCTATTGTTTTCTAAATGAAAATGTTAACAAATTAATGTTAAGATCTGCATGTGCTCTGTGGTGACAGTACCTTTGACTTCGTCTTATCCGATATAATTATCCGATACGTATACTACATACTATTATGAGGAATATCTGCGCAACATGTACGTTAAAATCATAATTAATTAAATAAAAATGGTGTCATACCACGTCAAGACATTTGCTTATACAGTTTTTGAATCCTCCACTGCCACAGGGGAGACTGGGCGAGTCAGTGTCGTATGTAACTACCGGCTCGCCCTGCGGCGGTCCTCGTGGTCTGCTACGCCGACCTTCTCGTATGCCAACTTGCTGGGACAGGAAGACACCGCATTGGCATGGCTCTACCTAAAACAATAGAAAATGGCATAACATTATTAGAGTATTTACGCATTACATCCGATCCGAAACCGAGAAATCTCGGTCCGAAGTTGCCGTTTGCCGTTGCCGTTGCCGTTGCCGGAACTTTAGATCCGAATTCTGTATTCCGAAATCTCGAATATTCTAGTGCGGATCATAAACACGAAAGCGGACTGGCTGCAGTGTATAAACCCACTTATAGATAATGCAACTCATTATTTTATGATTCTCGGTGCGGGAACGAACCCGCGGCCTCTCGCTTCACAGCCGGCTAATGGCCCGCTGCGCCACGGAGGCTGTCAAATAAAATTTAAAAGTTTCCATAAGTGGATATTTTCTACTTTTTTACTTCGATTTTAATTAACTACTTTCATCTTTTGTTTCTTTTCTTTACCAGCCCTGTATTATATATGTCCCACTGCTGGGCACGGGCCTCCTCTACTGAATGAGAGGGATTAGGCCTTAGTCCACCACGCTGGCCTAATGCGGGTTGGCAGACTTCACATACCTTCGAAAAATCTTATCGAGTTCTCAGGTATGCAGGTTTCCTCACGATGTTTCCTTCACCTTCACGGTTTCGAACCTGCGACTTTCATCTCGACAGTCCATACCACTCCCCGCTGAGCTATCGCTGTTTTTTTATTTCATTTTTTAAGTCGTAGAGCCACAATGTAGGCATAACTGTCTACAGCATGAATGGACCTTAACAACCGGATTTTTACCACTGTCTCACAAGGACCTGATGCGACATGAATTGCAGCTCACTATTTTATTTCATACGGAAAGGAAACTATCCTCTAAGATAGGCAATGCATCCATGATACTTCGGATATTGAGGATGTTCATGGGTAGTGGCAATCACTTACCATCAGGAGACCCACTTGTTCGTTTGCCGACCTCTGCTATAAATCAAACCAAAAAAGCAAATTAAAACAAAAACATTGCAACCTCATCATATTCTTCTCCGAACTCGATATCCTCAGCAGACTTGAAGTCCTCCAAGTCATGTCGTTTTAATTTCCGTCGAGCTTCACCCAGCGTCGCCAACCATAGGCACGCTGCTAAAATCGCCCAGCCGCGAACGCCCTTCATTGCCGATATCGCTTGTACGAATCTACCAAAGAATCTACATGAAAAAGGTAAAAGGATTAATGTAAATTGAATATTAATAATAAACGTAATAATTATAGATTTATCCTGAAGAGGGAGCGCCGAATCAATCAGAATTCACATTTCTCTGTTATATGGTTAGTAAGTATATTATATGCATATACTTACTAACAATACTCCGGTGACCGTCCTGAGCCGAGGTTCGTACCCCAAAGGGGGTGCCCTCAGCGGTGGTCACCTAGTCAAGGGCTGAGAGCGCCTGAAAGCGCTCGCCCGAAAGTCCGGTGAAGCTGTATACAGCCGACTCTCGTCAGGCTTACAGCAAGCGTCAACACAAAAAAAAAAAAACTAACAATACAACAGAAATGTGAATTAATACTGTTATATGTATATATGTAATGTAATATGGCTAATATGAAAAGTGACTATTGCCTAACGGGAAAGCTACGAACTGTCGTGATACCTTTGTCTATTTCTGTCCCCAAGCAGCAACGTCTAATCATTGTTGTTACGGTCTAAAGGACATTATAGCCAGTTAAATTACTGGCCATTGTAGGACAACAACCTGTCTCGGGGTGACGAACGCTATCCAGTGCCATGCAGTGCTTTCTAATTAAAAATTCTTTATGATGTTGTGTCTTTTTATGGGCAAGCATGGAGCTTATCATCAGGCGAGCGAACTACTAATTTCATCATTCAAGCCAATAAAATAAAAATGAAAGTTGCGAATTTAACACTAGCCACCGGGTTCACTCCTCCGACTTTTCGAAGTTACGTGTATATTCGTTATTAATTATAGCTCGTTTTAACAGTGAAGACAAATACCGTGCGGATCTCCTGATTTCCTATGCGGATTTCTGCATACCTAAGAATTCATTAGAATAATTTCAAAATATATATGAATGACGAGATAAGCAAGGCGCTCGCCTGATGGTAAGCGCCACGCCTGCCCATAAACAGAAGCAACAACAAACAGAACTTTGAATTAAAAAACACTGCATGGCACTGAACTGCGCTCGTCACCCCGAGACATCAAATTTTAAGTCTCATAATGCCCAGCAATTACACTGGCTTCAACGTCTTTCAAACCGAAACACAACAGTGCTACCACACTGTTGCTTGGCGCCAGAAATAGACAAAGCGGTGGCACCAACCCAAACGGCCTCTCGCATACGAGAGACCTATCACTTTGTAAATTATATATGAAGTCTGTTTTCCCGCATTAGGCCATCATGATGGACTAGGACCTAGCCCCTCGCATTAGTGGAGGAGGCCCACGGCCAGTAGTAAAAGACATAAAGACAGGGCTCGTATTATTGTTATTAAGGAGGAGGACCAGTTTGATCATGCTTTTTGGATGAAAGAGCTCACATTATGATTGCTCTACCTAGGGATCGAAAATTAATTAGTATTCACGAAATATCGAAATATTCTATCCTTGCTACCTCTGTTAGCTACCACAATAGAGAATTTTCGCATAGGGAACTGTTGGGCGTCTCATCGAAGCTACTGACGGAAAATTAGCTTGATAGTAATCAAGTGGATCAGCTGGCCGAGGGACTCCGGACCAATATTTATGGATTCAACAAAATATTTTGATTTGATTTGCCGTATAGTTTAGTATCATTAACTCCATTTCCAATATTGTTCTCCTTCATCCACCTGTCCTTATCCAACACGAGGTGGGATCGGCGCAAAATTATTTAAACACATGTTACAGAAAGACTTAGCTTGTAGTTTTTTACGATCGGCCGCCAGCCTGACGTCAACCCTTGGAGAAAAATACACCCAAACGCGAAACAAAATATTTGTGGACCACACCAATTGTCTCGGTGCGGGTATCGAACCCACGCCCTCTCGCTTCTCAGCCGGTTACTCGCACTCTAATTACTCTCACTCGCAGCTGTCATTAACTCAATTTCCAATAAACACCAAATTCGCAGAAAAGAATAACTTATAATGAGATACTTACAGACACGGTCGAGCAAATCTTCGAAATCTTGCGATCACATGACTGTCCTATTTCAGTAATGTCACCCGATAAATGTCAGAGCGTGGAATGCTGTTCTTATAAACACCACTTGGGAGGCACTACTTCTCGTGAACATTGCTAGCTCAGCATTTTACTCTCACAGCGGAACGTGCTGCGGGCCTAAACTACTTGGCAACGTATCGCGTCCTAAAGAATGCAGTTTACGTGACATTATGTACTCGGCATTCAATTATTGAGATGTGAATTGATAAGTGTATTTTATCTTTATAACAATCGTCACGCTTGTGCCCGCGGAGGTAGACAGGGTGCAGCTATCGGACCCATTTTTTGCGAAATGTATTTCTGTCCAATGGCCTAAATGGCATAAGTATTAGGATATTAAAGAGCTCAGAGTTCTTCTATCAATACAGGATTAGGTTTCAATCATAGTGTACATACTCTACTCGATCCCTAAGTAATTTGATAGAAGGAAGTATAGTTTTTTTTTGTTATTGCACTACAACTGATAATAAGCGCAGTTCAGTCCAAAAAACCAGCGACCATCGGCCACAAATAGGTTATCGGTTTTCACCAAAATCATCTACTTCAGACTCCGAAGAGGGAAAAACTCAAGCGCTAATTGTAAGTTGGAATTCGAACCCAGCACCTCACTTGTTTCTCGGCAAAGTTGCGCTCCAGTGGCTCCAGTGGCGAAGGGTAACATTTTTGAAAAGAGAAGCCTATGCTAGTAAATTTTTGTTATGGTAGAAATATTATCAATAAAGATTTATCGCTTAATAGTGTCAATATCTTATATGTTGTACAGTAATTCATATTGCTAATTTCACAGATTTAAAAAGGAAGCCTGTTTGTGTTTTATGAAGCTCTCGCTACTGTGCGTTGCCACCAGTGAGGCGTGCCGTAGCTTTGCTGTACCAACTTTTGTTTCATTCTGTCAGTGAGATAACCAAAGTCCCAAAATAATTTATCTGCGTGTAATATAGTATTAACATCGTAATGAAGCCTCATATGTCTGGTGGCACTCTACCTAAGCTAAGACACCTCGAGATCCTGGGTTCAAACGCCAGGTTAGGCAATTGTGTTTGTGTTTTCAATTCGAAAATGTGCGTGGTATGGTGATCGAATCACCCCATAGGACGAAAATTAGATAGGCACCTCTGCTTAGCCTTTCGGAGATGTAAATGTGAGAACTTATGTTACCATATATCGAAGCCAAAAATCCTCGAACATTTAAATAAAAATTTAAAAAGTTCGATTAACAACATGAAAATTTGGTGGTACCTAAACTCAAAAACGTTGCTTATTGTATCGCATCGGCATATTTTTATTTCAAACGAATAGTTTTAGGTAGCTACTTCATTGGGTACATAAAATACCATCATTATTATTAGTATGTACTTTATAATTGTTACCAGTATTACATATTGTCAGAAAATTTACTACATTAGCAGACAATATTAGTTTTAAATATATTATGATTTAAGAAGTCATCATATTATACGCTAATAAAAAATAGAGAAATATAGAGAAGTGCTTCGGCAAACATTATTTTTTGTACGATTATTACGAATATAATACTACAGTCACTAAAAAGAATAACATAATATTTAAAAATATCACGTACAACTGTAAGTAGACGCACCACACTGTATACAGTTTTGGACTCTAGAGTAGAGGTTCCCAGACTATTTTTCTCATAGACCACTTTCAAAATTTAGCTGGTTCCGGTGGACTCCCAGTAGCTACATTTCTATCATATTCCCAAAACTCTTACGAAGAAAGCTTACGAATTGTGAACCCCCATTTTTTTGTTAGGTACGCCAATGTAGACCCCGGTCGAGTCTCCCATGGACCCCTGGGGATCCACCTGTACCACTTTGGAATCGAATCTAGAGCACGAATGGCCCGGCTCACAGAAAACCGGCGATGTGAAATGATACCTAGCTTTATATATTGTTGCGTTTCGTACGGTACTTCCAGAGACCCAAACCCCCTCCCCTTCCTAATACCCATTTTCGGCAACGCATCCATGATGTTTCTAATTTCTTATGTGTTCATGGGCGGTGGAAATCACAATCACACAACCCACTTGCTTGTTTGCCGGCCTCTGTTAAAAACATTAAGGTACCTATGCAGGTACCGACAGGAGGACCACTACGCGCGACAATTTCAATCTTCCATACAATTTCATACATAAATAAATAAAACAAAAAAAAATCTATTAAGTGTCGGGATAATAAATAGACCAACCATTCTATTAGTCTGTGATACCAACTTAGTGCAATCGAATGTCGTACTACTAGCGCCATCTCGTTATTCTGTAGTTGTTTTAGTTTATTTTTACGTTCATAATTTCATTTATAAAACCAACAGATAATGTAACAACCACAACGGTCATAAAAAAAAAACAGTCAAATGCGAGTCGGATTCGCACACCGAGGGTTCGACCCTTAAATGTTAACTTGTTTTAATTGTTTGTTAGGATATCCACCATAACATATTATAGGTATTCTGTGATAATTTCAACTGGCTACCTAGCCCTTCCCCACACCACCCCTACTTCCCAATCCCCTGTCCCTTGACCCTGGGATGAGATACTGCAGGGGTCGCCAGTAGCCCATTAGCGGGGGCCCCAGCAGCTTATTCCATAGGGTCAAAAAAAAGACTGGCTACCTAGGTCTATTACGGTTCAAAAGATAAAGAACAGACAGATAAACGGCGAAACCTTCGTAATAAGGTTCCGTTGGTATGTACCCTTTAATACCCATTGTATGCGAATTAGCATAAAAGTTTTCGACTTTTTAGAGTACGTACGTAAGTACGTAGATAAATATAGTACATACTAAGAATCATCTAGTAGTACAATACACGCAAAGTAACTATGCTAGGCCGAAGTTAGAGCTATTTCACCTGTCCTCTACGCATCCCGTCACTTTTGCCTGTGATAACAATAGTTCCTACGCCACTCGTGACTAACTTTAGGCCGGCCAAACTATTTTGCACGTACATATTGCAACCCCATATTTTTTTTTTATTTTTATAAATTGAATAATTATAAAGAGAAAAAAATAAATTAGAATAGTAGAGTAATCAACAGGGATAATAAAAATATCTAAAACAAGCAAATTGTTTAATTATAAAAAGATAATATACATGTTCAGTTGAAATGTAAAAATATGCCTACTTTTCATGCAATGCTTAATTGAAAAACTTTCAGCAAACACAATAACTGATACAAAGAAAAAACAGTATGAAAATCAACAACATAAACAAGTAACAAAAATCATGAAACAGCCCATAAAGCCCCTATCTACATAATAATAAGTGATAATAAATTATTAAGATCTTACAATGCATTTAAAATAAGGTTACAAATGTTACAGATTTATTTTTAAATTACAACATTTTAAGTGCTGAACATGTATAAATGCCATACAAGATTTTGAAATGCATACAATATTACATGTGCATCACTTTTAAGTCAATCAGCAATTTGGAAGTCATTGACATTTCAATTGATCTTATTATAAAATGTTGCATAATCAGATTTTTATTAGATATTCCCTGGTGATATTTTTTACTAATAATTTTATTACATTATAATATTTATTTCGACTGACTAATACTTATTAAAAAACAGCCCTAAAAGCCAAGAGATTGTTGAAATTCAATTAAAATGGGATGTTATAATTTTTCATTATGTAAAAAAATAAGTACTAAAGTTATAAAACATTCAAAATCTTTTAGTATATTCTTATTGCTGGCAAGAAAATACAGAATTTGATGTATT
This sequence comes from Amorpha juglandis, assembly GCA_949126905.1. Lineage (NCBI taxonomy): Eukaryota > Metazoa > Arthropoda > Insecta > Lepidoptera > Sphingidae > Amorpha > Amorpha juglandis. The sequence continues at coordinate 7,190,969 of OX421368.1, forward strand.
CAATATAGTGACAAAATAAGCCATATACAAATTCTCACAAATATTGCAAAATCCAAGTAAATAACCACATATGAATAAGTATATAACATTGGCAGTTTTACATGCATTTAAGTGGTAATTTAAAGGACTATCAGTCTTAATTATACACTTAAAATGTTTCACAATAGACATCAAATGGACAGAATTCAAGACATTAACTATTGAGGTCTAGTTAATTAAATATTGTAGTTAATTAGAGGGTTCAATATAATTCATTAATTACATTTAATTTTTCTTTTTAACTAAATCTATGTTGTACTTTATATTTTCTAATATACTTTTAATTTTATAGTTGGCACATGTGACAAACAATCACATTTTTCTATCACTTACAGGTAGTTTTTAGATTGGATCATTTTTAGAATTGTTTCAATAAATATAAACTTTAAACTTATAATATACTTAAACTATGAAATAAATTATTATGTAGTTATAACTCATTCCAAGGGAACTAACAGTCTTTGGCTAACATTAGTTTAGCCTCTCCTTCAAACACAACCTTTTTTTCTTCTTCAACAATGCAATAAAATTTCACCTTTAGAATTTTCCTCACATCAACTAACTCCACACTAATAGTCAATTTTTCTCCGACAAAACATTTATTGGGAAATTTCATCGTTTGAGAAACCAAAACAGTGCCTGGGCCAGGCAGATGTGTCCCAATGAGGCCGGCAACTAAGCCGTTCAATAAAGCCCCATGGACTATTGGCCTCTTGTTGCCATTATTATGGTGCAGATAATTGTGATCTCCAGTCAAGTTTGAGAATGCATCAAGGTCCTTTTGTGTTAAAGTTTTCTGTATCCTGATTTTATCGCCTGCTTTAAAAGCACTGCTGCTGAATGATGTTGAATGTATTTTACATATCTTTTGATAATTTTTGTTGTTCACCACAAGGTATGGAAACCTGTTTGACAGCATTTTTGTCCCTTTTGCAATGCAATTCCAGCTTTAATTTATTTGACAGACATCATGTAGAAAAATAGTTGCCAAGTTAGCCAGTCTGGGTTCATCAGATTCTTTTAGCTTTTTCATCACTTTTATCACATCTGGGGTGATTATTTCTGATCTTGTTTGTTCATTAAATACGTACATAAGTGTAGTGATTGTGTCAGCCAGTGTGTCTGTATCACTCGAGTTCAGTAAGGCAGTTAAATACTTCAAACCCAAATGTGTTAATATATACTGTGCATTCAGTGGATCTGTAAAATGTATATAAAGGAATATTAATTAAATTAATATTACAACAGAGTAGTAGGTACCTTATCTAATGACATTTTGATAGTAACATCATTAAAAAATCATCTTGATATATAACAGAATTACATAAGCCATTATACTACATACTTCGTTAATTGTTTTCTACATGTTCAGATCTAATAAGAAAAACAAAAGATCTCAAACAATGTTGAATAAAAACACATTTATGGAAAGTATTTAATAAAAAAATATTTTATACAAGTGAATGTTGAGCTTATCGGGTTGTTGCAACAAATTTAGATGTAGTTTTCACTTATATTGAGAGACTGGAAGGTTTATATTTATTTCATACTATGACCCATGGCAGCAGAGCAGTAACATGCATGTGGTGATGTACAACTAGTTCAATTATAAAGCACAGCAAGCTATTGCATCGTACACTCATCACCTGTCTCATAATGCCAAGTATTGTCACTAGCTTCAAAGTCCTTCAAATTAGAAAACAACAGTGCATAGACACTGCTGCTTGGCATCAGAAATAGTTTGGGTTTGGTAGTTCCCAGATAAATTCTTGCAAACAAGAGGCCTAGCACATAAGGAGGTAACATACATGAAATGGAATTATGAACACATGAAAGAATAATATTACCATTAAAAAATCCCCAGTGTAATGAGAAAAACATATGTAGCTTTTAAAATTATGTTTTTAATGGGTGACAGAATGTATATTTTGTTACATAAACTAGTCTCAGTTTCCTCACCTGAATGTTACTGCCCTACTCCCATGGGTCATATCGTGATTTACATATAAACCTTCTGAATTAAATTTTCTAAGTGATAGTAAAAATGGCATCTAAATCTGTTACATAGTTTAGGAGAAATAAGCAGACAAACTGACAAACACAGATAGCGACTTTGTTTTATATTATGTATAAGCTTACCTATACACAAATTGCAGATACCGGCAATAGCGAATCGCAGTAATTTGGAGCTGGTCTCATTCTTCAAAACATGTAAAAATATGTCCAGAACACCAACTTCTCTGATATAGCTATAGTTTATGGGATCATATGCAAAATTCCCCAGATTTGCAAGTACTTGGCACTTCGCTTCTGAAATAAAGACATTTTTTCGATCAACTCTAATTACCTACCACGAAATTCTCGTCATTCTTAAAGTATTGAAATACTTATCAAAAGTTAGGTACTTATTGGTACCTAACTTAGTTGACTATTCCAAAAGCGATCATATCTAAGGGACTTGGGTTACTGAAAATAAGAGCTAGAAATGTGAAAAATGTTAAATATTACCATACGAGGAAGTGTTCAAATATTCATCTACTAACAACGAAAGATATTCCTCGCGATTTGTCCCATTTTGTGGAGTACGTCTCTTCAACTGTGTCGGAGTACTAAACATTGATTTGCTAAGAAAGTAGAATTAGTTTAATTTCAGGTTACCACCAAAGTAAAATGTATTCACTCATTACGGTAAATTGTACGCGCCATTTACGACAAAGAGAAAATTAAAATCGCTATGCGCCATCTTGATTTTTCAAAACAAAACAAATTAGTGATATCAACGATTAGGATTGATTATAAGAATAAAAAAAAAACTATAATAACCGGTTTATAATTAAAAATAATCGGTAATTTATTACATAAAATGTATTTTTTATGTTAAATATTGGTCGTTCCACACATTGGACACAAAACCTCGTAGCATGAAGCTGCAATGCGACATGACAGTGAGATCCGTCTCTAACAAAATAATATTCAAAAAAAAAATTTACGATAAATTACCTACAAACCGCGAGAGGCAGGACAAAACTTTTCTCCAGTCTCTACACTCTAGTACTCTTTTTTTTATTTAATTGAATAACGCGACGAGCAAGGCGCTCTCCTGATGGTAAGCGCCATGCTTGCCCATAAACAGAAACCACACTGAACTTTGAATTACAAATGGCACTAAACTGCGCTCGTCAGCCTGAGACATAAGATATTAAGTCACATAATGCCCAGTAATTTCACTGGCTCCAATGTCCTTCAAACCGAAACACAACAGTGCTTACCGTAGACAGAGAATACTATATTTAAGGTGCTTACATACTGTTGCTTGGGGGCAGAAATAAACAAAGCGGTGGTATCAACCCAGACGGCCTCTCGTATACGAGGGATCTACCACCTTGTAATATTCGGCATAATATGTTGGCATGTCTATGCAAATGTGTGGAACGGGTTCATATAACACTAACGGATCTAAGGAGATGGATTTAGGTCTATCAGTTTTTATAGTTTTTACGGTATCCCATAAAAAAAATTTAATAACCTAGTTCAAGGTTAGTCTAATAATAACTGAATACAGTAAATAGTGGTGATTATGGAATAGCGTATTATTTAGCATATTATTATTTGTCGAGTTACTGATACATGAATACATGGAATATTATTAATATTATGAGACCGGCAATAATTGTCAGATGAATATTATTAAAGTGAATATGGAATCTCCGCATATTTAACATTATTCGTCGGATTACCGATACATGAAAATATCGGTTCACCGTTACCCCTAGTTGTCACTTGTCATTTGTCAATGAACGCAGCGTTGCCAATTTGGGGGTTTTCCCCCTAAATTTAGGGGGAAAAAATCTCGACAGGGAGTTTTTTAGGGGGAAGAATTTTTTGGGGGTATTTTTAGGGGTAAAATTTTTATTGATTTTTTTTTAATTGCTCTACTCTCCATACTTCTATTCTATCGATATATCGAATTGTAGGAAGGAAAAGACTTTATTAGAAAATGATTAACAAAAATAATATCGAATAGCTAAAAAAAAAAAAAAAAACAACATTCAATACTTATTCTGGTATTTGATGTTTTTTTTTTTTTTTTAGCTACATCCGATAGATATCGAGCACCCCTAACTGAATAACTATTCTAATTTAATATGTCATTATATTGAAAATGATATACTTGTGTCACCGTCAGGGGGTTTTACTTTGAATTTAGTGGGTTTTGAAATTGCTTTAGGGGGAAAGTTTTCAAACAGTTGGCAACCCTGAATGAACGTATGAATATTGTCAATGTTGTCAAATATTGTGGCACATAATTGCAGTATTGGTGTGTGGTTTTTTGAAATCCACTTATTTAATGTGCATAATTAAAGTCCATATAGTTAAAAAAATTGCATATAAAAAATGAATGCTACACCTCATATCGCCGGTATGGACATATATCATTAATTAGTGTCAAGAAGTACCATGTTCGTTTATTTGAGGTTATAACATCTGATACTTGTTTTCAGGTTTGACCAATAAAAGTATATTTCTGATCGAGTTCAAAGAGCCATATGGAGAAAAAGTTTTCAGAGATGAAACCACAGCAAACGTCCGTGGCATTGTATTTAGTGCAAAGGGCAGTTACTTTGCCTACAGGACAGATAAAAAGTATGACATTTGAACCATCCGCACAATTTAAAAATGTGAAATATGTCTTATTCTTCGTGCCCTAATAAACTAAAGTCCAGCCCTTATTCTTCCTAAATAAAAAATTAGTATATTTTTATAAGTATATTTTGCGAGTCGTAAGGCCACGCTGTAAACAGTATAAATGGGCCGGTCCCACCTGGTCGTTGCCACTTTCTCACAGAATAACGTAACGACGTAAAGTAGCGTTACGCGCTTACTGTTGTATTTCGTACAGTAAGTGAGATATCCGGAGAAGCAAATCGCCTTCCCCTACCCAATCCCTTAATTATCCCTTTTTTTTTACGGTCCGCAATGTACCTATGATTCTTCTGGTATTATGGGCATACATAGTGGTGGAGATCATTCACCAACAGGTAACATAATTGCTAGTTTGCTGACCTATGCTGTAAAAAAATGTTTAGTGATATAAAAAAAACAAGGTCAAATAATGTACTTTCATTAATAAGGATGTGTAATGACATATTATTCTAAATTCACAGTACTTTATTGATGTAACTATTGTCTATAACACTCACATCCATACCTACTCACAGCTTGAATTCACAGAACTTAATTCATGCGCTTTGGTAATCCACATTTTTAGGGTTCTATAACCAAATGGCTTAAACAGAACCCTTATAATTTCATTATGTACATCTGTCTGTCCATATGTCACAACCATTTTACTCTCTAGGCTATAACAACTACATGATAGGTGTATTCTATGAACTACTACACAAAAATGTGAAACTAAGAATAATAAAATGGGGTGGCTCCAGTACATCCACATTTGATGATTAGCACTTTGTGATAAAAAAAAATATCATTTTTACCCGACCCTGGGATCAAACCTGAGACCTCAGCACAGCAGTCGCACTATGTATGCATTACTATTATGCCACAGGGGCAGTTGTAAAACTATACAATGTATTAATTTTTTATATGTTATTTCCATACTTCTGTATTATGACTACTGTTACTTTAATGTAGTCTTAGGTAGGTTAAATACAATTAAAAAAGTCTTTGAAATATTTTTTTAGGGCTGAGATTATAAAATGTGCAGACTGGTCAGTAACAGGTGTTATAAATGGCAACATAAAGGAAATGTCGTTTTCTCCTCTCGACAATTACTTTATGGTTTGGGAAATGTATGCCATTACCAAAGATAATCCAGAGGTAACTATTAAAATTTAAATACAAATAAGATTCTAAACTCTTAATGTAACTGTATTTATTTAATCATATTGTTTGTTAAGGGTAAACCTAACCTGCGAATATATAAGTCAGTTGATGGTCAACTTGTTGGGTCTTTTGTGCAAAAAAATCAACTTTTGTGGTAAGTCTTTTATTACTATAATAAGCATATTTATTAAAGTATATCCGAAGTAATTTTCGTCCCCTATCTGATTTTCTATAGATGATCTTATATAAACACAGAACAGCCTTTGTGGTGGGCAAAGTAAGCGTGCAATGGGCGTGTACCCGGCTGTAAAGCGAGAGATCGCCTTACGGGTTCGATTCCCGCACAGTGACGTCTTTGTAAGATCCACAAATTATCGGTTGACATTGTATTTGGATTGCACTGTATCTTACCACCAGGTGCAGCGTATAGACTTTGCCATGCCAGGATAAAAAATTAGAATAATATGAGCCATACATTGTTCCACTACTGGGTGTGCCTCTATTATGAGGGGATTAGTCCTAAGAGTATCCAGGTTTCCTCACAACACATTCCTTTACTATTAAATCAAACAATAATCAATAATTAATATAAATTTTAAAACAGGGAACCAAAATGGTCATCAGATGAAAAGTTATTTGCCATTCAAATGAACAACAGGGTGTTGATATATGAAGATGGAAAATTGGATAATTATGTGGAAGCTATCAATGCTGATAAGTTAAAGTCATTCAGCTTGGCACCAAGTGCTGCACCTAACTACTACTTCTCAGTGTTCACATTGGGTGTGTATAAAATAATTTTGAGCAATTTCAATGGTCAACCTAGTCTCAAAGTGTTCAAGTCACATGAAAGCCTTCGAGTTAGCGTAACGACTGTTGTAGGCTTATGACAGCCGAAACCGACTTTTACGCTTATTTGAAATACCACTTAGGGATCACCGATCCGTAGATTGACCACCCCGGGCGTTGCTTATGTCGCTAAATGTTAACAGAGGCGATTAATGAGTGCAACTAGCGATAAGCACCTCATATTCATGCTATAATTGAATGCTAATAATTATAAATTGTAGAATTGGTACACTTCTGGAAAAAGTATTAAGGGTAAAAAATACAGTTCTTGTTTTAAATATTGGAATAAACAAAGGAAGGTGTGTAGTGCGAAAATTTTGCTATCCCCCCCACGCGTGCACCGTAACAGGCGTGACCTGCCTTGTGACGTAACATGCCATGTCGTGCATCCTTTTTCAGTAATTTGACAACTACCGCTTCCAGCAATTTTAAATAAGTGCTATTTTTTTTTTATTGGCTTGATTTGTATAGTTCATACGATAAAATATTTTGGGGAATATAGCTTATTGACTTGAATATTAACAAAATACGAGTCAAATTTGGTCTTAAAAAGGATTAGGTAGTTTTTTTTTCAGGATTGTTATTTTGATCAAATATATATATTTTTTTACTAGCCCTGTATTACGTCCCACTGCTGGGCACGGGCCTCTTCTACTGAGTGAGAGGGATTAGGCCTTAGTCAAATAATATTTCTCATTATTTTTCAGGCAAGCAAGGTCAACCGTCTTTCTGGCGTGTGTTCAAATACCCACAGTTTGATGTGACTCAAGCTCTTGTCAGCCGCTCGTCATTCCAAGCAGATAAGGCCACCTTCCAATGGAACAGAAGAGGCACTAACTTATTTGCTTTGACGCAAACCGATGTAAGATTATTATTATATTTTATTATTATCATATTCTTTGCGATGTTAATATGCTTTATTTTATTTATTTGGAGCAACAACATAGTTAAGTGTGCAGCTGAGAGTACAGTAAGTTTTTGATTTATGGTCCAATATTATTTTGCGAAGAAAAATGAATATGTCACCTTAGGAACGCGAAAACACGGAATATCGCGTAAAAAAATCACATTACGTTCATTCTGGCCTTTTATCATCTTCGAAAGATGGTTTAAGCAGCGTCTCAGCGTCGCTGCGAGATTTCACTTTCTTATGGTAGTATCGTTTACTAACATCGCCCATTGGGATTAAAGGTGAAATGGTTCCACTAACGTAAGCTGGAATTGATCACCCGTTTTTGCAAATCGCAGATGTCCCTACTATAAATACAATATCACCTATCATCACCTATTACCATGGCTACCTAATATACTATACATATCTTATCCACGGTATTACTTTCATGGACTTCGTTTGTGTAATCCGCGCGCAGTGATTTTAGCGCAGCATGCACTATAAAATCTATACGCACTTCGATGACAACGTCCAGTCTACATAGTAAAAATTGGCACGCTTGGTTTCTATGCAAATGCTTTACTCTTTTATCATTTTATTTAATCAATTTATTTTGTATTATTATTATTGTATTTTTGTTGCAGGTTGATAAAACAGGCGGCTCTTATTACGGGAGACAGTCGCTTTCTTATGGCGACATAAAAGGAAATTCAGGAATGGTGTCATTTAGTAAGTTTCATATTATTCAGTATACTTGAGAAGTGACGATAAAAGGACTTAAGTTTTTTTTTATTAGGTTCAAGTCTTAACATCTTCCTCTTTGCATTTGTTTTATTGCATAGGCCAAATCAAGCTTGATACTAAAAAAATATTTTAATTACTCAAATGTGTTTCAAACTGAGTTTTATATAATTTCTAGAAGATAAAGTGAAGTGGATATAAATCGTTTAAATAATAAACTCATAGGGATTTTTATATAATAATAAAACAAGTCCTGTATAATACTGGCCCGCTGCTGGGCAGTGGCCTCTTTTACTTACGAAAGGATTTAAGCTTTAGTCCACCACTGGCCTGATCCAGGTTGGCATACCTCACCTACCTCCGAAATTCTAATGGAGAACATCTCAGGTATATAGGATTCCTCACAATGTATTCGTTTTAGAATTAATGTATGTCCAAAATGGACAAATTTAAAATATGTCAGAAAGAAGTTTTTCGACATTTACTGTTTATAAAAGATTTACTGGTAATTACTATGATTATTATTCAGTAGATAAACAATGATGGTTTTCGCAAAATTTATTTCATCGATATTTATGTCGAAGGATAGAGCTGCAATTATCAAAAAACTAAAAAAAAGTAGCAGGCTAGTGCTGACGTTTCATCTTAACCCAACATAAAAATTATATTGAAATAAAACTAATTTAAACGAATTTTATCGCGGTTTTTTATTTTAATTTTGGTCCCGACGTTTCGAAAGCTTTTCAGCCTTCGTGGTCACGGGGTGGTCACACAGTCCATAAAATCCGTTTAAATTAGTTTTATTTCAATGAGTAACATTCGCGTAGGGTAGACCGGGGACAATTGTAGCATATTTTGGTTAGCGTTAAATTTTGAGTTTATTATTAATATTGTGTCAAAAGTGTCAATAACCATTGATACGTAGTTTATTCGGCTATAAGTTCGCATTATCTTTAGACGTGTAGGAATAATACAATCATAGATATTAAGCATTAAAGCGGACTGAGTGAACTGGTACAAATGTCCCTGCCAGTGGGTTAATTGTACCAGCGATGTAATTTAATAAAACTCAGTGTTATCATTACATAAATATACTTCTCTAAATGGTAATATCCCAACAGAATAGCTTGTAATCTAATGACAAACAAAATACAGTAAACTTCGTAAGGTTAATCAATATAAAAATTAAAAACATAAAACAATAGTTTTCTCACCCTAAACGATAATAACTAAATTAAAGATTACAACAAAGTATTCTTATAAGTTCTTATTAAGTATTGACCATCATATTTGTGGTGTCGTATACTTATAATTAGTCAAAAACAACGAAAATCACAAATCAAAATATTGTATGGTAAAGCATTTGGAACGATTGTCCCCATGGTACAATTGTCCCTTGCATACTTAATTTTATCATTTTTTTTTTATTATGTATAGCTACTCAGTCCAGCACAATTTTATCCCATCGATGCCAAAGCTCCGGGTGTGGATTTTTCTCTTTTCTTTTTATATCTAATTAGAGAAACATGGCAGAACCTAAACATAGACCTAAACATAGCTGTGTGTATAGATTTTCCGGTTTGGATTTCCTAATATGCTTTTTCGTAGAAAAGTATCTTTCGACGTTCTATCAGTCTTTCTTGTTCTATAACACGGCATCTGTTAAAAAATAAACTTTATGAATAATAATGGAAAGCATAGTTCAGCCATTTTTTTATTTAAGTTATAACTTGAACAATTCTTAAGACGACATGATACCAATACCCAAACCGAATGCAACCATTTTTCATAAATTCGTCAAAATTTCGTCATATATTCCAAACCACTCCTATGAAAGACACGTAGTCCGATTTGTAAAAAAATAAATAATAGTTAAAAAAACTAAAAAACACGCTTTTATAGAAAGTCTAACTAAAAAATAGAAAATAAATTTGAAGAAAACAATGTATTTTATTGTAAAAAAAGCGTGGGGTGCATGGTGTCAATAGTTATAATTATTGTATTGACAGATATAAGTAGAAGGATTATCATTTAGATAGTATCTTAGAAAGCACCCCACGCTTTTTTTACAATAAAATACATTGTTTTCTTCAAATTTATTTTCTATTTTTTAGTTAGACTTTCTATAAAAGCGTGTTTTTTAGTTTTTTTAACTATTATTTATTTTTATTTTTTTAGTTAAAATATAAATATATTGTAGTCGGTTGAGGTCCGAATATCAAAAAAGCGCCATCTATTGACGCTCTTAGATACTACGACATTCCCTATAATTAGCAAAGATCCAGAGAGTATAATTTCAATTGAAGCAGATTGACAATCTATTGACGCATTCTTATGCGTCGTGTAGATGGCGCTAAACTAAACTATACAACAATTATTTATAATTATTAATCACAATTTGCAATACTTTTTTTTTTATATATATAATATTGCATTGTCATCGGTCCTTGATAAGTATGCCAAATTTCAATTTAATCCGACGTTTTAAAGGAGGTCAAAATCACGTTCAAAGACAAGTTACAGACAAACATACCAACATACCAACCTACCAACATACCTACGTCTGAAGCTAATAAAAGCGTGTTAAAAAAAGACTATTATCGCTGAATTGCGTCTCTTAATACTGCAGTTCCCAATTGTTAACAATAAGTACAGTTACACATATTTAATCCCAATGATCTTTATCTTCTAAATTCTAACTGCTGGTGTGCCTGTCTCGGTCATCCGCCTGTCCTGTCGCATGCCTTTCGATTTGTTTCTGCCCTCTTCTGAGTGTGAAGAAGCATTTCTACAGGCCGGCATGATTTTGATGACCGCCGATAAACTCATTATTGTCGGTTGCCGCTGGTCTTTTTGGAATGCGCTTCACTTACCATTAGGTGCAGCGCAGACACTTTACCGTGCTCGCTAAAAAATATAGTTAATTAAGTTATGAATTAAAGTTATAGTTAAAATAAATATATATTATAAATAAATATATATATTAAAAATAAATATATATATAATATGGGGTCAATTTTACCACGGGGACAATTGTACCGTTACAAACGTCCCCGAAATATTGCTACAATTGTCCCCATATACTCATTTCATGGATAATATAAAAAATCTCCTAAATTTAAACTTGAATCTTAATAAATACGTTTACAAATAAGAGATACAATAGTGAGAAATGTTTAAACTTACACTGACTTAAAAATGATGTTTTGATTTCCTGCTATGACCAATGATAATAGATGGAAAAAACTTACTTTGACTGCACCAAAATTTCATCTCGCCGTCATAAGCGTCTGCGTCGGGCCACACGCGCCAGCAGCTGATAGTTAGTCGGCAAGCAACCAAGGGGGGCGCCAAGGGGAATGGAATGTGTGTGTGAGGTGTAGTTAAAAAAATATTCCCCTTGGTACTACCGTACCCTGCTACAAATGTACCCGGTCTACCCTAAACGTAAAGCCTGCACTACACTACTCGCGAAGTTACCTCGACGAAGTACTCTTCGAAATTGACCGAAGTCCGGATTATGTGACCACACACTCGTGCAACCTCGCGAGGACGCTTCGTGTACGAACTTCGGGACACTTCGAGTCCTTTGACTCGGGCGCAAAAACCGACAACGATAGGAAGTCGCCCGAGGCGAGCCGAGGTTGCACGAGGCGAACCGAAGTGCCCTTCTACACTATCGTATTCGCTCAACTTCGATCAATTTCGCGAGTAGTGTAGTGCATGCTTAAGAAATCATTATAAAAATTATAGGCAAAGAAGGGCCCATCCATGCTGTATCGTGGAACCCAGCCAATTGGAGCGAGTGGGTGGCGGTGTACGGGCACGCGCCCGCTAAGGCGACCGTCTTCAATGTCAAATGCGAGCCCCTATTCGAATTTGGCACCGGAGCTTGGAATTCCATCTATTTCGCGCCTGAGGGAACTTATATCCTTTTCATATATACCTGAATAATTAATTTTAAAAAAACCTGGCCAGGTCTGTTATATACGTGATGATGAACAATGTATGGAAACATTGAAATACATAAATGAATTTTTATACCTAGGGGAATGATCGACGCTGTGCGTTCGATTGGTTTAGAGAAGGTCGTCTGGAAAAAAAAACTCCGAGAAGACCTTGAAATTGGCAACAATCCTGTTTCATCACTCCTATGAAGACATGAAAATATATATTTATATAAAATATATTTTATTTATATTATATTTTATTTTAACACTTGTCGTTGGCATAATAGTGCGAAGCCATAAATAAAAAGTGCCTACAACACCATCTGTTGAGTTTTGGCGGGAATACTGACAGAGCAGTTCATCGCTTATTTTAATTTATTTCATAAACTAGTTTAGAGTTGTGCTTGTTGTATAAAAGTGGTGTGGATTTGTTCAATAAACATTGACGGTGATGAACAGTGTATGGAAAGATTGAAATAAGTGAATTAAGCATCGTACTGAAAGGAGTTAACACCAAAACTCCGACAAGACCTTGAAATCGACCGCACCTGTGTTTCATCGTTCTTGTAAAAATAACTTGAGAAAAAATTATACTTGACACTGGCAGAATGCATAATAATCCGAAAGCCATAAATAAAAAAAGAAAGAAGAACACCATCTGTTATTTGTAAAAAATAATTTTTAATGTTTCCCAAAGAGGCACATACTCCTTAACTTTTGCACACATGTGTTGCTCGGCGGGTTCGGCAACATAGCGACAGGTCACATCGAAGTGTGGGACATGCGCGGGTACAAGAAGGTCGGGACGTGCTCAGCTCCGGACACGACGAGCCTGCAGTGGGACCCGCGCGGGGAGACTTTCCTCACCGCCACTACCTACCCCAGGCTCACTGTTGGCAATGGGTAAGAACAATAATCATAACTACTTCAAAAAGCAACAATTCTTAATACTTGCAGAATTGTAAGAAAATTTTAATCTATAGATGTAGAGTAATTATCAATAAAATCCATTACACCCAATGATGTGTTGCTTGGCCCAAAAGCCCACAGAAAATGGCTTTACCCCATTCGCATGGGAGAATGACATTAACATAAATACATGATAATAATAATAACACCCAACAGTCACACACGAGTCTTGTGTCGTGGGTATCAAGAACTACGAGAGACTTTTTGGTCTCACAACACCCAGACCCCGAAACAAATATTTGTGGATAACACAAATATTCGCTCGGTGCGGGAATCGAACCCACCGCCTCACATTTCACAGTCGGCTACTCGCCCACTGCGCCACGGAGGCTGTCAAGAATAATAGCATTGAGCATCGACGGACGCAACGTCTCTCAAAGTAATTTTTTTTACTTTGCATCGTCCTGTTTGTGCTCTAAAATATACGGACATACCGCCGAGCTCCATTATTTATATTGTTCACGCGCAAAATAACTTTTTTGACTTGGAGGTAGTGATGAGCAGCGCTGCGGCTATTGTTTTCACAGACTACAGTGTGACACAAGGTATAGAAAGCGCGAAGTGTCTAACATTAGCCTAGTAAAGTATCGCGTATTTTGCTCTACTTTTGTCAAACCAATATCAATTGAATACTCAAACTTTATTCTTAACTAGCTTTTTCTCGCGGCTCCGCCCTCGTGATCTGCTTTTGCCGGGATAAAAAGTAGCCTATGTTCTTCTAATACCTCCAAGAATATGTGTACAAAGTTTCATGGTGATGGTGATGGAGTTTTCGCGTGAAAGCGTAACAAACAAACTTACATTCATATTTATAATATTAGTAGGGAACTTTGCCTCAAAGCGAGAGTACCGTAAATTTGTACGGGAAAAGAAACAAATAAAATTGCCAACTCGACATCATTTCCCTGTACACTCATTTCATTTACAGATACAAAATCTGGCACTACACAGGCGGTTTGATGCACAAAAAAGCGTGCCAAGAAAAAGAGAACCTTCTAGCTATAACGTGGCAGCCGGGTTCATACGTGAAGAGCGAACTTGCTAAAACCGCGCCCAAACCGATCGAAGATTCCACGCCAAAGCCGGTCGGGGCTTATCGACCGCCCGGCGCTAGAAACAAGCCGTCAACTTTTAATTTACACGAGCATGAAAAGCCACATAAGCCTGGTGAAACGCCTAGTGGTAAGTAATTGACTATTTAGGCTACAGATGTCCTACTACAGGTGTTTTAGTACATTTTGTTTGTATTTTAGTGATATAAATAGAGGTACAAAATATAACTGTTTTAGTATGTTTATGTTTCCCACAGATTGGTTAACATAATAGATTACGGTAATACTACAATTTTTATAGACCAAACGTCCCAATTTTAACTACGTTAATAACGACACTTATCGAGGCCCGCATAGCTTATAATACCGTTGGTGGTAGGATATTCAAATCCGCCCGGATAGCTACCACCGTACACATGGTGTTAAAATATGCCATAGTGACCCACACACCTTGTGTGGATCGCGTTCCAGGATCAGCCAGTGTATATCCGGTTCCCCCGAGGGGCTTGCGATATGACTTGATAGTTGGTTGGGGCGGGTATAGGGGTACATCCCTGTATCCCTGTGCCTGCATCGGTCATCCGCCTGTAACACACATTTATTATTATTCGTGGTCCGTGATGTATTATCCATATCAATGAAAGAAGTGGACTAGTTAATTATTCTAAACACTAAGCTACATGTCAATGTTTA
Organism: Amorpha juglandis; assembly: GCA_949126905.1. Taxonomy (NCBI): domain Eukaryota; kingdom Metazoa; phylum Arthropoda; class Insecta; order Lepidoptera; family Sphingidae; genus Amorpha; species Amorpha juglandis. Next base: position 7,206,001 of record OX421368.1, read on the forward strand.
GATTTTAACCAGGTTATTAAACTTAAAAACCTTATTTAAATGTAGCATACTCAAATTCATAGTAACAAAATTTGTCATGCAGCAGCCCCATCAAAACAAGCCATCAAACAGAAAGAGAAACGCGAAGCTCGTAAAGTGCGCAAAGCCGAGGAGAAAGCCAAAGGTGATACGTCACCTGAACCACCGCCAAATGCTGCGCCTAAACCACAATTCGTCTCAACTGGGGACCCTGACAAGGACAAGAAAATTAAAAATCTTAACAAGGTGATATCTTACTTCTGCCGGATCATTAAGCTGTGGAATAGTTTGCCGGCACACGTGTTCCCTCCTTCCTATAACATGGGGTCCTTTAAACGGAGTGTGAAAATGCAGGTGGCAGACCGGCATAATCTTGCCGACTTACGATAGACACAATGTATATCGTTGGTCGACACTATTCCTGGATTGCGCTACACTTACCATCAGGTGTGGCGTAGTCATTTTGCCGAACCGGGATAAAAAAATAAAAAAAAAATAAAGGTAATCTACCTTCAAACCATGATGACAGTAGCGACACTGTATAATTATTGCCACTTGGTTTTTTTATTGGATCAATTAGTCCTAAGCGGCGACAGGTTAGCAGGATATGAAATAGTCTATTGAGACATAGGTCGCGATATTAATTTCAGAGTATACACCTCTGCCTCTTCAAAGCTACGTGTGTATTAATTGTTAATCATCGGTCGTTGTAATGGCGAAAAAAAACATAGTGAGAAAACAGGCATACCTGATTCTCTAAAATAAATTCTAAGGTATTTAAAGACTAGCAACCCACATTGGGCCAGCGTGTTCACCACAGAAGTTTACCCCAACCCCTTATTAGTAGCGATGACCCGTGTCCAGTTGTATGAAATTTTTATAAAAGGCTGTTAAAATGAACCTATGCACCTAAACACCAATATTCCGCTATTGAGTCAAATTCAGTGAATACTTTAAGAGGTATATAAAATGGCCAATTTAAAGAAGTATGTATAAAACTAATCATTATTATTTCAGAAACTAAGCGACATCGAGAAATTGAAACAACAAAAAGCGGCGGGTAAACAACTCGAATTGAATCAACTGGCGAAGATCGAGAACGAACAGGCTCTCCTAAAAGAGTTAGACCAGCTGAGGTTATGATGCTTCCACCACAGTTGAGTGTTGAGAATCTTTGCTCGAAAAACATATACATGTTGTTATATTATAATACACGCCAACAATCGTATTTATAAGTAAATAATAAAGGGTGTAAGAGAAAAACTAAGACAAGTGATAGTGCTGGTGATTACGGACTTGATACCACTAAATAAGTTGCGAAATAAATATACCTACTTTTTTATTTTTGACGCTGGGTCATTTTTGCATCATTAAATACAACAGTTATTTATATAGTTAAAATAAACATTTGAATGCTTTCATTAAAAAGACAAATGTTTATTAAACAAAAAAATCTGCCGACGCTCGGGGTTAATGGTTGTTATACATTCCCCGTGTCCCATTTTAGGTTCATACCCCACTTCTACTTTTTGCTGAGCCCATATTCTTAGATATAATTTAACGATGTGCGATTGTTATTTTGGTTATTAATATTGTCCGTTTTCTACTTAATTTATGAATAAAGTATTTATGCGTTACTGTTTACGAATGTAAATTGCTCATGACAATAAATGGTTTATTTTTTGTGATGTAAAAGTTAAATTGGTATTTCGTTTGAAACTAACACTTACATCGTAGTCTGGCGCGAGCCTAATTTTCAAAACTTACGGCGTTTATTGTAGATAATTTATATTTTAGACTAATGTGAATTAATATACTAGACAAATGTATATGGAAAAAAACTATGGTTAAGCTGAATATTTTCGGTAATAGATTTGAGGAATAATCTATAGTCGTCAGCCTAATTGCAATGTATTAACAATAATGTATAGGATTTTTTTTTTATTGTGCATACTATATAAAATAAGACAAAAGCTAGGCCTTAAGAAATGCTATGGAAGAAGTTTGCAAAGTCTTGTTATGAGTTGTAAATTATTTACTAATTAATTAGCTGTTAAAAACATATTTTTATATAACTAATTATAAACAGTTTGTGTGTTCTGTTGCATTTTATTTGTTTCTGGTATGTGCCTTATTTTGTTATGTGTTACCGTAATAGTTATCTGCAATAAACTGGACATTTATTTTTAAATTGTTTTTCCTATACATACAGCTACCTTTTTTACATATTATTCTTTTTAATATGTCTGTATGGGGTGACTAATCAATCATATAATCGTAACCACCTTTCTCTATTCATCCTGACGTAAAGTGACTAACCGGACCTAGTTGTCGAACGTCAAGAGACTTTACCTCCCTCGAAGGACAACAGAATTATGCCGGCCTGGAGTTACTGATGTACCCCTATACCCGACCCAACCATAAATCCTTGTATTACCGTGCCTGCAGCGGTCATCCACCTGTCCCGTCAAAGGCCCCTCGATTTGCTTCTTTTCTCTCCGAAGAAGGAAAAAGCATTTATACAGGCCGGGATGACTGGTGACCACCGATAAACTCATTGTTGGTAGTCGATAGTTTTTTGGATTGCACTACGATTACCATCAGGTGTAGTGCAGTTACTTTGCCGTGCCCGGATAAAAAAAAATACTAGCACAGTAGACGAGGTAATCTGAGAGATAGTGCCTGTGTGTACATTAAGTGTTGCGTGCACTGCAACGCCGTACGTTGCTCTTTTGTTTAGAGTAGGCGTCCATATATTCAACACTTCCTATCATGATTTGACGGTGGATTTGGTATGAATTGAGGCGACCCGCCGTTTGACCCCACATATGCAACGGAAATCAAGTTTTGCCATTGACTCGTCCGATAATCAACAGTGTACCACATGCAGGTAAGGTTGGCTTTGGGCCTAAGATGTTGCGAGACCATATACACATTACATACATTCCATTAGTCAGTAAGTATATATACTAAAGTAAGACCCACTTACATTACATTCAACATTAAGTATATTTTAAAAAATAATAATAATGAGTACTTATTTAAGCAGCGATAGCTCAGCGGGAAGTGGTACCGACTATCTAGACGACAATCGCTAGTTTAAAACCAACCCTAAGAGCATGCACCTCTTAACTTTTTTAATGTGGGTTTTCATTGTTAATTGTCGCTTTCTTTAATGGTGAAGGATACATCGAGAGGAAACCTGTATACCTGGAATACTTCATATGAATTTCGAAGGTCAGTGAAGTCTGCCAACCAGCATTAGGCCAGCGTAGTGGACTAAGACTTAACCTCTTTCGTAAGTGGAAGAGGCACGTGCCCAGCAGTAGGACATTATGTATAGTTCAGTGCTAATATTATCATATATATTTCTATAAAACTGAATTGCTGTTCGTTGGTAATAGTATTACAAGAGAACGGCTGGATCGATTTGGATAATTGATGATGTAATTGTTTGTAATATAATCCGATTGATAAGGTTTGTTCGGAAAGAAAAATTGGAAAAGTGAAAATGGGTTTTTTAATGTTTTCTTACGTTTACCGAATGTTACTGAATGAAATAAAACTAATTTAAAGGGATTTTATCGCGGTTTTTTTATTTTAATTTTGGTCCCAACATTTCGAAAGCTTTTTAGCTTTCGTGGTCAACCCCGTGACCGTGACCACCCGTTTTATATCATTGTTTTTTCTGTGAGATTTTTGTATGAAATGCAAAACAAACTGCGAAAATCATATTTTTTGCATGCGCTTTCGTGTATAATAATGAGTCACATAATGTATATTTTTGTATATTTCCACTCGCCAAAAAGGGGGGTTGAAAGTTTGTCTTACCATGCAAGTTTTGAATAACTAAACCGCTCAAGGATATATTCACCCCATATAATCCAATGGAATATTGTAAATAATGTGCGAATATTAAAAACCAGTTTTGAAAAGAGCAAAGTTACAAGTTTTTTTTGCCATTTCTTCTCTAGCAAAACATCTTTCCAATCTAGCGTTAGAGTAAAATTTTACTGAATCGAAATTATATAAAGTATATACTTACCTACAACATTTTATAAACTCAATAAATATTTTGATTTGATTTGATATAATTGTTTTGTGGAAACGTACATTCATAGCTATAATTATCACACTACGACCCGCGGGAGCGGAGCAGTAATATGCATGCGAGTGGAACCGCGCGGGACATTTAGTTATAAATAAAAGAATATAATATTTAATACACCAACATCCGCTATTAGGCTACTATAGTGCAAAGGACATAGCGTCCCACTATGTCCCACACTTCCATACACCCATATTTTAAATACTAATTGCTGGCTTGTTTTACAATTTTTAGTCGTATAAAATAAAAAAATAGGAACATACCTGTGGAAATATGTTTGAGGATGTTTTGATAACTGGTATCCGAATATTTACGTATGGGTTAATGTACACAAGGTAAATAAATATAATAAAGTATTCAAAAAGAATATCATGAATACTTATTTTTTTAATCCGAGCACGGCAAAGTGACTGCACTACACCTGATGGTAAACACAGCGCAGTCCATAAAACCAGCGACCTTATAGTGACACACAATGAGTTTATCGGTGGTCACATAAATAATACACTATATATAACAGGTGGTCACTAGAATCATGCCAGCCTGAATAAATGCTTCTTCACACTCCAAAGAGCAAAATATCAATTCTAGGGGCCTGTGACACGACCCATATGTGACTTTTAGTAACTAATAATCGAATACATGGTCGATCTAGGATTTGAACCAGGGCGTCAGGGTTTTACAACCTAAGTACGCTGCCACTAGACAAATGACGCGATGTTAGTAAGGCTGTGTATCTATTCGGAGGCCCAAATTATCCTCCACTTCTCGTGAGACCGAAAGCCACTCATAGTTCCTGATACCCACGACACAAGACTTTTATCTTACAGACTGTGGGTTCAGGACTATGTGTGACTCTTGGGTGCATTTATTATTTATTTGTATTTATATAGACTTAGGTCCACAGAAACAGAAACCTACAGGAGATATATTTTTCCGAGAATTGAATCCGCAGCACAAAATAGCCGACTGTTAAATGAGAGATTTAACAGTCGGCTATTTTGTCCGTTGTACACCGAAAGCTATGCATTATGCATATATTGTTGTTTGATCATGTTTTTGTTGTTTTTACCTTGGTTTATTTATTATTTATTCATTGTTTTATTTAGCAACATGTACGGTTGTGTTGCACGACACAACTTATTAAGCCACCGGACAGTGCATTCCTTAACGTAAACCTTGGCTACCACCGTCCTTCTGCTCAACTTGACACCGCCGCGCCGAGTTCTAACAAGTGTGATCAAGTGTCCTCTTTCCAGGAACATTTTATTTGCGCCAGATAAGATATCAATAATTGATATGCGACGGTAGCTGTAATTGTTAGTCGGGCAGTCAGTGCGCTCGGTGTGTTAACTCCAGATAAATTTGCTTACGACCGAATTTCGAATGATCGAGTAAATTCTGTACATATTTAGTTGTTGCTCGCCGGGGATCGACGTACCAATATGGACAAACAATGTGAGACCGATCCTTTAATTAGTGATTTTATAAGGACAAGTGAGTCAGGGAATAGTGAAAATTGTACCGAGTCGGTGGATACCATAGACTTTAATGGTAAAATGGTGAAGAGTTCGACACAGGCAGGTGACTTGGCCGAAACATGGGGTGGGCGGCGATCCCTGCCTGACTCAGGCCGTTTGCGAAGAGTGCATTCTTGGTCTGGTGGGCCGCCAGATGATTTGAGTTCAGATATCAGAATATTAAGGGAACGGTGCGTATTGCTTTATTTATTTATCTCGTAAGCATATTGGAGTCTTAATTAAGCTCTAATTAGTCAATTAATGGATTCATAGGTACCTAGTTTGTCTAAAGTGTGGCACGTGTTAGCATTTGTAACGATTATCACTTGTAATTGGTAAACAGATAATACATAATTATTATCATTTCAATCTACACCTTATAACACTATCTTGAATTACTTATTAAATTGTAATTACTTGTATTAATATGAATTAATAATCGCATTAATTGCAAAAAAATATCATCCTTTTATTGTTTTAGCATTACAATGTTACCATAATAATTTCCTATGTTGCGAATATTACACATCGAAATAAAACTAATTTAAACGTATTTATTTCACTATTTAATCATTGGATTTCACCCAGCCCTTGACCACGAAAGCTGAAAACGAAACATCGGGACCAAAATTATAATAAAAAAGCGGTAAAATCCGTTTAAATTAGTTTAATTTCAAAACTGGAACAATATTTTAAAAAACTTTGACACAGGGCAGGGACCTGCTTATTCATTGTTAATGTTAAAAGTTGCTTGTCACTGTTCTTAGTCACATAATAACAAGCATTAGGTACTTAGGTACCAAAGATATTTTCATAATTTCTAAATAGAAACAAGTTATTCACATCGTCGCTTGGCAGAATAATGGCTAACTTAAAAAAGTAACCTTTACAGCAGAGCTTTCAGAGTAATATGTACTTATCAACAATTTTGTAAACAGGATGTACCAAATTGAAAGATTATCTAAATGTTTCGATAGATTGGTGCGTACGCAAACAAGATTACACCCCGGCGCGGTGCGGCACCTGAGCACTCGGCAGCGACTCACGCTAGCCTCGTTGGCTATCGTAGACTTTATGAGTTTCTGTTCGATGAGCATCATGGCCCCTTTCTTCCCGAGGGAGGCTTCAATCAAAGGCCTTTCAGATACCATGTGCGGAATGGTGTTCAGTTTCTATGCGGTCATTATGTTCCTTACTTCACCGCTGTTTGGAAAATTTGTAAGTGTCACTTAAATCAGTAATTTATACTACTACTATTTTGCATTTAATACTATTTTGCATAATCGTACATAGGAAACATTACATTTTTTATAAAATACAGAATTTAACCTTCTTAAATATAATGAATTTAACACAATACAATCAGTATCTCAATTTTTTTTGGGTGTGGATTGAAATGTTATTTCATATTTGCATTCAGTTAAAGTCAAACTTAACTAAATATAAAAGTAGTATTTAGTAACACACCCATTGGTCACTAATTGTTTTAGTTTAGTTGGTGGCAATAACATCGATACATCTATCTACACTATTGTGTCATAGATTTATGAAACTAGGTACATAGATTCTACCCGGAATAACTTTTAGCAAATTACACAATATATAATAACACGTGACAGTTCCTCATCTGTCCACGTCCACTTTGCCACGAAGGTCGCTAAAACTAGATTACACAATGATTTTATAAAAAAAAAGACAGGTATACGCGCTAAAATGGGAACTCCAAATTAGTTCGTTAGTATCTTCTAAAACCCGTTTATGATATAAGAACGTTAAAGACTGACTCAAATTTACATACAAGCGGTTACATTACCCTGCTTTTTCGGGCAGACGAGACAAAAAACATTTAATGAACCTATTAAGAATTAGTTTTTTGTATACCGGGTCGTTACCACTGTCTCACAGAAAACCGACGTAAAGTAGCGGCTTGCTGCTGCGTTTCGTACGGTGAGTGAGATATCCGGAAGCCCAAATCCCCTCCCCTTCCCAATCCTTAATTATCCCTTTCCTTTAAGGTCGGCAACGCGCCCATGATTCTTATGGTGGTGGGCGTAGGTACATGGGCGGTGGAGATCACTTACCATCAGGTGACCCAATAGCTCGTTTGCCGGCCTATGCTATAAAAAAAAAAAAACTTTTTCGTACTGTTCAATATTTACAAATACACTATAGGTGTTAAACTGTTCCTGCATAATGAAGTACCTACGCGGATAGTTGAAACCTAACCCCTTGAAATGTGAGGCAAACATGTGCCCTGTTTGTAATGGTACACTTCAACCGAGCAAGCTAGGTTTTGCACGCGACCTATCCATGTATTAGCGAAAAGCGACATCGAACGCTTTATGTCGATGTATTATTTTTATACCTGATTTTCCAGTTATGTTATGGTTTCTGCTGTGGATCTGATGGTTTCGTGAGAAATTCACTATTTGTATTTAGAATGCTTATATTATATTTCTTTAGTCTACCTCGGCCTCGGTGACGCAGTTGTATTGGGTACATGATACGACAGTTAGCTGAGGTCTCAGATTCGATCTCCAGATTGGATAAAAGTAATATTGAGTTTTTCTGTCATGAAATACTCAGTATCAGGCCGATGTTTGGAATTGTGCCCAGTAAGGCGATAGGCTTTCCCCCTATCACATCATCAGAAGTAAGCTCAGGTTAATGTGGGTGTACTGGTTACATCTCTGCCTACCCGCCTACACCTCCGGGGATTACAGGCGTGAGTTGTAGGCCTTAGTTTACTTTAAGCTGCCAGGTGTGTGCTAAGTGACTATCTTTTTCACGTAAACTATCAAGTGAGTGGGTCAACCGATGGCAAGTGATTTTCTTCGCCTTAGAACACTACAATATCAGTATCGTCAAGGGCGAATTGCCTACGTACAAGTAAAGAATTGGAAAAAGAAGGGAGGAAACAACTAAAATGCGTTACTACGATACTTCCACATTATTACTAGCAAGATATCAACACAAACTTAAAGCCTATCCTTTTCTAGAAAAATAAAGATATAAAATAGTGTCCGCACAGACAGACTTACTTACACAAGATATACACATATTTATTGTATACTGTTGTGATGTGGTAAACAACCTAAGGACCTAATTAGTGTATTGACAACACATTAAGGCCGTACCTCATGTCAATGAACTTGGCGATTTGCGCCTAAAAAATCTACTTGAATGGATGTTTCGCGCGACAAATTGCAGCGCGGCGATGACGTTTTTAAAGGTATTAGGTATTTTTTTACATACTTACGCCTGTAACCCCCAAAGATGTAGGCAGAGGTGTAACCAGTACACCGACATTTTGCGGAGTTTATTTACATCCCATAATGTGATAGTGGTTGTATCACCATGTCGGACACAATTCCACACTCCGGGTTGAAACTGAGCATTTCGTGATAGAAAAATCCAGTATCACTTTTACCCGACACGAGGATCGTATCCGAGACCTCAGCACAGCAAGCGTACCGCGTACGCTTTACAACTGTGTCACCTATGCAGTTTTTTTTTGTTGAAAATATTATAAAAGTTTTTAATCGCGATATTCTATTCCCTTAGAAGGATTATTGTGATTGTTGAATCGAATTGTGAAATCACTAGAATTTTTGCGTCAAAGAATATAAAGAAGCAGTAGGTAATTAGGGTAGTGTAGCATACACAAATTCTGTTTCGACGAAATTTCCGTATCTAACATATATTTTTGTACCGCGATAATAAATAAGTGCACTCAATAGTCACACACATAGTCCTGAGCCCATACTGGGTTACTCTGTATCGTGGGTAGGTATGGAACTACGAGAGACTTGTGGTCCCATAACACCCTGACCCGAAAGCTATATTAGTGGATCACCCAAACAAGTATTTGGGTGCGTGAATCGAATCCACGGCTTCTCGCTTCGTAGAGTGTCAATACCCAGTTCAGAAATTTTATCAAAATTGTTCGATTTAGCCTTAAATTATAGTACCTTAGTATTCTAGAAGGGTCTTAATAATAAGAATTTTATTGCTACTACTATTACTAAATCCATATGGTGCTGCCACACCGATGTTATAAAATGTTTACAAACATTTTCTAACATTTGAAAACATGACATCGGCCCTCCTTCTTCGACGGCTTCTTTGACGGCGCCGCTCTCAAAAGTACCGCCGCGCCGCCCGCGGTTAAAAAATGTTAAGAAATGTTACAAAATGTTACAAATTGCTAAGAAATGCTTACTAAATGGTGCTGCCGCACCGCTGTTATAAAATGTTATATAACATTTTCTAACATTTGTTAACAAACATTTTCTAACATTTTATCACAATGTTAGATAATATTTATATTATGTTTAATGTTAGAAAATGTTATATAACATTTTATAACACCGGTGTGGCAGCACCAATATAATAAAAAAAAACAATCACAGTAAAATGTACGAAAAAGTTAAATGTTAATTAATGAATGTAAAAACGTTGCGGTTTCCTATATTACATTGTAATGAAGCTTATCTTATCAGTTCATAATATAATTGATCCAAAATCATTTGCAGCTGCCGTCGGTTGGCGCCAAGTTCATGTTTACAGCGGGCATGTTCGTGGCAGGCGTTTGTAATGTTTTGTTTGGGTAAGTTAACAATGCCAAAATGTTATTTATAGGTGGTAAGGTCTCTCATATACAAGGGGCATTGGTACTACCGCTTAGACATGTGTAAGTACTGTGAGTAATGCATAACGCGTAATATAACACGACCGCGTACTGTAACAGTACCTGTTACCCGGAAAAATGTTGCATGACACATGGCATTAAACATGACGTGCACACGACCATAGTACACACACGGGCAGCTCGGTGAAGAGTGGGGCGCGCAATCGTAAAAGTTCGAGAAATTGTAGGTTCATCTATCTATTGTTATTATATTACACCTGAGTCCTGACTGAACAATCAGTACAAGTAATAGTGGGACGTTCACATAGGTAGCGTATCATCCAGGTCATGGTTAGAGTAATGCTATAATGACATATTACGCGATACGAAATGTCGTGCCATATTGCATTACTTCATAGACTATTGTTTTGCGAATTTCTACTACCGCTTTGCTTATTTGTGCAGCCAAACAGCAATGTACACATTGTTGTGTTTTGGTTTCAAGAACATTGAAACCAGTGAAATTACTGGGCATTATGAGACTTAACCTCTTATGTCTCGGGGTGACAAGCGCAGTTCAGTGCCATGCAGTGCTTTGTAATTCACAGTTCTGTGTGGTGTTGCTTCTGTTTATGAGCAGGCGTGGCGCTTACCATCAGGCAAGCGCCTTGCTCGTTTCGTCATTCAATCAAATATAAAAAAAAACATTGAATACAGTAAAGTTACTGGGCATTATGAGACTTCTATTTTATGCCTCGGGGTGGCGAGCGCAGTCTAATGCCATGCAGTTCTTTGTAACTAAGGTTGTGTGTAGTGTTGCTTCTGTTTTAGGACAGGCATGGCGCTTACCATCAGGCGAGTGATCTGGCTCATTTCCTCATTCAGGCCAATAAAAAAAAACTTAAAACAAATATTATGTACATGACACAAAAGTCTTAAAATACTATAATCATTAAAATAAACAACAGGTTTTTGACCCATCTATTTACCTAAAGAACGTAACACACAGTGTATAAAAATAAATATGAATTAATTATTGTTTTAGCCTGGAATTCCTAAGTGTGTATTTTAAATGTCAGGACATAAAGTTGGATTATTAATTACCAGAGCTTGGCATTTTTTTATTTGATTGAATGACGAGACTAGTAAGACGCTCGCCTGATGGTAAGCGCCACGCCTGCCCATAAACAGAAGCAACATCACACAGAACTTTGAATTACAAAGCACTGCATTGCACTGAACTGCGCTAGTCACCCCGAGACATAAGATATTAAGTCTCATAATGCCCAGTAACTTCACTGGCTTCAATGTACTTTAAACCGAAACACAACAGTGTTTACATACTGTTGCTTGGCGGCGGAAATAGACAAAGCGGTGGTACCAAACCAGACGGCCACTCGAATATGAGGGACCTACCACCTTGTTGACAACTAACGTTAAATGACATCTCTGAGTGCGGCAGTTAATGGAGTTTAACCTTTTCCAGCACCCTAGTGTTAATAGAAGATACAGCAACGTTCACAGCCCTTTGTTTTTTGGTGCGTGGCGTAGAAGCTTTCGGAGCCAGCGCATACTCGACAGCCAGCTACGTGTTTGTGGTCAACGCGTTCCCTGACAGCATTGGATCTGTACTAGGAATATTAGAAACATTTGTAGGTCTCGGCATGTCGGTGGGGCCAGCGATAGGCGGCTTGTTGTACTCGGTATGAAATATTATTTTTTTGCTATTTTTTAGACATAATGTTTTTTTTCTGTGTGTACACACAATAAATCTTGATATCACAAAAAGGTTAACGAGAGTTTTGGCGGGAATTCTGACAGTGCAGTTCATCGCTTATTTTAATTTATTTCATAAACTAGTTTAGAGTTGTGTTTATTGTATAAAAGTGGTGTGGATTTGTTCAATAAACATTGACGGTGAAGAACAGTGTCTGGAAACATTGAAATGAGTGAATTGGGAATCGTACTGAAAGGAGTTAACACCAAAACTCCGGCAAGACCATGAAATCGACCGCACCCGTGTTTCATCGTTCTTGTAAAAATAACTTGAGAAAAATAATACTTGACACTGGCAAAATGCATAATAATGCGAAAGCCATAAATAAAAAAGAAAAAGAAAGGTTAATAGACAGGGAGCCCTCGGGTAGCTGATCCACTTGACTACTATCAAGCTCATTTTCCGTGAGTAGCTTCGTTTCGATGAGACGACCAACTATTCCCTATGCGAAAATTCTCTATTGTGGTAGCTAACAGAGGTAGCAAGGATAGAATATTTCGATTTGATGATACTCAAAAAATTATTATTTTATTTGTAGGACAATATGACAGTTAAATTATATAAATATTAACTAAGTAAAAACAAAAAATCAGCTGGTTAGTAATCATACCTATTGGAAGGAGGGGCTTCCAATAGGTATCGATAACGAGGTCATAAGAATGATTACTAACCAGCTGATTTTTTTGTATTTACTTAGTTAATATTTATATAATTTAACTGTCATATTGTCCTACAAATAAAATAATATTTTTTTGAGTATCATCAAATCGAAATATTCTATCCTTGCTACCTCTGTTAACTACCACAATAGAGAATTTTCGCATAGGGAATAGTTGGTCGTCTCATCGAAACGAAGCTACTCACGGAAAATGAGCTTGATAGTAGTCAAGTGGATCAGCTACCCGAGGGCTCCCTGTCCATAACGAACTAATACAACATGCTACATATAAATGTAGCGAAAATAAATTATGTAGTAAAAAAAAATCGACCATGAACCGTTGTATGTGCAAAATTCTCTTGTTAATATCCCACCATTATCATTTCATTTAAGTTATTCCTAAATAAGGTATATCCTAAAATGTATGTTTGGTTTTTTATTTTTTGCATGCAACCAGAGAACAGGACACGGATTTAAAAAAAAATTATTGCATCTATATTAAATAGGCACACATTATTCTAACTAGTGATAACTGATTTAGGATTGTACGGATACGCACTCACGCCTGTTATCTCCGAAGGGGTAGGCAGAGGTGTAACCAATACACTCACATTTCGCTGAGCGTATCTCCGTCTCATGATGTGTGATGTGTGATGGGAAACATGCCTATCGCCATACAAATATCACTTTTACCCGACCCGGGGATCGAACCCAAAACCTCAGCATAGCATGTGTTTTTAGATAAATAAAATAACTAGTCTACACTAATATTATAAATAGGAAAGATTTGTATTTTTGTATGTAACGAGTAAACTTAAAAACCACTGGACCGATTTGAAAAATTCTTTCACCATTAGAATCCTACATTATCCCTGATGAACGCGCCTTTTTACCCTGGAAAAAGCAGATCACGCGGGCGGAGCCGCGAGGAAAAGCTAGTCTTTAATATACTCGTATGTCGTATAGCTAAATATGAATCAGATGCGCTTTATGCCGGCGAAGACTGATTGTAAAATGTACAAAAATTCAAATGTTCCAGGTAGATCGGAGGCTTCGGGCTACCATTTTATAGTCTTGGAATCGTGATGGTCATGACTGTACCTGTAAACTTCTTCTTGTTAACTGACTGCGAAGGTTAATATTCTTTCTTTACAAGTTACCTAAATATACAAGCGCTTCCATCAGTATGGGTGTGAGTGGTGGCTTGCCATGTTAAAAAGGTCTATGTCGCGGAGATGATGATGCTGCGGAGGATGTGCAGGCGATTAGATCATATACGTAATGAATACATGCGCGGTAGCTTTGGTGTCGGCGACATGACTGATAAACTCCAAAGACGTCGCTAAAAATGGATAAGTCACGTTTTGAGGAGACCAAAAGACTACTGTCGTAAATGCTTGCGCCAGACCGATCAGGGGTATGATCCTGTAGACGGTCCAAAAAGCACTGGTTTGACGTTTCTAAAAAAATCTTAAATCTATTGAGAGCCAATGATCTCACTTCTGAAGGTGCTCATGACCGCGCAAAGTAAAAGCGTTTAAGTAGGAAGGCGAGCCCTGGCAATAAGCTAGGATAAGGCCAATTAGAAGACCAATTAAAAGAAAAGTTACCTAAATTTTTTCTTTTTACTGAAAAAGAAACATTGGCTCCTCAACTCGTCTGTATAATATTTTTATATATTATATGTTTTTATTATTTAAGCATAACTGCCAAATGTGGACCAATGTTGAGTATTTTTTCGTAATCGATAAAGTTTACTGCAGTGTCCCAATTAAATTCAAAGAAGTCATTCCACCCCTAAGGCGATGAAATAGGGTATGAAAGGCTGAAACACCGTTATGCACCGATATTGATGATTCTTTCACAAAAAATTACATAACAAAAAATAAATCTACTGAAAAAAACTAAACAATTTAGAGTCGGTTGTATCAATCGTTAACTATTAAACTACAGTACTTCCGACTCAAAATTGTTTAGTTTTATTCTTAGCTTTGAGTAGGTTTTAAATATTTGTTATACACTGTTTCGTTTGTATAAAATCAAACATTCATTGCACTTGCGCCTGGAAAATGTTATTATAAAACCTCTGGCCAATTCATTACTTTAATTTTATTTGCAGAGTTTGTATCTGGCTCAAAATCAGCTTCAATAATAAAACTATTCAAGATCCCTTCAATAATAATCACAGGGCTGGTGATTGTTATAATGTCGAACACTTGGGCGTTTCTAGACCCAACGCTAGAGCCACATCTGCGACAGTTCGGCCTGTCTACGGAACAAATAGGACTGATATTTCTTTTGTTTTCAAGTCTCTACGGAATATTTAGCCCAATATGGGGCTGGGTGGCCGACAGGTATGTCTGAATTTTTTTATATCTGAATTTCCGAGACACTGTAAATCATTATATACGTATGTATCTTGTTTCGATTCTGTGTTTGAGATCGAAAATGGAATCAGCTATGTGATTGTCTACGACTAAAGTTTTACGCTTAGGCAATCGTTACTGTCCGTTATGTTCGTATCTTTGAAATAGACGCTTACAAACATTCGTGAAGCGCTTAACTTTATTCATAGTCTTGTTTGTATTTTATAAAAGTTTAAGATATTTTCTGTATGTCCTCATATTTATTCAACGTGCTAATTATAATGTTAATAAATTGTAGAGTCCACAATCACTGGTGTATGATGGTATGGGGCCTATTTCTCTCAACTGTCGGATTGTTGTTACTTGGGCCATGCCCTTACATACCAGGATTACCTCGGTAAGCATGTGATAACTTATAACTAGCTGCATCTGTTCATAATTCTAGCATTTACTCTCAATTTCGGTCGCATGAAATACTACGATCATCCTTAGTTCATGATGGAGCGTTGCTAGAGAACAAAGCCAAACCCTTCTTGGTTTCTACTAAGATAATAATATTGACATTAGACCTGTACTGTGTACCTACTGGTAGGTACGGACCCTTACTAATAATAGGAGCTAGACTTAAGCCATACCTTACCTAATGAATTAAGTAAAGCCATACCTACCTAAGTGACTCATAATATTCTAGATGGTCAGGTAAATCTATCAGGTACCTATGCTTTCGTTTCCATAACAGAAAGAAACTTAACTGTCACTAAATTAAACTAAGCACATACATTGCTTTACTCTACATTTCAGAGATCTTTGGCTCGATCTGGTGGCGCTATCTATCCTCGGCGTGTCAGTTGCTTTAACACTCTTGCCAACGTTTCAAGGAGTGTTAACAAGTTCTATGTAAGTATAATATAATAATAATGAGTAGGTTCAACATTGTGGCTCTATTTCAGTATTTGCTCATCTATTAACAACCTATTCATTCAAGAGTTCCCCATTTTTCATAGTACTCCGTTACAGATCTTAACCAAATTTGAATGGACCATCATCGGAGTAAATACTGTCAAATACAAATATAATCCAATGATTGTATCTTTTAGTTTTAAGTTTCTTTTTGCTGTATTATTGTAGTGTACAGTATTCTTGATGTACAATAAAGTATAAATAATCATTAAATTCGCTACTCTGACGGAGTGATGTCTGAACAACGTGGTACCTATAAAATATTATAAAGAAATGAAATGGTTCATTAATCTTGTAGGTAATTAAAATTGCGCTTAAAGTCAGTACAGACATTTTTTTTTTGTGTTGACGCTTACTGTAAGCCTGACACTAGTCAGCTGTTTACAGCTTCACCGGACTTTCGGGTGAGCGCTTTAGGCGTTCTCAACCCTTAATACAGACATTAAAAAAACATGTATAGAGATCAATATCAACTAATGTATACACGGCATCATCAAAATACACTAGGCAATTACACTAAATCTATTTATTTGCATACAGACGAATAGAGAACAATCTCCCGTAAAAAAGGCTTTTTAAATATTGTTATCTAGTTATGAAGGCGGTTGTCCTGAAGCGTTGGCTACGTATAGTGCCGTGGCAGGCGTTTGGTCATGCTGCTACTCCTTTGGTGAGGTCCTGGGACCAGCTCTAGGCGGTGCACTCACTCAGCGATATGGATTTCCTTTGTGTGCTACGCTTTGCGCCGCAGCCTGTTTTACTATGGTATGATCTACTTACATTCAAGAATCTACGCAGAGTTTTGGCGGGAATTCTGACTGTATTCGACCTGATATCTTATTTTTGTCCTGAAGTATTTTATTTATACGTGTGTATGAGTTTATGCAATGAACATCAATAGTGATGAACAGTGTATGGAAACAATTTGTCGGATTTAGTCCGGATTGGTTGATCGACTGTACTTATCATTATAATTTCTTATGTTACTTGTCATTGGCGAAATGGATAATAATGTAAATTCATAAATTAAAAAAGAAGAAAAAGAATGATCTCCATATAAATGGAGATTTAATGCTATGCCGCTACGGCAGTGTTTTTACAGATTTTAATTTATTTCAACCTTTTGGTTTAGAATGTTGTAAAAGTAATAAGTAAATTAAAGGCAAATATCTTAAAGTAGCCGTAATGAGAACTTTTTTCGACAAGTTGACCACCTTTATAAACAAATCCTACTTCTACATAAAGCTCCGTGATAAACCTACATTGTACATATATTTTTCATACAGTGATATCTTGAAACCCAACGTAATTTTTACGATTTAGCCCTAGTTACAGCCTTAAAGTTCCGGTTATATTTTTGCAGGGAGTAATAACGCTGACATTTTTTTCTCTGCGCGAATCGGCCAAATGGATACGATCGTCGGAGAGTGTATCCGATTCAATTCCATACACAGATACAACTTGGAACAGTAATAATTTTTGTCGTACCCGAAGCGCACCGGAGAGCAGGCTCGCTGGTGAAGCCTCGCCCCTCCTTACACCTTGCTCTTGTGTTGCTAAACATAGTAAGTATAGGAATTAAGTACGTTGTCAAAGATTTTTTATAAAGAGTCTCACTATAAGCAGACTTCCAATGGTTGCGTCAAGCATTTAATATATAAAGTGCAACAACATTAAAATGACGGTGGCAAATGTTGCAATTAATTAAATGTCGAATAGATAATCTGTCAAAATGACTATCAATAGTGATCAGCAGCATTATATTATAAAGGTGGTAGACAATTGGCCCATACGTTGTCCATAAGCTGACCGCGCGTCAACAATGCGTATACCACACGATGTCAATCTTTATCTATTTCGTGATCTCGTTAAAAAAATAAACGTTTGTTTCTTCATCCCCAATGCGTGCCTAATGCCTATACATACCATTCATCCGGTTGTGCTGAAACTTTGTTGAGTTCATGCACATTAGGAAAAATTGTGTTAAAAAATTAAAAGTGTAGCTTTTTACAAAGAGCATTACAAGGCATGACGAGCACATCTAATCTATATATATAAAAATGAATCGCTGTGCGTGTGTCTCGCCAAAACTCGAGACTGGCTGTACCGATTTGGCTAATTCTGATCTTGAAATTTTTGTGGAAGTTCAGGGAAGGTTTACCCGGTGAGAAACAATGAGTAACATAAATAATAAGTAAAGGAAAACACTAAAAACGACAACTTAATTTTCCAATACAAACTGTTCCTGGGTATGAAACACTTGATGTCTTTTTGATGTGAAACATCTATAAGCGCAAGTATAAATCGGATTGTTGGCGTTGCGAAGCATGCCGTGATGACGGGACGGCCACGCTATACTAGACAGGACAGGGACAGGGACAGGGACAGCGACAGCGACAGCGACAGCGACAGCGACAGCGACAGCGACAGCGACAGCGACAGCGACAGCGACAGCGACAGCGACAGCGACAGCGACAGCGACAGCGACAGCGACAGCGACAGCGACAGCGACAGCGACAGCGACAGCGACAGCGACAGCGACAGCGACAGCGACAGCGACAGCGACAGCGACAGCGACAGCGACAGCGACAGCGACAGCGACAGCGACAGCGACAGCGACAGCGACAGCGACAGCGACAGCGACAGCGACAGCGACAGCGACAGCGACAGCGACAGCGACAGCGACAGCGACAGCGACAGCGACAGCGACAGCGACAGCGACAGCGACAGCGACAGCGACAGCGACAGCGACAGCGACAGCGACAGCGACAGCGACAGCGACAGCGACAGCGACAGCGACAGCGACAGCGTCAGCGTCAGCGTCAGCGTCAGCGTCAGCGACAGCGACAGCGACAGCGACAGCGACAGCGACAGCGACAGCGACAGACGGGACAGGGACAGGGACAGGGACAGGGACAGGGACAGGTCATCTAGTTAGTTATAAATTATATCAACTGCAAACAACTCGGCTATTGATAATTTTTATTTCTCCATTTGTGTATAGGTACGCCAATATACAGGGTTATTTTTAAAACACCAGCAACCTCGCAGGGGTAGATACCTAAGGTTATAAGCTACTACTTTTGTTCTACGACTTTTGATAATTTGTTAGATTTTATTTTCATACAAAAATAAGTATTCATTTAATTTCCGTCTTGAATGTTACCTACACGCATCGCAGATTACGTAAGCAAACACGCGAAGCGTGGGGGACCGGGCTAGCGTTGAAGGTCATCGCCCGAGCCAGCTGAGCGGCGCCTTTGAGTCGCGCGCGCACGCCGAACGCTACGAAGAAAAATACGACACAACAAAAACTTGTAAAATCATTTTTTTTTAAATATATTGAGTTATATACAAACTCGTAGAACAAAAGTTGTTCCGTATGGGGTCAGCTATCTGGTCCTGTGAGGTTGCTGGTGTTTTAAAATTAACCCTGTATAGAGTGCAACGGGACCGCTTCCGAAGCCGAAACTGTAGTAAAACACTACCTTTACATAAACGAAAAAACGGCTATTACTTTGCTGTTTACTTGCCATTTTGGAAACATAAGCCCGCAATGTAAAGCGTAATAATCTTAAACACGGAATGACTGGCCCGCGCACCAATACTCAGCATTGTAGATAATAATATGTGCCGCGCGCCGAGTCACACAGCTGATTCCGAGCATCATCTGATTTTTTTAATGGGTTTAACACTATTAAGAAAAATACGTTTTTAATTATTATTTGAATTAAATATTAATTACATTTATTGGTCAAGATTGTGCGTAAAAAATAAAATGGAGACATCTTGCGATTTGTTGTGGTATCGTGTCTATAAACACCATCACTACCACCTGTCTTCGTTTTCGAAAGCTTTCCTCCTTCACCCAATATACACTCCTTTGCAAAAAAAACGGGCGGGTTTGATTTTTTAACATTATTGGTAATAATTTAGTTCTTCAGAGGTTTTAATAGCCAAACTATGTTACTGGCACTTAATAAAGAGTCTGGGTATGAAAAAAAGTTCATTCCAAATTCAAAACTTTTGTTTTTTAAATTATTAATCCCTTTTTCATTTTGTGACACTTTTCGCGGGTTTGCGGTTAAAAGGTTATCAAGCAACTAAAAGTAACTTTTCGTTATTTTTAGTACAACAATTTATGTTTATCGCATAATTCTGCCTTATTGTGACTTAAAACAGATATCTTTGTGTCTATCGTAATGGCAGAAAAAGCAATGAGAGCTAGTAAAATTATAGCGCTGCTGGAAGAGGGGTGTAGCCAATGTTACGTCTCACAGCGGTTAAACGTGAGTCGTTCAACCGTACAAAGAACCTGGACTCGATACCAAGAGACAGGTTCCGTTCAGAGAAGGCAAGGTTCTGGGAGAAAACGTTGCACACAGCCGCGAGACGATCGCTTTTTAGTGACTCAGGCGCTGAGGAACCGCAAATGCAGTTACATAGACCTCAAAAGAAACCTTGAAGAGGTACGAGGAGCACAAGTTAGCCTATGGACTGTGAGGAGAAGACTTTTAGCTGCTGATATACGTAGTCGACGACCAGCGCGGGCCCCCAAGTTACTCCGTGAGCACCGGATTGCGCGGTTGAGGTTCGATAGAAATTGCCTATCTTGGACACCAGGTAACTGGAGTAGCGTACTCTTCTCCGATGAGGCTCGAATTTGTCTGCATGGTGAGGACCGACGTCGGCGAGTGTTACGAAGACCAGGGGAACGCTATGCCGATGTGTGTTTTGAAGAAATCACCCCTTATGGTGGAGGGTCCGTTATGTTTTGGGCGGGCGTAACTTCCAACTATCGTACCGAGATAGTATTCATAGAAAATGGCTCACTAAATGCGCATAGGTACATAACAGAAATCCTTTCTCAAAATGCACAACCCGCACTGACTGTAATTGGTGAAGATGCCATTTACATGGACGATAATGCTCGGGCCCACCGTTCTGGCGACGTAGATGCTTATATGCAAGAGGTCGGTATTCGTCGTTTGGATTGGCCAGCGCGGAGCCCCGACCTTAACCCCATTGAGCACGTTTGGGACCTCCTAAAAAGGCGAGTACGATCTGTCCAACCACCTCCACAAAACATCAGAGAGCTTAAACGTGTAATCTCGACTGAGTGGGAACACATTCCACAGGACACCATCAAAAGCCTGGTGGGAAGCATGCCAAGACGATTACATGCCGTAATCGCTGCAAGAGGAGGTCATACTCGTTATTAATTTTTATTTTTTAATGTCTCTTTTATTAAAATATCATAAAAATACTCGTAGTCTTAATTTCATTATACCCATAAAAATGTCCATTTTAACACGGCTCTCTGTTTACATTGACTAAAACACCGATACCAGGATAAAAGTGTTAAAAAACTAGATTCTCATTGATAATAAGAAATTTCTAGTCATCCAAGCTAATGACATACTAAAAATATAATAATATTTACCCATAGAAAAGCTAAGGTAAAGTGTGTGTGTAAGGTGCCCTTTTTTTTTGCAAAGGAGTTTATAAGGTATATAATGAAAAAAATATATTTTCAGGCTATATTTATGGCACGACACCGCCGAGACATTTCTGTTTGTTACACAATAGGAGCAACAAGAGTGGATCAGCAAGTATTGCTGAAATTGTTGCCTATTTTCTAAAATTCCAATACCTGACTGATATTTACATCAAGATAAGAAGACGGCGTAAGTTAAATGGGAAACCAGAGAGTGAATCAAATGAAAAGCCCTATCAAAATTATATAGAAATCGATGATACTATCAATAATGTAACACCACCCAAAAATATAAGTAGTGTTACTATAAATAACAATTTATTTGAAGCAAGTAAAGATGATTACTGCTCATATTTAGATGAAACTATATTTGGCAGCCCAGTGGTAATGCAGAATGTAAACAACGAGCATATTAAAGTAAAAAGAAATAACACTGGGCTCGTCTCGAATGTTTTAATTTGTGATGATGAACGGAAATATTCAAATGAAATTTTAAGGCATAACATAGAAAAAGTACAATTTTACGAACAAAATCAAGAGTGCGCGTCGCTAGAAGACGTATTTGTAAGTAATATTGGCAATATTGGTAATATAACTGGTGGAACTACACTCCAGTGATGTCTACAGCGTGAACGGGCCCACTCGACCGGGTTGTTACCAATGTCTCACAAAACCGACGTGAATAGTACTTCTAACTACTACTACTAACTCACCGAGCGAAATGCAACGGCAATGTTGAGACATCTGGAAACGCTAACCTCCGTCTTCCACTTCCCAATTCCTTAATGATCTCTTTTAAGATTGGCAACGCATCTGTGATTTTTCTGGTATTGTGAATGTTCATAGGCGGTGGATATCACTTACCATCAGCTGAACCACTTGCACGTTTGTTAAACTATTGACAATTGTAATTTAAACTATTAGTTTTAAATACCAATCCATTTGAAACGTTTAAAATATTTGCGACAAATATTGTAGAATTGCGTTTACAGTTTTAAATGACCTTATGTTAGTAACACTTTTTATGGAAATTACAGGACAGTAATTGTGAGTGCCGAGATGAAGTGACTTATGTCAAGGGCACTGTAACTGTCTCGTCGAGCGGCGCATGTGAGGTGTAATTCAATTAGAAATCAAATAAATTAAATTTATTATTATTAAAGGATTTTCTTTTTAATCTTCGTCTTCTACCTCCTTCAGACCCGAAACATACATTTCACAAAATTTAGTCTCGGTGCGAGAATCAAACCCGCGGCTTTGCTTTACCATCGGCTAGTCGCTCACTGCGCTCCTGTCTTAGAGGATTCTCTATTTATGAAATAACAAAATCTTTACCTGAAAGCGAGCAGCAGCTGCTGAGTTAGGTTACCACAAATTGTGCATTGTGCAATTTACTATGACAATATACCATCGGCATCAACCAACATACTAAAGTAGTAGGTACGAGCAGTAGTACGAGCTTTCTTATCGATTCTGCTTCCAAGAGCATGCAGCGCGAGCTGAGTAGGAATAAAACTTGCGAGATCCATGTATTGGGATGACATATAATTGAGGAAGTTACTGGACTAACTCCACTTCTACTGTACTACTTATGACGTAATCTATTGTTCCCATTGTTCCTTACTTTAAAACGATCGATCTCTGTTCCTTCATGGTCTCCCAGTGGAAACGACCTCTGCTGACGATTTCGCATCGTTGCAGCGTTGTCTTTCAGGAACATTTTTGCAAAGTATTGACCATTGTCCATTCGAATTGAGTATTCTATACATTTGTTTGTGTACTGGTAATTTTATACAGCCAATCAAGTAAAAGAAAAATATTTGCTACCAATACCGAATATATTTGTACTAGGAGTATATAAACCAAAAGATACCTACGCTTGTAATTTAGTATAACATTGATAGAATACAACCTTGAGGCCGTTTCCAATATTCCGTTTATCGGCAGATGTCCTTACTGGCAGTAAAATTTTGACACATATTGTATGGAAGATCTGTCAAAACGCTATTGGTATTATAAAAGTGTAAATGTAAGTAAATAGAATAATAATAGTGGAATGACCATTCCATTAGCAAATTGCAGTTGTCCAATTTACCTTGAAAAAATATTCTAGCCTCCGTTCACAGTGAGTAGATATACACTGATAGTCTACGTGACACAGTGGACGAGTAGCCGCCTGCGAGAGGCCGCGGGTTCGATTCCCGCACTGCGACAAATGTTTCTGAGACCCACAGTCATTTGTGTCGGGTCTGGGTGTTGTGGAACCATAAGTCCCTTGCAGTTCCTGATACCCACAATACGGGTTTAACCTAGTATGGGGTCAGGACTATGTGTTTGACTTTGTGTGTATTTTTACTTAAAATACCTATATTACTGCAGTCGCCAAATTTTTAAGCAGTGAAAATATTTCTCAATAGCATTAAGTGTTATTGGCGATCGTACACGTATCATGTGCCACGTTCATCAGCTGTCTTCAGCCTTAATCCCCATTTTGATGGAGACAGGTTATCGTATGACACAGACGAGAATATAAATAAAATTCTTAATAACAAGGTCAC
The DNA here is from genome assembly GCA_949126905.1 of Amorpha juglandis. NCBI lineage: Eukaryota > Metazoa > Arthropoda > Insecta > Lepidoptera > Sphingidae > Amorpha > Amorpha juglandis. Next base: position 7,230,093 of record OX421368.1, read on the forward strand.
GTCATGCAGTTTGAAAAAATAATTCTATGATGCGGCCTCGTAAATGACAGTTTTCAGTTATATTATCGCCTGCGTTGTTCGAGAAACTGTCTTCGTCTAAATGGGGCTTTATACATACATGCGGCGCGTACAATGCGTATAAATGTGCGGTGCGGCGCGTAGAATACTAACAAAAGTATAACTACCCCAATATTCCGACGACGCGACGTGGTATCGCGGCGCAATATCCGATCGTTTTTGTTTTGTGGTAAATATTATGTGACCACAATTAGGCATAAACCAAGACAAGATAGGCCTATAACGTACATTTGTAACAATTGTGATTTTTTTATCTTGGCACTCTAAAGATGCTTAAACAAATGCGATTTCAACTTAGCCAAGCTATTTATGAAATCTGCGATTCTATACTACTTTATTAATTTAACATAGGAATGAAATGCTCATGTTGCTCACACTCATTGCACATAAACTTACTAAACATTTGAAACACTATGTTTACTGGTTGTTGATTGGACAGGCCGACGCGGGGATGGGGTAAAATGATAAAGGGGAGAAACCCTACCAGCTACCTATGCTAAAACGAGATGAAACAAAAATTCTCTTTCTATCCTGTGATAAATACCTTCGATGTTATTATGTCCTAGTACTTTATTTGTAACGATGACGTAATATGCGTGATTCGCACGTGTAAGTTATTTTTAGGTTAATCATTGTGTGTGCTTTATTAAATAATATAAATTAGTATAGATCTTCTTTTAACTTGTTCAACCCCATACTAAACACCAAAGAAGTGCTCTGGTCTTGGTGGTTGAGCCTTATTGAAATTTCCATACGTATTTATATATATGTAAGGTCGCTTTATTCGAAAGTATGAAAACTAGTGCGGCACGCAATATATCTTTGAATACAAGCTATTGTGTGCTATGAGCTCTCTCAAAGTGTAAAAATGGCTTATACTGGAAAGGGGCACCATTAACCCATATTCATAATTAGATAGCTGGTCAAGGTATACAGGACGAAGATAATGGATTTTTATGTTACTTTTTTTGAATTAGCAGAAAGACTGTGACGCATTGTATGCACTGTTGTAATGGTGTGGGTCTATTCGGTGTTCAAGGAAAGAATTAATGTTATAAATAAAAACATAAGGTAACATACTCAAAGAAACATAACAAATTTTATATATATGTAAAAACATAAAGTTATCTTAAAACTGATAAATGAAAAGCGTCACCTTTCATTTTTTTTCTATTTGTGGTTGCGAAGACAAGACACTTACGGACAGCTCCATTGGCGTCTTCGTCTACATGGTGACGGCACCGACACTTATATCTAGCGTTTGACGCGCCGATTGGAACCCTGCCTTTTAACAGGCATCACCAGAATCATCACCACCTTATTGCTTTGGGACAAAGTATACTGCTGAGCTGGTGTTGATGGTCTTGTCTTCATTTTATTAATCATCTACCCAAACTCTTAAGTCAAAATAAATTCCATATAACTGCATACGAGGCTTATCGGTATTAATGAGACTTTTTGTGTTTTTCACTCGCTTCCGGCAATAATTTGACAATTTCATGAGGATCCGAATATATAAAGTTGTCGTCGGTATCAAAAGTCAAACCGAAAATATTTTTTATATGAGCAATTTCTTTCAAAGCGTGTTCTTCTTTATCAACAATATAAATTCCACTTTGGCTACAAAAATAAGCAATGCCTTTATCATTTACAGCTATTGCTCGAAAAACTTTTGGTCCTTTAAGCAAAATACGTTCTGCGGTGCCATTTTTTATTTCGAAAAGTCCTTTCTTGGTAGTAATATAAGTATTTTCTTGGCCATCGATCGCAAATTGATATATTTTCTCATCAATATGTTTTACAATCTCTGAAGTGTTACCTACTTTTTTGTGCAGACGCTGCGTCGGATATACGATGAAATAGAGATGGTGTTTAAAAAACATGTGCCAGATGTCGTGTTCTTTTATTACGTGTTTGATTTCACCTGGTTTAGTTAGATCATGTTCATATATTCCTTCACTGCCTCCGAAGTAAGCAATTTTGTTTTTCTTGTCGATAGCTGTAGCGAATCCATTCTTCGTTGAATTTATTGATATCGGTACCTTGTGGCTACTTGTCACGTATCCTATCTCGAAGGTGTCCTTGTCGTCGTCGCCCGCGTTGTAGCTGAAGAATACGGTGTGATTATAATGTGACAGCTGGTACGGACGATTTATACCGTTCGATAGAATTTCTTTTTTATAGCACTTTGCTTCTATATGAATACCTTCACATTTGGGCACAGAATGTTTTTTTTCCGCGCCACAAATAATGTGAACGATCATAAATATTATGATTACTCTCATGATTATTTGAGGAGATGCACCATATGTGATTTCCGCGGAAAAAAAATCACACAACTGGTTAGAATTTTACATTATACGCCAGATATTATCCTGTTCTGTTAATGGATATTTTACATTATTGGTATCGATTTCGTGGGCGTTGATTGATACTACGTAGCGCGTTTGGCTAATCAAATGTGATAATAATATTGTTTTGAGTTTAGAAAGGAGTAATTTAAGTATATTATGATTAAAATATGCGCTAAAAATAAAATAAAATGATGCTATAAATAACGAAATGCTAAGTCAAAAACAAGTGACAGATTAATAGGTTAACATTCCAAAAAAATTGTCCTGTTTCCTTCAAACCACCCCGATCTCACACCCTAGATAACCGGGGGGGCGGGGGTACTATGACGTCACAGGTGTTTGGGTGAACTGTTTGAACTAAACTTTGGTATAAATTTACGTCGTAATCTAAATTCAACTTTATTGCAAACTTTATAAGGCTTAGTATTTTGACTTCATCCAAAACTCCGCACGTAAGTTAACTTAATTGGATCATCATGTTTACAACTGTAAACGATTTGTTGAGTTCATTAACAACCTTGGTTTTCTATGGGTTCCAGAAACATACAGGAAAGTAGGCTAATGCCTAATTAATAACATTGGTGGGATTTTTCAAACATGAAACCGAATAATGTAGTACCTATAAACACAAATTCCTATTTCCATAGTTTTAGTTTGCCTAATAGTTACTAAGTCATACATTTAAACATACATCGTACTTCATAGTGAATTGTTAAAACTTCTCGCTACTTTTGGAGACCTGCCGCGTCGTGTCGTGTACATCGTACACCAGCAGATTGCGCCCCGTCCGAAGCTAGAATGCGCCTGTAGTAATTTCATTGCACCTACTTTCACATATATTTAGTTGTCAGAAGTAATAAATAATTGTATTCTTAATCATAGGGTAGTTTCCTATGTTTAATATTGTACATTATTTCATAAGCAATAGAAAAGATACGAAATAAAATCCTTTTGTAAAAACACAGTCAAAATCGGTTCAAAAATGAGCCTGTAATTGTGATTTTAAGTAATCATATGAGCTAAGGTGCGCGCGTAGTTGGGGCATCTCATTACCACACTTGCACGACTGCACCGGCCATTTTACACAGTGACGCTAAAGTCACTTATTTGACAAGTGCCCCCTCTATCGGATTTAAATGGCTTCAATTTTTTTTTATGGAATAGAAAAATTCTTTCTGCAATAAGTTTTGTAAAACGTAAAGTATTGATTTAAATATTTTTAAAAATCGAGTCACCTACCTTATTATTAGAGCACTGATATCAAACAAGATTTGTGTATTATTATTATTCCTTATTCAGGCGTCTAAATTCTCCATAGTATGTACATAATATACTAGCTGACCCAGCAAACGTTGTTTTGCCGTATAAATTATTTCTAGTGATTACTTTGCCAGTCAAACTTATTGTAACTATATTCGTTTTTTCTATTAAATTTAAAATTACATCTCTGTCACGAATCTAATGTCTAAAAAAAAACATTATCAGTCTCTTAGTGTAATGGAGTGTACGATATTTTTAGTGAGTCCTTCTTTGGCCAACACAAACAAACTGGATGGTTTACCCACTCCAGAACATGCCACGTATAATAATTGTCCGTATGAAAAACACGGTGTGCCCAAATCTAAGCCACAAACATACATCGTTTGCCCTTGAGACTTATTGAATGTCATTGCTAATTGAAAATTGAACCCGTTTCAATCCAATTGACACATCTGTAGGAATAATAGGGATTCGTGGTAGTAATACATCTTCTCGGAACTTGCCATTCAAAATGATGGCTTCTACAACGTTTTTCTACAACGATTACACAATTCGAAAACTTCGATGAGTGTAGTTTTTGCTGGATTTATAGCAAGATCAATCGCTGTCTCGTTCGTGAAATATACGCACAGGCCGTTTTCAAGATGGACCGCTAAATGAATGACTGTTGGATTGGTAGAGCATTAATTCATCGTTGTTATCCACCCGAGGAGCATTAGCATTGGTATTTTCAATACGAAATACAGCCATATCACTTCCTTTATTCACATACTCGCAAACGTATTAGATGCTCTTCACCGAACTGCAGAACTCGACATTAATATGAGCATTGAATGTTTTACTCAGCAGAGACGAATATGGCACCACCCAACGATTGCACATGTCTGCGTTGTTGAAATTTTCTGTAAATTATTGTCCACCATTATCGGTATTTCTTCGACGATATATTAGATATCCGTCGACATTTGTGAACGTATCGTTAGTGAAATTTTTAAAAAATCTCTTTGTTCATTTTCCATCTGCCATGTAAGGCGATGAATGATTCAGAGCACCGCATGGGCCATAAATCATGTTTGTTGTAACAATATCAAACAGTAATTGATCAATAGACGGATCTGGAATTTCAGCAGAAATTATACTATCCATTTCTACAGGACGTATTTTTTCGATTAATCAAAACAAAATGTGTGCAAGGTAATCCTCGTTATTGCCATTCAACCGAATACATCCAGTAACGTGTGGGACCGAAACCATGTAATTTTGTAATGAAACTCATTAAAGACTTTAATTTTTGTTTGAACACATGTGCTGTAATGTCATGGCGATATATTGCATTTTGTCCTGGCAATAGCAACGATGTAATCTCCGGCCAATTTGGATTACATCTAAACGTAATAAATAAACATGGCCGTCCGTATTCGCGTACGAAGGTCATAGCATCCTGGATGTATTCCTGCATGTGATGTGGACTACCTGTGTATGATGATGATAGAATGATAGAGTTACCAATTTCGGCTGTGTCGGCGTTGCTCACAATAGCGTCTCGCAAGTGAATGTATTCTTCAGCACGCAGCTTCTGTTGATTATATCGTAATTATCGTAGTCGTTCCTTCTAGAACATTAGCGGAAATTGAATTGCATCGTATGAACGATGTGTGAATAAACGTCGTATGAATGAACTCAATATTATTATTTCTTCTTCTTCGAATACCCAGCGACCGCCCTGAGCCGAGGTCCGTACCCCAAAGGGGGTGCCCTCAGTGAGGTCGCTTAAATGGAAGGGTTGAGAGCACCTAAAGCGTTCGCCCGAAAGTACGGTGAAGCTGTAGAAAGGCGACTCCCGTCAGGCTAACAAAATAAACCATCCTAAGGTTGACTGGTAGAGAATGTCTCTGGCATTAAGTCTGCCTATATACAAATATGTATATGAAGTGTAAAATAAATAAATAAATAAACGCCAAACAGTAAAAGAATCACGATTTCTCGCGTAGCTGTATGGTCGCCAACCATGATTCCAGCAATAAGATGTAACATATTCAACGTATTCCTTCTGGGTAAGCTCGCTCCATCGTCGACCTCATCATTGTCCATGCGGCTAGATTGAGGTGAAGAGCAAACCCATTTGTAATAAAAAAAAACTTGAGAGGTGTCAAGGGACACCCGGATGGAACGAAGTTCCTTTCGATTAATTAGTGAAGGAATTTTAATAAAATTTTATTTGTCTATCTATTGTAGTTTCTGAGATATTTGAATTTTTAGAGATATTTTTACAGATCTTTCTTACTGGGGGGTCGAAATTTATTTTTATTGGGGCCAAAGTGTCGGGCTCAATAAGCCGATTGCGACAAGCCGTCGCACGACCCTCTAGCCTCAAAAATTACCGATTTAGGCCGAGGGGGGGTGAGGACAAATTGGGTGGGGGTAGGGGGAACGGGTTTGAACACCTGGTACTTCCATAATTCTCGAAGCTCCAGGGAGGTCGGCTAGCGTTGGCTGGTCAATCGGCGCGCGTGACGTCACCCGGAAGGTTCTCGATTTCTCTCGAACCTTCCGTTGATCGATGGACTGCTCGCGCTTGACCACCTCTCGGGCTTGACTAAAATGATCTCGATCTCGGGGGGGACGGAGGGTCCGAAGGGAGCACACCGGCTGCTACGTCGCCCAGCCCGTAAATCGGCGAGCACCGGCCGGTCTTACAGTCTACGTGACGTCACACCGAACGTTCTAGAGAGTTCCAGAACATTCGATGTGAGTCGTAATATTAAACAGTCATCCCGTAGACTATATATTAGACACTGTATAATCTGGAAGCAGCCAACATTCAAATATTTTATGATAGGTAATTTGGTGACTGGCTACTAAGGGCGCATTTATATGACAAGGAATCCCACCGCGTTGTGGCCGCGCGGCGGCCGCGCGGCCACAACGCTCGAATCACTCGAAAAACTAATGTAAACTCTATTGACTAAGCCATAATGTTTAATACTTCGCAACGCTCCAACCACGCGGCGACTGCGCGATCGTGTAAACGGCCGCACGAAATTTTTCGCGTCGTCTAAACGCAGCCTAAACGGTGGACCGCCGCGCCGTGTTCGATAATCAAAAATTCAAATTTCAAACCACGTCTACATTTCCATATGTCATAAGTTTTACTTTTATTAACGGAATTTCGACTTTAACTTTGTGTGCTAGATATCAAATTAATATTATATTTATTCTTGGTCGGAGAATTATGTCGTGCCAACTTTTCGTACCAATTTTTTCCGTCTAGCCCCCTTTCGCAACGCGCGATAAGGAACTACGTTCCAAAAAAAATTCGTCAAAAACAGGTGCATTGAATCTCATCATTGTCAATCATTGAAGGTGCTCTCCAGCTGGTATTTTGTCAGGATTGATGATAATAGCGTGATGTCACTTTGTAATTTGTCGACGTGTCATTTGATCAAATTCGACAATTCATTGTGCTCATTCAATAAAGTGTCCAGCTCGCCGACGATGCGTCTAGCAAAAGGTGAATTGAGGCTATTGCAGCTACAACGTGCATCTACGCAATTGGCGAGTGCGCTTTCGGAGTCCTGACCACCTATAAAGTATATTTGTTAAATGTATGTGCTTCAAATCATAGTTATCAGGGCTAGGTGTTCTATTACTGATCAAAGTTACTTTACGTTAGTATGTTTTAATGTTTTTGGCTTATCAGAATGTACCTGCGATACTAAGGATCAATGACAAATTTTTCTCGCGGCTTTACTCGCAGTCACGCACGAAAGCAATCCATCCACGAGGTCATTCTAACAAAAATACTTGTTTAGTCGGAACCTTCCTCGAAAAAAAATTACTTTAACCGATATTTGTTATGCAGTTGATGTAGGAAGTCTATCTAAAATGTACAGAGACGTGACTTGTAAACAACACTTTTTATATTAAATATTACTTTGTTACATATTCAATTCCAATATCATATTCGAACGGAAGTAGATACCTATATACCCACGGAGTAACCAGCAGTGCCTAACGAACGAACCACGCATAGTGAGAATTCTTCCGTTATAATGATTTAATATGGCATCTACCACAAAACATATGCACACGCTTGTGTCCCCGTATGGGTAGCCCGCGGTGCAACTGAACATTCACGGCTCGTCGGGTTTATTTCGGACCGATGAAATACATATTAACTTATAACCTTATAAATTCAACTCTAAGGCATCTCAGGTGTGATCTTTAGAATTCTTTTATTTTTATTTGATTTAATGACGAGACGAGCAAGAAAAGCAACAGAAGCAACATCACACAGAACTTTGAATTACAAAGAACTGAACTGCGCTCGTCACTCCGAGACATAAAATGTTAAATGTTATAATGCCCAGTAATTTCACTGGCTTCAATGTCCTTCAAACCGAAACACAAGAGTACATACACACTATTGCTTGACGGCAGAAATAGACAAAGCAGTGGTACCAACCCTACGGCCTCTCGCATACGAGGGACCTACGACCTTGCTCCTATAATGGTATCATAGACACAATTTGCGGTAGCTCAACTTGGGATTCTAACCCAAGACCTCGCCGGTTTCTCAGCCACTACACCAATAACGCAATATCCTTACCAGTATTTGGAATGTTTTAAATTTTAGGTTATTTTAATAGGCAAAGGTGGCAGAGTGTTGCAATGTGCATGTCACCTTCCACCGCGAAGTCGGATGTTCACGGTCACACTAAAATCGTGATTTTTTAATTTACATATTTATCTTCAGCGAAACGGTGATGTGAACATAAAATATTATAAAAAGGTATTTCTGTGTAGTGTATAAATATTGCCTCAGCGGCGCATTTTCAATGCGTACGCGGTACGAGTACTGTGCTTTCGTTTCTCGGAGGTCTCGGGTTCGATCCCCGGGTTGAGTCAAACTGATGATCCACACTGATGTGTAGTGTTGATTCTGTTTATGGGCAGGCGTGGCGCTTACCATCAGGCGAGCGTTTGGCTCGTCTCGTCATTCAATGAAAGAAAAAAAACCTCTGGCTACCGCAGGTGCGTCCGCGTCCCACACACCTAGTCACGATCGTTTCAGGTTTGATCACGTTATAAATATTATGTATATCGATACCTCGATAATGTGTATTGAATAACGAGACGAGCAAGTCGCTCGCCTGATGGTAAGCTCAACGCCTGCCCATAGACAGATGCAACACCACACAGAACTTTGAATTACAAAGCACTGCATGGCACTGATCTGCACTCGTCACCCCGAGACATAAGATGTTACGTCTCATAATCCCCAGTAATTTCACTGGTTTCAATGTCCTACAAACAGAAACACAACAGTGCTTATACACTGTTGCTTGGCGGCAGAAATAGACAATATAAAAGCCTGTATTAAATTACAACTACGAACTATATGATTAACTTAGTACCTACATTGAAGTCATTGTATCATCATGGAACATCATTTACAGTCATTAATAAAACATTTTTATATAAAAAAAATGTATTTTAATATTAAGATAATACATATTATCTTAATTCCAATTACACGAAATCTTTGGTCTTAATACTAAGTGTAAATTAATAAGATAGTAATGTACGCACAGACTTGTACTTACAGTTAGTTGTATGTACAGTTACATTACCTATGGTAACATTATAAATAAAATACAATAATAATCTTCTTTAACATCGATAAAAATATTTCGTCATCATTCATGTCGTTATCATTCGCCAATATCGAATTAACATTATGAATACATAGTAATAACATTTTATTATTTCCCTTCAAGGACGGATGGTTCATTGGTTACATAATATGTAGTATTGTAGGAAACAATAACCGTATGCGAAGCCATACCTACCTATAGAACAAGCTTCAGGGTTAATCATATTGATCAAAATAAACAATTACAAAACAACGAAATTATTTCAAGTTTGTCATAGTTTTAAAAAATACATATCAAGACGAGCTGACTGCAAGAATCATCACACTCAAAATAGATGACAAGATGTAGCTAATAAAAGGTCTGTCAGCACCGTTACCGCATACCATTCGTCTTGATGCGACTGATAGCTTCTTGTTTTGAAGCATGGAGTGGACTGACTCTATCTCCCAGCGAGCCATTCGACCTGGTTCCCGAGAAAAGAGGACGGAGTACAGTTGCGCAGTCCTTCCCAATGTTGGCTCTTGGCAGAAGTTAAGGACGAGGTGATCGTTCACAGCTTTCAGGACTTGAATTGTACCGCTGAACTGTTGGTAGTTTGGACGCGCCGGTAATGTTCCTAGAAATAAATGTACGTACGTAACTTAGAATGGTTAGTATCAACCTTTTTTTTATCCTGGCTCGGCAAAGTGACTACGCTACACCTGATGATAAGTGTAGCGCAATCCAAGAATAGTGTCGACCCACGATAAACAATGTGTCCATCGTAGGTCGGCAAGATCATGCCGGCCTGCCAAAGGATCAAGGGGGAGGGGAAGGAAAAAGGGATGGGAAAAGGGTTAGGATCAGGGGGCAAGCCCCCTGGGGAGAACCGGATATACACTGGCTAACCTTGGAACGCGACCCATACAAGATGGGCCACTATGGCAGGTTTTAGCACCAATGTACGGTGGTCGCTATCCGGTCGGATACAAGTATCCTCCCACCAGCAAAACCACCTAGTGTCAATGTCAGTTGATGGTAGCTGGGACCGAATTTGTATGTACTCTCAGAAGGACAGTAATGCTCAGTTGAAATACCACTAGGAGCCGTCACCCATCCATAGACCGACGGCGCCAAGGATTTATACAAACTCGCTAATCGTTTAACGAGTTAGTGTGAGCAGTTGCTCAGCTAGTTACCTATAAGCGCCCCAATGTACCTTTGAAATAATGTAATTTTTATTGAATGCCATTAAGAACAAATGTAGAAAATCGCCTCTATCATGACAGGGTTGGAAAATCTGCAAGCTAAGAGGTCAGAATGTGATTCATATTTCGCTATGAGGTCAGAATGTGATTCATACTTCGTCAAATCAAAAACATGATGTCAAAATTATAATCCCCCAGTCTTACCCATAGTGCACTATTATTTTTGTTATATTAGAACTCATACCTTCTAGTAGTTTGTAAAATTGATTCCAGATAATACCGCTTCCCTAAGCGGCAATGTCTTCGCTCATAGATAAATTGGTCGTTAAAAACTAACTTTAAACTAGGTTTAAATCAACTGGTTTGTATAGGTTGTAATAACCCCAGCTTAAGGTGAAGTCTACGTTTTATAATAAGGCCGTTAGTTACATTAACTATATTATGTTAGTTAATTCGCTTCATTTGTACAGGTATCGCTGTCTGTGTGATTTTTTATAGACACAATTACCTACTGTGTGTACATACATACCTACGCCCCACGCCTATAATCCGCGAAGGGGAAGGCCGAGGTGTAGCTAGTACACATTTCGCCGAGCGTATTTCCGTCTCATGATATGATAGGAGCGAGCCTATCGCCATACGGGTTACAATTCCAGACTCCGGGTTGATACTGAGCATTTCGACATAGAAATACCATCAGGTGTAATGCAGTAATTGCCGTGCTCAGATAAAAAAAAAACATAATATCACTTTACCCGACCCCGGGATCGAACCAGAGATCTCACGATAGTAGTCGTACCACGCACTGCGCAACCTAGGCAGTCAATAATACCTATATGATGATCGTTAACGCGTCACTGCCACATAAATCTAAATTACAAGCAAGATGTACATACACTAACTAACAGAATTTAATAGCTTTGGCTCGCGGCTCCGACCTATTGAAAGTCTTTTTATTGAATAAACTAAAAAAAAAATAGCCAATATTTTTACTGAAGTTGTGCCGTGGCTCATATAATAGTGAAACCTGCGACGAAATGTGGAATTCTAAGGAACATGCCAATAAACTCAATTATTGATGAGTGCATTATTTTCCATTACTAGGAAGTACAGGGACTAGCTTGCGAACATTTAATAAGAAACTACAATACAAAATCTTACCATTTTGCCCGTCGAGGATTTGCCAGTATCCAGCGGAGTCGTTTCGGAAATACAAAGCGTATTCGATTGTATGTCCCGCCTCGTCCCACAACAAGCGTAGGTGTCGGTACTCGTGCCTGAACCGGGCATTCATATGCTGAACGTGGAAAAGTTGGTTCTCCGTTGAGGGCTGAAACACAGTCATAAATAAATCTGAATCAATTATATCAACTAAAGAACCTAAAATAGAATGTTAATCATCCGAATACATGTAAGACCAATAGCATTTCCTTAGACCTAGTTCGCCAAACATATATTTATTTTCAACCGACTTCAAAAAGAGTTTTTCAATTCATCTGTATTGTTTCTTAAGTATTTCTCGCGAGAATTCGATTAACGCAACATCTCCGCTAAATAGGGACCGATTTTGATAATTTTCTGTTCCATAGAGTTTACCCCCAGTTTGATCCCATAGATTGAGATCTTTTGACGGAGTGAGTACGAGAGTAAAATAGGAAACTCGTCAACTGTAAACAGGATATGCATCGCGATGCGGTTATATCCTTTCCTTTATTTCCCTATTTTTCATCATTACAATAAAAACATGAACATGATTTGTAACTGCCAGTAAAGATTTCCAGTAAAAGGCATTCTCTTCAAAACCAAATTCTGATCACTGAACATGATCTAAATAATCAAGTGGCAGTTAACTTAGGCTATGAAATCAGTGAAGTCTTTGTTCGAGCACTACGGTGTGGTAATCAAAATTTATGTGCTGTCCGATTTGAAAAGCACATGTCGTGTATTTGAGGCAGCCTATAACGTTATGGGAAATAAACGTGGTGAATCGTGTATGCAATAGTTACATCTCTCTACCCAGTTAGAGCTATATGGGTCATATTTTGTTAGGTAGGTACGTTACAAATTAAATTGTGACGAGAGTTTGCTAGAGTATAAATAATAAATAAAATTGTTTACAGTTACGTTAAACGTTAAATACTCTCAATCAAAACTGCTCAGTCAAAACGTTTTTCAGAATTAACATTGAATCACATTTAACATTGGAATAGGTACCTTGTTCTAGTAAAAACAAGCGTCTGATAAAAACTACAGAGAATCATCGGAGATTAAGAGGTCAGTCAATTTAACCTCAGCATTAGGTTGGGTGCGTCACACACGTGGGTGTATTTACCAGGTCATATGGTCAAAAGGTTCAACACATACTATAAAATAAGACATACATATTTGCCAAAGTCTGTGTGTCATAAAGTAGGTGAAGTTGTTATAATCAGTTGTATTAAATTGGCCAGCAACAGCTCCCATGAGTTGATGAGTCAGATCTCAATTGGATTCTCGTTTTTAGGAGCACCCAACCGGCAAATGTGTAAGACAATAAGGTATGCATCAAGTATACTATTATACATTAATTCCACAGATAAGACTTTACAAACGAAGATGTGAACATTGAAGACTTTACGTGCATTTTGCTGTAACCGTAAATTGCAGAAATGTGGACGCAATTGTCTGTGAAGAAGAGTTAATTGGGCCAAACAAATCGAATCCTTTTAAAGTAACATTAGTTTGGCATATTCATTAAAATGATTATGGGTAATGAATGACTAATAATGAATGAATTTAGAGTGAAATATATGTATTCCGTCAGTTCGCAATAAATACTGTCGATAATGGATTGGAGATTCTCATTTGTTTGTCTGTCCATCGTGTTACTGAAACTACTAAACCGATTAGAATGCGACGTTTATTTAATTTGAAAGTTGGTTTTATCAATACGGTGTTTAGCTATATTGGAATAAAACTTGTTCAGCCATTTGGTAATTACAGATCTTGCTACAGAAATGATTTGTGGTTTTTTAATGATAATAACCTATTATCAAAACGTCATTGTGGTACTGTTACTGATACAACTAATAGAACCAGAAATGTAAACAATTAAGTTCAGTTGAATCTTAAGGCCTTCAGGCCCATTGTATGAGTATCTCATGTCAATTAGAGGTACACAGGGTAACCATATACATACACGGTGTTCTTGTACATCTATGATAACTTCATACTTAGTATATTATAAAAGTGGGCATTTTTAATCCCATTTAAAAGGGAAGAAGTTCTCAATTCGTTAATTACATAATAGTATGTACTTTTGATCACGCATAGTTCCCAATAATATCGGATTTTGATGATTGCTTTTTGTTTGAAAGATTTTGTCGTGGTGGTTATATAAACATTTCATTCAGTTTTGATAACGAAGTGCGAGGGAAAATGGAAAACTTCTAAACGGAAAACAGCAAATGCACCACGATTTGACTCTTAGTTATTGAATTTAATAAACTTATAATTGTAGTTCCAACAATTAGCAATACCCTGATGGTACGAAATAATGTATAATAATGCGCAGACAGTAGGATGCAGTCGATGGAAGCGAAATGAATTTGAGGGAAGGAAGTGGATCCGTTTGGCCGGATAGCACAATGGGGCCGATATCAGAACTAACTCGCATTCACAAGAGGGATTCAGTCGTCGTGTTGCGTACGAAAAATTACCGATGAATATTACGCAGGAACATTTTTTTATTACTTACTTAAAATATTTTCCCTAGTTTTGGGAACTATATTGTTTTTGACATTTCATTAACAGTGTTCAATCTAATTCCATAACAAGAAAATATTTTATTAAGAAAATTTTAGGTATGTAGCTAAACCTGGACTTTGGTATAATTAGGCTTTTTATAGCAGAAGCCGACAAATGCCCGGATGGTAAGTGATCTGTACCGCCCATAAACATCTACAATATGATAACAATCATATGTTTTTAAAGAAATAGGAAAAGAATGAGTTCGGGACGGAGAGGCGAAGATTTGGGCAACACTAAGCTACCACTTCACTTGGTTTTCTGTTAAATCAATTTTTCATTTGTCGAGGACAGCAATGTATTGGGAAATAGAAGGACACTAGCATTAAAACCAACGCTACAAGAATTCTCATTGAGTGACTATAAAGATGAAATTTGCTCAATTGGAGAAGTTACACAATACAATCAACGGACGCAACATCTGTGGCATTCTACGCTATGAAATATGATGAATGAAATATATGTTTAACATGTACACATAAAATAAAATTATTTTTGTTTTATAGTTACAACAGACGAAAATAGCTACAAGAGGAAACAATTAAATAATAAACATGAATAGCAACCAATTTATCGAATATGTTTATGTTAATAAATTTAGTATGAAACAAACCCCGAAAGTAGTTCTTGGAAACTCAGAACTTTCCCAAATCGTGACCACGGGACAAGTCTTATACTCATTGACGCCTTCGTTGCTTACGTGCATGTAAAGTTCTAATACGTTCCATTTCCCCATAACCTCTCTAATATCCAATTTATCATATTTATGTTCCCGTTCACAAACGAAGGTATTGTTTACATCTGTTATATTTGATTTTTCGACGCCAACGGCAAAAGAAAATGTGAGCAAGATCGGGAGAATTTTCACAATACAAATTACGAACACCATTTTAATTATATTCACATTCCAATATTTTTTGCACTGTACTTATCCGCGTCAATTCATTTTATACTACTATCTTGATGATTATCAGCGCAAGCGCGTAAATATTGCGCTTATAAGAGATCGACGGCGACTGAGAGGCGAAACGGTGCACGGCTGACTCACGCGCCTTGATGTTATCAAAGCTGACCCCGCACTAATACATCAACTGGCAGAAAATGCCATTTATGCCTGTAGGTAATACCGCCGCGCCAATTTAAACTTTTCTGGTGAACAGGGAAATTGCTATTGTTTGTAAACTTTTTCCTCGTTTCAATTGAAGTAATTTACGTATATAAATAATAATAAATAAAATAATAATTATACTAGCCCATGTTTACGTCCCACTGCAGGGTACGGGCCACCTTTACGAATGAGAGGGATTAGATACTTAAGTAACTTTTTGACTGCAGATATCAGCAAACTAGCAAGTGGGTCACCTGATAGTAAGTGATCTCCACTGCCTATGAATGCCTACAAATTCAGAAGAGTAACGGGCGTTGTGAAGGGGAGGGATTGGGGGCATTCGGGCTTACGGAAATATCCCTCATCGTACGAAACCGAACAGCAAACTGCCTCTTCACGACGCTTTTGTGTGAAGCAGACAAAAAAGACATAAGTGTTTACTGCGTGGCTCTACCTCTTATTTTATATTAAGCTTCCCTCCCGCAGCCCCATAAAAGTGTTATAAAATTTGACCCCTTTTCTTAATCAATCATACTGTGATTAGATATACGACAAAAAAAGTTTTTTGTCTTTGTCTTATGTACGTAGGCACAATATCTAAAAATAACTCGATTCTGATAGTGTTTATTTATGATTACAACACTCGCCCGATATAGTTTTTAATATCCCTTGGGTTTAATCTGACATTGCAGCAAACTTACGCCTTTGTGCGTATTCAAAAACGACCTTTGAGCGAGCTCATTGCTAAGTAGATATTTTTTTTTTTTTCAACGCTGGGCCAAAATTGTTCCAACTACTCAACAACTAACAAATCGTCACTATGCATCCGTATTTGGATTTTCCCGTGTTTAGGATACCGGGATATCCAGGAAAATTGTAAAATATCTTATCCTGGGAATGCATATAGTGTCGGGAAATCCCGGTAAGTCGGGAATGCATTCGTAAGTAAATTAAGTAGAAAATCATATAAAGTCATGAGTCATGACCTACGATATGCTATAATGAATAATTTCATTAAATTATAATAATCAGAACAACCACCCGTGTGAAAAAATACACTAGTGAATATGAATGAAATTTAAGATAAGTATATTTTGACAGTCTCCGTGGCGTAGTAGGCGAGAAGCCGGCTGTGAAATGAGAGACCGCGGGTTCGATCCCTGCACCGAGACAAATGTTACTGCGATCCACTAATCGGGTTCACACTTTCGATTCTGGGTGTTGTGAGACCGAAAGTATCTCGAAGTTCGAAGTTGATACCAGACACGAGACTTGTATCTTACTGTGAAGTCAGGGCTATAATGTGTAACTGTTTGGGTGTATTTATTTATTTATATTTTTTTAAATGTTAGTATGGTCGACTGTCGTCACATGTTTCATTTTACGGTGCAGGGTGTCGTTACTATTTACATAAAATATTACTATTTCAGATTCATGATTTACCTACACTAAAAACATCTTTATAAGAAAGAATTTATAGAACAAAGCAGTGATAAGTTTTATTGATTTGATTTTTATTGATTTTACTTATACCAATACAACTGTTTTAATTAGTTGAGTAAAAATTATATTCAGCTACAAAACAATATGCTTAGTTCAAATTTGTAACATAAAATACCTTCTTGTCTAAATTTTGCCCAAAACTGCAATTACATCATTGGAGAAAGCTGAATTTACTCGTAGTCAGATATCATAATTGAATGGATCAATAGATATTAGGCAAGCTGGATACAAAAAGCGTTGCATACTCACCCGATCCAGCGGTTCCGATATGTGCACCACGATACAAGTCCTGGCATAGTCTATTCTGGAGTCACCTGCCAAGTGTTGAATGAATTCCACTCCATACCACATACCCATCAGATTGTCCACCCAAATACCTTGCTGAGGGGACCTGTTCACGCAGGAGTTCATAATATTCTTCATAAAAGGCATCTCATACGAACTGTACCCTTGTCCATAGCCTCCATACACATCAGTACTACCCCCTGGGGGATAAAAGACATTCGATCTCTGGGTAGTGTATGTGTTGTACCCACTTGTCGAATACCCAGTGTTATAATTCGGGTACCTAGTCGCTTCAGGAAAGTTTGCTATATCACTGCCACGACTTCCTTGCCTGTAAGGCTGCTCGTAGAGATTCGAAATCGTCGAATAGGTTGAATATGGTGGGAACTGCGTACTTCCATACTGGTTGTCGTATCGTTGGTAGCTTGCTGAATCGACGTAAGCACATATACCCAAAACTGCTGCGATTTGATACATATTCAGCAATTCCAGTGCGTGACCGTCTGCGTGTGGTAGTTTAGTTGCGACCAATAATGTGTGACTGCCCCAGGCACGCTATGAGAGTGGGAAGTAAACTAATTAAGATCAACTGACCAACACTAATGTCCGAGGGCGACATGCATAAGTAATATTTTGCTCTTTTACGGCTCATGTAGGAACGCAATTATAATATGGAATCCAAATTTAGTCTGTTTATATTTCTCGGTTTACATATCTATTTACTTTACTCGTGTATTTAGAAAATTGAACACAATGTTAAAACGTTAAGATTTACATTCAAAATTAAACCATGGTAGAGCTTTGTTGTAGAGCCAGCCAACAACCTAAACGGTATCGGTCAGCTCATAGACAACTAATATAATTTATACCGACATTTACTATTAAAATCCAAAACTTTTAATATTCTTTGTATAAATATTGACAAAAGCTATTACTATAACGTGCAATATATAATTTACCACGAAATTTAAGATCAACAAAATCTACGAATTTGAAATCTGGTAAATAGATTACTTATGGCTTGCCCATTTGAAAGGATTTTACATAAAACAACCCCCAAAAATGGGACTAAAAAATATAAATACACTTTTAAGATAAGATGTGTCAAGACAATGAAAAATCTCCCATATTTAAACTTGGTTATACAAGTCATATATATTCCACACAATAGAATCTCCAAAATAATAGAAATAAAATCTTTGGTGAGATGCCAAAATTGAAATCTGCTTTATCTTAAAAAATATTAAACATTTACTTAAAACAGTTGTAGTGTGCGATCATACACGCTTGGGCAACGAGTCTCCCGCGTGTGCTTTGTGCAGCCAATGCTTTTAGGCGCTTTAAAATATGTAGCGCATCTTACTAACTTTGAAAGCTCTTCGTGTTGAGTATATGAGGCTAACGTTAAAATTAGTACGTAGGTAATAATTTATCTGCTACCTATTTTAACCGTCCTCAAAAAAGGAGGAGGTTCTTAATAAGGCGGGTTTGTTATGTTTTTTTTGTTTATATCCATGTACATCGATTTCATTGTGGACCGATTTTGAATATAAATTATCTTAAATAGAGTCAATACAGGTTAATTATCAATAGAAGTAAAAATTGCCCTTCATTTTCTCTTTATCTTTTTGAAGTAAAAATTATTTTCTTCGTCACTATGCATATTGATGGTGTACTAGGTGGCAGGTGCCTCGTATGAGAGGTATTGTATCGACTGTATTACATTACGCACGTCACCCCGAGTAATAATTTGTTAAGTGTCATAACGCCCAGTAATTTCACTGGCCTCAATGTCCTTCAAACCGAAACACAACAGTGCTTAAACATTTCTGCTTGGCTTAGACAAAGCGCTGGCACCAACCCAGACGGCCTCTCGCTTACGAGGGACCTACCACCTTGTAAAAACTAGTGTTGTTACACTATACGTATTCAAAATATAATGATAAATACACTAATAAAATTATGTATACAGTGAATAATATATAATAACTTACTCTATTTAATAATAATTTACTCAAGTCGGCAGTGGTTGAAACGTAGGTTGAATGCTGGTGGGACTTTACTCTAGACCAGTGATTCCCAAAGTGGTCTATATCGACCCCTGGGGGTCTATGACAACCTGCAAGGGGTCTACGTCAGCGAAAAAAAATTTGGGGGTCCATGAAATGAAAATGGGGTCCACGATAATGGATCTTAACACATACACTTATAGTACCTATTTACTTACATCATTACTTATAATATCAAAACATATACATTATTTATAAAAGTACCTATGAAGTAAAAAAATTATAGTTTACTAGCTTTTGCTCGCGGCTCCGCCCGCGTGAATAGCATTTTCCGGGATAAAAGTAGCCTGTAACCGTCTCCAGGGTACCATCTGTCTCTGTAGATAAATTCATCAAAATCGGTTCAGCGATTTAGGCGTAAAAGCGGAACAAACAATCTCTTTTTCGCGTTTACTTTCGCCCCCTTTTTCATCCCTTAATAAATAAAATTTCCAAAATTCATGAAACACGTTTTTATTTGTTTTACGTCAATAATCTAAATACAAAATGTTGTTTATGTAACTTTCAAAATGACGAACTTTCATACATATTATCATCCCTTATTTTGATCCCTTTGGGGTGGAATTTTCTAAAATCCTTTCTTAGTGGGTGCCTACATAACAAAATGAATATACAGTCCGAATTTCATGCTTGTAACCTTGATAGTTTGCGCTCGGCGATGATGAATCAGTCAGTCAGTCAGGACATGTTATTTTATAAGTATAGATTTTATGTTTATTTAATGTTACGTATATTTTACATAACAGATACAAAATTTTATTTTGAGTAGTTTTAATTTAAATTCAATTAATAAATGTATAAATTAACATGTGTTTTTACTTTAAGTTTTTAACACTAAACTTCACTACAGTTAGAAATTTAAAGGAAATCAATATCAGGTAAGTAGTGGGTCTACCCAACACGGAAAAACATGGCAAGGGGTCTACGACACAAAAAGTTTGGGGAACTCTGCTCTAGACGATAGTCCAGACCCACACGGGGTTACGCTTAGGACTATTTGGTCATTTTATTAAAAAAAAAGCTAGGTAAATATTACTACATGTAATGATTTGGTCCACTCCGTGAGCACGAAGGCTGAAAAGCTTTCGAAACGTCGGGATCAAAATAAATAAAAAAAACGCGGTAAAATCCGTTTAAATTAGTTTTAATTAAATTACTACATGTAATTAGCGCAAGTAGAAACTCCAGTACAAAATCCCGTGGAATCCAGATAGTTGCAGGCATACTTTTCCCACCATCCGGTGTGTTAAATGGCGTAATTGATATAATTGTTAATGACAACCGTTCCTGTCCATCTTGCGGACTCCGTGACCCCGCCTCCTGTCTACCGGGGCGTAGGTCACTGGTCCATCCTTCACAAACAATACTATTAACGCTGCCAGATGAGTAATGTTAATTTTTACACGTACATCCTTGAACTTATAATAAATATAAGATCCTAGGTTGTAGAATCTCTAGGTATCACAAGGTACTAGGTCTATTATATTTTTTTTTATTTTCGTTTACTACGACATGGGAAGGCGCTTGCCTAATATAGGCACAGAGGTACGCATTACTATAAAATATCATGACAAGGACAATGTCGTGCGAAGCACAGGTTGTAGATATGAATAACAATAGTAAAACCACATATAACTATGGACAAGGAGCTAATTAATAATATCATCCTTGTCCTTAAAGTCATGACATAGCATACATAATAAAGTGAGTTAGATACAATATATTATTAGAGTTACCTACTTGAACTTACAATTTACTATAAATCTCTGTGCAATATGGTTATAGACACTGTGCAATAATTAATAAGGTTTGACACATAAAAACAATCGCAGCGCACGACGCGACGATGTGCCAAAGAAAGAAACCAATTTCGGGCCAAAGGGACAAACTAGCGTCATTCTGTCAATACAGTACTTATACTACTAATTTCCTTGTATTTCTACTATTTTTAAAATAGGCCGGCTCGTCTGGGTTGTTACCACTGTCTCAAAGAAAATCTACGTAAATTAGCGGCTTGCTGCTGCGTATACGGTGAATGAGATATGCAACAGATTTAAATGCCCTTTTAGATCATTTAGAGAATTTATTCCGGAAAGTTTATATGTAAATCACGTGATGAGCCCATGGCAGTTAGAAAATAACACCCCTGCGGTGAAACCGAGAGTTACAACTAGTATTATTTATTATTCTTCAGATGTCATTTTACCATGTTGATGATATTTAACATATTTACCGCATATTAGCTAATCTACAGTCCCTTATATTGTCATGAAAATAATGCAGTATTTTCCTTCATTTATTGTTTGATTAATAGAATAGTTTCGTAATAATTAAACATTAGGTAATTTTAATAACACAATGAAACCAATGAGGCGATTTTGATATATTGTTATTAATAACATACATTATTAGTCGTAAGTATAATAATATCATTTAAACACTGCTACACGCAGAAAGAAAGAGCATTTTATAAAATTTAAGCACATTTTTCATCTTATGTTCTAAATCATTTGAAAAACTATTTGACATTATTAGTGTATAAAGCATATTTGCTTAAAACAATTTTAGCCTCAGTATATATGTAGGTTACTTTTTTTAATACCACGTCGGCCATTATTAACGATTCTACCGTAGCAATTCCAAAAGTGTTACATATAATGAAACAAATATCATCGAACTGATTTGCACGCAACCTTCACAAACTGCTGTAAATCGATGTGTAGGTGGCAAGTCATAGCTAAAGAACTGTTTCTGAAGATCGTACCACTCCCATTTGTTCATTCTGGACGGCAACCTCTTGAGGACCAAGGAGAAAATTCCACCATCACCTATCTCGGAACAGTGATTGACGATGAGCATTTGTGGGGTTACTTTTAATATGCGAATAGCTTGAGGATGTCTTGGTGGGTCGTCTGGATACCATAGATCTGAAAATTCATATCACATAAAGTAATATATATTGCAAATAATGTCATAACATTCCCGCCTACGAAATAAAACTAAATGTACTAAATAATAAAAAATGATCTATTAAAACAAACAAACAAATATAAATGCATCGATGGCTCTCGATGATCTCGATGATGGCTCTGAACTCTCGAGACCGTAGTACCAGCGAAGCGCGCGACTGTATGTTACACAACATTCATAAACCCACGTCAACCCCAAAGTGATAAGCAGAGATGCAAATAATACACCCACAGTTCCCGAGCTTATTTCTATCCCTTATTGTGATAGGGCGTGAGGCTCAGTCAACTCATGTGTGATTTTCTGAACCGAATACTCAAACACAAATTATGATTGCCCGACCTGAAATTGGAACCTAGAATCCCACAGGTTTCTCAACCCAGTACAATGCCACTGAGGCGATATTTTATTTGTTTCTAAATAAATCACTGTGTAGAAGTGTACCTAATCCTCTAGAAATCATTTCCTTTTCCAAAGCGGTACGTTCTTCAACCATCCAAAGACCAGGTGCGTCCGGAGAGTAATTATACGTTTGCTCTATGGTCTGCCCATCTTCATCCCACATAACCCTCACGCGTTTGTCGTCGTATATATTTCTTTTGACTTTCCTCTTTATCCTTATATCCATCCAAGATCCAGACATCGACGTATCTGACCAAGGGTTACTTTTTTGCGATTTCCAGTTCTGGTCTGTGTAGTTCCTCTTTATAATCTACAAAATAATAAGTAAGTTTTTTCCAACAAAATTTAAGTGTAGACAGTTTTATCTATAGTGGTAGATACAGTTTTCTCAACTACGGTGGTCCTATTGTTTCATAGGAAACCGACGTACAATAATTGTAGTTTGCTATTGCGTTGCGACTTATTGAGTTTTTTCCATCCTGGTACGGCAATGTGTTTACACTAGATCTGATGGTAGGCAGTACAGTCTAAACATGATGTCGATTGTCGAGAGACGCATTGTCTCTCGATCAGTTTATCAATCAATTTCCAAGGTGGTAGGTACCTGGTGTGCGAGAGGCCGTCTAGATTGGAAAACCTGCGTTGTCTATTTCTGCCGCCATGCAACAGTGTGTAAGCACTGTTATGTTTCGGTTTAAAGGACATTGAAGGCAGTGAAAATACTGGGCATTATGAGACTTAACACCTTATGACTCGTGGTGACCAGTGCATTTCAGTGCCATGCAGTGCTTTGTAATTCAAAGTTCTGTGTGGCGTTGCTTGTTTATGGACAGGCGTGACGCTTACCATCCGGCGAGCGCCTTGCACGTCTCGACATACAATCTTATTAAAAAAAAACATCAGAACTATGCCAGCTTGAAGTTACTAAATATACATTATACAGTGGCTGACACTGGAACGCGGCTCAACTGAATAAGAACTATCTCAAGGCGGGATTTCTCCCATGTGTACGGTGGTCGCTATCCAAGCGCGTACAAAAATACCAGGTATACTCCCACCAGCTAACCAAATAACCGTTTCAAATCTAATGTAGTCCACATTAGATTAGCTCTAGTACAATTAACACTACCAACGTGATGAATCTAATTAATAAAATTTAATACTCACCGACCAGTCGAGCCAGTCATCTTGAGCTTCTGTCGTAACATCTGTTATGAACAACGTGACGCAGCCAATCTCATTGGGCTCGTTAGTCATGTCGGGAGTGTGTTGAGCGTATCCGACCCCGTACCAGAGACCGTACACGTCGTCCATGTTGAAATGATGGGACCAACGTATACTGTCCCCGCATAACCCTTGAACTTTTACCACCGAGACGAGAATCAGCAAATGCGTCAGGAACATGGTCGTACGTGGAGTAGTCCAAGATAAATGGAACAAGGCGCCGGTCGTGGCCGCGATGGAGTCAATTAGCAAATTGCTACAGGTGATGTTGCGCTGTGTCGCGTTATTGCATTGTAGAGATGAATCATGGTATCTGAATTAAGGTACTACTAAAAGTAATTGAAATTAATCGTCTAATTATTCATGATTCAACTTAATTGAAAAAGTATTTATGTTATTTATTTTTTAAACACCCATTAGTCACACACATAGGCCTCACCCCACGCAATGTTAACATGCATTGTGGGTATCAGAAATTACAAGGAATTTGCGGTCACACAACACCCAGACTGGAAACAAATATTTTTGGATCACATAAATATTTTTCTCAGTGCGGGAATCGAACCCCAGCTCTCGCTCACTGCATGAGAAGCTATCGTTAAGTGCCTTATTGGTATTTTTAACTGATCATCTCGGTACTTCGGAGAGCACGTAACTAAAGTCGGTCTCGGCTGTTATGAACTACTCTACTCTACTACTACTCTGTTACTCGGGCCTTAGAGCAGCTTGAAAGATATGACTAGGTTGGCCACTGACCATTTGATATAGAATTAAGTACCAAGGATGTTATACCCAGAATTTACATGCTACTTAGAACAATAACATGGTACTTTTGCCTCTTAATCAGCATTTGTCTAATGTTGATGGTAAACTAACTTACAGCTATAAATGGGTATTTTGTTACTAACTTACCTTTCATCAATCGTCTTCTTTACCTAGTATCAAACTACTTAACTACAGACCCAGACATTTCCGCTGCTGTATCTTTTAAAAAAATTATATGGAATGATTTAAAAATACTTGAAAATGGAACATCAACGGTGTCTGTTCCGTTACGTCATAGTATGGCGGGTCTCCTATATATTGTGAAACCGGTGAGTTCCCCGGTTCAATCAACGTACTGCCATGTCGATGTTTGTGTGTATGGATAGCATTTCCATTTATTTCGTACCAAACTGTTTTGATTTAAAATTTTAAAATCGTGCTTATATGAACATTCTGCCATTTTCCCTGCCAAATGAAACGTGAATGAAAGCCTGAAAACTGCTGTGTCATCAACTAAGCTTTTTTGATAAATTGCTTTACCATTAACGTTTATTACTTTTATAATTATAGAGCTACTGAATAATGTCGTCACGCCAAAGATATTTTAGAGTAGAATTCCTAATCACATAAGCGAAGCTATGAAAAAGAGCTAGTTTAACATTTAAATACGTACAAACGTGGGTGATAGCATATAAATTATCCAATTTATAATGTTTTTAATATAAGGGTACCGATAATTCTACAGAGCTTGATCATATCGTCAACACTAAAGCGCCAATACCTGAACTTTACGGAAGAGCATTCTAAAGTATTTTATTACGATAATAATTATATTCAGAAATTCAATAAAATGTAAGTTTTACTAAAAACTATCCAGTAGGTAAATTTAATGTTTTTTTTTCGTAAAAACTAACTTTTAAACGCTCTACCGTGAAGTTCCTAGTATAGTACTAGTATTTTTACCTTTTCAGAGACGTTATTATTTATTACAATATCCGACATACATAGTCTGTACATTTTAGGTTACTACACAAATATGGTGGATATTATATGGTTCAAAAGATAAAAATTAAACAGCGTAGGCTTGGTAACGACGCTGCGCGGCGTAGGCGACATCTACGTTAGCACCCTCTCGGTGCAGAAACTAAAAGGTATGGTCTACAGTTTTAAACCTTGAACAAATTTAAATATTTATCTCATGACCAGATGTAAACTTTTACATCTTTAAAATAAAGAAGGATTAATATCGCCAATAAATACAATATATTATTGTAAATATTTAATAAATCTCCAAATTATTTATACAAAAATAATTTTCGACAATATAAATATTATTTCGAAATAAAACTACAGACAAGACTTCCATAGAGAAATGCATATAAAAAGCAATATGTATGAAACAGTGAAATTTGGAGCAGAATTTTCACACACTCTCTTCAAAGCAGATGTGGATAGATGCTTCATGGTGAATACGTTATGGATGCTGGCCAAATCTTCGGGTGTGAGCTGGTTCTCATTCCTAGACAACACCACGCTGAAGAGTTGAGAGTTAGGCAGCCTCATGCAGAAGTTCAACACCAAGTGGTTATTGGCCACCTTCAATACTTGGATCACGCCGCCGAAGAAACGGTACATTTTGTCGACAGCTGGAACGTGAGAAATGAAGTTATGTGATATAGGTACATAACATGCGTCTACTTAGTCACCCGCTCTATTTTACTAGCTGTGAACCTGATAAAGGTCGCAGGAAGTCGCTGGATGCGGGCCGCTTCCAACAGATCGGTATGGAAATTTTTGGGGGAGGCTTATGTTCAGCAGTGGACGTCCTGTGGCTGATGATGAACTCCGTATATACTCAATACTTAGATCATGCTAGTGGCGGATATATAGTCGGATATGAGTGTCAAAGAACTAAACTTAGCTAAAATATAGTTCCTCCTCCTGCTTACTACCCAAGGTATATAAAAGAATAATGATAAGGCTTGCCTAACTTATTATTTATTATTATTATTGGCGTAAATACAAGCTGGTCGCTCGCCTTATGTTAAGCGTCACACCTGATTATAAACAGCAACAACACCAATTAGAAATTCGAATTATGAAGTACTGTATAGTACTGGATTATGCTTGGCACCCCGACACATAAGATGTTAAGTCAGTAATTTCACTGACTTCAATGCAGATAGGACCTTCGTATGCAAGAGACCTTCTGGGTAAAGTTGTACGACAACTATATTTCTGCTGCCAAGCAGCTGTGTGTAAACACTGTTGTGTTTCAGTCTGAAGGGAATTACGACGAGTGCAATTACTGAGTATTGTTAAACTAAACATCTTATGTGTCGGGGTAACGAGCGCAGTCCAGTTCTATCCAGTACTACATAATTCGAAATTCTGATTAGGTTTACTTCTGTTTTTGGACAATCGTGTCGCTTAACATGCGAACAACCTGCTCGCGCCGCGTCATAAACTATTTTGCTGGTGGTAGGATATTCATATCCGCCCGGACACCCGAGGGGATTGAGACATGACTTAACGGTTGGTCGGGGCGGCAATAGGGTTACATCCATGTATCCCTGTACCTGCATCGGTCTTCCGCCTGTCCTGTCTGGCCCCTCGATTTTCGATCATTTAAACAAGCCGTCATGACTCTGGTGACCACCGATAAACTCATTGTTTGTTGGTGGTTGCTGGTTTTTTTTGGATTGAACAACGCTTACCATCAGGTGTAGTGCAGTCACTTTGCCGTGCTCGAATAAAAAAAAAACGCTTATAAAATATATAGCAACAAGCTACTCACAACCATAAGGGACATCGGTCGGCCAGAACCCTTTATGTGAAGTATTGACCTTGATGTGGTAGTCGTCCTGCCATAGACCTTCATGCCACTCTAACACAAAGTGCCGGATGCGATACTGTTCAGGGAGACCAATACCATATTGACGATTCATGTATGGCGCATTTGTCAATGTTGGGTAGGGAGTCGATGGTGTGGGCTGTAACATTAAAAGAAAGTAGATATATAAAAAATGTGTATCTTTCTTGGATACATGGCAGACAAAGCGGTGGTACCAACCCAGACAGCCTCTCGCATACGAGGACCTACCACCTTGTTGATTTGTTGTCGTCGTGCTTCTATTTTATAATGATGTATACGTTTTTTTTATTTCTGAAAATGGGAATATAGCGGAAGAGAGGAGTCTCAACTACTTAATGTTATATAATTTGACACTATTTAGAGAAACGTCCGCGAATTTAAACCATATCTTTAATTAAACTCAAGTACGATGGAGAAACAATATATTACGAGATTTAGAGAGATTTAACTTAAGATGTATTGGTGGTGAGCAACACTGAATTAAGTTAAAAGCAGAATATATTAAATACTTCTGAGTGGTAGAGCCACGCTGTAGACAGTTTTGTCTACAGCATGAATGGGCTGGCTCGACCGGGTCATAACCACTGTCTCACAGAAAACCGACGTAAAGTAGTGGCTTGCTGCTGCGTTTCGTACGGTGAGTGAGATATCCGGAAGCCCAAATCCCCTCCCCTTCCCAATCCCTAATTATCCCTTTCCTTTAAGGTCGGCAACGCGCCCATCATTCTTCTGGTGGTGGGCGTACATGGGCGGTGGAGATCACTTACCATCAGGTGACCCACTTGCTCGTTTGCCGGACTATGTTATAAAAAAAAAAAAAAAAAAAATACATAAACAATTCATGCCACTGTTGAAAATTAAATAAGTTTATATGCGAATATGGAAAAAGAAACAAACTTTTATGGAAAAACGAAACCAAGGTGTAAGGCCCACTTGCACGACGATTGTAAATCAGGTTTAACAACTAAACATGTTTAAGAAACACCAAATCGTATAAAAAATTGACATAAGTTACCAAGTTTAGTGATGAAACCCATTTAGGATCATCATGCAAGTGGGCCCTAAATGTATAAATAAATGCACTCACTAAATTCCGATTAATTAAACCTCCATGAACATAATCCTCAAACTTCCTGAGTTGTATAATAGGACAGTTGGAATTATAATCTGTTTTTGTTTGATTGTCCCGATGGAATATGTATTCATGGATATACCACATTCCAAGTAAGGCCTCTTCATCAAAATCGTGAGTCGGATTTAAATTTTGACAAAAATTCACGTTCGCGGCGAATATAGCCGGCAAAATTAGAAAAATAATAAAGAAATGTCTGATATTTTTAAAAAACCCAGAATGATCGCGATTCTCCATAGTAATATAGTTTACTTTATTGTCGATCATCCTTTATTACACACAGCGAGGTGACTCTACCCACGGGGATTAATCTGTTAATTGACTTACTGAACTCAATGTCCTGTTATGAGTATGAGTAATCTTTTGAACCACAAATAAACTACATCGAAATTAGATGTAATAAACACCTCTAGTAAACACCTTAACCTTGGTAATACAAGTATCTAGTAGTAAGAATAAAAATCACTAAACAATTTAAGAGAAAATTTAGTAGTATTTATGTGGTAGAACAACATAAAAAAGTTATGATTTCTTATTTTTACACGAATATTACACATTGAAATAAAACTAATTTAAATGGATTTTATCGCTGTTTTTTATTAATTTAGATCCAGACATTTCGAAAGCTTTTCAGCCTTCGTGGTCACGGGGTGGACTGTCCAATCCCACGATAAAATCCGTTTAAATTAGTGTTTTTTCAATACCAAAAAAAATAATGAATGAAAATTGCATATGACCCAAGAACGGGCAAATGACAAATAACGGATAGGTTACAGTATTAGACCGGTGATTTTCCAATTTGAAACATAATTAAATTATAGTAGAATCAAACCCATTGTAAAAGGAAGAGAGTACAACAAAATTGATAGGAAAAATAAATTAACGGCGATCTGAGGTCGGGAAGTGGGAAGGGGGGGGCTTTTAAGGGTAAAAAACGGTTTATCTCGATTTCCGGAAAAACTACAACTCCTATGGAAAAAAGTTAAATCGCAAAGTTGTAGGTAATAAAAAGATCTACAACTTTTGTATACACACTTTCTTCACATAACCTCAAAATATATGTGAAAAATTCAAATAACCAAGTTTTTTGTTTTTATTTTTATCTATTATAATAAATCATTTTTTTTCACGAAATTTGGTGAAAACTTACCTTTTTGTATTCCAAAT
Organism: Amorpha juglandis; assembly: GCA_949126905.1. Taxonomy (NCBI): domain Eukaryota; kingdom Metazoa; phylum Arthropoda; class Insecta; order Lepidoptera; family Sphingidae; genus Amorpha; species Amorpha juglandis. The sequence continues at coordinate 7,259,912 of OX421368.1, forward strand.
ACACTGTAATTTTTTTGATTTAAAATATTTATTTTTGCACCTTATTTTGACTTAATATCGAAAAAGCAGCCTAATTTTCAAACGAAAATTCTCACGTCAAAATATGAGCTTTTTTAAAAAAGTTTGTTGGTTTCTTGTTCATTGAATTCTCTACTTTCTGATGGTGTAAAAAAATATATACATTACTATGGTAAATGTGCTCAGAAAATGCAAAGAAACGAACTACTAAATAACAGGTAGTAAGGCCCAGACCCACCTAGCCCCTTCCCCACTTCTTTATGATGGGCTAAAATTTTCCGTAGATCACTCAGGTATATAAGTTATATTAAAATAACAATAAAGAGGCATCTACGCATATAATTTAAAGAAGATTCTACAACTTACTCAAAATATTGTAGATATGTCTTATTAAATATTAACTTATAACTTTACATTTTCTGAGCACATTTACCATAGTAATGTATATATTTTTTTACACCATCAGAAAGTAGAGAATTCAATGAACAAGAAGCCAACAGACTTTTTTAAAAAAGCTCATATTTTGACGTGAGAATTTTCGTTTGAAAATTAGGCTGCTTTTTCGATATTAAGTCAAAATAAGGTGCAAAAATAAATATTTTAAATCAAAAAAATTACAGTGTATTTGGGATACAAAAAGGTAAGTTTTCACCAAATTTCGTGAAAAAAAATGATTTATTATAATAGATAAAAATAAAAACAAAAAACTTGGTTATTTGAATTTTTCACATATATTTTGAGGTTATGTGAAGAAAGTGTGTATATAAAAGTTGTAGATCTTTTTATTACCTACAACTTTGCGATTTAACTTTTTTCCATAGGAGTTGTAGTTTTTCCGGAAATCGAGATAAACCGTTTTTTACCCTTAAAAGCCCCCCCCTTCCCACTTCCCGACCTCAGATCGCCGTTAATTTATTTTTCCTATCAATTTTGTTGTATTTTCTTCCTTTTACAATGGGTTTGATTCTACTATAAATTTGTTTCTATTTTTACCATTTTCAACCGGATAATCACCCGTCTATATGTCACAGTGATCCAACAGTATTTGCTTCATAAAATAACATATAACACGAACCTCAATATCCAGCTCCTTGATGTCAATATAAAAACATTCCCTTGTATGTTCTATTTTGTATTCTCCTTTCGTGTGTGGTATTTTTTCTACACCGTACCATACACCGCTTATTCTATCTAAATTTATTTCACCATAGTAAGGGGACAAATCATCGCAATATTTATGATTATCAAAATTGTACCCGCTTTGACCGTACCCATACCCGTAACTCTCGGCTAATCCTACACACAACGGAATCAAAAGAAAACTGTAAGCCATTTGGCAGCGGATAACCCGGATAAACGTGTCGGATAAATAGAACCGTCAATACCAGGCAAATATGAGCACAAGGAGATGTAGAACCGCTTAATCCGGCAAATAGAGTGAGTGCGGCCCGACTCTACTTGGTGGACTACTCGCAAATGAACCGCGCTCTGCACTCAGCTCGTAATTTACTAGTTATGCGAGAATACGTACTTCCTTAATAAACTTTATCAACACGTCGTTGGTCCCCCTGCATACATTATTACATGTAGGCAATGTTTTCGAAGAAACAATGATAGGAAACCCGGAGAAAAGACCCTTAAATATATATTTAGGGCACGTATTATTTTCATACGTTTTCCATGTTGCCATCTCTTTCGTATTTTCCGAGATTATGTTTTCCATGGTATCTTATGCACCGGGGCGACAGAACAATTAGAATGTAGAACACGTAAAATCAATAGAGTTGAATGACGTCATCTGAGGTTTGTTCATATCGATCGCTCTACCACTAAACGCGTCAGTGTTTTATTGATTCGCCCAAACTTCGATGTACTATTATATTTATGTGTGTGCTTGTGTGTGTATGTCTGATAACTTGAATCTCCTTAGCAGTGGTAATAAATTAATGTTTTATAGAAACATACAACAAAATTAAATGATATAATTGTCTCTACATACATTGTCTGGTGTTTCTAATGTTCGACTTTTGAAGTTGGTTATATTTTTTTGGCTCATTATAAGAATATGTTAAGAGTTTAGAGTATTTTCTTTATATCATGTTTGTGATTATGCTCGGTATGACATTCCAAATTGGAATAAAACAGTGACCTATTACTACTAGGACTATATAAATAACTATTTATACTGAAAAATCATTAGATACCTATTTTTTTATAAACGTGACTTGCTTGAGTTTCTTGTTAGCAGTATTGAAGTACTACTATATATGGGACCACCTTCCGAATAAGCTGTAAAAACAAAAAATCAAATTCGGTGCACATTAGGCGGGTATCGCGTGATATACATAAAAAATAAAACAATTATTATAGTACAATATTTCACTATAAAATGAATCAAAATCCGATCACTGTGAAAAATTATAATGTTACATCGAACTGAAAATCTTCTCGGCTTTTTCGTCGGTTTAGAAATGGACTATCACAAACTCACATTACATTCTTCTATACCGAATTACGTCCTTCAAATATCGGTCTGAACGTTTTAGCTTATGACATTGAGTTTTGCCAAAGGAGAGATTGGCGGAGTTCATTGCCATTTGTTAATATTACTGGGTTAATTTCTTTTAGACCTTCACTTGTAAAGATTTAAATTATGCGTTTCGGCAATTTTTGTTTATATTTGGAAGATCGACAGTAATGTTGATTATAGAGCCTAGATCTATATTAATCAATAAAAAATAATGTTTGTTAGTGTCTTTTTCTTCTATATTTCACTCATCCTTCGTCCGTTTTAGTTCAAAACTTTGTCGTTGGGATTTGAGTGAACTTGTTTCTGACATGACAAAAATTGATGTATTTCTTCATTGTGTTGGACTGTCCTTTACGTTACCCTAAATCTAGTTATGTAAGCAAAGCTGCGAGCTAAGTCTAACTTATATTGAATACATTATCAACGGACCCGTTATTGGAACAAATAGAACAATCCATAAATTATTATTATTTAAGTTAGAAAAAGTAATACAATAAAACGTTGGGCCTGAATGAATTATAACACCAATTAATATCATAACTGCTTCGGTGGCGCAGTTGTATTGCGGGCCGACTGCTATGCTGAGGTCTCGGGTTCCATCCTCATGTCGGGTAAAAATTATATTGGGTGTTTCTAGCACGAAAATGCTAAGTATCAGCGCGGAGTCTGGAATTAGGCCCGGTATGGCAATAGACTCATCCCTATCATCATAGAACGGAGATACGCTCGACGAAATGTGGATGTACTGGTTCCGCCTCTGCCGACCCCTTCGGGGATTACAGGCATGTAATATCATAGAAATCCAAATAATAAATCCAATATTTTCGTACTGGCGTAGCGTTTTCTCTACGAGCTTTCAATCCGTAGTTATCGTGCACGCCGCTGCCGTAGCCGCTACGACCAACCACTATCGAAAGATTTCCCCGATGACGTAACAATTTAGCTACAAAGCTACCAGGGTTCCACGAAATAGAAGAGTTAAAATTACGTTAACAATCTGGAAACTAACGCGGGCGCCCCGCGAAAGCTAGTGTAAGGTAACGGGGCAGCATAACAGGGAGGAGTTGCAAATAGTTCCCCCAACTATCGGCTAGGGTGGCGACGGGTGGACCACGCACGTCAACTGGGGTGAAGCGTAGTGAGGTACGAGTTGATTTATGATAAAGCGATAACAATGTTTGAACATGGTAACAATTTTTACTACTTACCTATACATTCGACAATCTAATAGGTCCGATAAAATAGTCACAAACTTTAACAACATTGTATGAGGTGACAGTTGTCAAATCGGGCCTGTTGATGAAATTTGAAAATAGAACACGCAATGATCCGAGGAAAAACCGCTGAGCTCAATTAGAAAAAAATAGTAACTTTTGAACGCCTAACTTGTCACTGGCATAATGTCTTAACAGATGCCATTAAAAACAAAAAACTTTTGACCGGCTGAACAGATTTTCTAACATAATAATATCTGAGAACTATCTCGGTTGAAAAACGTAAAAAAACCGACATTGAAATTATATTCCATTAGTTTATACACGACGATATAACAGATAGACGCACAGACGGACACCCATAGACAGCCAAAGGGGTGGACGTTGTAACACCCCTCTTTTTTTCGGGAGTGAAAAATGGTCGATAATAAGCAATACGGTGTCAACCCACATTTGAAAAGTACGTGATTACCAAAAATATTACATTTTCATAAATAACTACATCATTGTACACCGTTTCCATCCACAGAAATGTAAAAAAATATTCTCGAACCAATATAAGTTTCTCACAGTCCCACTGTGATCTCACTTACACTCCTACTACCATTGCAAAAAAATCGTCCTAAAGGTCCTCAGAGGTTTAAAATGCGAATGCGAGTAAGCCAAAATGTAACTTTAAACAAAATATGTATAATGCAATATTGATATATAATGATCCCTTACGTTTATTTCTAGCTCTAGTATATTATTATTAAGTTATTCCTATTCTAGTATCATACACTAAACGTCATTTACATTTAATTTATAACGTGAAGAAAAATATTTGATCTTTCACCTTCGTGCTTTAGCACCATATTAAATCATGCATATTTGTATTCAACTATGACGGGAGTAAACTTATACCTATTAGCTAATCTTAATTTAGTTTGTGGCAACATAATTGATGTTAATATTTAAATAATAAACTGAACCGAGTAAAGTTCTACTAAAGTAGTCAATAGAATGGGGTTCCACAAAGCTATGTAAGGGGTAAGTTGAACTCTGTCATTTTCTGAAGCCCTTGTACAAAGGGTCGCATCACGCCGGTGACGTCCATACGCAGGGGATGAAGTCGAATAAGGGTTGCTTGGTAATTATCATAAAACGTGACAGAACGAAATTCAATATAAAGAATTGACCAAGTAACAACTAAATAGGAATAGTATATTAGACATCTATATACTCACTTATATATAGTAACTAAATAAATAAAAAGGTTTAGATTTTTATTTCAAATATTATTTTCTTTTTCGTCTACGACCACGCAAAATACCAATACAATAGGTATATATGTTTATAAGTGTACAGCTAAAGATTATTATTTAAAAGGGTATAATAATATATCATAATTAGTATTCCACATAATATGTATACATAATAAGAAAATATCATATTTAAAATTAAAACATTTTACTGATGTGACATTAGTATATTCAATTCATTGCATTGCAGTAAACTACAAGTTGTCTCTTATAGCTATTGGGAAACCTTGCAAAATACGAATCTATGCCAAATTGCAGACTACCTTTGGCATTTCGCGTGACCTTTAAACCGAAGGATGGTGCCTGGCACTGGCAAACTTGTCCGCGACAGAGGTCGATTTTACTAGGAAGGCAGGAAAACGGAAGATGCTTGCAGCATCTTTGTTTACTGCGAGATCACACTGGGGTCTCGCTTTTCCACGGGCTTGAAAATGTGATGAGTGACTGAACAAAATTTCCTCCAAATTGTGTATGTAATTAATCATGCACAACATATAATACACCAAGAACAATTCCAATGAACTAATGTTTTTAAAAACACCATGTAGGTATTTAGCATTATATAAACGTTTTTATAAACGATATTTATCTACGTTTGATGAAAATACGCCATTTTTACATCCGTATACTGTAACGCTACCGATTTTAATGATTTTTGCACTAAAAATAGTAAAATATTTTGTAACAAAAATAAGTCCGAATAAAAAACAAAGGCTATAAATAAAATTAAACCATTTTGAGTCGGTGGAATCAATCATTGACAGTTGGTACCACAGACACATTTTTTTAGTTTTATTTCTAGTTTTTTCTGTTTTATTTATTGTTAAAACGTTTTTATAACAGATAAGAGGGTCTGAACATGTTTAACACCATCCTAAATGCTTAAGTTCTCGTATTCGGGAGAAATATAATTCATGGCACTTTTTTCATATACGTTTTCGAGGCAGTCTATTTATGTATTACGTAATCAAAGTCTATGAAATTATTGCCGCGAAATCCCAATCCCAATCACTAGTTCGACAAAGAAACGAACGATATCCTGAACTACAAACCATAAAATCGAAAGATACTTTATTGGATTTAAACGATTTTGTTAAAACTGTGTCCAATTCTGACTCGACGTCACGTGGCAAAGCTACTAGGGTTTCATAGCAATCAATAGGCCGAAATTACAAGATTTGGTTACCTTTGAAAAGGCTTCGGTGTCAGAGGCACGTGGGCTGATGAAGCCTGATAATTAACAGACGCGACTCGTTATATAGGCGTGCGATAAAAATAGGATCTGATTCGGTTTATAAAGAATACACTTTTTGTTTTGTGTAACTTAATTTAAGCACTTCGACTGCCAACTCTTATTAATTCAATAGAAAATACATATGACTTATTCAATTGCAGGCTTCATTCATTACAGTCTTGTAAAGGAAACGGAAACAAACCAGCCTAACCTAGTTATGTAGTTATATTGTATTATATAACATTCCAACATTTAATCCCCACCCCCCTCGTAGTATGTACTTTAAATCACCTGAACACAATTTATGGTAAGCCTGTTACGTCTTCTAGTGTATTGGTTGGCGACACTGGGTTTATCGTAAGGTTTTTCATCTTAAGATTATTAAAATTATTATACATTTCCCTCTTGTAACATGCATAGAAGCGTATATATCGGCGTAGGTCTAGTTATATTAATCACCTAATAAAAAAGTAATTAGAAACATTGCATTAACTTTAAAGCATAAAAATATAACCCAAACTTTTTTTAGTTGTGATCATGAGTTTTAATTGTGCTGTAATTAATAAATAGACAAAACGAAAGTGATAAGATATAAACAAATATTGTTGAGAACTCGATAAGATTTTTCGAAGGTATGTGAAGTCTGCCAACCCGCATTATGCCAGCGTGGTGGACTAAGGCCTAATCCATCTCATTCAGTAGAGGAGGCCTGTGCCCAGCAGTGGGACGTATATAATACAGGGCTAGTAAAAAAAAACATAATATTATTAGTGTGTAACCAACGCGACCAAAGTGCGTATTTTTGTTTTTTGATAGAAGAAATGCCATATTATTTAAATTTAAAACAAACACTGAGTTACCTCATACTAACTACGTAGCAAAGCGAGTCATGAAAAACTGCCTAACAAAAGCGTTCCGCCCAACGCCGCGCCGCCCAGCGCCATTTCATAGGGCGGCAAAGACTTTCCACGGGCGCTGAATCTACTAGGATCCCATAAAACTATAGAGCTACTTACTAACTTACCACGTTGGAAAAGCACGAGGGATAGAGAGGGACTATCTGAAAGGGCACTGAGCATGCGCACTAAATTTTACGAATGTCACAATCTTCTATCAACAGTTATAAGGTGGGACGTGAGAATTTTACCGTAGTTGTTAACTCACTACTACGTTTATGATCGGATTATTTAGATACCTTTAATATAAACTAGCTAAACCTGGAATAAATCATTTGACGTAGATGCCTTATTACTAAGAAAAGATCGACCAAGTCTGGGTTCGCGCCGAGCGGATGTCCGATACCCATACTATATACCCATATATATTATAACTTTTTGTTCGTTTTAATATGATGTTAAAATATGTGTCCTAATAACAGATTCTCTGTGATTATTTCAGCTGAAAATATATTACGGATCAAAAGACATAGTCTATTAAAGGAAGGACGGAAGGCAGACAACATAGGTTTAGTAATAAAGTTTCGATGGCGCCCTAAGAAATCTTATGGTCCGGGTCCCTGGGCCAGCTGATCCACTTGATTACTATGAAGCTCATTTTCCGTAAGTAGCTTTGTTTCGATGAGACACCCAACAATTCCCTATGCGAAAATTCTCTATTGTGGTAGCTAACAGAGGTAGCAAGGATAGAATATTTCGATTTGATGATACTCAAAAATTTATTGAAGTGATAACTTCTTATGGGAGGGTGAACCGAAACGTTCCGTAACGCGAGCGGTCCATCGACCAGCCAGCGTTAGCCGACCTCCCTGGAACATCGATTATTCCTAAGTCCCAGGTGGCGCCACACAGTGACCACATTTTGACACGACTTTGGCACGACTTTGACACGACTTTGGCACGACTTTGACACGACTTTGTAACGTAACGCGTTAAGGGAAGCCAGACAGAGTGGCGCCGTAACGTAACGCTTTACGGCGCCACTCTGTCTGGCTTCCCTTGCTCTCACGCATACGGCAGCAGTAGGCAGGCTCCTCCGCTCTCACTTTAACCCATATTAGTTTAAGTTATCACTTCTGTCGAGCGTCCCGGGACGCAATTATTTTATTTTAGGACAATATGACTATTAAATTATATGAATATTAACTAAGTAAAAACAAAAAAATCAGCTGGTTAGTAATCATACCTATTGGAAGGAGGGGCTTCCAATAGGTATCGATAACGAGGTCATAAAAAATGATTTGAATGAGCTGATTTTTTTGTTTTTACTTAGTTAATATTCATATAATTTAACAGTATATTGTCCTACAAATAAAATAAAATTAGTGGTGTCGTGGGACACCAGGTAGGAACGAAGTTCCTTCGGCTAATGAAGAATCGACACAAATTGCAAAAAAAGTCGTGCTCAATTTTATGTAGGTTTTCTTGATTTTTCTCTTAAATTTTGCTGATTAGTTTTTATTTAAGTACAAGAAAGTATTTAGGAAATTCAGTATTTTAGGAAATAATAAATTACTTAAAATAAAAAAACATCGTAATTCAAATTATCAACTAAAATAACAAAATATGTCTCTTTATTTTTGTTTGACAACATAAAATTACATAGAAATAGAAAAATAGAAATAAAACAAATTATCTAATCACACACCCGAGTATAGTCTAAATATAACATACGCAATAAAATATAAAAATACATGACCCTATGTATAAATACCAATATCATTGGACAAAAATGGAAGCATAAAAAAGGGCAAGAGATAATTAATATATCGCAAGACGAATAACGAGCTAGCGTAATCTTTTAAAAATCGAAGGAGATATAAAAATACTTCAACTATAACTGGCTGAATGAATTTCATTTTAAAAAAGGAACTAACGCTGGCTGGTTATGCGACTGACGCGCTTGCACACGTCTCATTTAACGCTTTTATTCCACGCATTTTCGCATTTTTTTCAGTTCGGTCACGCAGCGAAATCCCTATCCCCTCCAAGCCAAGGAAGCGTAAGGAACTTCGTTCCAATAAATTTTTGAGTATCATCAAATCGAAATATTCTATCCTTGCTACCTCTGTTAGCTACCACAATAGAGAATTTTCGCATAGGGAATTGTTGGGCGTCTCATCGAAACGAAGCTACTCACGGAAAATGAGCTTGATAGTAATCAAGTGGATCAGCTGGCCCAGGGACTCCGGACCATTAAATAAAGAATCGTAAAAATAAATGCGCATAATTTAATGTCAAAAACTCCAAAAAACAAATTCTTATTGATTCAAAAAAATATAATATATTGGTAAAAAATTACTTAATATATTATAGGAGAAGAAGGGTAAAAGGTAGTTTATTATAGAGATCGTTGTAATTCAGCTTAGTTTATCGATTAAAGTTCAATTTTTACCCACCTCATTGGTGTAAGCGTACCTAATAATATGTAATATGTTAGCTATAAACCGGGAGGATCTTGATTCGATTTTCAAGTCGGGCAAATGGTTTGTGCTTTTCGGGTCGAAAACACACCTTACCCCGTTCATAGTTGACTCATACGATTCAATTTTAGTGGATCAACTGATTTGAATCAACGAAATCTGTATTATTTTGATCAATTCCGATTCAATATGAGGTATCAATATACCAATAACCGATTGTTTCCGTGTGTGTGTATAAATAGTTCGCATGGCTAGGTATGTGTGTGGGTTGAGCTGGCTGTAGGGGAGGTATCAGAGGCCAGATTTAAACACCACAATGAAGTCGAAAGGACAGTTTGAATAGTCTTCCATGACGCAGCTGCGTAAATAATGGGTTTTCTATTATAATTTCGCTTATGTCGTACAAGAAACTGTCGTCATCTAAATTCGCAAAGAGTGACGTCAGGCGGCCGGTCACATAAGCCAAAACTTTTTAATGTTACGCGCCGCGCCGCGCTGGCCGGCCCCACGTAATGACGTAGCAATACGATAAGTCTTATCAGATAAGAGTTGAAGAATGATGATGATATTAGAACTATATAGTCTCATTAATAAACCCCGTCAATAACCTGACTATTAAAAAATCCTGACGTCAATTATAAATACATCTATAACTTTTAATTAAATTTAAGGCATATATTTACGGGGCTGTGGTACGGACTATCGAGACGAAAGTCACAGGTTCCAAACCAGTCCCAAGAGCATACACCTCTGACTTTTATAAGTTATGTGTATATTAATTGATAATTATCGCTTGCTTCAACGGCAAAGGAAACATCGTGAGGAAACCTGCATACCTGAGAACTCGATAAGATTTTTCGAAAGTGTGTGAAGTCTGCCAACCCGCATTAGGCCAGCGTGGTGGACTAAGGTCTATCCCCTCTCATTCATTAAAGGAGGCCCGTGCCCAGCAGTGGGCTATTATTATTATAAACAGATACATATTCTTCGACCATAAGAACCGTCTTGATTAAAAGAGGGATTAACTTGATAAGTTCGTATGTGAGTGTAACTGTCTGACATCGTAGCGCTTAACGAATGGACCTATTCTAATGCGGGTTTTTTTTATCAGAAAGCTGATTTAATCGCGGTGGATTTAGCTACATCTGATGAAAATCTTTTCGGCCATTTAGAAATTACGGATCTTTATTCAGATGCTGTTGGTACGTCACATAAGCTCACGCCATCTATCCCCCATAGGGTAGGCAGAGGTGCAACTAATGCATCCACGTTTCAACAACCCTATTTCAGTCCTTTAATGTCATACGGGGCGAGCCTATCTTTCCACAGGGCACAAATGCCCAAAGGCTGTTCATGTGGAATTTTTTGGAATGGAAAATTAAAACACAAATTCTGTTTGCTCGAACTGGAAATTGAACTGGGTTCAGGGTTCTCAGTCTTATTACACTAAATTACCAATGAGGCGATATCAAAGGTACAAAGCTTATAATGCGAACTGTATTGACTAACTATACCAAACATGCATAATAAAAATAATATATACACCGAATACAGTTCTGACCCCACACTAGGTTTAATATCGTGGAGGAAATTGCCAGACTTTCGATCGCACAAGACGCAAACCCGAATCAATTATTTGTGGACTACACAAACATTTGTCTCGGTGCGGAAATCGAACCTGCGCCCTTATTTTTCAAAGCTACTCGCCGGCTACGCCAAATAATCAGAACTCTTTGTACTCGCGTAAAACCTAACTCTGCCTGCCTGTCCTAACAAACGAGCAATCGGCCTGAGAGTAAGTGATCACCGCCGCCCATGGATACCATCAATAATACAGGAATTGTCTGTACCTTGCGGCCTTTGAAGAAAGTTCCTGAGTTCTGATGAAGAATTAGTAGGGTCTTGACATAGGTATAAGGTATTGACAAAATTCTTGTTGAGAATTATCTGATATGCAGGTTTCCACGTTTCCTTTGGCCGTTAGGTGTTGAAAATAAAATAAAAAAAATCATGATTTTAAATCCATATTAAATACGAATAATTTACCAGAGACAGCAGATGTGTTAATACCTACGTACTGACAATTAAGTGACCACACCAATTATCCTTTGCTTACTGATCTTGGTGGAATGATGCAAGTTTATATTTTGTAGATCTTATTTAAAACAAAGATTTGAATATAAGGATATTTCGGGAACATCTTGTAAGTTAACCCTTAAAATTTGATGACCTTAACCGTAAAATGATGCACGATGCTGACGCAAGTCCTTGATACTTTCATATTTCATTTTACGTAACAGCTGGGGAACAGCTACATCATATAAGTATATTCAACGAGCTACATTTCACGATGCCAGTTTTTAGGGAGCGAGTTATCGAGCATTGGGCGTCGTACGGCATCGTAGGTCGTGACGCGACCGGCGAGTGACGTCACTCGGAGGGTGGAGGGTGCGACAGCCGGCACAGGGCAAGGGTAGTCGCCCCCCAGTGAAAGTCGCTCATCGGCGTCAGTATAGCCCGGCTAGTCGACCAGCTCGGACACGTCTTTTCGCTCACCTATATTTACACGGAGCAGATAACCTCTTGCTCGAATGCAATACCTGAATATGGGAACAATTGTTCAAAAATCGCCCTCGGAATCTACACAAAATACTGTAACGCACTAGTGGACTACCGGATAGTGAGTGAAAAGTTGTTAAAGTTTGTTGTGCACTATAAAGATATTCGCTGAATTGTTTTGGGCAATTTAAAAAAAATATTCCCTATCAATTGTAATGTTTATTGGTCACCATAAACTTTTATTGGCTCAATTATATTTTAATAAATTCAGTTTTAAGTAGTGCTCCCTATGACAATTCAAATCTGCCAAAGTCTATAAATAATTACAAGTAGCCTAGTTAATCTGACCATGAAACGCCACTCCATGCGGAAAACTTACCAAAGATTTTTGTGAGCATGCGAGCGCTATAAACAATCTAAGCAGATAAACAAAATAATCCCTTTATGACGTTGAAAATCCTTCGGATTGGGATTAAAACATGACCTAAATGAAGGAATAACGGGGCCTACGACTTCTGTTAACCCAAACTTTTTATTTACAATCTAATTTCAGCGCCGATGCACGAAAGCAGCTAAAAATAACTGGAGTTTTCGCGCTCACGTCTCGCTCGCTACCGCCGCGCCGGACCAAGTTTTCACTCCCTACACTATTTCTGTCTTATAGGAAAGCAATAAGATATTCTTTTTGCGAAGAAATGCCAGTGGATGTGCCGTTGTTAGACAATGAGAAAAGTGCGTAAAAAGAAGTCGAAAGTCGCGACGCGACAGTGATTTGAGAGTTCAGTGACTTCAAAATTTTGTGCTTCTACATCAACGTATCATCTGCGAGGTAATTTACTGTCATTAGTCTTCAAAACAAGAGCTTATAAAGAGCAAGTCGTAAAAAAATAAAATAAAAAACATCGCCTTCGTAATTCTGCGTCGCTTCTTAGGCACCAGTCAAGGTTTTTATTATGTACAAGTATTAGTTTCATGTTCGGCTTGATTTCTTATTATATAGTTATTACTCATTAAATGGATATATGTGCTAATGCAGTTTTCCTGATAGTTATTTATTTTTCTATTAGAAACAACATTGGATCATCACAGAATTAGTAAATAATATACTATTGTAATATATATTTTTTATTAAATATTAAACTAGGTGCTTACATTTGTAATGTATCTAAATAATAATAATAAATAGTTATCTAAAAAAGTTGGACTTCGCAAAATATCGGTACCTATGTGAAATAATAAATTTTCTGATATCAGTTGCCTGTTGATTAAATATAAATAAACAATTGAGTTTTGCCAACTTCGAACGAGATAAAAAGTATGCGCGGCGCTCGGCCTCGGTATTTATTTACCATTCACACTTTATCATTTTTAACCCCAGACAAAAAAGAAGTGTGTTATTAGTTTGATTGTCTCTTTTCACCAACAACTACAGAACCTTTTTAGGTTCTGTATTCGACCCGTATATATGTAAGTTTGTTTGCGGTAAGGCGGGTTCGATCCCCGTACGGCGACAAACATTAATTGTGTTATCCACAAATGTTTGTTTCGGTTCTGGATGTGGTGGGACCCAAAGTCTCGTTCTAGATATTCACTACACAAGACTCGTATCTTAGTGTGAGCTCATAACTATGTGTGTGAATGTTAGGTGTATTTATAGTATAGTATAAAATTAAACAAATTTTATGGTCATAAATAATGTCATATATTAAAATTTGTTAAAAAATCAAACATTTATTTGAGGAATATATATTTCAAACTTAATAGAATTAAGAATGTGATGTTCATTTGAGTGAAGAGACTAAAAAATTAAGAGGAACTTTGGGAAATTGTAAAGAAAACAATATTTTATATCTATAATTACACATAATAGGACTAGGAAAATATTGTTCTATATATTTGTTCTTATTTGGTAACTATTACAATACATTTTATTCGTTTACTAAAGTTACTACATCTACAATAACAATTATTTTTGAATTTGTATATTCATATTGCCTTGATAAGGCACTAATACAGCAATTAATGTCTCTACATTTAACATTAAGTACACAATAAAAAAATCAGGGTTCGAGGATATATATCAATGGATATATATCAAGATATATATCCGATATATATCCGATATATATCAAGCTGGGTTTGACGATATATATCAATATTTTTTTATATTATATTGCAATACAAAAATGGTTTACAAAATTAATGTTATTAAGTAATTTTTAGAGTTTGTTACTGTATTTCTACTTCCCAAATATAGATGGCGTGGGAGTAGTGTTAAAACATACTCCCTAATGGTAAGTTCTAATCCATAAATGGCAACACTTCTGCCCTAAAAGAAGAGTTTATGGTTTTTAGTTGATTTTGCCTTATCCAATAAACAATAAACACGTGTTATTTATTTTATATATCTAGTATGTGTATGTAACACATATGCAAACGGTATTCATAAATAATACAATAAAATAATAATATGGCTTTCATACAAAATGGATATATATCAAACTTGATATATATCGGATATATATCATAAATATCCGATATTTTGATATTTATAATAAATATCGGATATTTTCGAACCCTGAAAAAAATGGAAGACAGGAACCATTATATCTATAAAGTAAAATATTCAACAAAATAATAACAATTTTATAACCCAATGACATTGATATTGTGGCTTAAGATATCAACAATATTGTAAAAATTATCACATCATTAATATTAATGTAATAACATTTGATTACATTATTTACTTCAGCAAAACTTTGTATGTACATTCATAATAGATAAAGAAATAAAAATTCAGAATAGCATAATCATAGTACATAGATAATAGTAATATAAAACCAGAAAAAACTTTTGTAAAAAGAAAATATAATAGTGTACAATAGTTGCGTAGAAATAAAATTAAATAAAGCTCTCAAAAAATATTAGGTGCCTTTAAAAACATTGCTAATGTAATAAAAATACTAAATAACAGTATAATCAAAAAAGGGAATTCATACTAAACTAAATAGTAAATTTAATTTACTTCATAACAATAGCATCCAACAAAGCTAAATATCAAAAAAAATATAACAAAGTTACTTTTTCTATCACATAAACATTACATGTATAGGATAATTTTGTGCAAGCAAAGTAATATTAATAAAAATCCATCAATATGCAATATAACATTTTTAAATTTTAGCACCCATCACATTACTAAACTAAAGTTAAAACCACTACATATTATGAGATCCAAATAATAATATGAATGTTATTAGACTTTTTACCAAATCAACTGACACTTGAAATGTCTAGTAAACCTTTCCTATTCTTAGTTGGACCTCGGTAGAACAATCTACATCTTAAATATTGGATCCAAATATGTTGTGACTTTTGGCCAGATTTCATCTGATGTGCGTCCGGAAAATTCTTTGAGTATGCCCTTTGCTTTATAAAAATCAATGACGGGCCGAGTTATACTTTCATAGATTTCTAGTCTTTTCTTCACTGCCTCTGGTCTGTCGTCTGGTCGTTGGACTAAGTCTTCACCAGTGACATCATCTTTCCCTTCAACTTTTGGAGTGTTAAAGCCAATGTTGTACACCCGCCCTGATGGTAAATGTACCCACCTGCTTTTTACTCTGTCTATGATTACTTCAAATGGCACTGCAAGGTTCAGCACCATATCAACTGGTTGAACTTGCCACAAAGCATTTGCTTGTCCTACTGTTCTAGGAAAACCATCCAACAACCATGGCTTATCACTAACCTTATTTAACTCAGATAACATAAACTTGATCATAACATCATCAGGCACAAGTTTACCTTCATCCAAGTACGATTTCACCTCCTTCCCCAAGTCCGTTTGCTTTTGTATATGGTCTCTAAGTTTGTCTCCACTTGATATGTGATCTACATTGTATCTTTTCACAATACGTGATGATATAGTGCCCTTTCCTGACGCTGGAGCGCCAAGAATTAAAGCTTTAAGAAACTTTGTCTTAATAGTCATGTTTAATCGAACTTTGTACTTTGACAGCGTTGATATCGCTTCGTTACGTAGGTACGAACTATCTTACAATCATCGCGGTACTGAGCCCAACGACCTTGTATATTAGAATTCGTTGTATTGATTTATATAAGATACGAACTCAATTGGTAGGCAATTCGCGTGTCATATTATACGGTAAAAACACATTAAATGCAAATTACCTTAAATTCGCAATAGCGATAAATATTTCATAAGGTTCACTCTTACATAAACTGTATGAAAATAACCATACAAATTATTTTAAATGACTGCTCTTGAACTTTGTCATTTTATGGACACTGAAGTGTTCTTTAATCTTATATAACATAACGATTATTATTAGAAATAAACACGTAATAAAATATAAAAACATTCAACAATATGCCGCCATTGCGCCAGTCCTGGCGCCACATCTGGCCACAGCTTAAAAATAATTTACTAGCCCAAATGTCAAACGTTAATAGCTGCGTTCAAATAACAGTTCATATTTTGCTCGTATGTTAAATCCGTCCTACGTTTCTGATAACGAAAACGGTGCCAACGAACTAAATATTCTAATTAATTTTGATATTAAGAGCAGAATTTTAAATTTACAACATGGTTTAAATATTAAACGTTTTAAGATCTATTCATTATATTGTTATCATCATATTTAAATAATTTAATTATGAACACATTGTTTAGAAGAGACAGATTATGAGTTTCCTATAATTAAAAAAAACCGCGAAATTTTAAATGAATATAGACACAACAGGTACTTCGTAAAAATCAGTCTTTCAAAATTTTTCAAAGTACTTAAGTAGCATAAATTTCAAATTATGCTACTTAAGTACTTTTCATGCAACAGCAACCCATTTTTTCAGAATGGCGCTTGTAATGCTTCCGTGTGAGCTTCCTTGGTGGACCTCAGTGCAACGCCACCTAAAGCATCTGTTATTAGCATCTTCGCCAGCAAAACTGACTGCTAGCATGCTTAAAATACACGATATGTGCAAGTGAGTATAATTATATCCTGTGCAACTTATTTATTGTGCAACTTATTGAAATAAAGTAACCCAATGTTTACAACAACATTTTGCTAACGGCAATCTCATAATAATGGAATAGGGAATGAACAATATCGAATGCAATTTAGGGCATATCTTGTTTTATATAATATAAAAAAGCGGCATGCTAAGTCAAGGTAGGTAGACCAAAATAGAGCGTAGGACATTTTTTTTTTATCCTGGCACGGCAAAGTGACTACGCTACAGGTGATGGTAAGTGTAGCGCAATCCAAAAATAGTGTCGACCAACGATAAACAATGTGTCCATCGTTGGTCGGCAAGATCATGCCGGCCTGCCAAAGTGCCAAGCAGGAGGGGAAGGAAAAGGGATGGGAAAAGGGTTAGGATCAGGGGGCAAGCCCCCTTGGGAGAACCGGATATACACTGGCTGACCCTGGAACGCGAACCACACAAGGTGGGCCACTATGCCACCAGTTAGCACCAGTGTACGGTGGTCGCTATCCGGTCGGATACAAGTATCCTCCCACCAGCAAACATTATGACCCTATCACCTTATTCAAAACTTAGACAATCTTATTACATAGGTATGCGACCAGAAATAATAAATCCGTCCGTATTTGTACGTAATGGTGCAATTAAACAAGGCGTATCAGCGCGAGTCAAGACGTTGACGACGCGCAACATACTTGTATTTTTTTTATTTAGTTGAATGACGAGACGACCGAGTCGCTCGCCTGATGGTAAGCGCCACACCTGACCATACACATCTGTGTCTGCATCTGCACCACACAGAACTTTACAAACCACTGCATGGCACTGAACTGCGCTCGTCACCCCGAGACATAAGATGTTAAGTCTCATATTATTCATTAATTTCACTAGATTCAATGTCCTTCAAACCAAAAACAACAATTTTTTCAATTTCTGTTGCTTGGCGGCAGAAATAGACAAACAGTGGCACCAACCCAGATGGCCTCTCGCATGCGAGGGACTTACCATCTTGTATGTGTACACAAAGCGACGTGACGTGGCGCGTCCCCAAAAGTACAGAAATATCAATGATTATGGGCTCTTTATCTCCGCACTTAACTTGTGAAATTTCAGGCCATTATGCATCAAGTACATAAGTATTGACGAGTCACTAATAATAAACGGTGTCCTACATTGCGTCGTGAAAACAAGTAGGCTTCGCCTTATCTGTGTCTTGGCTCGCGTATTCGCGCGTTGTTTAACTGCACCATAAGCCATCTATATAAGATGCTCTTAGACATTTTAAAGTGGTAGAGCTTCAATGAGAAAAATGAGAATGAGCAATGTCGACCAGGTTATTACCACTATCTCACAGTAACTGGATTGAAGTGACAGCTTGGTGTATTTCGTACAGTGAGTGAGATTTCCTGCAACCCAAGTCCCACTCTTAGTTCCTCTAAGGTCGACAAAAATCGATGATTCTTCTGATAAGGCGGGTGTTCAAGGGCGGTGATGACTTAATATCAAATGTTGCACTTGCCCCCTTTGCCATGACCTTGTAATAAAAAAAACAACTAAAGCGTACGTTACTCTTTTGTTTACAAGATAATTCATATAAAAACAATAACAAACATATTCTCCCATGAGGTTTTGACGTCAGACAGGCGCCGCGGCCGACTGTATAAACTACAAGCCAAATCTTTCTAACATGTGTTATAAAGCATGTTATGCCGACTTCAATGGGAGTAGTATAACGGCAGGGGGAAGAAGAAAAAGAAATATATTCCAAGCTCATTGAAATAATTTAAACGGATTTTATCGCGGTTTTGTTCAGTGCGGTGGTTCAGTCCACCCCGTGATCACGAAGGCTGAAAGCTTTCGAAACGTCGGGATCAAAATTAATAAAAAACCGTGATAAAATCCGTTAAAATTAGTTTTATTTCAATGAGTAATATTCGCGTAAACATAAGAAATCATTATATTCCAAGCTTTATAAATTACTATTACTACTACTTTATTGTCGACCAACGATAAATAATGTGTCCATCGTAGGTCGGCAACATCTTGCCGGCCTGGTAAAGAGCCAAAGGGGAGGGGAAGGAAAAGGGATGGGAAAAGGGTTAGGATCAGGGGGCAAGCCCCCTGGGGAGAACCCGTTATACACTGGCTGACCCTGGAACGCGACCCACACAAGGTGGGCCACTATGGTAGGTTTTAGCACCAGTGTACGGTGGTCGCTATCCGGTCGCATACAAGTATCCTTCCACCAGCAAAGTGTAACTTATTCAATCATCAACACTTTATGTTTCGGTATCCAACCAGTATCGGTATAGACCCAGACGATGATATCAAAGATCCGGACCTGCTGAAGGGTCTGGAGCAATTCTTCGAGGAAGAAATGGCGGAAGAAGAACGGAGACATTTCCTTGACAATACTATTAGGATTATGGTCAATAGAGCGCTGCATTTAAAAAGATGGCGCCCGCCTAAAGGACTCATGTTTAGTTTACAGCAACAAAGTAAGTGGAGAGCTTGAAAAATTTATTATTGTTTACAGGAATTAATAATAATCTTAATAAGCCTGATATTGTGGTAATAGATCGATTAGCGCGCCGGGCAATACTTGTCGATGTCACCATTCCGCATGACGAAAACCTCGTCAAAGCCGAAAAAGACAAACTGTCCAAATATTTAGATCTGGCACACGAGGTTACTGACATGTGGGATGTGGACTCGACAATTATTGTTCCGATAGTCGTAACTGCTAATGGGTTGAAAGAGCCTCGACCAACACCTTCAAAGGCTCTCGATTGGTCGTTGGGTCAAGGGCCAGATTCAGAAAGCAGTGTTATTGGACACGGCACGCATTGTGAGGAGGTTCCTCACACTGGGGTCCTAACCACTGGTGGCTTGGGTCCTAGACCTCGCCACTGGAGGGTGATATATTTTATATTTTTAAATGTTTTATTTTTTACACATGCTATATTTAAAAATGTAAAAAAAAACCTTTTAGAATAAAGAGTACTGTACATCTTATTAAATATTCCATTATATATGTATCACTGCTGGGCACGGGCCTCCTCTGTGAACTGAATAAGAGAGTTTAGGCCTTAGTTCCACCACGCTGGTCTAATGCGGGTTGGCAGATTTCACATACCTTCGAGATTCTTATGGAGAATTTTTTAGGTGTGCAGATTTCCTCATAATGTTTCCTTCGCGGTTCACCGTTAAAGCAAGTTTTTTTTTTATCCTGGCTCGGCAAAGTGACTAGGCACGCTACACCTGATGGTAAGTGTAGCGCAATCCAAGAATAGTGTCGACCAACGATAAACAATGTGTCCATCGTAGTTCGGCAAGATCATGCCGGCCTGCCAAAGGTCCAGGGGGGAGGGAAAGGAAAAGGGGATGTGAAAAGGGGAATAGGATCAAGGGGCAGGCCCCCTGGGGAGAACCGGATATACACTGGCTGATCCTGGAACGCAACCCACACAAGGTGGGCCACCAAGGTTTTAGCACCAGTGTACGGTGGTCGCTATCCGGTCGGATACAAGTATCCTCCCACCAGCACTATCCGGTCGGATACAAGTATCCTCCCACCAACACTATCCGGTCGGATACAAGTATCCTCCCACCAGCAAAGATTAAGCCAAAATCATTCAACATTTTTATGCTTAAAGGCCTTTGCCAATTTTGTCTAATATTTATACTCTAAAGTCATGTTCACATCTCTCCACATTTAAATCCTAGAATTGAACTTCGTAAAGCTACGACTTCGATTGCTATTTTTTCACTATATTTAGTGTACTGAGGTTTGGTTAATATTCGCCATTTGTCCTGGCAGTTCCTCTCTCAGCTAGGCTATATCCGTTTATTAATAAATAATAGAGTATATAAATTAATAAAAATACTGATGTATTTATTATTATTATTTAATATTATTTTCAGGTGACGTAACAGAACTGGATTATAATTTCGTATCGTCGCTCATAGCTCACGCTTTCTTCTCTACTTATCCGAAAAGGACGCTCAAAACGCATCCCACGTTGCAAGACTTTAATTTTACACATTTTTTTAAGAATTTACACAGGTCAGTATTTTTAAATTAGCAAAAATTTCCAACCAAAATATAAGGTACCAATTTAGTTTATCACATTATTCTAAAACATATCTACATTCGTACTATGTCTCCACATTAAATAAATATGTAACATCATATGCACTGTAATAACGATTAATTAACCGCCGCAAAAAGAAGGTTCTCAATTTGACGTGTATGTATTTCTCTTTATGTACTTATGTGTATATGTTTAAGTTATTAATATTTGTTCCAGAAAATCGCAAAGAAACAAGTTAAAAAGCTTATTACATTACTTCGAGTGGTTAGATAAAAATAGTAACGAAGGATGTATCAAAATAAGCAGACAGGTGAGTCTATTCATAACTTTATGGCTTAATTGTACAAAAATACCAAACCAAAACTTTTCCGGGCTTATTACAAAGACGTTGTCCAACTTTAAATTAGGTTTATAACAAAAAATTACATCAAGTTATCACAGCAACCAGTAGATATAAACTTAAAGTTAGATAATGTTGTGTAATAAGACCGTCAGGGCCTTATTACACAACATATTCTAACTTTAAACTAGGCTTATATTGGCCAGTTTGAATGGATTACCATAACAAACATTACATGTAATACTAATTTAACACGTTCACTGCGGCGGCGCTAGATTAAAACTTACTTCCAGTGCTGTACAAGTCACATACTTCCCGTATCAAGAATGCCTGATATGCGATACGACGTCTATTTTCCCGTACGTAGTCCTGACCTGAACCCTCCACAGAGACATGGAAAGGCCATTTTTGCTTGTACGAATACTTGAAAAAATCACCTCCGCACGGAGTGCAAAACCAGGATAACTAGCTGCCGCACAGAGCAGAACTCAATTACAACCAAATACTTCCCGTAACGCAGTGAACGTGCTAAAGTTAGACGTTGTTTTGTAATAAGACCGTCAGAGTGCAGACCTCAGGCTAACTTCACCGGTCCGTGGTGCACTTTACCGAACAAAAGACAACGGCTTATTTTTTCGCTAGATTTTAATAGCCTGTCGTAAAACCTACAAGCAGCCTCTCGCATACGAGAGACCTACCACCAAGGATCTGAAGGACATTGAAGCCAGTGACATTATTGAACATTATGAGCCTTAACATCTTATGTCTCAGGGTGACGAGCGCAGTTCAGTGCCATGCAATGCTTTGTAATTCAAAGTTCTGTTTAGTGTTGCTTTTTATGGGCAGGTATACCATGCGCGGCTTACCATCAGGCGAACGCCTTGCTAGTCTCGTCATTCAATCAAATAAAACAAAAACATATAAAAGCACGTTGTATATACAGGACATAGACTATTTATCTTTGCTTCTTTAGTATAGCCGCGTGGGAGTTCGGCTATTCTCAGCCCTTCCTTATATTATCTGTCTACCTTTATCATAAAAATAATACCACCTGTTGGGAATTTCAATCACATAATTTTCCCCAACGTTGCCTTAAAGGTCGCTAGCATATTACTTTGAGTTACCACCCACATAATACGTAGTAGTTTCACGTCTCGCCCACTCGGCCCACGCGGCGCGGCGTGCCTACTGCAAAGTGACGCGGGTTGTATAAAGGTCTCCGCTGTATCCACCTACGCGCTCCCACTCAGCTGTACTAATAATCGTAACTGGGATGGGGTGTGTTTATCTTATGTAATGCTTAAGTATTAAGCGTTGAGATAACCTTTTTTTATAGTATAGGCCGGCAAACGAGCAAGGGTCACCTGATGGTAAATGATCTCCACTTTAAAGGAAAAGGATAATTAGGGATTGGAAGGGGATTTGGGCTTCCTCTCCTCACTCACCGTATGAAACGCAGCAGCAAGCCGCCACTTTACGTCGGTGTTCTGTGAGACAGTGGTAACAACCCGGTCGAGCCAGCCCATTCATGCTGTAGACAAAATTGTCTATAGCGTGGCTCTACCACTCATACGCCACGTGGCACTTGTTGTGTTTCGGTTTGAAGGACATTGAAGTCAGTGAAATTACTGGGCTTTATGAAAGTTATCATGAAACATCCTATGTCTCGGGTTGACGAGCGCAGTCTAATGTCATGCAGTGCTTTATAATTGAAGATTCTGTGTAGTGCTGCTTCTTATGGGCACGCGTAACGCTTATCATCAAGTCAGCGAACTATTCATTTCGCCATTCAGACTAATGGAACAAAACACGATGCAACACGTCTCCAAAAGTACTGAAGTCTTACGAATAGAAGGTAATAGGTTGCGCATCGTACGTGGCTGGTCATGAGATGCATAGCCGCATTATCTAAATTCTACATATTATTATATTCGAAACTCTAACCTAAATCCAGAAAAACCATACGATTTGACGTTTCATAAATATTTTAAGTGTTTAATACGGTTTATGGATCGTTGTGCAAGTCGTTAATTGTAGTATTAACCACGCATAACTCCGCCATATATGGTCCCACTTAGATTATCCTTTTTTCATTCGAAAGAGGATTTTTTTGAGGTGTGTGGGTCACTATGGCAGGTTTTAACACCATATGTACGGTGTTCACTATTCGGGCGGATGTGAATATACTACCACCAGCAAGTTATACGCGATATATTACTTAACTCACAGTCGGTCCCATTTAAAGTCCGTTTTTAATTTTCAATAAATTCCACCCATATGGGGTTTTAAGTTACACTACCATACCAAGTTACACTACCATAACTAAAGGTCCTCCGCATCACAGGCGTATAAGCGGCAATGCGTCGTTTCGTCGGGTCGAATAGCCTTCGATATTGATTAACTACGTCACAATCACTTTACTGGGTTCAGGGTCAAAGCAGATATTGTTGCCAAATACAGTTTATTTACCATAAAACAAAAGCACGTTTTATTAGTAGTAAGACAAAAGCACTGTTCATTTGGCCATTTTTCTCTATTCTTTAGCAAATTAAAGTATAAGAAACTTAACAGTTCCATGTTTCCTTAATGGTACGCGGCGCTTATGCCCAGGGCCCTTCTTATACCTACCATATGGGTACACGGGGCACTACCCCAAAGCCACTGAGTTGAAAAAGGGCCAAAATACTGAAAATCGTGGACTGTATCCAAAAGTTATTACTCCAAAGCCACCAAGTTGAAAAAAGGCCCAAATACTAAAAATCGTGGACTGTATCCAAAAGTTATTTTAAAAAATATGCATGCTACTCACACACACATGGATATGAAAATTAAGGTTCCCAAGAGCCCGTGCATGGACGTTAACTTGCATTGAAACAAAACTAATTTAAAGGGGT
Organism: Amorpha juglandis; assembly: GCA_949126905.1. Lineage (NCBI taxonomy): Eukaryota > Metazoa > Arthropoda > Insecta > Lepidoptera > Sphingidae > Amorpha > Amorpha juglandis. The sequence goes on from OX421368.1 coordinate 7,284,488, forward strand.
TTTATCGCGGCGATTTAAATTATTTTTATTTCAATGTGTAATATTCGCGTAAACATAAGAAATCATTAACTTGCAGTTAAAGATATATAGATAAATAAAACAACTCAATATTATAAAGTGAAGTCTAAGATTTGGCTCATGTATGCCAAGTCTGTCTGCACTACACTGATAAAGGTTGATAGCCACAATAAAACTAATGCTGTACAGGCTATCGGCGTTGACGAAGACTTTGCGACAAGTTTGCGGAAAATTAAATTACATTCTATGTTCATGTGTTCGTGCCTCATTTCAGAGTTGTATCCATATAATACCACAATAATAGTACGATAATAATATGTAACTAGTGCCGCTACTGCCAATTCATCTTGTGTACCGTCGTGTGAAAGTTGGATAGGTATATTCGAAATAGTAAACAACAGACACGCTGTTCTTAAAATAATCATTATAAATGATTTTCCATCAATATTGCCATCCCGTGAAGTGATAGGGACGTCCATGATTGCTTTTCCTTTCAGACTCTATTCTTAAAATAACCATTATGAATGATTTTCCAACAATATTGCTACCCCGTGAAGTGATAGGAGTCCATAATTGCTTTTTCTTAGCTTGGCAGTATCCCGGCTTGTTGCTAGGGTCCGCCTTCTTAACATAAATGCTTCCAATGCCCCCGGCTTGAGCATCCTCCGCAGTAAGATTATTGGCGCTCATGTCATGTCATTGTTTTAAATACGTCAGGCCAATATTTTCCTCCATCGCGCGGAACATTTCACCGTACATCGAGTCACCTAAGTCCAATGTCTATCACCGATTCTTTTTCATGGAATAATCTGAACAGAATGTCTTGTGGTCTTGATTCTAGAAACCCAAATTTCCTTGCAGGTAATGACATCAAAACAATGGCTGACGATAGAAGACTGGTTGGAATGCACGCTGCCTCTTTGTAAGTTATTAGTGAGGCATGAAGGCTGTCCAGAGAGGTGCGAGAACGACGAAGCAATCAGGATATGCTTCGCATCCAGCAGGATTGGAGGGAATGTGCTCGTTGATGGAGATACACAGGTACGATTATGTTTTAATGTACCTATTTTTTCTGAAAAAAAAACATGAAACTAGATGCAAAAGAAAAACATCTATAGATATGGACGTATTTGAATATAGAGAGGAAAGAATACTAACCAATCTAAACATTTTGAAATGAAATAAATTTTATTCTTTTACAAATAGATTTGATTACAAATTTGTTAGACAATGCAACCTGTCAGACATCGAAAAAATAAGTTATTAATATTTTCTAGAAAAACATATTTAAAATCATGTATGTATCTCTTAGACCCTATGTAGCTCAAGCTATGTAAGAGATATTGAAATAGGCACAAGAGCTCTTGATAATGACATTTACAAGACATGTAATGTTTCAGGAATCCTTATCAATGTTTATGATGCCGGAGTTACTGGCGACAATGCTGTCCGTGGAGGCATTGGAAGATAACGAGGTGCTAAAAGTAGAAAATGTTAGAATGTTTAGTAGGATATACGATAAGAAACAGAAGACTAATGTGGAAATTCTCGAAGAACCCAAAACGGTACGTACTGATTTCAACATGCATTCAAATTTTAAAATATATAACGTATTACGTATATAATAACGTATTGTATTAATATTACGTAATATTTCATAATATGCGGTATGAAATATACTTTACGACCTATTCTCATACCTACCAAATATATATTAAAAAAAATCATAAAAATCAGTTGAGCCATTTCGGAGGTGTGCGACCACAAACACTGTGACACGAGATTTTTATTATAGATGTATTCATTGTGATTATTCACATATCCACTTCAGGCTGGCGAAATTAAATTGCGGGTATTTCAATTAGGTTACAGTATGCCTAATGGACGCCGAGGACTACAGCGCATTGCCACTCGGACAATGGGAAGAAGACAACGTATTACGAGAATTGAACAAGAGCTTGCTAGCCTTCCAACAGACTCCGATGAAGAGCAAAGAGAACGCGAGGCACGAACGACGCTTATCACCTATTGGTATGTGCTGCTCTATGTTGTTTTGGTTCGTTTGCATCGACTCTTAGCTTCAAAATGTTCAATACGAAAAGTACCGAATATGCAATTAGTTATAGCTTAAAACAATAATACCAAAATCTTATTATCCCTTTAGTTGGTGACTCTCATATCTTCAATCGTGGTCTTTTTCATGGCATCTTTTCGTTTCATGAGATGTGAGTTGTAGAGCCACGCTGTAGACAGTTTTTTCTACAGCCTTAGTTCCCAAAGTGGTCCAGATGGACCCCCAGGGGCCACGGGAGACTCGACAGGGGTCTACGTTGGCGTGAAAAAAAAATGGGGGTTTCACAATTCGTAATTGGGGGACTACGAAAATTTATCTGCTTTCGATAGTGAAGAACTAAAATGTTCGCTTGACTTCACCTATCTAAAACCTAATTACCATAGTTAGATCTAATCTTCACATGTTTTGTCGAGTTTTGGGAATATGGTAGAAATGTAGTTGCAGGGGGTCCACCGAATTATTGAATTTAGTAAAACAAAATCAGTATCTCCATTTGAACTTGCTGTGGGTTGGTTCCTGTTTGTACAAGGTCCAGTTTACTTTACGCGCTATTACAAGCAGTTATTGTTATCAAAGACAAGTGTGACATAATATGTAAAAAGCGGATTAATTGATTGTCTTTAGGCCGGTGAAGCTAAATTATCCTACTAATATTATAAACGCGAAAGTTTGTAAGTATGGATTGATGTATGTTTGTTACTCTTTCACGTAAAAACTACTGAATGGATTTTAATGAAACTTTACAATAATATAGCTTATACATCAGAATAGGACATAGGCTACTTTTTATCCCGGAAAAAACAGATCACGCGGGCGGAGCCGCGAGCAAAAGCTAGTGCGTAAATATGCATTAATATTAATGAATATATCGCCAGGTGAATCATTCAGCCACACACCGCCGGAGGTGGAGGCGACGGTGGTGGTGAAGCAGGCGTCGTCGTGCAGCACCGTCAACAGCTGCAACAGCCGGAGCCCCTCGCCGCATAACTATTGCGCCGCCACGCTCAACCTCAACGACCCTAGTATGTACATGTACCTTGCCAGAATGCACGAAATTACTGTTCTGTGCTGGTCTGCAATATTAATTTAAATCTAAAATAGATATTCAATTATTATCATTACACTATTACTGGTTATTAAATTTAATCTTTAAGCCAAATTAAATCTAACCTTAGGCAATTCCGTAGCCGTGGAGTAGTTAATGTTCCCCTCTTAATATTTGCCTATTTGCAGGCCTCCTACGTTAAGAGCCATTTCAGTCATGTAGTAAATATAATTAATTGTTACACATGAGGGTAGGCAAGATTAACTTGTACGGTGTATTGGATAATAAAGCAGTTCTCAACAGACCATCAGAGTGTTTACATCAAATCACACACAAAATATTTCCATTTTATAATTGAACCAACTTGTCCAGGTGTGGAACTATCGAAACGCAAATGCTGGTTGTCTCCGGACGGCGGCACCCTGAACAACAGGCGCGGCAGGTTCATAGTGCTGGGCTCGTCGGGCGAGTGCCTGCCCGTCACCAGGTCGGGCCACGCCGACGTGCAGCAGGACAGCCTCTACTCCAGCTGCAACTCCAGCGACGACGAGTACCACAGCGCCAACGACAGCTTCGACTACGGTAATATATCTATCTATACAGATGCTAGTTGTCCCCGGACGGTGGCACCCTGAACAACAGACGCGGCAGGTTCATAGTGCTGGGCTCGTCGGGCGAGTGCCTGCCCGTCACCAGGTCGGGCCACGCCGACGTGCAGCAGGACAGCCTCTACTCCAGCTGCAACTCCAGCGACGACGAGTACCACAGCGCCAACGACAGCTTCGACTACGGTAATATATCTATCTATACAGATGCTAGTTGTCCCCGGACGGTGGCACCCTGAACAACAGACGCGGCAGGTTCATAGTGCTGGGCTCGTCGGGCGAGTGCCTGCCCGTCACCAGGTCGGGCCACGCCGACGTGCAGCAGGACAGCCTCTACTCCAGCTGCAACTCCAGCGACGACGAGTACCACAGCGCCAACGACAGCTTCGACTACGGTAATATATCTATCTATACAGCTGCTAGTTGTCCCCGGACGGTGGCACCCTGAACAACAGACGCGGCAGGTTCATAGTGCTGGGCTCGTCGGGCGAGTGCCTGCCCGTCACCAGGTCGGGCCACGCCGACGTGCAGCAGGACAGCCTCTACTCCAGCTGCAACTCCAGCGACGACGAGTACCACAGCGCCAACGACAGCTTCGACTACGGTAATATATCTATCTATACAGATGCTAGTTGTCCCCGGACGGTGGCACCCTGAACAACAGACGCGGCAGGTTCATAGTGCTGGGCTCGTCGGGCGAGTGCCTGCCCGTCACCAGGTCGGGCCACGCCGACGTGCAGCAGGACAGCCTCTACTCCAGCTGCAACTCCAGCGACGACGAGTACCACAGCACCAACGACAGCTTCGACTACGGTAATATATCTATCTATACAGATGCTAGTTGTCCCCGGACGGTGGCACCCTGAACAACAGACGCGGCAGGTTCATAGTGCTGGGCTCGTCGGGCGAGTGCCTGCCCGTCACCAGGTCGGGCCACGCCGACGTGCAGCAGGACAGCCTCTACTCCAGCTGCAACTCCAGCGACGACGAGTACCACAGCGCCAACGACAGCTTCGACTACGGTAATATATCTATCTATACAGATGCTAGTTGTCCCCGGACGGTGGCACCCTGAACAACAGACGCGGCAGGTTCATAGTGCTGGGCTCGTCGGGCGAGTGCCTGCCCGTCACCAGGTCGGGCCACGCCGACGTGCAGCAGGACAGCCTCTACTCCAGCTGCAACTCCAGCGACGACGAGTACCACAGCGCCAACGACAGCTTCGACTACGGTAATATATCTATCTATACAGATGCTAGTTGTCCCCGGACGGTGGCACCCTGAACAACAGACGCGGCAGGTTCATAGTGCTGGGCTCGTCGGGCGAGTGCCTGCCCGTCACCAGGTCGGGCCACGCCGACGTGCAGCAGGACAGCCTCTACTCCAGCTGCAACTCCATCGACGACGAGTACCACAGCGCCAACGACAGCTTCGACTACGGTAATATATCTATCTATACAAATGCTTGTTGTCTCCGGACGGCGGCACCCTGAACAATTGCTGGCGTTAAACCTGACTAAATTGTTGTCACCCCACTGTGAGACAAAACTTACAGTCAGGTTAGTCCGCTCAACCATGGCGTCTCTTAAATAACTAATGTCGACCCCGCTGGCTTTAGTATTAGACAGATATCTCTCCATGACAGTACTGTCGTCTGCATACCCAACAATACCAGGTTGAAGAAGGTCGTTGATGTGCAGCAGAAAAAGAGTCGCAGAGAGAACAGACCCTTGAGGAACTCGGGCATTAATAGCCATGATATCTGAAGAGCAGCTGTCAATGACTACTTGAATTGACCGATTTCTCAAGAAGTCGGCCACCCAACTACAAAAGTCAGCGGGAATGCCATATGCAGGAAGCTTATTAAGCAGACTCGCATGCCATACCCTATCGAAGGCCTTCAAGATGTCCAGTGACACGGCAAGCGCTTCACCATGTTTCTCGATGGCCTCACCCCAGCAGTGCGTAACATATGCAAGAAGGTCCCCAGTAGAGCGTCCCCGGCGGAAGCCATATTGACGATCACTTATACTTAATCTATATCTTAATCGATATCTCAATTTTAAGTTGATGTAGGTTTCTGGAACTTTATTAAGAATTGTATTGCTTATTTGCATCCAATTTCAAAAGTAAATGTCACGAGTAAGTGTCTGACAGTGTGTAATGAGTGAGTGTCTGACAGTTAAAAAGAATGATGATATTCAATAAAAATCCGTAGCCTATCATTACCAACGCACGCTCTAATTACAGGTAGCGAAGACGAAGGCAGAGGCGAGAGCGCTCGCCCCAATTCATTCCAATACACTAAAGAGTTGTCAACGGAGGAGAGGCGGTTATCGTTCGCCGATCGGCTGAGAGAGGCACTGAGGAGAGAGGCTGAGAACTCCTGCACCACCAGTACTACTGGAGACTGGTCCACCGACAGTAGCAGTTACGCAGTCGGGATCAGTATCTCTGGCGCTGGAGTACACGATAAGGATATTAGGTGAGGATTCGAAGACGTTAGTTATCCTTTGGTGATATAAATTATATACACAAGGTGGACACGCGACCTGATGCAGGCCGCTTCCAACAGGTCGGTCTGGAAATCTTTGGGGGAGACCTATGTTCAGCAGTGGACGTCCTGTGGCTGATGATGATATAAATTGGTTGATTATATGGAAATTTGAGGTTTGTTCATCAACACACAAAAATTGAGTACCTTTATCTTTCAAGCCATATGTTAAGAATTATATAATTTTGATCCTCCAAGCCGGATCCTAAAATGAGTATTTTTTGATTTTTCAAGTCTGATTTTGAAATGTGTTCAATTTTGATATGACAAGCCAGAAGTAAACGTATTTCCTATAACTTTGATCCTTCAAGCCAGATATTAAAATGTATATAATTTGGATCCTTCAAGCCAGATGTATAAAAAGTTTGATCCTTCAAACCGGATATTTTTTTCAGAGTAAAACGCGGTGGCTCTGTCGGTTTCGTATTAACTGATAACCAGCCTATGGGTAACGGGGAACCGTCACCAAGACACAGGCCACTCGGCAAGAAAGAGACGGGGAACAGTTCTAAATATAGTTTCAGTACGGAATATACGTAAGTATTATTTTAAATATAGGTAATATTATATTAGTTTTTTCTGGCAAAGCGAATACACTAATGTGAGGTATAGTGCACTCCATATACTTATCATGTCGACCGTCGAGAGAGATTCTTCCTCTATCGTCGGCAGAATTATGCCGGTCTGAAGTTACTCTAAGTGCCTAAATGACTATTGCGGTTTTTACCATGTGGTAGTGGTTGCTATCTAGTCAGGTACAAAAATGATCCAAGTACCCTCCCACCACAATATATTACTGTATTAACAGGTTCCCTTTCCCATGAATCATATATGATTCATTAGATATATTTTGTACCAAGAATTATACGTTCATGAATCATATATGATTCAAATTTAGAGTCAAATTCATTCCTTTATTTGAAAACTCTTACTCTCCAAAAATACATTTGAACAATTTACTAAAAAAAAAGAGTGGGACATATATGATGGAAAAAAGTGGTTTGTATGGGGACAGGGAACCTGTTAAAAAGCTGTTATATGGTATGTATGCAGTAAAAAAATATTATACAAGTTCAAAGTTACCCTCCCACCACAATATATTACTATATTAAAAAGCTGTTATATGGTATGTATGCAGTAAAATAAATGATACAAGTTCATGCCTGTATCCCCAAAAGCATTGATATATCTGCAACCAGTGCACCTAATAAATGCCGATCTTATTTCCATGCTAGTAAAGTTCCATTCTGTAACTCATGTCCATTGTTATTGTTTACAGATCCGAACTAGAGGAGGTGTACGAACAGTTCAACCAGTGGCTGAACGATCCGATCATCGACTCCGACTCCGGCGAACACAAAAACAGAGAGCTCGACTCGCGGGACTTGGCTGTCATAAGGTATTTATGTATTTCATCTTGTATACCGGGTGTAATGGGTCCGCTTCCGAAGCCGAAACGGTAATACACATAAACTATAATAACGTTTGAGAGCCTCCGTGGCGCAGCGGGCGAATAGCCGGCTGTGAAGCGAGAGGCCGCGGGTTCGATCCCCGCACCGACACAAATGTTTGTCCGATCCACAAATATTTGTTTCGGGGTCTGGGTGTTGAGACCGAAAGTCTCTCGTAGTTCCTGATACCCACGACACAAGACTCGTATGTTACTGTGGGGTCAGGAATATCTGTGTGATTGTTGGGTGTATTTATTTTATTATTGGAACGAAGTTCCTTACGGCAGGCTTGGAGGGGATAGGGATTTTGCTGCGTGACCGAACTGAAAAAAATGTGATAGTAAAACCGTAAGAAAAATGCGTGGAATAAAAACCGTTAAATGAGACTTTTTTTTAACTTAATTTGATATCTAGCACACAAAGTTAAAGTCGAAATTCCGTTAATAAAACAGATGGTTGTGAAACTTATGACATTTGGAAATGTAGACGCGGTTTGAAATTTGAATTTGAATTTTTGATTATAGAACACGGCCGTCCGTTATTTTTAAGTTGATAAAAAATGCTATACAATAGCTTTACCGCGGCAGTCTCCGAGTGCCACACGTCTTTTTTTTATTTCTATTTTTGTGTCGATTCTACATTAGCCGAAGGAACTTCGTTCCTACCTGGTGTCCCACGACACACACCAATTTTTTTATTTATAAACGGAAAACGCTATCCCTTATTATACATTAGCGCCCCTATGCGTAGTAGGGACATCGCGCCGTGCGCGTGCGTCGCGCTGCACAGCTGATTCGTCAGCTGATTTTTGAAAGGCATTACGTTAAGAAAATGTTATTTATACTACCTTACTTTTACTTTCCATACAATATCGTCCATAAAGTAAACTTATTACCGTTTGGTTTTTTAAATTGCAACTCGATATTTCGACATAATATCGATAAAAATAGTTTTGAGATAATAATCACAATGGATAGGTACATAAAATAATAACAATGGAAGCTAAATTACCACTATCAGAAAAAAATTGGTTTAGGTATATTCAATAACTCTAGAAGCTATATTTATAGTTTTCATTATCATTATTTTATGTATCCATTGTGACTATTGTCGCAAAATTATTTTTATCGATATTATGTCGAAGGATCGAGTTTCAAAAATCCACAATATCGCGGCACAGTGTTGATGTTGGTCCATAACTACACATATATACAAAGTGGTAGGTCCTTCATATGCGAGAGGCCGTCTGGATTGGTACCACCGTTTTCTCTATTTCTGCCACCAAGCAACAGTGTGTAAGCACTGTGTTTCGGTTTGAAGAACATTAAAACCAGGTGAATTACTGGGCATTATGAGAACATCTTATGTCTCGGGGTGAAGAGCGTAGTTCAGTCCCATGCAGTGCTTTGTAATTCAAAGTTCTGTGTAGTGTTGCTTCTTTTCATGGGCAGGCAAGCGCTTACCATCAGGCGAACGCCTTGCTCGTCTCATCATTCAATCAAATAAAAAAACTAATCAGCGCTTACAAGCAAGGCCCTTAATATATTAATCCCGTAACTAAAGTTGTGTAATGATTGTCCAGATTCGCGGGCTCGCTACTGAAGCGTACACTGAGCGAGTCGATGGCGCTGGGCGGCGGTACAGGCGGTATGGGCGGTGCGGGGGAGGCGGAGGCGGCCGAGCTGTACGGCGCCGTGCGTGAGAGAGACAAGCCGCGCCGCCTCGCGCTCGCCGCCCGCTCGCTCTCGCTCGAACTCGCACGGCACAGGCACAGGCTCGCCGCGCAACTGGTCAGTTCCATTCTTCTTCTTTTTTATTTATGGCTTCGCATTATTATGCATTTCGCCAATGGCAAGTGTAATTAAGGCTGCTAGAACCAGAGTGGCCTAAATTTATTTTTATTTATAATTCTTTATTGTACAATAGAAATAAAAATACATGTAAAATAGTCAACGAAATCAAAGTACAATTGGCGGCCTTATCGCTCAAGGCAATCTCTTCCAGGCAACCATGGGATGGAGATAAAAGAAGGAGTCAGAAAGGGTAGGGTACATAAAAGAAAAACTACACATATATATATTGTATAAATTAATTTAAATAACATATACTAAATAAATGCATTTTGACTTATTGTATTTTCGTAATTTAAAAATGTTAATCATCTACAAGACCAGAGCGCCCTAAATTGGTAACATCATCTTGACATAGATGGCAGTACAAGTCCATTTCGGCCGTGGTTTTAATTAACGAAAATACTAATTGGTCAAAAGTCATCAAAATGCAGTTAGGCCACTCTGGTTCTAGCAGCCTCAATTTATTCTCAAGTCTTCACAAGAACTATGAAATACCGGTGTGGAAATTTTCAAGGTCTTGTTGGAGTTCTAGTGTGAATTCCTTTCAGTACGTTGCTTTAGTAACTTATTTCAATATTTCCATACACTGTTCCTCGCCGTCAATGTTTATCCACACCACTTTTATACAATAAACACAACTTCAAACTAGTTTTTGAAATAAATTAAAATAGCGATGAACTGCACTGTCAGAATTCCCGCCAAAACTCCTCTTATCACTCTTTTCATTGTTAATTGTGGGTATTCTGTTGTCACCGACTATTGGATGATTTCAATAAACGATCTTACTGCCAAACTCAGAGACGTTTATTTCCAAATTCAGACCCAGTAAACGCTTTACTGTTATAAGTCTCTGAGTGCGGCAGTTATTATGATTAACCGAATAAAGCCCGAATCTTAAAAATGTCTTAATTGTTTTTAGTTTGGTATTGGCTTAATCGAGTGACAACACAATATCCACCAATATATATCGGTGACGTTTAGTATCTAGATAGTTCGGCTCGTTTGTGCACACCTTGCTATGTGTGCGTGAACTATGTAATAAGTGAATTTAATTATTGTCGGCATGGCGCGTCGGCCTATCACATCACACACACTAAGTAAAGAAAAAGGAAAACGTGCCGAAGTATCTAGTGTTGTACAAGCATATGATTGCATAATGACTGTGCATTTGGATGTTGTATGCAATGTGAAAATTATTACTCAAATAAATATAAAGGAATAAGTAAAAGTTAAAATATCAATGAATGGTCCAATCAATTACCTATAATGCAAATCATGCACCAAATAAATTTAATATTATAAATACCAGAAACGATAAATAATTTTTGGTCCTTCGACTCCCAATCGTTTGCAAACAAGTCGTTTTTTTTTAATTCTGACCTACGACTGAGACACAAGCCTTTCATTGATACATACAATATTCACCGTATGTATTATAAAAGGCTAATGTATGATATTAATTAAAACAGTAAATTATTCTGCTTTTTTATTATTAGTAATAAAATTCCATAGTACTTCTATTTTACACAAATCATACATACAATAAAGGGTTGTAAAATGTATAGTACAACACTGAGTTGGCAATATACCTACAATATACTAGCATGCATAAAATTTAACCCAGCCCTAAATCGGATAAACAAATACAATTCGATCGGGCTGACTTAACCGTATTTCATACAAAAAGACTATGAAAAAAAATGTGTCAAAAAAAAAACACAATTTAATTATGTCTGGGTAATTTTTGACTCATATGCCATACGACTTAATAATTAACAAAACTGCTCGAGTCGCACAAAGCTAGTGTACATACGCTACAAAGGCTTGTATTGAACACACAATATGTTTTGACAGAAACGTAAAGTTAATGAGAGTATACCGGAGAAAATATTAGAAAGCACGCGCGAGAAAAGCGCTGACGACAACGACAACCAAGAGTCAAGTTCTGTCACATCCACTGACACCGGCTCCACGGAAATAACCAACCCAAGTGTTAGAAAGAAAAAACTAAACTGGGTGGTGAATATGATAGTTGATACCATAGAGGAAAATGTAGAGTGCGAGCCGGTCACGATTAAAATAAACAAACCCAAGGTCAGAGGTCAAGTTCGCTGTAGCTAATCGTCAATGTCATGCACCGATACTAACAAGTGAACATACCAAACTCTTCGCTTTCTGTCGAAACATATTTGCATGTTATTGATTTTCCATACACATTTTATTATTCCGTGCACATTTTTATATCTTCAGATAGTTGTATGTAATTCTAAAACTTGCATGATAAACCAAAATACACGTGTTTGTTTTAAGGGTTATTCTACAACATGTTACGGAAATGTGTGGTCATGTTTAAGGGTCGTTTACATACATATGCTAATGAGTTTATGTTCCCGATCTTATCAAGGTGTCCTAAAATTTCATGCTAATTTTAATCACTCGTATATTATGATCGAAAATATCGATCACAGCTCTTTAGATTAAAGTTAGTTTAGAGTAAAGTGCGTGATCGAGAGTAACAATAGGAGATGAGCCAAAAGCTTAACTGTTTATCATTTCGATGCAAATACACATTTGCGTTTCAATCGTTTTTTGAGTGGTAGAGCCACGCTGTAGACTGTTTTGTCTACAGCATGAATGGGCTGGCTCGACCGGGTCGTTACCACTGTCTCACAGAAAACCGACGTAAAGTAGCGGCTTGCTGCTGCGTTTCGTACGGTGAGTGAGATATCCGGAAGCCCAAATCCCCTCCTCTTCCCAATCCCAAAGGTCGGCAACGCGCCCATGATTCTGATATTGCGGGCGTACATGGGTGGTGGAGATCACTTACCATCAGGTGACCCGCTTGCTCGTTTGCCGGCCTATGCCATAAAAAAAGAAAAAAAAATCCACATCAAGTAAAAATTGAGATATTGAATTTTATTTTGCTAAATTCTTTAGATTTCAGTAGATTCAATTCCATATTTTATAAAAAAACATTTCTACTGAACTGCGCTCGTCACTCCGAGGCATAAGATGTTAAGTCTCATAATGCCCAGTAATTTCACTGGCTTTAATGTCCTTCAAACCGAAACACATCAGTGATTAAACAACCTTTGGCGCGGTCAGTCTATGGATGGGTGACCGCGTAGATATATTTCAACTGAGTGTTTAAAAATGTCTATCCCGGCTGTCATCATGTGATAGCCGTCGTTAAGCTAAGTTTTGGCGTTTTTGGGCCTTTGGGCGGCTCAAAAACTCTGACACTAGATTGGCCACTAACCATTCGATATAGAATAGACTAATACGGTAAAAAAGAAAATTCTTATTTATATCTTAACAATACAATCGAATTTGGTACTACGGGAAATAAACTACTTATAACGCAGATACACTATACGTTGCTTGCAATTTGATCACAGCATTCTATAACACGTTGTATAGGTATTGATTTTACTGCACAAAATGTAGGATAGTGTTTAACTGCGTTTTTATTACCTAACAGAATTGCTAATTACTAGCGGCCATTTAATATTACAATATCCGTACTTGGGAGCTAAAACAAAAGATGAAACTGAAATTATAGCTGATATAGAAACTACTTTAAAAAAACAAATAAGCTTTCAATAATCCACTGTACCTCATAACTGCACCGCAAATAATTTGTATCCGAAAATAATTTGCAGTTGTGAAAATTATATCAAACACTCCATTCCACAGGGGTGTATGCGCAATAGTAACTGAACAATCAAACTGAAATTGTCAGCAATATTTATTTATATTTTGTCTCAAATTATGATTGATTGTAATTTACACCAATTTTTAGAAATTTTTGTTCATACAAAATATTGTATTTGCGTATACGCCCTTTTGGAACTACGCTCTCGATATCAAGCCCAAAATAGTGATGTGACTCGAGTGAATTTGTTAAACTCGTATTCTCGAGTGACGTAGTAAAATTACTCGAGTGACTCGACTCACAAATTCCCGAGTCGCATCTCCAACCCAAAATAACACAAGCACCATCAACCAGTCATCAGCCAGTCGTACCAAGGCGTCAGGCTGGTGTGGGTATACGAAGTGATTGTTGGCATAACGTCTGCAGTTATCTCAGCTGGCCCACAAGATAGTGTCGGGCGGGTCGTGCCGGCCTGTGGCGACGGGTAACTGGGGCTGCGGCGGACGGCAGCGTGGCCACGCACAGCTCAAGCTCCTGCTGCAGTGGCTCGCCGCCAGTGTCGCCGGCCTGCCCGCCCTCCTCTACTACACGCGAGGCAACGAGGCGCTGTTTAAGGTAATATTGGCAAAATGCTACCACCTATGGCAAGATTCTCTTTTAAAATCCGTCAATCGAGGAAGTGAGCCACATGATAGCTAGACCTGAACATTTGAGTCGCCGGCCTGCCCGCCTTCCTCTACTACACGCGAGGCAACGAGGCGCTGTTTAAGGTAATATTGGCAAAATGCTACCACCTATGGCAAGATTCTCTTTTAAAATCCGTCAATCGAGGAAGTGAGCCACATGATAGCTAGACCTGAACATTTGAGTCGCCGGCCTGCCCGCCTTCCTCTACTACACGCGAGGCAACGAGGCGCTGTTTAAGGTAACATTGGCAAAATGCTACGACCTATGATAACATTCTCTTTTAAAGCTGATACCGTCAATCGCGGAAGTGAGTCACATGATAGCCAGACCTGGGCATTGGAATATACAAAATACCAGACAAATGATGGTTGGGATGCCTACCTCAAAGAAAGTAAAGAATATTGGAAAGACGAGGACATCAAAGCCAAACCCTTCAAACTGTTAAAAATCTCGCTGCATGCAAACAATTCTAAATCTTAAAATAATATCTCATTTTATTGAGACTACATATAAAGCGAATTAACAAAATAATTTCTTTCGTAATACACATTTTTTTTAATTGATTGAATGACGCGACGAGCAAGGAGCTTGCCTGATGGTAGGCACCACGCCTGCCCATAAACCCTTAACTTAACATCTTATGTCACCCCGAGACATAAGATGTTAAGTCGCCCAGTAATTTCACTAGCTTCAATGTCCTTCAAACCGAAACACGACAGTGCTTACTTGCTTGGCGGCAGAAATAGACAAAGCGGTAGTACCAACCCTGACATGCATACGAGGGACCTACCACCTTGTTTTTTTTTTATAGCTTAGGCCAGCAAACGAGCAAATGGTGACACGGGCGGTGGAGATCACTTACCATCAGATGACCCTGATGGTAAGTGATCTCCACCGCCCGTGTACGCCCACCACCAGAAGAATCATGGGCGCGTTGCCGACCTTAAAGGAAAGGGATAATTAGGGATTGGGAAGGGGAGGGGATTTGGGCTTCCGGATATCTCACTCACTGTGATTCAAACACATGATTTATAATACAGTTTTATTACAGCTCGACACACTAGTGCGTGTGCTAGTCGATAGAAAGTGGACAGTAGGTCAACTCGCGCGAGCCGTGCTCAAGTTCGCGCGACAGACGCTTCACGAGCCGCACGTCATTCCCGACAACCACTCGCTCTTCGACGAACTCATCGGCATAGAGAAAATACCCGACGACACGTAACTAAGGCTCCGCTCTCGAAGGGTGTGAAGCTTCAACAAGGATTTCAATGGGGCTTACCATTTTTGAAGTGAAACTTCTTTATCGGCGTTAGAAAAAAAAATCGTCACATTTTTCCGTTACGCGGCACGCGTCACGTTTTTGACTTTGACTGGATTTTGATCAGACTTCAACCGGAGTTTGACCATTTTTCGAAAAATAAGGTCATAAAGAAGTTTCACTTCCTACGTGTGTACACTAGTGCACGCACACTTTTTTTTTTGTTTATAAAGACATTTTTTCACCATAAGCAGTTCACTGATATGTCTCAGGTATGGTCACCGCTTTGCAGCACTTCTGGGTTTTAAACCCGCTTGGCCTATTATAACGGCAATGAGTTCTAAAACACGATAAAGGAATTTAATTATAATAATGCGAAATAAATATATCGCAGTGACTTTTACGGTTTACAAAACTTTTGATGTATTTTTGTTTTATTACGTTACCTACAATGTTTACCTCAGAACAGCCTTAGATACTACACATAAAAGGTTTGCCAAAATGTCATGTATTTTGCACAATATACTATACTTATATCACCATTACAGTCGCGACACCGTACAATGGCACTTACGACGTATGCATACTCATACTCCGTAAACATTGACAACTATGTGAAAGGAAGGGTTGCACTTCATTATTATAAACACCATATTAGTAACGTATTTCTAGAGATATAATGTATCGATTA
Source organism: Amorpha juglandis (assembly GCA_949126905.1). Lineage (NCBI taxonomy): Eukaryota > Metazoa > Arthropoda > Insecta > Lepidoptera > Sphingidae > Amorpha > Amorpha juglandis. Next base: position 7,300,379 of record OX421368.1, read on the forward strand.
TAATTTATTACACCCACAGATCCCGCATAGTATAGTAGACGTAACATATAAGTCGATCTGTAAACCAAGCGTGCCAATTTTTACTACGTACACTGTGAGCATCTATAATGCGCGTTGCGATTAATCACGGCACGCAAAGTGTAGAAGTCTACTTTATTATCAATGGTCTGAGGTGGTCTATTGTAAGTTGTATCAAACGCCATCGTACGGTGCCGCTACTGTCGACTATAAAGCGGCTAACTGTATTGAAGTATCTAGCCTAATTGTAAAGAGTCGGATATTAATATCTGCCCATGACAAACACTAGCTTCCTTCACACGATGCATTTATCACACATCACGAAACGGTGGTTTGATTGTGTCTTATTTTACATGTTTGTGGACTTTTAGATACTTTTTACGACAAAGTTAAATGGAAGCAATATTAGCGTTTGACTCGATTAAATTTTAAAAACATATTTTTATACAAAACTATCAATTAAAGTACAACTATAAAGTTTAATTGTAAGTTTTATGGAACATTGTTAACGAGTTAAAGCATAATATAATTAAGTGATTTTTAATAATTAAGCGCCTGTTTCACCATCTCTGAGTAAATGGTACTTATCAAATATATTAAGACACTCAAATACAAGTCACACTGATAACATATATACCAGAGGAAAGAAGTCTGTTAATTACATCTGAAACTGGCTGTCTTATACGTTCATTGGTGATTAAATTTTACTCGAATATTGAGAAATAGGCCCTTAATATTGTAAATTAGGTAATTTTACATAATTTGTAGACGAGTGGTAAGTTAAGACTGTATATTAAATTATATCAACTTTAAACTTTACCAATCTTATATTTTCTACTATCACGAGTGTATCCCGAGGCATTCTTTGGCACGTTTGTAAATATTGAACATGACTTTAATTTTGCTTTAGTTTCATTGCTTAAAATATGAATTGTACAGAGTTCTACCGACTCATAAGTCAATGTCGGTACTCGGTAATGCAAAGACTTCACTTGTCAAAGTCTTCCATAGCATGAATCTCAATGTGTCCAAAGTTTGTTAATTTTGAATAAATATAGAATTATCAAACGTGAGGATGCGAAATAAAATTACTACGTATCATAAATGAGTATTCATTTACGATCCTACGCAAACAGAAATGTGCAAATTAAGCTTAGTTTGTCATTTTAGCTCGAATTTCAGCATAAGGCATGTAAAAAATATCGATGTAATTTTTCTCGATGTATCGATATTTTATATCAGTTTAGGAAACATTTTTTTTATAGGTAACCAATTAAATTTGTTGTTCAAATGATAAGCCGATAATAACCCATCGAAATTGTTGATTTTGTCGAATTGTTATTGTTGTCTAAGTATAAAAATGTTCCAAAACTCCATATTTCGTCACCACGTTAGTTTTCCTCGGTATATCGAAAACAATATCGATACATTTTAAAATATTAATACATACGATATAAATCGATACTTTTTAACCTTTCGACATACCTACCCAAAGTCTGGAATTTAAATATTTATATTTACAACTGAGCCTTGATACAATCCCAATTAAATAAAACTAACTTGATTAAATCCGCATGTTTATTATAAATTCAGTCGAATATACAAAAATCGAACAACCAAAAACAGGCCAAACTATTTCACAGCAGTTGCCATATACATTTCACGCAAAATAAATTTACCGAAGAAAATAAATTTTACTGAAGTTGCCAATACACTCTAACCTCATCCTTTAATCAAATTGGCAAAATCATGCGTTACTTATTTTATGAATGGCTCGTTAGTATTATTGAGTACAAAATACTGGGTTGTAACCTAAAAGAAGAGTCCTCGCATACGGCGGCCCATGCCTTGTCTGTCGTACAACACATTGAACCGGTTGACAAGTTGGTTGATCGCGTTGCAGCCTTTCGTGATCGTTCCCAGGTAAGTCATGAGAGCCACGTCGTTGCATTGCTGGAAATAAAAAAGAAGTGACATATATTAAACTAACCATCATAGCAAGAATATGCACACCATAACATTTCTGCGCACCGCGCGACAACATCAGTGTGCATTCTAAAAATGGGCATGCTTGGTTGCTATACATATCTTATATGTCATATAATGTACAGATAATATGTAATGGGCACAGATAATGTTACTTCATTAGCAGTATGTTAGCGAAACGAGATTTTTCTTGCTTTATATTTAGCGTTATTTGACAGTGGATTTGATATAGAAGCAACCCGGCGTTTGACCCGCACAACAACGAACGACCGACTACGAAATTTTTCTAAAGGTAATAAAATACGTACATTATAGAAGTGTGTTCGGAACTGTTGTGACGTAAGCAATGGTAATCTATTAGAGAGGGCGCGTGCTTCCCTGAGTAGTGCAGGTCTGGGAGGCAGCGTGCCGTCGCGGATGGCCCGTACTGTGGCGAGCACCGCGCGGACTCGAGACACCAGCATTTTAATCGCAGACCGTTGTGCCGTTAAATGCTCCGCCACTGAAAAGATTTACAAATATAATTTAATAAAACGTGTTTCGTAAGGCATAAATATTTGTTTATAACTAAGATACAGACGGCAGACGGTAGTTTGGTTTAACGGTAGTTCGGACCGCCTGACGGTAAGCGGTCATCGCTGCCAATGGAATTCAGTACTCAGCAAGACGGCTGCCTACCATACATAGATGCAAATATGCAATAACATTTCAACCGACATAAAGTAAAAATCTAATTTATTTTACTAAATTCATTATGTAACTTAAATTAATAAATTAAAGTTCTGTTAATCTTATCGTAATCTGCATAATCGTAATGGGAAATGTTTCATTTATAACTTTTTTATAAAATACGGAATTTTGAATCTTGTGCAACCATGAACATGTTTATTACGCGCCTATCAATAACGACGACAGCGTATTAAAAAAAAAAATACAGGTTGCACTCTGGGAGTGCCGACAGAAGTGAAAACTTACCAAACAAGATGCGAGAATACAAAATTACGGCAACATGCCCATTCGACATGATAAAAGTACATTCTACTCTCTTCGCGTTTATGCGAGCCTGGTACTTTTTACGGCGACATGTTCCAAATAAGAAAAAACCTAAAAAGTTTTTCTTCGTCCTAATCGTCATTTGTTTATTAATTACGGCTACTCGCCATGAAAAGAGGACATTCTACTCTCTTCGCGTTTATGCGAACCTGGTACTTTTTTTACGGCACCATGTTCCAAATTATAAGTATTTCTTTATCGATCGTCATTTTTTTATCAATATCAAAAACAAAATTACGGTAACATGTCTATTCGCCATAAAAAAACGAACACAGTCCGGTCAAAGTCCTGTGAAAGTCCGGTCCAATCCGACTGGTCACTGTGTGACGCCACCTGGGACTTCAAAATTATCGAAGTTTCAGGGAAGTCGGCTAGCGCTGGCTGGTCAACTGGCCCGCGTGACGTCTCACGGAACGTTCTCGAATATTCTGGAACCTTCCGCTCACCGCCGCTCGCGTTACGGAACGTTTCAGTTCACCCTCCCATAAGAAGTTATCACTTCAAAAAGGCCGCGTAAGTGCTATAAACATACACACCCAAACTGTTAAGAGCCGCCTCTCCAGAAGATACTCTAGCAACATGGTCCACTCCGATCCTCTCTGCTTCCTCAGCGGCGAGTGTGTACGTGAGTGGCGCTAATAGCATTGTGGCACGGCCATTCACCACATCTATTACCGATTCATACAACACTACTGGAAGTTGCTAAAAAAATATGGACAACGTATTTTATTGATTTTTGTGGATATCACTTTTAAACAAATTATATTTTATATTGCTTTGAGTATTAAATAACGTTCGCAGTTGTATTTTTTTAAAATAATAAAATTTGTTTTTTTTTTCACAAAACTGCCATACCATGTGTTTTTCACAATACATACATTCCATATGGTTTTATACAACACAGATTTCAAAAAGCAATACTACACGGATATTATTCCAATATGGTGACCTAAGTCTTTCTCTTCTGCAGCTGCATAATCACAAATGGTGTGGCCGCATATACTTTCAGAAATTTTGTGTTAAAAACGTTGTAACATCTGATAATGTGATAAATTAAAAATCCTTCTACAAATAAATTTGAATATGTTTAAGTTTTAATTATAACTTTATTGATAATTCATCAATAGTAATGATAATAATAATCCTTTATTAGCATAGAAATCAAGACATAGACAGACATTATTTTCTGCGAGCCTTGAACTAAGCCACATGCTTGTATCTCAAGACTCCAATTACTTATCATTCATAAGCTCTCCTACCTGCATGTAGGCAGAGGTACAACTAGTGCTGCACCCATGGTTCAATGAGGTCATTTATGTACAATGATGTGATAGGTGAGTCTATTGCCATACCAAGCACAAATCCAAATGCAAATCCCAAAGTCATAATACATTATTAAAATAATTGTAACTTACATCTCCATTCCTGCCAGCGGGGGTTAACATCAACATCACTGGGCACTCATTTATGTCGCAGATTTGTCTATGCACCGCAATGTCTTTCTCTGTTGGTGTGTCACCAGTTGTGTACCAACCAAGAAAGTCCATATCGGAAAACACTTGCTTAACTAAAAAACAAGCAGAGCAAATTGTAGACAAAGCTATGTATCATAAATAAATACACTATCACACCTGTAAACCCTTAAGAGGTAGCCAAAGGTGTAACTAGCTAAGCAAGTTTCGCCTTTGCCTCATTGGTTAATTAGCAGAATATACTATCCACATATATCTATACTATACTATCCACTCTATACTATGTGAAGGTAAGCTTGGTTTTAAGCCTAAGATATTGGTGATCCACTTACAATCCAGACTCAAATTGTAAATTACGACATTATTCTATTTTATTTTCTCAAAAAGTTTGAATCTATTTAAATAGCTAAAGGGAGCGGCGAAATTTGCTTGCGCCCTGGGCGGCTAAAACTCACTCTACGCCACTGTGAAAGGAACCTACAGTTGTGGAACCCACACCTGAAGCAATTTTTGTGGATTACTCAAACATTTGATTCTGTGAGGGAATTCAACCTGTAGCTTCAGTTGCGTGCGGCGAGTCACAGCGGACGCACGTTTTTTCTTTTGTGACAAGCTTATTACAACTTGTTTGTGATCTACCCACTTTTTTTTTTTTGTGTAAATCATGGACGAGGTCATTAGACCTCGATCCAACAATACATTATGCAATAATACGAACGAAGAGGAGAGTCAAAGAAGCGGTAGCATGAGTGAGGAGGAAGTTCAGAGAAGTAATAATATAGTGTGTGACTTAGAAAGTTTCAACAGGCATGAGGCAAATTTAAATAGATATATGAGTACTTCAAGACCAGACAAGAGAAATAGAAATGGAAGTGATGAACCAGAAAGTGAAGAAAATAATGATGATGGATTTACAGTAGTGAAGAGAAACAGTAAGAGATTTGCGAAACAAAACACATTTCAACAAGACCTGTATGTGCGACAAAAAAGAACCCGAGACTATGATTCCAGGATGAGTAGTGAAAGTATTGAAGACTTAAGTGAAATTGAGGTTTGTATAACATCTAATGAGGTACTACCCAAACAAATTGGTCTGGCCAAGTTATTGAAAGCCGAAAATATCACAAACATGACACATGTAAAGTACAAGTCTTCATACAAAGCTATATTGAAGTTTGAAACTAAAATAGACGCTCAGAAGGTCCTAGATAATATAAAATTTAAAGAATTGGGATTCCGGTGCCGTTTGACAAATGAAGTTAGCTTAACCTATGGTGTCATCAAATATATAGAGCTGGATGTGAAAGAAGAAGAACTAGCAGAAACATTAACATGTGAAACAGAAATAGTTGCGGTTAGAAGACTTAAACGTATGACAGACACCGCTAAGTGGAGTAACAGTGAAACGGTGCGCTTGTGTTTTAAAGGTGCCATCCTTCCACAATACGTGTTTGGCTATGGCTGTCGTTTTAAAGTGGAGCCTTATACATTTCCTGTTACCCAATGTTCAGTGTGCTGGAGATATGGACATCTAGCTCGTGTCTGTCCTTCCAAAAAGCAAATATGCCCCAAGTGCAGCGGCGAACATGGTAACTGCGAAACTACCAGATTCAGATGCTCAAATTGTAGGGGAGATCACATGTCTTTTAATAAATCATGTCCCATTTTTTTGAAAGAAAAACGGATCCGAATAATAATGTGTAATAAGAACTGCACTTATAAGATTGCGCTATTAGAATATTTGGAAAACCAAAAACGTAACAAAGAATGCACCGACAAACAGGACAACAACGACACAGAACTTCCTTTGGTTGAAACGGTTGTATACAATGATACTTTAAACAGAAATTCCAAAGAAGATGAAATCATAAGTCATGGTTTTGAGGACAGTTGTGAGTCTAGCAGCAGTGTTGAAGAAGGTAATATAAGACATAAGAATAATAGTGGTCAGATAGAAAACAAGAAAAAACGTAAAATGCCAAACACAACATCGCAAGAGCATAAAGAGAAGAGTAGATATTCAGAAATAGTTAAGAGAAACATACAGAGTAAGGGGCCTTCTACATCGAAAACCCAGGAACAAAGCAGAAATGAAAACAAAGAAGAAGAGAACAGAGGAAAAAAGGGGTCCATTATGAAAGACATCTTACTTAAACTAGAGAATATTTTCGTTGCTAGAGTCTGTTTTGAAGAAAAGTTGATGTTAGCCTTAAAATTATTGGTTGAAGTAGTAAAAATTTTTTTTGTCAATACTATAAGTAATGGGAATGCAATTAGGAAAATTATAAATTTCTTCCATGATGGATAGTGTAAGTAATATAAGGTACAGTGAGCCAATAGATAGTGCGGGTCCTGCTGCCCAGCATTTACGTATTGGGCAGTGGAATTCTCAAAGCTTAGAGCCTAAAAAAACAGAATTTGAATTATTGTTAAACCAAGAAAAGATACATGTATGTTTGGTTAGCGAAACATGGCTGAACTGTGATAAAATAGTTAAAATAAACAGCTATAATATCTATAGAGCTGATAGAGATGATGAATATGGTGGAGTAGCCATCACTGCCCACAACTCGATTAGAACAAGATTATACCCAGTTACCTTAAGAAACCCAGGTATCGAGATAATTTGTATCGAAATATTGAACTGTAAATATGTAAAGTACCTAGTGTCAATATACTGTCCACCGTCAGTCAGGGTAACACAATGTGACTGGGATCAGGTATTTACATTATTTACTGAAAAAACTATAATTGCAGGTGATTTTAATGGTCACCATTCAAATTGGTCAAATAAAGTCAACACGAGGGGGATTCATATATATGAAGCTAGTTTGGATAATAATTTTATAGCTATTAATAATGGGGATGCAACGAGGGTTAAATATGTAAGTGGACTTTTACAAGAAAGCGCTCCCGACATCACCTTTGTGTCAACAGATATTGCGGTTCTTTTTAAGTGGGGTGTTACAAGGGAGAACTTGGGCAGTGACCACATGTTTATTAAATTCCATCTAGAATATTCACAAGCTTCAGGTTTCACGAGAACCCGCAACTTCAAACTTGCCAATTGGCAACGTTATCGTGAAGAAAGTCATAATAGCTTTAGAAACAATAATACAGCCGCGATTAAGAATGATGTTCAGTCAATGTATAATTTTTTTATAGAAAAGTTAAATCATGTCGCTGATCAAAGTATACCGTATAAAAAAGTTAGTAGGAATCCTTCTCAAGCATTTGTGCCTAAACCTTATTGGTCTGCAGCCATATCACTCGCTATTGCTAGACGCCGTCTAGCTTTAAAAACGTTCAGGAAAAATGCAACTCCCGCCAACTTAGATATTTTGATTAAAAGTGTAGCAGAAGCAAAAAAACTTATTAGACAAGCCAAATCAAAAAGCTTTAGAGACTTTTGTGGGGGAATTGATGAGACAACAAGCTCTTCTGATATGTGGCGTAAAATGCGGTGGATAAAAGGTGTTAGAAACAACCGAGCTTCTGCTCCTGATGATCAGAAAGAATTGTTGATACGGGCTCTGGCCCCCGATTTCGTGGAACCTCCTTCACCTTTATGCACTTCACAAAACTCACAATTAGAGAGTGATTTTTCTCTTCAGGAGTTCCACATATGTTTAAAAAGTAAAGATACAGCGCCCGGTGAAGATGGTATCACATATTCTATGTTGTATCATCTTTCTACAGAAGGCAAACTATTTCTTCTTAAGATATATAATTTAATATTTAATAATGCCTCTGTTCCGATTCAATGGCGCAATATTCGAATAATTCCAATCCCCAAACTCAACACTGACGTATGTTCTGCACCAAAATTTAGGCCTATTTCACTGATTTCTTGCATCTGTAAAACTTTTCATACAATGTTAAAAATGCGGCTTGAGTGGTTTACAGAAAAAAACAAAATTTTAGGACCTACCACGTCAGGGTTCCGTAGGTGTCAATCAAGTGTAGACTGCATAGCCAGATTAGTTTTACAAATTCAGGCCGGTTTTGTCAAAAATATACCAACAATGGCTTGCTTTCTCGACATAGATAATGCATATAATAATGTGCTAGTGAATCAACTTATTATCATGTTGGATGACTTAAAGGTTGGGGCTAAAATATGCAATTACTTGTTACACTTTTTGAAATTGAGATGCCTTAAAATTATGGGAGATGATGAAAGTAATAGACTAATTAGATGGACGAGTATAGGATTGGCTCAAGGAGATCCTCTTTCTCCTCTACTGTTTAACATTGCAACATATAATATTAGTAGATCAAATTTTGGAAATGTTAAAAACCTACAGTATGCTGATGATTTTGTTTTTTATGTGCAAAACAAGAATATTCAAACGAGTGTGTTGGATATACAAAATAGTGTGTTAAAGGTATCCTCCTTATTAGGACAGATTGGATTGGACATCTCATTTTCAAAAACCCAAATATGTTTATTTAGTAGAGGGCGACGAAGAGATCAAGTAAATGTAAATGTCAATGGTACAGTGATACCAACTGCAGATTGTGTAAGGTATTTAGGTATTTGGATGGATAGGTCTTTAAAGTGGAATAGGCATATAAAAGAAATTCACACAAAAACATCTAAATTATTAAACATTTTGAAGATTTTGGCAGGTGCCTCATGGGGGGTTCACCCCAAACATCTTCGAAGAGTGTATATCTCGCTAATTAGAAGTAGGATAGATTATTCAAGTTTTATGTATGACAATGCAGCAAAGACTCATTTATTAAAATTAGATAAGATTCAAAATTCAGCATTACGAACAATAGGAGGCTTTATTAAAACCACACCCATCCATGTAATGGAGTCCGAGATCTGCTTGCCTCCATTGCATTTACGACGAAAATACCTAGCCACGAAATATTGTCTCAAATCTCAGTCGTTTGATAACAATGTAACTATCAATATTCTTAATAGTTTGGCAAATGATACTACACATAGATATTGGCTCAATAAAAAAGTACCATTATTAATGACAGTATATATGAATACCAGAGAGGATATTGTTTCAGCCAGTAATCCTTTGGAAATGTTTAGCTTAGATACCTGGGTTTCTAATATAAACATAGGTGATGTAGTTAAGGCTCAGCTCGATAACATATCTCAAGCTAAACAAAATTATGATATCAACACTTTGAAGTGTTCTGTTTTAGAGGAACTACAGGATAAATATAAGGGTTATTTGCATCTTTATACGGATGGATCAAAGAAGGATAGTGTTCTTGGTGCTGCCTACTTTGATCCCAAAAACAAAAGTAGTGGGCAATTTAAAATTTGTAACAGTTATATTGGTATAATGACAGCTGAACTTGTTGCAATATCGGAAGCCCTAACATATGTACAAACTAAAGGTGTTGGAGAAATTTGTTATCTTTGTGGACAGTAAAAGTGCTCTACAGCATATAGCTCGATGCGCCTCTGGCCGCAGAGGGGTCTTGATAGCTTATGCTATATTGAACCAAATTCTCCATTTCACCACTAATCATGTTACACCGATATTGCAATGGGTTCCTTCACATATTGGTTTGTCAGGGAATGAGGAGGCGGATCGTCTGGCAAAGGCGTCTCTGATGTTAGGCACAGACATTGATATCACACCATATTATTCCGAAATTTTGATAAAATATAAATTAGGCTATCACGATAATTGGCACGAGTACTTTAATGTAAGATCACGTGATAAAGGTGTGTGGTATAAGACTATACAGAGCGAGCCGCCTCACATTCCTTGGTTCACCAATACAAACATAAATAGAAAACTTGTGGTAATGGCACATAGACTGCGTTCTGGACATGTTCCACTCAACAAGTTTAGATATCTTATGGGCTTAAGTACCAGTCCAAACTGTGAAAATTGTGGTTCAATCGAAGATGTATATCACTTGTTGGTGGAATGTGTCAGGACAAGAATTGTTCGTGAGGCTTTGAAGAGAGAACTGGACATAAACCTTATGGATGTTGGTGTATTCCAAAGCATTCTATCTGAGCCTCATTCCTATGCTGCCTTTTTATTGTTAAATAGCCTGTTGGAGTAACACTAAAATAGGGTACGATGGGGCTGACATGGTCCCCGGAGACCAAAAGCCCCCAAAAAAATTGTAGAATTAAAAAAAAAAAAAAAAAAAAAAAACCTGTAGTTTCTTGTTTCACATCACACTATAGATGCTGTCATAATAAAGGATCATTATAAACTTACACTGTTCTTCTTTTAAATTATAATAGTCTCTATCTATAATGATGTCCCCATCAATAACACTAAAAACTAACTCAAACGAGTTCATAACTTCTATATTTCGGCCTTTCTGTTTGCCAATCAAAGCTCCGATGACTGCAACAATGACATAATATGTGTTTAATAAGTTGAAGAAAGTCAAATAAATTAAATAGAACAATACAAAACATATAATATCCACAAATTGTTAATAAAACCAACACATCCTATGAATGTGGTATGTAAAACACATTCCAAAGAGAACAAAATATTTTCAATGCAAAAATTCCATTAAATTTATTGGTATTTAGGGTCTACTTTGAGTGAATTCACAATGGAACAATTAATAATAAGATGTAGATGTTAAAAATAAATTGAACAATTGCAATTCTGGTAACCACAGCATTGTTACAGTTGTCATATCATGGAACACATGTATGAAAATAAAAAATATATATTAAAATGTACTCAAATTGGTTTTACCGACCACTCCTTTTGTAAAGCCTTAATCTTCATCATTCATTTGATGAATTCAACAACGTAGGACATTGAGTAGCATTATAAATTGTAACAGATGAAAACTTAGAATTTTTTTAAGATTCAAGATCAATATGTAGAACTTTCTTTAACTAGGGAAGATATAAGTATTAACACTACTAAGTATGTTTATCTTTAGCATACAACATACAAAAACAAATTAATGAATAATATGTAGTACCAGTTTGCGGAGATCCTTCTTGTGCTCTTAGACGTGTCCAATGCTCAGAGACGTTCATAATAACTAACGGGTGGAGAGACACTGTCACAGAGCCGGAGGTCGCTGTGGTCACTACCACACTCTTGGTACCACCAGGCGTAGGTGGCGCAGGGGACGTAGGGTTAGGAGGGTCTACTGCCGGTCCAGCTGAAGCACTCTCCACTTCCACCTCCATCTCAAAATCAATTCTGTCAGCACTTGACATATTCCTCTATTTGTTAAAAGTTAATTCTTTCACCCAGAATATATAACTTAACCATTTGCTTATTTAAAAAACAGCCACTATTTTCGGCAGATAGATTCATAGATAATACACTATATATAACGATAGATTCCTTAAATTGCCTGAGATCACAAAAAAAGTAACATTGACAACTGACAATTAAAATGACAATATGTGACCAGTTTTTCCAACTTTTTTGTAATAGGCAACTGTTGGAACCAGTGATCAAATAATCTTAGATAGGACTTGGCGAAGAGACTGAGAAATAAAAGCCTGAATCATTTATTTAACGTGAACAAAAGTTTAAATTCTCAAATAGGGGACATATTTTAACCACTAGCTAACACCAAACCACCACTTTTAGTGTAAAATCCACTAGATTGGCAACATGGCAACAAGATGTATTATTATTTATTCTGTGATACATTGTTATATTTGATTTGATATATCGATACTATTTATTAAGTATTGAAATCTTATATAAACCGTTAATTAGATATATATGCCATTAAATGTCGATCAATTTTTTTATTCATATAAACGGTCATCCAACCGGCAAACCCATATATTGAATTTTTTCCTCGATACATCAAAATCGATTTTGGTACGTTTTTTAAATTATCTAAACAATAAAAAATTATACTTTTTTGCACTTTCAATAAGCTTAAGTAGTATAATGATGTTGCGGTCGCAAGAATATTTATCTCCCATGTGAATCAAATTGTTATTGCGTATACTAGAATAAATGGTGTTGTTGGAATCCGGTCGCTCGGTTCATCCGTGATCCGCTAATTGATATCCCATATCGCTTTAACTACAACACTAGCACTCAAGTCTGACTCAAGTGATTGGGATTACAGTTCTTGTTTGTTTTTGGTTATTTTCCAAAAATGACCAAAATATTACATGACCATAGAAATAGTTATCATTAAAGTCCGATACAAGTTATTATATATAAATGAAATTACGTCTTGGACTACAAAATCAAGCCACTGTTTATCGTCACATCGAAGCATCATCGTGTTCAACGGGTCGATTCAGTGTCCGCAGGTCAGCAGAAAACTCCCTATATAATTGTTAGTAACCATGGCATCGACGGCAGTCAAAACCTTGGGCGGTATAGCCAAGGACATATCTCCTCTATACTATAGAATATTATCGAAGTTTCCGCAAAACTTCACCTTTTGTTTCGCGTATGGGTCTGCTGTAAAACCACAAATGGGAAACCAAAACAAACATAATATGATCGATCTTATATATTGCGTTGACAACTCGCACAGATGGCACGGAGCTAACATTGAAAAGAACCCTTCACACTATTCAGCTCTACGCTTCCTGGGCAAGGGATTTGTTGCAAGATTTCAGGAAAATTGGGGTGCTAAAGTGTACTTCAACACCCTAGTTGAGATGAAAGAAGAAGACGTAACAATCAAGTATGGTGTTGTCTCACAAAAGGACTTAATTGCTGATCTGCTTGACTGGGACAATCTATACCTTTCTGGCCGCCTACACAAACCTGTTGAGATTATAAAAAACACCAATAGTTCTCAGTTACAAAATGCTCTTCAATCCAATCTACGTTCAGCAGTTCATACAGCATTGCTAGTTTTACCCGAGTCATTTTCTGAGTATGACTTCTACTTTGCCATATCTAACTTGAGTTATGCAGGTGATTTCAGGATGACTTTTGGAGAGAACAAAAACAAAGTAAAAAATATAGTGCAACCTCAATTGTTGAGTTTTCGAGAACTATATAGACCTATCTTGCAGCAATTCCATGCCTATGTAGACTTTTCAACAGGAGACACTCAGTGCCATCAAGATTTACACCCTGAAACTAAGCTACATCACTTGATGCAGTTGCCAATGGTGCCACAACAAAGAATTGTGAAGTTTTGGAACCATGGTGGTCCTCAGCAAGACATGGAGGATGTGCTCCGGGCTGTTGCTTATGACATAGATTGTACAGTAATATTGAGACAAATTCTAAAAGACATTGTTTGGCAGTCAAGCGTTAGGCAATCTTTGAAAGGCATTTTAACAGCTGGGTTTTTGAAATCAGTCCGTTATAGTGCTAAAAAAATAGCCAAAATGTTTTGAGCTGATTTAGATAAGTACAAAATGTAAATAGAATAAACATAGTATTAAGTAAAAAATGTTTTTATTTCTTGTTTATTTTATATACCTTACTTTTTTAGGTACTAAAATGCTATCGGATGACTCAAGCAGTGATTCAGAGACAGGTCGATTCAAATGTAAATCAAAACCAGAGGAAGATAAGAAATCCGAGCAAAAACACGACTCTCGATCATCAGGGCGTAATAGACGCTCTGAAAATGAGAGATTTCATAGGGCATTCGATAGGCGCAGAGATGACAGAGATCATTCTGATAGAGGTAGAGACAAATTCAGACATTCTAGATATTCTCCAGTAAATAGGCGACGGCGTTCTAGAGAAGGTAGTCCTGTTAAGAGGTCTCATGAAAGAAGACATTCTCAAGATAGGAGCCTTAGCAGGCGATCACATGAAAGACGCAGAGTTGACAGAGATTCTGCATCGAAATCTAAAATTCGGGATCATAGAAGCAGTAGTAAGGACAGACACAGACATTCTAGATCTAGGTCCCATTTAAAAACTGTTGATCACAAAAAAGATGCAAAAGAGGAATTAAAACGTAATAGTCGAGAGGTCACGCCGAATAAGTTCAATAGAAAGGCAAGAGAAAGTATATCCTTATCCCCTGAACCTAAGAGTAAGAGATCTGAAATTTTTAAGCCTTCTGCACCGTTGAAAAGAAAAAGTGACAGTCCTGTTATAATTGTTGATGAAGCTCAGGCAAGTAGTGACTCTGAAGAAGTGCAACCTGGTTCATACTATAATATGATACCTGCAGTTGTAAAAGATAAATCTGATGAATCTAGTGAGATTGATTCCTCTGATGATGAAAAACTTAGAGCCAAGCTTTTAAACTTAGAAAAAAAACTTAGCAAAACTAAGAAAAAGAAGCATAGAAAAAAACATAAAAGGAAAAATTCTAAGTCCAAAGAAAGAGAAAATGATGGCTCACTTTCTGTAGAAGTAAGCAGTACAACAGATATTAAGGAAAAAATCCTGGAGAGTCCCAAAACAGAGCCAGTACCTGAGGTTACATCTACTCAAAAAACAGCAAGTAAAGAAAGTAGTGAAGAGGGCGAGATTCTGAGTGATGATGACTTCCAAAAAGAAGCAGAAATAGATGCTTCAGATCTAAGACACAAATTGAAGCGATCTCGGCTCGCTGGCTCAGACGACAAAATGGATGTGTGTGGTCCAGCGCTACCGCCGCACTTACAAGGGCGCTTTGAAAAACATAATTCACTAGATATGGAAGGCCCAGCTTTGCCGCCGCGTCTTCAAAGTGGACCAAGAAATATTGGTAAGAGTATTATTTTGTGATATAAATTGTTACTCAACAACTGTTTTACTAAATTAAATAATTAATAATAACTAAATATAATAATTAAATCAATACAAACAGGTCCATCCATCCCTGATGACATGCGAAAAATTTTGGCAGAAAAGGAGCATGATACCATCAAGTACGAATCATCTGACGATGACCATAATATGGGTCCTTTACCAGAAGGTGCTGAGGGAAAATGGTCCGATGCACATAAACGTCTTGAACAGAGAGCCATGGCTATGAAAATAAGACAACTTGAAGGCCGCGGTGTGCAAGGCTCTGAAGTAAAATCCAGAGAAAAGTGGATGTTAGAATTGCCTGAAGCAAAAGCTAAATATTTGGGACTAGAAGCTCGCACTTTTAGAGCAAAAGAAGGGCCTGATATGTCAGATAGGTATCACTAATATACTCATTATACATATACCAACACAAGTTGTGAGCAGAAACTACACCTGTGCAATAGTTCATTTATAAATTTATTCCCTGGAATGAATGGACGTGTGGGACCAAAGTTTCAAGCAATTGCTTCAATAGTGTCTGCATGTAGTCTATTGGACTTTCACGTGCCATTCAGTTACAATACACTTTCGTGCAATTTTAGATCTGTGCTTACGACTCGTGCCGGTAGTTAGACCTGTTGACATAATCTTTTCAAGTCATTAACTTTGAAACTTTTTTCTTAGGTCAAGCTGGACAGATACTCCTAAAGATAAAGCCAAAAAGGCAGCAGGTCAAGTGAACGAAGATCCTGAGGTAGTTATGAAACGAGAGGCGAAAGCGCGTCAAATTGCTCACAGAGATAATGAACAAGAAGAGGCTGTTAAGTACGTAATTTGTACACTGTAATATTGAATCGATATGCCTTTTGTTTCTGTCTTCTGCCAGAAGCGCGTTTCTAGCGCAACGAAAAAGTAGCCGGCTGCGAAACGAGAGGCCGTGGGTTCGAATCCCGCACCCAGACTAATTTTTTTGTAGTTCACAAATGTTTGTGTCGAGTTTGGCTGTTGTGGCTGTTGCGGGTCTCGCAGTTTCTGATACCCACAATGCATGTTCACCTAATGTGGGGTCTGCACTATGTGCGTTACTATTGTGTACTATGTGCACTATTTTGCATGATGAGAACTTTGTAAAAGCCGAAAAAGATAAAATAACTAAATTTTAATATCTAGCTAGATTTGGCACACGAGATTACCGACATAAGGAAGTGGACTCGCCAAGCATTGTCCCGATAGTCGTGATTGTTAATGAGTTGATACCAAGGAGCCTCAACGAACACCTCCAGACGTTATCAATTGTTCCTTGGGTCAAGAGCCATATTCAGAAGTCAGTGTTATTTGACACGGCACGCATTGTGAGGAAGTTCTTCACTCCGGGGTCCTCTCCGCCGGTGTCTTGGGTCCTAGGCCTCGCCATGATTTTTAAATAGTTATTTATAAGATTTAATATAAAAAAATGTAAAACAAAAACCTTTTGAAATAAAGAGTAGTGTACATACGTAGTCACTTTACACATGGGTATATTTTTGAAGTGAAACTTCTTTATCGGCGTTAGAAAAATAAAATCGTCACATTTTTCCGTTACGCGGCACGCGTCTCATTTTTGACTTTGACTGGATTTTGACCAGACTTTGACTGGACTTGACCGGACTTTGACTGGATTTTGACCAGGCTTCGACCGGACTTTGACCGGACTTAACAGGACTTTGACCGGGCTTTGACCGGACTTTAACCGGACTTCAACCGGACTTCGACCGGACTTTGACTTGACTTTGATCGGACTTTGACCGGACTTTGACCTGGCTTTGACCGGGCTTTGACGCACACATACTGTATGTGGATCAGTACACGCACCCATTTTTTTTATTTAGTTGACTTCAGGACCATCTGAGATGCAAGATTGGCCCCTCCTTAGTATGCGTACCACCATACACTACGGAGATACACCCTTTATCTATACTAGTCTATACAACGGTTGTTTTCATGCAACTTCGATTTCCACACGAACTGTATCGGACACAAGTCGGAAAATAAAAGTGAACATACATATTGAACTACAAAATTAACTACACACTAATTTACTACAATGTATTACATAATAATATACCATATAAATATATATAATAATTTATTTATAATAATTTACGTTAATTATAACGTTGAAGTTTGTTTAATAGTAAACCCTTAATTTTGTTATAGAAAACATAAAAAGAAACACAAGAGAGAAGAAAGTTTGCTCGAACTGCATCAGAAAAAACAAAAAAAGAAAAAGAAGGTAACACATCTACAACGAAATCATTTAATTTTACGAAATATTTATAGTATTACTTACTATTGTTAGTTAGCGACATTGAGGAGAACCGTAGGTTTTCCGACAAACAGGCATCTAGTCTGCACTAAAGCGTATGCACCATGCATTTACGGTAAAATAATACGACCATATAAAGTAGGTATGTAGGTACCGTAAAGTGGTGTTCTGCGAAATGTATTGCATTGTCACTTGTAATTATTTATTTTGTTGAGGTGGGATCCTATTTTAAGAATTAAGCTATGTAAATATAGGTTTGCTTATAGTTCTGATAATGAATGCTCGAACCGAGCGAGCAAAGCAAGCGTGCTGCGGCAACGGTGGACAGCCGGCGGCGAGCCCGAGCGCCAAAGTCAAACTTTTATTTAATTCAGATTATTTTAATTTTAAACGGTTGTATTTTATTACCGTGACAGTAATACACTTCCGTAATATCCTAGACAACGAACCAACCCACTAATTAAATTAACATCATATTTAATCATTTTATTTCTTTTACGTTACAGAAGGAAGAAAACGAGGATGGTAAAAAGGAACGTCGCCCTTTCAACCGAGAAGTGGATATGCAAGTTAACCGTTTTGACGAAGCACAAAAGAAATCGATTATTAAAAAGGCCCAAAACTTAGACGGAAGATTCTCGAGTGGTGAAGCTAAATTTTTGTGAGAATAATGTCACTTAATATAAGAACACTTCGGAATGAAATAGTGCACCCCATGTGTGATCAAAGCAATAAAATACACTTTTAAAATAATAGCAAATGAACTGTTCCGAATTTGCCTTGTAACGCGTCTTAATTTCATTGTATATTATATAACTTACAATAAGTAGGTAAAATAAATTTTAGTGATAGAACGGCGTATGGGATGGGATTAAGTTTATATTTTGAGTTCGACAGTTAGCTAGATAATACTGTTGTTTAGCAAATAAGTCGTTACAAATACTTATACCAGAATTGGACTGTTACGCGTTAAACAAGATCAGTAACTATTTTATACAGGTTTTATGGAAATAATGTACAAATATAATACATAAAATTTTAGTTGTAATAGGGTTGTTTTATTTATTTTTACAGTTCGCAGACCTTATAATTTAAACATCGTAATAATTTTAACACTGGTCAAGGCAAATATATTGCAATATTTGCATCTTCACACTTAAATATAGGTAAATTGCAAGCAATATCTGTACGCAAGTATTTTTAAATAGTACATAGTTCTATTACAAAGTCCTCATAAAATATTTGTTACATGACTGTTTTAGCATCTACATTATCTGCAATAATAGGTTCGGGGACAGAAGCACATTTCTTTACTATATTGTTCTCGCAGCATAACGGCACCTCGGCGGTCATGTCGGCATACTGCCATGGTTTGTCGCACACTTTATAGAACGCAGACAGCTGTAAGGAAATATTGCATCATTCAATACAAAATATTTGTCCTTTCAAAGGATATTTAAAGATATCAATAGAGTCTTACAAACACATTTAAACCTAGTTTTTGTTCGCGGTTGCGCCTTCGTGAATAGCTTTTTTCGATATAATTAGGAATCTATGCTCTAAACTATATCAATATGGCAAATTTCATCCAAATTCGTTTAGCCGTTAAGGCGTGACAAACACCCAAACATCCACATTATCTTCAAAGATTTTTTTTCGAGGATTATCAAATTATTAGTTATACGGGTTGTATTTTTGAGATGACCAAATCCGACATTATGAGAAATACTAAGGAGTACCTACTGAGAAAGATTTATTAGAAATCAAAAATGGCATATTTGTTTTAATACACCAATTAGCCAGGAAATCAGATTGATTTTATAAAAATATGACGCTTGTATTTATAATACCAATAGATTTTGATACTAATAGAAATACTTGCAAAGAAATGTATTATTGAAAATGAAACGAAATGCCTTATTTCAATAATTTCATTTTTGATCCTCTGTCTTCTTACATGTTCTAATTCCCGCTAGGCCATCGTTGTTTTCGATTTTTTTTCTCCTAATTACATCAAATTATTAATTTATCGATACCATTATCCTATTTCCCATTTACTACAAATTTCAGTAGTACCTTTAATTCGTTGGCGTCTTTAAGTCTATTGCACAATATTTCTGGTCCCTTTGCTTTTGTAGCGGTGGCTAACGCGTTGCACAAAAGTTTGCAAGAGTTTTCGCCTTCTTGGTCGCACTTGACTACCAGACTCGGTGTTTGGGACAGCAGTGGTGGGGTACCCGCTTCAGGAGTGGGTGTCGAGAAGCCTCCACATGAGCAGTTGCCTTTGGGACCATCGTCCGATGTTGTGGTACTGTAATAAATATGTGAAGTATTTTTCCATCACTTAGGTAGGGATAGAGTGTGTCAGATTTAAACATATGGTCCTGGGTTCGACATGCAGGTAGAACTATTCTTTGTGTGAATTTGATGTTCCAAACATTCGATTTTCTCTAGATTGGTTTTATGCTTGCCTCAGCGACCAGTTAACCTACTATACATGTTATGAAACATAGCATAAGCTAGCGCCTGTGGCAGACAAGTAACTAATACCTACACTAGTCCCATTATGAAATAGGTAGCAGCCCCATCGCCACATCTAGCAGTTTCAATCCCAGGTAACTAATGTGTGATTTTTCAAATCAAACAAAAACACCTACTGTTATTGATTAGTCCTAGGATTTGAACCTATGACCGCACCGGTTTCTGAGTCTAAGTACATTGCCATTATGGCGTTATAATAATATCAAATTATAATACATTCAGCAGAAATATAAAATAAAGAAAATACGCCTGCGATATACTAGAGAGAAAATTAAAATTAGGTAGATACAAAAAAAAAGGTATAATTATACAATATATATTTATCGACAGTCTTCTTGGCGCAATGGACGAGTAGCCAGCTCAAAAACGAGAGGCTACGGGTTTGATTCCCGCACCGAGACAAATGTTTGTGTGTTCCACATACATTTCTTTGGTCTGGCTGTTGTGGGACCGTAAGTCCCTCGTAGTTCCTGATATTCATAATATACAGGTTTAACCTATTGAGGGGTCAAAACCATGTGTGTGACTGTTGGGTGTATTTATTTAATTTTTACACATACCTTATTTCTTCTGTTAATACAAACGTTAAACCAAATAGCAAGCCTATGCAAATATCCCACAAAAATACTTTTGAAGAAGACATTTTAAGTCGATAAAAGCCGATGCCACTATACCGATGGACACTGTGGATGGACAACAAGAAGTAAGCGTATATATACAAAGAGGTACCTATATGGTAGCGATCGTAAGATTGTGTGCAGTAACCACAAATTCCGTACAACAGGAGAATATATAAATGTTTGTTTAACTAGATTTTGCTCAGTGCTCCGCCTTTAGGAGACATTTAGCCTGTAGCAGCGGGTAAGATAGGCAGCTCCTTATTGGTGAAAGAATTGGAATAAAATCAGTAATTCCAGGGATTATCCCTACAAACACGAAATTTACGTCAATATTGAAGATTGAAAAAATTTATTTAAACTCAACGCATTAAAGTGCTGAACCGAAGCTAATTTTTAGACTGGGGCGAGATCAAAATATGCCACCCCTTCTCCTAAGGTTTTGATAAGTAGTTAGTTTAGGTAGGTATATGTAAAGCCCTAAATCAGAGAATGGGCATGCAGAGGCGCCTCTGCTTTGGGTCGGCGCCTGAAGCACTCACTCCGGGAGCCATAGTAAGGCCGGCCCTGATTACAATTCCCTTACATACAACTATCGAAGTAAGATATCGACACTTACATAATGCACTTCCTCGCTTTAGAATTAGTTTATATGGCGCACGTTTGACAAAAGAAATTAGAGAAGCTTCCAGGAAATATGTTGGTTAAGTGTTCAAATTTAAGCTAGGATGAGTAGGCACATCCAACTTAATTAAGACTTCCGATACCGAGAATACATGGTCACATTCAAATATAGATATATCCTCAAACATTTATACAAGGTGTAAAAAAATTATAAGGTAAAGTGAATACATAATTCTCTCCATTGACGTGACCAAGTGACTAAGATCACTCTGAAGGCACTCGCTTCACCCGCCATTTACACCTCCTGTCACCCTTTATCTTTTGGAAACAATAGCTTTTACGCTGCTCTTAAGTAACTTCAAAGCGGCCAAAAAGATTGACGTGATCTGTATCTAGGTATCTGTTATCCATGAAAAACTGGTCATATGATGGCATGGACGCTTTGTTTTGATATAAGAGGACGGATTGTTATCATTACATGCTGGTACAATAAGCTGTTAACTGGCCGGAATGGCGTAGGTAACTCTATTCGACACCGTTAGCGGATGTGACAATCCGTTTTAAATAGCCATTGTTTCAGTCAGGTTCGTAAAAAAAATCTTAAGTAGTTCGAGATTTTATGTTAAAATTGTCTACTTCTTTAATTAGCTACATTTCACGAATATCCAATGGAATGATAGGGAGGGTGACCACCGCGTACCTATCGATACCAAGTATATGTTACTACCTGTTATTTGGTTGGTGTTAGATAGGTGCTAAAATGTGGCACGCTTGGTTTCATTCTGATTAATTCAGAATTGCGCCTTGTACTGTGGTAGGTAGCTACTTAGATAATTAAGGTAGGTTGTAGGTACACACCTACTGGGAACATAATGTGACAACCCTTTGTGCTCCAAGCCGTCCTCACAAAACACTAAACACTTCTTCCGCCAGACCCTACAAAGTGTAAAAGTAGATTAATATGTCCTACAACAAAACAAAAAACATCTCTCGCCAGACGCCAATTTAATGTCATCAGTTCACTACTTTACAAGAATGTAATAAGCACATCCAAATATCCAATTCTCATAATCAAACACGAACTATATAGACCGGTGATTATCCGGTTGAAAATGGTAAAAATAGAAACAAATTTATAGTAGAATCAAACCCATTGTAAAAGGAAGAGAATACAACAAAATTGATAGGAAAAATAAATTAACGGCGATCTGAGGTCGGGAAGTGGGAAGGGGGGGGCTTTTAAGGGTAAAAAACGGTTTATCTCGATTTCCGGAAAAACTACAAGTCCTATGGAAAAAAGTTAAATCGCAAAGTTGTAGGTAATAAAAAGATCTACAACTTTTGTATACACACTTTCTTCACATAACCTCAAAATATATGTGAAAAATTCAAATAACCAAGTTTTTTGTTTTTATTTTTATCTATTATAATAAATCATTTTTTTTCACGAAATTTGGTGAAAACTTACCTTTTTGTATCCCAAATACACTGTAATTTTTTTGATTTAATATATTTATTTTTGCACCTTATTTTGACTTAATATCGAAAAAGCAGCCTAATTTTCAAACGAAAATTCTCACGTCAAAATATGAGCTTTTTTAAAAAAGTCTGTTGGCTTCTTGTTCATTGAATTCTCTAGTTCTGATGGTGTAAAAAAATATATACATTACTATGGTAAATGTGCTCAGAAAATGTAAAGTTATAAGTTAATATTTAATAAGACATATCTACAATATTTTGAGAAAGTTTTAGAATCTTCTTTAAATTATATGCGTAGATATAATTTATTGTTATTTTAATATAACTTATATACCTGAGTGATCTACGGAAAATATTAGCCCATCATAAAGAAGTGGGGAAGGGGCTAGGTGGTATGGGCCTTACTACCTGTTATTTAGTAGTTCGTTTCTTTGCATTTTCTGAGCACATTTACCATAGTAATGTATATATATATTTTTACACCATCAGAAAGTAGAGAATTCAATGAACAAGAAACCAACAGACTTTTTTAAAAAAGCTCATATTTTGACGTGAGAATTTTCGTTTGAAAATTAGGCTGCTTTTTCGATATTAAGTCAAAATAAGGTGCAAAAATAAATATTTTAAATCAAAAAAATTACAGTGTATTTGGGATACAAAAAGGTAAGTTTTCACCAAATTTCGTGAAAAAAAATGATTTATTATAATAGATAAAAATAAAAACAAAAAACTTGGTTATTTGAATTTTTCACATATATTTTGAGGTTATGTGAAGAAAGTGTGTATACAAAAGTTGTAGATCTTTTTATTACCTACAACTTTGCGATTTAACTTTTTTCCATAGGACTTGTAGTTTTTCCGGAAATCGAGATAAACCGTTTTTTACCCTTAAAAGCCCCCCCCTTCCCACTTCCCGACCTCAGATCGCCGTTAATTTATTTTTCCTATCAATTTTGTTGTATTCTCTTCCTTTTACAATGGGTTTGATTCTACTATAATTTATTTATGTTTCAAATTGGAAAATCACCGGTCTAATACAAGTAATGAATTTAATAAATACATACACACACGCATACTCACACTCAACACTCACACACTCGCGCAAACGCACACGTACACACTCGCGCTCACATGCACACACGCATCCACGCACACACTCTCTCTCTCCCACAACACACAAAATATGATGACGAAATACCCTGCTTAGAACTCCAGCCCCGGATCTCAAATTTTTAGGCGGGACAAAAACGAAAAAAATGCCGCCCATGCCAACTTATATTTATTTTTACCTTTATCATCTGTATAATTTCAGCTATCAGATGTCCACTAATTGATTCGATTGATTCGCATTTGGATATGGGCCTTGAGCATAGGAGTGAAATTTCTGTTCTTATACTATTATTTATTCTGTGGTCAAAGTTAAGTAAATGAGTTGTTCATTCTCTGTCTGTAAAGTGTGAATTTGGCCGCCCTCCGAATTTGCTGCCCGGGGCATAGGCCCCGGCTTGCCCCCCTAGATCCGGGGCTGTAGAACTCTGTGTTGGAAGCTCGAGTATAATATCAACGGTAATCCACTAGAACTATTAAAAAACTTCTTCAATCAAAAATTGATTCATAGCCGCCATCAATGATCAACAATGAAGTTAAAACAGAACGTCGTAACAAAAAAGAGCTCGGATTAAAGTTGTCCAGAATATCAGCGTCTAGGGATACCAATTCCGTCACCTGGTGGATAACGTGTTTTTGGACTGGTTAAACTAAATCAACTGAAAATGACCACACCGCGTAGACTGCCGACCTGGCGGAATACTATGCGCGCCTATTTAACTAGTACGGCACGGCGAAATAAAACGGCTATATTGATTTTGAATAGAGTTAAAAACAAATACGACCACGATCACGACCAGACAAACTCATTAATTAATCAGACATATTTTCAATGACAAAAATAAAGAAACCTTCTTTGTAATCAAATATTTATTGAAATGTCGAATGTAGATAAATTAACATATTGCCAGTCTTTAAGGCCACGGTCTCGAACTCAGCGGGTGCGGCGCGGGTGCGGCGGCGGCGCGGGCGCGGCGGACACCCGTTCTCGAAGTCAGCGGGCAGATCGCGCGGCGCTAGAGCGGCGTAGTGTTGTGCTATGAGAAATTAGTGTTCGCGAACGAAATGTCTAAACAGCGACGACAATATCTTTTTGATACAAATTTATTCGTAACCTAAGATGTGAATTTCTACAACCAGGCAAGGAAACAAAAAGGCGAGTTTCATCGGAATTATGAAAAACAGAGACAATATCCCTATAAATTCTATGACTATACCCGAATGAGTGTACACAATTCTGTACCTAGATAAGTTATATAGGAGCGCCGAAGATTTTTAAAAAGAATACAGATCTTCGCAATGAAGCTTTATTATTTATACTCTATACTTATTTACCATTGGTATTCAGTTCTAGGATTTCTGATCAAAACAAGCGCACCTGCGAAACACGTGTTCGGGTCATTTATTGTAAATATGTTTTTGAATGAACTTTAATCACAACAAGAACATCTGCAAAAATATTAGTCAACAAGTTTTTATTACTTCACAAACAGGTGGAGGATGCATAACTATCTATGCATTAATTTAATTATTTTACAACAGTTGAGTTCCCAGACATCGTAATTTTTATGGATTACTTTTTATTGGACCCACTAATCAGGCTTAATTATTTATTTACGTAGACATGAACAAAACAATAATTACTTTATTGACAATAAAACTTTTTTATATTCATTTACCTCCAATATTCAGTTCGTTTTTTATTTCTTCCCATAACTTGTTAATTACCCTCCTAAAAAAATTTCTATCTTTGCTGTTCCATATTGGTGTCCTATCAAAAATCAATGAAATCATTTGCTCCATCACGTCGGCGGGCATTTTTGATAATGCACAACACTACGTCAATGCAGATGCGCGGGCGCCGCTCGAATAACGAGCGCCGCTCGTACGTCGCTCAACGCGCCCGCGCCGCGCCGCGGCTTTCGAGACCGGTGGGTCGACCGCCTATCTGTCTAGCTTTGAGCATTGTTATAGTTTATGACGTCACACGGCCATTTCGCACCGCCGATGGAGCTGTCTAGCTTTCAAAGCTATAAGCAATCGTGAAAGCAATGACCGAATGATTTATCCATACATTTGACAGTAAATTGCGACCGCCTAACTTTTCAAAATGGCGGCTATAGCTGTCAGTAAAGCAATCGCAAATGTCATCAAAGCAGTAACAACTGTCTTACGGTTTTGTATACGATCCAATTATATTTTATATTTTTTGCTTTTAATATAGTTAAAATCATTGATATTTATAAGTACTTGTGTTTACCGAGTTTATCTAAGTTGTGTGTACTGCATGTGGTGTTTTTTTCTTGTGTTTTAAGTGAAAAATGGCGCGAATTCTGTTGCTGGCGGAAGCTGAGGAAGAAATGATGAAGAAGATGCTTATACTCCGGAGGAGGCAACTACGGGACGAGAGCCAACCAATGCTTCTGCCAGAGCGAACATTCATCAACACGTTTCGTCTTAGTAAGGCGAATTTCTTGACTCTTTGCGAGGACTTAGCACCTTTACTGAGTCCCTCGCAAAGATTGACAGCTATAAAGCCAGAGATTAAGGTATATCGCATTTTTTTAAACCAATAAAGTATAACAACCACGACCTACAATATTATTCAATGCCTTTGCACTTTTCTTGCAGATCCTGGCTTCATTGCAATATTATGCAAGTGGGTCGTACCAAAAAAGCGTTGGGAACGATTTTAATCTCGGCCTTTCACAGACATCTGTATCTGATTGTCTAGAGGAAGTCACTGCAGCACTGAACCATCCCCAGATTATTAGGAAATACATCCACTTTCCAAACACGGCTGATGAACGCAACGCTGTCGCCAGGAGGTATTGTTTTTGTATAGTACTGTGCTCTTATCTTAATTGGTGATAAAAAAAAAGTAACCTAGAGTGTTGTTGCAGATTCAATGACCAATTCGGATTTCCTGGTGTTTTAGGGTGCATTGATGGCACTCATATAGCCATAATACGACCGAAAGAATATGAGGAAGCATACTTCAACAGAAAGATGTACCACTCCCTAAATGCTATGATGGTATTTCAACCAAATGTTTATTGTATGACATAAATAGATTTATCTATTCTTGATAAAAAAAAAATATTTTTCATGTTTTCAGATATGTGATGCAGATTTACACATACTGCATGTGGATGCATCATTTGGGGGTGCAAGCCATGATTCCCACATATGGAATCTTAGTTCTGTGAAAACAGGAATGGAGAGGCTCCATGAGATGGGACAACCCTTTTGGTTCTTAGGTAAGTGTGTACATCAAGCAGGCTATCACAAATACAATAAAGCACCAATTTAATCTATTATCTATCTTAAACTTCTTTCTTACCAATATCTTATTAGGTAGTGTGGGTGCAGCATGTCTTTCTCTTCTGCACAACCAATCATAAACTATTGAATTATACATCATTGTCTCTGATAACAGGTGATTCTGGGTATGCTCAACGACCATGGATGATGACACCAATACTTAATACACAATCAGGCAGTCCGGAGGAGCATTACACCAACATACATGTGCGAACAAGGAATGTAGTGGAGAGATGCTTTGGTGTCTTGAAAACACGGTTCCGCTGTCTGTTGGCTCATCGCACAATGCACTACACACCGGAGAAGGCTGGCAAAATTGTGAATGCATGTGTTGTGCTGCACAACTTGATTAAAGACACCAACATCGACGTCGACGAGGAAGCAGTGCTCCAGGATCGCGCGCTTCAGCCGTCGCATAATATAGGGTTACAACCGCAAGCATCTGCTGGACATGGAATGTGCCTCATCAGGCAATCTGTTGTGGACAGATTGCAGAATTGATCTATGAGCGGCGAGACAGCAGCTGTAGCAGCTGGTTGGCGAGATTTCTCTAGGTACCATAAGTTTAGTGTAAATTTATTTTTGTACTATTTTTTAAGTGTGTGTGTTTGTTTTTATTCTACTATTTTCCCTTGTAATATATCTAGTCCTATAGTACTTACATTTTGATTTTGTATAAATCTAAGTTTGAATAGTATTTGTGACCATCAGGCAAGTTAATTTAATTTTCAGTTGTTCTGTCTTGTAATGTGTCTAGAGCTATAGAACATATTGAGTTTGTATAATGGTGGTAGTATTCTATTTAAGACCTTCAGTTAAGTTATGTTATGTTTTCTGTTGTTACTTGTCTTATTGTATTTCCATTACATATTGAGTTTGTGTAATCAGTAACAGTATTAAATTCCGTAGTAAAAATTCAATTTTTATGAGACCAGTCAAGGTAGTTTCATTCCTATGTTATTATGTATCCTATATTTCTAGTGCTGTAGTACATAATATTGATTTTGTATAATGAGAACAGTATTCTTTCTATATAAGACCTTCAGTCAAGCTATTTCGTTTTTCTAGTGTAAGTTATTTGTCTTGTAGTATTTCCAGTATTGTAAATACTATTAATTATTATATAATAATTTATATTATTATTTAATAATTTAATTTTCAGTTCTGTCTTTTAATGTGCCTAGAGCTATAGAACATATTGAGTTTGTATAATGGTAGTAGTATTCTATTTAAGACTTTTAGTACAAGTTGTATTATGTTTTCTGTTGTTACTTGTTAATATAGCACATTTTGTATTATCATTGAAAAAAAATCAGAATCGGTGGTAGTTTCTTGAATTAAATAACGTGATAAAAATAAAAATAGTTTTTTTATTTATGACTAAAATCAAAACAATACAAATGTCCTATTAATTTATACATGTTACATACTGTAGAAGGTGGGTTGGCAGCAATGAAGACACGGTTGATGTATTCTCACTATATATTTCGCTATACGGTTACAATCAGGAATGAATCTTAATACCCTAAAAGGCCGGTATTTATAGCAAACATCTTGACATAATTTCATACTAAATTCACAAAAATAATAGATTATGTTTAACATTGTTTATCAAAATTATTCTAATTATTATTTACGTACAATTATTATTTAATAATACAGCAATAAGTGACCTTAAAGATTTGTTAAGTCGGAAGCTGACAAGAAGTGACGTCAGTAGAAATTACACATAATAGTAAATGATGAATCTGATAGCTTAAAAATTATATTGTACATAGTAAAACAAAATAATTATAGTGTTGATTAGTCGACATAGTCTAAGAAAGTACAGCGGTCAATAACAGTAGGTATGCACTATTTATTAATCGCGCCGGAAGCTGACAAGCGGAAGGCGCCAAGATAATAAACTGTTTTAAGTGTAAAAAAAGAAAAATGTATAAATCAACTATATACTCGCCTATAATAAAATTACTAATTTATGAAACTAAGTTATGTAACAATCAATGTTTATTAATTACATAATCATTAAGATGCACCTGAACTAGCCGTATATGTGAAGCCGGGCGTGTTGCTTGATAACAATACTTATTATAAAGAATTAATACTAGTTATCTATAAAACTATAAATACTATGAAAGAGGTGTTCCATGTGTAGGGTTCATATGAGAATTTTATACAAACATTACAAATATAATGATTATTCATCCCCTAATTTACCTATTAAATCTCAGGGTTCGAATATTTGAATTTAATTCGGATACTTGACCTAATAAAATTCAGGGTTTGAATCAGGTGTATTTAGTTTTAAATTGCAAAAACTATGAACTAGTTATATTTAGGTAATTTGTGTTGGCCTTTACCCTAATAGGGTGATTTACCTCAGGATGTCACATGCTACTCGTATTACCAAAATAGGCTAACATTGAAAGGGCTGAATGGATTTTGACAACAATCAGGTACAGCTAGCGATTTGTTGGGAGGGTGGCAAGAGCTTGTGCTCGCCACACCTCATTTGACGCGAACTCGCGCTCCGCTAACGCCAGCCGACGCTCCTCCAAAGTCAGCTGCCGCTCCATCAGCTCCCGCTTTTTTTCTTCCTCGTCTATTCGACGATTTTCGAGGTCCAACGCCCAACGTGGTGGACCTGCTATAACAAATCAATAACATACATATATTAGTAGAACTACATATTAAATTCAAGGTTTTGTTCAAATATCTGCTTTAATTTCTTTCTTAACAATGTTTAATCCACACAAGTCATTGGTTAATCAATGGTAAAATGGGTTAAATAGTAAAATAAGTTTTAACATACAATACATAATGATAAAAATGATGAGGTTTACTTGGACAAGAATGATATATACTTTCACTTACGAGGGCCTGAAGACTGTGACTTTTTATTTTATTGTGGGGCTCTATGCCCCACTCTCGTCCCTCTGATATTATTTTTCAGAGATGTTACCCAGCTCGAAAAATTCTCAACATCTTTTAATATAAAAACCCCGTGAAGACTGTGACTTGGACTGGGTTGACTTATAATGATGTATATTTTCACTTACGAGGGTCTGAAGACTGTGGTACTGGTGGACATACAGCAGGTGGCGTAGTGGGTTCAGCTGGCTGAGGTTGTGAGGTTGCTTCTGCCTCAGTAGACAGCATGTATTATATTACATTATATTGCTGCTTGCCCTGTGGTGTTTATATTATATTGTTTACATTATATTGCTGTTTGCCCTACTGGACCCGCTATAACAAATCAATAACATATATTAGTAGAGCTAAATATTAAATTCAAGGTTTTGTTCAAATATCTGCTTTAATTTCTTTCTTAACAATGTTTAATCCACACAAGTCATTGGTTAATCAATGGTAAAATGGGTGCAATAGTAAAATAAGTTTTAACATACAATACATAATGATAAAAATGATGAGGTTTACTTGGACAGAGTTAACTGATAAGAATGATATAAACTTTCACTTACGAGGGTCTGAAGGCTGTGGTGCTGGTGGACATACAGCAGGTGGCGTAGTGGGTTCAGCTGGCTGAGGTTGTGAGGTTGCTTCTGCCTCAGTAGACAGCATGTATTATATTACATTACATTGCAGTTTACCCTGTGGTGTTTGGGCTAACGTGCCTCGGGCTTGCAGTGGGTGGGACTCTATCCACCCCAACAACATCTGCTGTTGGTGATTCGATATTGTTCGTGACGGTGGCATACTGAAACACAAGTTAAGAATACGTTACTATTTAGAGGGATAGATTCACCTTTGATGATAATTATATGCACACAGCTGAACTCCAGGGGTATCTGACTGTCTGTGTATCATTCGGAAGAGAAAAACACCCAAAAATAAAATAGTATTACCATTAATCTGTGAGTATCACAAAGGTCTGGCGGGAAATCGGCAGCATGACACAATATATCTCGGAATCGTAACGAATTTTGAACCTACGACTTTCGACAATTAATTTAAATGGTACTTACAGTCTATTTATCAAAAATTCACAGTAGGCCACTTTTCTTCAGCTCGATTCCACTTTTATTTTCAAGTTTTGTTTATTCACTGACAGCTGAGAGCGTTTTGTTTATGCGTTTTGTTCTAAGGAATTTTTCTTTCGCAATGTTATTAAATTGTGAAAATATGTATATATAATGTGACTCGTGTGATATATTAAAGCAAATATCACACAAAAACAATAAATATAATATATATATATATTTTTATATGTGTTATAAAAAAAAATATATTTTTATATGCGTTATAAAAAAATATACACTAAGCATTATCAAAACGCAAGTTTTCTTCTCAAATCGTTCATTCTCGGATAACTATAGCACAACTATAGTCAAAGCGATGCCACTGCGTTTTTACGCGGTACCAAATTTTTGATGACAATGCATTGTTATCGCAATCGCGCATTGCTTTGGCACTCGCTATCGCTTTCGATAGGCGGTCGGGGGGCGGGTCCATTTAAATCAATGCATTTGAACGCACCGCACCCGCGCCGCCGCCGCTTGCCGCTGACTTCGAGTCCGCGGCCTTATAGAGAAACGCTCTTTAGTCTCAAAACATTTTAAAGTACAATTATGAAATTAAAATACTGATTACAAAACACATAATATTATGCTCCATATACAACCAAAACCTGAATTATATGTCTCCGGAAATCCGTGCTTCCTAACCACACATTTACTTAATATTTATTTCCTATTTATTATACATTATTCCCATCTTACTTAAATAACCTACTATTACTACTATTTCCACGGCTTAAATACTTCCTGTCAAAGTTAATATAAAAAGTCGTATACATTGTAATTCATCGCCATATACCTTATTTACATAGTTATAAATTAATCTAATATAGAATTAAATTATTTTTCATATGAGGGCGACCGCTGCACGGGCGTGACAGTAGAAAAATGTTTTAATATTGAGATTTCTCCTGGAATATATTATACAGCATGTGTTACATACGCTTCATACATTACGTACAAAATAATTTCGCCTGGCTGAAGTTAGTGACGTCACCCGTCCTCTACACCACCTGTCGCTCTGTATGCCTTGATAACTATGGCTGCGACACATCAAGTGACTAACTTCAGGCCGGCCAAAATAAAAAGGGTAGTTTCTTATGTTGAATTTTGTATACAACAGAAAATAATACGAAACAGTAACCCATTTGTTAAAATAACTATTAAAATCAGTTAAAAATGAGCCACCAAATATTTTTTTAAGTATTGGTATGATTATATTATGAGTATATTCAAATTACAGTATGGTAAGATCGCAAATCACAGAGCGCTGACGTTGAAGTACATGTCCGAGCACTTCTTTCTTTTTTAGGTCTTTTACGGGTGACACTTGCGCTCCACGATTAGCGACCTTATTACATATATTATTAAACTGTATTTTGTATGGAAAGGGCCTTCGTGTACCCGGCCTATCTTACGTCTTTTCTATGTAGCTTGCGTCTTAGATTGATTGGTAGAGACATTAGTATTGATTACCAATTATTATATGGCATATGTATAAAAATATCCTTAAATCTGGACTTTAATCTTAACAGAAACTAGTATTCAATGATAGAAATGTCTTACATCTAATATTTTAATGTTAGCGGAAGATGTTTTGAACTATGCAAACAGTAGTTTAATTAAATAATTATAAACTATTATCTTTGGGGTGCAGGTTTTGGTTTAGGCATCTTTGTCAAAAGGGCTTGTATTTCCTTCTTCTCGTCATAACTCTTCCACATTTCATATAAATTAATTATTGCTCGTACAATTTCTTGTATCTGAAAAAATAAAGAATCACATCTGTTAGGCCTGGATTATGTTTTCAAGTTTTACTTACCAGCTTGTGTAAAACTAGAGAGAGTGAATCATATTATTGTTGGAACTAATCAATATGCTTGGGTGTGAGTTTATTTTATTTAGGGTACATTTTAGGTATTTTTTTTTGAGATAATAATATTTAATCACTAATGAGTAGATATTTAGCAATTAATATACACCCATTATTACGTTAATGTGGGAGATGTACCTTAATTTTGTTAGAATTTCTTCATAATGGTACTATTGAAATTTGTACTGTTTAGTACCTATACTAAATAGTACAAATTTGGTATATTTTCTGTGGTTGGATTTATTATGATCAACCCACCATTTTGCTAATCACCTCCTAATCTACTTGATCTCATTATGATTACTGTTCATAAATTAACCCAAAATGTTATCTCACCTTATCCATGTCAACATTGAGCTCTGCAAACCATGGCTTTAGATTTTCTTTGCCAAGCATCACACATGCAATGTGTAAGGCACCTATTGCAATCTGTAAATACAATTATGACAAAATAGTTAATAATTAATGGTAAAGTTGGAAAAGACCGTGGTGAATATTCTCAAACAAGGTCAGATATTCTAGACAAAGGTTTGGTCAAGGGTTCCCTAAACCGTCTTGCATGTATGAAGATTGATATGAGGGTGGTAGACCAAAGAGATGTGCAAAGTTGGTAGCAAATGGAAATCCAATGTCTACGCCTGCCACTATGGGTAACAGGCAGGAGTATATGTATGTTTGACAGTGTCAAATCTTCATGTCAAGATGGACCATGGCAATAAGACAGGATTATACCAGTTAGAAAGAAAGAAGTATGTACAATTGCCTGACATTTTACAGGTTAAGTGCAGAAAACGAAGACCATTATGGTCTCAATAGTATGCTGTGATTATCATATTAGTTAGATGAATAGATATAAAATCTAGTAATTTTATTGAACCTTGACCAACTTATAAGATAACATATTTTGTAAGTTGAAGTTCTAATTAGATACAAACCTGGTATGGTGGGTACAACAAACTAACATCTGTCCTTAGTGAATCATTGACAATTCTCCAAGCATATGTGAGGAGATGGTCATCTTGACCTATATCTTGCACAAACAGCAACAATGGCCTGTAAGGCTGATACACTATCAAACAACAATCGAGGTTCTCCAGTAAATAGAATTCACATTCCAAAATATGATTTGTTCTGTAAGGAAACTCTTGTTGGCCGTAAGCGTAACTGAATTTGTTCTTTATTACAGTTTGACATGTAGTGATCAGTCTTGAATTGGATATCACACCAAACTCTTCTACTTTTGACGCTAGAAACACACATGTAGGCGCTAATAGTAACGGGTCTATGCATTTTAGTGAATTTCTTGCGTAAAACCTCTTGAAGTACACAGTGGCGGTTGCAATAACTTGTTGACGAAGTTTAAGCTGTTCTCCCAACACTTGTATGATGCTTGCGAAGAAATTAAATATTTTCTGATATTCTTCTTCGGTCAAAAAATTCAAGTCGTGTTGACGATCGCGTATAAGGTCCTGTTTGTCTAATATCCATTGCTGATGATGCGAACTTTGCCAAAAATTACCAGCCATTGTTAATTAACACAAAAACAGTGCGCAAATAGTTAAAAGTTGCATTCAGTTCGAGTATTTTACCCAACAATAAATCACAGCACATACGTAAATTGTACAACTTTAACCTGTGGTTTTCATAATCTGACAAGTGTAAAGTGACAAATGATAAATGCAGCATTGCCAATGCCTATTTTCCCAATTCCTCAATAATCACGGCGAAATTCCCCAAATCCGGGGCGAAAATTATCTACATTCCCCACAAATTTCCCACTTATTGAAATAACAGAAAAAGTAAAAAACATGCAGTTTTTATTAATATGAATGTCAACGAGCTAGTCGCTCGCCTGATGGTAAACGCCATGCCTACCCATAAATAGAAGCAACACCACACAGAACTTTAAATTATAAAGCACTGCATGGCACTGAGCTACGCTCGTCACCCCGGGACATAAGATGTTAAGTTCGTCTGAAGGACTTGTATCCATGGACAAGAATAAATTAATAAAAAAATAAGATGTTAAGTCTCATAATACAGTAATTTCACTGGCTTCAATGTCCTTCAAACCGAAATCCAACAGTGCTTACATACTATTGCTTGGCGGCAGAAATACACGAAGCGGTGGTACCAACCCAGACGGCGCGGCTTCTCGCATACGAAGGACACTACCTTGTGTTGTGGCTGTTGGGTATTTATTTACCTAAAAATGTTGAAAGTACTTATTTGAAGTCTGCCAACCCGCCTTAGGACAGCGCGATGGACTAAGACCTAACCCTTCTCATTCAGAAGAGGAGACCCGTGTCCGACAGTAGAGGGTGTTTAAGAAAGGGTTTAAGGTGTTTGTGTTATTACTGTTACGTCCAATATTATAGTTTACAGATGCTATAGCTAACACCAAGGTCACTCTAAATACATCATGAGTACATTAAAAATTGAATTTACGATGGCAGTGGACACGTTTTCGGTTGGAACACTTTCTTGGCCGACGCGACGAAGCGACTCAATTCTTAGCGCCATCGATCAGGGACTTGTAGAATACAAACCGGTAATCCTTATACTGCCTTTAGAATAAAATGGGAAACTCTCATAACGGATATAATGTTTTCCAGACATTGGACAATGGAGATTCAACTTGTGTCTTGTATGAGGAGGCTCAACTTGTGTCTTTTGTCCGATAAATTAACGCAGTTAAATACATCCTTTCAAATTTAGAAAGACAGTCAAAATTATACGGTCAATCCTTTAATTTGATTGAAAATTTAAAATAGAATCTATTTTATTTGGAAAACAAACAGTACCTACTTATCATAACTTAATTACATAACTTTATAACTAGCTAACTATATAACCATTTTATAAGTTTTCGTATGTTAAGTGTATGTATATCATTTAATAAAACTATGTTGTAAATACTTGTGCAATAGCTGTTTATTATTTAACCCAAAATATCAGCAAGTGTGAAGTCTTTAAGAACTTCGTTGATGATATCAAACAGCTCCTCGCTCAGCATTGTGCTAACATTCGTCAACTGGCTCTGGATCACATCTTGAGTTATTGCTTGTACAGTAGAACTGATGAAGTTGTTGAGGAAAGAGGAACCGGTCATGCCAGTGATCTGGATCTGGTGGGTAATTAAACAAACGTGATTACAAATTCTTAAGCTTCTTACCTTCGAGAAATCTTATCGCCCGCCGTAAAATACCCAACCTTCTATATATCTTTCAGTTCTTTATGTAGAAAAAGGAGATGAATAAATTTTGCTTTTAAAAAATAAACATTTGGTACACATGTCTAGGGTACCTAGTCCGTACTTTCGGTTTACTCCGGCCCCAATGGTGTTTTTGTAAGTCCATATTAAATTAATATCTATATTTTTTTATAATTACCCCAATAAAAATAAGGAAACAATGTAATTTATTAGTGATAAATCGTTCATGTCTTACCTTTTGAAGTAGATACTAAGTTCATAAAAATACTAATTTCTAAATAATAATGATATGAGTGGTAGAGCCACGCTGTAGACAGTTTTGTTTACAGCATTAATAGGCCGGCTCGAACGTTACCACTGTCTCACAGAAAACTAACGTAAAGTAGGGCCTTGCTGCTGCATTTCGTACAGTGAATGTGATATCCGGAGGCCCAAATTCCCTCCCCTTCCCAATCCCTTAATTATCCCTTCCCTTTAAGGTCGGCAACGTCCCTATGATTCTTCTAGTATTGTGGGTGTACATGGGTGGTGGAGATCACTTACCATCAGGTGACCCACTTACTCGTTTGTCGGTCTATGTTATAAAAAAAAGAAAATTCTATATTCTAATCGCTGCGTGTGTGAAAGTGTGAAATTATGTGAGGATTGAAAAGTGGGTAACTCACAAATGTGTCGTGGATGTCGATCTTGATATCTAACTCTCTGAGTGTCAAGTGACCTCCTCCCAAAATGTTTGTGCCCAATCGCATGTCCACGCCCAGGTCCAATCGGTTTAGGAACACTCTGAAATAAGCAGGAAATATAAAGACTTTTATTACCAAAACACAGCTAGGTATATGATATATAGGTATCTGAACATTTTATAACAATCGAAACATTATAGTGTGATTAATTTATGATGTTAGGAATTGGGATTAAATTTTCAGATGTTTAAACTAAATAATTTAGTGCTTAATGTCTTAAAATTAACCAAATTGACATGAACGTGTAACAAAAAAAGAAAAAGTAAATAAGGACGATGATGTGATAAATTTGAATTATGCCGTCTTAATAATAACA
This sequence comes from Amorpha juglandis, assembly GCA_949126905.1. Taxonomy (NCBI): domain Eukaryota; kingdom Metazoa; phylum Arthropoda; class Insecta; order Lepidoptera; family Sphingidae; genus Amorpha; species Amorpha juglandis. The sequence continues at coordinate 7,337,740 of OX421368.1, forward strand.
GGTAAATTCGACATTTGGAAACCTAAAAAATCGGTCAATAATAATACACAATGACATGCAGGTCATAGCGGAGAGTGGAGCGTACTTCCTCCCTTCAATAGTAGGTGCGTAACTAATGTAACCTTTCTCGACCGCAGTCTTTCGGTTACCTGATTAAGTTTCGGAATCAGGTATCCGTATTCGAGGTACCTGCATACACGCATTCCATTAAAAATATTCTACACGGCGATTACGGTAGCCTAGGTATATAGTATTATGTGAATATTAACTAGTCGGTCGGTAGCTTGTATGCGAGGATCCGTCTGGGTAGATGCCATCGCTTAGTATATTTTCTGCCATCAAGCAACCACTGTCGCTGTAAACGACTGTGGTGTTATGGTTGTTACGGTTTTTTTTTTGTGGGGCTCTATGCCCCACTCTCGTCCCTCTGATATTATTTTTCAGAGTTTTTACCCATCTATAAAATTCTCAACATTTTTTATTATAAAAACCCCGTAGTAATGCAAGAATGTTATGGTTACCTATTACGCGACGTCTCTTCAGTCAGCAATTGAAAACACGTGACGGACCGTCGAATCTTCGACGTCATGACGTCATTATATCACAGGGTAAATTTACCCAATTATTCACTAACACTTCGCCTCAATAAATCAGCACACATTTTTGTCCATCGCTAAAGTAGTCCTACACCAACCAGGGGCTGTCCTTGGGTACACTGTTATAGTGTATACAGGGATAGCCGTCGGGCGGTATCACATCACAATATAAGGTTTTTGTATAACGGGCCTCTACGTGTTAACTTGGACCCCACGTATCTTTGGAAGGCGTGCCTTCCAAATATACGCAACTCTATAGCCCGGAGATATTGTAAGGAATACATGATAATGAAAATAGCAGCCCAGTTAATAAATAACAATAATTTGACGATAATTTATATTTTATCTTAAAAAAACATCCGCATGTTATTAAATGTCGCATTAATTTCTGATTTAATTCAAAGATCGCACTAGTTTCTGATTTAATCCAAAGATATTAATAATTAGTGTCTAATACAATGATATATACGTTTTATATCGCAAAGATTATATACCAAATTATTGATGAGTTGATTGTTGTTCCCCAATTACGGTGCTGCCACGTAAATCTCCTTAAATACATCAGTAAATACCCTTTTGAGTTACATAAAATATGTATTTATTCTATAGAAATCACAGTCAACGTTCTCGGGATCGAATGTGAAGAAAAAGCCGCACAAGTAACTCAACACTGTAGTATTGCAGTATTACATTGTGATTTGTCAGTGGCAATATCAATAGCAGAAATTATATTTATTGAACTAAAACTAATTTAAACGGATTTTATCGCGGTTTTTTTTAATCCACCCCGTGACCACGAAGGCTGAAAAGTCTTCGAAACGTCGGGATCAAAATTAACAAAAAACCGCGATAAAATCCGTTTAAATTAGTTTTATTTCAATGAGTAATATTCGCGTAAACGTAAGAAATCAGAAATTATATTTTCTGAAAACACTGTATCTACTATAGTTGTAACTATCATTTCACCAGCTAATTTCGACCTTTACAATGATCCAAAGGCGCAATCCAATTTGGCGCACGTCTTGTTGAACGACTTGACGTATATCTTACGATGTATGGGGGTTTTGGTTTGGATGTGTTCATCGACTTTTGGTGTAGCCTGTATATACAGTAAGTTAAGATACTAACCTGAAGTTTCCGCTAGCCCTGTGGTTAATAATCAGCACCGCGGCGTGAGTGTTGTAGGATCCTGCGCAATTAATACTCAGTATTAAAATTTAACTAAACCAACATCAACAAGTTAGAAGACACAATAAAAAAACTTATAATGTGTTTTGGAAACCGTTTGTTGTTTTTTTCTTGACTCTATTATTACTACATTCCGGAACGTTTCTATGAAACACAATTTGTAAACAACTAAACTAAAAATATCCTTCTGATTGAATAAAATTGTCTACGTACCTAAGTATTAACTTTACAACATTCTTAGCAATGTTATACTTTAGATGTGTAGGTAAAAAATAATACAATACCTCAATGGCGACAACAGTTCGTAGCTTTTTTGTATAAGCGCAAAGAGTATAACTCGTGACTGTCAAAATGGGCTAAATTGACCTATTATGGCTCAAACCTGAAATTGAAAACCTACCAGTTACAGTGATCCATGGAATGGTAACATGAATTCCAAGGGTAAGCCTGAAGGCGTTGAAGGTGACGCGGTCCACGATGTACCAACGAAGACCTTCCGCACGAAAGTTGTTTACTTCTGCTGACGCGCGGATTCTGTCGCAAAATAATTTAATATTATTTAAACAACTACAATATCCTCTCTTTGGTCTAGTAGCAGCATATCATACAACTTGTTACAGAAAGGTACCAAACCACATTTAAGTGTCGTTACATGATGGCAAAGAGCTTACTTAAGAGTTGTTTGTGAATACGAATAGATAGTCGGCCAGTTACGTAGCATTTCGGTATTTAGAAAAAGACATAACTTTAAATAAAGCCCCATTTACATGGGAAGAGGTTTATCGCATGACCAAAGCAAGAATTTGATAAAAAACTGCCATTTAGAAGGCCGCGCGAATGACAGTTTTCTGCGATACTCTCGCCTGTGTTATACGAGAACATCTTTCCAGCTAAATTTATTTATGTAAATATATAAACTTTTTTAAGTTACTTACCCAGTTATCATGTAGTCGTAGGGGCCGATGGTGTCGATTTGGAAAGGGTCGAGGGGAGGTAGGACATCATTACCATCGATCACAGTGGGTCTGAATCCTTCCAGTGTGTTCTGTATGAGGTCAGCAATAAAACTACGCCCCTGACGAGTCGATAACGTCTTTATAAGAAGTGCATCATCCGCAGTTACTTCGTGACCGGTTGCCAACAAATTCAAGCTTAAGAGATTGCTTCCAAGGTGAATATTTACGTCTGAAAATGAAATAAATATTATTTGTGTGTCATCTGCTTACGTTCTGTGCAGTCTAAAAAAAACAGCGAACTCGGTCTCGGTTTATCGGTGGTCACCAGAATCATCGAAATTCAATCATTTTTACGAGCGTTACATTATTGCTCTATTTAAAAAGATATTTGAAAGAATATTTTTACAGTATGATATGAATATTCGTTGTATATATCGATGAAATCATGATGCTGCGTGAAAGAAAGATTTTGGTAGTTTTATTTGGTGATTTTTAGTGGCATCATGTTCGTAATCATCAGTACTACCACCTGTCTCAGTTTTCTGAAGCGGGTCCCTGACACTCTTTATCTTGGAACCACAGACATATGCCAATAAATGAAAAACTATTACCCGTATTTACAACATATGAACATTTTTAGTATAGATAAATCTAAAAAGAAAATACCAATACTCACCATTTTGTACTTGTAGACTAGCTTCAGAGTCTGCCTGTACTTGTGCGCACGACACCAGTAAAGCAAACCATAAAAGTTTCATTTTTAAATTAATAATTATTTACAATTAAATATTACCAAGTACCCAACAGTAAAATTGAAGTTTTATTAATTTGTGAGATACACGCCTTTTATAACATTTGAGTAGATAGCAAATTAATCAATCTTAATTACGTATATTCCATATCAATGTGAAAATCCATATCGTATTGATTTCGAGCGTCTCCTTTGTTATGGTAATTCTTGATATAACATCCGATGGTTAACTTCGACAGACACAATTTTCGCGTTAAAACATTTGTCAAAAAGTGGTATAACTTTGACTCTTTTGTCTGTCTGTCGGTCCGTCCGTCTTTTTGATTATTCGTGCCCCCCACCATAGAAACATAGCATCTAAATAAATGGACTGATTTGAATGCGTTTTTTTTTTGTTGAAAGCTAGTCTAATCGAGATGGTTTGACGCGACTATGGGATGTCTATCTTTACAATAATAAAATAAGTTCCTATAAAATAGTCGGGTACAAAATACAAATGTCGCACTGCATTCAAATTTTCACCTTATCTATACTAATAATAAAGCTGTAGAGTTTGATTGTTTGTTTGTTTGTTTGAACGCGCTAATCTCAGGAATTACTGGTTCGAATTGAAAAATTCTTTTTGTGTTGGATAGTCCATTTATCGAGGAAGGCTTTAGGATATATAACATTACGCTGCGACCATTAGAAGCGAAGCATCAGTGAAAAATGTTGCAAAAACGGGGAAAATTATTCATATTTGAAGGCTTCCGTTGCTAAGCTACCAAAATAATATTATTTGAAGGCTTCCGTTGTCAAATCAAAATCAAATCTATACTAATATTATAAAGCTGTAGAGTTTGATTGTTTGTTTGTTTATTTGATCACGTGGGCGGAGCCGCGAGCAAAAGCTAGTTATAATATATAATTGCATTTGGGAGAATGTAATATTTCAAAACCATTCTCCATGAACATAAATAATTGTAGTATGTATTCCAGCAAAACAAAATCGTTAGAACTATTTATAACTTACAGAATTTATCAACTCCGTGCATAATTACCGTCAAACTCGTGAGTTTGAGCTGATTATTCACAGATTAGATTTAAACAAAAAACACACGCGATTAATGCCATTGTTTGATTAGAGCTGTCGCCTGCCTTTCACAAAACAACATGGATATCATCTATGCAACACTCTGCGGTGCCTTGTGCATTGCATCAGGTAAACAAATAAAAAAAAAAATATTACGGCTCAAAATATGGAGCCTACTAAACAGTCTTTCATCTAGTGACGCTACTGTCGAATGGTCTCCAATTGATTTAGTATTTACATAGTGTGGGCCATAGCAGCGTCAAGAAGGAGATCCTCAAGAAATACGTGACGCGTCACCGACGCGCGTGGCGGGACCATCGGAGGTCTGCCTTTAATCAATGTAATTACCTACATATCCAGCATAACCGATAATAACCATTGGTCCGTATTTCGTGAGGATCTCCTTCTCGTCTCATTCTAGATTATTTTAAAAGCATTATCCTACAGGTTCAGCATATCATTATGGCCCGCTCAACAACACTGTAGAAATTGGGGAGATAAACGAGCCATCTCCTGAGGATGTGGTTGCGTCTAACAACTTAATTGGTTTACTTGAATACATACAGCGCCTAATGCCGGTTGGTGTAGCTGATTTTGTGCCTTCTATGGAACCTTATGTATGTCAATCGATTTTTCCAGCTGTGTTTGATGATCCTGACTCGCCATTAAAGTGAGTATAATTATAAAACTTCAAAACCCGACGCTATGCATTTAAGTTATTCGTTGAGGGATATCCGATGAACTATCTAAATTTATATTGGGCCACTCTCGACGGAAACCTTAGCAAATACAAAAATCATCATCAATATCGGTCAACATTTGGCGGAAATATCTCGTAAAATACATAACTATACTGAGGTCGTTTGAAAAAATATCATTTCTATGGTTGGCTATTTTCATAAGTACAGTTAATACGGGCTAAAAAGCACTCACACTTGCCGAATCGGACTAAACTTATGTTATATTGAAAAGTGGTATACATTATAGTATAACACAAAGTACCATTAGTTTTAAACACATTCGATTAGGAACTTATTTGTCTTTTCAGTAACTGGACTCGTATGGGCGGGCATTACAACATATTCGTACTAAACTTCGTAAAAATCACGATTTATGAAGCACGTAATTTTAATCGTAGGATTGTATCTACAATGTAATCTGTCACTATACTTATTATTACAGTGGAACAGTGGAACTATCGAATTTGGTAGTGTCTGGTGCACAAGACTTTACCATCAACGATATCAGAGTGCAAACCGAAAGCAAACGAGTGGAATTTGACATTACCTTACCTGAAGTCATTGCTGATCGTAAGGCCATTTTTTATAACATAGGCTGGTACACGAGCAACTGGATCACCTCAAGTGATTTCTATCGCCCATAAACACTCCTAATACCAGAAAAATCAATGAGCAAACATAAAGGACAAAGATAATTAAAGGATTAGGAAGGGAAGAGGCTATTAAGGTCTCCAGATATCTCAATTATGCTATGAAATGCAACAAGCTGATAACAACCCTGATAAGATAGCAACCCGGTGGAGCCGGACCCTTCATGTTGTAGACAAACCTCTACCGCGTGGCTCTACCACTCCAAAACAACATAATTAAGCAAATATCTATTCCATTAAATGAGGAGCTCATAGCCAGTTACACTCATTGATCAGTAAACGATAAGCGAGTTAGTAAACCTTGGCGCGGTAAGTCCATGGATGGTAACCCGTTTAGTGGTAAGTATTTCAACCACGCCCTCGTGCTTCGGAGGGCACGTTAAAGGTCGGTCCTGGCTGTTATAAAGCAGTCGTTAACACGAGTCGGAGACCTTAGGGCGGTTACAAAACTTTCGACACTAAGTAGACAAAAGTTACGCGGGAGCGCCAGGAGGTTTTTTAAATAAAAATATTTAGAGTCCAACTCTTCATGATGAAGTTTTATTTGAGACTGAATTAAATCTAACAATTATTCTTATTTATACCCTTAACTTATTTAAAATCCGTGTTCAGTTCCAGGAATTCCGATAGAAATGAAATGCAATCAGATTTGGTACTACGACGGTTGGAATACTCATGACGCACATTATACATTTTTTTAATTTGACCACACCTTTCTGGAACACGATGTTTATGATGTGCGTAATACCTAATTCTATGTTCTGTGGCAATGACGATACTCAGATACATTTATTAACGTTTCCCAACACTTGATAATCTTAAAGGATAATGATGGGTTTTGTAATAAGTATTGATTAATAATTTTTTCAGTTGACTACACAGCTGTAAACTTTGTGTATGATGATCACTTCGTCTTCAATGTTTCGGGACACGTGCAGTAAGTATTTTTAAATACTCAAACGAACATATGGCAATATCGTGTCCACTAAAGACCAATAACTTTTCGACTGTTTTATGTTGATAATATGATTAACTTTTTCACTAAATGTGTATGTAGCTAGTCTGCATTGGAAGTTATCCAACGAAATCGTTTCTTAATTATTATTTTTTGCATTCTTAACTCTGTTCTAAACGATAACGTCAATGGTGTGTGTATGTTTGTGTACACATTTATATCATTGTTAGAACAAATATCTGAGTAGTCTTTGAGCAGTAAAAGTATCTGAGACACCACAGTTGTTGTCTGTATATACCTATCACGGACATGTCTGTGATTGTTAGGTATTCGATGAGCGGGTGTATGCGTACAAGTAGACTATTCCATTTTTAAAGCATCGGGCAAGCGAGCAAGTGAAACATCTGATGATAAGCAATCTCCACCGTCCATGAACACCCATAATATAGAAGAATCATAGATGCGTTGCTGACCTTATAGTGAAGGGCTAATAAAAAAATTGGGAGGTGACTGAATGTTCCAAACCTTCAGTCAGTCTTAAGTTTACCCAGTATGCGGATACCATATTAGGTACATAATAACCGGATATTACATAAGCTCATGTCACACCTGTGTCCCCAAGAGCCAGAGCTAGAGAGGGAGTCGTCGAGGGAATCAAATTCAAAATCTCACTGTCTACGTTACAACGAGAACAATGGGGCGACCTCGTTTTATGGTAAGCAAAATAGGTGTCTATTAACGTATTCTTAACATTTCACAGAATAACACTGGTAAAATTAAACGTAGCTGGTGTGTTGTGCGCTAAGCCACTGGTTCAAAAAGATGTATTGAATCCATATTATGAAATAACTGGTTTGCACGTCACGAATAGCGCTGACGATGTACAGGTTGGTATTCAACTGTATATAACATAATATAAACTCTTGTATCCCCAAAAAGGTGCTACTAGAGCAATTCTAATCCGAGATCACTCATGTGTGATTTATAGAATCGAAAAACTAGCTGATAGGTCCCTCGTATATATTATACAGCAAAGTGTACCACATGCAGATGAGGTTGGCTTTGGACCTAAGATGTTGGGGACCCACTTAGATTCGGCGCTGTTGAATTCTCATAAAAAATATGTAACTCGCGATAAGTATAACCTTATGATTTATTGCCAAGATTTACAAGAAGAAGTTTACCTGCTGAAAAAAAATACAGACAAAGCTTGATAATATCATAGATTTTATTTTATGTTCATTTTAGTTTTATAACATTTACAGAGCAACGTAGACGCAACTTCGTTGCCTGCTGAAATAATAAACGAAATAAAAGACGTGCTTTTCGTGTCTGTTGCACAAACTGCTATCGATGAAATGAGCGGAATTTTAATTCATTTTACACAAAAACAAGTTTTAACATTTCTAGAGGGAAATGTAGTGCCCTCATAGAGAACGTCCATGACCAAAAGTGAACTTCTACCACTGATCAACCAGTTTTGTGGTCGTATCTGTACCTAATTAATATTGAATATCATTATGTTTCGTCATATAAACAGTTAGTCAGTTATTATATGTTTTATATATATGTTTAAATATGTCGAATTGATGTACTCAATAATTATCATTTATTGTATAACACTGCATATGTACCTATAAAACATATTTATATATTTAATGTACTATTTTATTTAAGTTGTCTATGGAAACCGTGTATCTGAATGAAATAAAGATTTGCTTCAACATCACTAATTATATTTCTTTTGTACTTTTACGTCGCCAATCAACGGGCTTGTGGAAACAAAAGGCCTGAAGCCAGGGTTCTGTATTTGGAAATTAAGGCATAATATATGCACACACATTAAGCGAATATTTGGAAGGGGTTATATTGATAACTGAAATAACACCTTTCCCTTCTTGATAATATTATATTTTTTATATGATAAGTAAAGATCATCACTTATACAGGGTTATTTTTAAAACACCAGCAACCTCGCAGGGGTAGATTCCTAAGGTTATAAGCTACTACTTTTGTTCTACGACTTTTGATAATTTGTTAGATTTTATTTTCATACAAAAATAAGTATTCATTTAATTTCCGTCTTGAATGTTACAACGCGCATCGCAGATTACGTAAACAAACACGCGAAGCGTGGGGAACCAGGCTAGCGCCTTTGCCCTCGGTCGCCCGAGCAGCTGACCGGCCGTCTTTGATATCGTGGGCGCAAGCCGCGCCGCGCCGCAGTCTACGAAGAAAAACACTACACAACAAAACTTGTAAAATCATTTTTTTTTAAATATATTGAGTTATATCCAAACTCGTAGAACAAAAGTTGTTCCGTATGAGGTCAGCTATCTGGTCCTGCGAGGTTGTTGGTGTTTTAAAATTAACCCTGTATATATTATTACTATTATGCTCAGTTATGGGGAAGCTGGAAGGGTTCTGTTTGTGATTTTATATTTAGATTATTTTAAAGTTAGAATCCTAAAAGCGCTGACTAGGATCTCACGCTAATCTGATAATACTGAGAAACTAACTAGGTTTCCGGAAATATACATAAAAATACCTATAAGAAAGAGTTGTAACAAAACTAACAACTCATATGCTTTGTTTTCTGAGGCATTGGATAAAGCAAAATGCCCTGACAAGGAAAGAGTGACTGGATCTTGGCAACTATAATAGTCAAAGGCGCAATCAAACGGTTGTTCACTTTGTTTTCAACACCAACACCAACGAATAAAGAACCAGAATGCGCTGCCGACTTTAAAAGAAAGGACTGGGAAGGAGTCTCTCGTAGTTCCTGATACCCACGTTACAAGACTCGTATCTTACTGTGGGGTCAGGACTATATGTGTGACTGTTGGGTGTATTTATTTATTTAATTACAATTGATTATCGCCCTATCGGTATAGTGGCAGCTTTCTTAGGCTGAGAAACCGTGATATACAAATGGTAGAGCCACACTGTTGACACTTTATCTTTAGCATGAATGGACTGTCTTATTATCATTGTCTCACATAAAACTGTCTTAACATCTTATGTCTTGGGGTGACGACCGCAGTTCAGTGGCATGCAGTGCTTTATAATGCGAAGTTCTATGTGGTGTTGCTTCTGTTTATGGGCGGGCGTGGTGCTTACCAACAGGCGAGCGCCTTGCTCGTCTCGTCATTCCGTCAAATAAAAAAAACTACATAACATTGTTGAAAATTAGAAGACTATAGATTTGCTAATACGAAACAAATATGCCATTTGATCATAGGCTTCCTAAAGCACGCCATTTACTTCGATTCTCGACTCTACAATAGATGCCAGCCACTTTTCGTACGTCATCGCCCACCAGGCTGCAGAGCATCTCACATTACGTCTTCCGAGTCATGGTTTCTTAACCTGTAACCTATGCTGATGACCTTCGTTCTCTGTCGGGTCACCCCATTTATGATTCGATCCTTCGGGGAAAGTCCGAGTATCTCTCCATAGCTCGCTGAGTAATATGTGGACTAGTCGAACTGTGGGTGTCCACGCCTCAGCTCCGTGTATCATGACTAGTTGGACGTACTAGTTCAAGACTTTTGTTTTCAAGCTTTGTGGTACTGGCGACGAAATACGAAAGAAATTGTAATAAAACAAATCGTTCAATCAAATGTAACGTGCCTAATAACAAACATGTATATAATTGCTAAAATATGATTAATTACCGTAAAATAAATGAATTTGATACGCTAATTATAAGCGGTTGAGAATGAAGTATAAGAAACTCTCCTGCTTAATCACTAATTACAATACATCCAGTGCTGCAGTTAACAACATGAAGATCCTGTGTTTCACCATATACACCTTGTGCGTCGCTATAGGTAAACATTACATCACTAATCAACTGTTTCACAATCTCTAAGTAGGCGTTGTTTCTCAAATAAAATTTAAGACAGCGAATTACCAAAATTATCATGGTGTCAATACAGTATTTCAAAAACGTATTTCGTAAATTTTATGTGTATTACCTTATCTGGCAGTTAACATTTTTTTTAAATATTGTGGAATGCCCTTAGTCCTAAGGCAGAATTTTCATTACATACATATATCCATCAAATACCGAATTAAAAAAACAGTTTAGGGAGTATGTACCAACTGGACATACGCTATTTTATCCTACTAATATTATAAACGCGAAAGTTTGTAAGAATGGATGGATGGATGTATGTTTGTTACTCTTTCACGTAAAAACTACTGAGGTGGTTCTCTACATGCAGGTATGTGCCCCAACATTCACCGTGAAGGAACTCCTAATGCTTGTTTATATTCATCCACAGATTTCATGTTTGTTCTCGTGATTCATATAGACATACATGTTGTGCTTTCGTATAGTACCACACATGTCCTTAATCAATGTATTATTCAACAGTGACGGCGGTTCACTTAGGACCTCTGGAGACCGAGATAAAAATTGGCGAGATAGATGATACAGAGCACCCCCACACGGATAACGAAATAAGGGCAGCGAACAATGTAATTGGCTTACTTGAATATGTACGTCGACTAATGCCAGTGGGAATAAACATGTTCTTGCCTGTTATGGAACCATACACCAAGGATGAGATGGCACCCGTCATATTGGACAGCGAACGTTTACAGTGAGTACTTATTGGATAGATTAGTTCTATAACACAGACTTGGAGGTCAATCGCCTGGAGGAAACCAGTAAGTACCAAGCTAGTCTCATTTGGCATAACTAAGTTGTAAACGTAGTATTGAAACCCGTGGTTAACCATTTCATTTTATAAATTGTAACAATCTAATATTATCATATGTCGGCTTGATCTACTATTATTCTATACTGTGGGACTTTAATACTTACTAAGTACACAAAGTTATCGCACTATCGAAGAAGAGAGCATAATATCATATCACTATATTATGCCCCACATGGCTGAGAGTGTGTAGTAGTACAGAAATTCAAGAAGCACTAAGTCCCAAAAATGTATAAAGTACTATTGCGAAACTCTAAATAAGATCACATACAAACACTAGGGCCGTTTTGTATTTTAGGCGTCATCTACATCTATCACCATAGAAATGTTTAGCGTAAGTTATCCAGTTTATACAACACCGTGTCGCTACAGTCGGCAAAATCCAGAACAATTAGAAGTCAGTGGGTGGGTACGTCTTGCCCATCACAGACTCAATTATCATGTTTTTTTTCTATTTCGCTAATCGCAACTATTCATAAATAACTATGAACTGAAACACAGTACGATAAGGTATTTATTTACATTTAATATTAAAATTAAACAGGGGCCAGGTAGATCTGACGAATCTCGTAGCCAGCGGCGCACAACAGTTCACCATCCATGACATAGACCTTGTACATGACGCCAAAAACTTGGAATTCAACATTAGCGTGCCTGAGGTTGTTGTCGACGGTAAATATTTAAATCTCAAATTAACCAATAGTATCAGGCGTACATTATTATTAAAATATCGACAACTGGTTGGGGATATTAAGACTTAAGTTAATGTCACGGCCACAGGGCACAGTACTAGGTGTAGTACCATATCCACGCGTTTTCTACTAGTAAATAAATAACATAAATCACTGTCAATACCTAAATAATAATTAAAACACAAAGAGCTAGTATTATTATTACTAGGCTATGTTTGCAGCCTTAATGAACATGCACTCAATATTGAAAGTCCAACGCACGGGCACGATCCAAGTTACCTAAACAAATCACCTAAATATATGATCAATTAATGTTTCAGTTGACTTCGAAGGAATAAACTTGCACTTGGACGATATTTTGGTATTCAACACTTCTGGAAGCCTACAGTTAGTATATTCTTCTTTTTTATTTGTAGTCTCGGTTACCGAGCTTTAGCTTTACCGAGATTCGTTTAAACTAGCTATACTACGCGTTGCGTTTGTAATTTCTAGTAGAATTCTGACAATCTAACTACGGTCGTCGACGCAAATTCAATTGATAAGTACGACGCTAGATTCTAGACCAGTGTTTCCCAACCATTTTTAGGCAATGCCCCACCTTATCATTTTTTGTTAAATTTGTCACCGATATCTAGCATTGCACTTAAATAACCCAAAGCGAAAGGGTTAAAGTCGTGTCGAGTCCATTTTGAAATTGCCCCCCTTAACTATCAAATTGCCCCCCTGTGGGGCATGGGCCCCACGTTGGGAAACACTGTTCCAGACAGTAGTTGAAACCTGTAAATTATACCATTGCATGGTCTCGTGTCTGACGGTAGAAAGTGATATATTTTACATCTATGTCTTTTCCATAGTCACCGAGGTACAACAAATTTAGTTGTACCATCACACACAGTGTGCAAAGAATAAATAGCATATCTATAATACGCAGTTCATAGTTTATACACAATTACGATCGGTTATTCAATTGCGTAGTTCAAAACGTATTATTACTTTAACCATATTTAATATTTCTCATTGCAGTATAGTGTTAACTGGTTTAAACGTGGATGGAGCACTTTGTGTCGATGAGGTAGAACAACATTACACGGTCGTCGGTATCGAAGTTAGAAATTCCGTTGACGATGTTGAGGTAAAACGAGTTCTTTTTATTAGCATATGCTGGCTAACGAACAAGTGAGTCACCTGACTAGAATGATCTCCACCACCCATCATACCCATAATATTAGAAGAATTATAAACGCGTTACGGGACTTAAAGTGAAGGGATTGCAGGAGACGAGGAAGGATTTGGGGTCCCGGATATCACGCTGCTACTTTATTGTTCAGACAATAGTAAGAACCTAGTCGAGACAACCCATTCATCTTGTACACAAAACTGTCTACAGCTGGGATGTCATGCTCAATATAAACACCTAAATCAGCGTAGTTGTCACACTGCTGGTCTATTGGATATTGGCTAAAGGCAGAACTTGGATTTGCTAGAAACGCGCTTGGCCAAGCTTTGATGCTTGATGTTATCAGTGTGTACCTATGTCCATCCTTTCTAACAGGAACTGCAGGGCGTTGTGTGTTGGTGAGATATGCGTAGTTTTTTTTTTTTTTTTTTATCCTGGCTCGGCAAAGTGACTACGCTACACCTGATGGTAAGTGTAGCGCAATCCAAGAATAGTGTCGACCAACGATAAACAATGTGTCCATCGTAGGTCGGCAAGATCATGCGGGCCTGCCAAAGGGCCAAAGGGGAGGGGAAGGAAAAAGGGATGGAAAAAGGGTTAGGATCAGGGAGCAAGCCCCCTGGGGAGAACCGGATATACACCGGCTGACCCTGGAACGCGACCCACACAAGGTGGGCTACTATGGCAGGTTTTAGCACCAGTGTACGGTGGTCGCTATCCGGTCGGATACAAGTATCCTCCCACCAGCTCCCTAGTAGTAAGGAAGCATATTATAGGGGTAAACTAATAACATTCATTCATTTACGTTGATTGCATTTTAATAACAATATTTTCTCTTTTATACAGGTGAATGTTAATGGACATATACCTGAAGATATAGTCGATATAGTGAAAGACAGGCTGATGACAGCCGTTGCGGAGACCGCTCGTGAAGAACTAACACAAATTTTGAGCCATTTCACCGTCGAACAAGTGAAGACTTTCCTCGAAATTTAGATCAAATTCCAATCATCACAACAATCTCGTAATATCAATAATATCGGTAATGTTGAAAAGTCTCGCAAGTCATTTCCGTGACTGAATGACAATGCTGAATATTTCCTAAATTAAGAAAACAAGGACTTCAAAAAATTCCTTACACATCTAAATAACATAAACACATACAACATATAACACGCAGTCAGTGTTAGTTTCGGTTAGCAACAGCTTTCTAGGTCACATTTGTGCCTGGATATTAACTTACGTGATACTTTACTGATACTTTGACCTATAACCAGTTAGCTGCTGGCAAATATATAATGTTTAAATATATATCTCATCATCATCATTATCAGCCTGTGTTAGTCCACTGCTGGACATAGGCCTCTCTCAAAGCACGCCATTGAGCCCGATCGTCGGCTCTACTCATCCAACTATTACCAGCCACCTTGCGTATGTCGTCGCTCCATCTAGCAGCAGGGCGTCCCACACTACGTTTACCGAGTCGTGGTCTCCACTCAAGAACGCGTCTACTCCAACGGTTGTCGGTTCTACGGCTAGTATGACCAGCCCACTGCCACTTCAGCGTGCTCATCCTGTGAGCTATGTCGATCACTTTTGTTCTTTGTCGGATCACCTCATTCCTGATTCGATCCTTCAGTGAAATTCCGAGCATAGCTCTCTCCATAGCCCGCTGAGCGACTTTGAATTTGTGGACTAGTCGAACCGTGAGTGTCCACGTCTCGGCGCCGTATGTCATGACAGGTAGGACGCACTGGTTAAATACTTTGGACTTTAGGCTTTGCGGTATTGGCGACAAAAAGACCCGACGAAGTTTACCGAATGCTGCCCAGCCCAGCCGTATTCTTCTGTGAGCTTCTTCTATGTAAATATATATCTATGTATTGTCAATTATTACAATATTATGTGAGTCTAAATAGATATTTATATTATTTTAAATGCCAACATGTTAGGTACAAGATTGTAATTTGTGATTTATATAGGTATTTTATTAAAATTAATATACAGGATTATAAAATATCGTATTAAAGGCCTGGTTTTATTTATCCCCTTTGTACATTTAAGACATTAATTATTAAAAGGGTGATTGTACTTTTCGTAATAAACTTAGTAGACAATCTTATTGCCTAAAATAATCTCTAGAGGAATCTTTTGTTGCATTTATTTGAAAGCTTAAAATTAAATTAAAAAATAACTCAAAGTAACGGCCAATTCCCCTGCATTTATTTCCCTACTCAAAAAAATCGGAACACACAATAAGTCCCAATCTAGCTCACCTGACTACTGTAATTTTTTACAACAGTCCGTCACACGATAGTACATCGCAGCATACGCAGCCCTAGAATTGACGCGGGCATTCCATTTTTTTACAATATGTATAGTAATTAATAAAACAATAATGCTATTGACATCTCAACAAAACTATTTAATACACATAGATCTCTCCATAATTATTGATTAGTTAACAGGATTATTACAATACTGGCGTAAAGAAAGGATAGCAGAATGTATAGGTATATAATATGTACTATGTGGCGAGTAGGTTATCACCTAAAATGATACCACGTATACTACATGTCAATGTTTAACCATACACAAAAAATAAATAGAATACCTACTATATTTTAGTCAAGGGATTTTAGTGATTTAATATATCGCCGACACCCAAACTGCCACTGATACTCGTTACATACACGATCTAGTCGTGTAACGTTACACATCGCCTTTATTTCGTCATCATCATTTTTATATCCGCGACGTGGATCTCCCTAAGACGCTTAAGAGCAGGTAACATCTCACACATGTATAGGAGCACAGGCCGAATGATGGACCGGCATCTTTCAGTCGCAACAAATGCCTAAGTTTTTTATGTACAAGAGGCCAATCGGCAGTAAATTCACCTGATGGTAATGAATTCCCGGCACTTACACGAAGCTGCGCTAATACGGGCCTTGACGTCGAGGTCGATGTCTGTACTCTTGCAGTACAGATACTCAAACTTAAAGTTGTCTGTTTTCATGGCAAGTACATACTTTATCTGGATAATGTCAGAGTTTGTACTCGAGCAAGTCATGTACTCGGTTTTTAACACATTTAATATCGTACCGCCGCTTTTAAACATTTCTCCTTCCACAGGTTTACCATTAGCTATAGATGCTGTTTGTCCTCACCTACCAATGTTATGTAATCGGCATATAAGACTACCGATGGTGGCTGCACAACCCTATTTAAAAAAGGGCTAAGAGCTAACCTGGTGGTTCTATGCTTAACAAGGGAGAGGTTGGTATCGCCAACAGCATTCCGATTCAGACCACCAGATTGCAGGAGAGTCGATATAAACTTGTGCCTGAGTGGAGATTTCATTGAGAAGGGTGAGGGGCGTGCCTCGTGAGTGTGAGCTATGATAGATAGAGTACGACAATAATTATAATCAAGTGATGGCAAATTTTAGAATTAATGGAAAATGTATAGAATAATAGACAGGGAGCCCTCGGGTAGCTGATCCTCTTGACTACTATCAAGCTCATTTTCCGTGAGTAGCTTCGTTTCGATGAGACGACCAACTATTCCCTATGCGAAAATTCTCTATTGTGGTAGCTAACAGAGGTAGCAAGCATAGAATATTTCGATTTGATGATACTCAAAAAATTATTATTTCATTTGTAGGACAATATGACAGTTAAATTATATAAATATTAACTAAGTAAAAACAAAAAAATCAGCTGGTTAGTAATCATTTATTTATTATATATTCATTTATTTTTAGTATCATCAAATCGAAATATTCTATCCTTGCTACCTCTGTTAGCTACCACAATAGAGAATTTTCGCATAGGGAATAGTCGGTCGTCTCATCGAAACGAAGCTACTCACGGAAAATGAGCTTGATAGTAGTCAAGTGGATCAGCTACCCGAGGGCTCCCTGTCCATAATCTGTAAAATATTCTAAATCTACCAATGAGCGTTTGACGACAGCACCACGCGTCTCGCCAACTCAAATATAGTTGTCGCACTGTACATATTAATGTCAATTGTTAACAACGTTATACAGAAAGATGTTGTCATATTTTAGGGCCGTTACATTCATTTGAAAGTATGTGTGTCATGTAAGGGATCTTATCAAAATCTATATAAATCCTAAAATTCACACTCATTTTAATCACTCGTTTATTCGTCGTTTCGTCATTCAAGTTAATAAAAAATATAGGCGGCGCTTGGGTCAGCATCTATTCGATTATTATCTCGAGATGTACCTACCTAGTGATTTTATGTTGTGTATCTCTTATATTTAATGCAGGAGCAACATTAATAATGATATGAAAACAAACGAGACGGACCGCGACGTAAGCAGCCTTGTAGGCCTACGTACGTTTACATTTACTGAAATGAATTATAAATCGCTAATAAGATATTAACATTGGTGATAATATATTGTTTTCGGAACCCTATAATAGAAGCTTGGAGAGAAGACAGGTATTCTATCAAATGCCTTAGCAATTACACTTTTCATTTTACAATCGGCTCTTTGACAAAAATATGCTCGGGAAATTATTCGCGGGTAAAATAAATTATTTTCAAAAAACTCATTCATCGGTTTTCCTTCCTTAGATTTCCACCAAGGATACGACGTTTTGCGATCCAATTCAGCTAATATCACTACATTAATCAGATGATTTTATCATGATTCATGTATTTCATGGAATTTAATACTTTCCAGCGGAACAAATAACATTAGGTAATTGGCGTATAATGTTTGTGTATATTATGCGCACACATTTTGAATCATAATGCTAAATAGCGCAAAATCAATTTACTATAGCAAATTGGAAAAACTAAAAATATCAATTTTCAAGTCAGTTAATTAAGAAGATTATAAATGCAACTTCTAAATAGTTACTGATAGTTGTGCTTTTAAACATACGCGTAAAATCTGTTTATTGTTCAATTTATAATTTTATTGCGTTCATAATGAAGATTTCTCTGGTTGTACTAAATTTAGTCATTATATTATGTGTAAATGCAGATGGTAAGTAGTCCGAAAGTGAAAATTTCATTATAGAGTATAAGGTAAACTATTGTATTATTAATTTAATAACTGATAAAATCATTTAATATTCAAATACGGTCCATTTTAGTGCTAACAAAACTACTTAATACATATAATTTTATTACACGCTGAAAATATTTGCTATGCCAAATTCTGTACCTACATCCTTTAAAGGAATTACTTTTGAGTGCATTCATATTCCTTCAATAGCTCGCAACCCCCAGGAAAAAAGGTAAGAATATAATTTAGAAACTTTTGCTGTTGCCATTTGCTTAATAATTAACCGACTTTAAAAAAAGGAAGAGGTTCTCGTTGGTTGTTCTTATGCATATACACCAATTTGTTCTCGCCAATTGTGGACTGATTAGTGTTGTTTTCATTCGATATTATAGTTTAGCTACTATGCGGTCCCATATAAATTTTGTTTAGATCTAGTGACGATGTACGGGGTAAAAAAATAAAATTGAAATGCACATGTCATAGCTGTACCTACCACTAAACATCGAAAAAAATAAATTAAAAAAATAGTTAAAAGTGACTTCAAAAAAGCACACTGAAAAACCGAAATTAATTTTGAGAAGTTGTGTGTTTGAATTTTAAGTGTTTGAAATTGTAATTTCAGAAGTGTTTTTGGAGTCAGTGTCCTTTCAGTTACCAGGCAGTGGCACCGGCACCGGCTTCAAAAACATATTTTTTAGCGTATCAGTGTTATTTTTTTAAGTGTGTTTTTAGTACCTACTTCATAGTTGTTAATATGTTAGGGTAGACCGGGTACATTTGTAGCAGGGTACGGTAGTACCAAGGGGAATATTTTTTTAACTACACCTCACACACACATTCCGTTCCCCTTGGCGCCCCCCTTGGTTGCTTGCCGACTAACTATCAGCTGCTGGCGCGTGTGGCTCGACGCAGACGCTTATGACGGCGAGATGAAATTTTGGTGCAGTCAAAGTAAGTTTTTTCCATCTATTATCATTGGTCATAGCAGGAAATCAAAACATCATTTTTAAGTAAGTGTAAGTTTAAACATTTCTCACTATTGTATCTCTTATTTGTAAACGTATTTATTAAGATTCAAGTTTAAATTTAGGAGATTTTTTATATTATCCATGAAATGAGTATATGGGGACAATTGTAGCAATATTTCGGGGACGTTTGTAACGGTACAATTGTCCCCGTGGTAAAATTGACCCCATATTATATATATATTTATTTTTAATATATATATTTATTTATAATATATATTTATTTTAACTATAACTTTAATTCATAACTTAATTAACTATATTTTTTAGCGAACACGGTAAAGTGTCTGCGCTGCACCTAATGGTAAGTGAAGCGCATTCCAAAAAGACCAGCGGCAACCGACAATAATGAGTTTATCGGCGGTCATCAAAATCATGCCGGCCTGTAGAAATGCTTCTTCACACTCCGAAGAGGGCAGAAACAAATCGAAAGGCATGCGACAGGACAGGCGGATGACCGAGACAGGCACACCAGCAGTTAGAATTTAGAAGATAAAGATCATTGGGATTAAATATGTGTAACTGTACTTATTGTTAACAATTGGGAACTGCAGTATTAAGAGACGCAATTCAGCGATAATAGTCTTTTTTTAACACGCTTTTTTAACACGCTTTTATTAGCTTCAGACGTAGGTATGTTGGTAGGTTGGTATGTTGGTATGTTTGTCTGTAACTTGTCTTTGAACGTGATTTTGACCTCCTTTAAAACGTCGGATTAAATTGAAATTTGGCATACTTATCAAGGACCAATGACAATGCAATATTATATATATAAAAAAAAGTATTGCAAATTGTGATTAATAATTATAAATAATTGTTGTGTAGTTTAGTTTAGCGCCATCTACACGACGCATAAGATTGCGTCAATAGATTGTCAATCTGCTTCAATTGAAATTATACTCTCTGGACCTTTGCTAATTATAGGGAATGTCGTAGTATCTAAGAGCGTCAATAGATGGCGCTTTTTTGATATTCGGACCTCAACCGACTACAATATATTTATATTTTAACTAAAAAAATAAAAATAAATAATAGTTTAAAAAACTAAAAAACACGCTTTTATAGAAAGTCTAACTAAAAAATAGAAAATAAATTTGAAGAAAACAATGTATTTTATTGTAAAAAAAGCGTGGGGTGCTTTCTAAGATACTATCTAAATGATAATCCTTCTACTTATATCTGTCAATACAATAATTATAACTATTGACACCATGCACCCCACGCTTTTTTTGCAATAAAATACATTGTTTTCTTCAAATTTATTTTCTATTTTTTAGTTAGACTTTCTATAAAAGCGTGTTTTTTAGTTTTTTTTAACTATTATTTATTTTTTTACAAATCGGACTACGTGTCTTTCATATGAGTGGTTTGGAATTTATGACGAAATTTTTTGACGAATTTATGAAAAATGGTTGCATTCGGTTTGGGTATTGGTATCATGTCGTCTTAAGAATTGTTCAAGTTAAAACTTAAATAAAAAAATGGCTGAACTATGCTTTCCATTGTTATTCATAAAGTTTATTTTTTAACAGATGCCGCGTTATAGAACAAGAAAGACTGATAGAACGTCGAAAGATACTTTTCTACGAAAAAGCATATTAGGAAATCCAAACCGGAAAATCTATACACACAGCTATGTTTAGGTCTATGTTTAGGTTGTGCCATGTTTCTCTAATTAGATATAAAAAGAAAAGAGAAAAATCCACACCCGGAGCTTGGCATCGATGGGATAAAATTGTGCTGGACTGAGTAGCTATACATAATAAAAAAAATGATAAAATTAAGTATGCAAGGGACAATTGTACCATGGGGACAATCGTTCCACATGCTTTACCATACAATATTTTGATTTGTGATTTTCGTTGTTTTTGACTAATTATAAATATACGACACCACAAATATGATGGTCAATACTTAATAAGAACTTATAAGAATACTTTGTTGTAATCTTTAATTTAGTTATTATCGTTTAGGGTGAGAAAACTATTGTTTTATGTTTTTAATTTTTATATTGATTAACCTTACGAAGTTGACTGTATTTTGTTTGTCATTAGATTACAAGCTATTCTGTTGGGATATTACCATTTAGAGAAGTATATTTATGTAATGATAACACTGAGTTTTATTAAATTACATCGCTGGTACAATTAACCCACTGGCGGGGACATTTGTACCAGTTCACTCAGTCCGCTTTAATGCCTAATATCTATGATTGTATTATTCCTACACGTCTAAAGATAATGCGAACTTATAGCCGAATAAACTACGTATCAATGGTTATTGACACTTTTGACACAATATTAATAATAAACTCAAAATTTAACGCTAACCAAAATATGCTACAATTGTCCCCGGTCTACCCTACTATGTTTTAGTCACCACCGACTTAGGTCCTGTTGACTTATCGGCGTCTGTTGGGAAAGTGAGACCCCTCTACAACCCTCTGCAACCAGATGACTTAACAGCTACCAAGAACGCTAAAGAATATGTGGAAGAGTTACGAGCCAAGTTTCCCACTGGATTTGCGTATATCCCACCATTAGATCCCTTTCAAAAATCATCACTGCAACCCATACCCATTGAAAAGGATATAGTAAAGTAAGAACATTTACATTTGTTTTGGTATTTGTACCCTGAGTCTTTAACTTTACTGAACGCTTATAGAGTTAAGGTGTGATACTTATTTGTTTACTTATCTATGTATCATGTAAATTTTAAAAAATATATATTAGCCCCATTTAGACAGACAGTTTTGATGTAACATGATATATACCAGAATATAAACAGAAAACTCTTGTTTACGCGGCCGGTTCAAAGAGTTTGATAAAAGAACTGTATCTCGCATAAATAACAGTTTTCTATTAAAATATATTCTCGCCCATGTCGTATGATAAACTTTCCATAACTAAATGGGGATTGAATAAAAATAAAATTGCCTTTGTACATTTCAGAGGCTACCTTGTTATATCAAATTTGCGCATAGACGGCGCCAAGGAATTTGTTGTAAAGACCACAGAAGTCCGTATGAGTATCGATACTGTGAATGCAGTTATCAGCGTACCTAAGATAGTCGGCAACGGTAATAAATACTATATTTTCATCTACACACTTATTGTGGATATCAGTGTAAATTTTTCATATTTTTTTTTCTTTTTTTTAAGTGCATGCTGGAATAGGGTTAAAATGAAAAATGGTCAATACGAAGTTTGTCCCCAGTCACATTATATTTATCTTTATTGTAGTTAATTAACTAAACTGAAAGCTATAGAAATATTGACTGCAGTCTATAATGTCATCGGACATTTTCGATCGGCAGCAATAACACTCTTTTTTTTTATCCTGGCTCGGCAAAGTGACTACGCTACACCTGATGGTAAGTGTAGCACAATTCAAGAATAGTGTCGACCAACGATAAACAATGTGTCCATCGTAGGTCGGCAAGATCATGCCGGCCTGCCAAAGGACCAAGGGGGAGGGGAAGGAAAAAGGGATGGGAAAAGGGTGGGGATCAGGGGGCAAGCCCCCTGGGGAGAACCGGATATACACTGGCTGACCCTGGAACGCGACCCACACAAGGTGGGCCACTATGGCAGGTTTTAGCACCAATGTACGGTGGTCGCTATCCGGTCGGATACAAGTATCCTCCCACCAGCAAATAAGGTGTTTTTATCTTTTCTGTTGCGACCAAATTCTAGGGATTCTATAGGTGAAAATATGATTGTGTGTGTCATCGCACGCGTATCTATAGTATTGGTAGTACAGGCGTGAAGGAATCCAGTAACCACAGCTACTAACCCCATCATATTCCCAAATAATCATTAGTATCGACATTGAAAGGTATTAAACTTTATGTGTATTGCAGTTGATTTCGATGCCGAAGTTGTCGTTGGTATACTGCCTTTAACAATCTCAGGACACCTTAGGTAAGTATTAAGAAATTATTACATAGCACCTTAATTGCACTTTCTTCATAGAAGGTAATATATACTGTAGGATAATCACAAACCTCTGCATTGTTGAACTGTAGGGATGTGTCTGAAAACCTACACCAAATCACATTTCTAATATGTTGCTGCTCATGAATTGATTGTACTTTCTACCAAGACCGTGCTGTGACTTTGGCAATTACAGTATCTAATGTATACTGCAATGAGATACAAGTATAAGTCGATGAATACGTATTTCTAGTACACAAGGAGATATCTAGAGGAGATAAAACGCAACCTAAATTGGTGATTAATCTAAAAATATTGTTCGGTTGTACAGATCTACCCTGACAGGCATTAATGTGGTTGGAGTTTTCGGTAGTACAGAAACTCCAATGAACGATATGGAAGTTTACCAAGTAATTGCAGATGATGTGAAAATAACGGCTGATAACTTACAGGTAAATTATCCGTACGTCGCTTAGCGATAGAAATAAAAATTAGAGCTACACGATCCGTAGCTGCCCCAATGTTTTGAATATTGTAAACGTTTTATAAAACGCAGCTCAATTTTTTTATGTCCGATGCGGTAATGGAACCCACGATATCGATTTCATCGGCTCCAAAGGCTATATACGATGCCATTAGACCAGTGAGATGATATCAATAATATTATTGTATGAAATGTACTATCTCTCTGCGGGGCATATGCTTGCTCTACAAACGAGAGGGGTTTCGGTCGACACCCTGCCTCATACGCGTGGATAGATGTCACTTTCGAAATAGTTTTCTTACGATCCTTTATCATTGAGGCGAGCTATAATTAACACATAAAACTTCGCAACTCAAAGGTTCACGCCCTGCGGATTGAAACTAAATAATTTTTCCGGCGATAAACAATTTGTGTCTACCGCAAGTTCCGGCTAGTCAGTTGACATTTTGTTTTGGGGTTTGAAACCGATATAAAGACCGCGAAGCGTGTCTTTACACGTCCGTTTTGCATGGAAACGCGCTTCACTCCCTCTGTCACGTTCCTCTAACACGTTCACTGCGGCTGCGCTAGATTAAAACTTACTTCCAGTGCTGTACAAGTCACATACTTCCTGTACCAAGAATGCCTGATATGCGTTACGACGTCTATTTTCCCGTACGTATTCTCGACTTCAAACCTTCACAGAGACATGGAAAGTCCACAGCTGATTTTTTTTTATTGTACGAATCAATAGGTTACATCCTTGTGTATACACAATACTTCAAACAAGGACACCGGCAATATAGGCGACTCATTTTTACTTGTACGAATACTTGAAAAAATCACCCCCGCACGGAGTGGAATACTAGGATATCTAGCTGCCGCACAGAGCAGAACTCAATTACAACCAAATACTTCCCGTAACGCAGTGATCGTGCTAAACGTACCTTTAGACTGAAATTAATGGGTATTATATTACTGAGTCTTAACATCCTATGTCTCTGTGTGACGAGCGCAGTACAGTACAGTGCTTTGTAATTCAATGTTATTTGTAGTGTTGTGTCTCTTTATGGGCAGGCGTGGCTCTTACCAATAGGCGAGCGACCTGCTGGTCTTGTAATTCAAGCAAACAAAGCAAAAAGACTATCACTCTTTATTTTCTAATATAGGTACTATGTTTTCGCAGGTGACCCTGTCAGATATGTCTATAAACGTGGATAAAGCCGCTGTGAAGTTGTGGTGGGGTAAGCTGAAGAATGACATAGTCAACGTTGCAAACACAGCGGTCATTCAAGAGATAAATGAAGTTTTGAAGCATTACACATCTCAACAAATTCGTGATCTGCTACTAGCGCCATAGTGTTTATTTCGTGAAAACCGGTGTATACAATTTGTTTCTATCATTAGAAAAGTAAAAAAAAGTTGTTGACCTAAATCAAAGTAATTACTCATAACATACACTATGTTTTATGGAAAATTAATTGTTTTCCTTAATGAAGTTTGATTCCATAGTTGTAATTACATTTTTTCTTTTTCCACCTGCCCTTATCCTACTCGCAATAGGGTAGGTGCAACATGCTTATTAACACAATATGTTACAGAAAAATTTCGATTGTGTTTGACGTCTACCCCTCTGGGGAGAAAACACCCAGACCTGTAACAAATATTTGTAAGTCACACAAGCATTTGTCCCGGTGCCGGAATCGAACTCGCGGCCTCTCCTTTCATAGTCGGGTACTCTAATAATACTATTTAATTAAAATTAGTATCTACATACATTCATTATATTATTGAATATTTTGATTTATAGCTACCCTACATAAATAATAATAATAATCGACACATAAATAGTATTGATAAATAAATAATATTGTGTAAGTCACGTCATGTTACAGACCCTTAAATTATATATTTGGTAAATATTAAAAGTAGTATGTACACAAATTCTCCACATTTAGACTATTCCGGCGGAGTGGACGTAGCTTCTTCTAAGCACGAACAATTGACGTTATCCATTATCGTGAAGAATCTCTCTGGTGGCATTTCTATTAAAAACTCATTAAAAAATTCAATCATGTTTGCTCTGGTCGCATTTATAATATTATCATGGTGCTTGTTCATTATCTTTAAACCTTCGGAATTCAATATCTGATTTATGGGCCACGAACTGTTTTCTAAATCAACCTGAAAATTAAATGTACTCATTGAATAGTTTTGACAACGTCTATTGTATTGTAATTATTATAATCGAAGTATTTAATAATAATAACACACCCAATAGTCACACACATAGTCCTGACCCCACACTAGGTTAACCTGTCGGTACCTAGAACTAGGAAGGACTACCCACAATAAACAGGTCCGAGACAAATATTTGTGGATCACATAAACATTTATCTCGATGCGAGAAGCGAACCCACGGCGTCTCGCTTAGCAGACGGCTATTCGCCCACTGCGCCCAGAAGCCTCTGACCTTGATAGCCATCAAGTTTATTATTTGATATTACTAAAGACTCATATCAGTCCATCCTTTGTTTATGGCTAGTTACAGCTACATTCGTGTATTTTATAAAAGAGGTTTTATTATTTGAATTGACTGCCTCGGTGGCGCAGTTGTATTACGTACTCGGTACGATTGCTGTGCTGTTGTCGGGTTCGATCCCCGGTCGGGTCACTTAGGTGAAAATTATATTGTTTTTTTTTTATCACGAAATGTAAAAGGGTATAACCAGTAGGTACACCCATTTTTCTCCGAGCTAATTTCCGTCACATGTGGTAAGGGGCGAGCTTTTCGCCATACCGGGCAGAATACCAAATTCCGGGTTAATACTGAGCATTTCGTGATAAAAAAAACCCAATATAACTTTCACCTGAATGACCCGGGGATCAAACCCCAAGCCCCTGCACATCAGTTGTACCAAATACGCATTACAATTGAGCCACCGAAGCAGCCTGGCAGGTAGTGTATATTTAAATAAGCTTAATAACAAAAAAGTCCAACATATTCACCTCCAAGGATTCTATGCTATAATCAAGCTGTAAATCATCCACTACAGCTCTGGTTCCGTTATTATTAACCCGGAATCCAAAGACCAGCTTAGTATTTTGAACTCGAACGCTAGAACATTTAAGATTTCCTTATAAATATTGCTCCGTTCCCGTGAATATGACCCCAATCGTTCAGAGTTTCCAATCGGTTACATCAGTGGCGTAACTATAGGGCCCCCGGCCCGACAGAGCCCACGGCCCAAGAGGCCGCGAGCTAAGACGTAACCTTACATTTTTAACAAAATGTAATAAAAATTATATGTTTTTATAAGTACTTGAAATCAATTAATTAGTAATTAAAAACAAAAGTAACTTAAAATTCTTACTTCATACGTCCCGAACCCTTCAATTTGTACACGAGGTAAGCGCGACCGTTTAATTTGTAGTTTTCTGAAAAAGTAGCATTTTCGTTCTTACAATTAACACAATGTTTGCTTTTGTTAATCTATCACCTCATATTTCTTTTCACAATGAATAAATACCAACCTGCTGCCATATTAACCAAGGGCATCTCTATTACTGCTGATGCTTCTAAATCTTTCTCCGATAGATCCATCTCTGTGATAGTAAAATTATTTAAACCGGTGATCAACATCCCAGTTGTGGAAAATTTCATCCTAAAAACATTGTGATCATGAGCGGCCTACTATATATGCCTATATGCTTACAGCAGTAGGTAGAATTTAAATAATGGATTTAATGGCGAACGGGAACTGGTGGATACCGGATATCCGGATATCCGGTTTTGCCGAAGGGGTTGCGATATGACTTGAGGGTGAGGTTGGGGCAGGTATAGGGGTACATCCTTGTATCCCTGCGCCTGCATTGCCCATCCGCCTGTAGTGTCGCAGGCCTGTCGATTTGCTTCTTCCTCTTTGGAGTGTGAAGAAGCATTTACACAAACCGGCATGATTCTCGTAACCACTGATAAACTCATTGTTTGTCAGTGTTCTCTGTTTTTCTGGAACACACTGCGCTTAACATCAGGCGCAGTGCAGTCGCTTCGCCGTGCACGGATAAAAAAAATAAGGCAATGTACAAATCTGAATTCTAATAGAACTGTAGATACAGTTCTATACCTACGAATGTTCATAATTGTTTGTCACACATGGGGAAAAATTAAAATCATTACAGTTTGATTATTCATATTCAGATTCGTATCAGTCGGATAGTAAAGGTATTTTTTAACCTTTACTATTATTAGATTTTTATATAATTAGTTTGCTCATAATAGGTACTCCCGTAATACGCTTCGTATAATAAAACCTAATAATAAGTTATCTGATTACTATCGTGATAAATGTATGAATAAACACAATTTCTAAGAATAGAGGTAATTGATATAAACTTAATGAGGACCTTTTTATTATATTGTATGTGAAAATTCCTATCCTTACTTGAGACCAAGAGCGTCGTAATTTCCTTCAAAAGGCGGCATATTCCACACATCCAGCGAAGGCATCGGATATGGAAGTGCATCGAGATCACCATTTCGCCATTTATCCACTAAATATAACATTTTCCTTTCTAAGTCATTTTTGGCTACAAAAAGTAAAATAAAATTTAATAAACCGCGTTGCATAGAAAAACAACCATTTTACATATCAAGATTAATTAAAAATACTGAATAATAGTCTATTTTTGTCATTGAACATCTGAGTAAATTGATAAATTAAAATTCACCTAAGATTTGATTATAATTTAAATAACTCTACTTACGAATCACATCTTTCCCGTGTGATAATATAAACAAAGTAACAATGAAAACAAAAGGTGTGCAGTTCATATTCGCTTTATTTACGGACACTGACTAAGACTAAGATGCAGTTCCTATCTTACTTATATTTATAGTAAAATTATATTTGCTGAAGATGTAATTCTTTACACAAATATAGAGACTGAGCCCTTTTTACATTCAGTCTGATAATGTGGCGTTGTAAACGCTTAAAACTTTAAGGTCATTTAATTGCATTGCGCTCATATTTCAACAATAAGATAACCAGTGTATACGGATACTGATAATATCTGCCCAAACAAACGAATTAGGTCATGTAAACATGCGAATTTTCCTGCTAAGACGCTTTCGCTAGTTGTCAAGGCGACCGGAAACCAATTTGGCTCGTCACTAACCGAGCGGATTCACCACTGAAAATGGAAAGATGCTAACAGGTGAAAAAGGAAGTAAGTAGTAACTACCGATTACGTAGTATTCTTCATCTAATCTTGAGGCGGGTTATAAAAAGGTAATGATCTCAAATCAGTTACTGTGAGAAGCCCGAAGAGTTTCTTTACCATTTGGTCGTCACGTATGCTGAAAAACATAATACACTCCTTTGCAAAAAAAACGGGCGGGTTTGATTTTTTAACATTATTGGTAATAATTTAGTTCTTCAGAGGTTTTAATAGCCAAACTATGTTACTGGCACTTAATAAAGAGTCTGGGTATGAAAAAAAGTTCATTCCAAATTCAAAACTTTTGTTTTTTAAATTATTAATCCCTTTTTCATTTTGTGACACTTTTCGCGGGTTTGCGGTTAAAAGGTTATCAAGCAACTAAAAGTAACTTTTCGTTATTTTTAGTACAACAATTTATGTTTATCGCATAATTCTGCCTTATTGTGACTTAAAACAGATATCTTTGTGTCTATCGTAATGGCAGAAAAAGCAATGAGAGCTAGTAAAATTATAGCGCTGCTGGAAGAGGGGTGTAGCCAATGTTACGTCTCACAGCGGTTAAACGTGAGTCGTTCAACCGTACAAAGAACCTGGACTCGATACCAAGAGACAGGTTCCGTTCAGAGAAGGCAAGGTTCTGGGAGAAAACGTTGCACACAGCCGCGAGACGATCGCTTTTTAGTGACTCAGGCGCTGAGGAACCGCAAATGCAGTTACATAGACCTCAAAAGAAACCTTGAAGAGGTACGAGGAGCACAAGTTAGCCTATGGACTGTGAGGAGAAGACTTTTAGCTGCTGATATACGTAGTCGACGACCAGCGCGGGCCCCAAGTTACTCCGTGAGTACCGGATTGCGCGGTTGAGGTTCGCTAGAAATTGCCTATCTTGGACACCAGGTAACTGGAGTAGCGTACTCTTCTCCGATGAGGCTCGAATTTGTCTGCATGGTGAGGACCGACGTCGGCGAGTGTTACGAAGACCAGGGGAACGCTATGCCGATGTGTGTTTTGAAGAAATCACCCCTTATGGTGGAGGGTCCGTTATGTTTTGGGCGGGCGTAACTTCCAACTATCGTACCGAGATAGTATTCATAGAAAATGGCTCACTAAATGCGCATAGGTACATAACAGAAATCCTTTCTCAAAATGCACAACCCGCACTGACTGTAATTGGTGAAGATGCCATTTACATGGACGATAATGCTCGGGCCCACCGTTCTGGCGACGTAGATGCTTATATGCAAGAGGTCGGTATTCGTCGTTTGGATTGGCCAGCGCGGAGCCCCGACCTTAACCCCATTGAGCACGTTTGGGACCTCCTAAAAAGGCGAGTACGATCTGTCCAACCACCTCCACAAAACATCAGAGAGCTTAAACGTGTAATCTCGACTGAGTGGGAACACATTCCACAGGACACCATCAAAAGCCTGGTGGGAAGCATGCCAAGACGATTACATGCCGTAATCGCTGCAAGAGGAGGTCATACTCGTTATTAATTTTTATTTTTTAATGTCTCTTTTATTAAAATACCATAAAAATACTCGTAGTCTTAATTTCATTATACCCATAAAAATGTCCATTTTAACACGGCTCTCTGTTTACATTGACTAAAACACCGATACCAGGATAAAAGTGTTAAAAAACTAGATTCTCATTGATAATAAGAAATTTCTAGTCATCCAAGCTAATGACATACTAAAAATATAATAATATTTACCCATAGAAAAGCTAAGGTAAAGTGTGTGTGTAAGGTGCCCGTTTTTTTTGCAAAGGAGTTTATATCAAATAAAAATCAAAACGTTTATGTTCAAAGTAGACCACAAAGGGCTCTTTACACAGCAATAGCATAATACAAGACATTGAAGTATCTCTACTACTACTTACTGCTTGGGAAATGCCCAAGTACCTTAAATAATATTCAAGAATTAAAGCTTATGCTGGACGAAATAGATGACACTCAGATGCTGAAAAGCAGAAAATAGCTGTCTAATTTCGCATTTTTGACGAACATCACAATGCATTTAAACACCATTAACTTGGAGCCAAAGAGTAAAGTAATCCTTGGAGCTTCAAGGTAAAGGAAAAACTATTATTGAGATGATTAGCGCAATAAACGCATTCAAAAGTAAACTGCAACTTATGATAGATCAACAAAAAAAAAAGAATCTGAAACATTTTCTCTCTAACTGCAAGGATTCCTCAGTTGAATTTTTATATTCAATCTGCTATTAAAATAGGAAGTCTGTATAACGTGGTCTCATCTTCTGTTGAAAAGAGGTAATGTAGATTATATCAGATATACATCTCAAGGCCACAGCGTCTAATACAAAATTCTGGTCTTTTATAGGTATAAAGATGAATATCCGATTGTAAGGCAAATCGCTCGCTCGTCAATTGATGACGGCTACAAATTCATTATATTATAGGATTGATACACGTGTCCATACAAAGGATTGTACAGTAGCACTAACCAAACAAAATAATTGTTATTATTATAGTGTAATCATTGTCACAGTCCACAGTCCACACAAGCAGCACCCGTTCACGAGTTAACGCATGTGGCCTCCTTAACCATTTTACAGGGAAGTGACCGACCCGTCACACGACGCCACCGCAAGCACAGACATTTATGCGAGCATGACATATCCAAATTGCGTTCAAGTAAATAAATACAAAATAAATACACCCAACAGTCACATACATAGTCCTGACCCCACAGTAAGATACGAGTCTTGTGTCGTGGGTATCAGGAACTACGAGAGACTTTCGGTCTCACAACACCCAGACCCCGAAACATATATTTGTGGATCACACAAACATTTATCTCGATGCGGGGATCGAACCCGCGGCCTCTCGCTTCACAGCCGGCTACTCGCCCGCTGCGCCACGGAGGCTGTCTTAATGATAAAAGTTTACAAAAGCAATCAACGCAATCACAACTTAGGCATCCACTGAAGACTCCACGCACATCAGTCCGTCAACATGAAGATAAATAAGGCAAAATATCGCATTTTTGTTTTGTTTTGGCCCTTTGGGATGAATTACAGAGTTCCTGCTAAAGGGATCCTGGCAACCCCTGCAGTATCTCATCCTATGCCCAAAGGGGAGAGGAAGGGTAAAGGGATGGGAAAGGGGGGGCAAGCCCCCTCGAGAGACGGATATACACTGGCTGATCTCCTCTCTGTTTCTGAATTGTTGTGACCTCTTCATTTTTATTTATGGATAATTTATTCTCAAGCTTTTACAAGAACGATTGAACACGGTTGCGGTCGATTTCAAGGTCTTATGAAATAAATTAAAATATGCGATGAACTGCACTGTCAGAATTCCCGCCAAAACTTCCAGATGATGATGTCTTGGTGGAATTCTTAAAACGTTAAAACCCACAGAAATGGAAGCACATATTTTGCGAATACATATGTGCTTTTTGTGCGTATACTAAGGAGGGTCCGGGCCCCTGGCGGTAACGGGTTGGTAACATTTACCTTCTGTCACGTGTGAATAAATGTCATATTATGTCAAAGTCACGTAAACAGCCTTTTTTTTTTACTTGATTAAATGTTGCCAGACTTTCTGATTTTCCAGTATGTTTACAGATTTGACTCAAATCTACTGATATCTCTCATAGGTGTAGTGGCAGGGTAGTTAAACTGAGCAACTGCTGATCTCCTTTATTCAAATCCCAGGTCGAGCAGTCATCATTTGTGTTCTAGTTCATAAAGGCTCATGTCTGCTTTTTTAAACTCATTTCTTATGTTATTATCTTGACATTTTGGGTAGTCTGAATTTTTGAATTTCATTGCTACTAAGTCCTGATATTTACGAATAGCATCTGGCAACTCTGGTTAGCGATGGCCCCGCCGGGGACCGGCAAAGTGTGGTGACCTATTTTTAAAATAGCATTCTAAATCACATTAATACTAAGAATACATAGTGAAGTACTACTTCCAAAAAGTGAAACCGTCGTCCTATCCAAAGCTGATTATCACTTTTAAGAATTGAAACTACATATCTGTTATTCAATCATGGGAAATCGCAGCAAAATTCAGGACTATTTTAAGGATTTCAAAAATATGTTTACGTGGTCTTACCTGAAGGGGTTGATGTTCAATCCAGCTCAATTACCGATTGTCGCAGTACTTTTAATAACAGCTGAAGTAATAATCAACATACTTATAGTGGATCGTGTCCCATATACGGAAATTGACTGGAAAGCATACATGCAAGAATGTGAAGGATTCATAAACGGCACATTAGACTACAGCAAGTTGCGGGGCGACACAGGACCGTTGGTGTACCCAGCGGGATTTGTTTATATTTATTCACTGTTTTACTTTATAACCAATCAAGGTGATAATATCAAACTAGCTCAATACATATTTATAGCCATTTATATTTTGCAACTAATTTTAGTTCTCAGGATTTATATTAAAAGTAAAAAAGTGCCTCCATATGTACTAGTTTTAACCATATTGACATCTTACCGAATTCATTCAATTTATGTGCTGAGGTTATTTAATGACCCCATAGCTGTTCTATTTTTATATTTATCATTGAATTTCTTTTTAGATGCTAAATGGTACTTGGGTAGTATATTCTACAGTTTAGGAGTATCCGTTAAAATGAATATACTTCTGTATGCACCTGCTCTGTTTTTCTTTTATTTAGTAAATATGGGCTTAAAGAATACCATAAAACATCTTTTTGTTTGTGGCTTGATTCAATTGATTTTAGGTTTACCGTTCCTAATTGGTAACCCTAATGCATATCTAAAAGGAAGTTTTGATATTGGTAGAGTTTTTAATCATACCTGGACTGTTAATTATAGATTTCTAGATATACACATTTTTGAAAACAAGTGTTTCCATCTGTCATTGCTTGCAATACATATTGTTTTACTCATGATATTCCTTCCAATGTGTATCACATACTTCAGAAGCTATTGTCGCCTAAAATATGTACAAAAGCAGGTGCAACCACAAATTAATGCCAAAAATGCTGAGATTGCAAAAAAAAATAAAGCCAAAAAAGATGCTAAACAGCGTAAAGCCAAGAAAATTGAAGAAAATGAGGACATAACTAAAGACCAACAGGATTTCCTTAATGCTTTTGAGTCTATGTTAAAAAAATCCTCAGGTAAAGGAAGTAATGCTCGAGGAGGAGGAAAAAAGCCAGAGGAATTAATGCAACAAGAATCAAACTACAGTATTAATTTTGATATTATATCCCAACTATTTATACTCCCAATGTTTCTTGTGAACTTTATTGGTATTGTTTGTGCAAGAAGTCTTCACTATCAATTTTATTCCTGGTACTTTCACAGTTTGCCATATTTATTGTGGTCAAACAACTTATCTGTTATAGTCAGATTTTTAATATTAGCACTTATTGAAATGTGTTGGAACACTTACCCAAGTACAATCTTTACTAGTGCAATATTGCATGTCTGTCATATTGTTATATTAGTTGGAGTTTATAAAAAAATGTCAAACGAATTAAAAGTTGTATCAAAAATAGGTTAACAATCCATTTACAGTTGTCTAGTGCTAACTTTGTTCAAAAATTGAAATCAAGTGTGTATGTTTTTGAAGTGTTTTTAGTTTTGTAATAAAATGTTGATTAAAGTGGTGCAGTCTCATTTCTACCCAACCATATGACCACAAAACCCAAAGAGGGTTATTTTACTATGCATATTTTTGTTATCAACAACAAATACCATGAAAAAGCTGAAAATCTGTGAAAAAAACATCTAAATTTGTTCTTAAATGAATGGGTACATCTCGCTACTTACCTCGCATGCACATACTATAATGGTGGTGACATTGTGCTATGTGAAAGTGCATCATTTTTTTCTTTAACAATGTACCCCTTTGCTAGAATCAACCAAGATTTTAATAGTTTGTACCCATATTCTTTTCTCTGAGTTTGTACTTTATGAATCAAATAAATAATATCTGTTATAATCATGTTAACTAGCGTAAAATAATAATTATGTGGAGTAACAAGAACTCGTATTAATGATCCCATTTCATACAAGCCCTAAAACCCTACCAATAAATAAATTTATATTTTATGTGAACATATGATATATCTCTGTCTTTTAGTTATTAAATAGTAGTAGTGTTTCGGGGAATAAAGATGTTAGTTCCTCTTTAAATTACCACACTACTAGTTAGTAGTGCAGAAGAGAAAATATTTCCTCAGCACTACTGCCCCGGTAGTGTGATTTGTTAGCAAAGATAATGCTCTGCTTGTATCTAGCCCACATACTACATGTATAGATTGTAAATGCATAATAGTAAAGTAACGAGATATCACTTTATCGAACCTGAGACCCCAGCACAATAGTTATACCGCGTACGCAATACAACTGCATCACCGAGGCAGTCTATAAACAGATATCTAACCAATTAATTAATTATTTCAGTCCAATAATACCATGCCAGTGAATCCATCCAGTGCTGCACTGAACTGATCGAATAACTTAAGAGCTGCCAAATGGTCAACACTAGTAACAATGATACCAAAAATATTATATTGGTTAAAACAAGCGCTGGATTAGCCGTTGACACTATACCAGTGGAACTGGATTAAGCTTTATGAATTTAAAAAGTAGTTTTCGTATTCGATCCTGCAATGAAATAACTATTAAGATTATCCCATTTGCAATCCATCACTAGATTGATCTAGAATAACGTAAACCATTCCGCCCAATATGTCACAAACTAGACTGACCGAGTAAAATTCAGCTCTTTTAAATAGGTATATTCAAGATCTCAACAAAAGTCACACCAAATAATGAGTATAATAATAACAACAATATAAGCGGTTTTGAGATTGTTTATTGTGAATCGTACAACTAATCAAAGGAAAATCTAATTATAGTCTTAAATTTAGAGAATGAGGCGCATAAATACTTCCTCTGATATCACAAAACCGTCATTGCTCGGATCCGACGCCTCTGCCCAAGCGAATCCAACAAATCGTAGCTGTATACCCAACATACTCTATCTTAGATAATTTTCACTATATAAAATAACAAAGCTATATAAACAGGTAAAATGTTGAATAGTTTTATACGCTGCCTTGCTTGCCAACAAGATCTAGATCCTAATAAATAATATAAACAAATGAAGCAATCAAATGCAACTGTTCTTGAATTAGTCCTCTATATAAAATAAAAAACGTATAGACAAAACAAATTATGTTGACTTTACCCTCCCGTAGATGGGTATAAATGGTTTCTTTGATTGAATAAACTCCCAAATCAATAATTATGCAATTAGGAATCCAGTTGTGATTTCTGTTTTTAGATAACAATTAAATACTTATGGTCTATGAGCTTATTAGTTTAAAAATTACTATGTACTTGTGCGGACTAACGCATCGGGACTTTGACGTAAAGTTATAAACATATTGAATATTTACTATTCAGTCAAATGTACCCAGTCATGTAAATGTTAGTTGAATAACGAAAATAACAAATACACTTTCGTAAGTTTGTACTGAAAGTACTATACAGTTTGTTGTAAATGAATAATTTCCAAGTTTTATATGGCGTTTTGTGAAATACAAAGAGTCATTTTTACATAATCTGATATTACACATACCACGGCAGTCTTGCATGACTGGGCTTAAAACTAAATGACGTACCTATCAATGGTAGCCAGAATCTAGACGAAACCGAAATTTTTTGTTTTGATGGCTAGCAGTAATTTATGTTTGAGCACATGTCGCGACGAGTACAACGGTATGTAAAGGCGCGAAATGCAAGTGTTGGCGGTGGGCAGGTGCGCATCATCCGCGGGCCGTATTGTCACTGTCGGCATGGGCTGGAATCCTTCTTCGGAAGCAGGCAAGGCTGGTGAGCCAGTCCAAAAGTAAACCTGGAATTGCAATCACATTACACCATCAGTCTATGCTAGATTCATACATAATTATATCACCCGCTATACGTTCACAATCCTAATTAACGTTGGTTAACATAACTTGAATCAGCAAATTCCGCTGCATATAAAACTATAAAAAAACATAAATAGGAAAACTATAAAAGCCAAATGAGGGTAGAATACAAAAGTTTTATATCTATACTTACAAGATCTTGCCTCTCTAAATGTGTCATTTTGTCGACGATGGCCCAAAGCCAGCGTTTGAAACGTGCGAGTCTCTCCGGAGGTTCTCCACTTTCATCGTTAAAGCTAGTGTAAGAGACAAGTGCAGTCACATTTATATCGCCCACACCATTCAGCAGAAGCCGTAAATCTTCAGCGGTTAAACCCTCTAGCGCAGATTCTGGCAATACGTCGAGAACACCCACGCGCATAGCCTGTAGAAACATATCATATTTTCCTCAGACATAAGTATAAAACAATGGGTTAAACATTTGTTATTAATTGATACCTAAATAAAATAAAAGAGTTTATAAATGTATTTACATACCTCAAGTGCCTTTTCCTGTGAGAGTAACATACGATGTTGGGCGTACTTGCGCACGTAGTCGTAAACGTTGTGAGCCGTCACTTCTAGATCGCGACCGCCGGGCACAAGCTCTACGCAACCACCACCTTCCTCTTCGCACATTTCCAAGCTAAAAATTATAAACACCTTATTAGATACGTTTCCAAACAAACACATGGCAAAATTTATAAAAGTATCTATGTTACCTAAAGTTGAGATCAAGAGCAGCAAAGAGTGAGTGTGAATCGCCTGTTTCGGCGTCGACAACAAGTTGCCGAAGACTCTCGTACACTACAGGGTCGAAGAAAGCCAAATCATGGAAGCGAACAGGCCGGCCGAGTATATATTTCAGTACATGTCTATTGAGGAACATGGGACACAGCTCGTTCTGTAGGAGGCAAAGCCCAATTATCCTGAAACCAAATATACTAGTTAGCTGATTCATTAAAAGATTCAGAAACGTAACTTCATCACGAGAATGCCATTTAGTATTATTTATATTTTTAACCCCTCACAAAAAGAGGGGCGTTATAAGTTTGACCCCTTTGTCTGTCCCCTATGTTTGTAGGTGTACCTGTATATGACATCGTAACGCCTCAAGACAGATTCTGATGCGTTTTTTGTTTGAATAGGGATTTATTGGATGGTTCTTAGCTACGTTTGAAGAAATCTGTTAAGTGTTAAAAGCTACACAATTTTTTTAAAATTAATATTAGAGGGTTTTTGGAAACGGTTTTCGGGATAAAATAAATTCATAAAATGTTACCGGCCGACGTTTCTAAATGCGTTAATTCGTTCAGATGTGGCACGGCCTTGTCTTGGCGAGTAATATCCGCGCTTGCCGGGTGAGTAGAAGATAGGCGCGGCGTCGTCCGGCGCGGCGGTGGTGCCCGCTGAGATCAACGTGTTGACGCTGGCGGTGCTGCTGCCTGCCGCGACACCCCCCGCGCCCGCACCGCCGCGTTCCGACACCGAGAACACGTCCAGGTCTAAACACACAATATCACATTTTATTCAGTTGTACGCAGCGTTAAAAAATATTGTTATTCAAAACATTATGAAAATTTAAGCTTTGTTCGCGTAAAACAACGTATTTTAAAACTTTTTTTTTAAGTTTTTATTTTTTTCAAGTAGTCTATTGTGATCACTAAATAGACACTTTCAACATATAATTGTATGCAAATATCCAATAACATTTCAACCCACATCAAGTAAAAATTGAGTTATCAATTTTATTTTGTTACATTCAATAACGTAAGTCAATGCAATAAAGTTCTATTTTGCTTAATAATACACGGTGAATGTTTAATTTAATGAAACCTACTTAAATCCAACGAAGTTAGGAAAATTGAATCAATATCTCAATTTTAACTTGATTGGATGTAGATCTTTATTGCATCACATTTCCCACACAGGCAGAACATCTGGATAAAGATATCTACTTTATATCTCGGAAAGAGACATTCACGTGGATAGAGTCGCGAAAAAAAGCTAGTAACTTATTATCAAATAGAATATGGTTATATTCTCTTGTATGTAAACTTGTTACTGCTAAAACGACGCTCTTGTTCACTATTAATACAAATTAATTATTAATCTTTCTAGATGCTAAATCGGCAATCACAAGTGACCGGACAACCTAAATACATAAAAAATTACAATGTGACATACCTAGTATCGCCTCCGAAGGGTGCATCACTATGAGATCCATTGCCTCGCGCACTTTCTGTCGTAGCGCGTCTTCACTCGCCAGAAGTACTAAAAGCTGTGCCGGCGTCAATTCTAACAGCATACCGGTTATCTTGCCAGCAAATGTAGGGTGTAGAGAGTGCACCTGTTCATATATTAACAATTATAATATGGATAACTGTGGATAATAATATGATAAATGTTTTTCAATATTTGTATTTAATTTTATTCTCAATAAGAGAGGATTCGAATACGACAACATTTATTTCTGCTATATCAATAATAAATCCACTTTGTCATAAAACTTACTCTTGGATAAAGTCGTTCGCCTAGTTGTGCCTGATGATGTGTGAGGTGGTCGTTATGTCCGCCCGATCGGTCTCCGCTATAGCCCGCGCCTTCAGTACCGGGTGCGGCCTAAACATTTATTTAGCATTATACAAGTCACATCATATTTTAACAATCCACACAATATTTTGTTACACCAAAACGATATAGATTGCCTTTTTTACACAATCTTACTCCTTTATCCTCGAAGGGGTAAGCGGGAATTCATTTAATGCAAACATGGTTCGCCGATATACACTGCCAATAACTTAGGCTCGAGTTTATAACGGCCATTTTCATAAAAGGATTCTAGGTTATTTTTCTGGATAGAGCGCAGAAAACAACCGATCAAACTATGTAATTTGAATGACCTTCAAACAGTATTCAGAGTAGCTCAACAATGACATACAAAATCATAAAATCAAACTAGGATCGTATATTGAAAATGTCTGTAATTGCTGAAAAGTTAACCCTGAACTGGTTAAATAACAATAAATAAATACACCCA
Source organism: Amorpha juglandis (assembly GCA_949126905.1). Lineage (NCBI taxonomy): Eukaryota > Metazoa > Arthropoda > Insecta > Lepidoptera > Sphingidae > Amorpha > Amorpha juglandis. Next base: position 7,377,918 of record OX421368.1, read on the forward strand.
ACAGTCACATACATAGTCCTGACCCCACAGTAAGATTCGAGTTTTGTGTCGTGGGTATCAGGAACTACGAGAGTCTTTCAGTCTCACAACACGCAGACCCCGAAATAAATATTTGTGAATTAGACAAACATTTGTCTTTGTGCGGGGATCGAACCCGCGGCTTCTCGCTTCACAGCCGGCTACTCGACCGCTGCGCCACGGAGGCTGTCAGACTGTGGGCCGTGTGTGTGGCATTGTGTGTGTGGTGTGTGTACCTGTGGTGAGTAAGGCCTGGCGTCGACGCTGAGCACGCGGCGCGGCTCGCGGGCGGAGGGTGCGCGGGGCGCGGCGGCGCGCGCTCCGGCTCGTCTCGCCGCCTCCTTCGACCGCGCTCGACCTCCACCACTGTTCACAATACCCGTTGTTTTTTTTATTTACTGCTATATTTCATACCTATTTGTATTTTAACGTGAGTATGTTCTTATTAACGAAATAGTGAACAGTTATGTCTACAACATGTTATTGATCGGCTCGATTAGATTGTTACGACTGATCACAGTACCCAGACGTAAAGCAACTTATTGTTGCGTTTCGTTAGGCCCTAACCCCCTCCCCTTCCCAATCCCTTAATTATCCCTTTCCTTTAATGTCGGTAACGCGTCCATGATTCTTCTTATATTGTGGTGGAGTACACTAACCATCAGCTGTCTCACTTGCTCTTTTCCTGACCTATGCTAAAAAAACATTACAGGAGTACTGTCTCTTAGATTTTTTGCAAACTTTACAAGTATTAGCTACATCACTGCATATACGCCTATCCAAATGTTATGATAAAGGTAATGGGCGTGACTTGAGTTGCCTAGTCTCGTCGTAATGAGTCCGCGCATGTAATCTATAAGTATACTGACCGTGCGCTACTACCGCCGCTCGCTCCACCAGTGGTGGCACCAGCCGAGTTGGAGGTGCCGTTACTGTTACCGCTGTTGCTTGCGCTGCCTGTCGTCGACTCTAGAGGTGGTAGTTTTTCGTTTGCCAGCAAAGCCTGTGTATACATTTATAAATGTGATATTTCCTCATGTTCAACGATTTCCGAAACATAAGAGAAGTAAAATTAACAAGATTTAGTTTGCAACCAGGGGCATCCTTATTGTTAGGGCTTCTGACCCCTAAAACATACGGGACGTAAAAAACCGAGTAGGGACGGTCCCGGCAGCAATCCAGAGTTAATTCAAAACACCACTGGACCATCCTACATACTGAACTGGCCGGCGTGGATCTATTTAGGACCCGAATCTAGCAGTCGCCTAAATGAAAACTAAGCGGGATTGACTCATATTCAATATATTAATATTCATATTCAAATCATTTATTCTGTAAATTGGATCATAAATATCACTTTTACATGTCAATATTTTATTTTCCAGATTACATTTTTTTATTCTTATCTTTTATCGGCATTTCGTGGCTAGTCAGAAGAAATGAAATGCCGAAACAAACTCATAGGTTATGGCCTCATTTAATGTTTTGCCAGAATTGTAAAAAATTAAAATTAACAACTTTAAAATTAATATTTTTCCTAAAAAATATTAATAATGTCAACGATATGTGGGGTTGAAGGTATACCTCAGCAACGCTGGTGTAGAAGGACCTGGCGACGCCGCTGCCCTCGCCGGGCTCGTCCCTGAAGGTGACCTTCACCCTGTTGACCGCGAGCGGCGGCTGTGCGCTGTGAGCGCGACGGTTCTGTCCCGCGAACGCGCTGTTCAACTCCGCGAACGTCTGCTGCAGAAGCTTCGCGCGGTCGCGCTCCATCTGTACAACAATCGGGTACATTCAAAACGATACAATGCAAAACATCATTTATATTCATATCTAATCTCCTTTCTACACAAACAAAATTACATCCAGAGGCCCAAATGCCCCTACTCTTTCCAACCCCTAATTATCCCTTTCCTTTAAAGTCGGCAACGCGTCCATGATTCTTCTCGTATTGTGGGCGTACATGGGCGGTGGTGATCACTTACCATCAGGTGACCCACTTGCTCGTATGCCGACCTATGCTAAGGAGGTTTTGTATCCAACTTTATCATCACATATTATTTGTGTTGGGCTTCTACTACTAACAAGTTTTTATTAACTTTTGGATATTTTCGCTGTAACAAATTTAATGTTGACCGTAAAATCAATACAAAATTTCAATGCAACAATTATTATGTCTATTACCTTATGTAACGTCAAGTCACGCTGCTGCGAATTTCTCAGTTTCTCCATGTCTCTGCGGAACTTGACCTCCTTGACTGGGAAGCCTCCGAGTTCGGCGACCACAGAGCCGGGCTCCAAGCCCACGTCCTCAGTGAACACGCGCCCGAACAGATCGAGCGACAACCGCCATCGTCCGAGCAACAGGTCGTGCGACACTGAAGCACCAAGCGAGGGACAGGCGCGTCTAAAATGTACGATCCATTAGTAATAATAAGGACCCACAATTATAAACAATTAAGACCACTTGTGTTAACGCATATATCCACCGTATTACAAAAGGGTGTGGTCAAATTTAAGCAACATATGTATAGTGTATGATACAATTATTTTACTGTAGACTGTCAGGTGTATGTAACGACCCTACTATATGACCACACATTTCTGTAGCACATTGTATAATTATTCATGATTCTTAGAGTAAACTATCTGAAAACTCAAACTGTAATGAGATTATCACAAAAGAAAGCGTAAGTAAAAAGTGAAAGTGACTTCACTTGCTGAAATGAATACGAATTCACTATAGGATAGTAAGAATTACTCAAAAGAATTTCAAGGTTATATATCATAACTGAATTGGTCTTCTAACGACTCAACAGGTACTAAAAATGTATCACGTTTGATTTCATACCATACTTGCAACATGTGTTTAGATCTATGTGTGTAATTGTTATATCTGCATGAATAGGAACCATTTTAAAAAAGAGTAAGTGTATACTAACGGCTGTGGAGGAGCAGTGAGTGAGGGCAGCAGCGGCGGTGGTGGCAAGCCTGTGGTTTCCACAGTCACATGTGCAGATATCTCTTGCGATTCTAACGGGTCGGGAGCGCTTAACAGTTCACCCTAAACAATACCACAAAATATATATGTATATATTACGTATGATTGATTCGTGAAAATAATCGAGTATGTTACATAATTGGAAATTTCTATAACAAAATAAATTTCTTATAAAACAAAATTAAATATGTATTGGTAATAAACTAAAAAAAAACATATGCTAACAATATTCGATAAACTTAAAAATAAAATTCAGTTAGATCCAATCATTGGGCAGGGTATAATTTTGATAAGAAAAAGTCCCCCAAATAAGTGGAGTGACTTACAGCACGTACAATAACAGTTTTCCCAGGGCTGCGGGAGGAGGTGGCGCGGGACTCCGCCGCGGCACTGCTGGCGCCACTCGGACCTACACCAATCATATTAATGAGTATTCATATAGTAAAGTAAGGACATGCACCAATATTTACTACTATCACTATAATACAGATTTTACATAAAGATTTAAATGAAATATGTACATAACAGACTCGCAAGTAATTTATATTGTGGAGGAGGCGCAACAGCACCCAAAGTCGATAGGTGAGTTGAATTTACTATAGCGTACACCACATATCTGTGTTCAGCACAAATTAATTAACATAAATTGCTCCTTTAGAATCAAACCTAAGATATTGTAGTTAAATGAAAATACCAAAATACCAGCACTTCCGAATATATGCATTAATTGTTTTGTAAAATTTACCAGGTGAATTAGTAGCAGGCAAGTTCTGTTGATGTGGCGCCTCGATGATAGAACACACAGTGTTCACCAAAGTATGAAACGATGGTTGCGCACTAGACTCTTCTATGTTACTGCTGGAAGCCATCGCATGTGGGTGTCTGTAAATAAACATTTGTTATCACAGTTATAAAAAGTTGATGAGTGGTAAATCTCTTGCATGCAAGGGGTACTATACCACCGCTATATATAATTATGTAACCACCGCTGTGTTCTATTGTGAAGGACTATGAAGTCAGATTCGATTCGATTCTCCCGATCGATCGGTGAGATACAGCGCCTCTTCAACGTATTTTCAATAAAAATACAGTGCAATAAGGTCCCTTTGTTGTATTCATGTCATGTACAGATATGCAGGTTTCATAAAATTTTATACATAGCAAACGTGTCGCGCATTACAGTCTCCTGTCTCGGTCCTTTGCCATCGAGGTAATGCTTGTAAAGTGTTAAATGTAAAATACAAAACTCACCTGTGATGTTTCTTCCTTGGTATGTTCTTTGCTTCATTAGAGTCTGAATCAGATAAATATTCACCATCTGTGTCAATGTCCATTTTTGTAGCTGTGTCTTTTGTGCATGATAAGTCCTGGAAAAAAATGATCTATGAAGTAAGGAGATATTTTCTACATTTTCTCATTTATCCTTTGGTATTTTAAATACATTTTCATGAATAGTGGTGACCGCCAACGGGATATTGGCGACCCCTGCAGTATCTCATCCCAGGGTAAAGGGTTTAGGAAGGAGGGGCATAAGAGAGGAAAGAAAGGGGAGGGGATGGCGGAGGTAAATGAGAAAGGGACGGGGGAGGGAAGTGGCGGGGTAATGTATGTAAGGGAGGGGGAAACATATAATGTATTAGGCGTGTGTTCATTTTGTTGAAAATTCAAATGCACCATTACCTGTGGTTCATCTCTGGTCAAGGTGTGGTTATGTGTGGGCGGTGCCGATGCGGGCCTCGTGGGCGGCGACCATCCGCGGTCAGTACCACGTGTTGATAAGCCCAAGCGACGTGGAACCACTGCCACAAAAATACATATTTACTAATTTTACAGACAATAATCTACATTTATTATGTAAAGCGTTTTACGAAAAATAAGCAAAACGGTATACTACAATTGGACCCAGTTTGGCCAAAATGAACCAACTATCATTAAATGGTTTGTTGTAAACACGTTTGGCTCGTGATCGCACAGGGTTCATTGTAAACGGCATTTAACTTGTGATCGCACATCGTTTTTGTAAATGACGTTTGATTTGAGATCACACATGGTTCGTTGTAAATTAAACATACGTAAACGTCATTTACAACGAACCATATGTGATTGTGATCGAATGACTAACTAAATGACTTACAAGTCAAATGTCATTTAGTTAGTAATTCAATCACAATCACACATGGTTTGTTGTAAATGACGTTTGACTTATGATCGCACATGGTTCGTGGTAAATGACGTGGACTTATGTCGCTCTTCAGAGCTTTGAAACATTAAATTGTTTATGATCATCAATACACAGTACAAAACAAAATCGCTATAGGTGTCATCAGATTTAGATGCCGTTTCCACTATCGTTTAGATTTTATTCCGGAAGCTTTATATGTATATCTCGCTATGACCCATTGGAACAGGGCAGTAACTTTCGTGTGGTTAACCACAGTAGACAACTACTTAAGAACAATTGATAAAATAATCTAATCATTAGCGCCGAATTATTTAAGGACATGTATCCTATGTGTGTGATTTGGTTTAAGAACTTTTTTGGCATATGTGAATAGGTTTTCGGTAGATTGTCTTGAGTAGTAAAATATCATGTTCTGGTCATATTGGTGTTACTGTGTTATTTTTTGCTACTTTATGGGTGACTATATTTTGGCATAACTAGGACTATAAAATATGTCTATTAATCTACAGAACATCCATGCCTGTACTAATTAATATACAGTGGACAATATGCATTATTTAAGTTAATCGGCCTGCAGATAGTAACTTCACTGGCTTCTACGCCACCTGTCCCTCTTAAATTCTAATAATAACAGTTATTGCGATACCACCAGTGATTAACTTCTAACCCACCAATACAAATTACGCGTATTATGTCTTTATATTGTTATCAGAGTGTGCGCTGGTGGGAGGACGCTGGTGGGAGGATATTTGTATCCGACCAGATAGCGACTACCGTACACTGGTGCTAAAACCTGCCATAGTGGCCCACCTTATGTGGGTCGCGTTCCAGGGCCAGCCAGTGTATATCCGGTTCTCCCCGGGGGGCTTGCCCCCTGATCCTAACCCTTTTCCCATCCCCTCCCCTTTGACCCTTTGCAGGCCAGCATGATCGTGCCGACCAACGATAGACACACTGTTTATCGTTGGTCGACACTATTCTTGGATTGCGCTACACTTACTATCAGGTGTGGCGGTAATTTTGCTGGGCCAGGATAAAAAAAAAGAGTTCCTTTTCTTGCTTATGATAAAATTAAGTTTTTACCATTTAAACATTGAAATGACACAAGCAATCTAATTTAAATAAAACGATACAACATGCAACAAGAAAATGGTCTCGTGTAAACAGGCCGTTATTAATGTAAAAGAATATACAACTATAATAAAGAAAAAAAAAAATAGTACAGACATGTACCTTCTAGCGGGTTGTTGACTCCCGGCGGCGCGTCACCCGCGGGCGGCACCGTGACGAGCTGGCGCGGCATCCCGAACAACTCCTCGCGGCGCGCGTTCGGCTGCAGCAGCTGCGGCTGGTCAGCCAGCGGCAGGGCCTCTTGCATTGTCACTGCACGGGCACCGATAACGATTAGCTGATCATGCATATTTTTTAACATAACACCCAAAATGTAAGTCCATTCAATAGCTATCATTTGCACAAAATAACGCAAATTAACTTCATACTTTATTTGCAAGTCCCTTTGGTGGAGTTTGCACTACTACTGATATATAATAGTGGGTTAACACAATTAGATTTTAGTTGATCAACTAAATTGAATCAACAAATACTGTATGCTTTTTGTTGACCAGATTGAAATTTTTTCAGGCAGTTGTAATTGCATGTGATTTAGCAGCTGATCAAATAAAACCGAACCGTATGAACACGCTGGTACTGAGGCGTGTAAGAGAGACAGACATGTTTCGAATGAAATTGTATATTTAAATTTCTAAAAGTATTTATTACTTACTGTTGAAAGGATCTGGCGGTGGACATCCGAGGCACAGTGTGGAGTCGGATCGTTGGAAGAATGCGTGCGCACGGCCGCGTGCCCCCTCGCCCTCGCTGTCGGACTCGGCGGCCGCGCCCCCGCCGCCGCTCCCGCTCCCGCCGGCCCCGCCGCCGCCGCCGCCTACCACCATCTCCTCGTCGCCCTCCTCGTTCTCATTCTCATCCTAAATGTTATAATATTCATCAGTAATGGAGCGAACAAGTCTACCAACAAGCCGCACCATCTCCTCGTCGCCCTCTTCGTTCTCATTCTCATCCTAAATGTTATAATATTCATCAGTAATGGAGCGAACAAGTCTACCAATGAAGGATAATTTGTGTTGAATAAATATTATAGTTCAGCGTTGGACGTCCGCCTACAAGGTGCACCATCTCCTCGTCGCCCTGTTCGTTCTCATTCTCATCCTAAACGTTATAATATTCATCAGTAATGGAGCGAACAAGTCTACCAATTAAAGATAATTTGTGTTGAAGAAATATTATAGTTCAGCGTTGGACGTCCACCTACAAGGTGGACAGACGACCTGATAAAGATCGCAGGGAGTAGCTGGATGCAGCAGGCCGCTTCCAACAGGTCGGTCTGGAAATATTTGCGGGAGGCCTATGTTCAGCAGTGAACGTCCTGTGGCTGATGATGATGATGATGAAATATTATAGTTCACAATACGCGTAATTTATGCTAGCTGGTCATTTCACCCGCCCATTATGCTCTCCGTATTTTTAGTCTCTAAAACATTCGTTTTGTCGTCATCCATGACTAACTTAAGGGTAAGGTAAAGTTCCGCGTCGCTAATCACATGCTCGATTAGTTGTCGAGCAACATATTCGACAGCCTGTGGCGCAGCGGGCGAATAGCCGGCGGTGCCCCCCTACATGTACGTTAATTTAATGTCGCTATTAAAGCACTAGGCTTTATTATTGCGCCTATGTTATTATAGTAAATACATGACCAACCAACCAACTAGATAACAGAGAAACAGAAAGCTATAGGCGTGTGTATGAATGTTACCTGTGTCCAGAGATGTTGATGGTGGTGCGGCTGCGGTTGCGCGGCACGCATGTAGTACACGAGCGCGTCGAGTACGTACGCGACGTGTTTGAGCGCCGCCACGTCCAGTACCGGCAGCTGTTCCGCGTGCTCAGCGCTGTGCGCTCGCAGTAACGACAGACAGTACGCCAGGAACTCACGGCGCGCGCTACCCGCCTCTACACCTAAAACATATCATATTTTATTGTACCCCATTAAAACCTCCTTATTTGAGACTAGATGTGCCCGCGAATTTCGTTTCGTCATCAAAAAGCTTTCATCCCCTATTTGGGCCCTTTAGCGGGTGAAATTTAAAGAAACGAATACCCTATGTTTAACTCTGGGTCATCAACTATATTTGTGCCAAAATACATTGAAATCGGTTCAGCGGTTTAGATTTTTCATACAAACTTTTATCTCCTTTTTAAACACTTCAGGGGTGGATTTTTGAAAAACATAGTAGCCTATGTCTTATTCTGATGTATAAGCTATATTATTGTAAAGTTTCATTTAAATCAATTCAGTAGTTTTATACGTGAAAGAGTAACAAACATCCATCCATCCATTCATACTTACACAACTTTCGCGTTTATAATATTAGTGGGATAGTAGGATAAGCCAACGATTTCAGCACTGTACTTATCAGGTACAGTATACTATTCAAAAATCTTATTTAGGTTCTGTAAGTGTAAAAAAAAATACCTTGTTCTCTATCTCTGGCTCTCGGTCCTTCAGAAAATCCAATAATGCGTGTCGCTGGCGAAGTGAGCGATGGGGTTCGTCGTGTGGCCGGCGCACTTGACCGGCTCGTATCAGCAGTGGACGTGCTCGCGTTATTTGACGTTAAAGAAGCACCAAATCTGAGTCAACCAATTGAGCATTAATAGTAACATTTCTGTGATAAAATAGCTATATTAAAAGTAAATAAATCAATTTTTACCTCAGCTGTGCTTCAGTGGCATCCATGACAGTAACGAGCCAGTCCCAAGTAGGTTTCAACTGCCTCTCGAGATAGCATTGGAGGCGAAGTGCTTCGCGGTACGCGAGTGGAACCATTCGAGGAAGTGGCAAGGTTACGCGTTCGTACTCCCACAGCAGATCGGCGATTTGACGAATTACGATGCCTGTTGACAAAATATGTATTACATTCGAATTGAAATACCATTGATGAGAAATAAACATGGACAATATTTAACTATTGACATGACTTATATGACATTGGGCGCTTCTGCGTTGAGTATTGCTCCTGTATGGGCTTTCTTATAATATATGAAGAGCGTTTGATATTAGTTGAAGTATTGACAAAAAGAATTTAAATATTATCATCGCCTATTTTGACCCCTTTGGGGTAGAATTTATCAAAATTCTTTCTTAGCGGATGCCTACGTCATAACATCTACCTGCATGCCAAATTTCAGCCCGATCCCTCCAGTGGTTTGGGCTGTGCGTTGATAGATCACAATGTCAGTCAGTCACGTTTGAGTTTTATATATTTAGAATAAGCATTGATTGACATGAGTAGTTACCAAAAGCTCTGGCTAAGCAGGAGGCCGTGGTAGATGTGGAGTGTGGGTCGTGTGCGCCAGCTGCGGCGGCGGCGGCCGACCGTCGCAGAGACGCCGGGTCTATGAACACCAGCGACGAGCCGCCAGTCAGCCGCACGCCACCAGTGTTGCCACTCGTGCCGCGGTTTGTTTCCCGCGAACTGCGACAATAACACCAATTTATAAATCATAGTTATTCACATTATATGATTAACAACTGTTATACAACCATTCATACCGCTTGGGATAGATCTCTCGAACGCGTTACCGAATATGTTTTAGATCTCAATTACATAATGCGCACGACTTCAGCATGTCAAGCACCACACAAACTTACTTTTTTTTATAGATGCACGCTCTTATATATTCTCATTATGTATTTTGTTATGCTATTTAAAGCATTACAGTAAATCGAATGCTATAGGATCATGCATCAGCTCTTGTATGAGTGCATTTATTTTCTACTAAATAATTCTGGTAGATTTTTAACTAAAACCATCAACATAGAGAACTGACCGTATAGCCCACTGCATGGAGTGTGGCGCGAGGTTGGGTCTGGCTGGAGGCGCGGCGCGGCGCTCGAGTGTCTCGCCGTCATGTAACGGCGGATCTGCTTCGCCGTCGGGCTCGTCAGTCTCGCCAGCCTCGGAGTCTTCATCCTCAGGCTGCGTCGAGTCGCCACTGGAGTCCTCTGGGTACAGAAGAAGCGACGCTATACCTGTCGAGATACACCACACAATTAAATTGTCATAATAAGATTACGCAATACCATAGTAACTAGTAAGTAGTAGTCTCGCGGCTCCACCCGCGTGATCTGCTTTTTCCGGGATAAATAGTAGCCATAAGCTATATTATTGTAAAATTTCATTAAAACCCATTCAGTAGTTTTTACGTGAAAGAGTAACAAACATCCATCCATCCATACTTACAAACTTACGCGTTTACAATATAAGTAGGATTTAAACTTGAACTAAAAACACCAAAACGCTTTATAGCATAATTTCACGTCAAATAAAGTGAAAAATTAATTTACCGGCGTCAGATCCTTGCGTGGCTCCAGTCTGTACACTGCGCTGTGCCGATTCAGCATTGTCTTGGTCATCGGAATCGCTCTCGGTTTCTACTTCAGCCAACAAATCCAATTCGCTCTCGCTTTCGCCACCTTCGGCGCGCTCGGTTCCATTTTCAACTACCACATGTTGCTCTTGTCCCCTGCAAAATGTTTCTCGTTAATATAATTACTAACAAAAAGGCAGTAAAAAACATAAATGTCATGTTTATTGATTTTCCACAACCAGGCCAAACCATTATTTAAAAGATACTTGATATATAAATCTGTGGGGACATGATATATGTAACATGATACACATCATGTATTTATAATGTATAAATGTATTTGTGTTTAAATAATAAAGTCAGTTGTTAGTCGTCAGTCGAGCCTCGCTGGTTTCATTCCTCTCTCGAACACGCACACTACACCACATACGTAGTCGCCCTACACTAGCCACCTACAAATCGAAATGTAAACAGATTTTTGTTACAGATAGTCCACGCATACCTGTCGCCCATTGCGTCATCATGATGTTGCGCATCAGGCGGCGGCACGGGCGCGGGCACGTTGGGTTCGTCCGTCTCAGAGGCGTCGTCATCACCGCCGAGCGCTTCGCCTGCTACATCGTCAGCGTACTCGGTCGCGACCGGTGTCGACGAACGATCGGGCACCAGTGTCGAACTGCCCATTGAGGTGCCTCCTGCAGCCGCGCCACGGCTTCCAGTTGCATTCGATTCCCTAAGTAAAACAACAATTGACTATCGCATTTTGACCAATAAATATAAACACTTCATTCCTAAGTACATAATAATAATATGCTTCATATAAACAAATGTACATTTTTAATTACCTGCGTGCATGAGAGAGACGCGAGTGACCAGTAGACAAAGGTTCCACTCCGAAAAGGTCTTCGCTTCCATTAACAAGATCGACATACGTGGTCGCTAATGGGAATGGAGCTGTGGGTCGTACGACACCCAAACGAACTGGGGCAAGTAGAGCGTCGGCAGCTTCGACCAGCTCTTCCACAGATAGAGCCACTAAAGCAGCGAATACACGTCGGCAGCGTACAAGCGACGATGTTATTGATAAAGGCCTAAAAATATCAAAGTTGCATAAATACAACGTTATTATGTATTTTAGTACTAATACTAATTCTGAATTATGGAACAATTAATCCAAATAAATGCCATATATCATATTACTTAGCCTGCCGACATCTTGGGTAACTTATGGGCAAGTTGCACTATATGATCTAGTGTGCACATCAGTAACAACATCAATGTATGTTGTGAAATTAGCATGCTTATACACAGGTTGAAATTCAATCCTATTTTAATAATTGGTTCACGTGTCAAATGTTTGCACTCACCCTTTCTTCTTTGCTGCTCCAGGAGCCATCTCAACGCTGAATATGACAAATATCCTAGCAACAGAGCGGACAAATCTGCGCGCCACTTCGCGCGCACGCTCCGCCCGGCCCGGTATCGTATCGTTTTGTTGTTCGCGAATCAATGTATGCAGTAAAGTGTCCAGCATCTGTTCGGACGGAAAAACATAATTAATGTCATAACACAGAATAAACCTTACAGTATTAAAACTGTTATTAGACACTGTAGAGTCATTTCATGGTAAACTAAGTTGAATCAAACAATGACAAATATAATGATAAAAAACGTGTGGTGAGTGTCGTCGACACCAGATAGGAACGAAGTTCCTTATTATAAAAATATTAATTTCAAGTTCTACTCGAGGTATAAAGAAAACAAAGTCCAGTCAAAGTCTGGTCAAAGTCCTGTCAAAGTCCGGTCAAAATCCTGAAAACTCTGGTCAAAGTCCAGTCAAAGTCCGGTCAAAGTCACGTCAAAGTCGGTCAAGGTATAGTAAATGTAACTCCATACCATAAAATGCTTAACTCCGAGATACTTTGCTGGATACATTTAAAAAGATAAAACATCTGTTTGATCGATATGGTTAGTATAATGTAATGCGTCACCTCATTGGTGCACTTGACGATGAGCGCATGCGTGAACTTGTCCAGCAGCGTGGTGCCGGACTGGTGCGGCGCGGGAGTGGCGGCGGGACGCGGCTCCTCCGCCGCGCCGCCCGCACTCGCCGCCCCGCCCGCCGCGCCACACATCACCGCCGCCTCTACCGCTGCCCAGTCGCCTGCAGACAAATATCAGCTATTCATTCTAAATACTCAGAAACGGAATACGGTCATTATATTCCCATTGAAATATGAACTTATTGTTTAGTATCCCTCTATGCCTGCTTAAAAACCAACTTCAAATCCCAAATCTAGATGTGTTAGCTGATGAGTTCCCTATTTTCCTAGTACCTTGTCATCAGATCTTAAGGTTTATATGGTACTCCTATTGAATACAAAATTAATCATCAAAATCGATCCATATGAATACCAAATATCGCAGCTACGATATTTGGTAAAATATAATAGAAAAAACTATTAAGAACCTCTTTATTTGGCACAAAACTACAAACATAAAGCGCCATTTGACCAATCGTTTATTATATTGGGCTAAATTAATGAATCAACCCTAATTTGAAAAGCATTAGACTACTTACCCAGTAGATGTAGGAGGGCACGTCGAGCGAACCTTGGTGGCTCTAAATCGTGATCAGGCGCGTCGACTTCAGCATCGGAACCGGGCTGTTTGCGTGGACCGCGGCCTCGACCGCCTCCCGCGCGGAACTGACGCTGTTCTACCGCTTGCCGACCTACCGTCTGCACCAGGAATAGAAGGATAGACTCGCCCCTATAAAACAACAAAACCTAATTAGTAATCACAATCATTAATCATAAAAATAAGACATCTTTATATGTAGCATTACAACTAAATACAATAGATAAAAATGTGACAATGAAAAGTACCTTGAGTTAAAATGTGTAGCAAGCTGTGTGTCTCGCGCCAGCCTGGCTAAGAGGTCGCAGCGAGCTGCCCAATTGCCGCCGACGAGCGCCTTGCAGCGACACTTCTCCCAACAATCGCAGTATGCGGTCGGTGATGTACGTTTTAACTTACAATCATGTCCTTTGTGACATACCTGTATTCGGAATATTGCGTCATTAAATCACTTATAGCACAAGAATTAATTGAAATGAAGGATTTGAAAGATCTAAATGTTACCTTAGCGCACTCCGTGCAACAGCAAAGCGATCCAGTGAGGCCGCATGTTTTACATTCGAATATATCCTAAAATGAGAAACATAACATAAAAATCACTACTAAAAGTCAGGCATACTTATAAATGGCCACAGAAAAACGCGCTAGAAGCGTAATATCAAATTTTGCGAATAAAACAAACGTTAAAAAGATATGAAAGCGCTCACAGCGAACCGCGGCATCACGAGCAACGCACCAAATAATATAACAAATGGCGGCGCCCGTCGCTACGCCAATCCTACAGCTCGACAAGTGTTGTATGGAAGCGCATCCATTTTCGTCATATTTCGACGCGTTGTAAGCGCACTCACCTGATTGATGTGCTCCTGTCCTGTCCAGGTGAAGCTACAAGTATCGTTGCAGCAGAGCACGAGCAGCGGCGAGTGGTCAGGGTGCGCGTTGGGTGGGAATATGGCTTCGGAGCGTTGCGTCTCGTCCGCGTCGGAGCACGCGCGGATCGCGTCCAGTATCACTAGTGCCGCTCTGTACGCACGCTCGGCTACAGCAGCCATCAACGGTGTCTGACCCAAACCGTCCCTGTGTACAACCATCATAGGTTAAATTAATACATAAACTCAACATATATCCCTGAAAGGTCAGGCTCAGGTACTAGTACACCCATTGTAGACCTAAGCTTCATTTCATCACATGTTTTTTTTATCAGGGCACAGCAAAGTGACCGCACTACACCTGATGGTAAGCGCAGTTTAGTCTAAAACAACCAGTGACCACCACCAAACAATGAGTTTATCGATGGTAAGAAGAAGGGAAGAAGCAAATCGAGGGGCCTGCGATAGGACAGGCGGATGCCCGATGCAGACACAGAGATACAAGCATGTAGCCCTATACCCGCCCCAAAAAACCATCAAGTCATGTCGCAAGCTCCTAGGGAGTACCGGATATACACTTGCTGATCCTGGAACGCAATCCACACAAGATGTGTGGGTCACTATGGCAAGTTTTAACACCATGTGTACAGTGATTGCTATCCTGGTGGATATAAATGTCCTGTCACCAGCAGCTGTGCTTATCGCGATACTGGGCACGAACTCCAATCCTGGGCAACTTGTGTGCTTTTCAGAACTGACAAATTGTGATCGCCCAACAAGGAATCTAAGACCTCACTGGTCCTTTAGTACTTGGTACGCTGCTACTTGAAACCATTGAGGTTAATTTATACGCTCCAATGAAAGTCGCAAAGTAAACGATCGCGCACATACACGCTGCATGCCCCCATCCTCCAAATTAATTGTATCGTTTTGACCACTTACAAACTTCATCACTCCTTCCCTTGTGATATAAGAATATTACATTGCGTTCTCATACAAAATAAAGCATATTTGGGTTATTTTACTATTACTTATTTTGATATCCTCAACGCTTCATAGGAGCAGATAATTTTTAATCAGATCTCATTCTCACTCTTGCAGTGCCTATTATTGAATGTTCTCTGCATATTCTTTTCAATTTCTTGCCAGGTTAGATTAAATAATTTAGTTTATACTTGACCCTTTGCAATCGTTTATAGAAGTCGATACTGTGGATGCATGAACATACGCCCTAGGAAACTGATTTTTAATTTCTTGATGGTCAAAAATAGTCAAATTTGTGAATATAATTGTACTTATGGTAAACATACTTGGCAGTAAGTAGCTGCATCAGGTATGGCTGCAAGGTAGTGCTCTCGCAGAGTGCGCGCAGGGCTGCCAGCGCGTTGCCGCGACGTTCGGCCGGGTCAGAGCTAACCGCACCGCCATTGTTACTGCTACTGGACATTTTGCTGAAATTTAACATGTTGTAAAACAAAATTACGAATAAACAATTACATCTAATGCAGAACTGTAATCTCTAAAAGTCTTTTTTTAATAATTTGTTTGAACTAACTAAATATTAATTATAATAAAAAAAACACATTTTCTATGGTATGTTTTGTCACTTTCAATCTTAGTCTAAATACAAAGTTGAGGACAAAGCACTCCATAGTTGTGTTATTGAAAATGTTTAAGATACTTCGCTACTGTACAATAATTTACATACTTTGCTATTTTTACACATGGACATAAAGCGGTAAAAAAACTGTACTCAATGACTTCACAAACTTAGCCCTATATATTTATCCATAAAGCTAGTATCACCCTGATCAATGACATGTGCATAAAAAATGTGCATTGTATGAATGTTATCACACATTTGTGGGGTCTTCAACGAGTAATCGAAAGATCGAAGTGTATGATGTTTCTCTAAAAATCGATACAGCTAGGATAATTGCAATTGCAGTCAATAATTTAGCATATTACCCATTTCCGAAAATAGCCCTACACTAGTAAGTTTGTCTATCAAGCGAATGTTCGGAACATCTATTTTTCGATTAGTCGCCGATGCTCCGCACATGCGTAATATCATTCGCGTAATGAATGAATATTTCCTCGCATGTGAGTGATCATGTTTAGTTTACATACCCATTATTAGTGAGTCCCATCAAGCTATCTTCATCACCTGAAGCCTCGAAAGTCTCTGGCGGCCACGAGATCGCCGGCACCGCTTCCTCAGCATTGGTACCGTTGCCGCCGGTGCCACCAGCTAAGTTCGGCATAGAATTTTCCACTATACATATTATAAGAAATCATATAATTTGCCCAACCAGACACCAATAAATATACGATAAGCCCATTTAAAGCTGGTGATCGATGTACAAGCCACAATACTACGGTTTGAAAGCCGAAGCCTCTATGCATGATGTCTAGCGCTGATAGACGGTAGGTGCGTCGAAGTGCAAAAATTGTCGATATAACACACTAAAATTTAAAGATAGTTATCGATTTCAATGTGCCAAGTAAAATATATATCGACTTGATATTTAAAATACCTTTTAAAAACATCGATATTTTTTAAACATGCCTAATCGACGGATGCACAATCTAGCGTTATGTTTTTCTTATAATTGACGAGCCATGCTCATAGGTATTTAGCTGCACTTTTGTAGTGATACTAGAGTGATATTTACTGGTGAATCCTCAGACTACATTTAAACTCGCTAGTCGATCAGGGCGCTTTTAGACAGTGTTTTAAAATAAAATACACACCAATATCAGGTTCCTTGTTGGACGTAGGTGCGCACATGTGTACACAAGCGTGTAAAATGTTCCTGTTGCCATCGCAGCGCTCCTGCAGGATCGCCAGGATTTGTTGCTCTGTCAAACATAAATAAATAAATAAATACACCCAACAGTCACACACATAGTCTTGACCCTACAGTAAGATACGAGTCTTGTGTCGTGGGTATCAGGAACTACGATAGACTTTTGGTCTCACAACACCCAGACCCCGAAACAAATATTTGTGGACCACACAGACATTTGTCTCGGTGCGGGGATCGAACCTGCGACCTCTCGCTTCAAAACCGGCTACTCGCCCGCTGCGCCACGGAGGCTGTCACAAACATATTAGTAATAAGATTTTCATTAATCTGCTGCTGCTGCTGCTGACTGCCTCGGTGGCGTAGTTGTACTGCGTACGCGGTACTACTGCTATGCTGAGGTATCGGATTCGATTTCCAGGTCGGGTCGAATAAAATTTGGTTTATCTATCATGAAACACTCAGTATCGGTCTGGAGTCTGTAATTGTGCCCGGTATAGTTCGCGATAGGCTCGCCCCGTATCAAATCATGGGACGGAAATACGCTCGGCGAATTGTGCGTGTCCTGGTTACACTTCTATTACCCGTTCGGGGATTACAGGCGTGAGTGCGTATGTATGTATATTCTCATTAATTGGAGATGTCTAGACATTGTTATAGTATTATGAACTCACTGTTATCAGTTTCTAATTGATGCAGCAGCTGTCGCACTCCGTCTAAATCGCAGCGTAGCACGCGGGGCATCATGAGCTGTGGCTCCGGTACTATTATTATCAGCGCAACCTGAAACAAGGAACAAGATTAGTAAATGCATCAAAAAATCATAGTGCACAAGTGCACATATCTATATTATAGGTATGCATCATTTAAGGGATTTGAATACTGCATTTATAAAAAGATTAATGCGATAGACACTTTTCGTAAGATCAGACAGTGCAAACTAATTTCCGATATAAAACGAAAGTCTAAACTATATTATCAATGACCAAAATGGTGGAAATTGACTGAAATATGGTACATATAATAAAATATCAATATTTTTATAATAATAATATGTCAAAAAAGTCGTCAAATCATCAAACACATATCATATTTTTTGACGATTGGACGACATAAATCATATGTTAGATTTGACGATATATATAATTTTTTTTTGTTGATCTTTACCATGGCCTTTAAAAATATCTATATGTTTTGCACTTCCACATGCCTGTTCTAGGCATGTATTATTTATGAGTGAACAAGTGAATGAGTCAGTGTTTATTAGGGTAGGCCAAAAAAACTTTTATTTTATTTCCTTACTTACCATGAAAAAATATCATCCGAGATGACAACAAAAAATCTGGTAAAGTTTGAGCTCTTAATGTTAATATTAAGGGCCGTCCGTGAGCAAACGACCTTGACTGTCTCGCGCCATACTGAATCGTGTACTCGGCGAGTGCAGAATATGCACGTATTTAGCGAATAATTGATTTAAAAAATCAGGTTTTGGTCTTTTCGAAAATTTAAAACGGGCAAAATATTCGTTATTAAATTGCCTATCTAGTGATGTTAATCTCATTTGATAACATTCTGTACTTTAAAAGGAGACGCACGGAATCTTTGCATTTTTCCCATTTTTATGGTTCATTTATAACGACAATTTAAAAATATATATCAGCATTAACATGAATTTGAATCGAACAAAGTAAAGCTGACAGATTGTAAAAATATATTGTATATTTATTTAATCAATATTTATTTTAAGTAATGACTAGATAGTTATGCACCCCGCTCCCGCTCATGACATTATAACCACATGCTAATGTGTTGTAACCTTATTTACTATAAGAAGGGCATTACAAATGCTGACACAGGTACTCAGATGTAATTCTATCTATTTGTAATATGATATTCTTGTTTTGTCTAAAGCTCTTAATATCAAATTATGTTGACCATAAAAAGTGCTAGCCTAGCGTCTAGACGGTGATCTTGTTATGATCATAATGCGTAGATCTAAGCATTCATTGTCAACAGATGAACAGGTATAAATAAGGAAATTTGTCAATTGTAGTTCAGTTCGCAATAAAGCTTCATTGTGAAGACTTGTCTTTTTTTAAAAACCTCCGGGCGCTCCCGCGTAACTTATCTGGCGCAGCCGGTAGGATATCCGCGACTGTAAGCTCTGTCTGCGAGTACACAAGCATCGGTCTTGCGGCATAGCTCCGGGTATCCTCGAACCAAATAAATTAGATAAACGGCGGGAACCGAAGGTCGTCGCCCACGAAGTCAGCTTTACGAGAAGGCATGGGATCGAGCGGATTGTAAGTAGACCTCTTTACATTTCCTGTCTCATCCTTGCTATTTTTCCTGTGGTTGATTTTGTACGACACAATTTAAAAAAAAGGTGAACTCCGTAACTTTTGAACAAAAATAGTCGAAAGTTATTTGACTTCTGCACAAACATAGGCAGGCTAATTTTAAGAAATAAGAATTTTTGATTGAAATATTTGAATTATTGATTAAAATATTTGAATTTAGATTTATTGTTACAAAGTTTTAATTGTGTGTGTTTAAGTGTGTGTTAATTTTTATTTTTAATTTACTGTGTGTATAACTGTGTGTTAATTTTATTTTTTTTATTTGATTGACTGTGTGTTATATATACGTGTGAAAATATGTCGCGCAACGGTGAATTTCAAATGATTCCCAAAGACTTTATATGCTTAATTCCAAAATTTGATGGAGATCAAAGTATATTAAACTTATTCATAAGAAAAAGTGAATATATTTTGAGAAATTTTGGTGAAGTAAATAATCCGGTTCAATCCACATACGTTTTTCAGTGCATTAGTAGTAGACTGTGTGGTAGAGCCGCAGGCTTATTGAGTGAACGCGAAGACATAACCACATGGGAACAGCTCAGATCTGTTCTCATCCAACATTTTGGAGATCCTAGATCTGAAGAGTGCGTAGCCATTGAATTAGAAAATTTAAAAATCAATTCTGGCGAAAGCTACTTGCAATTTTGCAATCGAATACAACAAATACGCAGCACTCTTCTTTCTAAGATAAACTTATTATTGGATGACAATATTAAAGCAGCAAAAATGATAATTTATAATAATTTGTCTCTGAACGTGTTCATGTACAACCTTACAGAAGATTTAATTCGGATTGTAAGATTGAAAGATTGCACAAGTCTTGAAAGCGCACTTAGTGTTGTAATGGAAGAAGTAAACTTCCAAATACAATACAATGCAAAAAATAAAAATAGAGGTACTGTAAAGCCACCTCAGCATTCTTACACACCTAACTCTAATAATTCTGATGTGAATAAAGCTCATTTCCAGCCGACATTTAGACCAAACCCTTTAAATAATTTAAATCAACAATTTAAATTTGGAATGCCAAATCAATTATCCAATAATTTCAGGCCTGTTAATTCAAATGGATTTAAATTTGGTCTTCCAAATCAGGGCATTAATTTCAAACCGAATTATCCACAGCCCCAAAGCAATTTTAAATTTGGTTTACCGAATCAACAAGGGTTTAGACCAAATGTCAACTATCCCCAAAACAATTTTAAGTTTGGCATAGTGCCCCAGCAGGGATATAGACCCCAATTTAATAATGCTCAAATGCGACCGTATATCAATGCACCAAACCAACAGTTTAAGTTTGGTATTCCATATCAAAGCCTACCTCAACGTAATATACAAGACACTGATGTATCTATGCGTACTGCCCGTCCCCTAAGACAAAATATGATCACGCATGATTCGGATAACGATCATAATAATTTATTTTACTCAGATAACTATGCTGAGATAATGCAGGACTCCGATGATCAGAACAATGATATCCCGAATGTCAATTTTTCTGATAATAATGAACAGATTGATTTCGAAAATTTTTATTCCGAAAACATGAATCCTACTGATGAGGAACATTTAGACGAATCCGAAAATTTTCGGATAGTGGCCTCGAAGACCGACCATCCGAAATAATACAGATTAACTGTAATAGAATTAATAAATTACCTCATATCTACATACCCGAAATTGACGCGAATTTAATGATATACACTGGTAGTACTAGAAGTTTTATTAGCCCAGCCAAAGCTGATAAATACTTTTCCAATTATAAATATTACGAGCCGTTTGAAGTTATTAGTACTCATGCCCGTAGTTCACATAATGAAATAATTTTTATACCACTTTTGAAAACTTTCCGAAGTACTCAACAACATAAATTTTATGTATACGATGTCGATAGTCGTTACGATGGTTTAATCGGATCGGACTTATTAAAAATGTTGGACGCAACAATTGATATGAAAAATCAGATATTGCATACACGTGATACAGAGATACCAATAGTACACAGTCCTCCATACGAAGTTACTTTAGAACCCCGCACTGAAACACGCATCAAAGTACCCACCAGCGTAAAAAATGGTGATGCAATTATTAACTTCAAAGATTTTGGTGATAACGTACGTATGCCCAGTGCTATAGTTACATGCATAGATTCATATGCCACTACGATAATTCAAAACGCCTCCCAAAATAGAGTGACAATAAAATTTTGCGAACCACTGCCTACGACTACATTCAATAACAACGTTTGCGAAACAAATTTTACATCAGATGAGAGTTTAAGCAATTTCGAAATTGATGAATTACTTAAACAAAATCTTTCCAAATTACGCTTGAATCACGCAAATACAGAGGAACGAAAGGCTATAGAAAAGCTCTGTTTCGAATACAGGGACATATTTTATTGTGACAAGTTGCCCCTTTCATTTAGTAACCAAGTTAAACATCAAATTAGGACAAGGAATGAAGATCCTATTTATGTTCGACCATATCGACTTCCACCATCACAAAATATTGAAATACAGAAACAGGTTGATAAATTATTAAAAGATAACGTCATTCAAGAATCGTTTTCACCATGGAGTGCCCCCGTGCATATTATCCCAAAAAAATTAGATGCTTCAGGTGAACAAAAATTTAGGATGGTGATAGATTACCGACGTTTGAACGACTTAACTACTGACGATAGATACCCAATGCCTAACATTAACGATTTATTTGACAAGTTAGGAAAATCAACTTACTTCAGTACATTGGATTTAGCAAGTGGGTATCATCAAATTGAAGTAGAGGAACATGATAGACCCAAAACAGCTTTCACTACACCTGCTGGACATTACGAATTTAGTCGCATGCCTTTTGGACTTAAAACTGCACCTGCAACATTTCAACGCGCAATGGATAACGTGTTGAGAGGATTGCAAGGAATACATTGTCTCGTTTACTTAGATGACATAATAATTTATTCAAATAGTTTACAGGAACACATAGAGAAACTTAGAAAAGTTTTTGACAGACTCAGACAGACCAATCTCAAAATGACTTTGGACAAATGCGAATTTTTGCGTAAAGAAGTTTTATACTTAGGGCACAAGATTACCAAAAACGGTTTAGAACCAAATGACGATAAAATTAAAGCAGTGTTGGATTTCCCACTTCCACGAACATCCACGGAAATTAAAAGTTTTCTAGGTTTGATCGGTTACTATCGAAAATTTATTAAGGATTTTGCCAAGGTCACACAACCTCTTACATCTTGCCTTAAAAAGAAAAATAAAATAGAAATCACTCAAACATACATTGATGCTTTTCAGAAATGCAAAGAATTACTTGTTAATTCCCCTATACTTCAATTTCCGGACTTTTCCAAAGAATTTATCCTGACTACTGATGCATCAAATTTCGCTTTAGGTGCTGTCCTTTCACAAGGAACAGTTGGCAATGATAAACCCATTGCATATGCAAGTCGTACATTAAACGATGCCGAGACACGTTATAGTACAACAGAAAAGGAATTACTAGCCATAGTGTGGGCAGTCAAGCACTTCCGTCCTTATTTATATGGACGCAAGTTTAAAATATATACTGACCACCGACCTTTAGCATGGTTAAATTCACTTAAAGAACCTGGAAGCAAATTGACTAGATGGAAATTAAAATTGTCTGAATTTGATTTCGACATTATATACAAGAACGGAAAACAAAATAGTAATGCAGATGCTCTTTCACGTATAAGATTGAATGTACTTACCAAGAAAAGCGGTAATACATCAATGAAAGTTAATATAGATGATACTGAATCCATCGTGATATCAGACTCATCTGAAACATTATCTGCTCCTTCAATTTCAGAAGAAACTATGAGTTATCCAGTTCGTTCTCCCTCATCTAGTACAATAACAGCTAGTTCATTACCGGAAACAGTTCACTCTGCTGACGATATTGATACTAACGGTATTCCTATTCTTGATGAAGCCATAGATACGAAACCGAACCAAATACTTGTTTTTACTTGGAATAGAAATCAAACATCAGTGAAAGATTTATCACGTGATAAACAGAAAGTTTTAGAAGTTCACTTACCTTCAAATAATCCCGAACTTGTTAAACGATTCCTTTTAGAATATATTAAGCCGAAAGTTAAATATTTCTTTTATTTCGAAGACCAAATACACCGAAACCAATTTACAGATGCGGTTATTAAACTGTTCAAAAAAGATACTGTTCATTTTTATGAATGTACTAAAAGGGTAATATATGTGGAAAATGAAGATGAACAACGTTCGATTGTACTAAAGTATCACCATGGTACAACATGCCATCGTGGTATAAAAGAAACACTAATGAAACTGAAATGCAACTACTATTGGAAAAATATGGATATAGTAGTCTCTACCATTATTAATGCTTGTGAAACTTGTAAAGCATTAAAATATGACCGTAAACCTTTGAAGCCACAATTACAGTTGACTCAAACCCAATCAAAACCTTTTACCGAATTATTTATGGATTTATTTTCTATAGAAGGGAAATACTTCCTTACTATAGTGGATGCGTTCAGTAAATTAGGTCAAGCATTTGAAGTACCCAACCGTTCTACACCTGAGGTAGTTCGTGCATTGATTAAATTCTTTTCATTTTATGGTGTCCCATCTAAAATAAATACTGACCCTGGTTCCGAATTCAAGAATACTTTGTTGAAAGAAACATTACAATTTTATAAGATAGATCTTCACATAGGTACTCCGCACAACCCTAACTCCATGGGTTTAATTGAACGTTTTCATTCTACCATTTTAGAAATATATCGTATCGCGAAATACGAACATAAGATAACAGATGCCGCAAACATTATGACATACGCAGTTATGTCTTATAATCAGACTATACACTCAGCAACCGGTCTTACACCTTTTGAAGTTGTATTCGGACATACTGATTCTAACAGCATGTTTGATGTTGACTTTAACAGACAGTATACCCAACAATTAGTAGCAGATCACATGAAACGTACAAAATATCTTTATAAATATCTAACAGACAAATTAATAGCTAACAAAGAAAAGGTGATAGATAAACGCGGCGGTGAAACCTCCTTTGATATACAAGAAGGTGACACAGTTTTCATAAAAGGTGTTAATACGAGGCGAAGTAAAGATAAACCTCGCTTCCAAAAAGCACAAATCACTGGTGAAATTAACAGGAATACATGTCCTGTTAAAATAAAACATCGAGATACAACTGTACCTATTAAGGACGTAAAACGACCTTCACAGGTACCTCCTCGAGTTAGTGCTGCTGATGACCAGTACGCACGCCCTTCAACTTCAAAGGATTGAGAAAAATCCAGGGGTGCTGGTCGTGAAGCAAGGCGAAGCTAGCGTAAGTTATGATAAATGGACTATAATTAAGACTATAGATTTAAGTATCACAAAAGAGGAATTAGAAATTAACATCAATAGATATGCTAATTTAAATGATCATGTTGGAAAATATTTTAAGAATAGACCACCTAACCATCAATTACTTAATATAAAGCTTCAAATAAATTATATAATGAACTCTACAATTGAAAAATTTAAGCAATTAGCTCCTCAAGTTAGAATTAAACGTGGAATTCTGAATCCTTTAGGATCTATAATTAAAATTATTACTGGCAATTTAGATTATGATGACGCTATTAAATATGAAAATTTAATTAAGGCTGTACAAACACGTCAAGATACATTAAGTAAAAAGGTAACTTTGATATCGGAAATGTCTGAATCACTTTTGAAAATAAATAACTCAACAACGAATAATTTTATTAACATTGGTAAAGAATTATGGGAAATGAGAAAATTAATAAACCAGAGTAATGTTAACATAACAATTCATAACTTTATTAATATTTATAATTTATTTTTGCACAATTTCCAATTATTGTACATTCGGTTGGAAGAGATTGAAACTTGTATTACTTTTAGTAAATTAAAAACTTTACACCAGTCACTTTTAAATTCTGACGAATTATTAATTTTGTTAAAAGAAATAGAAAAATCTAATAAACTCATTTACCCAGTTAGCTATGATAATTTAATTAAGTTAGAATTATGTATTAAGATAAAAGTTTATTCAAAAGGAAGTCAAATAACATTCATTTTGGATATACCTATAATTAAAGATGAAATATACATTTATTACAAAATCATTCCAATACCCATCACCAATTCCTTTGGTAAAACAGTTATCATAATCCCAAAATATCCCTACCTCCTAGTAAGAGGGTCAAATATGGTCTCGCTCTCCCAGCCGTGCAGCGAACTCTATGAGGCGACGTTCCTATGTTATGAAGATGATACTCAATTACCATTAGAAGACACATGTATAACATCATTGATGAAATTTTCGCACAACACCAGTTCTTGTCAACCCATACCAGTTGAAATAAACTCTATAAAAATAGAGCCAATAGAGAAACGAAGATGGATTCTCTACAGCAAAGCGGAAACTATATTTACAAAAAGCTGTCATAATGAAATGACAAAAGAAAGCATAAAAGGGACTTACCTCCTCACACTTGACGATCACTGTGACGCCAAAATAGACAACGTTACCCTGAAATCCCACTATGCGGGAATTAGCACAATGGACTTCAGAAAATTGCCAATTATTGATCTTCCAGAAATAACGACTATAGAGCCACAAACAGGATGGAAACCAATAAATTTGGATGCTGCTGAGTTGAAAAATCTACAGAATCTAAATGAATTGTTGAAGAGCAGTGAAAGTGAAGTGGAAATTCGTGAAAAAGGCATTTTTGTGAAAAGTGTTAGCGCAGCTACTCTGTTATTATATGTAATCATATTTCTGTTCCTTTTTGTGTGTATAGGGTATAAGTATAACTTTTTAAAATATATTGTGTGTCGAAATAATCAGAGAAATATACATCCCTCTGATAATTTCGAAGCTATGGGGGGAGGAGTTATGCACCCCGCTCCCGCTCATGACATTATAACCACATGCTAATGTGTTGTAACCTTATTTACTATAAGAAGGGCATTACAAATGCTGACACAGGTACTCAGATGTAATTCTATCTATTTGTAATATGATATTCTTGTTTTGTCTAAAGCTCTTAATATCAAATTATGTTGACCATAAAAAGTGCTAGCCTAGCGTCTAGACGGTGATCTTGTTATGATCATAATGCGTAGATCTAAGCATTCATTGTCAACAGATGAACAGGTATAAATAAGGAAATTTGTCAATTGTAGTTCAGTTCGCAATAAAGCTTCATTGTGAAGACTTGTCTTTTTTTAAAAACCTCCGGGCGCTCCCGCGTAACTTATCTAGATAGCCTCTAAAAACCTCGATCGCGCGGTGTTTTGCTCACGGACGGCCCTTAAGAGGTGGCGCTTTGTGATTTTCGATTTCCCATTTAAATAACACCGAAAAATGTGGCCAAACGAATAATTGTCAAGTGAAAATCAAAACCTGTACTGGTAGGAAATTTAACGACCTACAAAAATGGTCTAAAATTATGTTTGACTACGTCGATTCATTTAAAAGTTATTTGAGGTTAAAGTCCAACCTGAAATTAAGTTTTGGCCCACCCTAGTGTTTATGTGTGTGTGCCGTGTGGTGTGTGCCGTGTGGTGTGTGCCGTGTGGTGTGTGGTGTGTGGTGTGTGGTGTGTGGTGTGTGCCGTGTGTGGTGTGTGCCGTGTGTGCCGTGTGGTGTGTGGTGTGTGGTGTGTGCCGTGTGTGGTGTGTGCCGTGTGTGGTGTGTGGTGTGTGCCGTGTGTGGTGTGTGCCGTGTGTGGTGTGTGCCGTGTGTGGTGTGTGGTGTGTGCCGTGTGTGGTGTGTGGTGTGTGCCGTGTGTGGTGTGTGGTGTGTGGTGTGTGGTGTGTGCCGTGTGTGGTGTGTGGTGTGTGGTGTGTGGTGTGTGGTGTGTGCCGTGTGTGGTGTGTGGTGTGTGGTGTGTGGTGTGTGGTGTGTGCCGTGTGTGGTGTGTGGTGTGTGGTGTGTGCCGTGTGTGGTGTGTGGTGTGTGCCGTGTGTGGTGTGTGGTGTGTGGTGTGTGGTGTGTGGTGTGTGGTGTGTGCCGTGTGTGGTGTGTGCCGTGTGTGGTGTGTGCCGTGTGTGGTGTGTGCCGTGTGTGGTGTGTGGTGTGTGGTGTGTGCCGTGTGTGGTGTGTGGTGTGTGGTGTGTGGTGTGTGCCGTGTGTGGTGTGTGGTGTGTGGTGTGTGGTGTGTGCCGTGTGTGGTGTGTGGTGTGTGGTGTGTGGTGTGTGCCGTGTGTGGTGTGTGCCGTGTGTGGTGTGTGGTGTGTGCCGTGTGTGGTGTGTGGTGTGTGGTGTGTGCCGTGTGTGGTGTGTGGTGTGTGCCGTGTGTGGTGTGTGGTGTGTGCCGTGTGTGGTGTGTGCCGTGTGTGGTGTGTGGTGTGTGCCGTGTGTGCCGTGTGTGGTGTGTGGTGTGTGCCGTGTGTGGTGTGTGGTGTGTGGTGTGTGGTGTGTGGTGTGTGCCGTGTGTGGTGTGTGGTGTGTGCCGTGTGTGGTGTGTGCCGTGTGTGGTGTGTGCCGTGTGTGGTGTGTGCCGTGTGTGGTGTGTGCCGTGTGTGGTGTGTGGTGTGTGCCGTGTGTGGTGTGTGGTGTGTGGTGTGTGGTGTGTGCCGTGTGTGGTGTGTGGTGTGTGGTGTGTGGTGTGTGCCGTGTGGTATGTGCCGTGTGGTGTGTGGTGTGTGGTGTGTGCCGTGTGTGGTGTGTGCCGTGTGTGGTGTGTGGTGTGTGCCGTGTGTGGTGTGTGGTGTGTGCCGTGTGTGCCGTGTGTGGTGTGTGGTGTGTGCCGTGTGTGGTGTGTGGTGTGTGCCGTGTGTGGTGTGTGGTGTGTGCCGTGTGTGGTGTGTGGTGTGTGCCGTGTGTGGTGTGTGCCGTGTGTGGTGTGTGCCGTGTGTGGTGTGTGCCGTGTGTGGTGTGTGGTGTGTGCCGTGTGTGGTGTGTGGTGTGTGGTGTGTGGTGTGTGCCGTGTGTGGTGTGTGGTGTGTGGTGTGTGCCGTGTGGTGTGTGCCGTGTGGTGTGTGGTGTGTGGTGTGTGCCGTGTGTGGTGTGTGCCGTGTGTGGTGTGTGGTGTGTGCCGTGTGTGGTGTGTGGTGTGTGGTGTGTGCCGTGTGTGGTGTGTGGTGTGTGCCGTGTGTGGTGTGTGGTGTGTGCCGTGTGTGGTGTGTGCCGTGTGTGGTGTGTGGTGTGTGCCGTGTGTGGTGTGTGCCGTGTGGTGTGTGGTGTGTGGTGTGTGCCGTGTGTGGTGTGTGCCGTGTGGTGTGTGCCGTGTGTGGTGTGTGCCGTGTGTGGTGTGTGGTGTGTGCCGTGTGTGGTGTGTGGTGTGTGGTGTGTGGTGTGTGCCGTGTGTGGTGTGTGGTGTGTGGTGTGTGGTGTGTGCCGTGTGGTGTGTGCCGTGTGGTGTGTGGTGTGTGGTGTGTGCCGTGTGTGGTGTGTGCCGTGTGTGGTGTGTGGTGTGTGCCGTGTGTGGTGTGTGGTGTGTGCCGTGTGTGCCGTGTGTGGTGTGTGGTGTGTGCCGTGTGTGGTGTGTGGTGTGTGGTGTGTGCCGTGTGTGGTGTGTGGTGTGTGCCGTGTGTGGTGTGTGGTGTGTGCCGTGTGTGGTGTGTGCCGTGTGTGGTGTGTGCCGTGTGTGGTGTGTGCCGTGTGTGGTGTGTGGTGTGTGGTGTGTGCCGTGTGTGGTGTGTGGTGTGTGGTGTGTGGTGTGTGCCGTGTGTGGTGTGTGGTGTGTGGTGTGTGGTGTGTGGTGTGTGGTGTGTGCCGTGTGTGGTGTGTGGTGTGTGCCGTGTGTGGTGTGTGGTGTGTGCCGTGTGTGGTGTGTGCCGTGTGTGGTGTGTGGTGTGTGGTGTGTGGTGTGTGCCGTGTGTGGTGTGTGCCGTGTGTGGTGTGTGCCGTGTGTGGTGTGTGCCGTGTGTGGTGTGTGGTGTGTGGTGTGTGGTGTGTGGTGTGTGCCGTGTGTGGTGTGTGGTGTGTGCCGTGTGTGGTGTGTGGTGTGTGCCGTGTGTGGTGTGTGGTGTGTGGTGTGTGGTGTGTGCCGTGTGTGGTGTGTGGTGTGTGCCGTGTGTGGTGTGTGGTGTGTGGTGTGTGGTGTGTGGTGTGGTGTGTGCCCGTACCTGCGACTTGAGCGCGTTGTGGTGGTTGTGATGGTTGTGGTGCGCGGCGTGCGGGTGCAGCGGCAGTGCGTGCGCGACCAGGGCGCGCGCGGGAGACACGTTGAGCGCGGGCGGCTCGCGCACCATGCCCACGCAGTCGCGCGCCACAGGGTACAGCGCGCTGTTCCCGTCCAGCATCATCACCACGGGCTCGCTGCCCTGCACAAACATACACTCATATTAGCATACTACGTTTCTTTTAAATACAACTTACAATCATCAATATTATTTAATCAACTTATAATCCAGCAGTGGACTAACACGGGCTGATAATGATAACTATTATTCAGTACACATATTACTAGATTTAGATGTGACAAAAAAACTGAACTCGATGACATCCGAAGCTCCATCTTGAGTCTTTACTTGAATTGCATGTTTTGGGTTATAATTATTGTTCATCAAATGTATCTCATCTTTATATATATAATTCTTCTGTGAGTGTGTATGTCACTGAACTTCTCTTAAACGACTGGACCGATTTTGATGAAATTTTTTGTGTGTGTTCAAGGGGATCTGAGAATGGTTTAGATTCACAATTTTGTCCGCTGGACAATGTTTTTTTAATTAATTTTTAATTTATTAGTAGTTGTTGATTTTGGAATGTTTTTTTAGCCGTGTTCAGCACTTTTTGGTAGAGGCTAAACTTGTGGTTTCGCGTCTGACTGGACTGGACTGGAGTGGAGTGGAGTGGAGTGGACTGGACTGGACTGGACTGGGCTGGACTGGGGTCCGGACTGGGGCCAGACTGGGGACCAGACTGGACTGGGGGCTTGACTGGATTGGGGACCGGACTGGACTGGAGACCGGACTGGACTGGACTGGAGACCGGACTGGACTGGACTGGAGACCGGACTGGAGCCGGACTGGACTGGGAACCGGACATGACTGGGTACCGGACTGGGGACCTGACAGGACTGGGGACCGGACCGGACTGGGGCCTGGGACTGGAGCCGGACACGACTGGAGACTGGATAGGACTGGACTGAAGACCGGAGAGGACTGGGGACCGGATTAGACTGGGGACCCGGACTGAACTGGGGACCGTTTTGGACTGGGACCCGGACTGAAATGGGGATCGGACTGGACTGGGGACCGAACTAGACTGGGGACCGGACAAGACTGGGGACCGGACAGGACTGGGGACCGGACCGGACCTGGGACCGGACTGGACTGGGGGTCGGACTGGGGACCGGACAGGACTGGGGATCGGACTGGACTGGAGACCTGACTGGACTGGAGACCTGACTGGACTGGGGACTTGACTGGACTGGGGACCGGACTGGACTGGGGACCGGACTGGACTGGGGACCGGACTGAACTATAACTTATCGGCTGAATTGAGTAAGTATCCAATAGATGGCGCATACTGCATTGAATGGTTTACTACAATATAATTTAACATATACCTTAGGCACAGCAACGCGTGGCCGGGTCCGCTAGTAATGTATATTTCTACATGATTGTAACCTGTTTTGTGTTTAATAAATAAATTAAAATAAATAAATAATTGCAGGTATACCTAAATACGACGAAAACAAAAAATTGCTAGGTTCATAAAGCACCGTATAGTTTTAAGTATTCTCCTCATAAAAGTGATCTAGCTATATGAGTAAGACATAATTGAGTGTAAATTGTTATCGAGGTTAGTCTCTTCGCCGCTATTCTGTCCGTCCGTATTAACCTAAATAAATATAATATAAACTTTTTATGAAATGATTTAATATTATAAAGGATTTTTTTTTATATATTTAAAACCCTTTAAAACATCACTTACTTCAGCCGCTGTAGCCAGCTGAATAGCCTGTCCATTGGAGTAACCAAGGAGTGCATTGTTGTCAGTAGGGAAGGTGCTGTCGGTGAGAGCACGTGTTGTCCCCACTGCGTACACAGCGTACGCAAGCGTGCCGCCTGGCCGACGGACCACAGCGTGTACTCCGCGATTATCCACCTAAGCAAAAACAGTACGTATTACATCACTTTATATAAAGCTCTTGAAAAGTGAAGTTTTATGAGTGGTAGAGCCACGCTGTGGACAGTAATGTCAACAGCATGAATGGGCTGGCTCGACCGAGTCGTAACCACTGTCTCGCAGAAAACCGACGTAAAGTAGCGGCTTGCTGCTGCGTTTCGTACGGTGAGTGAGATATCCGGAAGCCCAAATCCCTCTCCACTTCCCAATCCCTATTCTCCCTTTCCTTTAAGGTCGGCAACGCGCCCATGATTCTTTTGGTATTGTGGGCGTACATGGGCGGTGGAGATCACTTACCATCAGGTGACCCACTTGCTCGGTTGCCGGTCTATGCTATAAAAAAAAAAGTATCGTATTTATTTTCACTATAATTAAACCACTAAAGTGTAAAATATATTTTATATGACTAATAGATGATTATAAATGATAAACTCGCCATGCGATACTTACAGCAATGGTAATGACTTGTATTTCAGGCGGGAGGGCAATCTTCCTCGGCGAGCGTTGTAAACAGTCAGGACCGCGCGGTCCAGCGCCACCCGCACCCCACTTCACCGCGATCAAGTCATCCTTCCTCACGAGCCGACAGTCTTGCAGCAACGTAGTCCAGTCATCTGGTGCAGAAGGCACCACTTCTTTCCCATCTTTCCCGATGGTAGGGAATCGCACAGCCGCATAAGCACCATCCACCTTCAGGACTCGGCCGAGCGGTACGCTCTTGACGTCTTCGAGGAACACGACTTCTTTGAGCGGCCATTCTTCTTCGTCGCGTTTAGAGCCATCGTTCGACGAGCCTTCCTCGCCACGGACCGTCACTCGTTTCGCACGTTCTAGAAAGAAAATTATCATGTTAGTCTTACCATCATACATGGCTTTAAATTGCCTCAAAAAAGTAGCATTTTGATATCTGTGACGTTTGTTATCTAACGATTTCAAAGAAAAATCTCCTTACTATGAGAAGTGCTTGTGTCACTGCAAGTGGATGACGCAGGGCTGGGCGGCGGCGGCATGTCGAGTCTGTCGGCCATATCTTTGTTGCTGTCCTTGCCCGCGTCTTTACCGCTGTTGCTGGACGAAGCCTTCACCGACGACACCGTGAGCGGCGACTGATTCTGTTACATACATATTCGATATAGCTGATTTCGTAACTATCTATTGTATTTATATTTAATCTATGGAATAATTATTGTATGAGCATTAATTAATAAATTTATACACTCAATTCTAAACATATCCACAGTAATTCAAATTCCATGAGATGAGACAAACAGAACATAACACTGTAATAAAATGAAGAGCATAATAGAAGTCTAGTATTGTGAATGATGATGACTTATTCACCTGTAGATCTCTCTTATCCTTATCGGAAACGGAGCGGTCGGGTTGCGGAGGCGGCAGAAGTTTGAAACGACACATGTCAGACAGATTCCAAGCAGCATTTTGTAGGATGCCCACTTTTGGCACTCCCGTCGACATGTTGAATCCTAAAAAAGATACGATTCCCTTTTCCATAAACGATCCAGAATAAAGCAATTGATCCAATAATCAAAGTTATTCAATATAAATATAATAATAATAAATTATTATTGGGTATATGAAGTACAAAACGTAAAATATTTTCACATTTATTCATTAATTAATTAATTTATTTGAGAAACATACAAAAAAATTATAACTAAATGTGTAGGGACACACATGTAAAGTATGGTTTCATGTATTACGTTAGCGTGAAGTATGCGTGAGTGACGAATGTTATATATGCTTAGTATGTAAGATTTCTAGATATATTATAGCGACGGCTGCGCCCGCCGAAGTAGTTCTATATACGGAGTCGCGATTAAACCATGGTACTCAACACTTGTCTATAATTGTCCATCCTCACAATTAGGTAATAGACGCCACCCTATTATTACCTAAAAAATGTACATGTAATATAATTTTTTATGAGCATTATGAGTAATTGTGACGTACCAACAGCTCCCGGTTGGTACATGGGAGCATTCTTCATGGTGACGCTCTGGCCGGCTTGCAGATCTTGCGGCGCGGTGGAAGAGTGTCCGCGCTGTTGCTTGCGGGAGCGCGCACGATGCTTCTCCCATAGGCGAGCGCGCTGACCCAACGGCAACACGCCCCTACACAAAACATTATCAACTAATTAAACATTATAATCAAAATCAAAAAATCAAAATCAAAATCTTTATTAATCATGTAGGCTAAGAAAGCGCTTATGACAGGTCAAGTACAGAAAATTTGTCATTAAAAAGACTAACTTAGAATTAAGGGAACTTAGCACTAACCGCCGCGCTAAAGGCTGGCAGGAAAAGGCACACCAATCTATAACCAATAATCTAATTATTTTACTTAATGACGTTCCTCATTGGCATAAATTGGGCTGCTCTAACTCAAATAAATAATACTTCAATGTATGTAGTGCTAATATGTATTCACATAGTACATTATTATATAACTGAATATGTATTGTAATAAGTTTAGAAAAGAGCAACATTAGAGTTTCTTGCCCGTTCTTCTTTAACGAATCAGCATTCCGAACTGGCGGTAGAGTTAGAATTTGACTGAATCTAAATGATGTTTAACATTTTATTGATTCAATAAATGATTTGATTTGAATTACTATAGGTTTTACCATACCAACCTGTAGATATAAACCCAGTTGAAAGTTACACAATGTTATGTATTTAGGCCTTATATGTTTAAATAAAAAAAATCTGCTACATGAACCCACTAATGCTGACACAAGGTTATTGTTATAACCCAGTTTATAATCCCAGAGGAATCATGACTTATTGCCAAAATATAGGAAAGGAATGTCAACTAAACATTCTAACCAATTACAATCATAGCTTGTCTGTAGGAGAACCATCAATGCAACCAATTGGTCTTTGCTTGATGCAAGTCAGAGGTTGAGATTAGTCACTTTACCTGCCCTTTACGCAACGGTTTATTCCCTAAAAACAATAACTGCAACGCCACACATAATTAAACTGGGCATGGTTAACCTTGAACGGTCGGTAATGGTAGAGCACAATAAGTATTATATGTTCATAGACTTATATTATTTAGACAAAACATTTCACCTACCACCAATACAAAGCTCCAGAATCGAGTCTCGCGACAGTATACAACGAGCACACATGCAGCGAGACTGGTTTATCAGATCCAAATTCAATGAATGGTTGCAGAGGGTGCTCAAGTCGCGAGGCACCAGGAGCGTGAGCTAAACAAAGAAAAATAATAATGGTGATGATACTGGCCACAAAAATATTGAGGAATTTGACTGCCAGTGAATGGAATCTAAATATATCACCTTTTTCTTTTCTAACTGACTTCAAAAATAAATAAATAAATACACCCAATAGTCACATACATAGTCCTGCCCCACAGTAAGATACGAGTCTTGTGTCGTGAACTACGAGAGACTTTCGGTCTCACAACACCCAGACCGCCGACACCCGAGGGGATCGAACCCGCGGCCTCTCGCTTCACAGCAGGCTACTCGGCCGCTGCGCCACGGAGGCTATCAAAAAGGTGGTTCTGTGTTTGAAATTGCATGCAATTTCATAGAAAACTTACCAATAGATTCATCGAGGAAAGTGGCAATACGTCCGGTGTCAGTGAGCACCGACACGCGTATGCCGGCCGCGCTGATGTTAACGACACGCTCGCCCGAAGCCAGACCCAGCCAGTTAGCGCGCGGATGGTATGCGTTGTTAGTGCCCGAAGCCTAAAAAATAGTTTTTAATACAATGAAAGTCGTTTATCATTTCTTTTACAATTTATTACATTGTCATACTTCGAATGAGATAAATATGTTATGCATAGTTACATCATTGCGCTGATAGGGATGAGCGTCTGCCCAGCGCCACTGGTGAAGTTGTCCGTGGGTAGAAATAGCGATTAGTTCGCTGTAGGTGGCCGCGATGTGCGTGAAGCGAATGTTGCTGTCCCAGTACTCCAATTCTTCAGACACCCACAGCGGAGACGCCGCCATCGCCGAGTCCTTTTTCTTGTTTTCAGCTATAGAATAGAATTTAGAAACAAATTAACCATATTTTAAAATCGTCAATTGCACTACAATTTAAATGACTTATTCTTGAAATGCATTACTGGATAAATACAACCAACTTGTGGACACTTATAATTCACATTATTTTTTTAATAAATACACCCCACCAGTCACATACATAGTCCTGACCCCCCAGTAAGATACGAGTCTTGTGTCGTGGGTATCAGAAACTACGAGAGACTTTCGGTCTCACAACACCCAGACCCCGAAACAAATATTTGTGGATCACAGAAATATTTGTCTCGGCACGAGGATCGAACCCGCGGCCTGTCGCTTCACAGCCAGCTGTTCGCCCGCTGCGCCACGAAGGCTGTATTGAGAAACAAATTAACCACATTTTAAAATCATCAATTGCACTACAATTTAAATGACTTATTCTTGATATGCATTACTGGATCAATACAACCAGCCTGTGGAGTGTCCACATATATTTATTCACATTAAAAACACTCACTTCCATCTTTATCCCATGAGGTGTCACGCAGCGCCGACTCGAGCCACCGGCGCGGTCCGAAGTACTGACGCTCGCGCCACCGGCTGAACTCCGAGGGGCGCTCCTGCGTGGAGCTGCTGCTCTCACGACTGGCGCCGCCGCGTCCGCCGCTACTGCCGCCGCCGCCACCACCGCTGCGGCTATTCATATAACTTTACATTACTCACTGTCCATACTGGGAAGCTTCAAGCGATCTACGTCTATAATACTTCAACTAGAACATATACCCTCCATTTTAATTAAACAACAGTTATATTTCTCTACTCTATTGGTTGGTCGTTCGATTTGAATTAAGTTAATTTAGTAAGATTATTTATTAAGTAACAGTTATTGATCCCTCACATACTATATTGATTAAAATTTGCATTATAGGTATATCCTCTAGATGAATAAAACATAAAAACACCCATTAACAAAACAATAAAAGGAGACTGCGTAAGCTTGACAGCGTGCTAGATTGGGTGCAGGTATATAAACTACAGGTAGAGAGTAGGAGAGTAGAGGGCGAGGAGCATAGCTTGCCAGGTATACCTTCTGATGGCCGCGTACCCGAAGATGTCCTCCGAGAACATGGTGTCGGCGTCGATGATGACGGACTGGTCCTGCTGCGCCGCGTGGAACCCGCC
Source organism: Amorpha juglandis (assembly GCA_949126905.1). Taxonomy (NCBI): domain Eukaryota; kingdom Metazoa; phylum Arthropoda; class Insecta; order Lepidoptera; family Sphingidae; genus Amorpha; species Amorpha juglandis. The sequence continues at coordinate 7,414,605 of OX421368.1, forward strand.
GTCCAGCAGGGAGATGAGGTCCTCGGGCACGTACCCGTCGCCCCCCTCGCCGCCCTCCGGCTCCTCCCCTTCCTCGTCGTCGCGCGACAGCAAGTTGTTCACCGCCAGGTTCACGTCCAGATTTGTACGCTGTTTTTTTTGAGTAGTGATTGAATTAAAATTGAGCACATTTACAAAGTGGTAGGTCCCTCGTATGCGACTGTTTGGGTTGGTGCCACCGCTTTGTCTGTTTCTGCCGCCAAGCAAGAGTGTGTAAGCACTGTTGTGTTTCGGTTTGAAGGACATTGAAGCCAGTGAAATTACTGGGCATTATGAGACTTAACATCTTATGTCTCGGGGTGACGAGCGCAGTTCAGTGGCATACAGTGCTTTGTCATTCAAAGTTCTGTGTGGTGTTGCTTCTGTTTATGGGCAGGCGTGGCCTTGACCATATTTTTTTAGGCAACCCTATTGGTATGTTTTCATGTATTGCAACACATTTTATACCCTAAAATATATTTTTCATTCGGTAAACAGATGGGTGAAGGTCGATGTTACCCGGGATCCTCTACTATAACAATAACTCGATTCGTTTTATTCACCACTGCGTATTTATGCATCATTTGCGAGTCGGATTCCTGCATTGACAGTTCCGTACCCTATTTTTTTATGATTAGATTTTTCTCTTCTTTGATAGGAAATCCGCCGCAATGAGACTTATTTTGTGAAAAAGTATTTTAGCCTACTAAATTTAACGGTTCGAAAAAATCCCCAGTAAAGATAGGGTAGACGGATAGATAACGCGCTATAATAGAGTTATGTAATCTTTACATAGTATAAATGAAGTCGCTTCCGCTGTCTGTTCGCTTAAATCTTTTAAACTATTCAACGGATTTTAATGCAGTTTTCAGCAATAGATAGAATGATTCATGAGGAAGGTTCATATGTTTAATACATACATATTATAATACAGAAAAGCCGAAAAATTCAAAGATTTGTAATGTGATGTCGTAACAAACATATTTTTACGCGTGCGAAGCCGGCGCGGGTCGCTAGTTTTACATAAAACTAAAGAATGGTTTTTTGTTTGTCTTATTTTGTATACGTGTTTGTGTCATTTTAGCTTTCTTTGTTATGGAACTGACTGATTTCAAAATCGATATAACTAAATACGTAATTTAAATCCGATATTCACGCAGCCAGAGCCTGAACAAAAACTAGTTTTGTATAAAAGACCCGTCAATATCGTCGGGTCAGAAACTCGGGCGTACACTAAACTGACGAGAATGCATGACATATCAATGACAGTAGATGCAATACTGTGACTGCGACAGTGGTGTGCCAATTTGTCAGACTCGTGTACAATAGAAATCCAAAGGGGCTCAACCCGAGTTACAGGCGGGACATTTTCTACATATTTGTACATTGGTCATTGAATTAAGATATTTCATACCACATAGAGCTCGATAGATAGAGAGTGCACAATATAAACAACATTAGAGCCAGTGAAATTACTGGACAGCATAGTGTTGGCCTTTATCATTCACAAATGTTTCTAGGAGTTGATTGGTGTTGCTTAGGCGGGTGTGGCGCCCAATCAGGCAACAGACTTGCTCTTCTCACCACTCAAACGAATAAAAAAATCAGTACTTTGTGATACAGAGTTCTGAGTGGTGCTTCCTACTGTTTAGGGGCAGGTGAGGCTCTACCTAAGGGACCAGACGGGCGACCTACATGTTTTTTTTATCGGAGCACGGCAAAGTTACTGCACTACACCTGACGGTAAGCGTAGTGCAATCCAAAAAACCAGCGACCACTAACAAACAATAAGTTTATCGGTAGTCACCAGAGTCATTCCGGCCTGTATAAATCGAGGAGGTGATCTGTATAGTCAGGTAAATTGAATGGCCTGCAACAGGACAGGCGGATGACGGATGCGACACAGGAATACAACAATGTACCCCTATACCCGCCCCAATCAACCATCAAGTCATGTCGCACGCCCCTCGGGAGAACCGGATATACACTGGCTGATCCTGGAAATCGATCCTCACAAGGCGTGTAGATCACTATAGCAGGTTTAACACCATGTGTGCGGTGTCGCTATCCGGTCGAATATAAATATCCTACCATCAGCAAACTACTATCTACAAACTATAGTCTCACAAACAAATACAAAGTGAAATGGTCTAAGATCCCGCGGAACATTGACCTTCACCCATCTGTTTACCGCATGAAAATAATATTTTAGGGTATAAAAGGTGTTGCTAAACACATACAAATAGGGTTGCCTAAAAAAATATGGTCAAGGATATGATTAATTAACATAAAAAAAATATTTATTTTTTTATAATTTCCCTGACTTGCTTACCAAAAAAATCCTACCTATTTTGATCCGGTAAACAGATGGGTGAAGGTCAATCTTCCCCGGGATCTTGTACTAAAAAAAGATTTACCTGTAATTCTCTAATGATGAGGCTTCTGCTCTTGCCCTGCAGCACGACCTGTGCCTGGGTGACGAGATCCTCAGGCACGAACGGCGCCGGTACTGACACCACGCGCCCTGAACCCGATGCTCCGATTATAACACCCGTGGCACGGCTTGTAGACCCTGATAGTGACGTACAGAGAAAACGTTTTATGAGTGGTAGAGCCACGCTGTAGACAGTTTGTCTACAGCATGATTGGGCCGGCTCAACCGGGTCATTACCACTGTCTCACAGAAAACCGACGTAAAGTAGCGGTTTGCTGCTGCGTTTCGTACGGTGAGTGAGATATCCGGAGGCCCAAATACCCCTCCCCTTCCTAATCCCTAATTATCTCTTTCCTTTAAGATCGGTAACGCGCCCATAATTCTTCTGATATTGTGGGCATACATGGGCGGTGGAGATCACTTACGATCAGGTGACCCACTTGCTCGTATGCCGATCTATGCTATAAAAAAAAAACGTTTAGCTTTACTTCGCTTATCTTTTTTGAAGTATCTAAACCAGTATATCTCTACATATAGGTTAACTTATACATACCGAGGTATAACTAATACACCCATTTAAGGTACCCTTCGCTTTGCTTTATTTTTAATTTTCGCTTCAATTGCTTATTAGCTTTTGTGATAGGTGCGAGTCCATCACCATACCGGGAACAATTTCATTCTCTAGGCTGTTACTGAGCATTTAGTGGTAAAAAAAACTAATAACACCCGACACGGTGATCAAACCCAAGACCTCAAGACAACATTCGAGCCGCGTACGCATTACAACTGCACCACCGAGGCAGCCCGTATACCTCTACAAGGTTATTTTTTTATCTTTTTCTCGCATTAATGTCCTGGTGTATTTATTTTGAAAAACCTGTAAGATCCTTACTTCAAATCCCCGGTTGGGAAATCAAATGTTGTTACTGTTTTAATTTTAAAAGATCGTGAGGGGGCTAGGATTGGAATGTGTGACCGATATACACGCCACCTCACATCGTAGGGCGAAAATAAGCTCGGCAAGCACTATCTACTATACATCTAGCACTAGATTCATCTCCTCCTCAGTCTTTTTCTTAATAAATATACATAGCTTATCTCCATATATGAAAACTGACACAAATTATCTTACCGTATACCCCCATGCATTTTTTCATGTTTAAGATACATAATATATTTTTTATTGCACACCAAATAAAGTAACTTAAAGATCATACAGTAAGGGTGATGGTCCGGGTTCCCTGGGCCAGCTGATCCACTTGATTACTATTAAGCTCATTTTCCGTGAGTAGTTTCGTTTCGATGAGACGCCCAACAATTCCCTATGCGAAAATTCTCTATTGTGGTAGCTAACAGAGGTAGCAAGGATAGAATGACCAGCTGATTTTTTTGTTTTTACTTAGTTAATATTTATGTAATTTAACAGTCATTGTCCTACAAATAAAATAAAAAAAAATTGAGTATCTTGCTACCTCTGTTAGCTACCACAATAGATAAGTTTCGCATAGGGAATTGTTGGGCGTCTCATCGAAACGAAGCTACTCACGGAAAATTAACTTGATAGTAATCAAGTGGATAAGCTGGCCCCGGGAATCCGGACCATGATATAATGGGCGGTCTTAGTCAATAGAGATTTCTTCCAGATAACCTTAGGATGGAGGATAGCTATCAATGACAATGACCTGAGTCTTCACGAGGGTTTACTTGGGAGTCTGTAAGCTGTACTCCATCCACTAATTTATCGTAAATCAGAGTTTATCTACTGTTTTACTATTATACAGTTTATTTACTGTCAACGGCTTCCGCCAACCTGCTCAGTGATGCCTGGTCATATATTTAGAGATCACATCATAAAGATGGTAGGATGAGAGAAGCTGATTATAGTACAAGATCTTGGGGAACATTGACTTTCACCCATCTGTTTACTGGATCAAAATAACATTTTAGGGTATAAAATGTGTTGCTGAACACATACCAATAGGGTTGCCTAAAAAAATATGGTCAAGGATATGATTAATTAACATTAAAAAATTTATTTTTTTTATAATTTCCCTGACTTGCTTACCAAAAAAATTTAAACATCAATGAAAAGTGTACAATGTATACTATCTGCAAAAAATAGGTTGCCTACATTTTTCTGGCCACTACTACCTGGTTGCCGTGTGCAAACAGGTAACTAAAAAGTGGTAATTGCGCTCATCTAGCTCCTAGCTTTTGCAGGTAGTATACATTGTAGGTTTTCATTGAAGGTTCATTTATTTGGTGAGCAAGTCAGTAAAATAATATCTTCTTTTTTTTTTTTTATCGCAAAACCTATCCTTGACCATATTTTTTTAGGCAATCCTATTTGTATGTGTTCAACAACACCTTTTATACCCTAAAATATTATTTTCATCCGGTAAACAGATGGGTGAAGGTCAATGTTCCGCGGGATCTTAGACCATTAGAAATAGAATTTACATAAATAGCGAAGGGTAATGCAGGTAAGACGCCATTCTTCCGCACGCCAGCAACCATTAATCAAGCCATTATAGTCAATAAAATCAATTATAATAAAATATGTAATTAGGTAAAGGGTAGAGAACCATACTCGAGAGTTTTTAGTAGACTCTTTACCTATAGAGTAATCGGTAAAGGACAAAACAAACGAAAATAAAAAAACTAATATGTACCTTGTGAGCTAGGGGCAGCCCGGATGGAATTCCTCATGATACGAGCCCTAGTCCGTGGCTGTTGCCGTGAGCCGCATCCACCGCCGCTGCCCCCTTGCTTCCCACCACTCGTCCCCCCACCCCCGTTGCCTCCTCCGCCATTCCCTCCATTTTTGCTAGCATCAGTTTTGCTCAGATCCAGCCGGTCGGGGATGATGGAGAAAGCTGCGCGACATATCGTCCCATCTTCGAGTAAGCAGGCGATATGAGCTGGACCGGCTGCAACTGCGCGAACACCACGAAGAGAGCTCAATGCTGAAGAGCCCGCGCCAGTCCCATATCTGTTCCAACGATCCGCTACTTCCCGAAGTCTGAAATCAAACAGTGCTATAAAATTTGACGAAAATTTTATGTATGAAAATTGTAATATAAACACCCACCCACCCAAATAAATACACCCAGCACACAGGCGTGACCGCACAGTAAAATACGTTGTCTCGTGGGTATTAGGAACTACGAGAGACTTTGCCTTACAACACCTATATACCCAAAACGAACATTTGTGGATCACACAAATATTTGTCTCCGGGTGCGGGGATCGGACCCGCGGGCTCCCTACACGGCTGACTACTCGCCGGCTCTGCGCCACAGATGCTGTGTTAAACACGTATGCTACTTTCGAACCATGTACTTATAATCTTTATTATTCTTACAAATATCTCGTTGGTCAAAGGACGTGCGAACAAACTATACCCGTAAACAAACAGTATATTAATATGCGTATTCCAGTAATTAGCTTTCAATATTTTCAATTATACGTACTTGAAAACCGAACAAAAACCATCTCAAAAAAACTAAAAATTAACCAGTTTGGAGTCAGTACTATCGGTGTGTATGATTAGATAAGGACTTTTGTGGTAGGCGGCATCGACTCAAAATAAGTTATTAATTATATTTAAAGTTTTTCTGTTTTGTTTTTATGGGTAGTTTATTTGGTTAAAGTTTTTAAAGTGGTTCATTTTCTAATTTTACTAACTATCATCAAAATCGGTACACAAATAACGAAGTTTTAGCCTTTCGTCCTCTCAGGGAATATATTTCTTCTCAAAATTTTAATGGCACCAACTTAGAGCAATATGTAACTTTTCAAATGAAATGCATAATAATCATCTAAACCCGACAACATTGGCGGAGTTAAGCGTAGTTAGGCATGAAAAAAAAATGAATTGAATTGAGAACGTCCTCCGTTGTGTCGGTTAATAAAGAATGTGTATACATCATTTTATGAATATAGGGGTATAAATTTACAAAATCTACCAAAATCCTTGGCAATAAATTCATTGGCACAGACCAGACTGTTAGAACCTTTGTTAGAACTTCTAAACAAAATTATATAAAAAAAACCTTGAATAATCATTACACAGACCTCATTTTTTGTTAAAATTATATTGTTTAACTGGAGTATAGTAAAGACATATTTATAATATGCAATAATCCGTGCACAAAAGTTGCTGAGCAACTATGCAATGCCTTTTTTGACAATATTAATATATACAGTCAGCAACTTACGGCTTTATGTATATTCAAAGGAAATCAACAGGTAAATCTAAATTGAGTTCGCTCTTTAAGCCTCAAACGCAGATGAGAATGATGTTTTGGACATTTGCAACAAATTATTAATGAAAATTATTTTATTATATTTTAATATAGAAGTATAAATATTAAAATATTAACTTAAAAAGGTATTAATCTCGTAGTATTCTAAAAGCAATGCAAGCTCCTACAGTAATACCACGGACTTACGCGATAGGTGGGACCGAGCTATAACCGTGTAAGTCGAATTCGCGTAAGTCGGGGTACAACTTTGCATGCACTTTTGAGTGACATAATTTGAGGTTATCAATAAAACACAACGTACGTAAAACAATTCAACGCGGAACTCGTTCGAACCTGTCGTAAACGGACCACTAACATGGCGAAATAGGAGAGCTGACGCACTCGGCCATCAAAAAGAATAACCGCGTATCTCCGAATTCGCGTAAAACGGGGTAGCGTAAGTCGGGGTATTACTGTATTTTAATTTGGTTTCCTGTGAGACAGAGGTGACAACCTGATTAAGCCGGCCCATTCATGCTGAGCCAAACTGTCTACAGAGTGGCCCTACCACTCAAACAATATTTTGTGATATTTCAGGTGGCTACATATTTTAGTTCAAGAGATAGACCTCTTTAAATGTAGGACAGACATATGCTTATATCTTGTCATAGATATAAACGACATTGATACTTATTTGATCTATTTTTTCAAATTACCATAATTTACCAAACATAGTAACAACTCTAAGCAATTATAATGGCATGATATAGCCTTAAGCAAATAAAATATATGAGGGGTGGCCTTTGCTCATAGGAGCTCTGAGAATAAATAACTTCAAAATTTATGACTTGGTATTCTTTATTGTTCATTATTATATTTTAAAAAGGATATATTTCACAACCTTTAGTAAAATTTCACCACCAATGAAAGTATAAGACAGTATGAATGTACAGACAGATTACTACAGTACTTAGTAGACAACTCTCTAGCAATGTAGTCAGATAATATGACCTATGTATTTGAAAGGGTTACATTTTATTTGACAAGTAACATTTACTCAGACATGGTGAAACTTGTGCTCACTCCTGTATGTTATTTTATGTGTTTTTTTTGTAATATTCTTGCATTGATGAATAAATAACAATTCAATAAATTTAAGTAACAAGATTATTAGTACTTTTCTTATATCATTGCTTTTATACTTAAAATATTGAAAATAGGACATTAATTTTAATATCAACATGTGGACTTGGTTCTGTGCACAGAAAGTCTAAATAATAATGACCAACAATGGTTTTGATATCTGTCTATAGTATTTTAATTTATTTCCATTAGTAATGTTTATATTTTGGTATCTTATATTCATGGCAATCATGGATTATAGCAGGCATTTCGATTATACCCAACGGTACTCATCATAAGGGAGAGAGTGGTACTCTGCAGGTTTTGGTTGGTAAAATGGTTTAGGTTGATGAATATAAAATACCTCAATACCCTCTTCTCAGAAATAAATGAAATCCCCCATTTAAAAAAATTAAATAGTTTATAATTTTTGTATGAATATATTTATCTATCAATTCTAATTTGAGTCATATAACCTTTTGAATAAAACTTAAAAAACATTATATGTATTTAAGATGTTAACTTAGTTTCTTATGTTTTATTAAAATCAGAGATTTATATTTACTTTGTTGCCGTTGGGGTGAATAAAAGTACCCAATTTTTTTAACTATTATGTTATTAGCTTGTGTAATTATATTTTGTTTTAATATCAATCAGGATAACATAAAATCTATATAAAATGTGATTTCATGAGACTTAAATTGTTTTTTGTGTGGGAACTGGTAGTACTAGGTGGCAGGTCCCTCATAAGCAAGGCCTTCTGGGTATACACCCCTTTTTTGTATATTTCTGTCGCCAATCAACAGGGTGTAAGCACTGTCTGTTCTAGAAACCAGTGAAATTATATATCGAAAGTCATTTTTTTTGGCACACACTGTTTATAATGCCCACCAAAACACAAAGTAATGACAGCTCAACTGTTATTATTAAATATAATTATTTAATCATGGCTTTATTATGCATATAGCTAAATTACACACACATTTAATGTCAAAATTATCGACATTCAACCAATCGAAAAAGATTATAAACGCTGCCGATCTGTTTTGAAAATCCCAATGCAAATAGATAGACCGTGAGATTATTGATCAGTCCATACACCTATACACGCTGAAGACACATCATTATCGTCCGACTAACGTATCGAAAAATTATGTCACACCTTCACCAATTTTAACATTATTCATGCTAGCGAATTGTCACAAATAATTGGTAGGTTTTACAAGTAGACTTAAATCACCATATTAATGACTATCCATAAGGTAGGTACATGGGGAAAAAGAAACCGTCACATTATAAGATGATTTTATTTTTCAAAAGCATTCCGCTGATGTAAATAGATATGAGAAACGTGGTTTCCAAGTAAGATCATCTCAGGGTAATGTGATAATCACGGTCATTATGTTCGCAATATCATGGTATGTCGGATTTCACAATATGAACGAAATGGAGTCATGTAAAATGATAAAATGTTTACCTGTCTATCAACTGATCCTCTGTACCAGGCAAAGGATGGACCACAAAATGCATTGTAGACATTTCCAATTTCTGGTCTTGTACTTACAAAAGATTTTAACGGTTACACATTAACATTTGATAAAATTCACTGTTATATCGCATGAACAAAAGAACACCGTCTAAAATTCTCCTTCAGCCACCATATTTCTCGTGGTTTCCTTCGTAATCGTTTCTCGTTCTCAAATACATGTGAGTCGGTACATGACGAAAGAAGAAAGAAAATATCAACATGGCTTCTATTTGTTTCCGAATGTTGGTACAATTGACCTAAAATTTTGTTGGTAAAATATTGAATAAGGAATCAACCCAAAATCGACTAAAACTAAATAGTCGTATCGTTTTACCGATTTTTTTATAATATGTGACAAAAATAATATAATTGACTCAATTTTCAATGTTACTTTAAGTAGGCATCCAAAATATTTGAAAAAATCCAAACATAACTTATAAAATACATAAGCTGATTCTTTTACCCCCGAAGGGATAGGCTTCTGCGTACCTTCTGCAACCCAATAGTCTTGCACTTATTTTCGCTGAGTTTATCTCCGTCGCATAATGTATTAAGTGGTGAGGCTATCGCTACAGCGGTCACAGCTACCAATCTCGAGCAGTGCTTGTGTGATTTGTTAATCTAAAACCCAAACACAAATTATGAATGCCTGACTTGTGAATTGAACCCCAGGACCTCATGGTTCTCTATCTTAGTATGCTACCATAAGACCAATGAGGTAATAAGGTTTATCAAATGATAAATATATTAAGATGTTCCAGTAAGCGCCCACCTTTGCTCAGACTAACATTTAGTAGCTTTTTCTTCTTAACAGTAGGGTTTCTTTTTGTATTAAGTGCGAACTATCTTATGGTACATCCTCCCAAGGTAACCTGCGAAGCATCATGCACGGTAAAAAAACGACAGTGAATAGGCTCGACAGCGAAAATAAATAATACTAGGTCCCTCCTCCTCGCTAGGTCCACAAGACGTAAGATAGTGAATAGTTTAGATGTACGTCCATGTCAGAGCGGTTGTGCATCGTGTATACTTGTGGAACATCGGATTTGAGACTCGTATTTTCCAAATTATCTAGTATAAACTCTTTGTTCATAATTTACGAGCTGAAAAGAGTCTAATACATACATACATGTCAAATATTACCTAACTAGCACGTGAATTATAGTACGCACAATGTTTCAAAGCATTTTAGTTTCAAATTTTCTTTGATCTTATGACAATAATAATTAAATTCCTGCACTTCGCTGGATAAGTTGCGTATATGTCGTTTATAGCAACATTTTCAATATCTTGCCCGTGCGTCATAATGACAAATACATACAGATTCCAACGGCAAATCGTCGGCTTGCGTGTCTAGCATGTTGGGCTGTGTATGGCCAACTTTAACTCCTTTTAGACCATAGACAAACGATAGTTCTGTCAATACAAGCTGAAAACGAAATTGAAAAAGAAAAACATTTGTCAAAAATGGCGGCCAAGTCAAAGATTCGGCTGCCTAAAATTGAAAATAAGTTGTTGAAATTAAATACATTGCAATTAAAAGATGTTTTATGTCCAATTTGCCAGTCTATTTTAATAGAACCCGTGACATTGCCCTGTTTCCACGATTTTTGCCAACACTGTTTCAGTGGAAGCGTTGAATATAATGCTTTGTGTTGTCCTCTATGTCGATTGCGAATTGGATCTTGGCTAAGAACAGCAACAAAACAAAAGAATTTAGTAAATATCCAGCTCTGGAATTTCATCAAATCGAAATTTCCTGCCGAAATCACTAAAAAAACCAATGGAGAAGACATCGATATACCAGAAGGTAAGCTGTGGAATTTGCAGGAAAACAAAATCAATAACATTGTGTGTATACAAACTGATGGTTATGTTAAAAAGTTTTGCAAATAATCTCATAAATATACCCTATATTTATTAATTTTATTACTGGGTTTCGTTCTGTTGACTAGTTATAATTGACCAGTTCATATGTATTTTTGCTTTAAGAAATACGTTTACCTCGACTAAGTGCACACGGAGAGATCAGGTCTGAATATGAAGCTGAACTAAAAAGGATACAGGCAGAAAGATTAGAGCTGGAAAGGAAACAGTTGCATGAGACTGAACTTTTAATAAAGTAAGCATTACTTATATTATTTTGTGCATAAATCAAAATTTGTTAAGATTGACTAATATTTAGACTACACTATTTGAATTTCGTACAGTTTATTTAGGGTTGATTTTTCAATCTGCAAGTACCTATATTATGAGATAGCAAAAAAACTAAATTATGTGGAATAGATTCACAAACGAGCTCATTGCCATTAATCAAATTAGAAAGAGAACAAAATTATCACACAGTCAATAAAATAATATTGAGAAGCATGACTCAATATTGGTGTTTCTTAAGTTGGCCTTGAAGTATGATAGGTAGATTAATGCTATTCAGACATTGATAAATCAGCTCTAAGACACATTAATGCATATGATACATCATTGAATTGTGTTACCCTGCTGTAACCCTTGGATTCCATGTGAACACTTTAGGAATTGCTAAAATATTTCCATTTCAAAGCTTTTTTACTGAAAAGAGTATGCATTCTACTACTGTTGTCCATTTACTAAAACGCTGTAAAATAAACTTAATTTTGTCTTAATCTCTTTTTTTTTGGGAAATGAAATAATATAGGTAATAATTTTCTGAAAAATGTATAATAAACCATTAATTTTTAGGGACATTATTTCCCATGTTTTTGACCATTACTCAAAATTAAGTTTATTCACTTAACAGCCTTTTAGTAAACAGACGGCAATATCTATTTTTCTATGACAGACCTCTTCATAGTATGTCCTTTGACAAAAGACCTCCTTCAACATTCACCATGTCTCTTGTAATTCTCACCCACAATGGGCCAGCAATCTTCCTTAGGACATTGGACCACCATCTGAGTTGCCTGCTTCTTTTACTTGAATATATTATTTATTATGACAATTAATTTAATTATTTCCAGCAAAATTAAGCAAGAAGAGGAAGAGACAGAAAAAAGGAATTTGGAGTTACTCAAGCGAGATGAAATTTTAGCTCAGGAAATTCAAAATGAGCAGTTGAAGAACCCTGAACCGCAATCAAGCACAAAACTAAGAGGATCGTTGAGAAATACACCTAGACCCAGACTAAAGGCAACCAAAATAGACAAATATCTAAGAAAACAAACATCTAAGGTGAAAAAGTAAGTGCTAAGTATAATTTCTGTCACATGAGTAATGTGGTTTTGAGTAGAGTCCAAAGGCTGAATTACAATTGTAATTTTTACTATCAAAATATTATGTGGACTTAAAAATAAATTATTAATGTGAAATCGCAAATATTTATTAAAAATAACATTGATACAATAGCAAATATGATAGGGGACATAATAATTTCTATTAGAATTAAAGGATTATAATTATTATATTTAGACAAAGTCATTGGGCAACATAGCTGGAATTTGTTAAACCTCAAAATGTAACTTAAAGTTAAAGAATGTGAGGGCACATTTTAGAATTATAAAATATAAGGTAGGTAGGTAGGTAGGTGGCTTAGTTGTTTATTTAAATGAATAAGTGGCATCACCAAAAAGTTAAAAAGCATTCAAATCTGATAGGGGGGGTTCTTTTCAAATGACACATGACAATCATTGACTTCACCATGCAATTTACCATTACGGTGCATGTGTGCGAGTGAGATAATGAGATCTACCCAATAAAGACCCACCTAAACTTACCAATAGGTATGATGCATGTATTTTTTTTTTTATTTTAGTCAATAGCTTACCCACCCATTACCCATAATTAATGATAGTGAGAATTTTGTTAAACCCTTCAAAAATATTTAAGGTGATAGCTATTTAAAACTGGTGGAGGGCATGATTGTCGAATGGCATTAAAAAGATATACGCTATATATGGTGACATCAACCTATGCGATGCCATAATGTGGTGCACTCATACAAGAGAGATAGCGCGTATTCCGTTTCATAATATGTATCAAATTTTGGAAATATATTCAATGTACAGACGAAGTGCCTTTTCAGTTTTATGTAGTAGCTTTATTTGAAACTAGCTTTTGCTCGCGGCTCCGCCCACGTGATCAAACAAACAATCAAACTCTACAGCTTTATAATATTAGTATAGATTTGGGTAGCTTAGCAACGGAAGCCTTCAAATAATATTATTTGGGTAGCTTAGCAACGGAAGCCTTCAAATATGAATAATTTTCCCCGTTTTTGCAACATTTTTCACTGATGCTTCGCTTCTAATGGTCGCGGCGTAATGTTATATATCCTAAAGCCTTCCTCGATAAATGGACTATCCAACACCAAAATAATTTTTCAATTCGAACCAGTAGTCCCTGAGATTAGCGCGTTCAAACAAACAAACAATCAAACTCTACAGCTTTATTATTAGTATAGATATTAATTATGGTCTCCTTATACCACCAATATTGATTTAGTTTTCGTAATAGTTTTTCTTTTTGAATTATTGTCTATTTCATATACATTTATGTTCAAATTCAAGTTCGTGCATCAACCTTATTAAATTTATCTGCTCATTTTTAACCAATTTCAAAATGTGCTTTAACAGAAGGTTTTCTTTTTCATATTTATTGTCTGTTGTATATAAAATTCAACATAGGAAACTACCTCATGCTGTTGCTGTGCAGTACTATTACAAAACTACTGAGGGCTGAAAGTAGCATTTACTTAAAAAAATATCAATAAAATAACAAACCATTTTGAATGTAAGTGTTAATGAAAAAAATATTTCAGTAGTCCATCCTTGGCTGAAGACAATACAAGTTCTGACAGTTGTATGTCAAAAACTACAACCGTTTCAACCACAACATCCACTAGTAGTGGTTCCCCAGAAATGGTTCCGAGATATGGGCGTAAAAATGTTATAGAAAAAAAGGTCAAAATTGAAACAAATCTATGTAATATGGAAAATGGGGACAGAATAAAAGGAAAAGTAAGTCATAATGTGAGTATGTTGTTACACGGTCTACTAGCATGTATAATTTATATGGTTTCATTATTTATTGCAGCAAAAACATTATACATTATTATTAAAAAATAAATAAGTTTTAATTAAATCATTTGCATAATGTTTCACCTACTGATTTTGAAGATTATTCATTTAAATATAATTTTGTTCGCAACAGTTGCACATGATATTTTTATAAAGATAACTGTAAAATTGTTATGGGTTATGGTATTCTAAGGGCAGAGGCATGCCATAGACCTGTCTCCATCAGTAGACTGACATAGAATGTTAGGGTAAATTCACTATTTGATTCTAAATTCCAAAATATTAAATTTGTACTTACAGAAAGAAGAGATTGACGTTTCTGATAAACATAAGGATGATAAAGGAAAGGGGAAAAGAAAAAATTCAGGACCATCATTACTAGTTTCTTTACCCTTGCCATGTATACCCGGTATTCCACAACAGAAGGCTACAGTTCCTGATAGAAATGTAGACTCTATCAGTGTAGATTCCATGGAGGAGCTGTGCTTCTTCAAACCTATCAAAAGAACGTCAGTCACCAAGTAAGTTAATATTAAAATAATAATTACTATAAAATAAATGTAAATAGGCAGTCCTGGGAAGCTTGATGCTGATGAGTCAAACAAAAAATTAGTTATCAAAATGAAAGTCAATACTGAAGTATTTGTTACAAAAAAATTCTCGGTGGCTCAGTTGTATTGCGAACGCGGTATAACTGAGCTGAGGTCTCGGGTTCGATCCTGGTGGTGATAATGTGTTTTTCTATCACGAAACGCTCAGTATAAGTCCGGAGTCTGGAATTGTGCCCGTTATGACGGTAGGCTCGCCCCATATCACATCATGGGACGAAAATACGCGCGACGAAATGTGGGTGTACTGGTTACACCTCTGCCTACCCCTTCGGGGATTACAGGCGTGGATGCGTGTTTGTATTTATTTGTTACAAAAAAATAATACCGTTTTTGGAAAGCTCATAGATTTTAAGTTCTATTGTATTCTTTTTTACATCTGTATTTGTTTTGAATATCTAAGGCTAAAAACAATGTCTCACAAGTGAGTTTTTAAAGTTAGGTAACATTTGCTCAGAGGTAAATATACAGCACTGATGTGGATACCACCAGTTAATATGTAATTCGATTTCTGATTATTAATTGATAACCGAACAGCTTCCGCCAAAGAGTTCTAAATGTATAGCGTAGGAAACCCCCCTTCATTTTCTGTCAAAAAAGTTTTGTCAGAATTTTACTACGAGACGTAGCTTTGAATAATATAAACATTTTGAAAACCAACATGTAACTGGAAATATACTGTTTAAACACAAGCTAGCATGTCTGGCACACAATAAATCATTACGCATGTCAAGATGGTAGGTTCCTCGTATGCGAGAGGCCGTCTGGGTTGGTACCACTGCTTTGTCTATTTCTGCCGCCAAGCAACAATGTGTAAGCACTGTTGTGTTTCGGTTTGAAGGACATTGAAGTTAGTGAAATTACTGCGCATTATGAGACTTAACATCTTATGTCTCGGGGTGACGAGCGCAGTGCTTTGTAATCCAAAGTTCTGTGTGGTGTTGCTTCTGTTCATGGGCAGGCGTGGCCCTTACCATCAGGCGAGCGCCTTGCTCGCCTCGTCATTCAATCAAATAAAAAAAATAAAAAGACAAACAAATGATGTACGTTGAGCTTCCAGTTAAAGTAGCGACAAGAGTGCCGGCGAGACACGAAGCTGGCCGATAGCACGTTGGCACGATGCCATAGGAAATGTTTTTACGCCGATTATTGTCATTTGATATATGGGTCATCTATTATATAAAAATAAGTCGGGTTTTCCTTCCTGACGATATAACTCCAGAACGCACGAACCGATTTCCACGGTTTTGCATTCGTTGGAAAGGTCTCGGGCTCCGTGAGGTTTATAGCAACGAAAATCTAGGAAAAATTTCAATAGAAAAGCGGGAAAATAGGGAAAATCATTTTTTAAATACACGCCATCTCTGATACATAGCATGTACTACAAACCAATATTTTAAGTAGATGGCGTCGGTGCGTGACACATTGCTGACAGATGGCGCCACTGTTAGGCTACTTTTATCCCGGAAAATACAGATCACGCGGGCGGAGCCGCGCGGGACAGCTAGTTCCATATAAAGTCGTCTGAAACGAAAAAAAAAAAAAACAAAACAAGTGATGTAGTCATTTTAAGTTGAAGGTAAAAACAGTAGATTCTGTGAGTATCAGATTTTTATCTCGCAGTCAACACTTCATAACCTGAAAATTGGGATTTTTTAAAATTCCAAAATTTGAAGCAAAGTTTTTTTCTATGAAGAGTGGGCTGCTCAAGTCAACTTGTGGCTGAATTTTGTCTATGATAGGTATACTTAATTCCCGCGGAGCATGAGTTTTTAATTTTCAACAGTTAAGACGCTAGAGTCGATTAAAATTCACGAAAAATGACTAAAAAACACTCATTTTCAGCATGCTGCTATTATTCAAAGGGATCGTCCGAGCCAATTCTCCTCATTTACACTTAAACTACTATCTTTCCGACTGTGAATTCCGTCTTGATCATTCAGATAGCTTCAAACAGAAAAATTTCACAGCAAAAGTTGATAAGGTTTAAAAATATCGATTTTTGGAAGTCTATATTTAAATAGGCGGAAACAAGGCTTGTAAAAATCAAACTCGTATAAATTTTGTTCTTTGGGACCCTAGAGTAGAGTTTCTCAAAGTTACACCAAAATCTAAAACTAGTCGGGAATTTTTTTTTTCGTTTCAGACGATTTAATATGGAATGATACCGCGTTGTCCTGTGATTCCGTTGGCTTATGATTGTTATGTCCGTGATGTCACTGCATCGTCGCTCTGGTTATGTTCTGTATATGCGTGCATATTTTAATAATATAGGGTAACTCTTTTTAAACATATCATAGGTCATAGCTCACGATCACGCTATCACGATCACGGATGTAATGATTCATTTGAATTCCAATGTGTTAATAGTATGGATATAATAAAGGTGGCAAAGTTAATTAATATTAAAAATACATGTGATTTATGGGGAATTTCCACAAAAATTCTGAATTTTGTAATACCTGTGATAGCTCCCCAGTTAGCTTTAATTTTTAATTCATGTATTAGTTGTGGCATATTTCCTGATCAGATGAAGCTCAGTAAAATCATACCTCTCTTTAAATCTGGTAGCACAACTGACCCCACTAATTTTAGACCTATTTCTGTGCTACCTTCAATAAGTAAAATCTTTGAAAAACTCATCCTTAGTCAAATACAAAATTATTTTACTTCAAATAAAATCCTGCATCATAAACAGTTTGGTTTCACACGGGGTCGCTCCACCACCGATGCTGGTGTTGAGCTTTTAAATAATATATTTGATGCCTGGGAGGGTTCACAAGATGCCTTGGGTGTATTCTGTGATTTATCCAAGGCGTTCGATTGTGTTCACCATGACATTCTTATCAGGAAACTGAGTCACTACGGAGTAAATGGCGTTGCTTTAGATTTATTTAATTCTTATTTAAGCAATAGGATTCAAAGTGTTGACGTCAATGGAAAAAGATCACCTGGGTCTACTGTTACAATGGGAGTTCCACAGGGCTCGATTCTTGGACCCTTTCTATTTTTAATTTATATTAATGACTTACCTTATCACATAAGGGACAACTGTGAGGTAGTGTTGTTTGCAGATGATACTTCTTTGATATTCAAAGTTAATCGACAACAATCCGTTCTTGACGATGTAAACAGCACTCTCTCAAAAATAGTACATTGGTTTAGCGTTAACAATTTATTACTAAATAGTCAAAAAACCAAATGCATTAGATTTTTGACACCTAATGTCAAAAAGGTTAACGCTAACATTTTTATGAATGGTGATGAGTTAGGCCTTGTGGAGTCAACCAAGTTCTTAGGTATAACTTTAGACCCTAAACTTCAATGGGGCCACCACATATCTGTGCTAGCTAAAAAATTAAGTAGCGCAGCTTACGCAGTGAGTAAAATACGCCAACTGACCGACGTTAACACGGCTAGACTGGTTTATTTTGCATATTTTCATAGTTTGATGTGTTACGGAATTTTACTATGGGGTGGTGCTGCTGACATCAATGCTATTTTTGTTCTTCAAAAGCGAGCTATAAGATCTATTTACTCGCTCAGTTCCAGATATTCTCTTAGAGAAAAATTCAAAGAAATAGACATAATGACAGTAGCATCACAATTCATCTTCGCTAATTTAATGTATGTTCATAAGAATATAGACCAATTTACAAAAATTAGTGATACTCATGGCATAAATACTAGGAATAAAAATAACCTTAAATGCCATAAAACTAGACTCCACAAAATTGGCAACTCTTTTAAAGGGCTCTGTATACGCTTTTACAATAAACTTCCCAATTACATTAAGGAGCTTAATATCATGCAATTTAAAGCCACTATTAAGCGAAAGTTATGCAATAAAGCATATTATAAGATTTCGGAATATTTAGAAGATTTAAAGGCTTGGGAATAGCTTATAATAATAAATATGTGAATAAGTTACATACTATATACGCTAATTTTAAGCAGTTTGGGTATGTCATGCTCGCTTTAAGAGCATGCTGCCTAAAATATTTCGTGCGTTAGCTCCGCCCATCCACCCCGCTACCCTCTGCACTTGTACGCAACGCGTCGCGTCGTTTCGCGCGTCGCTTGACGTTATAGTAGTGGGCATAAAAGCCACGGAGACTTCTGTACATAAATATTTTTTTAATAATATATTTTGTTTTGAAAGATAAATGTTTTGTTGATATAATATAACAAAATTGTATCAGAGCTGTGTCTGTGCATTTGATATGTTTAAAAAGTAATGATAAACATATTCGATTACAGAAATATATATTTTTAATTATCTTGTCTGTATGTTTGTGCGTGTATTGTACACGAAAACCCACTGAATGGAAATATGAACAGGATTACCGCAGTTTGTATGCATATTTCCAAACTTAGAATCTTTGATGCTTTTTTCACATTTTTTAACCAATGGAAAAACAGAGGAGGTATATATATACAGACGAATTGCGAACATACATTTACATTACATTTTGAGTGGTAGAGCCACGCTGTAGACAGTTTTGTCTACAGCATGAATGGGCTGGCTCGACCGGGTCGTTACCACTGTCTCACAGAAAACCGACGTAAAGTAGGGGCTTGCTGCTGCGTTTCGTACGGTGAGTGAGATATCCGGAAGCCCAAATCCCCTCCCCTTCCCTATCCCTAATTATCCCTTACATTTCAGGTCGGCAACGCGCCCATGATTCATTCTTCTGGTGGTGGGCGTACTTGGGCGGTGGAGATCACTTACCATTAGGTGACAAACTTGCTCGTTTGCCGGCCTATGCTATAAAAAAAAAAGTACAATATATTTGTTTATTATATGTTCACGCATAATGCCGCTAAATGTAGACTGGTTACAAAAACATACTCTAGTAGTTTCATGAAAGAAATTAATGTTATTTGCGCCTTTTGAGTGTTTTTTCTTTTTTTCTTCTTCAAAATTTAAATGAAATATATTTTCGTTTGAACAAATGTGTTGGTGCTATTTTAAAGAAAATTCATTTTTTTTTTATATACACATGGTCCGGGTTCCCTGGGCCAGCTGATCCACTTGATTACTATCAAGCTAATTTTCCGTGAGTAGCTTCGTTTCGATGAGACGCCCAACAATTCCCTATGCGAAAATTCTCTATTGTGGTAGCTAACAGAGGTAGCAAGGATAGAATATTTCGATTTGATGATACTCAATTTTTATTTATTTTATTTGTAGCACAATATGACTGTTAAATTATATAAATATGAACTAAGTAAAAACAAAAAAATCAGCTGGTTAGTAATAATTTTTTATGACCTCGTTAGCGATACCTATTGGAAGCCCCTCCTTCCAATAGGTATGATTACTAACCAGCTGATTTTTTTGTTTTTACTTAGTTAATATTTATATAATTTAACAGTCATATTGTCCTACAAATAAAATAATAAATTTTTAGGTATCATCAAATCGAAATATTCTATCCTTGCTACCTCTGTTAGCTATCACAATAGAGAATTTTCGCATAGGGAATTATTGGGCGTCTCATCGAAACGAAGCTACTCACGGAAAATTAGCTTGATAGTAATCAAGTGGAAAAATGGCCCAGGGAACCCAGACCATGTGTATATAAAACAAAAAATAAATGGATTTTCTTTAAAATAGACCATAGTTTAATTTTCTTTTGTTTTTCAAAAAATTACTGTACGTCGATGATACGTCTACCCATTAGAACGTGTATTCAAAAGGAAATAACGAAAAGTGCAAAAAAGAAGGAATAAATACTGTGTATTTATTTATTAGGATGATACTCATGTGTCTATAGAATGGTTTAAGGTCGAAATAAAACAACAAAATCTTACATCTTCACCTTATATTTTGTACCTCGTAAGGATTTTTTCATGATCAACATCAATCTGAAAGACATCATAATAATATACATTTTGTTATATAAAAAAAAAATATCGTAAATTAAACAACATAACAGTACGTTCCATACAATGTCAGTTGCATCAAGTAAGGGCTATACATTGTCATATTTGCTTTCATGGAACAAATATTATGAGAAATGTTCTCTTTGACATCGTATGGGAGGTTTGTCCCCGAGAGTTGAAGGTGGCGAAATATATGCACGATGAATAGCTGTTATGTTTTCAGTGTTCTCGCTAGATTCAAGGTTTATCAAGTTTAGTCTGCAAAAACATCATCAACAATTATCATCATATAATCAAATCATATTTTTTAACATCACTAGAAGTTAGAGCTCAGGATCATCATCATTTTCATCCTTACCCATTTATGTAATCAATTGAGGAATTGGCTATTGGTAGGATATTCCTAACCGCTCGGATAGCGACAACCATACACACGGTGTAAGAACCCGTCATAATGATCCCACACACCTTGTGTGGATCGCATTCCAGGATCAGCCAGTGTATAATTGGTTCTCCCGAGGAGTTTGCGACATGACTCGATGGTTGGTTGAGACGGGTATAGGGATACATCCTTGTATCCCTGTGCCTTCATCAGCCATCCGCCTATCCTGTCGCAGGCTCTTCGATTTGCCTCTTTCCTCTTCCGGAGTGTGAAGAAGCATTATTTTAGGCCGGCATGATTCTGGTGACCACCGATAATCTCGTTGTTCATCGATGGTCGCTGGAGTTTTTGGTCTACACTGCGCTTACCATCAGGTATAGCGCAGTCATTTTGCCGTGCTAGGACAAAAAGTAGGTAAGCTGATGGTAAGTGATCTCCACTCATTGGTGATTTATGTAAATAGATTAAATAATAATGTAACAATGATTTAGGTAATTATGTAAATAAATCATCAATGAGTGGAGATCACTTAAGTATGAATAACAGTCGAGCCGGCTTATTCAGATTGTAGATAAATCACAAAAGTGTCTACAGCATGGTTCTTTACATAGCAAAATAATCGTCATTTTGTTTCTCCATGATAATAAAAAGAACATAGATTAGATTTAATGTAAATGATTACATACATAGTTAGTAGTTATTACCCATTATCATATAATAATGCCAATAAAATTTGTAATAGTTTGTTTTATTAGCATGAATAACGTTTTGCTAGCCTGATGGTAAGCGCCACATCTGACCATAAACAGACAATATTACACAGAACTTTAGATTACAACGCATTGCGATTGCGATATTTACTCCGAGACACAAATTTTGCAGTCTCATAATGCCCAGTAATGTCACTAGCTTCAAACCGAAACACAACATTACTTACACACTGCTACATGGTAGGACAAATAAACGAAGCGGTGGTACCAAACTAGTTGGTCTCTCGCATACGAGGGACCGACCACCTAGTGAAGAAGAAGATAAAGTAAATATTACTTACAATATCAAGTTAGTAATTATACATGACGATTAGATGCATACTTGCTTATAATCTTATTATTAGTATAGTATAATATAATGTTAGGGTAACTCACTCTTCATGCATCACAAAAGTAGAAACTAAATCAAATAATTGCCGAGGCGACTCCACTGACTCTTTGTTCCGGATAACCATCATTCGATTTTCTTTATTTTTTTTTCTAAAAAAGATAGGGTATATAAGTCATTATAATGATTGTATATACATACTCACGACTGTAATCCCCGAAGGGATAGGCAGAGATGTAACTAGTGCACCCACATTTCGCAAAGTGTATTTCCATCCCATGATGTGACAGCGGGCGATCCTATCGCCATACCGGGCACAATTCGGGATCAAACTCCGGACCGATACTGAGCATTTCATGATAGAAAACCCAATATCATTTGACCCGACCCGGGGATCGAACCCGAGACCTCAGCATAGCAATACCGCGTACGAAATATAACTACGCGACCGAGGCATTATTATGTATGTAATAATGTAAATAGTTAAATTCTATTTTAGAAATAATATTATTAAAATATGTTATATATGTAGATATAATAATACTTTTAATTTCAAAATCTACAAATAACATTCTAACAAAATACTTACGCTTTTGCTTCTCTCATAATCATTGCAAAGTTTTTGAAACGATTCACTTTCTTTCTTTTTTGCACAAATTATTTATTGTCTTTGTTTCGCATAGTTTGTCAAATATAATAAACTGATTCAACACTCGGGCAGAGCGTTCGCGCGGAATAAAATAATACACGTAGTCTTTCCTTGAAGCACGGCGCTGTACTAACGATAAATAGCTTTAATTATTAGTTACCGTGCACTACTCAACACACTATGAGAAATGACATAAGGTTGAATATTGCGCACATCGTCGGACGTTTATCAATGCACAGAAGTAAATGACGTAAGTCGCAAATCTATTATAATTTATATTATGAGTTTTAATTGATCTAGGTAATTTATATCTTAGCAGTGGATAATAAACAATATTTACTAACTGTGAATATTTATTTTAGACATATAACTCAAGCCATTTATTAGAAACAGCAAAAATTCTACCAAAAATACATCGTTTTCGGAATAAAAATGTATCGAGGGAAAATAACACAATTGTGTAACTGTCTTATTAACGGAAAGAAATAGGACTGAAAAATCATATATTAAAGTTTTATATTCCTTGGATATATAATTGACGCAGTATGGTCATCGAAACTAACGTACAATTTAGGGAGCCTCCTCTTAATGTCTGTGCTTGCGGCGGCGTCGTGTGCCGGGTCGGTCACTTCCCTGTAACATGGTTGAGGAGGCCGATGGCTGGCACATGCGTCATGCTCGTGAACGGGTGCTGCTTGTGTGGACTGGTCTGCTCAAGCTCTTATTGCGTGTTTAGTTGATTTATTCATATAGTTCTTGAAGATCATGCACAAAAAACTATTATATTATGCTAATTATTTTACTTTATGACGTTCCTCATTGGCATAAATTGAGCTGCTCTAACTCAAATAAATAATACTTCAATGTATGTAGTTCTAATATATATTGTAATAAGTTTAGAAAAGAGCAACGTTAGAGTTTCTTGCCCGTTCTTCTTTAACGAATCAGCATTCCGAACTGGCGGTAGAGTTAAAATTTGACTGAATCTAAATAATGTTTGACATTTTACGGATTCAATAAATGATTTGATTTTGATTTTGATCATCATTGCTTACATACCCCCAATACTTACGTATGTGACTGAGCCTGCATAGAAACTGTAGATACCCAGACATATCTTGGTTTAAATTAAATATTAAATTAAGACAATTTCAAGCTAACATCATAATCTTAAGAAATCGAATACTTTATAAAGTCAAACTGATGTCCAATTCATGGGTGGAATCCCACGTAGACCCCTGTCGAGTCTCCCGTGGACCCCAAGGAGTCCACCTGGACCACTTTCGGAACTAATGACTTAAATGCTTAATACATCTTCCAACACTTTCAGAGTTAGCACTGGTAAGGGATTTCCTTTGCGGATACCATCAGTGCATGCTGATAAAAAACCTTCGCTGTCCCCTGAGCCGCCGCCAACACGTGAGCAATATTTGGAAGCCCTTTGCCACCTTCGGAGTTTATCATTGTCAAATAATTTACCGTCAGCATTTGTTCTTGCATTAAATATATTAGAAAATGAGAAGGTGATTAAAACCTTGATAACATACTTACAATGTATTATTTTTTATATTAGGAAAAAATATAACTGCATAATAAATTATTAATTTTACAGGATCAACCTGATAAAAGTGAAACAAACACTAAATTGAAAGTTAAAAGGGAATCTAACAAAAACAACCCAGCCAAACCAATAGATGGGATTACAAAATTAGACAATGAAACTAATTTGAGACGCACCAAATCGGTAGGAAGTATATCCAAGGATGAAAATGAAACTACACCGAAAAAAGCTAAAGTGAAGCAGAGGAAAGTAGCATCGGAACGGAAACCACGTTTGAAGAGTAATACGAAAAAAATAATTCCTTGTGATGAACATAGTAGCCCACTTTTAATGACAGAGTCAATAAATAACAACAGAGTTAACTTAGCAGTAAAAAATTTGTCTAGTCCGTTGGAGAATTGTGATGTAAAAGAAATATTTCAAGAGCAAATTAGAGTTAAGACGCTACTCGAACAAGAGAAAAGCGATTTCGAGTTAGCACAAAGGATTGAAGCAGAATGGAATTCTAGGAGACTACCGAGGCGGGCAGCTATTAAACGTCAAGTGACAGTTAACTATCCGCTGAGGCCCACAAAGAAATTAAAAGTGTGATGATTTGTGGCCAAATTTAATATTAACATTTTTGTAAAGCAGCTCATTTCAATGTTTAGTGTTTAACAGTATGACTGCGGCCTTACATTAATGGATTATAACCAGCCTTGCGGCTTGCAACACACTGGCTGATGTTCCGCTCTCGCGTAGTGTTCACGAACACCTATGCGGCGTCACGCCGAAAAGGACGCCACGAGTATGTGGCGCAACACACAGTGTATGGGTAGAGCTCGGGTTGACATAACAGCTGTATGACACCGGGTATACTATATTGTTTTGACACACCTGGTGTGTGGCGCTGCATATAAGATGCGCAAGTATTAACTAACACAGTAGGTGTGTTTCGCCGCAGTCATATTATTTTTAATTATAAACAAACTAATTAAATAATGAAATGTTACACAAAAAAATATTTTATCTGCAGAATGAACATTTATTTTTCACTTTTTTGGATCATATTTTTTGCTAAATAGTATGTGAAATATTATCTCTTTATACTGATGTGTCGATAAAAAAATAACCTCCTCTTTCTCACCGATTATTTAAGGTATATTTAAATTGTATATTTAAGTAGGTGTTGTAATACGATCTAACTAGTATTGAAAGTAAACACAAAGTGAAATGGTGTGTCTGTTTATAAAGTCCATAAATGTTTTAGTAATTTGTAAAATAATTGAAATCATATGCTTCAATTCGTGTCATTTCAAAATTAATTCATTGAAAAGTCTCAGCAGCTACAACTTGAAATTACTTTTACAATTACTGAGTTGCTACAAATTTTTGTAAGGTCTGCTATAGAAGTTCCTACAGTTACTAGTAATGTTATCTGAATTTAATCTTTCCATTGATATGTGTTTAAGAAACCAAAGCAAATAATTTCATAAAGTTGCATATTTTTGTGGAGCTTTGCCGTTATATTTTAGTTGCAGTATGTATACCTCGCCTTCGCAGTCCTTAGAAACATCAAACCCAGATATTTTTATGTTTTGGAATACATATTGGATATGATCACAAACTTCACAAAACTGCATTATGCTTGATACCTACTGGATCACTGGGATGTTTGTTGAGCGTGTCAAAACCCAACGAAATTAAAAACATTGTTCTTAAGCAAATTTCCTTGTAAATATTGCCTTGGTAATAATATTGTAATAAAAACCAGGAATCGTGCATTTAAAGTAAATTGCAATTTTTTTACCTCATTACGTCAAGATTGCGACCTTCAGTCTCCTACCGTAGAGAAATAACTTGACCAAGCTGAAGTGAAATCACTTCACCAGACCTTACCCTTTAATCTGTGACGACAATAACCGCAATGCCACTCGTGTCTATCTTCAGGCTGGCCAATTTATTTCGAGCGTATTGTTAGAATCCAGGCTTAAGTGAGTGTAATTTGAGAGTTTTAAGAAGTTTAAAAAACCATATAGTTTCAAGATAATATATATTTTTAGTAATCAGCTTTTACAGATTTTTCAGGTCACATATCGTCACATCCACGGCAAACTTACGAATTTGCAAAGTATCCAAAGGGGGCGTTTTGAATGCATAGACGTATAACGTTTGGTTTTCAAAGTGTTACCAAAATGTTAAATTTCCAAAATGACAAGTTAAACAACAAAGAAATATCGTTTTCTGTTTATGTTAAGGCAGTGTTTTATTACCACTTCAGCCTCGGAATCGTTCCCCTTAAACTCTGTAAATGTGTGTATAAAAGTTAAGTCAAAAGCGGTGCAAATATTAAGCGGTAGCCAACAAAGTCTCACTGATAACTACTCATATATCTGTACTTTATCTTTTCATACAAAAAAAATCACATAATAGATTTGCTTATCATTTAAAAACTGCTCAACCCTGTTGCGCTATTTTTAAGCTTATTACTTGGCGGCAAAATACAAAGGAACCGCACCGCGCGACACAATATAAAAATAATACAACTGACTATTGGGTTTATCTCCTCTTTAAATAGCAAAATCTCTGAAACGATTGGATTTATTAAAAAAAGTTTCAAGTACAGATTGTTCAGAACTACGGGTACTTTTGTGTTCTTACGGCTTAGCACACCTGTTGCGACTAACCTTATACAAGCAATTAATACAGTCTATTAAAAACTTTAGGGACAAAGTATTAATATGCTATGTTATGATATAAATCAGTGGTGGCTATAAAAATATTCGTATATGTTTATAAATGTCGTCAATTTGTGCTTAATGTAATTTAATGTATAAAAGAATGTAAGTACTTAGGTATTTAAAATAAAACCACTACTAGCAATATAAATAATTATAACGCCTCTATCCTCAGTTCTATAAACATGAACTTTGAAATATTGTTTTTGGATTTATTACAACTAGGTGGACTCTAATTTGTTTTTTTTTTATGATGTATGGTGTTAATTTTGTTTCTCCAAGGCACTTCAGCCGGACACAATTAGATTAAACAATAAAATAGAATTGATGTCTCATAACCACGTTTAAAATAAACACATCTGGCTATAAATTGATAAAAACTTTAACAATATTGTAACTCATGGTTTGTTCGTAAACGACTTGCCATGGATCTCATGACTTTGTGATTACCTTGTGATTGTTGTAAGTGTAAACTGTATAGTTGTACGTATTTATGAAGTGGTGCTCTAAATCCAATTATTATATAGAAAGCTTCCACATTTGAAAAATAAAACAACTGATTAATTTTAGTGTTTATTTGATATGTTAGCATATCAGCGTTTTATATGGATAAACGTCCTTTATTTTTTTAACATTTCACCCAACTAAATCTCGACGATTCGTCCAAGGCAACGTTATAAAAGCGGTATTATAACGATATCCTTGAAGGTTGCATCATCTCGTGTCCTTGTTTCGCAGTATTCTTTATCCATGAACCATTTGAAATAAATCCGTTATGTGCGAGTTTTACCTGCGCCCTGTAGGTACAGTACAATTATGTTTTACAAAAAACGCCACACGGAAACTGAAAATACATATTTCTTTTTGTTCTGGGAACAAGATTCACGAACGCACACTAAACCAGAATCTTAATTTCATTTATCAGAAACTATGTACTTTACATGATTTAATACGTGTTTTCTTTATTAGGCATAGCTATTTAGGTACGGTTTTTCGTAATAATAACATATATGTCCGAATACTGAAACGATACTCAACGACCGATTGTTCAAGGGCTACTTATATTAATGCAATTTTGAGATGTTTTATGTTTAATACGATCTTATAATGCGATCCGATTCCGATCGGCCGGGCCCCTCGAAGTGCTCGACGAGACGAGCGTGAATGATGCGCTCGAAGAGCTTGCAAACTTCGACCAGCAACACGATGAGCCGGTAGGCCGACGGCGACTCTGCGGGTCGCCCTACCTTCTTGAGCAGGACGAGCTTCCCGGTTTTTCTAGCGCGACGGGAAGACGCCCTGTTCCAGACACGCGGAGAATATGCTGCGGAGCCTCGAACCCAGGTGCTCGAGGGCTAAAACCCAGGCCTTGCGTGGAATGCCGTCGAGCCCCGGGGCGGTGTTCTTGCCCCGCAGCCGAAGCACTGCCGCCCGCAATCCAGCGGACGAAACCTCTGGGATATCCCTTGCCGAACTCGACGATGGCGCCGACTTGCGGGTCCCCATCGGTGGAGTAGTCTCCGCGGTGGCCGGAAATAAGGCCGCGCTGACTTCAGCCAGAAATTGCGGCTGGAGACCCTGCGACTGAATATGACCTCTATCGGTCAACTTATAAGTTACCTAAACTATGAAGTACACCCCCTCTTGCGAATGGAATTTTACCAAACCCGTCTCATTATTTTAAATTTCCTCAATTTTATAGCCGTAAAAAAGTCACATACAAATACATCCATAGGGATGATAGGATAGCCTACAATTTGCCCCTTTAAAATATAAATTTTCAAAAATCTAAGCGGGCCCTCCACGTTAAACAACTCGCCGCGTTCCCCGCAACCCCCGGCCCTAGTACCGGCCCGCGAGCCAATGATGACCAGTAGTATTAAAATCCCCCAAACCAATAATCTGGGATGTCTCTGCCCTCCCCAAGTGACCGCCCTGAGTCGAGGTTCGTCCCCACAGGTGGTGCCCTCAGTGAGGTCGCTTAATTTTTAAGGGTTGAGAGCGCCTAAAGCGCTCACCCGAAAGTCCGGTGAAGCTGTAAAAAGCCGACTCGCGTCAGGTTAACAGCATAACATCACTTCGCAAAAAAAAGAACCGAGGATCATTCGTTCGTCTATCGCCGCCTAGTGCAGACGTTCACAATATTGTTTAAATAGTGAAAATAGTAAACGTAGAAGTAAAACTACATCGTCTTTAATTGTCTGACCCTTCGCCTATATATCCATTACATCTACTACTATATAACTTTTATTGAAGTGAAACTTCTTTATCGGCGTTAGAAAAATAAAATCGTCATATTTTTCATCGACTTTGACTGGACTTTGACCGGACATCGACTGGATTTTGACCGGACTTTGGCTGGATTTTGACCGGACTTTACAGGACTTTGACTGTATTTTGATCAGACTTCGACCGGACTTTGGCCGTACTATGACAGGACTTTGACCGGACTTTAACTGGATTTTGACCGGACCTCAACAGGATTTTGCCCGGACTTTGACCGCACTTTGACTGGACTTTACAGGACTTTGACTGGATTTTGACCAGACTTCGACCGGACTTAACACGACTTTGACCGTACTTAACAGGACTTTGACTGGATTTTGATTTTTGACAGGACATTGACCGGGCTTTGACAGGACTTTGACTGGATTTTGACCGGACCTCAACAGGACTTTGACTGGATTTGGACCGGACTTTGATCGGACTTTACAGGACTTTGACGGGTCTTTAACCGGACTTCAACCAGAGTTTGACAGGGCTTTGATAGGACTTTGACTGGACTTTGATCGGACTTTGACCGGACTTCTGTCGAGCGTCCCGAGACGCACACTTTTTTTTGTATTCATGTCTATGATAATAAAAGCCTTTTGTTTAAACTTTATCTAATTTAACTTTATTTAACCAATATCTGTAAAGTTGCATAGGTATAGTAGATAATTTTTCGAAAAATAAGGTCATAAAGAAGTTTCACTTCTTACGTGTGTACACTAGTACACGCAGACATTTTTTTTTCTTAGAATATACAGGGTTATTTTTAAAACACTGACAACCTCGCAGGAGTAGATTCCTAAGGTCATTTGCTACTACTTTTGTTCTACGACTTTTCATAATTTGTTAGATTTTATTTTCATACAAAAATAAGTATTCATTTAATTTCCGTCTTGAATGTTAAAACTCGCATCGCAGATTACGTAAACAAACACGCGAAGCGTGGGGAACCGGGCTAGCGCCTGCGACCTTGAACTCCCGAGCAGCTGACCGCGCGCCGCGCCGCGCCGCAGTCTACGAAGAAAAACACGACACAACACAAAACTTGTAAAATCATTTTTTTTTTAATATATTGAGTTATATCCAAACTCGTAGAACAAAAGTTGCTCCGTATGGGGTCAGCTATATGGCCCTGCGAGGTTGTCAGTGTTTTAAAAATAACCCTGTATATTAAGAAAAAATAAGATTTATGGAAATAAAGCAAAAAAACATATTTTACATATACAAAGAATAATGATTCTGATATTCTTGAAAAAGGGTAAATGCCAGTAACATGGCATAATTTGGAATTTTGTACTTTTCTTCCTCATGCCCTTATCGCCCTCACAATAGGGTCGACGCAACATGCTTCTTAACGCATAGTTCAGAAAGATTCGTCTTGGAGTTTTTGCGTTTTGCCTACTGCCTAAAGTCATGTTAACTATTATACCTATAACATAGAATAACTAAAAATATCAAATAATCGCCTCTCTTGTAAAGATTTCTAAAATTGCGTTACTTGTTTTCAGCCTAGATCACCTGACATGTATAGGTCATTAATAGCACAATACTTCACTCACCTTCCAATACACCTCTAATGAGGAGTTTTATTAACTCTGAAGAGATGCATTTCCATCAATCGTAAATTGCTCCCAAATGGGATTCTGTAACAAAAACAATTTATAAGAAACTGATAATTTTGCAATTTCTTTATTCTATCTTTATACTTAACTTATATGGCTCTTCTTCCTCGATTCAAGTATTTCCTGTTTGCCCATTTCTTCATAGGAATGTAATAGACCTGTAATAAACTTAATGTTAATATAAACATATTTAGTAAGATGATAATCAATCAAATAAAAAGCTAACAATACCTCAAAAGTCAGACTTCAAACAAAAGAAAAGATGACAAACCATTACCACAATTTGTTATTACCACACTCAGTCAGCATTATCTTCATTTGCCTATATTCTATCTACGACACAAAAATCAGTTAATACATCTTATTACAGCCATTGACATTACATCTAACCATACCATTTCTCGCTCTCAACTTACCGAACAAAGATGCATGTAAATTAACATGCTGAGAATGAAGCAGCTACACCTCACAAACCACTTGTATGGGTAGACTCTCACAGCTGTGCACACTAAGCAACACTTGACCACGCTGTCCTTGTGTTCACCACGGTCACGTTACAGTAAGAACATCCTCAGTCAGCTGTACATTCTCACATACTTTACAAATTCAAAAATGACTTCACATTTGTTCATAAATCAGTGTTAACACACATCAATAATAATGTTTCACCTAAGCTTATAATTAAAACATCCATCTCAAAGTGACATACTTGTTTATTTCAAATTTCTTCACACATCACAAGTTACACACAAACCCTTGTTGCTTTTTGTCGTTCTTACGTCTAGTATATATAGCTACATATACATAATTTCACTCAAGTAGCCACTTTTATATTTTATTACAAACTCATTATACATACTAATTAACCTAGATATACATTCTAAATCTTAACATTACCACATCATACATCTCTTGTTACATGTTTATTGTGATCTCACCTCAAGACTGTGGCTTGTTGTTCCATGCACTCCCAGAACCACTATTACCACTGCCATTACTATTCCAGTTGCCTTGGCCATGTGACCAATTCCCATGGTTCCAACTGCCAGCCTTTCCTCCTCCGCCTCCATTCCAGCCTTGATTACTACCTTGATTCCAAGATGGAGGTGGTCCATTTTGGCCCCAATTTTGGTTCCCGGTCCAATTCTTGCCTGCATTGCCTGGTGGTGGACCCCCTTGCCAGTTGTTGGGACCTGTATTACTACCATGCCCACCTAAAAATCCACCCCAACCAGCTTGATTAAGTGCGGCAGCAACAAGACTTATTGGTAAATTAAAATTAGGTGGAGGCCCCCCATTTGGGTTGATGCCCAAATTTTGCATATTAAGTGAATCAATATTACTGTTTCCATTACTGCTTCCATTGGTGCTGCCAGATGGACCACTTCTGTTTCCTTCCCAATTGTTTGAATTGTAGGACTCATCTTTCCAATTTTGATTTGTTTTACCTCTAATCTTTGGTGCAGCACTTGAAACTGACACTGAAGCTCCTTTAATAACATGGTCTTCACCACATAAACTCTGGGCTACTTCTGGATCCAGGAATGTAACAAAACCAAATGCCCTAAAGGGTCGTGGGACGAATACATCAGTCACTTCACCAAATTTAGAGAAATATTCTCGCAGGTCATCAGCAGTCATATCCTCAGTGCATCTTCCAACAAACACTTTACAAGGCATCTGTGGGACTACCCCTTCTTTGGAATTGGGAATGCGGACATCTACCCATCGTCCATCTATGTTGTGTCTCTGTGCCAGAGCTCTCATCTGGGATGCATATGTTGCAAAGCGTATAAAACCAAATCCTTTGAACGATCCATTTTTGTCTTTCTTTAGCTGAACCATCACCACTTCGCCAAACTGTTCAAAGTATTGTTTGATAGTTTCTTCTGTTGATTTCCAAGGCAATCCGAGGCATATAAGATCTGAGCAAGTAAGTTTTTTTTCTAAACGTTTTGTTTTAGCAGCTGAATTTTCAGGAGATACATCTTCCATCTTACGTTTATTTTCTTTAGGAAATACACAAATGTAAAGATGTTTACCCCAACCTATTTCACTCGGAGGATGTAATTTTCCTTCACTTAGACGAATGCCACGAATTGACTTACTATCAGGATGTCTATATTTCAGTCCACAAGCCCCAGGGAATTGGGCCACTAGAGTTGAAAGTAGCAGAGTTCCATCTAGTTCACAAGGTATTTCTACTGCGTTGGCGTCATCTTCATCTTCGCTAACTTTAATATATTCGAATAGATCTTCGTTAAATTCGGTTTTCGAAGTCAT
Source organism: Amorpha juglandis (assembly GCA_949126905.1). Taxonomy (NCBI): domain Eukaryota; kingdom Metazoa; phylum Arthropoda; class Insecta; order Lepidoptera; family Sphingidae; genus Amorpha; species Amorpha juglandis. The sequence goes on from OX421368.1 coordinate 7,448,085, forward strand.
GATGTATCACTGTTTTTCTGTACGCACTTGGTAGTCCTTATTTAATTTTATAATGTGAATTCATCACACCGTGCAATCAATTGTATGAAGAATGTAACCAAATGACGAAATTACCAACTATTAGATGACCAAATGTAACTGGTATCTCTTGCACTGGAAGAATTACGATTTACAAAATGCAGAGTGATGCAGATTGCAGAGATTAAAGAATTAGCCAGCCATGTTTAGGGGCTGCTAGATCGAGTTCCAAATTTTTCCCCATGTTCATATATATTATCCCCAAAATGGGATATATTGCAACTTTATTATCCCATATTTTTTCCTTGGAGAAAATAAAGTTATTTCATACAGGAGTTAAACCAAAAGATGTGAAACTATGTTTATTAAACAAAAAAACAACGGGTTGCACTCCGGGAGTGCCGGCAGAAGTGAAAACTTGAACGTTGTGCATTTTTGAATATTTTGGAATGGTTAGGGAATAATTTCGCACGAATTGGTTTATTTATCAGTATAAAAGTACTATCATTTATGTGGTCAAAGTCCAGTCAATGTCCTGTCAAAGTCCGGTCATAGTCTGGTCAAAATACACGCTATCGTACACAAAAATGACAATTTATATTACATAATAACTTAAATTAATGTGGGTTAAAGTGAGAGAGGAGGAGCCTGCCGCTCGCGCTACGTTACGAGCGGTTTACCCTAAATGAATATTTAATTATTAGAATTAAATATTTTAAACTAAATGTGTGATTTAAAGCTACGTGTGTGACGAATTGATAATGAATCTTGGATGATAATTAAAGCTTCCGACACACCCTGTTTTCCAATTACAGCACTAAAGCGCATTATGCGGCATAATGCTCAACGTTGAATGTTTCAACTACAGCAACGCTACGCACAATCAAGCACTCTCAAAAGTACTACAATACATGCAATCGATACGATCTTAGTAACAGAAAATAAACAAGTGTTTTTTCTTTAAGTTGGCATTGATCGAAATTTTATTTATATTATCGTTAGTAATTAATATTGTTTATTGTTGAGATTTTTTTTAAGCTTTCGTCTTATCGTAGTGTTTTCGAAATATTCAAAAGTTAATTCAGACCCTGTTAAGAAGTAAATATAAGGATGGATGAAGGTATATACATTGACTATTTATATTTTTATTCTCAACACTGAACTTAGCGCACTCTGGTGGTGCACTAGAAAACTAATTCACGTTCCAATTAGCATTAAGCACACTTCGGCATTGTGCGCCACTGAGTCGCATTATGCTCTGTAATTGGAAAACAGAGTTAGTCTCCATATACGCAATATATCATGAGCCGCATATGCGCTATGTTGCATTCACAGCAGAAGTGTTGGCATATTTTCATCTAATGTCCATGTTGAAAGTGAAAACATCTTTTTTGCTATGTGTCTAGTATCTAAATATTAATTGAATCGTCAATGAAAACCTAATAAAAATACAAAACACAAAAAAATGTATCAGTCAATATTTAATATTAGAAAATTTCCAATTATCTTCTTGCTCATTTCTCCAACAATGATTGTTTCCCCAAAATTGCAAAAAAAATGCCCCAATCATCCAAACGTGGCCATGTTGTTTCCTGCCTAGTGTTACCACTTGTCACATAAAAAGTATTGCCAATGGTGATGTTATATTGCACACGGTAAAATATTATAGTTTTTTAGCGCAAATTACAACGCTGCGCTGTATTGATACATTTCCAAGGGTGATAACAGGAAATATAACTCCTGTATTCCATTATTGCTTATCATGAAGGCGATCCCAGCTAGGCTAAGCTGGAATACGTCGGATAACGCCAGGCAGAAAATAAGATGTGATAAAATGGACGAGATCGTTATGTTAATTAACATTTCTCTTCGCTTTTTTGCGACGAAGTGACATCAACAATTCGAAATGAAAAACCTGCATTCATTAGGTAGTTAAGTAAATAGTCTGTATCTACTAATATGTATGTACTCTACGCAATAACGTTTTTAGATTTTACGTGAAGCCATGCATCATAGCTACTTTACAAATCCTTGTATTAAAATATTAGTAAGTAGTAGTTTTGTAAGGTCGTTGTGATATCGACCCTTTTATTCGATAATCAAATCATTAATTCTATATGAGTCCGTATGTTACATATGTACATGAGAATGGAAAGAATATTCATTTCGATTCTTGTACCTGAGCCTGAGTATTTAAAATTTCACGGCAGTATATTACGACTGTAGTAGGTACAGCCGAATTGCTCCATGACCATTGAACTGCAGTTTTATCTTGAACCTGTTCTCAGATTCTTAGTCCTCCTAAGTATTTGGCAATGCGTGGAGACAAAGTAGGCGGGATGAACATTAAATACATAGTCCGGCCGGTCCACTTTGTGCAAGACAATGACTGCAATCCTATTTTCTTTAACGTTCTATATTGCAATTTAATAATAAACACGAAAAAATATGTGATATGGTGGGAAATCGAAAGAAAGTTTTTTCCCTCATGGCTTGGCACTGCTCATGCATCTAGCCAATGACAAGTCCTTCAGCTGACTTTCTTCATAATTTTAGTGATGAATAGAGCCTAAGGAGTATAAGGTAGGGAAACTATTTAACTTTAAAATGTAATGGAATTAAAACTTGGAAAAGTAAGCTATCAGGAGGGTTTGTCTAGGAAGATTATAGACATAGCATAATACATAATAAGGTATACATGAGGATGAATATATATCTAAAAAAACTCAAAGAAGATCTAAACTCTACGATGATGATGATGGAGATGAGTATTATTTTTACAATTTGATATTATTTGTAATAAAAAAGGAAGCTATACAGCTAAGTAAGACGTGTAAGTGTAAGTTATTAGAGCTAAGAAGAGAGAGGATAGATAAAGGAAAAGGTATACCAAGGTTTTGAAGGGATTCAAATAATAGCGAATGTGATATTATTATCTATTGTGTATATTTTTCTAGTAAAAATTGATCCACAATTCACGCAACAATCGATGTTAGTGCACACATAAAAAACAAAAACGTGGGCGTGTCGGAACGCTCGCCAGAACTTAAACTAATGTAGGTTAAAGTGAGAGAGGAGGAGCCTGCCTACTGCTGCCGTATGCGTGAAAGAAAGGGGACCCAGACCGAGTGGCGCCGTAACGCGTTACGTTACGTTACGAAGTCATGTCAAAGTCCGGTCAAAGTCCAAAGTCGTGTCAAAGTCGGGTCGAAATCATGTCAAAGTCCGGTCAAAGCCCTGTCAAAGTCCTGTCCAAGTCGGGTCAAAGTCCGGTCAAAGTCCTGTCCAAGCCGACTGGTCACTGTGTGACGCCTCCTGGGACTTCGAAATTATCGATGTTCCAGGGAGTTCAGCTAACGCTGGCTGGTCGATGGACCGCTTGCGTTACGGAACGTTTCGGTTCACCCTCCCGTAAGAAGTTATCACTTCAAAAAGTCGCGTCGAATTGAGAATTGCCTCCTTTTATTGGAGACGGTAAAAAATAAATATAGGTACGATGTGATGGTATGTAGGTACATGTGTATCTTAAATAGATATTTTATATAGGTACCTATATTTTTGTCCAGTTATTATATGCATATAATCTTTTGAGTCTTCTTATTTTAATAGTATAAAAAAGATATGTATGTTGTTGCCAGTCGAGTCTGGTCTAAAACGTATAAAATAATAATAATGTCACGAGCCAACTGGACCTATCCAGTCAGTACCTGATCACCTTGAATCTTGACTTTTACTGTTTGCTAATTTAATGTCGGATTCCTTTTTAATATGGAGGTATAAGTAATTCGTTTTAGTTTGGAGCGTGGAACATGTAGGTACATATCCGTGTTTATAACGACACGAAGCAGCATTTCAAGGATCAATTCAATATTAAAATTATTTCCTAACATTCTACACAATTTACTTTCCAAATGACAACGTCGAATCAAAGAACTTCCTATATTATTCAGTGCTGACATTGGGTGTAATTATTAATTATTAACTTAATTATTATAAGATGACCTTGGTGGCGCAGTTGTAAGTATTACGTATGCGGTACGACTGCTGTGCTGAGGCCTCGGGTTTGGGGTTGGGTCCCGGGTCCCGGGTCGGGTTAAAGTGATATTAGGGTTTCCTGTCACGAATATACTCAGTATCATCCCGGTGTCTGGAGTTGTGCCGTATGGCGATAGGCTCGCTTCCTATCACATGATACGAGGTACGGAAATAAGCTCGGCAAAATGTGTGTGTACTCTATCTTCATTATATTTATTCTTATTTTCTTTTTTTGAAGGGGGGGTTTACTTTTTTAATAAGTAAGTTTTTCAGCAGTTTATTATGGCTGGCGTCTACCATATAGCTTTCACAGATAATGTGGCACTCCTGTGATAATTCGGCTAATAAAGATTGAATCGATGTGAGGACGGCGCTTCAGTGGATTGAATCTCTCAACCGATAATAGCAATTAATATTACTTGTAACACATTACACAGGCAAATTACGTTGTGACCGCTGAATTTGAAATACAATAAGAGCCTTTAATTTTCAAATAGAATTGTATATTGATTAATCTTCTCATTTAATGTAAACTAAAATATTAGGGTGTTGTAAAAAATCCAAAAATGTATTACTAACTGGTTTTTTTTGTTAAATCTGATGATAATTATCTAAATTATTCGAAAAAATATTTGTCCTACAAAATGTATGGTATGATCAAAGAGTCCCCTCCTTCCAACATGTATCGACAACGAGGTCATCAAAAATGATTACTAACCAGCTGATTTTTACACGCTTTTTATTAACTTCACCTGTATGTTTGTTTGTATGTTTGTTTGTATATTTGTTTGTATGTTTGTAACCGACTCCTTTGGGCGCGATTTTGACCCACTTTGAACGGCCAGATTTCGTTCAAACTTTGTAGATTTATCGAGGACCGATAACAATACACTAATTTAATAAAAAAATAAATAAATTATTAATAATAATAAAATAATAATAATAATTTAATTTAATTAATTATTGATATTCGGGTTGGGAATTAAAATTGTACTCTTGTTTGTTTTTACTTAGTTAATATTTATATAATTTAACAGTTATATTAATCCTACAAATAAAAAAATATTTTTTTGAGTATCATCAAATCGAAATATTCTATCCTTGCTACCTCTGCTAGCTACCACAATAGAGAATTTTCGCATAGGGAATTGTTGGGCGTCTCATCGAAACGAAGCTACTCACGGAAAATTTGCGTGATAGTAATCAAGTGGAAAAATGGGTCAGGGATCCCTGACTATTACTTTTGGGTACATTTCAATATATTACTTACAAATTTTTGCTACATTTACATATTCTGTTTCACATATATATATAATAAAAATTATGGTTAGTAAATTGCTGTATTGTTTTTTTTGATAACTTAGTTACAGTGGTACACTTAAAATCGACATCTGAAAGTTCACTCAAAAAATCTTTCAGTCTTGTTCAGCTTATAATATCTATCATAATAATATTTTGAATAGGTAAATTATTCATACTTATTACTTAATTGAAGATCCTAAAATGTCACGAAGTGAACTTTCAATCTCGCACGTACAAAACCCGTCGCGTCGGTTTGGGTCATCAGGCAGTTTATATTTACCACATCACGACATATGTATATAAATATTACATACATATTGTGGTTTTAGACATACACGTTCAAATCAATCTTTATAAAGCTGTTCCGTGCCTTTTGTAATTCAAACCTTTTTGAGGCTAATTATTGTACCATAGAGTGGAGTTCGAGAACTTCCAGATAGGGTTTTTGGTACAAATTTCTCATAGGAAACCTAAACTACTTTTCGAAAACACAGTTTAGCCCTGCATGACCCATAATATGTTCTAGCTGTTTCCTGACGAAAAGACATCAAATTATTGCCAATTGACAATTACCATGATTATTATTTATGTGTGGGTTAGTAATAATATTATAACAAGCAATGGTGACCAAACGTCTAGCTACAAAAAGAAGCAACACCACATAGAATCTGGAATAAAAAGCACAGCAATTCATTAATCTGAGTTTTCAGCAAAGGTCTTGTTATGTTTGCACACTAGTTTGTGCACTAAGTGCACACGAATTTTACTGGCTTCAATTTTCATTAAACCAAAATGCTTAGACACTGCTGCTGGGTTGCAGTAATAGACAAAGCGGTGGTACCAACCCAGACGGAGTCTCACAAAGGAGAGACTACCACGTAGTGATATCAGCAGATACAATCACCGGATACACCATTACTCCATTACATTTAAATAACATGAACCATTGCTTCAGTAGTTCTTAAGTATAATAACTCGGATGGTACAACGACTTACAAGCCCTATCTAAGCAAATTTCCATGTTTTAACGTACTTAGTTACTTTTTGTATCTAATAAAAATTTAACGTTGACTAAAAAACAGACTGAACCAGTGTTTCTAGATTCTAGATGAAGAATGATGATTTGAATGAAGTTGAAGTTGAATGAAAATTATGAAGTTTGCACATGAGTTCCATAAACGTACCCACACCTTAAACTAAGGTAAGAAAGGATTTTAAAAAAAGGTCGAACGCATGTTTGAGGGGTGCGTCATTCTTTACGTTAGAAACGTAAAGTTGGTATTAGGTACTTAAGGCTTCAGAAGAACTTTGAAAGTAAACAATTATGCTAAAAAGTACACCTTGAGTAGTTTCGACTGATATAGTGATGATGTTATAGTGATACCTTGCTTTATCAAAAGGGACTAACATTTTCGAAGAGTCGAATGATTCTGAGATGTTGCCTATGGGAAATCCTATCGAGCACACGATAAGATAACTAACTATTAATAATGTACAGCTAGCTCTACAAATACTTTTATTGGATCACTTTATTTACGTCTTATTATTTTACTTTGAAACTAAACCGTGATTCCCATAGATTTAGAAGTAGGTACAAAAACTCAGGTTTATTTCGGTCTGTAATACCTATTCAGGTGCGTTAAGAATACGAAAGGTCAAAGACCAGTTTCGCAACATTTCTCTGTTGGTTTGGAACAAAGGCTTGCAGGCGTGAGGCGAGTCCCCTTCACTGGCGCAGGCGGCAGGCGGCAGGCGATACCAACAGGAAGCCCGTCCAAGGCAAGCGCGCCCGACGCGACGACGCCTTGCACTCACAAATAGTTGCATTCCCTTGTCTATATGTAAATAGGAAATAATTAAAAAAAGATTGTTTTATTCGACAGATAATTTGGGTTTCTTATTATAACTTTATATATTTTTTTATTTATTCATAAATAAAAAAGATACCAGTTTCTTTCACAAAAAATGTATTTAGTTATTTTCAGTACCTAAGTAAGTAACTACTACCTGTATATATTCTTTGTAATAAACAAGAAATGAAACACAGATTAGTTTTATTACAATAGATATACATACGTATTACATTGAATTCTCTGTCACGAATATACATAGTGCCAATTTATATTTATATTCTCTGTTATATATAATATCTCTGCATACCTCTATTGGAAACAGGCGTAGGTCTTTTTATGTATGTACTTAAAATATACTTCTGTTTGAAGTTTGCGTTCAAACAAGGTTAGTAAATAAATATTTAAATCAGAACTTTTCTCTTGTGATAATATTGTAACTTATTATTCTGAGTGCGTCATATGGACCGTAGAATTTCGCCGTGACTGCGGTCGCTTTGGGGCCACTGACACTAACATTGCATCCAACAGGTTCTTATTTTTTTTCTCATTACCTACCTACTCGAAACTTTTTACTTACTTTTCTTACTTTATACAGTACTCTTTATTTTTAAACGTTATTTCTATATTTTTAAATATAATTTAAAAAATATAAAAAAAAATCGTCCTCCAATGGCACGGCCTATTATCCAAGCTACTGGTGGTTAGGACCCCAGAGTATCATTCTGTATCTGACTTTTAACCCAACGATAAATCGGGAGCCTTTGGAAGTATTGGTCGAGGCTATTTGGTATCCGCGTTCCAAATTTAAAATAATTAAAGAGTTGAAAATAAGAAATGTTTTATGTACATCAGTATTTATGGCCAGATTAGTTATATATTTTTTGTGTAAGTAATCCGCAAAATGTGGACCATCTTGGATACCAGCCTTAGGGTGTGTCGAACAGGGCAATAATCGCCCGGGGCATCTCAGTTGCAAGGCAAAAAGCGAGGCCCCGAGTGCCAACCTGTGTATGAAATGAAAAAAAAGTTTTTCAACAATTCGTGCCACAATATGCAGCGAGAACAATACTTTTAAATGACTTTATTCTTTTTATTCTTCTAAAAGCCCGCCTAAATCTTACATTTGAATTTAAAACGAACTTTTAACCGACCGAAAACAAGAAGAGGTTATCAATTCGGCGCGTACTTTTTTTTTTGAAGTTATACTTCTTTAGGCGCGTTATGAAAAAATGATGAGAGTGAAATTTTACGATGCGCGCGCACCTGTGACACAAAAAATTAACAGTATGAAGTTAGGCGCGTTAAGAAAAAATGATGAGAGTGAAAGTAGCCGTAATTAATAAACAAATGACGATTTAGACAAAGAAAAACTCTTTAGGTTTTTTCTTATTCGGAACATGTTGCCGTCAAAAGTACCAGGCTCGCATAAACGCGAAGAGAGTAGAATGTACTTCTATCATGTCGAGTGGATATGTTGATATAAATTAAAATACTTTTATTTAATATAATTAACACTAAATATTATTAAATTATTAATGTTACGATATTTCATCGTTGTTGTGAAGACTTGAGAATAAATTACACTTGTCTTTGGCGAAATGCATAACAATGCGAAGCTTAAGAGTGTTGTTACAAAGACTTGGCTGTATGAGCTCCAATACCTTTGCCTATTAAAAACCCGAATTTGAACCAAAAATTATAATACCGAGGACTATGACGGAAGTGAATACTTTTTAAATTGTTTTCGAAATTAATAAGTGTCCGTTCTATTGAAACTATGAATCAACACGCATGAAACATTTACTATAATAATAATTATAATGTACATTATAAATAATAATTATTATTATAGTAAATGTTTCATGCGTGTTGATTCATAGGCCATTTTTGACAATGTCCTTTATAATTTATATATGTGCTAATAAATTATATTCAGTAGTGATTTAAATTGAATATTTTGATTGATATTACTTACTATTTGTGAATATTAGTGAAAAAAATTGTGCTTATATACTTTTTCAAGTGCTCCAATATAATTGAGGTTAACTATCCGTATGTATTATTTATTTATTTATATTTTGATTGATATTACTTACTATTTGTGAATATTAGTGAAAAAAATTGTGCTTATATACTTTTTCAAGTGCTCCAATATAATTGAGGTTAACTATCCGTATGTATTATTTATTGATATAAATTAAAATACTTTTATTTAATATAATTAACACTAAATATTATTAAATTATTAATGTTAAATACTTATTATTGGTTATTTAATATTCACAAAATAAAGAAATAAATTTAAAAAACATTTAATAAAAAGTTTGTGATAAAAATTAAAATTGAACATCAAATAATAATATTAATTTTTAATATTTGCTATTAAATTGAATAAATAACAAAGAAGTATAACTTCTCACGCGCGTACATAAGTACACGCACCCATTTTTTTTTTTTCCTTTTTTTATGTTTGTCAGTACATCGATTTCTTCGCCAACTATGAGCCGGTTAGTTGGAAAAAAAAACATTCAATAGAATTTAGATGCGGTGTGGCCCCATATAAATTCGGATATGGTTTTATGACGGAGTATGAAGTAAACAAAATAAAATTCTCTATGGACATCAGCTTAGTCCGATACCTATTGTTGTCTTATTGTATTGAAATTTACATACTATAGCTGTAACTAATACTGAAAATTTATGAAAATGAACAGCAAGCGCTATTTCGATCGCCCTTTGACCGTGCAAACCGCTTAGCGTCCTCACATACCCGGATGATGAGACCACTCTGGCGATCCGAAAGATCCGAAGGAGAAAGGAATTCAACAAAACACACTCTACAAGACCGACCTATCGTCCTCACCGCCGAGGACCGCGCCGCGTTCCCCGGTACCGGCCCGAGAGCCTATGATGACTAAGTAGTTTTAATACTCCCCCAAACCAATAATCGCAGATGTCTCTGCCCTCCCCCAGTGGCCGTCCTAAGCCGAGTTTCGTACCCCAAAGGGGGTGCCCTCAGCGTGGTCACTTAAATGTAAGGGTTGAGAGCGCCTAAAGCGCTCACCCGAAAGTCCGGTGAAGGTGTATACAGCCGACTAGTGTCAGGCGTACAGCAAGCGTCAACACAAAAAAAAACTAAAAATTTAAAAATTAAAAAGTCTTAAAAGTGTTATTTTATGAAGTCGGTTTTTAAGCTTTGTTAAAACTTATTTTTTACTTATATTTTTTACTATTTTTCTATCCTGAATCGGCAAACGGATTAGGTACGCCACAGCTGATGCTAAATGTAGCGCAGTCCAAGAATAGTGCCAACCAACGACAGACATTGTACCTATTTATCGTAGGTTGGCAGAATTATGCCGATCTGCTTAAATGCTTCTTCACACTCCGTTTGAAAGATCCCATGTTATAGGAAGGAGAGAACTCGTGTGGCGGCAAACTATTCCACGGCTTTATGGTCCGGCAGAAGTAAGATTTTTGAGAATATGCCAGTAGCATACCTACTGAAATAGGCCACGTACTGGCAAGCGCAGCGTTGGACGTCCACCTACAAGGTGGACAGACGACCTGATAAAGATCGCAGGAAGTCGCTGGATGCAGGCCGCTTCCAACAGGTCAGTCTGGAAATCTTTGGGAGAGGCCTATGTTCAGCAGTGGACGTCTTGTGGCTGATGATGATGATGATGATGATACCTACTGAAATGAATAAAGTCTTTTCGTGCTATAATTTTTACAGACAGGGTAAGAATTAAAAGCGCCCAAATTTTTGTAAATGAGCGACACACTCTAAGATAATTATTTTCAGAGGGCTTATTGTCAGGCAGGTGGGCGGTTGTAAGAACTACAAGAAAATCTTTCTGTATCATGTGTTAAAAAGCATGGTCCGCCACCCCACCACGAGCGGGATAAGGGCAGGTGGAATAAGAAGAGTGACGTAATGTGATGTGATGTGATCTCCACCGGCCATGAACACCCACGACACCAGAAGAATCATGAGTGCCTTGAATAGAGCAACAGCAAGTAATGCAACATCAAGGTGTTTCACGTCGATATTCTGTGACACAGTGATGCCTCAGGTCGAGTCGGCCCATTCAAGAATCTTACAAATTCGATTCAATCTGATAAATTCATAATCATATTGCTGTTTTCTGTTCAGTTCAGTTTTGGGAGAATGGCGACATGTGATAGGTACACAATTCCGCCAATGTCACGTAGTCAGAATTTAAACGATGGAGGTTGACCGATGTAAAATTCGCGATCAGTTCTGCCGAAGATGACCAGTGTACTGTTACCTATATCCAAGCAGAATCTAAAAAAAAAAGAAAAGGACAACACAATTACATTAACCCACCACCGGTGTTATAAAACATACAACAATACCATTCTAATGAGATAAAATAATTTAACTAGGGTCAAAGTTTAATTTTGTTAGTTTCAATAAATTTACATAAACATTTAATAAACGGGGTACTAACTAAAGACAATAAACATTTCATATTAGTGGGACGAGGGATATTCAAGGGTAGGAAATTGTATAGGGATAAACGGAGATTAGGACAACTAAAAAATATATGATCTGGAGAACCATCATCTAGTCCACATTCGCAGAGGGAATGATCTCGTATCCTTATTTTAGCCAGGTGGACGGGTGTACATGCATGACCGAGCCGTAAGCGACAGATGGTGGAAGTAACGAATTTATTTGCGTCTCTGAATCTAAAGAACCAAGGTTTAACAGGGATCTCGGGTTGAATTTCACCATAATATTTACCGCAATTCATTCTCGAAACACGCCATGCTCTATCCCAAGCTTTATCCATGTGCGGCTTAGCCATGGCGCAGAGATCATGAGAAAAGATTTTATTATATTTCAGTGATCCAGTATTTATAGCCAATTTCGCACAAGAATCGGCAGTCTCATTACCTGGGATACCAGTGTGTCCAGGAATCCATGCTATAACAATTCTAAGTCCCAGTTTGTAACACTCATACAGTTCCTGCCTAATTTGTAATATTATGGGAAACCTGGATTTGGAATGGAATGGGGTTGTCAAAATGGATTCAAGACAGCTTTTGGAGTCTGAGAAAATAATAGTTTTGTCAAGTTTATGAGACTTCACATAACATATCGCTTCAAATATGGCAATTGACTCCCCAGTGAACACAGACATGGGAGGAGGACATTTAAAATTTAAAATAATTCGGTATTTAGGTACCCAAACAGCCACACCCACCCAACTAACATCTGAGATTTTCGAAGCATCTGTAAATATAGTTAACCAATCTGACCAATTGGTAGAAACTTTTTCTTTAAATATATTACCAGCCTCTATAGAATCTTTTTCTATGCCAAAATGGGGCAATACTTGGGGTTGAAAGACTAATGCTTCATAATCGACACAAAATAGGGGACCCATAGAGAACTGCATGACTGGATGAGGAAGACGTGAATACTTGATATATGAACGTAATATACAGGGAAGGATATCAAGGGATTGGTAACCTTGAAATTCAAAAGCTTGAAGTAGAACTTGGAGTTTGGACAAAAGGGGGTGAGAGGAATTTTGAACCAATTTGAAAAAGAATCTATCTGATAGCAATTGTCTACGAAGATGGGGTGGGGGATCCACACATTCCACCTGCATAGCATTTATCGGGGATGATTTCATAGCGCCTAGAATTATTCGAAGACATTTGGATTGTATTTGGTCCACCTTTTTAATAGCAGCTTTATTACAAGGATCCAAAAGGAATGACCCATAATCCACATGACTGCGTATTATAGCATTATACATTAACTTTTGTGTAAAGGGATGAGATCCCCACCAGACACCTGACAAAGATCTTAGTATGTTCACATTTTTCTCGCATTTTTTAGCAACGGAATCAAAATGTGGGAGCCCTGTTAGCCTAGAGTCAAGAATAACTCCTAAAAATTTAGCAAAGTGTTTCTCAGGAATGCATTCTCCATTAAACCATAATGCAGTCGGTTCTAAGCGTTTTCTTTTTGTGAATGTAACTGAACAGCTCTTTGCTACAGAGAGGGACAGTCCATGATATTCTAACCAGTCCTGTAAATATGAGAGAGCAGAATTTAAACGACTACAAGCATCTGAGATGTTCTTAGCTGCAGAATATAAGGCGATGTCGTCCGCATATTGTAATATCTCACAGAATGAGTTCACAGATTGTTCAAGGTCGGAAGTATACAGGTTATATAACAGGGGACTTAGGACTGAACCTTGAGGGAGACCCTTCCAAAGTGTTCGGGATGCCAACACTGAACCTTGCGATTTAATTAAAACCGACCGCTCTGTCAACAAACTAATTATGTAACGAACCAACTTCTCAGGGATACTCAGCTGAATTAATTTATTCCTGAGCACCGGAAGAAGGACGTTATCATAAGCAGACGCAATATCTAAGAACACTCCAATAAGGAATTCCTTGTTACTGTAGGCCAAGCGAATATCAGTAGTTAGGATGCTAAGACTGTCAAATGTGCACATACCTTTCCTGAAGCCAAATTGAGTCTTAGGGAGTACATTGTTTTTTTCCATCATCCATTCCAGACGATTTTTGATCATGTGTTCCAAAACTTTACACAGAACTGAAGACAATGCAATGGGACGTCGCGAGTTAGGATCTGTAGGATCTTTGCCAGGTTTCAGCAACGGAATAACAATTTGTGTATTCCACGGCGCAGGAACAACCCCGTGGTCAAATAAAAGATTAACTAATTTTAAGTAAAATAATTTTGTTTTTTCGTTTGCCTTGCACAGGAAAGAGTACGGGATGCCATCTATACCTGGGGATGAGTCCGTCAAACTATCCAGAACTTGTTGAAGTTCAGAGAATGTAAAGCTAGAATCTAATAAACCTTGCGATGGAAGGTATGAAGAAGGAGTAGGGAGTAAGTTAAGGTGGGGAACAGAGGGAGGTGCTAGCTTATCTGCAAAACTATCCAGCCATAAAGAAGGGTCATTGGAAGAAATGTCATTACATTCGAAACACCTTCGAAAACGTCTTATTTGTTTCCAAACTAGTGCAGCAGGAGTTCTTGGGGACAGACCCTCACAAAAGTGTATCCAACCAAGTCTCTTTTTAGAGGAAAACAGTTTTCTTGCTTGACCTGCAGTTTTTTGGTAAGCCAAGAAATTATCCGTAGTCATGGATGAGTTATAATTTGCTTCAGCAGCATTCCGCTGATGAACTATTGCAGTGCAATCTGCATCCCACCAGGGGGGAGAGCTTTTAAAGTTTTTGATTCTTTTTTTAAGAGGGATATGAGCATCAGCACAAGTAATAATGGAGTCAACAAATTTAGAATAAGTTTCTAGAACATTTGTACTGCTTGACTGGCAAAGGGAGTCAATTTTATCATCAAGAGAGGATGAATAAGCTGTCCAATCAGCAGAAGATAATCTATATTTTAACATAGGCATGGGATTGTTGTGAGAGATTTTTTCGGGCATGGAGATTATAATAGGGAAGTGATCACTACCAAAAGAAGTACGAAGAATTTTCCATGAAAGAAGAGAGGACAAAGAAGGGGAGCATATAGTTAAATCAACTGCACTTTTTGGATTTTGTGTAGGATATACTCTACGAGTAGGAGTACCATCATTAATTACACAGAGGTTCATATCATCTAAAATCTCTAAAATAGAAAAGGCAAAAGCATCGCAGTGGCTTGAACCCCACGAGGTGTGATGGGCATTAAAATCCCCCATAACAATAACTGGTGGAGGAAGGGAGGACATGATTGCGAGGAGGTCAGGGGTTAAAGATGAGTGGGGATGAGGGATGTACACAGACAAGAAACTCACACCATTAGCCCGTAAGGCAACAGCGTTTATATCCGGACTGTGTAAAGGAATGCTTAACTGGGAAAATGGCAGGCAGCGCCTTACAAGTAGGGCACTACCAGCATATCCATCAACTCTATCATCACGGAGACAAAGGTAACCAGAAACTCGAAACCGAGAACCAGGAACCAACCATGTCTCCGAGATGGCTAAGATCGATGGGGAAAATTTTGAAATAAGATGAGTTAATTCATGTTTCTTTCTACGAATACTGTTAATATTCCACTGAAGAACACTGATCTGATCCACTTTTGGAGAGAAGGTTAGAGATTTGGGTAAGTTTTTGTGCAACGTTGGACGGTAAACAATCACTGTACATTGATATCATACTAAGCACCATGGAGAGCATAGTATCCAAAAAGTTGTCATTGGATATCTCTGATGGTGTTGAGTGGCTTTGTTGGAGCGCACACCCATTACGAGGAGAGAGTGATATAGGGGTAGTTAGGGCCTGGTGGGCCTCTTTGTCATAGGACTTACCCAATGGGGCCCGAGGACGAGGGGATGTAATTATGGTTTTTTTATATGATTTATTAGGGGACTGGGTCAAAAGAGAAGGTGAGATACTGGGTGCAGTGGATAAGTCTTTAACGCTATCAGCATAGGATCTGCGCACAGATGGAAACTTACTTGAAGCTTCTTCAAACGAGATGCTATCCTGTGACATAGACATTTTTATTGCCTTTTGTCTGTTCTGTTCTGGACAAGATTTATTAATAGTAAAATGATTTCCAGAACAGTACAGACATGTGGCACTAGTCTCTGGAACATCACATTCGTTACCTGAATGGGGTTGTGCACATTTAAAACACCTAGGTTTTGAACGGCACTGGGTTTTGATGTGACCGAACCTGCAGCAGTTCAAACACTGGATAGTAGGAAGTTGATATGTCTCAACAGGAAGGGAAGTATAATAAGAATATACATACTGGGGGAGGGTTTGGCCTTTAAAAGTAAGGACAACCGATTGAGTGGGGATCCAATTAGGGGTACCATCAACAAATGTCTTTCTATTCAACCTGCGGGCCTTTAAAACTAACCCACAACCATCAGGCAACTCCAAAGACTCAATTAATTCGTCCATTGACCACTCCACTGGTACATCCCGGATAAGTCCCATTCTTGATATATTAAAAGTGGGAATATTGACAACATATTTGTTGATAGCTAAAAGTGGATTATCCAAGAATTTGTTTGCTGCTGATGCAGACTGAAACTCAACAGAAATTCTGTTTCTACCCACTTTTTTAAGTCCACCATTACATATATTGGTAATTTTATGAGTAGCCAAGAATTGGCCGAATTTAATTGGGCGGATCGAGGTGCCAACTGCTGGATCTGGCTCTGACCGAGATACATGAACAATGAATGGACCTTTATCCTTATCATCGTAGGATTTTACGCCTTCCGACCAACTTGGATGCATGTACACCGTCTGAATTGACGAGGCAGCTGTGGATGGATTAGTGATGGTTTTCTTAGCGGATTCATTCGGACCATCATCATCTATTCTGCGTTTAGTACCCGTTTTGGGTACCGTAATCGATAGATCTACATCGATCAGTTCTTTATCCGGCGGCTCTGGGGGATCGGGGGGTAGGACATCCATTGCTTGCGCCATGGCGCAAACAATGGGTGGTTAATTAAAACTTTGGTACTTACCACTACTTATCTAACAACACCACCACCACAATAATTCAGCTTAGATACTAATTTACTCCGAAATACAGGAAGAAATTAATTTTTAAATATTATGGTCAATCACTCCACGTGTATCATCTGACATCCGCGAGCGGAATCCTGCTGTTTTCTGATTTCGCGCCAATCACATGTCAAATAGCAAATAAAATTAAGCACCTACTTACATTTTTAGATATTCAGTGATTAAGGAAGCCCGAGTCTTAGACAAGATGACGTTACTACGTCATCTTCACTAATCACCACCGTGGAGCGATACGGTTCGAAGTGTGGCTAGGAAGAAAAGACACGGCTTAAAATGTGGCTACGACTCCCGAAGCGGCCGCTCCAGGCGACACGCGACGTGCGTGACCGAGCTGAAGGCGCATCCACATGTCTAAGTCTTAAAAAAGTAGGTAATCTTATAAGTATTAGTTCAGACTGTATTTATAACAAACCACAGCGAGTACAAAACCGTGGGCAACGAGAGCCATATTTTGATCTCACTCCATCGTAAAATTTATCTTGGGCTGGCATCCTAGCTAGCATTGATTATACAAATCACGTTTAAGTATATTTTTATGATATAGATAAATAAGATAATAAATAAGTATTATGTACGTCATTATTTCATTATCAAAGTACTCAGATACGACTTATATTCATTTAGTAATATTAAAGTCAAATAGTAATATAATTTAATCTAAAATATTTCTGTCTTTATATTTTAATAAATCTATGTTGTTCTTGGCTTGATATCCATTTTAGTATTTTAATAATCGAGTACGGTGTTAGACAAGTATGTGTTGCGGATATTGATTTAAAAATGTATAAAAGGTAAAAATACCTAGTATCGTTTGTGTTTTAAGTTATTTATAATATTACATCTATTTTCCCGTTTAGCATCTCTCAACACGGAAATTTGTTTATATATCCGTAAAACTGTTACCTTGAGTAATGAATCGATTACACCGTAAATTACTATCTCCGAAAGTTCTATTCGCCAAAATCTTAAAATCCAAAGAATTGTTTATAAAAAACGTGTTTTATTAACCATTTGCAATTAGTCTCCATCAACATTTTCTATATGATGCAAGAATATGCAATTTTTACGTTAGCCAGTTCTGTTGCAATTTGGCTACCAACACAGACCTAATGCAACTAGAAACGGTTTCTTGTTTTAGCGATTAGAATTATCTCTAATTAACGTTTGGAGTCATTAATTTTAACTTTTGTTAAGTAAATTGTATTTTGTAACAGTACGCAAGTCACGGATATCGTAAACCAGAATAAAGTTGTTGTGTCAGAATCGATCAGCTGGTATGCGAACTTTTCATTTATTAATAAGTAATGTACAACTCTCTACGTCATATTTTTAGAAGCTGTTCAATTCATAGGTGTTGCGCATTACTGAGTCAGTTCCTGTGTTAATGTAGTGGTGCAAGTGGGCAGGGGAGCAAGGGGATAAGAATGAAATATGACGTAACAGGACTGTCGCGCTACACACGTGATGGATAGAATACACACGTCAACAAGCCGCTTCCGCACCGCTCTATTACCACAGGAAGTTACTCGGTTATACGCTACCTCCATTATATTAACTATAATTTAATAAGTTCTACTATTTGTAGTTATTTTTAATTTTTTTATAGTTATTTTTTGTTATTTGCCACTATTGGCAGCGTACTAAAGCTGAAAAACAGTGATCTGGGGTTGCATTCCAGATAGAACAATCATAATGAGTTGCCCGAGATTGGAACTCGTGCCAAATGTGGCGATAGACTCGCCATCTATCATATCTTGGGACGGCAATACGCTCGGCGAACCGTAACTGTACTTCTCCCTAATACTTCAGTTGAGTGATATAGGCGTGGCGTTTATGTACTTATATTTTTTGTATGTGAATACTTGAGATTTACAGTTAAAAACCTTGTTTCTTTGTATAAGATTATATACCTACATTTTGAGGACTTGAATCATGCAGTTTTTATCATTAGTACAATCTGAGCGCCCGGCTGTGAGATCCATGTGTGTGCATCGGCCAGTGACCGACTGTGACCGCGGTCGTGGTACAGGCCACAGGGTATACACGAGCGCCGTTGCGGCACCGTTGGGCTCTACATTGTTATAATATTGAGTATTGTAGTAAATGTATAAATTACATATCGTCGATGAAGTACCAATACCTCCTAACTGACAATTTAGTCCAAAATGACTTTTTTATTGCAATGGACATAAAAAAAAAATATTCGCATAGATTGAATTAATTCCTATCCAAAATTTCTTTACCAATAAGCTTCTTGAGCTATGTGAAAATATCTACTAAGTGATAGAATTCATTCGTTCGTATGTATTTTATTGAAATATCTCCTAACTGCAGCGACATCCGACTACACACGGGCGCAAAATATCGGGCTAGACGAGAAAAAGAAGAAGACAAAGCAAGAGCACGAAGGGGTGAAATTATTCTTTTAACGATGGATCTTGAGGCTGTCAAAGTTTGTCCCTACTTGACTGCCAGCTCTTTTTATTTTAAGACCAAACTCACAATTTCACGATTTATAATGCAATAAGTCACCACACTGTATGTTATTGGTTCGTTGAAACGGCGGCGGATTTGACGGCTAGTACATTCACTAGTTTTGTTTTAGATCACCTAGAAATATTTTGTTTGGCAATCGGCATGCCGATCATATATTTTTCTGATGGCTGTACGTCGCACCTCTTCCTATAACGGCCACAAAATTTAATCATTTGCAAAGCATGAAAAACGTACTACCATAAGATTGCCATACATATTACGATATCATCATCATCATCAGCCACAAGTCGTCCACTGCTGAACATAGGCCTCCCCCAAAGATTTCCAGACCGACCTGTTGGAAGCGGCCTGCATCCAGCAACATCCTGCGACCTTTATCAGGTCGTCTGTCCACCTTGTAGGTGGACGTCCAACGCTGTGCTTGCCAGTACGTGGCCTCCATTCCAGAACCTTTCTGTCCCATCGGTTATCGGTTCTGCAAGCTATGTGGCCTGCCCACTGCTACTTCAGCTTGCTAATCCGCTAGGCTATGTCGGTGACTTTCGTTCTTCTACGGATCTCCTCATTTCTGATTTGATCACGTAGAGAAACACCGAGCATAGCTCTCTCCATAGCTCGCTGAGTGACTGTGAGCCGTCTTATACGGCCGATATTCAGAGGCCACGTCTCAGTGCCGTATGTCATCACTGGTAACACACATTGATCGAAGATTTTGGTCTTCAGGCACTGAGGTATTTTGGACGAGAAGACCTTGTCAAATTTCCCGAACGGTGCCCAGCCGAGCTGGATTCAACGATTGACCTCTCTCTCGAAGTTGGACCTGCCTTGTTGGACTACTTGTCCTAGATAGACATATTCGTCGACAACTTCGAGAGATGAGCTTCCAACAGTAATCGGGGTGGGCACAACATGGACATTCGACATGACTTTCGTCTTGTTCATGTTCATCCTGAGGCCCACCCGTTGAGAAACTCTGTTGAAGTCTTCGAGCATTGTACTCAGGTCTCTCAGTGATTCCGCAAGGACCACGATATCGTCGGCAAAGCGGAGGTGAGTCATGTACTCGCCATTTATGTTGATGCCGAATCCTTTCCAGTTCAAGAGCTTAAAGGCATCTTCCAGCGCGGCAGTTAACAGTTTCGGAGAAATAACATCTCCCTGTCTCATGCCAATCTGTAGTGGAATAGCCTTCGTACTCTGTTCTTGTACTCGGACCTACATGGTGGCGTTGTTGTACAAGCACCTCAACAATTCGATATAACCATAGTCAATGTGGCACCGCTGGAGAGCCTGCTGCACCGCCCAGGTCTCGATCGAATCAAAGGCTTTCTTATAGTCCACAAACGCTAAGCAAAGTGGCAAGTTATACTCCTCGGTTTTTTGTATAACTTGCCGCAGCGTATGGATGTGGTCTATTGTACTATAGCCTTTTCGGAAACCGGCTTGTTCGGGAGGCTGGAAGTCATCTAACTTGCAATCGAGATGATTCGTGATAGCTCTCGAAAACAGCTTATACACATGGCTCAGGAGTGAGATGGGCCTGTAATTCTTCAACAAGGTATTGTCGCCTTTCTTGAAGAACAGTACCACCGCACTCCTGTTCCATGCCTCAGGCGTTACGCCCTCGAGCAGAACAGAATTAAAAAGTCTCTGAAGGACTTTCAGTACCAGCGATCCGCCCGCTTTCAGAAGCTCTGCAGTAATTCCGTCCTCGCCCGGCGCCTTGTTGTTTTTAAGCTGTCCGAGGGCCATCCGAATCTCGCACAAGCTGATGTCCGGGATGTCTTCGCTGTAGTGCCGGACCAGCACGGCTCTTGGGTCTTTAGCCGAGCAGGTAACGGGTTTGGCAACCGAGATATAAAGCTGTCCGTAGAAGCTCTCGATCTCTTTCAACACCTCTGCCTTGGTCGACGCTACACTGCCATCTTCCGTCTTCAGCTTTGCCATTCGGCTTTGCCCAAATATTATGATATATTGCCTAAAATTTAAGCTTAAATTCATTTAATTTTAAAAAATATGTACCTACATAAAAAAAAATAGAAAGTCGAGAAGATTTTTAGCTCTCTTTGTTATATTTTTAGTTTTCTAAAAGAGATTTTTAAAATATTAATGTTTGGTTTGAGTTCGATGATTGTTTTGTTTTTGTCATTATAAAACATTGTTAATTATTAATGGTAAATAAAAATAATTCAGTCAATTATGTGTTTTACTTACAAGAAATAACTCCTAACATCAAAGTGGATTTTAAAGTTCTGGAATCAATATCTCTTAAGTGACTAAAACCCTATAAAACTTTAACTAGACCACATCCTTTAGCAACTAATAAAAAGGTAATGTATTGGAAACTATTTTACTATCAATAGTTGATCAAAATAAATAAAAACTTATTTTTAAACAGTTTTTTTCTTCTGGTGTAAAATTTGATTCTCAACACTTAGGAGGTATTGGTACTTCATCGACGATATGTATTTATAAATCTATTTAACTTATGTATTGATATCATAAAAATCAGGGATAGCTCGGTATGGACAATCGAGACCAAAGTCGCAGGTTCGAAACCAGCCTCGAGAGCATGCATTTTTGACTTTTCTACGTAACGCGTACATTCATTGTTAATTATCACTTGCTTTAACGGTGAAGGAAACACCGTGAGGAAACCTGCTTACCTGAGAAGTTTTCCAAAAGAATCAAAAATCAAAATCTGCCAACGTATATTAGGCTAGCGTGTTGGACTAATACGCTGGCTGATATTTATGTATTGTTATATTCAGGAAAATATTTTTCTGTACTTTTCAAATTTTTTGTCATCTTGGACTTGACATGTCCTTCTATGCATAACATATGGTTGACTGGGAGAGAATGCTTACACTTAGTAACTCCACCTTTATACTACACGTAAATAAATAAATAAATAATTTTGAGTCTCGACTCGCCTACCATATTGTTTATAATATTTTACTGTATTCAACAATCTGCAGAAGTTACATATGATAAGTATACTACTTGAACATTGTTACTAGTAATGAAATAAAAAAAAAACAATTTTAATCGTTATTGACATTTAATTTTATCATCTGTTTTCTTCGTATTGTCAACATTGTTATTAAAAACACCGTGATTACGACTACTATTTTGTTCAACAATATTTAGTTTCTTTTTATTATAACTACACTACAGACTGGTTAACTTAGATATCTTTTTTAACAGGGAGTAGATACCTCGAATGCGAGAGGCCGTCTGGGTCGATATCACCGCTTTGTCTATTTTTGCCGCCAATAAACATGAACAGTGTGTAAGCACTGTTGCGTTTTGGTTTGGAGGACTTTGAAAACAGTGAAATTATTGCTCATTATGAGACTTAACAACTTATGGCTCGGGATGACGAACAAAGTCTAGTGCGCGTTGCTGCTGTATATGGGCAAATGTGGCGCTTACGATCAGTCCAGCGACCTGCTCGTTCGTCATTCAAGCAAATAAAAAAATAATATCCATTGATAATGTCTTCTATGACGTTGTCTGCACCTACGACACCTTTCTTTGCTCTTCAACGCACCCATCAGTTCATGAGACCTTTTGTTGTGGGTGTTCACGAGCGATGAAGGTCGTTTACCACCTGGTAACCCACTCGTTTACCGACCTTTAGCTATAAATAAATCGACATCAGACTTTAAAAATAGCATTGATAGCTAAGTAAGTACCTTAGATTAAAGAAGTGAATACGCCGATGCACAATAGTAAAAGCTTGTAGTAATTGTTATCAAATATTTCTACCATCTATTCTACATTCAGACACCAAAAGCTTTGACTATTAATAAGTTGCACAACAATGTGTGTGGTTGGTATTAATTTTGAAAGTCACTATTTCGCAAGTGCCTACAGTGTCTGTCTATTGATGGATTGCAAAAGTTGCTGTCAGTTTGAATGTGGGTAATAAGTATAGCGGGTATAATAGTGTTTGGCGACTATGCCTAGGCACCGAGCGGCGATATTTCGGCGGCGCGGCGCGGGGTTGGCCCGAGGTGCAACTTGTGCTTTGTGCTGCGCCGCGCCTTGTGCAGGCCGCGGGTTGCCCTCGTGCGCACTACACGGTGTCGCGGTCGCTGGCACCACCGCCTGCCAGTTACCACTCAAGTGGGTCGTGTTGTGAAACAGAGAGAGGCGTGCGAGCTCATGCTGTCGCGTCGGCGTAATCATGTGCTAATGTCATACACCTTACAAATTGTCTATTATTTTGACATTTCTTTAATAAAAACAAACATACGACATAGCCTCTTTTTGTTTGTTATGATGTATCTAAACGCCCAATCGTTCCTTTTAATATAATTGTTTTTTATGCATTTGTTCTTCCGTAAACTGAATTATTTTCCTGTCTTCCATGACGGGTTTTTAATCTAATCTAATAAGTAGATATCAATCCTGACTATCGACTGTTATGGCCAGATAGTACCACATACCTACGTCGAAGTACCTATTGCTTTGATCTTAGGGCTTATCGGAGTGATAAAAGTATTAATTAATATATTGTATGGAAATATGTCTGGATTTTCAAACAACTGTCACTTTCCAAGGGGATTCACAGATTAAGACCGAATTTAACGATCGAGCTTTTAAAGATAATTATAAGTATCCGTGTCAGATAGGTACCTAGATTCACTCCCACTGTATTGGTCGAAATAAGAATCGTCCCTGACTCCCGGTTCATCAGCCATAAACGTAATAAAGTGGTGGGAGGATACTTGTATCCGACCGGATAGCGACCACCGTACACTGGTGCTAAAACCTGCCATAGTGGCCCGCCTTGTGTGGGTCGCGTTCCAGGGTCAGCCAGTGTATATCCGGTTCTCCTCAGGGGGCTTGCCCCCTGACCCTAACCCTTTCCCCATCCCTTTTTCCTTCCCCTCCCCTTTGGCCCTTTAGCAGGCCGGCATGATCTTGCCGACCTACGATGGACACATTGTTTATCGTTGGTCGACACTATTCTTGGATTGCGCTACACTTACCATCAGGTGTAGCGTAGTCACTTTGCCGAGCCAGGATAAAAAAAAAAATGTGATTTGGGAACTTTATTTAGAATAGTTCAAGTATGTATGTCACACATCATTTATCTTTAGAACGTGTATTAACACCCATATATGTCTTTTAATTTATAATTAAAAAACAATACTGAAAAAACACTGTTTAAACAATCACTACCTACCATAAAAACGTCTTTTGAACGTAGATTTGGAAAATTTCTCTGAGCACACACATAATTTGGTACTGAGACACTGTGACCTGAAAGGCCTAGATCAATCCAAGGTATCAAAGTGGTTGCAGAGCCTAGACTATATACACAAACACTGAAAACTTATTAACTATTTATAATTAAGTATATATTTTAATTAAGATCTCATAAAAAACTGAATATATAATTATCCTCCTATAATTATAGGATAGGATAAAAAAAGAGGTAGGTAAATAGTTCCTTAAACATCGATTCGAAACTGTTAAATTCTGTGTAACATATTATTATAAATTACATAAATTCAATTAGAATAAATGGTTTTTCTTCAATTCTATTTTGATGTAAGATAATCTCTGCTAGTTTCAAATCCATAAACACACCAAGATGGTCCCCAAGACACAGGCATTGCCTATAGTTTGGGGTCATCTAAAAAACTTAGCTTATAAATATAATACATATATGTTTTGATGTTTATTTATGCAACATCAACTATGTATATTTTATTTACACCACGCTCCGTTTCATAATATCCAAGTAAACGTAATTTGTCAGATGAACTATAAGACTGCAAAACACATAAACAGGCATAAAGTCATGACAGCGCGTCGTCATGGAAAGTTAAAAATCTTTACTTAAAAGTATATTGTGAAACAGACCCTAAATATAGTAAGAAAAACTTTTAGTTTTTATTTAAGGTTTAAAGAACA
Organism: Amorpha juglandis; assembly: GCA_949126905.1. NCBI lineage: Eukaryota > Metazoa > Arthropoda > Insecta > Lepidoptera > Sphingidae > Amorpha > Amorpha juglandis. The sequence goes on from OX421368.1 coordinate 7,473,311, forward strand.
TTTTTCAATAATGTTCAGTGTTGTGCTAAATATTGTGCTATTCACTAGTTTCACAATCATTGTTATTTTTTCATAGTATTTTTTAATTTAGTTACTTCATTATTAGAAAAAGCAGCGATAGCTCAGCGGGGAGCGGTACGGACTACAGAGACGGGGTTGCAGGTTTGAAACCAGAATCAAATGCATGTACTTCTCCATAAGTATTTCGAAGGAACGTGAAGTCTACCAACCCGCATAAGACCAGCATGGTGGACTAAAGCCTAACCCCTCTCATTAGTAGAAGAGGCCATTGCCCTGGAGCGGGACAGCATAGTCAGACACAGGGCTGATATCAATCAAATGTATTAAATTTACTTCATTAATGCTACTCAAGTTGAACTGTAACGGAATGCGAAAAATACGATTTGCCCGTTAATTGAAATGGTGTTGGTGTGTTGATCGACTGGCATTGTAATGTCCGAAGTTGTGATAAGTTTGCTTCCGATTACGTCATTAATGGGTGCAGTTATTTTTATAGCAGAGAACTAGCAACTGTTTATCTGATGGTCAATAATTTCCACCGCCCATAAACATCGACAATAGCAAAAGAATGTATGGGTACTTTGCCGACGCGACCTTATAGAAAAGGAAAGAGGTTTGCACGCTTGAGGAATGGCAGTTGCGCCATGGAGCATAGAGTAGATCATGTATTGCGCCTTTGATTGACATCTATAACATTTTGAATATGGTATCTCGTATTTAAATCAATGTTTAAAATATATTTTACCGCACCCCTTATAGATTTTTTTATTCGTGCCTTTTCCTGTCTTTTATATGTGTTGGTGCTTTGACGTCACTATGTGAAATGGCCGTGACGGTGTATGCGTGCTAGCGAGATGGTGAGATGTCTCCATTATGCGCCCACCTTTGTTCATACCAATATTAAAAATCATAATTGCAGGCTTGTTTTTGATTTTGACTGTGTTTTAAGAAAATAGTTTCTTGTTCGTATTATTTTCTGTTGCATAACATGGGAAACTACCCTATTGCAAACTGCAAAGTAAGAAGTACCTAAAGCTAAATTTATAAACTGTAACATTGTAAATAAAATGTAGATCGCTTGCGACTCAAATATTTGTTGCGTTCTTGCATGTTTACTGTATAAAAGTTGTTACAGTTTAACAAAAGTGTATTCATGGTTTCTAAGAACCGTGTCATGCGAAACAGTGCTTATTGTTCATTGCTCACATGTGATGTAAAGACCTAATACCATCACCATGCATATTCTGATAAGAGTAGGTTTATAGCAGCTACCTACAAACACTATAAAGAGGCACTTATAAAGCTCGTTTAATGTGGATTAATAGCAGTTATTTAAAATATTAAATGATTTGATGACTCAAATTAGACTATAACAGAAAACACTGAGTACAAAACTCTCTAAGGTCTTGCATATATAACACGTGCAAGGGATGTTTTCTCGCCGGGTTCGCTTATTCGAGAAATTTTAAGTCTCGACGTGGGAATTCGAAAACAGATTCGTAAATTCAGTTTAAATCCCCCAATGTCAATCACAAAATCATCTGTAAGTAGCTTTTAAATAGTTTAACAGATTTTCTTCAAACATTGCGAAGACCCTTTTCGATTAAAATCAAAAAAGGTCCATTCGTATGTGGGCGTTTAGTTGTTGAAGTAGGTATAAATTGAGCATTTTATAAATATTATTCAGTGCTATTTCCCAGGAACTTACTGCATTATTTTCGGGGCAAAGGACTCCAAAAAATCCGGAAATAGAAGCTAGTTCAACTTGCAAGCTGTCTATGCAACGGGAAATTTATATATGGAGAATGTTAAGATCAACGTTTTAAAGCTGTGACTACATCGTAAAAATGACGTTATGTTCCAAGAAAATTCTTAGAAATCTGCTGACTCCAACCCTTTAAAAATTATAGGTGTAATATAGCTTTATTACGAAAGTCTATCAAAGCAGAATGTGCTTAAGTGCGCGGACCTTATATAAAAAGAGTTTTGATTACTGCTCTTTTATAATCATATACGCCAAATTTCTAGTGAATCGATTATATTGATTCAAATTATTCCCTAACAAAAACATTCTAAACAGATATATATAATTTATATAAACTCGTCCAATTTATATAAATTCCGTATGTATATATATAATACCCGTATTTATTTCGACGGATAAAAAGTTGAATAAACATATAATTATTTACCTATAAATACCTCCCCTGTTTTATTTTATTACCGTTGCGCGATACCTTCATTCCTGTAAATTGTTTATGATTCAAATCGGTCGTGGGCCTGTAGTCTTAATATTAACTTTTTACAGTTATTACAGTACATTTGAAATGCTTGAAGAGGCGTATGTATTATTGGAATAAGAACATAAATAAAAAGATTGACTGTTCTTTGTTACATTCACAACTCACACGCACGCCGCATATAATAAAGCGATACGTTTTGTCTGATATCGAGAGTTGCAGATTCACGTGAACAGTAACAAGTACATAACAAAAAGAGCTTTATATAACAACAGACGTTTCTTATATAGGTACCGACGAACTGTATGTAATAACAATTCACACATTTATACAAAGTTGAAATACTTGGGGTATTGTCGCTGGTATTTCTCAACGGCTAAGCCTTGCGAAAATATTCAAATTACCTGGTTGGAGCCACTCGAACAAGTTTATCTGAAGGTCAGACAATCGAATGCCCTTCAAAACGAATTTAGTGTAATAGTGATTTTATAAGACATTAGGTCTGCCGGTTTTTGTCAACCTACTTGCGTGACATAATGGCGCATTCTTTGGTTTACGAAATAAAACTTCGTTATATCGTGATATTATTATATTTAAAATAAACATAATTATATAATCAAGTATAAAATCTCTATTGCGACATTTCTGTTGAACAGATCATTATTGCATTCTAGTAAACTAATTAATATAAACTTAAGCATAAATTCCGCACATAAGTACATTGAACATTTTTATTACAAAACAAACCGTCATACATACAGTCATTAACTATTACATATATAGCTATTGTATTAGATTAATAAAATATTTCAAAAGATATTGCGACTAAGTACATGAAATAACTATTTAGATCACAATCAAAAAGTTTGGCTGAGTAACATGTTTCATCAACATTTGATTGAAATGATTACCAATAAAATCATAAAATACTTTGTTACAAATGGTAAGCAGGGTAGATTGTTTCCCAAGTTAAAAATAATTTTGACTAGCTGTTAACCTAGGAAAGTAAAGTATAAGCATGTCAACGGATATCTCATTTACGTAATTTATACATGATATTACATGTATTTTTGAACAAAATTTGTAGTTGTAATATTTTTAAGAAGTACCTAAAAAGATTTTCTTTATATAAAATTGCAGTTCTGGACAAAGGGAATTAAAATCCGCGTGTACTGAAACTATTGCTGTTGTAAATATTATTAAAGCTCACGGAGAAATGTAACGGCTCTAATGTTTTGGTATACTGACTGCTATTTGTTCTGACACACTAATAATGCATTATATGTAAATTAATTTGGTAGTCTGGAATTCGAGGAAAAATAAACGATTAAATTAACATTTCCGGTTACATTTTTTAAATATTCAATGTAGGCACATTTGAACGGCTTGGTTGAAATTTGATTTTGTAACAGATACAGGGTATGAAATGGGAATAATGAATGGGGAATGTGATTTAAGTAAACTCTTAGTCCTTAAATCCTTGACTGTAGAGGACATCATATACCTAAATACGATTCTAATAACGAAACCATTATTTCGGCTATTTATACACAACACTAACTGAATCATGTTCTGAAGATTACAAAGATGGTAACGTATGGTAGACGTCCGATCACACATACCTAATTTACTTATGAATCAGTTGGGATTTATTATATTCATTATAATTTTGAAGTAGATAAGTACGGCTTACATTTTTCATTAATAATTCTTATACAACTATCTCGGATGATCATAAAATAATCATGTTTATATTGAATTTCATTATAATAAGATTTAAAATTATCAGCCAACAACTGAAATTAATTATGCGATATCGCAGCAATGTATTTTTATCTATCACTTTCTTGTTTCTGCACGACTTGGTTCCATAAAAATTTAATTAAGTATTGCTTTACCTACACAAGTCTGGTTCGCATTAAATATAAAATAAAAATATAGAACAAACCATGAATTTTGATAATACAGGTAAATCTGTCTAGTGTCTAAGATACATGTATGTTCATCCTAACCGATATTGGCTACGGCGACCATTTCTATGTTAGTATTAGGTCATCGTTGTTTTACCCCCAAGTGGCCCATGTTATGTTTATTTTTGAGCCTAAAACATTAGTTATATAAGTAATAGGTATTTAAACTTGATGCATCAGAAAGATTTCAACAAATTTACCGCCTTAATAAACACACAGTTATGTACAGTTCTTATAAAAATATTCCACATCCTTAGCAATGTGATGTTTAATACTAATAGGTACGATATTGATAAATTATATTTTATATATTTTAATCAATAAACAATAACAATTTAGAGATTTCTATGAAAACAGATTTTATTAATAAAACACAAATAATCTGATATTGATAAATCGTATCCTATATACTAATTACTAATCATTCCGTCGCGTCGGCTTACTTGAAAAAAATATATTTTTTAAATTACGATTAAAACAATGATAACAGGGTGCACCCCTATGATAAGGATATCGCATTTCAAGCGTCGTGTAAACTCTCCATGTTCTATCAGAGCGCCATCACTCCCTGATAAACATTTCTTCGAAAAGATTTACACAAAAACAAACCTATTTGAAAAAATATTCTTACAGTTCGGTTATCGTCCGTCTCGGTACACTAATCAAGCGAAATCTTTGTAAACAACACAATCATTGAATATAAACTTAGAATGAAGATAAGGAACAATATTAAAATAATTCTTCCTTCTCACAAAATAAAGAAAAGAAAGGAAAATTAAACAGACATTCATTTCTTGTTTTTAAAAGCCACTTAAGGTTATTGGCCACTTGGTAAAGCTTTAAAATTAACGCTAGATATTTTGACGAAACTTAAAGAACGCGAAAGCGAAAGGTGTGACCTTGATTCAGCAGCATAACATGAGTCTTAAAAACCATATATTTATGTAATGTGTAATAGGTATATACGTAATATCGGATTACTGACAAATTGGAATGCAATGGTACAATATCATTGTGATATTCCTTTGGAATGTAAAATGTGTAAAAAAGGAAAAAATAAAATGTAGTCAAAATTACGACTAAGGATTACTCATAACTTCTACCACTGCAAGTTCTCTATATTGAGACAGTCTATCCACGTTTGGTACAGACATGCATAATAATGTCATCTCTCGAAAACATCGACGATAAAACATACATCGTAACCTTTTGGTCCATTTGATCTTTTAAACGCCTAGAATACAAACTGTACAAATAGTTATAAAAGTCAAATAAAGTACGCATCTCTGACAAGTTAAAATATGCTTTACAAGACAGCTGCGCGAAATAGTCAATGAACAATACGGTTTGGAACTAGGCTAATAAGTAGGCAATTTTTACTCCACAGTAACCGATTTCGCTAGATTACGTGGGCAGTCGACGTTACAACCGCGGAGTACAGCGATATGATAAGCGAGGAGCTGCATGGGAATAACTGTCAACACTCCTTGTAAGCAGTCGACGGTTTTCGGTATTTGGAGACTTCGTGACGCGAGTGCAATTGTTTCTGTGTCACCTTCCTCGCACACTACGATAGGGCGACCTTGACGTGCCGTTACTTGTTGCAATGCGTTCATGCACTTAGTGTAAACGGGATCACGCATCACAATCATCATAACAGGCATAGAGTCGTCAATTAGCGCCAGGGGTCCGTGTTTCAATTCTCCAGCCATAATACCTTCGCTGTGCATGTAGGTCAATTCCTTTACCTTGAGAGCCCCTTCTAGACAAGTCGCGAAGTTGTATCCGCGACCCATGATGAGCAGAGATCTCTGACGGTAAAGGTCTTCTGCTAATATTTTCACTTCTTTATCCAAGGCAAGAACCTGACGGACTTTAGTATCTAACTCATGCAGTCCTTCGATTATGTCGGCGCGACGTTTTTGTAAAGAAATGCGGTCTTCACTGATCACTAGGGCGAACATGACCAGGGAAAGAAACTGTGAAGTGTAGGCCTTAGTTGAGGCAACACCAATCTCAGGTCCAGCATTAATGTGGACACCACAATGTGACTCACGACAGATTGAACTTCCCACAGTGTTGGTGATACCCACTATGAGGGCGCCATGGCGTTTGCAGTAGCGCAGAGCCATCAGAGTGTCAGCAGTTTCTCCTGACTGAGAGATAAAGAAACAAACATCATCACGGAATACGGGTGTGTTTCTGTCTAAAAAGTCAGAAGCCAATTCCACCATGACAGGGAGCTCTGTCAGTTCTTCAAGTAGCTGCCTCGTAGCAACAGCACTGTGGTAGCTTGTTCCGCATCCAATTAGCATCAATCTTCTGCAACGTTTAATCTCAGGGATGTAGTCTTTAATGCCACCCAAAGTCACTGTACCGTTGGCAAAGTTGAGCCGTCCTCTCATTGTGTTCACAATAGATTCAGGTTGTTCAAAAATTTCTTTCTGCATGAAATAGTCATAGTTACCTTTCATAATTTGTTGAATTTCCAATTTTAAAGTCAGAATTTCACGTTCATGGGGATCGTTGCTGCTACTAGACATGCGATGGATGCTGAGAACACCATCCTTGATATGTGCAACATCATCATCCTCAAAGTACAAAACTCTGTTGGTATGTTCAATAACAGCAGAGGCGTCTGATGCAAAGAAATATTCCACATCTCTTTCTTCTTCTGGTTCAAAATGTGCATGACTGTTTACCCTGGGGACGGGTGGCACCACTCCTCTGGTTGCCTTGTTGTTGGTGTACATGATAGGGACATGGTCACTGGACAGACGCCTGCGAGTTTTAATGCCCACCAGTAGAGGGCTACCACGGCGACTGGCAACACACTCATTTGGGAAGTAGCGTGACTTGAAGCACAAAGCAAAAGCTCCTTCTAGTTGTTGAATTACCTGCTCCACTAATTCCTGGAAACTGTAATCCTTATGCTGGTGGTAAATGTGATGAATCAGCTTAGCAATAACTTCAGTGTCAGTTTGAGATTCAAATTCATAACCCTTGTTCTCTAGGAAAGTTTTAACTTCCTTGTAGTTGGTAATTATTCCATTATGAATGACAACAAACGAGTTGTCTTCGCCGGACCGCTGCGGATGAGAGTTGACAGCACTTGGTTCGCCGTGAGTCGCCCAGCGTGTGTGAGCGATACCGCAGTGTGACTCCACAGAATCTTCCACTGAGAGGTCAACGCTGCGCTCCTGCAGCAATTCCTCAAGCGCGGCTACTTTACCGCTTCTTTTCACAACAGCTATATCCTTCTGATCGGCGGCATCAACGGCGACGCCCGCTGAATCGTAGCCACGGTACTCCAACCGTTTTAATCCATTGACCAGCAATTCTAATATTTCGCGCCGGGTCTTAGGCGTCAGGTGATTAATATACGCAAAAATTCCACACATCGTGATCGAAGCAGAGCGTAACGGAGAACTCGAGCGAACTAAACCACGGTACGCGGGAGACTGCAGATGTAAAAATCCACGGCCGATATTGAAGGCCTACACGTATTACTCCTACCACTAATAAGTTACTTTCACTTACGGCAAAGCCCACGTCATCATATTTCGTTATCAACAACTGGTCGGTGTCGTAAAATAAAATATCACAATCAGCCCCAGAAACTTGAAAACATTCTGTCAATTGTCAGCTGTCACTGTCAAGTGTCAATGTGGTACAATCAATGGCAATGATTAAAGACTTTTTTTACGTGTATTGGCGGAATTGTTTACCTCTCACATGTCGCGATTATATTTAAAACTGAACTGATTAAAGACTGGCACATAAAGATTTAGATCAAATCCTCACTTCACGAAATACTTTTTGAACACCGATGGAGCCATAATACAAAACTGGATTGGATTGAATATAGACTAAAGAGGATACAGCACAAAGTAAGGTATACAAAACAAATTATAGTTATGTTAGGAGATTCGATGTAGAATTACACGGAAATATATCTATGTCATTTATACAAAGCTAATTTTTCCTGCTACAAAAAAATATAAATAATCTTTACACTGATTAAAAGAACTGAATTTATCAATTTTAAAAAATAAACAGTAATTTTTTTCTTGAAAATTTCTTGGTATTTTATTTATGATTATGGCATATTTATTTCCTGTCGTAAACTATTCTTTTATGCATATTACCTGTACATAATAATTTCGATATTTCACATCTGCCAGGTGTCCCGCGACTGCTCATTTTTTTCCTAAAGAATGTCATAGCACAGCAAAATATTGTATGTATTAATGAGATTGATTGGTGAGGCGACACTTTGTGCAGGCTTTTCTATTATTAAGTACGATTTGCACGGGATTGGATGTCTGAGAGGGGGTTGAAACGGCGCATGCAGCCGGTTGTATCTAAGCCAAATTTGTAATATGTGGTAAATAAACATGTGTTGCGCCTAACCCACATTGGAGTGGAATAAATGCAGATGAAGAAAAACCAGAATGATGATAACAGTGGTGTTCATTGTTAATGCAATTCTTTTTTTTAAAGGCAGCAACGATCACAATCTCAAAAAAATTGCGATCAAAGTCAAGACTCTACGGAAAGAATCTAGAGACTAAATGAAATAATAGAAAAAAAATAGGAGAAAAAAGATTATAGGCAATTCCATACAAAGATTTTGATAAATAAAAGTATGATCATAAATGTATGATATGTATCATATAATAGCTAGATATCTGGCATATATATGATGAAATTAGTTAATAAAAACAAAGAAAAGCTGCAGTATCATTTATTAAACTGCTACAAGGGGTTTAGAACGTTTTCTCCAGTCTCTATTTCGTGCACAGTTGTAGATTAAACAGAAAAGTTTGGTCACCCTACATATTTCGATATGAAGTTACTAAACAATGTTGCCACATATCAGACTCGACAACTTAAAATTTTAAGGAAAGAACATTGTGTGGATTTTACGAATAAACGCAAGTACTTAAATATTTATTACATTTATTCTTATACAAATAATGTTCCATAAGTATATCATTCAATTTTCACTAAGCATAATAACGTTTATTCATATGAGCCATGTTTTGCAATGTTCATTAAATGGTAATTTTGAAATTGAATGTAAACACTGGACTATTTTCCCCAATTTTAAAAGAGACAAAATACTAACTTAGGTGCCTGTCTTTCTACAAAAATACGGACCGATTTGAATGCTTTATGTGCACACTCCCTCTATATTATTACTTCATGGCACCGACACACAAAATTCACGTATAAAAACAGGATGTAGTGTTCTACTATTAATGTTCTACTTAATATTACTTTGTAAGTTACAAGTGCCCACACACACACATTGGAGCCACTTTTACATTATATAACTTTTGATGTAGGGTAGACCGGGTACATTTGTAGCAGGGTACGGTAGTACCAACGGGAATATTTTTTTAACTACGCCTCGCACACACATTCCCTTCCCCTTGGCGCCCCCCTTGGGTGCTTGCCGACTAACTATAAGTTGCTCGCGCGTGTGGCTTGACGGCGACGCTTATAACGGCGAGGTGAAATTTTGGTGCAGTCAAAGTAAGTTTTTTCCATCTATTATCGTTGGTCATAGCAGGAAATCAAAGCATAATTTTTCACTCAGTGTAAGTTAAAACATTTCTCACTATTGTTCTTTCTTATTTGTAAACGTATTTATTTAGATTCATGTTTAAATTTAGGAGATTTTTTATAATATCGATGAAATGAGTATATGAGTACAATTGTACCAATATTTCGGGGACGTTTGTAACGGCACAATTGTCCCCGTGGTAAAATTGACCCCATATTGTATTTGATATATATTTATTTATAATATATGTATATATATTTATTCTAACTATAATTTTAATTCATAACTTATTATTAAATATATTTTTTATCCGAGCACGGCAAAGTGACTGCACTACATCTAATGGTAAGCGAAGCGCATTCCAAAAAGACCAGCGACAATCGACAATAATGAGTTTATCGGCGGCCACCAAAACATGCCGGCCTGTAAAAATGGTTCTTCACACTCTGAAGAGGGTAGAAACAAATCGAGGGGCATGCAACAGGACAGGCGGATGACCGAGACAGGCACAAGGATACAAGTATGTGCCGCTAACCGCCCAAACCAACCATCAAGTTATGTCGCAAGCCCCTCGGGAGAACCGAATATACACTGGCTGATCCTGGAACGCGATCCACACAAGGTGTGTAGGTCACTATGGCAGGTTTTAACACCATGTGTACGGTGGTCGCTATTCGGGCGGATATGAATATCTTACCATCAGCAGTTAGAATTTAGAAGATAAAGATCATTGAGATATCTGTGTAACTGTAGTTATTGTTAACAATTGGGAACTGCAGTATTAAGAGACGCAATTCAGCGATAGACAGACAGACACACAGTAGACAGTTTTGTCTACAGCATGAATGGACTGGCTCGGTCGGGTCGTTTCCACTGTCTTACAGAAAACCGACGTAAAGTAGCGGCTTGCTGCTGCGTTTCGTACGGTGAGTAAGATATCCGGAAGCCCAAATCCCCTCCCCTTCCCAATCCCTAATTACCCCTTTCCTTTAAGGTCGGCAACACGCCCATGATTCTTCTGGTGGTGGACGTGCATGGGCGATGGAGATCACTTACCATCAGGTGACCCACTTGCTCGTTTGCCGGCCTATGATATAAAAAAGAGTAGCTATACATAATAAAAATATTGATAAAATTAAGTATGCAAGGGACAATTGTACCACGGGGACAATCGTTCCAAATGCTTTACCATACAACATTTTGATGTGATTTTCGTTGTTTTTGACTAATTATAAGTATACAACACCACAAATATGATGGTCAATACTTAATAAGAACTTATAAGAATACTTTGTTGTAATCTTTAATTTAGTTATTATCGTTTAGGGTGAGAAAACTATTGTTTTATCTTTTTAATTTTTATATTGATTAACCTTACGAAGTTTACTGTATTTTGTTTGTCATTAGATTACAAGCTATTCTGTTGGGATATTACCATTTAGAGAAGTATATTTATGTAATGATAACACTGAGTTTTATTAAATTATATCGCTGGTACAATTAACCCACTGGCGGGGATATTTGTACCAGTTCACTCAGTCCGCTTTAATGCTTAATATCTATGATTGTATTATTGCTACACGTCTAAAGATAATGCGAACTTATAGCCGAATAAACTACGTATCAATGGTTATTGACACTTTTGACACAATATTAATAATAAACTCAAAATTTAACGCTAACCAAAATATGCTACAATTGTCCCCGGTCTACCCTATTTTACTACAAATTCCAAAAATGGTCCTACAAAATCAGCTGATTTGCTACTAAATAAAACGGTAAGCTTGCCTTTAAAATCTGGAGTGGCTCCTCTTTTCATATAAACATGTGAAAACCTCAACTAAGGTAACATTCAGAGCCAATTCGTAGCACGTGTGCTCGTGATTTTGCTCCAGATTTCGGCACGTCAGTCAATGATCATGTCTAGCCATCATATAAGGCTATGCTTGTCGATCATCTTCCCCCCCTAGTAGTATGTAGGACGTAGCGTAATTTGGGGAGCGACACTGCCGAAGGCTGTATTGAATGTGTCAGCTAGTGGGTTATGTAGCGAATCTCAATCAATAAAACGATTAATTTCTATACCAGTAGCTTCTTTATTGGTTTAATCAGGGTCCAAGGTCTTTACAAAATTATTGAAATTACAAAGTTATGTTTAGCTTAAAATGAGTATTGAGATTGTTTACCGTGTGTATAATAAACCCTCATCCATTTGAGAAAAATAATGAGTTGATACATATTGAACATTTAAACCTACACACTAATTGTTAAAAAAAATGACACTACTAGGAACCAAAATTACACCAAGTACCTATATCTTACAAAGTTTCAAAAATTCATATAAAAACGTTTTTAACGCTTTACTCGTACTGCTAACTACTATTGGTTTACAACCAACCTCTTAAGCCTTAACTACGCGATGGTGACCATTATAAACATCTTCAATCTTATTAAACAAACATTTGTCAATAATTACAATTTCATTGAATAATTTATCAGTTTTTACATGTAGGTATACATTTTCCTAAACATGATAATCAACACAACGAAGTTATACAAAATCATTAGAAATTTGGAAGATAGTAGATTTGATATAAAAATAATATTCATTTGAACAAATGTAAATATAAAACGTATCGGTTAGATGTATGCACGGATACGGTTTAAACATTCAACATCAACTCCCTTGGCTTTCCTTCTAAACTCCTTGCGATGGAAAAATAGAACATAACGAGCTTTCAGATACGGAAACTCAAACTTGGAGAGTAACTTACATCTAACATAATCACAAATATAATATAAACTTAACACATAAGCGTAACTAAAACAAATTAACTTTAATAATAAAGTGCTACGATAAATGCATATACGGGAGACGAGCATGATGTCACCAGTGAAGAAGCTCCGATGTGGGGAAGGCGCTACTACGAAGGATCGTACACGAGGAGGGGGGGTCCACAACGATAACGGGGAGCGTGGGGGCGGCAGCGATGCATAGTTACCATCGTCGGGAGGATCCGTGGCGGGACGGGGACGGGGACGGGGAGGGAGAGGGGGAGGGAGACGGGGACCCACACGGACACGGGCGCGGGCTTGGGTACGGGGACGGGGTGAAAGGGACTTGTTACATGGGACAGAGGGGTTTCGAAACGGTGCTGCCACGAATACGACGGTTACCTTATGCAACACTTTTTTTAGGGAGCCCCATAGTTATTTTTTCTTCTGGGCCTTCTCCGCGGCTTTGGTGATTTTTCCAGTAGTCACTTCCTTGAACGTGACACTCTGAAATACAAGTATTGTTATAGAATCGCAGTAAAATCTAAAATATACAAAACGTTTCTATTTTTTGTCTTATAGGAAAGTGATTATGCGGTACTTAGTACAGTGTATTTATTTCCAACACAATATCGACCATCGAGAGACATTACGGCCCTATACGCTCCCCAGAATTATGCTGTCGTAAAATAACCGTTTGACTCTGGAACAAGTTTCATCGAAACGGGCAGCATATTATTTTTTGAAGTTATACTTCTTTAGGCGCTTTATGAAAAAATGATGAGAGTGAAATTTTAAGATGCGCGCGCACCTGTGACACAAAAAATTAACAGTATGAAGTTAGGCGCGTTAAGAAAAAATGATGAGAGTGAAAGTAGCCGTAATTAATAAACAAATGACGATTTGGACAAAGAAAAACTCTTTAGGTTTTTTCTTATTCGGAACATGTTGCCGTAAAAAGTACCAGGCTCGCATAAACGCGAAGAGAGTAGAATGTACTTCTATCATGTCGAGTGGATATGTTGATATAAATTAAAATACTTTTATTTAATATAATTAACACTAAATATTATTAAATTATTAATGTTACGATATTTCATCGTTGTTGTGAAGACTTGAGAATAAATTACACTTGTCTTTGGCGAAATGCATAACAATGCGAAGCTTAAGAGTGTTGTTACAAAGACTTGGCTGTATGAGCTACAATACCTTTGCCTATTAAAAACCCGAATTTGAACCAAAAATTATAATACCGACGACTATGACGGAAGTGAATACTTTTTAAATTGTTTTCGAAATTAATAAGTGTCCGTTCTATTGAAACTATGAATCAACACGCATGAAACATTTACTATAATAATAATTATAATGTACATTATAAATAATAATTATTATTATAGTAAATGTTTCATGCGTGTTGATTCATAGGCCATTTTTGACAATGTCCTTTATAATTTATATATGTGCTAATAAATTATATTCAGTAGTGATTTAAATTGAATATTTTGATTGATATTACTTACTATTTGTGAATATTAGTGAAAAAAATTGTGCTTATATACTTTTTCAAGTGCTCCAATATAATTGAGGTTAACTATCCGTATGTATTATTTATTGATATAAATTAAAATACTTTTATTTAATATAATTAACACTAAATATTATTAAATTATTAATGTTAAATACTTATTATTATTGTAATCAATTATTTGCATGCAATTAAAAACTATTTTTTAATGATGCCAAAGAAGTATAACTTCTCACGCGCGTACATAAGTACACGCACCCATTTTTTTTTTTTTGAAGTTATACTTCTTTAGGCGCGTTATGAAAAAATGATGAGAGTGAAATTTTAAGATGCGCGCGCACCTGTGACACAAAAAATTAACAGTATGAAGTTAGGCGCGTTAAGAAAAAATGATGAGAGCAGTATGAAGTTAGGCGCGTTATGAAAAAATGATGAGAGTGAAATAAAAAAATAAATAAATAAATATAAATAAATAAATATAAATATATATATATATATATATATATATATATATATATATATATATATATATATATAATTATATATAGATGCGGTTTTTATTTTATAATTTGGAACATGGTGCAGTAAAAAAAGTACCAGGTTCGCATAAACGCGAAGAGAGTAGAATGTCCATTTTACATGGCGAGTAGCCGTAATTAATAAACAAATGACGATTTGGACAAAGAAAAACTCTTTAGGTTTTTTCTTATTCGGAACATGTTGCCGTCAAAAGTACCAGGCTCGCATAAACGCGAAGAGAGTAGAATGTACTTCTATCATGTCGAGTGGATATGTTGATATAAATTAAAATACTTTTATTTAATATAATTAACACTAAATATTATTAAATTATTAATGTTAAATATTTATTATTGGTTATTTAATGATGCAAAAGAAGTATAACTTCTCACGCGCGTACATAAGTACACGCACCCATTTTTATTTTTTTTGTAGCATAAATCGGCAAACGAGCAAGTGGGTCACCTGATGGTAAGTGATCTCCACCGCCCATGTATGCCCACAATATCAGAAGAATTATGGGCGCGTTGCCGACCTTAAAGGAAAGGAATAATTAGGGATTGGGAAGGGGAGGGGTATTTGGGCCTCCGGATATCTCACTCACCGTACGAAACGCAGCAGCAAGCCGCTACTTTACGTTGGTTTTCTGTGAGACAGTGGTAATGACCCGGTTGAGCCGGCCCAATCATGCTGTAGACAAACTGGCTACAGCGTGGCTCTACCACTCATAGATTTGATTTTTCATTCACAATGTACATTATGATGATCGCCATCCAGTCGGACACGAAATGTATGAGATGGACGGTAGCCAAGATGTTTGTTTGTTGTGACGTACCTTGATGACGCCGACTGCGACAGTCTGACGCATGTCGCGTACGGCGAACCGTCCGAGCGGCGGGAACTCCTGGAAGGACTCCACACACAGCGGCTTGGTCGGCACCAGGTTCACGATGGCCGCGTCACCGGACTTTATCGACTTCGGCTCCATCTCGGTCGTCTTGCCTGCCGGTCACAGTTTACACATTCTTTACGACCTTTTTTTTTGTTTTCGCGGGAATAGCGATCTGTTGCTACCGCCCCACCGGGGGGGAAGGTGGAGCGGTTATGTTGGGTTCTACCCGCCTTACGACCCAGCGTTAAGCCGCCCGGGAGAGATGGAAAACATCCGAGCGACTGCTGAGCCGAGTCCCTATATACAACCTATATAGGGAACTACCAACCAAAATCCCGCGGTGGCCATCTTCGGCACATTAGGGACGGCCCCGGGTTCCCGGGGCGAAAAGCACACCAGCTTCAGCCGAAACCGCCCCTGCACATTCTTTACCACCTAACCTAACCCAAGCAGCGATAGCTCAGCGAGGAGTAGTGCGGACTGTCGAGACGAAAGTCGCAGGTTCGAAACCAGCCCCAAGAGCATACACATCTGACTTTTCGAAGTGTATATTAATTATTATTGTTAATTATCGCTTGCTTTAACGGTGAAGGAAACATCGTGAGGAAACCCGCATACCTGAGAACTCGATAAGATTTTTCGAAGGTATGTGCCAACCCGCATTGGGCCAGTGTGGTGGACTAAAACCTAATCCCTCTCATTCAGTAGAGGAGGCCCAGCAGTGGGGACATAAAGGGCTAGTATTATTATTTATTATTATAATTACAACCTAGGTACTACGATCTTGCGCTCTCTTTGCTGATTTAATCCGGGGACACCACCACGCTCGCGCTGTAAGAAAGCTGATTCTTGCGGTAGTATCATTAGTATTCGGCTCACGGAACTCCTTTCCGTGCCAAGAAGTATTGGAAAAATACATCTAAAGTGTGAACTTTCAAGGACGTTTCCTCAACATTAAATTGCTCATTTGTCGTTTTAACAAACTAGCTTTTCCTCGCAGTTCCACCCGCTTAATCTGCTTTTTCCGGTATAAAAAGTAGCCCATGTTCATCAGGGATAATGTAGGATTCTAATGATGAAAGCATTTTTCAACTCGGTCCAGTAGTTTTTAACTTTATTCGTTACGTAAAAATCTAAAAGTTAGCAGCTGATGAATACCGCTATCGTTGGAACTAAAGAGTTGAAAAAAAAAATATTTTTCTAAAAATGGCGACAATCTGAAAAGTAAATTGTACCACTTTTCTTGAGTTTCCGATTTTTTTGATAATAGTAAACATTGGAATATGGGGATGAGAACGTTTTGGGTACCTATTGAAAATGTCCGTTACTCGGTTCTGCGGAATCGCGAAAAATGGTAATCATAGTAAAAATCTTACCAGTACGACGGTCGCACTTCTCCTTGATCTCGGCGAATTTGCAAGCGATGTGGGCGGTGTGACAATCGAGAACCGGAGTGTAGCCGTTGCTGATTTGCCCCGGGTGGTTCAACACTATCACCTACGTAAATACGTTATGAATTCATTGGATTCATTACTCAATCAATTATATATAAAATTATATATTGGCCTAGTTTCAATCTACGAAAGATGATCTAGGAGGCGTCAGTTAGGTTGTGAGTCCGCCACGCACTTCCGCGCATGACTAAAGAGACCTATTCGAGAGTGGCGGATAATCGAAATGCCTGGAGAAAACTCATCTCTGACGGCGTAGCTACCCATGATAGGTTGTGGTTCGAATTGCTAGTCCAGAAGCG
Organism: Amorpha juglandis; assembly: GCA_949126905.1. Lineage (NCBI taxonomy): Eukaryota > Metazoa > Arthropoda > Insecta > Lepidoptera > Sphingidae > Amorpha > Amorpha juglandis. The sequence goes on from OX421368.1 coordinate 7,490,581, forward strand.
GACTTTAAGACACCAAAGAGCCACTAACCTCGTACCATCTTCGGGGAATATATTTACTTGCCAAATATGTGGCCGTTGCTGCCACTCAATCAATTAACTAAGTATTAAATTCTTAATATTAACTAATAATAAATTAAAATCGATTATATTTCTAATTTTAACTAACAAAATGGATCATGGTTGTCTGACAATATTTTCAAAAGTTGTTCCTTATGAGGTCAGCTATCAAGTCCTGCGAGGTTGTTGGTGTTTTAAAAGTAACCCTGTATATGCATTCACCCCTATAATCCTCAAAAGGGTAGGCAGAGGTAACCAGTACACCCACATTTTGCCGGGCGTATTTCCGTCCCATGACATGATAGAGGGCGATGTATTATTGTAATGCAAAAAATTATAACTATTCATAGTCTCCGATACAGATAAGTTAAAACTACAATAGTAGTATCCGGTCGAGATAATGACCGCTTATTTTGGAACAGAATTTATTAACTTTAATTTCGTAGGTGACCCAATTAAATTAATTGGTACGTTTTTATCGTTCTTTAGCAGGAATATATTATGAAATAATATGTTTTTTCGACACCTCGATGGCTACATGCCGCCATGATAGTTTTTTCGCTTATTGTGTCATTGATAGACCTTAAAAATATTTTCTAATAGGGTTTTCTATATCTAACCTATTAGGGACATAAATTATAGATAACTCTTAATTGATTAACTGATTTCGGCCAGCCAACCATAGTATGAAGAGAAACAATATAATGTATAAAAACGATGGTGCACAAAATAAAAAAGATATGTTTAAAAAAAAAGAAATAAAGAACTTAATAAATAAAATAAGAATAATATATACATATAAGGGCACATACCCATACTACGTGACCTATTTTTTAAGATTTTCCGACCCTTCCCACCCCTCGATGACCACTCGTAGTAAATGCCAAGACCCACTCCCCCCTTAAAGTTTTTACGTAGTATTGACAAGTGTAATTTAATGTAACAGCGTAGTATTTTAAAGATAAACCCCTTAAACGGGTCACGTAGTATGGATAGGTACGTTTCCTAATTTATAAACATTACAAACAACACAACATAGTAAGTACCTGTGCGGTGAAGTCTGCAGCGCCCTTGGGAGGAGCGTTCTTCGAATCACCAGCGACATAGCCACGACGCAACTCCTTCACGGACACGTTCTGTGTTACAATAACAAATGTTAGCTGCGAAGCGTGAAGCCGTGTGTTTGATTCCCGCACCGAGACAAATGTTTACGTCATCCACAAATATTTATTCATACAAAACATGTATAAAGGCGAACTTAATGCCAGAGGCATTCTCTAAAAGCCAACCTAAAGGTGATGAATAAAAGGATAAAAAGAAGTCTATGTTCATCAGGGATAATGTAGGATTATAATGGTGAAAGAATTTTAGAAATCGGTCCAGTAGTTTTTAAGTTCATTCGTTACATGCAAAAAAAAACAAATATTTCCTGTTTATAATATAAATAACTGGCTGTACCCTGCGCGCGTTGCTACGCCACCAACTAAAATAAATTTGAAGGAAAGACATTACACAAATATATGAAATTCATTGGAATGACAGTGGCGCCATCTGTCGAAAATTGGTCGTATCAACTCAGAAACCTTCGTGGGCTCATGCACAACAACTTTGCTAAATTTAAATAAAACTAATTTAAACGGATTTTATTGCGTTTTATTTTATTTATATATTATTTTATCGCGGTTTTACCGCAATAAAATCCGATTAAATTAAGTCATTAGAATATTCGCGTAAACGTAAGAAATCATTAACTTTGCTAAAGATCACATGATCAAATGCAAAGTTTATTATTCTATAAAGGACATACAGGCAAACATTCATTTTTATATACATAGATATCAAATTTCAAATATTGCTTGGTGGATGTGTATGTTAGTTTGTATTGTAGTGTGTACCTTGACGTTGAAGCCTACGTTGTCCCCCGGCATGGCCTCCTGCAGCGCCTCGTGGTGCATCTCCACCGACTTCACCTCGGTGGTGATGGCGGCCGGCGCGAACACCACCACCATGCCTGCGTGTGCGTTACGTCATCAACTATATGTACATATCGTCGATGAAGTACCAATAACTCCTAACTGACAATTTAGTCCAAAATTACTTTTTTATTACAATAGACGTAAACATAAACCACATCCCTTAGGAACTAATAAAAAGGTAATGTATTGGAAACTATATACTATCAATAGTTGATCAAAATAAATAAAACCTTATTTTAAACAGTCTGGTGTAAAATTAGATTCTCAACACTTAGGAGGTATTGGTACTTCATCGACGATATGTACTTAATCACACACTCACGCCTGTAATCACCGGAGGCATGCAAAGTAGGTTCACAAGGTAGGTCCCTCGTATGCGAGAGGCCGTCTGGGTTGGTATCACCGCGCCGTCTATTTCTGCCGCCAAGCAACAGTGTGTGAACACTGTTGTGTTTCGGTTTGAAAGACATTGAAGCCAGCGAAATTACTGGGCGTTAAGAGACTTAACATCTTATGTCTCGGGGTGACGAGCGCAGTTCAGTGCCATGCAGTGCTTTGTAATTCAAAGTTATGTGTGGTGTTGCTTTTGTTTATGGGCAGGTGTGGCGCTTACCACGCGCCTTGCCCGTCTCGTCATTCAATTATATAAAAAAATAAAAATGTATTATTTAAAAGCTGAGTGGTAGAGCCTCACTGTAGACAGTTTTGTCTACAGCATGAATGGGCTCGCTCAACCGGGTCGTTACCACTGTCTCACAGAAAACCGACGTAAAGTAGCGGCTTGCTGCTGCGTTTCGTACGGTGAGTGAGATATCCGGAAGCCCAAATTCCCCTCCCCTTCCCAATCCCTAATTATCCCTTTCCTGTAAGGTCGGCAACGCGCCCATTATTCTTGTGGTTGTGGGCGTACATGAGCGGTGGAGATCATTTACCATCAGGTGACCCACTTGCTCGTTTGGCGACCTATGCTATAAAAAAAAAAATGTGTGCATCTCGGGACGCTCGAAAGAAGTGATAACTTAAACTAATGTGGGTTAAAGTGAGGGCGGAGGAGCCTGCCTACTGCTGCCGTATGCGTGAGAGAAACGGAAGCCAGAGTGGCGCCGTAACACGTTACGTTACGAAGTCCGGTCAAAGTCATGTCAAAGCCCTGTCAAACTTCTGTCAAAGTCCGGTCAAAGTTCTGTCAAAGTCCGGCCAAATTCCGGTCAAAGTCCGGTCGAAGTCCGGTCAAATACCAGTCAAAGTCCTGTCAAAACCCGGTCAAAGTCCAGTCAAAGTCCTGTCAAAATCCGGTCAAAGCCCGGTCAAAGGCCGTTCAAATACCGGTCAAAGTCCTGCCAAAATCCGGTTAAAGTCTAGTCAAATTTTGTCAAAATCCGGTTAAAGTCCGGTCAAAGTCCGGTCGAAGTCCGGTCAAATACCGGTCAAAGTCCTGTCAAAATCCGCTCAAAGTCCCGTCAAAGTCCCGTTAAAGCCCTGTCAAAATCCGGTCAAAGCCCGGTCAAATACCGGTCAAAGTCCTGCCAAAATCCGGTTAAAGTCCTGTCAGTCTTGTCAAAATCTGGTCAAAGTCCTATCAAAGTCCGGTCGAAGTCCGGTTATAGTCCAGTCGAAGTCCGGTCAAATACCAGTCAAAGTCCTGTCAAAGTATGTCAAAATCCGGTCAAAGCCCTATCAAAATCCTGTCAAAGTCCGGTCTAAGTCCAGCCAAAGACCTGTCAAAATCCGGTCAAACTCCGGTCATAGCCCGGTCAAGTTATCACTTCAAAAAGCTTCATTGGCAATAGAGCATAAAATATGCACTCACCCGGCTTCAGGATGCCAGTCTCGACTCGTCCGACGGGCACTGTGCCGATGCCCCCTATCTTGTACACGTCCTGGAGGGGCAGGCGCAAGGGCTTCTCCGTGGGCCGGGACGGGGGTTGAATAGCGTCAAGGGCCTAAACAACATTTCATCAAATCTATTTCAATCGCACTTTTTTTTTTTATCCTGGCTCGGCAAAGTGACTACGCTACACCTGATTGTAAGTGTAGCGCAATCCAAGAATAGTGTCGACCAACGATAAACAATGTGTCCATCGTAGGTCGGCAAGATCATGCCGGCCTGCCAAAGGGCCAAAGGGGAGGGGAAGGAAAAAGGGATGGGAAAAGGGTTAGGATCAGGGCAAGCCCCCTGGGGAGATCCGGATATACACTGGCTGACCCTGGAACGCGACCCACACAAGGTGGGCCACTATGGCAGGTTTTAGCACCAGTGTACGGTGGTCGCTATCCGGTCGGATACAAGTATCCTCCCACCAACTTCATCAGAAGTGAATACAAACATTAAGGATGAGTAACATCCCCGGACCGAACATCTAAATAGAGACCATACCCTCAACTGCCTCAACTAGCGATCCCTTTAGCTATTATTTAGCTTGAAATTGTCTTCGCAATTCACTTAACGATTTTAGTTGACAGTCAGCAGCAAACTATCGATATATATGAGCATGTCTCATAAACTTTTAACAGTTAGGTTACTGCAAGATTGCAATTAATTGGGAATATTTACTCTTGCATTTGAAGTGGTATTTGTTGAGAAAATGGTTCATTTATGAGTACATAATTATGATAGTTGGATCGGTAATTAGTCATAATAAAATATTCTAGACGACTTAAGAAAAGCGCGCAAGATCAAAGTAAGTGCCTCATCTAGGAAGTCTTTTATAACGGTCGAAAGTGCAACATTCTAGATAGATTCTATTCTATTCTAGATAATCATATTCTTAAAATACAACATCAAATAAGTTACTATAAACTCTTGCTCGTAGCTCTGGCCACTAGAAACTTGATGCTTCGGCGTGACACGACATTGTTGGTAATAAAGATGTGGCCGGCTTGGTTTCTATACATATCGAAATACAATCTTTACAATCCTTCAAAATACCAACACGTGATGGCTAATAACTTTAAAATAGTAGTAGAGTGGTCTATTCAGTTCTATGTCTGTGGTTGCCGCAGTCCAACATTATTATGTAACAGTGACTAACCTCGATGAGGGTTTTGCCCTCGACCTTGCCGTCCTTGCGGTCGATGGTCCACCCCTTGAACCAGGGCATCTTGTCCGAGGACTCCAGCATGTTGTCGCCGTGCCATCCCGAGATGGGCACGAACGCCACCGTGGCCGGATTGTAGCCTGACGTAACAAATCATTGCGTTCAACTCTACTGAACACAAACTTGTGTAAACATTGTTTCAGCGTCATAATATAATTCATAACCTGTGTATTTAAAGATCTTTATCGATGTTAGCTTGCAAAATGTGCTTGCAATAGTAGTGTCGGATTAACTTAAAACTAACTACCTGTCTACTCTCTCGGAATATAGGTAAATACGCGGATAATATATAGTTCGATGGATCCCAACTTTTACAGCTGCACTCAGACATGACATTTAACTACCTTTATTGGTCATTTCTTAGACATCGACTATTTCTGAGTGGATTATTTTTCTATCTGTACTCACTTCCACCCAGTAACAACACAAAAAGCGTTGACTGCCTCAGAGTGTGAAAATAAACCAATTCCAAGAAATGGCTAATTGACAATTAATGTTAATTGATATCAGCATGCGGCAGTTACAACACCTCGATATCCAATAAAGTAATTTGTTAACGAACCGCATAATTGTGTACTTTTATTCTTTCGCAACTGCTTCCTACTTATTATATTCCTAGACAATTAGAATGCACAGAGACTAGGTTCACAAGGGAATTCGCATATACTGACCAATCTTCTTGATGTAAGAAGACACCTCCTTCTTGATTTCTTCGTAGCGCGCCTCGTGGTAAGGTGGCTCGGTGGAGTCCATCTTGTTTACGCCCACAATGAGCTGCTTCACGCCCAAGGTGAACGCGAGTAGCGCATGCTCACGGGTCTGGCCGTTCTTGCTGATGCCGGCTTCGAACTCGCCAGTACCAGCGGCCACGATCAATACCGCGCAGTCAGCCTGACAAACATTTTTGAAGTGAAAACTTCTTTAGCGGCGTTGAGCACTTTTCTTCGGATGTGTATAAAATGTTAAACTCGCGTCAGGACACGTGACCTGATCAAAAATTCGTAAGACGGAGGGAGAGTAGACCGCCATCTAGATTGAACCGTATTACTGAGGGATAAGGATTGTTTTCGGTTACTGTGGTGGGTAATAGTGAACGGTCTATTGGTTTGATTAAGTATTTCGTTGCCCTTTCGGTGTTTATTGTTCTTTCAGGTTAATCATACGATATTTCCTTGTGCAGAACCTTCGGCTCCTGGAGTTTTTTTTTTGAGTTTTTTTTTCAAGTTTGCACTTCTGCCGGCACTCCCGAAGTGCAACCCGTTGTTATTAATTTAATTGCGCGTTTTAGCATCAAGCCTAACGGGGACTGAAACGGCCAATGATGCTGCCGAGGATATCGCGGCTACATCTTACTTTTGGAAGTCAAATTGCATATTATATTTATCATCAATTATCGCTCGTTTTTTAAAGTTGAAGAAAACCTTCATGAGTAAACCTGCATACTTCACAGTTTTCCTAGTCTTGGGATGGCTTCAGTGTCAGTTTTCCATACATGCTTTAGACCCACCATGGCTCAACGCGTTGCCGGTTGCACTATTTCCCATGGGGTAACGCGATATATTTAATTACATAACCTGCTGGAATTTAGAATTACCCCCGATTTGGGTAGCGGGCAGCTCAATTTGGCAATTATTGTAGATGTATTTAAATTGATTGGCTAAAATATTGTTGATGAAATCGGAATCGTTCCGACACACCTGTAATTATTTTTAGATCACAGGTATGTAGTTTTAATATTTAGACGTCTGCTCCATAGAGCAGAGCCCTCGTGATTTTTTATCTGTCTGAGTCACGGACCACGGTACCTACCTGAGAAGTGCCAGTGATCATGTTCTTGATGAAATCCCTGTGACCCGGCGCATCGATGATGGTCACGTAATACTTGGCAGTCTCGAACTTCCACAGGGCGATGTCGATGGTGATACCACGTTCGCGTTCTGCCTTCAACTTGTCCAACACCTAAAGATTATTGACGAGTTTCAATGGCTGTCCGCGTGCATATATACATGTAAATAAGCTAAATTTTGGTTTATTGGCATTGGAAATTATTTAAACACAGATTGTAGGCTTATTTATTTGACAAAACAAACTTGGACTTTTATTATGATGTTTTTTTTATGGCATAGGCCGGCAAACGAGCAAGTGGGTCACCTGATGGAAAGTGATCTCCACCGCCCATGTACGCCCACCACCAGAAGAATCATGGGCGCGTTGCCGACCTTAAAGGAAAGGGATAATTAGGGATTGGGAAGGAGAGGGGATTTGGGCTTCCGGATATCTCACTCACCGTACGAAACGCAGCAGCAAGCTGCTACTTTACGTCGGTCTTCTGTGAGACAGTGGTAACGACTCGGTCGAGCCGGCCGATTCATGCTGTAGACAAAACTGTCTACAGCGTGACTCTACCACTCAGATGATGTACTTATTTTTACGCTATGTTGCAGTACTCACTTTACGTTTAATGTGCTGGGGGTCTTGTGTACATTAATATATTGCAGTCGAATCTTTTAGATGGCGCTGGAGCTTGTGTGATGCGCCAGTTACAACCACGTTTCAACTACGACTACGATTTCAAACTATGAGCTTCAGCAGGCATTGTACGTACCCAGGCATACTTGAAAGAGCCCTTCCCCATCTCTTGGGCTTCCTTTTCAAACTTCTCGATGGTACGTTTATCGATGCCACCGCACTTGTAGATGAGATGGCCGGTGGTGGTGGACTTGCCGGAGTCCACATGGCCGATCACCACGATGTTGATATGAGTCTTCTCCTTACCCATCCTTGTATCGGATATACGAATTTAACAATGAAAACCTGAGGGCAGATCGAAGAGTGAAGGTTATCGTCGATTCAATCATCAGTCGATTTGTTCAAAGTCAGGTCCCACGACATCGAATGGTAATTACGAAATAATCATAAAAACTTGTACTAAAGATACATATGTATGAAGGTACTGTTATCCCTAATTTTTAGGGGCATCTGAAAACTTGATTAAGAATGGCCGATTGCGTAATTGGAAAACCGAAGTCGAGCATAGTAAGTACCTAAAGGAAAATTGCGCAAGAAAAATGTGGGCTTGGCACTTTCAATTCACGTCACGATTTTATATCAAATAAGTATACCGACACGGCCGCAAAGCAATTGCAGTTGCATGCAATAAAACCACTAGACAATCGAGTCTCTTTAGATATAGTATATTCATTTATATAGGTGTGTCTTACAAGGTGTGAACCGCTGAATGTACTTACACAAGTTATGTAGCTGCACCGATAATGCACTGAGCAAATCAAGTTTACGACTGAATTACATAGACGGAATATTCCAGCACCCTAGAGCGCCGGGCCGGGCGTGCGCATAGGACGTCCGGGACATCGATACAGCGGACCTATCCTTCCAAATATAGACAATAGCTCACATCGGGCCCAGCGCGTACCTAATATTGCACACTTCGATCAATATTATTGCAAAGCACATGAGAAGACAAGGCGACGCACTCATTAAGATAATGAAAATGTAACTTTTGTAACATGAACGGAAATATAGGTACAGTGCGAAACAACGACTTCTTCAGTTTATACCACAAGTACATATTTAATTTTTTTCGCTTTAGGTGCTGAACTTACTTATGTTTAAATTTACTTTGTAGTTTATATAGTATACCTATCCTGGAACCGGTAGTGATGTTTCAAGACGCCAAAAGGTTTTTACGCATGAATGGTAATAAAAAAACTATTAGCTGATTACTCTTCTAATTTGTAGTGCAATAATGCCAAGGTTGGAGAAAGTAAACAAATAAAATCTGCAAATTTGTATCGACTGGCACAGAGTTCATTCACTCTAAATTTAGATGATATGAGCTATACAAGTATCTGAACATAATATTATGTATTAATTTGTAAATATCTTTGTTCAAAATTAGAATAATTGTATGGGTGCGTTGCAACGACCGGGACACAGGGCTTCTTCAGAGTGCGTCCATCTTGTGCACGCCTGGGCACCTTTCTTACTGAGGTATACATTTGAACATATGGACCGTTTATTTTGAAAGTGGTGTAAGTCCATTTTCTTTTGTTTCGAGAAAATTAAAGGTTTCTATATTTGTTGATTTAAAAATACAGGCAAATCATATGAGGTCTGGCATTCTTTCTATTGTTTTATCAACATTTAATTTGTTTATATAAATTTGTTTTTGGCTAATTAGACTACGATAACACATATTTATGTGCTGTAAATGGACTTACACCACTTTCAAAATTAGGCAATTGTAAAAATCGTTTAATTTCAATTTTGAATAATCAAATTTCGCTTAAATTATACTTCATTTTAATACAATTTTGTTTACAAATACGCATAACAAGACATAAAATTTTATTTTAGACGGCAATTACATTGTCATTACAAGATACTGATTACAAGAATTTACTTATTCTCTGCATGTGGTAGTGTTTCAAAACATGCATGATGCACCGGAGGTATATAGGGTAGTAGCTGCTTCATGTCTTTATATTTTCGTACGTAATAGGTCTGGGCATTTTGGTACAAAGGCTCCAGGGCGATTTTTTCAAATTTTAACGGTCTTCCAGGACGTAGAGGTAATAAAATTTTAAATTCTGCGTCCGTCATCGTTGTTTTATAAAAAAATGGTATATGGTGCAATTTTGAGGAACCTCAACCAACATATTTGCAACCAATTGACCTGTTCCCCATTAGTATTTTTTTATCTGTTTTTTAATTGCATTTTGGAGATTTTTTGTTGAAATGAAACTCTCCCGTTTCATCTATACTTATAAAATAACATGTCCTCACTGACTGACTGATTCATGACCGCCGAGCGCAAACTATCAAGGTTACAAGCATGAAATTCGGAATGTATATTCATTTTGTTATGTAGGCACCCACTAAGAAAGGATTTTAAAAAATTCCAATCCAAAGGGGTCAAAATAGGGGATGATAATATGTATGAAAGTCCGTCATTTTGAAAGTTACATAAACAACATTTTGTATTTCGGTTATTGACGTAAAACAAATAAATACGTGTCTCAGGAATTTTGGAAATTTTAGTTAATAAGGGATGAAAAGGGGGGTGAAAGTTAATGCGAAAGTGAGTTTGTTCGTTACGCTTCAAGCCTAAATCACTGAACCGATTTTCATGAATTTATCTACAGGGATAGATGGGACCCTGGAGACGGTTACAGGCTACTTTTATCCCGGAAAAGCTGTTCACGCGGGCGGAGCCGCGAGCAAACGCTAGTTTCATATAAAATGAATTTATTGTTTTCTACATTGTGCTATTACATTATAGTAATCTTGTGGTGTGTACACAAAATTCATTTTTCTCAATGCCATTTCTCTATTTTTTAAATATCTATCTTCTAACTTTCGAGTAGTGGAAACACGGAGGGGAAACAATGCAAATCATCCGCGGGTGAAACCGCGGGACACAGCTAGTATAAAATAAATGAAAAATAACAACAACACTGATCGGCATCCATCTGCTATGCCTCCTACCTCTGTCAATTGGACTTACACCACTTTCATAATCAATGATTATGCAATTTCATTTACCGCCCGATTTTAAGTTGTACAAAACATAGGATTTTTTTGAGAAATTAAACACGGACTAGTCATATATAAAAAAATTACATTAAATTAAGCATGAATTACGTGATAGCTCATTTTTCTCAAAAATGGACTTACACCACTTTCAAAATAAACGGTCCATATCTTAAAACAACTCTATATTACCTACTTAGCACTTAAAACGTTAGACTACTCGTTAATTGTATCATTATTTTGCAATGAGCATCACAGTGTCAGAGAAATATAATATTTGAAATGATTTATCTTATAATAAACATGAAAATAGCAATTAACAGGTTTTTGGGATGAATTTGATTTTAAAATTTTGTCTCGACAGCGCTGACAACTTGGTTAGAAACAGATTTAAATTGTCCAAAAGCACATTTATAGAATAAATGACAACACATATTAGATCATCAAAGCGATATTTCTTATTTTTATTTTATATTTAAATTGACCCCATCGAACACAATCTAAATGTGTTTACACTTATATATTTTATTTTATAGTGAAACAAATTGCGTAATTTAAATATCCAACACCGGTACTATCAGTTTAGACATACCTTTATAAAATGCAGAATCAAATCTTACCAAAATATTATTTAGCGAATTTGCAAAGCGCTTTGACACAATTATAACACACTTATTTATATGATAGTGATATGTTTAAGCACTTTTTAACAATAAATTAATTCAGAGAGCTCACCTTTTCAGCCGCAGCGACAAATTTTTCCAAGATCTTTTCGAGCATGCGCCGTAGCTCATTTACCCGGGAAATGCAATCGATAAAATCAAATGTAGTACATTTTATTTGTTAGTCCTTAAATAAACAATATAACAACATGCTTGAAATGTATAAATCCTTTATAATTTTAATATTTTGTTGTTCATAAATAATTGTAATTATTATTATTGATTTAAAACCAGATTCGTAAAGGTTATATGAACGGAGACCGGAAGCTGCGGTGCCTACAAACTTCTACAAAGGTCAGTAGGTATGCAACGGCCAGCAACGCCCTGTTCTAAGTAGGTACTAAATGATAACACCCCTTTTTGGTCGCAGCTAAAAATAATAATCTCTGGATTTTATTATTTTATTGTATATAGCAAATACACACTTGTATCATAAGGTAACCTAAAAAAGGAATATTTTTAGAATTTAGAACAAATGGAATAGATAGCTAAATATTTCTTCATAACATACAGCGGCAAACGAGCATGAGCAACGCCGTCATTACCCTAGAATGCTTTGATGTGGAGCCGAAAACCGACACCGAAGCCATTCCAATGCCATCACAGCCATCACGCCGTGTACATGATGGTCCATCGTAGTGTAGTGTAGAGGATCCTCTAAAAGGTAATAGGTAGGTACCGTAAAAAGTATGTAAGTATGAGGACCTAGATTTATAAAGCGTAGCTTACACCCTTCCGGCTCACAACGACCATTTCTACATCCTATATCTTCATTCTAAAATATCCATAATCGAAAATGTCCAAATCCTAAAATAGCATTAATCTGATCTGAGATATGACCCCTCAGATACCTGAAACCCAAAGGGCAGGTCTTAAAAACTTAGTAAAATATGTAAAGGCAGTGGAGGCTTGCTGGTGGATGGGTACCTCAATTTTTGCAGGCGACTGGATAGCGAACACCGTACACATGGTATAAAACCCGCCGTAGTGGCTCGTTCAGGCCAGTCGATTTCCGGGTAATAGTTAATATTTGTGCAAGAAGGTTTGAGTTTATGTACGGATATATTATATTTTTCCAGGCAGATGAATAACTTAAGTTCTAAATGGGTGTTTTGATACGACAGTGTAGTCTTTTAGAGATATAGTTGTTTGCAAATGTCATTTTAAGAAATAGTAGTTTAGAGGTTTGGTCTTTTTGACTAAAGGACATTTTCAATGCATTGGTTCATGCATTCGGTTTTACACTTTCCCGTGCCTATGTTTATTACTCTTTGTAGTAGGTATGATATTGCACTATACCAACAGCTGAAGACAATGTTTAGTCTTTTGTATAGATAAACACAAAAGAACGAAACGTGTTTTCACACCTAGCGGGTAAATAAAAGACTATTAAATTGATGTAGTTTTATTTCAATAGGTATATCATAATTATTGTAGTACAGAAATAATTCTTATGCCACGATATTACTGAACATTAAAGTAATCCATAATTTTAAATAATAATATATTTACTTAAGTAACTTTTTAATAATCATTACATTAAAATTTATTGCACTTATATAAATATGGTGGGAACTATGATCGTAATGATCAGCGAAACAAAGGCACAAGGCAGGCACATTTGCAATCCCTCGCAAAAGTGAAAAAGCGATGGAGTGTTGAAGCGCCTGGTTTCCGATACTATCACGAACATCGTCCCAAGCTATTGGATGAAACGCTTACGAAAACTGAGACAGTTGGTAGCGATAGTGATTACAGCACTAAAATAATCCATGTATTGTTTTTACAACTTACGAGTAAGCCATTAACCCCGAGCGTCGGCTGTTTTGTTACTAGCGTAAAGATTTAAATAATTATTTATATTTTTGATGGTTATAGGAATAACCGTTGTATTTCATCTATCCATGTATGATGCTGCGCGAATAAAAGAGATATAGTTTTACTTCGCTATTTATTTTGAAATAACATGTAATTCCCAGCACTACCACCTGTTTATGTGTTCAGAAGGGTTTCTCGTACACCCGCTACAGATGTCATGAAAGATTAGGTGCATTTTTATTAAGAAATTTCATACAGTGTGCTGTTTTTTTTCTATCATTTTACACCCATGTCAAAAATGTATGAGTTTGACATAAATTCGTTCGGTGATCTCTGGCGAGTCCCCAAAACATATTGTCTGAATTCCATCATTCAATAACGCCTTAATAGTCATTCAATAGAGGGATAAAATAAAATAACATAATACGCAGTAGCTATTTTCACATTTCCATTGATGATGATGATGCCTATCAATGGAATGTAAATTATCAATATACATATAACGTAAATTAACAAGTTGCTTATTGTTTTAATAAATAATTTGTTAATCTACATACTTCTTTTGTCCCTATATACCAATGAATAAATAACGAATAAAATTCAATATAACTACTGTTTGTGTAAAAATACGTTTGTTTTATTTTAATGTACTTTAATAAATACCAAATTAATCCTTTAAATTTTAATTTTGTGCTACTTTTTTATTTAAATACAGTTATGTATTACCATCGCCTCATTGCTTTAGTGGCAGCTGCGGCAATCACAATATGTATTTGAGTTTTCAATTCGTAAAATCGTACATGAATTGTCCGGGATTGTAAATTATCCCCGATATGACGATACGCACATTCCTTATCACATTAGGGGACGACAGGTAACTCAGCAAAACGTGGGAGCAGTACTAGTTGCACCCTTACCTACCTATATAACCTTTAGGCCTTAGGTAATTCGAATCATAATGTCACATTATACCCAGTGCAGAAATACAAGTATTTTTATGGCATAAAATCCACCTCTGTAATCTGTTCATCAAGTCATGTATCAAGTTCAATAAATGGATATTAAATGAAAGATAATTTCATTAGTTTCGCGGGAGTAACAACGCTCTATGTTAAATTAGACATTATAGAGCGCAAGGTCACTGCAAAACTACGAGCCTGTATTGTTGGTTCAGCATTAATAAAAACAATTTATGCCTTTAGAGCAGAACTTGACCAATCGTTTTTTATTACCCCACTTCCTACAATAACTAATGTGTATTTCTTTCTTAAGAGTATTTCCTACAAAGATTAGCATGATTTATTAAAATGTATTCTATACCGGAATGGTATATTTTAAATGCTTGTAACATGAAAGTAAATGTCATATTAATTATTACGGGCGTGTTCGTGCCAACAACGTACTGAGTAGCTAAGTTAGAAATTCAACACAAGCTAAGCGACTGAGTACAGCGCTTTTCGACCTAAACAGGCTTGCTGGCTAACCAGCTATGCCTATTTGTTTATGGTTACGTAAAGTATTGCCAGTTTGGCTGTTGACATATGTTGTTTGTTGGTTGAATATAATAATATATGTCATTAATACAGATGATACTAAGCAAGATAACGCCACAGTGTTAAGTTGCTGCAAGGTGTCCTGGATAATAACTAAGCTAGGTATTCTGAGTCTTCTGCTTAGATTACTCGGAATTTGTTCGTCCGAACACGCCCAATGTCGCGGTTTACAAGTATATACAGCACAAACTTTAATAATATTATTAATGCCATTATGCAATCTACATATTTGTGACTCGTTTATGTCAATGGATTCATTAAATATTTGCGCAATACAAAAATATGTCACTTAAATGACGTTTAATACTATCATAAATTATAAGTAATAATTCCGGAATTAAAATAAAATATTTGTAGTACATACATAAGGTTTTTATGAATAAATTATAATAGTTATTTAGTATTAATAAATGCCTTCTAGGTAACTCTGTCAGTATGTTCAATTAACGTTTTATTTTCTTCTGTTTTATTTCTTCCATTTTGGGGTATATTTTATGAATTGTTTAGCGCCAAAAACGGACTTATCTCGTTATCAAAATCGTTCTCAAACGTTAGTGTGGACTATGTGATTTCATAGTAAAAGTTAAATTTGGGTGTTCGTCTTAAACGTCAATGATTCAAGTTAAATAGAAGGCATTAACGCGCCGCCATTAGGGGAAATACGTACAAAACGACATATACGTACAAAATGACATAGGTGCTATAATTCGAAATTGGTGAACTCAAGCGCACAACTGCCAACCGCATCACATAACCCGAACGACTTTTAAAAACCTGCCAAAACGTGAAGGCACTGCTCTCATTCGCCCCGGTGCCATAGCCGATGACAATCTTGGGCACGTTAAGAGTTTTTTTTCCATACAACATATATTTTGTGTAAATGTTAAGTTTTTCTCTATTTTGTCTATTTGTGTAGCATTTATTTAATTCTTTAAGGAATTAATGTTGCATTCCAATAATTGTTTCCTTAAAAATTATCCTGTTTGTATTTATTTTAGAATTTTGTTTTTATAACGATATACGGACAAAATAACATACATAGGTAACGGACATAATGACATAGGTATGTGTATGTGTAGAATTAATGTAGAAAGCTATAGAAGCTATTCGAAATAATAAAATTGGCTGGCTATTAAGATCTAAAACATTGTGTATAAAACATGGTGTCCTGCAAGCCACGTTTCGAAGGCATGCTTTGGGTTGTAACAAAACTTTGGAGTCCAGTTAAAAGGGTTTTGGATGTTGGAAATCTACTTTTCCACCTGATGTGGAAAGACAATTTGTTCAGCATTTGAAATTACTTGAATCTCGTTTGTTTGAATTGACACGAGGGTCGGTTCAAGAATTAGAAGCATATGGCAAGGCATCACATATTTATCACATTGCAAAAAGGTTGTCACGGATTTAAAAGCACTGGTATTTGGCCTCTAAATCCTGAAATATATCCCGATTATATGTACGAACCTGCGGAGACTACAAACATACCGCTGGAAGACGGGTCCAATGAGCAACATCATCAGGGAACGACTCCTGGTCCAGTTTCTATAGGTGGGCTATCTATATAGCAGCATGACGGTTTATTTTTGTGTCCTGGAACAGACGTTCTTCAGGTGGCTGTAATTACACAACCTCAATGTCACCTAGAGAGATCCCGTGCCGTGGCACCTAAAGATAATGATATAGGTGAAATTGAATCACCTACCAAACAACAAGCCGACAATTCATGTTAGGTTCCGTCAGGAAATACTGTCCAAGAACTTGTATTAAGTTCTTTAAATCAAAATCACCCATCTGCTGCTAATGAAGAACAGCCATCGTCCTCTACTCTTAATGTCCCTATTGACGAGATTTCTCCAGTCCCAAAAGGACATTTTATACGTGGATTAGGAAAACGTAAGTCTAAGACTCGGTAAACCTCATCAATTTTAACTTCCACTCCAATATGCAGGCAATTAAATCGAAAAAAATGCCTAAAGTTCCGCCAGAGAAGAGGTGACGAAATATTACTAAAACTTGATTTGAAAACGATAGTAAAGAATAAAATTTTCGTAACGATTCTCAAGATGATGAACAGGACTGCCCATGCATATATTGCTATGATCTCTTTTCCCGATCTATGCCTGGAGAGGACTGGTTGCGATGCTTAAATTGTTCGTATTGGGCTCACGCTTCTTGCGCTGACGTTCCTAAACGAGCCAAGCGTTTTATTTGTGAACTTTATCAGTAATTTTATAGCTTCAACGTGTATATCATTTTGTCCATATGTAATATGCCATTATGTCCATAGCATATGGACAAAATGGATTTAGGATGACCTCAGTTAAAATAATAATATTTTTTTTCCTATTATTTTTATTCCATAAATGCTTGTTGGATTTAATAGACAAAGAACCAAAGATGATTAGTGTAAAATATGGCAGTGCTGTGATTTACCAATAAAGACTTATGACCCAAAAACAAAACCATATGTCATTTTGTACGTACTTCCCCTACATACATTATTTTATATAAACACTATGTTCAATAATTACCTTATACAACATATCATATAGAAATCAACTTGAACGCTAGACCATTATACATTAAATGCCGCGACAAATTGGTAACTTAAAAATATATCGAAATTTAGATCACAGATAAACCAATATTGTTGTGTGTCTATGATTACTTCCCGCCCGGCCATGGCAGATAACTTCCCCAGCCTTTACTCGCATTTGGATCGATACCTGTATATAATGAACATAATATATTCACAAGATTTTATGATAGGCATAATGTTATTTTTTTTTTACTAGCCCTGTATTATATACGTCCCACTGTTGGGCACAGGCCTCCTCTACTGAATGAGAGGGATTAGGCTTTAGTCCACCACGCTGGCCTAATGCGGGTTGGCATACTTCACATACCTTCGAAAAATCTTATCGAGTTCTCAGGTATGCAGGTTTCCTCACGATGTTTCCCTCACCGTTAAAGCAAGCGATAATTAACAATTACATTAACATAATGAATAAATCTTTAATTTGTATAAGTTCTCGAAAGGCCGACAGAATGTGTTTGTAAGTGGTAGTACAAGGTGGCAGGCCCCTCATATGCGAGACGCCATCTGGGTTGGTACCATCACTTTGTCTATTTCTGCCAGTGTGTAAGCACTGTTCAATTTGAAAGGACATTGAAACTAGTTACATTACTGGGCATTATGAGACTTAACATCTTATGTCTCGGGATGACGAGCACAGTTCAGTGCCATGCAGTGCTTTGTAATTCAAAGT
The DNA here is from genome assembly GCA_949126905.1 of Amorpha juglandis. Lineage (NCBI taxonomy): Eukaryota > Metazoa > Arthropoda > Insecta > Lepidoptera > Sphingidae > Amorpha > Amorpha juglandis. The sequence continues at coordinate 7,508,627 of OX421368.1, forward strand.
TCTGTATGGTATCGCTTCTGTTTATAGGCAGGCGTTGCGTTTACCATCAGGCGAGCGCCTTGCTCGTCTCGTCATTCAATCAAATAAAAAAAATAAAAAAGACAATTTACAGGGACATTAATAGCTAAAAGACGGCATATGAGCAAATGGGTCACATTAATTCACATTATAATAGGTTAGTAATCTTCAATACCTTTATAAATAGAAGAATAATGGGTGGATTGCTTTAAGAAAAGAGTGGAGAGTAAAGGGGTATGGGCATTCGGGCCTCTGATACATTCTGATCTCACAAACTGTTGTTTTAATAACTTGACTGTCGAAATGAGCAAGTCGCTCGCATTTTGGTAAGCGACACACTGAAGTTTGGATTACAAAACTCTGCGTGGCACTGGACTGCGCAAGTCAACTCGAGACAAAAGATTTTAAGTCTCACAATACCTATTAGTTTTACTGGGTTCAATATCCTCTAAATCGAAACACGACATTGCTTACACACTGTTGCTTGGCAGTAGAAATATATAAAGCGGTGGCACCAACCCAGACGGACCCTTGGATACGAGGCATAGGCAGGAAGCCTACCACATTCAGCAATAGAACGTTTGAAACATTGAGAATTGAGTAAACTGTTTAAATACGATACCTTTTGCAATGGCTTGTATTTTCTGTGTCTCGTCTTGTGTGAGGGTTAAAATCTTCTGAAGTACTGGTACTAGGCGTCCTCGTTCATCACCCGGTGGCAGAGTCAGGAACTATTTACAAATAATCGTGGATATATGTACTTTCTCTCTACATAATTATAATAAACTAGCTGTCCCTCGCGGTTGCACCCGCGCGCATGTAACTGCTCCACTTAGCGTTCGTACCAACGCAGAAAACTTCGTGGGCTCATGCACAACAACTTCGCTAAAGATCATCACATGATCAAATGCATAGTTTACGTTCTATAAAGGACATACAGAGAAACATTCATTTTTATATACAGGGTTATTTTTAAAACACCAGCAACCTCGCAGGGGTAGATTCCTAAGGTTATAAGCTACTACTTTTGTTCTACGACTTTTGATAATTTGTTAGATTTTATTTTCATACAAAAATAAGTATTCATTTAATTTCCGTCTTGATTGTTACAACGCGATCGCAGATTACGTAAACAAATACGCGAAGCGTGGGGAACCGGGCTAGCTCCTTTGAAGGTCAACGCGCCGCTCAGCTGAGCGGCGCCTTTGAGTCGCGCGCGCACGCCGCGCCGTGCCGCATACTACGAAGAAAAATACGACACAACAAAAACTTGTAAAATCATTTTTTTTTAAATATATTGAGTTATATCCAAACTCGTAGAACAAAAGTTGTTCCGTATGGGGACAGCTATCTACCCCTGCGAGGTTGCTGGTGTTTTAAAAATAACCCTGTATATAGATGAAATCGCTATTGTGTGGGTACCAGATAATTTCTCTACCCAACCGGATACCGGATACATGATAAAAAACTCGCCATAGTGCCTCGTTCAGACGAGTCGCGTTGCGGGGTCAGCTAGTGTATTGTATTGTGTATATCCAGTAATTTTAAGAGGGCATAATGATGCAGGCCGCTTCCAACAGGTCGGTCTGGAAATCTTTGGGAGAGGCCTATGTTCAGCAGTGGACGTCTTGTGGCTGATGATGATGATGATGATAATTCTGCTGACCGCCGAGAGACGCAATGTCTCGTGACGGTTGACATTTCATTTGGTCTGCATTGTATTTAACATCAGGTCCAGTGAAGTCGCTTTGCCGTGCCGGGATAAAAAAATACAATAGGTGCAAAATATATTGCGCGATTTTATTTTTAATAAATAATAATAATATTTATTTGGGCATAAAACAGTGCATACATAATATAAATAGCGCCTGATGTCCTAGCTAGGTTACGCGGTAACCTGTATCAAGGACCATCAGTTCATAACTTTTAGGACGTACATAATTAGTCACTGACAATGGTCAAGCTAATGATGTATGCTTGATTTATATGACAGTGACGCCGTTCCATGACTATTGATAGACACATACAGTCATCGTCTCCATACAACCGTATAATCACGCACATAAGACGTGCAAGAATGAATTGAATTATCAATGAAATAAAACTAATTTAAACGGATCTTATCGCGGTTTTTTTGGACATTCGTGGTCCACGAACGCTGAAAAGTCTTGGAAACGTCGTGATCAAAATGAATAAAAAACCGCGATCAAATCCGTTTAAATTAGTTTTATTTCTATGAGTAATATTCGCGTAAACACAAGAAATCATTATGGATTATCAATATCAGGATAGGTCCATGCACTCAGTCGGCTGTGGCCCACGTGACGTACCTTGAGCGTGACGTTTTTCATGTACTCTGTGTTGTGCGCGTTGTGCGTGGTACCACGCACACGACGTAGCTCCGCCTTCAGCAGCTCGCTCAGCTGCGACATGCGCGCGCACTCGCGCTCCGACTCCGACAACAGCACGGTCACGTGCTTCACCCTTACACACACAACACAACACAACATGTGTTACAGAGCGAACACACACATCGCATATTCCATAGAAAAGAATGACACTGTACAAAAACATAATTTTACTCAATGCCAGTTGAAAATCTCAAAATTTTAGTCGCCTTTGGCTGAAAAATACAAACTTAAATCTAGGCCCTTTAGGAGTCTGAGCAACAGTCTAAAACGTAAAATATGATTGTATTTAAATATGGTTAATAAGAAAACTACTAGCTTAGAACTTATAATTTTGGATAGTGTCAATTTTTTATGAAATATGCGATATATGAATTTATTAGTGAAAAATCTGAAATGTTTTATTTTATAATAATTCTAGAAGTGACACGAGATGATCAAACGACCATACGGCTCGTCGAATATTAAGCGGTCACTGCCACCCACTTCGACAATGCCAGGGGATGCCAAAAAGGTTGTATCACAAAGTAAACTTGTGTTATCATAAGTAAGGGTGATCTTCCTTGAAATAGGAAGAGTGAGAGTCATGTAAATTCGAAGAAATAACAACATTTAAACCTTTTGGATCTCTTAAAACTTAATAATAATAACTCATACCTCTGTTGTTGCGCCAGTAATTTTCGTTTCAAATCAGATAACTCCTGTTCCGGTGTGAGCGCTAAGGAAGCGGTGTCGAGGGCCTCGTCATCCGGAACTCCTTCCTCCAGCAACCTTTCAAGAGGCACCGGCGACCGACCGCTTCCCGCGCCCGTCATGTACGACTTCGACGGCGGAGGGGACGGTGCTGATTCCGAACCCTATACAATAATAAATCTCTAGATCAGTGTTCCCAACGTGGGGCCCACGCCCCACAGGGACAATTTGATAGTTAAGGGGGGCAATACAAAAATAGGCTTGACACGACTTTAACCCTTTCGCTTTGGGTTATTTAAATGCAATGCGAAAAATAGATCATCATCATCATCTCAGCTTATTGCCGTCCACTGTTGGACGTAAGCCTCCCCAAGTAAGCGCCAACCATCCCGGTCTTGGGCAACCCGCATCCATCCGCTACCTGCCATCTTTTTCAAGTCGTCGGTCCACCGTGTAGCCGGGCGCCCTACACTACGTTTGCCTAAACGTGGTCTTCACTCTAGCACCTGTCTGCTCCACCGACCATCTGTCCGTCTGCAGACATGACCGGCCCACTTCCACTTCAGCGTGCTAATTTTGCGAGCAATATCGATGACTTTGGTTCTCTGGCGGATAACATCATTTCGGATCCTATCCACCAGAGAAACTCCAAGCATTGCTCGCTCCATAGCACGCTGAGCGACTTTGAACTTATGGACCAGTCCGTTAGTCAGTGTCCACGTTTCAGCTCCGTATGTCATTACAGGTAGGACGCACTGGTTAAAAACTCTGAAAAATAGATATCGGTGACAAATTTAATAAAAAAATGTTAAGGTGGGGCATGGCCTAAAAAAGGTTGGGAAACACTGCTCTAGATGATCTGAACAAGATCAAGTATAATACTTGGTGAAACATGGTGGTACAAATTTAACATTTATATGACAATTATTGTTTAATTTTATATATGTTATATTTATATAAACAATAATTGTAACAACTGTGAGGTCACAGACTGAATTCTAAGGTAAGTCACAGTTGGTGAAGATGGGTACATAACTCCATAACACACGAGGATTTAATGCGTTATCCATCACTACACTAGTCACATAACACATTAATTTAAAATACACATAATAAAAACAACTAACCGCAAATACGGTATAAATAAAATTCATTTCTCAGTAAATTTTTAAAGAACTCGCCACACTTGGAGTTCTTGAAACAGATTATACAAACTATCATAGAGATTATAACCATGACAAACGCACTTTGTCACTAAAAGTGTATTGTAACAAAACATAAATGCCACAATTAAAAGGTACTATAAAAACACGATAACCATCGGTAATCTAATCAATCAATCAGCACATTATGTTGGATTTGTTTCGAGTAATGTTTTAATGATTAAAGTCTCTACACAACTTTATATTATAAACCCTGTTGACAAAGGTAGGTATTGCACTTGTGTCGTATGCACCCTCATGAAGTTTCGTAAATATTGTCAACTAAGTACACTATTGGCAAGCGCAGCGTTGGACGTCCGCCTACAAGTGGACAGACGACCTGATAAAGGTCGCAGGAAGTCGCTGGATGCAGTCTGCTTCCAACAGGTCGGTCTGGAAATCTTTGGGGAAAGCCTATGTTCAGCAGTGGATGTTCTGTGGCTGACGATGATGATGATGAAGTACTCTTTTGTAGTTTTTCATATTTAGGTCATAAACTGGGACTCGTCGAGAGGATTCTCAAGATGCAAATAGTACTGAACGGCAGCAGGGGTTTTTATGACCAATGGAGGAAATGAAATATTCATTATTCACTATAAAAAAATAATTTAAATATCTAATTTAATAAACCTAATGGCGTACATTTTTCACACAATGACATTATAAACACTGATGTGAACAGAAAAAGGCTTAGATTAAAATATCAACTTTAAATATCAACCTGTTTTATTTCTATTTAAATATCCTCCAATGATTTTACTGACTCGCATAACATAAAAATGTGAACAGGTATTCATAAACTATTCTCGATATACAACATAATTATATTATAATCAAACTGACTTTATTATATTTTACGGATTGGATAGTACATCTATGCTAGCAGCTACTAACTGGTCAGTATATCGCTAACTCGCATGTCAGTGGCATAGGCCGAATAAAGTTTTTCTTTATTTCTTTAGTTTCTCTTTTAGCTTGACTCGTCTCGGCCAGTCATAAGCAAGTGTAAAACCAATTACAATATGCGCAAAACAACTTGGCCTGGCTGAAGTTAGTAGAGTGAGTGAAGTGACTACACTTCATGCACTATGCATCTCGTCACTCTTATTTTCTGATAACAATAGCCGCGACACCCGCTCGTGACTAACCTCAGACCGATGCAATTATTTATCTCGTATTGTAACACTATTGCAATTTATTCATTGCTTCATTATATTCGTAGATAACATCATCATTTCACCGACAAATTTATCAGTTATTTCTTTAAGATGCCAAATAATCATTCTGCGCTCAGTTTAGTCATAACGATATTTAACAATACAGTCTTGTAAGATTTCCCACGACTGGGCCCGGAACCCCTTTACTAATAGAGAAATAAGGCTATTCGTCCTATTCGCTGGCCTTACGCAAGTTGGTGATATACTTCACATACCATCAAAATTATAATGGAGAACTTTGAGGTATGCAGGTTTCTTCACATTCACATTTCTTCAACATTCAGAGGTGCCCTGAGGCTGGAATTAAACCTGTGACCGACACAGAGGCTATCGCCACATAGTTTAGTCATAATAAAATTGAGAGCTGCTGATGTTTGTGTGCAAGTGTTGCGTTTACCATCAAGCAGGCGACCTGTTGAAATCTCGTCTCATCATTCAGGCAAATAAAAAAAAAATTAAACGTTGGTATTTATGCTTTAAAATATCAATTCAATAAACACTTTTTATAGCTTTGCTACTTGATCTATAGACCGGTTTCGACGAAAGGTTGTTTAACATTTGATTGAGGCACAAATCCCAAAACTAAAAATATTTTTGTGAAGGTCAAGGAAATAGAAACTCTAGCTATTTCGTTGCTATTTATAAAAATTACCTACATCTGTTAAGGATCTTCTAAAAAGTATCTATTTCAAATTATACTATTATTTACTCATGAGTTGCCTGGGTTTTGAATTCGTACCCAAAATGGTGGTAACTGATTGGCTCGCTCGCTCTTTACCACACCATGGGACGGAATTAGGCTCGGCGAACCGTGTGTGTATTAATTACACAACAAAACTTTCGTCCATTCGCTAATGCAAGTATTTTAAATCAGTTTTGCCCATTTTTCACTAGCAACACAATTACTGGTGGTTGAGTTAAAACTTGACTGAACCTTAATGATGTATTGAATTTAATGGATTCAGTAAATATTTTGATTTATAGTAAGTAGCTATCCGCGGTGCTATTGCAGCTCAAAGCGTTTGAATGAGTTAAGTTCATGAATCGATGCTGATGAAGATAAAATTGTATGTCAGTTATTATTATCACCAGGTTTACGGCGTTAAACTTACACTGACCTAGTCTATACGGGGAAGACAATCTTTAAACTTTTGACTTGTACAAAGTGACCTCGAAGACTAAAATGCCAGTAGAGTCAACATTTTATTCAGAATGTTCCGACAAACCGGAAATTTTGTAAAAAGTTCGAACACTCTATATTATATGAAATAATAAGTTTTGAATTCCGTATCACCTAAGTGATAGGCAGAGGTGCAACGAGGGCAACCATTTGCTGAGCTTATTTCCGCCTTATGATGTATTAGAGGGCGTACCTATTGCCATCCCGGGCAACCCATGTGAGATTCCGAAATTCAAACACAAATTGTCATTGCCCGACCTGGGCTTTGAACCCTTAAGCTTTCTCAGCTTAAGAACGCTGCCAGCAGACCAATGAGTTAAGTCAACGAATGATACTAAAAATCAATACACCGCGCATATCTTAACTTCACTGAAACACAAATCAAACCAATATAAATATTTACAAGTTCACGTACACATAGTACGACGCGCAAAAATGAACCGAACTATCTGTTCTCTGAAATTTTAAGTAATCTTACCTCGCCCTCCTCTCTCGGTATCATGGACACGTTGATGTCCATTTCTCCATCGCTGTTCTCATCCTTCGGAATGACGGGCAACATGTATTGATTATTGTGGGTCTCTTCTGATATTGCAGATGTGCCAACCCTTACATTTTCCTGGGCGACCAACAACTGCTTCTTCAGAATTTCCGTCTCTTTTTGAAGTTTGGCCTCTAGTTCGTTGATTTGTGTTTTGTAACATTGCGTGAGTGTGGATATCTATAAGAAATATCAAATTATTATGTACAGACAAAAATTATATGCGTGGATCTTCCTTTACAGAAGAGTATAAAAAAACTGATATTGGTACTTGGTTGGTAGTTTCGGTAATAATTATAAATCGTTGGTTCGCCTACATCCCCAAAGTATCTAACAAACGTGCAGCTAATGCATCCATGGTTCCCATTACTTTTTTCCAACCCATTGTGCAATATATATTTTTTATAGCATAGACCGACATACAAACAAGTGGGTCACTTGATACTGATCTCTACTGCCCATGAAAGACGCACAATACGCTTTGCAACCTTAAAGAGAAAGGATAATGAAGAGATCGGGAACGAGAGCGGGGATTTGGGCATCCTGATATTTATTACATTCACTGTAGGAAACGTAACAGCAAGCTGCAACTACAGGTATAGACAATGATAGGAGCGTGTCTATCGCGAGGTTTTAAACAAATTTTAACCACAAGTAACTGACGCGAGTTTATCGGGTTATAAATCTAGAAATGTTTGATCTGAGGATTAAATCCGGGACCTAATCGGGTCACAATCTAAGTAAGCTACCACTAATTACTAATACGACGGAAATAAATAACTACTACTACATACTAGGTGGTAGATCGCTCCTATGCGAGCACCGGTCTAGGTAACTACCACCGCTTTGTCCATTTCTACTACAAGCATCTATATATAATCGCCATTTTATTTGAAAGATAAAACAATTACGCCAGTAAAATTTGTTGGTGTTGAGCCATAACATCTTATCTTGGGATGATAAGCGCAGTGCAAACTGCAAGGTACTGCATTGTAAATCAACGTTCTGCGAGTGGTGTGTGTCAAGGGTAAATAGGTAGGCGATGCCACTTGTTCCTTTGCCCACCCCATCAGGCATACAGGCGAGAGCTTAATTTATTCCTTTTGTTTAATTAAAATAAATATTGGCTTTATTACTAAACAGAATTAGTACAAAACACTGATTCGTAATGACTAACTTTCTTATAATATTGTCAAACTGATGGTAATTATCTAAAACTCATATCAATAAGATCGCAATCAAACTTAAAAACATAACTACACTATTATGTACAATAATTATTATACAAGGCTTTTCGATATGACGTACGTTTTGGTACAATGTGTATTTTTATTGCATTATTATGAACGTCTTGGGGCGTGAGCAGACAGAGTAGTTATGAAGTAAAGATTCAGAAGACAGTACCTAATGATCTACCTAACACACGTTTTTCTTTTTACTAGATGGTAGTTTGATAGGTCCCTCCTATACAAGGCAGTCTAGGTTAATTTGGCCCAGGGGTGTAGCGGATGCCGATTTTTTGACATTCGGTAGTCATGTATGGAATTGTGTCCGATATTGCAATAGGCTCGCCCCCTATCACATCGTGGGACGGAGATACGCTCGGCGAAATGTGTGTGCTCTGGTTACACCTCTGCCTACCCTTTCGGTGATTACAGGCGTGAGTTTGTATGCAATTACCAGATTAATTAATACTTTCCAGGTCGTACCATCACGCGGCCAGTCCAAATAACGTTGACTTGAGGAATACCTCAAGTCTATATATAATAAGAGGAAGATAAGATAAGAGGTCCTCTAATAAGAGGAAGACACGAAAGCCAACATTCTCACTACGGAGGATACTCCAGACCGAGCGACATGGGGCATCTAAGTAGGATGGAGAACCCATACAAGACGGGATAACGCCAGGCAGAAAGAAACAATCAACATAGCTCATATAATTATCGAATAAGCAGGTCAAATATCATCGGGCTGGTCACAGCTTAGTAGTGTTTTAGAGGACTTCGCAAAGTAATGGGCATTCATGTTCATTCATACTTCGCAGTTAATGTTTTCAAAAAACTCAAGGGGACACGAGGCATAGAGGGCGGATGGAGTGCAGTGCTTCAGAGCGACCATAAAGGTTGAGAGACCTTGAGAATCTGATTAATTCATGTACCTGGAGTTTATGCTGTGATCTCTCAGATTCTAGTTGTTGCGAGAGACGAGTGAGATCTGCGTGTAAACGAGCAGTCCGCTGTTGTGCGCGCGTCACTTCATTGCTCGCCTCGGCAGCCCGCCTCCGCCCGTTCTCGGCCTCTGCTCGTTGCTCATTAAGTTGCTCCCTAACAATATAATATTAAAAAAATAAATAAATACACCCAACAATAACTATTTTTTTATCGGAGCACGGCAAAGTGACTGCACTACACCTGATGGTAAGCGCAGTGCAGTCCAAAAAACCAGCAACCACCGATAAACTTCACCAGAATCATGCCGGCCTGTATAAATGCTGCATGCCGCAGGATGTGCTACGGTAAAAGCACATAAGCTATGAACAGAATATGACACTGATCAGGTTCCTAAACGTGTTATCAGTAACGTTTCATATACCTAATATTTAATGTCCCATTGTAGGGGAGATTGCTGTATATACAAAAATGACTGTACTGTAAAGTTCAGGAAAAAAATATAACTATAAAGTGAATACGAAATTCGATTCGATAAAAAAATCATAAAACTTACTGGGTAGTTGTTAATTTAGTAGTAAGCGTCTCTATCTGGGCTTTCAGTGCAGCTGTTTCTTCTTTAAGTTGTTCCTCCTGACTGTGATCCACTGTTTGGTTCTGACGTAATACTGCTTGTGCTCGTACCTACAACCATGGAGTAACTCAAATTATGAAATTTATTAATATGTGTTATCCTTTGATCAATTTGTAGTTTTAAATATACATACTTTATAACTAGTATATTCAGTTTTAAGATCGGCCAACTCAATGTTTAAAATCCTTAAGTTTTCATTGAGTTCAGCACACTTAAACTCCAGTCTTTTCACTTTATTATTTAATTCTACTTTTTCTTCACTTAAGCTCATGATGACTTTCTCTTTATCACTAAGTACCGTGGTCATTTCCATGTCGGATTCTTCATTCTTTCGCTTTTCATCTTCCAAACCCTGTTCTAATTGAGATATTATACCATTTTTAACAAATATCACATTTTCTTTCTCTCTGCTCTCTTCTATGGCGTGTTGTAATTCTTCTTTTAGAAGTCTACACTGTGTTTCTTCAGTTTTTATTTGTTCCTCAAGTAATTTAATTTGCGTTTTCATTGTAGTAATTGTTGCTTCTTGTGTATCTATTGTTGATTCCATCTGTAAACAGCTATGATTAGGTATCGTGGTGATATGAGGATGAGTTTCATTTTATGTCTTACCTGAATCATCTTCTTTTTGTTCTCTTCCATTTTGGTAGTAAGCTCTTTCATAGACCTTTCATAGTCTTCCATTTCAAGACTAAGCACATTTTTCTTTTTAACATCACGTCGGGCTTTCTCCAAATTATCTTTGGTCACTTTATGAGCTTCCATTTCAAAAGTTAACTGTTGACTTTTACTTGATAACTCGACTATAACATACAAAAAGTTTTAAAATTTTATCTAAACTTACTTAGTCAACTCTAAAAAGAAAAATACCTTTTACTTTCTCCAATTCGCTGCTTTTTTGTTCAGCTGCTTCAAGAGCGGCAGTTAGTTCAACAATTTTCTCTTGTAGTGCTGTTTTGTTCGATTCCTCATTATTGATGCCATCAATAACGTCTTGACTTAGCGAAGCTACGGCATTACTTTCTATAGGTAATTTCTCGTTAAGTAACTTCTCCAGTCTGGCCTTATCATGCTCAGAGTTTTGCAACTGAGTTACAGTTTCATTCAATTTTTTTTTTAGTTTTAATGCGAATATTCTTATCTTACTGTATCTGTAAAAAAAAAGTCATTTCATAACAAAACAAAATCTCATTTAAGAAAAGAGGAATATAATTATAATGAAATTAAAAATATTTTTTTTACTTTTCCTCAAATGTTTCATCCAGATCTCTCATGCGAGCATGTTCTTCTGCTTTTGAAATAGTTGAAGTTGACATGTTATCTTCATTTGGAATTTCACTTGAAGTTGTATTTAGTTGTTTCAATTTCTCTAATTCTGTTTTTAATGAGGCAATTAAATCTTCCTTTTTCTCTAATTCTTTTATAGCATTGTCTCTTTCACCAATTATTTGATTAGAATAATCACTTGATTCACGAGTCTTCTCCTCGGCATTTTTTAATGCATTTTCAAGAATATCTATTTTATTCAATAGATCGGATTTATCTTGAATAACACTGTCTCTATCTTTTTCAAGAGTTTCTACTAGTAATTCCATTTCGGCTACAGCTTTTTGTAGCTTAGATATGGCTTCTCCGCGTTCCTTTAACACTTGATTTATTTCTTTCATTTCGTTCAATAGTTCACTGTTTTCAGTTTTGTAGCTCAAAAGTTTAGACTTTGCGTTTTCATATTCACCAAGAAGAGAATCATATTCTTTTATTTTATTACGCGTTTCCTTAACTTCAGTGAGAAGAGAGGAGTTTTCTTGTTTATAAGCAGCTAATTTTGTTTCTAACTTTACTACATCTGCTTGTAGAGATGCATTAAGATCAGATAGATTATCACACTCATCTTTTGGCTGTTCTAATGAAAGTTTGAGAGTTTCTACTTCTTCTCTTAAAAGATTATTTAGATCTTGCAAATCGTCATATTCTTTTTTAAATCTATCACATTGGTCCTGTAAAGATCTAATTTCACATTTCAAAATATTTACGTCACCTTCTTTTTCAGCTTTATAATTCTTTTCAAGTGATAACTTCTCTTGTTTGAGTGTTTGCAATTGAGAATTCATTGTCTGAATTTCTGTTCTCATTGCCGTCACTTGATCTGCTAATATTTTGTTCCGATTTTCCAAATCTACAACACTATCTCGGGCATTAAGTTTCTCCTTCACCAAAATAGATTTTTCACTCTCCAGTGCCTTGATTTGTAGTAGTAAATTATTATTAGCTTCATTATTGTGAGTTTCTTGCTTCAACGATTCACTCAAATCTTTATTTTCTTTTATAAGCATGTCCATTTCTTTCTGATATTTGTAGTTCTTAGCTGTTAGGTCTTTGATTTTTTGAGTAAACTCAGTAACTTCATCATGTAACTGGTTATGTGTTACCGTAAGTTCAGAAAATTCTTTATTTACTTTTCTGTTATCTTGTATTGCTTTGTCTAATTCATTTTTAATATGTACAATTTCTGATTTTAGCAAGTTGTTTTCATTGCTAATTTCTGACATCTGAGAGGTTATTTTTTCAGATTGATTTTGAGATGCTAATAATTCATTAATCTGCTTATTAGCTAGTTCTAACTTTTCTTTGAGAGAACTGTTTTCATTATTAACCTTATTCAATTGTTCATCCAATACCTTAGAAGCTTTAATTAAATCATTTTGCCATTTAGGTATATTTTCAGAGTACTCTTTTACAGTCTTTGATAAGATAAATCTAGAATTTTTAAGTTGATTAATACATGCTGCACATTTCAAAATTTTGTCTTTATAACTCCTTAATTTGATATTTGCCTTTTCTTTTTTTAACTTTTCTGATTCATACATTTCAGTAATATCTTGTATTTTCTTATCATACTCATGTTTATTTTCTTGTTGTTTTTGAGTCAGAACCTCTAACTCATCCAATTTAGATTTGAGGTTATCAATGGTAGCTTTATAGTCTTCATCTGTAACAAAAGTAGCAGTAATAGGTATATGAAATATAACACTTAAATAGAATTTTAATTTTTTAGTAGCATAAAAAATAAGTATGTTAATAGTTACGTAATAAGTTACATGAGTTTGTGATAATTGATTATTAACTTAAGGCCATGACATATAAAATATAATAAATAAATATAAATTCAAACAAATAAAACACCTTTTCGAACATTTTCCTCTAAGATTTTTAACTGTTCTTGTTGTTGCAACCCAATGCTATTAAACTCGGTAGTTTTTGCTTCAATTTCAGTTAGTTGATGAATAAGTTGTTCATTTTCATCCAGGAGTCTTTTGTTCTGTCTTTTAAGAGAAATAATCTCACTATCAAAGTCTGATAATTTTTGTGCAACATCAGTAAGGTTTTTATCCCTTATAATTATTTCTGCTTTGTACTTTTGAATCTCTTGTTCGTAATTATCACATTTTCTGTTAAGTGTTTTTATTTTACTATGGGCTGAATCCACCTCTGTTATAAAGTTTAGTTTCTGTTCAGTCAAGGAATCTACAAGTTCTTGAAGTGTTTGTATGTTTTCAGTACTAGCTCTTTTCTCAGATTCACATTTCTCCAATTTCAATTTATAACTTTCAACTTCATTCTGCAATTCTGTAAAAGAAGTAAAAACATATATCAACAGCAATTATTATATTGAAACTTAAGATTGCTACGAAAATAATGATTACAACAACAGCCAATTTGATTCATTCATCAGAAATTTTACATAAAATAGCAACTTGCTGTTGCATTTCTCATGGTGAATAAGATATTCAGCAGCCTAAAACCTCTTCTTAATCCTTTAATTACCCATTTCGTCTAAAGAGGGCAATGAATCCATGATGCTTCTGGTATTATTCATATTTATGCGTGATGGAGATCACCATAGTCAGATTCTGTAGTCAAGATGAATGTTCATAGTTTACACAAGATACTTTAATTAAGGTGAACACAAAAACATATTTTTCAGACACAATAAAAAACAAAGTTACTTTTGCGAGTGCTAAACTAAATTATTATGTAACGGAAAATATCCCAAATCTCAAAAACTATACAAACTAGCTTATTGAAACCTATTTATGTTAGAAGTACCTTTTCATTTGTATAAGCTTGAATTTCTTGACTATTTTCTAATGCATAGTCTAAAAGTTAGAGGGGGGATACATTTTACATGACCTGAGACACACATATCCATATGAGCCACCCCAAAAAATATGGTCTCAATTTCACTACACCTTTGTGTAACGATTCATAGAATACACTTAAGATCCAAATATTATCTATATCAAATTCTTTATTATAAATGAAAACTACTATGAATATTTGTACTTACTCAGAAACAAACAATTGCAACACATATTGAGTACAGGTAGTATATAATATACTAGCTGTACTCAATACAAATTGGAGATGATAAGAGTAAACTAAGAGAATTATAAACTGTTCAAATTGAGTAAATCTGCATAACTTTCTCACATTTTATGTATATTATAAAATAGTTAAAATATTATTTCTTTATTCAAGAGATGATTAAAGTCAATCCAGGCTCACCAGATTTAGCATGTTTTGCTTTTTGGGCTAAAGCAAGTAGACCCTTACATTTGCTTGCTAGCTCCTCTCGACTCAATTCATCAAATGGACTTTTCTTAGGAGTCTGGTCCTGATTCTGAAAGATTGTACATCACACTTAAATATTTGAGCATAGTTTATAGCGAACTTCGTCACGTTGCACTTAATGTTGCGCATAAACTCAAAGAAGGTTTGATGCATTTGAAGTCTTCTATAAAGGCTGTGGTTACAGTCGAAAAGTATTTTCTGTTTTATACATATCTTTAATAGATTCAATTTTATATCATTTCCAAATTACAATTGCTATAAAATTGTGTTAAATAATTTGGAAACTACAATAAGGTTGTTTAATTGATAGTATTAAGTATACAGACCGAGGTTTCTGTTGGATTGTCCATGATTCTTGTATTGTGTATTGCATTAGCTTGACCACTATTAAGGCTTTATACGATCAGCTAGAAGGAAAAGAAGAAAATTAACAATGTTTATAATTAATGTTTACGTACTATCAAATGACTAATACTAACCCAAAATACTAAACAGTGTTGCGCCCGAGTTCCTTCACACTTGGTCCATTGCGGTAGCGAAGAAGTAGAAGGTATAAAACATTGATCACTAAATCCAATTTTAAATAGATAGATATTATTTGATATAATTATTGTACGTGAGTCTACGTCATGGGCATGTAACTGCTATACAAATGAATAAACTTAAAATAGGGTCATCTAGTGCCCGTGGCAATACATTTTTATAAAATTGTTGCATACCAATTACTAGATGGCAGCATCGTCACATGATACTTGTTAAATGTAAGTAAATTACATATAAGTTAAGTAAATAAATATATTTGTATTTATAAAATCATGACGAATTAGTATATAAATAAAAAATACTTTGAATAAAAATGTTAGTTGCATGATAATATTATGAAATAAAAGCTTCGAAAGTGGCAACACCACCTGGTTAAAAAAAATGGCAGATTCACATTTGTTCAAAACTTTTTCCGTTGTTTTCGTGCGCGCTAAGTTTTTGTGTTTTCTCGAAGATTTGTGATAAAAACCACGACTTGGACTGTTTATGGACTCTGTGATTACTTCCCCAACGATTTTACCTGGCTTGACTTCTTGGATTCTGTTTTCTAACACTTGCGATATACCTGGCTCAACATCGGACTCGCGTGTTCTTTATTTCTTAAAATGCCTAAGAAAAATGAACTAAAATGTCACTTTGGGTGTACTATAGATGGTAAGTTTGAATGTTTAACATATTTAATATAAAATTATGCTTCCATATTCTAATTTTCTTTTGTATCGCATGGGTTCTTATTATCTGTATGAGATACAAATACATACATAAATAAATACATTTATCTTTCATGAGGCAAGTAAATTCTCCTAGTAGCAGTTTACGGAATTCAGTTTGGATCTCGTTAATATTTCAGGCCCGATACACAGATTTCCGAAGTGGGAGTATCCTCATGAAGAACGATTCAATTCTTGGAAGGCTGTGTTAAAATTAGCAATTCAAGAAAAAGGCAATGAATATATATACAATAATATTCGGCTATGCTACAGACATTTTGAAAATTGTTTTCAATTACCTAGTCACCAACTAACTAGAAATGCAGTGCCAACATTAAATATTTGTGAGTATTTCTTTTATTTCTCTACCTGCTTGTTTTTTTTAGGTAATGATATCTGATATTCAATGACTTCGCCGCTCATAATTCATCACGACAAAGTAATTAGGAATTGTTTTTGTTGATGATATTATTGAACTGCTTCCTTGGTATACTAGAAGTGAGACTGGACTGGGTGGCAATGGGTTTAATTTCCATGCTGGGATTCATTAGAATCCCTAGGTCAGGTGTACTCAGGCTTTTTTTTCAAATGGCAAACATGTCTTAAAAAAGCGGGCCAAAACCTAAAATCATTGACCTAGTTAAGTGTAAAAAATATACTTAATATTTAACATTTAATCAATTAATTTTAATAAAACATTCACATTCAATTAAATAAATAAATAAATAACACCCAACAGTTACACACATAGCCCTGACCCCACAGTAAGATACGAGTCTTGTGTCGTGGGTATGACAGGAACTATGAGAGACTTTCGGTCTCACAACACCCAGACCCCGAAACAAATATTTGTGGATCAGACAAATATTTGCTCGGTGCGGGAATCGAACCCACGGCCTCATGCTTCACAGTCGGCTACTCGCCCACTGTGCCACGGAGGCTGTCAAATTAATTTATCTTTATAGTGTTCACACACAACTCTAGGGTAATAGGCATTTTTTTTATTATTAAGATTTTTGAGATCAAGCTATTTGAAAACAAAGACAAATAAGTAGAGATAAAACAAATATCAGTGCAGTTGGATATCAGATACTGGATATCTGGCCAACCTTGAAGCTAAATAGAATTTGCTGATTGGTATGTTGTAAAGAATAAATGAACTTAGATGTTAAATAAATGATTTTGCATCTTACAGCTTTACCAGAACAAGCTGTATTGAATAATGCTACAACATCTGGAACCAATGTCTTTGCCCCCATTATGGACCAGCCAGAAGTCAATAGTTTATCTAAAGAAGAGAATGTTGTAGTTCCCCATGTTTCAAGTCTTTCTGCGGTGCCTCAAAATACTACAAATGGTATGTTATTATTTATGAATTATAATTCATATATGATATTAAATTTGTAACTTTTTAATAATATTACTAGCTGTCCTTCGCGGTTTCACCTGCATGTTATTGCCCTGTTCCCATGGGTTATAGTGTTATATACATATAAACCTTCCTCATGAATCACTCTATTGCTGAAAACTGCATTAAAATCCGTTGAATAGTTTAAAAGATCTCAGCGGTAACAACTTAATTTTATACTATGTAAAGATGCTTGTAATAATAATCTTTTTATAGTAGGACTGGGAAGAGAGAACATTTCTGCCCTTCTATTCTGTAATATAATTTGTACCTAAAGTTATTTAGTAATATGATTATAAATCTCTGGTTTGATTTGTATTTATAAAAAAATCTCTAGAATACCCCCAAGAATATGTGCACAAAGATTTCCTGATGATTGGTTAAGTAGTTTTCGTGTGAAAGCGTAACAAACAAACTTACATTCACATTTATAATATTGTTTACAATTAAATACACTTAATCAACATCACATATATTTGGATAAGGATTAATATTATGTTGATAAAACTCTTTGGCAAATAATTGGCAATAATGCATTAATTCCGACCAAATTTGATTACCATTGAAAAGGTAGTGAGTCAATCTTAAAAGATAGACATAATATACTGTTGCAGAATTTTTTTTAGATCATTTAAAGAGGAATAATTCTTTCATACATATTTTTTGAACCATGCTTATTATAGCTTGAACCGTGAACGCAGCGCACGCAACGAAAGCCTTCAAATATGAATAATTTTCCCCGTTTTTACAACATTTTTCACTGAAGCCTTGCTCCTAATGGTCGTAGCTAATGTTATATAGCCTAAAAAACCTTCCTCGATAAATGGACTATCCAACATGAAAAGATTTTTTCAATTCAAACCAGTAGTTCCTGAGATAAGCGTGTCCAAACAAACAAATAAACTCTTCAGGTTTATAATAATAGTATAGATGATTCAATACTTTTCATAATGTAAAATTATAATCATTTTCAGATATCAAAACATATCGAGAAGTTAAAGGCAGTAGATTTTTAGAAGCCACATCATACACACACAAGCATATTAAATCAAGAGGTAAGTGTAGTGTTTTGTTTTCAGTTTCATTATATCACTGTATTACAATCAGTGATGACCAAAAGTTAATTTGATTAATGATCAAAAATCACAATCAAAATGTTTGATTAATATTAGTTAGGCATAATAAAATTAAAAGTTTGTGTGCATGTTTGTTACTTCTTCACGCTCAAACAGCTGCACCAATTTCGTTGAAATTTAGTATGGAGGTAACTAACACCCTGGATTAACACACAGGCTACTTTTTAATAAAAAGTTTTTATCTTGCAAAATATATAGAGGGACTTTTACCCTTAAACCATTTTCACGCGGGCGAAGCTGCTGGTATAGGCTAATCTACAATATCATATTATAAAGAGAAAATATTTGTATTTTTGTACGTAACAAATAAAACTATTAGACCTATTAGAAAAATTCTTTCACCATTAGAATCCTACGTTATCCCTGATGAACATAGGCTATTTTTTATCCCGGAAAAAGTAGATCATGCGGGCAGAGCCGCGAGGAAAAGCTAATAATAAATAAATCCAAAATGGCGGCCCCTTTTCTCAATTCTAACATTATTAGACCTGGCATTTAGGTATAAAGCCAGGAATCGATTCTGAAGCTAATTGGCCTTAAAACAAAGAAATTCAAAATGGCGGGTACATTTATTAATTTTAACATTGTTAATATTATTTTAGTGACCATTGATCAAAATAAATAAATAATAGCAAAATTCATACCAGAATATTTTACGTGAAACATTTGAGCAATTTTCAATGCATGCATATTTTTTTAATCATGATTATTAATTGATAAACAATCATTGATTTGTACCAACACTGATTACAATACATATAACGTGAATTTGTTTTATAATGTATACTTTAATTTCAGATTCTGTAAGGGAAATCAGTTTGCTTAAAGAAAAAATTTTAAAACTAAGAAACAAATGTAAAACGCAAACCATGAAGATCCGAATGGCAGAAAAAATTTCTAAAACAAAAGTATTTTTAGAAACTATAGAAAGACTGCCTGAACCTATAAAGATTTTTACAAATCTACAACTTAAACATACAAAGAAGCCAAAGGGGCGAAAATATTCACTTAAAGAGAAAATACTTTCCTTAACCATTTTAAAGCAGAGCCCTAAGGCTTATAATTTGCTTAGAAAACTTTTTATTCTGCCATCAAAAAGAACACTTCAAAAACTTTTAAGTTGTGTAGTTTTGAAGCCAGGCATTAATAACCACATAATCAATAATTTAAAAAAATCAGCAGCAAAGCTTCCAGAAGAAAAAAAGCTTTGCAGCCTCATTTTTGATGAGGTGGCTTTAGCACCAGGTGTATATTATAATAATGTCCTCAAAGAAATTATTGGTTTTGAAGACTATGGATATGTAAGGACTCCTAAAATAGCGGACCATGCATTGGTGTTAATGATTAAAAGTATTAAAGGAAAGTATAAAGAACCAATTTCGTTTACATTTTGTCAAGGTGCGACAAAAAAAGAACATCTTAAAGTTATTTTAAAAGAAGCCATTAGAGCAGTTACCACTACTGGTTTAAAAATTATTTGTACGGTCTGTGATCAATCCTCAACAAATATGAGCACTATAAAAAATCTGCATGAAGAAACCGTAAAAGATTATATAAAAAGAGGTGAGGAATATAGGAGCCATGGCTTTGAAATTGATGGCAATAGGATATTTCCGCTATTTGACCCACCACACCTGCTAAAAGGAATGAGAAATAACTTACTATCTAAGAATCTTAGATATATTGAAAATGGCATTGTAAAGACAGCTAAATGGGAGCACATCCATATGTTTATGGAGAAGGATGTAGAAAAAGACGAACTCCGTCTAGTTAATAAATTAACCGAGTCACACATCATTAAGGACAAAATACCTAAAATGAAGGTGAAATATGCTGCGCAGGTATTTAGTCAAAGATTATCAGCAGCCATAAAGTTTTGCGCAAGTTGGTATCTACTTAATTTATAACTTTTTATGTTAAAAATAGTGTCTAATTAGTCGCTCGGATCATATAACCTTACACAATATAATTGTAATAAAAATAATATAGTTACACTTATAATAATATATTTATACTTAGTTCAATTTCTTTAACAACTTGGATATAATATTCTTAATATAATATTTATAATATTCTTGAAATGGAACAATACTAAAAAAGAAACCTTATGAAACCCTTATTATCTAGATAAATATTTACAGAGATGGAAAACTAATTAACAAAGTGAAGTTTTGATCATGATTGGTTATATAAATGGTTACATTCTATAGCCACTTTGTCTATTTCTGCCGCCAAGCAACAGTGTGTAAGCACTGTTGTGTTTTGGTTTGAAGGACATGGAAACCAGTGAAATTACTGGGCATTATGAGACCTAACATCTTATGTCTCGGAGTGATGAGCACAATTCAGTGCCAAGCAGTGCTTTGTAATTCAAAGTTCTGTGCGGTTTTGCATCTGTTTATGGGCAGGCGTGGCGCTTACCGTCAGGCGAGCGCCTTGATTGTCTCGTCATTCAATAAATAATAATAATAACAAATTTTATTTCTTTTTCCCCAGGACATGACATTCTTCCGAAAGAATGTCATGATACTGCAGATTTGCTGTGCATGGTGGACAAGTTATTTGATTCCTTTAATGGACACTCTTATAAGGAGCATCAAAAGAAATTTAGGAGCTGTTTGAAAAATGGTTCCCCTCATTTTAAGCTATGGGACCAACTTTTACCGGTACTGCGTTCCATGGGATATGAAACAAAAAAAAAAGATGGTTCTATAATATACCGAAAAGTGCCATCAATAAAAAATTGGATCCATAATATCCAGGTTTATAAGGAATTATGGCCCTATTTAAAGTCAAATTTTCATGTAACAAGCATTTTAACTCGTAATTTAAACCAAGATCCTCTGGAAAACTTTTTTTGTAAAATTCGAAGTAATGGTGTAAGAAATACAAACCCAACTTGTGGACATTTTGTAAATGCGTATAAAACCTTAGTTATAAATAATTTTGCAACCCCACATTCTGTAAACGCCAACTGTGAAGATGATAATGGTACAATGTTACAATCAATAGAGACTTTTCTAAAAGAAGATGCTTGCACATTACAAAACAGGGTTCATGAAGGAATGGATATAAATAATTTATTGCAAGAATTGGAGACTCCAGCCGAGCCTGCTCAAGAAAGAGAAGATTTTTTAAATAACGAATCGAAAAAATATGTAGCAGGCTCGGTATTAAAAAAAGCAAGGACAAAGATTTTTAAAAGCTGTCCTGTATGCACCAAAGATCTTATAAAAAATGAAGGAGATGAGACATCATATATTTATCAAAGAGACTACACAAAAAAAGCTCTCACTTACCCATCCAGTGAATTCACAAAATTAATGAAAAGTATATTTGAAGTTATTTCTAGGTGCATACAGGAATCACCAGAGTCTCCAAACTTGGAAGATATAATTAAATTTAATATTGATATTCTATGTGATTTCCAAATCATGACCTGTCAAGTGCATGTATCTGTACTTAGAAAATTTATAATTTCTTTAGCTGTTAATATAGCACTACACAGTTGGTGTGCTGGGGTTACAAAAATACTGAAAGGAAAATTGTGCAAATTTAATAAAAATGATAAAGTTAAGGCAGATGCCTATAATTACTACAAAAGTCATTATAAAAATAAAAATAAGTAATTGTGCATACATACATACTTGTTTTATTTAATAATTAATCTGTTTTTAAATCCAGATCGATTTGTAAATTGTTGAACTATGATATTAAATTGGTCTGATTAAAAACGGATTAATGAATTTACCTTAATATAAAACACACATTTAAACGTTTACTACCCGAAATAAATGTGCACTTAAACGCCATCTACCGGAGGTCCGAAGCCCTAACGTAGAACCGCGGTACTAACGCCAGCTATAGGCCGTGGTAATGAAACATAAAAAAGATCTTTATGTTGCTTATCTATGTTATATATAGTGTATTATCTATGGTCTACGTTGCTTCAATTCATTACCGTCAGTTCTCTAAGTAGTCTGTATTCATTACATGCATTCATCATTCATGTCCTCACAGACTACTAAAGATGATGTCCTATCTGTCATGATTGATTCAGTCATTTGACCCGAATCGTGTAAAAGTATTTTGTTGCAAGCATTCGTTTTGAATGCTCCGGATGCCTATGATTGGTTGTTGTATGGATCGCCGATCCATAGATCGTACTGACGATAGATTGAGCCACACGATACATATAAATGGATAATGTTCAATCAATGATTGATTGAAACAATTTCAACTAAGGGTATTGAAAAAATATGTTATAAACAACAAGGTGTCATTCACGTATTTTATTTTATGGAAATGGAAAAGGCCGTCTGGGTTGATACCACCGCTTTGTCTATTTCTGCCGCCAAGCAACAGTGTGTTGTGTTTCAATTTGAAGGACATTGAAGCCAGTGAAATT
The DNA here is from genome assembly GCA_949126905.1 of Amorpha juglandis. Classification (NCBI taxonomy): domain Eukaryota; kingdom Metazoa; phylum Arthropoda; class Insecta; order Lepidoptera; family Sphingidae; genus Amorpha; species Amorpha juglandis. The sequence continues at coordinate 7,531,525 of OX421368.1, forward strand.
ACTGGGCATTATGAGACTTCACATCTTAAGTCTCGGGGTGACGAACGCAATTCAGTGCCACACAGTGCTGTTGTAATTCAAAATTCTGTGTAGTATTGCTTATTTATTTGGCAGGCGCGCAGACGTGGCAGTTACCATTAGGCGAGCGTTTTTTCGTCTCGTCATTTAATCAAATAAATAAAATTACCTTTAAAGTATCCTAATACTCCTGATGCTCTATATTTATCTCATTCCCTTGTAGGCTATTTTTCTGAAGTTTCACTTCTGCCGTGTGTAAATTGAACACACACACACTTTTTTTATTAATAAAAATGTTAAATCACTTTAATTTACTAATGGAAATAATAAGAACGTGCAGTATCGATTCTGCAATATCTGTATAGCATTTCCACAATGCACATCACTAAATCATAGTGTAATGGCGGCTCTAGTCATCATCGCTATCGTTTCATGTGTGTGAATGACTAAATTAATAATTCCATTAAAATATGTTTTTAAGTGTTGTGACTCAATGAAATGTAAAACAAGTTTATACAGTATAATTTTATAATAATCTGGATTCCATACTTGATCAGGTAATAGTCAAAAATATCAAAAAAATCAAAGCTGTATCATTTTGTCGCATTTGCAAATCTTAGCGGGGCGCGTCCATGAGTAATATTGTGGTTTACTTTTATGTTTTATTGTAATCAGCCTGTCAGACTTTATGGTGAGGTGCTGTTGTTGTTATTTTAATGAAGAAAGTGAACCTTGCGATGTGAATAATGAAGCGACAATCGACTGTGTTTGAAAACGTTGAAACTTCTGTAGATTTGCCAGTATTTGCATCCTAAGAGAGTGGAAAGTGATAGTTAAGCGGCACGTCTCGGTTCGTAAAGCTTATTGTGTTAACAGGGGGCGTGTAAGGATTGAAAATGTCTAGTGATGAAGACAAACCACCGGCGCCGCCGGTGCGACTCACAAGCAACCGTGCTACCGACCGCGGCGACTCGGTTGCCTCCGTCGACATGAGGCCTCTTCCTAAAGGTAACAATACCCATTTGGACGTTAACCAATCCCATAAAATGTGCATGAATTGTCCCTTGCATGAATCAACCATTATAATTTATCATAACAATAGAGTAGTTGAATTTATAATCACTGTATAAAAGTGTATCTGTATAATAATCTTACAGAACCTGATGATGGTGGTGATAGGAAAAAGAAAACTTTAAAGGCTAAAATAAAAGGATCCAAAAGCACTGCACACAATGACAACAAACCAAATATCAGCTATCCAACTAACTTTGAACATACTGTACATGTGGGTTTTGATGCTGTGACAGGGGAATTCACCGTAAGTAATATTACTTTATGTTTATTTATTAGACTTTGTATTTAGTAGCAACTAATATATGTTGGATTTAATGCAGGTGTCTTTGTAACACAACACTCCGTTACCACACATAAGTGCTAATCCTGATATTTAGTACATACTTAATAATGCAGACTTGTTTTTTTATGAAACATGAATATAGATATAAACTGCATAACAAAAAATTGTGCTGATTGCCCCATTACATACAAGCCAATGTGTCAAATTGCACTTCCCAATATATTAAGATATATTTGTCATTAATAAGTCTACAAATTAATGCACTATATGATAATATGTGTATATGACCTTATATTAAAGCTGTATGACTCATCTTAGAGTGAAGTTTGAAATACAAATGTTTCTTTTATAAAGTCATATGAACTACATTTTGGTTACATTGGAGATAAATAAGTTTCACTGCCTTTACACATTGCCTCATAGCTTTGGTGCTTTGCTTATTTAAAAACAAAAAACGGATTGTTCAAATATTTTATTTTTTATTATGTTCCTTTATATATACACAAATAATTTATATTAAATATACACCCCTGGAAGTATGGTATTTAACAATTGTTAATTTATTAAAGTAATTAGATTATTTAAAATTACTCAAAATGTAGTTAAAAGTTTGTACTAGTATTATACAAAATTAAATTTTAAATATAATATTTAGTTATATGAGCATAATGGATGCATGTCGCTCATCTAGCAGTTGTATTTGAATATGATAAAAAGAACCATATACTGAATGTATAGTTCCATATAGAGCATCATGTGAGTCAACATGGTGTGTGTTTAGAATTAGCAGAGTATTTTATCGTATTACAATAAAACAAAATGTACCATAATAGTGAGTACTTAAACCATGTAATTGAGTTCCATGTATGACCGCTTTTGTTTCAAGCTGCCTATGACAGTAAGTAACCGCTTATATTATCAAATTGGTATATGCATTGTAAAATAAGGAATACTACTTACCATTCAACTATTGATGATATTATAGAGAACTCTTATTTTACTCCTCTGCTAATTGCTCTATATTTTTATTTAGTTTTATTTAACATCATCAGTATTCTTTTTATGCGATGCAATATGTTTAGCATGCATATTTTGTTTGTATTTTATGTACTATTTATTTAGTAACGAAGCTACTAACATAATATAGTTATGTTTTTGTGATTAGGAGGATTAGCACCATTTTATATCTTGTATTGTATGTTTAATATTTGTTGCAGTGAAATGTTTATTTAACAACCACTTTTTTAATATGATGTGCAGAGAAAATAAAGAGAAAATGTAGCAAAAAAAAATTTACAACAAATATCATTCAAATGAAAGGGACAGCATTATACATACAAATGTTTTTTTGCACATAGAATATAAATAGGACAACAATCTTTTATTCTGTATTTGTTACAATATCACTCACTGCATGTTTCATCTACAGAAACTTTATATTAACCCGGTGTCAGTTTAGTAGAAAATTAATATGACTGTATGGTGTCAAGACAACCCATGAACCATATCTCATTTCTATAGTTTCAAGGAAATTTACAGATGTATACAATGCAGTATTTATTTGTCTAGTATTTTTTTTATTATTTTAACCAATAAATTACGTTGCCTGAAATCTATTATTGAAAGAAGTATATAAATTAAGTAAAAAATAAATAAGTTGAAAGCCATTTAAATCTGCTTGAAGAGGTAGTTGTCGAATGACAGAAAAAGGATGCACAAAATGGCACATTACATATTTTCAATAACAGTGAATTTTAGCAAGTGGATCCTTCGGAGGTTGTCCAGTTAATTATATTATTCTTTTGTGCACCTCTCTAGGCAAATATAATGTCTTTGCGAATTTTGTTTTTATTATTGTTAGTATTATTAGTTATTTAGTAATCACCAAGAAGGGCAAGACCTAAATTTTTATGTTGTCATCACAGTCAAATGCATCTTGTACGGGTGTCACTCTGTTTACTATACTTGCTAATGTGGTTTTCTCCCTTGGTTTTTTCTGAGTCACTTTTCTTCAATATTGATAATATGTGCAACTTGTTCAAGTTCTTCTTGGTTCATTTAAAAAGCTTAACTTACTTTTCAGTAATTAAATTAATGTAATGTGCGTATGTATACAATAAACCTAATGACCAAATAGGTAAATAAATAAATGTAATTGGACCAAAAGGGTTTTATCGAATCTATGGTTCTCGTATGACCGCGCTTAAATCCCTGCGCAGGCGCATACCGACAGAGCAGACATAAGAAACTAAAGAGGCGGGGTTAAAATTACAGATACTGAGATGCATGGTAATGTTACACTATTACTTAAAATAATACCTGCGTTTGAAAAAGTCACAGATCATTATGACCCAACTCGTCTGACACCGGGTTAAATAGCTTCATATGCATCTTAGCATATGCGGTACAAATGGTGCTAAAATGTTCATTATTATGTTGATCACAATAATTATATTTATATTGAATATTATTTGTTTGACAGGGTATGCCGGAAGCATGGGCCAGGTTACTTATGGCCGCCAACATCAGCAAACAAGAACAAAAGAACAATCCTCAAGCTGTGTTAGACGTTCTGAAGTGGTACGATGCATCTGCAACCCAACCGCCCCCATCGAAATATATGACATCTGCCCAGATGCACACAACACATTCAGGTATTACATCATTACAAATCTGTTATTCTCAGTACATCATTACAAATTTGTTATTCTCAGTACATCATTACAAATTTGTTATTCTCAAATATAACACTGTTGACGAAATTAACTACAAACTCAAGAAAACAAAAAGAAGGGCAGTCTGTCAAGGGTCATTTGAAAAAATCTTTATTTTTTTTTGTTTTAAGTAAGGAGAAATGTGTTTCATATGAATCATATTACAATGGTTTTTACTCCACCTAACTCAGTATTCCATAACTATATCATTCTTAATTTTCTTAATCGTCTAAGGCCGGCTGGAAGAAATCTCTTAATAGAAAAAAGTACAGCTTTGTACATGTATAGTTACCATACTGTTATTTGTTATGTACATTATAGAATAAATGAGTATTAGTACTACAAAATCTATTGAAGTTAATAAGCTTAGCCAACTAAAACTTTAGTGGATTCTATAGATAATTTGAGATGTGGATAATAATATACAGGGTTATTTTTAAAACACCAGCAACCTCGCAGGGGTAGATTCCTAAGGTTATAAGCTACTACTTTTGTTCTACGACTTTTGATAATTTGTTAGATTTTATTTTCATACAAAAATAAGTATTCATTTAATTTCCGTCTTGAATGTTACAACGCGCATCGCAGATTACGTAAACAAACACGCGAAGCGTGGGGAACCGGGATAGCGCCTTTGACCTTGATCGCGCGAGCAGCCGTCTTTGATGTCGCGCACGCAAGCCGCGCCGCGCCGCAGTCTACGAAGAAAAACACTACACAACAAAAACTTGTAAAATCATTTTTTTTTAAATATATTGAGTTATATGCAAACTCGTAGAACAAAAGTTGTTGCGTATGGGGTCAGCTATCTGGTCCTGCGAGGTTGCTGGTATTTTAAAATTAACCCTGTATACATAATAAATATAGATGTTATAGATTTTAGAGATTCATTAGGTGGTTGGCTCTTTATATTTGAGAGGCAGTCTATGTTGGTAGTACATTGAAGGACATTGAAATTACTGGGCATTGTGAGATTTCACAGCTTATCCATTATTTTAGGACCAACAAATGCAAAGCATTTTATATTGATTTGTATTAAATTAATTAAAATTGTGAATAGGTTCGTCAGTATCGCGGGTGTCGTCTAGTAGTCCATCATCATCGACACCTACAGACACGGAGCATCCGGAGCCGCCTCCGCCGCCACCTTCACGGCCTGACCGCACCAAAAGTATTGTACGTATAATCATCATCATCATCATCAGCCACAAGACGTCCACTGCTGAACATAGGCCTCTCCCAAAGATTTCCAGACCGACCTGTTGGAAGCGGCCTGCATCCAGCGACTTCCTGCGATCTTTATCAGGTCGTCTGATAAAGATCTGTACGTATAATAAATATGTCTAATTATTATATTTAGTTATTATTCATTGTCTGCTCATTAATATTAAACACATCTTCGTTTAAGCACGTCAGTTTAGCTTCTAAGTATATCACAATATTTTGCAGTATACAAAGCCGATAGAAGAAGAAGAACCTCCACCGCCTAGGCCGACGCCCGCGCCGGCTTCACCACCGCACGTGCCACACCCTGCCCTCACCACGCATTCTGTAAGCAAACTCCAAATAGGAGTTTTGGCGGGAATTCTGACAGTGCAGTTCATTGCTTATTTTAATTTATTTCATAAACTAGTTTAGAGTTGTGTTTGTTGTATAAAAGTGGTGTGGATTTGTTCAATAAACATTGACGGTGATGAACAGTATATGGAAACATTGAAATAAGTGAATTAAGAATCGTACTGAAAGGAGTTAACACCAAAACTCCGACAAGACCTTGAAATCGACCGCACCCGTGTTTCATCGTTCTTGTAAAAATACTTGAGAATAAATTATACTTGACACTGGCTAAATGCATAATACTGCGAAAGCCATAAATAAAAAAAGAAAGAAAGAAACTCCAAATAGTTTTTTTTCCTCAACTGTTACCATTACTGTAAAGTAGATGAAATACTTGCAAGGTACACTGATGGTTTTGTTCACGGTGACTAGTTTTGATCTACTTTCACATCAAACAGTCAAGTGCTAGAACTTGTATGGCGATTGTCATTGGGCCACACATCAGGCTCTTCGGTATTTAAAGCCGTCATTTTTGTTAGATATACGAGCGTGTTGTATCAGTAGGCTCTATCAAAAGCTGTCATCAGTCGACAGGTCATTAGAGTAGTATACCTAATGGTATAAAAGCTCAAGATGTCAGTTCCATAAGAATACATTTTATTAAGTCAATAAGATAAGAGCTATCAATTCAAAACTTAAAAATCTTTATTCATCATGTAGGCTAAGAAAGCGCTTATGACAGGTCAAGTTCAGAACATTTGTCATTAATAAGACTAACTTAAGATTAGGGGAACTTTGGAAAAACCGCCACGCTATAGGCTGGCAGGAAAAGGCACACCAAAGCATTGGAAGAGCGAGGAGATCGTTAAATGTAGGGAGTCCTTAATTAGTTTTTTTTTTCTGGCTCGGCAAAGTGACTACTTTACACCTGATGGTAAGTGTAGCGCAATCCAAGAATAGTGTCGACCAACGATGAACAATGTATCCATCGTAGATCGGCAAGATTATGCCGGTCTGTCAAAGGGCCAAGGGGGAGGGGAAGGAAAAAGGGATGGGAAAAGGGTTAGGATCAGGGGGCAAGCCCCCTGGGGAGATCCGGATATACACTGGCTGACCCTGGAACGCGACCCACACGAGGTGGGCCACTATGGCAGGTTTTAGCACCAGTGTACGGTGGTCGCTATCCGGTCGGATACAAGTATCCTCCCACCAGCAGTTTGTTGATGTGCAGGTGTGCAGAGCAGAAGCAGCGGTGGGCGCGTTGGATCGCAACAAGAACCCCGCCGCGGCCGCCGCGCCGCTCGCGCCGCCCGCCGCGCCCCTCGCCGCGCCCCTCACCACCCCCGCCGCCGCCAACACCGACACCGGGTGAGTAGCGTAGTACTCACGGCTCCTCACACAGAACAGATTGAGAGGACGGTCGATGTCTTACTGTCATCTCGTATACCGCCCGCCGCGCCCCTCACCGCCACACCCGCCGCCAACACCGACACCGGGTGAGTAGCGTAGTACTCACGGCTCCTCACACAGAACAGATTGAGAGGACGGTCGATGTCTTACTGTCATCTCGTATACCGCCCGCCGCGCCCCTCACCGCCCCCGCCGCCGCCAACACGGACACCGGGTGAGTAGCGTAGTACTCACGGCTCCTCACACAGAACAGATTGAGAGGACGGTCGATGTCTTACTGTCATCTCGTATACCGCCCGCCGCGCCCCTCACCGCCACACCCGCCGCCAACACGGACACCGGGTGAGTAGCGTAGTACTCACGGCTCCTCACACAGAACAGATTGAGAGGACGGTCGATGTCTTACTGTCATCTCGTATACCGCCCGCCGCGCCCCTCACCGCCCCCGCCGCCGCCAACACGGACACCGGGTGAGTAGCGTAGTACTCACGGCTCCTCACACAGAACAGATTGAGAGGACGGTCGATGTCTTACTGTCATCTCGTATACCGCCCGCCGCGCCCCTCACCGCCACACCCGCCGCCAACACCGACACCGGGTGAGTAGCGTAGTACTCACGGCTCCTCACACAGAACAGATTGAGAGGACGGTCGATGTCTTACTGTCATCTCGTATACCGCCCGCCGCGCCCCTCACCGCCCCCGCCGCCGCCAACACCGACACCGGGTGAGTAGCGTAGTACTCACGGCTCCTCACACAGAACAGATTGAGAGGACGGTCGATGTCTTACTGTCATCTCGTATACCGCCCGCCGCGCCCCTCACCGCCCCCGCCGCCGCCAACACGGACACCGGGTGAGTAGCGTAGTACTCACGGCTCCTCACACAGAACAGATTGAGAGGACGGTCGATGTCTTACTGTCATCTCGTATACCGCCCGCCGCGCCCCTCACCGCCACACCCGCCGCCAACACCGACACCGGGTGAGTAGCGTAGTACTCACGGCTCCTCACACAGAACAGATTGAGAGGACGGTCGATGTCTTACTGTCATCTCGTATACCGCCCGCCGCGCCCCTCACCGCCCCCGCCGCCGCCAACACCGACACCGGGTGAGTAGCGTAGTACTCACGGCTCCTCACACAGAACAGATTGAGAGGACGGTCGATGTCTTACTGTCATCTCGTATACCGCCCGCCGCGCCCCTCACCGCCCCCGCCGCCGCCAACACCGACACCGGGTGAGTAGCGTAGTACTCACGGCTCCTCACACAGAACAGATTGAGAGGACGGTCGATGTCTTACTGTCATCTCGTATACCGCCCGCCGCGCCCCTCACCGCCCCCGCCGCCGCCAACACCGACACCGGGTGAGTAGCGTAGTACTCACGGCTCCTCACACAGAACAGATTGAGAGGACGGTCGATGTCTTACTGTCATCTCGTATACCGCCCGCCGCGCCCCTCACCGCCACACCCGCCGCCAACACCGACACCGGGTGAGTAGCGTAGTACTCACGGCTCCTCACACAGAACAGATTGAGAGGACGGTCGATGTCTTACTGTCATCTCGTATACCGCCCGCCGCGCCCCTCACCGCCCCCGCCGCCGCCAACACGGACACCGGGTGAGTAGCGTAGTACTCACGGCTCCTCACACAGAACAGATTGAGAGGACGGTCGATGTCTTACTGTCATCTCGTATACCGCCCGCCGCGCCCCTCACCGCCACACCCGCCGCCAACACCGACACCGGGTGAGTAGCGTAGTACTCACGGCTCCTCACACAGAACAGATTGAGAGGACGGTCGATGTCTTACTGTCATCTCGTATACCGCCCGCCGCGCCCCTCACCGCCACACCCGCCGCCAACACCGACACCGGGTGAGTAGCGTAGTACTCACGGCTCCTCACACAGAACAGATTGAGAGGACGGTCGATGTCTTACTGTCATCTCGTATACCGCCCGCCGCGCCCCTCACCGCCACACCCGCCGCCAACACCGACACCGGGTGAGTAGCGTAGTACTCACGGCTCCTCACACAGAACAGATTGAGAGGACGGTCGATGTCTTACTGTCATCTCGTATACCGCCCGCCGCGCCCCTCACCGCGCCCCTCACCACCCCCGCCGCCGCCAACACCGACACCGGGTGAGTAGCGTAGTACTCACGGCTCCTCACACAGAACAGATTGAGAGGACGGTCGATGTCTTACTGTCATCTCGTATACCGCCCGCCGCGCCCCTCACCGCCCCCGCCGCCGCCAACACCGACACCGGGTGAGTAGCGTAGTACTCACGGCTCCTCACACAGAACAGATTGAGAGGACGGTCGATGTCTTACTGTCATCTCGTATACCGCCCGCCGCGCCCCTCACCGCCCCCGCCGCCGCCAACACCGACACCGGGTGAGTAGCGTAGTACTCACGGCTCCTCAAACAGATTGAGAGGACGGTCGATGTCTTACTGTCATCTCGTATACCGCACGCCGCGCCCCTCACCACCCCCGCCGCCGCCAACACCGACACCGGGTGAGTAGCGTAGTACTCACGGCTCCTCAAACAGATTGAGAGGACGGTCGATGTCTTACTGTCATCTCGTATACCGCACGCCGCGCCCCTCACCACCCCCGCCGCCGCCAACACCGACACCGGGTGAGTAGCGTAGTACTCACGGCTCCTCAAACAGATTGAGAGAACGGTCGATGTCTTACCGTCATCTCGTATACGTATCTCGCTAGAGTTCCCAATTCCACATCTATATTTTATTGATTTTCTTCAGATCGACGATGTATCGATATTTTGCACGATCTAAAATCGATATTAAAACATCGTTTAATATCAATTAATCGATTAACATTACTATTCCTTACCCATGGTAAAAAAAAACCGCTCGACAGATTCTATCGGCTTAAAGTAGCGGCTTGCTGCTGCGTTCCATATGGTGAGTGAGATATCCGGAAGCCCAAATCCCCTTCCCTTCCCACCTAATTATCCCTTTCCTTTAAGGTCGGCAACGCGCCCATGATTCTTCTGGTGGTGGGCGTACATGGGCGGTGGAGATCACTTACCATCAGATGACCCACTTGCTCGTTTGCCGGCCTAGGCTATAAAAAAAAATACGTCAATAGTTAGGTTCTTAAAAACGCACTTTTTGAACTCTCCGATGAAATAAAACTGATTTGAGGGGTCACCAGTATATCCCGTAAGCAGCGCTCCCTGTAGAGGGGAGAGTAGTCTCCAGTTAATTATTATGAAAAAAGAAATTGATTCTCTATTTCTGACATTTCTGTATTTTTCTATTTTATGTAGAAGATCGACGGGACAGCAACAAAGAAAAAAGAAAATGACTGATGAAGAAATTTTAGAAAAATTAAGAACAATTGTTAGTGTTGGCGATCCTAATAGAAAGTATACAAAAATGGAAAAAATAGGACAGGGGTAAGTTCATTTTTTTTTCCAATATTGTCCTTTAGTTATAATAAGAAACTAAAAAACTTAAATGTGTTCCTTTCTTTTTCTAAAATTATTTTTGTTTATATTAGTGCATCGGGCACGGTGTATACCGCAATAGAGACGTCGACGGGCATGGAGGTGGCCATCAAACAGATGAACCTCAGCCAGCAGCCAAAGAAGGAACTCATTATAAACGAGATCCTCGTGATGCGGGAGAACAAACATAATAACGTCGTCAACTATCTCGACAGTTATCTTGTTAACGAGGTCAGTAAATAGACTAGCACTTGCGGGCAGATGTAATCTTGCTATATTTACACTGGATAATCCAAAATGTACCTTAATGAAGATGCTTATAATTATATTTTATATTATCTTCTATTACTGCAAAATTTCAGTTAACATCCTTGTCTTGGCAATCTATTCCAATTTTATTATAATTTCAAGTACCTTTCTTCCTAGTATAAGTTCCACATATTTTTTAAATTGTCGTCTGGGTCTTTTTAGCGACGTGATGCCCACATTGAAATACTTGCGACGTCTATTTGGATTTATGTTTGTGAATGCGACCACCGCTCATCCGCTCACATTATAGGAACTATGGGTTGTGATGGAGTACTTGGCGGGTGGATCGCTGACCGACGTGGTGACGGAGACGTGCATGGACGAGGGACAGATAGCGGCGGTGTGTCGCGAGGTGCTCCAAGCGTTGCACTTCCTGCACACCAACCACGTCATACACAGGGACATCAAGTCTGACAACATACTGCTCGGCCTCGATGGACAGGTTAAACTCAGTAAGTGATATGTTTCCGGATATATATTGTTTTTAAAAACGTGTGCGTCTCGGGACGCTCGACAGAAGTGATAACTTAAACTAATATGGGTTAAAGTGAGAGAGGAGGAGCCTGCCTACTGGTGTCGTGCGTGAGAGAAGGGGAAGCCAGACAGAGTGGCGCCGTAACGCGTTACGTTACGAAGCGGTTTATCCTCCATTAAGAAGTTATCATTCATTGCATTGCTCTACACTGCACTGCATTGCATTGCACTGCACTCCAGTCCAGTCCGGACAAAGTACACCCTATCGTACACAAAAATGACAATTGATATTACATAACTGTGGGTTACAGTGAGAGAGGAGGAGCCTGCCTACTTTTGCGTTACATTAAGCGTTAGGCATCTAATTCTAAACCTATGTCTAAACTCTCTTATTACAGCATAAATAAAAAATTACGAAACACTCAATTGAATCGATTTTAAATTGTTTCGATCAAGCAGCATATACAGGGTCTATTATCATACTAGCTTTTGCTCTCGGCTCCGTCCGAAGGAAGTTTTTCCTATCATGTTATATCATAAAAAGTAGCTAATACCATTCCGGTTCATAAACTATGCAGTCATATTGATCCGTTGCTCTATCACTGTGTGAAAGAAGTACAAACCAAAAAACATACCTACGGATTAGTAATAATGTTAAATATAGATATTAGCCCATGATTTATAGAAGTGTTTACTTACAGCCGACTTTGGTTTTTGCGCACAAATATCACCCGAGCAGAACAAACGCACGACTATGGTCGGGACACCCTATTGGATGGCGCCCGAGGTCGTCACGAGGAAGCAGTACGGACCAAAGGTAGTTTCCAAAATTTATCGTATTATAACTATGACGAATATTTGAATAGTCACACGAAATATACGTTTTGCACTTGTTTTAATCATAGACATAAATCTAAATAGATACCGCAAGCATTTCGATCTGTACGAAGTCAAGCGTGGTTTAATTTGAGTGACACGTCTGTTGTAATGTCATAAGAGCAATTGTCGTTTACTATTAATACTGTTTTACTATTCGTGGCATTTATTATTGCTTATAACTGTGCTTTTAATTATTATCACTGCTTCTACTGTATATAATGAAGAGAGTCGACGTGGTTTTCCTAAAATATCAATAAATAGGTTGTTATTACTTTTATAGGTGGATGTATGGTCATTGGGTATAATGGCCATTGAAATGATTGAAGGCGAACCTCCGTACTTGAATGAAAATCCGTTGCGTGCCCTTTATCTCATCGCTACTAACGGAAAACCTGACATCAAAGATAAAGAAAAACTCAGTACGGTTTTCCAAGATTTCCTTGATCAGTGCCTAGAGGTGGACGTCGAAAGGAGAGCCACCGCGCTCGACTTATTGAAGGTATGCTTCATCACATATAAATATTCACAATCAACCAAACTGCTCCATGAATCTTTTTTTTGTGTGATTGAATGACGAGACGAGTTAAGTATCGCCTGATGGTAAGCGCCACGCCTGCCCATAAACAGAAGCAGTACCACACAGAACTTTAATTTACAAAGTACTGCATGGCACTGAACTACGCTCGTCACCCAGAGACATAAGATGTCAAGTAAAATAAATGAACATCACATCGGAATTTCGAGTATTTATTTATATTAAGAATGTCTGCGAGTTGCACAAACAGGTGATCAGCACATTTAATATTTCCATTGGACCCTTAATTCCAGTATGGGTGGCACTTCCACTCTCGCTTCGACGGCGCGATTTGCCAGTAACCTTTGACAGGTTTTAGGCGAAGAATGTCAGAAACGCAAAATGACATGTTTCGCAAAATTACAGATTTTTAGATGTTGAACATAAAACACAAGCAAAGGAGATCGGCAGATTTGGTGTATAAACAGTATAACTATTAATTCTTCTTCTTCTTCCATCTGCCCTAATACCACTCTCAGTGGGGTCGGCGCAACATGTTTTGTAGTATGTTACAGAAAGATTTGGTTTGTAGTTTTTACGAGCGGCCGCCTGCTTGATGTCAACCCCTCTGGAGAGTTTTACAATTAGCCAAACAATATAACCTTTGTTATTAGCAAAAAGTTAATTTGTTTTTTGACTCTAATCCTCATTCCTTGCTAAACAGATGAAGTACAAACCATTCACTCAGTGTTTCCGATTGTGGAGACGATTTAATTTGGGTCTGTACTCCAGCAGGCTATACTTCGCTATATTTAGTTTTAGAGCGCAGCTTTCAGGTGTCCCCTTGTACAGATTCACCTTTTTCTCTAGGCGTTGTTTGTCCTCATCCTGTGTCATCGGCATACATGAGCACTCATGATGGCTGTTCTTGTATATGAGCCATTTTGACATCAAGCACAGCATTAAATAGAAAAGGACTCACCGATAAAAGCATTAGGTTCATACTTTCAAAACGTTCACAAGAAGGAACGCCTTAGCATCATTAATGCCCACATGTACTACAGAGTTTCATGATAAACTTTGATTTTTTGGTTTGCTAAGTAGGCACTTAAAAACACTTGTTATTTTGCATTTCTGTCATTTTACGTTTCTGACAGTATGAGCCTAAACCTCTAAGAGGTAGTTTTCAGCGCTGGCGTTTCGGCTGCAGGTCAGACAAGTTGAATCAGATGTGTAGGTGTGCCTTTCGGTGGCCTGATCAAGTTATCGGATCCTCCAACTATTGCGCATTTCTTTTTTTTTATAGCATAGGCAGGCAAACGAGCAAGTGGGTCACCTGATGGTAAGTGATCTCCACCGACCATGTACGCCCACCACCAAAAGAGTCATGGGCGCGTTGCCGACCTTAAAGGAAGGGGATAATTAGGGATTGGGAAGGGGAGGGGATTTGGGCTTCCGGTTATCTCATTCACCGTACGAAACGCAGCAGCAAGCCACTACTTTACGTCGGTTTTCTGTGAGACAGTGGTAACGATGCGGTCGAGCCAGCCCATTCATGCTGTAGACAAAACTGTCTACAGCGTGGCTCTACCACTCTAAAATATATATTTATATATATTTTAGGAATATATAATGTATAATAGGGAAATATAAATATGACAGTAAACGTCAAAGCGTATATTAGGATGATATTGTTTATGTGTACATTGTGCAGCACCCGTTCCTGAAGCTGGCGCGACCGCTCGCGTCATTGACGCCGCTCATCATGGCGGCGAAGGAGGCGGCCAAGGGACATTAGCGCAGGCCGGCGGCGCCCGCCGCAGCGCGACACTAGCGCGCCGACACAGTGCCTACACAGTACAGTACAGTACACTCCTCGCTGCATCCACATACATACTCACCCCACCCCACACCACCCCACCACCCCACAACGACGAGCGTGTTATATAGGTGATCATATTTTTACAAAAATGTCGATAGATAAAAACGCAGTCCACTAACTATAAATCGTGTAGTCGTATGATAGTGTTAACTTATTCTAGTTGGCGCCGAGATCTCTTATTGACGTGTTTCGTTCGACTGTTGCGCGCGATCGGATACGACGTAGATTATAGGATAGTATTATGAATTATGAACGCAAAATATTTTAGCTGCGAACGAAGACTGGCCAGTCGCTTAGGCGAGTAATTGTAAAATATATATAATAGTAGAGTGCCGTAGGTCGCGTTACGTTACTACCATTTCAGCTTCACTGTGATGATAGCCGGTGGCCTGGTATAGGAACAGTTCGGCGGAAACACATCAATACAGAGGCGAGATCGCGATCCTCTCGTGAAGACTAGGGACGGGAGGGACGCAGCGGTGAGCGGAGGCGCGCGGCGTATATGCAACGTCAATTCGCCCTCACCGTTTGGCGCAAGTGATAATATTTGGAATGACTGACCTTGTAGAATGATAGAAGCGAGTGTTTGAGAATATATTATTTAATTTTTGTGTATTCCTGTTCGAATTCTGTATATTTTAAATGTACGTTTAACTTTTTAATCGGCTAATCATAGGCAATCAATCCATTTACCAAAACTGTGCGTTTTTATTGTGAAATGATATGGAGTGAGTATTTGAAATTTTATATTATTATTATTCAGATCGCAGCATCGATAGCTTTGCTATTTGCTTTTTATAGTTACTACTAATTAGTATTAGGTTTATGTACGATATTGTTAATTTATTAAAAGTCGCTTAATGCTTGCGAATACAGTTTCTTATTTTGATTTATCGAGATTATTATTATTAGCTATACATTCGATTCGATGTGTTTCATATTTTTTTAGATATTTTTATTATGATGGGTATGTTTTATCAAGTTTTACCCAAATTACTTTTGTTTTATAAGATTACTGTTCAAAATATTATGATTTTATAATAAACGATTTCGATCGTTGTCGATTATGGTTTCTTTGGCACGTATTTGGCTCAACGCAGACGTTCGCTTTAAGTCCATGTTCGATTTTAGTCCAACCCAGCCCTTTGTCATATATGCTAACGCGTGTTTTCGCTATTATTAGCTGATTCTTCTCAACAACTACAATCGCTCTGAAATTTCTAGACAAATTTTATTTGCCGGATTGATTATTATCATTCGTCTGCCATGAGCCACACATACATAGCATTTCCTACGAACTATTTATAGAAGTCATTTTGGTAGAATGATATTTTTGTGCAAAAACATACTGGTGTTGCTAAGAATAGTTAAAATAATCTATGGTTATTTTATAAGATTATGTTAATGATAATATTCATTTTATTGTTAGTCATGAAACATGCGCATTTACTTAGTATTAAGTTTATAAAGTCTATCCCATTCATTTTGTTGTCATAATTGTGTTAACTTCATTTTATTGGTCTCAGAGTTGAGCGACTAAAAGTAAATTAGCACACAAATCAAAAACCATGAATAATATTTTTGTACTAGATAGTCGAATGCGTAACAGTTTATGACAATAGTAGGAGGTAGATAGTACTGTGGTAAACACATAGTACGAGACACTGAAGTATTTTACATTTATTTTTAAGTATTGTATGTTTTCTCTCTGCTTATATTGTTTAGGTTGTGCCGTAAGACGCTGTTAGGTTCGACATGTATGATGTATCATTATGAGGCGTGAGTGCAGTGTGAGTGAGCGCTGGTTGTGAGTGGTGTAATGGTTTAATGGTTGTAGACGTGTCTGGTATACAGTAGAGGCGTGTGCGTGATGACCGCAGCGCCACCTGTTCATTGTACAGACAAAACTTAGACACGAATAGGTTATTCATTGACAATATAATGTGACCAATTAACGCTACGTAGAATCTGTGCAGTCCCGGTTGGTGCATTTGAATGTATCGGTTTTTACATGTGTGTTGTTCAAATTTATATTGTGTATGTAACCGTGGTGACGTGAGCTTGTCATCCTGGTATTGACCCACGATTGTGTATTTAAAAATGTTAAACTTGAAAAATATATTCTTCAAACATTATGATAGTTTTGTGATAAAAAAATTATGATAATTTTAAGTAATACCAATTTGTTTGAATGTTTTTGGCTATAATTTAAAGTTTTCGTTTACTATCGGGGTGGTAACGTGTGAGATATAAATGTATTGTGATGGACAGTGGCACCGACGCGTACGTGACGACACACGACGCGAAAGGTGACAGTGAACGGACAGAATAGTACTGACTTGGTGATATACATTGGAGGCCTAAACTTGTTTATATATTATATTTCCATACATGCACAACAGTATCGAGCTGCACCAACCACATCAAATTTGTGCAATAATGTAGAAATGTAAAAATTGTAGCCAAATCTTCAAGAGAGCTTGAACAAAGTTATTCAGTATCTATTGTAACTAAAATTATTGTAAGAAATGTATTAACTACATTGTGATCATGAAGATGAATTTGAGTATGTATTAGAATGTTATATTGAGAAGTAACTATAATTACACATGTAGTATAAGGTTAAAATGTATTAATAAATGTAACTGGTTACTGAGCAAGATATTCAATGCGGTTAGAATATTTTTCATGTTTTTGACAGTCTATGAAACACCAGTGCCATGTATGAGCAACTTGTGCATATAAATTACAATCATACTATAATAAATAAAAGACTCACCATATTTATTACATTGGTTTTATTTAATTTCTTGTCTATGGCCTCGTCAATGCGACACGGAACTGTTCTCTCCCCGGAGCGAGGTGTGGCAGGCGCGGTAAATTGTTTCCCAGCTCAAACAAAAAATAGCTAGTGTCGCATGACTCATTTCGCATCGTCATGCGGCAACACAATAAAACTGAATGCAATAAAAACTCTCGGTTGGCTTCACCCATGCTAAAACAAATGCTTCAAACACTTGTCTATGGTCGCCATATCAAAGGTGTAGGAATAATTATCATCTGGTATTGATTGATCGTAGCGCCTTTGATAAATGCAGTCCAAGTGTAATGTGGACTGTTGCCACATTTATGCTGGCCTTGCAAATACATCTGGTGACCTCGGAGGTCACGCAACTCACTGGAATGAGCATGGCGGATTTTTTTTCCTTACTATGGTCCCTGTAAGGAGAGTATCTATATTCTAAAATACTTGATGATGTTATTTTGATGCAGATTTAACCAATTTTAGATAATTTCTCGACGAAAGTTAGGCAGGCTTTTGTGTATGCTTTATAGGGGCGGGTCCCTAAATAATATCAAGATATTGCGCTAAGTTATTGCACCGACATGGAACCTTTTTCAATTACGAATATCTACAATCTACATAATATACAATCTTTTGTGAGTGAACTTTTTTTTAAATACAACACGCAGAAGTTAACTAGGCACCTCGGTGTAATGACGTCATAGGAATGTACTAACTGCATAAAAAATTCAAGTACCCTTATAAGACCCATCGATACAAGTGATTATGACTGCGAATGTGGATGGGCACGTTTTCAAGCGAAGTTCACGGGCGCGTGTTCGCGTGCGTACCTACTAAATTGGCTACTAAAATATGTTTTGTCTCATTCTCACTTTGACAGATGACAAATGTGTGACTGACGCTAAACATATAATAATTAATCAATCAATTCAGCGTTTATCAATAAGGGGGTTAAATGTAGGTATATTTTTTGGTAACAGTTCTATATCCAAAAAAATAACAATAATAACAACGAAAAAACACGAAGGAGGCCCGTGCGTAACGGTATTTAATTTACTGACCGTAATGACGCGTCGAGGGCGAGCGCGGTAGGCGGTGGGGTGTGGTGGGAGGGGACGCGCATTCCACTGAGGTGCCAAGTTGATTTCTGTGTGTTATATCTATAATTGTACCTTATGCCGCTAAATACGTATTATATATGTGCGTCCGTAACTTCTAAGCCCGTATTGTACGTATAATTCTGTTAGTGAACTATTTAGCATTAGTTTGACCCTAAAAGGAAAACTGTCTTTATGATGTACATATTTGCAAGGAATTGGCTCTTTATCTATAATAATTTAATTTATCTCTTTGACAAGTGAATTGCGGCTATGCGTTGGATTATTATAGACCGTTATCCCAGAAGTGTATATTAGAACATGAAGCCCAAAGCACTTATAAAAATCTTTTTTCCTTTGTGAAGACCGTCCGTGACATCCTTCTGGCACAATTTGTTTCCCCTCACCACTAGAAAAATATATGGTACATATTTTGTATATTTCTATTGTGAACTTAGGCTGAGAACCATGGGGTTCCTGAGTTCAAATCCAAGGTCGGGCAAGCAATGTTATTAATTTAAGTTATTACGGTTCCAAGAGAAGAGTTTCGATTCCATGAGTTGACCGGAATTAGAGTGTGTGCCCATCATCTTATGACATCATATAGGACGGAAATGTGCTCGGTGAAATGCGGGTGACCCTAGTTGGACCTCTATCTACCACTACCGGAATAGGAGCGCGGCGTGAGCTTTTGTTATGTATATTTCTACTGCGCAACATAATTTAATTATTATTTATAAATTAATCAATAATTATATTCGGGGTACGGTACAAAGTTCATTTTTATTAAACAGTTCCAAGAAAAAGGAGAAAATATTAAAAGTCTTTTTACACTAAAATATTTATTTCAGCATGTTATTACAATAATAACCTATTGCTGCTTTTATAGAATAGCACAGAAGTCTACAGTATTATAAAAAATAAATTTGTACTAAGCTGCTCGGTTCATTAGTCTAATGTTCAACATAATTTAAGTTCCTATGCGTTAGATAACAATGACTCAATATAGTAACCAAGATATTATGCAGCATGTGATCACACAGGCATAATAAATAAATTAAAACTAATTTAAGCGGTTAGAAAATAATTTTGATTACTAGTTCCATTTTGTCAATAACTTATAAAACATATTGTGACTACTACAAGCGAGTTAACGCAAATTAAAAGATTCAAACAAATAAAATGGCAATTACAAATACATTGCTGCTCGTTTATTACGGCCTATATCTTAACAGGTTCCCTGTCCCCATACAAACCACTTTTTTCCATCATATATGTCCCACTCTTTTTTCATTTGTTTATTTCCCATTTTTTTTTTATAAATCACTTCGGTTTGTTTTCTCACTCTAAAGGATGTAACCCACACGTCCCGATACTAAAAATGCGAATTAACCTGCTAGGTCCATTTCAAATAAAGGCATGAATTTGACTCTAAAATTGAATCATATATGATTCATGAACGTACAGTTCTTGGTACAAAATATATCCAATGAATCATATATGATTCATGGGACAGGGAACCTGTTAATACTAGATAATAGATCTTACATAAATCCTATTGGGGTAAATATTTTTAAAAATATACGAGGTAATTGCTATAACTTATATCTTTTAATTAGCACAAAATATAGGTACAGAGTTCATCAGACTGTAAATGTATCTTAAAATTTTATTTTATTCTAACAACAACCCTTGATCAATAGTCGACAAAAACATTAGTCTTTCCGTTCTTCGGCTGGTATGAAGTCCAATGAAGCAGAATTAATACAAAATCGTTTCCGGGTCGGTGCCGGCCCGTCATCGAACACGTGGCCCAGGTGAGCGGAGCACTTGGAGCACCGCACCTCAGTTCGCACCAAACCTGGCCGTGTTAAAACCAGTAATATATTTGCCCCAACTTTAATCGAACACATCACATCCACCCACCAAAAAGCATTTATTTACATTGAACAATGCATGATTTATGAATTACACATCCACAGGTAGGTTTCACACAGTTCATGTTGTGAGGTTTATATTTCGTGGAGGCGCGCAGTCGCAGCGGCCGCGGCGCATACGTCGTCCAGCCGGCAGCCATCCAGGATGAGCAGAGATAGGACGGGAAAAGACGGGGCATTTGGATAAGGAGTACAAATGCATATTATTCAACATGCCCATTCCAGAATGGTTAAACAATGTGACATGAGTGAATGAATTTTTAAATGACACCAAATGAAGTGTTTAATTTTTGTATAGATTGTATTAGTTGAAGAAGAAAAACAGGAGTACCAGTAACCCGTAATATTAAAATATTTTAGTAAGTGTTGCTCGTGTCGTGTGGCGTGAGATGTACAAATATTGAGTTTTAGTTAAGATATTATGTTATAGATAAGATAAATAAGCATAAAAAATCAAATTAAAAATTACCAAACGAAGTCGACTTACGATTGTCGTGGAGTCAGGATTGTGTTGGAGGGTGATCAAGGATACGGGAAAGACAGACAGAAAAAGATAAAAACGTATTAGCACCAGTGTCCATTGTCCCGAAACCAATTCGAAAATATTCATAGGTATATAAAAAGGAAGTTATTATTAAACATAAAAAATATCATATTCTTGTCAATGATTTTTTATTTATATAAATATACACAGGGGACATTAAAACGATAAAATTTCAATAGTATCTAAATTACATGGGTAGATAGGTACTGTATATTTAAGATAAAATATAGAGATATCAACATATTGGGTATTTTATTAACAAATTATTATTACTATTGTAGTGCATAATGATAATTTACTTTAGATATTGTACATTTTGTATTTCTCTAATATAGTAAAGTTCAATATAATAGTATGTTAACACTTTATAATAACAAAACAACCGTGCCCATGCAGTTCCATGCATTTAAAATATTATTTTAAATAATAATTATATTAATTCATGGTGTTGCAAATATCTGAAATGGTCTTGAGTATGTTTATAAAGTAGGTTATGCTATTCTACTTCGAATAGAATCCTGCATTGCACATCATTTATTTAGATGAATATTTGAGTAACTCTATTTATGAATGTAACAGGTCTTATACATTTTTTCTTACCTGGAGTAAGTACAGGTCATTGACCAGGTACAATTTATACTTTAATCTAACTCAAAAGGGCACTTTATATGTTGAATACTTTTCAATATTTTGATTGGGTTATGTTATAGTATCAATATAAAACACAAATCAATGATTTCTGGAATTATTGTCTCTCTGTCAAGACATCATGTTTAATGTACTGAATGTATTTTAAAAGTATCGATAATAATACCATAGAGAATATCTTGGGGTCAAATTTAGTATTTGTTTGTTAAAATCAGTTAATTCTATGAAAAGTAATGAGTGTTTCTCCTAAAAAACGACCCATGTGCGCAGAGCAGCAATATTCACATAAATGTAATCGCGCGGGTCAGCTATTCTATATTACATCAATAAAAAAATCTTGTATAATCTATTATAATAAGTATTGTTGGAAAATATATCCTAAACAAGTTTACATTAAAAGTCAGGTCAGGAAAAGCTAATTATAAAATCTCTCATGCTTTTAGCAAGCACCTATAGAAGGGTATGGTATGGGATGTCGAGACAAAAGTTGCAGGTTCGATAATCCTCGTGAGCCCGCATCTGGTTTTTAACATGTATTTTTAGTGTTGATTATCACTTGATGTAATGGTGGGGTGAAGGAAACATCGTGAGGAAACCTGCATACCAGAGAATTTCTCCATAAGAATTTCAAAGGTCTCCTAGGTTAAGATTGTAGATACCTGGTTAATGACCTGAGCCAACTAGGACACAGGTAACTTGACACAAAATTTAAGCTATATACAGGGTTATTTTTAAAACACCAGCAACCTCGCAGGGGTAGATAGCTGTCCCCATACGGAACAACTTTTGTTCTACGAGTTTGGATATAACTCAATATATTAAAAAAAAAATGATTTTACAAGTTTTTGTTGTGTCGTATTTTTCTTCGTAGTATGCGGCGTGCGCGCGCGACTCAAAGGCGCCGCTCAGCCACAGCTCAGCTGAGCGGCGCGTTGACCTTCAAAGGAGCTAGTCGGGTTCCCCACGCTTCGCGTATTTGTTTACGTAAAGTGCGATGCGCGTTGTAACAATCAAGACGGAAATTAAATAAATACTTATTTTTGTATGAAAATAAAATCTAACAAATTATCAAAAGTCGTAGAACAAAAGTAGTAGCTTATAACCTTAGGAATCTACCCCTGCGAGGTTGCTGGTGTTTTAAAAATAACCCTGTATAACTCAATTTTTTTTACGTAGTCACTTTGCCGAGCCAGAATAAAAAAAAAAGACAATCCCAATCAGACCTATGTGTGAAAATTAAACCCTCTAAAGAAAACTTTGTTGATAGTCCATTAAACTATAGATACAATTTGAAAAGATTCCTCAAACTGTGTTATTACCAGTTTTTAAAAATAAAGAGATTTTAAATAAGACTTACTGTCACACTTGGAGATGTCATTTGACTTTAAGTTAAAATAAGTGACTTCTTAGAATTCAATTCATCTCTTTGCTCTGTTACTCAGTACGGAAAATCTTAATCAACATCTCTGAGATATAATCTAATTCTAAGATGTTGCTAATTAATAATCAAAGGTAATGAATTACCTTTGTCTTTTTGATTGATTGGTATTCTGTGAGTGTGATGGTTAGTATTTTTCCTAACATGGAAACAGTGAACATGTGTCACATATTTAAAATAGTAAATAATAAGAACAAGTCACAGAATATATTGTGTCTATGTAAAATGATGTAAGATTTTATAAATATGTACATTGGTTTGCACTTGAATGGTCATAGGTTTGATGGTGGTTTGGTCACTTGAACCATGGAAATAAACAGACAGGGGTAAACAACAAAAAGCATCAAGCTGATTTAAAAAGGCCAAACAAATTCATAAAAACATGGAAAAATTCTTTAATATCGATAAATAAAATCATGCAAGTTGAAGAAAAATGCTATATAGTTTGTATTATGATATCTATTCAGTTGGTGGCAAGATTGGAAATTAAAATCAAGTTCAAGGGTATACTGCATAAAATATACCTATTGATAAACTATAAAAGGAAGTATGGGCCTTGAACTAAGGCATTTACAACTATTGTTACCTATTCTGTTCTGTCTATCTATTATTCAATGACATTGACATTAGTTCTGCATGGATTGATTCAATGAACTCAACAATATGGGGAAAATGATCTTATGAAACAAACTGGTCAGTAACCATTTATCTTTGTTAGGACAAATAATTTAGTTTCCTGAAATAAGTTGTTAGAATATTCATGTTATAATGACCATGGCAAGAATATAATTATAGATTAAAAACCAAACAAAAAAATAATAATTTACATACCTGCGCTTGTGTCCTGGTGTAAAGTGACTTTTTCTTTGGCTAGAACATCATTGAATGCAGGCCATCCACATCCAGAATCATACTTGGTCTTGGAAGTGAACAAGTCTTGTCTACACACAACACATACATACAAACCCTCTTCATAGAATTTATTGTAGCAACCTAGAAACAACGAACCATGAGAATAAACATTTTCGGACGTTATTTGGTTACTTGTTATAAATATAGGCATGAAACATTGAAGTTGCCCAATTTGGTTAAATTCCTATAATAAAAAGGTTAGTCTAACCTGTATAAGGTCTTTCGGTCCCAGCTTCCTGGGTAACATGATACTGCAGCGGCGTCAAGCGCTTCTTTAAAGCCTCTTTATCTTCCATAGCTCTCCACACCAACGCTAAAAGTACAGACCAAGTTTGTATGTATTCAGTTTTGTATCTGGCACACTTCCAAAATTGTCGACGAGCTAGGTCCTCCCTTATTTATGTGTTAATAATTCACACGCGCACGTTTCGCGGCCAAGCGCCGTACCTGTAGTAAACGGGTGCTTTAACTGAGCACTTCTGTGCTGCGGCAATACCTTCCTGAATGTAACAATCGATCTCAGTAGGCTACGCATGCCTCACATACTAAATAAATTGCGCAACTAAATGATGTTGTGTACTAATATTTATAACTAATGATAAGATAACGGAAGAACTTGAAGAAATAGACGTCGCTCCAACAAAAAAATCACGACACTCGATCACAGCTGTTTTGTCACTGTGACAATCTGACATCTCACATCTGTGGCACAGATCACTATATTAGTAATATCTGTGGTGAGTTTTGGCGGGAATTCTGACAGTGCAGTTCATCGCTTATTTTAATTTATTTCATAAACTAGTTTAGAGTTGTGTTCGTTGTATAAAAGTGGTGTGGATTTGTTCAATAAACATTGACGGTGATGAACAGTATATGGAAACATTGAAATAAGTGAATTAAGAATCGTATTGAAAGGAGTTAACACCAAAACTCCGACAAGACCTTGAAATCGACCGCACCCGTGTTTCATCGTTCTTGTATAAATACTTGAGAATAAATTATACTTGACACTGGCTAAATGCATAATACTGCGAAAGCCATAAATAAAAAAATAAAAAAGTGTGCGTCTCGGGACGCTCGACAAAAGTGATAACTTAAACTAATGTGGGTTAAAGTGGGAGCAGAGGAACCTGCCTAAGAGTGGGAGCACACAATGCGTTGCAGCGCCGCACCGCAAAGATTTCACCGTATCAGCGGGCACACGAGCGGTGCGGCGCCGCAACGTTGTTATGTCGCAGCATCGCCGTCGCCCCAGCAGCGTTGGACAGTCTGTTAATAAAATGGACAACTGTGCGGTGCCGCTCCGACGTCGCAGCGCATTCACCCCTCCCCGCCTCGTCTCGGTGGTTGCAAGTCCGGTGCGGCGCCGGGGCGCATCGTGTGACATGCCACAATTATTTCTATGTAAAACGACGCAGCGACATCGCTCCGGCGCCGCACCGCCGCCGCAACGCAACGTGGGCCCCCGCTCTGAGAGAAAAGGAAGCCAGACAGAGTGGCGCCGCTCGCGTTACGGAACGTTTCGGTTCACCCTCCCATAAGAAGTTATCACTTCAAAAATATCTGTGGTGACTGGTGGCAATTGACAACTGGGGATACCAATTATTTTTCTACTGAATTTTCGGTAAAACTGCTAATTCTGTTCGGTGTAATAAGTTACTATTCTGCTGCAACAGGACCACAGACGCATTATAAGGAATGATTAAAAGTTACATTCATGAAAACAAAAAATATTATATTAATTTCTCTCTGCTATCAAAAACAAATGATCCAATCTCTTTCAATTTCCTAGACACACATACACACAATATTATATTTAGGTACTTATTAAATGGTAAACCCTTCGTACGTGAGACTGTTTGGGTAGGAACCACCAATTTGTCTATTTCTTCCGCCAAGCAGCAGTATGTAGGCACGTTTGTGTTCGGTTTGAAGAACAATGAAGGTGTCAATTAGTAATTATGAGACAACATCTTATGTCTTAAAGTGATAAACAATGCGTGCAGTCAAATCTAAATTAAATAATTTTTAATTAGCTAATAGTTATTGTCATAAATAACGTACGTTCAAAGAGTCTAGTCGTGAGCAAAACCTTGGTAGCAATAAATCTTACACAAGTTGACTTCTGCAAGCGATTTTCAATGTGTCGCTTGTACAAGTCGACTTCAGTAAGCTTCAGTAACTTACCCAGCTTGCTGCAAGTCCTACGTGTAGAATAATTTGTTTGGAAAAATGACGCGAGCTTTTCCTTCCCTAATTAATTAAGGTACAGGTACTTTTCTCACGGGGCGCGCGGGGCCGCACCGCTAGGCGTAGGTGGGCTCATAGGCAGTTGCCTACATTGCCTATTCGATAATCCGGCCCTTAAAAGTTTATTTGCTATCCGAATACAATGCAGGTCTGTAATCCATCAAGCCTTCAGCAAGCCAAGCAAGGTTTAAGACCGCGGTTTTCAAGCGTTCACTATTAACTTTAGGTGGTGTTTGTCCTCGTCTACCAGTGCTATGCCACCTGGATACATGCTTATGTGGTATTCCTCCATTGTGTCTGCTCTTATATTTTTTCTGTCGTGTTATCAATTAGAACGCTCAGGAGAAGGCACTAAGGCTACCCTTTGGTAGACGCGAAGGAAGTGATATCAGACACCGTCGAACCAGGGACTCGGATCGGAGGGACCTGTCCCCGATAACGTAATATAGGCTTGTGACACCCCTTAAGCTGCGGACTCGAAGCCAGCGGGCGCGGGGCGGCGGCGGCGGCGGCGCGGGAGCGGCGCGTTTCATTGCATAGACTTATATGGACCCAGCCTCGAAGGCAGCGGCGCGAGGAGCGGCGTACGAGCGGTGCCCGCGCATCTGCATTGACGTAGTGTTGTGCATTTTCAAAAATGCCCGCCGACGTGGTGGAGCAAGTTATTTCAGTGATTTTTGATAGGACACCGATATGGAACATCATATTCACATCAGTTTCGTTCGCGAACAGACACTAATTTCTCATAGCACAACACTACGCCGCTCTAGCGCCGCGCGATCTGCCCGCTGGCTTCGAGACCGGGTCTGCGCCGCTCCCGCGCCGCCGCGCCGCCGCCGCCCCGTGCCCGCTGACTTCGAGTCCGCAGTCTCAGCGCCCACTGACTTCGAGTCCGCAGTCTCAGCGCCCACCAGAACGCCTACCGCGGCACACAATGATGGGCCTTCTTCAAATCGGTAGAGGTCTATGTGGGCACCATCAAAACCTTAGGTCCCAACACAAACATCATCGACACATGATACCTATACCTACTTTGCTTGTCAATGGACGAGGCATTAGCGAACTGGGTTACTGCATTGCGGGTAGGGATCAGACTGCTTGTAACTCCCAAACAATATGATGTACCTGTAAATGCTGTCCACATTTGGCGGAGTTAAAATGCGTGAACAAACATAAAAATAAAAAAAATTGGTGTGTGTCGTGGGACACTAGGTAGGAACGAAGT
The DNA here is from genome assembly GCA_949126905.1 of Amorpha juglandis. Classification (NCBI taxonomy): domain Eukaryota; kingdom Metazoa; phylum Arthropoda; class Insecta; order Lepidoptera; family Sphingidae; genus Amorpha; species Amorpha juglandis. The sequence goes on from OX421368.1 coordinate 7,558,981, forward strand.
TCATTCGGCTAATGTAGAATCGACACAAATTGCAAAATGATTAGTTTTTATTTAAGTACAAGAAAGTATTTAGGAAATTCAGTATTTTAGGAAATAATAAATTACTTAAAATAAAAAAGCATCGTAATTCAAATTATCAACTAAAAAAATAGAAATAAAAAAAAGACGTGTGGCACTCGGAGACTGCCGCGGTAAAGCTATTGTATAGCATTTTTTATCAACTTATGTAATTATAAATAATAACGAGCTAGCGTAATCTTTTAAAAATCGAAGGAAATAAAAAATACTTCAACAATAACTGGCTGAATGAATTTCATTTTAAAAAAGGAACGCTGGCTGGTTATGGGACTGTCGCGCATGCGCACGTCTCATTTAACGTTTTTATTCCACGCATTTTTTTCCACGCATTTTTCTTACGGTTTTACTATCACATTTTTTCAGTTCGGTAACGCAGCGAAATCCCTATCCCCTCCAAGCCTGCCGTAAGGAACTTCGTTCCAATATAAACAGAGCAATCGAGAACCACATTGGCTTTTTGCATCAGTTAAACATCAATTTATTAAATAATTAAAAATAATACGATACAGTACATAAATAGGTAAGCGTCTACTTATTTAAGCACATTATAAATGTTGCCTAACTCAACATTTTCAATTAATTATTTCCACCACTAAGTCAATCTCTACTCTTCGGATAATTCTTGGACAGACCATCGGAATCATTAAATATCCTTTGACTTCGCTGAAAAAAAGGTTATATTATTTTAAAACTTATCCACCCATTAAGTTACCTAGTTAAATAAACCGTTTCGCTCAATGGCAGATTGTCACAATCCAGACAGGGGCTTGTTCTAGTCTAACAGGTTGTCGCCTCAAAATAGTACGACTCAGGGCTAGTGTTTAATGTTCCTTAGTGTAACACAGATATTATCGAAAAATACTGTATATCTAGGTCGGCCGATGTGACGCTTGTATAGAATACACGTCACGGACCATGGATAATCTTATTGTACGCGCCAACGCGTACTAAGTATTATAATAATTATGTCTATGCGTACAGCGACGATAACGTCAAATTACGTAGTAAAAATTGGCCTGCTCAGTTTAAATACAGATCGACGTACATATATTTTCCAAGTGAAAAAGTCGTACAATGTAAGCAATAGTGCTGCGAGAGGACGCCATGTTTTGCCGAAGCTTTTGCCATCACACATACAAGTATAAGCACTTTCAGCTCACCAAAGTGTTAAGCTCAGACCACGGATATTTATTTAATAGATGAAGTAAAAAAATAATTAAAAAAAAGCCATGCGTGCTAATTTCGCTACATAGGCTGACATTGTCTTTATTCAGTGGCCTCGTTATAGTAAGCCGTTCGCGTTGGACAATGGATATATGGTGTATATTTAAATTCCTGGACCGTGGCGTCGTCGATATATACAGCTAAAGGTTATCTGTATTTCACAAACTTCAACGATTCTGAACAGGGCTTCACGTGATTCGTTTAGTTAGTGTTAAATATGCGGGACACAAGTGAAACGATTGCTAGCTGGTTACGCACTGGTTTATTGACAGGTCACGTATACATGAGTCGCGCGGGGAGGGGCGCGTCATTATTCAAATATATAACATTCCTCCCCCTATTAAAAATAGTTATCTAAACGTAGATATAGGTACATACGTGACTAAAAGTATTTTTTAAAACAGACCTCGGGGCGCTTACGCAACGTTCTCCTCGGTACCTGTGGTTCTCTCTGGGTCGCAGGTTCAGTTACCGCTTCGTGGAACTCATCTTCACTGTCCGCATCTTTCTCGGTCGTCGCTTCCTGTGTATGACAAGGATCAGGTTGCTGCTCATTAAGCGTCTGTTGAGGGTCCTCTTCATCCTCTTCCCCCATCGACAGCGTCGACAGTGACAACGAAGGCTGTGAAGACAGCGGGGGGAATGACCCAACTGTGTCCGCAGTTGCATTGCATGCAGTTGAATCTTGTACACCGTACCGAGAATTTTCATATGTCCCTTTATAAAGCATCAACTGATTTATGTGTCTTTTGTAGCGTCCCGAGTTATCTAAATCTTTTAATAAATACATCACTCTCCCTATTCTTTTTAGTATAACTCCCTTACCCCATGTAAACATAGTTTTATTAGAAAACTTTTTATAAAGTACAACATCGTTTATTTTTAAATGTTTTATCTTATTTTTTTGTTTCTTAGTTTGTAAGCACTGTGGATTATTACCAAGGTCGGAGGCGGGTTGTGACGAGGCTGCTGATGACTTAGGATCAATCAAGTCTAATCGTGACCTTAACTTGTGACCAAATACCAACTGAGCTGGAGACATCCCTGTAGTAGTGTGGACCGAGTTCCGATAGTCCATAAGATACTTTAATAGCTTAACCGATGCATTTTTACCAGTATTGTTAGACAACAGACAAGACTTTATTCCCTTTTTGACCACTTTGACAAAGGTTTCTGCTTGGCCGTTACTGGGCGGGTGATACACCGGCGACGTCAAATGAGAAATCCCGTTTGACGCGCAAAACAATTCAAATTCTTGCGAACAAAAAGCCGTGCCATTATCACTTACTATAGCTTTCGGAATACCAAACCTTGCCATAAAATCACATAGCTTCCCTATTACAGCAGTAGAAGAAGTAATAGTGCTCATATTGTACACTTCTACCCATTTAGTAAAAGCATCTACTACTACCAAATAAACACAACCTTTAATCGGACCTAAGAAGTCAATGTGTACTCTGTTAAAAGGCCGGCGTGGAGATTGCCAATGGGCTAGTGGAGCTCGCGGGGGAGAGGGGCGCAATTGAATACAGACGTCGCATGACCCTATCATTATTTCGATCGCTTGATCGATCCCCGGAAACCAAAATCTTGACCGAGCCTCGGCCTTAGTTTTTACTATACCTAAATGGGAAGAATGTAATTCTTTTAAAATTGTTTGGTATAAATTCCTGGGTATAACGACCTTGTGGCCTCTCATAACGCAACCATTCTCATATGATAGTTGTGATTTACACGAGTGATATGGTTTTAACCGTAAGTCATTTATTTTCCGTGGCCACCCATTCGAGATAAAATCTATAACTGATTTTAAAACAACGTCATTACGGGTCTCGTTACGTAATTTTTCCATTGTTACGGGCATGCTGCCGTCTACAACAAAACAAACGTAAGTGGCTCGATCGTACGCGACTTCGCAATCGCAACACCTGCACTGTTCGGTGCACGCGCACTCGTGAACCGTGCGGGGCAGGCTCGCGCGCGATAGGTAGTCTGCACTGTTATTATTGCTGCGCACATATTCTATTTTATAATTATAACTACTCAAGAACAACGCGTACCGTTGTAACCTATTTGCTGACATCTCCGGTATTCCTTTATAGGGCCCAAAAATAGTTAATAATGGTTTGTGGTCCGTTCGTAATACAAACGGATCACTTCTACCATATAAAAACTGATGAAATCGGCGCACGCCATAAATAATCGCCGTTGCTTCCCTTTGTATTTGAGCATAACGCTTCTCCGCAACGTTTAAGGTACGCGAAACAAATGAAACGGGCCTTTCAACCCCGTCTTCACCTACTTGTGACAGAATTGCTCCCAACCCGCTTGGGGAAGCGTCTACAGTTAATATTATCTTCGAGTTTGGGTTAAAATGCGCGAGAACCTGATCGGAAGTCATCAATTTCTTAATGGTCTTGCCAATGTGAGATTGGCCAAGTCCTTCGTGTACAGCTTCTCCTTTTCTCGCCCCGGCTGCATCCCCATGATGAATCTGTCACGGAGCGCCTCTTCAACATTGAGAAACCCACACTTTTCGGACAACCCTCGCAGTCTAGCCGCCCACTGTGAATGAGTTTCTCCAGAATGCTGAATTGCCGCGTAAAAGTTGTGGCGTTCCCCAAATCCGACACACTTCGGTGTAAAATGGTCATCCAGGAGTGAAAGTAGGTCTTCGTAAGGTACATTTTCTAAGTCCTTCGGTAAGGCTAAATCCGTTACTAGCTTATAGGTACCCTCGGCGAGTGCGCTGAGAAGAATTGCCTTCCTTTTTCCGCCCGTGGAATCCGTATTTGCATTGATATCGTTTGCAACGAAATATTGTGTTATGCGTCCTTTGTACGTTTTCCATGTTTGGATATTGTGGTCGAACGTATGCAAAATTCCAAATTGCACGCAAGGAGTCGACATTTTTTTTCTTTTAAATGAAGGGTACTCGTCGCCACTGTTAAATATGCGGGACACAAGTGAAACGATTGCTAGCTGGTTACGCACTGGTTTATTGACAGGTCACGTATACATGAGTCGCGCGGGGAGGGGCGCGTCATTATTCAAATATATAACAGTTAGTCAGTTGATGCTCGTCGTCTATTGGAATCTATACTGCAATCTTATGCCCATCTATCCTTTGAACGGGAATTACTTAAAAATATAACAGCTTTTTATCTTACCCTTAATGACTCCTTGCTCTTCTGCATTTGCATCAGAACATATTCAGTATCGTCTTGTTCGGAGTCCACGCATGAATCTTGACCATCTCCTTTAAGATAACGGTGTTCATGAAGCAGTGGCTGCATCTATAATATTTACTATTATTACGCTTAAAATTTGACACCTTGCGTGAAATTACTATTAATTATTGGTGCCAATTGGTATCTATTATTCTACATTAGTACTTTCCGTTAAGGGTTTTTTAGTGTTATCAAGGTGTGTTTACAGAATTACGAATATAATCTTGCAAATGCTTTGGGTTTATTTTCACGCACCGGTGGAAGTTTTTGAAGTTATACTTCATTTTTTATTTTTTTTATCCTGGCTCGGCAAAGTGACTACGCCACACCTGATGGTAAGTGTAACCCAATGCAAGAATAGTGTCGACCAACGATGAACAATGTGGCCATCGTAGGTCGGCAAGATCATGCCGGCCTGCCAAAGGGCCAAGGGGGAGGGGAAGGGAAAAGGGATTGGAAAAGGGAACCGGATATACACTGGCTGACCCTGGAACGCGAACCACACAAGGTGGGCCACTATGGGAAGTTTTAGCACCAATGTACGGTGGTCGCTATCCGGTCGAATACAAGAATCCTCCCACCAGCAAATATGCCGCGTTAAGGAAAAATTATGAGTGAATTTTTTCGATGCGTGCGACCACGACATCTAAATCAACGACACCACAAAGTCGGTTATTTACACGTTCCTGAGAACTGATAGGTTGAGAACTGATATTCATGGTAGTTATTTATCTCTCAACATTTCGTTATGGGTATAATTTTCGAGGATTCTTGGGATGTCGATTATGGAAAAGATATTCATTTTCAAATTCGAGATGGCGGAAATTATTTTTTAAACATTATAAATGAATTATCGGGTTTTCACAAATATAGGAGTATTGGCACGCGGAGTAAAATTAGTGGTGTTATTTTTGTTTTGTTACACCAAAGAAGTAACTATAACTTTGTACGTACGTGCGTACATAACTACACACACACATAGTTTTTTTTCAATATTTATATTCTAACAAATTATAAGCAACAAATTAAGTAATCGAATACAAGGGCTGCTATATTTTTTATTCTTACAAATTCTGATTTAATCGGCTGCTGAGCAGGCAACATTTTCTGCCAAACATCGGCGGAAACTTCCTCGGCTTGAGGAGTCATCCATCTGCGCAAACCGCCTCGTCGCTGCCGCCAGCGTGGTTCCACGCACTAAAAACAGTCAGGAATTGCACTTTATCGTCTACAAGTGAAAGAAAATTTAATTAACAATTAGACACAAGCAATCGTACAAGTGCAATTCCTCACTGTATTGCTTATAAGTAAAACATGAGGATTTTACCTGCATGTCGTGAGAGCTAAAACACGTTTTAGATCCCTTGGTACACTTTTCACCCGGTTCAGCCTTTCCTGGGCCTTTAAATCGTCTTATAATTGTTCTAATCGCATGGCATACAATCAAGCAGGGCGTGACGATAAAATATATTGTGTTTAATACAAATTCCATAGGCCTGCAAAGTGCACAACGAATACTAAGTCGTAACCAGTTTTAGACGTATAGGAGCATTACATGACACTACCTACATGTCATATAATATAGTGTATTATCTATGATGCCTACACACGTCGCGTCGGCCAGCGGCACGGCGGCGCGGCGTTGGCACGGCTTTACCAATAGGCGAGATAGTTTACTACGAGGGGGGTGGAGGATGTTGAAGACAATTTTGATTGATTTGTGTATTCAAAAGGCACAGGGTGCTCATATGGCACTGGCGTCGTGAGCGACCGTGCCGATTCATACCCCTGCAGCCCGCAATAATGGGTAGAGTAAATTGTTCGATGTTGACGGCGCAAGGAGCGCCATCTCTTCGCATGATGGGTTACTCAACCCAGTCTATCCCAGGGGCTGCTCTTTATATAGTAGAGTAATGAAACATATTATTTAAGAATGAAATGAATGTATTATTTTCAATGATAAAACGTGCCTGCTAACAAGACGTACAGTCCTCTTTTTTGTGTCCGGGTGCACAGGCCAGCCTTCAGCATCGTATTCCACTGGGCGCGAACTTAGCGACTTCTCATAGTAATGATCGAGTTTCCGGGGTGTCTGCAACACACCGTCTAATCCCCAATTCCTCACAGATGGAACAAATAATCCTATAAGAGCCTTCAGTAAACCTATACATTGGAGAAAGAGAACGGTGAAAGAAACATTGTGATGTAACCCGCTTACCTGAGAGTTTACAAGACAATGGAAGTTGTGTGAAGTCTGACAAACCGCATTAAGCCAGCCTGGTGGACTAAGGAATAAAACCTCTATCATTAGTAGTCTTGCGGGACCATGGTGGGATAATTTTATGGTGGGATTATAATATTAAATGGATGATTCCATTTAATATTATAATTAACTAGCTGCGGTCCCCCGCGTGAATGTCCCCTAAGTCTCCCTAAAGCCTAAGCACGCCGCCACTAGACCAATGAATGAGCCGGCGATAATATGTTTTCATTTTTGGCTTACATTCCAATCCGCACTCAAACTAATGAATGTAATTAACCACATACCCAGAAATAACAGTGTCGTGGAAACACCAATGATTATTAAACACATATCCACGGATGCAATGTCGTTGTAGCAAACTGAGCGAGCGTAGCGCCTTCGATTAGGTGACGAAATACCTGCCGCCATCTGACGCGACACGGGCATCTCTCGACAAAGCAGTTTAGGATCTTCGTCTAATAACATGTAAATTATTATGAACTCTCATAATTCACATAATAGGTTATCGAGCAAGTAACTACCTGTCGCTACTGAAGCCTTGAAGCCATAATTTAATTTAATTTCTGGCCATTATGAGACTTAACATCTTATGTCTAGGGGTGACGAGCGCAGTTCAGTGCAATGCAGTGCTTTGTAACTTCAAGTTCTGTGTGGTGTTGCTTCTGTTTATTCTGTGCATGGGCTAGTAGAAAGGCGTGGCGCTTACCATCAGGCGAGGGACCCGCTGGTTTCGTCATTCAGGTTAATAAAAAAAATACTAAGTGGCAGGTATGTCTGGAAGATGCGTCTAGTTTGGTACGATTTATAAATAAAATTTATTAAATAATATACTAACTTAGGCAGACGCAATCACAATGCCACACACAAAAACAACGGTCACCCTTCTTTATTTTAACATCTCGCACAGCAACTTGTTCATCGAACTCGTTTAGTAAAGCCACTAAGGAAATGTAAAATAAAACAGTTTATTAATTTTTTATAATACAAGGCAAATTAGCATGTGAGTCGCTTGATGGTAAGTAATCTCCACCGCCAAGAACCCACAGCACTAGCAGGATCATAGGTGCGTTGTCGACTTATAAGGAAACGTATGCACATTTGGCAGGGTGGAGGTATGCAGAGAGTATGCAGGTATGTATTACACAAAGACTGAGCGCAGTCCGCCCTGATGGTTCTGACACAATGGCCTCTAAGGATGAACGTAGCGAGGCTATCAATAGGTAGCTACGATGGACAGTAGTGGCTAATTCTGAAAGATGAAAATCTGGAAGAATTGGCCACGATTCCCCAAAGACTTGTCTGAGCTGCAGCCGAAACCCCAACGGTGGATGGAGACTATCTCGCAGGGGTTGCAGGTAAATCGGGGCGATTCGCTAGTGGTAGTACCCCACCAACTCGGATTAAGGGTTAAATGGTTCCACTAACATGAGCCAATCACCTGTCTGTGCAACTCGCATACATCCCCAATTTAAATAGAAATACATTGTATATTTGGTATGAGGGGCCATTGGGTGATGTAACCTACCGTACAAAATGCAAGCTGCCATATCCCGTCGGTTTCTTGTGAGTTGATCAGTTGATACAGTGGTACCAACTATGACCCCAGTCGAGCCAGCCCATTCATGCTGTAGACAACGCTGATATGATATGTTTATATTTATATGTATGTATATTTATAGTTTCATTGGTTAATTGACGACATCAATGAATGTATCGGTCGTATCACATTTATTATAAAATATTCGTAAAAAATAAAATCTATAATATATAAGTAATAGATTGCTGACATTACCAGAACAATGAGAAGTATCCACAGGAACTTCGTTTGAAACTTGCAGCTTCAACATACGCGATTGTTTTGGAGGTATCAGGATACGATCCGTAATAATTTCTTTAGAATCTTTGTTACCAAATTCACCAAGAAATGGCGGTTGACATTCGCGAACCAACGCTCTACCAAAAAAATAAATGTTATTTTATATTTTACTTATAATCTTATCAAGTACTAGCTTTTTCCCGCAACTTAATCTGCGTAATAATTGGAAATAATATTTTTTCCTAAAACCTAACACTGAATGTCATCATTTCAAAAAGTTTCTGCCTTTAATTTCTGCTTTTGCAAACCGCTACTTAAAGTAGGTTGCTTTTTTATTGCGAGCTCATCAACGAAGCTTAGAATAGAAAAACGTCAACAACCAATCCTTCCACACATGAATGGCGGTGCAAAACTGACTGATTTAATCTCCCCTTTCTAATCGCTTAAATATAAGGTCAGCAACGCGTCCATGACGCTTCTTGAGTTTTGGTCGTACATGGGCGTTGGAGATCATTTTCCGTCAAGTGATCCAGTCTCTCCCACCGCCAGGACAGGCGCCGTGCCGAAGTGACGACTAACTGACTCCGGTCTTGTGGATTGGGGACGTTTAAAAATTCCACCGCGGTATCCCCTACCTGTAGTAAAATGTGATTAATTAAGGCCATCAGGGGTCAAGGTGCGTAGAAGGGGCTATTTATCGTGCCCTTAGTACCTTAGTACACCATTTTAACATCGTGCGACCACGCATGGTGATCAACCTCGATGTTGTTGTTAACGCCAAAGGTTGTCTTTTATACTTACAAACGTTCACACTTTCACATTTGCAATAGAAGTAAGATTATAGTAGAATGCTACTTTTGTCTAAATTAATGGGAGATCTTCATCGTAATAACGCAAAATTTAAGGAATTAAAAATAGTCGAATTTATCCCAAGATATCGTATTATCGGGATACCCTATATGCTTATCCAGGTCATGGTCTATCCGTGAGCCAAATTTCATCCAAAACCGTTCAGACGTGATTAACTAACAAACATTCACATAGCATGTTTGTAGGACTCCATATGGTACGTAATTAGTGATCTCCATCGCCCATGACTTTCTTTAGAGTCTATTTATGGATAAAAGTAAACCTAAATCGTGCCGCAGCTAAACCATTATTCGTAGCCAGAATAGTTAAAGCAGTAGATGTGGGTCTGGTGCTATCTGAAACTGCAGTAGTAATACGTCCCGATGAACTGGAAATAAGAAAAAATACGTTACACTCTGCACATATCAGGCTCAAATTATTTGGATTCCCTAGTAGGTCTACAAACCCACATTAGGCCAGCGTGGTGGATAGAGAAGATCCGTACCCAGAAGTAGGACGTGTACACAGAGCTGATATAATTATAGTTATTGTTATATTTAATTATAGTTATTGTTATTAATAACACTTCGCGTGTCGTAATCTTAATTCTGAGTATTTCACAGCATCACTTCATTTATTATTCTGCATCTGGGCTGTTACATAGTAATGAACATATTTACCCATCACATCTTTAAAACACCAATACTTATGTGTTTATGATGATATTTATTCATGTTCTTACCCTACAATCACAAGTTGATTTTCATCTGCTTTGGCTTCTAAATCAATCTGAGCGCGACACGATTGTCGATACGGCATTGTTAGAAATCTATCTTTTCCATGGGAGGTAATGCTCATTTTCTTATCAGCGCCACTGAACAAAGCTCTGGATAGGCGAATCTGTACACGACGGCGAAACTACGAGAAAATGAAAATATATTTCTTTTAATTTCAATGTGCGTGCCCTCACTAAGGACTGTTCATTATGTTTCGTGATCAAGAGTTTACATTCTATTTTAAAAAGTAAAATACTTATGATCGGTTCATCAAAAGAAATCGCAAGCCCCGCCTCCCTGTCGTTACAGCTATCTGCGTGTGCGCACTGCGCACTTACGCAGAGCCTGAACATATAGAAGACTAGCATTACAAAGTGAACCAATATTCGTGCGTAACCCAATTAACTCAAAGAGTTCCAGACATACTAATAATAATTATGACATATTTTTATACCTGTTCATTAGTTAAATGTTCCGTTGAAGATGAAGGTTCCGAGTCTTTGCTGCTCCGTTTGGCAACATTGCTAGAATCGTCTAAAGTAATTATAGCGTCCGTTGGTAGCACGAAGTATTCCTGACCTATGCATACAGTACGATAGAATATAGATACTTCAGTCCATCTTTGCAATTCTTACTATATGTGTGTGAGCTTGTAAATATGTAGTTTTTATGAGCATCAGCCGTTATTCATTATGACAGCTACACAGTCATTTTCTCATGCACATATAGCAAGATATGCCTTTGCATATAGATCTATCTTTTATTGCATATTATGCTTGAATTTGAGGCAATTAGTATTTTGGATATGTAAGTAGTAGGAACTAGGAACATATCGTTAACTCCGTTGCTCCCACGCTAGTAAATCAGTAATTGAGGAGTTCAGCTTCTTCCTTCCCTTTTTTGTCATTTCAAAATAATTAGGTATTAACACCATCCGGCAAATTTAAATACTTCAACATATTTATTAATAAATATTATTTATATTTCAGCTGATATATAAAGTATTGTTAGCAATTTAATGTGAGATGACTTTAAAAATAATAGGACACAAATAAAATGATCACTTTCAAACCAATTTATTCTATTCACAGAGAACAAACCCGTTATTATTTCCTATGCACAATAGGTGTAAAACATCCAAATACATGAACCAACCACCCAGGGCGGGACTTGTCGGAAGATCGCCCCTCACGACTCGTCAGAGACCTACGAGGACTTACGTGAGGCATGGCTTTGCGTGTGTGTATCGGTTCACATATAAGCATGCATTAAACCAGTACGGACAATGACTGCCGACAGACATGTCCAACGCTGCACGAATCGCCACCCGCGTGACTTTTTGGCAGCCCAGCTCCAGGACAACTCAACAGATCAAGTTTCCGAGCACACTGGGATAGCGTGTCCGATGCACTCCAAGACAAACGCTCATCCCAGCCTCACTCCACATGACTGCCGACAGACATGTCCAACGCTGCACGAATCGCCACCCGCGTGACTCTTCAGCAGGCCTGCTCCAGGACAACTTAACAGATCAAGTTTCCGAGCACACTGGGATAGCGTGTCCGATGCGCTCCAAGACAAACGCTCATCCCAGCCTCAATCCACAGTTAACCCAGTAATTTCAAGGGATTCCCAACACAACATGTGGCAGCAATAAAAGCTTTACTCGTATGCACGCTTAGTATGATTAACTACGACAGAATTACTACTATTGTAACGGTGAGCCAAGCAAAAGACTTGACTACGATAATAACTACCACGACGGTCCTCACGACGCGACGACTGAATGCGAACTGCCCCTGTCAAGTCGTGCGCCACTCATTTATACATTACTAGCTTTCGCTCGCGGCTCCGCCCGCGCGAATAGCATTTTCCGGGATAAAAGTAGCCTGTAACCGTCTCCAGGGCCCCATCTATCCCTGTAGATAAATTCATCAAAGTCGGTTTAGTGATTTAGGCGTGAAAGCGTAACATACAAACTCACTTTTGCATTAACTTTCACCCCCTTTTCATCTCTTATTAACTAAAATTTCCAAAATTCCTGAAACACGTATTTATTTGTTTTACGTCAATAACCGAAATACAAAATTTTGTTTATGTAACTTTCAAAATGACGGACTTTCATACATATTATCATCCCCTATTTTGACCCCTTTGGGGTGGAATTTTCTAAAATCCTTTCTTAGTGGGTGCCTACATAACAAAATGAATATACAGTCCGAATTTCATGCTTGTAGCCTTGATAGTTTGCGCTCGGCGATGATGAATCAGTCAGTCAGTCAGGACATGTTATTTTATAAGTATATAGATTTTAGGCGTATCTACCCGACGACAATTTTATAAACACCGGTCGCATAAATTAATAAAAATTTACACCTAACAGTATATAATTATGGTAACGTAATCTACGTTAATAAAGCAATATATGTACCCTATGTAACTATCGTATTATCACAAGTACATACTTAACGTAATAAAGTAATCTTTGTATAAAGCAAAGCTTTGAGGCTTCAGTAAATTCATGGCAAACTAACCATTTATAAAGCTTATGTTGTCAACTAAATGATCCTCTTCTGGATCTCGTATGGGTGTAAGTAGACATAGGCCTGCAGTTGGAAATGTAAAAGCATCTCGAGAAACCCATTCCATATTTTGGTATCTTATATTCATGTTTTCATTACTCCAATCGGGAAGGGAGGAGCTGACACTGTAATATGAGATAAATATACCTATTAATTAATCAAACCCAACTTCCAACATGAGACATTAGTAGGCAAAAATAGTTGACAAAAAATAATTATTCCAAATCAAACCTTGCCATTTCTCCTTTGGTAACATCATTCCATGAAGTTTGTTCGTTTGGTGCACTTAATTTTTCGAAAAGTTGCACATGGACTGTAGACCACATATCTGGATTGCCAATTTCGTATAATGCATACGCTCTTTCAACAGTATCCTCATTATTTACAATATCACTTTGTACCGATTCAAGTTCAGAATACGTTGTTGTGAAATTGTCACCGTATTTTACATTGAGATCAGTTTTGAGTTTATTATCAAGCAGCAGCAATGGTTTCTGTTCAAATGATTCCCGACCGGACTTTATATACTTAGATGGTATCAGCCGCTGTTGTTTTTTAAATTTGGGATTATTGTATGAATCATCGTTTGGCATTCCATATTTCTTGTTATTAATTTCATACGCAGGCTGTTGAAAGTTTATTTCTGATACTAAGTTATCAGTTGGAATCCACATTTGACTTTTGTCATTAAAATGTTTCTGTGCTTCATTACTATATTCATAGCGCTTGAATCGCTTCGTAAAAGTAACGTTTTGAAGTTCTTTTTCATTTTCTGAAACTTATAGCAACGGTCGTCCCATATCCTATGACAATTCTAATTTGGCAAGCTACCATAATATTATATTTGATTCAAGTAATAAAACAAATAACGTATTATAAAGCTTGTCAACGAATATTCATTTATGAGATAGGTACACGTTATATATGTTTATTTGAAGGCAGAATAAGTGCATGCGTATTCTGCCTATGATATATTAAGTTTGTAAGGGCAGGCCATCAAGGAGTAAACTAATATCGAGTATTTAATGAAAACAAATCCCTTGAAGGGTTGTTGCTCGACCTATTTTCCGGACCTAGAATTTCCAAATAAAAGTAAGAACAACAAACTAAACATCAAGATCAACAAACCGGTTATTTAAATTTTACCTGGTATATTAATTTCTCTTTGTTTTAATTCTTGCATAACGGCAGAGTCTTCATTTTCGATGTTGTAATGATTTTCATTTTGATACCAATTCATATTTCCGTGATTAAACTTAGAGTTACGGCGTTTCTAAAATAAAATTATTGCAAGCCAGTTAGGTGTATTATTAATGATAACCGGTAAAAACCCTTGATATCAATAGATAATCTAGATATTCTTCAAATAGGTATATCTAGCTAAGATCTATCTCGTTAAATTAGCTTTCAAACAAAAAACCCAATTCAAACGTTGAGGCGCTATGATGCCACACATAGATAAAGGGGATATCGTCCACAGATAGATAAGGGGTCCCTTTTTGTCGGAATTAGATACACAAAATATTGATAAATAGATGGCTATAGCGGGTAGGCAATACGTACAATGTTTGTATTACCGTCTTCTTCATAATCAGTATTTGTTAAGATACCATTGACAGTCTGTAAAATTAAATCTTACAATTAGTTAAAAATATATTCAAGTTTCTATCACCGTGGACGTGCCGGTGATATGATCACGATTGTGATGTGACACCAAAACCAGCAAACTGTAATAGATTAAGTTAGTTGCCAAATAAACTATTTTCGATTAGTAAAAAATGCGGCGCGGCGCGGCGCGGCGCAGCGCGGCGGTTACGTTCAAATATATTACAGCAAAGTTAGTAACATACAATACCATTGCTTTACAGTATGACATGAGTGCAGAATATCTTTATATGGAACACTAATCCAAAACGACTTGCGTTTGTAAACAAACAGTAAAACCATAGTAACTTCTATCTAAATATTTATGAAATGTCGTTACGTCAACTCTACGCAGTTCATAAGCTTGTAATGGTGGTTCCCGTCGAAGACGCAGTACATAAGGATTGAGGAGTCGTGTGCGTATTTTGCTCGGTCCGTTAATTACATGTTCAATGGGAACATATTCGTCTCCGAATTGACCCTGGAGAACGAAAGGGGTACATAATTCAGTGAAATAATATTAAATATGTATTAAGTATCTATCTTCGACTTTCTGAGACGTCCTTCTTACTGACGACGCGACGTTGTCGCCTGATATTGTCAAACAGCCATTTTGTAAACTAATAAAGATAATAACATCAACTAAGATTATTTCTGTACGTAATAATGAAACATATCTTGAGAATTATAGTCATACTGCTGCACTCAGAGACGTCACTAAACTTTAATCGTCAATCATTTCTTAGAACCCGATTATTTGTCAGAGACTTCAGTTATGATTATTTTATGTATGTACTCTTATTGAGAATAATTAATCATTTTATGTACCTATTCAGTAACGAGACAATTAGCGTTAACTAGCTGTGAGTGTAGAAATAATAGAATTCTAAAAAATGACATTTAAATTTAATTGACGTCTCTGAGTGAGGCAGTTCACTGGTAAAACTTAAAGAACTGGTGTGGCGTTATAGCGCAAGCTATATAAATAAGACATAATACACCCCTAAGACGCGGCACCCCTTCAAAGCATTTTTTTTATCCGACCCCGGTAAAAGTGACTGCACTACACTTGATGGTAAGCAGTCCAAACTACCAGCGACTACCGACATACCATGAGTTTATCGGTGGTCACCAGAGTCATGCCGGCCTGTATAAATGCAAAGGTTTGTCTACAGCATAAAAGAGCCGGCTCGATCGGGTTCTTACAGCTGTCACATAGAAAACGGACGTGAAATTGGAGCTTGCTATTTCGTTTCCTACGGTGAGTGAGATATTTGGTTATTCCGGAAAACTTAGTACCTTCTTACCTTCCCAGTCTGTTAATTTTTTTCCCTATAAAGTCGGCAATGCGACCATGATTCTTCTAATGTTTCTTTGCGGGTTTACATGCGCGGTGGAGATTTCTTAACATCAGGTAATTAATTTGCTTGTTTGCAAGGTCTAGATACTACAAGACAAAAAAAATACTTTGAAGATTCGCCGCGTCCTTGCCCCGTCTTTTTTATGAGGCTTGCGCCTACCACTTATACTGACATCTGTTTCACTGGTCAATTTAACTGTAAGCGCCAGTTTTTTGTTACAGTTAGTAAGCGAACCGTGTTTGAAAAGCTCTTCTTGGGCAAAGCGCGTACTTTCACTTTCAGGAAAAGTACTGTCATTTTCCTGTAGAAGTAAACAATACACATTTAATATAAATTTGTTCTTATAGTAATGTAAAATACCTTACTTTCATTAACATTCTTAAAATCATCTGATTAGTTCGTGGTCCACTTTAGATTTCAAGTGCAACATAGTGCCAATATCTGCCTCAAGGCCTCCCTACTGAAGGTCGCTTGTTCGCCTTTATTTTTGTGCCATCCAAGTAGTAGAGACTAGAGCGCCAAATCGGGGACTGTTTCCCAGAAGCATTTTATTCGAATTTAAATGTTTGTTAGAAGATGGAATTCACGTAAGTTATTTAGTTTACATTACTGTTATAAAGAACAAATTAATACAAATTAATTCAAAGCTACGTTGATATTTTGTTCGTACATTCAGGTCACATTTAATGAATACAGCTCGAACTTGCATCTGAACATTTTCATTTATTTCCTTAGCTTTCTGTGCAGGTATGATATGTAATTGAAGCAGAAGTAGGAGAAAAAACTTATCTGGAAGTAATAATGGAGGATTGAATAATTCATAGCCGAATTGTTTGCAAACAAATGTATCTATGATGTTTATCTGCAAATGTTTAACGTAAGCTACAAACGTATGATAATAACACTTACTAGCATACATTGTAGGAGAATGCAGCCCCTGTGCAGCAAAGAGAATATAAATAAAAATTCCTAGGTCCGTAAAATGTCATTCAAACTCTTGTTAATTTTCTTAATGATTATTTTCTTTTTCTTTAATCTATATATTTAAAAGCAGGTTTATATTGATACAGTGACTGTCTATAGCGTCGCTGTCGCGACAGCGTTAGCGTGGTTGTGGCTCGGTTTAGGCGTGGTTGTGGCTCGGTTTAGGCGTGGTTCAGGAGCCGGGGGGAGTTCACTGGGCGAAAAAATAGACGGATTACAGAAACATAAAAGCGCTATCGACAGTGAATGTCTCAATGGCAAAGAGTTATATACTATATTATATCTCAATGGTCTCAATAATGGTCTTAGTTTTGTCCTGGATTTGTCGTTTTTGATACTAGATATGGAAATGGTTACTGTAACATAATATGTAGGTATATCATTGGCAGAAACTATGTAAGCTTATCAATTACGAATTAATAATTGTATCTCCATTTATCTCCATTTGAACTTGCTGTGGGTTGTCTCCTTTTTGCGTAACTAGGTCCAATTTAGCTTATAGTTTTTCTTTGTCTACGATTTAAATGGAAGATCCATACAAAAAAAGTATTTTAATGACTATGGTTTTTGAGCAATAATCTTTTTAAAAGAAGTGCAAATGGAGGTCTTATCGCTAACTGCGACTTCTTTAAGACAAGCTTTTATTTTATTTTGCTCTTATTGCAGTAGCGCATGCTGGTAGTACGGTGAAGATAGTTTGTATGATTATATTAAATACACTGGCTTTAATCATCAACATTTATTTTTATTTCCATACTAAGGATGTCACAATGTCAAACTTTCAAAATGAGGAAAGGATTTGGTGTTACATAAATTATTTTTCTAGATAAATTACTACATACGAGGCATCTCTTGGATTAAATACTTCAGTCAAGTATTTTGATTTTTTAATATAATAATTATCCTTTACTCATTTTATATCTCAAGGATTTTCTTACTAAATTCATAATATTTTGTTGTCGTACTACATAATGAACTTAAGATAAATACAAAGTAATTTGCAGTCTTAGAGAAAAAAAATACTATCACATTTTTTCATGATCAACTAGGGCATCATAAATTACAAATTTTAACATATTTGACCATGCAAAATAACTGGATCTTGTTGACAATTATGAATTAAGTAATAAATCAACACTATTTGATATATTTTTAAAACTATGAACCAGCTGTATCTATAAGCCGCAGCTACATCGTATTAGAAAACAATTAAAAAAAATACAAAAAGATCTAACCAACTAGGAACATTAAAAATACATAATTTACTTCGAATAGAAACTTTGTTTTACAAAGTTATAAGTTCAATGTTAAATATAATCAAACATTGGTTAGACCTCCTTGCGGCTGGTACAAACATTAGAGAAACAAAACTAGCGCGAGAAAGTACGTTAGCTAGCGCTCGTTCATAACTTGGTAGCCACAATCCACATAAACAAATTCGCACTCCACGTAAATGAACATAATTAATTATATTAGTTACAATCTAAACTATTCTAAAAATGTACACTGACCGTGACTCGCATAAACAAGCGCTCTGAGATAATATATTTAAAGAGTTTTTCCACAATTCCTTCATTTAATCTTACATATATTGTACCCAACAATTTGAACATATAATCACATATTAGTTTGTTTTAGCAATGTTATCGAAAACGATTTGCCAGATAACAGAGATTACAAGTGACAATAATGGAATTCTAAATAAATTATAATTTGTATCCGCCTAAACATAGCAATCAATACTCATCATTAAATCTACATACTAAATTGAAAAGAGAATTAATTATATTACTAAACTAAGCTAGACTAAGATTCCGGATCTGTTGAAGAGTATGTTGCACCCTTACTGGTCTGGAACAATAAAAAAATATTAAATAAAATAATCCTGAACGTGGGCGTGTTTTGAATGAACATTATTCTCAGTTACAATAATTTAGATTCTCAGCATAAAAAGTAAAGTCTAAACGACTGAGTACAGTGCTGTTGTACCTAAACAGGCTTGCTGATTAAATAGCCATACTTGTGTACGTAAAGTTGTCCGCTTGTTGCCAATACTAAACAAGATGATCTCAAGATTTAAGTTGCTAAAGTGCTAGTTGATTTGCAATGTGACGAAAACTGTGTTAGGACATAAAGGTCTAACTTAGCGGTCACTGAGAACAATGCCCGCCCAAACATAAGTATGATTTAGTGTTTTATACTTAGTCTCTTTTAACTTTACTATCTGTATCGATATTATATTAAGAGTAGCGTCAGTAGCTCGTCTGCGTCATTTCTCTTTATTTAAACGACATTGAGACAAATTAACAAGTCAAACTGAAGGCAGAATAAATAAAATATTATACCTCACAACTGTCGTAGAATCGCATGGCGATATCGCTGTCGTAGAAGTTGACACTGACGGTCTTCTCGACAGGATCGTTGCTGGTATAGTCGGGACCTGACCAGGTGCAGATCTCTCCAGACAGCTGGACACAGTACAATATATATATTAATCGTTATATTTCTAAGCGAAACCTACCTCTTACCCACGAATATAAAATACAAAGAAATGTAAAATCTACAAAATTAAAATTTGGAAATATTAATTTTAAAAAATAGTAGAGATCAACTAGCTCAGGATTTTACGAATATTCATCTCTAACAAGGCAATTTAAATGTTGTATTAAAGTCACAAGTAGTTTTACATGATGGATAGTTTTCATTTGCAATAGACATATCTTATAATTGGCTAAATATTACCGAATGTATCAATTTAGAGACGCGATTGATTTGACCAACAAATATACCATATGGCGGTATATGACAGCAACTATCATAGTGTTACTGTTATTTAATTTAACATCACAATATAGTAAATATTGTTTTTACAGTGTTTGTCTGCATTATTACAGTAATAAAAGTACAGAGAAATATAAAATTATAACTAAAGTGTAAACAATAAAAACATACAACTATGTAAAACAATCATACATATTGTGCTCGTCAGTGTCTCTGTACTGTCCTGAAAAATCATTCGTCCGACAAGTAAATAGAGGTTCACCTGGAACTCAGTGTCTGTGTGTATGAGCATATCCGCCATGACCTCGCCGGTGGCGGCGTCCGTCACGAGGATCTTGGGCGAGTAGATCTCCTGGTCGAATGTGACGATAATTCGCGCCTGCTCGCACTTAGTCTCGTTGTTGCCTTGCCTGATGGTAGCCTCGCCATCGCACGAGTAATACGCCCCCGATTCCTCATCCTCTTCCTCCTAATACACAAAGCGCAAATGACATCGCAATTCAAACATTTCTTACACAGATTAAGAGTAGACAGCGGCTTGGCTGTGTCCTGGGCTAATTCCATGGGTAGCGGTGACCGCTAAAGCCATATAAGAAAATCTAACATAATATAATAGATGTTGTATGTTATACTAAATCGCATGCAGATATTTAGCGCAACGCGCAAACGCGCACTATATTATAACCTATACACGACGCAATAACGGCAAATTGATACGCTTGGTTTCACTAACGTGTATGGAAATCATATTGCATGATCTATTGTATTGGCCTTGGTCTGTAATTTCTTGCTTTAGACAGCATAGTACGACGATTTCAATTATGCGCTATAGAAATCTTCAGATATTTCGAAAATCCGCACATATTATTATCATCTATATTAATCTAAAGTAAATCTTTTACCAACATTAGATAATGTACCTGTTAAAAGCTCTGTTGAATGACCAACCATACCTGGGACTAATACTAATTGGTAAAAACCGAACATTGTCAAAACGCATAATTTATGTTGTACTGTACATAAAATTACGATTTACCTACACTACCTAGAAATGACTATATACATATTATTGATATGCTCACATACATATTTTATATACCTAAATAGACATCATACACAAATGAGCTGAACTACCTATAATATGAGGATTTTGTAAACACAACTCACTTCTTCATTGTAATACGCTTCGTAGTCATTGTGGTCGTAATCATGATCGTATTCTTCGTCATCTTCATAGTGCTCTTCTTCCTCACCAGGCTCTTGGAAGTGCACTTGTTTGCAATAATCCGTTGGCGAGGATTTCTCCCCACTATCAGCATCTTGTTCAGTCTTTACTTCTGGTGTTTGAGATTGCTCGACAGCTGCAGTTGCTGCGGTGCTTTGGATTGGTTGTTCAGTGTTAGATGATATCACGCTGTCGACCCTGGCACTGTCTTGCAAATGCTTTGGTAGCCTCAATAATGGGGCAGCTGTCACTGCAGCCTCTTTAACTTCTTTCACTGCGTTTGCAGCCGCCGCTTGTAATTTCTATAGTTATGAAGAAAATTTATATTTTAATTATAACAAACAAGTACAAGGAATTTTACTATGGATCTTAAGACTGTACACCACGCCAATAACACTGAGGATTTGCGCAATAATCTACCGGAATGGAGGTTTCACGCAATCAAAATGCAGCGCGGCGGCAGCACTTTTTTGTTTCAACAGAAATGTTCATAACTAAACTTTGTTTTTTGTACAATTATTTCTGTAAGTTTCTCAGAATTGTCTTGTAGCTCAATTTTATTTTTAGGGTTTAATCTTAGTGACAGCCTTAAGAGAAAATATTTGATATAACCAACTATATTGGGGTCTAGTCTGCAATAAAATGTTTTATTATTATATTTTAGATTACCACCAAAATATGACAATCTTTAAGACTAGGACATTATATTACTATACATTATATTACTTACTCTTATACATTCAGTAACCTTCTCATGGAATTTATTGGCCAATTCAACAGACTTAAATCTGACTGCAAGCGTTTCTTGTTCGCCCGAAGGTGTCTCCGCATAATTCATGCCTACGAACGTCCACGCCCTGTCCGATGTCTTCATGGGAAACATTTCCAGATCCATGAACAGTAACATATTCAGAACTGCTTTAAGCACCTAAAATCATTTTTATAAACTTATAATATTTATAATATGTACACAATACATACATACATGAACACTACATAGTATCTATTTTTATTATTAATTATTATGCAAAGGGAATGAAACTTATATGATTCGAAATGTCCTATACAGTAGACGAGTACAAAAATATTATGTATTACAAAAATACCAAGCTAAATATATGAGCTGTAAATGAGCTTAGATCCCGAGCTTAGAACCTTTTCTGAGTGGTAAAATACCTTTTTTTAAACTATGCAAACAAATAAATAGCGTTGTTTCGATTGCTATCAAAATAAATAAAATACATATTGATTTTCATTACTTTATAAAAACATTTTGTCGATTTTCGACCACAGGCGTTATTTAACTTCGCTAGCTGGTCAGACATTAGTCACAAGTACTCACAAGTCACTTTTAAAAGATTATTTCCAGAGAAGAAAAGGTAAAAGAAAGCATAAAGAGCGGGTGAAGCGACCTCCAGTCGGGCTAAGTTATTTTGCGCGCATTGCAATTTGGACTTGCCTGATTTCTCGCTCCATTATATTAATAAACATTATAATAGTGTTTAACAGTTCGAAACAAAAAGCTGTACCTGTTCCCGTCGCAACAGTAGTCTGTAGGTATTCTTTTCTGGGTGATATAGAATTTTCAATTCCCCCACTCCTCTCTCTTTCCACTCACGAGATTTGTGATCATAACGGAATAGTTTACAACGTTCACCAAATAATTTTTTCTGTGAATATAGAATAGTTAAAACATTTTAATTGACAGATTACGCATATTATTAAAATACTAGCTTTTACCCGCGGCTCCGCCCGCGTGAATGTCTCTGGGATAAAAAGTATCCTATGTTCAAATTTATGTCATGATCTAATTGTATGCCAAATTTACTCAAATCCATTAAGCCATTAAGGTTTGAGTTTAGGCCCCGCTTCTTCACTCTTCAAGTGGAATTTCACAAAAATGTGAATTAAGTGGTTCATTTGTCATTCATTAGTTTGAATATGCAATATCTGTACTCAATTTCACAGTCGTATTCCATTCCATAAATATGATCAAAGTCCATTCAAAGTCCAGTCAAAGTAAGGTAGGCAAATGCAACTAGAAAACCAGAAGTTCCAGCTTTGAAATTGTATATTTGTTTTGTAGACTTTATTTACCTAACGAGTCTACACGATCACGAATTTAATCACTACATAGTATAAAACAAGTCGCTTCCCGTTGTCTGTCTGTCCCATTGTCTCATTAAACACCACTATATTCTATATACTTAAGGTATACTTTTCAAGGTGGTAGGTCCTTCGTATGCGAGAGGCCGTCGGGTTAGTACCACCGCTTTGTCTAATTTTGCCGTCAAACTGATGCGTGTAAGCATTGTTGTGTTTCGGTTTGAAGCCAATGAAATTACTGGGCATTTGAAAATAACATAACAAAAAACAAAATAAACACACACACAACACAAACAAGCGAGCGACTTGCTCGTTTCGTTCGTTCTTTCTTCAATCAAGCCAAATAAAAAAAATCTTATAAAATACATTAACTTGGAGATTGAAAAATCAGCCCTAAAAGACATAGAAAAAATCTTTGTATTAATCAAAAGCTCACCTCATCTTCCTCTCCAGTGGTAACTACTATCTTATCGGGCAGCGGCACTATCGGCTCGTAATGCGGGTCATATTCTTCGTCCGCACCAGATGTTCGGCTAGCGTCATCTACTGCACTACTTTCATTCTTTGCTTTATCACCAGATCCATCTGTAGGTGCCTTACCAATTCGACCAAATAATTGTTGCCCGGCACCCGCCCATTGAAAATCAGCTTGTTCTATAATATTATTGAAAAAAGTTAATTAGTTACATACAACATGATAATAAAAACAAAACTACACTCAAATATTTTTAAATTCTGCAGAATTAGACAGCATCTGACCATAACTACTTACTTTGGAAACCGACACTAGGGACACTTGATAATGCTTCATAAGATAACCCACTTTCAAAAAGAGGCTTACTAACTTCATCAGCTTCAGATTTCTTTTCAACTGTGTTAGTTGCAAGTTTTTGTTCAGTGTTGCCGAAAATGCTCTTAATATCCGAATCTTTATTTTGAGATGCCAAAGCACCAAATGTGGTTACTGCGCCTGATCCAAAGATACTAGGAGTGGGTTTTAAATTATTATCAACCACAGCCCCTGAACCGAACATATTACCTGGAGTTGAACTACCAAAAAAGTTAACAGATTTCTTATTGTCTCCACCAAATATAGATCTTACTTCTCCATTTGAGTTGTCTGCCTTGTTGTTATTCGAATATTCAAATATTGATTTATTGCTTGAAGTACTTAAATTGGCATTAGCAAATAGAGATTTTGCATCACTAAACACTGGCTTGACAGGTTCTGGTTCAGTTTTAGTTTCCACATTTACATTTTTCGGTGGTGTAGTAGATATGTTCAATTTTGGTGGTGCAATTATAGAACTTTTTGTGCTTGCATTCTGCGAGTCGCCTGCGCCGAACAAAGTAGATGGTTTACTTTGCTGTGCTTCAATTACTGTTTTTTGATCCATGGATTGAGCGAAAATGCTAGCATTTTGATTAAATGTGTTTTCTTTATTTGTATCGCTTCCTCCAAAAGTCACTGCTGAAAGCACTGTAGGTTTCGTGTTAAAACCAGTTGAATTTAGAGGAGTACGGAAAATAGATGTATCAAATGTTTTTTCAGAATTTGATGGTGTGCCATACATGGAACTGGTAGGGCTCTGAAACGGTGTAGTTAAAGTTTTGACCGGTGTAGACGACAAAGCAGCTGTTGACACTATGGCTGCTTCAGTAAATGTGCTAGTTGGCAAATTAGGTTTGGTGTCGTCATTATCTTCTTGGCACCCACGACAACCACGACAAGGTTCTTTATTTTTGTAGTTGTAAAAGTTTTCTGGAAGCATAAGCTCTTTGGCTTTTTGTTTGTCTTCTATGCTTGCATGTATTTGGCAAACAAAGATTACGTCATCACTGGCCGCGTCCTTCACGTCATTATCGTCCTTAGTGTAATTATATATATCCACAGCCTTTTCTTCTCTTGCCTTATCAACAGCATTTTTGAATTCCAATGCAATTTCTTTACTAGCAAATCTCAGACAAAATTTTTGTAAACTCAATTCTCCTTCACTGTAGTCGTTGGCTGCGAATAACCAAGTTTTCTCATCTTTTGGTGTGTAAGTAATTTCAGGAGTAAAAGCATGATTCAAACAGATTTTTAGTACTTGTTCTCTCCGCATTACCACTCTGAAAATAACAATAATATTATAGAAAAATGAAAAGGAAACCTTAGCTGAACAATAAATACTCCAAATGTGATGTCTAACAATCCAACAATGTGGAAAGCTCATGTATTATATACAGGGTTATTTTTAAAACACTGACAACCTCGCAGGGCCATATAGCTGACCCCATACGGAACAACTTTTGTTCTACGAGTTTGGATATAACTCAATATATTTAAAAAAAAATGATTTCACAAGTTTTTGTTGTGTCGTGTTTTTCTTCGTAGACTGCGGCGCGGCGCGGCTTGCGCGCACGATATCAAAGGCGGCCGGTCAGCTGCTCGGGCGACCGAGGTCAAAGGCGCTAGCCCGATTCCCCACGCTTCGCGTGTTTGTTTACGTAATCTGCGATGCGCGTTGTAACATTCAAGACGGAAATTAAATGAATACTTACATACAAAAATAACAAATTATGAAAAGTCGTAGAACAAAAGTAGTAGCAAATGACCTGAAGAATCTACTCCTGCGAGGTTGTCAGTGTTTTAAAATAACCCTGTATATCATATCAAAAGTTTAAAAATAAATTCCAGAAGAGAAACGAGAGGCCGCGGGTTCCATCCCTGTACTAAGACAAATGTTTGTCTGATTCACAAATATTTGTTTCAGGTCTCGGTGTTGTGAGACTGAAAGTCCCTCGTAGTTTCTGATACGACACAAAACTCGTATCTTACTGTGGGGTCAGGACTATGTGAATTTAATGATTTCTTACGTTTACTCGAATATTACTCATTGAAATAAAACTAATTTGAACGGATTTTATAGCGTTTTTTTTTTGTTTTCGTTTTATTTGTTTCGAAGACTTTTCAGCCTTCGTGGTCACGGGGTGGACTGAGGTGTAGGTTGTCCCGAAATGTTAATGTTACATTATTTACTGCGATAAAATCCGTTCAAATTAGTTTTATTTCAATATGTGACTTTATTTATTCCCTTAAAAAAAATACCTTAATTTTCCTGTTTCTTTGTGTTTTAATATCTTAACAATGCCTAAACCACGCTCCTTCCACTCGCCACCTATAAACCGGTACAGTTTTGCTCTGTGACCATAAAGTTCGATCTCATTTTCCTCTCCAGTAACGACTTCTACCTAGAAAACAATAAATAGGTTAGTTTTTAGTGTCGAATTTTATACGCAACAGAGAATAATACGAAAAAGAAACCTTTTGTTAAAACACAATTAGAATAAGTTTAAAAATGAGTCCGCAATTATGATTTTAAATATTGGCATAAGCAAAGGCGGGTGCGCAGTGGAACATCTCACTATGGCGCTCGCACGCGTGCACCGTAATACACATTTTCCATTGTAAAGGTAAGGTTTACAGGAGTACAAATATTGCTCATTGAAAATATATTCATTTTTATTTATTATATTTATTTTAATTATTTCATTGATAATAATTACTTTTGTGAAATTCCACTAGAAAACAGGGGGAGGAGGTTGAATTTTGTATATAACTTTTATGGAATAGGATACGACTATGAAGTTGAGTATAAAAATGCTTAATGAAACATGTGATTCACATTTCATATTTTAGTTAAATTCTACTTGAAAAAAAGAATGCGAACTTTGTATGAAACTGTATTTACATTACATTTTGAACAGCCTGATCCTGATGGTTCATAACTATATAGCATGCTCTATGACCCACGGGAACGAAGCAGCAATAATAATAATAAATATGTATAATGTATATATATAAAAGAGAAATACCACTGACTTATTAAACACGAAATCTCATAAAATTTCGTTAGATGATAGTTTGTATAATGTGACTACATTTAAAATTCAGATTACTTCAGATGAAATTGCAAACATGCAGTAAGTATTGGTGTCATGCACAAGATTATCTTTAAAGAGCTTACCTTGTCTGGCATGGGTATAACAGGGTTGAAATGAATGTGATGACCTTCATCTTCAGGTGCATACTCATTGCCATCACTCTCTTCGCCTGGACTTTTTGGAGATTTCATTGGGCTTTTACTCTTCACTGGAGTTTTTGGTTTGAATACAAAACTAAATGTGCCATTTTCCTTAGCACCGAATGACATGTGGCTGTCAGTTTGTGGAGTAGGTAGCAAAGCCGGCTTCAAACATGAGTCTGTCTTGTTATTTTCATCATTCTTTATTACCGTAAAATTTATGGGCATTTCATTGTCTGTGCTAGATTTTGGTGTACTAAATGTAGAAGTTGTGTGATCATTTACTAAATCTACAGGATTTGACTTCACTGGCGTATCAGTTAGAGTAGGTGGTATACCAAATTTAAATTTATGCGTACCAGTGCCATCAAATATTGAGGTGGAGTTCCCATTATTTTGAACATTAGATGTTAATGAAGGAATACCAAATTGGAACTTTACTGTACTATTATTATCTGTTTTATTCGCATTTGGATCTTTGGGACTATTACAAGCACTACAATATTCAATATTACTTTCATTTCTAACTAAACATTGTTTGCATTCCCAAGTTCCTTCTTTGGGTTTAAACTGGTCACCCCAACCAAATACAGTAGGTGCTGTTGATGACTCTTTTTTTATTTCACTGTTACCTTTTTGGGGTAATGAAAAATTGAACTTTCGAATGTTATCTGTGCTCTGTTTAAGAGCCGATTTCGGATCCTTCGGACTATTACAAGCACTACAATATTCCAGATTACCTTCATTACGAACGAGACAATCTTTACATTCCCATGAGCCAGGTTTGGGTTTAAAACTCTCTCCCCAGCCAGATAATGGAGTATTGTTTGTGTTCTTTGTGGAAGTTGTATCTGACGTAGCCGTTTGGTTGTTGGTAGTCTGTGGTTTTGGTTGTTCACAACAACCACATTTGGAGAAATTTTCCAAATTATTTGTGTAACATGATGGACAATTCCATGATCCTGCTTTAGGTTTAAACTTGTCTCCAAATCCAATTTGATTATTTTGTTTAGCCACATTTTGTTCTTCTTTAGCGGCTTTCGATTCATCTTTCATTTTAGATTGTGCAGATTTAATGGCTTCAACAAAGTCATTACATATCTGCACTGATTTAAATCTTAAACAAAATGTTTCAGCAACGAGTTCGCCATCTGAGTAATCTTTAGCACACCATGTCACAGCTTTGTCCATATTTGCCATCTTTTGGAATAACATTTCCTTAGTAAGAGCGTGATTACAGCATACCTTCATTATTTGCTCCCGCCTCATCAGTAATCTGATTTTTTGGTTATTTTCTTTGTGCATAAGCAATTTAATATTACCCAAGCCACGCTCCTTCCATTCTTTCGTAGGTGTATCAAAGCGTAAAAGTTTAGCACGATGTTCAAATAAAATAATCTCATCCTCTTCACCAGTTTTTTGATCTACCAAGGCTGGTAGTGGTACAACAGGCTTAAATTCAACTGTTGGTTCAAATTCTTCTACAGTATCAGATGTATTCAATTTATCGGACTTTTCTTCTTTCTGTGTTGGAATGCTAGAACTAGGCCCAGCAGCAGATGTAACATTAAATAAATTGTTTAATTGAGAAGTACTAGTAGTTGTTTTAAGAGTTAAACTACTAAAAATATTTCCTTTGGTAGCTGGAGAAGTTTCTAAAGGTTTTGTATCAGGCACTTTACTATCAATAACTGGCTTAAAAGTAGGAGTACTGCTAAATGTAAACCCACCAACTACAGCTTTTCCGGGAATTGAGAAATATTCAGTTTTTTCTTTTATTGGTGTCTCAACTTTATCAATTGCTTTGGTTGTTGTAGTATTAGTAGTTGTTTCTTGTGTAGAAATAGTTGAACATTCTTGTCTTGCTTTTTCAAATGTATTATAGAAATCACAAGCAATGTCTGCAGTTTTAAACCGAATACAAAACTTTTCTAAAACAACAGTTTCATCAGCAAAATCGTTGGCTACCCAAAAGTAGGCCTTTGTCTCATTTTTCATTGGTTTAATTTCCATCTCACCAGAAATAATATGATTTGCACAAATTTTGTGAATTTGTTCACGTCTCATTAAAACCCTAACTTTGCCTGTAATATTATGCTTAAGCAATTTCATTTCACCAAGTCCCCTTTCTTTCCATTGTTTATCAACAAAGCGAAACAGTTTGGCTCTGGATGCAAATATAACAGTCTCGTTTTCTTCGCCAGTTCTTACTTTGACTTCAGCAGGTAAAGGTACTATTGGTTTAAAGTCTGGACAAGGATCATAATTTTCTACTGAAGTATTACTTCTTTCGGAAAGTGTTCGAGATTTATTAAGACTTGTGTTTGGCGAATTGGGAACGCCATCTACGACAGTTATTGAGTCTTCAAGTGAACCTTTTCCGCTTGCATAAGATGCAGAATTGTTAAGTGAGTGCGCAAAACTTGTTTGAGTAGAACCAAAAGCAGATGTTTGATTCCAATTTATTGATGGAGTAACAGTTGCAGTAGTATTTGACTTATTTCCTTGCAATGGAAAGCTAAAGACAGGTGGCGTTATTGCTTTTGACTCATTTACAGTTGGCATTTGAATTTGGTAATTATGAGGAGTTCCTTTTATATGCTTGGGAGGAATTGTCACACTAAGAACCGGTGCTGGTGCAGTAGTACAAGTAGGCAATGGGTCAGAAGATGTAATAACAACATTGACTGGTAGAGATCGAGCAACTTCTCTAGTTTCTCTAATAGTTGATTTGGTTGATGTAATTGTAGAAGTTGGCGGGACAGGTACTGTTGGTATTGCTGCGGCAACAGATGCTATTGTTGTTGCTACTGGAATTTGTGGTGCTGTGTGACCTATTTGAGCATTAGGAATCACTGGCGCTGCTGGAATAGTTGGTGGTGGTACTAGGTGAGCTACATCAAGATACATTTGGTCTGGAGTGGGATACACACCAGAATAGTTTACTTGTGGCCTTGTAGGGTCGAATATGGGTTGCGCTACGGATGTGGGCTGTGCAAACTGCGCATATTGGTTATATAAATTATAAAGACTTTGTCCATACAACTGATACGGATTCGGCGCAACATGAAAAGGGGGTACAAGTCTTTGATTTAAGGGTGGAATTACTTGTGAAGGTGTAAATGGCAATTGTGAGGTAAAATTTGAAGTACTTTCATTTGTTCTGTAATCATCCTCCATATTATATAAATCTCCTTCATTAATAGTTTGTTCCGATGAAGACTTTTTTAATTTGTTGACTTCTTTTTTGAGTTCAGCTATTTGCTTCTTTAATTCTCCAACATCTTTGCATTCATTTCTACATGCGTCTATTTGATCTTTAACCTGGTCTATTGAAATCTTGAGAAGCTTAAATTGATCTGTAGTGTTTTGAATGTCCGAATGAATGGTGCTCATGATCTGGTTTCCAAATCTACGATTGTCATCAAACCAATTTTTAGTTTGCTCCATGAACTCATTGATTGTAGAATCCCTTTTATGCAAGTTCTTAATTTCACTTTCTATTCGCTCCAAAACTTGTTGATCAATATGGGACCTGTCTAATGTGTGTGAATCTACAGCAGTGCGATAATGTGTGGTATTAAACTTATATGGTAATTTTGGGGTAGAATTTAGATTATGTAGATGATGTTGGGATCTTAAAGGTATACTTTCTACAATATTATCATCAGACAAATACTTGTCATCACCATCATAGTTTATATTAACAGATAAATCCATATCTATCTTATTCAAGCAAGATTGTATATTCTCAATCAATTCCTGAGTATCAACATATAATGGTTGCATTTGGCTTGTTTCTGTTTCCTTTAATTTATTTAGTGCCTTATAAGCATAACTCTTTGCCTTTGTCATTAATGAAGCATATTTTGATTTTTCTTCAGGAGAAGCCTCCTTTGTGACATTGATGTCTTCTAATGCGGCATTTTTAAAAGTCTGTCCAAGGTAGTAGTATGCCTTAGGTGATGTTAAATTTGAAAGAATTTCAATAACTTTGTCATATTCACAGTCATTGAAATAGCGAATGGCTACATATAACTTGCTCTCCTCAATTAAGGTATTTAGCTCTTTGGGACCTAGTTCTTTGTGTGTATATTCAAACATTCTTTTTTCAGGAATCTGTACTGTCATTTTACTTTTAAGTTTTTCAAGTATTGGTATAGCAGATGAATAATATAAATGAGCTCTCATTTCTAAATGTGTTCTTTCTTCAATATTAGGGGTTGATTGAGCCATTGTATCAAATATTTGACCAAGAATGCAAAGTAATTCAGGATCTAGGCCATGATTATCAACACAACGCACAACTTCAATACCACGACTCAGTGTTGAACGTATGTCAGTCAATTCAGTACCTAATCCATTTTGGCTAAATTTATAAACACAATCCCACCATTTCATCTGAGAAAGTGAACAGAGTAAATCAGTAATGTTTGCAGGAAGCACATTTGGTTTGTCACTAGAGATGTACACACTTTTACATGATTTTTGCTGATGGGCTGTAAGACTAGCACAGTATAGGAAAGCATAAACATCTAATCTATTCAATGTTTCTGGTCCACCAAGGTTTTTAGTTGGCTTTAGCATATCAAAAAGTGTGCATTTAAATTGTACATAATTTTTATAATTCATAAGCATCCACACAAAATGATGTAAGGAATTCCCATATAGCTTTTGCGCATCAGCATCATATGCTTCTACTTCAATTTTACGAGGTAGTCTGAGTGGTGGTGTGCCATAAGCCTTTGACACAAAATGTGAAGATTTATTTTTTATTAACTGATCCTGAGTTGTAAATATATTTTCATACAATTTGTCTCTCCAATAAGTGCCAGAGCAATATTGAGAAATTTGATCTAAAAATGTTTGACTTCTGTCGTGTGTACATGACATGAGATAATGTCCAGATTGAGAGCATCTGTATGTGCCTTCAGAGTGCCAGCGAATAACAGCATTTTTCTGTTTTTCTGGAGAATATTTAAGCCAATTTACTTTGGGATCCAAAGGAACTGTGTGCCATGCATACAACATCAAAGGAGCAGCAAATTTCATAGCATCTCTCCAACTTAATTGGTCTTTCTTGGCTTTTTTGAGCAAGTATGTAGCTGCATGGAGAGCAAATTGCCCTCTGTGGTGTTGTAATAAACACGCATGAAACTCACCAAAACCAGAAGGAGGTCCTAATTTAGCTACACTTTCTATAGCTTGATCATAAGCATGTAAAAGCTCACATGATTCTACTAAACTCTTGGATGTACCACTAGGAGTCTCTGTCAGGCTCAAAATGCAAATTCTCTCTCTTACTGTTAAGAGAAAAAGCTGAAATAGCCAATCATTGCCATTATGCCCTTGACGTTTAAGAAGTTCAACAAGAATTTCATACCAGCCATAGTGATTAAGGAAAGTGTTTCCGCTAAATTCAATGTCACAGCTGTGTTCAAAAGCTTCTTTCATTTTGTTGATTTGCAGGTAGTGCTTCAAGAGGCGAACATGAAGTTGAACATCTTTGGGTCTTATCGCTAATTCAGCAATCAACAATTTAGTCAATGCCTCTGGGTCTGTATTGGACATGGTGGCTAGTCTTTCATGGAGGCGAAAGATAACAGGATGTCTAGGGAATGCAGCTTCAGCTCTTTCGCACCAAAACTTGGCTATACCAGGTTCAATAACAACTTCATTATCCGCGAGGAGTTCACAAACTATAACAATATAAATCATTATATCAAATACACATTCATAAATCTTATTCAAATACTAGGAATATGCCTTGCAACATACTTGTGACTGTGTACATTATTCTCAATCACAATGCCGTATTATTTTCAAAACAAAGTAACAACCACTGAATAGACATAAAAAATTTAAGACATTATTTTTTATAGCCAAAGGTGTGGGTATCAAGTGTATTTAAATAAAACGCGTTATTTAGTACTTACTGTCAAGTATGGTGCTGGTATGGGCAGGGTCTATGTCCAATGATGTAGTAAAATGTTCTAATGCTTTTTCTTTTTGTCCCAATTTCTGCAAAGCTTGCCCAAGAAGCTTGAACGCCGCTGCATTATTGTCTTTCTGAGTCAAATATTGCTCGACATATTTCTGGCAATTTGCATAGTCTCCTACTTCGAAATACAATCGCGCAACGGAAAATGCTCGGGTTTTGAACTGAAAATAACCAATAAAGTAAAACATACGTCATGACGCGCTATCCTTGCAATAATCCAACAATTTACGCCGCTCACCTCTTTTGGAGTTAGTTTGGATAGTAAATTTTCCACGTGCTTATCAACATCCTTTTTATTTTTATACATTTTTACGAAATTTTACCGAAATATTTAAAAACTAACGCCTTTTATTGCTTTACACTGGAAAAATCGCGTGGGGCCAAGTATCGGTATTCGGTCTTGGTCTTCGTCATTTTATATTTCTGAGTTGCCAGGAATGTATTTTTTATTACTACCATATCACATTGTTTACAATTGTTTCTTTCCCCACGTTTATCTGTCAAAATAAAAGAAATGAAAATTATTACAAAATGCAACAACTATTTTAAAACTCTATTAGGTACAGCTAGTACCTTAGATATGTATATATTCCTTAATCATTGGCTAGTACAGCTCGACAACAACATAACATAACAATCTACGAAAGGTTGCTTTTTTTCGCGATTTCGGGGATTAAAATCGTTTTTAACGAAATTTTGAGAAGAAATCTTCGGGGAAAAGAAAAAAAAAATTATGATGATGTTCTCAATGGAAAGGAAAAATACCAAAACGTATACATATACATAAACTTGACGGTAGAGCATTTTAAAGATGTTTTTTTTTACGATTAATATTTCATATGTAAGTGCTAGATAATATCAATTAAAACTTATATTTTATTAAATCTTATTCTTTTGCTAATATAATTATTATGAATTTTAATAGTACAAAAATAAATTTAAAATGCTCCACTGTAAAGTGCACGCATTAGCGCTTTAGTATTGTTGCCTTTTAACTGACGATAATAATATGATTAATTTATTAAGTACTAAGTATCTCATTGCTGCGTAATGAAATTCACTAATATAATAGACCTGTTAAAGATCCGCTAAAATGGAAGTGATACGAATACATATCTTTTTATCCTTCGTATATTCATAGATAGGGATACGGATATCCGGCCCATCACTAGTTTTTACAATTTATAGCAAAGAGAACTTATCCGAGAGTTTTGGCGGGAATTCTGACAGTGCGCTTATTTTAATTTATTTCAAAAACTAGTTTAAAGTTGTGGTTGTTGTATAAAAATGGTATGTATTTGTGCATTAAACATTGACGGTGACGAACAATGGACAGAACTGGAAGGAATTCACACCAAAACTCCAACAAGACCATGAAAACCGTCCACACCGATATTTCATAATTCTTGTGAAAACTTGAGAATAAATTATACTTGTCATTGACGAAATGCATAATAATGCGAAGCCATAAATTAAAAAGGAGAACAGAATTTACCCAGCATTATCCAGTACCTACCTTGGTTCCTTTATCTTTAAGTGGGTGATAGACGTACGAACTTAAAGTACGCGGTTTTTAAGATCGCGAACTTACTCGCCTCGACGTTAGTGACACACGTGAAGCTTACTCATTCTGTATTGCGATGTCGTCGACAGAAGAAGCTTCGTGTTATTTAGGAATTATATCGTATTACATTTTAAAAACTAAAAAAAATAGACGAAGTAAAAAAGTGTGGGTAAAGAACTGGCTTACGAAAACAGAGCGTTCATCACATGTGAATTTAGTAAGAGATAAATGAAGAGAAGGAAGATTTCCATAATTATTTCATAATGCCTGAGGCGGTTTATGAATTTCTGAATCAAAATTAACAAAAATTGCAAAAATCTAAACACGACGAGCGTGCGCGTCCACGAACTGGCGAAACAAAGTGGCGGCTCGCGGCTTAAAGTGCTGCCACACGTACGAACCAAGACGAGCTACGAACAAGATTTCGATCCGGTTGGATCGAAGACGATTTTGCGCGGTGGTTTTAAAGTACGCGTGCTTACGGTGACACACAAGCGAAAAAGGTCGTCGAGCCATAAGTAAGCGTACTTGCTCGTACGTCTATCACCCACTTTATACCTAGTTTATTTCGGTTTATTTGTCTCTGGTTTATATATAGTGTATTATCTATGACAGCGTTGACTTCTCTCATCTCTGGTTTATTTGTCTCTGTGGTTGACTTTACAGTAAACATAAATGTTAAAAAATACATATTTTCTGAGTTAAGTTAGTTAAGTTAAACTTTGAAATATTATTTATCACAATCATTTTATCATCGAGCACCGATGGAGCCATAATACAAAATTGGATTGGATTGGAGTCACAATAATAAACTTTATGCTAGTAAATTGTAATAACCAACTTTAACCCCTCTGTGGGCCTTTCGGTAGTGAATTTTTAGAACATAGTGTTATACATGTATATTATCTTTGCGTTTAATATATTTTGTGTATGCTTTTAGAGTAAATATTAGCAAAATGGGTGACTCGGAATTTGCGTATGGATCATCCATGTCGATGGACTCGATGAAAGTGATAGCCGAGAGTGTGGGAATCGCGAGTCTTGGAGACGATGCTGCTAAAGAACTCGCCGATGATGTTACTTACCGCCTCAAAATAATTGTACAAGATGCAATGAAATTCATGCACCATTCTAAGAGACAGAAACTGTCTATAACGGACATTGATCATGCTTTAAAAATAAAAAATATTGAGGTTTGTAGATAATATATAATTACTTATGTTCCTGGCCAAATGGCCGCATTTGGTGTTTGGTGTTATGGCTATCAATGTTAGGTAGTACTAGGTGGTAGGTCCCTTGTATGGGAGAGGCCTTCTGGATTGGTCACCATTGCTTAACTTTGAAGGACATAAAAGCTGGTGAAATCACTGGCATAATAAGACCTAATATCCTACATATGTCTTGGTTTGAGGAGTGCAGCCGCTTGATGTGCAGTAGTTTGGAACTCAAAGGTGTGTTGTGTTAATTCTGTTTATGGGCAGGCATGGCGCTTACCATCTGGCGAGAAACCCTGCTCATTTTGTCATTTTGTGAAGTAAATCTATTATAGTATAATTTCATTTAAATTTTTACATTCCAGTGTCAATATGGCTTCATCCAACCAGACTCACTACCATTCAGGTTTGCTTCTGGTGGTGGTAGGGAACTTCACTTTATTGAAGAGAAAGAAATAGATTTATCGGAGATTTTGTCTGCACCTCCTCCCAAAATACCACTAGATGTTTCAGTCAGAGCTCACTGGCTCAGTGTTGATGGTGTGCAACCCACGGTGCCTGAGAACCCTCCTCCTCTATCCAAGGAGGCACAAAAACTTGAATCTGTTGATCCTATCAGCAAGTTAAGCAAACCTGCCAATAAAGATGCTGCAGGTATGATTTTTACTCCTGTAAAAATGCCTTATAAGATATTACCAAGAATGGGCCCATGCCTAGCTGTGAGACTATACAATTCTGGGCTTATTATTATTTTTTATATTCTTTAATCACGCATTATTGTGATTTGCCAAAAATTGCCGTTTCTAAACTCATTGCATTTGGGTAGATTATGTAGAAAAATAAAATATTTTAGTTAAATTTTTTGCATTTTTTTAATATTGATTCTAAGTACTTTTTGATCCACCCTCGTATGTATGTCTTATTAAATGTTGTTTGTTTTAGATTTTTCATCTGCAATAACCAGTCATCTTTCATCAAACTGGTTAAACTAACAAGTTTATTATGTGTATCTGCCTCACTTAAAGTTGGCAAAATTGTCCAAAAGAGAAGGGTCAAAAAAAAAAAAATTGTTACTCTTTATTCTTTCCAGTGTAAGGGGCACTATAATATAGGGCCTTATAGTGTAATGTAAAAATGTTTATGTAAATGTTTTAGGAAAACCAATGTGTGGTAAAGCTGCCCGGTTGAAAGCATCTGAGTCTGTGCATGTGAAGCAACTTGCCACACATGAATTGAGTGTGGAGCAACAACTGTATTACAAAGAAATCACCGAAGCCGGTGTGGGCAGTGATGAAGCACGTCGTGCGGTAATACATTATTTAGTTTTAAAAAAGTCTGCATTACCCCACAATGTATTTTGTTGACTATCACATATATTTCCTAGACAGAGATGGTACATATTTTTGTTGGTAGGATTACAATAATTATACCATGTTGATGTCAACATGTATGTACTTTAATGATGTTTGATTTTTACTAAACAGTTTGTACACTACTGACACATGGTCATTCACTCGAGAGCTAAATTAGTATGTCATCTGATCTTGTAGACCATTATCTACATTTTTAAATACATGAAGATAACTGAAGTTGGATAACTTAAACAAATCATCAAAAATGAGTGTATGTTGCCTTTACATGAATTGTTTTTTTTTTGTCTCAGGAAGCATTGCAATCTCTGGCATGTGATCCAGGATTGCATGAAATGTTGCCAAGGATGTGTACATTTATATCAGAAGGAGTGAAGGTTAATGTTGTGCAAAACAATCTGGCTCTGCTTATATATTTGATGAGGATGGTCAAAGCTCTTCTGGACAACCAATCATTGTACTTGGAGAAATATGTGAGTATGTTGTATTATTGTCATAATTTTTAGCTAAGCTTTATTATTGATAAATCATAGATTGCACAAATAAGAAAAAAAAATGATTTTAATGCACAAATAGACCTGCCCATTTATTATTATTGATCCGTAGTCGTATGCCACCGTACGTATTTGTTTCACACAATAATATGGTACATTAGTTTGCAATATCTGTTCTCGATTCATTCCAGTTTCTTACAAGTCAATACAATTGCTATTTTTCTAACAAAATGTTTACTATAACTATTCTTGATCCTTAATATCTAACAATATGTTCAACTAGTTTGATTCAGTTATCACTTGTTTTGTTATTGTGGTGTAGTTACACGAGCTGATCCCGGCGGTGTCTACATGTATTGTATCCAGACAGTTGTGCCTCCGTCCCGAAGTTGACAACCACTGGGCGTTGCGCGACTTCGCCGCTCGGCTGATGGCGCAGATATGCAAAACGTTCAATACTTCAACGAACAATCTGCAGACGAGAGTTACCAGGTAAAGAAGCCCAAATCCCCTCCCCTTCCCAATCCCTAATTATCCCTTTCCTTTAAGGTCGGCAACGCGGCCATCATTCTTCTGGTGGTGAGCGTACATGGGCGGTGGAGATCACTTCCCATCAGGTGACCCACTTGCTCGTTTGCCGGCTTATGCCATAAAAAAAATCAAAAAAGGTAAATCTATATGGTTTTTAGGTTTTGAGAAAATCACGGACAGATTTACATAACTATATACCTATATACATACATACAGGTTGAATATAGGACCAATTTATTTAAAGTTGGTTCTAAACTAAACAATTATACGTTGTTGGCAGGCTCTTCGCGAAAGCACTGCAATGTCCGTCGCAGACTAACAGCGAGTCTGGCCCGTCGATGGCACTCATGAAGGAGTCTGAAAAAACGCCTCTCGCCTCACTGTACGGCGCGGTGCAGGGCCTGGCCGAACTAGGGCCTGAGGTCGTCAAGGTGAGATAAGATAAAGAGCATGTTGTTACTGATATCAATGTTTACAAGGTGGTAGGTACCTCGTATGCGAGAGGCCGTCTGGGTTGGTACCACCGCGCCATCTATTTGCCTTGGCGGCAACAACAGTGTATAAGCACTGTTGTGTTTCGGTCTGTAGGACATTGAAACCAGTGAAATTACTGGGCATTATGAGACTCTGGCGTGACATAAGAGACAAAAGCAATCACCATGACAATACAAAATAATCAATGTACGTACTCACCGGTATTTAACTACTAATGTTAAACTTATAACGAGGAGAAACACTCTTTATCTGTAAACATACAATAACAATTATTTAAAAAAATCGAATAAGTAATGAAGGCCTCTGTTAGCGTTAATGTCGCGCGATGGCTGACTCAGTACTGTAAAACACGTTCTGACGTACAAGCCGCTCCTCTCTCTCCTTACACCCTCCCCGGTCCTCCTTAAAGTCTCGCTAATATGACGACTGTCACAACCGCATCCAGTCTACCCTACTGATAGGAGCTCTTTAAAGATGGGACAGAGAGACAGACTAACGGACAGACAGACGGAGTAGACTCTGTAATAGGTTTCCGTTGGTATCTTTTGGGTACGGAAATCCAAAAAGCAATGGTGTGGCATCGGTCGGGCGACATTTTTTGGCGACTACGGACGAGTTTTTGAAGTGATCACTTTTTATAGGAGGGTAAACCGCTTCGTAAAGTAACTGGCTTCCCTTTCTCTCACGCATATGGCAGCAGTAGGCAGGCTCCTCCTCTCTCACTTTAACCCACATTAGTTTAAGTTATCACTTCTGTCGAGCGTCTCGAGACGCACACGTTTTTTTATCCACCATTTCGTTCTCATATCTTTACACGGAGTAAAACAGACTTGGTACTCTGATGACAGGTGTTCATCCTGCCGCGTGTACGATGGTTGGGCGAGCGTGTCGAGGGGGCACTGAGTGGCATCGGTGGCGCGGACCGACTCGCCGCCGGGAACCTCAAGCATCAGCTACTGAAGGTGCTGGCACCTGTCGTCAAACAACTACGACAGCCGCCGGACCTGCCCGATGAATTCAAGTATGTTGGCCTATATGTATTTACATAATTGTATTGTTTACTACTAGGTGTTGTTTACTTTGTGTTTAAAAATATTAATAAGGGCAATAAAATGCGAAATGGTCAATTTATTGCCGATTTAGTGTCTGAGTTCCGCCATAGGACGTCCACTGCTCAACATAGGCCTTCCCCAAAGATTTCCAGACCGACCTGTTGGTAGCGGTCTGCATCCAGCGACTTCCAGCGACCTTTATCAGGTCGTCTGTGCACCTTGTAGGTGGACATCCAACGCTGCGCTTGCCATTACTTGGCCTCCATTCCAGTACCTTTCTGCCCCATCGGTTATCGGTTCTGCGAGCTATGTGGCAATTTTAGTTTGATTTTCGCAAAATAGTTTCTTCTTTGTGTTATTGACGTATACATATACATAAAATAATGTAGAAAATTAGACATAGTCAAATACCCTATTGAGAACGTTATTTTTGAAGTATAATAATTGTACCGTTTGTGACAGACGTGACTATGGGTACCTGGGTCCGAGCCTGCAGCAGGCGGTGAGCAAGATCAGGCTGTCGCCGGCGGGCGGGGGCGGCGGCGGCGGCGCTGTGGCCGTGGTGACGTGCACTCCGCCGCTACTGCCCTCCGCTACAGCGCCTTCGCCCGCGCATGCGCCCGCGCACGCACACGCACACGCACACGCGCACGCGCACGCACACCCGCACCACAACCACCCGCCCAAGACTCAAGGTCAGTCATCCTCATATCTAATGCTTCGCAACCCTCATATAACACGTCTGGGTTGGTACCACCGTTTTATAAGTTTCTAGCGCCAAACAGCATTGTGGTAAGCAGTGTTGAATCTCGGTTTGAATGACATTAAAGCTAGTGCAATTACTGGGCTTTTATATCTTTTGCATCAATCAATCAATGCGATGCAGTGCTTTGTAATTGGAAGTTCTGTGTGGTATTGTTTCTGTTTATGGGCCCGGCGTGGCCCCTAACTTTCGGATACGTTATTCACAATTAGAACTATATAAATATAGACAACTATGGTGCAACAACTCATCTCCAGCATCAATATTTTTTATTCGATTACTCCCATGATTATATAATCGTATGTCAAGCTTGCTTACAAATAGTAGCAATAACAATATAATAATAATTGAGTTTGCACTTACAAGTTGCGTCTCACCTGTCATATGCTTGTATCGTCATGACGCATGCCATAACGCACATGTCACAAATATCGAGTAAAATAAAATTGTTCTAAACGCACTCAGAGCTGAAAGGCACGCGTCAAAGGATGCAGTGTGGTTCCAACGTCAAACGATCATTCTCCACATCTCAACGTGCACGGGCCCGCGGGGTAGACTTTTGATACATGCCACGGATTTGTACAGCTTCCCTAGCGATAATTTTGATAATTTATTACGGAAGGTTTATATGTTTATGGCACTATGACGCGAGGTAGCAGGGCAGTAATGTCTGCGGTGTGACCGCGAGACACAGCTAGTTACATAATAATTGAACAAGGTTCTCCGCAGATACAGTGGCGGCACGTAACGTTGTGATCGCATCGCCGGCGCCGCACTCCCCCGCGCCCTCCACGCCTCCGCCGCAGAAGTTCGTTATTGTCACCTCACAGCAAAAACCGCCACAGGTATGTATCAAGCGAGCGACTTGCTCGTTTCGTCATTCAATTAGATAAAAAAATTAAAAAAAGTGTCGATTTGTGTTAGCGACACATGTAATGTGATATTTAAAGCAATTTAATTATATTTTTGCTATGCAAATAGGTGTAATTGATATTTCTGTTTGTCTCATTTCTTGTGTACCTACAAACCTTTTTACCTATTTGAAATGACTTTTTCTATTTTCTAAAACAATGTAAAAAGTTCGTTGTCATCTCGATTTCTAACAAGAACCAGTACGAAAATGTCCATATCTTTTTTTTATACATGATTAAAATTGTTCCCATGGTGGACTTGCGTAATCGTTAATTCCATAGTTTATAATTTGAGTTTATAACTACTAGGAATTTGTTTGTTATCCCGAGGTTTATTTATTTTTATTATTCGTGACACAGTCGCAGTCGACTAGTGGACCGGGTCACATCGTGGTTCACAGCTCACAGCCTGCCATCGTGCGTAATCAGAATGTGCAGGTACGTGGGTTCCCATATTGAATGTAGTACACATACACTCATACACGCAAACACACCCACATATGTAGATGTGTTAACCGCGTTTGTTTGGATGTAGGTAGATGCATGTACACATGTATTGCAGATAGCATGCATATAACACAAAATACTTAATCGATATAAAATCGATACATTTGATTATCGATATATATTATTCCCAGCGCGATTAAAGGTACTGAGTAGCGCGACCAAGACAAGAGACCGAGACGTGCGACACCCCGTCTGTCTTGTACGCAATTGTCCGGAAAATGTCGCTCGTCGTGGTCTCGTCGTTTATTTAGATCTAAAAGTGTTTGTAAGGCCCACTTGCATGACGATCCTAAATCGGTTTAATCACTATATTACACTTATGTCAAGTTTTTATACGATTACGATTTGACGTGTTTTAAACAGGTTTAGTGGTTAAACTGATTTAGAATTGTCATTGTTAGTGTCAAGTGGGATTTCATGAATTTCTTTATTCGATGTAAAAGTGTTTGTGTAGGTATTTATTATGTATGGTGTGAATATTTGAGAAGCAGACGTTTCGATTTTGCCGCGATATAAGATAATGACTTTCATAAGGTTCTGTGTAATACACAGGCAAATATAAAAATTAAGTATAAGTATTATTTAAAAGTGTTTGAATATGAAACAAAGTAGATGCGATATTATCACCGGACAGTAGATGCGATAGTTATATAAAGCGTGTAATAGGTATCGGCACATATCTTGGCACTAACGTTTATAATGCGTTGCATCCCCAAAAGTAAGTTTCTCAAAAGGCCCTCAGAAGCAGTGTGCGACGATAATCACTGGTCGCGTTATTGTGTGTCACACTGGGATTGATGAGTTGCTATTGGGTGAATAATCTGCCGTTGTCACGTGCGGTATATCAATAGTTGCCCCGATATATATATCTCAGTAATTTACTTTACCTAAAATTATTAATTATATTATCTCCTTCTTCCACCTGCTCTTATCCCACTCCCAGTGGGATCGGCGCAACATACTTAGTAACACATGATTTACGCCAACACCTCTGGAGAGACTATATATGGGTGATTCTACAAAAATTGGGTAACTCAATGTCACCAGCCAATATATACAAAGTCTTATTATATTGTATTGAAATAACAATTTATTTTAAAACAATGAAAAGTCCTTTATTTGGTCACCCAATTTCACTTCTTCATTTTAAATACAAGTTAATAAAAAAACAAAATTAATACTCAAAACGTCAGTCCGTTGGCATGTCAAAATCCCGAAAATCAACAATCAAGTGACTATCCATTAAACATTATCATTGATTTAGGAAAACTTACTAATTTACTACAATCTGTGATGTACATCTTTATATATATAATTCTTCTGTGAGTGTGTATGTTCCTGAACTTCTCTTAAACGACTGGACCGATTTTGATGAAATTTTTTGTGTGTGTTCAAGGGGATCTGAGAATGGTTTAGATTCACAATTTTGTCCGCTGGACAATGTTTTTTTTATTAATTTTTAATTTATTACAAACTGTTCCTGGGTATAAAAACACTTGATGTCTTTTTGATGTGAAACATCTATAAGCGCAGGTATAAACCGGATAATATATATAAACAGGGACAGGGACAGGGACGGGGACGGGGACGGGGACGGGGACGGGGACGGGGACGGGGACGGGGACGGGGACGGGGACGGGGACGGGGACGGGGACGGGGACGGGGACGGGGACGGGGACGGGGACGGGGACGGGGACGGGGACGGGGACGGGGACGGGGACGGGGACGGGGACGGGGACGGGGACGGGGACGGGGACGGGGACGGGGACGGGGACGGGGACGGGGACGGGGACGGGGACGGGGACGGGAACGGGGACGGGGACGGGGACGGGGACGGGGACAGGGACAGGGACAGGGACAGGGACAGGGACAGGGCAGGACAGGACAGGGACAGGGACAGGACAGGACAGGGACAGGAAAGGGACAGGACAGTACAGGACAGTACAGGACAGGAAAGGTACAGGACAAGACAGGACGGGACAGGGACAGGACAGGACGGGACAGAGAGGGGTCAGGGACAGGACAGGACAGGACAGGACAGGGACAGGACAGGACTGGGACAGAACAGGGACAGGACAAGGACAGGACAGGACAGGGACAGGTCAGGGACAGGTCAGGGACAGGACAGGGACAGGACAGGACAAGACAGGACGGGACAGGGACAGGACAGGACGGGACAGAGAGGGGTCAGGAACAGGACAGGACAGGACAGGACAGGGACAGGACAGGGACACGACAGGACAGGGACAGGAGAGGACAGGGGCAGGACAGGGGCAGGATAGGGACAGGACAGGGACAGGGACAGGACTGTCCCACCGGGGGGAGGTGGAAGACGACCTGACTTAGGTCGTCGAAGTCAATTAAATATGCGACGGGCTACCTCACGTGCAATGGTGCAGTACCCTACTTAATTGCATTTAACGTAAATGAAACATTTGTATTAAGTTTTGACCACATTTTACACAAATATATGTAGGTGATACGAAGTTCACCGGGTCATCTAGTAGTATTATATACTACAACTTTCATAATGCAATGTTCTCTATTTTATTTAATAA
Source organism: Amorpha juglandis (assembly GCA_949126905.1). Lineage (NCBI taxonomy): Eukaryota > Metazoa > Arthropoda > Insecta > Lepidoptera > Sphingidae > Amorpha > Amorpha juglandis. The sequence continues at coordinate 7,603,427 of OX421368.1, forward strand.
AAAATAAGAAACTTTGTGTTTAGTTTCTTTCGTCAGTCCGTTGTGTGTTCTTTAAATTTAAAATTCGCCGAGAATATCACCGAGTCAAGGTCATATCCCTGTTTAAGTTTTAATGTTGGTAATGAAGTTAGTTGCGGACCGCACAATTTGACGGCCGCCATAATAGTATTAGTGTTTGGGTTGTGTTTGTCGTCTATACACGTGCGAAGCCAGTCAAAATATCAGTCCTGTGGTGAGTCGTTATTTTCTTGTTAATCTGAGGTTTATTTTCATTTATACATAGTTAACTATGATTTGTTAAAATGTAGTTTGTTGATATTCGAAATTATCAAAAAAAACATTAGTTCTGATTATAACCTCAAATTATGTCTATTTCGTCAGTCCGTTGGCGTCAGTCATTTGTCAGGTATCGCGCCATAGGACTGACGTGTCTCCATAGTACTGATGTTTTTTGAAGTGATAACTTCTTATGGGAGGGTGAACCGAAACGTTCCGTAACGCGAGCGGTCTATCGACCAGCCAGCGTTAGCTGACCTCCCTGGAACATCGATAATTTCGAAGTCCCAGATGGCGCCACACAGTGACCAGTCGGCTTGGAGTGGACTTTCACAAGACTTTGACCGGACTATTAAGGCAATAAAAAAAAATAAAATAAAAAAACTTTGAAACGACTTTTACCGGACTTTGACAGGACTTTGACCGGAGTTTGACTGGACTTTGACCGGACATTGACACGACTTTGACACGGCTTTGACACGGCTTTGATAGGACTTTGAGACGGCTTTGACACGACTTTGACACGACTTTGACACGGCTTTGACACGACTTTGCCACTGCTTTGCCACTGCTTTGACATGACTTTGACACGGCTTTGACACGACTTTGATACGACTTTGACACGGCTTTGACACGGCTTTGACACGACTTTGACACGGATTTGACACGACTTTGACACGACTTTGACACGACTTTGACACGGCTTTGACACGGCTTTGACACGACTTTGACACGACTTCAATGACAAGTCAAAGTAGTAAAAGCTAAGTGAATAATGTTACGTTAAATGTCAAAAGGTTGTATTGAAAATTGAGATAGTATTTTCTCCCAGTATTACATATTAATAATTATTTTTAATTATTACTAAGTGATTTTAATACTCAAAAGACATGTGTCATTATTAAAACTAAGAGATTTGTACTAATTGTTATTAAATTTCGTTTTAATTCTTACAAAATTGTGTATTTTATCAGTACTATGTCAGCCTCGTCAGTCCCCTGGCAGTCAAATTCAGAAAATTTTAAATATCTCACAATCTACTTAAAAAAGTGACTGGCCCGATTTGGAACAATATAATCATTAGCTTAGCCATCATATAGACCCGAATTTGTAATGATTTGATTTAATAACTATAGTAAACAAAATATCCTCAAAAGTTACCCAACTTTTGTATAATCACCCATATGTAATATAAATTACCCAAATTATAAATTTGAACGGATAAGTAAAAGGAAATAAGCAAATGATAGAAATAGGATGCACTTACTATGATCGTGACATAACCACCGTTTCACTGCGAACGTGCGAGAGAGGTAGCAATATGTTCCCATATTAATTGTTGCTACATTTTATAATCAATATTGAATTTGTTTTTACGCAAGGATTCTCATGTTATTTCTTAATCTGTACAAAATCCAGCGTAGGCATTAGGAGGCAACTACCGCATTTACGAGTACCTAATAATCATGTGCGCGCAAACGAACGCACAATCTCATCCACTTGTGGTGCGGTAGAGTGGTAGATCTACGCTGTAGACACAGTTTTGTCTACAGCATGAATGGGATGGCTCGACCGGGTCGTTACCACTGTCTCACAGAAAACCGACGTAAAGTAGCGGCTTGCTGCTGCGTTTCGTACGGTGAGTGAGATATCCGGAAGCCCAAATCCCCTCCCCTTCCCAATCCCTAATTATCCCTTTCCTTTAAGGTCGGCAACGCGCCCATGATTCTTTTGGAGGTGGGCGTACATGGGCGGTGGAGATCACTTACCATCAGGTGACCCACCTGCTCGATTGCCGGCCTATGCTATAAAAAAAAGACAGTTTTTTTTTTTTTATCCTGGCTCGGCAAAGTGATTACGCTACACCTGATGGTAAGTGTAGCGCAATCCAAGAATAGTGTCGACCAACGATAAACAATGTGTCCATCGTAGGTCGGCAAGATCATGCCGGCCTGCCAAAGGGCCAAGGGGGAGGGAAAGGAAAAGGGATGGGAAAAGGGTTAGGATCAGGGGGCAAGCCCCCTGGGGAGAACCGGATATACACTGGCTGACCCTGGAACGCGACCCACACAAGGTGGGCCACTATGGCAGGTTTTAGCACCAGTGTACGGTGGTCGCTATCCGGTCGGATACAAGTATCCTCCCACCAGCTAGTGTGAGATATGTGCCGATACGTATACTCGGGGTTGCACGTGGTGTCGTGGTGTGGTGGTGTGCGTAGTCGGTGGTGGTGACGAGCGGGCCGGCGGCGGGCGGCGCGCCTCCGCAGAAGGTCGTGGTCGTGGGCGTGCAGCCGCCACCCGCGCCACCCGCCCACGGACAGGTCAGTCAGGTATCGTTGGAATTTTGCATTTTTCATTTTCGTTATCAACTTTTAATTATAGAACGTTACCTTATTTGCTGATTTTATTTACTTTTTATGACTTATGGCCGGCGCTCATTGACGGCATGGCACGGCAGGTATTGCTGCGGCATCCTGCTGAATGCCCAGCCACTCTCTCTCTCTCGCGCACCGCGGCAATCCGTGGAATGAAACGGCATGACACGTCTGGCCGGAGCATCCCGCGGCGCGTCGCGTCATGCCATAGCATCCCGCGGCACGTCGCGGCACTGTGGTATTGAAATAAAGTAACGTGAATTCTAAACTCGTGGCAATAAGATTCAAAATAACTTGATTAGTAATAAAATCCTTTGCCATGCCATGCCGTCTATGAGCGCCGGCCCTAAGGAATCTTAAGTCCGATTTTTTTATGATTTTTTTCTGTAAATAATTATTTTTTTGAAGTTATACTTCTTTAGGCGCGTTATGAAAAAATGATGAGAGTGAAATTTTAAGATGCGCGCGCACCTGTGACACAAAAAATTAACAGAAAAAATTAACAGTATGAAGTTAGGCGCGTGAGAGCAGTATGAAGTTTTTTTTTTTTTTTTTTTTTTTTTTTAATGGCATCTGTTATACATTATGCCAGCAGTATGAAGTTAGGCGCGTTATGAAAAAATGATGAGTGAAATAAAAAAAAAAATAAATAAATATAAATAAATAAATATAAATATATATATATATATATAATTATATATAGATGCGGTTTTTATTTTATAATTTGGAACATGGTGCCGTAAAAAAAGTACCAGGTTCGCATAAACGCGAAGAGAGTAGAATGTCCATTTTTCATGGCGAGTAGCCGTAATTAATAAACAAATGACGATTTGGACAAAGAAAAACTCTTTAGGTTTTTTTCTTATTCGGAACAAGTACCAGGCTCGCATAAACGTGAAGAGAGTAGAATGTACTTCTATCATGTGGAGTGGATATGTTGATATAAATTAAAATACTTTTATTTAATATAATTAACACTAAATATTATTAAATTATTAATGTTAAATACTTATTATTGGTTATTTAATGATTCCAAAGAAGTATAACTTCTCACGCGCGTACATAAGTACACGCACCCATTTTTTTTTTTTATCTTTAATTAACAATTAGTTGTTGGAATATAAAAAGTAAATAATATAAAAAATGTATCTCCAATTACTTCTGCATAATTTAACCGACTACAAAAAAGGGGGAGGCTCTTAATTGTAGGCGTTGTGCATTTTGTTACTTTATTTTTTTTTTTAATTTTCATCTTAATAATAATAAGCCTCTTATCCCGAACTGCTTTTTTCCTTTTGTATTATGGTTGTCTCTTTAGTTATAAGATATCTCTGAGTTCGGTGTGCCTCATGGCAAAGGCCTCCTCTAACAATTTCCACTGTACTCTGTCTCTAGCAACTCTTCTCCATTTTGTGCCTGCCGTCAGTTTTAGTTCGTCTTCCCATCTCTTGTTTTGTCTTCCTCTGTTTCTTCTCCCATCTCTAGGGTACCAGTCTGTTATGATGTTGCTCCACTTCTCCTGTGTACCGCGTAGCATGTGCCCAGTCCATCTCCACTTCAAACTATCTATTCTAGTAAGTATGTCTGTGACTTTTGTCTTATTTCTTATGACGGTGTTTCGTATCTTATCTTGTTTCTTAATACCTATCATACTTCGTTCCATAGCTCTTTGGCAGTGTTCCAGCATGTTTCTATGTTGTTTCGTAAGGGCCCAGGTTTCACACCCATATGTGATACATGGGAGAACGCAGGTATTGAAGACCTTCCTTTTGATACCGATACTAAGATCTGTGGATTTCATAATCTCTTTCAGTGACCAATATCTTTTCCATCCGTTAGCTATTCGTCTTTTGATTTCTTTTATAGTTGTATCTGTATGTGAGATGATTTGTCCTAAGTAGATATATTCGTCTACATATTCAACAGGTTGGTTGTTAATTTTTATTTCATATTTGTTTGAATTCGTTAATAGCTTCGTTTTGTTTATATTCATAGATAAGCCCACTTTCTCGCTCTCTTTATTTAGATCTTGTATCATTTTTTCGAGGATCTCTGGTTGTTCTTCAAACAAAACAATATCGTCAGCGAATCTAAGATGGTTTAATTTTTGTCCATCGATATTTAATCCATGTTGGTCCCAGATTAGCTTTCGAAATATGTTTTCCAGCACCGCCGAGAACAGCTTTGGGGACATTGGGTCGCCCTGTCTGACACCTCTTTTTACATGGAATGTCTCACCCAAGGTTTCCAGTTGTACTCTTGCCTTACTGTTGGAATAAATGTTTTTGATGGTGTTTATGTACACTATCGGGATTCCCTGGTTTCGTAAGCTTTCCCATATGGCTGTGTGGCTAATGCTGTCAAATGCCTTAGAATAATCAACAAAAGCCATATATAGCGGTTTGTTGTACTCATTGTATTTTTCCATAATTTGCTTGACTGTGTGAATGTGGTCTATCGTGGAGAAGTTTTTCCTAAAGCCCGCTTGTTCCTTCGGTTGGTTTTCATCAAGTATGTTACTTATTCGGTTTAAAATTATTTTGGAGAAGATTTTATATATGTTAGACATCAGACTTATTGGTCTATAGTTCCCTATGTCGTCTTTTTGTCCTTTCTTATGTATGAGAATGATGTGGGATGTCTCCCATTGTTCTGGAATCTGTCCCGACCTCATGATGCCGTTGAAAATTAGAGTTAAAATGGGCACCAGTTCTGCTACGGTTCCTCTCAGTAACTCGTTTGTGATTTTATCAGGACCTGGAGCTTTATCTAACTTTTGGCTCAGTATGGCATTCCTAGTTTCACTGGGTAATATATCAGGTTCTGGGTACCCTAAGAGCAGATCATCATTTAGTGTTTTTCGATTAACATGTGTAGTGGTGTCTTGGTTGGAATATAGATTGCAGTAAAATTTTGTAGCTATTATGTTTATGTTCTTCCGGCCTGTTACGTTTTTTTGGTTGTTTTTCAATTTCGGGATCCATTGGTTTGATTCTCGGAGTTCTTTAAGGGCTTTTCTAGTTCCTCCTGTCCTCGCTATATGTTTTTCTAGGGTTTGCAACCTTTTGACTTTCCTATCCTTTTTGATGCCCTCTTTGATTTTTTTGCTTAAGTCAGTTATTTTTTGGATGTTCTGTTTCCTTATTTTGCAGTCAAGTAAACTTTTTCTATCTTTTATAAGTTGTAGTGTTGAATTACTTAAATTGTATTTATGTTGTGTCCTTTTTTGGTCACTTTGACATGTCATTTTATTTTGTAGTTTGTTGTAACTTGTTTTTACATCTATTGCACCAGTTTCTAATAGCTCTCTGTTCAGTATTGACAAGGAATTCTCCATTGCTTTGTTGGGTTCTGTGCTGCATGTCGGGAGTGTGTCATGTATAGCAAACTTTCTGGTCCCTTTGGGTGGTATAGTCTTGAGTGACGCCCTCACCATGCGGTGGTCGGTATTAAAGTTTAATTTTGATATAACTGCTGTGTTTGTAAATAGCTTTGGGTGGCTGCTTATAATATAATCTATTTCGTTTCTATATTCCCCGCCTGGAGAAATCCAGGTCCACTTGTTATTTTTGTTTTTCTTAAAAATACTATTTAGGAGGGTTAGATTGTGTTCTAATAAGAATTCGACCAATCTTTGTCCGTTTTTGCTTCTTTTGCCGTAGCCATAGTTTCCTAACACATATTCTTCATTACATTGTTTTATTCCAACTTGGGCATTAAAATCTCCCATTAGTATAATTATATTTCTTGAGTAATGTCTTATAATAGCTTGAGATAGATCGTTGTAAAAATATTCATGATTGAGTTCGTCTGCTTGCTCCGTAGGAGCATAGGCTTGGATAATTGTCCATGGTTTTTTGAAACTAGGTAATTTGATGTTGAGTATGGCAGTTCGGTCATTAATTCCAATGAATTCTATTATGTGTTCTCTTAGGTTCTTTTTAACTAGGAATCCAACCCCTCCTTGTCCTTCGATGTTCCCTTTGTTGTATAATACGAAATCCTGGTGCTCTTCAATACATTCTCCTGTTCTTCTCATTTCACTAATTCCTAATATATCCCATTTTAGGTCCTTCAATGCTTCTTCAAGTTCTGATAAAGATTCTGGTGTTCGTAAAGTTCTGGTGTTTAGAGTTGCTATGTATAACTTGTTCTCATTCCTTTTGTTTTTTATTCTTGTTAGAGGGTGGTGGTCTAAGTCTTCCGCGGGGACCAGCCGTGGTGGAAGACATTTTGTTGACTGTTTGTGTGTATAATTAATTGTTGGTGTATTTATCATTTGATTCCGGTGGTCCGAGGGCATATTTAGTTTTTTGAGAGGTTTATTTGTGGGTCAGAGCTTGCTCTTTCAACATAGTTTAGTATGTTGGGTCTTATGATTTCTCTAGTATGTGTTTTGGGTAGTGTGGGTAATGGGTTGTTCAGTGTTGCTTTCTTATTAGTTTTCTTTTCTGATGTTGCTTTTGGTGAGTCGGAAGTTACTCTTTTCCTCTTCTCTCTATTTTCTTTTGGTTTCTTTACGATGAGCTTGTCGTATTTTATATAGGCGATATTTCCTTTATTTTTTTCTTCTTCTACTTGCAGCTGTAACTGTTTGTGTTTATCTAGGATTTCTTTGGGGTAATCCTCTTTTATGTTGACGCCCTGTGGAAGGTTAGGCTTATTTTTCAGTATAAGATGTTTTTTCCATTGAGTTGTGATGGTGACTACCACTGGACGGTTTTTATTTTCAGTTTTCTGCCCAACTCTATATATTTTGCTTATTTCTTGACTATCCATATGAACTCCCATGGTCACTATTATTTCTTTGATAAAATCCACTAATTCCGTTTCGAATTTAATATTTTCATTGATTCCAAAAAAAACAAGATTGTTTTTTCTCTTTTCTGTCTCTGCTCTTTTAAGTTTAAATTCAAGTTCTGAGATTTTGTCCTTGAGTTTAGTATTTTCCTTAATGATAGTTTTCATTTTCTCGTCTAACGCTTCCATGACGCTCTTAGTTACGGAGTGTGTTATGAGTTCGGTTTGGTTTTTAAATTTCTCGTCGAGTTTGTTTAATATTAGTTCCATGTTTTTATCCATGGCTGGGGAAATTTCGTTTCTTGTGTGGTATTACTGGTTGGTATTTTCATCTTACTGAATAATAAACAATAATTCGCCTTGTTTTTTTTGTGAGAGTGACTGTAGGTAATATTGGTATGTGGAATGGTGTTCTGTGTGTATGCTACGAAGCTTATTCGGTACAGTGTGTAATTATTGTATTTGTGTATTCTTCAACGATTCTCCTTTGTAATACCAATTTAATTTACCGCCCTTAGTATAAATTAATTATAACAAGACGAAGTATTTCTACAGATAATTCATCTCGGTCTTACACAATCTTTCTATGAGTGCGTGGTATGTATATATATAGGAAAAATATCTGTATGATGGTGACGCTGCATTGTCGCAGAAATAAAAATTACGTATTATTATTTACAAGCTCACGCATACATATGAAGCTGCAAGACATCATACACATGCAGTGGTGGTTATATAAATAATTAAGATCGTTTATTTTAAGCCAAGAGTTTTTCAAATGAATTGCCGCATAATTGTATACTTTTTCTTTTCTATGTATTGCAAAGTTATCCCATTACTATCGGTACACTCATTTATACACATAATTGAAAGAAATAAATAGAAAAAAAAATAATTATACAAAATAACATTTGAATCTAGTATACGGACTGGCCACATAATTAACAACGCTGGACACTTCATTCATTTTTTTATTTTTATTTATATATTTTTTATATTATTTGTTTTTAACTTTTGGGGCCATTAAGTTTATCATAATACTAGAACATAAATATTTTATAAAAATAATAAAAAGTAAAAATTGTGACAAATCGACTAGGGAAGTCATAGCAAAATTTAGTGAGAGGAATTGGTCTTATAAAAAGTTGGCTTCGATAGATGAATAGATAGTAACTCTTTATTGATAATCTTAATCAAAACAATACCCATCATAATCTTAAGTTGTCTTATTAATGACAAATGTTCTGTACTTGACTTGTCATAAGTGCTTTTTTAGCCTACATGATGAATAAAGATTTTGATTGTAGACACACACATAATAAATAAAAAGCAATAATAGACAATAAACAGCAAATAAATGTGCCACAAGTGGCCGCCTTATCGCTAAACCCGATCTCTTCTAGGCAACCATTGCCTTGCATGAAAGGTAAATACGCGGCAAAACATTTTAACATGTATCAACATGGAGACGACGATGGAAATATTATTCGTTTGGCAAAACTAGATCCTCATAAAAGGCTAACGAGATAAGAAAGGTACTAAAGGTAATAAAGGTAGGTAATAGGTTTTTGAGTGGTAGAGCCGCGCTGTAGACTGTTTTGTCTACAGAATGAATGGGCTGGCTCGACCGGGTCGTTACCACTGTCTCACAGAAAACCGACGTAAAGTAGCGGCTTGCTGCTGCGTTTGGAAACGTTGCGCGTAATGGCCGGCGCTCATAGACGGCATGGCACGGCATGGCATGGCAAAGGATTTTATTACTAATCAAGTTATTTTGAATCTTATTGCCACGAGTTTAGAATTCACGTTACTTTATTTCAATACCACAGTGCCGCGACGTGCCGCGGGATGCTATGGCATGACGCGACGCGCCGCGGGATGCTCCGGCCAGACGTGTCATGCCGTTTCATTCCACGGATTGCCGCGGTGCGCGAGAGAGAGAGAGTGGCTGGGCATTCAGCAGGATGCCACGGCATGCCACGGGACGCCGCGGGATGCCGCAGCATGACCTGCCGTGCCATGCCGTGCCATGCCGTCTATGAGCGCCGGCCCTTACGCGTTGCGAAATCTATTGGTGCTGCCACACCGATGTTATAAAATGTTTACAAAACATTATTAAATTTTATCACAATGTTAGATAATGTTAGTAAATGTTTAATGTTATAAAATGTTTGTTAACATTTTATAACACCGGTGTGGCAGCACCATATCTCGCATTCGCAAGAAGCCCTTCAAATTAAGCATTCGAACTCAAGTTCACAAAATTGACATTTAAAGCATGGCGGTGGAAATGGGATAATTTGGGTATAGTTTTCTGGTTGTGGAGTTGGACAGCTCAAATAACGAAACCTAAATCAGTTTCAATAAGTATTCTAGACAAAACAATGCTTACACTAAACACCGGGTTCCGGTTATTTAAAAACAGCACGACAATGTTCCAAAGGATAACATTGAATAAAAGAGTTTCTCGCATCGCTATCCGTTATGGCAAGCTAATAGTCCAGATCTAAACCACATAGAATATCTGTGGTTTGAAGTCAAGTGTACGGGGTGTGGTGTCCGTACAAGGATTTACGTATGGTTCGTAAATGTAACGAAATTATGGTTGGCTATATGGTTTATTTAAACTGAACTACCACTAAATGGTATGTTAAAATGGTAATGGTAATGAGAACACGCGAACTGATCGATGATCGAACGTGGACTGATTGGTGAAATTTATATAATTAATATGTGTGGTGTAAAGCGCTGACTGCACAGCGGGATGTAGGTCGCTAACATCTTACATACGAGAAACAAAAGCGAGAAAGAAAAGATGATGAGGGTTATGAATGATGATGAGACAACGTGATAGACAATCCTTATTCTACACTATAGTGTCCTTATGGTTTTTTTTTTTTTTTTTTTTTTTTTTTTTTTGTGGGGCTCTATGCCCCACTCTCGTCCCTCTGATATTATTTTTCAGAGATGTTACCCAGCTAGAAAAATTCTCAACATCTTTTAATATAAAAACCCCGTAATAATGCAATGTAAAAAGGATATATAAATATATTATATAGATAAAAATGCACACATTACAGTGTTTGTCTGCATTATTACAGTAATAAAAGTACAGAGACATATAAAATTAAAACTAAAATGTAAAGAATAAAAACATACAACTATGTAAAACAATCACACATATTGTGCTCGTCAATGTCTCTGTACTGTCCTGAAAAATCATTCGTCCGACAACTACACAGTAAAACAGAATAAAATATCACGATAAGTATGCCAAAAAATACAATTTATTAAATGTCCTTATGGTTTAGAACTATTCACTACATTAAAAACGTGTTTATAAAAGGTAGGCGAAGAGGATTTATTTACGCGGACACTGGATAATGGTTTAGTGTAATTCGACTCATTTACGCACACACTTTGATCACAATGCTCTGCTTTTTCACATGCACTAACACGTTGGTCACTGACACTATAGCCGGCGCAGCGCTTCGTTCGCTGCCACTGTAACACGCGTGGCATTGGACGTGGTTCGTGCCCGCTACAGGCCCGCGACCTCCCACCTCCCACGGAGCGTTCTTAATTATTTATCCACCTTCATTTGTTAATTCTCAAAATAAAGATTCGCGTACTACTCCATTGAAATTTTACATTTGGGGTTGCGTTTCTTAGAGGAGTCAATTTTATTTTTTTGATGTGTAGGGGGGGTAAGTGTAAAGCTAAAATCAAGTTTGTGGGGTCGCCACCCTTGTCCCACGGCCGCCATCTTGAAAATAGGGGTTGAAACGGTTTTTACGATATATCTCTTAAACTATTTATCTGATAAAAAAAATTGTTAACGTTTTTTGTTGCTAATTAAATTCTCTATAACTTTGGTCCAGTAACTTTTTGTCGTAAAACTATAAATAAAAAAGTTATAAGTGAAAATGTAATAAAGAAAAAAATAAAGATGATAATTCTCTTGACAGCCTAAGATACAAACAATTCGCCAAGGCAGTGACAAAAAGTACATTTAATTTATCTTCACTTCCTCCAACACAAGACACAGCTCGCTTTCATACTTTCCGAGTCTACCATCAGGTCCAGTCGTGGCTTGGTAATAATAATGATCCTGAAGACTGGGGCTGGAAAAAATGTGGAAAATTATTGATGCCAGTGCAGAGCTCTAAACCTCCAGCACCCCCTGAGCTTCTTAAATTGATCTTTTGTAAATGCAAAGGAAACTGTGGAGCGATGTGTGGATGTCGAAAAGCAGGGCTAAAATGTTCCGCAGTGTGCTTCCATTGTTCTGGAGAACTGTGTTCTGTGTCTTGTGTTGGAGGAAGTACTTTTTGTCACTGCCTTGGCGAATTGTTTGTATCTTAGGCTGTCAAGAGAATTATCATCTTTATTTTTTTCTTTATTACATTTTCACTTATAACTTTTTTATTTATAGTTTTACGACAAAAAGTTACTGGACCAAAGTTATAGAGAATTTAATTAGCAACAAAAAACGTTAACAATTTTTTTTATCAGATAAATAGTTTAAGAGATATATCGTAAAAACCGTTTCAACCCCTATTTTCAAGATGGCGGCCGTGGGACAAGGGTGGCGAGTTTGTGGCGACCCCACAAACTTGATTTTAGCTTTACACTACACATCAAAACAATAAAATTGACTCCTCTAAGAAACGCAAGGTGAGGCCTAAAAAATGTAACATTTCAATGGATTATACATAATAAAAAGCTAATTATTAATTATATCTGTCAACATTCTTATTGTTTACCCATGTTATTATTTAATTAAATAACATCCAATAAATAGTTTGGAGAGAGAACACGAAAGATAGGTACGACATATTCAAAAAATATCTATTTACAGATCGTTAATTATATGACTACCACTGTATGAGCTGATGTTTGTATACCATATTTGTTTTATTTTGATGTATGTGTCAGTAAATAGTTTTGACCTGATTCCCATAGGCTCCAGTGTCAGTGGTGGCGAAGCCTGTGTTCGCGCGCGGAGGTGGCACGAGCGGTCCGCAACCACCGCCGGAGCTCGACGATCTCTCACATCTCGCCTGACAGCCGCGCACCTTCAATTTCACCATCATCAAGCAGTACACTAGGAAGAAAAACAATTGACGCACTTTTACATATTTGTGAAATAAATTAATCCTTTCACACTGGTGACGCCGAAGTGTAGCGCTTTTTAATATGATGACTACGGTCGTTGCTCTGGGGGGATAGATTTAGGGCTAGTTGCCCCATCTCTGATTTTGTTGGGATTCTTATCAGGTGTTCATTGATTTGCTGACTGGTTAAACGTTATGTTTAATATAATGTTAATCTATAGATGTTTTAAAAAATATGAGCAAATGTGTTTTTCTGCGACGAGAATTTAATTTTAGAGTAATCATTATATAGTAAAAAATAGAAATTTACTATTTATACGGTAAGTAGCTCAAAGTGTTATTTAATAGTATTTTGAACTACTTACCGTAGCTCAGCAATTACTGACGAATTATGTAAATATTATATATGTTTTGAACCATAATAGAGTATCTTAAATATATATTAGCTGTATCAGTATATTCATAAATATAAAATAGTATGTGCGTGCACTTTCTAAGTTTAAGGTATTTTTTATCAGGCGGCCATTAACATAATGAGCTTTTTATAATAATTATCATACAGTAATAATACATAACTTTATATGTTAGTGTTTTATGTTTAAGCTAGTGTATGGTGACTGGTGTGAAAGGTTCAAGTATGACATTTTTATGATTGTTTATCTGCTTCCATACACATTATTATAAAAAATAAATGCCTTGTATATTTAGAACCTGCATTTCATTTACGATAATTTAATTAAGCCATGAGTGGGGAGTGTGCTCAAATGAGGTTATTGTCCATACGAAAATAGAGTAACCTTTTCAAGAGTCCGATTATGGTCACGATTACAAGCAGCAACGGGTAAATAAGCACCGAATCTACGCATAATAGACACAATGCTTCACAATGAATGAATGCCCACTCGACTGAATTGATAAGTGGGTTGTACCGCTCGCGTGGGGAGAGTGTATCCTCCCGCCTCCCAACATGCCGCGGCCGCCTACTTACTACAAATCGAACAGAATGCCTATCACTAGTAAACCGCACGAAGGCACATTTAAATTATTTAATTACACACAACATTGAACAGGTGTTTATTTTGTGTTGCTATGCAAGTATACATACATTTCTTCGTCTCTATCCTAAATAAGATCTATTGAAATAATAATTATGAAGTCATACGTTAAATACTACACCAATTAGTGACGAATTGTGAGCGGGTATATTATAAAATATTAGAAGAGTTCTACCATCTGCGTGAAGGTGTAGTCTATGCCTGTCCGCGGCGGCGCTGTCTGCCTGACCAGTGACCACTGGCCGTGTGTACTGTGTGGCGGAGGTGGTCGCGGCTCGCTCGGTTGGATGTGTCGCAGACGTATCTCGACCGCGCTCGCCGTTCGACTACGCAGCGTTCGCTGCTGCCGCCCGTCCATGCACGAGATTTTCCCGCCTAAACGCAGCGCGCTTTTTCAGTTTATTTTCTGTTATTTTATTTTAACGCATTTACAGTGTGATCATCAAGTGTTTTAATTTATTTTACAATGCGTTGTTTTGTTGTGTTTTTGAGTTTTTTCTTTGTGTTTTTACCGACACCCACGGAGGCGATTCGATGGCTGTGAGTATAATATATTGTGTGTGCTATAATTTTATTTTTAACAATTAAACTATACAGTCTCGGCATTCACATATTTTATAGGTATCTAGTAATTGTAAAATCTTTAGTCTTTGATGTACATTAATATTTTATATTTCCACTCGGTAAAATAAATAATATGATCTAAGGATGATTCGATATATCTACACAGTACGCCTGCAAGAAGAATAATTAATTAGAATGATTTTTAAGTATTATAATTTGTAGTTATTCACATAGCTGTGGTGTTTTAAAATAGCTTATTTATAAATACATTACACTTTGGAAATGTTTTTGTTTTGTTTCAAACCGCAGTCGCAGACAAAATATAAACACCACATTGCATCAAAACATCACATCAAAGACAGTTAGTTTCAATTTATAGAACAAATAAAACTATACTTGAAACAACAACGGTATTTTGTAGTTGGAAATGTGTACAATGCAAAACTAGTAGTGTAACACGAGTATTTAGTGTAGAGAGCGCACCGCATCCATCGACGCTCCCTAATTGAACATTGCACTAATGAGCGCCGTTGTTCGGCTGCAGCCCGCAATTATTCGCCCCCGAGATTACACCCGGTAATATTCCGGAAATGGCGAGCTCGGATTGCTAAACCGGATTTTCGGGAATCGGTTGAACTACCCTAATTATTTCGATGTTACGTGCAATCTCATTTGCCGTGGTTGTTGCAACGGATTAAGAGATTTTGTGTAATCATTATTTCCGTAGTAATTATTTATGAATATGTTATGTTGTCGCTCATCTGATGGTGTCATGCCCTGAGCATAAACAGAAGAAATACCACACAGATTTACGAATTGTAGAGTGCTCCATGGCACTGAACTCTCGTCACTGAACGGCTCGGTATGACGAGGCATAAGTCTCATAATGCTAAGCAATTTCACTGACTTCAATGCCCTTCAAACCGAAACACAACAGTGCTTGCATAAAAAGAAAATAATCTTCAAAAATATTCTTCTTGGCGGCAAAATTTACAAAACGGTGGTCCAACCAAGACGGCCTCTCGCATACATACGAGAGACCTACCACATGATTATGTAATATTATGTATGTACCTGTGACGTCCTGATTATTATTATTATTAAGATTTAATTTGTCTTTGTTATATTGAACGATTAACATCATTATCTATGTTTATTATACGTGTTTTTATTAATTAAGCTAAGATATATCAGAAGTTTGCCATTGACAGATTTTAGAAACTAAATATCTAAAGCAACCCTGTTTTTATTTACGTATGTATTGTGAGGCCCTACGGTAAAAATGACTTATAGCACTAAGTCGACAATATAGGAAGTGGGGACGTTTTGTTAAGTGATAATTTAAAGAAATCATTTGATTTGAAAGCGAACAAAATTTTGTAACAAAAAAAATTGAAAATTTTAAGGGGGTGGGGTATAGAACCGTCGGCTTCTGAGTCTGACTCGCACTTGACTGATTATAAAAGTTCTGTAGCTAAATGGCAAAAAGGGACCCTAATTTATAATCTCGTCATTCCGTCTGTCCATAGGGTAGACCGGGGACAATTGTAGCATATTTTGGTTAGCGTTAAATTTTGAGTTTATTATTAATATTGTGTCAAAAGTGTCAATAACCATTGATACGTAGTTTATTCGGCTATAAGTTCGCATTATCTTTAGACGTGTAGGAATAATACAATCATAGATATTAAGCATTAAAGCGGACTGAGTGAACTGGTACAAATGTCCCCGCCAGTGGGTTAATTGTACCAGCGATGTAATTTAATAAAACTCAGTGTTATCATTACATAAATATACTTCTCTAAATGGTAATATCCCAACAGAATAGCTTGTAATCTAATGACAAACAAAATACAGTAAACTTCGTAAGGTTAATCAATATAAAAATTAAAAACATAAAACAATAGTTTTCTCACCCTAAACGATAATAACTAAATTAAAGATTACAACAAAGTATTCTTATAAGTTCTTATTAAGTATTGGCCATCATATTTGTGGTGTCGTATACTTATAATTAGTCAAAAACAACGAAAATCACAAATCAAAATATTGTATGGTAAAGCATTTGGAACGATTGTCCCCATGGTACAATTGTCCCTTGCATACCTAATTTTATCAATTTTGTTATTATGTATAGCTACTCAGTCCAGCACAATTTTATCCCATCGATGCCAAAGCTCCGGGTGTGGATTTTTCTCTTTTCTTTTATATCTAATTAGAAAAACATGGCACAACCTAAACATAGCTGTGTGTATAGATTTTCCGGTTTGGATTTCCTAATATGCTTTTCGTAGAAAAGTATCTTTCGACGTTCTATCAGTCTTTCTTGTTCTATAACGCGGCATCTGTTAAAAAATAAACTTTATGAATAACAATGGAAAGCATAGTTCAGCCATTTTTTTATTTAAGTTTTAAGTTGAACAATTCTTAAGACGACATGATACCAATACCCAAACCGAATGCAACCATTTTTCATAAATTCGTCAAAAAATTTCGTCATAAATTCCAAACCACTCCTATGAAAGACACGTAGTCCGATTTGTAAAAAAATAAATAATAGTAAAAAAAAAACTAAAAAACACGCTTTTATAGAAAGTCTAACTAAAAAATAGAAAATAAATTTGAAGAAAACAATGTATTTTATTGTAAAAAAAGCGTGGGGTGCATGGTGTCAATAGTTATAATTATTGTATTGACAGATATAAGTAGAAGGATTATCATTTAGATAGTATCTTAGAAAGCACCCCACGCTTTTTTTACAATAAAATACATTGTTTTCTTCAAATTTATTTTCTATTTTTTAGTTAGACTTTCTATAAAAGCGTGTTTTTTAGTTTTTTAACTATTATTTATTTTTATTTTTTTAGTTAAAATATAAATATATTGTAGTCGGTTGAGGTCCGAATATCAAAAAAGCGCCATCTATTGACGCTCTTAGATACTACGACACTCCCTATAATTAGCAAAGGTCCAGAGAGTATAATTTAAATTGACGCAGATTGACAATCTATTGACGCATTCTTATGCGTCGTGTAGATGGCGCTAAACTAAACTACACAACAATTATTTATAATTATTAATCACAATTTGCAATACTTTTTTTTATATATATAATATTGCATTGTCATCGGTCCTTGATAAGTATGCCAAATTTCAATTTAATCCGACGTTTTAAAGGAGGTCAAAATCACGTTCAAAGACAAGTTACAGACAAACATACCAACATACCTACGTCTGAAGCTAATAAAAGCGTGTTAAAAAAAGACTATTATCGCTGAATTGCGTCTATTAATACTGCAGTTCCCAATTGTTAACAATAAGTACAGTTACACATATTTAATCCCAATGATCTTTATCTTCTAAATTCTAACTGCTGGTGTGCCTGTCTCGGTCATCCGCCTGTTCTGTCGCATGCCTTTCGATTTGTTTCTGCCCTCTTCGGAGTGTGAAGAAGCATTTCTACAGGCCGGCATGATTTTGATGACCGCCGATAAACTCATTATTGTCGGTTACCGCTGGTCTTTTTGGAATGCGCTTCACTTACCATTAGGTGCAGCGCAGACACTTTACCGTGCTCGCTAAAAAATATAGTTAATTAAGTTATGAATTAAAGTTATAGTTACAATAAATATATATTATAAATAAATATATATATAATATGGGGTCAATTTTACCACGGGGACAATTGTACCGTTACAAACGTCCCCGAAATATTGCTACAATTGTCCCCATATACTCATTTCATGGATAATATAAAAAATCTCTTAAATTTAAACTTGAATCTAAATAAATACGTTTACAAATAAGAGATACAATAGTGAGAAATGTTTAAACTTACACTGAGTTAAAAATGATGTTTTGATTTTCTGCTATGACCAATGATAATAGATGGAAAAAACTTACTTTGACTGCACCAAAATTTCATCTCGCCGTCATAAGCGTCTGCGTCGAGCCACAGGCGCGAGCAGCTGATAGTTAGTCGGCAAGCAACCAAGGGGGGCGCCAAGGGGAATGGAATGTGTGTGTGAGGTGTAGTTAAAAAAATATTCCCCTTGGTACTACCGTACCCTGCTACAAATGTACCCGGTCTACCCTACGTATGTCACAGCCATTTTACTCTGAAATTATGAGGCCTTAATGGATAAAAATTGGATGGTAGGCAAATTCTATGAACAGTTACACAAAAGTGTAATATACCAATTTTTATTTGCTCTTCATACAATATATAACTCATACTTGTCTGCCTCCCTGGCGCAGCGGGCGAGTAGTCGGCTGTGAAGCGAGAGGCCGCGGGTTCGATCTCCGCACCGAGACAAATGTTTATGTGATCCACAAATATTTGTTTCGGGGTCTGGGTGTTGTGAGACCAAAAGTCTCTCGTAGTTTCTGATGCCCACGACACAAGACTCGTATCTTATGTGGGGTCAGTACTATGTGTGTGACTAAAATACACCCATATTTTATTAACTTAGGGACGTTTTATTCCATTGCACATAGGCATATATTTTTAAATAAGGTAAATGATATTGACGTTGCTAAATCACTTTTTTATACAAGTCATTAGTTTGTGACATATTCGTGTCCAAAGTCGAGAAAAATTTGTCCCCTCCGCACTCTAACTTGTAAACTACGATGTGGAGAATTCTGAAACTTTTAAGGTATCATAATTCAAAAAGCACTTTCAACGAAATTTTATTTTATTAAACTAGGTTGTATACTTTTTAGGATATGAGATATTTTCAGTTACACAATATTCATTGTTATTTATTTATTTTATACTAAAACACACTATCAATGTAATACGAGATAAGAAAGTGCAAAGGAAACCGACGAAATGCTAATTTTAAACAGGTATATACTGCATGCTTATTACATTCATCCTGACTGCGGAATCCTGTAGGCTGTATTATGCCTGGTCCGACACACACTTGGCCGTTATTTTTATGATATCCACGTCATTCAGGAGGTCATTCTGTCTGCTCAATAGAGTAACGCAACACCAATGATGAACACTCGTCGAACTAAGTCTCATTTGAAAAACGCTACATTTCAAAACCTCATATTTTTACTTTTTTTGTGTTAAGTAGATACTTTAATAACTTCATATGTTTGTTATGATATGTACCTATTATTGAAGTTACTGACTACGAGGACATCTAGTGAAAGAATGATAAAAAATGTTATAACGTTTTACTGTAAATGAAAAATTTTACAAATGCAAATCGCATACCTATGCCAAATTTTCAACAATAGTGTCTTAATTTTTGAATAAGAATTATAACTTAGCTCAACTTTATGTCATATTGCATCCATAGTCTTTGGGGTGCGCGACCAAGACAGGTGACTGCGATACGCAATGATATGTTAGTAAATTTGGCGATGCGTGACTAAACACAAGAGACCGAGGCACCACGAGGCTACACCAAGTAATTACACACAGGCTTCCACACTGTCGGCTATGCAGACGATGTAAAGATCCTTGTACAAGGTAAATTCCAAGGAGTCCTATGCGACCTCATGCAAAGGGCCCCTAATATCGTCGAAGGATGGTGCTCAGAATAAGGACTGACCGTAAATCCATCAAAAACTAAACTCGTAATGTTCACAAAGAAGCGAGTAATGGAAAATCTTCGCCTGCCTAAACTCCAAGGTACCACACTGTCTCTCACCAAAGAGGTATAATACCTAGGTATCATCTTGGACGACAAATCATCCTGCTGTTTCTGTTATCAGTGGTATAAGTAAAATTCTAAAATAGCATTCTGCATAATCATCCGGAATAAAATTTACCTTGAATAAAGATATTTTCACATTTCATTTATGTTCTCCACAGTTTTACTCTGAAACATATTCATCTCTAAAGTAATTTTCCCATGTTCCATGAAATCTAGAAGTGATTTAATATATTTTGCTAGTTCTTTATTTATGCGTTATTTTTAGTAGTTTTTTATGTTTTCTGTGTGTCTCTGTGTCTTAATTCAAGTATTATTTACCTATCGACATATTTATCTACATACAATATACATTTATCTACTTAGTATGTTGGTTACAGCTACGCTTCACCAGACATCGTCCTCATTTATCATTTTTAATACCACAAAAAGATGGTAAGAGCTACATAACATGCTTGTCCAAAAGCACTGACGTTAATATGTATTTATTTTTGAATTTATACAAATAAAGCACGTTAACTGAACGCGCAGCCGCCCGTAAGCGCATCAAAGCTTTTTAGCTAATTTGATGTCTTGTCTGCTCTTTTATACCTACATATTGTGTCTTTGATTTAAAATACAAATGGTAAAAGGATTTTGTCTACGTCGTGTACGAAAAGGAGAACCAGCCTATTCAAACCATACTACGTATCATTATGTATTTTAAATGCATATCCTTTAAGAGCTAAGGTTTACAAACGGCCTGGATAAGAAACTAGTATTATAGTTGATATTTTTTTATTAGTCTCAATAACGAAACGAGAAGGACGCTCGCATGATGGTAAGCGTAATTAATTACTTACTAATTGTGTCAAATGAATGCTAGAGATAAAAATACAAGTAAATCTTCAAATACTGTGTTAAAAGATAATTTGCTTTTGCCACATTTTATTATGCAGAGTTTTATGCAGATAGCTTGGAAATCAACTGTTAAGTACTGTATTGCATACTTCATATTGCTCTGAATTGCACATAATCTTAGAACTTGAAGAGTGCACATAATCCTTCCAGGTCTTCGAACCCGGAAGGGTGTCTAGAACGTCGCGGTCCGGATTAAAATAGACGTGATGAAGTAGGTAAGTTATTACATACCTATTTACTGCATGCATGAGAAATTATTACGGCATATAGTCTTTAGATGCTGGATTTTGGTACATAATGGTTCATCCATTTGAATTCTAAGAAATCCTTAGCACTAGTCGCTGAAATCGAAAAAACGTTCTCGGGTTTTCGCTGAGTTAGTAAGGGCCGTGTGTGGCAGACCGAAAAAAATAATTTCCTCCGCTCGAGTTGCCACTGTGACTTTTCCAGTCGGCCGTCCCGTGCATCTGGCGGGACCTATTATTAGGGGACGGCTCTTAATGCCTTCTTAGGTATTTTTATATGGCTGCCGTCTTAGTTTTTACGATTGTGATTTTTATTGAATTCCCCCTTCAGCGACGTGTAGGTACCCGATATATGTTTGCGGACGAAAGTGAAATACGAGCCACTTTATGCCAGATTTATATTATTCCACCATGTTGGACACACATTTGCTACAATTTTATTTCTTACGTGGAAAAGGTAAAATGCTATAAAGCATAAAGTTCAGTTATTTGGGAATGTATTTTACAACCAAAAGGCTCGTCAATATTTTTATACAAATGATTCAAAAGGCCAACGCAATCATTGCATAAAAACACTTATTGTTGTATGCATATCTACCATAAAAAACCAAAGTTGCTTACCGACTAACGCAGTCAATGATGTACCAGCAAAAAAATAATTTAACAATACCTAAACAAAGTACCATAATAAAGTTACTTTTTGTCCTGCGACGGCAGTGTCAACACTGACCAGTACAATGCAGTCTAAATACTGTGCAGTGCAGTGCAGTTCCAACCAAGAAATATTGCGTCCCTCGATGGTCGGCAGAATTATCCTGACCTAAAGTTACTAAACACTGGCCAACTGGCTACTCGGAGGAACGAGCCACTGTCACTGGTCTGTCACAAATGGGTGTTTTTTCACCATGTGTAAGATGGTTCCAGTCAAGTTCAAATGTTTCAGAGACTCTCCTAATAGCAGGTATAATGGCTAAACAGCCGATTGCTACTCAAGCTGGCATAACTGCAGCGCTTATTTTAATATGTGTCGAAGTAGGTTATATACCAAAATACCCATACTGGAAAACCTACAAAAGCATGGATGTATTGACTAGTTTAAAATTTATAGGGCTTCTTAAGGGCCAAACTTTGCGGCGTAGGTACTTGCCGTTTGTAATATATAAGTGGACACGAATACTGGAGTACTTAGCCAGAACATATTGTATGTATTTATGTAGCGCATCCGTACCTGCATGAATAGTAAAAGCACATTATAAGTATAGAATAGATAATAGCATCTAAACGTATTGATTACATACTCTTTGATATTATCTATTATGGCCGCGTTTGGAAATTGACTGAGAGTACTATTATCAGACCTGGTTATACTAGAAAATAAATGTTGCTTAGACAGTGCTGCCTTTATTTGTAAAAAACAAAAGTCAATGTCAGTAATTACATAGCACTAACTTTTTAGGTACATATTTGTACGGAATATTCAACTTTGTGTACCTGGGTGATACCACCAAGGTGCACAAAGTAAAATACTTTATCTATATATATAAAAATGAATCGCTGTGCGTGTGTCTCGCAAAAACTCGAGACTGGCTGTACCGATTTGGCTAATTCTGATCTTGAAATATCTGTGGAAGTTCAGGGAAGGTTTACCCGGTGAGAAAAAATGAGTAACATAAATAATAAGTAAAGGAAAACACTGAAAACGACAACTTAATTTTCCAGTACAAACTGTTCCTGGGTATGAAACACTTGATGTCTTTTAGATGTGAAACATCTATAAGCGCCGGTATAAACCGGATGGTTGTCGTTGCGAAGCTTGCCGTGATGACGGGTCGTATAGCGTCTAGACTGGACAGGGACAGGACAGTGAGACAGGACAGTGAGACAGGACAGTGAGACAGGACAGTGAGACAGGACAGTGAGACAGGACTGTGAGACAGGACAGTGAGACAGGACAGTGAGACAGGACAGTGAGACAGGCAGTGAGACAGGACAGTGAGACAGGACAGTGAGACAGGACAGTGAGACAGGACAGTGAGACAGGACTGTGAGACAGGACAGTGAGACAGGACAGTGAGACAGGATAGTGAGACAGGCAGTGCGACAGGACAGTGAGACAGGACAGTGAGACAGGCAGTGAGACAGGACAGTGAGACAGGACAGTGAGACAGGACAGTGAGACAGGACAGTGAGACAGGACAGTGAGACAGGACAGTGAGACAGGACAGTGAGACAGGACAGTGAGACAGGATAGTGCGACAGGACAGTGCGACAGGACAGTGAGACAGGACAGTGAGACAGGACAGTGAGACAGGACAGTGAGACAGGACAGTGAGACAGGACAGAGAGACAGGACAGTGAGACAGGACAGTGAGACAGGACAGTGAGACAGGACAGTGAGACAGGACAGTGAGACAGGACAGTGAGACAGGACAGTGAGACAGGACAGTGAGACAGGACAGTGAGACAGGACAGTGAGACAGGACAGTGCGACAGGACAGTGAGACAGGACAGTGAGACAGGACAGTGAGACAGGACAGTGAAACAGGACAGTAAGACAGGACAGAGAGACAGGACAGTGAGACAGGACAGTGAGACAGGACAGAGAGACAGGACAGTGAGACAGGACAGTGAGACAGGACAGTGAGACAGGATAGAGAGACAGGACAGTGAGACAGGACAGGACAGGACAGGGACATGACGGGGATGGGACTGGGACGGGACGGGACGGGACGGGACGGGACGGGGACAGGACGGGGACGGGGACAGGACGGGGACGGGATGCGGACAGGACGGGGACAGAACGGGGACAGGACTGTCCAACCGGAGGGAGGTGGGAGACGACCTGACTTAGGTCGTCGAAGTCAATTAAATGTACGACGGGCTACCTCAAGTGCAATGGCGCAGTACCTCACTTAATTGCATTTAATGTAAATAAAACATTTGTATTAAGTTTTGACCACATTTTACACAAATATATTATGTAGGTGATACGAAGTTCACCGGGTCATCTAGTCCTTCAATAAAACTTTATTCGGCATTTGTGCACCTAGATGACCAAATAAGTTGAATGTTGGATCCAATCAAACCAGTTGCCAACCAGTCTTTGTTATTTTAAGGCCAATTTGCTTCAAAATCTCTCAAGATATATCGCACTGTTATATGCGAATTATTAGACACATGTATGCATGCGAACATCTGCTATTTCTGCTGCTTCGAAGCGTATTTAATACATTTATCCGTCTCAAGAAACGCTGAAGCAAAGAATCGGAATATATCCCAAAGGTATACCAGAGACAATGGTTTGCAATGTTAACTATTATGATGGAATACAAATTACGAAACGGTTCCAGTTTCCTATTATGGGCAGGCGTGATGCTTACCATCAGGCGAGCCCTTAGCTCGTCTCTTCATTCAATCAAATAATTAAAAAAGGTCAAGTGTAGTCACTCTAGGTACCGCGCTAGGAAAAAAAATGTCGACAAAGAATAGTATGGACTAAATCACTCTTACGTAGTGTTAGAACTTGATTTACCTAACATAAAACATTTCAACATAAGGTATTGTTTTATTTAGTGGCAGGGCCCAGGGGCGGAGCACGTGCAATGCAACAAATAAGTTCTCGTACGATTCATTTGATCTGACACAAATTTATCCACGCCGCGGAGCTCTTTATTTACACCGCCGACGATGTTCAGTTTGTCCTGACAAATTCATAAATTACCGACATCCTCAGTGCAACACATTTGTACGGCTTTTATTTTTGTCACAGATATCTCTCGTTCAAGCGTATCGACGTGACGCGGACGCTTTGATGTTAGGGTCCATTAATCAACATTGTCGGATTTCGCTGTACGGAATGTTTTGTATGGATTGTTTTACGTTTTTAAAATATTTGCTGTCTATGAAACGTGTACTACATCGTGTATCTCGGAACTATCTGATTTTAACAGAATACCTACTAGGTATTAACACCTGGTTGACGGTTGGTAATATTGGGTATGGAACTATTTATTCAGAATAGATGTGAATTACTACTCTACTTTATACAATACAGATTTGTTGATCGCTAATGGCCTGTTTTAAAGTACACGACTGAGACAAGGAGACCGCGACGCTAGGCTCCACTAGGGCGATAGTGACT
The DNA here is from genome assembly GCA_949126905.1 of Amorpha juglandis. Lineage (NCBI taxonomy): Eukaryota > Metazoa > Arthropoda > Insecta > Lepidoptera > Sphingidae > Amorpha > Amorpha juglandis. The sequence continues at coordinate 7,628,574 of OX421368.1, forward strand.
GAAACTTAGCGTCACAGCCGCTTTGTATGAAATAGTACAAAAAGTCGCCAGTCGCCCTTTTCTGTCTCGGTCGTATACCTAAAAACATTCCTATATAAAGCGGCGGTGTCGCTGTAGTCCAGGTTTCTTGTTACGGTCGCACACCTTAAAACAGACCTTTAGACATACCGTATAATTATCTTTAGTCTAGGCAACAATATGTTACCAATTATACCTCAAATGTCTTGTTATAAATTTAATTAATTATTATCAGAGGATCAAGTTCTATGGAAAATGAACAAGTAATCAGTTCAGAGTCCACAGCGTATAGCGCGGGCGGCAGCCGGCAAGCAGTCTGGCGCGCCGACGCGACCGTTGACTCACGCGCGATTTTCTATCACCCGCTCGCTTGCCCGCCCACCGGACAAAGCTTTATGGGCGGACCGAACTATGATGCTTTACGATGCCTTATTGTTATGACCTGAATAAAGGATTCCGAACCTGAACATAAGTTGAAACGGATATTGAAATGTCCTCTATATTTTGTATTTTACAAAACCTAACTGTATATCAGCAACATATAAATTGTATCTAGAAAATACGCTAATCAGTATAAAGTGTATATGAAGATGCAGTGTGTTGTATGTGTTGTTTGTACAGCTTTTGGTATCGTATTATTCTTAAAGCTGTACGAAATATAAAATTACAGCTTACGCTGAATATCATCAAATATGTAATGTCCACCATTATATCATTCAATTTATATCACACAGTAGCGACCACACCAGGAACTAAATTTAGTTTGAAAAATATATATTTAAAATCCGTAGTCTGACTTTCTTACTACAAATTCTGAGTATAAGAAGTAAGTACAAAACATAAATCTTACTATATAGGAGTTATTGTCCGTCCTAAAGCAGCGTTTAATCAACTTGCTCGCTGGCTCGCACAGCTATATACTAGCCATACTACAGCTGTAGGCTGTATAAATTAGGGTCCAAATTAGAGTAATATGGCCTGTGTAAGCTCGTCTACAGAGTTAATACAGCTTTCCTCAGCAGCTTGGAGACTTCAAAAACTGTGTAAACCAGCTTAATTACAGCTTTTTTGTGCTACTTGGGCAATCATCTTGCACTCTCTATTTTCGATAGCTTTTACCGAGTGCCTTTCTACATCTAAATATATAAAACTCAAAGGTGACTAACTGACATAGTGTTCTATCAACGCACAGCCCAAACCACTGGAGGGATCGGGCTGAAATTTGGCATGCAGGTAGATGTTATGACGTAGGCATCCGCTAAGAAAGGATTTTGATAAATTCTACCCCAAAGTGGTCAAAATAGGGGATGATAATATTCAAATGCTGTTCACGCGGGCGGAGCCGCGAGCAAAAGCTAGTTCACTATAAATAATAAGATTTCTCATATCTTTTTTAATTCTAGTCCATTTTATTTTCACAATGTTCTTCCAGGCCCACATCTCAAATGCCTTGAACCTTTTAATAAGTTGTGTCCTCATACCTACATATCTAGCGACCGTAATTCTGTACAATGAAATGCCCCAGAAGTAGGTCTTTATATCATCAAATCTAACCGTAATGATATAATAGACTACGATAGATTATGAAAATAATTCCTAGCCATATTCAACAATTAAGTCTAAATAACTTTAAATTATTTATTAAACAGAACCTTTGCCGAAAAGGTTACTATAATGTTAAAGATTATTTGGAAGACAAAACGGCTTGGAATTGAGCCGCTCACTCCATACAAAATATGGCTGTCCATGGTCCTCTGGTAAATTATTATACTTGACTGCTCTATTGGCGCATTTTTAGTATTTAAGATACATAATATGTAAAGTTGACATTTTTAATATTTTTTAAGAAAAATATTAAATTTATATTTGTTAATTTTCATTTTTTAATTTGTGAGTGCGAGTGCCATGTATGTTGGTTATACTCAGGACTATTTCTAATAGTCAATCCAGGAATTCCTGTACATTGTACTCGCACAGTTCTGGAAAATCAATGTCTGGACATTAAAAGAGGCCATAACCCATGAGTTTGTTTCGGCATTTCTTCTCATGGCTAGCCACGAAATGCCGAAAAAAGAAATAAATGTAATCTAATTTTAGTATAAAATTATTGACATGTAAAAGTGATATTTATGATCCAATTTACAGAATAAATGATTTGAATTTGAATTTGAATTTGAATTTGAATTAAAATGTTGTATCAATGCATTTATCAATAAAATAAAGCAAGGCAGTAATTAATTTCAACTAATTACGAAGTTTACAGAGATAATGACTGCCCTCTGCATTGTTTCTCGCTAATCTTTCTAATATAAGCTCTCGGCTAGCGGTCGCTCATGCTAAGATAAGGCACGACGTTTTACTCAACAACCCTTGTGGCTTGCGTAGTTAATAATTTGAGTTGCGTTTGCGTTGCTATAATTTGAGTGTCTAATTACGGAAACGACTACTAAAAATGCGGACTTACCTAAGTTATATCTAATATTGATAATATGAAAGCAGACGTTAACTTTCTAATTTCTCAGTTATGAGTAAGATGCAAAGGAAGATATGCATTGAATCCTTTGTTGATAGCAGGCAAACTCTTATTTAAGCGCACAAATTTATACCAATAAAATGCTACAATTGTTCCTTTTGCCGAGGAGACTTAGATAAATCGCCCTTATATTAAACAAATTGTTGAGTAATCCCTGCATTTGTTTCAATTATTCCAACTTCCCATTTGACGGCGATTTACCTAAATTTACATCTGTAATGGGATTCTCCGATACGTGTTCAGAATACACATTGAATGTTACTTTAATGTGACCAGGACCACGATTCATATATAATTCCAATTTTATAAGACTTACGCAGTGTCCCTCGTATTAATTCGTATTCTCAACCGCACATTTCGCATAAATATGAGTTATATTTGGGTCGCGGTACATGGCGGGTATAAGGGTATGCAATAACCGTAGATAAATGCTAATTATTGATCTTGATTACGATAGTCATTAATAACTGGATGTACTGCGCGTGTGTCAAATGGTACGCAATTATAGCATCATTGTCCCGTGGCTAATGAACCATGACGGCGTGGTGTGACTCGAGGGTGGTCCGTTGTTGCATCTGATTGTGACTAATCCATTTTTTTAGTGCTATGACTGAGTTTAATAAACAGAAGACACTTTTCTTTTGACAGTCAAACTTCGATCAGTGGAAGTTAATATGAAAACAATGGCAGTTGCATTTAATACGGTAAAACTTTTCTTTACTTTCCCCTCTCGGTTTGGTTGGTGCAGGCTACACCGTCGCCACAGGGGCGGAGCAGGCACGCCACGACAATCAAATAGCATTTAATCATTATTAAAGTGGAATCAGCGGCGAGCCAGTTTCAGTCGCGTCAGCTGTAACGTTCCCTGTAAAGTATTTTTTTCGTGTTTTTTTCTTCGGGTTTACATTTTTTAACCTTTTAAATGCAATTGAATTCGAATAAGATATTCGAAATGAGTTTTAACACTTTATTAGATATCATTAGTCCCTAAGGAATCATACGTATATATCCCTTATATACTTATGTCAATAAATTTCATATGCTTTATTTTGTAAACTGAAGATGTCCTGCATAACGTCGTAATTCAAATAAAAACCGCCATATGTAGTTGTTACATATTATGGCGGTATGTAAATACACATACTATTAACATATATTTTTAAAAGATCAATAAAAATACCATAATCTGGCACTGCTTTGCATAATTATTGCGCATTGAAAACTACACGTTCAGAATAAATGTAATGTGAATTGTAAAAATGTAACAAAAGACTAAAACTTGGCGTCCTATTTATCTATATCTGTACAATACAATATAATGTAAAAAGTTGGATGGTCTTTTGTGTGTGCGACCAGTTATATTTATTACAAAGCGAATCCCTTTGCCCCTTCGCTCGGTTGCTTTGTCTACGGAATCGAGATAGGCGCGTAAAATTTGATACGGGAATTATTTTATTAGATCAAACGTACACGTGCGCGGCGTGACGAATGCGATAATGTACCCGGCACCGAGCACCGGGCCTGACAACGGAACAATTACATTCCGCATGAATTAACCATAATACAGCCCGACTACCGAAGCTTTATGCCCGCATTACCCTGACTCCATGTCCCGGAGTCAATTGCTATTATTATGCGATTTGGCGAATGTAACCTACAATTTTGTACGCCATTGGTATCCATCTGCGTTTTCGATCTATAGTTGATTCGTCCCGTAACTAGCGAGCCCTCATCACGCGTCATGCATAGCGAGTTGACATCGCGTGGTCCTTCCATATCATCATCTATATCCATCATATGTTGTGATTCATATGCGGTTGTTAGTGTCCAAAAACAAAACCTTTTCTATAAGTTCCGTAATACATTTTTTTTGTATTTACAGTGAGCTCTTTGATACCGGGACTGAATTTTCATTACTTTTTTTTATTTATCCCAGATCTATAATAGGTCCGTTGTTGGTGATTTTGGTCATGGCTATTTGCGTAGAGGATCTAGCTATTCCTGTAACAAGTTTTCTCGGACCATCCTTATTAACAAAAACGAAAATATTAGTTAATAAGTAAATAATACTCACATCACAATTCTCTTTAATATGCAGCTGTTGCACAAATATGAAAAGTTATAGAGTTATCGCTCTTTCAGTTGTAAAAATTTGCGCGACGAAGCGACAACGGCAGCATGTCGTGGAACTAATGCATCAATAATGAGTTTTTGCTTAGGGCTATGTTAAAGTGCTTAGCGGTTTAAGTCACTAAAAGCTTTGATTAATATTTTGAAGTCTTTAAGCAATATTGCCAACATGGTTTTGAATGACAAATGTTTAACAATAATAAGCAAGTTTCTTTTCTTTTTTATTTATCATCTTCAGAAACACCCTTCGGGGACAAAGTTCGTTGTATTTTCGCGCAGAGCGTGCGTCCCCTCATAATATTGGAAACGGTGCCATCGGCAACGCGTGTCCTTGGCAGGCACAACAAAACGTCAATGAAATTTAATAAACCGACTACGATAACCCAGTTATGGTAACGTAAGCCGATGTATAAAAAGCGGCGAGTACTTCGGCATCCCCTGGTGGCAGCGGGTAGTACCGATTGCCCGGCCGCCGCCGCCGCACGTAAGCCTTCCTTACTACGAACTTACGCACGCACCACTCCGTACCGCACCACTTTGAACCACTGCCCCGCGCCTGCACTACCCTACACATGGACGACTTAATTATTAGTTTTATATTCCACTTATCTTTGATAATAAACCTGCATTTTTGGAATGCAGCTTAGTTTTCATAATTATCGCACATAAAATTAGGTGATGCAAGGATTAACAGGGATTGACGCATTAGATTAGAAGAGCATAACTATAGTGTAATAACCGACATTTAGGGAGATTATATAATTATACTATATCGAAATCAGCATTTATTCTTACAAAATAACTAAGTATCGTGATCATTAATTGTGTAATTTATGGTATTATTTTGTTGCAGCTCTACATAGCGTCGCTCAAATATATATTTAGAAAATAAAAATGATTTTTGAAATATAAGTTTTTGAGGATACGAATATGAGCTTATTCGTTGATTTGCGTCAAATTAAGTCGTCAGTAACAAACCTCTCGGAAATGGTAGACAAGATATCATCTTCTGTTACAGACAAGAAAAAAAACGATATTCCTCCAAAAGATGATTCAGGATACAGTAGAGCATCAATGTATAAGCCGACAACATTGGGTTTAGGTGTTCGTTTTTCTAGTCAGGAAGACGTCTACCAAATGCCGTCGTCGCGACTCCGCAGCCATATGTCACTCCCTAATTTGGGTAAAGCAGACGGAGTGTACGATAAACCCTCTATGTCACGACATGACGACAGACCGAAAATTCTTGAAATAGACGACGAAAGCAACGATGACGGTAAACCAGTGATACAAATACCTTCAGATAAACTCAGTGATTGGATTGTTGCCACGATAAATAAGCGGCCACACTTTGATGACAACGGTGATGTGCATCCTATGGATTTTATTGAAAACCTCAAATATTATATTTCAGAATTAAACATGCGTGAGGATAAACAATTACCATTTATAATATCTTGTTTAGAAGGAGTGCCTCTCATGTGGGCGCGATGTTTTAGAAGTGAATTTAAAGACATCGATAGTTTTTACGAGGCGTTTGAACAGGAATTTTGGGGTCCAGACAGACAAAAAGCAGTACTCTATGATTTAAAGCTAGGAAAGTACGATGAAGATAGACCGCGAATGAGTATGTCTGAGTATTTCTTGCACAAAGTATCAAATTATCGTCATTTGACACCGCCGCCTTCAGATTTGGAAATAGTGTATTCTTTGGCTGCACATTTTCCCACAGCAGTGGAGTTAGAGTTACGTTTAACACCAAAGCCAACGATGCGAGAAGCTTATCACGTCCTGCGCCGTAGAGAAGGCGAGGGGGCTGACTTTCTACCTAATTATTTGTATGAAATGTGTGAAGCTTTCCAGCGCGGGCAACGAGCGGGCTCCGCGAGGAGGCCTGATGCACAACCACACACTACCACGAAATCCACGACGGAAGATAAGGGAAACAAATAATTTTGTTTACGACACATTTCACTTGTAAATTGTGATGAGACATTTGTATAACTTCTAATAGTAAAATAAATGTTGTAAAAGAAATATACGAAGGTACTATTGTTTTATTTAATAATCAAGTTACCATAATAAAAGGTGAATAGCATTCAAAGTGTGAAAAAAAACCGACTTAACTAATCTAAAAATATTTTTATTGCTAGAAATAGATATATAATCTAATTTTAGCTAGATTAAACTTAAATCGGGGTTTTTGTATAAACAATTTAATCAATGTTTTATTTCATTTTACAAATTTAATACTATTCACCATGTTGTACCACCCGTCTAAAAATAAATCTACATAAATAATAAATAAATTAATAGATAATAATGTTTTAGTTCTGCTAAATAGAGATACAAAAAAACTAACGCTATTACTCTGCTTTTCAAACAGAGCCTTGCATGAGAGCGAAGGAAATTGGACGGAGAAAGAGTGCGTGGAAGCGCGAGCGGTGGGCGCGCTGTGGGGCGGGCAGGCGCGCGCGTGTCGCCGCCAGCCTACGGCCATGCCGCACGTAGCCGCGGCCGCCCGGCTCGCGCGCTCCGCCTGCATCGCCGCGCACGCCGGAGACCGCTGGAACTGCTCCTCTATAGAGCTCGCGCCCAAGTTTACGCCCGACTTACTTACAGGTATACTCAGCGTTTATTTAATAACTACAACCAAATTGAGGTACACTGACCATCGACAAGTGAACGTTGGTTGATATAACATTACCAAAGATTGATATGTAGTCGGTACTGGACGTGGTGATGGATGTGGTCACGTCATGAGGTCGTGAGAATTGAGCATAAACTCTATGCACCTCTGCCTACCGTTATAAGCCTACGTGCGTAACGATTTCTTATTACAGTCGACTCTCGATAATTTGACATTCAAGGGACCAAAGAAAACTTTCAAATTACCAAGAGTTTAAAATAACCAAGAGAAAGGGAGGAAAAAAATCAAGTAAACAAGTCTGTTTACAAACTGTCTGTTGTAACAAAACTGTTTAGCAACTTTTTTTTATTGTCCATCCTCTACAGCTTGAATCACACGCTTTTTTGACTTATGGAAAGACACTTGTTGTTTCTTGAAATCATTTTAATGACACAAATCAAACATTACCATGACTGTGACGTTCGAAGGAAGACTGGAATGCGAACTGCAGTCTGCAACCCATTTATACCTTATTTATGTAAACACAATCGCCAGGTAAACATAATAAGTGCTTCAAATTATAAAGAGTATGGTATCCCGTACTTCAAATTATTGCGTGTTCGCGAGCAAGATAACCGAGTCCACCAACTTTAAATTAGCGAAGGTACTAATTAATATTAATTTTATTCAATAAATCGAGAATTTTTCAAAGGAACGTGAAAATAACCAAATTATCGAGAGATTCTAATTACTGTGTGTCAAGTTGTCGAGAGTCGGCTGTATGATTTGTAACTGTCATAAACGTACATTTTGTTATCTTTATATGTGTGATAGGTGCTATATAAAAGCATGTAAGATCCGTTAAGAACTTCCGCCGCGCCGTAACGAAAGATAAAGTTTTGTAGACTATTTAAAAGAAAGACGCATTGTGCGGGCGCGGGCAGCGTGACGACATTCGACAATGCCCTTTCTACTCGACGGACGGCGCGGCGGTGCACGTTCCGCACCAAACACTCACTTTACATTTATCACTTGTCGGGTAATTCATTCTTAATGACTCTATTGTTATCTTTTAAATTTTCTCACTGCTTATTTTGGTGTAGGTAAGACAATATTTATATTATATATTTTCCTAAAAAAAAAATTTTTTGACTAAGTATCAGTTCTGGATTTTATTGAGTCTATCTGCTGGGTACGGGTCGACTTTGCTATATTTTGCGGCTCAAACGGCGCAGTGCGGCGCTGGATCGCTGCAACAACGTAGCAACGTAGCCCCGTAGCTGTCGTGACAGGAAGTCACTGTTCGGATACCTACTTGCGCTATTGATCTATTGTTGTCATGAAACTTTTCCGATAGGTACAAAGCTAAAGTAATTTCTTAGAAGGTTATTAAACGTCACTCTAAAGAAATTGCCTTTCTTAACTTTTGGAATATAACAAACTCAATGATATTACAATGTCACTACATTTTAAACAAGTTCTAAAATATTAAATTATGTGCAGCCACTTATATGTATAGGTTATTTTATTGAATTATTTTTTCACAGTTCACAGTCGCTTAAATTCTAAACAGCAGACTAGGTATCCAGTTTTTCTATAAATAGAAAAACTAGACAATGGTGGAATTTTTCTTGTTGTAAGCGGTCGACGACGCGGACGTTGTGCAGTTGGCAACGAACGTGAGCGGATGTCGACTGCGAAATATAGACCATTGTTTCTGGTCACCATTCCGCTGTCGTCGTGTACCCACTTTAGGAAATTAATTGACACAGAACGTCGTCGGATACAAACAAACCGTTAGAAATCTTTGGAGTGCTCCTCGCTTGATACATTTTAATTAAAAGTTTTACCAAGCGAATGTCTGCGGCCAACAGAAGATAACTTTTCATTGGGAGTCTTGTACCTACGTATAGATAGGTGCTAACATCTCCTTATTTTAATAATATTGAACGAAGTTGAAATTAAATCTAATCACAAATTAGTCATTTAGCATATATACCTACGTTAGAATGACTATTATTAAATTTACAGACAAAAGTCTACTATCTGCTGTAAGAGAAAAATGGGATGAATTGTAAACTAAGAACGACTCACAAATTAAAATAATACATCAAATAGGCTTATCATGATCGATGTGGAAAAAGTGGATATGTGAAAAGCGTACGAGTTATCTTTAGCCTGTTAAATTAGAAAGGCTGTCGAGCGTTTGTCTTACAATGCGATCAGCAAGGTCCTGAGGGTTCAGCTACAGTGGAGCGGACAAAAGATTTAATTACACGCATGAATCAAGCGTCCAGGGAGCGGGCGGCGAGGTGATATAGGTGGTAGGAGGTATGGGGGCGTCATTCAGCGATAACCGTGAGTGAGTTGTGCACTCACGCGCTATCCATGGCCCATGCTGCGATGTGCCAAGCGATAAGCGCGGCCGACGCTATTGTTTAGCTTGACTGAAGACCAGCGTGCGCCGCTATCGTGATGAGATTGCTTGTAATTAAAAACTGATTGCGTAGGCTAGATTGTAATTGATTTGAATAAAAATACATTTACTGCTGCTAGTTGCTACACAGAGTCAAGTGTGCTATACTTGTAAATATATTAGAATCAATAAAACAATAGATTTCTATTGTTAATGCTCTTTAACACTTGTTATAAAAAGATTTGGCAGTTATTGTAATTTGATTATGATGAAACTAATAAATCATGTTCTGCGGTAAAGGCTGATAGTTCGAGAAAAAATATAAGATACGATTTTTTTTACCACATGTAGTTGCAGGATTAACATGTATGAATGTCGACTATGCCCGGTTGCCATAGGTACCTACATCCGGGCATACCTGGTATTTTCCGGTGAAAGTTTGCTAAACATCCGAGGAAGTACGAAATTTATGGGTTTTACAAATTGACCGGGTGAAACTTGGACTTATTTTAGTACCTACTGAGAAACTTTAAGCTTCGAATAACTATAAAATAAATAATCAAGAAATTATGTAGCATGTGTTTCAGCAAATATAACTAAGTGGTGTCATGTTATGTCTGATTTTGCACATTATTTTATACGCAAAAGAAAATATCATGAATATGAAACCTTTCTCTTACAGGTTCATAATTAGTTGTAAAATACATTTTATTTTATATTGAAATGAGCTACAGTGGGAATGCTGAGGGAAATTGGGAATATGTTGCAAACCCAGATATACGCCAGATATAGTGGCGGTAATCGGTAACGACATCTAGCTCTTATATCTTCATCTTCCCTTCGTGCTTTCATCTTCTTTTTGTGTCATCATGACCTTCAATCAGGGTTCAGTGAAAATATAATTTGGCTTGATTGACTTTGATCCAATGAAACAGTGAATAGATCTTGGAAACGATCTAAAAACGCAAATGCGACTATGTTTTCCGATAGTGTATAATAATGAATGAGGTTGTTGTCAATTTCAAGGATCATCCATGCCATTGACAATGCTGTGTCAAGGATGGCAGACCTAGGCAGACATAATCATCTTATCAGATTCACAATTACTCAAAAATATCTGCAAAAATAAAACGACCAATGAGGATGAAAATGCTTATACTTCTCGATTATACGCTTATACGATACGCGCAATATAACTTGGTCGGATTGAAGTTAGTCACTTCAGCCTTCAGCCCCTTCCGCCACCCTTTAGTCTGTGAGCACAATAGCTACGATGTCGCTTGTGATTAACTTCAGGGCGGCCAAGTTATGTTACTGTTATTCTGTTAGGAACTCGCGAGCAGGCGTACGTATACGCGATGTCGGCAGCTGCTCTCGTGTGGTCGGTGTCGCGGGCGTGCGCGGCGGGGTCGCTGGCGGCGTGCTCGTGTGCCGCCCCGCCCCGCGCGCCCCCCCGACCGCCGCGACAGGCGCAGGTCACGCGCGCGGAGCCACACGCACAGTTCAAATGGGGCGGATGCGGGGATAATTTTCAGTGGGCTGAAAGGTAACTATACGCTGTAACTACAAATTCTTTCTCTAGCCCCCTACTTGCAAACATGACTCATTGTCGTTTCCATCGAATCCACTTACTTAGATAGGCATGCTTATATGCCGAGTAGAGACTCATTGTTATGTTTTTTTCAAGATGACAAAAGTATGTTTTATCGTTTTCTTTAAGCCCTTTATTATAAAATTAAATTTGTTGCTCTTACATCTTAATACTTAGTCTTAACGCCGAATTCTCTCGCGCTACCCAGATGGTTTGGAATGTCACAACACTTCCATAACTTCGGGGAAATCCGAGAACGAAAAATACTTTTTCCTAGAGTTCGTTAGTAGTATAATAGGACTATATTATTATGTACCTACTTCTATATTTAAGGTTCGCGAGGCAATTCCTAGACGCTCACGAAATCGACGTACGTGATGGTAGAGTCGAAGACATATTTGAAACTGAAACTACAACGGAAATGCCAACCACAACTACTACATTGGAGACAACCACCGTGCCTCCGATAGTGATCTTGGTGGACGACCAACCGGCTGTGGGAAACACCAGCGACGCACCGAAGATAAGAAGAAAGAATCGTCGGGGACGAAAGCGACTGCCCAGATCCCCGCGACGTGGCAGGCCCACAAGGAAACGGTTTAGAACAAAATCCAGGTTAATTCAATATTATATTTCATTTTCGTAGTGAGTTAATAAATAAACAAGAGAATTCCAAGACGTGAACTCTTATTTTTTGGATTCCGTAACGAAAAGATTACCCAGAGCCCTATTACTAAGCTGACGTTGTCTGTCTGACTCAGTGTATGTGTATTTGTCTTTCTGTCCTACCTTTAAAGGACTCTCTTGAATCGTAATAGCCGGTAATAATTTCACAGAAAGTGTTATTATAACGCATTTCTCAATAAATATCATAAAGTAAAAATTTAGGGGTGTGGGCAGAAGTCTCGATGCGTTTGACCTCATTGTGCGACAAATGGGTGGCAGCGCAAAAATAAATTTGGGCATTATGTGATTGATCCGATCAAATCAACTCACGTTCACATTAAACTTTTCTGCTCAAGGAATTGCTGTAGCCTTTTTGCGTAAGTACATGAAAAAGTCCAAATGTCAGAAAGATATTTTTGCTATGAGTACCTGTTCTTATTTCAATACTTTAATAGGTATGAATACGAAGACCGAGGTTCCAGGTACCGTAACATAGAATACCGAATGGCAGCCGACGACCCGCGCTTCGACCCTCAGGTGGACTTGCGAACACGACTCGAACGTTTACGACCTCTCATTGCGTCCGCCAATCTCATCAACGGACGTTTTGGACGAAAGGTACGTTGCCAATTGTTTATTGTATAACTATAGGCACAGGTGGTGAGCATAGCTAGATAGTAATATGGGCCGTTTATACTAGCCGATTGTGTCATTTATTCATACGACACCAATAGACGATAAGCATCGACTGACGAACCAATTACTTTCCTCAAGTTTTCTTTCGACATCACACATACCATGGCTCTGATACGGGCTCGGATGTTGTGGATATTTATGCATGACAATGATCAAATACGAATTACGCGTTTGCCTCCTTTGCTTTATAACAATAAAGTACGGGAGATGAGTTGAACCATATTTCTATGCTGGCATAGTGCGGATTGGTACACAACTTATTTTTATATTCTCTATAAGCCTCGCTGTTCTAATGCCAAGGAAAGGTTTTATTTTTAGTCTCATTATCCTGCTGGTCCAATGCGGGTTGCAATTGCTTCATCTATTCAATAGATGAAGAGATTCTAGATGAATAGATTCTATTGATTGGCAGAATGTACCTATAATGAGCCAATGAGACGGTGAATGAAGAATGGTTTGTGGTTGAAAGAAGTTGGTTGAACCCAAAAAGGTGGACTGCAGATGATTACGTCAAATATAAACGTAACGTAATATGATGATAGATTAAAAATGCGCTCGATTTAATTTCTGTAATGATTTGTAATTCAAAATAAAATCTTAATTTTTTGTGGGAATGTATATATAATTGTGAATACATTACTTTATATTATGGTATATTCACCATGTGTTCGGTGGTCGCTATCCAGTCGGCTACAAAAATATGATGTACCTACCCTGTGAGGGTAGCAAATTGGAAGGGAAAGGAGAGATTTGTGCGTCCGGATATTGAACAAGTGATTTAATTGTATTAAAATCAAAATCAAATCATTTATTGAATCAATAAAATGTCAAACATCATTTAGATTCAGTCAAATTTTAACTCTACCGCCAGTTCGGAATTCTGATTCGTTAAAGAAGAACGGGCAAGAAACTCTAACGTTGCTCTTTTCTAAACTTATTACAATACATATTAGCACTACATACACGGAAGTATTATTTATTTTTGATATTGTAGGTAGTGTCCGTCGGCATGCGTACGAAGTGCACGTGCCACGGCGTGTCGGGGTCGTGTTCGGTGCGCACGTGCTGGCGCGCGCTGCCGCCGCTGGGCCGCGTGGCGTCGGCGCTGGCGGGCGAGGCGGCGCGCGCCGGCCCGCTGCGTCCGCGCCGACACGCCGCCCGGCGCGCGCGCCCGCGCCTGCGGTACGTCACGCCCAGCCCGGACTACTGCGAGCCGGACCCCGCCGCCGGCTCCTTGGGCACGCACGGCAGGTACGTACTATTGATTCAACATGGTGGTAGAGTTTTGGCGGGAATTCTGACAGTGCAGTTCATCGCTTATTTTAATTTATTTCATAAACTAGTTTAGAGTTGTGTTTGTTGTATAAAAGTGGTGTAGATTTGTTCAATAAACATTGACGGTGATGAACAGTGTATGGAAACATTGAAATAAGTGAATTAAGAATCGTACTGAAAGGAGTTAACACTAAAACTCCGACAAGACATTGAAATCGACCGCACCCGTATTTCATCGTTCTTGTAAAAATTACTTGAGAATAAATTATACTTGACACTGGCTAAATGCATAATACTGCGAAAGCCATAAATAAAAAGAAGAAGAACATGGTGGTAGGTCCCTTGTATGCGGGAGGCCATCTGGGTTAGTGCCACCGCGCCCTCTATTCGCATGGCAGGTATGTACTATTGAGTCAACATGGTGGTAGGTCCCTTGTATGCGGGAGGCCATCTGGGTTAGTGCCACCGCGCCCTCTATTCGCATGGCAGGTATGTACTATTGAGTCAACATGGTGGTAGGTCCCTTGTATGCGAGAGGCCGTTTGGGTTGGTACCACCGCGCCCTCTATTTCTGCCGCCAAGCATCAGTGTGTAAGCACTGTTGTGTTTCGGTTTGAAGGACATTGAAGCCAGTGAAATTACTGGGCATTATGAGACTTAACATCTTTATGTCTCAGGGTGACGAGCGCAATTCAGTGCCATGCAGTGTTTTGTAATTCAACGTTCTGTGCGGTGTTGCTTCTATTTATGGGCAGGCGTAGCGCTTACCATCAGGCGAGCACCTTGCTCGTCTCATCATTCAATCAAATAAAAAAATAGATGTATCATTATTTGATAATAAGCATAAGAGTATGTAATATAAATGTGCATGGTATGTGTTCAGGAAGTGCAACGCGAGCTTGGGCAGCGGTGCGGGGGGGTGCGCGCGGCTGTGCTGCGGGCGGGGGAGACGAGCGGTGCGCTCGTCGCGGCTCGAGCGGTGCCACTGCCGGTACCACTGGTGCTGTCGCGTCGACTGCCAGCTCTGTCGCCTCACCACCGAGGACCACTACTGCAACTGAACACCTCACCCCACCTCACCTCACACTATACACAAATGAGGCTGCTAGAACCAGAGTGGCCTAACTGCATTTTGATGACTTTTGACCAATTTGTATTTTCGTAATTTAAAAGACCACAATTTACAAGATCAGACCGGCCTAAAATTGGTAACATCATCTTGACATAAATGGTAGTACAAGTCAATTTCGGCCGTGGTTTATATTGACAAAAATATAGATAGGTCAAAAGTCATCAAAATGCAGTTAGGCCACTGTGGTTCTAGCAGCCTCAAATATTGATCTCGATTAGTATTAATAACATTGTATGTAACTATAGTTCTTCTGTCTAGTATACCTCTAGAAGTTGCAAACCACGAATAATATAATAAAATATATGCCATATGTTATACTACATCGCATGCCAACGTTTTACGCAACGCGTAATTTATAGTTACTAATCTAGGCGCAACGGAAGACAGCGTCAATCTACGAAGTAAAAATTGGCACGCTTAGCAGTGGCGAAGGGTAAACAATCTCAAAATGGAAGTCTACATTTTTACAATTTTTATTACGAATGCTACCAATATTATCGATGAGATTAGTTATTTTCAATACTATTATGTATAATAAAATTGTAGGATACAGTAATTCATATTTTTTTTTACAACTTAAAGGAATCCGAAAGGAATCGTGTTGTATGGAACCTCTGCCACTAGTGCTAAGTATCCATACAAATCGTACTACGTACGTGTTCTATTTATTATATTATCCGAGGTCTGTGATAGAAGCCGTATTTGTTCAAGTGACTGTTAATGCCAGGGTTGGACATCGTATGTGTACATTGACCCAAACTTGACACCTACAATACTTACTCAATGAGACCTTAGCAAGGATGGAAGGAGGAAGCACTGTAAATCAACACACACAATACTGAACTTTCTCCTAATAGGCATAAGTCAATTCGTCGTGCCAGAATAAAAAAATGAGAATATTAGAGCAAACCCTCAACTAAATAAACTAAGAAGATGGTAACAGCTGCAACATACAATATCTACATATTAACCTAACATCCGGGCTTAAAAAATCTGTCAGACAATAGCTCCAAACAGAAATGAGATTTACGAATTTTGGAATGGATTGAATTGAAACGAGGATTGGAATGGGAAGATCTTAGAGTAGACGATTAACTAGAATAGTACTTATAATAAGGTAATTAATGGAAACCTTCAACTCTATACACTTTGAATGTCTACCTAGCTAGTATATGCCATTCACTACAAAATTGTTGATGGGCGTCCAGTCGGACAAGGAAGTAGTAACAAGTCCTTGTTCTAGACTGCATACCGTTGTGAATAACCAATAATTAAACTCTTACAAAATTTCCACGCCTAATTTGAATTTCCGGCGCCATTGTTTCTGCTCCGCGTCTGGCTGATCTCTTACTTTCTTCGGGCCCACTTCAATCTCACCCCACTTTGAAGCTAATCCTGACTACAATCTTACAATGTTACAAACCAAAGATTTTAATGGATCTAATATCACTAGATATTTGTACAATCTATAATGTTCAAGCCTCAATAAGAAGCTAGTCTAGTCAGTTCTAGGTTCCCTGATGTAAAGATTTTGTCTAGGTTACTTATTAAATTTTAGTAGTGTCAGTTGTCACCGACTAAACTAAACTGAAATTAAATTTAGTAATTAGTTAATCCAGTTTGAGTTCAAAGTCAATCTAGTCTGTTATACCAATCATTATACATCAGTCCTATCAAAATAACATTATTTAAGTCGTCATTTTAGTTCTTTACCAACCATGTGACAGGGGAAAATTATTTAGTTTAGTTCGTGAAAACAGAATAATATATACTAATATCGGCTATGCTCCACCAAATCCACAGTACTTATGAAACCCATAATTATCTACAATTTGATATTTCATTATTTATAATGTAATTTGTTTGATAGTTGGACGGGAAATGTTCATAGATTTAGTTTAGGTGAGTATTAGGTTGCTGTCATCCATTTGTGGAAAAAATTAATATTTAAAATAAAGACAATAAACATAAACATTCTGTACTTCTATAAAGTAAGCGCTGTAAATAATATAAGCTTAATATAGAGTAGCGCCAAGTTTAGTATGAGCCGATTTTTTTATATCCAAGTAAGCGTTATTTATCAGTTAAAGGATACAAAAAAAAGGTTTAGTATCTGGCTGATAAAATTTATTCGGGCATTAAGAAATCGGCCATAGTAGTACCTAATAGTAGATTAGTAGTCATTGTAAATAGCATAGGTTGCGATTCAATATTTATTCTCATTTCAATATTCCTTGTAACATAGTAGGGATCGATATAAAATTGTAGATCTTAGATCCAGTTATTTTAATAATGGGTACCTAAAATATTCTTGAAGTGTAGTTGTTTTAACTTTTATCATTGTAAATAAAAGTCGTACTTAGAAACAAATGTTTTATTTTCATAGTACATAACCTAGTGGAGGTATTAAGTAGATAATACCCACGATACTTCCAAACGTTACTACTAGTAGTACCGCGGAAAAGAAACGGTGCTACTATGCTGAACATAGGCCTCCCTCAAAGATTTCCAGACCGAGCTGTTGGAAGCGGCCTGCATCCAGCGACTCCCTGCGACCTTTATCAGGTCGTCTGTCCACCTTGTAGCCGGACGTCCAACGTCGCGCAATACTAAAGGTAAATTGCTAACTCGGTAGCATCATCCCCACGGTATGTACTACCATATTAATTGTTCTTCAACATTGTTACTTATGTACAACGTGTTACAGAAAGATGTCAAATTCAAGCAACGTATAGTACGATATAAGTAGTTCACCTTCTTTATCCTCCTTCTTCTTCCTATTTTAATAAGATCCGATACAGAAACTCTCATTGTCAGGTGTATGTAACGCCCTTTAATATGACATTTCTGTAACATGCTATATTATGTATCTCTTTATCCAATAAGTTGGTACCACAATATTACTTGTGACCTATTTTTTAAAAAAATTCAACCCCTTCCCCTTGGTGACCACTAGTAGTAAAGGCCAAACCCCCCTCTCCCCTTAAAGTTTTTACGTAGTATTGACAAGTATAATGTTTTATCATTTCGCAGGCAGAAAGTGCAACAAATGAAAAGAATTTGATTTCAAAGATAAGTCGAAAAAGCGCGAAATCACTCTCGGCAAAATCGACTACGTAACAAAAATCTAAGCCACCCCTCTGCTGCTGTGATTGAGAGTAGTATTGTGAATACCTCCCCCCTTAAACACGTCAAACGGTCACGTAATATGGGTATGGTCCCTTAGGTTATTATTGGAACATAGCAAAGGATATGTAATGAGGATTTAAATAATAATACAACATAATATTACATACGGAATTTATTTACAGTTTGTATGAATTTGTATCTATAAGGTGAAAGAAAAATAATAGGGTTTTTAATTACTCGCTTATTTTGAGATCAAACTGGATCTGTTATTACTTAAAATTGTGTCGCAAAAAGTCTTTGCTGGGATTTGTACTGAAGCTTTGCTGTGAATGATTTACTTGCAAATTGCTATTATAGAATAAATGAAAACATGAATATCAAACGAAATCACAAATTTTTTATAATGACCTAGATTACATTTGTAGGTTTTACTCAACGTAACTTAACTTCGTGACTTACGAAGAAATTGCTAATATAAACGATATTTTAAGTTGCTTATTATAAACTATAAAAAACTATGTAAGCTGTAAATTAGGAAATTTCAGTTCTTTTTCTAGAAGTTTAGAAGTTCATCGAATCTTAAAGATATATGTAGGCCGCTGACATAGATCTTACATAAGTCCATAGCTTAAACTTACAAATGTAATCCAGGCCTAACAATAATCAAAATATTGACATAGGAAATCATAACGTTTAACAAATTATTCAATACAAAAATAAACCGTAATTTCCAAGGACGCCATAGCATCAAACAACAAAGTTAAACAGTTCTATCACATACAAAATAGGTTCTCACTTTCTCTTACAATGTAAATGCTTAGAGAGACGTGCGGCAGATGGGAAGTTTGATGAAACTTTCTACAACAAGTATACAAATGAATGGCACCGGTGCGTGTTCTTTTATTAAAACATCCTAATTGAATTACAATATGTATCTTAAAAATTCAAACCAAATCTTTACTAATTCCATATGCTACTTAATAAACATTAGATGACAATGGCGGAACAAAATATATACGAATATTTTTTTGCAGATAAAGTGACTTATTATTAAGGCCGGTGTTAACGGACTGAGCGACAGGACAGAGAAATACTAATAGAAACTCAACTGTATGTCCATTCGCATACGGGTGAGGTTAATAAAACGAAAAGATATACGCACCGCTTGGTGTTTTATTTTCGCTAATTAAAATCGCACGAGTAAGGATATAAAGTTCAGTTATCGAATTTAGTCTTTTCGTCTCGATGCCGACCGTCTACTACACTGGTTCATTTAGGCCATGGTTTTAGCCTTTGTGAATGGATAAAAAACATAGGATAGAGGCAAGAAAAAAATGAATTGTATTTATATAATATCACTGGTAAATTTGGTTATACATTGTACATTGAGAGAATGCTATAAATATAGCATCTACGTATTGAGCATATTGCGGTATCGATCAGTGATAAACATTCATTCAAAATCAGCACGCACTTCAATCGACAAATTTGGAATTATTGTATTAAGCTAAACTATAATTATGACCCACTTTAGTTCATCATAACTCCGAGTGCTTCGTCTGTTCTTTCTCTGTAATAAATACGATAATATATTTGAAATTATCGAATAAAATATAAACCTTAAAATAAAAAAATACAATATGTGGCTAACAAACTTACTTTCTTGTTGTGGAGCTGCAAGATCTTCCTGATCTGCTTCAATTTCCTGTAAATTGAAAAATAAACGGTACTTATACATATATAAAGTAGGACTTATACGTAATGGACAGGCACGACATAATAATACGATGACGATTATGTTATGACATAATGATACGATATAATTGCAATAAATCAATTGCAGTTCGTTAGTTTCGCAAAAACTCATAAACGATTGGACCGATTTCGATGATTTTTTTGAGTGGGTCCCTGGATACCTTAGATCCACAACTGGATCAGGTAGTTGGAGCTTCAATCGGGCTCTAGGTTATTATTACTTTCTAAAAAAAAATCGCATATCACCGACACCCCCTAAATATTGGAACCCTAACTTACAATCATTCGTTGCGGGTGAAACCGCGTGGAACAGCTAGTATACAATAAAGGACAGGAATAAAGCTAGTATGAAGTACAGTACCTGTTCGTGGTCGGCGGCCTGGTACAGTCCGCGTCGCACTCGAGCCTGCAGGCCGCGCACCTCGTCGTCGTACTGTTGCCATTCCGGCACGATGCGCATCGCCGCTGACAGCTTCGCCTCTTTTGTCATTGGGTTATTGCACTACAAGCAAATAAATTCTATTTACATGTACAGCACAGTACACAGTAGGCTGAAAGGAGTTTTTTGTTATCATTTAAGTATCCGGCTCGGAGGACAATTTTTGTTCATTTAAATTCCACTTAATTTAAATGGTAATTAACATTATTCAATTACCTTGCTATGATGCCAAACATTGAAAAACAAATTATTGTATGGATCTCATACTCGATACTGCATACTCGATTATTCGACTCATTATAATCGACTTATCTATAAACATAACTTACCAAATCGATAGTCTTGGCGTACTGCTTGGAACCATCGTCACACCACGTTTCACACCACAACCATTCTTGAGGTAACGACTTTATCGCTACTTGATGAATCATATTGTTCGGCAAGTCTTGATCTGACAAAGATATAACCAGTAAGTGAGATACGCGCAAAATAATTTAGCCGACTTGAAGTGTATCACGAGTCGTGTTGCGGCTAATGTTTTCAAATCAAATCATTTATTAGATCAATAAAAAGTCAAACATCATTTAGATTCAGTAAAATTTTAACTCTACCGCCAGTTCGGAATGCTGTTTCGTTAAAGAAGTACGGGCAAGAAACTCCAACGTTACTCTTTTCTAAACTTATTTACAATACATATTAGCACTGCATATATTGAAGTATTATTTATTTGAATTAGAGCAGCTCAATTTATGCCAATGAGAAACGTTATAAAGTAAAATAATTAGATTATAATATAGTAGAATAATAGGTTATTTCAGAGACTAAAGGGCAGAGAACAGGTGAAGTGATTCATCTTCGGGCCGGCCAAGTTATTTTGTGCGCATTGTATTGCAGAAAACATAAAATATTAGCCTCCTCCGTTGAATGAGAGGGCTTAGGTTTTAGTTCACTTAGCTGGTCTACTGCGAGTTAGCAGACTGCACATACCTTCGAATTTTTTCTGGAGAACTTCTGATATGAACTCCTCGCGATTTTTTATTCATCGGTAGAGCAAACGATATATAATTTACAATGAATACGCGTAACTTAGAAAAGTTAGAGATGCATATTCCCGGGGCTGGTTTCGAACATGTGACTTTCGTCTTGACCAGTGTTTCCCAACCTTTTTTAGGCCATGCCCCACCTTAACATTTTTTTGTTAAATTGGTCATTGAATTTAAATAACCCAAAGCGAAAGGGTCGCGTCAAGTCCATTTTTAAATTGCCCCCTTGTGGGGCGAGGGCTCCACGTTAGGAAACACTGGTCTAGACAGTCCGTACAACTCCCTGCTAAACTACTGTTAGCGAGCTCTGGCCCGTCACAGGCACATACGGCATAATTATTAACATTTAATCTTTCTTTATATCTGTGGCATAATGTATATGGCCTGAAGTTTTGTTTTTATAAAATTAACCCATTGATGGGCGGGTGTCACTGTGACGGCTCTGATGGATATATAATTTTCGATTGTTGGAAGAATTGTTAATTGTTGTTGTGAGATATAATTAAAATTGTTAATCGTTGCTGTGAGGTGTTGTTTCCTTTCTCAAAATCCAATATAACACTACCGCTGTTTAACAGTAAACATTACAAGAAAATAATTTGTATGAACTCCAATAGCAAATTAATTAGCACAACAATGTTCACTACAATATTGGCGTATTCGTTAGTATGTAAGTTACCTAGATTGGACAAGCTGTTGGGATCCTGGCTGAGCGCCTGGTACTGTCCGCGCAGCCTGTCCCCGGCGGCGATGCGCCGGAACCGCTTGAGGTCCACCACGTACAGCGCGCTGATGTGGTAGCTGCGGCCCTGCAGGTGGTTGCGCCAATACCCTTGCTTCCAGAATCTGTCAATCATCCACTATTTACATACGACTATTTAACTATAAAAATATTAATTACTACCATTCGCTCGCGGCTCCGCCCACGTGAAGTTCTGCACCATTGTATTATCGATATCTTTAAACTAGCATAACTTTATAGATCGATTGACATGAAACAAACACTAAATGTTAAGTGAAGCTTGCCACAACATATTATTAGTGAAAACTACATCTAAATCGGATAAGCCGTTTCTGAGATTAGTGTGCACAAACGCACAGACAAACAGACAAAAATTCTAAAGATTATTATATGGAGTGCTATTGCGTTGATAAAGGTCCCAATAATATTTTTTCTCATATGTCTTCCATGTACAGACAGCGATCGATTACATTTTTATTATATGTATAGATATGCTATTAATACCTAAATCAAAAACACTTTTTATAATGAATAAAATACAAATAAAAACAACACAATTAAAATAGGTACCTGAAACCTTCCATCTCTTTTCTGCTATCACAAAATGGCGTGTATCCGTAAGGCGCCCCTCCCAAGTCTAACTCAACCAACTCTTTCAAGTCAGCTCGCACAATCTGTGAAATGAATAACAATTTTAAGCTATAATTTATACACGCTTCAAACTCTTAGAAAAATCTTAGAATTTATTCAGCAATAATAAACACAATGAGTTGTAAAGAGGGGATTAGATGTCTACCTTTGGAGAACTGCATCAAAGACGGAGAAATACGGGGAATCATGGTCAGGGCAACAGCAAGGTATTACGTCACGTCGGTTGTATGTGAGACAGTAGCAGTAGCAGACAGTAGCAACCCGTTCGAGCCAGGCCATTCATGCTGTAGACAAAATTACCAACTGGCACTGCCAATAACTGTCTAAAAGGGGTTTAATAATTATAAATGACTAGCTTTTCCTCGCGACTCAGCCCGCGTGATCTGTTTTTTCCAAAATAAAAAGTAGCCTATGTACATCAGGAATAATGTAGGATTCTAATGGTGAAAGAATTATTCAAATCGGTCCAGTAGTTTTCAAGTTTATTCGTTACATACAAAAATACAAATCCTTTTTATAATATTAGTGTAGATAATTATAAATCATACTTGATCGGCGTCAACGAAGATGATTTTCTTGACGTGCAGCGGGAACAGAACGTCCAGGAACAGTATCTTGTACCCCCAGATGGTGCGCTGTCGGTCCCGCTGCCGCTGCAGCCAGCGCGGCCACTGGTATTGCACCAGCTCGTACTCGAACCCGTACTCTTGCGCCATGTACGGCAATATGTCCTGGATAAAATGTATTTTTTAACACATTCCTAACCTTTTTTAAACAATTGTTTAAAAATATTGTTTTTAGCAAGACATTTAATTTTATCGACTGAATTCCGTCTGATTGTAGTATCTATACAGGGTTATTTTTAAAACACTGATAACCTCGCAGGGCCATATAGCTGACCCTATAAGGAACAACTTTTGTTCTACGAGTTTGGACATAACTCAATACATAAGAAAAAAAATAATTTTACATGTTTTTGTTATGTAGTGTTTGTGTTCGTACGTCTACGTGTAGGTATTATCGATCGAGACGGCGCGGCCGGTCATTGAACTGACGCGCGCGGCCGCGTGTATTACGTAATCTGCGCGTAGGTAAAATTCAAGACGGAAATTAAATTCATAATTATTTTTGTATGAGAATAAAATCTAACAAATTATGAAAAGTCGTAGAACAAAAGTAGTAGCAAATGACCTTAGGAATCTACTCCTGCGAGGTTGTCAGTGTTTTAAAAATAACCCTGTATATATAAATTAATGATTGTCTGTATGTCCTTTATGGAATCGTAAACTTTTTGATCATGTGATGATCTTTAGCAAAGTTCTTGTGCATGAGCCCACGAAGGTTTCTGACAACCAATTTTCGACAGATGGCACCACTGGCATTCCAATGAATTTCATATATTTGTGTAATGTCTTTCCTTCAAATTTATTTTAGTTAGCGTGGCGTAGCAACCCGCGCAGCGTACAGCTAGTTTTTTTTATATAATATTGATAGTTTGCGCTCGGCGATGATGAATCAGTCAGTCAGTCAGGACATGTTATTTTATAAGTATAGATGAATAACTCAAAATCATAAACTCACCTTAAGCGATGGACTGAGATAATTCTTAAGGAACCAGAATTTGACTGGAGACTTGGTATGCTTGAGTACGGACAACATCATGATACGTAAAAACCGCTCGTAAAGATGTCCAGACGCAACTGAAAACACGTTGATTGTCTCATCTGATGCTTCTTGTTCCTCGCCACCGCCGAATGAGCTTAACAATCAAAATAAACAACAAAAAATACATAAAGTGATAATGTAAATACGATCTATACTAGTGTCTATATTTATTAACATCTACCAGCTTTTGCTGACGGATATGCCCGTGCGATTGTGTGTGTTTTTGGTGTAAAAAGTCGCCTATATGTATTCTTATCCAAGTAACGGTTTACCTCTGTCTTAAATTCCATCCAAATCCGTTCAGCCGTTATGACACGATTAATAAACATTTGAATTCATGAACATTGAAACTTTCACGCTTACAATGTTAGTTGGAAGGATAGTAGGAACTAGGTTTGTTAGAATATACTTAGCGACCAAAGGTAGTAAATATACACATAAGAAGGTAATACACGGCTATTCTACGTTGGCCGCTATGAAGTTAATCACGAGTAGTAAAGAATAAAGTTTCTAACTTCATAATTATTTCTTACGTTGACGCAAATGATACTCATTGAAATAAAACTAATTGAATCAGATTTTCTCGCGGTTTTTTATTTTAATTTTGATGCCGACGTTTCGAAAGCTTTTCAGCCTTCGTGGTCACAGGGTGGACTGTCGGGACCAAGATTAAAATAAAAAACCGCGATAAAATCCATTTAAATTAGTTTTATTTCAGTTCCTAACTACATGTCAGCAAATTTGTGACCGTACTGTATGTATACTCTATAACAGCGACCACCTTATACAGGTGGAAAACCCATAGTGACTCGGTCAGGTGAGTCTCGTTCTGGGGACAGCCAGTGGATGTCCAGTAACTTCAGGCCGGCATAATGCTGCCGACTGCCGAGGGTCTCAATGTCACCACATTTTTATTTGTTTTTAAACAGTCACACACATAGTCCTGACCCCACAATAAGATACGAGTCTTGTGTCATGGGTATCAGGAACTACGAGAGACTTTCGGTCTCACATTACATTTAGATCGCATACACTCACCTTGCGATAGAGTTCCAAATGCCTCCGGAATTCTTTTCATCGTTCTCGACTAACAAATCGAGATGTTGTTTGTCCGGTTTCTTGTTGACTCGCAACTTGATCACGTGACTACGGAACGAGCTCATCAGAACTTGGATGTCTTCACTGCCCGCCGGAGTGTCGGTATTTTCATGACTGTATTGTAGATTAAACGTAATAATTCGATGCAAATATGCAATAATATATATATTTTGTATTTGATTGAATGATGAGATGAGCGAGGCGTTCGCCTGATGGTAAGCGCCACGCCTGCTCATAAACAGAGGGAACACCACCCAGAACTTTGAATTACAAAGCACTGCATGGCACTGAACTGCGCTCGTCGCCCCGAGACATAAGATGTTTAGTCCATAATGCACAGTAATTTCTCTGGCTTCAATGTCCTTCAAACCGAAACACAACCGTGTTTACACACTGTTGATTGGCGGTAGAAATAGACAAAGCGGTGGCAAGAGTTTCTCTTCATCTACCTATATGGGACTTACAGCTCTAAAGCGTGATCGGAGACGTAGAAGGCCGTAAAAGTGACTAACTTCGTGACAGCAAAGTAAATTGCCCCCGTTGACCCAAAACAAACACATTATTTTAGTTGTAGAGACTGCGAAATTCTATTATATAGCTAACTAAATGACTGGTTGATCATTCATATACGCTCCTCGTTATACATTTACTTCGGTAGGAGAAATATATTGTGCCTACTTACCCTACAATTTCGTAGATTTCATCCGATCGTCCCGGTCTGAGACGTAGTGTCCAAGCGCCGGGGTTCGCCTTCAATTGGAAGTAGCCGAGATTGGCCATCACTATTGTGTCCATGCGCTCTGGCTTCTCCCTGGTGCCTAGGATGAGCTGTAGACCACGTGGTGGGGTTCCCAGAGTAGTGTCCCACGCGTGACCTTCTAGCAACAGGTACTCCAGTTCGAACTCACTACACAAAATAAATACAAACTTAAGTAAAACTGTTTTAATTACATCTCGACAGGGTTGACATTACAGGCAAAAATTATTGTAGGTTAACCTGCTATATTTGTTCTAGGTGATAGGTCTAGAGATAGGTGAAAAGGAGATAGAGACAATACAAGACAAAGGCAAGCTTTTTTTTTTATTTTATTGAATAACGAGACGAGCATGTCGCTCGCCTGATGGTAAGCATCACGCCTGCCCATAAACAGAAGCAACATCACACAGAACTTTGAATTACAAAGCACTGCATGGCACTGAACTGCGCTCGTCACCACGAGACATAAGATGTTAAGTCTCACCCAGTAGTTTCACTGGTTTCAATGTCCTTCAAACCGAAACACAACAGTGCTTACACATTGTTGCTAGGCGACAGAAATAGACGGCGCGGTGGTACCAACTCAGACGGCCTCTTGCATACGAGGGACCTACCACCTTGTAAAATACAAGTACATCTCGACAGAGTTGACATTACCAGCAAAATTATTGCAAATTAAACAACTATATTTGTTCCAGAGAAAGGTGAAAAGGAGATAGAGACAGTAGAAGAAGACAAAGACAAGGTAACCGGGAGAAGAGTGAAGTGAACAGACCTGTGGGTTTTTGGCGGGAATTCTGACAGTGCAGTTCATCGCTTATTTTAATTTATTTCATAAACTAGTTTAGAGTTGTGTTTGTTGTATAAAAGTGGTGTGGATTTGTTCAATAAACATTGACGGTGATGAACAGCGTATGGAAACATGGAAATAAGTGAACCAAAACTCCGGCAAGACCTTGAAATCGACTGCACCCGTGTTTCATCGTTCTTGTAAAAATTACTTGAGAATAAATTATACTTGACATTGGCAAAATGCATAATAGTGCGAAAGGCATAAATAAAAAAAAAAGAAAGAACAGACCTGTGCACCAGCGTGTCGACGTCGGCGAGTCGGATGTTGTCGAGGTCGTAGACGGAGCGCACGCACTCGACGAGCCAGTTGGCCGGCGTGCGCAGCTCCATGGACAGCAGCGGCGCGTGCGGCAGCCGCGAGAACCGAGCCAGCGCGCCGCCGCTCAACCCGCCGCTGCTACTGAACTGTAGCTCCGGCTCCAACACGTAGCGGTAGAAACTAAACGACACAATAAACATCTTTAATACCTGTGGATTTTATTAATAAATATATCAATAAACTCTTCTCTCTAATTGAAATAAAACTATTACTCGAATGTTACTCATTGAAATAAAATTATTTAAAACGGATTTTATCGCGTTATTTTATTAAATTTGATCCCGACGTTTCGAAGACTTTTCAGACTTCGTGGTAATTCGTAAAATAGCGGCTTGCTGCTGCGTTTCGTACGGTGAGTGAGATATCTGGAGGCTCCAACCCCCCTCCCCTTCTCTATCCCTTAATTATCCCTTCCCTTTAAGGTCGGCACGCACCTACCATTTTTCTAGTATTGTAGGCGTATATGGGCGGTGTAGATCATTTAACATCAGGTGACCCTCTTGCTCGTTTGCTAGTCTATGCTATATAAAAAAATCACAAAAAATATTTGTAGTTCGCGCCAAACTAAAACATTGGACCGAACGCATACGCAGTGAGCGGTAACGATCGAGTGACGTCAGCACAGCCTTACTGCCACGTTGCGGGTGTCAATAAAATTATTAGGGTACGGAGTTATGCTACTTTACGTAGTCATACTTAATATTCTTTGCTATGGTATGCAATGTACCCATCAACAAACATAGAGTCAACACCTACGTACTGGAGTGGCAGGCAAAGTGAGTAAATTGGGTCAATATGTTGGATTTAACGAAAACCCACGCTGCCAGTTTCAGGCATCACGTTCGGTTGGTTGGTTTAAGTTAGTTCCGAGTGAAGTTAAAATTGTACACGAATGTACAGTACATGTGTTGGTACAGACCTCTTGAGCGGCATGTCCGAGTTCTTGTCCTGCGGGTTGAGGAACAGCCTGACGCGACAGTTGACGACGCGCCGCAACACGAGCAGCACGGGCGCGAGACGCTGCGCCGCGCTCGACGCTGGGTCCAACACCGCTACCATCTAGTACAAATACACATATCGTCGATGAAGTACCAGTACCTCCTAAGTGTTGAGAATCTAATTTTACACCAGACTGTTTAAAATAAGGTTTTATTTACAAAAACTGTTTAAAATTATGTTATATTTATTTTGATCAACTATTGATAGTAATATAGTTTCCAATACATTACCTTTTTATTAGTTACTAATATGTGGTTTATGTTTACGCCTATTGTAATAAAAAAGTAATTTTGGACTAAATTGTCAGTTAGGAGGTATTGGTACTTCATCGACGATAAGTATTTACCAATTAAACGTCTTTACAGGTCAATTGTTTCACGTCATTAATAATCGCTCAAATGTTCCTAGTATTCATGTAGGAGGCCTAAGAGGTGTGTAAGGATCTTAGCATGTGGAAATCCGTTGTCTTTGCCTAACCATATGAGAAACAGGCGAGAATCTATATATGTACCACCGCTTTGTCTGTTTCTGCTGCCGAGCAATAGTGTGTAAGCACTGTTGTGTATCGGTTTGAAGGACATTGAAGCCAGCGAAATTACCGGGCATTATGAGACTTAAAATCTTATGTCTCGGGGTGACGAGCGCAGTTCAGTGCCTTGCAGTACTTTGTAATTCAAAGTTCTGTGTGGTGTTGCTTCTGTTTATGGGCGGGCGTGACGCCTTGCTCGCCTCGTCATTCAAACAAATAAAAATTGAAAATGTAAGTAACCTCAACAGCAGCCTCGTCCGGGTAGACAGGCGGCAGGTCGACTACCGAGTGTTCGGTGCGCAGGCCCGGCGGCAGCGCCGTGCGCGTGCGCGGGCTCCGCCCCGCCAGCACACCCACCACCTGCAGCCTCACCTCACTCGATATGGCCGACGCCTCTTCTTCTGGATATTACAGTAACCGTATACAATAACAACAAAAAATACTACATACACACGTCATATTTAAGATTCGCTCATGTGAGAGATTATATTTTGTCGCGATTTGTTACCTTATAGTTAGGGAGTGATATTACTTAAAACTAGCTTTTGCTCGCGGCTCTGCCCGCGTGATCTGCTTTTTCCGGGATAAAAAGTAGCCTATCACCCAAGTCAGCTCATACCCTGTCTGTATACCAAATTTCATTAAAATGCGTTCAGTAGTTTCAGCGTGATTGACGGACAAATATCCAAACATCTAAACAAACAAACTTTCACATTTATAATATTAGTAGGATTAGTAGGAAGTAGGATAACCATATATACTGTGTGGCGATTAGGTTATCACATTAAATTACACCACGTATACTACATGTCATTCTATAACCATACACAAAATATAAATGAAATACCTACGATATCTTAGTCAAGGGACATTTTTTCTGATTTAACATTTGAGAACTGTAAATGCGTAAGGAAATAACCTGACAAATACTGCTAGGTCAATGCTCCACGAGTGGCGACGCAACGCGGACATGCGTGAGACAAAGTACCTATTGCTGCGATGTCGCCGCTTTTACGGGTCATTGAACTACTATTTAACAAGATGTTTTATTTCGTGGCAGTATTTACGGTATTTATTTTGTTTGAAAGTTGCATATTTTTATTTTTGGTATAAATGTTCATTGTATTCTTTGAAGAAATTTATATCAACTAGTTTGAACCGCTGCATCATTTAATGTGACAACCAAATCGCCACTCGGTATTAACCATAGTGCTTACTTAGGTTAATGCTTACCATCATCGTCGAGAATATCGTTTTCAGACTTCTTTTTGTCCAATACCTCCGAGATTTTATCGCCATACATCTGGTTGCTGAACCTAAAACAATATTTATAGCGTTTAAATATTGATAGTAATTAGTAAAACGGCAGAATAAAAGTAAAATGGAATAGTTGACAGCTATGTGGTGCAGTAGGCGAGTAACCGGCAGCGAAGAGAGTGGGTTTAATATTTGTTTCGGGTCTGGGTGCTGTTTTCAACTACAAGTTCATCGTAGTTTCTGTTACTCACGATACAGATTAACCTGATCACACGGTAATATTATCGGGTCAAAAGTTGTATCCATACACCACAGTCGCGCGATCACGGTATTTGTCGACGGTCAATTATTGTTTTATGACATTCGAATGATGATAATCTATTTATCAGTAAAGAAAAATTAGAACAATCCGCTGAATATTCAATTCAACATAATATACAAAAGTCATATTCTTTACCGTCGTAAATATTCAAATCGTTCTATTTTAAAAATAATTTTCACTTATGAGATTATATGTTGACAATTTTGAGCGTTATTACTGTGTATACATACCGTTCGAGCAGCATGAAGTCATCGACGGTGAAGGGTTCATCGGTGGCGAGCGGTCCGATGAGGCGAGCGTTATGTAGGAGCGCGCGCTCGGCGGCTCGCAGACGCAGCCCGCGGGCGCACAGCACGCGCGCCGCCTTCATCACCCACGAGTACTTGTTCAGCGCGGGTACCAGCTCCGGCTGCGATCCCACATTACAATACATATCATCATCATCATCATCAGCCACAAGACGTCTACTGCTGAACATAGGCCTCCCCCAAAGATTTCCAGACCAACCTGTTAGAAGCAGCCTGCATCCATATACATACAAATAATAATAAATATAATACATATACAACACCATAATATACGTAATACGTTACACAGATTAAAAATATCTTACGTACTAATCCAAATCACAGTGTATTTGTGCCAAATTTTATCCAAATGTGTTTAGCTGTTACGTAATTGAGTAACAACACCCAAAAATCGCAAATTCACAAATATTAAAATTTCCACATATAGAATACTAGCTTTTGATCGCGGCTCCGCCCGCGTGATTTGCTTTTCGCGGGATAAAAAGTAGCCTATGTCTTATTCTGATGTATAAGCTATATTATTGTAATTTCATTAAAATCCATTCAGTAGTTTTTACGTGAAAGAGTAACATACATCCATCCATCCACCCATCCATCCATCCATACTTACAAACTTTCGCGTTTATAATATTAATAGGATTAGTAAAACTTAACAAATTAATATAAATGTTTATCGCGTTATATCCTCACCAATATATCGCAATCTTGTCTCTCGTGACATCCCTCGTCTTCTAACAAGCGGACTACGTATTTGGTAGCCTCAGCGGGTTGGAGCACGGTCAGTGCCGCCACCACAACTTTGTTGAGCGATTGATCACCGTTGGAAGTGCCATCCACGTTCGGTATGAAAGCTACGCGAACTCCGCCTGATTCCCTCTAAAAATATGTATAATATTGTATTAAAATATACCTACACTAAAAATATCGAAAACCTACTCGGCATTATGATAATTACCGTCCAACTTCTCAATGTGGGAAGCGCAGTCCAGTGCCATGGAGTATAAGTCTAAATTGAGAATGCATTGCTAGTGTCTATGGATAGCCGTGACGCTTACCATCAAGCCAGCGAGCAAGACCTCTCTGCTTTAATCAACAACGAAGCAACGAAGTTCGGCAACGTACATCGCGTATAGTAGGTATAGAATAAATAGCCATTAGAATAACGTACCATATATGTAATCGCGTTTCTGAGCAGTTCTCGCGACTGTTTGTTGTTCAAATCTCCGGTCACCCATATCGTTTGCGTGATCTTTTCAGGTTTGCTTGATTTTGTGAAATATTTTATAATTGGTAGTGCTGTGGCTAAAGCATCACGACCTGTACAACAAAAATATTCCTAATGCTACATTTCCATCGATGTTATCGCCACAAAACGCCACACGGATTGAAAGCTGAAACGGTCAACGTGTCGCTCTGAAAGACATACTTCATCCTTAGGAAGGAGTAAGACAGCGCTCTTACGGAAAAGCATTTGTCGCATGGGGCCGGCGATATATAATAAGCTTGGCCACGATATTAGACTTGTGGATGATTTAAATTTGTTCAAATGTAAATTAAAGGATTTCCTCATCCGTAAGTGTTTTTACTCTATTTGGGGAATTCATGGAGTCATAAGTTAAAAATGTTGGAGCTGGGTTTGGAGTATGGTTTCATAAATTTTTATTTGATTTGTAGCCCTTCATTTGTATACTTTTATTAAGTAAAATGTACCTCTACATTTTACTTCGATTTAACTATGACATCTGGTTGTGAAAGGTTTACCTACATTTACAAATAAATGATTTGATTTGATTTGATCGATGATCGAGGGCACCATTCCATAGAGGCATAGGTTTCGTATTGCAAAACGTTATTCGCTTTTTATTTGTCTATGGAAAAAATTAGCAGCAATAAAAGGTGTACGAAATTACATTTCATCATGAATATAAAAAAAATAATATCGATAATGGCAATATTATCGCGATATTATTATCGATAATATCGATAACTGAATCAAATATTTCTGAAACTACAGTTGTCCGATATTTCTACAAACATATATAATATATGGTTTTGCTCCTCTTTAAGTTTGCTGATTTTTACATACGCTCATGTGGTGTAATGACTATGGTTGCGCCATATACTTCGTTGATTTACCTGTCAAATGTAGAAGTTTATGAATCTTGTCTTCTGAGAAGAGATCCGGCGACGAAGGAACACCGGTCAAGTCTAAATACTGCGACGGTTCCGTTCCGAGCACGCGACGATTCAGTCTGTCAGACAAATTGAAAACTGATAAAAACTGCTTGCTTTTAACATCGATATATCTATAGAATCGATATAATAATATGCATATGTAGTATCCAAATATCGATTCACAGATAGTGGTTTCATATAGTAGATACAACATAATATTTCTGTACAGAATCAAAGCGCGACCATTATTACTACGTTACTTATAGTATTCTTTATTTTTAAAGTTATTTTTACGTTTCAAACATTAAATTAAAAAAAACAATTAAAAATAAAAGCCCTCCCATGGCGAGACTTAGGACCCAAGCCACCTACGTTACATTATCATTATGGTGCTTATATACATTATAGTGTACTTTAGCACATTGCGCTTAATATTGCGCATAATCGCGGCATGCGAAAGCAATAGACATACGAAGTCTATATATTTCATGTGGAGCCAACGCGCTCACCAGCGACTCCTCCACTACCTGCACCGCACGGCGCCCCGGCCACATGACATACAACAAGCCATACCTTGGCATGACGTGCGGCTGCTTCATGAGGTAGTGCAGCGCGTCGTCGGTGTCGGCGAGCTCCCCGCGGAACACGGCGCGCTGCAGCCGGCCCGTGTGTCGAGCCAACGCGCTCACCAGCGACTCCTCCACTACCTGCACCGCACGGCGCCCCGGCCACATGACATACAACAAGCCATACCTTGGCATGACGTGCGGCTGCTTCATGAGGTAGTGCAGCGCGTCGTCGATGTCGGCGAGCTCCCCGCGGAACACGGCGCGCTGCAGCCGGCCCGTGTGTCGAGCCAACGCGCTCACCAGCGACTCCTCCACTACCTGCACCGCACGGCGCCCCGGCCACATGACATACAACAAGCCATACCTTGGCATGACGTGCGGCTGCTTCATGAGGTAGTGCAGCGCGTCGTCGGTGTCGGCGAGCTCCCCGCGGAACACGGCGCGCTGCAGCCGGCCCGTGTGTCGAGCCAACGCGCTCACCAGCGACTCCTCCACTACCTGCACCGCACGGCGCCCCGGCCACATGACATACAACAAGCCATACCTTGGCATGACGTGCGGCTGCTTCATGAGGTAGTGCAGCGCGTCGTCGGTGTCGGCGAGCTCCCCGCGGAACACGGCGCGCTGCAGCCGGCCCGTGTGTCGAGCCAACGCGCTCACCAGCGACTCCTCCACTACCTGCACCGCACGGCGCCCCGGCCACATGACATACAACAAGCCATACCTTGGCATGACGTGCGGCTGCTTCATGAGGTAGTGCAGCGCGTCGTCGGTGTCGGCGAGCTCCCCGCGGAACACGGCGCGCTGCAGCCGGCCCGTGTGTCGAGCCAACGCGCTCACCAGCGACTCCTCCACTACCTGCACCGCACGGCGCCCCGGCCACATGACATACAACAAGCCATACCTTGGCATGACGTGCGGCTGCTTCATGAGGTAGTGCAGCGCGTCGTCGGTGTCGGCGAGCTCCCCGCGGAACACGGCGCGCTGCAGCCGGCCCGTGTGTCGAGCCAACGCGCTCACCAGCGACTCCTCCACTACCTGCACCGCACGGCGCCCCGGCCACATGACATACAACAAGCCATACCTTGGCATGACGTGCGGCTGCTTCATGAGGTAGTGCAGCGCGTCGTCGGTGTCGGCGAGCTCCCCGCGGAACACGGCGCGCTGCAGCCGGCCCGTGTGTCGAGCCAACGCGCTCACCAGCGACTCCTCCACTACCTGCACCGCACGGCGCCCCGGCCACATGACATACAACAAGCCATACCTTGGCATGACGTGCGGCTGCTTCATGAGGTAGTGCAGCGCGTCGTCGGTGTCGGCGAGCTCCCCGCGGAACACGGCGCGCTGCAGCCGGCCCGTGTGTCGAGCCAACGCGCTCACCAGCGACTCCTCCACTACCTGCACCGCACGGCGCCCCGGCCACATGACATACAACAAGCCATACCTTGGCATGACGTGCGGCTGCTTCATGAGGTAGTGCAGCGCGTCGTCGGTGTCGGCGAGCTCCCCGCGGAACACGGCGCGCTGCAGCCGGCCCGTGTGTCGAGCCAACGCGCTCACCAGCGACTCCTCCACTACCTGCACCGCACGGCGCCCCGGCCACATGACATACAACAAGCCATACCTTGGCATGACGTGCGGCTGCTTCATGAGGTAGTGCAGCGCGTCGTCGGTGTCGGCGAGCTCCCCGCGGAACACGGCGCGCTGCAGCCGGCCCGTGTGTCGAGCCAACGCGCTCACCAGCGACTCCTCCACTACCTGCACCGCACGGCGCCCCGGCCACATGACATACAACAAGCCATACCTTGGCATGACGTGCGGCTGCTTCATGAGGTAGTGCAGCGCGTCGTCGGTGTCGGCGAGCTCCCCGCGGAACACGGCGCGCTGCAGCCGGCCCGTGTGTCGAGCCAACGCGCTCACCAGCGACTCCTCCACTACCTGCACCGCACGGCGCCCCGGCCACATGACATACAACAAGCCATACCTTGGCATGACGTGCGGCTGCTTCATGAGGTAGTGCAGCGCGTCGTCGGTGTCGGCGAGCTCCCCGCGGAACACGGCGCGCTGCAGCCGGCCCGTGTGTCGAGCCAACGCGCTCACCAGCGACTCCTCCACTACCTGCACCGCACGGCGCCCCGGCCACATGACATACAACAAGCCATACCTTGGCATGACGTGCGGCTGCTTCATGAGGTAGTGCAGCGCGTCGTCGGTGTCGGCGAGCTCCCCGCGGAACACGGCGCGCTGCAGCCGGCCCGTGTGTCGAGCCAACGCGCTCACCAGCGACTCCTCCACTACCTGCACCGCACGGCGCCCCGGCCACATGACATACAACAAGCCATACCTTGGCATGACGTGCGGCTGCTTCATGAGGTAGTGCAGCGCGTCGTCGGTGTCGGCGAGCTCCCCGCGGAACACGGCGCGCTGCAGCCGGCCCGTGTGTCGAGCCAACGCGCTCACCAGCGACTCCTCCACTACCTGCACCGCACGGCGCCCCGGCCACATGACATACAACAAGCCATACCTTGGCATGACGTGCGGCTGCTTCATGAGGTAGTGCAGCGCGTCGTCGGTGTCGGCGAGCTCCCCGCGGAACACGGCGCGCTGCAGCCGGCCCGTGTGTCGAGCCAACGCGCTCACCAGCGACTCCTCCACTACCTGCACCGCACGGCGCCCCGGCCACATGACATACAACAAGCCATACCTTGGCATGACGTGCGGCTGCTTCATGAGGTAGTGCAGCGCGTCGTCGGTGTCGGCGAGCTCCCCGCGGAACACGGCGCGCTGCAGCCGGCCCGTGTGTCGAGCCAACGCGCTCACCAGCGACTCCTCCAATATCTCCACCGACCATAGACCTCCGGGTGACAGTCCCTCCTCGGCTAGCGGCACGCCGTTTATCAACACCTGTAACGAGCTTAGTTTCATTGCGAAAAGGAATTTGATAGTTGTAACGTTTATCTCTAAAGACTTATAGCAAGATAAATTCTAACACTTCGAGAATATACAAAAAATATTATCACCTGTGGGTATGTGTCGGATCCGATCTTGGAAACAAACTCCTTAGCCAATTGCCTTCCAAAGTTGTACTCGGAGTCTTCAGAAACAATATCATCTACATTCACATTGTCACTGGTATGCTTTTTCAGATGCTTTTTCACAGTTTCAACTGAGAGTGTCTCATCTTGAGGTAAGTTCATTATCTGTAGGATACATTTTGTCATAGGTGAATAGTGTAATTTGTTTTTCAAGTTTTTTACATTGGTAAAAAATAAATATTCATTAAAAAGCGGCCGGTTATAAAACTACAAGCCAAATTTTTCT
Organism: Amorpha juglandis; assembly: GCA_949126905.1. Taxonomy (NCBI): domain Eukaryota; kingdom Metazoa; phylum Arthropoda; class Insecta; order Lepidoptera; family Sphingidae; genus Amorpha; species Amorpha juglandis. The sequence continues at coordinate 7,665,590 of OX421368.1, forward strand.
GTGACATGTGCTACAAAGCATGTTGTGCCGACTCCACTGCGAGTGGGATATGGGCAAATGAAAGGAAGATTTTTAAGTTATTAAAAAAGAAGAAATATTATAACATCTATGATCATCTTATCATCAAAGATGACCAATGAACATCAAGCAAAAATGACACAAGTACGTATATTTTTTGAAATAACAGTTATATTTACCTGTGTAAGAAAATAATACGCCTCCTTGTTAGAGTTCTTCTCCTGAGCGATATAATTGAATGCGGATCGTACAGCCGCTTCGAGCGCTGGATGTTCACGACTCGGCGCCAACAATAAGCCCACACGGACGGGCGTCGCGTGCTTCAGTAACGTCTCACCCAGCTTGAGAGGAGGACCGGACAGCACTGAGGTAGGATCCACTACTATAAGCTGAAAATTATTATTAATAATCATCATCATTTGTTTGCTTACTCGATAAGATTCTTGATAAGATCTCTTGTATTAGAACTCGATAAGATTTTTCTAAGGTATGTGAAGTCTGCCAACTCGCATTAGGCCAGCGTGGTGGACTAAGGCCTAATCCCTCTCATTCCGTAGAGAAGGCCCATGCCCAGTAGTGGGACGTATATAATACAGGGCTAGAAAAAAAAATGTTTGCTTAAAACATGGTATAAGGGTGTTACAAGTCAATAATAGTACATCTTTTGCTACAACTACATATAGCAGACAAAAATTTAAAGCTTAACTTAAATTATACGGTAAGCAGGTAGGTAGGTATCATAATTTCCTATTCATAAATTCTAATTCATTCCATTTCAACCGCGGGCTTAGTATATTACGGGCCTGTCGAATCTAAAGTCTTGTCTAGGATCATACAATAGAACACTCATCATCATCATCATCAGCCACAAGACGTCCACTGCTGAACATAGGCTTCCCCGAAAGATTTAAATAATATAAATTAAATTTAATTAATTAATTAAATTTAATTTTCATTTTTAGATTTAATAGAACACTCACGTAATTATAAATATTCCTCCTGAGATTCCTCAGCATGCCGGGGTATGTGGGCCGCAGCAGTTCCATATAGGAAGCTGGCCAGCGACGATAACGCTCGTCAGTCTCCAAGTCGTTGAGCCACGTGATCGATGTGTCGCGGATGTCCAGCCCATACTCCTCCTTGGAGTATGTCTCACCCAATTCAAGGGACATCAGTGTGTTAATTAGCTTCTTTGATAGTCCTGGCACATTACAAGAAAAATGTTCTTCTTTATTAACTGACATTCATTTTTTTTTTTTTTATCTTGGCTCGGCACCGTGATTGCGCTACACTTACCATCAGGTGTAGCGTATCCAAGAATAGTTTCGACCAACGATAAACAATGTGTCCATCGTAGGTCGGCACGATCATGCCGGCCTGCCAAAGGGCCAAGGGGGAGGGGAAGGAAAAAGGAATGGGAAAAGGGTTAGGATCAAGCGGCAAGCCCCCTGGGGAGAACCGGATATACACTGGCTGACCCTGGAACGCGACCCACACAAGGTGGGCCACTATAGCAGGTTTTAGCACCAAGTTTAAAGTACCGGTTAAGCAAAACATGAGTTGCACCATTTGACAAATGTTAGATGACGTCAAAACTTTAGCTGTTAAAAGATTCGCTGGTTAAAACTATTGTTTTAGTTAAATAGCTGTCAGATGGTTCAATTATAACCTCCAAACCGATATATCTCTTAAAGCGTCTGTGCTCCAAAATAATATGTCCCTGCTTCTAGAATTAATCGAGGAATCTAGTAGTATCAGAATACGATGGTGCAACACATTCCGCAGTCGATGTTAAAGTCAGCGTTGCTGTTATCGTCAAATTTGACATGAACCAACTATAACTGCTATTATGGTGCAATCCAGCCTTAGTATAATATCGAATTGCTCCATTGGCAACAAAGTGCATACATTGGTGGACCATATACACCACCAGTCAGTTCAATGCGGCCCGCGAGATCGCGACTCCTTTGTAAATAAATATCCAAACGTATGATATTTTTTAAGATTAACTTTTTTTTTGGTTTGAATGACGAAACGAGCGGGTCGCTCGCCTGTTAGTAATCGCCACGCCTACTCATAAACAGATACAGCGCCACACAGAACTTTGTACTACAAAGCACTGCATGGCACTGGACTGCGTACGTCATCCTGAGACATAAGCTGTTAAGTCTGATAATGCCCAGTAATTTCACTGGTTTCAATATTTATTTTAATATAATCAAATCAAATCAAAGTGGGACGTGAATATTACTACTATTTGTGGTATTATTATTTGCATTATGCTAATCTTCCAGTGTTACAAACCTAAATACCTGAACCTATACAATATCTAAATGAAATGGGAACTAATTTTTAATCATTCACCTAGCGCATAAAGCGCGTTCATAGGCCCGATGTCCTCTCTGAGTGCGGCGAGCAGCGCCATCACGTCTACTTCTTCTGCGTCGTGCTGCGCGCCCGACACCAGTAGCAGCGGCTCTGCGGCGCGCAGTCCCAACGCAGACGACCACACGTCCTGATTGTGAAGGACTTCGTCACGGAACGCGCGCGGCACGTTCACATGGATCAATGATTTTGTCTGTAGAATATTTAAGGATTCAGGGACAATATTGCAATTGCTGTTACCAAATTGCTATTACAAAAATTATAAAACAAATAAACGGAAGATTGAATCAACTATATACAAAAATTACGCTTATAATGACTGGGCGTTATTTTTCTATTTATGTAAAATGGCAGCTTCATCATAATAATTTCTTATGTTTATATTACTCATTGAAATTGAAATAAAATAATAATCTCTAAAAATGACGAAAGCAGATATATTTAATGATTACAAAGCAACTGACGTGATGAATACTTCTATTTGTGATTTGTCTGGCATTAATAACTTAAATGGTGATACGTAATGGATGCCCTACCTGCATGGGGAAATTCTGGGCGATGGATGTGAGTACTTTGAGCGCCTCATCGCCACCCGCGTCGTCAGCGTCGACGACGGCGGCGGCGGCCTGCATGCTCAGAGCCTGCATCTGCCACACCTTGAGCGGCGCCAGTTCCTCGCTCGACTCTGATAGGTGACGTCTGAACCGCTCTAATGGCGTGCGGAGAGCAGGGAACAAATTCCTGGATACAAAAGGATACAGTCCAATTTACTACGGCGCTTCGGCTCCATGTCAACTAATATATAAATGAACAGAGGCAATAAATAACATCCATATTGAATATTTTATATTATTGAATAGTTTGTTTCGCCAGGTCTACCCAAGATAGGTCGTTTTGTATGCCTTGGTAGTTTTAAAACACATGCCGATTCGGCAATGCCTATGGTCCATATCGATTCCCCAAATATTTAACAATTCTGGATTTTTCCATAGTAAAAATATGGAAAAAAAAATACAATCTATACTAATATTATAAAGCTGTAGAGTTTGATTGTTTGTTTGTTTGTTTGTTTGAACGCGCTAATCTCAAGAACTACTGGTTCGAATTGAATAATTCTTTTTGTGTTGGATAGTCCATTTATCGAGGAAGGCTTTAGGCTATACAGGGTTATTTTTAAAACACTGACAACCTCGCAGGGCCATATAGCTGACCTCATAAGGAACAACTTTTGTTCTACGAGTTTGGACATAACTCAATACATAAGAAAAAAAATGATTTTACAAGTTATTATGTAGTGTTTTTGTTCGTACGTTTACGTGTAGGTATTATCGATCGAGGCGGCGCGGCCGGTCATTGAACTGACGCGCGCGGCCGCGTGTATTACGTAATCTGCGCGTAGGTAAAATTCATGACGGAAATTAAATTCATAATTATTTTTGTATGAGAATAAAATCTAACAAATTATGAAAAGTCGTAGAACAAAAGTAGTAGCAAATGACCTTAGGAATCTACTCCTGCGAGGTTGTCAGTGTTTTAAATAACCCTGTATAACATTACGCTGCGACCATTAGGAGCGAAGCATCAGTGAAAAATGTTGCAAAAACGGGGAAAATTATTTATATTTGAAGGCTTCCGTTGCTATGGTGATCAAATTTGGTCGGAATTAATGCATTAATGCCAATTATTTTCCAAAGTGTTATCAACATAATATTATTCCTTATCTAAATAAATGTATTGTTGATTAAGAGTATTTCATTGTAAACAATAATTTATAAAGAAGAAATATTTGTATTTTTGTATGTAACGAATTAACTTAAAACTACTGGACCGATTTCAAAAATTCTTCCATTAGAATCCTACATTATCCCTGATTAACATAGGCTACTTTTTATGCCGGAAAAAGCAGATCACGCGTGCGGAGCCGCGAGGAAAAGCTAGTATAAAATAAATAGACATAGTGTAATTGCTGAGTGTATTTTGATGATGCTATGTATTAGTTCATATTAATTTCTATATATAAGTGTCTTTTACTTTTGTACTGACTTGTCATAAGCGCTATAAATATATAAACTAAAATATATAAACTATTTCATTTAATACTTACTTTAATTTAGCAAAATTAAATCCGTCTATTTGGTTCTGGGGGTCGTTCTCGTCTTCCTCTTCAAACAGTGTGGGTGCATCATCGTCAGACTCTTTGGGTGTGGAATCATCCTGACTCTTATACTCTGTACTTTTCAATTGCAATTCGACACCATATCCTGACAGTCGCAACTTAGGTCTTCCACGGGGCTGATATAAATATACACACATGGATGCAAATATGCAATAAAATGTTAACCCACATCGAGTAAAAATTTATATATCAATTTTATCTTGTTAAATTCATTGACGTAAATCAATAATTTAAAGTTATTTTTTACATAATTGTACGTGGGAAATGTTCAATTTATATTTTTTTTATAAAATACGGAATTTAACCTACTTAAATCTAGTAAATTTAGCAAAATAAAATCAACATCTCAATTTTTACTTGATGTGGGTTATTCCATTTGTTTATTATTGTTATTGTTATTGCATATTTGCATCCATATATAAAAAATATATTAAGATGTTCAATGAAAAGAATAATAAACAGGCAAGAGAGCATTCAACAATTTCATGTTATGATCATGAACGTAAAGAATAAATAATACCTTCACAGTGGCATTTGAACAGACACTACCCAAATTATAATAAGGTTAGTTAAAGTAATACTGACCTTCACATTCCACCTCACAACATAATTAATGGCACCTTTTTCTGCATAAGCAGCTAATATTTTGTGTTTTGTATTGAAATCATTCATGCCAAGCTCTCCATACAATATGGCTGTAAGGCTTTTGTTGTCACTGCTTGGGTATGAATGGTCCAAGAGGTAAGTTTCTAATTGGTGTTCCTCCTAAAAAATATATATAAGAAAAGTAAAAACAACAATTTCAAATGTAGACTTGATTATAGATAGAAATTAAACCAATAGTGTAATTCTGATATTAGTTATGAAATTGTGTAAAGTCTTTTCCATACTTGCATATGCCTTCATGAAATAGCTTTGGGTGTTAATTTTAGTATAGGAAGTAGACAGAGCATCATTAGTTATGGAAGATACGTAAGACCAATGGGCACAAGGCTTTCCCATACATTAATACATTTTATTAATAAAGCTTAATAGAAGGCATGTTATTGAAATAAATCTCATTTTAACCTCATAAAAATAACAAACAAATTATTTATTTATTTTTCAGTTAAAATTATAATTGTACTACACTGTGGTTAAGATTAGGCGTAGTATAGCCTTTTACTATATCATATAAAAAAAAATTCAATCACCAATATATTATACTTACAGCTTTGTACTGGTTATATGATTTCAATAAATCCTTCAATGCATCATTGTCACAGACTTTTTTGGAGGCAATTGCCACAAACGAATCACACTGCACATCCTTAGCCCCATTTTGTGTGGCAATTTGATCAAACATACGGACAGTTGGAGATGTTGTATGCATGGACAAGGCTAGCTTGGCCATACGCAGTTGTGCTGGAGCCAGCAATCCACTAGCAACACCAATGCATGCATCATACACCTGCTTATCGGTCTCTGTAATTAAATAAAATTTTGCAAATTCTAGGTTTTGACCCAAAAGAAACCATGTGAGTCATACATGTGTGTACAACAAGTATTGCCCCATACATATCAACACCTTAATTTTGAACAACTTTTATTATCTGATACGAAATAAGATTGCACACATAAAATACATTCTGCAAAAATTGCAGCAGGTTGCCTACTACCTACAGTTCTAAATATTTTTTTAGGTATAGAACTCTAAGTTACATACTGATTTAGAATACCTATATAACCTTAATAATGGACACACTCTGTCTTACTTTGAATACCAAATTTGATCACATTATATAGTGTAATTGCACACAACAGCACTTTTGCACTGAACAAACACAGAATAGTATGAGCTACTGCCCTACACTCTGCAACACCATGATTCATTATAGGGCCTGGAACCCTGGCATCCAGACTGACTAGCAAATCTTGGTGCAACATGTTAATGGTGATATATGGGACAGTAAGGGCCCCAGGAACCACCACCACCAATATATGTTTATATCAATATTTTATGTGTACCTAGTCCTTTCATAAGTGAAATAAGATCACATCTGATAAGAAAAACAATCTAATGCTATTAATATAAATGAACTAACCGCGTTAAATATGCTTTTAGTTATACATGAAATACCAATTCAGGTAGTTTTAAAATTTTTAAAACTTTTCAGTTATAGTTCTTTAAGCATACCCATATGGGAAACAGGTATGAGTGTAATGTGTTTTCAACAGATCTAAAGAGACAAAAAAAGGTATCAATTTGTGTTTGTTTTTTATACACATTATTATGTAATATTCCCATCAAAAATGTACCTGTTATATTAATTTTGTAAACAACATGGTTTGCCTCATGGGTGGTCCCATAAATTTGGCTAAAATATGATGATGCGAGTACAAGGACAAAATGCATCAGTACTAACTACAAAAATACCTCTGTTTTATGTTATCTGTAAAATGATCATTTTTTAAGCCTGTTCTTGATGAAATTTCAATTTTATTTTATATCAGTTATTGTATTATTGTGTTTTATTACTTAATGCATAAATATCTAAAGATGTACAATAATACTTGATTAAACTAACTTGAGTGGCTGAGTTAATTAGCCACACAACATGGGCAGTGTAATTGCTAAATTATTTGATTACCTTGACCGAAAATATCTACAGGAAAAACTCTATCAATAGGCACAGGTGTAGCAAGCAAGTGGTCTGGGTTTATCTTACCTCTTTTTGTAACTATATTTAATTTAAAATTTGGTCCATAGTAGAAAAACAATTCTTATGGTGTCAATAAAATAAAATCTTGCATTAGTACTTACCTAAACTATCTAGATTAGACTTGAGAGAGTTAATCCCTTCAACAAAAGACCAGAATAAGTCCGTACTTTCGGCGGCGAGGTACTCGGCCAATTCTAACACTATAGGAGTAGCCTCCCATTTGGCGCTCACGAAAGTGGTCACTGATTTAGTTTTTTTCTCATAACGTTTGGTAGATTCTGAACTCGAGACGAATGTAACAATAGAAGCTAATAGAACTAGAAGATGAGTTAGAAAACCGGTGACTTTCATTATAAACTAATAACTAGTCTTGACTTAGAATTTATTAATTTTACTAATTACAATTGCCACATTTACAACACTCAATGCAGATGTGGACATACTTTTCATAAGATTATTTTAATTGCGAATAATAAGGATGTTAAAAATATAAACTCATGTTTCGTACGAGAAAACACAACCACCAATGACAGATGAACACGGCGTATTTGACAGCGGTTCTTGTTTGCCGGCCCGAAACGCACAAAGGTGCATTACGCTATTGGTTAAAATTTCCGTAGTATAGTAGTATGAACCAATAAAATTGTATCGTTTTCTCTGCAAGTTGCAACGTATGATAAATGGTAAATTGAATTATTGGTAAATGTCAATCAATCAATCAGGCTGTTAACCATCGAATACTAATAACAATCAAATAACAGAGTGAAATCGATCTATTAGTATTCTAGTAAGTACACAGACTACTTAGAGATAAAATAAGTAGTCTCTGTTAGTATTCAATATGATATTAGTAAGATTCGAAATAGGCATATATCAGTAATCCGACGAATCGTAATATGCTAATACTCACAATTACTGTATGCATTTAACAGCCGATTAATAACGGTCGTATTAATACTTATAACATAAGTAATATTCTATGTATTCATGTAACGGTAAGCCGACGAGTTGTGGTCGCTAATATTCCATATTCACTGTACTTATGTCCTATATCGGCCACATAATTTCACATGCGACAAATTTTTGGGTGATGCACAGAGTTTTGTTTCAGGTTTGGGTGTTGTGGGACCGTAACTGTATCGTAATTTCCGATACCCATGATACAGGTTAAACTAGTGTAGGTCAGATCGATGCGTGTAACTGTTGGGGGTATTTACCATATTATTATTGTTTATAATAATTTTTCACTTCAATGCATCTTAAGTTGTAACAACTAAACCATTATTATATTCAACCAAAATAAATAGAAAGATAGAAAGGAAATGATGGTGTATTTTGGGGGTTCCCAATCAGTTTTCTTTTTCTTTCTTTCTTTCTGCCTTGCGTTATCCCGGCTTAGTGCCAGGGTCCGCCTTCCTACTTAAACGCCTCCACTTCGCCCGATCTTGAGCATCCTCTATAGTGAGACCATTGGCTCTCATGTCTCCCTCCAATACGTCAAGCCAACGCTTCTTGGGCCGTCCACGGGATCGAACCCCTGGTACGATCATGCTCAATTCCCAATCAGTTTTGTAAATCATAAATAATTATTACCCACATCCTCTGGCATTGCGTATCTTTAGCTATTCTATATAAATACTGTACTACTACTACTACTGTAATACTGTACTTATACGATTTGATTGGCATAATTCCCACTTAAACGGAAAAACCAAAAAACTATTTTAGTGGTAACGCTAAATGTAAACAATGATAAAATTTATATTAATATCTTTGATTTTATGCCCCAACCACACTCTCGACGAGGCTACACGAGGTAACGCGAGTGCGAGAGTGAGGACGGTGCGCTCGTGTCCCCTCGTCGTCCCTCGCCTCGCCTCGCTCCGCCTCCGCTTCGTGTCGGTTTTTCGGACGCGAGTCAAAGGACGCGAGGAGGCGAGGGGAGGCAATCAACCACACTCTCGCGATCGCTCACTTACTTGTTGACTGCTGCATAGAGAGGACGCATGTAATTTTTTATTAGGGTGGAATGGAGTAACGATTTGTACAACGCTTTTATCAATAATTTGGAATCCAATCTTTTATCAATAATTTTTACGAGTGGTAGAGCCGCGCTGTAGACAGATTTGTCTACAGCATGAATGGGCCTGCTCGACCGGGTCGTTACCACTGTCTCACAGAAAACCGACGTAAAGTAGCGGCTTACTGCTGCGTTTCGTACGGTGAGTGAGATATCCGGAGGCCCAAATCCCCCTCCTCTTCTCAATCCCTAATTATCCCTTTCCTTTAAGGTCGGCAACGCGTCCATGATTCTGCTGGTATTGTGGACTTTGTGATTGTGATTGCGGTGGAGATCACTTACCATCAGGTGACCCACTTGCTCGTTTGCCGGCCTACGCTATAAAAAAAAAACCCTATCACAAGGATAAAAATAAAGTAAATGACGCGTGGGATCACCTTCTTCGTTTTGGCTTTCTTTTTTTAGTTAGGTGATATAAACGCAAGACATTATTATATTGGTAGGTACATAAATTACATTTTGTCGTACAAATTATGGACAACACTCACCTCTGTACCGTATGTGCTCTTCATACAACAACATTTGTCAAGATTGTGATATTTTCAATACCTCAACCGCTTCTATAAAACGTCACATGACTCAAGGATTTGAACATACCTAGTTTATAGTATTATATAGTATTTTGTAGTATTTATTGTTAAGTTAATTTCTATCTAAATATTTTCTTTCACTTAAATTTCACTTAAAATATTATTCGGACTAAATTAAAATAAACATGTTGTATTCACCTCCAGAAGGGCATACACATTTGTGTAATCCCACTTTCATACATGTTATTAGCTAGTATATAAGTTATGTGTAGCCCAGTTTGGTGGATCTAATAAAAAAAAAAAAAAAAAAAAAATAAAGTAGCTAACGCAGTCACTTTAATCACGTCCATGTTGTAGTAGACGTAGCGAGCAACTGAATAAATCGAGAGTGTGGATGGCTAGCACTCCTGCCGCCTCCAATAGCCAAAACTCGCGCGAGAGCCTCTAGGAGGCGCCTCGCGAGAGTGTGGTGCGGGCATTAGGGGTTTATGAATTAGGTATGTAGCTTTATTTTTTAGTCTTGGTCCTGTACTCAGATCAATTCTTGCAAAAATTGCAAGCTTGACGACCGAGACCAATAAACTAGACTTGACAAGTTTTGTTATAACTTGAAGCATGACTAAACGTAAAGATTGATCATTGAATTGAAGTATTATCGATTTTCTCAATTTTACTGTTTATTGTCTGTGTGGGTTTAAAAAAAAATAGATAATTTCTGTCAAGCGTTTATGGTGTAGACAAAATAATTTTCTATAAAAATTTGTTGAACAATTACTTTCAGTTTAAACCAAATGGAATAAGCTATGAAATATATCTAATTAATTATATTAGGTAAGCAAACAGGATTTGCAGTGTGTGCCACAGGACCCGTATGATAACGTATAGCAATTCATTGACGTACCCTACATTGATTGTGTGGAAGCCGTTAATCATAATCTTCGTCGTTTAACGTATTGATGAGTGTCACACAAATAGAATTTGTACATGAGTTCAACCAGTGTATTATCCCATAGGTTTATGTAATCAAGATGCAATATACATCGGACGAAGCATACGCGCGGCACATCAGTCACAACATGACTGTGCCCCAGAGGATTAAGGTAGGTAATCTAAAAACAGATCTTTACCTGCATAAGCAATAATACTGTATTACAAATTAATTCCTTATAATAACCCTAGTAGAAACTAAAACAAAACTAAGACTTTATTGATCCTAAGTTAGACTGCAGTCCTTTATTCTCTACTGCAGATATCATGTAGGATATAGGTCAAGGGTTTGACACAGGTGTTTTTATTACCATTGCTAATTATAATATTTTTACAATAAACATAGAAATGATGTTAAACTATATACTGGAAGAATGAAAATATTGAATTAAACTGTAAACATGTATCCCAAAGCTGTAAGTAATAATCACTATACAAGTTTTTAAAACCATTGTTTAAGGCAACTGGTGACATCATTGATGAAGATTCTGCTCCCAATGGAATGGTCACAGGCTGGGACTATGCTAACGAAAAGTTTGACATGAAGGTACCAGAGAGGATACTAGTTGTGGGTCAAGATCAACATGTAGGTTAGTAGGGTGTCATTTAATGTAGTACAAACTAAACACAGTATTGTTTCCTTCCCTTTTGCCATTACATAAAAAATATATTTAGTTTTTACATTCATTTAGGAATGAATAGCATATTTAGCCTTATATTCCTAACTTTATATAAGGTCTCATAGTGTGCAACAACACATAGGGGTTATTTCTGGACAGTTTTTGTAGGCATTATTTAATCTGTTTGGCCATTAAAACACCACACTAAGTACTTTATACAGTGACTTATACAGATCAATGTATTAAGTGGTTCAATTCAAAATGGGTATATTGCACTATTGGTATACTTGGGTACAAAATATTAATAGGTACACATGTATTCTTATGGGACTCCAAATTGAAACATAGTTTTTTTTATCATTCCATGTGGATTGATAGATCTAACTCTTTATTGATATCAATGGACAAATATACATATTTACTTTTTGTTTAATACCTGTACATAGAACAACTTGTTTATATAACAATACATGTTGATATACATTGAATTAGAAAAAAAACATGTTCAGCATCATGCAATATAGGCAACTTATAGAAATTACATGTCAGGTACACATGATTGGTTTTTATTTTTCTGCTGCTTATGTATGTAATTTGTGATCATATAGTTTGACAAGTAAATAGAATATAGTATTATTTATACCAGTAATTTTAATTGTCACAAGGGATACACTGTCTGATGTCTCTTACAATTAAAATTATGGATATAGAATATTATGCAATAAAGTACTATTATATTGTTGATTGAATTGAAATATTATTGTAAAACTTATTGTATCTATTATAATATTATGAAGTTGGATTCATATTAATCATAAGACAATTGAAAATATGACACTCACAGTAATATTTTATTGGCTATAACTATAACGTAATGGGGCAAGATGGCTGGCTTACTCCACCCTATGTACTATTGTGAGTAACCAAACTTTAATATCCTTTAAAAACTACCATGCCTAATTTACAGTGGTGTATGATATGTGAGTTAATACAAATATGTTTGTGCTCTGTGTCTGGCTGTTCTCTGCATTTACTTTCACTGGTTTTGCTTAACTTTAAACAAATGTTACCCCTTTCTGAAGTGAATACTGAGTATTTTTTTTAAATAGTCATACACTTAGTCCTGATCCCACACTAGGTTAAACTTGTAGCATGGGTATCAGGAACTATGAGGGGGCTTGTGGTCCGTTGCAGAAATTGCTTTTGTCACAATCAGGGTGTTTGTAAAAAATAGCACTCTCTGAATTTATTATTTAATTTTTTTAAGTGAATATTTTTCTGTTTTAACATGCTGTCTCAGCAACAATATTAACGAGTATGTACCGCATATACATAATATAGTTACCTTTTAGTATACAATTTGCATGCTAAGAGACAAAGGCAACGGCGACTTTTTGTAATACACTACTGTGTTGCTTTAACATAGGATGTAGTTAATGAATGACGAAATGAGCTTGTCGCTCGCTTGGTGGTAATCGCAATATCTGCCCATAGACAGATGCAAAATCATACAGAACAGCATTACAAAGCACTGCGTGGCCTGAAACATAAGATGTTGGGCCTTATTTATAAACATTGCTTAAGCATTGATTAGTTAAGAACTTTTTAGTCCTCTGTCAACACGATTTAAAAAGTACGTAGAAAGAAATGAAAACAGTGTTTTAACTAAGCAGTGCTTAAAAATTTATAAGCAAGGCTCATGATACCCAGTAATATTACTGTCTTCAATATCGTTCAAACCGAAACATACGCGCTTACAAACTGCTGCTATGTGGAAGAAAGAGACAAAGCGGTGTACTCAGCATGAGTGTTGAAAATAAGCATTATGTTTCGCTTTAAAGTAGAAACATTATTTCAATGATCATATCGAAGTTATAGAACTTATTAAGTTGCTTTGATGATAGGCCATGAGATTTTTTGATCAGCCATAAATGTTATTCTAGTTATTTACTTTTAACCCTTTCACTCATGTGGCTTTCTCATTTCTTATTTTTTGTTTGTTTTTTTATGTTTTTTTTTTTGGTATATTCATAAGCTTCATGTATTTAAAAATATTGTCAGGATAGTTGTCATATTAATATTATTAAAATATAATAAAGTATAAACTGTAATGATTTAATATTATGTTGTAGGTATTTAAATTGCATTTTATTTGTCAAACAAATCTGTTAATCAATTCATCAAATCTAATCTATGTTAATTAGTCTCATTTATATATATATAATAACAACGTCATTGTTTAGGTACAAAAGCACCTCCCAGAGAGATCCAATTGGATAACGCAGTACTGCCAACTGACCCCGGCATGATCCGTGTGAGCACTCCCCCTCGTGTCATCACACTGGACCAGCATTATTTTCCAGCCGCCGATGACTTTCCCCACGGAATGCCCAACAACTCGCCTCCGAGGAATGTAAGGGCATACAGGTCCCAAGGAGACGGGGCGCGCTCGATCACGCCTCGTCCTGACAACTTGAACGAATCTACTATGACTGAATCACGTTTGGTTTTGAGGTTGGTAATTCTCATTGGTATTTTTATTACTTAGTACATCGTCTCAGTCTATCACTGTCCACTGTCGGAAGAAGCTTCCCTAAGTGAACGCCAACCATCCTGCTACTAAGCAGGCTGCAATCATCCTTTACGCGCCACGTTTTATGTACACAGTTCGTTTGTGCAGCCAAGGTATCCTACACTACGTCTGCCTAAGCACGGTCTCTACTCCAGGACATGTCTGCTCCATTGACAAATTTAATACCTACATACATATTATAATGAAAAAATACTACATTGAAAATAATACAGTCGGAAGAAACAACCGTTACTCAATTGCAATTTTTACTGTTACTTAATATTTATATTTCTTTGAATATAGGGACTAGGACACGCCGATTAAAAACTAGCATTCAAACACTGAGGGGTCGACGACTCAAAGACATTACGTACATAGTTTCCTGAATGCCACCTAGGAACTTTAGCTGTTGTCATATTTGTCGAAAAAAATAATAGATTTTTATAATAATAGATTTTAAAGTTATAATAAATTTAACTAAATTTCCTACCTAAATAAATAAAATTGGAATGACCAAAGTAATAGTGATATAATAGCAACAAAATAATTATCGATATTATCGGGAATTCCCATGTCCGTGGTAGCGGCTTAGTGTAATCTCTGAGAGAACACACTTCTTACTACGAGATTTTATAGATGATGCTGTTTATGTAGCTATTCTATTTCTTTACATAGTATAAAAAGTCGCTTCCGCTGTCTGTTCGCTTAGATCAAGCGAACAGACAGCGATGGTCAGCTAGTATCAAATAATACAAATTTGAATAATTTACTTGGTGACCTAACTTTATAAAATGATGACTCCAAGTGTATTTTTTGACCCGCAGAGATCCAACCCCGCCTATGGGTAATGGCGAAGGGCTTTCAACTGCAGAAGAACTAGTTCATTTACGTCGTCAGATCGTGAAGCTGAATCGACGCGTAATGTCAATAGAGGCTGACCAACTACAGCGGCAACAAAAAGAAAAAATAGCGTACGCTATTGGCATTGCTTATTTGTTGGTCAAAGTGATAGCTTGGCTCAACCGATCTTAATATTATAAACGTCATTAAATAGATGAAGTGTATTAGTGAATGTTGACTTCATGAATTTTCCTGAGTGACCATTTATAATTAATGGCACTAACAGAAATGTTCTGCTTGTAGCAAAGGTGGAAGTGTTATAGTTCTTCAAAGATTATAGTTTCATTAGCATTTAGGTAACATTTTTTATACAGTTATGTACAATTATGCATTTGTTGTACAGTAAATCCTTAAAACATTTGAATATGCATTAACCTTTCGTTAATTTTAAATGAATTGTTATGGAGTTACATGGTCCTTCCTATAGTATATAGAAATTATTAAAATGGGCCGATTTTAATGGATTAAACTATAGACCACACCAATAATGTGTTTCTTTTTTAACAGACTTAATTTATTATACTCATTAAAGTACCGATAATCCAAATAAATCGAACTTGAATCAATAATGACAGCCTCCATTGTGTAATAGTCGCGTAGCCGGCTATGGAACGAGCGGCCGCGGGTTCGTTCTCAGCATCGAGACAATGTTAAAACCACAAATGAGCTGTCAAAATAAAACTGTGTAATTACATACTTCCCATACTTTTTTAAAATCATATGTCATGTTGCTTCGTTATTTATGATAAAAAGAAGTATGGCAAAAAACAGCAAAGTTGATAATTTCGGCCAAGACATGTTCATTGCAAAAGTTATCAAGAGTTTGGATTGTTATTTTGAAACAAAACCCAGTAAGTGACATAGACAAACGAAATAAGATCTAGTGTTTTCATAAAAAGTTAAATACATTGCAATTATCCCTTTTTGCTGGGCAGCTCCTTGAATATTTGTTTTGGGTCTGGCTGTTAAGTCAAAAGTCTCATAGTTGCTGGTAGTCGATCCCGCGACGCAAGGCTCGAATTGTATATAATTTTGAGGACTGTAGTTTGCTTATGTGTGACTGTCGGGTGTATGTGAGGACATTACACTTTTAAATGCATTGAAAAAACACAAATCAGGGTAACACTCAATATATTCCGAAAATCATCGAAAGACTGTCAACATACTGTTGAAGCATTCTAAAATATGAATGCACACTCATAGGGATCCATACAGTCATAGTGTAGAAGATCAATAACTTACAAAATCTAAAATCAATACTAATATAGGATAGTCACATTTTGTTAGGTTTCAATGGTTTGTCTTCATAAATAAATATTACTGAAAACAATGGCCCCCCAAGTCGCTGTGCTAACCATGCATTTTTGACTACCGCAAGCTTCAGTGAATCAACAGCCAGGCGGGCATTTAGATTCGTATGTATGGCTCTGCCCATACCTTCCATCACAATCAAGTCGACTCCACGACGTTTCATCTCTGTGCATAGACCTGTTCAAACAATTTTACGTTATTGGATGAATCAAATCTGAATATTCAAGGAGGATAGTTTCTTACCTACACTAATTGTTCTGAGATCAAGACAGGGACCTCTTTGGCCACTTGACCTCACAACTAAATCTCCAGTTGTCATGGCTGCTGCTAAAACAGGACACATACGAGAAGCATGTTGCAAAATCTCTTCAAGTTCAACATTGGTGACATCATTGAGAGCTGGCCATTCATTGGCACATAGTATGACAGATGTTCCTCTAAGCAACAGAGCTCGTGCAAATGGTAAGATACCAAGAACTATATCAACACCACTGTTGTCAACAAATATTGCTGCACAATGGTGAACTGTTGTCTGCAAAGAAATATACACATAATATATCAGTTCTAAGTATATATTAATGTATCAGTATGCATTAATGTTACTGATCATTGTCTAACCTCTAACTTTTCAATCCATTTGTCTAAACCATCAATTAGCCATGGCCTTTGTTGAATTTTTTCTAATGCTTCATATAGTCCACAATCTAGTATAGCAGTTACTGCCTGTGCACCCCAGTCAAACATGTTTCCTGCAACTCAGTGACAATAATCCACCACACACATAATAAAACATATTAAAAAACTACTCATTAAATACACTCATTCACATACAAAATATTTAATAGATATTTAAGTTTATCACTGCCATAAAATATAATGATGATGAAGGGGGGTATAGTATATTTTTTTTTAACTGGCTCTATACATTGGCCCACTATGAGGGACCATCAGACAGAGGGTGTAATGGCATACTGACTTATGACATCTGTGATGCCCTAGGGATATGTGCAGAGTTGGTTTTTGCCACTACTGCTTCTACCATTCATATGCCATGGTGTGGAACAGCCTTTGTTATTTTACTAATAATCACTATCATGATTGTTAGTATATTAAGAAACATTTAATATCATTATTGATCATCATTAACATTTACAGCCCTTTGTGGGATACCACTGCTGGGCTTAACGTTAGTTTACAGAGCAAACAACTAGTTTCCTTTCAGTGACAGGTATGGTTTCAAGAGAATTTTAATGTTTACCAGCTAATACTCCTCTGCAGAGTTCAACCCAGCGCTGGCGATCATCAGGCATTGCATCAATTTCTGCTAGCCTGGTGGCAAGAGTTGCCAGCGCTGCATCATTATCAAATTTCTTCTGTTGTTTCCATAAGTCAAAGAATCCCTGAGAACGAAGGCATGTTTCATTGACATCAAGGAGTAATCTTATTGTCAACTGCCCATGAGCACTGAAATTACAAATAAAATGAGATTCGCCCAAATAATTAAAGTAATAGTTGATCGCACAAACAAAAAGTGGAACTTGGCAAGATTAAAATACCCAAAACAAAGGGTTAATACGAAACATGAATGCTGAATGTTTGCCAAAACGTTTTGTCATGATTCGCCTGACAAAAAATTAGAGAACTCACAGCGGATTTATTCTAAGTTCCTTAAGCGCTTCTACGTAGCACGTCTTAAATTTAAGTGCTCGGATTTCGACGGTGGGATCGTTATTATTAGCGAGCGCAAAATTTACATATTTCTCGCATAGTTTTTCGCAAGTGTTGAGCCAGTACTCCCTTGCTTCTTCGTCTGCCAACAAGTCTAGGGTATCTGGGATATATTTATCAGGCTCGTATAATATATGTGATAGCCCAAAATGTTCCATTCTGATGTTGCTTCAAAAACTAAACGACGACACGTTTAAACAATAACTTATATCGCTTGATATTGTCTTATCCCATTGTGATGGGTGATATTTATCACTATTCAAATACCGTTGTCTAACAGATATCTTATCAAATTATTATTAATAGAATCACAGAAGAGAAAATTCAATTCACAACACATCACTCGGTACACCATTCACAATACCTGGCTGTGTGTTCTTTTTGGTTGGCTGTGTGTACACAGATTATATGCCTGTGTCACCTGTATGTATGAACATAGAGAGTGTTACCAAATCCAATTTATAAAAATACGTGGAAATATGCAGTAAAATCCGTACAATTCCATAGGTTGTCTCTAGGAAAATCCGTAGATCAATGAACTATACTTATGGCAGTTTTGCACTAAGCTGACTATACAAAATCTCAGGACACAACGGTTGTTCGCAGAAATCAATTCGAATCGACATTATAAAAACAGTTAAGACAAAATTAAATAAAAAACAGACTAGTCAAGAGCCAGATACAGAAGCGGTGATATTGGACACAGCACGCATTGTGAGGAAGTTTTTCTCTTGGGTCTTAACTGCCGGTGGCTTGGGTCCTAAGCCTTGCCATTGGAGGTTAATGTTTTTTATATTTTTAAATGTTTTGTTTTATTTTGTAACTAATATTTCAAAATGTAAAAAAAGCCTTTTGAAATATAGAGTACTGTACATAATACTATTAGTATATAATTACAAAATAATAGCATATACGGAAAAAAAAGCGTGTTAAAAATCGTGGAACTGGCAACGCTGTTAAGGAGTACAACCCACAGACCACAGACCACAAATAATTTATTAAATCTCGTAAATTTAAATATTCATCAATATTTTATTTGATATTCTCGGATAATCTAATAAACATCTGTTAGATTAAAAAACTTACAAAATTTTACTCTTTGAATTTTATTAACGTTGTAATGTTGATGATATCGTGTGCTTGTTTAATTCAATATTTTACACCATTTGACGTTTCCTAAACAGGTTTCGATAATCCAAGTCTCTTGACTTGCTCAAAGCGATTTGGTTGGTCTGCACTCGTCATCGATCATCATCATCACATGATGTCCATATTTTCGAAAAATTCGATAATTGCTGTAGCTAATTAGCTGCAAAGTTTCTATGATTCTGTTTATAGATTAAATAATTAATTTAATTTAATTAATTTATTTTTTTTTCTGTCAGATTAAATTGATTTAATCGGTGATATAAACATAATGTCAACCAATGAATTATTCTTTTTGGTGTGTAGACTTTTCATCCTTTTCATTCTATTCGCTTAATATAATCTATGCTTGCTTTGTTTATGGTTTGAGTTTGACTAACTTCAATTTGATCAGTTCGCAGTTATCGTTGGATTTTCTGAAATGTGTTTCACACGAATTAAATACAGATATTTTCGAAAAACAGTGTGCTTTACATAACGTGGATAGTGAAATATAATGTGTGCATATAGTTGGACATAATTATTGTTGTGTATTTTAATGATTGATGTAACGAACCAGTGTACGGCAAGATGGACGAATTGTCTAAGGGCATGACACAAACAGGAAGCACCGCTACAACTGACAAAATTCAAGAAAATGATGGTAAATAATTCAAAATATTTTTGGTTCACATTTTTTCCCAATATTGAGGGTTTTAAGGCCATATATTGTTTGTTTTTATATTATCAATATCAGGTAAGTACATCAACCAAATTTTTAGAAATTGTAATTTAATATTAAATTGTAATGTATACATATGCCATGGTATTTTTTTTAAATTTCGAACATGCAGCTTACATTTTGTGAATATGCATACTTAAATTTTTCTTCGCAGACAAAACTCAAGGGTGAATCTATCAACAAAACATTACAACCCATAATTTAGATAATAATTCCTTTATTAGCATAGAAAACAAAACTGGCAGACATTATTTTCTGCGAGTTTTGAACTAATAGTAAATTTAATTAGCCAAGTTAATTTACATTCATCTATAGGTATCAAAACACTGAATAGATCTTACTTATGTTAATTTTTATTTCCCTTTTAATATACATTTCTGGTCACTGTATTATATATTGAAGAGTGAGTTAAAAGTGGTTGGTTTTAATTAAAATGTTGACAATATAGTATGAAGTAATAAACAGAATAAGGATTCAGAGAAACATTCATAGATAATAATAAAAATACATAGCTATAGATGATTCATGTATCTATTATGTTTATAAACAGATTTTGTTATGCAAGCTAACTTCATAATTACTCAACCAATTTGTATGTGGTTTTCAGTAATATACAAAGATAAGCTTGAGATAAAATAAATAATATAGAATCAAACCTGTTACTAGTATAAAAAGTGTACTTTTTATACTGGTAATGGGTTTGATTCTCAAGCTGTGAGAAATATTGTCATGTAAAATGTAGGAAACTTAACTCATCAAGAGTATTATCAAAATAAATATTTTAAAGTGTCATACCAACATAATAAAAAAATCTAAATAAATTTGAATGAATCAGAAATTTATAATGTAAAAGAGTTGTGCCAGTTATGTCTTGTTTTCTGATCACACATGTGCAACTCTTAAAGCTAGCATAGCATTGTATGATTAAATTTTCTCTTACCTTTTTCAATTTTATCTCATGAGAGTTTTTATATTATGGTGCTGCCACACCGGTGTTATAAAATGTTTACAAACATTTTCTAACATTAAACATTAACTAAAATTATCTAACATTGTGATAAAATGTTAGAAAATGTTTGTAAACGTTTTATAACAGCGGTGTGGCAGCACCATTATGTTGAAATGTGAAAATTAGTAAGTGCATTGTCCGAACGAAACAAATGGGTCATAAAGCTGCTGGTGAGCGTCAGACTTAAATGTAATTGTATAATTATTACACATTCATCCTTTTCCACATACATTTTAAGGCCATCATTATGTTTCTTAAAGATGAACATATTATGATCAAAGACTAGTTTTGTTCTAGAATTGCAATGTATCAGCAGATGTTTATGACCCGTGATCATTTACCTGCTTCACCTTCTTGCTGGTTTCTACTATAAAATAGGTTTTCCGATATAAGATTGCTAGGAACAATGTGCAGGTAACAGAAATTATTATTGAGAATGGAAATTCTACACAGGATTATTATAAGACAAAATATGCTTTCAAAACAGTATCTTTCTCAGATTTGATGGGCATAGCATTTATTTCATTAACACACTTTTTTTAAGATACAGTTTTAATGTGTATATCTATCTACATTTATATGCTAATGATATTATTGTAATTTGTAATTGTAACAAAAGATTTAATGGTTCACAAAATTGAATGATTATTATGTCCTACAAATTTACATCCTATAAGCTTAAGGATGGCCAACTAGACATACTGTTTATTGACTACTATTTGCGATCTAATTCATAAACTTTAACATTGAATCTATTGGTGACATTATTATCAGGGTTCGAAAATATCCGATATTTATTATAAATATCAAAATATCGGATATTTATGATATACTAGATGACCCGGTGAACTTCGTATCACCTACATAATATATTTGTGTAAAATGTGGTCAAAACTTAATACAAATGTTTTATTTACATTAAATGCAATTAAGTGAGGTATTGCGCCATTGCACGTGAGGTAGCCCGTCGCACATTTAATTGACTTCGACGACCTAGGTCAGGTCGTCTCCTACCTCCCTCCGGTTGGACAGTCCTGTCCCCGTCCCGTCCCCGTCCTGCCCCGCCCCGTCCCCGTCCTGTCCCCGTCCTGTCCGCGTCCCGTCCCCGTCCTGTCCCCGTCCCGTCCCGTCCCCGTCCTGTCCCCGTCCTGTCCGCGTCCCGTCCCCGTCCTGTCCCCGTCCCGTCCCGTCCCCGTCCTGTCCCCGTCTTGTCCTGTCCCTGTCCTGTCCCTGTCCTGTCCTGTCTCACTGTCCTGTCTCACTGTCCTGTCTCACTGTCCTGTCTCACTATCCTGTCTCACTGTCCTGTCTCACTTTCCTGTCTCACTGTCCTGTCTCACTGTCCTGTCTCACTGTCCTGTCTCACTGTCCCCGTCATCACGGCAAGCTTCGCAACGACAACCATCAGGTTTATACCTGCGCTTATAGATGTTTCACATCTAAAAGAATTAATTAAAAAAACATTGTCCAGCGGACAAAATTGTGAATCTAAACCATTCTCAGATCCCCTTGAACACACACAAAAAATTTCATCAAAATCGATCCAGTCGTTTAAGAGAAGTTCAGTGACATACACACTCACAGAAGAATTATATATATAAAGATATCCGATATATATCAAGTTTGATATATATCCATTTTGTATGAAAGCCATATTATTATTTTATTGTATTATCTATGAATACTGTTTGCATATGTGTTACATACACATACTAAAATTATAAAATAAAAAACTCGTGTTTGGATAAGGAAAAATCAACTAAAAACCATAAACTCTTCTTTTAGGGCAGAAGTGTTGCCATTTATGGATTAGAACTTACCATTAGGGAGTATGTTTTAACACTACTCCCACGCCATCTATATTTGGGAAGTAGAAATACAGTAACAAACTCAAAAAATTACTTAATAACATTAATTTTGTAAACCATTTTTGTATTGCAATATAATATAAAAAAATATTGATATATATCGTCAAATCCAGCTTGCTATATATCGGATATATATCTTGATATATATCCATTGATATATATCCTCGAACCCTGATTATTATATAAATAAAGTTAAAAATAACAAAGTTAGAGGGTGTTTAAATCTGCTAGAAGGGGTAGTTGTTAATTGAGGGAAAAGGATGTACGGCATAGTATGTTACGTCACAAGGCAGGTTACACCTGTTATGGTGCACGCGAGGGAGGGAGATAGTGAGATCTTCCCACTACACACCCACCTTTGCTTATTCCAATATTAGAAACATGAACTGCTGCCCATTTTTTACCCAATTAATTCTGTTTCCGCAAAATACTTTTTTTTATATATCATTGTCGGGAGTTTTAAAAAGAAGTAGAAAATTAGACGTACCTAGTCAATCCCTTATTGTGGCTCAGCTGAACATTTGGGCCCTAAGACCTAATTCCACCTTACTCTGTGTCTAGTTAAATAAATGTCCTGTTACATATTTTGACTCATTATTAAGGTTAGTGAGTGTTTCATAATGTGCTAAGAAGTCTTTTTCGTATGTCCCCCTATGTAGGGGATGACTGTCGGCCGATGAAACAGGCCCCCATTTCACCCTGAAATATAAAAGTGTAGCTACACAATGGGCTGAAAACCTCGACACACCAAGGTCACTGTAAAGCCTGTAGAGACACCAGGAAAACCCTGCATTTCTGATCGGAGTCTGGCTCGACTTCTAGGTATTATACACATCACGCACACTCGCCCGACATTTTACAGGCTAGGTGCGGAGAAAGGAGCCCACAATAAAAACCAAAAGAGGTCTTAAATTTTCTTAATCAGCTGTTAAACTTAATCACTGGTACACAGACTCATTACATTCATAACAGATTAGATTAATATCAAATGTGTAATCAATACAAATTCACATTTCACCCAGAAAATTACAAAAAAGATATTTACTAATACAAGATAGCAATTACACCTTACTTGTGATAATTCAAATCTGAATCTCAAAAAAAAAACACATGTACTAAAGGTTTCAGTTCAGTTACCCATATACCCCTATACGCCCCAAACAACTATCAAGTCATGTCGCAAGCCCCTCGGGAGAACCGGATAAACCCTGGCTGATCCTGGAACGCCGTCCACACAGGGTGTGTGGGTCACTATGGCAGGTTTTAACACTATTTGTACGGTGGTCGCTATCCGGGCGGATATGAATATCCTACCACCGGCCTATATATTTATACTGAAACACCTAGTAACCACTTGATCACCATAGTATATAGAAGACTGATGCTGGCTGATCGCCTTTTTATTAATTACTCCCTCCTAAATCGTATTCGTTTTCTACAATATTTGTGGGTTAGTGACCTTTTGAAGATGGCTTACAATATTAACTTAATTATTAATTCGGTCATAACATAAGTAAATCCTAATCGCTTTTAAATCGATATATAAGTTATTCGGCAGGTGTCATATTTTCACCAAACTATTGTGGCATGGTTTATTTAAACTTTGTAAAGTTGTGACTATAAGTGGATAAGGTAAAGCGTCATTCACACGATCCGATTTTATTACAAATTGTTAAAATGGCTAGGATAAGAGCCAGCACACTGCAACTTTTTGTGCCAATTAAAGAAGCAATTCAGTAAACCGCTACTGCATCGCTACTTTTCAGTGCAGCTAAAAGGAACGTCCTTACACCAATGCCTTCATGCGACGGCATGTCAGCGATTCAATCGCATTACACCGATTCAGTATTACCGCTTTTGCGATGTAAACGAACTACCGCATCGGGCGACATCGATGGAAAGGAACGGGCGAAACACTATATATTTATTTTGATTTGTAGTATATATGCTGTAAAATGCTGCATCACGTCTGTATATATCGTGATTGTCGTTGTTGATTGTATTATGAACTCTGCGACAGTAGCCCGTAATTTTTCTGACTGTACCACTGCAATTGTACAGTACTCTTTATTCTAAAAGGTTTTTTTTACATTTTTAAATATAGCATTTGTAAAAAATAAAACATTTAAAAATATAAAAAATATCACCCTCCAGTGGCGAGGTCTAGGACCTAAGCCACCAGTGGTTAGGACCCCAGAGTGAGGAACCTCCTCACAATGCGTGCCGTGTCCAATAACACTGCTTTCTGAATCTGGCCCTTGACCCAACGACCAATCGAGAGCCTTTGAAGGTGTTGGTCAAGGCTCTTTGGTATCAACCCATTAGCAGTTACGACTATCGGAACAATAATTGTCGAGTCCACATCCCACATGTCAGCAACCTCGTGTGCCAGATCTAAATATTTGGACAGTTTGTCTTTCTCGGCTTTGACGAGGTTTTCGTCATGCGGAATGGTGACATCAACAAGTATTGCCCGGCGCGCTAATCGATCTATCACCACAATATCAGGCTTATTGGCAACAATAGTCCTGTCCGTGATGACAGATCGATCCCAATACAGCGTTGCATGTCCATTTTCGAGAACCGGTTGGGGGACATATTGATAATATGGTACCTCAGTGATCACAAGGTGATATTGAAGAGCAAGTTGTTGGTGTATGATCTTGGCTACTAAGTTATGTCTATGCAAGTACTCGCCGTTAGCAAGATACGAACAACCCGAAATAATATGCCTGATTGACTCTACAGGACGGTGGCATGCCCGACAAATGTCGACCGTACCATCCTTCAGGATATATTTTCTGTAGTTGTTCGTCTTGATAACTTCGTCCATAATTGCAAAGACAAAACCCTCAGTTTCCCCGAAAAGATCACCGAAACGTAGCCAAGATACAGAAGCCAGTTGGTCTACATCGGGCCCATTTAGGGCTCGATAGAAACGCCCATGTAGTGCCTTGCTCTTCCATACCTCCCTGCGTTCACCAGTACTCAGTATCATAGGGACCCGCCAGTTCTCATTGGCCAGGGAGAGCGGAGTAAACCCTTTATCCATTGTGGCCACATCTCTATGCACATCCACTTCGCTATGAAGGAAATAATCCCTGAGATTGCATACCTCGCGGTTATGCAGGTCCTTAGCATTACCACTGCAATTATTATTGTTATC
Source organism: Amorpha juglandis (assembly GCA_949126905.1). NCBI lineage: Eukaryota > Metazoa > Arthropoda > Insecta > Lepidoptera > Sphingidae > Amorpha > Amorpha juglandis. The sequence continues at coordinate 7,691,509 of OX421368.1, forward strand.
AGCTCTTTATAATAATCTCACTGCTGGGCAAGGGCCTTATTTATATAAACCTTATCACGTACTTTCCATCGTAATTACTGAAACCAGAGAAACTTCACTGTTTTATGCGGGGGCACGAACCTCCACTCACGGTATTGACGCAAAAGTGATGGTGTAAGTTTTTTCCTTTTGATTCTATACCTGATAAGTTTTTTTAACAACTCGCCTTTGTAATGTGCAATACGAAAACGCAGCAACGATAAACGCAGTTTAGTTTTGTTAATCTGAAAAGAACTACTGGAGAAATGTTCACAGTTATTTGAATTCAGAACTATGAATTATACAATGCTGCATGACGCCGCACTGCACAGTGCAGTCTGCACTCGTCGCCCAGAATCGTAAGAGAAAGATACCATAATGTTGGCATTTCTTTGGCTTGTATGTACATGTCCTTTAAACCGGAATACAAGAGAGCTTAAATATATCTATTTGGCGCCCGTAATAAACAAAGTGGGGGTACCTACCCCGATGGACTCTAGCGTACGAAATACCTGAGAGCGGTTATTAAGTTATAAAATATATGGTTGTTTCGTAATAATTATTTGATCATAAAAAACAAATCAAGGCAGCGGATTCGATTCCCGCACAGAGGCAAATGTCTGTGATCGAGAAATTATTTTTCGAGTCTGGGTGGTGTTTTGTGGTCTGGTTTTCTTTCCAGAGGGGTTGACGTCAGGCAGGCGGCCAGTCGTACAAACTACAAGCCAAATATTTCTGTAACATGTGTTAATAAACTGCATGACTCCACTGCGAGTGGGATAAGGGCAGATAGAAGATCTCGTAATGCACGTAGGGCTCATTATTCTATGGCCTAAATGATTTTTCAGGAAAATAAAGCAGCATGGATCTCTTGCGACTATCATATTCTAGACATAAGTTATCTCACATTGATACATCGATTTTTTCCCCCTAAGTGTCTCGGATATTGCTAACGATGGTGATCTTTATCGAAAGGTCATATTCAACGAAGTTTGTAAGTAAAAGTATTAAATTATAGATCATCACAATATTATGAAGTTTGACAAATTGTGTAGTTATCGCACATAAGTTGCCCGGGATTGGAATTAGCGCATGATATGGCCTCACCACATTCACCTAATGGGACTGATATAAGTTCCGTGAACCGTAAATGTAATAATTGCACCTCTGCCTACTTCCCCGGTAATGCAGAGCTTATTTATGGTGTGATTGAAATTTAGTTTAGTAAGGGATATTTCGCCTACGTGGTTTATCAACATAACCCTTTCCCATAACGGAGCGGATGTCCTTCATTTACTTAGGACGTTATCAAGAAACCTAAAAATATCCACATTTTCTCATGTTTTTATATCTGAATTTGTCAATTCATTAAAGGTATTTCTGATATTACGTAATATTACCATGATATAATAATGTAATAAATAGTGCAACGGCTAGTTTGTTAAGGCTGTTGTACCGGTGTCCAGTGGTATTGTTGAAGAGCGCCGCCTTTGCAGATGGCGTAAAGCGTGGCTCGCGGCACGCACGCCAACCATGCTAGCGTTGGTAGAACAACTACGGTCGTACCTCAGTGGAGGATGTGAGTGCGTCGCATGGCGTGGTCTCATTACCATTCTGTTCAATGATCATACATCACCAACTATTAAAATGTACATAAACATAAATGTCTGTAATAAATTTTAATATCAGTACATCTGGGGTTTTCTGTAAGCGTAAGCACTATAAAAACTGTTGATACTAAAATCCAACACCAAAAAATATTTGCATTTTGTTTTATTATTTCATTATTACGCAAACAAATAAAGGTTTTGGGATTAGTAAGATTAAGATTCTAATAGGATTTTCTGGTGTTCATTGTGCGTACCGCAAAGTGAGATCTTCACTCTACATGTACAAAAATGTTACGATTTAAAAGAACATTAGGTACATTACTTACCAGGGTTCGAGGATATATATCAATGGATATATATCAAGATATATATCCGATATATATCCGATATATATCAAGCTGGGTTTGATGATATATATCAATATTTTTTTATAATATATTGCAATACAAAAATGGTTTAAAAAATTAATGTTCTTATAGACCGGTGATTTTCCAATTTGAAACATAATTAAATTATAGTAGAATCAAACCCATTGTAAAAGGAAGAGAATACAACAAAATTGATAGGAAAAATAAATTAACGGCGATCTGAGGTCGGGAAGTGGGAAGGGGGGGGCTTTTAAGGGTAAAAAACGGTTTATCTCGATTTCCGGAAAAACTACAAGTCCTATGGAAAAAAGTTAAATCGCAAAGTTGTAGGTAATAAAAAGATCTACAACTTTTGTATACACACTTTCTTCACATAACCTCAAAATATATGTGAAAAATTCAAATAACCAAGTTTTTTGTTTTTATTTTTATCTATTATAATAAATACTTTTTTTTCACGAAATTTGGTGAAAACTTACCTTTTTGTATCCCAAATACACTGTAATTTTTTTGATTTAAAATATTTATTTTTGCACCTTATTTTGACTTAATATCGAAAAAGCAGCCTAATTTTCAAACGAAAATTCTCACGTCAAAATATGAGCTTTTATAAAAAAGTTTGTTGGTTTCTTGTTAATTGAATTCTCTACTTTCTGATGGTGTAAAAAAATATATACATTACTATGGTAAATGTGCTCAGAAAATGTAAAGTTATAAGTTAATATTTAATAAGACATATCTACAATATTTTGAGTAAGTTGTAGAATCTTCTTTAAATTATATGCGTAGATGCCTCTTTATTGTTATTTTAATATAACTTATATACCTGAGTGATCTACGGAAAATTTTAGCCCATCATAAAGAAGTGGGGAAGGGGCTAGGTGGGTCTGGGCCTTACTACCTGTTATTTAGTAGTTCGTTTCTTTGCATTTTCTGAGCACATTTACCATAGTAATGTATATATTTTTTTACACCATCAGAAAGTAGAGAATTCAATGAACAAGAAACCAACAGACTTTTTTAAAAAAGCTCATATTATGACGTGAGAATTTTCGTTTGAAAATTAGGCTGCTTTTTCGATATTAAGTCAAAATAAGGTGCAAAAATAAATATTTTAAATCAAAAAAATTACAGTGTATTTGGGATACAAAAAGGTAAGTTTTCACCAAATTTCGTGAAAAAAAGTATTTATTATAATAGATAAAAATAAAAACAAAAAACTTGGTTATTTGAATTTTTCACATATATTTTGAGGTTATGTGAAGAAAGTGTGTATACAAAAGTTGTAGATCTTTTTATTACCTACAACTTTGCGATTTAACTTTTTTCCATAGGACTTGTAGTTTTTCCGGAAATCGAGATAAACCGTTTTTTACCCTTAAAAGCCCCCCCCCTTCCCACTTCCCGACCTCAGATCGCCGTTAATTTATTTTTCCTATCAATTTTGTTGTATTCTCTTCCTTTTACAATGGGTTTGATTCTACTATAAATTTGTTTCTATTTTTACCATTTTCAACCGGATAATCACCCGTCTATTAAGTAATTTTTAGAGTTTGTTACTGTATTTCTACTTCCCAAATATAGATGGCGTGGTAGTAGTGTTAAAACATACTCCCTAATGGTAAGTTCTAATCCATAAATGGCAACACTTCTGCCCTAAAAGAAGAGTTTATGGTTTTTAGTTGATTTTGCCTTATCCAAAAACGAGTTTTTTATTTTACAATTTTAGTATGTGTATGTAACACATATGCAAACAGTATTCATAAATAATACAATAAAATAATAATATGGCTTTCATACAAAATGGATATATATCAAACTTGATATATATCATAAATATCCGATATTTTGATATTTATAATAAATATCGGATATTTTCGAACCCTGTTACTTACACAAAAATGGTTAAAAACAGCCGATTTATTACGTGATTAACACATATGGTAAAATACAATAAAAGTATGTTTCTTATCAACCTATCGTAATAATAGTATATTGAATACACACAATGTAACAAGGAAAGTAAGGCTTCGGGAGGTAACTCCCACTTGAATTGAATAATAATTTGGCATTTGGCATGTATATGGATAGATAGGTGATATTGAAAAACATGCGATTAAGAATAAGATTAATATTAATAAATTGTTTATATTATTATTAATAAACTGCGTGTTTTTGCATGGTGTTAGTTTTTGTAACATATTTGACTAAAATCAGTGGTGGTTGAACACAAATTTCTCAAAATGCTACTCGACAGCATAAAACAATTGTCACTGATATTGCTTACTTCGTTTACTAGAGTGATGCATGATAATTTGTTGAAGGGTGCCTGTTTTTTTACGAGTGTAAATATTATTCACACAGGACCATTAGAAAAACTTGTTGCCTAAAGGTCACGGTGGACTTTGTATGATTCAATTATTACGTTATGCTCATTTTGTCTTGCCGCACTCACAGTTGTCGAGGTTGTTTTGAGTGTTTCTTATTATTGAGTTTATTGAAAACTGTAAAACATAGAGACATGTTATGTTTACTTACTATATTCGTACCAACTGGTGTTTTGGTTATTTTACCATTCATTTTGGTGCGCTAACATCGCGTTGAGCTTTTGTTTTGAACAGGGTTTTATTTTATTCATTAGTTACCACTTAACTCTCAGTTGGTTGCTAATTTGGAACTGAAATAATAATTATTGCCGATGACCGATGTTTACAAGATTCGGTATTTGGTCTGCATAACTGTGCACAAAATTCTTGAAGGATCAAAGGAGGCGCTGCAAATCAGCGTCTGTTTCTTTTCAAGGGGATTTTTGTAATCAGATAAATCGTGTTTATGGCCCACGATATCCTTACGCCTTGTTTTCACGTAGCCTCATTTGAATCGTAGAATGAGGTGTGTTTGTTTTATAAAAAGTAAATAATAGTGAGAAAACTTTAAGAGTACACTGAGATAGTACCTAACTCTTCAAAGATCACTGTAAGCGCATCTTACTAAGCAACAAAAAACAGGGACACGACAACCGTGGTGCAACTATCGTGTTTATTCTATGTATATGAAAATATGTACTATACATTTATGTATGGCAAAACGTGTTGGACGAATATGTTAATTCTAATATGACTTCCGTTTATATCTATTACTTCTGCCTTAAGGCTATGGAGGTAACGATATTACATAACTTTTGCTGCCGAAATTACGACTAGCAAATAATCGAGACTATAAATAAAGAAATATGGGTAATTATCTCAAACATTTATCACATTGTGTTACACTCATTGTCTATCTTAACAACTGTGAAGTGTTTGACAATTAGGTAGGTATTCACTGTACTCATGCTTCGGCCTGAGAAATGGGTACAACAAAACTTAGAAACGTAGTGGTCTGTCTGTGGTGGTATATTATGTTTTTTTTAATTCGTTTAATGGCGAAACAAGCAGGTTCTACCCTGTTTTTAAACGCCACGCCTGCCCATATAAGCAAATTACATCAACGACAACAGTTTATTCACTTATCAAATCAAGGTAGGATGTCGTAAGAAACTCGCATTAAAAGTAAATAATCAATCGTTTAGTACCATTTAATGTTTGTAATTCGACGTAAAGTGCAAATTTGGTTGTCAGGCTCATCGAGTCCCGTGGTGTACGTAAATGAGACTTGTTTGGAGTGCGAGCGGGTGCGTGCGGCGTGCGAGCGGCTGGGTGCGGTGGTGCCGGTGGCGGCGCCGGACACGCTGCCGCAGCCGCCGCAGCCGCCTGCCTCACCCTCCTACCTCATCACCTCTCCCTTCGACGGTGAGCTCTTCGACACCGCGCACAGAGCCAAATACAGGTCAGTGTTACATTCACACAACTACTACGGAAGTTTCAAGTCCAGCGCTGTCGTCACTGTTTTCCGGAATACCTTAAAATTTTAATACGAATACGTGAATAATCTTTAAGGACTAAACAACATCACCGTTCGGAAAAATATATTTCAGCATAAATGTGATGACGTGTATAAAGTTGTTAACGAGACGTTATTGACATTTATTTTGGCAGTGGGTGCGGGCGCGGGCACGGGTAGCTCGCTAGGCTAACGAGCGACGGATGCTTTGTTACGCGTTTACGTTGTCTTTTTGTGTTGTTTTACGCGGCTTTATGCGCGTGCACGCACGCTTTCTTATAACGTCACACATTGCCTCTCAAAAATAACACTCATTTAGATGAATTATTCTGATAAAACCGTTGATGACGACAAACCCTATTTTTTACGTCTGCCGTCTAATTAATGAGCATTAATTCGAATTCAGGCAATGCTTTTTAATGATAATTTGGTTTCTTGCAAAGCATTTATTCATAAGATATCCACCTATATACTATATGAATAGTACAGTTATGTTAAATTTTATAATACCTACCGCCCGCGGCCGGGATGCTATATTTTTTTAAGAATTTTAAATACACAAAGTAATCAGAGTTTAAAAATACTCCAACTATTGCACATTATAATAATACGTGTGTCGACTGAGTTAGTAGCGATTCATGGTCTAAAAACTGTATGTTCATTGATACAGATTGACAACAAAATTGGCAATATAATTATTTTTTTATTCGGAACATGTACGAGCCGGTCGGTGTGTTGGTTGTGTATGCGAAGAGGAGCCAGACTCCCGTCTGATGGATTCATTGTCACCGGCGCGGCCGATTCGTTCAATGTCCAACTGAGACTTCCGAACGTTGTGTCGTCGTGCACATTAGCTGTTACTTCATTACCACTTCTCGGCTCATTGTTTACATTCTATATTGTTACGCGATATACTTTGTCACCAAGCCCCGTTTTATTTTTACCATAGACCGCGTTAGTTTCCGCTCATCAGCTCATTGTTTATTTCTTTATCAATAAGCTATTCCTGACACGAATAAACTTACTCTTGCCGTAACATGATTTATGCACCAGCAGAAGCTGCTCGATCGACACACAACCGATTTACCGTCCTCGCCGCCGAGGACCGCGCCGCGTTCCCCGCAACGCCCCCGACCCTAGTACCGGCCCGCGAGCCGATGTTAATGATGATGATAATCATCAAGTAGAGTCCTAAAAATTGTCCCCTAAACCCCAATCGCAGATGTCTCTGCCCTCTCCGGTGACCGTCCTGAGCCGAGGTTCGTACCCCAAAGAGGGTGCCCTCAGCGGTGGTCACCTAGTCAAGGGCTGAGAGCGCCTGAAAGCGCTCGCCCGAAAGTCCGGTGAAGCTGTATACAGCCGACTAGAGTCAGGCTTACAGCAACCCAAAACAAAAAAAAAAAAAAAAAAAAAATGCTCGATCGTTCATTACCGCGGCCAGTGTGCATCTAAGTTCATTGAACACAAGAGCAGTTGGCAGTTGCACTAGAATATCTCGTACACGGCTTCTGATGTTATTCTCGAAGTTAGCTTGAAAAGAACTGCATGCGATTCCCTTTGAAGTACTCCGAACATTGATCGAGCAAGTTTGATGAGCCTTAATTGTTTATTGTTTCACACGTACCACATTCAATACTGGCTTCCATTGCGAAAATTTGTGTTGATTTGGCGCTTTCTGATAAATGCTTAGTCATACTTTCATTTCTAATCAATAAAGGACAGGAAGCTTTTAAAATATATCGGTCTCCCAAGAAATCTGAACGGAAAACGAAAAATTCATACCAGTACTTCTACAAAAGACGGTATTTTTGTACTCAATTATCCGTTTTGAACTGTTTATTGTTATTGTATTTTTGTAAACAATTATATATTGTAAATTGGAATACGATATCAATTAAGCACTGAAAGAAAATCAAGCATCATTGAAATATTAATTGATTTAACAGTTTTAAGTAAAACTTTCTGAAATTGTCCTTCTTTAAACTGCAGGTTTCGATTCGTTACATATGATTTTCATATACGTACAAGGTCTGAGCAGCAAGGTCGGTCGTATTAGAATGACGAAATTATGCCGCGCAATATTCATTTGTGTGAAAGCAGTCTTACACATAGAGTAAATGTAAGGTTGGATAGCGGTGCGACGCGATGCGCGAGTGCGGCGTATCGCTTCACCCTGAGCTTGGGTTCATGCACATGGAAGCTTCCACTCATAAAGCAAACGTAAATTTGGTGACCGTATTTCATGGAAGCATGGATGTAAATAAAGGCGTGTGTATGTGAATGTGTACGGGCGCTGCGCGGTGCGCGCTTCTGCCGTCGTAACGCGAGGGTCGCCCTTGTGGCCACGCGACGCTCCTCGCTATTTTCGGCCTCACATTCCTCACGACTGTTTTTCAATCTAACGTGAAACGCATAACGCGCATGCCGTTTGTGCTTTTGTTATTGCGTTTGCCGCGTTAAACTATTAAACTGTTTCTTTGCCCGAATTAATACGACTCGGTAGTTAACGACAATGATACGAAAATCGACGAAAACGTGATGATAAAGTTTTACCAGTTATACGTGGCGCGGGCGGCGTGAGTTACGATGTTTGAGAGTGTCAGTGAATGGGTTCAGTGTAACGTGTTTGTGTGGGACACACGTCGGACTAGTGCCTGATCGTCAGTGAACGGGATGACGATGGGGCCCACACGGTTACCACCTACGCCTGAGGAACAGGAACCGACACAAGAGCTCCTCGCGATAATGGAGCTAAAACCGTCGGACTTCGTGATACTCGATAGCGATTTGTAAGAATAAACGATAATTATTTTATAAATGATGTTTTCGTGTACATATTAAACGATTTTCCTGACACTAGATTTAATCAAGCAGAATATCTAGTCCCAAGTCAGCCTACTTTAGAGAAGTAACATTTATTTGCAAAATATAGAACGCGTAATACATTATATTATTATTACGGTGATACGGATAATTTTATCCGTAATACATAAGTTTTTTAAGCATTATAATAAGCATTCCTTAAGTGGATGTAATTTTCTATCACAACCAGACACTAATATGTATTATAATAAAACAGTTTCTCTGTGATTGTTTGTTGCAGTCTTGGCGTTTATTTCTTTTGTTGCGGTTGTTGTTATTTTAAAAATATAATAGCAACTGGCAGTTATCACAAATAAATGTAATACAATGTATTCTCTGAATATATGCTAAATTTAATTAAATTATTGATACCTTTTATTGTTTTTGAAACCGTGGTGTCATAATAGTAATGTAATCTAATATGTAATATCTGCAACAGAGTTCCTTATTCAATAACGTACATTGTGTATTTAGGTGATTGTTCAAAGGAAATATTTCGATTTAACAAAACGTAATTATACTAGGTAAATAAATACCTAGTAAATGCGTAATACTCACTTATTATTCGGCATCTATAATATAAACAAATAAATAACCGTACATTCAGTATCTTACTGATTGTTACGATAAATTGCAATTACCATTCTGGCGTAAAATTTAATTTAATATTAAAGTATGTACCAAATGGTGCGTGTAATTTTGTAACATAAAAATATAATTTTACTTTTATGTTGGCGTGGGCAGTGCTTTTTGTATCGACGCTAACTGTTTACCAATATAAAGCGTCGATATTATACAATATTCCCACACCGAATTGAAAACAGCGCCAATTTGGAAAGTTGGTTTTTGAAAGCCATACAAATAGCCTTAAGGTTTGAGATAGATATATCTGGAAATATACTATGTTTTTGAAAGCCATACAAATAGCCTTAAGGTTTGAGATAGATATATCTGGTAAATATACTAGGTTTTTGAAAGCCATACAAATAGCCTTAAGGTTTGAGATAGATATATCTGGTAAATATACTAGGTTTTTGAAAGCCATACAAATAGCCTTAAGGTTTGAGATAGATATATCTGGTAAATATACTAGGTTTTTGAAAGCCATACAAATAGCCTTAAGGTTTGAGATAGATATATCTGGTAAATATACTAGGTTTTTGAAAGCCATACAAATGGCCTTAAGGTTTGTGATAGATATATCTGGTAAATATAATAATACTATTGTAAAAAGCGCATTTGCTGACATTTTACACGCAAGTCAATTATATTTTGTGACTATGAATGAACATTAAGGTCTGTATTTATTAAATACAGAATAAATACTATTTAATGCGGCCTTTTGCGACTGTATCGCTGTAAAAAGTCGTCGTGTGCTCTTAATTATCAGGGTTCGATATTATCAGGATAATTATATTCTTTGTTAATTATCATGATATTAATCGGGTAATTATCAGATAATTATTCATGCTGATTCATAACTCTCGCTCTTGATTCTTTTACTTATCATTTCGAACCAGTTACCTATTAAAAATAAAATGTAGTGTAAAATAAAGACTATAATCATTAACTTCGCACTACGAAGTAGTCTACATATCCATTTTCATTCCATTTTTGTTGATAAAGACTATGTCTGTGATAGGTTTTCTTTGGTTTTTTTTTGGAACGAAGTTCCTTACGGCAGGCTTGGAGGGGATAGGGATTTTGCTGCGTGACCGAACTGAAAAAAATGTGATAGTAAAAGCGTAAGAAAACAGCGTAAGAAAAAAGCGTTAAAAGCGCCGCATAACCAGCCAGCGTTAGTTCCTTTTTGCCTGCACCAAAATTGTGTGCGAATTTCAGCTCAATCAGTTTTTAAAATGAAATTCATTCAGCCAGTTATACTTGAAGTATTTTTATATCTCCTTCGATTTTTAAAAGAATTTTACATAAGTTGATAAAAAATGCTATACAATAGCTTTACCGCGGCAGTCTCCGAGTGCTACACATCTTTTTTTTATTTTGTTATTTTAGTTGATAATTTGTATTTTTTACAATTTGTGTCGATTCTACATTAGCCGAAGGAACTTCGTTCCTACCTGGTGTCCCACGACACACACCAATTTTTATTTTTTTTCAAAATGGACACATAACGAGTTTGGATACGCGCAGAATCGGCATTTAGCATTCGGATACGAGTAAAGCGACATTTTATCTGAGGGAAATTACAGGCGATCTGACATCTTTGAGGAGATTTCCGAGGGAAAGATATTTTGGCAAGGAATTGTCGTTTCAGTTTTTTATTGTACTACCTGTTCCGCGTAGTTTTACTCGCTTGCATGTTACTGATGCGTTTCCGTGGACAAATATTTGAACTATGGAAAATAAAACAATTAAACCACTTTCTAGCATTAAAAACAAGAAATTAAGTGGTTAAATATTGCGAATATTGGCGGGAATAGATAACATTTAAAAAAAAACAATGCAAAAGTAAAGGGCTCCCCGTGTGTGTCCACATAAAGCCGAAAACTGATAAATCCTATAATGGCTCCAGATTGCTGCTGGTAGGTTATTCATATCCGCCCGGATAGCGACCGCCGTACACATGGTGTTAAAACCTGCCATAGTCACCCACACACCTTGTGTGGATCGCGTTCCAGGATCAGCCAGTGTATATCCTGTTCTCGCGAGGAGCTTGCGACATGACTTGGTTAGTTGGGTATAAGGGCCTTGTATCCCTGTGCCTGCATCGGTAATCCACCTATCCTGTCGCAGGCCCCTCGATTTGCTTCTTCCCTCTCGGAAGCGATATAGAAATTTAGCAAATATATTCACCACTTCTGTTTGATCACAGTGGTTAAAAGTGTATTGAGCATAATAAGCTGGTAGTAGTAAGTACCCTTTACAGACAAAAAGTTGTACTACATTGTGCACACACACCCTGCAAACGTACCAAATAAATACGAGCTATTTAGTCATTAAAGCATTTCTATGTACCATACCTATACTATACAAATTAAGCTGCACTAGCATACTAATCTGATTATCGTGAAAAATAGGAATGCGAAAAAGGGATACACATTTCCCTAAAACCTTTCCTTTTTAGAGGACACATTCAGGCTTGTCGATTGATCAAGTAGGGGCATCATCTCCATTGATAAGAACGCCTAACGCATCTTCAGTTCGCGCATGGATATCATACTGAAGACAGATGAGCAGACCACCCATAAGATTGGAGTGATTATCTGGTGAATGTAGTAGGAAGAAGTTGGGTGAAAAGGACCTTGGAGTGATTAAAATGGTGGAAACTGGCTGAAGGTGGAGTTTACCTATCAGTTAACATGTAACGGTCGATTTCGATATCAAATACTTATACTTCCAGTTATACAGGCCTTTTAAGTGATAAAACAACGTCGTCTTCATCATCGGGAAAATCTTTAGATTCTTTATCCTTGCAAACCTTGTGAGGTAACATTACACGCTCTGCAAAAGTATGACAGTAGATTGTATCGGGGTCTATTCTTAAGAATATAATTTGGTTTAGAGTTTGGGAGAATCTTCCAACCTTGGTAATTAGTCATTGTTGACATTCTAAGGAATCCCATTATATTATTTACAGAGTATAAGCATGCAAAGTCTTCCACAAAAGCTAAAATAACATTATTAGTAATAATTGTGATGGCAGTTATTGTTTATAAACTCGCGGAATTCGGGTATAAGTCATCAACTATTTGTACAACGCCACGTAGTAGTTATCGGCGGCGCCCGCGTCGCGTAGCGTGTGTGACGCGTGGCGTCGGCATCGTGTCGACCGCGTCGCGTCGCGTCGCAAACACGCGCGCTCCCCGCAACTCGCATACAGTGTAGATATTATACTTTACATTTGATTTGAACCGTGCGTCACGGACCGCCACTGCCGGCCGCCCACTACATCCACGAACTCTTTTAATTCATGTCTCCTGGAACAAATTGTGCGCCCTATTAATAAAATTCTTCTACAAATACATATCCCAGATTATACTTCCATAGTGAAGCATGTGTTCGACTTAACATTTGTTATGATACTTCTTTATAGTGCAATATTTAGTAATCCTTTTTTTAGTAATTAGTAAAGGCCACATAAAATTCGCCAATTTTATTAAATACTAGCTTTAACTAGCAAATCTGCTCGTGTGGTTGGGTTTATAGGTGTCCTAGCTAGGGAACTGTGTTCTTTTTTAACACGGGGAAATCCATTTACAGATATCTCAGAGCTTGCTCGGAATTATGTCGGACTCGTCGATCCAAACAACAGAATACAGGACTTTGTGTATTCAGTGGTCTACACCGTCCTACCGTTTAAAAGCTGCGGTATTCCGCTCTCACTTTTTATCCGTACGCATTATACATGCAAGAGCAGCTCCACCAGGAGACCGCCGTTGTAAAGACGCTATCGTAGTCTGAGGATAAGTTAATAAGCCACTGTCGGGGGGAGGTGTATGGTTCGTTTTCTCTCCCTCTGTCGCGTCTTTCGCGGACATGATGTTCATAAAATGAGGCAGTGGAGTCCTACTAACCTCGCCTAACACATTGAATTGAACGAAAGAAATGCGTTAGACAAAATTACGAGACATTTATTTTTAAAAAAACAAACAATTATTAACCTGTATTTTCACATTGCATTCACATAGCCGGTCAGAAAACGATGTTCTTCCAGCTATGGTATTTCTTATTTTAACTATAATAATTATTGATACAACTACATAGTTAAAGAGAATTAAAATATCGATAATAGTATCTTCCCTATTAAAGATTATCCCTACATGTATTTGACCGATAAGTGTACGTAAAATGAACAAGTGTTGAAAATATTTTTGAGTCAGTGTGTTGTATTTCCTATTTTTTTTTATTGGACTGTAAAGTGACTACACTACACCTGATGGTAAGCGAAGTGCAGTCCCAAAAAATCCTGCGACGACCGATAAATAGTGAGTTTATAGGTGGTCAACAGAATCATCCCGACCTGTATAAATGCTTCTTCACACCCTGAATAAGGAAGAAGTAAATCGAAGGGATTGCGTCAGGACAAGCAGTTGACCGTTGCAAGCACAGGGATCTAAGGATGTACCCGCCCCGACCAACCAAAAACTCATGTCGCAAGCTCGTCGGGAGAACTGGATATACACTGGCAGATCTTGGAACGCGATCCCCACAAGGTGTGTGGGTCGTGTCGTCGTGGTAGCTGCTTTTAACACCATATGTGGTTGCTATCCGGGCGGATATGAATATCCTACCACCAGCATGTAGTATTTACCTCCCTCCCCCTACAAAAGTGTCAGAAAATGTTATTAACAGTAATACGCGCGTTACTCATCCATTGGTCGAATGGTGTAAGCAACAGATCAACAATATTATCTAATGACTAAATAGGTGTATTAATTAGGTATATAATTTGAAACGTAATACGCAGAGATTGGACGTATCGGATAATTGCCTTATTTTTATGAGTAGTTGCGAACATCTAACGTAAACACGTAGACAAATCGATGTTTTGAAAGGCAAATTAATGTAGAGCCCAAGTTGCGTGAGCGACCTGACTCATTCATATTTTATAGGTGGGAGGAGCGGGGAGACTGTGCAGAACTCTCAACTTTTCGAATCCAATTAAAACTTAGACATATTAAATGGTCCCTAATTCCATCACGCTCTATCGGAGTGAATCGCATAGTCATAAAGGTGTATGTCTCCGCGTCCACTCTACCAGCGAGTGCGCGAAAGCCACGCGTAAATCATGATAGCTTATGCAATTAGTATGTAACATGAACAAATTAAAGTTCATATCTAGCGTCGTATCTTTAATGTTCGAGGCCGACCTTAGATGGTAACCGGCCGTTGAAATGCCTGGATTAAGATTATTATTATATCTGTGAACCTTACTGCACCGGCGCTGTGCGGCGGCGGCTTGGCTAGCTGTCCAGATATAGGAGCAATCATGTTAACAGTCACGACTCAGGTATACACTTAAAAAACAGATTATAATATTAATTAACTACGTAGGAGCGTAAAGACGTCATTTTGATAATATAATACGTACGTTGCTTAATGACACTCAAACGATACAATCATTTAACGAGAGACGTCACTGGTAGAGCGTATGCAATGCACCCCCCATTTCATTGTATGGACACTTCCACCTCGCACCACGGATAATGTTGTAGATCACGTAATAAGTATACAAGTAATCGCCTTATTGGCCTTGTGGTACAAAGTGTGCGCGTTGCACAAAAAGTTGCGCTAGATATCGGCACGCGATGCACATACGTCATCTGTAATATTATTTACTCGTCTGTAACTTGCACCTTCAATATGAAATATGGGGTATAAACAACATAATATGTGTAAACAAATATAAACAACTACTCTGGGTTTGCATTACTCAAATGCAAATCTGACGTCCGGAATTGGAACCGTAATAAAAAACAAACGTACTGTAATTGCACAAGAAAGATTTAATCACCAAACCGTACAAAAATCCCCGAGTGTTTCACTCGTATGGAGCTTTAGTGTTAATTGTCTCAATGCATTAAATATCATATTCTTTAATTAAAACTCGCCTCAATTTAGGTATAAAATGCAGTCGTAGAGTAAGTATAATAGACAACCTTCATTGCAATAAAATCATTGTGTAGTGTGTACACATTTGTATGAAATTGTATCGTGAACTCTGGCAAACGGTACGCGGCGCCGCGCCGAGCGTTTGTAACTACTTGTAAATATTGTGAGGCGCTACATAATAATATTGTCTATGTTTAACATAATTCACGAGCAATAATAAAACCTCTAGTGAGAGTATTATGTAACACGCGCGAATCCAGAATGAATTCGCGCAGATCGGCTCGCATGATGTATTGAACGTCTTTACTGCCGGTTAAATTAAAAGCCATCTGTTATTACTAAGATATTGTTCAGATACTTTAACTGTGCCGTGTTGAATGTTATGGAATTTTTGTATAGTCTGAATCATTTTGTAGCTATTTTGGTAATTAACTTAAATGCGTGCATTAAGTTTCGTGTTCGTTACGCAAATTTTACAATTGCAAATTAAAATAATCACTTTCCGAAAATTATGTGAATGTGTAACCTCTTACATTAATATTATAATTAGGTAAATCTCATTCTAAACCGTTCAGGTATACCAGCCGCAAACTGTTTACAGACATCCACGGATGAGGTGGTACTTAGCGTAGTCTTTATTTTCTGTACTTTTATTTAAGTAGTTTGTAGTTTTGTCAAACTTAATTGAACTTCTTATATTTACGCGAATATTACTCATTGAAATAAAACGGATTAATCCACCCCGTGACCACGAAGGCTGAAGAGCTTTCGAAACGTCGGAATCAAAATTTATATAAAACCGCAATAAAATCCGTTTAAATTAGTTTTATTTCAATTAAGAATATCTGTAGTATTAAGATTGTCGGTAGTGGTAGTAGTACTATACTGTGTGGTGTGACGACAGGGTGCTGGGTCCGACCGCGGTGCTACAGCTGGCGGAGCGCGAGGAGCCGCCGCCCGCCAACGCGCGCCCGCTCTACTCGCTGGCGATGCGCGGCGCGGTCATATGCTTCTCCGGCTTCAGGAAGAAGGATGAACTTGTTAGTATATACTATCGTTTAGCCTGCAATCAGATGAACTGCATTCAGACACACACACACAGTGATAGTGTGTGACAGTTCACACAGTGTTCGCTAGCCTAGGAGCCCAGCAACTTCAAAGTAAAGTATTATTCCTATGCATGTAGAAGCTACTACCACCACGTTATCGCTGAACTCATTGTGTAATGTGTGCACACAACGAACCGATGAATATATTAACGGAACACATGCACTCCGTCTGATAATAGCCCTAAACTAAAAGTGTGAACTGAAAGTAGAATACACGAATAGATAACCTGAAGAGGTAACAAAGTTGAACAGCATAAGATGAAAATGCTTTCATATATGTATAAAATACATAATAATACGATCGGATTACATTTTTGTGATCGATGCCATTTATACTAGAGAGAAGTACGTTAAGTCGTTTGCATCTTCTAGTTTTCTGCAACAACGTTGGTAACAATATTATTGTAACCAATCAGCTATTGTGATTTAAATGCATCGGATTGTTTAGAACTGTAGAACTGAGTTGTAGGTATGTGGTGTAAACGCATGTTCGAGACGTACTCAAAGCCTTAAAATGTCAACTACTTTTGCAATATCCTTAATATCTATTATATAAAAATAAGTCGGGTTTTCCTTCCTGACGATATAACTCCAGAACGCACGAACCGATTTCCACGGTTTTGCATTCGTTGGAAAGGTCTCGGGCTCCGTGAGGTTTATAGCAACGAAAATCTAGGAAAAATTTCAATAGAAAAGCGGGAAAATAGGGATAATCATTTTTTAAATACAGCGCCATCTCTGATACATAGCATGTACTACAAACCAATATTTTAAGTAGATGGCGTCGGTGCGTGACACATTGCTGACAGATGGCGCCACTGTTAGGCTACTTTTATCCCGGAAAATACAGATCACGCGGGCGGAGCCGCGCGGGACAGCTAGTATGTAATAAAGACAGCGTAGAGACTGTGTAATAAAAACCATTCGAATGTTATTACCTGAAGCGACGCGGAATATGCAAATGTGTATTTAATTAATTTGCAGACGTACCTGATAACGTTGATACACTACATGGGCGGTTCGATCCGCAAGGACATGTCGAGCAAGGTGACGCACCTGATCGCGGCGGCCGCCACCGGCGACAAGTACCGGTACGCGTCCGGGTTCGGGCTGCCGGTGCTGGCGCGCTCGTGGGTGGACGCGTGCTGGACGCGCCGCGACGACCCCGCCTGTCGCGCCACAGACGACACGCTCATTGTTAGTAAACAACACGCTCACACTCGCAACACGCTTCCTACCACCGTTACATCAAACACACACACACACACACACACATATAAAGCAGTCACACATACTCACTTGCGGAAGTCTGTGTTTTGAATGCAAAATGTGTTGCTATTAATTTTTTTCATTTTTTTTTTTATAGCATAGGCCGACAAACGAGCAAGTGGGTCACCTGATGGTAAGTGATCTCCACCGCTCATGTGCGCCAACCACCAGAAGAATCATGGGCGCGTTGCTGACCTCAAAGGAAAGGGATAATTAGGGATTACTACTTTACGTCGGTTTTCTGTGAGACAGTGGTAACGACCCGGTCGAGCCTGCCCATTCATGCTGTAGACAAAACTGTCTACAGCGTGGCTCTACCACTCAACATGCCTCGGCGCTCGCTACACGCTTCCTATCACCGTTACATCAAACACACATACACACACATAACGCAGCCACACATACTCACTTGCGGAAGTCTGTGTTTTGAATGCAAAATGCGTTGCTATTAACTTTTTTCATCCACAAAATTGTAACTGGCTGTTTGGTTTTTGTTGGCGCAGTCTAATTTGTACATTATTTACACGGAGGTTGACGATTCGATGTTCGCAACGCTTGTGACGTTTGAAGGTCCTTGTGCAGTTATGACATCATGCTAATGTTTATTCAGTGGTCATGCAGAATCTGATATTTTTTTTTAAGACGCAGATTTATCAAATTTTTTATGATGTTACACTGACACTGTAATTGTTTGCGCACTGCAAGGAACATACAGTTTTGGGTTAACAGTGCAATGGTTAATAATTATAATATAAACTTGGTGTACCGGTTTCATAATTGTATTAACTTTAATCTATTAATAAATTGGTCGCGCTGCATATTTGATATCGCATTCACTAATAAAGTGCAATTGACACAGAAAGTAGGAAAGAAAGTCGCAAAAAAATAAATAACAAGTAGGGCATCTCTACTCCCTTTTTAGGGTACCCTTACCTTAGGGTACCCTTTGGGAACAGAATGGAACTCTATTTAACCAATGCTACGCCTTCTGTCTGTCCGGCTGAAAAAAAATGTATTATTGTGGCGGATATGTAAAAAAAACATATATTAAGAAATTAAGGGAGTGGGTACGGGAAGTGCCGATGCGCGATCCCGACTCGCACTTGACCGATATTTATTTATTTAAACTTTATATACACAACACAACATGTATAAAAGCGGACTTAATGCCAAAGGAATTCTCTACCAGTCTACCCTTGGATGATGCAGAAACGAGATAATGTGGGTGTGGGTATTTTGTTTACATTTATAACAGTTGAGATGTACTATTGTGATTACAGAAGGAGCACAAGCTGAAAGTGTTCGCGGGCGCGCGCGTCTGTTTCGTGGGCTTCCCCGAGGATGAGACGCAGCATATGGCGGAGGTGCTCGCCAGCAACGGCGGCGCCACCTGTCCGCTCGACGACGCGGACTGCACGCACGTCGTAAGTAGACACACACACACACACACACACACACACGTACCTCGTACGCTCATTTACTATAACATACGCTCATTTTCATAACCGTATAGTCTAAGATCCCGCGGAACATTGACCTTCACCCATCTGTTTACCGGATGAAAATAATATTTTAGGGTATAAAAGGTGTTGCTGAACACATACCATATTTTGACCATATTTTTTTAGGCAACCCTATTGGTATGTGTTCAGCAACACATTTTATACCCTATAATGTTATTTTGATCCGGTAAACAGATGGGTGAAGGTCAATGTTCCCCGGGATCTTGTACTAGTACGATATTATTTTACACGGATAAAAAATTACAAATGTAAATTGTAAACATTTACAAAACGGATTGTAAAATGAGGCATCAATTTACATTTTAAATATTAGTATGAGGAACAGTGGGGCCGTATTGGGATCGTTTGCCATCTCCTACATCATAAGGTCGCTGTTGCGGTTGTGCATCTTCTATCATTTGAAAATTATCTTTATCATACCTTAGATTAAAAAAACTCGTAAATTACTTCTGAACAGATAAAAATAAATTATTTAATTTGATTTGATTTTGGGTAAAGTAACTGAATTTTTGCAAATCTAGTAAAGAAAATCCAACATCGCGAGCCATTGCATCGACACGCCCGTGTACACTCTCCTTCCTCACACCGCCTTATAGCGTTGATTAATAACACGATTGCCTTATTCAGTGCAGCCTCATTACCGGTGCTAAACCTCATTCGTAATGTGTACGAAGTAGGCACATGATTTTTAATTTAGACGCGTACCGACGCTGACAGTTAGACAGCGGTCCGTCGGCACACCTACCTGTACTAATATTGCTAGAGTCATGTACAAGTTCCGTACGTTAGATCATTTACCTGTGCATAACTCACGTAGTTGTTTATTTATATACTACTTGCTACATTATGCATATTAGTGATTAATTTTAGTACTATGAAGTCAGCATGCAAATAGTTAGTACCCTTGGGAACTTAACATACATAGATCACACTTGGTTGCTACATTGTAGATATTGTAAACTAGCGGTTTTTAGATGGTTATTATAATGATAATGTATTGTATATGTCCCGCTAACGGCGTACAGTTTTCAATGTCAGTCGTATTACCTATGCAGGCACATAGTTTCAACTCCTACACCCAGTTGCAAAACTTTAATTTCTTCCGCATTAATATTAAAACGAAGAAGCGGCGCGGCAATAGTATAGCGGGGAATTGAACTGACTACCTGAGTTGTTTGTCTCGATAGAGGTATTCTATCCAACCTCCCAAGACACACTATGACTCTTCCATGACTTTAATTAACAATAATCGATTTAACAGTGAAGGAAATGATAATTATTTCGAATTTAACATATAGGAAGTCTACCAACCCACCCTATAGTAGACTGAAGGCCTAAGGCATCTCCTCTTGAATGAGGGCGTGCCAAACAGTGGAATCAATTATAAGAAACGTTTTACTAGAAAATGTTTAATAAGTCGTACAACGTCGCCTTCATTGCGTCTGGTGCGTTACTAGTTCAAACAATCATTATCAGTAGGCCTGCAAGCGCGAGCGTCGAGCCGCTCAATGTCACAATTGATTTCATAACCATACAACAGATATTATGCTAATGTCTTATTCACATTCACGTAAATACACGACACACCATGGGTTGTGTTGTGTAACTCAGTATATATTTTAAACATTGTTTAATTTCCTGCATATCCATGGTTGTTTGTATCACTTTAATTTAGTAAAGGGTCGTATAGATATTTCAGATCACTTTGCACGTCTTGCTATGTGTGCTTGAGTTTATAAATATTTACTTTCATTCATTCATTTAAGTCAACAGTGTCGTACACGTAGTTATTGTCTCTAAACAAACACGTTACCCGTACATAGCAAGATGTTCATGATTGAGTTGAAATATCTACAATTTAATACAGCGGAAGGGTCGCCGAAGCACTTGCACCGCACCCCCGCCAGTCCCGCCGCACGACGTAAAGTCAACCCATTGTTTGCTTATTTGTTTGTAGAACCACACCCTTGCCACTCAAACCATGTGTGCGTTCGCTCGATGTAAACACTACACGGTGTATGTTGTTACGGCCACGCCTAATTAGGGTCTAGGGTCAGTGCAGACGAAAGGAGTGGCCACAACGAGGCAACTCAATAGCATTTGAAGCTTAATGTTGTGTCCTCACGGCTGGTATTAGTATAACGAAAATAACTAAGCGCAGCTTTGAGTCTCTGAATGTTTTGTAATATAAAACATAATATGTTTAAAGATATAAGATTCAGTTTCAGTTATAATAGAGTTCAGTATCTTCGCAGCCAGTCCGTTCGTTTTCGCTGACTCTTACCGTCACGCTAGTGTTTATACTCATAGTGTCATTGTGTTGGGTAAACATCACATATTTTGTTAACAACTCTTCTGAGCCACTGTCACAAACTATTGCAATAAAGATGTACATAACATTTGTACCAATAAAAACCATCTTGCTTTCTTTTTCTATACGTTCTCATACGTATTAAATAAAGCTGACTGTTGAACGTTATGAAAAATAGAAACAATCAAGTATACTTACTAGGTAACGCTTCTCTGTATTTAACTGCCTCTATCACGATAATTTATGTATAGTTGTGCATGTTTGTACTGGAATGGCTTCATTACATCATTGCGTGGTGTGTTTCACACATGTTTCAGGTAATGGCCAATGGGGAGACTTTCGGTCGTTCGCTTATCCTCTCGCCCCACCTGAATTCGTCCAGTTCCTCTGCGAAGCCCTCTCGGTCGACTCCAAACCGATCCCAGTCCACTCCCAAGACCTCTCTGTACCGCAGACTGTCGGCGCGGCTGTCGGGTCGCCGCACGAGTCCCACCAAACAGCCTGCACACAGCAGCGAAGAATCTCACCACGACAGAGACTCACGGCTGCAACAGGCTCTCAATAGTATTAGAGAAAAACAATTCACGCCCAAAGACCAAACAGACGGATTCAGTATTAACTATTTAGGAAAATCATTCACTGACGATTTATACTCTTATGACGAGAATAAAAGTCATTCACATGTTGACCATGTTGAATTGCGGAAGTACAAAGCGTGCGACAAAGAAAATAAAGATATACCTCAACACTTGCACAACTCGCTGCGGAACAACGTCAAAGATAAAAGAGAAGTATTTAGGAACAAATCGATGAACGTGTTTAATTTAGTAGACTGTCTTACGGAGGCAGGATCTCTACATTCGTCTCTTACTAAGAGTTTATGTGATCTAGATGCTAAAGATGATGCTGGATTTCTCTTACCTAATTCGAAAGGAAATACAGAATTGCGGCAATCGACTACTACAATTTCTTCTGGAAAAAAGAGGAGTCGAAATTCCACTGATTCTAATTTCCAAGTGAGCACAATAGACGTTAACCTATCACCTGATAAATGCGAAGACAGTAATTGGAAGTCTATTAAAAGACTTAAGATTAAGGATTCTTTTAAGTTTAAAACAAAGCCTACGATATTTAAAAAAACAAAAAAAGAGTCGGTATCGAAACCTACGGGCGACATTGTGGTGGAGCCCGTCAGTCCAGACAGCGTGAAGCCCACCGACCCCGCGGGAGAGTTCGTGGCTTCTACATCCTCACCTATCAGAGAGGATGATAACGCTTCAATTTGCTCAATGAACACAAGTAAACAATCGGGATTTTTTGACATATCTTTTGCTTCATTACGAAGTTCTAAAACTGTTAAATCAGCGTCAAAGCTGCGCAGAAGCGTCAAATCGTTTACGGCCTCTTTCCGAAGTGAAAGGAAAAAGAAATACGAACAGCGAGCGGAACGTAACACAGTAGAAGTGGACGCGAGACATCTACCTTCTAACCTTAAGAACGTATCGACGCCAAAAAGAGACCTCGACGAGATGAAATTAGACATATCCCCGGTTCAAGTGGATACGGTAGATAGTACAGAAATAAGCACTCCAGTAAGACATACAGAGGCGGACGAGCTAGATGATTCTACAATATTTAAGACCCCTCAACCGATATGGCCTCGGAGCCATCGACACTCGATCTGCGGAGGCATCGAGCTGCAAGCTTGCACGTCGTCGGGCCCGCCGACGCCCCCGCTCCGCTCGCCGCTGTCCCTGCCCGTCCCCCCCGCGCCCCCCGCGCCCCCCGCCCCTCCCGCTCCTCCCGCTCCTCGGTCCGGCCGCGAGCTGACGCAGCTCGCCTCGACGCCCCCCATCCGCGACGCCCGCGCCATATCGCAATGCCATGGAATCTTGCTGCCGGTACTAACACCATTTTATTCAATACTAATTAGTTTAGCCTGTCACATGCCATTAAAAGTTAGCAATCTATGTCAGTTTCGTTCGAATCGAGGTCTCCCTCATCTCGAATCGCTCTCGGCCGACTCGCATGTTTCGTACGAATACTATGCCTAACTGTCTACACTCTTATAAAGTATTGTATGTAGGGCGCTTGGCATCTCGTAGGATGAGCACAGGGAGACATGTCAGGAACCACGTATGCCGGCCGACAGCTCCCACGGGGTGGTGGGTTTTATCATATACAAAAGCCGTGCACTCTGCTTCCAGTATAAATTTGTACCGTATGCGCGCAGGTCGTTGACGAACACAACACGATGGCGGCGCCTGAGTGTTCGGCACGCGTGCACATCGTGAAGGCCGAATGGTTCTGGGCATCCGTTCAGAACGAAGAGGCGCAGGACGAAAGGGACTACTTATTTCAAGACGTGAGTAATAATCTTAAACATAATAATTTTAAGTAATTTTTTTTTATCCGGGCATGGCAAAGTGGCTGCATGACACCTGATGGCAAGTGCAGTACAGTCCAAAAAACCAGCGACCACCAAAACACAATGAGTTTATCAGTGGTCACCGTAATCATGCCGGCCTATATAAATTCTTTTTCACACTCGAAAGAGGGAAGAAGCAAATCGAGGGGCCTACGACAGGACATGCGGATGACCGATGCAGGCACAGTGATACAAGAATGTTCCCTATACACGCCTTCATGGTCCAGCCCCTATGGAGAACCGGATATACACTGGCTGATCCTAAAATGTGTGTATCACTATGACAGGTTTTAACAGCATGTGTACAGTGGTCGCTATCCGGGCGGATATAAATGTCCTATCACCAGGAAATTTAATGAATATTAAACGATTGTCTTCGCACAGTATTTGGACGAAGTGTCGCGGCGGTCGTCGGTGGGCGGCGCGGCGGGCGCGGGCGTGACGACGAGCGACGAGGCGAGCGCGGGCGCGGGCGCGGGGAGCGGCGCGGGGGCGGGCACGGCGGGCGGCACGCCGGCGCACCTGCAGCGACTGCGCAAGCGCAAACTGCGCGGCGGCGAGTCCGCACTGCACAAGCGCCGCTCCTCCGTCGGCGACGCCGTGCTGCTCAATCTGTCCAGCAACCTGCTCGACTGCACGCCCTCGCCAGACGGGAAACAGCTGCTCGAAGGTATTGTATTACGAACACGAGCCCATCTTAAAACAATCATTATGGCTTTAATTAATACGGCTATGTTTCTTTTTTATAGATACTGAAGTTCCTGACAATGTGGTCAGAAAGTTGATGTCGCCGCGGCAGCAAGTTTTTATGGAACTGTTACAGACGGAATCCAACTACGTTGGAATTTTACACACGATAGTCACGGTGAGCACATCTGATGTCGCTTTCAAACAATTGTCGTTACGTACATTATAATAATTAAAATGTATATTTATATTTTAGTTGTTCAAACAACCCCTAGAAGTGATGGCTGAGGAGGTTGAGGACAGCAGTAATGTAAAAAATCAAGCGTTGCTCAATAACACTGAACTTAAAATTATATTCGGAAATTTACCGCCTATTTATGAATTGCATCAGTGAGTATGAATATTGCTTTTATTTGGCGTATAGTTTATCGTCGAGGAAGATCAGGTGTTATACAATGTGATTGTTTTACAGACGAATGCTGGAGGACCTGCGACATACGCAGATGCACTGGAGCGAGGAGATGAGCATCGGCAGGCTTGTGCTCAAATACACACCCGATATGGTGAAGGCGTACCCGCCCTTCGTTAACTTTTTCGAGAACACCAAGGAGATGTTGCAACAATGTGATCGTGAGAACCCAAGGTGATTATAGAACAACATTGTAAATATGAACTGTATGTGCCATATCGAAAGGAAATCTATATTTTTAAGTGTCGATATCGATAATATATCGATGTATCAACATATTATGTAGACAAAAGTTACTATAGTGTTATTCAATCTACAATTATTTTTTTGTCAGACACTCAAATAAATTAACTTTTAATTTCAGATTTCATGCATTCCTGAAAATCTGCCAGACCAAGCCAGAGTGTGGTAGACAGAGCTTACAGGAACTCTTAATAAGACCAGTGCAACGATTACCCAGCATAAGTTTATTACTAGATGGTTAGTAAAATGACTTGAATATATTTGACTCGGTTATCCCAAATCTATTATCGAAAGAATTTTATTAAACGTTAATAATAAATAACCACCACTTGATTAATCACTTAGACACTTATAACGAGGTATATTTATTTATATATCGTCGATGGAACACTTAATTGAGCAAATGTCGCAGATATACTAAAACATACGCACAAAAACAACCCGGACCACGCGGCGCTGGTGAGGGCGCTGGCGGGGCTGCGCGAGGTGATGTCGCACATCAACGAGGACAAACGCAAGACCGAGGGACAACTGCAGATGTTCGACATCTACAACGACATCGACCAGTGTCCGGTAATATTACTATACCCATATTTTATTTTTGAAGTGATAACTTCTTATGGGAGGGTGAACCGAAACGTTCCGTAACGCGAGCGGCGGCGAGCGGTAGGTTCCAGAATATTCGAGAACCTTCCGTGAGACGTCACGCGGGCCAGTTGACCAGCCAGCGCTAGCCGACTTCCCTGGAACTTCGATAATTTTTGAAGTCCCAGGTGGCGTCACACAGTGACCAGTCGGATTGGACCGGACTTTGACCGGACTTTCACAGGACTTTGACCGGACTGTGTTCGTTTTTTTTTATGGCGAATAGACATGTTACCGTAATTTTGTTTTTGATATATTGATAATAAAATGACGATATTTTACTTATTTTATAATTTGGAAAAAAGTACCAGGTTCGCATAAACGCGAAGAGAGTAGAATGTCCATTTTTCATGGCGAGTAGCCGTAATTAATAAACAAATGACGATTTGGACAAAGAAAAACTTTTTAGGTTTTTTCTTATTTGGAACATGTTGCCGTAAAAAGTACCAGGCTCGCATAAACGCGAAGAGAGTAGAATGTACTTTTATCATGTCGAGTGGACATGTTGCCGTAATTTTGTATTCTCGCATGTTTGGTAAGTTTTCACTTCTGTCGGCACTCCCGGTGTGCAACCCGTAATTTTTGAAGTGATAACTTCTTATGGGAGGGTGAACCGAAACGTTCCGTAACGCGAGCGCTCCATCGACCAGCCAGCGTTAGCTGACCTCCCTGGAACATCGGTTATTTCGAAGTCCCAGATGGCGTCACACAGTGACCAGTCAGCTTGGACCGGACTTTGACCGGACTTCAACCGGACTTTGACCGGACTTCAACCGGACTCTGACCGGACTTTAACCGGACTTTGACCGGGCTATGACCGGGGTTTGACCGGACTTTGACAGGTCTTTGGCCGGACTTCAACCGGACTCTGACCGGACTTTAACCGGACTTTGACCGGTATTTGACCGGACTTCGACCGGTATTTGACCGGACTTCAACCGGACTTTGACAGGACTTTGATAGGGTTTTGACCGGATTATGACAAACTCCGACAGGACTTTAACCAGACTTTAACCGGACTTCGACCGGACTTTGACCGGGCTTTGACCGGTATTTGACCAGACTTCGACCGGGCTTTAACCGGACTTCAATGGGACTTTGACCGGATTTTGACAAGACTGACATTACTTTGACTGGACTTTAACCGGATTTTGTCAGGACTTTGAGCGGTATTTGACCGGACTTTGACCGGACTTTGACCGGACTTTGACCGGATTTTGACAGGATTTTGACCGGTATTTGACCGGACTTTAACCGGACTTCGACCGGACTTTGATAGGGCTTTGACCGGATTTTGACAAAGTTTGACAGGACTTTGACCGGATTTTGACAAGTTTTTGACCGGTAATTGACCGGATTTCGACTGGACTGTAACTGGACTTCGACCAGACTTTGACCGGGTTTTGACCGGATTTTGACAAGACTTTGACCGGTATTTGACCGGACTTCGACCGGACTTTAACCGGACTTCGACCGGACTTTAATGGGACTTTGACCGGATTTTGACAAGACTGACATTACTTTGACTGGACTTTAACCGGATTTTGGCAGGACTTTGACCGGTATTTGACCGGACTTTGACCGGACTTTGACCAGACTTTGACCGGATTTTGACAGGATTTTGACCGGTATTTGACCAGACTTTAACCGGACTTCGACCGGACTTTGATAGGGCTTTGACCGGATTTTGACAACCTTTGACAGGACTTTGACCGGATTTTGACAGGTTTTTGACCGGTATTTGACCCGATTTCGACTGGACTGTAACCGGACTTCGACCGGACTTTGACCGTGCTTTGACCGGATTTTGAATAGACTGACATTACTTTGACTGGACTTTAACCGGATTTTAGCAGGACTTTGACCGGTATTTGACCGGACTTTGACCGGACTTTGACCGGACTTTGACCAGACTTTGACCGGATTTTGACAGTATTTTGACCGGTATTTGACCGGACTTTAACCGGACTTCGATCGGACTTTGATAGGGCTTTGACCGGTATTTGACCAGACTTCGACCGGGCTTTAACCGGACTTTAATGGGACTTTGACCGGATTTTGACAAGACTGACATTACTTTGACTGGACTTTAACCGGATTTTGTCAGGACTTTGAGCGGTATTTGACCGGACTTTGACCGGACTTTGACCGGATTTTGACAGGATTTTGACCAGTATTTGACCGGACTTTAACCGGACTTCGACCGGACTTTGATAGGGCTTTGACCGGATTTTGACAAAGTTTGACAGGACTTTGACCGGATTTTGACAAGTTTTTGACCGGTAATTGACCGGATTTCGACTGGACTGTAACTGGACTTCGACCGGACTTTGACCGGGTTTTGACCGGACTTCGACCGGACTTTGACCGGGTTTTGACCGGATTTTGACAAGACTTTGACCGGTATTTGACCGGACTTCGACCGGACTTTAACCGGACTTCGACCGGACTTTAATGGGACTTTGACCGGATTTTGACAAGACTGACATTACTGTGACTGGACTTTAACCGGATTTTGGCAGGACTTTGACCGGTATTTGACCGGACTTTGACCGGACTTTGACCAGACTTTGACCGGATTTTGACAGGATTTTGACAGGATTTTGACAGGATTTTGACCGGTATTTGACCAGACTTTAACCGGACTTCGACCGGACTTTGATAGGGCTTTGACCGGATTTTGACAACCTTTGACAGGACTTTGACCGGATTTTGACAGGTTTTTGACCGGTATTTGACCGGATTTCGACTGGACTGTAACCGGACTTCGACCGGACTTTGACCGTGCTTTGACCGGATTTTGAATAGACTGACATTACTTTGACTGGACTTTAACCGGATTTTAGCAGGACTTTGACCGGTATTTGACCGGACTTTGACCGGACTTTGACCAGACTTTGACCGGATTTTGACAGGATTTTGACCGGTATTTGACCGGACTTTAACCGGACTTCGACCGGACTTTGATAGGGCTTTGACCGGATTTTGACAAAGTTTGACAGGACTTTGACCGGATTTTGACAGGTTTTAGACCGGTATTTGACCGGATTTCGACTGGACTTTAACCGGACTTCGACCGGACTTTGAGAGGACTTTGACCGGATTTTGACAAGACTGACATTACTTTGACTGGACTTTAACCGGATTTAGGCAGGACTGACCAGTATTTGACCGGATTTCGACTGGACTTTAACCGGACTTTGACCGGGCTTTGACCGGATTTTGATAAGACTGCCATTACTTTGACTGGACTTTAACCGGATTTTGGCAGGACTTTGACCGGTATTTGACCGGACTTTGACCGGACTTTGACTGAACTTTGACAGGACTTTGACCGGTATTTGAACGGACTTTAACCGTACTTTGACAGGACTTCGACGGGACTTTGACCGGACTTCGACCGGACTTTGACAGGACTTTGATAGGGCTTTGACCGGATTATGACAAACTTCGACAGGATTATAACCAGGCTTTAACCGGACTTCGACCGGACTTTGACCGGGCTTTGACCGGATTTTGACAAGACCTTGACTGGGCTTTAACCGGATTTTGGCAGGACTTTGACCGGTATTTGACCGGACTTCGACCGGACTTTAACCGGACTTTGATAGGGCTTTGACCGGATTTTGACAAACTTTGACAGGACTTCGACCGGACTTTGATAGGGCTTTGACCGGATTTTGACAAACTTTAACCGGACTTCGACCGGACTTTAACCGGACTTCGACCGGACTTTAATGGGACTTTGACCGGATTTTGACAAGACTGACATTACTTTGACTGGACTTTAACCGGATTTTGTCAGGACTTTGACCGGTATTTGACCGGACTCTGACCGGACTTTGACCGGATTTTGACAGGATTTTGACCGGTATTTGACCGGACTTTAACCGGACTTTGATAGGGCTTTGACCGGATTTTGACAAAGTTTGACAGGACTTTGACCGGATTTTGACAAGTTTTTGACCGGTAATTGACCGGATTTCGACTGGACTGTAACCGGACTTCGACCGGACTTTGACCGGGCTTTGACCGGATTTTGACAAGACTTTGACCGGACTTTGACAGAAGTTTGACAGGGCTTTGACATGACTTTGACCGGACTTCGTAACGTAACGCGTTACGGCGCCACTCTGGCTTCCCTTTCTCTCACGCATACGGCAGTAGTAGGCAGGCTCCTCCGCTCTCACTTTAACCCACATTAGTTTTATGTTATCACTTCTGTCGAGCGTCCCGAGACGCACACTTTGTTTTTTTTTTTGTTTTTTTTAACTAGCCTTGTGTTTTATACGTCCCACTGTTGGGCACAGGCCTCCTCGACTGAATAAGAGGGATTAGGCCTTAGTCCACCACGCTGGCCTAATGCGGGTTGGCAGACCTCACATACCTTTGAAAAATCTTATCGAGTTCTCAGGTATTCAAGTTTCCTCACGATGTTTCCTTCACCGTTAAAGCAAGCGATAATTAACAATTAATATACACGTAACTTAGAAAAGTCAATGGTGTATGCTCATGGGGCTGGTTTCGAACCTGCGACTTTCGTCTCGACAGTCCATACCACTCCCTGCTGAGCTATACCCATATACCATTACCCATTAGAGGTAGGCAGCGGCTTGGCCGTGACCCTGGCATTGCCGATGTCCATGAGCGGCGGTAACCGCTTGCCATCAGGCGGGCTGCTTACTCATCTGTCTATTTAGGCAATAAAAAAATAGACTGTGGTTACATTGTAACGAGATTACTGCCGTACTCAGAGACGTCAATTGAGATGTTAATTTAAAAATTTATTAGCTATTTTAACAGTTATTGTTATATGTGTCAGTATATAAAGTTTCGTCGATATGTGCAGGCCCACCTTGTTTCATCGCATCGATCGTTCGTGTCGCGCTGCGAAGTGGTAGAACTATCCAAAGAACTTTCCGGCAGAGGAGACCATTTAGTTCTGTTTCTTTTCACTGACACTATGGAAGTTTGCAAGAAGAGGTCCAAAGTAAGTTGCGCTATCAAGAATATCTAGCTCTGAGTTTATCAAGTGCATCTAGTCTTAAGCGGAACCACGCTATTTCATAAAGTTACTGTTAGTCTCCATTTATGTCGTAGGTGTCTCTACTTAGTTTTACGAAAACATCGACTTTATTAAGAACATCTAGTGGTGTCTCCACTTACTTTTGCAAAAACGCCGAGTTTCTTAAGAAACTCTCTTTCCTCATTAATTTCTTTTTGAATCTATCATCAAGATTTTGACGCTATCTTTAATTTTCAGGCTTTTAACAGTAAGAGCCCCACGAACGGCACTGGAACAATGCGAATAGGGTCCAGCAAACCGTACCGACATATATCACTAATGCCATTGAGTACGGTCAAGCGAGTCGTCGATATTAGAGAAGCTGAAGGTGAGCGTACCGACTAATGGATATTTGTTTTATTTGATATTACTACTTTAATTCAATCGATTAAAAAATAATTGAGAATCTATGAAATGTGCACGATGTCAGACATTTTTTATTTAAATTATTTTAGTTGGCTCTAGAAAGTGACATTGACGTTCCATCGACCGAAAGAATGGTCGATATTTAATATTTAGAAATTTATACTTATCGATACTCAGGGCCGACACTACCAGCATTAATCGTGACTGTTGTATCTTTATAACGGACTTTGCAGATTGCCACAACGTGTTCGCACTGATGTGCCGCAATAATCAGGAGCTCAAAGAAAAACTATTCTCGTTCATGATCACAGACGAAACAGTCGATAAGTCGCACTTCCTGCGACAGCTCTGTCGACAAATGGCCAACACTGTGTGCAAAGCGGATGCAGTAAGTTCTTATATTTTTGATACATTATTAATTTATGTAAGATAAATTTATCACACAAAATCCGATGAAGGGAACTTAGTTATCGTTGGCGTTTATATGGTTAAAATATAAATCGATCAATGTATGAACTAGAGGTAGAAGGATAGATCTAATAGAGATCTCTAGTATTATAAAAAATGTATTTTTTTTCTATTATTTTGGTGAAATATCCAATGAAATTGTATGTGTTAGGAATTGTGCAATTCAGAGTATCGAAGTGATTTATATTTAACCCTGTACTCGTTCCAATGCAGCGCTACCTTGGCAGGGATTTAGTCTACAGTCCACCAAGTTGGTTGAGTCATCTAATGCGGTTTGGTGAATAAATAATTTACTAGTCGCCAATGTAGTGCCAGTTCTTTATGCTCCTATAGACTAGTACTGCATCTTACCAATAATAATTAACTTTAGTATAGAGACTACATAATTAATTAGATACAAGTGTGGTATTTAGTCAGTGCGTCCTAGACGCTCGATCCTTTTCTAAAGTCCCATTTTTATGTCGCTCAAAATAATTTTGTGATATTTGTATGCATTATGTTCGTAGGACAAATTTCTCGCGTGCCTCGAATCGCACCAACTCGACATCGACACGAGCGACCTCGCCCTGAGCACCTTCTCTAAAGTAACTAAATTCGCAGCTAGGACAAGGATAAAGGTAATTTTAACACACTTTTTCACTATATTACAGAATGCGCGTTTAGTTGTCGATGTACAATTTATCGTAATTACTTCGGTGATACAACGAATTTATCGTTGTTTTGATTTAGAAAATATGTGTACATAATGTTTTACTTTTTGAATACAAATATGATCATTTTTCAACTTAATTAAAATTATGAACAACTAAGTTGACAATATTTAAATTTTTGCAATAATTGCTCTATGATGCCCATATTTGTATCTTTGTTTATAGTCTGGATGATAATTATTCAAAATTAGAGCATGACTTAGATATTATAATAACCATAGTTACTGAGCTTAGCTTAATTATATATGAATAATCATGTGTAACAATAATATTTCAGAATTCGATAATACAATTGCAATGTTTCTGAACTTTAAACTTTGCCACGAACATATTTATGTAACTAAGGCATGAAAACATACTCTATAATGTCTGCATTCAAATCAACATGTGTCAATCAATAATAATATCGGTCATCAGTGGCTACACATATACATACGTCTATGGGAGGATATTTTATTAATTGTGTCTGTAACCAAACAGGCATTTGTTACTCATGTGGGATGGGGTTTACAGTCCAACAGTGTCATTGAGGGTAACTAACGCATTGGACATTAGTGTAGTCGCGTAGAGTGCGTGCGGTACTGAGTAATGGAGTAGTGTGTAGGTGTATAGTGTAGTGTAGTGTAGTGTAGTGTAAGGGTAGTGTGGAGTGTTCAATGCGAGTAGCGGAGCTGGTTGTGTTGTAGCTGGAGGCGCTGGCCGGGCTGGGCGGGTGGCTGCGCGCCGACCCTCGCGCCGGGCTGCTAGACACATGGGTATTGCGCGCTCACTTACTCGCACAGGTCTGACGCGGCTCTGCCACACTCCACTCCTCCAATCCTCTCGCAAACTCCTCCCCTCAAACCACTAATGTTCATCTGGTCTGCTTCCCGTGTAATGTCTTACTCGGCACGCGCGCCGCCCTCTCGCACAGACAGAATCGACGCATTACTAGTATACCGCATAACCTGCTTATAAATTAACGATACGCTAGCGTCATTGTAGTTATGTCGACAAACATCACCGACTACCCACTGACTTGTTCGGCTCATCCATCAGAAGCGAGGGTCAGAGGAG
The DNA here is from genome assembly GCA_949126905.1 of Amorpha juglandis. Lineage (NCBI taxonomy): Eukaryota > Metazoa > Arthropoda > Insecta > Lepidoptera > Sphingidae > Amorpha > Amorpha juglandis. The sequence continues at coordinate 7,725,171 of OX421368.1, forward strand.
TGAAATTCTCACTTAACGCTTCGCTTTGGACTCATTTGTGATTAATCATCATTTGTGAGCGTGCCATACCTGACTATCGTACTCGTGTAACGTGTTCATGCCATTTCACGTTTTCAACCTGTTCCTATTTCATGTTCAAACTGACTGTGGGGTTTTGGTATTCAGCTATACATAAAACTAATTTTTAGTAGATAAACATAACGTTAACAAATATCAACATAAATATAATTTTGTTTTATAATAACTTGTATATATGTAGTATATGTTGATATTCAGAACAAGGCTCCCATACAAGACTAACATGCTATTAATTTGTTTTAAGGTGTGTGGGTCATTTTAAAACTTAATCTAATAAAATCAAATTGTTGTGATTATTTGGTGACCATTTTAAAAGCGACATGACTTTGCAGGTGGGTCGAGCGTTGTCGTTCAATAAGACGCCGTCGAAACTGAAGCGGGCGATGTCTTCTATGATATCCCCGTTCGGCTCCACGTCTAACCTGACGCCCGCCTCACAGTTGGCGCAGATGAGGCTCGCCAGCTGTAACAATATCAACGTGAGTACCGCAATCATAATATTATCTTCTATCTAATTAAATAAAACCATTTTGTGCGCATGGAAAAATTTATCATATAATTTTGAGTTTCAATTAATTATCAAATTTGAATTTAAAATTGGGATGTTGGAAGTTTACATAAAAACCTATATATAACCTTCTTAATGTGAAGCATACGTGTATGAATTGAAAGTGACTCGTTCGTTGTAACACAGACGGTAGGTCGGATCGAGCGGTGCGAGTCCTCTTTTCATTCTTCTTCAGTGTTTTATTTCATTTGGAATTTTTGAATGATAATATAGTTTCGATACACACATCGTCACGGACGAGCAGGCGCTGGGAAGGACTTCGGTACGGTGGGTGACTGTTCGTGGTTGACGGTTGTACAAAAATTGTTGAACACACTCCGATTTCCAAAAACCCTATACATGGTAGGATAAATAAGTCGCTAAACAAGATTAGTGCCAAAATTTAACGATCATTGTAAAAGGTCAAAGTGATCAGTGAGATCACCAAACTGCCAAAACTAGCTCAACACTATTAAACTATCATTGTATTGAATTGAAAAATTAAATTAAATTTTAATCGCCAGTGGCAATATAGTAAAATTAGATTTTCACAAAGAACAAACATCAACTGTAGTTGTAACTGTAGCTCATGTTCGTACATTTAACGGTCAGCCACTTTTTACTTTTTGGTGTTCAGCTTTTTACGATGTTCATCCAATTTGGCTTGTATTTAGTTAAATGACTTCTGTACATGTTACGATGCGTATAGTACAAGATCCCGGGGAACATTAACCTTCACCCATCTGTTTACCGGATCAAAATAACATTTTAGGGTATAAAATGTGTTGCTGAACACATACCAATAGGGCTGCCTAAAAAAAAATATGGTCAATGTTCCGCGGGATCTTAGACCAGTAGTGGTTTTGTTAATGTTGATTCGATGTTGTCGATGAGTGTCAGTCGTCAGCCGCGTGATCGTGTTGTGATGTGGTTTTGTTGTTGCAGGAGATGGGCGCCAGCAGCGGCGGTGGAGAGGGCGGCGCGATGCTGGTGGCGCCGCTGTCGGTGCAGCCCACGCGCAAGGCCACGGCCGGCGCCGCTGCCGCCGCCGCCGCGCTGCGACGCTTCTGACGACGCACTCCGCGCCGCGCATGACCAGACACACGCCCCTAGTGGTAGCTACATGAACTAATGCAGCATTAGTATAGACATTACACACTTGTCAACTCCAGTACAGAGTGCCAGGTGTCACTTGGAATACATAAGGAGAGGATGAATCCACTCGTGCCGGTTTAAATTATTTCATAGTATTATTATTTGTTACGATCGACGGCATATTGAAATCGAATATTAAATGGAATCTGAATCATAATTAATATAATGCAATTAGGTATTGTGATTTTAAACGATGTTCATAGAACTTGAAGACCAGGCCACTGATGTTGTCGTTGTAGAAAGCTGACGTGTTCTTGTGTGTGGTTGCGGGGAGTCTTTAGGTCTTATGAACCCCATATATCGTTTTAACCACAGACCACGGTTAGTATAATAGATAACACAAGTACTACAATCTGTATATATATTACAACCCGCACCATTTTTTACATGTAATCGTCGTGCTCGACTCATATAGTCACGTTGAAGCGTTGCCTAAAAAAATGCGCTATAAGGTAAATTGATAGATAGTAAGTCTTTATTGTAGACACACACAAACAAATAGACATTCAACAGCAGATAAATGTGCCACAAGTGGTAGTCTTATCACTAAAGTCTCTTCCAGGCAACCATAAGTTGGCACACAATGTAGTGTTAAAACGATATCTATTATAATATCAGTGGTCTGTACTCTGTACATTTGAATATACTACCTTAGATATTTTCTGGGCGATTACGGCGCCATCATGCGGGATCAGTGAAATATATCTTTGTGATTATAAAATGAACATTTCACGTGCTGTAACATGTCACAGATTATTATTGATATTATTGAGATTTAGTGTTGAGAACAATGTGTACATATTGTGATATTTTAATTTAATCAACAAATAGGCAACATAGGTTAAAGTAGTCATTAACCATATTCCCGTGTGCTATGTTGTGAGGCGTTCCTATAGTGCGTGCTGTCGACGATACGCGGCGTCGGCGCCCTTGTAAATTCTACCATAATTAGCGTCTGTTTCACATTGTCTGAGTTAACTACCCATCAAATAAAACATAACACCATTAAATACAAAAGTCACGGGCTGGCAACAGCAGCGAGATGTCTACTAGGCATTTTTAAAAGCAGCTGTCTCATACCTCATTTGGTGGTTAAATCTCACTTAAACGTCGTGAAATAGGCCCTAAATTATTGAAAAAAAATGGAACACGCCGACATGTAAATAGTGTGTATCAATATCTTGGCGAGCCATTATAACGACGCGACGCGCTTATGTATATGAAATTCCTTATATCTTCATTTACACGGAGACAGTTTATCGTAAGGCGAAAATTTATCAGAAAATTCGTTTATCGAGGCCGCGTTATACAAGTGGACAGTCCAAATTATATGCCAATAAATCGTAAACCAGAGTTTCTGTTATATTCATGCCTATGTTGTACGACTAACCCTCTTCATGTAAATGTAGCTTCACTCTGTTTGAATAGCGTCTGTTTTTCATGTACAAGTCATGATGACCTCTTGTGCAACACATTATGGTCAGTCGGCGCAATCGCCGCCCTGTTTCCAATAACTGTTTCAGTTGATCGTTTTGTTGTATTATTACGACTAACGCTATTAGTCTTGGTTAAACTACTATTGATGATGAACTTGTTAAAAATATGTAAAAAAAAAAACAATAAAATTGTATTGTAAAATTAAATACATACTCATACATCAAACTCAATATTTTCTTTGACTAACATGCCAAAAACTCGGAATCGTCCTTTTGAGCAATCGCGTATTTAAAGAATATAATTCTTCCTCGTTTTAATTAGTAAAGAATAGAATATAATTGTTAAACAATGCCATGAAATGTGCTAAAGTTGTAATTGGTGGTGTTGTCTCTGTATTTTTGGATATTACGGGCACTTGTTGTTTTGCCATACTATAATGTTATGTCATAGTATTAGAATATTATGCAAGTTTGACGACTGGACTCGTAGTGTGCGCGCCGGTTCTGAACTCGGCGCATCGGACAAGAGGCATAAGGCTACGTATCGGTAATTATATGTGCGCATATTAATACATTGTACAAAGATCTATATTTATAAATATTTTAAGTGATTGATAAAATAAATTTTATTCTCAATCAGTGGCTTTTTAGTATTTCCTACTGAACTTGTGTAATAAAAGGTAAATGGGAAGTCCAAATGTAATGTTTAACTGATTTATTCAAATAAATACACTTATAACGTAATTTATCTTCACTAAACTTGCTTTAAAAATACATGAACATGAACAAAGATCTATTAGGAGTAGTATTCACGTGCCGCGGCGTGGCGTAGGTCGCAGGAACACGTACGCGTTGTGACACGCGCGTAACGGTACCGCCGCCGCCACCGCCGCCGCCGGACCAATCGACAAGTACATCAACAATGTAGGCATCTCTGCATCTACGAGCATTGTCGTTTTAATCACCAGCGTGGCCTTGAAACAATGCATAAATGAATATTCGCTCTCTAAAACTACCAGAACCGTTTTTCAGGGACAACTACGTTTGTTTGCTATTATTGCATTTGCTATGTTCATGAATGTCGACGCCTGCCACGCTTATTAACCAATGCGGGCGCGAATTTTCAACGTACCTAAATATGTAGTAGATGTTGAATATAACAATATGTAATCGAATCCATATATACATAGAAACATCAGTGGCCTTTTATCAGTCAACTATCACTTGAAAATTACGCTTTACAACGAATATTGTTCTTTTTTGGGTGGCATTATAAGAGTTTTTTTAATTTGGGTGGTTTTGTTTGTAGCATAGGTCGGTAAACGATGGGTCACCTGATAGTGATCTTCATCCGCCCATGAACGTCCATAATACCAGAATAATCATATGGATGCGTTACCCATCTTAAAGGAAAGTGGTAAATAAGATATTCGGATGGGATATCTCACTCACTATACGCAGCCAAGCTACTACTCAACGTCAATATTCTATAATACAGTGATAACAACACGGTCGAGCTGGCCTATCATGTTGTAAACGAAACTGTCTACGGCGGGGCTTTACCACTTCCAAAAAAAATTACATTCATTACAAAAACAGAATTAAACATATCCAAACACTTACTAATGTTATAAAAGGTATAATTTGCCATTGAGTACTGATGCGGGTTGAGCAGGCATTCTCCTCTGTAGCTAGATTGAGATCAGAAACAAAATCATGACTGCGGTACACGTAAAGCATTCCCACTAACTCCAACAAACATACGAAGGACATTGCTGCGCCACTCATGACGGCGTCCACACTTTCCAGTAACGCCACGCCACCCTACATCAAGTTATCGATAAACAGCTGGTAAGTAGGATTACATTTAACAAAAGCTAAGATTTGTTGTGTGGTGTTGCTTCTGTTTATGAGCAGGCGTGGCGCTCACCACCAGGCGAGTGACTTGCTCGTCTCATTCAATGAAATAAATAAAAAAATAAAGATAAGGTATATGTCCACTGTAAAGCAGCGATAGCTCAGCGGGGATTGGTACGGACTGTCGAGACGAAAGTCGCAGGTTCGAAACCAGCCCCAAGCATACACGGCTGACTTTTCTAAGTCACGTGTATATTGATTGTTAATTATCGCTTGCTTTAACGGTGAATGAAAAATCGTGAGGAACAAGATTTTTCACATTTCGATAAGATGTGAAGTCTACCAACCCGCATTAGGCCAGCGTGGTGTACTAAAGCCTAACCCCTCTCATTCAGTAGAGGAGGCCCGTGTCCAGCAGTGGGACATGTATAATAAGGGCTTGTAAAAAAAAAATGTCCACTGTACGATCGGACAGAATAAGACGATCGTATTGGTTGGATACAGCTTTCCTTTAAGGCTTAGGTTTGGCTATTGGCATACACAAATTCAACTAATATACACAACGTACGTTAGTGGCGAACAGGAAGCTTAACATCATACAGGTCAATATTAAACCGCCGACAACTATTTGTTCGACGAATCTGAAAGAAAAATACCCATACTCATAAGCACTCAAGTCCTTAATCCCCAAAGGGGTAGGCAGAATAGACAGGGGTAACCAGTATACCCACATATCGCCGAGCGTATTTCCGTCCCATGATGTCATGTGTGTGTAGCCGAGCCTATCGCTATACCGGGGACAATTCCAGACTCCGGACTGATACTGGCATTTCAACATTTCAATTGTATTACATCGGCTTAGTGTCTTGATTTCGTGATAGAAAACCCCAATAGCATCCGACCTGGGGATCGAACCCGGGACCTCAGTTTAGCAGTCGTACCGCGTGGCGCGTACGCAATACAATTACGCCACCGAAGCAAAAAAATTAAAGGACAATATTCTTTATTATGTAGGAAAATTTGGATCATAAATCATTATAAAAAAATAAAAATGTTGTCTTACACTAGTTTTACTCTGTATTCAAATATTGTATGTAAAGCCGTCTTGAGTAACGTGAATGCCACAGTCATGTATGAGAACATTAGTCCGCCGAATATTAATGTGGTCCTGTAAGTTAATAATAATTATGGGTTTATAATATACAAGGTGGTAGGTCCCTCGTATGCGAGAGGCCGTCTCCGTTGGTACCACCGCTTTGTCTATTTCTGCCGCCAAGCAACAGTGTGTAAGCACTGTTTTGTTTCGGTTTGAAGGACATTGAAGCCAGTGAAATTACTGGACATTATGAGACTTAACATCTTATGTCTCGGGGTGACGAGCGCAGTTCAAGTGCTTTTTAATTCAAAGTTCTGTGTGGTGTTGCTTATGTATATGGGCAGGCGTGGCGCTTACCGTCAGGCGAGCGCCGTGCTCGTCTCGTCATTCAATAAAAAAAACAGACATAATTAAATGTTACTTACACGAGGTGCGAATAGTTTCCGGTCGCCGTGCATTTAGAATACATTGGTATGATCCATAAAACACCTAAAACATTTATGTTTCATAATTAAATTACCATAACTGCATCTACTAAACTTTAATCTACATACCTGTATAGGTACCTATTGTTTACCACTTCGTACGCTGAGTCAAATATCTGCAGACCTAAATCTCCCTCCCCTTCCCAATCCCTTTCCTTTAAGGTCGGCAACGCGCCTAAGATTCTTCTAGTATTGTGGGTGTACATGGGCGATGGAGATCACTTACTACCAGGTGACCCTCTTGCTCGCTTGCCGGTCTATGAGAAAAAATATCTACCTACAACAAGTACAATATTTTTTTAATACGTTGTCAAAACAATCAACCAATCCAATAAGTCATGATACGAATTCCAAACAACCTTTGAATTTTTGCGTCATTGCACTGCTGCGATTATTAACAAAGCAAATATGCGATGGTGGGATGCACAATGAAGTAGGATGATCAAGGTAAGATATTTACTTTCACGCATGTTTATTAGTCCTTGTGTACTGGGCTGTATGTAATCGACTAGTGCGCACATCGCGGCACCCCCTGAATGTAAAGCCGATAGCAACAACACTAACCCTGAGTGCCACACGTTTTCACTGTGTAAATGAGGATCTATGTGACCCGAAGCTGAAACAAACTGTATCTCAAATTACTTGCGTTACCATAATCAATTGATCTAGAACTGTCGTTTAATCAATCAGTTTTTATTTATTTGGATAATCGAAAGTAAAATCAATATTGTATCGCTATGGTTACCGAAATGATTCAATCCTTTCCCGTGTATTATTTCTGTGCCCACACTTGCCGAATGAATATAAAGTGCTACTTCTAAAGCGTCGGCTAGACCCTGGACCAGCAGAGAACACATGACATAAATATAGTAGGTATAGCAAAAGGTGAATGTAATTTTATTTGTTTCCAACAAGTGATTACGTACAGCAATGATTTCTTTTGCACCGATTCTAAACGCTTTACGCAGCGCTTTATGCAAAGATGGAAAGTTGGAAGCCGCCACCACGATTAATAACCCCACCCAAATCCAAGGAACCACCATGAACCACGATTTTATATTATTCCAAATTAACTGAAATGTGAATAAAAAAATACATCAGCAAATTAACGCATTAGCAAATTAACATCTGCATTTTTTATAACTCATTTATTTTTTATCAAATATCAGCGTTCTATGTCTATCTTCATACAAATAAAAAATGTAAAGGGATCTAAGTAAAATTCTTACCCTGCCGTGCAACATTCGTTCAGTGACTAAAAAGCCCCACAGCATAAGCCAATTTAAGACGAGGCAAGCCACTAGCGTCATGTTGAATTGTCCTAAACTTAAATCTGATCGGAAATGAACAACCTCCACGCTGCAAAAAGTACACCGAAACAGACCTTATGTAACTCGGATGATTTATAACATAGATACGTATATATACTTTATGATCGTAGTTCGGCAGTCTCTGTGGCAAGCACGTGCGAGGCTTTGAAAGGCTGAAGGTTCGATTGTTTTGTTGATCTGCAGATAGATACATCTATTCTAAAATGGTTCAGTAGGGCCAAAAGTACTTTGTAGTTCCTGACACCGAAGGCACAAGACTTATATTTTGGTGTAGGGTCTACGAGCAGGAAGTATATGTGTGATTTTAGTGCATTTTATATGGTATTAATTATTAATACGTTATAAGTATGTGCCTCGGTGGCGCAGTTGTATTGCGTATGCGGTGACTGCTGTGCTTATGTCTCGTGTTCGATCCCCGGGTCGGGTAAAGTGATATTGGGTTTGTATAGCACGAAATTCTCAGTATCAGCCCTGAGTCTGGAACAGTGTCCGGTATGGCGATAGACTCGCTATCAGATTATGGGACGGAAATACGCTCAGCGAATTGTGGGTGTACGGGTTACACCTCTGCCTACCCCTTCGGGAATTACAGGCGTGAGTGCGTGTATGTGATACTTACTAGAAAAAATTATATGCTGGAGTACTGTACAAAGGAGGGTAATGTCCTGAATAAGACTCCTCGCACACAGCTATTTCACGTAGCTTCTTTTTTGACACAGTTGTTTGAGCCATTAAATTGAACCTTAAAAAAATCATAATAAATATTAATAAGTCAAAATATGTACCTAAATTATTATGTATACTACACCTTAAGTGGGATACGTTTCGCCATGCCTTATCGTAAAGCCCCACTGTTGTGCTGATAGATGCAAATCTTTGTTCACTGCTAGTTTCTATTGCACCAGTTTCTAATGAAAATCTGGTCTAGTAAACAATATCGATAGATTAAGATAAACATTACCAAAAATATCAATTATGCCACTTCAACTTATTGCAAGCAGATATTTACCTCTTGTAACATCGTGGTTGTGAGGTTTTTCCATAGCGGTTCATATGTTTTCAAGTCAAAATCCCTGAAAATAGCATTTTCAATATCAGCAGTTTCAACATGAATAATATGATGAGAGTGTCTCCCCATACACACACAACTACAATACATAAACCAAGGCAAGAAGGTCACTGCAAATATATTAATTTAAAAAATTAATTGGAACAATTTATTTAGAATTTTCACAGATCGATTTGGAACCGAAACAATAAACTGTTGTTATTTATTACTTACCGACAATATGTGAAAGGTAGTCTAGCATCAGACACTGAATGCACAACATACATAGCGGCTATGGCGGCTACTGTACAACAAGTGATTGCACGGACAATCGCGTTTATGCATATGGCTAGCCCAATACCTACAAAAGGAAATAACATCACCATTCTTGTTTTCTTTACCGTTGAAATATCGTATTTAAACAATATGCATACCATCGAGCATAGGTGTAATCCGGAAAGCGCGTCCTGGCCCGCTAATACTCCATTGGCCAAGATAGACTTCGAAATGCCGTAATGGATTTGCAAGTGTCATTACGGCTAATATCAAGAACATCATGAAAACGACTAAAATAAATAAACTATTATTTGTCAGCTATAAATTAATTGATTTTATAAAACATATGTAATAATAAATATATCTAATAAAAGAAATATAATACAAGAAAGCTAACAGAATCCGCCGGTAAGCGCAGAGGCAGGGATTCGGCAGTGCATAGCCAGCATCGTGCCGAGTGCGAGCGAGCCGAGGCGGAGGCGGCGGCGACCTACCACGCGCCGCTGCCGTCGTCCGCCCGTCGCGTTGTCCATGCCTGGAACTTGCGTCGTCGACCATACCACCGACCACTGGCTTTGCTGTACAACCAACTACGATATAATACAAAGTGTAGCTTCAACGACATCAATCATTTGACTATATCTGCTTATGAGGTTGCGTTTCCACAGAAATAAGGCTGAGATGTCATGTGCAGTAATAGGTCTATGACATTGTTTTAATTCATTTCTCAGTTCCGCTATAGTAGAATGATTTCGCAGCTTCGATGATGATGACGATTTTTGATATGATTTCGCTTTTTACCCGTTCTATCACCCTAAATCCACCGAGGATTAGCACAGTAGACAGATTATTTATTGTCGAATCCTAGATATTTAGCGCGCGATCATAGCTACGTTTATCTATTATACAGGGTTATTTTTAAAACACCAGCAACCTCGCAGGGGTAGATACCTAAGGTTATAAGCTACTACTTTTGATAATTTGTTAGATTTTATTTTCATACAAAAATAAGTATTCATTTAATTTCCGTCTTGAATGTTACCTACGCGCATCGTAGATTACGTAAGCAAACACGCGAAGCGTGGGGAACCGGGCTAGCTCCTTTGAAGGTCAACGCCCGAGCCAGCTGAGCGGCGCCTTTGAGTCGCGCGCGCACGCCGCAGTCTACGAAGAAAAATACGACACAACAAAAACTTGTAAAATCATTTTTTTTAAATATATTGAGTTATATACAAACTCGTAGAACAAAAGTTGTTCCGTATGGGGTCAGCTATCTGGTCCTGCGAGGTTGCTGGTGTTTTAAAAAAAATGGTATTACTCGACAAGTCTTTAAGTCTTACCGCATCTCTGTTGTCGAATGTTAATATTGTTTCTAAAGATTCTTCAGTTTTATTTTTTTTCGTTAGCATATTTACAACTAATTTTTGAGCTCGTTTTATTTCCAAATAAAATTTACCAAAACTTCTATTAAATTAATTGAAGTATGACTAGTTTGACAGAGACTTTTGATCAAAATAAAAGTGCAAATCTTATTAGTATCTATTATATTGAATACTCTTTGAATGTAGGTAATGTTTATTTCACATAGGTGGTGGTGGCCATAGATAAATAAAATGTAATCGACGTCAAGACTGCCATGGTATTTTTTTTACAAGGATGTATCCACAGAAAACAGCAAAGTGATAAATGGCAACCTAACATTTTGAGTTCTTTACATCATATTATCGTTATTTGAATTAAATTATACTTTATCTTTAACTTTAAAATCAAGTGAACGGTATCTTTGTAAAAATAATTAAATAAATTTAGATTAAAAGTACTTGCGGCCATATTTATAATGCTTAATTGTACACTATACTAATGTATAGCGACAGTAAAAAAAAAGATATACATTTAAGCATATCATCATCATTTAATTGGCGGCCTTATGGCTCAAGGTACACCTAACACACACCACCTTACAGGCAATCATATTTTGACAGAATCGTATTGCTCATGCATTTCAATTAAAACCAGATGCATGATTCCTAATCACGCAGTGGGATCCTATACTATAATCTTTCTTTCTGCCTGGAGTTATCGCGGTGTGTTGCCAGGATGATTCCGCCATGATTTGACGGTAATTGGTATTATTACATAGGTGGACAAAAATACATCGTTACAAAATAATGTTTATTTATCTTAATTTTTACACACGAATGGTAGAAGGGTCCTAGTAACTAATTACGCCACGTCGTTTTCAAAACATTGTTTTTTATGAGACATTGATTTAATGATTCTAATTATTCTTTTATTCTTACGTCACAAAAATATCTTAGAAACTAAACACAATCAGTAGAAAAACAATAAAGATGCTAGAAGAATTTCATTATCACGACTAATAAACAACAATTTATAATACAAAAATAAACATAAATATATATATTAATTTACATAGTGTCCCTAATTGATATTGAGAAATTCGATTATTTACAAACAGTCGATTCAAAAAACGATCGTTAGCCACTGTATTTTTGTTGGACCCAGTGTACCACTTATATCATTTATATAAAAAGAATAGTGTATATTACAAACATTCGATATACATATGTCTCCTAAATATTTACTCCCTTACTCGAGCTTACAACAACAACAAACAAGGCAAATTCTGTACTAATTTCCGACATATCTAGACGTGATTGAAGTTCAATATACAATGTAATAATGAAATAACGCAATAATACCTCAGAACCCAGGACTAATTTTAAAATTAAACCCTAAATAATAATCTTTTACAACACTCAATTAAAACGAATAACGTTTTAATTGAGTGTTGTAAAAGATTATTGTGTTTTTATTTTTACATTTTAACACATGGTTTCTGAAAGGCTTATCAAATCAACACTATTATTTTATTTTTAAGATTATGGCTCTGGATAATTACACCAACATCAAGTAAGGCAAGACTTATATTTTAACGACGACGAGATGAGACGTATTTTTTGCGCTGTGTGTCATCAGGATATAAGTAATTACAATGAAAATGGTTTTATTTATCAAAAAATATAACCTACATTAAATAAATAGAGAGATATAAGTACCACTCTACAATACTCACGATTCTGATAATTCCAGGTTTTGCGTTATTTTTTTAATACGCCACTATATTGTACTGTGTATTTATTTACACTTCATATCTTACACGTCGAAGCAATCTGAATCATACAGCGGGATGCAAATAACATGACAAACAATTATCACTTCCATACAATGGACTGCACTAAACTAAACGTAACAACCTGAGGAAATATTGCTCTAATTAGCCATGATTAAATTGCACATCGTTTATCATAACCATTCAAATCTCAGAGCTTTAAGCAACCTTAGTACCTACTACGGCTATTTTAGTTAACGACCTGAGATTGATTATCCGAACAGGTTCCGGGAATCACGTGACCTTCAAACTATATTCTGATCGTTCAAATGAGCCATTGCACGATTTATTCGAAGAATTAAAATAAGTTACGTTATGATGTTATCGCGTCATCGTCTGCTACCAAAGAGGCACTGTTTAAAGCGATAAAACCCAGTGACGACGGATTCCAGATTGTAGGCGTTAAAAAAACCGCGAAAGCTGGCGTCGTACTTTTCGTCGCGAATGAACGTCAAATAAAAAAATACAATTCATCGAGGCAATGAGCTACAACTTCGAGGCAATAAAATCTGCCAATTTACGTTTAGAATAACCCTTAAGTTGGTCGGCTGCGTTTACTGATAAAAGACGTGCCATCATCAATGGAAGACCACGCTTTGTATCGGAAAAATATTAAGGACGAAATGCCTATTAAAGTAGACGATTTCATAAAATCAATTAAAATTGTTCGTAGGCGTAAATTACATAACGGGCGAAGAATTAGACTCAGAAATACGCAAACATCTAGTCGCAACAAAAGAAAAATTGTTTATCGATTGGGCAACTTGTCGATTTATAGATATCGAGATAGCCTTAACTTCCAACAATTCGGACATGTACATAATTTCTGCACAATTAAGACACCAACATGTGCCATCTGCGCCGAGGCACACGAGACTAGCGCTTGCCCTCATACGGCAAACTCGGATTTTAAGCCGGTATGGGCGTCATGAAAACGTTTTAAAAAACCCCACGATCATCGGAGCGGATCTCAAGAGTGTCCTTCCTATAAACATAAGTTGGGACCTCTTATCCTCTCGTCTCATTATTAATATATTATTCAATCGGTCGGTTGAATCTCCATAATAATTAAATAGAATAGCGACATCGGAATTGGAAATATTAACTCGGGATTATAAACTCGATATAGTACTTGTCCAAGAGCAATACCAACACGCGCGATTACGTAATAGGGTGGTACGCTAGTTCACGAGCCGGTAATTACGTATCAGACTCAAGTTTTACCATCATATCAGTGCATAATCTTATGACGTCACACTGTGCTGCCGCAGAAGTTTCAACACCAGTTTGTAAAGTTTACGTCGTGAGACAAAACAGCACGCTAGCAACGTACAGTTCTAGCTGACGATTTTAACTGAGTAGTTTTGTCAAAATATCCATAGTAAGAGCTCACAACAAGAGCTAACAGAAGCTCAATAATTAACTGTTTTCTGTTTGCTATTTGCTTGTGTGTGTGCCATTTATTGTATGTAGGGAATTAAATCTAATTTCCTTGTTTCTACTAATTTGCCTCCAATCAATTGAGTTGGTTAACATGCATGCTTGTCCAGGCTAAGCTCGCACTAGAGACATCATGAAGTACATTAGCAGGTCTTGCACCACCGCGTCAGGTACAAGTTGCAGTCCGAGTGAGAGCGGGTGACGGTTGTGTTGTATGGTTAGAGGCGGTGGCGGTGTCGGTCGGCGTCGGGTCGGTACGCGGGCTATGGCGGCGGCGGCGCGGCGGCGGGCGGCGCCTCCTGCGGCAGCGTGAAGTTCGTCAGCAGGTCGCGCACCGCCGGCCACAGCGTACACTCCGAGTGAGATTGGTTGAACTCGTTGAAACTAATAAACAAAATACATTCCTCAAATTGATATTTATAGTTTCGAAGATGCAAGCGCGTAGTCGGTTCACTGGCCGATCGGTTGGGGGGCCAACGTATGCCGGCTGGTCCATGTGTGACGTCACCTGAGACTTCGAAAATTCTCGAAGTTCCAGGGAGGTCGGCTAACGCTGGCTGGTCAACCGGCCGGACGTCTCACAGAAGGTTTTGGAATATTCTCGAACCTTCAGTTGATCGATAGACTGCTCGCGTTACGTTACGAATCGGTTTACCCTCCCATAAGAAGTTATCACTTCAATAATAGTTGATAGATTTGTTATGACGCTTACCGTTTGAGATGTAGACTGACTGCGATGAGATGCGGCTGTGCATTCTGCTTGTCGGCTAGCTGCGTCACATTGAGCTGCATGTCGTACACGAGCGGCAACACGAGCTGAGTGTCCACACGTGTCAGGCAAATCTACACAGTATCATTATACATTTATATAAACTGTACAAATCCATCGAATTATTTGGTATCGTTTTTTCGTAATGCAACCTAGTGCAACCAAGTTAGTTACCAAGGTGTTCAGGGGTGTTCATTTCGGAGTTTATTAAGACTAACGAGAAAAAATTAGGAAAAATCGCCTTCCAGATAGCTCATAGTTGCAAGATGTCATTATATTTTAACGGTAACGAGTTTCTCAAAGATTTTGAACGGCAGCTCAGGCGAAAAGTTCAGTGCCATGCAGTGCTTTGTAATTCAAAGTTCTGTGTGGTGTTGCTTCTGTTTATAGGCAGGTGTGGCGCTTACCATCAGGCTATCGCTTGGCTCGTCTCGTCATTCAATCAAATGAATAAAAAACGTGTGCGTCTCGGGACGCTCGACAGAAGTGATAACTTAAACTAATGTGGGTTAAAGTGAGAGAGGAGCCTGCCTAATGCTGCTGCATCGTTACGTTACGAAGCGGTTTACCCTCCCATAAGAAGTTATCACTTCAAAAACTATAAGATACACATATATATAGAACAGTACTCACAAAGACGAGTATCTTGTGCTTGGCGAGCAGCACGGCGGGCTGTCCGGCGGGCACGATGGGCGGCGCGGCGGGCGGGATGCGCAGCGCCCACTGCAGCTGCCACAGCGCGGGCGCGGCGGGCGCCAGGTCGGCGCGCATCAGCGCCACCAGCGACGGCAGCGCCGCCACCGGCGCGCCCCACCACCGCCCCCACCCCTGCAGCGCGGTCGCGCGGAACGGAGCGATCGCCACGCGCTGCTCGAAGAACTTCTCCATCACCTGTCACATCGCACATAATAATATGTCGGGGATTACGTTTAACTACACCTTTTCAAACTTCATCATAACGAAAAAATTACCTGTAATGTATACTACGATACCAACATTATTAAAAACAATTTGTGACTGCTTCACTTTTACATTAAAAAAAATATCTCAGTTCATTGTTCATTACACTTGTAAATCGTTTATCCATGTTTGCCATTGAAATAACGCTTTGACTTGTATAAAATACTAGATTTTACTTCTGTGTAAACGGCCTTTTCCGCGGTAATAAGTGGCCTATACCCTTCTATCTAACCCCCGAATATCAAACATCCAAAAGGTAACATTTATAATCGTGTGTAGAAGTACCTGTAAGTCGTCAGCGGACCAGGACTCCTTGTGGTCCGGCAGCGGCGTGAGCTGCAGGTGCAGCGACTGCATGTGTTGCGGGTGCAGCGCCACGCGCGCCGCCAGCCCCGCGCCCTCGCACCGGAACGTCACGCTCGTCGCCTCCACCGACACCAGCGTCAACTGAACACGAACACGAGTTTTGGCGGGAATACCGACAGTGCGGTTGGTCAAACGCTTATTTTAATTGATTTCAAAAATTAGTATTAATTTGTGTTTGTTGTATAAAAGTGGCGTAGATTTGTGTAATAAATATTGACGGTGAAGAAAAATGTATAGAAATATTGAAATAAATTAAGCATCGTACTGGAAGGAATTCAGACCCAAACTCCAACAAGATCTTGAAAATGTTCACATCGATATTTTATCGTTTTTCTGAAGACTTGAGAATAAATTATACTTGTCATTGGCGAAATGCATAATAATGCGAAGCCTTAAATTAAAATGAAGAATAATATGGGTGTTTTGGCGGCAACTCTGACCGTACATTCGACTGCGTTTATTTTTCTTGAATAATTTAAAGTGGAGTTTGCTGAATAAAAGTGGTATGATTTTGTACAATAAATATTACAGTGTAGGGATACATTGAAATATATGAATTTAAAGGTATTTGTTGGGGCGGTGTGATCTATTTTTTCATTTGTTCTAGTTGGTAAAAATCGTCTTTGAACCATAGTACTGAGAATTCATACCAAAACTCTAATAAGAACTTAAAAGCCCCCACACCGATGTTTCGTAGTTCTTGTGAGGACTTGAAACTCCAAAATACTATACACTTGTCATTGGTGAAATGCATAATAATGCGAAGCCATAAATAAAAAAGAAATGCTGCTGTATAAATAATTGAATTAAAATATTCCTATACACTATTCTACTTAGAAATCGAACGCAGCTACTAGAGCACGACCCCCGGTGAATTGAGTAATAAAACAAGATGTAATGTGTACTTACGAACTCCTCCTGGTGCACGAAGCGCTGCAGCGTCCGCTTCATGTAGACGCAAGCGAGGAAGCGCTGCAGCGGCGCGAGCGGCGGGCCGGGCGGCGCGCCGGGCGGCGGGTCGCACGGCGTGCACAGCGCCTCCAGCTTGCCGACCGGCAGCGGCGCCGCGTTCGCGCCCGCCCACGCGCGACCGCACCCGCGCGCGCTCGCACTCGACGAACTCGACAGCGGACCTGGACACGGCACAACAACACACACCATCAGTTACGACTCTCGTCTATTTGACACTATCGCACGCGCCAAGTAGCATGGTACCAGCGTACTTTATCACTTGTATTGTTTAAGTACACAAACATTGACTGATGTAATGACTATTGTCCGTTGACTAAAAGGCCATTAAACGAATAAACCTAATGTTGAGTATACTCAAATTTTGACCCTAAAATTAAAATTTTAAAGAATAAATTTGAGAAAAATAAAATTATGTATATCTATTATATAAAAATAAGTCGGGTTTTCCTTCCTGACGATATAACTCCAGAACGCACGAACCGATTTCCACGGTTTTGCATTCGTTGGAAAGGTCTCGGGCTCCGTGAGGTTTATAGCAACGAAAATCTAGGAAAAATTTCAATAGAAAAGCGGGAAAATAGGGAAAATCATTTTTTAAATACAGCGCCATCTCTGATACATAGCATGTACTACAAACCAATATTTTAAGTAGATGGCGTCGGTGCGTGACACATTGCTGACAGATGGCGCCTCTGTTAGGCTACTTTTATCCCGGAAAATACAGATCACGCGGGCGGAGCCGCGCGGGACAGCTAGTACTGTATGTATTTATAGAATGTCCCTAAAATCGATTCATTTGTTTAAACGAGACTGTGAAATAGAAAGACACGCGCACACAGATGAACACAGAGGTTAAACCTATAAAGCCCCATCTTACATCGGGGTTTAAAACATTCATAAAAGTGAACATAATAAACATCAATGACATACCTTTATGTTCAAGATGGTGTCTCGGCGAGGGATGGTGTCCGGGGGAGGGCCTCGGTAATGAAGGCGAGGCGGGCCACGCGGTGAACGGCGACGTGGGGGGCGGGTGCGGGGAGGCGGCGGGCGCGGCGTGCGGGGAGGGCGCGAGCGGCGAGGCGGGCGAGGCGGACACGCCCGCGCCGCCCGCCGACCCGCCGCCGCCGCCCGCGCCGCTCGGCGGTGACGTCAGGCTGAACGATCCACCACCCATCTGTTGTACATTTTAAAAACATTTATGGCTTCGTCAAACAGCGGACGGGCGGGACGGCAACGCGACGCTGACGGGACTGTGTATAGATAATCGAGTGTCGAGTCGCGTCGAGCGCGACGGCTCTGTGTGACATGTTCTATATTGACTAATGCAATACAACTGCTCAGTTCCCGTCAGCGTCGCGTTGCCGTCCCGCCCCGTCCGCTGTTTGACGAAGCCATTATTTTAACCGTTACGCCTATATCCCGAAACACACACAGGCAGAAGTGCAATAAGTGCATCCACAGGTCACCAGGTATCCGGGACCCAAATCCCCCTCCATTTACCAATCCCTTAATTATCCCTTCCCTTTAAGGTCGGCAACGCGCCTAAGATTCTTCTAGTATTATGGGCGTACATAGGCGGTAGAGATCACTTACCATCAGGTGACCCATTTGCTGGCTTGCCGGTTGATGCTAGAAAAAAAGGTCACCAACCGTATTTCCGTTCTATGATGTGATGGGGGTGTTCTTGTCATCTTTGGCACAAATTGATTTTATAGCCTAAATGCACTGTGCATACACCAATGAATGAAATTATTTGCATAATTATATATTATTTTTCAGTGAATATAGGATGAGTATACCGGAAAGAAAGAAAGAAATGCCCTCCCCCTAGAAACTCGAATAAAAATGTCCTATACCCCGTGACCACCCCGTGACCACGAAACCTGAAAAGTCTTCGAAACGTCGGGATCAAAATTAATAAAAAACCGCACTAAAAACCGTTTATATTAGTTTTATTTCAATGAGTAATATTCGCGTAAACATAAGAAATCATTCTGTCCTATGCCATTACAAAGGCCCATAAAGGAGAGTATCGTGGGCTACATATCCACACATAATCCCACAGAATAAACAACTAAAGGACAGGAAACAGGAATCAAACCCACGGCCTCTCGATGACAGCGTCAGGGAGGCTGTTTCGATTACTGTAGCACTATTGAACATAACAATGTATGTGGTTTTACCTGGTGTGCCGGTGAGGCGGGATGAGGAGTGACGGGCGCCGAGTGCGGCGTGTGAGGCTGCGGCGGAGTCATCGGCGCCGGGAAACGGAGACCACCTGACGTACACGGACAATATTTTAACATAACTATGTTTTATTTGTAATTATCGAAAATAATCACAACCTCATGAGTCAGCCCATGTGGAGTTGTGGTGAACATGAGTCTACATCCTTAGTTCCCAAAGTGGTCCAGGGTTCCGCGGGAGACTGGACGGGGGTCTACGTTGGCGTGACAAAAAAAAATGGGGGTTCACAATTCGTAAGCGTGGGACCACGAAAATTTATCTACTATCGATAGTTAAGAACTAAAATGTTGGCTTGACTTCACCTATCAATGTAGGCAGATAATGTTTTAAGAAGCTCAGCGAGTGTTACTTGTAAAAACTTGCATATTCCATATTCAGTACAACAGGTCGAGACTTGCAATGCGCCGCAAGGGGTCTACCGGAACTAGCTAAATTTTGAAAGTGGTCTATGAGAAAAAATGTCTGGGAACCTCTGGTCTAGATCATCTCATGATTCCGGCTTCTGTTCCTCTGTTCCTGATCGATATTTGTACAACTTATCGCCGACTTCAATAAATTATCTAGATAGATCATGGAAATCAACCAATTAAATATTATGTTATTTGTACGCGCGACTTTCAACTTCTCTATATGGAATCTATATGGAAAATCAAACTAGGATTAGTTTATTAAAACTTTACATCATTGGATATTTTACCTGGAGGCATTGGAGACATAGGAGATGGTGGATTGTCATCTTCTGCCAACAACCGAGCACTCATATTGTCTTCTACATATCGCGATAAAAACGTCTGTGAAACATCAAAATAATTACAAACAATCCCCCATAAAATAGACATTATTATTTATAAAAGAAATTATTCTACCTTTAAGCCCTGAGCGGGCGCGAATTCATCGACGACTGGACTCCGGTCGAACTTCGAGTATGAGCCGTCTCGGATGGTGACCACGCCGCCGCCGCGTATGCCCACCTCTATACAATACGCACCAGCGTATATTATGCGGATCTGCGACAAAGTTTACCTATAGCCTATAAAATCCCATCTTACACCTACCTATAGTTAGTATTATGACTAATCATTGTTTTGTCCCTTTCATCCTAACGTCAAATAAGTTGAGAGTGACAATTGAGACAAAAATCGTTGAAAAATGTTCACAATGTAAGGCGTATTAGTATTTGATCGCGTACGGTAGTAAGGTGCGGTGTGGATACCTTTCTCCACGAGTGTGCGATGAGCGTGAATGTGGGCGTGGGCATCTGCGTGCGCACGTGGTGCAGGCCCAGCTGCGGCAGCGCGGGCAGCCGCGACAGCGCCAGCAGCGGGGCGTACGTCTCGCGCAACACCACGCCCAGGGACATCAGGTCCTTGTGTCTGCACACACACAACACGTGTACACACTCTCACTACATACATGTATATATTGGCACACGCGTTTATCCCCAAAGTAGGTAGGCAGAAATGCAATTATTGCACCCATGTTTCGGCGAGCTTATTTAAATCCCATTTTGAATCGAAACGTTACCAACACGTACCGCTGTGCGGGCGCGTGCCACGTGACCGCGCACGTCGCGGTGAGTGTGAGTGTGAGTGTGAGTGGTGTGTGCGTGTACGTACGTGTTGAGATAGTGGTCGAGATGGTGGTGCAGCAGATGGTGCGCGTTGGAGGCGGGCTGGTGCGCGGGCGTGGCGACCACGTACCGCTGTGCGGGCGCGTGCCACGTGACCGCGCACGTCGCGGTGAGTGTGAGTGTGAGTGGTGTGTGCGTGTACGTACGTGTTGAGATAGTGGTCGAGATGGTGGTGCAGCAGATGGTGCGCGTTGGAGGCGGGCTGGTGCGCGGGCGTGGCGACCACGTACCGCTGTGCGGGCGCGTGCCACGTGACCGCGCACGTCGCGGTGAGTGTGAGTGTGAGTGGTGTGTGCGTGTACGTACGTGTTGAGATAGTGGTCGAGATGGTGGTGCAGCAGATGGTGCGCGTTGGAGGCGGGCTGGTGCGCGGGCGTGGCGACCACGTACCGCTGTGCGGGCGCGTGCCACGTGACCGCGCAAGTGGCGCGCTGCGCCGGGCCCGTGCCCACCACCAGCGCGCGGTACGAGTACGAGCGCACGCACACGCCCTGCCACACCGTCTCGCGCTCTGACACAACACATAACACATACGTAACGGTAACAATACTGGATAGTTGAATTAATTGTCTGTGAAATGTTTTCGGTGCCAGTGCAGCCAGTCCCATAGAAAAAAACATTTGGCACAGATATTATACGCTATCGATGTCTTTAGATCAAGGATATCGTCAGAACTTTGAATTATGAATTACTACATGACACTGGACTGCGCTCCACACCCCGAGATATAAGATTTTACTTGTTTCAATGACCTTCAAACCAGAATACAACAGTGCTTACACAACATTGCTTGGCGACAGATATAAGACATATTCTACTTATACGAAAAAGTATTAACGATCCAGTATTTTTTCTGTCCTTACATACAAAAACCATATAAATGAATAAATGGTGTAGGGTACCTTGTGCCGGTCGCTGCATGAAGTCGTATATAAGTGCGTGGAGATGCACGATGGCGGCCCAGTCGGCGAGGAACGCCTCGGCGGTGCGCGACGCCTCCGTGCCCAGCTCGTACTGCAGGTACACGCAACGACGCTCGCCTGCTTACATCGATTAAACATTGCTTCATATTATACATGGCTAGGTTTTGCTCGGCCCCGCCCGCGTCTATGTGTTGCTGGTGGTAGTTTCATATCCGCCCGGATAGCGACCACCGTACACATGGCGTTAAAACCTGCAATAGTGATCCACACGCCTTGTGAGGATCGCGTTCCAGGATCAGCCAGTGTACATTCGATTCTCCCGAGAGGCTTTCGATATGACTTGATGGTTGATTGAGGCGGGTATAGGGGTACATCCTTGTACACTAACGAGCTAAAATCTTGGATAGAAAAGTTAAATGGAAGCGCTTTTTTAAGCTTTGATGGCAACTGCAAAGCTTCCACAAATTTTCCAAATCCTATTGAAGGTTGGCAATGTACCATCGATATTTCTTTTGCATCGTGGATGATCACTTACCAACAGCTAGTTATTTGTTTGTCAGAAGTGTTGGTAACCCACCTTGTTCCTTGGGGTTCGGCGTGCGCACCGGCGACCCGTGGAACACGATCTCGGCCGTCCAGACGCGCGCCTGGTTCTTGGTGGTGAGGCGGATGGTGGCGGCGAGCAGGCGGAGTCGCAGCGCGGCGGCGGCCGGCACGCTCGCGCCCTCCGGCACCGGCAGCGACACCACGCGCATCGCCAGCGCCGACCCGCTCCACTCGGGCTGCACGCCGCCGTGCGTCACGCCGCGGGACGCCAACTGTACACAGGGGACGCATGTCTCAACCATAATGGCCTACCTCATTATTATTGTAGTGATAACTTCTTATAGGAGGGTAAACCGCTTCGTAACGTAACGATATGGTCACAGTAGGCAGGCTCCTCCTCTCTCACTTTAGTTTAAGTTATCAATTCTGTCGAGCGTCCCGAGACGTATACTTTTTTTATTATGGACCTATTTTTGAGTGATAGAGCCACGCTGTAGACAGTTTCGTCTACAGCATGAATGGGCTGGCTCGACCGGGTCGTTACCACTGTCTCACAGAAAACCGACGTAAAATAGCGGCTTACTGCTGCGTTTCGTACGGTGAGTGAGATATCCGGAAGCCCAAATACCCTCCCCTTCCCAATCCCTAATTATCCCTTTCCTTTAAGGTCATCCTTCTTCTGGTGGTGGGCGTACATGGGCGGTGGAGATCACTTACCATCACGTGACCCACTTGCTCGTTTGCCGGCCTATGCTATTTAAAAAAAAAACATACAAAGTGGACGCGTGTCTCAACCATAAAGGGATTATCCCACCCACACACCCGCCACTGTAACTCCTGTACACCAGGATCAACAGTGGCACGCATTTTGTTGACACCGAGCAGTGGAGCTCGACGAGTCTCTGGGAATGCCTAAATGTCTTTGGCCCGCAACGAAATTAATCAGAGAGAAGGTTAGGGAGGAGTTGGAAATATTAATTGTTCACTTCCCTCTATAGCAAAGCGGGAGACAAAATTATGAACTACGGAGATATTAACCTCAAGTTTAAGGACATTTACAACTGGAGACGCCACCACCACGGTCGCTATGTCTGAACCATAGCAACCTACCTCATTATTATTATTATTATGGAACTACTCCCCTATTCAAAAACAGCTCTCGAGTACGAGATACGTTCTGGATACGTTATTGGCCTATTTTTGTTAAGAGTAAATATGGACTAATCAGTAACACAGAAATTGCCACTTTGCGTTCGCGCATACTATGGGACCTCTCCAGAATGTTTATGCACAGGAGGTTATACATTTTTTTTTTTAATAGGGTTTCTATTATATATCATAGACGATTAACTACCCATCAAAAATTTCGGGGTAGGGCACGCCCAACCTTGCTACTAGATAATAATATTACATTTCGGATTTTTATTCCTTGTAAACGATAACGATAATATGGTAACTTCATTTCATCAAAAAGCTATTACATTTTCAATTTGCACTAACACCAACACCAAATAATATTTTGGATGGTTTTCATATAATATAAAATTATCACTGTTTACAATAATTATTAGCATCAAGAAAACAATCGTGGTTACCTCCTGCGCGAGGTTGACGAATGGCACGCGTTCGTCGGCGGCGGCCACCACGTGCGCGAGCTCGGGCAGGAAGTACGCCGGCTGACGTACACGAACCGCACGGATATTCGCCGAAGATAGTTTACGCTTGCCCGCCTGCATGCCTGCATAAAAACGTGTTTTTTTATTGCCTTTTTAGGCAAACGAGCCCGTGTGGTAGTAAATGGTCACTGCTGCTCCTTGACATCGGCAATACCAGGGGCACAGCGAAGCAACTACCCTAGCCTTGACGGAAAACTTCTTTAAGCCTCGTTTGAAGATGGACTCGTCAAAGTGCTCAGGGAAAACGAAGGTCATGAGTACTCCAGTATTCCAGAGATTCACATGCATAGTATAAATAAAGGCTGGGAATGTACCATGGCGGTTGGGAATATGTCCAAGTAGTATGGAATATGGATAAACTCTAGTGCATTAACTGTATACAATTTCGAAATTGATACAAGTTTCTGAATTGAATATACCTACGTTTTCACCATGATATGCTATTATTCGACTTAACTAACTATTCAATAGGGTATAGTATGAATCACATAAGGAGCAGCAGTCTTGTTGATCGACACACATCAGTAACGATATTAAAACTTGAGGTAAATGTATCAAGTATAAACCTGGTGTGTCTAGCGGTGTAAACGGTCCGTGAGTGAGCGTGAACGTGTCCAACTCCACCAGCGAGTGCAGCTTGAGGAAGGCACGCGCGACTGCCGCCGGAGTAGACACCGCGCTTGACCCCGCCTAAAGGCAATAAACACAATAAATTTCAAGAAAAACATGTATTTAATTGTAAAAAACGCGTGGGGTGTTTTTTAAGACATTTTAAAAATTAAAAAAAAATTCTGCACATATTTGTCAATTAAATATTTATAGCTATTTACACCACGCACCCCATGCTTTTTATACAATAAAATACTTTTTCTTCAAATTTATTAAAATTTATATTCTATTTTTCAGTTGGATTTTCTATAAAAGCGTGTTTTTAAGTTTTTTTTTAACTACTATTTATTTTTAATTTTACATATTTTTTTTTATCCGTAGAAGAACGAAAGTCACCGACATAGCTCAGCGGATTAGCAAGCTCAAGTGGCAGTGGGCAGGCCACATAGCTCGGAGAACCGATAACCGATGGGACTGAAAAGTTCTGGAATGGAGGCCACGTACTGACAAGCGCAGCGTTGGACGTCTACCTACAAGGTGGACAGACGACCTGATAAAGATCGCAGGAAGTCGCTGGATGCAGGCCGCTTCCAACAGGTCGGTATGGAAATCTTTGGGAGAGGCCTATGTTCAGCAGTGGACGTCTTGTGGCTGATGATGATATTTTTAAATATTGAATTGTCATTGGTCCTTGACGTCAATTCGACGTTTTGAAGGAGGTCAAAATCATGTTCAAAATTTCCGTTACAGACAAACATACTAACATACATATGAAGCTAATAAAAGCGTGTTAATAACATTTACTGCTGACACCAAATAGGCCATTAATATTAAATCAGTGGCCGAATATTCTACATATTATATCAATCGGTCGAAAGCTGTTGACAACACTCTTCTTTTATCACTATGACGCAGGTGGATGGTTGTATAAAAACGACTGTATATATGCGACAAATACATCTACTGAGTAACTTCGGAAACAATAAATTAAGTACGTAATAGAAGAAATATGTGGTACATAATTTCATGGAATATTGTTTATGTCACATGTAGTTTGTACTCGATCTATTATTATTATTAGTATTACCTATTCTACTGAATGTTTTACCTCATCCTCGCACTCCTCTGGCGTGCAGCGTCGCGCTCCGGCCAAATGGAAGGAGAGTGCGACGGAGCAAGCGCTGCCGCTGTTGGTGCTGTTGCTGGTCGTCGCTGTGCTGCCGGCCGCCACCTCCTTCATTTCCACTATCTGGGAAAGCGATTACGTGTTACTCACAAGGTGGTAGGTCCCTCGTATGCGAGAGGCCGTCTGCGTTGGTACCACCGCGCCGTCTATTTCTGCCGCCAAGCAACAGTGTGTAAGCACTGTTGTGTTTCGGTTTGAAGGACATTGAAGCCGGTGAAATTACTGGGCATTATGAGACTTATTATCTTATGTCTGGGGGTGAGGAGCGCAGTTCGGTTCCATGCAGTGCTTTTCAATTCAAGTTCTGTGTGGTGTTGCATCTGTTTATGGGCAAGCGTGGCGCTTACCATCAGGCGAGCGCCTTGCTCGTCTCGTCATTTAAATAAAAAAAAAAAAAAACAAAATAGGTTAGCGTAGACAGATGTAGATGGAGCGAAGACCCAAGTTCAAACACAATATTAATTATAGTCATATTTAGTATAACAAATAACAGGTTTATAGCTTTGAATCGTTGTGTTCTTTCGTTATACTAATATTGGCTATATGTTTTTTTTTTTTATAGCATAGGCCGGCAAGCGAGCAAGTGGGTCACCTGATGGTAAGTGATCTCCACCACCCATGTACCAGAAGAATCATGGGCGCGTTGCCGACCTTAAAGGAAAGGGATAATTAGGGATTGGGAAGGGGAGGGGATTTGGGCTTCCGGATATCTCACTCACCGTACGAAACGCAGCAGTAAGCCGCTACTTTACGTCGGTTTTTAGAGAAAGAAGGTTGAGTTTTGATTATCATTGAGTATGTGTTTTTGTCTGTCTACACTAGCCTAAGAAAAAAGAGCTGATTACCATCTGCCAGTTTACTATTCCAGCACACTACTTTTCTTTCTTTCTGCCTGACACTATCCTGGCTTAGTACCAGGGTCCACCTTCCTAATAAGACCCTTCACTTCACCCGATCTTGAACATCCTCCGTATTGACACTATTGGCTCATGTCTCCCTCTTATACATCAAAGCCATGCTTTATGGCCGTCCGCGTAATCGGCCGATCTGGCTCAGGCATACATGCAATGCAACTAGCCCTGTAATATATACGTCCCACTGCTGGGCACGGGCCTCCTCTACTGAATGAGAGGGATTAGGCCTTAGTCCACCACGCTGGCCTAATGCGGGTTGGCAGACTTCACATACCTTCGAAGAATCTTATCGAGTTCTCAGGTATGCAGGTTTCCTCACGATGTTTCCGTCACTGTTAAAGCAAGCGATAATTAACAATTAATATACACGTAACTTAGAAAAGTCAGTGGTGTATGCTCTTGGGGCTGGTTTCGAACCTGCGACTTTCGTCTCGACAGTCCATACCACTCCCCGCTGAGCTATCGCTGCTTACCAGGCATACATACTTGTGGTTTATTCTAGCAAATGACTATCCTGACTGACTGACTGATTCATCATCGCCGAGCGCAAACTATCAAGGCTACAAGCATGAAATTCGGACTGTATTTTCATTTTGTTATGTAGGCACCCACTAAGAAAGGATTTTAGAAAATTCCACTCCAAAGGGGTCAAAATAGAGGATGATAATATGTATGAAAGTCCGTCATTTTGAAAGTTACATAAACAAAATTTTGTATTTCGGTTATTGACGTAAAACTAAATGCGTGTATCAGGAATTTTGGAAATTTTATTTAATAAGGGATGAAAAAGGGAGTGAAAGTGAGTTTGTTTGTTACGCTTTCACGCCTAAATCACTGAACCGATTTTGATCAATTTATCTACAGAGACAGATGGGACCCTGGAGACGGTTACAGGCTATTTTTATCCCAGAAAATGCTGTTCACGCGGGCGGAGCCGCGAGCAAAAGCTAGTTGATTAATAAAATTTTAATAACATGTAAAAAATGCTAATTAATTACTAATATGTGATCGGTGTGTCGATGTAAGGTGACGTAGAGCCGGTCGGGCGACAGTTTGTTGAGCGGGTGGTCGGGTCCATGCAGGAACGGCAGATGTTCGCACACGCTCGCCGGCAGGTGCTGTAGTGTTTTCTCGCATCTGCGCGCCACCAACCAGAACCTGTACAATTTAATCTCATATTCATATACATGTTCTTTAAATTGAATTATATGTTATTAAGTTTAAAAAAAAACATTGATGTTTTATTGTATCGATAAATTGTTATTTGTGAAAATGTTAAATGAAAAAAAAAATATTGTTTATTATTTTTAATACAATGTACATTAAAGTATTTATGATAATCATGTTAATACCTGAGATGCGTGAGCAACGTGCGTATCTGCGTGATGTCAGTGGCGGCCAATGCATTAGCTAGTTCGGGCATGCGCGGGGTGTTGGGGTATGCGGGCACGCGCGCACGCAGTCGGCCGCCGTGCGCACCCACAGACACCAGCAGCTGCTCGGCACGCAGGCACGGGCTCACCACCGAGCACGCCAGCACGCACGGCCACCCGCCCACGCTGCACTCCACGCCCAGCTCGCTGAGCATCACGCGCAGATCGGCGAGGCGTTGTCGGGACCGCACGTGGACTGTATGCGCCAGAAGCCGCTCCATGGAGGGCGCGTGTGGAGTGAGCGCGGCCGCTACACGCTCGCCGCCAGTCAGTGCGGGCACGTGCCACACGCACAGAGATTCACCCTCCGCGCCCACTATCAAACGGTACCCCAGCTCGCACCCCAACTCCCTGACGTAACAATCAACATCATTTCAAACTTTTTAATTATGTACACGAGTCGCGAACATAGATAAAAAATAAACCAAACTACAGTAGCTGTATAACACATGAGAGTCTAATAGATGAAGAGCATCAACTGACAAACAAATCACGTGTATAGTTACCCGCGCTCCTTCACTCCGCCAAACAGGTCAATATTATGAACTAATTCATATGTGAAGTTTATGCTCACGACTCGTGTTATAGTTATATATATGCACAAAGTATAATTTAAAATATTATAATTAGAAACACTTACTTCCAATATGAAACTTGCAACTTTTGACCCGGTATATACTTGTCGACTTGCAAATGTCGCGAGAGTCGGTCGCGGCACAGTCTTAGAGTCTGCGTATACAGCAGTTCCAGCGACAACGACCGACAAAAGAAACGAAGTGCAGCCAACGCACCACTGAGACCGGCGGCTGCCAGTCGAGCCTGGGCTACACCCCGCAACCATGCAAGCTGAGAACTGTACACCAGTGGTTTCCCTTCTGCAAACATTAATATTATTATAAATATTAGTTTAGATGATGATAAAAAGAAAACTTGTTTTCTATTTCAATTCATTCACATTCAGAAAATCAAATTATGGCGTAGGGACGTGACGACCCCACCGCCCGCTGGTGGGATAATCTTATGGCGTAGGGACGTGACGACCCCACCGCCCGCTGGTGGGATAATCTTGTGACAGAGATTATTCCACCAGTGCAATCAGTCAACCCAACTAGTGGTAGTGCCATGCTGCGCACCTTCTGGTAGCAGCCGAATGGGCCGGCACGCCCGGGGAAAAACCACTCTCTCACGGAAAACTGACGTCAAGTGGCAGCCTCGCTGTCGCGTTTCGTTCAGCCTGTGAGAGTCCCGGAGGCCCACTCCCCATCCTTCCGCCATAATATGATAGTGCAAAATTTGGTTCATCTACCCCAGGAGGGTACCACCAGCATACATCGCGGTGGAGAATCCCTCTCTGGGCGTCCACGCTCAGATCGTACACTACCTGAGCGTGGATGTTCAGGCTGCCCTCCGTATTCTGGGGGGGGCAATTCTGCGCTCTATGTTCGGGGCAAACGGAGCAGGCAACATAAGGCTACCCTTTCCACGCTTGCTGTGGACTTCTGCAACATAAGGGGGCTGAATTCCAACTTGAACGCCGTCCACTTCCATCTTGAGACGGCGAAGCCGGCCTTGCTCTTCCTTACCGAGACTCAGATATCTTCTCCGGCTGACACCTCTTTCCTCTCCTACCCGGGATACAACCTGGAACATTCCTTTGTACCGCGGGCTGGGGTGTGCGTGTACGTCAGAGAGGATATCTGCTCTCGTCGCCTCGGCAGTCTTGAAGGGCGGGACCTATCCATCCTCTGGCTACGTGTAGACTGCGATGACCATCCGCGAATCTACGCGTGCCTGTATAGGTCCCATAGCGGTAATGCCGAAACTGACCGACTCATTGAGCACATCCAAATGGCTACAGATTCCGTGCTGCAGCAGATCCCATCCGCAGAGATCGTGATTCTCGGCGACTTTAACGCCCACCACGCCGAATGGCTTAGTTCACGCACCACCGATCATGCGGGGAGGTCTGTTCACGATTTCGCCTTGGCATATGATTTGACACAACTGGTCACCTCGCCTACGCGAATCCCAGATGTGGAGAATCATATACCTTCCCTGTTGGACCTTCTGTTGACCTCTCATCCGGACGGCTACCTGGTTTCCGTCGATCCCCCTCTGGGTTCGTCGGACCACTGTCTCGTCCGGAGTACAGTGCCGGTTACGCGCACAATACGGCCTCGCTTTGCGGGCCGCCGCCGCGTGTGGCACTATAGGTCAGCGGATTGGGACGGGATGCGATCATTCTTTGCGTCCTACCCATGGGGGCAGATTTGCTTCTCACCGGATGATCCAGATGTCGTTGCTGATTCTGTCACCGATGTGGTGCTTCAGGGTATGGAACTTTTTATTCCGTCCTCTGCAGTGCCCATCGGAGGCAAATCCCAGCCTTGGTTTGGTCGCGCCTGCAAGACGGCATCACGCCGAAAGCGGGAATGCTACCAGGCCTGGGCTGACGCTTCGGCATCTAGTGATGTAAATACCAGTGCATTTAAAAAGGAGTATAACTCTGCCTCTAGGTCCTTCAAAAGTGTTATTGCCAAGGCGAAGTCGGAGCACATCGGCAGAATTGGCGAGAGACTGGCGCGTCTCCCGTCGGGAACACGTGCGTTTTGGTCTCTCGCCAAGGCTGTCTTAGGGAATTTCTGTCAGCCTTCTTTTCCACCCCTGCACACGGAGGATGACTCGCTGGCCCATGCCGCGAAGGAGAAAGCCGATCTTCTGGGCTCCCTCTTCGCGTCCAACTCGACTCTGGATGACCAAGGAAATTCACCACCGATAGTCCCGCGGTGCGATCCTACGATGCCGGAGGTTAAGTTCCGGCAAAGTGCAGTTCGCAAAGCACTTCTTTCCTTGGACATTCATAAGTCGAGTGGGCCCGATTGCATCCCTCCGATCGTGTTGCAGATATGTGCTCCAGAGTTGGCACCGGTTTTAACGCGTCTTTTCCGGCACTCCTATACATTAGGCGTAGTCCCGAAATCATGGAAGGCCGCTTTAGTGCACCCGATCCCTAAAAAAGGCAACCGCTCGGATCCGTCCAACTACAGGCCCATAGCCATCACCTCCTTGTTCTCCAAGGTAATGGAGTCTATCATCAACTCCCAGCTCCTGCGGTACCTAGAGGACCACCGGTTGATAAGCGACCGCCAGTACGGCTTTCATCGGGGTCGCTCAGCCGGTGACCTTCTAGTTTACCTGACTCATAGATGGGCAGAAGCGGTTGAGACCAAGGGGGAGGCGCTTGCAGCCAGTCTGGACGTAGCGAAGGCCTTTGATCGGGTATGGCACAAAGCGCTTCTTTCGAAGCTACCTTCCTACGGGCTTCCCGAGAAATTATGCAACTGGATCACCAGCTTTTTGGCAGATCGGAACATCAAGGTCGTTGTCGACGGTGCATGCTCTGATCCTAAATTTGTCAATGCTGGTGTTCCACAAGGCTGTGTACTGTCTCCAACTCTGTTTCTTCTGCATATCAATGACATGCTGCAAATCAGCAACATTCATTGCTATGCAGACGATAGCACTGTGGATGTACTGTACACTGGCCGTGCTAATATTTCTCGGGAATACGTTGACGAGAGCCGGAACAAACTTGTGTCGGAAGTCGAGTCTTTGTTAACCAAAGTCTCCGACTGGGGTCGACTAAACTTAGTCCAATTTAACCCCAAAAAGACACAAGTTTGCGCGTTAACCGCAAAAAAGTCACCATTTGTCGTGACTCCTCATTTTGAGAATACTCCCCTTTCTGCCAAAGCCAGTATCGGAATACTTGGCGTCGATATTTCGAGCAACGTCCAGTTTCGCGGTCAATTGGAAGGTAAGGCCAAATTGGCCTCAAAGAAGCTTGGTGTGCTCAGCAAGGCGGGACGGTACTTCACGTCGGCTCAACGTTTGAACCTGTATAAGGCGCAAATTCGGCCCCACATGGAGTACTGTTCTCACCTCTGGGCGGGAGCCCCCCAGTACCAGCTACTTCCATTTGACCGCATTCAACGTAGGGCGGCTCGGATTATCGACGATCATGCTATTTCCGATCGGCTTGATCCTTTGGCTCTGCGTAGAGATGTTGGGTCACTCTGCATCTTCTACCGCATTTACCACGGGGAGTGTTCTGAGGAATTGTTTGGATTGATCCCGGCCGCTGAATTTCACCATCGGACATCGCGCCAAAATATAAAATTCCACCCTCACCACCTTGATGTCCAGCGTTCCACAACAGCGCGATTTGTTAGGCATTTCCTACCTCGCACCACCACCCTGTGGAACCAGCTGTCGCCGGCGGTCTTTCCGAACCGTTACGACTTGGGAACCTTCAAGAAGAGAGCGTATTCTTTCCTTAAAGGCCGGCAACGCATTTGCAAGCCCTCCGGTGTTGCAGATGTTCATGGGCGGCGGTGATCACTTTCCATCAGGTGAGCCTCCTGCCCGTTTGCCCCCTTATTCCATAAAAAAAAAAAAAAAAAAAAAAAATCGTGAAGCATCAGTGGCAGCTTAGATGATAGGAAATGTTTTGTAATTATAAAATTTTACATCTGCTGAGTATTTCTATTTCAGGCATTATGTGCTGCATTTTCATAGGAATTAACATGGTATCAAACATAAGTTTATAACAAAGAATTACCTCCAGTTTCACTGTCTTGTATGAGTATAGCAATGTCCAGAAGACGCCAAGGTAGATTAGGTGCATCTCCCATAACAGTTAATGAAACACTGAATTCTTGCCCAACTGTAAATGTAGCACGTCCATTCTCTACCTAAGTTAAAAATGTGTAAAATAAATTATTTTATTCTTACCACCAAACATAGCAAACTTGTTACATAATAATATTTACTACCTTTATAAACAAATGCTTAGTGCCACAATCAGAGATGTCTATGTTAAGTTTAATCTCTATTTTTCTATTCCTTAGAATTCAATTATTTATTATCAGCTATTGAATAGAGAAATAATCTTAATTGATGTCTCTTAGAAGTATTCTAAAAAATAATTACCAATTGTCGATTATAGTTGATTGTGTCTCTGAGTGCATCAGATACTTTATTCATGTTTTTTCATTTTCAAAATAAGACTGCTCATATTGTAACAGTAAAGTAAAACATTTTAATGCATACCTTTAAATTTCTAACATCACTAGGCAAAGAAGCTGTTGTTAGTCTTTGACGAACGATGTGAGCAAGGGCACGCAGTGTGGAGCGGCGCTCAGTCGCCGTCAGCGAGGGTGGTGGCACCAGCCGCTCTCGGATCACAGCCGGTAGTCGACTGTATGTACCCAATGTCAAAACCTCCACCGCAGCAGCCATGTGGAATGTGGGCAAGCTGATAATAAAAATATTGTTAACCATACCAAATAAGAAATGAATAAGTAATGTGTTTATGCATCTTTTTTTTTAATTGTTTCAAAGATTAACACAGTGGAGAGCATTGGATGTATTAAGAGAGTTTATGCATAAGGCTGCTTCTACACAAATTGTATCTACATGCATGTTTAATCTGCACAATGGTGGTACAATAGATATTGTTTTCTGGTACAAAAATTAAACTACCAATGTATAAGTGTTAAAAATTGTATAGAGTAAACATACAATGCTGTTTCATATGCTTAAATTTTATGAATATAGTTCACACTAAACTCAGTATTATATCAGCAGCAATAACCTTAGCTTGTAGCATCACATAGTAGAAACTGACTGGCAATGTACAAATAATTCTTTCGGTATTGTGAATATTCATGGGCAGTAGTGATCACATACCATCAGGTGATTTATTTTCTCATTTGCATACCACAAAAAGGAGGATGCATACCGCATTTGAGGACTTGTAACGCAAGAATCAACATTTGATTCAATAAGTTAGTTGGCTAATTTTCATTAGAAGTATTTTTATATGTGCAACAGTCATATATCTTATCACCCTAACTAGGTATATGTTAACTTGCAGCATGGGTCAGCTACAAGGATCATTTGGTCACAAAACATTTGTCTCAATATAAGAATCAAAACGGCAGCATCGCAGCCCGTTAGCATCAGCTCTGTCGCATAGGTTTTCAAAGTGATTTTTATTAGCTTGATATAATAATCTAAGAGCCAATCGTTTGTACATAAGTAATGTTTTTGGCAGTCCGCAAAGCCAAATAACCTGTAATATGAAGACCACAAATTACTAAACCAAAGGAAGCATATTTACCGAGCATGCACAAGGGTTTCTCTCGCCACTCTTGCTAATACATCAGCAGTCTCCACAAAAAGTAACGCTTGTTTGTCCAAGAAAGCCATAATATGTGCCGAGCGATCCACCTTCGTTGCGCTGCTAGCCCATTTCACCAGAGCCAACAACCGAACGAACAACTGCCGAGTACGCGCACTAAACTTATAAATTTCTATCTTGCGTTCCATATCTGTTTTTCTAGGCAACCTAAAAAGAATTTATATTTATTTTACTGATATTAAAGTCATGAACAGTACTGTTTATATCCTTGTTCTACTTACAATTCGGCCAAAACGGTAAGTTCATCATAGGTCCGTTGAACGATGAAGTCTATTAACATAGCAAGAGAAATGGAGCCGCCCCGGGCTCCGCCACCCTCGGCACCTTGGGTGCAACCCTCTATAGCCACAGGAACCATGGTGTAATTCTGGGAGAAACAGCAATTTATTTGCCACTAGTGCTCTCAATTTTTATTTACATTTTGTACGTCAAGACTATAATTGTTATTAATATTCTGAATACACGACGAAACGAAAATATATCTTCTGTTATCACGACGAATCACAAATTATTGACAATTTAAAAAACTATAGCACACACTGGCACACACAACACAAATCACAAGCGAAAGCCAAAGAGAATATAACCACTACTTTGAATGGTTGAATGATAGCGAATGAAAATCAGTGCTGCCACAATAGCCAACTTATTTTATACTGTTAGCTAGAACCCTGAAATTATACATATTTACCTTAAAGTGGTAATCGATATTGAGAAAATACAACAACAAATTCAATTCTTAATTATTTTATTTGATTGAATGACGAGAAGAGCAAGGCGCTCACCTGAAGGTAAGCGCCACGCCTGCTCATAAACAAAAACACCACCACACAGAACTTTGAATTTCAAAGCACTGCATGGTTCTTAAATGCACTCGTCACCCCGAGATATAAGATGTTAAGTCTCATAATGCCCAGTAATTTCACTGGCTTCACTGTCCTTCAAACCGAAACACAACAGTGCTTACACACTGTTTCTTGGCGGCAGAAATAAACAAAGCTGTGGTACAAACCCAGACGGCCTCTCACATACGAGGGACCTACCATCTTGTAATTTGATGATTTGATTATAATACTAATAATGAAATAAAAATTAACTTTGATGACATTCGATCATACAAGGATAACTTTGATGATATTCATTTTGTATAGTATTATCTGATCTGGCAGCCCTGGTGGCTGCAAGATTGTACGAATGGAATTATATTAGTGATGGCGATATGAGATAAATCGCGTTTAGTACTCGAGTAATTGAATTAATTTGGTAATCAAATAGAATCCAAACGAAAATAATATTTGAGTTATTGGCAGAATTCTGGCCGACCGCGCTTATTCCTATTATTTTCTTAACAGATCAGTTCAAAATATTGTTTTGGTTTTAGTCCGAGTGGGTTCATTGAATTTGTTCAGTCAATCTGCATTAGAACATTAATCTAAGAAGCATCACACTGGGACAAATTGATACCAAAACTTCAACAAGACATTTGAAATAGGCTCCACTCGATTAATGACGTTAAAATATATATTATTTTACATATTATTTGATAACCTCCGTAGCGCAGCGGGCGAGTAGCCGGCTGTGAAGCAAGAGGCCGCAGGTTCGAACCCCGCACCGGGACGAATGTTTGTGTGATTCACAAATATTTGGTTCGGAGTCTGGGTTTTGTGAGACAGAAAGTCTCTCGTAGTTCCTGATACCCACGACACAAAAATCGTATCTTACTGTGAGGTAGATGTCAGGACTATGTATGGGACTGTTGGGTGTATTTATTTATTTATTAAATATGTACTTGTCATTGGCAAAATGCATAGTAGTGCCAAGCCATAAATACAGATTTAACGACTTTTCTGTCATAAATTTACTTTACCGAAAGTATATTATAAAAAATATTTTTGAGATCTGGTAAAAAATAAATATGTTACAAATAACAAATTACATAAAAACAATGCACAGCTATATTGTGAGGTTAATATTTGCAATGGCCATTACCTACAGTTCAAACGTACGAGGAAGATAAGATGGTTCCACTTAGCGCCCCCCTTTGATTCGAAATATGTATTGCGGCCTCATTATTTAATAAATTTTAATTGTGTTTTCACAATAGGATTTCTATGTTGATATTATTTTCTAAAATCTTGAAAGAATAGTACAAATACAAGCAAACACAACTTCCAAATTATCATAAGTCAAGTTATTTGATGTGACGTACCACCACAAAAATGAATGGAGAAGTTGAAGGATGTTGCGAGTGACGAATGACTATTCGTTATTCAGTTGGTCGGGATGAATTGATTGAAGTATTCGTCGCGTCCAGATTGGTAGAATAAATTAGTAACTAATTAGAACAGTCATTCGAATTAGTTGAATAAATTAAATAATATTCTTAAATGTTCGAATGATTTCATTAGTATCATTCATAATCGTAAATCGTAAAACCCTATAAATTGTCATTTTTACAACTTTCATTCATGATTCCTGATTATATTTTCATTCATTTTATTGCGGAAAAAGTTGCGGTGTTATAAATTCTGTAGTGATTCTGATGTGGTTTTTCATTCCATTATTTTTAGCGTTTTGATCAGAAACAGTTAAATTCAAGTGACTGAATGTAGTGTCTGGTGTTTGTAATTGCATGCATTAAATGCACATTTTGTTAAAACCGAGAAGTGTGTACTTAGGCATTGGAGCCATAAAAACTTTGTGTGAAGCACGATTTAATTTGCGACGATCACCAGCAGCTAGAATGGGCTTATTAACTGAAGGAAGTCCACTTTCATGGGAGGAGACAAAGGCGTTGGCGGAGCATGTTCGGCAACACGGCATTGAGCAGTTCATCAACTTGTACAGCAAATTGCAGGATAGGACCGGTGACGTCCTTAAGTGGGGTGATGAGGTTTGTTATTCCTGCTGTATCTTACCTATTACAACCTTTGAGTGAACTCTTTATATCTAGCCTATAATTATCACTTGTCAGGAATACACTGGATTTACAACATTGGATAACATTATGAAATAATATACATATATAGTAGGGTGGGTCAAAAAAATCGACTATTTTTTTTTTACAAGTGCAACGGAAAAATGGGTTCCTAGACACCTTAAAAAAATTCCCACCAAATATGAGCTCTTAATTTTGAAAGGAACATCCTCCGCATCGCAGTTTTTTATTTTTTTTTCAGTCCAATAGAAAAAAATTCATATCTCTCTATTAATTGACTGTACAAAAAAATGTTTCGAATAAATTTTGTAGGAAATTTGATGCTCTACAAAAAAGGTATCTTATGTTTTTTTCGTAAACCTCGCCATTTGAAAGATATAAAGGATTTAATTTTGATTACTTTATGATAAATTTCATTTTAGTTTATGAATTTTATAACTCGACAATAAATGACTTTTACGAAATGCGAAATACTAATTTTCGCTGGAAATTAACTGCTCTATAAAAATGGTTCCTATGTTTTGGCGATAAAATTAACCGTTCAAAAGATATTCATCATCAAACTTTCATGTGTACGGATTTTAAAAGTTTTTGATTAGATATTCGAAAAATTTCAATTTATTTATAAATTTCATTGCTTGTCATTAATATAAGTATTATTTGAGTTTTATTTTCAAAATTATCAAAATTTTTCTTCAATTAATCTAAACATTTTAGTTTTAATCATTAGAAATCACGATCCTAGGGAAAATTTCATCTCTAGAGAATTTTTGTTTCGTATTTTATTTCATCTGTTTGAATTGTGAACTAGCAACACCTACTTTTTATTTCATCGTTATGTTGTCGTTGGTTTGTATACATTTATTTCTACAGCATTTTTAGTGTTTCCAAAATTTATGGTCCTGTATATGTGATCGAACGATTAATTATTTACAAATATTGTGATTACTACGTGAATTAACTTGATATTTATCGAAAATATGGATAAAGAAAATCATTTGATCGGAAAACTTGTGCAAAAACTTGTTTGAAAATTGAAATAAAATACTTATTTATAACTAGTTGGACATTGTTTTTCTCTGATACTGAAACATATCATAATATATGTATAATGAAAACTTTGCTTTTTTTATCAATATATATTTAACCGAGCGGTAAATAATGTCCAATTTATTTTTTAAATCGAGACAAATATACTTAAACATAAATAAAAACTTAAAAAATATTTTAACGTTTCTCAATCGATAACAACTAAAATTCGTGTAAATTTTCTTAAAAATCATAAATTAAATTGAAATTTTTCGAATATCTAATCAAAAACTTTTAAGATCCGTACACATGAAAGTTTGATGATGAATATCTTTTAAACGGTTAATTTTATCGCCAAAACATAAGAAACCATTTTTATAGAGCAGTTAATTTCCAACAAAAATTGGTATTTCGCATTTCGTAAAAGTCATTTATTGTCGAGTTATAAAATTCATAAACAAAAATGAAATTTATCATAAAATAATCAAAATTAAATACTTTATATCTTTCAAATGGCGAGGTTTACGAAAAAATATAAGACACCTTTTTTGTAGAGCATCAAATTTCCTACAAAATTTATTTGAAACATTTTTTTGTATAGTCAATTAATAGAGAGGTATGAATTTTTTTCTATTGGACTGAAAAAAAAATAAAAAACTGCGATGCGGAGGATGTTCCTTTCAAAATTAAGAGCTCATATTTGGTGGGAATTTTTTTAAGGTGTCTAGGAACCCATTTTTCCGTTGCACTTGTTTAAAAAAAAATAGTCGATTTTTTTGACCCACCCTAATATATAGTTTATATTTACATAAATATCACAGTAATTAATACAATAAAGTTTGATTTTTCTCCTTGTCTCTGAAGCTGTGATGCTGTTATTCAATGTTCGATTTATCACACTTAGATACAAAGTTTTTGAATGAGGCAAACTACAGTATGATGAATTTTAATTTTTCAGGTAGAATACATAATAGTAAAATTTGATGATGAAAATCAGAAAGCCACAGTGAGTCTCAGGGCGGATGAACTTTTGCCCAAATTACAAGAAAAAGAACAAGCTGATCCACAGAGTGAGTTACAAATACATTTTCATAAATAGGTTAACACCATGATTATGGTGAAAAACTCTTTGTTCACATAAATACACATATTACTTGAGCTTGCTTGGCTATGTCTAAAACAATAGATACACTATTTATAATAAGAGTGTTAACAGATGTTAATAAATATTTATAAGCAGGATTATGGTGGCTAAGTATGGTGTTTAAATTTAAGCCTATAAAAAGTTACTTTGCATATGTATGACAGTAGTTCAAAGCTGTGTGAAATGGCTTCACTCACATACTTATTACTGCTCTGCTCCTGTGGTTCGTAGTGTGATGATATATAGTTATGAACTATTATCTTAACAAATCAAATAAATCAACATATTTATTGAATCTATAAAATGATATACATAATTGACATCATTTAAATTAAGTCAAATTTTAAAAGTCTGTTTTGCTTGAGAAGAATTATCAAGAAACATGAATGTTGCTTTTTTCTAAATTACATTATTTACAATATTCACATCATATAATATGAACCTGCACAGGTTATATAAAATTTACATAATTTATTTTTTTAAATTTACATTTTACACTACAAAGTGCAACCCCCTGCCACACCATCCTTTCTGCCTGGCATTATCCCAACAATAAAGAATTTGGTATC
Source organism: Amorpha juglandis (assembly GCA_949126905.1). Classification (NCBI taxonomy): domain Eukaryota; kingdom Metazoa; phylum Arthropoda; class Insecta; order Lepidoptera; family Sphingidae; genus Amorpha; species Amorpha juglandis. The sequence continues at coordinate 7,765,292 of OX421368.1, forward strand.
ATATGGGCCATATGTTCCTTACGATCCACAATGGGAACCATGTTTAGCTATTACCTCAACAGTTAATCAGCAATGTTCCTTACGATCCACAATGGGAACCATGTTTAGCTATTACCTCAACAGTTAATCAGCAATGTTCCTTACGATCCACAATGGGAACCATGTTTAGCTATTACCTCAACAGTTAATCAGCAATGTTCCTTACGATCCACAATGGGAACCATGTTTAGTTATTACCTCAACTGTTCAGCAGAGTACCATGTCCAGGTGAGATTAAGTTGTGCCTAAGATGTTGACAGCTTACTTATACTCCATTATATTACCACACCTAATAAATATAATTTTTGGTACAATGTAATCTGACACTTAATTTTTTCTAATGTGTTTTAAATTTTAAAAACACCAATACAAAATTCAATATACTTAGTGCAAATCATTTACTAATTATACAAAAAAAAAACAATTTTGTACAATAATAGATAATGAATTAATCAAACAAATAGATTGTACCTGTCAGTTTATGTCACTCGACCTTGGGTACATGTGATGACTATTCACTGTAGTTATGGATGTTACAATGGAAAGAATATAATTATTTTTAAAGCTTCATTACTGGCACTTTTTAGAAATAGCTATTGACATTACGACGACTTTCACAAGATCAACTATAGAAGTTAAAACTAGGAGACGTTATTAGATTCAGAAATACAACAAAAAGGTTCATAAGGTTAGAAGGGGGGGTAGAATGGAGGAGCACCAGGAAAACCAGTGCTTTAGGGTGGAGGCTACCATAAACAGCCTAGAGAAGGTTAGAGGTCCTGTATGCCTTATGTAATGGGAGGTTTCTGCCGGGGAGAGTATGCAGGCAAACAACGCCAAGTAGCTGGTACATATCACTTAAAGGCTAAGCGCAGAGCGCCCTGGTCCTGATAAATGGTCGCGTCCAAATCGTCAGTCTTTTGAATAAGAGCTTCTTTAGGATATACTTAACATCTCTTCTAAATATCTGATGCGTTCGAATTTTTTATTTCCATTTTCAACTCCTTTGCCTTCCCCTTGGCTGTAGCCAACCATATCATGCAAACAGTTAGATTAATATTCCTCTGTTATCAGAAAGCGTGGGGCGCATACGCTATTAATATCTGAAGCGCTTAAGTATTATTTTAGGACTATTTTATTACATTTTTGAAAATCTGTACACACTCTCCCCACCAGTGAACATCATATAACCTTTATTTCCTTTTAGAATCTAATTTTCATAATCCAAAAGGTCCCCACGACGCTCGAGTAAATCCCCATTTAGCCTCTTGGGCTCTCCTATAAATACAATACAATACAACGCGTTCACAAAAAGTCGCTGTTATTTTCATCACTGTATCTGCTCAATGATTAGATGATTTGCAGTTTTAAAATGTTTTTATTGGATAGGATATTGTTGTGCGTCTAAACAGTACATTTTTTATTTGCCAAATATGTGACAGCTTCCGTGGCGCAGTGGGCGAGTAGCCGACTGTGAAAAGTGAGGCCGCGGGTTCGACCCCCGCACCGAAACAAATATTTGTCTGATCCACAAATATTTGTTTCGGATCTGGGTGTTGTGAGACCGAAAGTCTTTCGTAGTTCCTGATACCCACGACACAAGACTCGTGTCTTACTGTGGGGTCAGGGCTATCTGTGTCACTGTTTAAATAAAAATCTTGCTTTTCGACTTTAACGTCTATAACTACAAAATCTTGTCTTGCTGTTGGGAGAGTACTTACCGGATTATTTTTTAACCGACAGTTTAGCGACCACCATACACATGGTGAAAAAACTGCCATAGTAGACATAATGTCTTCTGACGCTTGACATTATATTTGAACGTATTTCGCTCGTACAACAAATACGAAGACGATAATTGCGTCACAGCCCTTGAAACTCAAAGCACTAATGTGGGATGTTTAAATATTTACGCCAGGCTTGTTAGGGCCACGGTTAAATACACTGCTTGAAGTGTCTCGCCGAATGGCATCTTCTATCGTTTCGTATCTGGGCACATACGTCGTCCCACGTGACTTATACGAACACATTCGCATATAAGTATCTCAGATGGTAGGATAGTATTCTCACCGCTAGTTAGGCCTAAGAGGAACTCAATTAGATATAGGCACGAGAGTGTGCACGAGAGCTACATGAGCTCATCCCGCCTTCTCCCTTCTACCATCGGAACACCAGACGCACAGCAGGATATCATCCCTACTTGGTTGATATTCCTCACATTCGTACCAAGCGCTATAAAACATCATTTATAATGCGCACAGCCAAGGAGTGGAATTCCCTGCCTGCGTCTGTCTTCCCGAGTGCGTACAACCCGAATGTCTTCAAGACTAGTGTGAATCGGCACCTTCTGGGTAAGCTCGCTCCATCGTCGACCTCATCTTTGTCCATGCGGCTAGATTGAGGTCAAGAGCAAACCGATCTTCAATAAAAAAAAAAAATAGGCAATGAGTTGGCTATTATTAAAACACCCTAATCATCTCAATCAAAATCTAATAATCTTCAGGTTTGTCCAGTTAAATAGGTGAAGGTAATAAAGGACAATGACCAATACAGTATCGAAGCATGCTCTTACCAGAAGTGCTTACCGTGCCTTTAGCCTACATAATACCTAGATTTTGATGATTTCTTATTCTTCGTTTTTCATATAAAGCAGCTGATTTTATGTATGTCTCCTAACAAAAATCTATTTTTCTAACAATACTCATACGTGAAAATGATGTCAACAAGCAATCACAAGCGAATTCCCGTATAAACTTATATAATAAACTCTTTGTGCTGTGCTCTTTGGTAATAATTGACACATAGGTGACAAGGTAATGAAGGGAGTAAGTGATAATTAGTGACGACTGACGCCTGCTATCAGTATTTACCATAAAGTTCACGTAAAATCCTTATAAAAAAATATGAAAACTACAAAAGTAATTTAGAGTATGTATTGGTATTGTGCTCTTTTTTATATTTAGTGCCAATATTAATGAATTATTTATAATATCCGAGTGGCCTAAAGAATTATGGAGCGTATCAATATAGGCATACGCCTTATGGATCTTGTCCCAAACATCAACATTCTGTTTCGTACGAATCTTGAATGTGTGGAGATGCTAAAAAGCTGCAGTGGAGGTGGACAGGACACTTGACCAAAAGGGAATAAAACGGGTGGACCAAGGCAATAAAAAAATGGTACCCAAGAGGACTGCGAACACCTCGCGGCAACGAGTAGCCTAGTAGTTTGATAATGTCATGAGATATGCTGGTGGTGGAAGAAATAGAGAAGAAAATACCCAGTAGCGGGTGGGTACAGGCTGATTAAATAATCTTAGTTAATGAGTGGATTACGGCCCTTCCCAATATCACATTTTTGTATTAATTATTGGCGTTGTGATGTAAAAAATTAAACAAGTGCTCTGTCATCATGATAGGCTTAAATATAATTTATAAATATTGCCCATTAAAGTTCCGCGTTTCTGGCGATTTTTTTTTTCATAGTAACGTCGTTAGGTGATTACTCATCTGTGTGACATCATGCATCGAAAGTTAAATATGATATTGATTTATCTCACTCTTATCTATGCCTGTATCTTAACAGAATTCTAAAATAGAATATAATTGTTCTATTAATTTTATTCTAATTAAAATCCATATTTCAGTACAATTTTGAAGCAGTTTGGGCGTAAATAAATAATATAAAGAGTATGAAACCTCCAAAATTACATTAATGCAGGCATAGTTTAATAATCCAACCGTTTAAACAACTTTATTTTGAGTTAGTACATGTAACAGACAAATTTTAGCTGCGGATTAGCGTGCTCATAAAAGCCTTAATTATGGTGCAGTCTCTCTCGGCTTTTCTCTACTATATTATGCATGTATTATACATATAAACCGCATCAAAATCCGTTGCGCAGTTTTAAAGATCCGAGCATATTTTTTTTACTATGTAGTGATATAATAGTTTATTGGTGCCAGTGGCGTAGCTAGCACAGATGGCACTCGGGGAAGATTCCGGTGTCACCTCAAGAATGAGAACTTTAAAATAATATTGTTTTAACCGATTTCGAAAAACGGAGGAGACGGTATTACGGTCCATAACCGGCTATCGGCAATACATCGGCTGTAGTTCTAATCGCGCCGGTGTCCTCGTCCTTGGCAGTATGTATTCATGTATGTATGTATTCTTCAAGGATATAAAGTTTCTTGCTGTATAACTGCCGAGGTTACGATTCTGCAGTCGATAAGCAAATTTTTTATTGCAAATTTTTTGTTATTTGATTCCAAGGTACTTTAACAATACCTTACCGTTTGACTACACAATAATTTATCCGTCTAATAACAAATTACTTGAATCATTTTCCTTAGTTTACTCGGTTTACTGAAATCTATACCGGATGCTGTAATTAACTTTGGCGATTAACTCTTCTGCCACATATCCCGTTAATACATGTGGGTCAGTTGAATAATTGGTATTTAATTTTAATATCTAGTATTTACATATTTTTTTACTATTCCCACTAAACTAATTCAAGCACAAAAGAATAATATTCTATCTTATCTATTACATAATTGTTTGTATTAGGATCTTAATCAGTTATTTCAGATTTCATAAACAAGTAATGTATTTTTAAATGACCTTCTGGTGAAGCCGGTATCTTCTAACCACAATTAAAATCAATTTTAAACAAAATTACTGCAACATTGTTTTGCAAATTTAAAGGACAAGTCATTGAGTATATCATATATATTAACGAAAAACTATTATAACCCTATGTGTTTTTTGTATTTATCTTCAAACGGTATGCAGAGCTGGATAAGTTAGTTAATTGAAAAAAAAAACTTTGTCGTAGATGTGAAATCTCTATGGCGTCCGGAGTACGGCGCGTACATGGTAGAAGGAACTCCCGGCAAGCCTTACGGCGGTCTCCTCGCGCATTTCAATATCGTAGAAGCCAATATGAAATACCGTCGAGCCGAAGCGACGGCTCTTCTCAAGGACGGCGAGGTTATTATGAGCTTAACGAATTTCCCCAGGTAATTGTTCGCTTGATTAATTAATTTTGGTAATTGAAAATCTAGCTCCGTGTTTTAGCTATTGTAATTTACAAGAGCTATTGTCACTTATTGAGGTAGCGTTACGAATTTAGCGTTTTGAAAAAATAAGTACATTGTAATGTCTTGTCGGATGGTATTTTCACTGACTAGGGTAATTCGTTTTGTTACTTGAAAAAACTTGAATCAATTTATAACGTGTTTTGAATAAGAATAATAATGGTGTCAGATATATTCTGGTCAATGTTGTTGTTAAACTAAATCTTTATATATATAATTCTTCTGTGAGTGTGTATGTCACTGAACTTCTCTTAAACGACTGGACCGATTTTGATGAAATTTTTTGTGTGTGTTCAAGGGGATCTGAGAATGGTTTAGATTCACAATTTTGTCCGCTGGACAATGTTTTTTTAATTAATTTTTAATTTATTAGTAGTTGTTGAGTTGTCGTTGTGAAGCTTGCCGTGATGACGGGTCGTATAGCGTCTAGACTGGACAGGACAGGGACAGGACAGTGAGACAGGACAGTGAGACAGGACAGTGAGACAGGACAGTGAGACAGGACAGTGAGACAGGACAGTGAGACAGGACAGTGAGACAGGACAGTGAGACAGGACAGTGAGACAGGACAGTGAGACAGGACAGTGAGACAGGACAGTGAAACAGGACAGAGAGACATGACAGAGAGACAGGACAGAGAGACAGGACAGAGAGACAGGACAGTGAGACAGGACAGTGAGACAGGACAGTGAGACAGGACAGTGAAACAGGACAGAGAGACATGACAGAGAGACAGGACAGAGAGACAGGACAGTGAGACAGGAAAGTGAGACAGGACAGTGAGACAGGACAGTGAGACAGGACAGTGAGACAGGACAGTGAGACAGGACAGTGAGACAGGACAGTGAGACAGGACAGTGAAACAGGACAGAGAGACATGACAGAGAGACAGGACAGAGAGACAGGACAGAGAGACAGGACAGTGAGACAGGACAGTGAGACAGGACAGTGAGACAGGACAGTGAGACAGGACAGTGAGACAGGACAGTGAGACAGGACAGTGAAACAGGACAGAGAGACATGACAGAGAGACAGGACAGAGAGACAGGACAGTGAGACAGGACAGTGAGACAGGACAGTGAGACAGGACAGTGAGACAGGACAGTGAGACAGGACAGTGAAACAGGACAGAGAGACATGACAGAGAGACAGGACAGAGAGACAGGACAGTGAGACAGGAAAGTGAGACAGGACAGTGAGACAGGACAGTGAGACAGGACAGTGAGACAGGACAGTGAGACAGGACATTGAGACAGGACAGTGAGACAGGACAGTGAGACAGGCCAGTGAGACAGGATAGTGAGACAGGACAGTGAGACAGGACAGTGAGACAGGACAAGACGGGGACAGGACGGGGACGGGACGGGGACAGGACGGGGACGGGACGCGGACAGGACGGGGACAGGACGGGGACGGGACGGGGACAGGACGGGGACAGGACTGTCCAACCGGAGGGAGGTGGGAGACGACCTGACTTAGGTCGTCGAAGTCAATTAAATGTGCGACGGGCTACCTCACGTGCAATGGCGCAGTACCTCACTTAATTGCATTTAATGTAAAAAAAACATTTGTATTAAGTTTTGACCACATTTTACACAAATATATTATGTAGGTGATACGAAGTTCACCGGGTCATCTAGTTTACTATATGTTTTTAGATTGGGGTGTCCTAATTTTACCAGCCCGCCGTATACGCCGACACCAAAGGATGGTGTGACCAGATCACATTATTTTCCCGACGAAGGTATATTTTCCGGACATCCTCGATTTAAGACATTAAGTGCAAACATTCGGCAAAGGCGAGGAGAAAAAGTGGCTATCAACATACCAGGTGCGGCATATTATACTTGTAATATATATTTTTTTATTTTTTTTTTATTCTCTGTTGATTATTTATTATATCTACTTATCGTGTCATATAATATAAGTCTATATTGGCAATCTAAATTGATGATTAAGTTTAGATTAGGTCAAACTCATAGCTTTTATCATATTGTTTATCAATTGTTGATTTTCCGATAGTCTCGTAAGCGTTGACTGTATAATATTATCACCACTGAGTTTTTGTAGCATAGGCCGACAAACGAGCAAGTGGCTTACGTGATGGTAAGTGATCTTCACCACCCATGTAGGCTCACAATACCAAAAGAATCATGGGCACGTTACCCACCTTAAATGAAAGGTACTTTACGTCGTCATTTGTGTTACAGTGGTAAAGAATTAGTCAAGCCTTTTTCTCGGTGTAGACTATACTGTCTAAAACGTGCCTCTAGCCTGTATCACTCATTAGTTATATACCACCCCACTGCTGGACACGGGCCTCCTCTACTATTGAAAGAGCTAAGGCCTTAGTCAATCTCGCTGGCCTAATGCGGATTGGCAGACCTCGCGTACCTTCTAAATTCTAATGGAGAACATCTCAGGTCTGCAGATTTATTCAGAATATTTCCTTCACCGATAAACCAATGACGTTTAACAATGAATACACACGTAGGTATTTTCGAAAATGTACCTAGAGGTGTATCCTAGGGGTTAAGAGCCAGCGTCCTTTGTCCTACTCTCTGCTAGACTATCGCCGGTGTATCGTATATTGGAAGTAACGCTACCAGATCAAAAGTTTAAAGTCCTAACAAAAAACCTGAATTCTATTAAAAAAAAATTGGCCACAAGCGCGCGCGTTTTTATAAAATTTATAGTAGGTATTCTTTGGGTTGATATTTATTTCGTCAAATTAAAGTTGATTATTTCCTGAAAAAGAGAATTGTTCAAAAATATTGTATTATCAAATTCTTACTGGAATCCTGACGTCTGATAACCCAAATTGAAAGCGTAACAATGTTGAAAATGAAATCAATATACGAATTCTATGAAATGTGTATACAACGACCGCCCCCACGGAGTGACAAGAGTGAGGTGTGGCACGATGACTCAGCATTTCGCTGATTACAATCAAATAACGGAAAATTGTCGACTCATGGTGATGTGTCATGTAAAACAATTTCAAATCATTCGGGTACGACGTAATAATATATTTAAAAGCTACCATTACGCACAAATAACTTGTTCGAAGTAAAGTTACTCACAATCGACGTCGCAATGATTGTTTTCCAAATATGACAGGACATTAGGGCGGGTGAACTACTCACTGTGACTAACTCCACCCTGGCCTAGTTATTTTCGCGACTTGTAGATTAGCACGGCTGGTTTTTCAAATTATAATAACATTTACATGGTGTTAGGTACCTCGTATGCGAAAGGCTGATTGGTTGGTACCACCGCTTTATTTATTTCTGCTGTCAAGCAACAGTGTGTAAGCACTGTTGTGTTTCGGTTTAAAGGACATTGAAGCCAGTGAAATTCTGGGAATTATTAGACGTAACATCTTGTGTCTCGGGGTGACGAGCGCAGTGCAGTGCCATGCAGTGCTTTGTAATTCATAGTTCTGTGTGGTGTTGCTTCTGTTTCTGGACAGGCGTGACGCTTACCATCAGGCCAGCGCCTTGCTCGTCTCGTCATTCAATCAAATAAAAAATAATGTTAATAGTATTCCGCGACGTCAACACGAAAATCCCAGTGGACTCTGCACATTCACTGGAGCCGGGCGCGGCGCTACCAGACTGTGTGTACATGGACGCGATGGGGTTCGGCATGGGCTGCTGTTGTTTGCAGCTCACATTCCAGGCGTGCTGCATCACCGAAGCGCGCACGCTATACGACCAGCTCGCGCCGCTCTGTCCCATCATGGTAATTATATTATTATTTATGATGTATTTACTTTAATACCTAGTTATGCACCCTGCACCTGTTCATAGCTTTTTACGAACGTAAGGACTTTATGTAACTCTATCCGTTGAAACCATGATAATCTTTAGCTGACCAATGAATTTGGCAGGTGCTCTTGTTTTGATTAAAGATCTTGGAACTAATTCAAAACATGTTGACAATAAAAGTGCTGACCACTGTGTCTGGCAGGTGGGCTTGTTATGTTCAAAATTCCTGGAACTGAATACGCCTTGTAAATAAGTTAAGAGTATAAATAAGAATTATTGTTAGATTTAAGTTAGTCTCAAATAAATCTTCATCGTGAAGAGCTGGACTCACACATTTTGAATTAAAAACCTCCTGACGTTCCCGCGTAACTTGTCTACCTACAGGCTATGTATCGCACTAGGTAAGTAGTCTGTTCCGTCGCATCGTAAGTATTTATTTCGGGTTTGGTTGCTGTAAGACCTTTCTTATTGCTCTTTCATATACGCGACATAAGATAATCATATTACTTTGTAGTAAGGAGTGTGTGTGTGATGGTCGGATATTATTTATTGTTATGCTAATGGAATAACGAGACGGAATTTTAGCCATTAATGTAAGTGCCATGTCTGACCACAAACTTATTACGATGCGATCCCCACCACGAAACCAACGTCGCAGATAGGTCGCAGACATTGGGGCCCAGGACGAGATTCAGATATTGCAACTTTTGAAGGTCAGAGGTTCTGAAATAGGTGGTACACACTTCTACAGTGTAGTAGTAGTAGTAGGTAGGTCCCTCGTATGCGAGAGGTCGTCTGGGTTGGTACCACCGCTTTGGCTATTTCTGCCGCCAAGCAACAGTGTGTAAGCACTGTTGTGTTTCGGTTTGAAGGACATTGAAACCATTGAAATTACTAGGCATTATGAGACTTAACATCTTACTCTCGGGTGATGAGCGTAGTTCAGTGCTATGGAGTGCTTCGAAAGTCCTGTGCGGTGTTGCTTCTGTATATATAAAACATAAAACAAATGTGTAAAGTGTAAACAAATATTTATGTCTGTCATGCAGATTGGAAATTTTGGTTGCGGAGCAAATTTCTATTGTCTAACAAATGCTACATTACGAATTATATCTCTGACAATACAATACATAATTATTCATATGATGCTACGACAATATAAGTTTATTATTGTAATTTATTTAAGAATTGAAGTTAATAATTATTATCTTATTGTACTGACTACATTTAAGTTTATATGCTATATAAACAGTATTTATATAGATTTTTCAATTAACTCTTAAGACCTTATCACAAAATATATTCTAACTTTAAACTAAGTTTATATTGGGCAGTTTATATGGGTAACCATAGTTGCTAGTTATTAGAAACCTAGATTTTAGTTAGAATATTTTTTGTAATAAAGCCCTTACGGTCTTATTACAAAACGTTGTATAACTATAAATTGCTTTTATATGTGCCTACGGGTGCTATAATAAAAATCAATAACTATAATGTAACTGTTAATTTTAAAAGTATCTCAGATGTTACGAGAGCTAAAAAGACGCATATTATACGGATAAATTTGGTTTTAATGGTCTCACTACGGAGGCTGTTTAAGATCGGGCGAAGTGGAGGCGTCTTAGTGGGAAGGCAAACTCTGCCACTAAGCTGGGATAACGACTGACGAAACTTTTATAAAAACAAATTGCAAATCGTACTAATATCCTTCTACCCATTGTGTGGGTTCGGATCATTGTTTTTTGTTTCGGAATATGGGTTGATACTTGTAACGTATATTTGTATTAAACTTGCTGTAATTCATTCATTATAAAACGTTTTCCTTAACATTGATTTTATTTTTGTATTGTATATAATTCATTATAAAGCGATTTCCTTGACACTATTTATTATTGTACATTAAATATGTAATTCAATTTAAAATAAATTACTTATCGTTGCTTTTATTTTCGTCCAGTAGTTTTTTACAATAAGTATTTTTTTTAAGTTGTGGTTTTGTGTTCTATGCATGAATTGCATATCTATATATATAAAAACGAATTAATGTCTGTATGTATGTCCTTTATAGAATCGTAAATTATGCAACGGATTTTGATGCGCTTTTTTTAATAGATAGAGTGATTCAAGAGGAAGGTTTATATGTATAATACATGCATAATATATTAGGTACATGCATGCGAGGGACAGCTAATGCAGTTTTAATAGATATAGTGATTCAAGATTCCTCTTATATGTATAATACATGCATAATATATTAAGTACATGCATGCGAGGGACAGCTAGTAAATAATAGATGTGACCGTCATGTCAGTTGGCGCTATCGGCGGCGTCGCCCATCTACCGCGGTTTCCTGACCGACGCGGACTGCCGCTGGAACGTGATCTCCGCGTCGGTGGACTGTCGCACGCGTGAGGAGCGCGGCCTCGACCCGCTCAACAACAACAAGTTCCGTATACACAAGTCACGATACGACTCCATCGACTCTTATCTATCGCCACAGAATGAAAAGTGAGTGCGTTCTATTGTGATTGTAAATCGTAAACAGTAATGAATGAATTGGTATGTGGAAGTTTCATTCATTCGGCAAACGCGATGAATGATAAATATCGAGTCCGAGTTGGTTTTTCATTTTTGTGACACCTGTTGGATGGGTTAAAAGGATGGTCTGTGTGGTCTTACAACACGTAAATCAACACATGTCTAGCGTATACCTCTATATTATCTATAGAGATCCGATTGACCTACAGATAATGTTACCACCTTAATTATCTATTTTTCACATACTTATTACTTATGTGGCTTTTTATGTTTAGCACGAATAACAATCTATATGGTTCAAAATGCACACGGCCATCCGTATTCCAGCCATAGCGTGACCCTGTGACATGTGTCCATAATGTTAGAACAACGTATACCTACTAAGCGATCTCCATCGCCCGTGAACACTCATAACATCTGAAAATAATTTATGCGTTGCCGAACTTATGTCCGAATACTGAAACGCTACTCAGCTGTCTGACGGCTAACGGCTACTTATTTTCATACAATTTTGACAGCTAAGAGGGATTCAACTTGTTTAAAACGATCTTAAATACTTGAGTAGCGTTTCAGTATACGGGCGTTAAAGGAATGGAATAAGGATTGGGGACGGCGAGAGCGTTACTTGATTCACCATACGGTACGCGACAAACTGCCCTTTTCACATCGGTTTCAATTATTTATTTTATTTTAACGTTACGGTGCGGTTGAATTGGCTCATTTATGTATAGGTATTATCAATATTTAGACAAAGCTGTTGACATCGTGGCTCTCCATTAACAGTGTACCCTTTGGTCGCAGATACAATGACATTCCAATAGTGCACGACGAGAGGATCTATGAGAGGTTGCGCGAGGGCGGCATCGACCACCCCCTCGCCATGCACGTCGCACATCTCTTCATCAGGGACTCCGTCTCACTTTTCTCGGAGAGAGTTCATCAGGATGACGAGAATGATACTGATCATTTTGAAGTAAGTACCTATCAATTGCTGTTACTATCGTATTTTTATAATACTACCAAGTACTTTAGCTTTGTAGTACCTACCTAAGTTTTATCAATAGAAAAAAAACATGTGCGTCTCAGGACGCTCGACAGAAGTGATAACTTAAAGTAATGGCTTGCCTACTGTTGCCGTATGCGTGAGAAAAAGGGAAGCCAGACAGAGTGGCGCCGTAACGCGTTACCTTACGAAGCGGTTTACTCTTCCATAAGACGTTATCATTTCAAAAAGTCACTGTAAAGCTGGCATGGAGGTCGGTATGCTTGCTGCATGCTGGTCAAACTTGTTGACCTGAGCGGTGCGTCTCGGAGTGCGTGCGTATTCGTGAAATATATAAAATATCTATACTCAGTTTTGGCGGGAATTTAACAGTGAGGTCCCATGATGTCACTAAAGGAACGTCAGTCGCTTGTTTTCATTAATTCCGAATATACGAAGGTCAAATTTCAAAGTTGTGGTTGTTTTATGAAAGTGGTATGGGTTCTTGCAATAAACATTAACGATGATGGTCAGTATATGGAAACATTGAAACAAGTTAATTTGGGAGTTTATGATTTGAAAGCTGCTGAAAGTTGTCTAAAAAGTAAGAAAAATCGAGACCGAAATTGACACCAAATTTAACCCATTATGTATTTTTTTTTGTCTGCCATAAAAATAAATCAACCTTAACACCTGTACTATCTTATTATTGGCTACACATATATGTGAAGTGCGAAGGCTGGATCAACAATTTACAAGGTGGTAAGGTCCCTCGTATGCGAGAGGCTGCCTGGGTTGGTACCACCGCTTTGTCTGTTTCTGCCGCCAAGCTGTTGCTTCGTGGCAGCTTTGTGTGTAAGCACTGTTGTGTTTCGGTTTGAAGGACATTGAAGCCAGTGAAATCACTAGGCATTATGAAACTTAACATCTTATGTCTTGGGGTTACGAGCGCAGTACAGTGCCATGCAGCGCTTTGTAATTCAAAGTTCTGTGTGGTGTTGTATCTGTTTATGGGCAGGCTTGCTTTGCTCGTCTCGTCATTCATCAAATAAAAAAATAAAAATAATAAATGTGCACCTACAGGCTTGCTTTGCTCGTCTCGTCATTCATCAAATAAAAAAAATGGGTGCGTGTACTTATGTACGCGCGTGAGAAGTTATACTTCTTTGTTATTTATTCAATTTAATAGCAAATATTAAAAATTAATATTATTATTTGATGTTCAATTTTAATTTTTATCACAAACTTTTTATTAAATGTTTTTTAAATTTATTTCTTTATTTTGTGAATATTAAATAACCAATAATAAGTATTTAACATTAATAATTTAATAATATTTAGTGTTAATTATATTAAATAAAAGTATTTTAATTTATATCAATAAATAATACATACGGATAGTTAACCTCAATTATATTGGAGCACTTGAAAAAGTATATAAGCACAATTTTTTTCACTAATATTCACAAATAGTAAGTAATATCAATCAAAATATAAATAAATAAATAATACATACGGATAGTTAACCTCAATTATATTGGAGCACTTGAAAAAGTATATAAGCACAATTTTTTTCACTAATATTCACAAATAGTAAGTAATATCAATCAAAATATTCAATTTAAATCACTACTGAATATAATTTATTAGCACATATATAAATTATAAAGGACATTGTCAAAAATGGCCTATGAATCAACACGCATGAAACATTTACTATAATAATAATTATTATTTATAATGTACATTATAATTATTATTATAGTAAATGTTTCATGCGTGTTGATTCATAGTTTCAATAGAACGGACACTTATTAATTTCGAAAACAATTTAAAAAGTATTCACTTCCGTCATAGTCCTCGGTATTATAATTTTTGGTTCAAATTCGGGTTTTTAATAGGCAAAGGTATTGTAGCTCATACAGCCAAGTCTTTGTAACAACACTCTTAAGCTTCGCATTGTTATGCATTTCGCCAAAGACAAGTGTAATTTATTCTCAAGTCTTCACAACAACGATGAAATATCGTAACATTAATAATTTAATAATATTTAGTGTTAATTATATTAAATAAAAGTATTTTAATTTATATCAACATATCCACTCGACATGATAGAAGTACATTCTATTCTCTTCGCGTTTATGCGAGCCTGGTACTTTTTACGGCAACATGTTCCGAATAAGAAAAAACCTAAAGAGTTTTTCTTTGTCTAAATCGTCATTTGTTTATTAATTACGGCTACTTTCACTCTCATCATTTTTTCTTAACGCGCCTAACTTCATACTGTTAATTTTTTGTGTCACAGGTGCGCGCGCATCTTAAAATTTCACTCTCATCATTTTTTCATAACGCGCCTAAAGAAGTATAACTTCAAAAATTAAAAAAAATAAATGTGCATTTACAAATAGGAGTTTATTTGATCCAGAACATCCAGTCGACGAACTGGCAGACGATGCGGTTCAAGCCGCCGCCCCCGAACTCGCCGATCGGTTGGCGCGTCGAGTTCCGTCCGTGCGAGGCGCAGCTCACGGACTTCGAGAACGCCGCGTACGTCTGCTTCGTGGTACTGCTCACCAGGGTCATACTCTCCTACCATCTCAACTTCGTCATGCCGATCAGCAAGGTGAGACAACATTACCCTGTTAGGAATTGTTAGATGTTTTAAGTGCTCCTACACTGATATAAAATGTTTAAAAAAATTAATAACATTTGAAAACATGACATCGGCTCGCGATTTGGATTAACGTTTCGCGTCTACACGAAAAACGAATATGATAAAAAATGTTTTATTAAATTTGTTAACTAACAATTTTGTTTAGAAATGTTTACTAACATTACCTAACATGAAAACATTATCTAACATTGTGATAAAATGTGATCACAAGTTTGTTAACAATTGTTTAATAATGTTTGTAAACATTTTAAAATAGCGGTGTGGCAACACCATATGGCATGGCTGTACAATTTCAAGACATTTCTTCAAAGTTATCTTTTACGAATTTAACCATGAAAAACCGAGCATGAATTGTAATTACCACAGTTATATCATAGTGTTATAACGATAACAATAACTTGCAGATATAAGATTATAATGACGTAAAGGTCATTTTTTTCTAAACGTCTATGTACTAATTAGTTGACAGATAATAACGTTATCTATGGTATGACGAGTGCTGCTTGTGTGAACTGGTCTACGCGAATTGTTAATTAGTTGGTCGCGAATGTTTAAACAATAATATATCGACTTCGTGTAATTACAAACCAAATATTTGCATAACATATGACATGTTAAAAACAAGAGTTACACTCTGACATTATATATACTGGAAAACAAAGATGTCTACTAGGTAATCTCAAAAATATTAGTGTCGTACAATAATTGGTGACATTATTTAAACATTGTTAAGTAAGCCTTTAAAGTAAAGTTATAATGTATAAGCTTTTGCTCGTGGCTCCGCCCGTGAGGACACCCTTTTCTAGGGTAAAAATAGCCTTTACCCGTCTCCAGGGTCCCATCTATTTTTGTACCACTTCTTACTCGCTCTACTTTTGCCGGTGGTAGGATATTCATATCCGCCCGGATAGCGACCACCGTAGACATGGTGTTAAAACCTGCTATAGTGATCCACACGCCTTGTGGCGATTGCGGGATCAGCTAGTGTATATCCGGTTCTCCCGAGGGGCTTGCGACATGACTTGATGGTTGATTGGGGGGGGGGTATAGGGGTACACCCTTGTATCACTATACCTGCATCGGTCATCCGCCTGTCCTGTCGCAGGCCCCTCGATCTGCTTTTTTCCTCGCCGAAGAGGGAAGAAGCATATATACAGCCCGGTATGACTCTGGTGACCGCCGATAAACTCATTGTTTGTTGGTGGTCACTGGTTTTTTGGATTGCACTACGCTTACCATCAGGTGTAGTGCAGTCACTTTGCCGAGCTCGGATAAACAAAAAATACTTCTACGGAAGTCGAAGATCTATGCACAGTTGATTTTTCATTACGATCAGTGACAATATGATGTGTTTGAAGGTTGACGAGAACATGCAACGCGCGCAGAAGAGGGGCGCCGTGCTCAACCAGAAGTTCTGGTGGCGACGCGACGTCGGCGCGCCCAGCGACGTGGGCCGCCACACCGCCGACCCGGGGGACGAACAGTACGCAGAGATGACCGTCGATGAAATCGTTAACGGGAAGGTCAGTCTGATTTCATGTTGCTTTTCAACATTTAGAATTAAGTAGTATGTTGTATCCACGGATAATAATGGTTGCCTGTAAGACATTGCCCTAACCGATAAGGCTACCAATTGTACTTCTCAACCTAGTTATATTTTAGTGTTCTGTCCTGTACCCCTTGTGTACAATAAAGTTTAAATAACTAAATAAAAATAAATACAACACGACCAGAAAAGTGTGTTGAAATTTAACCAGCGTGTAGTGTACGATACAAGTATTTCACCCCTCGTAGTACCAAATCCGATTGCATTGTTAGGACATAAATAAAACATTTTCTTCTTTATCGAATGAGTAACTTTCTGATATTGAATTTTGGCCAAGTTAAATGATAATCATTTAAGCTTTTGTTACGGCGGCGGTTACCGCTTACCATCAGGCGAGCCGCACGATAGTTTGTCTACCTAATAATAAAGTTGAGCCTTCTCTACCTCTTGAAGACTACAGTCGTGAGTTTTTACAAGGTGGTAAGTCCCTCGTATGCGAGAGACAGTCCGGGTTGGTACCACCGCTTTATTTATTTCTGGCCGCCAAACAACAGTGTGTAAGCACTGATGTGTTTCGGTTAGAAGGAAATTGAAACCAGTGTAATTACTGAGCATTATGAGACTTAACATCTTATGTCTCGGGATGACGAGCGAATTCAATGCCATGCAGTTTTTTGTAATTCAACGTTTTGTGTTGCTTCTGTGTATGGCCTTGCTATTTTCGTCATTCAATCAAATAAAAAAAATTGTATTAATTGTAGGACGGCGTATTCCCCGGGCTGATACCGCTGATCGAGTCGTACCTGTCCGGAATGGACGTGGACGCGGACACACACTGCTCCGTGCAGCAGTACCTCAAGCTGATACAGCGGCGAGCCTCCGGGGAGATCTCCACCATGGCCACGTGGATGAGGAACTTCGTCACCACGCACCCACAATACAAGTAAACTATTTATATTCCACTATCTGTACCCTGCGCGCGTTAATACGCCACCAACTAAAATAAATTTTTGTTCCAATTTTAAATAAATAAATACACCCAACAGTCACACACATAGTCCTGACCCCACAGTAAGATACGAGTCTTGTGTCGTGGGTATCAGGAAATACGAGAGACTTTCGGTCTCACAACACCCATACCCCGAAACAAATAAATGTGGATCACACAAACATTTGTCTCGGTGTGCGGATCGAACCCGCGGCCTCTCGCTTCACAGCCGGCTACTCGCCCGCTGCGCTACGGAGACTGTCAAATGTGTAAAATATACAAATAGTGATAAAAAAAATCATTATGGCGGTGCAATTCTTATTATCGATATATTTGTAGGCGGGATTCGGTGGTGAGTGAGAAGATAAACTACGATTTGCTGAAGACGGCGTGCGGCATACAGGCGGGCTCCATCCCGGCCCCCACGCTGCTCGGCGGCAGCACCGTCTCCAAGACTAACGAAGACATTCCTAAAGCATTTAGTAAAATGATGGTCAAGGAGTGCCTCTAACGTACGGGACGCTATACTCGGCGCAGTGCCTTGTTTGTCGCGGATGCGGGTGCACTCCTCTGCCTAGTACGTTTTATATGAATTTTATAGCGATTAACAACTTTTGTTTGCGGCCTAAAATACACCTTTTTTATCCGAGCACGGCGAAGTGACTGCACTTACACCTGATGGTAAGCGCAGCGCAGTCCAAAAAACCAGCGACAAATAATGAGTTTATCAGTGGTCACTAGAGTCATGCTGGCAAATCGAGGGGCCTGCGACAGGACAGGCGGATGACCGATGCAAGCACAGGGATGTAACCCTATACCCGCCCCAACCAACCATGAAGTCATGTCGCAAACCCCTCGGGAGAATCGGATACACACAAGGTGTGTGGATCACTATGGCAGGTTTTAACACCATGTGTCGCTATCCGGGCGGATACGACTACCACCTACCACCAGTAAAACCTCACCTATAGATAGCTAAATAACGCGACATGTATTGGTGATATAAAGTAGATTTTACGGCCGTGACACATAGTGTAGGCTCGGCTCGAACCACAATGTGCTCTTACTGCGTGATTGAAGTGCAAACGAATTTGGTAATCGCTATTAAATTCATTCGAAGCTGGTTATAGTTACTATCGGTATCGATATAGTTGCCTTATATTGTTTTAGTGACACGAATCTGTCTCAATAAAGTGTTATGGTCATGGCACTTCTGTACAACCACAAATTCATTAGAAAATATTAAAAAACAATTCTTGAGTAGTCACAAACTAATTTAATTAAAGTCACAGCGTGTTGATGTTTGTGTGTTGTTCACATGTGTTAGAGTTTATGCACCATACATTGAACACTGTGACGTAACACAGAGTCGATACATAGAATATGTAAAATAAAATTTTAACGTGTTTCAAACGTGATCCTATTGTTAGAGATCATGCAGTCACAGTATTACTTACTCGTTATTCGGTGATGTAGATTATTGTGATCATTTAGAAACTTGTTGAAAGCTTTGTTAGTAAATTATGTAACATAAACATTGCGCCCACACAACTGTTCAATATACTATAATTCGACCCTTTGATGTTTATAAGCCATCGATTAAAAACCCCTAACACATAGTCCTGACCCCAAACTAAGTATAACTTGTATTGTGGGTATCAGGAACTACGGGAGACTCACGACACCTAAATCCGAAACAAATGTTTGTGGATCATCCTAACATTTGTCTCAGAGCGGTAATCGGACCCACGGCCTCTCACATCGCAGTCGGCTCCTCGACTACAACGCCACAGAGGCAGTGTTTAATTTTAATTCATGTCGATACCAGTTCGAACAATAAAAGCGTGTTGTGAGATTGAACGATTGTGTGGGTGATCTATAAGGAGTCGTCTAACTAGTGGAATTATATCGATGAACTTGTTTCGTAGTTACCATATATACGTACGTTAAGCCGCTTTGATACGATCACAGTGTGCTCGATTCGAATGGATACGAAGTTACATTCGTACGATAGCGGTTTACACAATATGTACCTTACTTGTTTTTAAGAACGTAAATGTCTCGCGGTGTTATTTCGAAACCACTTTTTTTTTTAAAGTGGTAGAACCTCGCTTTGACAGTTTTGTTAACAGCATGAATGGGCCAGCTCCATTGGGTTGTATCATCTCACAGAAAACAGCTTGCTTATTGCGTTTGGTACAGTGAGTTAGGTAACCGCAGACTCAATTCTCCCTTCCCCTTCCCAATGCCTGAATTGTCGCTTGCCTTTAAAGTCGGCAACGCGACCGTAATTACTCCGTATTGTGGGCGTTCATAGGCGGTGGAGATCACTGACCATCCAGTGAACCATGTTGGTAGGCTGACCTGTACTTTAAAAAAATAACTTCGTGCGAAACGTTATGAATTATTGTTTAGTCGCAATATTGTTCAACTAATCTCATCCGAGTTAGCTCTTGGCAACAGGACACGAACCGAGTCAACACAGAACGGACGCCGTCGCGTCGTACGAATAACGTCTGTGTAACCCCCTGTTCCCACTTATCCGATCAGTCTGTTTTCTCGGTCAGTCTAAATAGACGGATGTGCCAGTGGCAGTACAATTTGTATGGAGCTGTTCACATTATGACTGATCAGGGAAAAAAGACTGATCCGAGTTATTTGACGGACGTTTTGCCACTGCAACGATCACGATCAGTCAAAACGCCATCGCGTATGAAATACAAACGAAAATTTGCGGCGAGTCGACCACCGTCCTTCCAGTAAAACAGACTGATCGGATATAATGTGAACACCCACGTCCGGCGTCCGGTTTCAGGGCAAAAAGACTGATCGGATAAGAGGGAACGGGCTCTAAGTATCCGAGTACGCTCGATCCGACCATACTCTGATCGTGTCAACACGACTTTAGTTGACACGAGAGTTGAAAACTAATTTAAAGCACGAGTTATCTGCTAGCATTTAAGACAGTATTAATTTTGTAATGTTTCCAATTCTTTTTATACTCAGCTATGTGTCGTCGAATAAATTGCAGGGATTTTTGTGTAGTGTGGTTGAAAACGCTAGCCACCTCGGCAATTTAGCGGCAGGGGAACAGCGATGCTGTACTAAGGCACACGGGTGAGGAAAATGACGTACCTCATCCCTCTGTCACAAATATCAGAAGGTGACTAGCACTAACGTACGAACCATAGATGATGTTATTACTTGATTGACGACACATGTCTAGCACATTTACGAATTTTAAACGGTTGGCTTTCCTACTACTACGGCCACACATTTGGGCTTCGGCGAAGGTTCGCTTTACCGTGATAAGTGTATCTAAATTGAGCCAACAAAAACCTTTAAAAGACCGGTGTATACGTGGCCAAAGCATTCGTCATACACTTCGCGGAAGGCCGAGAAAGAACTTTTATCGCGACAAGACAGACAGATATGTTCGCCCGACAGTGTGGTCGTAGCATGATAACCATTCAGCATGTAATGAAATTACACGTGGTTGTGATTGCTATACGGATGTTGTTTGATAAAATTCGATTGCACATACATTATCTTAATAATAAATGTTCCAAGGATTTCCTTTTAATTTGTTCATTTAACGTTATGCGGTTTGAGGGACTTTCAAAATACGGTAGTGCCGACGGTGCTACTTATATTACGCAAATCACATTAAAATATTTTTTACTTATGAACTATTATTACTATGGGTAGTATGGACTATACAAGACTTTCATTTATTCGCGTAAATATGGATGTTGCAGAAAAATGGTATTAATAATAAATTCACATACAGGGAGAATCATTGGCTTAATGGTAGTCAAAAAACAAAATTGACTTCAATTTTTTTAAATAATAATTAAAATTGACTGTGACCTGAAAAACATCTAGTTAACATTCCTAGTTCATTGACATGCAGAAGCTGATCCTATGGCCATAGATAGTTTTAATATAAATTACAAATTCAGAAATTATGAGGATTGTAAATTGATTGAAATTGATTTTTCTTTAATTTGAACTGAAAAATTGCTAATCACACTAATAAGTGCATTTATTACTGATATCACATGTTTGCAACACTCTGTATAATGTAATTTTATTTTAAGGTTCTCCTAATACCATTGGTTATTAGATCGTTAACATATAAATAAATGAAGCACATAATTCAAAGTGTATTTTTGGAGATTACCAGACATAATTTATGTGCGATTTTCGTTCGTTTCCGTCGCAGAATCTCTGCATTACTTTTACACAGTTTGTTGTATATTATGTTATACTTATTTTGTTTACTGTTAGTTATTTTTATTATTATAATAAATATCATGCTATTAAAATAGTTTGTTGATTTTATCATTAATTATATTTGAAATTATTATCAGTTTGTCTTATGTCAGCCTGCCATTATCCCGGATAAGTGCTAGGTGTTTTTATAGGACGCCTCGACTTCGCCTGAGTTTGAGCATCGTTCACAGTGAAACCTTCTCGTCGCCCTCTAATACGTGAAGTAAAACCAGCGCTTTTCAAGCTTTCCGCGAGATCGTACCCCTGGTACGACCAAGTTATAACCAGTTATACATTATCCAACCACAAACCCCGGGATCGGAGCAGTAAAATGAATGCCAGTAAATCCGTACGGGAATGCTAGTTATAAATAAAACTAGTTAAATGACAATATCTATATATTCTAGAATTTATCAACAAGTTGCAATATGTGCTGTTGCTCCTGTTGACGCCACTCTTCGCTGCCTGCGTCACCCAAATTTCCCGCATACTCTGTGAAATAACATAGACAAATGAAACATAAAAAATATAAAATAATAATAAAAATTATAAAATATTGATTCCGGTTGACTAATAATGATCGACAGCGTGGTTAGTGTTGCTATAATTTATAATTCCATGGGGATAGTAAAGCTATTTAAAAAAAACATAGATAATAAAACATGGTGTCATCGTAAATCGAACTCACGGAGTGGAGTCGCCGTTTTATTGACTCGGATAAGTCGAAGTTCGCTTTATAGATCTCGGGCTCAGTGAAGCGATTACTATGTGGTAGTGGTAGTTACCTCTCATGACGTGTCGTATGATCTTGAGCGATCCTCCGCGCAGCGACAGTACGCGCTGTACGCGTTGCTTCACCGCGGCCGGACCCGCCGTGCACACCTACATACCAATATTATAACAACTTGTATTTTATTCAATCTAAAAGACATACTATATTTAGGTCGGTTATTCGTTCTAGTTTACCCCGCCCTTAATTATAAGGCATATGAATGTATTTTTAAATAAAACAAATTTAAACGGATTTTATCGTGCTAGGGTCGGCATGGGTAATTTTTGTTCAGTTTAAAATCAATATACTACATAATAGACATACCTCTAAAATAATCCTGTCAATAAGCTGTAAGGTGAACAGCCCGCCGGAAAGCCTCTTCAAGTATTGTGCATCGTCATCTAATTCTTCAGTTTCTTGCTGTAAATTCCATACATTTTATGTTAATGTTTTTACCCCTTTGAAGGACCGTAAGTTGTTTATCAAGCTCTAGAGTCAAATTAAGGTGTCATAAAATGCAGTCAGGATTTATTACTAAAAATATAAATAAAGGGCTACCTCCATTTCTTTCTCCGTGCGATCTACTTTGTCCATGTATTTGAAATGTAATTCCAAAAGTCTGTCAACTTTTTCATGGTCATTTTCTGTGAACTTCGCCAACAGCCTTTGCCTCTGACTGCCTTGGCAGTTGCGTAACATTGATGCTATTATTGACACTACGTGTTCTAAAATTAAACGTATAACACCTTTTATGATAAATAATATTATCTTAATCTAAGTACAACTCTGTGGCTCGGTGCTAATAGGGCCAATGTCAATAATCATTATTTTTAGTAATGAGCGTTATACCAATGAATCAGCATACAGCAAAAGGGGCTAATGTGTAACTTTGATCGTTTTAGTTCTTACTCTATTACTAGGAAAGTGAAAAAGAATAATTTCTTACCGGCTTAAGTATACTGCAGTTCTCTTTTATCATTTATTTTTTTTACTTAACTGTATGAAAGCGCACACTACATTGGCCTTTTTTACATAGTAACTTTTGAAAGACGGTTAATACACTAACGCCCTTTTAGCACAAAAAAATATCATATTTTTACAATAAACTGACATTACAATCTCGTTTCATACAAAAACGGACTTTTGCCCTTTTAGCACCAGGCCACAGAACTATAGACTTAAACTTTTCAGAAACAGACATTGCGCCAACGTTATGGTGCTGCCACACCGATGTTATAAAATGTTTACAAAACCTTATTAAACATTTGTTAACAAAAATTTGATACATTTTATCACAATGTTAGATAATGTTAGCAAATGTTTAATGTTATAAAATGTTTGTTAACATTTTATAACACCAGTGTGGCAGCACCATTACGTAGTCGTATGTGCATATGTTTGGTACCATTTGTGAAAAGACGGCCCAAATGAAATTTTATTTAATCATAACTTCTATGAAACATAATATATTATTCAGTCTAAGTAATATTAGCTGTCCTTTTTGCACTTTGATCTTAGCCAAAAGGCTGAAAAGTGATAGGCTGTCCTTAAATAAATGAATGTTACTCATCTCCATCCGAAAATAATTTAATAAATGAAAAATTACCCCTATAAGTAATGTAAAAAAGGGTAATTATCTGAGAACTAAACCATAAGACAAAACTTTCTTATTTGGTAAGTATTTCTAAACATGTTTCCTTGACTGTCTCATAAAAATCCTGTTTGCAAATAGTCTACTTTTCATTTATGGTTGTGTGGATTGGTACTTCACCTTCATGTTGGTCAACTGTTAACAATCTTTTCCTTTTAGGCGTTTTCATGAAGAGCGGGAACACAGTACGCAAACCCAGAATGTCTACAAACTTGTTGCAATTGTCGCGTCCATCGGGCCCCACCAGCGCGTGGTCGAGCACCTTCAACGAACCGTTACGGGACATTTTCTTTTCTCTGTAAAAATCGTGGGCATGCACTAATCATCAATGATTAAGATCATTATCTTTATATATAAAAAATTAGTGTCACGTTGTTTGTCTGCGATAGGCTCCTAAACTACTGAACCGATTTTAATCAAATTTTGCAAACTGTGTGCAGTTTAATATAACTTGAGAGATAGGATTGTTTATATCTCAATTTATAGTCGCAATTTTTTTTTTATTGCAAACTTTTTGTTTCAAAGAGTTATAATTATCTGTGAGTTCCATAAGATTCTAACAAATGGCGGTGTATTGTAATTTATCGGCTGGATTGAGTAACTATCCAATAGATGGCGCATACTGTATTAAATAGTTTACTACAATATAATTTAACATATCCCTTAGCCACAGCAACGCGTGGCCGGTCTGCTAGTATATTATAAACTGTTATAAAGCTACCAAATAAGAACATTTGTTTACTCTATTTTCATTTGAATGTAAATGATTCTACATAGGTTTGGCGTTAATTTATTAACAACTTCAAAACTATAAACTACTTACCTGAGCATAAGGTTCATCAGCTGCAAACCCTCGCCGCGTAAGAACCGGTCCCTGTTGGTAGGTTCCATGAGAGCACAACATAATGAATCGAACATATTCTCCATTGCTTCCTGTTCTTCAGCGCCGCTTGGATCGTGCCGTTTGTAGAACTGAACAATAAATTGTAGGTATACAGTTTTATCCAGAGTATAAATATTACGATCTATTACTCATAAGACTAATAAATACTCGATCCCGCGACAAAATCGTAACTGTTAGCCAATGTCCTCGCATGTAATAAATTTTAAAATATATTAATAATGATAGTTATTCTGTTATTTCATCCCAATTTACTTCAAAATCAACCTTTATTATGCGACGAACTTACACAATATTTAAATTAAATTTTAATCAAACTAAAACTATTGAAAGAAAGAAATTATTATGCAAACTAAAACTAGCATAGTTGCAAACCGTGTAATATACATACCGCCAATTGTTGTAATAAAACATCTATGCCATCCAATTCTCCCAACAGTTTCCTATTCTCTGGTGTAGTTTGCAGCAATATTGATAGAATCTCTGTAGCGTAAAGTTTATTACCATCGAAAGGCACTTTCATCTGCGAAAAAAGTATTTGTATATTTCTTTCGGTTCTGCAAATCCCAAAAATTATACCCTTAAAATTTCGACACATCCGTTAGTCCGTCTGTATGTCGAGACATGAGATTGGAATTTATGTCTGAAATATTATTGTACCATATTTATTACATATTCACTTACTTTCAGTCTTTTTAGGATCCATTGCATAAAACCTTGCTTAGCTACTTCTGGACATAACTCTGGCCTAAACTCTGTTATGTTTTCAATTATACCTGTAAATATAATAAATTTAAATTATATATATTTAATTAAATCTCCCCAAGGTATTGACGTCACGTAAGTGGACGGTCGTAACAACTACAAGCCAAATCTTTCTGTAACATATGTTAAAAAGCATGTGGCGACGGCCACAATAGGCAGGTCAAAGAAGTATATTCTTTTGAAATAAATAAGTTAAAAAGGTCTTTCATATTTTTAATTCCAAGTAATATTATTTTAATACTCCTACCATAATATACAATATTCCTAATATAATATAATTATGTTTATACAATGTCCAGAGATTACAGGCATTTATTGAAATAATTTATATCATGTTAATGTTGGCGATAGCTTACCCAACGTATTGTGGACAGCGTCCCTTTCATCAGGCACTTGTTCATCCAAGCGAGACAAATTGTGCAAGAGGAGGGCGGGTGCTTCCGCTTCTGCCAAAGCATTTATTAATTCCTCTGCTCCCTCTTCACTTTCGTGCAGGATGTCTACATCTGTGAACTCCTAAATAAATACTGTAAGTTAAGACTACATCTTTTCACAGAACCTCACTTGGTGTAACATGTTTTTATATGACTGTATTTTGACATATTCACAATAACCGAATTACAAAAACAAAATCATATTTCTATTTTCTAAATGGATAAAAAAAATCTTTAAACAGCACTGAAGCCATCTTGATTTAAGCAACTATCAAATAATAAAATGCATTTAAATTGAATCATTCATATAGGCGCAACATATTAATGTGTTAAATATATGGTCCGGAGTCCCTGGGCCAGCTGATCCACTTGATTACTATCAAGCTCATTTTCCGTGAGTAGCTTCGTTTCGATGAGACGCCCAACAAATAGCTGGTTAGTAATCATACCTATTGGAAGGAGGGGCTTCCAATAGGTATCGATAACGAGGTCATAAAAAATTATTTGAATGAGCAGATTTTTTTGTTT
Source organism: Amorpha juglandis (assembly GCA_949126905.1). Taxonomy (NCBI): domain Eukaryota; kingdom Metazoa; phylum Arthropoda; class Insecta; order Lepidoptera; family Sphingidae; genus Amorpha; species Amorpha juglandis. The sequence goes on from OX421368.1 coordinate 7,792,258, forward strand.
TTACTTAGTTAATATTCATATAATTTAACAGTCATATTGTCCTACAAATAAAATAATAAATTTTTGAGTATCATCAAATCGAAATATTCTATCCTTGCTACCTCTGTTAGATACCACAATAGAAAATTTTCGCATAGGGAATTGTCGGGCGTCTCATCGAAACGAAGCTACTCACGGAAAATGAGCTTGATAGTAATCAAGTGGATCAGCTGGCCCAGGGATTCCGGACCAATATAACATCCTCTATTATGTGGGTGGCTCAAAATGACAAACATATAACTTGATCACACTGGTAGAGACGAAAATACTCAATTAACCTGCAATAGTAGTACAACTTTAGTTGATATATCTGTGTTGTCATGTGAGAGCAGCTCCAGCAGAGAATTAACACACTTCAACTCCACAAGCAATGGATACTGATCAGGTACGGTGGCTACAGCACTCAAGTCCTGTAAACAAAGTGACACTGGATTCTTATCATGTTGTCTACCTAACTGAAAATAGATTACATCAGTCAAATGTGTATCTATCTGACTTAGCTAAAATAGGTTTGTCATGACAAAATTATACTTATGGACTTAAGTTTATCAAGTATTATTTGATAAAAAATAATGTAGTAGTAAAGCTAACATTAAAAACTTACTTAGTTTGTTTGGAAAATTAGAAGATAAACCCACTAATATAAACATTACTTAATTACATTTGAGTTAGACTGGTTTAGAGTTTATATTTTCTGCACTTTTTGCATTCAAGGGACTGTAATAATTAAATAATAAAGTTAAGGAAATTCCCAAATCCAGAGAGTACCTAAAATCATTTTTTTTTTAATAACATAGGCCGGCAAACGAGCAAGTGGGTCACCTGATGGTAAGTGATGTCCACCGCCTATGTACACCCACCACCAGAAGAAAAATGGGCGCGTTGCTGTCCTTAAAGGAAAGGGACAATTAGGGATTGGGAAGGGGAGGGGATTTGGGCTTCCGGATATCTCAGTCACCGTACGAAACGCAGCAGCAAGCCGCTACTTTGTCGGTTTTCTGTGAGACAGTGGTAACAACCCGGTCAAGCCGGTCCATTCATGCTGTAGACAAAACTGTCTACATCGGGGCTCTACCACTCAATAAACAATCTAAATAATCTTAACAAAATGCACACTTTACACACTAAAAAACTTATCAACCACAATATCATACCTGTAATGCATCATGTAAATCAATTTCACTGTCCATAAATTTTTCTGGTTGATCTGGAAATTTAATTCTCATTTCTCTGTTTTTAAGAGCTTTCTTCTCAAAATTTAGCACTAGCTTTTTGATAGCAGTATCATCTAATATCTCACCCTGTAACAATAATGTTTATTTCATTATCATAGTAATTATATTTGCCAAGAATTAATAGCAAAACAGGTGACGAAATGTATAAAATAAATAAAAAACTTCAATATACTGAGTTCTAAGTATGCGTAGAATTTAGACTGGAACAAGGTTTTAGTTAAAACAAGAAGATACAAAACAAACTTAAAACTTTATCTTCAATTAAAGGTTAGAATATTTTGATAAAAAGCTTTAATTTACCTCTGTCGCCTCAGTCTCAACAAATCTTAGAATATCTTCCCTTTCTTTATCGCTTATAATGGGTTCTTTTGGCAAAGTCTTCGAGTATTGGTGGAATGTACGATCTAATTTGGGTTTAGTGCTACGACGGATTTTGGCTCTAGATTGCTCCTCTTCGGAATCACTGTCATCTTCATTTGGTCTTTTTGGAGTTGGTGTTGGCTGTCAGGAAGTAAGACTTGAATTAAATTATTTAAAGATCCCATTAACCAGAAAAATTAAAGTTGTTACCTTAAATGAAAGCAGCTCGCCTACATCCATTATTACAAATAAAGCCTAACAGGAGTCTTGGTATTTAAATGTTATATTATGCTGAACTATCCAAAATAAACTAAGGTAGCGGTTGATACGATAATTTATTCATTTTGTTAATTTATAGGTTATCCTCTAAATAAATACTTTGTTTTTTTTTACTCAAGCAGATGCCATAGGGTTGTAAAATATCAATACATATATTATACTTCTTCTTAATCGATATATCAGTGTATTCATTTTATTTTTACATATGAAAATCATATCGACGGTGGAAAGGCAAAATGGCTATATCGCTATTACGTATATGTACTATAAAATTCAAAACAACATTAAAATACTCTACCGCAACCATAATGTTCATGCACTGGCGCTTTAGCCATTTCGCCTTTCTACTGCCGATATCAGAATCGATATTTTTAAAAATGGATGTCATTAAATGTTGCAAGGGGTCATTAACTTTTTTTTAGATTAATTTAAATTCACCAGCTGATTTGTATATATGACGTTGTAGCGCAGTGGGCCCGTAGCCGCCTGTAAAGAGGCCTCGGGTTCGATGGATCCCGCACCGAGACAAACGTTTGGGTGATCCAAAAATATTTGTTTTGGGTTTGGGTATTGAGGGACCGTAAATGTATCGTAATTCCTGATATGCACGATACAGGTGCAACCACAGGAGTACGTAATAGATAAATTTTTCCATTACCCACTCACCTTTACTCATATCAATCTTACTATTATTGTACATGTGAATGTTTGTTAGTCAATCACGCCTTAATGGCTGAACGGTTTTGGATGAAATATGTGCTATATATGGTTTTGGATGCATCACGCAGGTAGACCATGACCTGGAATAGAACATAGGCTATTATCGGCAACTACTACTATCTGCAAAGGGCTGCTGACGCGGGCGTTCCGGGCAAAAGCTAGTACTTTATAAAATATATTAATTACGACCAAAATTTTGAACCAATTTTGATTTTATTATCTGAGTACAGTAGGGAATCTGTTTTTTTCTGTTGCGTAGAAAGTACCCTATTGGGGACTTCAAATCGATTAAGAAAATATCGATAAAAAATATCGTAATTTTTGTTCGTACCTAGTCAAAGCTCAAAAACCATGAGTTGAGCGCGAAAATTTAAAGAAATGGAAGTTATGAAGTTTGGCTAATTTCAATAGCGTATAGTGGCTTAATTGAGTACTACTGTATTATTTTAAATATAATCATCATGGTAATGACGCTCTATCAAGAATTTAATGATTTGTTACAAGCACTGAAATTCTGCGATCGAAACCAGCAATGTTACATAATAAAGGTACAATGGTTATGAACGTGGAACAGGCCCACACTGGGGAACTCTTGCTACGCCCGGCTTATTGAATCAAATTATATGAAGCAAAGAAACATTTTTTTTATCTCTATAATTACTTTCAATTCATCATGAATACCACCTTTGTTTCAGAAAATGGCATCGTCCATTCAGTACTCCACTAAGGAAGATTTACAAGGATTGTTAGACTTTATAAGCACAACACATGACATGGAACTACAAGTTAAATTATTTTCCATTCTTTCTGTTCATTTGATAAATAACGTAAGCTGCAACTTGATATATGAATTACCTTTAATTTATTCAACTGATGAGTAACAAATACTGATACCTACCACCTAAACTGTATATATTTTGAAAGATAAGAGTGTTAGAAAAACAGTTTTTTGTGACTAGCCGCAGTGCAATAGGTAGAATTAACTAATAAACTTGTGGTGTGCTCGTCACAAAACGTTTTAGTAAATAAATAAAACCCTATTTATCCGCCAGAGGACCGCGAACCATACCAAGTGCAAATGTAATTACCTACTAACAGATGTTTGATTTTCACTTCCAAAACTTATCTAGGTATCTGTATCGTGGGTATCAGAAACTACGAGGAACTTGCGGGCCTACAAACCCCAGAATCGAGACACATATTTGTGGATCACACTTTCATCTAGGTGTGGAAAGCAAACCCACGCTCTTCGCCCACTGCGCCACAAAGGCTTTAGCTGAATCACTTTATTCTTTTTAGGTACCTATAAAGAGAGGTGCCTACTTGAAAAACTTTTTGTATGGTCATTATAATAACTAATATTACCTACACATATTTTGCAGGATACAAACATTGATCTTTTCGTAACATTTAACCCTTTGTATGATGCTATAGACCGGATACTTTCTAAAAATCTGCCGCGAAAAACTACGGTAGTATTAAATTTCCTAACATTACTGCTCCAAAGCGATTCCATAGAGAACTATACTTGGAGGAAGAGAAGTTTGTACATGCATGCACAAAATCAGATTAAAGTCAGTGGATGCCTAGCCAGCATGGCCGACATCTTTACTAGTGGCATGACGGTTAGATATTTGTTATTCATACTACTTTATTGTAAACGGAAAAGTGAGTCTAACCATTTTTAAAAGACTTAAAAAAGGCCCGGTATGGGGATAGGATTGCCCCTATCACATCATGGTACGGAAATAAGATAGCTTACCGCTTCGGGGATAACAGGCGTGAGTGCGTATGTATTCAAAAAGGAGAAGGTTCTCGATTTGAGAATATCTGTGTTTTTATGTTATTAAACTGCTGAACAGATTTTGATAAAAGGTATGAAGGTAGTTGGAACAATGAAGGTCATAAGCTACTTTTTATATAAGGAAAATCTAGATAGATAATTTCATAATATATGCTCACGGCATTATCTCAGAGTAGGCAGAGATTCAATTAGTACCTACCAACTTAATAATATACCCACGGTTCACCAACTTTAGATCATACCTTAATCGGGCCTACGACCATTTGTTAAGGCTCATTTTGTACTCTATGCTGCTAAGTTTAACATTTTGGGCCGACAATTAAAATTTGGCTATAAGCACAACAGAGTTATTAATTTTTTCCCCGACTATTAAAGGCTGATCCAACCATACAGAGCCATAAAAGCGAGCCGATATAATATGGCAAACGGAACGACCTCTGGGCTCCAACCCCGTGTTACAGGCGTTCGCATGTCTATTCGAGTTAAGGGTGTACACATACCTAATCATAGGCAAGGGGTACCATCGGTACATTGATCTCGGTCCATTCTAAAATTAACCCTGGGGTCGGCACTGCTTAGTATCTTCGTGTACCTATTTCGTTTCTTTTTTTTTTTAATTAGAAATGGGTTTACTCTTGACCTCAATCTAGCCGTATGGACAAAGATGAGGTCGACGATGGAGCGAGCTTACCCAGAAGGTGCCGATTGACACTACTCTTAAAGAGCTTCAGGTTGTACGCACTCGGAAAGACAGACACCGGAAGGGAATTCCACTCCTTGGCTGTGCGCATTATGAAAGATGATTTAAAGCGCTGGGTGCGAATATGTGGAATGTCAATCAAGTAGGGATGATATCCTGCAGTACGTCTGGTGCTCCGATGGTAGAAGGGGGAGGGCGGGATGAGCTCATGTAGCTCTCGTGCACACTCTCCGAAGTACAATCTATAAAAGACCGACAAGCAGGCAACCTTACGGCGGTGATTCAGGCTGTCAAGCCTAGTCTTCACCAGCTTTTCATCGCCTATCATTATAAACATATTATCATTAACTAGCTGTTCCTCGCTGTTTCACCATGCAAGCATGTTACCGCCCTGCTCCCATGGGTCATAGCGTGATATACCTACATATAAACCTTCGGGAATAAATTCTATAAATGATAGTGAAAACAGCATTTAAATCCGTTGCATAGTTTAGGAGAAATAAGCGAACCAACAGACAGACACGCAAATAACGACTTTTTTCATAGTATGTATGGATGATACTTATTTACTTCGTTTTGTCAGTATCAAGACACGTGGAGGGCCCTCTGTCGATGTCTCGCTGAAACATGTAATAATTCTGAACAAAATCAAAATTACTGCACACATCTCATACCTAAGGTGAGTAGACCAAAGAAATACAAAGATACTGCAAGTGTAATGTGTATGAAAGCAGCGTGTCACATTGATAGTACGTACTTTATCGTCACAAGAGCAGTTTAATGATGAAAAAACATAATTTTAAACACTTTTGAAGGAGTTTTCCCTTTTTAGTTTATTTTATTATTTTTATTTGTTTGAATGCCGAAACGAGTAAGGCGCTCGCCTGATGGTAAGCGCCACGCCTGCCTATAAACAGAAGCAACACCACACAGAACTTGGAATTACAAAGCACTGCATGGCACTGAACTGCGCTCACCTGCTGCGTCACCCCGAGACATAAGATTTAAGCCTCATAATTTTGCCTTTCACTGGCTTCAATTTTCTTTAAACCGAACTACAACAGCGCTTACACATTGTTGCTTGGCAGCAGAAATAGACGGCGCGGTGGTACCAACCCATACGGCTTCTCGCAATATGAGGGACCTACCACCTTGTAGACAAACCACACAAAAAACTTACAGTACAAAAAGGCATATTTCGTGGGTTTGTTTCGTACGTTTTGTAATATCGAGTGCAATCTAAATTAGATTACGCGTGCGTAAGATTTATGTGTGTTTCATAGATTTATTTATTTATGAATATCTATGGTCTGTAATGATGACTTATTGGTGCCTTTTTGTTCAGTGCGTTATAAGATGTAATCAAAGAAATATGGAGACGTTCCAGGTACTACAAAATTTGATCTATAACAACAAACGCAACGTAAAGCTTTTTCTGGAATGCAATGGAATGATGTTATTTAAAAGGTTAGTGGCTTTTTAATGTTTTCCCATTCTAGATCTCCAATCTTCCTGTACATATTTCTAAGTTATATAAAACAACACACGAAACTTCATCCGCCATCTAGCAATATTTTAATACGCGCAAAATAACGTGGCCGACCTGAGCTAGGTTACGACGCAGCGTATCAATAGCGTAGTCTTTCATTCCTCTGGCACTTCTTCTTCTTTTTATTTATGGCTTTCGCAGTATTATGCATTTAGCCAGTGTCAAGTATAATTCGTTCTCAAGTTATTTTTAAAAGAACGATGAAACACGGGTGCGGTCGATTTCAAGGTCTTGTCGGAGTTTTGGTGTTAACTCCTTTCAGTACGATGCTTAATTCACGTATTTCAATGTTCCCATACACTGTTCATCACCGTCAATGTTTATTGAACAAATCCACACCACTTATACAACAAACACAACTCTAAACTAGTTTATGAAATAAATTAAAATAAGCGATGAACTGCACTGTCAGAATTCCCGCCAAAACTCCCTCTGGCACTTGCGTGCGAATATAACATACACGTTTATTCATTTTATAGAGAATTACTTCAGTATGAATGTAGCTTGCAGCTTTTAAGTACGGTTGTCCAGACATCTACTGATGCCACAATAACCGCACAGAATATGAGTATTTTACAGCATGTGCATGATATACTACGTTTATGCGGTCCTTACACACCGGTAAGTAATATGGTAGTCGAATTGATTTTTTTTATTAAATATTAATAAGTTACGTTACCCAAAACTTACTGCAGAAATAATTTTATTAATCCGTACATAAACAAATAAATTAGAGGCCATTAAAATCTGATGGAGGGGGCACTAGTCAAATAACAGTCTACGAAAACTTTGACATGACTGTACAATGGCGATTACTGTGCATGCGTATAAACGTGATAGTGAGATGTCCCCACTAAGCTCCCACCTTTGCTTTTCTTTTTTATAGTATAGGCCGACAAACGAGCAAGTTGGTCACCTGATGGTAAGTCATCTCCACCGCCCATAATACCAGATGAATCATGGGCGCGTTGCCAACCTTAATGGAAAGGGATAATTAGGGATAAGGAAGTGGAGAGGGATTTGGGCCTCCAGATATCTCACTCACCGTACGAAACGCAGCATTTACGTCGGTTTCCTGTGAGACAGTGGTAACGACCCGATCGAGCCGGCCCATTCATGCTGTAGACAAAACTGTCTACAGCTTGGCTCTACCACTCATAAATTTCAATCAAGGCTCTTATCAACATTTAAAATCTTAAATTTAAATAAAATTTTAAAATTGCACGCTCATTTTTGAATCGATTTTTACTGTGTTTTAAATAGAAGGGTTTTTTATTCGTAATATTTTCTGTTGCATTTAAAATAATGTATGAAATTTAAAATAGGAAACTACCCTCTTCTACAACAGTCGAATATTTTACATGTAAAATTACTAACCCCTTTCATTTAACCGTAGACAGGCCAATGGGCAACAGTAATTTTATATTACGCCGACACAAAAATTAAAGGTAAATAATTATATTTGTTAACTTATATTCGAAATCTTTTACAGAGTTTGTATACTAAATATATTTTTAACTGTTACAGGATATGATAGGGAACAAAATATACAAAATATAGTTAATAAATCGCGTCTAACAGCAACAAAACAGAATTTCCAAATTAATGATGATGTTAACGATACAATGTTATTTAGAAACGTAATAAAAGATATTGTTCAATGGCATACGAAAGAGGAAAACATGTACAATAATATATTTCTTTCAAATAACATTAAGAATAAAAGGCAACAGCGAGATAGCATATGTTGTAATATAGACACAGAACATTCTAATGAAAAACTACGATCGCAAACCCATACTTACAACAGCATGATAGATAGAACATCTATCTATCCTCGGCGAAACAAACCAGTAGATGAATTATCGTTTTCTTTTTTGAGGAAACATTTTAAGGATACTATACCAATCAATAAAAACAAAGTAACAAAAAATGTCTACGAAATTACTCGAAACCCTACAAGAACTTATAATGACTCGTATGTTCCAATAAACCTTACAAAGTCTCAAATTGTAACGACACAAACGACTAGTCAATTGGATGTAAGCAAGTTTTTTAAAGAGTACCAAAATGATATTAGCGTTTTAGACTTAAAGTTATTTAAGCCTAATTTTGTATCTACTCCAAAACATCGAAAAAATAATATAGAAAACAAGATCAAGAATTTAACAAACGCTTTTAGTGTTAAAAGTAGAAAGTTCAATAGAATTCAAAAGAGAAAATATCATGAAGAGCCACGAAAGAAATTAAGCGATAAAACATTAAAACAAAGAATATTCAACGCTATCAACAATTCGTGTACTGTTCTTATGAATTCCGTAACCAGCATGTTTAAACCAAAAAATATAAATCAACCTGTTCAAGATCCAAACAGTAAAGCAAACAATAATGATAGAGATACATGTTCTTATAGCTTTACCGAATATATGCGTAAGAGAGATGCTGTTAAACTCGACGACAGGACTGTACATCAAAATGATGACCAACACTTTAGCTTTGAACCTGATTCATGCGGATCATGTAATAATACAGAGGACTTGAAACATAAAATGCTGAATGACAACTTTTTGAAAGAAACTGTAAGGAAACTCAAAGTAGGCATCAACATGTATGGATGCGATTTTGAGGTCTGTTCTGACAAGCTATCAATGCACTTTTGTTTTCATAGAAATAATTCTCAAGTTGTTTAAAGATGACGAATGCGTTTCGAGTACGTTTATCTCAGTACTCGATTACTTTCTAGGAAGTTACTAAATCGATACGCACGTATAAATACTACTTTAATATCATTTCTGATACGTGTTACTGCTAGTATGCTTTTTCACTAAGTCACACAAGCACAGTGCTGTGTAAACTGCATAAAAATTATACCTCCAATTTAAATATTAATTTGTGCATATTTTTATTCTAAGTTTGGTTTATTATTACAGAAAATTTCGAGATCCATATGGCCTCATGAAGCTTACATGACTCCTGCCACGTTGTACAACCTTTATCGCAAATTAATAATGAAATAAAACGATCTCATATAGAATTTTGTTTTATTTTAAAAAAGTATATAATATATTCATAACAATATAATATATAGATAATTTTATTTTATATAATTATTCTTATAAAACATTAGCTTTGGAAGAAAATCCAACATCTTACAGTTTACTGTATGCTGATTCGTGTCGCACCATGTCCCTTGTAATTTCAGCTATAGTTGGAGTACCTATAAAAAGGATTTAAATAACAAATAGAGTGGGCGGGAGTAGGCGTAATGTTCAAAGAAAATGAAATTCTACGATTAAAATCACCATGCTAGTCTCCGAAATATCTGGTATTATATTTTGTATAACAAGGAGCATATTATATATTACTCGCTTTTGCTTGCGGCTCCGTTTGCGTAAACGGCCTTTTCAGGCTAAAAAAATAGCCCATGTCCTTATCAGGGTCTTGGTGGGGTGTTTTAAATTTCATCCAAAACTGTTGTGATTGACCCAAACACAAATCTCCAAACTTTGACATATTTTATATTAGTAGGATTATTTATAATAGAGACGCATGAAAACGGCTCCCTTGACAGTTTTCACCCTTTGGTCCGGGTTCCCTGGGCCAGCTGATCCACTTGATTACTATCAAGCTAATTTTCCGTGAATAGCTTCGTTTCGATGAGACGCCCAACAATTCCCTATACGAAAATTCTCTATCGTGGTAGCTAACAGAGGTAGCAAGAATAGAATATTTCGATTTGATTATACTCAAAAATTTATTATTTTATTTGTAGGACAATATGACTGTTAAATTATATAAATATTAACTAAGTAAAAACAAAAAAATCAGCTGGTTAGTAATCATTTTTATGACCTCGTTATCGATACCTATTGGTAGCCCCTCCTTCCAATAGGTATCACAGATCAAAGACATTAAATAGACATTGTAAGTATTATAGAGAAAGAAAGCAAGACAATTTATTCGTCACAGATCACAAATTTACAGTCAAGCCATTTATGGTTTTGGCATTTACGTGTCGTGACTCAACATACTGCTGTGCTGTGGCGCGTACCACAATACAGCGCCGATTTTCAGTAGTCACCCTTTATATACAGGGTGTCCCAAAAAGTAGTGTCAAGCGGAATTCCAGAGATAGAGCACCCTTTGGGGTATCCGAATCACCCCTATGTATGTTCCGCGATTTTGCATAGTTTTCGAGTTATGAGTTTTTTTATGTGTTTTGAGAATTTTCCACCTGAACAACTTTAAAAATTTCTAAAACAAAAAGAAGAAGACTTTTTAGAATTTTTGTTGTTGTATCTGAATAGTCATGAGTTGTACCTTTCCGGTTAAAAGATTCAACTTTTTAAATTTGATGGAAATTATGAAAATCTAAGTGTAAAGTAAAAATTTTACATTCTGAGAACTATGACTTCAATATTCAACTTAAAATTCAAAATCTAAATAGGCAATTTTATGGTTTCTAAGTAGGGCCTAAAACTTCTTCAGAGTCTCAGCTTTCATAATCATAAACGAAAAATGGTACTTAACTTACTTTTGCTAAAATTTGCCTTCAAAGACATCAAGATTTTTTTTTTTATCCTGGCTCGGCAAAATGACTACGCCACACCTGATGGTAAGTGTAATGCAATCCAGGAATAGTGTCGACCAACGACAAACAGTGTGTCTATCGTTGGTCGGCACGATCATGCCGGCCTGCCTAACTGCTTTTTCACACTCCGTTTAAAGGACCCCATATTATAGGAAGGAGGGAACACGTGCGCCGGCAAACTGTTCCACAGCTTAATGGTCCAGCAGAAGTAAGATTTAGCGAACTTTTTAGTTCGAGCCGAGATGGAGGAGACCACGAAGCTGTGGCTCCGCAAGCCAGCACGCGTGGTTCTGTTAAGGAAGAGTGAGGATGGGATAAGGTCAAACAATTCTTCAGAGCACTCGCCGTGATACAGAAGTTATAAGACGCTCAGCGAGGCAATATCCCTCCGCAATTGTAGCGGTTCTAAGTTTCTTGCAACGTTTGCATCATTCACAATGCGGACAGCCCGTCGCTGCAATCCATCCAAGGCATCGAGTAGGTACTTGGCGGAACCGTCCCAAAGGTGCGAACAGTACTCCACACCCGGCCTTGCTTGCGTGGAAAATTCTTAAAATTACCTTAAATTTTTTTGTTCAATTTATTATTCCTTTAAGGTTATTTAGTTTGTTAACCAAGCAAAAGATTGCAGGAAAACTAAGATCTAAGATTTAATAAACATTTGGAGGTTATTTAGGTTTAATAAATAAAACGAAAAGGTTTTCAAAATGCCGACCTTCGTTCTCGATACTATTCTACATCGTCTTAAAAAGTTTCTTTTAGTTCTTATGAATGCTATTCTGTTGTTTTTAATTGTTTCTTCTGCCTGTCTCAATTTTCTTCTTAATTCCGCTACGTTGTTATAATGTTTTTAGCGTAAACTATTTCTTTATAATATCCCCAGACAAAGAAATCGATTGGATTCAAGTCTGGGGACCCTGGGGATGCAATGGGCCCTCCACGGCCGATCCATCTGTCTCTAAATCTTTCTGTTAAATGTTGTCTGACAATTCTTGCAAAGTGGCATGGAGCACCATCGTTTTGGAAAATCATGTTCCTACGCGTTAACAGATTTACGTCTTCTAGTAAGACGTGGAAGTCATTTGTTAAAAATTCCAAGTAGGCCTCGCCATTCAAACAGTCAGGTAATTCGAACGGCCCAATCAGCTGTCCGTTTAAGATGCCTGACCATAAGTTTACGCTGAATTGCTCTTGAAAATGGGATTCACGTGTCAGGTGTGGATTTTCAATGCTCCAAGAATGATAATTGTGTATGTTGAAAATCCCGCATCACTTGAAATGAGACTCATCAGTCCACAAAATAGTGTTAAGAAAATTATCATCTTCAGCGTGGCGGCGCAACATTTCTTGATAAAACGCCACTATTCTCGGGTAGTCTGCGGGCTTAAGCTGCTGAACTCTTTGAATATGATATGAGTGAAAGCCCTCTTGTCGGAGTATTCGATGTGCGTATGATTTTGGAATTCCGATTCTGCGTTCTATTGTTCTCACACTAACTGATGGATCTCTTGCCACTTCTTCGCGTACTAAATCGACATCATCTGGGTCATGCATTTGTTGAGACCGCCCGGATCTACTGCCTGGTAGACGTCCATCCATGTAAGAGTGATGGACTCTTAAAATCATACGATGATCAGGCCAAATTTCGGGCCGAGATCCATATCCATTTTGCGCTTGCTCTTGCGAGCATAGTCTCTTGACGTAAAAGCCATATAGCTCAACAAATTAATGTGCTCGAAAAGTCCGTTGAGTCCGTTATAAACTAATTAACGTTAAAGGAATAATAATATGAACAAAAATATTTTTTATTGTAATTGGTAATTTTAAGAATTTTCGACCTTGATGTCTTTGAAGGCAAATTTTAGCAAAAGTAGCCCCATTAAGTACCATTTTTCTTTTATTATTATGAAAGCTGAGACTCTGAAGAAGTTTTAGGCTCTACTTAGAAACCATAAAATTGCCTATTTAGATTTTTAATTTTAAGTTGAAAATTGAAGTCATAGTTCTCAGAACGTAAAATATTCACTTTACACGTTTTTCATAATTTCCATCAAATTTAAGAAGCTGAATCTTTTAAGCGGAAATGTAGATCTTATGACTATTCTGATAAAAAACAAAAATTCTAAAAAGTCTTCTTCTTTATTTTTAGAAATTTTTAAAGTTGTTCAGGTGGAAAATTCTCAAAACACATAAAAAAAATCATAACTCGAAAACTATGCAAAATCGCGGAACATACATAGGGGTGATTCGGATACCCCAAAGGGTGCTCTATCTCTGGAATTCCGCTTGACACTACTTTTTGAGACAATTAGAATAAGACAGTTAGACTTTCTATAATCTTTGATCAGATGTAAAATTCTTTGGGTTAAAAAAGGGTTATTGATTGTGAAATTATTGTTACGTACCAGAGATATACAGGTATCTGTAATAAAAAAAAGCGTGGGGTGCATGGTGTCAATAGTTATAATTATTGTATTGTCAGATATGAGTAGAAGAATTATCATTTAGATAATATATTAAAAAGCACCCCACGCTTTTTTTACAATAAAATACATTGTTTTCTTCAAATTTATTTTCTATTTTTTAGTTAGACTTTCTATAAAAGCGTGTTTTTTTAGTTTATTTTAACTATTATTTATTTTTCATTTTTTAGTTAAAATATGTAGGTATATATATTGTAGTCGGTTGAGGTTCTTCACAAATAAGACATATGGTCTAAGATCCCGCGGAACATTGACCTTCACCCATCTGTTTACCGGATGAAAATAATATTTTAGGGCATAAAAGGTGTTGCTGAACACGTACAAATAGGGTTGCCTAAAAAAATATGGTCAAGGATAGGATTTGAAAAAAAGAAGATATTATTTCACTGACTTGCTCACCAAATAAATTAACCTTCAATGAAAACCTACAATGTATACTACCTGCAAAAGCTAGGAGCTAGATGAGCGCAATTACCACTTTTTAGTTACCTGTTTGCACACGGCAACCAGGTAGTAGTGGCCAGAAAAAGGTAGGCAACCTATTTTTTGCAGATAGTATACATTGTACACTTTTCATTGGAGGTTAATTTTTTTTAGTAAGCAAGTCAGGGAAATTATAAAAAAAATATTTTTTTTTATATGTTAATTAATGTAAATTTTAAATGTTAATTTTAAATGTCAAAATATCCTTGACCATATTTTTTTAGGCAACCCTATTGGTATGTGTTCAGCTACACATTTTATACCCTAAAATGTTATTTTGATCCGGTAAACAGATGGGTGAAGGTCAATGTTCCCCGGGATCTTGTACTAATATATTGATGCAATGCTCAGAACGCAAAGATGATGTTATGAGAAACACGCTGACAATACGAAGTTCGGAATAAATCTTAGATACTACGATATTCCCTATAATTAGCGATGATCAAGAGAGTATAATTTTAATTCCTAACCTGAATATCAAAAAAGCGCCATCTATTGACGATCTTAGATACTACGACATTCCCTATAATTAGCAAAGATCCACAGAGTATAATTTTAATTGACGAAAATTAACAATCTATTGACGCATTCTTATACGTCGTGTAGATGGCGGTCAACTACACAACACAATTATTTATAATTATTAATAATAATTTGCAATACTCTTTATATAATATTGTCATCGGTCCTTGATAAGTATACCAAATTTCAATTTAATCCGACGTTTTGAAGGAGGTCAAAATCACGTTTAAAGATTCCGTTACAGACAAACCTACCAACATACATACGCCTGAAGCTAATAAAAGCGTGTTAATTAAAAAGGGTAACGAACCTGCAATTTGTAATGCGTATTCTAACTCTGTACGAAGAATATTGAGCATCCGTTGCACTCCAGCTTGCCCGCCTACTGTTAATCCCCATAAGGCAGGTCGACCTACAAAAACCTATAAACATATTCTGAAATAAATCGCTAAACATAAAGACCAAAGGGTCAAAATTAAAGGTGGGTACAAATTACATTTTCGAGTATTACCAACTTATTATACAATTTTTTAAGTTCATAATTCCGTTGTACCAACTACCAACCATTTTTGCTCCGAGTGCCAAAGCTTTATAAACGTCCGTTCCAGTTGAAACGCCGCCATCCAAATAAACTTCGACGTCGTACTTCTTCACAGCTTCCACTATTTCCGGTAGGGCTTCAATCTCAAACAAAATATTATCAACGAATATACAACATATTTATCGTAGACAGGGAATAGATATAGATATAGACTGCTAATTACTCGTATTCAGTCCCACAAGAAACAGATATATCTCTTAGTATATATACTTTCGAGGTATTGTGTATGAAAGAAAGAAATAAAGTGATATTATTATTGCTGTACCTCAGTGCGTGTCAGTTTCAAGGTCAGCGAACTAGTTTGCTCAACAATGTTTGACATGTAGTCGCGGTTGTGAAGTAGTTGTAGTTTTATTAGGATTTTCGGAGCGTAATTGAACTGTTTTTTGTAATCAAAGTGTAATTAACTATCATAATTATCTTACAAAATGGTGAGATGTAGTCTACTTAATTGTAAAAGTGATAGTGATTGTAAAATTATATAGGATAGGATTAACCATCCATTCGTAACTTGATATTGTTTTTACAAACTTTGGATTCTAGCGGTGTCTTTATGAAAGTGTATATCATAAAACATTATCTTAAGGCAAAATACTGTAGCATTAAGTGGTAATACTTCGATTATCTTGACATAAATTGCGATTTTAAAGATTATTTATTTTATAGCCTAAAATTCCAGTGTTGCTAGCCTTAGATTGTATATATTACCCTATTTTTCAGGTGAGCTCTTTAGGCGCTCTCAACGGGTTGGCTTTAGTATCCATGTGCGGGATTTTGCTGATAATTTTTATAGTAAACGTTAGACACTAGTCCGTATTAACAAATGCTAGCAGTTTATTATGCGGAAATGCATAGTTTTTGTGAAATTATTTTTAAACTTTTGTAGGTTATTACAGTTGTAAACACACTAATATTGAATTAGAAAGAGACAAATGTCATTGAACGTAGAACGCGACTAATTCTGTCTCTTTTTGACAAGTAGTTATATAAAAACGAAATGCTTTATATGTTGTGCTCGCGTTACTGGAACTTTTTTTTTTTTTACAATACTATTATAATGGTGTAAGGGGGTCCAACCACCATCTTCCGGACCCCAAGCCAACCTCACCTGCCCGTGGTGCACCCTGCTGGTCAACGGACGAGGCTCTGGCGACCGGCTGATGGCGGTATAACCATCGTATTAATGGCGTAGCTAAATGCAACAGGCTGATGATGGGCAGCAGCATCTTCAGCGCAAGAAGCTACGCCCCTGCGCTCGCCAACCCGCCTGCCAAGCGTGGCGAGTAATGGCAAAACCCCCCCAATGAAATTACAGACCAAAACCAGGCCCCCAGTCCCCGGCAGCCCCGCTATTCCTAGTTCTGGTAGCAGCTACGGTAACGGCGGGGCAGGGGGTGCTAAGAATCCCCGGGTAAGATCCCGCTACCACCCCCGACGACAACTGGCCCTGGTAACACACAACATTCGCACTTTGAGGACTGACGAGAAGATCCTTGAGCTGGAAGAAGAAATGAGTAGGTTACGATGGGACATCTTGGGATTATCAGAAGTCCGAAGGAACGGGGAGGACACGATAATCCTCAAGTCTGGTAACCTACTCTACTACCGGGGTGGCGATCAACAGTCTCGAGGTGGTGTCGGATTTCTCGTCCACAAGTCCCTCGTTAGCAACATCGTCGCCATCGAAAGTGTGTCGAGCAGGGTAGTATACCTTATACTCAGAATATGTGAGAGATATTCATTGAAGGTCATACAGGTATATGCGCCGACCTCGACACACCCAGATGAGGAAGTAGAGGAGATGTATGACGACATTAGTCGGGCCATACACACCTCCGAAACCTACTTCAATGTTGTTATGGGGGATTTCAACGCAAAACTGGGCAAGAGAAGAGAGGAGGAGCTGAGAGTGGGGCAATTTGGATATGGGCAACGAAACCCCAGGGGACAAAGGCTGGCCGATTTCCTGGAGAAAGAGGGACTGTTCGCAATGAACTCTTTCTTTCAGAAGCCGCCTCACAGGAAATGGACCTGGATGAGTCCGGATGGTTCTACAAGGAACGAGATAGACTTCATCTTGACGACGAAGAGACGGATACTCAATGATGTCTCTGTGATCAACAGGGTGAAAACCGGAAGTGATCACCGAATGGTAAGGGGCACATTGAGTATCGACGTCAAGGTAGAAAGACGTCGCTTGATGAAGTCTACGCTCCGCCCTACTCGCGCCCATATTCAAAACCCCGAGAGCTTTCAGCTTGAATTAGCAAACCGCTTCTCTTGCCTAGATAGCTGCGTAACTGTGGACGAAATCAACGACGGGTTGGTAGAAGCTGTCCACACGGTGGGTTCTAAATTCTTTAGACCCCGTCGTAAAAATCGACCTCAGAAACTCTCGGTCTCGACGCTCGAGCTCATGGCCGAACGTCGATCTATGGCGCTGCAGTCTTCCGATGACGCTGAGGCATATCGGCAGCTCAATAGACGAATATGGACATCCTTGCGACACGACGTCCGTGCTCACAACACTGCGAGCATAAAGGAGACGATCGAGCAGAACAAAGGCTCCAAAGTGTTTGCTAAGGACCTGTCTATTGGGCACAGCCGAATGACAAAGCTGAAGACGGAAGATGGCAGTGTGGCATCGACCAAGTGTTGAGAGAGATCGAGAGCTTCTACGGACAGCTTTATACCTCGGTTGCCAAACCCGTTACCTGCTCGGCTGACCCAAGAGCCGAGCTGGTTCGGCACTACAGCGAAGACATCCCGGACATCAGCTTGTGCGAGATTCGGATGGCCCTCGGACAGCTTAAAAACAACAAGGCGCCGGGCGAGGACGGAATTACTGCAGAGCTTCTGAAAGCGGGCGGATCGCCGGTACTAAAAGTCCTTCAGAGACTTTTTAGTTCTGTTCTGCTCGAGGGCGTAACGCCTGAGGCATGGAACAGGAGTGCGGTGGTACTGTTCTTCAAGAAAGGCGACAATACCTTGTTGAAGAATTACAGGCCCATCTCGCTCCTGAGCCATGTGTATAAGTTGTTTTCGAGAGTTATCACGAATCGTCTCGAGCGCAAGTTAGATGACTTCCAGCCTCCCGAACAAGCCGGTTTCCGAAAAGGTTATAGTACCATAGACCACATTCATACGCTGCGGCAAGTTATACAGAAAACCGAGGAGTATAACTTGCCACTTTGCTTAGCGTTTGTGGACTATGAGAAAGCCTTTGATTCGATCGAGACCTGGGCGGTGCTGCAGGCTCTCCAGCGGTGCCGCATCGACTATCGGTATATCGAAGTGTTGAGGTGCTTGTACAACAACGCCACCATGTCGGTCCGAGTACAAGAACAGAGTACGAAGGCTATTCCACTACAGAGAGGCGTGAGACAGGGAGATGTTATTTCTCCTAAACTCTTCACTGCCGCGCTGGAAGATGCCTTCAAGCTCTTGAACTGGAAAGGATTCGGCATCAACATAAATGGCGAGTACATGACTCACCTCCGCTTTGCCGACGATATCGTGGTCCTTGCGGAATCGCTGGAAGACCTGAGTACAATGCTCGAAGACCTCAACAGAGTTTCTCAACGGGTGGGCCTCAGGATGAACATGGACAAGACGAAGGTCATGTCGAATGTCCATGTTGTGCCCACCCCGATTACTGTTGGAAGCTCATCTCTCGAAGTTGTCGACGAATATGTCTATCTAGGACAAGTAGTCCAACTAGGCAGGTCCAACTTCGAGAGAGAGGTCAATCGTCGAATCCAGCTCGGCTGGGCAGCGTTCGGGAAACTTGGCAAGGTCTTCTCGTCCAAAATACCTCAGTGCCTGAAGACCAAAGTCTTCGACCAATGTGTGTTACCAGTGATGACATACGGCACTGAGACGTGGCCTCTGAATATGGGCCGTATAAGACGGCTCACAGTCACTCAGCGAGCTATGGAGAGAGCTATGCTCGGTGTTTCTCTACGTGATCAAATCAGAAATGAGGAGATCCGTAGAAGAACGAAAGTCACCGACATAGCCCAGCGGATTAGCAGGCTGAAGTGGCAGTGGGCAGGCCACATAGCTCGCAGAACCGATAACCGATGGGGCAGAAAGGTTCTGGAATGGAGGCCACGTACTGGCAAGCGCAGCGTTGGACGTCCACCTACAAGGTGGACAGACGACCTGATAAAGGTCGCAGGATGTCGCTGGATGCAGGCCGCTTCCAACAGGTCGGTCTGGAAATCTTTGGGGGAGGCCTATGTTCAGCAGTGGACGTCTTGTGGCTGATGATGATGATGATGATGATGATTATAATTATTATTTTCCTATTAACAACTACCTACTTTCATTGTTGTTGAGTGCCGGCTGTGTTTTTATTGTGATCTTATTATCTCCCATTCGACCTGCTTACCTTATTGATATTGGTGGTGGTTATTTTTTTCTTAACCATCCAGAAGTAGGAACTCATGCACGCGTGAGCGAGCGAAGCGAACTCGGGATTTGGAGCACCCCGACTCGGACAAATTAGGTTAGAAGCGAGCGAACAGACCCTGCCATCCCCTTCTTGGTTATTTTTTTTTAAACCACTCAAAAAGTAGTAGCCCCGGCAACTACGCCTTGTTGTTATTACTTGCTTCATAAGCAATTTTTGTTACAGATTTTTTTTTACATTGAATATAAAGTAAACTGTGACTTTCCTCCTTCTCCCTATGAAAAATAACCCGTGACCACATCAAAAAAAAAAAAATCGGTTGTCTGTAAAGTCGGTTTACTGACGATAGTTGAACGTGATAACGTCTTAAGAAAATACTGATGGAATGGTAGCATTTTTCAAAAGAAAATTTTAATTTCGTTTGTTTAATATTTCGATTGAATAGTAAAGCCATCGATTTTTTACTCATCGTGAAATAGTTCTGTTAACTTATTGTTTTAATTTTGACAATTATAGCATAACCTACAATCGCTGCACTAGCGGACCGATGCTATTCATTTTAATGATGAAAGCACGAATATTCGACAATATATCACTGAATATATAATTATTATCGAAAGAATCATTACCTTTATCGCTGTAATTATCGTTGCTATAAACAATTGACACCACGTTCAATTTTCACTGCACTTGATACCCAATCAAAACATGTACAAGTCATATCAAAGTCCTGTTAAGTCATGTTAAGTCCTGTTAAGTCCTATTAAGTCCTATTAAGTCCTGTTAAGTCCTGTTAAGTCCTATTAAGTCCTGTTAAGTCCTGTTAAGTCATGTTAAAAGTCCTGTTAAGTCACGTTAAGTCATGTTAAGTCATGTTAAGTCATGTTAAGTCCTGTTAAGTCATGTTAAGTCCTGTTAAGTCCTGTTAAGTCCTGTTAAGTCATGTTAAGTCCTGTTAAGTCATGTTAAGCCCTGTTAAGTCATGTTAAGTCATGTTAAGTCTTGTTAAGTCATGTTAAGTCATGTTAAGTCCTGTTAAGTCAAGTTAAGTCACGTTAAGTAACGTTAAGTCACGTTAAGTCACGTTAAGTCATGTTAAGTCCTGTTAAGTCCTATTAAGTCCTGTTAAGTCATGTTTAGTCATGTTAAGTCCTGTTAAGTCATGTTAAGCCCTGTTAAGTCCTGATAAGTCATGTTAAGTCATGTTAAGTCATGTTAAGTCATGTTAAGTCCTGTTAAGTCCTGTTAAGTCATGTTAAGTCATGTTAAGTCATGTTAAGTCCTGTTAAGTCCTGTTAAGTCATGTTTAGTCATGTTAAGTCATGTTAAGTCCTGTTAAGACATGTTAAGTCCTGTTAAGTCCTGTTAAGTCATGTTAAGTCATGTTAAGTCCTGTTAAGTCATTTTAAGTCATGTTAAGTCAGTTAAGTCCTGTTAAGTCATGTTAAGTACTGTTAAATCATGTTAAGTCATGTTATGAGGGCCGTCGCGGCAGTGCGCCCTGTCTTTGACCAATGGCTAGACAGGCGCCACGGCGCGGCGACGTTCCGACTGACACAGGTGCTTACCGGCCATGGGTGTTTCGGCCGGTACCTGTGTCAGATCGTAGGCAAAGAGTCGGCCGTGTGTCACCATTGTGACAACTGTCCGCAGGACACGGCCCAACACACTTTAGAAGAGTGTCCAGCCTGGGACGATGAGCGCAGCGCTCTCGTAGCAGTCGTCGGAGGTGACCTTTCGCTGCCGGCCGTGGTGTCCGCCATGGTCGACAGCCGGAGGTCCTGGCGTGCGGTGGCCCACTTCTGCGAGGCCGTAATCTCGCAGAAGGAGAGTGCCGAGAGGGATCGTGAGCACAGCGATCCCTCCCGCCGCCAGCGGAGACGAAGGAGGCGCCGGGGTGACGACTGACCGGCGTCTCCTGCCCTGTGGATTGGGGGCGTTTGGAGAATTCCACCACGGTATCCCCTGCCTGTCGTAAGAGGCGACTAATAGGGGCCATAGGGGGGTCGCGGGCGCGCAGCGGGGGGCTGTCGTAGCGCCAATCAGTACGCTTTTGTACACGTACTATTGTACGTGCGACCCCCGGGATGGACGGCAGCACGGGTGGTTGGCCTCGTGGCTGTCGTTGACGCCGAGGGCGTCCTTCGGTGTGCGGGGGCTTCTGAGCCCCCTCCAATTGGAGACGGGCCGCAAGGCGGCACCGCGCAGGGGCGGTTCCGGCTGAAACTGGGGTGCTTTTCGCCTCGGGAAACCCGGGGCCGTCCCTAATGCGCCGAAGATGGTCACCGCGGGGTTTTAGTTGGTAGTTACCGGCATAGGTTAATTGTATATATGGTTAGGGACTCGGCCCAGCGGTCGGGTGGCTGGGTCGTAAGGCCGGTAGAACCCAACATAACCGTTCCACCTTCCCTCCCGGTGGGGCGGTAGCAATAAATGAGCTTTCCCCGCGAAAACAAAAAAAAAAAAAAAAAAAAAATGTTAAGTCATGTTAAGTCCTATTAAGTCCTGCTAAGTCATGTTAAGTCCTGTTAAGTCCTATTAAGTCCTGTTAAGTCCTGTTAAGTCATGTTAAGTCATGTTAAAAGTCATGTGAAGTCACGTTAAGTCATTTTAGGCCTGTTAAGTCCTGTTAAGTCCTGTTAAGTCATGTTAAGTCCTGTTAAGTCATGTTAAGTCCTGTTAAGTCCTGTTAAGTCATGTTAAGCCCTGTTAAGTCCTGATAAGTCATGTTAAGTCACGTTAAGTCATGTTAAGTCATGTTAAGTCCTGTTAAGTCATGTTAAGTCCTGTTAAGCCATGTTAAGTCCTGTTAAGTCATGTTAAGTCGCAAAGGCCGATTGTGCTTCTTTGTCGCTCGTTCCGCGCTCTCGCTTGCCTTTCAAGCCTTACATGGAACGTGACATCTAGCGAGGTAACGACGCATGAGTCATGTTTTTTTGTGCGTGCAGCCGGCTCTATAATCGAATTATAAGACGTTATCACGTCAAAATATCAATATGTGCTAAAATATTGTAAGCAGAAACCTGGAATTTAAAAAAATCATATCTCCTAAACTATTGGTTTCCGCACCTCCCCCCTTTCAGGGGGGTTTGTACCAATTTATGTTTATTTCACTATGTAACGAAACGTTGGTCATATTTTGATAAATATTTTCCATCATACAATCAGCCCATATAAAGACGCCCAATTAGATGCATTAAATACATTTTGTTTAATCAATCTAAAGGTCAACCTTGCCGAATATTTTATGTTGTTTTCATTGATGTATTAATTTCAGTTTTTAAATATCGAAGTCGGCAGCAATCTCCCGCAGCAATACCGGGAAAATGGGAAAAACTTTTTTATTGTAACATTGGATTATATGGGTAAATTAAGTTATGCTATCATCTTCTAATTCATGTGGCCACGGTTAGTGTTTATCTATGGTTCCTTTATCTAAGATATTTATACACAGATAAAACGTGTGCATTCGAAACATAGTAATTACTTCAATGCTTTAAAGAAATATTCATCTATGTGCAAAACATTAGCTCACGCCTATTGCCACGAAGGAGTAGGCACAAGTACAAATAATGAACTCACAGATACACATGGACCTTATTTCCGTCGCATGAACTATTAGGGATGAGCCTATTGCCATATCGGGCACTAATTCAAATGGCGGTCAACTTATATGTGATTTTTCGAATCGAAAAATCAAGCATCAATTATTGTTCGTGCCCAATTTGGAAAATGAACTTAGGACCTCCCTCAAGTTTCTAATTCTAAGCCTAAGTATGCTGCCACTGGATCAAATTGACAGTTTATATATTTAATTAAAAAGTTAATAAGGAATACATACTGTAGCGGGAACTCCATCTAATTGCCTTCCCCCATGATTGGATACCAGTATGGCGGAACATCCAGCTTCGATAGCTTTAACAGCATCGTCGCCACGAAGAATTCCTTTGGCAATTATTGGTAGCTTTGTTATGCTATAAATAAAAATTGCGAAATGTAGATATCATGAGCGTGTGTCGTATATAAAATTCGGAATAATTTACCTTTTTAACCATTTAACTTCATCCCACGTCAATGATTTATCAAATAGATTATGAAGATATTCATTGACATCACCACCTTCGTTAGCTGTCTGTATCTTAGTAGAAAGATGTCCGTCGAAGTTTGCAAACCTAAAACAATGTAGATGGTGTACTTGAATTGATAAACATTAATTTTAGAAGACTTAATTGTTGTTAACCCACCTTAAATGGTGTGGCAAGTTAAATTGGTTACGAGCGTCTGCCCGACGTAGACCAACAAGGGGAGTGTCAACAGTAAGTGCTATTGCACTAAATCCACTTTTTTCTGCTCTCAAAACCAAATTTTTTGTAACTTCCCTGTAAACAATATTGCAACAAATCAAATGAGTAATTTTATTATTGTTACGGACAAAAATAAACAATTGACCGATAACCAACCTATCATTGTAAATATAAACTTGAAACCATTTAATTGCCTCCGGTACGGCTTCTGCAATTTCTTCTATGGAAGTCGTGGCAATAGTGCTTAATGTGAAAATTGTATTTTCAGCCGCAGCAGCTACAAAATATGTAAATCAATTACTTTGTGTATAAAACGAAATAAATATATGTATAGTTACTAATCCAATACCTTTTGCATTAGCGACTTCACCATCAGGATGAGCCATTCGCTGCATCGCTGTGGGAGATATCCCGATAGGCATCGATACTTCATTTCCTAGCACTCTTGTCCGAAGACAGCAGTTCTCCACTCCGACTAAACATTTTGGGCGTATACGTAACCTGTATAGTTTAAGAAACATAATTAATATCGGAAACAATTGTTTTCGTATCTCAATAATAAATGATTTACCTTTCAAAAGCTCTTTTATTCTCTGTTAATGTCTGTTCGTCAGTGGCACCACTTCTATAATAATCTCGAGCACCGGTAGGTAACAGAGTGAGAGCGGTTTCTTCGAGTTCTTTCACACTAATATATTTCTCCATTTTCACGTTAACTGCTGCAAGTCGCAGAACAAACTAAATCCGCACATCATACTTATATGAATAAATACACTTAAGATAAGAGTGACTTAATAAAACAAATACATATGTACATGTATTGCTGTCGTGCAAAAGCAGCGATAGCTCAGCGGGGTTTGGTACGGACTGTCGAGACGAAAGTCGCAGGTTCGAAACCAGCCCCAAGAGCAGTATATTAATTGTTAATTATCGCTTGCTTTAACGGTGAAGGAAACATCGTGAGGAAACCTGCATACCTGAGAACTCGATAAGATTTTTGGAAGGAATGTGAAGTCTATCATTATTTATTTAGGCCAGCGTGGTGGACTAAGGCCTAACCCCTCTCATTCAGTAGAGGAGGCCCGTGCCCAGCAAGTAGGGACAGTTATAATATACAGGGCTAGTAAAAAAAAAAAGTGTGCGTCCCGGGACGCTCGACAGAAGTGATAACTTTAACTAATGGGGGTTAAAGTGAGAGCGGAGGAGCCTGCCTACTGCTACCGTATGCGTGAGAGAAAGGGAAGCCAGACAGAGTGGTGCCGTAAAGCGTTACGTAACGGCGCCACTCTGTCTGGCTTCCCGTAACGCGTTACGTTACGAAGTCCCGTCAAAGCCCTGTCAAAGTCGTGTTGAAGTCGTGTCAAAACCGTGTCAAAGTCGTGTCAAAGTCATGTCGAAGTCGTGTCAAAGTCGTGCCAAAGCAGTGTTAAAGTCGTGTCATAGTCGTGTCAAAGTCTAGTCGAAGTCGTGTCAAAGTCGTATCAAAGTCGTGTCAAAGTCGTGTCGAAGTAGTGTCGAAGTCGTATCAAAGTCGTGTCAAAGACGTGTCAAAGCCGTGTCGAAGTCGTGTCAAAGCCGTGTCAAAGTCGTGTCAAAGTCATGTCAAAGACGTATCAAAGTCGTGTCAAAGCCGTGTCAAAGTCGTATTAAAGTCGTGTAGAAGTCGTGTCAAAGTCGTGTTGAAGTCGTGTCGAAGTCGTGTCAAAGACGTATCAAAGTCGTGTCAAAGTCGCGTCGATGTCGTGTCAAAGTCGCATCAAAGTCGTGCTAAAGTCGTGTCAAAGTCGTGTCGAAGTCGTGTCAAAGTCGTGTCAAAGTCGCATCAAAGTCGTGTCGAAGTCGTGTCAATGTCTAGTCGAAGTCGTGACAAAGTCGTATCAAAGTCGTGTCAAAGTAGTATCAATGTCGTGTCAAAGTCGCATCAAAGTCGTGCCAAAGTCGTGTCAAAGTCGTGTCGAAGTCGTGTCAAAGTCGTGTCAAAGTCGCATCAAAGTCGTGTCAAAGTCGTGTCGAAGTCGTGTCAAAGTCTAGTCGAAGTCGTGTCAAAGTCGTATCAAAGTCGTGTCAAAGTCGTGTCGAAGTCGTGCCAAAGCCGTGTCAAAGTCGTGTTAAAGTCGTGTCAAAGTCGTGTTAAAGTCGTGTAGAAGACGTGTCAAAGTCGTGTCAAAGTCGTATCAAAGTCGTGTCAAAGTCGTATCAAAGTCGTGTCAAAGTCCGGTCCAAGCCGACTGGTCACTGTGTGGCGCCACCCAGGACTTCGAAATTATCGATGTTCCAGGGAGGTCGGCTAACGCTGGCTGGTCGATGGACCGCTCGCGTTACGGAACGTTTCGGTTCACCCTCCCATAAGAAGTTATCACTTCAAAAAAAAAAAATTACCTCCTTTTTAAATTACCTCCTTAATACCAAATGCATTTAATTTACGGCATAGGATGTTATGATTCACGTGATCAAAGGCTTTAGAGAAATCGGTGTAAACCGAGTCGACCTGAACTCCACGCGCAAATGCAGAACATAGATAATTTTTGTACTCAGGGAGATTACTTATAGTTAATTTATTAGAGACAAATCCGTGCTGTTTAGGGGGCAGTAGGTAATGGCTTAACATGGTAATGTATAATATCGTAGATAATAGACTCGAGTAATTTAGTAAAGCAGGGTAGAAGCCTAAACGGCCTGTAGTTTTCACATGAGGACTTGTCTCCACTTTCAAAGATTGGAACTACATGGGCGATTTTCCAGCAGGAAGGGAATACACCAGTTGCAAGGATTGATTAAAAATTATATGTAATGGTTTAGTGAGTTGAATGGCGCATTGTTTGATGAAAAAAGGAGGCAATCCATCGGGGCCGGATCCTTTCGAGGGATTAAGCGCTTTAATCTTAGCTAGGATATTTTGAGATGTGATTTAATCACATGGACATTGCAAAGTATTAAAGTTACTGAGGGTGACTATATTTGTAGACTCATTAACAGTCCCACTATAATTTTCAAACACTGTACAGTGACTGTACTGACTTTTTTTTTGACGTGATAACGTCTTATAATTCGATAGAGCCGGCTGCACGCACGAAAAAACATGACTCATGCGGCGTTACCTCGCTAGATGTCACGTTTAATTAAATTCATTTAAGGCTTGAAGTGCAAGCGAGAGCGCGGAACGAGCGACAAAGAAGCACAATCGGCCTTTGCGTTCGGCAGCGTTCGAGATTTAAAAAAAATAAAACATAAATATTAAATCTTCCACATATCACAACAACGTGTCTGAAATGACAGGTTAGACCAGCCATCCGTCAAAGAGAACATTTTCTCCTATATCAAACACATTGAGGCGGGCTTTTTAAAACTAGATTTACGAAAAGGACATTGTTCGTCGTCCATACATAGTTGGCCTAAGAACCAAAAGGTAGGTGAATTTACTTTTTGGGTTTTAGATAATGTATATATTTGATTGAAACTATATTAAAACTACGGACACTTGAGAATTCCGAAAAATGAATAAAATACTTTCGGATTTTGAGGTTATAATTAGGCCAATAAAAACTATCAAATACTAAACAAATGAAATTTAAATTTTCTTTTGAAAAATGCTACCATTCCATCAGTATTTTCTTAGGACGTTATCACGTTCAACTATCGTCAGTAAACCGACTTTACAGACAACCGATTTTTTTAAGTTCACAAATACCCTCTTAATCAGAGGAGCATTGAGAACCAAGTTTCATCGATAATGGGATGGAATTACTGGAGTCACGTTTGTTATTGACATAATTCCAGAAGGACTTGATATTTGAGGCCAAAGATTGATCAACAGATGACATGTAATTGTTATAGAATTCACTAATAAGGTGTTTGCTTCGCGCTCGTAAGAGTGAAAAGACGTCATAACCCCTCATTATTGTATTGGGTTATTGTATTTTTTGAATAACTTGTGAAATTTAAGCTTCTCCGCAGTACATTGTTTTAAAGCTGGGGTGTACCAAACAGAATAGTTTGATCTGGAGAGCTGGAAGTCGTGCATGTATTATCAAGTATGAGCTTATTAAGGATATTATACAACATAGCAACATTGGTGTCAAGATCTGGTGACGACAGTAAAGAGTTCCAATCCATATTAGCCAGGTCTGAGTTGATTTTTTTATAGGTACATTTGTAAAAGTTAGGACGCTTACTATTTTATGTACATGATGTTTAGGTTGAGAAAAAGATGCTAGCTCAAAACTAAGAGCAGGGTGGTGTCTGTCTAAGCGGCTAAGAGGAGCAGCTTCAGTTACTATCATATTGTTTATGGTGTAGACGACTAGGTCTAGACATCGGTTATTAACGTTCAGTACAGTGTTAAACTGATACAGGTTACAAAGATGGAAGAAGTCAAGAAGTAAATTTCATTTTGGGTCAGAAGCCGTGCTAGGTAATACAAACAAAGTTTCGCTATCTTTAGTCCATATATAAAAACAAAGTCCGGACTGACTCATCTTCGCCCAGACAAAACAGTTAAGTATTAATAAAGATAGAAATCCAAAATTTTGGGAACCTTTTGATATTATATTTAACCAGAGAAAAAGGGTTGTAAAGTTTCTATGGGAACATCTTTTTGATCAAATTTATGTTACCTACGGGAAGCCGCAAGCAGAACCTATCATGACATTAATATTTTAGTTTATGTAAAGTCCAGAGTTCCAAACCTGCATTACTAACCGTTTTTACCTTTTGCAGGGCCTGCAGTTTAAAATAGGTCCATCGTTTATTTTTTATTGCTTTGCTCTCTATAAGATGTGAGGCCGACGAATAGACTATTATATGCATGTTACCCGGTATTTCCACCAAATAAGGACCGTATTATATATTATGTTTGTTAGGCCTTAACACGGATATACATAATAAGGTTTATAGGAAATAAAAGACAACATATAGAGGAGAAGGTGGTAATGTGGCCCCCCACTTTGTTTTTGAGGTCTCATGTGAAAAATAAAAGGAAAACATATGTAATGAATACATCATTAGTTTCCTTATTTACTTGCCAATACACTACATAATACGGAATAAAGAGAAATGCAACGGAT
This sequence comes from Amorpha juglandis, assembly GCA_949126905.1. Taxonomy (NCBI): domain Eukaryota; kingdom Metazoa; phylum Arthropoda; class Insecta; order Lepidoptera; family Sphingidae; genus Amorpha; species Amorpha juglandis. The sequence goes on from OX421368.1 coordinate 7,821,405, forward strand.
AAATCTGAAATATATTTATTAAAAAAAAAATGGAAATTTAGCAATTTGAGATCAAGTGAGGGTAATATGGCACCCTACTGATTACTACTATGGAGAGACATTTCCATCACATCCCGATGAGTCGCTTTCAACTATTTCTTCATTATCGGAGCTACTGCTAGATGTTACGTCTCTTTGTTGCCAATTAAAAATACGCATAACACGCTAAAGCATCTTCTTCATCTGACGACGACATTTTCTCGCAACAGCGCAAAAGTTTCTGCCTGTTTTATACCGAAAGCATACCGACAGTATACCGCCTAGTGAGGAGATCTGAGCGACATTAGTAAAGTCGCGGTAAAATATAAAATACCGCATACCGATACCGCACCGCCAAGTGAGGAAGGGGTCAAGTCACACAAGCAGTGCTGCGTAAGCTGCATAAAAATATATACCTCCAATTTGAATATAAATTTGTGCATATTTTTATTCTCAGTTTGGTTTATTTTTACAGAAAATTTCGAGTTCCATATGGCCTCATGAAGCTTATATGACTCCTGCCACGTTGTACAACCTTTAACGCAAATTAATAATGAAAAAAATCGAGTTCATATAGAAAATTGTTTTATTTTAAAAAAGTATATATATTCATAACAATAATATATTATATTATTTTATATATTCTTATAAAACATTAGCTTTGGAAGAAGATCCAACATCTTACAGTTTACTGTATGCTGATTCGTGTCGCACCATGTCCCTTGTAATGTCAGCTATAGTTGGAGTACCTATAAAAAGGATTTAAATAACAAATAGATGGGGCGGGAGTCGACGTAATGTTCAAAAAAAAAATTCTACGATTAAAATCACCATGCTAGTCTCCGAAATATCTGGATATTATATTTTGTATAACAAGGAGCATATAATATATTATCTACCTACTCGCTTTTACTTGCGGCTCCGTTCGCGTAAACGGCCTTTTTCAGGCTAAAAAATAGCCCATGTCCTTATCAGGGCCATGGTGGGGTGTTTTAAATGTCATACAAAACCGTTCAGCCGTTAAAGCGTGATTGAACACAAATATCCAAACTTTCACATTTATATTAGTAGGATTGTTTATACTAGACGCATTAAAACGGCTTTCTTGTCAGTTATCACCCTATGTGATTGCTGATAGCTACCAAAGGCGCAAATAACCACAGATCAAAAATATTAAATAGACATTGTAAGTATTATAGTGAAAGAAAGAAAGACAATTTATTAGTTACAGATTACAAATTTACAGTCAAGCCATTGATGGTCTTGGCATTTACGTGTCGTGACTGTGACAGGTAGGTGACCACTCAGCATACTGCTGTGCTGTGGCGCGTACCACAATACAGCGCCGATTTTCAGTGGTCACCTTTTATATATATATATATATCTATCTTTATATATATAATTCTTCTGTGAGTGTGTATGTTCCTGAACTTCTCTTAAACGACTGGACCGATTTTGATGAAATTTTTTGTGTGTGTTCAAGGGGATCTGAGAATGGTTTAGATTCACAATTTTGTCCGCTGGACAATGTTTTTTTAATTAATTTTTAATTTATTAGTAGTTGTTGAGTTGTCGTTGCGAAGCTTGCCGTGATGACGGGTCGTATAGCGTCTAGACTGGACAGGGACAGGACAGGGACAGGACAGTGAGACAGGACAGTGAGACAGGACAGTGAGACAGGACAGTGAGACAGGACAGTGAGACCGGACAGTGAGACAGGACAGTGAGACAGGACATTGAGACAGGACAGTGAGACAGGACATTGAGACAGGACAGTGAGACAGGACAGTTAGACAGGACAGTGAGACAGGCCAGTGAGACAGGATAGTGAGACAGGACAGTGAGACAGGACAGTGAGACAGGACAGTGAGACAGGACAGAGAGACATGACAGAGAGACAGGACAGTGAGACAGGACAGTGAGACAGGACAGTGAGACAGGACAGTGAGACAGGATAGTGAGACAGGACAGTGAGACAGGACAGTGAGACAGGACAGTGAGACAGGACAGTGAGACAGGACAGTGAGACAGGACAGTGAGACAGGACAGAGAGACAGGACAGAGAGACATGACAGAGAGACAGGACAGTGAGACAGGACAGTGAGGCAGGACAGGACAGGGACAGGATGCGGGACGGGGACAGGACGGGGACGGGACGCGGACAGGACGGGGACAGGACGGGGACGGGACGGGGACAGGACTGTCCAACCGGAGGGAGGTTGGAGACGACCTGACTTAGGTCGTCGAAGTCAATTAAATGTGCGACGGGCTACCTCACGTGCAATGGCGCAGTACCTCACTTAATTGCATTTAATGTAAATAAAACATTTGTATTAAGTTTTGACCACATTTTACACAAATATATTATGTAGGTGATACGAAGTTCACCGGGTCATCTAGTATATATATATATATCTCTGGTCTGTTACTATAACTTCACAATCTATAATATAGCCTTTTTTAACCCAAAGAATTTTACATCTGGTCAAAGGCACAAGTGCTAGAAACTTCTACTGCCTGGCACTAGCAGCAGTTTCGCATTCATACCATTTATTAACCAGCACTATTATCCAAATAAATCCGTTATCTTTATAGTTAAAAAAGGGTAACGAACCTGCAATTTGTAATGCGTATTCTAACTCTGTACGAAGAATATTGAGCATCCGTTGCACTCCAGCTTGCCCGCCTACTGTTAATCCCCATAAGGCAGGTCGACCTACAAAAACCTATAAACATATTCTGAAATAAATCGTTAAACATAAAGACCACAGGGTTAAAATTAAATGTGGGTACAAATTAAATTTTCGAGTATTACCAACTTATTATACAATTTTTTAAGTTCATAATTCCGTTGTACCAACTACCAACCATTTTTGCTCCGAGTGCCAAAGCTTTATAAACGTCCGTTCCAGTTGAAACGCCGCCATCCAAATAAACTTCGACGTCGTACTTCTTCACAGCTTCGACTATTTCCGGTAGGGCTTCAATCTAAAACAAAATGTTATCAACGAATAAACGACATATTTATACACAGATAAAAACGTGTGCATTCAAAACATAGTAATTACTTCAATTCTTAATAATATAAATAATGAACCCACAGATACACATGTACCTTATTTCCGTCCCATGAACTGTTAGGGTTGAGCCTATTCCATATCTATCGGGCACTGAGTCAAATGGCGGTCAACTTATATGAATCGAAAATCAAGCACAAGTTATTGTTATTGCCCAATTTGGAAAATGAACTTAGGACCTCCCTCAGGTTTCTAATACTAAGCCTAAGTATGCTGCCACTGGACCAAATTGACAGTTTATATACTTAATCAAAAAGTTAATAAGGAATACATACCGTAGCGGGAACTCCATCTAATTGCCTTGCCCCATGATTGGATACCAGTATCGCGGCACATCCAGCTTCGATAGCTTTAACAGCGTCGTCGCCACGAAGAATTCCTTTGGCAATTATTGGTAGTTTTGTTATACTATAAATAAAAATTGTGAAATATATAATGAGCCTATATCGTCTATGAAATTCTGAATAATTTACCTTTTTAACCATTTAACTTCATCCCACGTCAATGATTTATCAAATAAATTATGAACATATTCATTGAGACCACTGCCTTTGTCAGCTCTGTTGATCTTAGTAGAAAGATCTCCATCGAAGTTTGCAAACCTAAAACAATGTAGATGGTGTAGGTACTTGAATTGATAAACATTAATTTTAGAAGACTTAATTGTTGTTAACCCACCTTAAATGGTGTGGCAAACTAAATTTATTACGAGCGTCTGCCCGACGTAGACCAAAAAGGGGAGTGTCAACAGTAAGTGCTATTGCACTAAATCCACTTTTTTCTGCTCTCAAAACCAAATTTTTTGTAACTTCCCTGTAAACAATATTGCAACAAATCAAATGAGTAATTTTATTATTGTTACGAACAAAAATAAACAATTAACCGATAACCAACCTATCATTGTAAATATAAAGTTGAAACCATTTAATTGCCTCCGGTACGGCTTCTGCAATTTCTTCTATGGAACTCGTGGCAATAGTGCTTAATGTGAAAATCGTATTTTCAGCCGCAGCAGCTACAAAATATGTAAATCAATTACTTTGTGTATAAAACGAAATAAATGTATGTATAGCCACTAATCCAATACCTTTTGCATTAGCGACTTCACCATCAGGATGAGCCATTCGCTGCATCGCTGTGGGAGATATCCCGATAGGCATCGATACTTCATTTCCTAGCACTCTTGTCCGAAGACAGCAGTTCTCCACTCCGACTAAACATTTTGGGCGTATACGTAACCTGTATAGAAACATAATTGATTTCGGAAACAATTGTTTTCGTATCTCAATAATAAATGATTTACCTTTGAAAAGCTCTTTTATTCTCTGCTAATGTCTGTTCGTCAGTAGCACCACTTCTATAATAATCTCGAGCACCGGTAGGTAACAGAGTGAGAGCGGTTTCTTCGAGTTCTTTCACACTAATATATTTCTCCATTTTCACGTTAACTGCTGCAAGTCGCAGAACAAACTAAATCCGCACATCATACTTACTTATATGAATAAATACACTTAAGATAAGACCAAGTGGTTTTATTATCAATCAATGTTAATATCCGGGCACAGGTCACATAACTTGTATAAAGTATCACAAATACTTAACAAAACAAATATGTATACGTATTGTTATCGTATCTATATAACGTTGTGTAAAAAAATCTTTTATTTTTAAGTTATTATTGAGACCTAGTTCCAGTTGCCGGTTTTGAGTCACACAGCGAATCCCTCTATAAAATACTAATTATACCGCCAAATCACAAGCGAACGGCGGACCCTGGTATTAGGCCGGGAAAACGCCAGGCAGAAAGACTATACGTATTGCAGCATATAGGTTCGTTAGGGCCGGCGCTCACTGACGGCGTGGCACGGCAGGTCATGCTGCGGCATCCCGCGGCGTCCCGTAGCATACCGGAGCATCTCGCGGCTTGCCGGGGCATCCCAGCCACTCGCGCATCAACCAGTTTTGCTCCACGCGGATTCGAAGTTGGTTGGTAACCGAAATGATCGCTGCATAAGTTTCAATCTTATTTTAACTAGCTTAGCAATCATAATTCTTCGACAAAAAGTGACCCATACATCTCGCGCGATGCGATGGCGCACCGCGGCAATCCACGGAATGAAACGGCGTGACACGTTTGGCCGGAGCATCCCACGGCGCGTCGCGCCATGCCGCAGCATCCCGCGGTACGTCGGGTCATTTCGCGGCACCGTGGTATCGAAATAAAGTAACGTTAATTCTAAACTCGTGAAAATAGGATTCAAAGTAACTTGATCAGTAATAAAAACCTTCGCCATGACACGCCGTGCCGTGCTGGCAGTGAGCGCCGGCCCTTATGCAACACGGATATAATAAGGATTATAGGAAATAAAAGGCAATATATAATTTTTCAAATTTCCTGATTTAATATTATAATATCTGTATGAATGCTATTCTCTCAGCATTCTTGTATAATGTCAAATGCTATTTCGTAATATTTTGTCATAGAAATGTTATATAAAACACAACTGATCTTATAATAAATCATTTCAGTTACACAAAATCCACTGTTTGGGACAACATTTGCACGCGATACTGTAGAATGATGTACAATACAATGTTACGACGTTTCAGATGAGATTTATAATGCTTCACACACTGGTATATTACTTTACAGTTTTTATTAAAGGTATTTTCGCCTTAATTTATAATAGATATCTGAAGGCTTCTTCATACTCATAATTTATCAATTTAATAAGTTTAATAAAAGCGTTAAGTCTCATACAAAAATGATAAAATTTAAGGTGACTTAAAAATTAAGCTCTGCATCATGTTACACAGGAATTCTGAACCTTTGTATTAAAATCTGCTGCTCATTTATTTATTTTAAAATGGTACTTTTTGAATTCCACCGTTTCCTCTCCTATCTAACCTAAGATCAATCACATTATATATCCGCTCAACATAACTTCGTTAACTTTGCATTTTATAAAAGATACAAAACATTTCAATTATTAAGCTATTTAAGAAAGACCATCAAACTTTACCCTATCTATAATTCCATCTTTGGTAATAACATTAACAACAATCAGCATTTAATCGACTGTTCTCTAATTATTCACAATCCTATTATGTATTCTATCAAACTTTACTTGTGATATTCTTAAAAAAAAAATGTGATAAGCAATGTTAAAATGGTTAAAGCAATATAAAAATTACGTTTAAAACGCACTCACCCATCCTGTTGTGGATTAAATATATAATTTTAAATGGATGTAAACTAATGAATGCATTGAACTTGCCATCGGGTGAATGCAGATGCGCATCTGAACCGTTAAAAATAAAACAATCTTGTTATTAGAGCAACATTACAGACTATCAGGTGCAAGCATTGAGCAAATAAAATTAAAGTAAGGCACATGGTCGACGCGACCAAAATGGTAAGAACAATCTTATCAATGACAGTGCTTAGAGAAAATTAAATACTCACAGAATATCACGGTGGTTTAGGGTTAAATACTAGAACGCAAAGTAATTAATGAAAACGATAATAAGTTACTACGATAATTATTCTAATGTGTATGTATAGTGTTTACCTCACGAGCGTTTTACAATGTTTTCGTCAATGTCGTGTGCATCGCCTGATAGCCTGCTACATACAACAATTTATCGCTACTAAACAAACAGCCATATTTATACAATGACCAAGTATAAAAATAAATAACACATTATATTACAAAGCAGAACATTGACGTAGTGGCAACATTTTCCTGTTAGACTAGTCGTTAATACCTATATCTACATTTCCATCAAATTATAACTAACTTTAATATATATAATAATACTTCTAGCAAAAAAAAAACAAACTACTTTGTCTGTTAGGCCAAAACTGTACTCTTGGCCTTAAAATTTATACTATATACATGTGTTTCTTCTTATTTACGAATTGTGAACGTAGCAGTTGTTCAATCACTGAATATCGTCCGATACTTTATACTAATCTAAATAAGCATACAAGATATGGGGCCTAATGTTTCTACTTATTTAAATTAAAAGAATTTAATCATTATGTTAATTGCCTGCTACACATGAGCGAACGCTTTTATATTTAAATAGGCATGAGGCTGTTACAATATGTAACCATGCAACTTCAGAAATAAATACATATTTCATTTATTGTTGTTGGACATTTGTTGGTGTATCAAACCAATAGTTACAATATACTTTTTGCGCTACAGGAAAGTGCAGGTAACATCGGTCACTGTCTGTTAACATGATGTATCTAAATAATAATCAAATATTTTACGGTGGTCACTTTTGTGACCTATCTGAAATATTTCGCCGTATTGCCATATCACAGTAACTTTCAAACGTATAATAGAATGGCTGGTCAACCGTTATACGCACTTTCCTAAAACGCAAATAGATTTTCTATAGACAAATCACCAAATAACCCCATCTAGGATACCACTACCATTTGTCGACTACCTTGTAAAAGCTAGCACCTAGCACATGTATGTTAAATTCCTGCACATCATTCTAACTTTTAAAGCCCTTTTTGGAACATAAAATTATCGACATAAACATAAAAAAATGCTCGAGTATTTCAAATGCGTTGACGAAAAATATATTAATTATTTAGTATAGTTTATTAATGTAAACATTAATAGATCATGTCTTATGCTCCCAATTAATCGTAAAAGAGCTAAAACCGTCCATCACGCAATTACCAGCGAACCATATCTTACCCGAACATTAATCGCTTCACTGTTAAAAGTAACATAAATAATGTAACCTTTTGCTTGAAACGCCTTATCAGAAAAAAACCTATTCCCGACAAAAAAAATTGAGATTATGCCAGTCATTTGTAAATATAAACATATCGGCACACCTAACCTTAGCATTTAACTTGAAGGAATGTCGTACTTAGTTTTTTTCAATAAGATCTCTACAGAAGGTCACAATCATTTATTTGTGATAATATAATAATGTTCAAATAAGGTATCGGACAAAATCTTCAACTTCATATTAATTAGTAAGAGCCTATGATAGTCAAGCCTTTCAAACATTTATATAAAATTGCTTTATGTAAAAATAAATGGCAAAAATAGTTAATGGGTCACTAGAACAAAAAAAAAATACAACATTATTGATGACAATATCTGCTGACAATTATCAATAAGTTTTAAATTCTTTCAAAATAAAAATGAAACTTACATGCTTGTTGTACTAGGTGATTTCTCACACGCGGAGACAAATCCAGCATATTATAATTTGAAGTCTATTGTGTTAATTATTACATAGGTACTTATGTTGTAATATTTCGTTTTACTTAGTCGGTTCACTATAAATATAAAACAAAACGTTTATATCGACAGTACTCGCCCGTCGATTGTCACATGGAAATAGGTTACAAAAAGCCAATCAAACGACAACGTACACAACTTTATCCTCAAAACGATACGTCGTCGGTCGGGCCAACCGCAGACGACTCAAAGACAACAAAGGACGAAAAAACGACGCAAATTAACTTCAAACAGAAAAAAATAAATATCATTTCACTTTTTCAAAGCGGAACATTTAGCGACATAAACAATCAAAACTTCAGCCGATCACCTGGCGACGTGGACGTGTCTCTCGGCGCCAGCCAGCGGCGCAAGTATCGGTAGCATCACAGAACAAAAGGGCTCGGCACAGCGCGGCGTGCTCACAGGCCGGTGAGCGGGTCTGGCGCAGCGGTGCTGGCGGGGGCGGGGGCGGGGGCGGGGGCGGCGGCGGTGGGGGAGGCGGGGGGAGCGGGCACGGTGGACACACTCGACACCCCCGACACGTCGGGCGGCTCCTCGTCCTCGCCGCTGTCCTCGCCCGCCTCGCCGGACCCCGAGCCCTCGGCGGTCTCACGCGCTTCCTCCTCCTCTTCGTCCTCTTCCTCCGGACACAGCTGGTAAGCTCTGGAAATAAAAAAAAAAGTACATTATGTCGTGTTAGGTTAAATTGGATGTAGTTTGAAGACTATCCAATCCACATGTGTCACTTTTAAGCAATAGAACATTGATATTTAAAAAATATTCTGGGCAATTTTGAAATTTCTCATTGTTCTTAAATTTTTATATGTTACTATATCAAAATAAGCTGGTTTAAACAAAGAAGCATTTTTTCATGACTCATCAATCACTCAAATTCAAGGTAGTTTTATTGTAATTTTAACACAAAAACACTACTTAAAATTAAGAGGTTTTACAAAAAAGTAAAATAATATACAAGTTTATATCAGGTCTAGTTTATATTCGGTAATAAAGAAAGGAAAAGTATTTCAAGCGCTTCTACTACACTAAAAACAATCATAAATTCAAGACTGTCTGTTATAATGAAATAAAATAAAATCATGTCTATACTGAAAATAGAAGTTTTCTCTGACTAAAAGTGAGAAGCTTTTAACTAATTTACATTATACTGGCAGTAATTGGCACGCTGTGGGTTGGATCATTTTCGTTATACTCCAATTGGTTTCCTTCTTTTAAAATAAATACTTACTTCTCGAGGGTTTTTCTCGCAGAGTTACTACGTTCGAGGAAATACCCGCTAGAAGTTTCGTTTGACGTTCCCGGTGGAGACCAAGTGCCGTAAGACCCGTAGCTGCCAGGCCCGTACTTCTGAAAGCAATATTATGTGTTAAAAAATTGCGTTCTTAGGGACATCGTATAAAAACTATTTGTTATCAAACCATCACGACCTGATGACCATAAGCCAGACATCTTGACTGTCCTACTTGAACTAAAACGCTTAAAATTCTGTGAAAATGCTTAATACATAAAATAACGTTTTCCGTTAAACAAAGGCTGCTACGTGGGCAGAGCCGTGGACATAAGCTAGTTGTATAAAAACATAGTATATGTGTAATACTGACGCGGTCGAGTTCGTCCTGCAGCCAGGCGAGTAGCTGTCGCCAGCGGCGGCGCGCGTCGGGCTGCGCGTGCACGGCGCGCACGGCGGCGGGCGCGCGGCACATCACGCCCACCACGAGCTTCACGCACGCGTACGCGCGCTTCTGGTAGTGGCCGCGCGCGCGGGCCGCCGTCTCCAGCAACCCCGGCCGCTCCTCAGACACGCCCTGCACAATTATATACTATTGTTAGGTGTGAATTTTTAAAACGCTTTTATTAGCTTCAGATGTATGTAAGTTTGTTGGTATGTTAGTATGTTTGTATGTTTGTCTGTAACGGAATCTTTGGATGTGATTTTGACCTCCTTCAAAACGTCGGATTAAAAGGTCTACATTTCTACAAACCCAAATACTGAAAGTCTAACAATAAAGTATAATATGCATCCAGCGACTTCCTGCGACCTTTATCAAATCGTCTGTCCACCTTGTATGTGGAAGTCCAACGCAGGTCGTCTGGAAATCTTTGAGGGAGGCCTATGTTCAGCAGTGGACATCCTGTGGCTAATGATGATGATAAAAAACATTGAAGTCACCTTGATAACATTGTGTATGCGATGCTGTTGCCAGCTGTCCTCCATGAGCAGTAGTGCGGTGAGTGCGTCAGCGTGCCGGCGCAGCTCATGGCAGTACGCGTACGCCATCTGCCACAATAGCTCGGCCAACGCGACACGGGACCACCCCGCGTGTTCCCAACACAGGAACTGTAGCAATCGAATGCCCTCTTCGCAGCCGCAACATTCTTCCGTCAGCTTCTTCATGTATGTCCTGTAAACATTTCATGTTATTTAATAATTGTACGTTCAAATTTCTAAAATAATACCATTTAGTTATTTTATAAAAGATAAAGCAAAGTATAATTATTAAATTGCAGCGACAGCAAAGCCTTTTTCTTCGTCGTCAATAGATGTTACGCGATACTGACACTGTCCTATTGTAGAGTACGTCGGCCGCGGCGGATGAAAGCTGGGGTCGCGCCGACTGTGCCGACGAGGAAGCCGAGGGTGGCGGATCAGCGAACGGGTTGGGCAGCGGCGACACACCCTCCGCCGCCATCGCAGACTGACAGCGCGAGCTCACGTCGCAGCAACGGACCAGCACGCACACCACCTTTATCATGAACGACATAATATCATTACCTCGCACACGATTTAAGAAATAAATTCTAAATCTGTATATATACACACCTGATGAATTTTAGCCGATTCCGGATACTGATATTTACCGAGCGCCGAAGACGAGTCATCCATGCACACGGAGAGGACGATGTCCAAGATTTTTAACTGAAAAGAAGATACCCGAAGATTATGTTTTTTTGTGCTTAACATTTGAAATGTTTCAAGATCCGCATGGACAGCCGACTGAATGATTAAGCTTATATCAAGAAAACAAAGTATATCTAGTTACTCAGAGCGACTCGCGGGTTTTAATTAGTAATATAATAGGTGTGTGGTATATGCATTTTTATTTTGCCCAGGTGGACAGACGAGCAGGTATCATCATCTGGTGGTATGCAGTTACCGCAGCCCAAGGACTTCAGCAATGTCATGGCACAGTCAAGCCACTGCCAACCGTTGGATGAAAATTATTTTTAAGCCTCGCCTAAAGGACTGGTCATAGAGCTCGGGAAATACCGGTGCAGGGACAGTGAACGCGCAAACTTGTGTTGGCGTGGGGTAAAATTGAACTAAATTTATTTCTACTGAGCTGAAAAAAATCGAAAAACCAACACATATATAAGGTCCCGTCAAACTTTACGACCGCTCTGAACCTAGCCTCAGTTTCAGACTTAAGGATGTACACAAGTTGGCCAATGCATAAACCAGATATTATGATTAGTGAAAGTTAAAATTGACTTTCTTTCTCCCAAGCGTTAAATAGTCAGAACTAAAATTTAAAATAACCAGAATCATCTTCAAGCCCCAGGAGAAAGCAATCAATGTTATTAGGGTAAGTTGCAATTTTGATCAGGCAATAGTGTCTGTGTAGACCGTCAGAGGTGCAGTAGCGCTATACATACCTCTGTAGCGCAGCTGGCGAGTAGCCGGCTACATTTTTGTGATCCACATGTATTTGTTCCGGGGTTTGGGTGTTGTGAGACCGAAAGTCTCTCGTACTTCCTGATACCCACGACCAAAAACTCGTGGGGTCTGGACTATGTGTGTTACTGTTGGGTGTATTTATTATAAGTTTATTTATTGTTATGACATACCCGTAACAGCTGCAGTTTCTCGCTGAGTCCGAGAATGGCGTATGTATGGAAGAGGTTGAAGAGCAGTGGCAGGTGCCGCAGCGCGTGCGGGTCGGCGTGCGGCGGCGGTGCGAGCGCGCGCGCGCTGCACAACAGCTGGTCCGACAGCGAGCCCGCCTCCTCGCGTGAACACCACGACCCGTACCCGCTGCTCACTGCCACGCATTCACATGTATAATATATCACAACTACACATATACTGCAATATAGTATTTGACTCGATTATTTTTGTTCCCCAAAATCTATTAAAGAAAAAATTATATAAATCAAGTCAAAAAATAAATAAGTTTGGAGTCATATGAATCTGCTGGAAGGGGTAGCTGTCAAATGACGAAAAAACGATGCACGGCATGTCTAATGAATTTAGTAAAATAAATTAATATCCTCAATTTTAACTTGATTTAGGTTGAAATGTTATTGCGTGTTTTCATCGACATAGCGATGTGTTTTTTTTGCGTTGCGACATCGTCGCGCCACTTTATCGCCGTTAGTGTCCATGAATTTTAATCTAATGTGGTTTGTATTACCATACCGGCTTGCGTTATCGCGTGTAGTAGTGTATTGACTACTTAAATGAGAATGTTCCGTACCTGGCGGGTCCTGAATGGAGAAATGTGCCAAAAACACGATGATCTTCATAAAAACTACTCGTACTTCGCCGGTGGGGCACGACAGGAAGTAATCGCAAAATCTGTAATGAAAAACAATGTTACTTTTATGCATTCTGTTACTACAATAAGCTCACAATAACTCGGCCGGCCAGAAGTTAGGTACGAGTAGCCTCGCAGCTATTGTTGCCAGAGACTAAAAGGGAGGCTTAGATTGGCGAATGAAGTGACACGAGTATTGTAATCTCATTATAATTTTATGAACTATGATACAGTACCTGTGTGGGTGTTTGAACAAATCTGTGGCAAACCACGCTCTCACAGCCTGCGAGCATCTCAAGTGTTGGCACAATATATCATGCCTGAAAAATACACACGTGTCTTAATACAAGGTTAACATTTGCAGATGTTTCAAATTATGTTGTAATATATTTACAAGGTAGGTCCCTTGTATGCGAGGTCGTCTTGGTTGGTACCACCGCTTAATACTATTTCTGCCGCCAAACAGCAGTGTATCAGCACTGTAGTGTTTCGATTTGAAGGACATTAAAGCCAGTAAAGTTACTGGGTATTGAGATTTAATAACATGTCTCGTGGAGACGGACTCAGTCCAGTGCCATTCAGTGCCTTGAAATTGAAAGTTCCACGTGGTTTTGTCCTTTTATAGGCAGACATTGTGCTACCATCAGGCGAGTGACCTCCTAGTTTCGTCATTCAAGCTAGTAAAAACAATAATAATTACCAGTCGGCGGCGGGACCACGCAATGTTTTCTTTGTTCTGAATCCAACTTGAAATAAAAACTTTGTTGCTAACTTCACAGCTAACATTGACATTTCCTCATGTTCTGGACCCTGAAAGAAAAGAATGAAATTAAATAACATAAAACCTACTTCAAATTACTTCTTTGTAGATACTAAGTGTGTACGAACCCAAACAGCACTCTGTGAACCGTGTACTATTTGTAGCCGCATACAACATAATTTTTTCATAAAATTGAAATGCTCAAGGCTAAACTGGTCCTGATTGTGAGAAAATGCAATATTACTTCGTCGTACTGACAGCCAAATGGGTCTGGGTATCACACTCTCCCTGAAACACATACAGTATGGACATTCAGGACTATTCATAACATGAAATTAAGCCATGTATTCACTAAGCACTAGTGTGGTATTCCTATGTTTAATTGTGTATTTTTTTATATGCGACCGAAAATAATACGACGAAGAAACCTTTTTGTGAAAACAGAATCGAAGTAGGTCAACTGTCGCCTGTGACATACATGGCTTTCAAAAAACATTTATAATAAACATGCTCAAGCAATATTACTTACTTGAGTGACATATTTTTAACAAGATGCTCAAGCCCCGACGCCTCTATTGTATCTTTTCTTGTGTAAAACAGCATGTAGGCGTTCCACCACCGCTTCTGTCGTTTGTAAGAGACCCTTTTTAACATGGGATCAAACACCTAAAACATTCAAAGTTAAATTACTAAAAAAGCGTATGAAATAATATGAGTTCGCAACAAAAAAATAACTCCAAACGGATGTTTCTATTGGTCTATACGAAAAATGAACGAAACAAACTAAAAATTGGGGTGATGAGTTTCTATAATAATACATAAACACAGAAAGCGTGCATGCGATTGCTTGATGGTATGGAATCTGACCTCGCCCATGTATTCGCCGCCGAAGCACTGCGCCTTCATCTCCTCATCGTCGTGCATGCCGCACTCCGACACGTCGCCGTCGTCCAACTTGACCCATCGGCCCGTCTCGCTGCCGTTGTCCCTTTAAATAGTCAACAACTACTGCTACTAAAATTCAACCTTATTAAATCGCTTCAAACTTAGTAATTAGGCCAATGTATCGACTTTGACAATAACACTGAAAAGTATAAAATGTTGACTTTTTTCGAAAAGAGCCCTATGTTTTAACCTCCAATAAAATATTAGAGGCAACAGTATTAAGCATCGATGCCATCGATGATATAAAAAATAAATATAGGGTCATGTCATTTACTCTAATATTGGAGAGTATCAATATTCTAGGTCAAATAGTTATTCGGTATCGCTACCGTTACCGGGATTCGACACCAAATGAACACGTAGTATCGATCACTTGGGTCGATGATTCGTATTATCAATCTAGATATCATAATACGTGGTAACGCCATTTGAATTGAATGAGACGAGCAATGCACTCGCCTGGTAAGCGCCACGCCTGCTCATAAACAGAATCAACACTGCATAGAACTGTGAATTACAAAGCACTGCATGGCACTGCACTGCGCTTGTCACCAGAGACATAAGATGTTAAGTCTCATAACGCCCAGTAATTTTGCTGGCTTCAATGTCCTTCAAATGGAAACACAACAGTGCTTACACACTGTTGCTTGGCGTTTGAAATAGACGGCGCGATGGTACCAACCCAGACGGCCTCGCGCATACAAGGTAACAAGCGTGAGGGCGGGGTACTCTACGGTGAGGTTGTATCGGTACCTGAGCAGTACGTATGAGTAGTAGTGTCCGCCGGACGCCTGGCCGGAGTGTACAACGATGCCGCTGAGCTGGTAGTGCGTGTGGGGCGCCACGTCGGCCCCTCCCTCCCACAGCGTCGAGTCTCCCTCCGCACGCGCCAGGCCCCACGCTAACACAACACATAATGTATAATAACCACCGTACACTGGTGCTAAAACCTGCCATAGTGGCCCCCCTTGTGTGGGTCGCGTTCCACGGTCAGCCAGTGTATATCCGGTTCTCCCCAGGGGGCTTGCCCCCTGCTCCTAACCCTTTTCCCATCCCTTTTTCCTTCCCCTTCCCCTTGGCCCTTTGGCAGGCCGGCATAATCTTGCCGACCTACGATGGACACATTGTTTATCGTTGGTCGACACTATTCTTGGATTGCGCTACACTTACCATCAGGTGTAGCGTAGTCACTTTGCCGAGGCAGGATAAAAAAGAAATATCAATTCAACAATCATATTATTTCACATTTTTTTTTATTAGTCCTATATTATACATGTCCCACTGCTAAGCACGGGCCTCGTCTACTGAATGAGAGGGGTTAGGCCTTAGTCCACCACGCTGGCCTAATGCGGGTTGGTAGACTTCACATACCTTCGAAAAATCTTATCGAGTTCTCAGGTATGCAGGTTTCCTCACGATGTTTCCTTCACCGTTAAAGCAAGCGATAATTAACAATAAATCACGTGACTTAGAAAAGTCAGAGGTGTATGCTCTTGGGGCTGGTTTCGAATCTGCGACTTTCGTCTCGACAGTCCGTACCAATCCCCGCTGAGCTATCGCTGCTTTTTCAACATGTTTAAAAATATTATTTTATTAGTTTGGACAAACATAGACCTTATAATTTTAGATAGTTTTTTTTTTTTTTTTTTTATCCTGGCTCGGCAAAGTGACTACGCTACACCTGATGATAAGTGTAGCGCAATCCAAGAATAGTGTCGACCAACGATAAACAATGTGTCCATCGTAGGTCGGCAAGATCATGCCGGCCTGCCAAAAGGCCAAAGGAGAGGGGAAGGAAAAAGGGATGGGAAAAGGGTTAGGATCAGGGGGCAAGCCCCCTGGGGAGAACCGGATATACACTGGCTGACCCTGGAACGCGACCCACACAAGGTGGGCCACTATGGCAGGTTTTAGCACCAATGTACGGTGGTCGCTATCCGGTTGGATACAAGTATCCTCCCACCAGCCTATCCGCTCGGATACAAGTATCCTCCCACCAGCAAAATAACCAAACCAGTAAAAAATAAATAAACCAGTTGATATTGTAATTAGCAAATACGCATGCTACAGTTTTTTTTTTCAAAGTTTGTAGTGCCAAAGAATTATAAATAGTATCTTGGTGAATAAAAGAGTTTTTGTTGTATTGTTTCAGACTAAATAGTGCAAATTAACTATAAAGACGTCAATACGTAAAAAATAGTAATAATATTTAATAAACGCTTTGTGTTTACTTAAACACAAGACAAATATTATTTTGTTATTGATGTAACACAATAAGTTTAATATTAATTATATGATATATTTAAGAAAATACTTTCATATGACTCACCTGTATATGGTTCTACGTCCAACTCTCTTGGAAACTCGAAATAATCATTAAACTTTATTGCACATACTTTTTCAAAGTCATATTCAAATCTTTTCAACTGTATGACCAGCACTGGAGGTAGTTTGTTGAGACATAAACGTTTTACTGTAACTACCTGGAAAATAAAAACATATTTGAATAACATTATAAAGTAACATTCTAATGACAGACAGTTTATCGACATGCTGTATTTCAGGCTTGATTTTGCACACTCGAATATGACACGAGCGGAGTTACGTTTATAAGTGCGTGCCGCAAAAATACATTCTTCCATCCCAGCGCCAGTACCTGCTTTAAATGCGCATTGAATATATGGACTATATCTAGCTCACTATATTCATAACTAGCTCATTGGTTTATACTAGGGATGTTACAGATTTTCGCCTCGCCTCCGATTCCAACTTCGGCTTGGATACTTTTAAATCGGAGGTCATAACAAAAACAGAAACACACCAACTTACAAGATTTTATTTGTCGCTCGGGAAATACGCTCGCGTCTCCCGCTTAGTTGTTTGTTTTGTTTTGTCATTCATCAGTCACTTAAATTTATTTAAAAATTTAAATCAAGATTTTTCTATGTTGTATGTATGTATGTTAAACTAACTTAGCGTGTATAACAGGGGTCGCCAAATGGCGGATCGCGGTCCGCATCCGGACCGGACCGGCGACAATTTTACGCCAAACTTCAGACAGATAGTCCTGTAGCCATTTCATTTTTCTCATTGATATGTAAAAAAATACCTTTGTTATTTCCGTAATTACATTTATTTAATAAATATTTTTTTCTATAAAATGTTGTGTGGACCGCGTCATGTCATTTCATTTCTTAAAACGGACCCCGAACGAGACTAATTGGTGACTCCTGGTATCTAACATGAAATAATGACGCTTGAGATAAATAAAGTACGAATAAGTGTAGCGACTCACTTTTTTATTGCATTTATCACAGTGGTACGCGTCGCCTCCTTCGAGCAGTTCACCGCGTACGTACGCTTCTAAAGACTCCTGCAGACGGGACATGTTTCTTATGTCCAACGATACCACGCTAAATGGCTCTTCTTTGCAATACCTGTAAAAAATTAAGTAACCCGTGAAAATCTCTGGAAGCTAATAACAAAACGTAATATGGAAGCTCGTTTCTACATTTGGTATAGTAAAGATTACCTAAGGACTTAATCCCCAACCCCTATGCCTTTCCTATAAAGTTGGTAATACAAAAATAATTCATCTGATATTGTGTTTATGGGCCGTGTATATCACTTACTTGCTTGTTTGCCGGCCTCTGCTATAAATAAAATGTTTCGACGGCTATAGTTTCCATGATACAATCTCTATCAAGAACCTATAGTCAAAATGGCGGCTGCATGAAAGCGCTGTACATTGTCTCCAACCATAGGTTACAACTTATAATATATCGAGCCAATATCGATATTAATTTTCTCTAGTTTTATCGTATGGAATATTGTGATAAATACCTGTGAGGGCAGCCTTTGCATATTTTTTGATCTGAATATGTTCCTCCCATAGTTTTAGCCATTAGTTGCTCCTGTCCTAGAGACTTGAGAGCTTCATCTAACGACTCGACTAGAGACATGAAAAATTCCACTGCATCTTGTTGTTCACGCAAGTTCACGGGTTCGCCTTGAAGTCTGAAATATTAAGCAGTTAAGTCTGTTTATCAATTTTTGTAAAACGTTTTATTTCAAAACTCGATAACCAATTGAATATTATCAAGTGCCACATCTCTAGATACGTCACGTTAACAGAAAGTGAGAGATGTTACCCTTTATTTTACACAACTCACCTAAAATGCGCCCACAATCCTCTGGGAATGTAATATTGTAATTTACTGTAATGTAAATGTGCAAAGATTGCTTGTACTTGCTTCAGAATAACGATATTATAGTCTGAATTATTCTGAAAAATACAAAAATAGTTATATGTTTTATGAATCATCTATTCAAATTATTAAGAAAGATAAAACGTAGTATCCTTACTTCAATATTATTTTCCATTATTGAATGATGGTGACTTTCGCCAGAGAAGTCTTCATTCGGGTCGGTTACAGCTCCTAGTATAAATATTTTTTAGTATAGTTGCTTTAAGTTACATAGTCATAACTCGTCTGCGATTCTAATACAGTCGACTCTCGTTAATTCGAAACTCAAGGGACTCTTAAAATGTTACGAATTATCGAGTGTTTGAAATATCAAATGGTTCGAAATTTTTGAGAGAATAATAAAGCTTCGAATTATTGAGTGTTGATAATCAATTACAATATTATTTATAATAATAATTACCAAAACAAAGACTTGTGTACGATGATACAAGTTTGAACTTGTTCTGCAATGTACCTAGATGTCTCCGCGGCGGGATGGATTACTCGGACTTATTTAAAAGAGGATCAAGTGATTTATTCTTTACGAATTGTCGAGTGCTTGACGCTGATAAGTTCGATTTAACGTGTAATTTTTTTGCGTAGCGTTAATTTTTCGTTCGAATTACCAAGTGCGTAAAAATGTATTAATTCAGTTCGAAATATAGAGAGATTTCCTAGGGAACTCGTGGTAACTTTGAATTATAGAGAGGTTTGAATTATCGCAGGTTTGAATTAACGAGAGTCGACTGTATATGTGTTTCTTTTTGTGTATGTTCAACATAAATCTGCCATATGTGGACCGATTTGTGTGATTCCTTTTAAATATGGATTCATTTGTATGATTCGTTTTGTAAATAATATTTAATGTTATGGTGTTCCCACAAAAAATTTATGAAAACATTCTACTCCAAAAGGATGAAATCTGGCATGACAACTTCGATATTTATGGAACGATTTTATGTTTATTTCACTAAATCTATAGTAAAATAAATACTTTCTACCAATACATAAATCCAACTTAAAACTAAGAGATATTAAACAATCTTAATTCGATAGCATCAACCATTGACTTCACCTACTCTATTTAATATGATTTTTAGCTTTCTAATTTCATTATAATTTGGGAATAATGTTGGCTTTGTTTTAGTTAAAAAATGCTTATAAAGCATTCAGCCTAAAGCCTTAATTAAATTCACAAGTTTGACTTATGAGCTTTTGTAAAAGTTGCGTATGTGCACATATGTATAAACGAATTTAAAACTACACCAATTTCTTGACATAACATATTATGCCATAGCTTACGCAATTCAATATTTAGAGTAAGCAGCTAAAAGGCATTATTATTGGTAATTTCCACTTATGTAACTAGTTTAGATGAGTAAATGCTACGAATGTAAATAACGCATATGGCCCAGGTCAGAGCGTATGTCGTATATGGTTGGGGACTTTGTAGCCGTAAGTACTAGTTAGTAGTGATTAGTAGTTACCTTGCACGGTGAGCAGCGCGTCCCGTACGGCCCGCACGCAGTAGAGCTGCTGCAGCACTGAGTTCATGTAGCACGTGGCGCCCGCGTTCTTCAACCCGACCAGGCCGGCTGGCGGCCGCGGGCCCACGCACGGCATGTACTCCCACTCAGACAGGGGCATGCATTTATCTGTACAATATGTGTATTATATAAGTGATAACTTCTTATGGAAGGGTAAAATGCTTCGTAACGTAACGCGTTACGGCGCCACTCTGTCTGGCTTCCCTTTCTCTCAAGCATAAGGCAGTAGTATGCAGGCTCCTCCTCTCTCACTTTAACCCACATTGGTTTAAGTTATAACTTCTGTCGAGCGTCCCGAGACGCACTTTTTTTTTATTTTATATCGTTTATTAGCTGCGAAGGTTAGGATGACGAAGTTCCCTGCAACTTTACGCGTAGGTATCATCAATACATTTTAAATAGTGTTTTATTTATAGTAGAGTACCGCAAACATGTAAGTCACTGCTGAACATGAACATCACCTTCTGTAGTTGCTGGTGTTAGACGCAAATAAAATGGAGATTGTGGAATCTCACTGACCATGCGAAATGCATAAAATAGCTGTTACTTCATATAGATTTTCATCGAGACAATGGTGCTTTACCGAGCTCGGCCGTTGAGGTTATGATAAAACTGCCAATAAAACGAGTAGTATTTACCGCTGTAGAACATGTTCTCGAGCAGGTCTGCGAGCGCGGCCATGTTGGGCACGCAGCCGTGCACGAGCGCGAGCAGCAGGTCGGTGGCGGCGGCGGCGGCGCCCGGCGACCGGCACAGCGGCGGCGCCGGCGCCGGCTCCGACGCGCCCTCGCCGCCCTCACCGCCCTCGCCGCCGCCCGCCGTCGCGCAGTGCCACGCCCACGAGTACGGCCACAGGAACTCTGTCGTTATCTCCTGGGAAGTGACAAGTACACGTCACAACATACATTACACCATATTTTTTGTATCTGGACACATTGTTTTTTTTTATCCTGGCTCGGCAAAGTGACTACGCTACACCTGATGTTAAGTGTAGCGCAATCCAAGAATAGTGTCGATCAACGATAAACAATGTGTTCATCGTAGGTCGGCAAGATCATGCCGGCCTGCCAAAGGGCCAAGGGGAAGGGAAGGAAAGAGGGTTAGGATCAGGGGGCAACCCCCCCTGGGGAGATCCGGATGTACACTGGCTGACCCTGGAACGCGACTCACACAAGGTGGGCCACTATAGCAGGTTTTAGCACCAGTGTACGGTGGTCGCTATCCGGCCGAATACAAGTATGCTCCCACCAGCAAACTGTTTACTCGACGAAGTGTGTGCACAGCGTCCACGTTACGGGACATCCGCACAAAAAACACTCTCTTGCAACAACACTCGTATAAAATGTTTATACAATTCTGATTACAAACAGAAACAGGTACCTTTATCAAACCGGAATCCTTGTGGTCAGGATGTGCACCGTACTGATACTTGATTTGTGCCGGCACGTGCGTGAACAACTCTTTGGTGAGGTTGAGATGTCCCTCTAGCAGCGTGTCGTCGAGCGCGTCGGGATGCGCTCGCACGGCCCGCAGCCACGCCACCTGCGCACGTTCAACCCTTTCGGTAATAATAAAGACAGGAGACGCCCGCGCCAGAGTGTCTATTCCGAAAATCGAAGTAACGAACTTTAAGCCCAATAAGATTGAAATGTTTTTATTTTCGAAATTAACACTTTCGAATTTCGTAAGATAAATTTTAATGGAATATTGGCTGTTAATTTCTATTTGCGGATCAACGAAACGAACGTCACGCGTAGTAGGAGTTTAAAAGGTAACGACGGTTTTCGAAATAGCCACCCAGATGAAATTATTCTAAAGAAAGTAGCGCATACTTCTAGCGCGAGGTCGTCTAGCGTGCGTTCGGTCGGTCCGGCGAGCGAGACGAGGCGACACAGCAGCTGCAGGAACTGTTGTGCGTGTCGCGCGTGCCTCTGCAGCCGAGCACTGCACGCACCCCCCGCCCCGCCTGCCCCGCCCCCCGCCCCGCCCAGCGCCACGAGCGCCGCCCGCGCGCCTCCCCCGCCGCCCCACGCACACATCGCCAGCAGCTGCTCCGCGCACGACACACGCACCTACACAATATAATAATAAATAAACACCCATGACCCAACAGTCACACACATAGTCCTGACCACACAGTAAGATACGAGTCTTGTGTCGTGGGTATCAGGAACTACGAGAGACTTTCGGTCTCACAAAACTCAGACCCCGGAACAAATATTTGTGGATCACACAAACATTTTTCTTGGTGCGGGGATCGAACCCGCGGCCTCTCGCTTCACAGCCGACTACTCGCCCGCTGCGCCACGGAGGCTATCAAATATACATTCACAATGTTACTACGAAAATGACCGTGCGTTTGTATAACATCGATTACGATAAAAAAAACAATAAAGTTAAATTGTTGCTATTTATTAGGAACCTGATATATAAAAAAACACCCAACTGTTACTTACTTGTGGGTTGGGACAGTCGATCATTAAGTACAGCGCCGTGTCTTGCCACCAAGGTTCTTGCAGTAACATTTCGAGACGTCCACCGCCGAGCGCCATGCAAATGGTCACCACTTCCATAGATTCTCTGACCACTACAATATATGTCCAAGTTTATCATTAATATCAATTTCCGACACTTAAATAAATCGATAAACTAACAAAAAGCACACATAATATATCAAACTTACGGGTGACGTCATCCGGGTGTACTATACCGCTAATTTCAGACGGTTGCGCGACTGAATAAGCGAGTGCGTACAACGAGCGCACCGTGGCCATCGTAGGAACTCGCCACCAAACTAGTGATGATATTGAATCACTATCTTCACCACTGAGTACTACCTAATCAAACCCAAATGAGATGTGTTAACATATATTACAAAAAAAAACTAAAATACTATAGAAATATATTATCACCTGTTCGCCCAATGAACTTGCTAATTTCTCAGATATAGCTTTAACAATCAACTCACAACTTTGACTCGGTACGGTTTGTAATGCTTCTCTCAATATAGTGAGGTCCGTTCTGTGAAAACATAATATGAGCATAATTAGATTATTTAGAATACCAAAATATTTTATTTCTTTTTGTAAAACCACTCAGGATTTACCTAAATTCTTTGTCTACAGCAATATCAGATCCATCCGGCGCCAGTATTTCAAACAGGTATCCCAGAGTATACAGCACTAACTTCGATAATCTTACAAGAGCCAAAAAGCCAACTCTGAAAACAAACGAAATAAATTCACAGTTTCATCAAAAGGAGAAATCATTTCAGATCTCATAAGGAACTTCTCGTCACAATAACACAGTAGCAAATTTTCTTTGTTGTCAAAAGGAAACGACTGAAGAATATAATTTACCTGCGTGTATGCGGTGCAGCACCATGCAAAAAGTCTTTATTTGACAAGCACTGGACCAAGAGAGGTGCTTTCTTCGCACACGCCAGTTGGAAGCTGCGGCACCTGTCTAGCCGCGTGTCCGAGGACGGCATCACCATGCTGTATAAAACCTGAACATTAAACGCACATTACGATCTTGGCCTCCTTCCATTCGCAACGTATCTGTGAATCTGGAGATACAACGATTAGTACTGAAACGGAGGAAGTATCGATACTTGTACCTATGATGCTAAAGACCTCGATGTAGGATCAATAGTTTTGGCTATATGACAAAAATTGCAGATTGCTACTTCGATAAGGTTTTAAAAAAAATTACCGACTAAATATATGGCATAAACGACTTCTGTATCGACGACCAATCCAAAGTATCGATATTAGCTCTGTATTGATTATAACTACACACAACCATACACATGTTCCTGCACGTTACTGATGACGATTCTCAGTTTCTCACATCTACCAGTCTCTGTATATATCGACAGCATTATTTTGGTTCTATCAAAACGTCATGAAGTCAAAACAAGGTAAAATTTTATTTTATTTATTTAAAAATAGACAATAATAACCATTCTACTTAGGACTCGAAGAATAACGTTAATACGAGTTAATATGGATAATTTGGTTTGGCCGTTCACACAGACAAAGTTTGGATATAAGTAATTTATATGAGTTTAAAATACCTCTACACACCTCTATATTGTATGCAACTGTGGGTGGCGCTGGTCCATAGAGCATATCTCTTAGTTTCGTGTCGTCTCTACTTAGCAACGCTTCCGTCAATTTCTCCACCTAGAAATGTAAACTAAATTGATTGGATATGCAAACATCTTTATTTTTTGAAGTGATAACTTCTTATGGGAGGGTGAACCGAAACGTTCCGTAACGCGAGCGGTCCATCGACCAGCCATCGTTAGCTGACCTCCCTGGAACATGGATAATTTCAAAGTCCCAGGTGGCGTCACACAGTGACCAGTCGGCTTGGACCGGCCTTTCACAAGACTTTGACCGGGCTTTGACCCAACTTTGACAGGGCTTTGACCGGGCTTTGACCCGACTTTGACCGGGCTTTGACCGGACTTTGTCAGGGCTTTGACCGGAATTTGCCCGGACTTTGACTGGAATTTGACAGGGCTTTGACCGGACTTTGACATGATTTTGACACGACTTTGACCCGACTTTGACCGGACTTCGTAACGTAACGTAACGTGTTACGGCGCCACTCTGTCTGGCTTCCCTTTCTCTCACGCATACGGCAGCAGTAGGCAGGCTCCTCCTCTCTCACTTTAATATCATCACTCTATTACTTCTGTCGAGCGTCCCGAGACGCACACCTTTTTTTTATAAGTGCTTGTGGCTTATGAAGACTAATAATATCACAATAAACAGTAACATTGATACATACAGTGTGTTTGTGTGCCGGACATATCTGTGAGAGTAGATGCGCAGCTTCCGTCAGAGGTCCGTGTCCCTTTGTGATGCCAATGTGTTCCAAGTCCAATATGAATGGTATGTACCACGAACCTTGCGCAAATAGCTGCAATATGTTTTATACATTGAAATTCAAATCAAGGAAAATTGATATTAAATATTTCATATGTTAATATAATCTTAATATTAATGTCACTAGTTTAGTGACGTTCCGCCATATCGTGACGTTTGACCTATGGCGGCCATACACGGGCAGCTTAGTGATTTACAATAATAATATATTTTATGACATGCATATAGCCCTGCTGAGATTTGGAGCCGTAAGGGGCCATCCGTAAATTACGTCACACGTTAAGGGAGGGGGTCGGCGAAGTGTGACATTATGTGACAAGGGGTGGGGAGGGGTCCCAAATTTTGTGATATCACATTTTTCAAAATATAATAATTATGTTGATTTTATTGGAAAAGAATTTAAATGGAAATAAAAATAATAACAAAACGCTGCTGTTTAAATTTCGTAAATTTCTAAATGTAAAATGAAGAAAACTAACTTGAGCTGAGTTATGCGGCAATAAATAACTAGATTATTAAAGATATTATACCTTGAAATTAGCTCCACAAAGTCATACATCTACTTATTATATTCTGGAGGCATTGCAAAGTTAGATAAATATTGTCACTTACCACACCAGGCAAAGCGTGTTCAGGAGTAGGTGAAAATGGTGGTGATGAGGTACTTGAATCGCTGCTCGACTCATTGGATGAACCGCAGCCGCCACTCCCGCATACTTGCCCATCGTACACCTTGAGATACATTGTAAAATGTTATTTCTGTTGCAAGTAACAATTGTACATCTATGGACTATAAATATATAAGCTTCTTTTAAGATTTCAAAATTCATGTCTAATTAGCTGACATTTATATTAAACTGTTGTTTTATTTGTCAAAAACATGTTATAATATTGTCATAATGAATTCCGATTAGTTAAAGATGATCTAACCTTAGCAACAATAATAGTCTTATCCCGGAGAGGTATTTGAGAAAGGGTTTTTCTATCGTGACTAGAATCCAACAGCTCTCCATTTATATAAAGTTCTAATTTGTTAACGTAAAGCTCTAATTTTATGTTACCCTCTGACGCGCCTTTTAACCTGCAATAAACAATCCTGGATAAGTGTCTGCACATAATATAACAACTACTTCGTATTTTGAGGATATTTTATTGAATGTACCTTCTTTGTATCGTAGTGCGCAAAGAGTGTAACGTGTCGTTTGAGTGTGAAAACATTTCAATGTCTTCGACTTGTCTTTGGCCAGTCTGAAAACTAAATCTTACAATAATTGTACACTGCCTGCCTCGACCCGATCTGTATATCGGTAGTATTTGCCGCTCCGCTGAGAATCTTCTATCACATTCATTAATATATTCCTGTATGGCACGGATAACCCTGCACATTCTCGTGCAGGCTTCAGTAGTATCTGAAAACAACATCTGATATTGGTTTTTTAAAACAAGAAATGAAAACACAAACGAACTGTCGTAAAACAAAAGCTTCCACATGTATTCATTCCACTTTTTTCCATTTCAAGTTCACAGCACATAGTCTAAATTAAGACGACATTATGTTGATTACATAGTAGTTCGGAAGTTAGTAGTACATAGTAGTCAGTAGAATCATGAGGTGCCAAGCTATTTTACTCAGTTACGTCAACAGGGTACGGTAATCTTCACCTATTCGATAAGGAAAATAATTGGTGGCTGATTTAGCGAACCCACTGACATTCCAAAATCCACGCTATCCCCGATAGCGTTGGATAGGGGATAGGATATTATTAGGAGTTAAGTTTTGCCACAATTGACTTCATACATGGTATATCAGTTGATATTATGTAGATAGTATAATACCTTCTAGCTGGTCCATGTCGCGCTGCATGCGCTGCGTGCGCGCGCAGCACTGCGTGAGGAACGCCTCGTGGTGCAGCGCCGCCGACAGCGCCGGGCCCACGCACGTGCACACCTCGCGCAGCAGCTCGATGCCGCGCGCCGATATCTCGTCCGAACACTCGGTGATCACCTGCCACGATACAACGATACAACACCAGTCATACACACACTCACCCCTACTACACTACACTATAACCTCTCATCATCATCATCATCATCAGCCACAAGATGTCCACTGCTGAACATAGACCTCCCCCAAAGATTTCCAGACCGACCTGTTGGAAGCGGCCTGCATCCAGCGACTTCCTGCGATCTTTATCAAGTCGTCTGTCCACCTTGTAGGTGGACGTCCAACGCTGCGCTTGCCAGTACGTGGCCTCCATTCCAGAACCTTGAAATCATTATTATAACCACTCACCCTCCATAAATAATCTAATCCTATGAGATCAGCGTCATTAAGTAGAAAGTTACGCCGCTTCATTTTAAGTTTTCCTTCTTTAGAATTAACAGCCTTAAAAAATCTGAAAATATAAATTGATTGATTCATTCACTGTGTCCAAATCAAACGGTATTTTTAATTTAATCGATTACCTTTCAAAACATTTGATTCCTGCATGCGTTAATAAGTTAGGGGACAACGTCATAATGTTTCGACGAAAAAAATGCAAGTTAATGTTGGGATCAAGATCCGGTTCTTCTCCCATGAGTTTGCTGAACCACCGAAAGGCTGCCTCACGGTCACCCAATTGAGCCGGACGCTCTGCGAGGCACACCCAAATTTGTTTTGCCTAAAATTAAATAGTAATAAATATATAAAAGTACGTTACTTGGTGCTTAATATTGTAAAAAAAAAATTCGACAAATAAATATTACTTGTTCTGCACACAGCCACAGCTGTCCATCCTTCAACAAAAACCGCAAAAAACCAAGTCTCTCATGTACTTGTGCCGCGTGAGAATACCTCCCGTCAGGCAGCCAGCTGTCCCAAGCGATCTCACCCTCCTCTGAAAAAGTAAAGGAGCAATAATGTAATGTAGACAAGATTAACCCTTCGTTCAGTAGGATGGTTGTGGCTTATTGCTCACCGGCAAGTTTGGTGCGAACCCCGTCCATATAATGTGTGAGTGAGTCAGTGACTAGTATGACGAGGGAGTGCTGTGTCTGCAGACGGTCTATGAGTTCCTGCCTGGTGACGTGAGGGCGGACGCCCGTGCCACCGCCTGCTTCATACAAGCAACATATTTCTTTCATCACTTTTAGCGCCGGCAATACCCATTTCTCATTTGTTTTTAGTTCTTCTACACATCTATGGAAATAACAACGTTATAAGTGTATGTAAATCAGCAAATCGACATAAAACTTGAATAATGCCCTCACTTGTCGAGCCAATACGTTTTCTGCGCGTCTCGGTCCTGACTGCAGCTATAGTCTAGTATTTTGATGAGGTTCGCGAGGGCCACGTCCATAATCTCAGTACAAACTTCCTCTGAATGCGCCAAGTTCCAAAACAATACCAGTACCTAACAGAAATACATTTTTTAATGAAGAAGTCTGTTCCCAATTAAATAAGAAATAAATATATCTTGATACCAAAGAATCATAAAACAAATATTAATTACATCATATTATTATGTTTAAATAACTACGCACCTTATTGGCCATTACTCCATCTTTATCATCTTCTGCTAATCTTCTGATAACTTCTAGTAATTTGTCACTTTGCTTTTTACTAGACGTGGCCCAGCTTGCCTACAAAGAAATTATTTTTAATTAGCTCTAGAATGAAATGCATTATTATATTTTTCTTTATCTTACACGTAAAAACAAATATGATTTGTTGTTGTTGAAAACTAGTTTGTTTTTTGTTTCGACGTCGATTCTGGGTCATGCTATTTAAGTGGCAAGTTACCTTAAAGCAATCAAACAGGTGATCCAATTGATCAGGTGTGAAGTCCCAGGCGAGTTTGGCCAGCAGATCGTGCAGATTCTTCACAATGGCTTCGTGTTTGCCGTGCTGTGCCTTCCAAATGGCATCCAGATCATCCCGCGTCAAAGAGTTTTCCTTTATCATAAACCTAAGCATTTTCTCTAACCTATCCACGTACTGAGGCTGATGAAGAGAGTCACGTAACACTATGTCCACCACTTTGTTTTCTCGAATCCAACTCTAAAAAAGATTTATTAAGTTTTAACGTTGTTAAACGAGTCAACTGAAAGAGGAAATTGCGTCATGGCGATTTGTCGTCATTCACGCCGGCTAAATATAATAATTAATAAAACAAAATACAAAACTATATTCACATGGAGATATATACACTGAGAAACTGCAGAAAAAAATCAGAAAATATACTTTGTGCTCGCGGCTCCGCTTTTGTGCGAGTTTGAGTTAGATCGGAATGATTAATGACCAATGAGACTATTTGATAAATGTTCAAACTGTTATAAATAGATAAGGTTCACAATATAAAGTTGTTAGTAGGTTACCGTAATGACGGCGGGTGTGAGCCACTCCGGTTTCGGTTGCTGTGAGAATGTGCTGATCAGCTGGTTGATCTCGTTCAGAGCTGACATTTTACCGTTAAACGATGACATTTGTAACAACCTCAATATCATTTTCAAACGAAACATTTCCAGAGCTGAAATATACAAATTATTATACTCTTATTATGACTAATAAAACAAATCGACTCCGCAAAAAAGTTGGACACATTTCTTACTTAATTTTATGGTACAATATATAAATATTTTTACAGTTTACCATTCACATGTTCATACGTAGCTTGATGACATCACGTATAATATTATTTGAAACAAAACAAATAATGGAATGAAAGCTAATATAAAAAATCACATCAATAACTGGTGCCTTGTAGAGGTGGGTATAAATCGGTTACATACAATGTAGCGGCGAAGGGGAGGAATCGAACTGCGCCCCTTAGCAGCTACAGGGTGTGCTACCGACTTACTGGTCCAACGGTGAACGAAGCTTCTCCCAGAACTATCAGTGGTAGATGTCAGAATGGCGATGATTGCTTCCAAAACCAGTAATCATGCTGAGTATATGTATAGAGATAACAGTACAATTAAATATTAATGTTAAGACTTTGGGGTAGGCGACCGAAACAGACGACTATAACACGCGACACAAGGCAGGAGATCGAACCTTATACAGTTTTTATACCATCGTATACAGAGCAACCATACAAGCGTTGGCGACGTGCGAATTTGATTGGATTTGACACTGCCTCGGTATTCTACCTTTACGCGTCATACTTGCCTGCTTCAGTAGCAGTCATAAAACTTTTAATTTTGTAAATCAGGATTGCGTGATTATGGAAATTCCATAATATAATACAGTTAAATCAATTATACAGACACGATTGTGTTTAAGAGAAACCGCTTAATATAATGCCGCTACAGTGCTGATTTAAAATTCGAGTGGGCCACCTCAAAATGTTGAGTAATTTTTTTTTTCTCTTGAACATTTTTATTTTTCTATAATGTACAAATCCTGCCCCCATGTTGAGGGGGTTTTTTTAGCGACCTACCCTACTACGTATACGTCAATTGTTTCTATAAAATGTTATAATCAGATTTTAGAATTTATAAAAAAAAAGTGTAATATAATAAAATACTTACATTTGAGTAGGTTATGGTGGTGAGGTGTTTTGATAGAGACATATTTACATGCTCTTATTAAACAGGATACTGTGTCAGTCTTATTTTCACTACCGCGCGCCTCTCTCTTTAGCTCTTCATCAGTAAGGCTTTCTAATAAAGTGGGTATACATTCCTAAAAATAAAATACTCTAAATAATTACTACAGTATTTTGTTACATACTACTAGGTACATACTACGCCTCAACAGTACACTAATTTTTCATCAGAGAAAGTCTTTAAACTTTTCAAATAGTTTCTGCTGGTGGTGGTGAGTTCTCAATTATTGCATTTTGTAGTTTTCTAATAAAATCTTTCACACTTCTATTTTAGAACTCAAAATCTAATATCATCTATAATTTTTGGAAGTGGAGAACTTATTTGTTACAAACATTATTCACTGAAATAGTCAACAAGTATAACAAACAAATATATTCGAAAACAACTAATTTGGAACTTTAGCAATATCCGTACTTCCGAATAACCAAGAAATGTCCAACAAAATCTTTTACTTTGCCACTGGCACTCCTGCTTAATATAATATTAGGTATGCATGTGCACATTCGTAATTTAGATATCTAAAGATTGGCGATGCGCTGAGTTAGCTGCGTTCAACTAATATGTTACGCGTTTACGAAGTGTGAAAAAGCAGTTGGGCAGGCCCGCATGATCTTGCCGACCTACGATGGATACATTTTGTTTATCGTTGGTCGATACTATTCCTATATTGCGCTACACTTACCATCAGGTGCAGCGCAGTCACTTTACCGAGCCAGGGTAAAAAAACACGTTGTTTGTACTCACTAGTACAGGCAGCAGGTAGGTGGTGACAGTGTGAGTGGTGAGCAGGTCGTGACAGAGACTGAGCGGTCGCAGCAGCTGCCACACGGCCGCCACTCGACTCTCGCCGCTCGTCGACTGCTCCAGCGACGAAGGCTGCTCCGTGCGGGACGACGTACTCATCTGCATATACAACAATAAAGTGTAAATATTTCCCTAGGTCCATTGCCTAGAACTACTCACTGATATGGGTGTAAGTAATATTATTATCTGTATGGAAAGACAGCGTGCCAATTTTTATTACATAGACTGATATTAGGCGTATTCAGACGTATAAGTTCTTCTATCTTAAGACTCTCAGAAAATCCAACCTAGTTTTCACCCGCCACGCCTTACTTGCTAATGTCGACTGTAAATGGAAAGTAGTATTGTAAGAGTCGCTTAGGTTTTATCTTGAGTGTCTAATTGAACTAGTCAGGCTTTTACTCGCCTGAACACGCCCATTTAAGCTCGTCTTGCTATGTGTGCATAATATATTTACCTTTTATACCTCAGAAAGCACTTAGCTGAGCTACTTCCATTAGCCATTTTTATTTCTAAGATTGTTTGTCTATTTATAATTTTGTAATAGTGTTTTGACAATAAACGTATTTTTTTATTATTATTACAGATAATAACTCTGTGTGAAACAGCTGACGCATCTCATATAAATAAACATGTCAAAACCAAACCATAATTATTATTTTAGTAATTGAGTGCTTCTATTGCATAGAACACAAACTAGATACATTTAATACAATTGTCGACATCCGAAAGCATTAGACGTATTACAGTCTAAAGGTGAACTAACCTCACTGTTGTCAGCTATTAGAGGTGTATCTTCATTACTATCCACCTTATCACACATGTTGTCTTCACACTCCTTCTCTGTCAACTCGATTGACAGTTTTTCTTCAGAATTAATGGACGCTGTTAGATCTGGCTTTTGGAAACCCATAATAGTTTCAAATCGCTCTCGCAGTTTCACAAAACCACCTGCTTGACCAAAACTAAAACAGAGTCAACAATTAGTTACTAATATTACCATTAGATAACAACAAAATACCACAAACAAAAAACCGCGAAACGAGTCTACATAATGTTTTTAGTTCTATTTAAATAATAATAAAATAGTAGTTTTCGTCAAAACGTAATGTAAAGCCAATAAAAAATCAGCTGTCGCTCGGAATCAGCTATGCGGCGCGATGTACCTATTGAGTATAGACGCGCGGTGGTGCGCGCGGGTTATTGACCCCGAGTTTAACATTAGTACCCTGTACATTGCGGGCTAACTTCGAAATGACAAGTAGGTAACCAGCAAAGAAATAGCGTTTATCCTTTAGATCAAGGTAGTGTTTTATTACCCTTTCGGCTTCGGAAGCGATCGCCTAACACCCGGTATAATGTGCCATAGCGCGTTGTACAATAGGTTGTACAAGATGTCGGCGCAAGAGTCAGTATAATCTAGTTTATACTAACTTGAACTGTTGTAACACCCTGCCCCCAAAAAAATATTTTACACATATACATACACCAATGATTCTTTATATTATCATTCTTTAATTATTATATAGGCCAAAACTACTTACATATTTATGAGATGGACCAGCCATCCCCTAGGAGTCCTATGGTCCTGAGACCTAGCAAATACCTCCACCTCTTGTGTACTCCCCTGTCCTGTAGAGTTGCATATCACGGACAACCCTTCAGACGTGCGAGATAGATTGAATGTGTGAAATCTGAAACCAACAACATATTTCATATATAAACTCGTACCTGTATCCTTGAAGGGGTAGGCAAATGACTAAAATCTAGTTCTCTAAATCTAGTTATCCGTAATTTACAATTGAGAGAGTTATTCGTAAGATGAACTATCTTTGCACCAAGCAAAATTCATTCGAGTTTATAAAATACAATAAACTTACTTGTTGTTTGGGTTGAACACTATAGACAATAAATGCAAGAATCTCGGGTCGTCCAACTTCATTGCACTTAACTTGACGAGTTTCTCGCAGTTGGAGCGCACGCACTGTTGTATGTTGTTCTTCCATGACGAGACCGCGTCGTCAGTCAATATCTTTGTAAACGACACGGTCAGTGCGTCGTTGTAAAATCGCTGACATGCCATGTGGTTCACATCTTCCCCTGTTATAGACAACTTTGCGTAAATGAATGTTCACTTTAGAGACCACAGATAATATGATGGATAACATATACATCAATCCTTATATAAACCAAGCTTCCTAATTTTATCACAAATGCCAAAGCATTTGGGCCATTGCAAGCATTTTCATTTTCGAGCATTCCGACAAAGCGGGTTGCACTTAACCGCGACATGCGATATCACACATACATGAAGGCTACACATTGTCCCGGGGTCCATGGTTGACTATAGGTTTTCAGAATGCATGCCGATTGAGGATAAGTGTTTCAAAATATATTAGACAAACGCGCTCATGTAAGGAAGGTGCATCCTACAAACCTTTAGCAGCCAGATCTGTAGCAGCAGTGAGTAGTGCCTCCAACTCTTGTTCAGGTAACACCGGCACAACCCAACGTGGGTGGGATATCTTCTCTTCCAAAGCTTTTAATTTTGCCTCAGGGAATGCCATCTGCCAATACATCAGTAATGTTACCATTGAAAATGTAGATAATATGTAACAGGGTTACTTACTTACTAGTATTACTACTAGTTACTTAAACAATTGGTAGCCAAAGGCTAATGAATAAGAAAATATTTTAATATTACAGATGAGTAACATAATTTATGATTTGAATGTTACACCAATTTTTAGGCTAATAATAGTTACTGCATAATGTTATTGCGCCGCGTTAATCCCCTTACTAATCCATAAATCAAATTAGTTGTTGTCTATTGTCAGGCAAATGTGTGAAGTGTGCTCAAATTGGGCAATAACATCTTGTAATTTCAGAATTAAAATTGCAAGTTTTTTTTTTAATGATTACATGGTTGAATGACGAGACGAGCAAGGCGCTCGCCTGGTGGTAAGCGCCACGCCTGCCCATGAACAGAAGCAACACCACACAGAACTTTGAATTAAAAAGCAATTTACTGGCTTCAATTTCCTTCAAACCGAAACACAACAGTGCTTATACACTGTTGGCGGCAGAAATAGAAAAAGCTGTGGTACCAACCCAGACGGCCTCTCGCATACGAGGGACCTACTACCTTGTGCTATTTGTAACAAAAGGACCATGACAATTCTACTATACTTTAGTACGTAACAAAAAATAAAACAAAATACAAACCTCCCCAGGCATTTGACCTTGTTCTTTCATTGATATAGTCATTATTTAAACATAATCTTACTCATTGCACCCTCTGAAAAAATAGAAATACCATACCATAGTTTTATCATTTCAACAATATTGAGTTTACCCTATGGTTACATTCTATATCACGTAAGGGCTGTGGCATAGCTAGAAGAGGTGGCCCCCGGGGCGGATTTGGGTGTCACCCTAAGAATGAATACGATAAGATCATGTTTTTAATGTTATAACTGATTTCAAAAAAATAAAAGGTTCCCAATTTTAATTTTTTTATTTCTAAGTGATTTCAAGAAAAGAAGGTTCTCAATTCAGCTCCATTTTAGAAAAATAGTTTTCTCCATCAATTGTGGATCGGGTTTTGTTGGAAAAATATTTATTCGATGTAGTTTAGTAGCGATGTATGTGGTCCCGATAGGACCGCCTCTAATGCCTCCCAGCTACGCTACTGTGTAAAGACCACAGCACACGATACTTTTAGGATCGGCGATCAGCGATTTTGCACTAACATTACATTAACATTACTTTCTACGTTCCGTTAATGTATATGGGGATATAATATCAAGATGTTTCTGTTAATATAAAGATGTGCCGCACCAAACAGAATTTAACGTGCGGCGCTGACGCCGCGCTTGGACTACAAGACGGCACTACAATATTCTTATTAATATGAATCTTTGAAAGTGATGGCAAACAACTAACTGATAAAAGATGACGCCACCACGCCGATGTACGATGTAAAATGGTTTGATTATCAGGAAACCGCAGATATACAACCGACATAATGCATGCAAATGCCTGTGCCAGTTCACATCTGAGGACTGTAAAATCGCTGATTCGACATATAAAAGCGTGAGAGCCAAAGACCCGGCAATGTGGAAGTGTCTAAATACTGAGAAAGACAGAAAGAAAGAAAGTAATAAATGTCTCTGGGTGTACAGGCTTAGAACTGACGTATATTCTTTGACCGTAGAAATTGTGTAATTTATTTTAGATAATTCCCGTTTTTTGCCATAACCACATTCAGGATGATCCGGTGGCTGGCATTGGTATTTGGACTAACTAGGCATATGGGGCGAGTATTTTATCTTTATGGTTCATAAATAAATGTGTCACGGTAGCGTAGCTGTAATGCGTATGCCTGATATGGCGAGGTCTCGGGTTCGCTCCGCGGGTCAGGTAATCGCGATATTGGGTATTACTCATCTCATTCTATGGTTTAATTATCACAAATCCTCAGCATCAGCGCGTAGTCTAAAATTGTACCCGGTATGGCGATAAGCACGAGTCTAGGGAGTGATCCCTATCATATCATGCGACAGAAATAAGCTCAGCGAAATTTGAGTGCACAAAAACAACATTTATATGTTTTAAGGCCTTACATACGTCGAGAATTTTCAAAAAATCGTTTTTTTTTTGTTTACAGATTATTATTCCTTATAGTCTTAGGCGTATTTCTGCGTAAGCTGATTGTAAAAATTCCCCATAGTTCAAAAGTTATTGTAGATAATGTGACTGTCCGACGAAAGGACACAGGTCTGACGCGCGCCTACCTGAGTTGAGTTGTTTGAGGCAGCTAGTTTTTACCCTTAGACCCTTTTAGTCTACCTAGTCTTTTGTTATCTTTCAATACGTGGGAAGGAGTTTATAATGTTTCTAAAGAATATATTCATAATTTTGAAATTTAAGGTTAGTTCTCTTTGAACGTTACAAGTGAACAGTCGTGTATCATATTCGTGATTTTCGAAAATGTTGAACCGACGTAGTGTAGATCGTAAAGGCAGTAAAAGTGGACGATGTTCACGTCCTAATAGGAAGAAGCCTCCTCAGAGGCCAGATAAAATGTAGTGTGAAAATGCGAACCAGCTGAAACACGCTCGAATCAACGCTACCAAAGCAACAAAAGAGGCCAGAACAATTCGTCGATTAGAAAAAAATAAACAACATCATTTTTTTACGGACAAGGAAGTTGTACAATATGAAGCTGGAATGGGAGATTAGACGTAGGTTAACTAAATAAATTTAAAAAATTCATAAAGTTCTTGCTCCAACCGCGCGCGACTTCGAGCGAAACGCACTTGAAACTTTAAACGCGTTTTTCTCAAAACTATTTTTTCTGACACGGTCGGCATGATAACTCGTACGGTATTAAATATTTTTTGATGATTCTTTTTTTTAAATATTCGGAATTGTTTTTTCTATAGTCTGTCGAGCCGGATTTTTAAAATTATAATTAGAAAATTTTATAAAAACAATTAAAGTGTCATTTTTTGGACACAAACTTAACATTTTTTTTTAAATTACCGTAAATTGTTTAATTTTTCGAATTTCAAAAATCCGGCTCGACAGACTATAACTACTTCCTTATTTTACAAGAATTTCTTTACATTTTGCAGATCCGTCAACATTTGAGGAATAAATAGTGCCGACCGTGGAGCAACTTTTTTTTTTATAGTGCTTCAAAAAATGTGATTTTTCATGTTATAATTTTTGAAAAAAAAATTAAAATATTTTTATTACAAACATAACACAGTAATAAACAATGTGTAAGAATTGTTTTTATCAATTTCTATTTCTATACCTCCTAAAAACAGTTTTTCTTTTGGTACGTTTTCGGTACCGCTGGACGTATGTAAGGCCTTAAGTATGACCAATAGCCCTCTTCACAGGGGATGCCTGTTGGTCAATGAAACAGCTTCACATGTCGTCCTGGAATTGAAATTGTAGCTACGTAACGGCCGAAAATCCTCAACACATTGAGGTCACTCCGAGAAGCCTGTGGAGACACCAGGAGGATCCTGCGCTTCTGGGCGGAGTTAGACTGGCTAGATTCCTAGTTGGCATAAACTTCACGCAAAATGGTCCGATATTTTACGGGCTAAGTACGTAGATAAGGAACCCAGAATCAAGATGTCAGTGCACACCTGCCTACCCCCTTCGGGGCTTACAGGCCTGAATGAGCATGTGCATTAATTTTTTTTTTAATTTAAATGCGAAAATAAAAATATTCACACTGTCAAAACATAATATTATTTTTTCACACATATTGTGTAAAACACAATTATTGTGTATAAAATCAATACAAATGATTTATAAATTTTTATAAATCTAGTTTTAGTTTAATTTGTATAAATAAAAATTATTGGTCAAATTAACACAGATGTGTTAAATAATTCAAGTTAATTAATCAACCAATTTTAATACGCAAGTGAAAAAAAATAAATCACGTGAATGATACACCACATTGTTTATGACACATTTTTTATTGATCGAAATACCTAATTGCATTAAGCAGCCAACAAATAATTACTATTAAATCTATAAATCGTTTTTTTTCACATGGAGATTAGAATGTGCTGAATGTGTGTCCTGGAAAGCAAACAGATGGGTGCTAAGAGTCAAGGAGGTGACAGAAGCCTATGTTGTCATCATTTGGGACATGTACTTCCAATCAGAATCTCTGGACTGATATTGGTATACCAACCACTTCCCGATTACCGCTAGTGTCCACCAAGTACAGAGTCATTATATGGACTTAGAGCAAAATTGAACCTGTGGCAAGTGACACTTGAACTCAATATAATTCCTCACATGAAATGTGGTAAAGACCAAATACATGACCTGGATAGGGAAAAACTTGCCATGAAAACAGAAGTTAAAATACAATACATAATGTACATCATCATCATCATCATCATCAGCCACAAGACGTCCACTGCTGAACATAGGCCTCTCCCAAAGATTTCCAGACCGAAAATAAAAAATGTAAAAAAAATAATAAATAAAAATAATTAATAATAATAATTAATAATTTTTTTTAATTATTAATTATTAATAATTAATTATTTTTATTATTAATTAATTATTTAAAATGTACAATACAATACATTTTAAATAATGTACAATTTTTATGTATATCAATAAATCTCTCAAGATAGCAATGCATAAATGTCACCTTGGCTTGATTACAAACTTGTTACATTTGTTTACCAAAATAATTAAAAAACATGGTGTAAACGCAATAAAATCCACTAAAGCTAATTAAACTGTAAAACATATCATATTTTTGTCAACAAAAACACTTTGGCTTCTTTTGGTATCAATAAGTGCACATCTGTCTTAAAAAGGCTAAGGAAATGAAACACTTCTACTAATTCTGTGGTAATTTCCATTACTAGATATAACAGTGAGTGAGCCTATTGTACATCATATTTGAAAAACTGAACACAAAGTTTGATTGCCCTAGTGGAGAATTAAAATAAAGAACTCGCATGTATCACAGTATCACATGTACACCACTAGATTGTATGACACTAACATAATGAGGTGGTTTAAAAACTTTGTGCACTGCAAAGCAACCTAATACATAGGTCAATATATAATAAATGTTTCAACATGTTGAAAAAATCTTATGTATCAAATCATGGTAATGGTAATGAAACTTGCTGTAAGATATGTTTTATATCTAATAGCAAAATTCTATGAGTTCAACATGTTCCTTAAAAATGCAAACATAGTTCAACACTTTGAAAAGATAATAAAAAGGAGCAGCTTTAGGCCTATACTAAAGAAAAATATCAACAAACTCATAATAAGAAAATGTTAATCCAAATGATTAATTGTTACCAACACTGAAATATGAATCAATGAATTAAACATCAGGATATTTTGAGTACTTGTAATATAAATCCTTATTAAATAACTAATCAAAGAAACTAAAGAAAAGTGTCATTTCATGGACTGTCAATGTGGTAGGGATTTCCCATATCACTAAGGGAAGCCCAATAAAATAATGATGCAGATATTAATTAACAAGACTAGAAATGCGCATAACAAAAACTACTTTACTTATATGGAAAATTTACACAAATTTATATGCAATGAACCTACCTCTTTCATCTAGGCTCACCTAGATTATAATGATGAATGCCAACAAAGACACAAACATGATTTAAACTAAAAAAAACCTTTAAATGTATTAAAATGGTATAAAATAAGAGCAAGGATTTACGATGTTCAACGACAATTTGAATTCAAGGCACATTCTGCCTTTTTCTAACGCTAGTAAGATATAAAAATATTAATGGTTACAAAAGATCGCATGCTGGATAGTACGAAATGTAACAACACAGAATTTTCCCTAAGGAGTTTACAAAAATGTTCAAAATTTGTATCTTATCGGTAAAAAATCGATCAATATTTTGCAAAGATTACGGAGCCATCATAGCTTTTTACACAACCTTGTTGTGGCTAAATATAAATATGACGAGTATTGTATATTTTCATGTATATTAAATAAAGTAGCAGTCCTACCCACAGAAGATCTAAAAATTATTATTCATATGATCAGCCGGCGCGACAAAATGGCGTCATTATCCTAAACAAGACAAAGCAAAAAGACTAAAATTATCAGTACTAGGAACTTATAATCTTCACAAACAGTGCTAATATATCAATATTTTTACCTTTACTTTCAACATGTATCAAAAGCACAGAAAACTCCTAGAAATAAATCACAAAAATTTATTCACTAACACTTTTTTGACGTAACGTAAGAACGAAAATAGTTTTTTTTATTTGTTTAACACCCTAAAAAGGCAAAGGTAGTTGTCGTGCAGTTTTATTATGAAGTAAGGAAATTACATTTTTCGGTCAAAATATTGAATTTAAAAATGATGATGGATTTAATATAAGAAACAAGAAACAAACAATTATGAAATGAAAAAGAAATGTTTACAATATTATTATACCCAATTAAAAAGTTGCACTGTAGTTCACTGTACAGACTCGCTGAAACAAAATAAAAGGATTTAATAATGAATGTTAATTAAATACAGTCAACCTGGGTAACTTTGGCTCACTTTAGAGGTAATTTATAGCAGTACGGATTTACTTTTATTGTTATTTGTCATAAATGAGTGTTTCTAGTGGGATATTGGCCTCTATAATCTAAATTCCTGTGTTATTTATCAAAACGATAAATAAAAGACCCTTAAATTACCAAAAATTTGGTGAGCCAAAGTTACACTGACATTTGGGTAACATTAATAAGTATGAGGAGTTGATGAAGAAAATCTCTAATTTATGTAGTTTTTTTTACTCCTCGGTAAGATTAGCTTGTCATATTGATAAAAAAAATACATTTCGTTTATAACACTATCTCCTTTTTAGTGGCAACGTAGGGTTGCCATATTAATACAATATTAAACTGCCTGGTTTATCGAAATCAACTTCTATTTTATGGACCTCTTAAATCAAGTTATTATTGTATTAATCAGGTTTTGATGTACTTATAATTATTGAGCAATGCCTAAAATAATAAAAAATAATAAAACAAACTCAATCACATATAAAAAAGAAACATAATATCGGCTCTCAATTCCCCCATACCATGTATAGAAATTGATCATCAATCGCATAAGAATCGCCTCGTTTTGTGATTTTAGATCCTCCAAATCGACTAACTATATTTCGGGGGTGACAATTAAATATGTCAAGCTTTGATGGCCACTTCCACCCTTCAAAACTTTTTTGCATAATTGAAATTTTCACGCATTGTCTGTCCTCGCCCCGAGCTAATGTTACCCCAAATGGTCTGAAAATGAAACGGCTCGAAGATTAATTAAAGATTTTTTAAAAAATCTATCAATATCGCGGGATATTTCAGTGTTATTACATAAAAAACATATGATTCTTCAACATAAAACTGAACTCGCCTTCTGTTGTTCTTCTGAAGTAATTGCTATACACAACTTTTTAGCAAGTATATTTCTAACTCTGTTTACCGCCCAAATTTTGAATGGTGAGAAAAAAATATATATTTGATAAATATCAATTGTCACTGCAGGTTTCGTTTAAAAACACTTTTTACTTTCATACATTAAACAACTTATTATTATACAGTGTATCAGTAAGAAGAGAAAAAATTAAACGTTCAAATACAAGTTAGTGAGTCAATGTTACATTGAAAGCTTAAGTTAC
The DNA here is from genome assembly GCA_949126905.1 of Amorpha juglandis. Classification (NCBI taxonomy): domain Eukaryota; kingdom Metazoa; phylum Arthropoda; class Insecta; order Lepidoptera; family Sphingidae; genus Amorpha; species Amorpha juglandis. The sequence goes on from OX421368.1 coordinate 7,863,334, forward strand.
CCAGGTTGACTGTATCGATTGGAATTGGTATTAATAACTTAACATCAAAATATTAATATAATAGACTAAAACATATAACATATAGCCGCAAATAAAAATGAAGAAGTACATGCTAGTATTATGATAGGAAACCATGACCCACTGTGTTAAAAATAATAGACATTATATTTTCAGAATTCATTAGAAATGACAAAGAAAAAAGCTTAATTAAAATTTTAGGTATTTAAAAAAAATGGGACCATACTTGCGTCGTATCACCATAAATGTTAAACATTAGCGTAATTTAGCGTTAATTGAATAATTCTATTATTGTTAATTATTATAATTAACATTATATGAATTCTATATTTATTAAAGTACTATAAATTAAAATTATGAATGAATAAAATCCAAAACATCTCGTTATAAATACTAATATTTCGATATATGCAAGTTGTGATTAACGATATTTCACCAATATCGATAAAAATCGCTCATCTCTATTATTTGTCTCTGCTTGCGAGTGAGAATTGGGATTAGCGACCAGGGTTTTTTTTATTGTGGTGTAGTTTTCTGGTGCATTGAATGTGTATTTGATTGTTTTTCTAATGATTTTATCATTGTGTACATAAAAATGAGTTTTACAAGTGATGAAGTCAACTTTCTGGTTTACCGGTACTTGCAGGAATCAGGTAGTATGAACGTGGACGCTATGCACAAATGCTCCAATTTATGATGATATATTTATGACCAGGGTTCCAATTTTGTGATTTATCTATCTGCATTTTCATCATGTCCGTATGTCGGCACTTTCCACCTTAAAAGTAGCCCCGCCATTTTTACATCGATTCTGAAAAATTCTAATGGAAAAGTCTTGGATCAATCGCGTAGTATTAAGTTTTCTTATGATGGGCCAGAATTCAACTTACGGCTACCGGTTAATAAGTTTGCTATTAGATCATTATCCTGGAATTCGGTGGTAGAATTGTGTGTATACTTGGTGTTTTATGGAAATCAATAACAACACTACAAGAGAATGACTATTCTACACACAAATAGATAATAGTGCTACAAATAAACAACATGCATAAACCATTCCATAGGACAATTTCGAATTTTCATGTTCTATGCCTCATAACCAGTTGCACCAGACTATTGGTTAACTATTAGAGAACCAAGCAACTGTTGGTGCTGTTGGTAGGTGACTGCTTAGTGGTATTCCAACTGATCATCAGTGCTTTGGAGGGCACTTAAATTCTGTCCTGGCTATTATATACTGAAAGCAGTCAAAGTCAGAGGCCTTTGAAAACTTTGAATAAACATTCAATATAGATAGATTAGTGTTCTCCTCTCTGTTTACTAGATTTTCCCTTGTTAATAAACTGTAGGGTTGTAGAATTCATTGTTTATGTGCTGCTGAATTATGAACATAAAAAGAAATGTTTTGGCATAATTTTGTGTATGTTATCAGCATACTTTTATTAGCATTTAGGAATGGTCCAGCCACCATTGTTTTGTTTGAAAACATTTATTTGGATGAATTTTATTGTGATTATTATTCATAATAAAAATGTTCATTTAATTATTTCAGGCTTTCATCATTCTGCATATGCTTTTGGTATTGAGTCTCATATATCACAAAGCAATATTAATGGTGCACTAGTACCACCAGCTGCATTGCTGAACATAATACAAAAGGGTCTACAATACACAGAAGCCGAAATAACCTTTGGAGACAATGGTATCATTTTTGTAAAACTTAATAACTAGTGTACTTTAGTAATGCATATTAATAGTAACATTTTTGTAACTGTGCAACTTAGAAAGCTGACTACAGTGTGTTTATTGTGTATTATTTAATCTGCTATCTGTTGCTGTATCATATAAAAATATAAAAATTTGTATATTTTAATTTCATAGACTAAGAGAAAGTTAACAGTAATGTTTATCTTTATATATATAATTCTTCTGTGAGTGTGTATGTTCCTGAACTTCTCTTAAACGACTGGACCGATTTTGATGAAATTTTTTGTGTGTGTTCAAGGGGATCTGAGAATGGTTTAGATTCACAATTTTGTCCGCTGGACAATGTTTTTTTTATTAATTTTTAATTTATTAGTAGTTGTTGATTTTGCTGTTCCTGGGTATGAAACACTTGATGTCTTTTTGATGTGAAACATCTATAAGCGCAGGTATAAACCGGTTTGTTGGTATATATACTAGACAGGACAGGGACAAGCCAGGACAGGGACAGGACAGGGACTGGACAGGGACAGGACAGGGACAGGACAGGGACAGGACAGGGACAGGACAGGGGCAGGACAGGGACAGGGACAGGGACAGGGACAGGGACTGGGACAGGGACAGGGACAGGGACAGGGACAGGGACAGGACAGGACAGGACAGGGACAGGACAAGGACGGGGACGGGGACGAGGGCGGGGACGGGGACGGGGACAGGGACGGGGACAGGGACAGGGACAGGGACAGGACAGGGACAGGACAAGGACAGGGACGGGTACAGGGACGGGGACCGGGACGGGGACCGGGACGGGGACCGGGACGGAGACCGGGACGGGGACAAGACAAGAACAGGACACATTTTACACAAATATATGTAGGTGATACGAAGTTCACCGGGTCATCTAGTATCTATATACTTTTTAAAAGGTGATATTTGTTGTCTGCCCAGAAATATCTACTTATTATACTACTATTAAATTTTACATCAAAGATTTAAAAGTATGATTTAATATTATTGTTGTTAATTACATTAATTTCATAATTATAATGAACCAAATACTCAATAACGTTACACCCACAGGAACAGAAAATCGCCTTACTGAAAGTTTGAGCCTAATTGATGCGGTAACTCCTGACATAGTGGCAGCTCGTCAGAATGCTCACAATGCACAAAAACAGGCCACCAAGACTGAAACAGGATCTGGGAGTGAGCAAAATGGGGTTGATGTGTGTGATGTACAATTAATAATATTTATTTTATAGTAGACCATTTTTAAATATGGTATCATTTATCTTGCTTTTATGTGTTATTAAATTATTAAATGACTAATTTTGAAAATCTTATTACAATATAATGTTAAAGTGAACTATTTGTGAAAGTGTATTTATGTATATTGTAGGCCACTACATGCAGTGCAACTGCAGCCACAACAGGGGAAGCAACCACACCAAGCGCACCAGAAACAATGGATGTTGATCAATCTATTGAAATACCTGCAAGCAAAGCCACAGTCCTCAGAGGACATGAGTCTGAAGTATTTATATGCGCTTGGAATCCAAGCACGGACCTTTTGGCAAGTGGTTCAGGCGACAGTACAGCCAGGTGATAACATTTTTAAATTATTTATATTACTATGATGATTTACCACCTATTATTGCCAATACTTATTTTTTAAGCTCTTTTTGAGATTGTTCATAGGTTAACAAAAATATTTTTCTTATTATTAGTTATTAAAATTACAAATGTTATAAATACCTACATATTTGATTTCTTATAAACTGACTTTATTTTGCAGAATATGGGATATGTCAGACAATCCAGCCACTACTCCCAACCAGTTAGTATTAAGACACTGTATACAAAAAGGTGGTGCAGAAGTACCCAGCAACAAGGATGTTACATCTTTGGACTGGAATGTATGTAGGACACTATTTGGAACACTCATAGTACATCAAATTATTTTTCTTTTTATGTCTAATCAATTTCAATTTTCAGTGTGATGGCAACCTTCTGGCGACAGGATCATATGATGGTTATGCTCGCATATGGACTACTGACGGTACTTTGGCATCGACATTAGGTCAACATAAAGGCCCAATATTTGCATTAAAGTGGAATAAAAGAGGAAATTACATTTTGAGTGCAGGAGTAAGTGGAACTCGATAAATGTTGACAAATTTGTGATATATCTAGGTTGACTATGTCCTTTATACATGTTTGTTTCAGGTTGATAAAACTACAATCATATGGGATGCATCAACAGGGCAGTGCACCCAACAGTTCTCATTCCATATGGCACCAGCTCTAGATGTAGACTGGCAAACTAACACATCTTTTGCATCATGCTCCACAGACCAATGTATTCATGTGTGCAAATTGCACGCTGACAAACCTATCAAAAGTTTCCAAGGGCATACTGTAAGCAAAAATATAATGAAACCTTTTTTAAGATTTAAATTATATGCTTTAGCAATCTTGTTTTTTTTAATATTTAGTACAAATTTGCAAACAGCATCTGACAGGTTTTCCATGCCTTATCAGGCACATAGACAAATAAGTATGTAAGTTAGTTATAACTCTCTCTATTGGATCTTACAAAAAATCCAAGCTCAACTTAATAATTGAACAGTACATTAGAGGTATACATGCATTTGTGTATAAAATTGTATAATATTTCATAATGCATTATCATTACAGAATGAAGTAAACGCAATCAAGTGGGATCCTCAAGGTCAACTGCTTGCATCTTGTTCAGATGATATGACACTCAAGATATGGTCAATGAAACAGGACACATGTGTTCATGACTTGCAAGCCCATTCCAAGGAGATATACACAATCAAATGGTCTCCAACAGGTCCAGGAACACAAAATCCTAATATGAATTTAATCTTGGCCAGTGCATCATTTGACTCAACAGTTCGTTTATGGGATGTGGAGAGGGGTGTTTGTATACACACATTGACAAAACACACAGAACCTGTATACAGTGTAGCCTTTTCTCCTGATGGCAAGTTTCTGGCCAGTGGCTCATTTGATAAGTGTGTTCATATTTGGTCAACACAAACAGGGTCCTTGGTTCACTCCTACAAAGGAACAGGTGGTATATTTGAGGTGTGCTGGAACTCTCGTGGAACAAAGGTTGGAGCTAGCGCCAGTGACGGCAGTGTCTTTGTTTTAGATTTACGTAAACTATAACATCCACTTTATTCACTGTGTCAGTGAATAAAATCTGGTGTATGTATCATATACACTTGCAGAGACTGGAGTGTAGGATAAGAATATGTTGACATGTTAAATTTGTGCGCGAAGTAATTCTTTATTAGAACACTGATAAACTTTAACGTGGTGATACAACATAGTATATTTAATTAAAAGATAATTTTACTTCTGGTTATCACCTTTTAAAGTAGCAAACTGTAAAAATTAAAAACCTATTCTGTATAGATTGGTATTGTATTATGATGTGTAACTTTTTGTCAGAGTATTTGTTCATGGCATCAAAACTAAATGCAGGCATAATGTAAGCAAAATTTAATATTCTTAAGTTGTGCTATTTCACAACTTATTGGTGTAGAAAAGCAATGGAAAATTTGTTATATTTTATAAAATAAGTAAACCATATTAATTACTCATAAATCATATTTATGGAGTAAAGTGTAGCAATATAAGGAATAAAATATGAAAATCATATTATTTTTTTTAATCCTATAGTTTTATTTTTGTACTATAAACATATGATTGATGGATTATTAACAAATAGTTGATTCCTCTTTCACCACCCGCAGTGAGGTCGGCAAAGCATGTCATTTAACACATGCTACAGAAGAACCTGGCGTCAGTTTTTATCTTTAGTAGTATTTTTTTTGACCTTGGGATGAACTACAGAGGTGCCTGCTAATGGGATACTGACGACCCCTACAGTATCTTATCCCAGGGCCAAAGAGGAGGAGAAGGATAAGGCTGCGGTTAGACGACGCGAAAAATTTCGTGCGGTCGCCGCGTGGTGACCGCGTACTGACTGTTCAGTCATAGCAAATGTATGTTTTATTGACTAGGACTTAACGTTGAAATTCTTTGTGAGTAACTAACCGCGCGGCGGCCGCGCGGTCGCGTTTACACGAGCGCGCAGTCACCGCGTGGTTGGAGCGTTGCGAAGAATTAAACATTATGGCTTAGTCAATAGAGTTTACATTCGTTTTTCGAGTGATTCGAGCGAGGCGCCCGCGCGGCCGCAACGCAGTGGGATTCCTTGTCATATAAACGCGTCCTAAAGGGATGATAAAGTTATATACGAATAGTACGAGGGGACAAGCGCCCTCAGGAAAACCGAGTATACACTGGCTGATCTCGGAAAACGACCCACACAAGGTAGGTCACTATGGCAGGCATTAACACCTTGTATGGTGGTCGCTATCCAGGCGATTACGAATAAACTCCAACCAGCGTTCCTGTGGTATTGAATACTGATGAGCACTGGTATGGAGGATAAATCAGAAAATACATCCCTGAAGAACAAAATGGTCGACAACAGGCGGTGCTAATAGACATGGCATGCATTGTGTGGAGGTTCCTCTGGGGTGCTAACCGCCAATGGCTTGGGTCCTAGGCCTCGCCATTAGAGGCTGATATTATATATTCTTACAAATTTAATGAGAAATGACTAAAAATAAAAGGAGGAGCATAAAAACATGATCCACTTTCAAACTAATTTATTTAACTCACAAAGAACAAACTCGTGTCAGGATAACAAACAGTAGGCCTACTTCAAATGCACTTAAATACACACATAGTATGAATAATTACGACAATATTACAACCACTGTAACAGACAGCCAAGCAGAAGGCTGGCCATGATAATAACGACCACTATAGGTACTGAGGTCTTCACTGTGCGACCACGGAATGCGAACTGTGTCCCTGTCAAGTCGTGCACCTCTTTTATACATATTTTAGGTGGTGTTACCCGATGACAATTTTATAAACACCATCAACACAGATAAAAATAAAAATATTCTAACACGGCCTCTCCTGACAAGTGCGCGTCCCGAGCACATTAGGTATTTACAGAACACAGCACCCACAAAACGCCCTACCTCATCACTTCATATGCCACGTGTTATCTATAGCCGGGAAAAAAGAAGTGATGCAAGAAAACCCAGGAACACATTGATAGTTAGCTGTGTAAATGAGTTTAGAAGAATACAATGCAAATAGTTAATTTCTAGGCGGAGCCGTTATTCAATGCCACTCCGCATCATGCACGCTGTGCCGTATTCTTCACCAGACCGCTGTCGTTGCCCTTCACGGCTTCCATCTGCCTGCGTGACGTACCCAACGAGCATCTTGCACCTCCTGGGTAACAAAAATACACGGCAGAATCACATAGCTCGATTTTCAGCAACAAATAAACCTAAAAGTCACACACAAACATTTGTTTTGGATGCGGGAATCGAACCCGTGTCTCTCATTTCACAACATTATGATGGCTATCCGCTGCGTTGCAGAGGTCAGTTTATTTAGATCGTACTATGGGTATACTCAAGCGACACTTTCTTGTACTAAAAATTTCATAAATAAATAGCTAGTGTTTTATGCACCGCTTCGACCAATCCTGACTAATTTAAACAACAACTGCTGGGGTAGCTATTGTGAAGGTTTCAAGCTTAATACAAGTCCTAGCTTGGGCTTCGATATTAATTTTACTCTTAAAAATAAAACAAGCGAGAATTGGTTCACCATGGATCAGTCCTTAGATGTCTTCAGCATGGTATACAGCGGGCTGCTGCCCGACACTGGCAGACGGCTGCTGCCAGTCGCTGGCAGACGTCTGCTGCCCGTCGCTGGCAGACGGCTGCTGCCCGTCGCTGGCAGATGTCTGTTGCCCGTCGCTGGCAGACGTCTGCTGCCTGACGCTGGCAGACGGCTGCTGCCTGACGCTGGCAGACGGCTGCTGCCCGATGCTGGCAGACGGCTGCTGCCTGATGCTAGCAGACGGCTGCTGCCTGACGCTGGCAGACGGCTGCTGCGCGTCGCTATAACCAGCGCTCAGCACCAGATGTACAAAGCGAGCTCCTTTAGCCAGCTCACCTCGAATTTCTGCACATGCACATTCATACATATGCGCAGTTCGTGCTACTGTAATCATAAGGAAGAACACACACGGAAAGCATCGAAAATGGTCATACAGGTTTGTGTGTGTCTGAAGCACAACATCTTTTCAAAAGAACTGTACCAAATGAAGTGACCAACTGTACTATAGGCGCAAGCATGCATTCAAGCGACTACAGACAAGCATCTTGTAAGTAATAAAAATATATGATTAAACTTTTAGTAGCTTCAGACATAACACAAATAAAAATAAAATTTTCAGTACATCGTGAATGACATAATCAGAACTTCCATCATTCCCCATACACGGCCACATAACAGAGGCCATTTGATTTCCGACAAATATTTGATTTGTTTGTCATTTTCAGTAATTCATAGCACAGGCCCAAACATCAATACTACTCACGCCGTAGGTAGCTGCAAAATTTGCGAGCGCGCGTGTACCGGTTTATGCCACAGATAGCTGCTCGTAGGCAAGCGCGATCAGTTACTTTATAAACCGAACATATGTACCAAAGAAATGTACTGAAAAAATGTAACTAACAAATGTACCGACCAAATGTAATGAACAAATGCGTCCGACTAAATGTAAATGTACCGACCAAATGTACCGAACAACACAAAACATATCACTTTGCACAACAGCCGCACACAACGACATTTCATATCACAAGTAAGCTTTACTCAGGTCATATTCCCACACCAAATACCACGTGCGCATCAAAATTTTCATTGGTTACAGCGGGTCAACCTCAAGACTCACTTCAGGCTTTAAACTCGGTCTATAGTCAGCTTGGGCCCCACCGACATCACCCGCGATACCTGCTCCATGAACCATACTCTCTTTTAGTACAGCCCACAGTCCGTGCCACTCAAGACTAGTATATATGTGCACATCAAGATTTACATGAGACAAGGCATACAAAACCAGTGCAACCGGTGATTGTTTGGTACATAAAGTCTACTATACAAACTGGAGCGAACTCACCAAACTTCTACTAATTACCGACGTATACGTAATACTCGTAAATGCGTTTGGTCACAGTCGTCCCTCAACGCTGCTCTGTGCGCCGCACAGATGCACCACCACACCGTGGGCACGGTGTTATAGTTGATCGAGAACTCTTGCGCACCAATATCTTGCACTCAATGCCATCGCAGGTGCCACATCAGTAGAACTCGTCCATTACAGTCCTAGATAAGTTCTGCGAACAATTGGTACACAATTAATAACTTTGTAGGTGTAGACACAACCATTACTGTGGCGCATTTTGTCTTTTGACTCGAACATAATGTGCAGGACTTTTCGTATCCATAAACAGTAAACTAACACGTTCACAATAAATTTATTACTGCCAACAAAATATTTTTCAAAATTTATGAGACATGTAATTGTTAATAATTATAATCGGGTAGATAATTATTAATTTACATTTCTAAATACCAACAAATTTAGCAGTACAACGATTTGTTAATAATTATCGGGTAGATAATTACTAATTTACATTTCTGAACACCATCAAATTCAGGAGTACAATGATTTTTAATAAATGGCGGGTAGATAATTATTAATTTACATTTCTGACCACCAAGAAATTTAGCAGTACAAAGATTTGTTAGTAATTATCGGGTAGATAATTACTAATTTACATTTATGAACACCATCAAATTCAGCAATGCAATGATTTTACACTGAATGGCACTGGACTGCTGCACCATGGAGCATCGTAATGATCTCACCAACACACCACATGACAATCTTATTGGCGATAAATAATAAAATTGGAACGGACTCACCAATTACCTCGTAGACAGTCGCATTTCATCGCACAGTTACAGACATGTCGCGTAATTACCAACACAAGTGCATTTAAAGTTCTAGCATTTGCTATCAAGTAATGACTTGAAAAATTAAGTATCAAGAAGTTGATGATAGGCTGTGGAGCCTATCCCACTTCTGATCTTACAAATTTAATGAGAAATGACTAAAAATAAAAGGAGGAGCATAAAAACATGATCCACTTTCAAACTAATTTATTTAACTCACAAAGAACAAACTCGTGTCAGGATAACAAACAGTAGGCCTACTTCAAATGCACTTAAATACACACATAGTATGAATAATTACGACAATATTACAACCACTGTAACAGACAGCCAAGCAGAAGGCTGGCCATGATAATAACGACCACTATAGGTACTGAGGTCTTCACTGTGCGACCACGGAATGCGAACTGTGTCCCTGTCAAGTCGTGCACCTCTTTTATACATATTTTAGGTGGTGTTACCCGATGACAATTTTATAAACACCATCAACACAGATAAAAATAAAAATATTCTAACAATATATATATATATATTTTTTATTCAAAAGTATAAAAATAACCTTTAATATAAAGTAATTATGAGGATGTTTCATATGCTGGGGTCACCACCAGTGGCTTGGGTCCTGAACCTCACTAATGAGGGGTGATTTTGTTTTATGTTTTATTTCTTTTAATATTAACTAATATAAAAGTAGTAACCCTTTAAAATAAAGAGTACATAATAATAAAGTACTTTTTTTTAAATGTTACTTCTTTTAACAAAACTGTAAATTGATTTAATAGGAATCACAAATCCATACTACAAGCAATGTTCAGATTAAAGGTTTGCACTGAATAGAATAAAAAAAATACAGCCCATTTGTAGTAACCATTTTTTTTCTACATCTCATGACATTGGTCTTTTATATGCTAACAAATCCTCATGTTTGTACAATGAATGTAACTTCTCATACATGAATTTAAAAAAGTAAAGTAAATTATCATATTGTCCTTCATATGGTTCACAGTCTGAATTGCAATTCTCACTCACATGTACAGGATAATTCATAACTAGAGATGTCTGGTAGTGTTCACTTCTCCCCCAAGCACATAAATGTAATTCCAACAAGAGTTGATGTAAAGCTTCCACAGTGGATAGGTACCATCGTGGACTGCCTTTTTGATGCCTCCAGAATTGTGAGGCTCTATTTTGTAATACTATTTTGGGCATTCTTTGTAGCCTTTCATCAGCATGAATTCCGCGACTCTGATTCCATGTACTGTCTATTAAGACTACACGGTCTATTGGAAGTTTGTTGACATGGTACACCTCATAGCAATTGCCTTTATTTAAAATTCGAGTCATCAATGTGCCAATGTTGTATCCTGAAGGAAGTTCATTTATCATCATTTCAGTATATGTTGGATTCTCTTGTTTTCCTGTAAATAGCTCTCTTACAGTCTTGGCCTCAGCACCAGGGTATAAAAGAACAGTCTTTCCATCAAGAACATATTCTGGTATATCTGGATATGTATACACATTCACATCATTAGGAGCTATGACAGCAGCATGTGCTGCAGTACTCTTTCCATCTATTTCTCTTCTATGTTTGATAATGTCTACTTTTATTGGTAACTGAAAATAACAAATAAATATTATATATTATGTAGATCAATGCTATTAGAATACAAAAATTAATTACTAGATCTTACAGGAACTGTGGGAATCCTTCCTTCAATTTTTGATACAGGCACAAAACAAGTATAACAAAAGTACATGCGCGACTTGCCGCACCGCTGGCAGGGACTTCGAAGAGACAAGTTGTCTAAAGGCTCTGATCCTGCTATTATCATGCCTTCGAAAGGTTTGTCGTCCCGACTTCTCGCTTCTAAACTTTTAGGATTCATCATTAAAACAAATAGATTTTAAACCCTAGTCTAACGAAATCTAACAAATACATCTTTTCCACTTCACAATAACTACACAGTAGTTTGATTGTAATTCCTTAGTTATAAACAAATAATCAAGTTAGTTACTATATGAATGAAACAAACGTGTTCTGATTTAGAGATGTTAAGTACTGTGAGTAACGCATGTTTATCGATAATCTTCTTAATTTATTTGAAGACGGAAAGTAAGCGAGCGGATTACCTTTTTCTTATAGCTTAGACCGGCAAACGAGCAAGTGGGTCACCTGATCTGACCTGAAGTGATCTCCACCGCCCATGTACACCCACAATGCTAGAAGAATCGCATAGGCCCGTTGCCGACCTTTAAGGGAAGCTATAATTAAGGGATTGTGAAGGGAATCGAGATTTGGGCACCTCATAGACAATGGTATTCTTCTGTGACACAGTAGTAACAAGTCCAGCCACGCGCGCGTCCAAGAAAGTGCAAAATTATTGATGTCGATAGTTATTGTCTCCCACATCCCTAAATCACAAATATAAAGTTGTGTGTAGGGACGTGATTGTAAATCGATTTTTAGGGTTATGTTATTTAACATCATTGTTTAATTTTTTTTGAGAATTTTCTCTAGTGTTCACAAATCAATGTTATTATAATATTCCTTTGGTTCCAAAAACGCTATTTGTTCATTCGTACCTTGGATATCTAAGATAAATATCATAACTTAACTTGTCGGTAGAAGCGTGGTTATATTCTCTTTGATAGAAACTAAGAACTAGCTATAATTATTACTATTGCCTTTAGTTTATTTGCTCTGTTGCTAGTAACTATAGGTATGAGTAGGAATTAAAGTGATTTTGAAAGGTTGTTTGTTGTTCAACATTATTCATTATTGTATTTTTGAAGTGATAACTTCTTATGGGAGGGTGAACCGAAACGTTCCGTAACGCGAGCGGTCCATCGACCAGCCAGCGTTAGCCGACCTCCCTGGACCTGGACCTCCGATGTCCCTGGAACATTGATTATTTCGAAGTCCCAGGTGGCGTCACACAGTGACCAATCAGTTTGAACCGGACTTTGACCGGACTTCAACTGGACTTTGACCGGACTTCAACCGGACTTTGACCGGACTTCAACCGGAATTTGACCGGACCTTAATCGGACTTTGAGCGGGCTATGACCGGACTTTGACAGGTCTTTGGCCGGACTTCGACCGGTATTTGACATGACTTCGACCGGACTTTGACCGGACTTTAACCGGACTTCGACCGGACTTTAACCGGACTTCGACCGGACTTTGAGATGACTTTGATAGGGCTTTGACCGGATTATGAGAAACTTCGACAGGGCTTTAACCGGACTTTGACATGACTTTGACCGGGCTTTGACCGGATTTTGACAAGACTTTGACTGGACTTTAAGCGGATTTAGACCGGTATTTGATAGGACTTTGACCGGGCTTTGACCAGATTTTGACAAGACTGACATTACTTTGACTGGACTTTAACCGGATTTTGGCAGGACTTTAACCGGACTTCGACCGGACTTTGATAGGGCTTTGACCGGATTTTGACAAGACTGACATTACTTTGACTGGACTTTAACCGGATTTTGGCAGGACTTTACCGGTATTTGACCGGACTTTGACCAGTATTTGACCGTGCTTTGACCGGTATTTGACCGGATTTCGACTGGACTTTAACCGGACTTTGACCGGGCTTTGACCGGATTTTGACAAGACTGACATTACTTTGACTGGGCTTTAACCGGACTTTGACCGGTATTTTACCGGACTTCGACCGGACTTTGATAGGACTTTGACCGGGCTTTGACCGGATTTTGAACAAGACTGACATTACTTTGACTGGGCTTTAACCGGATTTTGGCAGGACTTTGACTGGTATTTTACCGGACTTTGACCGGATTTTGACAGGACTTTGGCTGGTATTTGACCGGACTTCGACCGGACTTTGACTGGACTTTGACCGGATTTTAACCGGACTTCGACCGGACTTTGACAGGGCTATGATCGGGCTTTGACCGGATTTTGACAAACTTTGACAGGACCTTGACCGGACTTTGACTGCACTTTGACAGGACTTTGACCGGACTTTAACCGGATTTTGACCGGACTTTGACCGGATTTTGACAAGACTGACATTACTTTGACTGGGCTTTAACCGGATTTTGGCAGGACTTTGACTGGTATTTTACTGGACTTTGACAGGGCTTTGACTGAACTTTGACCAGATTTTGACAGCACTTTGACCGGTATTTGACCGGATTTTAACCGGACTTCGACCGGACTTTGACAGGACTTTGATAAGGCTTTGATCGGGCTTTGACCGGATTTTAACAAACTTTGACAGGACCTTGACCGGACTTTGACAGGATTTTGACTGCACTTTGACCGGACTTTTACAGGACTTTGACCGGTCTTGGACCGGACTTCGACCGGACTTTAACCGGATTTTGACCGGCCTTCGACCGGACTTTGACCGGACTTTGACAGAAGTTTGACAGGGCTTTGACATGACTTTGACCGGACTTCGTAACGTAACGCGTTACGTCGCCACTCTGGCTTCCCTTTCTCTCACGCATACGGCAGTAGTAAACAGGCTCCTCCGCTCTCACTTTAACCCACATTAGTTTAAGTTATTACTTCTGTCGAGCGTCCCGAGACGCACTTTTTTTTTTTTTTAACGTTATTTGTATCTTAAAATTATTGTATAAAATTTTATGATCAAGCTGTATTAAATAATTCTTGAATCTTGGCAACCATATTCGCTAACGTCAAAATAATAAATTCGTTTCAATTATCGCCAGTTTCAATCTTTTCTGTTCGTGTTTTTCTATTCTTTGTTGATTTCTAATTATTCATTATTGTATTGGTCAAATTGATAAATATGTTGCATGAAATGTCAATTAATATCTTCCATGTTCTTATCTAAAAACTATTGTTGTTAAACATAAGCGAAATTTTAAATATTCTTCGGTTGATGTTTACATTTTGCATCACTGATACATGATGGATACACCATCAAATAATCTTGCGGCACAGCTCCATAAACTGTGTGCACAGTTGTCAGCTGACCCAGGTATGGTTCCAATTTTAAAACAATGCTGTCATGCCAATTTTACTATTCACATGAAATATATTTTATTGTAATTTTGGAGCCTGTATTTTGTATACCAATGAATATGAAATCGTTGTTGTCAAGTTTTTATAAAGGTGAAAACCTTATAAACACTTATGTAGTAGTTACCAAGAAGGAAGATAATGAAAAGTAATTCATTTAATTGTGTATTTCAGATGGTGCATATGAATTGGCAGTATCATATTTATCATCTACTGGAGAGAAGACCCGCACAGTCCAAGATGAGAGGATGCTCTGTCAAAAAATTCACTCTCGGCTGTCTAGTGTTTCAGGCAGAGATGCTGATAAATTTAATGAATGTTACTCTAAGTTGAAGAATTCTGTAAGTTTTCAATTCCTATTTTAAATTGGATAACATCAAAACAATTGTAAATAAAAAATCAGTATAATTTTAATTCTTGCAATGTCTAAATCTTTGCTTTAAATACATAGTATATTAATATTGACACTCGAGATAATTGGGTCAGGTTAGGAACAGATCAACTTATTTAACTTGTTTACATTCATTTGTTGGTCATTAAGGATACACCACACTGCCATCATACCCACCTGTATTATCTTTAATAAATACCATCAATCAACCATAGTAAATAATTAGCTAATCTAGCAATGAAAGGAAGGCTATTACTAAATGACAATTTTCACCTTAAATCCATTTTCAATTGAACCTTTCATCGGCTAGACAATAGACCAAAGACTCATGAACTAATATGCATCAAGGATAAAAGTAATAATTACCTAAACAGATCCAAAGGGCGGCATGCATCTGAAATCATTATATGAAATTATATGAGGCCTCATACATCGTGCATTGTGGTCTATGAATAAGTGTGTATGCATATATTCATGCAATGATTTCTAAAATATGAGATCTTAGGTGCATGCATCTCATACAGTGTGTTTAGGTGTACATTCCCACAATAATGCCCAGATTTTTGCTGGTATTAGGAAAGTCATATTAAATGATTTCTTATGTTTACACAAATGCACACATTGGGATAAAACTAATTTAAACATATTGTCGCTGTTTTTTAATTTTAGTCCTGACGTTGACTCTATAGACTTCAAAAACTTTTCGGCCTTTGTGTTCATCCTGTGACCACATTTAATGTCAATACATTTTAAAATAAAAAACTATTATGACATTTTTTTTTTACTGTTATTTTTATTTCAATATTCACATCTGCCCGGATAGCAACCACCATACACATGCTGTTAAAACCTGCTATAGTTACCCACACACCTTATGTGGAACACATACCAGGATTAACCAGTGTATATCTGGTTCTCCTGAGAGATGTAGTGTAGTCACTTTGCCATGCTCGCATAAAAAATATGAATCTGGATACTTATTAATCAATCCTAAAATCAACGTTATAACAACGGCTGAGGGACCACGTTAATTCGTCGCTATATCCAAAATAAAAACACACACACATTTCCACATTGTTGATTAAGAATGTAAAACTTCAAATTGTTTACACAGATCAACCATTTTTCAGTCTCGAAATGATGTGCACTTTTTCTTCTTCTTTTTTTTACTGTATATGGCTCCTAGGACACATATTCACAAATTTAAAAAACACTGTTCACTCACTGGAAATTGCTACGTAACTGATTCATAAGTTTAACTTGATACACATGCTAAGTAGTCTTACATAACAAACAAAGCATTTGACCATCTGTGAATGTAAACAAAGGATAAGAAAGCTTAATAGTATTTTTATGAATAAGTCTTTGGGCCTTTGCCTGCTGATTCAGGATTTCTAGGAATCTGTCACAAATGGTTCATAAAAACAAGTCGCTATACCCGAAATTGACGCTATATCCGAAGTCGCTATAGCCGAATGAATTTCCTACGAAAGTATGCTTTAAATTCAAGGGACGTAAGTTTAACGTCGCTATAACCGAAAAGTCGTTACAACTGAGGTCATTATAAATGAAATCCACTGTAGTTAGATAAATGTAAATGTATTATTTTCCAGTTTATATTAAAAGAGCGTGTGTCAGTGCTGACATTATTGTTAGCTCTATCAGAGACACCACAGTCTTTGGAGCCCACACAACAACTGTTCCCAATACCACATCTTGCCACCATTGTAAGTATTTTAATAATATCTTTTAAGTACAGCTTTATTATTACTACCTTTATTATAGCTCTTGTCAAACTATATCGACAACCTCCGTGGCGCAGCGGGCGAGAAACGAGAGGCCGCGGGTTTGATCCTCGCACCGAGACAAATGTTTGTGTGACCCACAAATATTTGTTTCAGGGTCTGGGTGTTGTGAGACCGAAAGTCTCCCGTAGTTCCTGATACCCACGACACAAGACTTGTATCTTACTGTGGGGTAAGGATTATGTGTGTGACTGTTGTATCTATTTATTTATTTATGACCACTCTAAACATAGCCGCAATTTTAGACTTGCGCATATGCATTCGAGTTGAACACTACAAAACCAAAATAAAGATATCATTATTGGAAGATAAATTTCGCCAATTTAATTAAAATAATCTTTGTTGTGTATGTTGTAACTATATTAAGTACATAATATTACATTTTGCCCGGGGCTACGCTTGCTCGATAATGGATTTATCAAAATCTGTATATAAAAGATAAAAAAAAATATCCGTGTTCCTTACTTAAATAAGTAGTTTTGTTTCAGAAATCAAACACTGGTTTAACTGGAGCCACATCAAGTACAAGCAAAAGTACAATTGGCTCAGTGAGCTGGAATAGTAACAAACAACAAGTTTCCAACCAAAGTTTGCAGTCTAACAGCAATATGGCAGTAGCTTTGCATGCCAATGGTGAGGTTGTTACTTGACTGTTTTGTCATGGACTACGGACTAATATATTAGACCCTACACCCCCCCCCCACCTCCTTCTCCCCCTAAAAATGTTAAATTTTCAAAAATCTTATTTAGTGGACTCTTACATTGTACAAACTATCTTCTGGCTGAATATCGTAATCCTAGTTTTAGTAGTTTTTGAGATTTCGTAATTAAACAATGAGTGAGTATTTTATTTTATTTATTTATTTAGAGACTGAGTGGTATTTTACATAGATTTTATATGCAACCGTAAATATCACAAAATCCCTTTTGCGAAAACAGAATCAAAGTGGGCGAATAATGGAGATGTATCATTATCTCCCTCGCACATGTAAACGACTAGAATGTCGGTGATGTCAAGAATCATGTCATCTGTCACTTGAAAATGTACCTTTTTTACAGATTTATAAATTTCGTTTGATAAATAAGTGTTGGGTATGAGATAATAATTGTTCAGTATGGTGCTGCCACGCCGGTGTTAGAAAATGTTATATTCTTACAAATTTAATGAGAAATGACTAAAAATAAAAGGAGGAGCATAAAAACATGATCCACTTTCAAACTAATTTATTTTACTTACAAGGAACAAACTCGTGTCAGGATAACAAACAGTAGGCCTACTTCAAATGCACTTAAATACACACTTAGTATGAATAATTACGACAATATTACAATTACTGTAACAGACAGCCAAACAGAAGGCTTGCCATGATAATAACGACCACTATAGGTACTGAGGTCTTCACTGTGCGACGACTGAATGCGAACTGTGCTCTGCCAAGTCGTGCACCTCTTTTATACATAATTTTAGGTGGTGTTGCCCGATGACATTTTATAAACACCATCAACATAAATAAAAATAAAAAATATTCTAACACGGCCTCTCCTGACAAGTGCGCGTCCCGAGCACATTAGGTATTTACAGAACACAGCACCCACAAAACGCCCTACCTCATCACTTCATATGCCACGTGTTATCTATAGCCGGGAAAAAAGAAGTGATGCAAGAAAACCCAGGAACACATTGATAGTTAGCTGTGTAAATGAGTTTAGAAGAATACAATGCAAATAGTTAATTTCTAGGCGGAGCCGTTATTCAATGCCACTCCGCATCATGCACGCTGTGCCGTATTCTTCATCAGACCGCTGTCGTTGCCCTTCACGGCTTCCATCTGCCTGCGTGACGTACCCAACGAGCATCTTGCACCTCCTGGGTAACAAAAATACACGGCAGAATCACATAGCTCGACTTTCAGCAACAAGTAAATCTACCAGTCAAACACAAACATATGTTTTGGATGCGGGAATCGAACCCGTGTCTCTCATTTCACAACATTATGATGGCTATCCGCTGCGTTGCAGAGGTCATTTTATTTAGATCGTACTATGGGTATACTCAAGCGACACTTTCTTATACTAAAAATTTCATAAATAAATAGCTAGTGTTTTATGCACCGCTTCGACCAATCCTGACTAATTTAAATAATCACTGTTGGGTAGCTAATGTGAAGGCTTTAATTTAAAAAGCTCAATATGAATCCTAGCTTGGGATTCGAAATTAATTTAACTCTTAAAAATAAAACAAGCGAGTATTGGTTCACCATGGATCAGTCTTCAGCATGGTGTACAGCGGGCTGCTGCCCGACGCTGGCAGACGGCTGTTTGCCCGTCGCTGGCAGACGGCTGCTGCCTGACGCTGGCAGACGACTGCTGCCTGATGCTGGCAGACGGCTGCTGCCTGATGCTGGCAGACGACTGCTGCCTGATGCTGGCAGACGGCTGCTGCCCGATGCTGGCAGACGGCTGCTTGCCCGTCGCTGGCAGACGGCTGCTGCCCAACGCTGGCAGTCGGCTAACCGGCGCCCAGCACCAGATGTACAAAACGAGCTTTTTTAGCCAGCTCACCTCGAATTTCTGCACATGCACATTCATACATATGCGCAGTTCGAGCTACTGTAATCGTAAGGAAGAACACACACGGAGAACATCGAAAATGGTTATACAGGCTGGTGTGTGTCTGAAGCACAACTTCTTAATATTTTTATCTTTTAAAAAGAACTGTACCAAATGAAGTGACCAACTGTACTATAGGCGCAAGCATGCATTCAAGCGACTACAGACAAGGATCTTGTAAGTAATAAAATAAATTTAACTTTTAGTAGCTTCAGACATAACACAAATAAAAATAAAATTCAGTACATCGTGAATGACATAATCCGAACTTCCATCACACCCCATACACTGCTACATAACAGAGGCCATTTGATTTCCGACAAATATTTGATTTGTCATTTTCACTAATTCATAGCACAGGCCCAAACATTAATACTACTCACGCCATTAGCTGCGAAAATGCGAGCACGCGTGTACCGGTTTATGCCACAGGTAGCTGCTCGTAGGCAAGCGCGCATAGACTTTAAAATATCAGTTACTTTATAAACCGAACAAATGTACCGAAGAAATGTACCGAAAAAATGTAACTAACAAATGTAATGAACAAATGCGTCCGACTAAATGTAAATGTACCGACCAAATGTACCGAACAACACAAAACATATCACTTTGCACAACAGCCGCACACAACGACATTTTATATCACAAGTAAGCTTTACTCAGGTCATATTCCCACACCAAATACCACGTGCGCATCAAAATTTACATTGGTTACAGCGGGTCAACCTCAAGACTCACTTCAGGCTTTAAACTCGGTCTATAGTCAGCTTGGGCCCCACCGACATCACCCGCGATACCTGCTCCATGAACCATACTCTCTTTTAGTACAGCCCACAGTCCGTGCCACTCAAGACTAGTAATATATGTGCACATCAAGATTTACATGAGACAAGGCATACAAAACCAGTGCAACCGGTGATTGTTTGGTACATAAAGTCTACTATACAAACTGGAGCGAACTCACCAAACTTCTGCTAATTACCGACGTATACTCAATACTCGTAAATGCGTTTGGTCACAGTCGTCCCTCAACGCTGCTCTGTGCGCCGCACAGATGCACCACCACACCGTGAGCACGGTGTTATAGTTGATCGAGAACTCTTGCGCACCAATATCTTGCATTGAATGCCATCGCAGGTGCCACATCAGTAGAACTCGTCCATTACAGTCCTAGATAAGTTCTGCGAACAATTGGTACACAATTAATAACTTTGTAGGTGTAGACACAACCATGAACTGTGGCGCATTTTGTATTTAGACTCGAACATAATATGAAAGACTTTTCGTATCCATAAGCAGTAAACTAACACGTTCACAATAAATTTATTACTGCCAACAAGTTATTTTCAAAATATATGAGACATGGAATTGTTAATAATTATAATCGGGTAGATAATTATTAATTTACATTTCTAAACACCAACAAATTTAGCAGTACAACGATTTCTTAATAATTATCGGGTAGATAATTATTCATTTACTTTTCTGAACACCAACAAATTTAGCAGTACAACGATTTGTTAATAATTATCGGGTAGATAATTACTAATTTACATTTCTGAACACCATCAAATTTAGCATTACAATGATTTGTTAATAATTATCGGGTAGATAATTACTAATTTACATTTATGAACACCATCAAATTTAGCAGTACAACGATTTGTTAATAATTATCGGGTAGATAATTATTCATTTACTTTTCTGAACACCAACAAATTTAGCAGCACAACGATTTGTTAATAATTATCGGGTAGATAATTACTAATTTACATTCCTGAACACCATCTAATTCAGGAGTACAATGATTTTTAATAAATGGCGGGTAGATAATTATTAATTTACATTTCTGAATACCATCAAATTCAGCAATGCAATGATTTTACACTGAATGGCATTGGACTGCTGCACCATGGATCATCGTAATGATCTAACCAACACACCACATGACAATTTTATTGGCGATAAATAATAAAATTGGAACGGACTCACCAAATACCTCGTAGACAGTCGCATTTCATCGCACAGTTACAGACATGTCGCGTAATTACCAACACAAGTGCATTTAAAGTTCTAGCATTTGCTATCAAGTAATGTCTTGAAAAATTAAGTATCAAGAAGATGATGATAGGCTGTGGAGCCTATCCCACTTCTGATCTTACAAATTTAATGAGAAATGACTAAAAATAAAAGGAGGAGCATAAAAACATGATCCACTTTCAAACTAATTTATTTTACTTACAAGGAACAAACTCGTGTCAGGATAACAAACAGTAGGCCTACTTCAAATGCACTTAAATACACACTTAGTATGAATAATTACGACAATATTACAATTACTGTAACAGACAGCCAAACAGAAGGCTTGCCATGATAATAACGACCACTATAGGTACTGAGGTCTTCACTGTGCGACGACTGAATGCGAACTGTGCTCTGCCAAGTCGTGCACCTCTTTTATACATAATTTTAGGTGGTGTTGCCCGATGACATTTTATAAACACCATCAACATAAATAAAAATAAAAAATATTCTAACAATATAACATTTTATAACAGCGGTGTGGCAGCATCATTTAGTAAACATTTCTTAACAATTTGTAACATTTTTTAACCGCGGGTGGCGGTACTTTTGGGAGCGGCGCCGTCAAAGAAACCGTCAAAGAAGCCGTCAAAGAAGGGCCGATGTCATGTTTTAAATGTTAGAAAATGTTTTTGTTAACATTTTATAACATCGCGTCGGTGTGGCAGCACCAGTACTTTTATCAAAAGTGTGGTTGCAGACCGTACGAACGAGCGCAACTGTGTGCGTGACGCGGTACTGGCGGCGACGGGTGTGCGCGCGCGGGGTGCGGGCGCGGGGCCTCGACCCATACAAACACTGTACTCGCGTATCGCACATCTCGGCTTCCTACACGACAGATTAAAGGAGTTTATCGACCCTACTTCCGGACTCATGCCGCATGGTAACTGCTTTATTCTATATTATTATTATTCTATATGGATGCAAATATGCAATAACATTTCAACCAACTTCTAGTAAAAATTGAGATGTTGATTTTATTATGCTAAATTTATTCGATTTAACAAGGTTAAATTTCGCATTTTAGAAAAAAAAAACATTAATTGACCATTTCCCACGTACATACAATTATGAAAAACAGAACTTTAAATTATTGATTTAAGTTATTGAATTTACTAGATGTGGGTTGAAATGTTGTTGCATATTTGCATCCATATATTGTTCTGTTATCAATGGAGATCAGTAATTCTGTATGGTTGACTTTCTAGGTTTAATGGGGGAAGGGCTAGTGGCGGCGATTAGAGACGAACTCACTGAATATTATCGAAGCATCGCCTTGTTGCAGTCTCAGGTTAGTTTGTATTTATGTTTATTTGTTGGTTTATAATTCATGCATACCGTTTTATGTACAAAGACATTTAATGAACGTTAAATAGGCATGCGACGGGGACGGTGGCGGTGCAACATTACGCCGCGTTTGCGTGTGGGCACAAGAACCGTTACATCGGCTCACGTGGTTAGCTAACATAGCACATACAGCACATCATAAAAAAGGTTTGTTTTTTTTTACCTTATAATATGTAATAAATATCAGATAAGCAATGATAGCTCAGCAGTTGTACGGAGTGCCGAGACGAAAGTCGCTGGCCCGAGACAAGCCCCAAAAGCGTGCACCTCTAAGTTTTCCAACATTACTTTGTTTTAATTGTGAATTAGTTATTAAGGAAACATAGCATATCTAAGAATTCTTCACCAAGCAACAGTGTAAGCATAGTCGTTTTTCGGTTGGCGTTTTAGGGTGGTACTTCATAACTCATAACATACTTAATAATGGTTTGCTGGTGGGAGGATACTTGTATCCGACCAGATAGCGACCCCCGTACACTGGTGCTAAAACCTGCTGTCGGTCGCGTTCCAGGGTGATGGGATGACCCCACAGGGTCGCCAGTATTCAGTTGGCCGGGACACTGTAGTTCATCCCAGGAACTTTGGCAGGCCGGCATGATCTTGCCGACCTACGATGGACACATTGTTTATCGTTGGTCGACACTATTCTTGGATTGTGCTACACTTACCATCAAGTGTAGCGTAGTCACTTTGCCGAGACAGGATAAAAAAAAACTCGAAGTTCTAATTGGTGTTGACGGTATATGTGATATCTAGTATATTACTCGGGGTCCGTGGTACTCTCACATGCCGAGTGTACGTTGTGTGTTGTGTTGCGTGTCAGGCGGCGAGCTGGCGTCGTGCGTGCACCGGTTCGTGCGTCACGGCGACGAGCACGTGGCGGCGCTGGCGCGGCGGCTGCTCACCGCGCTCACCTACCCGCTGCTGCTCATGCTCACAAGATGGCTCCTGCACGGTAACATCACATCACATGTTGCTGGTGGTAGGATATTCATATCCGCCCAGATAGCGACCACCGTACACATGGTGTTAAAACCTGTCATAGTGATCCAAACACCTTATGTGGATTACAATCATTATAATAATTGTTGCACCCATAACTCGTTTGCTTTTACTGAATTGAAAAATTTTTCGTTTTATAAAATAACTATAAAATTAAGACACTTAGTAGACCGCTATTTTTCCTTAAAATCATACATTTTGAATACACACCTACTATTACCATTGTGATTTTTTTTATCAACCGAAAGTTTTGGCATGTCTACTTCATTAGAAACGTGTATATAATGAAAGTATAATTTCTTAAATTGTTTTAAATATTCTACCCTACAGGTGAAATTGATGATCCATTCAATGAATTCTTTATTGAGAGCAGAAGTGGCGTGCCTATAGACAGGATGTGGCATGACAAGTACAGAGTGAGGTAAGAACACTGATAATTATTTTCAAATTGTATGGCCGGTTAATGGACAATTTCACATACCTAATCCATGGGAATATTCTACATAATTTTAAATTCAGTTTTTTCGGCAACTGAGTTTCACAACCAGTTACGATAGAACAATTTTTTTTATTATTTACTAACTTTAACTCGCGGTTTCCAAGGATTTGGGTTGGGCGTTGATGAGTCAATGAGTGGGTTTGTCAGGGATTTTCGTTTTATATAATGTGTTTTTCTTTATATGAAATTATTCTTATTACGCAACCGGATGTATAACTTAGTTGCCATGACGGCCGATACGCCTTATAACCCGAATATGTAGTTCATCCCCATTTATTCGAATTGGTATTGCGTGTGAAGGGAGTGGATGGTGCCATCGTTCATGTCCCGCGAGCAAGCGGCGCAGATCTTGGCGACTGGTAAGAGCGTCGTGTTCATGAGAGAGGCGTGCGCTGACGAGCCGGACACCACCGACCACGCGCATCATCTGCAGGCGCTGCTCAAACCACACACAGGTACATATTTTTTTTCTTGTGTTTTAGGGGTTTTTATTCCTGGTGGACATGTCAACCCCATTATGCCCAGCTCTTAACATAATATACACTACTTTAGTCGGTATATAACATGATATAAATAAATTACTGCTGAAGCACTGCAGGTAAAGGACATAACATTGACGCTGCTTAAGACATTGGTCCTGAGAGAATAGTTTGCGCGATTCCCATGTTAATAAAGGTTTATAATTCATTTATGGGTATCTGTGACTGATTCAATGTTCTTTAGGGTCATAATGTATAATAATTTGGCAATAAAATTACATGACAATTGAAACACGACCATATATATAATGAATATAAGTAAATTTAAAAATTCATTTGAGCCACAGTCAGTGCTTTTTCATTTTTTTAACTAATATCAGCTATTGGAAAATAAGTTTGTTTTGTATCAAATTAGAGTCAGCGTACATTGAGTACGACTCTTGCTACCAATCTCCGAGGCCACAAATGCTTTACCATACAACATTTTGATTTGTGATTTTCGTTGTTTTTGACTAATTATAAGTATACGACACCACAAATATGATGCTCAATACTTATAAGAATACTTTGTTGTAATCTTTAACTTAGTTATTATCGTTTAGGGTGAGAAAACTATTGTTTTTTGTTTTTAATTTTTATGTTGATTAACCTTACGAAGTTTACTGTATTTTGTTTGTCATTAGATTACAAGCTATTCTGTTGAGATATTAGCATTTAGAGAAGTATATTTTTGGAATGATAACACTGAGTTTTATTTAATTACTTCGCTGGTACAATTAACCCACTGGCGGGGATATTTGTACCAGTTTTCTCAATCCGCTTTAATGCTTAATATCTATGATTGTATTGTTTCTAGACGTCTAAAGATGATGTTAACTTATAGCGGAATAAACTAAGTATCAATGGTTATTAACACTTTTGACACAATATTAATAATAAACTCAAAATTTTACGCTAACCTAAAAATGCTACGATTGTCCCCGGTCCTAACTAATTATTGTTATAATAGAAACATGGGGTTTAACATGACTATGTATATTTCATTTTACTACAGTTGAACGACTATTATCATTGGTCTGGTTATTGTAGGGTCACATAACCATAGCTCTTAGATAGGCGGAACAGGTATCGTCGACTTAAAAAAAATATTAATTAATTATTTATTAGTGACATAAATGGATACAGTACTGGACGTGTAATGAGTGAGATATGTGCACGTGGTTAGGTTCGTCTGGTGTGGAGTGTGGCGCGGCGTGGTGGGAGGCGGAGGGGCTGCGCGCGGGCGTGGCGGAGGCGCACGCGGCCGCCTCGCAGCGCCTGCTGCACGCGCTCACCACCCACCACCACCTGCTCGACCACCTCGCCGCGCACCGCCGCTACCTGCTGCTCGCGCAGGGCGACTTCGTGCACCACCTCATGACACTGCTGCAGTCAGTACACACTTTAAACTTGTGTTCAATGTTGAGTGGTAGAGCCACGCTGTAGACTGCTTTGTCTACAGTATGAATGGGCTGGCTCGACCGGGTCGTTACCACTGTCTCACAGAAAACCGACGTAAAGTAGCGGCTTGCTGCTGCGTTTCGTACGGTGAGTGAGATATCCGGAAGCCCAAATCCCCTCCCCTTCCCAATCCCTAATTATCCCATCCCTTTAAGGTCGGCAACGCGCCCATGATTCTTCTGGTTGTGGGCGTACATTGGCGGTGGAGATCACTTACCATCAGGTGACCCACATGCTCGTTTGCCGGCCTATGCTAAAAAAAAAACATCACACTCAACATGTTTTCACATGGCTGATTCAACATCGTGAGATATTGATAATGATGTTGGGCATGATATTATGTCATGTTATCACATATTGTAATAAACATACTTATTAACGTAGCGTTCAGCGTAGACTTAGCAGAATCAGTTCACTCACTAGTTTAAATAATTTTTACTCTTTTTAACGTTTTAGAATTATTGCGATTTTGGCTCATAACCCATTCGAGTCCATTTTCTAACATGATACTCCTCTATTACACTAATAAATTCTGTGTGAATTCTCTAATAAAACGCGCAGTTTTTAAGATAGGTAGTAGATAATTTTATTCTATAGCCTATTAATGTTCAAGGGAAATAAGATCAACATTTTTTGTAAAAATTATTTAATTCTAATTTTACAACGTTTTTACTCTTATTATTTCAAATGACTAACTGATACTAGTTGATAATAAGAATCGAGTACTAATCTACCTAATACTTTAGCTGCATTTGCAAATTTTATGAGATTTCAGAAAAATCAACCAAGCATTTTCGGGTAACATACATACATTGGAGTTGAATCGATATATATATATATATATATTGAGGTTGCCTGTTGATTCAATGCGCAATCGTATTACTATGTAGATAATACTGCCAGAGTCAGAACAAGCTAGCATGTTAGACAGCCTCCGCGGCGCAGCGGGCGAGTAGCCGGCTGTGAAGCGAGAAGCCACGGGTTCGATCCCCGCACCAAGCCAAATATTTGTCGTGGTGGTCTGGGTGTTGTGAGACCGAAAGTATCTTACTGTGGGGTCAGGACTATGTGTGTGACTGTTGGGTGTATTTATTTATTACTAGCTTTTGCTCGCGGCTCCGCCCGCGTGATCTGCTTTTTCCGGGATAAAAAGTAGCCTATGTCCTATTCTGATGTATAAGCTATATTATTGTAAAGTTTCATTAAAATCCATTCTGTAGTTTTTACGTGAAAGAGTAACAAACATACATCCATCCATCCATACTTACAAACTTTCGCGTTTTTTTTTTATCCTGGCTCGGCAAAATGACTACGCGACACACCTGATGGTAAGTGTAGCGCCATCCAGGAATAGTGTCGACCAAAGACAAACAGTGTGTTGTGCGTTTATAATATTAGTAGGATAGTAGGATCATTATGTGGTGTTGACTGTTGTGTAATGTGCACTGGGTGGGTGCAGGGACGAGTTGAACAAGCCCGCGACGTCCCTGTACGTGCACAACCTGACGTGCACGCTGGAGGCGGCGGTGCGCGCCACCAACGCGCAGTACGAGCCGCCGCACGTGCTCGCGCGCCTGCACGTCAACCTATACCCCAACTGTATGTCGGACTACATATTTTTTTTTTATTTGATCAAATCAAATCATTTATTGAATCAATAAAATGTCAAACATCATTTAGATTCAGTCAAATTTTAACTCTACCGCCAGTTCGGAATGCTGATTGGTTAAAGAAGAACGGGCAAGAAACTCTAACGTTGCACTTTTCTAAACTTATTACAATATATATTAGCACTACATACATTGAAGTATTATTTGTTTGAGTTAGAGCAGCTCAATTTATGCCAATAAGGAACGTCATGAAGTAAAATTATTATTAATGATATGGTACAAATATTACATTGCCCCACAAAACAGCTTACGCCGTTTGTGGGACTTATCACTCCACAAACTGATTACATTGCACTTGTATACGGTACCAATATAATATTTTATTATTTATAACTAGCTGTTCCTCGCGGTTTCGCCTGCATGTTACTGCCCTGCTCCCATTGGTCATAGTGTGATATACATATAAATCCGTTGAATAGTTTAAAAGATCTAAGCGAACAGACAGCGGAAGCGACTTAATTTTATACTATGTAAAGATATTTAATTTCCCGGCAGTATTTTCATAGTCAAAACCAGTATAATAAATAAAAAAAAAAAATGGGTGCGTGTACTTATGTACGCGCGTGAGAAGTTATACTTCTTTGGCATCATTAAAAAATAGTTTTTAATTGCATGCAAATAATTGATTACAATAATAATAAGTATTTAACATTAATAATTTAATAATATTTAGTGTTAATTATATTAAATAAAAGTATTTTAATTTATATCAATAAATAATACATACGGATAGTTAACCTCAATTATATTGGAGCACTTGAAAAAGTATATAAGCACAATTTTTTTCACTAATATTCACAAATAGTAAGTAATATCAATCAAAATATTCAATTTAAATCACTACTGAATATAATTTATTAGCACATATATAAATTATAAAGGACATTGTCAAAAATGGCCTATGAATCAACACGCATGAAACATTTACTATAATAATAATTATTATTTATAATGTACATTATAATTATTATTATAGTAAATGTTTCATGCGTGTTGATTCATAGTTTCAATAGAACGGACACTTATTAATTTCGAAAACAATTTAAAAAGTATTCACTTCCGTCATAGTCCTCGGTATTATAATTTTTGGTTCAAATTCGGGTTTTTAATAGGCAAAGGTATTGTAGCTCATACAGCCAAGTCTTTGTAACAACACTCTTAAGCTTCGCATTGTTATGCATTTCGCCAAAGACAAGTGTAATTTATTCTCAAGTCTTCAAAACAACGATGAAATATCGTAACATTAATAATTTAATAATATTTAGTGTTAATTATATTAAATAAAAGTATTTTAATTTATATCAACATATCCACTCGACATGATAGAAGTACATTCTACTCTCTTCGCGTTTATGCGAGCCTGGTACTTTTTACGGCAACATGTTCCGAATAAGAAAAAACCTAAAGAGTTTTTCTTTGTCCAAATCGTCATTTGTTTATTAATTACGGCTACTTTCACTCTCATCATTTTTTCTTAACGCGCCTAACTTCATACTGTTAATTTTTTGTGTCACAGGTGCGCGCGCATTTTAAAATTTCACTCTCATCATTTTTTCATAACGCGCCTAAAGAAGTATAACTTCAATAAATGCAATAAATATAATACAATAAGTGTAATAAATGCTTTACAATCCATTTTGATTATTATTGATAATTGATTGATGATGAAGACGGTGAAGTTGTATTTGATTTTGGAATGTCAAACATTTTCTGTATTATGGAGTGATAAAATCCAACCAATAGACGATCGAATTTTATTATTAGATAACACAAGTTTTATAAAATAATGCGATTGGCAGACGCATTTGATGTCGTAGAAAATATTTATCGATATCGACTGACCTTTCTCTAATGTACTATCGACTGGGTGTCATATGATTAGTGTTGTGATGCAGGTGACGGGCGTGACGACAGCGGTTGGGACGTGTTCGCACTGCAGTACCGTGTGGACGGACCGTTGGGCACACTGTTCCCGGCCACTTGCGCCGCGCGCTACAGGGCACTGTTCGCGCAACTGTGGCGCATCAAACGCATCGAATACAGTCTGCACGAGGCGTGGCGCGAACACACCATACTGCACAAGCGGCTCAAACATATGCCCGGTATGCATGCGCATATTGTTCTTATAACAGATCCCGCTGCAGGAGGCGGGCGGGGTGGGCGCCGAGCCGGCCTGGCGCGAACTAACGCGATGTGATGTGTGATGTGTGATGTGTGATGTGTAGAGGTGTGGGGCCTGCTGCGGCGCGTGTCGTGCCTGCGTGCGGAGGCGCTGCGGCTGTGCGGCGCGCTGCAGGAGGCGGGCGGGGTGGGCGCCGAGCCGGCCTGGCGCGAACTAACGCGATGTGATGTGTGATGTGTGATGTGTAGAGGTGTGGGGCCTGCTGCGGCGCGTGTCGTGCCTGCGTGCGGAGGCGCTGCGGCTGTGCGGCGCGCTGCAGGAGGCGGGCGGGGTGGGCGCCGAGCCGGCCTGGCGCGAACTAACGCGATGTGATGTGTGATGTGTGATGTGTGATGTGTAGAGGTGTGGGGCCTGCTGCGGCGCGTGTCGTGCCTGCGTGCGGAGGCGCTGCGGCTGTGCGGCGCGCTGCAGGAGGCGGGCGGGGTGGGCGCCGAGCCGGCCTGGCGCGAACTAACGCGATGTGATGTGTGATGTGTGATGTGTGATGTGTAGAGGTGTGGGGCCTGCTGCGGCGCGTGTCGTGCCTGCGTGCGGAGGCGCTGCGGCTGTGCGGCGCGCTGCAGGAGGCGGGCGGGGTGGGCGCCGAGCCGGCCTGGCGCGAACTAACGCGATGTGATGTGTGATGTGTGATGTGTGATGTGTAGAGGTGTGGGGCCTGCTGCGGCGCGTGTCGTGCCTGCGTGCGGAGGCGCTGCGGCTGTGCGGCGCGCTGCAGGAGGCGGGCGGGGTGGGCGCCGAGCCGGCCTGGCGCGAACTAACGCGATGTGATGTGTGATGTGTGATGTGTGATGTGTAGAGGTGTGGGGCCTGCTGCGGCGCGTGTCGTGCCTGCGTGCGGAGGCGCTGCGGCTGTGCGGCGCGCTGCAGGAGGCGGGCGGGGTGGGCGCCGAGCCGGCCTGGCGCGAACTAACGCGATGTGATGTGTGATGTGTGATGTGTGATGTGTAGAGGTGTGGGGCCTGCTGCGGCGCGTGTCGTGCCTGCGTGCGGAGGCGCTGCGGCTGTGCGGCGCGCTGCAGGAGGCGGGCGGGGTGGGCGCCGAGCCGGCCTGGCGCGAACTAACGCGATGTGATGTGTGATGTGTGATGTGTGATGTGTAGAGGTGTGGGGCCTGCTGCGGCGCGTGTCGTGCCTGCGTGCGGAGGCGCTGCGGCTGTGCGGCGCGCTGCAGGAGGCGGGCGGGGTGGGCGCCGAGCCGGCCTGGCGCGAACTAACGCGATGTGATGTGTGATGTGTGATGTGTAGAGGTGTGGGGCCTGCTGCGGCGCGTGTCGTGCCTGCGTGCGGAGGCGCTGCGGCTGTGCGGCGCGCTGCAGGAGGCGGGCGGGGTGGGCGCCGAGCCGGCCTGGCGCGAACTAACGCGATGTGATGTGTGATGTGTGATGTGTGATGTGTAGAGGTGTGGGGCCTGCTGCGGCGCGTGTCGTGCCTGCGTGCGGAGGCGCTGCGGCTGTGCGGCGCGCTGCAGGAGGCGGGCGGGGTGGGCGCCGAGCCGGCCTGGCGCGAACTAACGCGATGTGATGTGTGATGTGTGATGTGTAGAGGTGTGGGGCCTGCTGCGGCGCGTGTCGTGCCTGCGTGCGGAGGCGCTGCGGCTGTGCGGCGCGCTGCAGGAGGCGGGCGGGGTGGGCGCCGAGCCGGCCTGGCGCGAACTAACGCGATGTGATGTGTGATGTGTGATGTGTGATGTGTAGAGGTGTGGGGCCTGCTGCGGCGCGTGTCGTGCCTGCGTGCGGAGGCGCTGCGGCTGTGCGGCGCGCTGCAGGAGGCGGGCGGGGTGGGCGCCGAGCCGGCCTGGCGCGAACTAACGCGATGTGATGTGTGATGTGTGATGTGTAGAGGTGTGGGGCCTGCTGCGGCGCGTGTCGTGCCTGCGTGCGGAGGCGCTGCGGCTGTGCGGCGCGCTGCAGGAGGCGGGCGGGGTGGGCGCCGAGCCGGCCTGGCGCGAACTAACGCGATGTGATGTGTGATGTGTGATGTGTGATGTGTAGAGGTGTGGGGCCTGCTGCGGCGCGTGTCGTGCCTGCGTGCGGAGGCGCTGCGGCTGTGCGGCGCGCTGCAGGAGGCGGGCGGGGTGGGCGCCGAGCCGGCCTGGCGCGAACTAACGCGATGTGATGTGTGATGTGTGATGTGTGATGTGTAGAGGTGTGGGGCCTGCTGCGGCGCGTGTCGTGCCTGCGTGCGGAGGCGCTGCGGCTGTGCGGCGCGCTGCAGGAGGCGGGCGGGGTGGGCGCCGAGCCGGCCTGGCGCGAACTAACGCGATGTGATGTGTGATGTGTGATGTGTGATGTGTAGAGGTGTGGGGCCTGCTGCGGCGCGTGTCGTGCCTGCGTGCGGAGGCGCTGCGGCTGTGCGGCGCGCTGCAGGAGGCGGGCGGGGTGGGCGCCGAGCCGGCCTGGCGCGAACTAACGCGATGTGATGTGTGATGTGTGATGTGTAGAGGTGTGG
The DNA here is from genome assembly GCA_949126905.1 of Amorpha juglandis. NCBI lineage: Eukaryota > Metazoa > Arthropoda > Insecta > Lepidoptera > Sphingidae > Amorpha > Amorpha juglandis. The sequence goes on from OX421368.1 coordinate 7,896,035, forward strand.
GGCCTGCTGCGGCGCGTGTCGTGCCTGCGTGCGGAGGCGCTGCGGCTGTGCGGCGCGCTGCAGGAGGCGGGCGGGGTGGGCGCCGAGCCGGCCTGGCGCGAACTAACGCGATGTGATGTGTGATGTGTGATGTGTGATGTGTAGAGGTGTGGGGCCTGCTGCGGCGCGTGTCGTGCCTGCGTGCGGAGGCGCTGCGGCTGTGCGGCGCGCTGCAGGAGGCGGGCGGGGTGGGCGCCGAGCCGGCCTGGCGCGAACTAACGCGATGTGATGTGTGATGTGTGATGTGTAGAGGTGTGGGGCCTGCTGCGGCGCGTGTCGTGCCTGCGTGCGGAGGCGCTGCGGCTGTGCGGCGCGCTGCAGGAGGCGGGCGGGGTGGGCGCCGAGCCGGCCTGGCGCGAACTAACGCGATGTGATGTGTGATGTGTGATGTGTGATGTGTAGAGGTGTGGGGCCTGCTGCGGCGCGTGTCGTGCCTGCGTGCGGAGGCGCTGCGGCTGTGCGGCGCGCTGCAGGAGGCGGGCGGGGTGGGCGCCGAGCCGGCCTGGCGCGAACTAACGCGATGTGATGTGTGATGTGTGATGTGTGATGTGTAGAGGTGTGGGGCCTGCTGCGGCGCGTGTCGTGCCTGCGTGCGGAGGCGCTGCGGCTGTGCGGCGCGCTGCAGGAGGCGGGCGGGGTGGGCGCCGAGCCGGCCTGGCGCGAACTAACGCGATGTGATGTGTGATGTGTGATGTGTGATGTGTAGAGGTGTGGGGCCTGCTGCGGCGCGTGTCGTGCCTGCGTGCGGAGGCGCTGCGGCTGTGCGGCGCGCTGCAGGAGGCGGGCGGGGTGGGCGCCGAGCCGGCCTGGCGCGAACTAACGCGATGTGATGTGTGATGTGTGATGTGTGATGTGTAGAGGTGTGGGGCCTGCTGCGGCGCGTGTCGTGCCTGCGTGCGGAGGCGCTGCGGCTGTGCGGCGCGCTGCAGGAGGCGGGCGGGGTGGGCGCCGAGCCGGCCTGGCGCGAACTAACGCGATGTGATGTGTGATGTGTGATGTGTAGAGGTGTGGGGCCTGCTGCGGCGCGTGTCGTGCCTGCGTGCGGAGGCGCTGCGGCTGTGCGGCGCGCTGCAGGAGGCGGGCGGGGTGGGCGCCGAGCCGGCCTGGCGCGAACTAACGCGATGTGATGTGTGATGTGTGATGTGTGATGTGTAGAGGTGTGGGGCCTGCTGCGGCGCGTGTCGTGCCTGCGTGCGGAGGCGCTGCGGCTGTGCGGCGCGCTGCAGGAGGCGGGCGGGGTGGGCGCCGAGCCGGCCTGGCGCGAACTAACGCGATGTGATGTGTGATGTGTGATGTGTAGAGGTGTGGGGCCTGCTGCGGCGCGTGTCGTGCCTGCGTGCGGAGGCGCTGCGGCTGTGCGGCGCGCTGCAGGAGGCGGGCGGGGTGGGCGCCGAGCCGGCCTGGCGCGAACTAACGCGATGTGATGTGTGATGTGTGATGTGTGATGTGTAGAGGTGTGGGGCCTGCTGCGGCGCGTGTCGTGCCTGCGTGCGGAGGCGCTGCGGCTGTGCGGCGCGCTGCAGGAGGCGGGCGGGGTGGGCGCCGAGCCGGCCTGGCGCGAACTAACGCGATGTGATGTGTGATGTGTGATGTGTGATGTGTAGAGGTGTGGGGCCTGCTGCGGCGCGTGTCGTGCCTGCGTGCGGAGGCGCTGCGGCTGTGCGGCGCGCTGCAGGAGGCGGGCGGGGTGGGCGCCGAGCCGGCCTGGCGCGAACTAACGCGATGTGATGTGTGATGTGTGATGTGTGATGTGTAGAGGTGTGGGGCCTGCTGCGGCGCGTGTCGTGCCTGCGTGCGGAGGCGCTGCGGCTGTGCGGCGCGCTGCAGGAGGCGGGCGGGGTGGGCGCCGAGCCGGCCTGGCGCGAACTAACGCGATGTGATGTGTGATGTGTGATGTGTGATGTGTAGAGGTGTGGGGCCTGCTGCGGCGCGTGTCGTGCCTGCGTGCGGAGGCGCTGCGGCTGTGCGGCGCGCTGCAGGAGGCGGGCGGGGTGGGCGCCGAGCCGGCCTGGCGCGAACTAACGCGATGTGATGTGTGATGTGTGATGTGTAGAGGTGTGGGGCCTGCTGCGGCGCGTGTCGTGCCTGCGTGCGGAGGCGCTGCGGCTGTGCGGCGCGCTGCAGGAGGCGGGCGGGGTGGGCGCCGAGCCGGCCTGGCGCGAACTAACGCGATGTGATGTGTGATGTGTGATGTGTGATGTGTAGAGGTGTGGGGCCTGCTGCGGCGCGTGTCGTGCCTGCGTGCGGAGGCGCTGCGGCTGTGCGGCGCGCTGCAGGAGGCGGGCGGGGTGGGCGCCGAGCCGGCCTGGCGCGAACTAACGCGATGTGATGTGTGATGTGTGATGTGTAGAGGTGTGGGGCCTGCTGCGGCGCGTGTCGTGCCTGCGTGCGGAGGCGCTGCGGCTGTGCGGCGCGCTGCAGGAGGCGGGCGGGGTGGGCGCCGAGCCGGCCTGGCGCGAACTAACGCGATGTGATGTGTGATGTGTGATGTGTGATGTGTAGAGGTGTGGGGCCTGCTGCGGCGCGTGTCGTGCCTGCGTGCGGAGGCGCTGCGGCTGTGCGGCGCGCTGCAGGAGGCGGGCGGGGTGGGCGCCGAGCCGGCCTGGCGCGAACTAACGCGATGTGATGTGTGATGTGTGATGTGTGATGTGTAGAGGTGTGGGGCCTGCTGCGGCGCGTGTCGTGCCTGCGTGCGGAGGCGCTGCGGCTGTGCGGCGCGCTGCAGGAGGCGGGCGGGGTGGGCGCCGAGCCGGCCTGGCGCGAACTACTCGCCGCAGCCGCACGACGCCGCACCCTCGACAGCCTGCTGCGGCTCCATCACCACGCGCTCGACAGACACTCCATACACGCCATGATACACCACTCCACGCAGGTGGGTATTCTGTATGGCTACTGATCGCTACAGCATGCTACACTAAAACTTGACATCGCTTTTTTGAAGTGATAACTTCTTATGGGAGGGTGAACCGATTCGTTCCGTAACGCGACCAGACGCGATCAACGGAAGGTTCTAGAATATTGGAGAATCTTCCGTGAGACGTCACGCGGGCCAGTTGACCAGCCAGCGTTAGCCGACCTCCCTGGAATTTCGAGAATTTTCCAAATCCCAGGTGGCGTCACACAGTGACCAGTCGGCTTTGACCGGACTTTGGCAGGACTTTGATCGGACTTTGACCGGAGTTTGACAAGACTTTGACCGGACTTTGACAGGACTTTGATCGGACTTTGACCGGAGTTTGACAAGACTTTGACCGGACTTTGACAGGATTTTGACAGGATTCTGTCAGGACTTTGACCGGACTTGGACAGAACTTTGCCCGGACTTTACATGACTTTGACAGGACTCCGACCGGACTTTGACAGGATTTCGACCGGATTTTGACCGGACTGTGACCGGAATTTGACAGAACTTTGACCGGACTGTGAACGGACTTTGACTTTGACAGGGCTGGAGTGCAGTGCAGAGCAATCCAATGAAGTGATAACTTCTTATGAGAGGATAAACCTTCGTAGTTTCGGTACGCGTTACGGCGCCACTCTGTCTGGCTTTCATTTCTCTCACGCATACGGCAGCAGTAGTCAGGCTCCTCCTCTCTCATTTTAAGCCACATTAGTTGTATCACTTCTGTCGAGCGTCCCGAGACGTACATGATTTTTTTTACATACGAACCATGTTAATTTACCAGGAGCTGCAATCGTACCTCGGCAATGTATTGAACGAGACGCTAGCGTTGCGTAGCTTCGAGGCGACGCTGCACGCCGGGATCAACGCAGAGCTCGACCGTCGCGACGACATCGAACAACTCAAACAAGACAGGATCGCACGAGGTATAGACCACAGGCATGTGCTAGTCACCTCATACGGGATGTATGAAGCCGGGCGGGGTATAAAGTATCGATAATAATTCAATCCATTCGTACACTACTTTTATGTGTACGCGATTTGATTGTATAGACACGACAGCGTCCATGGTTGTTTAGGAAAAACATAATAGCTATTTTTAATGCGCCTCTGCTGCTTCTACGCGACGAGATGGCCCCGGGCACTTCAGTCCGGGGCCTTCAGTTTAGGGGTGCTCGATATATATCGATATGTGATAAAATATCGATACATTTATTCGATATATCGAATCAATGCGATATTATCGAATCATTGAAGTCGATATATAATATCGATATATTTTATCCGATATATCGAATCAATGCGATATTATCGAATCATTGAAGTCGATATATGATATCGATATATTTTATCCGATATAAGGATATCGTAGAATATTTAGGTAAAATATATCGGATGTAGCTAAAAAAAAAACAACATCAAATACCAGAATAAGTATTGAATGTTGTTTTTTTTTTTTTTTTTTTAGCTCTTCGATATTATTTTTGTTAATCATTTTCTAATAAAGTCTTTTCCTTCCTACAATTCGATATATCGAAAATATCGATATTTTTGACCGATATATCGCTATATATCGATACAATATTTCGATATATTATATCGAAAAAAATATCGATATTTTTTGTACACGATATATTATATCGGAAAAAATATCGATGTTTTTTGTACATGAACATCACTACTTCAGTTGGCCTTCGAATAGCGAACGATAGCCGTCATATAAAATTAGTATTTGTTATTAGTATGCTGTAATAATTATAACCATTTATATATTGTTGAATAAATTAAGTTTAGTTGACAAAAATCATCTAGAGCTCCTAATTTTACAAGAATGGTTGTAACGATTTTTCCATTACAGGTGAATATGCTTTTACGGCATCAGAAGAGGCTCAAGATAAAGAGAAACGAAAGAACTTCCATCAGTTCTTAGCAAATCGTAAAGCCGATTTGAACGTATGGGCGCGAACATACAGGTTATTTTTAAGTCTTTTTGTTTTTGTTATCTTATTGATATTAAGTAAGTTCGAAATGTCAATGAAACGAGTGTCGATATCCATATTCCAGTTACAATGTATTTAAATTTGCCCATATTTAAATTTAATTATCTCTTGTACTGTCCGGCTTAATTAATGAATGTATAAATTGTATATAAGAACAAATCCAATCGATAATGCATATTGGTGCAGGGGCCACGTGACCACGTTGATCCTGAAGCTGGCGCTGCACGCCGAGGTGTCGCTGCAGACGCTCGCCTTCCGCCTCGACTACAGCGACTTCTACAAGCGAGGCGACGCCAAGCTGCACGAGCCGCTCACCTACCAGCACAAGCGGCTCAGCGAGATCGGACTCAACCTGGCTAAGGTCATTATAAAACCACCACATTTCCCACACTGTTACGCTAAACTGGTATATTAATAAGTTAGACTGCGTTTCCACCAGATGTGCGATAGAAATGTGTTGTGCGAGGATGTCTAGCTGTGCTGTGAAAATGTGTGGGTGTTTCCACCAAAGCTGTGCGATGAAAATGTCCCTACGAGGATATGTAGCGGAGCTATGAAAATGCGCCTTAATGTGTGGTGCGAGGATGCGTTGCGAAGCTGTGAAATCTCAAACCCAGTATGCGCAAACCTCGCAACACATCCTTCTCAACACACATTCCTCGCAACAGATCCCTCGTACACATCCCTCGCACACATCCTTCGCTTGTTTTGTACGCGCAAAAATCTAGCTCTGCTGAGCCGTTTCCACCAGAGCTGTGCTGACCGAGGCGAGGTAAATGAAGCGATTCTATTGGTTCTTTACAAACACATCCCTCACTACGCATCCTCGCACATCTCTGGTGGAAACGCAGCCTTAGGCTTTCATCCACCACTCTGGTCGGATACAGAAAGTATATTTCGATGTGTTTGTTAGTTCATGGATTTCGATATTTGTTAATCAATCACGCCTTAGGGACTTAACGGGTTTGAATAAAATTTGGCACATAGGTACATCTATACTAAGACATAGTATACTTTTTATTGGGAAAAAAAGACATACATGTGGCCGTAGCCGTTAGCAAAACTAGTGTAAAAAAGTTAACATTTGATTTCTCTATACAAAACGTGTTGACTTACCTAATGAAAGTATTTCGACTATGTTCTGGTTATATGCGCTAAAATGTGTATGCGTGCGTGCGTGCGTGCGTGCTTGTACCTTTCTGTGAAACCGTAGTGCCTGAATAAATGGACCGATTAGAATGCTATTTTGTGTTTGAAAGCTGATTGGGATGGTCTTAGATTAAAGAAATCTCTATTAGTATTTTGCTGGTGGGAGGATATTCGTATCCGATCGGATAGCGACCACCGTACACTGGTGTTAAGGCCTGCCATAGTGACCCACCAGTGTATATACGGTTCTCCCGAGGGGCTTGCGACATGACTTGATGGTTGGTTGGGGCGGGTACAGGGGTACATTCTTGTATTATTGTGCCTGCAAATGTCATCCGCCTGTCCTGTCGGAGGCCCAGATTCTGGTGAGCACCAATAAACTCATTGTTTATCGGTGGTTTTTTGGACTGCACTACGCTTACCATCAGGTGTTGTGCAGTCACTTTGCCGTGCCACGTTGAAAAAAAATTGTTTTTCTACTTATCTTCGCGAGTTATTTCAGTTAATGTTTTATTTTATGGAACGTCCCACTTAGCAGATCTGCACGTATTGCTTTTGTAATTTACTAATGAAGTGTAATCGAGGTCAGTAGCGGTATTAACAAATGGCTACATTCATATAGGTCCTATAGCCTGGATATAAATACAAATATTTTGTCATTTCTTTGACTTTATTGGAACGAAGTTCCTTACGGCAGGCTTGGAGGGGATAGGGATTTCGCTGCGTGACCGAACTGAAAAAAATGTGATAGTAAAACCGTAAGAAAAATGCGTGGAAAAAATGCGTGGAATAAAAGCGTTAAATGAGAAGTGCGCAGGTGCGACAGTCGCATAACCAGCCAGCGTTAGTTCCTTTTTTAAAATGAAATTCATTCAGCCAGTTATATATCTCCTTATAGTTTATATCTCCTTCGATTTTTAAAAGATTATTACATAAGTTGATAAAAAATGCTATACAATAGCTTTACCGCGGCAGTCTCCGAGTGCCACACGTCTTTTTTTTATTTCTATTTTTCTATTCTATTTCTATGTAATTTTATGTTGTCAAACAAAAATAAAGAGACATATTTTGTTATTTTAGTTGATAATTTGATTTTTTTGCAATTTGTGTCGATTCTACATTAGCCGAAGGAACTTCGTTCCTACCTGGTGCCCCACGACACACACCAATTTTTATATAGAATTATTTAAATCATATTTATATTAAAATTTAAATTTGTTTTAAAGATTTTTTTATCAAGTTCATTTATTAACAGTCACTTCATTATAATATATATTTTTATATTGTGTACATATTTATCAGAAATACTATAACATCTCAATTTTTCACACTAAATGGTATGATACAATTCTTTGTCTTCATTTTTAGATAATATTGGTGTTAAACTGTTCATTATTAAATTAAAATCTTTATTTTTTAGAATAAGCTGATAGAGCGATCGAAGAAAAAATGACAAATCGTCAGTACGGAGCTCACCGCTCGTCCGAGCATGTCGTGGCGTGGCGTCGCATCGCATATGTCCCAGCTACATGTACACCGAATACGATAGCATGAACTTATAAAATACTTCCTTTTAATCAATTAAAAATTATCACAATACTTATTTAATGCACTTTCATTCTTTTTCTCGAATATTATTTATGTTCAACAATGTTTTTATATCGACAAGACATTTAGCATTCCAAAATGGTATTAACTGTACAAAGCTCTCTATTAGTGCCATGAATCCCACGATTATTACGCGAATAAAAGTTTTTTAAAATATTTTTGTGATTTTATTACAATACAAAAATACCGACTTCTCGTAATGATACAATATCCTTATCAGTGTACCAGCGAGTAAATTTTCCCCGTTGTCACACCGCTGCATTGGGTACATATACCTTTCAACTAATAAAAGTGAGGTATCATTTGAATTCTATACTAGCATAAAAAATCGTCTTTCAAAAATATAAAGGTGTGGCCATGTCGCGGCCGGGTAACTCAATTTGCACAGACTCCAAGATATCTAGAAATTATTAACACTTTTGAAGTCGATCTTTACGTTTTGCCTAAACACCTATTTTTTATAAACATGTTTATTTTATAGGCACCCCTGTTTCTTTATTATTTTAAAATATATAATAATACATGGTTGCAAATAAAATTCAATAACCTTCATAAGTTGAAACAATATTTTGATTAACGAGTCATTATTTTTCCTACATACAAATCTACAATGTCGAGTGGTATAGTTCGTGAACATTTCTTCATTCAAAATAAAAAAAACACTTACTGGAATTTCTATTTCTTCGTTGTTAGTACGGAAGTAACAGTATGTTGTATAAAAACCTACCAGTCAGTAATATCAGCCCTTTATTATAACGTCCCACTGATGGGCACGGGCCTCCTCCACTAATAAGAGAGGTAAGGGGATAAGCCTTAGTCCACCACGCTGGCCGACTGCGGGTTGGCTTACTTCGCATACCTTTCGAAATTCTTTACGGTAGGCAGCGGCTTGGCTGTGCCCCTGGCATTGCCGATGTCCATGAGCGGCGGTAACCGCTTACCATCAGGTGGGACCGCTTGCTCGTCTGCCTATTAAGGCAATAAAAAAAAAATCCTATGGAAAACTTCTCAGGTATGCAGATATCCTCACAATGTTCCCTTCACCGTTAATGCGAGCGATAATTATTCACAATGAATTCACACGTCACATGAAAAGTTAGCTGTGCATGCTCTTAAGGCTTCTTTCGCACCTGCGACTTTCGTCTCGGCAGTTCGTATACTCCTCGCTGAGCTATCGTTGCGTCCACTTAGGCAATAGAATTCATCTATGGCAATAGTGATATAGTGTTGATTTTCGTTTATTAAATTTCAGAATTAATGTGAAGAAAGTAAAACCAGTATATTCAGAAATAACATTTGTCTTTAATTACTTACGTACAAATAGATTTTTGGTAAAATAAATGGTATTTTAAGTACCACATTTCATACTGATTTGTATTAACTCAATATTATTATAAGCCAAACATGCACTATTGATTTGCATAACAAACTTCATTAACAATACATACCTACTGTCTACTTAATTTTTACTGTCTACTAAATTATTTAAAGAGTATACATATAATCACCTAGCTGATGACCCTTTAACCGTTAATAATCCCCGAGGTCAATCAAGAAAACATCTTAACTTTTAAACGGCTGAACAGATTTTATTCAAACATAGCTAAGAACCATCTCGATTAGACCCGCTATTAAACGAAAAAAAATCAGTCAATTCGTTAAAAGCGTTACGATGCCACAGATACATACATAGGTACACACGCCCTCAAATAGATAAAGGCGTCAAACGTAGACACAGGGTTTGGTTGTCAGGGGTTAAAAATAAGACTATCAACAACTCCTTTATATTATGTACAATATTAAGTTTTAAATATAAATTAGATTTTTACATTTACATCTCTCGTTAATATCTAGGTATATACTTTATGGGCTGTAGCATCATGAGTTTTTACTGCAACTTTTGTTCGACTATTTGTTAAATAACTTGCTCAATATGCTTAAAATATCAAGGTTTTAATACATGAATATTATTAACTTAGTATCTATTTTATTAAAATGTCCAACGCGCTGTTCAACAGATACTAATACAATCTCATAAATACTGAAGAAATCAAGATAGCTGATAGTAATATTTAACTAATAGTTATAAATGAGCAGAAACTTGTATAGCACCTTGCGCCATAGATATCCAATAATGATATCCCGTAAATAAATATTTCCATGGCACAATCTTCTGTGATATCATTTAACAATCGCAATACTCTTGCAATTGAATTAAATAACTTGGTATAATAGGTTATCAAAGATACTGACAAGTGCGTTTATAAACGTCCTTCTTGCGTAACGCAGCGCGCGCCGCTTCTTCGAACACTTCATTCACGTTAATTCGTTCCAGTGCAGAACATTCTATAAAATGCGCCGCTCTGAAAAAAAGAACACATTATTGAGTGACATGTTAACATAAATACATAACAATGTATCGCTATCACTTATAGTTTATCTACTGACACATGTAAGGAGAGGTGCAGCGCACACACACATGCACTCACATTTTAGCAACAGTGTTATCCAAATTCAAATGTCAACAGGTAGGTTCAATAGGTTTCAGGTATTTATCGTTTTATGACAGATGGTAAGCTTATGGCCATATGAGCCACAATTGAATCCATGGTAAATTATATCAATCAATTGAAGTCTCATGTAATTTAGTAGGTATTTATTAATCTGGGACTCGACCTCTCAGTTTCGTAATGTTCAGTGACTGTTGAACAATCCTATGTCTAGGGTCGTCGGACCGGAGTAGGTAACATTTCGCTATTAGACGTACGCCAATGTCCATGTATTACAACGTAAAGTTTGGTATACGTTACGTGGAAGATAGAACCGACCTAAGAGACAAACGCAGCGAGTAAAACATCGATATGTTTGTAAACCGGAAATCCGCCTTACGTCTGTTTTAATACTGACTTTGCGACGTATTCTGATAACAATGTGTGAAGCTGATAAACAGGTAGTTACAACAGAAAGTTTTTTGTTCGAACAGTCCATAAAACAGTCCTGACTCAACACTAGGTAAATCTGTATCGTGGGTAATCAAGAACGACGAGGGATTTACAGTCGCACAACATCCGAAACAAATACCTGTGGACCACACAAACCTTTGTATTGGTGCGGAATTCGAACCCGAGGCCTCTCGTTTTATAATGTGCCGCTCGTCCGCTGCGCCACAGAGGCGGTGGAATTTTATAACTTTTATAATTTAATTCGCTTAAACAGTAGACGCTCTTATGGACGTATGTAGGTTAGATTACCTTCATTCATGGCGTAGATATTTATAATACCTACGAATCATTTGTAGTTTTGCCATAATCAAAATTTAATAAATGTTTAATATCAACAGTTATTGTTTTCCTTTTTTTACGCGAATATTACACAAACGGAAATATCCGCCCCTTGACCACGAAGGGGGAAAAGCTTTCGAAGCGTCGGGAATAAAAGTAAAAATAAACCGCGATAAAATCCGTGTAAATTAGTTAACAGTTACTGTTGTTTATTATTACTACAAACAAAAAAAAATAACGCATACAATAGTGATTACGGGCGATTTATTCAACAAATTGTTAGTGTCGTCATATCAGAAGTTCGCGCCGCTATCGGCGTACGATAAGGCGACGATAGGCAGCTGCCGGCGTTCGCGGCTGATAACCCTTGTCACTTTTTTGTTGTTTTAAAAATATACATTTCATTACTTTTTAACCCGATCAACGACTCCTGTAGTTCACAGACTGGTTTTTTGTATTTTATTTGAAAACGCCGATTTAGTATAACCCTTTTACTATACTTAGAGAATGCACTCTACCTAAGATATGGGCACGGTATTATCGAAACTAAATTTTTAGATAAGATTATGTGTTAACTGTTAAAATTGCAGCAACAGAATGAATATGCAACTAGGTACCTATTTTTTCATAAAATTTAATATTAGATACACTTACCGAATTTTCTTTTTTAATTTCTTTCCTTCCTGCGTCGTGACTACGGCTTTGTCTGAGTCCCTCAAGTCCATTTTAGTTGCTGAAATTATTAAAGTAATTTTAAAGTGCTTAACGACTAATACCTATATTGCTCAATATGTGGCCGAATAAGTTATGTACCGACGCAGAACTGCCTGTATTCGAGGGGATAATTTACCTTTTTTATGCTTAAATTTCAATAACACGTAACACATAACACGAGCTATAAATATTATCTTTCATACTAAGTAAAAGCTTGTTAAGTACAGTGTTAACTCTGTCTAAAATTTTTGAAGTAATTAAGCTCTTCCTCATTAACTCTCATTCAGCTAATAGCAGCAAATTACGCCAGCAAATATAAAAATAATTTACCTAACAATGTAAGTAGCGATCCACTTAATATAATTAAGGGTAATTAAGCATATTCCAAGGATCATTTAAAAACTTATTATGTGTACTTAGGTAAATTGTTTATATAAACTAACCACCTAAGTTGGAAACCATTTATAAAACAGGATATTGAACTCGTTTTTTCTTTATTATTTTATTCAATATGTTACGTACCTACCTAAAAATATTATTAAAAATCTGGTCAAAAATAATCAAGTTAGAAGCCATTCAAATCTGGTGGAAAGGGTAGTTGTATGACGTTATGTGACGTCATCGCCATTACGGTGATATGTACGAGGGAAATGAGATGTTTCCAAATATAATTTACAGATTAATTTCTTAGAAAGACAGAAAGAAAGTACCATTTCTTGTAGGTGGGTACTCAACAATGCATAAAACAACAACAACAATTATTAACTTAAAAAAGGACATGTTGCTTCAGCAATAACGCTGTGCTGTATTTTAATAAAATGTACAAAATTAGAAATAATGAACTACCTATTTATTAACTACTTGTTATGTTGAATAACACTTGTATGCTTACCTACTAATACGATAGGCACTGACGAGCTGAAATGCTTTAATTCGGGATACCACTTGTGTATCACATTTTCATAGGATGATCGACTGCTCACTGAGTAACACACGAGAAAACATTTCGTCTGAAAAGAAACAAGGTCAATGTTAAAACTATGTCAATATTAAATTAATGTCGTGGCGTATGCGGTACAACTGCTCTCTAAGGTCTCGGTTTGATCCCGGGGTCGGGTAAAAGAGATATTGAGTTTTTCTATCACGAAATGCTCAGTATCAGACCGGAGTCTGGAACTAGTCCAGTATGAGAATAGGCTCGCCTCCTATCACATCATGGTACGGAAATAAGCTCGGTGAAATGTGTGTGTATTGGCTACACCTCTGCCTACAGGCGTAAATATTATGTATGTAAATTAAAAGTAGTTCTTATGAGTAGATGCCGGTGCCGCTATCTGGTAACTTTAACTTGCAAAAAGACCTCTAGAAAGTAGTTTTGTTTTTTTTTATTTTGCGTCATTTTTGAGGACGGTTTTTATGATCTGTTTTAACAACGTACACTGTACGTATTACAAATCTTACTACGAAGTCCCATAGTGTGCGCAAATGCATAGGAACTGTAAATCCATTTCATAAACAATACTTGAGTGTTCCATCACACTATCATGTCAATATACTTTATCAAATATGATAAATTCATCCAATTTCCTTGATCAAATGGATATTAGACAAAATAGACATATTTGACGAGTAGTTTTTCATCGAAGTGTTTGTGAAGGCTTGCCGTGACAAACGAATTGAAAATCCTATATTTGGCATAGTGTGGCTATCATACTTACCCCTGTATTCATAAACGTTACTATAGAGGCTTCTCTTTGAGCGCGAACGCATAGTGATGTTTAGTCATTCATAGTCATTGGTTTGTTTTCGGCGCTAGTTAAAAACAGACTAATCAAGTAGTACTACAGTATTCGACACTTAGCAAAGAGCTTATTTAGGTTTTGTTTTTTTTTTTTTTTTTTTTTTTTTTTTTATCCTGGCTCGGCAAAATGACTACGCCACACCTGATGGTAAGTGTAGCGCAATCCAGGAATAGTGTCGACCAACGACAAACAGTGTGTCTATCGTTGGTCGGCACGATCATGCCGGCCTGCCTAACTGCTTCTTCACACTCCGTTTAAAGGACCCGATATTATAGGAAGGAGGGAACACGTGCGCCGGCAAACTGTTCCACAGCTTAATGGTCCGGCAGAAGTAAGATTTAGCGAACTTTTTAGTTCGAGCCGAGATGGAGGAGACCACGAAGCTGTGGCTCCGCAAGCCAGCACGCGTGGTTCTGTTAAGGAAGGGTGAGGATGGGATAAGGTCAAACAGTTCTTCAGAGCACTCGCCGTGATACAAACGATACAAGACGCTCAGCGAGGCAATGTCCCTCCGCAATTGTAGCGGTTCTAAGTGTCTTGTAACGTCTGCATCATTCACAATGCGGACAGCCCGACGCTGCAATCCGTCCAAGGCATCGAGTAGGTACTTGGCGGAACCGTCCCAAAGGTGCGAACAGTACTCCACACCCGGCCTTGCTTGCGTTTTGTATAAGCGGTAAAGCTGGCCGGGTGTAAAATACCCACGCACCTTGTTCAGGATTCCGACCCTGCGCGATGTGGCTGATATTACGCCCTCGATGTGGTTCCTTGGATTCAGATTGCAGCAAATATCCATGCCCAGGATATTTAGGCTATTCCGCATTGCGAGCGGGATACCCTGAAGATTGGGGAGGGGAGAGAACGGGGATTTTTTGCACGTGAACGCGCACACCTGAGTTTTCTTGGCATTGAACTCAACCAGATTCCTTGTACCCCATTCCGAGATGAGATCCAGGGTCCGGTTGAGCTCAATGACAAGATTCTCTCGCTGCCTCTCAGTGACTTCCCGGCAACCAGGAGGCTTACTGCAGTAACGCCCATGCACTGTGCTGTCATCTGCATAGCAATGGATGTTACCAAGTGGTAACATATCATTGATATGCAGAATAAACAAGGTGGGCGAAAGCACAGAGCCTTGTGGGACTCCAGCATTAACTGACATGAGCCGTGAAGCATGCCCTTCAACAAGGACACGCATTCTACGCTCATGCAGAAAGCCGGAGATCCACGTGCACAGGTTGTCGCGGAGCCCATATGCCGGAAGCTTGGAGAGAAGACCACGGTGCCAGACCCTATCAAATGCCTTAGCAATGTCGAGGCTTACGGCTAGAGCCTCGCCATGCTTGTCAACCGCCTCCCCCCAGCGATGTAGCACGTACGCTAAAAGATCACCCGTTGATCGTTTAGACCGGAAGCCGTACTGTCGGTCACTGATCAGCGAGTGATCCTCCAGGTAGCGGATCAGCTGTGCATTTATGATCCGCTCCATTACCTTGCACATCACTGAGGTTATGGCGATTGGACGGTAATTGTTAGGGTCCGACCGATCACCTTTCTTTGGGATCGGTTGCACATTGGCCTCTCTCCAAGATTGGGGCACAATACCTGAGAAGAAGGAAGAACGGTATAGGCGTGTCAGCACAGGAGACAACTCGGCTGCGCACATTTTAAGAACCACCGCTGGGATACCATCGGGACCACTAGCCTTGCGGACATCGAGGGTCTGCAATTCACGCCGCACATCACAATGCCTGATACGAACATCCGGCATGGAATATCCGCAATCAGGCACCGTGGGCGGCAGTGCATTCATTCATTCATTCATATTCATTGTTTGTGAATACGGGCATAAAATATTTGGTAACGCTAATTATAATTACAACAGATAATACATTACACTTCGTAAATGTGGATATTCTCTTCGCGTGCCACGATTAAGCGCAACATTCAGCGCATACGGTCAACGCCCATTGTTATAAAATCTATGCGAACCACGACGACAGCGTTAGTTTACATTGTTTCTATATTATGCGTACCCTTGATCTATTGTCCTTGATGTGTTTTTAGATCGATAGATAGATCAACTTACTTGTGTATAAGAAAGTGGCCGCAGCCGTTCATAGTCTTCCTGGCCCGCTGTGTCCCATAGCGACATTTCTATTTCCTCACCGTCCACCGTGATGTAACCGACATAGTTGTCAAACCTATAAAAAAACATACCTATTTCATTTGCAATCACGGTTTTTCGAGTTGGCAATTCAAGAAATGACACATGAGTTGCTGGGGATTGGAATTTGTCCCCGGTATAGTAATAGTAGGCCCGCCCCCTATCAGATCATGGGGCGGAAATAAGTTCAGCGAACTGTAGGCAAAGCACTAGACACTTCTGCCTAGTCGGGGATTCAACCGAATTAGAACACAGAAAAATTCTTAGGTAGAAAGAAACCTTACGTAGGTAATTACTTAATGTTAACGTCTCTACCAAATCGATTTTTACATAAAAGTCATTAATCGCAACAAATATACAGTAAGTATTAATTAAGTAAACGGTCGTTGACTGCGAATGAACGCGAATGACCACTAATGTTGTGGGATGTTTAGCAAGGAAATGAAACTTGCCGTAGGCGTACATTTCATAAGGAGGAAGCGACGGCTGTATAGATACAATACAACAATGCCGCGACGTATTTGACTTTATAAATAGTGCAGTTCGTAATGTTAAGTAGGTACCTAGCTACTAGCTGGACAATAAGCCAACAGGGTGAAGCCGCGCCTGATTGTTGTTTTTAAACGCTCCGAGTTCTGACTGACCG
The DNA here is from genome assembly GCA_949126905.1 of Amorpha juglandis. NCBI lineage: Eukaryota > Metazoa > Arthropoda > Insecta > Lepidoptera > Sphingidae > Amorpha > Amorpha juglandis. The sequence goes on from OX421368.1 coordinate 7,912,343, forward strand.
TTTTGTTGTATTTTAGGTTTGATTCAAGTTACCTAATGCAACTGAAACTTAAAAAATAGAAACTAAAACTTTAAAGTTAAACTTTAAACTTGATTTATATATAGGTTTGGAAATAGATAATCTAGGAAGGTAAGTTAGATACCCTATCATTATAAAACTTTTTAACAAAAAGTAAGACTGATTCAAAAAGTCTGAAAAAAGCTTGAAAACCGACATACAGTTGCTGCTGAGTTTCATCCGATGAGTGAGATATCCGGAGGCCCAAATTCCCCTTCCTTTTCCAATCCGTTACCTTTTAGGTCTGCAATGCGCCTATCATTCTTTTTTAGTATTGTAGGCGTACATGGTAAAGAACACTTACCATCAGGTAACCCACATGCCCGTTTGACGCTAAAAATAAACAATTTTGATCGGCAGTATTTGCGTCGGCATTGAGTCATAATTATTTATGTTTATTTTTAGTCTTTTTATTATTATGAGTCGGTTATTTATTGTTCATTAAAATCTGTACAGTAGTGTTGTAGTTTTAGTCTTTCACCCCTATTTCACTCCCTTATGGATGGTTTCGTTATACATTTGGCAGAATTAACAAGATACATAAAAAATAAACCTACAGACCTTTAAAATCCTCAAGGGTACAAATGAATTGTGAATCTTTGAATGTTTTAAGAACTTCTTTACGTGTTTGATACGGAGGGCCATCTATGAGTACATTGTTTAAAGCCCTTTTAGGAAACCTATTTTCAACCGACGAAATAAACGGAGGTTCTCTTTCGATGCGTATTTTTTATTAATAATAATTCTTATGACCTCGTTATCGATACCTATTGGAAGCCCCTCCTTAATAGGTATGATTACTAACCAGCTGATTTTTTTGTTTTTCTTAGTTAATATTTATATAATTTAACTGTCATATTGTCCTACAAATAAAATAATAATTTTTTGAGTATCATCAAATCGAAATATTCTATCCTTGCTACCTCTGTTGGCTACCACAATAGAGAATTTTCGCATAGGGAATTGTTGGTCGTCTCATCGAAACGAAGCTACTCACGGAAAATGAGCTTGATAGTAATGAAGTGGATCAGCTGGCCGAGGGACCCCTGACCATAACGACCTGAGATTTGAACACCGAACCTCATTAGTTTCTCCGCCGAATTAAGCCACTATTCCTACCTATCGTCGCGCCGGCTGTCACTACGGAATTTACGAATACCATAGTAGAACGAATAGTAATTAACTGATGAGAAACCGGTTTCATACAAATCATGTAATATTGGACGTGGCCTCATCGGGAAAATGTGTGCATATTAACATAAAATTTGATGTTACGTTTTTATCACAGTAATATGTTTAATTCAGTATGTATGATTCAATATTATTATAGTTATTCTTTTTGTGTATATGTGCATATTAAAGAACTATACCTAACTCCGCCTTGTTCTTAGTCATCAAGTACTTACAAATCTATAGAGTAAACTTTAAATGACGTAAGGCTAAATCGATTCATCATAGCTTCCGTCATCATCACTGAAAAACTATTATTTTAGCAAGTACCTGTTTTTATTTTGAAAGTAGTATTTAATTATTTATCTACCTATTTTATAGACCTTTTATGTAAGTACCTGTGTACATTTGGACACTATGGTCTTACATTAAATACAAATAACATTACAAGTGAGTCAGTTTACGGGACAATAAGTCATACAACTTTTAAATAATTCATAAAAGGAAAATAGCTTATAATCCATATAACACGCCTACCCTAATGAAAATTCATATTTTAAACTTTAACATAAGTAATGGTGTCACATCAAATCACAATATAACATTCCCAAATCGTGACCTTCTTTCTGTGATAAAATAAGTACATAAAACGCCTTACATGCCTACCGATTACACACCTGCAGTAAGGCACGATTCAAGCATCAGTCAGTTACTTACACTGTGGGAACATATTCTTCTGGAAATTCTTTTTTCGTGTACACGTAGAGCAGACAAGTTTTGCCGACCATACCATCGCCTACCACTGTTATCTTTAGTCCCTTGGTCGTCCCCATGGTTCGTGCCGGGACATCCGATAAACAGTAACACACACAAATTCACAATAAGTATATAGTTTTAACACTCAACACGGCCACATCAGTGCTATTTGGCGTCTTAACAGTAAATCCTCCGGCTGTACCTCGGTCCTTGACGAATCTTATCACTCGATGATATAACGATATTATCAGTGTCGTAAAGTTGTTCGTGATAGTGGATTGAATATAACTGAAACAATGCGCGTGCGCAGTTTCGCGGTCGAGTGCGAAATGATTAACAAGTGATTCAGGCGTTGGCGGCCCAGTGCAGCTCGTTGCGGCTATGTCATATGTGGTAGGCAGTGTTGGATAGCGCTGTGCGCGTCGTCGACGTCACGCCTCACGCAAGTGCACGCGGACTAAGAGCCTTCAGCTCTACGAATATTTTTAATTAATTCTGTGAACGTACTTCATCCAAACCTCGACTACCACTAAATGAGCTAACTTCACACGCACTGCCGTGTCGTTTATTATTCGAATCAATGAGCGTCACATACCATAGGTGGACAAAGATATAACAAAAACAAATTATTACAATTGAATAGTATTAGGAGGTATATGAGAGGACATGTATAAATTATGAGGAAGACGTTTTTAATATTTAATTAAAATATATTTCGTTGCATTATGGGATTCATTCCAGATTGCCTGATATTTTTATTGAATGGATTTACGTTAGTGCATGTCTAGCACAAACATCCTAGGCTGAAACAGGATAAAGTCCTAGATACAAACAAAGCCATGCGATGTAGTTTATTATAAAATAAAAGTACTTATTTTGCTATTAATAAATACGTTTAATTAAGTAACGAATTGATTAGCAGTCTTCAAATTACAAATTTCACAGAAACACAGCCTTATTAGGTAGGTAAGTACATTACATTTAAACTTAAATTCTAAGTGTGATTAGTTCTAATACTTTATAATATCAATTTATTATTTAACAAGCGATGCAAATAACCTTCATTTCACAAACAGTGGTGTATGTTTTTTTATGGAATAGGAGGCAACTGAGTAAGTGGGCCACCTGATAAGTGATCAGCACCGCCCATAGATCAACACCAGAGGAATCATCGGCGCGTTGCCTGCCTTTGAGAAAAGAGAAGGCTCTTTTCTTGAAGGATACGCAAAAAGAGGGTGGCCAGGGTGATTCTGGCCCACTACAGAATCCCGCTAACAGCCTTCCAGATAGCTTTATCTAGCTCTATGTTTTGTTACTCAGGAGAGTTAATAAAAAAATTGGACCGATCTCAGAAAATAATTATTCCTACGCTCTCCTTTACAAATAAATCTAGAAGTATTGTATAATTTCGGTAATAATTTGTATTATTGGACCATATGTCCAGGTAGTGTATCATAATTCGGAATCGTAAAATTGGGGTCGCTCCAATAATCCATATCACCCCATAATCATGACATCAGTCTAATAAACTTTACTGCAATCTCCTCCTGAACTTTATAATTTACAAAACATCAGATGTGTCATGTATGTAGTTTTCTCTAGTTAATCCATTTTTGTGTAGACCCCGGATAGTACCCCAATGGCTACACAATCACTATAATAATTATTTCAGCTTTTTATTCCAAGCTATATTTATTTTATCCTGATTTAAAATCACGGCGTTGGGCAATGCCTGTGGGAATTTGAAGTGTGAATATATGTACATATGTAGTTATAGTTTTTACGTATGTTTGTGGCTAACGGTTTTATCCTCATATTACGCACAAGTTGGTTTAATAATATTTACTATAAAACGGGGATTTTCCTTGTTTTGTAAAAAGATACAAAGAATAATAGGATAAATTCCTGAATGAAAACAAGTTAAAAGATTTGTGTATAATTGCAATGCTGAAACTACAGCAACACATACTCCTCATCGACATACATAAGCCCACGCCAGCATCCTCGAAGGGGTTGGCAGACGGGCAACAACTGCGCCAGTGTTTCGACGAGCTTATATTCGTCCTATGGTGTCGGAGCAAACCTATTCAATCATCTATATTACAATACCGGGAAATGCCTGTGTGATTTGTCGAATCGAAAACGTGAAATTGAACCCAGAACGTCAGAGTTAGAGGCTGACTAAACTAACTAACTACTATTTATTATTTATATTAAAAAAAATCCCTGAATTACTGATACAAAAACATTTTTTTTAAACGATATTTTAAAGTTTAATGATATCTTGCGACCGCGCGTTTGAAATACTTTTTGTATTTATGAAGATCCATCGTATGTAATCGGAACTGAAATATGTGGCACAATAGCCTGCGTCAATCATAACATAATTAATACAATCGTGATTGCAAACAATGCAACTAGCGGACGCACTCCTCGGAGTTACATGCGTCGCGGTAGTTCGAAACGACGTTGCATATTTTACATGTAAGAACTATATTTGTAACCAGAAACATGACACTTTTTGGAAATAGCCTTTTATACATTTTGACCATAAGTTCAATGGTTAAAATCAGTGGTGGAGATTTACTTATTTAAATTTTGCTACACACTGCATGCATGCTACACACACAACTGCATGTGTGCGAATGTATATCTTTAGAAATCTAATACAACTAGGTTGTGTGAATTTTATTGTTTTACAAATTTTTGTCTGATTATAAACTCCTTCCTACACCTATTCATTGCTAAATAGTAGGATTAACAAAATGTTAACAATCTTAACATTGGTAGAAACTTAACATTAGTAAGAAATTAACAATGAAATCAACAGAAAACAGGAGACGTAAAATTAGGAATTGGGCCTCCTAATATCTCACTCACCGTTCAAAACGCAGCAGCAATCCGCTACTTTACGTGGGTTTTCTGTGAGACAGTGGTAACGGCATCGTTACTCGATCGGGTGGTCGAGCCGGCCATGACCATGCTGTAGACAAAACTGTCTACAGCGTGGCTCTACCATTCAGAGGTCTAATCTAGTGGGGGCTCCTAAATGTTAAAACTCTGTAACTATGAATATTTTTTTAAATTTTAATCGTGTACCTAACACTAATTGACAGTAACATCGGTAAAGGCAAAATCTTCAAAAATAAAGTACTTGTTTGCTATCTAAAAGGGCCCCAAACGGAATGCCCGTTGTACCAGCACAGCCTATGACGGCCCTGGGCATATATGACCTACGAGAATAAGTATAAAAATACACTTAACACCATGACATATTCTGTTAACAAAAAGTTATTTAAGCGACAGAAATACCAAAAAGAATTCACTATATTATATAAATGTGTAATAATTAACAAATTTCTGACAGTAATTACTTCAATAATAAAGTCTGCCTCGCAGGGTTTAATACAACACTTACAAATGACATCACTGTATGATTTTAAATGTAATTTCCACATGTATGACGAAGCATATTAAAATGTACAACAGTTCACAACAGGAACTGTTGTGAACTGTTTTTATATAAATCACCCATGTGATTTATATAAAAACAATAATAATATAATTTTGTTTCGGCTTAATAGTCACACACATTTTCGTCATGATTTTAATAACTCAATTAAGTCTTATATGTAGTCTAGTTTTTCATAATTACTACTTGCATTTCCTGACGATCTAAAAAGTTATAATTGTCTGGTTACGATCGGTAAACTTATGAATCAATAGAGCTCAAATAATAGAAATCTTATTTTAAGAGCCAATATAAAAATATTATTTTTTGTCATCCCTCGGATTCCCCAATTGTCCGTTCAAGTAAAATTTCTTTCCAAAATTAGTTAGTTATGGCAGAGCCGCGCTACGGGAGCCAGAGAGCTAGAACTACCCTAGACTATTGTCTTTGTCCTATTCTAAATTGTCCTCAGAGGAGTGCGTAGGGTTTTCCAAATTGTAACAAATATTTGTGGACATATACATTCTAAGCATTAGGTCATACAAAACAAAACAAAACAGTACATAAGCGAAACTTTCGTAATTAAATTATGAGGAAATTAAATTAATGATACAATAAAACAGACTAAAAACAATATGCCTTTGTGTATTTTCCCTGCTTTACCAATAAATACGTAAAATATGAAAAAGATGAGTAATATATTATAATTTCTGCACACATGTCAATATGTTAAGCATGTTATCTGGTTTGTATTAATAATAAACAAATAAGTATTAAATACCAACAGTTAGTTGTTGACATTAACATCATTAAGACCGCTGAGTAGTAGTTCTTCTTTCAAGTCCAGTATCTGATGGAGCAAGTCCTGGTTCACGTTTTGTAGTTGTGCTATTGTAGCCCGCTGCTGTTTCTCTCTCTCCTTCAACCGTAGTAATGTTGTGTCGCAAGTGTCACTGCATGGGTTACTTGCATCTGCAATAAAAAAGAAGTGTAGTCTCGGGACGCTCGACGGAAGTGATTACTTAAACTAATGTTATGACTTCATTGCATTGCTCTGCACTGCACTCCAGTCCATTCCGGTCAAAGTCCTGTCAAAGTACGGTCAAAGTCCGGTCAAAGCCGACTGATCCCTCAAAGTTTCAGGGCGGTCGGCTAACGCTGGCTGGTCAACAGTACGATTTTGGCCCGCGTGACGTCTCACGGAAGGTTCTCGAATGTTCTCGAACCTTCCGTTGATCGATGGACAACTCACGTTACGTTACGAAGCGGTTTACCCTCCCCTAAGAAGTTATCGCTTCAAAAACAATCAATAAACAATGGTTGGGATTAGGGTTAGTTAGAGTTTAAACATCGAAAACAAATGTGTTGCGATGTGTCCCGAATTTATACAGGGTGTCCAGTAATTAATGGATAACCTTCAAATGTCTTATAGCAAAACGAATGGCCGTTCAGAGAAAAATACGAAAAAAAATATAACATAAGTAGTACCTGAGGTACGTATTTTTTTTTAAAAAGTCGTAATTTTTTGGGTTTATTTTACTTTCTTGGACACTACGACCAGAAATGAAGGAAATCAATCGGCTTTTTGTTGTTTTATTATTATACACTAACTATACTAATAGATAGATAGTCAATAGTATGACAAGCTATTGCACTGTTAAAAAAAAATAAACATTAAAAACCATTTTTTTATACCCAAGAGGTTTAAACATTGTTAAAAAAAAAAATTTTTGCTAATTTTTTAAAGAAATGGTTTTGAATGTTTATTTTTTTTTAAAAGTGCACTAGCTTGTCATACTATTGACTATCTATCTATTAGTATAGTTAGTGTATAATAATAAAACAACAAAAAACCGATGGATTTCCTTCATTTCTGGTCGTAGTGTCCAAGAAAGTAAAATAAACCAAAAAAATTACGACTTTTTAAAAAAAAATACATACCTCAGGTACTACTTACGTTATTTTTTTTTTCGTATTTTTCTCTGAACGGCCATTCGTTCTGCTATAAGACATTTCAAGGTTATCCATTAATTACTGGACACCCTGTATAATTGTACATGTGTAGAATATTTACAATTTTTTTTTATAGCACAGGCCGGCAAACGAGCAAGTAGGTCACCTGATGGTAAGTGATCTCCACCGCCCATGTACGCCCACCACTAGAAGAATCATGGGCATGTTGCCGACCTTAAAGGAAAGGGATATTTAGGGATCGGGAAGGGGAGGGGATTTGGGCTTCCGGATATCTCACTCACCGTACGAAACGCAGCAGCAAGCCGCTACTTTATGTCGGTTTTATGTGAGACAGTGGTAACGACCCGGTCGAGCCAGCCCATTCATGCTGTAGACAAAACTGTCTACAGCGTGGCTCTACCACTCACTAACAACGAAAATAACATAAATTAGCCTTGATTGTCTCACTGCAGGGCAAAATCGTACCTATCCCCTCCCAAGAATTACAGTCCGGAACTTTCTGAAGCCAGTCTTTCGTAACTAATAACTATAATAATTACAACATAGACGAAGCTTCCAAGAAGTATTAAATGAGTGGTAGAGCCAAGCTGCAGACACTTTTGTCTACAGAATAAATAGTCCAGCACAACCGGATTTCGGTTGTTATTTCTATAAACGAAATTCTTACCGAGAACTTCGCAGATATGCTGTATCCTCATAATGTTTCCTTCACCATAACAGCAAGTGATAATTACCACCCCATGTGTCCACCTCGTGACCACGACGGTTGAAAAGCTTTCGAAACGTCAGGACCAAAATTAAAATAAACACCCGCGATAAAATCCGTACAAATTAGTTTTTTTTCAATGTGTTACATTCGCGTAAACGTAACAAATCATCAAGTGATAATTAACTATGAATATGCATTTAATTTAGAAAAGGCAGAGGTGCATTCCATTGGCGCTTTTTTCGGACTTGCGACTTTCGTCTCGTCGTCCACTGCCCGGTGTATTTATTGCTGAAAACTGCATTAAAATCCGTTGCATAGTTTTAAAGATCTAAGCGAACAGACATCGGAAGCAACTTCATTTTATACTATGTAAAGATATACAAATGGACTTTATTTTGGTTACTTTAGGACCAACTTAATTACTAATACTTGTTCACTGCGCAACTGAGGCTGTCAGATTGGCTAAAAAAGATACTTGATTTGGTGTATATAACTATTTATCTTAAACAAATTAAATATTTTTTTAAACATACCTTTATTCCTGAGTCTATCGCTCAATTTGTCTATTTGCAACTTAAGCCTTGCTACTTCATTCTGTAGGTTCCTCTCGCTAGCTGCCTTCTTCTTGGTCACTTGCAACAGTTTAGCCCGTGTCTCTGTCAGTGTTTGCAACATCAAATCAGAGCGGTCTGCTATTTTTTGTGCAGAAGCAACACATGCTTTTGCCTCATTTTTCTCTGAGGTAATTTTTTCCTTAAGTCTTGCAACTTGAGCCTAAAATATATAAAAAGCAAATATGTTGGTAACATCAAAAAAAAAAATTACAAAACATTAAAGAACCTATACATTTAAAGGTGTTTTTTTCTAGATAGCCTTTCAAAAACCTGCCATAACCGGCTTTATCACCTTTATCCTAAGAACTCAAGTATGTGTCAGTGGCCCACAATTAAGCTAAGACTACATAGGATTGCCTCAACTTGCCATACAACTTTCAGCAGGCTTATGGTGTTTTGATGGACATTCAATCAGTATTCTCAGAAGGGTCTGATCATAATCTAATTGATGTTTCATTATAAATGTAATTAGGATATAAAAAGGATTGAATTTAGGAACTCACAATTCAGTACCTACATTATGTCACCAGATTAATATGATAACCAAACACAATATTGTACTTACATTTAATTGCTTATTGTTCTGCTCAAGAATGTGGTTCTGCTCCACTAATCTGTCTGCCTTTTCAGTCACATTTTTATGAAAATGTAACAACATCCATACAGAGTTTATGAGGTTCACCAGAGCAACCGGTTGTAATGTCTCATTTTCAACATCAATGTAAGGATTGAAAATATAATTAATGTTGAGTAAACCAAACTCCTATAAGCAAAATATTTTTTTTATAAAATTGGAATGTTTCAGTTAAAATATAATATTTTTCATATAATATGCACTGGTGTTAATAATAATTCGTTAATGAACAAGTATATAATTTCAATGTATTGGTAATTCAAACGTAACTGATATTATAGGTTTGAGTAAGTACATAAATGATATGGCAATGTAGGTAGATTTACAGCTGATTTCTGTTTATCAGGGTCATTCTTATTTAAATGAATTCATATGCAATACAAGATTGACTATATATTTTTGATAATTATTAGTTTATTTCGTTTTGGTTAATTTAAAATTAAATTACTCACCTCACTTAGTCCAATTAAACACTCCTTGAAGTTGTTCAATGTGCACGGTTCGTAGGCTGTAACTTTTTTATGTTTATAATTTTGTAAAAGTTCCTTCACTTCTTCATCTACATTATCATATGTGTTAGAAGAAGTCATATTGATTAAGAAATAAATACTCAATCAGGCGTAATTATCGGTAATAAAATACAACTCCGAATTCACCTGTTACCTGAATTATTGGTCAGTGCTTAAGAATACTTTTGGCGGGAAATGAAATTCATATTATCTACATTCTACCTTTGCTTATGGCCGATATCCGCAATAAACCATAGAGGATAATTATAAATCGATCATATTTATGCCGCCGTTGCCACGCCACGCAGAAATTAATCATAGGCTACATAATCATTGACCTAACTATATGACTTGAAAAATTTACTTTATTTCAGATTGAATTAAATCTAATAATTATCCTTATTTACACCATATTTTTGTGTTTTTTGATCATTGTTTGACCGATTTTTGTGTACTCACAGACAGAGTTTTAAATCGCGGATGATAAAGCATCGGACCTAGTATATAAGTGTATAATCTATGATCGGACCTAAGTACAGGACCAATTTTAGTGTCCTTCGATGCTCGGCTTATATCAGTATCCTATAAATTGGTTCGCGAATACTCAACAGCATAAGCACAGGACTGATTTTAGTGTCCTTCGAAGCTTGGTTTATATGAGTATCCTACCGACTGCCGCAGACAAAAGTTACGCTGGAGTATCCGGAGGTGTTTTCAAAAAAAAAATGTATAGTCCAACTCTTCACGATGAAGATTTATTTCAGATTGAATTAAATCTAACAATTATCCTAATTTATACTCTTAACTTGTTTACAATGCGTGTTCCGTTCCAGGAATTCCAGACACAGTGGTCAGCATTTATTGTCAACATGTTTCGATTTAGTTCCAAGAACTTTAATCAAAACGAGAATACCTGCAAATTCATTGGTCACCTAATCATTATCATGTTTTCAACGGATAGAGTTGCATAAAGTCCTTACTTTCGTAAAAAGCTTATGTGTAATCGTCAGCAAATTTTTATCACGTTATGAACAAGTGTAGGGTGCATAACTAGGTTCTGATCGTAGCGCAGGATCCAGCTCACCGCCAAAGAAACATAGGAGTCGTCGGGTCTTCGTACTTTTTACGTGTGACCTCGAGATCTATGGCAACACAGGTGTTTGTTTCCGTCGCTGCCGTTGACGCCGAGGGGGTCTTTCGGTGTTTGGGGGCTACTGAGCTCCTCCTTCCATTTATTTGGAGTCAGATCGTAAGTCGTCTCTACGCAGAGGTGGTTTTGACTGATATCAAGGCGCTTCCGGCGTCGGCAACGCGGAGCTGTGCCTAATGCACTGAAGATGGCTACCGCAGTGTTTTGAGGCACTGCTGGTGTAGTGTGTATATAGTGTTAAGGACTCAGACCAGCGGTCTTCCTGATGTTATCAGTCTCTCCCAGATGGCTCATAGTTGGGTCGTAAGGCCGACAGAGCCATGTAACCATACCACTCCCACCCGGGATGGAACGGTAGCGATCAATTCGCAAAAAATATACATGATTAAAGAAATAGCGCGTTTTATTATTTTTATTGTGGCAACAGTCAGTCATTTTATTAAATTGAGGGTAGTTTTATATATCAAGTTGGTTTCATTCTCACAGTGGGAGAAACTCAATATATTAAGAAGCGATTTGTCTAGCGTAACCGAGTCTAAAAAAAAGGCTAGTCAAGATTACAATATTTTGTAATGCTGGACTGCATCAGTTCATCATCATGACGCATCCACATCACACATTTATAACTGTGCCTCTATTATTGTAACGTGAAGTATGTACCGCGCCAAAAGAGCAGCGCCCGGGTTTCTTGCCGGTTCTTCCCTAATGAAACAGCATTCCTAACGACTGGTAGCTTTATAAACGATGAATTGATAATCCAGGATCTATTATTTATTACAACGATGCGACTACCTACACTGAACTATTTCCATTTTTGATCCCAACAAATATATTTACTGCACTATTGATTTATTTCCGATATGAAACACCTAATATCTGTCGTTTCCCTAACTTGACATTGGCATAACGTTTAAATACAATTGCTATTAAAAAAAATTAGAACCATGGAAAAAACGTGGTATTACTTATAACTATATATGGCGAGTTTTGGCGCGAATTCTGACAGTGCAGTTCATCGCTTATTTTAATTTATTTCATAAACTAGTTTAGAGTTGTGTTTGTTGTATAAAAGTGATGTGGATTTGTTCAATAAACATTGACGGTGATGAACAGTATATGGAAACATTGAAATAAGTGAATTAAGAATCGTACTGAAAGGAGTTAACACCAAAACTCCGACAAGACCTTGAAATCGTCCGCACCCGTGTTTCATCGTTCTTGTAAAAATACTTGAGAATAAATTATACTTGACACTGGTTAAATGCATAATACTGCGAAAGCCATTAATAAAAAAGATAGAAAAGAACTATATATGGCGGCTTGGCGTAGTGCTGCCCGTAACCTATTTGATATATTTATCGATATGCGACAAAATTGATAAATATAAATTAATTGATATAAATTGACAAAAAAAAAATTAAATTCAAACAGTATTACTTACTGAGTTTAAACATTTATTTCAATAATTTGTATTAAAGCTTGTAGTTAAATATAAAGATAACTTTATGTAGCTGATGAAGGTTGGTAGTGCATTTTTTCCATTAAAATTCTTGGCGTACTAGATCTAGCACCAGTCTGAAAGATGTAACAATAATTATGGTATTTTTTGTTTGTACAGTACAGTACGGTTGAGCCGGTCCATTCATGCTGTAGGCAAAACAATATTAAAATATGGATTTCTATCGCATCGATGTCTTAAAAAATTAAATTAAATAAAATATTAAATTATTATTAAATTTAATTATTTGTTTTGACATATCGTTGCTTTATTATTAATGTATCGGTTTGACATTTGCATGACTTTTTTTGGATATCATAATGTTTGTTTACATCATTGGTCCACATTTAATGGCATCCTATTTTAAAAAGACAGATTTAGCTATGATTTCTATATAAGTATAAAATTATATACCGATATATTAAACAACATATTATTATGTCGGCAAAAAGTATCGATGTATCACAGAAAAAATATCGATAAATCGATATTTTTCAACATCCTTAGTATGAACTATGAAGTATGAGTATGAGCTGTCATTTTCATAAGTTAGTTTTTGTTCGATGTGTAAACGTCGATTGGATTTCACATTTAGTTTATAATTAGGGGTTGAATTTTTTTACTATCTATTCCAAATATCATCAGTGTTACACTTCATTATAATTAAAAATAGGTATATATAAACTACAGTGAAAATGAAACGGAGTTACGATTCTATGAATTCGTCCATTGAAATTAGTTCATACCGTGATCAACATTTTAAGGTTTTTATGATCTGAACTTATATTTTGTTGTTTTAATCATATTATTTTGCTATCGCAACAATACATATAATATTTGTTCGTTTCAGGGTTCTCGAAGTGAACAGGAAAAATTATTGAAGGCATCGTCAACCCTCTATGTTGGAAACCTTTCATTCTATACAACTGAAGAGCAGATATACGAGCTATTTTCACGTTGCGGGGATATACGAAGAGTTGTAATGGGCTTAGACAAATACAAGAAAACTCCTTGCGGATTCTGTTTTATGGAATATTATGCTAGACCAGATGCTGAAAACTGTATGAGGTTAGTCATTGTTCAAATCTTGTTGCTTACCTATATCTGTATTTACTTTTACAACTATTAAGCTATTGATTAGAAAAAAATACTAAAATTAATAATACTAAAATACTTACATTTCCATTATGATCACTGCTGCTCATGAATTTTTTAAATTGATCAATAAACATAAATTGGAAATTTCTTGGTAGTAATTAAAAGCATCCATAGCATCCAGCTTCCGTGACACTGTGTATGAGTGGCCAGCTGGAGAGTGTGAGGCAGGGGGTTTGATTCCCCCATCAAGACAAATGTTTGATTGATACACAGATCTTTGTTTCGGGTCTTGGTGTTTTCTCCCCAGAGGGGTTGATGTTGGCAGGTGGTCATAAAAATACAAGCCAAATCTTTCTGTAACACATGTGTGTGAAAAAGCAGTAGCTTACAGTAGTGAGTGGATTAAGGGCATGTGGAAGAGAAAGGTAAAATAGAATGTGTTTTGATGGAATGAATGTCAGTGATTTTTGTGAATTCTTTTATCACACATTTTTTTCATCTGTGACTGGTAACACAGTAAACATTAGTATATTCCAGTGGATTCATAATTGCACAGTAGTAAGATTGAATACTTTCAAGAACAATGTTAGTGTGATACTATACGGCATCATTTTTAGGGCCTAACAACACAAGCACATGCCATGGATGCAATCAACTAATTGATTTTGAACCTTAATGACATTTTTTTACCTTTAAAGGGCTGTGTCATGTCATAATCTCACCCTGGGAGCCAGTTAGCTATGCCTTAAGCATAGAGATGCTGACTTAGATAAATCATAGAAGGCATAAAATTATTTTATTTTACAGATATATTAATGGTACTAGACTTGATGACAGAATCATCAGGTGTGACTGGGATGCAGGTTTTATAGAAGGACGGCAATATGGAAGGGGCAAAACAGGAGGACAGGTACTAAATAAAAATATTTCATATAAGGCATTTAATTATACGCTGAACAGAAATATCAATGTTTGTGATTTAACATTTGTGAAACATGTTTAGTAGTTAAATGTGTTAAGGATCGTTGAATAAGTCAGTCTTACTTATAAAGCTAATAGGCTGAGCCCTGATGTTCATAAAAATTACTACCTCACAAAGATAAATTTATTAAAATTACTGTACTATTATGCTTACTTTTCAGGTTCGTGATGAATATAGAACTGACTATGACGGAGGCCGTGGTGGCTATGGAAAGATAATTGCACAAAAAATAACACCAAGCAATCTAGAACGTTGATATTTAACAATAAGAGCATAGTATTGTAAGTGTGGATTTATACATTATGTGAAAGACTGTACTATTGTAATGACAAAAGTAGTATTCAGTACCGGCGGAATGAGACATTAAAGATTTTTATTCAATATAAACTGCATGTTTATTTAGTTAGTTTTAATGCAAAAGAGCATTTTCACATCACTATAAAAAAAGTTGAATTCAATCATAATTAAATAAGCAGCCATAACTTCATATTTAGTATTAAATGTAGAGTGAATAAACATTTATCATATCAATTGTTGTTTAAAGACAGACTTGATTTATAAATAAGGAAGAATGATTTAAAAATGGTTGAATATTACTGTCCCCCATTGAGCTGACGAACTTAAATTAACTAAACATTTTTTTGCTACATTCTTGCAACACCATTAGTAACATATCATAGGTCAAATAAAAAAATGAGATACCCACTAAATTAAATTATAGTAATTATTTAAAGAATTGGCCTTGCAGTTTCAGTTTTGTGACCTGATTATCGATAAATTTGTTTTTATGGTAGGAATGTTTTGCATAAATGGGAATACCATAAATATCGATTTTTAACAAGTGTTTAAAAGTGATTAATGTAAATCTGCACAAGAGGATGTGTGTCTGCAAGCCAGTATAATATGAATATTTTTTATTTAATATACCATAATATTTTCTTATTTCTAACAATTATGTTGTGATATCTAGTGGTTTAGGTTGGATATGTTACTTTACATAAGTTAAACAAAAGTTTTGAAGAATAAATATCATTATTAATTTTTTAACAGTTTTTATACACCAGAAGACAGGCATTTGTGACCACCATTGTGTGACCACTATGACATTTACTCAAGGAGTGTATGACTGACTATTTGATAGATAATTTTTATCCAGTTTTGGGTTGATACACTTCTTAATATCGCAATAATGTTTCGTATTTGGAGAAAATAATGTATATAATAGACCTCTAATTATAGGTATAAACCTCAATATGATTTTTGATCGTTAAGTTTTTATGATCATTATACGCTGATGAATGTAGGTATCCATTGTTCTAATTAAACCCAACCTATTCATTTAATTATTGTGCATATGTACTAATAATAAACGCCTGAATCGATTGCTTATTGTAGTTTCTTCTCATCTCTGGAGCTACGTCAGATTTGAAAAAACTTTTGTATTTTATTGTCTAAATGTCTATATAATGAGGAAGGTTATTTAACATAACGTTGTGTCCCTTAGAAGCGGAATAATTAGGTCAGAAAGAACGCTAAGCGAGAACGACGTAATATTACAGACGAGTCGTACGTTTTCTGTCATTTACTTCCTCAAAATAAAATAATTTAACATAACTTAAAAACCGGCTCTAAGAAGTCAACTATTTCTATGTAAACGCAGTGACGCAGCTAGCACAAGTACAGGTAACTGGGCGGATTTGATTTCACTGCAAGAATGAAAACATTAAACTGATATTTTTAATGTATTTGAAAAAAAGGAGGTACCCAATTTTTGATTAAGTATTTATTTTCAAAAAAATCCCAAAATATTTATTTAAAAAATCTACATCATTATTTAGGTTTTAGTGTAAATAATTGAAAAAAAAAACATTGCATTTAAATATTTATTTATCACAAAATAAGACATTAAAAGCCTAGAAAAAATCTTGAAAAAACAAAACATTTTTTTTTGAAAATAAGGCATATTCATAAGCTAACACTCATTAATACAGTAACAATGACTTAGCATTTTAATTAATCACCCTGCTGAAGCAAGTTACCAATACATTTACTGGAAATTGTAAATGAATTCGCACTCTTATGCATTTTGCCAATATTATTTTATATATATTTTCAAGTCTTCATAAGAACGAAAACCAAGTGTCGCAGATTTCAAGAACATAGCGGAGTTTTGGCGTCAAATCCTTCCAGTACGATTTAATTTAAATAAATATTTTATTACTATTGTTATAATTTTATGTTTATTCCACTTAAAATGATTGACCAGCCCGGACAAAAACCACCAAAATGAATTATTATAATGTTTCCATACATTACTCATTATCGTTAACCTGTATTGCAAAAATACAACCACTTTTGTAAATTAAACTAGATATGTAAGGAAATAAGTAAATTGAGTGATCAACTGCACTGTCAGATTTCCCACCAAAAGCTCGACATTAGGTTGCACGCTTAATAATAACAATAAACAAGTGTAAACATAAATATGTGTAAATATAATTAACTATAACTTTAAGAAATTCTGATTAGTATAAAAACATAAGACTTTGATAGCTTGCTTACATTGCTTTTGTGCAGTTTACTGCTTCAGATTATGGTCTAAGATCCCGCGGAACATTGACCTTCACCCATCTGTTTACCGGATGAAAATAATATTTTAGGATATAAAAGGTGTTGCTGAACACATACCAATAGGATTACCTAAAAAAATATGGTCAAGGATAGGTTTTGCGAATTAAAAAAAAAAAAAAGAAGATATTATTTCACTGACTTGCTCACCAAATAAATGAACCTTCAATGCAAACCTACAATGTATACTACCTGCAAAAACTAGGAGCTAGATGAGCGCAATTACCACTTTTTAGTTACCTGTTTGCACACGGCAACCAGGTAGTAGTGGCCAGAAAAAGGTAGGCAACCTATTTTTTGCAGATAGTATACATTGTACACTTTTCATTGAAGGTTAAATTTTTTTGGTAAGCAAGTCAGGGAAATTATAAAAAAAATATATTTTTTTTAAATGTTAATTAATCATATCCTTGACCATATTTTTTTAGGCAACCCTATTGGTATGTGTTCAGCAACACATTTTATACCCTAAAATGTTATTTTGATCCGGTAAACAGATGAGTGAAGGTCAATGTTCCCCGCGATCTTGTACTATTAAGGGCATATTTTTTTTAAATCCTTAAATGACGCAAAAAAACACATTATAACAGATTAAGTGAGAAAAATGTGAGTGAAAAGTAAAAAAAAATCTGATAATTCGCCCTATCCAGAAGTTAGTTTTTTAAGGAACAAAGCCGCGGGCACATGTCAGTGTTGATGTACTACATTCAGATCATATTGTTATTATATCAGATCATAACATTTATAGAGTAATGCTTATAAAGAAATGCTTTAAATAGTCTCATAAGTACTTCATTGTTTACAGAATAAACGATTAGTATATTTGTGACAATCCAATCAGTCCCTC
Organism: Amorpha juglandis; assembly: GCA_949126905.1. Taxonomy (NCBI): domain Eukaryota; kingdom Metazoa; phylum Arthropoda; class Insecta; order Lepidoptera; family Sphingidae; genus Amorpha; species Amorpha juglandis. Next base: position 7,930,420 of record OX421368.1, read on the forward strand.
GGCGAGGACTCTGGCAGAAGGTCGAACCACAGTGTCTTTGCTTCACGGAAGTCGTACTGGTTCAGATGGACGATTACCTGAAAATTATTATACTATTAGGGTACAAGTGTGTTCAAACGTATGCCATGTACTGGAATTTTAGCTCTGAGATGTCAGTATTGTTATTTGTTGTACCATCTTTATACACGCTTCTGCGAGTCTAATGTATTTATAACATAAATTACAAAATCTTAGTAGCGTAATAACGCTCAGCGTTATTGTAAATGTCGCATTTAAAAAGCTGGAACTGAGCCGCCTGCGGTCACGTATCGGTCACATAGTTTCATGAATTAAGTAGTTTTATTCATATTTGACCGAAGAGACGCATTGAATTCACATACAAAATTCAGAAAATGTTGATAGGGCTTATATATTATGAATCAAATACCTGGCCAATAACAGGGCTGCCGCCAAGAAAACCTTTGTGTGTGGCAACCGTCACTTCCACCTGCCTCGAGTGCAACTCAGCCAATGGGATCACCCACTCGAATTGTTCGTCGAACTCCGGCATGCAGCTGTCCTTTATCACCTACAATTTCATAATGGGACATCACACCTATTAGATAAAATTTACATGGCAATTGCCGGGGGGATTAATTTGAGAGCAAGGATCGGCTTCACACGGCCATGCCATACCAGCAACGTTGGTAAGGGTAGGTAAAAACTGCCTAGCAAATTAACAATACAAAAGTTAGGGCAATATTCTGCAATATTAGATTAATGTTGCCCTAACACGGCCGAGTCTTATTGTGCACTCATTGGTTTAAAATATTGCCCGCCACCTTAGACACTTCTTTAGACTACTTCCCTCCCCAAAGAGGGAAGAAGCATTTATACCGGCCAGCATGACCCTGGTGACCACCGTTAAACTCATTGTCGGTGGTTGCTGATGTTTTGGACGGCACTACGCTTACCATCAGGTGTAGTGCAGTCACTTTGCCGTACAAAACATTGCATTTCGATTCTGATCTGAAAAATCAATGACACAATGTTACTTATGAAGTAAAGTAAAAGAGATACTCGTAGTAAAATACTGAATACTTTATAGATGGACAATGAAAGGGTTTACTGCTCTATAATGTATAGAATTCTTTGCTTTTGGGCACTTACTACAGTTTTCCTCTTAGAATCTTTAGAGCGTCCAGGCAGCAAGTACAATTTGACATATGGATCAGGCACATTAGTCGGGTCTTTCAGTGGTATGTTCCTGCAACAACAACCCAGATATTATACTTAGTATAATTTTTTTTAAATATATCGTCATATAGAACAGGTACTCACATAATTTTATGCACAACAACGAACAAAGTTTGATTTTGCATACTATAACGAAGAGAAAGTAAGATACGACCCAGTCCAGCTTCACCCGCAGACCTGTACGTAGAAACAAAAAGTGAAAGGACATTCACACGAAAGTGATGGAAAGCATTCGGAAATAGGAAAAATATAAATAAATACACCCACCCAACAGTCACATACATAGTCCTGACCCCACAGTAAGATACGAGTCTTGTGTCGTTGGTATCAGGAACTACGAGAGACTTTCGGTCTCACAACACCCAGATCCCGAAACAAACATTTGTGATTCACACAAACATGTGTCTCGGTGCGGGGATCGAACCCGCGGCCTCTCGCTTCACAGCCGGCTACTCGCCCGCTGCGCCACGGAGGCTGTCATATATAATTTATAATTCTTACGTAGTCAGTGACGACGTTCTGTGAATCAGTTTCGGCGAACTGCGGCCCACAGGCGCTTGGTGTTCTTGGGGAGTGTCTACAAAAAAAGTAAGAGATATTAGTTTCAAAAGTAACAATTTCTAGTACAATTTTCATATCAAGCATATTTTGATTTGTTAAGAACATATTTTAATAGTTCTTGTATTTTGTATGTGCTTACCAACTTCTTTTTCAATTTGTTCTACTGGGATGGACTTTTGTGACGCGTTGTCTTGGGAGAGTTCCTCGGCGTTCTTAGATTCATTGTCTGACTGAGGGGGCTGAACTGGAACTGATGATTAAAAATATAATACATTTAACACACATAGTCCTGATCCCATACTAGGTGAACTTGTAACGTGGGTGTCTGGAACTACCAGGGACTTACGGCCCCACGAAACTCAGACCCGAAACAATTGTATGTGGATCACAAAAATATTTGTCTCGGTGTGGGTATCGAACCCCCTCCCATTACACAGCCGGCTACTCGTCTGCTGCGCCATAAAAAATCTCAAAAGAAGTTCAAGGTGTACTCATTACTAAATTGCACTTGTGATGGCACAGCAGATTAACATATGTAGTGGATGGTTTCCATATATACTGAAGTATTTCTATCGTTTACATGTATTTATTTATTTATAGATGTGTTTTTTTTTTATTCGAGCACGGCAAAGTGACTGCACTACACCTGATGGTAAGCTTAGTGCAGTCCAAAAAACCAGCGACCACCGACAAATAATGAGTTTATCTGTGGTCACAAGAGTCATGCTGACCTGTATAAATGCTTCTTCCCTTTTCGGAGAGGGAAGAAGCAAATCGAGGGGCCTGCGACAGGACAGGCTGTTGACCGATGCAGGTACAGTGATACAAGGATGTACCCCTATACCCTGTCTGTGTTTATACCTGGTTCAGCGCTAGCTACAACTGGTTCAGTTTTGCTATTGCCGTCGGCGGTGTCGGCGGCGGAGGGAGTCGGGCTGGAGGCGGGTGTGGGGGGCGAAGGCTCGACTGGAGCCTGCTCTGGCGACTCCAAATCTGCATCCTCCTCTTTCACCGCATCTTTTAATATCTACAACAATAATAACATTCAAAATGTAAAAAATGTATTATTAAATAGAATTTCAAAGTTCAAAACGCTTTTGGTCTTAAAGTTTTATCATAACAAACAGCTTTATCATATAGTTTTCCGATATGATAAAGCTGTTTGTTCACACTTTACGAATATTGAAAAGACCATGTTAAACCACGCGTGAAATATATCATCCAGTTTCGTAATAATAAGGCATTCGAAAGAATATGGGTTGCAATCACTTTTCATATCAAGTTCGGTGCATACATACTATAATATTCTACTTTATGACTCCATGAATTCAGTAACAGTATAAGGCATTCATTCAGTCAGTCATTTTGATAAGGGATTTTTAAATGTTTTTTCTTTAACATGTAATTACTAATAATAAGTGAATAAAATATGAATTATTCCAACAGTATTAGGCGGATAACAAATGCTTAGAGTTTTACATACCCTTAACTGCATGGACATAATAATTTTCGATTCGGGACCGGATCTTTGCAACGTCAATGGCTGAGTCAGCATACTCATGTCTTTTTGCTTCAGCAGTGACGATATACTGTAGAAAAGTTGGCCAAGTACGCCTCCAGTTTTCTGGTCCAACACCTAAACATAAACAAGATATAGTTAATGACATAGACTATTTGTAAATTTTTATCCAATGTACTGTTCGCTTTTTTATAGCCTATATGCTTCCTGGAGTTTCGTTACTACTAGATTTTTTTATGATCCGGCTTTTTCGCATTCCCGGGATCCCGCGAAAAAAATCATCACGTTTTGATTTTCTGCTTAGTTTATTTACGAACTGTAGATATGACTTCCCGGGATTTCCCGACACAAAATTCTCGGCACGAGAAACTTAAATTCCCGGAAATACCCCCAGTTCCTAATATTTTAATAACCGTGAAACCTGTACCAAAATCTGTACAGCAGATTTAGTAACAGACGTTCAAATTAATAGACAAACAAACAATAGAGACGCTACTAATTTGTTATATGTGTAAATTATTATCATTACCTTAACTTCTATATTGTCAATCTCAGGGTTTTGCACCAGGAAAGAGTATCCAATTTCATAAACAGGGTCGTCAGTTCTCATCTGGACCGCGGAGTTTTCAGTCTTCTTCCCAACAGTCACTGTAAGGTAGGGATCCGGCCGAGCTTGCGAACGTGCATTCTGCAATATGATTTTATAATAACGTACATAATGTACTAGAAATTAATAATGCTAATACAGGTGTTCAAATTAAGAAACATAACTGACCGGCAACTTCTTGCACGAATCGATGTAGACTGATAAAACCGCAGAACTAAGATCACCACTCTTTATGAGCAATGTCTCGGTTATAGCCTGAAATGTAATATTTGATTAAAATTGGTGACTTTAAAAATCCTGTACATTACAATAATCTATGCAATGAATAATGAATAGAATTTTACGTCTAGTTAAATGTACGTTAATATGAAATTAAACACTTACGCGACTCAGTTCTGTGACGTCACTACTCAAACGATGCCAAGATAAACGGAGATGGACTTTTCCATGTTTCGCTTGTTGAAGAGTTTGCCACTGTAAATAATACACTCTAGTTAAATACTATACACACAAAACAACTTCACCGATATGTAGTTGGATGCAATAACATTTCAACCCACATCAAGTAAAAATTGATATGTACATTTTAATTTGGAATAAAACTACGCCATCGAGACGGTAAAAGTGCAATTCTGAATAAACTAGACTTGGTAAAATGGAATTCGGAACTAGTGCGCAAACCAATCGTGCACTAGCACCAAAGCTACTTCGGACTGACAAATCCCATATATTACATGTATATAATTCGGATCTGATGCAGTGCATAAACACTCCTATCATAATATAATAGCTACGACGCCACTCGTGACTGAATTCAGCGAGGTAAAGTTTTTGAAGTGATAACTTCTTATGGGAGGGTGAACCGAAACGTTCCGTAACGCGAGCGGCGGCGAGCGGAAGGTTCCAGAATATTCGAGAACCTTCCGTGAGACGTCACGCGGGCCAGTTGACCAGCCAGCCGACCAGTCGACTTCCCTGGAACTTCGATAATTTCGAAGTCCCAGGTGGCGTCACACAGTGACCAGTCGGATTGGACCGGACTTTGACCGGACTGTGTTCGTTTTTTTTATGGCGAATAGACATGTTACCGTTAATTTTGATTTTGATATTGACAATAAAATGACGATATTTTACTTATTTTATAATTTGGAACATGGTGCCGTAAAAAAAGTACCAGGTTCGCATAAACGCGAAGAGAGTAGAATGTCCATTTTCATGGCGAGTAGCCGTAATTCATAAAAAAATGACGATTGGGACAAAGAAAAACTTTTTAGGTTTTTTCTTATTTGGAACATGTTGCCGTAAAAAGTACCAGGCTCGCATAAACGCGAGAAGAGTATAATGTACTTTATCATGTCGAGTGGACATGTTGCCGTAATTGTGTATTCTCGCAAGTTGTTTGGTAAGTTTTCACTTCTGTCAGCACTCCCGGAGTGCAACCCGTAATTTTTTTTTTTCCAGGCTCGGCAGTGACTACGCTACACCTGATGGTAAGTGTAACGCAATCCAAGAATAGTGTCGACCAACGATAAACAATGTGTCCATGGTAGGTCGGCAAGATCATGCCGGCCTGCCAAAGGGCCAAAGGAGAGGGGAAGGAAAAAGGTTCGGATCAGGGGGCAAGCCCCGTGGGGAGAACCGGATGTACACTGGCTGACCCTAGAACGCGACCCACACAAGGTGGGCCACTATGGCAGGTTTTAGGACCAGTGTACAGTGGTCGCTATCCGGGCGCATACAAGTATCCTCCCACCAGCAAAATTGCAATGTATCCTAACTACCAGCAAAATTGCAATGTATCCTAACTAAATCCTATAGGTGTTTTGTTAAAATATCTTACCGTGTCCAAACGTCCGAAGCGCACAACTTGCGAAATGTCCAATGAACACCTGAAATACAAAAGATATCGATAAAATCACGTAGACAAAGAAATACACATGCGCTGTGCGATTACTTGCTGTCACCGTGATACATGTGAAGCCCACATCACACAATTTTAGTGTAGTTACAGTGTAAAAATATGTACATAGTTAAGTACTAGTTAGTTTCATTGAAATGAGGCTGTTAGTATTAATTTTAAACCCCCGACAAAAAACTAGGGTGTTATAAGTTTATCCCTTTTATTGTCTGTCCGTCTACTTGTCTGTTTGTGGCATCGTAGCGAACGAATGGACTGAGTTCAATGCATTTTTAGCCGACAAAAAAAAATGATTTCCATTCGACGCGTTTTTTTATTTATAACCACGCAAATTTCGCAAAATGTGCGCCAATTTAGATTGATTCTTTTTTCATTCGAACAAGTGTATATGTTCGAAGTTGATCCCATTTTAATTTCACGAAGAAATTCCACCCCTAAAGTGAAATCGGGGATGAAATACTCAAACTTAGTCATATTTGAAAGCTTGTTTAATCGAGTTCTTGTTCTATGTTTGAAGAAAATCTGTTCAGCCATTTCGAAACTAGGTACAGGTCTTTCCAAATGTCGGGGGTTTTAAGCGGTTAGGTTATTAAATGGAAGCTAAATGAGTGTTAAAAATGTATGAATTGCTTATCGACAGAGTAGTAAATATCCCTGTATTAGAATAAATAAGTGCTCTTCAAACGTTTAATAATTTGAATTCAGTGCAAAATGATCGTGACTTCGTGACGTTTCCAACACAAAGAGCAAAATTCCCCCATACGTTAGTTTTGTGTGTAAATACGAATAGGTGGTGCGATGGCTTGTTTGCTGTCGGTGAAAAGGACCGTGGAATGTACTCTTTGTTAGTAAAGTGATCAATATACATTCGTCGTATGCGTGTAGTGTCCATCTACGGTTGGCCTGAGACCGACCTTCCGAGTTTTTCGTCCCTGCCGGCTCGGTCCCAGTCGTATATCTTGATGACAGCGGTGGTGGCGCTGCTTCGTAGCATCGACTGTCACAACCCACCACATTACACATAATACACATATACATATAAGCTATATAGCCCCATTTAGTGTTATGTTATATACACACTATTAACATTATTTAGGCTTGCTATACAAATTGTTGAGTAAGCTAAGTGTTGGTTTATTAGTATATTTTTTCACACATCGACGTCTAAGTACGAGTAAATTGTAAGTATAATTAAATAGAAATACTGATAGCATTAGAAATTGTAGAATACATACTAACTATTTTACAGAGTCGACTGTCCCTATTAAGTTTTAAAAAAACACAACAAATCATGAAAGTGACACACCCAAAAATATAAAACTTCAAGAGGTCACCCAGAAGATTCTTATTATCGAAGCGATTATTCTACACTAAAAATTATAAACGTTTAAGGAAAGATTATTAAGTACTAAAAAATCCATTGTATTATCATTTTATCATAAAAGAACAATAAGATAATAAGAATCAAGGTGATTTTTTGAACAAAAACGCTATAATGAGATGTCGGTAATATGGCAAAGCACTATTAGCGTCTGAGACGGACCTGCCGAGATAATCATCGTTCTGAATGCCCATCCCTGGGTCCCAGTCCCACAGCTCGCACTGCAGCACTTGGCTCTTCCGTGAACTTATTATCGCCTTGGGACAAACATCGCAACATGGAAACATTAATTTTAATTTATAACCAACCGCCCAAACCTACAAATCTCGCAAACATAAAAAATGGCGCCTAGTGGACGATAAACCTAACTTAATATAATAAGGGCAACGACAATCAAGTGTTGGTATTGGTTCATATTGTTTATAATAATATAATAAACAAACATTTTCTCAGTAAATATTCTCCCAACTTCATTGTTGTTGCTGCACTTTTAGAAAATATTGACAGTGCTTTTAGAATATCATTATAGAAGAAGAAAGACAGAATTGTAATAATAAAGAATAAAAGGGGAAGAAGAGTTGTCTATGGAATACTTACCATCACCGTCAGTCACCTCTTTAGTGCTTATTAACTAAAGGCTATGAAAGAAGTTTACTAATTTAAGATTTGCGATAAAGCATTATCGAAACTAATGACATATTTATGTTTCAAGAATGCAAAATAGACATGTCAAGTAACGTGTAATTATGAAACTACATAAATATCTCATTATTTTCATCATATTTTGTTTGTTAAATGTTACAATAAGCTAAGCTTAGCTATGAGCCTTCGAGTCGACAGTGAGTGGCATCATGTTTTTACAGTGCATAACTGGAGGTTTCACGGTGTGACTATAAGGCTCGTTGTGAATACATCGAAGGCGGTGCTACAGCTACAAGTAGTGTGCGCAAAGCGTTGAGTAAGTCTGATCCGCAGCTGCCCCTCACCCGTCCCGTCCCCCCCTGCCCCACCTCATGTACAAACACCGTACCCACGTCCGAGGTGCTCCCACTTACTTGCCAAGCTTGTCATCGTCGTTGCCTTCGTCCTTGTCGAACACCTCTATATCCAAGGTCTGACCGAGGGAGTACATTATACGCGCCTTTTGTACCAAACGGGCGTGGTCCGACGTAAACATAAGTGAGGAAAACAAAATCTTATTCACATCTACTTATTTACTATTCTTTAATAGTTTACTTTATGTACAAAATAACCCAAAAACCGAATTAGAATATTATACCAAAACAAAAACCATTAAAGAATGCATGTTAATCACAAACATTAAATTTTGAATTTTGAAGAAATTATCATTTAGATAGAAGAATTATGTAGAAGGAGTCGATAGGTAACATTGGATATAAGAGTAGATTATAGAACACAATTAATTCCCATATTATTAATAATTCACTAGAAAATTATACAGGTACGCTAACGGCTAATACTATACGAGTTTGTATGAAATATGCTTACCATTCTACACAACGAGAAAAAAATAATAATACTGAAGCGCAAAACTGTTTTACGTAAATGCGAAATAATAAAAATTTACAGAATATTGTAAACATAATTCATGTAAAGCGTAAAACTGTTTGAATGCTCATGCTCATTCCTGATACAATGATCCATACAATATGTACTGATTGATATGTAACATATTGATTTATGTCGAACAGTCGCGTGAAACCGGACGCTTTAATTTGAACACCATGTATATTATTTATAATTTATAAATAATATATATTATTTATAATTATCTACATGAAACGTGGTTTTAGACACATTAGACACCAGACCAAGCGGAGAACTGTAGGCAACATTTTGCTATTGATAATGTTTCGGCCCTATGTAATTTGTAGGTATAGAATAGAGAATAGCAGATAATTTCACGACTACACGATGACCTCCACTACAGTAAAATACGCTAGCATGTGTAGTCGACTACAGTATTACAGTCATGTATAATGTTTCCAACCTATCGAAATTGAATAAGGCTGAAATATAAATTTAGTCGTCAGTAGAAAAGTGCTAGAGCGCCCTTGTTCAGCTTGGTCTGCGCTTATTTGTTAGTAAAAACACTGATTTTGTTATTAACAATTTCTTCAGCAAGTAACGTACGGCTCGTAATGACAATAGTTTAAGCTATTTTGGAAATTGCGCGTGATGATTTATGCAGAAGAGCTATGCGTAACGTATGGCGCGTGGCGCATTCACAATGGGCTAAGACCGATGCAATAACTCATAGGGTCAACATTATGCTTAATTTTGAAATATCAGAAATGAGCTAATAATTCAAACACTTACCACGATTCAGAGACCAAATACATAAAGTAACGTCTATGTAAGTGAAAATATAAATACAGTAGGGCCTCGATAATCCGTACCCAGGCTAATCCGAACATCGCTGTAATCCGAACTGCTGACCCTGTCCCCTTCCACCCCCGCCGTAACACCTGAGCTTTGATTTGTTTGTGGTTTGTCATTAGTCTTTGCAAAATTACAGTGTGCGTTGCGTGCCACGTGTTATTTGAGGTTATAAATATGGTTCCTACACCTAAACGTAAACATAAAACTTTGACGATTGCTGAAAAGTGTGCTAAATAAACTTATGTTTTATTTCTAACATACTATAATCCGAACGCTAGTTTGGATTATCGATGTTTTATTTCTAACATACTATAATCCGAACGCTCCCTTAGTCCGAACAGGGGTTGTTTTTTTGAAGTTCGGATTATCGAGGCCCTACTGTAGTAATTTTAGGTGCTCACTAAGCAAACAGTTATATTATTTAAAAATATATAAAACGCTTAAGTTACGTCAAAGACTTTATTGTAGTATACAGCAGAAAACTACAATAAAGCCCATGAAATAATGTTCAGAAGAAGGACTTCTCATTTGACCGAGGTAACATAAGCAAGATAAAAAAAGTTTAAGTAAAACAGATAAAAATATCTAAGTGCCCTCAACCAGTGCTAGAGAGAAGTGAGTAGATAGTAGTAATATAAAGTATTAGTTGAGCGAGTGGCGGCGAGTGTTGACTCACCTCGCACCAGTAGTCCCAGCGCGGATTGACGTTGTTGTCGATATGCTTCGTCTTCCATTGCTGCGCGCCCACCGTTATAATTGCGTACGGATCCGACTTACCCTTACCTGATAAATAGAACAAAACAATACCGACTTAAAAATAAACTCAAAAGCTAAAAAATAAAACTCAACAATTTTTTGTAAGTGGTAAATAAATATATTAGGCTTACATATTATATCAAATGTATTCACGACTCAAAATTGTTTAGTTTATTTATAGCATGTTAGTTTTTGAATCAGTTTTATTTTTTCTTAAAAAGTTTTTATTTTACTATTTTTAACAATTTTATTACTATTACTATTTATTATTATTATATTACTTTATTATGTACTTATTTATCGTGGTTACATAAAAATTTCACATAGCCTGCCTACTCCATATAAACCTACTATGCCTTATGCTTTATGCAGCTGGCGCTTACTGCAAAATCCAAGACATAAAGCTGTGTACACTTACAGTTACAACTCTTGAGGACTACTGTTCTGTGCGTCCTGCGACAAGTCTAAATTTTTTTTTTATCCGGGCACGGCAAAGTGACTGCACTTCACCTGATGGGAAGCGTAGTGAAATCCAAGAAACCAGCGACCACCGACAAACAATGAGTTTTTCGGTGGTCACTAGTCATGCCGGCCTGTATAAGTGCTTCTTCCACCTTCGGAGATAGAAGAAGCAAATCGAGGGGCCTGTGACAGGACAGGCGGATGACCGATCCAGGCACAGTAATACAAGGATGTAACCCTATACCCGTACCAATCAACCATCAAGTCGTGTTAAGGCTAGCTAGCCATATTCGCTCTTCGGAACTACATGGTTCGTCGTCGACGGTTACGACGCGGAGGCCATCATCATCACACCTTATGGCAAATGCACTACATTCCAGTAATTATAAAGATTCGTTGAAAGAATAAGATTTACAAAAACAAAAATAATATTGTTATATACTAGTGGTTCTTTTAAAGCTACGGAACACTTAACTAATCTCTTTCATTCTATGGAAGTCTACATTAAATGAGCAATCATATCAGAAGCATTTAATCTGGTTAGGAGCTCATCTTCAATGAGGTCGGATATTTTATGAATACATAGATCCTTTACGCAATTCAATGACAAATGTAATCCTAGTAAGTTTTCCACCGAATCCTTGGGTTCCGCGGAACCTACTTTGCAAGTCGCTATGTTATAATATTGTTTACATACCTAACATTGACACGTCTTTCTTCATGAGATTCTGGGCTTGGACTAAATGGATTCGGAGTACGCCCTGCGAACATAACAATAAAAGGCCCATTACAAAATGTAATCCTGAAATTAGTTTATATCCAATTATTTTTTTATTTGGTTGAATGACGAGACGAGCAAGGCGCCCGCCTGATGGCAAGTGCTATGCCTGCCCATAAACAGGAGCAACACCACACAGAACTTTGAATGACAAAGCACTGCATGGCACTGAACTGCGCTCGTCACCCTGAGACATGAGATCTTAATTCTCATAACGCCCAGTAATTTCACTGGCTTCAGTGTCCTTCAAACCGAAACACAACAGCGCTTACACACTATTGCTTGGCGGCAGAAATAGACAAAGCGGTGGGTGGTACCAACCCAGACGGCCTCTCGCATACGACGGACCTACCACCTTGTAAATTGTATGCATTTTTATTTTATGAAAAATTAAATTGTTACGAATTAACTAGAAAAAAATATTGAATGTCCAACCTCAGGCTCGGGCATACGTAGATCGACAGTGGGAATCTCGTCGCTCAACTTGATGGGCAACTTGTTGGGCAACACCATCATTCTAGCAACTTGCTCCACGATGCAACGACGCAGGATGTCACTGAAATTACGCTCATAGTAATAAATATTCAGTTATTCTAGTTAGCATATAAAATAAATACACTCAATGTTCACACTCCTAAGAGTGTCCTGGCCGCATACTAATTAAGCCTGTATCAAGTGATCTCCACTGAAAATGAACACCCGTGACCAACGATACTATGAGAATCGTGAATGCGTTGCCGACCTTAAAGAAAAGGGACTTGAAATTCCGGGAATCTCATAGATAAAGTAGTAGGAAATACGGTTTCTATTTAGATTCTTGACCTAGATAAAAAAAGTAATAGGTATACCTAAATCCGGGCATGTCTAGAATATCAGCAGCACCAACTAAATTGAAGCTATATAGTGGGTAAAAAATCTAATAAGTATACCTAAATCCAGGCATGTCTAGGATGTCAGCAGCACCAACTAAGTTGAAGTCGATGGAGGGGTTGTTGAGGAAGAATACTTGTAGTCCGCCAACCAGTGGCATCTTGGTGATCAGCGGCTTCATCACCACGCGCACCATGCCATGGATCTGTGGGATGAACGACAATCAACCATATTAATGTGATAACATGATTACGGTATGCATCGAAAGTGCAAAAATACCTATTTATATTATTATCGATAATTTCAAAATGTATCGACATCAATTACGATATATTGAGAAAAAATATCGATATATTGATATATCTGCTTCACATTTGGACGATTTTATGGCTACCTAACATAAAAATATTATTTATGTGCTTTTTATAAATAAATACCTATATAACGAAATAAAATAAATCACCATATCTAAAAATAAAATAAATAATATAAATAATCGAAATAAAATAAATAATCATATCGACTTTTTAGGTATTTATCCATTTCATATTACATAGGAGTAACAAATGTAGCCAATTACTAAGGTAACCAAATCAACGGGTAATTTTTAGATTGTACTGAGTTCATCAATCATCATTTCGGCCTCCGACGAGTAGTCTGAAGCGAGAGGCCGCGGGTTCGATCCCCGCACCGAGACAAATGTTTGTGTGATCCACAAATATCTGTTTCGGGTCTGGGTGTTGTGAGACCGAAAGTCTCTCGTAGTTCCTGATACCCACGACACAATACTCTTATTTTACTGTGGGGTCAGGACTGTGTATGTGACTGTAGGGTGTTTTTTTTTTAGAACTTATAAATTATGTGGATGTAATATGAAAGACAACACGTTTAATGGCATACATAGGGTTATAATTATTTACCTGCAGATCTTTGATGCCTCCTCGGATGCGTTGAAGGACGAAAGAGATGTCGCAATCGCCCGCATAACTGTAATGTTTTATTTTAACTATAAATAAACCCTTAAATTGAATAAATAAGTAAACATTACACTAATTATTAGCATAAACTTTTATCTAATCATGCCTCTATTACTATATATATATGTGATGGTTGATAATATAGGTTCCTACTCTACATTTAACCTACTTTGAAATCATGTTATTCATCAAAGGGGTAAATATTGCAAAATCAATATAGGGTTGTTGGTGGCCACTGGTTTTTTTTGGGACTGCACTGCATTTACCATCAGGTATAGAGCAGTCACTTTGGCATGTCCGGATATAAAAAAAATCTAGGATATTAGTAGTTCGCCTTTACATATTATTTAAACATACCTATATTTTTATATAATCATATTATTTTCCGCGTGAACCACGGGACACGCAGGGAGCAGGAAACATCGATAATCGTATTTGATGACCGCAAAGGTAAATTCCCCTTCCCAATCAATCGATTAATTATCCATTTCCTCTAAAGTCTGCAACGCGTCTATGATTCTTCTGATAATATGGGCGTTTATGGGCGGTGGTAATCACTTACTATTAGGTGCCACATCCCACATTTGCCGGCCTATGCTATAAAAAATCTTTTCCCTCGCTTATAAGTATAATCATTATTTTAAGATGTCAGTTGTGGACCCTAGTTTCATCTTTGTGATTTAATATATTTAGGTAGCAAAACTCACAAGAGATCAATGTCCATGATGATTTCATTCCTCGACAGATTCTTATCGTATACTTTGACGCCGCCGACGCGAGGCGCCTACGGACAATAAAACTGTTTAACATCGCTACATTACATTTACAAACAGCTTAACGAGCGACGCCATCCCACCACCCATTAAATATTATTAATTGTTTCACCGTAAACATTAATGTTTGACAACGATAAACATTACTAACTGTTAAGCCTTAAGTGCATTAGTAAATTTTACTTACAGACTTATGTATGACGTGCGTAAGTGGCTTACAAATACGTCTACGCCTGGACGAAATTCTAGTCTGACATAAAATATTGGGATCTACTTACACAATTGAATGTCATTTACATTAAGCAACTTACAATGCTGTTTATATTAGTAATTTCTTCGTTGAGGCCTTACAATGGATTATTTAAATTGCAAGACTAGAGACCATGCCAACCACTTTGGGGACTCTTTGAAATTAGGATTGACAGTGGCAAGCATTTTACTGAGACCGTAGAGTGATACACGGAGAGTCTTTGGTTGTGCTAAATTGTCTTTGCGACGACCTTAATCAAATAGAAAGATGGAGTTGGAAATATAAATTTTCCATGACGCAAGATTATCGAAAGTTAACAGTATTTATTTTATTGAACACTAGCTTTTGCTCGCGGCTCCGTCCACGTAATCTGCTTTTTCCGGGATAAAAAGTAGCCTATCACCCAAGTCAGCTCATACCCTGTATGTACATATACCGAATTTCATCAACATCCGTTCAGTAGTTTCAGCGTGATTAACGGACAAACATCCAAACATCTAAACAAACAAACTTTCACATTTATAATATTAGTAGGAGTAGGATAAGTCTGAGTTCCATTAAAAACCAGTTCTTTTCTCAACTTTAAACTGAGTTCAATATTAGTAGTTATTAACAGTAGACACAAATATTTCAATGTATATATTGATAGAGCGTCAGGTAAGTAGGTATTCAATATTACATACAATGGTTCCGAGGATCATGCGTTCGAACTTAAATCCATTGAGTTTGAAGTTGGCGAGACTCTCAGCGACTGCCGGCTCGATGGATTCCTTCAGAAGATTCTTCGCAAAGTGGTTCACGTTTGGCCACACTTGTAGAAGTATCTGCGTAAATTCAACTCAATTTATTATGCATCCGCGGAATAGAATAATAGTGCTAGTGTGCGAGTTAATAAATGTTTAGCCTTGAATGTATCAGTGGGTGGAAATTGGCTTTTTTTTACTTCACTAATTTGTGTGGGTTGAATCAAATTTCATTATGTTGGCACTCACCCTGTTCAACCATTCTGCGCGTTCCACATCCGGGAAGAAGACCTGTTACGAAAAAATAAAAAAATAAATTGTTTAGCACGTCGTGTTCGTTGACTGTAAAGTCAATGTTCCATTAGTTACAGTAAGTAACAAAAAAACAAGAATCGCAGAATTGAACGAATTTGTATGTGCATTATAAAATAGAAACTTATTGCATATGCAATCATATGTATATCATTAGAAATACATCTATCTATATTTATCCGTCAAACAATGAGTTTATCGGTGGTCATCAGAATCATGCTGGCCGGTATAAATGCTCCTTCAAAATCAGAAGGGGGAAGGAGCAAAGCGAGTGGCCTACGATAGGATTACTTGCAATAGGATAAGCGGATTACCAATGCAGATACAGGGATACAGGGAGTATCTCTATACCCGCCCCAACCAACCCACAAGTCATGTCGTAAACCCCTCGGGAGAACCGGGTATATACTGGCTGATCCTGGAAAGCGATCCGCACAATGTGTGTGGATCACTATGGCAGGTTTTAACACCAAGTGTACAGTGGTTGCTATCCGAGCGGAGATGAATATCCTATTATAAATTACATTTATCTGATCAGCAACAACTTATACCTAGGCAGTGACATGTTATCAAAAAGAATTTGACGACTCCTACACGAATTATGTTGAGTAAGGTGTGGCATATGTGATCTCACCCAAGCCGGCAGGTCATTAAGTCTCGCGAGCACTACATCTTTCTCGGAGGAGAGTGCAGCGACCTTGGCCAGGTTGCGGCGGTACTCGTTCTCCTTGCGCCACTGGTCTCGCAGCACGGACAGTATAACGGGCCCGATGAGCCACGCCACGCTCCATTGCATGTACCCCACCAGATACACAACTCCGACTATCGACACCTGGAAGAACCGATCAGACGTGCAAAACATTCGATAATATGGCACTAAAACGACAAAGTCTGCATACTGCTTGTACATATTTATAAAAACGACCCATAAATAGGGCACTAGGTTAGGTGAAACACGGGCTAAAAGCGGCAAACTCCGCAGTATGAAATCGTTGACCTATAGTTGGAACCTAAATGTTAATATGTATATCAATCGTTGCGTAACAAAAATTACTAAATTGATTACAAGATATTGATAAAAATAATCTTAGAACACTACAGTGATAGGGATATACTGACACATCAATAACACAGTTCTAAGGTGTAACAAGTCTGGCGAAAAAAATAAATAAAATATATTTTAAAAGTTCGCGATCTATTGTTATTGACTCAAAATAAGTCTTAAAAAAAAACACTAAACCTGGTGATTTTCCTACATTAAATGAAGATGTAAAAGGTATGTAATTAATATTTTTTTTAACTAACGAACCCAATATGTTGTCTATTAAAAGGTTCACTCCTCTTTTGAAAGGTTGGAGATGACCTCGAATTTTAATGAAAGATTTCTTCCGAGATAATATTTATGGCCTTAATCTTGTACTAACGAGGTTCACTCGAATTTTGTTTGAAGGCGAGTCGACATCTTTAGGGGGCGGGTAATTTGTTTTAACATGATGCTAGCGGCTCGGCGCGGCTCAGCGCGGCGCGGCGCACCCCATCTCACCCTGTTTAAATCTATATCTACAACCTAATTATTGTATGGAGCGAGTCAAAAATATGGCAGCCTGCAGCGGCTACTTCGTTTGCCATATGGCTTGGGCGGGTCTTGTATATTATGTAATACAAATACAGAATATAAATTTCAAAATAACTTTTTTTTATCCTGGCTCGGCAAAGTGACTACGCTACACCTGATGATAAGTGTAGCGCAATCCAAGAATAGTGTCGACCAACGATAAACAATGTGTCCATCGTAGGTCGGCAAGATCATGCCGGCCTGCCAAAGGGCCAAGGGGGGAGGGTAAGGAAAAGGGATGGGGAAAAGGGTTAGGATCAGGGGGCACTGAGTATTCAAGTAAAAAGTGATGGCCTATTTATTCTTTGCACTTTAAAGATTTTCTTACAGCATTCTTGACCGAGACTATTTAACGACACTTCCGTCCGACGGACGTTGTGACTGAAGAAAATATCAATTTGATTAGGCATGTCGATTATGGATGTAAATTTATGACATGACTGCGAAACACTAAATTATTCTCGCTCTTTACAATTAGGTACGTATTCTAGAAAATAAAATATTTTGATCAATTAATATAAGATTTTATTTGTCTACACTACATTCTAGTACAGTCTAGTATGAATCCGGCCGGCTCGACTGACTATCCCACAGAAAACCGTCGTGAAGTAGCAGCAGCTGTTGCGTTTCGTACAATGTGTGAAATATTCAGAGGCCCAAATCCCATTTCCTTCCCGATCCCTTAATCATCCCTTGCCTATAAAGTCGGCAACGCGTCCTTGATCCTTTGTGTATTGTGGATGTTCATGGGCGGTGGAGATACTTACCATCAGGAGATTCACTAGCTTCTTTGCCGACGCCTACTTTAAAAACAAACCATTTGTTCAACTCCTATGCATAAACAATTACCTACCCAATTTCTAAGATAGTATAAAGATGCAACGGTTGAACACAAGCGAGTAATGTAAACAATATCTGTCACATTATCGCAAAGTAAACTAAATTTAGTCTAATGACAGTAATTGTATACATTTGTAAAGTACATGTTTCCTGCCCCGCAACCCCGCGCCGCCCCCGGGGATATATGAAGGACGTATGATATCATTGTTGACATTTGTGCACCGATGATGTAGATTCTTTCACAAAAAAATAGTATAATAAAAAAAATTCAACAAATAATAAAAAATTGAGTCATTGGTATCAATGATTCATCCATAGATAATACACTATATCTCAAGAGATTCATCATAGATGCCGGTACCGGCCCCAGACCAGAATCCTGCTCACCACATCCCAGAATTTTTAGATACGCTTATTTTAACCGACTTAAAAAAGGAAGAGGTTTCAAATTTAATGTTTGTTCATTGATTTCTCCGCCAGACGTGGAGCGATATTGACGACAAATAACTTCTTACTTATTTATAAGATAGCAAAGTAAAGTCTATTTGGATTTCGTACAAATTTTAGTAATCGGGAGCATTAATTTTAAATCTGACCGACTCCAGAAGAAATTTATTCCTACGGCCTTGAATAAACATGATGTCAGCCGATAGGTATGAGTATGACGCAGTCGCCGTGCTCGGCAAGGTCCGACGGCATTGAGGAACTGATTAGTATTTTACAAAGGCTTATTAACAGTTACTGATTAATGAATCTGCAATTGCAGATGCAAAAGTAGGTGTTAAATAACCACGATTTATCTAATATTATAAATTTTGTTGTGAAAGTGTGCTTTTTTATTTGACTTTCACGCGGCAACGGAGCAACGGATTGATTAACATAGAATTTATTATGTGGCATTAAAGTTGATTCATGAGTTTTGCATAAGTATATTAAGGGTTGGTGAGCGACATAGGGTACATTTTATCCCGGACATATGACGGGACTTCCAATCCGTCTACTTATATATTATTATGTAAGTTACTATATAATATAGTTTGCTGCTGAAAAACCTCAAATGAAATGTTCGAATCACTTTTTAAACGACATTAAAATGCCTCATTGACTAAATCGTAAAAATGGTGATCGTTTGGTTCCAAGAAAATTCTGCTGACTTCATCGTTGTATTAAAATATATGTATGTGAATATAGATTTACTTCGGAATTTCTGTCGAAGTATAAATTGTGTAATAGCACTCAAATTATCGATAGAAGATCTAATAACATTACTGCAATTGTATAATCTTCGAATTAGGTAATATTAAGTAGCGCGACTTGTTGATTCACATAACTCATAAACTTGTAATGAAAAAACATTGTAATGAATTTTGTTTTTACTATTGTGATGAATTTAATATAATTATTATTAATGGACTAGATGACCCGCTGAACTTCGTATCACCTACATATATTTGTGTAAAATATAGTCAAAACTTAATACAAATGTTTCATTTACATTAAATGCAATTTAGTGAGGTACTGCACCATTGTACGTGGGGTAGCCCGTCGCACATTTAATTGACTTCGACGACCTAAGTCAGGTCGTCTTCCACCTCCCCCCGGTGGGACAGTCCTGTCCCTGTCCCTGTCCTGTCCCTGTACTTGTCCTGTCCCTGTACTTGTCCTGTCCTGTCCTGTCCCTGTCCTGTACCTGTTCTGTCCCTGTCCTGTACCTGTTCTGTCCCTGTCCTGCCCCTGTCCTGTCCCTGTCCTGTCCTGTCCTATCCTGTCCCTGTCCTGTCCTGTCCTATCCTGTCCTGTCCTGTTCTGTCCTGTCCTGTCCCTTTCCTGTCCCTCTCCTGTCCTCTCCCTGTCCTATCCTGTCCTGTCCTGTCCCTTTCCTGTCCTGTCCTGTCCCTGTCCCTGTCATGTCCTGTCCCTGAGCCCTCCCTGTCCTGTCCCTGTCCTGTCCCTGTCCTGTCCTGTCCCTGTACTTGTCCTGTCCTGTCCCTGTCCCTGTCCTGTTCTGTCCCTGTCCTGTCCTGTCCCTGTCCTATCCTGTCCTTCCTGCCCTCTCCTGTCCCTGTCCTGTCCCTGACCTGTCCCTGACCTGTCCCTGTCCTGTCCCTGCCTTGTCCTGTCCTGTCCCTGTCCTGTCCCTGTCCTGTCCCTGTCCTGTCCTGTCCCTGTCCTGTCCTGTCCCTGTCCCTGTCCTGTCCCTGTCCTGTCCCTGTCCTGTCCCTGTCCTGTCCCTGTCCTGTCCCTGTCCTGTCCCTGTCCTGTCCCTGTCCTGTCCCTGTCCTGTCCCTGTCCTGTCCCTGTCCTGTCCTGTCCCTGTCCTGTCCCTGTCCTGTCCCTGTCCTGTCCCTGTCCTGTCCCTGTCCTGTCCCTGTCCTGTCCCTGTCCTGTCCCTGTCCTGTCCCTGTCCTGTCCCTGTCCTGTCCCTGTCCTGTCCCTGTCCTGTCCCTGTCCTGTCCCTGTCCTGTCCCTGTCCTGTCCCTGTCCTGTCCCTGTCCTGTCCCTGTCCTGTCCCTGTCCTGTCCCTGTCCTGTCCCTGTCCTGTCCCTGTCCTGTCCCTGTCCTGTCCCTGTCCTGTCCCTGTCCTGTCCCTGTCCTGTCCCTGTCCTGTCCCTGTCCTGTCCCTGTCCTGTCCCTGTCCTGTCCCTGTCCTGTCCCTGTCCTGTCCCTGTCCTGTCCCTGTCCTGTCCTGTCCCTGTCCTGTCCCTGTCCTGTCCTGTCCCTGTCCTGCCCTGTCCCTGTCCTGTCCTGGCCTGTCCCTGTCCTGGCCTGTCCCTGTCCTGGCCTGTCCCTGTCCTGGCCTGTCCCTGTCCTGGCCTGTCCCTGTCCCTGTCCTGTCTATTATAGCGTGGCGACCCGTCATCACGGCAAGCTTCGCAACGCCAACAATCCGGTTTATACCTGCGCTTATAGATGTTTCACATCAAAAAGACATCAAGCGTTTCATACCCAGGAACAGTTTGTATTGGAAAACTAAGTTGTCGTTTTTAGTGTTTTCCTTTACTTTTTATTTATGTTACTCATTTTTTCTCACCGGGTAAACCTTCCCTGAACTTCCACAAATATTTCAAGATCAGAATTAACCAAATCGGTACAGCCAGTCTCGAGTTTTGGCGAGACACACGCACAGCGATTCATTTTTATATATATAGATAACTCTGAAATAAAATGATAAATAAAATAAAGTAAAGAAATCGTTATTGATTGAATTTATAAAACACTATAATTATTTTTTTTTATCCTGGTACGTTACTTACTACACTGGACCTGATTTTAAGTACAGTGCAGTTTTATAACATTAAGCACACTGAGCCGAAATCGCGGATTGATTTATTAATAAGGTTTCTTTAAAAAAATATTCATGAAATTTGAGTATCATAAAGATGATAGTTAGAGTAGAACCTCTATAAGTCGAACATCAAGGGAGACGCCAAAAAATTCGAGTTATAAAGTTTTCGACTTATGGCGGTTATCGACTTAGGCGGATTTTGATTCGACTTGTAGGTAGGTTAAGATTCATTCTTACTAATTTTGAGTTACGAGATTTAATTTTTCGAGTTATAGAGGGAAAATATGTACCAAAATGGCTTGCAGGGACTGACTGATTATTTAGACTATACTATATACTATACTAATAGAGGGTTAAAATTTCAAGTAATGTAGGTTTTGTAGTTGAAGGGAAGGGAACAAAGCATTTTTTCGCGAATTTTGGAGGTTTTCGACTTATCGAGGTTCGACTTAAAGACCGTATTTAAATATCGTTAAAAATAACACCTTACTACTATATATTCAAAGGATGTCTACTTGAAGGTCAGACCTGACTCACTCGCGCCCGTTTTGTTTGAACAATACACTCATATCATTTGGGTATCATACTCATGATGCTCAACAAGTGCCACTCATTTCCGAAATGGCATATTTTAAAACAAGTTTGAGATAACATTCAATAAACTTGAAACACATGAATTTTGCACTTAAATAATAATACATAAAATATATTTTGTATAAGAAAATAATAATATAGTAATAATTGCCTCAATGGTTTGGCAGCAGCATATTTAAGCAGAGAAGCTGTGAGGTCCTAGGTTCAAATACCAGGTTGAACAATGATAATGTATTTCAAGTTTTCAATTCCAAAATCAGACCTTTATTTATTTATTTACTGGAATAATTTATACCTCTGGCTTATCATTATGCACTTAATCCATAGTTAAAATCCACAGTCTTATTTCTTGACATAGAAATGTAAGTTATCTTTTGCAGTATATAACAATTTATGAATAATAAATGTCATTAATGAGTTGCCCAGTATTGGACCTTGTACTTAATATGGCGGTAGGCTTGCCATCTATATCATTGGACAGAAAAAAGCTTGGCCAATAGTTGGTGCACAAGTTGCACCACTGCCAAAACTTTCTCTTCTTTGTAAGAGCTTATGATTACGTAAATAATGTAATAAGTATTGAGAAACTTACCTTTTTAAAGAATCTGTATATCATAGAGAGTACACTAACACCCTCATCACTACTTGGTGGCAGAGCTGTCTTGCTTGCAGACACCATACTGTTGTTTTCACTGGCCTATGGAATTTTGTAAAGCTACATTTTACTTTTATGTACCAGATGTAAAATTCTACAATAGTATTTAATTTACCAGTCATAAATATAATTCACTTAATGAAAAACAGCCTCTACAAATATCTACTTTTTTTTGTTACTGGATTATAATGCAAGATATATTTGTCTATAAATAGGTTTCATATTTAAGCTGTAGCCTTATATCATTATACTAATGTGTATAAACTAATGTGATGCTAGTGGACTGAATAAAATGAAATAAATTTCAACAGAAATACACTTGGCAAAATTGGGGTGTGGTTACCATATATACCATTACCCCTATCTATCTCTTCAGGGATTACAGGTGTGAGTGTGTATGTATGTCTGTATATTAATTTGATAATAATAAAAACTAAAATAATTATGTAATTAAGTTCTCTAAATTAGTGAGAAATAAAATACACTAAGCTAAATAAAAGTTGTAGCAGGATATGGTATTAAATTTATAGTACATATTTAAACAAATAAATATATAAACAAAAATAATAGTGTTAATGATAATGATGCATGGTAAAATTAAATTTTATATTGGCTAAGCACCTATTTCACTACCCCTGAGTTAATGCTACTTTCAATAACAGCAGTCCTAAATGTAATCATAAAATAAAAGTCCTAAATATACTATATATTAGTATATACTGGGTGTAAGTGAAGCTTCTGAGGTGAAGTATTTAGAATTATAATTTAGAATTATGTTACTATTAATAATGTATTCATTAATTGTGGATATGTATATAAGAGCAGTTAATTACATGACTACATTGACATTTTTTTAATAACCACATCATGGAATATTTTTTAAACGAGAATAAGGAAAATGAGAAGTCATTGTAAATCAGCTTTTATTTAACAGATAAGGTAAAAAAATTAAATATTAAATAATTTAGTTTGAAACAAAGTAGGTAAATTCAGTGATGGCCTTGATTAATAAATTATGTGATGTTATAGTTCCATATAAAGATCCTTAATAAAAGTTTATATTGATTGCATAAATATGTAGGTGGTATGAAGACAATTTATTACTATTTTAGATGATTGCAAACCACCAGTCATTAAAATAATACTGGCATATTCACATTTATGAAAGTACCTAATTTGTGTTTCACTAAAAACGAAGAAGCTATTAATCTTATGTTTGTGTGAAAGACATCATATGGATAATACTGTTAATACTGTTAATGTTCTAAGAAAATAGGATCCCGTATCCCAACACATGTTACTATGCGTCAGCTTTATTTATAGAACTTTTAGAGGATCCATATTTTGTGAAAAAAGTTATTGTCAATAAATGAAATAAAAATAAGGGAGGACGTACCATACTGTAAGTTTCTGCGAAGTAGTGCGGTGGACAAACGGACAAAATCTAAACACAACATATACGTAACCAACCGAATACAAAAAACTTCCTTACGATTGTTTATTGCGCCGGTTTGTTGATGCCTTTATTAATATCTATTCATGAATGTGTTTGTCACAGTGATCTTATTTACATTTTATATTAGGATTTTTAAAAATATATATTTATTAACTTATCTACAGAATCTACATAACAATATTAGTGAACTAATTCAGAGTTCAGAGACAAATAAACTAGAGTGAACTGTGAAACAACTCACAAAATGTCATGATGTCATGCAGCGATGAGTGACATTTACACAGACTATACTACTATAAAAGTTACATGTGCCGGTTAGTGTGACCAACCGAAAACAAATTAGAAACCTGGCTGAATTTATCTGGAAAATTGTTATTGACACTCTTTAAAACCAGTGAAGGAGAATCAAAAGTGTTCAAAATTAGGGATGTTACGGATTTTGAATGGTAGAGCCACGTTGTAGATCGTTTGGCTACAGCACGAATGGGCCGGCTCAACCGGGTCGTTGCCACTGTCACAGAAAACCGACGTAAAGTACCGGCGTGCTGCGTTTCGTACGATGAGTGAGATATTCGGAGGCCTTAATCCCCTTCCCAATCCCTCAATTATCGTTTCCCTTTAAAGCCGACAACGCGCCTATGATTCACTATGATTCTTCTAGTATAGTGGGCGTTCATGGGCGGCGGTGGAGATCACTTACTATTAGGTGAACCACTTGCTCGTTTGACGGTCATTAATTTATTTTATGAGTTTTAATCAACATTTCAAAATTCTATTTCTAGTGAAGCCTCCGAATCACTGTTATCGTCACTTACATTTAAGATTTACCGCTCTATTTCAGTTCAGCTCGGCTCAGAAGGCTCAAGAAGCAAGAAGTCTGAAGAAGGAACAACAAGCAAGACGCCGAAAGACAAGTTCTTGTTTCATAAAATTCGACAATAAATCCTACTAACTATAGTTAGTAGGATTAGATTATTAGATTATAATCGGTAATTTTTTCCCAATCTTGTTGTGTAACACGCTCAAAGGATTGTCTTATAATTCTCTCAACTTCGGATGATATTATTGATGATATTTATTTAATTTACTTGTACAGTGTAATAACTTCAGTATACATGACATTTGGCTCGGTTAAATTGTGTACAAGTTTTTCCACTGCCCACTTGTTAAAATTTTGTCAATTCATTACATGGTGCTATTCATCCATTTTCGATTTTGTACTATAAAATAAAAGTGCATTTGACACAAAACCTTCCTGCTGATATTTTTTCTACGATGCCACTTGTTGAAGGTCCTTGCCATGACTTCTTGGGTTTATAATTTTGATGAACATAGGTCTCATAAATACTTATATTTGAAATGTAACTCCATAATTTTGTAAATTAGATTTATTTAACCTCTTGCACGTGGTGAATGCACAAGTATTTTTCGCAGAGCACCTCCCAGAGCAAAAACTATTCTAACTGACGAAAATTAATTCCATAAACTTTATAAACACACTAGATCTGGTAACTTGATTGGAAACCGACGAAAAGTACCGGGTTGCTAATGCGTTTCGTACGAGTTCCGGAGGTACCTGGAGGTCCGAATCCCTCATCTCCTCCCCTCTCCAATCTCTTAATTATCCCTTTCCTTTAAGGTTGGCAACGCGCCCGTGATTCGCGTGGTATTTTGGGCGTACATGGGCGGTGGAGATCACTTATCATCAGGTGACCTAGTTGATCGTTAGCCGGCTCATGTTATAAAAAAAAAATCAAATTCATATAAAATGTATTTACTTCAGTCACACATTTCGAAGTTTACATTCACTTAAACTTAATTTCTAGCGTCATGAACTAAGTACGTAAATAATGTGCGAGTTGCTGAACTTGGAATGATACAATTTTCGCATAAAGTACAAGCACATAGAAGCATGCAGAGTTTTCATTGAGTACAATAGTTAACAAAAGTTATGTTTAATCTGAAGATACTTCAAGTTGTATGTTAGCGACATTTACTTTATATTTCTTTCACTTTAGGTGAAAGCCTGTATAACTGGAATGTGCCTGGAGGTCAAACTGATTTAAAATGCAATTATTCTATCCAACTGGTCAATTACATCCACAGCAAATTAATTATAATCTATACAGAGGTATATAAAAATCTCAATGTTATCAACATAGTAAAATTGCGATATGTTCATTTATATTATTAAAATGTAAACCATAAAATATATTTCAAAATATTTCAGACTATATAGACTAGTCGAATAACTTCATAAAATATCAAGGCACTTGAATTCATCTATTTAATATACAATTGTTTAATTGTGTTGATTTACAACATGTATTATAGATTTAAGTAAAATTAACTTTCAATGCTTCAACAATATACAAAATTCATACTTCCTCAGGCAGAGGATGTAAATATTATTCCAAAAATTTTAGATATGACACATTATTTTAAAGCAAACAAATAAGTCTTTTAAAATACAATCAAAATGTCAATATTTCGATAAAATAAACGGCATAAAACTTCAATTTAGATGGTTTGAAAATTCTAAGTAAAGTAGCTTAAAATATAACTTTAAAGCATGCAACAAACACCAAAACTGTCTTCGAGAAAGGTCCTAAATTTGAATACTTTATTGCTGGCTTTAAATTTTACCAAGTAGAATTTGTGCAGCATATGTTTAGTTCAATTTAAATAAAGTGTTTTCTTGAACATAGTTTTAGTATTTGTTGGACTTGATTGAAGTGTTTTAACCCGCCAGATGTTTAACTCTTTCAAGTAAGGCATCACAAGTCTTCTTGGCATCGCCGAGTAACATGGCTGTGTTGGGATTGTAAAAGATGGGGTTATCCACGGCGGCATAACCGACGCCCATCGACCTCTTCATTACTACGACCTGAGAACATTATAATTATAAATTAGAGCAACACTAAACACAAAATAATTCAGTTATTTACCATGACAACAGTGATAGATAGTTTACGTCACACAATGGTTAACACAATATTCTCAAAACTATTCCTATGGTTCACGGTTTTGGACAGCCCGCTTAGCATGGGCATACGAGATATCCCACATGAGAAAATTTTCTAGATATCTAGTTTACCTTAATGGTGCACTCCCAGACATAGAAAAGTGATAGAGAAAGCACGAAAAAACGAGACGATATGTTCGCGTGGAGTGGTCAACTGTTGGCTTTAATAACATGTAGAGACAGCATGAGAAAAGGAGTAATAAAGCAACTATTTAACACAACCTATATTTATAAGGCATTTTATTTACCTGATTTGATTTCCACACTTTGAGTACTGGCATTCCTGCGATGGGTGAATTGGGATCATCCTCAGCTGCACTATTTACTGTATCGTTAGCACCTGCAAATATATAGAATCCGATATGTAATAATAATATGGATAGTAAAGCTGTTAGTTGGCGGACTTTGATTATGTTTAAAATAGTAGATACTATACATATGCATTCAATAATGATATGATTTATGCGAACAAAGGGGAAATCAGCAAGCGGGTCACCGTCCAAAGCATTCTCGTAGCGCGAGTACACCCGTAATACGGAAGGAGTGTGGACGTGTCGCCGACATAGATAACGGGATAGAACGGTTCCTTGTCTCATGGGCTTTCGACGTATCGAATCAACAAAATAACTTACCAATAACAAGTACGAGATCTGTTTCCGGGAACTCTTCATTGATTTCCTCCATTTCGAAGACATCGT
The DNA here is from genome assembly GCA_949126905.1 of Amorpha juglandis. Lineage (NCBI taxonomy): Eukaryota > Metazoa > Arthropoda > Insecta > Lepidoptera > Sphingidae > Amorpha > Amorpha juglandis. Next base: position 7,958,135 of record OX421368.1, read on the forward strand.
CGTAGGGCACACCTGCCTCCGCGAGCAACACGTTGAGCTGTCCGGGCATGCGACCTGACAAATAATAGGTAAGCATTTTGATTAGCTCATACATTTTATAGCTGACAAAAAGGTATGGGCGCAAAATAACTTGGCCGGCAGGAAGTTAGTTACGGCGGTATCTGGGCTACTGTTTTCAATGACGGAAGGCGTAGAAGACGGTATAAGTAATTGGTTCGTCAGTCCATGCTCGTTGGCTATTAGATTCAACTGCCCCACAACTGATTCTGATCTTTCTGATTTATGCCTTATTAAGTTTCATAATGCCCACAGACATCTAAAGACAACATAAATATAGTATTTTGGTGCTTACCAGCAACGGGATGTATGGCAAATCGCACTTTCTTTCCTGCGTTCTTCAGCAATTCTACTAATTCAGCTATAGGGTATTGTGCTTTTGCCACACAGAGGCCGTAACCTGTAAAAACATAATTCATGAACACACGTGGAATAATAATCGATTTCTCCTCTACCTTCCTATTTTGTCATTAAAAAGGTATATTATACATAATACAAATTTATTGAAGTATCAATACTAAATACTCATTCTGTATCATACTCAATGTTTTCGAAACCTAAAAAGTTTCGGCTCTCAAGCATCGATACTATCGAGCATAGCAATTTAAAAATACTGGATGATTTATCAAACTGGGCATAAAGGATTATAGAAAAATGGTACCGATAGACGATACTTTTAGTTCGTTAGTTAGTTTGGAAGTTTCACGTTGGAGCATTTCTGAAGTAGCCTCCTTACTTAATCGACAAATATTATCGCAAAATATATAGCTCGTTATCGATATTATCATTCGAATTTCGAACTATAGATGTAATTATATTACCTGGTGTAATAATGATGTTGGAAGCTCTGTAAATGAGATCAGCGACCGAGTCTACGTTGAGTTCAGTGTGCGTGGCGTCGGTGGGACGGGCCGTGCCGCTGCTCGTCACGCCGTACCCGCCTAGGATCACGTTAGGCAGGGATCGGTTCATCGCCTATACATTATAACTAGCGTTATAATTACAATATAAGTAATATTATACCATAAGCAGCGATAGCTCAGCGAGGAGTGGTATGGACTGTCGAGAAGAAAGTCGCAGGTTCGAAACCAGCCTGAAGAGCAGGCACCTCTGACTTTTATAAGTTACGTGTATATAATTGTTGATTATCGCTTACTTTAATGGTGAAGGAAACATCGTGAGGAAACCTGCATACCTTAGAACTCGATAATACGACTGCTATGAGACATTACAGTCAAGCCCGCGCCGAGATGAATCATAAGACGAGTCTTTATCTACTTCCTTTGAGTCCGTAACCTATTTCTGATGTAGACTCGTGTTAACACTAGTATAAACCTGGGTAGTTTCTTAAACGCTGTAAAATTTATTTATCTAACAGCTTGGCAACAGCAAATATTTCGCCAAAAACATTGTATACTGTCATACCTTGCACATAATGTAAGAGAGGATAGCACCAGAGCTGCCAATAAGAGCACCGACGATCGTCATAAGTGAATTGTTGAGCATAAAGCCTTCCGCACAGAGGGCCCATCCGGAGTAGCTGTTCAGAACAGTTATAACGACAGGCATGTCCGCTCCTGTTAAACATAAAAAACGTTGTATTCCATAGATTATAAACATACTTGCTTTTGCTCGCGGCTCCGGCCACGTCGAAAATCTTTTCCGTGATAAAAAGAAATTTGTATTCTAATACAGGTCATGGTCTACCTATGAGTTAAATTTCATCCAAATCTGTTCAGCCATTAAGACATGATTGACTAACTAACACCCCAATTCACTAACTCACAAACATCCAACTGTTAATATTTATAATAGTGGGATGTGATTTATATTAGTTTGAAACAAAAGATGGATGAATATTTAAATTCAACGTGGTAATTAGCCAATCAAATCACGGAAATACGGGAGACCATCGAAACTATATTTTTACTTAAAATATTTTTTTTGTTACATCTTTACACCCATCACAGCCTATTCAATATAGCAACAATGCTTAAAATTTCGTGACAGAAAATACCAGACCATAACACCTATAATAATGTATTTTTTTATTACATTGAATGACGAGACGAGTAAGGCGAACTCATAATAACCTCCTTACCAATACTACATACTGCCATCCTGTTTTTACTGTAAGGCTGAAAAATGAAATACCTCCAATAGCAGCGGTGAGCGTGAGTCCCTGTATGCCGCTGAGCACGGCAGCAGCAGAGAGCAGCGGCAAGCCAGGAGCTTCAGGGAAGGCCAAGAGAGCCCCGCCACAGCCGAGGGAGCCGGCCAACAAGCCAGCGTTGATAGCATGTCGGCCAGGCAGTAGCAGCGGCGCCGATGATAGAGAGCCTTGCAGTTTGCCGTAAGCCACCAGAGAACCACTGGAATATAACAACTCAATATACTGACCCACAATGTAAATCACTATCGATTAATGAAAATACCTTCAATAGCGTAAGTGATTCTGCTAAAATTTATAGTTAATTTTATTAGCTACAAAAATTATTACGAAATGCTCTTGTGAAAACAGGATCACAATTGGTTATAAAATGGGGCCGTAACTAACATAAAAAATATACGTGTCGAATTGAGAACCTCCTCAGTTTTTTTTGTCGGTTAATAAAAGGACTGAAATACATAGATATAGATTGAAACTCAATTAGGCTCTATTATAGACAATTGTTCCCTAAAATCAGTCAAATACAATTACATTGTCTACCGAATTATTTTTGACAGTTTTTGGACTGCACTGTACTTAATATTACACGTACCAAGTCCACTGTAGTCACTTTATCGTGCTAGGATATTATATAGTGTGGATAGGATATAAAGCAGGACACAATCCTCCCCTACTGAATGAGAGGGGTTAGGCCTTAGTCCATCATGCTGGCCAAATGTGGGCTAGTAGACTAAACATACTAACGAAATCTTATGGAAAACTTCTCAGGTTTCCTCACTATGTCCTGCCTGCACCGTTAAAGCAAGCCTTAATTAACAATTAATCCAAATGCTACTAAACGTTTGAGATGCATATTTTTGAGGCCCATTGCAACCTACGATTTTCGTTTCGAGTCCGTACCAGTCTCGACTGAGTTGTCGCTGCTGAAAAAAAAAAAAGCTTAAGCTTTTAATTAAAAAGTAGTCTCACGTGAAAGTAATTCCACCGATGTAAGTACCGAGGAACAGGGATGTCTTGAGCGTGGCCGCCGTGGGGTCCATCGCCATTGCCGGGAAGTCGTGCATGTATGTCGCCAAACATGTCAGGACAGCTGCCATACCGACCAAACTAGTCAACAAAATGAGATGCGAATATATTATGTTGTATATATAATTAAAAAAATCCGCATATCTTATCTTTTCTTTTTTGGCCTTGGTTAGACATCATTAACTAGGTACAATAAAATAGAAAAAAAATAGGAAAGTAATAAATAAACTTTAAATCTGTGATCACTACTCATGCCAGTAATAGTAATGAATAAAGAATCATAAGAAATGAATATTACGGTTACGCGACTGTTACTCATTGAAATAAAACGAATATAAACAGATTTTATCGCGGTTTTTTATTTTATTTTGGTCCCGACGCACCCAGGTGAAATTTATACAAAAGCTGGCCAAAATTGATAAACATGAAGTTAGTCTGATTAAAAAGTAGTAACCTAAATTAGCAACAAGACATATTTCGCCTACTTTTTGTAATCTGTAAAACGTTTGATACTTTTTATTTAATTACCTACACATTTGATTTAAATAGCGAATGTTCATAAACTATTATATTTGACAAATTAAACCAATATAGAAGCGTAAACACACATCACGCAATATTGGCCAGCTTTTGTGTAAATTTCACCTATGTGCGACGTTTCAAAAGCTTTTCAGGCTTCGTGGTCACGGGGTGGAGTGAGGTGTAGGTTGTCCGGAAAATTTGATGTTACAGTGTCTACCTTCAGTAGAATAAAATTTAAAATCGATATAATGTGTATCGATCGATCGATGTATGTGACTGTTGGGTGTATTTATTATTATTTATTTATTTAATGTATGAATATGTATGAATTTATAAAGCAAGTAATCGCGTTTACCTGTGAAAACCAGCGACCAACTGAGGCAAGTCAGTGATCTCGATCTTCTTAGCAATAGTTCCGCCGATGAGCCCACCGACGCCGGCGACGCCCAACATCTGCGCGAACACCTCCGCGCTCGGGGTCAACGCGCCCAGCGTCGCCGCGATACCGCCAGCCACGCCGATCTATACAACAGTACACACATATCACATACACCACCGGAACAAATAACACTCATACGTCATCACGCAGAACGTATGCAACCTCATATTACTAAAGTGTCATCAACGTGTGTTGTGGTGAGCTGAACCCAAGTTGCCACGTTTAATAATTTCTGTACAATAATCAACAGACATCACTTTAGGCTTCATAAGAAATGTCGTTAGTGAGTTATTGCTGAACGGGAACAAAACTACTCTATCTCATTCGGAACAATAATTTTACTACAAAATGTTTAAACAAAAAACAATTAAATTAAATATCCGACGTTCCGGGAATATGATGGAGTAATTTTGTTGTTTTGTTCATTGCTATCTATATGCCTTTACAATGGTCAGTAGATTGATACTATTGCCATCAAGATTACAAAGAGCGGGTCTTGGGCCGAGTCTTTAGCTTCATCCACTGTGATTGAAAGTTATGTATGCCTTTTCTAATCATCGGTTGCGAAAGTATAAAACTAACGCCCGTATTTATGAACATTACTATGAGATCTTGTGTGAATGGCATAGTGGCGATTTCTGTGTTAAGGTACGTGATTGGCTACTGAAATCTCATGTGAATGTTTTTAAATACGGGCGTAAAATTGTAATATAATTTATAATGTGATTACCATGCCGAGGTAATTTCCTTTGCGCGCTGTCGTCTGTGAACTGAGACCTGCAAGCGCACCGACGCAACACAAGGAAGCCGCTAAGTAAGCCATTTGATGCACTTCAGGATAACCCTGTAGAAGGAAAGTGTTTTCTATATGGATTTTGGTGAATGTGGATATTTGTTTATAAATCACCCCTTAACTGCCGAAATTTTGGTACACAGGTAGAACATGATCTGGATTAGGGCAAAGGATCACTGATATAAGTGTATATCCTCCTGGTGGTGGACTCCTGGGGGTCCACCTGGACCACTTTGGGAAATAAAAGTCTAGACTAATTCTCTACTTCGGTACTCTTCTTCTTGTTCCACCTGCCCTGATCAGACTCATAGTGGGGTCGGCACACCATGCAACAACAAATGTTACAGAAAGGTTTGGTTTTTGGTTTGCCTGTCAACCCCTCTGGGGAGGAAACACACTCAGACGGGAATCGAACCCTTTGGCCTCTCGCTTCACAGCTGGTTACTCGCCCACTGCGCCACGGAGGCCGTCATCTACCTATACTGTAGTATATCTAAAACACATACCTGCATAGCCGTAGTAATATATCCGCCCATGAGAGCAGCTGCTGGTATCGCGTACAAATAACCGTATTCTGGCGGGTCACCAGGCCTGTGTAGAAAAAAATGTTTTTATCGTTATGTTAAAGGTGGCCTGGAAGAAATTACCGTTAGCGATAAGGGCCCCAATTGCACTTCATTTGTTACCTTAAGTTGTCTGATGTGTATTTTAAATACCTTTTGTGTGATGTACAATAAAGTTATAAATAAATAAAATAAACCAATAAAGTAACAGTAATGTAAAAAACAACATACCTTTTGAACATATCAAGCATCCGTTGAGTGACCAAAAATCCACCGAATACGTTTACGAATGAGATCAAAGCTGCAGTACTGGCTAGCCACTAGAAAGAAAAACGAAAATTCAGTACAATACAAGCAAAATAACTTTGACGGCCTGTTGTTACGACACTTCCGTTTAGTCTCTCATAACAGTACTTACGACGACTATCGTGACTAAATCCAGGCCGACCAAGTTAAATAAATAAATACAACCAACAGTCACACACATAGTCCTGACCACACTAGGTTAACCGTGTAGTGTCCTAGTCCTGGGCCACGAGGTGTTTTGTAACTCAAATTCTTTGTACTATTAATTATTTACGCGCAAACGTGGCTCGCTTACAATCAGGCGAACAAATGTCGTTGCGCCATTTAAAAAAAAATTGGCAGTCATAGGGACTGCCGATAGAAGAGAAAATTTATAACTTAAATATATTTATTTAGTACTCACTCTCAACTCAACTCAAAACTCGACCGATAGACCGACTGACTGATACTCAAAGCTCACCAGATTTCACCCATCCAAAAAGTGTCTAACGCGCACAGCACACGTCCAGGTATATACGATGTGTTATACGTGTATAGTCTGAATTAATATTAATGCGAATATTCATATGAATGCGAATATTATTAGCATGTCGCTGACGCGAAACCACATGTTTACCGCTACCAAAAAGTGATCAATGTGACTAAAGAAGTTTTCAGTTCAAAAAAACATTATCATAAATATGATACCTGCACTGGTGTCTCAGGCATATATCCGCCCCCCATTAGCAGCAGTCCACCGACGGCAGTGATGCCCGACACAGCGTTAGTCACAGACATCAGGGGCGAGTGCAAAGCTGGCACTACGCCCCAAACCGTATGGTATCCCACAACACCTGTATAGAGGACAGTTTTTTATAACATAAGACCGGTAAACGGACAAGCGGGTCATTTAATTAAGCTTACTTTAAGGACGTCAGTGTACGAAAAGCCAAAGTACGATTATAATAATACTGCTCTAAGAAGTTGTGGTGGAGCTACTGAAGAGTAATATTTATTTAACCCTTTGACGCCTATTATTTTCTATTTTTTTTTAATTAATACTTTAAAATCATACCTGCCAGGGCCAATGTAGTAGTCATCGTTGTGAATGCTGGGTTGGGTGATGCTATCCCTAATCCAATGAGGGATGCTAAACCTGTGTGCAAATATGAACTATTACAAGTTTACTCCTGTCAAATGGTTGTGTAACTATAGGACATTCGTGGTGCTTTACATCTGGCTTCTCCAGTTGTAAATGTCCTTACACTTGAGGTTGATACCTCCTCAGTTCATTGTTTTGTCTCCACTTTGCTATGGAGGGCAGTGGACAATTAATATTTCCAACTCCTCCCTAACCGATCTCATTAATTTCGTTGCGGGACAAAGACATCTAGACATTCCCAGAGACTCGCCGAGCTTCACTGCTCGATGTCGACAAAAATGCGTGCCACTGTTGATCCTGGTGCACAGGAGTTACAGTGGCAGGTGTGTGGGCGGGATAGTCTCTCTATAACTATAGGACTTAACCCTGTAGTGCATAAACGGGTGGGTCTCTCCGGTGGTGGAGCAGTGCGGAAAGAGTTTGTTGACGTGTGTTTTCTATTCTTTTTTTTTTTTTTTTTTTTTTTTTATAGCATTGGCCGGCAAACGAGCAATTGGTTCACCTGATGGTAAGTGATCTCCACCGCCCATGTACGCCCACCACCAGAAGAGTCATGGGCGCGTTGCCGACCTTAAAGGAAAGGGATAATTAGGGATTGGGAAGGGGAGGGGATTTGGGCTTCCGGTTATCTCACTCACCGTACGAAACGCAGCAGCAAGCCGCTACTTTACGTCGGTTTTCTGTGAGACAGTGGTAACGATCCGGTCGAGCCAGCCCATTCATGCTGTAGACAAAACTGTCTACAGCGTGGCTCTACCACTCAAAATAATGTATGTAGCACAACACTTATATGGCCATATTTCCTTAAACGGTATTAATGCGTTACACGACCGTGTCATAGGGAATAAGACTCTTGTTATATCACATTTCATATTTAGTGCGTTGCTCTACTACCACGTACTTAGTTATGCACTATCCCTATAATTCTAATTTTGTAGCAATACAATTATTACACTAAAGTTTAGTTAAATTCTTCGATAACATTGGCTTTAACTAACACCATACCAAACTAAAATATATGTCATCTTTATCTTTTTTAGTCATCTTTTAAGAGGTTTTCGAAGGTATATGAAGTCTGCCAACCCGCATTAGGCCAACGTGGTGGACTAAGGCCTAATCCCTCTCAGTCAGTAGAGGAGGCCCATGCCCAGCAGTGGGACGTATATAATACAGGGCTAGTATTATCAGTTTAGTCGGGAGACAACAGAAAAGTAACTTAAAAAAAAAAACGTCAATTTTACCTGTGGAATACAAGAAGGCATCTTTGAGCGTTTCGTTGAACGGGTTGGGCGGTTCCGCCTTGACCGCGGCGGCCTTGGTGACCTGTTGCGTTGGCGCCATGCTGGGCGGCGGCGGCGGCGGCCACAACAGCTCGCCGCCCTTCAGCACCACCGCGCCACGCGTCACCTCGTCCTCCAGGTTGATGTGGAAGTGCTCGTTTGTTCCTACACAAGGTGGAAGGTCGGAGTTTTGGCGGGAATTCTGACAGTGCAGTTCATCGCTTATTTTAATTTACGTCACCTCGTCCTCCAGGTTGATGTGGAAGTGCTCGTTTGTTCCTACACAAGGTGGAAGGTCGGAGTTTTGGCGGGAATTCTGACAGTGCAGTTCATCGCTTATTTTAATTTACGTCACCTCGTCCTCCAGGTTGATGTGGAAGTGCTCGTTTGTTCCTACACAAGGTGGAAGGTCGGAGTTTTGGCGGGAATTCTGACAGTGCAGTTCATCGCTTATTTTAATTTACGTCACCTCGTCCTCCAGGTTGATGTGGAAGTGCTCGTTTGTTCCTACACAAGGTGGAAGGTCGGAGTTTTGGCGGGAATTCTGACAGTGCAGTTCATCGCTTATTTTAATTTACGTCACCTCGTCCTCCAGGTTGATGTGGAAGTGCTCGTTTGTTCCTACACAAGGTGGAAGGTCGGAGTTTTGGCGGGAATTCTGACAGTGCAGTTCATCGCTTATTTTAATTTATTTTATAAACTAGTTTGGAGTTGTGTTTGTTGTATAAAAGTGGTGTGGATTTGTTCAATAAACATTGACGGCGATGAACAGTATATGGAAACATTGAAATAAGTGAATTAAGCATCGTACTGAAAGGAGTTAACACCAAAACTCCAGCAAGACCTTGAAATCGACCGCACCCGTGTTTCATCGTTCTTGTAAAAACAACTTGAGAATAAATTATACATGACACTGGCAAAATGCATAATAATGCGAAAGCCATAAATAAAAAGAAGAAGGTGGAAGGTCACTCATATGCGAGATGCCGTCTGGGTTGGTACCTCGGCTTTATTTCTGTCCCCAAACAACAGTGTATAAGCACTGTTGTGTTTCGGTTTGAAGGACATTGAAGCCAGTGAAATTACTGGGCGTTATGAGACTTAACATCTTATGTCTAAGGGTTACTAGCGCAGTTCAGTGCGATGCAGTGCTCTGTAATTCGAAGGTGTGGTGTTGCTTCTGTTTATGGGCAGGTGTACCATCAGGCGAGCGTCTCGCTCGTCTCGTCATTCGACCAAATAAAAAATTAAAAAAAACAAAGTTTTACAGTCTTTCTGGCGTAGTTGACGAGTAGCCGGCTGTGAAACAAGAGGCTGAGAGTTCAATTCCCCCACCGAGACAAATGTTTATGCAATACTTTATTTTGGGTCTGGTTGTTGTGAGACCGACACACTATGTGTTATTTTGCCTTAGTTGCGGACATGCCAGTTTTATTTTTTATCTTAATAGGTTATACCTTAATAAAGTATTCTAAAAAATGCCCGTTTTGATATTTCACTTAATTTTAGAGATAAAATTATTCTTGTGAAAGGTCATTGACCTCCATGAAACAGTTTTTCGTCTTTAATTCTTCAATAAAGCAATTGTCCCCCTTTGTAATAATACTGATAAATTGTTGGTTCGAAATATATTATGTGTAAAAATTGCGAGGCCCTAACGTTTCAAGAACGAGGGTAAATAATTATTTTGTTATATAACGAAAAAAATAAATATAAAATGAACTACTTAATGGTCGTGTTTTCTTTTGTTTGCATAATATTCTTATGTATAGTACCTTCAACTTGAGAAAATTCCAAACATGTATCTAGCGAGATCTCGGAGATATCGTGTTTCTAAGTTTTTTCTAAATTTCTATGGAAATAGGGCTGTCACAAAGTATTGAACATTTAAGTTGATTAAGTCAATCAATTTAATGACTTACACGGCAACACCCAAATACTCCGAAATATTTTATTCCGAAATGAATTGAATTCGAAATCGATGTTCCGATTTTCAAAAGTCCGAATTTCATAATACCTTAAAATTATAATGTCTATTTTTAAAATTTACGAAATTTATTTTACCGAAAGTCGTTAATGCGATTTCTTTGTTTTCCGATTTTTATAAGTTCGAAGAATCAAACGCTTGATGGGTTCTTGGATCGAAAAACGACATTCCGATTTTCAATACTCCGAATAACTATAGAATTAGGATTCTGATTCAGTTAGTATAATATGCAGTTACGCATATATATTCAAAATCTATAAGTAACGTTTAATGTAATTTAAAACATCTACTTTGTTATTAATATTTGTGTATTAATATTTCTTGAGTTTTCTTCTTTTTCTTATATCTACCTGCGTCGGGTACCATCTACTGTTATTAAATTATTTGGGGTTGGGTTAGAAAAGTGGCAATTAACGCCAGATCCCGCTATTGTTGGTGAATCCTTTGGGTTAGGTTAGGTTAGAACCGTGACCATTGAACCGCGAAGGCGAGCGAGCGCAGCGAGCGTGCCGCGGCAGCGGCCGCCGAGTGCCAGATGGCCTCTATTGTTGAATTCGTATTTTTGATATTTCGAATTATCATTAAGTCGGACTTTTTGTTGTTCGACCCATTGAAACTCGGTATTTTGAGAATAGTAATTATTAGCTTTTGCTCGCGGCTCCGCCCGCGTGAACAGCATTTTCCGGGATAAAAGTAGCCTGTAACCGTCTCCAGGATCCCATCTATCCCTGTAGATAAATTCATCAAAATCGGTTAAGTAGTTTAGGCGTGAAAGCGTAACAAACAAACTCACTTCCGTATTTACTTTCACCCCCCTTTACATCCCTTATTAAATAAAATTTCCAAAATTCCTGAAAAACGTATTTATTTGTTTTACGTCAATAACCGAAATACAAAATTTTGTTTATGTAACTTTCAAAATGACGGACTTTCATACATATTATCATCCCCTATTTTGACCCCTTTGGGGTGGAATTTTCTAAAATCCTTTCTTAGTGGGTGCCTACATAACAAAATGAATATACAGTCCGAATTTCATGCTTGTAGCCTTGATAGTCTGCGCTCGGCGATGATGAATCAGTCAGTCAGTCAGGACATGGTATTTTATAAGTATAAATTATAAACGTTGGGAATATTGAAATTTAGGAATTATAAAAATAGGATGAATGATAAATCGGAATTGTTATATTAGGAATTTGAAACCATTCGGAATTATGAAAATCGGTATTTTTGGAAAAAAATCCCGTCAAATATGTCGTATTCGAAAAAGTATAGAAGAGTCACTTCAAGATCAGCCGCAGTCAAAAATAATAAAAATTATGTCCAAAATTGTAACTGACAAAATCTGCGGTGAAAAACTGAACAAAAGCTCTGCGCAAGGGTTAGAGTTTGTAATTAATGAATGTCTAAAAAGTCCAACTCGTCCTAAAAAAATTGCAACATCCATCAAAGAGAAAGTGGAACCTAAACCATATACCCCTGATGAAGCCCTTTCTTTCGTAATTGATAGAAAACTAACTGTGGAAGATTACACTTTCATACAGAAAGATTTGAAAGAAAGAGGTTTCTTAGCGTATCCTCCATACTATAACTATAAATTGCAAATTGCCAAAAAAATGTGTTATCCTGAAGAAGATATAGTTATTACTGAAAGAGAAGCAAGTGTCTCAGTTCACAGTTTGTTACTACACACATTCCGCAGAATCATAAAATTATGTACCGAAAAAATTTCACAATATTGCAAACAACAGCAGAAAAACATTATTTATTGTATATTTGAGGGCTCTTGGGGGTTTGATGGAAGTACGGGGCAATCTTTTTATAAACAAAAGTTTTTAGATGGTGATGACCAAAATGAAAATTGTTTATTTACAACATCGTACATTCCTCTGCAACTAAAAACTAGTGACGGCTTTGTGTTGTGGTCTAACCCAAGTCACAGTCCTACAGGTTTTATCGTCCATTGAAGATCCAGTATCGAAATGAGACAAAACAAACTAATTCTCGAAGAAAAATGCGGGTCGAGGCTGAAGTAAGTCAACTTACATCACTTTACGGAGAAACTGATGAGGGTCAGAGTAGACATTCAAGCTTTGGTCATCGGTAATAATAGCCACTCGCTAACCAGCATGAGGGTTGGCGCCCTCATGCCCCCTTGCATTAAGTCCTCTGGTCGGGGCCCAGACGGACATCCCCCAGCAGGACGGGTCAGTGCCTGCTGAGGCAAAACAGTGCCATGGGTCTTTGACGGCTCCATGACACCTCACCCCCGCTTCTCCAGATATTATGTATAGGAATTGGGTTTTAGCATTTGCCTGACGAGGGCGGACCCCTTCCCAATCCCACATAATATCCTTCATCGAAGATATAAACTAGCCTTTGCCAGCGGGTTCGAACCGGGAACCTTGATAAAAGGCGGCCTTATATGTTATTTCTGACTAAACTATTTCTGTGCCAAATTTCATCCATATACGTTCAATCTTTCTGGCGTAATTGAGTAACAAACAAACATCCATCCATTTAAACTTTCACATTTATAATATTAGTAGGATTAGGATAAAAGTAGTGGACTATATTTATTACTTTATTTAAACTTAAGCATAACATTATACAGAGGCGGACTTACAGCCTTGGGCATTTTCTGCATGCAGAGAACTAAACTAAAAAAAAACAACAGTAAATACATACATACTAACAATATAACAAATTATATAACTAGAATGTGAGATAACAGTTAGATAATGAGGAGAAACCAACAAAAATACATTAAATTTGAGACGAGCCTGAAAACTTTAAGTGTTCGCCAGCCATAGGCTTAAAAGTAAACCGACTCGTTGCTGGCCTCATATTCCGAGGGAGCTCGTACGAGAGGAATACCACTTGGACCAAGAATGACGATTTTAGAAAACTCGAAAAACCAATACTTTAAAAATTTAAACTTAAACAAAATGTGCACAAAGCACAATTTTTCCATATAATCTTGAACTATGCACGAGATAAGTTAAACCGGTTAATATCTCAGTCAAAAATAATAAATCACAATGAATAATGTTTGTTTGAAATAAGTAGTTTACGTTGCATAGAGGTTTAATTGACAACCCTAACTCACAATTTTAAAATTCAATATTTCCGAGATCCTGGGTTTGTTGAATCTGGTTTTTTTTGTGGTGATAGTTATTATAGCATACACCATTTTGACATTTAAAAAAAATACGACCATGAAGAGAATCTCCAGAAAAAAAATAATTACTAAATCATAGTTTTTTTGTTGTCCCACCTAATTAAGCAAGATTTTTAAAGTTTTCAAAATAAAATATGGTTCCTATACCGATTTTCTATCATACCTTAAAACATTTACTGTGAAAATCCAATCCAAAAATGAAATATTGTGTTTCTATGGTTTCTATGGCTTTTTCTCATTTTTTTTTATTTCTATTAAACTATTGTAGTTAGAGCCGGCGGAGTTTTAACAAGAGTTTTGTTTGATTGTTAGCTACCCAAAAAACATATAAAACGAGCGTGTCACATGTAAGGCCAAATAACACACTGTGCGACAATCTCTCGTCTTCCCTGACACAAGACTAATATTTTTGTGTACGGTCAGGACTACGGGTGTTTAAAAAAGTCTTAGCCTCTGTTGTAACAATGTTCAAAAGCAAAAATACAAAATCATCACGCTGTCAATGTACTATATCATAAAGAAGAAAGAAAGTAAAGACGTTTATTATGAAGGTAGTACCACAACAATAAATTCTCATTAATTAATTACTTATATTTTAAAATGTGGTGCCACAACAATGGGTTCCCTCATTAAGCTACCATTACAGCAGTAATACTGCAGCGTTGTTTTTCAACGAGGGCCTAATGTGACTCATGTGTCAATTACTTATTTGATACTTCGTATATTGACAGTACAGTGTTTATCTGGCTTTATAGCCCACATTATGTTTTGCACAAAACATAATTATTAGATTAGATACAATTTAGATTAGATTATGCAATGATGCTAGAACTACTACCCAATCCAATATATCTTACCCAAACTGAATAGGAATCCAGATATGTTGTTGGCGTAGAGTGTTGATGCGTGTGCCGGCATGCGACTCGGCAAGTCAGTGAGACCTATGTGCGTGACGCCGTGTACTTTCGTGATCTGACCCTTCTTCGTAGTTTCCACGTTTCCTCCCATCTCAGCTGCCAGGTCCACGATGACACTCCCAGGGGCCATGTCCCGCACCGCATCCTGGTATATTATTTATTATGTAACACCCATTTTCAATAAACCACCTTAGAGACTATCCCGCCCACACACCCACCACTGTAACTCCTGTGCACCAGTATCAACAGTGGCCCGCATTTTTGTTGACACCGAGCAGTGAAGCTCGGCGAGTCTCTGGGATGCCTAAATGTCTTTGTCCCGCAACGAAATTAATCAGAGTTAGTAATAATCATTGGTTGATTTCCGGGGCCTACCCCGACAATCTAAGATTTTCCTATTGAAAATGATAATAATCCTATAAAATATACACATAACAGCCATCGCGGCTGCGAGGCCACGGAGAACTTAGAAATATGTAGGTTTCCTCACGATATTTCCTTCAACATTAAAGTAATTTAATAAAAATACGGATTGCACTCCGGGAGTGCCGACAGAAGTGAAAACTTACCAAACAAGATGCGAGAATACAAAATTACGGCAACAAAGTCCTGTCAAAGTCCGGTCAAATTCCGGTCCAATCCAACTGGTCACTGTGTGACGCCACCTGGGACTTCGAAATTATCGAAGTTCCAGGGAAGTTGGTTAGCGCTGGCTGGTCAACTGGCCCGCGTGACCTCTCACGGAAGGTTCTCGAATATTCTGGAACCTTCCGCTCGCCGCCGCTCGCGTTACGGAACGTTTCGGTTCACCCTCCCACAAGAAGTTATCACTTCAAAAATATCAATTTATACAAACGAAGAGTCAGAGGTGCATGCTCTTGGAGTTCGTTTCGAATCTGCGATTTTCATCACGCCAGTCCGTACTCCGTACTACTCCCTGCTGAGCTATCGCGGAATAAATGGTTGCTATGGCAGTAATAAATGGATTTACGTAACTAAATAACGCATAGGTTTTGTTATGTTATCCTCGGATTATACAGGGTTAATTTTAAAACACCAGCAATCTCGCGGGACCAGATAGCTGACCCTATACGGAACAACTTTTGTTCTACGAGTTTGGATATAACTCAATACATTTAAAAAAAAAATGATTTTACAAGTTTTTGTTGTGTCGTGTTTTTCTTCGTAGACAGCGGCGCGGCGCGGCGCGTACCCGCACGACATCAGCTGCTCAGCGGTCAAGGTCAAATGCGCTAGCCCGGTTCCCCACGCTTCGCGTGTTTGCTTACGTAATCTGCGATGCGCGTTGTAAAATTCAAGACGGAAATTAAATGAATACTTATTTTTGTATGAAAATAAAATCTAACAAATTATCAAAAGTCGTAGAACAAAAGTAGTAGCTTATAACCTTAGGTATCTACCCCTGCGAGGTTGCTGGTGTTTTAAAAATAACCCTGTATATTGATGCCTACGTAACGCGTGTCTGGTTTGCGGTTTACACTTCCCAGTAATTCTATTAAAGCTTCATAAAACAAACTGTATTTCTCACAAGTCTAGTTAAAAGTTGTGTGTATTTTTCATGAACAGTGTGAATAATAAACAACATGTTCATCTTCAACTGAATATAAAATATAAGTGCGCATGCCTATTCCAGATAAGTAAATAAATATCTAATGCAATAATACAACGTGGTAGAGCCACGTTGTAGTTAGTTTTTTCTACAACAGGAATGTGGCGGCTCGTCCGGATTATTACCACTGTCTAACATATATCCGACATGGAGTAACAGCTTGCTGTTTTGCTGAGTAATTGCTGAAGCTGAGGAATTGCTGATATTCGGATGCCCAAGCCTCCCTCCATCCTCCTCAATCCTTCCCGTTAAGGCAAGCATTGAGTTTATAATTACGGCACACTGGGCAGACCAGTCGTCAGTCACTTGTCGCGATTCATAGCCGAGTCGCTAGCTTGTAGTGATGGAAGTTAGTATGTTAATTATTATACAGATAATATAGTCCGGTTGATATTCTGTAGTTCATATTAGGTATCCTGATATGGGGTTGTAATCGTATGTAAACTCTATTATATAGTCGGTCGTGATCATTAAAATAATAATATAATAGATAACGTAGATCACGTTCATTTGCGTTTCAGTTTTATTAACACTTAGTTGATTTCTAAAAATAAAAAATAAAAAAATTGGAATGTAGGTAAGTATTTGTCTACGTTTCTGAAAGGGCTGTGGCGATAATTTGTTATTTTTTTTTCATAATAAAATATAAAATTTTATTTTAAATATAGTTGACTTGGTTTATTTCTTCTTTTAAATTAATAGCTGTGTTACTCAAAACTTATTCCAGAATTTTTATGTTAGAAGCCATTCAAATCTGATGGAAGGGGAGTTTCTCCTACACTCCTTTGCTCATGCTGATATTTAAAATCATATATTTTGAGGCCGCATTTTTGAATCAATTTTAAATGTGTTTCTTAATCGGAACAAAAGTTTTTGTTTTGGATTACTTTCTGTTGGCTATAAAATGTAATATAGGAATACTACCCTATTATAAATCGATGGACGTGGCATCTTTAACCGCGGTCCACAAAACGAGATAAATAAACCAGTTGTGCCGGTTACACGGCCGATATCGCGTGGTACGTAATTTAAGGGTCAATGGACACAAAATGCGATAAATCCATTGTAGATCGCTGCAACAGTAAAGTACGTAACAGCAACTTTATCCATAAATATCGCACTGTCAGGTCAGAGACAGAAAGCAGATCATAGCCAATCGATGATCGTGTAAACGGGTTTGTATATAAATCACTCTCGATTCTTTGTTGGTGCAAGCTGTTTTTTCGTTGCAGGCAAAGATGAATATCAGGTAACATCGAAAACGTCAGTTCTATTAACAATATCGAAATAATATAAACTTTCGATTAAAATAACATCTGTTGATGTTTAAATCTGGTTTAAAAAAGTAAACATCAAACATTAAATTCGAAGTGATTAGAAGTAATAGCAACGACTGATTAAATTATAATCTGACATGCGAACAAACTTATCAATCTAATATATCGCACCAATTAACTCACGATTATTGACTTTAAAATAGATAATACCCATCGTATTAGATAGGTAGTAACATAGCGAAACTAAATGGAATTAATGTTTTCTCGAAATGAACTCGAAAGCTAAACCGATGTCAATAGCCGTTTGATATAGAGTCGAGCTTCCATAGGCAGGGCGCATGGGTGGTTCGGAGCCAATTAGAATATTGCGGGCCCACCAGCATTCCACTAACTACACTCCAGACGACCTTTTTAGAAACCGTGAACAGTAGTTGAACAATTGGTCTACCCCAGACAAAAGTTATTACAGCTACGGCTTTATAACAGATGAGACTTAGCGACTTAGGAGCGAAGCTCCCGTCTTAGCGTTCGTGGTTATTTTTTTTATAACAATCCAAAGTCTTAATTGTTTGGTAAGAACTAGTTTTAACTGATATTCAATTTTGAACATTAGTTAATTCTAGTTTCAACAAAGGCATTTAGTGAAAACTAGTTCTAACTAGGGAAAACGCGTTATATCTAAAAACGGGTCTTAACTATATCATAACTGATATATCGATAGTAGAAAGGTATTATGACTATATCATAACTGACCTCTAAGATAAGAATCGGCGCTGGTTTGCCCGGTATGAGTGCAGTGCTGATAACTACGTCGGAGGTCCTCGCTTCTCTGCCCAGTAGTGCCCTTTCAGCGTCCAGGAACTCTTGACTCATCTCCTTAGCGTAACCACCCTCCCCGGCACCCTCTTCCTGCAGTACACACACCCTTTCAGTTAGTTAAATTAATAATGGTTTCAAATAATACAAATAATCATTTTAACTTTAATTTTTGATTTATTAACTTATTATGTCAATAATAATTTTGTTTGTTGTTTTTAAACTGTATAAATGTACCTAACAGTCACACATAATCCCGACCGCACAGTAAGATGCGAATTTTGTGTCATTGGTGTCAATTAGTATCTATCTATATTATTATTGTTTGGTCTCAACATTCAGACCCGAAGAAAATATTTGTGGGTCACACAAACATTCATCTCAGTCGGGAATCGAACCCGACGGCCTCTTACTTCACCGACTACTACTAAACTTCTTTACGTAAGCTGTCAAAAGCGTAATAAACGTATACTAATCCCACATAGACATATAACACATTTACCTACTTCGCATAATTAATGTAACATCGTGAACTTTATATTGGACAAACGTAAACATCTCAAGGTTACCCACTGTGCTGACTATATAATACATATTTTATTATGTACTACAAAATATTCATCGTGAACTATTACGTAATGTAGCTTACAGACATATTAATGACGCAGTTCATGTTTAAAGTTAGGTATATCCCAAAAGACCTTCATATGTAGCAGAGAATCAGAAAATTTGCAAAGACATTAACTGAATAAATATTAAAACGACATCATTAATAAAAGTAATCCTAAGATACAATGACAATGATATGACGTGGAGGGAAAATATTTGTGCAGCAAAGAAAACCACGCAAGAGATAATGTAACTATTTTAAAAATTGCTAAATAAATATAGCGCATTACATAATGAGCTTAGCACATAAAACAGGCGCATAATATGTGTGAATATTGAATACCGAGCGGTGTAATCAATAAGATTCATAAACATATTTGAAATGAGGAGTCGGCTTTGCTATATATAGCGAATGGAGCAACCGGTTCCGATATCCTTCAATCCGCAAAATCCATTTACATTTCTAATAGACTACAAGCCCATGTTAAAAAATTGATGGGTCATTTGAACCACCAGGTGACCTATCTAGAGCGATATAAGAGCATAAAATAATAAGATTCAGCACTATGCCGTCACTTGTAAGCTGTCCAACTGAGTGCAGGTGAGAATTCAAAAGTACAGGTAGACTCAGTACATTTTGGTCACATATTTTTGTACGGCATTCTTACCAACGATAGACCCATTAAAAATAATAAGAAAACGCACAGTGCCGTACAAAAATGGTGCGCCACGAAGTCGGAATTTTTTTTTATTTTCCGACAATTACCGGGGTAAATTTGGTCATTTGATTTTGTACGGCATCTGTGTCATACTATTTCAATAATGCTTTCAATTCATTATTCCGCAACGCCGTACAAAAATCATGCGACAAGGGGAAAAAATCGAGAGTTGCAACCCCCTTTCTGTCCGTAGTCCAGGGGGTGATTTGAAAAAGTACGGCATCGGTTCCAAAACATTATGTAGCACTCAAAAGTACTATTAAAAGTAATGCCGTCAAAAAATGATTGTTCCCTTGAATGTATATCAATAATTATCTTAATTTCATCGTATTTTTGATTTATAAAGCTGTAAAATCATTTGAACCTGTACGGGAACTTTTTTTTTAACATGATATTATAAAATACAATTGTTATATAGTATTGCCGTTCAAAAGAAACCGTTCTAAAAAAAATTATAGAGAAATGCAAAAACTGAAATTTTGCAAATTATTGTAAAAATTTAAATATCATTGATTAATGAAATATAATAGTTTTATACATTTTATTTCTTGTTTTAAATAGTATTAACATAGATGAATTAGGAAAAAATGATGCCGTACATTTTTGTGCAAACCATATCTTTTAGGCTGATGAAATCAACGCTTCAATTTTGAGGGTACTTTATGGCCATCTGATACAGTACGGTATTAACATATTTTTGAAGAGGACAATTGATAATATGATAAAATCACTATGACGTCTAACTAAACTGAAACGGTGTGTATATTATGTCCAAGAATTGAAACTGTCAATCCCAGTATCAACAGTTTTATATACTTTTTGGTTTAATATATACTTCAAACATTATTGATACATACATATAATTGATTTGTTTCATTGTAATGATGTGAATAAATAAAACAATCACTTTTTTTCGAAAAATTCGTTAAATTTAATGATAAAAATACAAAATACGGGTTCTCTTTCAATTAATCATTATCGGAGTCAGTTGCTGAGTTGATATCGGAATCAACGTCTTCATCGACGTCCGAATTATCTTCTCTATTATTTTCTGAAACATAAATATATCTTTATGAAAATCTAAGTCTTACGTACAAATGAAAGATTTATTTATTTATTTATTTACCAATTACGTTGTCATCTTCGCCTGATTCCGCATCCGGTTCCGTTATGTCACAGACTTTTTGGGGGCATTCCTCGCCGTGAAACCAATCGAAATCGTACCGACCGTCATTGAGAACCCACCCATAATTTATTGGAAACAAGGTCGACGGTACTTGTTTGTAGGCATTACACCAAATCTGTGCTATGTAGATACTTCTTTTCAGCTGCTGCTCCAACTCCCGGAAACAAGGGGGAAACGACGTTGCTTCCAATTTCATAGCTGTCTTTTTGAAAGCTTCATTACTACTTTTCGGCGTATAAATCCTTTCAAATATGATACACCTTGCTTCGTTGACTGTTTTTCTTGCTTTTACGTTGTATAAAACGCATACATATTCTTGCAGAACATTGAAAGTTTGTTCCATGAGAAGTGGATTTGCAAGAAGCATATTATGCCCCATTTTAATGAATGCGTCTTGGAACTTCTCTGATTTCTCCAATACTTTGAATGGTCTGTTTTTACCCTTCCTATAAAATGCGGGATTGAAGTCACATCCCGTAAAAGCATGGAATGCAGCCAACGAAGAACAGAGAGAGAGAGAAGAAATTCACCTTACATTTCGTTATATGGAATTTTTCTTTTTGATTTTTTCTTTTTCGGTTTTTTTTCCCCTTTGAACCAACGAAAATGTACGGCACATGAAAAAATATTATCTATGCATAAAATAATTTCAAAATAAGTTTATTTCATGTTGTGTCAAATCACCCCCTGGACTACGGAAAGAGAGGGGGTTGCAACTCTCGATTTCTTCCCCTTGTCGCATGATTTTTGTACGGCGTTGCGGAATAATGAATTGAAAGCATTATTGAAATAGTATGACACAGATGCCGTACAAAATCAAATGACCAAATTTACCCCGGTAATTGTCAGAAAATAAAAAAAAATTCCGACTTCGTGGCGCACCATTTTTGTACGGCACTGTGCGTTTTCTTATTATTTTTAATGGGTCTATCGTTGGTAAGAATGCCGTACGAAAATATGTGACCAAAATGTACTGAGTCTACCTGTACTTTTGAATTCTCACCTGCACTCAGTTGGACAGCTTACAAGTGACGGCATAGTGCTGAATCTTATTATTTTATGCTCTTATATCGCTCTACATAGGTCACCTGGTGGTTCAAATGACCCATCAATTTTTTAACATGGGCTTGTAGTCTATAATATTACATTTGTTTAGTTTCCTTAAAAAGTTGTATGACATTGAATGCAGTGTGAATATATGACATAAAATAAATAAGCTTTTTAAATGGATTAGAACTATATTATTCCTTCATTTTTTATGTTACGGATTGAGAGCCAATGAAGCCAGTGAATTTACACGGCATTATAAAACTTAACATATACTGTCTCAGCGTGACGAGGACAGTGCAGTAATACAAGTCGCGAGTGATGCTACTTTTTATGCTCAAGTCGCTTACTATGAGGCTAGCCGTCGGCTCGTCTAGGTATCCAGAGCGAATAAAAAAAACTAATAACATTTTATAATATGTGTTATCATGTTGTCATTAGAATTCAGCTCCATAGAAACGAAAACAACGCCGGTGAAAACGGTGCCTAATAGTTAAACCTCATTTAGATGGAGAGGTTTCTTTTATGACATATGCGAGAATATAACAGAAAACCGTCATTAACGAGGCCACGTCATACGATTCAATTTTCAAACTATATTACGCGGCCTTGTAAAAAAGGTTTATTTTATTCTCGTCTATGTCACGCGATAAACTCTCTACATAACATCTAAATGGGACTTTAATAATTTCAAACATGTTCTTGAATAGTATTGATTGGTACGCTCGCTAATTTGGCCAAATGAAACAATACATAATATAATTTAACTGTGAGATAGGTGATTGTGTCTATCACTACAAATTCGTTTTTATACAAATTACCAATGGCAGTAGCAGCCAACGGCAGGGTGGAACGCTGCACCCCAACCATTACGATTAGGGTACACCCACCTCTGAAAAACAATTATACAC
This sequence comes from Amorpha juglandis, assembly GCA_949126905.1. Taxonomy (NCBI): domain Eukaryota; kingdom Metazoa; phylum Arthropoda; class Insecta; order Lepidoptera; family Sphingidae; genus Amorpha; species Amorpha juglandis. The sequence continues at coordinate 7,980,712 of OX421368.1, forward strand.
ATAAGCATATGCGTATGTCATTATAGTTTACGTGGAAGGGATGCAATAAGAACTTGTTATAAACCGGTCAAGTGCGAAGCGGACTCACGCACCGACACGAGGGTTCGTACTTCCAGGCTTAACTTTGGTTATTTTTAATATTCATTAGGATTTTCGCTATTAATACATCGTCGATTAAATTCTGTCATCGCGTAACTCAAAAATGAGTCTTAATTGGATTGAGAATTAAAAACGTATTGTTGATCAATACAAATAACTAGTTAGAAATAATAGGAACGATTGATTCTTTCATTGTTGATGTAAAGGTGGTATACATTTGACAGTTACATAACATAGAGATAAACATATTTAATGCACTCCTAAAAGTCGACTTATTTAATTACACGGTGTTAGAACTTAAGCGACGACATAATATATGAACAATTTAGCTGGCTACCTATTACGGTTTAATGATAGAGCCCTTCAAAGGTAGGCTCTGTATTAGGAATGCAATAGAAATTTAATAGAAAGTGCAAAACTGATTTCATGGCTCTGCTCATGGCAACAGTTGAAGCTAGAAAAGTAGAACAATGTATTTTTGGATTACAAGTGTAAATACAACTGTATACATTATAACTGACAATTATTTTATGGTTATTCAATAAAGTTCCTCATTTTGAATATATAGTTATATTTGTTTTATTTTCATCTAGCTCCGTAATAGAATTCTTTTGAGTACCTAACCATGTATGCTATTATTAGCCAATAGACAAAAAGTACTTTTTTCCCTAGTCAGGATCAAGGCCACGAAAAAATTGATACGCTACATACAGGCGTAGCAAGCGGGTGAGCCAGGAACACCTAGAAACCTACTTTTTTATCCTAGTTCGGCAAAATGACTACACCACACCTGATGGTAGGTGTAGCGCAATCCAGGAATAGTGTCGACCAACAACAAACAGTGTGTCTATCGTTGGTCGGCTAGATCATGCCTAACTGCTTCTTCACACTACATTTTAAACTTTGGTACCGTACTTTGGTTTCTAACCACGTCCCAGATGTCTCTACATATGTATAATTTTTATCTTACACCCTAGAAAATATATAATTTCTACGCCCTTGGCATCACACCGCAGCGGCTTAATCTACTACATATTGACCGCAACAACGATGTAAGTACATGTGCGTTCGTGACCATTCATTTTACTCCACCCATACGCTCACGGGTCAAACACAGCAGTGTTCTATTGTAAACAGATGTACTAGATAAACAGAATGATCTTAATGTGTGGACGTAACGTATCAGCGGATATTGAGGGCATCACGACCCGTGAGAATGCACCACTAATTACTTTAATAAGAGTATTTAGTTACGTGAATTATAGACTCTGTTGTGTCTATCTCTTGATAAGTATTGTAGTACATTTACTAAAGGATTATTTTATTTATAATAATTTAATGTCATCTAATTATGCCAGTAAGTAAGTTTTAAGAACTGATAAGTAAAATGATGGATGGTTGGCGCTTACTTGGGGAGGCTTACGTCCAACAGTGGACGGCAATAAGCTGAGATGATGATGATGAAGTAAAATGCAGTTTATGTTAAAGCATATTTCATAACATGTAGATTCAGTACTAGGTAAGGCAGAAGTTATACACTTCAGCAATGTTTGGAGATTTATTATTTCTTACGGTGTGGGAATCGAACCCACAATCGCAAGCTTCGCAGCCGGCTACTCGCCAGCCACGGAGAATTTGTCGAAATATGAATTTGAATAATTGAAATCGTAGTACTATATTCACTACTTTTTAATCATTCGCACGCAACTGCGAGTCACCTCCTGCGGCACTTGAGGGCACCCAAAGCAAACTATTGTATTCCTCCGCCTCTTACATAACTCAGAGGATGGCTGGCAGTTGCACGCTCGTGGACTACAGCGTTGTGACCTTCATATGGAGAGTTTTGGCGGTAATTCTGACAGTGCAGTTCATCGCTTATTTTAATTTATTTCATAAACTAGTTTAGAGTTGTGTTTGTTGTATAAAAGTGGTGTGGATTTGTTCAATAAAAATTGACGGTGATGAACAGTGTGTGGAAACATTGAAATAAGTGAAATAAGCATCGTACTGAAAGGAGTTAACACCAAAACTCCGGCAAGACCTTGAAATCGACCGCACCCGTGTTTCATCATTCTTGTAAAAATAACTTGAGAATAAATTATACTTGGCACTGGCAAAATGCATAATAATACGAAAGCCATAAATAAAAAGAAGAAGAAGAAGAAGACCTTCATATCCATGGTGATGAAGGTGGCGCCGAGGCTCTCGATCTGTTCGCGGACGGCGGGGCGCGTGTCGAAGGCTCGCACGGCGGCGCCCATGCAGCGCGCCTGCGCCGCCGCCGCCAGCCCCGCCACGCCTCCGCCCACCACGAGCACACGGCACGGGGGCACGCGACCAGCCGCCGTCATCTGACCTGTGGGCACCGTCGCCTCATGCTACACTTGGACATTTCGTAAAACAATTACAAAATGGTAGGTCCCTCGTATGCGATAGGCCGTCTGGGTTGTTACCATCGCTTTGTCTATTTCTGCCGCTAAGCAGCAGTGTGTGTACTGTTGTGTTATGGCATACGAGCATCCTACCACCTATAATACTTTTTTTACTATTGAGTAAAAAAAAGCGTGGTTCGGTTCCATTTCGTCATAATGTTACAATTTTACGGTATCTATCTATAGGTTTTCTATCTCAGTACTCGAACGAATTATTAGCACTTTAATGCATGAAGATACTCGACATTTACGTCACATCAACATTCTCAGCCCCTGTAACACATCTATAGGGCAACATGCATTCAATTGTAAAAATTAAATAAAAAAATATAACAAAATAAAAATTTTACCCGAAAAAAATCTGGGGAAATTAGCCGCAGCTTCAATGACTGCACGGTAGCCGGCTACGTTCGCCATCGAGCTGAGTGCGTCGAATGCCTGTGCGCGACTGATCCTAGGGATACAATCCATTGCTGAACAATACAAAATACATATTAATTATCATATTCCAACACCAATCAATTGCATTTAAATCCTTGAGATATCTTACCAAATGCATTCATTTTTCTATCAGCCATCTGTTTTATTAAATCTTGATTTTGAGCAGGATAGAGGAAGGATATAAGTGTTCCTTCTTCTCTTAAATGTTGAACTTCATTTTCTATTATTGGACGGACTTTTAAAATAATATCTACAAAGAAACAGACGTCTTTTAATAAAGTTTCTCTAAGTATAAAAATATAATGAAGGACAAAAACTTGTCATACCAGACTGGAATGTATCCTTTAAAGTAGTCACTTTGGCTCCAGCCTCTTCATAAGTTTGGTTATTGAAATTAGCTAAGAACCCAGCATTCTCTTCTATATTTACATTGAACCCTTTTTTTACTAATTTACTAACCACGGCAGGTACTACTGCAACTCTAAAAGCAAACAAATACAATTTCATAATAGGGAATGCCTTATCAATTACTATCAAATGCAGGGGTGAAGAGGAATAACGAACAAAATTGGTTTATACACATATCAGTTGACTGCTGTTATCAACTAAAAAGATTTGTATATTTTATGTTACATGGAAAAATTAAGCTTGAGATAACAATGTGGTAACAAATCCATCTATAGAATTATCTCAATATAAGTTTTACCTTGATTGCCCTAAATTCGTATTCGTTTAATTTATTCATAATTTATTAAAGTGGCCGCGAAATATACAAAATGATGAATCATTCTCTTTATCAACATTATCTATGTGGAAGGTGTGTGTGACAATTACAGCTAAGTGTTTGCAATTAAACAGCTGCGTTTGTAACTATTATCATATTGCCATTGTAGGTATAAAAACTATTTAAAATGAAACTTTTATTTTGTTATGTTATATTAATATAAGTGGCCTGCACTCTTAACATAAAACTGTTTTATTTAGTTATCTATATAAGTATATATATGTGTATTGAAGCCAACTTGCTCACCCAGGTCTCACAAATTCTAAACATCCAAGAATAGTTACAATTTTATACACATTAATTAGATAGATACCCCATTGGCCCCTTGACATGCTTGACCTTCATGGATTTGCTACATATTTATTTTATCTTACTTTGTAAGTAATGAAAGTGTTATACAATTTTGTTCCTATGTGATAGTGTAGTATTATACTGATTGATTACCTTCTTTCGTCTTGCCATATTTCTTTAGGTATTCCAACACTAAGCTTAGTGTAGGGAATACCTGGAGTTTGAGGGGCTGCAGATGAGCTGCTAGACAGCCTGCAATGCCATGACCGTGGCACTGGTTTGTATGCCCTTAATATTCTTAAACACCCCATATTGTGCTATTTTAAGTTCTGAAAAAAAAACTAAATGTGAGAAAATTTCTGCCAACATTTTAAATACTTTTATGATATTTGTTGTAGAGACTAATAACCATACATGTTCCAAAAGGTGTAGGCAAATATTTATCCCACTTTTAAATCATTCCCTTTACCTAATAGGACATGAATTATGCAAAATATTAATGAAATGTGGGTACATTTTAGTTCACCTTAGTGAAACTAATCATATTTTCTTTGATTACAGTATGTCTACATGTAGTTTTTGGCTCCTTCATTAAGGTATAAGGAAGGGGTATAAATACCGTTTTTAATAATTTACTATATTGATATATTTTTCAATATCTTTAAAAGTACATTAAGGCCTTACTTATAGGCATTATTAAAGCCCTGATTAGTTTTGTCTCTTCTAGCCACTTCCATAAAATTGTGTTGACAGAGAAAGACAAGATTGTCTAACTAATCAGTGCTGTAATGTTTATTATAACATTTTTTTAACTACAGTTCTCCATGTATGTGTATGTGCTGAAAATTGCCATGATATGGATTGGATCCTTTTCATTAAACTATGTTCATTTTATGGTTCCATTAGTATTTGATGATTCTACCAGTGTTGAAGTAGGAAAATACATGAATGAACAAGTTATAATGGTCACCTATTTTTATAGTGACCTATATTTTTCATATTATCATAAACTCTTAAATAACCAATCATATATCAATATCAAGATTTGTACTATCAATTATCATAGATATAAGTTTAAAGTTAAACTGCATGCTTATCTTATCATTATTGACTTACATACCTATTGTACAATAATATGTGCTTGTTTAGTAGATTATTTTAGTTTAAGCCTAATCTTGATAAGTTACTATGTTGATATTTATCACCAAGTAGTACCCATCCACTAATATTGGGAATATGATACTTAGACATATTTACTCACATAATTTAATGCATTTATGAATGTTGAATGAAATAAACAAAACTTATGGTAAATCACAGTAGTAGTTAAGTGACTGTTTTTATACAGGGTTAATTTTAAAACACCAGCAACCTCGCAGGACCAGATAGCTGACCCCATACGGAACAACTTTTGTTCTACGAGTTTGTATATAACTCAATATATTTAAAAAAAAATGATTATACAAGTTTTTGTATTTCTCTTCGTAGCGTTCGGCGTGCGCGCGCGACTCAAAGAAGCCGCTCAGCTGGCTCGGGCGATGACCTTCAACGCTAGCCCGGTTCCCCACGCTTCGCGTGTTTGCTTACGTAATCTGCGATGCGTGTAGGTAACATTCAAGACGGAAATTAAATGAATACTTATTTTTGTATGAAAATAAAATCTAACAAATTATCAAAAGTCGTAGAACAAAAGTAGTAGCTTATAACCTTAGGTATCTACCCCTGCGAGGTTGCTGGTGTTTTAAAAATAACCCTGTATATTTGTAATTTATCTTGTAATGTATGAAAAAGTACTACAATCTTAAAATGTAAACACAGGCAAGTTTAAAAACAAAGAATTAAGGGAGTAATTTCAACAGAGAAATGGTTGGAAGCTAGCACACGCCTAGGATGCGATAATACATTTAATTAAATCGGATCCCAAAAGACCAATTGCCAGACCTCAAGACACAGCTGTTTCTGTGTTGATCGGACCACTAACAAAATTAAATTTTAACAATAATTGTACACTGAAGATAGGCACTGTAATATTACCTTTCTGGACATCCCACACCTCATTTCAAACAATGACCATGAAGGCTGAAAAGCTTTCGAAACATCGGGGCCAAAACAATAAAAAACCGCGATTAAATCCCTTTAAATTAATTTTATTTTAACGAGAAATATACCCTACTGATAACAAAATCAATCATCAATATATAACACGAAGTGACGGCTTTGAGAAAAAAAAACTGTTATTTTATATATATATATAGTATCGGTAAGAAGCTGCTCAGCTGGTGTACATAGCTTTAAGCCGGCGTTAAAACTTGCGCGTGGCATTTACTGATAACAAGTTTTTTAATCATAGCAATCCATAACGCAACTACAAAATTAAATGTGAGTAGATCCATATAATATTATTTGTTTAAATATTGGCACGTAATGACTTATTTAAACAATACTGATTAATCAAATAAATACAGTTAATTATGCTATCAATAATAAAGTTATTATGTCAATCAGCACTGACGATGTGACTGACCTATATCTTTAACAAATTAATAAAATAAGATGGCAAAGTTAAAATTAGATTGCCGCAACATGTTCCGTTCCTCGTAAAGTTCTTTTTTGACAACATTTTTAGTAAATATTTAAACAAGCATCGCGAACGAAATAAATAAAATATTACCATATTCGGAAGCCGCGCCTGAAACACTCGCAAGTTGTACGAGAACATGATACCTTACTTCCAGAATGTTAACAAATTTTGTACATATCATATTTTTTTATTTTACTCAACGTTTAATTACCTATTGTTACTAAAAGCACCTCGCTCCGTCACAGTTCTGGACTGGAGCAAAATTTACTCTTTGGACTGGGCCGCCCGGCAGAGACGCACATTTAACACATGTATGCACACCGCGGCAACGGTTTTGATGCCGGATGAACAAATTACATTACAAAACAACTAACAAGTAGCAACACCACTAAATGAGTGCCGTGGTGTCGCCTGGCTGGAAACAGTGTGACCAATAAATTGTATTATTTTCATACCAAGGAACATACTACTCTATTGAGAGCAAGAAAGCAAACCATTCGATAAAGAATAGAATATTGTGATATTAGATTAATAATATGTATAGTAATATCATAGTAGTATTTATATTACGCCACAATTAATTTATCTAATTTAGTTTTTTTTGCGTTTCTATGTTTAGACTCTAACTTACTTAAACCAGTTCAGTTTCTCACTATTATGGTTATTACTAAAAATACTCATTTAGGTATATATTTTGATTCACATGCTAATCTAATCCGTAGTTATCATTCCTGTTATTAAATAATGTTTATTGACAAATTGAGCTGCTCTGTTTCCAATCAAATGTTGTAAAGGCTATAAGGTCTCAATAACTATAAAATAGTGTTGAAAAGAGCATCATTGGAGTTTCTTGCTAATTTTGCTATATCGAAACAGTCGGACTGGTATGGTGGCGGTAGAGATTTTTTGACGGAATTAAAACAATGCATAACATTTTTATTTCATTTAACTTACTTATTTTATTATACCATACATTTTATTTGATAATAAGCGTGTACTTGAACGTTTTGAAACAGTACGATAATAATAATTCAGTACATATTTTATGGGACAATAATCATACTAAAATGTAGAAAAAAATCAATATTGCAACACTAAAATTTGACAACTTCAGCCACTTATCAGGTCTCGTAAGATAGTGTTCTTTGATATCGATATCGACATTAGACGTAATTAGGACATGGTTTTTAAGGTTTCTAAATTCATAATGGATTTTATTTTATTTATATAAGTTAGTTTGAAAGGTTTTTATTTATCTATGAAAACTTATACAATACACGTAATTTAAATGATTGTTATCGGCCATTTTCAATAAACTATCATAGTTTGAATGACGGGATCTATCGCACAAATGAGCCAATCAGAATATAGCTTGAAGTTCATGCCTTGCCACCACTTAGTACGATTTTACTCATGGTTTTGACAAACATTTCCGGCTACAGGTTCTTGAAAAAGTATATGTCTAGTCATGGTTGGAAATATCGTAATTGTGTATCTGTGTAGGGGCTGCCAGTTTATCATTTTGCTAGTTCTTTTGCATTTTAATATCCTTTAAACATTGAAGCCGATGAAATTATAGGGTATTATATTATATTATTATATTATATGCGACTTAACGTGTCGAGGTACTTTGTGATTCACATTTCTAGTCATCAGTGGTTATGCTATTTTTTAAACCACCAATTTAGCTCAACAGTTAATTGTATTATCTACATAAAAATATATAACAACTAATCTATACTGAATTATTACATATTTAATATATTATTCCTACTGATATTATAAATGTGAAAGTTTGGATGTTTGTGAGTTTGTCAATTTGGACGTTTGTTAATCAATCTCTGTTTAATGGTGGAATGGATTAGTATGAAATTTAGTATCGATACACAACATTAAAATTGAAGCGCTTCCTTATCTTTGGCTGTCGCTGAGTATCCGCTAAGCGCTGACCGCATACATGATACAACATTCAAAACATAGCGGTGGGGCTGCATTGATAATTTGATAGCTCGTAGCACTCAGCAGTGGAGGTTATTTTTCCTGGCGTGGGAGTTTCATAAGTGAACGCGCCACGTAAACTTTAAAAAAATGGCCGGCAATAACGCAAAGAACTTATTGCAATGTGTAAACCAGATCGCTTTTAAGCAATTGAGAAACTGTGAGTAACCATTTTCAAATATTTTGAATGTTTTAATGGTTAGGTAATTCTGTGGTGTCCTCGGAAGAAATATTTTTTAATAAAGCGTATAAAACTAGCCAGCAATTATATTAGACATGGCAGTTGACGGACCGGCGACGTTCTAATTGAGAAGCAATCAATTGAACTAATTGAAACAATTGAAGCTATTTACTACGATACATAGTACTTAACTATCTATCAACTTGACATTTTGATCAAACGAATTTTTTCGTATAACAATTTCCATAGACCTAGCTATTTATTGTTCTAGACACACATGTGAAAATATAATCCAGTCGTATATACCTAATTTATATTTATTTATATAAAAAAACGTCTTAATTGTAAATGCAATGTTTTATAAGGGGTGGAAAAATAAAATTAAGGGATGGTCACTTGTATTCTATTGGCATGAATTATTGTCATATTTAAGCAAATTTAAATTCACCCCTTTATTTAAAATTGTTACTTAATAAGTATTTTAAAACTATATTGCTAGTGACTATTTTAATCGTTTCTTCTTTACACATAACTATTTAAATAGCAAGGCAAATATTTTAGAATCAACTAGCTACATCAACAACTAATTTTCCCCAAAAAATCTCAATAGCCACCTTTGATTCTACATGACATAATAAAATTATTTGAGAGCGAAAAAATAATCCTCTATCAAAAATATTTTTAAGGAAAACAACATTATCTTTAGTACAGCTATACTTCTAAATCAAAATTACATGAAAAAATTCCATGTTGCAGATACTTGTACACTGTATTAAGTTTAATAAAAAAAAGTTCTAAAATATAATTAAAAATAATTATATTCCCCCATGTACTTCAATGTTTACTCCTAGGTGGGCTGTTTAGAAGTAAAATTATGTCACATAACACTGGAATTTGACAGGTAACAGCTGAGAAAGAGAAAGGGGTTCTAGTTAAGCGTAAACAAGATGGCAATATTAAGTTAGGGTCAATTGATCATAACTTAGTGACACAATTTTTATGTACCACACAGTCGGTCTAGTAGTATGCATTGAAGTTATTGTATTCACTCATACAATGCAGATAAAATAGGATGACCAAATTGAAGTTAATTACATCACCTTCTCTTTATAGTTCCTGTCCTGTCTCAGTCTCTGTAAACACTATCAATAGCACTGCTTGTGGCTAACGTCAGGTTGGCCAAGTTATTTTGTGCATTTTGTAATTTGGATAATGGAAAGGCATTATATACTGAATATATTCTATTCAACTCATTTCAATAGATGGGTCTGCCAAGAGAGTGGTTGCAACAAAGCCTGTTGTGGAGATGGATGGTGATGAGATGACACGCATTATTTGGGCTAAGATCAAGGAAAAACTCATATTCCCATATGTTAAGGTATGTTACAAAAACACACATTTGTTTTTTTTTTATTAATAGGGTGTCTTCTATATAAAAGGAGACCTCTCCCCTGCTGTGAGACATGGGGTGTTACTGTGTTGGGATAAAACCTTTTTTGTAGTTGTTTTTGTAAAATTTTTCTTACAGTAACACATGTGTCTTGCTTTTTTGTGAAGAGTGAATTCTCTGTTAGTTATCCTGGAACCAAAGTTGTATTGATAAAAATAATAAATTGTTGAGAAAACAGATGAAATATAATATGTAAGGGGATCTGTGCAAAATATGAATTTATATTGAATTAACAATTTAAAATAGTCATAAAGGTGCAAGAAAGATTTTTTTGTTGAAAATGCTCACACAGATGTATTTTACTTAAAAATATCACAGCCCACTTTAGTTCCAGCCTAGCCCAGCTAATTCAATTAATCATGAGAATTTTTAGATTACTTTTAACTTCCTAAAATTACTAGCATATTTTTTAAATGATGGTAGATTATTGAATTATTTTGGTAGTAGATTGAAAAATAAATATTTGCTTAAATTAGTATTTATCATATTATTTGAGAAGATACAATGTTTTTATACATTTACAATTACAATCCCAACTAAAAATATTATTATCAGATTGTGTCACCTTAAGGCAAATCAATGTCAAGTTCTTTGACATTATATTCACAAGCCATTATTATGAAGTCTCATAGTACACTCGAACTTATAAAGGAGATTGCTGTCCACTTGACTGCTGAGACGATAAACAAAAACACATCTTTCACATATACAGGAATCGGCGCGCAATAAAGAGCTCACTTTATTATTGTACTACTAACTACTACTACACAAGCAAAAACTAGCCTTTGAGATGCTTATTGTGTACAGTATTCCTTTTATATCTCACATGATATAATTTTTTTGTTTATTAATTTAATTCAATGACGAGACGAGCAACTCGCTTGCCTGAAGGTTAGCGCCATGCCTGCCCATAAACAGAAGCAACACCACACAACTTTGAATTATAAAGCACTGCATGGCACTTAACAGCGCTCGTCACTCCGAGACATAAGATGTTCAGTCTCGTAATGCCCAATAATATCACTGGCTTCAATGTCCTTCAAACCGAAATACAACAGTGCTTAATATGGGGTACAAACTTTTCTCCTCACATATTAATAGGTATATCGATTTCTAACAATAATAAACAGGTTATCGTTTAGAAGTCACTGGCTTTGCTTATCTCTTGTTTTATGGGTCAATGGTATTGTGGGTGTTTTAGTTATCTGTCACATACTGACAAGCTACATTTCTATTAATTTATCAAGATAGTTAGATAGTTTTCAAATCTCCTATATGTATTTAAACGCGATGTAAACACATCCTCTTATTTATTTTATATCACTATTTTTATTTAATCACTGTTTTGTCTCCTTCATTATTTAAATAAGAATCTAATTATTTATTTATTTGGTATGTGGTATGTAATGTGGTAGTAAATGATAGCAAAATACGATTTATTAAGTTTACAATTAGGGGAGTTGATAGAATATATAATTCTTTCATTTAATTCTTTTTGAAACTCTCCCTTTTTAAAACTGTCCCACTTGCCCTATCATATTAAAATAATAATATTAAAAACATACGCTTTCCATATTATTCATACATTATTATATTTTACACTTACGTAAAAAAGCGTTGCTCTAAGCGGTTGCCAGATTTGCTAACCTGGATAGTAAATTGACTAGTAATGGACAGTAATGGGCGTTAATATAGGACTGGAACAATCTGGAAAAATGCTTTATCGCTACACCCGATACACACATACCTACATAGGTATTATTTACGTATTCCGATCGCGGATCTATCTCTAGACAGACTTATTTGCACATCTGTGTAAGTTTAGCGAGCTCATGGTCGAAAAACATTATTAAAATATTAACGTTGAGCGTTACATAAGCTGTCTACGGAAATTAGCCCCCGAATTCACTATTTTTGGTTCTGATACTTGTAACTAGGCACTTCTCACTTCATCACATTTTTAAAGGGTTGGGGATTTGAGTGTGTGAAGGTGGCGTAGTTATATTTTATAATTTACATACCTAAGTACATACGCAGTCACCCATGTAATCCCCGAAGATGTAGGCAGAGCTGTAACCAGTACACCCACATTTCGCCGAGCTCATTTCCATCTCATGATGTGGTAGGAGGCGACCTATTGCACTACCGGGCACAATTCCAGATACTGAGCATTTCGTGATGGAAAACCCCAATATCAACTTAACCCGACACGGGAATCGAACCCGAGGCCACAGTCGTACTGCGTAGGTGCGTATTACAAGTGCGCCTCCGAGAGGATCAAACGCCTCGAGAAAACCAGTTTGTCAAGCAAGTCTAATTTATCAAATGGGAATGGTCCTGTAGTTGAAAAGTGAATCCGTAAATTTTATAAATTATTTGCTGCAATATTTCTTTCGTACTATAATAATGTATTTCAACAGTTGGATTGCCTCTACTTTGACTTGGGGTTGCCGCACCGTGACGCCACCGACGACCAGGTGACGATCGACGCGGCCCATGCTATCCTCAAGCACAATGTTGGTATCAAGTGTGCTACTATTACCCCTGACGAGCAGAGAGTTGAAGGTACTCTATAGACTTATTTAATATAATAATATGTTTTTTTTAACACGTTTTGTCAGTTCGTGGTAGTTTTATTTGATAAGAGTGTGTTTACTTCTTCATAATATACGATAAATGCAATGTCTTTGAACTTACTGCAGTTATCGACATCGGGGACTGGTTTTTTACAGAAAGTGGAGGCCTCAACATTCTTTTAAACCTCTTAAATTATTTTTCGCAGTTTATCGATAATTGATTTCAGAACTAGTTAACTGTCTCTAATGATACTATAAACGCAACTGTGTGTGTGCTGGGATTGCGTGGGTAAATGCCTCGGTTGAGGTCCTGGACTGAAAATCAGATCAAACTTTGACGTCTCTCTTTATTTGAAACAGGAAACGATCTGATTACAGAGCTTCCGCTTGGCGGATACGTTCTTCTTGCTTGCGTGACCGTAGCTTGACCGTTTTTCTCTTTTCCGGGCGTAGCCTGGACGTTATTCTTGCTTCTGGGCGTAGCCTGGACGTTATTCTTGCTTCAGGGCGTAGCCTGGACGTTTTTCTTGCTTCAGGGCGTAGCCTGGACGTTTTTCTTGCTTGATTCTTCTTATTTCTTCTTTCTTCTTTTTTCTTGACCCGAGGGAGCTGGAGCGGCGAACTGGCTTCGCTGGGCCGGCAACCCGTAATTTATTCGATTGCCGGCCCTCGTCCCTCACTCCTCTGACCCTTCCCCTCTAGGCGATCGACCAATAAGGAGACGGGATTCTATATCCTTTATTATGTACCTTATTTACTAACTTATATACTATGTTATACGATTTCAACTACACATGCTACTATCTTATGACTAAGGGGATAAAAAACTGTATATTTTATTGAAGTAAAAATATAGAAAAACATTGAAAACAATAATTAAAAACTATTACGCTTAAAACTAACTATTTACAGGACGAAATGTGCAAAATAACGAGGCTCTCTTTAAGGTATTGCCGCGCGCCACTTAAGTAAAATGTATATAAAGGAGAGGCGCTCCCTACGGCATTACCCGAAGTTACCTAATGTCATCATAAATTTGAGCTGATCCTGCACATTTCTCCCGCCGTGCATCGCCCGCCGCTGCGATGCATTTTAGGTCGGTGCAGGATCGCTCGGCAGCAGCACGATGATCTTCTTAGCTGGACGCCGGAGCACGCCGTTCTTGTCTCGATGTCCACAGTGCGCGTGATGCCGTCTGGTCCAGGATACGATGCGCTGATGCGTCCGCGCACCCACATGTTGCGAGGGAGGTTGCCGTCCACGATCTGCACCAAGTCTCCGACTTGAGGCTCCGGTCCTCTTCCGTGCGGGTCTCTTCTGTTTCTCAGCTCCGGCAGGTACTCCTTCAGCCATCGTGCCCAGAACATGTCGGCTAGGCGTTGTGAGGTACGCCAGCTGGCACGCAGGTTCAGGTCTTGATCTTCGAACTGGCCCGGCGCTGAGACTCGCCCCGGTCCGCCCATGAGGAAGTGGTTGGGCGTGAGGGCTTCTGGATCTTGAGGGTCCACGGATACGTGTGTCAGAGGTCTGCTGTTGACGGTGAATTCAACCTCCGCGAGCAAAGTGTGTAGAACCTCTTCTGACGGATGCCTCTCATGTAGCACGGTTCCGAGTGCCGTCTTCACAGAGCGCACCATGCGCTCCCATGCTCCGCCCATGAACGGTGCTCCGGGTGGTATGAAGCGCCAGTCGATTGCCTGCTTGGACGCCTCTTGCTCGGTGGCCGCGATGACAGCTTGACGAAGCTCCTTGTCCGCGCCGTGGTAGCTAGTGCCGTTATCCGACCATAGTTGTGTCGGACAACCTCGTCGTGCAATCATTCTCCTCAGCGCCATGATCGCAGAAGATGCGCTGAGCGACGATACCAATTCCAGGTGGATGGCGCGCGTAGTGAGGCAGGTAAACAGGCAGGTATAGAATTAGGTCATTGCTGTCTGTGAAATTGCGCATGCAGCTCGTCGAAGCGTTAGTATTGTCCAGACTCAATTACGCAGACTCTGTCTATGGACCGCGACTGCTGGCCCGCACGAATCGGCTCGTACAGAGAGTACAGAACGCCTGTGCCCGTTTCTGTTTTTCCATCCCTCCGAGATCGCATGTAACACATTATATCAACCAGCACTCATTATTAAAAATGAAATTACGTCGCAAATTGCATCTTGCATGTCTTCTGTTTGGGGTTATTAAATACAAGGAACCCTCGTACTTGTTTAATAAGCTCCAGTGGATATCGGGCGACAGACATGGCTCACGTAGGCAGTGTTCACTGCAGATATCTATACCGCAGCACAAAACTGCAGCTTTTAGAGGTTCTTTTCGCTACGCCGCGGCCAAAATTTGGAATAACATACCCCCGCCAATTAGGCAATCTAGTAGTCTTTACACCTTTAGGACACGTCTTCGTAGATTTCTACTTGAATCCCAACAAGAACTGGGTGACGTCAACGTGGATTTATCCATCATATTATAAATGAGTATTGAAAAGCAAATTGATTGATGATTTTAGCCTACGTAGCAATCTTTTGACATTTGAGATACTGACTTGCTTCGTGGCAATCGCCATAGATTACATATACACACACATACCGTTTATCCTTTTTACCTTACTGGTAAGGCAAAGGACTTCTTACTGTACGGCCTCATTGTCTTACTTATTATATGTATATATATATTTTTTTCCTTTGATATGCACTATTTATGCATTTATTCTATGTTACTTTTTTTTATCTAAATGTCGACACACACACAAACACACACACACACAGTACACGTAATATATATATATATATATATATATATATATATATATATATATATATATATATATATATATATATATATATATATATATATATATATATATATATTTTTTTGTTATCATTGTTATTATTATTTTTTTTTGCTTATGACTTGTTTTGGTTTATTTTCCTATTTTTGAGTGACGTTTCTCTAGGCCAGGGTCTGGATGAAAATCAGCGCCAAGCAATTTATTGTTTGGCATTATGCTGATCCAGATCCTCTTGGCACTGTTGCGGTGGGACATATACCGTACACGCTTGTGTTTTGATTGTTTTTGTTTTATTGCCTATTGTTTTGATATGTACTTATATTGTTAAAACTTTTACCACCCAATGGTTGCCAATAAATGTTTTCTTTCTTTCTTTCTTTCTTTCTTTCTAAACAGGGCGACATACCGCTTCTGATGAGTGCGGCCTACAGTGATGCTTAGCGGCCCGAAGTAGTCCAATCCCGTGTACGTGAAGGGTCGCTGATGGTGTGCAAGACGACAAGGTGGGAGGTCGCCTGTGCTGGGTTGTGGTGGAGTCGCAGTTCTCACGCGGCATTGTAGGCACTGTCGCACGATGTTCTTGGCCGTAGGACGTAAGCGGAGGACCCAGTGCCGTGTTCGGCACTCATTGACCAGTGCTTCCACGCCGGCGTGATGCAGCTGTTGATGTATGTGCTTGATCCACAACCTTACTGCTGGATGGTCACCATCTAAAACTATTGGGTGCTTCATATCTTCGGATACTTCGAGCGCGGCCCCTATTCTGCTCCTCAGCTTAATGTATCCCTCAGAGAGGTTTACACTAAGCGCGTAGAGCCGGCTGTCTCTCGACACGGCGTTTCCTTTCTTGAGCGCCTGCAGCTCTTCGGGAAAGGAATCCTCTTGGCTCACTTGCAGGATGAGGGCTTCTGCACGGCGTTGCAGTCGAGCGGGAATCGGCAGAAACAAATCTTCTTGTGTCGAAGTAGGCGTTTTCTTTGGCGCGGGCGTTTTGGCCTTCTGGTTGCGCCATGTCGGGTCCGGGTTCGAATTCTGTTTCGTTCTCTTGTAGTTGATTTTTTGTCTTGCTTTTTGCTGGAACACTTCCACGGCTTGTAATGTTCGTGCCGCGGCCCGCAGATATCTTGTCCACTGAGAGAAGCGGTTGACGTCTGGTAGGGCCTCCTTGAGCCGTGGAGGTTGCTTCTTGGCGATGTGGCACAGTCGCTCTTCACCCGTTGCAGTGATGACGTCCCTGTCATCCGGTGGCCACATCTCCGGTTCCTGCAGCAAAAACTCTGGCCCGGTGAACCAACGGTGGTCCGTCCCGAAGTCGTCTGGCACGTTGCGAGTCGCGTCGTCGGCCACGTTGAGCTTTGTTGGTATCCACCGCCACTCGTTTGTGTGGCTGTGCTCTTCTATTGCGGCGACTCGATGTGCGACGTATGCCTTGTAGGATCTTGACCCGGTGCGGATCCATGCTAGTGTTGTGCGACTGTCTGTCCAATAGACCGTCGCCTCGGGTTTTCGATGATGTTCCTGCTTCACGGCGGCTGCCATACGCGCGCCGAGTACTGCTGCCTGCAACTCCAGCCTTGGGATCGATGTCACCTTCAGTGGGGCTACCTTGGCTTTGGCAGCGATGAGCGTGACCTGGATGTGTCCTCCGGCATCAACGGCGCGCCAGTACAGCGCCGTCGCGTACGCGGACTCACTCGCGTCGGTGAAGACATGTAATTGCAGGGATATCGCCGAGCTGTAGACTGGGTAGCACCTCGGCACCGATACTGACCTTAGATTCTTGAGGTTGGTGATCCACCTGGCCCAACACGCGGCCAAGTCTGGTTCTATTGGCTCGTCCCACTCAGTGCCGTGTCTCCAAACCTCCTGTAAAATTTGTTTCGCCGCTATGGTTATTGGCGAGACTAACCCGAGCGGGTCAAATAGCGACATTACTATTTTTAGGGCTTGTCGCTTCGTCGGCCTTTCACTATGTAGGACGTTCTGAGGTATGCGTCCCAAGTCTAAATTAAAGGCAAGACGATCTTCAGTGGGTTTCCATATGAGGCCGAGTACCCTCTCGATCTTGGTATCTTCCTCAAGGGCGACGCTATTTTCCTGTTCAATACCTTCGCCGAGTTCCTCCAGTAGAGCCGTCGAATTCGATGACCATTTGCGAAGTTCAAAGTGCGCGTTCCGGTGGATCTCCCGCACCTGTTGTGTTATCTTCGTCGCCTCTTCCAGTGTCTTGAAGCTGTCGAGGTAATCGTCCATGTAATGCTTCGTCTTGATTGCGTCGACGGCCTCCGGGTACTTGTGGCGATGTTCTTCCGCGTTGCGATTCATCACGTAGATGGCGGTCGAGGGTGAGCTTGATGCCCCGAAAATCAGCGACTTCATGCGATACTGTCGCGGCGGGTGTTCGTCGCGTCTGTCCCCTCTCCACAGGTACCGGAGCGCGTCGCGATCCTCTTCTCGCAGCTCCACTTGCATGAACATCTCGCTTATGTCGGCGGTTACTGCGATTGGATGTTGACGAAACTTCATTATGACACTTGGCAGTGGTTGTAGGAGGTCCGGACCGGTGAGCAGCTGGTCGTTCAGAGACGTTCCTCTGGTCTTGGCGGCGGCGTCGTGAACCACTCGTAACTTGCCAGGCTTCATCGGGTTGAACACGGCGAAATGAGGTAAGTACCAAGTCTTACGCGTTGTTGTAGGAGGAGCCGGTTCAGCGTAACCCTTGGTTACCAATGCCTCCATCTGTTCGTTGTACTTTACCTTGAGCTCGGGATTTTGATCTAGCTTCTTCTCAATGGTGAGAAGTCTTCTTAATGTGTTGTCGTAATTATTCGGCATGACGACATCTTCCTTTTTCCACAACAATGCAGTCCTATAACGGCCATCTGAGTTCTGTTTAGTGTGTTGCTCCAATATACGAAGCGCTTGCTCCCCCGGGTCACTATTGGGTCGTCTTGGGTCGACGTACAAATTGTCGAGCGTGATGAACTTCTTCACCATCTCTGTGAGTTCGCCGTCCATTGCGCTGTGGTTGATGAAGTTTACACGATGTCCCAGTGTTCGCGTATGACTTCCATGCACCACCCATCCGAGCGGGGTCAGCGATGCGACTAGTTGATTCCTCTTCCCAGTTCTGACTTCCGTAGCGAGCAATAAATGCCAGTTGTCCTGGCCTATCAGGATCTTTGGTGTCGCGTCGCTAGGGCGTAGTTCCGATATTATATCCTTGAGGTGTTCGCAGTTGTCGATCGCTGCCTTCGGTATGTGTTGCGCTGTCAGCCGGAGGTTTTCTACAGTGCGCGCTTGGATTCTATCTTCCTGTTGATTTGTTCCTTTTATCGTGAAGGTGACTCGACGGGACTTGAGTTCGCTTCCTGTTTCCCCGTCATAGGTCGTTATGCTCAGGGGCTCATCCGGACCGTCGGCTCCTATCTTCCTGGCCAGTTCCGCGTCGACGATGGTTATCGTCGAACCGTCGTCCAATAGGGCCAACGCGTCCGCAGCTCCCGCCGGTCCGGAAATAGTGACTGGGATAATCTTCAGGAAGGACACCTTCGGAGCGCATGCCATGTTCACTTGTTCTTCATTCTTCACTTCTTCGTTACTATTCTTCTTTGTTGAGTGAAGAAGTTTGTTGTGGAGATGTACACAGCCGTCGATCTCGCATTTCTTGGGTTTACAGCTGTGTTGTTTCGATCTATGTCGCAGGCACCGGAAACATAGATGATGCTTCTTGGCTATGTCCCATCTTACATTGATGTCTGCGTCCTTAAACTGCTTACATTCCGCTATACTATGCTCCTTGTTGCATAGTCCGCAAGCTGGCTTATTATTTTCGGCGACCGCGTTCACCCTTTGTCGACGTTGTCCCGGTGTGTTCGGTTTGCTTGGAGTTCGGTCGACGACTGGTTCCGGTGGGGCGAACGGGCTACAATACTCCGCTTCCTTCGTTATGAAGCGGCTAAATTTAATTAGATCTGGATCCGACTTCGGTTGCGCGGATGCGAACACGTACCATTGTCTTCTCAACGTTGGAGTAAGTTTTTCGACTATGTTTCTTGTAAGTTCCGGGTTGTACAAGTAGAAAGCACAGTCGAGGGCTTGTAGTGTTCCTACAATGTTCTCGATTCTTGTGGCGAAGGTGCATAGTTCACGCGGCGATTCGGTGAGGCGCGGCAAAGTTCTGAGTCGTTCTATTTCCGCTATTGCAATGGAGTCCGGTCGCCCGAATCGCGTCTCCAGTGACTTCATAACATGGTTCGGGTCCGCGATGGAAATCAACAACCCTTGAACCGCTTCCTTCGCCAATCCTTTGAGGCTTGACATGTTCTCCAACGATGAGAAGTGATGCGCCGTCTCGATGTAGGCGGCTCTATAGGTCAACCAGTCTTGATGTGCACCATTAAATATTGGTAGTTCACTGTACCTTATTGGCTGCCTGTTCTGTGCAGACTGGACTGCGCATGTAATCGCGGAGGCCAACTCTTGAATCTCCGTCGATCTTCGCTGAATGGCTATCGCTTCATTAAGTTCTTGACGCGGGACGTCTGAAGCGAAGGGTCTCCAAGGCGCGTGGCTGGCGGCTTGGTTTGCTGTTGGCGGCTGTGCTTCCCCGAAGTTCTGCATGGGCGGGTGCACAACCGGGTTCTGGTGCCACGGTGGCGCGACCGGTGGCGTGGGCGGCGGCGCAGCTCCGAAGTTCTGGCCTCCCGATGCGGCGGTGATCGGTGGCGGAGGTAGCTGCGCTGTCGAGTTCTGGAGTTCGCCAGGTGTCACCATGCGCAGGGGTGGCGGGAGTGCGGCGGTGACTCCCGCCGGTGCAGGCGCCGGGGTGTCCCATGACGCGGCAGTGGTCACTGGGACGGCAGGATCGGCCGGCGGCTGAGGTTCATGTTGCGCTTCTGGCTGGTAGTCAATGGCTAACAGTTGACTGCTTTCCAGCCAACTGTGGACCCGTTGCTCCTGTTCAGCCTCGGTGACGGCGGAGTTCGTGTCTGAGTCCGACTCTGCTTCTATTTCGGCTATACGGGCGGCGGCTAATTCCACCTTGAGTCGGGCGAGTTCGGCCCGTGCGGCGGCCAGACGCGATGATCTTGTTGATTTCTTCGATACAGTCTTGCTTCGGCGTACTGTCGCAGACTTCGTGCTAGTTGCGCGAGTGGGCTCGACCGTGGTAGCGGGTGCGGGCGACCGCACGTTCGTGGTACCGGGCGTGCATGCGGGGTCGATCGTGGTAGAGGGTGCATGCGACGCGACGTTCGTGGTACCGGGCGCGCGCGTAGGTACGTTCGTGGTGGCGGGTACGCGCATGACGCCGGCCGCGCGCGCGGCGTCGATTGTGGTAGCGGGCGCACGCGGGAGATCGGTCGCGGCATCCGGGATGCGCGAGACACCTGTCGCGCGCGAGGTGTCGGTCGCGGTCGCGGTCGCGGACGTACGCGAGAGGTCGGTCGTGACCGTGACGTCCGTAGTTGTGGCCGAGGTCCCGGAAACGAGCGTGGCGGCACTAGACTGGCCTGTAGCGCTCGTCCCGGTGCCCGACGCACTCGTGGCGTCCGTCACGGTAGCGTCTGTCGAGACTGTCGCCGAAGCGGCTCTGCGTCTAGTTGACCTGGTTACAGGCATTTCCCACGATAATCCGACTCCGAAGGACCAACGATGTGTGTGTGCTGGGATTGCGTGGGTAAATGCCTCGGTTGAGGTCCTGGACTGAAAATCAGATCAAACTTTGACGTCTCTCTTTATTTGAAACAGGAAACGATCTGATTACAGAGCTTCCGCTTGGCGGATACGTTCTTCTTGCTTGCGTGACCGTAGCTTGACCGTTTTTCTCTTTTCCGGGCGTAGCCTGGACGTTATTCTTGCTTCTGGGCGTAGCCTGGACGTTATTCTTGCTTCAGGGCGTAGCCTGGACGTTTTTCTTGCTTCAGGGCGTAGCCTGGACGTTTTTCTTGCTTGATTCTTCTTATTTCTTCTTTCTTCTTTTTTCTTGACCCGAGGGAGCTGGAGCGGCGAACTGGCTTCGCTGGGCCGGCAACCCGTAATTTATTCGATTGCCGGCCCTCGTCCCTCACTCCTCTGACCCTTCCCCTCTAGGCGATCGACCAATAAGGAGACGGGATTCTATATCCTTTATTATGTACCTTATTTACTAACTTATATACTATGTTATACGATTTCAACTACACATGCTACTATCTTATGACTAAGGGGATAAAAAACTGTATATTTTATTGAAGTAAAAATATAGAAAAACATTGAAAACAATAATTAAAAACTATTACGCTTAAAACTAACTATTTACAGGACGAAATGTGCAAAATAACGAGGC
The DNA here is from genome assembly GCA_949126905.1 of Amorpha juglandis. Taxonomy (NCBI): domain Eukaryota; kingdom Metazoa; phylum Arthropoda; class Insecta; order Lepidoptera; family Sphingidae; genus Amorpha; species Amorpha juglandis. The sequence goes on from OX421368.1 coordinate 8,002,661, forward strand.
TCTCTTTAAGGTATTGCCGCGCGCCACTTAAGTAAAATGTATATAAAGGAGAGGCGCTCCCTACGGCATTACCCGAAGTTACCTAATGTCATCATAAATTTGAGCTGATCCTGCACAGCAACGTTACATACGTTATTACTTATTACGTACAGATAGCTTTGACAAAAGTTACATTGGAGGCCTTAGGACTTTAGCTTTTGTTGCCTCACCGAGGTAGATAAATGGTTTTTTTGACTGACACGCTATATCCATTTCAAACGTTAGATAGTTCATAATATAGATACTTATAGATAAAACATCAATAATATGTAGGTTTATTGGTTAGGGATATATGAAATTATAAATAAGCAAATTTATTAATACATAGTTGTATTTAGGTTAAAAAAACGATTAGCTTTGTCGGCGATGATAATCTTCTCTAATTGTAAACTTTTTAACAACACGTGTCTGATATTAAGCAATTCTAAATTGACGAATAACGAAGGCGTCTCGACTCTCGGTTGGCGTATTCAAAGAATTTTGTGTTGAAACCATCATTTAATCAAGATAGTTAATCAATGCGCTATTTTAGTTTTATAATGAAGTGAAGCTAAACATTTCTTAGCAACCGGTTATCTATAGAGTAGTCAACATAATGAAACTGCGCCCGCTTCTCGCACTTTCAGTTTGCGAATTGAGGGAAAGGCATTAACAATTACATTTACTTAACTAGGTTACTGTCAAGAAATTTTAAAACTGTACCTTATAATTTAAATTTACAAAATGAAACTTCGTAGAATTTGGCCGTCCTTGATTTTTGAAACCAGCTATGTAAGTGGAATGTAATTAAGAACGATAGTACCTACAGGCGGCAACAGCACGACAGACCAGTTTATTTAAACAAAATTATTTTCATATCTTGTTTTATTAGTACTCGTTTTAGAGTCTGGTGACGTCGACCTTGACGCCCGGGCCCGTATTGGCGCCAATTGGGCTAAGTGGCGAAAAGTCACAGGGGTTACTTGCGCCTGAGATGTCGATGATAATAATAAAGGCCTCATACTATGTGTGTCTCCAAAACCATCATTCGGCCTGTATGGTTACGAGACGTGGCCCATCCTTAAGTGTCATGTCAGAGACATCCATGTGCGCGGAGATGAAGGTGCTGCGGTAGATGTCCAACGTCACAACTGGATCGTATTCGTAACGAGTACCTACGTGGCAGCCTTGGTGGCCGCCATGTGGCAGACAAATTTCAGTAATGTCGCTTTTGATGGTCTTGAGGAAACCACAGCATTATGTTTGTTGTGAATGCCTGAGCCAGATCTTACCTGGGGTACGATCTCGCGGACGGCCCAAATGCGATGGTTTGACTTGCAAGAAGACCTGAGAGCTAAGTAATAGCATCTAAGTAAGAAGGCAGACCCTGGCACGAAGCCGAGATAATGCCACAGGCAGAAAGAAAGAACGTTTTAGTATTCGTTTTAGATATCACTGTATCACTACAACAATACTTTGATGAACGGACCAAAACTCTTCGTTTCCTTATGTACTATAATAATACTCTGAATCTTTTGCGGTTTGATATTATGATTCACATATTGAGCCACCGCAACCGTTACAATGAATGTTAAATTATGTACTTGATTGTATTACTAAACTAACGTTCCAATGACATCATTGACATTATTATCAATATTATTTGAATTCGAAAAAATACTGTTCTATCGATCGTCCTGTACCTGAAACGACTAACGCACAGAGTACCTATGTATGCTGAGCTGTAAAAGCGATGCAGCGCTTTTGTCAAGAAAACTCAGATGCCAATTTGTACTAGACCAATCTGTCACACAACCTGCTACACCGCGTACTAATTTATGTACATTCTGAAATCTGTAGTTCGCTGACTATCCACTAACACTGCGCTTATTATATCTCAGTATTAATGTCCTAAGCCTCTGTGTTAGCGTAGCATATTAACAACCCTGATTTGGGATTTATTTTCACAAGTGATATCTAATTATGTGGATTTTATTTATTTTTAGAATTCAAGTTGAAAAAAATGTGGCTAAGCCCGAACGGGACGATCCGTAATATTCTGGGCGGGACGGTGTTCCGCGAGCCCATACTTTGCAAGAGCATTCCAAGAGTTATACCTGGATGGACGCAAGCTATTGTGATAGGCCGTCACGCCCACGGCGATCAATATAAGGCGAAAGATTTCGTAGTCACTAAGCCTGGAAAGGTAACAAATAAATTGACACGAAAAAACCAGTTGGTTTTTGTACGAAGTTATCTCAACGCTTTAATTCTTAAATAGGTGGAGCTTGTCTACACTGCTGAAGACGGATCTGTAGAAAAACATCTTTTGTACGACTACAAAACCCCCGGCGTTGCTATGGGCATGTACAACACGGATGAGTCCATCCGCGCATTTGCGCATTCCAGTTTTCAGGTATGTTAGGCGATATATAATAATCATGATCTATTTCTAATACATTTATTAACATTTTATCTAGAACCTAATGTTTTAGGGGATTTGATTTGATTGATTATAATTTTTTTTTTCTTTTCTGCAACATGGCGATCTGTGTTTGACACAATGAGCCATTATTTTATTGTACCATCGTACCGGTCTTTTCTTAAAGCAACTAGAAAGAGGCTCCAATGAGCGCCCCTTCTATTGTATGCAATCCAATTCATGCGAATTTGTTTGTCAGAGTGCAGAAATGTGTCTTTTAAGTCTAGTATGTCTCACACTCCCTTCCCCTTCCAGTGATTATAATTGGCAAAATGTTCGTTTGTGCAGGTGGCATTACAGAAGAAGTGGCCACTTTACTTATCCACTAAGAACACTATACTTAAGCGGTACGATGGCCGCTTCAAGGACATCTTTGAAGAAATTTACCAGAGGTGTGTAATAAATACCTACTACAATCGACTAATAAAAGTGCCTCCGAGAAATATAATCACAGTCTTCCGGTATTTAAACGTGTGTAAGTTTGTATCGAGGGAAACATCGGTCTTACATAAATAATAGTTACGTTGGCATATTATTATGCTAAATCTTTAAACTTTCCCTATCACTTAACGGGACGAAAGAAACCTCGGCGAACGGTAGGAGAACTAGTTACAATTTTACTTACCCCTTGGGGGGTACAGGAGTGAGCTTATCTTATTTGTTGACATTTATTAAAAACATGATATGATAACGGAACTATGATGAAAATGATAAAATTAAAAGAAAGTCAAGGGAACAAAATTCAGTTATATGTTACAAATTTCTAAGTTAACTATAACGATTATTATTTTCATATTGTTTAGTGATTACAAGAAACAGTTCGAGGCGTCGAAGATTTGGTACGAGCATCGTCTCATCGACGACATGGTGGCGCAGGCCATCAAGAGCTCCGGCGGGTTCGTGTGGGCTTGCAAGAACTATGATGGTGACGTGCAGTCCGATATCGTAGCTCAGGTTTGTAAATATCTTTATTTATTTTATTTTATTTATTTATTTAAACTTTATTGTACACAAGGAGTATAGTACAGAACACTAAAATGTAGCTAATTTAATAAGTACAATCTTTCTACAATGTACTGTCATATGTGCGATTTGTGTGCTCCAATTTCAATGAGGTTAATAGCCAAATTACTGATTAGATATATTCACTTGAAACAAGTCAATCATTAATATCAATACACTGCATGTTATATGCCGTATGATTATGAGTCATTTTATGATTTTTACGCGACGCGGTTAATAAATGAGGATTTTATATAGATTTTATGAATTGATTATAGTATCTAATCTATAGGTAAGATACATCTGTTCATTTTACACGTCATTCTATGTGTGTTTCAGTTTGTAAATATGTAGTTTTAAATCGAGCAACAGTAACTCGTCAGCTGTCACCCTATGCCAACATTAAGTCAATAGTGACAGGTGCACTGTATACAAACGGTGGTCCGTATACAACCACTCACGCATACATAGCAATGAGGAAGAATGAGTTGAATTTTCTATGTCATTAGTTGGTTATATCTGTGGGTAAATGGATGCTGTATAAATTAAAAAAAAATATCTAAACAGACTTCAAAATTAGAATCGCTGTGCATTTGCTATTATCCGTTGAGAATTTCCAATTTTCGCTTGTCCTCCGTCATCAGATCTTAACCAAATTTATATTGGAATACCCATAGGGGTTGATTAAATTTTAATAATAATCCTCGAAATCGGCCCACACTTACATGGCGTAACATAAATAAAACAAAATACAGAATATCCTCCTTTTTGAATTTGGTTGAAAATGTAATAGTATTGTACCGTACCGCCGTGCAGGGGTACGGTTCTTTGGGCATGATGACGTCGGTGCTGATGTGCCCGGACGGTCGCACGGTGGAGTCGGAAGCGGCGCACGGCACGGTGACGCGTCACTATCGCATGCACCAGCAAGGCAAGCCCACGTCCACCAACCCCGTCGCGTCCATCTACGCGTGGACCAGGGGCCTCATGCACCGCGCCAAGCTCGACGGAACACCTGAACTGGAGCGGTTTGCCCTCGCACTTGAAGAGGTAGGTTACAATAATACTTATAATGTCCCAGTGGCCGTCCTGAGCCGAGGTTCGTACCCCAAAGGCGGTGCCCTCAGCGTGGTCACTTAAATTTAAGGGTTGAGAGCGCCTAAAGCGCTCACCCGAAATTCCGGTGAAGCTGTATACAACCGACTAGCGTCAGGCTTACAGCATGCGTCCAAACAAAAAAAACTTATAATGTCAATAAATATATTGAGTGATCGGTAAGACATTGGACATGAACTAAGGGTGTGTTCTTCCAATAAAATTGAACAAGTTTCTCCAAGAAACAAAGTTCGAGATATGAAAAACAAAATCGGTCCGAACAAAATTCTATTAGCCGATTTACTGTTTTCTATGGAAGACCATTATTTTTATTCGACCGATGTTTCACGAGGAAAGTTGTTCAATTTTATGTGAAGAACACCTTAGCTCACGTCCAACATTTTACCAATCACTGTATAATATCGAATCCTGACCACCAATATAGCAACACTTTTATCTGGATATTTGAAAAAAGACGAGGGGGCCTTACATAGTTATGCAACACGACATATCTCACGCGCGAGAGAGAAGACTATAGATAACAAATATAAAAGTGTCAACATTCAATATAAATACCTCGTCAAGTTAAGATTTAGACAAAATACCGTTTTGAGAGCTTAAAAGTACTATTTTCTCTACTATAAACTATCTAATTTCGACTATCGAGTCAAGTCTTCTATGCAACCTTGTTATCTTCGATAGATATATAGAGATAACCATATATATAACAAGTGTTACGTGACAAACCGAGTCGACAAAATTATCTCATGTTGCATATTACATTAAGCCCCCTGTAAAATGTTATTTCTCTCAGTAACGTTAAGTCGGCGGTTATGGCCCAATATAATGCCACAAATTGAAGGCGCAGGAACAAAAAAGTTCTATGAGTTACATAATTCCGCAAAATAATAATAATAGCTCAGCAGGGAGTGGTACGGACTGTTGAGACTTGAGATGAAAGTGGCAGGTTCGAAACCAGCCCCAAGAGCAGAAATGATCATCGTATGAATTTATCGATTTGCAGATTGTTGTTTACAAACCTAATTAGGACAAAAAAGCTTAATGCATTTAGGTATTATAGAAACAAATTTCGGCAAGAGGTAAGCCCATTCTTGAATAAAATTTTGATAAGGGCGTACTTTTGTGTTCGCCGCCTTAGATATCGTATCACCTCTTGCAACATTGTTGTATTAGTATAGGTAAAAATCCAACACAAATTATCTCGACAATATAAAATAAATAACAAATTATTATCACTTAGCAAATTTAATTAAGATGTTAATCAGTGTTGATGAATCGTGAATAAATTGTTAATAATATGATAAAATTGTTTACTATGTACTTTTGTGTTGCGTTAGTATAATTATCTGATTATATTGCAGGCTTGCGTCGAGTGCATCGATAGTGGTAAAATGACAAAGGACCTTGTGATTTGCATTCACGGATTGGCCAACACTAAAGAGGGCATGTTCTTGCATACGGAAGATTTCCTTCAGGCTATTGCCGATCAACTAGAGCGTAAATTATCTAAGTAATTAATCAGTAGTAGATCGTATCGAAACACGCCTGTAATTTTAACCACTTACAAATCGGAGGATTGAATAATGTGAATATGTCATATAGATTAAAAACAGTAGTTAATTGAGGAATGGTTCTAGTTAATTGGTAGCCTAAACATAAGTTTGTCAAAGAGTATTATAGATTCCAAATCTAGTTACCTAGGTTTGTGGAGTGGTTGACAGTGTTAGTTTCTAGCTGTGTTATTATAAATCGTATAAATTTATAATTCCTCTATTTGTCTATGGTGCTGTCCATAATCAATGGTGCACAAACTTCCACATCTAAAAATAATTAATTGTGAACTATTTGTAGACGTAACCTAGCCGTTAAAACCCCCGATGTCCATTTGAGAAACATCTGTAATTTGAAAGGCTAAACAAATTTTCCTTATACATAGCTATAGACAATTTGGATTAAACGATCTTTTAACATAAAAACTCCTTCAAATCGGTTCATTTGTTTAGGCACTAGGATGCCACAAGCAGGTTGCCACGTATGCCCCTCTTTTTCGTCATAAACGTAATAAATTATCAGAAAGCGTTACCGGAAAACCATACAACAGTATAATAAATAATTACAACATCCTTAACGCTACATAAATTCATTGTCAATCTCATTCCATATTCATGTTACGTCTTATTGAAGGTCAATAACGTTAAAACTGTATGTCGATGGCAAATAAACTTAGTTTGATTTCATTTATTTTGGGTGTAGAGCGTACTGTGTTTGTTGGACATTCAAATTCAGAAAAGGTTTATAAGGGGCAATTAAATAATCGTAAACTTTGATATGAGCAAAAAACTGTTAATATGTATATTGCAATGGTGCAATCTTCCAATTGATCATAATTGATGTGCCGATGATAATAATAATACTAGCTCTGTATTATATACTCCTCTAGTGAATAAGAAGAATGATTTAAACTAAATCGAATTATATGTGACATATTCACGATAAAATTTATTACACAGGGAGTAATTTCGAATAATATTTGTATGTGTCCAGAGATAATAATAATTTCATGAGCCGCCTGTCATTAAAAAAAATACTTATATAATATTCCAGATAAATTTATTGAAATCATGGTTACTGGACTTTCATACAGCAATGTTATATATTTTTTTAAATTGGCATTATCAGATTTTGTAATTTGTTTTAAATGTTATGTTTATGTACTCACATAATAATATTCTTGCCTTTTCCCACCCTCAGTTATAAGTCAATAGATGAAGCCGATCATTTTGTGTGTAACTAGTATAGAATCATTCTGACTACAGAATGTTTATATTAAAATAAATTTTGGAATTCTTTTAAATACTATTGCCACAAATAGAGATTTAGATTTCAGTTATGTAGTATTTTTTTATAATTCTATTTTTTTCATACTCAGAGCCGGTTAGTGCTTTCTCTGTTATTAGTTCAGAAATAAGCATAATTGATGTCTGTACTCTCGAGAAAGGATACAATTTTAAGAAATTGGCGACCTTGGTTGTGGTACTTAGTATTTTAAATATTGCAACAAAGATAAAGATAGCTAGATGTTTTCCTAGTGATATATTCTATGTAATATATAGATATTTGTCTACAGATTTAGCGATGTTAGTAAGACTGAAAAAGCGGTGCATGATACGAGACTGAAAGCATAAGTTTGTATTTGAATTTCATTTCTAACTGTGCCATGTAACTTACTTTAATTATGAAATAAATGTAACTATTGTTAAAACTGTAAATTCTATAAAATCATATTATCTAAATCATGAATTATGAAAGGCCGGTTTATGAATTGTATGTATGGTATAATTACAATTTTATTTTAATATATGTGTTTTATTGGCATATCCTTGTGGTTTAATAACCAGAGAGCACATCCATGTGAAGCGTGCGACCATTGTGCTTAAGAAACCTTTTCGCAATTTTATTTTATCTTAGACTGACTTGATGGAAAGTAAAGTGCAGTCTAAATATAAATCACTTTATCGTAAAATATAATTTCGATAACTTTGCCCTAGCCCCCAAAGTGTCCCGATACTCGAAAACATATCTATTTCGAAACACCAATTCTTCCGATAAAATATAGAAGCCAAAAGTAATGATTATCGGTACTTTGTCCCACAACACCCGGACCCGAAACAAATATTTGTGGATCACACAAACATTTGTCTCGGTGTGGGAATCGAATCCCCGGCTTCTCGCCCACTGCGCCACGGAGGCTGTCATGTCTATTACGTCAAGCCAGCGATTCTTGGACCTACCGCGGGATCGTACCTGTGGTACATCTGGCACAGGCATTTGCGACCAATATACTCCTGCGATGTCCTCAAACTGTCGATCTAATGTATCTGCCACGTCGCCGTCATGAAGGTTTTCGTGGATGAACTGCTCGATAGGTATCTAGTGTAACCTGACACATCTACACACCATCTTCATGGATCTTCCTAATTAATCCGTCGTATGCGAGAGGTTGTCTGGGGAAGCTACCACTGCTTTCACTATTTCTGCCGTCAAAGATGTGACTTAACTTATGTCTCGAGGTGATGAGTGCAATTCAGTGCCATGTAGTGCTTTGTAATTCAACGTTTCCTGTTGAGTTACTTCTTTTCATAAGTAGGCGTGACTTACCATTAGGCGAGCGACCTGCTAACTCGACATTCATGCTTATAAAAACAAAAACATGACATTTATGTGCAGGCCATGTCTAGAGCTATTTTACATTGTAGTCCAATATTGTTTGGTATTGATACCAAGGGTCCATTTCCGAATGAGTACTCTATATAGGTATTGATTCCAAAGATAATAAAAGCACTATATCAGTGTATACTAATGAAATAAAAAATGAAACGATTAACATGCACTACTTACGATTCTTTCATTCTAAAGGTGGAATACTAAAAAGACCATTGTTTAATCAGGTTTTTATTATAACTTTATCAGATCATTATCCTTAACAATATCATATTTAATTAGTTTTGAATATTGTTTCAACAATTTTCTCCAGTAACATCTAACATCTTTATCAGTTAAATTGTCCCAAATGTGTTGAAAACCTCTTTCTGCAATTTCCTGCGCAAGACCATCATGTTCTTTGAAATACTCTATTGTTAATCGAATTTCTTCTTGAGTAGCTTTCGAATTAATAGGTACATAATGCACCCAAGGTTTCAGCGATGGGTAAAAAAATTCGAGCCATTCACTCCCTACATGGAAAACTAATGATTTACACAAAAATAGATGCTTTAGCCGGAAACTCGCTGCAACACCTTTAAAATTGAAGAGGTATTTGTATTTGCAGTGGTCTTCGAATGATACTTCTGAGGCTGGTGGGGCGTACAGTGTGTCCTGGATTGAAAGAGAATTCAACTGATAAATACCTTAAATGACCACTCATATGTCAAAGCACAGTTACAAAATATATTGGTTCTGGGTCCTGGGTCATGACCCAGTCTGTCATAGAATGAGTTCTGTCTTTCTTAGTGTCTAAAAATTGCAGTTGCTATTTCAAGTCTCTCACAAGGGATAGGTACATTTTTTTAGGTCCCTTGACGGTCGTCAAAATTATGCCGGCCTAAAGTTACTGGATATACACTGGCTGATCCCAGAACACGACTTTTGGCATAGTACTGTTAGCCTGACGTGAGTCGGCTTTCTACAGCTTCACCGGACTTTCGGGCGAACGCTTTAGGCGCTCTCAACCCTTAAAACACGACTCGCTTGAACGACCCACTATGGCGTTTTTTCATCATATGTATGGTAGTCGCTATACAGTCGGACACAAAAATATAAGTACCCTCCCACCAACGATGAACATGATGTGAATATAACGCAGTTTTATGTTTATTATGGTGTATTTTTAATTATAAATCATATAATACATAATTACGGCATAAGTCCTATGAGTTATTTAGGATATAATTATGACACTTCCATAATTATGATTCTGAGGTGAAGAATAATTGTTATCAACTATCTTCAATGTTTGGAAAACAATTTTCCATTAAGAAAACTTAGGCATGAAAAACTACTACAAATGTTTTGTATACTATTACCTTATCAACATAAATAAAATAAATCTTTTGTTTTACAATATGCCAAAAATAGATCCAAAGGTGACTTTTATGAAATAAATAAATTATTTTTCCACTCTGTATCATATCAGCTACAACTTTGTTTTTTTATCATTATCGTTGTCCCGGGTATAGTAAATTTTTATTACAATGTTAAAGTATTACCGCATCAGATTTCCAAGCTTGATTTTTTGTGTATTGGGCGTCAACTAGGTCAGGATTGGAACGAGAGAGTAGTACTAAAGCATCTCTCTCCTCGCTTGTTCTCGATCCACGGAAGAATGCTTTTGTTACTTTTTTATGCCACATCCACCTAAAAAGTGAATATTTATAGGGAATATAAAATTGTTGCAACTTTAGGACCATTTATAATATGATATCATATTTAGTACATTTCACCAACTACATTTATAAGCTATGAGCACAAGAATGGCTAAGCTACATTTAGTGCTATTTGGTGTGGTTATATACCCATTGGTTTTATAAGTGCAAAATGGTTTATCTTGGTTTTATATAGAATGCAAAGCCTTACATAAAAATTAAACCATATGGCAAAAATATAATTGTGTTAGTAAATAAAACAATTGCTAACAAGTTTCCTTTATTAAAACCAGGGTTCCCATAGGTCTTTCTTGTGCTCCTTTGTCAAATACAAATCATTTGATAAGTCATGCTAATTATGAGTTATAGCTTACTTTTCAGCTGAAGCAGATATAGATACTCTGTGCTTATCCCATCTTCCTATGCCTGTAGGATAAAGAGATATTGCTGGACCACCTTCCCAAAAACTCCAAGCTGGATACATTATATCACAGTAGTCTCTCGTCTGAAACATTACATTTTATATTGGGATTTAAATGTACCTGTGTCCTGATATTTAGTGAAATGCAGAGTAAAACTGCATCTCTCCGAACAGAGGCCCCAGGATACCACAGTAGAGATATACTTAAAAGTTAGCAATTTAATTTGTTATGCACAAAGTCCATTGTAAAATTAAATCTATTGTACCAGAAATATAAACAAATCAATCACAAAAAAAAGTTTCTGCAAATTATCAACAGGGACAGCAGGTTTCAGATAAAAGAAATAATTGAAAAGTGGGTATAATTAAAGATTTCTTATGTTTACACAAATATTACACTTTGAATTAAAACAGATTTTATTGCAGTTTTTTTTATTAGTTTTGATCCTGAAGTTTTGCAAGTTTTTCAGGCTTCATGGTCACGGGTGGACTGAAACGTCAGGATTAAAATTAATTAAAAAAATGCGATAAAATCCGATGCAATAAAATAAAATGCGGTTAAATTAGTTTTATTTCAAAGTGGGTATAATTGTTGAAAATTCAGGTTTAAGTTTCAAGATTACACCTTACCTAATATTTAAGATGTTGGAAAATATGCACCTCTACTGTTTAGCAAATAGGTGAATGAAATACATGGAAATTAACCTTACTGAATGATAATACTGGTGCCTTGGGATGGCCCCAAGCTTGGTTGATTTGTGGCCAGTCTCTCGTGTTTATGGCCAATTCCATATTGGGCATATTTGGAGCCAACAAACTCAAATAATGTTCTATACCAGCACATCTAGCTGGGAAAGGGCAATCTTTTTCTCTAAATAGTTTGCCGTCTATTATCTGTAAAAAGAACTAAATTAAATACCATGATAATTATCCAATAACTGTAATGGGAATAATATGAACCTAATAACTTGATATAATCAGATCAATAATATCAAAGAGAATTCTCACATCACATCAAGCCCTGATTTAGGTGTTTATTAAACAGAACATTTAATATTAATCATTGTCTCACCTGGTATTTGGTGCCTTTTGTGCGAGCTTTTGCATACAGTTCCTTTGTAATGCCATCTTTGAATGGTTTTAAATCTTGTTCTATCACATATTTATGGCAGCTGCAGTTAGCCCTTTCACATGAAACATACTGATCTAATGCCAAGTTTATTTCTCTGGTTATTTTTGACGTCAACTCATTAGTTTCTGAAATATTTTTTAAAAGTATTACCATGTTGTATTTTGGTTAAAACAGAATTAAAATAATTATGAATTATAACTTATGAAAAACTTATGCTGCAACATTGATTCATTAATGTAAAAAATAGTGGGAAACATAGTTTTGTCATGTAGATAAAACTTTATTAAAAACAAGTTTCATGAAGTCACTTTGCTATTTACAAATTTATATAAGAATTATTTTACGCACGTCTGTCGTATTTGTTATTGTTTTGGGTGCAAGATCTTTCGTCGGTACAAAAATCATTCTCAGCCTTCAATGATATTGAATACGTTAAGAAAAACAATGTAAAATAAAATATAAACATATCGTAAATAAGAATAGTTTGCCGCAAAATAACCTATTCGTGAGTCGTGACTTTTGACATTTGATAATTGATAGGGATGTCGACGTTGATGCTTACTATTTTTTATCATATCGATATTAATTTCGATGCAGTTAATTTATGGAATCCATTGACCAAACAATTTTAAGTAAAAAGCTTCAATAAATGAATCGCGTTGCGTATTTATATAAATGTTTGTGTATTTCGTAATATCCTGCCGGTATAAGTTATTCAGATCGTACAGTGCAACAATTAAGTTTTGGCGGAACGAGTGGCGCTGTTGTTAACGAGTTCATTGGTCGATTTTCACAAATCGTATCTATACTTTTTTAATTACTTCCACTACCACGGTCGTTAACTTATAATAAAAAATATAGTGTAAATAACTTCGCTTAACGAGGGAAATTAGTGTGATAACTTACACAAACAGCTCATGTTATCTGATTTAAATTAAAATACAATGAATCTAGCTTTTAAATTCAAAAAATAACGCATTTAAGTTCACTCGTTAAATCGTTACGGGGCCACAGCATACAAATTGCTAAGGACTCAAAATTATAACACTGCTCTTTTTCGGGGGTTAAAAATAACGACCAAATAATTTATAATACAAAAAACATAATTTCGGGAACGTACATTTATTTAATAAAAAAATACAGAACTAAATATCTATTTTCACTTACAAATTAACATAATATTAGGTAAGATTAAGATACAGATGGAGAAAACATTAGTTGAGACCAGGGGCTGGGTTGACTTTAGTATCCGGGTGCAGGATTTTGCTGATAATTTTTATAGTAAACGTTAGACACTAGTCCGTATTAACAAATGCTAGCAGTTTATTATGCGGAAATGCATAGTTTTTGTGAAATTAATTTTTAAAGTTTTGTAGGTTATTACAGTTGTAAACACACTAATATTGAATGAAAAGAGACCAATGTCATTGAATGTGGAACGCGACTAATTCTGTCTCTTTCTGACAAGTAGTTATATAAAAACGAAATGCTTAATATGTTGTGCTCGCGTTACTGGAACGTTTTTTTCTTTACAATACCACTATAATTATTATTTTCCTATTCACAACTACCTACTTTCATTGTTGTTGAGTGTCGGCTGTGTTTTTATTGTGATCTTATTATCTCCCATTCGACCTGCATACCTTATTGATATTGGTGGTGGTTATTTTTTTCTTAACCATCCAGAAGTAGGAACTTCACAAACCGAGGCTTATGCACGCGTGAGCGAGCGAAGCGAGCTCGGGATTTGGAGCACCCCGACTCGGACAAATTAGGTTAGAAGGGGATGGCAGGGTCAGTGAGCGAGCGAAGCGAGCGAACAGACCCTGTCATCCCCTTCGTGGTTATTTTTTTTTTAAACCACCCACAAAGTAGTAGCCCGGCAACTACGCCTTGTTGTTATTACTTGCTTCATAAGCAATTTTTGTTACAGTTTTTTTTTTAACATTGAATATAAAGTAAACTGTGACTTTCCTCCTTCTCCCTATGAAAAATAACCTGTGACCACATCGAAAATATCAATATGTGCTAAAATATTGTAAGCAGAAACCTGGAATTTTAAAAAAATCATATCTCCTAAACTATTGGTTTCCGCACCTCCCCCCTTTTAGGGGGGGTTGTACCTCCCCCCCTCAACCCCCTCCCACCCCTCCCGCACTATTTCGCTTGCAACCGGATACTAAAGCAACCCCCAGGGGCTATTGCGTCGAAGCCATTCGAGGTGGGAACCCCGGCACTGAGACGTTTCCCCGTGTGTCGAGCAGGATATACCTAATGTAAGTTAAAGGAGAACAAAACATGTACCTATTTTTGGGGTCCCTTCTAAAGAGTGTAAGTTGTAAGATATATGTCGAAAATATAGTGCATATTTAATGAAGTAATTCAAAAAGTTAGAAAGAGAATAATTAAGAAAACATAAAGAAAAGGCCGACATAGAAATTTAATGTTAAAATACTAATAAATAGTAAAATTTTAGTACGATATTATACAAGGATACACAGTGAAGGTAACTATTATTAAAATGACGTAGTTTATCTACTAATCTACGTAACCAGTCGTCTACCATGATTATTTTAATAATTATTAAATACATTATTTTTGAAACTACTAATAATCTTCATATTAAACAGAAATCACCACTTCAGTTGTTTGATTGTAATTTGGAACCGAAATGCAGCAGCAATCAGTGTAGGTAAACTGATGACCTCTTTTTTGAGTATCTATCTTACTGGTACCTACACTGGATAAGCAACAATGGAAAATTATTATTTAAAGACCTTTTATTATTTTAGGAGTTTCATTCGGATGCCCTCTTCGATTTTGGGGAATATCGTAATTCGTAACTCTGCATTCATAGGTATGAACCTATTCAGACTGCTTTGTAAAGTCAACATATTTGATATTATGATTCTATGGATAGTAATTAATCAATATTAGTTAATAGACGAACCTCCTTGTAAATAAAAACAAAACATTTTTCCCGGAATTACAATATCCTCAGAAAGAGGACATCAGAATGAAAAGATTCATTTACATTGGTGGAATAGTCAATTAGTTGGTGAATGACAGATTAAACATCGAAGGGTTACAAAACGATTAATTATAATATACATTAAGAATTACAATATAACACGTTTAGTTGAAGTCCCTATCTGGGAAGATGGCGGGGGCGACCAGTGTCCACACGTAGAGACCCACGCACATCCATGACGATGTGATCTTAATCCACATTGATGCGACGTTTTCCTTCGACAGCTGCGAGCTCGGGCTGTATAATAAATGTCATGAGTATATATACTAAACAGATAATTGATCTATAATAATAGTGCCAATAAACAAATACCATAAACCATTATTTCAAGTATCAATTAATAATAATAGTAAAAATAGATGCTACTGGTCTCACAACATATTTCAGCTTTTGTAGTCATATTTTAAATTCGAATGGGCACGCAAATATATCAGTGAACTGAACATAATAATTAACTGTTGTAGATCGAACGTATATAACGTCTTGCCAGGTGTGCGTGAGTTTATTAATCTGTAGTTTTAATTTTTGCGACAGTGAAGCATCAGCCGTCGTCCTGTATCAGGCACACACAGTCATTGTGTCTATACAAACACATCACGCAAACATATCCAGACGTGCAACAATGAATGGAATATGAATAATGTTTACTCACTTGTACCAGTTGGTGAGTGTCATCATGATGTAGAGGGTGGCGAGCGCGAACATCATGTGGAAGAAGGTCCAGGAGTATGCGACGCCATCACCCTCGTTGTCGAACACCTTGGTCTCTTCGCCGCGGCCCGCCTCCCCGCCGTCGGCGCCCTCTATACAATCATACCCTGCGCTCAGCGAGCATACCATGCAATACAGTTAACATCTTACAGTTACTTCCACAGACATAGCTAATAAACGACAAAAGTGGATTAAATCATGAGAACGCGTTCTTTGATTCAGTTTACTTATAAAGTTAACGCAGTAAGATGTCAGCTGAATACACGAAAAATGGTTTATTAATTATTTATGCAAAAATTTACCAAGTGGTCCAAGGGATATCTCATAACTAAATTCCTCCTGTCACAACACATACCAAAAATGTTTGGTTTTCATACAGATTGAAGTATTTGCGTCGTCTATTTAGATATATGTCTGTGGACTGGGTATTTCCCTATTATAAAAACTAATTCCATATAGCTTCACATCACATTCACTTGCATAAAGCAATAGTCTTAAAAAATTAAAAGCGAATTAGCGTTTCCCCTGATTATATAGTACACTATAAAAGTATACCTATACTTATAAATAACTAGCCTTCTCTCGCAGTTTCTCCGCAGGCATGTTACTGGCCTACTCCCATAGGTCATTGCGTGTTATAAATACAAATTTTGCGGAATAAATTCTCTAAATGATAATGAAAATAACATCTAAATCCGTTGCATAATTTAGAAGAAATAAGCGGACAAACACGGACGCATATGGCGACTTGTATTGATGATGTCACTATTGCTATGGACATAATATCGATGTACCGTTGTACACAAAACATAACTCTATAGAAGGTACATAAATGTAAGCTTATATTTGCAAACTATAACCAAGTTTTAAACATATATTATTTGAAGAAATTATTAATGCTTCAAAGGGAATTTATTTAATCTATTTAGTTTACAAAAGCATTGACTGTCACTAACAGGACAACGATACAATCTACTGATATTTTACTAATTTTAATGATTGTACCAATATATTTTATGTTACTGTAGTACTGATTTAAAATAACCTGAGATTGTCTTTGATGTTTTTAAAGCAGAATTTGATTCTTTTTCAACTGAAAGAGATATGTACTTTTGTTTATTATTGTAATATATTCATATTAAAATTGTAACATATAAAGTAATGTATAATATGTTAGCTCAGACGCCATAAGCATTTCAAAGTTCAATATGTATAAAAACCTATCGTAACAATTTTTGCCACCAGCACTGACATTATCACGTCAAATGTTCACTAGATCATATCGTAGACTACCCGTAGAAAAATGTCTAAGATGTCGGTACGCACAATTGGTACACGGTGTCGCGGTCGGTAGTGTATAATACGGTGTCCATTTCGATCTTTAATCTATGATGTATGCCATTCACCGATGAAACTGTTACGTGTATAGCTCTTTGATGTGAAGATGTGAATACAGTCGCGGCACTATATGATGGCACTTAGACTTACAATAGAGTTGTCAGTTTCTATACATTGTAGCTCGAACATTACTCCATCGTTACTATTGCGGTTCCTACAGCAATTAAATGTTGCAATTGTCCTTTGCATAAAGTGCTAATTCGAGGAGGAAGGAGCGAGATTTAAATATAGCGCTCCTTGCCTCATAATATTGAGGTATGTATGGGGTATGGATAAAGCCTGAACTCTATCCATTACATGAAAAGGCCCCCTTGTTTAGCGGTCGACCGTCTCAGCTCGGTTACGTGCATCGTTTCAATTAATGTCATCGTATAGTGTCCGAACTGTACAACATATTATAGCGATGTACTTACATACAAATACATACATTACATGATAATATAATAGATAGACTACGAACCATGAACCCTCTATGAGGTGTCGAGGTGGATTTTTAAGGGTCTAAGTGTGGTTGGTTTGTTAAAACATTACCTTCGTTAGCAATGAGCCCTCCTTGGCCTTACAGCGCACAGCAGCCGCGCGTCGCACCGCAAGGAATGCACAATACGCGTTAGTCATCTTATATTATACATATTAAGTATACAAAAAAAACATGCAATCACTTGTCAGTAAAACTTTAAATATAAGTGTAGTGAACATTAATGTAAACTTAGGGCCTGCTTCACAACGTCCCACTTTAAACACGAAAAACAGCTGATTTTGAATATATATATTTGCAATGCATATTTGACAATTTTCTACAACATGATTTTGGTATTTGAATGTGTAATATTTTATTTCGTGAGTTATATTTACTCAGACGTGGTAAAACAGGTGCATAACCATATGTCTCAAATGTAACAATAATGTATATCAACGGAAATTGTTGTTAAAAAAAGAAAAAAAAACTAGTCAATTTAATGCCCACTTCGAAAAAAGAATAATGATAAGTTGATCCGCTGATGTTTTTTGTCATCTTTGAGACATACAAAAATAAAAAATTAAATCGATATTCACCTGCGGATCCCTCCTTGGCGAGGATGTGTTCCGACATAGTGATCTTGGAGGAGGAGGAGGCCGTGCGGATGCTCGAGTACAGCACGCTGCACGCCCAAATGCACAGCCCGACGATCGACTGCTTATCGAAGGATGTCTGACAAAAGTACACAATTATTAAGATGACTTTTTATGACTTTTCTATACGATGATGCATGGCGATGGTTCATTGTGATGGACTATCATATAGAGGGCGTAATGCAGTCTATTGGGTTAACGCGCACGCGATGCCCTAGGGTGGCTTCGTTGTTAGTGTTCAGCTATACTTCAAAGGATCGTCGGCCAATGATGGAACGCGTCTACACTGGTTGTCGTGTGCGTGGCTACCACCGCACCTGCCATTTGATGGACCTTACAAATGCTATGGTGTAGAGCTGCCTTTTAATTAAATGTTATGATTGAAGCGCCAACTACACACACCACTAAGGCACTGTCTGCTACGAACTCAAATTGTATATCAATAGTCTCTTATGAAAAATTGTACGTTTTCTGCGGTATTTAGAGACGAATTAATGTTAATTATCAGTTTCTTAGAATTGAACAGAGTAGCAATTAAAGTTAATTTAAGTCCCGGAGTCGAGTAATTAAATGATAAATGTATATTATGGATATAACATTTGCGTAATCGGGTGTACGTCCGAAGCTTTCACACATACAGTTTTCATTCTAACAAAAAAAAAATTAAAGACTCATGACCAAAGACTAATGAATTTTACAGGTTTTTGTATAAACAAATTTGGTGTTTTTAGTATGTCTGTACTACAAGTGCTTTTATTTTAAAGTGACAATATACATAGTCTAAGGGATAACTATCAAGCACTGGAATTTACACTACAATTTACAAAACAATATGAATGTACTACTCATATTGTACATATTACTAAGTGCAGAGGTCTAATATGTACAATATGTAATTGGAATACAGAGTATTTGTTTATAATATGGAAAATTTGGAGTACTTGCTATTGAACATTTAAAAATTAGCAGATAGTGAAGTTCAATTAGCGTCTGGTCTAATTAAAGTTCACTATACTGAAGAATAGAAAATAGCCAGTTATTAAATTATTAGTAAGAAAATAAAAAAATAATTAAAATGGTATGTTATTTAATTAGTTAGACAGAAAGATATTGAAGCAATGGAGGATAAATGTAAAAAAAAGTTTCAATTTATAAAATTTAAACATTAGCACAATGTAGTGTTGCTATTAAAATATAGTGTAAGTGAAAATAATGTGAATACATAATGAAATCCATATAGTTGTCTGAAGTATATCCCACAGTACATACCCAATACATAACTCCATTTGGTTCCTGTATGCATATTTTCAACATAACAGCATGAATATTTGTTACAATTAAATATCTTCGCACTATAATATTAGTTGACCCATTTGGGCCATACCTTTATTTCTCTAGTTGAATTACCTCTCAAATAATGAAAGTCTAATCTCTTCTCTAAGTCTAGTCTAATCTCTTACTATAGTTATCAACAAACAATTGTCTATAAACCCCTAATTGTGGGATATCTCGGTAACCATTTATCGGGTTCACTTGAATTTTACAGAGATATTCTCGAAACATATTAGGTACTTCAAGAAAATGCAAAAATAATTGATTTTCTGATAATTCTAATTGCATCTCACTCCTTAATGGTTTTATTTATGTAAGAGACCAGCAAATGAGCAAGAGGGTCATGTGATAGTAAGTGATCTCCACCGCCCATGAACATCCGCAACACGTGAAGAACCATGGAAGCGTTGCTGACCTTAAGAGAAAGGGATAATTACGGGACTGGGAAGGGGAGGGCGATTTGGCCATCCGCAAATCTCACTCACCAAACGAAGTGCAACAGCAAGCTGTTACTTCAAGTCGGTTTTCTGTGAGTTAATGGTATCGAACGAGTAGAGACAGCCCATTTGTGCTGTAGATAAAACTGTCTACAGGATGGTTCTATCAGCTGTATATTGAAGTGATTTACAGATAAAATATTTGATCCGTGGCCGCAATACTATTGATGACAATGTTACCTGATTAGATCCACCGGTGATGCCGTTACATTCGGCGGACGCGTTGGAGAGCGCCGACCACGTGAGGTACATGACGTACAGCGACACGACGGACGACTGTAGCAGCCCGGAGCGAGGCTGGTGCTCCTGGACCGACGGCAGGATCGAGATGCCGCTCGCGCCCACCACCAGGATCAGGTTGAACGATATGAAGAACTTCGACAGATCGCAGCCGCTTGCCTGGTAATGGAAATTCATTTCTTGAACACCATAAAATGTTTTTTTGGTCGTGACTCGTTGGATGTACAGCTAACGGTAGGCACTACCGGTCGCGGTATAATTGAGGCTATCAGCGCAAAAGTGATGTAACCCACAATTCCTGCCAGACACGGTTTTGGTGTAAAATACATTATTTTTATTATGAAAAGTAATGTATTTTACACCAAAACCGTATACATTATTCGTTACATAATAATCTATATATATAAAAATGAATCGCTGTGCGTGTGTCTCGCAAAAACTCGAGACTGACTGTACCGATTTGGCTAATTCTGATCTTGAAATATCTGTGGAAGTTCAGGGAAGGTTTACCCGGTGAGAAAAAATGAGTAACATAAATAATAAGTAACGGAAAACACTAAAAACGACAACCTAATTTTACCATACAAACTGTTCCTGGGTATGAAACATTTATCATCTTTTTGATGTGAAACATTTATAAGCGCAGGTATAAACCGGATTGTTGGCGTTGCGAAGCTTGCAGTGGTGACGGGTCGCCACGCTATACTAGACAGGACAGGGACAGGACAAGACAGGGTCAGGACAGGACAGGGACAGGGACAGGGACAGGGACAGGACCGGGGACAGGGACAGGACGGGGACAGGGACAGGGACAGGGACAGGGACAGGGACAGGGACAGGACTGGACAGGGATAGGGACAGGGACAGGGACAGGGACAGGGACAGGGACAGGGACAGGGACAGGGACAGGGACAGGGACAGGGACAGGGACAGGGACAGGACTGGACAGGGATAGGATAGGACAGGATAGGGACAGGTCAGGACAGGGGCAGGACAGGGACAGGACAGGGACCGGCACAGGACAGGACTGGACAGCGATAGGATAGGACAGGATAGGGACAGGTCAGGACAGGGGCAGGACAGGACAGGACATGACATGACAGGACAGGACAGGACAGGAACAGGGACAGGACCGGCACAGGACAGGACTGGACAGGGATAGGATAGGACAGGATAGGGACAGGTCAGGACAGGGGCAGGACAGGGACAGGACAGGGACAGGACACGACAGGACAGGACAGGAACAGGGACAGGACCGGCACAGGACAGGACTGGACAGGGATAGGATAGGACAGGATAGGGACAGGTCAGGGCAGGGGCAGGACAGGGACAGGACAGGACAGAAAAAGGACAGGACAGGACAGGACAGGAACAGGGACAGGACCGGCACAGGACAGGACAGGACAGGAACAGGGACAGGACCGGCACAGGACAGGACTGGACAGGGATAGGATAGGACAGGATAGGGACAGGTCAGAACAGGGACAGGACAGGACAGGACAGGAACAGGGACAGGACCGGCACAGGACAGGACTGGACAGGGATAGGATAGGACAGGATAGGGACAGGTCAGTACAGGGGCAGGACAGGGACAGGACAGGACAGGACAGAGGCAGGACAGGGACAGGACAGGACAGGGACAGGGACAGGGCAGGGACAGGGCAGGGACAGGGACAGGACAGCGACAGTGACAGCGCAGGGACAGGAATGTCCCACGGGGGGGGGGGGAGGTGGAAGACAACCTGACTTAGGCCGTCGAAGTCAATTAAATGTGCGACGGGCTACCTCACGTGAAATGGTGCAGTACCTCACTTAATTGCATTTAATGTAAATGAAACATTTGTTGAAATAAAACTAATTTAAACGGATTTTATCGCGGTTTTTTATTTATTTTTATCCCGACGTTTCGAAGACTTGTCAGCCTTGTGGTCACGGGGATCTCCGTTTAAATTAGTTTTATTTCAATGAGTAATATTCGCGTAAACGTAAGAAATCATTATGAAACATTTGTATTAAGTTTTGACCACAGTTTACAAAAATATATGTAGGTGATACGAAGTTCACCGGGTCATCTAGTATATAATAATATTCGTACATAATACATTATTTTTATTATGAAAAATAATGGATTTTACACCAAAATCGCATCCAACAAAAATTATGGGTTACACCACTTTTGCGCTGATAGCCTCAATTATCTTTCAGATACCGAGATGCCACTCCGTGATGGACTGGGCGAATATTCAGTTAGGGAACGAGATTGGATTCCCGCACCGAGACAAATGTGTGATCCACAACTATTTGTTTGGATACTGGGTGTTGTGAGACCGAAAATCTCTTGTAGTTCCTGATACCTCCTGTTGTACTTGATGTAATGCTAATTACTTTCTTTCTTACCACGATTGACCTGTCGTGACCACGCGTCCAGTTAGGCGATCGAAATAGTGCAAATTTGCGTTGTACCTTTTGGATTTTTGGGGCTTACCTTTGTGTAGTAAACATAGAGAAGCACGATGCCAGTGAGTGTGAGCGCGAAACATGTGAGCATCGCCAACAACAGTGCCGCGTACCAACCACGTGACTGGGACTCTTCGTAGTTTGCTGTCGACAAAACGCATCATAATATTACAACTTTTTTAATGTGATAATATTATTTAAGAATTGTGATTATTTAGGGTCGCTATTATTAATAATTATTAATTTTATGACATCATGATATCGACCCTAAATAATCACTAATCTTAAATTATATTATCACTAACACCATATCAAATAGCGAACGGGGCGGGACGGCAACGCGACGCTGACGGTAATGCGTATAGAGTGATGTAAGTTAATAGTTGTAAGTTGATAGTTGTGTTTCTATTATCGGGCGTAAAATGTAATTATACAAATATTACAATAAAAAATCAAATCATATACTCACAGACCCATCTTTCAGCCCAGGTGTGTGCAAAATCGATAATCAGAATAAGTTGTATGATTATATAACAGAAGCCCCCGATCATTCCAAACACCATCCACGTAGACGCGAACTGACCCTCGGGTATGAAGAAAGCACCGATTATGCCACCAATCACCAGCAAATACTTGATTCCCCAAAAACTGAAAAATTATATGACACATTGATATTGGATTATAGGAAATAATTTAAGTTTCTTTTTATAGCATAGGCCGGCAAACGAGCAAGTGGGTCCCCTGATGGTAAGTGATCTTCATCGCCCATGTACGCCCACCACCAGAAGAATCATGGGCGCGTTGCCGACCTTAAAGGAAAGGGATAATTAGGGATTGGGAAGGGGAGGGGATTTGGGCTTTCGGATATCTCTCTCATCGTACGAAACGCAGCAGCAAGCCGCTACTTTACGTCGGTTTTCTGTGAGACAGTGGTAACGATCCGGTTGAGCCAGCCCATTCATGCTGTAGACAAAACTGTCTACAGCGTGGCTCTACCACTCGAAACGTACTCACGTACCTCACTTAATCCGATTTTTTTTAAGTGTAAACTTTTTTAGCGCGGTACGCATATTTTTCGATGAGATAAACCACAACCGAGTTAATTTTATTAAGCATATTGTTCAATTTGCATTTACCCATTTTGTATACCAGCTCTTGGATCCTTCGACGATTTGACGCCGATCATAATTAATGCCATTAGTACGAAGAATAGACATGCTGCAAAACAGATCCTAAAACAAATTGAATTATCATTATCATATTGTTGCGGTCGGCTGATAAAATGTCAATGTCGGACGTAGGCGATATGTATAAGACAAAACATTTAGATAAAAATAATAAAAGCAAATAAATGAACTCTGCGATCGCAGAAATTAATGACTGTATTCAAGTGGTAGGCAGCGGCTCGGCTGTGCCCCTGGCATTGCCGATGTCCATGAGCGGCGGTGACCGCTTACCATCAGGCGGGCCGCTTGCTCGTCTGCCTATCAAGGCAATAAAAAATAAATAAAAAAAAAAGAAGAGTTTAGTGAAACATGTATAAAGAAATCTATGCGTTCGCGCTTAATATGAACCTCATAGTAAGGCTAGCAAATATAGGGGTACATTAATTACGTTGTATGGGTTTAAAGAGTTACCTGTATACTGCCAAATAGCCAACAGCTTGATCACAATCCACTTTTAGATTACCCGGTATTAAATGCGTTGAATTTGCACAAAATGGCACCTGCAACAAAGTGGGATATATTCTGTGGCGTAGCTAGGACGGGTGGTATTGAATTGAGTATCATCCCCAAGAATGAAAACTTTAAAATGATATATTTAATGTATTTAAAAAAAAAATCAAAAACAGAGGATCTTCCCAATTTATTATTAATTACTTTGGGTTATTTCAGGTTGGGTGATACCCCAAAACCGGTGACATCCGGGTCGAACTGCCTCTAGCTACCCCACTGGATATGTTTTATATATTTATAAAGATGTTTCAGGAATGTATGGGGTCTAGGCGAGTTCAATGTACAGTACATGGATATATAGCTATAATGTGTAGTACTGGCTGTTTAGAATCGCTTTCGGTACAATGTCTGACTGTTATTTGTTTAAAAAGAAGTTTTAATGACACTATAACAAACAAAAAAGATATTATAATCATAATAATCCATAGTAATGGTTGAAGCATACTAATAATTACCTTTTGTAATGCATCATGTAATCCCGGTGCCAGTGTGATGCAGGCGGCGATCATGACCAGCACAAGCATCACGGCATACATGAGCCGAGATGATGTGGAGTTGGTGCAAGACGGACATGCTGAGCAGCAGAGGGAACATGCCGCACTGCCACAACAACATGCCAACTGCAATTAATAATGGAAAATCGTAACCTAACTCTCATACAATCAGGCAGCAATTTATTACATATAGGATTTTTAACAACATTTTGTATTTGATATATGCAACACAAGATAGAAAGCAAATTTGCTAAAGTGCTTCTTGAATGCTAGATGAAATGCCCATTTATGGGTATAATTTGTAAATTTAGAAATAAAGTGTAATATGTAACTTGATTTCTGCACTAAAATAACCTGATCCCCAAATTCATTCAATATAAATACAACATACTGACTTCAAATGTGTTTAATTTGTTTCTTCAACATTTTATTATTCTTTAATAGACCCCAAGGATCACAAACACAAGCAAGATATTGCACAAGATCCAGGGTTTAAATCTGGGGAACTTTATTAGGTTAGGCAGGGCAACAAAAAGGTTTGCAAGAAGGGGGCACACAGCAGAAGCACCAGTAAAACCAGTGTTTCAGGGTGGAGACTACTATGAACAGCCAAAATAAGGCGTGATACCATATCCTAACTGGTGCGTTGCCACTGAGGGTGTGAGAGTGTGCAGGCAGACAATCAGTCCACTTTCCTGACTCAGTGGTCTCTGAGGATCAGTGTGGCAGGGCCTTCAATGGGAGGCTACACTGGACAGTAGTGGACTACTCTGAAAGGTGCAAATCTGGAAGAATGCTATAATGCCAAATGCTTGTCTGAGCTGCAGTCGGAACCCCAATGGTAGACACTATCAGAGAATTTCTGGTAAATCATCCTGATCTGAGCTAGAGTGGGAGTGTCACAAAAACTGTGATTAAATGTGAAATTATTCCACTGATGTGAGCCAATCACCTGACTAAGCAACTTGCAGATATCCCTAATAAATACAGTGTTTAATTATCAAACTTATTTAAGGTGACTTAAATGTAATGAGTAATGACAAATTTCCAGAACAAAATGCAATTTTATTGAGGAGTGACCTTTTATTAGAATGTAAGAATGCAGTTCAATCCTGATTATCCTTATCATTATTATATGAAGTTGTTTAGATATAAACAAATAAATATGTTTCCTGTCAAAGAACACATTTTAATAAATGTATTAGTTTCCGACAATCATCATAAGAATATTATGATAAGTTTATGCACTATTTTATGGAAAATAATAATGTCATTATAAAAATGTCATTTTGACAAATATATACTCAATTAATATTAGTACCTACTCAAACCAATCCAATTTGGTTTTATGGCTCCATCAGTGTTCGATGATTTTGTCAGCTTTTAAGATGGAAAAGATATGGTGATGGTGTAGAGGGTGAATGTTTAACCTACTTAAATCTAGTAAATTTAGCAACATAAAATCGACATCTCAATTCTTGATGTGAGTGTAGAAATGTTATTTCATCTAAATAATGTATCAATTTAGCAGATTGACTACTATAAGTATTGATATGGATTCGTTTGTGTTTTTTATTTGTTGTGCTTTATGTACATATGTATGTAGAAAAAATAAATGGTTTTAATTTCTTTGGTCTGATAGTTCAATGTGTACAAACTACAATATAATCATGATCATGAGTAATTATATTAGTCACTTTAAAATTATGGAAAATCATCGGTTGCTTGCATCATGGTGTACTTTTCAATAATAAATTTCCTCCTTTGTGTTTTCTTCTTGAATCAAGGACAAAACAATTTACCTGTGCTGCAGAGCAAAGACCTAGTACAGCACCCATCACGTTATACTTCTAGGTCTGGTTCGAAAAACTAATAGCTTAATTATATTTTGGAAAAATAATCTTGCAACTTCTTGGATTTACTTCAGGATAAAATCAATACCCACTGTGAAAAATAACAACAAAGAATATTGACACTGGTTGACACGTGAATAGGGATGTTGAAAAAAATTGATAAATCGATTATCGATGTATAGATATTTTCTGTGATGCTCCGATATATTTTATGGATATACTTTGTTACGATAAATCGTTGTACCGATATATTTTTTATCGAGAAAATTCTCCTCCCCTTCCCAATTCTTAATTATCCCTTTCCTATAAGGTGATTATATTTATACATTTTATGGCATATCGATAAATATAACAAATTGGGGGCAGCACTACGTCAACAACATGTAGTTATAATTAGTAATACACGTTTTTTCCATGGTTATGCCGAGTCTTTTATAGTCAAGGGCAGTGTTTCCCAGGCCAGGCCAACCTTTTTTAGGCCATGCCCCACATTTGCCCCCCTTATCTATCAAAATGCCCCCTGTGGGGCGTGGGCCCCACGTTGGGAAACACTGGTCTCAGGTCATAAGGCTTGTAGCTACCACAGATTACTAAGGGAAGCTGCCGCTTGTCCATTAGGTCTCCCACACAGTTTTATCAGTTTTCAATATTTTATGTAAAACTTAAGGCGTGATCTATAATCACCCTAAGGGTAAATGAAAAAATGGGGACGGAAATGAAATCTATAGTCTGTGTCTTTAGTTCTGGCTTGTCTACGATAGTCTATAGTTATACCGCCATTTTCAAATGGTACACAGCAGATTCAAATTCGCCCAATTTATTTTATAAAATTTGATATTAAATATTTAATATCGAATTTTATAAAAGTACATACATACCTAGTAAAATAATTAATTAATTATTTTACTAGGTATGTACATCGATATATAAAAAAGGAGGATAGAACGCTACTAATATCGTCAGTGATGCAGGTTTATGATATATGTGTGCGAAAGTTGAGGGATACCAGATAAATGAAAATTTTCCCCAGTTTTAACCAACTCCTAAGAGGAGGTATTATATTCGGCCCGTATTTATTGGAATAAAGTATGTAGATAGTAATTAAGTACTTAGTTCAAACAATTAATTGTTTCGTGTAATAAAAAATTAAAAAATAAGTTAAAAGCCTTTAAAATTATTTAATTTTCTATACACATGCCTCTTACTTTGCACGGACCGTTCAATACTTTCTAATTTAGAAATGTGGTGGAAACGAATGCTCAAATATTTTGTAAGATACATTTAATTAAATTGATCTTATGTTCGGCGCCTGCCAGAGTGTGTTCTAGTTCCAAATTAAAAAAAATATTATTATTCGCTATAAAAGAATCCAATATTTTTTATATTATATACGTATGTTGTTTTTCATTAGAAATGATAATGTTTTCTTTTATGAGCCTCCTGGCTGCCATCTCGCAAATGCGACATACTTTGTATAAATCTTCAGCCGGGAAATGTAGGCCCCCTTTAGATTAGACAGAGACACAGCACGCATTGTGAGAAGGTTTCTCTCTCTTAGGTCCTAACCGCCGGTGGCTTGGGTCATAGGCCTCGTCATTGGAGGGTTATGATATTTATTTTTAAATGTTTTGTTTTTTTTTTGTGACTAATATTTAAAAATGTAAAAAATCCTTTTGAAGAAATTATTATTATTATTTTTAATTATTATTTTCAATTATTATTATTTTTTATTATTATTTATAATAATTATTATTTTTAAATAAAGAGTACTGTACAAAACAAAGTTCAAAATGCACTGATAAATAAAAAAGTCGGGGCTTGTGCCGCTGCCGCGCAACACAAATTTTACAGAATCCAAAAATACCTTTAGACATTAATGTTATTATTTACTTCTCACAGAGTTTCTAAAGATAAATTTTATGTTTTGGTAATCTTGATAATATGAAGCCGGTTAAGCTTCAAAAAAGAAGGTTCTCAATTCGGTGAATTTATTTTTTTATTTATTTGTTTGTTCGAGGAGTTTAATATCTTTACTCCATATTCCGTTATCAGATTTTAACAAAATATATATGCAGTACCATAGCTAGGAAGGGAGAGGGGGGCACTCTACCCCGGTTGTCACCGGTTTTGGGAACTCGACCTGATATAACCCGAAATAATATTCAAAAATTGGGAAATCCTCTCCTCTATTCTCCTTTTTTGAAATCGGTTAAAATACATTAAATCATTTTAAAGCTTTCATTCTTAGGGTGACAGCCAAATCAAATCCACCCCGGGTGCCACCCGTGCTAGCTACGCCACTGTATATAGGAGACCGCTTAGTACTTAAACTTTATCGAACATCAACATATTTCAACAAAGCGGTCCATATTTGATGGGAAAATATATGTTCGTACATTAAAAAATAAAATATACGCTTAATTGACAACCTCCTCCTGGTTTAAAGTCGGTTAGTAATTTTTGAACTAATGTTCTTAATTACAACGGAATACTCACACTTTGGGGAAAATACCTCATTTATTTTCTGGCAACACATGCACGTGAAGTTGACGTTTATGTTCCGAATATTACGTAAATAATTTTACCAAAAACATTATAAAAGTGATTATAAATTCATATGTTACCTGTGCTAAGTAATTCCTTGATATTTCTTTTTCGATGTCGAATTGTTTTTACAATGTCTTATGACACATGTCGGCATTATTATATTTTTTTAAATCCAACTTGGAGTGAACGTTACACAAGGCGGTCGTGTCGCGTAATGGCGGAAACTGGCACACTATGATGAGAGTGTGTGCGTGAGACCCGTATACGTACAGCATTCTGGCACACTATGGGTCACTTCACTTTCGATGTATGGGACGTGGTGTCCCCCTTTTTTTATAAGTCGATGGGTATGTATGTACTTTTATAAAATTATGTATTGTGTATTATATTTATTATGTATGTACTGTATTAATAACAATGTTTGTATATAAAATATTTTACATACGCATACATCCATAGAAGCAGCGATAGCTCAGCGGGGAGTGGTATGGACTGTCGAGACGAAAGTCGCAGGTTCGAAACCAGCCCCAAGAGCATACACCACTGACTTTTCTAAGTCACGTGTATATTAATTGTTAATTATCGCTAGCTTTAACGGTGAAGGAAACATCGTGAGGAAACCTGCATACCTGAGAACTCGAAAGATTTTTCGAAGGTATGTGAAGTCTGCCAACCCGCATTAGGCCAGCGTGGTGGACTAAGGCCTAATCCCTCTCATTCAGTAGAGGAGGCCCGTGCCCAGCAGTGGGACCTATATAATACAGGGCTAGTAAAAAAAAAAAAAAAAAATACATCCATACGCAGTCACGCCTGTGATCCTCGAAGGGGTCGACAGAAGTGTAACGCGTACAAGCCGTACATCCATATTTGGAGCTCCTTGTCATCTCCATTGCCTTGTACGCCTAGATAGGGATAATATATAAGGCTCCATCGCATTCCGATTCTTAATGCTGCAGAGACAATTAAGGAATTCGTCAGGCGAGATCGGGGCAACTAGTCCCTGATTCGGTGGTATCTCAGGGAGAGACACGCCCAAATGCTGGGTATAGTGATGCTGAAAGTAAGAGCATCATCTCTCATTTACCGTGCTGCCCTAACAAACCAAAAAGCCTCGGGAGACCCCTAAAAATCGGCACTTATTAATGTCGAGTGTTGCTTTCTCCCTGGCCTTAGCGTAACGGTATACGAGGTTTAAGTCAGCCAGATCCACTTGACTACTATCAAGCTCATTTTCCGTGAGTAGCTTCGTTTCGATGAGACGACCAGCTATTCCCTATGCGAAAATTCTCTATTGTGGTAGCTAACAGAGGTAGCAAGGATAGAATATTTCGATTTGATGATACTCAAAAAATTATTATTTTATTTGTAGGACAATATGACAGTTAAATTATATAAATATTAACTAAGTAAATACAAAAAAATCAGCTGGTTAGTAGTCAGGCGACGCGACGGTTCAGCAATCAAGCATCAAGCATCAAGTTCAGCATCAAGTTAAGACGCATCGTTCTTACGCATGCCCATGAGTACCAGACCGATAGTTAGACAAAATTGAGGAATTGAAATAATATATTACATTTTGTCACACTTTTAGGATAGATACACAAAATACTTACCTACCTGTTTTATATAGTGCATCACCTTACAGCTGGTAGCTGACTACGTGGGCAGGCGCGTATTCGGCTGTGAAACAAGAGACCGCGAGTTCGATCTCCCACTTAGACAAATGCTTGTTTAATCTTATCTTTTTCTTAGAAATACCATTACTGCTATGATGACAAAAAACTTCGTGGCTTGTGAGTAAATAGCCAATTACCCTTAGCTTGTTATTAATGATATTTATTTATCGCGTTGTATTAAGTTTGATTTACACTTCCTTAAATACAGTAGCGAGTTAACTTACCTATTAAGTTATTTTTATTCGCACAATGTACAGTGCCTTCCATACTATTTTGATGAGATAAGTTGTATCTATTTAATTGTTACTATATCCTAATATCAGGTAAATAGTAAATGTTGTTGAGGAGATTGAAAATGAAATTAGAGTTGGAAGCGAAAAAGTTCGCGGTTATTGTGTACTTACTAAATTGATTTGGATTGATAACTTCTGTCCATATCGACGAGTAGTAGTGACGAGTAGTCATATGGCACTATGGGCACTGATCCAGTGTTTTGGATATTATAGCTCATTGATAACGTAGGTAATAAGTATATATAAGTATTAATAAATAATACCGATGGCGATGACCAAGTGGGGAACGATAGATTGTGGCGATGGAATTGCGGGTTCGACACCAGCCCAAAGGCACACACCTCTGACTATTCGAAGTTACTTGTGTTAGTATTACGAAGGTATGTGAACTAAAGTGTAGCTCACCAACTAGAGGCGTCTCTAGCCCACGTAGCGCCCGTGTGCAACCATTCATCTTTGACCGCACCGCTCTCAAAAGCATCGCTGGCACGTGTAAGGCGGCTATCCTGACCTTGGATAGGTAATTTAGTTAGTTTTTCGCAGTTTTTTGAAATTTGAAAATGCCCGGCCAGCGTGCGAGTGGAGCTCGGCCGGCGCCCCCTCGTGTGCGCCGCACACCCTGCACACACAGCTTCATGGAATAAGGTCTAGTCACTCTCCATAGTAGATGAGGCTTTTGTTCAGCAGTAGAATGTGTCAGGTCTTATTATTATTATATTAGAATTAAAAAAAAAAACAAAAACCTTTATACTTAAAAAATACCTAATAAATTATATATATGACCTAAATAGTTATTTAAAAGTAAAAATTTCAGAGATTTGGAGGTTTTCACCATTGTGACAACTGTCCGCAGGACACGGCCCAACACACCTTGGAAGTGTGTTCAGCCTGGGACGAAAAGTGCAGCAATCTCGTAGTAGTTGTCGGAGGCGACATCTAGCTGCCGCGCCGGTTGTGGTGTCCGCTATGGTCGAGACCCGGAGGTGCTGGCGTATAGTGGCCCACTTTTGTGAGGCCATGATCTTGCAGGAGAGTGCCGAGAGGGATCATCGGGGCGTCCTTCGTTGCGTAGAGGCTTCTGAGCCCCCTCTACAATTGGTAATGAGCCGCAAGGTGGCACTGCGCATGGGCGGTTCCGGCTGAACCCGGGGCACTTCTCGCTTGGGGAACCCGGGGCCGTTCTTAATGCGCCGAAGATAGCCACCGCGGGGGTTTTAGTTGGTATTTGCCGGCATAGAGTGCCCATAGTGTTAGGGACTGAGCCCAGCGGTCGCTCGGATGTTTACCATCTCTCCCAGGCGACTCATCGCTGGGTCGTAAGGCCGGTAGAGCCCAACATAACCGTTCCACCTCCCCCAGGTGGGGCGGTAGCGATAAAACGCTTTTCCCCGCGACAACGAAAAAAGAGATTTAAAGGTTTGGATAAATAATGTGACTGTATTTCTAATAATCGAAATATATTTTTTTAAGACACACAAAATTCATACTAAACTTATTGAGGTATAATATTTCAGGCAAATAGTCTACTTGAAGTAGCACGTAATAAAATAATAACATTTTTTTCTCATAAAGATTTCATACTTTAACAGTATTTTATTGAATAGGAAGATATTACACACTTAGGCTTCATAGACAAATTTAGTTCGCTATGAAATGCATCACATAATAGTCCATACACTATAGAGAGCTCAACACTACAAGGCTGTTTGTTTTGTGATGATCATAAATATTTTTCAGTTTCATTACACTCTGGTTTATTACGATTCAAGTATTTTCTCCTTTAACGTATTTTAAACAAAAAAACATTTTATAATAATATATTTGCAATATTATTTACTCCATCAAATCAAACATTTAGAACACATTCTGGACCTTTTCACGTTACTTACAATTTGATATTTAATTTATTTTTTCTTACTCAGAAATAACTCTCTCACTTTCAACACCATAGCTGTATCGTAATTTATATAAAATAAATACAATTATTAATATCACAGTAGAATAACTGCCAGCCAGCTTTAATGGGTAATTATTGTTTTATACATTTTAACAATTTTGAACTTTATAATATATTTTAAACATAGCCTGTGCCAACGAAATATTTTCACCATTTCATAACAGATTGATTTTGCTGACAGCTTACACATAAACTTCTGTGATATTGACAATTTGAGAGGAAATATTCGATATACCTAGACAACTAACCGAACATTAAAATCAACATATTATTTTGATCATTCATATTGCAGACTTAACACTACTGGTAACCATATTAATCGACATTAACCGATAATTATCCGGCTCTAATACAATACTAAAATGATATATTTTCTTATGACGTTAAGGTTACTTCACATTTTAAATTATATCAGGACAGAGAACAATAGAATGTAGGTACAAAGATCGCGAATCAAGCTTAACCAAATAATAGAAATGATTGTGTAAGTATAAGAATGACAGGTAGGAATCGTACATTGTATACGTTTACTAAAAAAATCCTTATGTAGAATTACAATAAATTTACACTGATCGTGGAAGGGAAAGGCAAACTTTACATCCTTTTAAAATTATAAAAATTTTAATTTACACGTATATATCTAAATAATAATGAATGAATGACAGTACATGTAACCTTGTGCTGACAAATGATTTCTGCCACGCTCAGTGATTTCCAATAATTAGATAATCTTTTATAGGGTTTGGCAATCTTGATCCTGTAAATAATTTATAACATAATAAAATGTGCTTATATGGATAAGTTGGTACATGCTACGAAATTGGAGACATATTTTTATTAAATATAATTGCCCACATTAATTCAAACGTCTCATAAGGACAGCATCGTTGTTTTCTTCTGTTAATATATCGA
Source organism: Amorpha juglandis (assembly GCA_949126905.1). Classification (NCBI taxonomy): domain Eukaryota; kingdom Metazoa; phylum Arthropoda; class Insecta; order Lepidoptera; family Sphingidae; genus Amorpha; species Amorpha juglandis. Next base: position 8,037,000 of record OX421368.1, read on the forward strand.
AACGTGTAAGTAATTTAAGTAAGTGCAGTAGTTGGGAATGGAAAATAATAAAATAGGGAAGAATAAAGATTCCACATTAAAAACAGTGCTCTATTCACAGAAGGTTTTATACATGTTGTAAGTTACGCTACTCAACTTACTCTCTTAGGGATATAATTTGGATATTACATTCATCAATTATGTTATTTAATGATAAATTTAAAATCGTTACGTATATAACAAGGGATAACATTTTAAAAGGTATGTGTACTTCAATATTGACAGTAACCTAACCATTATATACCATATTAATATTATTTACATGCGCAGTCACTATAATACGGTAAGTACAGGGAGCAAGATTTACAAAATATACGATCTAAGGGATCTGAAATTCCGGTCACCTATTTATCGTCCTTTACTATAATTTTGGGGAATTCGGCTTATTTTTACACAAATAAAAAGCTATGTCCTTCTTTCTGTAGTCAGTTTCTTACTTTACTTGTGAATTCCAGGTTTGGCTAAATGTACTTAGAATAAAATAAATATCTACCATAGTATACATTATGTGGATTCCGAAGATTCCGAAACATGAAATAAGAAAAACAGAAAGAAATAAAATATAACTAAGGTAAAAATATTTAACTAATTACTTACAAAATAAATATGAACGTAAGTACGAAAAAAATATGCATTTATCAGAATTTAACTATTGAAATAAAATATGAAACTTACAAATATATCTATCTATATACGCATTATTCTTTGAAAATCTTAAATTAAATGTATACACTTTTAAGACCGAGGTCGATATGCAATATGCATTCAATTCTATGTTCGAACCCATTATTAAGAAATAAGACTTATAGCTCGACTAGCTTTCAGTGCCAGATCGCCCCAATACTACTTATTTGGCGAAGAGTCGCTTTACAGTGTATCTGAATGCTGTTTTGTGGATAGAACAAAGTTTTATTTACACGAATAAGAATACATGGTCATTTAGAAAGAAAAAGAAACATTCAAAACAAAATGAACGTAAGCAGTGTACCAACAGAAATCTCACGACGCGTCGGTCGCAATTATGCTTTTTGTACTGATTTGTAGATATTGTTTAGTATTATGGCTTTGGTGTTGAGTGCATATAAAATTGAGCAAAATTTAGTTAAATAAATTAGCAAGTTACTTAAATTATATTTACAAAGTTATGTATTTAGACAATAAAAATTAAAGTGTCTTTACCTAAAAACTCTACGACCTACTATAAATTACATAAAATAAGAAAAAAAACCTCTGTGTAAATTTATAATACATCTAATAGCTTCAAATATAAAATTGAGATCGGTGTTGTATTTATGTGGGAGCGTTATTGTGAAGTTTACAAGCCGGCCTGGAGTCAGGAGTGAAGCATGAACTGTGACGTTTCCAAATACTACAGAATTCCTGATGGACTGACTTCCAGTTCAGGTACCTACCTATCACATAATTGTTTCTATAGCTGTTCAAAATTAATTAACTAGTATATTAGTGGCGATAAAAAACATATGGATAAATTAAATCAAATAGAAAGTTAAATTAAACAGCGTACCATATAGAAGAGTGAGTGATGTTTATTACAGAATGTGAGCTGTCTCCAGTCGAGTTTTAACTCATTATTTTAATATCGAAAATATACGCAGATTACATAAATAAGTTGATTGATCGAGACTAAATTTGATAATTTTCATAATATCTACTTTGTGAGATCAATTTGTCATCTCTCCTGGCATAAGCAGTATGTATGTTATATTTTTAGGAAATTTGCACGTTTAATGTATTTTTAATCCAATTATTTGCGATGACACATTCATAAACAATTTTAAATAAAAAAGAACATTTAAATTAGGAAAGGTCGAGCCACACTACTATTACGGCCGCAACATTTGTGAACCAGATTCGGCAAATGTTTGGTGTTCGGCGAATTGATAATTATGATGGTTAGGTATTTGCGCCTCAGTTAGCCACACGATTACGATATATATGGCAGCCAGCCACACTATCGTCATAACACGAATCATTCGCCGATTCCAAATAGTGCGTCCGTAGCGGTAGAGTAAAGAATGCATGGATAGTATTTACGTTGGTTACAGTGTTGAACGACGAATCATCGGTAATCAAGAATACACAATAATACAATCTGATTGTACCTATCATTATTAAATACTATTATTATGACTTCAACTTAAAATATAGCTAACAACTACACTATAAACCTAAGTCGCAGTTATATCTAGATCCTTACAATATGGCAGTTGTCAAATTGCTAGCTGAGTTGTTTTATTAACTACAGTACCTAATCATTTGGTTCATGGAGCGCTGAATCGATTGTTACAAAAATATTTTATTCAATGACAACATCATGATGTATTATCACAACCATTATTGCAATGAAAACGTATATTTGGTAAAGTGTACAGGTACGCTTTTAAAATAATATTACGATCGCGAATGCAAATCGTGGTGTTCGTAGCACCTGACAAATAAAACTGGCAAGATATACGTGAACTACTTATTCGTGCCTGTGAATATGAACTGTATGTGTAAACAATTCATTCTAATTAATCAGATCTACTTGGAGTCGTGATTGTGATGGCGGTTGTCCAGTTATACACTACGTACCTACGAGTACATCACGAAATTGAGTATTTATTATATATTTGTACAGGCACATGAGTAGAACACAGACAATTCGTAATGTGCGTTAAATTTTTCTAAAGTAATCAGCACCGGAACATTGATGTGACAGTGAGTTTGTGGGTACATTTTAGGGCTTTGAGGTTTGCCGCTTGCTGTGTGTACCTAACACATATTTTTATTAATCTATAAAACAGGTTCTGACCCTCTTACCCCTCTTATTCAGTAGAGGAGGCCCGTGCCCAGCAGTGGGACGCGTATAATACAGGGCTGGTATTATTATAAAACAACCGTAAACCGGAACCCGTCCACTGTTTGAGAGTGTGGCAGCGAACAACGATTACATAGCATGCGTAGTTGGCAGTTGGCACATTATAATATACAAGAACAGAAAGAGGAGTTACTTGCCTCCTACATTATATGATTAGACATGCTTTGTATAAAGAACATTCGAAAAAATATGCAGTTTCAGTAGGGATAAATAATATCGTTTATAATGTGTGTGGGTATTTGACCGTTCGCATTTCAAATCTAATAGAAAACTTACATGTAAACTATAATGTTATTTGAACAACAAGCCTGGTAACTATTGGATCAGAAACACCGCGCTATGGTTGTCGATACGAAACTTTAACGTGTCTTGGTATTCCAATGTAAAACGACGTAATTACCCTACGTTAAACTCGCTTTAATATTATCGTACAAAAGTTTTCGATTAAAACAATCACATTAAGTAACAATAATAACATTCTCATAATTCTACCTTTATGTACATATCCAAACATTGCTTTTTATTTTAAATAGGTAGATAATATAATATGTCTCATATAATTCACTATATATAATAATAATGTATTTACAATGACAGATTAACAGATAATACTTATAATATAATATTGCAGTTCGCAATCATCTACACACATCACTTCAGCTTCACGTTGCCTTTATCACACTGTCCTTTTCAGTCACTTCAGTTTTATTTCAGGCCACCAAATGACGGTATATCATCTGTTACAATGATGAACTTGTCTCATTGTCGTCACCGTATCGACTTTTGACACAAAGGCCTTAGTGGCGGTTGTTGCAGATACTGTATATCTGCTTTTACCATTATGTTGGAGAATTTAGTATATGGGTTACCTCCAAGTTCCAATTCATATCATCCGATGATCGATGTCCTATGTACACACTACACACTACACATGTTGCGTCGCGTCGGGTTCGGGTGGTGCCGCGGCTGGCTGTACGGGGCGCGGCGGGACGCGCGTCGTCGTCTCGCAAGCGTCGCGTTGCTGTGTATTGTCGCATTTTCCGTAGGACCGCCTTTGTATACGGCACAGATATGTTTATAAAAATTTAAATCTAACATATTTTGTAGTCTTTTCGTCGAATCTGAGATAACTTATATGACTAATTCATTTAATATGTGGATTTGTTTAATTATCATTAACTAGTAATTCAGTCGATATACAGTATATGTTCAGTGATAAACATCACTATTTTTGTCGAGTGGTATACCTAGTGTATTCCAAATCGAATTAAATTATTGTAGTATGACGCAAGTCACACAGATAATGACAGTGTGAAAACTTTGTTCCCTAACATTAGATTAAGCACATTCGAAAATGTGGACGGAATAAGCTTTCAATAAATACTCGTATGTATATGTAACTCAAATCATTGTAATTGTAAATTGTTTATCCAGTATAAGTTTTCTTTTTTTCTCAATGCATGTAACAAGTATACCATCATTCTGTGGAAAATAACAAATTTATAAACTACTTATTGTTTTAGTCACCTACTATTTTTATATTAGTTGTGTAGATTATAAGTAGGTGTACCTATTTTCAGATATTAAACGCCAATTCGTAAAACTGGCTGTACCTAGACAGTTTTGCGTCTGTAGAGCAACAATAGTTTTCACACCACCAATGGTCAGTCTAAACTTATGTTTACACTTACATACTAATATTGTCAGTCTCCGATCGAGAGTGACACATGAACTTCACATGCAATATGCATATCGTAAAGGCGAAATTCACTGCGCTACAAAAATACGTGGGCAATGTCCATATGCAGTCAAACACGATTACAGTTTAAGAGCAAAAATATGTCTCCATTAAATTCCTGTTTAATATTTATCCATCATTCGCTTATATTAAATAAAAACATTTCATTATAATATATTCTCTTAAGGCTATATTTTCGACCGGCACACGGAATAGTTCTCGCACACTACGAACGTTTTATAAAATTTCAGTCCGCATAAATAACGTTTACGTTATACGTAAATGATGGGTGCGATGCATCCAGCGTTCATTTGAGATGCACAGCCCGCGTGTACGCGAGCGAGCGGCGCGCGCGCTAGTCACCGAAGCGCGTGCATGCCTTCTTCCATTTGCACTGAGTACACCACAGATCGCGCTGGTCCATGCCGTATACTTTGCGACATTTCTTGTTGTCAGAACGCGGCCGCCGACCGGGACTGCCTGGCGATCCGCCGGCCACCGTCAGCCGCATGTGCTTCTGTAAAAAACCGCTGGTTATTGCGTATAAACTACATTCACACCGAGATAGAGCTATTAGCTAGGCAGTGAACATACCGGCGAATGCGTGGTAGACCAGGAATGCGTCACGGGAATGCTTATAGGCCTCGCAGACCCATTCTGCATGGTAGAGAGCAGTCCTTGCCTGCAAAATAATGTTAATATTATTAAAGAACAATATACTTTTTATAGTATAAGTTTAAAGTGTATAGTGCAATGAGACTAATGATCTAATTATAGTGCAATGACGCCAAACCTATAGGATCCGACGAGCTGCCGCTGGTACTCCGGGTCCTCGTGCGGCGGACGACACATGTCTCGGTGGGAGAGGGTGGGCGGCGGCGCAGGAGTCACCACTTCTCGTTCTGTGTAATAAAATTCCTCTTCACGGTCGCTGTCACCTTCCTTCTTTGGCCTGGAATTTAATTAGCGTTTGAAATTAGATAACTTATTCAACACAAGCGATTAATTAGCATGACAAATATTTTTGTAATAATTTCCTTGAGTCATTAAATACGCTTTGATTTATTACACTTTACTACTCACTGGCTTGAGATGATGAGATAGTTTAGTAAACATCTATATCATTGATATACTGTGTGTATGTGGGTGTGTGTGTGTGTGTGTAGAAGGTGGCACGGTACGTGAGGACGGTTGGGGGGGAAGGTGGAGGTTACGTTACAGGTTACGTAAACCGCGACGCGGTGGATCGAGGGAGGCGGCCGCGGGGCGGTGCAAGTAACCTTGTCGCGAAGCCGCGCTACTTCCGGGTTGCCAAGGGCTGGCCTTTCAGCCATTTGTTACTTGTGCTCGTGATACGTATGCCTATGTATAGTTCAAAAGGTCAAGAAATTTTATTGACATACCGTTACTTGCTGTTTTTTTATGTCAATTGGTAATTGCTGTGCATTTATTTTGCGGAAAGAAGAAACGAATGTATGTCTGCTGTCACTCATTGTATACTTAAATAGGTATAATATATTTTGTTTGAAATGGCTGCGTACCTAAACAAATGAATTTGGTATTGTCATATGTAAAATTTTATTTATTATAGCTCCAAGAATTTGTTTCTATGCTAGTACCTATAAGACACGTTTTAATGGTAGCGAATAATGTATACAGGAAAATTATATATTTAATACTGAAGTCTATAATAATTAGGTTTTTGTTGGATGTCAAAAATCCCATGCACTAATGCCATATCATTGCGGTTGGGACAGTATGTTTATTACGTCAAAACCGATGGAAAATTTTACTCGTAACTTTTATCAAATTAACATAGTTAACGGAGTTTATCAAGGTGCCGTGCTCATACCCAAATGTATGGTCTAGTCGCCATACTTATTGCTGAAATGAAAACAAATATCTACCCGTTTTTCAATTATCTATTCTTTGAATGACCAGTCGGGCTGGTCGCTCGTCTGATGTAAGCATTACGCCGGCCATAAACAGAAGCAACATCACAAAGGACTTTGAATTACAAAGCACTGCACTGTACTGGACTGTACTCGTCACCCGGAGACATAAGACGTGAAATCTCATAATGCCCCTCTCTCTTTTTGCTTACATTACTGGAATAGATATGTGATAGACTCTGCATATTTTATGTTATGTAGATCCGTCAAAACAAAAACGTTTTATAAATTAGAAAATAAACTTTCTGTTACACCGAACGCGTAAATTACATTAACCTGACGTTTTAAGTACTATGATAACGTAACATGGTAGATATAATAAAATGTAGGGTAAATACCACACAAGACTCGATACAAATACCCGATTAAGGGGACACTTCTCTGCGCAGGCTAGGCGCCGCGGTCAGAATATTAGCGAATTTCAGTATTCAAAATACCGATTCTTCAAACAATGCAGCTAATAGATGCTGCAAAACACGATGCACGGAACAAAACATGTTTGCAATGCGATGTGGGCTGCAACCTTGTCGATATTGCGCAATTACTGCGCTACACGTGCATTCATCTAGGAACACGTGACCAGGACACGCGTAACCACTGCGCTTGGGCTTTAATAATAATCACGCACTCATAATACTGACGATAAACGGAAATTATACAAGGCAAATAAATAAAAAATCATAGTAACTAAATGAGGCTAATACTTGTAGGTACTACGTAATTAACACATTTTCTAATAGAATTTTCATGTTCGAATTATTTTGGAGGTAAAACCTACCTACATCAGAATTGATCAGTATTTTTAGGTCATGCATGTTTTCATGCCCAGCCAAAAATTAGACGTTTCCCCTGTTCAAGCCTCAAGTGTTACTTGTACTAGTATAAATGTTAAGTGACTTATTAAAAGTATTAATATCCTAATATGACTTCTACAAAGTATCAGGGGAACTAAATCTTTATTCCTATTTTCTTTGTATTAAGAAGCAAGAACCCATTTGAGTTGATTTCCATAATTCTCTACTGTTACATACGTGTATAATTTTAACAGCCTGGTTGTATGTAGGTAAGTAAGTACTTATGTCCACGATTTTCTCAAAAATTAATGAACATACCTCTGCGGACATTCAGTATGGTTTTCTAATGTATACATTTATGTCGGCACTATTTTGGATAGGATGCTTCGTATAGCTCCAGTATGAATATTTCGATGACTTTTTAATTAGATAGATAGCTCAGGGCAAGTAAGTAATTACAATTTTTAAAATATTTTTCCCAGTCGCTTACCCCAAGTGTGTTTGTCTGATATGAGCTTCGATAGCAGAACATGTGTTGGTGGTGTACCGACAGCCTCTCCAGGTGCACTCGTAGACGACGCTGTTCACCTGAAACAATAGAGCATACATTTTATATTTTTTCCCACCTAAATAAATATTCGTTGTAAGTTTGGATAAAATATAACAATACTATCAAGGACACGTTGCAATTCTGTTTACACAATATTGTAAGAATAAAACGCGTAACGACGCTATGTAGAGGAGGCGGAAGCGCTAAACTTCTAGGTCGGAGTGTGACCTTGCTGCAGCCTGCAGTGTTTCTAGCCGTAAGCCGAGCCCTCGAATGCTATAACGGGTCGCACAGCGCGGCGCGGCACATCGATCATGCCGCTCGACCTGGCCTATTCAATGCCTCAATAGATATACCTAGGGCATTTTAATTTTTACGTCGTGACGTTTTTAGCAATAATTTACTTTGACATAATTACTTAGATGTTCGTATCCACGTAGCGGTCAACAAATTAGTCATCCTCAACTTCATGTCTCTTCGGTGATGATTCAACTAAGGACGGCTTTGTTTCGTTAAATATTAATATTATTTTGTCATGCATATTATAATTAGTAATTGTGATAAAACAAACGTAAAAATATTACAATATATTGGAATGCATAATTGATTTATACATATATAAGTTAACAACAATTAAACTAAATGTCAATAGAGTTTGAAGAGAGGTATTATAAAATTTTATCGTTATATTGTAGATGTCATTTGTTTTAGCTGATATTAAAGAGAGCGAGGGAAGCGAGGCAAGGGCAAGCGCGCGGGGCCACGGTTGGCGTGGCTTGCCAAAGTTTCTGCATCGACCTTCTGTTCAATGCCACATTATTTCGGCCACCCGTGCTCTGTTATATACTCCGGGGTTTATCGTTCAGTTGCCATGCCATTTAGCGCTAAATATACTCACATTCTTGTACTAAATGACTAATCATTACAGATTTAGATTAATGTATGTACCCTAAAATATCGGCAATGATGTCACTCATAAGATGAAGTTGTCAATTATCTGGATGACGATTTCAGTTAAAAACAACATAGTACAATTGTGTAAACCCTTTTCCTTAGCATGCAAAGAAGATATTAAGTTGCCAAGTCTTGAAACTAGCTGAATCAAGTGCAATTTAGAAGTAGGTCAGGTCACTGAGAAATGAGGTGGTGAAAAGTGGGAGTCGCGGGGGCGGGAGCGGGTGCGGGAGTAGATGCGGATTGTCGAAAGGCCGCGAACTAGGTCGCAGCACCACGGCCAAGGGTGGTCTGCGAAGGTTGCGACTTGTAATCTTTTGTCTTACTTGAGGACAACTGCACTCGGCTGGCACTTATTTAATCTTGTCATTTCCCTTGTTTTTTGGTACGTCACAGCTATTTGGATAATAGCAATTACTGTCTAATATTACCACAACATACATTGACATTATCTGTCACAACTAATGATGCAAGGTTAGTAATTAGTTTTTTGGTAAATATGTAACACTAGAAGTAAAAATAATTCTCATTATTAATATTGATAAATTTCCAGACGAGAGTACGTAAAAATTTCAATTATTATTATTATATCATAACTATCTTTGTTTGCATTAGAATATGTATACCCATCGTCATCCATACATTTTAGTACCATCGCATCATAATCTTTCAAACATGATGCACATGATGCACAAAGTACAAATACAACGATGTGTGGGTGTACTGTACCAACGCTTACACGTGGCGAGAACTACGTATGTGTGCAATGCAGTTGGCACTGTATTTGAGAATACTGTATTCGTTTGGCATTTGAAATTTCTATAATCACTGGGTTTATATTTGGCAATAGCTATAGTTTAAAACGACCAAATATTTCAGTAACAGTATTTAGGTAACAGTCCTTTAAGAAACGGGCGGAATTAACCAAGTTGTATTAAGTAAATATGGCAATGGCAATTTAATCAATGACTAAAATAAAATGACATTAAGTAACAAAGTTACATTAATTAAGTAAAGTGTCATTTAAGTGTTTAAGTTAAGTGTAGTTATATGTTGCAGTGACATCGAAATGTAAGGAATTACGGATAATATTAAAATATGTAGAGATGCATTTTGAATCATGGTCATTTTTCTGATAGTATTCATCATTCATTCATTTTCTCTATCTTTTTGTTATAATAAGTAGTAGAGCTACGATGTAGACAGTTTTATCTACTGCATGAACAGGCCAACTGGACTGGAGTGGGCCAACCACTGTCTCACAGATACGACAATAAATACGACGAATATAACTTCGGCGAATTGTAAGTGCATCACTTGTGGCACGCTTGTTTGCCCTTTTCAGGGCACATGCGTGGGATTATGTTATGTTTGTTAAATGTATTATTTTTGTAATGTAGTCAGTAATGTCTGAAACAGTTTTTCTAATACTAACATTATTACGTACTCGTAAATAAAACCTGAAGCGTAGATGTGTGTGTCCATCCAAGTGTGAAGTTACGGCAAACGCCATTATCATACCGAATTCTTTGGATTATTAAGTTTTGTCAATGGATTCTAATCAAATCATTTGACGAGGTGAACGTTCTTATGCTATATATCGCGGTACCGTTAATTCTGAATACTGTTGTTGTTGTTAATGTTAATGTTGGTTTTCCTGTAATATACTTATATTTATAACCTAAATCAGCACCAATCCGCAATCCTGCATAATGCATTGGCCAACATTCTTAATGGTAAGAAGCCCCGCGCCCAGCTGTGGGACATTATAATACAGGTCTGGTATTATATTTGTAGCATGTTCTACTATATTGAAAGAAATAACAATTATTATTGTTTCATGATTCGAATAAGAAGTATTGGAATAACCAACATTTTGCATCATTGTTTTCAAGAACTCTCAGTTCTGGGTTAAACCTGTAAACAAATTGAATATAAACTAAAACGTGTCATAGACGATAGCCACAGAGTCTACAATCGTTTAATGCTAGGTGAACGCAACACAAACCGGCACAGAATGCCGGTTTGTTATTGCGCCATCTCGTTCTACGGCAAAAGCCGCGAGATGATATTGATTTGTTTTCATTGCGTCTCTTTTTTGCTCGTGGACACATACGATATGCCGTTGCGGCAGTTTGACCTTCCTTATGTACACATACACACACATACACTAACAGATGTTTTCGTGTTATCTCTTTCTAGCGCTAGAACGAGGAAGATGTCGAGATATAATGTAGCGGAGACCGGTACTTTTATGCGCGTTGTGTGCTCTGTGATAATTACCATTATCATAAAGTTCATAGGACAAAGCGGGCCAGTGCCAAACAACGTTAACCTCCTCGAATGCAAAAACTAATTTTTATTTTTTAATCTTTTTTATGTCTAAGAAATTATGATTGTGTATCAGCTGATTTACTTTTAAACAATAATTACATAATATGGTTTTTTTTTAACCATACCGTATGTTGTATGTATTTATATTTACGCATGGAGGGTAATGTAAGCTGTCCGAGCGAAAACAGCTGTCACGTGGCTAGCCTGGGCGTCCGCCCGTGTTTCAAAACATGCTTTATCAACTAGTTGCATGTTTACAAATAAACCTTATCCTGTGAGGAAGTTGTTTCAGAACTACCACTTGAAATAATTATTGCTACATTACAGAAGTTATACTTTTAGACGATGAATCTGATTCTAATCGAATTCAAGATATACTATGTACTACATGCATAATACTGAGTAATTAAGTAAACCAAATACGTCTGTTAATGAGTGTACTGATATCACTGGGCGGAACTGCAAAAGTTAGGTAATGATTACAAAACATTCTTTTAAACGCTTATTCAATATACACCTACAATGATATAACATCTTAAAGAAAGAAGCTGTCATATTTGTAAGTTAGAAGTTTAACTTGAAGTAAATAAATTATTGAAATAGAAATGCAGCTGCACTAAAGTCTAGTACTGCAGTGCGTGTTTACGTGTCATTCATACCATAGGTATTATCTACCATTCCAATAATGGAATTTCCATATCCGCAGTGTAAGATAAATTCCTCGTGTATTAGTTTACTGCCATGTGAAGTTAACAAAGGAACGAATGAATTGTACGCTGACATGACAAGCGCATATTTATAAAATACATATTTGGAGTTGAACTGAACACACTATTCGATTGCCGTTAATAGAGCATTAAATATTTAATACAATCCAGTGATCTTTACAAAAACGAGCAGGTAAGGCTCGCCTTCATGTCTTGTCGGGATATCAGTTCTGTGAAACAAAGAGATTACATGAGACGGCATGATCTTCCGAGCGAGAGAGAGCCTAATGCACCATGCGGTGTGCACCCCGTGAAGTCAAGGGACTTTACTGGGAGTATTATGGGTCACTGAACTGTCAATAGTTTACCCCTAACGCTTACGGAAATGGTGAGAATACTATGTGTGACTCCCTGCCGGCTCAACAATGACAGTAATATGTACTTTTGACCGGAATAACTTCACTATGAATGGAGCGTTGTATTTGTAATACAGTAGGTACATAATAATATGTTATTTACTCTAGCGATTTTTGGAAACTGTAGCTATGTTGGAGATTAATTTTGTAATGAATTATGCTTTAAAGCAACATGTCCACATGGTATGCTACAGGTGTGGCGGTAGGCATACATTGAAATCGGGTCCAAATAATTCACCTCGGCCGTCACGTAGTAGGGAGCTACACGTCCCACGCGTATGCTGCAGCGTTGAGGCGCGGGTGTAACACCCTCTCCAGGGGTGCGTTTTACCCATACTATCTACTTCAAATGTATGAAAAAAAGAATCATAAAGTTATAAAATTAGTTTCAAATATAAATATAAAACAGGCTTTATTACAAAAATCAGATTAACTTTTCGTAAGTACGGGTGCATATTATTTTGATGATTTCTTAATAATGAATAAGAAAAGTCCGGACTGATTGACTCGTCAATGCCCAGCCCTAACCCTTGGACCTAGAAAACTGAAATTTTGCACAGTAGTTCCATTTATGATGTATAAAAGCAATAAGGAAGAATATTTCGAAAAGAGGAGTTAGGGGTATAACGTTTTTGTACGCAGAAAACATATTAAATAAACATTTCGTCTCGAAACTTCGTAAGAGTACCTATTCCTAAAAATAAATAAGTAACTACGTATTTCGCGATTTTTCGAAAACTAACTGCTTAGGGGGTGAAATTATTTAATGGTGCAGGGGTTGTTCATCATAAACACATTCACGCGGACGGAGCAGCGAGTAAAAGCTAGTATACATGCCGCATTGTTATTTATACTAATTATACAAGTATAAAAACCTAATTTTATATATGTCAGAAAATGCGAATAGATTATTTGTATGAAATAGTAAAGAAATAGGTATTTAAATGAGCATAGGTAGTTATGTAAAACAGCAATAGTGGGCGGATAACAACAAGAAATAAAAATAGGAACGTGTTCACCGCCACCTGTTGATTACTATCTAATAATAACTTTTGTTCGTGAAATTGTCATATAGTGTTAATTCTATTTCTAAGTTAAAATAAAACCGCGACATGCGCTCGTGTAGAGTCCGCATCGTTGATTACACGTTTCTGTGTCAAAGGTGACATACGTCATTTGTATTCTACTGCATGAAATAGTGCGTCATTATTTAAACTGGAATAGAAAACTAGGCTAATTAGTTGACTTGATAAATGTACAATATCTTTCCTGAATATTAAATTGACACATTCATTTCTTTGTTTAACTTGTGTATTACGTACAACTTACAATAAACAACGAACACATCAAGACTTCACTTTAAATAATCTCTGGACAATAGCATCTTCTCTCAAGTAAAAAATAACAAGCCATGAATTATATTGATACCTATGCGATGATAATATCACATAGCGAGTTCCTTTTCTATGAGTCATTCGTTCAATTCAAATGGTTCACGGCAACACTCTTGTAAGGTGGTTAGATGACGAATCACTCGAGTGGGGCAGTCACCATCGGTGCAGAGCAGTAGGTAGAGGGCCGCATCTTGGTCACCGACCTCTACAGGTTCTGACTTGTTACAATTTCACTTTCTTTCTATATGCTTCTGTATTGTGCTCTCTACCCCTTTTACACGTATTTTGGAAAATATATTGGTTTATTCATATTCATCACATAAAATAGTTTATTTCCACAACCACATGTTATAAAATAGAGATGCTATACAGCTGGAAGAAAGAGGTGAATCTTATTCGCAATACTTGTATAAGAATTTTGGCAACAAGTCAACGCCGCGAAGAGACAATTTAAATTGTATTAAACGTTCGAGGAATCTGTCGCTACGATATGCGACATCGCAATAAAATTTATTTTGTAAAATGGGGAGTTTGTTGAACCCACGGGACTACTCATTATCGCGTCTGACGAACTCGTCATTGCCATTGTTCCAGACGGCCGCGGCAGCAGGCAACATGCTCGCTGTTGCACAAAAGTGCGTCACTGCGTCATTACCTAAATGAATGCGAATACTTGATAGCTTATTATTTTGAACTTGAACTTTATTGGCATAGATATGGACGCACTGACAAAATCCTTAATTATAATCGAACTGAAGTGAACAACAGGTGATGCCGGATTTCAAGCACAAGTATAACATTTGAACTGTCAAGAACGGGCAGTGAACCGACCGCGTGTCATTGCCCTGCCAATGCCGGTTAAAAAAAACGCATTGGCTCCATCTATCTATCTGTTGCTTACACACGTTCAGTCGCTATAGACACATATTTCTATCGAGATAAACTGCTGCCAATGCCAATTATTTTTATAATTCCAACGTTTAAATCTGGTCTAATGTGATCAAATTACTCAAGTGCAGCAATCATATTGTATTATAATAAAAGTCTCTAGGCGTGTATGACGCATGATCAAATTCCTTGTCACCAAACATGGAAAGAACAGCTACTTATGTATGTTAGTAAATTACTAACACTGTGATTAGTAGTGGGGCAGAATGTTTTAGACTTGTATCAGAAAAATCTTTATTTTTCTTCTGCGAAACGTTAATTTTGTATTGAAATTACGTAGCAAAACCTTAATGATTCAGTTTATATATGTCTTCTTTATAAAGTAACTTGTAAATTTCGTTTTGTGTGTCATGGACGTTCAGGTAAGTCGCGGTGCTAAGGTGATCAACGTTTCTTTCCGCAACAATAATAACCATAATTATAAATATTCTCATTCGTTAACCTTTATTTAAGCCTATAAATATTATAATTTAAAATTACTATAAATAAGGATTGGCAAAGATCTAAAAAACTGCAAGCACCGAGCATAGCAGCAACTCAGAAATTACCACCCACTAGAGTGCCGTGTCACACGCAAAATGGTAACTATAGCACTTCCTTTGTTCGTATTTAATTGTGCAAGATGGCAGAAGTAATTGCCCAATATGGCTACACACCCATAATGACCGTAACCGCAGCCCAGCAGCCGGTATTGGTGAACCACTCCAATACTGGTCAATGTCTTCTTTGACGGAGTTTTTGACCGCACCAAGGTCGCCAGGATAGGGGTAGTCGAACTCTATGGCGGTAACGCGCGAAATCATTCACTTTATTCAGTGTGCTTCATTAGACATGCGTTTTAATGAGTACTCATGTTGAAATTTCGCGTAAATGATAATGTCACATATAGATATGAGCAGGGTTATTAGAACGAGGGAATTGTGTGGTGTGAGGGCGATGAACTGTAGAGTGAGACAGAGCGACAACAACACTGAAGTTGGCGCGCTCGTGGCTCACCGCGGCGCGGCGCGACAGCGCGGCTCTCTAGCCACCGTGCTTAAACTTCAAGCTTTTGTATAATACATTCAAAGCGATACTATTGAAAATTTGCGAGTCCTAATATGTGATGGACTTTTGTTTGAATCTGATATTATTAGCGGAACAATAATAATGAAAATACGTATTCCATAAAAAATTGCATGAGGTCGTTTAGTTTTGAGTAGTATCAAAATGATTAATTCACGATTGATAAGTTGTATCATGTGTAATTTATATGGTAAATAATTTTTGCTCGCTTGTATATTTTACCGGAAAAAAGTAGCTTTGGTTCAGGCCTATATCATGGTCTACCTGTGTGCAAAATTTCATCCAAATCAACCAAACCAAGTCTTCAAGTCGCGAGTGAATTGGTTTTTGCTAGGCAAACGTGCTTCGTTTTAGGCATCATCATCGCTCACCATCGGGCGAGATAGTGACCAAACGCAAGCCTATTATTAATTAAAAAAACTGGCACTTTGATAGACATCCGAACCAATGGTAGTGCGGCGCTTGCACACCGCTGTAACCCATTTTCGTCGTTGCATAAGTCGTATCTTTAAAATATGTAGTCAGTAGTTGACGCGACCACTACATTAAACGTTGTATCCGTTTATAGATCAAAAAATTATTAGATGGGTTCACTGTATTCATTGTCAGGATGATTATGACGTTACACCGTTATGTCTTGTATAATAATATGTGGATTTTGACATTTGGTAATTAATTCATATATACATGCGTACTTACGCCTATAATTCCCGAAGGCGTGTGCAGAGGTATAACCAGAATACCCACATTTCACCGCCTAACGCCATACAAGACTCCATATAATATAATGTAATTATTAATATAATATTAATTATTTAATATAATTCGAGACTCCAGGCTGGTACTGTGATAGAAATAGAAAACCCCATCACGTAAGTTTATTGTGCATTATAATAGATTCAATTGTTATAAAAGGCAACAGTAACAACTCTACACTACTCATCATTATCTATATTTTATATCTTTCTATGTTTTCTAAAAGTTTATACAGTCCTATATTTGCCGTCACAGTATTATAACACTCATATAAATTTTACATAACTCTTATCCGTGTCTAAAATAAATAGTACTAAACAAACAACTATCCATTATAATATATATTGAAGATTTGCCTTGAATTATTGTAGTTCCCGGTAGCAAAAAATAAATTTAGTATTAAAAATTCCATTCAAATAAAAGCTGACCCTACTTCCTTTTATATACCATTATACAATTAATATTGTAAATCTAAAAGTATAATTGATTATTCCTTTTTGTTATCTGATGTCCCAAATAGCCCCACTCAAAATAAAACAAATTACCACATTCATATGAGAATATCTGATATCACGATCTCGAAACGCGGAATAATTCAGCCCGAATATGGAGTAGTTCCATCCTGTAATGTCAACCTTACAGGAACTGCTCTAGAAACAAAATAATGAAAAAATGCCCTACTTGACAAAGCGAATGCATTATAAGCGCCGCGTCGCCGACGTTGGCATAATTCGGCCTACATTCACGACCTATATCGATACGGTAATCGTTTGCCGAATGGCCAGATCTATTTTTTAAATTGATTCATGGCCTCGCTGTTGCTAAGTGTTCTAAAGCGTATTCGTCTGCAAACCACCTATTGTTTGCTCGTGTCTAAGTAGTTTTTTCACCTTGAAACGATTGCGGAAATCAGTTCCATCTTAGCGTTGTCGTTATCAGACTACGCGATCTACGTACTTGGCTGCACGTGACGTAATATTGAGCGATGTTTCCCGATACAAATTCGCGATAGTGTTAATGTGTGAAGCGTGAACGTTACTATATCTCGGCATTGCGTAATTCATTTCAAATTGACGCGCAAATTCGTATGTAACGCGCGGTCACTGAGAAAGCGTGCGAGTGCGGACCATTTTATCCAAACTAATAAATTTCCTGCAAATTCATACAGGTTTTTTTTATTTACAAACGTGCAATGGCTTTGTGAGTTAAAAATGTAATTGTTTATGCGATGTTGCGAAATTTAAGATAATGTCACGTGTTACGAATGTGTGTTATTAGATTAAGTAAGTACGGTTTGAAGGATCATTGAACATTTCGGAGGCAATTTATCACACATTAGATAAGCGCGAATATAATAATATTAAAGCCTCACACGCATGTGTGTGGTGCGTGACCGACATTGTTGTAGCAGCGCGTCGCGAGTGTGCGAGCGCAACCAGTTCTGCGGTTGCCATTTACACGCCTAATATAACTGTTTACTGAGCGGGGAGTGATCTGTGCGCTTCTAGTACCGCAATGTCTTCCGCGTTTTAAATATAGAACCCGAAGGTCGTGCCATTATTCGTGTTGAAATACAGCTATCATTTTAATGCGGGCACAACGTAAACCTTGAAACTAGTACGTACACGCGTCGGAACTCTGTTTTTTCACTTGTCACCTAACGGGCCCGCAGATAATTTGTAAACACAGAACAAACTTTTGCGGACTCATTATCTACGTATAATATAATAAAGATATGTTTTATTTTACAAAGTCTCACAAAGTCTAAGAACCTAAACAATTTTCTTGTCGATGGGTACTTGATCACGTTGCACAGGCGCTCTCTACTCATATGAGCGACTTATTATTAATTGCGATTATTTTTAACCGTATTTTCGCGTACCACATAACATATTTAAAGTCAGATGTTACGTGTATTTTGCGTTGTTGTAAAGAGTTTAGTAAATATAATTTAGTAGGTCCATATGGCTGAAATCGCGACGAATAGTGATGAGAGTGGCATGTGTATAATTAAAGTGGCCGTGAGCCACACGCGGAAGTCAACCTCGGCGCCTTTAGATAACGATTGGCGTACTTTATCAGTGGTAGGCGATAAAGCGACCTTCGCTGAGGCACGTATCTGCCACAATATATGTGTGTCGCTATGTCGTTATAATACAAAAGCCCTGAAATTTCACGCATTTCTAATAAACCAAAAAAATGAACCACAAAAATATGTATGGCTTGTCCAAAAATATGTCTTTTGTAAGTTATTACATGGAATAATGTACACAAAAAGCGTTTAAAGTATTTTTTTTTCATTTCGTTTGGTCATACATACGTAACCAAGTACGTACGACAATTTATTTTCATAAAAACAAAGTAATAAATGTTTTACGTTTGCTATCGAGTAAAAAATAATCCACCGCGTTGAAGTTCTCATTAAAATGCAAATAACAACTTGATATAATAAACGCGTGACTGTTAGATTTGTGTACGAACATTTATTTTTGTAATAGATATTGATAACAATGATAAACAAATTATGACGTCTCATAACATCAATAAAGTTCTAAAGTGATATATTACGTCATGCATGTATTATCGAATTTGAAAATAGTTTGAAAGCCTTGAAAATAGTTGTAAAATATCTCACTTGGATCTCAATCAACATGTAATGCCTCTTGTTCAATCAAAGTTAAAGTTACTCTTAATTATGTTACATTCGTTACACATGCATTGGATTAGCTCACGTGGAGCATTAGTTTAATCTCACAAAGAGTCGAACGGATAACGTAACCTCATTTTGGTTGATTGTGTTACATAATGCACGTGCTGTTACAGAATCAGTTAATGCGTCTAAAGTCAGCTCAGTGTACGTCTACGCTACGTCACCCCATCAATGCAGAATTAGTTATGATGAAAAATTAACTTTCCGCTTATTGATTTACTACAGCGATCATAAATTGCGAATACGAGGTTACACGTGTGCCGATCGATAATGAAACGCATGCAAAACTCAAATGCTACATTCTCTATTTCCCTTATCGACTGTGTGTTTTTATATGACCCTTCTCGGTGGTGACCATGTAGTGACATTTCCGCATGTGTGCACCTCTACAAGGTTGCAATTGTATGAGTACATTACGCATTAACAGGATGTGAACAGTCTAGATACTTATTTGACAAAAGTCATATAAGTTTGGAAAATTGTTAATTAAAATTTTGCCACCTTGTAATAATAAAAACAAGAAAATTCAATGTATTCCAAAATCAATGAAGAAGAGATGAAATGCCTCGAACTTTTTCCATTAATTCCGCTCACAATGTTTTTGTTCTGACGTATGAACCGAATGCAGTGTGAGTTGTGACAAATAGCGATAACGCAATGCGTTATCTCGTATCGCATGTGTTTAACGTCCACCTGTCATCTGGCGACCTGCTGGCATATTTGTTGGTTTGCAGATAACTAGCTCGTGCTAGAATGTAGAGTTGATGTGTTTTTGAAACCTGCTCTAAAGGCAATTAAAACGTTGCTATCATAATTGTTACTAAACTCAGTATTGTGAACGGAAAGTATCGGTGTAAGATATAATATGTTCTAGGAAGTGGGCAGCAAACGGTAGTAGGTGAATTAAATCACGACTAGCACTATCAAGACTATCAATAATGCGGTAGTCTTTTATATGTATACATGAACAAATAATCCTCTGGAAATTACTAAGAAGCTTCATACTTAGCACTGTTGTTGTAATTCTATATATTCAAGGGCAGTATGTGATTTTTAAAATCATAAATCGTGCTTTATACATTAGGAAACAGTATTGCATTACATTCATCTAATCATTTTACATGCTCGATTGATTTGCGAAACTCGGGGTTATACATACAAATCTATAGCATTTATTAAATATTTGCAATGCATGCAGAAACTGCTGGCAAGGCCTCGCTTCGCTCTAATAGTTGTGTCCTCGCTCAAGGTCTACCAGATGACGTCAGGCTCCTACGCTCGGTAACAAGAGATTTCGCATTTACTTATTTATACTGCTACTGTACAATGGTTAATTAATTATCATACACAGGCGTATCGTTAATCATCTTTTAATTAATTCGATATCTGGAAAACAATATGCTTATAATCGATGGAAGGATTCGTTTATATGAATGTTTTTTTATAAGAGCAATGGCGTACGATGGCCAGTAGCCTGCCTGGCATAAGTGGTGCGCAGGAACAGGTTCCGCACGGATCACATGTGGGTAGGTCACCGACCCCGGGGACGATAATCCGAGGAGTAACCGCTACCCGCCACTCCGCCACCGGCCGAACGATGCCGGCCGGCTTGCTCTATACTCACACCTCGGGAAAAGCGTTGGTATAACCGTCGCGGAATGCAGTAAAACTCTACTTCGCTATCCTATTATACACTGAGTACGCGTGTATTGAGCGTATAGTCTGTATATATATTATTCAGTGTTACCAATACAATAGATTAAAAATATTCTATATATATATATATATGTATATATATATGATTTTGTGCATATTACAATTTTATTGTTAAAAAATTAAGTATTCCAAATAATTTAAAAACCATTGTTATTAATATCATCCATATCTAATTGTTAAGGACAATCATTTTACTAATAATTGAGTTTTGATATGCTGCAAAAATTCCCTTCCCCAGCTGATTTTCCTGCTATTCTGCTCATTTTATACAAAATACAAATTAGCAAGTGTTGTTAAAGCAATAATATTTAACTTTGGAAAGATTTTAGGATGTCATAGGTATTATTATGTAGAGCAGTTGGCAACGCACCCGATGTGATAATTTTGCTCGGCGACATTACGTCTGCGACATGCCATTGTTTTACTGCAACAGTACCTATCTATCTATGCAGTGATTCTTTTGTGGGCGTAGACGTCATATGTATCTGATTTAATTCAGCCCTTTACAAATACGTCAATTCTGCTCCATAAAATTGACATTTACCGTTAAGAAGTCGACAGTTACAGTATCGATTTATCCTTGAATTAATAAAGGAAATACTGTCTCAGGTGCAAATTTTAGTCTGTCTTGGTGCATATTACAATACACTGACTTATGGATGGTTCACTAATTATAAATCATTAGTCATTTGTAGGTGCAGACGGTAAAGCTTCTGAGTCGAACAAAGCAGCATGCACTTCGTTTTATTTTAGGACACAGTGAAAAAGGGAAATATTATTCATGATTTTATAATAGTTAGAACTTGCTAGTGCACATTGCTTAACATTAATTGCTCATCCGGTAAAACATTATATTATAATGAAATAAAACGATATTTAAAACTATGTTACAAACGTATTTGCCAACATAATAAAAATGTATGATGACAGCAAAAATAGGCACGTATTCAATATTATCAAGTAACAATAATTTTAAATGATATGATACTCTCACTACTTACATTAGACAAATCTGATGTTTTTGAAATATGAACTTTGCTTCTTAAAATATTCACCATTATGTAAATTATATCTTTATTTTAAAAACAATATGTACTGGTAAATTACATGACAATTTTTTTTCTATATAGATACATCCCAGATTTGACCCCACGTTAGATTATTTCAAGAATCAGCGTTCGTGTAGGTGTTTTGAAATATATGTATATCAATATGATTTTTTTGATATAACATAGAATTATATGTAAGTCGGTATGATGCGCGCTGGGGAAAAACCTTTGCCCGGTAGTACAGTAAGATAAGAAAATGAATAAGCTATTAGTGCAGTGTAACAGATTTATGTAGTGAGTGAGTGTAAATAGCCGTTACGTAATTAGTGTCTGTAATAGTGAGAGCAGCTCGTCGCGTCCCCGGTCCGCCCACGAGCATCATTTGGCCGCCAACAATATGTACAAGGTTAAAAACAGAGCGTAGGCCTGTTGTAGCTCACGATAATATTACGCACAAAAACATTGCGTACCATTTTATACTCATTTCTTATAGAGTTCCAAGAGTAGCGGTATTAATAAAAACATTTGTTTGAATAAAAATATCAGTTCTGGACTGAATATTGACCAATAAGCACGGATCTCTTCATCTAATGACAGAGGTTACGCCTTAATCAAGCACGCTGGTCTAATGCGGGATGGTAGACTTCAAATACATGTATTATAGAGTCAATTATTATGTTTACTGAATAAAAATCCCCTACAAGCTAAACACGAGTAGTAGTACGATTAAACAAATGCTGAAGTGGAAGTGTTTAGAAACGAGGTCAATCATTGTAATAGCTAATTATTTTTAATACAAGTCGACATAGACATTGAACAATGTGCAACCGCTGTTCATCGTAGTTTTAAATTGATATCAAGGATTCAATTGTTTTCCGTGTCGCTTTGCGTGTCGTTGGTGTATAAACAATAATACTCTATTTAGTAAATTTTTTACGCTCACAACATGGCGCGACCATAAATAATATAAACGTGTACATAATTTCATATTAATTTACCAACACGGCCATATTTGACAAATCACATTTTTTTCTTCTATTTACCGATAGAGTTGTGTCTGGCGTTGGTGCTAATAAATCGCAATGATTTGATACGCAAAGTCACTGTTACGTGCTGAGCATGTTTGTAGTGGTTAATGTGGTTATAAACATATTTATGTCACTTTTACAATGGTGTTGCATAATATGCGCCACATTATACGTAGCACTGTGCCTTGACATTGTAGCTAAGCGCAGCGAGCCGCGGCCTGGCCGGGGCCGAACACGTGTAACGTAAACCATAACATTTTATGTGTACTCGTATAATGCATAGAGAACACGTACGTAGCTATTGCACACATCACACGTCACTGCAATCTAATCAATTAATGCCATTTTATGAGCTCTTTGTCCATAAAATATATGCACTATCCTACTAATATTATAAATGTGAAAGTTTGTTTGTTTAGATGTTTGGATGTTTGTCCGTTAATCACGCTGAAACTACTGAACGGATTTTGATGAAATTTGGTATACAGACAGGGTATGAGCTGACTTGGGTGATAGGCTACTTTTTATCCCGGAAATCCCGGAAAAAGCAGATCACGCGGGCGGACTGCGAGCAAAAGCTAGCTAGTTAAATTTATAAATTGTTTTATCGTCTGTTGTTGTAATTTGTACACATATAGTTCTAAGATTTAAATTTAGCGGTCCGGCAATCTTTATTTATCGTGGCTAACGTTAAAACTGATAAGAATTATGCAATATAGAGCAGATAATAAATTATGTAAGTACTTAGTTTTTTTCTTAAACGCCTGACGACTGACGAGGTCCGGAACGCCAGATATTGTTTACTTTTTGTTAATTTCTACTGAATACTAAGATTGCTGAACTTTAATCGACTCTCCAATACCGCATTCGGAATTATTCCGTAATAAATTATACGTACGTTATACTTAGATTTGTAGTTAACAAAATAAATAAAACTTTAATAGTAGTATCGATTTTTTACGAGTTGAAAACTGGCTTGTTAATTATGTTATCTATGATGGGCAACAATTCGTCAATTACAACAGTTCACCCACAACTGATGACATTAAAAACGATTCCGCAATTAAAATGCATTTTGTGGTGGTAGCGAGTGTTCAAACCCGTAATTAATCAAATTTATGACGTTGGGTGACATTTTTAGCTAAAGATCTGTTATTTGTATGCGAATATAAAGGTACGTTTTTAGGCAAGCGACAGATTCGGGAGATCGCGAAGCGTGTACGCGATTCAGGCGATATATATTCCGCTTTGAGTGAAATTGTATTGAAACGGTCGTATTTCGGTTGCAAACCTCAAAATGTATATATAAACAATTGCATAGATAAAGCGGGGTCTCGTCGGCGTAGTCGCGTGTCGCAGACTTTTTCACCTCGGTCGCGCACATCAAAACGTGCCTTTGCCTTGAATGTTATTTGTCTGCGAATATAATACGTCGCCAGAAAAGAAACCATATCAAACTGATAAGTGTTGATAAGGAACGTGTATGTATATACACGTGTATGTGGAAAATGTGCAGGTTTTCCCAGAAACACAGAATATGTATATGCCATTAAAATTATTTAATTTAGATATTAACTATCATAATTGCAATAATGGTATTAAGGGATATTGGCAGTTGTGCATGGAATAAAGAAATGGTAGTATCAAGTTATCATCTATTTGGGCTGGTGTTAGTGTACTTAGGCTGAGAAACCGTGAGGTCCTGGGATCGAAGCCTAGGTCGGACTATCACAATTAGTGAATGATTTTTTGATACGAAAAATCACACAAAAGTTGCCGGGTAATGAAATTTGTGCCCGGTATAGTGATAAGCTCGCCCCCATCACATCATGGGACGGAAATAAGTTCGGCGAAGAGTGGGTGCCCTAGTTGGACATCTGCTCAGGGGTACTTCGAAGATAAAGACCAGAGTGCTTATGTAAGTATAATTTAATATCAAGTGAATGCAGATATTAATATTTTATCACACATACACGTGTATTTAGCGTTGCGTCGCACAGTAGGAGTGCTATCAACTGCAAGCACATTGCTAGTACACTGGTTGTGTAAATAAACTGCATAATATGTCAGTGACTCTTTATCGAGCCACATGACTTTGGAACATTCATAGATATAGTTTTATTGAATGTTTACTACATCGCGCTTATCTTTCCCAATAGCGTCTTATATTCGCTTGAATACTTCATATTTCTTTTCTTGAATACATTGATAATTTATAATACGAGTATTAATACTGAAAAACTAACTTAAATTTTACTCTCACGCAACTTCTTCTGCTTGGCGTTATCCCGGCTTTTGCCAGGGTCCACCTTCCTATATAGGCGCTTCCATTTCGCCCGGTCTTGAGTATCCTCTTTAGTTGTCACTAATTGGCTCTCATATTATCTTTGTACAAAACTTCAAGCCTTTGCTTTTCGCGCCGTCAGTGGAATCGTACTCCTTTACTCTTACGCAACTCAAAAGATATCTCTCTCTTTATATTACCTATGCTATATTTATGATTTCCGAAACTAGTCATATATGATCATTGAATGCAATGCACATTGCATATGAATGTGATATAACTTGCCCTATTGGCATTCATTCAATAGCCTCCACATAATCTTGCCGAGTTAGTTCTTTATTAAGATATTTAAAGGATATACACTAGTGTCTTAATTAATACAAAAACTAGATATTGTTTCATGAAGTAACCTTATTGCGTAAATAAGTGATATTGTAATGCCAATGCTTAACATTGAATTTTCTTGAGGGTCACGGCAAGTGTTGCCAGATGTTCACCTTTTGACGAGACGTCTCGATTTTAAGGTCTTTCAGAACGCGGCGTGCGTTACCAGTACCTACTCTAAGTGAGAAGCAGAAAGTTCAAATTTTTGATCTTAGGTCATTTGGTGCATTGACAAAACCTCTAGTTAGTTAGAATAGCAGATGTACATGTTAAGCTTGATTGATCTCAGAATATGTTTATAATATCTTAACTTTTGTTACCTATTTTTTTAATGGCCATTTCATCTTTATCCCGCTTTTACTCGTTTAAGTTTCGCTATTTTAAAAAATGTATCTGGCAACACTAATTCAAGCATGATGCATGACTTGACCGTAGCAACTGGCACATGCTCAGTGAAAGTATTTAGCAGTGACAGTTTTCAATGTTAAAAAGTAATGACAACGAAAACAGCCTTGTCACCATAACACGAAATTGGTAATGTACCCACAAACATACATATACTTATTTAGCTAGAATACTTACATTAAAAAACACTTTTGGATTTTTAAGCAATTCCTAATAGTAGCGTATGTAGTATGAAATATTCAGGTTATTTAATACGCTAACGAGGTCGATATTTACATTGGGGCCTTATTCCCCATGACCGTATAAACTCGTAAATGCGGCCGCGTTACGCCAACTTCGCGAAAATAAAATATGACATTGGCTTAAACAACACCACTCAATGCCAATTTCACGAAGTCATCGTAACGTGGGCGAGTTAACGTAACGCGAGCATGTTACGAATCCACATGACCATAGAGAAAAAGGTCCCAGTTCTTTATTCACTTTATTGGTGGTGTTATATAGAAGAAAAAAAATGGTGTGTGTCGTGGGACACCAGGTAGGAACGAAGTTCCTTCGGCTAATGTAGAATCGACACAAATTGCAAAAAAAGTCGTGCTCAATTTTATGTAGGTTTTCTTGATTTTTCTCTTAAATTTTGCTGATTAGTTTTTATTTAAGTACAAGAAAGTATTTAGGAAATTCAGTATTTTAGGAAATAATAAATTACTTAAAATAAAAATACATCGTAATTCAAATTATCAACTAAAATAACAAAATATGTCTCTTTATTTTTGTTTGACAACATAAAATTACATAGAAATGACTGACATTAAAATTGACACATTGACTGTCGCGCCTGCGCACGTCTCATTTAACGCTTTTATTCCACGCATTTTTTCCACGCATTTTTCTTACGGTTTTACTATCACATTTATTTCAGTTCGGTCACGCAGCGAAATCCCTATCCCCTCCAAGCCTGCCGTAAGGAACTTCGTTCCAATAAGTTAAAATGACAAACAACGTAAATATACTAAATTGATTTAAATATTGAAGATGACAATTTGTTTCAT
Source organism: Amorpha juglandis (assembly GCA_949126905.1). Taxonomy (NCBI): domain Eukaryota; kingdom Metazoa; phylum Arthropoda; class Insecta; order Lepidoptera; family Sphingidae; genus Amorpha; species Amorpha juglandis. Next base: position 8,064,156 of record OX421368.1, read on the forward strand.
ACAAGTGATGATGTTGTTGTTATTTTAAGTTTTAAGCGTAGACACACGGACAAAGATATTTCCAGACTTTATAATACGAAAGCAAGCATAAAGTATGTCACGGTCTAATTGAAGCTCGCACTGGTGGCTGGGCACGTTCCACACGACATATCTGTGTAATTTTGACTCCGGACCGTTAGCTTTCTTTAGTTTGTGCACGGTGGCCAAATTGTACACGTACATGAGAAAATTGGTAATGTAATTGTTTAATTACATTGGTATGGTAGTATATTCTCAGTATTATACATATTCTGAATACACAGGGTGGTATTGGAATTATAAGGTGGTAGGACCCTTGTATGCGAGAGGCCGTCTGGGTTGGTACCACCGCTTTGTCAATTTCTGCCCCCAAGCAACAGTGTGTAAGCACTGTTGTGTTTCGATTTGAAGGCCAGTGAAATTACTGGGCATTATGAGACTTAACATCTTATGTCTCGGGTTGACAAGCGCAATTCAGTATCATGCAGTGCTTTGTAATTCAAAGTTATGTGTGGTGTTGCTTCTGTTCATGGGCAGGCCTGGCGCTTACCATCAGGGGAGCCCCTTGCTCGTCTCGTCATTTAATCAAATAAAAAATGATATGTACATATTCTGAATATATTTTAACGTATCAATTCGAATATTCTTTACTCCTTGGACACATGTAGGGTTACGGTGCTTGATACTGTAACGTAAAACGTCATTAATTATAGTGGACTTACCCTTTTCTTACGCGGTTGTATATCTTCATAGTCCATGGCGATGCCTTCGTCGCTGAACGATGAGGAGGCAGGCGGCGGCGAGGGTGTTCCAGACCGCCATGATGACCCTGAACTACTACTGGCTCCGGGCGACACTGACGAACGGCCGCCCCACGCACCTAAACAACAGATAGTTCCTCTAAACTTCACATTTAGAACGTGTTTCCCATTAAGTTATTTTATGTGTAGGTTGAAAGTTAAGTTTGTTTGTTTTTTTTTTTTATCCGAGCACGGCAAAGTGACTGCACACCTGATGACACTACACCTGATGGTAAGCGTAGTGCAGTCCAAAAAACCAGCAACCGATAAACAATGAGTTTAACGGTGGTCACCAGAATAATGCCGGCCTGTATAATGATTCTTCCCTCTTCGGAGAGGGATTGTTATTCATTTGTTAGAATAATCAGCCTTGTTGTTCTAGAGGCATTATCTTTAGGCTGCGAAACTGTGAGGTCCTGGATAACAGATCGGTCAATAACAGTTTGTATGATTTTTCGATTGAAAACCACACGTGAGTTGCACGGGATTGGGGTTTGTGTCGATATATTTGTGTCTGACAAAAATGAGCTCGTGGAGTCTCTGCTTACCGTTTCAGGGATATAGGCGTGTGCATATGTTATGTTAGGACCATCAGTCGTGTTTACGCTAAGTGGCTTTCATCATCATCAGCCACAAGACGTCCACTGTCCACGACTTGTTGTTGTTGTTTGTTTGTTTGGAGTGACTTTACTACAGTTAAAAAGATTTGTAATAAATTTGCAAATCTATTACCATATACTTTTAGAAAACTGAATAATTTAATTAAAAGCATTTCATGTTACGTTTTATATAGGCATAATGTAGTAGCTGTTAGGACAAATGATAAACTAAGTTCAACTTAACCGACAGTTTTACCCTGAAAACTATGAAATACAGTTGAACGCACGAACACATCGAAACTATGAGTTTCTAGTATAATCAGATGTTATAACCAGAAAATATAATATATTAACCAAATTTTCGATAAAAATAATTATATAAGGTGTATGTTTTTTACTCAATGAAATTATTACTCCATCCTCATTACATCTAACCTATAATTTATTATTTCAATATCCATTATTACACCGAAGCTCAAAATTTTAAATTATAGATCTTGTCTATTCTATTCAATGTTCAGAGGTACTGTTAGCTAACTTGAATATAATAATACCCAAGAACTTTCGGCTGCATCAAATAGAATGTTGTAAGTATAAAAATAGTACAAATATTTTCTAATTATAAATTAAACATTACTAGCGGCACGGTACATGAATGAATTAGATGTAATAAATTGCGAAACGGCACTATACCTAGCCGTAGCCGGTCACTTTCACTACGGAGCGGCCGTTTTCTTGCGGCATACATTCGCGGGCGCATTTCAAACCGCGTGCGCGCCGCCAGCCACTGTGATGCTGAATCGTAAACTTTTATGGCTAGTGAAAAGCGCTACGCATTACGATTTACGATTGTGCAACGTGCTCTAATTAGTAGTCCACTGATGCTTTAATATCAATTGGGTTAAGGCATATATTAAACTGACATTTGCTCGGGGATTTGCTGGTGCGAAAGGCATACTTCCATACAATTTATTCCTTATTTTACCCCTTTAGGAGTGAAATTTCCGAAAGTCCTTAGTGGATGCTGACAACATAAAGGCATCAACTGCCAAAATTTCAAGCTTGTAACCCCAGTGGTTTAGGCTCTGCATTGACGAAACATTCAGTTAGTCAATCAGGACAAGTAACTTATAAGTATAGATAATTTTTAATTATCCAATTAAATGATACCGCTTACCGGTATTCGTTATAGATAAGTTATAACCATGGTCGAGATGGCAATGTTATAATAAAGCAAAAAGAAAATTAATTGAATTATGTTTAAATAATAATTATAAAAAAAACTACGTCACACAGTTCCCGCAATAACTATGTATACTAAAGTAATCATCCGCTGTACACTAAGTCAGGACAAATTTAGTTCAAGAGACACTGAAAACTATAACATGCGACGTAACTCTCAAATATGCTAGTCGAGCAAGAGCACATATTTTGTTCGGACTAAACTCATCAGCTCTGTTATACCGAATACCTGTCTAGACACCGTCTAGACTACAGTCTAGACGCTATCCACGTTTTCAGATTTAACACAGAACAACCACTCCCTTTGCTGTCAGAATATTGTATTCTTATTATATTATATGAATGAATATAATATTCTACAACTCCCAAAAGCTTTGATTAAGTCACAGTAGATAGTCGACACTTGAGAAATACATCGAACAATCCATTAGATATCTATTGTTCGGTTAAGAAATATTAAAAGTGGCACATAGAAACGAAATATGCAATACGTTGCAGTATCATTTGATATAGTATTATGTAAACATATGGTCACCACTAAGCGTAGTAATGCAGGTGCGTAGAATGATCGCTTCAGTGATGCAACGGCTATGATGCAACAGAAATGTATACAAAATGAAGTAATGGACTACCGGCCCCCGGGATCAGCGAAGGTTGTAATGTCGGTGTGTGGGTCCGTGTTCGTGGATTGTAGACTGTAGTCTTGTGGACGACTTACTGGGACGCGGTGAGTTGGGCGAGCAGCTGAGCGACATGAGTACCAGCGCCGCGTTGCACTCGTTCATCTGGTCGTCGCGTTCGCCATAGCCCAGATCGCAGGAGCTGCTCGGACCACGTTTGCGTGAACTGGAACAATCATATAATATTAGCCAGTGAATAAAAATAGCTTCACTCTTGAAGTATGTAATATAATAATATCATGAAACTATGCTAACTTGTACATTGATATTATCTATTTCTACGAAAACTTATAACTGGTTTCCATTAAATGTATCAATGGAAACCTAATCTTGAAGAGCAATCGGGCAAGTACGATTAAATGTCTATATGGTTTGCAATTAGACCCGGTTTACGGCAAATCGTTAAGTTTAATTTAAAGTAGAAGTCTTGATTTAAACATAAACGCCATAAATGACGATAATCCGTGGCCAGGACAAATTGCGTTGGGAGCGTTGGAACTGTGACATGAAGCCGTTGCGTAACCGGTACGACCCACAAATGCCACTAGATATTAAAACAAGACGCGTAAGGACGATGGCTTAGCTCCGACCGATCACCCTGCACCACCTTCACAAGGAGGTTCATTCAACTCACGTGTTCGGCGAGTAATGACTAACGAAAAGTACGAGCCCAACAACCCGTCTAGATGTTTGTTTTCTGACTTCCAACGAAGCGTTTATTGTAAATTCAAGAATCAACGAAAATCACGAGTTAATGACACATGTATGGTGACCTATAACGTACAACTGGAATATATAGTATACAAAAACACATCCGCGCTACTCGTGAGTGACGTAGTTCATTAAATAATATTAGGTGTTTCAGTGTCAACGACTGCAGTGACGCAGCTCTACGCAGTCAAAGAACAAACGATCGGCTATGCAAACATTTATCAAAATATTCAATTGTTTTCCATATGTATACAGTGAACGGTTAGTAAGGTATTTCCTCATTGTACTACTCGTAGTGAGAGCATACACGTGAAACTGATGTTTTCAGTTACGTTTAACTGTTGTTTTCAGTTAGATTTTTGTAAGTTTCGATTCGAAAATGACACGTTTGTTTTCCTGGATTGGCGTCAGAATTTCTGCCTAACCGATGAAGATAATGTCAAACTTAATGTCAAAATCAATATGTTGCACTCCAAAACTGCAAACAAGGATGCAAATATAATATAAGATTCTGATTCCTGGATTCAGTCCACATACTCCACAAAGAAGCAAGACGAATTAGGTAAGGGCGGTACTTACTACTTGGGTAACACATGTTTAAGGACTGGATTAAATAATACATAATGATGAACCAATCAATAATATAATTATGTATAATGAATTTATATTGATGTATTAATCATCACGTATGTGATTATAAAATGATTAATTAACTCCAACTGAAACTATGTTATGTTCAACAAGTAATATACACTTATAACAAAACCTAAAACCTGAATATAAAAAAGTTTAGTCTTTTTTTGTCGGTACCGGTGCCGCTGTCGGTCAATTAAAAAATTGCTTATTTAAAAAGAATATTCAGTATTTGTAAAGTGGATTTAAAATATTTTTTAAAGATTCGAGAGGTTGTCGAAGTGTCCTTGGTGCAGGAGGCGCCCGGTCGAACGGGCGCTGCGCCGCGCCAGGCCGCGCCGGGCGGGGTAGGTTCACAGACTACAGCTCGGCGCGGCAGGGTCATAGGCGCAGCCATGGATGTACATTGGCTCGAACGGGATCGCCGACCTACCCCGTCCTCGCTCCTTACACTACAAACCCAACGATTTTCGGATATCAATGGCCTCTGCTCCCCTTTAAGGCAAGTCATACGTTAAATGCTTCTTACTAAATGTATCTCCTATCTACATTTGTAATAGCATATGATATAGCGATGGTAATGTTTATTAATACGTAATAGAGCCGTATGACAAAATATAAGAATAAAACATTGGCTACTGTGTTACTAAAAGCTAACAAGAAATTATCGGGGTTTGATTAGATTATGTGATGTATTGATAAATACTCGGATAGTGGTGGAAGAAAATTTAAGATTTCTTGCGGCGAATAGCTATAGATAAATATAAAAAAAACTCTTTAAGGATACATATTTGCAACATGAATATTTGATAAATAACATTCACCTATAGATAGACAGTTAGGTAAGTACGTAGTGTCACGGGCCGTTCGATCAAAGATCACCGGCATCAAGTGTCAGCATTTATGTGATCACTAGTCTGGCTACAGACCAAAAAAGTTTGAATATTTTGTTACTCATACAATATTTTCAGGCGATGTGTGTCGAACACCGAAGACGAATAACGATATTAAGGCGACCTACGAATGCACCCTAGATACAAGGTGTAATAACCTCACGTCGCGCCGCGCCGCGCCGGTGTGACCTTCTGTTCGGTTCGTTATCCGATCCGAAATAGACGAGAAAAGATAAATATATGAAAACATGTTCATGCATAATATATAACATTATGTTAGGTAACGATAATATAGTGTAGAGTGGTAAGGACTGTCGAGACAAAAGTAGCAAGTTCGAAACCACCCTCAAGAGCATACGTCTCTTACTTTTCTTAATTTGACGTGTGCTTACTGTATTATTGAAGGAACCATTTTTAGGAAACCTGCATACCTCATAAGTTTTTAATAAGAATTTGGAAAGCATGTGTAAGTATACCGGCTTAGGCCAGTGTGATGGTCTAAGGCCTACCACGGCTCATATACCTATAGAGTAGACCCGCGTCCAGTAGTGAGACGTATATTATGTAGTATTATATCTAGTATTATTGTAATTCTATACATTATCCTATCACTCAGTTCACTGCACTGTTATTTTTTATGATTATGTCAGGGAAAAAAGCAAATTCAACAGCAACCTATTTGTTGTTTTGCAATCTCTATGACCATTATCCTTACCTCGGCGTCCGCTCTACCGGACGAAAATAATTTCAGTATACAAGGTGAAAAAGATAATTTTACATGAGTAGGTGGCTGTCCATAGTCACTAGGTGAAGTATCGGGCGACGGGGTCGTTAGCTGCTTGTGATGTAGCCGACCGTACCCGCTGTTCGCTAACAGAGGTGACATTACTTTTTTGTCTACAATAATCGGGATGTTCGCCGGCCGGCGGGCGAGGCGCGGTGCGGCGGCCACGACCGCCCCGTGTCAGCATTGTCAGCGACCAGCGTACATTGCGTGACGTATTTCCTATCTGATGACGTAATGCCTTACCGACGCACATTCAATTTGGTCGACTCCGTTGGAATATTATTTTCAGTACAGTGTGGCGATGCCTCTATAGTAATATATGTATGTGACATCACTCTTCCGCGCGTAAATAATTTGGTAAAATGTGCTAAGCGTGATTGATAGAGTTATTTTATTCGATGATTCTGTTTCCATTTATAAATTAATCTATTTAAAACTTCATATGTACAGAACATGTATAAAGGCGGTCTTAATGCCATTAGGCATTATGTGCCAACCCATGAATTTGTGCTGGGATATCGTGTTGCGAACTCCAGTGTAGCGCAACCGCGGTCACGGCGTGCACCGGCAGCTGAGCACACACTCGCTAGTCGCTACACAGTACACACCGCAGCCCGCACGCCGAGCTGTGGCGTAGTACACACGTAACATTGAAAACGACCTTGCCGCCTGTTGCCGACTACCGCACCACTGATAGCGAATTTTTTTATCATTGTAACAATATTCGGGTACTTTCAACGTTCTTATTTCGAGAAAAACTTATTTCTATTGTTTACGATTTTGGATTCAATGAAATTTCCACTAAAATCGGAATTCATTAATTAGTCTACACATCGAATTATAATGTTTACGTTACTAACGTTAGTTAACGTTGCATTAGAACCAATCCCTAATATGCTTTAGAAACAATCCCCAGGGCTGAGTTTGTCAGCGTGTGGCGTAGGTATCATTTGGTGGCCGTGTCTGCCTATGAGTTTGAACGGAGCTAATGGATTTTTTGCCACGTTGATGTAGGTCGCGGCGAGCTTTTTTTCGCCATATAAAAACTGCTCCGCTGTGAGCGAGCCGGTACTCCGGACCACCCGCCCTCCCCCGTCCGCAGCGTCGACCTCCGCTCCGTCCTCAGCCACTCCATAGATGAGGTCATCGCTGGACATACTGACTATTGTTAATCCGTTTGTTAATACTCCGCAACTTTTGTATGTCACGTTCAAGTTTTATGTGTTTAATACAGATTTCTTAATGTTCCATTATGATTTATCGAATGTGAAATTATAGTGAAAGTGATAAGTGTAATAACACCAGAAATAAGTTTACTATGTTTAAGGAATTACAATTTTAACCTTTTGCTGTAAAAGCCAAGAGCCGAACAACCTTCAAAACAAAAGATATATTATATTTGTCGTTACTTCGCGGAGTTTTTAGCTTATGACAAAGCATTTATTATTAATGTACACAACAGGTCATTATGTTTTGAAATTCAGAGAAAACGATTTGTTTACGGACTGTTTTTGTTCTCAGTCTAGTGGAATAACCTGTAGGCACCATAAGGTGAAAAATCCGCGTGAGTGTATATTTTCCTGGTATATGCCGTGCTGGCCGGCATCCAGCTCATCATCCCTTTTTCGAAGTAATGTTCACGAAATTATTGAAACATAAAAGTACTGTAACTAACATAGCGTTGTAAGCGCACGCATCATGTACTTTTTTGTTAATTATTAAGTATGTTGCATAATTTTAAACATGTTATTGTAATACTTTCTCAAGGTACAAACGGCACCTGTCAAATGAGATAACGGGCCTGCGCAGCAGCAATGAAAGTAAACGTGTATCCAATGAGAAAGTGCCTCCACCGCCACCGCCACCGATGCCGCTCGCCACGCCCCCCTTCCACAACAACTGCCGCGCGCACCTTCTCTTTGGATGTTGCGCAAACGCATACCAAATGCCCGCCGACAACGTTAACTGTTGTTTTATACGCAATTACATTTATATATGTATTCTTCTATACACACACCTCATTAAAATCCTAATCATTTCTATTAAGCCGATATTATAAGAAGGCCGCTACGTGACATCGATCGCCTGGAGTCGTCGTCCGTGACCATCAAACACGACGTCTCATTAGCATACAACTTATTACAACAATCATAGACGAAAATGGGTGCCACCATTTTAGACTTTGAAAGCGCGTTAATTTTTTTAGGGTACGTTTTTAAATCAATGCTATCGCTATATAGGGAAGGCTCGCTTTATTGTAGTTTATTGATATACCGATGACCCCATTAGTTACGAAACCAAATTTTGCTGTCTGTTCGAATCCCTTCTATTTAATACTTTTTTTCATATGTTTCAATATAATACGATGCGTAAATCTATATGCAATGAAAACAAACAACCATAACGGACATATGGAATTTAATGAATATGTAAGAAATAGCGGGCCATGTTGTACACACATCCATTCAGATGGTTAGTACAAAGTAGACCCACTATTATGTGAAATAGATTCACTTCATAAGCGGTGACATTGAATTGGCATCGATCAGCAGTGTAGAGTCGGCGAACGGAGTTGAGCGCGTTGCGACATCAAAATGCGGGTCGTAACTCGTATTGCCGACCTACTGCCCGACAAAGGATGCTGTTAGCTGGAGGACATTTGGGCATGCCGCATTTCACGTTATTTGATTATTTCTAATACGGCTTCTTTAGTGAATCCCTTAAAATATGCTGCATACACTATTGAAATTATTAGTTTTTGTAAAATACTAACAAATTAGAAGGTTAGTACTACAAGAATGTAATAAATGTAAATTTAAGCATTTTTATTAAATACTTAGCAGTGTTACCTACTAATGTTTAATAGATTACCATAGTAAGATGTGGACTCCTAAGTGCCACACTGTTTGCAGATATCACTAATGCGGTATTTTACAAGTGTGTGTGTATGTATGTACCGTTCCATTTCGAAACTAGGTCACTGTGTCACATGGCGGCCGCGCCAAGTATCAGTCGAATGCGACGCCATCTTTGAATTTTGTTGATTCATATTCTAAATTATATCTCCAGTCTCGGTATTTGTTAAATGTTTGCACGTTCGAACCTATGTATTGTATTATACCACTATCAACCGCGCCGAAAATAATGTTTCTGTACTTTCACTTTTATAGTTGTGGGCTGTGTCTGTATTTTATAAATGATTTTAGTTTATAATTTGATGATACATCCGTTTTATAGTAGCACTATGAATGTATAAGATGTTATGTGTATCTGTAGGCTCATTCTGTACGTCATGCAGGAAAACCAAATCAATGTTATTAAATTATGTGTTATATTCGATTGTGCAGTGTCTAACATCTATCTAGGTATTAGGTAATAATTTCCAAAGGTGTTGTTCAAACAGGTTTTATGAAATCACAGGCTTCCAACATGTTAAATAGCAACCACTGGCTTTTGCACTTTTGTGCTATAATAAGCCTACAATTATACAAATTTTCTTTCATTCCGTGTAATCGAAATCGGAGCACTAATAATATTATAACACTTAATGACTTTATGTCTTAGCAAAATGTAATGTAATGACTGATTGATTTATGATTATTATGTGAATAGCTGTGACAACATTATAGAGTGTAAGTACGAATGAGTAAAAATTATAAATAATACAGCGAGTATAAGAAATAATCAATTTTACGTTGACCTGAAAGCAGATTACTCCTTTAAATGTTTATTTCGTCGGTTATTGTGAAATTTGGACCGTGAGCGGAGGCCTCGCCTCTCACCGCGATCATGATGAAAAGTGAAACGGCGGTGTTGACGCGCGTCACGTCGCGTCGGTCGCAAGCTGCGGAACAACCATTTGATGCCGTTTGTTCCGGTTATATTGCTAACTGCACTGGTTTCTTAAGCCGTGACTACTGTTTAAGAAAGGCAAATATTTTGATATAACATTGAAGTTTTTTGATTCCAATATGGCTCGACATGTATATTTGGTGAGCAGAAGCGACTCCATCTAAGAACTTCCGTAACACCGTGAATGTTTGTAAAGAAATATGCGCAGTTGTATAAATGAAGTTACCTGCTGGAATTTTTTTAAGTGTTCTCACAATGTTGCATTGTCTGTCCCTGCTAGAGGCGCGGCGAGGGGCTCGGAGCGCGGGAGGCGGACTCCGGCCGCAGAATGTAGGCAAGTGTGACAAGGACACACCCGTACTCTGCGCTAACACTACCATCCAGTTTCTAACATGCTCGGTGTGCGTTTCGCAACGCTTGTTCGCACCCGACCGCTTAGTCGATGCACAGTGCACGCTCATGTGCGATTACACCTACCTACAAGGTTACCAATCGCGATATATCCTTCTGGTGGAGAGACACGTTCCGTTCCTAAGAGCGCCTGACGCTTCTGATTACCTCATGCATTCAATTTACCTTATATACAAGATGACGCGGCCAGATATTATGGCTAAATATATTACACATTATTTTAGTTACCGAACTCGCCCTCGGTTGAATTGCCTTGCAAAATTCTCACTGATGACCTACTTCCTGTAGTTATAGCGAACTAGTTCGCGAAATAGTGATAAAGGAGATTTTGCAAGGCGGCGAACGGGCATTAGAAATGCTGCGGCCTTCCTCGGAGCTCGCAGCGAGGTGAGCCACTGGCTCAAGGCGAAATCACGTTGATATTTGTTAATTAGCCACCCTGTTCTCCAGAATCACGAGTGTGATCGACCGTGATTATGTTGTTCTTGATGATTTCGATTTCAATGACATTGATCAAATGCTAATGTTGACGACATATTAAAGAACTTAGGAGCTTATTTTGTTTGAGATCCAGTTTTATATGTTTATGTTACAAGTTATGTGGTCCGTGTTGAGATAATGAATAATAAAGCTAATGGAGCTCACCCCTGCATATGATGCGCCGGCACCTCTATAGTCGCGGAAGCGCGTCGCCGGTCGCCGGCCATGTCTGCTAGCCGCGCAAAGTCTGTGTCTACATCCGCCAACCTCGCAGATTTTCGCGACTCCAGTAGACGGATTTCATCCAACTTTTTCTTCAGCTCTATTGGCACCTGTGTACAAAAATATTAGATGTAAATTCATGACTTGATAAATTCAAAACTGCGAATTTAATATAACAATAATTAGTATAATATGAAACACGTTAAAACAATTGGATTTAACCGTATTTTACTAGATGACAGGTCCCTAGTATGCGGGATGCCGTCGGGATTGGTACCATCGCTTTGTCTATGTCTTGCCTATTTGAAGACCGTGAAATTATTGAGCATTATGAGACTTATCATCTTATGTTTCGGTGTGATGAGCGTATCCTAAACCATGTAAGGTTAAGTTTTATAAAATTATTAGTGCAATATAATATTTTTGTTTCGTATTGGTGACAGTGGCCGATATAGTTCGGTAATCGATTTATATTTATAGTTATCGGTGAACAATGCAAGAGCATGCACATTAGGTTTAATGCCTGAGATCAATATAGTAGCGACCTTCGCACGGTCTGTGGTTGGGTGGACGTGACGTCATGACCGGGTGGAAATGGAGCGAGATGCATGCCGTGTCACGGTCCCGAGACCTTTTTAACATGGCGTTAATTTTATACTGACACTTAATAAAGGTTTTAGTTTAACGTCGTATTAAATATATATTTTTAATTATTTTAATTCAATATAACATATTCCGAAATCCTTGATAATAAATACCTGATTTATCAGGTACTTGTTGGAGCGTGTTGTAGAGTGTAAAATTTAATATTGCTAACGTGCACGGCTCAGATCAGGAAACGCACACCGCTAAACTCGTATAGAGGCAAACGGGTTCTTGTGTACAACGTGATATTTTCATAATGTTCGCGGTTGTTGCCTAGCTGGTCGAATTTAGCATATATATGTATAACAGTGTTAATTAGCAGAACAACAAGTCGCCACACATCACGATCATAACTTTATTTCGTGGCTTCACTAGTATGCAGCATTAGTATCTCTCTTTCTACCTTGAATTGACTAACAAAATTTAAATATTTAAGATCCGTTTCCTGCTTATGCTTGTTCATTAGAAATAATTGTAAAGTAGACATACCGACATAATCTTGGCCATTTGTTATGTTGCTAACAGTGAAAGTTTTGGTAAGTGTAGTGTTACGCACTGGGTGTTAGCTACGTGGCGGCCGGTGTCGTATAGAGTAGGTAATACATAGTGACGTACGCATACTATGACACGGTGGTAAAACTGCTCCAATCGCGGTCACTCTATCAGCCAATTATGTGCGAGGAGTTGTTGCTCGTTGACATTGATAGTGTTTTCGTCGGCCACTTCCTCCTGCGTGGAATGTGAACACTGCAGAACGTACGCGTCGCGTGATTGACACGTTACGTACATTATGACCGTGTATAATGTTACGTTTGTGCGCTGTATGTGCCGTTAACCTTGTGTTATTTAGCGCTAGTTTAAGGTGACGAATATTTGCAAGCAGACGGTGTGATGGTGCGTGTGTAGCCTCCGCCACACCGCGCGCCGCGCCGCGCCGCATCGACGCAACGCCGCGCAACCCCCCACCCACCGCTGACGTTTCACATAGCGAATGATTAGTCAATTTGCAACAAACTTGACGGATTTCTAAGAATTTCACAAATCGATAATTGTGCGTACCTATATCTATTATATTTAACCTCATTTTTGATTCCGCCGCGTGGCATATTCTAAAAATCATAGTATTATTATCAATAACCTTTTTAATATGTATATAAAAAAAGTTGTGCATTTTTGTACGCTAAATAATCCGTGGAAATGCTTTGAATAATAATAAATTGTGCAAAGTAGCAAAACTGAATCCTTATAAGTTATTGTAATTTCTACTTGGATCTTGAGCTACTTTGGTTTTAAGGCCACGTGCCGATGCCGGCTACGTGCTATGGTCACACATTTGTTGCTTTGAGATTACAATAATTGGTGGCATCATCCGGTACGCGCGCTGCGCCCGCGCCGCGCCGCGCCGGCACCGTGGTGGTGTGCACTCAGCGCCGAGTCACTGATCGCATCATACTTTCACTTTTATGTGTTTTCGTGCGAGTGTAGCCGTACCATGAGCTAGGAGACTCGTATTGACGTTGTGGCTGCGGCCCCTCACTCGCACCGGAACAACGAAAGTTGCTTTAATGAACGTCGTGCGAAGAAAGCTTCGCTATTATTTTACTTCTTTTGCATGACTATTAACAGCAAGTAGTATAGCCGTAATTTAAATAGTTTCTAATTTTTATTTTTTCGTAATATGTCCGTTTGAGCATACCCATGCATGTAGAAGAAGGAGTAGGATAGCATAATTACAAATAGCTTTACGGGTCACATAAATAGTATACAACGGCGTGTTTATGAAAGTCGGTGTGAACCAGTGGGCACGGCGTAGTCGCTGCAGTGTGGCGTGGCGCGGTGGTGACCGGCACAGCGACGTCGGTTCCGTTAGCTGCTTCTATCGTTTCTCGACTCGCATTCGCCAACACGTTATGTAAAAAGTGACAACTCTTGCACAATTGCTTTATTCGATGGCGAAACAGTCGCTTTGAAATGCCAGTGAAAGTCACCGAGTGGCTTTGGTATGTCGTGATAAAGCAGACCAGTCGTTAGAAATTGAAACAGATATACTGATCGTTTTTGTATCATTTGGTGGCATTACTATTGTATATTCTAAGACCGAACATGTGGATTAAATGGAATACATTTTTGTCTACATGACCTTGTTACGGAATGATGACATAAAATTACAAATAATATGCTGCTAATGATGCATAATTACTTATTGTGATAACACGACCTAATAACTATTAATTTTCGGGTACGATTTGTATTCAAAAATTAGAGATAATGACGGAGCGAGGTTCACGGTCATTAACAATGTTGTGCGGTCGTTACGGCGAACATACAATGTCAACGTCATAATAAACGTGTGAATTTTCACGTAAACAAAGAGTCCAAACAATATGATTTCAGCTTTGTATATATATTATAAAATATTTCTGCCTGCTCTCGTAGCAATTTTGCTATTAAATGTTAATCTTAAGCATAAATAACTACATTATGTAACTCTTCATGCGAAGATACTTTTCAACCAACTTCAAAAAGAAGGAGGTTATCAATTCGTATGTATTTTTAAGTATGTTACCCGATACCCCTCCGCCAAAAGAAGTGAAGCGATTTTGATCATTCTTTCTGTGTTCGATGGGGTTTAGGTTAGGTTGAAAATAGGAAATTTCTCTACGGAAAACGGTTAGGCGATTCGGGTTTTAAAGTAACTATTTGAATTTTTATTATTTATAATTATTCCCAACCTTCGTTACATGTAATCAATGTTTTAACATAGCTTTATTTTTTAAATTGTTACCATTTGTCTACTTTACGACAAATGCTTTTCTGCTTATAATTTGAATCCACTCATTAGTATTATTATAACAATTTTTACTAAATCAACTTTTCTTTTTTTAGATTTAAAAGAATTAAACGAGCGCAATAATGTAGAGTGCGTTTATAGTACTAATATTAGTATGACAAATACTGTCATAATCGCACCTATATGGCATTATTTATGGTTTGATAATTACATCGACGCAAAATACTATATCTAACGCGACCTTCCCTAGGCCAAATAGAATAAATAGGTGATGCATGGCCGCCGGCCGGCTGTTTAGATTATCGAGTTACGAAATTACTACTCGCTCTACTGAGCATCGATGTTGTAGCACAAAACGGATTCTCGATGCTCGTAACAGCTACTCAGCTCTTTCTAAACGCCACCCATGTAATCTACAGTTTTAAACTAGCCTTAAAAAACAAATAGATATATTATGGAAATATTCTTGCGACAGAAAAATCCTAAAAATCGAAGTGAAGTGGTTGGTTGTTGCATTATTGGTCATACAGACAACGTTCAATAAGATTGTCAAATTAAATAATCACTCTGTCCTCTCAATCCAAATTCCATAAAGATCGGTCGATCTTTTTACGATTTCTCTGGTGTTGGGGCTATTCAAGAACTATGGTGATCACTTAGTATTTATCTTGCTGGTTTGCTGGCTGTATCAAGTTTTAGTCATATGAAGTGCATGATTACGGTAAATAACATATTATTATATGATTAGAGAAGATGTCGGTATGATTGAGTATTAGTTTCATTTAAGCGAAAGCGCACACGCAACTTGTAACGTGCAGCTACAAGTGGCATTGACTCACAAGTCAATGGCTGAGACGAGCCAATTCGCGCGGACTCTGACGAGCTGCCCGATAACAGCCGATGCACTAGTAATACCTGATTATGACAATGTGACATTCAAAAGTCGTAAAATTGTTTATGCGCCACATATTTTGTACAAAACCGGTGTCAGCGATGACTGTCCTCGGCGACGCGCGTCTGCTTCATTACAACGAATTAAAAGCGAGTAGGATTGTGGTTTACTATTATCGGTAGAGCGGGACACACTCGGACTCAGCAGCAGGACAATGCACTTAGAATTCATTACCTCGTTGTCAAGAGAACAATGCTACACCGTAGTTACGACGACCGATAAAATAAGTTTATCTACTTAAGTCGATTTATAACTACTGGTGGCTATTTCGTAGCCCTCAACTAAACTAAACTTAACTAATAATTGTTTAATCATGTCAAATGATTGTGTTAGAGGTATAAAATTAATTAGGTTACTTAATCTAAGCGCCAACGATTAACAGGCTTATAAGTATGAAGCGCTATGTATGTTTTTAAATATCATCTACAGTACTATTTGTTGTTTAACCAACTCAAAAAAGGAGGAGTTACATAATTCGGAGAGTTGTTTTTTGCTTTTTAATAAAACCTGTAAATTAATTTAGTTGATTAATTATGACGTTAATCAGTTTTAGTAAAATGCATCGTTTAAACAGGTTGACCACCGGTATAAATTGAAATTATTTAATTTGGTTTTAATTTGAATAGTTTACAACAAAATAGTTATAATTATCTATGTATGTTTATCTAAGTACCTGTATGTTTGTCTTATGCGTTTTATTTAATTTATTAATAAGTATTACATATATTGCTAGACAACCCACAAAAAAAGGAGAAAGTTGTCAACTCGTCAATTTTTTTTTTGTCCAGCAAACGTGGATTGATTTTGATGATTCTTTTTGTATACAATAGTGCCTATTTCGAGGGTAGTCCCATGTAAATTTACTTTTGAAAGAAGTACGGGGGAAAATTGCAAACAAACCGCGATTTGGATTTTAAAGTCATTTTGTAGTTTTAGCAAAAAAATATTAAGAACCAGTAAAGAACCACGGTTTTGTGTACGACATTTTCGGAGATGAAAAGTATCCTGTGTCCTAATTTTCATCTAAAATCGTTCAATCGTGATATTCAATCCAAATTCATGAACTCACAAACATCTAATCTTTCACATTTATAATAGTAGTAGGATGTTGAAAGCACAATAACTTGTTTATAAAACTTTACCAGCTTACTTTAAGTTAGTAAGAAATGAAGCCCTAAGTAAGTGAAGTTGTAGAGACCCGTAACTTAGTATTATTTCTTAGTTTATATCTCAATTTATAGTCGGAATATTTTTTCATTGCAAATTATTTGTTTAATATTATATGACAAAGAGTTATTAAGAGTTATTTAGCTTAATTATCTGTGAGTTCCATAAGATTCTAACAGATGGCTGTGTAAAGTAATTTATCGGCTGGATTGAGTAAGTATCCAATAGATGGCGCATACTGTATTGAATAGTTTACTACAATATAATTTAACATATACCTTAGCCACAGCAACGCGTGGCCGGGTCTGCTAGTATTAAAATATTTTGGTGTATCTAGTTTTGTCGACAGGACACTAAACGGGTCGCGGGGCGGGTCGAAAGAAATCGTGATACATGAATGTCGATTATTCCTTTGTTAGATATTCAGTGAAGCTGCAGTTGGAGTCACGTAGACACGCATGCATAAGCAATTCGGCTGTCGGCGAGCGATCGTGCACCAATAAATAGGTCAATAGCTCTAATAGTAGAGTAGCAACTGTCGACTACCGGCTACCTACTGTCGACACAACTACGCTGTGATTCATTACAATTGTCGCTATGAATGTTTTTGTAAGAATGCCAATAGCAATTTTCAATAGCTGTCAGTCATTCGTATACGAGAAATATGTAAGAAGTTTATATATTTTCATTACAAGCCTTAAGATGCACTATATGGATTTGAAAGTCTCTACACAAATGTCACATATTTTCGTAAATACGGATGACGAGACACCTGAGTTATTGTGTCTGTTTAGGAGCAGGCGTCACCATCAGGCGAACAACTTGATCGTTTCGTCATTCGGGCTAGCAAAAAATCCATAAATGGGTCGTATTGACATTATTTACGTTCGTAGTATCCAAAATTATATTGCTGACGTCACGTTAATCAAAAAAGAATGTTGATGCTAGTAGCTTTGCTAGTAATCACACACGAATGCGTGGGTGGAAATGAATCAAACTGCACAAACTCTTTCTATATTTGTCTTATTTAAAAATACATCTCATTCATGATAATTTAATTAATGAATATCTAAAAGAGATACTATAAATGTTCATATAGTTTAGACAAGAATCTGATTATCCTTTAAAAGTAGTACATTCTAATACGTAAACAATAATTATGATATACTGTAATGCAGTGCAAGTTTAATCCTCAAGTCACGTTTGCTGAACAGATTTAAGCACTGATAATTATTATAAAATCGGATGTATACGGTTAGGCAGATCAATCAATTGGCACGGTGGCCTTGTATGATTAGTGAATTACAAACAGTACGGGTTGCAAAGCGGATGCGGTGGAAGCAGGCCACGCGAGCGCTCGCTGCGTCCCTTCACCCGCACACCCGCCCCACTGCAACAGACAACCTTGCCCCAAAAATCTCTGACCTACATTTCTTTCGTCAAAATGCAACCAGCTTACGTACATGGCATGATTTCAGTCATTTTAATCTGATATACCAATTCATTGTATCATTAATCGCCGCTTAATTGGAACTCGTAAAACTGAGAGAACTTGAAACGTTTCGAGTGCTCGATATACTATATTTCATCGTGTATTTTCGGTTTATAATTAAATGTCGTTCTGAGAAATAACAATACAGTTGCAAGAACAACCCGTGCATGAAAGTATTGGTAAAGCGCCGTTAGTAATATAAAGTGGGTCGGGCTCATCGATTGCACAGGACGAACTAGGCGGCCTAGTTGGCGAACGCGAGGGCCGGAGCGGCGCGGGCGGCGGACGGCGGGTCGCGATCCTAGCATCTAGGCGCCCTGTATTCGTAGCCCGGGTAACCTCACTGTGCTCTATTTCTGGATGTGGTACGGTCAACGCAGGCTACTTGTATTTATAACACAATTACAAGTACCACTGACACTCTTCGTGTTACAGATTTACGAAACTGCCAGGTGACACGCAATCTAATTCATATACCCAGTCAAGGTTTCATAAAGGCTAAATAGAAATTGTTGCCGGTTCACGTTACATTCTTATTTCATTCAGTGTAATCAGTGTAATTTAATGGATTATATTCATTGACAACTATTATAAAAAAATAAAATTTTAAAGGTACGAGGACAAAGAATTCTATGTACAATGATTTCACACAAGCATGTCAGCGTATAATGTGTCATCAGGAAATTAATATAGCGTAGCATTGGCAGTGGTGCAAGATTGAGCCGCATTAGATACAAGTTTTTATCTAGCAAAGCTCGTCAAAGGCCCATATCGAATGAGATGACGTCACGTGCAGCAAGATATAATTGTCGGCTCTACGTCACCGTGCGTTGGCGAGAGAGCTATTGAGCGTAGGCGCGACGTGACGGTGACGTCACGGGTAAAATACTACGCTCAACCACCACCCGTTGGCATTAGCTCGACCCGTATGTAGGTGGGCGAACGGACGCGTAATATTCGCGCTGCACGTAAATAAAATCACACGCCATTACGTAATTGAACGTGAAATCTGCGCAAGGACGCGGTGTCGGTGTTTCAACACCGGCGCACCGCCACCACTCCGCCACCGGCACTGCCGACACTGCCTAGTGCCGACACCCGTCGTGATGCCATAATCGCATCGTTTACGTGCGACGCTTAGAAAAGTGAGCGTTTCACCTTGAGATGCCTGCAACCGTGATCGCCTCTCTATTCTTAGATATTGAAATAGCGCTAAATATGTTCAGGAGGGCGGACCGCGAACACGCAGGCGTCGTGACCCAACCTGACCCAAAAACAAAGTCTGTCCTACCGGCTACCGCGCCCCGAGTTGCCACTCAACCATTGATGCAGGAACTTGTTCCGTTGACACCAACGGTAACGCATTGCACGCGCTGTCAATACCACAGTGTTACGTGTTGCACAACTTGTTCTATACATATTATATATTGCCACTGACTTGCGCCTTCCTATATCTATGCATAAGGGTTTATTTATTTTTTTCTATAATATTGCACATTGTTTTGTGTGTTGTAAGTTGTGTATGTAAGTGCGTGTATGTACAACAGTACATAATACATATTGTAATCGAGAGTGTGTTTTTGATTTACATATTTATTACGATGAGACCATCCGGCATAAATTTATTGACCGAGGTTGGAATTCACCTACTATTCCAGAGTCATATGTCGTATGGTTTTTATAGCGATTTAGTTTAAAAATATTCGAAACAATAGATTCAGTGTTAAAAATAAAAGGAAAACGCAAGTGGAGGTAGGGTTTCGAATACGTGCTGTGCGTCGTCGTCGGTTCAATATCAGCGATTCTGGGTCAGTGGGTCACCGTGCCAGAGTGGGCCGCTTACCGCTTGCCGCTCGGCGCTCCCTGCGCACGCCACGCTTGCAATTAAACTTGCTCTTTGTGTAAAAACAACCAAGACATTACATCGCGTGCACCAGCGCGCTGCCCGCACCAGCCCACCCTCCTCCGCTCCGCGCCGCCCGCCGCCGAATATGGTCAGCGTTAATTCAGGTCATTTCAGGGAAGTGTCAACAATGTACTAACGAGCACTCTATTTAGCTCTATACGTCTAACAGTAGTAAAATATATGAGCATTTCATTAGTAATAGTAGTATTATTATACTAACCAAAAACAAATTGATATGATTTCGTATGTTATGATTTCGCAAATATTGCCGCTTATACCTTTATATTATTAGTGACTGAATGGATATAAAGTAACAAAGGAAACGGAATTCTAAGGAGAAATATGTTCGCGAAGTTGACTTGTGACACTCGCCCACATAGTAACGGTCACTGTGTGTTACTGTTAACTCTAACCGGAAAACTAGTTATTCCGCCTTATTGCAGCAGAGCCGCGGTTTATAAAAAGGGTCACGGTTAAAATCTAGCCCGAGAATATGCCGACATTTAAAATTGCAATAAAAGATGATAAATATCTCATCACATTCAGTGAAATTGTTGAATTTTCATTTCAAATTAAGACAAATTTGTTCCAACTGCATCTAAAAACTGGAGATTTACGGCTCTCTGAGACAGCTGTGTAGATAAGAAACAACACATAAATCATGTAACTATTCCAAGGCGAATGCAATGAGGTCACTCACAAAGGATCGACCTTGTAGTCGATGCAGGAGCGCGAGCGGGAGAACAATTCCCAAGTACTTTTATTATAAATACTAGTATGAGTCTAAGCTCGAAGTTGAACAAAAAGCTGACTTATAATCAGTATCATTATCCCCACAATTATGACTACTCAAAAATCTTTCATTATCCCAATTGACCTTTTCCGCGCAATAATTATATTTTGGTTTATAAACGTAGCCCAATGATTAAAAGAACAACGTATAAATACGTTGATATAAAAGTAACAGAACAGTGGTTTTGAATTTTCAACGGTTTTCAGACGACATTAAATGGTCAATCATCTCGGTTCTAGCGTCGAATTTGGGTCGAATACATTAGCCGGACTATTTTATCACTAGCCAAGGGAATTGTGGACTTTGTTATGTATACAACTAATAACTTACGTTGAAATTTGCTGTTCTCGTGAAACAGATATCGTGTACACGTAATACAATATTTTTGAAATAATGTTTTTATGGAAAAAATATTCTCAAATTTCATTCTTTGGTTATTTTTTTTTAAATTAACTGTAAAATCGCAAATCTTCGTTTTTAAGGACATCAACAGTTATTATGAGAAATGACTTTATAAGTTTACTCTTATAAAACCCAATTACAGCTTACGGGGAATATAAGTACTGGAGGGGAAATCCATTTGCAACAGTTCGCATCACGAACACGAATAAAAGTGCATTGTGAAAATAATAATAATAATATGACATCAGCATCAAAAAGGGGCAGACCCATATTCACGCTGTGAATCCCCTTGACTGTGTTAATGATTTTTTTACATTTACAGTAATTATTTCTATAAATGTATCTCAGTCATGCTAAATTAATGTGTGGGTAAACTATTAGCCCTACACAGATTGATAAACGTGGCGAGTGCCGGCAATAACATCTCGATAATATTGTAATTAATCGAGAATTCATTTGCTATTTCATTCGTGTAAGTTTCGCTGGATCTAGTTACCTAATCAATAAACTCACATATTTACATTACATTTACATTATCTTGCAGAAAATAGGTCAGATAACAGTATATTTCCCGTAAGTATTAAAAACTGTATACAATTTGAGCAACAAAACTGTTTAATGTTTCTTTTTAAAAGTTGTCGTATCTACTGCAAACGCTTTTTTGTGCTAATCTCAAATACTGAAAGACCCACGTTGCTTTATCTAATCGGCTCTGATTTATATCGAAACGATGTCAAATGTATATTGCATAGAGCAACCAAAGAGTAGCAACTGCAGATCGAATGTTATATAGTTGAAATATTAGATTTTCCCGTGTATTCCCAACACGGGCCTTTTGATGGCATGTGAATGTGATGGCATGGAAGGTGAATCATTAGTATTATGAGAAATATATTGAGGAAAATATTATTACAAATTGGGTTATCCCTTTGTAGAACTAAATATCACGCTTACGAGTACAATACAATTATGAATGCAGTAGGCGAAATAAATTATATTTTTTTGTATTCTAAAAATATTTACGGTTTCAAATAAAACCCGTAACGTACGGTTTTATTTTAATTTAATTTTAGTACAATATACACTTATTCAAAACACGAAAGTGACCACTGAAAAACAGCGCTGTGCTGCGGTTCGGGGCACATCATAAATATGCTGTGTGGTCACCCATGTGTCTGTGACGATATGCAACTTCGTAGTATTTAGTTACTATTAAAGCTTTTCACAATAATAAATAATATATACAACTAACTAATACTGCTAAGTTATTAAAGTATTTACTTGAGAGAAATGCGGAGTTTATAGCGTTCCCAGTAGAATAGAATGTTCCAAGTCGATTTAGTATAAACAACGGAGCGTTGCATAACAGACACGTAGAAAACTTCAAATTAATTCAGCGATTGTATAGTACCATTTACCGCTATAAATAATATAATAGTACAATTTAGTTGCATTAGGAAATCGTAAATACAATAAGTTAAGGGAAAATTGCGTGATGCATGCGACCGTTCCACGCAACGGTAATTAATGCCATAAGCGCAAGTGTCTTTGTTAGTATTTAAAAAATAATTACTGGACTAGAAAATGTTGAAAACGTATTCATAAGTCGCTTTTGAATCATAACTACTTGCCAATACTTGGCGGCTGATTATGCGATATAAATTACAGTGTAAATGAGATGTCATTGTCTGCTTCCACGAGTCCACTAGTTTATCACATACTACCTACTTTATTACCTAAACATGGGCTACATTAACTATTATTCTTACTGAACATAATCTGAAGTCACGATCGCGCTTATTCTTTCGTTGTTGAGTAAGTGCTATTCAAGACGAAATCGATCATTCGTAACGCCAAGCGATCGAACTTATTTGTCGTCTGAGTGATTCGGTTTGGCAATTAGCAGCTGTTTTAATAAACAAAGTTATTATTGTAAACGCGATGTCTGCGCATATACGGTGCGGCGCGATGACCCGATACCTATATAAACATGCCTACGCTCATCAACAAGACTTGTTTACTAAAAATCATTTTTACAGCTGCGTTAATATGTGATTGTGTATTTATAAAGTCAATTCAAAATAGTAACTATCAGTAACTGTGCATGGCGCAGTGAGCAATGAGCGTTGAGCATACAGGTGCGAGTAGCACTTTCACACTCAACTCAGCACGAAGCACCGTGCACGGGGCCTCGCGACGACGGACACGCGCTCCGACGCGACGGTGCCTGACGTTCGCTATCGTCGCACATGTATCGAATCTTAATATTCTATCACCAACTAATAGGATACGTGCACTAGTTAGTGCTTACCAGTGCGAAGGAAATCGCAAGGGGTAGAGTTTACGGAACTTAATTTGTACACGTTAGTACTCACACAGGGGTAATTGATATTGTTAAATGCACTGACCTCACCCAACAAAAATAAACTTGATATGCTTATTGTTATCGCGATTGGAGGTGCCAGGTGGGTAGGTGTCGGTATGGGACAGTGCGACTAAGGACGATGGCAAAGTCGCGTAGCCTGCTGTGTTAGCGAAATGTTCCACTTAGCTCGGTACGAGTTTGTTGTAAGGTTATCCGACGCTGGGCCGCCATCGCACAGGCTAACGGTACGACGGACGATCGGCGCCAGCGCACGTGAAAATAATTCTTGACGCGATTTTGTAACGTATACCGTTACGCGGTTCCGGGCCTGCCGGTGACCTTATTTCTCGGCCGAACACTCTTTATTTTTATATCTTATTGGCTGACGTTTTATTATGGTAGCCTCGCGTACAAGTATATATGTATTTTAAGTATCATGCGGAGTAAGGTTAGTACGTGTAAGTTGTGTTTGATTAATGAAAATATGAACTTACATTGGTGTCGAATAAAGTAATAAATTATCACGTGCCGACTTTATTTCGCATATTACGTAATTCCCCGGTGAGTTTGTGGACAAAAATATAGATAACAGTTGATTACGAACGCGTGCTTTGTGATTTATGAGTCAGCCAACTCGGTTTTATTGAGTCGATTTTGCGTACGTAAAACTACTGAACAAAATAGTGTAGGTAAATAACGTATGACGCGAGTGTTGCATGGACGAGTGTCGAGCAGTAGGTGGCTGGGGAATGCCGCACGTCACTACATTGATAACAACTTCCCACTAAAGCGCTCGCTTACCTCAACCGGACCAACGAAATGATTTTTGTCGAAGGGGATTTACGCGCGTTTTTCTTTATGATTTTTTATAATTTTGTCTAAGTTGAGAATACTCTACGTGTACTATTTTCCTTGAACTTGTTTTGAGCCGGTATGTTGCGTCGTCGATATCTAGCATGCGCCAGTGACGCAAACGTTTGATGTAGGTATTAATAAGTGGCGCAAGCAAAATGCCGGTGCCGTTTGCCGATAAACAAGTGCGCATTGTCTTTATTTATGTTATTGTGGTATCTCTCCAAACAGTATATTTGTACAAAATGTGATTACAAACAAATTGTTGATAAATATCGGTATTTTCTACTTTTCGATTTTTAACTTACCATCTTATTGTATTCGTCGTTCGTATTGTATTGTATTCGACAAAACATTTACAAATTTTGATTGAATAATAAAAAACTAAATAAAAATCCGAGTACGCAATGATAGCATTTATACAATATCGCAGACAACGTGGAAACTATAGCGTGTTAGGTCCAGTACGGCGAGTTGTGGCAGCGCTACATGCTACGTCATCGCTTGCGCACGACAGGGCAAGGTCTGCGCGCGCGCACTTGTCTTCCTCATTGTTATTCATCTTAATATAACGCTTATCTTATATAAATGTTTTAAGACAACGAATACAAAACATGTTATTAGAAGAACAGTAACTCTCTGTATAATTATATTTTGTGTGGCTTTGACACTTGGCTAGTGTTTAGACATAAAGGTCGAATCTTAATGAAACAAACAAAATTGATTACATAACTCGTAAATATCTAGTTCAATGTAAGGGTTTGCAAAGAAGAGTCATATGGGTGATTATCCGATAAACGGTGTAAAGAGCAATCCGCTATTACAAGTACAATAATTATGCTCGCTGATAAAGCGTGCAGTGAGCCGGTGAGCGATGATGTGTTTCGATGACGCATGACGCGCAAGTCGCGACGCATCAACGCCGCGCCGGCCGGCCGGCACACGCTGGCGACCAACCGGCAACCGAGTACTTCGTGCCGTGCCCGCTTTAGTAATTAGTGAAGACAGTCACAAGTACAAAGTAGTTACAATCATTTCTAGTATTCTACTGAGAGTCGAGAGTGATGTTTTTGTTTCGACTTTATTGAAGAACGTAAGTATTGTAGAACGAAGTCACAAATACTTTCCTAATCTCTATGTTTCAGCCGAGGGTTCTGTTAAAGATTAGTCTATAATTTTGTTAATGTATTTTTGGTACTATTTACTTTTTTATTGCCCAGATAAACAGACGAGCAGGCACCTTTAGGTGATAGTAAGCGGTTACCGCCGCCCATGGATCTCAGCCATGCCAGAGCACAGGTTAGAGCACAGGTTTATTTTAACGCAAATTAGTTTTGGTTATGACCTGAAAGACCGAGAAAAAGATTATATAGGTTTTGGAAATGTGCAATATAAATGTAGAGACTGCAATTATACGCCTTTGTCTATGATGTGGATTTGGCTGCGTGTTTACGTGAAGCGTATTTGTACGCAGCTTAACGGTGTGGCCGGATTTATAGAATCGAGCGCACGCGTGTTGTAAACCACGCCAACCAAGACGTGTTGCGCATAAACTACTGAGAATCTGTGATGGCGCGAGAACAAGTGCATAGAACAGCGCACTATCGGAAATATACAGTAGTTTGTGGGATGCATAGGGCGCGTGTGCAGCTGCAACACGTGTCACATATTGTTTATCAATAATTATAATTAATTATACTAGTGCCATGACCGGACCGCATTTTATCTAATCTATGCATTGAGCCACGGATTTCAATGCACATTTTAATGCCTCACCTCCTGATAGTAACGACATTGTCTTATGAATTGTGATATGTGACGCCTACTGATAACAGTTTGTCGTCCTTGATGTTACTTAAATGCGTATTTATCTTAGTATTTCCACAGAGGCAGTCGCAATAAGTATTTAGTTCAGTTTAAAGACAAATTCGCTACACTCATTAAGCATGTATACCATGAGTGCCACTTGTTGATACCTCTTTTGCCTCGTCCACATTTTGGCATCTTCTTTTCGACGGACTAATTATTTTCTTTTCGACGGACTAATTCTTTTCTTTTTTACTTGTGACTTGGCCTTGTCGTAGAAAATCAGTTATTTGATCAGCATACATTACTATCGGGCGCCCTTTCATCAAATTTGCACCTAAATACTATTCAAAACAATTAAGACAAGAATAATAAAACAAACATTTTTTTAGCATAGACCTGTAAACGAGCAAGTGGGTCACCTGATGGTAAGTGATCTCCACCGCCTATGTACGCCCATAATACCAGAAGAATCATAGGCGCGTACCATAAAATACCTAGAACTTTAAATGTAACGATTGAGAATAAACGGATAAACTTTGATGAGAATTTGACAAAGATGAAGTAACAGTCCGCACACCATAAATTGATATAAAGCGTACGAATATGGTCGAATGGAATAACCTAGGATTGATGGCACGGCGGTCGCAATGATGCTGAGTGCAGTATGCAGCTCGTGATGTGTCACATAGAGTCTGGTCGCTGCTGCACTTGGAGCTGGGGTCAATAGCTCAGTGCACACGCGTCCGCCGCCGCCTTCTCCGCGCCACCAGCAGGCACAATCTTTTGTCTTAAATGCGTGCCATCCGCATTACACATCACAATTCATCAGTGACTTTGTGCGAAATTCACGGTAGGTTCTTTATATTGCAGTAAACTCTCATTTGAGCGCAACTGATGACTCTATCTCCAGATCGTTGATATCTTTTGCTTGATGAAATGTAACCGGGGTACCTACGTAGGAGTGTTTGTTATAGTGTACAAGTTTTAGAAACTATTATGAAAAAGCTTCAGTTAGGTACAAACCTCAGCGGCGGGCGCGTGTACTTGAACGCGCAGCTCGTCGGAGTCGTGGTCGTGGTGCAGCACGTCGGCGCGCACCTCGCGCCCATTGTACGTGAGGAAGACTCGCTGACTAGGCCGAAGCCGCACGCCTGCCATGCCGCGGAAGCCAGGCCCGATGAGCTCTGCGTCACGATACTCGCGGGTTAGTTTGCCGCCGTCGAATCGCACCGTGTAGCGTGTGTTGGGCGTCAGGTTGATGCAGTTGTTGTTCTCTGGGAAAGGTGCCGGCGTCTTCACCGCTTGGATCATGCCCGAGTAGTACAGTCCGTCGTCACCGAGTGCCGCTACGCGGGTCCCGATGATGGAACGCTTGGCCAGCCTTTTGCCGGTGGACATGATGTTCTTAGTTCTGGCGCACGAATATGACGCGGACTGGTGGAGTCCGTCACTGCGGACAGTCCGCTTTTTTGTTTAATTCACACAAGTTCACTAAAAATTTCAAATCGCCCGGCGCACACGTTTCGCGGGATAGCCGTCACAGAATTTGGGAAAATTTAAAACGAGTCGATGTGTTTCAGCACACGGGGCGCGATCCGGCTCTTCAACAGGCCGGGGCTGGTCGCGGCTCTCGCGCGGAAACATAATACGAGGGCAGGTCCTCGGCGATTGGGACAAAGGAAAATCCTTTCGCGGGGCTAAACTTCGCAAGTGAGCTCACAGCGAACGACCTCAATGAGCGCGGTTCGAACGAGAACTGCGGTTCGTGCGTGCGACGAGGCGTTTGCCGGCGACACCGGCCGGCCGGCGAGCAGGACCGCGTAGCGCCCGTCTCGCTCCTTTGTTTTGATTCTCAGCTGTTCGCGTGAGTGGGACGGTGCAAGGTACGGGCACGCGTGTGATAGGGAGGCACGGTCGGCCGCCCTCGGATCGCGGTGTGAGTTCGGCGGTACTCGCTATTTTGAGCGGGCGGGCGGCACGAGGCGGCGGCGGGCGCTGACGGGCGGCGGCGGGTGAGGGCAGCCGCCCACGGGCGACATTGAGGCGCGCCGGCCGGTTCGCACGTGGAACGGCGAACGCTAACGGGATTGCACAATGCACCACTCTGACTGCTACGGACGCTGCCATCAGTGCTTGCTACTTAATACGTGACACAGTTTCTATTCGGATTCGGGGTCGATCAAATGTCAACCAGATGCATCTACTTATGTAACATTATTAATGTTACAACTACGCACAATTTAAATAATTAGTTTATCTACATATTTTGTATTTTAAATAGATAACATTAAAAAAATATAATACAGTAAACTGGGATAATTGCTACGCTTGAACGATGAAATAAGTAAAAGTGTTGTTTGCATAGCTCATGTAACACAGCCAATGCGACGCATAACCAAGGCGATAATTATTTTAGCCATTATCAACACCGTGATTATATGTTTATCAGTTTATGGTCGCGGTTGTTTAGTTTATTATTTAATGTAAACACGTTAAGGCAATCTTCGTTATCTATTATAATGTTTATCATTCAAAAGTGCGCGATGCAGCTGGAGGCTTTTCGTCTAGTTTGTTATTTATCATATTCAAAATTATTTATTTATTCTTTGGTTTGAAGGACATTAAATCCAGTGAAATTACTGGGCCTTATAAGACTTAAGATCTCGGAATGAAGACCGAAAAAAAATATAATTGCACGCTAACTTTTGAACCGATTTGGACTGGGTTTAATAAAAGGGTTTCGTATAAAATGATGCATAACACCCAACATAGGAAACTACCCTATTTAAAGTTCTCAGTCAAAATCAAAATCAAAAATCAAAATCTTTATTAATCATGTAGGCTAAGAAAGCGCTTATGACAGGTCAAGTACAGAAAATTTGACATTAAAAGACTAACTTAGAATTAAGGGAACTTTGGACTAACCGTCGCGCTAAAGGCTGGCAGGAAAAGGCACACCAACAAGCATGGGAAAAGGCAGGGCATCCTTAAGTGAAGGGATTCACGGACTAGGATATGGAAATCGGGATAGGGCAAGACGGAGTAGGGTCAGTTTACAAAAAATCTGTAAGGGTTTAAAAGGTAAGGAGATATGTCGTGGACCTTATTGGCAGGAATTGGTGTTATATAGTTATTGGTTTATGGGCATGGCTCACACTATTCAGTGAACGACCTGCACTTCTCATGATTGAGTTAAGTATAAAGGTGTGAGCTATGTCTATGAAGGCTTCCTAAACCGATAATCGCAGATGTCTCTGCCCTCCCCCAGTGACCGTCCTGAGCCGAGGTCCGTACCCCAAAGGGGGCACCCCCTTTGGGGTACGTGGTCACTTAAATATAAGGGTTGAGCGCTAAAGCGCTCACCCGAAAGTCCGGTGAAGCTGTATACAGCCGACTAGTGTCAGGCTTACAGCAAGCGTCAAAACAAAAAAAAAAAAAGTGAAGGTCCATAATTTGTTAGTATAGTCAGTATTCATAATTATATCGAGCGTCACGTTGGACTTGCTCTATCACGTGTTGATTTACTGTACAATTAGAATGATATATAATTGAGTGCACCAATACAATGTGACCGTTTCAAAATTATTATGCTTGTAGTTGAATTATTTTAGGTAATAACACTGTACATAATATCTAATGGATGGCAACGAATACAGTATAAACACTAGAGATTATTATAGATAAGTACGTACTATATATCTATAGTTTAGGTAAATTGTAACAGGCCCTATGGTAAGATAACATTGTAATGTTATGATTAAAGATAGCTATTTAATTGCTGTTTCGTAATTTGTTCGTAGGCGTATATTCAAAAGAAAGCACGTGCGAGAATAAGTCACGTTTTCCACGTGAAACGCAATAATGTCACGTTCAAGAACATTTTAAATACTCAATATTATTGATTTAATGACGCAATAATTTGTTTTATCAATATATTTAGCTTGGATAATAAGTTTAAATAAAATGTTAAAATCGACTTTTAATTAATTTGTTGTTATTCGATAAGGAGTTTCAAGATTTTAAGATTTTTCCATCAGATCTTATCAAAATTAATACTTTCTAAGTAACTTGAAAAATAATACAGATTGCGGAACACATGCGGGTTATTCGGGTATCCCTGGGGTGTTCTATACCCTAGCTCTACCTGCACGTTGACGATTCAGTGGTGCTTCAATCCTTCCTCTCCTTCCCAATCCAATCCTTATCCTTTACGATCAACAACGCATACAAGGTTCTTCTTGTATTATGAGCGTTCATGGCGTCAATTTGCTTTTTTACCGGCCTAGTCATTTTTAGTTTAGTTCGAAGTCAGCAGTTTAGACGAGGAATTTGTTAAACTGAACTAATTTAAATGCACAGATATTAATAAAGAAGGAGTAAAAGTGTCAGTGAAAGGAAAATCACTCCAATATTCTCGGCATATGATTTTAGCCACTCATA
The DNA here is from genome assembly GCA_949126905.1 of Amorpha juglandis. Classification (NCBI taxonomy): domain Eukaryota; kingdom Metazoa; phylum Arthropoda; class Insecta; order Lepidoptera; family Sphingidae; genus Amorpha; species Amorpha juglandis. The sequence goes on from OX421368.1 coordinate 8,095,098, forward strand.
CGATTTTCAATCCTGTAATAAAAATAATAAAATTAAGTACGTTCATCACAACATTTGTATATAAGTTTGGTTTGGGTAGCGATAGCAGTATAGCCACAAGCGTATAACAGACTATAAAAAAAGCAAAATTGCATTAGAGAGTAAATTAGCGAGAAAGTAGCGATTTTTTCTTTTTCCACGTGCTCTTATTCCAATCGCAGCTACACATGACCGTCTTCAGTTATCTTGTTACAGTCTTGGAGTAGAAACTCTGTTCCTTAGAGTATTAAAAGGTAATTATTACAAGAAGATGTTTATTACTGTGAGCTATGATAAAAACATCTATACAAAACATCAAGTTTTATTTCTACCCAACTTTTTAAGTGATCTATACTACAAATAACAAATAAGATGTCCGGAATTGAAATTTGTGCCCGTTATGGTGATAGGCTCGCCGTTTATCACATAATGGATGAAAATAAGCTAGGCGAATAGTGTACACTAGTTGTACCTTTACTTCCCCCTTCGAAGAGTTTATGTTCATAGACGTTCACGCGGCTGACCCCGGATGATGATCCAATATGCACTATTTAAAACAATCAAATATCTTCGTACCCATATCAAAATGGTCTCATACAAGACTGGACAAATGTCTTGCTTTTAATATAGATCGAAATACACGTGCCGGCATACTGACCATGATTTATGAGCTTTGTTATTTGGTGCTACATGCCACATAGGTGATGAATCATAAAATTGTTTGTAAACAGGAATAGGTACCTACTCATATATGGTAGTAGGTACATTCAAAGTGCGTCATTGTATGACTCGTTTATTGTAAAATGGTACGCCATGGGTCAGCATATTATTCGTAACTTTCTACTCATATAATACATAATATTACTATTTTATGGTTTTTTTATGGTATAGGTCGGCAAACGAGCAAGTGGGTCACCTGATGGTAAGTGATCTCCACCGCCCATGTACGCCCACTACCAGAAGAATCATGGGCGCGTTGCCGACCATAAAGGAAAGGGATAATTAGGGATAGGGAAGGGGAGGGGATCTGGGCTTCCGGATATCTCACTCATCGTACGAAACGCAGCAGCAAGCCGCTACTTTACGTCGGTTTTCTGTGAGACAGTGGTAATGACCCGGTCGAGCCAGCCCATTAATGCTGTAGACAAAACTATCAACGTGGCTCTACCACTTTTAGGTTTAAGGGACGTGGCAACTTTTTTATTTATTCTAGTGAACAGTTCGTTTTGAGTACACGTTACGAGTATCGTTTGCTCCTATTGCTGTGCTTCTTAAATAATATGTATGTACTAAGTTACAATGGTTGTTTAATTAAAACAATCGGTTTTAATAATCGAAACATAAATCATTGTTGTTTTGCTTGACTTCATCATCTCTTAGATAATGTGTGACATTCGACCGTATCCCCGGCAATGGACTAATTTAGTTTAACATTGATTGAAACTGTTTATGTAATATCAAGGGATTGAACGTATCTATTATTTAAACGACTGCTGTAATTACAGTAAAACCGTTATTTACGAGTGGTAGAGCCACACTGTAGACAGTTTTGTCTGCAGCATGAATGGGCCTGCTCGATTTGGTCGTTACCACTGTTCACAGAAAACCGACGTAAAGTAGCGGCTATCTACTGCGTTTCGTACGGTGAGAGAGATATCCGGAAGTCCAAAGTCCCAAATTATTTTTATAGGCAATACCAGAGACTTTTTAATAACTTGTCTCTGGTAGTAGTGAAAACGGCGTGGAAATCCGCTACATAGTTTAGGAGAAATTAACGGACCAACAGATAGACGCAGATAGCGACTATTTTATACAACGTATCGATTCTCGGGCCAAAAAGGGTTCGGTCCGGACCGTCAAGTGGTTGTTCTGGCGATCAGCTGTGCGCTGGCAAGAATGTTAATAAAAAATGTCAACAAACCGGCACAGACGGTCTCTTGTCAGGTAACAAAGGGCGCTGCTGTAGCAAGTAATAATAACAATAGATCAATAGAATTTACTTTTTCTACCACGAACGTTTGGACAAGTGCAAGAAGTTCCTTTGTTATGTGCTTGTAAAACTATAAACTACAGAATAAACTACCTTCTTACGTAAACGGCTGAAAGAAATATCGTACAATTTGAAATAGATCTTTCTTTAGATCATAAAAAAATCCAAAGTTCTAAAAAAGTCGGAAATGTTTATAATAAGTATTGAACTATGCTCATAGGTACTATATTTTAAGTTTAAGTAGCTAGTTGTAAAAATCCATTGACGTAAAAATTTTGTAATTTATCACAGCGTGAAATAGACTAAATGGTAGATGTAGATGTTGAATTTATTCATTTATTAGAAACACCTTTAGGTAATACACAAAACTTAATATGGTTATTATAAAATTAATAAAATATTAAATTAGATGTTGGGAGTATTGAGTTGCACTGTATGTAAGTCCTTACATTGCACTAAGCATTAAATTGCTCTTTTATATGTACATAAATCAATAAACAAATAAAATTACAAGAATCAATATGAGCGTTTCGCTCATTATAGGCTATAATGTGATTTTAACGATAAGTGAACTCATTAGTATAATAATCTCATTAGGTGAGGGGGTATTAAGGGATTATAAAAACTATAGAAGCATCGACTAAAATTTACTTTTGACTAGATTATGTCAGCAACGAGATCTGATAACTCGTGATAATATTATATGAGGATTTAGGATCTGACTTAAAGTTTTGATTTAGCTTAAGTTTCTAAGATATATAGACATACATTACGTTGTCATTAGACTTTATTTTTGTAACTTGGTCTGGCAAATGAACAAATGGGGTCACCAATTAGTAAGTGATCTCACTGTCCATGAACCTTATGATTCCAGAAAAATCATGGATGCGAATTTCGCCGGTTTGGGTTAATATAAACTGCAATTTCACTCATTGTCCCAAATGCATCAGTAAAATGCCATTTCACGTTCGATTTTTTATGAGACAGTGGTGTAAACTAGACGAGTCGGACCATTCATGCTGTAGACAAAAGTGGCTCTACCACATATGTGTGTTTTGTTTAAAAATTGTCGACGTCTCATATCACGTATTTTTAATTCACGCATCTATTTCAAAACAAAACGAAGTGCGTGTCTCCCCAATGAATCCGTGTCTCAATAATAACGGCAACGGCAATTATAAATACAAATAACCTTGATAGAAATAGTATAACTGTTAGCATGCGGTATGGTATCTTTGGAAACCGCCAGCAGATAAAACAGGAAATGCCCGAAGCACCTACCTACATGTTTTGTGTTTTCAATATTGAGACCGCAGTTTGGTATTTTGCCACAAAGATAAAAACACGTAGGTGAATGATAGTCTGAAAATTATTGTAAATAACTTGCTACCAAGTTATTTACAATAATGCTTTGTTATTTACAATAAATTATGCTTTGTGTGGTTAATAAATTGATAACAACATTAATTTAATAATAGTTTTTATGGGCATGTTTATTATGTTGGCTAATGTCTATTTTATAAGAAAAATTAGGTTCAGACATAACAGAAAATACTATACAATTACATGTTTAGAATTTTTTTTTGCTTGGGAAATCTAACACTTATTTAAGAGTCTACAGAGATCCAATACCCAGTACCGCCGCGACGCTACTTTTAGGACGGAGTGAGATATAAATATGGTGCCCATTTGTTCATAATATACGCGGCAGCAATCTGTCATTTCACGTCCGTTTTCTGTCGTGTGTTTCTTCCCCGGTTGAGTCAACCCATTACTGCTATAGACAAAACTGGACCAATTCTCGGGATGCCCATAGTGTAAAGGACGCCACTACACGTCCGTAGCTAGTACAGGTGGCGCCCCAAGAATGAAACCGATAAATGATGTTTTACCCAATATTCGAGTATTTATTTTAACCGACCTCAAGAAAAGGAGGAGGTTCACAATTCGGCGTTTTTTTGTTTACTACATTAAAATCGATTTCTCTGTCAATTGTGGATCGAGTTTTATTAGGCAAATAATCATTCGATGTCAATATGGTCCCGGTGCCGCGATTACCGCGCCGCCCTGCGTGCTGGGGCGCGGTCAGGTGAACTCCAACTCCAAAAATACCCCTAGATTTTGTTATTACTGACTTATCGCTCTTTGTGAAGTATGTTAAATTTCTGTTAAAATTGAGTTTATTATAAATTTTGTTGAAAAAATATTGGATAGATTTTAGTTGCGATGTAATCCTTCCCACTACCCATACAAATTTGTTTAAAATTTGATACAGGGCTCAGGATAAAATGAATCAACGGATAGCAGTACACTCATTGGAATTGTGTTATTCTATTGGAATTTATACGCAAATCAATAATGTGATTTTTTTTCGTCGGTAAAAAAGAGAACAACGTTTTGAGCATGGTTTTTATGTAGTGTGTATACCGACACATGAGCAGTAGACCTAGCGAAAGTGAGTATAAGTCGTTTTCGCGGGTCAGGTGTCACCCCAAAACGAGTGATACCCGGGGTGGACCGTCCCCCACGCCCTTCCCTAGCTACGCTACTGGACGTGTACCTATCGTTCAATTACTTAATAGGCACCTACCAAGTCCAAGCAAGTTCTTCGCCACGACACGATTGATTTTACAATGTATGATCACAAACATACCTGTGTATATTGGCTTAGATTTTAGCATAAAGTGTAAGCAATGCAACTATGACGCAATGCAATGAAGTACTTATAGCGTAACGACAGAATATTACAGATGGAATTTGCTTTTATAATTCCTATTTCATGTATGGTTGATATTCTATTTTTTATTGCAAGGAAAGGTTGTACTGTAATCTTATACGTTACTTATTGTTTTGAAATTAATATAACATAATTAAGCTTACGCCTGTAAGCCGGCAGTGGGCAAGTAGTGGACGTATGGATATCAAATGTTATTAAATAAAAGGATTAGCGATAATGTTGATTGACATTCGGCTACATAGCAAAGACGTAATATATATTGCACTAGTAATACATTTCCTTAAATAAAACATGTAAAAAAATTGGAGGCGCCGGGTATCGATCCCGGTACCTCTCGCATGCTAAGCGAGCGCTCTACCATCTGAGCTACGCCCCCGATAAACGTGGTGTTGAAATTTAGAATGATATTCCCAAGAGTACGCAGTATAATTTTAATAACAGGAATATTATGTACTAACTAATTAATTATGTGAAGTAGAATTTTTATTTTTACGAGTATATTTCCAGATAAACTTGAACTACTGTCGAACTTGAACTACTTTTACTGTCTGTCATTATTCATGGAAATGTAATCAAACAAATGACATTTTCTGTAAAAAATACACCAATTGTACATTCAAAAATTTATTTGTATAAAACATATAAAATTTATAAAAAAAATAAATGCATAACGGTAGCATTAAAATAACATCGAGACATTAAAAAAAAATAACTATCCTTTTGACGCAGTTGGGTAATTAATCCTACTTTGACTAAAACCGCCTCATAATAGAAATAAGTACGTCCCATTTACTACATAAATAGGCTACACATTGTTTTACATGTATTTGCGACTGAGATGGTTTATTATGAGACGTTTTGTCAAACTCGCAAGATGCTCAGCGACATCTAGCGAAACAAATAGGTATCAAAATAAAAACATGGAATGCTTTTTTACACGCTTTTTATTATTAACTCTAAATGACAAACAATATAAACATAAGTAACACCACACAGAGTTTTAATTACAAAGTACTGCGTAATATTACACTGCATTCATACCCCGAGTCGTAAGGTGTTAAGTCTCATAATCCAATTAAATTAGTGATCGACAGCCTCCGCGGCGCAGCGGGCGAGTAGCCAGCTGTGAAACAAGGGGCCGATGGGTTCGATTCCCGCGCCGAGACAAATGATTGTGTGATCCACAAATATTTGTTTCGGGTCTGGGTGTTATGAGACCGAAAGTCTCCCGTAGTTTCTGATACCCACGACACAAGACTCGTATCTTACTGCGGGGTCGAGATTATGTGTGTGATTGTTGGGTGTGTTTATTTATTAGTGAATTTAATTGGCTTCAATGTCCTTCAAACAGAGTCACAACGATGCTTCCACACTGTCGCTTGGCACAGAAATAGACAAAGCAATCATAAATAGACTTTCGCATACAGCCTACCACCTAGTAAAATGAAGAATTATCTAAATAACAACAACAACCGATAACTTAAACCTAACCTGATAAAATATTATAATAGTAATAATTGTTTTCGGGATATTATTTAATTGCTAGAAAAGAATAAGCCGATTAACAACACCGCTTATTTAAGTAACCATTAATCCATGCACCGTACTATATCTTGGAAGACCTCATAAAACTATTGTATTGCAAAATTCCTTATTCATTGTAAAATCTCCTTAAACAAAAAATATAAACAGCCTGGCGGGGAGTTGAACGAATTGCCTAGAGCAGCGATTCCTAAAGTAGATTCCACAGAAACCAAGGGAGCCGCGAATAAGTTGAATTGTGGCAAATCTGATGGGATTCACAATATATCCGACTACATTGAAGAAGCAGTTAGGCAGGTCGGCATCATCTTGCCGACCAACGATTGACACTGTTTGTCGTTGGTCGACACAATTCCTGGATTGCGCTACACTTACCATCAGGTGTGGCGTAATCACTTTGCCGAGCCAGGATAAAAAAAGATGAACTTATACAAAGATAAGTAGTTCTGATATATTTGCTCATATTTTTTATAGCATAGGCTGGCAAACGAGCTAGTGGGTCACCTGATGGTAAGTGATCTCCGCCGCCCATGTACGCCCACGATACCAGAAGAATCATGGGCGCGTTGCCGACCTCAAAGGGAAGGGGAGAGCCGGCCCATTCATGCTGTAGACAAAACTGTCTATAGCGTGGCTCTACCACTCGAAAATCGGCTTCATGCTCACTTGAGGTTTTGGATTATTTCAAATCGTATCCCCACGAACATGTATTATAAACGAAGTCCTAAAGAAAAGGTGGTGTTTGCGTGTAAACCAAGTCAATATGGCGTATAGACGCCATATTGATCGCTTGGTTAGATCTATTCATTTGTGGACCGACCCACGCAAGGTTTTGACTAAATATTAATTTTAACACTCAGTTTTGCCAGCGGTTTCGCAGTCGTGATCGTACAAGATTATTCAAGGGTTTTATTTAAGGCATGCATGTTCAATTAATAAACATCTAAATTCACAAACATCTAAACTTATACTTTTGTAATAGTAGTAGGAGTAAAATATAGGAAGCAGGATATTATTTGAACATGGAAAACAATATGTATATTTTATTGACAATGTATCAGTTATTATTTTACCTACTACAGTAGAACCTCTTTAAGTCGAACCTCGATAAGATGAAAACCTCGATAAGTCGAAAACCTCCGTAAATCGATAACTCTATAACTCGATTTTTTTGGAGTCTCCCTTGATATTCGACTTATAGAGGTTCTACTGTATTATGAATATATAGATGATAGTGTATTTTCAACTCATTTGTGCATGCCTTACTATGTGGATGTAATGTGTTTGTGTACACACACATAACGCACACATTGCCTGTCATGACGGTATAGGATGACGGCTGACAGCACATCACTCTCACACAAATCCTTCACGGTCACGCGGTGGACTCAATCGCTGAAAATCTTTCGAAACTTCGGGATCAAAATTAATAAAAAAGTCGCGATAATATCCATTTTATTTTCATGTATAATTATTGTCTTATGTTATTATACTATCTACTGCATTTACAAGTTCACGGCCATTGAGACGTGCACAAAATAGCCTATACATCTATGGTTGATAATTCAACTGTCTCCCTCAAGCATGACGACGTGCGTGCCCTTGCCGACGGCGTCTCCCTGCTTGAAGTCCGCCACCGCTGATACAACGCCATCTCTTGGTGATCGGACTACATACTCCATTTTCATTGCTATTACCACAAATAAGGGTTGGCCTTTTACCACCTGTGAAATAAAGATATGTTTTTAATAGAAATAAATTACTAAGTTACTATAATAAAGTATTATAAAGACATTGTATGTGTTGCGGTTGCCAGTAGGTGGTGGTGGTTGAATATCATTGTACAAGACTGGATACCAAGACGATCAACGCGCGGTACACATGGTGAAACATCCGTCATAGTGCTTGCTCTGGCGAGTGGGGTTCCGGGGTCAGTCAGTATGTCCTTATCCCGCTCGCATTGAGGTCAACATGCTTTTTAACAAATGTTACAGAAAGTTTTGGCTTGTAGTTTTTACGGCCAGCCACCTACGGGACGTCAACAGCTCTACGTCAGAAAACAGACCCAGACTCGAAGCAAAAATCTTTTTGTGGATCACACAAACATTTGTCTTAGTGCGGAAATCGCATCCGCGACCTCTCGCTTCGCAGCCGGCTACCGGTCCACTGGGCCACAGCGGCAGTCAATGAGAATTCAAACTACTTTTTATGGTACTTAAAATTATATTTATATTACAAAAACTAAATATTTATATATTCACTATAATATATTAAAAGTATATTAATACCAAAATATAAACGAATATATGCGCAGTGCAAGTCATAACACATCGCATTACTAAATACTAAAGCATAATATCGACTACCGGTTTAAGGTCACGCTCCGGCCGCGACACAGTACGAAAGTCGAGATCCGCATTGGCGGATCATGACAATAATGATCCGCATCCGTAACAGTGGATATTTTTTTCGATGCCATATATTTGGTTACGAAATACGAGGGAAAACAGAAACTCCACAAGATAAACTCCACGAGAGCCATGCTGTAGACAGTTTTGTCTACAGCATGAATGGGCTGGCTCGACCGGGTCGTTACCATTGTCTCATAGAAAATAGACGTAAAGTAGCGGCTTGCTGATGCGTTTCGTACGGTGAGTGAGATATCCGGAAGCCCAAATCCTCTCCCCTTCCCAATCCCTAATCATCCCTTTCCTTTAAGGTCGCCAACGCGCCCATGATTCTTCTGGTAATGTGGGCGTAGGTATATGGGCGGTGGAGATCACTTACCATCAGGTGACCCACTTGCTCGTTTGCCGGCCTATGGTATAAAAAAAAAGAAAACAGCAGATGCATGGTGATTCAGGTTTTCCTATTTTTGGCTGCTGAAAATCAGCGTTGTGTGGCTGCTGAAAATCAGGGTCATGTTGTAGATCGCTAAAAAACAGCATTATGCTGAGCATACCACCTTTTGTCATTGTGAGGACGTGCAACTTATCAGGCTAACTCTATATGTATTATTAAAATTATTGTACATCATATTTAAATTGCATGTTTGATGTTAGCAATAAACGTTTCTTTCTTTATTCTTTCTTTCTTTCTTCTATTTTTAACTTATAATTATGTATTTTTACGGCTATGTGACTACACTGGGCTTGTTGGTAGGTACAGTGTAGTCCAAATATAATGTCGACCTTACATCCCTCGACGGTTGGCAGAATTAATTATTTAAAAAAGTTTTTTAGTTTTAGTATTTAAAAATAAAAATATGCCGTATTTTCATCAGTTATTGTTTGAAGTAAGTAGAAATCCTAGAGTGCTATGATGGAGGATGGGGTCTCCGACAGGACAAGGGGTTGACTGACACCGCAGGCACAGTAATGGATAGAAGATAGAAAATAATACATAGGGAGAACTGGATATACACTGGCTGATCCTGGAACGCGATCCACACAGGGTGTGTGTATCACTATGGCAGGTTTTAACACCATGTGTACGGTGGTCGCTATCCGGGTAGGGGTGCTCGATATGTTTCGATATGTGATAAAATATCGATACATTTATTTGATATATCGAATCAATGCGATATTATCGAATCATTGAAGTCGATATATAATATCGATATATTTTAGCTATTTTTTTTTTAGCTATTCGATATTATATTTGTCAATCATTTTCTAATAAAGTCTTTTCCTTCCTACAATTCGATATATCGAAAATATCGATATTTTTTACCGATATATCGCTAAATATCGATACAATATTTCGATATATTATATCGGAAAAAATATCGATATTTTTTGTACATGAACATCACTATATCCGGGTGGATATGAATATCCTACCACCAGTAACTTCGTAATTAAGTCTGTATCAACTGAAAAGTATTTTTTAGGTAATTGTGTATTTTTTAAGTATTTTTATAGGTAAACTGAAACTATGTATTAAATGATACGATAGTCAAAACCTGCAGAATTCCGTATTTTCAAAAATAAAATGCATGACCTGCCATATATTACGAAAATTGCGGTATCAATAACAACACTACCTACTAACCGTGTGCTCCAGACATATTATCGTTAACTCGAGTGTTGCCACTTGCACAATGTAATGTATCTTAATTTGTTACACTCGACATATTTAGATTATAAAACACTACATGTATGGCGGCCGGGCCAAGGGCCACTAAATCTTAAAATATCTAATCTTAAACCTAATATTTTTTACTTATATTTGTAGTTTTTAGCAAGCAATTTAACTAAGCACTAATAACCATAGAGTAGAGATACCTGGGACAGGTACTCACATACAAATTATTTGAGAAGTGGGTAGATATTTCACACTTTTGAAATTGGTATGGTGGTCAGACACTACTTATCGTTATTTACAATTGCATAATATGTATATTATACATTGTTCACGTGTTTTTTTATAAATATCAGCGGCCGATTAACGAGCAACCAAGTCACCTGATGGTAAGTGATTTCTACCGCCCACAAACAGTCATGTGTGTGTTGCTGAATTCGAGAAACAGGGATTGGGAAGGAAGGGGCGATTATGGCTTCTGGAAATTTCACTCACCATACGAAACGCAACAGCGTGTCACTACACATGTTTACTGTGAGACTGGTACTATAGACACTATCCTGGTGAGTCGGCTTTCGTTCTACAAAAAATCGTCTACAGCGTGGCTCTACCACTTAAATGTTAAAGTATGAATATAAAGTGTGGTACCTTATCTCCCTTGTTGACGAGGATCTTCTCCAGTACCCCTGGCGTGGGTGAGGAGGCGGTGTTGGCGCCTGACGCGGCGTCCGACCCCGACGCGGACAAATGCTTCGGAACTGGCGTCGAGAATACTGACTGACCCGTCTGATTCCAATACAAGTCAATTAATTTATCATTACCGTATCGGTAAAAATCCTCGAATTTATTTTATTTTATTTATTTAAATTTTACACTTTATATACAAAATGTATAAAGGCGGACTTAATGCCAAAGGTATTCTCTCCCAGTCAACCTTAGGGTAATGCAGAGATGTACAAAGTAGGTGCAAAAAAAGAAGAGAAGATACATAATATGGAAATATTAAACAATTTAGTCATAAGAACATCCGAAACTTTATCATGCTGAATACATTTTTATCAAACATGACTCAAAGCTATTTAGATTAAATAAACTAAAAAAAAAGCTTTAAAATAGGTCCAATCGTTTACAGACTGATAGACACATAAACACACATACATGCATGCACGCATACATAAACACATCAAACTTACACCAAGGTGGTAGGTCCCTCGTATTTAAGAGGCCATCTGAGTTGGTACCACCGCTTTGTCTATTTCTGCCGCCAAGCAACAGTGTGTAAGCGCTGTTGTGTTTCGGTTTGAAGGACACTGAAGCCAGTGAAATGACTGGGCATTTTGAGACTTAACATCTTATATCTCAGGGTGACGAGCGCCATGCAGTGCTTTGTAATTCAACATTTTGTGTGGTGTTGCTTCTGTTTATGGGCAGGCGTGTCGCTTACCATCGGGCGAGTGCCTTGCTCATCTAGTCATTCAATCAAATAAAAAAGTACCTCTATTTTTGTCGGGGGTTAAAAATGTTTTTTTAAATATTTTCAACACAATCATAATCAATTAATACCCTACCTCATCATACACATGTACTTGTTGTTCATGTGTCAACAGTCCGACGTTGGTTCTCTTGTCATCAATAAGCGCGATCAACCGTAGTCCAGTCTCAGTGTTACTGAGAGACGCCTCCACACTCTTCCATTGCCCATCGTTCACTTTTACTCTGTACTTATTCGGCGTACTTTCATATTGCACGGTGACTGTCAAATCTGGAAACATTTCGAAGTGTGTGGGTATTTACATAAGAACTTAGGTGTCCCACTGATTATCTTGGACCATAACGGAGCCTCAGTCACAGAAATTTCCATCTGAACTTGACGTCTCTGTGAAATAATCTAGTTCTAAGAAATAGGTAATAAATAATAATAATGAATACACCCAACAGTCACACACGTCGTTTTGACCCCATAGTAAGATAGGAGTCTTGTGTCGTGGGTGTCAGAAACTACGAGAGACTTTCGGTCTCACAACACCCAGACCTTGAAACAAATATACAAAAATGACTTAATGACAATTAAAGTTTAGTTACGTCTCGTGAGTGCGCTGGTTAGATCTGTATTTTCTAAATGGCCAAACAGTATTTTTCAAACATGGCTAACAATCATCTCAGTTACCACCTTGTAAATAATAATACGCATTGAAATAGGTCCATTCCTTAAGGCGCTTTGATTTTACAGGCAGATAGGCAGAAAATAGATCAAAGTTACTCCATTCCTCTTTTTCTTTGAGGTTAAAAATTATATCTGTTACCTTTTTCGTCGAATCTCAGCGGTATAGTTTTTTCTAGTTGATAGTTAGGCCTCCATGAAACTGGTTGTACCGAAATTCCCTTCCAATTGTCATATACAATGTTCTCCCGCTGGGTTATGAGAATCTAAAATACAAAATAGTCTATACTGGTTGTTTTGTTATTCTGGTTTGTTTGATTTATATATTATCATTATTTTAGATTATTTTGATCCGATAACAGAAAATATAGTAAATAGATAATGAAATCTTATGTTTACGGGATTATTACTTATTGACATAATACTAATTTAAATGGTGGTGGACTGTCCAATCCGTGACCACGAAAGCTGAAAAATCTTCGACAACTCACTCGTCCCAAAGCGGCCTGTATGGCGCGTTCCTCGTTCAGTTCGTAGTCAGTGTTGGGGAACAGTTCGTGTTCGTGTTGCGGTATGAAGGCGGTGTGCACGTCACCCGACACGAACGCACGAGCACCGCTCAGACGCAGCAGGAAGTTCACGTTCGTCTCCAAACCAGCCACCTGACAAACATTTGGGTAATAAATAGTTGTACTTATTAATGTATTTTTTTAAAGTTTACCCCTCCTCCTGCATGTGTATGTGTCTCTCTCTCTCTCTCTCTCTGTGTGTGTGTGTGCGTGCGAACGTGCGAGCTTGCTTGCGTGCGAACGTGCGAGCTTGCTTGCGTGCGAACGTGCGAGCGTGCGTGCATGCGTGCGTGTGTTTGTATATCTGTCTGTGGCTTCGTAAGTGCCTAAATTAATCGATTTTGATCAGTTTTATTGTTTTTGAAAAATAATCATTCAAAGCTATGTTTTGAGAAAGTCTATTTATTTAGTCATTTATAAATTGCACATATATTTCTATTTGACGTCGGGTGTTTTATAACGGTTAGGTTTTTAGTTTACCTGATATTCAGCAAGTTTAGCTCTCGTTTTGGCGAGAGCTTCTGTCCGATCTTCGCCCCACACAACCAGCTTTGCGATCATCGGATCGTAATGCACGGACACCTCTTGTCCTTCACGTACGCCTGTCTCTACCTGGTAACAATGGAGCGACAAAATTATACCGGCTTTGGAATAACTTCCTACTAAAAACGTAAGTATTTTCCTGATATATCTCTACAAATGGACCAATAGTAGCGAGAGAGACAGTAGACAGTTTGCTTATCGGTCTCAAGTGAAATTAAGGCCTATGTACTAAATTGGACTATATTAGATTGGAGAGGGAAGAGGGAATCCCTGTACTTTAGGCTTCGCAACGCGTCCATTATTCTAGTACTATGTTCACGGTCGCTGGAGATCAGTACTATAGGTGACTCACGTTTGCCAACCTATGCTATAACGAAAAAAAAACAATACTAACTCGAACAAATTCCTCAGACAGTGGCTGTGTCAGTCGGTGTAGCGTGCCAGCTCGCGGCAGGAACCCTGCGGCGGGCTCCTCCGCGTATATACGGCACTCCACGGCGTGGCCGCGACGGACTATCTCCTGCTGCGACATCGGCAGCGGCTCACCGGACGCCACACGCAACTGCCACTCCACCAGGTCCGTGCCTGCAGATAATTGCGGCAGAGTGAGTTTTGGCGGGAATTCTGACAGTGCAGTTCATCGCTTATTTTAATTTATTTTATAAACTAGTTTAGAGTTGTGTTTGTTGTATAAAAGTGGTGTGGATTTGTTCAATAAACATTGACGGTGATGAACAGTGTATGGAAACATTGAAATATGTGAATTAAGAATCGTACTGAAAGCAGTTAACACCAAAACTTCGACAAGACCTTGAAATCGACCGCACCAGTGTTTCATCGTTCTTGTAAAAATAACTTGAGAACAAAATTATACTTGACACTGGCTAAATGCATAATACTGCGAAAGCCATGAATAAAAAGAAGAAGATATTGCGGCAATTGACTTCCAGGAATATTGGTGATAGATAATATAGACAGCTTTACACATACCGGGTCTAAGCGAAACGTTACTAAAACTGAGATCTGTCGTAGTGCTGGTGATTACGGACACGATGACACTAAAAAATCTCGAAATAACTGATTTACGACAAAGCGCACTCGCGCGCACTCTCACGCATGGCTAACGGCCGTTAATCCCCAGCGTCAGTGAATTTTTTACTCGCGTTACATTTATTTTATTAAAAAAAAAAACTATATGATATTAATAACCCTTGAGCTTATCTAACCAAACGTTACGCTACGTGAAAAATAAAAATTTATTTAGTGGTATCTTGTCCGTAATCACCAGCACTACCACTTATCTTAGTCTTCGAAGTTTTCCCTTACACGATTTAAAGTCCTGCTCTTTACTCCCCTGTAAGATTTGGTTACCACAAGATAATTTTATCTATCATCATAAATAACATATTTATAGAGCTATGAAGCCCAGATGGCCCTAGGTTTGATTCAGTCGGCAAACGAATTACACTTTTTGGGGGGGTTTAAACATGATTTTGATAGTGGATCCACCGTTAAAGGTACTTGTCAGAAAGCGGCCATTCTTAAATTAAACTACGCCACACATTAAAAAAGAATCTACATGGACCTCCGATGTTCTACCACTCCGCATGTCGACATCTTGTGCGAGTTATTGAGCAACATGCTAGCGTGCACGCAACTAGTGCCCAGCACAGTAACTTCAATGTACAAATTGGAAAAAAATTGGCATGCTTGGTGTTTATACAGATTGAAGTACTTGCGATATCCAATTAGGTGTCACTGGTGGGAGGGTACCTCATATTTTTGTACACGCGTGAATAGCGACCATAGTGCACATAGTGAAAAGTAAAATAGTGGGTCATTCAGGCCAATCGCGTTCTCAGGTCAGCCAGTGTATCCTGTAACTCCAGGCTGGGATAATTCTGCCAAAAGTCGAGGGTCGCAATGCTTATTGACGATCGACATTATATTTAGACTGCACTGTACTTAACACCAGGTCCAGTATAGTCACTTTACCGAGCTAGGATAAAAAAATATATATTTCTGTTATTTAGTTCCGTAGTCCCTGAAACCAAATCCATATTGGCGACACATAATGTTATATATGTCGGCACAAACCCTACGATGTTTTTAAGAACTGACTGACCGGTGATCATCTCTGTGATGGGGTGCTCGACCTGCAGCCTGGTGTTCATCTCCATGAAGTGGAACTCGTGAGTGCGCCGATGCAATATGAACTCGACGGTGCCGGCGCCTACATACCCCACCGCCTGAGCTGCTCGCACCGCCGCCGAGCCTAGAGACTGGCGCGTATCTTCTGATAAACCTGGCTGGAAATATCATAGTGTCATTAAATAAATAAATAAATACACCTGACTGTTGTCACAAACATGGTCCTGACCCTACAGTAAGATACGAGTCTTATGTCGTGAGTATCAAGAACTACGAGAGACTTTCGGTCTCACAACACCCAAACCCCGAAACGGATTAGTGGATCATACAATATTTGTCTCGGTGCGGGGATCGAACCCGCGGCGTCTCGCTTCACAGCCGGCTACTCGCCCGCTGTACCACGGAGGCTGTTGATGACTCAGTAGTCGGTCCAGGCACCGGCCCCAGATTAGAAACGCTTCCGCATGCCCTTTCTTGGTAAGTTATAGTTAGTACTGGTTTTATATAAACAATAAGACATAGAAAAGGGGCGCCATATTCTGATTATGCTTGATCCTAAAATTTGCCATGCTCCTCCACCACCACTAATCCGACCCCCCTTCTCATTCAATGCATCGCGCGGCAATAGTAGTTTTTGGTTACGACATACTAACCACATTGAATTAATAATACTTTGGGGAAAATACATAGATACGAAAATTTGCGGTTTTTGAACGATACGGCTGGAATGATGTGGAAATGTGTGTGTGCTTTTATTTTGGATATAGCGAGCTCCGGATATAGCGACGGATTAACGTGGCCCCTCAGCCGTCGCTATAACCGAAATCCACTGTGATACTGAACTTACAGCTGGTGCTTCTTCTATGATTTTTTGATGACGTCTCTGCACTGAACAGTCCCTTTCAAACAAATGAACAGCGTTGCCATGCATGTCAGCAAATACCTGCAAGAAAAATCGTATTTTATATGGACACCTTTTTCTTGAGTTATGATAATATTTATTTCTTTATTTAATAAACTTTTTTAAATACATTCATCTGTTAACACTGAGTATGAGTATAAATTATATTCAATTATGTCCGTAAAATAATAGGAAATATTTCTGTAACAAGCAGTGGTCAAAGTATTTACCTGCACTTCGACATGTCTGGGATCTGTGATGTACTGCTCTAAAAGCATGTTGTCATCACCGAAAGATTTTAATGATTCTCTTTTAGCTGATTCTAGTTGTGGTAGGAAATCTGCTTCTGTCATTGCTATTCTCATGCCCTGAAATCGAATTGCGTGAATCTTTTGTAATGTTATGGACAATTGTGAATCAATTTCATACCCGCACTATCACTCCCACTTGCCAAATTAAACAAGCTTGGCAAACTCGCTTCTTTGAGCCGGTTTTAACTATGTTAATGTTCTGGGGCAATCTTTTTTTAGAAATTAGTATGATTACGTAATAAATTTTGGGACATCTGAGCCTCGTCAGTCCCTCATAAGGAAAAAGGTCGACTAAATACATTATATTTTACGTGCACTGTACTTTACAGTCTGATACGTTCCGTAACATTCTTCATTGACATAAATTTAGCTGCTCTAATTCAAATAAATAATACTTCAATGTATGTAGTGCAAATATTGCAAATCAGTTAAAAAGGAGCAACTTTAGTGTTTCTTGCCAATGGGCAAGAAACACTAAAGTTGTTGCGTGCGGTTTCGTTAAAAAACAATGGTTTTTTAACGAAACCGCATCTTGAACTGGCGGTAAAGATAATATTTGACTGAATCTAAATGGTGTTTGACATTTCTAATGGTGCTGCCACACCGGTGTTAGAAAATGTTATATAACATTTTATAACAGCGGTGTGGCAGCATCATTTAGTAAACATTTCTTAACATTTTTTAACATTTTTTAACCGCGGGCGGCGGTACTTTTGAGAGCGGCGCCGTCAAAGAAGCCTTCAAAGAAGGGCCGATGTCATGTTTTCAAATGTTATAAAATGTAAGAAAATGTTAAAAAATGTAAGAAAATGTTAAAAAATGTTGGAAAATGTTTTTGTTAACATTTTATAACATCGGTGTGGCAGCACCATATGATTCAATAAATTAGATATTTGATTTGATACAGTATAGTTGCCAAGCCATTATTAAAAATTGGAATATGTATAACAATGTTTGTACTGTCACAATTATTTTTAAACTAAGACACGTGGATTACCTTACCACCGCCACCACGGACCGCTTTTATCATAAGTGGGAATCCTATACTCTGTGCTTCTGCTTGAAGCTTCTCTATACTTTGATCTTCACCATGATAGCCTTTGACTATTGGCACTCCTGCTGCTGACATTATTGCCTTTGATGTACTGGAAAGTATCAAGATTAAAATCTTTAATAATGACTGGTTTTTAAAAGAGTTTACTTTGTTGATATGGGTAGAATTGCCTTTTATGTGTTAAAAAGTCAAGATTGTATTTCAAGTGGGTTTTAAAGAGTTTACTTTATTAACAAGGTTAAAATTGCATTTACAACTTGGCCTTGTGGAGTCTACTTGATTAAGAAGGGTACAATACTACAATATACTAGTTGGTGGATACCTCGTATGCGAAGCAGTCTGGGTTCGTACCACCGCTTTGTCTATTTCTGCCACCAAACAGCAGTTTGTAAGCATTGTTGCGTTTCGGTTTAAAAGGCTTTGAAGCCAGTAAAATTATCGGACATTATGAGACGTAACACCGTATGTCTTGGGTGACAATCGTCCAATTTATTATTTATTTACCTTTTAATACCCATGTCTCTAATAGCTGCTGGGGGAGGTCCAATAAATATGATATTCTCAGAAGCACACTTCTCACAAAATTCAACATTCTCTGAGAGGAAGCCATAACCTGGGTGAATGGCTTGGCTGTCGGACTTCTTTGCTACTTCAAGTATTTTTCCTGCATTGAGATAACTCTGGGTTGATGGAGCTGGTCCAATGTGATAAGCTTCATCAGCCTGGAAATAAAACAAAAATATATTCTTTGTAGTATTGGAGTGTAAGTGGGCCACCAACATCATAGTCATCATATCAACACCACATACATACATATGGTACAATCCCATGACAAATAGACTAGATTGTAAAGAAACTAATCACAATTTCTTTAATTTTTGCTTATATAACTGAATTTATAACAAATTAATTACTGTGGATATGAAGCAATAATACTAATAATATGAAATAACTTTTTTATTTATTAAATGATGAGACGAGCAAGGCGCTCACCTGATGGTAAGCGCCACGCCTGCCCATAAACAGAAGCAACACCACACAGAACTATGAATTACAAAGCACTGCATGGCACTGAACTGCACTCGTCACCCCAAAATATAAGATGTTAAGTCTCATAATGCCCAGTAATTTCACTGGCTTCATAACCTTCAAACTGTAACATAACAGTGCTTACACACTGTTCCAACCAACCTAGACAGCCTCTCGCATACGATGGACCTACCACCTTGACTTTTTAACCTTAACTGTATTACTATTAACAAACCATTTCCACATGCATGGCATGTTTGTCAGCGTCAGAGTAAACAGCCACAGTCCTTATGCCGAGCCTCTTAGCCGTCCTCATGACACGACATGCGATCTCTCCACGGTTCGCAATGACCACCTTACTGATTGGTCTTCGCAATAAATCCGCTTTGATTTGTCGTTCATGGTTGAATCTCACTTGCAGTTGGAGGTTCGTTAAATAGCTGTAATTAAAATGTATTCCGATTAAGCTTTTTATAAGTCTTATACACAGTTACACTAAGTAAGTTTTCACTTCAATTGTACTGATAAATGTTTCTAATAATTGGTAGCTTTCTACAATTGATTTGTGAATTATCAATACTACAGGTAAAATGAGAATGGATATTAGTATAAATTTTGTTGTCATGACTAAACTTATTAGGGTAGTTTCCTATGTTAAATATTATACATTATTTTATATGCAACAGAAAATAATACAAAAAAGAAAGCTTTTGGTAAAAACACAAAGTCAGTTCACAAATTTTGCAATTATTATTAAATATCGGTATGAGGGAAGGTGGGGGCGTAGTGGGGATATCTCACTATCTCGCTCGCACGCATGCACCATAATGGCCGACAGCCTCCGTGGCGCAGCGGTCAAGCAGCCGACTGTGAAGTGAGAGGCCGCGGGTTCGAATCCTGCACCCAGACAAATGTTTGTGTGATAGGTACACAAATATTTGTTTCTGGGTTTGTGAGTTGAGAGACCACAAGTCACTCATAGATCCTGATGCCCATGACACAAGACTCATATCTTACTCTAGGATCAGGACTATGTGTGTGACTGTTGGGTGTTTTTTTTAAAAAACATACACAGTGAAGTAAAAGTTTGCATCATCTGTTACACACATGCCCTCTCCATCAGATTTGAATGGCTTCTTATTTATTATCCTATGGACAGATTAATGAATTTCTTTCTGTAATAGGTTTTTGATGACAAAAACAAATAGGACGCAAACATAAAATATGCATTTTGGCAATGATAAATTTTTACAAAATAGTATGAATAAACAATAATTGCTCAACCATTCATTCCTGAACAATCTTTCAAGAGAACTATCAGTACATAATCTAATGTTGTAGCGGGCTTGTAATAGATCATCATGTCCTCTCTGTATTTCATCAATATCAATTTAAGAGTGGTAGAGCCACCCTGTAGTTGTTTGTCTACAACATTTGAATGTTGTGCTTGTTTGAATGAGTTGGCTCGACCGGGTCGTTACCACTGTCTCACAGAAAACAAATGTTAAGTAGCGGCTTGCTGCTGCATTTCACTTGGTCAGTGAGATATCCAAAGGCTAAATTCCCTTCCCTTTTCCTATCCCTTAAGTAAGCTCTTTATCAAGTATTGAATTCTGTAATCCTGATTTTATCTAGCACCTAAAACTAACTAATGATTTTTAGAGAATTAGTAATGTTTATGAATATGGGGGTAGATTTATTTGCCCATATTGGAAACTTTATAACCACTGCCTAAATGTAAGCATTAATATAAAATCTGGTTCACCACAAAAAATACTTCCATCAACATTGTCAAATCCAGATCGCCACATCAGATAAATGACTTTCTGAATATGGAACTGTACTTCTTGTAAAGGTATGAAAGTTTCCTTTTAAATTTTATTCAAAATGGTGTTAACATTAAGCAAATAATAAAGAATTAAATTTCCTTTTTATTCACTTCCAGACTCCAGCATTTAACTTACGTAAAACACTTACCTATTTCTATATAATCGCGTTAGGTAAGACATCGTTGGCGCGCTTGTGTGATAATGAATGATGTAAACTAAATCAGTTCAGCTCTTATCAATCCATTGCAACTTATGCTTTATATAATTTTTTTTTTTTCTTCTTATATGGCTTCGCACTTCTTGTGCATACAGCCAACGACAAGTTTTCGTTTGTATGTACATTTGTTTTGTTATACGACCAAGTTAAAGGTAAGGAAACTTTTGAACCGGGAAAGGAAAACAGAATATTTATTTAGCGGATTGGATTTTGGATATAATGTTAGGACATATGAATTCAATTAATTAATTTTACTATCAAAAGAGTTAGAAGCAATAAGAGAGATAAAAAATATAGATTTATATATATACTAATATAAGAAACAAACATAGTTTAATAATATAATAAAATTATTTACATGGATATTTAATAAAATAAGGATGAAAAATCTATATCTACAATTTTATGTTGTTTGAAATAAAAAATGCAGCAATACATTTATAAACTAGCAAATTATTGGTACAAAGAAGTGAAAGTATAGAGCAAGGAAAAGGAGTACGAAGGAGCAGAAGGGATTTAAAAAAGGATAAACGGTCATATTTAGAACATGAGAATAAAATGTGATTCAAGTCGCCAACATCTGATCCACAGGGGCACATTGGATTATTTAAAATTTTAAGTCTAGCCAGGTGGGCAGGTGAACAAGTATGTCCAAGTCTTATACGGATTAAAATAGAGGTCTCCAATTTATCAAATTTAGCCTTGGAAAACCACGACTTTGCTGGTATATCAGGTTGGATAAGGGAATAATAATGGCCTTTCTGTTTGCTGCTAGAGGACCAATTTTCCATCCAAGTCTCTCGGAGAGAAGTTTTAGCCAAAGTTTTAAGGTCCTGAGTGAAGTTTTTAAAGGGAAATAAATCACCACACTGCACCGCCTCTTTGGCAAGCCTATCAGCGATTTCATTGCCATGGATTCCTGAATGACTTGGGATCCAAGCGAACTTTAAGGAATACCCTACCATAGTACATTTGAATGCTAACTGTTTCATTTCCAATATAACTGGCAAAGTATTTTTACTTTTAAAAGGAAATTTATTAAAAGCCTGAAGAGCACTTAAAGAGTCTGAAAAAATAATAGCATTGTTAAGTTTAAATAAGAGGACATATTCAATAGCTTTAAGTAAGCCAAGACATTCACCTGTGAATACTGATGATTCTGGAGGAAGTTTAATCTTTTGCACAATGTTGTATTGAGTGTGAAAAACACCAATCCCAACACATTGAGAGGATGAAGTTTTAGATGCATCTGTATATAGATGGTGGAAACCCTCACAATATTCAGTAAGAAACATGTCAAATTGTGCTTTAACATTTGGGCCATTCCTATCAACACAACTATAAATAATTAAAGGAGTGTGAGTTAAAGAATCATAGCTATTTGTAAACAATGGGAGCTTGTTGGAGCGATGAGTGGGAGAAGGGAGAGAGAGGAATTTTTGATAACTTTTAACTAAACATGGTGCAGATTTACGAGCCCAATAACTAGATGAATTTAAAGTTGAATGCAGTGATTCAAGAATTCGAATAAGGGGGTGATTTGAAAACTGTATGATTTTCAATAGATAATTGTCTGAAAGAAATTGTCGTCTGAGAAAAAGAGGAGCTTCACCACACTCTACTTGTAGAGCATTAATTGGACTGGATTTCATTGATCCAGTCACAATACGTAGAGCTTTGGATTGTAGACGGTCTAATTTTTTAAAAGCATTGACATTACCTGGTTCCAGGAGGAACATGCCATAATCAAAAATGCTTCGTATTATAGCATTATACACAAGTTTTAAAGAGTGAGGATGAGCACCCCACCATACTCCTGCAAGACATCTTAGCATGTTTAGATGTTGTTCAACTCTATTGACAACATAATCACAATGGGGAATACCAGAGAGCTTAGAATCTAAAATAACACCCAAATACTTAAAGTTGTTAGTAACCGGAATTGAAATGTCATTATAGATAATGTTAATAATGGGAGGAGTTCTTTTGCGGGTAAATAATACAGCTGCACTCTTAGAGGTGGAAAGATCCAAGCCATTCAAATGAAGCCAGGAGGAAAGGGAGCTCAGGGCAGAATTAAGAACAGAACATGTGTGCTCGACTGAATGAGAAGAGTAGTACAGAAGTAAGTCATCTGCATATTGTAAAACCTGGACATCTTCTCTTAATGTATTTTCTAAATCATAAGTGTATATGTTGTACAATAAAGGGCTAAGTACCGAACCCTGTGGGAGTCCTCTCCATATAAGCCGAGATAACTCATATTCTGGAAGTATTATATTAACTGAACGTTCATTTAAGATATTTAAAATAAAATTTGTCAAATTTGCTGGTACCTGAAGGGCCTGTAATTTATCATGTAAAACTGAAAGAGACACATTATCATAGGCTGCTTTGATATCCAAGAATAAGCCAACCATGGAACTGTTTTTAGTAAAAGCTAATCTAATGTCAGATGTAAAAATACTTAAGCAATCAATTGTACTTTTACTCTTTCTGAAGCCATACTGAGAGTCCGCTAGCAAACCTTTACTTTCCATAAACCACTCTAGTCGATTTTTAATAAGATGCTCAGATAATTTTAATAATACTGAAGATAACACTATAGGGCGGTATGAAGAAACTTCAGATGGATTTTTATTTGGTTTAATAATTGGCAATACTATTTGCCGTTTCCATTCCAGTGGGATGTTCCCTGTT
Source organism: Amorpha juglandis (assembly GCA_949126905.1). Lineage (NCBI taxonomy): Eukaryota > Metazoa > Arthropoda > Insecta > Lepidoptera > Sphingidae > Amorpha > Amorpha juglandis. The sequence goes on from OX421368.1 coordinate 8,118,933, forward strand.
TTCATTACCAAATTTATTAAACTTAAATAATAATTTAAAGCACTATCGCTAATGTTAGAAAAAAATGAGTATGGAATGCCATCTACACCTGGAGCAGAGTCAACAGTGTTATTTATAATTCCCCTCAGCTCATTCATAGAAAAAGGATGGCTTAGGGAAGCATTATTGTTAAGATTTGGGTAATCGGTTGCAGGAGGCGTTGGTTGCAATTTAATATCTTGAGGAACCCATGGAGGAGCGAATAAGTCTAAGAAGTCCCTAGCCAAAGTATCAGAAATAGGAGAAGAGGTGAAGTTATTACGGGCAGATCTAAACCTTCTAATGTTGCGCCAGACAATTGTGGGGTGAGTACTGGGAGAAATTGATACACAGAAATTATGCCAACCTTCAGACTTCTTCCTCTTGAAAAGTTTACGTGTATGAGCGATGATGTTGGAAAGGCATGCAAAGTTTTCCTCGGTCATATTTTTATTATATTCCCGTTCTACTTGCTTTCGTTTTTTAACTGCATCAGTGCACTCTGAGTCCCACCAGGGAGGCATAGGGAGTTTTCTAAGTTTTGTTTTATTTTTCTCAGGAAAAACATCATCGGCTGCAGTAACCAAGATATGAGCTAGAGCCTCTGCACATGTCTGCTCGCAGCCCTCACCAAGGACAGGAAGCGAACCAAGCATACTATCTACCTTTTTCTTATATACCTCCCAGGCGTTACTATGTTTGGCTGGCAATTTATATTTTAAGTGGGATTTTTTAGTATGACAATTTTTTATTTTAGGGTTCGGAAATGTAATTATTATCGGAAAATGATCGCTTCCAAAGGAAGAAGATAGAATAGACCAGTTAAGAAAAGATGTAAAATTAGGAGTGCAGATAGAAAGGTCTATTGCACTTTGATTAATTTGGTTGGGATCACTGCGACGGGTAGGTGAGCCAGTATTTAATATGCACAAGTTATGCATGTCTAATATGTCAAGTAATTCTTCACCATATGAATTTGAAATAGAACTACCCCAGGATTGGTGGTGACAGTTAAAATCTCCTAAAATTAAAAAGGGTTTAGGGAAAAATGACAAAATACTATTAATTTCAGTAAGTATAGAAGAGGTAGGATGAGAAATATACAGTGAAACAAGACATATATTATTTACAGTCACAGCAACTATTGAGATTTCATCACAATGGCGAGGTAAAGTGACAAAAGAGAAAGGAACAGAATCTTTAATGAGTAAGGCGACCCCACCATACCCATCAGATCTATCCTCCCTCACAGTTATATATCCTTTGATTTTAAAAACATTATGAGGTTTTAACCAAGTTTCTGATAGGGCAAATGCAAATGGATCATATTTATTAATTAAATAAATTAGGTCACTTTTTTTATTGATTACACTGCGACAATTCCATTGAATAATATTCTGATTGTCCATTGGATGGAGAGAGTGAAAAAGATTCTAAAATAGGGGCAACGTAGGACGGTGAAAAATTAAATTTTGTAAGAAGACTTAACAGTGCTTTAATAAATTCTTCTACATTAAGCTGATTGTCATTTTCATTTTTTCTATTATTAACAAGAGCACAACCATTTGTTGGTTCTGGAATTGCAAAATCTTTTATTATTGCATTGTGGGCTTCTCTATTATATCCCATAACAGGATGAGGAGGGGGACGAGACTTGAGGAATGTTGTTTTTTTGTATGATGAGGATGGTTGATCAAGTTGAATGCGTGCATGGTTGACTGGAGGTTGAGGAGGGGGAGAAAATAATGTATCAGCAAAGGATTTTGTAACAGGTGGAATTAATTTGGAAGCTTCTGCATATGAGACTGAATTTTGAGCCATATGGGTTTTTATCTGCCTCTGACGTGACAGTTCTGGGCATGTTTTGCTAGTGGCAAAGTGATGCCCAGAACACAAGCAGCAATTAGCTTCTCTTTCATTTATAGGACAAGTCTCTCCCGAGTGATTTTGCCCGCACTTATAACACCTGGGTTTTGACCTACAATGGATTTTTGTATGGCCATACCGGCAGCAGTTAAAACATTGTATTGTTGGATAAATATATAGGTCTACGGGCAAGGCATTATAACAAATAAAAATGCGTTTTGGTAAAACTTGACCATCAAATGTGAAAACGACTGTTTGTGAGGGTTTCCATGTCACAGAGCCATCTACAAAAGATTTAAAATTAAGTCGCCTAACTTTGAGAATTCGTCCACACCCGACTGGAACAGAAGTATTATCTATGACTTCCTCCGGAGACCACTCAGTAGGTACTCCCCGGACTAAACCCATCCTGGTAACATTAAACGATGGAACAAATGCTTGGTAGTTATTTTTAGAAAGACTTTCATGGGAAATGAAAGAGTTAGCATCCACATATGTCGAAAATGCCAAAGAAATTTTGTTTCTGCCAATTTTTTTCACACTACCATTTATGATATTTTTAAATCCGTAGCGCTTTAAAAATTTTCCGAATGAAAGCGGGTGCAATGTGGTAGAGTCATTCTCCAAAGAAACATTTTTTTGAATGTGAACTATATATGGAGCCATATCATATTTGTCATATTCAAGCCGAACATTTTGCGCGGGAACTTTAGAAGCAGAAATTTCTGTCACATTTTTATTATTATTTGTATTAGATGGATTCGTGGTAGACGTATCCAGCTGAGATGGATTCGTGGTAGACGTATCCAGCTGTGGTTGCACCGACTGCGAAGGGTCTGTACATCCACAACTAGTTAGACCATCATTAGACCCTAGTTTTCTCCGTCTTTTATGGCAGTGTTTACACAGATGGCGGCGACTTCGTTTGAGCGGTCGAGATGAATTGGAAGCATCCGTATCCATACCAGACTCAGACATAAAAGTATTACCTTTTGTCTCGTGAGCCCCAATAGTTACAAATTTGCCTGCCGGGGGGACAAAACCCCCCGGGTCAGGCGGCTCATTCATAATTAAACACTAAAATATGTTATAAAAAAACTTACCAAAAGAAGAATAAAAGTATATATCTACATAAAAAAATGAAAACTACAACTAAATAGAAACTTAAACCTCAACTGATAGTATTATTTACAAATTTTTCGTTTACAAAATTACAGAAACAAAAATACACGTCCAAACAATACGAAGTTTCCCGCGCTTTTTTCGACACGTTATTTGTTCGCTTTATATAATTAAAAATATTTAATGATTCCGGTCACTAGAGTGGCCAAGCAACATCGGATATTATCGAATTTGATAAGTAGCTTGAACACATTAAGGGCTTATCACTGACTGAAATTATCATTTTAATCATCTCATTAACATATGTCAATAACTAAGTAACAATAGTCTTTGTGTGCTCTAAGAATAATAATTAGAATATATTTTCTTCAGTCAATTATAATCAAGTTCATAAGCAAAACTTTAATAATCGTTATGTTGATCGTGTTCTTCTTAACAAAATAAACTTTTTCCATACAATAAATACAAATTCAAAATTCACGCTCTTAGACCAAAACAACGAAATAAAGAAAAGTCAAAATCAAATGTCAAAACAATAAACAACAGTGCTGCTATCAAAAAATAATTCAGTCTATAAAGAGGTGAGGCACAATACTTAGTCCATCTAGTCTTAGCAATATGCATTCACTACACTTCAGCGCCGCGGAACACGTAGGTACTTGATAGTTGACCGCCATAGACCATCTATACTTATAAAATAACATGTCCTGACTGACTGATTGATTCATCATCGCCGAGCGCAAACTATCAAGGCTACAAGCATGAAATTCGGACTGTATATTCATTTTGTTATGTCGGCACTCGGCACCCACTATGAAAGGGTTTTAGAAAATTCCACTCCAAAGGGGTCAAAATAAGGGATGATATGTATGAAAGTCCGTCATTTTGAAAGTTACATAAACAAAATTTTGTATTTCGGTTATTGACGTAAAACAAATAAATACGTGTTTCAGGAATTTTGGAAATTTTATTTAATAAGAGATGAAAAGGGGAAAAGGGGGTGAAAGTTAATGCGAAAGTGAGTCTGTTTGTTACGCTTTCACGCCTAAATCACTGAACCGATTTTGATGAATTTATCTTCAGGGATAGATGGGACCCTGGAGACGGTTACAGTCTATTTTTATCCCGGAAAATGCTGTTCACGCGGGCGGAGCCGCGAGCAAAAGCTATTACTCTTATATACTGACAGTTGACCGCGCTGTCTCACTTACAATTGATGATGTATTTCGCTATCACAATGCACAAAATATCATCTTAAATAAAACCACAGACCACTTTACTTGAACGGTCTGTACTCAGTGGTTTATGTATTCAGGATTTATATAAGGACTAAAGACTCAGTTCATCAGGTAAGTCATAGTAAACCGTCTGGCGATGTTGCCCAGCCGTACGACTCGCGGCCTTCTTCCCACGTGATTTTGCGAATTTGCTTGAATCTCTTATTGGATTTATACAATGACCAAAAATATCTAAGATTATTAGGTCATTAGATTTATATGATGAATAACATTTTATGTATTCATTCAATATTTTCATATTAATTTTGGTAATGGTACCTTTTCGATAAGGTATCGTACTTCAAGGCCGTTCCCTATAATATAATTTATTTACAGATAGATTTGCGTAGTATCAATAGTGCTTTATCAGTGATTTATATATACAAACAGGAAGTGTGATTTTGCTTATAAAATGTGTCAAAAATGTAATGCCAGTAATGTAATGTACAATTGTATTTGTATCGTTTTTGCTATATTGAGTAAAATATCCATATATGGGCTTCACATTTGAATGACTTTTTGGCTTTTTAATTTTTTTTTGTTCTACACTCATGGCAACCAATATTAAAACATGCCGCTTTAGATATGAATTTGTTTAAAACAAAATTCATACATTGATATATTAAATCAAAATACCTAATATGTTGCTAAAAATCGATTATAACAGAAAATATATCGATATATTGATATATTTTGAACAACCCTAGGGTCCGGGCCGGTTTGGCGGTTTTTGATTTTTGTATGAGAAGTGAAAAATGAGAGTAGTGTTTTATTTGTTTATATGATATATTTTTTAACGATCGTGAATTAATTACCAACGAATTTCCATTAATTATGATTTGAAATGCCTTGTCATGGGTATAAAAGGCTTGTGGACCGTGTTGTCGCCGTATAGTGAGAAGAAATCATTGCACGAAGTAAAATTTAAATTATATCAATTTCATTTGTGTCTGTTTTTAAAATAACTTTAAAAAAGTTTATTTACGTTCATAATTTTAATTCACAGATTAGAGGAGAAACAGTTGCAGTGGATTTGTCTGGCTGGGTGTGCGATAGTCAAAATGTAACAGAATATCATGTCCAACCTAAATTATACCTAAGGTACATACATACTTGATTTTTTAAATATTTACTGTCGCACTCAATTAAATTTAATAGTTAATAAGTCATATCTTAGATTGTGATAATTCAACAGAGATGTTAATTATAGTTATTTCTGTACCTGGTAATGGTGCATAAAAACTGGATCATAGTTATTAAAAAGATTAAATGGATTAAAAAATATATATTAATAGGAAACCTTTGATGGCTTGATTAAAACTTAATCTGTCTTCACTAAAAGACATCCTTAAATTTCTCTTAATCCCTAGAAAGTTGTGGGGCACTTATAATATTAACTAATTTTAACAAAGATTCCACATAATAATATCAGTAACTTTATGAGAGGTAGAGCCAAGCTGTAGACTGTTTTGTCCTTTAAAGTTGGCAACGCGCCCATGATTCATCTGGTATAGTGGGCGTCCCTCATTGTGGTGGAGATCACTTACCATCAGTTGACACACTTGTTTGTTTGCTGGCCTATGCTATAAAAAAAACTAACAAGAAAACATAGTCTATGCCAAGATTAGGGGTGAAATTTTTCTATTAAGGGCCGTCCGTGAGCAAAACACCGCGCGATCGAGGTTTTTAGAGGCTATCTAGTCATTACTTAAAATAAATATTGATTAAATAAATATACAATATATTTTTGCAATCTGTCAGCTTTACTTTGTTCGATTCAAATTCATGTTAATGCTGATATATATTTTTAAATTGTCGTTATAAATGAACCATAAAAATGGGAAAAATGCAAAGATTCCGTGCGTCTCCTTTTAAAGTACAGAATGTTATCAAATGAGATTAACATCACTAGATAGGCAATTTAATAACGAATATTTTGCCCGTTTTAAATTTTCGAAAAGACCAAAATCTGATTTTTTAAATCAATTATTCGCTAAATACGTGCATATTCTGCACTCGCCGAGTACACGATTCAGTATGGCGCGAGACAGTCAAGGTCGTTTGCTCACGGACGGCCCTTAACATGACCTGAATACTCTCTGTGCAATTCACAGACATCTCTATCAAAAATACAATCTATAACACAAGATTCAACACTTTGTCATTATTTTAAGGAAAACATAGCATAAATACACCAAATTACATTTTACCATGTATAGATTCAAGTGGACTATATTACAGCCTCTGTGGTACGGTGGGCACATAGCCGGCTGTGAAACTAAAGGTCACATGTATGATTTCTGCACCGAGTCAATGATTGTGTGATCTATGGTGTGCTGGTGAATATGATGGTCTGAATATTGTGGGACCATATAAGCTAATACAGGCTTATCTAGTGTGCATCAAGGGTGTAATAAAACATAGCCAGATCCTCAGTTAAATTAACAAAAATTGTCCCACCATCCCTCAGCTTTATTCTGGATCTATGTATGTTTAATATTAGTAGCATAAAATACAAAACATATTTAATGCACAAAAATACTTTTCTTTCACAGAAACCTTTTCTTCCGAACTGTGTACTTATTACTGGCTGATATAAATCCAATATTTGTACTGGAAGGAGATGCTCCAGAGCTGAAGCGAGATGTGATGGCTGCACGGAATGCCATACAGTTTTGTGGCGCTGCCCCTAAAACTGGAAATGGTGGAAGTAAGCCGAGTGTTACTAGGAGTCGGTTTAAAGGTGTTCTTAGAGAAGTAAGTGTCTAATGATGGACAGTGCTGTGATTAATTTCATGTGCTTTGGAGGACTTCCTGTATTTTTCAAAAATATGACCATGTGATCTAAAGACAAATATGTACTTGGTACATTGTACTGTGTATTGTAAACATTGTCAAATTTTTTTTACATTGCTGTTGTATTGCATTTTGTTTGGTATTATTTTAATGCCTTTATTATATAATAGTAACTGTACACTTTGTTACATACTTTGGTATAAGAACCAGTTAAAAATGTATGTATTTTCATGTAATTTATATTGTAATTTGCAATTAATGTTCTATTTTTATTGTTTGTTTTAGTGTGAGAGTCTGCTTAGGTCTATGGGTGTTCAATGTATAAAAGGTAGTGGTGAAGCAGAGGCGACATGCGCTTTATTGAATGCACAAGGGGTAAGTGTTCAATAAAATATAAGTTTTACTGTAAATTTATATGACTTAAAATAACTTTTTAATGCTCTTCTTAAAAATGCTCATCGTAAAGTTCGCGTATTGACGTTTAGTAGTTTTGTCTTTGTACTGGTCATATATTATTATGTGAATAAATGAAAATACATAAATCATTTATGAAAAGTAAAATGTATGTTGTATGTATGTTGGTTCATACAGTTGTATGTATGTTGGTTCATACAGTTGTACGTATGTTGGTTCATACATTTGTATGTATGGTTCATACAGCTGGTAGACGCGGTGATATCACAAGATTCGGATTGTTTCGCGTACGGCGCGCGCCGCGTGTACAGGAACTTCAGCGTGTCGAACGCGGCGGGCGGCGGCGCCATGCAGGGCTCCGTCGACTGCTACGACGCCGCCTACATGTACGACTCTAATGGTATTATTAATGTTTAAAGCACAAATAAACTCATTGTTTATCGGCGGTTGCTGGTTTTTTGGACTGATGATTTGAATATGGGCTCGAGAATTTAACTCATCGTACGAAACGCAACAAGCGTCCTCTACACATTCTGTAGGCTTTTCTGTATGTAATTGCTGATATTCCAGGTGGCTAGCATTCATGCTGTAGACAAAACTGTCTACAGCTTGGCTCTACCAATTTTTAATACATGTTATTGGGATGCTACTTTAAGATTCAAATCCATGGGCGTAGCGAGAGGGTGGTCAGAGTGGGCCTCGCTTGTCGCCTCCTGTGTCTAATGGAAAACCTACCTAGGCCGAGAAATCGTGAGATCTTGCGTTGAAATCCCATATCACAATTGATGTTTGAGTTATTGATTCGAAAAATCACACATAAGTCGCTAGGTATTGGAGTTTATGCTCAATATGGCGAAAGCCTTCGCACCAGATTACATCATGGGTCGGAAATAAGCTTGGCGAACCGTAGATGTCCTAGTTGCACTTAGTAGTACCAGTAGTGTCCTTTCGAGGCACATGCATTAGCTTAAATTATATGTCCAATACAGTACTTGTGTTTTATGTGTCAGTTGCTCAAAATATTAAGTTCAACATGTTCGTGGAACAATAGAAACATATCGTCGATGAAGTACCAATACCTCCTAAGTGTTGAGAATCTAATTTTACACCAGACTGTTTAAAATAAGGTTTTATTTTACAAAAATTGTTTAAAATAAGGTTTTATTTATTTTGATCAACTATTGATAGTAAATAGTTTCCAATACATTACCTTTTTATTAGTTACTAAGGGATGTGGTTTATGTTTACGTCTATTAAAATAAAAAAGTTATTTTGGACTGAATTGTCAGTTAGGAGGTATTGGTACTTCATCGACGATATGGAGATTATTAATTTTGACAGCCTCCGTGGCATAGCGGGCGAGTAGCCGGCTGTGAAGCGAGAGGCCGCGGGTTCGAACCCCGCACCGAGACAAATGTTTGTGTGATCCACAAATATTTGTTCCGGGGTCTGGGTGTTGTGAGACCGAAGTTCTCCCGTAGTTCCTGATACCCACGACACAAGACTCGTATCTAACTGTGGGGTCAGGACTATGTGTGTGACTGTTGGGTGTATTAATTTAAAAATTATTTCGCAGGCTTTGGTCGCAATAAGATGGTAGCACTGGCGCTCCTTTGCGGCAGCGATTACAACGTCGGCGCTTGTGGTTCGTCTATAAACACAGCCGTACAGTTTTTGCATACAGTTCCGGAGAGCGAAGTAATATCCAGGTATTCTGATTTGAAGTCGATTTTTATGTTTTGTTTAAAGTTATTTTATTTTTCAATATTTGATAGTAGGTGAATTTATTTTGGAGTGTAAGATCACTAGCATCTTAGGTCCAAAGCTAACGTCACCTGCACGTGGTACACATATAATTCCAATTCCACTATCAAATCAAAATGCGAAGGCGAACCCCGGCATTAAGCCTGTATAATGCCACGCATAAGAATGGTGCAGTAATAGCATGTTAATTTTTCAATACGATAACACAATGAGTGTGCTGTTATCATTAATTGAGGAATTAATTTTTTTCTTCGTACTCCGTCATCAGTTATTAACCAAATTGATGTATATGGAACTACATCCTATTAGAAATATATAATACTAGTTATTTACATGTCCCACTGCTTGGCACGGGCTTCCTCTACTGAATGAGATGGATCAGTTAGGCCTTATTGGTTTTAAAAATATAATAAAAATGAAAAAAAAACAGAGTAATATTTGTTGAAATTGTGGTTTAAAGAGTTTTAGATGTTTATTTGAGCCATTTAATATAGTGCCACAAGAATTTGTACGTGAAATATTTTGAAATATTTCAAAAACTAACTTTTAGAGAAATCAGTACTATGTGTTCGCGCTTACTGTCAGGCCCCATTGTAACGTTTATGAATATTAGTATACTTACCATTTGTGAAAAAGAAACAATAAAAACGTACAATGTAATGTCGGTCGGTTGGTTTATTTAAGCATTCGTTAATCCTTCGTGCACAAAGGATTAATGGCGGGATTTTTAGCATACGATTTGCTTTGTGAATGTAAAATATCATGATTGTCTTCGAATAATATTTTTTCTTTGTATTATTCTAATTTTACCATGAATCAGTGTTGTGAATGTGTGGAACTTATTATGTTTGAGACTATTTGGATTGGATTTTTTGGATACCTACCATATAATATACAGCGCTATGCTAGATTTAAAATAGACTCTAGTATAGATGTTGATCATTAGTAGCCGTGGGGCATTGGGAGTTGGGACTGTGAAAATATTATTGTTATTAATAAAGATAATTCAACTCATTTTTACGTGTTGCTATTGTGTGCGTGATGTGTTTATAAGACACATGTAACATGCAGTCATCATGGGACGTAAATGCCATGTAAATAAAATAAGCTGATGGGAAGATTCAATTGATGGGTACAAATAATAACCGACCTATCTATACAATCTTAGTTACTATAGATAAGATAGCGATTAAATAATTGATTGATCAAAGCTATACAATTTTTAATGCATCGAATTTAAAAGTAAATACATAAATAAATACACCCAACAGTCACATACATAGTCCTGACCCCACAGTAAGATACGAGTCATGTGTCGTGGGTATCAGGAACTACGAGAGACTTTCGGTCTCACAACACAAAGACACCGAGACAAATATTTGTAGATCACACAAACATCTGTCTCGGTGCGGGGATCGAACCCGCGGCCTCTTGCTTCACAGTCGGCTACTCGCCCGCTGTGCCACGGAGGCTGTCGAAATAACTAATTTCAACAGATTTTTAAAAAGGAGGTGTTTCTCAATTCATATTTATTTTGTTTTTATGTATGTTACGCAACATCTTCGCTAAATGTTGACAGTTTTTGATGATTGTATTTGTATGGCGAATATGGTGCTATCTAAATTTGATTACAATCTGACCTATTTGAGTACCAACGACGTTTTTTTCGAGCACTAGCTTTTGCTCGCGCCTCCTCCCGCGTGATCTGCTTTTCCCGGGATAAAAAGTAGCCTATGTCCTAACCTGATGTATAAGCTATATTCTTGTAAAGTTTCATTAAAATCCATTCAGTAGTTTTTATGTGAAAGAGTAACAAACATACATTCATCCATCCATACTTACAAACTTTCGCGTTTATCATATTAGTAGGATAAGTAGGACGGTGTAACGGTGTAACGGTAGTAACGGTGAAGGAAACATCGTGAGGAAACCTGCATACCTGAGAACTCGATAAGATTTTTCGAAGGTATGTGAAGTCTGCCAACCCGCATTAGGCCAGCGTGGTGGACTAAGGCCTAATCCCTCTTATTCAGTAGAGGAGGCCCGTTCGTATATAATATAGGACTAGTATTGAAAATATTAACGTATAACCGTGTATGTTTAAAACACGAACGTTGTCAGATTGTTGTCGTGGGTATTCGAGCCGGCGAAGTTCGATGAGCGCACGCGGTGGGTGTCCGCGCCCGGCCGATGCGACCGTTGCGGTCACGTGGGACGCACGCATCTCAGGAACGGCTGTCCCGTCTGCGCCACGCATCGCGGCTGCAACGATCTCGGACACAAGTAACTAGGTTTTAATATAACATTAGCGTTTTTGAGTGGTAGAGCCACGTTGTAGACAGTTTTGTCTACAGCATGAATGGGCTGGCCCCACCGGGCCGTTACGACTGTCTCACAGAAAACCGACGTAAAGTAGCGGCTTGCTGCTGCGTTTCGTACGGTGAGTGAGATATCCGGAAGAATATATTTTGATTGCCCGACATGGTACTGGAACTCAGAACTTTTAATCTGTCCATTGATTCTTGTTTGTGAATATCACATTTAATATATGGACCGTTTATTTTGAAAGTGGTGTAAGTCCATTTTTTGAGAAAAATGAGCTATCACGTAATTCAGGCTTAATTTAATGTAATTTTTTTATATTTAACTAGTCCGTGTTTAATTTCTCAAAAAAATCCCATGTTCTGTACAACTTAAAATCGGTCGGTAAATGAAATTGCATAATCATCGATTATGAAAGTGGTGTAAGTCCAATTGACAGAGGTAGGTGGCATAGCAGATGGATGCCGATCAATGTTTTGTTATATGTATTATATTATTATAATTTATTGCATTGAGAAAAATGAATGTTGTGTACACACCACAAGATTACTATAATGTAATAGCACAATGTAGAAAACAGGATAAATTCATTTTATATGAAATGAAAGGGGAGAATTTCATTTCAACAAAAAATCTCCAAAATGCAATTAAAAAAACAGATAAAAAAATACTAAAGAACAGAACAGGTCAATTGGTTGCAAATATGTTGGTTCAGGTTCCTCAAAATTGCACCATATACCATTTTTATAAAACAACGATGACGGACGCAGAATTTAAAATTATAAATTTATTACCTCTACGTCCTGGAAGACCGTTAAAATTTGAAAAAATCGCCCTGGAGCCTTTGTACTAAAATGCTAGACCTATTACGTACGAAAAATATAAAGACATGAAGCAGCTACTACCCTATATACCTCCGGTGCATCATGAATATTTTGAAACACTACCACATGCAGAGAATAAGTAAATTCTTGTAATCAGTATCTTGTAATGACAATGTAATTGCCGTCTAAAATAAAATTTGATGTGTTGTTATGCGTATTTGTAAACAAAATTATATTAAAATTAAGTATATTTTAAGCGATATTTGATTTTTCAAAATTGAAATTAAACGATTTTTACAATTGTTTAATTTTGAAAGTGGTGTAAGTCCATTTACAGCACATAAATATGTGTTATCGTAGTCTAATTAGCCAAAAACAAATTTATATAAACAAATAAAATGTTGATAAAACAATAGAAAGAATGCCAGACCTCATATGATTTGCCTGTATTTTTAAATCAACAAATATAGTAACCTTTAATTTTCTCGAAACAAAAGAAAATGGACTTACACCACTTTCAAAATAAACGGTCCATATATGCATATGAAGTAGTAAAGTAGCCATTCATGAAGTAAATGAAAGAGGGTAAGATTTTTTAGCTATACTGAGTTATACATATTTGGAATCAGTTTTTTGAATATATAGAAACAAGTTCTATGCCGAGCGGAACCTACATAAATCCGGCGACAACTTCACCTTACATAATGTAACTCAGTTCAGCTAAAAAACCATAAGTACTGACATTTTGGATAGTACGGCAGATGCAACACTCGGTTAGAAGACTCATTTCAAAATGAAGAGGTCTTTAAAATAATATATTCAATTTAATAAGAAAGTTTTAGCATGCGATTCATATAAAGATTGCCATTGAAGTATTTTCATTTGTAGGTCAAAAGTGGCAGAAGTAAAGCGGGAACTGTCGCTTCGCAGTCGGGCTTTATCGTGCGGCATCCCATTCCCCGAACCTAAAGTTATGAAAGAGTTTTTGAATTCAACCGAGGAAAAAATAGACATCGATAGTTTAAAAAGACCAGCTCCAAGCTTGATTCAATTTATGGTAACTGTTGAGTAAGGGTCAGTGCATACTGAGGAGCAAAATGTTCTGGAGAATGTTCTTTACAGATTAATGAGAGCAAAATAGACATATAGAATATAGAAGACATAGAAAACGACATAGCGGTGGTACCAACCCAGACGGCCTCTCGCATACGAGGGACCTACCACCCTGTGAGATCTTTGGGAAGATTATTTTATTTGCTTTTTTTTATTTTCCAGTATGACTAAACGAGTAGGTCGCTCGACTGGTGGTAAGCGCCACGCTCGACCATAAACAGAAGCAAAACATAGCTTATTATCAATATAGCAATGAAAAATTTTCGAGCATTTTGCTGCTTATAGTATGTGCTGACCCTTAAATCTAGAGCATTCAGTCTGCCGCGGAGCATGAGTATATCTGTAATGTTTTTTTTACAGAAACTTATGAAAACTAAATTAGACTGGTCAGAGAGATACTGTGTGGAGAAATTTCTGCCTCTGCTTACTAAGTGGCATCTTCAGGACCAAGTGCCTTGCAGAACAATTAAACCAATTTGTATTAAGAAAAAGAGAAAACCACGTGGTAAGCTTTTAAATATATTTTTAATTTGTTTTTATGTATGTGTAAATGCGATTATAGCCCAGCGTAGAGTCAGCCTGGCTACCGAGTCTGAGATCTCAAGTTTGATCCGAATCTCCAGAGTAACACCTCTGACTTTTCGAAGTCCCCGTGTATTCATTGTTAATTATCGATCAATTCAATAACAATGGGAAATATCGTGAGGACACCTAAGAAATTTGCATAAAAAGTATATGTATGTGAATTTTACCAACTCGCATTAGACCAGCGTGGAGTAAGGCCTAACACATCTCATTAGTAGAGTAGGCTCGTTTAGAGCAGTGGGATTGTATATAATGCTGATAATATTTATTTGCACGTTGTTAATAAAATATTTATATTACAGGAGTACCGAGTTACGAAGTGTTGTGGGGTGACATCGATGGTTCTTACGATGCACTTATACCAGATGATCAATTTGACGGTAAGTTTTGACATCACAAGGAAACATAATGCATTCGTGAAATAGTATATTGTATTAGTGTTTTATTTCTCAGAGGGTGAGGATCCATCTGAGGCGTGGTGTACAACAGAAAGACAAGATTTAATGCGTCAGTATTATGCTAATATAGTAGAAGCTTATGAAGAATCTATAAAAAAACCTGCTAAAGAGAAAAAACCCAGAAAACAAAAGAAAATTGACGAGGACAACAAAGAAAAACCGAAACGAAGAATTAAAAAGTCCACAAAAATTGTAGATGCAAATAAGTCGAACAAACCGTTAGAAAATAACTCGGCCGTGCTCAATGCTAGTGTAAGCGTAAATAAGTTGAAGAGGAAAATTAAAAGCAAAAAGAAAGGATATCAAAAAACAATGGACAGTTTTATAGCTAATAAAAAAAGAAAGTCCAGTCATTCTAATGACTTACGATTATTGAGGAGTAGTTTTAAAAATATGGACATAAGTAACAATGGTGACCATGAAACCGATGAAAAGGAATGCAAAAACGTTGATAAACATTTACTGAGCATGCTTAACGATACTGAAGGAGACGTCGAGGAAAGTGATTTATCCGCCATAATCGATGACATTGTCATTAGACAGCCAATTACAAAGACTGCAAAAGTGGACAACAAGTTAGTTAAGTTGGTATTTGATAAATATGCCACGCCGAAAAAGTTGACCCTTCGAAAATCTGTCTTGAGTGAAATCCACAATCATTGCTCGACACCGAAAGATAGCCCCATTAGGAAACATACTTTCCGATTCAGTACAAATAGTTTCAATAATTCATTGAATTCCAAAGTGAGCACTAGTTATTTCTTTGACAAATTGACGGACGATCGAGATGCTTTTGAAATGTCACTCGAATATAAACATAAAAGTGCTGTTATTGTGGCTTGTGACTTGACTGATTTAAGTTTACCTGATGTACATGTGTAATTGTGTAAAGATTCGTATAATAAATGCTTTAAATCAACGACTTTAATTATTCTTTTTATTTTTTTTCTAAAATGCCTTAGGTGATGCCCGTAACCCTACTAATTTCTTTAAATTAAACTGCCTTAGCCAATTTTTCACACATAAAATAGACACTAATATTCGATCTTGGTTAGTCACTCAAGAGAAGAATGAGTCCATAATATTATGCTATTGAAACAGAACTGTGTAAGATCATCTTCATGATGCCGTCCGTATTTCCAATATAGATATATTTTTATTATATTGGCATGGCAAAGTACATATACACACAATTGGATACACTGGTTGTGATGCTAAATACAGTGAAGTCCAAATATTAATTTGATTGTCGAGAGAATTGTGTTCGTATACGGCCAGAAATGTGCCGGCTTGAAGTTATTTGATGGACATGGACACATCCTGGAACGCGAGTCGCCAGATCGAGCTCTAGTGCGGGATGTTCACCATGTGTACAGTGGCCGCTATTTAGTCGGGTATAATCGTATCGGTAGCCTCCGTGGCCCAGCTGGGCAAGTAACTCCCTGTGAAACGAGAGGCTGCGGGTTCGATTCCCGCTTCGAGACAAATGTTAGTATTATGCACAAATATTATATTTAACCTAGTGTGCGGTTAGGACTACGTGTGTGAGTGTTGGGTATTGTACAGTACCCTGTACTCTTTATTTGAAAAGGTTTTGTTACATTTTTAAATGTAACATTTTTAAAAAATTAAAATATCACCCTCCAGTGGCGAGGCCTAGGACCCAAGCCACCGGTGGTTAGGACCCCAGTGTGAGGAACCTCCTCACAATGCGTTCCGTGTCCAATGAGTGTTGGGTATTTATTATTATACATCAATCTACACTCTCGCACCAACATTTCTGAAGCGCATAACTTCAATCGTAGTACTGTAATTCCTAAATTTTACAGCGGTCAAAATTACCTTACGTAAGTTTTCTGTCAAATACTTAATCAGCATAATCCCGTAGGAATGTAGTTTATATGTAAACTAGTGTTTACCATCGCCTTTAACTGTGGTTTGTTTCGCCGCATATCCATTTGAAATGCTGATTGCTGAAAGCCGGAAATCAGGGCAGTGCGTCTCACTTCGCGTCCGCCTATAATTAATTCATGTTCATTATTATTGCTATAAGCGTGCCAAATATACAGTTTCAACATAAAATTAATTTTACATAAATGCGGTATTTTCCGGTTAACCTGTGTATTGTTGCATGTATTTTTTTTATTTGCGACGGTGTTGATGAATCCTGTTAAAGTTATTAGTAAATAATAGGGTACGTTGGCTGAGAAACTGGTAAGGTCCTGGGTCCAATCTGGTAAGGGTAACAAAATTTGTGATTCGACTTTTTCATGGTGACAAAATAGGAACTGGTTCCAATAATGTAATCAGCCCGTTATAACTAAACGCCTAACAGAATGGACTGGTTTAGACGCTTTTTTTGTTTGAGGGTAGGTAAGGTAATTTATTTGAAATGGTTCTTAGCTATGTTTGAAGAAAATTTGTTCAGCCGTTTGTGTTGTACAGATGTTTTTCCGATTGACGTCATGGTTCGAATAGATAGAATAGAACGGTTAGGTTATACTGTGAGCCGTTTACAACAACCGAAACTATCAACAGCGTGGCTCTACCACTTACATACTGTACGTATGTCAATACTTGTATATTTTGCTGTGCCATAATATTTTCCTTACATTTCTTGTATTGAGCAGAAACGTATTAGAAAACTGCAAGTTAACGTGATATCGTGTCTGGAATTTAACGACTAATTTTTCCGAATTATTTGCCAAAAGAAACGTTCATACGGGAATTTGACTAAGTAGTTGATTTGTCACACATACTTAATGTATGGGACTTTATGAAGTTGTACACCGTGCAACTTTTCATATTATGCTATTCGTAACGATAACGACTACCTAGAGGCAAGGAAGATGGACTTGCGTTTGTCAGCGCAATTTGTTTTCACACGATTTCGAAATAACTGTCACTATCTTATGGATATTAATTTGCAATATTTTAATCGTTCCCAATCAACATTTTTCAGTCTTGTTCCTGATAAGCACTTTCAGAGAAACCTAAGTGGGTGGGTAATAAATGTACCTGTTATAGTAACACAAACATTTCATTTCGGACAATTTCTTAGGACCCTTAAACGAAACACTGCGCCCGCCTTAAAATTGAACGTCGCTCGAGCGAGGTTCAGGTTGAACGATAGGCTTGTCACTGAATATTCACTGATAGAGTCACCCGCGTGGCTTTGTATTGAGTTCTGAAGCTGAAATGTAGTTAAATATTTAATAATTGCGCGACGTGCATGTCGTTCAGATCATGAAACGTAACGAGAAGATTTAAATCCTTTTTAACCTCACCAATGTGTTAGAAGAAGAAGCGTGGCGGGTTTGTTCACCCCTGCATCGTGAGATCTCGTGGGTGGTCGGGGAGATTCGGGAGGCTGCGTCGCAGAGCGCGCGCGCGTACCCGGCCGTTTCGTCATTGCGACGGAGGCTGTCGTGTGTCGGCGCTGGCCCGTGCGAGCGCTTGTCCGGACCGCACCGCACCGCGCTGCGACCGTGTGTCACCTGAGCCGCGTACCGCGAGCGCCCGAGCGCCGCGTGAACACGCCCTCGCGTCGATCGCAGGTGCGTCGTGCGTGGTGCTTGCTGCGTGTTGCGTGCTGTGACGTTGCCGGCAGCGAGCCGCTACCGCCGGGCCCGGGCCGGTGTGTACCGCGCAGTGCATGTGCCCCTTGTTTTAGCTCAGTGACCACGCTCCCCGGACCGGCGATTGTGGCGCGATGTGAAGAAGCCGCGACCGTGTTTCCATGTGTAAGTGGGTGCGTTCTGTGTTATCACTACTCCGTACGGTGGTTGTCGCCTACCGATAACGATTTTCCGCAAGCTAACAGCTCCGGCGTGTGGCATTCGGAATAAAAATGAATGAATTACGAATCAGCTCATCCCGGGAGAGTAGTCGTTGTATTTTAACCTCTACGCGACGGGGATAAAGTCGCGTAGCACGTGCACTCGTACTGATAAAAGAAATACTTTTTGCCTCCAAGTACTCCGATTCGAAGAAACAATAAATATTACAGATTGATGAATTTTATCACCGTCATAAAGCACTTTTCGTTCAATCACGTATTTCAAATGTAACAGGTGTCGTTTAATACGAGATTGAAGGTGGCATTGAATCTTGTTATTAAAAATCAATATAACTTTGCACTTTAACTTACCAATGAAATGGTTTTAGCTAGTCTTTTTATTGTTATACAAAGTAGATGTATGTATTATATATATGTATTATATGGGGCATTTCACGTCAAGCGGACAACGAAAAAAAAGTGAGGTCGTGAATTTTGTTTATACTCTGGTCAGTTATAGTTCTAGTAGGCATGGATGTGTACACACAATTTTTTTTTCGTATGAAGCGTTATTGCTGAGTTATGAGCTTTTAAAAATTTACTAAGTATGAAGTCATGAATTTTTGGATGCTTATTATCTGTACCAATTAATTAGTAAAAAAAACTACAAAGTATTGTTTCTTATAGTTCAAAAGTTGAAGTTTTTAATTTTTTTGTCGAATTCTAAATTTAAATTGTTTTACGTATAGTAAACCGGAAGTGAAAATTTCAAATCGATATTTGAGTAACTTCGACCGGTTTTTTTTTTAATATTTTAACCTTGAATTAAAGCCTTAAATGTACTAATTCTTCACCAAAAAAATTATAATGGGACAGCCAATAGTTTAAGACTTAGAGTATATAGAGTACATACACATAGCTATGAGCTCTTTCTAAGCAATCGCGTTTATGCTCAAATACTGCGCTATTAATATTTTATTCCTTTATTCTAACATGCAAAAATATAAAATCAACGATTTCTTTAATTCTTCATAAAAAAATTAGAACGTGATCACAAAAAAAAATTAAGACTTGGAGCGATTTCATTTATTGAGATTGAAACAGTATTAATTAAAATAGAGAGATTTGTATTGTAATTTTTACTATTTGCACTAGCATTAATTCTCTTTACACATAAGCCCTCGTTGGTTGGAAGAAAAGCATGCAGTTTTTTAGTTCCTGGAACAGTGATAGCGTAAGCAAAACAGACTCGTAGAAAATCTCACTTTTGTTCAATACTTTCCTTCGAGCAGTAGTAAATAGAAGTCTCAGTTAATGATGACTTGGCCCATTCATATAATCTTATAGGTGTCTGGTGTAGTTGGGCTCCCCAACATTTTAAGAATAGGTTAAATTTAGTGAACCTATACTACAACAAACAAGATTTTAGGAAAGAAGCACAGTTACACTTCCATGCCACCGCTCATAGAAGACGGCCATGTGATGGTCTTGGGGGAAACCTCAAAACTTTGGTAACCCGTGCAAGTGTACGGTCTGCGAATAACGCTATGACTACACCAGACACCTATAAGATTATATGAATGGGCCAAGTCATCATTAACTGAGACTTCTATTTACTACTGCTCGAAGGAAGGTATTGAACAAGAGTGAGATTTTCTACGAGTCTGTTTTGCTTAAGCTATCACTGTTCCAGGAACTAAAAAACTGCATGCTTTTCTTCCAACCAACGAGGGCTTATGTGTAAAGAGAATTAATACTAGTGCAAATAGTAAAATTGTAAAAATGACAATACAAATCTCTCTATTTTAATTAATACTGTTTCAATCTCAATAAATTAAATCGTTCTTAGTCTTAATTTTTTTTTTGTGATCACGTTTTAATTTTTTTATGAAGAATTAAAGAAATCGTTTATTTTTATATTTTTGCATGTTAGAATAAAGGAATAAAATATTAATAGCGCAGTATTTGAGCATAAACGCGATTGCTTAGAAAGAGCTCATAGCTATGTGTATGTACTCTATATGCTCTAAGTCTTAAACTATTGGCTGTCCCATTATAATTTTTTTGGTGAAGAATTAGTACATTTAAGGCTATAATTCAAGGTTAAAATATTTAAAAAAAAACCGGTCGAAGTTACTCAAATATCGATTTGAAATTTTCACTTCCGGTTTACTATACGTAAAACAATTTAAATTTAGAATTCGACAAAAAAATTAAAAACTTCATCTTTTGAACTATAAGAAACAATACTTTGTAGTTGTTTTTACTAATTAATTGGTACAGATAATAAGCATCCAAAAATTCATGACTTCATACTTAGTAAATTTTTAAAAGCTCATAACTCAGCAATAAAGCTTCATACGAAAAAAAAATTGTGTGTACACAACCATGTCTACTAGAACTATAACTGACCAGAGTATAAACAAAATTCACGACCTCACTTTTTTTTCGTTGTCCGCTTGACGTGAAATGCCCCATATATTAAATAGATATATCAATCTCAAATTTGGATACTTGTCGAGCAAGTTACAGTATTCTAACACATATACTATGTTAAGTAGGTAGTAACTTTTAAAGTGCTAGTAAAACGTTTGCACTATACTCGCCCTTTATCCCATTAGGGGAAGGAAATAAGCTTGAACAGTGGGTGCCTTATATAAATTTTTGCCTACCTTATCGGGGATGTCGGCGTAAGCTTACCTACGATGAACTTATATAAAAATATATCTATGGGTAGTTATATTTACACATTTTTTAAACTGTTGTAAATAGTGTGTTATATACAGTTTGTAGATTAACAATATCAGAACACAATATTTTTATACTTCTCTGTTCTACTATGTAGAGTCGATGTGGGATGTCTAGCTCTATGTCGTAGAGTAGGTACTTCATTTTGACATACGTATATACACGCCAGTATCTTAGAAGGGATAAGCACAGATCAACTTGTGCTACACGGTTCGCCAATCTTATTTCAGTCCCATAATGCGAACGGCGGTAAGTCTATCGCCATACCTGGCACAAGTTCCAATCCCGGGCAACTCATGTGCAATTTTAATATAAAGCTCAAATAAAATTAGTGATTGTATTTATTTATCTATTTTTAACTTTATTATACATCACACAAAAGGTATTGAAAAATACACAACAGACAATTTAAGATAATAAATAGTAGTACAATTGGCGGCTTTATCGCTAACGATTTCTCAGCCTAAGTAGCTGATGCTAGACCAATGATGCGATTTTGATTTCAGTTAAAACTAGTTTTTGGTCTATATAAGACCTAAACAGCGGTAGCTCAGCGGTGTGCCACGCAGTGCTTTGTAATTCAAAGTTATGTGTGTCGTTTTTGTATATGGGTAGGCGTTGCGCTTACAATCGGGCGAGCGACGTGCTCGTTTCTTCATTTAAGCTAATAAAAAAAAGGTACGAGCCCGCTATCAACCAAAATATTTATGATACTTTTCGTATAGGCATTTGCAAAACATTCCACATCTAGAATAATACCCATTTGTGTCTCTGACACAAATCTCAACTTTTACGACATCTATGGGACGACATTTAGCCATTGTATTCTTACACTGGGAAGTACAGCGATGTAAAAGAAGTGTAAAAACAGAATTAATGCAAAGTAATGAAGTAATACACGACGGAAAGTCACCTAATTATCTGAAATAGTCTAATGATAAATATTATAGCTGGTGGTTATAATATAGCTGGTGGGAGGATACTTGTATCCGACCGGATAGCGACCACCGTACACTGGTGCTAAAATCTGCCATAGTGGCCCACCTTGTGTGGGTCGCGTTCCAGGGTCAGCCAGTGTATATCCGGTTCTCCCCAGGGGGCTTGCCCCCTGATCCTAACCCTTTTCCCATCCCTGTTTCCTTCCCCTCCCCCTTGGCCCTTTGGCAGGCCGGCATAATCTTGCCGACCTACGATGGACAAATTGTTTATCGTTGGTCGACACTATTCTTGGATTGCGCTACACTTACCATCAGGTGTAGCGTAGTCACTTTGCCGAGCGAGGATAAAAAAAAAAAAAAAAAACTTTTTCCCCGACTATTATCAGAGTACTTACAACTCGTTACTGTGTATATTTTTTACTTATTTCAATCTAATTGCTGTTGACCGAGTATCATTAACTATTACACTATAGTCAATGAAATCAAAGATGATAAGATACTAGAAATATTCAATAAATGCGCGAGAATGCAATTTAGAAGCTAATCTCAGCAATTCCTGTCTCCATGTATTTGGAATTAAATAATTTAAATTTACCATTCTGCATTAGCAGATGCAGCGGGAAGCTTAATTTGTTGTTCAGAATGAATTGGTATATATATCACAGTACATTTGAGGTTAAACTTAATGTAGTTGATTAAACAAAAGCTTTTAGGCGAGCTGTGAGTGGGAGATTTCCTGACTACAATAAAGCTGTTCATATAAATGAGAACGCAAACCAACAGTTATTAATAAAATTTCTCAAAGTGCACTTATTAGATCTTGCAGAAATTTAAGAATTCGTTTAATGAGTTATTTAAAGGTATTACGAGCGGTCTTGGCTATTATTGATGTAAATTTTCAGCAAGTATTCATAAACTGACTCGGTGGCGCAGTTGTTTTGCGTACGCGGTACGACTGCTGTGCTGAGTCCTCAGGTTCTATCCTTGGGGCGGGTATAAGTGATGTTGGGTTTTACTATCGCAAAAGCTCAGTGTCAGTCCGAAATCTGTAAGTTGTATCCGGTATGGTGTTAGACTTACTTACCCTCTGTCATATCATGGGATGGAAATAAGCTCAGCGAAATGTGGGTATACTGGTTACACCTCTGCCCAGGTTACAGGCGCGGGTGTGTATGTGTGTGTGTGTACATTTTCAGCACATTCATTTAAAATTTCATTAATATCTAGTATAGTATGTACTATGATGATAATTAATCGTTTCAACAATCTTCGGATATTTCTATTATAAAATACCAATGTATGATGATAGAAAGCTTATGCTAATACAAACTGCTTACAACATTACACTTAAGCATTAAGTTTCCCTTGGGTGTCTGACCGGACCCGGATGTCGGATCATACATTGCGAAAACGTAAAATACATTGCCGGAGAAAATAATTTCAATTATAGACTTTATAAGGACAAACTCACAGAAAACTAATTTGTAAAGTAAGATACGTATGAGAGAAAATGATATTTTTAAAACCATTGGCGCATATTAAGAGTAATAGCGCGCACAGTGCGAGCATTCAAACAAAATTACACAATATGAGAATGCTCGGCTGATAATGAGCGAGAAGGTTTTTGGGGCGCACATAGCGAGTGCCTAACTGTTGAAAAAGTACCGTGAATTGTCGAGTCGGTACTGTTGGCAGAGAAATGTGACATATGTCAGAACATCCCTTGTGCCCGAGCTCCGCTCAAACAATGAAAACATTTGGAGAATGAGTGTGTGTCACGAGCAAGCAGCAGCTCGACTGCAAATAAATGGCGCATGTATCGTGCTGCGTCACGGGTGCGTCACACGTTTAATGAGTGACGGTATCACAAAACCTTGACACTTTCTCGCACCATTTCCTGATACATCTTTCGCACATTCACTTAATATTATGTTTTGTTCGCTGTCTGATATTAAAGTTAAATTGCTACGTATGTAAGAAGGTAAAAGCGGATATTAATTGACTTCCGGGAAACATTTGATGTCGTTCCCGATCCCCTCTCATCTGCCTAAACTCATCAGGAGCGCATGTTTAGGGTACTCTTGCTGGATAAACAAAATATATAATGTTATCTAAGTACTTTTATAAGCAATAAATAAATACAATTTTATAGAAGTTTCCTTGCAAAAGGTCCATAAAAAATATCTCTTCTCGGTTATAAACGGACATAAATAGAAGGCATAAACATTGAGCTCAAGGAAGACCGTAATAAAAGTTAGGAGAAGTATTTGTGCCATAGGTTACATGCCAACGCAGCTATTTTTAAAGTTGATTATGAATTATTTTGTCTTTGGCTCTTCGATCTCCGAAGAATTTTCCAATAACGTCTCGCTTTATACTCGTCGCAATTAAGAAGGTAGCATTACGACAGCTGTCATGCGAATTGTTTTTCGATATTATAGGGCTGCACTAAATCTCGCATTATTGGATTTTACATTATTCCGTATATTACTAACTTGATCGTAGACACTTTTTACTAATAATATCTCATTTTATTTAAGGGCTTCACAAAATACTTAATTTGAATGTATGTTTAGTATACAAAAAAGTAATAGAAGTGAATTTGGAACATTGACCTTAAACTCAATTATGGGAAGAAATTTTGGATATAATATAAGGGCCCTGAATTTTTATATCGGGGGTACGGGCATAGAGCCCCACAAAAAAAAATATGTTTAGTTAAGTAATATTAGTACTTACCTATTTTTGGGCACCGCTTTAAGGCAAATTGTTTGTTTAACTAATTGTTATAAAGTATGTTGTGGACATTAATTCAAGCTTTGATATTACTACACTAATACCAAAGTAGTACTAATTTAACTATACCATGACGATTAACGATTTTTGGGTGGATACCACAACTCGTCTATTTCTGCCGCCAGGCAGCAGTATAAGCACTACTGTGTTTCGGTTTGAAGGATATTGAACCCAGTGAAATTACCTACTGGGCATTATGACACTTAACTTAATCTTATGTCTCGCGGTGACGAGCGCAGTCCAGTGCAGTGCATATAGTGTATGCCATAAATTGTTCTGTGTGGTGTTGCTTCTGTTTATGGGCAGGCGTAATTATTTCCATCAGCTGAGCGACCTGCACGTGACGTCATACCGGATTTGCGGATTGCCGGATAAATTGAAAATCGAAAATAAATACGGTAAAGTTGATATAAAACTATACATAGGTTGGTACTACCAATCAAGGCAACCTATCGCAATCGCATACGAGGGACTTTTTCATGGGGAAAATCATCTTGGATTCCCGCCCACCTTGGGGATAGGCGGGGTATGTCGGATTTTTACCGGCTTAAAACCCCATGGTTGTCTCCATCTGCACCATGAAAGGGTTCTGGGACCTCCAGAAGGAACACACCGAAAACGCCTACTGAATTTTCGTCTATTTCCGTACTTTCGGAAATATGTACCAATACGATTAGGTACCTAATACAGACCTGCTACAACATTCGATTACATAAATTGTTATCTAATGAGTGATCAGGCACGGATGGCAGAATATTAATTGCACATTCGTACTTATTAGTAAAAAAAATATAGACTAGGGCAGTGCTAATCGTTTGTACCATGCGTGCACATGTTAAGAAGTTTCTTTTACATATATTTGATAAATATATATATACGTCTTTTTATGTTTTACTATGGTTTTTGTCGTGCAATTTATGACTTGCTATATCTAATCGCGCTAATCACCTACTATAATAAATTTGACAGCCTCTGTGGCGCAGAGTAGCCGACTGTGAGACGGGTTCGAACCCGTATCGAAACTAATATTTGTCTGATCCATAAATATTTGTTTCGGATCTGGGTGTTGTGAGACCGAAAGTCTCTCACTGTTCCTGATACCCACGACATAAGACACGTATCTTACCGTGGGGTCAGGGCTATGTGTGTGACTGTTGGGTGTTGTTTATTTTTTAAATCAGCCTTCACAATGTATACTGCCTTGCATTTTCAATGCATTTAGCTATATTTAGCGAGATTCAAATTTGTGATATTTTCAGAAAATATCTACAAATGAATGCTATGTATTTGTATGAGTTATTCGCAGAGAAAGTTTCCGAATCTGCTTGCGCCATCTTGACAATGTGAACTTTGACCATTTCCGTCTAAAGTTACTTTACTCACGAGATTCACTTCATCAAGTGTCGCCGGCTTACCATACTTGTTGTACTACGTTAGTTATGGTATTAGACTCGATCTCATGCTAGTTAGGTGGATACAGAATCAGTTATTTTTCAATTATTTTTATACACATTTGGTGTCTAATATAAGAGCACATGCCCTTATCTAAACTAATATGATAAAGAGGAAAGATTCGTATTTTTGTATGTAACGAACAAACTTAAAAACTACTGGATCGACTTTAAAAATTCTTTCACCATTAGAATCTTACATTATCCCTGACGAATATAGGCTTTTTATCCTGGAAAAAACCGAGGAAAAGCTAGTATTAGCTATTTTACTTAGGCTAGCTAATTTTATTCATAAATTTTGCACTATAAAAATATTTCTTCTTTAAGCTTTTTTCATGAATTATTAATTTAATATCCTATTTATATTTATAAATGTTGTTTTAATTCACTGTGTACCATTTCGACACTATCAATATGAATAGAATGTGACAAACTTGTGAACAGTTTTTTGCCGGCAATTTATACCCAGAATCGTAAATGTGAAATAAATAAATAAGAATCACATTCGGCCTTCCAAATTCCTAATAAATAAAATGTGTCTTATTAAAGTTGTCGGGCCAGGCGGTGGCTTAACGGGGAGTTGTAGACTACTGAAACACGAGGTAGTGATTTCAACCCAACCCCCACGGCACGCATCTCTGACTTTTCTCAGTTACTTGTGTAATTTATTGTTAATTATACATGTATAAGCTCACGCTTTTATCCCCAAAGGGGTAGACAGATATGCAACTAGTGCTGCTCACATGTTTCACCGAGTTTATTTCTGTCCCATGATGTGATAGTGGGCGAGCCTATCGCAATACCGGACATTACGAATATGATTTGGGCCTCCGGATATCTCACTCTCCGTATGAAACGCAGCAGCAACTACTTGGCAGCCGACTTGCAGCCTACTTTACGTCGGTTTTCTGTAGGATAGTGGTAACGATGCGGTCGAGCCGACCCATTCATGTTGTAGATAAAACATGTTTTGAAAATGAATTGGTCAAGCACAGGCCTCCGAATTTATAGCATCTTAGTTTACTGAGACGAATACACACAAACAAGACTCAAATAATTTTATTTAGCGATAATATTCATAATTTTTCTTTAATGGCCTGAATGATGACACGAGCAGGTCGTTCGCATGGTGGTAGCCACGCCTAAACAGACAGAACAGCGCACACAACTTGGAATTACAATGCGTTGCATGGCACTGCACTGTGTTCGTATGCCCATTAATTTCTATGGCTTAAATATACTTCAAACCGAAAAACAACAGTGCTTACATACTGTTGCTTGGTGGTAGAAATAGCAAGTATATAACGGCATATAAGTGTAACGGTGAACAGTGATGCAAAAATGTTCTTTAGGGAGGCCGTTCTAGTACGTTAGTATATATATTTTTTTATAGCATACGCCGGCAAACGAGCAAGTGGGTCACCTGATGGTAAGTGATCTCCACCGCCCATGTACACCCACCGCCAGAAGAACCATGGGCGCGTTGCCGAACTTAAAGGAAAGGGATAATTAGGGATTGGGAGACAGTGGTAACGACCCGGTCGAGCCAGCCCATTCATGCTGTAGACAAAACTGTCTACAGCGTGGCTCTACCACTCATATAGTTAATTAACATTGAGTTACTAGGATGTTAACATCGTTTATGTATGTGCAGGCGAAGGGCGGTGAGCGGGGGCGAGCGCGGCGGAGATGGCTGCGCCGGCGAGCTGATAGCATGCGGGCGGCGGCGCGCCGGCCCGCCCCGACCTAGCCGATTTCACCACGAGCGCCACATTCACGGGTAATCATAATATTGACTTCGTTTATAGTATAGGCCGGCAAACGAACAACTGGGTCATCCGATAACGAGGCCAGCAAACGAGCTTAAATGTTAATCTTATGTCTTGGGGTGACGAGCGCAGTTCAGTGCCATGCAGTGCTTTGCAATTCAAAGTTCTGTGTGGTGTTGTTTCTGTTTATGAGCGGCGAGCGTCGTGCTCGTCTCGTCATTCAATTAAAAAAAATAAACATTGATGTACAGTCGAGTACATTACCTACTACGATTTAAATTATGCGCTTCGGCAATCTTCGTTTTCTTACGGTTTAAATTGAAGGTGGTCTTACGTTTCCAACATCAAAGCCAAACAATTTTAACAAACTTGCAACCGATATCAGAGACATTACATAAAACATTGAATTGAACGTTTCTATATTAAAACATGGACACTAAAAGACATTTATTCTTCTTTGAAAGCAACGATGTTATAATTCAGTAAAGTAAAACAATGTGCCTAATCTGCAAAGATCACATGGCGACAAAGAGCTTGGGCAGAATGTTAATTTAGCTTTTATTAAAACTATTTTAGCGAGGAGATTTATGGACTATGAGCCAAGTTTTACGTCAGTAAGTCGGGGCATTTCGTTTGGCCATTGTCGCCGTTTTCGACGCTTCTATTCGCCAGTGAACGTAGGGCGTGACGTATTTCCTGTTCCCTTTATGAATTCAGTACTAACAAAACTGGCGAATCGGACTTACGCACCGAAGGTTCTGTACCGACGCTCTTAAATTGTTGTATGATTTTAGGCTTTTGCGATTTGAATACATATTATAATGTTTATTTATTTAAACGGGTCCTAATTATGTCGTATTTGAAGGTATGGATAATTGAATACCTATTATTTATTTCTTTCTCGACCTTTTGACGTGGTCAACTCTTAACCTCGGCCGATGCAACTCGCTTAAATTGTAACTTATTGTTATTTTTATATATTAGGATTATTTGTTAAATTTCGTCAGCCGATTACATCAAATGAGGGGGGAGGGGGGATTTTGTCTTAAAATTGGAATAGGACCAACTTTGAGGTGTACCTTCGATAAAGGAATAATCATTAATCGGAGCACTCTGTGAAAAGATAAAAGATATACATACAGAAACAAAACAAGTACCCAAGTATATTTCGCGTCGGAGTGAGAAACTCGTCCGTTTCTTACTATTATTTCTTCCTTAAAAAGCTGTTTAATTGGTTGGTAAATTTACTAATTTGCAAGCTCACTTTTATGATATTCATAACAAAAAGTTATCCGAGTAAATCGTATATCTTTCTTCTTTTTGTCTAGCGTTACTCCAATGCTAGGGTCCGCCTTCCGATCATGATATAACAGTAGATTACACCCAATATCTGACCCCCACAACCCGCAACGGGAAACAAGTTTTGCCATTGCCTCGTCCGTTAATCAGCAGAGTAAACACTGGTGGTCCTCTTACCAGGTGGTCCACTTACACTCGACTATAGTATATCTCAGCCTATTTTCATGTGCATCCACATTATTATTCCAAGTAACGTTCCATTTTGCTATTTCACCTGTCAAGTGAATCCCTCCCTATTCCAAGGAGTTACGGTGGAACTTCTGTAGCTCTACCGCATCCTTTGTCACGTTATAACTACATTTATTAAGCTAAACCAATATATATGATGCGAAACTACAGCTGTTGCTTTTGACGCATGACATATTGCACTAATTCGGAAACTTGATTTAACGTTTGGCGATATCGAATTATATCCACAAAACTTAACGTTAAAAGTGGGTCCAATTAGGGCTCTTTATCTGAACGTAACTTTGATTTATACAATAATGATACTTTGATCTTACGATAATCAATTCAAAACTTTTTACATTATATAATTTTAGTTTTTTGACTGAGTGAGCGTGAAATTAATTTTTAAAACGTATAGAAGGCTCTTTTAGGACTTTTATCTTGGTTATAAAAGTATAAAACATGTTATTTTATAATATTTTATAATTAATATTTTATGATAGGTAAATTAGAAGCAACTATTTACCTACGAATTTAATCGTTTTGTGTATTAATGATAAATTCAAATAATTTATCCAACAAATGGGTCCCTAATGGGTGAATCACGACATTTTGTTTCAATAAATAGTGTTTTGGTTTTAGCAACTGGTCTTGGATACTGGTTTTCGTAAATTTTCTATTCCTAAGAAAAAATCAACCCCTAAAATACGGGATTGTGTCCGTGGTATCAATTATTGACTGTAATAGTACCAATGCGACTCAAAATTATGTAACATTATTTTTAACTATTTATTTTTAATCAATTTTTTTTGTACGACTTGACTGATCGAGATGATCGAGTAACACCCTATATTTGTTTCGTCGAGACAATTAAATGGCTCATAATTATTATCACCCACGTAATATTTACAGCGAGTGAAATCGCAACGAACTGTTAGTTTCATAATAAATTATAAATCATTTTCCACGAACATGCAGCAAAATAAACAGATTTTACTGTCTATTTTCTTTGGTGCCTAAGATGCTAGGAAACAGTCATTTGGTATGTGGCAATCTTATTTAAGAGCAAGATCGGCTCGGTCTCGCCAGTGCCCTGGGGAAATTTTGTTGATCATTTGTGTCAGCAGGTTCATCTCTTTATCGACATGCACACGTGTAGGACTCAATCGATTCTTTTGTACTATACAATATTCTTTTGTAAATGATTTCAGTAAGAATCTCATTGTAGTGTTTCAATAAAGGTTTTTTATTCATAATACTGATACGCTATTGCACAATTCATTAATTACGTTATTTATGCAAAATATTGAATCAGCGGATGTGAAGAAAATCACGCACTCAGCACTCAAGTGGCCATATTAATATTTGAAAACACAATATTAATGGACATAAATTTGTCGTGCCAATTATTATAAAAAATATGTGCAGATATCTCGGAATACGATGAAATGAAAGGCAATTGAAATAGCGCTTATGATAAGTCAGTACAAAAGTAAAAGAAACTTATATATAGAAATCAGTATCAACTAATGTATACATAGCATCATCATAAATACACTCGGTAATTACACTAATGCTATTTATTTATCTATTATTAGATGAAGGAAATGATGATGAAGGAAAACATTGTGAAGAAACCTGTAAGTTCTCCTTATGAAATTCGAAGGAAGAAGGTAGAAGTATACCAAACTGTATTAGGCCAGCATGGTGAACTGAGGCCTAATCTTTGAATATTAGAGAATGTGCCCAGCATTGGGACGTATAAGCATAATACAGAGCTGGTATTATTATCTCTAAATATCCTATTTGTTGATTCGATTAAACAAGGGAGTCTTTTTGTCGATACAAGATAAATGATTGTTAATATTCCGTGAATTCGGTTACTGGATGTATGTAAACACATCGCGTATAAGTGACGTACTCGATTCTTCCAATCGGGAGCGTGCGAGGCAGAATCAACTGAACGCTTGCGGAATTGACCTCGTTTTGGTAGAGGAGCCCACGATGCTAAATGGGGATTTACTCGAGCGTCGTAGAGACCTATTGGGATGCAAAGCTTAGATGATATGAAGAAAAAAATGTTATATGATATATACCTTTACATCGGTGGGGGAAGCGGCTATAGATTTTTAAATATGTAAAAAAAAACTGTTGCATGGACATCCTCGAGCGCGTCAGATATTGATAGCATCAATGCCCTACGTATTTTTAATAATGTACGTATGTTAATCTGATCGTTTGCATGATGCGGGTGGTTGTATTTAAGAGTTGAAAATGAAAAAAAAAAAAAATTAATCGAGCGCGTCAGATTTTCTAAGGGAGTGTTAAGTGCACCAAAAAAAAGCTCTCATTCACTAATCTGATGATTTCGATGGGACGCAAACTCGCGGCCATTTTCATAATGTGCAAAAAAAATTCGCCATTTTGAAATACTCAAGCGCGTCAGATTAAGATATATATAGTTCATCTTTATGTTCTAAACGTACTGTCTCATAATCTGACGATTATCTAGAGGGATTGGCCTGATCTGACAAAAAAAAATTAGAAAAACGGTTCACCTTAAAGGCCATCCCTGCAACTTCCCGCTAATTCCATTCCTGGGCTCTTAAAATTGTACTTATGTGATATTTTGAGCTTGCTGAGTTCAAAGAAATAATATTTCTATGCATTTGAGCTCTCCCAGCTCGAAAGTCTGATAGAAGTTTCATAGAACACTATTTTTGGAATTTTCAAACCGCAATAACTTTTGAATGGATCAACCGATTTTCACGCGGTTGGCGGCATTCGACGCAGTTTTATCATCCTCATAAGTAATTTTGCAATTTTAATTGATCGAACCACAAATTTCGGAGTAATCCCGAAAAAACACTTTTTCGGGTTTCTTTCGTTCACGATATCTCTCGAACGAATCAACCGCTTTTGACCAGCTTGGTGGCGATCGACGTGGTTTTTCAAGCTCAAAGGCGGATTAGTTTTTGAAGTTGATCGATAAAGCCGGTTAAAAGTTATTCCAAAAATTATATTGCAAACACGTTGTAAACAGTATGCCACGAGTCTTTATGATCAATGATGGCGTCATGGCAACAGAAACCAGAGTGGGGACGGAGTGAGAGAGTAATAGATAGAGAAAGAGTGAGAGAGGAATAGAAACGCGGAGAAGGAAATGTAGGCATCACGCAACTGCACGCATTTAACTTTATCGACGAATTTTTGTTATTTCGGCTTGCGGAAATCGTCAGATTATATATTTTTCATTATTCTTGAATTATTTCCTTCAAAATAAAAAAAAATTAGCTACGCTCGAGAATGTCGAGATGACGTTTTTTTTTTACAACTTTGTTGCCCTCTGCTTTTTTTACGTCACTCTCAAATTGTCAGATTAGTGGAATATACACTTTTTAGGATGTAATTAACTCACCCTACCTTAATCTGACGCGCTCGAGAATTTCTGATGGTCAATTTTTTTTTACTAATCTGATCCTGTATCCTTCACGGGCGGCCTTATATATGGGCCTCATGTTTTGTGGAGGTACTTAACCGGGTACAAGGTATCCCCCTGTATATTAATCTGTCGCGCTTTAGTAAATCCCGAAATCCCCGCTTGGGCTCCCCTACCATTTGTTCTGTCAATATTTGCTGTCGTTCTGAAGTGAACCTCAAAAGGGGTGAAGAAAGCCCAAGTGATGGTTTTTCGATATCCGTTTTGTGATTTGCCAGTTTACACTTGCTCGAGATAAACATTTTCAAATAGCACTTTCATGCCTTTTTGGATTTTTTAGTACGCCGCTCTCTTTCAATAAGTGGCTCAAGGTATTACTTCGAATAAGCACTTTAAATAAAGATTAAAAAAAAAAAAAAAAAAAAAAAAAAAAAGGTATTACTTAATCTTATAGAGCTACTTCGATTTATGCTTATATATAAATAGAATATAGGAATCATTCTCTTTATGAAGCAGGTAAACGGGCAAGAGGGTCACCTGTTAGTAATCTACACCGCCCATCAACACCCAACCAGAAGAACAATAGAGGTGGTGGCGACCTTAAAGGAAAGGGATAATTAAGGAATTAAAATTATATCTGTACTCGGTAACCGAACACAAAGCATTTTCTGTACTCAATAATGGAGCGTAAAGCATTAAGGGCTTTCCGTGAGCAAACGACCTTGACTGACTCGCGCCATACTAAATCGTGTACTTGGTGTGTGGGTTTTCGTGCAGAATATGCACGTATTTAGCGAATAATTGAATTAAAAAATCAGGTTTTGGTCTTTTCGAAAATTTAAAACGGGCAAAATATTCGTTATTAAATAGCCTATCTAGTGATGTTAATCTCATTTGAAAACATTCTGTACTTTAAAAGGAGACGCACGCAATCTTTGCATTTT
This sequence comes from Amorpha juglandis, assembly GCA_949126905.1. Lineage (NCBI taxonomy): Eukaryota > Metazoa > Arthropoda > Insecta > Lepidoptera > Sphingidae > Amorpha > Amorpha juglandis. The sequence continues at coordinate 8,152,882 of OX421368.1, forward strand.
TCTCATTTTTATGGTTCATTTATAACGACAATTTAAAAATATATATCAGCATTAACATGAATTTGAATCGAACAAAGTAAAGCTGACAGATTGTAGAAATATATTGTATATTTTTTTAATCAATATTTATTTTAAGTAATGACTAGATACCCTCTAAAAACATCGATGGCGCGGCGTTTTGCTGGGGGCATGGCCTTAACTGGCTCTGTACGTAAAAAAATTGAATACCAAGGAATGACAATGAAAGTTATCAATCTGACGGCTCTGAGTGCGGCACATAGCTTTTTGTAGCTTTGCCGGATTCATAATCGAGTACATGAAGTGCTATAAATAGAGAGCTTAGTTTTAGAGGTTACCGAAATGGTTTTTGAGCTTTTACTCCAGTTATCATAGTATCATGGATATCAAAAATAATTACGTCATACAAACATATATTATAGAGTTCTCGTTCAGTAGGTATAGTAAGTACAGCATATTGGAATTCACATAAATATGAATTACAAACTATGTAAAAACATAACTGTTCTGATTCCAGAGTAACTATTTCACATCCGGGAGCTATTATTTATATGAAAAGTTTGAACCTCAAAAAGTCCTGGCGTCCTAGTCGAGCACAATCATTGTAATAACGATGTTATTGTTCAACAAATTTTATTACAAAAACGGATAATTTTCACTCAATAACAAAGGACATACCTTAGTTCCCAAAGTGGTCCGGGTGGACCCTCAGGGGTCCACGGGAGACTCGACGGAGTCTACGTTGACGTGACAAAAAATGGGGGTTCAAATAAGCGGAGGATCACGAAAATTGATCTGCTTTTGATAGTGAAGAACTAAAATCTTGGCTTGACTTCACCTCTCAATGTAGGCAGATAGTATTTTAAGCGACTATTACTTGCAATAACTTGCATATTCCATATTCAGTACAACGTGTCGAGTCTTGCAAAGCGCCGTAGGAGGGCCACCGGAAGCAGCTAAATTTAAAAGTGGTCTATGAAAATAAGTCTGGGAACCTCTGTTGTGGAGTGTAGATAGTTTTGTCTACTTACAGCATGAATGATCCGGCTTGACCAAGTTGACACCACTGTTTGACGAAAACCCGACGTGAGGTAGCAGCCTGCTGTAATGGGTTGCGTTACGTATGGTAAGTCTCTGGTTGTCCCTCATAAACGCAACGCAACGTGTCCATGGTATTGTATTCTTCTGGTAATGTAGGCGTACATGGTCGATGGAGATCACTTACCATCTTGTGACCGGCATTGCCGACCTTAAAGGAAAGGGAGCGGGACTTGAATCTCTTGATACCTGTTGAAAACAGGTTACTCACTGTAAGAAACACAGTAGTAAGCAATTACTTTAGGTCGGTTTTCTGTGAGACAGTGGTAATGAGCCGAACGATCGGGCACATTTATCATCATCATCATCATCATCAGCCACAAGACGTCCACTGCTGAACATAGGCCTCCCCTAAAGATTTCCAGACCGACCTGTTGGAAGCGGCCTGCATCCAGCGACTTCTTGCGATCTTTATCAGGTCGTCTGTCCACCTTGTAGGTGGACGTCCAACGCTGCGCGTGCCAGTACGTGGCCTCCATTCCAGTACCTTTCTGTCCCATCGGTTATCGGTTCTGCGAGCTATGTGGCCTGCCCACTGCCACTTCATTATTAGCACATTTATGCTGTAGACAAAACTGTCTGAAGCGTGACTCTACCATTTGAAGAAATGACTAATGAATAATTAAACTTAATGACCTCTCCGAGTAAGGCGGTAAAATAATCTTGAAAAGAGGAGGTGTAGATTATGTCCATACAATAATGTACTTATAGCGTACATTGCGTCATACGCTTCGATTTTAATTGATTAACGCTAGATACATCATATGCGATTTAAACCGTCTGATACTACTGATACTACTACTGATATACTTCTAATCAAATTAAACCATAGCTTTTTTGATTCAATAAACCAAAATTGAACCGTGTGAACCCGCTAGTACAGGTTGGTTGGTGGGTCATTAGTTATCGCGTCACTTATTTATCACGTTATTTGCTTGAGTTTTTCTTTCTTAATCCGACTCGCTTTTCATTAATGTCCATCGCCGGGGCGAACGCCGTTCTTATTAATTTTCCTAATGAAACGGCCCTGCGTCTAATTAGGCGCGGACTCGGTTCATTCGGCCTTCAAAACTGCCTTTACTGAAAAATTCTAATTTCAACTTTAAACTGGCGTGTAATAAAAACTTACTCTATTACCCTGAAGCATATTTAATATGTGATGTTCATAAATGGAGCTGCTTTGGCAGTTAACTCACTCTTCCTTATGATGTAAATATTAGACTATAGATGGTGAAAACCTCGCCATGGCTGGGTGGTCCTGGCGAGTTAGTTTGACCGCGAAAACAGTTGGCTTATGAGTCTAACTATATTTTGTTAACAGTGTTTCCACCCAAATCATGGTTTCGAATCGCTCTACTGACCAGTGCATTTTCTAATTCGAAATGAAGCAACAAAGTTCGAAACCATATGATTAGTATTATTTTTAAGTATTAATATAAATAGTATTTTTTTCTAAGTAAAATACTTTGATATAAAAAGTTTTCTTGTAAGAATAGTGCTTGTCAAGATTACCCTTTTGATTCTGTAAGTCATGCATTGATTATTAAATAATATTTTGTAACATTAGTACCTACTTGTTTGATTCCAAAACCGCGCTACTTACTATTATGTTCCATTTTGACAATATTGTGGTCAAATCAAATCCGCGTAAGTGTCGTAGCGATAAAATTAATCACTTTAACGGATAATCTACATAAACAATACATAGAACCCATCAATTATTACTTTCCATGTAAAAATGAGTCCAATTGCCCTTAAAATAAGAAAATTTTAACGTTCCTTTGTAAAAAATAGTCTAATGCAGAACCACGCCTTCTACCTATGGTAGATTCGCGGATTTGCACTATCCCCGACGGAATATAGTATTAGGTATAGAATAGCCATTACAATATTATTATTACCCCTAGCAAATTGTATCCATAAGATAAAGCGTATATGAAAAACGATTATTTAACAATTCTATGTAATATTGTTTATATAATTTCTATGCTAAAACGACAAAAATAATATTTCATTAAAATTTATAACATACCACGCCACTATAATAAAAAAATACACATTTTAATTTTTTAAACAGCCAAAAGGCAAATCTCTCTGTAACCTGTGTTAAAAACGTGTTACGTCACCCCACTGTGTGTGGGATAAGGGCAGGTGGGAGGTAGGGATTCTATACTGCACTAGGTCTACATTCTCGAACTTAATATCATTTTATAGCATGAGGGCCCTGGATCGCTTGACGACTGAACTCTACTCGTCTACTGATCCAGAAGTCCCAATATTCTCAACGAACCTTTCAAACAAAAAATAACACGGTCCATTGACAAAAAGCCATCATCCAAACTCACAACAAACAAACGTGAGATTTTTAGTTGAACGTTCGAAACTCCAACAGTGTGTACGTTGTTTGTAAACTTGGTCCTATGCATGCATGAAAAAGTAAAGGCGTTTGTAGGAGAAAATATGTGATTTGTCGACAGTTTAGTTAACACAGGGACTGTGTGATGTATGTTTACTTGAAAATGGGACGTGTCCTGTCGCGATACCATTTCTATTTACTTATGTATGTCAAAACTGTTGATGCGAGTAGCTTGCAACATTTATATCGACTAGCCCTGAATTATCTATGCATAAAGTTGTAAAGCTACTCTGAGGACAGGTTTGTCTTTTGTAACTGTCATAAAACAACATGAAGTAATAGCCTATTGTTGCGTTTCGTATGGTGACTGAAATATCCCCTAGTCCAAATTCGCCTCTCTCCTTCCAATCCATTAATTATCCTTTTCCTTTAAAGTCGGCACGCGTCCATGATTCTTGTAGTATTGTGTGCGTTAATGGGATAAAATCCTTCTCTACTAATAAGAGGGATATATAGATAGTCCCTCACGCTGCTACGCTGGCCATTAGCGCATTTGGGCATTAGCGCGTTGGTAAACTTCACGTATCTTCGAAACTCTTAGTAATCATTTTCATGAATGCAGGTTTCCTCACGATGTTTTCCTTCACCGTTAAGAATGGTTTAGTAAAGAAACACATAGAACACTCTTATTTAGAGTTATCTTTAAAAATATCGTAGATTTGTGTTGTAGTCCATCGTTAAATAAATAAACGGAACTCCGTTTCAATACTGCAACCGCTCAAATGGAATATACAATACTATCGGCCACATAATGTAGTTTTGTTAGCAGGTATAGCGCGGGTACGTGTACAATATTGTGTTTGTATTTTTGATATTCGATTTGCCTGAATTGTAAGTAAACACGGGTATGTTTGATTTTCACGTTGGCACAGAAAACATTGGACTAAAACGAGACGAAAAATTTGCGATCGTTTGTCTCCGGGAATGATATTTGTTTTACAACTTCACGCATCGAAGCGCTTAACTATTCTACTAGGTACGATAGAATGAAGTATGATTTTAAAGTGTGGTGTATGTAAAGGTTTTGATTATATTAAAAGGGTTGATAAGCTTGTTCACCAGTCGACCAGCCGACACACGACTCCTCGTAAACTACTATACAGGGTTATTTTTAAAACACCAGCAACCTCGCAGGACCAGATAGCTGACCCCATACGGAACAACTTTTGTTCTACGAGTTTGTATATAACTCAATATATTTAAAAAAAAATGATTTTACAAGTTTTTGTTGTGTCGTATTTTCCTTCGTAGCGTTCGGCGTGCGAGCGCGACTCAAAGGCGCCGCTCAGCTGGGTCGGGCGATGACCTTCAACGCTAGCCCAGTTCCCCACGCTTCGCGTGTTTGCTTACGTAATCTGCGATGCGTGTAGGTAAAATTCAAGACGGAAATTAAATTCATAATTATTTTTGTATGAAAATAAAATCTAACAAATTATCAAAAGTCGTAGAACAAAAGTAGTAGCTTATAACCTTAGGTATCTACCCCTGCGAGGTTGCTGGTGTTTTAAAAATAACCCTGTATAAGACTGCCCTGACTATGCAGTTACTTCAGGACAAAAATTCAATTTTAATTATCATTATGTTTAGTTTTCATTAGGATAACGAGTGATAAATTAATCATAGTGCAAAATAAAAACACAATATCAATTAAAGTGTGTAAAACAAATCCTTTTTCTTGCGCTATAAAAAACTAATATAGATGAAGCCATATTAAGATAATCAATTGGTAGCTATGTATTATCCTAGATAGCGCAGGTGGCATCCTAACCGCCATTCTGGGGATCGCATATTAATCCACCATGCAAATATTGAATTCAAATTTAAATAGTGTCATTTGAAGATTTTAAGTTACAACAAATTAGCGAGTCAATAAAAAAAAGAACTGCAAGCCCATAAGAGACTAACGTTTAGCAGTAAATAAAACAGTAGGAACAAAAGCAATATATTGTTCGAGTGGACAAATGTACAAATTCGTCGACCCGCTACGTACGGCCATGACAGCATAATATATCACATTGCCGACACTTCGTTTTGTTGCGATTTTTATGGCCTTTACACTGCGCTCCAAAACCCATAGATAATAGAGTGGCGCGGCGTCATACAAGCCAAAGTACGTCACACTGACGTCACAGGTGCATACATGACCTGGCAATATCTAGGCTTCTATGTATAGCCTACGTAATATTTTTTTTATACGTGACTTTCAATATGTATTACAAATTCAATGTGTACTATACATTTTGCTACATGTTAAACAAACTCGAACAAAGACAAATAGGTGGAACTAAAGGTAGATAAAACTTTTTCGACTCGTACAAAATCCCTTACTTTATCTGTTCCGTATATGTATGTAAGCAGCAGAACAATCTGGTGTCTGGCCTATAAAACAAAAATAGATTTGTTCGGAATAGATTCTCTCTTCGGAAAATATATTGCACCGTGAATTTAGTTGATGCTAGTTTTATATTTAAATATGTTAAAGGGATACAATATGCAGGTGTTTAAAGAAGGTGAATTTGGTTAAAAATAGAATTGCAGACAATACTCCGGGTAGGTTACGCCTATAAAAATCTTACTATAACCTTTTTTAAATTAAAAACATTTATAATATATCCCAAAATAATATGACAGAACCTTCTAGGATAAAATGAACAAACTTTTAAGAAAATAACATTTATCATTTATTTTATTTACTGATGTTAAGTACAGTGCTCTCCAAATATAACGTCAAGAGACATTGTGTCCCTCGGTCGGGAGAATTATGCTGGCCTGCAATTACTAGATATACACACATAATAAACAAATACGAAAATTGCCGAAGTGAATAATTTATATCTTTAAAACAGTGCTACGTATAGATGTAGGTTTGCAAGTGGACAGGCTTGATTCATCTGAAACTAATATCCGGTTTGTTAATTGCAACGCCATTTATATAAGGAGGTCAATTACATTAACACCAACGTCTGGCTCTAGATTACTTTGCCCAGCGGGACAGTATGGACCTTGCTATATACAGGGTTAATTTTAAAACACCAGCAACCTCGCAGGACCAGATAGCTGACCCCATACGGAACAACTTTTGTTCTACGAGTTTGTATATAACTCAATATATTTAAAAAAAAATGTTTTTACAAGTTTTTGTTGTGTCGTATTTTTTTTCGTAGCGTTCGGCGTGCGCACGCGACTCAAAGAAGCCGCTCAGCTGGCTCGGGCGATGACCTTCAACGCTAGCCCCGTTCCCCACGCTTCGCGTGTTTGCTTACGTAATCTGTGATGCGTGTAGGTAACATTTAAGACGGAAATTAAATGAATACTTATTTTTGTATGAAAATAAAATCTAACAAATTATCAAAAGTCGTAGAACAAAAGTAGTAGCTTATAACCTTAGGTATCTACCCCTGCGAGGTTGCTGGTGTTTTAAAAATAACCCTGTATAGCCGATATCTGTTGTAGAAAAAAGTTCTCTAATAAAAAATTAATTAGCGACATAGTCTAATCCTAGGCTGAGACGACATACAAGATTACACATCTATCCCTAGCATTAGAGAGGTGTAAAAAAAAGGAAAGTTAGCGCCAATCATGGACAACGGCATTAAATTGAAATTCTTACATACTCACGCCTGTTTCCCATAGGGGTAGACAGAGACAACGGACTTCCACCTGCTACGATTCTTATACACCTCTTTGGCTTCCTTCATTCTCATTAAAGCCTTTCAGCATGCACGTCGGTTTAGGATACTTCTGACCTGGCCTTTCTCGAGAATATCTCCAACTTAATCTAAGAAAGTTCGCCGAGGCCTTCCCCTCCGATGATTGTCCAATTGGAATGTTTTTTCTATCAGATTACTATTATCTACTGTCTACTACTACTCTACTACTACTGGAAGTATTGTTAAATACTGACTTACGTTTTGGGGTGATGAACACAGTCCAGTACCATTCTGTATTGACAGGTGTGGTGCTTAGCAGGCGAAAAACAAAATCGCAATAAATTTCTTGCTTTCAAATTGTACAAAGTGGCCTTATAAATGACAGGTTCTGTTGAATTTTTGAATAATTGTCTCGGTGGGGCGATAAATTTACTTCTTTCAAATTGGGGCTTAGGTGAGTGGCGCTTATACCGGCGGCTGTCACAAAACGTAATATTCCGTAAATAGTTATAGCTCCTGAATCGCCAAATATACGAGCTCTAAGCGTTAAGTTTAGAATTTGCTTTAACCAAATACGAAATGCTTTAAATTTTATATTTAAACTCAAAGCTTAACTCTGTTTATAAATTCCTGTTGCATTTTTTAATCAGAGGGCAGGTATAAAGCGGCTTAGTCCCGGTTAATCTGCGATTTGATGCACGGAAAGATAAATTTTAAAATTGGAATGGATACATGAAATAAATCAATTCATGAAAAGATGAAATCGATAAAAGTGCCTAATATAGTGTTTGAATAATTTTATTTTGTAATTATATGTGCTAGAGTCGTAGTAGGATCAGTTATCTACAGTACTAATGAGTTAGCTTGTTACCCCGGGGTAGAGAATATTTACGCATAAGAAGTATGTTAAATGAATCAAGAACTCCTTAAGTTTGGATGAATCAAACCAGATGAATTAGTTATCTTGGTTTGACTATCAAAATCAAAATCTTTATTAATCATGTAGGCTAAGAAAGCGCTTATGACAGGTCAAGTACAGAAAATTTGTCATTAAAAAGACTAACTTAGAATTAAGGGAACTTTGGACTAACCGCCGCGCTAAAGGCTGGCAGGAAAAGGCACACCAACAAGCATGGGAAAAGGGAGGGCAACCTTAGGTGAAGGGATTCACGGACTAGGATATGGAAATCGGGATAGGGCAAGACGGAGTAGGGTAAGTTTACAAAAAATCTGTAAGGGTTTAAAAGGTAAGGAGATGTGTCGTGGACCTTACTGGCAGGAATATCCCTAGCCTAGCTAACCTACCAACCTTTCTCTAGCTGCCTACTGATGACGACCCGAAGAAGAAAGGCAGAAAGAAACTCCGGGCTTATTTTTTTCGCCATCAATTATATATTGCATACTTTTCCTTTTTTCTTTTAAATATGTATTTTTTTTAGCATCATTTTAAAAAAAAGTCGTCATATGGACTTGTCCATTTACAATACTAAATTTACAAATATATAACTGCATCATAAGTAACAATCGTGATAATTTCTAAAAGATTCATACAGCAAATACATATTGTTACTATGTAGTAGGACTACGTGATCCTGTGGTTTAGTAGTCCAGGTGGTTCGACTTTATAATCGAATCAATCGGAAAAAAGTACACGCAGATCGATCGATCGAACTACCCGATCGAACCACGTGGCCATAGCCAATAATACTTAGCTAAATTGAGTTATGTACACAAATTTAGAATAAAAATAATTCTAGTTTCGAATTCATACAAAGTTTACGTGAGGTAGAAAATAACTTTAATACGATTTTAGATTCCGCGGCATTATTTTATTCTTATCATAATATCCTAGTGATTCCTATTGTTATTACTGTTCCTATCATACTTCACACTATTCCACTTAATATTCTTTATGATTGAATATGTTAGACGGTTATAAATGAAAATTGGTATACATTAACTGGCTTAGGACATATTTTTAATTCCGGAAAAAAGACTTTGCCGCTGGTGGAGCCACGATAAAAAATTATTCTATTTATTATTATCTCCAGCAAAAGGTACACCAAAGTGTTCCTTACCAATGTTTAGCTAAATACAGAGGTGGAAGTGCAGACAGACGAGGAGTTATCGGGTTAATACCTCGCTCTATGCTAAGCAAGGATGTGAAACGTCGGGCTGTCTGTTCGTTTGGTATCTAGACAGCTGTCTTGCCCGTTTGAAAGGCTTTGCTATTGTATAAATTTAGTTGTGACACACTACTGAATTCTGTATTAAAGCATACAATAATTACGTGCAGCGAGATACAGCTAATTAAAACTTTGTGTTATTTTTATTAAACATGCTTAATGAGATTTCTGTTTACTTTGATGTATACAAAAGTGACAACAGCGTTATGCATTTGGTTTTATTAGATTTTAATTAAAACCGGTGTTAATTTCTACACAAAACTATGAAATTCAAATCAAATGGAAATGTTTACTGAATCCATAAAATGTTACACATATATGTTGCTCAAACATGTTATCTACGGAAATCTTGTGCAAAACTCATACTTTTTACATAGATCCACCGGTTTTTTGTCTCTCAGTCCGTCATTGGAGTTTTATTCATAAAATTTTATTTGAAGTAGTTAAGCGAAACAGTCTTATTGTAAGGCTAGACCGTATGTCGGATTACTTATACAGGCACATATTCAAATCTGGTTGTTATAAGATTACGTGACGTTTAACATTTGGCACGGGTGGTAGATAAAAACTCGGTTTCAAAGTAGAGAGTAGTGCTTTTATTTTAGAGCACGTACCAGAAAGTGATTACATAAAAAGTGGTGAATTTTAAACTGCACATCTGAAATTCGTGTATGAATACAATACATAATGAATATAAAAAGTTTTTACATATTGTTTTGTTATAATCGATTTACATTGGCTGGGGGTTTTATTCGAAATTAAAATTGGGTAATACTAAATGATAGTGCTTGCAGAATTTTATTGAGGATAATTCTCTAATTATTGTATTAAAGATTATAAATGTTTACTTTGTCGTAAGTTCAATATACAGGGCAAACTACGTGAATCTGAAAAGTGAATCTGAGGAATAATAATCACCTTGCCAGCTAATAAAAAATTCTTCTTCCAGAATTCGTTAAAATTAAACGCGTTAGAAATGCGTACCTAGAAGTAATATTTGAGTAAGGTATGTACGTTACATTACACCGATTACAGCACGGGTCATTTAGATATGCGAAGTGCTAGTCCGTGTTTGCAATTTATACCGTAATTAACGCTTGCACTGCCTCGGATATGACTGACGTATCCGCTTTAACATTACGCCGCGTGCTGGCGTCTAACTTTGGAATCGATTTTGAGATTTGGATTTGTGGTGAATTTATGAAAATATAAATCAGTATCTTGAATACATACGTGTACATAACCTATGGCTATACTTACAATATATGGTGATTTAGAATTCGTTTAAAAAACTTTGTTCCTATGCATATTATCTGTATGTTACAATAAACTAAATGCGTTTTACCAAGATTGTTGCATATCCATCTGTCTATATGTCAGGACTAATCACTGAGATGGCTGATCCGATTTTGATAGGAACTTCATTGGGGGATTCAGAATTTTCCAAGAGTTATTCAGGGGTAGTCTTTTACTCCTAAATATTTTGCGCTTCTGCAGTAGCGGCAACTTGAACGCTTGTACGTGGCTGTAACTGCGAGGCACTGTTATGTAAGTAATGTATTTTTATAATTTTTAGGGTTCCGTACCCAAATGGCAAAAACTGTACATTTATGATTTCGTTATGACCGTCTGTCTGTCCATATGTTACAGCCATTTTACTCGGTTATTAGCAGTGGTATATTATGAAACGTTATACTAAGGTTTTTGCTGGTGGGAGGATACTTGTATCCGACCGGATAGCGACCCTGGTGCTAAAACCTGCCATAGTGGCCTACCTTGTGTGGGTCGCGTTCCAGGGTCAGCCAGTGTATATTCGGTTCTTCCCAGGGGACTCCCCCTGATCCTAAACCTTTTCCCATCCCTTTTTTCCTTCCCCTCCCCCTTGGCCCTTTGGCAGGCCGGATTGATCTTGCCGACATACGATGGACACATTGTTTATCGTTGGTCGACACTATTCTTGGATTGCGCTATCAGGTGTAGCGTAGTCACTTTGCCGAGCCAGGATAAAAAAAAAACATATACAAGAAAAATAATTTTAGGAACGGCTCTTAAAACATGTAATTGCGAAAAATGAGGTATGTCCAAGGAATATTGGTTTTACGGACACCAAGGCTAGGCTATATAGTTTTTGAGATATGGGATATTTTCAGATACACTACGGAAGCCTTTAGTGGGCATGGTCGTCGACACGCACTTGGCCAATTTTCAGTAATTGTTTTTAGGTGAGTTGTGGCAGTAATTTTTTTAAAGTGATAGAGCCACGCTGTAGACAGTTTTCTCTAGAGTAAGTATAAATAGGCCGGCTTGAACGGGTTGTTACAACTGTCTCACAGGAAAGCGACGTGCCATGACACAGCTTGTTACGTTTCTACTAAGTAATGCGCGAATTTCGTTTTAGAAATGTGACTTCAAAATGCTTATCAAAGTTACTGGCACGTTAAAGTACGAGTATTGTAAAATATTTATCTGTTAGTTGCGGCTCGCGTTCCGAGTTAGCAGTTCATCGTACTGACACAATTCTTACAATTTTCTTCGAGATTGCGTTTGTGCAAACCCCACGTTCTTCCATATTATATCATTACCGATTTTGGCATATTTCCAGAGGCGAATGTAGTCGGTGGAAGTTCGCAGCCACTGATCAACGTTTAAAACTTCCTACTATATCTGAGTTTCTTTTATGCGGTACGAATACTTCATATGTATTTGAGTTTGATAATTGTTTGTGTTGTACGTTGTACATTTATCATCCGAAATGTTTAAGTAGAAAGTAAGCGTGGTAGTGACTATGACGCTATAATCATAAACGTTGTTGGTTTGGACTAGTATGTGGAAGTTAGAATTGTTTTATTATTAGTCGCAAACAAACCAGACTTGCGAACTTGTATTTTAAAATATTCGTGATACCATAATAACTATGAACCTCAACACCTATGTGCTCTTTGTATTTATCGTTACTTTGAGAGTTTAGAAATGTGGTTCCGGTTAAATAATTGTTTAGTTAATGTTGTATGTTTTGCAAAGCTTGGCTTAAATCTAGAATATCTGATGAAATTCTCACTTCAGTGCCTCTAAATGTTCTCAAAGATCGAAGTTTAAGACTGCTGTGAATTTAATATGAGTGGATACAAGTAGCGCTTGTGCTGCGCAAGTCACTTCTTCTTGTCATTGACAGTAAGAAAAATATTTATTCGGAGACCTTTTTGAGACACATTGATACAAAAAATATGAAATAAAACACTACAAAGAACAGCAACATTATATTGTTAAAAAGGTATCTCGTGAGGCCGCCGAAAAGGTTCTAGTTCTACACTTTGAACAAGGTATCGTGTGACGCAGTCTCGTAAGTGGCTATGTATTGTTATGTTCTTACATATGTTGTACAAAAAACTCCATATACATCAGAATTAATAAGGAAGGTAGACTCAATCCCTATCACATCATGGAACGGAAATAAGCTTGGCGATCAGGAGGTGTATTCATTGCACTTCCGCCTACCCCTTCAAGAATAATGATACGATCTTTTAATATTATGTTATGTTTTACTTTACATAAGGAAAACTCACCCAGCGTAGTAAAAATTCAATTTTATTTCAAAGGAAATGTTATAAAGTGAAATTAATGGCGTGCAAGAGAACTTAGGTCAGGTTCTTGACAGCTTACATACTGCGCTATGACTACATGCGGCGGAGAGTGCAGCGAGAGCGTCCTAAATTATAGCCTCTGTTAAAATAGTTATATTATTCTGATATAAATTAAATTTTATAGTACTACGATTTAAATTATACGCTTCTGTAATCTACGTTATCTTGGGAGCAAGAAGTGCGTTGGTGATATCCAATATGGAGTGGTTCTAACATTAGATTATGTTTTTCCTTTTTTTGAGTGCTCGATGTGGCGCGATGACATTGTTTGCATATTCGTAATTAATCGTAAAAAGAGCTTGCCGAAGCATATAACTTTTATTGTAGTCATTACTATATATGAGTCACAAACAAAGCCTCTATGGTCTATCACTGCCGCGATTAATCGATCGTCCTAGATCTACCGATAAATGTTTCTTTCAGACAGCTTCTCGCATATGTGGTGCCTACCACCTTGGCCTATAATTGGGTGTTCAATGCATTATCTGACAGATAAAATTTACTCTGATATTGAAGTCCGCCCTAAGCGCCTGCTTCATCGCCTCTGAATAAATGTTATCGGCTGCAACGTTATCTGATTGTAGTTGTTATAAACCTATTATATACTAAAATTATACATACTAATATTTAAAATAAATAATAAAATTTGCGATCTAATCGCACAGGGTAATCTCTTACAACCGTTGGATTTCCACGTTATACAAAACTGACAATAAATTATTCAAGGCGAAATGAACGCTGAATATGTAAATGTAGCTAAATGTTTCAACTATATTCTCTTTGCATTTCTATTGAGCTCTACATTTTGAACTCCAAGCATTGGGTGTCGCAGCAAAAGTATTGCACATTTTGTCAAATACAAAAAAAAGGTAAGTATGAGTCAGACTCGGGCGCCGAAGGTTATGGACCTTACTTTTTATTACTTGATATTTACGATAATAACACATATTTTGTGAAATTTTCAGCCAGCTAACCTATATATAGGACACACCAACATACAGACGGACAGATATATAGACAGTGAAGGCTAATATTAAGGATCCCTTGGCACTCGTTGGGTACAGAACTCTAAAAATACGTGTGTATACAGAAAATATGTACGGATAACGTATATGTGGCAAGAAATACTGAAATGTATTTTGCTGGTAGAGCTAAGTCGCGTTGCTTATATGGTTATTAGAATCAGCGGGGAGCTTAGAGGTTACAGCCTCAGTCTAGCTCTTCACTCGCGTAATATGAGTGTTTCGTGCCAAAGGTTTATTATTCAACGCGTGAGGCACGAAGCAAAGAATGTAAAAAAAAACTAACAATAACTATTTATGCTTGACTTTGTTTATGCCGTAGATAGATTGCCTTATTAGTATCTAATGCTCTACGCGACCTGTAGGTTAGTGAAGGAGCATGAGCATAAAACATCGATCTTTTCTTTCATTTGCATATGTAAAAGGCAAATTCCTGATTGACTCGTCATAGTTCACTAGGTGGGACCTCTTATGCGAGTGGCTGTCCGAGTTGGTACTGTTTGTCTATTTCAGCGCCAAGCAGCTGTGTAATAGTGTAATTAGTACTGTTGTGATTTGATTTGAAGGTCATTGAAACCAGTGTAGTAAACCAACCATTTTAGAGTGGTAGAGCCACGCTGTAGACAGTATTGTCTACAGCATGAATGGGCTGGCTCGACCGGGTCGTTACCACTGTCTCACAGAAAACCGACGTAAAGTAGCGGGTCGCTGCTGCGTTTCGTACGGTGAGTGAGATATCCGGAAGCCCAAATCCCCCCCCTTCCCAATCCCTAATTATCCCTTTCCTTTAAGGTCGGCAACGCACCCATTATTCTTCTGGTGGTGGGCGTACATGGGCGGTGGAGATCACTTACCGTCAGTTGACCCACTTGCTCGTTTGCCGGCCTATGCTATAAGAAAAAAAAAATACTGGGCGTTATGGTTATGGGACTTAACATCTTATGTCTCGGGGTGACGACCGCAGTCCAGTGCCATGCTGTGCTTTGTTATACAATGTGCTTTGTGTTTGCGTCTGTTTATAGGCAGGTGTTGCGCTTACCATGAGATGAGCGACCTGCTCATTTCGTCATTCAGGCTCAAAAAAACAGGAAACCGAGACTTGGTATTTTTAGTGGGTATTCATTTTATATTGGAGACAACCTTTTAGATGGGATTCATTAAAGTTTAACACGGGAAGGGAGTAGAAAAGTTTATATGTATCGTATCGAGTTTGTATGTCTTTCAAATTAATTTTCAATTGCTTTCCAATAAAACTGATATTACTTATATTCATGTTGAATATAATATTATGTACAAAATGTATTATGACATAAACGTAACGCGAATAAACATTTTTCGTGCCGCAACATTTCCTCTCAAAAAACGCCTGTCGCATCAAATATTTAAGCAGTTACGAAGAAAAAGACGATGTATACACGCCATTAAGCCCTTTGAAGCACGGTCGCATTTGTAACAAATATTATGTGCGCAAAATTTGATTACAGTAAAATTATGTTCACAACCGGGAGGTTAGGTGTTGGAGAGTCGATACCTACTGCGATATAATATACTATACTATACTAGTCGCAGGTTCGAAACCAGCCCCAAGAGCATACACCTCTGACTTTTCTAAGTTACGTGTATATGCATTGTTAATTATTGCTTACTTTAACGGTGAAGGAAACATCGTGAGGAAACCTGCATACCTGAGAAATCGATAACATTTTTCGAAGGTATGTGAAGTCTCACTCTACTGAATGACAGGGTTTAGGACTAAGGCCTAAACCCTCTCATTCAGTAGAGGAGGTCCGTGCCCAGCAGTGGGACATGTATAATACAGGGCTAGTAAAAAAAAAAATACTATACTATACTATACGTAATAAAGAAAGGTGTGGGCATATTTAAGGGTTAAATACTCGTTAAGTGAGTACTTATGTACCAGATATTTTCAAAATCGAGACACCTATAAATTCACGTTAATTTTAATCACTCGTTTATTAAGATCGATAGGTTCGATCAATAAATTATGATGGATACTCAGTTTTATAAATGTGAATTAAGTGTACGTAATTAATTAATACAGACATACGCACGTAACTTGTAAGTCAAACATAAATTTATGTTACAAATTAACACAAAAAGATCCTATGTCCTGCAAAACTTCATTCATTTATGAACTTGGTTTACAGCCGACGAGCCTCTTGTAAGCTATTATCAGCTGCACCCAAAACTTAATTTAATAATACTCACACTGGCTGTTCCTGCAACGCGATCCACAAAAGGCGAGTGGATCACTATGGCAGGTTTTAACACTATGTGTACGGTGGTGGCTATCCGGGCGGATATGAATATCCTACCACCAGCAAAGGAGTGAAATATTTACATCATATACTATACGTTGCTTAAATTTACAAACATTAGTGCACCACCGACATCTTAGGCTCAAAACTTGGTTCCCGTTGCGGGTTGTGGGGGGTCAGGCGGTGGGTCGCTCCATATAATACCGCATCTACCATCAAATCATGATGGAAAGGCGAACTCTGGCATAAAGCTGGGACAAAACATGTACAAAGAAAAAGAGGTACACAGAATAAAAAAACATATCAATACGTGAAAGTATAGTCGATTATAGCCCACAGTAGGCCGCGGAAGCCGCAGGCAACACAATCAGGCACTAATATTATACACCCGAAGTGTATTCATAAAACGAAATGATTTCAAACATGTGTTACGAAAGCGGCAGTGTAACAATGTTCATAAAAATATTCCCAAACACAGCTGAAACAATACGTATAGAAATGTGGAAAAATTACAGCGATAAATCCAGTTAACATGGTTCATAAAAGCAAAGGACTGGACTTGGGGAAATAAGCTGGTGATATTTTCGGTCTCCGAGCCAGTTTGTTTTTGGTATCTTTAGTAGATACAAACGAAAACGCTTTGGTGTGTAAAAAGTGAGGTTATCATATATGTGTATAAACCTTTATATTTAAGGACCCACCCATTTTGAAGAGAATAAAGACGGCATAAAATACATCGCTGTAAACCATGTTATGGGTCAATTTCATGTTGATATTGCGCTCATTTCTCGGCTTTTATTCATCGTGAATCTACATACTCTTTATATTATGTACTAAGTTATTGGAAGATAAATAACTTTGCTCATAAACCGTCACTATATGAAACTTATCAATCTAGATTTCCGTCTCGACCGCATTGTTAACACTGCTTTACTGAAAATGGAAATGAAGTAGAACTTAGCTGTGCCATTTCGTACGAGCGTCTGGAGACCCAAGTACTACGTCGCCTTCCCAATCTTTTAATATCTCTTTTCTTTAGAAGTTCGTAGTGTGTTCATGATTCATGAGTATTGCTTCTTCACCAATGACATAAGTGGGCCGCGCTTTTGGCACTACACTAAAGGTTATAATTTTTTAGACAATGCCAACGGTAATCGGTAGCTTCTATCTAAACAACGGTAGTATGATTATGATATGATTTATAATATAGGCAGTAGAAGTGCGATAACAGTACGGTACCGATCAACTGCTGTAACGCTGCAGCTATTGTTTCTTTTTTTATCATCTATGGAAATGAACCTTTGGGTTGCCACATAGGTATGACTTTTATGGTGCAGGACCCTTATTTATTTAGAATTTTATAAGAGATAATATTTGCGACTATACCTGCTGATCTGTTGTTTCATTAGGTAAAACTAATTTTCGAATCGAACTCAGTTTTAAGAGTGTTCCTATGCTGTCATGTAACCAAAATCACGTTAATTTGATTTGATATATATTTACTTAAAAACAAATGCACCAATAGTCACATACATAGTTTTGACCCCACACTAGGATAAACTACGAGAAATTTACGATACTATAACACCCAGACCATAGTAGATAATAATTATTGAGTCGATTAAAAATAATAATAATATCAGACCTGTATTCAAAACTATCCACTTTATACAATGTGGAAAATACATTATTAGTACATAGTATAACAGTGGCTGTGTTGTTGAATGGTCACATTAGAGCACATAAAGTAAGGTGACGACTCCCCAGCGTGTCGTGGGAATGTCGAGTCTGTATTTTCGAACCTTATCACCGCCGCCTTATTGGAAACTGAAAAAACCTATCAATTTCTATTTTTACTGTTATTTCGCTCTTAGAGGAGCATCGAGTGAGATTGCACTTTCAAATAATATATTATTTCTTCAAAGCCTTGGACAACGCTGTATTGTTACTGGATAAAATAATGTGAACATTAAATTGAGGATTGACAAGTGGTTTGCAGTGTGGATTGGTAGAATCGGCCCATTCTGACAGTGTAGAGTGTATACAGTTCTGGTTTTGAGGGTTTACGGCTTAATTCGACCACTAAGATATTTATGTTTCATTTTAATTGTGCATAAATGCTGACTTCCGTTGTAGTCTCAAGTGTCGGACGCTGGCTTTAGTGGCACTCTCATCTGTTAACATTCCATCTAAATTTTATCTAGTCAATTAGTAACGCAGTCGAATGGTCTCCCATAATTCATATAGTGCATAGTACTAACGTCACTGACACTTGTAACGTGGCCATAGTAAGTCTGCCTAATGCAACAGATAAACGACCCGTGATAATACGAGACGAACATCGGACGTAATCTACTCGTGTACGGACGAATCTAATAATATCGATCTTTTGACGAGTTACTATGAATAAACTTTGTACGGCGACGTCGTGTACACGAGTCCGTGGCGCGGCTATAACGCAATTTTTTTTTATAGCATAGGCCGGCAAACGAGCGAGTGGGTCACCTGATGGTAAGTGATCTCCACCGCCCATGTACGCCCACCACCAGGAGAATCATGGGCGCGTTGCCGACCTTAAAGCAATGGGATAATTAGGGATTAGGAAGGGGAAGGGATTTGAACTTCCGGTTATCTCACTCACCTTAGCCGCTACTTTATGTCGGTTTACTGTGAGACAGTGATAACGATCCGGTCGAGCCGGCCCATTCATGCTGTAGACAAAACTGTCTACAGCGTGGCTCTACGACTCAAAATAGTTTATTTATATTAATTCGATTGTATGGTTGTTGTGTGCAGGCGCGCTGGAGGGCGGCGCGCTGGGCGGCGGCGGCGGCGGCGGCGCGCTCGGCGCGCTGCGTGCGGCCGGCTCGCCGCCCGCGCCCAGCCTCGGCGCCAGCCGGCACAGTCTCATAGGTAAATCGCGCATTTTGTTAACCTAATCTGTAATTAGAAGATGATTATCAAAAGGTAAAAAGTTGAAGTTTAACATTTATTAATGTGTTGTTGCTTTTTTGTTCCGTGTAGGTATTATTACGATAATTCAGAAAATGAAATGCTGGTTGAAGTATATTAAATTAAAAGTTAAGAATTTAAGTCTATGACGAGCGTAGTCCAGTGCCAAGCAGTCTATAGTAATGCAAAGTTGGCTGTAGTGTTGCATCTATTTATGGGCAGACGTTGCGCTTATCATCAGGCGAGCGACCTGCTCGGTTATAAAAATATGAAGCAGTACAAGTTAAAAATCTCGATAAGGTGGTTAAATTAGCCTGTACCTAAATTATTTCGCATAAATAGTTATTTTTGTACGTAATTATTTGAGTCGTTAACTGTGGTGGCACTAACGTGCATACTCTTACTCTGAACTGTGAAACCACACGTTAGCGTCGAGTTTGTGGAACGACTTTAATTTGGCGGCATAGTTTAATTAACAGGATTCCGAGTGGTGTGTCCTGAGGAAATTGATGAGTTGTGTAGTGCGAAGCGAGCGCGGCGTCGCGGCAGGCCTGCGGGTGTGCGGCCCGCGAGTCTGCGGGGGGACGGGCAAGCGAGGTTACTCGTAAATCTACGCTACGTGGGTTACCCTACCGTTTGATTAATTTATTTGTACAGAATCCGTGTTACTCATCTAAAGGCGTTATTTAACTACAATTTGGGTGTTTTTCCCGGGTCACCCAAATGCCTCTTGTTGCTTGGCTGGAGGTGGCATGTTTTATGCAAAAGTCAACAGTAGAAGGAAGTTACATTTATTAAACATTAACGCGGCAGGCTCATTACAAATTGATGTATACCGCGGGGACAATTGAGGTACCTTTGTGTGATTTCCCTTTTCAGCTGCATTTCCCTTTCTACATTGATTTCATTTTCGTAACTATTATGGATTTAGTCACGGAATTTACCTAGATTTTGTGTTGGTTTGGAGTTTATAAAATTGAATTTTTAGTCTTCATGCTCATGTGGCTTTATATTTGAGGATCCTGAATACATATTTATTAAAATTCATACTTATGATGAAAGTTGAGTTAATTCAAATAATTATTTCTTAGTCACTAATGGCATAATTTATTTATTTAATAAATTGTTATTAGTTTGTTATAGTGGTTTGTCCAGTAGAGAACGTAAAAACGGTTCTATCGTCGCAGAACACAAAATGATCAAAACCGACCCGTCTTTGCCAAGCCCACCGCTATGTCAAACATAAAAATGTTAACATATAAATTGGAGATAATTGGCCAACATCCAACTGTAATATTGTTTATTGAAAAATATTAATGTTGTGAATAAAACCATATTTAAAAAAATATCTGTAATAGACGATGAAAGCATAAGTTTCGGCCACAAACAAATTTTATGTTTGATCTTTCTTTACAACAATTGTAAAATCAATTTTTCCTTCAGTTTTATCTTCAACAATACGGGCACGAAATTAACTTCACAATAAATTTTGGATTTAGCATTTATTTTCCGTTTATCACGTAGACAAATAGAGTCAGTGACATTCTCATATTCGAATTCAAACATCGTGCACCTTGCTCAAGGGAAAGCAAACAGAGCAAAATTTGACTTGTTCGTTCGTAAACCATCAAATTTATCTTGGATAAATGATCATAGGGGTACGAGCGATGGCTTGTTGCTGATTTAACTTCACTGTAGATCACGTTGGTATTGTGATTAGCAGGGATTACGGGGTTAGAAGGCTTATCTAACCCTTTGATTTTGAACTCTCAAAATTATATTTATGATGGATTAAGATATCCCTTAGCTGTGTCAGCCTTTGATTACTCAAATCTGATATGACTTGTATTTCTTAGCTCCTTAATAATCTCTCAAGATCAGTTGTAATTAACGTCGTTTCCGTATAAATAAACAAATTGCTAAAGGCTAAAAGTATCAAACTGCGATGGATTTTTGGTCTGACAATACAAATGTTGTTTCATCTCATGTAAGAATTGACTTTGCGACCTTTTTTTTTTTTAAATAACCACAAAAAAGCCACACTATAACAATAGACTCATTTTTATTTGGTTAACTGTGTTGTTTTAGTATTTTTATTCGTACCATGGACGTATTCAAGAATTTGGCGCCTTGGGCATTGTTTTACGAGTTGAGTTGCCGGTCTATTGTCCATGGTAACAGCGATTTTTTTTCTTGGCAATATAACGCCTTTTATGATTCAACGCTGCGAGATAAACCTCCTTGGCGTTTTGGCAGATAAAAATCTCAATAAAACTAATTTCATGTAATTAATATACAATGAAACCTGGATAAGTGGGATTTTGCTGGTGGGAGGATACTTGTATCCGACCGGATAGCGACCACCGTACACTGGTGCTAAAACCTGCCATAGTGGCCCGCTTTGTGTGGGTCGCGTTCCAGGGTCAGCCAGTGTATATCCGGTTCTCCCCAGGGGGCTTGCCCCCTGATCCTAACCCTTTTCCCATCCCTTTTCCTTCCCCTCCCCCTTGGCCCTTTGGCAGGCCGGCATGATTTTGCCGACCAACGATGGACCATTGTTTATCGTTGGTCGACACTATTCTTGGATTGCGCTACACTTACCATCAGGTGTAGCGTAGTCACTTTGCCGAAACAGGATAAAAAAAAAAAAAAAAAAAAATCTGAAGAGACCTACATTTTTTTGTCATTTATAGAGTATTTCATTTACCCAGTTTACCAAATAGGCAGTTTAACATGACAGTTGTCTTATAGAGGGTCTCACCATGAGAGGTGGAAATGTACTATTTATCATATAAAGAAGTCTCAAAATAAACCCGTCATAACTTGTTTACACCTGATGAATTGTCCTATTTATACGGGCTTTTGAGCTACTATCGAAAATTACCGTGTGATCTACTTTTTCCGGGATAAAAGTAGCCTATGTTACTCAGTGATAAAGTAGCTTTCTAACGGCAAAAGAATTTTTGGTTTCGGTCCAGTAGTTTTAAGTTTATTCGTCACATACAAAAATACAAATCTTTCCTCTTTATCATATTAGATGTGTTGCCGGATTTACTACTGTTTATTACGGTAGCTAAATTGTGTCGTAAATATTAGTGACTTAGACAAATACCATAGACGTTAACCGTTTCTCAGCAAATCGTTTGTGGTGATATTTATTTGCATTATTATTGTAATGGCTACTTATTATCACTCGAATTATCAACGTATGTTGTGTCAATTTCTAGTATAGTAAATGAATTTGACCGTAGACATGACTTGACGCGACGTGACGATGAAGTTCCGAGTAAATGATAAGTTTTTATAGACGTTCGTGTTAAAACACCGACTTAGTGAAACATTTTTTCTTATTTATTTATTCCTCATTAACTGCGACATTTATTTACACATACGTTGACACACATGATCCGAGTGGACATGATTTCTCATCTAGATCATATCGTTGCGCACATAACAAAATCCGCATATGGGGCTGATTCGTAGTACAAAAATAGTATCGCCTATTAGATATAAAATGTCGTCGTAAATTGCAGATAATCGGAATTCTGTATGCAAACAGGCAGTGAAATCTCTAAGAGTCGTTAGTCCAAAATAACAATGTTTCATGTCACGTGAAATGTAACTCTTTTGAGGTTGTTCCCATACTCGGTTTACATTTAGAATTATTGTAATAAAAAATATTAAAGCGAAAAAAAGTCACTGAAAAAATTTGTCAGTTGCATTTTCAAATAAATTTTCTTTCCGCCTGTCTAATGGCTCATTTTCATTGGTGGATTGTAGCCTAGTGTGGGTTGCGGGAAATATTTTGTTAACGCATGCTTTAGGGCCCGCATTCGGGAACCGTTTGCTTTAGTCGATAGGGTCCGCATGCGAGGTGATGTAGAGTTTTTGTGTCTGAAGTTTATTGAAAAATATGGATTGTAAAGAAATTTTGCATTGTAGTTTAGGTATATACCTAAACGATAAATGCATGTTTAGCGTAAATTGTTCCCCATTTCAAAGTCAAAATAAAAACCTTTGAGTCACGAGATAGATATTGAGAAACAGGCAAAATTTCACACTACGAGCACAAGTTATAGGCGAAAGTCAGCACTATGTAAAGTGGCAGCGATTGATGAATTTTCATATATAACCATTTTGTATCGCATGCATAGCCAGTTATTATTATTCATATATTACGTTAATGTTGAAACTTATCATTAACGTAATAGTTGCGTTCAATAATCCGATAATTGCAATTTGTTTGCGACGTGAATACGTCAACAAATACCGCAAAATGGATGTTCAGAATTCGTGATAATGGCTGTATAGGTAGGTGAGTACAGTTCGTACGAATATTTTATAAAATGCATCCGTTTGAGATTAACGGGGATTAAAATGGTAAAATTCCTATTGCACTCTATAAAGTGTTGAAACCCAGTGTTGACGTCCACGAGCGTGTGTTTTTGGTCTATAATACAAAATGTTGAAATAATTATGCTCTAAATCGAGAATCAAAATTGGACGTGTGATACATAAGTATTAATTTAAAAATTGGTAATTGCAATACAAGAAACACAGCAATTTCAAATAATTGCTTGAATAAACATAATTTATTAACATATTACCTTTGTCAAGAAATATATCATAGTAGTAATATGTCTACGACGTAGCTTAGGTCAGCTATGTGTCGTGTTTAGTTTTAATCCCTAGAATTGTGAACAATGTTTCATGTTTAATCACGGAGGATTTTCAAACAAAGGCGAACCTATTGTAAGAAATAAGTGTTTCGGTCGTCTTTCCTTGACATTACCAACGTCTCGCTATGATGATGTTTGAATATTATAGACTAGCTTTTCCTCGCGGCTCCGCCTGCGTGATCTGCTTTTTCCGGGATAAAAGTAGCCTATGTTATTCAGTGATAATGTAGCTTTCTAACGGCAAAAGAGTTTTTGAAATCGGTCCAGTAGTTTTTTAGTTTATTCGTTACATACAAAATACAAATTCTTTTTATAATATTAGTGTACAAGTGTAGATGTTCATGCCTATTTGAACATATTTCTAAAAAGGCAGTACCTACTATCAAATCCCGCGTTCGTCTATTTACAGTCCGTCCCAATGATTAAGGAATCTATACTAAGGTTTGTCCTCTATTTAGTATTTGTCCAGTGTATGTTGTAATGAATGTTATGTGACTATTCAAACAATGCAGTCACAATGTAGTTTCTGTGAGTGGTAGAGCCTTGTTGTAGATAGTTTTCTCTTTGTCTTTCGACCAGCAATGGAACGTATATAACACAGGGCTGGTATTACTAATACGATATATCAATGGATGTAATTCGAGAGGTCCAAGTTTAATTGACGAGGGCCATGCGGGCCGCGATGATTTTATTTCATAATATTGGACGAAAAAAGGTTAACAAAGGTCGTTATTCACGTGTCAGCAAAGGTTGGTGCGGTGTAATCAATCTTTTATTTGGTCCGATGTTGGATTTTCTTTGTTTGTTTTTGTATGAATGCTGTATGGCATTATTTTATTACATTTGTTGAGTGTTCATTACCTTAATTGGATTTTGTTTTTTGTCTTTTATTAATAAATCATTATCGCTCACAGTATTTTATAATTATTATTGTTTGGTAAGTTCAATCTTCCGATTAACCCCTTCATTTATTAATTTTTGAGTATTAAAACATACCATTTATTCAAGTTAAATCGAGTTTAGTCTATATAATAATATCAGTCTTCTCTTTTTGAATTACATGGAAGCCCGAGAAATTACTGGGCGTTATGACACTTAACATATTATGTCTCGGGGTAATAAGCGCAGTTTAATGACAGGCAGTAGGTTCTTTGTAATTTTCAAGGTCCTGTGTGGTGCCTCTGATTATGGGCAGGCGCGGCGCTTACCATCAGGCAAACGACCTGCTAGTTTAGTCACTCAAGTTAATAATAAAAATAAACAAATTGTTAGTTCAATGGCGGAATGGATTTACTTCAAACATGGCTAAACCTATGCCGATTAACTGGATTTGAAATAAAAACATCCGTGTTCAAATCGGTCCATTCGATTTGTCGCTATGATGCCACAGACACACCTATTTTTTCCCATCCCTCTTTTTATTGGAGGTTAAAAATCGGAACCTTCAACGACTATATTCACAATATACATACATGTGACTGCGATCCCAGTGGATACCTATGTCACAAGTATTTTATGACGTGATGGAAGCGTCCGTTTGGAGTTTAATAAAAACCTCCGGAGCGGCGTTCCGTCCTGCTATTCGATAAAATATGACGCCCGTTTAATAGGTGTACGGATAATGGACGTAAAAGGTTCATAGCGCCCGCGTATCCTCAATATCCGGGATCTGACACTATTGCGACTCCGCTTTCGACATTGACGCGATCATCACTCGCACTTAAGTCCGTCTAACTTTTGTCGATATGCCACCGAGGCCATGATGTATGATATGCCATTAATATTTCATTGGAAATCAGCGCTTGGCTAACGGCTTGCCGAAATACTGTGAACTATTTGGTGTAACGTAGCATTTAGTGTAAGTTGTTTTTTAGTTCTTCTATTCTTTTTTTTTAATGGCTCGGCAAAGTGACTATGCTACACCTGATGGTAAGTGTAGCGCAATCCAGGAATAGTGTCGACCAACGACAAACAGTATGGCATTCGTTGGTCTGCAAGATCATGCCGGCCTAACTTGTGCTGCACCAATTAAATGTTCTTTTTCTAACTGCCGTACTCAGAGACGTTAATTCTTCTTCCACCTACCCTTATCCCACTGGCAGTGGGATCGGCGCAATTTGCATTTTAACACCTGGTACAGAAAGACTTAGGTTATAGTTTTTACGACCGGTCGCCTGCCTGACGTCATCCCCTCTGGGGAGAAAACGCCCAAATCCGAAACAAATATTTGTGGATCACACAAACATTTATCTCGGTGCGGGATTCGAACCCGTGGCCTCTCGTTTCACACCTACTCGGCCGGAGGCAGCATACGAGGCATTTACCACGGAGTATTTTTAACAGTTATTCTATTACATGTTACACTGCAGTTCTGCCTAGAGTCTGTTTATTTAATACCGCTTGATTTAAAATAAACCCATAGCAAGCTATAATATGATTCATCTTATACATCGTGGTACATGGTCAAAATCCGCCATAGCGGCTCGTTCAAGTGAATCGCGTTCCGGAGGCAGCCTTGGTAGGTATGTCCATTAAATTCCGACATAATTCTGCCAACATGCCGTATGCCTCTCGACAGTAGATATGATATCTAGACTGCACTATAACATCGGTCCAGTCCAGTCCTTTGCCGTGTCTGGATAATTAGTTAGTTAGTTAGATTAGTGGTAGGCAGCGGCTTGGCTGTGCCCCTGGCATTGCCGATGTCCATGAGCGGCGGTGACCGCTTACCATCAGGCGGGTCGCTTGCTCGTCTGCGTATCAAGGTAATAAAAAAAAAAGAAAACACTGTTTTTAAATAATCACATATTATGGGAATCGATAAAACACACCAACCACAGGCCATCACAGCCAACCATAACAGCTTGGTAAGGCTCCATTGCTTCCCAACAGTCACTCTGGTTTTACTTTTATTTATTTTATTTACTTTATTTTCTCACATCGTACAATTTTTACGTATTTTTAACCCCCGATTAAAAGATGGGTGTGGTTGACCCCATTGTTTGTTTGTGAGCGTGTATCTGTCTGTGGCATTGTAGCGCCTAAACGAATGGACCGAATTGTAAGCTGTTTTTTGTTCGAAAGCTGCTTTCCGAGATCGTTCTTATTAGTAGAAAATTTGTGAGTGGTAGAGCCATGCTGTAATGTGTAAACGGTCATGTCTACAGCATGAATGGGCCGGTTCGACCGGATTGATATCACTATTTCACAGAAAACCGACGTGAAGGGGCAGCTTGATGCTGTGTTGTGTTAGGCCCAAATCCCCCAAACCTTATTCCCCCGCTTTAAAGTTAGAATGCACCCATGATGAATTTTAATGTCGTGGGTGTTTATGGGCGGCGGAGATCACCTACCATCAGGTGACCCACCTGCTCGTTTGCCAGCCTCTGCTAAAAAGTAATTTAATATTTCCCAAATTTATTCTAATTGATATCGGTGATGTTTAACGGTTAGTTTATACTTTATAGTAATAAATAAAATATATAAAATGACCTTTTTTCTTCGGCTGCAACCGCAACGTAATTTTATAGCAAACAACAAAATAACGTGGATGGATGTCAAAGTTTACAGAAATTAGTTATTTGTAAACAAATTACAAAATCTAAAACTAAATAATGTCAGCAGTGCACTTCGCTTTACAATTAAGCGAGGGTGGTGCAATTTAATTACATCTTAACGGAGGCTTAAGAGCTATGGTAATCTAACTTTAGGTGGCTGCGCCGATGCACAACCTATTATTGCTTCGCGAAGCTTTTACACTAACACTTGAGTAACTTGTTCGCTTTTACACTAACACTTGTTTAATTGGACGCGGCATTCTCTTGGGATTGGCACTTCCTAATCTACCGCGTCCGTTATATGGGTTCTGAATGAAGTGAAATTATATCAAGTATATTATCAAATATTATAAAAATAAACTTATAAGTTATATGGTAAGTTTCTAAGTCTAGTCTAGTCTAGTCTTCTAAGTTGGTAAGTCTTATCCCTTAACTGGTGACATGAAAAAATTATAACACTATAGAGGACATGGCGTCTCACAGGCTACTACTTTTAAATTCATTTTTGTTGGGAAAATCTACTAGCGTGTTCCAAAATTGTAATGATATTCAACTATCGGTATGTAATGAAAAACTCATCACTATATTAAACCAACTTCGTTTATAAAATATAAAAAAAATGCGTTTTAACACTTAGTGGTATTTTTCAACCTTAATTGGTATGACATCCTTATTCTACGTTTTAATCGACTTTATGCGAGGAAAACGATAAAGTTAACACTTAGGACAATTCTAAGAATTCGCAAAATGCGCGACGCCTGTTAGACTCCATGTCACTAGTTTAAGGTTAAAACTTATATCGATGCGTTGCTGACCTTAAAAGAAAGGGATCATTAAGGGATTGGAAAGGGGAGGAAGATTTGGGCCTCCGAATATCGCACTCACAGTACGAAACGCAGCAGCAAACCCCTTTGCGTCAGTTTACTTTGTGGCGTTGGTAACAATCTAGTCACAATTATATTGAGTCAGTCTCTAAAACGTAATCATTCCGACTCACACAAAAAGTAATATAGTTTTATATTATGTTAATATTTTCAGTTTTAATAATTTTGTAAAATACCTATTCTATGCGTGGAATGAAGTTAACCAAACGTCATCGTACCTATCTATGCAATGTGAAAACAATTCGAAATTGTTTTATAACTAAAAATATTATCTCAAGATGAATTGAGAAGAATGTTAAAAATTCTTTGTTTTTGTACTGGTCGAAGTGAAGATACGAGTATATCGTTCGTCTGATGGTAAACGCCACACCTCCTCATAAACAAAAGTAATACCACGCATAAACTCTAATTACAAAGCAATGCATAGCAGTGGACTGCGCTTGTCAGCCCGAGAAATAAGATGTTAGGTGTCCTAATACTCATTAGTTTCACTGGCTTCGATGTTTTATATCCTGGCTCGGCAAACCTACGCTACACCTGATGGTAAGTGTAGCGCAATCCAGGAATATTGTCGACCAATGACAAACAACAAAAACACTATTATGTTTCAAACTGAAACATAATAGTGCTTACACGCTGTTGTTTGGCGACAGCAATAGACAAGGCGTTGACTAAGCTATATGGACTATCACAATCAAGGGACCTACCACCAAGTTTTCACTGTGTATTTGAGCTCGCTAACCCCGACTCGTCCGGCGTAACAGCCAACTTTACACGCCAAATAGTTTCATTTTTACGCTTTTACACGTTTTTATTACTGATTGGATCCCCGAGAGGTTTCCTTACTAAAATCCCTTGATAACATTATAGGTTTTTCCACTAAAACGGTGGCGACAATGTATTTTTTTGGCGTTCATTTCGTCACGGCCGTATCGACAAGAAATTTGGGTGAGGTTCGTCGCGGTTGAAGGTCAGGGATTAAGGTGTCGGAAAACATGATTGCGTTACAATATAAATTACTTTATAACAAATGAGGGAGTTTCAATACGAGTGCTGTTATTTAGGATTATAACTAAAAGATAGCCAACCTTTTTGTATGTACCTACATAAATATACGTGGCGGCATACAGAGCATAGATATAATAAAAATAATAGGTTCGAATTGTTTATAAATCAAACTAATAACATATTAATTCGAACGTTCTTGAAAAACATTATTTTTATTTTGTTTTGGAACTACTTCGGAAAGACTTACAAGCTTTATTCTACTTGGCGTTATCTCGGCCTAAAAACAGGGTCCTACTTTCCCATCATAATATGACGGTGGATTTGGTACTATATGGTTGTTCCTCGCCATCTGGCCCCTGTAACGGAAACTACTGCTCGCCAATGCCTCGACTGTTAATCAGCAGGTACTACGTATAGGTGAAGTTGGCTTTGAGTCTAAGATGTTAGTGGTCCACTTACACTCTAAAGCTACAAACTTGAAACCTGGCAAGACCACCAAAGTAGTGTAATTTAAATCCTGAATTGTCAACCGGAATCGGAAAGGAACGGGGATAGGACGGCGACAGAGTTTTGGATTTTGCATTTCACTTATCATACGAAACGTAACAGGGGGCTACCACGTCACCCAAGTTTCCTGTAAGCCAGTGGTACTATCCCGGTCAAGCCGGCCTATTCATGCTATAAACAAAATGTCTATAGAATGATTCTACCACTCTACAGCTATGTACCACTCATTTTGCCAAAAATTAATAGCCCCTCCGATAACATCGTTAAACACGGCACACTGGGATTAATTGAGTAGTGCATCGTCTTTGTGGACGTAATAAAATTAATTATTGCTTGAGATTACCTATTGTAACCGGTGCACGGATAACTGTCCTCTTAATAGAGCTGCAGGCAATATAGCTTAGTTCATTAGGTAATATCGGGCCCGTAGATATTCCGGGCCAGTACTTCGCAATCGAAACACTCGCCGCGCATAATTTGTGTGCGTCGATTCCGACCACTGACCGTTTTGTACCCGTCTATTTTATAATTACTGTCGTCTTGAACGGCTGGTTCTATAAATTTGAAAGAGGTAATTAAACAAAAAGAGTCATCAAGAGTATTGTTTTACTTTTCTATAGCGCGCAGTTGGCTTATGTTTTGTTTAAACATTTAATAAGCTAATTATGTATCCCCAAAGTGTAATTAGTGCATCCACGGTTCGCCGAGTTTATTTTCGTCCCATGATATGTTCAATGGGTAGCCTATTGCCATATCGGGCACACATTCCTATCCTAGGCAACTCGTGTGATTGTTACAAAAAAACATAGACAAATTGTGATTCCTCGACTTAGAATTGAACCTAAGCCCTTACCAGTTTCTTAGCTTAAGAAGTTGTCATTAGAACAAAGAGGCGATTGTTAAACACATTATATTAAATAACTCCAACATTAGAGATTCGTCGCAATAATAATAACAGGGTAATTTAAATATTTGCTTCTAATAAAAACTCCCTGAAATTAATTTGTCTACACTAATATTGTAAAAAGGAAAGATTTGTATTTTTGTATGTAATGAATAAACTTAAAAACTACTGGACCGATTTCAAAAATTCTTTTGCAGTTAGAAAGCTACATTATCACTGAGTAACATAGGCTACTTTTCCCGGAAAAAGCAGATCACACGGGAGGAACAGCTAGGAAAAGCTAGTAATATATAAATTAGTTATTTGAAATGTTATACATTTTGATCAAAGGTGTTTGTATCTTGAAATAAATACATACACGTACATACATGAGTACCTCGGTGACGCAGTTGTAATTCGTATGTGGTGGTATCTACATTCCATAAGCCCACATCTTTATTCCTGACGGGGCAGGCACTGGTGCACCTGTTTCGCTGAATATATTACCGTCCCATGTTATGATAGCGTTGCCGTCCTTATCGCCATGCCGGGTACAAATTCCAATCCCAACCAATACATATTACATATACATACAATATGGCCTTCGAATGCAAATTAATATAATATAGTTAAAAGTAAAATTTTCAGTGCGTTAATTCAGCAATATAAATGGGACTTAGAGTTCCCGATGGTTATACAAATGCTAAGGGGCAACCTGATGACCTTGAGTGCTTGTAAATACTTAATGTTAGCGGCACGGCTGCTACCTGCCCGAGATTCCTTATTGTTGGCTAAGCGAGATTACTTTTCTTGTTATTTTTATTACCAAAGTTTCGGGAGCCACTAGTAATAATAGCTTAGCCAAGAGCCATCTTATCAAAAATACAAACTGTAAAAAGGCAAATGTAGCCGCGGTTATACATTTTCATTAAGAGGAACAGGGCAGAACTTCTTAAATGACTTTCATGCTTGTCTCAAGCCGGTGGAGTAATTGTTAAATCGTTTCGACTTTAACTCTCTTGCGTTGTGGCAGGCTGTTCTATTTATTATCCAGCGAAGAATATTAAAGGCAATTTTATTATACGAGTACGCCCGTGAAAGAATAAAGAATTTTCGAAATAACACAGAAAATCCGAGTATAACCTCGTAGATTGCATTTATGAGGATATCCAATTAATATGGAGCACATCAAACGCTTTTCCTGCCTGAGACGCCGAGCGTTTTATTTGAAGTCGTGAACAGGTCACCATTGCTTTTAATATTGCGAAATTGCTTTTTTCGGTAAAAGATGGTTATGTGACGCCGAGGGGATGATGTCGACATTATTACGTGTATGAAAAAAGGCATGAAGTTTGAGAGCTGTTAATTATGAGCGCGTGTTTCGGTGGGTAATGTACCGTGCGGCGAACGTTTCCCGCTAAGATTGCTCTCCAAGGTGTTAACCCTTCAAAACACGTTTAGTATCATTGCGTGGGTCTCCGCGGCTTACAAAGACAATTGTTTGCATTTTTTGCTATTATATAGCACCACGTTTATTACTAAACTATTGAATTTCAAAATTATAACGCATTGTCTACTATAGATTTTTCTGTTACTGTCGTTATCGTATGTATGAAATCCTGGAATCTTTTTTTATAAATGTTAGATTAAAGTTTTTGTTTATTGGTTTTAAGCGGTTGCTTGTCTGTTCTAGAAACTTTAATTCTAGAACCTGAAGTATTGCCTAACAAAGGGAATCCTAGCTTAGACCACCTACATCTACTGATACTATAATTTTAGAAGCGCATATCCATGTACAAAATCAGAGTATAAAATGCCGTCGAGTTCACAAATAGTTTAATACATAAACTATTAAATTGATTTTATTAAATCTTTATTACTTTCAGATTTATGACACCGTGCAATTCCTTATAAAATAACTAGTATGAAAAATGAGCGTTGAGCACAATTGAGTATAAGGGAAAAAGCAAAAAACCATTAGTTTTAATAGGCAATAATAAAAATCGTGGTGTTATAGTAGATGCAGGTGCCGGGACACGCCGCGCCGTAGCGTGCCGTGGGCGGGAGAGCGGCCGGCGACATAGCGAGCACTCCGTATCTACTAATTGAATCTGGGAACTTGCCGGGAACTTTCCGAACTTGCGAGAAATTTGATTAGCTCGTCATCTTTCTTTGAACATCGAGTTTTAATTTTTTAACTTAGGATTACTTACGTATCTTATGATTAATAATGACGTCAACGATTACCGCGGAATAAACACTTTATCTAGCTCTTATATCTAAAAGAATAATGGTCATGACTTGCTTTATCTATGTAAGATAGCGGAGTATATTATTATTTTATATTTCAGTTTTAGTCTTGAATAAATGGACCGAATACAAAGCCAACGAGCTGAATTTTACTGTGGGATAAGTATCTAGGCCAGATTTTATTGGAATCTGTGCGAAGCAACAGACTCAAGTTATTTTCTGCTAAGATGCATTTTATCCTTTTCAAGCCAATACGATTATAATTTGAATTGGTGCAGATGTTTACATAGTCCACATATGAACTTTTCTTTTATAATACACTAGCTTTTGCTCGCGGCTCCGCCCACGTGATCAAACAAACAAACAAACAATCAAACTCTACAGCTTTATAATATTAGTATAGATTTGGGTAGCTTAGCAACGGAAGCCTTCAAATAATATTATTTGGGTAGCTTAGCAACGGAAGCCTTCAAATATGAATAATTTTCCCCGTTTTTGCAACATTTTTCACTGATGCTTCGCTTCTAATGGTCGCAGCGTAATGTTATATATCCTAAAGCCTTCCTCGATAAATGGACTATCCAACACAAAAAGAATTTTTCAATTCGAACCAGTAGTTCCTGAGATTAGCGCGTTCAAACAAACAAACAAACAAACAATCAAACTCTGCAGCTTTATTATTAGTATAGATACATCTGACGATAAAAGGTGCTTTATTTGAATAAAATATATTAGGCCTATAATACTGTTCCTTTGATGGGTTCGGGCCTCCTCCTATATATGAAAGGGCTTTAATTTCACCACCCTGGTTTAAAGTGGGTTGGTAGGCATCATATACCTTCAAATGTATAATGAAGAATTTTCAGTCATACGGTTTTCTCACGATTTTTTCCTTCATCGTAAACGAGCAATAAAGCTATCATTGGACACGTAGATTTGAAAAATCAGAGCTATGTGCCGTGGAGACTGGAGTTCGACTGCAGATCAAACCCATGACCTCTGTTTCGCTAGTCCGCTTCGCTCCCCGCTAGGTTATCGTCATAACGTACATAATATTTGAATACATAGTTCAAAATTGCTATAATGATTATAATAACGTGGCCTCTATCGTTCCTCATAGACCCATATATAAAATATATCGCCATTTGACCGCTGCTATATTCTGATATAATATTTGCTCATAATTTAAATTAATGCGGTTCACACATTAATTCAATTTAAATTTTATTTTGGTTCTGTCATACAATATTCCATTAATATAACGTAATTTTTCAGTTTAACGCTTATTTTCAGAGTGTGTTTTGTTATAAAATCAGGATTTACTACCGAGTGGTAAAAAGCATAAAAACCCATAATGGAATATGTCTGGAACTTTGAACCGCTGTTATCGAGTCCGTTAGGTTATCCATCACCAATATTCAAGCATAGGCACCACTGCCCTTTGTTATAAGTTCCGAGATACACTTAAGTAATTAGTTTCTTGTGATTTATATTGGGGCAACCGACACTGTTTACTCGGTCCCATTCAGCGAACGTCTATCGGATATTTTATCAAATAACGAATGGATTATTATCGTTCTCGTTTTAATGTGACAGCCAGAAGTGAAGAGAAACTGCTTCAGTTTACAGTGAGGGGTCGGGCTCCTGTTTTATTTATCATTTCCCTTTCAGAAACACTTGCGGTTCCCGGAACTGAATTCGGTACCAATCACACTTTCAATTCATGATTCATTACTACGTAGCGTGAATATGCATTCGTTTTACACTTTGCGATCATTGGGAAGAGTGCCAAGTCACCATCAGGAGCTCTTCGCACTCTACGTTGCTCTTTTAAATAATAATCTTCACGACTTTCCTTCTTTGTTTTCATAATTTATTAAATACGCCGTCTTAAATTAAGGTATTTTATTGAGCATTCATCCCGCTGAGGGTATTCAAAATATAATCCTATTTAATTAATTACTGCGGGTTAGAGTTCCTCCGTGTTCCGGCCATTGTTAATGTTGAGAAAGCTTAACCGAGAAAGTAGGAATTATTTTTAAGAGAATGCAGTGTTATAGAAGGATTTATTAATTTCAGAAGAAATTAATACTTATTTAAGTGGGCATGTTACCTAATTGGTACACAAAACTTATTTCTTGGAAGTATCAAAACAACAATGGGACGTCCGCGACAATTGAAGCTTTCATAGTGATGTGTTTTAATTAAGAGAGAAATTGAGAAATATCTTTCTTAATATCAATCATTGTCTTTTTTATCCAGCAGACCGTTAACATGAGATAAAGAACACTTATTTTTGAATAAGTATTTTATAAAGCCTGTTCGTGTCTAATATTTAATTCAAATATAGCCGCACGTTGGGAAATGTGGGGAAGACGAATATTTAGATATGAGTAACCGCATATAAACTTTGCTGGAACAACAATCAATTGGAGACTTTCGTGAACTTGTCCAACAGTTTTATAGTTGGAATTTTTATGAGTATTGATGTACGCATATTATCTATTGAAGTTTTATTTAAACTATGAAGTATGTTCGGACCATTTTGTGCTATATATTACACTAAGTATTACATCGTCACCACACTTATTAGAGTGGTAGAGCCACGCTTTAGACAATTTTGGCTGGCTCGGTCGGGTCGTTACCACTGTCTCACAGAACACCGACGTAAAGTAGCGGCTTGCTGCTGCGTTACGTACGGTGAGTGAGATATCCGGAAGCCCAAATCCCCTCCCCTTCCCAATCCTTAATTATCCCTTTCCTTTAAGGTCGGCAACGCGCCCATGATTCTTTTGGTGGTGGGCGTACATGGGCGGTGGAGATCACTTACCATCAGGTGACCCACTTGACGGTCTGCCAGCCTATGCTATAAAAAAAAAATTGTCACTTACAAGGTCATGTAAACTCTACTTATGACAAGTGTAAAAAACAATTCCGCCGTGTCATTTAACGTAGCGACTTTAACGTCAACGTTTGTTATAAAGTGGAAAAGTGCAGTAGTCTGGACCGAAAACTTCTATCCACACTTTCCGCACACTCGGTCTGAACTCTTTTTAGTGGCAACAAGTTGTTAGAATGACAGCAGCCTTTGAATTTTTTTTTTTTGTTTTTATGGCATAGGCCGGCAAACGAGCAAGTGGGTCACCTGATGGTAAGTGATCTCCACCACCCATGTACGCCCATAATATCAGAATCATGGGCGCGTTGCCGACCTTAAAGGAAAGGAATAATTTGGGATTGGGAAGGAGAGGGGATTTGGGCTTCCGGATATCTCACTCACCGTACGAAACGCAGCAGCAAGCCGCTACTTTACGTCGGTTTTCTGTGAAACAGTG
Organism: Amorpha juglandis; assembly: GCA_949126905.1. NCBI lineage: Eukaryota > Metazoa > Arthropoda > Insecta > Lepidoptera > Sphingidae > Amorpha > Amorpha juglandis. The sequence goes on from OX421368.1 coordinate 8,189,247, forward strand.
GTAACGACCCGGTCGAGCCAACCCATTCATGCTGTAGACAAAACAGTCTACAGCGTGGCTCTACCACAAAACAAAATTTGCACTCTTTGTCGCTGAATGCGCACACCTCTATGTACGTAGAAGTTTTAAAACAAACATTAATGACAGCCTCCGTGGCGCAGTGGGCTAGTAGTCGGCTGTGAAGCGAGAGGCCGCGGGTTCGATTCCGGCACCGAGACAAATGTTTATGTGAACCACAAATATTTGTCTCGGGGTCTGGGTGTTGTGAGACCGAAAGTCTCTCGCAGTTCCTGATACCATGAAACAAGACTCGTATCTTACTGTGGGGTCAGGACTATGTGTGTGACGGTTGGTTGTATTTATTTATTATTCATATCACAGCCGTATGTGAAATGAATTATTTGAATTATTGCTAGTCTTACATACATATATACATGTGCCTTTATCCCAGAAGTGGTAAACAAAGGTGCAATTAGTACTGCACCCACGGTTCGCTGAGCTAACTTTTGTCACATGATGTGATCGGGGGCGAGTCAATGACCATACCGGACAACTGATGTGTGATTTTTCGAATCAAAAACTCAATTAATTTTTTTTTATTACTCAACCTAATATTTGAACCCAGTACCTCACGGTTTCTCATCATATTTCTGTATTGTTAGGCAAACCTATTTTATTTTCATAAATGCGGTTACTGGATATACATTATTGGAACGCGAATCGATGGGACGCGCCGCGGGTTTAAAAACAAGAGTTCTCAATTCGTTTAAATACGTATATAGTTGTATATGTATATGTATGAATGTATGTTTATAACCCCGCTTAATGTGGGTCGATTTGCATTGAAATTGAAGTGAATTGTTTTTATAATCCAGAATTAAAGTAAAAACCAAAAAGCCAAAATAAAACTTAACAATTTTGTTAGTTGATTATTAAACTACAGTACCATCGACACAAAATTATTTAGTTTTATTGTGGCAAGCGCCTACAAGGTGGACAGAAGACCTGATAAAGGTCGCAGGTAGTCGCTGGATGCTGACCGCTTCCAATGGTCGGTCTGGAAATCTTTGGGGGAGGCCTGTGTCTAGCAGTGGACGTCCTGGCTGATGATGATGATTGTAAGCCTTCTTTGAATCGGTTTTATTTTTTTATATAAGTTTTATTCACCAAGTGTACGGTCGTCAGTTTCCCGTCGAGTATAAAAATGTATGAGGTACCCTTCGACCAACAAGAGCCACCCGACTGAAATTTTTATAAAAGGTGTATATACTGACAAATAATAAAAAACAGAAAAGTTAAAATTTAAGTGACCCAGTACGGACCCTCGTCGCGCCGTCTCACTCGCACTTGTACGGTTTTTTGATTTAATATCGCGTCGTTGAAACAAGGACAAATACTGCCTTTAGCGGCAGTCCTTGATTGTTCACGGATATTTTATTTTGTCTGCGAAACAAAGCGTGTAACTCTTTTGTAAGAGATTTTTTTTTTATCTTGAGGACAAGGCGATAGCAAAAACGAACTTGAACCCTGCGATTCAGTCTTTGATGTCGGGACCATTAAATTGGATGTGATGCAACAATTATTTTACAAGTGTAGTATGATTTTGCTTTCTTGTTCAATACTTGTGAGGCCTGTCATTCGTGTAAACCATTTCATAGTTGCTCAGATTCTATTTTTTCGTTAACTAAAATTAATATCTAAAATGCGCAAATACTAGTGGGATATCCAGCCAAAGCGCATAATTATCGCATAATTATATCGTCATACTGTATCGGTGTTCTAACGAGGCTTTGGCGATTGTCAAATCCATTGCGTAGTGGAGCAAATGTCCGTCGAGTATTGACGTGGTTCAGCGAAGCCTACATTAGATGTAATCAGAATTACAGGCATACACGATGACAGGCAGCAAACACGTGTCAAGCTCAACTCATCAGAGATGAGTGGTTGACATTTGTTAAATTTATGTAATTAACACGTGCTTAAATTCTCTCGACGAATAGAAACAGCAGTATTATAATGGTCTATCAGGCCATTAGACTACTACTGGCATTGATATACAAAAAAAGCCACTACTGGGTCTAATCGCAGATGTAAATTTCTTAAAATAAAAAAAGTAAAAATTTATTGATTGATTACAAATTGCTTTATGATTAAAAATAAGTTTTGTTTTTGATCGTCTTTGTTGTTTAATTATAATTTAAAATAAAATAAACCTTAGTAAGTTACTTTGTTCAATGGATGATTTTAGTAATTTAGCTAATTAATATGAAAAGATGGATAATATTATATCACATTGGTGTAGTGAAAGCAAAGGTTGGTTTTAAATAGCGAGGTTCTGAGTTGAATTGCCGAAGTCGAGTCTTTTTTTTTACTTTCACTGTATTATATACGTCACATACGTGTGTATGTGTATTACGTATGTATCACATACCTTCGAAAAATCTTATCGAGTTCTCAGGTTTCCTCACGATGTTTCACCATTATTCACCGAGAAAATTTGATATTGTTATTTTGATATATAAACCTAGTAATTAAATTGCAATTAGAATTACATACCTAGTACGTTCATACAAATGTTGCCTCATAAAGAAAATAATTGATAAAAAAAATGCAAAAGTTAATCAACTAAACCAACTTAGGTACATACTGCCATAGTTTTTAATATATTTAGCATATTTCGTAGCTTTTGCCATTACGGCATGTCTGATAAAAACTATACAGACAAGTTGTGTTACGATTCATACAATTTTGAAATATTATTTATGGCTAGTATATTTTCAACTTCTTAAGCCATGACTGATGGAGTATCTTTGATATAGATCTTAGGCTGCGGACTCGAAGCCAGCGGCAAGCGGCGGCCTCGCGGGTTAAAATGCATAGATTGGATCTGGCCTCGAAGGCAACGGCGCGGGCGCGAGGAGCGGCGTACGAGCGGCGCCCGGCAGTCGAGCGATGCCCGCCCGTCTGCATTGATGTAGTGTTGTGTATTTTCAAAAATGCCCGTCGACGTGGTGGAGCAAATTATTTCAATGATTTTTTATATGGAACATGATATTCAAATCAATTTCGTTCGCGAACAGACACTAATTTCTCATAGCACAACACTACGCCGCTCTAGCGCCGCGCGATCTGCCCGCTGGCTTCGAGACCGGGTGTCCGCTGCTCCCGCGTCGCCGCCGCTGCCGCCCCGCACCCGCTGACTTCGAGTCCGCAGCCTAACGGCCAATTAAGCAACGCACCTATGTTCTACCTTTGCTTGAAATCTGTTCCACAGTCTGCATGTCTTGATAGGTCTTTTGAACTGACGACAAATATGGCAAAAATTACATCTAAATTGGATTTTTTGTCGGAGAATCGTTATTAAATGCCTTTTTATTTCTCTTTTCGCAGTATAGGCTCCGAGCCGTGCGGAGAGTCGAGAACATTCTTTAATAAAATGCAAAGCACTAAAGTAGTATTTTCTGATATAAACAGCCAACTGAATAAAACCCTCCTCTCATATACGAGAATTGAAGAGGAATGGCAATACTTTTGATACTTATTGAATCTCATCGTCAATCGAGATCTATAAGTGGCAGAGCCATAAGCAATGCTGTAAACAGTTTTGTGTTCAACATGATTAGGTCGGCTCAACCGCGTTGTTGCCGATGTCTCACAGTAAATCAACGTGAAGTAACTAACAGCTTGTTGTTGAGTTTCGTACGGTGAGATAGCCGAAGGCCCTAAATTCCCTCCTCTCCCTAATTCCTTCCATTTAAGGTCGTTAAGGCGTCCATGATTCTTCTGATAGCATGGGTGAAATAAGACACATAACACCATATGTGGCTCACCACTTGCTCATTTGTCGGCCTATGCTATATATAAGTACTGAAGTCCATGGAAATGCTCATTTTTGTAATATTATTTCTAAAATCAGGTCCACCATACAATTCCTTAATCTTTCTAAAATTAAGTTCCATTTAGATTTTAGTTTATAGAAAATAATAGAAAACTGTAATTTACGAGACCGCGATATACGATTCTGTTTTTGAAATTGTATGACGCGACCTTCCAAACAAATGTTTTCTGTTATAAGTCTAGTTTAGATAGAGATAGTATATTATTCCACGATAGAGTTGAGTATAACAAAAAAAAATAGTATATGAAACTGTGTTATGCAATTGACACCGAGGATTATATGATGTGGCTTCGTAAGTTCGTTTTTTTATATTTTATTATACATTTAATTTTTTTAAGTGGTAGAGTCACGCTATATACCATTTATCTAAATCACGAATGGGTGGGCTCGACTGGGTCGTTACCACTGGTACACAGGAAATCGACATAAAGTAGCCAGCCACTAAGCTGGGTACTACATTTCGTATGGTGAGTGGGATATTCGGAGGCCCATATCCCCCTCCTCTACTCAATCCATTCTTTTAATTATTTTAATTTCGGCAGCGCGCCCATGATTCTTCTGGTATTATGGGCGTACATGGGCTCTGGAGATCACTTATCATCAGGTGACCCACTTACTCGTTTGCCGGCCTATGGCATGAAAAACAACTCAATAATGTACTAAGACGATATTGGAACCGGACTGAACTTTTAGCGTAGCAGAATATCATATTTTAGTCAATTCGCAGTTTAATCTCAATTCAGTCTCAGTTTATGTTAAATACGAGAATTGGTCTGCAGTTGTGTCCGGTGGTAGCGACAGGCTCACTATAAAAGAGGACCTCTCCATTAGAAGCGAGTAAGTTCACTTCAGTTCAGTCACTTCAAGTGAACAGTCTATACTCGATAGTGCAAGTCCATTACGCGGTAGCTTTGCTGGTTTACTGTTCGGTCCTAGTTTTGTCTTGGTTATAATTCATTAAAGAGCGGTCTGTAGAGAATCGTGATATGTAGTCTGAAAAGCAGTAATATTAAAGAAGTGACGAATAAAATATGAATATAATTAATAACTGTTTTTGTCTTAAGTAATATTCGTCTCACGTAACTCCTAACAAACGATTGAAAACCCCAGCGATGTCGTATTAGAAAAATCGAACCTGCGGCCTCACAAAGTCGGCTATTCGGCCACTGCGCCACGGATGCTGTCTTTGTTTGATTGCTGAGGCTGTTATCTTATAATAATTTTCTAACTTTATTATTAAGTACTGTGACAAGCGTCACTTTCCCGTACTGCGACGCGTTATTCGACTATTTAATTTTACCGAAATCTCTGTTTTGAATAATCCCGCCCACGTTCTTGGTATTATTTTATTCCAAGAGTATTGAAAACGATGAGTATTATTTAAACACTAGCTTTTTCTCGCGGCTCCGCCCACGTGATCAAACAAACAAACAAACAATCAAACTCTACAGCTTTATAATATTAGTATAGATTTGGGTAGCTTAGCAACGGAAGCCTTCAAATAATATTATTTGGGTAGCTTAGCAACGGAAGCCTTCAAATATGAATAATTTTCCCCGTTTTTGCAACATTTTTCACTGATGCTTCGCTTCTAATGGTCGCAGCGTAATGTTATATATCCCAAAGCCTTCCTCGATAAATGGACTATCCAACACAAAAATAATTTTTCAATTCGAACCAGAAGTTCCTGAGATTAGCGCGTTCAAACAAACAAACAAACAAACAAACAATCAAACTCTACAGCTTTATTATTAGTATAGATTAGAACAATAAACAGTGGATTACATAATATTAATTGTCAGACGTTGAAAAATCACACAGATAATATTGCTACTTTGATTATTATAAAATAATAAAGAATACATTTTTGCTAAATTTAGTTTATTTAGTATAGAATCGGAATCAGTCAAATATGTACGCTTTAAATTATAGAGAGTAAGCTCTTCATTGAATTTTATCTCCGTTTCGACAGAACGGCAGATTTTATTACATTTACGTATCTTATAACACATTTACATTCATACGCACGCACGCCTATAATCTAACGAATAGAGGTGTAACTAGTATTATACTCACATTTCGCAAAGCATATTTTCATCCTATAATGTGTTAAGGACGAGCCAATCGCCATACTAGGCACAAATTCCGGACTCCGGGCTGATACTGAGCATTTTGTGAAAGAAAAACGTAATATCACTTTTACCGGGGGATCGAACCCGAGACCTTAGCACAGTAGTCTTCCGCATTACAACTGCGCCACTGAGGCAGTTGTTAAACTAATTTATTAGATTGTTAATTCGGTAAGTTATGTACAACGTGGTAAAGTAAAGGCTAGAGCTCCGTGGCCATTGTTTGCAATGTAACTAAGCGTAAGCGTGGTACTAGCACTTAATTTGCTTATTCACAATTACCAAAGACAATTGTCATTTTTTGTCAATTTGAATTTCTTATGTTGTAATTCCAGCCGGCAGTCTGCGTCGAAGTTTATTTTATTTTTAGTTCGTTAGGTAACTTCGCCACGAAGTCCAAAGCAGTTTCTTTTCGTTATTCGTACCGGAACTTCCAGAAAGACGGCGCTTCGATGAACAAATCGAGGCTAGCAGAAGCTGGTAGTGGTTGTCAGTTTATAAAAAGTGAGGACGCAACAATGGCTCATTCGATTTACGCTTATTCATTTCATTCGTTTCACGAGAGCGCTTCCCGTTTATTATGGTTATTGTTTCCCTTTTGTTTAGTGGCTGGCCCTTTGAACCGCGCGCTAAATGAACTTGTATTCAACTTGAATGTTATCTTCTTAATTGGCTGGATTATCTTTAATTGTGTTATTTGTATTGACGCTTTAGAACATTATTATGACATTAACTATTATACTAAGGGCCTGTTTTACAATGTTCGTGTAATGTTGCCAAATAACGCATTATACAATGCTTAATTTCTTTTAATGTTTTTTTTATTACCTTGATAGGCAGACGAGGAAGCGGCCTGCCTGATGGTAAGCGGTCACCGCCGCTCATTGACATCGGCAATGCCAGGGTCACAGCTAAGCCGCTGCCTACCGCTGAAGGAATACTCTTTTTAAGCCTCGTTTAAAGAATGACATGTCATAGCACTCTGGAAACACCGAGGCAGGGAGTTCATTCCAGAGTTTACACGCCCGCGGAATAAATGAACGTTGGAAACGTACGATACTAGACCGTATGTATGCCCACGTATAACTTTTCATAGAGTGGTCCGATTTTGATGATTATTTTTTCAATGAAATAAAACTAATTTAAACGGATTTTATCGCGGGAGCCCCCGTGACCACGAAGGGTGAAAAGTCTTCGAAACTTCGGGATCAAAAATAATAGAAAACCGCGATAAAATCCGTTTAAATTTTAATTAGTTTTATTTCAATGAGAACTCTTCAAATTGCTAATATTGAGTTAGAAATCAACTCATTGACGGAATTCACAACGGCCGCTTATGTAATAATAAGTAGTAATAAAATATTATAATCACTATTGTACTACACTATTATTTTGGGCATTACCTGTACAATAGTTGTATGTGGAAATAAATGAAATAAAAATAAAAAAAAATGTCAATTTATATTTTTACTACAGACAAAATTATACCTACGTATAAAATGTGATTGTTGCAGAAATGATGACGTGCCGGCTGGGCTCGAGACGGCTGGGCGGTTCCCGCGGCTCGCTGCAGGCGCCTACCGCGTGCTCCGCCGCCAGCGAGCTCGACCTCTCATCACGCTCGCGACGCGCACACAAAGCTAGGTTAGACCTTGTCTACATTCGAGTGTTAGGCAACCTCCGTGGCGTATGTAGCGAGTCGACTGTTTTTTTTTTATGGCATATGCCGTCAAACGAGCAAGTGGGTCACCTGATGGTAAGTGATCTCCACCGCCCATGTACGCCCACTACCATCATGGGCGCTTTGCCGAACTTAAAGGAAAGGGATAATTAGGGATTGGGAAGGGGAGGGGATTTGGGCTTCCGGATATCTCACTTACCGTACGAAACTCAGCAGCAAGCCGCTACTTTACGTCGGTTCTCTGTGAGACAGTGGTAACGACCCGGTCGAGCCAGCCCATTTATGCTTTAGACAAAATTTTTTACAGCGTGGCTCTACCACTCAAAACTGTGAAACGAGAGGCCGCGGATTCGGTCCCCGCACCGAGACAAATGGTTGTGTGATCCACAAATATTTGTTTCGGGGTGTGGGTATTGTGAGATCGAAAGTCTCTCGTAGTTCCTGGTACCCACGACACAAGACTCGTATCTTACTGTGAGGTTGGGACTATGTGTGTGACTGTTGGGTGTATTTATTTATTTTATTTATTCAAATCTGATGCGTACATTAAAACTCATCATCAATGTCACTAAGAAAATACGTATCATCAGGTAACAACCACGTTTCTTGTAACGCAATTATGTCGGAGTTCCGACACAGTTGCCTAAAATGTGCCATAGAGAGTGTCACGCTCTTACAGCTAAACTGACTACATTAACGAGTGGTAGGGCCAAGCTGTAGACAGTTTTGTCTATAGCATGAATGGGCCGGCTCGACCGGGTCGTTACGACTGTCTCACAGGAAACCAACGTAAAGTAGCGGCTTGCTGCTGCGTTTCGTACGGTGAGTGAGATATCCGGAGGCCCAAATCCCCCTCCCATTCCCAATCCCTAATTATCCCTTTCCTTTAAGGTCGGCAACGCGCCCATGATTCCTCTGGTATTGTGGGCGTACATGGGCAGTGGAGATCACTTACCATCAGGTGACCCACTTGCTCGTTTGCCGGACTATGCTATAAAAAAAAACATTGTATAAGCTATTGCCATTTACTCATTTATGTTGTGTTCCAGGACCGTACTCAGTATTGTGACTACTTAATTTCTCATAAAGCTTGCAAAACGTCTAAAAATACCCACGGGTCATATTTTACAGTCTAAAAATAGAGACGCTTTATGAAACGATACAAAAATCTTGTAGGCATTGTGCGTCTTTTCTTGTTTACACGAAATTTTCACCAATGTAATAATTTCCTGCGTTTTATATAAATTTAGTCCATTATGTCTTTTTCAGTCGTTTCTTTAAGCGTTTTTGTTATAAAAATTGGTATTTTTTTAACAGCGCTTTTAAAATTGCCTTCATCATCCTTATCAATATCTGCCACGCCTATTTTTTTATTTTATTTTTTTTATTTGGGAAACAAACGGTACTACGACAAATATAACAATAATGAAAGCGAGACCAATACTCAAACCAGTAAAGTTTCCACACACAGATACACAAAACACCGCAATATAAAATTAAATTAAAAGCAAAACAAGTAAGTAGTAAGTAACATTAAGATTAGTGACATTAAAAGATTACACAACATTAAAACTAAATACAGTATACTATACCTTTTTTAAATTCTAAGGAGCCTACAAAAAGGTCCACATTTGAAAACCTATATATCGATATTTCGTAGGCCGTCTTATGTCTAGACACTTTTTGCCTTCCATCAGAATTTATCTCTACGCATTCACTTTCATGCGACACCATAATATTTACATTTCGTCGGTCCGATAATCCCGCGGCGCACTCGGCGTCATCCGTGTATGTATTATTCCCATTCGGCTGAATGGTTGCGTCAGGTGCGTGTGACGTCATCGCCCGTCGTCTCCCCACCACGTGATCTAAGGAGGTATCGCCTCCACCGGCTAACTTTTCTACTTTATAATATAATATTCAGTAACATCATTTATTTCTGACGCCTATTGCGATCTTCTTACATACTTGTAAATATGAACACAAAATGATATATCAGTTATTAAAATTTTGGTGTACATTTTTTTATACAACCGAATAACGAGACGAGCAAGCCACTAGCCTGATGTTGAGCTAGGACTCAGATCAATACATTACAAAGCACTGCGTAGCCCTGCACTGCACTCTTCATTCTGAGATAATAAGATTTTAATCATCATAATGCCCAGTAATTACACTGGCTACAATCCCTTTCAAACCGGAACACAAGAGTGTTTGCACGCCGCGCTGTGGCACCTACCCAGGCGGACTCGAATACGAGAGTCCTACTACTTAGTGCATGCTACCAACTAAATATCTTCTGTAATGTGTTCCGTAGAATCAGAATAGCTACAACATATAAGACCTGTTCTTTCTCACCTCACGGGACCAATACAAACAATGTAAATTATATTGAACATGGTGTTTTATTTTGTTACAAACTATAAACAAGTTTATCTAAGTTGGATGAAAACATAAAAGTATTCTCATTTTGGCAAGGAAACAGTATTTTTAATTCGCCCTCAACAATATTATTTATGTATGCTTTTAAAAGACTCTTTTCAAAGTTATGCTATTGGACACCCTCTCATGTTACTTGGTTTGTTCTATTTCAATGAGGCTTTTTTGCATGCCAATGGAATTCTAAGATGTTTATCTTCGATTTTGAATCAGCGTTCTAAAGTAAAATTATCGAAACAGTGATAACTTTACGAACATTAAAATGACGCATGTGTAGAATCTGGTATGTTCACGAACATGCATTTCTAATTTTGGTAAAGAAGAACAACGTTAGTACCCCTAATAAAACCACAAACTGTAATATTACTGTCTAATAAATAAAGCGATTTTCAATTTTAATGATTTTAAATCAATTATTGCAAAAACTCACGACTGTCTCCCATTGGAGTACGTTTAGAATATGGAACGCTAAGTGCTACAGTGCAAACAGAATTGTTAAATTTCTTCCACTGTCACACATGCTCCTCGATTAAAACCATTCTAGTTGGCAATTTTTCAAATTTGGTACGATATGATTGATATCTATTATTTATCTTTCAAAAGATTTCTTTCGTTATATTTCTTTTACCCATCCTTCCAATGTGACCAAATAAGCATTATTTTATAAATCTTCGTTAATACATCTTTCGTTTCAAATTTGTCTCTTGATTTTGCCATGTTGTTGATTAATGGTAATGTCGATAGGGTTGTAAACAGTTTAATTTCTAATAAATGTTATATAATATCTCATTTTGTAAAGCGCGTGCGTATATAGATCCTAAAATGATAGTGAGCCTTAGTATGTTCATTATTCTTGTAGAAGTTGAGTCGTATTCAATAATAGTACGGAAATATTAAAACAGAAACAACCCTATATTGGTGTTTGGTACTGGATTTTATCGGTTTTCATGCACTCTTGAATCAAACGAGATTTGAATGCGGTACAGAATATGCCAGAGCAATAATAAACTGACATTCGAATGTTCTGCTTTGAGGGTTCGCACTCACGTACATTAAAATTACATGTTCTAAAAAAAACTAAGTGTCTAAGGACAAGTTGTTATCTACGGTCGCATTGTATAAGCATAGGCATTGGGTATAATTCCTCATACTTTACTCAGTCACTACTCTTTCTCCAAATAATAATTAATTGTAGATTAATCATTTTATGATTCTTACAAGAAAGACTTATACCACTGTCTCACAGAAAACCGACGTAAAGTAGCGGCTTGCTGCTGCGTTTCGTACGGTGAGTGAGATAACCGGAAGCCCAAATCCCCTCCCCTTCCCAATCCCTAATTATCCCTTTCCTTTAAGGTCGGCAACGCGCCCATGACTCTTCTGGTGGTGGGCGTACATGGGCGGTGGAGATCACTTACCATCAGGTGACCCACTTGCTCGTTTGCCGGCCTATGCTATAAAAAAAAAGACTTGTCTAAGTTCATATCTCCTACTCTTGTACATTAAGGCCGACTTTATCAATGATACTTTATATAATTATATACTGGAATGGAAAATTTACTACACTGGACATGATGTTAAGTACAGTGCAGTCCAAATATAATGTCGACCGTCAAGTTACTCGTTTGTTGGCCGATGCTATAAAAAAAAACTGAAATATCAAAAAATTTATTAAAAAGTAAAGTAGGTTCAAATTTACTAAATCTACTTTGGTATTAAGCACCTCTAAATGTCGCCGTTTCTACCAACATTTTATACAAATGGATGTCTATATAAACCGTCTTGGCAGTAATTAATAATAGCTAAACGAAACCGCGAGACGGTATTTCCAGCGTCGCTTGGAATCGCATTAAATAGCGATTTACATATCTGAAAGTTTGTGTTATCGTGAATGTAAATCTTTGGAGATTTCAACCTTTCTCACTAATATCATTATAAATGTTCCACATATTCACCCACTTTACAAAATATAACAGTAATAATGATCATGACTGTGTGAAAACCTCGTTAAAGCTGAAAAAGACAAAATGTCTAAATATTTAGAACTTGCACACGAGGTGTGCACTTACATGTGGGTTGTGCATTCGACAAACAAAGAGACATTTTACCCCGGATAAAGACATTCATGCAGCCGGCGCCTCGAGTAAAAGCTAGTCAACATGTAAAAATGCATTGAAATAAAATTAATTTAAACGGATTTTACCGCGATAAAATCTGTTTGAATTAGTTTTATTTCAATGTGTATTTAACAGTCGCGTAAACGTAAGAAATCATTATGTAAAAATGCTATGGAAATGAGTCATGTTATTTAAACTTACCCGCGTAGAGCACATTCTATTTACCTCAACCCTTTTTATAATTACCATTGTAATAGTAAGCTAACTTGAGACGATGAACGTTACAGGGGCGTGTTCCATTAAGGCAGCGCGCTGGAGTGGATCAAGGGTCCGTCCCTTGTTTTGCCAGGAACGCGAGAGCCCTTTTCTTGAGTGTCGCTTTAATCACAAGTGTTGACTCGATGAGCTCTCTCCGCGTCAAAAGACTAAAAACCGCCTCATAAATTGAATTATTAATATTTATTGGTTTGGCTCTTGTTGGATAAGGGATTGCTTAGGTCGAATTAGCTTTTACTTGCAGCTTCGTCCATGCGAAATTGACCAGACCAGAAAAAATATTATTTTCAATACTTAATGAATCACTTATTTAGGGATCGCATTTAAAAAAATCCTTTAGTTACCTTTGTTAGATTTTGGTTTCATCTGTTTATTTGTGCCTTAATGAATCGATCGTTCACGACAAGTAATTTTATGTTTAACTATTATTTGTTATTTGTGGGAGTTTATAACTAAGAAGCGCGTAGACTGTGCTTTAGGAGTGCTTTGTGGTTTCGAATCTAAATGTGAACTGACCATGCTTAATTTAAATCCTTAATTCCGTGTGACTGGGACTGTGTTAACTGTACAACCGTCAGTTACAGTTGTTGCATTGTGGCAGTTTGTAGGTGGTCGGTAGGTTAAACATTTGCCTCGACTGAGAATCCGCCCCGGGGACTGTCGTTTTATACAGCGTTATTACTTTGAAGCTAACTGAGCCAGTAATTAGTATTACACACGCTAAGTTAGCAGAATGTACACCAGCCAGTAGTTGGTGTATGTCTCTGATGGGGATAAACATTTGTTACTTATTTTTAATTGTAGAGTGAGATGCGCACCTAACTTACGAACATAATAAATTACGACTTATGAACATAAGTCGACGGTGGTAAGTTGTGGCACAAATAATTAGTAATTGATTTATTCATTAATTATTGAAAATGTATAGAATAATAAACGCCCATGCGTTTAATAAGTATTGACCAGTTTATTTATTAATTTATTTATTTATTGGTACAGTTACAGACAACAGACTACATTTTACATAAAGTTACACTTATAGAAGACATGATATAAATCTAGGGTCTATTTACTACTGTACACAGCATTCAAGATACACAGCTTCGTGGTAATATAAGAGAGAGAAAAAAAACAATAGTTTGTATTAAATTTAACAATAACATGTACAAACAGTGAACCTTAATATCAGTTATGGCGCTATTTGCGTATTGAAGCACATTATGTATGTTAATTTAAGTAATGAGTAATGCAATCTGCACTACTTTAACGTATTGACGGTATGTGCCTGCTACAGGCGTAACTTATATGCTTTATTATACACTTCCAAATTAATATAAAGTTAACAAAGGGAACTTTATATTAAATATAAAATGTTATTGTATAATTGTCCCGATGCGCTGATTGCGCACGCAGAAAACTTCGGGATAGGCAGTGTTTGTACGTTTGCATCCCCTATGTTTTTTATCAGCTTTTGCTCGCGTCTCCGCCTGTATGATCGACCTGTTCTGGGATAGAAAAATTTCATGTCCTAGTCCAGGTCAGGTCTACCTATGTGCCAAATATCCAAAACCGTTCAGCCGTGATTGACAAACAACCAAATTCATGAAGTTTCAGGTCCCTCGTATGCGAGGGAGGGTATGGGTTGGTACCACCGCTTTGTCTATTTTTTCGGCAAGCAACAGTGTGTAAGCAATGTTGTGTTGTGTTGTGTTTGAAGGACATTGAAACCGGTGAAATTACTGGGCATTATGAGACTTAACATCTTATGTCTCGGGGTGACGAGCGCAGTTCAGTGCCATGCAGTGCTTTGTCATTCAAAGTTATGTGTGATGTTGCTTCTGTTTATGGACTGGCGTGGCGCTTACCATCAGGCGAGCTTGCTCGTCTCGTCATTCAATCAAATAAAATTGGCTTTGGCTAAAATGATTACTATTTATACACATAAAATACTATTTTTCACACCAAAGAAAGTAAACTCTGCTTACATTTCTAGAATCCTCTGTAAATTATGTCTAAGTCAACCACTACTACACTTTATACATTCAACAAAAACAAACGACAATGAAAGTTTAAACGCTAAGTAATACAAATAAAAGCGTAGTAATGCGGCAATGGAGGCGATCGCATTTTTGAACGGTTTATATCTCATTTTACGGTACGACAGCTCTGGGGCGGATTCCGTAGGCTTCGCTCCCGCCGCGCCCGTGTCGCATTGGGAAAACCAATTTCTACGGTGGCTGTCAATGCTGCTAAGTCGATCGGTTGCGACATCGTCCCTTTTGAAATAGTGCTGTATTTGCAAAACTTTAAAGATTAACTTGCAGGATTTTAGAATTCTACGTCGGCAGTGGTAGCCGGCTGTATACGTTTATGTTTTTTACTTTTAAAACAATTTACGATGTTAGTACAAAACGTATTTTTAGTTTATACTAGGTTTCTAACAACTAGTTATTATGAGAGCCCAAATAAACTGGTCAATAGTTACCTAGTTTAAATTTAGAATGCTTTTTGTAATAAAGTCTTTAATATGTAATAATTTAATTTGTATTATGTACGCATTAGTATTAGTGCCAGTACTTGGTTGTTGCATAATAGTAGATTGTGGTTATAGCTTTTGTACTTTGATTATGTTTATACTTGATGAATTTATAGCAAATGAACATCTTCAGACGCGTAATGAGTTTCTTTTTGAAGTGATAACTTCTTATGGGAGGGTGAACCGAAACGTTCCGTAACGCGAGCGGTCCATCGACCAGCCAGCGTTAGCTGACCTCCCTGGAACATTGATAATATCGAAGTACCAGGTGGCGTCACATAGTGACCAGTCGGTTTGGACCGGACTTTGACACGACTTTGACACGACATTGACACGACATTGACACGACTTGGACACGACTTTGCCACGACATTGACACGACTTGGACACGACTTTGACACGACTTTGACACGACTTTGACACGACTTGGACACGACTTGGACACGACTTTAACACGACTTGGACACGACTTGGACACGACTTTGACACGACTTCGACACGGCTTGGACACGACTTTGAACCGACTTTGGCACGACTTTGGCACGACTTTGGCACAACTTTGACACGACTTGGACACGACTTTAACACGACTTTGACACGACTTGGACACGACTTGGACACGACTTTGACACGACTTGGACACGACTTGGACACGACTTGGACACGACTTGGACACGACTTGGACACGACTTGGACACGGCTTGGACTCGACTTTGACACGACTTGGACACGATTTTGACACGACTTGGACACGACTTGGACACGACTTTGACACGACCTTGGCACGATTTTGACACGACTTGTACACGACTTGGACACGGCTTGGACTCGACTTTGACACGACTTGGACACGACTTTTACACGACTTGGACACGACTTGGACACGACTTTGACACTACTTTGACACGACTTGGACACGACTTGGACACGGCTTGGACTCGACTTTGACACGACGTTGACACGACTTTGACACGACTTGGACACGACTTGGACACGGCTTTGACACTACTTTGATACTACTGTAACACTACTTTGACACTACTTTGACACTACTTTGACACGACTTTGACACGACTTGGACACGACTTGGACACGACTTGGACACGACTTTGACACGACTTGGACACGACTTGGACACGACTATGACACGACTTGGACTCGACTTGGACACGACTTGGACACGACTTGGACACGACTTGGACACGACTTGGACACGACTTGGACACGACTTGGACACGACTTTGATACGACTTGGACACGACTTTGACACGACTTTGGCACGACTTAGACACGACTTTGGCACGACTTTGGCACGACTTTGACACGACTTTGACACAACTTTGACACGACTTGGACACGACTTTGCCACGACTTTGACACGACTTGGACACGACTTGGACACGACTTTGACACGACTTCGACACGGCTTGGACACGACTTTGACACGACTTTGGCACGACTTTGACACGACTTGGACACGACTTTGAAACGACTTTGACACGACTTGGACACGAATTGGACACGACTTTGACACAACTTGGACACGACTTTGACGCGACTTGGAAACGACTTTGACACGACTTGGACACGACTTGGACACGACTTTGACACGACTTTGGCACGACTTTGACACGACTTTGGCACGACTTTGACACGACTTTGACACGACTTGGACACGACTTGGACACGACTTTAACACGACTTGGACACGACTTGGACACGACTTTGACACGACTTCGACACGACTTTGGCACGACTTTGACACGACTTTGGCACGACTTTGGCACAACTTTGACACGACTTTGACAAGAATTTGACACGACTTTGACACGACTTTGACACGACTTTGACACGACTTTGACATGACTTTGACATGACTTTGACCGGACTTCGTAACGCAACGCGTTAAGGCGTTCTCTGACTGGCTTCCCTTTCTCTCACGCATACGGTAGCAGTAAGCAGGCTCCTCCGCTCTCACTTTAACCCACATTAGTTTAAGTTATCACTTCTGTCGAGCGTCCCGAGACGCGCATTTTTTTATTGTTAAGGTTGGATCGAAACGCTCATAAAAGAAAAGAGCACTGTTTAATATTTTAAAGATATATCGGGATCAGAAATGGGAAAGTCAGGGTAACGCCGTCGCGTTGTTATGATAAAAGATTACTCAGGGTTACGATTCCATTGTTTATTATTATTTATTATTATTATTATTTATTTATTATTTATTTTTTCTCGTTCGGAATGCTGTTTCGTCAGGGAAGAACGGGCAAGCAACTCTGGCGTTTTTCTCTCTTTACATTACAATACTCGAGGCACAGTTACACTTGTCGCTGCTCCGAGAATGAAACCAACGTGATAAATATTGTACACCATCCTCAAATTAACAAAGTGACTTGCTAATTTTAGGTAGTATGGGAGGCCGTATAGGTTGGTACCACTGATATTTCTTTTACCGCCAGCAAGCAACAGTAAATACTGTGTGGTGTTACTTCTGCTTATGAGCTGGCGATGCGCTAACTATAAGACAAGGAGCCTGCTGCATCGTCATTTTGGCGAATTAAAAAAAAATATCTTAACAACTGTTGCTGTTTAAATAACGTGTCGGCACGGCGCGACGCGAAGTCTTCACTTGTCCGACTTTTGAACTGCCTCACTGACGTAGTGCACTCTACTTTACACACTTCAAACTAAACTGAACTAAAACTGGTATTTTTATACATAAATACATATCCACTCACGCCTGTAATCCCCAAAGAGTAGGTAGAGGAGTGTCCAATACATTCACATTTCGCCGAGCTTATTTTCGATTTCATGATGTGATAAGGGCGAGCCTATCGCCATACCGGGCACAATTCCAAGTTTGTAATTAAAAAAACTGAGACCCCAGCACAGCAGTCGCACCGCGTATGAATTACAACTGTCATATGGCTATCAAGGCATGATCTTTTTATACATATAAGTATTCTTTTTTACTCTAATAGATACACTTTGTAATGCGTAGGAATGATGTGGAATTAATAATTGTAAATGGGAATACCCAAATACTCCGAAATATTTTATTCCGAATTTCGATGTTCCGATTTTCAAAAGTCCGAATTTAAATACCTAAGAATTACAATATCTATTATTAAAATTTACGAAATTTATTTTACCGAAAGTAAATGTAAATGCGATTTGTTTGTTTTCCGATTTTTATAAGATCGAAGAATCAAATGGTGAATGGGTTCTCGGTCCGAAAAACGACATTCCGATTTTCAA
Organism: Amorpha juglandis; assembly: GCA_949126905.1. Classification (NCBI taxonomy): domain Eukaryota; kingdom Metazoa; phylum Arthropoda; class Insecta; order Lepidoptera; family Sphingidae; genus Amorpha; species Amorpha juglandis. Next base: position 8,207,581 of record OX421368.1, read on the forward strand.
TACTCCGAATAAACTGCTAGATTAAACGACATACAATATAATAAAAAAGACAGCTTCCCGATCGCATAGACATGCCTAGCTTATTTGCTCGGTATTAAAATAAGCACGCCATTGTCGATCCTGGCTTACAGGATTTACAGGTGTGCGACGAGATAGTTTTACTTAAGATTTAAGCTCTCGCCTATATCCTAGAAGGAGTAGTAGTGTTAAGATCCGATTTTTCAGTAGCCGAATAAATGTTATCGGTCAAATAACAACTTAAAAAATTAGGAAGTAGCAATTTGATACACACTTCTCTCTGTATATCTTTATTTAGTTTACCCGATAAATAACATTTACAATACGACAATTGGACCTACTTATGCAAACAGGAACCATCCCACAGCAAATTCAAATAGAAATACTGATAGATTAAATTAATTAATTTAAATTGACTTTAATACTGTATTTTTTTGCAAAATCCTACATGAAATATATTACTCGCCCGATTTTCCAATAAACTATTTAAATAGTTTAAATTATTGAATTTAGTAAAACAAAATCAGTATCTCCATTTGAACTTGCCGTGGGTTGGTTCCTGTTTGCGTAAGTAGGTCCAATTATAAGTTGGCGAGTCCAGTGGCACTATTATCAAATGCTCATTGGTCGATTTTATATCTTGACATAGTATTAGTTCCAAAACTCGCCACCTAACCTATGATTGTTGCATTCTACTTGAAGATTAAAGCGTCAGTGCTCATAAGGTTATGTTGTGTCAGATTAAAACTGCTGGGCGCGAGCGGCGAGGCGCCGCTGCTGGGCGGGTGGCGCAGTACGTCACACACGCCGCACGCGCCCGCCACGCCCGCACCGCATCACTCGCACAACCATCTTGCACACAACGCGCCACCCCACTGCAACGGCACTGACACGTATGATATTCTATTTTCAAATATTAGTTCCAAATCCAAATTTTAAATATTAGTTTATTATACAAATCTTTCTTTCTGCCTAGTGTTCTGCCGGCTTAATGCTAAGGTCCGCCATCCCATAATAATTTGTCGGTGGATTTGTTATTATCTGGGGCGACCCGGTCTTACCCCCAAAACCCACATTGGGAACTGAGCTTCGACATTGCCGCGTTCGTTAATCAGCAGAGTGTTCCACGTGCATGTGAGGCTTTGGGCCTGAAATGTTTGTGGCCCACTTAAACTCAGTATAATTATAGCAATATTGTGTTATAAAAAAACACTTAGATTATAAAAATATTGCCTCATTGGTCTAGTGGCAGCATGCTAAGGCTGAGAACAGTGTGGTTCAGGGTTGAATTCCCAAGTCGGGCTATCTCAACTTCTGTTTGACTCATTTTTTTCGTCGACCATTGTGAGTCGGATACGAGCATTTGGAAGAATAAGACGTACAAAATAATTTTAAATAAATAAATAAATAGTTTTGATGTTATAAACAAACGAAGTTAAATTGTTTAACATTTAAATCTGATAAAAACAAATGATTCGTACGTTGGCTTTGCTGTTTTATTTGTATGAATGTAATTTATGAATTTTCTTTGTCCGGAATAGACCATGATTAATGAAAAACCAACTACTATACCACGAAAGTGAAAAACATGATAATAATGTAACAGACGTCGAACAAAAACGAATAACTAGCAATAAATAGTCTTGCATAAAGGACCTTGAAGATGGATACGGGTTCATTGTGTAAATAATTAAGCAAAAATTTATGCCCATATACCGATGACGATATCCAATTATTTCTATACAACGTGCCGAAAAGTAGATACGAATAATTTGTTAATATTACACACAATTACATTAAATTCACCCATGTTCGTGGCCGTCTTATCCTTTATTTATTATAACACATGTCTAAAACTTGGTAATTTAGATGTTTATTGTACTAAATTTTGTTTTTTTGAAGTTATTGCACCGTTTAATCGCACACACGTTTATTTGTTGTTCATTCCTACGCTGCTATTATGGTAAAAAATAATACTCTTATTACGTTCATTATATATATGTACCTTACTAATGTCATTATAGTCCAGTTTCTGCCTATATAAAGAGTGAAGTCTATAAAATTTGATTCTTTAGATTAAACTGAAATGATATCTTCTTGGATTATTTCTACTATTTTATTCCAATCCATCATGGAATCTCTGAGCCACAACCGTTTTGTCAATGAATTGATAAATAATTGTATCCCATTCAAAATGTTCCTAACCGAAAATAACAATGTTGCTTACGAAGCATATACCAAGCCGCCAATTGTCCTCAACGCTCAATAGTCTAAGATAATGAATCTGGTATTACTGAGGCCGCAATCCTGAGGTTAGACGCCTTCACTTGAATGTCGTGAGTATCCGGGGGTGGAGATCCTAATTGGACACACATCCCGTTGATACTCGTGCGGCCCTCAGGTGGTAAACGTGATATTCAATTATTCCCCTGTTGGAATTAGATGTTCATATACATATTATGTACATACATTCGAATCACGGCGAACTCAGTCAATCGGAGTTCACTCCAAACAATCAACTAATGCAAACAGTGATGTTTACATTTATCTAGTGTTATAGCAGCCGATACCTGAATACACACGCTCGTAAACCGCAACGTTATAAACCCGAGGAAAAGAGCTACCAGTAAGTCAGCGTGAACGATATATTTAACATAATGTTGACTTCTTTATCTTATCAGAGGATGAAAATTCCTTTGTTCAATCTTTGTGTCATAAATCAGAATGCTAGGCGACAAAGGGAACAGCATCAGGTTGACAAATGTAGTAGAGATATAACATTTTCATATAGGTATAAACGAAAGAAACATTTCGACATTTTTGAACTGTTTATTTTATTACGCTACTTATGGAATACTATATAAGACAGCAAAATATAAAAATATATCGTCGTAGTGTAAGTGAGCCGCCAATATGTGAAGCCCAAAGGCAACGTCACCTGCCGGTGGTACACTCGGCTGAAAAACGGACGAGAAAATGGCAAAACTTGGTTCCCGTTGCGGGTTGTGGGGTTCAGACAGGTCCATATAATACCCATTACCGTCATACCGTGATGGAAAAGTGGACCCTGGCATTGGGTCGGGATACCGTCCGGAAGAAAGAAAGAAAATATAAAGTCATCACGCTGCTATAAAAATGTATGACAAATTGGTCCTTCCTAAATTAAGGCTTAGTTTGAGATGCGCGACTGAAACACGAGACCGCGACGTGCGATGATAGCGACACATCTACTTTGTATTTAATTGCATAGCTAGGTTTATATATGCGAGCGAGACGGGAGTGAGCCACCCGCGACCATTCCCCTAAGATTTTATACAAAGCGGATGTGTCGACGATAAACATTTCATATAAAAGTCTCGACATTCGATAAAATTGTGTCGTCCTGTTAAAGTGCGTAGATAAAATACCATAGAGAGATAAAAATATTATATGTTTTACTTTTATCTCTACTTTTTGCCATAACGAGTGGAGTGTTCTATGCCACGTTGTTAGCTTCAATAGCGAAAATTCCACGACGACCAAATTAATAAATTGAATTTATTTTTGATTGCTGAATGTTAATTCTAAACATCTTTGCTGACAAGTTGCAGTACTGTTCGTGAGTGTACATACGGTACAGGAACTATACAAATCATTGATATACTGCGCATTGAATTGGTAATGGGTGTCGGGTTTACCACTCTTAGATAAATATGTTTCTAAGGCAGGTAGTAGGTACCCAAACAACGGTACCTATACAAAGATCGACATGTGTATGTGTTTAATTAATTATTCGAAATACAAAAGCGTAAGGAGGTTTTGTTTATGCGTAATATACGTGCTGTAGTAATTTGGCTTTGGAGATTTACAAATAGTGCTTTTATACAATATGTACACGTACAATCTACGGAATAATTTGTGTTTTATCGTGTGTCTGTCTGTCGATATTATATTAGAAGTGCATTGTACTTACCATGCATTCAAGTGACTTTCTGGGTTAAAGAGATGTATTTCAACTTCAAATAGTTACAAAGAATTTCAGTTTATACAATTTCATTTTGTTTTTTACCCATCCATAGAGCTAAATCTATTAATTAACTATTATTATTTAATTTTAAATATACTGGAATGGAAGAACAGAACTACGTTAGTGGCGAGAATAATAAAGTCCGTATTTTTTGTAGTGTAAAATTAATATCGAGTACTATAGAATATCTTTATAAGGAATAATAATAGGTAGAGACGGACGTGGCTCAATGAAAAAGTAATTTGAAACAAATAATAGTGGGATTGAAACCGACAGTAATCGCAGGAAGTCCAATATTGCTGTGTATTAGAGGAAAATATAATTAGAAATATTTAATACGTTCTTTAGAAGTAACTGGCGTTATTTAGCTTGGCATTTCTAACTTCAATTAATTACCGACTGAGTTTGCTTGCTATATATTGATATTGGGTGATTATATTTAATACACATACTTCTAGTTTCTGGATTGATATAATGGACCAACTCTTGTACGTTTTAAAACTTATCAAGTGCCTGTAGAACTTGTTTGTTCAGAGTTAATTTTATTCAGAGTTAATTATTAATTTTATTTAAAACCTTTAACCAAATGTCACTTTTCTTCTAGAAAATAGGTGGTTTTGAAATTACTTTACAATCAATAACTCTAAAAAACGTAGAGTCTTGTTTATTAAATTAACTAGATTATGGAATCAGTCTAACTTGATCTGTTACAGCATCACGAATTTTTTACGATATCACTTGCAAATGGTATTTTATTCATTTCAAAAAACAGTGTCCCTAAAATTACTTCATCTGAAGCAATACTAGCAAAGTTTCAAAATATTTCGAGGTTTAACTTGACAGTTGTTGTAGTTGAAAAACAGGCGTACAGACATAACGCAGACTTGTATGAATGGATGTATATAATAAATGAATTTTACATAATCTTTTATCTTTATTGAAATATAGTATACCACCAGAGCACGTAATAAATAAAAAACAGTAAATACCTAATCCTAAATCGATTCAGAAATCAACGAAGCTTAATACTATTGAATTATTTTTGCTTGTTTCACAAAGCTGTGATTTTAACAAACATAGATAAAGCCATGATAACCATATGGATATTATATTATCTTTGAATAAACGATTAAATAATGAACTTAACGATATAAGAATTATTGTGAAATGTAACATTAAGAAGACCAAAAACCAAAGTACCTTAAGAAAACTACTACAAAATTATTAAAGGAAATAAACGTAGATATAACCATGTGATGCAGCAGGTTAAAGCTGAGTGCATCCTTTATTAGATTTGCGCACAACATTCAGCACTTAAGCTACCGTGAGGATAACTAGACGGACGCTAGAAGTGTTTCTGCCGCCGGCGTTACTTCCACTTTATTTTCAGACGGACCTAGTAATTTCACATTCGATGCCATTCACTACGTCTATCTGTATTTATTTAATTTTCGAATGGAATGGAATTTCGTTTTTGCAATGGATTTTGAATGGGATGCTTTTGAAAGTATTTGTTTTAGATACTTTTTTTATCCAGCTACCGTAGTCATGGACATTACTTTTATCCTATAGGACAAAATATATCCTGCTTTCTTATCCTAATTATACTATTATTATTAAAGTTTGTTATGTTATGTTTGGACGTTTATGAATTTGGATGTTTGTTAATCAATCACGCCTTAATGGATATGGATGAAACTTGACATACATGTATACCACAATCTCGATTAGGACATAGGGTACTTACTTTCTATCCTGGCAAAGGCCATTTACGCAGGAGTAGCGAGCAAACGGCCCTAATAATAAGAAAAACTTTTTTCAGAGTAACATAAATATAATAAAACCCGACACCCATATCCTCGAAGGGGTAGGCATAACTGTAACTAGTGTATCCACGGTCCGCAAAGCTAACTCACTATTCCATAACGCGGTGGCAAGCTTCAAAATATATTTTTAGAATATACTAGTACACCATAATTGCAATGATAAAAGTAATACTTCAGTAAAGTTCACAGATAGGTGCTAATCATATAATGTTTATATGGAAAATGTAATCGGAAATAATTTGTTAAGATAATGATATTTTGCAGTGGTAGCAGAGGAGGTCTTCGCCGGAGGTCGACGTACACGAGCGGGCGGCTACGGGCGGGTCCGCACTGGTCGTTCGTGTTCGATCCTGCCGGCCGACTGTGCTACTACTGGTCGATGGTCGTCTCACTCGCCTTCCTTTACAATCTTTGGGTTATAGTCTATAGATTCGCTTTCCAGGAGATCAATGGTGAGCACTCATTCTTTTGTTCTCAGTATATAAACGTACAGCTGAGTATTTTTTCCCATTCCCGTTTTCCTCACTCGAATAAACATGAAAGGAGGCGCTAAAGTGGATAAAAATTCAATTTCGAAACTAGGGCTTATGCAAAATACGACTCCATTTAGATAGAAACTAAGATTAGCGGCAACGGCCTGAGTTGCATCGACTTAGCGCACTCCACGCATAGTTTCCGCCAACTTGCCCCGGGATGAATTAAATTACTTACGTACCTAAATCGTACCTTACTCTGAATTAAATGTCTGGAATCGAAGACATTGTAATAACGTCTCCTGTGAAAAGTAACCTTTCGACGTGCCCCGCTTGCGATTCCTATTGTTCCATTGCCCCGCTCGAGCTGCGATGAGTTTCAATGACGTATAATCGCATTTCCAAGTTCCGTTTGAAAATATTGTTGCGCACTGAAACCACTTCGCTGCTCGATTCTGTCTAAAGTAAATGTGGTAGGAAGTAAAACTGTCAACCAGTAAATGTTTAAGATAGATTTTTTTAAATTGGAATTTGGAAGATCCCGTAATGTGAAATTAACTAAATAAAGTTTGTGTTGTTGCAGGTGAAACACTTATAGTGTGGTTCTGCCTGGACTATTTTTCGGATTTCCTGTATCTGGCGGACATTTTGTTTCACTTTCGCACGGGGTACCTTGAAGACGGCGTACTGCAGACGGACTCGGCCAAGCTCCGAGTGCATTACATGAACTCTACGTACTTTTACATCGACTGCCTCTGCCTGCTTCCGCTCGACTTTCTCTACCTCTCCATTGGGTTCAATTCAATATTGCGTTCGTTCCGCCTCGTCAAGATATATCGTTTTTGGGCATTCATGGACCGCACGGAGCGGCACACGAACTATCCTAACTTGTTTAGATCAACCAGTTTAATTCATTATTTATTAGTGATATTCCATTGGAACGGGTGCTTGTACCATATAATATATAAAAACAATGGGTTCGGTAGTAAAAATTGGGTATACCACGATACGGAGACGGCAGACGTGGTGAAACAATATTTGCAGAGTTATTACTGGTGCACGCTGGCGCTCACGACTATAGGTGAGTTCAATGTTTTGTATTTCATACGTATTGCTCGAGGGATATACAGTTACTGTGTTTTAATGGCCTTTATAGAAGGTTCGTGCTTCGTTTCACAAATTGGATAAGATAAATATAGATTCGATGTTTCTCTTTTTCTGCAGCCATCCGTTCTCATATGTACAATGGTTCATATCTTTAAATCATGAGTCTACAATTATAAATATTATAAATGTTTTGTTACGTGCATGCGAAGTCTACTGTGAATGATTGCGATTCTCCACGGAATTTTTTCGATGATTTTGCTTTATTGACACTATAATATTAGTTTATTTACATTCACCTTATATTATTTGCAAGATTGTTCTTTTTACGTTAATTTTCTTCCCCTTCATTAGGGTGACTTAGAGATTAATTATTGTTAATTTATGTTAAGTTAATTAAGTAGGGCCTGTTCTAATATAAATTAAGAAAACGTCGTACAGATTATTCCCTTATTTTATAATGATAAATTACTTGTTATTGTCCTTTGATTTATAATAGTAAAAGTTTATGAAGCTGTTTTCCGGGCCGTTCGTCATCCGAGCACATCTTTTCACTAGTTCCTTTTACCGCCATATTATTTTTTCTATTATTGCTTTGGTCGTTTATCTAAAGAGTATTTGATAATGTATGGTTTAAAACAAAGAGTAGTAGGTACTGCAAGATTTTATTATAAATATTATAAAATGTACAGAACAGATGAAATAAAAAAAGAAAATCTTAGTTAACATTAAAGTATTTAATTTTGTTATTTATATTGAGAATTATTAAAATAACAAACATATAATAATCAGTGGACTTTGTAACTTTGCTGCTTGTTTAGAACCGTGACTGATTGTATAACGTGCTCATTCTCGACTCAAGATTTTAGTCATTAACCGCATTTCAATTTTTTTTTATTTTTATATATAGGCTTGGAGGCATATGAGTTGACGACCATCTGTACATGTCATAGATATCCATACCTCCATCCATATACATCCCGCCGCGTTTCATCTTTGAAATACGGTGAGCATACCACCGAACCTTTACGAACACCAGTGTTTAATGTCACAGACGCAGATATATTGCCATCAATGACTGCTTTGGTACTTTGGCAATCCAGAAAGCTGGCGACTTTGCCCCTCAAGGATTCCATGCGATGGAAGTTTTGGTAGAAGAGCTTTATGCCAAACTAATATTGCATATTAGTTAGGATATATAAACCTATCAAGGGCTTTTTCGATGTCAATATGGAAAGGCCAGTTCAGGGATTTGCACCCATGTCTCTTTCGACATAAACTTTGTTTTTATACTATATCATAAAAGGATATCATGAGGATATCAGATTTTGCCGGTAACTATTACACGCGTAGTTTTCGATAGACAAGCAATATTTTTCTCACCATATTTTTAAATTGAGTTTTCGATTCGAACAATCAATATGAGTTGCCAGGGAGGCGATTCTCGCGCACTCGAATTAGAAAAAATCTCGCATCCGGATTTTTTGTAATGAAATTTAAGTTGAGCGTTGATTCTGAAAATCTTGGGCTCTACGTACGTGAGGTAGCTGATCGATTAATACTTCGAAAATTAGTTTACCATTCGCAATGCTACAGTAGAGAATCGACTCAAATGATTGGAGTACGAGATTATTTCGATGGAATGAGTATTGCCTCTCAGGGGTTGGAATTTGTGCCGAGTATAGACATAGGCTTACCTATAGGGCGAAAATACTCTCGCCCAACAGTGGGTGTAGCACCAGTTGCACCTTTGCATATTTCCTATCAGGATTGAGCTTATATTAATAAACAGTAACAATAAATAAATAATACACCCAACAGTCACACACATAGTTCTGACCCCACAGTAAGATACGAGTCTTGTGTCGTAAGTATCAAGACTACGAGAGACTTTCGGTCTCACGACACCCACACCCCGAAACAAATATTTGTGAATCACACAAATGTTTGTCTTGGTGCGGGGATCGAACCCGAATATTATTTTTAAATAATGTCTATGTAGCGTACGACTTGCGAGTATTATTTAGACACAGTAAATACCGACACTGGTTCGTTTGCGAATTGCGTGTACATGATTGATACATTTTGTTATCCAAATAGACGTATCATATTGTGACATCGTGATTGATTCGATTGTATTACAAATTAACGTACTCTGTTATGTATACAATGGCTGCAGGTTCAAATATGATATCAATCATTTTCTAATGTGCAAATTATTATTAAAATATATTGATATTTAGCTTTTTTTTATTATTTGACTGACGAGACGAGCAAGGCGCTCGCCTGATGGTAAGCGCCACGGCTGCCCATAAACAGAAGCAACATCAACAGAACTATTAATTATAAAGCACTGCATGGCACTGAACTGCGCTCGTCACCCCGAGACATAAGAGGTTAAGTCTCACAATGCCCAGTAATTTCACTGGCTTCATTGTCCTCCAAACCGAAACACAACAGTGCTTACACACTGTTGATTGGCGGCAGAAATAGACAAAGCGGTGATACCAACCCAGACGGCTCTTCGCATACGAGGGACCTACCACCTTGTGGTATAGTTTTCCATCCATCTATTACCATATTTTCTATTGGACACAAGTTAAAAACCACATTTTCCTTCTTTTCTAAGAAGCTACGTTTACCTTTTCCCCTACTTCGATAAACTATAATTAAATATTTTTTAAATAATTATAATATGATAGGAGTCGAGCCTATCATCATACCAGGCACATTTTGATATTCTGGGCTGATACTGAGCATTTCGTGATAGCAAAACCCATTATCACTTTTACCCGACACGGGATCGAACCCGAGGCCTCACAGCAGTCGCCACGTGTATACAATACAACTACGCCACCGAGGCAGTAAAATAAATATACGTATTAAGTTAATATAAGTAAACAAATAAGTTTTCCCGTTAGTAAAACAAAACTAAATTAAACACTATGGGCCTTATTACAAAACATATTCTAACTTTAAACAAGGTTTATATAGGTTTATATTGGCAAGATTTTATGGGTTACCAAAGATTTGTTTTAGAATACGTTTTCAAATAAGACGGGTAAGCTTCTTATAAATACCGAATAAAATTATAAAGGGAGGAATTTATTAAAATACAAAAGGGCTAATATTCAATTTTTAATGAAAAATATAAGCAGTCGTGTTTTCGAATCTTAAACTACTTTTAAACTTTTGTGTTTAAAAAGCCATCACATTGTTTTTATGTAAGAAATGATCATCTGATGCACTATAAAGACGAGAACAAGTATGGAATCGGTCTCGCAATTGGTAGAGAAATTCGGTGATTGCTATGGCGTTCAAGATATTTTTAGATAGCAGTTAAGTCGTGTATTAATAAATCAAATCAAAACCAAAAGCCTATGGGAACAAGTTTTATGAAAAATCTAAATACCGATTATTTTCATAGGCCAGCTAACGAGCAAATGGGTCTCCTGATGATAAGTGATCTCCACCGCCTATGAATGTCCACAATACCAGAAAGTGACATATATATAGACGTGGAGTATATAATTAATAATAATAAAGGAGAATGGGACTTGGATCTCCAGATATCTCACTCGCTGTACGAAACGCAACAGCAAGTTTCTTTGATAACAAAATATGCTGTAGACAAAACTGTCTACAACGTAGCACTGGCGAGTTATGTTTCAGGTGGCCAATGGCCACGGCAACTAAATAACATCCCTAGTATTTTTTTAAATTAATGCATCGATTGCCACCTTTTTGTTTGTCAGAATGATGAGACATGCTGGTCTTTCTTCACCCCGAAATATGTTAATTCTCATAATGACCAGTAATTTGACTGGCAGCATGTTATGACTTTTGTCCTTTTAATGCCTGTTTTGGTTTATTATTTTAGCTAAGACAAATAAATCCTGGACGCTATCAATTTGTGGCAGGGATGGGAAATTCCAGTAAAATTATGTCTCATATAATTATATCTCATATATTTATATCTCAAATTTATATCTCATATAATATGTAAAAAAATTGAGCACGATATACGAAAAATTTGAATGCTCGAATAAAAGTTTCACATTTCATCCGAAACACGTAACATACGGGAAATTAGCGTCCGTCACTGCAAAATAGCCACGCCCTTTATACACATATAGCTACGTGCCTGAAAATATCTTTGTTTTACAAATACTCTATATCTAAACATATATAAATGGCGTAATCTATATTCAATTAATCCAAGGCACAGACAGAAAATAAAAAAAATCTCGACTAATTAATTTGCAAGAAAAATTTATATTTAAAATGAGATACACTATTTTACTTCTAACTAAGAGAGCGCAGCGTGGTGGCGGTGGCAGGAGGGATGGGGAATTAATCACAGCAAATACAGCAGTAGAGCGTTGCCATATATATACCAACTTTTCGGTAGATCTATCTACATACTTTGACCCTACTACAACATACATTACGAAATAAGAAAAGTGAAAGTAAGATCTTGAACAGTTTTATATTTTATTCACAACTTGAAAACCAGAAAAATCTACTAAATAAACTAGTGTGGTAGATCTACCTATTTTTATGACAATTACCAATTTCTGGTACTTTATCTACTAAAATAACATACGACATTATATTTTTCTACAAATAATTTTAACGTCATCAGGATTCTTTCCATTCGATCTATTTGCTTCATTATACATAGTTCAATCCCCGACCCCTTTTAGAAAATATTAATTCCTTAAAAACCGTTTTTATTCCAACTCGAAATTGGCATCCTGTAATGCTCTAACCAAAATACTTACTCCAAAGACTCATTATCCGTGTGTGAGAATTTAATTTTTAATATAAAATGTAAAAAGGCTTGGTAATTAGGGATTTCGACGCTATCAGTGTAGTTGCGTATCTGTTTGGTTGACCAATAATGACAAATTATACGCAATGGGCAGTTGATTAGAGCGACCATTTCATCGGTGTTGTAGATAAATATTCCAATAGCGGTTCATTACATGAAATCGTGCGTAATATGCTTATAGAATTTCGATGTGCAAGTATTATACCAATATTATATATATACCTTAACTTATATTATAAATATATAATATTGGTATAGATAATCACATATACATCATGTACCCGTTTCATGAATCACATCATGGGACGGAAATACGCTCGGAGAAAAGTGGGTGTAGTGGTTACACTCCTGCCTACCCCTTCAGGGATTACAGGCGTGAGTGTGTATGTATGTATTGTAAATGCGAAATTGTGTTTGTTGGTTTCTACTTTAACGCAGTAACGAACAGATCCAGGTAGAGCTAGTTTATGTGCTTGTTGAGTTTATGTGCTAGTTTGTGTGCAAAAGTAACATAGGCTACTTTTTATCCCGGAATAATGACGGAAGAGTTCGACGCGCGCGGAGCCGCGGGCAAGACCGAGTAAGAACATAAATACAAGGAAATTAATTGGCTATTTTTTAACTCGTTTTGGAATTGCACTCAGGTCATTACAGTTCTTAGCGTTAGTACGTTGCCACCAAACCAACGATACCTTTACGACATATGTGATACTTTTATTACTGGTACCTATTAAGGAAAACATCTGAATCAAGTAAAGATGCGATATATATAAGGAAAATATCCTGCAATCTCATTTGAATTTTCTTAATTTATTGCCACCTGTAACACATACCAGTTCGGCATCTGTCCGTGTAGTCGACAAACAAACAACCGGTGAGATGCTATATATTACACGTATGTTTATGATCGAATAAGTTCTCGGTCTGAAAAGGATCATTCGGTCAAAATTTGGGCGACTAAAGCCTTATTAGGGTGCGATTTTTCCTGTGCAAAATCACTACATAGTATAAAACAAAGTTGCTTCAAGCTGTCTAATGTCTATCTCTCCCTATATATGCTTAGATCTTCTTAGATTGATGTAGTTTTTTTAATAGATATAGTAATTCAAGAGGAAGGTTTATGTGTATAATACATGCATAATATAGTAGAGAAACATTAATAATTTTAAAGGTTTCTAATGTGATGCGGTAAATAAACACATTTTTTGCGCTTTGCTAACGGTGGCTAAACCCTACGAGATAGATCAAAATAATGTACTACAGTATTGTACACCTTAAAAAGGTCTATAAAAAGTCTGTGATGCTATATGACTATCTCTTAGGGATAACCCACAATAACGATTTTTTGTCCTTTACTTTTTATGAGAAATATTTTTAAGCAATACAGCATTAATCCTTATCCAATTAAGTAATAATATAGATCAATATGGCCCTTTACAGCATGTAATTTAAATAAATATTTTCGAAGATATAACAGATTTAAAATGCAGGGACATAGTGGTTGCGGCGGCGGCCACAGTGGCCAGTGGACCCACGCGTGGCTGGGTCTGCTAGTATATGTTATAAAACAGGAGTTAAGAGCTCAGACTTATATCGTAAAAATATTCAGATGCTATTCAAACGCAAGTATTCCAATAAACGTTTTGATAAAAATGTTTTACTCGTACATGTACTTTTAAAATATTCCAGCAACATTTTTAAAAATAGATCTAAACGCTACGAAATGAAAGACTGTAACTTAATAAGAATGTAGAGTAGAAAGATATTATGAGGCTATTCCTTGGGAGTAGTTCGTTGAGATGATAAGGTCTCGCATTGAGCGGTTAAATGAGTTTCACTATGGACTAAAACAAAAGAAAACTTGCGAGCTCAGTTCACAGTGTAAATTAAATGTAGCCGATTACTTGAATGTTTGATTTTCTTTTACTAATCATAACTTGCATGATTTCACACTGGATTTTTAATTCATATTTTTGCTGTAAACTACATCTGCCAAAAGTATGTTTTTAAACGTACATATAGCTTATAACTATGGGGGACTAATAAGTGGCAAGTCCCTCGTATGCGAGACACCATCTGGTTTCACTGCTTTGTCTATTTCTGCCCCCAAACAGTAGTGTGTAAGCACTTTTGTTTTTGGTTGAAGGACATTGAAGCCCATGTTATTATTGTGCATTATGAGGCTTAACATTTTATGTCTCGGGGTGACAAGCGCAGTCCAGTATCATGAAGTGCTTTGTGATTTAAAGTTATGTGTGGTGTTGCTTCTGTTCATTGGTAGGCGCGGGTGGCGCTTACCGTCAGGCGAGTGACCACAAAACACTACATGCCACTGGACTGCGTTCATGATCCTGAGACATAAGATGTTAAGTCTCATAATGCACAGTAATATAATCGGTTTTAATGTCCTTCAAACTAAAACACAACAGTGCTTACACACTGCTACTTGGCGACAGAAATATATGAAGCGGAAGTACCAACCTAGACGGCCCGCAACATATGAGGGATTCCCCCCACTACCACTATCGCGTGTGTTACGTTACCACCTTGTGTACTAATGTAACAATTCACAAATATTACCTTAACACCGTATTTGCAAATGCTAAAATCAGCGTTTAATGTCATTTACATGTGTACACTGCGATAATTACGCCAGTCGCAAACATAGTAGATCTGTGCTGTATTCATTTGTGGCGGTTATAAACATAGTTGTACTAACTTGTGCGTTATACATTCAGGGGAAGTTGTAACTAGTAATTCCATCAGCGGAACTCCATAAACAAGTTGGAAGCGTTTAGTGCCTTGAACAAGCCAGGTAACTAGCTTATCGGAGATAAATGGACGTGTACTTAATATATCGGCCGCAATAATCATTATATTATATAAAACTCTTCCGTTACTGAGTGACTAACTGACTGACGGACAACGCACAGACGAAACTACTGAGCGTAGAAAGATAAAATTTGGTACGAAGGTTTCTCAGGGAGTGTAGGAGCACTAAGAGAGTATTTTTGGAAATTCCATTTCTAAGGGGGTGAAAGTCGCAAATTTGTATGAAACTTCGTTAATTTTATAGATGGACACATGAAATAAGGGATAAATGTTTGTATAAAAGTAAGCCTTACACGCGGGCGGAGCCGCGAGCAAATGCTAGTTAATTATAAGAGACACAAATTGTAGTGATTTGTATTAGAACATTAAATGTTTGTTGGCAAATAATTATTTTGTTCGCGGCGCGATATTGCAAATGACAGGATTTCCATTGCGGTCACGTGAATTATTATTAAACGCATGTTTCGGAATGCAAGTATTGCAATATGCAATTGATTTAAAAACTAGCTTTGTCTCGCAGGACTATTTGCGTGATTAGTATTACCATAATAAGTATGTGCACTCAGTGTTTAATTGTACCCCGCGAAAGAAATCAAATCTGTTACAAGATATAAAGTACCTCATGAGGTCATGTACTAAATTACATCTAATCGATTACACGGATTATACACTACATCGATTTACAAACATACGAAATCACGAACTCACCAAATTCTAAACTTTCTCATTCAATAATTTGTAGGATAGAAAATAATATCTTAACGTTGAGTAAAGTAGAAAATAAAAAATATAAAAACATACATAAGACTTCAAATCATCTTACTCAATATTTTATGTCGTAATTCAACATCGCTTTTCTATATTTTTTCCTAATCGAATACTTTTGTGAATTTATTTGATTGGAAGAGCACAAGAAAGATAAAAAATGTTGTGGCTGAGAAGCTCCCTTGAGTCGAGCGCCATCGACTTGAAGTATCTTCGAGGTACCCGGCCATCGGCAGACGAGTCTCGGGCTAGCGGCTGGTGCAGTCAACAGTAGGTACACTCGTCTGCACAATTCAGCAAGCTGCCGCACATTGCAAAACTGTCAACCTAATGCTTAACGGATGAAGTCTTTGTCGTTTTTTGATT
This sequence comes from Amorpha juglandis, assembly GCA_949126905.1. Classification (NCBI taxonomy): domain Eukaryota; kingdom Metazoa; phylum Arthropoda; class Insecta; order Lepidoptera; family Sphingidae; genus Amorpha; species Amorpha juglandis. The sequence goes on from OX421368.1 coordinate 8,223,805, forward strand.
ATACAGTGTTACTTTTAAAACACCAGCAACCTCACAGGACTAGATAGCTGACCCCATAAGGAATAACTTTTGTTCTACGAGTTCGGACATAACTCAATCATCATCATCAGCCACAAGACGTCCACTGCTGAACATAGGCCTCCTCAAAGATTTCCAGACAAACCTGTTTATTTATAACTCAATACATGAAAAAAAAATACTGAATGACAGACGACTGGTAATATCAACCCTTGATATTAACCCTGTATAGTTCGTAGCGATCTTGGACATCACTGAATATAAACACGGGTCCGGAATACAGCTTTACCCCTAAAAATAAAACTATTAAATACATATCGAAACTTAACATGTGTTTAGGCATTAAGTATTATGTCTTTACTTATCACGGTGGCGCAATTGTAATGCGTACGTGGCAAGACTGCTGTGCTGAGGTCTCGGGTTCGATCCCCGGTTCGGGTAGAAGTGATATTAGGTTTTTCTAACACGAAATGCTTAGTATCAGCCTGAAGTCTGGAATGGTGGCATGGATGGCGATAGGTTCGCCCCCTATCACATCATGGGACGGATATAAGTTGACGCAATGTCATCTGCCTACCCCTTCAGGTGTTACAGGCTGATGTGCGTATAATATATAAGCATAATTAGTTTTGTCAGCTGCATGTATAATTCTTGGAATTCGTAGGAATTTTACATGCAACTACAAACAACAACAACATTATTGGCAAGTATTTACTTGCCAAGAATGCAAAAATACTTAATATTTCATTATTATCTTAAATTCGTCGTATTAAATTTACAGCCTAACACTTTTTACCGTTTCGAGATCATTACTAAAGCCTGTAAAATAAGAAACTTTCCAACATCGTCATGTCAATACGCAAGTGGGAAAAAACGAACGCTCGACAATGATCATCGAGATGCCATAAACGTGAGAGCCATAAATGTCAAACAACGTTCCCAAAACTTTTACAAAGTGAATTGTATGTTAACATCGAAGTCAGAAATTCCATTAATATCAACCCTACCTAGAGATTCCAACTAAACTACACAGTACCAAAGAGTTTACTTAAGCGAATTAACTGATTCTTGTTGACTTTGTGTGGTCCGAGGATAGTATGTGTAATGTAAAGGCCCGCTAAGAAAGGATTTATCAAAAATTATATTTTATGGTGGAAAAGAGGGGTATTTTTTACTTGTGCCACTGAAAAATTGGTTGCTAGATTTTTTTTACCACAAATAAGGTCTTAATTTCAATTATCAATAGGAAGGCCCCCAGTAGCAAAATAAAAAAAATTATAATGTTACACATTGAAATGAAAAACTAATTTAAACAGATTTTATCGCGGTTTTTTCACGGGTGACCACGAAAGCTGAAAATCTTTCGAGACGTCGCGTCGGGATCAAAATTAATAAAAAACCGCGATAAAATCCGTTTTAATTAGTTTTATTACAACATGTAATGTTCGCGTAACCATAAATCATTATGGATGAAACCACTCGAGACAGCTAGTATAATATAAAAGAGAAAATATTTAAAATACGCGTTTTCGATATAAAGTTCCCTCACTTTATAAAATTATCTTTTTCTTTTCAATGATTAAAATGAGTTGAATAAACTATCAAATTTAGTTTCTAAGTAGTTTAAAATCTTTTTTTATAGCACTTATATCAGACTTGCATTTAATTGCGGTTTGGTTTGGGCGTTGATGAATCAGTCACTAAAGACATTAGACTATTAATTTTGTACGTTTATTCTATTCTAGTTTTACATGTTTAAGTTACAACGAGATAATAAAATTCGAACGGTCTATGAAAATTGAAATTAGAACATGCAGTAATTTTTTTTTAAAGATATATGGTCTTTTTAAACTAGAAAGCGAAGTAATTTTAATTAAAATACCTATAATATGCCGTACTTTTTGACAAAACGTGTAGTTGCGATGGTTTGTAGCATAAATGGTATATTTGTAGCATAAATTGCCTTGTGACATTCGCATCCACTTGTTTGTTTTACAGGTCTATAATGGTTTGTTTGGACAGCGCAAAATTTTACTTATAAGTTGGACATTTCACATACGTCATGAATGTTACGGAATCTGTTATTAACCCGTAATATAAAGTTTATTTATATAAAGATGGAAAGTTATAAATAGGTTTATATGACGCATATCGGCGTCGACATTATTTTATAAATAAAACTCAAACATCAAATCTATTTAGATCGTTTGTTTAATAGGAAGACTTACTGATTATTTAAAATAACTAAATTAATATACAATGTTATTCCAACTATTCGATGCTTGTGTATAAATTATTAATTGATAGATGATATGTTTATAGGAATGCGTTTGCATGCGTTATCTTAAAGTTAAAGTACAATTAATATTTTTCCAATTCCTATCGGTTTGGGGTCAAAGAAAATGAATCCAGAATTTATTTAAAATTAGTTAGATTAGATTAGGAGCTAATCATTTTTTTAATTTTGTATTCCTTTTTTTATTTTGTAACTTTTAGTGAAATAATCATCAAAATGTATGCAATAAGGCTGATGTTTTAGACTTTTATAATCGATTTTACTTCCTTAGGGATGAGCCGTTTGTCTTCAGATTTAATGAAACCATTTTGAGGCACCTACGTATATTATATACCCTAAATTATTATAAAATGATCAACAGAATCGGATCACTCTGTGAAAAAATGTGCGTAGTCGAAATAAGATTATTTAGACTAACTATGTAATCATTTCGTACATTACTAGTGCAAGGATTACTATGTTTTAATAACAATTAATTGCATTTAATAACAATTAATTGCATTGTGCTTGAATAATGCACACATTTGTTCATGGTTGAAAATATCTCACACCTCTACTTTTTGCTGGAGCAATAGACATCGAAGTGGTGGAATAACGCACACCTCTCCACTGCGCTGGAATAAGAGGCGCACAACTTTCCCGGAGGTTGACACTTTCCGCTCATAAATACGAAGTTAATTGCAGGAAAGATGGCTTTATACTGATAATACAACATAAATTGAGATTTTCTCTCTGATGCGAGATAAAAATGTGCGATGCTTTTAAATAAGAGTTTATAATGATGATTTACTATAAATAGGGTTGTTAGAGAGGATTTTTTAGCGTGTTTTAGTTTGTTGTTTATATAAATTCTGGCTTAGTTTAATGACACGTTGAAACACAAACACATGAAGCTTATATGTGGGTGATGGATAGTATAACAGTAATAACATTTCTGTATGGTTATACGGATTTTATTTAAATTAGATATCGTAAGAGATTCGCAATATGGAACTGTTGTTTAAGTCACATACCAAATAAATAATTAATAAGATACACTTAGAGACTATGTCAGGATTAATCGGTAACAAACTTTAATTAATTTATGTTTAATTATGTAAGTATAGGAGGCGTTGTTTCACAAAATCAGAGTGTCCCATCTTATTTTGTTTGACCCTATTATCCTATTTAACGATTAAATAATTTAGCTGTCACTAATCTGTGGTTACGGCTTTGAAGCACTTCGACCACAAGTAATTAATGGTCTAAGTAGTGATCTGAAACTTTAATAATTGAAACGTGAATTCAAATTTGAATATAAGAAAGTGTTTGTACAAATGCAAAAATATATCATAATACAAATCGAATGTAAAATTAACAGCTCCAGGAAAGATAAATGGCATGTGGTGTGTGTGGTCCCACTATCAACATATTTGAGACAGTTTAGAATAGTTTAGATGTTGTGAGTTTATTATTTTTGATGATTATTCCTAAACCCCGCCTTAACAGCTGAATGGATTAGAATATAATTAGGCACACAACCAGACCTAGATTAGGTTAATACTTTTATACCGGAAAATAACATTCACACGGCAGAGCCGCGAGCAAAAGCTATTATAAAATGAAGTAGGTATGCCCAAACTTGACATCACCTTCTCGACCATAGATTATAAAAATGGTCCGTAAATGCTCGATTCGGACTGATTGCAGGAATTGGCTTTTGCCGTAGATAGTGACAGTGATTTCGAGTATTCTTTCTCGAAAATGGACCACAATGTAAGTAAAGTGAGAAAACGTTGTACCGTGTACGAGCATATTTATAGGCAGTTCATAAAGAGATAAGCATTATTTATTTAATGAAATGGATTCGACAGACCATATTGCAAGAGTTACATTACTTAATGTTTGTAAATAAAATACTGCGATGCTGAGGCTTCACATTTAGCCAGCCTGTATCGTTAATACGTTAATAAGCGTGATAGATGTACAGTTGTTCTTTGGCATACGCTTTCTCGCTGGTAAAAATCATATCTAAAAGACTTATTTCTAAGAAAGCAGATAATAAAAGAATTTTATAACAAAATAACCCACAAAGGAACAATGTAACAAGCTGACGAGCTTTATTAGTAAATGATTAATGTAACGGTCATGTGAAGTGACCTTCAAAAGTACTGCATCGTAAGAACTTTATCATGTAAAGACAATGTAATGACCTTTAAACGTAGTGCATCGTAACGAGAGTTTCCTTTAATGGTTGCTATTTAAGCTACATACTTGCAAACGGTTACGACTTTTAAATCTAAGTCGTCTTAATTTTTATATCTATACTAACAGACCCGGCCACACGTTGCTGTGGCTAAGGTATATGTTAAATGATATTGTAGTAAACTATTCAATACAGTATGCGCCATCTAGATACTTACTCAATCCAGCCGATAAATTACCTTACACCGTCTGTTAGAAACTTATGGAACTCACAGATAATTATAACTAATAATTTGCAATATAAAATATTGCAACTATAAATTGAGATAAAAACTATTCTATCTCTCAAGTTGGATCAACACACAGTTTGCAAAATTTGATTAAAATCGGTTCAGCAGTTTAGGAGTTCATCGCGGACAAACAACGTGACACGAAATTTTTATATGTGAAGGTAAAAAAGAAATGTTGTTCATTAGTAGGTAACGGCATTACTTGAGAATGGCTGGACCGATTTGATAAAGTTTTTTAAAATCTTTCGAATAAAGTAATTATAAAAAGAAATATTGAATAAGTTGCGTTGAAAATTTTTAAATTCGTTGAAAAACTGAAAGTGCTTTTTCTATAGGATTTTGGTACGAACTTAAGACCATAACTTACAATTTGCATGATGGATATATGCGTAATATTTTTTTTATTATTATGGCTCTGCAAAAGTTTCTAGGTAAAATAAATCGACCCACGGTAGCGCAGAAGTAGCATGTATGCAGGTGAAACCGCGAGGGATAGCTAGTAAATAATAAATCCAGGCCATCAGCAGCCAAGACTCAACTTAGAATAATTATTTAAATTAAAATAATTTTTTCTTAAAATTCAATTTAGTCTACACGGTCTACGAGAAATTGCAATAATTGAGCATTTTAATTTTATCAGCACTGACTTATCTGAACGTTTTCTTCGCACATTCGTAACGATTAACTAAATTGCTATTGATACCATTATCCTGTGATCATGATTTCTCAAAGTGTATATATGGCTTGTGGCCGGGATTTAATTTGGTCTCAACTTAGAGATCCGGCTTAGCACTGGGCATGCACTGGAATCACGAAAAAATTTAGATTTTATCAAAATATCATTAAAGAGTTTTTGAAAAAAGTTTAAAAAATATAATAGAAATATATTAATAAAAAACCCCGCTGCTGAGTCGGGGTCAAGGGTTTAAAACATTTAAATATTTCGTTACGTCACTGGTCCCGTGGCATGATACAAATCGAAAATCTACTGTATGAAAGTGAAAGTCTAAAACACTCTTCATCCATTCCGATATATCGCATTTTTATTGTTAAAATACCATAGCTAGCACGTGTATCGTTAATAAATAGGAACGAACTTGAGCGACCTGCACGCCCTCGCCCGCCGCGTCGCCCGCCGCCCGCTGTGAAGCATACTGCTGTTTCCATTTTACAGCGTTATTGTTTCTGTTCACAATACGTCGACAACTTTGGAATTTGGTCGACGGAAAATCAAAAACTTGCATTTCGAAATTGTGTGTTTGAATATTGCTTGTACGGCGTGACGCAACGTGTGTTTTTATAATATTCTTGTTGTAGGGTAAATTTATAAAATGAACAACGTAATATGCTTCTATAATGTTGTTATTGATAAGTAATTTAAATAGTTGCATTATTATTAATGTGATATTTGTTTTTAATATGTTGCTATTGAATCTCCCACAATTTATCCAATCAACGAAGGCACCTCTTTTCCTAGGCTGACCTTTAATAAACTCAAAGTGACGTGATTTCACAGCATTCAGATAGTCAAAGAAAAAATACCGCATATAGGAAGTAATTCTATTCGAAAGCAATTTAAAACGAAACCCCAACTCTTTAACTTTCGTCTTTTATTAGAATTCCCTTTGACAATGTTTCAAAAAAACATACACTGCATCATATTTACTACGAAAATAGCTTGCGAAATCATAATATAACTTTTTATAGCGTATGCCAGCAAACAAACAAGTTGATTTGCCCAGTTGAACCTGATGGTAAGTGATTCCCACTGCCCATGATAGCCTACAATTCCAGAAGACACATGGACATGTTGCCGACTTTAAAGGAGAAGGATGACTAAGGGATTGGGAAGGGGATGGGGATTTTGGCCTCCGAATATCTAGCTTATTGTACGAAACACAAAAGTAAGCTGCTACTTCATGGTCGGTTATTTCTGAGACAGTAGCAACCCAGTAGACCCAGCCCATTTATGCTGTAGACAAAACTATCTGCAGCATGTCTTTACCTCTTATTAACTAACTTTCATTGGCTAACTAAAATTATATAAGTAGCCATATTTGAAATTAGTTTAATTAACCGGCAGTGCGATATGGGTTTTAACTGACGTAAAAAGGAGGTTCTGAATCAGACGCTAGAATGTGTGTATACGACTTTTCCGTCGGACCTATGCTCACACATGTGTACACACACTAATTACACTCTATACCAGACTCTATATTCTACGTAGATGTATAGGTTGAAATAAAACTAATTTAAAAGGATTTTATCGCGGTATTTTATTAATTTTTGATCCCGACCTTTCGTAAGCTTTACAGCCTTCGTGATCACGGGGTGGACGACCATGATGACCATAACCATTAATAAAAATCCCCAACTTCAATTCGATAAATATTTGTAAATTCACACATGCTTCACAATAATAAAGCGATTAAATCAGCGTTTAAATAAAAAATACTCATTTAAATAGATCCGTTCCTTTAAGCGTACGACGTCACAGGCACATACTCTTGCGCCATAAAATATATTGCACTATTCTCAGCGTCCTGTTATGGTGTAACGTTATATCAATATATTTACACGAAAAATCCCTTTTTCCTTTGTCATCAAATGAGACGATCTTTGCTCGAAGAGCCTAAAGTCTATTTCGGGAAAGGGACACTCAATAAACCGAAACAAATATCACTTTATTATGGACATCGATAGAAAAGTATGAAAAGAACGCTTTTATATAAAGTTATTTAAACCGTGATTCAGTAGAAAAAGGCTTATTGATTTCAAAGACGCAAGATAATTTAAAAATTAAGGATGTCATACATCTTTAATAATATAGGAGTGAGAGTATCTAAAATATATCTAAAGCGAATATTGAGCAAAATCAAATTTTAATTGTCTTTAGAATTTAATTATACGTATTGTATTCGATCGGTTATTTCAGCACTGTCTATACTTTCTGCATCGTCCTACGATCACTTGTATATTAACAAGATTTTTTTACTTTCGCCATTGGTTTATACATATTATAATATATAATTAGAACGGGATCTAATAGCGTGGTTTTATAAAAGTTGTAAAACGTATTTTATACTAGCTGATGAGATGCAATTCGTTCGAAACGTAGAAAAATAAATAAACTAGTATTTATACCTTTTTTAACACAAAGCAATTAAAACCAGTTTTAAATAAATATTGTAATAAGAAAAGTATAATTCTGTAAATCGCACATAGCGACCGCAAACTCTACGTATCGTGGCCATATTTAATATCGGTCCAACACCGGAGCCTTGTTAATTATGAACGCACAATCAAAACACATTCAATTTGAGAACCAATTACAAACCTTTGGATTATTTTATTAATCACCGAGAAGCTCAATCTGCGTAATGAAGAGTCGTAATAAAATACAGCCACGATAGAATCGAATATCATTTTCGCAGGCAACTATTTTCTTTGAAGCAAAATAATTTCGTCAGGAATTTTGATAGTATGGTCGAATGTATGTTTTTGTTGAAGAAATAGTTTTAGTTTCTTTAGTTTTTAGTAGTTTGTTGTAATGGAAGTGGTGATATTGTTGCGATCTATACTAATATTAAATGCATGCATATGTAAAGTGTAGGTTTGTTCTTATTTCGCACAGCAACGGTTAGATATGATTTTTTGCATATATTTATTTTATTTGGGCCTACAAATAATTACATATAATCCTATGAATATCATGGGAATGACTTCCACGCAGACGGAAGCTAGTATATCAATAAAATCATAACAAATTAAAAAATACCCGTGAAAAGGTAATGTTCCTCTAAAAAAATACATTCGCATATCCATATCTGTCTGTATATTTAACTAGCTTTAGCTCTCGGCTCCGCCCGCGTGAACAGCATTTTCCGGGATAAAAGTAGCCTGTAACCGTCTCCAGGGTCCAATCTGTCTCTGTAGATAAATTTATCAAAATCGGTTCAGTGATTTAGGTGTGAAAGCGTAACAAACAAACTCACTTTCGCATTTACTTTCAGCCCCTTTTTCATCCCATATTAAATAAAATTTCCAAAATTCCTGAAACACGTATTTATTTGTTTTACGTCAATAACCGAAATTTTGTTTATGTAACGTTCAAAATGACGGACTTTCATACATATTATCATCTCCTATTTTGACCCCTTAGGGGTGGAATTTTCTAAAATCCTTTCTTAGTGGGTGCCTACATAAAAATATACAGTCCGAATTTCATGCTTGTAGCCTAGATAGTTTGCGCTCGGCGATGATGAATCAGTCAGGCAGTCAGGACATGTTATTTTATAAGTATAGATAGATGTGCACACGTTTAAATACCGAATATAAAAATATATTCCGTCTGGCAATCTTCATAATTTAATTAGCATAATAAGCAACTAAAACAGTAACTTTATAAACTCAAAACCAATAAAACTGTGCGATTAAAACGTTGTTACATTTAATTCTTTTAGTATGACCTATCATCCTCAGACCAGGACTCAAGCTTGACATTGTACTTATAATTCTAAGTGAAATTGCATGAAGAATATTAAATTTCATTCCGAGGAAAGGCCCTCCCGTCATAATGTTAATTTTATGCAAGCATTACAGTCTCGGAACGAAACTGACTTCGCTGTTTAAACTCACACGCTTACATAATGTTAACGATGGATAATGCATTTTTATGAGGACAATAAAAAGGTGTTACAATGTCTTAGCGACCGTTCTCTTTATTGAAGATCGTTTTGCAAGCTTGCCAAGTGAACCCGCAATAGGCTCTAATGGCGTGTATTCATAGTCACGTGTCAAAATCTGGTAATTTGATGTACGTCTTAGTTTTTCAATGTTTAGTGGGGTATTTTTAGTATGCTAAAAACGACTTGATTATAGATTTGGGAAGAAGCGTTATTTTTCTATCGTCGTGTTCGTCGGTCTAGTTACAAAAAATCACTGAAAAATCCCCCTGGTTTTCTTTCGAACGTTCTTTGCGTTCGTTCGTTGTTGCTTTTGTTTTATCCTACGTGCTGTCTGATGTGAGTGACAAAGACAAAGATGGTGTGGGAGCTCTTGGATAGCAGGAATATAAGTTATTTTCATAACTTTGAAATACAATTCTTTTTAAATTGAGTTTTACTATACATCGTAACCATAATTTACAATAATTTGTTAAAGCACGTAACTTAATTCTTGATTTTACATACAAGAGCCTAGGTTAGGTCGATTTATACCACTACCAAAGCTTTGGCAAGTCGATTTATGTGAGCTTTTGAAGATGAACGAGGAACATGGTAGCGTCTTGACTGCAAATTAATTGACCTTTATAAATAAAAGTACTGTGTCAATTGTATAGTAGCCAAAATTAATGTGGAACTTGAAAACGTTTTTAACCCTCGAAAAAAGAAGGGTGTTGGGCCCTTTGTTGTTTGTCTGTATGTGTAGCTTCGTAGTGCCGAAAAGAAAGGATCGATATGACAGATTTTTACTCCAAACAACAAAGGATAATTTTGAGGTATTTTCTGTTTGTCTGTTTATCTCTCTGTCTGTGTTTGTTTGTAGAATCCTAGTACATAATGGGGTTTACACAAACATTTGACTCGGTGAGGGAATCGTAGCCACGGTCTCTTGCTTCGCAGCTGGCTACTCGCCCATTACGCCACAGCAACTGTCCGTAGTAATTAAATCATAAAACGTGATGTGATGCGTCTCATACATGATATTTAATTCACAGTTTCTATAAGCATATTGATACAAAATTCATCGCAAATAGTTATGCACGTCTATCTCTTTCCCGGTGGAAGAAAATAGGGAAGTACTGAGAGAAATAAATAGCAAAACAATAACTGTCGAGTTTGACTGCGACATGCTGATTTTCCAGAAGTGGTACACGATAAGCCGATGTGTCGGAATGTGACACACGTAAATCCGCATGCCAAATGTTTATGAATTCTGCTGTCAATCAAGACACTTCGAATAAAGTTCGGCGGGTCGAAACCCACATCACTTTAATATGAAAATGTCAAGTAGCAAAGTGTTAAACGAGAGATTAATGGAATATGTTTAATGAGATTGGAATGTTTTAAAGGTCGTGATCGGCACATATAATATGATTAAGGTGCACGTCACACAACGGCGGAACGGAACAACGGAACATACATCGCCAATGTTCCATATTATTTTTAATTTTCCTATACAAATGTTTTTTTTTTTTATTCTGGCTCGGCAAAGTGACTACGCTACACCTGATGGTAAGTGTAGCGCAATCCAAGAAATGTGTCGACCAACGATAAACAATGTGTCCATCGTTGGTCGGCAAGATCATGCCGGCCTGCCAAAGGACCAAGGGAAGGAAAAAGGTTAGGATCAGGGGGCAAACCCCCTGGGGAGAACCGGATATACGCTGGCTGACCCTGGAACGCGACCCACACAACGTGGGCCACTATGGCAGGTTTTAGCACCAATGTACGGTGGTCGCTATCCGGTCGGATACAAGTATCCTCCCACCAGCATACTGTTTGTGAAACAAACATTCTGTTTGTGTCTGTTTGAAACTGGAACACTATTTTATTTTAAATTTTTCAAACAATATTTTTAAATTGGAGGACGTGCGATGGTCGTTCCATCCGTTCTGTTGTACAGAAAGTGATTTTACAGTTTGCGTAGTAAACTTCGATTTTAACTCATCAAAGTCAACTTTCCAAAGTCATCGTAAGAATGTTCATTTCACGTAGTTCATTTTTAAAAGACACCACATTAGAACATCTATCTTTTAAATATTACTTGCATGGGCAGAAACGAGAGTAAAAATTCAAATTAAATAAAAAATTAAATACAAATATTGTGTAAACTGATGTCATTGTGAATCGAACTCAATAGGGGATCACTCAATAGGGGAACTCAATATCTGTTCGTACTTAGTGACGTCATTTTTGTACAGAACGACTTGATTGAAGTCGAAGTTTGTTCTAGAGATAAAACGGCGGAATGAAACGGTATTCCATTTGCTAATTTTAGTATGGGAAAATTTAAAAAAAACATATGGAACACTGGTAATGCCTGAACCGGTCCGTTTCAACGTAGTATGGTGGGGTCTTAATAGATGAGATGTTATATTATTATGTTATGGGTTCAGATTCGGGTCGTGCCATCCTTTGTGTGTTCTCTTTTAATTAGTCTGTATAAAAAAACGAGCAAGTCGCTCGCCTGACGGAAAGTGTCTATAAATAGAAGCAACACCACACAGTGCCTTAAATTAGAAAGCACTGCATAATATCTTTATTTATATTATATTGTCTCATAATATCGAGTAATTTTATTGGCTTCAATATCCTTCAAACTAAAATACAACATTGCTTATACACTACTGCTGTGGCAGAAATACAAACAAAGACAAAGCGGTGGTACCCACCCAGACGACCACTCGCACACCGACCTCTAGTATACGAGGGCCTTACCGTCTGGTAATTGTGCATTCAAAATATCGATTATAAGTTTAGTTATCGAGGGACGAATGTATTTTGTAGAGCTTCTGAACGTAGCAGTGCTACAGAGTTTCGGAGCACAAGTACAGCTACGCCATAATCTTAGCCAATTGTTATTCTACTTAGCATCAAAGTTCGCCTTCGCTTAGCTTCATTCGCTTGAAATCCCCAGGAGGGAGATCATTTTTCATTAATCGACGTTTTCCTTTAATGTCAATCCAGCTCTTAATATCCATATTTCATCGGTCGTAATCCATGCTAATATTATCAATGAAAGGAGATTGTTTCTTTGTTGCGATTTCATGGATAAAATATCAAATATTCATTTTCACGTTTGAAGACATTTTAACGACTGGAGAGTAAATACTGTTTTTATAACCTCCGACAAAAAGAGGGATTTTATAAATTTGATCCGTTTGTCTGTATTTCTTTGTAGGATCGTAAGGCCTAAAAAATATACCGTTTTTTAAGAAAGAGCCGAGCAAGCAGGTCACCGATTCACGATTTGAAGGTTTTGCTTTGGTTCGATAGCTGATTCAATCACAATGGTTCTTAACAGTTTTTAGCATTAGCATAGCATAGCATTAGCATTTAAAACTAAATGAGGAGCCCGACTGGTATGCACTACGTCTGCCTATAAACACAAACAACATTACATAGAGCCTTCAATTACAAAGTACTGCATGGCATTGGAATGCGCTCGTCACCCCGAGTCATAAGATGTTAAGTCTCATAATTCCCAGTAATCATACTCGCTTTAATGCCTTAAAACCGAAACACAACAATACGGTTGATAATAATACATTATTAACAGAAAGATTTTATTATTATTCCCAAAAAATACACAGTTTCCCTACCATAACCGATTATTCATCATTCATCCGTCATTTAATCAAATAAAAATAAAAAAAATAACTTTAACCCTAGCCGTGGTATAATAAATAGAGTAATCTTAAAAATGAATTTGCGCACAACCCTGATAGTGTCATGTATTGAGAGGTCATCCGTCTTGTGAAGTGGATCTTTATTCCTGCTTATAATATCTTATCGTTCTTTGGTGCTTCAGTTCATAGAGGAATAACGGGCATTATATTAAGCGTAACTGTGCAACGTTCGTAAAGTTTATATTGCTTTCGTAGCATCTTTCGTAGGTATTTCGTTTATGGTTCTATTTTATTAAAGTGGTCTATGAGGAGTTATTTATTTATTTATTTATTTATAATTCTTTATTGTACATTGGATTACATACATGCAAGAAAAACAGTTAACAATACAGAAGTACAATTGGCGGCCTTATCGCTCAAGGCAATCTCTTCCAGACAACCATGGGATGGAGAAATAGTAGGAGCCAGAAAGGGTAGGGTACATAAAAGAAAACTACATGTATATACTTTTATTTTCAATACTATATACTAAATAGATAGCTAATATAATATACATAATACATACAAATAATAAATATAATAATAATAAAATCGTAAGCACAACACATACAATCACCTAGTTGGAGAGGTAATGATTCTTCACCATCTTTTTAAATATTGGCAGTGATTGGGCTCGTTTTATATCTACCGGCAAAGCATTCCACAACCGAGTAGCCTGAACAGTGAAGGATTTGTCCATGAAGGAAGTGGAATGCGCCGGCATTTTCAGAGTCAAGTTCTCTGATGATCTTAGAAACTTGTTGTGCGTTGCATCAAGAAATTGGAAGCGAGATTTGAGATAGCAAGGTGTAAGAGGAAAGAAAAGGATATTGTAGAGAAGAGAAAGAATGTGGGCATTCCGGCGAAGTCGTATGGGTAACCACTTGAGCTTAGCACGAAACTCGGAAACATGATCATATTTGCGCAATCCAAATATAAATCTGATACAAAAATTTTGAAGTCGCTCAAGTTTGTCTAGTTGTTGTTCAGTGAGATCAAGATAGCTGGCATCTGCATAATCAAGGATGGGAAGGAGAAGGGATTGTGCAAGCGAAATTTTAGTGGGTATAGGTAAAAGGTTGCGTAATCTACGCAGAGACCCAGCTGAAGCGAACAGTTTGCGGCTCAGTTCTTTAAGCAGCGGTTCCCAGGTAAGCGATTTATCTATGTACAGTCCAAGGTTTTTTACAGTATCACTGTACGGAATGGTAGTACCACCACAAGAAACCATTGGTATGTGAGAGAAGAGGAGTTACCTAGTTGTTTATTACTACAATATATAAATATATACAAAAGCTCACGACTGTATTAGCGATGACGTACTCAGGTGCAACTAGTACTTAGATCTTCTGTAAATCACTATTTGAGGTAGGTAAATACGTTTTGAGGGGATTTTTTTTTTTTAATGGGTTTGCTCTTGATCTCAATATAGCCGCATGGACAAAGATGAGGTCGACGATGGAGCGAGTTTCCGAGAAGGTGCCGATTCACACTACTCTTAAAGAGCTTCGGGTTGTACGCCCTCGGAAATACAGACGTTGGCAGGGAATTTCACTCCTTGGCTGTGCGCATTATAAAAGGTGGTTTCTAAAAATACCTTGTTCCAATCACCGATTGTAATGGATAATGTATAAACAAATTTACCAACAGCGTCTTTTCCTGGTAATCGTTCCTTTTGTTTTTATTTTTGCATTCTTCCATTTATTTAACCAAGGTCTTATACGCACAAGTATATCTAAATATATATTTAGATTCCGGATTAATAGCGAGAGGGAACACATCAGTTAATTAGTAGGCGGAAATTTGATATAATCCACCCGTCTTCCCTTATATTCTACTCGACAAAATATATTCTATTTTTGAATTTTATGCTTAATTTTTTCAAGATAAAATTAAGTAAGTGGGGAAATTTTATTCCTTTTGCCGTTCTTACAAATGCTGTTACTTTATAATATTTATGGATTTACAGAATGATTTGTTCTTGTCGAGTTTTGGCTTGTTGCCAGACAGAAACATGTGTATGATGTTACTGAATATCGCGTGTTTTAAATGTTAGAGCCATGCTGTAGACAGTTTTGTCTACATAATGTGTGGGCCGGTTCGTTCAGGTGGTGACCACTGCTTCATAGAATACAGTCATGCACTTGCAGTTGCACTTTTCGTACAATGAGTGAGATATCCGGAGCCCCAAATAGCTCATCGCAACATCAGGCAGAAATTTTAATCCCGAGTAACTTCATGTCTGATTTCTTGAATCGAAAAACAATCACAAAAAGATATTAATAAAATTTTAATGGCCGTACTCATTAAAAATATTCAGCGTTTACGTAAATCACAAACAGCTTCACAATAAACGAGTAATCTTTCGAACACAATAATTAATAAAGAATATAAAGTGAAAATTAACATAAAACAATAAAATTACAAACTTAAATTATCCTATAATGAAAATATGGTAAAAAAAACAATTTAACTAAGATAAAAAATGCTGGTTGAAAAATCCCGGACAGTTTTGCTACCGTTCATAGAAAGACCAGTCACATCACAAAACTCACATAACTATCAATATAACATTAACATATAACAACATGATGATTTCTTACGTTTACGCGAATGTTACTCATTGAAATAAAACAAATTTAAACGGATTTTATCGCGGTTTTCCTTGTGACCACGAAGGCTGAAAAGTCTTCGAAACGTCGGGATCAAAATTAATAAAAAACCGCGATAAAATCCGTTTAAATTAGTTTTATTTCAATGATATAACAACATCATTATAATTTAAAAAATGAAACAAAGTCCATAAAATAAATAGACACTACCAGGCAAAGATATGATGTCCAGTTTGCAGTTTGAGTGGTAGAGCCACGCTGTAGACTGTTTTGCCTACAGCATGAATGGGCTGGCTCGACCGGGTTTACCACTGTCTCACAGATTCTTCTGGTTGTGGGCGTACATGGGCGGCCTATGCTATAAAAAATAAAAATAAACAAAACCCCGGTTCGAGTGAAAGTAGATTGGTCATGTTTTAAAATCGACTTGTGTATCTGTTTCTCGCATGAGGCAGTATAAAACAGTTGAACACGCATATATTTTTTAATTCATTCGCTGATTCAGCGGGTTTTTGTTGTCCGTTTGGAGTGCGGAGTGAAATGTGTTCGCAGCTTTATTAGTTTAGCGAGGGGCTCGGTGTTGTATATTCACCCTTTATGAAGTACGGTACAGACAATGACGTCAGTCATTTAATTTTTCGGTTGCAGTATTGGCGGTTACGAGCAAAAAATTACTTTAGAGATTATTGCTTTTAGACTAAGATCGCCTTTTTAATCGGCTATAGGTAACATCATTTAGTTGTAAGATTCTAAGTAGTGTTTCAATTATTTGTACATTATTGGTATAATAAAGAGTTACCTATCTCTATCTATACGTAATGTAATTATTTAACAATACGCTAAATATACTATGTAGCGTTAATAGCTAAATCCTTTTAATCCTCAACATAGACAAAACAATTGTTGTTTATAAATACAACCGTAGTTACACGTAAATTAATTTTGGCAACCATTATAAAGTTACGGTGAAATGATTTCTCGTCGGTTCCGGCGCGGCGCGGTAAAGGCGAACGCAGCTTTTGAAATCGGCAAGTGTCATTTGCAAGTCGCCGTCTCTGATCGCCTGTCATCTACAGTTAATGGAACGTTTCCAAATTTTTACTATTACAAAATTAACATATTTTGGCAATTGTTTAATACTTAATCACGTTTGAAAATCACAAAAACATATTTTCTGATATTGTTTATTAATTGCGTATATTGTATGGTATATCTGAAAAAGATGTCATTCACTAGTTATACATTTACCAACGTAAAAATATATTAAAGTGTATATTTGCTACAAATTTAACCCTATTATAGATCCCCGTTTATAGTTCGACGAACTCGAAGCTTAGTTGAGCACAATTTTCAACCTCTGCGCTTTGTGACATGCGTTCGAATATAATTATTCGAATGTACTTATTATTTTTATCGATTAACGTTTAGTGGCTAAAATCTTGAACCTTAATGTCTATGTAAGCACCTCAACCCGTGAGTCTAGTACCAGTATTCCAATATCAAAATATAGCTAATTCTGTTACAAGTCAGAATGCATGACTTTAGAACGTTTTTATCTGACAACAGTGTGTCTGTCGCGGCCACATCGTTACAAATGTTCAAAATTACGTAGGCACGTTGCGGATTGCACATTATTTTATTTAATCTGATGGCATTAACACAATCTGTTTTCTGTTTCGATGCGTTCGATTTATGTTTTATTTGACTATTTGTTTTGCGTATTTTCCACCGACAATAATTTAATTAGTGAATAAATAACAAAACGTTAATTTTGTGGAGCGCGGTTTTGATTGACACAATATAATAATTAAAGATCTTTTAATTTTGCCGGGATAAAAATATGTTATACACCTTTTGTTTGTTTCTGCCTAAGCTCACAATCATTGGATATTGATATGTTTTAGATCAACAAAAAATGTTGTACAACATAAGCCGTAATAACTTCCGACATCCTATATATTCTTAAATATAGCTGGCAATCACCTTAATTAAACTAATTTCCAATTGATTAAATGTTTATTTAAATCGGTCCATTTGTAAGTCGATGTCACAGACAGCAGCAGTTAGTTGTGAATAGTTCGTTGTTAATACTCTTTGGTAAGCCCTGACTATACTACCTTTCTTTTTCGCTCTGCCTGCTGTTATCCTGGCTTAATGCTAGAATTTACTTTCCCACCATTCATAGTAGTTTTGGAATAATATGGGGCGACTCGCTATCTGATCCCCACAACAAGAAGTAACTTTCGCTGGTGCCTCGTCCGTTAATCAGAAGAGTGTACCACGTGCAAGTTAGCACAAGGTGGTAAGGCCCTCGTATGCGAGAGGCCGTCTGGGTTGGTACCACCGCTTTGTCTATTTCTGCCGCCAAGCAATAGTGTGTAAGTACTGTTGTGTTTCGGTTTGAAGGACATTGTAGCCAGTGAAATTACTGGGCATTATGAGACACACCATCTTATGTCTCGGGGTGACGAGCGCAGTTCAGTGCCATGCTGTGCTTTGTAATTCAAAGTTCTGTGTAGTGTTGCTTCTGTTTATGGGCAGGCGTGGTGCTTACCATCAGGCGAGCGCCTTGCTCGTCTCGTCATTCAGTTAACCAAAATTAAGTTACTTTGGGCCTAAGATATTAGACCCACTTACACTCCATGACTATACTACCGTTGCATTTAAATTTTCTTGGTATCGGCTTGCTATATACTATGTTGTCGACACTCTGTAAACTACAAAGCAACATTTATTTTCCATCACATGAAATACAATACTGTATGAAACTCTGTAAGAGTAATAAAAAATTCAATCACAACATTGACAATGGATTTTATTGTGCTCTACAGAGAACTCCCTGAAAGTGTGACTTTTTATTTCAGTCGTTTTATAATGCACTATTTCACGTATTGGCTCTAGCAGATTGTTTTGAATAGAAAATTCAGTTAGAGTACGTTAGTGACACGATAATAGAATTTCTCTTTATGTAAAGCTTATGTTCACTAAGAAACAATTATCGTGCAATACATTGCTTTACAAGCAATGACCAATGACGCGGAGTTTTTACTTAGCAAAATTGTATACCAACATTGGCCCAAATAACACGATAAGTGTCATTTTCTGCATCAGCTGTCATGTTCGGGCGCTGATAGCATTCAGGCCGATTTCCGATGTTCGCTTCAAACCTCAGATGGCATTGGCCGTCAACACCCTACTAAATTTCAATTTGACCCAATCATGCCGTGCGTTACTGACTATCATCGTAGTCGCCTACGATAGACTAATTTTGGTCTCGACGACGCCCGTGACACGACCATCCGAAGATTTTCTTTATTTTTATGTTAAGACTTTTGAGTTGCCTTTTTACTCCAATGTTTGTATGTGTATCTGTGTAGTCTTGGCGCCTTAATTAATGGACAGATTAGAATAAAGTTTTTTGAAATTGAAAGCTACTTTAACTGAGATTCTTAATTATTTATGAAGAATATATATTCAGCCATTTAAACGTTAGAAGATTTTCTAATCGACGTCTGGTTTTAATGTTAAGATTAGCTGTAAATCAATGTTTATTGCCATTATTATTTACTAACAAGTTGTATTGTGCAGGTGACTTGCCGCGGCCGCGTAGTAAAGGAGAGTACGTATTCGTCATAGCGCAATTGTTGTTTGGATTGTTGTTATTCGCCACCGTGTTGGGCCACGTCGCCAACATCGTCACCTCCGTCAGCACTGCCAGGAAGGAGTTTCAGGGTAAGCATATATTCTTTTTATTCTGGCACGGTAATATACCCACACTGTACTCGAAGTATAGTGCAGACCAACCGTTCAGAGATATTGCGTTCGAAAGACGGCAGAATTGTGCATGTGTATGCTGTCCAGTCGGGTACAAAAATTATTATCCGACCAGCTTTTGCAATAGCAGCATTGTATTATGTCTCTTAGGACGTATGGTCATATAGTTTCGTATATATTTTAAATTACGTATGACAGAATAATAACCGTACTTCATTGTAACTAGAATAGTGGAATAGCTGAGGATATATCGAACAGTATCAACACAATGTGAGTTGCACCAAGTGACATTGTAAATAAATAATCAATATAAGACTTTTTTTTAATCATTCGGAGCATTAGTCAGTTTGTGATTATGCCAGCCTCAATCAGGCAAACATGATCCTTATATGCTTAAATTGGTTGATTAATGCTTTATCTGCTAATTAGCTATGGATATTGTTAACTAACCCCTGCATCTAATATTAAAATACTAGTGAATATTTTCCTATTTTTTAAAACAAAAACTCGTAATTTTAACATCTTGACATATTTGTTAGGTGATTAAAACATAGTTTTGAATGCGAATGTTGGTAACATTATAGTAGTATTAGTCATATTAATTAGGTACGAAAATTGCCAGTGTATTTTATTTTAAATCCAATTTATGAGACCGCCAGTGTCTATGCAGCCTGAATCCGCACTCGCTTGCCCTCATAAAATTATCGTGTACATTTCTTGGCAACGTCCCCGTCACTTAAATTAACTGTCCTATATTAAGCTACGTTTAAAACGGTCTTGCTGTTTTCAGCTAATCCATATTTCGCTTATCTGTCTGACAATAATACGTGAAGAGCAATAAAAATAATAGAAATATCCGCGCTAAAGAGCAGCTTCAACCACTTTCAATCTCCGTCATGCATTAGGTAGTTAACACGATAAATCATGCGAGCGTGTGAGAAGGTTCAAATAGGTCGTGCGACAATGTCGAGCGAGGGGTGGCCGACGATCCGCGCTCGTGGCGAGCCAGCTCACCGTGGCGTGGCGTAAACTCATATTAGCGTACTAAGCAGGTAAACGTGCAGGCACGTGCCGCCGTCGCCGCCGCCTCTACGTGCGTCGTTGTTCGCTTTCATCCACCCGACCGCGCGCCGGGCAAACAGATCCATTCACCTTTAAGCGGGTTCAGACGGTTCGATTTTAGTTGATCAACTGGTCCATCGCGTGGATTCCGAGCCGTCTGAACAGACTTTTATTCGAATTGATTAACATAAACCATACAGCTTTTGTTGATTCGAGTTAGTTAATCAAATAAAATCGAGCCGTTTGAACCCGCTATTAATAAAACTATAATAATATATTAAGAATAGTAACAGTGTTACTATTCTTACTATATTCTACCGTGTGTTCCTTTGTTGTATAACTTCAAAGATATCCACTGCGATCTCGTTCGCAATCAATAGACAGATAGCAAGGATAAGACGTGCATTTTAAACAGAGAGGCGGTGGCAAAGTGTCAACAACTTTAATTAGCACTGCAGCTCGGTTGGAAAGACAATGGCGCCGCTATGGCAGAAAGCAGGCTGAATCCGTGACCTTCCTCCGCGGCGCTGCAGCGAAATAGGTCAGCGGCTTGAATGCTATAAATAGCTCGGCGAAAGTCGGGCGCCGCGCCCCATCCCAACGGGAGTGCGCGTCCCGCGCGCGGCCGCCCGACATCGATCCGGGCCCCACGCGCCCGCTGCTCGTCGCTCGCCGTTCGCCGTTCGCCGCCCGAGCCTACCATTCGCCAATATAATTGATCTGATTGTGGTCCACCCCATGCTGCTTGCGCTGCCTGCCCTCCTCTTCGACGCACATACAACAGCAGCTCCTGCCGTCTCTAACGATCATTTAACAATGACTGCTACGCACCATTTACTACTTTTGTGCATTATGTTTATAAAGAAAATATAATGTCATGTGTTTTAATTGTTAATTATCGCTTGCATTAACGGTAAAGGAAATATCGTGAGCAAACATATATACCTCAGTATAGCCATATGAGGATCAGGCCAGCAAGATGGGCTAAGGCCTTAACCCTTTTATTATAAAAGGGGGCCCGTGCCCAGTAGTGGGATTTGTATAATTATTGTAATGCTATGTGGCCAATGAAACAGTAACGAGGCACCGCATCAGACGATTCGTATATCCCAAATTATTGTTTAAGTGATTTATTTTAGTAACATGTATTTAAAGTTTTTATATATAAACTTACAAACTTAGTAGGTAATCGTTGGAAAATCTTTGTAACGTGGTCTAACTTTAAACTAGGTTTAATATCAACACACAATACTATAGGTTACCATAGCAACTTGTAGATATAAACTCAATTTAAAATTAGAATATGTTTTGTAAGCCGTAAGCTTTTGCATGCTCAATTGACTAAAGGCCTAATAGTGGAGTGCCTGGAGCATTCAAAACTGTAAAACCTCGGATTAGAGTTATAGTGAATGAATTAATGTGATCGATGTGGGATATTATTTTTTAAACTATAAATTGCAATGTTTACCCAAAAAAAAATTGTGCAAACCATTGTTTCATTGTTTAAAAAAAATATTATGAAAAATTAATGTTTGACCATATATTTTCACTTTAAACAGTTTTTTTTATTTATATGTTAAATCTTACCTGAGTATTCTTATCTTATCTTATCTTGTCTTTTTACGGATTGATTTACATGACTCAGTAAAAGTATTTAAAAATATCAATGAAGACCCCAATAATAATATATTGCAAGCAGGTGTAGCATGTATTTTGAGTTTATACGGAGCTCCGTCTAAAACTTATAATTTAAATACATTGAGGTTCAATTCTTTCATAAAAGCAACAGCCAAAAATACGAGTGTTCTTTTGTCATCACTGCCTCCAACAACTGATGCAGCGTTTGAGCACCTTAAAAGAGTGTACCTACAAATTCAGATATGGTTAGGAAATGACGTAGTTCTTGAAAATTGGGGATGGAAGTATTCCAATAACATGTACATCCCAATAACAATGAATCAATTACCTGCTCCGGATAATTTATTGCAAATGTTATTTTGTAATTGCAAAAAGGGATGTGGAGCTGCGTGTGGATGCCGAAAAAGTGGTTTATACTGCAGTGTAGCATGTTTACAGTGCAGCGGAAATAGTTGTTCCAATACTTCACCTATTATACAGATAGATGAAGTAGAAGAAAATATTTGATGTAGACAACTATCTATAATTATAAAATAACATGTCCTGACTGACTGACGGATTCATCATCGCCGAGCGCAAACTATCAAGGCTACAAGCATGAAATTCGGACTGTATATTCATTTTGTTATGTAGGCATCCACTAAGAAAGGATTTTAGAAAATTCCACCCCTAAGGGGTCAAAATAGGGGATGATAATATGTATGAAAGTCCATCATTTTGAAAGTTACATAAACAAAATTTTGTATTTCGATTATTGACGTAAAATAAATAAATAGGTGTTTCAGGAATTATGGAAATTTTATTTATTAAGGGATGAAAAAGGGGGTGAAAGTAAATGCGAAAGTGAGTTTGTTTGTTACGCTTTCACGCCTAAATCACTGAACCGATTTTGATGAATTTATCTACATAGACCGATGGGATCCTGGAGACGGTTACAGGCTACTTTTATGCCGGAAAATGCTGTTCACGCGGGCGGAGTCGCGAACAAAAGCTAGTGTAATATATTTAAATAAACTGATTTTGTACTATTTTTTTTTTCTTTTCATTAGTCGTAATTAATTACCTTATTTTTTAAATGTACACAATAGAGTACGTTTCATTTATAATTAAACTGGCCGAGAAATTCCATTGTACATAGCAGCTGTCGCTCCGCTCTGCCCCCCACGTTTTTCTACCTGTTCGAGATCCCTACTGCTATTTTTATACACAGGTATCTTTGAAAAATCTTCCTATATGTCTACTCAGGTAAGATTTAACATATAAATAAAAAAAAACTGTTTAAAGTGAAAATATATGGTCAAACATTAATTTTTCATAATATTTTTTTTAAACAATGAAACAATGGTTTGCACAAAAAAATTTTGGGTAAACATTGCAATTTATAGTTTAAAAAACAATATCCCACATCGATCATATTAATTCATTCACTATAACTCTAATCCGAGGTGAAAACCCCCAGGCGCTCCACTATAAATAAATAAGCCAAATATTGGAACGCTAAATATATCAACTAAGAAATAAGTCGTCCTTTAATTACATTTTCCGCTATAATTAAGTGTAGAGAAATAATTTATGTTTTGAAGTAGAAAATAATATCTGCCTTCATATTACCTGAACATTTATTTAATTAAAACAGTTATCGAGTGTCGAACATATTCATTGATGGTAATTAGAACATGTTAATAAGATGATAAATATATCTAGGGCAAGGTGAAGGTGGGCAAGGTGGTAGGTCCCTCGTATGCGAGAGGCCGTCTGGGTTGGCACCACCGCTTTGTCTATTTCTGCCGTCAAGCACCAGTGTGTAAGCACTGTTGTGTTTCGGTTTGAAGGACATTGAAGCCAGTGAAATTACTGGGCATTATTAGACATAACATCTTATGTCCCAAGACATACGCTCCAAGATGAAGAGCGCAGTTCAGTATCATTCAGTGCTTTGTAATTCAAAGTTCTGTGTGGTGTTGCTTCTGTTTATGGGCAGGTGTGGCGCTTACCATCAGACGAGCGCCTTGCTCGTCTCGTCATACAATCAAATAAAAAAAAATCTTCAGCTTCCTATATGTTGTGTTATTTTTAACTCGAGTCCGTGACTTCGCTTTAGCCGCGACCTTTAACTTCGATATATACGACACATCAAGTACACTTGTGTAACTTTCCCTCCTCCACTATTCAATATTTGCTCTACTAATGTTACTAAATGTTTTACTTTTATTTGTTTCGATTCCCTCCAATTTATTTAGGCTATTTCCTTTGTGAGTGGTGAAGTTACGATATTGGTAGTTAGCAATGAATGAAATGTATTGAATTTTCTTGACATTTATATAGATTGTTTTAGGATGATAGTATGAAATTACCTTTTAATATTTTAATTGAGCTGTCATCACCAAAAAATTGTACTACATAAAACAATTAAGAAATATAAAACAGATAAAAAGAAAACTAAAATGCTAAACACAAAACTAAAAATATTGAGTCGTGGTACTGTAGGTTAATAGCCAATCATTGATACCACCGACTCAAATTTGTTTATTTTTATCTTTTGTTAGAAAAATATTTACCTATTTTATAGAGAAAGAATCATCAAAATCGGCGCATAAATGACTAAGTTTGTCATTCATCCCTTAGGGCTGAAATTTTCTTTTGATATTAAAATGGGTCCAACTAAACATGTAAATCGATCCAAATATGACTATTTAATTAATTTAAATAATTAAATTAATAAAATATTAATTTAATTAATATTCGTGGTTAATCATACAAAAAAAACGAATTGTGAACCTCCAGCGTTGTTTTACGTTAGTTGATAAATACTTAAGCCATGCTACTAGCTACTATATATATTATTTACATGAAACAGCCAGACTAGTTTATAACTTCACTAAAGCTAGCATTAGGGGAAACTGATTTTCATTCGTGTAGTTACTCGCATATTAAAAAGTTAATAATACTAGCCTTGTATAATACACGTTCCATTGATGGACACGGACCTCTTCTACTGAATTAGAGGTGTTATGCGGGTTGGCAAACTTCACATACCTTTGAAATATTTATGAATTCTCAGGTATGCAGGATTCCTCACGATATTTCCATCACCAATAAAGCAAGCGATACTTAACAATCAATATGCACGTAACTTAGAAAAGTCAGAGGTGCTTGCTTTTGTGATTGGTTTCGAACCTGCGACATTCGTTCCAACAGTCCGTAATACTTATTCCGCGTTAAGCTATCGCTGCTTATAGAAAGTTATTCTGCGGTAATATTAATAATCCATAATATTCACAGAGCTCTAGATCTAGGCT
This sequence comes from Amorpha juglandis, assembly GCA_949126905.1. NCBI lineage: Eukaryota > Metazoa > Arthropoda > Insecta > Lepidoptera > Sphingidae > Amorpha > Amorpha juglandis. The sequence continues at coordinate 8,249,370 of OX421368.1, forward strand.
AATTTAGAATGATCACCTCAAAAGATTTAGGTCTGTAGGCAAGGTAAGACGCGACACGCGGGATCAGCGGCAATGTATGAAAAGATTTATGAGTGAGCATAAAGGGAATTTGAGAGTAGAGCGAAATGTACCACTACAAGGACGTGTTCTGGTTTAACGTAGGCAGATACTGCGAATTCAAAGCGGTTAATGTTTGTGGATGTATTTGATATACTTCGGATGCAGGTTTAGTACGGTTCCAATATGGAGTTCGGAATTGTTAGCCGAGAAGCGACTGAGTGATGGAGACGGGCGTAGTGTAAACAATTGCATGCACTCGCTCCCACATTAAGTGTCTAGTTTATATTCAAATTGCTAGATACTGCGTCCTGTCATCAAACTGTGTACACAACCGTCGTTCATACTACCTCATTTGTTTATATTCCACATTTTACACAATACGAGAAAACAGAAGGCGGGCTTAAACGTGAAACATTGTTGTGTGTAACCCTATGTGTATTGCCTCTGTAATATTATTTATGCTTTTAATATGATATATGATAGTTTGATAATAGCCTCTAAATAAACGGACAAAGGCAATCAAATGAATAGATACGCTATAATATCAAATAGTGCTGATATGTAAGGTTAAATAATGTATTGTCTTATAAAATTTTGTTTTCTACTTTTCCTATCCGGGGTCTATTTTAATTTCTTTTTATATATCCTTGATCTATCTTTTTTTATATAGTGAACTCTATTAGATTTTTTTATTTTCTTTATTAAAAGCTGTTAATCATAACGCATAATATGTTTTCATTTCGCTATACAATGCTTATGACATAATATCCTACTCATATTGTGTATATGTGTTATTTTGATCACAGTTTATTTTAGATCAATTATAAAGTTTACGAATGCACATATCGAAAGTGGAAATGTAAAGTCAAGCGCCAATACGTGAACAGTACGAAAAGAGGGTTAAAAAGTGTTTTTGTATAACTACATATTTAGATAAAAAATCGTCGAACAAATAAAATATGAAATGAGTTCGCATTTCCATTTTCATAAAAGCTGAGTACATTTGTAAAATGTTTTGGCAAACATTTAAATACTTCATCGACAGAATACACTGCAAAATTATTTCCAGTGATACCGTCTATGTTTGTAATTTATACTAAAAAGCTCTCGGGACAACATTCATTACCTTATAATTTTGTTTCGAAATTATTCGCATTTCGTTTTGCCTCGACTTAAAACTCATCATTTAATGTAAATGTAACGTTTTGCTAAATTAACAAGGTTCATTTTACCAAGTTCGCAAAAAGTATGGTGTAACAGAAGAAATGTAGCGTGGAGAGCACGTGGCTTTAGTTGGGCGCTGCGGCCTGGCGTCGCGGCGGTCGGCGTCATTTGGCGGCGCAGGCCGGCGCTCGGCGACCGCACTCCCTCCACCATGTTTGAGGAAGATTAAATTACTCCAAATGTCGGCCCACTAATAACTCTTCGTTCACTTTATACAAAGCAAAGGGTTGAAGTGCTCGAGCGAGTGCTCATTTTTGTGTAGGCACGTTTAATGTTTACGTCCGTAAACAGCCGTTCTTACGGCCACCGTCTCAGATTCCCTGCCCGAAACCTTTTCCTATAATTAAAGTTTTAGGTTAATATATACCTACATAAAATTTAAACAAACGTATCTTGAAAATATTATATATTTAATCATATCCAGGATCTACTAATTCATAGCTATGGATGTAAGTGTCAAAAATATTTAGTTTTCCTTAGGCAGTTGTTATTGTTAAGTACAATATTTGTTTTCATTACCAATAAGCTGTTGGATTAGGAATTATTATTTAAATAAATTTATTTTAAAATAAAGAATAAACAAAGAGCTAATGTTACTTTTTACGACCCGTAAATCATTGGCCAAAGATAATACTAAATCACTTAGTACAAAACTTTTTCCAGACACCCAGCGTTTGCCAGCAGGGGAACGTAAAACATCCCGTATTTTTTATTGGCATTGGCTAGACTCATTCAATGAAAAGTTACATTCGAGTTCGGCGAGCATGTGGTAGAAAGTTTCGTGTCGAATGTTTACCGCCATCGTTGAAATAACGTGTTCGCGTCCCTTTGTGGTGTAAATAGCATTTTTAATGTCCATAGGTTTGTGACGTCGTTGGTGTTTCAGTGGACATTGTTGGAACAAAGGTATAATTCTATTTTATTAACCATAACGGATTTTTTGCTTTCACATGATTACACATTAACTAAAATGTTTTAAAACAATATAAAATGTTGTATCAATGCGGATTAGTAAATGGCATCGATAGATATCGACATACTTTTGAAAATATTTGTTTTTATAATTCTATATTATTAAGTGAAAAACACAATGAATAACAATTATGAATGTTTAATATTAAAAGTCGTGTATTTAGATAAATAAAACTACTCGACAATTTTCAGATCTTCAATAAACAAGTTTTGTACAAATTTATCGAAGTAGTAGATGAGTGTGAAAGATTTTCTCATGTCTCTGCGGTTGAAATTTAGTGCAGCTGTTCGATGTTCCAATAAGGACCGATTAATATGAAGTTATCTGGAACACTTTGATCCACTTGTTACTCGAGAGTGATTAGCTTCTTTGTTCCAGTGCGCACCTTACATCCCGGATTTGCTTCTTTATAATGAGTTTTCAAACTGACTTAATTTCGTATCCATTCATATAGTTTGAAAGAAAGAAAATGTATTTAATGTGGTAGTGTACTAGTGCATAATTTGGCTAAATTTATTGTATAAAGTTTTGTGTGTTGTTCTGGGGAACACCCAAATACTCCGAAATATTTTATTCCGAATTTCGATGTTCCGATGTTCAAAACTCCGAATTTCATAATACCTAAAAATTATAATGTCTATTATTCAAATATACGAAAATTATTTTACCGAAAGTTGTAAATACGATCTGTTTGTTTTCCGATTTTTATATGTTCGAAGAGTCAAATGCTCGATGGGTTCTCGGTCCGAAAAACGACATTCCGATTTTCAATATTCCGAATAAATTGCTAAAATTAGGATTTTGATTCAGTAAGTATAATCATTACATACATTTGGGTTAGATTAGGTTAGAACTGTGACCAGCAAAGCGCGAAGGCGAGTGAGCGCAGCGAGCGTGCCGCGGCAGCGGCCGCCGAGCGCTAGATCCTCTCTATTGTCGGTGAATCATTTGGGTTAGGTTAGAATTGTAATCAGCAAAAAAAAAATTTTTTATTGGAAAGAAAATATTTTTAAAACGCATTTGACATTAGTTTTTTAATTATACCTCCTCATACTATTATACTTCTCTACTTCTACTCTTTTTATTTCGGAATTTTAATTTATAGGTATTTTAATAATCGGAATTCGTATTCTTGATGTTTCGAATTATCATTAATTCGGACTTTTTGTTGTTCGATCTATTGAAACTCGGAATTTTGAGAATCGGAATTATATACGTTAGGTATATTGAAATTTGAGAATTATAAAAATAGGATAAATGATACACCGGAGTTGTTATATTCGGAATTTTAAACCATTCGGAATTATGAAAATCGGTATTTTGAAATTCGTATTTGTGACTATCGGAATAAAGTTTGTCGTATTATTGTAGTGTACCCGTTGTTCTGTACTATGCCTGTACTGTAAGGGACGTACCTACCACTTTGAAGGCATGGGCGAAAACTAGTTTATCTAGTACATTTTTTGGACCCATGGACCCCTATGAGAAAGCTATAGCTACGCCCGTGCTCTATGTATATCTTAGTAATGCAATCGGATTTGGAAATACTTATGTAATATTTATGTAGTACACTATACATAAATATTACACTATACATAAATATATACATAAATATACCTTGCTAAAATTTGAACACACCTTGTAAAACCTTGTATATAATTCCTCCTCTGCGAATGATAGGGTAACAAGATAGGTCCCTCGTATGCGAGAGGCCGTCTGGGTCGGTACCACCGCTTTCTCTATTTCTGCCACCAAGCAACAGTGTGTAAGCAGTGTTGTGTTTCGGTTTGAAGTACATTGAAGCCAGTGACATTATGAGACTTAACATCTTATGTCTCGGGGTGACGAGCGCAGTACAGTGCCATGCAGTGCTTTGTAATTCAATTTGTGCTGTGTGGTGTTGCTTCTGTTTATGGGCAGGCGTGGCGCTTACCAAGGCAAGGCGCTCTTGCTCATCTCGTCATATAATCAAATGATAAAAAAAATATATAGGGTTTAGTCTTTATAAATGTAATAGCCCCTAAAATAAATTATTTTAATTCCATAAAGAAACACTAAGTGTACTTTTACTTTTGTTCCTGTTTTTGCGATAACATCCTTGATAATAATAGGCATCCCCGAATAATTTGCGTCGTGCATTAATTATACTAGTTAATTTTCAGTTGCTTCCGGCATACTATGTAATTAGTGAGAGAAATTATTGACAATTTTGTTTGAAAAATATAAGCGAGAAGATTTTATGATGTCAAAAGTAAAATAACAAAATGTCCGATACCTTTAGCAACATATTATTATGTTTTATAAGTGGTAGTGCCACGATGTAGATCGATTTTTCTACAGCATGAATGGGCCGTCTCGACTGGGCCAGTACCGCAGTCTTACATATCACCGACGTGAAGCTTGCTGTTGCGTATGTTCAGTGAGATATCTGGAGGCCCAAATTCCCACTCCTACCAATCCCTATTCTTCCTAATCCTCATTCCAAGATTTCCATTTCTAAAATCTGGCTAGGGAACCAAAAAAAAGAGCAGACTTCATTATCAAGCTAGGTTTAACGTTTCCTTGTTTGTAGACTGTAAATCTGAAGAATAAATTATAAAAGTCAAATCCCTGTTTTATTTATTACCAACCCGGCGAGTAACATTAGCTATGACTAGCCCCTCGTTCTATCTCCCAAAGAGCTCCTTTTATTTTTTCTTATATCACGAGTTACGTAATGCCAATAACGTAAATGAGCGACAGTAAGAATATGTTGGAAAGTTAATCTAGTTTCATTTAATAAATGCGATGTTACGCTCCGCCTTAGATCCGATAAGTGTTCCCAGATTTTCTTCTTACAGTGTTGTTTTTCTCTTTAAACAAAATGGGGATGTTTAAACCAGTAAAGTAGATGTTTTCGCCTTAAAGATATACTTTTGTTATACCGTTCTTGTTAATCAGGCACGTTGTCTTTAAGGTTTTGTAAACAATCTGTTTAAAATATAAAGGTATTTTTTAGAATAGCTTCTTATAATTTTTTTCATATATCTGCACAACGGTGAAATAAGCGGAAATATTTATTGGACGAAGTTATTTAATACTGGCTAAACTGACTACCTGCTGAAAACATATATATTACGACTGATATTAAATTGTACAGTACAGGTAGCGTTGTATGCCGTAAGTACAAACTTGACTTGTGGGCTGTGCAGTCTTCTGCACTAATATTATAAAGAGGAAAGATTTGAAGAAGAGCCGCGATGAAAAGCTACTTTTGTATAATTCGGATTTGCGAAATGAAAGAGCACGGGGCACTGACGCGTCACAGGAATAATTATGAATTTATAAGATTCATACATATTGAGACTACATTACGAGACATTTGTGAGAACAATATGTTATATCAAATGTTGTGTACATGATTAACCTTTTTTCATTACCTTTTATGACGAGCCGAGCTCTCTCGTTGCTCGCCTGATGGCAAGTCTACTCATAAATAGAAGCAACATCACACATAACTTTAAATTACAAAGCACTGCATGGATTTGACTGCGCTTGTCACCCTGAGACGTATGATGTCATGTATCATAATGCCCAGTAATTTAACTGGTTTCAATGTTTTCAATACTTACACAATACTGCTTGGCAGTAGAAATAGACAATGCGGTGGTACCGACCCAGGCGGCCTTTTGCATATAGGGGACCTACCAAGAGGACCTTGTATAAACTAAAGTACAATTACAGAAATAAGAAAAAAAATAAAACTTACTAAGGTACGCGAGTTTGCGAGTGGTAGACCCACACTGTAGACAGTTTTGTCTACAGCATGTATGGGCTGGCTCGACCGGATCGTTACCACTGTCTCACAGAAAACCGACGTAAAGTACCTAGTGGCTTGCTGCTGCGTTTCGTACGGTGAGTGAGATAACCGGAAGCCCAAATCCCCTCCCCTTCCTCCCTAATTATCCCTTTCCCTTAAGGTCGGCAACGCGCCCAAGACTCTTCGGGTGGTGGGCGTACATGGGCGGTGGAGATCACTTACCATCAGGTGACCCACTTGCTCGTGTGCCGGCCTATGCTATAAAAAAAAAGGTACAAGTTTTCACTTTTTACGTATTCACCCCTTAGTCCTCTGTCTATCGTATCAGTTAACGTATAACGTAAACAATATGGTCACATGGCACGTAAAATGAGTTAGTAGTTATGGTAACAACTATACACCAGTTATATTAAGTTAACAAACGACACGCGGGACGCCCCACTTCTCTAACTCGCTTGCTTGCAGTCGACAGGTAGGTAGGTAAGATTAAGTGCGATTAAAAGACAGTATAATTTTATTTTATTGCTGCAAACTTGTGACAAGTGTGATGAATGAGTTTGTTAGAGTGGAACCGCCGCGCGTGGAACTGGAACACCTGCAACTAACGGATTCTATTACACCACAGAGAATACTCGCTTGTCTTTTTATAAATCTATCGAGTTCCACTACGAGTACAAACAGTGGTTGAGATGTGTTGAATCAAAATGAGTAGGAAGTGATGACGTATTAAAAAAGTAAATAAACGAAAATAAGGTAGTTGACTGGATTTTTGTATTATTTTATTCAATTTACATTAATTAAAGCATTTTTAAATGATTTTTTATAAATCCATTTAAAAGTAAATAATTTTGAATCATTGTATAGAACCCATTCGAATATGAATGTATGAATAACAATTGTCAAATGATAGATGCCATCATCCCTGACGTCTACTTCCACAATGGCCATTATAGGGCATACAATTACTAGGAAAATACTGAGATATCCTCACTACGGGCCTTACTTTGCTAATGGCAACATGACACACACACAACACCAAATTATGATTGCGGCTTAATTTTTTATTTAATTTCACAAAAGGATTTATTTTACGTATATGTTTTTATTCCATATAAAATGTGTAAAATGAAATAAAGGAAATTACCTAATCAGCTCAGTTAACTGTATTAACACACTGTTACTACATATAGACAGATAAAGTGTATGGCAAAGGAGAAATAGCTATAATGGTTTAAATTTTGTTGCTAAGACAAGTAATTTCCTTAAGTCCTAGAGTTTCTGACACCGGGTAACTGCATAGAATTGAGCAAATGCTTCTTCGAGTAATGAACTCATACTTACCATGAAGGAAATCATACAATGTTCAACTTGTTCTAAAGTAGTTCAATTGTTGCAGCCAAACTAGATGGTGTGAAGACGTATATGCGCATGCGGCGAGTGCCGACACACCTGCAAGTGAAGGTCATCAAGTGGTTTGACTACCTGTGGCTCACGCAGAAATGCTCTGATGAGGAGAAGGCGGTTTCCTGTCTACCAGATAAACTTAAGGCTGAGATTGCTATCAATGTACATCTCGACACCTTAAAAAGGTATTTTTTAATTTTGTTCAAATTTGGATTATATTTTTGGTGGCGTTTGGTGTATAAGGTTATTTGACGAAATATTAATATTTTCGAGCAATCTAGTTCTACATATAATTTCTCATCATATATCTAACTTAGCAAAAATTTGGCTCTAACTTAGCCAAATTTTTGCTAAGTTAAAGCTTAAATCGCTAAATGCTAATAAAACCCTCATGTAATAAGACTTTTACAACTGTTAAATTCATCTCGCAATTTAAAGGTGATAAAGCTAATTATATCTCATTTTTTATCAATATTAGACAAGAAACGTAGTAAATACACCAGATTGGTTGATTTTATTAGAGACAATGACAAAGGACTGCCGGAATTTAACTCCGTACATAATTAAGTTGTCACTAGATCAAGCAAATTAGTAGAAGCACCCAAACGTCTTAATCTTTAATTCAGTTTGTCTTTAGTTTGAGTTTGGTTTAAGACAATTGAGTGAAATATTATTGGAACTTGTATTTCGTCGCTATTAAGCGTATTGTAATATCCAATAGAATATAATTAATTGAATATAATGTACATCGCCGATTATTATATATATTCTGAGTAAGTCATGTATGCATATTTTAATGGTGAATTAGAAACGTGATATTTTTTTGTAATCTGCAAAGCATTTCCCGTGGTTGCAAACCTATTATTATCAGTTATTTGTTTTGTCTTATTTGCGTTATTGAGCTGTTCTATTGCTGAATTCAAATTATTTGTATCAGTGATCTAATTGGTTACTTCTGGTGTACTATCTTTATCTACATCAGTGTCTCGTTAAAAATGCTATGAAAAGATAAAGATGTTAATTTTTGTAATAGTCTACGTAGATGTCTACTCACCCACAGGCAGTTTGTGCTTAATATCCCGTGATGTATAATTAAAAGAGAAATATTCACGTTTTACGTCCATGAATTATGCATAAGTGTACTTTTATACGATCCGTAAATTTTTGTCGCCAAATGGCTCTAGCGCCGTTTCTCTATTTTTTGCTGAATTCTGTTTGTGAACAGTTTTACTGTCCGAACCCGTAACGTGCACAAAAGTGTTCGTATTGCTGATGTCATGCACGTATTATGAACGAAATAATTACATTTCACGTTTGTGCCTGCAGAGTGGAAATCTTCCAGAATACAGAAGCGGGATTTCTGTGTGAGCTGGTCCTGAGGCTAAGACCGGTGCTTTTTTCTCCTGGTGATTATATTTGTAGAAAAGGTAATTAATTACATTTCCTTTCATGTATTTTAATAGCGAGAATTTTACCTGAAAAATATTTTTTACATCAAACATGTTTCTGTAGGTGAAGTCGGCAAAGAAATGTACATAGTGAACCGAGGGAAACTGCAGGTGGTCGGTGACAACGGAAAGACCGTGTTGGCAACTCTAAAAGCGGGTTCTTATTTTGGCGAAATTTCCATTCTGAACATGGGCACGGCAGGTAAACAACTTGGTAAATATCGCCACGGCCCGAGACGCCACGCCATTATTCTTCTATATGTTTCAAAAAGTTTCGAAAAGCAAACGTTGAGAGGAGACGCTGCAATCAGGCCGAGGGAGCGGCCGCAACGTCAACAGGTTTTGGGACATCGTTGAGAACGTTGTCGTTATCGCTGCCCTCCGTCATTATTCTCGCCCCATCATTGTTTGTCTCCCATGGCGACACAAACAGGCGACAATATGACGAGAAGACTAGCGCTAATTGGCTCGTTTCAAATAAATTTTAGGGAATGCTTTTATTAACTATTGATTTTTATAAGTAATCGCTTTTAGATTATAATTTCAATTATTTTATATTATAAACGGTTTCCTTTTCATATTGATACTTCAATCGAAGAAATATTGTATGGTGAGCTTTTACTTACTTTTATGGTTTCCGACATTGATGGCTTTTTGTTAGATCCTCTTCAAGGATTTGTAGCGTATTGTGAGATGTTTTGTTTGCGTTTTAGTTTTATATCTCCTTTGGTTGTATTGAAGGCAGTGTCCCCGATCGCTTTGCATCCTCCCTAAATACCTCGTATTTTTGGCGTGACTTCTTGGTGCATGTTACCCTTATAATTAAGTGTCACCCACATAACAAGAGGATTCAAATTTCAACTTGGCCTATTGATTAAATTTTACTACTTATTTTTCTAACTACAATATCCTACGCATTTTAAAATCGTAGAAGCTTAGCTCTTTTACGAATTTTACTTAACTACTTACTGATTTTTTTTATTAAAATTTCGATTTTTCTGCTCTAAGCTTTGTCTTTTTAATGGAGCACAACTGGAGAATCCCATAGAGAGCTTGTTATTATTGGTTTATGAACAATTTATTTTTAACTATTGACTGGCTCCGGATTGACCTACCCTGCGTGCTCGTTAATTGAGGTAGCTAAAGTATTTATTGTTATATTGGCTTTACCTTAGCTCTCATCGACCTTGTCTTCCTCGAGATTGTGTGAAGTGAATTTGTTTATTTGTTTCACCGGCCACGGTGTTCGGTTGTCCCGTCGTTCTTGTGATCTGTTTTGGCTGCGTTGTATGGGTAAGGAGTGAAGGTTAGTCAGAATGGGTCATAAGGGTAGACGACCGAGCACCACTTGGCACGGAGTGTGTGGATGACACGTCGACAGGCAACCGTCGGACAGCGTCGGTGCGCTCCGTTGGCTACTCGGACCTTTTCGTGCTGAGCAAGAAAGATATGTGGGATGTGCTGAAAGAGTATCCGGCCGCCAGAGTTCGCCTTGAAGCCATTGCCGTCAAGAGACTTGAGAAATATAAGAAAGCGCCACTAGAGAAAGGTATCGATATAAAATTTGTTTTTGCTCTGTAGCCGGTACAACGTAACGTGTCGCTCTTGCCTTGCCTTTTCATTGCACATGACTTATCATGCAATTTTATTTTCTAAGTTTAATTAAATCAGAGAATATTACAACGCACGCAAGGGCTCCTTATTATTTACTCACATTAATATCGCCCTATTGGTATATATATAATAGAATATAGAATATAATATAATAGAGAGTAAAACAAATATTTTTAACAACCCTCTACTTCATTAACTTGCTGCGTTACTCCCTTTGATGCAATACTCGAATGTGTGAGGCATTAATGTTTCATATATTTCCAGGATATATATTGTCTATTAATTGTTATAATTATTATATTCATAATTAACAGCACTTTTAGTAATTTGTATACATAATCAATTATTTAAAATTGAATATTTGCGATAATTGTCAACCAATATGACCTTGTTGAAGTGGCAATGGGGCGGTGTCAGTCGACGCCTGGCCTCGTGGAGACAAGCGGGCGCGTGCCCATAGAGGAGATGCAGCTGCCGCCCGCGCCGGTGCCGCCGCCCCTGCACTCCTCACACCCGCCTTCCTACCGGGACCAGCTTTATAGGTGACTTTATTGTATGACGTCAGCGTGGAATTTTATGTTGCATTGGATATTAACAATCTATAGATGATTTTGTGTATATCACTTTATGATTGACTAGCTTCTGCTCGCGGCTCCGCCCGCGTGATCTACTTTTTCCGGGATAAAAAGTAGTCTATCACCCAAGTCAGCTCATACCCTGTCTGTATACCAAATTTCATCAAAATCCGTTTAGTAGTTTCAGCGTGATTGACGGACAAACATCCAAACAAACAAACTTTCACATTTATAATATTAGTACGAGTACGATGGCCGTTCCTTATAGACTACAATAGATTTCTTATTATCAATAATATTTCGACAGATTTTTTATGGACAATATTATTATGTGTCAATAATTTACTGCTAGTAAGCATATCTGTCAGTAGAAAGTATATTGAGAACGGCCATAAAATTACCATGAAAACTTGTCTATGAATATTAGAAAAGGCAACCAAATGACCAAGATCTAAATTACACATGTATGTACTAACTAATTTTATAGTGGACAGTATCTAAAAGGTTTGTTATTTTCCCAGTTCGTCAGTAAGCCCTCTTCGTGTAGCATCGCCTGTAGCGTCGTGTGCATCAAGCGCGCGTAGCAGTGCGGCGGGCGGCGGCAGCGTGGCGGCCGGCAGCCTCGCGCCGCGCGTCCTGCTCGACTCGCACGAGGCGCTCGAGTGCGAGATCAAGCGCTTGCGCGAACGACTCTACACTGTCGAGACAGAGAACGCAGCCATGTCAGCCAAGCTCAGCCAACAGCAGTGGGAGGTCGACCAAAGGTCATTTATTTCTCAATAGCTCTTAGCGCTTTATCGAATTATGAACCTCGTTATAAGCACAAGCTGTGGAAGAGATTGTAGAGACAAGTTATCATATTGTTTTTGATAGTTGCCTACTCGTTACAACCGCCCGTAGATGCTGCTACGCAAACAATGGCCATTCACTATCGGTAAACAATATGAGAACAACTAAGTTGTACCTGCCATGTGACGTACAGAAACATGAAAATCGTACTCTTCATTTCTGTATTTCATTTGTGAAACTTAGTTAAGTATTGAGGTATTCACAAAAGATCGTGCATAGTCAAATAGGCAGATTAACGGTAGGAACTTGATCAGTGCCTTTCAGAATTGGTTGGCATTGACTAAAGGTGGATTAGGTCCAGAATAGTATGTAGATAAAATGTGGATGATGCTCACTGTACCTACATAACTATTATATGTAATTTGTCAATAGGTTGCAAGAGATCGAAATGCAAATATGCGGTGGCAGTTCGTTGAGCTCGCAAGAAGAGAACGAGCGCAACCGCGAGAGCATCATTTAACGGCGCGCCATAGCCGAGCGGCCGCGACCGCGCCCGCTGTCCCTGCCTCCGCTGCCGGTGCTGCGGCTCTCCGCCGTCTACTGAGTGCTGACAGCAGGGGTCGGGGCCGTCAGAGTCCCCGTTCCCGCCGCGCACACGCCGTCACACGGCTCAGGATCCGTGTCCACTCGTGTTACTCGCCTCCGTCTCGTACTCTGGTGATCTCTGTGAACTCTAATTGTACGGTGAACATTTAGTGTTTTTATGAATAAATATTATTATGGAGTATTTAAATACGAATTAACTTTATCAAATTTATATATATACGACTCGCTGATATTTGACGAGTGTCGTGGAGTGAGATTTTGCTGAGACAATATTATCTTAAATTTAAAATTGTTTAGGTACATCGAGGTGTTTAGTGTGTGTGGTGTGCGCGAGGTCGATGGCGCGTCACACGCCCGCGCCGGGTCGACGTTAGCGCAGTTTGTACTCGATATATTACATGTTCAGTTCAACGATATTCCATTATTTGCTTACTGTACTGTGTGTCGAGTGTTTCTGACTCGGTATCTCACCAGAACGTTTGATTTATGTAATCTTCAATATCGTTGAGGGTACCATAGTAATTTCCTCAGTACTGAATAATTTGGTGTTATCTGTTTGGGTGTCCGCTGATGTTATTTATGTACGGCGAAATGTTTCACTGTCGAGTTAGTGCGTTTGTGTACAGAAGTTATCGTGTATCGTGTAATCAATATTGGTTCCGAGTGCCAACAAAAGGCTCAGTGAACGTGCTGTGTGTAAGGTTTTTTATGTTAACACATAAATAGAAAGTGGAATGGATATTTTCTTAACCATTCAATTTGAGCTTTAATTATTGTAATATCCCGGAAGACTTGAAACATTATTATACCTAAACCGATTTACGATCAAATTACGTTTAATCATTTTGTTGTTTATAAAGTCTAGGGAATAGTTATTTTATTGTCTCTAAATTTATTATAATATGTATATTCGAGAAAATGATATTATTATGATTCTTGAACAGTTTTGTCAGTTTAAAAAAGACATAAATCGAAAATAGTGTGTTGTAATTTGTTATATAAAATTGATTATTACCTATTTATTAAGGAGACGTAGCTTAAAACTGGTGAACATGTCAGTTTTTGTAATTTAAAGAGTACTACTGCCATATAAGAATTAAGTAGATAAAATGTTTTAATGTAAAAATATTGAGGATGACTAAATAACATTTTGTACTTGTATTCTTTCTATTTGTCTAAATTTGTTTTAAAATCGTTACGTAACATTAATGTGTCTACATAAATGAATTTTATTGTTGAAGCTTCACCATTCCTTTAAAACAGTTGTTCCTTTAATAGTGTTCATTTCACTCATGCATTATGAAACAAATCAATAACAGAATGTGGGAGTAAAATATTGTAATTCAACACTAAGTAAATTGTAAATACTTATTCTAATATCTATGATACGTGTTTGTAAGCAGTTTTCATTGATACTGTAATTTGTTTTGAAAGCCAAAGTTACCCGATGGATCGTTGGAAGGATTGGAGCGCGGCTTTGTTGAGGGATCACGATTTGTTTTTACGGTAAACAAGTGGTTAGGTGGCAATCGGTGGCACATTGCTGGCTCGCTTGCCTGTGTACCACCGTTCATTATCATGTACAACATTGTGCATATTTATTGTACAACGAGCATTGCCCACCGTGCACTACGTGCAGTTTGCTTCTGCTAACATACTTGGTAATGAGTTAGTCATCAATTGTTTTGATCACGATTTATTTTAATAATGCCCGGAGATAATAGATAGGCGATAAATTTTTTAACTGTAAATAAAATATTTATTTATTGTTATTATATTCCATAAATTTTTCTTCTTACATATTTCTCGATTATAAAATTATGAAAGAGATGCATTATGCGATTGAATAATTATATATTTAACGAGGACGCAAAATGCTTTTTATCGTATTAACTGTAAGCTTGTCATCCTACGATAATGTAGCGACGTGGGGATGAGAATGTGCAGCGATTTGTTTTTTTTATTGATTTATGAGACACTGAAAATTATTTTCTCCAATGGTGAACAAAACTGTTGTATTAATTATTCTTCTTCCGTTGTAATTGAGTTGTTTAATGGACAATGGGACAATCGTAGCGAGCGCTGCGCTCTTTCACCCCCATTCGTACGTCGGACCACAGTTCGCTGTCAACAGAGGATCATACAGATTGTAATTCCTTTTGTAATAATTATTATAAGTGCTATTTATGAACTTCACAGATGTGGAAGTCGATGGAACGCGGTGATTGTACAAGTATAATTTATAATGGTGTCGGAACGCGGTTCGGTAGTTTTGCAGTAACCAGGCTTGTGCAACTTAAATTGGAAATTCAATTATGTATCGCACATGATTCATTTTATTGTTAATAAAAAGATTATGATAATAAGAGTGGTTATTTTTATTTACAGTTTAATACCTTCGTGTGTTTGTAGTTGCATTCTGATGTATTTACATTTTGAACATTCATATTTTAAACAACTTCTATAACCGATTTAATATATGAAGATTTTTTCATTATTAGTTATGGCTTTGCCCTGTTTTGTATGTTTATTTCTGCCGGCAAGCAGCAGCGTGGAAGCACTGTTGTGATTAGGTTTCAAGGATATTGAAGCCAGTGAAATTACTGGGCATTTTGAGACTTAACATTTTATGTCTCGCGGTGACCAGCGCAGTCCAGTGCCATGCAGTGCTTTGTAAATCAAAGTTCAGTATGGTGTTGATTTTGTTTATAGGCAGGTGTGATTGATGATGGTTGGCGCGGTGATCGCCATACAAGCGAATAAAAAAAATTTCTTCACAAGAACGATGGAACTAACATTTGGAGTCAAATCCTTCTAGTACAATGCTCTAGAAACGATTTTCTCTAATTGGATCGAATAAAAAAGGCGGTTAACGCTCCCACTAAAATCCCCCAAATTCACTCATTTCAATGTTTCAAGACACTGTTCATCATTGTTACTGTTTATTGAACCCACACCATTTTTACGAAATAAAATAATTATGAGGCCGACCGCACTGACAGAATTCCAAAACTTATCTTTGAAGATATTTATATTTAGTGAGAGTAAACAGTAGTTAAACACTATTTAATCTAACGCAACATCATTTGAATCGGATATTTCAGAAACCCCATAAGTCAATCAAAGTTAATTTTCCAGGAGAAGCAAAAAAACTGTTTTGATACATTTTTTTTTTATTTAACATCTGGAAAGTTTTGTATATTTTTTGACTTATGTGATTTTTGTTTGACATATCTCATCTTTAAGTCATCTTTGAAAAACACAAAAACGCAAAAAACCCGTTTGGTAACCTAATATGACTTGTGGGGTTTCTGAAATACCTGATTCATTTACGAATATAACTACACTCCATTTTTTACTTTCCAACTGTAAATACATCAACAAAAAACCTTGTAGCGTTAACAAAAAAATATACAGCAGGCGCAACCATTACAATACAATACAATACAAAAACTCTTTATTGTATAACCAATAATCACATACAATTATTTAGCATAGGATTACTTAATGGTTTTACAATGGGCGGTCTTATCGCTACAAGCGATCTCTGCCAGACAACCTTTGGATGGACAGAAACTGAAGTAAAAGAAGTCACGGTGGTGTACAATAAAGAGTGAGAGAAAGAGAGAGACAAAGTGCAAGACAAGGATATCGTAATAGTAATAAATTAAATACATGTATGGTAAACTAAAATACTAATACATATGTAACATGTCAAATATATATATATATATATATATATATATATATATATATATATATATATATATATATATAGGTACTAATACATACAACTAATATTACAGATAACAATATGTTAACGAGAAGACAAAATAGTATTATTAAAGCAGTGTACATAGTGCTACAAATTTGAAAGATAGTAATTTTTAAGCATATTTTTAAAGATGGGTAGGGATTTAGCGCGTTTGATCTCCATCGGTAATGCATTCCACAGTCGAATAGCTTGAATAGTGAAGGACATATCATAAAAATGGGAAGTATGAGAAGGAGTCTTAAGTAGAAGAGTTTGAGAGGAGCGAAGTGATTGGGAATGGGTAAGGTGTAAAAATTCGAAATGTTCTTTTAGATATAGAGGAGTAGCGGGATTAAAGAGAATATTATATAAGAGGGTTAGGATATGCAGATTCCGGCGAAGACGGATTGGTAACCATTTCAGCTTCTTTCGGTATTCAGTAATATGATCATATTTACGGAGGCCAAAGATGAATCTAATGCAGAAATTTTGGAGACGTTCAAGTTTATTAAGCTGTTCTTCGGTTAAATCTGTACATGCGGCGTCAGCATAATCTACATGTGGAAGTAAGAGGGACTGTGCCAGCGCAGTTTTGGTGGAGGTAGGCAGAAAATTCCGTAAATTATATATTACCTTTAATAATATATCACGGAGCCATTCCTTCAAGCCCCATTTACATAGGATGAGTTTCTGGAACTGCCTTGGTGGCGCAGTTGTAATCCATATTTCGCGGTACGACTGCTGTGCTATCTCGGGTTCGATCCCAGGGTCGGGTATAGTAATATTGGGTTTTTTATGAAATTCTCAGTATTTGCTCAGAATCCGGAAATGTGCGCGGGGTAGCGATAGGCTCACTCCCGATCACATAATGGGACGGAAATAAGCTCGGCGAAATGAGAATGTACCGGTGTACCACAAAGTGGTAGGCCCCTCGTATGCGAGAGGCCGTCTGGGTTGGTACCACTGGTTTGTTTATTTCTGCCGCCAAGCAACAGTGTGTAAGCACTGTTGTGTTTCGGTTTGAAGGATATTGAAGCCAGTGAAATTACTGGGCATTATGAGACTTAACATCTCATGTCTCGGGGTGACGAGCGCGGTTCAGTGCCATACATTGCTTTGTAATCTAAAGTGCTGTGTGGTGTTGCTTCTGTTTATGGGCAGGTGTGGCGCTTACCATCAGGCGAGCACCTTGCCCGTTTCGTAATTCAATCAAAAAAATTAATAAATAATACACCTCTGGCTATCCATCCGGGTATTACAGGTATTTATGCTCACGTATGTATGTATTTATGAGTTTTATGAATGCCATAGGCGTGAATCTATACTAATATTATAAAGCTGTAGAGTTTGATTGTTTGTTTGTTTGAACGCGCTAATCTCAGGAACTACTGGTTCGAATTGAAAAAGTCTTTTTGTGTTGGATAGTCCATTTATCGAGGAAGGCTTTAGGCTATATAACATTACGCTGCGACCATTAGAAGCGAAGCATCAGTGAAAAATGTTGCAAAAACGGGGAAAATTATTCATATTTGAAGGCTTCCGTTGCTAAGCTACCCAAATCTATACTAATATTATAAAGCTGTAGAGTTTGATTGTTTGTTTGTTTGTTTGATCACGCGGGTGGAGCCGCGAGCAAAAGCTAGTATAAAATAAAGCTCACTACGACGCCGTCTTATACGATTCATACTGACAAAATGTATGACGCAGTCGCAGCCGCGTAATGTCAATTTTCTGTTACATTATCGACTTTGGTGATAAACTGTTTCCGTGTAAATAGGGCTTAATTTTATTTCTATTACGTAGTAGTGATGTAACTCAGTTAACAATCCACTCGATAGCTATACAACAATTGGATATACCAAACACGTTTTTCTACCGACCATCAAAGGAATCTAAGTAAATTCCCGGTAAATAATAAAAGTAATATACTTCCACAAACACCAAGTGGAATAGCTATTCAATAGTAAAAGAAATACTCTTGAGAGCGGCTCTGCGAGGTTAGCGAGATTCACTCTCTCATTTAATATTTTATATAGTTCTAACGCGCAATCTGTTTCGCGGCTGGGCATCTGTTACGTACGTAGTGTTTTTTTATTATTTCTTATTCAGTACATACTTGCGTTACGGTAATAAATATACACTGCTCTCGTACTTCATTTGGCGGGTTTTTATATTATTGACTAGCTTTTGCTCGAGGCTCCGCCCGCGTGATCTGCTTTTTCCGGGATAAAAAGTATCCTATCACCCAAATCAGCTCATACCCTGTCTGTATACCAAATTTCATCAAAATCCGTTCAATAGTTCAGCGTGATTGACCGACAAACATCCAAACATCTAAACAAAGAAACTTTCACATTTATAATATTAGTAGGATATGCCTTGTCATAATAATGTAATATCACGGGTTAGTGGTTGCGGAGTATTTCCGTGTATCATCATTATAAACCGGATTATAACCGTGTGTAGGATGCTAAAATTCCGCCAATTTATGACTTGTTTTTATGTTTTACAGAGCAGCGATTGCTCAGCAAGGAGTGGTACCAGTGCAGAGACGAAATCCACAGGTTCGAATTCAGCCCCAAGAACATGTATTTTAGTACTAGTTTATGAGATTACGTGAGTAGTTGTTATTAAATATCCCTTGCTTCAACCGTGAAGGAAACATCGTGAAGGAACCAGGTTACTTGAGAATATTCCTGAGTGCCCAATGGTGGGAGAGTATAATACAGGCCTGCTTTTATTTTGTATATCAGTACTGATTGGTAAAGCAGCTACAGTCCCTGGAGAACCTTTTGAAATTAAAATTTTGAGCTGCGCTTTTGAGATTGTGATATAAATTAAGATTCATCATAACCCAAAGCTTTAAACCGATAGTTGTAAGCTGTTTGTCTACCTATATGACTTTGGTATCGTAAAGGCTAAATGAATGGACATTTTTTTTGCGTTTTCTTTATCTAATAATTTTGATCGTAATACTTTAATCTGTTTTAATCATTCCACCACACAATAATTCAGCTTTAAAGTATAGCTAAAATATGCAATAACAATGAGCGCTTTAGAAATGAACATGTTGGAATATTCTCGAGGAAGTTAAACACGTAATTGGTAAGCCACCTCGTACAAGAATATATCTGACTTGGAGCTTCTTAATCCTCCAAGTTGCCTACTAAGGAATAATATTCGGCTGCATTCCTGCCGCTTCGCTGCTCTTAAATCGGAACCGCAGCGGCTGCATTGCGCCGACACTTAATATATATTTGCTGAAATTTTAAAATGCAGATTTTTGCTTTGAATATACGATAATCGTGTTTGTTTGTATATATACCTATTCATGTTATGTTTGGCTTAAAGCTGTATTTTCGTTATATTTTTTGCTCACTTAATAAACAGGTGGTAGGTCCCTCGTATTCGAGAGCCCGTCTGGGTTGGTACCACCGCTTTGTCTATTTCTGCCGCCAAGCAACACTGTTTGCTCTGTTGTGTTTCGGTTTGAAGGACATTGAAGCCAGTGAAATTACTTGGCATTATGAGACTTAACATCTTATGTCTCTGGGTGACAAGCGCAGTTTAGTGCCATGCAGTGCTGTAATTCAAAGTTGCTTCTATTTATGGGCAGGCGTGGCGCTTACCATCAGGCGAGCGCCTTGCTCGTCTCGTCATTCAATTAAAAAAAAAACATGTTGAAACACCCTTCACAGCGGTTCGTGCAGGCGAGTCATGGTCTGAGGTCAGGCAGTGAATGTCCAGAAACTTCAGGCCGACATAATACTGCCGGTGTCTCCTGAAGGTTGGCATTATATTTGGACTGCATTGTACTTATCATAATGTCCAGTCAAGTCATTTTGCCGTGCAAGGGTTAAACTTACTCAACTATAGCATAGACTATTCATTAAACTATATTATATGGAGAAGAGCGAGGGGAAGCAGAAGTTAGTACCTCTTTATCTATTAAAATGTATACATATATAAAATAATACCCTGTGTAAATTCCTTTTAAGCTTCAAATGTATTACGTAAGCTGTTTATGAATTCAGTCATTTAGAGATAGTACGATGCCCTTCACCCTGTCCTTTAGTTATTTTCAGTATAAACCGGTGTTAAAAATGAGTAAGAAGAGAACGACCGACCTGAGTCCAGTCTCCAGGGATTGGAGGATGGATTGACAAGTCCCCGTTATCCAATTACGTATCAGTTGAATGTGATTATACCTATCTTGTTTGTTCCTACCTTACGTGTTACGACTATAAAAATCTTTATATCGGCCTAATCCGAGACGAAACGTTAAAATCACGTAACTGAACGTGGCAACGTTTGTTTACACGACTTGTAATATGTTATTGGAGTACGTTTATAGCGGGTCGGGAAATACTGTTAAGGAAACTTTTTCAATTTATATGAAAGGGACACAAACCTCATGAAATACCAACGAAACTAGTATGCAGTCAACTTCGCATGTAAGGCCTCGCTATGACGCGATGCGATATGATGTACATGACTGGGGCCCTATGACATAAAACGATACGATACGACGAAGTTAAAAACGTAAATATAACATAAAATATGTATAATATTTCTACACCTCCAGTTCTCGAAAAATTTTATATTTAGAAATATAAAAAAATAATAAAATAAAGAGTATGTACATACTCTACCTTTTTAATATAAAATACTGTGACTAAAATAAAACAGTCGGTAAAAGATGTTTAAAAAGGTTATGTCAGGTTTTTTTTTACAGTGTCATGTTAGAATTTTCATGATTTTTTTATTTTTTTATCAATTAATTTTTTTTTATTTTAGGAAACAACAATAAATAGGAAAAATCAATCATTTATCATATACATTTTTATATTAATTTATTACAAAAATATTATTAACATAATGCCTATTTATACCTACTTTATGTATGTTCCGAACTTCGTTGCTTCATTTCGGATTTATAGGGGCATTAGATATAATAAAATTTGTCGATATTCCATTTTTATTTTTTAAAATAAATAGTAATAAAGCAATGTAAATCAAGTTCAATCAAGTCGTCATATAATATGAGATGTTTGTACAAAATATTTTTTTTATAATTTATAGGGCCGATGGACCGTCTTGACCACCATATATCATGATCTCACAGAATCCGATCTGAAGATCAGCTTTCTTTTGTATTTCTTATGGTGAGTGAGATTTCTGGAGTCCCAGATCCCACCTCGCCTTTCGATTACCCAATCATATCGTTTATGAGCAACAAATCCATCATTTTTCTGGTGTTGTGGGTAGTCAAAGGTGGTGATGATCACCTACCGTCATCATACTCCTTGGTCGTTTACTACTATGCTTTAAAAAACTACCCAGACACCATTTAGCAAACAAAAAACATTCATCAAAGTTCAAATATTGAAAAGATTTTATATCTTTATGTCTGCATCGGTGCCGCTCAATGCGCTGGTAACAGATGGCGTCGCATCAATCTTATGAAATATATTTTTTACTTAATATGCAAAAATGGAGCAGCGATAGCTCAGCGGGGATTGGTATGGACTGTCGAGACGAAAGTCGCAGGTTCGAAACCAGCCCCAAAAGCATACACCACTGACTTTTCTAAGTTACGTGTATATTAATTGTTCATTATCGCTTGCTTTAACGCTGAAGGAAACATCGTGAGGAAACCTGCACACCTGAGAACTCGATAAGATTTTTCGAATGTATGTAAAATCTGCCAACCCGCATTATGCCAGCGTGGTGGACTAAGGCCTAATCCCTCTCATTCAGTAGAGGAGGCCCGGGCCCAGCAGTGGGACGTATATAATACAGGCTACTAAAAAAAATGCAAAAATATTATCCTTTATTATTACATTTAAAATATATTACATTAGGGTGATGTTGTCGCACAGCGACAAAGCCCTTTAAATAAATTAATAAATATATAATATATTACATTTAAAAAATTACTAATGGTAGATTTATAAAATTTCGGTTAAATTTTCTGTGACAAATTAACGCATTTAGTAGATGGGTTTTACTAGGTGGTAGGATCCTCATATGCAACAGGTCATCTTGGTTGGTGCCACCGCTTTGGTTATTCCTGCCCAGTAGCATTGTGTGTAAACACTGTTATGTTTCAGGTCATTGAAGCCAGAGAAATTACTGGGCAGTATGAGACTTCACATCCTATGTCTCGGAGTGACGAGCTTAGTCCAGTATCATGCACTGCTTTGTAAATGAAAGTTCTGTGTGGTATTGTTTCTGATTATGGACAGGCCTAACGATTACAATTAGGCGAGTGACCTGCGCGTTTAGCCATTCATGCTAATAATAACATGAATTTGATATACGCTTCTCCGTATCTTTATAATTGACATCACGTTAATTTTGGATTTTACCGTTTGGCGGATATTGTTCGCGTTGTGTAACATGCAAGTTATATTAAAACGTTTGAGGCTTTCCTTTTTCCCCTCAGTCCTTTGTTGCCTACCCATCCATTCTTGTCACCATTGTATCAATTTGGGAATGTGAACATAAGGAAATATGGAACTTGGGCCACCCTGCGTTTGACGTGACGATGTCAAAGTAAGGAAAGGAAACTACTTGCTTTTTTTTCTCTTCATCGTCGCCTTTATTATCCAGGCCTGGAGAAAGAAGATTCAAGAAGAAGGGCAAGTGATTCACTATCTTATTCATACTTAAGTTACAAAATCTGAGGTTAGCATTACAAACTAATAAAACAATGATACAGTTAGCCGATTTAAAAAAAAATAAGCAATTGTAGGGCTTTTAACTTCCACATAAATTTTATCTGATTATATAAGTAATGACGTTTCATCATCATCATCATCAGCCACATGACATCCACTGCTGAACATAGGCCTCCCCCAAAGATTTCCAGACCGACCTGTTGGAAGCGGCCTGCATCCAGCGACTTCCTGCGATCTTTATCAGGTCGTCTGTCCGCCTTGTAGGTGGACGTCCAATGCTGCGCTTGCCAGTACGTGGCCTCCATTCCAAAACCTTTCTGATAATAATAATGATGTTTACTTAAATAAAATTATCGGCCCTGAAAGTGACGTCATCATTTTTGTTTCTTCTGTAATGACCTCAGCTGGGATTGTAAGTGAGCTACCAACGCAGCAGGCAGGCAGGCAGTGGCAAAACTTCGTTGCCGTTGCGGTTTGTGGGGGTCAGACGGCGAATCGCCCCACATAATACCAAAACCACCGTTAAATCATGATGGCAAGGCGGACCCTGCTATTAAGCCGGATAACATTGCATTGCCTTGCATAATTCTGCAGTTTAGTTCGCGGTGGTGGTCGCAATTCGCGGTGTAAGAGTCAGATAAACGTATCTACATTTTCTCAGTTTTACAGGAAAGCAAAAATACTGTGAAAATTCGGCTCTTTCAACTTTACCAGCTTTTTAATACAGATAAAATACTAGTCAAGAAAAAAATATTTTTTTCTATGCAGGGTTATTTTTAAAACACCAGCAACCTCGCAGGGGTAGATTCCTAAGTTTATAAGCTACTACTTTTGTTCTACGACTTTTGATAATTTGTTAGATTTTATTTTCATACAAAAATAAGTATTCATTTAATTTCCGTCTTGAATGTTACAACGCACATCGCAGATTACGTAAACAAACACGCGAAGCGTGGGGAACCGGGTTAGCTCCTTTGACGGTCAACGCCCGAGCAGCTGAATGCCGCCTTTGATGTCGGGCGCGCACGCCGCGCCGCGCCGCAGTCTACGAAGAAAAACACGACACAACAAAAACTTGTAAAATTATTATTTTTTAAATATATTGAGTTATATCCAAACTCGTAGAACAAAAGTTGTTCCGTATAGGGTCAGCTATCTGGTCCTGCGAGGTTGCTGGTGTTTTAAAATTAACCCTGTATATTGCCATACTCTTAGAGCTTTGAAAAAATTAGAAATTATTTATTTATATATGCTTACATAGACGCATTATATATTTTTTTTATATTCGGTTGACATACGTTATTGTGGCCCTTAATTATTTTCAAACTTATGTTGTTATCAAAATCAAATACGTCATTTGTGAAGTTCCAAGTTGTTGGAGTTCCAACTGAAAACCCTTTATAAAACCAAAACAACGTATGTATAAGCTTTTACGTTGTTATGGTGTGTATAATATTGCCAAACAAACTATATTCTAAGAATAAAAATATTGTTTTTAGAAATACGTTCCTATAGCTCTAAAGAGGTAGGAAGATAATTAGAACTATTTAAACGGTATTCATAATACGTTTTTCTGGTTCCATTGAAAGTGATTCTTAAACTATTTCGTTTTATTGGAATTTGATAAATATTGACTTTACCGTTACGTCGTTTTGGCAATTCATAAAGGACTATATTGTGAACCGTTTTATGAAAAAAAACGTTTTTTGATTTTTTTGTAGATACGTTCATCTGGTTCTTATACCGCGAATTGGAGTGTAATTTTGCTAAGGTTTCTCAAAAACCCGAAGAAATTAGAGGCATAAATATGTAGGTTACACAAATTAATAATGACATCGATAGGCAATATTTAAGCAACACGAATTATTTTAATTAATACCTACAGTAATTAAATCGGTGTTCAACCGGTAGGTACAAAGTGTTTCCCAGTGGGAGCAGTATAATCACGGAGGTGGTTTTATTTCACTTGCCGCCATTGAAAATCCATTAAAATTTTAATTCCCCCGCCAGGGGAGAGCAAAAACGTCGTAATAAAGCAGTAAAATTCTTACTCGAACAAGATTACTCAAAGTTACACTCGTTCTTGCTAGAAATGCTTCGCAAATGGTATTTGTAATGGAATTGCGGATGTGTAAGTGTGTGATTTACATTATATAATCGCAGTCGTGTTTACTTAGTTTAATTAACTTTTGTCACAAGCTTTTATTTTACCGTGTTAATATGTATGGGGCCGCCGCAGTGAGCGAGTAGCTGGCTGTTAGCGACAGGCCGTGACTTCGATTTCTACACTGAGACAAATGGTTGTGTGATCTTCAAATATTTCTTTTGTGTCTGGGTGTTTTCTTCCCAGAGGGGTGGAAGTAATGCAGGAGGGCGGTCGTAAAAACAACAAGCCTAATCTTTCTGTAACATGTGAAATTACGGGGCATTATGAAACTTGACATCTTATGTCTAAGGGTAAAGAGCGCAGTCAATGGACTGCACTAAAGTGTTTTGTAATTCAAAGTTCTGTGTGGTGTTGATTCTGGTTATTGGCAGGCGTGGCGCTTACCATCAGGCGAGCGACCTGCTAGTTTTGTCATTCAGTCAAATAAATAAATATAATAAATGTTCGCGTTAGCTCTTGGGTATCTTATATCATATAACTAGAACAATACTACTTTAGTACTAATAGCTATTCAATAACAATACACAGAACGGTCCAATTCTATATTTTTAATCTGTCAACTAACCCGTATCTGGAAATATATGTTTAATTCACCATCAACACATATAATTGTGGTCTTTTGTGTTTATTCAAAACAATGTTATCGCTGGAACAATAGATTTTGCAAATACTATTTGATTTGTAATGTTTCGTGCATGAGCGCTTTTGCACAAATAAATAAGGAGAGCTACGTAAGGGTGTGTGGGTGTATGACGTCATAGGGAGGTGTTATATTTAATGCAGATATACACAGAGACCTCAGGCTGTTGCAGTTCTTAGCTCACTAAGACTCTT
The DNA here is from genome assembly GCA_949126905.1 of Amorpha juglandis. NCBI lineage: Eukaryota > Metazoa > Arthropoda > Insecta > Lepidoptera > Sphingidae > Amorpha > Amorpha juglandis. The sequence continues at coordinate 8,275,300 of OX421368.1, forward strand.
TGTGTCTGTTTTTATAAACCTACTATCATTTGCGCGCGGCTTCGACGGCGTAACTCTGGGATTAAATGTAGTGTTCCCATACACTTTCTACTTTCAGAGGATGAAGTTTTAAATGCCGAAATGCTTGTATGATTGATTATATTTGGAGAACATTGAGACCATGTTTCAAGTAAATATCAAAAATATTATTTACTATACAAATTCCTCGACTTCTTCTGTGGCTGCGACTGCTAAAAGTGTAATAATAATACGGCTTTTGTTTTCATCCATCTGACCGTTAGATTTACATATAGTCAATATAGTTATAGATTTTCGTGCGAATGCTTGTTTTATTCGTTTTTAATATCAGTCTTGTAGTATATTCTTCCACTGCTGGGCACAAACTTTCTTTACGATTGAAAGCGGTTGGGCCTTTCGTCTCATCAATGTAACGCAGATAGACTAACCTTCACACCTTTTTACTTCCAAAAGTCAGAGGTTTGTGTCCGCGTTCTGGGCTCGAATTTTGTAACATTCATCTCGGTAGTTAGTTCCAGTCCCCGCTACATTATCATTGCTTTTTCAAAAATATTTACCATTATTAATTTATGTACTAAATGTAACTAATACCACCTACGCCATGACCTTACATTTGAATTAAGAATATGCAAGATAACTTGCATAAAGAAATGTAAAGACGGTAAACATTTTCAGTACCAGAATATTGAGTGGAGACAAAGGGCGTTAAATTTTTCGTATCAAGATGCCACTTTACTTCGCTTAACGTGTTTTGCCGCTTATTTTGTAATCATCGGCTTGTTTTCGCCGTAGTTGTTTTTCTTCGTTATAATAGCATCTTTTTTTATTTGATTGAATGACGAGATAATGCAAGGCACTCGCGTAATGAAGTAAGCGCCACGCCTGCCCATAAACAGAAGCAACATCACACAGAACTTTGAATTACAAATCACTGCATGACACTGAACTGCGCTTGTCACTCCGAGACATAAGATGTTAAGATTCATAATGCCCAGTAATTTCACTGGCTTCAATGTCATTCAAACCGACCACCTTGCGTCTCCCTAAGTATTTTTATATTGTATTATATTATAATCATAAAACGCTTATTAATAAAAATAACGTATAGGACACAAAAAGTGCACAGTGAAATGTTAGTACAGTAAAAACAAGTTATGACTACACTGCACGATCCCATCAGCGTATTCACAATGCTACTTCGTATATTACTTACTTAACCTATGGTTATGTTATCGAATATAATAAGTTCAATATTTCAATTACCAGAATTGAAAATATCACAGGAAGTCGTTTTCGCACAATCCATTCATCACCTGATCCGAATTTTCACTCAGAATTTCGAAGACTATAAATTATCCTGTTAGGGTGTTACGATTACATTACAGGCATCTATAAATGGTTACGTTGAATTTAAATTAGAGACTTTAATGTTAACGGCAGGAAAGTAAAAACCATTTGTCAGCCTAAAAGGGTTTTTAAAACGTTGCGGATTAAATTAAAAATATCTACATTTTTCAGAACCGCATTTTTATTACTATACGTTACTGTTATGTTTAACAAAGTATCCTCTTAGCTCGTTTAAAAATATTTATTGAGGGTATTTGAGTGGGTATAAGATGACGGCCTTTTTGCAAGGTCTTATAAGATTTGTCAAAACATACTTAAGCTCTATAAAAATAAATACATATATACAGCATGTTAACCCTTAAATTGGCAGTACCTGATCCCGATGATTTTTTCAGACTTTTTATAAATTATGTATATTGTTAGGGATAAATAAAGATAACATATCCGAAAAATAAACAAATATATTATATCTTCATAGGTTTTTTTAATGTCACTTATAAGTGACATTGCCAACTAGTCTACAGAATTGAGCGCAGCATATATGTCACATAAAAAGTACATTGCCAGTTTGACTAGTTAACAAAATAATACAAAGTAATATGAAATTATTAAAATAACTATCGTCTTATGACTAATTTTGAGATCAAGTTACAATTTAGGAACTTCCGCAATGCAAGCGGCATACCCCGAAGATTGGGGAGTGGAGAGAACGGGGATTTTTTGCACATGAACGCGCACACCTGTGTTTTCTTGGCATTGAACTCAACCAAATTCCTTGCACCCCATTCCGGAATGAGATCCAAGGTCCAATTAAGCTCAATGACGAGATTCTATCGCTCCCTCCCAGTGACTCCCCGGCTACCAGGAGGTATGTATTATATATTTTGATTATATTTGGATAGGGTACATAAACTCTCTTTTTTCCTTTCTTGTCGTATCTTTCTATTATTTCGACCGGATCTTGGGCGCAGAAGGAACTCGCAATGTAGATATATTGCGAATCTACCCAGTTTGTAACGGCTAATCTCTTCCCATTATCACATACAACTTGTATGTACCACGACCTTTCTTCTTCATATCTTTGTCACTACTTAGACGACAATTGCGCAGACTGTCCTTTCGGACCGTGCCCAAAGACAGTATCCCCATCTCGTTACGCAAATAATAAAGTAGCTCCAAAGAAGTAAACCAATTGTCAAAGTAAACTGTGGAAAGAACCGCATTAGATATAGTGTTGCATAGCCTGACAACTGTTTTACCCCCAACGCCGAGATAATTTTGTTCCCATTCTGTAAATTGAACTCGTTGAAAAGCGTGTGCGCCATCATAGGCAAAAAAACCATCCCTGAGGTGCCAGCTCAAACTAAGAATTTAACGCCTCATTTATGGTTTTATTTGCTTGCGAATGCCAGCTTTTTTACCTTTGTATGGTATAATCATTTCATCAATAGCAAATTATCTCTCTTCTTCCATTTCGAGGCACTGTTTAACTAATTGCTTTAGCAACTAATTGTTTTAGTTTACGCTTTTTTGCAACAGGTTCTGTAGATAGAAGTGGCATGGGGGACGACTCAATATTGGCGTCTTGTCTAGTACGGCGACGTGTTGTGACTGTGCTTGGTGTCAGTGGAGATCTTATGGAAGTTGTAGATGGTGTTTCTGGTACAACGCAAGCTGGTAGAACTTGAGGTCTAGCTACTAATGAAGATGATGCTGATATCATAGGCGGTGTTTCGTTTTGGTTTACTTGGTTTTCTGATGTAAATCTCCCTAAATCTGCCTCTGCTGGTTCTTCGAAGTCACTGAGATCCTGAATTAGGTCATAAATAGCAGGCGAAATACTTCTCACCGGTGAAGAAGTGTGAGAGCCAGTGTAGTTGTTTATGAAGTACTCACGCGCTAATATACTTCTCACCTCATCATCTTCAGATTCAATCTCCGAATCTTCAGAATTGGAAGGAAGTAATATCGCAAGTATTTGCTTAGACCTCCAACCTTTCCTCGCCATATTACTGAAATGAATATCGTCAATTCTGAAACTTATATTGTAAAAATGTGATCTGTATTATATAAGATATAGTGTAAATAGATAACTTAAATTCTACTAGTAACTAACTGGCAATGTCCATTACAAATGACAAATATGAGTAACCATCCTTCATGGGACTTTAAGGCAAAGTCCGTTATAAGGGACAAATATAAAAGTCACTCCTTATGAGACCTAATTGGCAATGTCAGTTTCAAGTGACATTAAGATTTAATTAGATATCGAAAAAAAAATACGAATACTACGGTAATAAAAACAATTGAACACTATCGATTTATCATTATTCTAACTAAATTAAACATAAAAAGGATATAAAACAAATAAATACTTACGTAATAATAATATTTTTAACGAGTGCAAACTTAGTCCGCCATTGCAATATTTCAAATGATCGATACAACGCATCTATCGATCGAAATAGCGATTCAAATGCGCGAGTACGATCAGGATAGCCTATAAGACGCGACGTACCACGTGACAGGTGCAAGCGTCACCTCAAATCACATTTGTGTGTGTTTTTATAACACGTCACATAAAACGGACAGAAACAATTTAAGGGTTAAAGTAAGATGGGGTGATATTTAAGGTTAGTCACATACATCTGACCTTCTACTTTTTCTTTTTCCTCCTAGTCTTATCACACTCGCAGTGGTATCCAACATACTTTTTAACACATGTTATAGAAAGAATTGGCTTGAAGTTTTTACGACTGCTCTGAGCTCATGGTTCACATTTTTAGTACGTTGCCATTAGATCAAAGATACGATAATAACACAAAAAAGAGTGAAATGCGCATTACACGTACTTTTAATTATATTTCATGGTTGGCATTTAGACAAATTGGCTACCTACCCCGAGTGGGTCGAAATCGGACTCGGCGATAAGCGGGGTGATTTCAATCATGCTCTGGCTCTGTTCAACCCTTAGCGGGATAAAGGGCGCGGAGATGGGAGCGCGCGTAGAAAACATATATTTCTCTAACGTGGATCCAATCTCAGATTAGTTCTATAAAACAAACGATTTAACCCTGCCAGAAAATTAACGAAGCCCCATATTTTTACTCTTTATCTTTACTTAATGTTTAAGATTGGTTATTTATGGTACATTCGAACATTTTTATTGAGATAAAGCATAACAGCGACTTTATTATATGTATTAAAAGATTTCTACGCGTCGTTCTTTGGCCATTTCATATTCATTTTTAAATCCATTTTACTCTATGAACGTATTAAATTATCTCCTTAATAAAGCAATTTGTCGAAAACTTACTAGAATATTGAGATATTAATGAGTTCATCATTATTAATTTGTTATCTATACTAATATTATAAAGCTGTAGAGTTTGATTGTTTGTTTGTTTGTTTGAACGCGCTAATCTCAGGAACTACTGGTTCGAATTGAAAAAATCTTTTTGTGTTGGATAGTCCATTTATCGAGGAAGGCTTTAGGCTATATAACATTACGCTGCGACCATTAGAAGCGAAGCATCAGTGAAAAATATTGCAAAAACGGGAAAAATTATTCATATTTGAAGGCTTCCGTTGCTAAGCTACCCAAATAATATTATTTGAAGGCTTCCGTTGCTAAGCTACCCAAATCTATACTAATATTATAAAGCTGTAGAGATTGATTGTTTGTTTGATCACGCGGGCGGAGCCGCGAGCAAAAGCTAGTTAAGAATAATACAGCATAATACGTTTATTTAATAAGTGATATTAAAGTCAACATTATATAATAATAATACTAGCCCCGTATTATATACGTCCCACTGCTGGGCGCGGGCCTTCTCTACTGAATGAGAGGGATTAGGCCTTAGTCCACCACGCTGGCCAATGCGGTTTGGCAGACTTCACATGTTTCCTTCACCGTTAAAGCAAGCGGTAATTAACAATTAATATAGACGTAACTTAGAAAAGTCAGAGTGTATGCTCTTGGGGCTTGTTTCAAACCTTTCGTCTCGACAGTCCGCACCACTCCCCGTTGAGCTATCGCTGCGTTAAAGTCAACATTAATTACAGTATTTAATAAAGTTATTTATTTACTATTATGAAAATAATTAATGTTGATGTTTAACTAACGTAACTGCGTTTGCAGATGTATTGTTAGCAGTCAGTAGCTCATGATTATAATTATGCTAAGAGAAAACACATCGCTAATCAGTGAATTTTCAAGCGGGAAGAGAAATGATTCAGCTACCCCTTTTAAAAGGGTCATTATCGCAGTGAAACGCGGACACTGGTACGGCGTGATGCGACTCGGGTACTGGACAAATTGACAACATTTACATCGTGGTCAGCCGGCTTACGAGCCCGCGGTTAATGGACCCCCTTCGTGTCAAATTACTGCTGTGTGGCCTCGGAAATATTCCTCATCGTTGCTATTCCACTACTTCTACTTATTGATACCTACGTGAGTTTATCAGCGTTATCCGCGGTATTTACGAAGTAGTGTTTACTGTATTTTTTTTACTAGCCCTGTATTATATATGTCCCACTGCTGGGCACGGGCCTCCTCTACTGAATGAGAGGGGTTAGGCCTTAGTCCGCCACGCTGGCTTAATGCGGGTTGGCAGACTTCACATACCTTCGAAAAATCTTATCGAGTTCTTAGGTATGCAGGTTTCCTCACGATGTTTCCTTCATCGCTAAAGCAAGCGATAATTAACAATTAATATACACGTAACTTAGAAGTCAGTGGTGTATGCTCTTGGGGCTGGCTTCGAACCTGGGACTTTCGTCTCGAGAGTCCATACCACTCCCCGCTGAGCTATCGCTGCCCATTACTGTATTGCTTTATAATAATCCAGACACCGCCAATCGTAGATATTTTAATGCGGAAGACGATTATAAAACCCGGGTTAGGACCTGCTGAAGAGTAAAAGTCTGTGGTAGTTTCCTAAAGGATAGACATAATGCTAAGGGACACGAAGCTATGAACAATGAACCGAATTTCTTTTTCAAATATAACTTTACTTGTGCTTACACGACAGTAGTACGGAGTGATGGAAATATATAACTAAGTATAGGGTTTACTGTATACATTTTGTTTTTATTCGCACGTAAGCTTACACAAATTGGCGCTGCCTTCACATTACCAGGTAGTAAAATCGCATGTTTTCTTTTATTAAACTTAAGTGTAAGACAGGCACATAAAATATAGTAAATGTGCCGGTGCGGCCAAAACAAAATCCTGCATGTGTGTTGTAAAAACACACGTTTGCTCCCGAATCTTGTTCCGGCAAGCAGCTTGCATACACATATATTCGTTTTGTTTCGGTCTGGCAATGTCGGACGTATGGAAATATAATTTCATATAATAGCTTCTCGTGCTTTATGTGAGCGGCAGATGAAGAGCGACATACGGTATGTGAAAGACAAGAGTGAGTGGTGTATGCGACAAGTGTATGTTCTTGTAACTCTAACCTGCGTGACCGGCACTTTGGTGCGAACTATAATAGAGTCGGATGTACATACTACCGCTTTGTCTATTTCTGCAGCCAAGCAACAGTGTGTAAGCACTGTTGTGTTTCGGTTAACAGAAGAGTTGCGTACCTAACGGGTACCAAAGAAAATCTTATTACAGATCCTACGCCGCGCCGCCTGTCTATCCGTGTGTCTATCTATCTGTCTCTCCTACTTTTAAAGGGTTCTTCTAAACTAAAATAGGCAGCCAGCTGAAATTATAATTTAATGTTTTTATGGCGGGTATTGTAACAAATAATAAAACAGTGAACAATTAACGACGTAGGTACGTAATATTCAGAGCGCGGGTTAGACTTTCAACTCGCTCAATCGGTATTTTTAATTGCTAATTTACGCCAATTACATGTGATTGAAATCTATTCTAATCAGGTTTTAAACACATCAATCCATCCATTCACCACATGAAAACATAACGTTAAATGTCATCGTTAATACATTAAATTAAAAATATATCTTTGGCAGTAAACCAGCGCGCCGCGCGTCACGCTCGCCACGCATACGCCTGAATTCCATGAAGCGTTCGATTTTAATTGGATTTTTCAAAGTTTTGTCACAACTCACGACTTACTGTTTACATGCCGTGACACATGACCATCTGAAACTTCAATATTTTTTTATTAAAAGAAGCGTTATTTTAATTACCCTGAAGGGAACAATGAGGTGCATTGGGTCGCGAGTAAAATTAATATACACGTCGTTAAAAATTAATTTGGGTCCCTTGTGGGTGATTTAATAGAAATTATTCAGGGCTTTTTTTTTCGATATGCATTATTGACAAACGAATAATTCTTAATTTTTGCTTAATTTTTGTCATCGGTTGTCCTTTCGCAACCTACTTTTAATAATATAGAAAGAGTACATACCCAATTGTATTTATGTTTATACCTAAAAACAATTGGAAATGAATGAATACAATATTGTATAGGATTGCAAAAATGTTGATCGCCGTCATTTATAAACGCTAAAATTACCTTATTTGCCAAAAAGATTTCACATCACTTTGTTAATAAGTACATACCGATGTTCAGTTTCAAATTTGCTTTAGGTACTGGTGGTGTAACGTTGAATACGACTTACAAACTAAGTGGAGCTTGTATTTAAAAAATCTTAGTGTGTATTTAATTACATTTAAATAGTTAATATAACCAAAGGCAGTCGTTATTTTTATAAGCATTACGTATTTCTGTGAAAGCATTTCAATTCCTACCTTGTCTATGTCAATCATAGAGAAGACGAAGTGACGAGATGTGTAATAGGTAATGTGTAGGGTAAAAAAAAATGAAACGTGTAATTAATTTACGTTAATTTACATCTTTACATTATATTAGGTTTTAAACAGCCTCCGTGACACAGTGAGTGAGTAGCTGGTCGTGGGTTCGATTCCCGCACCCAAGCAAATGTTTGTGTAATCCACAAATATTTGTTTCGGATTTGGGTGTTTTGTCCCTAGAGGTGTTGACGTCAGGCAGGCGGCCAGTCGTAAAAACTACAAGCCAAATCTTTCTGTAACATATGTGTATATTGTAAAAAAAACATGTTGCGCCTACCCCACTGCAACTGGGATAAACGCAGGTGAAAGAAGAAGTGACATTGTATTAGGTTTTTCCAAAGGTATTGATTACATTTCCAGTGAGAACGGGTACCTGTGGTATTCAATGTTCAACTTTTTGTTATACACAGCTGCCGGCGAACGGGAATTCGTATCGACCGGTGGTTTTCTTTGTCTTCGTTCGATTCTCAGCCACGTTGAAGCTCTTCCGTCATTGTTTCATACATTATACTATTTTATATTGTTATGCAGTTAGGTATGTGACATTTATTGTGACGATAGATAACTATTTCATGCAAAACATTAAAATACTTTTAAAATTAAAATTCGGTATATACACATTGACAAAAATATAAAAAAAATAATCAATTATAGTGTAAAGATACTTGTTTACACTATATTTGATTATTTTTCCTACTGGAAAAAAGGTAAACGTAGCTCCTTAGAAAAGAAGGAAAATGTAGTTTTTAACTTATGCCCGATTGAAAAGATGCTAATGGATGGATGGAAAACAATACCGCTGATGATAATTTTGTCCGGCTATAATTTGCGCAGCTCTATCTCCTAGCACCATTGGAAACTAAGGGCGTAATTTGTATTTCTTATTTATCAACGGTTCTATTATATTATCTTGAGCGTTAAATTAATATTGTTTTTCTCTTTCTTTATCTTTTAACTTAAAACCTTTGCCATAAACGAACCGAACATATTTCTGCCATCATTTCCCGGCCCTAAATATAATAGCCGAACCTATCGCCACAGAAGCACAAATTAAATTGAACCGTTTTTTCTGTAACGATGTTTCCTTTTGCCGCAATGGCGTAGAATTTGAATACACATAATTAAGGGTAGTTAAAATGTTTATAGAACTGTTCGTGGTAATTATAGCAGATGATTTAATGAACAAATTTCTCTTTTGTGTTGGTGGTTTTAAGTTTATGAGCTGAGCCACCTCTTATACAAAAGGTCTTACTCCTGATGCTTATGTCATTCTCCGATCTATTTGGTCATTGATAAAACATCAATGATAACACTGAAAAGTGGATCTCTTTGGCGCCGGTGCCTGTGTTTCTACCGGTCAAATGAACTTGCACCGACTTTCAGTGTAATTTTTTTGAAGTTGTTTTTTTATATTTTGTTAAAACTTATTTTATTTTTAAATTTTTAGTGGTAGATACAGCTATTGGCAAAAAACTCCAATACAATAACACAATCGTGACGAGTGTGCTTTTATCCATTGAGGAGTATTAATTTTTTACTCCGTACTCCATTATCAGATCTGAACCAAATTTATATGGGATCACATCGCAGCGAAGCTCTATTGAATTTTAGTTTTTTAAAATCGATCCATTATCGGAGGAAAACTCGATATAAATAATATGGCGCCTCATATGATTATTATTTTGAAATTGCTTGCTGCTTTGTGAATGACTGTTTTTTATTAAATTATTACCTCGGTCATGCACTAAACTGTCACCTTTTAAATGGCGAGATTTTATCTGTGGCGCAGTGGGCGAGTAACCGACTGTGAAGAAAGAGGCCGCGGGTTCGATTCCCGCGCCGAAACAAATGTTTGTGTGATCCACAATTACGTGTTTTGGGTCTGGGTATTGTGTGTTCCTCGTAGTCTCCGATACTCACGATACAGGTTTAAGGTCTAGTGTAGGGTCAGAACTATGGGTGTGACTGTTGGGTGTATTTATTTTATTTAAACAGTTCGGTTGTCCATGTCACTCCTCACTAAGATATTACTGCTTTTACTGTCCGTCTGCTACAATTAAATTTCCTTTCAACTGTATCAACATCAGACACTTGACACTAACGCACAATATTATCATTATAATTAATCGAATTTACGGCAGTAAATTTTTTGAACTTCCCTCTGTATTAGACGTTTCTCTCTCCTCTTCCCATTGGTTATAAAAACATCATTAAAAGAGCTATTATGAAAATACTCTTTGAAGGCAAATATTTCCATAAGCAAGAAAAATAAAAAATGTTCAGCGAGTTTTGCGGTTTATAACAGTAAATGTAATTCATATTGTGATGACGTGTCATTTTAGTTTAAATCTATATTATTGCACATGTTCTTCTTCTCTTCTCTTCTTCTCTACTTGTGACATTTGGCCGTATCGAAAGACATGACAATAACGTGTGACAAATTCTTAAATTTGGATAGTTTTCAAATGTTACGATCTAATATGACGGAGCAATCCGCACGGCGAAAGGTTACGCGGTGTCGTAATCTTTCGCCGTGACATGTCATTAAATAAAAATTTAGTGCGTCCACATTTTCGTGATAGTTCGCCGCACCGAGGTCGTGGTGGTTAAACACACTTATATTGCTAACATGGACGGGTGTCATATACTGTGTCATTTTGTCATTAAATTGAAACAATAAATAACAAAACCTTAAATGACATGTCACAGTGATGGCGGTCTCAAAGCGGATCACCCGTGATATTATGCCGTAACATTTGACATCCGTCCACATTTGTCACTCGTGTTTGTCACAGTCGTAATTCAAAAGTGTAGACGAACTTAAGGTTTTACTATTGTTATTTACTTCACTTGTCTGTATTAACAACTACGTATGACAGCCACGCCTCTCGGTGTAGCGAAACATCACGGAAGTTGGGATGCAGCTTTAGGTTATTTTTATATTATTTTTATGTATAAAAGTTAAAGCCAAGCAAGTGTAATTGGTTTAACTGATGGTTAGTGATCTCCACCGCCCATGAAAATCCACAATAATACAAGAATCATGGATATGTTGCCAATCATAAAAAAGGAATGTTAATTAGCAACAGAGGGGTGACTTGGGCCTCCGCTTATCTCACCCACTGTACGAAACCCAATAGCGAGTTTCCACTTCACGTTAGTTTTTTGTGAGGCATGTGACTATCCCGCCCACACACCCGCCACTGTAACTCCTGTGCACCAGGATCAACGGTGGCACCCATTTTTGTCGACACCGAACAGTGAAGCTCGGCGAGTCTCTGGGAATGCCTAAATGTCTTTGTCCCGCAACGCAAGTAATCATATAGTAGGTTAGGGAGGAGTTAGAAGTATTAAATGTCCATTAAATAAAATTCTATATATTTTTTTTGTAAGGCAGTGGCAATATAACGCCGTAGAGCCAGCCCATTCACGATGTAGACAAAAGTATTGTAATAATAAGGTTTGAATTAATACATGATGTTGTTGGTTCTGTGTCCTTTATTAGAATGCTCCAGTTAATTGCAGAAAACTTATTTATACATCTTATAAAACTGACGTTGCTTAACCAGGTTGGTGTAATATTCATCGAAGACATATTTAATCATAATTATTAGGAAGTCCTAAATACCAACATTGGTACACTCTTGAGTTTATTAACCCATGGCGCAACATTACATTACAACTCCCCCGAAAAAGGGCCTACTACCCTTCCCCATTTAAGGAAAGAGAATTTTTTAAAGAAAAATTGAGAAAAATTCAAAACTATTACAAACTGTCACTAAGTTTGGAATTTAACTTCACATATTTCTTTTAGAGTAACAAAATAACCAAACATTTATAAAACATACAATAAAAGTACTTAATATTAACTAAAATATCTCTTAGTGTTATTCTTATGTATAACATATTCTTTATTATCCTTTAAAATCTTAACATTAGGAGAAACTTCCTCAATAACTTCGTAGGGGCCGTTATAGATGTTTTGAAGTTTACAACCAGTTTGATTTTTTATAAGAATAAGGTCACCCTTTTTATAAGTTACGGAGTAAGTTTTCTTATCGTACATTAATTTTCGTCTTAATTTACTTTATAACAAACTCTGCGTGGCATCATACTGGGCTCGCTGTAAACGATAACGTTCAACCGCTGAGCTTGCAGTATTTGTTATTACCATCGGCTCTTTTACGATAAGATTAGTCATTTTTATTATATTGCCATTGTTGGCGTTTCTTAACGTACTTGATTACGTCATTCGTCATACCTGGTATATATATATACCAGTAATCATATAATATGATTATTTTATCCTCGTGATCACTAATTCTTACAACATCGGTTGTAATTAAAATTCTAGGTACCTTTATATACCATTATTACCTTTATATATGCAACTTTTCATATGACTTGCAAGTATTTTATATTTGTTGCATTTTGCCTATTCTTTATAGGTAATTAATATTTCATTAATATTTCTTTTTCGCACATAGATCCTAAAACTCTCGCTAACTCCGTCGTGGCAGATAACGATCGAGTATTTAGGTATAAGTACTACGCGTACATTATCCTCTATTCAAATAACGACAAATCAAATTCTTAAAATCTTTGTCATTAAAAAAAGTCAATTCTGTCACATCAGTCGGTTTTTCAGAATTTCTACAGTCTCAGGTTGATCAGACCTGCTACTGGTAGAAGTCTGTTCTGTCAAATCATTGTTATCAGTTATGTATATCTGAGATTTCACACATTTAGTTTGTGCTCTCGTCAATACAGAAACTACTTGTTCTCAAATAGATTTTAAATCATCACACGTAATTGATACCGGGAGTCGGCTTAGTGCGCCTGCAGTTGCATTATTCCGACCCGGGATGTGCACGATCTCAAAATCATATTCTTCAAAGTATAGTCGAAACTTAGTCTACTGGAAGGATACTTTAAACTAAATAAATATACTAATGGCTTATGATCTGTAAAGATTTTAAACCTTTTGCCATACACATACGTTCTAAAATGCCTTAATAATACCTATAATAATTAAAGCAAACGCTAAGTATTGCTTTACGTCATCGGAGTTCGATGACACTGGACACTGGCGTCTCGATTTTGCTTTCGTCATGAAAAATGCCATTCAATGTTATTCCATGACCTACATAAATCTTATAACATCGCACCGATGTGGTATCGAATGTCTGTTACTCATCATTACAACTTATTTCAATGCAAATATTTTAATTATTCTTATTAAGTTGTAATAAACTATCCTTATAAATAATAACTACTTCATAACACGTTAAAAAACATTATCTCCTAAGATTCCGTTTGCAGTACATGACATATGCTTAAACAAAAAAAAATCACAAAATATTTCGTTAACAAAATTATTAAAGAAAATTAAAATAGATATTGAACATAAAAAAAAATATTGAAAATTACATACTTTTAGTAATTCTTACTTCAAACTTTCTTGGTATGGAGCGCGTTGACGATGATGATGGCTGTTGATGATGGCTTAGGGGCGAGCGGAGCTGGCGCAGATGTGGACCTTTTACGGCATCGCTGCTGATGATTCAGGCTGTGCTTGTGTGGTTGGGCCGGGCTATACCCTGGACTCCTCCAAACCTTCTTTCTTCTTTCTTGATAATTTCCTCCAACGCTCTGTATGGTATTGCGTTGTCGTGGCCGAAAGCTTGCTCCGTTGGCGTTGATTTTTTCATTATGATATTGCTTTTTAAATGTTCTTTCTTCTTATAAGTTAATCTTGATTGTTTTTTCTTCTTCTAATTAAATGGTCTTCAAAATAAGTGGCCATGGTGGCCATAGCCATAAGGCCATGTGGTATCCCATAATGGATACCGCTGGCAGGGTCGCCATGTAATAATATATGATCGTGTCTTGTAATTAAAACATGATGTTGTTGGTTCTGTGTCCTTTATTAGAATGCTCCAGTTAATTGCAGAAAACTTATTTATACATCTTATAAAACTGACGTTGCTTAACCAGGTTGGTGTAATATTCATCGAAGACATATTTAATCATAATTATTAGGAAGTCCTAAATACCAACATTGGTACACTCTTGAGTTTATTAACCCATGGCGCAACATTACATTACTACAGCATGGCTCTACCGCTTATATCAAATGTTTCCGAACTGTAAATAAACGTAGCTTCTTATTTGTTATTTAAATGTAATATAAGGGCGTTGGAAATCTCCATTCGGCTCAAATAAATTATACAGCAATCGAAAATTGTGCGATTCATTTAGTAATGTGAGTGTAAGCCTCATTAGTGCCAAAGGAAACCGTGAAGACAATAAATAGGTGCCATTTCTAACTTCTAAACCATAATCCACCATATTTATTACTTTATCCTAGTCCTTTGAGAATTATTAGATCAAATATTCCAAAAGAAATGTTGGTGTGTTTATTATATACTTTACATGTTTAATTTACACCCAGATACCTTTTTGCTGGCGGAATAAATATTTGTAAATGGATCCATTGCGTATTTATCTTATCTGGAACAATTTAAGTAAAAGCTCGGAGCGTATAAACGCTTTTACAAAACCTAAAGCCGTATTTATCATTTATCTTGCAAAATGTTGAGTTGAGAGTGTAAATATCTATGGATCTGTGCCTCCGCGCGGCTTAAATGCAGCTTCGTGTTTGTGCTTTTATACATCGTTATAGTTATTTGCGTATACTGTGGATAATGTATTATTTTCAGTAAGATTACAAGTCACAATGATTACAGTACCTAAGCATTATTGTGTTTCGGTTTGAAGGGCATTGAAGCCAGTGAAATTACTAGGCATTACGAGACTTAACATCTTATGTGTGGTACTTTTTTGAGTGGTAGAGCCACGCTGTAGACAGTTTTGTCTACAGCATGAATGGGCTGGCTCGACCGGATCGTTACCACTGTCTCACAGAAAAACGACGTAAAGTAGTGGCTTGCTGCTGCATTTCGTACGGTGAGTGAGATAACCGGAAGCCCAAATCCCCTCCCCTTCCCAATCCCTAATTATCCCTTTCCTTTATGGTCGGCAACGCGCTCATGACTGTTCTGGTGGTGGGCGTACATGGGCGGTGGAGATCACTTACCATCAGGTGACCCACTTGCTCGTTTGCCGGCCTATGCTATAAAAAAAAAAATTGGTGTGTGTCGTGGGACACCAGGTAGGAACGAAGTTCCTTCGGCTAATGTAGAATCGACACAAATTGTAAAAAATACAAATTATCAACTAAAATAACAAAATATGTCTCTTTATTTTTGTTTGACAACATAAAATTACATAGAAATAGAATAGAAAAATAGAAATAAAAAAAAGACGTGTAGCACTCGGAGACTGCCGCGGTAAAGCTATTGTATAGCATTTTTTATCAACTTATGTAATTATAAATAAAAACTTATTAATTTAAACTTAGACTGGCTACTAAACGGTGGACGGCCGTGTTCTATAATCAAAAATTCAAATTCAAATTTCAAACCGCGTCTACATTTCCAAATGTCATAAGTTTCACACCTATCTGTTTTATTAACGGAATTTCGACTTTAACTTTGTGTGCTAGATATCAAATTAAGTTTAAAAAAAGTCTCATTTAACGGTTTTATTCCACTCATTTTTTCCACGCATTTTTCTTACGGTTTTACTATCACATTTTTTTCAGTTCGGTCACGCAGCGAAATCCCTATCCCCTCCAAGCCTGCCGTAAGGAACTTCGTTCCAAAAATGTTTCGGGTTGACAAGCGCAGTTCAGTAAAAGTAGTGTATTTGGACTGCACTATACTTAATATCAAGTCACCTTGCCGTGTCAGGATAAAAAAACCTCTCTCCTTCCCCATTCCATAGTTATTCCTTTCAAAGGATAAAAGGTCGGCAACGCATCCATGATTGTGCAGGTATTATGGGTGTTCATGGGCGGTTACCATCAAATTACCCACTTGCCTGTTTGCCGGCTTCAGCTATAAATAACACCTTTGTCTACGGCATGAATGGGCCAGATCAACCAGGTTACCATTGACAGAAAACCATCATAATGTGGCAGCTTCTTATTACGAGAGTGAGATTTCCGGAGGTCCAAATTCCCCCATACCAGTCGCCGTTTCTTACCTTAATGATCGGCAACATGTATACGCTTCTACTCGTAATGTATGTTTATGGGCCGCGTGGAGACATCAGGTGATCCAGTTGCTAGTTTGCCAAAAACCAAAAAACGACACATACCTATTATACATATAAGTACAATAGTTCTCGTTTATTTTGGAATCATTTGATGTATATAGGTCTTGTTGATACAAGACTATTGTATAAGATGGAATACGATGCGCCGCCGGCAATTTCTCTGACCACACGAAACGCTGCAGCTAGATTGTTACTTCGCGTCGCGTTGGTTTTCTCCACATTATTAAAGTAGCTACCCTGTTAGGCTGTAGACGAAACTATTTACAGCGCGGCTTTAATATTTAAAAACATAATGATTTCTTGTGTTTACGCGAATATTACACATTGAAACAAAACTAATTTAAACGGATTTTATCGCGGTTTTTCAGTCCTCCCCGTGACCACGAAGGCTGAAAGCTTTCGAGACGTCGGGATCAAAAATTAATAAAAAATCGCGATAATATCCGTTTAAATTAGTTTTATTTCAATTTAAAAACATATTTTCGGTAGTATCCGTATTTATAAAAATGTAATGTAAAAAAAAATTATCATCTGAAGGGCATCATTCTGTGAGAATTCATACATACAAGAAAAACTAACTATATGCGTCGGATTGAGATACTCCTTCGTTTTTTTTGTTAACAAACAAATAACCATTAGAAAGGCTGGCATAATTTAACGGACCTACGGTAGATAGATACATTGTCTGTTGTTGGTCGGCACTATTCTTGAATTGTGCTATACTTACCATCAGGTATATCATCATCATATGTACCATCAGGTTTGCTGAGGCAGGATAATAGAGCTTACCGTATAATTGTACATGTAAATATTTTTGATTTTTATTTGATTGAATGACGAGACGAGCAAGGCGCTCGCTTGATGGTAAGCGCCACGCCTGCTCATAAGCAGAAGCAACACCCCACAGAACTTTGAATTACAAAGCACTGCATGGCACTGAACTGCGTTCGTCACCCTCGAGACATATGATGTGAAGTCTCATAATCCCCAGTAATTTCACTGGCTTCACTGTGCTTCAAACCGGAACACAACAGTGCTTACACATTGTTGCTTGGCGGCAGAGATAGACAAACCGGTGGTACCAACCTAGACGACTCTCGCATACGAGGGACCTACCTTGTAGATGTAAATGTAAAATCCGTGCATCCAAATTAAATGTAAATATCCCAATATTTAACGTAATTGTCGTTCATTTTGCATACAGCGAACGGACGCGCCGCTGACCGCACTGCGGTCACTATGCGTCTATCGTCACCGTCATATTCATTGACGCCCGTTCACGAACAATGCACACTCCACTCCCGAAATTAATAACTTACGGCTTCCCTCGGGCCGCTCCTTTTGCAATGTACAAAAAACGCTCTCTTTACTGAAACTAGAACGGAGATAATGGCTCTTTTTGTTGGACTTCATTCATTTACGTTCTGTTCGGTAAACTTGTACAAAATGGCGTGTTTGTTCTTTATTTTGAGTATATTAAAAAATCACGCATGGAGCCGTGGAAAAAGTGACAAAATGAAAAAGGGGTTGAACACCAATGATATATTGTGTTACCTTTGTTGAAAACTGACAAGCTACAGAAATGTCGCTGTGCACCAAGGACGAAGTTCCGCTTTGAATTTTATATTTTCTTTTATTCCCATAGCTTTTGTTGTGCTGTTATTTTTGAAATGGTGTAATAATTCAATAATAATAACATAGCCCTGTATTGTATACGTCTCATTGCTGAGAACATACCTCTTCTGCTAATTAGAGGGGTTAGGTTTTTAGGAAGATACCCTATTTGTAAATAATCCGCTGAACGTTATTCAAACTTTGTATAAGAATACTGACATACCAGGGACACCTCCAACAGAATTTCGAAGATATGTGAAGTTTCCCAACCCGCATTAGGCCAGCATGTTCTACTAACCATTTCTTCTTCTCATTATTGGAGGAGGACTTTCCCCCGCATTATGACAGTTTAATACAGCATTGATATTATTGTATTATACTATTATAGTTCACTGCAACATTTAAAAGAACTGGTAGCGAGGAGGTTCAATATACGATCATTTTGCATATAAGGATATGTACTGCGGATGAATTCATAGTAGTTCATAGAATCTACTCGTTAGAGTCCGGTCTGGATGATTTATAGTTGCTGGTGGTTGGCACCTATCGTTTCTACCCCTTGATTAATTATAGCGCTCGTGAGAAAGCTGTCGTTCTGTCTGTTGTGCTGGGCTTATCGAAGTTATATTAATCTTTGCGGCAGCGAAACAGGTATAGCTGCATTCAGTGAAGTGAAACATGCACTAAGTTTGTATTTAAAACATTTAATCAAAGTGGCTCAGTCAGGGGCGTCGCGTCGAGTCCGTAGGACCTTCATGTATTATTCAAATTGTTCAATGATCAGGAGCTCAGGCGACTGACTCGGGCGCGCAAAGTCGCTCGTTACGTGGCCGCGACCTGCTACGCATTCAGCTAATGACACCATTTGCCGAGATTGTCTGGAAACTCTTAAAATACTTGCAAACTACGCTCTTTGGAACTAACCAAAAATAAAAGGTTTTCTTACCACATGAAGTAACTACTATCCAGTGCTGGATATTTTTGAATTAAACAAAATGATGTTGGTTTACCGTATAAGTTCCCGACGCTGGTGTTAATACGAGAAGGTATATTTTATACCATTTTTCCATTATACGTTTTACGGTTCACATAACTTAATATTTTTATATATATTACTAACCTATACTAAGTAAGCATAGTGGACTAAGGCGTAAGTAACTCTATAAAAAGCTTACCCTCCTAATTAGTAAAGAAATACCTTGGCTAGAAGTGGAACAGTGTTTAATACTGATATTCAGTAGTTTAAACTAGATAAATTATTTATAATCAGATAAATATTATCGAATAACAAGCAAATGTATACCTAAACGTTAAACATTAATGGCAATGATAAAAGAAACTTTAACAATTTTCTGACCATTCCGAGGGGTCGTATTAATGGAATTTCAGTTCGGAACGTTTTATGTAATATATTTTCACACACGTCTCACTAAGGTTTATTATCAAAGGTGACGTGAATCGATCCCTTCAAAGTTGGGCACAGCCTCGAATATACGAAATGCGTTTATTTTGATCTCATGGGAAATCGTACACCGCGGCATGCTATTTCATATTAACAAAACTTTAATCTAACCAGTGTATCCCGGAGGGCAGGCCTCGTTGTACTGAGGCAAAAATTTTGTGGGCAGTAAATTTTCTTTAAGCCCGTCTCGTGGCAGTCGGCCAACACTAGCATATGCTTCTGAAATCACATTTTATTTCGGCAAAAGTAACTTTGTTAAAAACGCAAACGTAAGTTTACTATCCGTTCACAAGTCGACTCATATGAGGTTTAGTCAGGGCGAAACAACATCGCATAAGATACGACTCACCCCAATTTATAAGTACAATACATCTTGTGCTAACAACGTAGCTCGTTTCAGCTGCAGACAAAATGACGGAGCATATTTCAGACACTATCAATAACGTTCGTTGGATATCAGAGTATCGTATCGCTCGCTTGTTTTGCATTGTATAGTATTTATTTTTGCCCATGAACAAAAAGCGGTGGCAGACTACAGGAGCTCTTTTATTACGTTGAAACGGTTTCTTGACGAAATGCGTGCCAAGTATTATGTGTTGGGTAGGAACGCCTGTATAGATCCCTCTCTCGTAATAATACTAGCCAGCTACATGCATTTGTGTCGAAATACGATTGTCTTTTGAAAGCCAATTATCTTACAAATACAATAAGTGTAGTCATTATTGTATCGCAGAGGTTTCTCAGCTAGCTGAAATAGAAAAAGGTTGAGTTGTTGATCTTATCTTGAGGTCTTACTTTACAGTTATATTATGAGGCCATAAAAATATACTCTGTGGTCTTCCTTCTCTCATTCGAAAAGGAGGTATGTGGCCAGCAGTATGACGTATATAATATAGACCTGGTATTACTATTACTTTGAAATGTGTGTTGATAGACAAATGTCAGTGTGTACTGAACTGCAAACAAGTAAGTATTTTGGCGGTTGGTTTACTTACTTTGTAGTTTTTTATATCCAACTGAGAATCTGAGTTTGATATTGGTTTCACTAATAAGACTATAATCATATTAATTATTAATCATGATAATCCCAAATGTAATAATTTAGATACTTTTGAAACAACCCTCCCTTGTATAAATAGTAAATAATTATATAAATAAACGTTACAAATACCTTAGAGAATAGTTACTCGGATAAGATAAAATTAGTTCTATTCGGATAGTACAATTTTAGAATAATCAATAGATGGCAAGTTCAGATAGTCGTTACAGAAAATTTTCAACAACCTAGACATTATGTGCTGTGACAAAAGTATAATATTGTTTAACTTTTTTCTCTACCTTCGTTTGGTGAGAAAGGTTTTAGTAAATGCGGATCACCGCGTCACTGTCCAACTATAAAAACTCAGCTAATATTTATTTCCGATCATGAAGACAAAAGAAAAACGAACAATTCAAAACAAAATTATACATTATTCATATACGATCGGCAAAAAGGAAAATAACAAATACACCCATTCATGGAATCCGTTTCAGCTCGCCTCCTTCTATTTATCTTGACAGGGAACACTTTAGTGAAACAAAAACCATGGCGTTATCATCATTGACGGACAGTTTAGTTATTGTCGAGCGGACCGACGCGACGCGAGGGGCCTTTATAAACATAACTACGGAGGTATTACCACAATTTTCACACGAAATTCCAGATATAAAGTTCGACCCGTCATTAAAGGGGATAAAAGGCGGAAACCCACATAAAGGGTGACCCGGAAGTATTTTAAATGCTGATAGGCTGTGTTGTGTTGTCATTGTGATGATGACTGGTCATTGTTTCCGACGCTGTTAACTGAATTATCTAATAGGGTGATTTTACAATACAATTGTATTGGGGAATGACGTTTAAAGGAATAAATTTAGGGTCCAAATTTAAATGAGAGGTACAGTCAATCTGTAAACATAGAATGAAAGGGCCGACTAGGCCGTTACCACAGAAAACGACGTGAAGTACCTGCTTGCTGCTGCGTTTCGTACGATCAGTGAGACATCTGGAGGCCCAAATCCCCCTTTCGTTTAAGGTTAGCAACGCGCCCATGATTCTTCTGGTGCATTGGCGGTGATCACTTACGATCACACACTTACTCGTTTGCCGGTTTAATTTTAAGACGTTGACTTAATGTTTTATAGTAGCGTAAGTAAAGTCCTTTCAATTATCTGTGCAATAGGGTGTTGAATGTACAATATTTTACTATCAATTCAGATCACATATTAACTGTGTGAATGAGATAATAGTCTAATGCTGCAGGTGTGGAGGTGTTCGTGTACCAACACCTCATTTCCCAGGGGCATGATGCATACCACGAAACGTACTTTAAATGTTGTTGATATATCGTATATACGTAAATATGTATGTGGGGAAATAAGATTACTTATGACAATATTGCTAGTTTATAAAATACTATTTAGAGTTTATATAGTAAAATAAGAAGTGCAAGTAAGGTAAATATAAAGAGGTATATGCTAAATTAAAACATATTGCTAGTTAAAGAAAGCCTAATATCATCTGCACGAAATAATTCTCAAGGGATTTGAACAAACTTTTCGGATTTACGTTTGCCTGACGTTATGACATCGCAATTTCCAAGCGTTTAAATAGTGTTTAAACCAGGGGATTGTAATTTGTGTAATAACATTCAGACCTTATAGTAAACAACTTTTCTTAAAAATAAAAACACATGAACAGATACCAAAAGGTTAGGTTTTTTTATTTACTTTAGCCATGTGTGATGGAATAGTCTCCGGATTTTACTATCTAATCTCACATGCAAGTCAAATAAATCTATAAAACGTAGAAATGAAACAAATTTTGAGCAGTCACACTTCAGTTATACGAATGATAAAGTGAATCTAGTCGAACCGAGGCGGTGAATGGCGGGCGCCGCATTCTGCCGTCTGCGAAGTGGCGCTCTATACCTCGCCATCGCTTTGAGCCAAGAATAAGCTGTCAAGCTATTTCCGAGCTAGGCGATTATCTCTTTAGGCTCGCTAGAAATACTTTATTGAAAAATGTGCTGGGATTCCTTTCACATTATTCTTTTAATTGTGTCTGATTAAGCTATTGGATTTTTTGTAGCTGTATAAGCAAGGCGTGACTGCTTTGTCAAGCTTTGTGTAAAGGAATAGGGAGTGGGAAAGTGTGGATTCTTTAAGTCTCCGCAGTTTTTTTTTTATAGCATAGACCGGCAAACAAGCAAGTGGGTCATGATGGTAAGTGGTCTCCACCGCCCATGTACGCTCACAATACTAGAAGAATCATAGCGTGTTACCGACCTTAAAGAGAAGGGATAATTAAGGGATTGTGAAGGGGAGGGGGATTTGGGCCTCCGGACAATACGATATGAATCAGCAAGCCGCTACTTTACGGCGGTTTTCTGTGAGACAGTGGTAATAACCCCGTCAAGCTGGCCCATTCACGCTATAAACAAAACTCGTGCAGCGTGGCTCTACCACTCATAATTCAATATCACTGACTGCACGAAACGCATAGCAAAGCTGTCTCTTGAAGTTGGTTTTCGGTGAGTTACGGTACCCTTTTGGTTTTGGAGATGTGAGACAATATTTTTGAGACTAAAATTCATAGCTCAGAAAGATTTTAACTTAACTGATTTGATTATTGTATAGTTTATTATCTCGCTATATTTTAGTAAAAGTAGTTAGTGTCCGTAACTTCAAGTAACTATTAAAAATCTAACTTTTTCAAACACAATGTGAATTATTTACGTCGAGACACTCAATGATCCTGGATAATTAATATATGATTATAACAATGTACTGCTTCTATGAATATGAAAAATATCACAAATGTATTATGTAAGAGAATCGGGACATTGCGGTAGACCATAAAGTTTCGATCCACGGCTGACTATAATCACAAACTCCACACTAAAAGCAAAGTTGTCGTGATGCGTATGAGCAAATTACTACGGCAGGTGTTTGTTGGGGAGACAAGTATTTAGTCTTAATAGTTCAATAATTTACATCATATGGAGGTTATGTTTAAAAATAATACAGACCTATACGATAATCGTTTAGAAAATTGATAACTGAGTTGCTTGGTGTCTGAGCTCGGCCCGATCGATATTCTTGACTTACCTATACCAAATTACAAACAAATAGTTCAAACCGTGTAGGCATTAAAATGATCAATCTATCAATACAAAAAATATTTTTCGTCAGATCTGTACTGCCGTAGTAACTACCATGGCAGTAAGTGAAAAATTGTGGTTTCGAAAAAATAGCGTCAAAGTTTTCAAACAATATTTTGTGATTGCATTAAAATTACTATACACAACATTTTTCAGTGGCTTATATCCCTGCCCTTTTGCCCTCTTTATTAATACGGTAGTATAGGAGTATAGAGTTTCTCGAAGCACCTTGAGTAGGGTTTATGAGAAGTTTGTTCAATGTATTTTCTAAGGTATTGGACACGTAGTGATTTGATCGACAAATTGGGTTTAATCATATTACGAATACCTATCAGTATTTTTCTATGCATCTATATAAAGATATGATAGATAAAAGCGACCTGCTGCTCCTCTGATGGTAAGGATCACGCTTGCCCATAAACAGCTTCACCTCCCAGATTTATCTATAATCAAGAACTGCATAACACTGCAATGCGCTTTTCACTCTGACATAGCTATACATGTGGTAGTATTTTTATATAGAAGACGCATGCAAACGAGAAGCAGATTACTCTGATGGTAAGTGGTCTCCATTGCCCATAAACACCCAAGTTACTAGAATAAATTATGGAGACGTCGCCTTGCCGACTTTTAAGGAAAGAAATGGGAGGAGGAGATTGATGCCTCCGGATATCATATTCACCGTACGAAACGCACCAATAAGCTCACGATCACGTCGTTTTTCTATGGTAATAATCCGATAGTACCATTCATGTCGGAGACAAAAGTGTCTCCAACAAGGCTCTACCACCTACAGTTGGCTTGATGAATTCCTATTAATTCAAGTGGCGCGACAATTTCTCGCTAAATCCATTATAATAAGAGTCTCTGTGATTTTTGCGCTCGGTCCACCATTTGTCAGCCCGCCACCAATCCAAAACTAATTGCCGGCTCAAGTGCAAGAACTTCAACAAGTCTCTCCGCTTTCATTTGCGAAACATTTTGCCGTTTAAGTAAGTGAATCTACTAAACTAATTTTAATTTTGATCGAGCCGGCATTTTGTATTTTTCTTAGAAGAAAATATTTGGCGCTTCAAGAGAGTTCAGCGTGCTTGTCTAGGATTTTAGGATTTGCAAGTTAAAGTAGCGTTTATATAGGCTTTTAAGTAATTGCTAAATAATATTTCATAATGACATAGAAACAAGATTTGAAGTAATTCCTATAATAACTTAGGCACGAAATTATATTCTACTAGAGATAAGCACGTAGTACTGCGAACTACACACGTTCAACAAAACGGTTTATCATCGACGACGTGCTTTAACCTTTATAATAATAATCATTATTTACGTAAAGGTACAACAGTTACAAGATCATTAGGTAAGTACATATATGAGGAGAACATCAAGATTACTTTAGGTAATCTTGAACAGATAACATGGTTGTACAGTGAGATATAGTGATACTCAGTTTAGGAGGCAATGGTACGCCTCCTAAACTGAGTATAATACTAGAATCTTAGGGGACAGTAGTTCTCCGTTGTAATTTCAATAAATTCAACTGTTTAACATATTTCAAGTTATATACTTTGTTATGTATTTTACGTACCTTTAGAATACCTAAATTATTTCAATACCATTAAAAGTTTCTCAGTATCATTATAATTTAGTATCGGTTGCCACTTTTTTACTTTATGTTTAAAATTATTTAACTATTTAGCTAAACAAAAGTTTTCTTAACCATAAAATAAAAGTGAAAACTACTTTACATTAGTATTTTAATTAGTATTGTTGCAAAAGGTAAATATTTTGTAAGTGATTTTTTATAGCAGCCAACGAGAAAGTCTCCACCAAACATGAACAAAAACAGCACCAGACAATACCTGATGGTAAGATACAATGCAGTTTAAAATGCATAATATTAACCATCGGGAAACATTGAGTCCCGCGACGGCTTCTAGAATGATGCAAGGCTGACCTTAGTGAAAAATAATGGCTATTGAGAAGGGGGGTGTGGTTGGGCTTCCGGAACTCCCACTCACCGTATTCCGTCCCACTCACCCATACATGAAACGCAGCAGCAATTTGCCACTTTAAGTCGTTTTTCTGCGATACAGTGGTAAAACACCGGTCGAGACGGCCTGTTCATGCTGTAGACAAAATTATTTACAGCGTGGCTTTACCTTTAAATATAGTATGAGCTATCCCTCATAAGACGCCATTCTCAATTCTCAATTGAAAAGAAATCGGTTGATCTCTTCATACCTGCATTCAGCGGATAAAATATCTTTAAGCCCTATTTTCCAGTGCGGATAGTTTTTGCCCGGATCCGGCGACACCTATTACCGATAGTTTCAGCCAATAATGAAAAAAACTATTGAGTGGATCGATTTTAAAAATTCTTTCGCCATTATAATTCTACATTATCCCTGATGAATATACTTTTTATCCCGGTAAAAGCAGATCACGCGGGCGGAGCCGCGAGGAAAAGCTAGTAATTAATGTTGTTTGTCGTATCGTAATCTCAAAGGCGTGCGTGGGACCCAAGCGAATGTTGGTAATGGTGATAAGATGATGGTGTGACACTAGTAAGATGCGTGTATTCACTATAGAAGTGTATACAGGTCGGTAAAATGTGTAGACTATTCTAGTTATGGATAAACTAAGTGCTTATTGAAATGAGCAGTTTATTTGATTAACCACAGATTTGTTTGTTATCTTTAGGGTTTTATAACTAACGGTAGATTCAATAAATGATCTTAATACAGAAAAACATATTTTTATAAACACAATGTACATATAGAAATTAGAAATCGAACTAACTCATTTGTACGCGTGATTTTCAAACTATATTTCTATTGGCTCATTTGTGGGATCGATCTGAAGATTCAGACTAAGATCATTTATGGAAATGATTTAATTATAATAATTGTACTAGTTGTGTGTTTTACACCTCCCACTGTTGAGCACGGGACTCTATTGAATGAGAGGGGTTAGGCCTTAGTCCAATAAATTAATTAATCAGATATAAAACGCCAATGATTGCTAATGTCTACACTTCAGTTGCGTAAATCCGTAGGTAGGGCTAGAGATTCCGCCTCCACATTTAATAAACTGGATTCAATGACACAATTGTGAAATTTATATTACACATAATTGATTATCTCTCTCGTCCCATTCACACGACGGCGCCGTGGCCCAATGTAGCCCACTCCGTTTTTTATGCATAAATTATGCTTAAACCATGGTACTAGCTTTAATATTGTGTGAAATGAAGAGAAAAGGTTTTACCAAATAGGCTGTTTGTTATTTCAGCTGAATTTATTTGGGCATCGCTGTAAACCATCTCTGTAAATGTTATTGGCTGGTGGGAGGATACTTGTATCCGACCGGATAGCGACCACCGTACACTGGTGCTAAAACCTGCCATAGTAGCCCACCTTGTGTGGGTCGCGTTCCAGGGTCAGTCAGTGTATATCCGGTTACCCCAGGGGGCTTGCCCCCTAATCCTAACCCTTTTCCCATCCCTTTTCCTTCCCCTCCCCCTTGGCCCTTTGGCAGGCCGGCATGATCTTGCCGACCTACGATGGACACATTGTTTATCGTTGGTCGACACTATTCTTGGATTGCGCTACACTTACCATCAGGTGTAGCGTACTTTGCCGAGCCAGGGTAAAAAAAAAAACTATTTGCAATACTCCTAACGTCACACTGCCTGGGATCCATTTTAAATAACGTAGGACTACCCGGGAGCCTATGTTGTCTTGACGACCTCATCGATATATACCTCAGGAATGACTAATCGATACAAGCGGAGTCCGTTCATTTGCAAGTGCTCTAAATCTTACACCGACCCCTTTAACTTCTTCAACAAGTAAAACTTTTCCATAATAAGCCAACTGCCAGGATAGTAATTGTACAACCCAAAATAAATGTCTACAAGTCCAGGCATCTGATCGGACAGATATACTGAGTTAATTGATAACAGCTGGTCATTCTTGCTTTTTATTTAAAATATATTATTTTGTGTTAGGTATGTGAAAGAATCTTTGTGACAAAACATACGTCCGTTGCAGCCACGGAAGTGTTTGTGGACGTTTCTTCAGGCGGATCACGTAACTCCGAGTGGACAACAGGATGTCCTCGGAATGTCTAAGGAGTCTTAAAGTAGTAACGTACAATTTGAGCTAGCTGGATGGAAGCAAATAAAATTATTGGCCAAATAAACTCGGTGCAGATGTTTTCTTATTAACTGGGATTATGGGATTTAAACAAACAACTCTTACTATTTTTATCATATTTTTCATTTGTTTTCTTTTTCTTTAGCATAAATAACGAAACGAGCAGATCGTTGACCTGATGCTTAGGTACCACCACACCCGCCCATAAACATAAGCTACACCACACATAAACTTCAATGAGAAAGCACTGCATATCATTAGACTCTTCATCCTGAGCTATAAGACCTTAAGGTTTTTTATATCAAACCCGCAAACGATCATGGGTTATTTATTATTACTATTTCCTCCTTCCACCTGCTCTTATCTTACTCGCAGTGGGATCGGCGTCACATGCTTTTAACATATGTCACATAAAGATTTGGCTTGCAATTTTTACGACCGGCTGCCTACCTGACGTCAACCATTTCTGGGCATTATTATTATTTTCTATTGCTTTTAATACCTGCTTTAACGGTGATAGAAGACATCATGAACACGCGTACCTCAGAATTCCTCATAAGAGTTTTAAAGGTATATTTTATTATGTAAAGTCTACCAACGCACTATAAGGCAGGGTGCTAGACTAAAGCCTCTCATTAATAAATGGGGCCCGCGTCCTGCAGTAGGACAGTTTAATTCACATCTGATACAATATTACTATTACTGGAATACTTACTTTTAATTAAGTTTATTTTAAATTTATAACAGAGCCGGAACACTAGTCATGTTAATTAAATGTGAAACCTAACGGAACAGCTATAAGTTATGATTCACTTTAAACCTGACACGCACTGTAACGGGAGCAGTGTTTATGGAGCAATACCCTATTATGGTGATCATAATTTGCTATAAGGTTAATTATTGCACAGCTATTTTTTCAGACTGCCTAGGTCACAGTTGTTTTGAAGTCTCGGGTTCTATCTCGGGTCAGGTAAAATTTATATTAGGTTTTCTTTAATGTTATGCTCAGTATCAGCCCAGTATCATGTGATATGAAATTATAAAAAATAAATAATTAAAATATTCACCACATTTTATAATTTATTATTGTAAATTTGTTTGATTCGGAAAACAGCTTCTTTAGATGCCTATCATTTATTATTTACGGGTATGTCGTAGAAAAAAAATCTTTCCGAAGTACAATTAGACCGAATATGAACAAAATTCCAGAAACTCATATTTCTATTACTGTCCACTTAACGTGAAACGTCCAGGGACAAACGACGTCATTTGATCTCGCTCTATTCTATAATTAATTGTTATAACAAACAAAATGTCTTATTGATGTTTACGGAGAGTAGAAAATATTATGGAAATTTATTACACAGAAACAGAAGGTAGATGAGAGCAAGTTTTAATTCAGTTGGTTCCATCCGCGGCTGCATGAGGCGCATACGAAATCACGTTACATTACAATGCGACTACGACGACAACCAAACTGGATTTATTAGACGCACACAGAAACTGTGTTCATTACGCATATGAAAGTGGAACTTTTTAGTAAACTAATTTCTAAGAATATTGGTTTTTGTAAGATGTCTGAGGATCAATCAAAATATAGATGGCTTTACGTAAAATGTCATATTTTAATTCATCTATGCCTAAACTCAGAGAAACGACAAAGGTTAATTAGTTACCTTCATCATTGTCTGTAATGAAAAAAGTATTGAGACATATCGTGTCGATTTTTTTTAAATATTTATTTCGATATATCGGCTTAATATTTAGGTGACCTTTTTTACATGTAAAATTTTTTTTTAAACGACACAATACTCAACATGCATAAGTTGGTGGTAAATGATAATTGACATCGAGTTTGCATTGACATTGAGTCGGTGCTTGGTCAGTATGCTTTTTAACGTATGTTACAGAAAGATTTGGCTTGTAGTTTTTTGTCTGGCCGCTTCCTAACGTAAATCCCTCTGAGGCGAAACACCCAAAACCGATACACATTTGTGGATCACACAAACATTTTTGTGTCGATGAGGGAATGGAACCAACGCCCTCTCGCTTCACAACCGACCACTCGCCCACAACCCTACGGAAGCTATCTAAATAAACAAAATAAATAAATTATTGTCATTTAAAAGTACTAAAAAAAACATTAACTACTATATTGGTCGCTAATTTTGGGATTATGCATGTATTCCCGGTGCTTCCCATATTCCGTACTTTGTATTCCCAGCTACTTCGTGTTTGCGAACAATAAAAGTTACTGTTTTCTTTGTCTTCGAGAGGCTTTTGGATGTTGTCTGCTATCACTTATCAGATTTAGTCGTAGTCATTTTGTAAAGCTTCTTCGTGCTTCGTGCCTTGTGGACATTATTTATTGTGCCTACGACAGCACACCTGCAGAATATGTTTGTGACATTTCTAACAGGTTTTAAGTTATTGCCGAGTAGGTATATTTATTTGTGACCACATTTTTACTATTTTATTTGTTTTAAGCTACATGTACCACAATTCATTTAATATTCCAAATTACTATTTTATTGACGAATCCAATGCATGTTTAATTCATTGGAAATACCTATGAGTGCATTAAAATGTGAAAATGTATTGGCAAAGGGGTCAGTTGTGTTGAAAATATTAGGCATTTAAGTTGAAAATTACCAATCGAGTGTATTCTTGTTTTGTTGACCCATGCTTATACTTAAAAATAATTCGCGTTATGGTTTTTTAATTCTAAGCGATATATTTTCAATCAATAAACAATGAAATCAATTTTGTTTTGGAAGACGTGAAATAAAAATATACCAAACAGTACGTTACGACGCGTCGTCTAAGTTTTCATCTGCAAGCCGGATATTTCATTTGATGAAAAATTTCCTTGAATGTTTCACCTGCGCTCATGCATATGAAAATTCAATCTCAGTTTTACCATTTCAGACTTTACCACCTCTAAATACTTTAGGCATATTATTCCGCGCACTTCAATCTGACTTCCCTTGAATTTATATACTTCTATTTATAGTGCAAAGCGTCGTAAAAATGTCTATAAAAACGCAGTGATCCCACAAATATGAAACCATCGTTTTCTTTGTGAAATGTGCCACGAACGCTTCCGTATTTCCGATTGAAATGATTTTATGGTAACGTGGAGCTTGCACCTGTGGCCTATGGCCCAAATGCCGCCGTATTTTCTGCTCAGCTATTCAAATTTATTCACAAGGTAGGACGCCTCGAGCACACCTCCTGTTTGATAATAGTCAACGTCAGTGCACTGACGTATCAATTATTTGAAACACCATATAAATTATGCACGATTGTGGAAAACAAACAAATGTTCAATCTATAAATGCATATACATAACTTGATTGAGTTTCAGTTTTATAATGAGAAGGTAATTTTAGAAACATTGTGGGTCTCTTTAAGAGCTTCCATAAACTTGTTTTTGATTGCGAATTGTATGTCTTCAGTAGTTATAAAACATAAATTAACAATCGTGTACTAAGCAGTGGTAACTTAGCGGGGAGTAGTACAATGTAAATTCGCAACAGTACCAAGAGCATGCACCTTTGACTTTTCTGTATTACGTCTGTCTTTCTGCCTGGCCATATCGTGGCTTAACTCCAGGCCTGCCATCCCATCATTATTAAATGGTGGATTTGGTATTTTGTGAGGCGACCCGCTGTTTGCCCACCACAACCCGTAACGAGAACCAGGTTTCGCTATTGCTGCGTCCATTATCCAGCAGAGTGTATCACATGCTGGTGAGGTTGGCTTTGGGCCTAAGATGTCGATGGACTATATACACTCCTTCTAAATTACGTGTATATACATTGTTAATTTTGACTACATAAGTTCTCCATATTTTTTTTAAGGTATATGAAGCCTGCCAACTGAAATTAGGATAGCTAAGGCCTAATCCCCCACATTCAGTTGATGAGGCACGTACCGGCATTGAGACATATGTGACAATATAGGGCTAGTATCATTATTATTACAGTGTTCCTCATAATGGGTCGTTCCAAAAAGTAAACACCAGTAATAATATTCTCATAATGCTACGTATACAAAACTGTATTATGTAAGGTAACCTGTATATAAGTCGTTCCTGCAACGACTATATAACGTCCAGTATACGTCACGGTGCATACAGAGTGAAGAACTAAGTTGAAAACCGTAGCTCTGTTTCCGAGAGCACCATTATGAATATGAATAACGCGAAGAGTTCAAAATCGACAAATTTTCTATAACATAAGGGTTTCACTCGACCAAACCCGCATCAAATTAAACCTTGTGCGACCCTTGAATCCAATTTAACTCTTCCACAGATAGCTGCGCGCTCGCGAAGGGTTCTATATTAATAATTTATGCCCACATAAATTACGAAAACATTTTCCTTTTGCTTTACATAACAAACACTAATAAATTCCACCAGCATCTACTTAGTTCGCATATGTTGCGTTGACAATACATTACGTTTACGCTATTCAGTGACGTTTGCCAAACATAGAATAATTAATAAATAGGTCGTTAACTCACTGATCTTTTCGTATATATGGTAAAGGTTTATCATCATCAACGTTTAGTGTAATACTTTATAACTAATCGATCTGGCAAAGTTTGTTCCATCGAGTTGGACTCATATTCGCATTGGTCAGCTCAAAAATTATAATTGTATCAATGATTCATTACCACAAGCAAAAAGTGCAGGAAATAATTATTTTAAAAATTAATCGCACTGTCAGAATTCCCGCCAAAACCCTGAATTTAGGTGACTTATGACAAAGTGTATTGATCGACATCGTGCGTTCACTTATTTCGCTTAATTCGCTTAAAGAAAAACGTTTAGAAAGTGATCAGATGGTAAGTGTTATCCATCGCCCATGTACGCCCACAATACCAGAAGAATCATGAGCACGTTGCCGATCTTTAAGGAACGAGAGAAATAAGATTAGAAAGGGGAACTGTCATTTGGAACTTTGGATACCTCACTCATCGTATGATATATAACAACATACATCGGTTTTCTGTAACATAGTGGTAACAATCCGGTCGAGGCGACTCATTCATACATTAAATACCTGTAGCTGGCTCTACCCCTTGTAAAATCATATTTTGCATTCAGTTAAAGCTCGATCAGGAATATTTAAAAGGCCGGAATGATGCCGACGACCGGCGACAAACGCTCACGTAAGTCAGTGGTGGATATTTTCCATTAACTGCCCTGTGCTTCATGGAAGCGAAATCAAGACGTAAGTCGGTACCTACCAATGAGGAGTTGTGGAAGTAAAGTCTTCTAAATGTAGTTGTCTACACCCAAGCACAGAAGTGCTAAATTAGTGATTTATGGATATGTTTTTCAATTTTACGATCTCTTAAGTGACTGTTTAACAAATCGGCCACGGCTTCTAAATTTGGCTGGTGTTAGTCATAAAATTCACTTATGTGTGCCAGACAACAAACACTAAAATTTGTGAGAAAATTAGCGACTACAAAGAGTACATTTGTGTTT
Organism: Amorpha juglandis; assembly: GCA_949126905.1. Taxonomy (NCBI): domain Eukaryota; kingdom Metazoa; phylum Arthropoda; class Insecta; order Lepidoptera; family Sphingidae; genus Amorpha; species Amorpha juglandis. The sequence goes on from OX421368.1 coordinate 8,308,580, forward strand.
TTTGATGTTTCCCACACTCACTACAATTACAGAATTCCATTGAAAAAACACGATCGCACTGAGTGTAACACACCATATGGCAGCGGTGGCCGCCAACCATGTCCAAAGACATAAATGGGCACGTTGTCGTCACAGTTGGAATGCCGCAGCACGGCGCACGCTGGTGCGGCGGCCGCGGGTACCGCAGGGGCAGCCTTGCGGCGTGGGCGCGGGCAAGCGCGGGCGCAGGCGGCGGCGTGGCGGAGCGGGGGAGCTCCTGCGCAACCTGCTGCCGCCTGCCTCCGTCACTCCTCGCAACTAGTGCCTCCGCCTCGCTCGCGCACGCTCGGCGCGCGCACGCGCTTTAACACGCGCATCAACAACACTTGTGAACTGAACTTCTAAATATAAACGAACCGACAGTGTTTACACCCAGAGTGACAAAAAGAACCAGTGATGTGCTTGTAGCGATCCTTCCATAAGGTAATTTGTGGTGCAAACCGACTGCGCTGTCGGTGTTTATGTAGGATCACAGTCACCGAGGATATTACGAGGCAACGGATATGCGTAATTAAATCGTAATATGATTATTTATATTTTAAACGGTAATTGAAATCTGCGGATGAGCTGCGAGTACCAGAGTGGCGTTCGAGTGTTGTTTGTGGTCGTAGTAATAACACAGCAGGTGAATAGCATTTATGAATGGCTGGTGTTCGACCGGTTTGCAGCTTACATAACAAAAATTAAATAGAACAGTATGTCATCTGCCGCAGCCTTTTAAGTACGTTCATTTTCTAAGTAGAGACATTATGTGACAACGATTGCGAAGTGTTGGTATGACATCACCTGTAGTATGTTCGCACCCTGCCCACAATACACGTGTCAGCAATTTATACACACATAATTAGGTACATAATCCTTTTTATACATTAAAAAGACAAATGTATGTATACGTTATACTTACTTTTTATAGTTCAAAGCGCATTTACAAAATTGCTTACTTAGTAATTACTGACGAATATAATAGTAAAGAACAAATTAAATTACGTAAAAACATAAGAAATTCACATATAGTAGGACACTATAAATTATAATCACGAAACACACTGAGGTATTGTAAATCATTCATACAATTAATTGTGCAATTTAAATGTAAATGTTAGCTTAGAGTCGAAGTTGACTGAAGTGTACTGACTCTGCACCGAGTTTTTATCGAAAATCTTAAATTGCAAAAAACTGGCGCTCAAAAATATCCGTAAAACAGTCCACTCTATACAGTTAATTATAACTGTAGGTAAAGCTCGCCACTTAAGTAGAAAATTGTGAAACGTTATTAATAAAGTCCTTAAAATATAAAAACCATATTAATCTCCTATTTCCTTTTTAATCTACAGCATAGGCCGACTAACGAGTAAGTGGGTCACCTGCAAGTAAATGATCTTCACCGCCCATGAACGCCTACAATACTAGACGAATAATTGACGCCTTGCCGACCATAAAGGAAACAGATTCATTATTAGGGGATTAGGAAGGGCAGGGGAATTTTGCGCCTCTGGATATCTCACACGGTACGACACGTAGACTACGTCGGTTTTCTATGGAACTATAGTAATAACCCGGATGGGCCGGCCCGATCATGTTGTAGACAAAACTACCTATAGTTTGGCTCTACCACTCGCTCCAAAACGTTAACAAGATAATTTTACGTACCGGGCGCAGTGGTATTTACAAAGATCGTGCGTTGGATGGTGTGACGTAGGTATTTATGTCCAAAAAGTTAATAAATGGAAATTTCAATATGTCAGAAAAATATTGAGGCACAAATTGTGACACTATTTTATTTATGTCTACCAGTAGCTACCATTTTCTATATAGGTGTATATTTTTATTTGTAAGCAGGCGTGTCAGGGAGATCATATGATCTTTTAAATATAAATGTGGTAGTTTATTGCTGGTGATAGAATATTCATATCCGCGGATAGCGACCACCGTACACATGGTGCTAAAACCTGCCCTAGTGACCCACGTACCTTGTGTGGATTACGTTCCAGGATCAGCCATTATATAGCAGGTTCTCCCGAGGGGCTTACGATATGACTTGATGGTTGATTGGGACGGTTATGTCTTTGTATCCCTGTACCTGCATCGGTCAACCGCCTGTCCTGTCGCAGGCCCCTCTATTTGCTTCTTCCCTCGTCGGAGTGTGAATTTATACAGACCGGCATGATTCTGGTGACCACCGATAAACTCATTGCAGTCACTTTGCCGTACTCGGATAAAAAAATGACGACCTAAGTTATTGAGAGTTAAGTTGTTAAGAATTGACGTTTTGTAATTTTATAAATAAAAAATTCTGAAAATACTGTTTGACTATTTTGTAAGCCTTGACGCGAGCGAATATGCAAGTAACATTTGTTCAATTCCAAATGATTATATTCACTGTCCATTAGCTGAAATAATAAAGCCTACTACCGTACGCACTTAGTAAGATACTGTTTGAATGTACATAGAGCTTGTTTATATCATGTCCCACAATATTATACTTGTATAAGTAAAACGTGTTTATAATCTTACATCATGCTGTAAGAAGACAGATCTAAGTTCCTGTATCGTATTTTTTTCTGTTTGTGGTGAGTTTGTTTCTCATACATTATGAGTACCGCAGCCTGTCGCTGCATGCCGACACAACTTGCGCAAAATATCATCATTTATCATTTTAAACATTTGCACGTTTCCTTGTGAGGTGTTCCGTCACTGTGGGATCTTCTAAGTAGATAAAGTTTCTTTACGTAACGTGCGAATTTTCATTATAGACAACATTGACATGACGAGGTTATCAAATACAGGCACATTCCGAATACCCACAGATAAAATTGATTAGCCCAGTGAGGATAAACAAAGCCTAGCTAAATAGAAAGTTGGCGTGACTAAAAACGTCTAGCAATAGGTACATCATAACTGACCAAGATAATCTATATATCTACACAGTTCATTGGTATTTTTAGAGACTTAAATAGAGTTTCTGTATTCGCCACATAATATGCATGTACATGTTCGCGACTCCCCAAAAACTAACAAATATTTTTTTATGGCTATTTCAATAATAATCTTAATACTCTCAGGAAGGTTTTAGTTTATTAATGCATGAGTTATTATTGAGTAAGAATTATGATTCTTAAGTAGTAAGTTATATAAAAAAAAAATACAATTGTATCGTCAATATTTTAGATATCTTACCTAAAAGGTATTTCTGATTAATTATGTTAGTTTTACTCAACGTCTACAAGAGTCCTTAATGTTACGCAATTGCAGAGTAGCTTAACGTGCTATTAGGCTATACCATGTACTTTTAAATCACTTATATGAAAAAACAGACAAAACTCTATAAATAACCTCAAATAGCCGAAACCAATCATCATTTTCTCATAACTTTAAAGACAAGCCTGTTGCAATTTTGAAAATAACAAACAGAAAACGAGAAAAAATATTGTATAAAATCCAGGTATTTTATGAAACAAAATATACAACATTGTTGTAGATATATGGGTGTTTCTACGTGGATGGTTCACACATTATTGGAGGCAGCGGAGCACGAAGTACGTCGTTAGGCAGCCGCTTGTTAAAAATAAAATTATACAATTTTAGCACCCCCCCTTAGTTATATTCTTCACCTTTATCAACACCTACACGTTTCCAATTGATATTATTATATCGGTGTGTTTCAGTTGAGGTACTACGTAAAAATCAATAGACGGTCCCAAGATATATACTTTATACATTAGTGTTATTAGATATAGAGGCACGCTATAGACAATTTTGTGTACAGTTTGGATGGGCTGGCTTCGGAATCGACGTGAAGTTGTATCTTGCTGATGTGTTTTGTAGCGTAAGTTGTTGTTGTTGTTGATTGTCTGGAGTCCCAAATCCCCTTCCCTTACCAACCTTCTAGTTATTCCATTCCTATAATTTGGGAACCCGTCTATGTTGCTTCAGGTATTGGGTGGTGGAGATCACTTCCCATCAGGTGACCCACTTGCCCTTTTGCGGGTCTCTGCTATAAAAAGCATATTTATCTATGTGATTATATTTGTTAAAGACATAAAACAACTGATTCACGGGACATAATCTAGTAAATCTTTTATTATTATAATGTATTCCTAATATGAGAACATTATTGCTATTTACAATACATTTTATGCTGTTAAAAATTCATTATTTAGTCTCTTCGATATTTTGTGTCACGACTGTCCATAGTTTTCATTTCGTATATTAAAAAGTGTGCATAACATTAAATTAAACTTAAATGTAATACGGACAGGTTTTGAGTTGAATGTATCGAACGTGTTTTGATACATTAAAATGTTAATATTTTTAAACAAACAGAGGCGTGTAATATTACGACAAAGACTATAAACATAATCCTGTCTATTTGTTTAAATATCACCAACACAAATATGCAAAATTTTATTTTAAATAATACTTAAGAGATAAATAAAATATTGAAACAATAAAGTCGTAAAAACGCAGGAAACCGTGATGCGCGTGGGCTCGCGTCGTGCATGCTATGCGCGCCAGCATGCAAGAGTACCCCGGCTAATGACAATGCAACGGAAAATCACCTGCTTCCTACAATTCACACTCATCGGTTATATACACGTCGGTTTATAAAATAACCGATAGATCGGATGGCATTAATGTTTTTTTTGTTATTAGTAAAAATATTTGTGATGATGAAATTGAAAATTGCTGAAGTGGCGTCTGAATAGGAAGGACCTTGGCACTAAGTCTGAATAAAGCCAGGCAGAAAAAGTGGAAGTGTATTTTTTTACGGTAAAGTGACTACTCTGTATCTGATGTTAAGTGCAGTGTAGTCTAGATATATTGTCGACCGTCAAGAGATACTGCGTACCTCAACGGTCGGCAGAATTATGACGACCTGAAGTTACTGGATATGAATATACTGGCTAACCTGGAACGCAATACACCTTAACGAGCCATTATGGTGGGTTTTTCATAATGTGTTCGGTTGTCGCTAGCCAGTCGGGTACATAAATGCTTAGACACCCTTCTACCAGTATGTGTTTATTGTGCACCTAGGTTACCTGTCCATACTGACTCTTGCATTCAGGATGCCTACCATCTAATGCTTATATATGAGTTTTATTGCCAATATTTTTTTTATCTAAAGCACCTGCATTAATGCTTCTGAGTAAATGCTACTTACTAACCAAAATGTGATACTTTCAAGTACGAAATTCACACTCTGACATATACAGAAAGAAATATATCTGCCAGTTGCTTTCAAAAATAGCTGTCTTATAATATAATTGGTGGTTAAATCTTACTCAGTAATTGTGAAACAGGCCTAAGTATTACTTTTTATTACTAAGCCATTCCGTTATAAGAGTTAAATCAATATTAATTCCGGCCACTAGACCTTCAATTTCAAAGTCCTGTCAATCACATTGATATAAACGAGAGAAATGTTAAATATGTTGTGGATAATAATCAACCAAACACTAATTAGAAATACGGCAGTAAGATATAGATTACAGAGTATGATTGTTTAGATACGGTAGAAAAACAAGTTTACTCCGAAGTGAGTGTGTCGTGTGGCATACTTGTAAAGTAATTTTGTTTTAAGACTGTTTTATCATTCAACACATTTGTTTATTTTCAATAATAATCGTAAGCATGTTCCAATTAATGCAACCAAACCAGTTTAAAGCACTTTGTACATAAGTTATACAATGTAGAACACACATGCAATATCAGAATTTTAACCGGGTATATATTCCCAAATTACAACTACATAAAATAAATCGTAGAACGAGAGCCTATGAACATTAACCGACCTGTTAATTAAAAGCTATCTCTGCTAAATATGGCATAAAATGAATCAGTGTATACTTATCTATATTTATATCTTATATGACTCTTTTGTAGGCTTTGATAATAGATTTGACCTATGATTTCCTCATGTGTTGTCGTCGCTTTAGATTTGCACTAAGACTACACTGTTGAACGTAGTTATTTTATTTTTATATAATTTGCTTACTGTTGCATGTAAAAGTGCAACGTCATGTACAAAAACAAACTAATGTATGATATAACTATGTATGTATGTGAAGTATACGCACGAAATTGTAATAACACCTGTTGTGTGTGTGATGGTATGCCATCAATCTGTGTCATCCCGCGTAGGTGGTGTGAACATACTTATGTGCGACTGTCACTTGCCATTCGGCGCACCGTTATGGCTGCTCTACACGATGGCATATCAATCGTCCATCATATGACGGGTTGGTTGCGACGTATCTACACGATGGCCAGTGTCGACGCCTACGATCTTTTGATGGGCCACTATGATGGACCATCATGTAGAGGGCTTAATGGCGTCGGGTGGCTTATGGCACGTGCGATGGCATTGGGATGGCTTTGGTGTCGATTTTTGCCTCCACATCACAGTATCGGAGGCCAATGGTGGCTGTTCGCAACTATATTGGCCACATTGGCAATTTGACAGTAAGAATCTAAGACGCGTCTTCGTAAAGACAGTTTTCTGTAATATTCTCGCCTATGTCATACGATTTTTATTTTTTTCATCTTAAGGGGTTATATACAGTTAGAAGGCCGAAAAAAAGCGAATTTTCCAGATTTTTTTTCTCAGAAAACTTTTAAAGTTATTGATATAAAAATTTGCACACATATTATGGTATATTTTAACTGTATTTTAAGACTTAATATTAATAAAAATATTTATTTGGAAAGGAGCTACAGCTGATCTCCGGGAGCTTCTCTCAAAAAAGTCGTTTTGCGGTGACCACTATATCTCTGAACTGGATCCTTTGAAATTAAAAAACCAAACAGATTTCGTTAAAGTAATGTTAAATCTAGTAATTAATCGAAGGAATAAGCAAAATATTTTTTTTTTGGCAAAATGGCGGCTTCTCAAAAAAAAATATCGATGTTGGACCAAAATTTCGACATTAAATTGCTTATTAAAAAAAATATATTTATCGGTGAGAAAAAATCTTCGAATAATCTACTATATAAAAATAAGTCGGGTTTTCCTTCCTGACGATATAACTCCAGAACGCACGAACCGATTTCCACGGTTTTGCATTCGTTGGAAAGGTCTCGGGCTCCGTGAGGTTTATAACGAAAATCTAGGAAAAATTTCAATAGAAAAGCGGGAAAATAGGGAAAATCATTTTTTAAATACAGCGCCATCTCTGATACATAGCATGTACTACAAACCAATATTTTAAGTAGAGAAATGTTACATAAAACGAAGCCATCTGGTGGCGAAACGGAGTTCGCCGGGTGTGCTAGTTACTAATAAATATATTTAAGAAGCTCGTGTTAAAATTTGAGACTAATCGGTTGAGTCGTTTTCGAGTAATGTTGGTCACCGACTTTGAAAACACCATTTTGAGAAAAACGCGTTTAAAGTTTGAATAGCACTAAATATTTTCCAGTTTGGGGAGAGAAAAATAAAAATTTACCTTTCAGGTATAAAAAAAACAATAACACACTGTTGCTTTACGCATCTAAATACATTAGAAGAGAACATTTACAATAGGCAGGTGCATAAAAGGGACAGTGTAAAGGGACAGGTAAGCTTTGGTAAGCTTTCAAGCACTTTGAAACGCCTTTTCAAATTTGCGTGTAACTTCGAAAATATTCATCGGAACGATATGAAATTTTCTGTGTGTATTCTTAAACATATGTACATTAAGAAAATAAAATAATAAAAAAATCGATTTTTTGAAATTTCTAACTGTATATAACCCCTTAATGGGTTTTGACGTTTGTATCTGACACGGGACGCGACCATCGAATATTGGCCTTTAGGATGGAGAAAACTTCAATGTTGATGAAAGATTACACAGTGATCGTAATGCTAAGTGCTAATTTATGAGCCGATGCGCACGGTTTCACTGATGTTGTGAAGTGTAACGGTTATTCTCCAGAGGTTTTCTATTTTATGAGAAACATGTATACCTATTGTAGAGAGTGTATTAATGAGTTGTAGCGAGGATATCCTGCCGACATACCGGTCACAATGACTAACGTGGTGGATGGAAAGTATCTGATATTTTTGTACCCACCTAGACTGGATAGCGACCACCGTACACATGGTGAAAACACCACCACCCCACCCCCTTTAGCCGAATAGCGTTCCGGAATCAACCAGTGTATATCCTGTAACATCAGTCCAGCATAATTCTGCCAACCGTCGATGGACCCAAGATCTCTATGGGAATGTTAATCAGTAGAGTGCACCAAGTGCAAGTGAGATTTCACCATATTATTATTAAATAGAGTTAAGTTTCACACAGTGAACAGTCGGCTGCAAACGTACAATTAGAATTTGCGCAGATTTTAGATTCAGGTGGAACGGTACCAACCGTTACCCGACTCTACAATTATGAAGTATTGTTTATGAGACACGTATACGGTTAAACCCGGGCGTGCGCCACATTACTATGGAAAGCTATAGCTAGAATCATACAGTAACTTCCACTAGTCTACAACTTACCCAATATATTGCATAGTATTATGAGCATTTTTTTTTAATTATGAGCCTGTGATGTCTTACTGTAGGGCAAAACCCTCGCCTTTTGTCCTTTCATTTATTTCTCTCGAGGGCTTCTATGGATTAGTCTTCCTTATGTGAGACTTGTCTGTCTTTCCATCATTACCTTACGGCCGATTTCAATAAACGATCTTAGTTGAATTCTCCGGATAGATAGCACAAATAAGCCAACCAGAATACAGTTTGAAGGTCTCGCGTACAAATTACTTAGTTTGATTGGTTGATTTCCGTACTCTATCCAGATAAACAGTATAAGATAATTTATTAACTTTGGTCATTAGTCTACTCGTCTTTGCTTTGAGGACTATATCTGTAACTTGTCTATAGCTCGTCCAATATGCCGCCGACTTGGCTCGGCCCATCCCACTTGAATTTCACACTTCTTTTATCATAGACAAATATTAAATTAACATAATTTGTGAGACCGATGACATATTTGATTGGATCCCAGGGTCGGTCAATCATAATCTATATTGAACTTTGCGGCGTCGCAATAGACTACATCCATACTATCTGGAAAGCATAACACTTACGTGTTAGTCCTGGAATGAATTCCCTGCCTCGGTGTTTCGCGAGCGCTATGACAATTCCTTCTTTAAAAGAGTATTTCTTTAATGATAGACAGTGGCTTGACTGTAGCCTTGGCATTGCGAATGTCCATAAGCGGCAATGTCCGCTGCCATCAGGTGAGCCATTTCCTTGTCTGCCTGTCAAGCCAATAAAAATAAAAGCAAATTATTAAAACACATACTTTATTTGGATTCGAAATGGCTATAGACTCACGGATATATTCATGTCACGAAAATATCGCTCGCTCGGCGAAGCGTAGGTGCACTAGTTTTACTTCTGCTTAACTTTTCAGGCAACAGGCGAGACCTTACATTGAATACATAATTTTGTAGTCTGTTAATCTATTCGAGGGACACTCGGCTGTTTTTCATATGGGGGAGACAATACTATTCCATTTTGCCCCTGGATCTGAACATTTACGCGGTTAAAAAAATCAGTATTAATCGAGTGCTTGAGTCGTTTGAGTACACCATAAAAGCTATGAGGATAGCAGGAGCTTTAACTATAGGTACTTTATATCATCGTTTAGAGATATTTAATTTACTAATTTTTTTTTTATGGAATGGTAGAGAGACGTGCAACTGGTGCTGCATCTCCCTTTCCTTTTGTTGCCGTCCCAATATGTGATAGGAGAGACCATATCGCCGTCCGGGGCAAGTTTACTATCTCAGGGGATTCGTGTGTGGTTTTTATAATTGAAAATTCAAACTCAAATTGTGATTCCCCGTCCTAGAAATTGATTCTGGGATCTTATGGTTCTCAGCCCTAGTACGCTGCTAGAACAATAAGGCGATCTTTATGTTCTGTTTACTAGATAGAATCCGTAAGTCGTTGGAAATCTTTTTATTTCCTTTAGTAATTAATATTACCATCGTCGGCTCGTAGCAATCTCATACATACATGTATGTGTTCCAACTAATCAGATACTTGGCTCGGTCGCATAGTACTGTAACGCCATAATTTAATTCAAATCGTCTCTTAGTGGGTGGGTAGATCCTCATCGACACCCAATAACAATCAGCCCACAATCCCGTGCTATGTACGTACTTACATACTTGCTATTGAAATTATTATACTAGAACAAATATGAGCCTCAATATGTACGTTTCTTTCGTCATTCGCCAACGTTGTATTTGCGGGTGAAGATATTTATCGATGATATCAAGGTCCATTTTATTTATTATATGATCATAAATTACTTATAAAATAAAACCATTAATATCGTTAAGCCTGGTTTATATATGCAACTTTTACTCATGCTGGTGGGAGGATACTTGTATCCGACCGGATAGCGACCACCATACACTGGTGTTAAACCCTGCCATAGTGGTCCACCTTGTGTGGGTCGCGTTCCAGGGTCAGCCAGTGTATATCGGGTTCTCCCCAGGGGGCTTGCCCCCTGATCCTAACCCTTTTCCCATCCCTTTTTCCTTCCCCTCCCCCTTGGCCCTTTGGTAGGCCGGCATGATCTTGCCGACCTACGATGGACACACTGTTTATCGTTTGTTGACATTATTCTTGGATTGCGCTACACTTACCATCAGGTGTAGCGTAGTCACTTTGCCGAGCCAGGATAAAAAAAAATGTAAGCTAATTACGTGTAAAGGATAGGCAATTTTGTGTAAAGGAAATGTCATCAAATAACATAATGGTCCGGGTTCCCTGGGCCAGCTGATACACTTGATTACTATCAAGCTAATTTTCCGTGAGTAGCTTCGTTTAGATAAGACGCCCAACAATTCCCTATGCGAAAATTCTCTATTCTGGTAGCTAACAGAGGTAGCAAGGATAGAATATTTCTAACCAGCTGATTTTTTTTGTTTTTACTTAGTTAATATTTATATAATTTAACAGTCATATTGTCCTACAAATAAAATAATAAATTTTTGACTATCATCAAATCGAAATATTCTATCCTTGCTACCTCTGTTAGCTACCACAATAGAGAATTTTCGCATAGGGAATTGTTGGGCGTCTCATCGAAACGAAGCTACTCACGGAAAATTAGCTTGATAGTAATCAAGTGGATCAGCTGGCCCAGGGAACCCGGACCATAAGATGTAACATATTATTATGTCAGATTTTTAGAAATACGACCAGATGTAAACAAATTTAATGATATAGTAGGAGCCATTTACCTAAGTTCGTAAGTAAAACTTACAAATGCAATATAGACTAAAAGAAAAGTAGCGATAACATTAAAATAAAGATATCGATACAAATCGCTATAGTCTTCGATATTTTTAAGGTTTTTACCCTTACCTACAAGTTATTGATACACATATAAACACGTCTCTTAAGTCCTCATATGAAAGAAGAAAGAAAGAAAGAAAGGAAAATTTATTACTGGACATATAATTTAATATACGGTATAATATTATGTTACAATGTAGCCTTTTAAGTTTTGTTATTCCAACAAATATATAAATAACATTACATTGGTCCACGCTGTAGAATTTCCAGCATCTTGTTCCACTTACAATTTCTTAGTACCCTAGTAATGTAAACGGTTACTAAGAAAAACGAAGGACCTGTTGTATACGTTTTGTTTTTTTTACTCATATACGCAAAATGAGCGAGTACGCTTGATATTGTTTGTACAATTTTACTTTCTGAGAAATGGAATTAAATTTTATTAAACTAATTTTAAACACAAAAGTTGTGGGCAACACGACTCGTACAAAACTCACGTAGCAGAAAACAATTGTGGAGAGTTCCAGGCGTGTTTACAAAAAACTGTGGCCATTGCTCGCGAGTAAACATTTGTGATGTGGCCTTTTAGTTTGAAGCGGTCAAAGTAAATAATAGTATGTATATATTATGCCATTTTTACTTATGCCTAAATATGTAGAACTCTTTTTATAATAGAGTCCGGCAAACGAACAAGTGGGTCACCTGGTGGTAATTGACCTCCGCACCCATAAAGACCCATAAATCTAAACGATTTATGTATGCGTTGCGAATTAATGGCGATTACGAAGGGGGATTGGGCTCCTGGAATCTCAGACAATGTACGGCATTCAACAATAAGCTGCCTTTTTTGTGGGTATTGTGTGAAACAGTGGTACTAATGCAGTTGAGGCGGTTCATTTATTCTGTAGACAAAGGGTCTACAGATTAAATGAACTGCCGTATTTCTCTACGACGTAGAACAACTCATTTACTTATATAGCTACGCACTCAGTATTAAAAATTATGCTTTATTAACATTTTAGCCTCAAAGTGAAAGAGTATTATATATTATTATATAGCATATATTATCTGTCAAAGCTTACAAAAAAAGCTAAAAAACATTTCTAAAATACCTAAAACTGATTCGGAAAAAACTTTGGTGATTAATCAAGTAACTTTTCACGATGACAGATTTCTACGTCAATATTGCAAAGCACCGATAAGTAATATGTGATTAAAAGTTCTCGTCAAATTAGACCAACTTTGAAAACATGTTTACAAGTTATTTGGATCACATCCGTTACACATATGGGTGGAAATTAATATAAAGCAAGTTTCAAGCTTATGCTGCAACTTAAAAATAGATGTATGTTACCTCGTCTGGAAGAATCTAGTAGAGAGGAAGACAAATCACAAATGTAGGAAATAAAGATAATAAATGAACAATATGTAAAAAACCATTGTAGTGGCTATCAAGAAGTAGAGCCACGCTATAGACAGTTTTGTTTACAGCATGAATGGGCCGGCTCAACCAGGTCGTTACCGCTGTCTCACAGTAAACCGACGTATAGTAGCGGCTTGCTGCTGCGTTTCGTACGGTGAGTGAGATATCTAGAGGCCCGAATCCCTCTCCCTAATTATCCCTCTCCTTTAAGGTCGGCAACGCACCTGTGGATTCTTTTGGTATTGTGGGCGTACATAGGTGGTGGAGATCATGTATCATCAGGTGATCCACTTGCTCGTATGCCAGCCATTGCCACGATGCGAGGATCGTACCCGCGGTATCATGTTTCATAGTCTGCTATAAGCACACCGCCGCAAGGAGGCTTAATACGATATATATGTAGGATATAAATAGAACACGACAAAGATGCCATTGCCGTTGCAACGATGCTCTTAGTATATGTTACGTTCTTTGTTCTCGCGATAACACATCAACATATTAAGAATACTTTAATGCTAATTTAATTTCGATATAGTAAAATTCAAATATGGAAATGTATTTTATGTATTTATTTATATTCGAATAATTTAAGTAATCATTTGCTGTTTTAATTATTACGAAACTATAGTCAATAAGTAATACATAAACTTTCATGTCTGTATCTCCGAAGGCAGAGTTGCAACTAGTACCCTGAGGTTATTTCCGTCCCATTATGTGATAGAGGCGAGCTATGTCGAACACAAATTTTAATTCCTATGGTTATATTTTCAACAAGAATACTCGAACACAAGTTGTGAAGTATAGACATACTTGAATAATAGTTACAACTCATGAGCAAGCTATGAATTAAACTTTTATTATCCACATTTTTAACATTCGACGAAAATATTATAGAATTCAAGGAAAAGACGCTAACTTAAATTCGCTAAGCACTTCGTTGTTACGGTCATTCGTGGAAATGTACATATTCCGGCATCTTATTAAAACTTAGAAACTGTTCGCGGTCCTTATTGGCTGCAATTGTTTATAAGAAACATGAACTTCTTTCTAAATTCAAAGTAGCATTTGACCTTTTTTAGTAAAAACGCACAGCGTACAACAAAAATGCAAACATCTACATATAAGGCGATGAGATACGTATATTTAGAATTTACCTGCATACGAACCTGTTTTCGTCACGTGGTCGTTAGGTTTAGCATAAATTCCTCGATGATGCATTTTTATTTACATTAATCGTTTGTGGTGTTATGTTTAATGTGAATAGTGACATAATGGAGCCTGATCAAAATAGATATGACGCTACGTCAGGCACGGCGGCGGCGCGTCAGCAAATACTCAGCCCACTATTTGTTATAATAGAATATCTTACATAATTAAGGCCGTATGGATTCCGGTTACGAATAGGGCTATCCGATCTCGAACGTTGTGAAATGTGCAACATTACCAAGGATGACCTAGAGTACGGTGAGTTGGACGACAGTATGGAAAGTAGACCCTGCTGTTGTCGTAGGGATTTAGGCCATCATTTAGTGTTTACGAACTAAAGAATTCATAGACAGCGACAGACTGTGGATGCGGATGCCAGAGCGGTACTGTTACTTATCGCACTGCTTCACAGAATTCCTGGGCACCCGTCTCTCATGTGTCGTAATGGTGGTGCCGTTGGGTTTTTAGTATACCACAGCAGAAATTAGACTGGTCATCCTGACATCTCGGATTCTCCCATAAGAAATAAGCCATGGGTAAGACAGGGTCATCACGTAAAATAAATAAAAAGCATCTTGAAGTAAATCACAATAAATAAAGATTGCCAAGGAGAGTAGACGTTATGTCAGGCAGACGCGACGTCTACCTATGGTTATAAAACTAATCTTGTGAATATAGTATAACAATTCGTGCCGACCCTACGTAGTATGATTAAGGCAGGTAAACGAACATAACAAATAAATACCTACGATATATACGATCGATGGATTTGGTCGTCTAATTCGTTACATATGTAACTTTTATTCATAGATGTTGTTGCAAAATTAACTGGTAAATTCGCTGTACATATGCCCCTCGTATCGGCCGCTCGGTGAAATTTGGGTATACTGGTTACACCTCTGCCTATCCCTTCGGGGATTACAGGCGTGAGTGTGTATGTATGTATCTACTACGTAATGCTAAAAGAATATTGCAACTATAAAACGCATTAAAATCTCTAAGTATTTACGAATAACATAAGTTCCTGTTAGACAACTCTACAAACATTACATACAGTTTCGTATTAACAACTTAACATAAGTGACAACGTTACGAATGAATATAAAAACAAATTATGGCACATAAATCCGCTGTGTTCTGTATACACAAGTATTACTGTGCGATTGTGGGATTTCGGGCTCTTCTTCATTTATTGCTTTCTGTTGCTGGCTGTGCTTTGATTTTCATTCGGAGTTAGATATAAGTACCGAATTAATGGATGCCACTTATTCAGACGACTCTGGAATTTCATTTTATATTTATCGTACTTTTTATTACTGCAATGCGCGTTTTTAAATTATAGCTATGTTATAATTAGTTACCCTTCAATTCAATAGATATGATTGGTGCCCAGCTGTAAGACGTGTATTATACAGGACCTAGTATTATATTTGTCTTCTCTTCTTTTACCTGCCTTTATCCCAATCGCAGTGAGGTCAGCGCAACATACTTTTTAACACTTGTTACCTTTACATGTTATAGAAATATTTGGCTTGTAATTTTTGCGACCGACCGCTTGTCTGACGTCAATCTTTTTGGGACTCTTTTTGTAGTATTATAGTTTTGAAAATGATGTTCAGAAAAAAACAATAATTTATTAAACCATTATCAAACATAAATATTATAGAGACCACCCATACAAACATTACGATATTTTGTTGTGTTTACGGACACCTGACATACTCCGTGACGCAGTGGGCGGGTAGTCGGTGGCAAAGCGAAAGGCCGTGGGTTCGATTCGGGAATCGAGACAAATGTTTGTGCGATCCATGATTTTTTTTATTTTGATTTTTGATTTGTTTCGGGTCTGGGGTTGTGGACCGCAAGTCCGTTGTAGTTTCTGATACCCATGATACAGGTAATCTAAGTGTGTGGTCACGTCTATGTGTGTGACTGTGGGGTGTATTTATTTATTAAAATTACGATATTTTATTATGCTTATTAACTTACATGTTAAACTGATATTTTAAATGTTAAATATATTCAAAATTAGATGTTCTAGGGTCTTATAATTACCAACCAGGATTGCAAAGTTTTTAAACGTTACGTAGGTGAAGACGACTACTCCAAACGTGAAGAATAGTTAATGCGTGCCTCGGTACTTTGAGCTACCTTGTTTCCCAGCGAATAATTGTAATGTCATACTATGCATTATAGCGCTGATAGTCTCTTTAGATGTAACTTTCTAATTTATATTTTAACTCTATTGAGAAAATTAGCAGCAACTTGAGTGTGATTAGTGATGATGAAAGTAAATAAATCCTACAATTATTAAGGAATTGCCACAGGGAATAAATATTTCTTGATTTAATCTTCACCTTATTAAATTAATTTTAGGCATATTTCAAGTTTTTAATATCAATTTCAGTGTTGTCATGAACTGCACATTAAACATAGTCTTAACAAAAATATAAATAAGAATTATTAAGGTTTATTTTTTTATTTTATACGTAATGCAATTGTGGAAGATGTACTCACATATCACATAAAAAACGTCTAAGGAATTTTAATTTACATTTTCATTAAGAGGCTTAATCGCTAAATCCGGCAAAATTAATTAACTTAGAACCTTAGCGGTGAGATAATCGTTAAGTAATCAACGTATATTTTTTATTAAACCTGAAAATATTCAAGGTTTTTTGGTTATAAAATTTTATAATTTAATTGATAATAAAAAAAATATAGAAATGATTAATAATAATTATATTTTATTATTAATTTATTTTTTGTTTTCTGATTATTATTTTTGACTTATTTATATTATACGTCATACAAAGGCCGAATACATTTTACGCTAACTGTTTTGCCGGAAAGAAAACATTGCATATAATTATGCTTTTATAACTAGAAATTAATTTGAATCTATTAAAACAAACGAAATAAACAAGGTCGGAAACTAGTTTGATGAATAATCAATATATCTTGTGATTTAGATGCGCGTAGATTTGGACTCAGCTCTGTCAAAATGTAACAAGTCAAATTACATTAATTTCGGGAAAATTACATTTAAACTTACACTTACGTGGTGCACATGGTTAAATAATTTAATGTAATTGTTGCAAATGCCAGTTAGTGCGCTTGGCTTGAGAGCTCTACCATATTTTTACGTAATTTCTATATTAATTTAAGATAAAATCTAAACTTTTATGAATCATTATAACTGTTATTTAGGATATCCTACATAATATATTGATTAGTTTATGCGTGTATTTTTTTTTGTCACATATAAATAGATACTGGGCTGCTTTCGCTGAGTAATAATACGTTATATTCCGATCACTTTGGTGTCATTAACTCAGTTTTTTATAATTTGTGGGTTAGTACATTTTAGGACTGAATCCATTTGTTAGAGCTATTTATTTTTATTGTATCTAATATAAATGATTTATGTATTTTGATTAATGATTAAATTTGGTTAACAAACATTTATTGTGTTCTAAAAATTGAGTCATAAAAGAGCCACGTTGTAGACACTTTTTCTTTAGCATGAATGGGTCGGCTCGCTCGTGGTCCCACCGATTTGTCACAGAAAACAGAGATAGAGTAGCAGCTTGTATTTCTTATGATGAGCAAGTTTCTTGAAGGCCTAAATTGCTACTGTCCTTCCTAATCCCCAATACTTTCCTTTGGATGAAAACGCATCCATGATTGTTTTGGTATTGTGGGTTGTTATGGGTGTTTGAAACTATTTACTATCATAGGATTCACTTCGTTATTGCCAATTTCTGATTAAAAAATATCTCCATTCAACAATTCAATCTATTAACATGGCAGTAGATCCCTCGTATGCGAGAGGCCGTCTGGGTTGGTACCACCGCTTTGTCTATATCTGCCGCCAAGCAACAGTATGTAACTGTTGTGTTTCGGTTTAAAGGACATTGAAGGCAGTGAAATTACTGGGCATTATGAGACTTAACATCTTATTTCTCGGGGTGACGAACGCAGTTCAGTGCCATGCAGTGCTTTGTAGTTCAAAGTTCTGTGTGATGTGGCTTTTGTTTATGGGCAGTCGTTGCGCATACCATCAGGCGAGCGCCGTGCTAATCTCGTCATTCAATCAAATAAAAAAAGTTACTGTGTTTTAAATAGTAAAACAATGAATAGTACTTGAACAACCGTTACTAGTTAAAAACAAAATGATATTACAACTGACAAACTCTTACCAACAAAACAAACGTTTTAATTGCTAACAACCGAAACCACTTAATTAAATTCATTGAAACGGTCTGGTGATTGAGCGCAAAAACTTGTACGTCTATAGAAATAATGACACCTATCCAGTTAAGCTTTTAAGGGTTTAGAAAACAATCATCAATCAACCGCTTTGTGGCAATGTGTCATCAATCAGCTTTAAACTTCGCATCCGGTCTCCATTGACATTGTCAAGTATCGCAAGGCCGTTACACTGACTTTGAGGACATTATTTTTGAGGTGTATATCAAATTCTTGGCCGACAGTACCTACTGAGTTCAAATCTCAAGCTAGGAAATTCTTAGTATGATCTTAAATTGCCCAGGATAGGAATCTTTACAGGGATTGTAACTTCGTAAATGGCTCATCGTCAAACTACACTTCCGCCATTTTTTTACCTTATATGTTGCGCCGACCCCACATGTTACGAGTGATTTAAGAGTAGGAGGTAAAGATTTAGGAGACATGTTCACATCTCTTTTTTAGCACGCACGCGTAGGCTTAGATAGTGAAATAAATAGTTGTGTTTGTTTTGCTCGGTGCAATCTGTTCAATGACTTTTTCATTAGCAGCGTACGTTGTTTGAATGCCAATAGTTGGATTTTTAGTTTGGATTGTAGTCACGCGGTAGGTTAAAGTTAATAAAACGATGTTTTTAGCATTCAGCGCCAGGGGAGGAGATACCTTAATTTATTTAAATATCTGTAGAGACAAAAGAGAAGTAGTCATATAAAGATACACATTCCCTGCAAATGATTTTTTGTGCTGGTAATTTTGACCATCTCTAAATTTTTCTCTAAATGTTATACTAATATTAAATAAATTACATAAATCCAACCAACAGTTATATAGTCCTGGCCACATACTATTTTAAACCTGTATCTTGGTTATCAGATTAAGAGGACCTTGTGGTCCCATAACACTCAAACCCGAACACACAAACATTTTCTTCAGTGCAGAAATTGAACCCACGGCCTCTCGCTTTGCCGCCGGCTATTCGCCCATCGTGCAAGGCGGCTATCATAGTGATAGGGTATATGGAGGTATCAGCCGGCTAGTGACCGAATGCAAAAAAATTATCGTACTCACGTAATCACTTAAGCCGCATTTCGAGACTCGTCAGTGATTAAGTATGATTACTTCCGCTGGTAAATACGATCGATGAGGCTCACCCTGGAGTGACGTCAATAAAAAACTAATATTTTATTTAGACATTTGCCTACAATTTTTACATTCAAAGACAATTCCACGTCATAATCGTTAACACACAAACAAGGTAAACAAAGATGGATACGCACATATAAAGTGACATCAGGTTCTCTCGTTACATCTAATGCTTTCATCTAACCAGTTAACCCAGAGAGACCTGATCTTTACAGAGCTGAGGTCATTCAACATGCAACATTGTGAGCCAGTGTGAGTTCTTGAAGACCTTGAACGTCCTGTTTTCTGTACGCCCTTGAATTCACGCAGTTGTATATTGTGTGAATACTCATTTATTTCTCTGCAAATAGCAATGTGACGTTATGCATGCCGAGTTAAAGTTTATTATCCACTCACATAATCAAGTTGTATTTGATTGCATCCTTTGTCAATAAAGGATTTGCGTATGGATACATTGGCAGAGATTGAAGGTTGTTCAGCGATTTATTAGCAATATAAATAATCTCGTGGCCTCAAAAATGCCATTAAGTCGTCGGTCTCTATTTCTGGTACAAATTATTATATTTTAGAAGCACTATATTGCCTCCTGTAATTTTTTTCGATATCTGTCGTGTTCTTCGTATCTATAAGAGAAAATATATGAAATTAATACGTTTCCGACACAACGTGCTAGTAAAACTGTATGGGTCTTTATAAGACTATCCCACCCCGCTATGCAACTCTTGTTAGCCAGAATCGATAATGGCACGCATAGTACGACACCGAGCAATGAATCTCAGTGAGTCTTTGGGAATGCAAAGTTGTATTTATCCCGCATCGAAATTAATCAAATAAAGACAGAGAGAAGATGGACACTTACTTTCCTTCATGACAAAGCGGGACATAAAATAGTGAATTAAGGACCTCCTTAACCTCAAGCTTGGTGAGGGCAGATGTTATATAAATACTACGGATATTATTTAATGGGTTCGATCATGTGAGCTGTTAAACTTGATTCCAGTAATAGGTATATATAAATATAGTTTCGTTAATAAGGATGACGTTTACAGAAATCGAAAATCCGCACTAGGATTACTACACCTTATAAACTAATAAAAGTTTTCAATCTAGCAAACATTTCATATTAGCTTATTAAGCAAAATCTCTCCTATTTCAGATGAAAACGATGTGCAGTGCCAAAGAAAATGAAATGAGAATTAAAAGACTTAAGTATATTGCCGTAAGTAATTGACAAAGAGGAATATGGAGGGCGTTCGGGTAACGCATCAAGGCGCTAAAGCCCATACGCCGGAAGGCGCCGCCGGCCGCATCACCCAGGCAGGTCTGGCCGCACGCAGCCCCCAAGGCACCGCAGCCAAAGGCATGGCTATAAAAGGACACGAGGACCTATGGGTTGAAATTCAAGCGAACACGTTCAGAAATTGGGTTAATGAAACCCTCAAGCCTGCGGACATCAAGGTAATAGATTGCAATGCATACGATATGACGATGCATGATTATTTATCATTACGTTTTATGGATTGTCAATAATTATATTTACGCGGGAAAATTATGAAGAAATTGTAACGATCACTTGATTTAAATGTACGATTGAAAAATGATTAAAAGTGTTAAATATATACAATACATCAATCGAAAATGGTAGCATTGTTGCAAACAGAACCGGAGTAAAGTGGTAAAGTTTTGCTATAGTGATACTATCGCAGAGCTTACAAATTTTCCCCATTTCTTTAATTTCATTTCATAAAGATACAGAATATACCAAAATAATCGAGTATGATGATGTCAGCAACCATTTCATGTTTTCTCCTTTAAAAACATATTTGTTTAATAAGTGAAAATTTCAGGTTGTTGATTTAGTAGAAGATCTACGCGATGGCACTATTCTGTGTGCTTTAGTAGAGTGTCTACAGGGACGAAAGCTAAGAGGATGGAATTCAAAGCCCATTAATCAACACCACAAACTAGAAAATGTTACCACCGCATTGCAGGCCATTGAGGATGATGGTGTCAAACTTGTGAATATCGGTAAAGTTACTTAATATTTTCTTATTAATTTATATTAGGAGTACTCATGATATAATATATACTATGACGGAACAGAAATGTATTATATGCCACCAATGTAACATTAACGTAAAATCTATTTCAGGTAACGTCGATATTGTGAATGGAAACTTGAAGTTAATATTGGGCCTAATATGGTCTTTAATTATGCGATACCAAATTGGTAAAAGTAAATTCCCGCCGAGGTAAGACTTTTATGTATTTGTAACCACAATACATTATTATTATTAGAATATACAGGCACTTATTTTCGCGACATACCGGAATGCGGTTGACCGCAGTTAAATGGCTCATTTGAACTTATTTGTAAAAACCTAAGTTTGCCGAAACGTTGAATCATAGTAATGTAGTTCAGTTTACATACATCCATCAAATCGTGATTGGAAAAAGCACATATATTGACTAACAATCATGTTAAATTGACACAGAATGCATCACGTAACGATAGTGATGTAACTTGTATGTCCGAACATATTCGTTAAATAAACCTTGAGTTTATAAAAACCAACGGTGGCTTTATAGTTGGAAACGTATTTTGCGTAAGGGTTGACACGGATTTGGTATTTATATCTGGACATGCACTATAGTACATGTAATTGTATACTGTGAGCACAACTTTGAAAATCCCTTCTTACTAGCAAAAAGAGCAGCTTCGTAAGGGCTTGCTAATATTTTTACGTAGTAATATTTTTATTTTCTAAACAATAGAAAAAAGGAATTGTCCCGTATTGAAATCTACGTATGATTAATTACTCTTTAATTATTTATACATGACCAAAAATAGGCCGGCGATTTTGTAAACAATTCACATTAATATTAACTTTGTAGTTTTCTAAGAGATGTTGTTAGTAGTAACAATCTAGTTTTGGAATAATTTAACAGATAAAGCATTACACATGCCTTATTTATTATGTAATATCCGACATATAGCGTTACTAGTAAAATAATATAATTGCTGTTTTTATTTGTTTGTAAAACAATATAACAACGATTTATAACACATTTAAACCTTAATAATTACATCCATATAATTATCGCAGTTTATGCGGATATTGACAATAAATACTAAACAAAGATTTCATTCGGGTTCTTAATTTTTACATTACACATATAAAGAAATTAGCATTTTTATAAAGAAAATGACGGTAGCTATTATAGCTTAAAATGGTTATCGAATTACAGGAAGATGTACGCTTAGAAATTGATTTTTCATCGTAATTTTAATAACGAGGTCACGTTAACTCGCGTTAATACGTTTTTGATATTCGATAAGTAATGTTTTATTTCTTGATCCTCGAAGTAGAAGAGGGAGGAAACAGTGCGGATGATCGTGTTTCAGATTCCTTTTAATAAAAGTCGACATATAGGCAGCGTTCTTATGTTTGCGCATACCAACACATTTAACTAAATTGAGAGTAAGATATTAAAAAACAAACTTACGATATACTATGTAAATATAACATAAATACAGAATTTTGTCTATGGTTTTATTTTTAGAGTTATTTATTTTTTGAATTTATTTTTAAACTTTTTAACAAATTAATTCTATAATTTTCGTACGCTGAGCGCTTGTATTGCGTTCAGCCCTAGTATCTTTGTATGAGCTGTTGCCTATACCTCACGATTGAATTTAAAATAAACACACCGTAGATACTCTCAGGTAAATTGCTTAACAGTCTCGGTGTTGGTAAACCCATTTGCATCGGGTTTTTCTCAGTTTCTAATAAATTAGATTTTAATCCGATAATTCACCGTTTTGCCACACAATAAATAGAATGGGTACGCAGTTTTCTGTTTAATACTTTAATGTCTCTGCAACACATTGTTTTATGTTTTTTTTTATTTTTTGGTACCAGTAAAGTTTGTCGAGGTCTTTGTATAAAACAACGTTTGCATAAATAAAAAAAAATCGTTATAACGAAATGTATATTATATAATATAAATAATGTGAAATATAAGTTTAAAACATTTGTAATTTTTGATTCTAGAAATAACATAAAATATCCGCGCGTGTTTTTTTAGCTCATACAGCCATGATGCTTTCATTTGCTTAGTTAAATCGTTTTGTATAGAAAATGAAGTGTGTACATATTATTATTTTTTTTACCTGCCATAACGGTAACATATTTTTTTTTATTTGTTGAATGACGAGAGCTCGCCTGATAGTAAGCGCCACGCCTGCCCATAAACAGAAGCAACACCACACAGAACTTTGAATTACAAAGCAATGTATGGCAATGAACTGCGCTCGTCGCCCCGCGACATAAGATGTTAAGTCTCATAATGCCCAGCAATTTAAATGGCTTCAATGTCCTTCAAACCGAAACACAACAGTTTATACACACTGTTGCTTGGTGGCAGAAATAGACAAAGCGGTGTTACCAACCCAGACGGCCTCTCGCATTCGAGGGACCTACTACCTTGTAAAACATATACTATTTAGTGTGTGCACATTTTATGGCATAATACTTCTCGAATGACTATAAAAGGGATTACAACTTTCATGCTTTTGCGTACATACAAGGCGTAATATACAGCATGTAATATGATCGGCGGTTAAACGGAAGCAGGTCGCTATAGGACCCCAATACCTAAAAACGATATATCAACATTTATAACGTTGCAGCTGTTGTTCATAAATAAATACACCCAACAGTCACATACATAGTCCTGACCCCACACTAAGATACGAGTCTTGTGTCGTGGGTATCAGGAACTACGCGAGACTTTCGGTCTCACAATACCGAGACCCCGAGACAAATATCTGTGGGTCACACAAATGTTTGTCTCGGTGCGGGGATCGAACCCGCGGCCTCTCGTTTCACACCCGGCTACTCGCCCGCTGCGCCACGGAGGCTGTTCATGTCTATAAACAAATACCACTTTCTTGATATTCGCTTGCAGAAAGTTGATGCTATCGTGGCTGCAGTCTGCGCTGCCAGAATGCCACGTCAACAACTT
The DNA here is from genome assembly GCA_949126905.1 of Amorpha juglandis. Taxonomy (NCBI): domain Eukaryota; kingdom Metazoa; phylum Arthropoda; class Insecta; order Lepidoptera; family Sphingidae; genus Amorpha; species Amorpha juglandis. The sequence continues at coordinate 8,332,975 of OX421368.1, forward strand.
GACGACCGACTGGAACAGCGGCGTGCTGCTGTCAGCTCTACTCGACCACTGCAAGCCAGGCGTATTCCCGCACTGGCGGGAACTCAGTTAGTATTGATTATGACCGATTTTATTACATCGCAGAGCGTTTTTTGTGAGCAATTTACTACGCCTAATTCTCTTAAAACAGGAAAATCATTTTAAGGAGCTGCTATACAATAGTTACGTACCGACAGCGATACGAAACACATTTTTCATGTTCAGCTTAACAAGAATAGAGGGACGGCTTTGTTGTTGAGGAAAAATAAGTATTATTTGTTACAATTTCTCTATAGAGATGCTTTTATGGGCTCTTTATCATTACTTTTTTCAATAAATTTAATATTTAATTTATAAAGTACGTCATTATCTAGTCAATGAAATATGTTTTTTCGATAATATTCTTATTCTTGTAATTAAGAAAGAAAACTAAGCTTTAACTTAGCTTTTGAACTGAGTAAACTTATTATTCATATTTAGAAATTCGGGGCAAATTTTGTTTAAATTTCGATTTGATTTGAATTGCCTGGGATTAAAATTTATGCTCGGTATAGTGAGTGCCTCGTCCCCAATCACAATGGAAATATGCTTGACAAAACGTGGATGTAGTACTAGTTACACTAGTTGCATCCCTACCTACCCCTTCGGGAATAAAGGTGTGAGCTTATGTTTTATTATTATTACGATTCTACTTTCTGTTCTCTTAGATCGACACGAGGCTATAGAAAACTGCAGGAGAGCGATGAGGCTAGCGCACAGAGAGTTGGAGGTCCCCATGATATTAGAGCCTGAGTACTTGGCTTCTCCCTGGTTGGACGAGTTGTCCGGCATGACGTACTTGTCGTACTTCATGAAGCCCGACTCTCCAGGGTTCAAGGCGACACTCGACTGGGTAAACTCCAGGCTGGAAAGATCTATCACCAACTTTACGGTAAGTAAAAAAGAAAGAGTGCCGTTTATTTTATTGTCTTCAATAACGTAGTTTCCTATGCTGAATTATATATATTATTTTATAGGTATGGAAATAAAATAATATGCAAAAGAAACCCTTTTGTTAAAACACACTCAAAATTAGTTCAAAAGTGATCCCTGGTTTTAAACATTAGAATGAGCAAAGGTAGGCGCGTAGTGGGGACATCTTACTATCTCGTTCGCACGCGTTCACCGTAATGGCCCTTTTTGTCACGATTACGTCAAAATTTGCGTTATCTGTCATTTGACAAGTACCCCTTTTATTAGAATTGAATAGCTTCTAACTTTTTTTATTATTAGACGGATTTATAAAATTCGTTTTGTAATAGGTTCCGGGTAAAATTACTCATTAATTTAAATAATAAAAAAATCATAGACCCTCTTAACTCTACCAATAACCATTGACTAAACATATAATAGATTTTATTAGATAAAAGTGGACTTCCAATGGTCCGCTCTTCTATATCCACACCATACTGAATTCCAGCATGACAACAGTGAGGCTGCCGTCGAATGGACTGGATTTACTAAGTGCGTAGTACTAACGAGTAGATATTGTGTCACTGACGCAACGCCCGTGACGCGACCATCGGAGGTCTAGCACAAGGTCTACATCTGCATCCACCCGAAACACGTGTTTACAAACAGCTATTTTCAATAAACGTTCTTAGATTAATTATCCGGATAGATCTCGAAAAGCAACAAATCAAAATAAGTAATTTGTTCGCGTAATCTTCAAACTGCATTCTGATTGGCTCATTTGTGCGACCCATCCGGATAATATCGTTATCGTTTATTGAAAAGGCCTGTGTGATGTACCCAATAACTAACGAATCAATTAATAGTTACTGAGCTCTTGTTCGTTGCTTATGTTGTTTTATTTTTTATTAGTTTGACGAGACGAGCAAGATTGTTCGCCTTATGGTGAGGGCCACATCTGATTCTGTCCACAAATAGAAGCAAACTACTTAGAACTTTAAATTACAAAAGAGTTACTGCACTGCGCTCGAGACGTAAGATATTCAGTCTAATAATGCCCAGTAATTTCACTGTCTTCTATGTCCTTCAAGGTGGAATACAACAGTGCTTACACATTGCTACTTGGCCGTAAAAACAGATAAAGTGTGGCATCTATCAAAACTGCTTTTCGGATACGAGGGACCTATTACATAATAATCTTATAAAATGTAGCATATTAGATAACCAATAAAAACCCATGATGTCAATTAGACAATCATCAGTGTTTTCTTCATTTATTCGACCGCCGTCTTTACATTTATCGTTCAAGAGATTTTCTTGAAACGCACACAGACAGACAGTGGTCCAACATATTATAACACCACACTTATTTGTTGGGATTAAAAACAAGGTAGTAGGTCTCTCGTATGCGGGAGGCTGTCTGGGTTGTTACCACCGCTTTGTCTATTTCTGCCGTCAAGCAACAGTGTGTAAGCACTGCTGTGTTTCGGGTAGAAGGACATTGAAGCCAGTGAAATTACATCAAGAAGAACATCTTATGTCTCGGGGTGACGAGCGCAGTTCAGTGCCATGCAGTGCTTTGTAATTCAAAGTTCTGTGTGGTGTTGCTTCTGTTTATGGGCAGGCGTGGCGCTTACCATCAGGCGAGCGCCTCGCTCGTCTTGTCATTTAATCAAATACAAAACAAAACAAGGGCTATGAATAGTATATTTGTTCATAGACTGATTGGAACGACGGGAGAGTAGCCAACGAGTTGGTGCGGTCGCTGGGCGGTCCCGCACCACCGCCAAGCCGTCTGCGCCGCGACCCTGCACGGTGGGAAGAGAACAACCAACAAGCTATTGACGCCGCTAAGAAACTTGGTAAGTCATTTTTAGTAGAAAATTTTGTTTGTTATTCAACTTGGCACTAAGTGACTATACAAGACCTGATGTTATACAGTGCAGTCCAAATGTAATGTCGATCGTTCACAAATATCGCGTCCCTCGACGGACGGCAGAATTATGCCGCTGTTATTTTCATATGTACTGTGGTCGCTATCAGGTCCGATACTAAAGTACATATATATATTTACAGAGATTTTCATTGCTATAATATTAACATTATGGAGGAAATGTTTTTTCTGTCTTTATAACCTTGTTACAAATATGTAACATGACCTGACATAGGCGTTCTGGATTTGTACCACCACTTTGTATAGACAAAGAAATAGTTCTGCCGACAAGCAGCAGTTTGCAAGCACTGTTGTGTTCATGTTTGAAGGACATAGAAGCGAATCGTTGAAGTTAATGAAAAAAGCAAGAGATAATTAACAAAGCATACACACGAACTTAAAAAGTCGTAGATGCATATTCTTGGGTTTCGAACCTGCGGCTATAGTCTCAACAGTCCATACCACTCCCACTAAGCTATCGGCTAGCTATCCGTAACATTCGCATGTTCATTTTATGATACAGGTGTCAAGCCAGTACTCTCAGCAAGGGACATGAGCCAGAGTGACGTGGAACATTTGGGGGTGATGGCATGGGCTAGTCAATTTCGCAATGTGCCACAGCGGCCACCTGTCCACGACATGCTACGGGTCGCCCTTGATTCCACCTCCGGCAGGGTTGGGGAACCTGTGAGTTCATTTTTTTAGTTCACATATTTTTACTTATCCAATATTTTTATCCCATGAATCAAAGGTGTATACTGGGTGTAAGGAAATACTGAGACAAGTGGCAGTACTGGTGATTACAAACATGATACCACTAAGCAAATTGCGAAATAATTCTACCATGTTTTTTTCTTCATCAATGGTGCTGCGATTTAGGATAGATTAATATTATCATTATGCATTAAATATGTATAATGATAACCATTACAATATTTTTTTTAATATGCCTGACAAAACTGTCTACAACGACTCTGCCTGTATAATATAAATGGTAGTCAATTTAAAGATTATATAACGAATTATATTTTCCACTTTTATTTTACTGTAAATATTATGTACGTGTGTACGAGGCAGAGTATTAATAATAAAATATTTTTATTTTAAATTTCACGTACTCGCGACATCTCACACCAACCCAATACAGTTATAGACATGCAACTTATATTTACAGACGTTCATCAAATTGGAGAGCGTTTCCAATGAACTATCGATATCTGACGTGAAGGTATCCATAGTGAATCCTCTGGAGCAAGAGTCGAGGCTGAAATTAGACACACGCGGCGCCGGGGAATTTGTGCCAGAACACGCTGGCATGCATGAAATTGTACTTACTGTTGATGATATAAGGTAAATAACATGATTTATCCTACTAATATTATAAACGCGAAAGTTTGTAAGTATGGATGTTTGTTACTCTTTCACGTAAAAACTACTGAATGGATTTTAATGAAACTTTACAATAATATAGCTTTTACATCAGAATAAGACATAGGCTACTTCTTATCCCGGAAATAGCAGATCACACGGGCGGAGCCGCGAGCACAAGCTAGTTATATAATATTCCTGCAGCAAAGCAGCAGTATCTATGTAAACACTGTTGTGTTCCGGTTTGAAGAATATTCATCAGTGGATTTTCTGAGCATTATGAGACTGTCAAAGCCTGTCAAAGTGTCGTTATTCAGGCAAATAAATTATTAATTAAAACTAATTATTGAAATTATTGAAAATGGGAACAAAAAACTTTGTATTATAAGATGTAAACAAAACTAATACAGATAAATACGTCATCCTTGCGGATAAAACACAAAATGTAGTAGTAGTAGTAAATATACTGGACGTTATGAGACTTGACATCTTATGACTCGGAATCATAGTAGTGTAGTACCATGCAGCAGTTTGTAAGGTTCTGACCGGTGTTGCTGTTGTTTATAAGGTGGCCGTGGCGCTTCACCTTACAATCAGGCCAATCTTGTCGTTCAGGCGAATAGAAAAAAAAGCAGGACGTATTTGTTCGTAGTATAATGTTGATGATGAATATGGTTTTTGAAAACTCATAATGCATTGAATTTCACAGTTATTTATCATAAATGCTAATTGGACGGGTTGGACGTGCTGCGGTTTATCGCTGTATGCCCGATGACTAATTAATATAATTTAATTTAATAATTATGACATTTACATACAGGATTTTGTTATTGCTTACTTAACGCAGCATACTGCATGTGGTGGTAAGCCATTTTAACATACTTTTTTATATTGGGTACATTAATAATATCCATTTTTATATGCCTACTTACATAGTTATTTGTTGGTGGAAGAGTGTCTGATCATTTTGTATCCGACTGGATAGCAACCATCGTCCACATGGCAACAAACCCGCCATATTGGCTGCCACGTTCCGGCCTCAAGCAGTGTATATCCAGAAACTTCAGGCTGGCATATTTCTGCCGAGCATCGAAGGACGCAATGTTTCTTGGCGGTCGATATAATATTTGGACTATATTGTACTTAATGTATGGTCCAGTGAGGCTAATTTGCCTTGCTAGGCTAAAAAAGTATTAACTTCGCTTGTTGACGCCTCCGGACTCTAGCTGGAAAATTAACAATGAAAATTGAAATCTTTGATGTTGATGCATTAAAACTTTACAGTTAACAATAAGATATACAATAGACATATTATAACAATAGACTTCTTTTTAAAATGTATTTTTTCGTAATAAATTCCTGACCCAATTTCACATACTTCCGTGTAATTAAGCGAAAACATTTGCCTCAACGATAGATTTATACAATCGGAAATTGTTTGAGTGTAAGAAAATTAATTTTCAAAGGCGGGCACGAAGTTCGAATGGTTTCACGAATATAAATGATTCTGATTTACTTTGTATTTTTTTTCACAACATAGCAAATCGATCTTACAGTCATTTCACAAGTAAATTTGCCCTTTTAGGAAATTTGCAAGGTTGACTGGATTATACAGTATTAAGGGATGGGGAGAAGTCCAAGCAAATAATCCGGAATATAGCTCACATATAAAAAATGTTTCAGAATCCGAGAGTTCCTTTAGAAAACTATTTTCCCGTTTATTGAATGTTGAAATCATTATTCAATTTAAAAATGAAGCATGGGGCTATTATAGTAGTGTGTACTAATAGCAATATATTAACCAGACATTTTTTATTACTATTTTATTTACTCTTTATTTACTTGTATGACTAAACGAGCTATAAATACGAAAACTATAAATATTACGAACGAACGAACTATAAATCGGAGGCTATAGACAAAGACCGAAACGTATTAGCGTGTAAGATTTGACATGTCACCCGGGAAATCCCGCTCGCGTTTCCCGTTCAATTATTGTTTTGTTTTATTGTATGCAATGTATCAGTATTCATTAGAACCACTAAAATTAGGCTTAACAGATAAGTAACACCTTTACCTTCTTCGCCTCCAACTCCAACTCCGGTGTCAAATTTAAAAACTCAGATTCCATTTCGGATAAATCCACCTTCGTAACATTCCATTATTATATTATTATAATATATTGACGGTATTTCGAGATCTACCAATGTATGTAACGTATATCAAGCCGCTATAACGAATGACAATTCAATGACGACTATGAAAATCTATTTCTTATGTCGGAACTCGGAATCCAATATCTGCACTGCGATGAAAGAACTATTGAATAAAAAAGATTAATTTGTTATACAGGGTAGATGGGAGATATTTCTTCAGAGTACTGCCGAGGTTGGTGTCGGTGCCTCCGCCGGGAATGGCGCCCTGTGCTGCTGGAAGCATAGTTGAAGTGCTTGTCAGTGCTACAGGTAAATGACAAACGAAACTTATTTACGTTTAACTTTTTTGCTGGTGGGAGGATACTTGTATCCGACCGGATAGCGACCACCGTACACTGGTGCTAAAACCTGCCATAGTGGCCCACCTTGTGTGGGTCGCGTTCCAGGGTCAGCCAGTGTATATCCGGTTCTCCCCAGGGGGCTTGCCCCCTGATCCTAACCCTTTCCCCATCCCTTTTTCCTTCCCCTCTCCCTTGACCCTTTGGCAGGCCGGCATGATCTTACCGACCAACGATGGACACATTGTTTATCGTTGGTCGACAATATTCTTGGATTACGCTACACTTACCATCAGGTGTAGCGTAGTCACTTTGCCGAGCCAGGATAAAAAAAAAAAAAAAAATAACTACGGGTTGAGGGCCGGTCGAAGATCAGTATCGGATAAACAATATTCAAAACTTATTTACGTTTAATTATGGGTTGAGGGTCGAAGATCACTATCGGATCAGCAATTTTTAAGCGCGGGGTGCAGACTGCCAGTTTTCCGCCCTCTAAGCAAAGTATGGTAATTCTAGTAATTTATTTAGTAATTTACAGACAGCGTGTTTGTTTTATTTATATAAACGTTTGCGTGATTTATTTGTAAATATGGACTTCAAATATTTAACAAGATAAAAACGTAAGCATTATCTGTCATCAATAATTGCAAACTGACTTTTGCCACTTTAATTTGACATAACGAGTGTACAAACAGCAAGGCCGAGAGCGAGGCTACCGCCCACCAGGATTCGCCGCCCAGAGCAAGTGCCCCTTATCTCCAAGATTCATCGAAGATAGCCAAACCACGTCTTGCCATTCGCTTTATAGATTGTATGTTGTTGTCTCCCTTTTCACAGCAGTAGTAAATATGATTAAGGCACGTTCGACGTTAGGACAGTTCTAAACATATGATGAAACGCGACACGATCCTCTTATGATAGGTACGGCTTACAGATCAATATTCTAGAATTAAATAACGACTCCAATTGTGGATAGAGTTTGCGTCAAAAATTCATCATCATGAATCGCATTTGCTTTCGGAAGTTACAGTTTGGAATTGGCCAGAACCTAACGCGCACGAAAAAAAATATTGATTAATAAAAATCACTATGACAGGGGCTCCGAGAAGAGAGGACATAGACGTGACAGCTCACTCTCCGAGCGGACGCGCTGTGCCACTGAAGCCGCGACATCCACCACCTTCAGCTCCTGGCACTACTGCATCTAGTGCCACCTTCCAACCAGACGAGGCCGGGACTTGGACCATTGCTATCACATACAAGGGTGAACATATCCAGGTAAATATAATATACTTGAGCTCACGCCTATATCTCCAATGTGATACGTAAAGGTGTATTTAGTACTCGCACGGTTTGAGCTTATATCCGTACTAAGGTCAATATCACATCTCCCATGATGTGATAGGATGCGAACTTACCGCCATGCCGGGCACACACATGTGTGATTTTTTTAATCCTCAACTCAAACCCTAATTGTGATCATCCGATCTGGGAATCGAACTCGGGATCTCACCGATTTCTTAACCTAAGTATATTGCCTCTGAGCCAATAGGTACATTTAGAATTGTGAGTGATCAGAGGGCTGGGTTGGAACCCGAAATATTCGGCAGTATATTCGACTCTGCATTAAGCTATCGCCGCTTTTATGTGTCGCAACTAATACGCGGTATATAAAATTTGCTACTAATTACGGTTAAATGACAGTAACTCAATATTGCCATCTCGCTTACTCTTACCTAGAACCCCTCTCCCGCTCTCTATCTATCAGCTGTCAAACTCCCTCGTTATGTGACACAATTTTACTTTTAAAGCCCGTATGGTAGTATACTATATTCAATAATTGTCCAAGCAAAAATTAAGTACTTATTACAATATCGGCTTTCTGTTTTGATGATTCGGAAAATTATATATTATATTATATATATACTTACTCATGAAGTAAATACTTCATAAATATTGTCAACTATGGGGGAAACAAAAATCGTCGTACTTGATTGTTATACCAAATGCAACAGAGACGTACTGCTATAATATTATTATATGGAAATTTCAAGTGTGTTTAAAAAATGTTATTCAATGTTCCAAGAGACATCGTACGGCGCTGCTACCATAATTCTTCTTTTGTTTCTGCTGTTTTACACAAAAAAATAACAATGAAGAATTAAATACTTCCTCCATTTTATTGCACTTTACAGCAGAGAAAATGTCAGATTTTAAAATAGATGCAAATGTGATCCGATTACTTGTAGGAGGATCATGAGATTGTGAATGTATTATGTAAAATATTCCAACAACGAATGCAAAATGAGATTTACAATAGCACGGTTTATAATGTATGGCTCAACGTAGGATGCTAAACTGATATATCAGGAGTTGCAGTAGTACAGTTTTTTAATTTATTTCTAAACACACGCCTTTATGCCCAAAAGGGTAAGCAGACGTGCAACTAATGCTGCACCCGTGTTTCACTGATCTTATTTCCGTCCCGTGATGTGATAGGGGACGAGACCTGGAAATTAAACCCAGGTTAACACGGTTCTCAGCTTTAGTACACTGTGCCACCAGGCCAATGAAGCAATGACAACACGTAAAGAGGCGAGTTCAGGTTTTGACATTTTATGAACTGAACCTCGCAATTTCACCGCAAATATATTATTGTCCTGCTCCCACGTGTTATAGGGAGTTATACATATAAACGTTGAGGAATAAATGCTCTATATGATAGTGAAAACTGCACCTAAATCCGTTGCATAGCTTAGAGGAAATAAGCGGATAAAGAGACCGACGCATATAGTCACTTTGTTTTATATTATACTACACTCCACTCCATTCCACTCCACTTCAGAGTTTGTTCCCACTCTGAGTTTTCGATTTAAAAATCATACATGAGTTACCCGCGATGCTACTTTAGTAACATAATATATCGGCCTCCGGAAAACTCATTCACTGTACCAAGCGCAACAGCAAGCTGCCATGTTCGTCCATGCTGCCCAGTCGAGCCGACCCATTCATGCTGTCGACAAACATCTATATTATTTCTACCGCTTAACAAAAATTCGTTTGTTTCAGGGCGGTCCATTCACGTGCGAAGTTTTCGATCCAGCGGGAGTACGACTTAGCCCAGGAGCACTAGACGGGGCTGAACCACTGAAGCCTCATTCCTTCGAGCTGGATACAAGTGGTTGCGGCGTGAGAGGAGACTTGCAGTTGGACATAGTTCACGATAAGCGTAGTGTTATGTGCGCGCTTGAGAAATTATCAGCTACTAAGTACAGGGCTACCTTCATGCCAAAAGCACCTGGCAAGCATCGGGTAAGTAACGCATGATGCGCATTTATTGTTGGTATCTTATCTAGTTATTTCATTTTAATTTTGTATGGATAAAGTCATATAATATGCAAACGGCTTTATATTTCCTTTAATTATGATTTGATTATTTTGGTTTTTGTTGAATGGATTTAAAGTTATATAGAGGGATAACTCACACCACTCATCACTTGCATAAATTATAACAACGGAAAAAATATACAAGATGTTACAGGATAGTGTGGTCATATTTAAAGGTAGTTCGTTACATACCTCACTGTAAGTGTTTATGTACTGGATCTTATCAAACTCTAAAAATATCCTAAAATGTCATGTTAATTATAATGACTGGTTTATTACGATCAATAAAACCGATCACAACCCTATAAAATATATGAAGTACGTGAGCAAGATTAGCAATGCTAGAGTGCGACAAAAGTCGCTGGTTTCGAGTCTGCAGCCTTAGTGTGTCCAAAAATGCAATGCGATATATGACTTAATGACAAAAAAAAATATTGACTGATGAATTTCTATGCTGCTGTGTTTTACATTATCAACAATTGGTTCAAATATAAATGAAATTACAATAAGCGCAATTGAACTCGATCAGACTGACTCTGAACACTGAACTGTCACGTCTATTATTTTCAAAGACTAAAGGGTGACGGAGGTGTATAGGTGTAAGGGTGAAATGACTATCTGTTATTTTGCGCGTATTGTATGTTGTTAAATTATGCTGTATAAAAAATGAGTGTTTAAACAAATGTTCATATAGCCCAAATATAATATACGGTTTTATCTGTCCATGCCTGCTAGAAGAGGCACAGTTCCATTTAATTGGAAAAGTTTCTCGTACGACATAAGCGACAATATAATAGAAAACCGTCGTACGAGGTCGTGTCATACGTTTCTATATTCAAAGTATATGGCGCGCTCTTGTAAACGAGAATTTTCTGTTATATTCCTGTCTGTATCATGAAATAAACTCTTGGGGCTTAATTGAGTTCCATTTTTATACTACTTTTATAAAACGATCAAACTGCTCGCCTGGTGGTATCGACACGACTGCCCAGAATAGTTGCAATACGACCCAGAACTTAAATTACAAAGCACTACATGGTACTTTGCTTGTCATCATGAGACATAAGATGTTAATTCTCGTAATGCCCAGTAATCACACTGGCTATAATGTCTTTTAAACCGGAAAACAAGTGTTTGCACAGTGCTGCTTGGCAGCAAAATTTACAATGCGGTGGTACCTATCGAGGGGGACTCTTGCACATGATACTCTCTACCATCTGGTAAATATTGTAAAATATTAGATATGCGAATCGAGAAGGAATTTGTGACTCGAGTCACTCGAATAATTTTACTACGTCATTCGAGTTGTACTCGAGTTTTCGAGTCACTCCTGTAACATTCCTTACAACACGAGTTAGTGATGCGATTCGAGTCATTTTTTACTCGAGTGACTCAAGCGAATTTGTTAAACTCGTATTTGAGTGAAAATTAATTTGACTCGAGTTCGTTTGCACTCGAGTTACCGAGTCAAGTAGGCGCGCCACTATAAAATATTGTACGTTATCACTTGTTGCAGCTGTATATATACTTCAACGGGTACGATGTTCACGGGTCTCCGCACATGTTTAGAGTCGGATCGCGCTCTAAGAAGCCTCGCGACAGCTCGAGCCCGTCCCCGGCGTCTCCGATGTACGCGAGGATATCAAGTCCAGGTACAATATTGTTACACAATTCGAGTAGTAGAGTAATGCTGTAGCATAATTAACGGCTCGACCGGGTTGTTGCCACACAGAAAACTGACAAGAAAAGCCGTTTCCTGTAGTGTCGTATGGTGAGTGAGATATTATGTACTGACTTTTTTACAGGGGTGCGTTGTATTTTTTTTCTCACTCACAACAATATTATGCTGGTTATTTTTTTTTCTAGTAACTTGTTTACATAATTACTGTTATATTAGTAACTTAATAATATTAGTAACTTGTAATATTAGTAACTTGTTTTGCTGGTGGGAGGATACTTGTATCCGACCCGATAGCGACCACCGTATACTGGTGCTAAAACCTGCTATAGTGGCCCACCTTGTATGGGTCGCGTTCTAGGGTCAGCCAGTGTATATCCGGTTCTCCCCAGGGGCCTTGCCCCCTGATCCCAACCCTTTTCCCATCCCTTTTTCCTTCCCCTCCCCTTGGCCCTGGGATGAGATACTGCGGGGTCGCCAGTATTCCGTTAGCAGGGACTCCGTAGTTCATCCCAGGAACTTTGGCAGGCCGGCATGATCTTGCCGACCTACGATGGATACCTTGTTTATCGTTGGTCGACACTATTCTTGGTTTGCGCTACACTTACCATCAGGTGTAGCGTAGTCATTTTGCCGAGCCAGGATAAAAAAAAATACTATTAAGTACATGTGCCAAGTACTGGGTTTTTATCTTTTGTCTTCCTTAGTAGACCGCACAAAAGACAGCCTCCGTCGCGGCGTTGGCGAACAGCCAACTGTGATTTGAGAGGCTACGGGTTCGATGCCTGCATCGAGACGAATGTTTTTGTCTGCCTTAAATATTTGTTTCGGTTCTTTTTTACCCTGGCACAGCAAAGTGACTATATTGGACCTGGTGTAAAAATGAAAATACTCACGGCTCCGCCCGCATGAATATTTCTATTTCCTAATCCAAGTCATGTTCTGTCTGTTGTATCATTCAAATCCGTACAGCCGTTGAGGTCTGATTTACATATAAACATCTAAACTGTCTCATTTATAATAGTAGTTGGATATGAAATATATTTATATCATACAGGTAGGAAGTACCTTAGAATTTTTTTTGTTACAGTGTCACGATTGAGATCAGAAAGTCCTATGAACCAATTCAACGTCTACGAATCGAACACAACAAAACACAGTACAAGTTCGATCGATCGACGTGACGACAGACACGACACTACCGATTACTACAAATCGTCCTTCGGCTCGGATGTCAAAGACAAAAGTTTCGACGTAGTAGACTCGACGTATTCGAGGGTTCAGAAAAAAGATGGATTCAATACACGTTACGGGTCAGAGAGTCCTCGGAATAGGACGGCCAGTCCGATAACCACTAAACATCTGGGCAACGGGTCTCGGCTCGAGGTCAATAGGGCGGGCAGTCCGTACCGGGCCACGAGTCCCTACCGGGCCACGAGTCCATACCGAGCGACGAGTCCCGCCGGTCGGACAACGAGCCCACTCACCAGAAAAGACAGTCCTTTGAATAGGACGGCCAGTCCAATTAACAGGTACGAGTATGTATGTAGACTTTATATTTTTACTTTAGGGGTTTTAAACAGTTTTTTTTTTTTTATTTGATTGAATGACGAGACGAGCAAGGCGCTCGCCTGATGGTAAGCGCCACGCCTGTCCATAAACAGAAACAACACCACACAGAACTCTGAATTACAAAGCACTGCATGGCACTGAACTGCGCTCGTCACCCTTAGACATAAGATGAATAAGACGGCAGAAATAGACAAAGCGGTGGTACCAATTCAGACGGCCACTCGCATACGAGGGAACTATCTACCTTACTAACTACTACCTTGTCAACTTGTGTTCCAGTCAACCATTCAAGAAAAAAAGTAATATTTATATGAAATGTTGTAATCTACGGTTGTACCTTGATCTTTATTAGACACTTATCACGTGTTAATTTATAATAATACGAGCCTAAGTTTATAATACTCACTCACGCCCCTAATCCCCACTTGTAATATAAATCGTAATACTGAACGTGTACAGCGACAACAGGCCAGTGCACATTTTGTTGTAAATCAATTTTCAATCAGTTCTCAATGGGGATTGTATAGCGCACTCACGTCAATGAGTGCCCATTTCGCTTTAAAGTGGGCACATTTTATTGAAAATGACTGACATTTATACAGGCGTGGTAAATTGGTAGTTGTAAATTGCTCTCTGGGATTAGCATTCTATTGGCGATGGTATCACGGATTAACTTTTTAAGTTAGAAGGTCGTGGCATTTAACCATTAAATTTGATAAAGTGTTACTCGATGCAGTAATCATTGGAATGTTGACAAAGGTCGTACATAAATACTTCTAAAAGTAACCTTTACCTATCTACTAAATAATATATTATCCATAAGCTGTGACACCAGCATACCTGAAGGAATAGGTCAAGTGTAACACGTTACGGTGACTTTATATTCGTCCCATGATTTGATAGGGGGCAGGCTTATTGCCATACGCGACACAAATTCAAATTCTGGGCAACTAATTATTGATTTTTAAATTGAAAATTCAACCACAAGGTGGTAGGTCCCTCGTATGCGAGAGGCCGTCTGGGTTGGTACAATCATTTTGTCTATTTTTACCGCCAAGTAACAGTGTGTAAGCACTGTTGTGTTTCGGTTTGAAAAACACTGAAACCTGTGATATTACTGGGCATTATGAGACTTAATACCTTATGTCTCGAGGTGACGAGCGCAGTTCAGTACTATGCAGTTCTTTGTAATTCAAAGTTCTGTGTGGTGTTGCGTCTGTTTATGGGCAGGTGTGGCGCTTACCATCAGGCGAGCGCCTTGCTCGTCATTCAATCAAATCAAATAAAAATAAAAACATAAATTGTGATTGCGCGATGATGATGTGATTTGAACCTAGAATCTCACGATTTCTTACCCTAAGTACTTGCCAGTATTCACTAGACCAATGAGTTAATAAATAAGATTACCAATAATTTTATACCTACAGAGTGAGCAGTCCAACAGAGCGGTACAGTCCAGTGACGTCCACGAAGCGCGTGGTAGAGAAACGTTCCAACTACAAGATATACAGCTCGTACAGCGGCTCACAGGACAATTTGGATGGCAGCCCTTACTCTTCGCTCGAGGCGGACCGCACTAGACGACTTGGCAGCCCTAGTAAGTGGGCATATGTTATTATATACAATAACATTTTATTTGTGACAGTTTTAGGACTAAATTGCATTCACGTAGGATCATTGTCTTTTTGATTAAATAGTAACAGAAGTTACCACGAACTGAATGTCTCATACATTCCGCGAAAATGTTTTTGCTCAGTTTTTATAGACGTGGGAAAGTATTAAAATCTGAAAAATCGCTGTGTTTAAAATCACAATAAAGCATCCATCCAATTACTATTTCAAGTCAGCGAACATAGACCGTCCCTTGAAGACTGTTCGAATTGTACGAGTATATATATTTTTTATAGCATAGGCTGGGAAACAAGCAAATGGGTCACCCGATGGTAAGTGATCTCCACCACCCCTGTACGCCCACGATACCAGAAGTATCATGGGCGCGTTGCCGACTTTAAGGGAAAGTGATAAATAAAGGATTGGGAAGGGGAAAGACATTTGGTCATCCGGATATCTAACACCGTACGAAACGCAGTAACAAGCCGCTACTTTACGTCGGTTTTCTGTGAGACAGTGGTAATGACCCGGATGAGTCGGCCCATTCATGCTGTAGACAAAACTGTCTACAGCTTGGGTGTTCCACTGTATTAGCGAAACCTTTAAGGACAATATACACTTTTAAATTCTGTGGAATTACTAAATTTACATACTTGTACAGGTGTCCCAAAAAAATGTGTCAAGCAATACCTAGAAATTCTAGCAGGTATCTGTTGAGGTATCGAAATCACTCTGTAATATATAGTATAGTATATAATAATAAAGAAAACCTACGGTGGGCAGCGATTGGGCTATGCCGTGCTATTGCTAAAGCTAGTAGGCGGCGGGGACCACTTACCATTGGGCATTTGGGTCGCTTGGTTCTCTGTCTACCAGAGATATAAAAATCACAGACATGACAGAACATCGGGCGTTTTAGTATGTGATAATGTTTGAAAGTATCACGTTTCTATTTCGTATTATTGTTATGTTGTATCTACTGAGTTAGGCAAAATCCCAGACTTGTTCTTATTATAAATATAAATAAAAGATGCAGATAATAATGCGTACAATGCCTTATAATCCCACATAATTGCAAATATAAAAGCATTCAACAAACGTTCATCTCATTTTGCACGTGTATAAAAATACAAGCGCGAAGAGACTTATTGTTACCAGAATATATTGCCAATGAGTTTTAGTCCTTACAACCTACAAAATACGGTACATAAGTCACTGTGCCAACATTTTATTTCTGACAGCAGCGCGTCGAACGCCAACGGTATGCAAATAATACGGCCCACCTGAATGACCCTTTAGATTTATGCATCTTTATTCCGCCGGTTGAAGATTAATCGAATTTTTCCTCCGTCATGGAGACTTTCTTGTTGAATGCGTATTCCTTTATCTACATCGAATACGTCGTGATTTTCATTATTCTCGGGTGTATTGTACTGAAATGCACATAAAGCTTTTATGCGAGATGCAGATACTACTCCGTTAGTCATAAAACAAGTTTTAATATAAGAGTAGTATGAAGTTGAAGTCGTTTATGAGCTATAAGATATATTTAATTTAATGTTTCTATGATTGAATAGGTTTCGGAAATCGGATTCAAGATAATATTGCCGATAAAAATCTCTTAAATCCCTTAATAAATAAACTAATTAAATATAAATAAATATATTTTTCGTTTATTAGGATTTGTTCCGTATTTTATGTTTGTGGGAATTAAAATATGTTGTCCAGTGATAAAATACCTATTATCTCCCAAAATAATACCCAAAAGTAAAGGCTATCTGCTATTTCAAGCTGCATGATGAAGCCAGTGAACTCATTGGGAATTATTTAAGACTTAAAAAATTCTGCCTGTATGTGCATTTATTATTGATACAACCTTTACGCAACAAATTGTATGAGTAAGTTTTACATCGCGGTAACAAAGTTTTATGTTATATAACACTTTTTTCTTTGGACAGGAATAATATATTTACGTAAAACAATAACAGGTTATCATTTTACTCCAACATTTTCCGTATTTACAGACACCGGGGATCCTGGTGGGAAAACGTATCACTCAAGAAAGGACTCCTGGGACGCCGTCGAAAAAACTAGACAAATGTTAAGCTCTAACAGGTAAGAAAAATATAGAATCTGTTCTCATAATGGTGGTAAAAACAGAAATGACTTACAAATAAAGCAAAGAAAGTTCACGAAACATACCAGAAAGGAGAAAATTGTGTTTCTTATTTAATTGTTATAATGCAAATGGAAAGTGTATTCAATTTTATGTTATACAAAAAAGTTTTTATAACAATTTAATTCAGTGTCTAATTTATTTTTAATTTTTTTAATCTTCTTATGCTGAGTTGCACCAACTTCTTTAGCAATGACAAACATGTTAAAGTACCGGTTAAGCAAAAAATTAGTTGCACCATTTGACAATTGTTAGATGACGTCATAACTTTAGCTGTTAACCGTAACCGCCCAAGATTCGCTAGTTGAAGCTATTGTTTAGGTTAAATAGATTTCAGATGGTTCAATTATAACCTCCAAACCGATATATCTCTCAAAGCGTCTGTGCTCCAAAATAATATTATGTCCCTGCTTCTAGACTTAATCGCGGAATCTAGTAGTATCGGAATACTATGGTGCAACACATTCCGCAGTCAATGTTAAGGTCATCGTTACTGTTATCGTCAAATTTGACATTAACCTTAACTGTAACTGCTATTATGGTGCAATCCAGCCATCATCTTTAATCTTCTTACTCTTTAATCTTATGTTTAAGTTAAGTTATGTTTTAGTTGTTAGCAGCTTCTTTGTATTAGTTGGTTGCACACTACTATACTTGTAATGTAATAACCACAGCCTGGAGTCAGGCGCGTCCGACCGCTACGGTCAGAGTTCGCTGGACAGGGAGACCAAACGGAACACTCAGCTTAACAAGTACAGTGACCTATCCCGATTCAATCGACAACTCGACCAGTTGCCCGACGATGAAGATTCCGAAACATACACTACTAGAGTAAGTACACCGTATACTATAAAATAAATATACTACAAGGTGGTAGGTCCCTCGTATGCGAGTGGTCGTCTGGGTTGGTACCACCGCTTTATCTATTTCTGCCTCCAAGCAACAGTGTGTTTCGGTTTGAAGGACATTGAATCCAGTGAAATTACTGGGCACTATGAGACTTAACATCTTATGCCTCGGGGTGATGAGCGCAGTTCAGTGCCAGTGCTTTGTAATTCAACGTTCTGTGTGGTGTTGCTTCTGTTTACCATCTGTGTTCATCATGTGGCGCTTACCATCAGGCGAGCAAGGTGCCCACCTTGCTCGTTTTGTTCGTCAAATAAAAAAAACATCAAAAATGAACTCTATATCAATTTTTTATCCAGTTATCAAACCAATATTAATCGTATTTTTATCGCAACATATGCCTTTTATTTAACTGATGGATATGATTATTTCGCCTAATTATGCTTGCTTAATTTTGCAATTATAGAACTGTATTGTTAGTCAATGTCCTTTTCGAATGACCAAATATTGTAGAGCCTATACTTAGGTAGACCGCCTACTGGCGAGTGTCCTCGGAAATGTGACTTACCGGTTAAGCATCTACATGCCTTTAGATGATTATACTATATGATCTATACTATGATGATATCTTGATGATTATACTATATTGTACTAGCAGTACCCATGGGAAAGACTTCATTAAGCAGATAAAATAGTACGAAAACTCTGTCTGTACAGGGTTACTTTTAAAACACCAACAACCTCGCAGGACTAGATAGCTAACCCCATATAGACATTTATACAGATAAACAGTATAATGTTGTCATGTTGTTATAAAAATGCAGTATCAGCACAACACGTACAGCATGTTCCTACGTTATGGGATCATTAGTTGACTTAGACGTTCCAAACTCCAAGGAAATAATGCTCAAAATTATTTTTTTTAGAACTTTAATGCCTGACTATGTTTTTTATGAAAGTAGAGCGTATTGATGTAACAGCACACACAGAGAGTTTCAGGAATTGTTTTATAGCCAACACTTAATAATTTTCGGCCAAACGGGCACAAAGGTAAACAAAGTAAAGTTGACTTTTGTTTAGTAGTATATTTGCTTAGCTAATGTACACTCTGCTAGAGAACATTGTCTTTTCATTTATTGTTGTAAACGCACAACTAATTAAAGCTGTATTCACAGGGAATATAAAATAACCAGATTAAAGCTTTCGTTCTTGTTTGTTCCACATTTATTTTTAATATACATCTCAAGATGGATAGGATAAACCTAGTGTATTGCTTTCTGAAGTTTATACATTTAATAAGGAATTATTTGTTTCCCTAAAACATATTGTGTTTTGTGACGCGTTTACAAGTTGTGTAAGATTATTTGATTCAAAGTACTACACACGATTTACACATATAATTACAAACCTGTAAAATACATTACAAATTGTATTGTATTTTTGGTGGGGAAATATGCGAGTTGCAGTCTGGTGCCAGTCACAGTCGCGTATCATCTTCAACAAAGAAATATCACATAAAATTGTGAGCGAACGCTAGAACTATGTAATTCAAACACATAGTCTTCTTTCACGTGAAAAGCATCTCTTTTACTGTAATATAAACAATGCTGACAAGAATAGACATATTTTTTAAATCATTAAAGTAAGGGGTCAAGGGTCGTCTTACTATTACCCTTTCGACACAAGTCACAAGTATGCGAGGCCGTGCGTGATTCTCATGATTACAAGCAGTCACTTGCCTTCCGACTGCATACCATGAACGGATAATTGTCAGCACTCAGACCCTTTGTTTGCTCTATTAGTTTTAACATCCCTCATCCTACTGGGGCATGGTTATTTTATTAATATTGTCCCACTTTTAGAGCTGTAAAAGTAGGTATTTTATTAGTATTTTTTTAGGTAGGTCCTACTATTCTAAATGCTTACACACTTCTGTAATCCTCAAAGGTGCAGGCAGAGGTGAAACCAGTATAGTCACAATTTCCCAAGGTTATTTCTATCTCATGACGTGGTAGGGGGCAAGCCCATGGCCACACCGGGCACAATTTCAGACTTCGGACTTATATTGAGGATGTCGTAATAGAAAAACTAATGTCACTTTTACCCGACCCGGGTATCCAACTTGAGACCCCAGCACAGCAGTCATACCTTGTACGCATTACAACTGTACCACCGAGGCAGTCTGTTCTAGATGTTTTTTCCATAAAGCCTAAATCTGTACTCGGTTCTGGATATTGACCGTATTTTCCTAATAATATCTGATATCCACAATACAGGTTAAACTAGTGGGGGGGCAGAACTATGCACTGTTGGGAGCATAAATGTCCAATGTACAAACACTACATATACCATATACACCATAAACCATTGTTTGTACAGCAAGAGATAACGAAACGCGAGATCCGAGAGAGTTCGTACGTAGTGCGCGACTCTTCGTACAGCAGCGTGGAGGAGAAACAACAACAGCAGTCTTTTTTATCCAATAGGCCCCCCCGTGACCCGACCGGGGGGGCCGTCCATGAAACGGACGCAGCACACGCACGTTTCAGGTAAATATAAGTTTTTTTACGGACCCTTTATTTTAGTACTAGCTTTTGCTCGCGGCTCCGCCCGCGTGATCTGCTTTTCCCGGGATAAAAGTAGCCTATGTCTTATTCTGATCTATAAGCTATATTATTGTAAAGTTTCATTAAAATCAATTCAGTAGTTTTTACGTGAAAGAGTAACAAACATACATCCATCCATCCATACTTACAAACTTTCGCGTTTATAATATTAGTAGGATTTTACGCACTGCATCCGATTCTTATCTGAGAATTATCCGAATTGGGAATATTCGAGATTTCGGAACCAATTATTTGGATCTAGGATACTCATTAAGACAGTACTGCAGCTATTTCGCACCGATTCAGATCGTATGCAGTGGGTAAGCAACTTAGTTCATCTTTCTATTTTAAAATAGTAGCAAGACTTGGTCCAGTATAAGTTATTTGGACTATTACCATATCTTGTTAGGGTATTATGAGGTTACAGCGTTGAAGTTTGTGGAATGTTCTTGATTGAAGCTGTTTTCAAGAATTTCACTTTGAAAACTATTTGATTCTCTAGAAATATCCGTAATATGCGAGCGAGATCGGAAACGATTATGAAAAAAAATACTATTGCTATTATTGGATACATGTTCTATATAGCTATCATGTGGTCCATAATATAACATGTATATCTAACATAATTATTAATTTATTTAAGAACATAAAGGGAAATTTTCCTTTTTTGTATAAATGTAGGAGTTAATATCTAGAACTATTAAATTGTAATCTAAAAATTAATTAAATAGTAAAAAGATTAATTAGGACTGAGTGAAGTGGAAACAATATTAGGAAAACTGACGTCACCAACCGACGTGTGGAACGTATAATTAAAAAGAAATACAAAGCATAGCTAGTTCTTCATTTCTTTATTTTTTTACGTATTCTTTTTGTCCTATTTCACATGCCGTGGCAAGCATGGCAGCATTTAGCGTAAGACACCATACCTACTGTACGAAATACTTATATGGTGAAATACGTGTATGTTCTGTAAGTTGATCGAATAAATAGTTTTTGACTAAAAGACTCAGGGAGCTAAAATACTAGCAATATAGACTGCTATTTGTCATAGGACTACGATTAAAATTGGTAAAAAATAACCGAGCTGCATTTAGATCTTTGACGTGGGATTTTTAAAATACTAGATTTTTTTAAATTCTTACTTGAAAATATGAATCACCATAACCTAAGAAAAATAATTATTATGCTATGTTTAAAAAATTGAAAAATCTGAACACCAAGCTTTATTACTCGTATGCGGGAGTAATTCATTTTGCCTTATAAGTTTTTCTCGTTGCAGACCTATACAAAGGGACAACAACCGAGGTGCCAAAGGAATAATCGTAAAACCGAGTTACAAAGGCGTCGTAGGCCTACCTGTTGAATTTATAGGTAAGTTTTTGTGCAGTAAAGAAGCTAAACAACAGCCAACCGGATCGTAAACGATCGTGGTATATTACACACCTGGGAATTTGACTTCGTTTTGTCGGCCTTCTTCTATCTAACATGAGAACAAGGCCCGTGTTTACAAAAAGGTTTTTGCAACAGGCAAAATCTATAAACTTGTCCTTTTATTGACTCATCACATAATCTACCTACAAAGTAAAAAATGCACAACTATGTTCTATGACAAAATTGATCCGCTGCTGAAAAATTCAATTTATTGAAAGAATAATTATTTTTCATAGCAGAAGTCAGCAGACTACTAATCTATTCCATTGGAAGTGAATAAGCAACAATAATTAATTTATTAAATACTTATTTTGAAAGCAAGTTGAATTAAAAATGTACGCAAGTTGGTGTCTTTGCTGGACTGTTAAGCATACTTCCGCCTCACGTGATCCGACCCTTGTTTTTCCTTTAAGGGGTTATATACAGTTAGAATTTTCAGAAAATCGATTTTCTTTTTAATTTATTTTCTTAATGTACATATATTTAAGAATACACACAGAAAATTTCATATCCTTCCGGTGAATATTTTCGAAGTTATACGCAAATTTGAAAAGGCGTTTCAAAGTGCTTGAAAGCTTAACAAAGCTTCAAAGCCCTTACCTGTCCCTTTACACTGTCCCTTTTATGCACCTGCCTATTGTAAATCTTCTCTTCTAATGTATTTAGATGCGTAAAGCAACAGTGTGTTATTGTTTGTTTTATACCTGAAAGGTAAATTTCTATTTTTCTCTCCCCAAACTGGAAAATATTTAGTGCTATTCACACTTTAAACGCGTTTTTCTCAAAATGGTGTTTTCAAAGTCGGTGACCAACATTACTCGAAAACGGCTTAACCGATTAGTCTCAAATTTTAACACGAGCTTCTTAAATATATTTTTTAGTAATTAATCGAAGATTTTTTCTCACCGATAAATACATTTTTTTTTATAAGCAATTTAAGGTCGAAATTTTGGTCAAAAATCGTTTTTTTTTTTTGAGAAGCCACCATTTTGCCAAAAAGAAATATTTTGCTTATTCCTTCGATTAATTACTAGATTTAACATTACTTTAACGAAATCCGTTTGGTTTTTTAATTTCAAAGGATCCAGTTCAGAGATATAGTGGTCACCGCAAAACGTCTTTTTTGAGAGGAACTCCCGGAGATCGGCTGTAGCGCCTTTCCAAATAAATATTTTTATTAATACTAAATCCTAAAATACAGTTAAAAGATACCATAATATGTGTACAAATTTTTAGATCAATAAGTTTAAAAGTTTTCTCAGAAAAAAATCTGGAAATTTCGCTTTTTTTCGGCCTTCTAACTGTATATAACCCCTTAAACGAAGCGTGAAGAAACAATTATGCAGGCCGACATGGCGATAAAGACTGATAAGAGGCACCACTTGTCTGTTATCTTTATTTGAAGACTGCAATTGCCCTCATGGGCGGCATGAAAACTATGACGAGAGAAAAATAGTACTCTCAAACATGTTTCGTAAAGCTTTATTTAAAATTTGGATAAATATACGTAAATATAAGTTATCTTTGTATAGGACTGTTACAGGATACGCAGCTTCAAATTTGGCCAAAATATCCTAATGTCTGAAAGTTGATCCCACATAAAATAATCCAGGGATGACAGACTAAAACTTCGAAAATTATTCACTGATTTAAGTACATAATTGTTTCTCATAAAATTATAAATAAAATCTTTTTCACAAAAATAGAACCGATGAAATCAATTTTAATTCGTTCCTAATTTAATGTAACCAATTTCAAATCGATGGTATTAATCATTGATGAATGAAACCGCAAACTTAAAATTGATTAGATTTTTTGTTTTTCAGTTTATTTTTTGAGTTGGTTCTATTTATGTTAAATAAGTTTTATATTGCGATGTCTCACTACAAAACAAACTGTATAAATTAGCAATTTAATTTTGAAGTAACAATTTCCAAATATCATCATCATCATCGATTTTATCATAGTGGACGGCAGCACGGCAGGTCCAGGTCACCTGGAGTTGGAGGTGTCTGGTGGTAACGGCGCCCTGGTAGCAAGCTCCGTGCGACCACTCGGTGGTAACCGCTATGCTGCCTCGTTTGTGCCACTCCTACCACGACCACATAGTGTGCGAGTCACCTTCAACGACGAGCATGTGCCTGGTAAGTAAATTTTTTACTTGCTTCCTCTATTTGGGATAGTCATTTTCTTTTATACTACTGAATGACGAATCAAGCAAGAAGCTCATCCATGCTACGTCATGCCTGCCCATAAATAGAATTATTGATTTTAATTTTAAGATTTTTGATTTTTCTCTCACGATATGCTCAGTATCAGCCTAGAGTCTGGAATTTGTGCCCGGCATGGTGATAGACTCGCCCTTATCACATTATGGGACGAAAATAGGCTCGGTGAAATGTGGGCGTACGGGTTTCACCTCTGCCTACCCCTTCGGGGATGACACGCGTGAGTGCATATGTATTTCGGAGAAAGGGTCAAAGGCAGTGTTTCCCAACCTTTTTTAGGCCATGTCCATGGCCCACCCCACCTTAACATTTTTTTGTTAAATTTGTCACCGATATCTAGCATAGCATTTAAATAACTTAAAGCGAAAGGGTTAAAGTCGTGTCGAGTCCATTTTTAAATTAACCCCCCTTAACTATCAAATTGCCCCCTGTGGGGCGTGAGCCCCACGTTGGAAAACACTGGTCTAAGGTATTCGATACAACCTTATGACGCGTTAAAATAATTTCAAAAAACTCGCAAGCTGACGATTATTTAATAATATTGAAATTAAATCTATATGTTTTGATATTTAATGACTTAAAAATACATATTTTCTAGTCAGTTAAGTTAATTTTAAAATATTCAACATTCTGTGCATTTCATATGTGTAGCTAACCAAAATGTAGTCGAAAAGTTTTGCAACATAAATTACCATGGTAAATAAATCACTTCAGTTAAGTGCCCTTTCGTATTCTGCGTTTCATGGAAAGCCGATCCCGAGCGCACTATCCGTCAGCTCATATAGGATATATAGCTCTATACAATTATATAAGTAACGTAACATTAGAACAAATGGCCGTCGCGAGATAGCAGCGTCTGTATGTGGCAAATATAAATCATTAGTCTGTGCTTTTTTTTATATAGCATAGGCCGCAATAGCAAGTGGGTCACCTGATGGTAAGTGATCTCCACCGCCCATGTACGCCAACCACCAGAAGAACCATGGGCGCGTTGCCGATCTTAAAGGAATGGAAAGGGATATTAGGAATTGGGAAGGGGATGGGATATAGGCTTCCGGATATCTCACTCATTGTACGAAACGCAGCAGCAAGCCGCTATTTTACGTCGGTTTATTGTGAGACAGTGGTAATGACCCGGTCGAGCCAGCCCATTCATGCTGTAGACAAAACTGTCTACAGCGTGGCTTTACTAATTATAAAAAAAGAAAAAAAGCTTGCAGGTAAAGAGCTTTCTAATTTGATGTGTTACTTCTTTTTAAAACTAGTTTTTCCATGCGGCTCCAACCGCATGATCTGCTTTTCCGGGATAAAAAGTAGCCTATGTTACTCAGTGATAATGTAGTTTTCTAACAGGAATAGAATTTTAGAAATCGGTCCAGTAGTTTTTAAGTTTATTCGTTACGTACAAAAATACAAATCTTTTGCTCTTTATAATATTAGTGTAGATGTAGATATGTAATTAGATATGTATATAAATTGATTGATTTTTTTAATATGATTTGTTACTGACGTGTGAAAGAGCCTTTTATAAGATACCTACTTGCAAAATAAATGTTATGATTTTGTTTTTTTATCCGAGCACGGCAAAGTGATTGTACTATACCTGATGGCAAGCGCAATGCAGTCCAAAAAAACCAGCGACCACCAAACTTGAGTTTGTTGGTGGTCACCAGAATCATGCCGTTCTGTATAAATGCTTCATCACAATCCGAAGAGGAAAGAAGCAAATCGAAGTGCCTGCGACAGGATAGCTGGATGACCGATACAGGCATAGGCATACAAGGATGTACCATTGTAGACTACACGCGCCCCAACCAACCATTAAGTCTTGTCGCAAGCCCCGGAGAACCGGATATACACACGCTGATCCTGGAACGCATAGAACATAGTGTGTGGCAGGGCACTATGGCAGGTTTAACACCATTTGTATTTTGGTCGCTATCAAGGATGATATGAATATCCAACCATCTTGATTGGTTGACAGTTTTTTTGTACACCATTTGCACAAATAATAACAAAGGAAAATAAAGTAAAAAGTTTGTTACAATTGGGGGTCTTATCGCTGATAGCGATTTCTGTCAAACAACCTTGGTATGGAACGGTGGAAAAGAAGAGTAATACACAATATTATAAGTTAAGTTATGTATCAGGATACACAGCAGCCGGTGTCTTTCTTTTGTCGTATAAAGTAATAGACTATAACTGGAGAGGATCTGAATTTAATTCGTTGGCTGTGCAACATTGTGTGGATTTATAAAACATTATCGGCTTATTAACACAACGTAAGACAAGCTCTACCAATTTGTAACTATGGGCTGCCATAGTAACTAGTTATATAAAAACCAAGATTAAACTTGACCTTTGATCTTTGAGTCCTAATTTGTCCAGGATTTACGTCACATCCTGCCATCTTTCTGCAATTTCAACATGTTAGTTAAAAGAATACAATTAGCCATTAAACCGATCTAAATTGTAACATTTGTACACAGGTAGGTAACGAGTTATGTGCCAAATTAAACGGTTATTTTATTTGTTCTTCACGGCGAGGCAGCACGCTGTAGGAATTCTAATTTGAGATCGGATGCCGCGTGCTGGTGATTTACAATTAAGGCGTCCGCTTACACAAGCCCTACAGCTTACTGCTGAGTTGTCGGTCACTAGAAAGGCATCACGGTCCCGCAAACAGTTACATAATGAGATTTTTTTATACTATTGTATATTTTAACTAGCTTTTGCTCGCGGCTCCGCCCGCGTGAACAGCATTTTCCGGGATAAAAGTAGCCTATAACCGTCTCCAGGGTCCCATCTATCCCTGTAGATAAATTCATCAAAATCGGTTCAGTGATTTAGACGTGAAAGCGTAACAAATAAATTCACTTTCGCACAACTTTCACCCCCCTTTTCATTTTTTATTAACTAAAATTTCCAAAATTCCTGAAACACGTGTTTGTTTTACGTCAATAACCGAAATACAAAATTTTGTTTATGTAACTTTCAAAATGACGGACTTTCATACATATTATCATCCCCTATTTTGACCCCTTTGGGGTGGAATTTCCTAAAATCCTTTCTTAGTGGGTGCCTATATAACAAAATGAATATTTACAGTCCGAATTTTATGCTTGTAGCCTGGATAGTTTAAGCTCGGCGATGATGAATCAGTCAGTCAGTCAGGACATGTTATTTTATAAGTATAGATAGATGAGAGAATGTTAACAATAATGTATTATAGTATACCTATGTTTAATTTTTAACCACTGTTTTGTCTATTTCTGCCGCCACGCAACAATGTGTAAGCACTGTTGTGTTTTGGTTTGAAGGACATTGAAGCCAGTGAAATTACTGGGCATTATGAGACTTAACATCTTATGTCTTGAGGTGACGAACGCAGTTCAGTACCATGCAGTGCTTTGTAATTCAAAGTTCTGTGTGGTGTTGCTTCTGTTGATGGCAAGCGTGGCACTTACCATCAAGCCAGTGCCTTGCTCGTTTCTTCATTCATTTTTTTTTATTCAATAATTTTTAGGGACTTTTAGTCGTACAACGACTACGTCAGCCCCATAGTGCTAACTCTTATAACTACTGCATGCTCATTGATACATAATATCTAGGTGTTTTTAAGTAATCTGTAGACAGACCGATACAACAGTCTAGCCGCATCTGCTCTTCATTCATTGAAATAAAACAAATGAGTCTTATAATTTGACTATTTATAATAATATATATCAAGTATTGTTCTAGTTAACATCTATACATTACAAGCTGAAAGAGATACAAGCAAAGTGAACGCCAACGATTTCAAATTCCCAGACTGTGGCATTCTTGCCTTTGCTGGTGGGAGGATACTTGTATCCGACCGGATAGCGACCACCGTACACTGGTGCTAAAACCTGCCATAGTGGCCCGCCTTGTGTGGGTCGCGTTCCAGGGTCAGCCAGTGTATATCCGGTTCTCCCCAGGGGGCTTGCCCCCTGATCCTAACCCTTTTCCCATCCCTTTTCCTTCCCCTCCCCTTGGCCCTTTGACAGGCCGGCATGATCTTGCCGACCTTCGATGGACTCGTTCTTTATCGTTGGTCGACACTATTCTTGGATTGCGCTACACTTACCATCAGGTGTAGTGTAGTCACTTTGCCGAGCCAGGATAAAAAAAAAAAAAAAAAAAAAATTCTCTTGGAAGACACTAAAACTTTCTGAATTAACTCAAACTTACCATTTGTATGAATATATTCAGTCATGTATCTATCATGTTGGGAAGTTTCACTCGTAAATTATAATTAAGAGAGAGAGAAATGCGAAATTTGAGTGGTAGGGCCACGCTGTAGACAGTTTTGTCTACAGTATGAATGGGCCGGCTTGCCCGGGTCGTTACCACTGTCTCACAGAAAACTGACGTAAAGTAGCGGCTTGCTGCTGCGTTTTGAACGGTGAGTGAGATATCCGGAAGCCCAAATCCCCCTCCCCTTCCTAATCCCTAATAATCCCTTTCCCTTAAGTTCGGAAACGTGCCCATGATCCTTCTGGTATTGTGGGCGTATATGGGCGGAGGAGATTACTTACCATCAGGTGACCCACTTACTCGTTTGCCGGCTTACGCTATAAAAAAAAAATGTTTCCAATAAAATTCAAATAGAAACACGGTCCCTTTGGGCTTTCTTTACTCCACGCCTGTTCATAACTGCAATCTTCATTGTACACACTTAGTTGCATAACGAACACTCGTAGTAAAGTTTATTTCACTGCATCTCTCAAAGGAAAGGCAACTTCAACTCGTACTTTGTATATGTAATGACAAAAGAGAAATTCACAGATTTCTGTTTTTAATACTTTGCTCTCTTGTTGTTGTTGTTGTTGATTAGTCCGTACGAGTGAGGTGCAGAAATAACATTGTATACCCCGAAGCCTAAAAAATTGTTTAATAATCTTTTTTTTTATTTAATTGAATGATGAACCGAGTAAGGTGCTCGCCTGATGGTAAGCGCCACGCCTGCCCATAAACGAAGCAACACCACACAGAACTTTGAATTACAAAGCACTGCATGACACTGAACTGCGCTCGTCACCGCGAGACATAAGACGTTAAGTCTCACAATTCCCAGTAATTTCACTGGCTTCAATGTCCTTCAAACCGAAACACAACAGTGCTTGCACACTGTTGATTGGCGGCAGAAATAGACAAAGGTACCAACCCAGACGGCCTCTCGCATACGAGGGAGCTACCACATTGTAAATCCTTGTAAATTGTAAGAACGACAAGCCGAACCTTTCTGTAACATGTGTACACAAAGCATGTTGCGGCGACCCCACCACGAGTCGGATACTGGCATGTGGAAAAAGAGAAATAGAACTCTGAACCATAACAGCAGAACAAGAAACAGTCACTGTAGTGTAATGGCACTAACTAGTAAGAGCATCATTATCATAATTTTTACTATAACTTAGAAACTTGAATCAACTGTGAAAGAAATTTTTGCCGGCAGGATATCAAAAATGTAATGAGGCGATAAAAGGCAAGATCATATATTTTTTATAGCATAGACTAGCAAACAGGTAAGTGGGTCACCTGGTGGTAAGTGATGTGGTAAGTGACTATACGAGACGAATCAGGGGCGCGTTGCCGACCTTAAAAAAAGGCATAATTAAGGGATTGGGAAGGGGGACGACTTTGGCCTCAGGATATCTAACTTACCATAAAAACGCAGCAGCATGTTTATGTCGGTTCTCTGTGAGACAGTGGTAACGATCCAATCGGGTCTGCCCATTCATGCTGTAGACAAAAGTGTCTATATCGTGACTCTACCACCCACAAAATTAATTTGGTACTGACTAAACGATATACTATCATAGTCTTCAACGTTCAAAGTTCAATGGTGCAACGTTACTCCTGATTTTTAACCAACTTCAAAAAGTAGGAGGTTCTCAATTAGGCGATTATTTTTATTTTCTGCTCATAATTCTAACATGATATCATCATCATCATCACCAGCCACAGGACATCCACTGCTGAACATAGGGCTCCCCCAAAGATTGACCTGTTGGAAGCGCCCTGCGTTCAGTGACTTCCTGCGACCTTTATCAGGTCGTCTGTCCACCTTGTAGGTGGACGTCCAACGCTGCGCTTGCCAGTACGTGGCCTCCATTCGAAAACCTTTCTGCCCCATCGGTTATCGGTTCTGCGAGCTATGTGGCCTGCCCACTGCCACTTCAGCTTGCTAATCCGCTGAACTATGTCGATGATATACAATTTTATTACAAACATACGATAATCATACGCAATATTTCATTACTACTAAAGAAAGTATTAATGCGCTTTATGGTAGTATGCTTTCAAAATTTCTAATCACTAACTTTCAATTGATCAGTGAAACATGAATAATTAGATAATGGGCTCAATTACGCAACTGTTGTTGATTGTACCTTTACTATCTTCAAACGATGTTGTTAATAATCGCTAAAACACTTTTAATTATATTTAACTCGATAATAATTACACCGTATAATCAAATATGATAAATTTTCATCACGGGTATTAGGAACTACGAGACGCTTTCGGGCCGAAATTACATTTTTTGGATAATGCACACGAATAATTATGTCGGTGTGGGGATTAAACCTGCGCCCTCTCATTTCACGGTCTTCTACTGCACCACTAAGGCTTTTAATATCTTAAGTATAATTCGGATCAAAAGTGTATCAGTGATACGTCACGCAAAATAATTGATCGATGCAATAATGTCGCAAACAGCTGCTTGTCTTATTAATATAAAGGCAAGAGTGAAGTGAAAAGCGCAATTCAACATACGTCGATTATTTTGTATCCATCACTACGTCGCGTCGTTACATTATGATTTAATGATACCTATAAATATGACGACTAGCTTCTTTTGACATTTTAAGGTATATTAATCACACTTGAAAGTCTTACTCATAGATTTTTTTATAAAAAGAGACAACTACCGATTGATTCATTGAAACGCCATCGTTCAACCCAAACCGTCAGTTCTTTGACAGTCTGTAGTAGATAATATACTTACACCAAATTAAAATTTACTCATTACGGTAACTCCTGGATATTGGACCGAATGGTCTACATTCTTCATTTACGAATCCTTTCCTGATTACCCGGGCTTTTTCGACACTAAATACCGAGGACAAGTCTCTCAATTTCCCCGGATTCATCGGGGATGGGACCTGGGAATATACTTCAATAATCACCATCATCCAAGAACATACATAGTGCCTGAGAAAGTCGTGGAAGTATTACTGACTTTTAAGGAATGGCATGTGGATTAGTGTGTAAAAGAAAGTGTGTGCAAAGAGGCTTTTGAGCCTTCAGAAGTCTCACTAACTGTAAGAAATGCTACCAGTTTATATGAGTTTTCTGTGGGACAGTGATATCAAACGCGGTCGACCCTGCCGTTAATACTGTAGATAGAAGTTACAGTACGGCTCTACCATTTTAGAAGTTCGTATAAAACGATCTCCTTTTAACTAATACACGAGACTTATACAGAATATAATAAACTCGTATCGTATAGGTTTACAGTTAAATACGAGTTGTAGAAAGAAAAACTGTAAAAATGTAGGCGTAGTTAATTTAGTCCGATACACCGCCAAGTGACAGACAAACCAGCTTTTGCTGCCACTGCATGTATGTAGGCTCTCGAATTCCGCGCCGCCATTTTGAATACCATGGTGACGTCAGGCGGCTGGGCGCGGGCGAGCGTGCGCCTGCGCACCGCCTGTCTCACATTCGCCCCGCGTCCGCGACCGAACGAGGCTATGCCTCCGAACTGCCAAAATGCAATTTCGCCGCGTATCTCATTGCCGTATGTGTTAAACATTGTCACACGTAACACAGTGCCTCTCTGATCTTTGTGACACAAGAGCAGCCGAGCTGTGTATCTTCATTACAAACTTCATGGTGTAGTGAATGTTCACCGAGTGTTATTGTTGTGATCTCTTTAAACTGCGGTCAGTACAGTGCCCTACATACTCGTCAGCCGCTGAGGGGACGTGTGCTTGCCTCCGGAGGTCACATCGCCCTCGATAAGTGAGTGTATTTGCATACATTGTTCCTATATCCGTATTGTAAAGTGGCGAGGTGCTGTGTGGGTGCGACACGTCATTTCTAACCTTTGGTTTGCCTTTTTCAGCGTGGTAATTTTAATAATGGGCCATTATTATGTGATTGTTTCTATGGTTGTAAGTTGGAGTAAGGTCAGTTCGTTGGTGATGTAAAATATTTGGTAACAAATATTCCAACACAATTTTAGTAACTATGTCGTAAAGTCTGATTCTAGAATAATCTCCACATTTATATTCTTATATTTGAATACAACGCCTAAAATAAAACACTACGTCTATGCCTCGCATTAATGAATATGCGAATGACCCACATACTCCGATTATGTTAGTAATAACTAGCAAATAATAGTGATGCCGTGCAATACGTTGAATCATAAATAAATGTAAATACTGTAAATGAACCACCTAACCTGCCAATAAATGCATTCTTTCTTTCAATACAATCGTAACGTACAAGTTACAAATAATGCACATATTGCCAATGACACCAGTTACGTCATAGTATCTAGATTAAAATTAGTTAACCTTTAACTAAAGGCGCGTTCACTGTGTCCAGGTACTGGACTATAGATTGGCAAAGTTGCCTGTACACAAAGCGTGCGTTGAACTCTTTTACAAGGGCCACTTCTCACGCACATCCCCTTACGCTGATCGTTGCGCCTGTAACCAAATATGTACTTTATATCTATTGAGGTTAATAGCTAATATCAAACGATAATCTTGCTGCATTTGTATGATAACGGATGTAACGTTTTTTTTTTTAACTTCATACGGATCACACTTGATCGCTCAACTAAGTCAACATAGCGTGTCTAGTGTGGTGTAAAAACTACGTGTAATGATAATAATCTGTCTCACACTAGATGAAAGTAATTGTTAATCGTAGAAGTTTTGTTCTACAAACGGATATATTCATTCAGGTTTCTACGGAAATGGTACGCCATATGGGTATGAGACTTGCAATGTACCAAAAATAATCCAGACTTCTACAGTTGCATAGGCACTTGTTAATTAAACGTGTACAATAAATATAAAATACATAATCGATGTAATAATAATTCGAATGTTTGGCCATAGAATATACATAACAAAATTACAACAAAAACCATAATCGTTAAAACATCTGAGCTTGTTCTATACAAAAGCCAAATCTGTTGGTACTGGCAGTGTATAACCTGTGTATAAAAAATAAAAACAAAAGTGTGCTAGCTCAGTAAGCATGATAGTGTGGCTAGTGAAAGTCTAGTCTTTATCCCGGCCGCTTGTAACAATGAGTTCATCGAAATGTATGCATACGGATGCACAGTACGGTTTAGTTTCATTTACACTAACCGATAACATACGCCACTTTAATTTAAGCATATGTACAGAAGAACGTAAAACCGTTTAGTCAATGTATCTGTGTCCTTTACAAACGCAATCATGCCTGTAATCCCCGAAGGGGTAACCAGAGGTGTCACCAGTATACCTGCATTTCGTCAAGTTTTCTTTATGTAAATAGTATGGCGAAACATTAGGTCATATGAATGAATAAAAAATAAAAGATCTCATAACAAACGTAAACAAGGTTGTCTGGAAGAAATCGCAGTTAGCAATAAGGCGACTATTTGTACATATTTTTTATTTTTTAAGTTTAAATGAATGACAGCCTCCGTGGCGCAGCTGACGAGTAGCCGGCTGTGAAACATGTGGCGGCGTGTTCGATCCCCCCACCGAGACAAATGTTTTTAAATGTAGCTTGCTAGGTAATTAAATAAAACAACATGAGTTCTAAATTATTTTTCTAAACAAAAATAAAACGCATAGGTAATATACACACATTATATGCAATAACATATTATATATAACATTTGTACCGTATGGAATCTGAGTAAATCTTCAAGTCGTGTGAACGAATTCGTAGAAATCATCAAATATTACGTTTTACGTATTACATTTAGAACGTAAAATAAAAGAGTGAAAGCACCATCACCCGAGCGTGGTCAAATCTGTGGCCATTTTACTTGCATAAGTTAAATATTCAAACATATCGTATATAATACTATCACTTTCATGTTATATAATGCCACCGGAAAAAGTAATTTGGATATTATTAAACTACCAACTCAAATGTGATATAATATGTTAGAGCAGGGCTTCTTAATTAATGCAAATATATTATCGAATTAACGAAATCATACATATGAAACTGTTTATAATGTAATGCAATATGTAATGTATCCGCTATTTCAACATAGTAATCGTAATAAATCGTAATAGCTAAAACGGCATATTGCCTATAGCTTCAGAAACTAGCAAGTACTCGATAAGTTTTGATGGTAATGCTAAATATGCCTGTAAGGAGTTGCGATCACTCACATTTTAAGATTTTGCTTGTGGTTTACGAACGGCCACCTACCTGACGTCGAAGCTATTCCTCTCTCATTGAATAATGAATTTGATGATTTTTAACAAATGTATGTGGGCAACGCACGCTGTACGTGTAGGCAAGCTGTAGACAGTTTTGTCTACAGCATGATTGGGCCAGCTCAACCGGGTCATTACCACTGTCTCACAGAAAACCGACGTAAAGTAGCGGCTTGCTGCTGCGTTTCGTACGGAGAGTGAGATATCCGGAGGCCCAAATACCCCTCCCCTTCCCAATCCCTAATTATCCCTTTCCTTTAAGTGGGCATACATGGGCGGTGGAGATCACTTACCAACAGGTGACCCACTTGCTCGTTTGCCGATCTATACCATAAAAAAAAAAGTTCATAGTAATTGGTTTATTATCTGACGAGATACACTAATATATTTCCGTTGATGTTTTTAAGTTTTTTTATTAGCCTAAATGCAACTAGCTGCTTGCACGCCTGCCGGAAAGCGCAACCCCTTCCCATAAATAGAAGCAGCACAACACAGAAGTTTGAATTATAAAGTAGGTACTGCATAGCACTAAACTACGCCCTTCATCCCAAGACAGCATTTTAAATCTTTAATGCCCAGTAATTTTACTAACTTCAATGCCCGTCAAACAAAAATACAACAGTGCTTAACACTTGGTTGCAGAATTAGACAAAGCTGTAGCACAACCTGGACCGCCTCTCCCCGCCTCTCCTCCCCTAGATAACTTGGCCCCATATTACATTTCAGTTTTTTGGCTATAATTAAAATGTCTCCTCAACGCGGATGTACGTCTTTTCATTAACTTGTCTTTCAATGTAATATGGCCTAAAAGGAAAGATAAATCGCGGTCATGTACCATGTATTTCCGGATAAGTGGATAAGCACATGTAATGTTTTTTATCTTAACTTTAAGTTCATTACCATAACATTTTAGGTTAATTGTCATTTTATACATCAGTATACAAGGACGTTACTTAAAGACCTCGAACTTTTAAGCTTAAAAAAAGTGTTAAACTGTCACCAATTTTATTTACATACCTCAATTCGGTAAAAAAAGACGTGTTATCCAAAACTAGGACAAGTTCTTTTAAAATGGCAAATTCAAAAGAATATATTTTTATAAAACGAGAGACAACTATATTATAGCTCCAAAATGACTTTCACATCTCTAGATCTAATGATATGACCATTAACGATGGTCTCGTCGAGATTTATTTCATTTAACAGTAAAAAAAATACGAATTTACGCGTAAATGTTTGCATAACTTAAAAAAGAACTCATTTCATGATAATCATTCCTTTTTATTGTGAGTAGTAACTATGTTCGGATGATAACTGTCATAGAAGGATGTCGGTACAAGCCTGATCACTAATCTTTTGTAATTTCAAGAGCTTTTTTAAAAAGAAACAGTTAATTCAGTTCATTTACAAGGTGGCGGCAGAAATAGATAAAGCGGTGGTACCAACCCAGACGGCCTCTCGCATATGAGGAACCACCTTGTGAATTCTAATTAGTTAAAGCGTATAATATATGCAGGTGCATGTGACTTTTCTCTCGAATCTCAGATTGCGTGCACCTATGTGAATGTCGGATTTCAACCGCATTACCGCATCCGTTCTCGGAAATCTCGTATTTTCATACTACTTCAACTAACACAATATATAACTGTGGGGCTGTTGTATTTAAAATCTATACATATAATAAGAATGTAACGGATCGCTGTCTGTACATGGAAGATATATGACATTTTTTTTTTATAAGGGTCCTTTATCAACGGAATAGCACCCCATACAATGATTGTAAGAATTTTTGTCTGTTTGTGCGTTTGTACACGCTAATCTGAGAAACAGCTTATCCGATTATGATATAGGTCACTAATATATTGTGGTCAATCGGTTGATAAATAAAAAAGTTATACCTACCAATAAGATAAAGGTATCGATAATATAACGGTGCAGAACTTCACGCGGGCGGGCCGCGGGCGAATGCTAGTTAAATAATATATTCAATTGCCTA
The DNA here is from genome assembly GCA_949126905.1 of Amorpha juglandis. Taxonomy (NCBI): domain Eukaryota; kingdom Metazoa; phylum Arthropoda; class Insecta; order Lepidoptera; family Sphingidae; genus Amorpha; species Amorpha juglandis. The sequence goes on from OX421368.1 coordinate 8,369,766, forward strand.
ATATGCTTAACATCTGATTCAGTAGAGGAGGGTATTGTGGACTTTCATGGGCGGTGGAGATCACTTACCATCAGATGACCCTCTTGTTCTTTTACTGACCCATGCTATAAAGATAAAATTTTAAAATTCCATGATTATATTTGGTACCAGCTTTTCCTCGCGGCTCCGCCCGTGAGATCTGCTTTTTCCGGGATATAAAGTAGCCTATGTTACTCAGTGATAATGTAGCTTACTAACGGCGCGAATTTTTGAAATCGGTCCAGTAGTTTTTAAGTTTAGTCATTACATACAAAAATACTAATCTTTCCTCTTTATAATATTAGTGTAGACTAGGTATATCTTCAATATCTCGTATATAAAAAAGAGTACATCACAAATGTGTCACAACACACAAGATACATGCATGGAAACAGGTTAAAGAACTGCGTTTTATCAACTTTCGAGACATGTAAGTAAAAACCCGACAACAGTGTATCAGACGTGTATCTAGTTAAAGAGCTCCGTAACCATGTTTTACAACCATTGAAAAAATATGTAAACTATTGAGTATGCAATTAATATATTTTTGTTTACTAAAATCATGTTTGCTTTATTTAAAAATCGAGTAGTTTTAAGTTTTTACTTACGAATTCCCTATTGTGCACAGTAATATGTTTCCGATGATTTTTACTATCATAGTTAAAATTTAGCTTCGGTACATAAAAAACGAGTTTCATAACTAGCGCATTCCCACCTTTACTTTATTAATTATGACTTTATCACAGTAATAATGTACCATTGGAATCAACGATATCTTCTCAATTTCCATATAATTCTCATAGCACAACGTTTAGATTGTTAATATTCATACGTGAATACTTATAATAAATTACTTTCACCCATCTAACATAACGCCGGGTTTGTGTTTTCATTTATGTTGCACAAATCACAAGCATTTGCATATTTCACATCAATTGAACAGGACGTTCCAAATTCCAATGCTAATGTTTGATGAATTATCAACTTGTTTGGCCACCTCAAATTCGTAATTAACTTGATTGTCTACATGATTTTCATATTTGTACGTAGACTGGCTTGTTACTACAAGTACTTGGTTATTAATATTTCGTAACAATTGTCGGCGTATTGCTGTATTGTTATATAGAAAGCGAATATAATCACACTGGTGTATGCGATCGAAATGTCAATTACTGGCCACCAGTGAGTGTGAACTCGAATTATTCTGCGTCCGGCCAAACGTTGCCGGGGCCCGATACAGTCGTTTCTATAGAAACAAGTAGTTTTAGTGACATTTAGGTCGCATAGCGAGCGTGCACTAACGACGGGCAGCTGCTCGCTTGTTTCATGCATTGCCTACAGACATATTTTGTATGTATGTTCTTCAATATAATATCAAAATACAGTGAAACTTGGTTAAGTGGGACCTGGATAAGTGAGAAACCTCTATAACTGGAACTCATGCTGAGGTCCCAACACTTTGGCACTGAATTACCCCTGTTAGTGGGACGAAGCAAACCTCTGTATCTGGGATTTGTTCTTTCGATTTATCATCATAGTTACCTCTGTAACTGAGATAACATCGTTTTGTTTGTTTACTTACTTATTTTTATTCTAACCTGTATTCTGACCTCTGTTAATGAACCCCTCTATAAATGAGACAGATATTTATTATACCTGGTTATCTGAGACACTGGGTAAGTGGAATACCTCTATAAGTGACACAAAATTGCAGGTCCTTTGATGTCTCACTTAACCAGGTTTCACTGTATATAACAATAATACTAGCCGCGTAAGTATTATACTCGCCCCACTCGCGTCCACTCGCAGCATAAAACAAAATGTCTTGAAATTGAAATAAACTTGGCAACCGAGAGTTCATTACCATTTTTGGTTGGTTTGGTTTGGTTTGGATTACCATTTTTATGCTTGCCTTGCCGCATGGAGAGCTCCTTAAAACACAATTCTAATGTAATGAAAAGATTTTTGGACAAAGTTAGAATTGAAAATTGTATTCGAATGGAATACATAGAGATTTAGAAAAGTGGGTGACTAGCAAAGGGTACTCACCGATTTAACTCGATTGCTTGAAGACCGCCATATGGATGTTGTAGTCGCTTCCTGCTGTTGATGTTGCTTGCTGGTAGATGGTGACCGACTCCAGAAGCCGGGGCTAGCCCCTTTTTTTGATGAAAACCGCGTGCCAGGGACGCGTCCGCGTCGCGTGGGGGCGAAACACGTAAGAGAGAGATCCGCGGTCGGCGGCGTCCGAACAAGGAAGGGGCGGCTAGCTGACCTCGTGACTCAAGTGAAGTTAGTTCGAATAAACGGTGTTCGCGCGTTGAACCTCGCGCGAGACCTCCACCAATCACACACAATTATCTCTCTTGGTGATACCATCACGAAACATTCCGCCCACCAAAATACATTAATGTATTTTCGATTAATATGAAACAAACTTAACTAACTTAAAGAAGGCATATGATCTTAACTTAAGTACGGCAAATGAAAATTGTATGGTCAAGTTAGTCGTTTTGATTTGGCAGAGGACAAAGTTTAACGAGAGGCCGAGTGTAACGCGAGCCCTCAGCCGTACGAATTGTGGCTATACGGACGACACCGTCAGGACCCGGATGCAGTTCCTCAACACGAGCCAGCGGCCAATGCAATGGAACGGCATTGTCGGACTTGATGAGAACTACTGATCCGACGCCTAACGGTTTCGAATGCTTAGTCCACTTTGCCCGCTCAGTCAGAGAATGAAGATATTCATGCTTCCAGCGATTCCAGAAATCCTGCTGGAAGCGTTGAATCAGTTGCCACCGACCTAATCGAGTTATGTTCAACGAAGTTACATCTTCATCAGGTACAGAGGTTAAGGGCTCAAGAGTAAGAAAATGCCCAGGCGTTAAAACAGAGAAGTCATTAGGATCTGAGCTCAGCGGACAAAGAGGCCTTGAATTTAACATCGCCTCGATTTGCACAAAGAGAGTAGTCAACTCTTCGAAGGTGAGACACTGATCACCAACGATACGATATAAATGCGATTTTACGGCCTTTATCTGTATCTCCCACACTCCGCCAAAGTGGGGACTCGAAGGCGGATTGAAACGGAATTCAATTTGATCGGTATGAGCAGCACTTCGCATATACTCCGTTAATAGTGCATTGGCACCAACGTAATTTGTCCCGCAATCCGAATGAATAATGCTGACCCGACCGCGTCTCCCGGAAAACCTACGCAAAGCAGCGAGGAACGCGTCCGAAGACAGATCCGAGACCGCCTCAAGATGAACGGCGCGGGTCGCGAGACAAACAAACAAACATAAGTATGCTTTTGTGATCTTTGCGCCTCGATGCTTCCCAGTTTTAATACGAAAAGGACCACCGTAGTCGGTCCCTACAATAGAAAATGGCTTAACTTGATTTACACGAACCGCAGGCAGGTCACTCATGAAAGGCTCAAGTGGGGATGGATGCGTTCTGTAGCACGACACACATTTAGAGAGACAGCTGCGAATGGCACGTTTAGGGGATAGTACCCAAAATTGTTGCGATAGAAGATACTGTGTGGTGTTCACACCGGTGTGACAATTTTCACGATGAATAGCTTCTATTATGAGGTAAGTTAACCTTGATTTACGCGGGAGTAGAGCGGGGTGCTTGTGTTCAAACTCGAGACCGGATCTCGCAAGGCGGCCGCCCACCCTGAGAACTCCCTGCGTATCGAGAAATGGGTTCAACTTACGCAATTGTTTCGATAACAATTGTCCCTGCCGCAACTGTCGAATTTCGGTTGCGAAAACCGATTGTTGATGGTGCTTAACGACGACCAACAAGGCGGCATGAAGCTCAGCTCGATTTAAAAAACGATTTTGGTAAGGAGGTTGCTTATGCCGTAAAAATTTAATGAATCTTGCCCACCAACAAATGATACGTTGAATTTTCCGAATGGAAGAATATCGTTCGAGAAGATTGTCAATAAATGCGTCCTTCGCATCGTCGGAGGCGAAGAGCGTTTTTAAGGCCCTTTCCTCATACTGATGGAGGTCCTCATGAGGATTCAGATGATATTCCGGCCATCGATCGTGGGTAAAACAAAGCCAGGCGGGACCCGCCCACCATAATCTATTGTTCATAAGATCGGCAGGCAGCTGGCCACGGGAAGCGATATCTGCCGGATTATCCTCTGAACCCACGTGGCGCCAACGAACATCTGGGATGGTATCGTGAATGTGACCAACGCGGTTTGCCACGAATGTTTTCCAGCGTGAAGAAGGAGAACGAAGCCAAGAGAGTACGACTGTAGAATCAGACCAAGCGACAACGCGATTAAACGAAAACTGAGGGGAAAAAATGTCCAACACATACCTCAATAGGTCGGCAAGAAGGACTGCAGCGCAAAGCTCCAACCGAGGAAGGGACGTGGATTTTGTTGGGGCGACTCGCGCCTTTGAACAAACAAAGAAGGTCTGAATGTTACCTTGAACGTTTACAGTTCGTACGTACAACACCCCCCCATAGCCTGTTTCGGAGCTATCGGAAAAGCCGTGCAACTCCAATGAACTACAATCCTGTCGAGGAATGAAACGGGGAATCTGTAACGATCCTAATAATGGCAACTGTGTGAGATAGCGGGACCAAAATTGGATTATGTCATCAGGAGGGACATCGTCCCAACCTATCTCCAGGATCCAAAGACGCTGAACTAACACCTTCGCCACCAAAATTACCGGAGACAGAAACCCAAGTGGATCATAGATACGTGCAAGCTCACTAAGAATGTTACGCTTCGAACATTTCTTATGCTGAGGAGTTACTGAAAAGAGAAACGAATCTTGACAAGGATCCCACTTTAGACCTAATACCTTGAGCGTAGGGTTGTCCTCATCAACGTCCATGGATACAGGATCGGTAAGGCAGTGTTCTCGCGGTAAATCAGCAAGTAACTTAGGAACGTTACTGGCCCATTTCCTAAGTTCAAAATGACCTTTGGTTAAAAGTCCGACGATTTGCGATTTTGCAATTTGAGCTTCGCTCAAGTTGCCAAATCCGGTTATGATGTCGTCGACATAAACGTCGGATTCTAAAACTTGAGTCGCTACTGGGAATCTGCCACCCTCGTCTTGAATCAACTGTTTGACAGTACGACATGCTAAATATGGCGCGGAGGACACACCGTAAGTCACGGTATTAAGACGATATTCCTTTACAGGTTGATCAGCGTTAAATCGCCAGAAGATACGCTGATAATCACGATCAGATTCCCGAATAAGAATTTGACGATACATTTGTTTCATGTCGGCAGTGAAAACCACGGCATGAACCCGAAATTTCAGAAGAATTTCATGTATGTTAGTCTGCAACTTAGGACCTACGAGCAACACATCATTTAAAGACAAACCCCTCGCATCCTTGGCAGAGGCGTTGAAAACAACACGCAACGGAGTAGTGCTACTCTCCGTACGAAGTACAAAATGATGAGGAATAAAATATTTTTCCATACTCAGCTCTTCAGTCGGTACCAGGCTCATGTGACCCTGATCGAGATATTCCTTCATGAAATCGCAGTATTTTTCATACAGCTCGCTGTTCCTCAGAAGGCGCCTCTCAATGGAATGGAAACATCTCAGGGCTGTCTCACGAGATCCAGGAAATGTCATTTCTTGACCTTCACTCTTAAAAGGCAAGGGCACAACGTATCGACCGGTGGAATCTCTGGCCTGAAGGTCTTCAAAGATCTTCTCGCACCGCTGGTCTTGGACGGCGAGAGGTTTCGAAGGCGTGACGCCAAGTTCCTCCAGCTGCCAGAATTTCTTCAACTCATGATGAAGCTGAAGTTCTTCATGAATGAAGAATGAATTGGATGAAGATTCTGCATATCCGACATTCCCGACTAAGAGCCAACCAAATACCGACTCAAGAGCTGACGGTTGATTGGGAGCACCTTTGACCGTTCCCGGCAGCAAAAGCGAAGCGAAACACTCCGCACCGATAAGAAGATCGATTGGACCAGGTTGGTGACAATTTGGGTCTGCTAGCCGTAGTGCTTTGATGTGGTGCCATGAAGATGTATCAAGCCGAATCGAAGGCATCTTCCCACAAATCCGTGGCAGAGTTAAGGCTTTGATGTTGAAGAGCAGTTCATCATTACATCCAACATCAAGTTGGATAATTCCTGACACTGGAGCCGACGTGGAACCCAACCCACTTACCTTACGTGACGTAGAAATACTGGTGAGACCCAATCGATGAACGGCATTCTCGGTGATGAAGTGACTTTGGCTGCCGGAATCAATCAAGGCTCGAAATGACTGAAAATGTCCCAGTGAATCACGAATTTGAACAATAGCAGTCGATAACAATACAAAGGAATGTTCATGTAGACTAGTTAACACGCGCACCGGATTATCCGGTTTTTTAATATCCGGAACATCGGCTGCCGATGAGGTGGAAGCAACTTCCTCATGAAGAAGTGTATGATGTCGGTGATGGCATTTGTAACACCTGAATAAAGATTTGCAATCTTTTACGCTATGAGCTGGTTTCAAACAATTGAAACACCAGCGGTGTTTTCGCGCATGCTCACTACGTTCCGCAACCGAAAGTTGTACAAATTGATTACACTTATTTATCGCATGATCACCCGAACAAAATGAACACTTGACGGATATCGCCACGGGTGTCTGAGAAGATGGCGAAAGAGGCTTCTTCTTAGAGGCGGATTTCTCTGTACTATTTGAAAGAAATACTGTCGTTTTCTTCTGAAACTTCGAAGTATTTGATGACAAGGTTTTTATCGGTTGCGGTTTGTCCGACGATTTTCCGATACCACTAGTTCCCTGACCACTCGATGAAAAATGGTTATCGCGAATCAACGCATCAGCTCTGTTAAACAGAAAGGCCTTCAACGCCTTGTATTGCGGTAATTCCGTCGCCTCCTGTTTTTGTTCAAAAGAACGCCGAGTCTGGGTATCCAATTTCGACAATATCAAATAGCATAAAACGAAGTCCCACTCATGTGTAGGAAGGTCGAGACTAGACAACACGTTTAAATTCTCATTGATTGAATCTAAATTTCGACGAAACTCGACAGGCGACAGGGATTTCAAATTAATATTTAATATTTCTTTCCAGCACGTAAAAGCTAACTCTCGTTTATCCCGATATCGATTAACCAATGCCTCGTACGCACCACGGTAATATTTACCTTGAATGGGATACGATCGAATAACGCCCAATGCATCCCCACTAAGACAAGTTTCGAGATACTGCATACGCTTCGTGTCCGAAAGTGATTCATTATTATGAATCAATGAATTAAATAAATCAAAGAATTTTGGCCACTCTTTTATTTCCCCGGAAAAAGACGGTAGGTTGATTTTCGGTAACTTGACGTCAGATTCCGACGACGCATTCGCATTTTTATCGCACGGTTCCGCATTAGATTCGGGAAATAATTTTCTATGGATTGCCAAAATCTCAAAAAGAATATCATCGAACTCGCTCCGTATCTCATCTTCATGTTCATAGTCATCATCGTCGATAACACACAAAATGTTCGAATGGGCGATCTCAAAACTATCAATGAATTTAGGTAACGCAGAGAATTGAACACTAAATAAATCCAAAACTGATTCATCATGTTTAGCTAATTTAGCAACTTCTAGAAGTTTCTTCAATCGGTTCAAAGGGAGGGTGCGCTTCCGACGAAGCACAGGCAACTCCTGACTACTCGGGCGATCTAAGTCCGACTTAGTTACACTCACTTTCCGCTTGGTCGTGCGCACGCCCCGATACGACATTCTAAACGATTACCAAAATTACTAACAAAGTGTTAGAATTAAACAAACCTTACACTCACTGCCTACCCCGCTACGAATAGAAGCGTTATATGCGATGTCGAGTCGCAATACGCGCGAGTTGTGGCGGGTGGACTCGCTAACGAGTGAGCCAAGTTACGCACCTAAAGTATGTAATTCACGATTCAAATGAGTCAAAACAAAGTCTATAATATAAATTATAGACCTCCGAGACTTGTTACAATACACACACTTTATACTCACTGTCTACCCTTACGAGCCGAAGCGTGTTGCACAAAACGCGTATGAACTGCCACACCAATAAAAATGTACAAGTTTCGACACAACGTGAAATAAACCGATGTATAATATATATAACTTACACTCTTTCGAGCATTCTTTGAATGGATACCTATTTCCAGCCAGGTAGCAACTAATGATCGAACAATGGGTCAAGAATGATTCATGCATTTGCAACTAAGTATGAATGTATTTTATACCGCTTAGTTTTTTATGTGTAGGCACTTCAATACATTTGTTTTAATAAACCGTTACGAAATGACTTTGAGTGCGGCAGTTTGCCAACTTGTATTACGAATGTAAATGTGTGAGAAACTGAAACCAAACGAACATCAGCGTATTTAAATGAATTTGATGGACGTAGGCAATCGAGACGAATAGATCACAAAAACAAACGTTACGTTAACAAATCAGCTTTGCACGAAAATGAAACGTTTTACCACCGCGCCATTTCACGACTACCCACATCTACGCGGAAAGGCGAGACGCGGCGGCGCACTCAACTACGCAATCGAATTTAACTACGATTTAAATGTTTCACCACAACTAACGGTAATAACGATATAGCCACTCAACCAATCAAACCTTCAATCTCGCCACGTGGTGGCAGGAATTGTATTTTGCAAAGTAACTATGTTGAACACGAATTTTATTACGTAAATCACCGGGAAACACTACGAATTAACAGTTTATGCAAACAATCATGTGCCTTCTCGATTCTTATTTGAACAGCATCAATATGTATGGTACCATCCACGTGTCATGGCGGTCGGAAATGTTTCGAATTTGTCGAATTTACTCAGCGTTCGGAATAGCGAAACAAAATGTTTGCTATTCCCGGGTTTTCGGCACCAAAATATGTATTCGAATGGAATACATAGAGATTTAGAAAAGTGGGTGACTAGCAAAGGGTACTCACCGATTTAACTCGATTGCTTGAAGACCGCCATATGGATGTTGTAGTCGCTTCCTGCTGTTGATGTTGCTTGCTGGTAGATGGTGACCGACTCCAGAAGCCGGGGCTAGCCCCTTTTTTTGATGAAAACCGCGTGCCAGGGACGCGTCCGCGTCGCGTGGGGGCGAAACACGTAAGAGAGAGATCCGCGGTCGGCGGCGTCCGAACAAGGAAGGGGCGGCTAGCTGACCTCGTGACTCAAGTGAAGTTAGTTCGAATAAACGGTGTTCGCGCGTTGAACCTCGCGCGAGACCTCCACCAATCACACACAATTATCTCTCTTGGTGATACCATCACGAAACAAAAATAATTTTATAAAATTTATTTTTTTATTTCAACGAATGACAAGACGCCACGCCTAGCCTGCCCATAAACAGAAGCAACACCACACAGAACTTTGAATTACAAAGCACTTCATAGCACTGAACTGCGCTCGTCACCCCGAGATATAAAATGTTAAGTCTTATAATGCTCAGTAATTTAACTGGCTTCAATGTCCTTCAAACCGAAACACAACAGAGGTTACAAACTGTTGTTTGGCGGCAGAAATAGACGAAGCGGTGGTACCAACCCAGACGGCCTCTCGCATACGAGGAACTTACCTTGTGAAACAAACAAAATTCATGTTATAACAATAAATCTAAAGTAGTAGTATCCTTTTAAAATAAAGAGTACTGTACAATATAAGTAAAACAAAGATTCATGAAACGATTGTTCTTTAAACAGGCTGGTGTATAAGTGCTTAAAAATGAGTCCATGATACATTTACTTTGTAGGCTGAAAATGTAATTTACGTTCACATCAAAGTTCGAAAGTCATCAAATGTAACGATTGCCCTATGGCCCAAAGTTTCCCAACCGCACATGTAGGTGATAAAGTGCGCAAAACAATTGTGTTCGCGTTCGTAAGGAGGTCACCAGACGGGGCTCGAGCCAGACAAACTACAATGCGTTGCCGGTATATAAATATATACTACTTGTTCAATGTTACTGGGCATGTGCATAATATGCTTCAATCGTACAATAACAGATCAATAATGGTATTTTTTTTTATTGTGGGGATGATAAGAATAACATTAATTATCAGGAATTCCTTTAAAAACTATTTTTGAAGTGATAACTTCTTATGGGAGGGTGAACCGAAACGTTCCGTAACGCGAGCGGCGCCACTCTGTCTGGCTTCCTTTTCTCTCAGAGCGGGGGCCCACGTTGCGTTGCGGCGGCGGTGCGGCGCCGGAGCGATGTCGCTGCGTCGTTTTACATAGAAATAATTGTGGCATGTCACACGATGCGCCCCGGCGCCGCACCGGATTTGCAACCACCGAGACGAGGCGGGGAGGGGTGAATGCGCTGCGACGTCGGAGCGGCACCGCACAGTTGTCCATTTTATTAACAGACTGTCCAACGCTGCTGGAGCGACGGCGATGCTGCGACATAACAACGTTGCGGCGCCGCACTGCTCGTGTGCCCGCTGATACGGTGAAATCTTTGCGGTGCGGCGCTGCAACGCATTGTGTGCTCCCACTCTTAGGCAGGTTCCTCTGCTCCCACTTTAACCCACATTAGTTTAAGTTATCACTTCTGTCGAGCGTCCCGAGACGCACACTTTTTTTTTATATTTTTTTTTATTTGCTTACATGACGAGACGACTAAGTCACTCGCCTGGTGGTAAGCGCCACACCCTGCCCATAAAACGAAGCAACACCACACAGAACTTTGTATTACAAAGCACTGCATGGCACTGGACTCCGCTCGTCATCCCAAAACATAAGTTGTTAATACCCAATAATTTTACTGGCTTCAATATCCTTCAAACCGAGCCACAACAATACTTACACGTCTACTTGGCGATAAAAATAGACAAAGTGGTGGTACCAATCCAAATGGTCTCTCGCATACGAGACAGCTACCGAAAAACTAATGTAGGCCTACGTATAGGAAATATTTGTCGTGTATAAAAAGGTGTAAAATGACAAACCAAATAAATGAAAGGACAATTAATGATACGATACTTATGACTTGACTTTTATTTTGTGCATTTACTTATTCAGATACTAGCTTTTGCTCGCGGCTCCGCCCGCGTGATCTGCTTTTTCCAGGATAAAAAGTAGCCTGTCACCCAAGTCAGCTCATACCCTGTCTGTATACCAAATTTCATCAAAATCCGTTCAGTAGTTTCAGCGTGATTGACGGACAAACATTCAAACATCCAAACAAACAAACTTTCAAATTTATTATATTAGTGGGATAAGTAGGATACAACTTCAAAGTTTTTAATGAATTCTTTTAACATTACCTCCATATTAATAGGCATCATTAAACATTTCAGAGGTATGCATTTTATAGATGAATTCTATTTATTAAAGTAATTTTCAAATACCTATCCTAATACGGCAATCTGTAATTACTTCAAACACTAATTAGCTATCATACCACCGGTATTACTTAAAACACAGTGACCTCATTAAAACATGTAAGTTTGACAAAACTAACGGTTTAGCCGCTCGTAAGTCGGGCGAATATTGGTGAACAAACAATGGTGGACTCGTGACATCCGTCCTACGCGCCGGTATTAGGAAATAGGAAACGTTCCGATCCAGTATTAGGAAACAGACTTTGTTCGAAAAATCTGTGCTAGCTGACCCGGACAAAGGTGATTTGTGCGAGGGCCGGCGACCTGCAAACTGTGTGCACTTTTGCAACAACGTAAAGCTAATGGCACAATTTTCACTTTTGTAGTGGTAATGTTATTGTATAGCGATAGAGTTATAAAGTTTTACTAGGTAATAGGTCCCTCGTATGCGAGAGGCCGTCTGGGTTGGTACCACCGCTTTGTCTGTTTCCGCCAAGCAACAGTGTGTACGCACTGTTGTGTTTCGGTTTGAAGGACATTGAAGCCAGTTAAATTACTGGGCATTATGAGACTTAACATCTTATGTCTCGGGGTGACGAGCGCAGTTCAGTGCCATGCTGTAATTGTAATTCAAAGTTCTGAGTTGTTGCTTCTGTTTATGGGCAGACGTGGCACTTACCATCAAGCGAGCGCCTTGCTCGTCTCGTCATTCAGTCACAACAAAAAACAAATAAAAAAAACTTAATAAATGCCAAGTTGAACTTCTGGTCAGTTAAGTTTTCAGAACTACCCTTATTATAACAAGATCTCGAATATTTTCAATGACTTAAACATGTAAGCTCGCATAAGTAAACATAATTATACATATAATTACATCCAGGTAAAGTACAGATCAAATGTCATGAATATGTATAAGCAACCTTGAGTTGACAACAATGAAGAAATACTATACTTGTTTATTAATATGCATAGTATGATGGATTTGCATTAATTGATACTAATGGAATGTGTTGAGCCTCGACAGCGTAGGTGTGACCGCAAACTTAAAAATACACTACGCATCACGCCTGTAATCCCCGAATGGGTAGGCAGAGGTGTAACCAGTACACACACATTTCCGAGCATATTTCTGTCATGACATGACAGGGGGCGAACCTATCGCCATACCGAGCACAATTCCACATTCCGGGCCGATATTGAACATTTCATGATAGAAAAACCCAATATGTGACTCGATCCGGGGATCGAACCCGAGACCTCAACATAGCAGTCATACCCCTTACGCGTAACGCGTACGTAAAATACTATTTACGGTTATAAGTTATTTTATTATCTATGGTTTGGGGTGTGTCGTTCATACCTCGATCAAATTATTAAGTGTTCAAAATTTGCCTATATACACGTCTATGTATATATAACAGAAACTAATTTTCTTAAAATAAGAGAACTAAGAAACATAATTTTCTTGCCGAGGAAACAAATTTTAATAGGCCTGTTGAATATGTTTTTATAAAGATAAATTAATAAAATGAAATCCCGCAACGAAAGAAAAGAAAGTTAGGTGACTCGATAGGTGACTCGAATGGCAAAAGAGATGGCGAATTGTACCAGAATATATACGAGAAATATTCATGTCGTCATGTCGATGTTCGACTTTTTTGTGGTGCTGTAGACTTGCGTGGAGTGTAGTTCTATGCAGTTTCAAATACTTCGATAGATGATGTCATAACATTCCATATTACGCTTCCGTTTTATCTCATTATGTCACGTTGAGTTATTAGAGGCACGCCCTGTAATGTATATTTAAGATATTTATTGATAAAATATTTATTAACATTTTTTGCGTACCGGTTGACTATATTTCGAAATAATCAAACATTAAAAGACAGAAATATCGATTGTTAATACAAAATCTCCGGTTGTATGATACATACACTATAGAATGACAACTCCTTGTATTAATATAATATGAAATTTAATTGAATAATAATTAAAAATAATAATAATCATCATCATCATCAGCCACAAAACGTCCACTGCTGAACATAGGCCTCTCCCAAAGATTTCCAGGCCGACCTGTTGGAAGCGGCCTCCATCCAGCGACAGAAAGGTTTTGGAATGGAGGCCACGTACTGGCAAGCGCAGCGTTGGACGTCCACCTACGAGGTGGACAGACGACCTGATAAAAATAATAATATTAAATAAAAATTAGTGATTGCGATATTAAATCATTTAGATTTTTCATCACAAAAGCAACAGCTTATTGGGTGATATATAATGGGAGCTTATAAGATTGACAATGATGGAAATAATTGTTTACTTTTAAACTCCTCATTATGTTTAATATTTTTACTGCTTTAAAGGCGACAAAATTACCAATAAATGAAAAATAAAAACCCAATACCTATCGAATCAAGGCAAAGTTATCTACCAACAATTATGTATCAGCGTAAATAGGTCTTAAGTGCTTTGAATGACAAGTTGGTACTTCTTTATGGTCTTTAATAGATAAATGACTGCGTCTTATTTTTACCTGGAATTATATTTTAGCACCACCCTGACTGAGACATAGAAGGTCACAATGCCATAGAGTATATCCAATAAATCAAATTCAATATTATAAAAAGCAACATTACATTAATAGAATTCAAATCAAAACTGCGACCTTTATAAGGAACAACGTAATAATTGTTTAATAGATGATATTCGCGTGTCAACGGCGGCGGCGTACCGCACATTACATAAATGTGCAATCATATACCACCTCGTTGTTAATGTATCGTGAATCGGTTACGCAACTGTATCGCAGTTATATCAGCTTCAGGTAATGACTGTAATACGGTCGGTACAAGGGCGATCATGAGTCGTAGTCGTTCTACCCACTACCGACCACCGAGCGTTAAGATTTTACGATAACTAGCCCACTGAGTGCCTATCGACTTTCCATTTAATAACTTTCGTAACCAATAAATGGTGTAATCGCGCAAATCGCCTTTTGGCTTCGCGTTTGAATCGAATTTAGTTAATGTCTAGATGTAAATATTTTTGTTCGACAGAGAAAGTGTGCCATTTTTTGTTCATTATCGATAATCATGCCAAGTTTATAATGAAATGCTTTTTTGTTAGGCCATTTGTTCATCTATTTTTGGTTTGACATTATTTAGTATACGTTGCAATGTTTAAAGATAATAGTCATAATAATAATATTAATATGGTTAAGGAGAGAATAAATTCTTATTTTGTTGGCATATATCGAAGAAACGTAACAGTTTTACTATGCACTGAACCAAAAAAAAAACAATAGAATTAACGAATTCTTTACATTTACTATACATATTTCATTGTTATATTCAAAGTTACGCTAGAGTCAACAGCAGAGCATTCAAAACGTTCCACAAACGAAATGAAAGTACAAAAATATCCATTACACATGTGTATGATGTGTACGGAAATTGCGAGAAACTCAACGTTTCAAATATTTTCTTGTGTGTAAATATTTGAAAAATAATAACGTCTGCTCCTATATTTTGCGAACAGGGGGCGACATCTGCGTCATCATGCAGTTTCAGTTCATGTGAAGCTGTTTATGCAATTTGTGATTCGTTTTATCTAGACCAGTGTTTGTTGTGTCAAGCACCGGTGCTTTATGTCGCTGTTTGTGTACGAATTTACCTGCTTTTTGCTCGAGTTTGTCTTATTCCAGTCCTATTGACTATAGTCGGTAGAAATATCCTATTGTCCCTAATAGTAATAATAGCATATTACTATTTTAGTAACTTATATAAGAACAGTATGAATTAATGAATAGTAAAAAAAAGTAAAGCTATATTTAAAAAGAAGATACATAGAAAGCGAAACCTGATAAATAGAGACGTCGCATTTCCTCAATAACTGTGACAGAATTGTGGCGCTTTGATTTACTATCTAATAAAAATATCATCGCACATGCTTAATAATTTTATTCATATAAACACGCCTATTCTACCTATTAGCCTTAATACATACTTATTCGAATACACGTATTTCTCACACACCTAGTCACTTGCGAAGAGAAACTATTAACACAAAGTAATTGTACGCAGATTAACCCCCGTATTCATAAATGTTACTATGAGGCCTCATAGTGAACAGGAACGCATAGTGACGATTGACGATTTTTCTAAACGTCATTGGTTAATTTTTGAGGCTAAATCAACACCAATCATGTACACAGAATTCGACGCTTGGCAAAGAGCTTACTTAAGTGTTGTTTGTGAATACGGGCATAACTCTACAATCAAATATTAGTCATACAAATGTATTAAAAGGATCAGAACTTTATAAACAATTTAATCGATGCATACATGGGTGTATAGTCATTTATATAGATAGGTATCACAATAATTGTTAACTTTATGGTTGGACCTACATCACTGAATATACTTTGATATATATTTCTAAGTATAGCTGTTGTAGCTAAGACTCGTTTCTGCATATTCACCTCAAAATAAAATAATAAATGACATCACGCTTGATGTTTTTCTATTTCACAAAAGATAAAAGAATATAATTATAAATGCCGAAGCTATGTATGCGTAACGTGCGATTATAAAACCGGTATAAATAGAGGTTTGTAGAATGTGATCATTCTTCGTAGCAAAACAATTCAAGAACAAGTACAGTGTAGAATGAGAGAACTGAACATTTACTTGTACCGAAATTAGTTATGCAAATATGTAGTAAGGAAAACCTTTGTTGGTTGTGAACATATTTATGTTAGAAAATATTGTTGTTTGAAAGCGGATGAAACGATATGAGTATAGAAACTGGCAAGTAAGTTTACAATATGCATCAATTATCAAGTTGTAAGTATTGAAATTGTTTTTTTTGCAGAAGAGAAAGAGATAATTAAGCGACTAGGAAAGGGAAGGGGTTTAGGCTTTCGGATATCTCACTTACCGTACGAAATGCATCGGCGAGCTACTTCACGTCGACTTTCTGTGAGATATGTGGTAACAATCCGGTGGCACCGGCCTATTCATGCTGTAGACAAAACTGTCTACAGCGTGTTGTATCACTTATAACCAATATGGATGATATTAAATAAAGATTGTTTTCTTTATACTGTTAATGACATGAGTCATATAATGCCCAATAATTTCAATAGTTTCAATGTTCTTCGAACCGGAATAGTGTTACACACAGCTGCGTGGTAGCAAAAATATACAGGTGGCACAAGCCCAGACCTCTACCATACTAGAGACCTACCATAATGTCACCTAGAAGCTAATATAACATGCCTAATATAATATATTGAATAAACTTGTTATAATAATATTGTAGTCTGCACGTAAATAGCTGCGACATGTCAGTTTTATTTGATTTAACATGATAATCAGATTATATTAAATCAACAAATATTGTGAAACTAGTAAGATACTTGTGAGTCAAATACGTTAATCCGTAACCAATTTCTAAAAATTAGATTTATATGAATGCGCCAGTATAATAAGCGGGTTTTATTATACTTTAAATAATTATGTAACAGAACATTAAATACCAAAACAATTCAGACAACATGCTTAGTTATAAAACAGTCTGTACGATCAAATAAAATATTTTTTCATAGAAAGTAGATGTGAAAGCTACAAAGTACACCTTACGTAAGATATTTAACGATGCCACCGTGTCGCCACAAAGAATTTCTTCTTGCTTACACAATTTAATAAGTTTTTCTGTATATACCTATTTATCGTCTTCTTCGTCTGGGAGCTGATTAGCTAGCTGGCTTTAAGCCCTTCATTACGATATCAAGAGAGCTAATCGCATCTTGAAGGTTTATGATTTAATAATCTGTACAAATTAAAGTGCAAGATAACTGCAACTGTCACAACATGCGACTTAAACAGGTTCCTCGGCAAAATGCAATTATATCTGTGCCCACTTATTTACTCTTCAAGAATGTGTTCGGTGTCTATATGTGTATGCCATGGTGTCATAAACAGAGTACATATGTGCAGTTTCGTAGCAGAATACATATAGTCTGTCGCGGACAATATTGTGTTCAATCAATAACTGCATTTGTACTCATTATTTACGCCATCTGACCGTTACTGGCCGTGGTCGAGTGGACATGGCACCGGGGGGCGATAAATGCGCCGCTGCAAGGACGACCCCGGTTATAAATTGTGATCATGTATTTTATAATGGACATCTTTTATCTTGGATGAATCTCTGACTGTAATTATTATTGTAATTATTGTCTTCATATCGTTAGAACGTACAAAGGTTACCAAATTCCCACACGTCTTTGTTTTAATATTGTAGTTATTACATAAGATTTAATATTCAGTTTTATTAAAAATTAGCTGTGCCGCGCGGTTTTATCCGATTGCAGACTGCTTCGCTCCCGTGGGTCATATATAGTATGATGTTATATATCTATAATACAACATCTCGTCGTAACAAATATTAATTGTGACTATGACCTCAATCGTTCTAGGCGTCCAAAAGTTCCCATTTGGTTACATAGTGACGAAAATTTTATTTGTATGAATTATCATTGTTCCGAATTTATTTATATAACGAACCAACCAAAAAAAGAATTACATATATCCATCGTCCAAATCATCAATTCATACAAAGTCCCATAGAAAAAGGATTTTCAGTGTTTCACAAATTTAAAAATATTCAGGGACCTCTTCCATTTTTTCCATAAAACCTTTATCCGGATTATTACAAATAATAAAAAAAGACAAATCGGGTCCAGCCGTTCTCAAATAATGCCTTTACCAATGAATTATAAAGTACCTATCAATATATTTCTGCACTACCTTCGTACCTGAGTACAGTTTAAGTAGCTAAAGATTAAAAACGTGGCTAATGATTTACATTAAGCAATGTTACATACCTTAACGCTGCACTGGCTGGTCTAATGTAGGGCGTCGGTTGCGAATTTCCGAATAGGTGTGGTGAGTATCCTGCCGCGACTTCCCTGTTTAACCGCTTTTTATTGCCTAGACAGGTAGACGAGCAAGCGGCCCGTCTGACGGTAAACTTGTCCAACCAATTGATATCTTATTCGCAACTTCCAACTTCCATCCATTCGCAAAATTAATTATTTTAAAGCTGTAAAGAAACCAATATGCTCTTCAAAATGTGCTTGTCAAATAATAATTTTTCATAATGAATAACTCACTATAGACTAGAAATGATGATGATGCACGAGTAAAATTTTAATTGATTCATAATATTAAACTGAATTGAGACAATAATTTTCAAGCATAATGTATATCACATATAATACTACTATCCACTTGGAAATATAAGGAAAAGCTTACGAGGAAAATAAGAAAACATTTACTTAATGTCACTCAAGTCGGAACACGTGTTTTGGTATTTATAGATAGTATTTAACAAGAAAAAACATACGTGATGATAACATCCGTGAAGATAAGCAATATAATTTATTATTTGTGTACATTAACTTACCATCCTCGTTCTTTACGATGGATAATTTGACGATAACAGTAACGCTGACTTTAACATTGACTGCGGAATGTGTTGCACCATCGTATTACTACTATTTATTTATTTTTATTATTGATTCCTGGATTAATTCTAGAAGCAGGGACATGATATTATTTTGGAGCACAGACGCTTTAGGACAGTATTTCCCAACGTGGGGCCCACGCCCCACAGAGGGGAAATTTAAAAATGGACTCGACAAGACTTTAATCCTTCCGCTTTGGGTTTAAAAACAATGCTACATATTGTAGACTAATTTAACAAATAAAATAAGGTGGGGCATGGTTAAAAAAAAGGTTGGGAAACACGGCTTAAGGAGATATATCCGTTTGAGGTTACAATTGAACCATCTGACATCTATTTAACTTAAACAATAGCTTTAACTAGCGAGTCGTGGGCGCTTACGATTAACAACTAAAGTTGTGACGTCATCTAACATTTGTCAAATGGTGCAACTCATGGTTTGCTTAACCGGTACTTTAACATGTTTATCATTGCTAAAGTAAGTTGGTGCAACCCAGCATTAGTTGTGAACATCCCTCCATACGTTTTGAGTTGTCTGTTTGTCTATACATAATCCTACATAGGTTCATCAACTGTTTCATAATGATCGCCTCATAGGTCTAGTGGTAGCGTGCTAAGGCTGAGAACCGTGACGTCCTGAGGTCAATTCACGGGTCGGGTAATCACAATTTGTGTTTGAGTTTTCTTTTCGAAAAATCATACATTATGTTCCCTGGTGGAATTTGTATCCGGTATGGCGATAGGACCGCCCCCTATTGCATCATAGAACGGTAATAAGCTTGGCGAAACGTGGATGCAGCACAATTTGCATCTCTGCCTACCCGTTCGGGATAAAGGCGTGAGCTTCTACTATGTAAGTTTCATAATGACATTAATCAGAAATACAGAAATTAGATTAAAGACATAAAAACAGTAACCTAAATTTGCTTCCGGCCGCGCTTTAGCTCTTTATGTCAAAACAGAAGTAATATGAATAAATAATTTTCCGAAAAATTTGGATACATCCATATAAAAGGATCCCAGTTCTGTTACACTCAGGCATGGTTTAGACAAAGAATGACAGATCACTTTTACTGTATAAATCAATCCCTATTGATGCGCTACAATAACGTGTCAGAACCAATTCTTGGACATTTGGTATTTGTTTTTGAATTTCGTTCATTCTCTGAAATGAAATTAACATTGAGCTATCAAATTGACGAGCCTATCGACGATCTACAAAGTAGATTTTGGTCTAAAGAATGTCACTCGTAATGTTTACACTTTTGCAAGAAACTACTAAACTTTATTTCGCCTCCTACAACTAGTTATTCCACTTAAAAATTTATGATTCTAAAATTAATTTGCGTTATATTTGTAGCAGTACAATCTAGTCAAATAAATATTCGATAGAGGAAAGATTATAAATAATAATAAGATAATATAATTATAATAATAAGATTATAAATCGCCAATATGTGAATTTTACAGAAGAGATGTTTGTGAGTTTGGATGTTACACAGGTACATAATGACTTAGATTAGAACTTAGGCTACACGTTATCTCGGAAAACGATATATTTACATTCGCGGAGCTGCGAGCAAAAGCTACTATAAGTATAAATCTTTATGCAATATATTCATATTGTATAATTTACCACAGAGCTATTTTTATCATGTTATTTTCTATTTTATTTTATCATTATATTACTCTGTGTGATGTGTAACATAAGCCGAAATAAACTTATATCTAGCTATCTATATTATATCATTCCAGAGCGACAAACATAACGAATAATAATTATAATGAATTATATGAAACTAGAACTAATAGCATTGAGTTCACTGTCTACATACTCAACGGTACTTACTCTATCTAACCGTTCAGTTGTACACTTGTCTGCCTACTTTTCATATTAACAAATTAGTATTCAATGTCATTTTATCCAGTCGTATGATACCGTAATGATCTATACAACTGGAATGACTGGCTTTTATTACACGACAACCTTTGTGTTGTTGAACTAAAGAAAGAAATTAATGCTAACGTGAAATGACTTGTACTTACCGTTTTAGTTTATGAGGGGTGTTCAGTTGCCCATATACAGTATTAATATACCCATCTAAAAAGACGTTGGACAATGGTTTTCGGCAGGTAAAGCAATTCACGCTTGGAAACATTTTTAACAAGGTAACAATACTACTTCAAAAATACTCAGTTCATAGATGTGGTGTTACAACATCTGACTTACATAATCTAGTAGTACTTACTTTCGACACGGCTATTTACGCATTTTGCTACTGTAAATTTAACTTGCACATGTATTATTTTAATGGCCATTATTATTGAAATGTTTTATAAAAAATATTATGGTATTAGAATCTTTCATATCGATAATGCATAATCTCTATTGAAGTACTTGAATCGCACCGTGACAAAATCGTTTATCATCCATCGTTTCTAAGTAAAATAGATCACGACGAAAGATGGATTATCTCCTCTGACGATGTATATGACGATATTATACAGAGTAAACACTTTTATCCCACTTATAATAACATTATTGTCGAATACATCTTTTCTATAATGTTGGAAAACTTTCGCCGCAGTCCACGATTGTGATCGCATTTAAAATAAATTTCCAAAGCTTAATTTCTGAGGACAGTAATAAACATTAGACAATTAAATGTTATAAACATATCTACAAAGAAAAGAACATATGAAAATATTTACAATAGATTTGATGATGTTAAAGTGCTAATTTGTGTCAAACCACCAATGCTCAAGCCCAACAAATCTATAATTGTTCGATTGGATCCGAGTTCTATTTAAGACTCGCTAAATACATACAAATACTGTTAACACATAAACAATTACTTGTAACATTCGGAATGTTATACCTGCAAGTCTGCTTGAGATAGGGCATACAATAGAAACGAACACATTGTAACGCTACAATTGCAGTCATAGAAACATCTGGAAGATATTTATCAAACAATATGTTCTACTTCTAAACTAGCTTGCCGATATAATAATAGCTAACATTTACCTTATCATGGAAAAGTCGATCAGCGTGTATTATATCGAAGACTTAATACTCTATTTGTGATACATACTATGCACTTGTACTAGGCATGTCTTCATATTCTAAGTATTTTTTACAATCTAAACGTTAAACGTTAAAATTTATAGTTAAAGTTATTAAATCGTTCCTTCAATCATCGCTGCCGATACTGCTAATTATGCTAGTTAACTAGAATTAAGTTTCTAAGCCCTTCTAAGAATATTATAACTCCGCCGAAATAAGTTCAATTCTTTCCCAAATGTATATTTTTTAAAGTTATAAGTATATTACGTTTATTCCCTTATAATCTCATTTTCTTGCTCTAAGTCTTAGCATAGAAAATTAAAGATTATCTCTTATTTGAGGTGTTGAAAAATTCCACCAGTCTAATTCCATTGTGATCCCAGTTATGGTTTATTTAAACGACGCATTATAACGAAAACCAAGCCACAAACGAAACTCTTGACTATTCCTGTTATTTTGCTTAGTGATATTCAATACATTGCTTTTATACTACTATTAAAACACTAGCAACAACTGCAGTTACAAAAGTGGTAAAACTGATAACTTTGAAACTATTGAAGAACGTATGTACGTTCTTGTTTCGTACAAATGAAAGGAATTTAAAAGCATGTATCAATTCAGTTCCGCTACTTACAAATATTCAATTCCATATCGAATGGCTAGTGGCCAATTTAGTGTCAACGTTTTCAATCCGCCCGAAGGCCCGACTGCTGTCCATTGATGACAGCCGGGACAGACTTTTTACGTGCTCTCTGAAACACGGAACGCTCAATTGAAAAAAAACACTAACCGGTCACCCATCCATAGATATACTGCGCCAAGGGTGCACCAAAATGCTAATCGTTTACCGATTAATGCGCGCAACTGGCTTTAAGCGCCTTAACCCATCACTTATGCTCTTAACTTATGAACTTAGTTTGAAACTGAAAATGGTGCGTCCACACTTCCATGACATTCGGCCGCATAGAGAGGCATGGTTGTCACACGCATATATTATGCTAATGTGGACGGGTATCGTAACATACAATGTGTCATTTTGCAGTGACTTAAAACAAATAATGAGTAAACCTTAAATGACATGTCACGGTAAAACATTACAGGGTTTCAGAGTGGATCTTTCCGTGAAATTAGGACGCAAAACCGCCCAAATTAAAGAAGAACAAAAGGTATAAGAGTTTATCTCATGTCTTATACTCTGTTTATCTCAGTCACGCCGCTCGAAATGTCACAAGTCGAGACGCACTATATGAATTTTATTTTAACAATACAACTAAAATTCTCATGACGTAATTTAGAAGATGTTTTATCGTGATATTAAGTCCTGGGTTCTTTATCCAACCAAACGCATGATCATTGTGAACTAAAAGGACCTCGACACCCTCTATGATTGTGATTTAAGTTCAATTAAATATCACATCACATAGTATGTTAAATTAAATATTTAAGCATCTTTCTAAGAAGAATTCTGTTTCAGGTTCCCCGTGGAAGGTAGAGGTGATGGCAGGGCCGGCGGGCGGCGGCGGAGGGGAGCCGACCAGACTTATCCCCGCGCGAGTGCCGGCCGTCTTCGAGATCTCCACATCACCGGGCTCAGCCTCATTTACCAAAAATGATGTAAGTATCAATAATTGAGTACCTTTTCCATTTAATGGTTCCTTTATAATATGCCCACAATAGATCCGTAAATACCATCTATATGCCGCAAATATTAAGAATTCATTTTACTCATCGTTCTCTAAAGCAGGGTGTAGTGCGTGTATCCGACCTTCCCCATAAACACCATTGTCGGAACTGTTCTCACATATGTATACTCTTACATTGCTACAGAAAGAGACTATGTACCTATTATATTGAGACTTTAAGATACCGGAGAAAGACTGACTCAGTTCTGAGCAGCTGCCGATGCATTTGTAAGGTTGTTGCAACACATCTTCATATAAGACATATACTACGTTACTGTTTACCTTCATTCTATTTAGAATATAAGCATTGACAAGTACGTTTTATACAACAATAACTGAGCCATATTACACATGGATTAATTTAATTTTTTTCTATCTTGGCACGGCAAATCTTGCATTAATTTAAATTACATCGACTTTATATCGACGTTAATTTATCTTACTCCTTTTCCAATATATTTAAATACAACAATATTTACTTCTGCTTTTAATGAACATTTACCGTTAAATCTACATTCTCTATTTTTATTGATACTATTTATTTTCTTGATCCTAATTCTTCCGAACATAGCATGTGTTAGAGTAATCGGATTATAATTGTAGAGACATCGATGGAATTATATTTCGAAATAAGTAAAGCGTTAAATATGGGTATATTATGCATTTATATTCTATGATATTTTTGAAGCGGATTAAGAATAAAGTTTAAATTCTGAATATGTTAAATGCTTTATAATTTTATTTACCACTGGTGTTTTATAGAGTCTACTTTAGTATTTTATATTAGTACTAGCTGTCCCTCACGTCTTCACCGCAGTCATGTTATCAATAAATTCTCAAAATGTTGTAAATACGGCATCTAAATCCGTTGCATAGTTTATAAGTAGTAAGCGATAGAACAGACAGACAGATGCAGATAGCTACTAAAACTTTCACCTAGATCTTCTTTCCAACGTACATATAAATATAAATTGAATCTTATGGAGAGACAAATTGGCATTATTATTATTATCAAAATACAAGCACTGCAAATTGTTCAAATGTAAATCGAAAAATGTTCGCGCGCGAAATATCAATGCACTAATCAGTGACGTTTTATTGGGTATCAGTGTTTTACACCTATATTATGTTTTCATTCAATTCTCTTCATGCGAGCAGCGGACGGTAAGTGGGGCCCCAGACGGCCAGATAATTAAATTTACAGATCGTATCTTCATTTATTTTAGTTCGTCGGATATTTTATTAGTTACAAGTATCGTACGCTGTAGACAGTTTTGTCTATAACATGAATGTGGTGACTAGGCGTTTTGTTACCAATATCTCACAGAAAACCAACGTGAAGTACATATATTAGGCCGATCATGACGTACGCATCGCCTGCGTTCGCTCACGTACCTGAATGTCGTTATAGACACTTGCAAGCCCTGCAGAATCGCTTTCTGCGTAAGATTACTGGGGTCCCGTGGTATGTGAGAAATCTCAACATTCACGTGGAAACGGGTTTGCCGACCATCCGGCAGTTCATGAAAATGAACAGCAAGCGCTATTTCGATCGCGCCGCACATCATCCGAACCCGCTCATCCGTAGAGCGTCAATATATACTCCCTTTGACCGTGCAAAGGAGAGAAGACCGCGAAACGTCCTCACTGACCCAGACGATGAGACCACTCTGGCCATCCGAAGGAGAGAGAATTCAACAAAGCACACTCTACACAACCGACTTATCGTCCTCGCCGCCGAGGACCGCGCCGCGTTCCCCGCAACCCCCCTGACCCTAGTACCGGCCCGCGAGCCGATGATTAGTAGTTTTAATACTCCCCTAAACCGATAATCGCAGATGTCTCTGCCCTCCCCCATTGGCCGTCCTGAGCCGAGGTTCGTACCCCAAAGAGGGTGCCCTCAGGCGTGACAGAAAAACCCGATATCACTTTTATCCGACTCGGGGATCGAACCCGAAATCTAAGATTAGTAGTCGTACCGGGTACACAATATAATTCAGCCACAGCCGCAGTTAATTCTATTCTGGTGTTGATACTATTTATGGACAGACGTGGGTGGTGCTTGCCATTAGAAGAGAAACCTACTCGTGTCGAAATTCAATAGGATAAAAAACGATCACCAAAAAAGCTGCCAAGGAGCGCGTTATTGTCGGACAAGTGACAGAATAGGCTCAAATATCATAAATATGTATAGAGAACATGCTACGATGACTCGCAATTTAAATGGAATTGGGATAAAGTGACGCGAAATATTAACTGGGTTAGAAATTAAGTTAATTCTAATATTTTAAATTAAATAAAGTTGAATTAATTTATTAAGTACAATCAAATTCGAAGCTTGCGTTTACTATAATTAACACAAAATATTTAAAAAACAAAATTTATCAAATGTAGTGCTGTCGAGTCAAATCGAGGACACTTAACATATAACAGTAATTTAAGATAACTATATTATATTCGTTAAATAGGATATAATATTATACTATGTTTTTGGAATTCAAAGATCATAAATATTGCTAGATTATTAAAAGAACCGTTCTGAGAATATCATTATTATCTCTGCAACACTAAACAAAAATTACTCAAAAAAAAGTAAAATCAGATTGTGAATGATGATGACAAAAAATACAATTGAATTCTTTAGTGACATGTAGTAGTGTTGATATATAAAAAATACAGTAGTTTTTTAAAACAAATTTCACGCCTGTATCCACGATCTGCCTTTATGTTTGTCCCCTAATGTTATCACATTAGGGGCGAGTACAATACATACCGAGAAAACTTTACAGGGTGATGAGTTTGTCGCCATGTTAGTTAGAAATTTCAATTCCGTGCCATTGTAGACAAAACTATATATAGCGTGACTCTAATAACATTTACCTTGCTTAATATGTAGCTAATGAGTATTCGGTTTTCCCAGGTTGGAGTGACAGTGACCGCTCCATCTCGTCGACCAGTGAACGTTCGAGTTTTGGACGTAGCAGAGAGACCGGGACTTTACCGCATCGAGTTCACACCGGAGGAAGTTGGCACACATCTTATAGATGTAAGAGTCATATTGCCTTATGATACGAATACTATCATAGATATATTGCAGTTCATCTTTGCACGTCTTGGTATATGTATTTTTGAATTGCGTGACAAGACTCGTCAGCTGCTCAGTTATTTAGTCCATCAAACACATAGCAAGACGCGCAGAGACCCACTGAAATATCTATCCTTTAAGTCAAAGGACGCATCTTTGATTGCACTACACGTATTTATTTACCATTTAATATTTTATATAATTGATTAAAACATAAATATATATTACAACACCGGATCTCTTAGAATACCAATTACTATAGAAACACGATGGAAAGGCGGACCTAGGATCCATCATTAGCCGGAATAACGCGATGCAGAAAAAAGAAAAAAGGAGATATATTACAACAAGAAAATAAGTGATAGAACCAGATTGTAGACATTTTTGTCTACAGCATAAATGTGCTTGACAAACTGGTCAAGGGAAGCGTTTCCCTTATATCATCCATTTTGTTAGAAGATACATTCGTTTGCTAAAATAAAGTATGAATACAGTAGCGGCTGTAACATCTTTCTGGGTTGAGATAAATCACAACCTCCGATAGTAAATATTGTACAGTATTACAAGATATATCCAGCTACCGGGATCGTAAATATCAAGAACTTTGACCTTAACCTGTAAAGGTCTCCGATATTTATGTATCTGCCACCCTCCCGAACTTTATGCGTTGAAGACATATAAATAGGTACATGCACTCTCCATATGAGAACTCGTTGGTGTAAGTGTTTGTTACTCACATTTTGACGGACCACCTATGGATTGAAGGCGATATTTTCCAATGATATTATATCTATATCAAACTAGCTCTGCTCGTGGCTGTGCCCGCATCAATATATTTTTAGAAGATAACAAGTAACCTATGTCTCAATCGAGGTTCGCAATTGCATCTCAAACCGTTCTGCTGTTAAAGCGTAATTATTGAAGTGACAAACATCCAAATTCACAAACTCGTAAACAGCCAACAACACAAAAATCCAACTTTCACATTTACCTTATTAGTAGGATGTTATTGCCGAAAACAAAAGTCTTCGGCAGTCTTTTAGTCCAACTATTTAGACTAAACTGCTACAAAATGATAGTGAAAATGTTTTATAGGTACCTACCTATTCTTTTCTCTTTTCCTGAATGACCAAGTATGTATAATACTGTACTTTACCATGTAAAAGTTTGAATATTTGTGAATTTGGATGTTTATTAATCAATCACGCCATTAAATTTGGGACACAGGATTTTGACCACAATTAGGACATACCTATTATACTTTTTATTCCGGTGACCGTGAGTTATATCTATTTATCGTGTGGTGGACTTGGCTTAACGGCTGCTTTCAGTTGATAACAGCCGAAACCAACTTTGAAGCACGGAGACGCTCACTGAAATATCATTAAGCGGTCACCCATCCATAGACTGACCCCGCCAAGGGTTGTTTTACTCGCTAATCGTTTACTAATTAGTGTGTGCAACTGCGTATGAACGTCACCCGTGGGTTGTAATACATAGATGCCGCGAAGCCGCGGGTTCGATCCCGGCACCAAGACTAATGTTTGTGTGATCTACATATATTTATTCGGGTCTACGTGTTGTGAGAACAAAAATCTCTCATAGTTCACTACGACACAATACTCGCATTTTACTATGGGGTCAGAAGTATTTGTGTGACTGTTGGGTGTATTTTTTAATTTACTTTTAATTAACACGGATGAAGCCTCAAAGAAAACTGATCAATTTTTGTTAATAACATACCGTTTGCATTCAAATTAATATTGTTCACAGGTTTCCATAGCCGACGATAAGCTTGCTGGAGGTCCCCTGGTTGCCAAAGTGTATGATGCCAGTCTGATTAAAGTGACGGACTTAGGCAACGCTGTCGTCGGACAGCAATGTCAGTTTAGAGGTATGAATGGGCTTTGTTTCTTAACATGTACATAATTAATTTAATATTCGTAGCAATTTCTTTGCATTTGGAATTACCAATTTCATTGTTATTTTTAGTAAAACCTTGTATTCTTTTGAATCGTCTAGTACTACAATACTACAGTCTACACTTTGATTATTTCCAGAAAATTAAATATGGTTTAATCTTGTATGCTTATTAAGACGTACACTTTGTTAATTATTCAAATTTAATTTACACCTTCGACCAACTCGAATATAAAATACATGATAAAAAAATAATCTAATATCTATCTCACCAATGAAACTGAAAGCTTGTTCTGTACATATTTAATTAAAGCTAGGTTCGGTTAGAACAAGTAGACGTATTCTTTAGCTCTAATAACAGGCCTTAAAAACACAGCTTATGAAAAACACGTAAATTATACAATTTATTAGGATTTATTCGTATTATCGCGTACCCTATCGTATTACACTAAGTTGCCATTATTAATTTCAGTGGACGCGAGCGCGGCTGGCGAGGGCCAGTTGGAAATTTCAATAAATGAGGGAGAGGTCCCTAATCACGTACAGGTAAGCCTCAAATATTATCCTGAACTTTATGAGTTTAATAACCCTTGTTAGGTATTTCAAACGGAGTAAATTGGTTTTAAAATACTTTTAATCCACTTTACTCTGCCGGCCTCTTAATATATTTTCGAAAAATTAAAAGTACGCTAGTTTTGGCTCTTGCGATACGATTTAGAATCCTGGATAGAAGAAACTTTATGGGGCTAATCCTACTACTATTATAAATGTGAAAGTTTGGATTAATTTTTTTTGTTTGCTAATCAATGATGGCTTTGCCTATCTGAACGAACTTGGATTAAATTTGGCACACAGCTAGACAAGCACAACAATCTGGACTGCACAAGCTCATGACCTTGAAGAGAACATATGCTACTATTTATCCCGAAAAAATACACTCAGTGCGGGCGAAGCCGCGAGTAAAAGCTCGTATCTAGTAGATTCTTTTACGGGGTAGTTTGAGCAATCGCATCCTGTTGTAAAGTGGCGTATGTCAAAAACTATATCTACTAAATAGCTAACACTGACCCAGATATGTTCCTAACAACCTACTACTACCTAAACTACAATCGCTATACTGACGCACCTACATACAACATCTTCATCAGCAGTGCGGGGTGACGAGTACAGTCAAATGCTATGAAATACTTAGACTTGTTATTCAAAGTTTTGATTAATGTTGCTTCTATTTTTTTATCAGCTTGAATAAAGGGAAGAGCAGATGGCTCACCTGATGGTAAGTGCCTGCTTGGTGGTAAACAGAATCAACACTACACAAAACTTTAAATTACAAAGCATCACATGGCACTGGACTGCGCTCGGCACCCGAGACATAAGATTCCAGTAATATCACTGGCTTCAATGTCTTTAAAACCGAAACACAACACTACCTACACGCTGCTGCTTGTCGGCAGAAATAGCCAAACGGTGGTGCCATCACATTCAATCTATAAAATGTAGGAATTCGTTTATAAAAAAATCTTATGTAGCGAGGAGTGAAACCGACTACCGAGACAGAGTTTGCGGGTTCGGACGCAGCCCACTTTTTTACTTTTCCAAGTTATGTGTGTATTCACTGTTAATTATTAAAAATCTGGAAATTCTCCATCAAAATTTCGAAGGTGTATAAAATCTGCTCTAACCTGTATTAGGCCAGAATGGGGGTCACGGCCTAACCCCTCTCATTTGTTGAAGAGGCCCGCGCCCAGGATTGGGGCAGTATAATACATTACCGATATTATTACTTAGTTACCGATATCATAAGTGGCCGTTATGAATACTTAATGAGTCATATAATACCCCGAATATTAAATATATCAAAGGCGGACAATAGAAGGCATGAAAAGGTACGCAGATACTTTATAATGCCCCTCCGCAAAAATGATAGTGTATTAATCTTTTCACATAATATTATGATAAATTGGTTTATCAGAATCTATAAAGAGATAAATTACAGCAATAGAAGACTATGACTATATTCCTGATAACAATCTGTATTTTTTTTATCCTGCCTCGGCAAAGTGCTTACACTGGACTTGGCCTTAAGTACAGTGCAGTCTAAATATAATGTCGACCGAAGAAACATTGCGTCGCTCGACGATCAGCTGAATTATGCCGGCCAAGATAATGGATATAGATACACTGGTTGATCCCGGAACGAGATTCGCCTAAACGAGCCAGTATTGCTATAGTGGCTCGTTTAACCACCGTACCGTACATATGGTAAAAACCAGCAGGTTGGTCACTATCCAGTCCGGTACAAAAATGATCACATATCCTTGCACCAGCGAGCCCCATGCCATGCAATTATATCTCATTACCAATTGATTCATCAACGTCCAGATGCACGTTCACGTTTTATAAGTAGGTAATATATAAAAATGGTCATTATTGGGTTTAAGGCGATAAACTGATCTAGGGAGCCTAAAATGTTATCAAATTAAGAAGCAGCGTACCTACTTAGGACGATGAACCACTGAGGTTCTGAGTTCAAACCCCAGGTCGAGCAATCACAATTGATGTTTGTTTTTGTATTTCTAAATAATGCGATAGGCTCGCCAACTATTACTAGTGGGAATAACTCGGTAAACGGTGGTTATACTAGTTTAATCTCTGCCTGTACCTTCGGATCACCTACCTATACCAAATTATTACTGGTATCATGAGCTTATGTATTTATGGATTGAGAGGCCGATCAAAAATATATCTAAAAGCAAAATCATAACTACCTATATTTTTTCCTCAGGTGGTAGGTGGTGGCAAATGCTTGGTATACTGGCGACCCGAGACCGCGACACCACACCGCGTCGACATAAAGTTCAACGGTGAACCAGTGCCTTCATCGCCATTCGTTTTTAACGTAGCACCGGCACAGAGAGTCACTATAGACACATCACAGATTGGTATGTCATATGCATACACATAATATTACTAGATGACCCGGTGAACTTCATATCACCTACATAATATATTTGTGTAAAATGTGGTCAAAACTTAATACAAATGTTTTATTTACATACATTAAATGCAATTAAGTGAGGTACTGCGCCATTGCACGTGAGGTAGCCCGTCGCACATTTAATTGACTTCGACGACCTAAGTCAGGTCGTCTCCCACCTCCCTCCGGTTGGACAGTCCTGTCCCCGTCCCGTCCCCGTCCTGTCCCCGTCCTGTCCGCGTCCCGTCCCCGTCCTGTCCCCGTCCCGTCCCGTCCCCGTCCCCGTCTCGTCCCCGTCCTGTCCCCGTCTTGTCCTGTCCCTGTCCTGTCCTGTCTCACTGTCCTGTCTCACTGTACTGTCTCACTTTCCTGTCTCACTGTCCTGTCCCTGTCCTGTCCCTGTCCAGTCTAGACGCTATACGACCCGTCATCACGGCAAGCTTCGCAACGACAACTCAACAACTACTAATAAATTAAAAATTAAAAAAAAAAACATTGTCCAGCGGACAAAATTGTGAATCTAAACCATTCTCAGATCCCCTTGAACACACACAAAAAATTTCATCAAAATCGGTCCAGTCGTTTAAGAGAAGTTCAGGAACATACACACTCACAGAAGAATTATATATATAAAGATGTATGTTCCTAAGTAAATTTGACAAATACAAATATTGACACTAAATGGTCTGCCTCCGGTAGGTATCAAACATTACCAATGATATTACGAGGTAGGTAAGTACTTTCACAAAACATTCAGGTAGTTATTAATTAATCCTCTCTCCTCATTAATCCTCCAGAGTTACAAAAATATGTTAAGTATGTGGTTTGAACATATCTTCCACTCATATAAAAAAATATATTAACTAAGTAGGTACTTATGTAGCTTACGTATTCTGAGTTAAATCTAGTGTACAAAGTTCAATCCAAAACGTAGTTGAGTACGTATCTATTACTATCAAGAACGAAAAAATATCGAAACAGCAGAAATCTGTGGTTCTGCTTATACCTACCATAACTTTCGGTTGAAACAAATTCCAAGTTGGTATTCAATATGTTTATTAAAAGGATATTCTATCGATATTGGTATATCAGAATCGATTTTTAAACCTCGGTATTCGGTTGTAAGTTATTGTCAATGTCAGCTGTCAAAGCAAAAACAGATGATTGTCAAACGCGAAAATGAAAATCAAGTTTTCCTTTTCATTTCTCATTAATAACTTATTAATCTAGTGAAATATCTACATATCTCGTATTTAATGTAATATAGGTACAGTGATATTTGTTAAATATCTTGCGTCTTTTACCAAATGTTCAGGTCTAAATATGTAACTCTGTCGCCTTTTAGAACTGGTGCCGGTGGGTGAATTGGCATCATGCTCTGTTCGTGTGGAAGGCTCGTCGGGCGGAGACCTAACGGTGACAGTACGCGGTCCTCGTGGCGAAGTGCCCGTACGTCTCACGGGCGATGCGATATCAGGCTTAGTAGCCTCTTTCACCCCCAAGAATGTTGGACCACACACACTCACTGCGAATTACAATAACCAGCCAGTACCAGTACGTATTAACATAATAACTACATTCAGCCATGAATGTTGAAATATCTTTTTCATAAAAATACAAAATATGTTCCTTAACACAAACCATTTAAAATCTTTTAACCATAACAATATTTACAATCTTTCAGGGAACACCATTTGTGTGCAAAGCCTATGATGGCAAGTTGGTGAGTGTGTCTGGTGGGACATCAGCCCGTGTGGGAGTGCCTGTACAGTTGGCAGTGGATGCTGCACAGGCAGGGGAAGGAAACCTTGAGATTACTGTCGCAGCCAGAGGACTAAATATACCCACACAAGTACATCCACTAGTAAGTTGTTCTTCTTGTATAGTGTAGTTTTATTAATTAAGTATACAAATTATGTTTGTAAATAAATTATTGCTTTTTCAGGGAAATGCCCGCTTCACTGTATCATTCACACCAACAGAAGCATGTGACCATGTTGTCAATGTGTCATTTAATAAGGTATAGATCTCGTATAAACTTATTTTCTAATAATACATAATTATTTTTCATTTACGTCTATATTCATTACATTCTTATTAACATTAACAATAGTTATGTGAATGGCATCAGTCTACTAACATCAGGTAAGGTCTGTTACTCTTTACTACATAGTAAAGACCTTACCTGATGTTAAAGAACATTCTTTACCTGGCAGAACATTGTTTTATTACTTTAGTGTAATGATGCCTTAAATGTCGTAAATTCAGTATGAATAAAAAATTGAAAATGTTAAAATTAAATCTTTTTTTGCATAACACATTTAATATTCCATAGATGCGTGTTCCGGGCTGTCCCCTGATCATTGCAGTGTCAGAGGGTAGCGGTGGTGGGGCGCGGGTCACCGTCCCCGGTCCGGCGCCACTGCACCAGCCTGCTGCGCTCACACTTCACCATCCGACCGCCACACTTGACCAAATTGAAGTCAATGTTGAGGGTGAGTTTATTGAACATTTGGATGACATACTTCAGAAATAAAAATATTACATTTAGTGCTTGTTTCATAATGAACAGATAGTTGTTAGTAAATAAAATGTAAGCTTCCAAAATAAAAATAAATATTCTGCTGTCAATGAAGTATGTAAGTAGCTAGTTCCTAAATTGATAGTCTAGTGCCTTATCTAGAAGTTAAAATTTAATAGCGCATTCTAAAATGGCACTGTTATATTTCATATGGTGATGTATCATTATAAGTACTTAAAGTAGCTTTAAAGTTACCATTGCATTGGCTTGATTTTTGTGTATATGGAAACTATGTGATAGATTTATTGAATTTAAAAAAATCATACCCATTTGATAAGCTCAAAATAAGAGAACTTATTTGCAAAGTTTAAATGCTTTTCTTGTATACAAATTATGTTTGTGTTGTGTTTTCATACATTGCTATAGATATTTATGTAAGTATGTATTTTATGCCTGTTAAAAATACCTATCTAAGTAATTGTTAAACACACAGTAACTTACGTAACGCTAACAATAAGTAAAGTTTGATTCTTTTTTGCAGGCCTAGCTAAATGAAAGAAAGGGTCAAAATGAATAGGATAGTCCAAACATTCCAAATACAGTGCAGTAGTAGGGACACAATAGTGGGGGACATTTAGACGAGATGATAGAAATTATTTGTGTATTAATACTTAAGAGTAATAAATACTAGATGTAGTTTCGTTATCGCTTTGCCAACTAACAAAATTCACTTAAAGACTTATTGTACTAACTTATTTAACATTATCATATTTAATCTTGTTTATCATCTATTTATGTAGCGTCTAGCGGTATTCAGATATATAGGTAGTATATAATCCGAAAATATCGAATCCAACATTTTCAGGTCGTAAAGAATAGTGAAATAACACGAGGACACGTAACATTCATTTATAAAATCAGCTCATTCGCTTCGCCCTAACTTCTAACAACGGTAGGAGTGTTGTATGATGGGGTAGGGTGAGGTTAGGGCGGGCGTGTGAGCTGAGCGTTGCGCACGCGCAGGTCCGAACGGCGCGTCAGTGCCGGCGGCGGTGTCTGTGGCGGGTCCGGCCACATTCCGCGCAGAGTTCGTGCCGCGCGCTGTCGGCGAGCACCGACTCAACGTGCTCGTCGACTCCGCGCCCATACCTGCCAGCCCTTTCCACTTGAAGGTAACGTATTATTATTGTGTTCGCTTATTTGCGATGGTAAGAATGTACCTGACTGGATAGTGACCACTGTACACATGGTAAAACCCGCCATAGTAGTGCGAAAACAGTGGTGGTTCAAGTTGCATGTTACTGTGATCCCTTATTCCCTGAATAAAACAACAACTAATGATCACATTTTAATTTATTTTGATCTTCTCAATAATCACAATGCCAGTAAGTTAATTGAGTTGCGTATTTTTTTTGACGTGTTTATTTTTACAGGTGTATGACGTGACAGCTATAAGAGTGAAAGATGTAGCCCATGGTACAGTTGGCAAACCTGTCACGTTTTTAGGTAAGTGAAACAAATTGTTAGACATACAAATTATATGCCTAATTTTATACATTGTTCAGACTGTTTTTAATTCCCAATAAATACGAATAGGTCCAGGAGCGGCTTCAGGAATTTATGGAGGGGGCCAATAGATGGAAATTAAATTAATATAACATTTCGCTCATTGCGTTTTATCAATTATTAGGAGAACGTTTCAAGTTCGGAATAGGGTAGTAGAATCGATTTTTTTTTATTATTTCAATCAATCACTTACGTTACCCAAAACCTATTGCAGAAAAAAATCATTAATCCGTCCACAAGAAATAAATTCGAAGTCATTTAAAACTGATGGTGGGTGCACTAGTCAAATAACAGACGAAGCCAACTTTGACGTCAACGTGGCAAATTACCATTACGGTGCACACGTCCGAGCGAGATAGTGAGATGTCCCCACTACGCCCCCACCTTTGTTCATACAAATGTTTAAAATCATAATTGCGGGTCCATTTTTGAACCTATTTTGATCGTGTTTTAACAGAAGGATTTCTTTTTCGTAATATACTCTGTTGCATATAAAATAAT
Organism: Amorpha juglandis; assembly: GCA_949126905.1. Classification (NCBI taxonomy): domain Eukaryota; kingdom Metazoa; phylum Arthropoda; class Insecta; order Lepidoptera; family Sphingidae; genus Amorpha; species Amorpha juglandis. The sequence goes on from OX421368.1 coordinate 8,406,021, forward strand.
GTATAATATTCAACATAGGAAACTACCTTAAAGATATAAAATATTCCGATCATTCTGATGAAATGTTCCAATAGTTATTGATGTAAATATTAAAAGATTTTCAGTAGTTACTTTGTATAAGCGGTTTATGTTATTGTATATATTGGTACTATTATCTGTAGATAATGTTATTAAATCACTGTATTTTGTTTCAGTGGAGACGATGGCGGCAGGTCCTGGTAATTTGGAAGTGACAGTGAATGGAGGTCGCGTACCGACAGCAGCAGCAGCACAGGGAGCTCATACTTACGCTATCAGTTTCACACCGCGAGACCCGCGACCGCATACAGTTGAGCTGAGATTTAATGGAGATCATGTACCTGGTAAGGCCTATGAAATTATATTGGTGGATCCGCCTTTAATTTCGTGTGTAGGAAGAGTACGTATGTACATTTATGTCATTAATTTTGCTTTTTGGAAATTAGTGCAATTTATTAAATTGAATCAGATTACCACTTTGATTTACCTGACGCAAACTTACCTACAATTTGTTACGTTTACGCGAATGGAATAGAACTAATTTAAACGGATTTTATCGCGGTTTTTTATTTTAATCCACCCCGTGACCACGGAGGCTGAAAAGTCTTTGAAACGTCGGGGCCGAAATTAAAATACCACGTAAAATCCGTTGAAATTAGTTTTATTTCAATACCTAAAATTGTGTATCTTTGTGTGTGCATGTGTTTGCGTGTACATTCGTACATGTACGTACACGCGTGTTGTGTATCTGTCTGTGATATTGTAGTGCGTGATCGAATAGACCCATTACGATGTAATTTTTTTATTTACATGCTGAATAAATCTAGAAAGATAACCTATTTATGTTTTAATTTTATTTATTCAGCTACTTATAAAATAGACCTTTATTTAAATGATATAGGGTGTTTTGACAATCATTTATTCTCAGGCAGCCCCTTCGTGTGTCACGTGTCTGCGCCGGCGCGTGTGATCGGAGCTGGTTCGGGCGAGTCCCCGGACAAGGTGTCTGTGGGTGATGCGTACACATTCAGCGTCGACTCGCCCACCTCGCCACATGTCGAAGTACTCGGACCGGCGAGGCGACCGGTGGCAGTGCAGGTAAATAGTTTTTTTTTTGTTTGATCGAATGGCGACACGAGCAAGGTGCTCGCTTGATGGTAAGCGCCACGCCTGTCCATAAACAGAAGCAACACCACACAAAAATTTAAAACAGTGACGGATTCAAGAGGGAATTATGAGTCCTCAGCTTCCTAAAGAGTTTAATAATTAGAATCATATTCCGAATCAAGCCACTGCTATCCCGTCGCAGATTCACCTTTGAAAAGATCAACAACACAGTAAGCCGAAATCTAAACTTTCTAGAAATTGCACTTAGTACCTGCGAAATATTGTATTTTACCTAGAACGCGATAAACACTTTGCAGAAGTGTATAATTAAGTTCTTAAAGCACTCGTAATCATCCGTAAAGATTAACTCAAAAGAAATATTTTCTTTTTAAAGGTTGTGATCTTTGCGTAGGATGTTTTACAAAGTATCTATAAAAAATTAATAAGAGGCTTTTATTTTCAGGTATCAGCAGAGGAAACTATCGGTGAGAACGAAGCCAGCAAAAGATATACCATCTCTTTCGTACCAGTTGATGTTGGGGATCATAGTATAGAGGTAAGTAAAAAAATACAGAAACACAATATTATACAACGTAAGCCTATTATTCGATTCAGTTTGGGTATTGCAAATAACCGTGTTAAAAATGCAGTAATTTGGAGAAAATAAAGGCATTGGCCAAAAAGCAGCCTCGGTGGCGCAGTTGTAATGCGGTACGACTGTTTTGCTGAGGTCTCGGATTCGATACCCGGGTCAGATCAAATGATATTTGGTTATTTTATCACGAAATGCTCAGTATCGGCCCGGAGTCTGAAATTGTGCCCGGTGTGGCGATCGCCCCTTATCACATCATGAGACGGAAATAATAAATAAATACACGCAACAGACACATACATGGTCCTGACCCCACAGTAAGATACGAGTCTTGTGTCGTGGGTACCAGGAACTACGAGAGACTCCGGTCTCACAACACCCAGGCCCCGAAACAAATATTGTGGATCACACAAACATTTGTCTCGGTACGGGGATCGAACCCGCGGCCTCTCGCTTCACAGCCGGCTACTCGCCCGCTGCGCCACAGAGGCTGTCGATGATTAATGATTATCATTAATCATCGACATTATTATAATATGTTTATAATATTAATGATCCTCCTTGTCCGTGAATCCCTTCATTTAAGGATGCCCTCCCTTTTCCCATGCTTGTTGGTGTGCCTTTTCCTGCCAGCCTATAGTGCGGGGGTTATTCCAAAGTTCCCTTAATTTTGAGTTAGTCTTATTAATGACAAATGTTCTGTACTTGACCTGTCAAGCGCTTTCTTAGCCTACATGATAAATAAAGATTTTGATTTTGCTTGTTGGTGTGCCTTTTCCTGCCAGCCTATAGCGCGGCGGTTATTCCAAAGTTCCCTTAATTTTAAATTAATATTTTAAATAACAAATGTTCTGTACTTGACCTGTCATAAGCGCTTTCTTAGCCTACATGATGAATAAAGATTTTGTTGATTTTGATTTTTTTGAATTTTGTTATTTTTTTATTTGATTTTATTGATTTTGTTATTTTTTTGATTTTTTTGAGTTTGATATTTTTTGATTTTGATTTTGTTATTTTTTTGAATTTGATTTTTTTTGATTTTGTTACTTTTTTGATTTTGATTTTGCTATTTTTTGATTTTGATTTTTTTGATTTTGATTTATGGAAGCCCGTGATATGTGTAGGTGCGTGCAGGAGCTATGGGTGGTCACGTGGAAGGCAGCCCGTTCCTCGTGAAGGCGTACAGCGCGGCGCGTGTAAATGTCACGGATATCTCGGCCGGCGTCGTCGGCAGGCCTGTCTCCTTCACTATCAACGCTTCACACGCAGGTATATATTTAGAAACCATTTGTGCACTACTTACGATGTGTGCATTATTGGAAATGTTTATAATGTTTTCTTACGTTTACGCGAATGTGACTCATTGAAATATCACTAATTTTATCGCGATTTTTTATTATTTTTTGTTACATTGTAACATTAACATTTTGGGACAACCTACACCTCTGTCTACCCCGTGACCACGAAGGCTGAAAAGCTTTCGAACCGTCGCGACCAAAATAAAAATAAAAAACCGCGATAAAATCCGTTTTGTTTCAATATCATAATATAATCAGGTGGATTTTGTCAACAAAAAAACATTGATTCATTGGGAAAAAAAATTGTTCTAGGTGCTGGCAACTTGGAAATCATAGTGGCCGTAAACGGTAGAAATGTACCCAACTATGTGCAAAGTGAAGGAAATGCAAGGTTTAAGGTGCGTTTTGAAGATTTTAATTGGTGTAGTGTTTTGTGTAATTCATTTATTTTAGTTATTACAAAGCAAGTTTAGTAAAACTAAATACTTATAAAACTTTGTTCACCATTCTTTGGCCTCGTAATTTATCAGAGTACTGTTTGCTTTCTTTTTCCTGCCTGATGTTATCCCAGTTTACTGCCAGGATATGTCAACGTTTACATTTCACCTTATATTGAATGGTCTCGCCAATGGTTCTTATGTCTATTTTTTAAAACATCAAGTCGTCGCTGTTTTCAACACGCTTTTATTAGCTTCATATGTATGTTTGTATGTAATGGAATCTTTGAATATGATTTTGACCTCCTTCAAAACGTCGCATTAATTCGCAATTTCACATACTCCGACGATGATGATGATGATTCAACATTTAAAAAAATCAAAATATAAAAATAAATAATAGTTAAAAAAAACACGCTGCTATAGGAAATCCAACCAAAAAAATAGAAAATAAATGTTAATAAATTTGAAAGAAAAAATGTATTTTACTGTAAAAAAAAAGCGTGGGGTGCATGGTGTCAATAGATCATTTTGTATAAGTACCCCACTTTTTTTTTTGTTTTTTACAATAAAATACATTTTTTTATACCATACAAAGCCTAATAGGTATTCGTGTACGTGGCCAGGTGAACTTCAAACCGGTGGAAGCGGCGCCGCACACCCTGTCGGTCCGTTTCAACGGTCACGCGGTGCCGGGCTCGCCGTTCACGTGCGCGGTGTCGGCGCCCGCGCCCGCGGCCGCGGCGGACGCGCGCGCAAACGGCCCCGGACTCACATCCACGCCGAGGGGCGAGCCCGCTGACATACAACTCACCGGATTTAATAGTACGTCTTCTTATTTTTTTTTTGACGTGACAACGTCTTATAATTCGATAGAGCCGGCTGCACGCACGAAAAAACATGACTCATGCGGCGTTACCTCGCTCTGAGGCGTTCCATGTAAGGCTTGAAGTGCAAGCGAGAGCGCGGAGCGAGCGACAAAGAAGCACAATCGGCCTTTGCGTTCGGCAGCGTTCGACATCCGTCTCTCTCCTACTTGAGAGAGCGATGCGTCTGCGTGGACAGCTGCTATTGCTCAACGCACATTTATACTTGTAAAAACTATTAAATTGTAAAAAAAAGTTTTCATAATTGTATTTATGCGTACAAATAAATCTAACTTGATCAATTTCATTGTGATTTCCAATTAACTCCTTCTCTATATACATACAAATCTATTAAACAAACGAAATTAAAATTTTCTTTTGCTGAAAAAATGCTACCATTCCATCAGTATTTTCTTAAGACGTTGTCACGTTCAACTATCGTCAGTAAACCGACTTTACAGACAACCAATTTTTTTTTATTTATGGCTTTCGCAGTATTATGAATTTAGCCAGTGCCAAGTATAAATTATTCTCAAGTTATTTTACAAGAACGATGAAACACGGGTGCGGTCGATTTCAAGGTCTTGTCGGAGTTTTGGTGTTTACTCCTTTCAGTACGATGCTTAATTCACTTATTTCAATGTTTCCATACACTGTTCATCACCGTTAATGTTTATTAAACAAATCCACACCACTTTTATACAACAAACACAACTCTAAACTAGTTTATGAAATAAATTAAAATAAGCGATGAACTGCACTGTCAGAATTCCCGCCAAAACTCTAATAGTACGTCGCAACAGTTTATTATATAGACGGCCTCCGTGGCGCAGCGGGCGATTAGCCGGCTGTGAAGCGAGAGGACGCGGGTTCGATCCCCGCACACAGACAAATGTTTGTGTGATCCACAAATATTTGTTCCGGGGTCTGGGTGTTGTGAGACCGAAAGTCTCTCGTAGTTCCTGATACCCACGACACAAGACTCGTATCTTACTGTGGGGTCAGGACTATGTATGTGACTGTTGGGTGTTATTTATTTATTTATTATTGATTATTTTTTAAGTGAAAACGTAACATTAATAAATTATAAGCAGTGGCTTGTAGTAGAGACAATAAAATTGACAAATGATACAAAAAGGATACACTTACTATGAACGTGACGTCACCGCTGTTACGGTGCGGTGTGCGAGAGAGGTAGCGAGACGTTCCCACTACGCGGCCACTCCATTATTTAGTTTTTAATTTCTGATTTATTTACAACTACTTTTTATGATATTTTTATAGAAAATATTTTATCTTTGCACGACAAAGTGGTTACATTGGACCCGATATTAAATAAATTGCAGTCCAAATATAATGTCGGATGTCAAGAGATATTGTGTCCCTCGACGGTTGGCAGATCGCGGAACCTGACTTGCCTGAAAGAGGCACTATGGTGATTGATTCCTCATGGTTTCGATAAATAACTAAAATAACTATATATTGTTTTCAAACCAATAATCCGTTCTTATATTTTAGAATGACTTCATACTGGTATATTTTTCTTATGCTTTATTTTAATTGTCATTACAATGCTTTTCATTTGAATAAGTAAACATTAGTCTAATTGTTCAGATGTAAAATAACATAGTTTGTTTGTGCATACTTATTATATATTTACAAACGCTGTATGTAGTAATATTCTCATTAATTGTTCTTGAACTACAATCGCAACAGCTTTAGAACAGTATATTATTCATCAATGTGCGTACAGTCCTATTTGAGTTCGACGTTTCTGGAGTGTTTGAAATGTCGTAGTGCGTATTTATTTGTATATTTAAAATGGAACATTTTGTATAGATTTTGTTTCAGGCATTTAATAAACGCATAAATAGTTATTGTAAAAATAATTTGAACGTGTTTGGAAATATAAAGCGTTTGTAGTGATTATTGTGGTCTTGTAATCTGATTATTTCAAGCGTCATATAATGTTATTACACATAAAAATTATTAATCAGTGTTTTAATTCATCAAATCAAATCAATAGAAAAGGGAAGAAACATTTATACAGGCCGGCATGACCACATGGTGACCACCGATAAACTCATTGTTTTTCGGTGGTCGCTGGTTTTTTGGACTGCACTACGCTTACCGTCAGGTGTAGTGCAGTCACATTGCCGTGCTCAGATAAAAAAAATCATAATTTAACAATAATATTTTTGACTGCCTCCGTGGCGCAGCGGGCGAATAGCCGGCTGTGAAGCGAGAGGCCGCGGGTTCGATCCCCGCACCGATACAAATGTTCGTGTGATCCACAAATATTTGTTTCGGGGTCTGGGTGTTGTGAGACCGAAAGTCTCTCGTAGTTCCTGATACCCACACGACACAAGACTCGTATCTTACTGTGGGGTCAGGACTATGTATGTGACTGTTGGGTGTTATTTATTTATTTATTATTGATTATTTTTGAAGTGACAACTTAACATTAATAAATTATAAGCAGTGGCTTGTAGTAGGGATAGTAAAATTGTCAAATGACAGAAAGGATACACTTACTATGATCGTGACGTCACCGCTGTTACGGTGCGGTGTGCGTGAGAGGTAGCGAGATATTCCCACTACGCGGCCACTCCATTATTTAGTTTTTAATTTCTGATTTATTTTTCAACTACTTTATTTATTTATTATTTATTTGACCGTACAGCAGGCGAGCCGACCGTATACGTGACGGGCCCGGGCGGTAGTAACGTGCGCGCCCGCATCACCGCAGCGGGCGAGGGACGCTACACCGCGTCGTACACGCCCGACGCAGTGGGCCGACACACCGTGCAGGTGACCAGCGCCGGCCGACCGGTGCCCGGCTCGCCCTTCACCTGCAACGTGTATGACGTGCGCAGGGTCAGGGTCACCGGCTTAGGGCCTGGAGGTCAGTACTGTCACACTAAATTCGTTTCACACTATGCAAGTGCACGCAACGGAGAAATATTTCAATGCTATAAATGTGCAAAGATGTAACTGATTTGTTGTATTTATTTTAAATAGAAAGTTTATTGGTACACTCAACCAGGTTATAAAGGAACAATAGATGGTATCAGTAATAAACTAAATATATAAATTGGAAAAAAATATATAATAATAAAATGTATCGCCTATAATTTTCTAAGACTGAGTTGCTACTAATGTAGATATTTCCCAAAAATATCAATGTTTTTGCCCGCTCACATTGATAAATAACTAAAATGAAATTATTGAATTATTATTAAATTGCCGAATGAGTTTTATTACTTTTTACACACAATTACCAAACATAACTATATCTACATAGTTTTATTTAGCACACGTTACAAAAATATCAGTGTCATAAATGTCTCAAAATCTACTAGGAAAATACACTAGTCTAATTGATTCTTGGAATGTTCGTGTGAAAAGCTTTTGCACAATTATCATTATAAACATAACTTCCAGAACTTGAAGGCACGTTAGAAGGCTTGAATTTGGACGAAGGCGTCGATGAAGAGCGTGGGGTGGAGATAGGGAAACCAGTCACGTTCAGTGTGGACGCGGCCGGAGCCGGTGAGGGAACACTCGAGCTGGTCGTCTCCACACCCACCACTACGGTTAAAGCTGAGGTAAAACTATGTATTTCTGCTTAAAGTTAGTGCAGCTCGGGAACTACGAAGACATTAAATGCGATGACGATAGAGACTCGACCTGTAAGGTCTTAGCCTATTATGGCACTTATTAAGTACTAACATAAACGCATCACGGGCGGGCATTTGGGCTACGATGTAGATGATTTATGTACGGCATGAATGGACCGGCTCGACCGGGTTGTTACCAGTGTCTCACAAAAGACCGAGGTGAAGGTATGGTGAGTGGGATATCCGTAGCCAGAAATCCCCCCTCCCCTTCTCAATCCCTTGATTATATCTGTCTTTTAATATCTGCAACACGTCCATGATCCTTCTGGTAATGTGGGCGTTCATGGGCAACTCAGTGGTCAGCTAATATCGTCAATATGTTTTGATTTGGTTCCAAGAACTTTAGTCAATACAAGAATATCATATTTTCAATGGATAGAGTTAGAGAAAGTCCTTACTTTAGTAAATAAGGTCAAATAAGTTTTGTAATCGTCAGGAAGTTGTTATGTGTCATGAACGGGTACAGGGTGCATAACTAAGTATTAAATATTTTCTTTTTGTACACTCAGGTGGTGGCCGTCGCTCGTGGGCTGTACGACGTGACGTTTGTGCCTGTGTCCCGGGAACCTCACCGGGTGTCGGTCACGTTCAACGAACAACCCGTGCCCGGCAGCCCTTTCGTTTGTCGTGTGAACGAACCTCACACGTATGTGCAAATAGGTGAGTTATGTTCCTTATTTTCATTACAATCACACGCAATAGAAAAGTTGTTTTTTTTAAGTGATAACTTCTTTAGCTTCGTTGAGCATTTTTTGGTAGGGTTAACTTTTGGTTTTGCGTCATCGACATGCTAATGGTTATTCAGACTATACATGTATACCTGACCGTGTGCTGTGCTAAGTAAATATACTTAAGTTATAAGTTTTCATTTCTATCGGCAGTCCCTATGACTGCCATTTTTTTGTTAATAAGATACGGTACCCAAAATCTATAATCGAAACAATATTACAAACCCCCATCGAAATAAATAATTTAAAAGCCATTAGAAAAATGGAAGGGGTAATTGTCAAATGCACGATACTGGCTTTAAGTTTTACGCTATACTTTTTGTTTCAGGAAGTATCGCCGCTGTTGATATAGACGAAAGCCTCACAGATGTTGACGTCCTATCTCCCACTGGCATCCGCGTCACAGAAGCTCATCTAGAAGACACAGGGCTACTGACATTTCCAGCGAACCGGGTCGGTAGATACGTAGTGCGGAGCGCGAAAGGACCTATAGCCGAGGTAGAAGCAGTCGACGCGGCCGCTGTCAAAGTGTTGTCAATTGGCGATGCTGTTGCACATCGACCCGCTATACTTACCGGTGAGTTTATTAAACTGGGTCTAAGGGATATGCTTCCGAACACAAAGACAAATGGTAGTGCTGGTGATTATAAACGCGATACCATTTAAAAAATCGCAGATTAAATCTATATTGCTGTTTTATGCAAAGTCTTGTTTGAACAGATAAATACAATTATATTTTACTCAAATAGTAGTTAAAATCAATGTAATATAGAGCTATTAACAAAATCAACTGACGGAGTCACGGGCGCAAGTGGTACCGAGCGGCGCGCGCACTTTGCATAAACAACTACAAAGTATTGCCAGGGATGCGCGCGCTCACTGACCCCGAGTTTAGTACGCTTTACATTGCGGGTTTACCAAATCTCAGAATTTCCACAGTTACAAGTAAACAGCAAAAGAATAGTGTTTGTGTTAAGGTGGTGTTTGATTAATAGTTATTTAATTACAGTAAATAAAACAAAAACCATAATCATAATAGTCACTCGATTTTCGACGTCTTCACATATTGACGTAAAAGGAAGCAATGGATAAAAGGATGGTATTTTGTGTTATTACTGCAGTAAGCACAACCAATGCCGGCGCGGGCCGTCTCTCCGGACGGGTGACATGCGGCGGCGTGGTGGTGCCACACTCGGTACGACGCCGCGGCGGTGCGCGACAAGAACTTGTCTGGCATCCAGCACGCGCCGCGCCGCATCGCATCACGCTACTGTGGAGTGGTACTCCTGTTGCCAGGGAACCGCTAGTGGTGGACGTGCAGCCGCCGCATCATGGACAGGAGGTACGTGTAGAGGCATGAAGTAGCTGGACATGTGGAATGGGTGACTGAAGCTGGTGTGACATCTCCAGCACGTGCCGCGATATACCACAACACGTTGCTGTCAAGCGGTACCGCCAGCGACCCGTTAGCGATCGTCGTGCAGCTGCCCCATCATGAACAAGAGATGCATGTAGAGACTAGAGAGGCGAGAATTAAATCATTGACTTATCCGGTCCCGTAATATGTAACTGTGTGATTAGAGCTAGCGGGGCATCTAGCATGAGCGAAGTGTGACGCGCATGCGGTATGTCCCGTGCAATTAAAAGTAAAAAGTAGACTCGGCTGATCTAAATTGACTAGCCTAAATGGGCACTTCATCCGCTCTCCCTACGTCTTTTATCAAGACCCACTCCTTAAAAACAATAACAGTACTTTTGGCTACAGAAATAGATAAAGCATCCTATGCTCACCATATATCACATCATGGGGCGGAATAAACCACTCTGAATCATGGACTGTAGTTGCACTTCTGCAGAGCCCTTTGAGGATACAGGTGTAAACTAATGTATGATATTTTATAACCACATCTTTCTTTCCAGGTAGCCGCATCAGGTCTAGGGCTGTACCAAGCACAAGTGAACAAAGTGGCGTCATTCAGTATCGATACGTTAGGCCGACCGGCGCGTGAGTTCGACGTGGTCGTCTCCGGGCCGGGTGCCAGAGCGCTACCAGTGAGATGCTACCAAACCAAGTCTGGATTATTGCAAGCTGAGTTCACCATCACCGAAATTGGACAGAGTACGATAGGTCAGTAAATAATAATAATTAGAAACAAGTAGTTTGTCTCCCTCCCACTCACCCCTCTCATTCAGTAGAGGAGGTCCGTGCCCAGCAGTAGGACATGGCATAATACAGGGCTAGTAAAAATTAAAAAAAAGTAGTTTGTAGTAAGTGTGGATGTACTGCTTACACCTCTGCCTACCCCTAAGTAGTTTGGAGCTTAGGGCTTAACCGACAATTGTTACTTAAAAATACTATACTAGCCCTGTGTTATACACGTCCTACTCCTGGGCACGGGCCTCCTCTACTCCATGAGTGGGGCTAGGCCTTGTTCCACCACGTTAGCCTAATGCGGGTTGGAGTGTCATGGTTTTTTTTAAATAACTTAAAACTACTGGACCGACTTCAAAAATTATTTTGCCGTTAGAAAGCTACATTATCACTGAGTAACATAGGCAAAAGCAGATCACGCGGGCGAAGCCGCGAGGAAAAGCTAGTATAATATAATTATTTTTAATTACCATAACCAACAATTTTCACTTTACTACCATTTGAAAATCTTTTTTGCCGACTGTTTAATAATGTGATGTTTAATTTTCAGAGGTGTTACATCTATCAAAGCCCGTATCCGGTAGTCCTTACACATGCGATTCTTTCGACCCTAACAGAGTGATCGTATCGGGTCTCCCCACCGGAAATATTGTGGCGCACACACCGATTAATTTCACAGGTAAGACTTACGCCTATATTCAAGAATTACGATTAAATGAGATCCATGTTAAGTCTAGGTTTCTGTATATGTTATTGGTCCGTTTTTGTTTAGCGCCAGAAGTGGACCAATGATGTATACAGTACAGTACCACGATAGACATACTGTTACACTGTATATACTGTACACTTACCATCAGTTCTAGCGTAGTCACTTTATCGAGCCAGGATAAAATAAATGTATGTGTTGTAAGATATAGTAAGCTTTTTTTCGTATAAGGATAATATTTATTCTCAAAAAGGATTACACGATAAGTAATACTAATTGAATAAAGCTAATAATTCAAAAATCCGTATAGGTATGCCTACAACTTAATCTATCCTTTCAAAGTAACCATAACTTTTAGGAATGACAATTCTATTTGGAAAAGGACGTTGTGGATAATTTCATATATTGTTATTTTTTTTCCTAGTCTGGCTTGGATATTAGACACTAGTTCAATAAGGTGATGTAAATGTTTGTGATTTCCAGTGGTGACCAAAGACGCGGGTGTGGGCGAGTTGGAGGTGGTGTGCGAGGCTCTGGGCGCGCGGCGCGTGCGGCTGCCGCTCGACGTGCGCGACGACGGACACAGCGCACGCGTGCGTCTCCGACCCGCAGCACCTGCGCACTACAGACTATATATCACTTACGGAGGTGAACGTCATGTCTATTATTTTGAAGTGAAACCTTCTTTAGCGGCGTTGAGCACTTGGGATGGGTATAAAATGTTAAATTCGCGTCAGGACACGTGACCTGATTGAATATTCGTAAGATAGAGGGAGAGTAGACCGCCATCTAGATTAAACCGTATTACTGAGGGATTTGGATTGTTTTCGGTTACTGTGGTGGGTAATAGTGAACGCTCTATTGATTTGATTATGTATTTTTTGCCGTTCTATATATTGTTCTTTTATGTTAATCATACGATATATTATGCAGGTGCACCCGTGTCCGGCAGTCCCGTGTCGCTGGGCGTGCTGAGTGGACGGGCGGGCGCGGGCGGCGCGCGCTGCGCGGGCACGGGGCTGGCGCACGCGCACGTCGGCAAGGAGGCCGCCTTCACGATACACTGCGCCGATGAACACGCGCCCACGGTCCAGGTATCATAACAACTAATTATAATACGAACCGATTAATAACTACACTGGTGCTAAAACCTGCCATAGTGGCACACCTTGTGTGGGTCGCGTTCCAGGGTCAGTCAGTGTATATCCGGTTCTCCCCAGGGGGCTTGCCCCCTGATCCTAACCCTTTTCCCATCCCTTTTTCCTTCCCCTCCCCCTTATCCCTTTGGCAGACCGGCATGATCTTGCCGACCTACGATGGACACATTGTTTATCGTTGGTCGACTCTTGCCGACCTATGATGGACACATTGTTTATCATTGGTCGACACTATTCTTGGATTGCGCTATACTTACCATCAGGTGTAGCGTAGTCACTTTGCCGAGCCAGGATTAAAAAAAAAAAAATACTTGTAGAGAGACCGAAGAGCTCGCGCAGTGGAGTGCAAACTCCTTGCAGACGCAATATCTGCGTGAGAGTCTACTAAGATTAGGCCCTATATAACCCGAAGGTTGGTTGGGCGATGGGAGGTGGTGGGTTTGTCCAAGTATCATACCAATTTTTTTTTTTATAAAAAAAAATCTTTTTTGAAGTGATAACTTCTTATGGGAGGGTAAACCGCTTCGTAACGTAACGCGTTACGGCGCCATTCTGTCTGGCTTCCCTTTCACTCACGCATACGGCAGCAGTAGGCAGGCTCCTCCTCTCTCACTTTAACCCACATTAGTTTATGTTATCACTTCTATCGAGCGTCCCAAGTCGCACACGTTTTTTTTATTTATCAAAAATATTTATATGGCACAAGCCTGATACTAAACAAGTCTACTTATATTATGTGGAGATTATGGAGATTGTGTGAGCAATGGTAACTGATGGGCCCCTGACATATTTTTCCGAGTCTATAAAAACACGCAATTTTAATCGCGTTTTAGTACCTGCTGCGACTCAAACCATATAACAGATTGACGTTGATCTCCTTAATACGATAGCCGACTACATAAAGGTCAAACGTTTATTTCCAATTCTCCCCAATTATCTAAATTCTTAATTGAAATTCAGTCACTTGGAAATATTGTTTAATGTTTTTATTACATTCTACATTTTGTCAAATTATTTTTTTTTAGGTTGAAAGGCTAACAGAAGACAAAGATGAGAATACAGATTCTGGACTACTAGAGTGCCGAGTGGTACCCGGCGCACCGCGGGAATGGCTCTGCGCGTACATACCTCTTGTAGTGGGACTGTATGAAGTGAGGATATTCACGCATGCGGGACCCTTGCCTGGAAGTCCATTTTCCGTCAAAGTAAGTACAACAAATTAAAACATATTATACGTGTGTCTAAATACATTTTTTTAGATCAATCAAATGAGATCGTTTTAAAAGCTATTTTCATTGTCAATACTGATTTCATTTTTACTTTAATCAAAAATTAATAATTTTTTAAATAAACTTCTATGATTTTTTTTATTTTCATCCGGGCTCAGAAAATATTTATAACTTTTAAAAAAATCTAGGATATAAACTTAATTTAAAAAATCTAGATATTATTAAATTGTCAATCTACTATAAAATCGATATTCAAAGGACAATAATATCGACAATCATTAATTTACAAGTTTATAGAACTCGATTTTGAAGTTAATGAGTTTATTTACCACGTGTTGTTTTCTCATCAGGTGATAGATACATCGGCGATCGTGCCGGTTGGTGGGTGGGGTGCGGACGCGTCTGGCCGTGTGCGTGCGCCGTGCAAGCTGGTGCTCGACACCACCAGCGCCGGGCCCGGCACACTCGAGTGTCTGCTGGCTGGCCGGCATCAACGTTAGTACTTTTTTACTTGAATTTACAGAATTGTGTATTGTTCAAAGTGTAATGTATGTATTATACCGTATGAGTCAAGTTGTATGTGATAATTTTACTGACGTGTTTTTCGTGCTATCTCTACATGTCTATGGGAGCTAATATGCCTGGTATTTATGCCACTACATAATGTTATAGTTTTTCGCACTATGCGTATAACTCATGCTCTCTTTTTCTACATTACGGCACAACGTCGATACCGATAAAGTTCTCTTTCTTGTGCGCGAGATATCTCATGAGCTTATGCTAAACTGCTAGGTTTGTTATAAATTTTTTGTGTAATAATGATAATGGAAAAACAGTTCAAATTGATGAAAACAATAAAAATGTCACGCGATACACGGCCGTACGGCTTTGATTCCTTTCTCAACATGTTAAAAAAGGAATTTCAAAAATAGAACCTCAGTATCCCAACCGTTTCGTACAGGTGTGGAGACAGTGTCGGGGCGAGCGGTGGTGACGCTGGCGAGCGTGGAGGGGGCAGCGGGAGAGCTGGAACTGGAACTGAGCTATAACGGCGCTGCTGTGGCGGGCGCTCCTCGCAGTGTGTTAGTCGCGGCGCCGCACTCCGCAGACCGCGTCACACTCGCAGGACGGGGGTTAGCGCACGCAGCGCCACACACACCTGCAGTTTTTACTATAGGTTAGTTTGATTCATTTCTTAATTCCTACAACTACAATATCAAAGCTTTAGATCATTATTACAAATGCCTCATATTGGCGAGCTGCAAAAACTTTGGCTTACGAGATATATAAGTTTCCAGTCTGCAACCGTCGTTACTTATCTCAGAGTCACCTGTTGGGTTAATAAATTCTCGTCTCTATTTTTTGATAATGTAATTATTTTATTCTCTGACGTCATACCGGCTAGGACTGTTAAAAATATCGATATATCGTTTTTTTTTTTTTTTTTTTTTTATCCTGGCTCGGCAAAGTGACTACGCTACACCTGATGGTAAGTGTAGCGCAATCCAAGAATAGTGTCGACCAACGATACACAATTTGTCCATCGTAGGTCGGCAAGATTATGCCGGCCTGTCAAAGGACCAAGGGGGAGAGGAAGGAAACAGGGATGGGAAAAGGGTTAGGATCAGGGGGCAAGCCCCCTGGGGAGAACCGGATATACACTGGCTGACCCTGGAACGCGACCCACACAAGGTGGGCCACTATGGCAGGTTTTAGCACCAGTGTACGGTGGTCGCTATCCGGTCGGATACAAGTATCCTCCCACCAGCCAAAACGTTATTCGTCGTTAATTTTTAAACGATATGTCAAAATCAATATTGTTTCTTTTAAAATTATCGATACGATATAAATCGATACTTTTTTACAATTTCCAAATGCCTAATCCCGGCTTAAACCAAGGGTCCGCATTCACATCATAGTTTATCGGTGTATTTAGTATGTGGGGCGAACTCCACAACCCGCTACAGGAATCAATTTTCGTCATTGCCACGTCCGTTAATCAGCAGACCGAAATAAAATCCAGTGTATTGACCGCTATAAATCCATGTGCAGACGGCACCGGTGCCGGTCCCGGATCTCCGGAGGCGTCGCTGACGTCATCGGACGGCGACAACGTGCCCGTGGCGCTGGCGGCCGCGGGGCCCGGCCTGTGGCGCGCCACATACACGCCACGCCGCGCCACCGAACATCAGCTGCGTGTGCTGTGGGCCGGACGACTTGTTAAAGGTAATTGTTTGAGTTCATTTGGAATGTGTTTCATTTATGATTATGTTGGTAGTCTCCGTGGCGCAGTGGCCGAGTCGGCTACGAAGCGAGAAGCCGTGGGTTCGACCGAGTCACCGAGACAAATGGTTGTGTGATTCACGAATATTAGTTTCGGCTCTGTGTGTCGTGGGAAGACGCCGTCTCGCATACAAAGAACCTACCACTTAATGTGTTGTCCATTACCACAGATGTAATCGTGTCTGTGCAGGTTGTCCGCTGACCGTGTCGGTGTCGGCGGGCGGCGAGAGCGGCGACGCGTCGCGAGTGGTGTGCTCGGGTGCGGGCCTGTCCGGCGGCGTGGTCGGACGAGAGATACGCTCGTGGATCGACACGCGACGCGCCGGACCCGGAGAACTCGCCGCGCACTGCACCGGGCCCAACAAGGTACAACACTACTTTATCATCGACAACCTCCGTACTGACTGCAAACAAAGCGAGTAGCCGCACCGAGACAAATATCATTTCTACATATATACATACACAATACTACCCTGAAGGGGTAGGCAATGGTGTAACCAGGACACACCCACATTCCGTATAATCATCATGTCCAGTAAAAAAATATCCAGGATAAAAAATTCAAAATCGAATAAAATAATCTGTTGTATGTATATGTGTGTGTATAAATTAGTACGTAAGTTAGTATTTTATACCTATATCTATTTTATGTAAATCGAATTGAGTAGAAATAAACGGCGTTTTATATTTAATGAATTGTACAGTACTCTGTATTTTAAAAGGCATTTTTTATATTTGTTACAAAAAAGAAACAAAATATTTAAAAATCTAAAAAACATTACCCTCCAATGGCGAGGCCTAGGACACAAGTCATCGGTGGTTAGGATCCAAAAGAGAAAAACCTCCTGACAATGCGTGCCGTGTCCAATAACACCGCTTTCTGTATCTGGCTTTTGACCCAACCACCACTTGAGAGCCTCTGAAGATGTTGGTCGAGGCTCTTCGGTATCAACCTATGAGCAGAGATAGATGACTATCGGGACAATAATAAAAATAAAAAAATATTCTTAAAAAAAATATTCTTAAAAAAATATTCTTAAAAAAATATTCTTAAAAAAATATTCTTAAAAATATATTCTTAAAAAAAGTATTCTTAAAAAAATAATTCTTACCTGTGTAGGTGGCGTACTGCGAGCTATACGAGCACGGCGACGGCACGTTCACGTTGAACGTGAAGCCGGCGGAGGCGGGTCGGCACATGCTGAGCATACAGTTCGCGGGCGAGCACGTGCCCGGCTCACCCTTCGTGCTCAAGGTGGCCGGCGCCCCCGACCCGTCCAAGGTAACTTTTTTTTTTGTATTTGCCTGAATGACGTAACGAGCTGGTTGCTGGCTTGATGGTAAGCGTCACGGCTGCCCATAAACAGACAGATCACACAGAGCTTTGAATTATAAAGCATTAGGTACATGGCGCTGGACTGTGTTCATCAACCTGAGACAAAAGGAAGACGTTTCATATTGTTCAGTAATTTCACTGGCTTCAATTTCCTTCAATTAAGCAGGCAATTAAAATAGCCTTTATGACGAGTTATATATAAGTTAGACAATTATAGTAAATCATTTTATTTGTCTATTAATCTTACACATACAGAATTGTTAAATATTTTGGAGGGGGGCGGGAGTCGCTATGGATTGTGAGCATTACTGAAACGACACATATCTTAAAACTACTACTGGATCCAAATCGATCTAGCTTGAAAAGACCCGGCGAAGTGAGTATGTGCGTGTTTGTGAAGTTTGTTAGAAAGGAATCGATTGGTCCCCATGGTACATGGTACAAAGGTTGTCTGGCAGAGATCGCTCGTAGCGATAAGACCGCCCATTGTAAAACCATGAAGTAGTCCTATGCTAATTTATTTTAAGTGATTATTGGTTATACAATAAAGAGTTTTTGTATTGTATTGTATTGTACATGTATTGGTTGTGGTGCGTGCGTACAGGTGCGCGTGTACGGTCCGGGCGTGGAGCCGGGCGTGCTGGCGTCGTTCCAGTCGCGGTTCCTGTGCGACACGCGCGGCGCCGGCGCCGGACAGCTCACGGTGCGCGTGCGCGGGCCCAAGGGCGCCTTCCGCGTAGAGATGCAGCGCGAGAGCCAGAAGGACCGCACCATACTGTGCAAGGTAACATAAATAAATACGTTGACTTTTTCAACTGAACCTTCTTTTTTGAAGTGATAACTTCTTATGGGAGGGTAAACCGCTTCGTAACGTAACGCGAGCAGTAGGCAGACTCCTTCTCTCTCACTTCAACTCACAATAGTTTAATTTATTATGTAATATAAATTGTCATTTTTGTGTACGATAGTGTGTACTTGGACTGGACTTTGCCGGACTATGACCGAACTTTAACCGAACTTTGTTATGTAATATAAATTGTCGTTTTTGTGTACGATAGCGCAATACATGAATATTGTGTTTAACCACATAAATGATTGTAACTCCTGGAATGCAACTCGTTGTTTTTTTATCCGAGCACAAAGCAAAGTGACTGCACTACACCTGATGGTAAGCGTAATGCAATCCAAAAGACCAGCGACCACCATCAATGAGTTTATCGGTGGTCACCAGAGTCATGCCGGCCTGTATAAATGCTTCATCCCTCTTCGGAGAGGAAAGAAGCAAATCTAGGGGCCTGCGATAGGACAGGCGCCGCCCCTATCAACCATCATGTCATGTCGCAAGCCGGGAGAACCGGATATAGACTAGTTGATCCTGGAACGCGATCCATACAAGGCGTGTGGATCATTATGGCAGGTTTTAACACCATGTGTGCGGTGGTCGCTATCCGGGCGGATATGAATATTTTACCATCAGCAAAACTTCGTTAGAATCGTTGTGATTTGTAACTCGATGAAACGAAAAAGCGTCACGACATAGACAAACATATTCATAAATAGGATTTAGCCTGCGAGAAAATGAGATAGATTACAACTATGCTATCAGGTGTCTTTGCGCCTGCGTACAACGAAGCCTTCGGAAAATGTGTCATATACAACGTGGTGTATTATTCACGTGTTTTATTTTTTGCATTTGCGTATTAAACCTCATTGGTTAATTGATTTATTTGAATAGTTCTGAATTTTCACTTCTGCCGAGTGTGAATTGCACAAACACACTTTTTTTTTATCATAAAGCCGCCAAACGGGCTAGTGACGCACTTCGTGTCGATACATCACGTTGAGTGTCACGTTTTGCGCTTCGTTGTTACTTAGTGAAAATAAGGCTCGCTCCACAACATCATCGGAGCATAAAAAATAAATATATGCATGCTGTGCTCACTAATTTTAGAAATAGCACAATGTATACCAGTGTTAATAGTATGTAAAATGAAGTTGTGTGTTTATTCCAAATTGTGAACCAAATAAAATAAAATAAAAAAAAAGTGTGCGTCCCGGGACGCTCGACAGAAGTGATAACTTAAACTAATGTGGGTTAAAGTGAGAGCGGAGGAGCCTGCCTACTGCTACCGTGAGAGAAAGGGAAGCCAGAGTGGCGCCGTAAAGCGTTACGTTACGGCGCCACTCTGTCTGGCTTCCCTTAACGCGTTACGTTACGAAGTCCGGTCAAAGCCCTGTCAAAGTCGTGTCAAAGTCGTGTCAAACTCGTGTCAAAGTCGTATCAAAGTCGTGTCAAAGTCGTGTCGAAGTCGTGCCAAAGTCGTATCAAAGTCGTGTCAAAGTCGTGTCGAAGTCGTGTCGAAGCCATGTCAAAGTCGTATCAAAGTCGTGTCAAAGTCGTGTCGAAGTCGTGTCAAAGTCGTGTCGAAGTCGTGTCAAAGTCGTGTCAAAGTCGTATCAAAGTCGTGTCAAAGTCGTGTCAAAGTCGTGTCGAAGTCGTGTCAAAGTCGTGTCAAAGTCGTGTCGAAGTCGTGTCAAAGTCGTGTCAAAGTCGTGTCAAAGTCGTATCAAAGTCGTGTCAAAGTCGTGTCGAAGTCGTGTCAAAGTCGTATCAAAGTCGTGTCAAAGTCGTATCAAAGTCTAGTCGAAGTCGTGGCAAACTGGTGTCAAAGTCGTGTCGAAGTCGTGTCGAAGTCGTGTCGAAGACGTGTCAAAGTCGTGTCGAAGTCGTGTCAAAGTCGTGTCGAAGTCGTGTCGAAGTCGTGTCAAAGTCGTGTCAAAGTCCGGTCCAAGCCGACTGGTCACTGTGTGGCGCCACCTGGGACTTCGAAATTATCGATGTTCCAGGGAGGTCGGCTAACAGTTATGCTGGTGGGAGGATACTTGTATCCGACCGGATAGCGACCACCGTACACTGGTGCTAAAACCTGCCATAGTGGCCCACCTTGCGTGGGTCGCGTTCCAGGGTCAGCCAGTGTATATCCGGTTCTCCCCAGGGGCTTGCCCCCTGATCCTCACCCTTTTCCCATCCCTTTGTCCTTCCCCCCTCCTTGGCCCTTTGACAGGCCGGCATGATCTTGCCGACCAACGATGGACACATTGTTTATCGTTGGTCGACAATATTCTTGGATTGCGCTACACTTACCATCAGGTGTAGCGTAGTCACTTTGCCGAGCCAGGATAAAAAAAAAAAAAAAAAAAAAAAAAAGTGGCTGGTCGATGGAGCGCTCGCGTTACGGAACGTTTCGGTTCACCCTCCCATAAGAAGTTATCACTTCAAAAAATACACCCAACAGACACACGCATAACCCTGATCACACACTAAGTTAACCTGCATCGTAGGTATCAGGAACTACGAAGGAATTGTGATCCCACAATGCGAAGAGCCTAAACAAATATTTATTGATCACGAGCATTTGTTACGGGAATCGATCCCACGACCTCTCGCTTCGCAGCCGACTACTCGTCCACTAAGTATAATACGTCGTAATCTATCACTAACCTAATACTATACCTCAGTTTACATTTCTTATGTCACTCACGTACAATAGCCCTTCCTGTTACATTGTTATTCAGTGGCACATAAGAATGACCATACTTTATCTCTAACACGCCATCCTTATCGGTGCGTAATCATTTACATACATTGTTAACCGACATAACTGGGTGAAGGCTGCGCGCTGTGAAATCTAATGGTTTATGACCATAAGTTGACTCTCGTGACGAGCAATAATTACAATGTAAATATGGAGTCTTATGATCGAAATAAGTATTAAAGTGGATTAGTACGACTATTGTGTAGGGTTATAGGGAGGTGTTAAAAAAAAACATTTTTTGGAATTAATTCAATGCGTGAGTGAACTAAGTGTGAGTAATGAGCTAACATTGTTTTTGAGCTATATTTTATATTTAAAATTTTTGAGATATATTTATGAGCTATATATTATGTGATAATGAAAGGGTTGGTAAATGGTGGGGGATCAGCCGAATATCTCTCTCACAACAAGCTGCTACCTCACGTTGACTTTCTGTGTGACTCTCATACCCATAAATTTACACATGCGGACTAAACATAATATGCCCACGGCATATCTCACGGGCGAGAGATTAAAACTATCGGCGAAAAATATCTCAGATAAGTCGATAGTCGATAAAATGTCGACAAAATACTAAAGAGAGATAAAAATAATATGCATTCACGCCTGTAATCTATCTAGGGGTAGGTAGAGGTGTAACCCGTACACCCACATTTCGCCGATCTTATTTCCGTCCCATGATGTGTTAGGGCTGGAGCTTATCGCAATACACGGCAGATATGATAGAAAAACCCAATATCTCTTTTACCGATGCGATCGATCCCAAAACCTCAGCACAGCAGTCGTACCGGGTACGCAATACAACATTGCCACCGAGACATTCAATATAATAATACTAGCCCTGTATTATATACGTCCCACTGCTGGGCACAGTCCTCCTCCACTGAATGAGAGGGATTAGGCCTTAGTCCACCTAATGCGGGTTGGCAGACTTCACATACCTTCGACAAATTTTATCGAGTTACAGATATGCAGGTTTCCTCACGATGTTTCCTTCACGTACAAGTCAATATAAAAAATTATATATTTTCTATTTTATCTCTACTTTTAACATTACGAGTCGAACCATTGGTGCTACCATGTTAGTTTTAATAGATACATAGATATAACCAGACCAAACTGGTTATTTACATTGTCGACAAAATTATATCATTTCGCATATGTTAAGCCTTCTGGACGGTTTTATATCTACCATGTTACAGATTTTAATTATATTCGCAGTACAATACTATTTACATTATTAATAACTCTTTAACTCCATTCACATAATTAGCTTACCCGAGTAAAAATTACAAATTTAGTTTAGGCTTTACACAGCCTTTATTGACAAGGTGCCTAGTGCGAGTTTTTCTTCACATACAATAGCGAAAACGTGGACTGCGATTTGTATAGATTAAATAAACTTTACTTGAATTGACACTAGATGTCGCTGATCACAAATAACATTGTTGTTGTTTTTTTCACCAGTTCTCCCCCACCGAGCCTGGCGACTACCGCGTAGAGGTTCGGTGGGCGGGCCGGCATGTCCCCGGCTCCCCGTTCCCGGTCATGATCTTCGACACGCAGGAGGAGCTGCGTCGGTACCTCCAGGCCACAGCCACGTAATACAACCACTCGTTTGCACTGCATACGTCACGGAACAATGTTTTAGACCCGTCAGTATCAATGCAATATGAACCTTAATCATATATACTTAAGCATCAAAGTACTAAAACATTGATTATGGTATGTTGTGGCACTTGGACATATACATACGGAGCTAGAATACAAAGGTTTAATTGTAATGCAAGTATGAAACGAACACTTTTTTTTGTTAATATCACACCAATTTTTTTTAAGTCTAGCGAGTGTGGAGTGGATTTTTTATAACCAAAAAGTTTCTATCAGGGAGCAAAAATAAAAAAAATGTCTTTGTGATCACTGTAGTTATAGTCTGATTGAAATGATGGTTTTGTCACGGACCATAAATAATATAAAGCCTTCGTTCATGTATTTCTTGGTCATCATGTGCCGCGATTAAGTGCAACATTCAGCGCAACGCGTAATATAAAATCCATGATCACCGCAATTACGTCAGTGCATGTTGTAAAATTAGCATGTGTCTATACAGATATATAGCTGCTGTATTATCTATGGTCAGTGGCTTTACTCTTCCACCTTGATATTTGAGTGTTATGTCATTATTCCTTACTTATGTTGCCACAAAATTGTTTATATTCACTCATTTTATACTTGAAGTAGGGTAATGGCGATAAATAACAATTAATAAAGAAAGACAAAAAACTGCTAAGTCGATGAATTGTATTAGCGTGTGAAATTTTCCGTCCAGTAATTTTAATGTAATTCAATATATATTATTTGTGTAACATTGTTTTTCCAATGATACACAGTAATAAAGTCTGTAATATCCGAATATAGTATTCTAATCGCCTTTTCGTTCACGTTGTCAAAAATTACCTGTGCGTCTAATGCAAATGTCTAAACACAAGTGAAACACATAATAATTTTATTTGTTAATAATTTATTAATAAATCTTTTAGATATAAAAACATTTAACTTAACTAACGAACTTTTATTGTTATTACACGGTCAAATTCGTACAAAATTGGATGAGAATTTGACCGCGTAAAATGAAACTGATTATTCAGTTACTAATTATTGTTAATAAATTGAAACTTATCAGGTTACTCTGCAGTTTTATTATCTCACCCGTCGACTGAGGTAGAACTCCTATAATATAATCACTGATTCCCAAACAGATAACCTATCTGATTAATGAAGTCAATTTGTTGATAATTACAAAAACTTTATTAATTAATAAACAATTAATAGATATTTCTATACTCTGCGTGATAGTAACAGCCTTCAAATGACTTCATTCTTGAACATAATGAGCGTATTCGGGCAAACAACGTTCTAAGTAATCTGAATTAGACTCAAATATTTCTCTCAGCTTTCGTCCAGGACACATTGCAAATACTCAGCAACTCGGACTAAGATTCCATCTTTATTATTATCATATGTATTTGTACAATGCAACGATAATAAGGTGAGTTGGCGAGATGATTTTCAATTTTGAGAAATCAATCTATAGTCAACAACCAACACAGTGTCCGTAAACTTTAACATGTATGTAATCACACGCTGTAATCAGTCGTATAGATCCGAGGATCAGATATACTAAGTGTCTACCTTAGTTAGGTACTCAGAACTATGTTTGCCCGAACATGCTCAGTGTACATAAGGTAAGTGTAAGCAAAAGTCTCTATATAGGTAATTTATTGTATACGGAATGAATTACAGTTAGATAAATATGGTGTTGTATTAGCAACTTACATCCGCCGCATAATTTTGCATTTACCTTTGCCTAAACCTTACAATAGCATGTTCCTTTTTCTTTATAAGCGATTCATTCACTCTGATTCGAATTCTAAATTATCACACACACACATACACATTTGGAAAATGTATTTTCTCTGTACAACATCGGCACACATTCGAAGAATTCTTTGGCATCGAGTTAATCGATTATAAGCATATTAATACAGTTATTTTATAACTATCATAACCACATTACACGTAAACGAGATTCCAATACTAACAGTACACGCAAAATAATTTGGCCGGGCTAAAGTTACTTATTCTGGTAAACCCCCTTTAGTAGCCCTCTATATCTTCCATCAATCACCCTTTGGTTTTCAAAAACAATATCAGCGATGCCACTCGTGACTGACTTCAGACCGACCAAGGGTTAGCGCGTATTGCAAATACTATGATGAGTGCATTCATTTCAAACCGGTCTAAATCTAAAGGATAGAGTGCGTCTGTCAGGGAAGCTTGTTCGGCCCTCTCCCGCCAGTTGTGCACGTAACGCGTCGAGACTCTGCCATAGTTGCTGCATTTGCCCGAATATGATCACTTCCAAACGCTGTATTGAAGAATGCAGCTCTCCTGCAATATACAATTACCTATGTTGAATTTTACACATTATTTTTAGTGTTGCCCAAATTCAGTCTTGGTCTTGCAGTCTTGGTCTTGTTCTTGCGTTTTTGCAAGACCAAGACCAAGAACAAGACCGCGTATTTTTAGCAAGACCAAGACCAAGACTGACCGTGCAAGACTTGAGCAAGAACAAGACATAGCCTGCAAGACTCTTGCGTCTTGCAGCTAGGACTTAGCGCTATTTCACTGAGTAGTTAGGTGTAACAGTTCGGTGTATAGGTAGGTACGCTTAGAAATTCTATGAGACGCAAAAAACTGTATCAAAGAATAGGTATGAAAAACTGGACCTATCTATTAAAATCAAACTGAGTGCATGCATAGTTATGTTTTAACCATCGGCACTTTGATAATGCGGCTTCAAAGGTTTTGTACTTACTTCTCAAAGAAATTTGCCGCTTTTCGGAAGTACATGGTTACGATACACGCGCCGGCGGCTTCTTTTGAAATCTAAAACAATTGTTGCCGCCACGCCGAAATCATAACATTTGACACTATTTGATTGCCGCCATAGGGCGTAGGCGTAGGTATACTCGTGCAAAATAATTTCGAATTTTAAGAGTACCTACAGGTGTTCCAAAGAATAAATAAGTTTCAGAGTGCTTAGAATGAAAATGAATACATTATACTGATCACGCAAGTAGTATTATGATTGGGATAAAATGGTAAGGATAGGTAGTAGATGTCAAATTAATTCATTCTAGTAAGTATATATTATAATATTGATTACTTATATGGTTTTAAACTAATTACTTAGGTACTATTATTGTACATTTAGTCATTATATTTCTTAAGTTTTTACAAGAAAAAATAGCAAAAAAGTGTTCAAATATCACCCCGCACCCGTTTAATAAATATTGTAGCCACTTTTAAATATACTTGAAACGTGTAAAAAAATTCTACAAAACTAATAAAATAATATAAAAAGCGTAGGTACTTACCTACTAATAAAATAAAAAGCCTGCGATAAGAGTTTTGTATTACTTACCAGCCCGAATATCTCTGAGAGAGATGATGAGAGTAAGTATTTACTAGCTGTGCCCGCGACTTCGTCCACGAGGAATAGTAACTTTGGAGGTATAGTGACGTTCAGGACTTATTTATTTATTTTAAAACTTCTGTCATCAAACATACAAACGAACTCTTCAGCTTTATAATATTAGTATAGATGTACGCCAAAACATTCACTTATATGTAAAGAATAGTGATTTTCACTAATTCTTTATATATATTTTATTCACGCGTCGCGTCTGTACAAGTAGGTAATATTTAGTGTGTGTTTGTACGCCGCACGCGGCATTATTTGATTTGCGGCGGCATCCTTTTCATAGAGCCGGCACGTGGCGAGGCGGCGCGGTAGAAAGCAAGGAAACGTACTATAAATAAAGGAATTATTTTAATTCCAGTCATTTCCAATTGAGCTGTGCTTCGAGTCTAACTTAATAATTGTTTTTACTAATTCTTGTTGTTTTCTAAAAACGTATCACGTGTACAATTTAATATGAGTGACGAAGATTCAAATTATTCGAGTCCGAGTAACGAGAGTTTGAGTCACAGATCTAAAAGACCCAAAAGCAAATTTGAAGAGTTTTTCGAAATAATTCATGCATCCCAAACTGCCTTCTGTAAATTGTGCCAACATAAAAAGATTGAAATAAAAATGAAAAACAGAAACACTTCAGGCTTAAGGAAACATCTAATATCTTTCCACAAAAAGGAATCAGAAATATTTCTTCCTGTTAAACCAAAATTAAGTGGAGATATCACAAGCTTTTTAGTAACCGCTGGAAGAAGTGGACAGGTAAGAATATTTTTTTAACTCTGCATAGCTATTCATGCGATACTTTCAAAAACGCCATTAACTTACGTAAGTATTTTTGAGTTAGTGGTGTTTTCATCTAGGGGTGCGACATATTAAGTATGTAATTATCGTCTTAAATATTTTTTATAAACACCCATATTTTCATTTAATCGGCCAGTAACAACTAAGTACTTTATTTTGGTAAATTACAGTACAGTGCAACCTTAATATAACAAATATCAATTTAACGATTTTCTCGATTTAACAACAACATACCTCCTCCTCTTATATGCTCAAACCTTGTATGTTTTAAATAATAACACAAGATTTATTGTTTTGTTTCAGTCGGAAAACAGCAGTGACAACATCACGACAGCTACAGTTGATTGGGTGGTGAAAAAATATCTTCCCTTCTCATTTTTCGATGACGAAGCTACACAAGTATATTTTCGACGTATTTGCCCTAATATGGTGTTTCCTAAAAGGTCTACACTTAGAAGGAAAGTCAAAGAGCGATTTGAAGAGCTCCAATTGAATCTCAAGGAACGACTTCAACAATTATCATCTAAAATGTCTTTTACCATTGATGGGTGGACGTCAATTGCTGGTAGGAGTTACTACGGGGTTACTATTCATTATATAGACAACGAATGGAAGTATCAATCTGTAGTTCTTGATTTTATACCATCACGCGGTCGACATACTGGGGAAGATATTGCAACGATTTTCCATGAATGTTTATTGGAATATGGCATAATTGATAAAATACAAGGTATCACGGTCGACAACGCAACTGCAAATACCAAATTTATGTATGAACTGGGCAAACAGCTGCCGCCACACTTTGATTCAGACAATCAACATTTCCGGTGCTTTGCTCACATTTTAAACCTTGGTGTACAAGATTTATTAAAGACCTTAGCATTACACTGTGAGTCTGACACTAACGCGCAAGATCAGCAGTACGAAGACTATGCAGACGAAACTGAGGATGAGGAAGATGAAGAATCTGCACCAAATATTGCTGACTCGCGTACATCTGTAACAAAGTTACGCAGTGTTTCCAGTAAAATAAAAAGAAGTGAGATAGTGAAGAAGAAGTTTCAGTCTGCTTGTGAAGCAGCTGGCGTGCCATCAAATCTAAATGCCATTCTTGACTGTCCAACGAGATGGAATTCCACACATGATATGATTGGATTTGGTTTAAAAGTGAGAGCGGGCATTGACATATTGTGCAGTTCTGTCACCGAATTAAATGATTTTCAAATCACAGCTAATGAATGGCAGGTACTCGAAAAATTACATAAATTTCTAATAAACTTTAAACTTTTAAGTACAAAACTTGGTGGAGACAAATATGTTACATTACCGCTAGTCATTGTATCATTCAATCTTTTGCTAGATAAAATTGAATCTATGGTAAAACAGTTAGATGAGAAACCTAATCGATCTGAAGTGGATGAAAGGCTCATTCTAGCTTTCCAAGCAGCTCGAGACAAAATGCTTAAACATTACAAAAAGAGCAACTGGATTTATTGTACTTCTTTAATTTTAGACCCAAGGCATAAGGCTCAGACTTTTGACCTGACAATGTGGGGGAAGCAACTTAAAACAGAAAGTCTGCGCAAGTTCAATGAACTTTATGAAGAATATAAAAATCTACACTCACTGAACAAATCTCTGGAATTACCAGAAAAAGAAAATAAAGTATGTGATGAAGATGAAGACGTAATAGACTTTGATAAACTCTATGAATGTCCCTCGACGTCATCTGGATCTTGTCTTCAAGGCTTAGTGATAGACGAGTTGGAGGAGTACCTGAGAAAACCAAGAACTGCCAGCTCGGAAGACATTTTAGATTGGTGGAGGACGCATGAGACAGAGTATCCGATTTTATCGAAAATGGCCCGTGATTTTCTCTCAATACCTGCAACTTCAGTACCTGCTGAGAGGTTATTTTCTAAAGCATCATTAGTAATTAGAAAACATAGAAATAGGTTAAATGATGAGTCAGCCAGATGGTTACTTTGTATTAATTGTTGGTCAAAAAAATTGATATAAAGTATCATAACCTAATGATAAAGCTGTTGATTAGTGTTGTATTTTATTTTTTGTTCAAATAAATGATAAATCGTAAAACTCTTTTATTAAATTTCTTATAAGTTGAGGGTTCAATCTCTTTTTAGACAGATAAGTATTGTTCTTTAAAATACAGTCAAGTTATTGTAATTAATTTGTTTTTTTACATGTTTTAGCAAATGTAAGCTTATAAATCATAAATGTTTATTAAGAAACAGTTACTTCCATGGAAAACGACATATAGGTCAGTTAATTTTTCGAATTTCTTATTAAATCTTCAGTTATTTGTTAATCTGCTTGATCTTTACTATGGCTATGTTAATTCAAGCTCACAATGTTCCAATTCTAATACGTTTTTTTAAGATTTAAAGTAAACTTTAATAAATAGTAATAGACTAATAGGTAATTGCAAGACTTGCAAGACTCTTGCTGCAAGACCAAGACCAAGACCAAGACTGGGAGCGCAAGACCAAGACCAAGACCAAGACCAGGTGTATTGGCGCAAGACCAAGACCAAGACTGGCTAAGTCTCGTCTTGTTCTTGCATTTGGGCAACACTAATTATTTTACACGTAAAAAAAAGAATACGAAGAATACAAAGCACTGCACGGTAATGGACTGCGTTCGTCACCCAAGATACATGATCTTAATTTTCATAATGTCCACTAATTTCACTGGCTTCAATGTTCTTCAACCGAAACACAACAGCTTCTACCTTGATGTTTTTGCGGCAGAAATAGACGGTATACCCAGACGGCCTCTCGCATACGGGGTCATACCATCTTAAATATGAGGCTTAATGATGTATACTTACGTGAAGTAACAACTCCGTGCAGTCTCCTTGTGATAGTGGCATTTGCAGTGGCGTTAACTTCTTGTGTTTTCACTGAACACATAGCACGAGCCTCTTCTCGTGGCCCGCTACCATGATACGTAGAGTTCCGTACCTCGATGAACGGTTTGCGATGGGTTTCCGGAGTACTGTTTATCGTGTATGTTGGCCCACGGGCTAAAGGCAATAAAAGTAAAAAAATAAATACACGCAACAGTCACACATAGTTCTGACCTGACCTGTGCTGACATCAGATATCAGAAACTAAGAAGGACTTACGATCCCACAGGACCCAGGATCGAAACAAATAGTCGTGGACCACACAAACATTTTTCTAAAATACGGAAATCTAACCCGCGCCCTCTCAGTGAGATGATTAATTATGTAACAAAAACTATTTGAAATTATGATTTGTTTGAGGCTATGGGCAGGTTGCTACAAATTATTTATTCAAATTCGAAACAAACCTTAATAGTTTTTAGAATAGCGTCTCATAAATATTTTTAGATGTGATTTTTTTCTAAGTCTCTTGTAAAATCCAGTATAATACGTAGGATAAACTAAAGGACCGTGCGGGTCAGCATATATGTGTATTTTCCATATGAATCCAATTATATTATATACCAAAAAAATGTTCGGGCGCCTGAACGAGTCACTGTGGCAGGTTTTTTACAATATGTACGGCGGTTGCTATCCATTCGGGTGCAAAATATCAGGTACCCTTTTGTAATATCACGTACCGATGCCTTAGATTGGATTTTGGGCCTGATATTGCAATGCGCTCCCCACCCACAACATCACAGGAAGGATGTTTGTTGATATTGAAGCCTAACATCGTCAGTGCAGTCGATGCACTTCTGTCTACCCTCCAAGGATACTGGCATGGGTTTATGTTACTTATTTGTAAAGGTACATTAAATTT
The DNA here is from genome assembly GCA_949126905.1 of Amorpha juglandis. Classification (NCBI taxonomy): domain Eukaryota; kingdom Metazoa; phylum Arthropoda; class Insecta; order Lepidoptera; family Sphingidae; genus Amorpha; species Amorpha juglandis. The sequence continues at coordinate 8,436,839 of OX421368.1, forward strand.
ATTTTATTGAAAAATCTTATGTTTTTATTGTTTAGCCCAATTTTACAGTGTTTTATTTTAACAATTTAACAACATCTGCATGGAATATATATCAATACCTAGATCATAAGTTAAATACGACATCGTTTTGAATTGATAATAACCAGTTTAGAACTTCTACCAGTTATCACATTGTACCTACTAGGCAGGTAAGTATCTAAAGATCCGTAGCGCCACGCCGCGCTGCCGCGCCGCTCCCTGAACGAGATTTATCATTTCCATGGTACTAGAGTAATTTACACCATGGCTAAATAAGCTATTTGCTTCAGAGTTGTTTATACAACCTCGACAGTCGACTTGCACAACATTCTTGCACCTAAATTTGTTTTCTGTGTTCGCATTTTCAGATAAGCTACTGTTAGGTACAATCTTACTCAAACTCATAATATTAATTGAAACTGTATGATCAAGCAAAACATATATCTCGCGAAAGTTATTAACTTCAAAATATTATCAAATCTTCCCGAATACACACGGATTAAATACGGATATACGCGATTAAAATATAGCGACTTATATCTGCTAAATTTCTTTAAAAGAAAAGTGAATACAGACAAAAGAATTATTGTACCTACAGAATTATTAGGTATTATTAAGTTATCCGTGATAATTTCAGCGCTTTATTTGATTGATTTCAGAACATGTGTTTGCTTTCAGATGTCATGATAATATGCTCTTTCGTGATCTAAAAAATAGTTAAATAATTAGTTTATAACGTTCGGTACTATACACATAATATACAATTAAACGCTTAACACATATAATATTCTAAAAGAAATCTTGTAACATAGAACTGGGTACTTACAAAGATGATATGCAGGTGCAGTTGTAACATATGACACGATCACATAAAACAGCACGCCGGAAAATATTATATTTTGAATCATTTTAAAAATAAACTGCAATACCAACTTTTCACTAATATATTATTATACTCGAAGTTGTTAATAACCGTTTTGCTATTTTCTTTTCATTTATTACTACATGAATTGATGAAATTGCCTACACACGCGTCCTTTACGCACTGTTCGAGTTTGGTGTATGTTTGACACAGGTCAGCCCGCACTGAACTACTGAGTGAGATGATGTTCGTGAGCTGGGAATAAATACTACTATATACACGTGCACACTGACCAAAACTACGGCGACACAATACTTAACTATTCAAACGATACAACTGTACCACTTTGCATACAAAAATTAAAATACAAATACGTAGGCCCTCTTGTACATTGAAAAATATCCAATTACAAATCTACATTTTAGTTACCGGCTTATCTGTAATGTATTATTACATACGGGTGTATTCTTGAACAATAGAATGCGACCCTAGGTTAGGCAGTGGTGCATCTAGTGTCCCCATGGTTCGCTGAGCCTACTTTCGTCCCATGATGTGATAGAGAGCAAGCCTGTCCCCATACCATCCACGAATTCCAATCCCGCACAACTCATGTGTGATTTTTCGAATCCGAAACTCTCAACGCACATTCTGTGATTGCGTGAAATCAGAGATTTGACTCTAGAACTGTAAGGTCGCAACTCGCAGTAACGATTTCGGTTGTAATCCAGATTTACCATAAAATTTTATGGTTATTATAGATTTAATAGATTATACGTGTATGCAAGAATGTGATATGCATTATGTAGTCAGTATCCATATATTGTAACAACAATAAGTATATTGTTTTGAACGTCTTCTGATAAGACCTGTACGCGTCTAGAAAATAAAATCAAAGCGTAATGAGACTGGACTGAATGAGCTTCGTCACCATGAATCGAAACGTAAGTCTCTCAATTACAACACAAATTGCATTCCGTCTCTCATAAATTGACATGGACTATTAGGTTTTAATATTTCTTTTATCTAGACCTGGGCTAGGCTGTTTTAACACGACCTCATAAAAGGAAGCCATTCTCAAACTGAGGAGTATTTTAAGTTTTAACTTACATTTCACGTCTTTATGAGCTTCTAAATCACCAATAGAGTCAATATTCCTAGCTCCCAATTCTCATGTACCTACAATAACGATCTAAATAATAATCATCTATTGAGGTTTGCCTCTTTTATGATTGAGAGCAATTTCCTCAATAAAGTTCTATTTTTATACCTATCATAAAATTGTAAACGATGGAGAGACGTCATTTCGAATTGTTTTAATTGGTATGTGCGAGATCTAAACGCGTTACAATCAGCGAAAATACTTATTATTTCATAGTACTCGTAGATCTGGGCGGTTTTCCTGATACTGTTAAGTTTTATACTCCAAAATGGAAAACATTATCATCCACTTCGATTATTATGTATCTTATCCTATCTCGAGACTAGAGTCTCGGACCTTTGATAGGGCTAACCTTTGGTGCATGAGTCCGAAACCAATACGTAGAAGCCTGTTAGACAAAATCCATAATCATTTACTTTGAATTATCATTACCAAGTCTATACTGATGATCTGTCTTTCTGCCTAGCATTATGCCTTCCCCCGTTATGACTTGACGGGGTATTTGCGTGGAGCAACCAGCCGTCTAACCGCAATGAGAACCAAGTTATGCCATTGTCTCGTACGTTAATCAGCAGAGAGTAAGGTCTGTTTTGGATCTAAGATGTTGATGACCCATTTACACTCCCAGTCTATGCTGTTATTAAAATTAAAAAAACTAAAAAACACGCTTTTACATAAAATCCAACTAAAAAATAAAAAATAAATTTTAATGAATTCGAATTAGGAATAGTGTACAAAATTTAAAAATATATATAAATTAAGAATAGTGTAAATAAATAAGAAAAAATATGTATTTTATTGTAAAAAAAACGTGGGGTGCTTTTTAAGACATTATCAAAATGATGATCCTTCTACTCATATCTGTCAATAAAATATTTTTATAACTATTGACACCATGCACCCCACGCTTTTTTTTACAATAAAATACATATTTTTTCTTATTTATTTACACTATTCTTAATTTATATATATTTTTAAATTTTGTACACTATTCCTAATTCGAATTCATTAAAATTTATTTTTTATTTTTTAGTTGGATTTTATGTAAAAGCGTGTTTTTAGTTTTTTTAAACTATTATTTATTTTTAATTTTTTAGTTTGATTTTCTATAAAAAGGTGTATTTTCAATTTTTTTCTTTGTGTTTTTATTTTTTTACCATTTTTTGAAGTGAAACTTCTTTCGAATCTTTGTGATTGGAAAATTCGCTGAAACGTAAAAATGTCACGAAGGAGGTAGGAAAGAAACAAGTTTTACGAATGGCTTGTTTAACAAGCCATTTGTAAAACTGTACCCGATCAATCGTACAACACCCATAGTTCATACAAAGCGTCGGAGGTAATGATTCGCTGGAGAATCTTGACATCGCGATGTAGATGTGCCAGTGGCGCCATCTCTTGATTTTTTCTTGTTTTATTTTAATGTGTCATGTAGACTATAATCCAATGTTCTATTATATTGCTGCCACTAATTGTAAATAATATAAAAAATCGTGTTAAAAAAAGTGTTTTGCGAACATCCCTTACTACTGAAGTAATTTTAATAACAGTTGTAGGTAATAAATTTGTAATTTATAACAATTATTCAATGAAATATTTAAGGAAGTTTTAATTTTTACAATATTTATTTATTTTGTTCTAAACTCGTATCAAACTAACACAACAAAACAACCAGCGCCACCTTTATTGCATTTAAACTACAAGTTGACAAGAAAAAAATCATGAGATGGCGCCACTGGCACATCTACATCGCGCTGTCAAGATTTTATCCGACGTTTTGAAGTAGGTCAAAATCACGTTCAAAGACAAGTTACAGACAAACCTACCAACATACAAACATACATACGTCTGAAGCTAATAAAAGCGTGTTAAAAAAACAGGCCCTAAGTAGCTGTTACGAACATGTATATAAAATCAAACTAACCAATTATTAGTATTTGGAGACCACTAAATTATAAAAATAGTTACCAGGGAATATAAAATCCGTTTAATAGCCCATAAAATTGTATGAAACACGGGGCCGTAGATTTTAAACAATACACACAGTTTATGTTTATAATATGTATGCGATTAATTAGGACCGCAAGCACACACGATACTTTTAGTATCGGCGATCTGTGGCTTAGTAAATTTTTGGAAGCTCGATACGGCGCGGCGCGGTTCGAATGCTCCAATCTGCATACGTAGGTACTAACTAACGCCAGTCGCGGCGATCAAGTAGCTTTTTGGAAACGCGATGCAGCGACTATACGCTTAACTCCGCATACATTTGGTTTCCAGGCGCAAGATTTAGTGAGGCTTTGGCATCTGTGGCACACGGCTAAGTGTTACGAAACTAATGATAGCTGTGCAAGTGCTCTTCCCCTCACTTCACCTCTCCTACAGCCGAGATCATTAGGCACTAAAACGCGTGACAATACAATCAAACGCAGCAAGACGCTATAACGCGACATACTTAATATCAAAGTAGTTGCTAAAACGGGCGATTTTGATACAGCGATAGAATGCATAAAGTTGCCCAAACACGAGCATCGATGTAGTTGCAAAGTTGCCGACCGCCGTAGCTACTAAAAGCGTTGTGTATGCTATGGCCGTAAGATATTGGATAAATTGACAATTCGAAAATACTTAAAAGAATGTATCAATTAAAAATTATAGTGCAACTAATATTAGTTCTGAACTGCAACGGGAGATTAACAATCATCACTTAATCACAACTGATGGTCTACCTTCGTCATGCTCCACATAACAGATCAGTAGTTGACTTAATTCAACATCTATGGCCCTCCAACTCAACTACTACTGTTTGTTTATCAATAATAAAAAATATTCTTGGCCAGAATATAGGGTGTTTATTAATTGATTTACGAGCGCGGTTTATGAACTCGCTATTGGGAATATGTCAGCATTTAGTCACCACATGAGTTTATGACATCTGGCACTGGCGTCGCATGAGTTCAAATACGAAATAATAGAATGCAATAAATTTTATAGTCAGGGTTCCCAGGCCCATTTTTCCACTTGATTACTATCAAGCTAATTTTCCGTGAGTAGCTTCGTCTCGATGAGACGTCCAACAATTCCCTATGCGAAAATTATCTATTGTACCAAAACAGAGGTAGCAAGGATAAAAAAAACGATTTGATGATACTCAAAAATTTATTATTTTATTTGTAGGACAATATGACTGTTAAATTTATAAATATTAACTAAGTAAAAACAAAAAAATCAGCTGGTTAGTAATCATTTTTATGACCTCGTTATCGATACCTATTGGAAGCCCCTCCTTCCAATAGGTATGATTACTAACCAGTAGATTTTTTTGTTTTTACTTAGTTAATATTTATATAATTTAACAGTCATATTGCTACCTCTGTTAGCTACCACAATAGAGAATTGTCGCATAGGGAATTGTTGGGCGTCTCATCGAAACGAAGCTACTCACGGAAAATTAGCTTGATAGTAATCAAGTGGAAAAATGGCTGAGGGATCCCTGACCATTAGCTGTATCGGCCTGTCACCGCGCCAATCGACGGCTGGCATTGTTTGCTCTATAATCCGCTCAGCAAGCTATATATGTAAATAATTTGCTTTACCACATGGCTCCCGTTGATAGATAGTGGCGACAATGTTTGCCTTAAGTATGTACATGGGCGAAATAGGCCCATGGAAGATTTTTGTAGACGTGACTGAGACTATGTCGTCCGTCTCACTATCAGTCCAGCGTCTTGAATTGTGTCCGGTGTGGCGACAGGCTGGCCCCCTGGTAGGGGTATCACATCATGGGATGGAGATACGGCGAAATGTGGGTGTACTAGTTACACCTCTGCCTACCACTTCGGGGAATATAGGCGTGAGTGCGTATGTAGGTATGTCGCCCATAATAGGTATTCACGACACTATACAGAAATCTTTAATCTAATAAACAATAAATACATAAGTAACCGAAGATAATTTGAGATGAAAATTAAAAATGTAGTCGTTGATGAAATGTCGATATTCGACATACTTTCCATGCCGCATTATCGAAATGCCAGAAAAATTTGCTTGCTCCTATCACACTGCTCATTAAATTATACTTAAGATTAATTGCGTCCATTGTATTTTTTTGCGGCGGGCACATGAACACTATACAGTTGCAACTAATTGTGTTCAATGACTTCAATGCATTTTTCCGTACATCTCGATTTAGTCAATTCAGGTCGATGATCTGTATATTACGCGTCTGCCTACTTTTCAACATAATGAGTCATCAATTGTAGATGTCAACCATAAATGTCAGAATACCTTTTCAGTGAATACAATTGCTTGTCTGGCCTTTGAGTTATGGTAATACATTATGCAACACGATATAAAGAGCAGTCTAAAGATGGGAGCGCCTACTTTGTCACAGATATGCATCTAATCCGTTTTATTTTCTAAATTATGTCAAGGACCTAAATGCCAAACAGGTCGCAGAAGCAATTGTGATACCGCTTTTGTGCTCATGGGAAAAATAATTCTGTTAGAATAGATTTTACTGGTATATTGTAACAGCACAGTGTACTTAAGCAAATTGATTGCACATTCAAATGCCACTGAACTTTTTTCTATAATTGACAATGAACATAAATGCTTGATTCTATTATTCAGTCGTTACATATTATGGTATACAGACTATGTTACATTAATCACGACTCCACCTGTATACAGTAGAAGTTGCGTATCTTAATCCAGATTGCTAATCCAAAAACACATACCCGCCTACACAAACATGAACTAAGATTAACTGATAATTCTTGTTTCGTAACTTTGATAAAATTAACCTTTAGTATTAACGCACGTTCACGGTCAAACAGAACCCAATATCGTATGCGTGAGCGGCGCTTTTTCAAGGCGCTACCGTTTCTAAGCGGTTTATTGCTTTATGTACTAAAACAATAAATAGACAAATTAATTCTGAACATGTTCTTATTTTAAATTGCAATTAATTTATGTTGTCAGACAAAATTGTCGAAAACGTTGTATGAATATATTTGGTAAGACGTAAGAACAACGTCATAAGCTCTTATACTTCTTCCTGTGATACTCATGTGACGTCTTTTGCTTAATTTAAATATATTATTTGCTTGTACACTGACAACCTCAACAAAAAGAATTGTATTCTACGTTTAACATCTTTATGTCTGTAACAAATTAATCGATTTGACTGTAGTTTATTGTATAAAAACTGGTTTGAATAAGATTCTAAGATTAAGTTCTTGAATAAGTTCTCAACTATATTTGATTTATTTTTCACTTATTTAGAAATTACAGATCCTTTTCTAATAATTATGTCGAGGGCTTTTTATTATATTCATTATTTTTGTTTATCGAAAACGGAACGGCCTCCTTGAGCTTGTGGTGACATGAATCAACTTTTGTAATAAGTCTATTTGTTTGAACTGTCTACTGTCCACTGTTTCACGGAAAACCGACGTAAAGTAGCGGCTTGTTGCTGCGTTTCCTATGATGAGTGAGATATCCTGAGGCCCAAACCCAATTCCAAATCTCTTAATTATACCTTTCCTTTAAAGTAGGCAACGCACCCATGATTCTTCTGGTATTACGGGCGTTCATGAGCGGTGGAGATCACTTACCATTAGGAGACCCACTTGCTCGTTCGCCGACCTATGCGATAGAAAAAAGAAATCCTATACCATAATGAAAACAATACAACCAATTATTCGGTGTGTTCGTTTAGATTGAAAATAAATAATCTGATTAATACTTTTATCCGCATAATTATATTGATCGATCGATTTACATAAATGACTACAAAAGGCAACGACATTGATTATCGGAAAATATTAAATAACACTTTAAATTATTCAGCACTGATTTCAGTAGCTTATTTGATTGTGCTGTGAAAACAACAAATTTTGACCTGTGGGCCGAATATACATTCTAGGTATGATTAAATATCCATTATGTTGACATGTAACAAGACTAAACAAAGTCAATGACGCCTTTGAGTATCGTTTTCATACGATTAGTGTATTTATGATAATAATCCAGTTTTTCTAAATATCAAAAATATATATGGCTCGTATAATTTTTAATAATGTGCACAATCTATCCTCACACCACTCAATCACGATACTATGTTCAATATAACATGACCGGCCTAAAGTTACTACACCGCGCCCGCCTTCTAAGTTTCCCATCACGGTTTACAGCTTCGTAACTAACTTCAGGCCGGCCAAGCATGACTTGAGATTATATGGCAGGGGTAGCGAAACACCAAATAGAATCGTGGATGAAATTTACGAAATCATTGAATTCGTGAAAGCCTTGTAAGGCTTGCGTCGGACTAAAGCCTCGAGAATTTATTCAATTTACAATTTTAATATGAGAAATTAGCTTTTTTTATAATATCTTGTATAATATTTCTTGTAGTGGAAAAATCGAAGGTAAAAATTTTGATTAATCTACAAAAATGCAAAATTTTGTAATTGATGTTGGCACTTCAAGAGGTGATCGAGTCACCGCATTAAAGTAAAGTAAAGTACTTATTAAAGTCATCTTCGTACAAAAAGTCATACTAATACGAAGTTTGCTTTAAAAATATTTGATAAGTATAGAGATTTCTGTACATAGGTAGGTGGTACGTTTGATGTTGTACAGTTACAGCATTCCCGTTACGGTTGAAAAACCCAAACACACTGATTACAGCAATTACAAAATATTTATGAAGTATTGTTCACATAAACGAGTAACAATATGGAGAGAGTCACGTGTTTTTTGCACATCAAATATTGTAACTCTATTTTACGTCTACAGGATGAAATTGTTGATCTTATTAACACTGGCCGCACTGGCGGTGGCAGCACCTAGAGATGAAATCACAAAGCAGCTGGTGGACTTAGGTATGTTCTTTTTGTGATACATCAGCATTACATTCTCGTATATAAAGGGTGTAAGGGAGTTGCAGCAGAAAAATAAGACAGGCGGTATTTCTTTACCCAAATATGTTACTACATGCAATAATAAAATGGTAATTACCTACTTTTATTTCACCATGTTTTTAGTGGTATCATGTTCGTAATCATCAGCACTACCACCTGTCCTGGTTTTCAGCAATGTTTCCCTTACACCCAGTATAAGTTGAACGTGGTCACATTTCGGAATCCATTTATGATCTTATTAATTAATAGTAGAGTTAGTTGGAGTGACTCATGCCCTCGAGCTGCTAAGCATCTGTAAAAACTCTTTGATTCAATATTTGCCCGAAAATCATTAAACAATAATTTTATATATCCACAACCGCTTAGTCATTTTTAGGTGCATCATAAGAAATCAGAATCGATATTCAAACGTAAGAAAACATATAATTATACTGAAAAACTCTACCTTAATAAGTCGTTTAAAATCCGACCTAGAATTTTAGCTTCTTGTAACTTGAAGTCCTTAACATTGTTTTATAAATACTCTACATTTATTAAGCTAGAGTTTATTAAATTGAGATATTTATATAATATATTGTTAAATTTCATTATTTATAGGTACCTACCTATTCCAATATAATATTATTAGAATTCATTTTAAAATCACTGTATTATCTTATTAAATACTTTAGATATGCCCAGCGAACTGACTGCAGATCGTAACATTCTGTTGAATGTGCTGACACGCCAACTTATTGCGTTCATCCGCAATATTATCAGGAACGGCTGGGGTCTATTCGGTATACCAGTTCTGGATCCCCTACAGGTTGAAGATTTCAACCTCAGAATTCCCGCAGGACTTATAAAGTTAGTATCCATAGGTACCGATTACATTTCATTTGTAATTTTTTTCACCCTATTGACCTGGTCGCAGGTTTCAATTAATTCTTTATGCCAGCAAACCGACGAAGACCCAAAAGAACCGAAGACCACTAAATTCCATATGGACATCTATTTAAATAATTTTTAACGAAGCAATTTTAGACTCTCACAATATGATTGTTCAATCGATAATCTTATCATAACCATAAGCATTAATGGATTGGCCTCAAGAGCAAGGACAAGAATTAGAATTAACAAGTTAGATAAGTAAATATTAGAATCAACAAGTTTATAACTAATAGAGTCACGCTGAAGCCAGTATTGACTATAGCATGAATAATTCGCCTTGATCAGGCGAACCACTGCCTCGTGAGCCCATAATAAAATACCATAGAATAGCAGGGTTCAATTATCCAAAATAGAAGTTTTTTTTATAGCACAGTGAGTCACCTGATGGTAAGTGATTTCCATCGCTCATGAACAAATCATAATATCTAAAGGATATGAGACTTAACATCTTATGTCTCGGGGTGGAGAGCGCAGTTCAGTGCCATGCAGTGCTGTGTAATTCAAAAATCTGTATGGTGTTGCTTCTGTTTATGGGTAGGCGTGGCGCTTACCATCAGGCGAACGCCTTGCTCGTCTCGTCATCAATCAAATAAAATAAATAACTTTTAATATGGAAATGTAAAGACTAATTACCCCATTTATTACTTTCAGTCTAGATTTAGAGCTCAAGAATGTGCTCGTTAAAGGATTTGGGGGATTCGTCGTGCACCGAAGTAATTGGGACATGCGCAGTCTTACTTTCGACATCGATATATCATTCCCAGCTATTCATGCTGAAACCGGTGAGCTGAATTTTGAGTTGATTAGTTATCACTTGTGACTTTTTATAATAAATGAAATGGTAAACGAGCAACTCCCTCGTATGCGAATGGCCTTCTGGGTTGGTACCACCAATTTGTTTATTTCTGCCCCCAAGCAGCATTGCGTAATTTGTTGTGTTTGTTTGAGGTACATTGAAGCCATTGAAATTACAAGGCGTTATGAGACTTAACATGTCTCGCGTGACGAGCGCAGTTCAGTCTATTCAGTTCTTTGTACCATTCAAACAATAAAAAATCCCTACTGCCGTCATCAGTCTAAAATGCCCACAATATCGTATTGATTTCTAATAACGCGTCAAACATTCTTTTAATTTATGTTTACATTGCTAAATATACAATATAACATACATTTTTATATATTTTTTATTTTATGTTATTACTTTTTTTTAGAACAATACAGCTTGGTTGGTGATGTCTTCACTGCTATACCTTTGTATGGAAAGGGCGGTGCTGTGTATGTATACTTTTTTTTTTTTTTTTTTTTTATCCTGGCTCGGCAAAGTGACTACGCTACACCTGATGGTAAGTGTAGCGCAATCCAAGAATAGTGTCGACCAACGATAAACAATGTGTCCATCGTACCGACCTACGGGTCGGCAAGATTATGCCGGCCTGTCAAAGGGCCAAGGGGGAGGGGAAGGAAAAAGGGATGGGAAAAGGGTTAGGATCAGGGGGCAAGCCCCCTGGGGAGATCCGGATATACACTGGCTGACCCTGGAACGTGACCCACACAAGGTGGGCCACTATGGCAGGTTTTAGCACCAGTGTACGGTGGTCGCTATCCGGTCGGATACAAGTATCCTCCCACCAGCAAAATTTATCTATTACTAGCTTTTGCTCACGGCTGTGGCCGTATGAATATCTTTTTACGGGATAAAATAATCCCATGTAAACTAGGTCATGATCTACTAGAGTGCAAAATTTCATCTAAATCCGTTTAGCCGTTAGGACTTGAATTATTAATAAATTATCAATAACCCATATAAATACAAAAGGAAATGCTTTTCGTTCATAATGACACCATTTAATTATTAAATGGTGTAATCGATTTGGCAGTTTTTTTTATTGATCGTAATAATTTTAATAAGTATGGAAAGGATATTGGAAAAGTTGCCCATTTGCTTGCTTTGAGATTTTTGTATGAGTTACAAAGAAAAGTAGGAAAATTCTGGCAAACTTCAAAAATTATAATTTTTGTATGCGCTCTCGTGTATAAAATAAATCGGTTCATTAACCACCATATATGCTCCCATCCAGATCATTACAAAATAGATAGCGCGAGTGTATCGCTTTCTTGCTTCTACTTTACTTCCCACGAAAAATTTACTCTTACTTAATCTACTTACGAGTATTGGAATTGTATACTTCCGAATGCCATAATCCAGGTCCTCCCTAATGAGAGGCTCGTAGGCAAGCTATGGAAACATTGAAAACCACTAAAGTCTAATAAACTAATTCTTTTGTTATTTTCATAGGTTCCAAGCTGATGGCTTTAGGTTCCAAGCAATGTTGTACTTAAAACAATCCGAGGATGGCAAATCAGTCCTTATTGACAGAGTTGAAAACGCTGGTTTCCAATTCCCTCATTTCAAGGTAAATATATAACATTATGTAACAACACATCATACTTAATATCAACATTCAGCCGCTACGGTAAAAATACTGTGTAATATTTAGTATTTTTTACACATTGAGATTAGGTCAATGACCAAAAAATCTTAGATAATAGAGTCTAATAATTAGTATTTTTTACACATTGAGATGTAGCCAATGACCAAAGATATCTATTATTCTTTAGTTATTGGATTTAGCAGCTTGACTAGTCAGTAAAATTACAGGGTCACATTTTTATATACAAGAACATAATAAAATTAATCAATCCCTCCCAAAAGTTCCAGATTATTATGTAGATTTAAGTAAATATAATTTATCTTTGTGGTTTTAATGTAGTTTTAACTTTACAAACTAAAATAATTATAACATAAATACGTAACATAGTAAAATAACCTTTCAGTCCGAACTGGCTGGAGTCATCGGCGGTGGTGACATCGACGCAGTTGTAAACGCCCTTGCTGAGGAGGTTATCTTCAACTATATAAACAGGTTCCAGGGCGCCATCGCAAATACAGTTGCCTCAGCTGTGCCGTCTATCCTCAACCCATTCCTCGACCAACTCGACACCTGGAGGTTCATTAGCGTTTTTATCCCGAAGAATAATTGAAATTTCTTCTGTAGCAAAATCACAAAGCAAAACAGATATTTGATACATAATCTATTCAGATAATTCATTGTTTAAACTTATTTTTTACGTTTGATTATAAATGTTGTAAAAATGTAAATAAAACATTGTTTTGTTAAATAAATCCGACGTATAATCATATATATTTTTTTATTATTTACAATAACAATATTAGACCAGGGTCGATAATTGTTGAAAGCCAAAATAATAGTAGGATGAAACCCATTGGATAAGGAAGAGAATATCACAAAAATGAAAGGAAAAATAATTTATGGGCGATCTAAGGTCGGGAAGTGGAAGGGGCTGAGTTTTTAAGGGTAAAAAACGGTTTATCTCGATTTCCGGCAAAACTACAAGTCCTATGGAAAAAAGTTAAATGGCAAGGCAATAAAAAGATCTACAACTTTTGTATTTACACTTTTTTCACATAATCTAAACATCAAATTATTTATCAGCTCATTCCTTCTATGGAAATATAAGTAAATATCATGCTTCAGCGGTAGAGCCACACTGGTGACTGTAGAGTTGTCTACAGCACGAATGGGCCGACTTGGCCCTGTAGTTACCACTGTCTCACAGTAAACAGCTACTGCTTTGCTGCTGCGGTTCGTATTATGAGCGAGATATCTGGAGGCCTAAATCCCTCTCCCCTTCCCAATCACTTAATTATCTCTTTCCTTTAAGGTCGGCAACGCACCCATGATTTTTATGGTATTATGGATGTACATGAGCGGTAGAGGTCACTTACCATCAGGTAACCCACTTGTTCGTTTGCCGGCGTATGCTATAAAAAATTGATAACAACAAGATGATGATCAATACAAAATCTGAATAACAGTCTGTACTTTCGATCCCACGAGACCAGTAAATGCAAAACAAATCTCCTACAAACAACGGAAGAGTTTCTCAATAGGTTGCTTATGTTCGTAAAAACAGTCAAAAACAATTAGGGATCCAGCCTTAGAATCAACAGAATTCGCTAATTATATTATTATCCTAGTGATACCAACTGGGTTAATTTTGTAAGTATTTTTGTCAAAGTATAATTTTATTATTACTCATTGTAACCTCCGATAAAAAGCGGGGTGTTATAAGTTTGACCCCTTCGTGTCTCACTTTGCACGTCTATATGTGTGAGTGTGCCCCTGCGTAACCTTCTCTGACCGATAGTGATCTGCCATTAACGTCTGTGTTGATTTTAGCTTGCATTTAAATTTAAAAGCCATTATCGCATCTGGATTTGGTGATTTTATACATGATAGTAAATTTGATACCATGAGCCTTACCTTTGATATCGATGTGGAATTTCCAAGTCTTCGTATAATATCGGGTAAGCCTTATTAATTACCTGATACGATCATAATAAAGTAGTGATGAAACTTATTGTAAGTACCTCCACACTTCTCCTATTCCTAGATTTTCTAGCCCCGGATCTAAATTTGGGTAAACCGTGGTACCTGCCCCTGGGGGGAATTTCAAGACTAGCCAAGCTCATTATGTTTTTATTAGCTTGAATGTTGAGACAAGCAGTTCGCCCGCCTGATGGTAAGCGCCTGCCTATAAACAGAAGCAACGCAACACAGTACTTTAATTACCATTATTAAAACACTTATGGCAATGCTCGTCACCCCGTGACATAAAAGGTTGTCACATAATGCCCCATAATTTCACTGGCTTCAATGTCATTCAAACGGATTCACAACATTGTTTACATACTGCTGTTTGGCGGCAGAAATAGATAACGCAGTGGCACCAACCTAGACGACCTATGTCCTATTGCATACATACCTACCACCTAGTAAGGTATGTATGTAAGAAGTCTTTGGCATCCACAGCCCACCTCACTATCGATTAAGTTGGTCATTTTTGTTGGAACATATGTTCCGTTAATTTATGAATGATGTTTTTTAGATTCGGGCCTGGGATTTTCAAGTTCATTTCTAAATTAAAAGGTGTTTCTGTTCTACCCTACTGTCAACATACTTTAATAATGAAATTGTTGATAAATAAGTAATTATAAATATTTTCTTCTCACTTATGAAAACATAATTAAAGTACATAAATGAGTAACACATTTCAATAATCTAATCTCTTTGATTTTAATCGATACGCCTTCAATTATTACCTGCTACTTATTAAAATACGAGTAGGCACCTACTTTAATTGACGTAGTTTTATTACTCACCTACAGTACCTACGACTTATATCATATTAAATTATGATAATTACATATGATTACGATTTGCTGGGATTCATGTATACTGTCATACCACTTTAGGGAAAGAGAAAAGCAGAGTATGTATTTATTATAAACATTTTACAATCTTTCTTACTTTTTGCCTGGTCGCTACCGCTTTCGTTCTTAAACGCCTCGACTTTTTTTTTTTATAGCATAGGCCGGCAAACGAGCAAGTGGATCACCTGATGGTAAGTGATCTACACCGCCCATGTACGCCCACCACCAGAAGAATCATGGGCGCGTAGCCGACCTTAAAGGAAAGGGATAATTAGGGATTGGGAAGGGGAGGGGATTTGGGCTTCCGGATATCTCACTCACCGTACGAAACGCATCAGCAAGCCGCTACTTTACGTCGGTTTTCTATGAGACAGTGGTAATGACCCGGTCGAGCCAGCCCATTCATGCTGTAGACAAAACTGTCTACAGCGTGGCTCTACCACTTGGCCCGATCTTCAGCACTTTCGCAGTGAGACCATTGGACTATACGATTTAATCGTGTAACGTTACACATCCACCGCAGCATCTTCATTTCCGCGACATGAATCTCCCTAACATGACCCCTATGTGTAAGTACGTCTCGCATCCATACAAGAGCACGGGTCGAATAATGGTCTTGTATACGAGATCCTAAGGCCTAACCCCTCTCATTCAGTAGAGGAAGCTCGTGCCCAGCAGTGGGACGTGTATAATACAGGGCTAGAAAAAATAGTATACATAAGTCTCATCGAGATATTTAGGTTACAGGTAACGCCTGTGACCTCTCGCCACTTAGCCTAGACAATGCTAATTCAGGTCCTGCAGTCAAGCTCGATGTTACCGGACTCGGGGTATTTTTGTGTGGTAGAGCCACGCTGTGCATAGTTTTATCGTCAGCATGAATGGACCGGCTCGACTGGGTTGTTACCACTGTTTCATAGAAAATCAACGTAAAGTAGCGGCTTGCTGCTGCTTTTCGTACGGTGAGTGAGACATACGGAGACTTAAATCCCCCTCCCCTTCCCAATCGCTATTTAACACTTTCTGCTTTAAACTGCAAGTAGGTATAATATAATTCAGTAACTTATTTCTTTTAATAAAAAATCCACATTGAAGGATTCAGCATAGCACAACACTACGCCGCTCGAGCGCCGCGCGATCTGCCCGCTGACTTCGAGACCGGGTGTCCGCCGCTGCCACGCCGCCCCGCTTGCTGCTGACTTCGAGACCGCGGCCTTATTGTCAACGCGTTCATAGAGGAAATGGTTTTTAACTATATTAATAGGTTTCAAAACGCAATCGCCACGCTTACTTCGCAGACGAGCGTGCTGGCGACCCACGATCTTTTTAATCCATTTCACACCTGGTGCTACATTTATGCTTTACAATAAAACCAGAAATAATTTGCGCCGTTTTGGTTAATGCAAAAATAATAAGGAAACAAATTACAAATCATTTTATTGGCTATCTAAGAAAAAAATAGCATTATCAAATTGGCCGAGTTTATATAAAAAATAATTTTTTTTCATCGATATAAAATGCCAACGCAGCTTTTATTACAATTCCACATTTATAACTTATATTTACACTTATTTAAAGAAACTACTCATGCATTTCTTTAATCTTTCATTAACTATCTCACTTAATTGATTTTAATCCGACATTAAATCGAACGTAGCAATTTCAATTTTCCGAAATGTCCCAAGAAAACTAGTAGGTGTCGAGTGAAAAATAAACGCATTTTAAGTATATTCTATCATGTTTACAATGTCGTGATTTTTATTTCATTCATCAATCCGTATCGCAAAATTTAAAATGAAAAGCTTTTACCTAAGAAAACAAATCATTGACTTAAATCTGGAGTAGCAAAATTAAAAACACATACAAGATAATAATTTGAATATTTTAACATATTAGATTAAAAGCCTAAAGAGTTAAAATTATTTTCCTTTTGTTGAAAAGTCGAATGAAAAAACTAATTTTAGCGTTTTGAGTAATCATCGAACCAAACAATACGACATGTTCCGGTGATATCCATCTGGTATCCTTGGGGACAGATGCCTTCGATCCATGTCGGAGAATCTTCTGCGATTGCACTTAATACCACAGGTTCTTTCACACTATCCGGTTGGAGAATTTCGTCTTGGGCCATATTTATCGGCGGATGAGAACGCGTGTACACTTCATGTATAACAAAAATATTCAGGACAAGGAATATCAAACTTAATTTCATATTGAACGTGTTTTACTCTTGCGACGGCTCAATGTTTATGCGAGATGACAGAGGATTTGTTAAAATTATCTACGACCGGCGAGATTACCGACTTCCGTCGCCTACACAGAGGATGGCAATGTTGCAATTGGGCAACTATTTCGATATGAAGAACGACAAATTAAAAATAAGACTGCTGTGCGTTTTATTTATTTAACACGAACATATTTTTTTTACTAAGAAGCTATAGCTTGGCGGATAAAGTTGTTCGGACTGCCGAGATGGAAGTCACGGGATCGAAACCCCGGCAGAGATAATAGTACCCCCAGGGCAAACACATCTAGGCCGGAATTCACGCGCCCATGTACGAGTGGCGCGCGGAACTTCGACTCTGAGGAGAGCATTACCACCTGGGCGAGACACGATTGCGGAAATTGCAAATTTGAAGAAATTGAAATGCTCAGTGTCCCGTGTGGGAAGAGGAGCGTCGCGGACTCGTCGTAGAATTGAGCGATAACTTTTCGTTACCGGCTGTGGTTAAGGCTATAGTTGTGAGCTAGAGTTGAGGAACGCTATAACCGCCTTCTGCGAAACAGTCATGCGCGGGAGTAGATAGTGGAGCGCGAGCAGAATATCACAACCCAGTTCGCCGTCCACAGTCGAACAGTCATGCGCAGATAGATGCGGAAGGCACTCCTCGCTCTCTGAAAGAGGTCTGGACCGCGGACACGTGGAAGTTCGTCGTCCAACAGTTGAGGCCTCGAGGTGACACGTGCGGCATTTATGCGCCAACCTCATTTGAGTGGAGCAAAAAGGTCGGTGGTTAACTCCCCCTTTACCAGTGACAGTGCATGGGGTGGCGTCTTTGAAGCCGCGAAAGATTACAGAAATATACTTGCAGCCCTGACCGAACAAGGGCACCCGGAGGAACATCGTTGGGTTTTAGTCCATGAGAGTCGGGCATAGCCATCGGCTGACCATGCGGTGGGGCCAATAAGAGGTTTCCCAACAAAAAAAAGGGCAAACACTGATGTTTTATGTTACATACTTATTCATTGTTTATTACCTATCGCTGGCATAAAGGATATAAGAAAACATCGTAGGGAAACCTGCATAGAGCATACAATCACAATAGCATAGAGACCCGTGCGCTGCAGTGGCATAATACTAAAGGCATATAAAAATATTTTAAGTTTATTAATGTCCAATTTTTATACTACTTGACGTTCTTTATACATGTTTAAATAGTGACTAAATAAATACGAGATCCTTGTGCAACTCCTTGATTTATAAACTTGACAAAATAGTGAACATAAAGTTAGTTATTTTGGTCATTTTCTTTTACAACCGCTCACTACTTACTCTTTAGTAGTAAAATTTCCAATTTCGAATTACAGTAGAATCCCGATTATCCGGATCAATTAAAACCAGGGGTATTCCGGATAATCGAAAATCCGGATAATCGATTTCAAAGTCAAATAAAACTATAATCAATTTTTAATAACTTTTTTGTTATATTTCTAAAAAATCGAGTAGCCTATGTAATTTAAAATGTTGGTTGGAAATAATTTGTGATTAATCTTTGACGTAATGAATCACATTTTACAAGGTGGTAGATCCCTCGTATGCGAGAGGCCATCTGGGTTGGTACTACCGCTTTGTCTATTCCTGCCGCCAAGCAACAGTGTGTAAGCACTGTTGTGTTTCGGTTTAAAGGATATTGAAGCCAAAGAAATTACTGGGCATTATGAAACTCAACATCTTATGTCTTGGGGTGACGAGCGCAGTTCAGCACCATCCAGTGCTTTGTAATTCAAAGTTCTGTGTGGTGTTGCTTCTGCTTATAGGTAGGCGTGGCTCTTACCATCAGGCGAGCGCCTTGCTCATCTCGTCATTCAATCAAAAAAAAAAAAATTTTTCATTGCGGCCAAGTCCCTGATACTTTGCTGATGGGAGGATATTCATACCCGACCGGATAGCGACCACCGTACACTGATGTTAAAACCTGCCATAGTGGCCCACCTTGTGTGAGTCGCGTTCCAGGGTCAGCCAGTGTAAATCCGGTTCTGCCGAGGGGCTTGCGACATGACTTGATGGTTGGTTGGGGCGGATACAGTGGTACATTATTGTATTATTGTGCCTGCCATCGGTCATCCGCCTGTCCTGTCGCAGGCCTCTCGATTTGCTTCATCCCTCCGAAGAGGGAAGAAGCATTATACAGGCCGGTATGATTCTGGTGACCACCGATAAACTCATTGTTTGTCGGTGGTCGCTGGTTTTTCTGACTGCACTACGCTTACCATCAGGTGTAGTGCAGTCACTTTGCCGTGCTCGGATAAAAAAAAATACGCTTCAGTTGTAATAACTGTATGGGATCCAATTTGTCCTGTCTTTCAAACCATTTAAAAGCGCTAGAGCTCCAATAGCTTCACATACATCACCAGTTTCAGTTTCTTCTTCATCTTTATCGTTACTTTTCAAATTATTGTTAATGAGTTCTTCATCAGTTAAAATGTGGAATTCAGGGCAGTCATTGAGAGATAACATTACTCTTTTTCGCTTAGACATTGTAGATTTCTAACGCAAAACGTAAACAGAAATGTAAAAAAATACAACCTATTAGTTGGATGCTATCAATTAAAATGAAATAATAGCAAACACTATCGCGCACACAAATGAGAGCAGCACTACACTTCAGAGGAAGGAAAAAAACTCGTCGTAAAATGTCTCGTTACGCTGTCAAATCATTTTTACGGCGGTAATTAGAGCCGTGAAGAATGAGTCCGGATAATCGGATATCCGGATAATCGAGGTCCGGATAATCGGGATTCTACTGTATTTGTTTATCGTGTATTTGTATACTTTATTTCGATATTTATCTTTTTAAAAAATGCACCGCCATAATTGATCTAACACCGATTACCTATCAATTATCAGATTGCATGCCTTAGTAAATATGGTTACATCAAAGCTATTATTTTGTTAGGTTCTTGGTTAAAATGTTTCATATTTTCGTCTGGTGCTGAAGTTCCGCAATTCGTCTATGTTATAATATTTTAAAATATACTATAGATCAGTGTTTCCCAATCTTCTTTAATGGCCATGCCCACCTTAACATTCTTTTGTTAAATTTGTCACCGATATCTATCATTTCATTTAAATAACCCAAAGCGAAAGGGTTAAAGTCGTGTCGAGTCAATTTTTAAATTGCCCCCCTTAACTATCAAATTGCCCCCCTGTGTGTCATGTCATATTACGTCGATCAAGTTGTAATACGTGTGTTGTCTGTCTCTAGCTTTAATAGTGAACTTTACCTAATTAAGTTCCACATAGGTTTCAATACCAATGAGGCATCTCATGCGCAAATTTTAGTTTATGTACTTGGCACTAGCTACATACAACTTTTTCTATTTCTTTTTTTTATCAAACTCTTATTTTTTTTATGTATGGCTTTAGCCAGTGTCAAGTATAATTTATTCTCAAGTTATTTTTACAAGAACGATGAAACACGGGTGCTGTCGATTTCAAGGTCTTGTCGGAGTTTTGGTGTTAACTTCTTTCAGTACGATTCTTAATTCACTTATTTCAATGTTTCCATACACTGTTCATCACCGTCAATGTTTATTGAATAAAATTACACCACGTTTATACAACAAACACAACTCTAAACTAGTTTATGAAATAAATTAAAATAAGCGATGAACTTCACTGTCAGAATTTCCGCCAAAATTCCTATCAAACTCTGTTTCATCATTCATTTAATAATTCCACAGGTGACAGATCCATCTAGTCCGTGATTTTTTCACAATTTGACAGCAAAAAAAATCGGTTGTCTGTAAAGTCGGTTTACTGACGATAGTTGAACGTGATAACGTCTTAAGAAAATACTGATGGAATGGTAGCATTTTTCAAAAGAAAATTTTAATTTCATTTGTTTAATATTTCATAGTATTTATTGGCCTAATTATAACCACAAAATCCGAAAGTATTTTATTTATTTTTCGGAATTCTCAAGTGTCCGTAGTTTTAATATAGTTTCAATCAAATATATACATTATCTAAAACCCAAAAAGTAAATTCACCTTACCTTTTGGTTCTTAGGCCAACTATGTATGGACGACGAACAATGTCCTTTTCGTAAATCTAGTTTTAAAAAGCCCGCCTCAATGTGTTTGATATAGGAGAAAATGTTCCCTTTGACGGATGGCTGGTCTAACCTGTCATTTCAGACACGTTGTTGTGATATGTGGAAGATTTAATATTTATGTTTTAATTTTTGAAGTGATAACTTCTTATGGGAGGGTGAACCGAAACGTTCCGTAACGCGAGCGGCGCCACTCTGTCTGGCTTCCTTTTCTCTCAGAGCGGGGGCACACGATGCGTTGCGGCGGCGGTGCGGCGCCGGAGCGATGTCGCTGCGTCGTTTTACATAGAAATATTTGTGGTATGTGACACGATGCGCTCCGGCGCCGCACCGGACTTGCAACCACCGAGACGAGGCGGGGAGGGGTGAATGCGCTGCGACGTCGGAGCGGCACCGCTCAGTTGTCCATTTTTATTAACAGACTGTCCAACGCTGCTGGGGCGCCGGCGATGCTGCGACATAACAACGTTGCGGCGCCGCACCGCTCGTGTGCCCGCTGATACGGTGAAATCTTTGCGGTGCGGCGCTGCAACGCATTGTGTGCTCCCACTCTTAGGCAGTTTCCTCTGCTCCCACTTTAACCCACATTAGTTTAAGTTATCACTTCTGTCGAGCGTCCCGAGACGCACACTTTTTTTTTTTTAAATCTCGAACGCTGCCGAACGCAAAGGCCGATTGTGCTTCTTTGTCGCTCGTTCCGCGCTCTCGCTTGCACTTCAAGCCTTAAATGGAACGTGACATCTAGCGAGTAGCGAGGTAACGACGCATGAGTCATGTTTTTTCGTGCGTGCAGCCGGCTCTATCGAATTATAAGACGTTATCACGTCAAAAAATTATATAAAATATCATTTTTTTTTGTTATAGTGTGTAGACCTAGGAATTTAATAGTCTCTACCGAGAGGTGTAGGCCAAAACACGCGCAGGAAACTTGACTCAAACAGCCTGAGTTGTGAGTCAATATAATAGTGTTGCCATAAAAAAAATTGAACTTCATCTCTTATTTGACAGAATCTTATGGTTCATCTACACGCTCCGTTAGCCTGCGCGATATAACTGTCCAAACAGACACGTGTGGATGGCATCGCATTAGCTCAAGACTACAAACATATAATAATAAGAAGATCTAATTGACATCAAAAAGCATCAGTAATTAAGTAGACTCATAACAAGTAAAAAATCATGATCAATGCTGTAATTATTATATTTTTAAGTATTGCGCCACAGTACATACGAACTTGCTTAAAATTTAAATTATAAGGGTACAAAAATCTATCACTCCTTTTTAATATATCTTTTTTAATAATATATATAATGAAATAAGGTCGATGTATGTATTTTACCATTTCAATAAATAGAATCTTATCTTGTGATTGATCGTCATTACGCACACACTGTTCAAGTAGGCATGTATTGTGTTTTCAGATAGGAATAGTTGCCGCACAAAGGCGGACTACTTTTGGTACATACAGCATGAGTTAAAATTATATGAAAAAAACAGTACGATGTTAAATGATCATGCCATTAGTCGCTTAGCTGCAATCAACCGACACCGACCACCGACAAATAATGAGTTTATCGGTGGTCACCAGAATCATGCCGGCCTGTATGACTTTTTTCACACTCCGTAGAGGGAAAAAGCAAAACGAGGGGCCTGCTACAGGATAGGCGGATGACCGATGCGGGCACACGAATACAAGGATGTACCCTTATACCCGCCGCAACCAACCATCTACTCATGTCGCGAGCCCCTCGGCAGAACCGGATATACATTGACCGATTGGTCGGAGGTAGATAAATGAATATTTATTTGTTTAATCTCATTTATGTATTTGTGAATCTAATTCTACGTCTAATCTGCTTCCTTAAAATATATGTCTGTGCTCAACTTGTTATATTCCATGCAAAAGGCACAATAACTAAAGGGAGCGTGTAGATAGGGCATTAAGATATTTTCTCGTTCAAGCACATCACTAAATGAATGATTTGAGTGAATGATTGAATGATAAAGCGAGATGCTAAATAATCAGTGAAGAACAAAAACTACGATTGAAGTGATTCCGGAGAGAAAAATTGAAGGCTTTTCATGTGATTTTGTGAATTTGTGTTTGTGCAAAATTAATTGTAGACTGTATTTGTATAATATTTTTGGAGCCAAGTTGCCAAAAAAACGTACCGCTTGGTAGTAATATGAGTAATGTTACCAACCAAAATGGAACAGGTCTAGAGCAGCAGGTCTGTACCTCATGTATCTCCATGCACCTCGTATTGATTTTTACTTTTAATGAATGGAACTGTTGCAATAAGTCATATAATCCGACAAGATTATTACTCGGATTAAAATTAATTTAATTTGCATTGGGTTACCGTTTTTTATTGGCATGGGACAATAAATTTATTATCCTTTACGTGTCTTAGAGCTAACCAACATGGCGACTGGGTTATTCTACATTTAGGGTATCTATTTCATTGAATTCGCTCGATTTTCTAGATTTTAACATTGATCATTTTCTCGTTGTTAACGCAGTAGTTTTCCGAAACTACACACGAGTGAGGTCATTGTCACGTTATATCTGCGTGTCATGGCGGGAGGAAATTAATATTTCGCAATGAATGAGTAGGTAGATATACTAGGGGTTACTTTTTATGTCGATGTCTGTAGGTATATATCGCGATCGTTGATTTTTACGCGAAGGATAAATGTATTAATTACATTGTAATGTAAACGGTGTCGGATGTCTCTGCTTTGTTAAGGTTGTGTAGTTATATACCCACATACCCGATTCGTTGCACTTGAGTGGCGAGCTAATAGCGACGTTTATGTATCGAAATGCGTTGCATGAATTTGTTTGTTTTGCAGATTGCTGGTCTGGACTTGCAGGCTCAGGCTCCTAAGAGTGCCGGCCGCTACATTCCCCCGCACCTGCGCAGGCAGTTGCAGGCCAACCCAAACCAAGGTAACAGCTCACAATATCACTTTGGTTTATAGAGGGCACGCCGCTTTATTCACTTCTGATTTGTCAAAAATATTGCTTGGTATGGTGGTTGTTAGAGAAAAACTTATGCTTATTCTTTATTTTAGATGAAATGTTAAAGATTACCCAGATATTTGCTTCATAATTTATTTTATGGTCACTATGTCTCAATTTTCTTGTGCCTTAAAGCTGTTGGCAATCAACTTTTAAGAATCATATCAATTACATGTCAATACTTATCATCAAATCTGTACAAAAACATTGTCAATGAATTTGCATATCAATTATTTACTTTTATTGTCATTCATTTTTCAGCTGAGCCTTCTTCTGTATATCATGCTAACATATCACAAAGGAATGTGCTAATGATTATTTATTTGGAGCAGTAACATATCAGTTATCTCAGTTGTTATTTCCACAGCTTATTTTAATTTGACCTATATAAATGATATTAAATTTAACTTACTATTTAGGCTTAATGTCTGTTCCACAATGTCCAAGTAAATGTTACCATATAAACTATGACAGCAAAATAAGAGATTATTGCATAGTCAAAATGTTACATCAAATTGTTAGTCAGCTGTTCAATGTTTAAATTGTTAAAATGTAATTGCACATTGTGAAACAGGCCCTTAATACCTCAATGCTATTGTAAATACATATTTGGGACTTGTCAGAATATACAAAATTTCAAACACAATGTTAATATAATATAATAATAATCACTCTGCGTAATAAATTGACTGAACAGATGTTCAACATTAATAAGTAAATCTTCATTGAATATAAATACAAATATCTAACATTTGTAACTCATTAACATTGTTGTTTGTTCTTTAGCTATTCAAAATAATTATTCAATTGCTTAAAACTGCAACTTTTTATATACCTGCACCTAATTCTGCACATAAATTCGTATTTTTCCTCTGAAACTATTAAGTGACCTTTTTCTTTTTTTTATAGTGACTCAAAAAAATGACTACCCCGATTCTGATGGTAAGTTTACTGTAGTCCAAGTACTACGATGATGAAACATAGGTGAGAATATTGCGTGACCTGCAATTGATATGTTGGTCTACTTAGTAAGTGAATATAAACTGAATGGCCTGAAAACGTTTTTATTGGTCACTCACTGCTCAGAATCTTTCAATATACAAGATATTTAATCCATTAAATGTTAAACAATATTAAGATTCAGATGATAGATTTTTAGTTTATCATATAATTCATATTGTTGTTATACATTTAGAGTATTTTAAAGTTAAGCATTTATTTCGAACAAAATAATTTACTATGAACTTGTCACTATATCTCAAAATAAATTTTAACAACATAATATTTTATAGAAACAATTATATTAATATGGTATAGCATAAAAAATCAACCTTAAAAATAAAGTTGTTTTTGTTATTACAAATTGAGATGCATTTGCTGTTATTTGTGAAGTTGCCAATATTTTCCTCACAAAATTTCGTCTTCAAAATTCACCAAGTTTATATGGGTTTACTACAGCAATGATATAATCATTTTTGTATGGGATCATACAAAAAATATCACCAAAATCAATACATATTTAGTAAAGATATCATGAAACATACACAAAAAAAATTCGCCGATTTTGAAAAATTCCTTTTTAAGTTGGTTTAATCAAGCATTTGTAGTATCTACAAAATAGTAAAACAAAGACCGAAAAAATTTTATACATAAAAATGCAACCATTATGAAGAGGTAAGGTTGTATCCCAGGCTAATCTACATCCAGCCACACTACAGGATATCATCGTTCTTGACGCGCTCGTTTAGATACGAGTCACAGCATAAGAGGTGACTCACATGGTCACATGACCATAAAGGTTTCATTCAAAAAAATATCCTATTCCTAATGGTCTAAGATCCCGCAGAACATTGACCCATCTGTTTACCAGATGAAAATAATATTTTAGGGTATAAAAGGTGTCGCTGAACACATACAAATAGGGTGCCTAAAAAAATATGGTCAAGGATAGGTTTTACGAATTAAAAAAAAAAAGAAGATATTATTTCACTGACTTGCTCACCAAATAAATGAACCTTTAATGAAAACCTACAATGTATACTACCTGCAAAAGCTAGGAGCTAGATGAGCGCAATTACCACTTTTTAGTTACCTGTTGCACACGGCAACCAGGTAGTAGAGAGCAGAAAAAGGTGAATGTCTAATTACTAAAAGGGCACATGTCCTCTATATTTTAAAGGTAAAAATTTTACAGGAGACAGAAAATACTAAATATTTATATAATGGAATGGAAATATATATTGATTTAATTATTTTATGTTTCTTAATTAGGTAACATGGTATTTCAACACAAAATATTTTTATATTTTTCAATATATTAAGAGAAATAACATAAAAAAAACCATGGACATGTTCCCTTTTAGTACTTAATCATATTTCAAGTGGACATGTGCCCCTTTAGTACCTAATGTGAACAAGACTTCAAACATAAAAGAAAATAAATTGCATGTATTACTTTTCTTTATCACTTAAAATAATAAATTTACTCCACAGGCCATCTGTAAATGGTTTCCCAGTAGTGAATATGCTCAGCAGGGATATATTCTTTCAACGTTTTTAAATCTTTCATTTTTTTCTTAGCTATAGGAACTGGACCTGTATACTTTTTTTGGATAGGTAGAGTAATAGGACTTATGTTTGTTTTTCGCAATTCAAATGTTGCTGACCTAAAGCCATCAATAAATTCTTTGGCTACAACACAGTGCAGAGCTTCTGCACTGAAAGTTGTAGACAACATCTTGTTGTGGCGTGTAAACTACATTTTTGAAGTGATAACTTCTTATGGGAGGGTGAACCGAAACGTTCCGTAACGCGAGCGGTCCATCGACCAGCCAGCGTTAGCCGACCTCCCTGGAACATCGATAATTTCGAAGTCCCAGGTGGCGGCACACAGTGACCAGTCGGCTTGGACCGGACTTCCACAAGATTTTGACCGGACTTTGACCCGACTTTGACCGGACTTCGTAACGTAACGTAACGTGTTACGGCGCCACTCTGGCTTCCCTTTCTCTCACGCATACGGCAGCAGTAGGCAGGCTCCTCTACTCTCACTTTAACCCACATTAGTTTAAGTTATCACTTCTGTCGAGCGTCCCGGGATGCACACTTTTTTTTTTTATAGCATAGGCCACCTGATGGTAAATGATCTCCACCGCCCATGTACGCCCACCACCAGAAGAATCATAGGCGCGTTGCCGACCTTAAAGGAAAGGGATAATTAGGGATTGGGAAGAGGGGGGAGCGATTTGGGCTTCCGGATATCTCACTCACCGTACGAAACGCAGCAGCAAGCCGCTACTTTACGTCGGTTTTCCTGTGAGACAGTGGTAACGACCCCGTCGAGCCAGCCCATTCATGCTGTAGACAAAACTGTCTACAGCGTGGCTCTACCACTCAAAATGAAATTGACATTTTGTAGGGTGCGTTCAAAAATTATTTGTTAAAAGGGCTCATGTCCATGGACAAGTGCCCGTTTAAAACTAAACAGTATTTTTGTAGGTTTGTAACTCTATGGGTAATGATCGGACTTGAGCCATTCTGACACAAAACGGCGTAATTAGGTGTTGCCAAGCGATAAAGAATATAAAATATTTTTGCTTAGAAATGTGACATGTGCCCTTTTAGTAATTAGACATTCAGGTAGGCAACCTATTTTTTGCAGATAGTATACATTGTACACTTTTCATTGAAGGTTAATTTTTTTTGGTAAGCAAGTCAGGGAAATTTAAAAAAAAAAATTCTTTTTTTAAATGTTAATTAATCATATCCTTGACCATATTTTTTTAGGCAACCCTATTGGTATGTGTAACTAGCAACACATTTTATACCCTAAAATGTTATTTTGATCCGGTAAACAGATGGGTGAAGGTCAATGTTCCCCGGGATCTTGTACTATAATACTATATGTCAAAGTTTGGATAATTGTGTGTTTGTGAATTTTGATGTCTGTTGGACAATCCCGTTATAACGGCTGAACTGTTATGGATGGAATTTGGCACATAGGTAGATCATGACCTGGATTAAGACATGGGCTACCTTTTATCCCGAAATAGGACGTTCAAACGGGCGCAGCTGCGAGATGCATTCTTAAGGGCTAGTCTTAGACCATTACAAATTATTGCGCGCAAAGTAACTCAATCTAAAGTTACCAGCGGCGGTAAGTAAGCGGCGTCGCTCGAGATGTGACGGATCGTGTTGAGAGCGGATGAAGTGTAAAATTTCAGCCTGGTCCAGTTATTTTGCGCGTATTGTACATCACTTGTTTCTTTCGTTTACCAGTTTAAAACATTTTGATTAACTACCTGTTTATCCCCTCCCGCCGATATAACATTATGTATTCATGTAAAGACATTGTTCCGTAGGATCTACAATCGTAAGTTGATACAACACTGAAGCGGCGGCATTCGTGGTGTCGCAAGGATACATTAAACGAGTAGCCGGCTGTGAAACGACATGCCGCGGATTCGATTCTCACAAATATTTGTGTGACCAAACAATATCCGTTAATATTTGATCCAAAAATATTTGTATCGAGTCTGTATAAGACTTGGATAAGATTTGTCATGATTTTGAAATCTTGTTTACTTCGCACTACTCCGTGACTCATTACAATTTAAAATACACATTTCAGTCCACTGTTGGCTCATCGACTTACAGATATCGCTGGATAAATAGGTACATCTGAAAGGGAACATAAACTATAAATCGAAAATTGAGTTTCATCAAGTGATTATAATTTATTTGAACACTCGTAAATGTATATCAAATCCTAACTTCACGGAAATCCTTAGCCATAAACTCCCATATCGACGCAATAGCATTTTTTTTTGGATTTCTCAGAATTGAGAAAATAATCCATATATTTGATAGATGACACAATGATCATTCCCTCCATTTGAATTATTTTATGGTTTAGTTATCTTCCCCGTGACCCTATGATAGTTCGCCCTTGGCATATTGCCAGCTCCTCAATAGTTACAACACTTTAGTTGTTAATAAAAACGTGTGTGTGATAGATAATTTTGAAGTAGAGAATATTTTTAACTAATCAGTGGTGTGGTTCTTTCATTCTAAAATAAGTTTAATAATGGAATAGATAAAGTACCAAAACAGTGCTAAATACTGATAAAAATATTCTATACATAGGGGAGACCAGCTGGCATAGCCCGGCGGCTTGGTGTTGGCGATGTTATTTTATTGAATGTCGGCGCGACGGCTTGCACACGCGCAGGTTACCCGGCGATCTGGCCACCGGTATGTGCCGGTGGCTACATTTGTCCTCTCTGGACGTCTCTACACACTCGTCAACATCCGTCGAGATAAAATTGTTCATTTCGTGCTGCTGACAAAGTTCCTCAACTTGCCATTGTAATTTAAAACCGCCGACTTACCCACCCGGCGATATGACGTGTGATCAATGATTATATGATCATTGATGTATGGATTTTGTTCTATGAGGATTTTATATTATTATACAGAGTGCTTTATATTTAGGAGCCAAAATTTGTTGACGCCTTTAAATTATGCGGGAAGGTTAACCAACAGCTGTATATAATGTAACGAAGACTATGAAATCTGTGTCTATGATTCAACGGATTTAATTATCTCGATATTGTGAAACATAATTAATTGCAACAGGGGAAGAGTCTAAGCGCTCAAGCTTAGACGTCCGTTCTAACGAGTCACGGGACATCCGTTCATCATTCGGAGGCAGCTCTAGAGGATACGACCGTGGTGGTCGGCGCGAAGACCGCGACCGTGACCGCGATCAAGATCGCGGCTACGATTCGCGTTCCCAGCGCAGGGACCGCGGTATGTATTGTAATAATCTTTATTTCCGTTTGCCGTTATCCTTAATACCAGGGTCCGCCTTTCCATCATGATTTGACGGTGGATTTGGTATCATGTGGGGTGACTCGCAGTCGAACCCCATAACCCGCAACGAGAACCAAATTTCGCCATTGCCGCGTCAGTAATGTGCCACGTGCGGGTGAAGCTGGTTTTAGGCCTAAGATGTTGGTGACCTACTCACACTCCATTAAAAATAATAATAAACCTATTTTCGTAACTTCTATATACTAAATTCGCAGTTAATGTGAGAATCTTTGTACCAGTTTTTTTTCTACAGCATGAATATACCGGCGAGATCAGGTTGTTACCACGATTTCACAGAATTACGACTTGACATAACAGCTTTCTGTTGATTTTCGTATGGTGAGTGAAACATCCGGAGACCGGAGATACCCCCATACTCTTCCCGATTCCTTGATCATTCCTTTCCTTTATGGTCGGAAACATGTCCATGATTCTTCTGGTACCAATTACGGATGTTCATGGGCGGTGGAGAACATTTAACAACAGGTGACGCATTTGCTCGTTTGCCGGATGATGTAATTAAAAATGTTATTCAGGTCGCGATGGTGGATACCAGAATGGAGACACAGACCGTTGGTCTGAGTCGGAGCGGTGGAGCGATCGCGGCGGACGTGGCGGCACAGGCGGTTCCGGCGGGTCCGGCGGTGCGGGCGGTGGCGGCGGCGGCGGAGGCGGTAGCGGTGTCCGAGACGTGCGCCGCGACGAGGACTACGAGCCGCCGGCGCCGCGCAACGACCGCTGGAAGGAGCCGGAGCCGCGCGCCGACGAGCGCAACAACTCGCGCTGGCCCTCCGACGATGTGCGCCGCTCCAGCTCCCGTAGGGATGAGGTCAGTAATCATTATGGTGCTGCCACACCGCTGTTATAAAATGTTTACAAACATTTTCTAACATTTGCTAACATTTTATCACAATGTTAGTAAATGTTTAATGTTAGAAAATGTTTGTAAACATTTTATAACACCGGTGTGGCAGCACCATTACATACATTCGGACAACTCGGAACCTTGCTCACACTTTTATTTGATTTTCATTTCATTTGGTTTTAAAGAATGATTCATAACTGTAATTTGTAGCTCAAACTAGATAAATGAGTCTTCAGTTTTGTTGTAAAAAATATTTTCTTTTAACTTATATTGGGGTATGCACTATTGTTACAGAATGATTGGACGGTCCCGCTACCTCGCGACGAGCGGCAGGAGTTGGAGCTCTTTGGCACTGGAAACACAGGCATTAACTTTTCCAAATACGAGGATATACCGGTTGAGGCCAGCGGTGACCGCGTCCCGGACTTTATCACAAGTGTATGTACTACTATTAAATACTTGCAGTAAAGAACGCCGTATTATGTCAGATGTGAATCTATCGTTTATATTTATTTTACAGTTCGATGACGTTAACCTGACAGAAATAATGCGATCGAACATAAAACTCGCTCGCTACGATAAACCGACGCCAGTGCAGAAGTACGCGATACCGATCGTTTTGGGACATAGAGATGTGATGGCGTGCGCACAGACCGGCTCGGGCAAAACGGCAGCTTTCCTAGTGCCCATACTCAACCAAATGTACGAAGCGGGGCCTGTCAAGCACACTGGGTGAGCGCATTCTCCAATTTGATGTTGCATTAGCCAACATTACTGATTTATGGAATATGATTTTTGTGCTTTCAGACCAATCGTCAGGCGCAAACAGTATCCGTTGGGTTTAGTGCTGGCTCCGACGCGTGAGCTCGCCACACAGATTTTCGATGAGGCTAGGAAGTTCGCGTACCGCTCACGTGTGCGACCTTGTGTCGTGTAAGTGAATGAACATGTTCAGTCTGTTATTCAATGTTGTTAACATAGTAGTAATGTATATTTGTATCAATTTGTAGGTACGGAGGCTCCCCAATACCCGACCAGTTGCGTGAACTAGAGCGCGGTTGTCACCTGCTGGTGGCGACGCCGGGTCGCCTGGTGGACATGCTGATACGCGGCCGCGTCGCTCTCGACCACTGCCGCCATCTGGTGTTGGACGAGGCAGATCGTATGCTGGACATGGGTTTCGAGCCTCAGATACGCAAGATTGTCGAGTGCCACACCATGCCTAAGACGGGTGACCGGCAGACCCTTATGTTTTCTGCCACTTTCCCAAAGCAAATTCAAGTGTTGGCGCAAGATTTCTTGCATAACTACGTTTTCCTTGCGGTTGGACGCGTCGGTTCCACCTCGGAGAACATTACACAAAAGGTAAAATTAATTAGCGTTATTATACAGTAATTCTTACCTTATAATTCTGTGTTCTAAGGTTAATTGGCTGTCTTAATGTTAATTATTTGTATGTTATTGGCAGGTTGTTTGGGTGGAGGAAATGGACAAGCGTTCGTTCCTGTTGGATTTGCTGAATGCGTCAAACTTGATGCAACAATCGAGTCCTGAGGAAGAACAGCTGGTTCTCGTCTTTGTTGAGACTAAGAAAGGTAAGTTTAGCGACGCAAATTGCGCCAAGTTACTTAAGCCCATTTAGCGTACAAACTTGTGCTAAGAAGCTACAAAACATAATTTAATATATTACATTGTCAATGAAACCTGAGTTTCCATTAAAATACATAATTTTATAACACAAGTTCATGCCTTTATTGGGAGAGGTGCAAAATGTTCACCCACGGCTCGCCGAACTTATTTACGTCCCATGATGGCTATACCATCGCCACCTATCACCAAAATGTAATATGATTTTTGGAATCAAAAAACTTGAACCGACAATTTGATTGACCAACCTGGCATTTAAACCCAGATCCTCACCGGTTTCCCACCTTAAGTATGCCACTACAATCTAGACCAATGTGGTGTTTCTTTTTTAAGTCATCATCATCAGCCACAGGACGTTCACTGCTGAACATAGGCCTCCCCCAAAGATTTCCAGACCGACCTGTTGGAAGCGGCCTGCATCCACCTGCGACCTTTATCATATACCTATATCTTTTTTTAAATTTAATATTTAATCGCCAGGCGCTGACCAACTGGAAGAGTATCTGTACTCGCAAGGCTACCCAGTGACGTCGATCCACGGCGACCGCAGCCAGCGCGAGCGTGAGGACGCCCTCAGGCGGTTCCGGACCGGACAGACGCCCATCCTGGTCGCCACGGCTGTCGCCGCCAGAGGTTGCTATTTTCATCTTATTTATTTATTTATTTTTATTTTATCCTGGCTCGTTAAAGTGACTACGCTACACCTGATGGTAAGTGTAGCGCAATCCAAGAATAGTGTAGACCAACGATAAACAATGTGTCCATCGTAGGTCGGCAAGATCATGCCGGCCTGCCAAAGGGCCAAGGAGGAGGGGAAGGAAAAAGGGATGGGAACAGGGTTAGGATCAGAGGGCAAGCCCCCTGGGGAGAACCGGATACACACTGGCTGACCCTGGAACGCGACCCACACAAGGTGGGCCACTATGGCAGGTTTAGCACCAGTGTACGGTGGTCGCTATCCGGTCGGATACAAGTATCCTCCCACCAGCACTATCTTATCTAATTGTTGCGCAATATATCACTTACTATGTAGCCGAATAGGTTGACCAATATAACTAAGAGACAAACAAGAGATATTCGGAGGCCCAAATCCTCTTCCCCTTCCCAATCCCTTAATTATCCCTTTCCTTTAAGGTCTGCAAGGCGTCCATAATTCTTCTGGTATTGTGAGCCTAATAAGCAGTGGAGGGCATTTACTATCCAAGGAACCACTTACAATATGCTATAAAAAAATCTAATTATGGTTAAATTAAGACATGAGGAGTTTGCCTGATTGAGAGCACAAATGTCCATGAACAGTCTCAACACCGCTCAGAACTTTAAATTAAATAGTACACTGTAACATGACTAGGATCTAACCGGGTACCTAGTTTATTACAATAATAGACCTTGAGTTTAGCTGTATGTAGTAATGGTATTACAAACCATTTTATAGTTAGTGATGGGTTGGCTTGGCTTCTGGCCATCATTCTAGGTGGCCACCGAAAACCAGTATTATGTTGGCTGGCCTCATGTCACTGTGAAGACATACAAGTGTTTAGTTTTAATTGTAGGTTCAATGTTTTAGTCTGCACTGCATTCTGTATGTTGCGTGTCTCATGTGGCAATGAACTTTTCTTTCTTTTACACATGTATAATTATTTTTTCCTTTATTACCGTATTCAAAACAGTTACAATAAACATGGTTAATAAACAGCATCCATAAACCACCAAGGTTTGGAATGATGCTATCTGTAGTTGGCATCGCAATAATAAACATAAGCATTTACACATTTTTAAGAGTGAAAGATTGTAACACATTGACAAATTTAACTAATATTATTTTGTTAATATTTACCATTATAATTCTATTATTAGATATTATTATTACGTGTTATACATGTACTAAGGTGTACGATATAACTGCATTATGAACCGACTATAAACATGCCTTGTTTAGATATAAATAATTAAAAATAATTTTATAATTGTCCACAGGCTTGGACATACCGCATGTCCGTCATGTGATCAACTTTGATCTGCCGTCTGATGTTGAGGAGTACGTGCATCGCATCGGTCGTACCGGCCGCATGGGCAACCTCGGCGTGGCCACGTCCTTCTTCAACGACACTAACCGCGGCCTGGCTCGCGAGCTCGTCGAGTTGCTCGTCGAAGCTAAACAGGACGTGCCTAAGTGAGTTCATAGGCCGTTAAGCCTAAAGTCGCCACGTAGACTAATGGATGGTTTCTGAAATGTTGAACAATGTCGAAATTAACTAATCAGCTGTCAAGTCTCATGTCAATTCAAAATTGTGTTTATAGAGGTGTGGTCAAATTAAATCCAAAGGCATTTAATTTGTAAAATGTTAATAGTCACCCCATTAAACACGACGTAATTGGTCTAAAACAAGCGTTGATCGAACAATATCGGTCGCTATTTATGCATAAACAAAGCCCAATGCGCTATACACACCAAACTCGCTGACCTGCCGCTCCTTAACAACTTACTGTCGGCGGCTTGTAGGCGCTCTTAATTAATTTGTTTCCACATACGTCGATCACTAACTGTCGAGACTAACTTTTCTGACTTGCAACAATTTGACGCCCCAGACTGATTTGTCGGCGGGTTCTATGTATAGAGCGCTGAAGCTTGGCGAGTGTAGGTACCATGTATCATCATCATCATCAGCCACAGGACGTCCACTGCTGAAAATAGGCCTCCCCCAAAAATTTCCAGACCGACCTGTCGGAAGCGGCCTGCATCCAGCGACTTCCTGCGATCAAAACAAATACAAACCTCCCATGTGATAGTACAGACAAAACCATGTATATCATCTATACACCACTATTTTTTAAATACCAAAGAAAAAAAATGAGCTGATAGCCGCGAATGTTACTAATGTCTTGGTGAATCTATTTTTTAAATTGTACATAAGACAAAAAAGTTATACGCAGTCCTAGTTTATCCAATTTGTGCAAAAAATGATGCCTACTGTAACGCTGCTGCCGTCGCCGCGGCAACAGCGTCGCGCCCCTGCCCCCGCGCTCTTCTGTCGTACCTAACAAGTTACTATACGGAATGTTGTAACAATAATTTAATGTATTTTGTTCTAAAATTTTTGATATTTTGGTTTAATTTTTTTATGTGATATTTGGGTTAGGTAAATGACACTGATGCCTCTGTTTTTTTTTTCTATAATTAAAAAATAGTAGTGTATATTTTAGTTCAGCAGAAATTGACACAATTTTAATGGTTAGTTAATACAAAGAACGCTGTATTGTTGTAGTTGGCTAACAAGCACGGCGGCCGACGGTCGTCTCGGCGGCGGCGGTCGTCGCGCCGGCGGCAGTCGGTCGGGCGGCGGGCGGTTCGGCGGCGCTGGGTTCGGTGCTCGTGATTTCCGCACACAGCCGCGCCAAGCGCCGCGCTCTGCTGGACCCTCTTCTATCGGATCTGGTTAGTGTCTTTCACCATAACATATCGCTTAAACCAGTGTTTCTCAACCTTTTTTAGGCCAGGCCCCACCTTAACATTTTTTTGTTAAATTTGTCACCGATATTTAGCATTGCATTTAAATTACCCAAAGAGAAAGGGTTAAAGTGTTAGGGTTAAGTCCATTTTTAAATTGCGCCCCTTAACTATCAAATTGCGCCCCTGTGGCGCGTGGGCCCCACGTTGGGAAACACTGGTTAAACAGTTTTTTAATACATACAAAACAGTCACACACAGTTCCAACGTCATATGGGTATCAGGAACTATGAGAAACTCAGTCACAACACCTAAACTCCAAGAAGAGAGGTTTGTCTCTGTGTCTGACAACTTTGGCAAATTGGTTATTAGAAAAGCGGTAGTACCATCTTCATTGAGCCAGTATAGTGCTGTAGGCATAATAACTATAAGCCAGGTTTTCATCAATTTACAATGATATATTTTGGTACATATTAATAATGTAACATCAAACTTATTTTTCTTGCACTTAGTATCATGAGGAATAATTAGTATTTTGCCATTATGACCTACTATGCTAATAGACAATATTTCCTTTATCAAAATTGCATATAAGCGAATTAAGGTAAATGTACATCTAAGCATGCCGCAAGAGTCTACCGAAGTCATGACATGTTGCCGTAATTGCGTTTACTTATTTTCCATTAATGAGTATGTGTATTGACTTCATTCACTCTATTAGATCACCTCAGTGGCCAACCTACATAGGCTGAGAAACCTTGAGGTTCTGGGTAGAAATCCCTCGTTGGGCAAACACAGTTTGAGTTTTCGATTTGATAAATTACACATGAGTTGCCCGGTATGGCGAAAACCTCACCACTAGCACACTATGGGACACAGACATAATTTCTGTGAATTATGGGTTGCATTATTTCCACCTCAGCCTGCCCATTCGGGAATACAGGCGTGAGTTTGTATGGGATGTATGTATGGGAATCACCGAAGAGCAAAACGTGTTAAGAAATTGTTTATTTACGCAGGTTTCGGATACGATGGCGGGTCGTACGGTGGCAACTATGGCGGATCGTACGGCGGCGGCGGCGGCGGCGGCGGCAGCGGAGGCCCGGACTGGTGGGACTCCTAAGCGAGTTACACGCACCGCCCTCCCCGTCCCCCTTTAGCCCCACTCTGATCCCACACTTCCTTACTCGTTACTTAAGCTATGTCAGA
The DNA here is from genome assembly GCA_949126905.1 of Amorpha juglandis. Classification (NCBI taxonomy): domain Eukaryota; kingdom Metazoa; phylum Arthropoda; class Insecta; order Lepidoptera; family Sphingidae; genus Amorpha; species Amorpha juglandis. Next base: position 8,474,431 of record OX421368.1, read on the forward strand.
TGTTCTAGAATATTTTGGATTCGTGAGCAGAGACTGAAATTGACCCGTGACCGTTAAATATATCGTCACTCGACAGTGCAGACAGGACAGTCGAGAGCGGTGCGACACAGCGCGGCGCCGCTGAATCTCAGGAGTGCGGCCCGTGACCGCGACGTTTTTTTTTCTTGATACGATGTTTTGCCGCGGGCGTGCTTGACGACTATTTGTGGATTCTTCGCGTGAACGGTAGATAGTTAACTCCGGTGGAGTGAATGTTAGAGTAAATTGTTATTGCACGTTTCGTTTGCGTCACGTCCGTTGTGACTCGCACGCCTTTTTAATTTAATTTTAATTTTTTTTAGAATCGATATCCTGATATCGATTTTGGAAAAAAGTAGTGGATTAAAATAGAATATTTTTGATGTTCAGTCTGTATCGTGAATCCCTAAGTGAACAATGTAATTGTGTATTTTCAATTTTCTATCTCTGACAGTCTGCTGATTCACTCCTGACACTGAAATTTTGAAGCATTTACGCACTCTAAAGTCGATGTAGCTATTGATGCAGTAGATTTAGAAATTGAGAAGTACCGATACAGTATCATAGTGAATAAATAATAACTAAATTTTGTCTGTAGAAGTCCCATAATGTAACATCTATCACCAACATGGTCTATAATTTGAATGTGAATTTTACCAATAAAAATTAAGAAACAGTATGTTTTGTTTTTCATTCTACTAAACCTTAATACAATAGTCGCATCTTACGATGTCAATTGACAACATACCATAGTGTTGTAACATCGTCGTTGATTTTTAGAAAGGCCGAATCCGCCAGGGGCATAGCTTTCCAAGAGAGCTGTTTATTAGTTTTTATATGCCGTATAAGTCTTCGATATTCCTCCTCGCACAATACATCAGGTGTGGCATAGTCATTTGCCGAGCCAGGATATAAAAAAGAACAACAAACCAGGAACAAAGTGGCTAGCAAAATACTAGGTGGCAGGTTCCTCATATGCGAGAGATCGTTTGGGTAGGTAACACCGCTTTCTCTATTTCTGTCGTCAAGCAACAGTGTATAAGCACTATTGTGTCCCGGCTTAAAATACATTGCACCCAGTGGAATCCCTGGGCATTATGAGATGACGGCTTATTTTCGGGGGGACTAGTACAGTCTAGTGTTATGCAGTCATAATTCGAAGTTTTAATTCGTTTTGCTTTGTTTATGGGAGGCACTTACCGTCAGGGGAGTGACTTGATCGTCTCTGCTATCCTACTATTCTTGCCGCCCAACGTGTTCCTTAAAGTAAAACTCCCATCTCTTAAAATACGCTCAAAATAATTTGACCGGGCTGTAGTTACGAGTGGCGTTACTAATTGCAACATCATCTTAATCTCGTCATTAATTCTAATCTCATCAGTCTTTCATCGTTTTGAAAGACCAAGAGAGTGGCGGGAGATATACCGGGCCGGTGAAATGATGTAAGGACAGCCTAGCCAAGCTATTTTATGTGTATTGTACTTACCCTAGTCCCCAAGTCAAGTAAGCTTTGAGCAATTTGACAGTCGTATTCGGTTCCATAAAAAGTTTTATTCAAAGTTCAACCCCTTCCCCCTTTGACCCCCGTAAAATGTAAATTTACAATTCACGGCCCCTACAATATACAAATAAAAAAAAATAATAATAACAAGTACACCGAACAGTCATACACATAGTCAATAATACCACCCCATAATAGGTTAATCGGAATCGTGGGTATCAGGAACTAGGAGGCATTTGCGGTCCCGCAACATCCGAACCAAATATTTGTGGATCACACCATTTGTCTCGGACGGACTCTCGCTTCGCAGTCGGCTACTCGTGCATTGCGCCACGGCGTCAAGCGGAGGGCTATAAAATAATCATTCTGACCAAATTTTATGTTCTTAACACAGCGATTCAGAAACTGACATCATTTGCGCAACGCTATCTATTGATCACAATGGTTGATATTTATTCTGTTTGTATTTGCTTTGTTTTTTACAAAATGGTAGGTCACTCGTATTGTGTGAGGCCGTCTGGTTTGGTACCACCGCTTTGTCTATTTCTGCCCCCAAGCAACAGTGTGTAAACAGAGTTGTATTTCGGTTTGAAGGACATTGAAGCCAGTGAAATTACTGGGCATTATGAGAACATAATTAACTTGACATCTTATGTCTCGGGGTGACGAGCGCAGTTCAGTGCCATGTAGTGCTTTGTAATTCAAAGTTCTGTGTGGTGTTGCTTGAACTGTTTGAGCTGGCGTGACGCTTACTATCAGGCGAGCGCCTTGCTCGTCTCTTCTTTGAATCAAATAAAAAAATACTCATATCTTTTGATAGAATAAACCGATTTTAATGAAACAAAAATTAAATGTTGCCCCAAAATACGACCTATGGTTTTATTGTCGATTCTCGACAGACAATAGTTCTACAAAAAATAATTTGTGTTTTATACCGATATTACCTATAACATTGTGACGTTTGTAGAATAATAATTTACTAATCTACATTAAATATAATATTGAAGCTTTGAATACTTTATTAGTATGTAACGGATTATCGACAGACATAGACACAGTTTTCATTGTACAGACAAAGTGTGATTAAGTTTTATTATAGTATAGATAAGCCTATTTCCGACGTCAATAAGCGGTATGATTTGAATTATCTCAACGTAGAACCTTGCGGTCGAGATCCAGTGTTGCGGTAGTTTATAACGCTAATATTATTAGCCCTGTATTATACACGTTGAACGAAACAGCGTGGTGCAAACGTCTCCTTGAGTGGAAGTCATGAGAAAGAAATTGGTCCTTAAGGAAGACCACAAATGCGCTGGAAAGGCGATGTAAAGAAGGGCGCTGGTTCGAATTGGATCCAAAGAGCTCAAAGCCGTGACGAATGGAAAATGTTGTAGGTGGCCTTCACCAAGCAGGTCGGAAAAGGCTAGAGAAGAGTAATAAAAAGTAATATACACGTAACTTAGATATTTCAGAGGGGCTAAAAACGAACCCGCAACCTTTGTCTCAGCAATCCAATCCAATCCACTCTCCACTAGGCTATCGTTTGATGAAAAATGTCTGACGTTCCTTCAAACCGACAAATACGGTCTCGGTTCCTATGGGTTACCATAACATGGCAGATCATTGATATAACTAATTCTAGTTTAAAGTTAGTTTACGCAAAACCTAACTAAGGCCTGCAACTTTTCATATAGTTAGACCATTTCAGGGCACTTATTGAAAGTAATTTTTACTTCATCTCTTCTTCATAATGTGGGTACAGAATCTATATAAGTAACTGTCTAATTTAAGTTATGTAAAACATTTCATCAGCAACATATTATTATCTCCTTAGATACGACCTCTATACAAAAGTTTTGCTTTGAGAGTTTATAATCAAATCTATCTAAACACATGGAAATACATAGGGCCATTCTACATCTCGATGAGTTATTGAGTTACAGCTATTAAAAGATGTAATATTCAAGTTACACACTGCTTTTAACATTTATGATCAATATATTTGCAACTTCGTCAATTAAAGTCAAGCATCGATACGTCTACATATCTACAAAATTCATTATTAATAATATATCTCATCGATTACGTCCGGTAATGGGCGACGGCTTATTCAGTGCTTGTCTTTTTGTGGCGCCTTTTTATTTGGAGATCGCGTCTAGAGCGCTGAGCGTCCGAGACCCCGCCGCGATGGCATCCACGGAATGTCTAAAAGGTGACTCGAGGATAAATTACGGATATTTCTTCAATTTTAACGATTCCCTTTATTATTTAATTTATTTTTATCGTATGTTACACATTTGAGTTGTAACAATGTTTGTTTTTGGTTCTCATTAGCATAGGCCTCACGCTGAGGAGAGAAAAAATAGAAACCCAGCCATTTTGATTTCTCAAAGGCACTATTTTATATCTTGACAGCTGTTCGTAAAGAGGTACGTCCACGTGTCCAATAAAGGAGATAGCGGGATGTCTCAATTCCGTAGTAATTTGTCGGTTTTTTTTATCGCGTCTCGCTTGTGACATAATAAAACAATTAATTTATTATCGTTGTGGAAGATGATTTCGATCAGTTTATACGCGGCGCGCGGCTGGACATTAATAGGTTTATGTAAGAAATAATTTTTATTAATTGCCATTTGATGAACTGTATAGACATGAACGTTAAAACAATCATTGTATTCTCATGCGGGTCCCATCTGCACCATCAGGCCCTTTGTTTTTATATCTGTCTATTCATAAATATAAAACAATACTATTGTAATGTCAATAAGCAGAACTTCCTATTTTTCTTCAAATACGCGTGTACGTCGTAACAAAAGTTTACGAAAACAATAAATCGTTTTTAAATTCATAAAGCAAAGAGGTTCAACGAGCATTTGATTTTCCGTAGTAGGTAGGCACTTACAATACGGACAATAAATCAATGCATAAAGTGGGCCCACAGTAATTTACAACAACTATAAATAAAGTGTAAGCAGGCATAATAAAAGGAAAACGTATCCACCATAAGTTATATTTCTGTATTGTTTCTTAGTTTTAAGTTTTATGGAATCTATATAAATAATACAAAATTATAAAATCGATTATATTTATTACACTGAATAATCAGTTTAATACATTATTTATACAAAAATATAATAATATGATTATCTTACAAAAATGCAAATTCCTAGCACGTATCTCTATTACTCTGATACTCTTTATGAAACGAAACAATTATTATTGTACAGACACACAACTTCGATACGACATAAATAAATAATAAAAATGCATCCGAAAATGGTTAATGAGTCTTTTATAAAAAAAAAAATAACTACATTTAATCTATGTTTGTGACACTCGATCTCCACATTTTTATCACAATTTTCGCATCGTTGCAAATGAAGAAGTTATGCTCTAAGATCCCGAGTAACATCGACCTTCACCCATCTGTTTACCGGATGAAAAATATATCTTAGGGTATAAAATGTGTTGCTGAACACATACTAATAGGGTTGCCTAAAAATATGGTCGTCATCGTAGTTAAGTCGTCATCTAACATATACGGTGGTGTGCAATGGTGCAACTCATTTTTTGCTGGACGGGTACTTTAACATGTTTGTCATTGCTAAATTAGTTGGTGCAACCCAGCTTAAACTATTAAGTACAATGTCATCCACAGTTTCAAATGTAAACATTTTTAATTGAATCCACAATATTGACATCGCGTGACATTACATGTATCCCCTCCGGTTGAGGTTGTAGTAGAGTCCCTGTAGGTCCATGAGTTGTTGGTGCGTGCCCTTCTCGGCGAGTTGTCCGTCGCTGAGCACGCAGATGCTGTCCGCGTCCCGCACGGTACTCAAACGGTGTGCGATCATCACACACGTACGACCTTCTTTGGCCGCGTCTAATGCTTCCTGCACTACCTGTTTGAAAACATAGTATTTATGAATGAGATAAGGTGAAATAAAAACCTGAAAACTTTAAAAGTACTCAATTCTATATGAATCTCATAAACTATAGATGTAGTAAGAATAGGTTTGTAACAATCCGCTTTAAGCCAGTGTCGTGGATTAAGACTTAACTCGACTAATTAGTTGATGTGTCATGTGTCAAGCATTATAATATTAATAAACACACCCATCAGTCGCACACATATTCAGGACCCGACACTAGATTAACCTGTATCGTGGGTAGGTACCCATCAGAAACTACAAGGGACTTGGGGTACCACGGCACCCAGACCCGAAATAAACGTTTGTCTCGGTGCGGGAATCAAACCCACGACCTCGGGCTTATTTCTGCTATGCGTTATCCCGGGTTCATGCCAAAATCCACTTTCTCATACCATATATTTTACGCTGGATTCGGTATTATTTGGATCCAACTATTGCCATTGTCTCGTTCATTAACCAGCAGAGTGTCCATCTGAAATTGGCTTTTGGCCTAAAATGTTGGTGGCCTACTTCCCCATCGGTATAATATAGGACTGATTGGTTTTATTTATTTTATAGGAATATGCACCTTCGGTTTCAATAAATTTGATTTAAGTTTTAAGAACAGAATCATTGACAGCCTCCGTGATGCAATGTGCGAATAGCCGGCTGAAAAGCGTAAGGCCGCGGGTCCAATTCCCGCAGCGAGACAAATGTTTCTGTCATCCACAAACTTAAGGTAATAATAACTATTTAAACCCAACAGCAAGCTGCTACCTTACGTCGGTTTCTGTGAGACAGTGGTATCGACTCGGGCGATTCATGCTGTAAACGAAACTGTCTACAGCGTGGCAGTACCATTCAAAAAGGTATCTAATATTTCCTTACAAAACATTATGGACGGCTGTAATCAAAACATTGAAACACGTATAAACACGTTTAAGATATTGAACACCCTTAAAAACTTTAGTTTCCATACAACTTACTTTTTCACTCTCAGTGTCGAGAGCGCTGGTAGCTTCGTCAAGCAACAGCATCTTTGGTCGTCTTATTAACGCTCTAGCGATGGCGACCCTTTGCTTCTGACCACCAGACAGTTGAGTTCCTTTGCTTCCGATATTAGTTTCGTAACCCTAGAAAAATATATATGTATTTTAGAGTGCGTCAATTTATATTTAGGCGGTAGAAAATTTTCGAACGAATTGAAAATGTATACAATAAATATGTCAAAATTGGAAAACAAGTAATCAGCGCTTAACGACAGCGCCACTCATATTGCCAACTTAGTTATAGTTATTGGACCATACGTATTTTTTTAATATATACAGTATTTTTAAGCATCTGTCAGAGTATACCTATTCTTTTTTTTATCCGAGCACGGCAAAGTGACTGCACTACACCTGATGGTAAGCGTAGTGCAGTCCAAAAACCAACAACCACCGATAAACAATGAGTTTATCGGTCCAGTGCCTTATTCCATTAGAATCCTACGTTATCCCTAATGAACATAGGCTACTTTTTATCCCGAAAAAGCAGATCACGCGGGCAGAGCCGCGAGGAAAAGCTAGTAATTAATGAAATAAAAATATAAGAAGAGGTCTGTGTCAACCAGGATTACGAATACATTACAGGGCTGGTATTATATTATTTAAGAACGAAACACATTCAACAGTCATACACATTTCGCTACTTACTACTTACCATAGGTAGTGATGTGATAAAGTTATGTATGTTGGCTTGTTTGGCGGCTTCTATGACTTCGTCCATGTTTGGTGTTCGGGCATTGTTGCCATACGCGATGTTCTCGCCAATGGTGCGGTCGAATAGAACCGGCTCCTGTTGCACGAATCCTATGGACTGACGCGCGTCAACTAGCCGCAGCTTTGGTAAGGGAATGCCGTCTTGAGCCTGAGGTCAGTAAAAAATTACAATTCAAGTACATAAAGAGACCGTGTCTGTATTAAAAGTTCCAACAGTCATACATACATTCATATACATAGACATACGTCTATTTCCCATAGAAGTATAGGCGGCAGAGAACAAAATTTCCAGTTTTTTTTTATTCCAGCACGGCAAAACGACTGCACTACACCTGATGGTAAGCGTAGTGCAATCCGAAAAACCAGCGACCACCAACAAACAATGAGTTTATCGGTGGTCACCAGAGTCATGCGGGCTTGTATAAATGCTTCTTCCCTCTTCGGAGAGGAAAGAAACAAATCGAGGGGCCTACGACAAGACAGGCGGATGACCGATGTAGACGCAGTAATACAAGGATGTACCCCTATACCCGCTCCAATCAACCATCAATTCATGTCGCAAGCCCCTCGGGAGAACCGGATATACACTAGCTAATCCTAGAACGCGATATGGTAGGTTTTAACACCATGTGGACGGTGGTCGCTATCCGGGCGGATATGAATATCCTACCACCAGCAAAGTTGTTAAAATCCTTGCACACCTCTTTAGCTTCCTTCACTCTCATTACATTCTTCATACATACACGTTGGTTTAGGGTACTTCTGACCTGGCGTTTCTCGGAAATATCTCCGACTTGATCTGAGAATGTTCGCTAAGGTTTTCCCGTCCCAACTTTCACATTCACTAATTGAATTTATTTCTACTATCTTTTCATTTTTTCTTCTTATGAATATTAAATAAATATCGATATTTTTCTGCGATGCATTGTTATTTTTTGCTGATTTATTTTGATTCGATATATTAATTATTTCATTATGTATCGAAATTTAGACTAAATCTGAAGTAGTAGTTGTTACATCTTATAAAATAGCAAATTAAATAATCTAAATGTCAAACCGATATATCAATTTTTTACTCGATCTAAAAAAATAAAAATTTTAAATTATCGGTAGCATATAAATGAATATTTTTTTGCATTATCGACATACCTACGTAGGCTTAATAATAGGGTTCCATTGGCATATTTTAATTACGGAACCTTTAAAATCAAACTATAACTTACCACTATACCGTCATCAGGGTCGTAGTACCGCATCAGCAGTTGTATGACAGTACTCTTGCCGCAGCCGCTAGCGCCGACGAAAGCGATTGTCTTGCCCTTCTCGATTTCTAGATCAAAGTTCTTCAGAACTTGGATCATTGGGCGAGTGGGATATCTGAATTGTACTGCTTGCAGACTCGCTTCGCCTGTGCCTTTCTGTTATAAAGAACATAAATAAAAATAATAATAATAGCGGGTTCACAAGGTTCAACTCTAGTTGACCAACTGCTAAAGCGCCTGCGTTTCAAATCGAATCGAATTGATCAAGTAAAACCATACAGTTTTGTTGATCAATTAAATTCGGGCCGAGTACTGCGATAAGTACAGATGACTTAAGAACCTATTCCTTTTTGAAGTGAATAATATCTAAGATAATTGATACTAAAATATATTACAAATTACCTATGTAATATATTTGTTTGTTTGTTTGAAATAGTGTCTTCATACGGATCAATTTTATTTAATCAATTGACTTGAATCAGCAGCTGTATGGTTATTATTCGATTGAAAGTCTATTCAGACGGTTCAACTAGCATACGATTAAGCAGTTGGTCATCAAAAATCAAACTGTGTGAACCCCTTATATCTAAGGGGTAATCGTTGGAATTACTGGCACGATACTATATTTTTTCAATAATAGAAAGCATTATTTTATAGTATAGGCCAGCAAACGAGCAATTGGTTCACCTGATGTTACCTAAGTGATCTAACCGCCTATGAACGCCAACAATACCAGAAGAACCATATACGCGTTGTAGACCTTAGGTATAGGGAAAGGATTGGAAAGGGGCAGAGGATTTGGGCCACCGGATATCTCACAAATGCAGCAGCAAGCCGCTACTTTACGTCTCTTTTCTGTGAGACAGTGGTAACCCGGTTGACCCGGCCCATTCATGCTGTAGACAAAACTGAAAATTTATTGAATATACTCACGAAGTCTTTAACAGCTGGTGTATCAGGATCAGTGATTTTGGATTGCCTGGCGAGTAAGTTTATGACTCTTCCGGCAGCCTTGATGCCCTTTTGGAAGTTGGGCGCGAACGCGAACGCTTGTGCCGCTGATGACGCGCCCATGAGGAGTGCTTGTGCTGATCTAAATAGAAAACATTTAATTCTTTCTTGCTGCTTTGTACTACTCCCGGCCTAATACCAGGGTCCGACTCCCCATTATAATTTGACGGTATATTTGGTATATGTGGGGGCGACCCGTCATCTGACCCCCACAACCTGCAACGGGAACCAACTTTCGCCATTGCTTTGTCCGTTAATCAGTAAAGTGTATCACGTGGAGGTGAGATTGACTAAGCGTAAGATATTGATAGCCCTTTTCTTTCTTTCTTTAATAAAACAATTGTAAATCGGTGCTATTGCAGTCTAATGTTCAATGATTGATACCGCCGCCGCGCCAACAGAAATGTAGAAAAAAAATATTTTTAGTTTTTTGAGTCTGTTTAATTATTTGTTAAAATATTTTTGTTTTGTGGGTATATACTATTTGTAGAAAGAAAATCATCAGAATTGGTACATAATTGTTGAAGTTTTAGACTAATTTAGACTTACATCCCCTTAGGGGAGAATTTTTTCATCAGATTTAAATGGGATCACCACCTAATTAAAAGACATCAATTACAAAAGAATCATCGAAATCGGTAAAACGGATGGAACGGAGGAAAACCGTATGCGTGAACATAATCGCACCTTCGGTAAGATAAGGGCTTCTCCGCACTTTTAGTGATTTTACAGGCAAGCCATTTTAAGATTTTTTAACATTTAATATCACATTGCTTATAATTATTATATTGACTGAATGTTTCCTTTGTATAAAATAAGCGATATACTCTTGTAAACCGGAGCCTATTTTTTACAAAAGTAAAATATTTTTTCTTTAAAGAATCATAATGTTATAAAATTTTAATGTCATTTTATAATTATGACCGTACTAACATTTTCATTTTGCATGGAATAAAAATCAATTTTAATTTTTTGCAAAAAATGTATAAGCGTCCCTCAGATAAATAAGTGTTTTTATAGCACTTCGGCATACTTAACTCACTTAAATATTTACAGTTATGTTAGTGTTGTCTTACTGAAGGTGCGATACTGACTAATCGAGAAACTTCTCCGATTTTTCGTAGGTTAAAAAATAGTGCATGATAATTGCTAAATTGAAATTGCTAAGCAACTTATTAGTATACATATTTCAGTTCATCTTTACACGTTTGGCCGTGTGTGCGTGAGCTTGTAATTTAGCTTTGTTTTGTCTGACACTTGTATCCGAATTCAATAAACAACCTTAGTTTGATCCCGGAAATCAACCAATAAAACAAAAATAAATAAGTTGTACGCATGACCTTCAAACTGTATTCTTATCGGATAATTTATGGGCTTAATCCGAAAATAATCGGTCGTCGTTTTCCAGAGACAAGACTTGATTCGCATTTGATGCGCAAATTGCATGTTATTAAACATCACGTATATTAAGCAAGACCGAAATATCGAGGCAAATCAGGAGTAATCAAGTAACAGACACAAGTATACACTCACTTGAACACGTCTTCATAGCTGATTTGTTGGTAGACGATGAGGTAACCGCCGTAGTACATGGCGGCGGCGATGATGAAGTTGAACAAGGCTCGCGACATACCGAAGACGAAGCCGCGCCAGTACGTCGAGCGGTTGGCGATCAGCAACGCGGGCAGCAACTGCACTGCATATTCTTCCCGGAATGTCTCTTCGCGGCCGAGAGACGCTACCGTCCGTACGTTTGCCACGGCTTCTGCTGCAATCTGAATTATTTTTATAGCAGACGCTAGCAAACAAATAAGCTGGTTGCAAATGCGAAACCGGCCCCAAGACCTGCACCTCTAGGCTCTGATTTTTCTAAGCTTAGTGTTTATTAATTGTTAATTATGGCTTGCTTAACAGGAGGCAAACTGCATACCTTAGAAGTTCTTACCTCTATATTTAATTAGATCGGCATTACATTTGTCCAACTTAAACATTATAATAAACTTTCTTTGATTCTTCTTATCTTGACTCAAATTCAATTCATAATATTAAGTATATCACACCAGCACTCGAAACGAAACTAAAAAAAACTACTTAAAATGCTTCGCATGGTAAACTAGAAACACTTGGGAATCATACCTTAGAACTATTTTCCATAGTCTTTGCTGTACCGGCTGTCTGAGAAGACGCCAATCTTCCCTCTCTGTACAAGATGAACATCAAGAAAGGCACGAAGGCCAGAGAGACCAGACCCACTCGCCACTCATACACCATGGCGAGAATGAGAGCGAAACTAAACGTGCCTACCGCTTGCAGCACTGAACCTATACGTTGACCTGTAGCCTGTGGAAGACATGACAGAATATGGTATTTCACTCGATTAAATATATTTAATCAATAAGTCACGTTCCCCGAAATGTTTTATGAAAGAATTATATAAATCAATTCAAAAATACTTAAGTTAGAAGGAATTAAAAAGTGCTGGAATGAGTCATTGTCAAAAGACGGAAAAAAGATGCATGATATGTCGTGTTACGTTCCAAGATAGGTCACGCCTTTACGGTACACGGGTGCGAGAGAGATAGTAAGACTTTTCCTCTACGCGACCATCTTTGCTCATACGAATATAAAAAAATTAACTATGGCGTCATTTTTACGCAATTTTAATTGTGTTTTCGAAACAGTTTATTTTTTGGATTCTTTTCATATAACATAATGTATAAAATGTGACAGCGTCACATACGCTTTTAGTATAAACTAACTGTTAAAAACTTCTGAGGTCAAATCGAACAATATCTGAAACTGATAGTTTTGAACGGCAAGAATAAGAAATAACGTTCGATGGCACTCACTCCTTGCACAGCAGCCGCCTCACCAGCCAGTCGGGCACTCAGTGCTCCTGTAGAGTTGTTTTTATCATCGTAGAACGCGACCTCCTGCTGCACAAGTAACTCGAACATCATCCGCCGCAGCCGCTCCGTTAAGTGCTCACCAGCGATTGCGTATAAGAACACCTGAATTCAAATGATTAATTATATACATTTATTACATATTTCACTGAGTTAATTAATTATTGCTAGTGATATAAGTATTAAATATTAGACATTAAACACAATCTTTACCATTGTGAAATTAGTAATTCCAGAATATATTCCAACGCCAACAAAAATTAGAGCTAATCTTCGTACTTCCGCCAAGACTTTCTCTTCGTCAGGCTCGGAGAGGATCTGTAAAGCAAACTCTAACATAAACCTCTTTTACGGAGGGATCCCATCTTAAGGTGCTGTTTAATTTTCCGACTATTCTTTTTGACATCAATCGTCAACCCCTGTTGAGATTACTTACTGGCCGAGATCTCGTAAAGAGTGATGATACAGTCTGGATTAGTATCTAAGTCTAGAATGATCACCAACTACTTACTAACAAAACTGGGGAAACAGGATACTTAATTTTTTTACTATTTAGGCCCAATTATGTAAAGGCTTTTCAGGATCAGTTTACATCACTCAGAAGAGTCAATTTAATTATAATAATAAATGTGTGCTATACATTTTTCTTTTTAAACTATGTTTCTTACACTACAATATTTTCACTTACGCCAATAAAATCACCAAATATAACAGCAAGGAGCGGCATCGAGAGCCCGCTCATTAAAGCGCAGAAGCTAGCGACAGAAACAGACTTCCACTCCGGCTTATTGAGCTTCAAGACCCTCCAGAACGAAACCTCTGGGGCTTTATCACTTTCCTCATCGTCTTTCTGCAAGTAAGTATTATTTTGTATGTATTTTTACTGCCGCATTGACTCGGGCGTAATGTATACACGACTACTGTGCTGAGATGTCGGATACAATGCCCGGGTCGGATAAAAGTGTCATTGGGTTTTCCTATGAAATTAAATGCTCAGTATCAGCCCGGAGCTTAGAGTAGTGCCAGGTATGGTATGATTTCGTATGTATGTGTATTTTGAATTTAATCATAACTTACATTCATCTTGAAGTCTACGAGTTCGTCTTCATCCTTTTCACTTCTTATCGATGCTTCTCTGGTTAATTTTGTTTGACTGACTGTAAATTAATTAAAAAGTCAAGCATGTGTGATTTCTAATCTTTTATTAACAATAATACCTAACTTGATATTGAAAAAACGCCTAATGTTAATAACGATACCTTGCATTTCCTCTCCTCCTGGGAACGTTTGCAACATGACCATGTCATAGTAATGCCCTTTCCTCTTCATCAATTCTTCATGGTTTCCAAATTCGACCACGTTGCCAGCTTTGAACACATAAATAACGTCAACATTTCTTATTGTAGACAACCTGTGCGCTACCACAATTGTTGTGCGACCTTCTTGAGCCTGCAAAGTATATTCAGTATAGCATTATTATTAAAAAAATTAAAGACTTTATGTACTACAATATAAAGTCTAACTTTAAACTGGTTTTATTTATATCTGCGCGTTACGATAGTAATCTGTTGATATACACCTAGTTTAAAGTTAAACGTACTGAACTTTACGTTTTGAAGAAAGACCATATTTATTTTAGGTAACTTTCATTGGATTTTACAGATAACTTTGGATTTAAAAAATCTGACATTTTAATTTTCCAACGCCGATAAAGAAGTTTCACTCCAAAAATATCATCATGTACTACTTTCATATATGATTAAGTTAGTGCGAAAATTTTGTATATTTTTTGTTTTTACCTGAACACGACAAAATGATTGCACTACCCCTGATGCAAAGTGCAGTCTAAAAACGACAGCGACCACCATCAATGGGTTTATCGGTGAAGATAATCGTGGAAGAAAATCGAATGTTATACCCCCTATTTTATGTACCGTGTGACAACTATATTTGACAAGATGAGTAGCGTGTGTTAAACACTCTGGTCAATTTTCAATTTTGACAGATTATATTTATAGATCCTTAATTAGTTCTAAAACATATCACGTCGCACTGTAATTCCTTGTGTTTTGTTGGTAAATTTAAAGTACCTTATCTAGAGCTTTCTGCACTTTAGCTTCTGAAGATGTGTCCAGAGCGCTTGTTGCCTCGTCGAGCAGCAGTATACGAGGGTTACGGACGAGAGCTCTCGCTATAGCGATACGTTGTTTCTGACCACCAGATATGGAGGCGCCACGTTCGCCAACTAAGGTGTCATAACCCTGAGTGGAAAGATTTTTTTATAGCAGAGGACGAAACGCGCAATTGAAACATCTAAGGTTAAGGCTGTGATCTATAGATCCGACTAAGCTATCCAGAAAGTGACTTTGCGTAGTAAACTTCGATATAAACTCACCAAACTGAACGTAAGGATGTTCATTTCACATAGTTAATTTTTTTAAAAGCGACCATAAATAACCATAAATCTATTAAATGGTACCTACTTGTCAGGGAACAAACGAGAGTTATATTTTTAATTACTCTAAAAGCATACAAATATTTTGTAATTTGATGTAATCGAGGCGATCGAGCCACTGTATATTAGTTCAGATTTAGCGAAGTCATTTTCGTACAAAACGTCTTGGCTTAGGTCGAAGTTTGTTCTACAGATCTCAGCCTAAGTGATCTTCACAACTTATTAACATTACCAGACGAAGCATGGATGTTACATGTAAACACAATATACCCGATCAAAGTACCAATGCAAGCTAAATTATGCACTTTTAATTTACTAATCTCATTAAACTTACATTTGGTAGCTTCATGATGAACTGATGCGCGTTGGCCTGTCTGGCGGCCTCTTCAATGTCAGCGTCCGTGGCATCCACTCGTCCATATCGGATGTTCTCTCTTACTGTAGTATTAAACAACACCGGCTCTTGACCAACCAGGCCGATCTGGGATCTCAACCAACGTACAGACAGCTCGCGTACGTCATTTCCATCGATGGTCACCTACACAACCATAATTCTGACATTAAAAAAATATTTAGGACACTGGTAACAGTACAACCGTGACGCAATATGCGAGTAGCCGACTGCAAACAGAGACCGTGGGTTCGATTCCCGCATCGAGACAAACGTCCATGCGATCCACATATATTTTTTGGATCTGGGTGTTGTGGGACCGCAAGTACCTCGTAGTTCCTGATACCCGATGCAGGTTAACCTAGTGAGGAGTCGGAAGTATGTTTGTGAGTTTGCCTACTGAGCTACGGAGGCTGTCGTTATGTCAAATAACACCAAATACAGTATGATGTTATCAGTATCAGTATCATATAATTTTTCAATCTGGCACGACAAGGTGATTACGCTGGACCTTATGTTAAATACAACGCAGTTCAAATATAATGTTCGCGAAACTAGGCAAGGTCTTCTCGTCCAAAATACCTCAGTGCCTGAAGACCAAAGTCTACGATCAATGTGTGTTACCAGTAATGACATACGGAACTAAGACGTGGCCTCTGAATATGGGACACATAAGACGGCTCACAGTCACTCAGCGAGCTATGGAGAGGGCTATGCTCGGTGTTTCTCTACGTGAGCAAATCAAAAACTAGGAGATCTGTAGAAGAAAGAAGGTCACCGACATAGCCCAGCCGATTAGCAAGCTGCAGGTGCAGTGGGCAGGCCTCATAGCTCGCAGAATCAATAGCTGGTGGGACAGAAAGGTTCTGGAATGGAGGCTACGTATCGGCAAGCGCAGAGTTGGACGTCCACCTATAAGGTGGACAGACCACCTGATAAAGATCGCAGGAAATCGCTGGATGCAGGCCGCTTCCAACAGGTCGGTCTGGAAATCTTTGGAAGGCCTATGTTCAGCAGTGGACGTCCTGTAGCTGATGATGACAGTTGTTACTATCCAGTAGACTACAATAATGTATCAAATATTCTCATCAGCTATGACATGTTACCATAATAATATGTTAATCATAACATGGCTTAATATTTATGTATCCGGCAATAGCTATCATGCGTATATTGTCTACTGCACAATATCTTTATTGTTTTTGTACTATAGGTGATAGGAGTTTGCGATTGATAAGAATGATTAATCGTAATCGATATATACTATCATGGTGGAGATATCGTGAGAATGGTAAAAATACCACGAAATATGTGTAAATGGATACCACAAAAATTCGCATGCAGATCAGTAAACTAAACCGTGAACTCTATCCGCATTAAATACGATATTCGTCCTTTCTCACGCACCAGATAGTCACGGCTTTATTTTATCATATTATTATATTGTTTTAATGTCCGGTACTGACACGAAATTAATCGTTATCAACACGTTATCTGCGGAATTGGAATGTCGTCTGGTATATTATTACTCAAAGTAGAAAAAACAACTTTGCAACGATGACTAGACTAAAAATTACAAATGGTTCTTTATACAGATAAGAATTGATTAATTAAATCTTTAGCTAAAATTTGGCAAATAAAATTGTTGCAATTTTTTTTAGGTGATTAAGGGGATGTCTCCTACATCTTTTAGACGCCAAGGTAACATCATAGTGAACACTGCCGACCAAAAGAAGAGCTAATGACAACCAACGCAGTATAGTTATACCAGCACAGCGTGGTTGGATGACGGTCTACAAACTTCGACATATTTAAAATGAAATTCATTCAGCCAGTTATAATTGAAGTATATAAAAATACTCCTTCGATTTTTAAAAGATTACGCTAGCTCGTTATTATTTATAATTACATAAGTTGATAAAAAATGCTATACAATAGCTTTACCGCGGCAGTCTCCGAGCGCCACACGTCTTTTTTTTATTTCTATTTTTCTATTCTATTTCTATGTGATTTTATGTTGTCAAACAAAAATAAAGAGACATATTTTGTTATTTTAGTTGATAATTTGAATTTTTTGCAATTTGTGTCGATTGTACATTAGTCGAAGGAACTTCGTTCCTACCTGGTGTCCCACGACACACACCAATTTTCCTTACATTTAAATTTCCGAAGCTCATTGGTTAAAAACTCATACATTAGGTACTTACACTGCCATCTAGAACATCGTAATATCTGGATATAAGCTGAATGATGGTGGACTTCCCGCAGCCAGAGTGACCCACAAGCGCTACCGACTGGCCTCGTTTCACTTGCAGGTTTACACCTTTCAATATCTGCAGATAGTCATTGAATTACTACGATTAAAGTAATGTGTTTAAAATTTTTGCTTTTTACGTTTTATAGTGTGAATATGTACATGCATTTGATAAACGATTTTTCGCGCCTCATAAGGTACTTAAAGAGAAAAAAGTGTGTGTGTGCATTTCGCACACGGTAGAAGTATAACTCTACAGAAAAGTAAACTATGAGAAAATGAGATAAATATATCAGGAGTAGGATAAAAGAGGAAACCTAGATTATATTAACAAAATTTAAAACAAAAAACCGACTTCAAAAAATTTCACTAAAAAGTGAAAATAACAAGGTCTCTTTGGAGTCGGTGCCTGTGTCGCTGCCGGTCAACTGATATTGACCAGGCCGATGAAAGTCAGATTTTAAGTTTTCTTAAAAAATATTTTATTTTTCAACTTTCAGTGTCAAGGACAGTTATGATATGTAAATTCCAACTCTAAAGAAGGTTCACTTCCAAATAAGAACATCCTCATTCCTTTCGTTTACGGCAACGCATCTTCTGGTATTGTAGATGTTCATGGGCGGAGGGGATCACTTACCACCAAGTGGACCTAAATGTTTGCTGACCTCTGTTATGAAAAATATACTTACCGGAACATCTGGGCGCGTTGGATAATGGAACACGACATTCTTGAGTTCGATATTGCCATCGATGGTAGGCGGCTTTACTCCTCGGTTAAGCAACGGGTTGATGGTGGGCACGTTATCGATCAAGTAGAAGATCTGAGCTCCAGCACCACGCGCCACTCCGAACACTTCCATCAGAGTAGAAGATATACCGAAGTTGGCAGAGCCTGTCATCACGCCGAAGAAAACCTATAAAAAAAACAAATTTCGATGACTCTACCATGACTTTTTAGAGTTCCTTACCTAGAAGATGTCAACAGAAGTCTATCAGTTGCTTAAATCGTCTATCTGTATGCATATAAATTGTGATCACCTTAGGTGTTGTGGAATCAAAAGCCCCTCATTGTTCCGACTACATTGAACCAAAAATGTAGCGTGTGAATATTACGTTTATTTATTTATGTTGTAATAGCTTTTAGGTGGAGTATTTTAAAAACATGTGCCAAAAAACGTCGAACATGAAAATCATTGTTCTGCAGCTTTTAGCAAATCTCAAATTTTTAAGATCTCAAAAGGCGTCAAAACTACAAATCTTACTTCTTATTAGTGTTATGAAATAAATGTGTAAGGGATTGTGTGTTGAAGTTAATGGTGAAATGCAATTAGCTGAAATTTGGCACGCAGGTACACCATGACTTGGAGTAACACTTTGTCCTAGAAGAAAACCTGATTCCCAAATGCTCCTCTCCCTTCCCAATCCCTTAATTATCCCTTTCCTATAAGGTTAGTAACGCGTCCATGATTCTTCTGGTATTGTGGGCGTATATGGGCGGGGGAAATCACGTTGAGGTTTTTTTTTATTGCCTTGATGGGCAGACGAGCAAGCGGCCCGCCTGATGGTAAGCGGTCGCCGCCGGCATAGCCAAGCCGCTGCCTACCATTATACCCACTTACTCGTTTGTCACTGTAAGTTGAGAGCAAAAGCTGGTAAAAATATTTAAACTTACAGCAATCATAGTAGCCACGTCGTAGTTATGGGGTTCTTCGACCATGAGCCTATAGCCGAACCAGAAAGAGAGGGCGTAGGAACAGAAGATGCAAAAGAATAACGTGCCCATGGCGATACCGTTGAACAAACCTAAAATGTACAAACCACTGAATTCGTTTGTCACTAGTTATATTCAAAGAAATTAGAATCATATGCCATAAAAATAACTTTTATTTGGAATTCGAAGGTTAATACGAAAAGAAGGGATCGGCGATACTCAGGAGTTGAATAAAGCTGAACGTACACCTATTCATGCCCCAAGAGCTGCATGCACCGCAGTTATCGAAATCATTGCGATGACTGCAGATGATGCTGTTGCAAATATATATGCAACAATGTATATAATCTGGGACAACAAATTAAAAAAAATGATGACTGTGGCCCGTGCAGCTCATGCAGTGCAAAGTTGTGTACGTTCACCTTAACAGATAGATAAAGATCAAATATTATAATACGGTATTTTAAGTGTGTACCTTTCTTAATATTAATTCGCCTAGCGTCTATTAAATGCTTTCCATATCTCTCTGTCTCCTTTTGTTGTCCACTAAATGCATATACTGTTCTGATTGCTGACAATACTTCTTCAGCAATAGCGCCTGCTTTTCCAGAAGCGACTGCTTCTTTCTTTGACAATCTTGAAGCTACCTATAGTTATAAAAAGGTATTTTGAGACAATTCAAATATATTATAATCAACTCATAGGTTAGATTCTCTCACCCGTATTCACAAATCGTACTATCCTACTTTACTAATATAATAAGCGTGAAGGTTTGTGAAATAGGATGTTTGCTAAACAGTCACGCCTTAACGGCTTTGGATAAAATTTGGCAAATTTAAATCACATTCAAATCGAACCATTAATTTAGACGAAAAATGCTACAGACAAATATCCATATACACGGACAGAAAACGAGGTTCTACTCATAACATTCCTTTTTTTTAGAAAAAGTGGCAAAAATGTAACTTACTATTCCGGCAACACCAACAAGTGTTAAAGTAACAGGGAAAGATATCAAACATAGTAGAGCCAGCTTCCAACCCTTGATGAGAGCCATGATAATAGAGCTGAGGAAAGAGCACTGGTAGAACATGAACGTTGAAAGTTTTTCACCAATACCATCTTCTAATTTCAGCACATCGCTAAAAAATATTTTTTAATGAATTAATATTGTGAAGTTCCTTGTTTATGAAATAATACATTTATTAAAACATCGTTTTTTGCAATAAAAATACTGACGAGGCAGAACAATTTATTAGCTAATACATCCAAATTCAATGAACAATTTTGTTTTTGTTTTGCTTACCACTGAGGATTCCAAATGATGCGACTATAGTCATTATAACTAACCTGTTAATTTTAGCGGCGACGTCACCAGTTTGGTGCATATCGTAATATCCGAAGTCTTGATTTAACGCTGCCTTTAAGTATTCTTGACGTATTATGTAAGCCTGAAAGTTATTACTTATTTGTTTGTACTTAGTTATGATGATAGTATATTATATTCTATCCTGTCTATTCTGTAGTATCAGGTACCCTCCCACCAGGCATATACATGGATATATGTTTATTTTATAGTGCTCTAAGCATTAATACTATCATGGAATGAAAATAATAGGCAAACTTGCATCTGTCTACCCCTTCAGGGATATATGCGACAGGTGTTTCATTATGCAAACGTCCCAAGTGTCCTAAGGTGCCACTAGTCTGTGTACGGTTTCTATATATTTTAACCTTAAGGTATTATACCTTCCCAAGATGGCAACAATGTCGCCTGCCACAATGATCAGTACATAGAAAATAAAAACAAGTAGTGTTTCTGAAATGGAATTGTGCAGGGTACGTGGTCATGCGACGGTAGGCGATGTACAGCAATAACGCTTTAGTGGACAGAGTAGTCAATGATATTGTTAACATCGTGGGTTGGACTTGGACTCAGTTGCCTCAAAAGCAAGGTGAATGGCATATAAGAGAAGTGTGTGCCCAGCAGTGGGATGACAAAGGACTGCAAAATAGTGTCCCTCCGGTCTATCGCCGCGATGAGATGACATTGTCGCTGTGGGCTGTGGTCTACCGTCAAGCTATTTTTTTTTTATCCTGGTTCGGCAAAGTGACTACGCTACACCTGATGGTAAGTATAGCGCAATCCAAGAATAGTGTCGACCAACGATAAACAATTTGTCCATCGTAGGTCGGCAAGATTATGCCGGCCTGCCAAAGGGCCAAGGGGGAGGGGAAGGAAACAGGGATGGGAAAAGGGTTAGGATCAGAGGGCAAGCCCCCTGGGGAGAACCGGATATACACTGGCTGACCCTAGAACGCGACCCACACAAGGTGGGCCACTATGGCAGGTTTTAGCACCAGTGTACGGTGGTTGCTATCCGGTCGGATACAAGTATTCTCCCACCAGCAGTATCCTCCCACCAGCAATAATAATACCTAAATGTAAAAATAGTTTGCTTACGAAACTCACCTGGTTGTAAGCCGCCAAATTCATCAACACGGTAGCAAAGCAAGACAAAGTAAATAACGCCGCACCAAGTATTGTGTTGTATATCGCAAAGTACCATATAGCATCGAGAAACGCATCATTGTCCGGTGTACCGATTATTATAGAAATACCATAGTCCACCATACCCTGTAGTAAATTGGCGAGTAGGATGGTATTCAGAGGGGTTGTTGTTGCTGCTGCCGCCGAACATATCATTGATATAAATATGAAAATCTTGTCCTTTATTGTTGCGAACCGAAACTGTAAACAATTATTTGAATAAAGTATTTGATGGAGTTAAAGCGGCGATGCCTTAGCGGGCAGTGGTGTGGACTGTCTCAAGTCGCAGGTTTGAAGCCAGCCCCCAGGGCACATACCTCTAGCTCTTTGAAGTTACATTTACATGGTTAATTATCAGTTGAAATTGAAGGTAAACAATCCCCATAAGAATTTCGAAGGAATTAGCAAGGTAGGCTACCAAGCCACATTAGAGTGGTGGGTTGACTTCTCTTATTAGTAGAGGAGGCCCGTGCCCAGCAGTGGGACGTACTTAAACGTAGCTTGTTACAGTTGTAGGGCAAAATGGTTAAGTTTTTCCTTATATAATATTTAAATATGAATTTGGGGATATCGTATCGTATGCAATATTTTCTTTACATAGTATAAAATGAAGTATTTATGAGTGGTGAGAGCCACGTTGTAGACATTTTTGTCTACAGTATGAATAGGCTGGCTCGACCGGGTCGTTACCACAGTCTCACAGAAATCCGACGTAAAGTAGCGGCCTGCTGGTGCGTTTCGTACGGTGAGTGAGATATCCGGAAGTCCAAATCCCCTCTCCTTCCCAAAACCTAATTATCCTTTTCCTTTAAGATCGGCAACGCGCCCATGATTCTTCTGGTGGTGGGCGTACAAGGACGGTGGAGATCACTTACCACCAGGTGACCCAATTGCTCGTTTTTTCAGCAATAGATAAAGTGATTCTGGAGGAAGACTTATATGTATATCACGCGATATATAGTATATATGACGCATCGCGACAGACTCCGCCGTGTAGTGGACGGGTAGTTGGCCCTGAAGCTAGATTGTGTGATCCACAAATATTTGTTTCGGTCTGGGTGTGTTTTCTCCCCTGAGGGGTTGACGTCAGGTAGGCAGCCCATCGTAAAAACTATAAGTCAAATCTTTCTCTAACATGTGTTAAAAAGCATTTCGCGCCGTTCCCACTGTGAGTGGGATAAGGGCAGGTGGAACAAGAATGTACGTGACATTATATATTCATATAAATTTTGCTTCCAAAAATGTCCAAGTGTTTGCAATTGGATACAGCCAAAATTATTTTTAGGAATAACTTAATATAAAGGTACGATAATGTCGTTCTGTAATTTCAAATGTTTTAGCCTATTATATTTTTCTGTAATAATATAAATAATAATTCCACTTAATATTCCACAATAATAATTCCATTCCAAAATTACATTTCTATAATGGTTATACATACCCGTACTACAATAGATAGTACTACGATAGAGTCTGTCTCTCAATTTGTTCGCGCAAAAATACATATAAGTAAATACGGCTGATAGATTTTAACTTAGGTTATAATATAACTTCAGTAAATTATGTGTAATAATAAAAAAATAATCTACTTGTTTATTATACACGAAAAGGCCGTCAGCTGTTTTTTATCACACGAGTTCAAAACAAAAGTTAGTATATAAATAAACTATATTATCTTCTTTTCATTTAACAATCATGTAATTTGGATTAGTACCCGGATAGTTCAAAGTTCTAGAAGGGTATAAATGGAAAATTCATACTCACCAGAGTGAAAAACGATATACTGGGTACTTCTTCATTTTTTACATCCGTTTCAGAATCACTGAATTAAAAATGAAATATTTATTATCAATGCAAAGGAAAAAAGTAAAACATAAGCTCACACCGTTATCCCCGAGGGAGTGGCCAGAAGTGCTACTAGTGCTGCACCCACGTTTCGCCGAGCTCGTTACCGTCCCATGATGTGATAGGAGACGAGCCTTTCACCATACTGGGCATAAATTCCAATCCCGCGCAATACATGTGTGATTTTTTGCATCGAAAACTTAAATACAAATTTTTAATGTCCCTCCTGGGAACTGAACCCAGGACCTCACGGTCCTCAGCCTTAGTATGTTGCCACTAGAGCAACTAGTTGATGAAAAACGTCTTGATAAATAAAAATTCAAAAAGGAACTATCAACACATATTCGTCTGAATAGATTTTTAATTTACTGACACAATTGGTAATTAATTGCAATAAATTTAAGACAGTTTGTTTGTATGGCTGTTGCATATAAATAAAAAAAATCTAAAACAAAATATCCTCCAAATATATTGACGACTACAGACCTCCCTTTAAAGTTGGATAAAAGGCACTTATCGTGTCAAAATAAATGTGTAAGTTAATGTTATAATAATAAACATATACTGACCTGCTTGTTGAATGTTTTTTCGCGTAATCTCCATTAGACAGGTCCGTTATGTTGTATTTATTTTTTACTCCAACAAACTTAGGATCCAAAGCGTTATCCTTTGTTTCCTTCATCGTAAATGGGAATTAATTAAAAAAAAAACTCTTTCGTATCACTTTATTCACATCGATTTTACCTAAGCATTTCTGCCAATATCTACAGTTCTATTAATTATATATCCTTTATAACGTCCAATGCTCTACCGTCCCAGTCATGACTGGAGTACCTATTTGCGATATGACTTATCATTTTATCACTGAGATAAACAAGTGTGAACACAAAACCCTAATTTAACCCACGTAATCAGCCATGTGATAGGTGATTTCTTCCCGAAACCATTCAGAAATCATTTATCAGTATTTTAAGCTCATTCTCATATATATTTTTAGAAGGAATATGGGTAAATCGTACGACTTTCATTCGGGTGTTTAGTCAGCTGACGTCTTGTGCGTTCGTATAACATAATATTATAATAATTAAAAATGTTAATATAATAATATTTATTTCTATGTGTTTAGTAAGGCATGTGTTGTTTTCAATATATTTAAACTCGTTTTCATTTCGGCAAGTTGCTTGTACCTATAATAACTATTAGGGATCGACATGCTAACAAATTCAAAGTTACGCAATAAACAAGCCAAGGTACTTTACGATAATATAATATATCCTCATAATAATATTAGATATACTATTACAATAAACCTATTAAGGTGTTATTATACAAATACGTAAGATTATAAAAAGAAGAGTTCCATAAATTGGGTATAAGGTTTTTTATTTCGTGATTGTAGGAGAGCAAAAGCTGCAGAAAGAAATACCTATACGAATAAATTTGCAATTTATGTAATTTACAACTTTATTATATTTATCCTTTCAAACTAACATAATTGTCCTCGCCTTTTTAATTATTTCATACACACAAAATCCAATACAAATGCATACTGAGTTTGTTTGCCATTGATTTATGACTTAATTCTATTATGTCACAGATGTATTCACGGTGGGCTAAGGATTTTTATTCAACTATTATTCCCTGTAAAGTATGTTTTCTAAACAAGACGTTGGGCAGAGACATTGTTACTTCTAAGCATTGTGCCTCCTTATTGTCGTACAGTACGCGATTCTTAACAATAGTTTGTTACATTTAAATAAGCGTGACTGATTTTTGGTGACAGTTTTCTTGGATTCTTGATACTGGACAAACTCCTTTGTTTCCTAGTTGTTTGTTTTATAATTTATTGGTGTATTATTAAAATTTGTATACCATTTCCATATCCCGAAAAAACGAAACGAAAAAACTTTTTAATAAAACATAAAACCGACTTAAAAAAACCTTTTATTTTTGTCCGTGAAAATCATACCTGGTCTTTATACGTCTTCATTAGATCACATCTTTCTTCGTTATCACCAACTGTGTTTGACCTAATTTTCATATGGTCAGGTCTTTCCTCAGGTTTCATAAACATGCCGCATTTTTGCATCATTTTCAGGTAAAATAATCTATATTCATGTGTAACAAACCAGTCCACTTCAACACTTCATTTAAACTGACAACACGTACTGACAACAGAATGTATCGCATATCGTAGCGATATTAGGAGATGAAATCTTAATTTGGCGGTAAATAAATTGTGCCAGTCATACTACGACAGTTTTGAGTACGTTTGTTTCCTTAAGATTATATGATTCAACGTGCAAACTTTACAGGGTATACGTTCTAATTTTATCTTGTTTAAAAATGCTAGCCCAATCTGCAAGAAAACGAAATGCGTTTAAATCGTTTGTAAATCCTCTAACGTCAATTAGAAAACATCTGGAACTTTTAAATGGCTGTTTAGGTTTCCTTCAAACATAGCTTAAACCGACTTTTAGGCATAAAACAGGATTCATTTAGGCGCTACGATGCCACAGATAGATTCACATTCACAGATAAAGGGGTGTGCAACGAAAAATAATTATAATAAATACCTACACCCAACAATAAGACAGTTAGTCCTGACCCCACACTAGGTTAACCTGTGTCGTGGGTATCAGGAACGGTTCAGCAGTTGCGGTTCAGCAACGCCCAGACCCGAAACAGATATTCGTGGATCACATAAACAATAGTTTCGATGCAAGAATCCAACCCACGGCCTCTCGCTTCGCAGACGGCTACGCGCCCGTTGCGCCACTAAGGCTGTTACGAATAGTAGTTAATGGAAATCCGTTATCTCTGGCTACCCCTCTTTTTGTCGGGAGTTAAAAATAATGTCGAAAAATAAAAGTAGCTCACCTGTTGTTGACGGCTAATGTTTGTCTTGTATAACACAAGGTGGTAGGTTCCTCGTATGCGAGAGGCCGTCTAGGTTGGTACCACCGCTTTGTCTATTTCTACTGCCAAGCAATAGTGTGTAAGCACTGTTGAGTTTCGGTTTGAAGGACATTGAAGCCAGTGAAATTACTGGGCATTATGAGACTTAAAATCTTATGTCTCGGAGTGACGAGCGCAGTTCAGTGCCATGCAGTGCTTTATAATTCAAAGTTCTGTGTGGTGTTGCTTCTGTTCATGGGCAGGCGTGGCGCTTACCATCAGGCGAGCGCCTCGCTCGTCTCGTCATTCAATCAAATAAATAAAAAATAAATAATCATTTACAGTTACCATCTCCATTAATACTCATATTACAGACACTCATTCTACATATGCAAATCATTAAAAGCCTGTTATCACAAAATAATTTCAATATTCAAAACACAATCTCGCCTAATAGTATGTTAATATTGAAGCGGTCGTGTCTATTTATTGATTTTCATCAGCGTTCCATGGCGCCCAATGTAAATAATCTCATGGTGTCATACGATAAGCGTTATTACCGTATGCTGCAATATTAATATGTTATGTTGAGTTGTCCATCTCTATGGGCCAGAAGGAATAAAACGAAATAACGCCAATAAAGAAACGAAAATTCGTTCCGGAATTCGAGCACGTAAATCTGGAAACCCTAGTGTACACAGTGCAGTGCTTTGTAATTCAAAAGCTTTGCTTCTGTTTATGGCTATGGCGCTTAGGAAACCACAAGAGCCTCTGCTAGTTAATATTAAAATACTAATGGATATTAAAGACACAATACCAGAAGAATCATGGGCGCGTTGCCGACCTTAAAGGAAAGGGACCTATTTAGGAATTAGGAAGGCGAGGGGGATTTGAGCCTCCGGATACCTCACTCACCGTACGAAACGCGGCAGCAAGCCGCTACTTTACGTCGGTTTACTGTGAGATAGTGGTAACGACCCAGTCGAGCCGGCCCAATCATGCTATAGACAAAAGACAGCGTGGCTCTACCACTCACATCTGTTTTGATTTATTAAATAAGTGAATTGTCTATTTACATTTTAAGTTACATAAGAAAATACGTATCGTAAATAAATACTTTCTTCTAACCCATCTACACGAGATAAATGTTGGCTATCTAAAGCCGCTAACGTGACGTCTACATGCCTATCAGATAATATATTGCCAATTGGTATGCACTACAGGAGAACACTAAATTATTATCAGTGGCGGATTTATAGATTTGCCGCCCGTAGGCTATTCAATATTTGCCGCCTCTAAATTTTGATATCTTAGTACACAATCATATCAATTTTCTATCAATAAAATTCCAACTTTATAATTTGTGCTCCATCATCCTCGTTACATCAACTTTTCCCATATACCTAGTTATTATTATTGAGAACTATAGTACCGTGTTAGATTCTTGATTATTTTTACAGCAAAGAATTATCAAAAAACATTATTTTAAGGAAAAAATATCTCAATCATATACCACTTTTAAAGTAAGGTAAGGTATGTCTTAAAAGTATACAATACTTACATAATATGAATTAAGCTTACGTAAAAAACATACATTTGGCGAACGTTGATTAATATTTATTATTACACTCACAGTTTAAAAACAATACAATAAATATATCTTTTCTTAATTGTTTGTTAGCATTATGATTTAAGTTAAATTATAAAAAGCATTACAATACTTTTTTGCGAGACTTTGAATTCGTAAAATCATTTATTATATCGTCGTACGAAATCTTGTTCATTAAATCATTAGGATATCTACATTTTTTCATTTTTGAATTTGCCAAGTTGCAAACTTGCTGCAGCAATCATGATTAGACCATCGATATTATATCAACATTGAATTGGGTAAGCAGGTCTCATAATTATTAGGTACACGGAGAAAAAATTATAGCAGTTATCAGTGAAGAATATATGTAAAAACTAGCTGTTGCCCGCGGCTTTGCTCGCGTGGAAGTTGATTATATACAGAATATCCAGAAACGCTTAAACTTTTGAGCTACTGATTAACAATGAGTAGATACGTATTCAAGCGTTATAAATAATGCAAGTCCCACACAAACTTTCAACACTTTTTACACACACCCCTTATTAAGTAGAATTTCCAAAATTCCTGAAACACGTATTTATTTGTTTTACGTCAATAACCGAAATACAAAATTTTGTTTATGTAACTTTCAAAATGACGGACTTTCATGCATATTATCATCCCTTATTTTGACCCCGTTGGGGTGGAATTTTCTAAAATACTTTCTTAGTGGGTGCCTACATTTATTTTATAAGTATAGATTACTAAATTTCGATTATAATATCGAATCGCTATTGCGATGTTCTAAAAGTTCATAATAATAAGTTATTTTTTGTTAAATATTTTAATTTCTCTCCAATTTTCGAAATTCGCATTATGTGTGTGTATAATATTTTTTTTTTAAATTTGTAAACCGAAATAAAAATTTATGAACTAAATTTGCCGCCCCTTAAAATTTGCCGCCCTAGGCTCCAGCCTACTCAGCCTACTGGTAAATCCGCCACTGATTATTATGAAACGTAAATTTGACGAATGAGTAATGATAATTCAGTTTTAACGTAAAGCCAAAATAATCACTTTATTAGTCACTTTTGTTGTTTGATTAAATCAAACACATAAAATATTATTCTATTCTGCAACTAAATGACATAAAATCGTTAAGTATCCATGCAATAAAAGAAACCTAATCCATAGATCGATTTCAATCACGGATGCTGTTATGAAACACCTTTTCAAAATATATTCACAAGGTGGTAGGTCCCTCGTATGCGAGAGACCGTCTGGGTTGGTACCACCGCTGTGTCTATTTCTGCAGCTAAGCAACAGTGTGTAAGCACTGTTGTGTTTCGGTTCAAAGGACATTGAAGCCAGTGAAATGACTGGGAATTATGATACTTAACATCTTATGTCTCGGGGTGACGAGCGCAGTTCAGTGCCATACAGTGATTTGTAATTCAAAGTTCTGTGTGGTGTTGCATCTGTTTATGGGCACGCGTGGCGCTTACCATACGGCGAGCGCCTTGTTCGTCTTTTCATTCAATCAAAAAAAAATGTAAACACAGATGCTGACCGCGCAAATATACGTAAATAGCATTCGGGTTTTTGCTTCTGATTATGTTGATAAGCGTAAAATTGCAGCTGCCGCAATGATTTTTGTGTAGTTTAGACGTTAAGCATCATTCATACCGCACGATGAGTCGTCGCCGCGGTGGGCCGGGCCACACGTGGTGATCTCCCGCCCGGACGCACGCGTCACCACTTTGTTCTACACTAAAATAGGCATTTGCAGTTACCCTATGTAAATTGAGCAAATGCTCGGACGTTCAATGAGATATTTCAAGAGTACTTGCCGATTGTGATTACAAAAATATATAAATTGGAAATATTTTATTTTTTTCGGGACTCGGATTATTGTGGTCCGGAAAAAATGATTAGAATTGGTATTAATATTATCAGTCTGGTTTGTTTTTTGACTTACTTATAGTTCCAATATGGGATATATAAAACGGTAATTATCTAGGTTATTTTTATGGTCAGCTTGAACTGAATATTTTGTGCGATATGAAATATCGAACTATATTACACTTAAATCCTTTACAAGACAATCAATTTTAATTAAATTATCGTATGGATAATGCATAGGTACCTGAAAATTTCTCCTTAATTGATTAATGATTTCGAAGTATGTGATTTCTGCCAACTTGCATTAGGTCAGCGTGGTGGATTAAGACCTAACCCCTCTCATTTGGGCCGGGCCCAGCTGTGGGACGTATTAATACAGGGCTAGTATTGATATTATATGGGTTTCACGCGCCAAACCGCATTATGTCAGCATAGTGGACTAAAACCCCACTCTATTAGTCCACGGGCTTCTTGGGCACGCCCAACCGTGAGACCGTTATAATACAGAGCTGATAATAATGTTTATAGTGATTTTCTATTACATTTGTTCATACATACTTACCCTGATATCTCCACACATCATTTCATTCTAAGTGTCTTAACCTAACATATATAGTAAGATTATTTAACTATTAAGTTTTTATTGCTTAAACGAACTTGCTTTTATCTATTTCATATTGATTGCACATAAATAATATCTTGTCAATATATACAAATAATTTTTCCGCAATTTTGACAAAGAGCCAAAGAGTATTAAACTATATATGGAAACAGAGGACTGTCAACGTAGAAAAATTAGGAGTCACAGACACGAAGTCCAGAGGATTCCCAAATGACGAGTTAGTGGAGCGCCTGGGGGTTTTCACCTCGGATTAGAGTTATAGTGAATGAATTAATATGATCGATGTGGGATATTGTTTTTTAAACTATAAATTGCAATGTTTACCCAATTTTTTTTTGTGCAAACCATTGTTTCATTGTTTAAATCAAATCAAATCAAATCAAATCAAATTTTATTTTCTTTTCATTAGTCGTAATTAATTACCTTATTTTTTAAATGTACACAATAGAGTACGTTTCATTTATAATTAAACTGGCCGAGAAATTCCATTGTACATAGCAGCAGTCGCTCCGCTCTCCCCTCCACGTTTTTCTACCTGTTCGAGATCCCTACTGCTATTTTTATACACAGGTATCTTTGAAAAATGTTCCTATATGTCTACTCAGGTAAGATTTAACATATAAATAAAAAAAAACTGTTTAAAGTGAAAATATATGGTCAAACATTAATTTTTCATAATATTTTTTTTAAACAATGAAACAATGGTTTGCACAATTTTTTTTTGGGTAAACATTGCAATTTATAGTTTAAAAAACAATATCCCACATCGATCATATTAATTCATTCACTATAACTCTAATCCGAGGTTTTACGGTTTTGAATGCTCCAGGCACTCCACTAAGTAGAAAAAGGTAATTTACAATTTATGATTTTATTATGGTGTTTATGTTATATTTATTTTGATATTTATGATAATTTTGGTAAACAGAAAAATATAATTTTATATTTAATTTCATATAAATAATAGCTTTTGATAATATAAATAATATATTAAACCCCTAATGTGTGTTTGCCTACTTTGATGACATGCCACACTCAGAGACAACAAAAATCACCAAAATTCACATATTTACATAGGTCCATACAACAAACATAATTTTATATTCCCGCAATGTCAGAATTCCCGCCAAAACTCTAAAACAACGATAAAGTATATAATATATATTTTGTATGTAACATGTTCCCGTTCAAAGAGATTCTACCTCATAAAGCCATGAAAGTGATTAAAATAATTTCATTTTATTTTCTAGATAATAAATTGTGTAATTTTATTTTACAAACCATAACGGCAAAATATGCACACGATTTGTTTTGTGCACATTTATGACACCTTTCCTGTGATTAAAGTTTAATTTTTATTATTAATAGTAAAAAAGGGAAATCAGTATTTGATGTTCACGTGTTAGCATAATGATAACGGATAAAACTATATTTTATCAAAGGAAAAGCATTGACGCAGTCATTTATTGGTGTTTGGAGTTGTCGTGGAATTCTTTAATACCTACAGTTCTACACGTTTTTATATTTTTGAAACATAACGTAGATAATAACATATAAGGATATATTTAACATTTACAATAACTCCATTAAAGTTTTGTATTAGAACCTGTTTTAGGCGGGTGTTACGATAGGAGGGGCCCCAGACGCCACGCCTTGTTACCCGCCTACATTACGTAAGGGTATATACTACATATGTATACCACATTATATAATAATATATTGAAACCTTTCTTACGATGGCTTTATAGTAATAGCCCATAGCCATACTTGTAGTTCTATTGTTCCCTATTTAGACAAAAATCGTTTGTCAAGAAGTCCTTAATTACACATAAGTAAAGAACACTCAAAAATCATTCCCATCACCACACAGTGGAATATGAATATCTTGCGCCGTAAATATTTAACTAGGAAATTCTTTCAGTCGATTCCGGTTAAACAAATGAATTAGCCATATTTGCAGATCGCACATACACTTGCCAAAGTTCGGGGATCGAATCGGCAGTTACTCGTCCACTGCGCTACGCAGACCGTCAGATATGGGAAATGTACAAAATATGACACAATATTGCATTCCTCCTCTATTGAATACAAATGAAACCTTTGAATCAAAATTGTTTGGGGAAAACGCATGAAACATTTAGGATACACCCCAATACTTATTTTATCGTTAAGTAGTTTATAATACTCTATATCGCCGATAAACGATACTCACGTATTGAGACTTATTAAGGAATATCTGATTAGAAACAACGAAAATATTGACTTAATAATAATCACTTGCAACCAATACGCAGTTGCATTTGTGTACTTCAATCCATCCATACAAATCTATCTTATGGATACTTTCCTGTCCTGGGTGTGGAGGGGTGGCTATCGGACTCATCAGCAGTGGCGTAACTTGCACCCAATAATGCCAAATTTACAATTTTGGCCTGTAGAAAATCTGTTTGATGCCCTTCTTTGGCTAATGAGGTTCGACGAAAATTTAGCAATGATTCAAGTTTAAATTTCCTTTTGGACTTGAACCATTACTGCC
The DNA here is from genome assembly GCA_949126905.1 of Amorpha juglandis. Taxonomy (NCBI): domain Eukaryota; kingdom Metazoa; phylum Arthropoda; class Insecta; order Lepidoptera; family Sphingidae; genus Amorpha; species Amorpha juglandis. Next base: position 8,507,538 of record OX421368.1, read on the forward strand.
TTTTCTCTTTGACCATGACATTTTCTATAAAAGTAGAAACTGTGAGAGAAATATCAAAGACTCTAGGGGCGACTTAAATACGGCGAGTATAACACCTTGAAAAGTGGAATCCTTGCCCCGCACTACCCGTCGATAATTCGATAACTTATGTTCGTATATTTGATATCTTATCCCCATATCATCTTAGAGTCCTACACCACGCCGATGAGATATAAAACAGGTGCCGACCTAACACACTGCTAGATTTAGATTAGGCATATGCGGTCAGTGTGCCTAGTGCGATATTTTCTTCACATTTTTTTCCTTTCCTTTAAAGTGGGCAACGCATAATTGATGATTTTTCTGGTATTGTGGTAGTTAATAGGAGGTAAACATTATTTACTATCCATTGACGCACTACCTCGTTTGGTGAGCCCTGCGATAAAAAATCCCACAGTCCAGCAATTCAGGTTCGCTCCGGAAAAGTATACCTATAAAGGTATAATATAAGGTACCTTATAATATACCTAACAACGTGCCTTTGCATTCAACTCTTTTGTCCACATATTGCGTGTTTATATCACATGTATTGACATCTCAATAGGTATATGATGATGCCTGAAGCGTCACTGTGACACTAATAGTGTGTACCTAACACTTGAGTGGTAGAGCCACGCTGTAGACAGTTTTGTCTACAACATGAATGGGCTGGCTCGACCGGGTCGTTACCACTGTCTCAGGGAAAACCGACGTAAAGTAGCGGCTTGCTGCTGCGTTTCGTACGGTGAGTGAGATATCCGGAAGCCCAAATCCCCTCCTCTTCCCAATCCCTAATTATCCCTATCCTTTAAGGTCGGCAACGCGCCCATTATTCTTCTGGTGGTGGGCGTACATGGGCGGTGGAGATCACTTACCATCAGGTGACCCATTTGCTCATTTGCCGGCCTATGCTATAAAAAAAATATAGTTAAGGTATATTCACATACAACAAGAAATGCACAAATGACTCGATCTATTTATCGTTTTATTTATTATCCGTATTTTAATATTATTACACGATACAGGCGCGAAAGTTCCTACCTTTGATTACATAAACAGATGGTCTATTTCCCATTGAGGCTTTCTGAACGATCCCTCACTCCCACATACAAGGCAATCTTAAATAAATAGGATCTAAGCGAAAATAGGATACCGACAACTCCTCTAATAGATGGTCCGCATAACATTATAAATTACCCAGATGTGATATTTATGATTGCAATTACTGCCCTTTATACTTTGCCCGTGTAGCCAAGCATCTCTCTACAAGCTTCTATGTAATAGAAAGGGTAAATTATCTTTTGTTAAATAATGATGTGATTTTCGCTATCTACAAGATTAGTTATGGTTTGTTTATTTTGTTGGCAAGTACAGAATTATTAAATATATAGATATCATAGGATTTACACGTCTAAATAATATGGCCTTCCTATACTGTATTTAAGGCAGGACCTCACGCTTTTCACCAAACGTATGCCAGAAATTAAATGGTGAAATATCATCACATAACTAATACTTCCCTATTTCTCTTAAATAATGTAACAGCGATAGCTCAGCGGGGAGTGGTATGGACTGTCGAGACGAAAGTCGCAGGTTCGTAACTAGCCCCAAGAGCATACACCACTGACTTTTCTAAGTTACATGTATATTAATTGTTAATTATCGCTTGCTTTAACGGTGAAGGAAACATCGTGAGGAAACCTGCATACCTAAGAACTCGATAAGATGTTTCGAAGGTATGTGTAGTCTGCCAACCCGCATTACGCCAGCGTGTTGGACTAAGGCCTAATCCCTATCATTCAGCAGAGGCGGCCCGTACTCAGCAGTGGGACGTATATAATACAGGGCTAGTAAAAAAAAAAAAGGAACGAGTATACTACTTAGTCGACACAAAAACTATCAGTCGTCTAACGACTATTAAAGAATGATATTCCTACTAATAGCCTCTCTACCAGGATGTTTGTATGTCAGACATGAAAATGTTATCGCAGGCTATTTACAAGGAACAATAGAAAGTTAATGTGTTTTTCAACCCTCAATAACAATAAAAAGATCGTTAAGACAATAAATAATGATTAATTGTGTACTTTGTTTCAGAGTCATGTCGTACAAGTCAAATGGATATTTTTCATGAACAATCGATCTGGCGATATGAATGGTTTTGTTACTTCAGTACTTATATATTTCAAGTTTTAAGGATAATTAGATTAAAAGAGAATATAACCTTTAATAACTGGGCTGGCGCGACTGAGTTGGTACCCGTGCCTTACAGACACAACTCAGAAAAACGATGCACCCTGACAGTTTTGCTGTTTACGTTTTATTTGGTGAGAATTTATTCTCCTTTGAAGGTCGGTAACGCACTACGATTCCTCTAGAATTGATGTTTATGAGCCATGGTGATCATTTACCATCACTACTTTGCTTGACGTTGGTACATTTTATGAAACATAGACAAATATGAAATACATAAGATAGATAAATAAATATTAATGTACACTGGAAATAAATTTCTATTGTACAGAAAAAATAAAACGTAAACATCAATATCATGAAATAATAGTAGACAATAATAATAATCGTTTATTTATTTCTCCACAATTAGTACATAAAAATAACATCATAACATAAGACATAAAAACTGTGGAGACTGGTGCCTGATCTAAGGTTTAACACCTTGTGTTACAGGTCACCAGATCTCCACCCTCGGAAACAGCCTGTGCTAATTAGATTTTTACACAGTATGGAAGAAATATAAAGAGAAAAAAAAAAAAGTGTGCGTCCCGGGACGCTCGACAGAAGTGATAACTTAAACTAATGTGGGTTAAAGTGAGAGCGGAGGAGCCTGCCTACTGCTACCGTATGCGTGAGAGAAAGGGAAGCCAGACAGAGTGGCGCCGTGAAGCGTTACGTTACGGCGCCCCTCTGTCTGGCTTCCCGTAACGCGTTACGTTACGAAGTCCGGTCAAAGCCCTGTCAAAGTCGTGTCAAAGTCGTGTTAAAGTCGTGTCAAAACCGTGTCAAAGCCGAATCAAAGTCGTGACAAAGTCATGTCGAAGTCGTGTCAAAGACGTGTCAAAGTCGTATCAAAGTCGTGTCAAAGTCGTGTCAAAGTCGTGCCAAAGCAGTGTTAAAGTCGTGTTAAAGCCGTGTCAAAGTCGTGTCAAAGTCATGTCGAAGTCGTGTCAAAGTCGTATCAAAGTCGTGTCAAAGTCGTGTCAAAGTCGTGTCGATGTCGTATCAAAGTCGTGTCGAAGTCGTATCAAAGTCGTGCCAAAGCAGTGTTAAAGTCGTGTTAATGCCGTGTCAAAGTCGTGTCAAAGTCATGTCGAAGTCGGGTCAAAGTCGTATTAAAGTCGTGTCAAAGTCGTGTCAAAGTCGTGTCGAAGTCGTGTCGAAGTCGTGTCAAATTCGTGTCAAAGTCGTGTCGAAGTCGTGTCGAAGTCGTGTCAAAGTCGTATAAAAGTCGTGTCAAAGTCGTGTTAAAGTTGTGTCAAAGCTGTGTCAAAGTCGTGTCAAAGTCATGTCGAAGTCGTGTCAAAGTCGTGTCAAAGTCGTGTCAAAGCCGTGTTAAAGTCGTGTCAAAGCCGTGTCAAAGCCGTGTCAAAGTCGTGTCAAAGTCATGTCGAAGTCGTGTCAAAGTCGTGTCAAAGTCGTGTCAAAGCCGTGTTAAAGTCGTGTCAAAGTCGTATCATAGTCGTGTCAAAGTCGTGTCGAAGTCGTGTCGAAGTCGTGTCAAAGTCGTATCAAAGTCGTATCAAAGTCGTGTCAAATTCGTGTCAAAGTCATATCGAAGTCGTGTCAAAGTCGTGTCGAAGTCGTGTCAAAGTCGTATCAAAGTCATGTCAAAGTAGTATTATAGTCGTGTCAAAGTCGTGTCAAAGTCGTGTCGAAGTCGTGTCAAAGTCGTATCAAAGTCGTGTCAAATTCGTGTCAAAGTCATGTCGAAGTCGTGTCAAAGTCGTGTCGAAGTCGTGTCAAAGTCGTGTCGAAGTCGTGTCAAAGTCGTATCAAAGTCGTGTCAAAGTCCGGTCCAAGCCGACTGGTCACTGTGTGGCGCCACTTAGGACTTCGAAATTATCGATGTTCCAGGGAGGTCGGCTAACGCTGGCTGGTCGATGGACCGCTCGCGTTACGGAACGTTTCGGTTCACCCTCCCATAAGAAGTTATCACTTCAAAAATAAAATAAGATACATATTATAATAAAATGGAAGGTGTGTGTGATGTGAATAGTTCGATAATTTACGACTAGAGAATACATTTAAGGCTGACTTGCACGGCGATCTTAATCGTATTTAGCATGTAAGTTCACGAAACTGAAATCAAATCGTATGATAATTTCAAAATAAGTAATGATGTTTAATGGCGAAATAGGATATGGTTCGTTGTGCTAGTCAGCATACAGCTAGTCTTTCTAACCTTAATCGTATTCAGGCCATAAAAATGTTTACTAATATCAAAATTTCATACGATTTGATACCTGATAAACATTCTCAGTAGAAAACACGAATAATGACCGCTGAGAGAGTTGCCCTTATTTTATACCGTTGTAATAAAAGTAGTAAAAACTGAGTGTATTCGTTTGTTTTTCTTTAAATTCTTTCATTTCTTTGTTACGTAGTTTCAGAAAATACTTTAAATGATAAAATTGTAACACTTTTTTCATCAGGCAACAAATTACATCTTATCAATAAAGTTCTAATTACCTAGTGTTCTTATCGAATGAAATCTTTCGCTTCGATTATCTAATTTAGAACTTGATACGGAATAAAATGCTTCAAGAAACTAAGTCGTAAAAAAAAATTTATAATGAGTGTTTTATTTTAATTTGAGTACCTACACAATATAAATACAGAGACATACGAACAATGCAAGATTTTCACTCGAAAAGAAAATTCAAAATGTATTATAATTAACTATAATTCCCCGATAACTAATTATTCCTATTTAATTACTCTTCTTCATTCAATAATTACAGATAAATACGTTATCTATTGACGTTTCTTCAAATAAAATATAAGAATTAAATTAAAATCATGGTATATGGGCCTCGGACAATTAATGTTTTGGGTGCGTCAAGTGTTTCCTCCGTAGTAAATAAATTAATATCGGTAAATATTAAAACACGTATCCACATGTATTCTTCGATATGTAGTGTTTATACAACGGTTCGGGGACCGTTGGCGTCCCGCTGGTCCCGCTGCGTACGCGCATTTGTCGGGACTTTTATAACCCCAAAAAACTAACATAACTTACAACGTGATATAGTTTAGAGACAATCGTTATACAACAGATTAATATTTAAATTTCCCAAATATGTCCGACCATTATGATTGTCACGTAAAATAAATTAAAGTTTGTATTAATGATATTCGTTGCTGTTTTATTTATCTGCTATATTTTCGTTCATTATATTTAGGTATGGAATTCATTTGTGTTTATATGTCAATATGTTTTGATATATTAATATGATGTAAATTAAATTCGTGATTTGAAGCACAATATTCTCGCCGTTATATGTCAAGAGCCATATTTAATATTTTATAGTTACACAAATACCATAATATTCAAATTGAACACATACGATAGTTCAATAGATCGAAAATCAGATATATTTTCATTGGTGCCTAAACTACCACTTCGCTGGTGTCTAATTTTATATACAGATAAGTTGGTTTTTCCTCTGTCCCTCATTCGTTCGTTTTTCATAATTGACATAATGTACACAGAAAGGAATTTTGAGACAGATTTTTCATGTATGAGTACTTTACCTATTGTAGCTGCTGGAATAAGTTCGTAGGTGATTATACTTAAAGTTTTAGATATGGTTTGCATACATTCACTTTGGAAAAAATGTACAGTCAGCAAATAATAGGTAATTTATACAAAACGTTTTTTAGCCAATCCATCGTGCTTTATTTATAAATCAAATTAATATTTCAAATTAACTGAGGTGAAGAGTACTAGAATAATATGTCAGATATCGCTAAAACCATAAATAAGAGTGCTGGATAGTTATTGGTAGAACCCCACTGTAGACACTTTTATATACAACATAAATGAGCCACGTTGAGTAGAGAAGCGGCAGGTTGTCGTTGAGTTTCGTAATTTGAGTGAAATTTTCTTTCTTAAATTTCTTATGTCTCGGGGTGAAGAGCGCAGTTCAGGGCCATGCAGTGCTTTGTAACACAAATTTCTGTGTGGTGTTGCTTATGTCTCTGGACAGGCTTGGCGCTTACCATCAGGCGAGCACCTTGCTCGTCTCGTCATTTAATCAAATAAAATAAAAAAAGTCCTATTATTTAATTTTTATTATACTAGCCTGGAGGACTAAACGAGCACTTCGCTCGCCTGATGGTAAGCACGCCCATAAACAGAACCAATAGCACAGAACTTTGAATCACAAAGTAATGCATGGCACTAGACTGTGATCGTTACCCTGAGCCATAAAATATTGTCTCGAATTAACTAACAGTAAATTAGCTGGCTGCAATATCCTTCAAACCCGCACACAACACTGCTTACATACTGCTGATTGGCGGTAAAAATTTACAAAGCTGTAGTACTATTAGACTGGCAAATGAGGGACCTACCACCCACCACCTGTTCTAGCTGAGCTTCTTTATGTCAATGTCAACAAGTACTGTCCTACTTTCAGTAAAAAAATGTGTTTTCAAATTATTCCACAAACAACAAGCATGCTTTATTCTCAAGAGCAGGTATTTTTGAAAGAAATTATGTCAAAAACATCAAAACACTTTCTGATAGTTCCATTTAATTTCGGTCACCGTTACTAGTGGTTGACAATGCGACGTGCTGTGACCACTGATCACAGTCTGTGTCCATTTAAAAAAAATAGCGCGTTTCGATTCCCGCCGTGACACGTCCGCTCCGATTAGTTCCGAAAGCGGACTATAACACCGGATAATTTATTTTTAATTGTTTGAAAATTTTAAAGAGAAAATAGCGTTCGAATTGGGAAAGTTTATGTTAAATGGAAGAGATATTGGTAACATTTTTTTCCAATCGAAAGTGAAATTCATATTTCATAAAATGTAGTTTTTATAAAATTACACCTGAAAAAGGTCTGTATACCTAATGCAAAAAAAGACAGATACTTTGCCATCAGCCACAGCCGTATCAATATTTAAAAGGTTTGTTATATATTAAATATTTGGAATAATATCACCATTGTCTAGACTCTAGATCCATGCTGTCAGTGAAGAATGGCCTGGCGAAAAGGTTTTCAGTATATAGAAATTTGTAAAACCTAACACCATTTACCTGCTTTATATTCAAACCATGATTATGTAATATAGATCTCGTTTTAAACCATAATTACATTCTCCAAAGGACACGGTTGGTTTCGAATAATGACGTCGCGTCGTTCAAAAGGCAAGAGTCCATTCTATGACGGCTGTTTGAAATTTCCAACAGCACATTTGGCGACTTGAATGTTAACATGGTGGGTCTTTAGCAGAACCCTGCGGGGAAAATGGTGGGGTTCCTGGGACACCCGCGAGTTCCAAACAATGAACCGCTGCGCGCGAGGTGAACGCGTCCGTAATACAGACGTACTGCTAACAATTCATCCATTCACTCTTTACAAATCAAACAAATTATATTTGTTGAAAAAAGGCGAGTACTAAATTTATTATGGCCTTGCTGGGTGGTTTACGGTTGTTATACCGCGTCCGTTTAACTTTTGACTGAGTTATGTTTTTTTTTGCGAATTATGGTTTAATGAGCTCGTCTGAAAATCCTGCCATATGCATCTTTTTTTAAATACTTTTAAACTTCTGCTACCTGCAAACCTTTGGAATATTTATGATAAAAATAAAATAATATCATAAGTAAAAAAGCATTTTCTTCTGGCCTTGTAGGCGTTAATGGACAGTGGAGATCACTTACTGTCAGATGCACCACACCACTAGCTCATTTGCTAGCTTATAAAAAATATCAATCACGTATTTTTGTTGGAATTTCCTATAAAGCGGAATTAATATTTATCACGGGACGTAGCTCGATCTGTCACATGGCTACGCTTGATTGACAAGAGTTCTAAAGCATCATTCAAACCAACTATTATATAATGAAGGTTCAATTCGATCCTCATGGGCATTATCGCGTGCAGCGCACGTGACGACAATGGCGAAAGTCCTTCACTAACGGCATATGGAACGCAGCCACTTGACTCCTGGATGGTACTTATTCGCTGATTATGTCCTTGATATTCAAGGACAGAAGGCCTTTATAGCTCCTTAGGTACCTAATAATACCCATTTTGTGTTTCTAAAGATTATTAGTAAACGTATTAACACAAAAGAATACTAAGAAATCTAGTATGTCGTGTAGGTAATGTATTTTAAGGTGAAAGATTTTCGACCTATGATATATGGATGGAGGAATGTTGTTTTACACGATACGTATTTCTGCATTATACCGATTGATATAACTTTGTATTTTTTCTGTTTACAATATATTTACGATATTTTAGAGAAGACTGGGCAATATAAAATTAACAAATATGTATTTTTGACCTGTGAGTTGTACCCCCAAAAGTAGGTAATAAATAAAAAAAAAATCTCAATCAGTAAATAGGTTCAATTAGATCATCATCATCATCAGCCACAGAACGTCCACTGCTGAACATAGGCCTCCCCCAAAGATTTCCAGACCGACCTGTTGGAAGCGGTTTGCGTCCAGCGACTTCCCGCGACCTTTATCAGGTCAATTATATATAGCGATATAATTATTTTAGCATATGTGGCAATTATGAACGCATTTGTGAATAATAACAACACTTGTAAACTCAATAATACGTGAGAAGATTTAACCGTCTTCCATTCAAGCTCACATCAAAAGTCAGGGGAAAATGAACATATTCTTTGATTTGAACAATAATGGAACGCGCGGATAATTACACGGTTGAACAATAGCGTCGCGAGTTGACTTCGAATAACAAAAATGCCATTGGCTATTAGCTGTGTTGCGCGAGAGCAAGAAAATCGCCGCATCCAGGGGGTCCGTGCACTTCCGTTCGGTTTCAAGTTTCGAAGCAGCTTCATTGTTTTCGCTTCAAGGGTGGTGCGCATGCGGTGCACTGCTTCGTGTCACGCTCGCTTTGTTATTTGTCACATTTCACTTTTTGTTCGGTTAAGAGTTGCGAAACACGTGCTACTGGGAAATATGTCGGATGAATTGCTGAACGCAATGGTCCTCTGCATTAATTACATATTAAATCATGCACTTGGGTTGCGAATATTCTTTAAATGTCTATTATTAAACAATATGATCGTTTGATTACGAATAAATATAGACCTCTACATAATCTACGCTATATAAAAAACTCTTGTAAAACTAATGGAAGATGCAGATTTTTTTCAATAGCAGAAGCTGGCAGACGAGCATGTATGTCATCTTTTTTATCTTTTATTTAACTGAATAACGAGACGAGCAAGTCGCTCGCCAGATGGTAAGCGCCACGCTTGCCCATAAACAGAAGCAACCCCACACAGACCCGTCAATTATAAAGCACTGCATGGCACTGAACTGCGCTCGTCACCTCGAGACACAAGATGTTAAGTCTCATAATGCCCAGCAATTTGACTGGTTTCAATGTCTTTCAAACCGAAACACAACAATGCTACAATGTTGACACATTATTGCTTTGCGGCAGAAATGGACAAATCGGTGGTACCAACCCAGACGGCCTCTCGTATACGAGGGACCTACCTTGTATATGATGGTAAGTAATCGTCACCACACATGATCACCTATGAAATCAGAAAAATCATTAATGCGTTGCCTACCCAAACAAAGACACTTGAATAAAATATATTCTTTCTACCTGACGTCATGCCGGCTTAGTGCAAGTGTCCACCTTCCTACTTAAACCGTGTATATCACAAACATTTTCGTCACCGTACCGATCGAGGGCATTTGCTCTTATTATAAATCTCCTTGTCCAACAGTTCCATTGTGGTCCCGTAATAACAGTGATTTGGTGAATAATCACCATTCTTTTAACTCCAGGGGTCGCGCCGTTGAAAAGATCATTGTTTGAACACGATACTTGTGAGAAAATACGTTGACATGTATTTTATTCAATACACTATGATAACAATATAAGTTAAGAAAACAAAGTATAATCGTAAATATGATGATTATTGTTTCAGTACAAGATGAATGAAATATTCAAGAGTTTATGACGTTATCAGAGGTAACTCTATTCGGGGTAAAAGATAATAGAGGAAACGATGTGAGCGTGTATTGTTAATAAACGATAGTATATGTCATTTCAAAATAAATCGGTTCAAATTATAACAATAAGATTTTATTACATTTAAATATTTTTAAAAATGTAAAAACAACTTTACAAATAAAGAGTACTGTATAATAATAATAGCCCTGTATTATGCACGTCCCATTGCTGGGCACAGAGGAGGCTCTACTAGATGAGAGGATTTCAGCTTTAGTCCACCACGCTGACCTAGTGCGGGTTGGCAGACTTCACATGCCTTCGAAATTCATATGGAGAACTTTTCAGGTGTGCAGGTTTCCAGGGTAATGCCTCATCATTCTCAGTAATTTCACTTGCTTCAAACCGGAACACAACATTGCCTACACACTGCTATTTGGCGGCAGAAATAGAGAACTTGTTAATTCTAACCCACACGGCTTCGTGCATACGGCCATCTTGTAAAAGCCTATATTTTTTTGCATAGTATACGATATATCCATCAACTGTGGACAGATTTTAATGATTATTTTCTTACGATGAAAATTAGTATCTTCTCACCAAAGAACAGCAAACGCATTATTCAGTAGAAACCAATATATTTTGCTGATCTACGTAAATATCGATTACGAAAATGTCTACCGGCATCTAAGTATCACTAAGATATAATATTTTTATCCGAAAACCGATGAATGCCATTTCGTCCTAAATTATAACGAACGCGGAGTTTGTTTAGGAAGGCGTAGAGAGTTTTATTAAATTACTGCTTTCTCAAATTATGTAGAAATAATAATTCGATCGGCGCGGGCGCGGAGGCGTCACGCCGGGGGGCTGCACTTTTAATTAAACCCTAAATTATTGTTCACCTTCATTAATTCTCTGCTCCCGGTCGGGCCTTACTAATGAGGTTGTACTTTTTGTACTGGCTCTGCTGTATGGGAGTCCAACAAACGACCACGTTTGTGTAAACGCTACCTACTCGTCGAATAAACAACATAAAGTTTATGTTTTATTAAAATTACCCATTCATACTATTTTCATTAGGCATTGGCTTTATGGTTACGTAAATTTATGATTTAATAACTTCAATGATGACGAGTTTTGGTATTAAATTAGTACCTACCATTTATGGTATCCGGTAATGTAAAAACGACACGGTAAGGTCACAGTATGAGGTTTACACTACAAGATGCTTTTTGAAAATTGCTTTTCATGGCACTATGATCGACAGAGTGCATTCTGATTTGATGTTACACATTTTTACCAATCTATGTAAACGTCCATTCTGGAGAGATTCTATTCGAAACAAACATCTTTTCAATATTGAGCAAGTATTTACTATGACACTTAATTATGTACCCCATTAAGTTATGATTATGTTACCAAAGAGAAAAATGTAGCTGCTAACATTTTTTATATTTTTTCCAATACTTATGTTTTTCTTTAACGTTAAGTCATAGTGAATCAACTGCCTGGATTTACGCGGTCAAATCTTGTGGAATACACACAATTGTTTATTTAAAATGAAGTTATAAATTTGAATTTGAAACTATTAAGAAAAGCGCTTCAATATCTACTGCGCAAAGTATATAAAAACACAGGATACAACCACTTCAAGTTTATAAATAAATAATATTCCACCGTCACGCATCCAGCATTACTACAACCATATACAAAGGTAATAGAAAGTTTTCCATAATAAATAAAATTTAATAAGTTTCACGAAGAGAAAACTTGAAGTATGTTACGTGGTGTTGTTTCATTGAATTTTCCTTAGTTATTTATTTATTAAAGGGTCGTGCTATAAATTGCGGTAAGTGGGGGCGGCCGGTGTCCCGCCGGGCTCCGCAGGGGCGCCTATAACGTCGGGAAAAACGGGCTGCGATGTAAGTGCCTTTCTACACTGCCAAGGCTATATTGGCTCGTGCACGCAGCAGCGGCATTATACCCAATATATGAGCTGTAGCAATATTGCTAATAGTTTTCACATTAAAGTTTGCCAAGTAATCGTTAGAAGATGTTAGATAACATACTGTATTGGTATGAATAACTTTTTCAGTTGTAAACAAGTAAATTACTTATGTCTGAACTCCACCAAAGCATCTTAAATTATTGAAAAAATAATACAAGTATTAAAATAATAACAGTAAAAATTCTGTTATTATTTTAAAACTGCTAAAATGTTTGTGGAAAATAGCTATAAATTCAATTCAATATTTCGTTTTAAAGAATATTAGTGCACCAATTAGACAAGTAACTGTCTGTTTATTTACCAAATGAAGACTATTTTAATTTCCTCTTTGTCAGTATGTAGGTATATTAAGGATATTAAACAATTCACTTTATATTAACACTAACAACGCCACAATTAAGATATTAAACTTATAAACTGAGCATAAAGGTGCAAAACTCAGGCCTTATAATATTCATCCCATAACCATAAAAAAATAAAAAAACACATCGGTGGAGTTCTCCTGTGTTTAATATTCACTGAGCCACGTAATAAATGCGCATACTAAACATTAATCATGTGTTCGATAAATCAAATGAGATATTTTAACAAAATATGCGATATTCTGAACATGGACTCCATTTCAACATTTTTCCTCTTTTTAAATATGGCTATAAAAAACAATTGTATTCTGATTGTTATGAAGCTATATTAATTAAAACTTAGAAAACTGAAGACACGTAGGCACATGTTTTCAATTTCTAAGTTTTAACTATCAGAACAGAATACCTTGAATATTAAACAAATCAAAAATAAGGTCATACAGTACTATTGGTAATTATTTAAATAATGGGAGGCAAATGTTCTGAACTCGTTACAATATATAGATACAAATATGTAGTCAGAACATATATATATATATAGCCCGTACATTATAGTATATAGCCCGGTCTATAATATGTGGTTTACACAGCTAACTTTACTTTATGTGGGCTGTAGAAAAACAAAAGACTGTAATAAAAATTCTATAGTATTTTATACAATAATTGTATAATTACAATCAATTACTTAGTCTTTTTTTGGTTCATTCTAATTAGGCTTCCGATATCCTTCAGCTTATATTATTTTATCTTTAGAAGAATTATCTCGTATAAAGTTATTATGGCCTGTGGGCAAGGGGAGGTTAGCGGGCGTGGCTCAGCTGTCCTATTAATGCACCCACTTATTGGCGCGAGTTTAAACACCTTCATAAATTTTTGACTAATTTTATCAATGCCAATAAATTAAAATAAATAAATTTATTCACTCGGCGTTCTGCGCACGATATGCCTTGAGGCTTTGAAATTTAAAGAATTTTGAAAGAAAGTTGCCTTGTTAAGTAAAAGTGGATACCAATTCTATTTTCGATTAGATTAATTCCGATTTGACAGTTTATTCTGTTATTTTTTTTCATTAATGTTCTTCTTCAACCGTCAACTGCGGAGTAGGTTCTCTCTATTCATCTGGTTATACGTATATAATCATATTCACCTGTTCAAGGCAATTCATCTGTTTAGTCTATTTATACGTATAGGTACATATCGATTTATATCCGATAGGGTTTAGGTACCCCGAGCCTACGCTACTGGGACTACTCACATATAGGAAACTTCAAAATCTTTAACAGCAGGCGCAACGCGATTTAGGTTTAAAGTAAGTTTTGAATGTTTTTGACTTATCAGCACAGATATCGGTTATTATACTTATATTATTTTTACCCTATTCGTTTATTTCAATTATATTCTTTCAAATGCAACATAATAATATTTGACGTCCTCTCATCCAAATCGAAAATCTATGTTTCGCATCGTGGAGATGATTAAAATCATTATTAGTCATTATTTAAAACCCCCGAGAGAGCTGAATGGATTTGATTGCCAAAATCTTGATAAGGAGCCCTCCTTGCAGCCGTCTGCAATAGTGCCGATAGAACGATTTACCTTTGTAACTGATTACCCTTCTTGTATTCCATACAAAAACATAATCACACCACAATTTCAGCCAATTATTCGTATTTTTCCCTCATTTCAATAGATTCATAATTCAGTCACTCAATCACATCAAATCTGGATTTGATTATTGATTAGAATGTATTGTATTTTTTATCATTCGTGACATTTACGATTGTCTATAAATATTAATTTACAATCATACAAATGTGAAATTTAAATTTAAGATCTTTTTTTTTAGCAGGACCGTCAATTACTATTACTGTAGTTTTTTTAAAGGACATGTTTTTAATGCCATATTGTATATTGAAATGAATCTAATTTAAACGGATTTTAAACATATACACACATAAGAAATCATTACAGCCATATTGTATATTTTATTTATGATTTTCCGTACAGGTTCGATCTAAAAATAATAATAGTTATATATATGTAACTAATGAAATTATAATTTAAACTAATGATGACATTCTAAACAATTATCTAATATACTACCTACATACTTATAAAGAAAGGTACTTGCGTCTGATGTTATGAATTATGTATGCCAGGGACAAACTAATCCGCTGCCCATCGTTGAAAGAAAACAAAAAATTCTATTTACGATATTATCACAAATATCGGTTTTTAATATCCTAAGCGACAAACTAATCATACAAACGCATAATTTATGTGACAGAATAATTGTATTACACACAGAATCATTACAGTCACATAAAATGTTATACCAATAATAAAACGAAATGATTGTATACATTATTAATTTATAGTTCAGTTCCCTTAAGATATTTACAAAATTTACTGTACTACGCACGCCCAATTGGTTGCCTCAGCAAGTTCTTAACATCTTTCATCTTTAACATACAATTGGCTGTGGTCGCCGTTCTCGTGAGTTCGGGCTGTGGAAAAGATTTTTTTCAAACGATTGGTCTATTTTCAAAATGGAAGCAATTTGTCGCGTTTGATATCTGTCCGGGCGGCGACTTTGATAGGTTTTTGTGGGCGGCAGCGAGTGGCGATTGGCCGCGGTGCGGTCGTGGCTCTCGACTAGTTGAATTACAACCTTTTGTACTTACTGACAATCTGTACTTTAATAGCCCGACTGTACATACTGATTTTGCTCGATAGTTAGAATGGAAATTGATTTCAATTTTTTGCTGAATTGGTTATGTCGTGTGTTGGCTTTATAGATAATGTTCGGTATAATATTTTTGTTGCAATTGATATTCCATTTTATATAGATACCATCTTACATAGTTAATCGTTAGATATTGTGTGGGTATTTGTGTATTTATAGCATTATTAGTAAATTTTCTTTGAATACGAAATTTGCTATAATTAAATCAGAAACACTCTCCAACGTATTCAGGAGGCATATTTTTAGTTGTTATCATAATTTTCAGTAAAATTAAGGTAACATTGCTTGAAACTTTATTTATCAAAAGAATTATAAGAAATACACATAAGAATACTTAAACTTAAGTAGACATCATGTACCTAGTAGTGTTACATAATATTGAACAGAAAGCAAACACAAACCGACTTCAAAGTTAAAGAATTTGCAATTTCGTGTATCTCAGCTTTTATAGATGTGAGCTTATGTATGCATTTAAGTATATAATTTAGAGATGGTACATCAAATAGCTTAACTTCTTTTATTTACCGTTTCACCCCCGAAAACAATTATTTTAAAGTCATGTTTGGGCAACTTAGTATTTTGTCGCGTTGGAAAATAAAATAATTGGTGATCAATCACCACAAATACTGTAATTATTAAAAAATATATAACCGATTGAACACTTGACAAAAATGCAAAAAATATATGAACATTTATACATGAATAAGAAAAGATTGATTATGTTTTTACGACCGTTGATGGAACTTTTTATAACTCATTGTTTACCGCTGTTTTCAACATTTGATACCGCAAATCATCAGAAATACGGTTTGAATAGAAAGAAAAAAGGGCCGAGGCGCACAATCGTCATCGTTTTATGCCGCGTCCGTTTCAAATCGGTCCATTTCCATTTGTGTTTTTGTTGCGGCATGTGGCAACACCACTCTGCCGACCTCTTATTATTAATTACCTTCCTTTATATCTACGCGTTACAATCGATCGACTTGATTAAAATATCTAAATAAAAGACAGACGTAATGACCGATATAAGTGTACGGAGTCAGCCTCAGTAAATAGAGTTCTGTATATTCTATTCGCTTGGTAATCGCGGCTTAAATCTGGCGCCAATGCCAATATGCATAATGCATATATGCATAATACTTAATGCCAGGGTCGGGCTTCCTCCATCACGATTTGATGGTGGATTTGGTATTATGTGGGGTAACCCGCCGTTATTTCCCCAAAATTTTCCCCCAAAAGGAATCAAATTTCGCCAGTACATCGTCTGTACATCGTCTGACACCAGCAGAGTGTCCTACTACATGCAGATGAAGTTGAAGATGTTGGTGGCCCACTTACACTCCAAGTACTGTATAAAAAAAATAACCATTATTACTTTTTCGGGCATTATTCTTAGTTCTGTTCATTATTTTCAATTTTGCGATAAAAATTGTGTAAACATTTAGTTATAGAAAAACTCAATATCACTTTTACCCGACACAGGTATTGAAACTGAGACTTCAATACAGCAATTGTATCGTACACATATTACAACGGCGCCACGGAGGCAGTGGTAATTATTCAATTTGGTCAATAATTTTTTTTTATGTTCTTCAACATTTCATTCTAAAGGAACATACAATACAGCCGTTTCCGTGTAGTAGCAAACAAGTTAAATTAATATAAAACCGGGTCAGAGTTAATAAACATTTCATCGACCGCAAGGGAATGAATAAAGCGATTTTACCGCGCTTACTTGTTAATCACGTTAATTATTCGAGCACAATCTGATAGCGGAATAATAAAAATTCATTATACGGCACGCTCTCAGTACATCTCGCTCGAAGTTCTTGATACTTGAATAAATTGCTCAATTTGGTCTCGAGCAAATGGCATCTTAAATTATTATCACGTATGCATGTTGCACGCTTTTTATGAAACTGGACTTTTTAATGCGAGACTAGTGGATTGAGTAAATGTAATATTTTTAAGGGTGTTTGTTCATATTTTTATTATACCAGCTATATTTTGTCGTATCAGTTCATCGGTTTAGTGCCAACGTACTAAGGCTTACAATCGTATGGTTCGATTCCTAGGTTGGTTAATCACAATTTGTGTTTTTTTTATACATGAACGGCAAAGTAACTGCACTATACCTGATGGTAAGCGCAATGTAGTCCAAAAAAACCGCGACCTACAAACAATGAGTTTATCGGTGGTCACCAGGATCATATAGGCCTGTATAAATGCTTCTTAAAGCTCTGAAGAGAGAAGAAGTAAATCGAGGGGCCTATGACAATGGCCGATCCAGGCACAGACCGGAAAATTTAATTTTCGAGGCGGTCTACTACAACCTAATATATACCTAACTAGCATTTGCTCGCGGCTCCGCCCGCGTGAAATTCTATAGAGTCGTATTTCCGGTATACTTGTATACCACCGTTCATGCCTTATTTTATGTTATTAGGGGTGAGATTTCCAAAAATCCTTGCTTAGTGGATGCTAACAATATAAAAGGCATCAACTGCCAAAATTTCAAGTATGTAGCCTCAGCGGCTTAGGCTCTGCGTTGATGAATACACGTATATATTTATGTATAGAACCTAATTATAGCTAACTAAACTCAAACATCTTAATTTCCAAGTGTATCTGTCACGCATAGAGGAGTTATAAAAATATGATAATTAAATATAATATGTAAAAAAAATATTGAACTATATTTTTTTAAATGTTTTGATCTGTACCAGTTGTTAATCCTATTTTAAGTGATTGATGTTATGAAAGGTAATGAGAACGGCATAGATAATAATATTTTTTTATGTATATAAAAAAAAATCTTTTAAAATTAAGAGTACTGGACATATATTTTTTTAAGTAATCCTGTCAACAACAACATGATTTATGTAATTATGAAAACAAGTCTAGACAACACAAAAACTATTTATGTATTCAAATTAGTATAACTAGTTTATAAGGCTGATACTTGGTCCTTGAACTTCCATCCGCTTACATCGATTCATTAGATTTATTACAATTATCCTAATTCAGGTTATGAACTAAAACATTATCATTTATGTAGTTCGGCTTCTTCAGTACGCTTACCAAGCATCGCTGCAGGGGGCTGACATACGCTGGATTCTGTTTCGTATGCTCATTTAACATTGAAGCGTTCGTATGGAATATATTTTGCCAAATATTTATAATCTATTTATACAATATATTACAATACCAGAAGAATCATGGGCGCGTTGCCGACCTTAAAGGAAAGGGATAATTAGGGATTGGGAAGGGGAGGGGAATTGGGGCCTCCGGATATCTCACTCACCGTACGAACCGCTGCAGCAAAGCGCTACTTTACGTCGGTTTTCTGTGAGACAGTGGTAACGACCCGGTCGAGCCGGCTCATTCATGCTGTAGACAAAACTGTCTACAGCTTGGCTCTACCACTCATAATAAGGCGGAAGAAGAAGGAGAATTAGACGAGTCGAAGACGGAGTGAAACTACATACTAAACAAAATCCGGAGGTCCAAATTCCCCTCCTCCTTCCCAATCCCATAATTATATACCTTCCTGATATGGTTAACGACGCTTCCATGATGTTACAATACCATGGTTGTTTATGGTCCGTGGAGATCATTTCCCATCAAATGATCCGCTTTCTCTCCACTGGGTACAGCTCTGCCTACCCCTTGGGGATTACAGGCGTGAGTGCTTAAGTATATAACCTTTATAGAACACCCTCGGGTTAAAACCCTATTGAATACATATATATTATATAAATATATTATATGTTTATAAAAAAGGTTAATTAACAGTTATCAAAAGTCGTAATTTTCAAGTGTCACGTTCACGCACAGAGAAGTAGTCTAATATAATAAAACCCTTGGGAAACAATAAAAATGTGATACCGAGAGTTTATATATGAAGGTTTTAACACAGACAGCTCAATATTGAATATAATTTATCGCACCACAACTTGTTGAGGATTTGTACAGTTTTTATAATAGTAATAATTTTATTACCTGTCATTTTGTGACTAAATCGTTACTATTAAATCGACATGTAAACGATTTCACATAATATAATAAAATAATGTATCTTCGTGGTGTATTCATTTAGGTATATTACCAAGTGTTCGTATTTTTATTATTTTTTTGTTTCTGTAGTAAATTAACGTGTAGCAAGGTTTTTTTTCTTCATTAAATTATTTAGATATTTTCCCTTGATCAAGTGACCCAGTTTATGTAGTGACGATGATATATAAATTATAGTAATACGAGTATATATTATATATGATAGTCACAATCTTCCGAGTACGGGAACAACCACAGATCCAGAAACAAAGCCGTAAGCGCCTGATGTAAATATTTTTTTTTATTGCAGACGAGCAAGCGGTCCCGCCTGATGGTAAGCGGTAACTGCCGCTCATGGACATCGGCAAAGCCAGGGACACAGCCAAGCCGCTGCCTACCGTTAATCAAGTATAATATAATATATAATATAAATATCAAGTAAACACGCGTTATATACGTGTACATACATTCAAATAAAAGGAAAACGTTCGAATCCGTTTCTAATTTCTTTTGAATGGCAGCGGCAAAAAGTCGATCGCTTTGGAGAGCGGCGGCGCGGCGCGGCGAACTCATAGCACCAGATATCAATAGTCATCGAGCCCTACTGACGGATTTCTGGATGAGAATCGAATTAATTATTACTACAGTTAGGGGCAAGAGGTGAACAGGTGCTTTTTTATTATCTAATTAATGAAGCGTGAGTAGTGATGTAGATTCCGTGGTAACTTTGGCTCGAAGGTGTAATTACGAACCGCAATAGCAAACTACACATGCAGACCGATGACCAGCATTGATCATAATCCTGTATATAGTTATTTTTGTATACCTAATGCGTCACTGCCATACCGCTTGAGATCCCACATCAGTGCGCAGTCTGCAACCTCAGTTAGCCGTTGCAGATATTCTATTCAAACATGGAGATGGATCACTAAATTTTTATTAACTAAATTATACCAAGCAAATTTTATTTTTTTATTATAAACTATGTTCTTAGGACATGTTATAACGAGCTTACACTATTAGATTTAACTTAATCAACAAAATATGTACGGGTTTTGTTGAAAATTTGGAATTGGATTGAAAATCTATTCAGATGATTAAACCGCATTTAGCAATTGATCAACTAAAATCACAACATGTAGTAACTGAAATATTATATTATTACTTTTTTGTTAATTTATGAATGTATATAAAATACAATAAATATAAAAAACAAAAACTCGCAAATTGTACACACAGGAAACTGTGTAATAAATTAGAACTGCGCAGTGTGGTAGATAAACTTCAGGAATGTCGCTTGATATGGTTTGGTCACGTTTTGAGGAAACCGCAAGAGTATATCGGTGGCCAATACCTGTGCTAGATCGTATTATAGTTACGATCCCGCGGACAGCCAAAAAACGCTGGCTTGACGTACTAAAGGGAAAGATAAGAACCAATGGTCTACTACAAAGGCTGCTCAAGATCGAGTGAAGGGGTAGCATTTAAGTAAGAAAGCTCCTGCTTTCTTACTTAAAGACTAGCACGTCTAAGCCTTGATGAATAATAAGCAAAAAGAAAAATAAAGAAAAACTGAGCCCAAATTACATTGAATTAAGACCTTTTTTTTCTTTGGAAGCTATGCCGATAGCCTGACGTGAGTTGACTGTAAGTAAGACCTAATTTTATAATCTACATATACATAAAATCAAATATATCACCAGCCTTTCTCCTCCTAATTAATATATTGTTATGTCTGTTAACTCATAATCCTTTTACTTCCATAAAAAAATTGCTTTAAAAATACGCCATGATCAATTTGTTAGCGTCACCTGCAATAAACTATTTTATTACTTTAGCAACAAATCCTCTTGTATTTAAATCAATCGCATTTAATAGTCTTATACATTAACTATTAAAAATTATTTCATACGAAAAAAGAACTTGTATAAAACTCGTGCACATCTACCAACAATAGACATCAACGGGCATCAATACTCTACACCCTACTGGATTCTGCTCTACATTACAAGTAAGCTCATTCGATCACTTAATTTTTACATAGTATAAAATGAAATTGCTTCCGCTGTCTGTTTGCTTCATTGATCTTTTAAACTATTCAATAGATTTTAAACCAGTTTTCAGCAATAGATAGAGTGATTCATGAGGAAGGTTTATATGTATATCAAGCTACGACCCATGGGAGTAGGGCCGTAACATGCAGGTGAAACCGTGACGGACAGCTAATATAATAATAAAATTTGCTTTTGCTGTATTGGATACGTCCCACTACTGGACACGGGCTGTATTTACTTATCGAGAGAGGTTAATCCATAGTCTTTAGATTTTGTATAGGTACGACAAAAAAAATGTTTAATATATTAATATTTATTTAATGTTCATTATGAACTATGGGCGAGTAGCTGACTGTGAAACGTGAGACCGTGGGTTCGATTCCCGCACCGAGCAAATATTTGTCTAATCTAATTGTAATAAAATTAACTATAATAAAAATCATTATTAATATTTAACCTGGTTTTAATTTATAATGCCCTAAGTAGATATTACTTTATTTTATTTGATTGAATGAGAGACGAGCAACGCGCTCGCCTGTTGGTAAGCGCACGCCTGCCCTTAAACAGAAGCAACACCACACAGAACTTTTAATTACAAAGCAGTGCATGGTACTGAACTAGGTATGCTCGTCACCCCGAGACATGAGATGTTAAGTCTCATAATGCCTAGTAATTACGCTGGCTTCAATGTCCTTCAAACCGAAAGACAATAGTGCTTACACATTGTAGCTTGGCAGCAGAAATAGACAAAGCGATGGTACCAACCTAGACGGCCTCTAGCATACGACGGCCCTTGTAAGTAACCATATACAACCGTTGTATCAATTAAATAACAAGTCTGCTAATCCACTTTATATTAAAAATATTAATTTAAAATATCCCACCTTTAATATTGTTTTAACAATGGCGAAGGGCACCGTTCTGCCATCTGTTGGGCTGCACTTAATAAAACCGGTGTCCCGCGGTGGTATTGTCCTCGTAATTTGTAGCTTACAATCATTCGAAAAACACGTAGACAAATAAGGTTATTTATTTTAATGAACCAACTATGTACGTAACACGGTAAATGAGGGTTGCCAGTATTGTTGACCTCCCTAATTCATGCTATAGTAATACATTGGTTTATTAAATATGCGATTTTGTTTCGCAAATTTGCCCACCTGTTGCACCTCGAATAAACTTAAAAAATATAGTGGTCAATTTTCCAAGACCGTGAACCACTACCAACCATATGGTGTATATTTTTTTTTTTATATACACATAACTTAGAAAAGTCAATGGTGTATGGCGTATGCTCTTGGGGTTGGTTTCGAACCTGCTATTATCGTCTCGACAGTCCATACCACTCTCCGCTGAGCTATCGCTGCTTGTATGGTGTATATTAAATAATACAAAAGCCTAGATTTTAATATTTAATAAAATACCATATTAATATAAAAAATATCAATATCAGTTTATTTTATTAGAGAAGGTGTTTATAAGGTCTTAATTATATTCGCGAGTTTTACTTACTGGATGACGTAAAACTAGCGAAATCAATTTATGTCTGGACTTATTTTCCCACTGATTTACATTTACAGTAAGTAACATATTACGCATTGTAATTATTTACATTAATAATTTCTGTGTATAATGACGTAATTAGCTCATGTAGCATTAGTAACATTTTCAAATGTAATCTCGGAACAGTACGTTCTTAAATTGAGGTCTAAATGACGTCTTAGATACCTAGGTATCACCTTACAGTTTTTGGGTTTAGTCATAAATAAGGCACAATTTGTGTTTTTAGTTTAGTTTTAATTTCTTTTTTATTATTGAGAATGTACTAGGTCAACGAATAAAACAAATAAAATATAAAGTTAAAAAATAAAGATACGCAGATATTTGTTTTATAATATTCCTCCGAAGCATATGACTCAGAAAGTTACATTATATAAATAGAAATAGAATAGAAAAATAGAAATAAAAAAAAGACCTGTGGCACTCGGAGACTGCCGCGGTAAAGCTATTGTATAGCATTTTTTATCAACTTATGTAATTATAAATAAAAATCGAACGAGATATAAAAATACTTCAATAACTGGCTGAATGAATTTCATTTTAAAAAAGGAACACGTCTCATTTAACGCTTTTATTCCACGCATTTTTTCCACGCATTTTTCTTACGGTTTTACTATCACATTTTTTTCAGTTCGGTCACGCAGCGAAATCCCTATCCCCTCCAAGCCTGCCGTAAGGAACTTCGTTCCAATAATTTAATGAATTTATCTTTGATTATGTTGGTAGCTTCTCAGGCTTCTCGGATACAAGGATCTACCACATAGTAAGTATATTTATTATATTTATCACATGTTAAATGTCTTATTCTAAAAATGACAAAAATAAGCCATTCGTTTTATTATTTATTGTAGAGTCTGTTCAACAAGTTTTGGCAAATGCTACTGTGTACTTACGTATAAAATAAAAATCATATAAAAACTTACATAATATTCATAAAAATTAACAATGATGTTAAATCAATAAAACGGTTATAAGTAATTAAAACAGAACATTAATTCATAACCAATATTCTACACTTAACGAAAGCAACAAGCATCTTAACAGGAAAAACTAGTTGACACGAGTTATAAAAAGCATATTGCGTGAGAAGCGTACCTCTGTAAAAATATATTAAATTAATCACGAACATTCGTGCTACGTATAAAAATAAATGTTAGTAAAAATAAAATCGTGCGCATGAGTGCGACCGCCCTGCGCACTCGGAGAGCGAATGAGCCAATCCGACGAGTCGCCGCCGCAGTACCGTAGTACCGGGGGCGTGCCCCACGCGTGTGGAATGCGATTTTTTATAAAAATAATCACAATGTACAGACGGAATTTCAAATTAATTACGTTAATTATTTTCGGCGCGCCTCACTACGCTACGATGCGTTTAGAATCCTAATTGATGCTCCCGATGTATGTTGAATATTCATGAATAAGATGGTTGTACTGACAAAAATATTTGATTTGGTACATACTTCCTATAGGGTATGGAAGTTTATAATTATATTTATTAAAATTTGTATGAAGCAAACATACAACATAAAGTATCTATTATACAAATTAGTTATTGTTCAGGTTTGGAAATGTCTCTGAAATTTAATTCAATCATTCGAATTCAATAGGATTCGTGTTATGTAAAAATACTCAAACATTACTTTAAATATTTTTATGCATATGATCATCAGTGCTAATTAAATTAAACATTGCTAACAAGAAATGAAATGAATTGAGAAGTCCGGTAAATAAATACAAGGCACATCGTCGGAACGCGACACGGGCACTCAGCGTGAAGCGTATTAAATTAAAAGCGACGACATGTGTTTTCCTTCCCACAGGAAAATACATTAGCCGAAACATTTCCCGGCTACACTCCGTCCTGTTCCCACTAACACGCCGCCTCATACGCGGGACAAGACAAGCGAGTGTGGCGCCCTCCAAGCTAACAGCGAGCTTTCAACGTAAATCTGATAAAGCGAACACATTACGACACTAATACAAAGAAATTTTCATCGTTATTCTCGTTATGAGCTCAAGTACGATCTTCCCGCTCTATCACCCACAATAAAAGTGTGTGCGTCAGAGCGGGACGGCGGTATATAGTTAATTTTCACTGCAAGACCGGCACCATTGGATGAAAAAGTTGTCGGCGTCCCGCCCTTCTGTCGGGAGGGTGCGGGCCCGCGCCGACGGAACATTTTCTAAGAAGTAGTATGTCGGCTGCGACAAGGGGCGGCGACGGGGAGCCCGCAGTCATGCTGAGAGTCTCAGCGGAGTCAGTGGACACACGTCGCGAACCTTTTCAACGTTACGAGAAAAAATCTACGCGTGACATTCTGTCCAAAAAACTTATGTTGCCGGCGACATGCGTTGCTCCCGCGCAACCTCGCCGTGACTTCGCCACCGGATTGTTATAACGAATCGCCAATATCTGTGATATCTGTAGTTACATGAGGATACTGAAATTTATTTTATACAAAAATTTATTGTTGAGTGAAGTGTATTGAAATTTTCCTGTGCTGCATAGTGTTACGGCTAACATACCGGCGCGATTAAGACTGGATTTACTCAAATTTCTTATCAAGTAAGATTTTTGCAATAAATTCTTTAACTGTTATCATTATACCAAGCTCGATAAAGTATCTCGTAAAGCTTTAACGGCCTGTTAATAACAGGCGAACCTGAGATTTAGGCTTTTGACAAGAAGAAATAATTTGCTACTTATATTGTGGGGGCCGAGCCCGCGATACATACTATTTATTAATTTTATCAACAGATTTAAACGCAACAAGCACTAAATGTAAGTCCACACATCACTACATCCAAATTGGTTCAGTCATTGAGTAGATTAGCGTATATAAACCAAATCTGGTTACGATTAAATTTGTATAAACAGTTGTCTTTGTACTTTGATGTGTTAATAAGTAAAGTCTAGTTCAGATCTTAAAATAAGGTTAGTCACTATTATAAATATAAGTTAATACATATTTAAAAATTACAATTATCCAAATTTTAGTACTTATCAAACTAAAAGAGACTGTTAGTGCGCGTTAAAACACTGTTTATGTTATTTGGTCTCATACAGCTAGATTTACTAGGTTGGTTCCAGGTTGTTGCCCGCAGCTCCACTTGTGTCATAACAGACTTCTAAAGGTCTGTGCTCTAATCTGATATTCAGCTTTAAAGTCTACACGATTCATGCAGTGCTG
Source organism: Amorpha juglandis (assembly GCA_949126905.1). Lineage (NCBI taxonomy): Eukaryota > Metazoa > Arthropoda > Insecta > Lepidoptera > Sphingidae > Amorpha > Amorpha juglandis. The sequence goes on from OX421368.1 coordinate 8,533,735, forward strand.
TCAATTTGACTGTCAACATTAGTTGTTTATGTGTAATACAATTAGGAATATAGATTATACATTTAAGCAAGATCAAATGTCCTGGACCAAAACTAAGTTAAATATTCTGACAGGCAATCTTAGCTAACTCAGACCATTATTCGTCCGGACACGCTCAACGGGCGCTTGAAATTTCATATTCATGTTTACACTATTTTGTTGTAACATTTACATTATGATATCCAATTGTGTTATAGCATCTCCTAAAGGAGGCTTATAAAAAATAATTTCTTATCCGATAACGTACATTGGAGGCAACACATCAACGAAATCATGGGTAAAGTTAGAATTTTAAAAAATAGAAGACTCACATACCTAATGTATGAAGAGTAGTAAATCTAAGTATTGTAATTAGTAGTATCACACCCGCTATGTAGCATTAAACCCTTATTAAAATATACATTAATTGAATCTGAAATATCATCCGCAGAGATATTAATTATTTCTCTTTAAAAAGTTACCAAGAGCCTTACAATGGTTTATAAAAAAATAATATAAAAAGTAAATGGTGAACCGTAACATACTTCAAGTAACGTTAATGGCTGGAATACCAGATGACAAAGTGCACAAAAGCGAGCTAATTTAGACCTCTAATTGGTTCACGTTAGTAAATACAACGTTAGTGAACGGTAATTGACAGAATGCAAATCAATTAAATTGCAAAATCATACTGTCATTAATGGCATGTAAATTCCAAGTTTGTTTAATAGTGTCAGTTTGCATAAAAATATTATTATGTCACAAGAGAAGTTTTCATAACAGGTCATATGAAACATGTACAATTAAAGGCCTTTCTCATAAATGTTACTTATGTAACGTCAATACGTAAGGCTCAGTATGGTTTGTTGATGATTGTGTTCGTACCTCGTCACATGAATAAATAAATGCAGCCAACAGTCATACACATAGTCCTAACCCCACAGTAAGATACGAGTCTTGTGTCAGGATCTTCGAGAGACTGCGCCACGGAGGCTGTGAAATATGTGAATAGGTTATATTTTTGTTCGAATTTTATCATTAGGTACTTGTTTTGTGTAACATGTTTTGTCTCAAGATGTCACCTGGCTATGTAAATACGGTTTAATACGTTCTCAAAAACCTAAACTCTTTAATAACAATATCAATTAGAAATGCATCTGTAACATTTAAATGGCTAAACAATTTTAGTCCAACATAGCTAATGAAACCAGCTTTTAAACAAAAAAACACAATCAAATCTTTTCTTTTATGACTACGATGCCACCGACAAGACGGTGCGATAAACTGACATATAGACAGACAAAGGGTTGAGACTTATAACAACGCTCTTTTGAATCGGTGGTTGACATGCTTTTATCTGAATGTTTCGTCAGTGCAAAGGCACAAGGTGGTAGGTCCCTCGTAATCGAGAGGCTGTTTGAGTTGATACCACCGCTTTGTTTATTTCTGCCGCAAAGCAACAGTGTGTAAGCACTGTTGTGTTTTGGTTTGAAGGATATTGAAGCCAGTGAAATTACTGGGCATTATGAAACTTAACATGTTATGTCGCGGGGTGACGAGCCCAGTTCAGTGCCATGCAGTGTTTTGTAATTCAAATTTCTGTGTGGTGTTGCTTCTGTTTTATGGGCAGGCGTGGCGCTTACCATCAGCCGAGCGCCTTGCTCGTCTTGTCATTCAATCAAATAAAAAAATATATATAAAACATTCATTAATTACGTTTATACTGGCAATGTCAGAATGTCAAATCTAGCAGCTAACGTTACAGAAAAAAAAATATGATTATAGAGGACATAATTTCCCCATTAAACGAGCAATAGTTTAAATTAAAAAGTATAATCAGGGCTTTCTATACGTGAAAATAAGTAGGTAGTTCATGTTGTACAAAAGCTACAAAACTGTATTAAATTTATATGCCTTTTCAAGAATGTCGGAACCCGACGGCATTTTACAAACTTTTTATACACTTACATACTTTATATTACACACTTATATTAAAATATGGTTAAATTATTCAATGCAATTATTTTCCGAATAAGAACTAAGTTTCAGTTGAAATTTGATTAAATAAGGCCATGGACTTAAATCCCAGGTCAGACAATCACAATTTTTGGTTAAGTATTTATAATGAAAAAATCACATAAATTTCCCTAAATTACAAGTTCTCGTACATGATATTGAGTTAGGCTTACCACCTATCGCGAACAACGGCTACATTAGTTGCATCTCTATTTACCCCTTGAGAGATGAGTTTATGTACATTTAAATTACAATAAGTGAAATATAGTAGGAAACTCAAAATAATTTGCCATTTAATTTATTATTTTAAAGGACTTGATTGTTTTCTTGCTATGGCTTTCTCAGTTTTAATGTTCAATTTTATTATAAAGTAGGAAATTGGTAGGCTTGAGTAACCCACCTTAATAACACGTAATATTCTGTGAATAAACGATTCGTTTAAAAAAAAAACCTATATTGACAGACATAGGTTAAATACACAAATACAAACAAACAGACAGACAGACGGCATATAACATGTTTCCTTTTGTACCTTTGGATATGAAAGTCCAGTTAAATCATCTTACTAAACATTTTACTAACAAGTTCAATTATTTTATTAAATACCAAAATTCACGATTATGATATAACAATGATAGTATACACATATATCAATTAGTAAAGTCTATAAGTGTTATAAAACAAAATTTCGAACCATTTTTATGTTGCAATTACACACAAATGTATTTATAGTTAGTAATTATTTAGTTCTTATTGCCTGAAATATGTTTTGCATTATACCATCCGGAAAATAGTTATGTGAAATGTTATTACTGATATAAAATGAAGAACCAAAAATGTTGTTAAAAATATTGTTATTGTCTAATCTTAAAACGTTATACAACAAATCCCGTTAGGTTTAAATATTATTTATTCAATTTATCTAAATTCATCTATTTTCTGCGTTATTTTATTTCATCGTTTTGTATACATATTGTATATTAATTCATTGATCTGTAACCCAGTAGAAATGTTGTTTGACATTAGCAAATGGCAAAGATTATCCAGCCATGAGTAAAAAGCTTCTTAATTATAAAATCGCATCAACTAATGTGATTAACTTAAAACCTTAGAATCTAAAGCAGCTGTCGGGTTTAAAGACACGACAGTTACCACGATGAATTAAGGCATAAAACTCCGAGGTTTCAATGTTGGTATATTTGTAATCCTATTGGTCGATGAGCGTCTGTTGAAATCTGTCAACCCGTTGCTTTGTGATGATGCGAGCACGCCACAGGGAGTCTCGCAGATAATATACAGATTAGATGGAAATCTGAAAAGAACGACATTGTTTAACCGACTCAGGTAGATCCGAAAGCTGAAGTGTTTTAAACAATGCACAAACAACATTATTTTCAAATAATGCGATTATGTAGACGCCCACAAAAAATATACAGTTTGCTTGATTGACAGTTGTGGAAGATTTATAGCTAGGTGTGATATGGGTAAGCATTTTATACAGACTGATCTGTGGGAAATACATAACAGGTTACTTCAGTTATGTTCATATAAATGAAACAAAAAAAAAGTTGTGTCAAGTCTCCGAAGTGTTAATCGGCTAGAAATTGCGAATTAAAATATATTGAATACTGGTGGATTTTATTAACTTATTCTCGTTCACCTTATCTATATTTAATTGTTATAGATCCTTGTAAAATTGGTTATAAAATGGTTGTCGTTGCACGTCGTCCGTTGTAAAACAGGTTGTATCATTCATAAAACTATTTTAATAAATTATCAACGCTAAACCTCGGCCGTAAAAGAGATTGGAGTGAGCCTAACAAATAAACTAAAATTAAATATACACGACTACAATCGAAATTTTTGTCTCAGGCGTATAAAAGTGTCCTATAAATTTACCCACAGTTTAATTTAATGTCCAAAAGTACCTGCCTTCTTTTTTTATTATAAATAAATTTTCGTCCCGGGTTATAGCCTCACAAATATATGGTATTATTTTGAAAAATAGTTTAAAATTTCTTCGAAGGTTTTTGGGTGGTTAAGTTTCGGTTGATATGTCATGTTAATTATGGCAGAAAAGACACTTTATTACAGGACATTAAGGGTGCATTGTTTCAACTATTTAGCTATAGTTAAGGCTTTTGTAGGAAAGAAATGGGTCACAACATATATGTAGGTACTGTGCCCGTAGTGCATGATTTTGTCGGTTATTCGATAATAGCTGTCACGACATCCGTAATTACTAAAATAGTAATGAGATCCGTACAGCACGCCAAGCAGATAGTACTGGGAACGTCTTAATTTCATACATATTTCTCGTATATGAAAGACGTGTCACGTGACAGCTATCAATAAGACTCGCACTAGTGCCACAGATTTTGACGTATTGTTAATACTTAAAACCATTGAAACAATGTTTAAATAACGTAAAGTACAATTTGTTAAGAATACTTTAACTATTACTGATGATTTTAAACCAACTACAATTAATATAAAAAAATCGAAACCTAATTCGCAATTTTATCTTTAACAGGGTTAATCTATCCTGTTCAAGAAGAAGTGATGCCATTCAAATATCTATAACGGAATTGAAGAGTTTGAGAAGTCGCCAGTGAGTGGGAGCGTCGGACACGACGCTGTCTAAAGCCAAGTCACTTGCGGGACACTCCCGCTGCGTGGATGGTGGCGGGCGAATGGGGCTATGCGCCGGCGTCGGCCACCCCCGCCATGAACGCCTTCCTCGAGACAAACCACGCGCACCTCGCCTCCTACGGGTTGAAGATGTCCCCGCAGCCGGCGTGCGGCGTCGGTGCGCAACATCGCGCTGCGGCGCCGCACGCACCGCCGCATCACCCGCCGCATTACCAGCCATACCCGCTGCACTCCTACCAGCCGGGATACCTGCGAGACTACAGCGGGTGCGGCGAACTGTTCCCGCAACAGCCATTGGAGCAGAGCTGGGAGTGGCGCGGCGACGTGCACTATCAGAGCGGCGCGCCTCCGCTGGTGCCCCACGCGCATGCTCACGCGCCACACGCCTTCCTGCGCTATGTGCGCGCACCTCCACGCCGTGACATGCGCTGCCAGTGGCTCGACCCAGAGCAGCCGCCGCCGAGAAAATTGTGCAACAAGTTATTTTCAAGCATGCACGAGATCGTGACGCATTTAACCGTGGAGCACGTCGGTGGGCCGGAGTGCACGACCCACGCGTGCTTTTGGCAGGGATGTTCGCGGAACGGCAGGCCTTTCAAGGCGAAATACAAGCTGGTGAACCACATACGAGTCCACACGGGCGAGAAGCCTTTCCCGTGCCCCTTCCCTGGCTGCGGTAAGGTATTCGCAAGATCAGAAAACCTCAAGATCCACAAAAGAACTCATACTGGTAAGTTCTTGATTAATTTCTTTTACTCGCAATCGTTCGATTAAAAGACTCTATATTTGCTGTACAACCTGATGAACTAACAGCAAAAAACAAGCATTTGGTCGCGGCTTCGCCCGTGTGAAAGGCTTATTTCCATACAAACATTCATCCCTTATACCCCCTTATGGGTGACATTTTCAATTTTCTTCCTTAGAGGTTGCTTACAACATAAAATTAATCTACTGCTAAAAATCAACTTTGTAGCTCCAGGCTCCGGCTTAGGCTCTGCATTGATGATGAATCAGTCAGTCGGACAAGTAATTATATATCGTCACTGGAAAGGAAAAAATACTAAAGCACCAATACTTTGCGGGAGAGCATTGTAAAGTAGTAAGTAAGTAATGTGGAAAATATAAGTTTTACTGAAATTATCCAATAGGTAAATTTATATCAATTTTTACAGTAAAAATCCACTTTAAAACGCTCTACCGTAAATTTAATGTATTGGTGCTTTAGTAATTTTTCCTTTCCAGTGACGATATGTATAGATTTAAAAGCACACTTAAGAAAAACTTAATTTTCATAAAAAAATACATTATTAAAGGAACGTACAAAATTAAAACAAACAAATGAATGTTCAGAACACAAATGATCTCAAGTCATAACGAAACTTAATTGCGAATTCAAATTATAATCAACACCGTTCATAACCGATATTATCTTATGAAACAGTTGTATCTCCAGACGTCTAAACTATTTAAGCGAGTTAACACCGGTGTATGTTGATTTGGCGAAACATTTCGTTTCTCATTATTTCATAATACGGTGTCCCCCGCGGCTACCGCGGCCGCCCACTGTTAGGACGTGTGGCTCAACAACACGGGCCACTGTCGCCACGGCACAATGACATCAGACACCAAACTGTTATTAAATAACACAATAACAATCCGAGCACAAACAACGGAACTAACGGGTGTTCTATAAATATCCAATGTCGACTTGTGAAGTCCATTTCTCAGTAGGTATGAACAAAAACTTAAAGTCAGGACTCCATTTTTCAATTCACAACAAAAGACGAGAGATTCATCTGAGCTGCGTATGTTGAATAAAAAAATAGATCGTAAATTAAAATGTCCAGTCTGGCCCCGAATGGCCGTCTCTGTCGCACACTAGACTGTTATTGGAAAAGTATCGGTACTTAACTTTAAATATTGATTTTTAAGGGTGTCCAGGAATTTGTATGGTTCGGCGACGTTCAGCCAGATGGTTTTATTATTTTTTTTGTGATCGTGACTGTTTAGTGTTGCGTTGAGACTTTTGTCCTGTGCCCCCGTCCGCTATTATCTCATACGGGCCTTGAATAGAGCAGACCTTTTGTGGGCAAGTTTGAAGAATTGTTTTATGGGCGGCTATAAATTAAGTTACGAGGTTCTCCGGAATCACTATCCGGGTGCCTGCTATCGGTTATTAAATAATTATGAACTTAATGAGTTACCGTAAAATTTGGAGTAGCAAAACCAGGTAACATATTTTGTTACGATTGTATCAGGTATTGGGGTCATTCGTTGCGTAATTTTAATTTGTTTATGTTAACAATAGTTAATTCTATTAATTTATACGGTAGAAAATCATTTATAGATGTTCGTAGGCTGTACACTTACGTTTTTTTATAATTATTTCCTCATTTTTATGTGGATGGTAACCAATAAAATAGTGATATAACGCGATGGCATCTCGGCCACATGACGCGGACAAGTCGTCGGAACGGCGCGGCGCACGACGGCCGGCACGGCCCGCGCCCGACCGGACGGGACAACGCAACCACTCGACAGTATAATATTTTTATACTGCTAGTAAAATGATACCTTGTGGACCGGTAGCGTATTATTTATTTGCTATAATACATTTCTTACCAGAACGTGATTATTAAATAAACTGTCAAATTGAAAAATGACACGACACGACGTCTGTCTTGGCCTCACGTTAACCTGTATGAGAATTGAGATAGGTACGTATGTACCTACATGAGTTATTGCAAAGGGAAAATATACCACGGGTACCTTACTACACGTAAAAATTACCTTTCGTCATCTTAAAGGTATATATAAAATGTAATTATGAAAGAGATATATTAGCAAAGTCGGTAAAAAAATAATTTATGATTATTAGTCTTCTACGGATCTAAAATAGTTACTAAGTTCACCCGCTCTGTAAAGCTCCCGTCACTAATTTACATACATACCTAGACTTACGCCTGTTCCTATAGGTGTAGGCAGAGACAAGAGATTTCCAATTACTACAAAACTAAGAGTAAAAAACTAAAACATAAAGCTCTTTAAGAGTAGTGTAAATCGGCACCTTCTGGGTAAGCTCGCTCCATCGTCGACCTCATCTTTGTACATGCGGCTAGATTGAGGTCAAGAGCAAACCCATCTCTAATAAAAAAAAAAAAACTTACACATCGCTTTGGCCTTCTTAACTCATTAGATTCTTTATGTACGTCACTTTAAGGTACTTCTTGCCTTTCTAGAGAATATCTCCGTCACCCATTTATCTCCAAAAACAATGGCTGCGACGCCGCGCCGCCCGTGACCACCTTCTAACCGGCTAAGATATATTGCCCGTATCGTAATTTCTACAACAGAATGAGATACAACATAATATGTGTTGATCCAAAAATTGTATGCTTACAACATATTATAATGTGGTATTAAGGCTATTCTTGTGAGTAGTGACTCCTAACCTAATAATGAAGTTAGGTAATAAAAACTTGTAATATTCGTATCTCATATTAATTGATATTTATTCTTAATAATGGTATCGACCAATTAAAAGTATTTTTGTAACCTTTAAGTTAGGTACCTATGTAAAACAAACAAAAAAAACTCAATAACAAAAAATCTATTAGTTCTTCTGATCAATTTCGGTCAATGCTATTGCATAATGATTTCTTATGTTTGCGCGAATATTACGCATTGAAATAAAACTTGAAATAAAAAAATATTTGATTTTTTGTTTTATTAATGTTAAAAAAATAGCAATTAACAAATTCAAATAAAAGAATCGTCCACATCCATGCATAAATGCCGGATTTTAGTTTTTTATCTCAGTTTTTATTACCTTAGCAGTAGTATTTGCTTCATATGTAAATAGGAATAAAGTCTATTTACCAAATTTATTCAACAAATGTAAACAAATATCAACCCACTTTACAACTAATTCCTTTGTCAATACACCAAATACAATATGGATAAATGAACAGTCGATAGATATTTGTTTACATTTCTGGAACTGGCTGATGGAATGCACTGTTGGTACCATATCGAATTATCTGACCAAGAGCGGGTAGCCATGATAACTTTAATAAACACAGGTATGTTTCATCATCCAATTTGAATTTCCATAATTTTATACTATTTACAACATCGTCATCTAACGGTTAATATTCACACCTGGCAATCGACATACAAAATATGTTCAATTGATTTACAGAATATTTATTGATAGCTTACATGATGACATTCATCATAATTTAAGGCTCTGCATAAAATATGACATAAAAGACAGCCATTGGCGGATTCATGGACACATTTGGTCCATATTGGAAATCGTTTGCCTATTTTCTACCCAAAAGAACATCATATGGATAATCCTACTTCTCATATATAAATCAAGTTATGTGTGTCTGATCTTTTCTGTCATAATATTTATACCTGTTAACAGCTACGGCACTAACCTGAGACAGTGTGGAATATTCTCTTTTCTCGGAAAAAACTATAGTTTGAGTTATTCAGCCACATATTACGTGATTGTCGATTTGCTGTTTCCCTCTTCGGAGTGTGAAAAAGCATTTAAACAGGCCGGCATGATTCTGATGACCATCCATAAATTCATTCTTAATCAGTGGTCGCTGGTTTTTTGAACTGTACTGCGCTTACCACCAGTAATGCAGTCACTTTGCCGTGCTGGGGGAAAAATGAAATTTAAACTTACAGAATATTAATATTTCTTGGATCACATAAAAGTTGCCTTGTATTTATAAGTTTAGAAGGCCTGTTATCAGTAACTAATTAAAATTTAAAAATAAGTACCCAGTTTCATACTCAGCATTAACATATAATACTGGTAACAATAAAAAAGTAAGCACTACGTTACACCGAAGGGTGACGACACCCACTAGACATGCACAATACGCTAATGATGATATGATTTTGAAGACGACCCCGGGTCTCGGCCATCAAACGCACTGCTCTAATATGCCGTATAAAATGACGCTTTCAAAATATTTTGCAAACAATGAGGAACCCTTCCTAGCAGCCCCTGTGGTCGGCATTGTGCGCACCCGTCGAGTGCAGCTCTCACTATTTTATTACTAAACGCGTTGTTGTGATGCTCGTGAAGTGAACATAGTACCCTAGTCTCTGAATAGTATAAGTAGTATTAGGTATCAAATAAATATAAATAAATCTGTTTGTTTGTTTGTTTTTTCGTCCTTGGTGATAATGGTGTGGTCGAGTCGGGCCAGCCTGTTCTTGTTGTAGAGCAAAGTGGCTACAACTAGGCTCTATCATTATTAATTAGTATGGTTATCGGTCATCTGTGAATTCGGCTGCGTAAAGTAAATTTGACCAAAAATAAATAATAATTCGCATTTTGCATTCGCAAACTTTACGATCCCCTATTTTCCCTTTGGGAATGAATTTCAAGAAATCCATTCTTAAACGATACAATATAAAATAAGCATCCTCCCAAAATTATGATTTTCTCTTATTAACAGTTTGGACCGTTGGGGTTTGGATAATGAATCAGTTACTTTTATATAATGCACACATACCTAGACAGTTTAGTCAATTTAACAAAGAAACTAATGCAATAAATTTCTACATTACTGCCTATCAGGTGACAAAATGAATACTATCAAAGTATTAACTAATATGGTTGTTTATATATCTTTTTATTGTTTTGTTATTTTTTGTAATTGCAAAAGATATAGGGATAAAAATAAACAAAGGATAGAATAAAACTGTCTATAGTGGCGATACATGTAGTTTTAAATATCAAATTTAATAGGTATAACTTCAAAATAATAAGCTAAGTTCTCGTTTTACTCGGCCATTTTATTGTGAATATGATAATATTGTAACCCTATAATAGTCGGGTGCATTTTAAAAGGTGTTTATGTACGGTCGATGGGACCATCTGCCCGGATTGATAAATTGTATAAAAAATATTACCAACACAATAAAAAATTTGTGTGTGTGCGTGTGAAGTATTAAATGGGGGATTTTGTCAGCATTTCCAAAACTTTAGTGATCATCATGGCGTCCTATGATCCCTTCAGTTTTATATCATCACATAATTAAAGCTTATATTGATAAACTTTGTAGCGCTGTAAGCGAGTGACTGACTGTGAAGCGAGAAGTCACGAGTTCGATTCCCGCACCGAGACAAGTGTTTGTGTGATCCACAAATATTTGTTTAGAGTCTGAGTGTGTTTTCTCCCCAAAGAGGTTGACGTCAGACAGGCGGCCGGTCGTAAGAACTGTAATCCAAATCTTTCTGTAACATGTGTTAAAAAGCATATTGTGCTGATCTCACTACGAATGGACAGGTGGAAGAAAAATATTACTTATAATGACAACACGTACTGAACCATATTTCCTAAATATTTACTTTTTATTCAGAATCTTGTTGTATTCATCATCATCATCATCTCAGCTTATTGCCGTCCACTGTTGGACGTAAGCCTCCCCAAGTAAGCGCCAACCATCCCGGTCTTGGGCTTAAAATTCTTGAATCTTGTTGTATTAGGTACAGTTAATTAATAATATTATCTATGTCGCGTTTCGTCTCATTTTACTTAATAATTGAGTATTTAAATATGTCCCTATTATAAATCACAATAAGCGTGTAAAAACAAACGATTATTTGTTGGGCGTGGCCGACCCATCACCCGTCGGTAGCAACATTACAACCCTCCACACGCACACATATCCTACCTACAAATATTCTCACACATCCCACACACGTACATGAATTCTATAAATACATGTATACATACACACATTCACTTGCTACCCCAACAATATTCACATATAGACATTATTGATACCATAGACAATGAGAACACTAAGCGCTTTATTTTTTGTCTTCTTTGTCACTTCACCCCTCTTCGGATCATACCATCGGATCATACAGTACCGTGAGGGTACAATATGCATATTGCACAACTGCTATATCTGTCGAAGGCTTAAATGTCAAAGCTATTTTATTTGTAAAAACGGCCGACCAAATCTGCGTTTTGGACACCTTAGAAATGCTGTTCCGAAACACCAAAGACACATTCCTGAGAAGCCTAAGCATTTTGTGGAAACGAACGTGAATTTTTGTTTTGTTTTTAAGAAATTCACTAAACAGCAAAGTGAGAACAGGGCAACGGAGCGCGTGTAAAAACTGACTTGCCACCATTCAAGAAACAAAACGCAACGGTATGTGGACATCGAGCCCGCGGCACTCGCATCGCTATGGATCGAATGCCATCGAATACGATACGAATCTGGCATCACTAATTCGTTTCAAACAATTAGTGAAACGCACCAATAAAAACATTGTATTGATTCATGGACTACAAGATATCTAATGATCGCTAGACAAATATGATAAATTGCGTAATGGGCTTAATGAATATGAAATCATTTCTACATTTAGCTGTTTAAGGTAAACGCTGCTTTTTATATCAACGTTAAATTATTCGCATTTAACCTTATACCACCCGCATCGGACTGTATTAAATACCTACTTCATAAATAATTAATAAGATAGAGTTTAGCTAATAGCAAAACATCTTTTATATATTCTTGACTTTTTCTCGAGACAGGATAATCATTCAAAGTAAATTATTTATAAAGAAAATCACAAATTCAATCAAGAGATTTTTGTTCTAAGATAAGCATCGCGGTCGGACTATCAATCAAATAGATCAAGTAGGCTCCGCACTCGCCTGAGTCAGTCACCTGGCACCGTTCAATGGAGCGGTTAAACGAAAACACATCGCGCCGATTACTAATATTCATTCGACACGCCTAATTTATTTGGTTATTTAAGTTTTATATTTCGGTTCCTATCGGTATTGTAGTTGGCGTGTCATGGGACTGTTAAGATTGTAATCTTTAAGTCTTATTTCGAAAACATGTAGGTACGGAATTCACTTAGGAAAATATTAAGCGCGTGATTTGGTGTAATATTTTACCTGCTAGTTATGTACAAAAAATAGTTGAATTTCAGGATTTGATGTCCCGTCTATTGATTGGTGTGGTGTGTTTGTGGTGTGGCGACATAAATTGTGTGCGGTTTCAATGTAACAATAGTCTGTAACCGCGGGATGTAGCCGATGTAGCGGAGTCGACGCGGCCTACGCCGAACGTCTCGCACTTGCTATCTTATTACCATCGTTTCTTCTGACAATTTACTATCCGCGTTTGTACTTTATAATGACAGTTGTTGTCTTCTGCATGGCGTACAAATGGGATCCTGTTTTGAATAAAACTCTTAACTCCTTTACACACCTCTCTAGTCGATACGAAAGTTTATCATATATATTATTATCCGAGTTAAGTAACACGGATGTATGATGTACTTAGTTAAAAACAAGTTGTGTAATAACTCTTCCGATCTGTAGGATATATTACTTCAACCAAAACAAGTTAGTGCCCTATAATAAGTATAATATAATAAGTTCGTAACCAATTTACTTATCCTTGAACGGCGGCCATTTTGAATAAATAGAACCGATTGAATGTATTTCCAAATATAAGTTAATTTGTTTAAATACATGTGCCCAACAGTCACACTCATAGTCCTGACCTTACAATAGGTTACCCTGCATGGTGGGTATCAAAAACCACTAGAAAATTACGGTCGCCCAATCAGGGCCAAAATAAATACAGTGGATTTCAGTTATAACGACGGCTGAGGGACCACTTTAATTCGTCGCTATATCCGGAGGTCGCTATATCCAAAATAAAAATACACACACATTTCTACATTGTTGATATTGTAGAATACGAAACTCCAAATTTTTTACACAGATCAACATTGTTTTTACCATTTTTCAGTCTCGAAATGATGTCCACTTTACTTTAACAGTAAATGTACGTCTATGAGCCATATTCACAAGATTAAAAAACACTATTCACTCATTGGAAATAGCTACGTAACTGATTCAAAAGTTTAACTTCATACACGTGCTAAGTAGTCCTATATAACAAACAAAGCATTTGACCATCTGTGAATGTAAACAAAGGATAAGAAAGCTTAATAGTTTTATGAATGAGTTTTTGTGCCTTTGCAGGCTCGACTCAGGATTTCTAGGAATCTGTCACAAATGGTTCACAAAAACAAGTCGCTATACCCGAAAAAACGCTATATCCGAAGTCGCTATAGCCGAATGAATTTCCTACGAAAGTATGCTTTAAATTCGAGGGACTTAAGTTTAACGTCGCTATAACCGAAAAGTCGTTACAACCGAGGTCGTTATAAATGAAATCCACTGTATTAATAAATAAAAGATCATTAATTTTTCCTCATAAAACATACCTTATTAGAAACTGTATAGTTTACACATTGAACTTGTTTTACTATCCAGCCTGATTTATGCAAGTAGCTGGTGTCTAAAATGGGCATAAACCTGTAATACAAATCATTGGACCCTGTCTCCATTTTTGTTGATTTCTAGATATTTGTCTCGTTGTGGGGATCGAAACTGCAGTCTCTCGTTTTCCAATTGGCTACTCGCCCGCTGCGCCACCGAGGCTGTCAATTACATAATTTTAATTAATTTTGTCACTTGTTTATACAAGTTTTAGTTAGGCCTAAAAATGTATTTTTGCGTTTATGAACGCTCTTATGTCGCTCTTATCTAGTAGGTTAGACTACCGAAAATCCCTTTGATTGGACAAAATAATTCAGAATATATTCTGGATTAATTTAACACACCAATTTTAAAAAGTATTATTACTGCCGAAAATTATTTATAACTCACTCACTCACGCCTGTAATCCCTGAAGGGGTATGTAGAGGTGTAACCAATACACCTACATTACGATCTCCTATAATGTGATACGACGAGAGTCTATCGCCCTACCGGGCACAATACTAGACTCCGGGCTGATTATATATAACCTACTTTAAAAAAGGAGACTTTTCAAATCAATGTGTTTTTTTTATATGTTTGTACATCGATTTCTCCACCAAATTAGTATAATAAGTATTTATGGGCAGACGTTTACCATAAGGCGAGCGATCTGCTTGTATCGTCCTTCATCATCATCATCATCATCAGCCACAAGACGTCCACTGCTGAACATAGGCCTCCCCCAAAGATTTCCAGACCGACCTGTTGGAAGCAGCTCGCATCCAGCGACTTCCTGCGATCTTTATCAGGTCGTTTGTCCACCTTGTAGATGGACGTCCAACGCTGCGCTTGCCAGTTATACTTGGCCTCCATTCCAGAACCTTTCTGTCCCATCGATTATCGGTTCTGCGATAATTCGTCCTTCACGCTAATAAAAATTAAATAATTAAATGTCATAGCTTACCGAATTGAAATATAAAATAAATTAACAACACTTAAAAACCGACGTCAAAAAATTTATACTGACAATGCAATAATAACTAGAGGTATGGATTTATTGAGTCCGTCAAGTTACGTCTAGTGAGTTGCTTCATGAAAAAACAACAACAATTGGCGTGACGTTAATATTTACATTCTTGAAAATCAAAAAAAAGTCTGCAATTTATTTTCGATTGATACATTTGATATTCAAAATGATTCCTTCATTTCAAGTTCTTTTTTTACAGTTAGTAACACACCGTTGAACATCAGAAGTGTCTATTTTGGCACGTCCTATATGTTTTTAGACGATAAACTACGTGCCTCATTAAATTAAATGAGCTATCAGCCGTTTTCAATGCTGGTAGAAAAACATTTTGTGCTTTGAGTTGGCTAAGTGTGCGAAATTCCTTCGTCTTGTAGGGCAACGCTGGTGGGTCTCACTGCATCATTCATGTGTTTTTTCGCCGACACCTTGTCGGTATCAATATGTATGGTTGTTTGTGATAATGCCGACGACGCTCCATACACACATACTCTAAAACCTATTATGTATGAAAGCTGGTTTTTAGTTTGCTGGTGGTCATTGCATACAACATCGCTAAATCGGTGACAAATATTATGCTTGAATGTATAGCAAGACTACAAAAAATTGTCAACTTTAATTATTGCAAATACTTTTTGTGCAATGTTGACTATACAGACAAAACATAGAGTACATAGTTAAGTAAAGTAAGTAGAAGCGACTTACATATAGTTAATTTTAGTTGTCAACTTGAGGTAAACGAACCTGAGAGGTGCTATGTTTATTTTCAACAAACATTTAGACATCAACGATCTAATTGTTATTAGATTTTGAAATGTCTGAATATACTGTTGTATATAAAAGCAGTATTTTTAAGCAGCGCTAAACCTACCAGTTGGAACTATTTAAACATTTAGGTTTATATTTCAAATGATATTTAAAAATTAGACCTTGGTTTAAGCTATTACCTAGAAGCACAAAAGGCTTTATCAAAGAACATATAACTTTAGACATTATATTTTCATTAGTGCTACTACACACCTTACTAAAAATAATAAAAAATCATTTCAGAATTGTCTATTGCTTAAAAAGACAAAAACACAAACCACCAGGACAAGCCATTGTGTCAATTTCAAAGTCTTCGAATTCTGTGCATTTAACGCCTCCCAAAAAGCTTTGATGGCAAATTTTGGACACACAATGTTATCCTCGCAAAAGCATTTAATGTAACATAGTTTTTTGTAGCCCCCATCCAACTTTATATAGCAGGTATTCGCAATATTTTAAAATGGTAATGTAATAGAAACTATTAATTCAGGTGCTAAAAACGTCCAAAGAAGGTGATACACGCAAAGGTTTGACAAATATTCACAAGCAACGCGACACTTAAAACGGTCTTTGTAAATGCTGCACAAGTCTGACATTATTTACTGAACTATGACTAAGTTTGGTGTATCAATACAATTCCAGAAAGAACGTCCGGCACGCGCAGAATGTGGGCGCGTTTCAAAACAAAAATTAAATATGTTAAAATAAAAACAAAAACGGGCTATTAATATTCGTTAGAAATATTGGTTTGTCCCAAAAATGTGCCCGGGGGCTGCAACACGATACGGCGTGGGTGTTGAGTGGACACGGCGCTGGCACCAACTCACCGACCGCGGCCGCCGCGCCCGCCTCGCCGACCAAACACTGGACAATTTATTGCACAACTTAGGCTCAATAACCCTGTAAATTATTTATGACTTGTTAACGTATTAATATTCGTTAGATAGAAATGTCGACTTTAACTATACTATAATGTCTCCGAAGTTGAGCGCCTTTGCAAATTTTCATATTATTATACTTTTGATGGTTTAAAAAAAATGAATTAATTATTATAGCACAATTTTTAGATTCAATTTTATAAATTATTAGAAATTTGATATTTTTAAAGTTCTACGATCATTAATTTAATCAGTAATAAGATGAATTAATCATTCAAAAAAGAGTAGTGAATAAAAATGTCGTTTGAGACTAAACAATATTTATAACAGGCTAGTAGTTACGTTATTCTAAAAAAATATAAAACTTTAAGTAAAAGTATGCTTTTAACTATGTTATTGAATGATAAATAACACTAAATGTTTGTTATCTGACACTATTGAAATACAGAAATCAAAATAGAAAAATCTAATTAAAAATGTTACAATCACATCCATACTTTTGCTAATGGGCTTGGTGTTCCGCATCATCCCACGCTACACGACATATAAAGAACTACCAGGAATTAATACATGAACAATAATATAATAATATAGTGATTCTCGTAACTGGGTTTATCATTTCGCCTTTTATAAAGTCTAGACATATAGCCGAACATTTTAGTAACAATAATAAATCGGAAATTAATGACCTTTAACTTTCCGATTTATTTTTCCAATAACAAATCCAAAGTCATCGCGATAGACTAAAAAGCCGGACATGTCCACACGAATCCAGATGTTTAATTTCCCTACTTGTAAATTCACTAGAGGTAGTCCATTTATCTGCTTTCATTTTATTGGTTCTTTGTAATCAATTGTATATATGATAATGTAATTTACAGGTCAAAGTATGTAATTAGTATTTAATTGAGTAAAGATCTCGCCACCTGTCTAATCCAGGACGTGTATGAAGGTATTATGAAACTTAATCACTGTTACTATTCCTATTCGTATGATGTATTGTATGTATAATGTTTGTGCTTTGTACACAATCCCAGAACAAAATAGCATTTAGGAAATCTCTATTTATAAGTAATGTAGAGCGATGTCATGCCGATGATTTATCTATAATTTACTATATTTTTGGTCTTAGTTATTTTAGTCTTAGACTAATACAATCATACAATAATTAAAAACTAGAATTTATAAGAATAGGTATCATTAAAATCTAGTGAAATCTTTAAATATTTTATATAAAAACCAAGTTACTGACTGTAGTGTAAAGGACCTTGCAATGGCGAGGTGATTCTATGATAGACTCGCTAGAATATTATATATTAATATTTACTTTGAGATTTTACAATTTCTCGACATTATTTTTTAACAAATATCATGCACGTTACTATATGTTTAAGACTTAGGATATAGGTATCACTTGTGATAACATTAATATTTAGCCATTACGATTGATAAGTAGCAAACATGCAAAGAATTTCCAGTTTAAATCTTCAGTACCAGAATTGTGGTGTATTTGTTATTAATTATTAACCTTTTTAAGCGTTTCAACATCTAATAACAACAAAAATGATTCAACAAAGAATCTTCCACGACTGAAACAAAAAGTTGATAATATTCATTGTTTTGGTTTACGTCGTGTTCGCATCTAAGTTTGTACTATAGATATATATGTATAATTTTCAGAAATTAAAAAAACGATATTATTTCTGTTACGTTTTTTGTTAAGGTGCGCGATGATGCCGGTTAGAGCTGTCAAAACGCCTGACGTTAGGATTGACGAGCGTGCCCTGCTTGGTTACGTGGACTTTTTATTCTCTTTTCAGTCCTCAGTGCCTTAAACAATTTTTAATCTACCAGAATCTACATAAACTAAGATACAAGTACGTGAGGTGCTAACGCTATAGTGCAGCCACGCTAGCATAATGTTTATGGTCGAATAAATTACCAATGTGTCATTAAAAAAGGCTACATAAAACTCTGGCCAGCGACGAAACAAAAGTGGTTTCAAAATGATGTTCTAGGTTTGACCATCAAAATTAGCCAGTGCCCGCCTGGAATCCCAAAATACGTCTCTATCATATCCCTGTTGACAGGATTGTTTCCATTTGCTGAGAATGTTATTGTTGGCATAGTGTTAAAGCATTTATTTACGGTAGGTAACTTTTTCTAACATTCATTAAAAACTTATTTCTATTCAAATAATTTGTATTTTATTTCAATATTTTATACAAATAGAGATATTGATTTTATTCATTATTATAGGTGGGGCACCCAATTCAGAGGATACAGTGATTCAATACATTGTATACCTATTTAAATCGCAAACACTCCTATTTCAGTTTATCTCAACGAATAAAAGCACAAAGTATGCTCATAAAAGCAAAGTTCCTCGTCTAGGCGACAAACGAACGGAAAACGCTATCTACATTCCACTGTAAAAATATATTACAAAGCAAAAATATGTCTCTCTCACACTGTCACAGAGATGGTTATCAGAAAAAGACAGACGATGTTTTCACCGTTTCAGCGGAAAAAGGCTCTCTAATTTACTCGTATACGACTAGACTGAAAAATGTTAGTCCTAACTCCATATGTTTAAACTCCCAAGGGAATGAGATCATTTGTCTTGTTTCTTGTCTATTTGTTGTTATTATCCAACTAAATAACAAAGGCCGTTTCGATGATCGAACGTCTCGCTTCTTCAAACATAATTTTGGCAAAGCATGAGAACATTGTGTAAGTGTCAATGAGTGAATTATTGTAATAAGCAACGAAAGCGAACCCCACGGAGCCGATCGTGAATCATTGACGGACGGCGCGGACTCGGGCGTTGGAGCGAGAGCGGGAGCGGGAGCGAACAACACCAAGACAAAAAAGGGCCCATAAGACAACTCGGCAAAACCTCTTTGCTGCATGTTCGATTTTCCACGAGCCATCGAATATCCTGTGCATGCGCATTTAGACGTTTTAACAGTTTTAATTTGTTTCCGTTCACAAAGCGCTCGCTGTCCTTTTTCCTCTCGCGCCGTACGTTTTCATTTTAATTTATATTTATCAGCGAGATATGACTGTGCAGTTTGTGGCCTGTGTTGTTGCTACATTTACTATTATATTTTTATTGGGACGCTTTTGTATGAGTTGGCAGATATTTATCGAGTATCGGAACATTATTCGGTCTGCTCATAATCGTCCGCATAAAGCACCTTGTCACACGGTCGTTGGGCGCCGAATGTGCCCGGCCGACCCCACGTATTCTTTTTGTGATCCCGGCCGAAGGCCTGTATTCTCCGAGAAGTGGAAAAAATGAAGATATTAATATATCTTTCTAATTCGAAATACGTTACGGATAAAAGGAAGATCATAAATCATTACACATGCTGTATGAGTTC
This sequence comes from Amorpha juglandis, assembly GCA_949126905.1. NCBI lineage: Eukaryota > Metazoa > Arthropoda > Insecta > Lepidoptera > Sphingidae > Amorpha > Amorpha juglandis. Next base: position 8,553,857 of record OX421368.1, read on the forward strand.
GTTTTAAATACTCGAGACAAAAATCGTTTTCGAAGAATAGTTGCCGTGGACAATCGGCTACATTTGCGACAAATATTCAATGTTTACTGGTCGAGCAATGTAAAAATTATATCAATGCCTGCATTGTGAGTATGAACAATCTATATGGAGTGTAGCACACTTCTCTGATATTAAACGTAGCGATTACTATTGTAGGTCAAGCAATACATGGCGCGTGGTCATGTCCGTCCGAATGGGTGCGTTGTAAGCAAATGGCCAGTCATCGGCCGCTTATTAGCCGCCTCGCTATTGAAGATTAAATTAACTTGGATATCCTTTAATGGCCGATTGAAACAATATCTGTATTAAAATGATTGAACTTCAAAATAAAAACATAGTTTGATTAACTACAAAAACATGTCTCTTTGTTAGTTGTAATATAATAATGTTCACTAGGAAGGTAGGTATTGTTTCATAGTTGTGTGTTCTAATTGTATGTGAAGTGTATTTAATGCAATTTAATTGTAACCATAAATCAAAATAATATACTCATCTCGGTTATCATGAGCCATGTAAATTGAGACCGATGATATCAGCGTGAAATCATTTGAGATAATTTTAAATTAATTTTCTAATGAAAATGTTTCGAGAAAAACAGGTGTGCGAATATCGAGTGTCAGTCATTATTTATGGTGATGACGTATTCGTCCTCGCTTGTTCAATTGTTTTATTATTGTCTCATTTATGGCAGTCTTACTTTTTTCTCGGCTCTGCCCTCATAGGAGTCTGTTGCTTCACATTTAAGTTAATAGTGAAAGGCACACACAGATATTGTCTATATCAAACATGAAACGCATCACGCATACATATCAAGACGTACAAGAATGGGTTGAATTACCTATAATATCCAATAATAACAGTGTTTTAACTATTAGCTGTGTCTTTAAAACTGGCAATACTACAAGAATAATAGACGTAAAATACATTAAACAGCGCTATTAACTGTTTTTTAATTATATATTAGGGATGTAGGCTCGCCCATATCACATAATATAACCCGGAATGATCACGGTGAACCATGAGTGTAGCACTAGTTGCACCTCTGCTTACTCCCTCAGGGAATACAGGACTAAGTTTAAATAGATTATACCGTTTTGCGCAACTTGATATAGTGTTCACGAATGTTTTTTCTCAAAACTCACATAAAACCATTTAGCACAATTTAGGAGCAAAGGCCGAATGAATCGAGTTACACCGGTGTTATTTCTAAAAAGCTTGTTTTCTTAGCGGAGCGCACTTAAGTAGCGATTTGTAACTCGACACGACGATTTACATTTGGCCAGGCGGTGTGCGGTGTGCCAACTGTTTGATTTCTGTCCATTTGCTATTAAAGATTAATCAACATTAAAATTTTCATATTAAAAACTTGGATTTTGTAAAAATAAAATTATTTACCTCGTACTCTAAATCTGAAAATGAATATCTTAGGGCTTTGACACGGGTAGAGAGGCATAATTAGTGTTTCTTCTAAAAAAATAACCTAAAAAGCAATTTATTTTATACATTTGGTTCAAAAACATATATTTTAGGTTAATAAATACAAAATAATTTGAATCACTTGAAATGGGGATATCCCTCCGGGACAAGCTGCAGATGAAGATTCGTATCAAAGTACTCGTAATGTTACAAAAAAGTGTCTCCCGTGGGTGATACAGCCGTTTAAGATAAGCATCTGACCCTAGCCCGTGTCCCGACGTGGCATGCAACGAATTCACGATGCGCATTCCCAACTTGTATTTTTATTTTGACACTAAACATTTTATGTACTTATAGACGTTGTTGATTTAGCTGTATATGTTTGTTGCGGTAACTTAAAATATTTTATAAATAACGAATATTAGTTTTGTTGATTCGTTTCTTTCATATTTACATTGTTTGTAACCGTTCATTTTATAATAACAATAACTTAAAGTTCATTATATTTTATATGTTCTGTTTTCTACATATTTGTTAAATAAATCGTCTTTATTAACTAATATGAAGCTATTTCTACTTTAAATTACAATACGGACTAATTTGCATGTTTATCATATTACATCGAGATTTACATCTTGTTGCTGTTCTGTTTAATTTGGAGACAAAACGGGAGCGTTTGTAACAATGTGTCAAACCCAATGAGGATTTGTCGTCGATGTTTTTTGTTCGTTGAGATGTGATGCGCGATTACCTACTAATTATACTGGGACGCATGTTTCAAACTGTTTTATCTTGTATCTGGCTCATTAGTGGATCTCATCGGCCACTATTGATTTGAGATAGAGTGACACTTAAAAAAAAAATAAGAACAACTTTTCCGTAAAATAGTTTGACAGTTTATGGCTAGCAAATGAGTAAGATGGTCACTTGATAGTGAGTAGTGCATCGCTCACGATCATGCATAATGCCAGAGGAATCATAGGTGCGTTACCGCCCTTAACTATATTATACTTGACTTTACTATCTATACCTACATACATACATACGTACTCACGTCTGTAATCACCGAAGGGGTAGCTAGAGGTGTAACCAGGACCCCCACATTTCGTATATCCGTCCCATTATGCTATAGAGAGCGGGTCTATGGTCATACATAGTAATGATAAAATCCAATAATACTTTTACCCGACCCGGGGATCGAACCAAGACCTCAGCACAACAGTTGTAACGCGGACGCAATACAACTGCGCCAACGCGGCAGTCATATATACCTGTGTGGCAAATTTTATATGAAAACTGTTCAGCCGTTAAGGCGTGATTGACTAACAAGCTTCCAAATTTAAATACTCACAAACATCCAAACTTTCAAATTTATAATAGAAGTAGGATAGGACAGCAGGATAGTGTAAGAAGTAGGATAATAATGCCTACAACACTACTACAACCACTTGAAGCGTAAGTGACAAGATAACACGACACCATTATCAATAATTTTCATTGTTACTTTGTAAAGTGCATCTATGAATAGCCCACATGTACCAATACTCAATGAAATAAGGATGTATCTGAAAATAAGCCGAATGTGTGATCCATTGAGTGTTTTGGATAGAGTAACAAACATTGCGGTAAAGGAAGCCTAAAAAGCTCTATTATGGCTGTGTTAACAGACACTTGAGATTAGCATCTGTGCCTCCTCAACACGATCTTCAAGTTTCAAACACAATACGGGGATTATAAGCGAAGAGGTTTATTTGTAAACATGACAATGAAATCTGTGTTATTGTGCGGTGGTCACAGTATCGTTCGACGGTCGATCCGTAATGTATTTTATTGAATGTTACCGCGCGTCACACGTTTCGGCGAACACGTGAAGAATTCAATGATAGGAAGCGGACGGCGCAAAAAATAATCACAAAAAACATTACTACAGATATTACAACGGAATATGATGATATTTATTTTGATAGAAAGTATGGGAACATATTTTACTAGGTGATAGGTCCCTCAAATGCGAGAAGCCGTTTGGGTTGGTACCACCGATTTGGCTACCACTTTCGCCAAGAAGCAGTATGTAAGCACTGCTGTGCTTCGGTTTGAAGGATACTGAAGCCAGTGAAAATACTGAGCATTATGGAACAACTTGTCTCGGAGTAACGAGCGCAGTCCAATGCCCCAAAGTACTTTGTAATCCAAGTCTCCGTGTGTTGTTTTGTTTATGGGCAAGCGTAAGGCTTGTTCGACGAGCTGCCTGTTCTGTCATTCAAAGAATTGTTATTAATTTGATGTTTCATTATTCAGACGTAGTTTACAAAATTGGCAACGATATTGATTTATCAGATGAATTTTAATTGAATATCAATAAACACGGTAGCCAATAGAAATATTACGATATAAAATATATTATGGGATTCATATTTTCAGGACTTTAGAAAGAAGAATAAATTGAAACTTCAAACTAAATAAACTGTTTAAATGGTTCTTTTTACGGTGCGCGAGACACAGTTTCGAGTACCAAAGTCTATAAATCGTAGAATAATATGCTATTTTTAGAATTGGCTGACATGAAATTGCATCTCCTCTACTACTACTAGCCTTAAGCCGGTACACGTTTCAATCAAATGCTCATTTTAATATATATCTTTAATTATTTTTATACTGTTAATGAAGTTCAGCATTGCCTTTAGATAATAACATTCATTGTAAGTCCATACGTTCTAACGTTTATTTCGGTATTCTTTCTTCTTGACTATAAGTCAAACTAAAAAGATGGTATACTGATGATAACACAATTCTTGAGAGATTATCTGCATTGTTCCCCTTAATCGTCAAGTTATCAGAAGTTAAAGCGATCATAGAGGTCCTTTTGTGACGACATTCGAATCTGTCAACAAGTATGTATTTATTAAAATATTTCATTTGTTGTTGTAATAGAGTTCAATTTGGCGTGTTCATTACACCGTCGGGTTTAGTTACGGCGATGTGACAAAGTCGTCTTATAAATATGATTTATGACCGTGTTAAGTATCCCGTGCAATTGTTGTGAATATTTATTTATGCTCGTAAACTATAAACAACGAGCAAATCTCGTTATTTACGATGTGATTGGACATTGGCGTACCGAGCTCCATCTTTTTATTCGGAAATTTGGAATAATATGGAACTGAATGCTAAAGGGCTACCTACGTGATCACAATGATTTATATTATATAGAGGTGGCCTGGAAGGCATTTGGTTTGCTATTAATAGCAATTGGTTTTATAGTGTTGCATGTGATTTTTATTGCATGAGTCGGGGTGTTGTGGCCTGTAGGACCGTAAGTCCCTCGCAGTTCATGATACCCACAACCGTGATACTATACTTGTATTTCTGTGAGGTCAAAACTGTTGGGTGTGTCTGTTATTTCATTTATTTTTAATGACTAGAGTGTAATTGGGCTACCAACATCTTAGACCCAAAGCGGTTGATGCCTGCACGCGGTACACTCTGCTAATTAACGGACCAAAAACCATAAAGGAAGACCCTGGCATTAAGCCGGATTTTTATTTAAAATAGAGGCCATCTACGCGCAAGCGAGTCACTTGATGGTAAGGGATCCCTACGGCACAAGAACTTGAGGAAAGGGATTGTTAAGGGACTGGGAAGGGGAGATGGATTAGGGCCCTTCGAATATCTCACTCACTGTAAGAAATGGAACAGTAAGCTGCTACTTCACGTCGGTTTTCTGTGAGGCAGTGGTAACACCTCGGTCGGTGGGTCGACCGCCTATCTCAGCTATGAGCATTGCTATTGTTTATGACGTCATACGACCATTTCGTACCGCCTATGGAGCTTTCTCGCTTTCATTACTATAGCAATCATCCAAAGCAATGACCGAATGATTTATCCACGGGTCGACCGACTGATTAAATGTGAATGTTATTTGTACTTAATTATCCTATTATGATTATCCTATTATATTATGAATTTGGTACGATTATAACAATTCAATACACTGTATTTTATAGGTTGACTAAAATTAATATACTCTTGTTTAAGTTACGTTTACAATATATTTTGATTACAATTAAAATGCAGTACTGTGATTATGACGTAGCTACAACATAATATAGAAAATACAGTCAATTAAATCGCTCAGTTATAGTTCACAACCTTGCACCAGATTTCCCTTCTTGAACAGAAACAAAATATTCAAAGCGTCATCTGATATCTGCCGAACACTTGATTTTCTGCAGAAATTAAAGCTCACTTATTTAACGAAATATTATTGTTCATAGGTGAAAAACCCTTTAAATGCGAGTATGCGGGCTGCGACCGACGGTTCGCGAACTCATCGGACAGGAAGAAACACTCGCACGTGCACACGTCGGACAAGCCGTACAACTGTCGCGTGCATGGCTGCGACAAGTCATACACTCACCCGTCTTCGCTCAGGAAGCACATGAAGGTACACGGCCCCGCGGGGGACACCTCGCCGCGGTACGACAGCGACGGCGACGACTCCTCCTCCGCCGGCAGCGTCAGCGTCACCGCCGGCGCCGCCAGCCCCGCCGCACCACTCCCGCCACCGCCAGCACCCGTCCCCGCAGCGCCTCTCCACCACCCACACCATCACCCATCAATCACAGACAAACTAGAGAGTCTAAACGATAAATATCTCAACCCCCACGACCAGAAACCGTACGAACGACCACCACCAGCGCCCCATCATAACCAACCTCCACACCTAACCAATATCGGTGGTAACGGAGTGATGGACAATAAATTAAGTTTCGGCGGACATTGGACGCAGTTCCAACAACCGGCACCGACGGTACCGCACGGCGTGCCCGAGTGGTGGTGTCCCACGCAAGAGTCCTATCACCACCATCATTTGATGCACCACTCGGGGGCCGCCACCGCCTACTGACCGCACCGCGCCTAGGGGACTCTTCATTCGACGATGAGATGACTCGTTCGAGTTTAGACTTGCAGCTTGCTTGTCAATTCAGTCTTTTCAAATAAGTAAGACATGCAAAACTGACGTGGAATGAAAAGTTCGCTACGCGCTTTACGGTCACTATTTACTGAAGTGTGTTACGCTTATTAATAAATAATAATTATAGTTCCATAGTCATTCCGACCATTGCTGTAAACTCACAAACCAAATGACAGCCGTCCGAAGTTATTAAATATTGGGTCCTACTGTTAAGTAAAGAGTTATTTGTGAAAGTTTAGACAATGTTACTGTCAACAATAGGGTCCCTTGTCCAACAAGCCTATTGTTTTAAATGAAAAACTGACCGCTGATTGTGTGCATTATAGAACTCTGTTTATTCTGTATCTGTGAAAATAATATTGTCCATAGAATATGTACTTTGAAAGTCACTAAAAAGAACTGTCCGTTGTGTACAATTTAGTTGAGAATAGAGACGCGTTTATATGGCGTTGAATTATGTCAACTGTTTTGTTGACAGTGATTTATTGCAGCCTTCTTGTAAAGTAAACGATACGTACAAACAAATGGCAACTATTGATTTTTTTACGAATGATGTATAAATATTAACACATACCTACACCAACTGATAATTCGCACGGGAAAAATGTTGAAATCAAATTTACAATCACTTATTATATAATCTATAAAATTTTGCCTGTTTAATAATTATTGTAACATTTTTATCAGATTACACTGTGACAGAATGCTATTATATAGATATTTAAAATGCAAATTTCAAAGCATAAAATTATAATGATCAGCATGGCCAAAGCACCGAAGTCTAATAAACCATACGATTTATAGGTTGTAAAATTCATGTAAATTTTAGCATTAAGCCACTTTTGTGTAAAGATATTTTTAAGAAAATGCCCAGTGATAGTAGAAATAAGGGTTCGCCGTATGATAAATTGTAAATTAAATTACTTGCACTAATTGTCATTGCTATTATTATACTGTCGACTCCTTACTGTTGTATTTATAAACATAAATATCTTATAAATATTGCTATTTTTTCACGAATGCGACAAGTTTTAGATATATTAAATAATGATGTACCTTATATTATATTAACTGCCCACTTGAACGACTGAGAGAACGTAAGAGCATGATGTATTTTAAGTTATTTTAAGAGAACATTGTTGTCTTTTCTACAGCCATGTAAATAGCAAAAAAATATAAATATTTCGACTTAATTAATCTGTTTGCATTCTTATAACACTACCTATCTTTTCTTCACAAGAATACAATGGTAAATCAAAACTAAATGTGGTAATTTTTTATTATACCAAAGGCAAAATAATACCGTATCACTGACACGATTGCAAAAGATTGATCACCGCCGACGCCAAATCTAAAATGGAAATCCAATTCTCGCGATCATTTCGATCGGATTCCGATCAAAAAACCTAACTCCGTGACGGTGCCCACAATAAAACACCACAATAACAAAACGAGGAACAATCATATTCGAAAGGAGAATTGAATTTATCATTGGGAAGGAGCGAGAGAGGTAATGATAAATGATTCTGGGAGCCCATGAGGCGGCGAGAGCGAGTGGGACGGTGGCTACGTTCGATTCGACTTTACTGTCTGAGGGGATGATTTATCGTTTCTCAACAGGGATTGGTCGATCCAGTACCTTAAAGATTTATAGATTCTTATAGAGCAAGCGCGGTAGGAGCGTTTTCATATTATAAATCTCACTTCTGCGTATGCACTTGCAATTGCCTCTTTGGCTGTCCGATGTGGAAATTAAAAAATATGTTAACATATTGCATTGGTAAAAATACGAGGGTATCTGTGGCTCTACGTACAACGTACTGGGTAATTGGCCGGCTGAGTTAATGCGCCTGAGCACGAAGTATGCGCCTCGACTGGGCTTACATTTCATACAGTTATATGAGAGCATTTAATTGTTTGTGATGTATGCTTGCGAGCAGTAAAGTTCTATACCTAAAATTATTCATTACATTGCCATTTGAAATCGAAGCTTACAAGTATCGAAAACAATTTTCATTATAACTTTTATTACATGAAACGGCCATTTACGCCCACAATACCAGAAGATAATTGAAACAAACTGTGGGTAAATAAATGTTTGTAGACACTAGGTACGAACTCTTAATGAGACACTTAATCAAACAACATGGTTAAATATTAAAGAGCACTAAAATAACATCTAAATTACTTAATGATGTAATTAATTATAACAGTGTTCGAAAGAAGCAATGACGTAATCCACAATTAAACAAACGAAATTACTTTTATACAACACTAGCTTTTGCTCGCGGCACAAACAAACAAACAAACAATCAAACTCTACAGCTTTATAATATTAGTATAGATTTGGGTAGCTTAGCAACGGAAGCCTTCAAATATGAATAATTTTCCCCGTTTTTGCAACATTTTTCACTGATGCTTCGCTTCTAATGGTCGCAGCGTAATATTATATAGCCTAAAACCCTCCTCGATAAATGGACTATCCAACACAAAAATAATTTTTCAATTCGAACCAGTAATTCCTGAGATTAGCGCGTTCAAACAAACAAACAATCAAACTCTACAGCTTTATAATATTAGTATAGATAAACCGTTGTTACTTCTGGGTGCTGTAAATTACAAACTGCCGAAAGTACACACCAATATAGAAATTATACGTCACGGTTTCAATGCCTGCCAAGATTTTTGTCACATTAAAATACAGTCTAGGATTAAACTGTTCTCAGCCCATACATATGGGTCACATGATCTATAAATCATTAATGCAGATTTTGAGGTTGCGAGTGTTATACTGGGACGCCATAGCGATAGCGGCGTAACCAGGATTGCCGCTGTCGACAAAAAGTATGCAGCTCCATCATCCATGGTATGTATCTCATTAGGCGTATTTGAGTGGTAGAGCCACGCTGTAGACAGTTTTGTCTACAGCATGAATGGGCTGGTTCAACCGGGTCGTTACCACTGTCTCACAGAAAACCGACGTAAAGTAGCGGCTTGCTGCTGCGTTTCGTACGGTGAGTGAGATATCCGAAAGCCCAAATCTCCTCCCCTTCCCAATCCCTAATTATCACTTTCCTTTAAGGTCGGCAACGCGCCCATGATTCTTCTGGTGGTGGGCGTATATGGGCGGTGGAGATCACTTACCATGAAGGTGACCTACTTGCTCGTTTGCCGGCCTATGCTATAAAAAGAGGCGTCTTTAGTTTGCGCGACCAAGTATACAATTTGTTTGTAGTGTGACCAGACGATGATGATGGCATCGCCTGCGACATGCCGTTCCAGTAGTAGCGAAGTAATGTTACAGTTCCTTAAAACCCCATTCTGAGGAAGACAGGTTATCTCGTGACACAGATGAGAATATAACACTATATAGAGCCTTGTTACAAAACCTATTCTAATTTGTAAACTAGATTTATATTAGCCAATTTGTATGGGTTCCATACTTACTATTTAGTTAGAATCCTAGTTTAAAATTAGAATATGTTTTGTAAAAAAATCCTTGTTTTTTTTATCTATTCGTAATAGGCTTGCGTTTGGCCACTATCTCGCTTGATGATGAGCAATGCAACCACGCCATATAGTTTGAAAAAATAATCGTATGACGTGCTTCGCATCTATTCTTGTCTATGAACTCCGTCTAAATAGGCCTTTAGGCTTGCGTCAGATAACAATGTTTATCAGACGCCGCTGTCCTGTCATACAATTTGAAACTGGAACATCTTTGTCGTCCTATAAGACGACAACGATTCCATTTTCAAATTATATCATGAGGTATATAAATCTCATAGTAGGTTTTTAGGCGGGAATTCTGACAATGCAATTCATCGCTTATTTTAATTTATTTCATAAACTTGTTTAGAGTTGTGTTTGTTGTATAAAAGTGGTGTGGATTCGTTCAATAAACATTGACGGTGATGAACAGTGTATGGAAACATTTAAATAAGTGAATTAAGCATCGTACTGAAAGGAGTTAACACCAAAACTCCGACAAGACCTTGAAATCGACCGCACCCGTGTTTCATCGTTCTTGTAAAAATTACTTGAGAATAATTTATACTTGACACTGGCTAAATGCATAATACTGCGAAAACCATAAATAAAAAGAAGAAGAAATCTCATAGTATGGAGTTAGCCTTAAAATAATCAGCAAATATCTTTCACATATACTTTACTAAATAAGAAATAAGCAAAAAATCGTACGCGTTGCGTAGAGCTGTCGCTGAGGCACGGGCGTCGTTGGCCCCGCTCCAGATAGCATCAGCCTGCCGGTGACACCTGTCCCGCCCCTACCAGCCCCTGACACGATATTACCTTTTTGTTACAACGATATTGAAAATGTATACAACACAAGTACAACAAAACAATTATAATGCTTTTGACATAAAATTACTTGTAGTATGGGTAATTAAGCATATGAGGCGCTTTAGCACAATGTTTGCACCCTGCTTCTAGACGACAGAAATAGACAAAATTGTGTTTCTTGTTCACATCAGAGGCCGGAACTTAATAAGCAAATTGGTCATTTGATGCTATGTGATTACAAGCGCCCATGCACTCCTACGATACCAGTAGAATAAAATTTACATGCCATAGCTGTACCCACTAATGTTATAAAAAATAAAATCATTTTAAATAAAACTTAAAGACCGCCTTTAAAAAATACTACTCAAAAGTCAAAAATAACAGTAGGTGCCATTTCAATTGACCGGCAGAGATATCGACACGGGCATCGACTCCATAAATAAATTAATAAATTATTATTATTTTTAACACAGTGTTATTTTTTGAGTATTTGTCTGTTTTTAAGTATTTACATACCTTGATAGGCAAGCGGTGATGTAAGCGGTCCAAGCTGCTCATGGAGATCGGAAATGCCAAACTGCTGCCTACATTCAAATTTTGAAGGAATACACTTTTTAAGCCTCATTTAAGGAAGGACATGTCATAGCGCTCGGCAAACACCGAAGCAGGGAGTTTATTCCAGAGCTTACACGTGCGTGGTATAAATAAGTGAACGAATCCAGGTAGTACTGATCAACTTTGCTGCGGTGCCTCAGCCAAAGTCTCTCCACAGTCCTAAAGATTCAAGGTTATCCGTGGGATTGGGGATCATCGACGATTAGAACAGCTCGCATTTGTAATTTAAATCTATATCACCATATCCAATTTAATAAAATAGTTACAGTCTTCTTCTTCTTCCATCTGCCTTTATCCCATGGCATCGGCGCAACATGCTTTTTAACATATGGACATTTGGCTCGTAGTTTTCGCAACCGGCCACCTGCCTGATATCAGTCCATCTGGGGAGAAAACACCAAGACCAGAAACAAATATTTGTGGATTAGACAAACATTTGTCTCGGTGCGGAAATCGGACCCGGCCCCTCTTGCTTCACAGCCGGCTACTCGCCCATTGCGCCATGGAAGCTGTCGTCGTCATCGTAGTAGATACTGTAGTAAGTAATTACATTAATATTTATGTGTTTGGGAAATACAAACCTGTTATATAGATTATCTAATTATTTTTCTCTTGAATAACTGACCGCAATAGGATGGCCGGAAAATCATGGCATATTCTTTCTAATTTGTAAAAACACACACATTGCCGAAGCGCATATTTTAAATCGTAGTACCGTACGTAATGTTATTGTATCTGGGTATAAAAATATAATTATTAACCAAAACCAAAGTAGATAGAAAAACAATAATCGATTAGTTACCACAAAACCGTCTCACTGACAATATACTTTGATTTAGTATTGCAAATATATTCTGAGAGGTGCAAAAAAGAATGTATAGTAAAATACAATAGACTGCGGACACTAATACATGCAAACCCGGGCGGTCGTTTTTAGAACGTGCCCCTTCTGTAAACTCTAAAATCTTTATTTATTAGAATCGGTAAATTATTAAAGTGGAATGTTTTATCGATTTCACATTAATATTGACGAGAAACAAAAAGCTTCATTGATTAAATGGTAACGGATGGTAATACCGAGGCATTGAAGGAATATGTTTTAACTTTAAACTGATGATCTGTGTTGTTTTTGTTCATATGTCTCTCTTTACACAATTAGAATTCAGACCATTCAAAACAGGATTTGTGCTAAAAGCGAAGGCTCCATAAAACACGATTTACTTCGGCTTCCTTCTAATAAAACTTGTCAACAAGCAAGTACTAATAATTATTGTAAAATATAAACATTTATGTATAGGTAATGTTTATTTTATCAAACTAACGGTTTCAAACAACGTTTGCCTTATCCGTTTGAATTTAAAAACAAAAACATCTCAATCGTGTGTTGAATATAAATGAAAGAAATGCGGAAACACGATATCGAGAAACAGTGGGAAACGCATTGTTCCGCTATCGGAACAAATGTTCTGGCGGCCTCCCATCGCGGCGATGCTGCCTTCACTAAATACTGCATTAAAAAACACTAGACATGTGAATTTTGACAACCGACCTACTTAGCATACGTTACCGAAAAGAAACTTAAATATTCTTGACAATTATCTATTATCTTATCAGTATTGTAGAGTGCTATAATTAAAATTATCTTCGTTTTTTACGAAATGGTACGAATATGATATCAATGTCCAACGAACGATCCCACCAACTTGACGGCTTATTACAGGACGACTAGAGAGCATTGGCTCTCTAGTACCGCTAGTAGTAGTAGTAGTAGTAGAGACCATTGGGTCTCTGTACGGAGGATGCTTTAGAATGGGTGAAGCGGAAACTATGTAAGTAGGAAGGCGAACCCTGGGAGCACCAAGCTGGGATATGGCATAAAAAAAGATGCAATCAATGACCAGCAAGCCTCGCTGGTCAGTCACTCAAGATAAAAATAGTTACATAGGGTAAAAAATAAGATTTGAAAAAATATTAAAAATAATTTCTTTAAGAACATCAACCATCACGCGTTCGTATAATCGAAATAGGCCAATATTGCCGAAGCACATAATTTTTGTCGTAGTGGATATTTACGTACATGTATTTTTTATTTTTTCCAAACATTGAAGTCGAACGCTGACAGCTTTTAAAATATTAATTAAACCCTCATCTGCAATCTCGCTACAAAATTTAAAACCTACATTTATATATACGTAATGACATGAAGCATATTTTTTATGTTTACGACGTTTCCCCTTTGCTTACACAGAAGGTATAATTCACACAAATCTTTATTTTTCTTTGTGTTGGAGGGAGAGAGGCTGCCGGCCCTCCTGCGGCGTGCTGATGATGAGTTACTGCCGCGACGCGCAGTAGGCCGGAACACGGAAGTCACCCCTCCAGCCCGCGTCATCCCGCGTCATCCCGCCCCACATCCGATACCAATCGACGGGCTTTAGCACAACACTACTACCGTATTTCATAATTTATTGACAATTTCACAACATTGAAATAAATCCACGGCGTTATTGCTAAAGGAAATGCCTTTAAGTGCCGACATAAGATGGTACAAAAAATTCAAAATAAAGTAAGTGCACTATTTCCTGCAGTCTTCATTTTAGTATCTCAAAACGTAGCTCAAAATCATAGGTTATTAAAGTGTAAGTCGGACACGCACATCGAGGCCGTGGGTACAGTACAATGGCGCGAGTCCACTCAAGCTTGGCTGGTTTTTATTATTTGTTATAAAATTCGCCATAATAACACAAATCCTAAGAAAATTTCAGCTGGCTCTTCATTATTCTTATTCTTACAATTCAAAAGATAGAAATAGCCTTTTAAAAATAGGACAGACATATAATTATACAGATAGCGTGAGCTTAGACTTCCAACTTACCTACTACTTAGGTACTACTTAGTTCCCATAGAAACTTGGCCGTTTACGGAATTTTATTAATTATTTATTTCTAATGATCGATACACCACAAACAAAAATAAGATATTTTTCCTAGATATTTTTCCCTGCTTTTAGTAAATTCCACGAAACCGACATTTCAACGTTGATTAGGAACCGTTTCCAACGTTTTGTTACGGTGTAAATTTACATCACGATCTTTTCTTCGATGATAAAAATGTTCCTAAGGATTTTTAATAGGACTTACGAAACCAATAATCTCATTAATATTACATAATTATATAGGATTTATGTTATTTGTATGTTGAAACAAATATATTGAGCAATTAAAATTGAAATAATTGAACTCAATTTAGATATATTAAGACAGTTGTTGATATAGGTACTAAAAGCTTATAACTCAACAAATGCCTTTTATTTTATGGAACCCTACATTAAATGATCATAAACCTACGTTAAACGAACAAATATATCAAAAGCATCTAATCGATGTATGAGCTAATTATCAATTTGATCCGATATTTTGTGAATCTGATCAGAAATTCACCGTAGTTCATTGACAAATGTAACTAATTCACGAAATTCACTATATAGAAATTGCTGCTCTACATCACAAATTACTTCTTATAGCAGAGGTTGGCAATTGCACTAGTGGGCCCCTGATATTGAGTGATTTCCACCGCACATGAACAAGACATTACCTGAAAAGAGAGATTACCAGATTGGAGAGTGGTAGAGCCACGCTGTAGACAGTTTTGTTTACAGCATGAATGGGCTGGCTCGACCGGGTCGTTACCACTGTCTCATAGAAAACCGACGTAAAGTAGTGGCTTGCTGCTGCGTTTCGTACGGTGAGTGAGATATCCGGAAGCCCAAATCCCCTCCCATTCCCAATCCCTAATTATCCTTTTCCTTTAAGGTCGGCAACGCGCCCATGATTCTTCTGGTGGTGGGCGTACATGGGCGGTGGAGATCACTTACCATCAAGTGACCCACATACCCGTTTGCCGGCCTATGCTATAAAAAAAATCATGGACGCGTTACCAACCTTAAAGAATAGAAATTGGAAAGCGGAGGGGATTTGCGCCTTCGGTAACTTCACCGTATGAAATTTAACAGTGACATTCCACTTCACGTCAGTTATCAATGAGGCAGTGGTAATATATCCAGTAACTTCAGGCCGGCATAATTCTGCCGACCGTCAATGGACTCACTGTCTTTTTCTTGTTGACCGACTGTTTCTTGTCGGTCAACATTATGTTTGGACTGTACTGTACTTAACATCAGGTCTTGTGCAGTCACTTAGCCGTGCCAGAAAATAAAATACATATCGAGTATAAATTCCAATCCCATGCAATTAATGTGTGATTTTTCTAATTGAAAACTCAATCACAAATTGTGATTGTCCGTCCTGGTATTCAATCCAGGACCTTATGATTAGAACGCTGCCACTACACCAATCAGGCGATTAAATGTTAATCCAAGTTAGAATTCTTATGGGTAACCAGAAAAGCCCTATAAGAAAAAAACCGTCTGTCAACTAGTGGTAGAACCAAGTTTCAGCACAACTGTGAAGTACTACTGCCTCACAGAAAACTGATGAACGTCTGAAGTAGCTTGATGTACAGTGTCTCGTATGGTAAATAGGATTTCTGGAGGCCCAAATTCGTCCTCCCTTTACCAATAATTTTACAAGATACGAGAGACCATAAGCGAAGGTCATCTGAGTTACTACCGCTTTGTTTCCTGCCGCCAAGTAGCAGGATTAAGCATTATTATGTTTCGTTTGAAGGAAATTAAAACCAGTGAAAGTACTGGGTATTATAACTCTTAAAATGATATGTCTCAGGGTGACTAGCGCAGTCCAGTGCCATGCAGTGATTTGTTATTCAAATTTCTGCGCGGTTGTTGCTCCTATATATGGACAGGCGTGGCGCTTACCATCAAGCGAGCGACCTGCTCGTCTCATACAAGCAATAAAAACAAATCAGCAACGCATTAATGATTTTTCTGATATTGTGGGCGTTAATGGCCGGTACAGATAATTTACTATCATGCGAGTCACTTGCTTGCTAACAAGCGTATGCTTTAAATAAACGTCTTATTTACCATAGTAACTAATAGTCATTCATTATAAAATTAAACAGCAAAGAATATAAGCTCTAAAGGTATTTAAAGGTACGCGCCAGAGATATAGCCCAAGAGCCCGTGAGTGCCAGACCTTCGTATTTTAATAAAAGCTGAAAATGTTTCTATGTGTGTCCCTAGTACAGGTAAGAATGATCCCCATCCATGAAGTTGAGGCAGCGGTGGCTTTGGCAGTTAACAGGTAACAAAGGTGTATAAAATTCCATCTCAAATTTATCATAATATAAAACTGAATTTTTTAATATTTGATTCATAATAATATCAAAACTCGCGTTGCTCATTGCCAGACAGTTAGTATGGTTGCAACCCTCTGCCGGACACCCTTAAACTATTATAATTTATAATTATACTTACGTTATATTATAAAACCTAAATTTTATATATAATTTTTTGGGGGCCTATTAATCTATGTTTACATAATTGCCGGACAGTTTCGACGGTTCTATCATCTTGCCAGACGCATTCAAAGTCAAAGTTTCGGGGAGCAAGGAGCGTATAAAGTAACTAGTGCGAGTGAGACAGAGCGCTTGGTCTATTGCGGCCCTTCACTGCGCATCCACTGTTATCAAGTTCAAATTGTGCAGTTTATTATTTTCTTAATCAAGAAATTTAATTAAATAATTTTTTACAGTTTGAATAACAAATATTTAAAACGATACTCAGTAAAATTGTTCAAATACAACTTCAATCATATCGAAACTCTAATAATTTTATTTCTATTATTTTTCATTTTTATGAAGTTTATTATTTTCAATTCTATCAAAATTGTAAAGCCAATGAATTGTACTATGTTATGTACTAGCTTTTGCTCGCGGCTCCGCCCGCGTGAACATCATTTTCCGGCATAAAAGTAGCCTGTAACCGTCTCCAGGGTCCCATCTATCCCTGTAGATAAATTCATCAAAATTGGTTCAGTGATTTAGGCGTGAAAGCGTAACAAACAAACCCACTTTCGCATTAACTTTTACCCCCCTTTTCATCTCTTATTAACTAAAATTTCCAAAATTCCTGAAACACGTATTTATTTGTTTTACGTCAATAACCGAAATACAAAATTTTGTTTATGTAACTTTCAAAATGACGGACTTTCATACATATTATCATCCTCTATTTTGACCCGACCCGATTTTTGGGGTGGAATTTTCTAAAATCCCTTCTTAGTGCGTGCCTACATCACAAAATGAATATACAGTACGAATTTCATGCTTGTAGCCTTGATAGTTTGCGCTCGGCGATGATGAATCAGTCAGTCAGTCAGGACATGTAATTTTATAAGTATAGATTTGCCATATGCCATGCCATTGTGTTACGTATTTTTCGTAATTTAAGAATAGTCTGGCATTTTTTTAAAGTTTCTCCAGAAAATATTATTATATGTTCATCATTTTTCTTACAAACAAACCAAACTATTTTTTCGTCACTCATAATAGCACTTTATTACAACTGATCACATTTATTTTATAAACTGCACAGAAAAATAATACATTTATTATGAGCATAGCCGTTCACCATACGCTCCTTGCTCCCCGAAACTTTGACTTTGAATGCGTCTGGCAAGATGATAGAACCGTCGAAACTGTCCGGCAATTATGTAAACATAGATTAATAGGCCCCCAAAAAATTATATATAAAATTTAGGTTTTATAATATAACGTAAGTATAATTATAAATTATAATAGTTTAAGGGTGTCCGGCAGAGGGTTGCAACCATACTAACTGTCTGGCAATGAGCAACGCGAGTTTTGATATTATTATGAATCAAATATAAAAAAATTAAGTTTTATTTTATGATAAATTTGAGATGGAATTTTATACACCTTTGTCACCTGTTACCTGCCAAAGCCACCGCTGCCTCAGCTTCATGGGTGGGGATCATTCTTACCAGTACTAGGGACACACATAGAAAAATTTTCAGCTTTTATTAAAATACGAAGGTCTGGCACTCACGGGCTCTTGCTCTAATAGGATACATGACGCGTGACGCGAAACAGTCTATAGCAACACATTAGCTTTGTATGATATTGTTTAGAAACGCCAAACGGTCTTTTAATTCTTATAATGATACTCTTATATTGAGTCTTCCAAACGATCCCAACAATAAGCCAAAAAGAATGCAGTTTAAAAGTCACACGTACAATTCACGTTGATTGGTTTATTTTGGTGATCGATCGGAGACTTAGTAAGATCGTTTATTGAGACCGGCCGTAAGTAGCATAGCTCAAACCGTACATACATAAGTAATTACATACAAAGTGAACATATCGCTGTCATCGCACGACGCAGTTCCTATATTGGTCACGCAGCTCAAAACATGTCTTCAGAACAACCATAAACATAACTTTAAAAAAATACAACTCTACAAGACGGTAGATTTTACAAGGTGGTGGTAGGTCCCTCGTATGGCAGAAACCGTCTGTGTTGGTTGGTGGTACCATCGCTTTGTCTATTTCTGCCGCCAATCAACAGTGTGTACTGTTGTGTTTCGGTTTGAAGGACATTGAAGCCAGTGAAATTACTGGGCATTATGAGACTTAACACAAATATAATTATGTCTCAGGGTGACGAGCGCAGTTCAGTGTTATGCAGTGCTTTGTAATTCAAAGTTCTGTGTGGTGTTGCTTTATGGGCAGGCATGGAGCTTACCATCAAGCGAGCGGCTTACTATATTAGCTATTCAATGAAATTTTAAAAAATCATCGTACGAATCAGAATCGACATGCCAATAAGATAATAAACTAATAAGATCACGATAAATCATGTAAATGAGGTAAATATTAAACCTCAGTGTTGAAACTAAGCCGCAGATTACCAGGCGTTCATAAGTGCGTGTAAGCATCCATCAAGGGGCGGCGACGCGTGTCGCCGATCTAGTCGGTCGCGACTCGCGAGCAACAATATTCATAAATAACTCGGGCGACAATGCCGCGGAACACCGGCCACGTGGCACGGACGCGTGCGCGCCGCACTAACGCCACACATCATTATTTGCGCATGTACTCACTCGCCCATCACTACTACTCATAAATATCTAAGTGTATCTAGGGGTTAAAAAGAGAAAAGAAAAATCTCTGGGGGTTATACTCAAATATATTATGAATTATTTAATAACGAGACGAGCAAGGCGCTCGCCTGATGGTAAGCGCCACGCCTGCTCATAAACAGAAGCAACACCACACATAACTTTGAATTACAAAGCATTGCATGGCACGGAACTGCGCTAGTCACCGCGAGACATAAGATGTTAAGTCCAATAATGCTCAGTAATTTCACTGGCTTCAATGTCCTTCAAACCGAAACACGACAGTGCTTGTTGCTTGGCGCCAGAAACAGACAAAGCGGTGGTAACAACCCAGACGGCCTCTAGCATACGAGGGACCTACCACCTTGTTCATTAATAAAGAAAATTATCCTCATTGATCTACCGAGGCTGAGAAACCGTGAGGCATAGGCATAGGCAGTGTCACGATCTATATTTGAGTTTTCTATATGAAATATGACACATGAGATACCCGGGATTAAAATTTGTTTCCGGTAGGGCAATAGGCTAGGCCGCTAGGAAATAAACTCAGAGAAACACGTTTCGCACGTGTGAAGGGTGAAGTACTAGTTCCACCTCTGTCTATCCCCTCGGGGATACAAGTGTGAGCTAAGTTAAGTTTATCAATAAAAAAGAACGACGATTCTAAGATTATAAACGAATAAAACGTTTTTTAAGTAGATTTGATCATCTGAACTGTATGTACGTCGGAAAAATTGCCATGAATGTAAGTTTATAGGAAAAAAAAATAAAAAAATCTTTTTATTGTAAAGAACAAAAATAATAATACAATAAGCTCCTATTTCACTACATCTGAGTAAATACTACTTACCAAATAAAATATGACACGCTCAAATAAAATAAATATAAAACAAAAGTCACACTAGGAGTTTTGGCGGTGCAGTTCAGTTCATCGCTTATTTTAATTTATTTCATAAACTAGTTTAGAGTTGTGTTTGTTGTATAAAAGTGGTGTGGATTTGTTCAATAAACATTGACGGTGATGAACAGTGTATGGAAACATTGAAATAAGTGAATTAAGAATCGTACTGAAAGGAGTTAACACCAAAACTCCGACAAGACCTTGATATCGACCGCACCCGTGTTTCATCGTTCTTGTAAAAATTACTTGAGAATAAATTATACTTGACACTGGCTAAATGCATAATACTGCGAAAGCCATAAATAAAAAGAAGAAAAGTCACACTCTGACGTAATAATATGGTAGGTATATACTATAAAGAAGATGTCTAACAGGTACCTTCTAAAATAGCTGTCATATAACTTAATTGGAGGTTAATAAAAAAAACTGATAAATTAAAGTAAGTATGATGAATTAAAATTTTTACGAAACAAATCCAGGACCCAGTTGAGGAGTAATTTCCTGTTCGTTTTACCACTCCTATCTACGTATGTTCCCAGATAGTAATACAGTTTAGGATCAGGTGACCCATTTACCCGTTTGCCGATCTTTTATAAAAAAATAACAATTGGACAGACAACAGATTTTTTCGTCTACCATATAACCCACCATGACTTATGTCCTTAATAGAAGAAAAATAATTCCTTAAAAAATTAGGTTATATCAAGCACAATATAAATAAAAATATATAAATTAAAGTAAAACAAACAAACACGATTTATAACAAATGTTATCACAATAAAAATATACGACGAGGATGGGATTCGAACCCACGCGTGCAGAGCACATTGGATTAGCAGTCCAACGCCTTAACCACTCGGCCACCTCGTCTTGACATGCGTTGTCGAAATTTATGATTACATGCTAGAAAGCATGTATGTATGTGTGTGTATGTGTATATGTATGAATCTTCATACTCATTTCAATACACATTCTAAAATGACGTCACCACGACTATCAACCATTACACCGAATGATTCTATTAATTTTCTAGATATACAAACACACAATCGAATTAAACACAACTTCAGGATAACATTTATCTAATTATGGGCAATTTATCATCACCGCTTTGTCTAGATCTACCGCCAAGCAACAGCCAGTGTTTATAACAGAACAGTGTTGAAACACATCAGTTTGTGTTTCAGTTTGGAGGACATTGAAGCCAGTGAAATTACTGGGTATTATGAGACTTAACATCTCATATCACGGGACGATGAGCGCAATCCAGTGTCATGGAGTACTTCATAATTCGAAGTTCTGATTGGTGTTGCTTCTGCTTATGCAGGTGTGACGCTTACCATCAGGCGAGCGGCCTACTCTTCTCGTCATTAACGCTAATATAAAAATAAAATCATTTACAAATTAAGTAACGGTCATTAAACTACGGAAGTACCAACTAAAAACTTATTCGACATTTATGTTTGTCGGTCAGTGACCGCAATTTTGTATTTACAAGTAATAAATACCATAACAGTGCAGAGCTTTGTTTCAAAAAACTATGATACAGACGTATCAGTATCAGCCAACATCACGTCTGCCCAACTAAAATGTCTCCACAGAATTTCCTGTATTAGTCTGTAGCATTGATAATAATTTATCAATAAATGTGCCCGCAAGGCGCCAGTCACGAGTCGCGTCATCTCCTGAATATGACAAATAACATTAAAAATGAAACTACACGAATACCAACATAAAATAAAAATGTCAAAAATTTAAATTAAGGATTAAAATATTTAAATTTAGTGCGGCGCGTCCCGCTCGCGCCCGTCCCGACGAGCGCCAACCGAACCGCCATACGATACAGCACACGGGCCCGGCTATTGTGGAAGAGGACTTTTTAATTATCAACATTTTTTACCCACGACGGAACGGAGACGGTATATGCGTTTGGGGTGAGAGGTTGTGTGTGTGTTTGTGCAAACCAATTGATTATATGTACCTAATTAGACATATAAATAAACGACCTAAGTAACCTACTTTTGAAATACAATAGGGCTAAAGTAAATATTAAAGTATCGATTTATTACTCCCTAGCACGTTATAAATCTGTATTGAACACTAATCACTATATCCCTTGTGGTGAAATTATTTAAGAGTGAAACAACACACCGAATAAGCTAATCACTGATTATTTTTACAGCTGTATTGTAACATGTTACAGCTGTATTACATACACGGTACGGTTTTGGGTTCGATCCCGGGTCGGGAAAAAGTGAAATTGAGTTTTTAAATCACGAAATACTCAGTGTCAGCTCGAAGTCTAGAATTTGTGCCCGGTATGGCGACTAGACCAGGGATTCTCGAAGGGGTAACTAATATATAACAAAAACCGCAAATATTTTTATCATAGCTACTACCTATATTATCCGCGATCATAAGGTCTTTAATACCTACATTTTTGTAGTGACATTGTTTATTATTTATTTTCAAAAATGAAGATTAATTCCAAAAAAAGGGCTTTCATCAGTATAGCATTATCTAACCAATGGAATTGATGAAGCAAATTTTATGCAATTTTGCACTTTTAACTACATATTTCTTTTTTACATAATCTCGCTAACATCCATGGATGATAATAAATTCCGATAGCTTCTTAAATACTCTTAAAAGTAAAATAACCACGTATTTTACAATCTAGGTACTACTGAAAAAGCTAGCACGAACTAGTGCTTAAGCTCTAGTTAAGCGGGCTAACAAAAACCATGTTTATCCAGTCAGAATTTCGAAAGTAAGAATAATTAACTTCCAGAAATAGAAAATAAATCCATATGTATTTGTACTAAAGGTAGAGTTCTATATTGTATTAAATGTAACTAATATAATTCTCAATAAACACCCCAAAAATGTTAACAATATCTGTATTATTCCGACAACTCTTTCCACTCAATCCCGCCTGGACGAAAACTATAAATTAATGGAGTGTACTGTGCCAGAGAATTTTAAATATTTGAAAGCACAGCTTAGAAAAAAATCAAGTCTCCAAAACGTAATATATTACTTAAAATAAATAACACAATCATGAAGTAGTTATAAATGCAGTATTTATAAAAGGTAATAGCGGTTTTATAGGCCATACATTTGGGATGGACGTACGACCGAGCAGACGAGCCGGGATAACCGTGGAGACCGATTTGTTATAATTACTTTTAAGGGACGAAAGGCTACAACGTCGTTTGGAAAAAACTTCATTAACTTTTGTTTGTTTATACAATTATTTCGTCTCAGATAATAAATAGTCAGCCACTTAGAACATTTGTTTAAGTCAAGAAGGAATGCGGTACATTGATGATAGGTAAATCATTTTATATTTTGTTATTTAGTTCGCTATGTTATTGTAATTCGATTCGATTTTGAAAATAATTAATATTGAAAAGCAAAAAGACACACATACAAATAATACTATGGCTATTTGGGATCCAGATTTTTCTTATTCGGATCGGATTCGGATTGAATGCGGAAATAAACAGTCCTAAACAGTCTTTGAGCCAGATATGGCTAGTGGAAAATTAGATATTATTCAAATATTCGTAAAAAATAGAAAATATCGGAAATTACTAAAATGCACAACTGTAATCTTTGTGCTGTACGGTTGGTACTTTATTTGGTACTTTCTTTCCGTCTGGGCTTACCCCGGCCCAATGCCAAGGTCCACCGTTCCATCGTGATTTAAGGACAACTGGTATTATATGGGGCGACCCGTCATCTGACTCCCATAACCCGCAGCGACCATATTTCACCTCGTCCGTTTGTAAGTAGAGTGTACCCCGGTCAGGTGACGATTGCTTTGGCCCTAAGAAGTTGGTGGCACACTTACACTTCCCTACTTACAATACGCATTTAAGTTCCAAATCGTACAATAAATAGAAGAGTATCCAAAATTGACCGTACTGAGCTATTTTTGGGTCTTGTAACGTATTTCAGTGCCATGCAGGGCTTTGTAATTCAAAGTTCTGTGTGGTGTTGCTTCTGTTTATGTTTCTGTAACGCTTACCATCAGGCGAGCGCCTTGCTCGTATTGTCATGCAATCAAATTAAAAAATAAACAAAAATACAAAAACCTTACCACATAAAACGAAACACAATCAATGACACGGAACCATTAATTGACGAAATGTGAAGATGATCATGAAGTGTAGAGACCACTATTTCTACACACGACCGACGCAAACAGAGTGTCGATGTAAATTAGCCCAGGTACAATCATACACGACTAAACGGGCTGTGTTTTTGACAGGTCATAATTCGCATCCCTCCCCGACCCTAAAGCTGGTGCTATGCACATGACAGCAGACCTTTGTACACTAATTGTAGGTACAGTGTGGGCGAATCGTGCGCGCGGCTCTCCCTACATCGGGGGAAACGTAATTTCCTTTCGACAGTAACTTAAACGGTTTCGATCAGGAGTACCGCGACGTTTCCTTTTATTTTTTCTTTTGGTACTCTTAATTTAAAGTCGGAGACTGTTCTACTTGACAAAAACAATTAGGAGCTTGTCAAATTCGACGTCTTTGTGCGTACTACTTGGGGACATAACGTATACCCGTAGAGGGTAACATTTTAGTTATTTAATGAGCCACATAATGTCGTAATGAAGTCAGTGGAGTAAAAACCACTAACATGTATTTTATTTGCTTGAATGACGAAACAAGCAGGTCTCTTGCGTGATAGTAAGCGTCACGCCTGCCCGTAAACAGTCACATCACACAGAAAGCACTTCATGAAGTGTCATAGTCAGTGGACTACGTTCATCATGCGACCATTAAAAACTAGCACTAATAGAGACAAAAGAGTGGATTATTAGCTCTGGTAAACTGGCATAGAATAAATTATTACTTACGTATATACTTTATATTATGCTTGCAATTTTATAGCAAGTTTTACAAATGTCCATTTTACAAAGGTCCCTTCAAAACAGCTCAACTTTCTTTGTTCATGAAAGAAAAAATTGGCATGAACAAAACATTGCCTTTTAATTTATGAAAGGTGATATAATGCAGACAAAGGATACCCAAACTATTTTAGGCAAGAGACCTCTTTTCCAAAAGGAACTGATACCTAGGACACCCATAGCCAAATTACTTTAAAAATCCTATCTCTATTTTTTTTCAATTGATGCAAAATAATAACCAATATAAAAACTTTGCGTTTTTCCAATATATCGACCACTTTGGGAATCCTTGATGTAGACAAATACGTACAAGTTAGGTAACACCGATAGATACATAAATACTTTTTTTTTTTTTTTTTTTTATCCTGGCTCGGCAAAGTGACTACGCTACACCTGGTGGTAAGTGTAGCGCAATCCAAGAATATTGTCGACCAACGATAAACAATGTGTCCATCGTTGGTCGGCAAGATCATGCCGGCCTGTCAAAGGGCCAAGGAGGGGGGGAAGGAAAAAGGGATGGGAAAAGGGTGAGGATCAGGGGGCAAGCCCCTGGGGAGAACCGGATATACACTGGCTGACCCTGGAACGCGACCCACGCAAGGTGGGCCACTATGGCAGGTTTTAGCACCAGTGTACGGTGGTCGCTATCCGGTCGGATACAAGTATCCTCCCACCAGCAAAATTACTTATTAAGCACATGAAGTACAAGACGATAAATCACGACTGTAGCTATACTAATTAATAAAATAAAGGGAAAATCAGCAGTTATTTCATTTTAATAGACGAAAAAGATGGAAATTGGTAGTACCTAAGTTTGTATATACACAAAAAAAATTGTATAATATGTAAAAACATTAAGTAGTCCTATGCTAAATTATTTTAAGTGATTATTGGTTATGCAATAAAGAGTTTTGTATTGTATACATGTTACAGGTGTCGTAAAATTTAAGTAATGTAGGTATAGTACGTATACGAAGTATGTCATCTCCCGTAGTATCAAATCCAATTGCATTGCTAAGTCATAAATAAAGCATTTTCTTTTTTATCGAATCAATAAATCTAAATCAAAACGTTTATTTTGCAAGCAGGCCACAAATGGCTCTTTTACATGTCAAAAATAGATAAATTTCGTTGAAATGTCTCTACCGGTGCTCCGGAAATGCCCACTGGTCTGAGAAGAAGCACGAAGAAACTCAGCCGTAGGTCTTTTGAGTAACATGTCAATATTCGACTTGCAACTTTGGAAAATACTAAATTTTAAACAGCTGTGGTTTTGTCTCACTGCAGCATTATAAATCTGGCCCACGCACTTCACTTAATTAAAAGGGATGTGATATCAGCAGTGGACAAACGTAGGCCGATGGTGATGACGATCGATCTTATCGATTGTAATAAAAGAGTGGAAACACTAATAAGGTGGACTCCACCCCGTGACCACGAAGGCTGAAAAGCTTTCGAAACGTCGGGACCAAAATTAAAATAAAAAACCACGATAAAATCCGTTTAAATTAGTTTTATTTCAATGTGTAACATTCGCGTAAACGTAAGAAATCATTACAGTACTATATCGTCGATGAAGTACCAATACCTCCTAAGTGTTGAGAATCTAATTTTACACCAGACTGTTTAAAATAAGGTTTTTTTTTACAAAAACTGTTTAAAATAATGTTTTATTTATTTTGATCAATTATTGATAGTAAAATAGTTTCCAATACATTACCTTTTGTTACTAATATGTGGTTTATGTTTACGCCTATTGTAATAAAAAAATAATTTTGGACTAAATTGTCAGTTAGGAGGTATTGGTACTTCATCGACGATATCTAGTAAACCCCTACCGATATCTAGTAACTTCAGGCCGGCATAATTCCGACGACCATCAAGGGACTCAATGTCTCTTGGAGGTTGACATTATATTTGGACTGCATTGTACTTCATAACATCAGGTTCAGTGTAGTCACCTTGCCGTGCCAGGATGAAAAAAAAACACTTTTAACAGCAAATTAAAGAACACAGCAACTTTTATTTCAGCAATCGACATGGTAGTCTACAAAAAGGCGTATAAATACTAACCTATTTAAAGTATTTCTAAAAGACTATTTCTTTACATACAACCTGTTTTTCAATTTCACAAATTGATTACACATATCAATGTATCCGGTAGCCGTGTCCGTGTCCAGCTTGGCTGAAAGGAAAAGGGCTATCACGTGGGTAAGGTGACTGGGTGAGGGTGGTATCGATTGCCACGCCCACCCGCGGCGCGTTGCTAGGCAACCATAAGCCGCCTTGCGCGTCCGCCCTAGCGACCCTAGCACATCTTAAAGGAAAATAAATATCTTAAGGCTTTTTGATAATGTTATAGTGAGACAGCTTTAAGTTGACGAAATAAGTTGCGTCGTCATCGAACACTAATTGGTCGATTTACGAGTAAATTATATTTTTTACAGATTCTTTTTTTCAGACCTTTTCTTATAGCATTTTTACAGATATGTTTGGAGAATTTAGAAGATTTCCTTAAATTTTTATATAAAGGTATAATATAAAATAATAATACTAGCCCTGTATTATACATATCCCACCGCTGGGCACGGGCTTCCTCTACTGAATGAGAGGGGTTAGGTCCATAATATATTTGATATATTTAAATTAAAAAAAAACAACAAACGTTCACAATAAAACATAATTTTGCAGCAACGGCTACACATATAACAGGACTATAATCAAAAATAGCAATAAATCTTTAAAATTAAAATTAAATCAATGTACAAACTTTGGGTAAACATAAACTCATAAAATGAAAAGTATACTGTGGGGTGCGAAACTTAATTTACAAACAGCACCATAATGAATCCTAAAGAAGATTTAATAAAGGTTCAACGGCGAACCCTCCCAATAGGGTTAGAAACTACCGCAGCTTTGTTTAACATTTTTACCCTATCTTGTGACGGTTAATTTCATCTTAATTTTATGTTTTCACTTCGGTACTTTTATCTAGTTTATCGCGATTCATCCTTGTAGTAAAATGTTTGAAGTTTAATTTCTCCATTAAAATGATATATGTTCAAAATCTATGAGTTTTGGTTTAGAAACTATAAGAATGTCTAAAAACTATGTGTTATTTATAGTCCCTTTATCTCTGAGCAAGATCTTTGTGACGGCCGTCCTTTGTCGTCCGCCGCTGTTTTTTCACCTCTCGCCAAAAAACAATGCCGTTAAACTTATCTTCGATTGCGATGGTCTCTAGACCACAATCTGTGCCGATTTCTTTGTAGATTGGATCTTTATGGCATGTCTATGGCTTTTTTATGGGTGTCATGTTTTTGGTATCAGTAAAAAGTACCGAACTCTTTTACATAATTAATTATTTATAATCACTTTTGTATATAAAAAAGAAGAAATTTTTAATGTACCTATATAATATCCATAGAATAACTTGGCCGGGCTGAAGGTAGTCCTATACGGCGTTACGTTTATTGTTTTCTCTTTTCAGAGACGCAGACTTGCTTAATAGTCCTTTATCTTATTTAGCCAATAATGTGTTTAAGAAACATCGAATGGTATGAACAATTGATATCAATAAAAACTTTTAGTGTCTATCGGATTGTTGTGTAATTACGGAGGGCGTAAAAAGCATGTAAAGTGATTAACTTCCAAGTTATTTTGCGCGTATTTTATGTAGCTGAAAGTGATGTAAATACCCACCTGAAATACTTGGAAATTAAAAATATTTTTATAGAACAGAATATCTTACCGTATTTCTCGTTCGTAATAACAATATTTAAACAGTCCATAAAAAACTAGATTTCATGATTACTGCCCATTGTCTCTGACATGTTGGTCAGGTTTATTAAAGCTGATGATAATAAATAAATTAATAGTCGGATAATATTTATAGCAAAATGCATAATATATCTTCATTTTCAATTAATATAATAAAAGCTCCAGCATCTTAGATAATAACAAACCTATTAACATGAAACTTGAAGCAAAAAATAAATAAACATTCGCTCGGAAAATACAAATAAATACCAATACGAAGGTTACCTTATGTCTACTTAATTTAAACGTTTATAAGAGCTGAATAAAAAATTAAACTGAATTAATGTTCAGCAGTATAGTCCATATTAAAATAAAGAGATACTTATAAGAGATAAAATCTAACATTCCAAATATATTACACACCTATCATATTAAAATTATAACCTATAATTTAATTTTCGAAATGGTTCACATAAAAAGTTACGTCGGGTGGTGTCAGATGAAAAAAACTCGTCGCACATTGGTTTGTTTCTTTTTTTCTTATATTAACTGGCTTTATTGTAGTTTAGTGGCCCGGAATAGAAAGATGAGTTGTCTTCCTGGAAACACTATTATAACTCATAACCTCTGTAGGTATACACAATGTAAATTGACGCATGTATCCTCGATATATAAGCAGTAACTAGATGTGCAACAAGTGCACTCACGGTTCGTGAAACTTATTTCTGTCCCAAAGTGATAGGGACCAAACCTAGAGAATGACGACGTTTTCGAATCGAAAAACACTAGCGCAAATTATGATCAGCCGATTTGAACCCAGGAACTGTTTCTCAGCCTAAGTACGTTGCCATTACACCAGTGAGGCGATAAGTTACATGGAGTAAAATCCACAAAATGTTTAAAATTTTCACCAGACATCCGTCTTGCCGCAGTGGGCGAGTAGTCGACTGTGAAGCGAGAGACCATAAACATTAGTTTCAGGGCTGGGTGTGGGTGTGTTTTGTCTCCAAAGGACTACCTATCACCGGAACTTCAACACGTCAGGCAGGTCGGTCGTAAAAACTACAAGCCAAATTTCTCTGTAATATGTGTTAAAAACTGCAAGTGGGATAAGGGCATGTGGAAGAAATTTGGAATTTGAAATGTGGAAAAAATCTTCACTATTTACAAACTTTACTAGTCTTTACAGTAAGCCAAAAAGGATCATAAAAGTGGCGAAGCCGCATTCTGTATACGGCACGAATAGGCCGGTTCGATCGCGATCGAAGTAATAGAACTCTCTCAGAATATACGAAAGCGCAGCTTTGCTAATATTGTATTTGTGTTTGTACAGTTGAGAGCGCCGAACACTGAAAACGTCGCCCCCGAAACACCATTCCTTACCTGAAAGTTCTATATCGTAATCACCTCTCCTCGGGCATTGTATGTATTGCCATATATATTATGTATACACTTGTGTTAACTGTAAAACTCAAGATGAGGAACTCATAAAAAAATGAGGTCTCAAAAAATAATGTCAAGGACAAGTAACTTCAATGTTATTCGCCAACTTTAGTTTCTTTTAATAGTCTCACAAACAACTGAACATCGGTCCTAAATTGGGAAACATTATGAAATGATTTGAGAATGCAAAATTAGGTTGTTTACGGGAGACAAATTAAATAAGGTAATTTTAAATGGATGGATATTTGAATATTTATTGGTGCCCATAATGATTTTCCCACGAGCAACAAAGAACGGCGCCTCATGCGCCCGCGACGCGCCGCCTGCGCCGCCCGACCGTGACAGATTGTTCCACGACAGAACACGTTATCCGTCATAACCGTCTCGCACCGATTGATCGCTCGCGGGTAATATGCCAGTTACATATAAGCTCTCGGTATTTTGCTTAATAAATAGAATAGAAACCTAATGAATTCAGATTGATTAGGGTAGACCGGGGACAATTGTAGCATATTTTGGTTAGCGTTAAATTTTGAGTTTATTATTAATATTGTGTCAAAAGTGTCAATAACCATTGATACGTAGTTTATTCGGCTATAAGTTCGCATTATCTTTAGACGTGTAGGAATAATACAATCATAGATATTAAGCATTAAAGCGGACTGAGTGAACTGGTACAAATGTCCCCGCCAGTGGGTTAATTGTACCAGCGATGTAATTTAATAAAACTCAGTGTTATCATTACATAAGTATACTTCTCTAAATGGTAATATCCCAACAGAATAGCTTGTAATCTAATGACAAACAAAATACAGTAAACTTCGTAAGGTTAATCAATATAAAAATTAAAAACATAAAACAATAGTTTTCTCACCCTAAACGATAATAACTAAATTAAAGATTACAACAAAGTATTCTTATAAGTTCTTATTAAGTATTGACCATCATATTTGTGGTGTCGTATACTTATAATTAGTCAAAAAAAACGAAAATCACAAATCAAAATATTGTATGGTAAAGCATTTGGAACGATTGTCCCCATGGTACAATTGTCCCTTGCATACTTAATTTTATCAATTTTTTTATTATGTATAGCTACTCAGTCCAGCACAATTTTATCCCATCGATGCCAAAGCTCCGGGTGTGGATTTTTCTCTTTTCTTTTTATATCTAATTAGAGAAACATGGCACAACCTAAACATAGACCTAAACATAGCTGTGTGTATAGATTTTCCGGTTTGGATTTCCTAATATGCTTTTTCGTAGAAAAGTTTCGACGTTCTATCAGTCTTTCTTGTTCTATAACGCGGCATCTGTTAAAAAATAAACTTTATGAATAACAATGGAAAGCATAGTTCAGCCATTTTTTTATTTAAGTTTTAACTTGAACAATTCTTAAGACGACATGATACCAATACCCAAACCGAATGCAACCATTTTTCATAAATTCGTCAAAAAATTTCGTCATAAATTCCAAAGCACTCCTATGAAAGACACGTAGTCCGATTTGTAAAAAAATAAATAATAGTTAAAAAAACTAAAAAACACGCTTTTATAGAAAGTCTAACTAAAAAATAGATAGAAAGATAGATAGAAAAATAGATAGAGTGAACAAAGACAAGTTACAGACAAACATACTAACATACCAACCTACCAACATACCTACGTCTGAAGCTAATAAAAGCGTGTTAAAAAAAGACTATTATCGCTGAATTGCGTCTCTTAATACTGCAGTTCCCAATTGTTAGTAATAAGTACAGTTACACATATTTAATCCCAATGATCTTTATCTTCTAAATTCAAATTGCTGGTGTGCCTGTCTCGGTCATCCGCCTGTCCTGTCGCATGCCTTTCGATTTGTTTGCCCTCTTCGGAGTGTGAAGAAGCATTTCTACAGGCCGGCATGATTTTGATGACCGCCGATAAACTCATTATTGTCGGTTGCCGCTGGTCTTTTTGGAATGCGCTTCACTTACCATTAGGTGCAGCGCAGACACTTTACCGTGCTCGCTAAAAAATATAGTTAATTAAGTTATGAATTAAAGTTATAGTTAAAATAAATATATATTATAAATAAATATATATATTATAAATAAATATATATATAATATTGGGTCAATTTTACCACGGGGACAATTGTACCGTTACAAACGTCCCCGAAATATTGCTACAATTGTCCCCATATACTCATTTCATGGATAATATAAAAAATCTCCTAAATTTAAACTTGAATCTAAATAAATACGTTTACAAATAAGAGATACAATAGTGAGAAATGTTTAAACTTACACTGAGTTAAAAATGATGTTTTGATTTCCTGCTATGACCAATGATAATAGATGGAAAAAACTTACTTTGACTGCACCAAAATTTCATCTCGCCGTCATAAGCGTCTGCGTCGAGCCACACGCGCGAGCAGCTGATAGTTAGTCGGCAAGCAACCAAGGGGGGCGCCAAGGGGAATGGAATGTGTGTGTGAGGTGTAGTTAAAAAAATATTCCCCTTGGTACTACCGTACCCTGCTACAAATGTACCCGGTCTACCCTATATTAAGCAAGTGCCTACACTCTAGCAAGAAATACAAAATGCAAAGAACGTCTTTAGATACATGTCTCTATAATTTTTGAATGCTATGCTCTATGCAAATATATTTAAATAGTTTCTTAACGAAACTCAATAAAATTATCTTCTGTTACATAATTCAGAGAAGTTATAATTAATCTTCAAACTTGATCTTCACGGTTGTTTAAAAGTTATAAAAACCTTTTTTGCAGATATCGAAACACTATCAATAATCACAAGTTAATCTATTTTATATTTATTCCAATTCAAAGGAATCAGTCTGTTATGCCGAGGCACAGGTGGCGCAATGAAGGTTTTTTTACTTCTACCAAAAAGCACAGAGGATCAACAATAGCTGCACTCCAGTTCTACAAGCCGACACGACAGATGCAACAATGCATCCAAAGAATGATTAATCGTTCACATCTATGAAGGTTTTACATGCACAAATAAAAAAATGAAGGAAGACTTTTTGCCTTTTGTTTATTGCGAGGACGCCAACATGTCTGCACCAGACGACTCGGTTTTAGAAGGACTATTATTAATTATATTTTGTCTTACTCACGCATTCCATTTTGGAACTTGATATGATCTATAGATTCGATCTACGGGACGATCGATCACGCACATTGGAATCTAAATTTATTCATTTAGTGGCATCTTTTTGCAGATGATTCTTGACATGTAGACCCTATGATAAATTGTTTGTGTTAAGACTTAAATTGTGGATTCAATCAGTGTATCTAATTATAATTTTATTATTATTTGAATAACTTTATAATATCTATAGATGTTCTCAGATAATGCGGTCTCTGTGAGTCACAGACTGTAACAGAATTTTGTGCGCTAGATATCATTCCATCAGGAGGTAGGTATAGTACGTATTTATAGTAAGTATGTGGGTTTATTAAGATATATTAGAAGCTAAATATTTTTTTATAGCATAGACCGGCAAACGAGCAAGTGGGTCACCTGATGGTAAGTGATCTCCACCGCCCATGTACGCCCACAATACAAAAAGAATCATGGGCGCGTTGCCGACCTTAAAGGAAAGGGATAATTAGGGATTGGGAAGGGGAGAGGGATTTGGGCTTCCGGATATCTCACTCACCGTACGAAACGCTGCTGCTGCGTTTCGTACGGTGCCGCTACTTTACGTCGGTTTTCTGCGAGACAGTGGTTACGACCCGGTCGAGCCAGCCCATTCATGCTGTAGACATTACTGTCTACAGCGTGGCTCTACCACTCATATATAATTATATCATTTTCACGTACAGTTTTATCATACTAGAATAAAATTCATAATTTACATCTCCTTGTTTGCAAAGAATGTGACAATATCATCCTTTTTAATCTACATTAGCAAAAACCAAGTGACAAAGAAATGCACACAGAGAATCTTTGATGGGTGGGTGTAGACGAACATTTACATCACAAATTATACAAAATCTACAAACAATTGAGCAGTTTCATAGAAAAAGTCTTCATCGAAGGATAACTAATTAACTCTAAACAATATTTCATCTGTCCGGATTGCACGATGCGAGACAAAAAACGAAAGGTCGGAATGACCGCGCCAAAACCAAAACGCTCTGTCCAAAGCAAATAAAACTTAAACAAAAAATGAAGCCGGTTAATAAGCTGGATGACATTTGGGAATTCGAAAAATTCATTCAAAGCATAATTAATAGCACTCTTGAAGTGGGTTCTCCTATATGATTATTAAAATGAGAAGACAACAATTACTTACCCTTAGACAAATCCACCGGTCCATTAATTCGACCGACAGACGACGCGAGGTTCGGTTTGAGAGTTATTGTTTTATTTTGCGTACGAGACCTCTCGCAACCACACCACGGTGTATGCAGTGGTGCCCTGTGCCATGTTGTAGTGCCTGAGTTTTGTTTCATTTCAAAGATTGCTTCTTTGTAACAAGTATTGGATGGCGTGATAGCAAATAATTTTATAAGAACCCTTAACAATATGTCAGCCCGGACCGCATTTCGTTTTTCTTATTTTTCAATAAATAATACGTTCTCTCTCAGCTTTATATTGTTCGATAAATTCGGTCGAGAGGCAACTTTTGCGACGGTATTTCACAAAATTATTGAAAAAAAACTTACAAAGCGGGTTCTTTATGCATTTCGGGCCTACATTTGTTACGAGAGAATGATAATGTGATTATTGTTTTGCGAGCTTTCGTATGATTGATAGTCGTTTGTCACGGATAATGAATTGTTTTGGAAGCGTTCAATTTTATGCCGTATTCATTGTGGAAATTGAGTTCTTCCTATCCGTTGAAGTCTGAGTAGACTGGTTTATCGGTCGACACAATAATTGTTTGAGCCATGTTACAATAGGATTTATTTCTATAAAATATACAAGTTTTTCTGTATCGAACAAATGAAGCACATCGTTGATTGTAATCTTTCCTAAATTCAATTACATACTTACAGAACCGGGTTTTAAACGAGGATGACAACTCATTAGCTGACTGTTATAGCCATACAGTTAACAATTACGATACAATCGCTCTTTTATCCGGTCACAATACAGCCCGATGTCTGCACAATGCCACACAAATTAATAATTCACGCTCATAATACTATTAGATGTGTTTTTAATTTCGTGTGTTCGATACGCTTTCGGATGAGATCATGTTTTATATTTCTATTTGTAGAATTTCAACAGCTATTGTCGGTATGTGTAGGAACATCGCGTTGATTGTAAGTCTAATACTTGTGATTGGATTGTCTGATACGGTTCTTATATCTTACGATTCAAATAACATTTTTATAGCACCAGGGCCCGGCTTACGTAGGCAACGAGAGCGTATGATGTTATCTCTCTGCGTTTAGAAAGGCCGTGACTGTTGACCTAACAATATTGATAGATTTGCATTAGCTTTCGAAATAGTCCTATATATCTGTGCACTCCGAATATACATGGAAAATGTTATCTTCATCCACAAGATGCCCAAGATGCTTTGAAACACATTTTACAGAAATATTTGGTTTGTAGTTTTTACAACCGGCCGCCTGCCTGAACTCAACCTCTCTGGAGAGAAAATACATCCAAACCAGAAACAAATATTTGTGGATCACATAAACATTTGTCTCGTTGAATCAAACCTGCGACCTCTCGCTTCACATGCAACTACTCGCCCACTGCCCCACAGAGTACAAATTAAAGTTATGATCTTTGCTTTTTTTGCTGCGATTTAGCATGAATATACAATCAATTACCAGCCGTCCATGCCTGGTCTCTTTCTGACTGGCGTGTCCATCATTCATCTGCGGACTGGTAAAAGAGAAAAATAATCCCTTAAACATAATCTACCTCTATATTGGACAGCTCTGTATTAGATCGTCTACATTATGCCTAATTTATACCATCATTCTATTTTAATATATAAAAGCAAAATACCACTCACTCACGATATCTCAAAAACTACTAAAGCAAGGATCACAAATTTTTATCAGATTCTAGTTTGTGTAGTGTAGGCGCCCGCTTAGAAAATATTTTTTGAAATTAAAATTTTATAGTTAATAAAGGAGGTTTTCACGCAGGTGGAGACATATAAACAATAATTAAATACAAATACGCAACCCAAAAAGTTTAAAGTTCTCTTTTGCATTATCGTATATGGGCATTGTGTCTTTAATGACTTTCTTTTAAATTACAGAATTCATGCTGCTTAAATCTAACGAATTTAGCAAAATATAATCAATGTGTCAAATTCTACTTGATGTAAATGAGGGTTTGAAATGTTATCACGTATTTGCATCCAATTGCCTCAGTACTTAAATAACTTCGTAGTATTATATATGGTAGTAATTTTTCGTATAAATTTATTGCTGTTAAATAAAACAAACATGTTGCAGTTCGTAGGCGTGGCTGCCCCGCCCGGGAACCGACCCGCTCATTATCCACTTAGCCGCATCACTTCTGTGTGAAATTATTCCAGACATTTTTCAAAATTTTTGATAGTTTGAGAATGCTTTTCTTTAAAAAGTTTTTGTTTTTACCTGCCTTTTGTGATTAATTATATTTGATGGGCGTTGCAATGATAAATTATCTTGAAACTTATTTATTTAGAAACGCGTGTTGTTAATATTGGTATTTAGATTAGGTACTTTCTTGTTAGGAACTGACTTTATTACTAATTACAATATGAATCAATCTATAATCAATTACTTTTATAACTATTTGAGTGGTTGAGCCACGCTGTAGATAGTTTTGTCTACAGCATGAATGTGCTGGCTCGACCGGGTTGTTACCACTGTCTCACAGAAAACCGACGTAAAGTAGCGGCTTGCTGCTGCGTTTCGTACGGTGAGTGGGCTATCCGGAAGCCCAAATCCCCTCCCCTTCCCCAATCCCTAATTATCCCTTTCCTTTAAGGTCGGCAACGCGCCCATGATTCTTCTGGTAGTGGGCATACATGGGCGGTGACCCACTTGCTCGTTTGCCAGCCTATGCTATATAAAAAAATCTTATCTTTTCTACAAAACCAGTATAAGTACGATATATTTTACACGGTAGGCGGCGGCTTGATGGTCTGTGGTCTAGCACAACCAAACTTCATCAGCAGCGTTGATTGCTTACGGCGAAGCTGGGCGAGTCGCATGCTCAATTGCCCACTGGGCATTAAAATAACAAATTACATAGATAATATTGTGTACCTACACTGAGGTACCGATACGTGCAATACGAACCCAAGATAGAGCCCTTTAAACGTACGACAGACAGACAGACAGAGGGCGCAGCGCGGCTTAGGCTCTGTAATAGAGTTCCGTTAAATCCGTATAAAAACTAATAAAGTCATATTATCCATTCACCCTTGCTGTAATCAACGTCTAATTCAGTATTCGCAGCTTACGATAATGATTAACGACAAACTTTATTAACTCGATCAACTAGGATTAGAGGATCCACGCTGCGGCGCGCGCGGCATCGTCGCGGGCGAGAGGTATGGAAAAAACAAACGAATTTAGCAAGGGATACCTCTGGGGGATCTCACGGACAAGCCCCGAGCCCGCTTAGGGCTCGCACGTGTTTTAAAATTAAATTTAACATTTTGTCCCACTTGATTAAAAGTAGAATAAGTATAAATGAAATTTAAAAGCATTTATTTTATTTTTTTATATCTTACACACTTCATACATAAATGTATAGGCGAACCTAATGCCGGAGGCATTCTCTGCCAGTCAACCTAAGGTAGTGCAGATAGAAGAAAGTAGGTGCGATAATAAAGATCGTGATCATCACGATGAAGCACCAGTTATGACTAGCTTTGCTCATAGTCCCACTCGTGGGAAATCTCTCCGGTCATAATTTATAGATAAATAGCCTAAAATAGTTCCATCAAAATCGATTCAGACGTTCCAGAGATTAACTTGATCAATCTGACATTTTTTCAAAAGAGCATGTATAGGTTTTGGTAACGGGCAAATAACCCTATGAGCTTATAAAGAAGCTATTATATATTTCGAAATCGCAGTTAGATACTTCAATTTTATTTATGTGTTTAGATAAAAAAATGCACATAATCACATAAAATGTTAATAACTAAAATTATTTGTGGATTTATAATAAAATGATAATATTTTGTATACTTAATAACTGGGTCATTCGAACAATAGAAAAAGGATCTCGTACATAAAAACGCTCAATTTATTCAATAACACCAATACCATTACATCATTGTATAGCCGTCATTTCTTGAATTAGGTACATATGGGTATAAGTGCAAAATATTTACATACATTTAGTAAAAAGAAATGGATAAGGCGTGAAACTTGACTCAGGTGTAACTTCTCTCTTGACCTACTATAAATAAGTTAATGAGCAGATAAAAAAATATTCAGTATACTACATACTCAACATTCAGTAGTCTACTGAATATTTTACCACATTTATCTATCATTGTTTTAAATGTTTTTATCTTATCTGCTTTTAACTTGTTTCGGTGGGTACACTAGCTAACCATTATATCAAAAGTACGTAAGATACAATTAAGTTAGTAACTACATAAGTATTTCTTACATTATTATGTTTTTTTTTAATAATGAAAATAATACCTATTCTATGACATGTAGGCAGCCCTAATAATAAAATGTTTATGTCAACACATAGGGGACTTACTATTATTCCTCTAGGGATCCGTTTGTTTTTAATAAAAGTTCTTATTTAGCAATAATGCGGACAATAATCCCTGTTCCTTCGGGAACTTTTTCACCGATTTAACTGAACAGATAAACAGTTATGTAACAATAATTTGGTTATACGATTACGCGTCTTTTATAATAATTTTATGTTTATTGTTTTAATTCCGTTGTCTTCGCGTGATTAGATAAAATTGTTCACTGACTAACTTTTTTGGTACTTTGCGTGACTAGGGCCTGACTTATCGGCAATAGTATATATAATTGTTATAATATATTTGACATGGGCCTTCCATGTTTATGACATATGTAAGTAATGTTATTTTTATTAGAATTATTAAAGCATAAATGCGTTTTCACTGAGAGAAGAGCTACGTATAGAGTGTTTCCATTTAAACATACTGGAGGCGAGATGTAACGTACACATAATTTTAAGCAAGATGTATAAGATAGATAATTCATTGCTGTAAAAATAATCAAGGATCTAACACGGTACCATAGTTCTCAATAATAATAACTATATGGGAAAAGTTGATGTAACGAGGATGATGGAGCACAAATTATAAAGTTGGAATTTTATTGAAAGAAAATTGATATGATTGTGTACTAAGATATCAAAATTTAGAGGCGGCAGAAATTGAATAGCCTACGGGCGGCAAATCTATAAATCCGCCACTGGAGCGACATCAACAACACAACATCCTGTTCACCAGTTGAAGACACGCCGAGTCGTAGAATTTGCAAACATGGAAATAAAATTCAGTCGGCGATAATTCCGTTATAATGAGGCGAAGTACTTTCCAGGAACATAACTGATATATCATGTCCCACTCCACTCGCAACATTTCCTATTATAGTATAATTGACATATCATTACATAATCTACGTTGACGTTATTAGCGTTTTACAAATTCTACATAATAACATCTATAAACAATAAGTATTACATTATCAGCTCAGAAGAAATAACAATTATTAACATCGGTCGCCAACTTATTACAAAATTAATAGTATCCAAATACGAGTATAGTCGACGATGTCATATTAGTTATTGAATTAAATGAAATTAAATGTACCGAAGTTGTTGAATAATAAAATTTATTTTTTTCAGGGAATTAGAGACGGACCAACGACGTGAAACACAGGGACGTGCATTTTACCATCAGGTGTCCCACTTGCTCCTTTATTGACCTCTGATATAAAATATTAAAGCACCACCGTGCTAGCCTCATGCTTGACGCATTGTTATATTTTGATTTGCCGTTACAGTGTTCATGAGCAGTAGTTGATCATGAAAAGTCACGAAATGTTCAAGTGAGTCTACTTATATATAACCTCAACCGTGTATACGATAGCACATCTCTTGACCGTCATCATCATCATCATCATCATCAGCCACAAGACGTCCACTGCTGAACATAGGCCTCCCCCAAAGATTTCCAGACCGACCTGTTGGAAGCGGCCTGCATCCAGCGACATCCTGCGACCTTTATCAGGTCGTCTGTCCACCTTGTAGGTGGACGTCGTCGTCTTGTGGTCTTGCTGACCGTCAAGCAGCTTGAAATGCGCGTCAAGCTGTTTACGCAAATTGGACAACGATATTACGCGCTTCAAGCCGCTTGATGGCAAGCACGTATCGGACATATTTTATACCACATCAGATCATTCCTATGAAGTTATAGTCAACGCAATAATATCTAGATAACAGAAACATAATAAAATCTTATCATATATAATCCGCGAATATTATTTCCCTAAGCTATGAAATTGCGGGTGTTTTCTGTATCATTTTATTTGTATTTTAATATTTAACTTGACGCTATAGCAGTATTGTAGTTATTAGTTTTTCCAAACGAACGAAAAAGTGAATAAAATAGTTTAGTAAATTTTTCAGTTCTAGTATAATTAGTAATTAAACACCAGAAATTATTAATTTAAGTGAGTTTGTTTGTTTGTCGCATGGATTATTTTGCAAATTTGAGTGACCAAATCTTGATCTTCGTATTTTAAACTCCACTTTTACACAAGGTAAATGCATATTTACAACAGTGATAATTTTTTAGAGTTAATCAAGTCCGGATTATATTTAAAGGCTTTCAGATTTCCGAGAGACTCGCTTACCTTTAATTATCAATCATTCGTATTCCGTCACACGATCGATCCTGCTGTAGACAGGATAGCCTGTTATGTATGTTTTTGTCGAACTTATTTTCAAAAAAATATGTAGCTATAAACAGAACTAAGAAAAATATCCAAAATTAAACGTATGTGTTAAATTAGAATATATTATTAATTAGAGAATATATTTTGCAAGGTGGTAAATCCCTCGTATGCGAGAGGCCGTCTAGGTTGGTACAACCGCTTTGTCTATTTATGCCGCCAAGCAATGTGTAAGCTCTGTTGTGTTGCTTTGAAACACAACATTCTGTATGGTGGTGCTTCTGTTTATGGACAGTCGTGACAGTCGCTTGCCATCAGACGAGCGGTCTGCTTGTCTCGCCATTCAAGCAATAAATAAATATATACTTAACGTTATTCAAACCATTTTTTTCTGTTGTTGATAATAAACGACTGCAATTTCTCATTATTTTTAGGTTTACGAAAATGGACAATCGTGCTCTGATATTGTGGATAGTACTGGGAATAGTGGGTGCGGGAGGCATAAGCGCTATATTGGCATTCACTCTTACAAGAAATACAAGTTCTACCATCGACTACGATGCTGATTTCTGCCAGCCGCTTGTCATCGCTCACCGAGGCGCCAGCGGCTACGTCCCAGAACACACCCTTGGTGCCTACGCACTTGCCGTAACAATGGGATCTGATTATATAGAGCCAGACGTGGTAATGACACGAGATGGACAAATCATCGCTAGACATGACAACGAACTTGGACTGACCACTGACGTCGCTGATCACCCAGAGTTCGCATCAAGGTATCGAACACAAACCGTCGATGGCAATACAGTCAGCGGATGGTTTACTGAAGACTTTACCCTCGCTGAAATAAAAACATTACGGTCTAAGGAACGCATACCGATTATAAGGCCTGGTAACTCCAGAATGGACAACACTTATGAGATTCCAACAATGCAAGAAATTATTGATCTGGCTAAAGGCATGGAAATTAGTTACGGTCGACGTATCGGTATTTATCCTGAAATCAAACATCCGAGCCACTTCCAGCGTTTGGGCTTAGCTATGGAACAACCATTAGTTGATATACTTCACCAGAACGGATATCGTGGCCCGGAAGCACCTATTTACATCCAATCGTTTGAAGTAAGCAATCTGAAGGAACTTAGCAGAATTACTGACATCAGGCTTATACAATTGTTTGGCGGAAGAACTTCCCAACCTGTTGATCAGGCACTGCTTGGCACTGGACTTACCTATGGTGATATGGCCACCGCTGAAGGTCTGCGGGAAATCGCTACATACGCTTACGCTGTTGGTCCTGAAAAGGCATACATAATACCTCGTGATGCAAACAATAGCCTTACTACTGCAACTTCTTACGTGGAGGACGCACACGCAGCAGGTCTCAAAGTGCATCCATACACATTCCGTGCGGAAAACATTTACTTGCCTGCAGAGTTTCAAAGTAATACTTCACCTTCTGAATTTGGTGACTTTGCCGAGGAGACAAGAGCATTTCTTGCTGCAGGGATTGACGGTCTGTTTTCCGACCATCCTGACATATCTGTACGAGTAAGAGGCATTTGTTAACATTAAAAAGTCGAAATATAAATGTATTTAAAAATTGTATTGTATTAAAAAACGTTGAGGCATTTTTTTATGGTTTAATATTTAAATGATTTGGTCGATTGAGATCATATTTATACCATCGTTAGAAACGATCGTTCCTAGCTATATAATATCACATTAAACTCTTCAGCTATGCCATACTACCAATACATTTTCATCTTCAACCAAATCATAAATGTACCTACAGCTCCGTCTTTACCTTACGGGCACCCTGGGCCAGTGATTGACCATGGCCCTTGGGCCTGGCCAAATTATAAAACCCAATATCTACAAAATCATAAAAGAGCCCCAAATTGGTGCCCCCGCATGGTGTAATACGGCCCTGTTTATGTATTTTATCGTTTATTACTTGTACTTATGTAAAATCCTAATGATATTCTATTTCTTCCTCTCAATATAGTTACTAACTTCAGCATTTTCTTTTATTAAGCGTGCGATAAATGTTGTGTAAATCACATATTAAATTACGACTTCAACGTGACAAACAAGACAATTAAATTTAATAACTCATTTAAAAAAAATTGCTTATGATAAACGAATCTTTACCTACATATTGATAACCTTTGCTTGGCGCGTGTTGCAATGGTTTAAGACTCATTTGACAATAATATATAACCGTACCTACTATATATGTCTAGGTTATATATAACTAAAATAGCTATATATACAGTGCGACAATTACTTGTTGGCAAGATAAGCGCTGTTGTTATACGCTTATTAGGCGTTTTCAGTTTTAACATTATTTTTAACTACATTTTCGATTAGTGCTAAAACTTATCACTGCCAACTTATGATTTTCGTACTAGGTTTATATTGTTACTATGGCAACCCACAAACTAAACCAAGTATTGAAGTTGGTCTAGTTTTTAGTTAGTTTTAATAAGGCTGGTTGCTTTTAATACTGTGGTACAAATATACTTAAATATTTGCATCTAGCCATCCGGCAATGAGAGTTGCGTGTGATACAACAACCATAAGTTGGCGGTGATATATTGAAACTATTGAAACTATTTGCTGATCGATAATATAATCTGTCAAACTCAACACTGAAAATCACCCAATGTGCGCCACTCATCTCGCTTACTTAGTTGTCGCGCTGTACAAATAATATATCTAATCATGATGATGTGAAGTGGCATACTGTGTTAAACGTTTATCTCAAAGTATGTACAATTAAGTAGAAAATAAATATTATTTTTCACAACATTTATTATTTCAAATCAACCCTATCTCTTGCTTGCACTACTAGTATGTACACGTACACTACATGTACTAGCTAAGTAGTGTGTAGATACTGATCGTTCAGTTTGAAGAACATTGAAGTCAGTGAAATTACTAGGCGTTATCAGACTTAACATCTTATGCCTCGGAATAATAATCGTAGCATAGTTCCCTTTTTTTACTAGCTTTTTTTGTTAGCCTTACTTTGCAATTCGGAGTTATCGCTGATATGATACTGCTTCAGGACAGGCGTGGCGCTTACCATAGGGCGAGCGCCTAACTCGTCTTAACATTCAGGCGAAGAAAAAACTAAAAAAAAAAAATTAGGTTATTATGGATTTCCCCAGCGTTCCGCAAACTTAAAGGGACCAACTATGAAACAGTTACAGTCATGTTTATACCCTACTTTTCTCACACAAAACATGTTCAAGCGTCACTTTACAGTATGGTCCTGTATGGCCTTAAATATAGGAAAACCTGATGTAAACTCATCTTTCCCTCTAAGAATGCTGTTATTCATCAAAAGAACAGGAAAATCATTCTATTGTTTATATAATGGGTTTTATGTTTCTCCAATCCGCAATTCCCTTCGTTAACCACAGATCAGTATGAACAAACTAAAATGTTATATGCATAATTTATTATGTTTACGCGAATAATACACATATTAGCTGGTGGTAGAATATCCATATCCGTCCGAATAGCACCCTACACATGGCGTTAAAACCTGCCATAGTCACCCACACCTAGTGTGGAT
Source organism: Amorpha juglandis (assembly GCA_949126905.1). Lineage (NCBI taxonomy): Eukaryota > Metazoa > Arthropoda > Insecta > Lepidoptera > Sphingidae > Amorpha > Amorpha juglandis. The sequence goes on from OX421368.1 coordinate 8,598,772, forward strand.
CGCGTTCCAGGATCAGCCAGTGTAACCGGTTCTCCTGAGGGGTTTGCAACATGACATTATGGTTAGTTGCTGCGGGTATAGAAGTACATCCCTGTGCCTGTATCGGTCACCCGCCTGTCCTGTCACAAGTTCCCCGATTTACTTCTTCCCTCTTCGGAGTGTGAAGAAGCATTTATACAGGCCGGCATATTAAAATAGAACTTAAACAAACAAACAATAACAGTCCGGGTAGACTAGACCACAAAAGCAGCACCCGTTCACGAGTATGTCGCGTATGCCAGCCATCGGCCTCCCCAATCATGTTACAGGGAAGTGACCAACCCGGCACATAACGCCGCCACGACACGCCACAAAGGCATTTGAGCGCACATGTGATACCCAGACCGATTACAATTGAAAATAAGACAGGTACAGTCATTAATTTCCAGCCACTGCCATAAAAGTCACCACACAGTATATGTACAACAAATTATGATTACATTATAAAGTTCCCAATAAAAATGAACATTGCCAATCTATACTAATATAATAAAGCTGTAGAGTTTGATTGTTTGTTTGTTTGTTTGTTTGTTTGTTTGTTTGAACGCGCTAATCTCAGGAACTACTGGTTCGAATTGAAAAATTTGTGTTGGATAGTCCATTTATCGAGGAAGCCTTTAGGCTATATAACATTACGCTGCGACCATTAGAAGCAAAGCATCAGTGAAAAATGTTGCAAAAACGGGGAAAATTATTCATATTTGAAGGCTTCCGTTGCTAAGCTACCCAAATAATATTATTTGAAGGCTTCCGTTGCTAAGCTACCTAAATCTATACTAATATTATAAAGCTGTAGAGTTTGATTGTTGGTTTGTTTGTTTGATCACGTGGGCGGAGCCGCGAGCAAAAGCTAGTGACAATATATAACTATATCTATTAGAATAGCTTATTTCCAAGCCTTTCCCTCGTCAAAATACTTTAAAAAGTTATAATAGGCTTTGAGATATCATTTCTCTATAATATGATTGGGAACTTTATTATGAACACGCATACCAAGCCCCATAGGTAAAAGAACTGCTAGTTTTGTGGTTTTACGATTAGATATATTATTTTTATTTCTAGTATTCAAGCCATAATTATCTTTAATTTTTGTAAATGTCTATATTTCAGTGAACATACATTAAGTAGTTTATATTTCTTTGAATTTTCTCTCAAAGAATACCTGGAACTTAGCAAGTAAATAGATTTTAAAGCTCGCTAAGTATTAATACTAAATCATTTTTTAATCTTCAAGAAAAGATTGCTCTCGGTTTTCTGAGTTATTTAATATACAAATTTTTGCCTTAATACTTTAAAACAGTTCGGCTAAATTTTATCATACCTTAGATCAATATTATCTGCCGAAGCCCTCATGACTCAAGCTAGCTAATATCCATTCGTTGTAACTATAAAGAATAGTAAACACCTGTAAAAAAAATCTTCTGCCTTATACTATGACGTCTAAGCTTGGCGTCCATGGGAGCTTGGTCTATAGGTTATAAGTAATCATAATTGATTTTCATGACATGATTCACTAAATTAATGGATTCATGGCACTAATCTACATGACGAACTGAAAACTATAAACTAAGCAGCTTCCGTGGCGCAGTGGGCAAGTAGCTGGCTGTGAAACGATAGGCCGCAGGTTTGATGATTTGCCACACCGAAAAAAATATTTGTATTATTCACAATTTTTTTTTTCGGATCTGGATGTTGTGAGACCAAAAGTATCTCATAGTTCCTGATATCCATGACACATGACTCGCATCTTACGATGGGGCAAGGACTATGCGTGTGACTGTTGTGTGTATGTATCTATCAATCTATGAACCCACGCATAATTTAAAATGTTCTAGCCTTGAAAAACAACTTTATTATTGGCTCAGGATTATAAAACTGAATAATAATGATGAATAATAATGTTTACCTTATTTCAGATGCCTACAATGTATAGGAACTAAGTATAATAGTAGAACATTTTCCTGTAGAAAAACACTTTGCTACTTGTCTGTACGGGCGAGTCGCGTTATGAGAGCGCCTCTCGAATCGTTAAATACTTATCTGTTTACTTGTAAATCTTTGTTTCGATGTGAACTACATAATAGTAAGTGTGTAAAATATTCTTTATTATATTTGTGATAGTGAATATCTTCTGTGCTTTGTATTTTTAAGAAAAAGGATTAGTTAACTATTTATACAAATATGTATCTATCGTTTGTTAATCACAGAGCTACAGAATCGCTTTGAGTTTTATATGAATAAGGGACTAGAAATTTAAAATAAATAATTAATATTAATATTTCATTTAAACTGCTGGGGAAATCTGGTAATGTTATTTTTTATCATATACATTAAGAAATGTGAACGACAATAAATCAACCGTATAAATACAGCATAATAAGCATAAGCTGATTGGCGTTGAAAAATATAAAACAATCGAACAGAAACAATACAAGTTACCGTGAGATGTATAACAGAAAAATAATAATATTCTTTGTTTATCTACAGGAAACTCAAGATGGACCTCTTCGCGCAAATTGCATTATTATTGGGCGCTGTCAGAATGAGCTCCCCAGCTACAAATGTTTTGATGATTACGACCCCAACGACTAAGACTATTGGTGATCTTTGTAATGTGGTGGTAATTGGTCATCGCGGTGCCAGCGGCTATGTTCCGGAACATACACTTGGCTCGTATGCGCTTGCCATCACAATGGGTGCGGACTACATTGAACCCGACTTAGTAATGACCAAAGATGGACATCTAATCGCACGTCACGACAACGAACTAGGACTCACCACTAACGTAGCTGATCATCCTGAATTTTCATCAAGACATCGCAATCAAAGTGTTGACGGTAAAGTAATCAGTGGATGGTTTACCGAAGACTTCACGTTAGCTGAAATAAAAACAATGCGTGCTAAGGAACGCATTCCTGACATAAGACCAGGGAATGCTCGCATGGATGAAACTTATCAAATTGCAACATTCCAGGAAATTATTGACTTAGTAAAAGGCATGGAAATAAGCCAAAAAAGAACTATTGGAATATATCCAGAAATTAAGCACAGCACACATTTTAAACGGCTTGGTCTTGCCATGGAACAACTAGTTGTGGACACTTTTCATAGAAATAATTATAGAGGATCTAACGCTCCCGTATATATTCAATCATTCGAAGTAAATAATCTAAAGGAATTGAAGAAAATTACCAATTTGCGCTTATTACAGCTCTATGAAAGTGACAAGTCCTTACAACCATTCGATCAGATCGAGTCGGGCTCTGGTCTAACATATGGGGATATGGCATCAACAGATGGGCTTCAAGAAGTAGCAATGTATGCGAGCGCTGTTGGCCCGGACAAGAGCTATATTATACCACGTGATTCAAACGAAAGGCTCGAAAATGCAACAAGTTTCGTAGCAGATGCACACCTAGCTGGACTTAAAGTGCATCCATATACTTTCCGTGCTGAGAATTTGTTCTTACCAGCTGAATTTCGAAGCGCTGATCCGTCTCCATCAGCTAGAGGGGATTTTGAAGGCGAAATTAGAGAGTTTCTTAAGGCAGGGATTGATGGCCTTTTTTCTGATCAACCTGATGTGCCTGTACGAGTTCGTGGACCGTGCGTGTAATAAATTATTTATTTTAAATAGATAGGTAGGTAAGCGATGAAATTAGAAGTTTTTCCAATACGTAACCTACACACCTAAGTACTTAATATTAGATAATTTTATTAATCTGAAGGCAATGTAAATAATTAGTCAATGTAAATGAACTGCAACATAATAATAGGTAAGTAGGTAGGTAGATCCCTACTTGCCTATATTATGTTTAAACTACAGGTGTGATGAAATTATTTAGTACTAGCTTTTCCTCGCAGCTCCGCCCGCGTGATCTGCTTTTCCGGGATAAAAAGTATCCTATGACCCAAGTCAGCTCATACCCTGTCTGTATACCAAATTTCATCAAAATCCGTTCAGTAGTTTCATCGTGATTGACGGACAAACATCCAAACAAACAAACTTTCACATTTATAATATTCGTGTGATAATTTATAAAATAGCATCAGGTACTTATTGTAAACAATACTTAAGTAGGTAGGTATTAATATTTATGCACCGAAAATAATAACATATCTACATAATAATACAATGATAATGTTTGTGTGTACTATGTTTAAACAAATTTGTAGCTATACGATAAATGTCGTAAAATAAAAAAACACCCTAGTATTATTTCCTTTATTTTTGCATTTTAGTCGTCTTAAATGTGCTAAAAAGAAGAAAATTTGTGATAAATCAGTGTCGTTGGCTATGTGCGGCAAGTGCTTCTTATGAAAACACCTGAAATAAACTACTTTAATTGTCTATGTGTGCGTGAGTTTTGTATGTATGCGTATTTGGCACGTTTTTTGTTGTAATGTTTGGTGTAGTGTTTACATACTCTGTGTTGGTCTGTGTCTTATACGCCTGGGTTATGAATATTTAGAGTGACAACCAAATTGTTATGTGGACATAGGTAGCCTTCAACTACTCTCATCGTCACAGTAGCGCCATCTTAATTTCACATATACATAATGGTCAGGGGTCCCTCGGGTAGCTAATCCACTTGATTACTATCAAGCTAATTTTCCGTGAGTAGCTTCGTTTCGATGAGACGCCCAACAATTCCCTATGCGAAAATTCTCTATTGTGGTAGCTAACAGAGGTAGCAAGGATAGAATATTTCGATTTGATGATACTCAAAAATTTATTATTTTATTTGTAGGACAATATGACTGTTAAATTATATAAATATCTATTAATAGCACGAGATCCGGCCGTAGAATCTCTACGTTCATGGCGTAGATGCTCAAGCTCAAATGTCTACATTCATTTTCGAATAGGACATACATTGATCATAGGGTGCCAGTCAAAAAGTGCCCGCATAATTTTTTTTTTTTTTTAAATATAATTACATTTTGGGAAAAAATTTCGTTCATGGTGTAGTTAAATAAAGCATTGTTCCTATTACACAGCTATGTATGTAGAGGATTCAAAAAACCATGGGTGCCGTTGCCTACTCGGCCGCAACTACTTGGCAGCCAGGTGTAAACAGATAATACTTTTTTGTACGGCAACTATGGTTTTTTGAATCCTCTACATACATAGCTGTGTAATAGGAACAATGCTTTATTTAACTACACCATGAACGAATTTTTTTCCCAAAATGTAATTATATTTAAAAAAAAAAAAAAATATGCGGGCACTTTTTGACTGGCACCCTATGATCAATGTATGTCCTATTCGAAAATGAATGTAGACATTTGAGCTTGAGCATCTACGCCATGAACGTAGAGATTCTACGGCCGGATCTTAGGCTATAACTAAGTAAAAACAAAAAAATCAGCTGGTTAGTAATCATACCTATTGGAAGGAGGGCTTCCAATAGGTATCGATAACGAGGTCATAAAAATGATTACTAAGCAGCTGATTTTTTTGGTTTTTACTTAGTTAATATTTATAGAATTTAATTTAGAGCTTGATAGTAATCAAGTGGATCAGCTAGCCGAGGGACCCTGACCATAATGATAATTGGCGTTTTTATTTAATATTGATAATAAACAAATATACCCTTGCCTTTACCTCTACACTCCACATTTCATGGTTGTCAGATTTTATAAATTGGATTTTGTTCTATGTGAGTTTTCAATTGTATCCTCTTTGTATCTTAAATTTGCATTGTGGAATTTCATGTTTAATATCATGCATGCGTATACAAGTCCCTTAGAAACAGATAATATTTAAGAAAGATACATATTCACCAACACCACTTACGAAATATTATGGCCGGCGCTCATTGACGGCATGGCACGGCATGGCACGGCAGGTCATGCTGCGGCATCCCGCGGCGTCCCGTGGCATGCCGTGGCATCCTGCTGAATGCCCAGCCACTCTCTCTCTCTCTCGCGCACCGGGGCAATCCGTGGAATGAAACGGCATGACACGTCTGGCCGGAGCATCCCGCGGCGCGTCGCGGCATGCCACAGCATCCCGCGGCACGTCGCGGCACTGTGGTATTGAAATAAAGTAACGTGAATTCTAAACTCGTGGCAATAAGATTCAAAATAACTTGATTAGTAATAAAATCCTTTGCCATGCCATGCCGTGCCTTGCCGTCTATGAGCGCCGGCCCTTATGGAATTTGATTGATAAAAAAAAGTTTTAAGTTGGCATTAAAAGCATTTTTTTAAAATAATGTTTTTTTAGCATTTTTCTTGCGAAACTATGGCAGTATCTTTAATTTTAAGTTGGCCACATTGTCAGTCAGCTGAAAATGACAGTCGAAGAGAGTGAGACAAAAATACAGTTTCTGTTGACTTCGTCAAATATTTTTAATTATTGTTAAAAATTGTACAATAACATTATTAGAAATGTGAACGGAATCTATGTTCTAAGTAGAATCAGCAATGATAAGACAATCTCTGAAGTTTAGAAAGACAATTACCGCCGCATTTTTATTGTTTCTATGTAAGTAAATTGTTTTCTACATTTTACCGATATTATTTATTTACAAAACCTAACACTACAGAACATCGATTACGATTTATTTTCGAAATTTATACCGTAATTAATGAGGACATTTAAGTGTATCTTAATAATCAAATCAGAAGTTCAACAACAGCTGATAGACTATCTATTTTTTTATTGAACGCCGGTAATTGAAGTGTTGCACCACTATCACTCATTTCTAAAACGGGTTGTCAAGGTCATTTATTGGCGTTACGACTAATATCTACTTAAACGAAGCCTTTCCATACACATGAGTAGCTTTAAAAGTAGCAAAGTACAACAATTCTATATCCAAAGTAATATGCACAGTAGAATGCATAATACCTACTCTGCCGTCCTTTCTTAAAAGGCTGTTAGGCGAATACATCTAATTTCGATAAATAGTCAAAAGTATGAGTTACAATTTTCCTAAAAAATATAATTTATCTTAAATTTATTATAATTTGTCCATTACTTCATAATTTCTGTCTAAAAATATGAGACATGTGTGTGTTTAGACATTATATGCCACATTTTTGACCATTACTCAAGCCTGGGTTTATTGATTTAATAGCCATTTAAAAAATGAACAACAGATCTCTATTTGGTGTGAATTACCATTGCACTATAACATTAATTCCAAAATATAGCTAAAAATAAAACATATATGTGAATAAGTTTTATACAAATTTCATCAATATACTACTGATATAAAAATGATGTACCTGATAATACTTCAAAACCAGCAGTAATGTTATTTATATAATCTTGTTATAGCGGTTCTGATATATTTGATCATTACAAAGAGTAACATAGACAACCTAGCAAGAAGATCCCACCGGAGGTTATCTGATGATTTCCAAGATATAACTTTTAGAAATAAGGAATCACCAAAGACAGTTGAATATTCTAATGTGAATAAAATGGATTTAGAAGTGTCAAATAATGAAGCCGATGAAAGCACAAGACGTGAACTGCAAGAAGCCAAAACTAGAATACAAGAATTGGAGAAAAAAATTGCAATTTTAGAAGGTCGAATGCCACAAAAATACCCAGATGTGAAGTTTCTTGGATACAAAGAAAGGAAGAGAATATTAGTGAGTAATTTAGTATTTATTACATAATTGAGAATGTAATCTTATGCAGGACTGACCCTACCATATTGTCAATAGGGGTGTCACTTCCACCACCAACCAGTTGTAGAAGTGCTGAGTTCAGGTTAGAGGCACTCCTTTCTTTCTATCTTCTATCTTTACACACACCAAAGTGGATATAGGTGGATGCTTTGAAAGATAACAAGTTGACCAGAGGACATTAGTTGAATACAGTTAATGATTTAATTAGCACATCCCCTTCTCCTTGAAATCCATCTCAAAAATGATTGGGCAAAAAACAACTTTGCTGGTGGTAGGATATTTATATGCACCCAGATAGCAATTTTGAATTTAGAATTCTTATGAATTTAAAAAAGATAGCAACCACCATGCAAATGGTGTTAAAACCGCCATAGTGACCCACACTTCGTGTGTGGATAGTTTTTTCAGTAGTTTCATGATCCTGAGGGGCTTGTGACATGACTCAGTGGTTGATAAGGGCAGTGGTAAGGATACACCCTTGTATCGCTGAGTCTGTGTCAGTCATACCCGTGTGCTGTCACAGGCCCTTTGGTTTATTTCTTCCCTCTTCAGAGTGTGAAGAAGCATTTATACTAGGCCAGTATGAATTTGGTGACCATTGATAAACTCATTGTTGTATGCTGTATTTTGGGCTGCACTGAGCTTACCGTCAGGTGTAGTGCAGTCATTTTCTGTGCTCAGATAAATAAAAACATATTTTAAAAAAACACTGAAAGGTCAAAAATTACAATAATTTATATAGAGAGAGTATTTTAGAGACTTACATACCGATATTATTGATGTTTTTACTGTACTTCAGTGTTATTTTTAAAATCCGTTTATTAAACTTCATTTAAACTTATATTTTTTTAATAAACTAGTCGAATTAGATCCTCCTCTTGTTTATGCAGTTGGTCAAAATAAAGATATTGGATATGAAAACACCTACTATTTACTCATATTAATAAATGTTGCATTGCCATACACTGGTCTGGCAATGTTGAATATTAGTTAAAAAGATTACAGTACCATACTCAGAGTACATATGAGACCCTATTACTAAAACTATGCTGTCTGTCGTACCTATAAAAAAGTCTATCTTTATAGGTTACCAGCTGAAAAATTTACAGTATATGTTACTATTATAAAAATTTAAAAATAAAGTGGACAATATGGAACCCATAATGCCTGACTCTGACTCGCTATTGACCTGTTATTCACTAACTTGGATAGTCAGGACAATAAGACCTGTACCATATGCTCCCTCTCTGTCTCATTTTCATTTAAGTCTTCCAGTGAACATGCACAGACAATGTTGTAATGTTTCAGGTAACTGGTGGAGCTGGCTTCGTAGGATCGCACCTTGTGGATGTATTAATGATGCAAGGCCACGAAGTCATTGTTGTTGATAATTTCTTCACTGGTCGTAAAAGAAATGTTGAACATTGGTTTGGCCACCGAAATTTCGAAATGATTCATCATGACATAGTGAATCCACTTTATGTTGAGGTGATTTGAATTTTGTATAACATTGAAATGCTTTTGTCTAAAATATTACTATTTCCAGTCATGAAAATAAATGTTTACACTCAATAACCACGATTATGATACTGCTGTTTGGTGGCAGAAATAGACAATGTGGTGGTACCTACCCAGAGGTCCTCTCGAATACAAAGGACCTGCCACCATCTAGTCGAATTGTGTCCACTGTCTAGAGATGTGTATCACTGCAACATAAAAAATCAAAAGTTTTTTTACATTACAGGCAGATGAAATATATCATTTAGCTAGTCCGGCAAGCCCACCACATTACATGCAAAATCCTGTGAAAACCATCAAAACAAACACATTAGGGACAATCAATATGCTTGGTTTGTATTTTCGCAAAAGCTATTATATTTTTATATTTTTTATATCTTGACTATAAACATGTTTACTGCTCATGTTTTATATATTATTACCTATTCCTATAAAGGAAACCTTCGATTACAGGACTTGCCAGGCGTGTCGGTGCTAAAATATTAATAGCAAGTACATCAGAAGTATATGGTGATCCGATGGTTCACCCGCAACCAGAGTCTTATTGGGGTCATGTGAACCCTATTGGTAAGTAAACATTTAACTACATTTTATTTTAACATCTAGACTTTGCATGGGTTAATAAAATAGTAGTAGTAGTCCGCAAACTTATAGCCCAAAAGAGTCAAATATAACATGGAACAATGGTTGAAATTTGCTCTGAGTTAAATTTAAAACATAATTTTTTAACTTTTCCGCATACCCCATTTGCTCATACATTTGACACATTCATTTCCAATATCTTATCATCATACTTTTAACTATTTAAAACCTATTTTTTATTAGCTTGGATAACGGGACGAGCAGGATGCTCGCCTGATGGTAAGCACCACGCCTGCCGCCCATTAATAAAAGCAACATCATAAATAACTGCATAACGAAGCATTGCCTGGCACTGGACTCGTAACCCCGAGACATAAGATGTTAAGTCTCATAATGCCCAGTACCAGATACCTTAGATATCCGATGGTCGGCGGCTATACGAGCCGCAAGGAAAAAGATGGGGTAATTAATATTCTCAGTGTACTTACTATGGCCTATACTGGCATTGAATCGCGTTATATATATAGATAAAGAGTGGGAGGAGGGTGCATCTTTGCCCAGCAGGGGGATGTAGGATAAAAAAATGAGCCCCTGTTGAAATTTCAGGACCTCGTGCGTGTTACGACGAAGGCAAAAGGGTTGCCGAGACTTTAGCCTATTCGTATGCGAAACAAGAAAAGGTGGACGTCAGAGTGGCCAGGATATTCAACACTTACGGACCAAGGATGCACGTGTCTGATGGAAGAGTGGTGTCTAACTTCATAATGCAAGCGTTACAAAATTTGACCATTACAGTAAGATTGAATTTCTTATTTTTTTTTATTTTTAAGCCGCTCAGTTTGACTTTGAACCTAGCTGCCGATTGCTAAGTGCTATAGAAACCGTATTAATATCGCTCCATTCGTTTATACGCTTCGGTGCTATAGACAGATTCACATACGAACACAAACATCTACAGGCAGACAAAAGGGTCAAAATTATAACAACCTTTTTTGTCGGGGGTATAAAATCTGTAGATATGTTGTTTGGTGATCAATTCTATTCAGCCTGTTTAGAAACTTCAACTCACCTGCAATTTAGCAGTTGATCAACTAAAATAAAAGCGTGTGTAACCGCTATATATTTTATTCTATAATAAAATATAAAAGCTAGCTTTCTTATGATATACAATACATTTCATCGATGTTAAGGACTTGATGCAGAGTATCCAAAAAATATCTTTGCTCTGTAGGTACTAATACAGTACACAGGGCTAAAAGAGGGTCCTCCAAGAGGGCTCATTTTTGCTGTGTATAAGCGATGGTGACTGCTTACCATCAGACGAGCTGCATGGTCAATTTTGCAATATGCATAACAACTTTTTTTTCAGGTTTACGGGAATGGCAAACAGACTCGATCTTTTTGCTACGTATCCGACCTCGTTGATGGGCTGTTAACTTTAATGTCTTCAAGTTACACGTTGCCAGTTAACCTCGGAAATCCTGTAGAACATACGATAGAAGGTAATACGTTATTAATCGTCCTATTTTTTTTTACTTTCCTTGGTTTACCATTTGTCATAACTTTCGATCATAATACAGCTGGGGACTACTTTTGTAGTGGTAGGTACTATTAAAAAAATACATTATAATTCTTACCACCTGCCCCATTGCGAACGGAATAAGCTTTAGAAATGAAAATACTCATTTTAATAATGTGTTTGATTTGAAAATAAATTGTTACTATCATTTTCTGATCTGAAATTAATCAATAACTGATTTATATTTGTATGCATTATTTTTTACAAGGTCGCTCGTATGCGAGAGGCCCTCAGGGTTGGTACCACCGCTTTGTCTATTTCTGCCGCCAAGGAACAGTGTAAGCGCTGTTGTGGAACAGTGTTAGCGCTGTTGTGGGCATTATGAGACTTAACATCTTATGTCTCGGGGCGACAGCGCAGTTCAGTATCATGCAGTGCTTTGTAATCCAAAGTTCTATGCGGTGTTGCTTCTGTTTACGGAGAGGCGTGGCGCTTACCATCAGGCGAGCGCCTTGCTCGTCTCGTCATTAAACCAAATAAAAAAATAATTGTATCAATAAAATACTTTTTAGTTTCGGCTATAAACACAATATTTAAACATTGTTACAGTATGCCCTTTACCCCTACGACACGATAATATATCACTATCAATATTCACGATTTGCAGAATTTGCTATGATTATCAAGAATCTAGTCCCCGGATGTCGCAGCACGGTGTCGACAGGTGCTGCCGTGGAAGACGACCCACAGCGGCGGCGACCCGACATCGCCGTAGCCGAAGCAAATCTCCATTGGAAACCTAAAGTATGTCAAATTCTACTTCCTACTTATATTAAAAATGTTAGTTTGAATGTTTGTTAATCAATCAATTAGTGGTAGAGCCACGCTGTAGACAGTTTTTTCTACAGCATGAATGGGCTAGCTCGACCGGGTCGTTACCACTGTCTCACAGAAAACCGACGTAAAGTAGCGTCTTGCTACTGCGTTTCGTATGGTGAGTGAGATATCCGGAAGATGGATACATGACTTAGATTAGAACATGGCTACGTTATTATCACGGAAGGATATTTCCGCGTGCAGAGGAAAAGCTAATTGTAAATAATAAAATAAAAATAATAATGTCGCATTGGTCCATGGCAACGTACTTAGACTGAAATATCAGCGAGATCCGGGGTTCAAATCCCCACTGCGGCAATCTATAATAAATTGATATCTGAGTTTTTTTTCAAAAAAGTCACGCGTGTGATGCCCGACATTGAAATTTACCATAGCATTGGCCAAAAAAAGCACGCCGAATTGAGAACCTCCTCCTTTTTTAAGTTTGTTTAAAAATAAGTACTATTTACTCGGCAAGGGGCGAGTATAATGCACACATTCACTCCTCACTATATTATTACTAAGTAAGCAACTCATGTGCAATTTCTCGATTTGAAACTCAAATATGTGTAATTGCCGGAATTGGGTTGTGAATTCATGACCTCATAGTTACAGCTAAGTTTGCTGCCTGATAGGGGTTATGTCTTAGTCCACCACGCTGGCCTCATGCAGGTTGGCAGACTTCACATACCTTCGAAAAATCTTATCGAGTTCTCAGGTACACAGGTTTCCTCACGATATTTCCTTCACCGTTAAAGCAAGCGATAATTAACAATTAATATACACGTAACTTAGAAAAGTCAGAGGTGTATTCTCTTGGGGCTGGTTTCAAACCTACAACTTTCGTCTCGACAGTCCGTACCACTCCCTGCTGAGCTATCGCTGCTTAGCTGATTAGGTTATATTATAAAAAATAAGTTACCTTATACAGATAAGTAATTAACTAAAATTCTCCTTTCTATTTTTAGATTAGCTTACAAGTAGGACTGCAGAGGACCATAGACTACTTCCGGGAAGAGTTGTCAAGAACGACATTTTACAATAACCAGACATATATGGACACTAAAATGAACCGACACTAGTTTGTGATACTGACATTATGGCTTGCTTTGTGTGAATGAAATGTTATGTACACAACATAACATATTTTACAAATATGTACATTTCTTGATATGTTTTTGAAAATTTGTTGCAATCATACATTTTGTTGTTTTGTGTTTAAAGTTTAAAATAAATTCATATTCCTTGCACTGTTTAATATTATTTTTATTATTGTGTAAAATCAAAATAAATTACTAGTGACTAGAGACTATAACAGTAATCATACATATTACAATAAGACTAATACAAAGCCTGTATTACATATGCACACTGCTGCATGGGCATCCTCTACAAATAAGAGGTTATGCCTTAATCTACCAGGATGGCCTAATGCAGGTTGGCAGACTCATACCCTCCAAACTCTAATGGTGAACTTCTCTGATATATTGTATTTCTTCGCCATTAAAGCAAGCGATAATAACTTAACAATAAATATACACTAACAAATAAAAGTCAAAGGTTAGACTATCAAGGAGAGTTGAACATTCATGCTTTCGTCTTGGCAGCCGTATCACTCCTCTGAGCTATCGTTGCTCACCCAATCACACATATTATACGATCGAAAATAGCAACATCCATAACATTTTACTAGGCAACTTATGTTACTTATCCACATGAAAAGTATGACTCAATAATATCTTCTTCCACCATACCCCACTCGCAGTGGGGTCGGTGTAACATTCTTTTTAACACATGTTACAGAAAGATTTGGCTTGTTGTTTTTACAACCAGCCACCTGCTTGACGTCAATCCCCGTGGACAGAAAACACACCCAGACCCGAAACAAATATCTGTGGACCACATCAACAATTATTTTGTCTCGGTCCGGGAATCGACCACGCGGCCTCTTGCTTTACAGCCGGCTAATCGCTTACTGCGCCACGGCGGCTGAAAATATGCGTCCCTTAATCGGCACTTGTCCTCAAATATATACACACATACATGAATGCACACGATCATGCGCACACACCCATGTCCACCTTTACTATACATAAAGTATTGAAGTACCTTCTATGCAATATGCTTAGCCTAATAAGGTAACTTAGCCATTTACTACATCTACCTCAAGACACGAGTAAGTCACATAAAAATGAACACAACAAAAATATTATGTGGCAAATTAAAAAAACGTTCTCACTTTTTGCGTCGGCTAGAGAAGCAGAGACTATTAATTTTTGAGTTCTATTTACAACATGAACTAGGCAGAACATCCCATTTGTAATAATATGATTGTCTTTCAATAGTTTCAGTCTTACAAAGTTTTTCACCATTTGAATTGACTAAAGTTTTATATAACAAAAACATGTCACTTGGTGTTTGTTTATGGCGCACCAGCATGTGCTGGGAGCAGCCTCGTGACTTCCATTCTGTATCAAACCTGACGTCGTGAACTCGGTTGATCCCATCTAAGGCTGCTGTCCAAACGCCCATAGATACATCTTCTGAATTGTAACATCTGAAAATGGACAAGTGTATGTAAAATAAATACACCCATAAATAAATAAATACACCCAACAGTCACATAGTCCTGAACCCACAGTAAGATTCGAGTCTTGTGTCATGGGTATCAGGAACTACGAGAGACTTTCGGTCTCACAACACCCAGACCCCGAGACAAATATCTGTAGATCACACATATGTTTGTCTCGATGCACAGATCGATCACAACAACATTTACATAATGTTTCCTATGAAGCTTTCATAATATAATAATAGTTTATTCAGGTGTAATCTCCTTTTATCCTGAATAACAAATCTATTATTCTGCACATAAATAAAACAGTAGTCTTAGCAGTCTGCCTATTAAAAACACATAATTTAAAAACTTGCCCAGTACTGGTGCTGCCACACCGGTGTTAGAAAATGTTATATAACATTTTATAACAGCGGTGTGACAGCATTATTTAGTAAAAATTTCTTAACAATTTGTAACATTTTGTAACATTTTTTAACCGCGGGCGGCGGTACTTTTGAGAGCGGCGCCGTCAAAGAAACCGTCAAAGAAGGGCCGATGTCATGGTTACAAATGTTATAAAATGTTAAAAAAGGTTAAAAAATGTTAGAAAATGTTTGCAAACATTTTTCGTCGGTGTGGGAGCACTTAAAACATCTAACAATTCTTAACAAAATGTAACAATTTTAATGTTAGAAAATGTTTGTTAACATTTTATAACATCGGTGTGGCAGCACCATACAATTTAAAAAAAACAATATAACATCAAAATAAAAATTACAATGATTTTTTGTTTGATGAAACACTCAAAACCTGTCAGTATAGGTGTGCTAGTTAGAATCTTCTTTCGATCATTATATTTACCTCAAATATTCGGCATTGTTCCCGATGTATTGTACAATACTGCTTGATATCACATATCCACCTCCAAGTGCATAAGGTAAGTAATTGTCACACAAGAACCAGTCCTTTTCTTGCCATTTACCCTTTAAATATACACGGGCTTTACCATTATAGTATCCCCAATAGAGGCCTCGGTATGTTGGCAGTTCTTTCTGGAAGTATACATTAAGATTACAGTAATCAAATAGAAATAACTTTATTGAAACATGAATCTAGCTGGTGTTGCAGAAAGATAGTATCAATAACAATTTTACAGTCCACAAACACACAAGAAGAATTATTTAAAGGTTAATGGCAGTCAAAACAATATTTGAACTATTTTTTATCAATATTTTAGCATTGAGATCTTAAATCCTTAATGCAACTTGATTATCATATAAATAAGTGACCTTTAAATGTGTATACAATAAAGAATGTACTAAGTACATCAATAACATATGCACAATGTACATAATAAGTATAACACTCTGTATGGATTAAAGCACTTAGACCACTCACTGATAAGCCATCAAAATCTCACAAACGACACACATTCATATCATTCTATATCCTATGGGGATAGAGACTATTGAATGCCACAAACTATGATCCTGAGGCTACATTTACACATTGGCTATAGCTGAGTGCATCTAATTAATACATAACTAGGTAATTACCTTGTAAGTAACATAATGATTTATTTCAGGTGCACTCATCTCAGGTGCAAACATCTCCAAGTCTCTTACAATTAGATCTACTCTTACAAACGAATCATCATCACACTTTATGACATATTTCAAACCTTTTACATTTCTACTAAACCATTTCATAGCAAGCAACATCTTTCTGGCTAAGTTCTCATAACCATCCTCCAGGTTTTCAAGTAACAATAAGTCAGTATATTTTCTGTCTTCATCTATTAACCTTTTCATTTGAGTTTCACTTAATCCTTGAGTTCCAACACAGAAATAAAATTGTATGTATTCCTGCTGAGTTTGATGAACCGCCTGTGTATGGTTCCATTTGTAAAGTTTCTTTCCATTTTCAACAAAAATATTTGTGGCAAATTTACCCCATGTAGCCCGTATAGCATCTCTTTTAACTTCATTATCAGGGCTACTGATTATTAACACTGCATACTCCACATTGATTGTAGAAGTGAGTGGAGAGGCTACATCAGTTTTCGAGAGAGCATCAGCGCAATCAAGGCGAATAAAACTTAGTGTAATACCACAGCCGATATAAAGGAAAAACACACTAACTAAAATCATAGTTCTGTACTTTTTTAGGAAACTTAAAAACATTTTTCATTTATAGCACGTCTACGATGAATATTGATAGTATTTATTTATTCATCGAGATTGCCTATTAGCAGATATTTTAATCATTCATATTTCATTAACACATTATCACAAATTAATTTATGTACAGTGGGATAAATTATTTCTTGCAATTATTAAATCGTCGTAAAACAATTAACAAGAATTTTAAATTTTTTACGTCTTTGAGCAATTTTTTTATACTTATTTCGTCATAAATTGGGAAGGCAAAGAAATCTAACCCATACAGGCCAATACACCTCGTCATATGATAGGTATTTAAAAAACGATGAAACACGGATGTCGTCGATTTCAAGGTCTTGTTGGAGTTTTTTTCCTTTCAGTACGATACGTTTTAAACGATTTTTATAAGTGAATCGAAAGCACAAGGTCGATTAATACTCTTTGTCATAAGTCACCTAAATTCTCTTAGTTCAATACTTTCGTACACTATTAACATTTCACTATTCACATCAGTGACAGTATTTGTTGCACAAATCTACACCGCTTTTATACAACAAACACAACTTTGAACCGGTTTAGGAATTAACTGAATTATGGGATCAACCGCACTGTCAGACTTCCCGCCAAAACTCGAACTGTGCACATTTTTTACTTTTATTTTATTGGGTAGACCAAAGAATCTAGCCTATACAGCCCAGTCATTTGTGATATTACAAATTATATTCTACATGAAACTTTATACAGTCAACCTGGGTAATTTTGGCTCACTTTAGAGGTAATTTATAGTAGTACAGTCAACCTGGGTAATTTTGGCTCACTTTAGAGGTAATTTATAGTAGCACGGATTTACTTTTATTGTTATTTGTCATAAATGAGTGTTTCTAATGGGATATTGGCCTTTATAATCTAAATTTCTGTGTTATTTATCAAAAAGATAAATAAAAGACCCTTAATTTACCAAAAATTTGGTGAGCCAAAGTTACACTGACATTTGGGTAACATTAATAAGTATGAGGAGTTGATGAAGAAAATCTCTAATTTATGTACTTTTTTTTACTCCTCGGTAAGATTAGCTTGTCATATTGATAAAAATTAAACGTTCAAATACAAGTTAGTGAGTCAATGTTACATTGAAACCTGACTGACTGTACCATTTTTGATATTAGCTTCGAAACATTTTCATATTATCTTTCTTAATTTGGCAGCAAAAAGAACAAAATTTTATGTAAAATTTATCTATAAAAAGAAATCAGAAATAAGATCCTTTGATGATTACGTACCTACTTTTGTCCAGATGACTACGGGACCCGCATGACTAGGAAAAGTAGTGCTTACTGCTTATTCGTAAAAACGGACATAGCCGAGGCTCATCATCGTCCTACATGTGTAGTCTTAAGAACAATATTATGAGATGTATTCGATGCTATAATATGTAATGGATGTCTTTATTATAGCACTATTATTTAACTAAGACGCATTGGTTGCAAGGTTGTTGAGAAGAATTTCAAGAACGTTTGGACATAATGCAGGGAATTTCAAACTTGGTTCTGACAACACTGCACGTAACGTCACTTTGCTTCATGCGTGCTATTTGTCGTCTTAATTCGTATCGTATTCAATTCAATTCAGAGTAGAGATAAGAAAGAAACATCGTGTTGTTTCAATTAGTTCGTACGCGTACATGACGGTAGTAAAAAAATAGTGTCGACTGTAGAATGTGATTAAATGTTTATTGGTTTCTCGTATAAGCATGTGGTGTTTTTACGTGTATTAACAAATTATTTATATTTTTTTTTACAGTATAATTTGTAACGATAATCCAATCCAATAGTTTCTAAAAAAATTAAAATCATAGCGGGTATATAAAAAATATAATTCAAATTAAATGTGAATAAAAATTAAAATAGGACGGAAACGGGGGATGCTATTGTTAATCATAAAAGGCTACAATACAGTATTGCTCCCGGAACGACTGTTTCATTCATTACCTAACGTAAGTACCTATTTTACATAACATAATCTCACGACTATATTTCAAAGGGATCGGCAGAGTAGTGATACAACTAGTGCAGCCACAGTTACTTACACACTAATATTTTTATGTATGAATATTTTGATATCATCTAAACACATGTTATGTTTACTGAAACCAAAAGATTATGTGTGAGAAAAAGTTGCAAGATAAAATATTGTTTTATTATATCTACCACCTGCCCTTATCCCCCTCGCAAAGGGGTAGGCGAGACATGCTTAATGCCACATGTTATAGAAAGATATGGCTTGCAGTTTTAAAATAAACACTTTTTAGCTAAAAAACATTTATTTTTTATTCATTCATAATTTTATTTTCTTTACTCATGTTGTTATTTAATAACATTAAATTAATAGTTTGGAGAAGAAACTGAAAAAAATACCACATGATTTGTTAAAAGAAACCATATATACAGATAATTCTGAAATATATGACCACTTTATGTCAATCAATTTTTGGTAAATTAAAGAAAATTAATTTCATTGGCTAGTGCTGATGTTTCACCTTATTGTAAATCTAAGGTATCATTCTATAAGGATGTAAGAGCAACATAGCATTCTGGATAAGCAATGAGTCATACAATATGTTACTGGAACATTGGATCAAACTGAAACTTTCGAAAATACTTCTTTATATTTTGTCTCTTATAATTATGAAATAAAATTTAGTCTAATATTTGCTCTTTTTGTTCATGAAATACTAGAGAAAAAGAGATAGAATTACCCAAAAACACTTTCATAAAACAGAACCCTATATCTTAAATTAAAAGAAAATACATTTCTTTATTTTAAAAATGTCCAAAAAAAGAGTTACAAGTTTGATCTTTTAAACTCGCTTTTATTAGCTTCAGACATATGTTCGTATGTAACAAATTCTTTGAACATGATTTTGACCTTCTTCAAAACGTCAGGTTAAATCCAAAATTTGGCATACTTTATCAATATTTTAAAGAAAAAAATAAATAATAATTTAAAAAAACTAATAAACACGCTTTTATAGAAAAACCACCTAAAAAGAAGAAAACAAATTTTAATAAATTTGATGAAAAAAAAAAAAATTTATTTTAAAAAAAAGCCTAGGGTGCATGGTGTCAATAATTATAAATTTATTGACAGATATAAGTAGATGGATTATCGTTTAGATAATAACTTAAAAAGCACCCCACCCTATTTTTTAGTTAGATTTTCAATAAAAGCGTATGTTTTAGTTTTAATAATAATTTAAATACACTTATTATAAAGAAGTACCTATCTATATTGTGACAAGTAGGTTTTATAATACTTACATGCTAATCTAGTCATGACTAAGTTGACCCCTAACACAAATTTGTTACAGCAATTGAATATGTACCTATTTTTCATTCAGTAACTGACCAAACTGTATCAGAAAACTGTGTCAGGCATTTATTGCATATTTGTAGTAATACATTCCTAAAAAAACATTACCAAAGCCTATAAGCCTATATTTAAGTTGTAGTACATTGCATTGTTTAGTATCATATATATTTTTTCAGGTACTTAAATCATGGAATCATTAAAAAAGAAAGGGCGGCCCCCACATCCAAGGGCAAGGGCAAATCCTCTATCAGCTTTAACATTCACGTAAGTAACAATAAATAATTCAAGGGCACTGTGTTTCTTATTGTAGATTTTTTAAATCATTTTATAATTTAAGAAAAATATGTAGGTATTAGTTTCAAGTCTATTATTTCAAACATACTGTAATATTGTCATTAATTCAAAATCAAAATCAAAATCTTTATTTATCATGTAGGATAAGTAAGCGCTTATGACAGGTCAAGTACAGAACATTTATCATTAAAAAGGCTAACTTAAAAATTAAGCGAACTTTGGAATAACCGCCGCGCTATAGGCTGACAGGAAAAGGCACACCAACATGGGATGGGAAGAGGGAGAGGATCCTTAAATGTAGGGATTCACGGACTAGGAGGATATGGAAATTGGGTCAAGGGCAGGAAGGAGTAGGGTAAGGGTTTTAATGGTAAGGAGATGTATTGTGGACCTTACTGGCAGGAAAATCTCTAGCCTAGCCTAATTAGTAACTTTGTGTATTGGTTTCTAAGGAAAACGCACATATAGAAACAACAACTATATTATCCTTCAGTGTGTGAACTGTGTGATTTTGTTGTGATAAATGTCAGTTTGCATTAAGAAAATGATTTCAATGTGGATGGAGTCGTCTTCAAAAGCTGGTCAGATTACTTATTCTTATCTCATTTGAGTCTTATATTATTACATAAATATCCGAAGTTGTGATCGTTTTTTTTATTAGTTATTGTTATACAGTTCTCTTTATTTGTAAAGTTATGTTTAATGTCAACCCCTGGTCAGAGACGACTCTCGGGACAATAATTGTTGAATCCACTTCCCATATGTTAGGGACCTCGTGTGCCAGATCTAGATATTTTATCTTTTTCGGCTTTAACAAGGTTCAGGAATCGCGACATCAACAAGCATTGCTCGGCGCGCCTATTGATCTATTGCCACAATATCAGGCCTATGGGCACCAATTGCCTGTCTATAATGGTTGCATAATCGTCGTTGCATAACTTCTTTCGAGAACTTGTTGGGTGACATATTGGTAATATGGCACCTCGGAAGTCACAAGGCAATATCGCAGAGCAAGTTGCTGGTGAATGATCTTCGCTACTAGGTTATGTCTATGCAAGTACTTGCCATTAGCAAGATACGAACTATCGGAAATCACATGCCTCTCGATTAACTATTCGGTACGGTGGCATGCCCGGTAGATGTCGACCGTACCGTCCTTCATGCAAAGACAGAACCCTCGGTATCCCCAAAGAATTCATCAAAGCGTAACCAAGCCACAGAAGCGGTCTGGTCTATGTTGGGTTGGGCCCAAGAAGAGCTCGATAAAAGCGACCGTGGAGCTCTTTGCTCTCTCTGCGCTCCCTAGTGCTTAGTACCGTAGGTTTCCACCAGCTCCCGTTCGCCAAGGAGAGCGGAGTAAATCCTTTATCCACCATGACTATACCAAACCACTATGCATACCAAATTCGCTGAAAAGGAAATAATCCCTGAGGTTGCAGGCCTCGCGGTTCTTAAGTAAGCCTCGACCTCCACATCTCGGCGAGATATACAATCTCATAACCGACGATTGTGGACGATTCATATGTTTTCCAATTAGTAGAGTTCGGACCTTTCGATCCAGGGCGTTCAGCTCGGTCCGGGTCCATTTGAATATGTCAAAAGTGTACATGAGCACAGGAACCCAACCGTTGAAGACACGGATCTTGTTTCCACCTGACAAAAACTGTTGAGTACTTTTGTCGGGCGATTGAAGAAACAGTTCCTTCACATAACGGAACTAGTACTAGAGGCTAATTCCAAGATTTTTTTGTTATCCAGAGGTATTTCACAAGGTTATTTTAATATATTCAACCTCTTTCTTAGATGGACCCTACCTATATTTTGGAGTGGATTGAAGAAAGAAATGGAAGAACATGATTTGTATGAACCGTTGGCCGAACATTCATCAGGTGAGTGTAACATTCAGATGTTTAAAAAAAAAATAAGTTTAGCCGTGAAAAGACCTTTATGGTTTTAAAAAATAATCATTAATAAAAACTCTAAGATACTAAACGAGACAATTTTATTGTTACCAGGATTTTATTTTTAATGAGGTATTAATGAGCACTAAACAATGAGGGCCTCATAGCTCACTAGTAACTATTAAACATTGTTTATGAGTTGTACAGTATTTTGTTGCTTATTCTGATGTTTTTCTAACAATTAACTATAAACAACATCATAACTGTATAGTCATAAAACTTAATGTCCTTAAAGAGATTTGTATTTACTACCTATTGCTACAAGGGTACCTTTGAACTGAGTAGGTGGTCCTGCGGTAGTGGCGCGGTGCGGGAGGGGCATGTCCACGCGTGTAGCGCGACAGAGTTGTTACGCCACTCCGTCCCCATCGGTCCACTTCTGCAGAAACCTACCCAGTTACGCAAAAATATATCCAAAATGGGCAGCTGAAAATCAGCGCTAGCAGCATGGCAGTATGTTAAACTGGCCCCCATTTGGTTCAAATTAATTCTCTTATGTATTTTTATTGTCTTTTTTCAATGCGTGTTGCATTACAGTCATTCCGGGTAACTTTGGACCAGATATCAGACAGTTGTCTAAATTTTATGATTAATTTGTATGAATCATTATGCAATACATTGTAATTTTCGTGATCTTTTGTTCCTGTAAATACCACTTACATCGAAAAATACATGCATTATGTGTAAATCCTGAGAAAAAGGCAGAAATAGTGATGGTCCAAAGTTAACCGGACTTTGGGGTAACATTGGACCATTCTTTATTTTCCTCTTAAAAATCCATTTTATTGCGTTTTTCTTCATATTGGGTAACATTAAGCCATAGTAAATGAAATTATAATTTAGAATAAAATAAATATATCAATGTTTTATGTAGAAAAATATATATTTTTATGGCTTTATAACAATATCAGTTTTATCACTTACAAACTTAACATAGGAACAGACATATTGAGATCAATTAGGTACAAATCACTACAAATATTCGGTAACAGGAATTAATTATCATACAAAAATATTAAAAATAATAAAATAAGCAATTACTCCCCCCACTCTAGGCATAGAAAGTCATCTTGTATATATAACGTTTCCGTGTCGAGTGATATTTTCATCCGCTATCGGCTTTTTCAACATCGTCGAATCGGTAATTTAAGTCACACATAAATTTGTTAGCCACGTCCAGCCTCCTTCATACCTTTTATTCAGAGTTATTCAGAGTACTCACCCACACTGAATATGGTGATTGGAAGATTTTCGTGATGCGCCCTGGAAAAAGACTTCCTTCTTCTTGAAAAAGCAATGAGAAAAATATATGTAGATGGTATTATAACATTATTATCGAGTATTAGTTCATTGTACAAAGATAACCATATTTATTTATGCACTTTTATACATAATGTAGGATTAATATAGAATTGGACCGGTCCAATGTTACCCCAAATTTATAACTATTTTGGATGCAACAATTATTTGAGTAATTACGAAATAACTAAGTGTGAAACAGTTAAAACAAATCATTCAAATAAAAAAAACAAACACTTTAGAACATAAAAATACTATCACTTACCGGTTTTTATCGTAAAACACAAAATTATTGCAAATTGAATACTGCACTTTTTCATCAGTCAGCTGCAAGGCGGGAAAGAATCAGTTGTTTCTTTTGACACTTGACATCATGTAACTGTCAATATTCTTATTTTTAGTCTTTGGACCAATAAGTTCACGTTGGCATACACAGATTTACCAAAATTATGTTCGGTATTTAAATAAAAAAATTAGAATTGTTTCAGCAGGGTGTGGTCCAATGTTACACAAGTGGTCTAAAGTTACCCGGAATGACTGTAATTAAATCAATTTTCTTTCTTATGCACGACCCTTATAGTAATAAATTGTATTTGGATCACAAAATAATTTATGCCCACTCCACACATTGGGGGAGTCCGAAAGGTGCGGAATACCAATGTGAACAATGAAAACAAACGAACACTGATGCATTCCGAACGATACGGGAGAACATTTTGTTATGAAGTTGTTCACGTGTTCAGAATTGTTTAATGAAGCGAATGTTACTTAGTAGTCGTAACACTTTATTTGACTGCTCCTAATAGGACCATTGGGTGATAAATTCGCGCGTCTCTGGGAAGAGGAAGTGGTGCGCGCCGGCAGCAAACGAAAACCGAGCCTCCTTCGCGTCATATTGCGAGCTTACGCCGCCCGCTGCATGCTCTACGGATTCGTACTATTCGTCATGGAGTGTGGAATTAGGTATTTTTTTTTATAACTATATCCTTTTTGCTTTCCAAGTGTTTTTTTTTTTATTATTAATTTTGTTTACAGAAGTTTTGCCCTCACTTATTGTCATTTTTTCGCGGAAATAACGTTTCTAATTATTATGGTTTCTATTGGATTTACTGGCGTAGCGCCTTACATATAAACGTTACTTAAGCATTGATTAGTAACACTTTTGTGCTCTATCATCGCGATTTATAAAGTGGGTAGAAAGCCAAGACACTCTTTAACTAAGCAGTGCTTTAAAAAGGTTATAAGTAAGGCCGATAATGATTAAGACTTTTAGTAGGGAACGGTGCTTCTATGTCATACGAATATGCATAATCATAAGCACGTGCCTGACACTGATTGTCATAATGGTGCTGCCACACCGATGTTATAAAATGTTTACAAAAACATATTCTAACATTTTTTAACATTTTATAACATTTGAAAACATGACATCGGCCCTTCTTTGACGGCGCCGCTCTCAAAAGTACCGCCACCCGCGGTTAAAAAATGTTACAAAATGTTACAAATTGTTAAGAAATGTTTACTAAATGATGCTGCCACACCGCTGTTATAAAATGTTATATAACATTTTCTAACACCGGTGTGGTAGCACCATAAGATTAACAAAAAAGGTCTGGACACACTCTCGTATGGAATAGATTTTATTAATTTGATTATGTTGATCTTTGATTATGTAAAAGTACCAATTACAACAGATGCCGTTATGCGTGCGGGTGAAAAGATTAATTCTTCTTTCTGAGCTCCTTATCGGCTTAAAGGCGAACACTTGCATCTATTCTAGAACGAGCTGTTCTACAAAGGAAAGGAATTATCGCGTATTCCCTTTTTTAATCTATGGGTGTTGACTAGGGCTGCCAACATTTCTTCAATAAATATAGTACGGCAATTTCGGATCAATTTGGCTTATATCAGCAGGTCATTTTGGTATTCTATATCTTGATGCTGCCACATACTCAAATCAGCAAACGAGCAAATGGGTCACAAGATATTAAGTGATATCCATCGCTATGAATATCATCTATAGAACATTGCTTTTCTAACACAGTTCATGGATAATATACTAGACTTCGTATGTCTACTCCATTCTGAGGCGATGAAGCGTAGCCATTCAGCGCAATCCGCTAACACGGAGTATAAATTCTATGCGCATCGTGATGATGTCAGTCTACATAGTCAAAATTGGCACGCTTGGTTTTTAATTTCTATACGATCGAACTGTATGCCGATGTTCTATATTAACATTGGTCTATGGTTTCTACTCTATGCAATATAATGCCTGTTTACATTGTTCGTTAAAATAGAACAAGTGAGAATGCGCCTTTAACAAATGCCAATAAATCACATTGTATTGCATTGAAATATTATTTTTGTTATGATTAATAATCACGTTATTTATAATTATTATTGTCAACAAGTACAAGTTTAATTTTGTACTCGTATGGTGTAAATATTTTATTTCGCTGTGTATTGCCACAGTGCACGTAATAAAATATGTCATTTTATTAGCTACTGTAGGTACATAGGCGTTTTTATGCTTTGGACGATGCGAATTATAGATATGCTCTAGTACGTACTGTTAATATCGATACAATTAGTTCAATACAGTAATACCCCGACTTACGCTACCCCGTTTTACGCGGTTATTCTTTCTGATGGCCGCGCGCGTCAGCTCTCCTATTTCGCCATGTTAGTGATCCGTTTACGACAGGTTCGAACGTGTTCCGCGTTGAATTGTTTTACGTACGTTGTGTTTTATTGATAACCTCAAATTATGTCACTCAAAAGTGCATGCAAAGTTGTACCCCGACTTACGCGAATTCGACTTACACTGTTATAGTTCGGTCCCACCTATTGCGTAAGTCCAGGGTATTACTGTATAAACTATTATTTGCGGGTGCAATGAATGACGATATAATAATATTTCTGTATCTATGTATTCTGTTATTGGTAGGTGGGTATAATAATAAAGTTTGGTCGATTTTGCCAACGTCGCTATGGAGATTTCATTTGATGTAATCATGGAAAACTTTTTACCCTCGCGTTAAATTAAGGTCGGCGAATGATTTGCATTTGTATTGGGGCGTAAGTACTCATAAACAATCTGGGAGAGCAGCGTGGCGCAGTGGTTAGATTATTTGCATCAATTTTAGAAAAGAATTTATGGAGGATTTAATAAAAACTAAACAGAAATAAACGTGATCCATATTATCCATTACAATATGTAATATTATTATTTTAATGATCACGACTTCGTTATTGTATTCTCAATGAGAAAATTCTCACGTCAAAACATATTCAACGAGAATATCTACTATTATAACAATAACATGGTGGTTGGTCCCTCGTATGGCCGTCTGGCCACCGCTTTGTCTAATTTCGCCGCCAAGCAACGGTGTGTAAGCACTGTTGTTTCTGTTTGAAGGACATTGAAGCCAGTGAAATGACTGGGCATTATAAGACTTAACATCTGATGACTCAGGGTGACGAACGCAGCATGCCATGCCATGCATGCGTTGTAATACAAAGTTCTGTGTGGTGTTGCGTCTGTTTATAGGCAAGCGTTGCGCTTACCATCAGGCGAGCGTCTTGCTCGTCTCGTCATTCTGTCAAATTAAAAAATATCATAATTAAGCGACACGCTAACGAATCGTCACTCTATATGATTTGAAACTGGTAACTGCTTTACCTCGTGTGGTGTGGTCGTTCAAATGATGCCTCTCACACGAATATGTAGTTTTTTCTGTTCTTTGATAACAGAAAAACTTACCTATTTACTTTTTAATAGAATTATAAAATTCTTTTGAGTACTACATTATTGATTACAATAATAAAGAATATAAGCCAATACCCTATTGCTACGTATATGACGATTTTTTGTCTACCTTTGACAAGGGGCTTAAAGTAACATTACCGTGCTTAAAGGATTGTATCAACAAGTAAGTTATTAATAATTACTATATATTATTATATAACCTTGATCTGCTGCTGTAATAGGTTTTACCTACAAGCTAATTTGTTATTTTTATGCATTTGAAAGTTGTTTATATTTGTTTGTTATCATATAAATCGGCAACCAATCTGCAGATCAGTTCTATATATGGCACGCGTTATTTGTGCGACGGATTAATAAATTAATAGAATTATCGCAATCGACTTTACAAGCTTAATAAGTTTAAACGAATCTGATAGGTAAGTACTTAATGTTTGGGGAAGTAAATCACTCAAGTAAATCATAATAATAATACTAGCCCTGTATTATATACGTCCCACTGCTGGGCACGGGCCTCCTCTACCGAATGAGAGGAGTTAGACCTTAGTCCACCACGCTGGCCTAATGCGGGTTGGCAGACTTCACATATCTTCGAAAAAGCTTATTGAGTTCTTAAGTATGCAGGTTTCCTCACAATGTTTCATTCACAGTTAAAGCAAGTGTTTGTTAACAGTGAATATACACGTAACTTAAGAAAAGACGGAGGTGTATGCTCTTGGGGCTGGTTTCGAACTTGCGACTTTCGTTTCGACAGTCCGTACCACTCCCCGCTGAGCTATCGCTGCTTCTTGCTTCAAGCAAATCATATTAAATCTATATACAAGCCTATACACAGACTATAATACAGTTTGTAATGTAATTTATACTGGCCGAAAAAGGATCGGTCGATCGGTTATCGACCCATGTTATAAACGGGGGGTAGTGGAAGCGCTACCTTAACTGATAATGTTCAAACTTATGTGATATCTATACATCTTTCGCGATCATTCTTTTAACGAGACTAGCTAAGTGCTCGCCTGATGGTATCTCGACACGCCTACCCATAAACAGAAGCAACACCACACAGAACTTTGAATTACAAAGCACTGCATATTATTACTAAACTGCGCTCGTCACCCTGAGACATAAGATGTTAAGGCTCATAATTTTATTATATTTTGCCCAGTAATTTTACTGGCTTCAGTGTCCTTCAAACCGAAACACAACAGTGCTTACACACTGTTTCTTGGCGGCAGAAATAGACAAAGCGGTGGTACCAACTCAGACGGCCTATCGCATACGAGGGACCTTGTAAATCTACTGAGATGTTGCAATAATTGTGTCTCATTGTAATACAGAACTGTTTTATTATTATATCTAATCATGATGAATAATTAAATAATACTTTTATTCTTTACGATTTTTTAATAATATCACTCCGCAATCACCAGCATTACTATTATAATATGTATTCGTTTACTTTACACCTAATATAATGGAAATATAGTAGGTAGAAAATTTCCTATTGTTTATAGATTGGCTAGAACAATATTTTTATTCGATTCTTACAGCAAACCAACCGTAAAGTATATATATTTAATTACTTGGCTCAACTCCTAAATAGTGGTTTGGCGATTTCATATAAGTAGTAAGTTTTAATATTAAATAGGCTTTTATATGTACTTAAGCTAAGAAACCGCTAAGTCCCCCATCGTGCATTTAGGCGTTAGCTTATGTAGATACTGAAATATCAGTAAATAATTACGAATAATGAATTTGTTTTTAAAATACGTGCCGATAGTGAAAATGCGTCGAATGTACCAATACCTATAATGCAGTTGTCTTATGATAACTAGTAGACAAACCAATGTCGCAAGTTGATTGAATTGCGTGCTATAGGTTATTGACTTATCAATTCAATGTCAGGGGAAATATCTTTGTTACACGCTAGCGCAACTAACAAAATATTTATGTAAACAAACATAATAATAATTACATATTATTATATTGTATGATATTATTTAACGTGTTACACAAAACATGCTTGATGTGCTCTTCTCCTCTAGTCAAGTAAAAGATAAATATTTTATTTTAGAACATAGGCAAGAGTGATTCCGTTTGGCACACCTCCTCTAAAATTATTAGAAACCGACGGACAAAAATTGCCCTCTCCTTAGCGTAGTCCTGGATCTGCAATGTTTGCTGATGCCGCCACTGTAGGCATGGTTTCTACCCAAAACATACAATAAAAATATTGGCATCGGCACCCGTCGTGAAAATAGATGACCAGTATTGGGGACAGATGAGACTCCAGTTTATTAGCAGGCGTGGCGCTTACCATTTGGCGAGCGCCTCGCTCGTCTTGTCATTCAATCAAATAAAAAAAAGAACTAACCGCGTGAAGCATCGGCGCCCTGAATCGCGTCAAGCTCCTTCATTACTACAATAAGGTCTTCGGCGCAGGGGAAGTTTGTTCTCACTATTCGTACACTATACCTGAAATAATTTATCGCTCTCGACAGTGCTGTAGGCTATAGTGGAGTATGGATGGCAATTTACGAACATGCACTTCCCATTGATATACCTACATACAAAATTTAGCACTACGGAAGACGTTTTACTATAAGTTTTCCTCCGACCAATACTTTATTATAATGGAAAAAACTATATAATTCTTTCATTATTAACTTGATGAAACATTATAGTATTCTTGAAGCCCGGTGCAATAGGCGACTTGCGTGCTATTACTGATTATCAAATTATACGATTGGTATTGAAGTAAAAAAAATGCATAACAAACGAGTTGAATAAGTAGCGTTTCATTGTCGGGGAAACACCTGTTATATCGCTTTTGTATTACATTTCAATGTGTGTGCAGTTTTCTAAGAAATAAACATAGGATTTGCCTTTATAAGTCATTCCGTTTTCTTATTACTTGAATATACAATGGCAAACGTGAATATTCGATAATGATCTGAATGATGTTGTTTACATTCAACACAAAAGGTCGCAGCTATAGCCCCGACGAGGTAGGCAGCGGTGCAGCTAGACTGGATGTGTGTGTGCGACGGAGCGATGAGCTTATTTTCATCCCATAGTGTGATGGTCACAGCATCCGTGACGCAGTGACAGAGTAGTCGGCTATGAAGCGAGAGGCCACGGCTTCGATACCCACATCGAAACAAATGTGTAATGCATAAATATTTGTTTCTGGTTTGGGTGTTTTTTACCCCACTGCGAGTGGAATAAGGTCAGGTGGAAGGAGAATGTGATGGTGAAGAGCTTATCGCCATACCGGGCACAAACATAAATCCCGTTCAAATCTTTAGTGATTATTTCGAATCGAAACAAGTACTCAACCACGAGCCGTGATTGCCCGATATTTACATATATGTGTAACATATGTAACAGCAGCAATCAGGTTGTTAGTCGCTAATAATATGGCGTTTGATCATGACCTGAATAAAAGGCTGAGATTCTCCGGGCAATCACATGTTTATGTTCGTAATTATGTATTAAACTAAAGATTGCGAACCAGTTAGGTTATTGATCCGTCGTCTCTCAGAGACCGGTCATCGGGTAAACACTAAACAATCAAATTAAGATAGACGTCATTCTTAAATTAACGCAAATTGTGTTTTGAATCTTCGCGTTGTGCAATTCTATCAAAAAAGGCACAATACAATCGCACTGGGTTCACGCGAGTTTGTTATTGAAGGAATTATTGCAAAAAAGAATAGAATATAAATACATACACCCAACAGTTACACGTAGTCCTAACCCCACCTAGGTGAACCTGTATCGTGGGTATCAGGAACTACGAGGGACTTGTGGTCTCCCAACACCCAGACCCGAAAGTAATATTTGTGGATCACACATACATTTGTCTCAGTGCGGGGAATCGAACCCACCGGGCTGAACCCGGGCCTGTAGCTTCGCAGTCCGCTACTCGCCCACAGCATCACGGAAGCTGTCAATTGTGTTGGAAATTCTTAAAAGTGCACCTCTAGCCATATTGTCGAACAGTAATGGCGTTGCCGAGGCGCAGTAGGAGAGGTCTGGATGTTGTGAGACCGAAAGTCTCTCGTAGTTCCTGATACACAAGACTCGTATCTTACTGTGGGGTCAGGACTATGTGTGTGACTGTTGAGTGTATCTATTTATTATTATTATTTATTGTGGATGTTCATTTATAAGATTATTGGGATGATGTAAGTACTACACCGTGTATGGTAACCAAGCGTGCCAATATTTACTACGCGAATTCACGGTGTCACCGCGGTGCGCATAGATTAAGTCGTTTCGCGCTAAATGACAGCACGTATATTTTATGTTATCCTGACTTGCTTATACAGAATGAAGTTCGAATTGAGAATATAACCTAACCTCACATTGAACTGTAATTAATTAAATTATTCATAAACTGTATCGATATAAGCTGCTGCTAGAATGAGAAAATGTTACAATTCTCTTTCGTAATAAATTGTAACATTGTAATCGATGTGATTCATTCATATTTAATATTTATTGATCATTGTTTGGACATCTAGCACATACATGATACAGCATAAAATAATAACGACAAGGTTTAGTTGCAATGACGCCATCTTCTTTGGGGTTTTGATATGATGCGGGGACTGTGGGCATCTTTACTAGGAATCTTTTTTTTTTTATGGCAGTGATCGGCAAATGAGCAAGTGGGTCACCTGATGGTAAGTGATTTCCACCGCCCATATATGCCCACAATATCAGAAGAATTATGGGCGCGTTGCCGACCTTAAAGGAAAGGGATAATTAGGGATTGGGAAGGGGAGGGGTATTTGGGCCTCCGGATATCTCACTCACCGTACGAAAAGCAGCAGCAAGCCGCTACTTTACGTCGGTTTTCTGTGAGACAGTGGTAATGACCCGTTTGAGCCGACCCAATCATGCTGTAGACATAACTGTCTACAGCGTGGCTCTACCACTCTTAATCTAAAAAGAAACCCTTATAAGATCACTATGTTATCCATTTGTACTTGTACATACTTTTTATCTATGTATATAATATCTATTCAATACATAATGTAAACGTTAAAAAAACATGCTCAAGTAGGTACAAGAACGTGCCTTTGGCATTGTTTTGAAATTATATTTACCTACTTTAAAACACCACCATATTATATGGATGCAAATATACTATTGCAGTATAAATTTAGATATTGATTTTATTTTGCTAAATTTATTAGATTTAAGGAGGTTGAGTTCCGTATTTTATAAAAAAAAACATAAATTGAACATTTCCCACGTACAATTATGCAAAATAGAACTTTAAATTATTTATTTAAGTACTTGAATTTAGCAAAATAAAATTGACATCTCGAT
Organism: Amorpha juglandis; assembly: GCA_949126905.1. NCBI lineage: Eukaryota > Metazoa > Arthropoda > Insecta > Lepidoptera > Sphingidae > Amorpha > Amorpha juglandis. Next base: position 8,631,710 of record OX421368.1, read on the forward strand.
TTCTACTTGACGTGGGTTGAATTTTTATTGCATATTTTAATCTATATGTGAATCAAATATTATTTATTTTTAAATGCATACGTACATACGCACTCACGCATGTATTCCTTGAAGGAGTAGGTAGAGGTGTAACCAGTAGGTATACCCATTTTATGAGCTTATTTTCGTCCCATGTGATAGTGATAGGGGGCGAGCCTATCGCGATACATTGCACAATTCCTGATACTGATACTGACCATTCTGTGAAAAATCACCTTTACCCGACCCGGAGATCGAACCCGAGACACACACAGCACAGAAGTGTTGCCGCGTATGCATTATTACTGCGCCGCCGACGCAATATCGATCGAGTCAGTTAATGAAATTAAATTGGTATGTTGATCATGTAGATGCAGCCAATCAAATATGTACGTACTTGTTCAACTGCGCATTCTACCTACATTATTGGTTTATTTTTTTACATATTTCAAATTAATATGCGACTGCAAAAAAAAAATGGTAGAGCCGCTATATGGTCAGTTCTGATTACAGCATGAATGGGCCGGCACAACCGGGTTGTTACTACTGTCTTACTGAAAACGGACGTAAAGTAACGGCTTTATGCTGTGTTTCGAAGTGAGTGAGAACCAGAGGCTCATATCCCTGTCCCTTTCCTAATCCCTTATTTATCCCTTTAAGGTCGACAACGTGTCTATGATTCTGCTCGTATTGTGCACGTTCATAGGCGGTGGAGATTACTTACAATCAGATAAGCCGCTTGTTCACTTACCGGCCTAGCTATATAAAAAAATGGCGCGTATGTTTTTTGTTTTTAAATGTAAACACATAAACCAATATCCACTAAACGTGGGCCGATTATATTGAAAAAAAAAATATTTTTCAAGGAAATACATAATCCAATATTGCCATATAGTATTTTTAAAAAGTGTTTGTTTATCCGGACCATGGAAATTACCGAACCTAAAAGCCATCATACCTACTTAAGAAGACCAGGCAAAACAAACTTGGCGCTAAAGTATATTGTGAATAGTATCTTGGTAGTTTTAATTCAACGCTCAATTAAAATATATGTTGGATAGTTTGAACTTCGTGTTCAATTGTTTTGCGGGCGTGACTCTAATGAGAACGTTTTGATACTTTGCACTACACGGACTGCTATCAGCCGGCTTTCCTGTTTTGTTGAGTACATGCTTTATTAGTTTGTCATGTCATGGTGGTGACGTCATCGACTATGAATTGACGGAATGTGCATAAGGTCTTAAGTACAGAGTGATGCTTGTGCATCAGTTACCTTCCGGTAACAATACATAGAAATCTATTTATTGTTATCTCGTACCAACTATACTTAGTCCATACCCATACCTTAGGCTGGATTGCACCATCATACTTTAGCAATGACAAATATTAAAGTACCGGTTAAGCAAAACATGACTTGCACCATTTGACAAATGTTAGATGACGTCATAACTTTAGCTGTTAACCGTAATCGCCCAAGGTTCGCTAGTTAAAGCTATCGTTTAAGTTAAATAGCTGTTAGATGGTGCAATTAAAACCTCCAAACCGATATATCACCTAAAGCGTATGTTCTTCAAAATAATATCATGCCGCTGCTTCTAGAATTAATCAAGGAATATAGCAGTATCGAAATACGATGGTGCAACACATTCCGTAGTCAATGTTTAAGTCAGCGTCACTTTTATCGTCAAATTTGACATAACCCTTAGCCATTACAACGGTGGTGGTACATTATACATTATGGTGCAATCCAGCCTTTCTACCACCCACTTGCCCGTTTGCCTTTGTTATAAAAACTTTCAGTGTAAAGCTACTATTGTGCTCCGAGATGAAGGACATTAAAGCTCTCGTGACAATACCGGCCATTACGAAAATGATGTCGAACACAATTCCGTAAATCAGTTTCTCTCAGATAAATCAACCTGTATAGGCTTCGTCAGTTAGTGCGATTTTCAAAGGCGCTAGCAATACATGCTGTCCTTATCCTCATTCTATTTTATAAATGTCGACAAATCAACGTTTCCTCAACATGACGGTTTACCATCTGGTGACTCCTGTCTCTTGACTTATGTGCTATTAAATAATTCTGTTTTTCATGCTCGGTATCAATGTGCGGCGTAAAAGCTTATTCAATTCATCTGTTTCATTATATCGTATTTCTGACACAACGTAATTAATTATGAATTGTTTTTTTGTCATTTATTATGCTGAGTTGCCAAGGTGCGTTATATCGCGGATTAACATGGAACTAGCACGTGCAAGCGCACAGTAAGAATGCACCCGTTCGTGGTAACGCAGACGCGTCTGGTAGTAGTTCGCCCGTATCCGTCGCGAGTCGATAACTTCAAAGTTGCGGAACGACTTCCCTTTTACTCTTATTCTGCGTTCTCTTTTACTTGTTATTTTGGAATAACAAAATAGCTTCGAATCACAAACTGCTACGGACGGACAAGCACCGTGAGATGGAGTACGGTGCATGACTGTCCGTAGAGCACGCACCATGACAAGCCGCTTTTAGAATCTACAATCGTCTGACTAATCACGACCACACAAATAGTCGCCATGTAACAGTCTCGTAACATCGCTTGCACTTTGTAATGTAGTCAGCTGTATTGAAACGGGTATAATATTTTTGTTAGTAATTAGTAGCCAAGGATAACCACGTATTACTAATCTGAATACTTTTACCTACTAATTTCTACCACGTTAGGATTCGTGCGTGCTGATGGTTTGTTTATCTAATAATTTTCAATTCATGAGCGGTGACTTGCTGTTTCCACCATATGAATTCATTTCGACAATTCGTTCATTGAAAGTTATTCGATGACGTACTCGTATTTTCTTGAGAATAAATAAGACATACACGATCATTATTTACATAATCAATAACGACTATTTCTAGTTATAACTAGTTAATGGAGGCAGTTTGAATCAGGTGTGTATTTTCCCATGGTTTATTTCAATAAATTGACAATTTCTTCTTAAACATGGTCACACCGTTCTGTAACACGTTTGTATATAGATTATAGCAATACACATAGCACGCGCCTCCGTATTATCTATTCATATGATAAGATATGCACGTATTGAACGCATAACAATAACGGTTCTCAAGTTTATCTCGAGTCTAAAACGGTTAACATACATCATACATCATTCATCATCAATCAGCCTACATTGATTTTTACACCTTTGATAAGCGATAACCGATAAAAATACAATAGAGTGCCTGTTTAATAAGCGATAACAAATGTAAAACTACCCTAAGGATTAATACCTTCTTAATATGGATTGTTGACTAGTTGCCGGCAACTGGTCGACATTACTGTACAACCAGTAATAGCCAGGCGGCCTATTCCCCGCGACCGCTATTAGGCTGGAGACCAAGCTGAGCGTTTCAAGTTTTTCTTGTACGTGCGATCGCTTCGGAAGTCGCTTGTCGTGGTAAATAGTCCGGCGACTCGCTAGTCGCTCGAGCGTCAAAGTGCTTAACCATATTATACAAACCAATGTGCTTTGTTGTTATCAGCGACCGGTCCTCAGTGCGTAATTCAACTAAGGGTTCCGCCATACTACTTGTACTATGCCGACCCGGAGTAACTGGGCATACATCGGTTGAACCCGGAACGCGACTCACTGGAACGAGACGCTATGGCGGATTTTTCACCATATCGTATACCACAATCGCTATAGAGTCGAGAAAAAATTATAGATATGTATCAGGCACCCTCTAACCAGCAAAATCCCTTCCTTTATCCTTATTCCTACATCATCCTTTCGTTTCCAGGATCCAACAATCGCGGATGATTGGCTCGTTCATCGGATACTTCAGTCAAACGGATCGTTTCCTAATGCATGCACGTTTGGTTCGCCTGCGGAACCAGGTTGTTTTGGCTGGAACTCGAGAGATTAACAATACTAGCAAAGCGTGAGCAAGTGTGTTTATTAATTGCCATTTGTTCTTGTTGAATAAATTTAGGATTTAACTAGCACCTAGGTACTACTTTCATAGGGAAAAGTGCTACTACTTTCAAAGTGATCCTTCATTTTGTCGCTGGAATTTTCTGAATATGCTCGAAACTGTATAGAATCAAGTAGGTGATAATGTACAATATGTGATGAAATTGTGTCTAATATTTGATACAGGTTTTGTTTAGCTTCTATTATATTTTGATGTAGCTGTACATAACTTCGTTAATGTGTACAATGGGCAAGGTTGAGAAAAATAATAAGTAGGTATGAGAAAAATAATAAAATGTTGTTGAGTTTTCTACAAATGATTACACTAACATCAAGGTCAGGATAATCCGGATTGAATATAATGACGTATTCCACACTCGTGCCAACCGAAACTTTACTAACTGTCACCGTGAGTTAATATACTCTATCATAGATCTTATAAAGGCAGTTTTGTGTGAATGCATTAATTAATTAAGACTCATGTAATCTACGGATCACTGGGACATTGTTATCAGGCCTTGAATTAACCTACCGGTAAACAAACAAAATGAAATCCGAAGATTTTTAAATATATAATCTAACTACCGAGACGACAGAACAATGGCCTTCGTGTTAATTTCAGGGTTACGTAAAAATAACCAGACGTAGACGGATTCAGATTCGATGTGTTTTTTTTTCATAATACTTATGGTCTGTAATGAAAATATTTCTTCCTATTTGTAAGTGAATTGGAGGGTGTGTTTTCTTATACGTATGTAGTTGCAATTTGTTCATCCGGGTAATGGACCCGACATTTCTCAACCGGGTATCATAGCTAGCTTGAAAATGTGAATTCATTCAAAACCTGGCTTTGATCTATCAAGCATTTACAAGCTAGCTGATTGGCGCTTGAAAATAACTGACCATAGAAAATCTCAGGTTTTGTGTAATATTGATGGAATGGTGGGTTTATATTTACGTTTACATTTTAACATGTCTAAACGGATAGATTTCGTGGACTGCAAATTAATATTGACCGATTCTAGGTAGACCTTGACACCAACTGAGTATACCCGTTCATTAGTGCATTTTTTCTTCCCGGAAACATTATAACGACATAACAGGTATTAAATACACATTTTTGTAACAGGATAGCCCAGCCGGTGTTCCTGGGCAAGCTGGTGGAGTACTACAGTCCCGGTCACGACATGGACCCGACAGAGGCGTATATGTACGCGGGTGCGGTGGTGCTGTGCTCAGCTCTCAACGTGTTCGTGGTGCATCCATACATGATGGCCATTCTGCACATGGGCATGAAGTTCAGGGTCGCGTGCTGCTCTCTCATCTATAGAAAGGTAAATAGCGTTGTGAATGTGAAGTGTGTATTTTTTTTTTATCGTAGCACGGCTAAGTGACTGCACTACACCTGATGGCGTAGTGCAATCCAAAAAACCAGCGACCACCAACAATGAGTTTATCGGTGGTCAACAGAGTCATGCCATGCTTCTTCCCTCTCCGAAGAGGCCTGCGACAGGACAGGCGGATGACCGATGCAGGCACAGAGATACAAGGATGTACCCCTATACCCGCGCCAATCAACCATCAAGTCATGTCGCACGCCCTTCGGGAGAACCGGATATACACTGGCTCAGATATACAGGGTTATTTTGACACCCTGTTACTAAATGAAACCACATATTCGTCATCGCCTCTGCTTACCTTGTACCAAACATGAGGCTTGAGCTTGTAGTAGTTTTGCCAAAAAACGTGATTTAAGTTTTGAGCCTTTTAAATCACGCTGTACGGTTTTTGCACTAAAATCTATTGAATAAAATGTCACAGCTGACGATGTAATTATAAAACACAAACGCTTAAGAAGGGCAACTCCATACATATGAAAATACGTCTCAGGCTCACAAAGACGCTCTTGACACATTCCCGGAAAAAGTTGCGACAGTATTACTTTGTTCAGTGACAAAACGTAAAAAAATTGTGTTTGCGAGGAGTAGGTAACGTTATTCAACAATAAATAGGTATCACAAATTTGACTAAAAACAAATAATCATTGCAAAAGTTACAAGATTCGATTTTACTTAGGATTTTATTACATTTCATAGGGTAATCTAATATTTATTTCTATTCCTAAATTACAATTTTGAGCCGTCATTTCCAAAACGTTTAACTTATCTAATGCGCCGTTTGCCTTCTGTGCGTTTGGCGTTTTTATAAAGCAGGTACATTGAACTTGACGGTATAATAAATGCACACAAATAAACTATTATCGGGACTCTTTTCGCATTCCAGTAATTGCAATAGCTGTCACTGTCTCGCAATTACACGTGTAACGCTAGTGCTGGATTCATTGCTATGCATGCGTTGCAATCTTCTGTTAATCGATCCTTCAAATCGAAAATCTTAATCTTACGAAAATTTAATGTCGCTGTAAAGGTTTCAATTAATTATACATTATAAGTTTAATAAGTTTCTTGAAATGTTTTTAGTAAAGAATATTTATAGCGTAAAGGCAAAATATTTCGTGTGATGGCCTATCATTTACGTGTGCTCATGTCGCGATATTAATTAAGCTTAAAAATTCATGATTTTTTTTTTATAGCATAGGCCAGCAAACGAGCAAGTGGGTCACCTGATGGTAAGTGATCTCCACCGCCCATGTACGCCCACCACCAGAAGAGTCATGAGCGCGTTGCCGACCTTAAAGGAAAGGGATAATTAGGTATTGGGAAGGGGAGGGGATTTGGGCTTCCGGTTATCTCACTCACCGTACAAACGCAGCAGCAAGCCACTACTTTACGTCGGTTTTCTGTGAGACAGTGATAACGATCCGGTCGAGTCAGCCCATTCATGCTGTAGATAAAACTGTCTACAGCGTGGCTCTACCACTCTAAATGTTATAACCACCCGTACAAGTTACCTAAGCAGCACCATAATTATACACATAATTCGCGTATCGTTATGTAAAATACAAATTCATAATAAAATACATGTTTTGGAACCGTAGAACTCACATACATTTTTGAACCAATAGCTCATCGGTCTCAGCCTGCAATGTACTGACATTGCTGCTACATCAATGAGCAGCAATTCCAAGAATCGGTATTTTTTATTCGATCATAGATTCCCGGATCGAATCATACACACATTAGGACAACACTAAAATTTATGATTTACTGCATTCCTAATTCCTTGGTGTGCGTGCATTCAAAGTCGTAATTGGTCAACTTGTAACGCGTAATAACTCGTAATGTTTTTGTATTCGCCAACCCCGGCTTAGTATTTCTATGTTATTAATCCATTAGCCAACCTGATCACGGTATTTAATTGTTCCCGCCAAATCAGTTGATCTTTTGATGAATCAGTACCTAAAATTTAATTTTCGTAAATACGGCACTATACCTTACACTCACAAGTTTAAAACAAACTAGGTATTCTAGTTTAGTTCCCTTCGGGTCGTTTCGTTTGATGTGCATGTTTTTTTTCATATTCCGCCATTTTGCTCAGTATTTAGTTTTTATTAGTATTTCGTAATTTTTATTATTGCGGCCATCTTGGTGAAATTGATACTGTTTTCACAAACGTTTGTGTAATGTTTTAAGTGTGTAATAATTATTCGTATTGAAGTGAAATTGACACTAACCGGTTTATCAAGTTTAGAATAATGCCTAAGTGTTTGTGTAGTGTTTGTGTTAAGTACATACTACATACTACTGCCGGGAGTATCACCGCGAAGTATTTGGTATACTTCGCGGTATTATGGTATTATGTATAATTGTTTAGAAATCTCAGGGAGACAATAACATTTTATAGGGTTTTATTAAAATTTAAGTTTACTTCCGGCTCAGCGATACTGCACTACTACACAGTCGTTTATTTGCTGCTTTTGATAAATTATAAGCTATTACTTTACATCCGGGGCGCAATCTTATGGGCAGGGTCCGATTAATATTATTCGCCGTAGTTGCTTATAAGATACGGTAATGTATGTGTGTGTGTCTCATTCATTCGATGACGGGTGTGTAGTGTGTACTGTGTACGATGTGTTGAGTTGTATATGTGTGTGCGCGCGTATACAGACTGTTTAAAATTAATCTAATGTTAATGGCATTTAATTTGTTAGGAAATATTATTTTTTTATTTTGCCTTTAATAAGAAAGTGTCTTAGCTCAAAGTACTTATATTAACGAACACTACACATGGTTTCATTTAAGTATAGGGTGTCAAAATGACACTGTATATCCTTCTGTGTATGTTTGCGCGCATTGTTAGAATTATGTGGCTCCTATAATACGGTTAACTTCCGCTTTTTTATTGGTCTGTGGTTTATACATACATGGTACAATCGCGAGGAACAATTTAACCTTGCAATTAGTTGGTTTTCTCTAAAATTAAACTGATCTACTGTTGAAGATATTCACTTTACGATGATGTTTTCATTATATATGCTTTAAGAATTACGTAAGAACATTATTATGGGTCCATAATGGGTGTATGACACATAGCAAATATTAAAACATAGTATAAGTACATACAAATATTACAATGGCATAGTTTGAGCGGTGGTTAAACCAACTTAAAAAAAGTCAACATAAAATAATTTGCATTAATTAAGAAATACATAATTCTTACGTTAATTCAGTTTTTACTCGTGTGTTAAATTAGCATACAGCCAGGCGGATGATTTGAAACAATGTTGCTGGAAAAATGTATTCGCTTTTCAACTTGCCATACAAAGGAAAATGTTAATGCAAATATTCTAAAATTTATAAGTATAATGTATTACAAGGTGGTAGGTCCCTAGTATGCGAGAGGCTGTCTGGGTTGGTACCAACGCTTTGGCTATTTCTGCTGCCAAGCAACATTATGTAAGCACTGTTGTGTTTCGGTTTGAAGGACATTGCGGTCAGTAAAATTACTGTGTATTATGAGACATAACATCTCATGTCTCGGGGTGACCAGTGCAGTTCAGTGCAATGCACCGCTTTGAATTCAAAGTTCTGTGTGGTGTTGCTTCTGTTTATGGGCTCGTTTCGCCATTCAATAAACCAAAATACTTTGTATAATAAATAAAAATCTTGTGATTCAAAGCAATAGAGAGAAAATGTCAAAACCTTACGTAATAAGACAAAATTTAGTTTCAATGTAACGTATTCGTAATTAGCACTTTTATGTCATACACGGCTATTAGGTTACACGTGTTAAATCAACATCAATACGGTACGCGACCTTAATTATATCAACCTGCAGTAGAGACACATAGTGGACTGTAGATCTAATGACCTGTTAAACAGGGATTTACATCCAGGGAGTTTGACGTCAACCTTGGTTTACCCTGCTCATTATCAGTAATAGATATCAATATAAATTAAATAAATAAATACACCCAACAGTCACATACATAGTCCTGACCGCACAGTAAGATACGAGTCTTGTGTCGTGGGTATCAGGAACTACGAGAGACTTTCGGTCTCACAACACCCAGACCACGAAACAAATATTTGTGGATCAGACAAATATCTCTCTCGGTGCGGGGATCGAACCCGCGGCATCAGTCTTCACAGCCGGCTACTCGCCCTTTGCGCCACGGAGGCTGCCAATATCTTCATTGATCACTCATCATTGATACGTGGTGTCGATAAAGATGACACTCCAAGGACACAACGTGTCAGTGACAGATTTTCAAAAACATAACAATGTCAATGCCGCTGATACGTAATTTGAGTAATGTAAGGTGACGTGCAGCGTGAACGGGCCGGGTTAACTAGGTTGTTATTTTTTTTAACCGAGCAGGGCAAAGTGACTGCACTACACCTGATGGTAAGCGTAGTGCAGTCCAAACCAGCAACCTCGCAACAAACAATGAGTATATCGGTGATCATCAGAGTCACGCCGGCCTGTAAAATGTTTCTTCCCTCTTGGGAGATGAAAGAAGAAAATTGAGGGGCCTGCGTAGGATAAGCGGATCATCGATGCAGGCACAGTGATACAAGGACCAGGAAAGTGATCCCTATAACCGCCCCAATCAACTATCAAGTTATGTCGCAAGCCACTCGGGAGAACACTGGCTGATTCTGGAACGCGATCCACACAAGGCGTGTGGACAACTATGGCAGGTTTTAACACCATGTGTACGGTGGTCGCTATCCGGGCGGATATGAATATCCTACCACCAGCACATACATATTACCATTATCTCATAGAATTGTGTGGTAGAGCCAAGCTGTAGACAGTGTTGTCTACAGCATCAATGGGCCGGCTCGACCGGATCGTTACCACTATCTCACAGAAAACCGACGTAAAGTAGCGGCTTGCTGCTGCGTTTCGTATGATGAGTGAGATGGTCGGAGGCCCAAATCCCCCTCCCCTCCCCAATCCCTTATTGTCCCTTTCGTTGAAGGTCTGTAACGTATCCATGATTGTTCTTGTATTGTGGGCGTTCATGGGCGGTGTAGATCACATGCTATAAGGTGATCTATTAGCTCGATTGTCGGTCTATGCTATAAAAAATATCAAACATGCATATTATTCTGTCTAGTAAGCGATGATCTCACTAATTACACGATTACTAATTGTATTTATATTCACCGTTTCTGTGATCAATGACTTGCTAATTTTATGTCACCACAGTTACATATATGTATTGTAAACCAGAGTTTATGTGAAAGAAGTTTCTGGCCTCGGCCTTAACAGGAAAATTAAATAAAAATCTTTATTCTTTACTCACTTTACTCGTGGGAGTTTTTATGATAATGCACAAATTAGTGCACAAAATTATTGTATATTACTACTTTACATAGTTTGAGGTTTATTAATCTATCAATCAATATGTGTTTATAAAAAAGCGAAGTTACACTCACTCACTAACTGAGATAACGATAACCAACGAACTCACGATATCACAAAAAAATACTAAATCTAGGACCATGAAATATGGTCATATGAAAATTGGTGTATTTTGATGTTTATTACACCTTTTAGGCAGGCCTATAACAACGTAGACCGTATGGTCACTTTCCATCAGGTGCGATTATGGTCCATCGTCTTGCCATTTAATCAATAAAAAACACTGTTATAATTTGAAACCAAAAAGTATATTGTTCCTGAGCGATGTTCAGGTCTCGGGAGGCGATCCATAAGTGGCCCAGGTTACCGTTAGGGTTTACTGTTCGGGCTCTAGCAACCCAATAAGGATTTGTATCCACTGCCTAACAGTTATTTACATAAAGCGTTCACGTATAAACGTCGCATACGTGTTGAAATTGATTTATTATGATTTGCATTAATTGCCTTTGGATAGTGAAACCACGCAATAATATTACTAAATGGTAACAGTGAGTTTTAAAGACTTTCACACATTAACAACAATATATATGTGACAAAATAACCAACATCTCTAATCGAAAAACCGTTCGCAAGAATACACCACCTAGGTGATTATTTAATATAATATAATACCCACCCGTATTTTGATATTGAAAAAATACATGGTGACATGTCACCTTCGACTATTTGTTAATTACATACTTATATAATTGCTTTCTACAAACGGTTTTACGATCACAAATCCTAGAACATACATAATATGTATGTTCTAGGATTTGTGATCGTAAAATTATATGTTTATACATTATACGGCAGTAGACATCCTTCAAGCTTAATCTGATGTGTGATTATCTCTTGACTTGATGTGTAATACTTTCATACACTGTAAATATGTATGACCTTGTTTATGACCACACAGTGACCATGCAATTTTATTATGGAGGATATTATGTACTTACTGTTATAGACATTAATTAATTATTGTAAGTAATACGAATTAAATAGCAATTCCCTTTGTCAACGCTTTCACAGAGGACCTGAAGGAATGCACATAGTACGTAAAGCATGACGTCACATTGCATGTCTTAACATCACAAGTTTTCATGTAAGTCACACGTGTAGCGAGATGATGCTGTGATCGCTTTGTACAAACTATAATCGTGACGTAAAAACGTATATGTACGTGTGTTTTAATTATTGTACTGTCCCGGCCGAATTGTACTGATAGTATTTGTAACAAGATTAAGGGTCAGTGCAGACCTGGCGGAAAATACGCGCGCGTATTACTGTAGATAACACAATTTGGACCTTAAACAAGTTAAAAACAGCATACAAGAAATTATTGTATTATTATAAGCCGACTTTAGGTAAAAATACCCTTTGCTTGCTATTATTAAGTCTATTTGGATATCATAAGGTCGAAATTAACATATACGTCGCCAATTAACATTTACGCGTACAGTGCAAATAGGGCGAACTTATAGCGGATTCACACAGCTCGATTTTAGTTGATCAACTGCTTAATCGCATGCGATTTGAACCGTCTGAACCGACTTTCAATCGCAATAATCAACAATGATTTTATAGCTTTTGTTGGTTCAAGTCTCTCGTTGAAAACGATTTGATTCGTCTGTAGCTGTCAGTAGTGATTTGTGGCAGCGTGTTTGGCTTGAAAACCATTTAAAATTTTCCAGATCAAGCCCGCGTAGATAAATAGGTAAACGTGCGGTCTGCGGACGATGACCAATTTAGTGTGAGCTAATTATAGATTCACTTCAAACCTTGCAACCTTCAAATTGTTAGTGCACAAGATTTGCCATTAAATATCATATTCTCATACAATGTCAACATATTTATTGTAGTTTTTATTAATATAATAATTTTATAATTATAGTTAATCAATAGTTTAATATTGACTAATTATTTAAGTAGTATTAAAACCTAAGGAAAACCTACCAGAAGTATGGATTATAAAATATCAACCAAAGGAAAAATAGGTATCTGTATTTAACGCATGTGTAAATTTTAAACTTCCTACGTTTAACTTTATTTTTACGTACATTTAGCCACTACTATTTTTGAACATTCATTCATATTTTATCGATCTATTGTTCTGATATAATGTCTTGTTTAATTCGACGGTTCCCAAGTAAAATCCCATAAGTAAAAATAGCAAAATTTACAGTAAAGCGATTTTAAAATTTAGTTTAATAATTTGATGGCAAAGAATTGTATGAAGTTTGTAGTCATAGGATTGATTTGGACGTCGATGGAGTTATAATCCAAAAGGCAACACATATGGGACCGTTGAATTAAATAAAATATAAATAAATACACTCAATAGTTACACACATAGTCCTGACCTCACACTAGCTTAACCTGTATCGAGGGTGTCGGAAACTACGAGGGGCTTAAGGTCACACACCACCCACAAACTTGAAACAAATATTTGTGGACACACAAACATGATCGAACCCGCAGCCTCTCGTCACTATAACTCATCCCCTGTCTGTGCCACAGAGCCTGTCATTATAATTCTTTTCACTAAACTTATTTCCTATACCAGTCGCTGCGATTATCAAAGACTTCGCTCGGCGAGACGACGGTGGGTCAAGTGGTGAACCTCCTGTCGAACGACGTGAACCGGTTCGACGTGGCGATCATATTCCTGCACTACCTGTGGATCGGCCCGCTCGCTACCGTCATCATCACATACTTCATGTGGCTGGAGATCAGTTGGGCAGCGGTCGTCGGCGTCGGGTTCATGCTTGCTTTCATACCATTGCAAGGTAATGTTATATTAAATTTTGTGATATTATAGGTAACTACCTAATATTTTGTTTATTGTTGTTTGTTGAGTGCCTCGGTGGCGCAGTTGTATTGCGTATACGGTACGACTATTGTGCTGAGGTCTCGGGTTCGATCCCCGTGTCGCGTCAAATGATATTGGATTTTTCTATCACGAAATGCTCAGTATCGGCCTGGAGTCGGGAATTGTGTCCGGTATGACGATAGGCTTACCCCCTATCACATCATGGGACGGATATACGCTCGGCGAATTGTGGGTGTACTGGTTACACCTCTGTCTACATCTTCGGGGATTACAGGGGTGGATGTGTACTGTTTGTTTACTTAAAAAGTCTGTATAAAGTTTAAGAGTGTTATTAAAGATCTTTCCATAGTTCATTAGAATAATTTTGAATAAAACTTGCAGACGGAGTAAACAAATTGATTTGTTATTTTTAAAGGACTTCTTTTATTTGTTTAGCCTGAATGATAAGACTAGCACGTCGCTTGCCTGATTGTAGCAAAACTTGTCTGTAAACAGTTGCAATTGGCAACCGCACTTAGAATTTTAAATACTGTACTATTATTATTGAACTATATCGAATTTTCAACATACTTTGATGCACTTTATGATAAAGGCATTTAAAATCAACATGTTAACATGGTAGCAACATTCTAGTACAATCTCCGTAGCTCAGTGGTCGAGTAGCTGGCTATGAAAGAAGAGGGGACGGATTCGATCACCGCACTGAGACAAATGTTTGTGTGATCCACAGATATTTGTTTCGGGTCTAGATGTTGTGAGATCGTAGACCCTGATACTAACCACAAGACTCGTATTTTATTATGGAGTCAGGGCAGCGTATGTGACTGTTGGGTGTATTTATTTACACTTTACACACAATGTATAAAGGCGGACTTAATGCCAAAGGCATTCTTTCCCAGTCAATTGAAACAAAAAATAAAATATTAGTAGGTACATAATAAATATAATGAATTTCGTAAAATTGAGGCAGCTAAGATTGCTGTTAAGATAATATCACAATGCTCCACTTTATATATTATCTTTCTCGCGTAATTAAATAGTACTTACATTGAGAAATAAACAAAGTGAATCATAATAATATTTATTTTATGAATGCCTATTACGAAAACAATGAGCATAATATTAAAATCACAATTACAAATTGGAAAATAATAATGATTTCTTATGTTTACGCGAATATAACTCATTGAAATAAAACTAATTTAAACGGATTTTATATAGACTACAATTTAAAAAAAAACAACAGTGCTTACACACTGTTGCTTGGCAGCAGAATTAGACAATGCGGTGGTACCAACCCAGACGGCCTTTCGCATGCAAGAGACCTAGCACCTAATTCAACCAAATTCAGCAGTTTATTATCTAGTGTCGTCCAAAGTTGGAAGTCAAATATCGACATGTTACTATGTTCGATAAAAAAAGAAAAATCTTTATTTACGTCCTAGCAATGCAATTGGATTTAGGTTTGGATTTGGTACAACGTGATGTGAAATACTTGTATCGTTAGTGAACGATGGTATGGTACATATAGTGATTCGTGCCACTATGCCGCCAAGCAACAGTGTGTATGCACTGTTGTGCTTCGATTTGAACTTTGAAGGACATTGGGCCAGTGAATTTACTGGGCATTGTGAGACTTAACATCTTATGTCACGGGGTGACTAGCGCAGTTCAGTGCTATGCAGTGCTTTGTAATTCAAAGTTGTGTGGTTTATGGGCAGGCGTGGCGCTTACCATCAGCTCGCATGCCACTTGCTCGCCTCGACATTCAATAAAATAAAAAAAAATACGTTGGTAAAATTTTACCACGCCTTTCCGTTACATATTTCCGAGTGTGATTTTTTTTATTTAAACGTACCACATTTTATTTGACAGGTAGTATTTACTCAGATGTGGTTAAAGAAGCGCTTATAATGTGTATAAATGTGCTCTCATTATATTCAAGAACACATAATACAATAAAAATGAATGATATATCATATCTACGTTATGATTGTTTTGAGATAATCCATTTATGTCAGTTGTTTTTTATTACCTTGAATGAGGAGACGAGCAGGTCGCTCGCCTGATGGTAAGTGTCGCGCCTGGCCATCAAAACAACACACATAATTAGATTTACAAAGTAGTGCATGGCACATGGCGCTCATCAACCCGAGACATAAGATGTTAAATCTCATAATGCCCAGAAATTTCACTGGCTTCAGTACCCTTCAAATCGAAGCCCACACACTGCTACTTGGCGGCAAAAATAGACAAAGCGGTGATACCAACCCAACGGCCCCTCGCATACGAGCGATTATATGATTATACGACCTAGTGAGATCAGTTGGCAGTCTTGGCCTACTTTGTTTTGATATTATTTATAATCCCTATTATAATCTTTCTCGTGGTATAATACCACGCTTATGGTTTAAAACTTTATAACTCGGTAGATCGGAATTGCTTTAAACAATACATTTTGTTTCAACTGAATTGATAAAAACGGTTATTATAAATTTACCTTAGTATGCAGTGATTTTCATATAATTTAGACCATTTATTTGAAGTCAAGAATTTTTGATCGAATTGCCGTAGCTCATTCATCACTTATACTGTTGTTTTTCCTTTCTGTGTATTGCAAAGTTTTTCTATTACTATCGGTACACTAATTTATACACATAATTAAGAAGGTACGAAAACTGGGCTATCAGCAATTGGAAAACTGTCTAAACTTTCTACAGCATGGCTCTACCACTTACAAAGTAGTTTATTTTATACTAGCTGTCCCTCGCGGTTTCACCTGCATGTTGCTGCCCTGTTCCCATGGGTCATAGTGTGATATACATATAAACCTTCCTCGTGAATCACTCTATCCATTACTGAAAACTGGATTAAAGTCCGTTGAATAGTTTAAAAGATCTAAGCGAACAGACGGGGGGAGCGACTTATGTAAAGATTTAGTTGTCAGCATCCGTGGCGTAGCGGGCGAGTAGCCGGCTGTGAAGCGAGAGGCCGCGGGTTCGATCCCCGGTTGTGTGATCCACAAAATTTTTTTTCGGAGTCTGGGTGTTGTGAGACCGAAAGTCTCTCGTAGTTCTTGATACCCACGACATAAGACTCCAATCTCACTGTGGGGTCAGGACTATGTATGTGACTGGAGGTGTATTTATTATTTATTTATTCATATTATTATTTTTGTAGCATACCTCGGCAAGAGAACATCGGTGCTGCGACTGAAGACAGCCCTGCGGACCGACGAGCGCGTTCGTCTCATGAACGAGATACTTTCAGGCATTCAAGTGATCAAGATGTACACGTGGGAGAAACCGTTCGCAGACCTTGTTGCTAAGGCTCGGAAGTAAGTAGGAGCGTGTTTAATCACGAGCCATTACACGACACGATACGCGATCTCGTTACGCGCACGACAGGTCTGCGACACAACGGCCTCTTTGAATGAGATCCGTACACATGGTGTTAACCTGATATAGTGACCCACACACCTTGTGTGGATCGCGTTTCAGTATCAGCCAGTATATATCCGGTTCTCCCGAGGGGCTTGCGACATGACTTGATGGTTGGTTGGGGCGGGTATAGGGGTACATCCTTGTATCCCTGTGCCTGCATCGGTCATCCGCCTGTCCTGTCGCAGGCCTCTCGATTTGCTTCTTCCCTCTCCGAAGAGGGAAGAAATATTTATACAGGCCGGCATGACTCTGGTGACCACCGATGAGTTCATTGTTTGTCGGTGGTCGCTAGTTTTTTGGATCGCACTACGCTTACCATCAGGTGTAGTGGGGTCACTTTGCCGTGCTCGGATTAAAAAAAAAACAGATAGAAAGATACATATATAGAGACTATCCCGCCCACACACCCGCCACTGTAACTCCTGTGCACCAGGATCAACAGTGGCACGCATTTTTGTTGACACCGAGCAGTGAAGCTCGGCGAGTCTCTGGGAATGCCTAAATGTCTTTGTCCCGCAACGAAATTAATCAGATAGAAGGTTAGGGAGGAGTTGGAAATATTAATTGTCCACTTCCCTCCATAGCAAAGCGGGAGACAAAATAATGAATTGAGGAGGTATTAACCTCAAGTGTAAGGACATTTACAACTGGAGAAGCCAGATGCAAAGCACCACGGATGTCATTAAGTGGGTCCTATCACGCGAGCTGTTATACTTGATTCCAATAATAGGTATGGCAAAAACGCCGGAAAGCACGGAAATTCTTTCTAGTCTCTACAAGATCCATATAGTATACAGCTCCAGATGTTATTTGCATACTGTCTAACATAATGTTGCGCTCATGTTGCCAGAGACTACACTCCCAAAGAATATGATGTGCGGATTGCTCGTACCGGCAGTTAAGTGTAGAGCATGGGCACACTGGCGAATCAACCAACCTAAATGAAAACAGTTTTAACTTAAAGTTGCCATGACCCGTGAGAAATTGGGAAACACAATGATCAATTTCTAGCCAAGTTTTTGTTAGACGATCGCGAACCGACGGAAAGTACTGATACAGATGCCGTCCCTTAGTAGAATTATCCCATCGCCCTCGATACATATATAGCCCTCGTAATGGTTAGGTACCGCATTTTATCATGTCGTGCGGTAGCTCGTATATAAACACTCTAAATATATTAATTAGCTATTGTCCACTGCGGTCAGCGGATTCGTAGGTTTTATTTTCCTTGTTTCTTTATTATGTTTAACTCCCATTAAAAGTGGGGTGTTCAAATCAGCCTTTGTCTGTCTATCTCTGTGTGTGTATGTATTGTGGCATCGCGGCATCTAAATTCGAATGGACGGATATTAATGCTATTTTTTTATCTGGTTCAAATAAAAAAACTGCCACCAGCGCCACCTATCTGGTACTAACGTAACTATGTTCTTCAGAATGGTCATGTCGCCCTTTATATATTGTGTGCAAAGTTTCATATCAATTGGGCTAACGGTTCTCGAGTTTTAGGTGAACAAACATACACATATACATTCAATATATAGATAGATTATTAGTTATGGTAATTATAAAAATAGTTTATTAAATATATATTTTAATATTGTGTTAGATCAAAAAGCCAGTTCTTCAGTTTTTTAAATTATTGGACCATCTATACTGAGTTTAGTAATAAGACAAAGGTTAGACTTAGGCCTTAAACTAATAAGAATACCTACCAACATGTCACAAACACGCGGAAATTGGTCATAAATAACAATGTAGTATTTTCCTAAACATCGTTTTAAAACACAGCTACGCCAATTCAACAATGTTACGACATAGAAAAATCATTATTCCATGAAATCGTCATTAGTCACACATTATGTAAACATAATAAAATACTTGCCATAAAGAAAAATGACTGCTACAATAGGAAGGATCAGTGACACAGCTGATTTTATAACCGCACGTCATCATGGCAATGAATTCATTAGTTATTGACAATGCATGTTACGTTGAGGAAATAATTACTAATCATTCTATGCCTAAACCTACATTAATATTATAAAGAGGAAAGATTTGTATTTTTGTATGCAACGAATAAACTTAAAAAAAATCAAAAATTGTTTTAGAAAGCTACATTATCACTGAGTAACATAGGCTACTTTTTATCCCGGAAAAAGCAGATCACGCGGGCGGAGTCGCGACGAAAAGCGAG
The DNA here is from genome assembly GCA_949126905.1 of Amorpha juglandis. Classification (NCBI taxonomy): domain Eukaryota; kingdom Metazoa; phylum Arthropoda; class Insecta; order Lepidoptera; family Sphingidae; genus Amorpha; species Amorpha juglandis. The sequence goes on from OX421368.1 coordinate 8,650,971, forward strand.
TATTACGTTAAAGTGGTTTAGTTTTTCGCGTCGTCTAAACGCAGCCATAGGCTGCGTTTAGACGACGCGAAAAATTTCGTGCGGCCGCCGCGCGGCGGCTGCGCGAAATTCTTCAGTCATAGCAAATGTATGTCTTATTAACTAGGACTTAACGTTGAAATTCTTTGTGAGTAACCAACCGCGCGGCGGCCGCGCGGCGGTCGCGCTCCCGTTTACACGATCGCGCAGTCGCCGCGTGGTTGGAGCGTTGCGAAGTATTAAACATTATGGCTTAGTCAATAGATTTTACATTAGTTTTTCGAGTGATTCGAGCGCGGCGGCCGCGCGGCCGCCGCGCGGCCGCCGCGCGGTCGCAACGCGGTGGGATTCCTTGTCATATAAATGCGCCCTATCTCTGTCTCATCCGCAAAATAATATGTTTAAAGGTGGTTGCACGACTGTAAGGTACTATTATTCAACACTCAACAATAAAACTGTGTTTTTTTTAAATTGAATGACGAGACGAGCAAGGCGCTCGCCTGATGGTAAACGCCATGCCTGCTCATAAACAGAAGTAACACCACACAGAACTTTGAATTCCAAAGCACTGCATGACACTGAACTGCGCTTGTCACACCGTGACATAAGGTGTTAAGTCTCATAATGCCCAGTAATTTCACTGGCTTTAATGTCCTTCAAACCGAAACACAGCAGTGCTAACACACTGTTGCTTGGCGGCAGAAATAGACAAAGCGGTGGTACCAACCCAGACGGCTTCTCGCACACGAGGGACCTACCACCTTGTAAATGGAATACATTCATGCTCAATACCGGACTGGGCGCGAGTCCGAAGAACTTTGCACTATTAGCTCTCAGCCCATTACATACATCGTGAGTTATGCGGTGGAGCCTGTATATCAGTTTTATAGTTATAGGCAATTAATTGTACAACCAGTTTTCGTACCAATTCTTCTCTAGCGAAACTGCCTTGAACTAGCGGTTGAGTAAAAAATACAGAAATTAAGTTAAAATCTAGTTTTTTTAACCTTGAATGACGAAACGAGCAGGTCATTCCCCTGATGGTAAGAGATATGCCTGCACATAAACAGTAGCAAAACCACACAGCACATTGAACTAATATGTACTGGCATCGCATTGGACTGCGTTCGTCATCCTGAATCATGACATGTTAATTCAATTTTTTTTTCTCTCATAGACCACTTTCAAAATTTTGCTGGTTCCGGTTGACCCACTGCATCTACATTTCTACCATATTCCCAAAACACGACAAAAGATTTGTTTAAAATATTATCTGCCTGCTAGGTGAAGTCAAGCCAACATTTTAGTTCTTCATTATCGAAAATAGATAAATTTTCGTCGTCAATTTCGAATTGTGAACCTCCATTTTTTGTCACGCCAACGTAGACCCCTGTCGACTCGAGTAAAGGGTAAAGGGACCAGTAAAGGTAGAAAAGGTAGGAAAGGTAGTAAATTTTCATTTTTGTTCGGAAATTAAAAATATTTGTCTCTTGCGACAAAATGCCCACGCGTTTTGTTTCTTAGCTGGATAAATTATAAAATGTACATTGTTTCCAGACACGAAATTAAACAAATCCGCGCCACGTCATACATCCGCGGCGTGTTGACGTCATTCATAATGTTCACGACGCGCATCTGTCTGTTCTGCTCTATCCTGGCGTACGTGCTCGTCCACAACGTCATCACAGCCAAGCAAGTGTTCGTCGTCACAAGCTTCTACAACATATTGCGGCAGACGATGACTGTGTTCTTCCCGCAGGGTAAGTGTGCTTATAGTATTTGTTTTATTATTTATTTTATTTGATTGAATGACGAGACGAGCAAGGTGCTCGCTTGTTGGTAAGCGCCACGCCTGCCCATAAACAGAAACACCACACAGAACTTTGAATTACAAAGCACTGCATTGCAATGAAATGCGCTCGTCACCCTGAGACATAAGTTGTCAAGTCTTATAATGATCAGTAATTTCACTGGTTCTATTATTTGTATATTATTTTTAAGGTTATGTACCTCAAAATGAAACACAGGATTTATTTTTACAAGTTAACCTAGTGTAGGCTTAGAACATAGTTCAGATACTACATTAGGTTAGCCTGTATCGTGGGTATCGGGAACTACGAAGGACATGCAGTCTCACAAGACCCAAACCCGAAATATATATTTGTGGAGCATACAAACGTTTGTCTCGGTGCGGGCATCGCACCCAAGGCTTCATGCTTCGTAGCCGGCGATTCTCCCACTTCGCCACGGAGGCTGTCGTACCGGGCTTTATAAGATCACTTGGTTGTCCGTCTGTCTGTCTGTCCGTATATCACCGTCATTTTCGCAGAACGGCTTGAAAATCGTACGTCAAAATTAAAATACTACGTAATACGTCAACATCAAAACCTACGTATACCTACTTGTCGGTTAGTACAATCACAGTACGAAACGCAAAAACGAAGATGGCACTCTGCGGCTAATTTATGTGATATACATACATACTTGAAAAACTGCACCGTTTCTCTACCACATATATGTCACCATCTCATGGCAAAAAAACAGCTATAATTTATATTCAATGTCTTCTTGTGGTCGGAAATTACGTAATCTTGGAATAAACATTTTTTTTAATACTTAACAGTTCACATGCACTCTGTTACTAGATCATTGATATCATTCATTATGAACGTTCAAGTTAAGGAAACAATGTAAGACGTCAGAGGCAAAACTAATTACGTAATAGACGCGAGAATATCATGCGAAAATGTTTGATCAAAGTAATTGTTAAATACAAAATAATGAATGTTCCAAATTGCTTGTATGTTTGGCACCAACTATAGGTAATTAAAATGTAGTTTGTGATCATAGGCGATGCAAATGGGTGGACGAGCGATGTCTATGTTTTCCACTAGCAATCGCTCGCGGCTCCGCCCGCGTGAAAATCTGTACCGTTATATTATCGATATCGCCTATCTTCAGAGTTTCAGAGCTTATTCAATGTAAACAAAACTATTTAAAATATTAGTTTAGATTATTACCCCAAGCAGTAATATAAAATCTGCCATATTCCATAAAACTTTATTAGACACCGTTGTCTGTGCTTGGATGTTTTGTCTCTATTAATTTAATAATTACACCCGCATGAATAATTATCGCATTGGAAAATCCCTCATTGTTACTAGAGTGTCGCGTTATTACATCGTCGTATGTCAACACTGATTTTAATGATTGTGACTGATGCATGCCTTTCATTGGATGTCTTTAGAATACATTTAGTTACCGAAGTATATCTACACTATATTAGTATTATTAAGAGGAACAAAATTTTTTTTTGTATGTAACGAATAAACTTAAAAACTACTGGACTGATTTGAAATATTCTTTCCCTATTACGATCCTACATTTTCACTGATGAACATAGGCCACTTTTTATCCCAGAAAAAGCAGAGGGTCCGGGTTGGTACCATCGCGCCGTCTATTCCTGCCGCCAAGCAACAGTGTGTAAGCACTATTGTGGTTCGGCTGAAGGACATTGAAGCCAGTGAAACTACTGGGCATTATGAGACTTAACATCTTATGTCTCGGGGTGACGAGCGCAATTCAGTGCCATGCAGTGCTTTGTAATTCAAAGTTCTGTGTGGTGTTGCTTCTGTTTATGGGCAGGCGTGGCGCTTACCATCAGGCGAGCGACCTGCTCGTTTTGTCATTCAGATTCCATAAAACATTGCAAAATGTTATCTTTTTTTTAGGTATCGCTCAAGTAGCAGAAGCAACGATATCGATACAGCGTCTCCAAAGCTTCATGCTATACGAAGACACAAGTAAACCAGTGCCCGGCCTCGCTGAAATACAAACATCAACAAAACCTAAAGAGGAGACGAGAGAAACTTTACTATCAAAGGATGAGCCAGATATACAAAAGGAGGACTCGAAACTATCTGGTATTGTGCCTGAGGCTACAGATGAAGCGCGAGAGAACGGTGAGTTCTGATTTATTTCTGACAATCGGCTAAACCATTATTTCCCAACCTTTTTTAGGCCATGCCCCACTTTAACATTTTTTGTTAAATTTGTCACCTCGGTGATATATCGGTATGCTAGATATCTATCTAGCATTGCATTTAAATAACCCAAAGCGAAAGGGTTAAAGTCGTGACGAGTTCATTTTTAAATTGCCCCCCTTAACTATCAAATTGCCCCCCTGTGGGGCGCGAGTCCCACGTTGGTAAACACTGGGCTAAACTTAATTTGAGTTTTCTGGGACCATGTTTTGTTCCTAATATGGTTTTCTAGCAATAGTGGGTGTATCCTAGTTGGCCATGATTGGCTAATACAATATACAATACGCGGAAATTAAGTCGGTCTTGCTGAAGTAATTCGTTTACTGCCTCTTGTCATTCTTTAGTATGTGAAAATAATGGCCGACACGACGCCGCGCCGTTCGTATAACTAACGCTCAGTCCAGCTAATTTATTTTGCGCGTATATTAGATAGATAGGAAGTTTTATTTTGGCTTATGTAACAGACAACAACATCACACAGAGTAATATAATAATAAATTAGAAAATAACATGGTGAAAATAGCTCTGTGGTACATTTCGCCGAAATTAGACCCCACCCAGCAATGTACTTTGCTCCAATTAAGCAAAGCGCTGGTAATTCCGCTGGCACCTGGTTGTAACAAACACATTTAAATTATATACTATTCCAAATTGGCACTATATAGTAGGTATGTATAACTTAAGGTTGAAGTATCAGAAACTTAACGATTACTTATTAGGTTTATTACACGCATTGTTGCGATTCAAACATGTTTGTTTTGTCTGGTTTTTGGAGCAGGACATTCGTCTTAAAATTGACAGTCTCTGTTACCTTTTGTCGATATTTCATATTTTTTATACCAAGATAATTATTCCATGTCGTCTTTTTACGTAATTTGCGGAAATTGTTTTATTATTTCAATTGTTTTTAAGACCTGACGATTGGTCAGTCGCTACTATTATCACTCAAAAATAATACATAATTTATATGTTCATGTACATCAATGTTTATATGTTTTATTATTTTCATAACCAATCTAGCAGTTAAAGTTGGTAAATATATTTGTCGAGGTCAGGTACCGGAACCCTGGCCCCGGTGGAGGCAGGTGAAGACGAGATGGCGGAGGAACTGGCTGCGAGGGTGGAGGAGGACGCTCGCGGCGTTCGACTCAAGCACGCCACCGCCAAGTGGATCCCCGCGCATCCAGAGAACACCCTCACCGACCTCTCGCTCACCATAAAGCCTGGCAAGTTAGTCATTCAACCATTTATTTTTTATTTTTTGAAGTGATAACTTCTTATGGGAGGGTGAACCGAAACGTTTCGTAACGCGAAGAGAGTAGAATGTCTTCTTTTCATGGCGAGTAGCCGTAATTAATAAACAAATGACGATTAGGAGACCAAGAAAACCTTTTTAGGTTTTTTCTTATTTGGAACATGTTGCCGTAAAAAGTACCAGGCTAGCATAAACGCGAAGAGAGTAGAATGTACTTTTATCATGTCGAGTGGGCATGTTGCCGTAATTTTGTATTTTCGCATCTTGTTTGATAAGTTTTCACTTCTGTCGGCACTCCCAGAGTGCAACCCGTATTTTTTTTTATTGCCTTGATATGCAGACGAGCAAGCGGCCCGCCTGATGGTAAGCGGTCACCGCCGCTCATGGACATCGGCAATGCCAGGGGCACAGCCAAGCCGCTGCCTTTCTTTTACTAGCCCTGTATTATACATGTCACACTGCTGGGCACGGGACTCCTCTACTGAATGAGCGGGGTTAAGCCTTAGTCCACCACGCTGGCCTAATGCGGGTTGGTAGACTTCACATATCTTCGAAAAATCTTATCGAGTTCTCAGGTATGCAGGTTTCCTCACGATGTTTCCTTCACCGTTAAAGCAAGCGATAATTAATAAATAATATACAGATGACTTAGAAAAGTTAGAGGTGTATGCTCTTGGGGCTGGTTTCGACGACTTGCGTCTCGACAGTCCCGTACCAATCCCCGCTGAGCTATCGCTGCTATAAATAAATAACACTCTACAGTCATATACATAGCCTTGACCCCATAGTAAGATACGAGTCTTGTGTCGTGAGGATCAGGAACTACGAGAGACTTTCGGTCTCACAACACCCAGCCCCGAAACAAATATTTGTGCATCACACAAATATGATACGCCCATAATTCTTCTGGTGGTTGGCGTACATGGGCGGTGGAGATCGATTACCATCAGGGGACCCACTTGCTCGTTTGCCGGTCTATGCTATAAAAAAAAACGATGTTTTAGTTTTCACTATTGTTTCGTTGTGTCAGATTGATAGCGGTGATAGGTCCGGTGGGTGCTGGTAAGTCGTCACTACTGCACGTACTACTGCGCGAGCTGCCGTTGTTGTCGGGCAGCGTGCACGTCGGTGGCACCGTCTCCTATGCCAGCCAGGAACCTTGGCTCTTTGCGGGTAAGCTCACATCTTTACTACAACCCTACACACAACGCAAGTCATGTAGCAGCCAGGGAGGCACAAATCCCCCTCCCCTCCTTAATCCCTGTCGACAAATTCAAATTAACGTCGACAATCTCTGGTATTATGGGTGCTCATAAGCGGTGGACACCGACCATTAGGAAACCCACTTGCTCGGTTGCCTGCCTGTGCTATAAAAGATGGAATTTCTTATACTTTTGGAAATTACTTTTTTTATCCGAACACGGCAAAATGACTGCACTACACCTGATGCTAAGCGTAATGCAGTCAAAAAAACTAGTGACCAATGAGTTTATCGGTAATCACCAGAGTCATGCTGGCCTGTATAAATACTTCTTCCCTATACAAAAGATCTCCAAATTTATATTTTTATGTGTAATTAGTTATATTATATATATTCTATCCTTGCTACCACAATAGAGAATTTTCGTATAGGGAATTGTTGGGCGTCTCATCGAAACGAAGCTACTCACGGAAAATTAGCTTGATAGTAATCAAGTGGAAAAATGGCTCAAGGATCCCTGACCATTATTAAAATTAACCTTATTTATTTTTCATTATTTTCATGACTATATTGTTTGAACAGGGAGTGTACGACAGAACATTTTGTTCGGCCAAGCAATGGACCGTCCCCGGTACAACGCTGTGGTGCGTCGATGCGCGCTCGATCGCGACTTCTCGTTGTTCCCGCACGGCGACAAGACTATCGTAGGCGAGAGAGGAGTCAGTCTCAGTGGAGGTAAGGTTTATTAATCACGGCCCGGTGGAGTCTGAGTGTAGAACAAAACAAATTACAATTAACAAGGTGGTAGGCCCCTCGTATGCGAGAGGCCGTCTGGGTTGGTACCACCGCGCCTTCTAATTCTGCCGCCAAGCAACAGTGTGTAAGCACTATTGTGTTTCGATTTGAAGGACGTTGAAGCCAGTGAAATTACTGGGCATTATGAGACTTTAACATCTTATGTTCGAGTCGTGTGTGGCGGGGTATCTGGATGAAGAGTGCAGTTCAGTGCCATGCAGTGTTTTGTAATTTTAAGTTCTGTGTGGAGTTGCATCTGTTTATGGGCAGGCGTGGCGCTTACCATCAGACGAGCGTCTTGCTCGTCTCGTCATTCAAATAAAAAAAAATACACTATGTTGCTTAAATTTGACCACACATTTCGGGGAAATGTTGTATAATAATTTTTATCACACCTTTTATCAAATACAGTACAATATTTAGAATGAAACTCCCAAATCTAATACAAGAGTCGCTCGCTCTCAAGGCGTTTTTTTTTTTTTTTTTTTTATATAGCATAGGCCGGCAAACGAGCAAGTGAGTCACCTGATGGTAAGTGATCTCCACCGCCCATGTACGCCCACCACCAGAAGAGTCATGGGCGCGTTGCCGACCTTAAAGGAAAGGGATAATTAGGGATTGGGAAGGGGAGGGGATTTGGGCTTCCGGTTATCTCACTCACCGTACGAAACGCAGCAGCAAGCCACTACTTTACGTCGGTTTTCTGTGAGACAGTGGTAACGATCCGGTCGAGCCAGCCCATTCATGCGTTTGTTTGTGTACATAATAATAAAATATGAAAGTGACTTCTCTATTCATTTTACCATTTTATTTTATCAGGTCAACGTGCTCGCATATCCCTCGCCCGCTCTGTATACAAGCGCGCGGATATCTACTTACTGGACGACCCGCTGTCCGCGGTGGACGCGCACGTGGGCCGACACTTGTTCGAGTCGTGCGTGGTGGGATATCTGCGCAACACCACCAGGATACTGGTCACACACCAGCTGCAGTTCCTCAGGGATGTCGATCAGGTAAGCTCATACTAACGCTACGGGTGAATTCTAGAATATTCCACGTTCCGTTCAATGTAAGAATGTGCGTATATCTATCTATCTACCTATTAAAATTGGTCAGATCAATTAATCATTATTGTTGAGGTGATAAAAAGACCATAATTATGTTTTTTGTGTTACTAAAAATAGTAAAAATAATATTTTCTTTCATACAACAATTTCTACTGACTTCTGTAACACAGGTTTACGACTAGCTCAGAAGTCAGGGGACATGCATATTGTGAAATATGTGCAATTTGTGGAAATAATAAATAAAATTATTAAAAAAAATCCGCATCGTAGCGATGGTACTAGATAAGACGAATTTAAAGTAATTATAGTGTGTTATAGTGTCAGATACCATTTACTATTTTTTAATTTACAGAACCTTTATAACAAAAATACAGCTATCATCGCCTTACCAAAATATTTCATCATCAGATAATAATTCTGAAGAACGGCACGATAGCGGCGGCGGGTAACTTCGACACGCTGAGCGCGTCCGGACTGGACTTCGCGACGCTGCTGGCGCGGGATGAGCAGGACGACAAGAGGAAGGAGAAGGAGGAGAAGGCGGCGCCCGACACGCCCGGCACCAACGAACTCGACGAGAACGTGCTGCAGGGCAGCTTCCGGAAGCGGCAAATGAGTATACATTCTGTGAGTGGGTATTGTGTTTATATGTGAATTTTGAGGAGGTTCTAATTTAATTTAATTTCTATTCTTTTCTTTTCTCTAATAGTGTTATCACACAGTTTTAATTATTATTTTTGTGTTTGATTTGATTAAGAATATAATTTGTGATAATAAAAAATCGTTTCAAATATTATATTTTTATTATTCTTCGTTTGCCTGGTAGAGTTACAAGCTAGAGTTTGCGCTTACCATCAAGCGAGTGCCTTGCTTATCTCGTCATTCAATAAAAAAATATTTTTTTTTGTGAATTACGGTTATGGTACGGTTAAGGGAAAAATGACATAGAACTCATATTTTTAGCCATACAGAAAAAAGTGAATAGATTAAAATGTTAAGTTAATGAATTTAGCAAAATAAAATTGACATCTCAATTTTTACTTAATGTGGGTTGATATGTTATTGCATAATTGCATCCATATATGGTCTATATATGTGCGTGCAGGTGAGCTCCGTGGACAACCTGACGGCGACGGCGCCGCCTGAAGGCCCGCGGACGGAGGCGGAGCTGCGCTCGGCGGGCGCGGTGTCGGGCCGCGTGTACGGCGCGTACCTGCGCGCCAGCGGCCACGCGCTGCTCGTCGCGCTCATGCTGCTCGTCGCCACCGTAGCGCAGCTACTCGGATCCGCATCGGATTGGTGGACCGGATTCTGGTATGTGCATGTTTTTTTTTTATAGGATAGGCCGGCAAACGATATGGGTCACCTGATGGTAAATGATCTCCACCGCCCATGTACGCCCACCACCAGAAGGATCGTGGGCGTGTTGCCGACCTTAAAGGAAAGGGATAATTAGGGATTGGGAAGGGGAGAGGATTTGGGCTTCCGGATATCTCACTGACCGTACAAAACGCAGCAGCAAGCCGCTACTTTACGTCGGTTTTCTGTGAGACAGTGGTAACGACCCGGTCGAGCCAGGCCATTCATGCTGTAGTAAACTGTTTACAGCGTGGCTCTACCACTCATATGGCATGACATCATATCTATCCCTGACATGTTATATTTTATTGTTTCGCTACGTAATACGTCAGTATTAGTAGCTTCGAATTCCCAGTAAATCGCAGACCTCCACTACAGTGGGCACTACGTTTTCTTTTTAAATTCCAAAGGCCAAATTTACATGAATGAATCACTGTCCCTATGTACAGTATAATCCCATAAGTAAAAATTACAATGAAATTATGAATGAATTTTGTAGTTTAGTGTGAGATTGGATAGGATCCTAAGATTTAGCTGCTTGTTATATATTTTTTATTAGTCGATACAGTATAGTCATATATGTATAGAAGCTGTTGCAATATCATGTAAGTTACCTACTTTTTGTTTGGAGCTTTCCAAACAAAAAGTAGGTAATTTTACATCATTTTAATGTGCACAACACTTACCTATCATACCAACTGCAACGCAAGTTGTCATTTCAAATCATTGTTTTTGTGAGACAGTACCTCAGTGGCGTGGCTCTACCATTTATGAAATTCGTTGCATCATTATACGTCTTGTGAATAATAATATTAACCTCCATTTCTGTTTGTATATGATCAGGGTGAATTTGGAAGAGGAACACCCTATGTCAGTGAGTGACTCGCTGGAAAGGAGCAACATGTCGAGTCCGGTCGCGTACGCAGAGAATTTCACGGGCGCGCTCATCGACGACGCGACCTTCGACACAGTCGGCCTCACACGATACGACTGCATCTATATCTATAGCGGTCAGTTACATTATATACACTATTCTTACAGCTTTAATGGTTTTTGTGTTATCTCATGTGAATTTGTGAGGTCAGGCAGAAAAGTGAAAAATGCGTCCATGCGTTAGCTAAATTAATTGATGTAAGCGCTGCAGGGCAAGTGACTTGGTTTTTTTTATTTTTTATTTAACTGGAATGGAACTAAAACCCTCTTTTGCACTCTGTACATATATACAACGTGCTATAGAGAGGTGTGGTCAAATGTAAGCAACGTATAGAGTACGATATAAGTATTTCAACGGCCGTAGTACCAAAATTGATTGCATTGCTAGGTTATAAATAAAGTTTTTCTGTTTTATGGAATGAACAAATTATAAACAGTGACTTAGACCTTTCATTTCAATATTGTATTATTAACATAAAACTGTTCTCAAATGTCAACAAATATTTGACACAGTCAGTTCAGTAATTTCCGAGTATATAAAATATGATTACGAGCTTAAAAATATTTTGAATTTGATTGATTTGTGGATCAGACAAATAATTCCTCGGTGCGGGAATCGAACCCACGGCCTCACGTTTCACAGTCAGCTACTCGCCCACTACGCTACGGAGGATGTCAAATTAATTAATTAATGTATTATTGCAGCGATGGTGATCGCCCTGGTTGTGATATCGCTGCTCCGTTCATTCATGTTCTTCTCAATGGCGATGCGCGCGTCCACCCGTCTGCACAACAACATGTTCGCGTCAATAACGCGCGCGCCGATGCGCTTCTTCCACGTCAACCCTTCTGGCAGGATTCTGAACAGATTCTCCAAGGATATGGGCGCGGTAGATGAAGTGCTGCCATCTGCGCTGCTCGATGTTTTGCAGGTATGGTTCATCATTCATTCATCATTCAAATAATAGTGGGCTCTCAATTCGTCTGTGTTTGTAGTTTTATGTATAACTCCTACATATATATTTGCACCGATTTGGACGATTCATTGTGTGAAAAGTTCTGTGATGGCCCCATATTTACAGGTATCTCATGAAAAAAGTATAGTCGGAAGTAGAAATCTTAATGGAAAAAGACAAACCTACAGTGATTTATGTTTTGAAGTCTATTTTTGAAGTTTTTATCTTATTAATGTTACGCATGACTGTGTACGTTGTTTTTCCAAGCTTAATGAGACCATTTTAATTGACTTCTTTGTTGAAGTAGATGCAATTTAGAAATAGATAATATTATTATGGCGGATATCCTCACAAATAATAATACACAAAAAAGTGAAACAATATATTGCACTTCTAAATTGCCTCATCAAAATTAAGTGATTTTTGTTTTTGGCATAGACAATGATATAGCCAAATCGATTTCAACTATAATCGATTTAATTACAGATCGGGTTATCACTAATCGGTATAGTGGTGGTGGTGGCCGTGGTGAACTACTGGCTGCTGGTGCCGACGGTAGCGATCGGTGCGGTGTTCTACGGTCTGCGCATCTTCTATCTCTCATCGTCCAGGAGTATCAAACGCCTCGAGGGTGTGAGTGAGTCATCTATCATGCCGAACAAGGCACCATGTGTTTTTATATTTTCTCTTTTTTTTTGTATATCTTTCCACGAAATTTTTCGCCATGATATTTTAAGTGACTAAGAACGATTGGTTGTTTTATTATTTTTCTCCTTTTTTATTTAAATTACACACCGTGTTACAGAAAGGTGAAGTCATATTTTAGGGTCGTTACATACAGCCGATATTGAGTGTAAATGTTCTCGATTTTACACAATCGATGTACAATCGATTACCGATGAATACACAATCATCTTAGTCTTAAGCCATACGAGGGCTCCTAGGCACGTAGTTTTGGGCCCTTTTAGAAAGGAAAATAAAATATTTTTAAATATTAGGCCATCACCGAAGTGACTCAATTTTTAATATAAAGTGACTTGTTACCATGATTCAATTTTGGCAATATTTTTATGATTACTGAGTTTTGGCATTTGAGGGCTCCCATTATGCTAGGGGCACTGGACCAGTGGCTGGTGTGGCTACAATGCATACAACAGTACAGGGTGTGTATCCCCCCCACAGCTCGCAGTCCCGTGTTCTCCCACCTGAACGCGTCTCTACAAGGGATCACCACAATTCGCGCGTTCGGTGCACAGGAGGCGCTCATAAGGGAGTTTGACAACCACCAGGACCTTCACAGCTCTGCTTGGTAACTTTCATAATTTTATTAATTGCTGCAAAAAAGGTTTCACAAGGTGGTAGGTCCCTCGTATGCGAGAGGCCGTCTGGTTTGGTACCACCGTTTTATCCATTTCTGCCGCCGAGCAACAGTGAGTAAGCACTGTTATTTTAAGTTTGAAGGACATAAAAGCCAGTGAAATTACTGGGATTTATGAAAGACTGTTAGTTATACTAAAAGCGTCTAATGTGCAATAAAGCATTATAAATACATTAATAAAGCCGGGATAACGCCACGGAGAATGTTTTTTTGAAATTACGCACTTCACAGTTAAAATTCCCAATGTATATTTGTGTTGTCTATGTTTTTCTATTTCAGGTACTTGTTCATCGCGAGTTCCCGCGCTTTCGGTTTCTGGTTGGACCTCGTGTGCGTCGTATATATTGCGATGGTGACGATGAGCTTCCTTGTTTTTGGAAAAGGTATCAAAAATTGTATTATTATTGTAATAAATTGTAGTGACTTTTACGAGTGATATTATTTTATAAACATACAGCATATGGGGCATTTCACGTCAAGCGGACAACGAAAAAAAAGTGAGGTCGTGAATTTTGTTTATACTCTGGTCAGTTATAGTTCTAGTAGGCATGGATGTGTACACACAATTTTTTTTTCGTATGAAGCTTTATTGCTGAGTTATGAGCTTTTAAAAATTTACTAAGTATGAAGTCATGAATTTTTGGATGCTTATTATCTGTACCAATTAATTAGTAAAAAAAACTACAAAGTATTGTTTCTTAGGGCCGGCGCTCATTGACGGCATGGCACGGCATGGCACGGCAGGTCATGCTGCGGCATCCCGCGGCGTCCCGTGGCATGCCGTGGCATCCTGCTGAATGCCCAGCCACTCTCTCTCTCTCGCGCACCGCGGCAATCCGTGGAATGAAACGGCATGCCACGGGACGCCGCGGGATGCCGCGGCGCGTCGCGTCATGCCACAGCATCCCGCGGCACGTCGCGGCACTGTGGTATTGAAATAAAGTAACGTGAATTCTAAACTCGTGGCAATAAGATTCAAAATAACTTGATTAGTAATAAAATCCTTTGCCATGCCATGCCGTGCCATGCCGTCTATGAGCGCCGGCCATTATAGTTCAAAAGTTGAAGTTTTTAATTTTTTTGTCGAATTCTAAATTTAAATTGTTTTACGTATAGTAAACCGGAAGTGAAAATTTCAAATCGATATGTGAGTAACTTCGACAAGTTTTTTTTATTATATTTTAACCTTGAATTAAAGCCTTAAACGTACTAATTCTTCACCAAAAAAATTAAAATGGGACAGCCAATAGTTTAAGACTTAGAGCATATAGAGTACATACACATAGCTATGAGCTCTTTCTAAGCAATCGCGTTTATGCTCAAATACTGCGCTATTAATATTATGTGTTCCGTTTGACGTCTGAAGTCCATATTATGAGAGAGTACATCGCTTCCTTCCGTCGGTTTTCGGCTAGGTGTCGCTACTTTCCGTACGCTTCCGGCCTAAGCGCCCTCTGCTGGCCCTAGCTGTAAACTAATTTACACGAGACAAGCCACAATTTTGTTTCGTCATTGTTGCGTCGTTTTTCAAACAGTCGTGACGGTTAGGTGATCTTAAGTATTAAGAATAATTAAATCTTCGATATTTCGAGAATAAAGTAGAAATTTCGATAAGATTTTTGAATATTTTGGTTTTCCGTACGCATTTATTCCAATATGGATAAAAATAGTGATAAGGGTGAAAAAAGTATCGCGTGTTCGGGTTCTTCAAGAAAACGGCCGGCCTAACCACCACCTACGGATTTGGATGGAGCATCCGAGGAGCATAGCGGTTCATCATTGTCATCAAGCAGTGACATAGCCCTCCGGCTCGTAAGTATAACAGCGGGAACGTAGCTTGGAAAGGAGGTTTGAAATTCTTTTTCAACAGCTGGTGAGTCATGTAAATAATATTTTGTGTGCGAATTTTATTGTCAAATTAATTCAATACGAGGGCTCAGTCATCGGCTTCTAGACATTTTCATTCTAGTACTATGAGTGTGGAGCCATCAGCTTCTTCTCAAATTCAAAATGAGGAGTTTTTGCGTCTACCCTCAGATACTAATACGTTTGATTATATTGCTAATTTAGATGTTACTATTAAAGACCCAGCGGTCTCTAAAGCGATTCCTGACCTTATAGCTTAAATTTCTTCCATACAACGATTTGACTCGCCGTAATGGAATGCAGTACGTTACTCAGATACCCAGAAAAAGTACGTGGCATTTCCAACATTTACTGAGTTAAGAGTAAATGAAGAATTGAGACGGTTCGAAGATCCTTTCGCCCCACTGCGTTGGTTTCAAATGTAACGTAGTTTGGCAACGCTTTCAAATGTTTTTTTTGGCTCAAAACGAATTGGTTAATATTGCTTTGCAAACTTTTATTGATTGGTCAGCAAAGTCGGATACTGCTATAAACTCATCTGCAATTTCCAATAAACTTAAAGATTTGGTCGGTAATGGCTCAGATTATAAATTTATATCTCAGGACAACGTCTTCGGTCCTTGTTAAAAGCTGTAAAAGATAAGTTTATATAAGAAGACTTGGCTAGAATTCCCCCTTCGGTAGAATATATGTTCAATCCTGATGGCTAGGCTCATTTATTCAAAAGATTGGTGGGGTCGCTGGAATTGCAAAGCAAACCAATTCTGGACGGCCTAAAGCTAATTCTCCAGAGCCATCTATGTCTAAAAATTTCGAAAATACCATTTCAAAAAGAAAGGGTGGGCGAAAGGAGAAGTCGGGTAGTAGAACTAACCGTAGAGATAAATAGCTCATATTCCCAAGCTTATTATCATCTGCCCATAAAACCGGAGCACAGGCGCTTTCTCCGATTCAATTACATGGGCCAGCTGTTGCAGATGCCTTCCTTTCGGTTTGGCAGCAGCTCCAAAGAGGTTCACAACAGTGACGAACTGGATAGCAGAGGTTTTACGATCCAAGGCTCTACGTGTCGTAGTATACCTCGACGATTTTTTGATTGCTCACCAATCACAGAGCACTCTCGCCACCCAAATAACCTTGGCACTTCACCTACTGGAAACTTTGGGTTGGTGCGTCAATCTAGAAAAATCCGTCATCATTATTGGATCGTCTCGCAGCCGCCAGTTGAGCCCTCAAGCATGCGCAACGCCTCTTAGGGTATGTCAACTTTCCGACCTTCATCACCCACTGGGGAAGGTTGCATTGCCGCACGCTGCAGAGACACAGCATCACTCCAACAAGGACGGTCGAATTTCTAGGCGTTCTAGAGGACACACAAACAAATATAAAGTCCCTGCCGTTAGACAAATTAAATAAGGTCTGCCAGTATTTAGTGGATCGTCTCACAGCCGGCAGTTGGACCCTCAAGCAGGCGCAACGCCTCTTAGGGTATGTCAACTCTGCGACCTTCATCACCCACCGGGGAAGGTTGCATTGCCGCACGCTGCAGAGACACAGCAGTCAACTTCGCAAGTTTCCTCGCGCCAGCAAACCATTTTCGATGGAAGTGCGGCGCGAGATACAATGGTGGATAGACAATATCTCCCTGGGAACAGAGATTCACCCAAGTCCAAGACCAACAAACTATTTGATCACGGATGCCTCGGACATACGAATGGGGTGCTGTGCTGAACAACCAGAGAATTCGAGGTACCTGGGGACACCATCAAATAAACTGGCATTGCAACTTAAAGTAGATGTACGCTGTGTGTGCGGCTTTATCAGCCAAAGCCACAGCTCTAAAAGACTCGGAAGTCTTATTACAGAGCGACAACAAGACTGTGGTGGCCTATATAAAGAACCAGATCATTAAAAACTATTGGACTTGACCATGAAACTACTGACACTGGTGGACGATCACATCACAACCTCACCACCTACCAGGAGTGTACAATACAGAGGCAGACCACTTGTCGAGAGATCTAAGCATCGCAGAATGGTAAGCGAGGCAACCGAAGAAATCTACAAACATTGGGGAACTCCGGTTATAGAACTGTTTGCCTCGCAGAACGCTCATGTCGTTCCCATTTGTTTCTCGAAACTTGTCAGACTCGAACGCTTGCTTTCACGACGCGTTCAGCAGGGGTTGGCATTACGATCTCGCTTGGATATTATTTAAACACATGGCTGCAATTGCGGCGAGCAACTGACTTTATTACATATAAAAAGACAATTCAGATCTGGGATCATAGACATTGGCAATTACTTGTAAACTTAGTACATAATATAGGTAATAGATGGCGTTCGTGTCCTTGATGTATTGTAACTTTTTAATAATCTCATCCACATCAAATGAAACTATAATTGCACAATATGCAACCATAAATAGTTATTTTTTACAAGTCCTAAGCTTTTAACACAGTTATGATGCTTTCTGGGACTGAGAGCTTCAGTAAGTACATCAGCCGGCAGGTCATCAGTTTGCAAATACTTTATAATAATATTTTTTTTTTCTTTAACAGCATCTTTTAAAAAATAATGGAAATCAATATGTTTACTTCTTTTATGTAAAGAACAATTATCTACTAGCTTTTGTACACTCTGACAATCATTATATAACACTATGGGGTACATGTGATTAGTAATTTCATATTGCAGAGCTTTGAGATTGCTTCTTTGCAAGCATCTGCCATAGACATGTACTCGGCCTCCATGCTTCATGCTGGAGAGAGTACTGTCCTCTGCTTTCTACTCTCCCATGAAATAGCTCCCCCTGACACAGTGCCGGATTTATATTTTTTGAGTTGAGTTTGCCACTTTATTTCCGCCGCCCCATGTAAACAGTTTATATATGTGTGTATGTAGGTTTCTAAAATACTTAATAATTTTCCATTTCCTTCCATAATACAAATATTAGGGAAGGCACTAAAGTTAAATAAACGAATGAGTTAGAAAGTTATTTATAAAATTATTAATTATTTAAAGATAATTAGTACTTTTATACTTAAATCGAGTGAGCGTCCTCTGAAATCTGCCGCCCCTATGAGACTGCCACCCATAGGCCGCGGCCTATACGGCCTATTAACAAATCCAGGACTGCCCTGATATAGTAAAACAGTAACCAGTATAGCCAGATCGAAATATTGACCCTGTCTATTGGCTAAAGAGGCTTTTAAACTTGACTCGAGACATCAGGGACTCTGTATTGAATTTGTTTCTTACAACCAAAGCACCTTACAAACCTGCCTCACCCACTATAATTGGTGACTGGGTGAAACGACTTCCGTCGGAAGCAGGAATAGAAGCCTCACCGGGCAGCTTTCGAGCAGCTGTATCTTCTTTGAATTGGATAAAAAACTATCCTATCAATGAAATATTTGCTAAATCGAATTGGATGCACGAACGTTCAACGTTCCGAAAATATTACCAAAGGCATATACTTGATTCTAATATTCCAAATAATTCGGAGAAATCGCTATCTCAATATGTTTCTGTACCTTGATTCTTAGTTAAAGTTTAAGTACATATTGTTTTGCTGATTAATAAAACTATTTTTTGTTAAATGCAGTACATTTATCTAATGCACATCAAAGTAAATTATTGGTAATTCCATAATAGCTTCATTTAAATTTACACTACAGTAGATCACATTATTGCGTCTTTACATACAAGCCACCAGGAGATAACAAACAGATCTCTCATAATATGGACTTCAGACGTCAAACGGAACACATAATATAAAAATTTTACCTTCCAATAAAATTTGTATTATGTTTCCTAAGACGTCTGAAGTCCAAGTGATGTCTTCCTGGTGAATATTACATCCATCAATGCATTATGAGCCCAACAATGACGAAACAAAATTGTGGCTTGTCTCGTGTAAATTAGTTTACAGCTAGGGCCAGCAGAGGGCGCTTAGGCCGGAAGCGTACGGAAAGTAGCGACACCTAGCCGAAAACCGACGGAAGGAAGCGATGTACTCTCTCATAATATGGACTTCAGACGTCTTAGGAAACATAATACAAATTTTATTGGAAGGTAAAATTTTTATATTTTATTCCTTTATTCTAACATGCAAAAATATAAAAATAAACGATTTCTTTAATTCTTCATAAAAAAAATTAAAACGTGATCACAAAAAAGAAATTAAGACTAAGAACGATTTCATTTATTGAGATTGAAACAGTATTAATTAAAATAGAGAGATTTGTATTGTAATTTTTACAATTTTACTATTTGCTCTAGCATTAATTCTCTTTACACATAAGCCCTCGTTGGTTGGAAGAAAAGCATGCAATTTTTTAGTTCCTGGAACAGTGATAGCGTAACCAAAACAGACTCGTAGAAAATCTCACTCTTGTTCAATACCTTCCTTCGAGCAGTAGTAAATAGAAGTCTCAGTTAATGATGACTTGGCCCATTCATATAATCTTATAGATGTTTGGTGTAGTTGGGCTCCCCAACATTTTAAGAATAGGTTAAATTTAGTGAACCTATACTACAACAAACAAGTGTTATTTTGGATTTAAAGATAGGAAACAACACCTCACAGCAACGATTAACAATTTTATTAATATCTTGCGACAACAATTATCAACTTTTCCAACAATCGAAAATTATATATCCATCAGAGTCGTCACAGTGACACCCACCCATCAATAGGTTTTATTTTATAAAAACAATAGTTTAGGCCATATACATTATGCCACAGATATAAAGAAAGGTTAAATGTTAATAATTATGCCGTATGTGCCTGTGACGGGCCAAAGCTCGGTAACACAAGATTTTAAGAAAGAAGCACAGTTACACTTCCATGCCACCGCTCATAGAAGACGGCCATGTGATGGTCTTGGGGGAAACCTCAAAACTTTGGTAACCCGTACAAGTGTACGGTCTGCGAATAACGCTATGACTACACCAGACACCTATAAGATTATATGAATGGGCCAAGTCATAATTAACTGAGACTTCTATTTACTACTGCTCGAAGGAAGGTATTGAACAAGAGTGAGATTTTCTACGAGTCTGTTTTGCTTACGCTATCACTGTTCCAGGAACTAAAAAACTGCATGCTTTTCTTCCAACCAACGAGGGCTTATGTGTAAAGAGAATTAATGCTAGAGCAAATAGTAAAATTGTAAAAATTACAATACAAATCTCTCTATTTTAATTAATACTGTTTCAATCTCAATAAATGAAATCGTTCTTAGTCTTAATTTTTTTTTTTGATCACGTTTTAATTTTTAACACGCTTTTTTTTATGAAGAATTAAAGAAATCGTTAATTTTTATATTTTTGCATGTTAGAATAAAGGAATAAAATATTAATAGCGCAGTATTTGAGCATAAACGCGATTGCTTAGAAAGAGCTCATAGCTATATGTATGTACTCTATATGCTCTAAGTCTTAAACTATTGGCTGTCCCATTTTAATTTTTTTGGTGAAGAATTAGTACGTTTAAGGCTTTAATTCAAGGTTAAAATATAAAAAAAAACATGTCGAAGTTACTCAAATATCGATTTGAAATTTTCACTTCCGGTTTACTATACGTAAAACAATTTAAATTTAGAATTCGACAAAAAAATTAAAAACTTCAACTTTTGAACTATAAGAAACAATACTTTGTAGTTTTTTTTACTAATTAATTGGTACAGATAATAAGCATCCAAAAATTCATGACTTCATACTTAGTAATTTTTTAAAAGCTCATAACTCAGCAATAAAGCTTCATACGAAAAAAAATGTGTGTACACATCCATGTCTACTAGAAGTATAACTGACCAGAGTATAAACAAAATTCACGACCTCACTTTTTTTTCGTTGTCCGCTTGACGTGAAATGCCCCATATATGGGTGGGCTCGATCGGATTGTTACCAATATCGCACAGAAAACCGACGGTAATTCACGGCTTGCTGTTGTGTTTCCTACGGTGAGTGGGATATTTGGAGACCCCACCCTCCCCCTTCTTTACTTTTGGAATACCATAATTATACCTTTAAAGTAGGCACCGGATTCATGATTTGTTTATTATTGCGAACTTTCATGACCTACAGCATTACAATCTGTATGGAATTTCTTTATGGTGTTGCTTCTGTTTATAACGCTTACCAGCATACCCGCCATTTACTTGTCCCTTCATTCAAGCCAATAAAAAAACCAAGCGTGCGGAATGAATTTAATAAATATTATTCTGTTTCAGAGGAGTATGGTGGTAATGTGGGTTTGGCCATAACACAAGCGATGGGTCTAACGGGCATGTTCCAGTGGGGCATGCGGCAGTCCACTGAACTCGAGAATCAAATGACTAGTGTTGAAAGGTAAGACAACCCAAAAATCGTTAATTTTCAAATTGCCCAAAAACTCGTAGGATCGTATTCACAGGGTCACAAATAGTAATCACTAACATACGTTAAAATTATGACCACATGAAATATCAACACGACTCATATTTAATTATAAATGTAAATGTCATTTCTTTTTATCTTTGCACGGTCAAAGTCGTGGCAAAATTTATCATTATGTTCAGCATAGTGTAGTCCAAATTTAATGTTGATCGCCAAAGACTTTGCATCTCTCGATTATCGGCAGAATTGTATAGGCCCGAAGTTTCTTATACACTGGCTGACCCCGGAACGCGACGCGCATGAACAAGCCATTATGGCAAGTTTTTTCACTATGTGTACGTTTATGCAAACGAATCATCAATGATGTACGATTGAGCAGTAATCTGTCTAATGGTGGTAATTTGCTGGATATCCGCCCGGATAGCGACCACCGTATACATGGTGTTAAAACCTGCCATAGTGATCCACACGCCTTGTGTGGATCGCGTTCCATGATCAGCTAATTTATATCCGGTTCACCCGAGGGGCTTGCGACATGACTTGATGGTTGATTGGGGCGGGTATAACAGAAAAGGCACACTTCAACCGAAGATTTAAAAAAGTCTTTCACGACACTGCTGAAGTACATGGGCGACGGTAACCACTTACCATCCAGCGGTACGTGAGCTCCTCCGCCATCACAGCTAATAGCGCCAATGACTTGACAGTTTATTGTGTAAATTGAATTGATTTTTATTTTTCTCTTTTGTTTTTTTCAGAATACAAGAATACTCAAATATAGAATCGGAGCCTCCGTTACAATCCGAGGGTAGCAAGAAACCTCCGCCATCTTGGCCGGAGGCGGGCAAGGTGGAGTTCAAGAACGTGTTCCTGTACTACACGCCGGGAGAGCCCGCCGTGCTGAGGGACCTGTCGCTGGTGATACAGTCGAAGGAGAAGGTCGGCATCGTCGGCAGGACCGGCGCTGGCAAGTCCTCGCTTATCAATGCTCTGTTTAGGTAATATATGGTTTCTTTATATACACTAGCTAGTGGTCGCGGCTCTGTCTGTACGTCTCTGCGTGCTAAATTTCAAGCTTATTGCCATAGCCATCGCGCTTGTTCCAACCCCTCGTCTCCATTTTTTTTCGAATCAAATCAAACACAAATAGGGTTGATGCATGAACATGAATTTGCACATTAATGTATACGCAATAAAAATAATATAATATAAAAAAGAAACCCTATTACGAATACAGAATGAAAACTGGTTGAATAATGTGTTTGTATTTCAAATATTGAAAACGCATGTGAAATAAAAGCAAGTAGTGGGACTATCTCGCTATCTCTCTCGCACGCGTGCGCTGCGTTATAAGCATCGAGTTAGTTGACTTCATCGTATATTGTGTGCATCTTTTTATAATCACTCGTGCCCTCTGCCACATTTAGATAGCCTATAACTTAAATATTGTAATTAATTTATTAATTCTTTCTATTATGAATTATGGGCTATTGATTAAAATCATGTATTTGTTATTCACCAAACCTATTGATTGATATTGATTTCTCGACCAGGGATTTAAAGCCATTTTTGAGTATCTTGCCAAGAGACGATCTTTATTCATAACTTCGTAAAACTAACAAAATGAAATAACTTTGGCAGGCTGGCCCAAATCGAGGGTGAGATCATAATAGACGGGCGCGACACGTCCACACTGGGTCTGCACGAGCTGCGCAGTCAGATCTCAATCATACCACAAGAGCCCGTGCTGTTCTCCGGCACAATGCGGCATAACCTAGACCCCTTCGATGAATACCCGGATCAAGTGCTTTGGAGAGCGTTGGAAGAGGTAATTTTAATATTTATTTACTCTAAAATTGAGTACGTCAAGTGTTACTGAGCTATCAACCCCTTAGGCCCAATGGCAACCTCATTTGGATGTGGCACTGAATAACGGCCGAGGCAATGGCGAGGCTTAGTTCTCGTTCCAGATTATGCTTTCGAAACGTCGGGATCAAGATTAATTAAAAAAAGTGTGCGTCTCGACAGAAGTGATAACTTAAACTAATGTGGGTTAAAGTGAGAGAGGTGGAGCCTGTCTACTACTGCCTTATGCGTGAGAGAAAGGGAAGCCAGAGTGGCGCCGTTACGCGGTACGTTACGAAGCGGTGCCCCCCCCCCCCCCCCCCCCATAAGAAGTTATCACTTCATTGGATTGTTCTGCACGGCACTGGAGTTGTGTGTTCTCCAGTCCAGTCAAAGTCCTTTAAAGTCTGGTCCAAGTCCGGTCACAGTGCGGTCAAAGTCCGGTCACAGTGCGGTTAAAGTCCGGTCAAAGTCCGGTCAAAGTCCTGTCAAAGCCGACCGGTCACTGTGTGCCGACTGGTCACGAGAATTTTCGAATTGTCAGGGTGGTAGGCTAACGCTGGCTGGTCAACTGGCCCGCGTGACGTCTCACGGAATGTTCTCGAATATTCTCGAACCTTCCGTTGATCGATGGACCGCACGCATTACGCAACGAATCGGTTCACCCTGCCATAAGAAGTTATCACTTCAAAATACCGCGATAAAATCCGTTTTAATTAGTTTTATTTCAGTATATTATATTCGCGTAAACATAAGAAATCATCAAATAGTGAGTGATGTGTGGTGTCGTGTGGTGTGCAGGTGGAGCTGAAGGAGGCGATGATGGAGCTGCCAGCTGGTCTGAGCTCGCGCATGTCGGAGGGCGGCGCCAACTTCTCCGTGGGACAGCGCCAGCTCGTGTGCCTCGCGCGCGCCATCGTGCGCCGCAACAAACTGCTCGTGCTCGACGAGGCCACCGCCAACGTCGACCCGCAGTACGTCACACACCCACCCACTCACACACACACACCCACTCATACATGTCGGAGGGCGGCGCCAACTTCTCCGTGGGACAGCGCCAGCTCGTGTGCCTCGCGCGCGCCATCGTGCGCCGCAACAAACTGCTCGTGCTCGACGAGGCCACCGCCAACGTCGACCCGCAGTACGTCACACACCCACCCACTCACACACACACACACCCACTCATACATGTCGGAGGGCGGCGCCAACTTCTCCGTGGGACAGCGCCAGCTCGTGTGCCTCGCGCGCGCCATCATGCGCCGCAACAAACTGCTCGTGCTCGACGAGGCCACCGCCAACGTCGACCCGCAGTACGTCACACACCCACCCACTCACACACACACACCCACTCATACATGTCGGAGGGCGGCGCCAACTTCTCCGTGGGACAGCGCCAGCTCGTGTGCCTCGCGCGCGCCATCGTGCGCCGCAACAAACTGCTCGTGCTCGACGAGGCCACCGCCAACGTCGACCCGCAGTACGTCACACACCCACCCACTCACACACACACACCCACTCATACATGTCGGAGGGCGGCGCCAACTTCTCCGTGGGACAGCGCCAGCTCGTGTGCCTCGCGCGCGCCATCGTGCGCCGCAACAAACTGCTCGTGCTCGACGAGGCCACCGCCAACGTCGACCCGCAGTACGTCACACACCCACCCACTCACACACACACACCCACTCATACATGTCGGAGGGCGGCGCCAACTTCTCCGTGGGACAGCGCCAGCTCGTGTGCCTCGCGCGCGCCATCGTGCGCCGCAACAAACTGCTCGTGCTCGACGAGGCCACCGCCAACGTCGACCCGCAGTACGTCACACACCCACCCACTCACACACACACACCCACTCGCGCATGTCGGAGGGCGGCGCCAACTTCTCCGTGGGACAGCGCCAGCTCGTGTGCCTCGCGCGCGCCATCGTGCGCCGCAACAAACTGCTCGTGCTCGACGAGGCCACCGCCAACGTCGACCCGCAGTACGTCACACACCCACCCACTCACACACACACACCCACTCATACATGTCGGAGGGCGGCGCCAACTTCTCCGTGGGACAGCGCCAGCTCGTGTGCCTCGCGCGCGCCATCGTGCGCCGCAACAAACTGCTCGTGCTCGACGAGGCCACCGCCAACGTCGACCCGCAGTACGTCACACACCCACCCACTCACACACACACACCCACTCATACATGTCGGAGGGCGGCGCCAACTTCTCCGTGGGACAGCGCCAGCTCGTGTGCCTCGCGCGCGCCATCGTGCGCCGCAACAAACTGCTCGTGCTCGACGAGGCCACCGCCAACGTCGACCCGCAGTACGTCACACACCCACCCACTCACACACACACACCCACTCATACACACCACAATAAGAACGTACACTCCCCGGGGGGCCGACGAGGGGCGAGTGAAAGTATGGCTATGCCGTTGCTCTGCCTTTCTGGAAGATCCCCCTACACCTACACTTAACCCGTGGAGGAGACGGCCATCGTATCAAATAGCGAGGCCCCACCGGTTAGCTCACCCCCCACAAACACGCATTACACCATACAGTGTTTCCTTTCACACATATCAAAACAAAACACAGGAGAAAAAAAAACATCTCAATCATCATATTTGAAAATATAATTAATATTCATACACACTCCTATATCAATTGTATTTTATTTGTTACAGAACTGATGCTCTCATTCAAACAACAATTAGAAATAAATTCGCCGATTGTACAGTTCTTACTATCGCTCACCGTCTTCACACGGTTATGGATTCTGATAAGGTAAGTTCACCGTCGTTCTTTTAGTTTTTTCGGCCTGGAAATCTTTGGGGGAGACCTATCTTCAGCAGTGGACGTCCTGTGGCTAATGATGACGAAATTCACCGTCGATATCGACTTGTTTCAATCTCCTGCTAGATCATATTGGTTCAAAAAAAATCGGTTGTCTGTAAAGTCGGTTTACTGACGATAGTTGAACGTGATAACGTCTTAAGAAAATACTGATGGAATGGTAGCATTTTTCAAAAGAAAATTTTAATTTCATTTGTTCAAAATTTCGATTGAATAGTAAAGCCATCGATTTTTTACTCATCGTGAAATAGTTCTGTTAACTTATTGTTTTAATTTTGTCAGTTATAGCATAACCTACAATCGCTGCACTAGCGGACCGATGCTATTCATTTTAATGATGAAAGCACGAATATTCGACAATATATCACTGAATATATAATTAATATCGAAAGAATCATTACCTTTATCGCTGTAATTATCGTTGCTATAAACAATTGACACCACATTCACTTTTCACTGCACTTGATACTCGATCAAAACATGTAACAAGTCATATCAAAGTCCTGTTAAGTCATGTTAAGTCCTGTTAAGTCCAATTAAGTCCTATTAAGTCCTGTTAAGTCCTGTTAAGTCCTGTTAAGTCCTGTTAAGTCCTGTTAAGTCCTGTTAAGTCCTGTTAAGTCATGTTAAGTCATGTTAAGTCCTGTTAAGTCCTGTTAAGTCATGTTAAGTCCTGTTAAGTCCTGATAAGCCATGCTAAGTCATGTTAAGTCCTGATAAGTCATGTTAAGTCCTGTTAAGTCCTGTTAAGTCCTGTTAAGTCATGTTAAGTCCTGTTAAGTCATGTTAAGTCATGTTAAGTCCTGTTAAGTCCTGTTAAGTCATGTTAAGTCATGTTAAGTCCTGTTAAGTCCTGTTAAGTCATTTTAAGTCATGTTAAGTCCTGTTAAGTCCTGTTAAGTCATGTTAAGTCCTGTTAAGTCATGTTAAGTCATGTTAAGTCATGTGAAGTCATGTGAAGTCATGTGAAGTCATGTGAAGTCATGTGAAGTCATGTGAAGTCATGTGAAGTCATGTGAAGTCATGTGAAGTCATGTTAAGTCATGTTAAGTCATGTTAAGTCATGTTAAGTCATGTTAAGTCATGTTAAGTCATGTTAAGTCATGTTAAGTCCTGTTAAGTCATGTTAAGTCATGTTAAGTCATGTTAAGTCCTGTTAAGTCATGTTAAGTCCTGTTAAGTCCTGTTAAGTCCTGTTAAGTCATGTTAAGTCATGTTAAGTCCTGTTAAGTCATGTTAAGTCATGTTAAGTCATGTTAAGTCATGTTAAGTCATGTTAAGTCATGTTAAGTCATGTTAAGTCCTGTTAAGTCATGTTAAGTCATGTTAAGTCCTGTTAAGTCATGTTAAGTCATGTTAAGTCATTTTAAGTCATGTTAAGTCCTGTTAAGTCATGATAAGTCATGTTAAGTCATGTTAAGTCCTGTTAAGTCCTGTTAAGTCATGTTAAGTCATGTTAAGTCATGTTAAGTCATGTTAAGTCATGTTAAGTCCTGTTAAGTCATGTTAAGTCATGTTAAGTCATGTTAAGTCATGTTAAGTCATGTTAAGTCATGTTAAGTCATGTTAAGTCATGTTAAGTCCTGTTAAGTCCTGTTAAGTCATGTTAAGTCATGTTAAGTCATGTTAAGTCCTGATAAGTCATGTTAAGTCCTGTTAAGTCATGTTAAGTCCTGTTAAGTCATGTTAAGTCCTGTTAAGTCATGTTAAGTCCTGTTAAGTCCTGATAAGCCATGCTAAGTCATGTTAAGTCCTGATAAGTCATGTTAAGTCCTGTTAAGTCCTGTTAAGTCATGTTAAGTCCTGTTAAGTCATGTTAAGTCATGTTAAGTCCTGTTAAGTCCTGTTAAGTCATGTTAAGTCATGTTAAGTCCTGTTAAGTCCTGTTAAGTCATTTTAAGTCATGTTAAGTCATGTTAAGTCCTGTTAAGTCATGTTAAGTCCTGTTAAGTCCTGTTAAGTCATGTTAAGTCATGTTAAGTCATGTGAAGTCATGTGAAGTCATGTGAAGTCATGTGAAGTCATGTGAAGTCATGTGAAGTCATGTGAAGTCATGTGAAGTCATGTTAAGTCATGTTAAGTCATGTTAAGTCATGTTAAGTCATGTTAAGTCATGTTAAGTCCTGTTAAGTCCTGTTAAGTCATGTTAAGTCATGTTAAGTCCTGTTAAGTCCTGTTAAGTCATGTTAAGTCCTGTTAAGTCCTGTTAAGTCCTGTTAAGTCATGTTAAGTCATGTTAAGTCCTGTTAAGTCATGTTAAGTCATGTTAAGTCATGTTAAGTCATGTTAAGTCATGTTAAGTCATGTTAAGTCATGTTAAGTCCTGTTAAGTCATGTTAAGTCATGTTAAGTCCTGTTAAGTCATGTTAAGTCATGTTAAGTCATTTTAAGTCATGTTAAGTCCTGTTAAGTCATGATAAGTCATGTTAAGTCATGTTAAGTCCTGTTAAGTCCTGTTAAGTCATGTTAAGTCATGTTAAGTCATGTTAAGTCATGTTAAGTCATGTTAAGTCCTGTTAAGTCATGTTAAGTCATGTTAAGTCATGTTAAGTCATGTTAAGTCATGTTAAGTCATGTTAAGTCATGTTAAGTCATGTTAAGTCATGTTAAGTCATGTTAAGTCCTGTTAAGTCCTGTTAAGTCATGTTAAGTCATGTTAAGTCATGTTAAGTCCTGATAAGTCATGTTAAGTCCTGTTAAGTCATGTTAAGTCCTGTTAAGTCATGTTAAGTCCTGTTAAGTCATGTTAAGTCCTGTTAAGTCATGTTAAGTCATGTTAAGTCCTGTTAAGTCCTGTTAAGTCATTTTAAGTCATGTTAAGTCATGTTAAGTCCTGTTAAGTCATGTTAAGTCATGTTAAGTCCTGTTAAGTCATGTTAAGTCATGTTAAGTCATGTTAAGTCATGTTAAGTCATGTTAAGTCCTGTTAAGTCATGTTAAGTCATTTTAAGTCATGTTAAGTCATGTTAAGTCCTGTTAAGTCATGATAAGTCATGTTAAGTCCTGTTAAGTCCTGTTAAGTCCTGTTAAGTCCTGTTAAGTCCTGTTAAGTCATGTTAAGTCCTGTTAAGTCCTGTTAAGTCATGTTAAGTCATGTTAAGTCATGTTAAGTCATGCTAAGTCATGCTAAGTCATGTTAAGTCATGTTAAGTCCTGTTAAGTCATGTTAAGTCCTGTTAAGTCCTGTTAAGTCATGTTAAGTCCTGTTAAGTCCTGTTAAGTCCTGTTAAGTCATGTTAAGTCATGTTAAGTCATGTTAAGTCCTGTTAAGTCATGTTAAGTCGCAAAGGCCGATTGTGCTTCTTTGTCGCTCGTTCCGCGCTCTCGCTTGCACTTCAAGCCTTACATGGAACGTGACATCTAGCGAGGTAACGACGCATGAGTCATGTTTTTTCGTGCGTGCAGCCGGCTCGATCGAATTATAAGACGTTATCACGTCAAAAAATGTCGATATCCCTGACTTGAGCTTCCTTTACTCTTTTTTAAATGATAAATACAATTTACTAATTTATTAAACTAAAAACGGTGTTCAAAATAATCATAGGTATAGTATGATTCGATCGTAAAAACCGGCTGAACAGAAAATCACTTAATACACCTATACTTAACTTTAGTTGAACCCTAATAGACACATATCAAAGTAGTACGACGTATAGCATGTTCACAATGTGTCGAAGCATACATCGGTGAAATCGGGCATAAGATTAGCAAATTACTAAATACAGAAAATGAAGTATAGTAGTAAGTAGTTCATGCTAGAAACGTATTGACGACAACGTTAGCTACAATTTAATCAAAATGCAGAGTGGCCGACTGTGAAACAAGGGCACCGTGGTTCGATCACCGCCCCAGCCAAATGTTTGTGTGATATAAAAAATATTTATTTTGCGTCTTGGTGTTGTGAAACTGACAACCACCCGATATCTACGATAATCTTGATATCTACGATACAAGGTAATCGTGTCTTATTGTGTAGTCAGGACTATGTGTCTGACAGTTGGATGTTAATTATACGTTTAATCGCAAAATTTTCTTTGTCCAGGTTTTGGTAATGGATGCGGGACAAATGGTCGAATTTGATCATCCGCACATACTGATACAGAAAGAAAACGGCGTCCTACGAAGTATGGTTGACCAGACGGGTCGCTCTATGGCCGAGACGCTTACTAGGGTCGCCCAACAGGTATGGCAAATTAAATGTTATACTTCAAACTAGCAATTTTTGTGTATATGTAAGTGCAAAGTAATTGGTCACACTCTATATGGCTGTGTTGACAGACTGTAGTTTTTCTGGACTGTGTTTGTACGTTACTTAATTTTATTTGTTTTTTTTTTTATTTTTATTGATCTAAATTAAACATTCAAAAGGCATTTTAAATTTTTGATCATCAATGTACGAAATAACTTGGCCGAGTGAAGATAGTCACTTCCACCCATCCTCTATGATCTAATTGATAATTAAACACAGTAGTTTGACAATTCGAATGTTGGCAGTTTTTCGTGCAGTCCAACTCATTGTAGTTTAGTCAACTATTTCATTTGTTTATGAATATAAAATTAAGTTTATGAATATATTCTGAAGTGAGTAAAAGTGTAATTCTTGCCTAGTGGTTGACTTTACTATTTAATAAGTGGTCTATAGATCGTAATATTGGTTTTATTTACTAACTTAATATTCACTATGTCAATTATTTTGAATTATAAAAACTAAACAAGATCCATCACTATGATTTTGAGGTTGGCAACATCAGTGATATTTTGTTCTATCAATTCACTGGATTTAATTATCAAATCGATTATACGTCAGACCTGTGTCAGGCCAGGGTGACTTTTGATATCTAGTTACAGTAATTGCAATGTCCCTCGTAACTTAACTTCAGGCAGGTTCTTTTATACAATATACTTGTATCGTAAAATATAAATTCTAGGTAATTATTAATTTTCGTTTCAGGCGTACGAGAAAAAGCAATTGGAGAGTACAGGCGCGTCTAATTGATAGAAATAAATTTAAGTTTAGGTTATAAATACGAATATTATTGTTCCTATCGCGGTATGTACGATGGATCTGGGCTATTTAGATCATTTTGCAATTGTATATATCACATACTAATGTTATACGTAGACATCACGAATTATGGCGCTTTTGCCTTTTGAGTGATATTGAGTAAGTATTGACTATTTCTCCGTCTGTTTAAAAGTGCTGCGAATCTTCAATGTGCTATTTGATTGTTTCGCCTTTAATAGAGTAGATGCAAATGTTCGATGATGTTTATTATATTTAAAATAAAAATCATTCTGCGAAATAGGCATCAAAATTGGTTATCAAAAGAAGCAATTATTAATTTTTCAAGTATTCAACAACCCTCGCAAGCGTGCACAATAATGACGGCGACGTCACAGCTTGTATCGTGCATCCTGATTTCTGTCAAATACCCCTACAATTGATTTGAAAATCTTATCTGCCTAACTTCGTATTTTTCATCGGAGTCGTAAAATTGTTTTAATTTTAGTGATCGGATAAACTAACACTTCGATAAAATTTATTTTAAAAAAATCGAGATATTGATCTACTTAACACACAACTTGTACCACAATATTTTGTACTATATATTTGATATATATACTACAATATTTGATAATCTATAATGTAACGAGTCCCGTCAACTCACCGTACTCGTTGGCGGTCTCGAAGAAATCTTGCTTGAGATATATTCTGTGAACAGCTTCTGTCTTAGATACCAATAGATTACCACTATTTCACCTTTTTGTCAAGTCTTTTTAAAGACAAAGGTGAAAAAATCGCTAATGCCCGATGCAAATCATATGAGAAGTACGTATGTGCCTAACAGACGTCCTTTAGGCAAAAATAATCATCATTAATGTGTTCTAACACTAAAAAGAATAAAAAAAATCAAAATAGCCATATTAACATAAACAAGACCAATTTGTATGTCCTATATGTGTTGTAATGTAAGCAAATTATGATCTGATCTAGTTATTAGTTTTTCGAGAATAGTAAATTAAAATATTGATATCCATCCAAGTTACCGTTTACAACAATGTGTGATATTTATACTAATTTATTTTGATACTTGCGCGTGCCCAAGTTAATTATGCATTTTGAATCGTTGAAAAATGCTGTCACAAAATAAATGTATTAGTTATTTTTATACTTAATGTAGGTTATAGTCGTGAATTGTATCCCATGTGACTTAATAAGTGATATTCGTTTAATACCAAATTATTGAAGTGATCAAAATTTTTGCGAACCTATACCCGACCAAATTGCCAAATGATACTCGAATAATGTACTTACGCATAAATATAAACAATCATGAGTATAAGGCCGTCCAAAAACAAATGACATTTTGACTGCCACCATCTTCATCCTTACATAACTATTTTTTACTTAATAGATAGTATGTATGGTACCTGTCTACTTAACTTTTTAAGCATTGTATACACTATACAACAAACCAAACGTATATACATACAATATTAAATCTCGGCAAATCTATTTTAAGAACTTGTCCGAAGTTTATAAATAGTTGCAAAGAAAGTACAGTTTTCCGAATCTCGATACTTTCTTTGTAACATCGACTTTCCTTATTTCTTAGTTATTTTTGGCTCAAGTACTTTAGGGACGGCCAGTCTTTTTATCAGTCACGTCTGCGGTCCGTGCGTAGTGTTTTATATTTTTACAAGGTGCTAAAGGTACTTAATTTAATATTGAATTGTATACCATGTTGTCTGTTTAGCATTGTTACCACAATTCCAGATCATAATCGTTTGGCATAGCTAATTTGCACTGTGAGTGCATGCGTTATTAATTATAAGTTACATAATGATACTTTTATTCAGTGATGTGTTTAATTAAATGTGTATTGAATTTGCTGATATAATTTAATTGATGATACTGTATGTAGACATCGAATTGTGAAACTGATTTATTACAAAGGAAATAAATGTTTTAATTGCACGATATATTTTTATTTTACTTTTCTCTTAATTAGTAGCAGTCTTCTCATCGCCAGTGACTGCAATACATATACGCTGGAATTCCATAACTCAAGTGAGTCTTTGAATGTGTAGATTTCTGTTTACTTGATTAGGCCGTTTTTGTAGCGACAAAAATATACCAATCACGTCTACAGATATCGCCATTGAGCGTTCCCATGGACTATTGGAACATCTCTAATCTAATCACAGATTTGTGAAATATGAACCAGATCTTATACTGTTACTGTTTTGGGAAAATTGTACTTTTCACCGGTCTGTGGTATTTTGTCTACGAATACCAACATGACGTACTTTTATCGAATCTTTAGATACTTATCGTTGATAGTTTTCCTCGCGCGCGAGATAATCCTTGGGCCACCAAGTATATTATTATGCACAAGATTTCGTGCGCGACAGAAAAAAACCTTGTCGATAATCAAAATAGTTATTGTACCGACACTATGTAGATAGATAGATAATAGATATAGTAGAAATAGAAGGAGAAACCGAAATGCATAAATAAAAATAACTGAATTTTCGTGACAAAAGGAAGCGACCAAATGATTGATGAGGCACACATTATGCCCACAGGAATGCCCACATTTTTGGAACCAACATACTTTATGTACATATAACTATCAAAATGACAAACTTTAATTGCAATTGAATTAAATAAAAAAATAAAATTATTGGGTTACATTCGAACTATAAAGGGCACAATAAAATACATAATTTAAAGTAAGTAATTTATTTCCATTTCACAATCATTTTAAACGAAACTAAATAATCATTAAACCGTGGAATGTAACGAGTAATAATGCTACAATATGTTCAAATTACAAACTACTCACATATTAACTAAACTTAACGCTGACAACAGCTGCTGCAAAGATACATTTCAATTAATGATATATGTACATCAACACTACAACAACGTTCTAATTTAGTAATAAAAAGGTAAAAAAAATAAGTTTCAGAAGAGCCAGCAGTGCGCCAATGATTTAAACACAGTCGCAAAGCTATACATGCTTATATTTTGGTAAACAATCTTTGTACACTCGCTGGAACACTGCTGCTTTCTTGTAACAATATCCACTCTTCGTTTATCACAGAACCCTGAATCGTTTCACTTCCTAGCACCCTCCCCCCTTACCCCCGACACAATCCATGAGATAAATATTTTTTTCATTAAAATACTAGTGCCATGCACAATGCCGGAACACACATTTCCGACGCGCAAGACAGAAATTCTTAAAAAAATCTTACATCGAGTGACATCTCGCTAATCGCGAACGCATAATACTTTACGTAGAAGTAAATAAGAAACAAGACGGCTTAAGATAAATAAATATACGAATACAGCAATAATACTATGTAAACTTATTATGTAATTGTCATGATAAAGAATTTCCCTTTGGCACAAAGAGAAATGGAAAATTACTATAATATTCTAAGTAGTTAGGAAAGTGACAAAAGATACTGAGATCTTTGAAAACTGTATAGAAAATTCGAAACGTTATAAACGCAAAAATATCATACTTTACTAATACTAAACTAATTCTAGTCACAGTCTTTATACAAATTGGCAGCACTAACGCGTCTCGTCTCGTCGCGAGACAGTGCTCGGTGACTCCACACTCGGTACCGACCGACTCCACACTCCGTCGACATTCGTCAATACTCCCTGTTTTCCAATTACAGCACTAGAGCGCATTATGCGACATAATGCTCAACGTAGAATGTTTCAACTACAGCAACGCTACGCACAATCAAGCACTCTCAAAAGTACTGCTTTCGGGTGATACATGCAATCGATACCAACTCAGTAACAGAAAATTAACAAGTGTTTTTTCTTTAAGTTAGCATTGATCGAAATTTTATTTATATTATCGTTAGTAATTAATATTGTTTATTGTTGAGATTTTTTTTTAAGCTTTCGTCTTATCGTAGTGTTTTCGAAATATTCAAAAGTTAATTCAGACCCTGTTAAAAAGTAAATGTAAGGATGGATGAAGGTATAAACATTGACTATTTATATTTTTATTCTCAACACTGAACTTAGCGCACTCTGCTGGTGCACTAGAAAACTAATTCACGTTCCAATTAGCATTAAGCACACTTTGGCATTGTGCGCCACTGAGTCGCATTATGCTTTGTAATTGGAAAACAGGGACTGGCGTGTCAGTGTCTAACACTTCATTATCACTAGTTCTGTACACTCGGGCACACTCGGGCACCAACGGGCACATTCGGGCTGCCCACATCCCGCACGTGACGTAAGTCATTTAGCTTCTCACGCAGCTGTTTAAACGAGTGCCGTTAAACTTCCCGAGCGGGAAGTTTTGTTGTCGTCCACTTTGTTCGAATTTGTTTTCGTCTGAAACAGAAATAATGAGATCGTATTGTTTGCGAGTGAATCACTTCCATTCAGATTGTACAGTTATTCCATGGAAATGTATTACACTCGAGTAAAACCCAAGTGTTTATTAAAAGTTTCCTCATTCCGTTTTCATTAATAATATTCATCATCTTTCATTCATAAAACAGAGTCGCCTACTCAGGAGTTTTACAGCCTCCGTTGCGCAGTCGGTTAGTAGCCGGCTGTGATGCGAGAGGCCGCGAGTTCGATTCCCGTACCGGGACAATAATTAATGTGTGATTCGCAAATATTTGTTTCGGATTTCCACGCCCAAAGGGTTGATGTCAGGCAGGCGGCCGGTCGCAAAACCGCAATATATTAAATGATATCATTTTAAACTGAAAAAATATTTTTCGTGTAAACATCCGTCATTGACCTCGCTACAGAATAAGAGCTTGCTACTACAAGGTAAAGAACAGAATTTTCGGAATTACACTTTGACACACACACACACCTTAATAATGGAGGAAAACACCTTGAAAAATTTTGAATACTTGAGACTTCTCCAAGAGAGTTTTGTAGGTATAGGAAGTCTGTATTAAACCTTAAAAGCAAATTAACTAACCACGCTTTAACGGTTGAACGAATTTGGATGCGCGACCTCGATTAGGACTTAGCTACTTTTTATCCCGGAAAGCGATTCACGCGAGCGTAGCAGCGAGCAAAGTTTGATTGTGTGTAAATACTGGTGGTAGGATATTCATATCTGCCCTGATAGCGACCACCGTACACATAGTGTTAAAACCGGGAACACCCAAATACTCCGAAATATTTTATTCCGAATTTCGATGTTCCGATGTTCAAAAGTCCGAATTTCATAATACCTAAAAATTATAAAGTCTATTATTCATATTTACGAAAATTATTTTACCGAAAGTTGTAAATACGATCTGTTATTTTTCCGATTTTTATATGTTCGAAGAGTCAAATGCTCGATGGGTTCTCGGTCCGAAAAACGACATTCCGATTTTCAATATTCCGAATTAATTGCTAAAATTGGGATTTTGATTCAGTTAGTATAATCGGGAACACCCAAATACTCCGAAATATTTTATTCCGAATTTCGATGTTCCGATGTTCAAAAGTCCGAATTTCATAATACCTAAAAATTATAATGTCTATTATTCAAATTTACGAAAATTATTTTACCGAAAGTTGTAAATACGATCTGTTTGTTTCCCGAATTTTATATGTTCGACGAGTCAAATGCTCGATGGGTTCTCGGTCCGAAAAACGACATTCCGATTTTCAATATTCCGAATAAATTGATAAAATCAGGATTTTGATTCAGTTATTATCATTACATACATTTGGGTTAAGTTAGGCTAGAACTATGACCATTAAAGCGCGAAGGCGAGCGAGCGCAGCGAGCGTGCCGCGGCAGCGGCCGCCGAGCGCCAGATCCTCTCTATTGTTTGTGAATCATTTGGGTTAGGTTAGGTTAGAACTGTGACCATTAAGCGCGAAGGCGAGCGAGCGCAGCGAGCGTGCCGCGGCAGCGGCCGCCGAGCGCCAGATCCTCTCTATTGTTTGTGAATCATTTGGGTTAGGTTAGGTTAGAACTGTGACCATTAAGCGCGAAGGCGAGCGAGCGCAGCGAGCGTGCCGCGGCAGCGGCCGCCGAGCGCCAGATCCTCTCTATTGTTTGTGAATCATTTGGGTTAGGTTAGGTTAGAACTGTGACCATTAAGCGCGAAGGCGAGCGAGCGCAGCGAGCGTGCCGCGGCAGCGGCCGCCGAGCGCCAGATCCTCTCTATTGTTTGTGAATCATTTGGGTTAGGTTAGGTTAGAACTGTGACCATTAAGCGCGAAGGCGAGCGAGCGCAGCGAGCGTGCCGCGGCAGCGGCCGCCGAGCGCCAGATCCTCTCTATTGTTGATGAATCATTTGGGTTAGGTTAGAACTGTGACCAGCAAAAAAATATTTTTATTGGAGCGACAATATTTTTAAAACGCATTTGATATTAGTTTTTTTAATTCTACCTCCTCATCTTTATATATATAATTCTTCTGTGAGTGTGTATGTTCCTGAACTTCTCTTAAACGACTGGACCGATTTTGATGAAATTTTTTGTGTGTGTTCAAGGGGATCTGAGAATGGTTTAGATTCACAATTTTGTCCGCTGGACAATGTTTTTTTTATTAATTTTTAATTTATTAGTAGTTGTTGAGTTGTCGTTGCGAAGCTTGCCGTGATGACGGGTCGTATAGCGTCTAGACTGGACAGGGACAGGACAGGGACAGGACAGTGAGACAGGACAGTGAGACAGGAAAGTGAGACAGGACAGTGAGACAGGACAGTGAGACAGGACAGTGAAACAGGACAGAGAGACATGACAGAGAGACAGGACAGTGAGACAGGACAGTGAGACAGGAAAGTGAGACAGGAAAGTGAGACAGGACAGTGAGACAGGACAGTGAGACAGGACAGTGAGACAGGACAGAGAGACAGGACAGTGAGACAGGACAGTAAGACAGGACAGTGAGACAGGACAGTGAGACAGGACAGTGAGACAGGACAGTGAGACAGGAAAGTGAGACAGGACAGTGAGACAGGACAGTGAGACAGGGCAGTGAGACAGGACAGTGAGACAGGATAGTGAGACAGGACAGTGAGACAGGACAGTGAGACAGGACAGTGAGACAGGACAGTGAGACAGAACAGTGAGACAGGACAGAGAGACAGGACAGAGAGACCTGACAGAGAGACAGGACAGAGAGACAGGACAGTGAGACAGGACAGTGAGACAGGACAGTGAGACAGGACAGGACAGGGACAGGACAAGACGGGGACAGGACGGGGACGGGACGGGACGGGGAAAGGACGGGGACGGGACGCGGACAGGACGCGGACAGGACGGGGACAGGACGGGGACGGGACGGGGACAGGACTGTCCAACCGGAGGGAGGTGGGAGACGACCTGACTTAGGTCGTCGAAGTCAATTAAATGTGCGACGGGCTACCTCACGTGCAATGGCGCAGTACCTCACTTAATTGCATTTAATGTAAATAAAACATTTGTATTAAGTTTTGACCACATTTTACACAAATATATTATGTAGGTGATACGAAGTTCACCGGGTCATCTAGTACTATTATATTTCTCTTTGACAAGAAATTATGTGTTGATTTTTCTTTCTATTCAGCTGTACAAGGCGTTTTTATTTCGGAATTTTAATTAATATGCATTTTAATAATCGGAATTCGTATTTTTGATGTTTCGAACTATCATTAATTCGGATCTTTTGTTATTCGATCTATTGAAACTCGGTATTTTGAGAATCGTAATTATATACGTTAGGAATATTGAAATTTCGGAATTATAAAAACAGGATAAATGATACATCGGAGTTGTTAAATTCGGAATTTTGAACCATTCGGAATTATGAAAATCGGTATTTTGAAATTCGTATTTGTGAATATCGGAATAAAGTTTGTCGTATTATTGTAGTGTACCCGTTAAAACCTGCCATAGCGATCCACACACCTTGTGTGGATCGCGTTCCAGGATCAGCTAGTGTATACCCGGTTCTCCCGAGGGGCTTGTGTCATGACTTGATGGTTGATTGGAGCGGGTATAGGGGTACATCCTTGTATTACTGTGCCTGCATCGGTCATCCACCTGTCTTGTCGCAGGCCCCTCGATTTGCTTCTTTCCTCTCTAAAGAGGGAAGAAGCATTTATATAGGCCGGCTTGACTCTGGTGACCACCGATAAACTCATTGTTTGTTGGTGGTCGCTGGTTTTTTGGATTGCACTACGCTTACCATCAGGTGTAGTGCAGTCACAGTATATAAGTGGTAGAGCCAGTATATAAGGTCGGCAACGCGCCCACAATTCTTTTGGTGGTGGGCGTACATGGGCGGTGGAGATCACTTACCATCAGGTGACCCACTTGCTCGTTTGCCGGCCTATCATATAAATGAAAAATGCATTTTTTCGTGCTGGAATAAAAAAAACATACTCACGCTATAATGTTCAGCGGGTGGGTAGTGTTGCGGGTGTTGCGGCGGATGCGGCGGCGGCAGAGGCAGCGCGAGCCGCAGCGCGGTCCAGAAGGCGCGCTCGTGCACGTGCCGCCACGCCACCAGCCGCGTGCCGCGCAGCGCCGCCACCAGCCCGCACCCGCCCTCCTTCGCCTCGCGCTTCAGCTTCGGAAGGTCCTGCGGGACGTTAACACACTCGTCCATTTTTATAAAGTCTTTTATAACTTTTATACACCCACATTGTCTCGTCTCTGCATCACCCGTAGGTTGACTGTTAGAGAATGCCTCTGGCGTTAAGTCCCCCTTTATACATGTGTTGTATATAAAGTTTAAATAAATAAATAAATCGAACATTACAAACGTAACCTATATAATACATAAGGCAAACTTCTCTTTCTACCAAAATTCTATTCTTAAGGGGAGAAAGGGGGTATTAAAGTTTACATATGCATAAAGCGGACGGAGCCGCAAGCATAAAGCTATTAAGACTTGATTTCTACAGGATATGCTTGGTCATATGAACATACACGCATATACTCACGCATACACGGTAGGACATATTCCCAAAGAGGTAGCAGAGGTATAGATATTTCGCGCATGTACCTAGTAGAGCGAACCTATCACGTGTGTTGTAAATGTTCAATCATGTGTGATTTATCAAACACAAATTTTGACTGTCCGATTTAGGAATTAAATCCAAGATACCGATTTAACAACCTTAAAACATTGCCCGTTAGGCCAACGGAGGCGATAATGTAGGTACAAAAACAAATAACAAAGCGCAACATTACAGCGAACCACCCCCCCCCCCCCCCCCACTCGTCAAGCTGAAGTTCAATCGTGATACATAAAATTCACATTTAACACAGTCACATCATCATTAATGATCATGGACCATAAATGACTTTCAATGTATTAATACTGCTTACTAGAAATACTCAATCTGATTTCAATTCTAATAACATTTTAAACGATAAAATTTCAAATAAAAAAGATGTAAGTAAAGGTTGTTCCTAGAAAGGGTACATGATGTACAGCTCTCACCCCATGTAAAGGGTGAGGGCGATAATGAATAATTAAAAATGCGAAGGAAACGAGTTTCAAAATTCACGGTTAGTGCCTACAGTATAACGAATTCAGAATGCGCGTCGGCAGTTTGCCATTCAACCAGAAACACAATAAGGGTTTATTTTGCATGTGTTATTGATAAAAAAAAGTATTTGTGTAAATAAACTATGCTGAAATAAAGTAAATCAACCTGGATATAACAAAAAATTGATAGTAAAATAAGGGTTTTTTATATTTTAGCTATATTACTATGTACATTTCTGATACATCTCCTTTACCTTTTTAATACAGGTTGATTAAGTTCCTTATATTAATATATTATGTTAACCGTTTGACATGAAACATGGCATTTTAATTTATGTGAAATCTCGTGAGCCTATTTCTTCCATTAATGATTAAAATGAAAATGTAACAAAACAACTGATGCGCGTTCGTAGTTGTGTACTACTGTGTATACCTTAGAAAATGAAACCCAATACACGTTTTAATTAGCAGAACGATGAATAATTCTACGTAATTATTTACCTCTTCACTTGTGACGCGATTGGAAAAACAATAACGAGGATCTGTTTATCATATTTATTAGTAAAATAACTTTTTCTCGCCACCTCGCGTCAATGGTCCCTATCGCGTGGGAAGTTGATATAACAACCATTTTTATCTAACTATCTCGATGTACTACGGTGGATCTACGTAGGGGTCATGATAAAAGAAAAAAAGAAGAAAGAAAAATGTATTATTGGACTAGACACAAAATAGATATCTTTGACATACATCATAACAGCATTATATAACAAGACTCCCCATTCAGCTTTATGCTAAAATACAGCCTAGCTGTATGTACTACAGCGCTGATTTAACTTCATTCTTACTTTGATTTTGATGTAACTTCGATCCCTCCAATCGATTTTAATTGAGCTTATCGCATTATTTATCTAGGTCACGGTTTGCGATTTTAAACTCTCCGTGTCATGTTAAAAACCGGTTTGGTATTATTTGCGTGATTCAGAAACAGACAAATGAAATATGTTTTTTTGCGATTATTTTAAAAAAGTGAAAGTTTATTTTACAGATACCGTCCCAATGCCAGGAGTCGAGTGATGGTTATGCTCGACTCACCGACTTTCCGACAATTCCCCGTTTGAGTAACTATTAAATTGGGGCCCTAATCTATATTCTACTTCGGAATATGTTTTGTTTATGGCTAAGCATGGCGCTAACCATTAAGCGAGCAACTTGCTTGTCTCGTCATATAAGCTAAGATAAAAAAAAATATTCAGTATTGTATGTACACTATTGACAGATCCAGCAGTGCATATCGCAAGTGATTAGGAGCTGCTTGTTATATATGTGTATGAGTGCGAGTGTGTGTGTGTGCGTGCGTGTGTGTGTGCGTGTTGAGTGCGTGCGTGCGTGCGTGTGCGTGTGTGTGTGTGTGTGTACTTGCCTGCAGCAGCACCACGACTGGCGGCAGCGGCAGCGAGCGCAGCTGTCGCAGCGCAGTGAGCAGCTGCTGCGGCGAGTACTGCGCCGGGGACAGCACCGCCACCAGCGAACGACAACGGGACGACTGCTCTAACAGCTCGCTGTACCCTACACACAACACAACACCGATTCATTATATAACATCACATGTATCCGTGAGGGATACACAGGTGCAATTAGTGCATCTACAGTTTACCAAACTACCGTTCCATAATGTGATAGCAGGCGATAGGTGGTAAACCAAAAGTGATAGAGGTGTCCATTGGTCACCAACATCCCATTTTTTTTTGTTAATAAATAAATACACCCAACAGTCACACACATAGTCCTGACCCCACAGTAAGATACGAGTCTTGTATCGTGGGTATCAGGAACTACGATAGACTTTCGGTCTCACAACACCCAGACCCGAAACCAATATTTGTGGACCACACAAACATTTATCACAGTGCGGGGATCGAACCCACGGCCTCTCGCTTCGTAGCCGGCTACTCACCCGCTGTGCCACGGAGGCTGTCAAGATAAGATCAAATATGGAAGTTTTGGCGGGAATTCTGACAGTGCAGTTCATCTCTTATTTTAATTTATTTCATAAACTAGTTTAGAGTTGTGTTTGTTGTATAAAAGTGGTGTGGATTTGTTCAATAAACATTGATGGTGATGAACAGTGTATGGAAACATTGAAATAAGTGAATTAAGAATCGTACTGAAAGGAGTTAACACCAAAACTCCGACAAGACCTTGAAATCGACCGCACTCGTGTTTCATCGTTCTTGTAAAAATAACTTGAGAATAAATTAGGTATACTTGACACTGGCTAAATGCATAATACTGCGAAAGCCATAAATAAAAAGAGGAAGAAGAAGATCGAATATAGATAGACTCACACGTGTCAGGCTGCGTGGACAGAGGCACGGAGTGTACTCTGTACTTGTACTTGAGAGCGAGGGTGGGTAACAACGCGCCGCGGACCAGCTCGCCGTCCACCGCCGTCCAACACACCAACACGTCGAACTCCTTCTCTAGAACTGAATCATATTTTTTTTATATAGTATTTTTTGGAAGTGATAACTTCTTATGGAAGGGTAAACCGCTTCGTAACGTAACGCGTTACGGCGCCACTCTGTCTGGCTTTCCTTTCTCTCACGCATACTTCAACTTAGATTAGTTTATCACTTCTGTCGAGCGTCACGAGACGCACACGTGTTTTTATTTTTTTTATTTGATCGAATGGCGATACAAGCAAGGCGCTCGCCTGATGGTAAGCGCTACGTCTGCCTATAAACAGAAACAACACCACACAGAATTTTGAATTACAAAGCACTGCATGGGACTGAACTTCGCTCGTCACCCCGAGACATAAGATGTTAAGTCTCATAATGCCCAGTAATTTCACTGGCTTCGATGTCCCTCAAATCGAAACACAACAGTGCTTACACACAGTTGCTTGGCGGCAGAAATAGACAAAGCGGTGGTACCAAACCAGACAGCCTCTCGCATATGAGTGACCTCCCACCTTGTAAATTACGTAAGTGATGCCGGGTGGCTTCGCCGGGAAATGAGACAAAAAAACTATTTAGCAACAATGGGGTTTTATTATTATCTCATGCATGTCTGTGTATATGGATTTCTTTTGGTGCCATTTTATATCTAAGCATACAGTACCGCGAGAATCCGCTATCGCGCCCTTTAAAGGTCACCCATACTACTTAATTAAAATGCTCCTTACAATTTATATGAGTTACTAGCTCTCGCACGCGGCTCCGCCCGAGCGGAAATCTGAATTATATTTCTCGCGATTAAGGGTAAGGGTGGTGTGATTCTTCGGGTTATAAACTACCTCTATGCAAAAAAACATTTAGATTCATTGCTCCATTAATTCCGTGAAAGAAGGATAAACCAAACATACGCACTTTCGCATTAATGACATTAGTATAGATTATCAAAACTGATATGAACATGAGCGGTTTTAAATTTGCAAATTACAAACATTCTAAAGAGTTATACAGAACAAAAAACGAATACTTGGCTGGTTGTTCTCCCCGGATTTACACCCCCTGTTGCCTGACTAGACCATAGATTATTAACGGAGGCAATACGGCCGTCAGTTGACGCGGAAGCCTTCCTTGAGGCGGTATTGAATCCAGGGGCAAATGGGGGTGGGCCTACCTAACTTATCAGTACTAAAATATTTCTAAAAAACTTATTTGCTTTTTTTATTTACAAATATAAATATATAAAACTCAAAGGTGACTGACTGACATAGTGATCTATCAACGCACAGCCCAAACCACTGGAGGGATCGGGCTGAAATTTGGCATGCAGGTCGATGTTATGACTTAGGCATCCACTAAGAAAGGATTTTGATAAATTCTACCCCCAAGGGGATAAAATAGGGGATGAAAGTTTGTATGAAACTTTGTCAATTTTAAAAGTTCACGCGTGCGGAGCCGCGAGCAAAAGCTAGTATTTCATATACTTAAATATTACTGACTACGGGTAATGGAAATTATTTTTCTTTTAAAGTTGAGAGCCTGTGCTTTAAACG
This sequence comes from Amorpha juglandis, assembly GCA_949126905.1. NCBI lineage: Eukaryota > Metazoa > Arthropoda > Insecta > Lepidoptera > Sphingidae > Amorpha > Amorpha juglandis. Next base: position 8,695,417 of record OX421368.1, read on the forward strand.
AATCTGGGATTGTAAAAAGTTAATAAAACAGGTTGTTTTCATTGAATCTACTCGAATCCAACAACTGGGAAAATTTTATATTCAATATAAGTAAAAATTAATTCAAGTATATATGCGAAGATTTTTCCTCCACAGAAATATTATTCAGTACATATTTTTGCTATCAAATATAAAGTTTTCCTACTTCTAAGGAAAATAATTTTATAGTTTTATTATAGACAGAATGATTCAATATAGTATAATGTCGTGACAAACAAAAAGCACAGCATTATAGAATTGAATAATATATATTTAAAATAGAGTACATATGTAACATGGTATTTTTTTCTCATGGTTTTTATATGCATTGTATGCCACAGCTAAGTATTAAAATTTACATTCGCGACACCTGTACGTTCCGACGCATCCAGATCGGCAAAAACTTACGCGGTATTCAATTAAAACATTACACGCATTAAAACAAGTTCACGCTTGTATCACCTAAGTGGTAGACAAACGTGAAACTAGTATATCCATAAGGTTCACAGAGTTTATTTCCGTCTCATGATGTGATATGTGGCGAGCATTTCACTCCAATTCATGGTGTGATAAAAAAAAAAAAACAAATCATGTAGGCAATTGAAATAGCGCTTATGACAAGTCAGTACAAAAGTAAAAGAAACTTATATAAAGAAATCAGTGTCAACTAATGTATACATACATACATAGCATCATCAAAATACACTCGGCAATTACACTAAATCTATTTATTATTATTATTTCTCCATATTTTTACTATGGAATAGTCCAGAATCAATATGTATTTTGGGTCGTCGATATGGACCATAGGCATACGATACGTGGCGAGCATTTTGCCATATTGGACATAAATTCTTAATTCTCGCGTAATCCATACGTGATTTATCGAATCTAAAATTTCAAATAAATTGTAGCCCAACATGGGACCTGAACCAATGAAGTCATTAATTTATGCCCTTAGACCAATGAAGCGATTATCATACAATAGAAGAATTAGCCGTACTATTTGTATGAGGGATTGCGAACTAAATCCAAATTTCGTGTTTCGAAGTTTCGAATACAAATGTCATATTCGGATCGGATGCAGTGCGTAAACAGTTGTATGGCCGAAGTGATCTTGTCTGATTTTCCGGATGGATAGCACAAAAGAGCCAATCAAAATACATTTTGAAAGTCACGCGTACAAATTATTTAGTTTGATTGTTTGATTTCCGTGATCAATTCGGAAAATCAATTCAAGATTGTTTATTGAAACCGGCCTTATCTTTATATATAAACATTTCGTGTCACATTGTTTGTCCACGATGAACTGCTAAACTACTGAACCGATTTTAATCAAATTTTGTAAACTGTGTGCAGTTTCATCCAACTTGAGAGATAGGATAGTTTATATCTCAATTTATAGTCGCAATATTTCTTATTGCAAATTATTTGTTATAATTATCTACGACTTTCATAAGATTCTAACAGATGGCGGTGTAAGATAATTTATCGGCTGGATTGAGTAAGTATCCAATAGATGGCGCATACTGTATTGAATAGTGTATTACAATATTATTTAACATATACCTTAGCCCAGTGTTTCCCAACGTGGGGCCCACGCCCCACAGTGGGCAATTTATAATGGACTCGACACGACTGTAACGCTTTCGCTTTGGGTTATTTAAATGCAATGCTAGATATTGGTGACAAATTTAACAAAAAAATGTTAAGGTGGGGCATGGCCTAAAAAAGGTTGGGAAACACTGCTTAGCGACAGCAACGCGTGGCCAGGTCTGCTAGTTGTTATATAAAGCGTGAGTGAGTGGTGTGTTGAGCTGAGAGCGCCTGAAGCGAAAGTCAAGGAAAGGAAAAAAAATGAGTGGTGTGTGGTGTGTGTGGTGGTTACCTCTGGCGCGGTGCGCGTGCGTGTGTGCTCGCGCCCTCGCGTGCCTGGCGGCGAGCAGCAGGCGCGGCGTGCAGCGGCGGTGCAGCGCGGCCGCCGACACCAGCAGCAGCGCGCCGCCCGCCGCGCCCAGCGCCAGCGCGCGCCACGGCACCGACGCGCCGCCGCACCACGCGCCATCCACGCCCTCGTCGCCGCCTGTACACACACAACAGTACCTAGTACATATCACTTGAACAACTTCCAGCTGTATTCGTAAATTATAAAAAATAGACAATATCCTATCCTTCCTATCCTACTAATATTATAAACGTGAAAGTTTGTAAGTATGGATGGATGGATGTATGTTTGTTACTCTTTCACGTAAAAACTACTGGATGGATTTTAATGAAATTTTACAGTAATATAGCTTATACATCAGAATAGGACATAGGCTACTTTTTATTCCGGAATCATCGGATCACGCGGGCGGAGCCGCGAGCAAAAGCTAGTATTGAAATAAAACTAATTTAAACGGATTTTTACGCGGGTTTTTTTTTTAATTTTGATCCCGGCGTTTTGTATACAATACGTTTAAATTAGTTTTATTTCAATGAGTAACATTCGCGTAAACGTAAGAAGTCATTAAATAGACATTATAATTCTTGGGTATTTCGCACTTTTGAAAATAGGAACATCGAAATTCGGAATAAAATATTTCGGAATAGGTACCTAATTTGAGTGTTCCCCGCCCGTTGTAATAACACTACCCATTGTACCACCCTTACTGTATTATCCTTGCTTTTAAGTTAATTTATTTGGTAAGCAATAAAAGAAATTCTACTATATACTCCGTCATCAGATGACAAACAAATTTATATAATACAATAACGGAAAAAATTATTTACAAACAAAAAAAACTATCCTAATCGGTATGCGCGATTATACAATATAGACAGAAAGTAAGAAAGAGTTTATTGAGAAACATGTCTGAACATGTTCCTCAGCACCATTGGTCATTTGCATTAGATCACCGGTCACGTAGTCGAATTTTGATAGATCGAAATACGATCGCATAGTTGCCACGCAATATAATAATAGCCTAAGGCTCGGTATTTATTGTGTCTATATCGGTGTCGTGCCTACACAACCTTATCATTGAATAAATTTTTCCACATTACTTACATCTTTAAAATAGATTTAAGTCAAACAAATATGTTTCTATAAAGTCAAAACTGCAATATTTTTTTATCTAATTAACGTTATACATATAGCCTTTATAAAGTTTCCCACCAGAACAGTAATCATTTATAAACAGTTTCAACATCAAGATATGAGGTATTTTTAATATACCGAATAATCAATAATCGATTGGCTTGATGAAGAGATTAAGTCTAATCGATTATTTTTTGTTTCATGTAGACAAGAAAAAATTTACACACTGTACCGCGAAAGCGATTAAATAAGCAGAACTCACGTGTGATTCAACCGTTGTGAGCTTAGTTGATTCGCACATTCTACTTTTATCCATTCTTATAACAAAGCTATCGTAATGCTACAAGAATTTTGATTAACCTTGTATCTAAAGCACGGTGACGTCACCGTTCTCACTTTTATTTTATTTCAACGCATTAACATCCAATACTAAATGATTTAATAATCGTTGATTTTGATATTTGGTCTTGATCGTTCAATCAACTAACAAGACAACTATAATAACTTCTACTGTAATAAACATACAGATAATTGGGTTATAAAAATAAATTAGAGTAACGAAGTTAGAAAAAACGAGCCGATATGGAGTAACACAAAAAAACACAAAAAACGGAACACAAAAAAATAGCAAAAAATACTGACGTCTATAGTGGACGGTGACGTAGCTGCGGGAGACGACGTCGTTGCTGTGCACGAGACACACGTACATGCCGTAGTCCTGAGCGGTCACGCGCTCCACGTTTAGGTACGCACCGATGATATCCTTCACGTCATCCCTGCACATACATCAACACCTTTAATCAATCTCCCTGCAGTACAATCTTATTTATTCCTTATCTCAAGCAGTGTTTAATTGTAAGTACACTCACAAATGATTTTTTACTCAACAAGTCTACTTTTCAATTGCCTTTAAGATGAGCTTCAACTATTTATTTGTACATTATTTCCCTATGAATTACACAACATCAGTATTTTAAAACGTTATGTTGGTAAACGATATGGGACTATAACGTAATCATACCAATAACACAAGAAACCCAATATGTTAGGCCTCGGTATAATATAAGTCATTATTAATAGAGGTATGTACATATGTAAAGTCGACCGTCTAGAGACATAGAGTCCCTTGACGGTCGGTCGGGTAATCCCGGGACGCGACTCGCTTGAACGAATCACTATGGCGGGTTCTTCACCAATGTGTACGGTGGTTGTTATCCATTTGGGTACAAGAATATTAAGTACCCTCCCACCAGTAGCAGATTGCTGTTGTATTGCTTACGAAGTGACATTTCACCATGCCTTTCTTCTAAGGTCATCAACGCATCCACAATTCTTGTGATACTGTCATCATGGGCGGTGGAGAACATTTACCATCACGTGACGCATTTGTTCGATTGCCAGCCACTGCTATAAAAAAAACTGCTTTTCTAATAACCGATGTCTATATCTTGTTTAGTTATACGTTATTTTCCCTAGAGGAATTTTTCCATTTTGAGGAACATTTAAACAGAATTGGTACAAATCTTTGTATTACTACAACATGCAGACAGCATTCTTTATATTTTTATTGTTTACTTAAAACAGTAGGTGTGTTACCGTGATGTGTTAGTTTCAATCTGTGTGGGCGACAGATCTCCTTCGGTGCCGTTGGCCCACACTTTTCTCCATCGTAGATCACTTAGCGCGTCCGCCAAGTACGAGCGACCTAAAAAATATACTTTAATTAGATTTTGGAATGTATTGTCTTTAAGATTTACAAATGCCTATCCCAAAAACGGCGACGCGAGGATCGAATGAAAGGCGGTTGCATTCGACTTCCCCGGCTAGGGTACTTAACGGACATACAACATGAGTTCTATTGTATTTTATGAATGACTAGTTGTCCCTTGCATTTTCAACCGCGCGCATGTTACTAACCACCTCCCCTGGATCATAGCGTGATATACATATAAACTTTCGAGACCCTGTCTCAATTGTACTATACACCTCATAAGAAACTATCGCGTAATTTAAAAGAACTAAGCGGACAAACAGACAGACAGACGCGGATAGCCACTTTGTTTTATACAATTTTAGATACGATACAATCAATCAGCTCTTTTTCAGTGATGAAGGCTAAATAATATTTAATGCAATCCGTTACAAAAAATAAACACATACATATACATAAAAGTCTATACCCCTAATAGGGTCGGTTTTCCTATTGGAAATGTATATTTTTCGCATCTGCTGCATTAATTGCTATATTATATTTTTATGTTATGGGTTCACCCAGGTTTACCCAGGTAATGCTAGAGGATTTGGGTAAGGTCCGAATATGTTTAAATATCGCACATTACCCGCGTAAACTTATGTTTACCCAATGCTGTCCGGGTAAAGTCCAAAATTGAAACATCACTCGGACTTCCAACAAAGATCTTGCGTAATATTAGGATCACCCGTTTACCCGTTCTAACATTACCCGTAACATAATTATGTCTTCTTGCTGTCTGCCGTAATTCCGGCTTAATGTCAGGGTCCGCCTTATGATTTGACGGTAAATTTGGTATTATATGGGGGGACCCGCAGTCTGACCCTCAGAACCCGCAACGGGTACCAAGGTTCGACATTGCTTCGTCCGTCAACCAGCAGAGTGTAGGTACCACATGCAGATGAAGTTGGCTCTGGGCCTAAGATGTTAGTGGCCCATTTACACTCCATTACCCGTTATATATGTATTGTGCATAGTATGTAAATGTATAAAGCATGTAGGTATAGGGTAAGCATGTATGCATCAGACAGCATCACTTACCGGTAAGCGCCTCGCAGTAAAGCCGCAGTTTGCCCCCCTCTTCCACCCACTGATCTTGTGAAATGAACATTTTTTTCGGGGCGTCAGGAGGTTTTTCTGTGAATCAATTCGTTACTAATACAGTTTTCTCCGAATGAAACCGATAAAGGAGAAACATTCGAATCTTGTAGGTAACTACATCATCAGTAACACGGCGAAATACTTATAATGGAATAAAATATTGTATAGTTTATGTTGAAATACCCAGAATTGTAGGCAGAGATATAATAACATAGGTCATGTCTTTATCCTCAGAGGGACAGGTAGGCGTACAACTATAGTTTGCTGAGTTTATTTCCGTCACACGATATGATAGGGATAAGATATATAGATAGATATAAGATATATAGATAGATATAAGATATATTCCCTATCGCCATAGTGGGACATAGCGACCCACAAAAATCCTATCGCCATTGTGGGCATAAATTTCAGTCTTGGGCAAATCCGAAAACTCAAATACAAATTGTGACCGGCTTGTGAATTGAATTCTTTAAATACTATCCCTGTATTTTACCCGTCGCACTGCCGAGCACGTCCTATTTTACTGAATAAGAGGGGTCGGCCATTAAACCACCACGCTGACCTATTAATATTTATTCCAATTACAATACACCTGTTCAAATTGGTTAATAATTTCCACGAATAAATGTCAACAAAGGATAATTAAGTAATTGACATGACGTGTATTCGATCCACTCCTGTATATCGACAAAAATCGCTTGTGAAACTTGAAGAGAATTACACCATAATATCCTCTAAATTACTCTTTATTTTTTATTATTTAACAGGAACGAAGGAAGACGTATCCGTGTTATGAAAGGGTAAGCGTTTATGCAAAAACTAGTCGTCGATTTGAATAAACGATCAGTGTTTAATTACTATCCGGATAGATCGTGGAAATCAACCAATCAAACTAATTAGTTTGTCGCATGACCCTTAAATTTTATTCCGATAGGTTCATTCATTTGTGCGACCTATCTGGATAATCAAACTAAGATAGGTTATTGAAACTAAAGATGGACTAGCAATATAGTAAAATATATGGACACACTTACGTCTTACTTCAAACATAAATTTATATCGAAGATGTAAAATCGTATTTCATTATGAAATATTACAACGACCTACATTTTTAATAAACTTGTTTGAATGAAATGTAAACACAGACTATTCTTAAAATGCCAGTATTTGCATGTTTCTATTATCATCTGGCAAAGTAAGTGGTTCAACGAATGTATTATAGCTTAATAGTTATTATAAGCAATTTATTGAAATATAATAGGACGACAGGATATGGATAATGTGAATTTAATTTGTCATTGGCAATCCAATTAATTGACATTGGAGTATAAGAATACAGAGAATTATAAAGAAAAGGGCACTGCTACGAGAAAACTGTGCGCGAGTGAAAATGTCGCAAGTAAATACCAAAGCGTTTAACGTTTATGTAACCACTAACCACTTGTACATGTACAAGTATAAAATGACACACAACCTGCGTAGGTTACGACCAAGTCGCGGCATTTAAGCATAGTAATTATATCTGGTATCGATTTCTGTATGTATCACTTAAAAATATACATCTGACTAGCTTTTGCTCGCGGCTCTGCCGGCGGCGATGTCTACCCGGAACATGAACGCTTATCAATTTCATGGTTCTAGCTTTAGTATATTTTGAGATTTTGTGATTAATCAGTCAGTATGTGAGTGGTATTTCGCTTTTAAATAGATTTTCTACAAATGTCTAACGTCATTCTATATTTTCATATGCCTAGATTATAGTATCTAGAAATTGTTTATGAATTCTTATCGATGATTTAATAATACGTTTCATTTTCTGTTATTGTTCGCTCTGCCTACATTTCACAATCCCCGCAATGGTCGTCGGACCTGGTCATCTCGTCATTCAAGCCAATAAAACAAAGACCGAATTAATATAATTTGTCTTTACTTTTCAGTGTAAAAAAGGCTTTAGTAATATTCAAGGTAAAGCCACATATAGCACCACACCAGTTGATAGTGTGTGCCTTTTAATTCCAGCACGGCAAAAGTAACTACACTGGATCTAGTGTTAAGTACAGTCTAAATATTGGTAATGTGGAAACATTGCGGCCTCCAATGAACGGCCGAATTATGCCGGCCTGAAGTTAGTGGATATACACGGGCTGAACCCTGAACGCGACGGAACGGGGATTTTTTATCATAGGCACTGCACGGTCGACGCCATCCAGTCGGGTACAAAAATATCAGGTACCCTCCCACCAGCAGCCTGATGAACCATGCACGCATCTTTTTGAGATTTACATTATTTTATTTCGTCGTGCTGTTTAATCGTACGCTATAACAACACCGTATGAATGAGCCCTTAAACAGTAAAACAATATTTGAAGGTTTATAATCAAGGCAATCATGTTTTTGCTGATACTTGACTTATTGACAACAGCCTATAGTAAAAACCTGCGAGGAAACCTGCTCACGGATAACAGCATATTATTATGAATGTCTCACCGAGTATCTCGAGGCGCACGGTGTGCGTTTCAACGCGGGTCTCGTTGCTGAGTCGGCAGGTATAGTTGCCGGAGTCAGCGCGCGACGCTAGCCGCGTGTACAGCGTCTGGTTGGCCGCCTCAGGGTACAAGATCAGGCTCGACACGCCCGCGGACCACGGGTACGCCACTCCGTCTTTGAACCTGAACATCACAATACGGTCACTTTCATAATTACCAACAGACAACCCTACGGCGTGGCGTTTCCGACGGAAGCATGCAATATTGCCACGGCAAAATTGAATTTTAATGCTATAAAAATGTAACAAAGGAACACGGCGCACGCACAAGCGAAACGATTACAGGGCAAACATTTAAATAGAGATAATATTCCAGTCGTTTTATATTTGTAATGTAGATTGTGAAGATATTGCGGGTTTGTGAATATTTACAGAAAGGTTTATTGTCATTACACGGTGAGATCGACTTCCATGCGTGTCTATGCGCAGAAAATAATTCCCAGTAGTGAGTAATGTAACGTCATTCCGACATAGCTCAGGGTGGTGGCGTAATGCAGCTGCCGATGACAGTCGCTTCCACGAACCGCTGGATTGTAATCCAAGAGGAAATCACCGGTGCCGGCGAGTCGCGACTCCCTGCTCGAGGTCGAAACTGTTACCCAACGCCTTCGCTCCGCACAGCGTGTGCAATGATAAATTGTCGGCGTAATGTATCTGTTAGTACCGAACGATGAAAGAGTTCATCTCAAATATTTAGATTTTCACAATTCGGGTTAAGACAAATTCGAACAGCTGTAATTCGTTCGGCGAATCGAGCTTGTGCAAACAAAGCGTCGCGCAAGGCTGATTCCCGCGAACAGTAAAATTTTGAGCGAACCATTTTTGAATCGTTTATAAGGAAAACAAACATTTGCTAGATGTTTCATCGCAACGTCCACGCGGCGCGGCGCGGCGCCGCACGCCCCCTTGAATCGGTTCCCAGAAACTGTATAAATTGATTTGCTAAATATGATATTACAATTATGCCCTTCCAGGTCAATCAGAACCTATACCTATAGTTCTGATTGAATCTGCGTAATTAACAAATCAGTTATGCGAAACGTTGCTCAAACCAAATAAAATTAATACATACATAAGTTCACGCCTGTATCCCGTTTGAGTAGGCAAAGGTGTAAAAATAATGCAATCAAAATTCGCCGAGCTTATTCACGTCTAATGATGTTTGTGACAACGGGCAAGCTTATCACTATACCTTATACTATACTATATACCTTATACTATACTATATACTACATATACTTTATACTATATTATTTAGGCAATTCATGGGTGATTTTTCAAATCGAAAACTCAAACACAAATTGTAATTGCCTAACCTGAGAGTTGAACCTGGGGGCCTCACTTTTCAGTGACCAATTATAATTAGGTAGGTACATAATTCCACAAAGTGATTAATGTCTGGCTGGTGGTCGTAAAAACTTCAAGCCAAATCTTTCTGTCACATATCGTGTTAAAAAGCATGTTGCGCCGACCCCATTGTGTTTTTTTTTATTGAATGACGAGACGAGCAAGGTGCTCGCCTGATGGTAAGCGCCACGCCTGCCCATAAACAGAAGCAACAGCGCACAGAACGTTGAATTTCAAAGCACTGCATGGTATTGAACTGCGCTCGTCACCCCGACCCATAAGATGTGGTCTTATAATGCCCATAAATTTCATTGACTTCAATGTCCTTCAAACCGAAACACAACAGTGCTTATTCACTGTTGCTTGGCGGCAGAAATAGACAAAGCGGTGGTAGCAACCCAGACGGCGACCCTAGCACACGAGGGACTACCACCTTGTAAAGAGAAGAACAAACAGAATTTTAGTGAAGAATTAGGTACATACATAATGTTGTTAGAGTACGAGATGAGATTCGTGTACACGTGTACACTGTTCGTTGTTCAGTATAATGTATACATATAATGTAGTGTACAGTAGCACAAACAAATGCGTAGAGCGTGGGCGGGAGGTACATTATTAATATAGCACCTATTATTTGCGCTAGTCTCGTGTCAATTTCGGAGAAAACATATTATCAATAGCGTGGGTTTATAGTCTTCATTACGTTTTCCAGTGTCCCTGCGCGAACGTCGTGAATATTTATAACTTTTTTCGCGGTAATGTTGACGATTTGGTCGCTCGTGCTCATGTCATGGCATATTTTAAATTGCTTTCGTTCGCGGTTTCGCCCGCGTGAAACTGATTTTTGAGATATTAAGTGGGTTTCGCTTACCCTTACTCCTCTTAGGGGTTCAATTTTATATGTTTAGATTAGATGTTACATGTAGATTTTTCATTACTGCAAGATGTTACGCATATTGATACCGAGAAATAACAGGAGATATTCGAATGAGTACAACCACTTTTCACCGTCATTTATTATTATTCAGACATCTCGGATGGCATGCGGGATGATATACGTTATATCATATTGGAACGGCACATAAATACTGAACGCCATCGCATCGTTGAGATCACGCACATTGCAAACTTCCCCTTTGGTTTTTTTTTTACTTGATACAAGTGTGTTTTATTGTTCTGATAAAATATTGTTTCGTGTTTTTTTTAACATGTGACTGTGAAAGGCTCTTGCTGCTACAATACATAGTAAGAAATTTATTTTAAAAAAAATCTCAATGTTCCTCGCAGTGGGATTAAATAGGCTAATTAAATTATGAAATGTAGTATATTATACGTAAATAATTTATTACTTTCCACATTTGTTCTATTAAAAATTGCCTACATTTGGTTGGATTTATTTAGTATTACTTGCACATCCATTACATTTAATATCCATTATTTATGGTATTATTAAATACATATTATGTTCCATAAATCAAAACACTATCCATAAGAACGGACTTATATATTTCGGAAACGTCATTAAATTCATCACAACTCATTAATGACCGTTAGTTAATAATAATAATACGCAAGTGATTCCATGTCTAATGCAAATGTACAGTAAGTGTAAATTATAAATTAACATGTATAAGTACATTTAAACTTTTTTTTGACTCAAATCATCCCGGGCGTGTGCACGCATGTGATGAAAATCACAATCATATGAATGGTATAGAGGCAAATAGTACAAACAAACAACAAGAGAAGATAGAGATGCATGTAATAATATTCATATTGCTAGTTGCTAAAACATTATAGGAGAAAATAAGCACCGGATAATTTGTATTCATACTTTGATAAACGCATATAGCCTACATTCAACTCTCATCGCGATGCAATTTATTGCACGGACAGAAACATACATACAGATATCTTGTTTGACTTGTATAGTTGTAGTCTGGTATGCTCTGATACGTAATTACGTTGGTTACTACTAATCCGAAAAATTCAAACAAAACACCGATTGACGACCGTAATAGTACCTATAACGACATTGTCCACGTCGCTGACAAGAAGATAATTTAATTTAATTAGTATCAAGTGTTTTTATTTAAACATGTATGGCGTACACCGTAGCGGGATACAATCAGTTATTAACTCTACGCGAGCGATAACTCTTATGCTTACACAGCCAGAAGGTAATTTGCTTACAAGGTAAAATAAAATCGTCTAAAAACATCTATCTAAATATATAAAACTCAAAGGTGACTGACTGACATAGAGATCTATTAACACACAGCCCAAACCACTGGAGGGATCGGGCTGAAATTTGGCATGCCGGTAGATGTTATGACGTAGGCATCCGCTAAGAAAGGATTTTGATAAATTCTACCCCCACGGGGATAAAATAGGGGATGAAAGTTTGTATGAAACTTTGACAATTTTAAACGTTCACGCGGGCGTAGCCGCGAGCAAAAGCTAGTCTATGTATATTATGTAAAGTGGGTTAAAAATGCGCATCCGTTAGACACAGACGGGCTAATTTCTTAGCAGGAAATAAAGCGGTAGTATTGATAAGATCCCAACAAGAAGTCCCCTGATGAGGTCATCCTCGCAGCACCATCGTCGACCCATCTGTAAAAAGCGACGAATCTTTCCGAAAAACAGCGAACCGGTCTTTGACCGCATGTCGGGTTGCAATAGGGTTGCCAACCCTTTGCACAATATAGTTTAATATTTACTTCGTACAATAGAGGTTCTAAACTAACACATTTTTTTTAAACGTTTAATAGACAACAGTAACAAAATACTAAGAGAAATCAAATTAAGGTATTTATAAAGTGGGACCAAGCAATCAGTTAAGTGATAAATTATAAAGCCGATTAAAGCCTATCGTTATTCAGAGCCACACGCGAACAAATAGCTTTTTGATTAAAACTCAATTTAGAAATATTTTGGTCAAAGATATTATAATAATACCTTTTCTGTATGAATATTATAAGTATTGATGATTACATTTCCAATACAATCCACTAAGCAAGTTGCATAACAGTAGTTCTGCAAACATACCTATTTCCACGAAAACGGATGACGTGCCAGCTATCAGAAACCTCGCAGCTACCAGAGGAGACTACCACTGGAGATTTTTGTTGACATTGTTTAAGAAATTCGGTTGTAAAAAATAACAATAAAAACATATTTTCTATTTTCTTATGGTTGCTGGGTATAAAAGTAATACGAATTGTCTACAATAAACTCGAATTAACTTCTGTGAGCTTAAAGTTACCCATGGTCGCTGCGCTGTCGCGACGCGGCCTCTCTTTTTAACCGCTTAGATAAGAAACAAATGTCAATTCGTCTACATATTTTGTATGCTGTTACGTATAGCTCCGCCAAAGGTTTTTTAATCCTGGCTCGGCAAAGTAACTACGTCACACCTGATGGTAAGTGTAGCGCAATCCAGGAATAGTGTCGAACAACGACAGTGTGTCTAGTGGTCAGCAAGATCATGCCGGCCTTTCAAACACTGACTTGACTGACTTGAATGATTATTTTTATATTGGATAGCGTTTACTGCCGTAGTGGTCCAATTTAAATTTGAAGACATAATTCCACCCCTAAAGGGGTGAAATCGAGCATGACGGACTAAAACGTCTTTATATCTTATTTTTAGATACTGGGGGCGACGGGTGACTTAGAGGACAGATGAAGTGACAAACTTCAGCCCAGCCAAGATTTTTTGCGCGTATTGAATGAAGTCGGTTAAAAAGAGGTTGGTGTCTTGGCAACCCTGGCTTGCACTCTTTCAACGTTCGCACAAATCATTCGCGTGCAGCATGCAGCCTCCGCGCCGGTTGAGACAAAGGATTTAGTCGTTACAACATGGCGGACGGCTGCTTTCCAACATTTTTGTATGAAAGAAGCCGTTTACGAATTTTATGTTCCTTTAAGGAGCCTAAATTATACGGCACGGCAGCTCCGAATGTGTTTCATGTGGCATTCAAAGGACTGCAGTATCACCCAAAAGAATGGTGTACTTACCAATATTTGTAACCTGTTAAACGGTTGCCTTATTGTTTTGGATTGATACAGCGCATATAACTGACCTGGATACATAAATTTATAATGTAGGTGTACACATATGTTGATTAATAACAAATGTTATGAATCTACAATTAAATCAGTCTTGGCGTGCAAAAGCATGCCTGGAATCCTGAATAAAATTGTCAATCAAACACAGATACAAAGTATACAAAAATATAAAGTAGTAGAAAAAAACAAACACAAAATAACATTCCACCGACTAGAATTAAACATTTCGCGTGTAATTTTATTAATCTTTGAAATCCTTTCTTGTTTTTATATGAACTGAATATTACAATCTATAGTACTAGGTCAATGACCTATACAGTACCTATAGGTAAGACACAATATCGATAAGGTGCAGGGTATTCATATCCGCCCGGATAGCGACCACCGTATACATGCCGTTAATACCTGCCATAGTCACTCATACAGCTTGTATGGATCGCATTCCAGGATCAGCCAATGTACATGCGGTTCTTGGGATCGGCTTGCGACAGAATTTGATGGTTGGTTGGGGCGAGTATGGGGTCATATACTAAAAAAACAATACTTAATAACTTTAATAATTAACAACAATATATAATAACTGTTCTAGAAAAAAACTATGTGTGACAAACCGAAAGAATCCGAGGTGATGTCATTAGTGTTCCGCTTTTTATTTGAGTAAATAATACTTAAACCGAATCAAAATCAGGAACAGAAAGAAAGCCGTCATCAAACCATAAAGCAAGTATAATATGAACATAAATTAACAGGTGCACATAATATATTTTATTATGGTACGAGTACACGTAGGTGTATACGATAGCTATACATCATATACTAATTTAAAACACATACCTACTTAATACCTTTTAAACTAATAACTTTAATAATATGATAATTTATATTGCAAACAAGAATATGACGCTGATATGTATAAAACAATTAACTTTTTGCAACAAAATTAAAAAAAGCAAGGTAAGTAATAAAAATATAATGCATGCTAAGTTTAGTATGCGAGCAAAATACACGTTTAAGTTAATAAACAGTTATCACGCGTTCGTTGGACACCTTACTTCTAAGAATTAGTAATTAATTTGCGAAACCAAAAAAGCTTACGAGCTAAGTCTCACTTGTAAGATAATATTAAACTATTCTCATTATTTGATTGCAATGTCCGGGTTTTTATGAGAAGCTGATCATGTCATTTCGGTTGAAATTTGACGGAGCAAAAAATCTACATTTAACTGCAAATCATCCACTGGCCAAATACTACGAATTGTTACTTTACATTGGAGAGATAGTTATTCGCTGACAGCGCAAATTGTTTCTTTATACAAACATCTTATGTACGAATCTCATCCTTGAGGCGTGATATTCGCAAAATGTAATAGTTGAAACAAGCAAGAATTCAGCGATGACAAAATTACGTGTGTATTGAGAACAATAAGAACACACGTTGCATCATTTCTTCGAAAGTCTAATTATTGTTAGGGTTAGCATCAGTCGTAGCCTGTGCCGATGCCGCGTTACCAAATCGAAATTGCTTGTGGTTTCGACAAAGCCAGTCTACTTGCGCGCTGGCAACCCTTTGTTGGGACTCGCGCACTGATCGTTTCTGTGAAACAACTGCAATTATATTTCTCTTGCGTACGTTGTTACACACACACACGCACACACACACACCAACACAATCAATGTTGTTATTTTATGACTTTACTGTGTAATAACACACTTGTCCGTCATGCATCGGTGACACAAATAATAACAAAATGTGGGAAATGGAAATTGGAATGTTGCACACGAGAAATCACGGGGCGGCATCGAACTTAGCGTAAAGGGAATAATATGGAGGGAGGAGAGAGGGACGTGTGCCTCCGTGTAACATTACCTGCGATTGAATTGAATTGTAAATAAATACACCCAACAGTCACACACACAGTCCTGACCCCACAGTAAGATACAAGTCTTGTGTCGTGGGTGACAGTCTCACAACACCCAGACCCGAAGCAAATATCTGTGAATCAGACACACATTTGTATTGGTGCAGGCATCGCACCCGCGGCCTCTCGTTTCACAGCCGGCTACTTGCCTAGAAGGCCGACAATAATTTAGTTGTTATAAATTACTACTAGTAGTACTATAAGTTGTAACTACTAACTCTTGCCCGTAGCTCCGATTGCGTGATTTGGTTTTACGGTATCCTAGGAGTTTGTGACCTACACACCCAATAATTTCCATAAAAAATATGAAAAGTTTGCAAGTCCTAATACAAGTCACGGTCTGTCTACTTGTGTGCCAAAATCTCATTACGATCATTAGGCCTAGTACAAATTGATAGTTTTTTAAAACGATGACAGATTTTGTTTTCTCTGCATACATCCTGTAACAGTAGCCACCAGTGGGAACTATGATGGATTAGATTTGATTATATGATTATTCGTACTTTTATATCATATTAGTCGAATAAGTAATTCATTTTTGAGCGATTATTTCCTACTTTACAGTATTAATTACTAGTTTGACATTTCAACAAATTAATTTTATGCGAATTCAAAAACTGTGAACATATTTGTAACTCGAACTAGACCTACAGGTCAGCTGTGATGACGTAATTAATTAAGACACATCCAAACTCACAAACATACAAACTTCCACATATACATACATAATTATGCCAGGATGACCCATATGGACAAACTCCCTTGACTTCATACAAAGAATTATAGCATAGCCCGGCATACGAGTAAGCGGGTCACCTGATGGTAAGTGATCTCCACCGCCCATGTGCTGGGTGCAATACCAGAAGAATCATGGGCGCATTGTCTACCTTAAAGGAAAGGGATAATAAAAGGATTGGGGATTTGAGCCTCAAGATATCTCACTCACCGTACGAAACGCAAGCCGCTACTTTACGTCGGTTTTCTGTGAGACAGTGGTAACGACCCGATCGAGTCCACACACTCATGGCCAACTTGATGAACAAATTGATTGATTGATAATATTCGCACACTGAAACGAAGCGTGATAATATGGAACAGCACATTTTTACACATTGGCTTTAAATGTTTAGGCTTTTTTTACCTCCCAAAGAAGCCCTTAGCTGAAAAGCTATCTAAACTGAGTAAGCCTTTCAAAGTTTGAACCGTAGTAAAAAACTTAAAACATTATTGTATTAAAACAGTTAACAATCTTAAAAATGAACGGAGCACAGAACCGACAATTTTCGATAATGACACTATTCTTTTCAATTCGCGATATGTGTTTAGGATAAACTGCATTAATTTGCTATAAGTTGTATCGGTAGATTGTCACTAATATCGGTAGTTGGCAACACTACACAGCTACACGGCAGCGACATTCATTGGAATCGATCAACAAGAAACAATTCCCCTGACTTTCTCAATTAATGCGAGTGAGATACGAGTTGTATTCGCCTATTAATCGTTAAAGCGGAAAAATATAAACGTGGGTACATACGGTTTCATCATCAGTAACGGCGCGTTGCTTGTAAAGCAGAAAAATAAAGCTGTGCTCAACATAATTTGCAAACGTCTCAATATCGATTTATATCAATGATTTATATCGATTTCTTGCGTACATCACCAATAAATTCTTTTAAAACGTTTAGTGACGTATCGTTACCTAATAAATATACAGATCGAGGTCTGCTGACCATAACGGTACACAAACATAACGATAACCGTATGTTTTTTCCGAGAGTAAAATTGCATAATTGTTGTATACACTGTGTACAACGTGCAATTTGCAAGTGCAATAATAATTACAAAGTAGGACAAATAATATAGAGTGCTTGTGGTAAACGGCGACGTGGCAACAAATGTAGAAATTGTATACAGTTCGAGAGGCATCTTTGGAAATGGTGCACCGGTGCGATTAGTAAAACCGCAAAGCTCCGGGCACTCCGCAAAAACTAAACGCAGACAGGTGAACGGGAACCGTGGCATCGGTCGCATCTCCTGCTCCCGCAAGCGTATTATATAGTTGTCTGTTTACTAGAAAACCGCTGTAACACCCTTTTAAAATTTGTGTTTTCAAGGCACGCGTCCTATAATCGAACTCGTGTTATAATTCGCATGCGTAAAGATTGAACGCCACAAATCAGTGTTCACTTTAGGGCTTTTTGTACGTGTTGGATGGTCTTAAGACTATCTTAAGTCAAGTTAGACGTGTAAAAATAAACGTGCAAACCCATCAAGGTAAGCTAGCATGTCACGGCAGCGGTTGACGATGAAGAGAGTCGATAATAATTAAGATTTGCATGTTTACTAATATAAGATAGATAACATATTCTTTATTGCACACCAAATAGTTTTTTTTTCCATACATTACTTGTTATTACTAGAAATATTTTTAATTACTTTAAAGAGCCCGGATCATCGCATTCAGGCCTGTGCACAGCAGTGAGATGTATATAATACAGGGCTAGTATTATTATTTCTGCTTTCCTTTTACAATCAATGGACGACAATAATCGCTTACCATTAGGTGTCCCTCTTGCTCGCTGGCCTCCCCTTCGAAAAAATAATCAATACTTAAAAGCGAATAGAGAAAAAGAGGTAACATAACAAACGTACGTATGTTTCTCGACACTATTCTCTCCTATTGAACACGGAAAAGTAAATACGCCTCCGACAAGCGGGTGGCGACGACAGGTGACGAACGACTGCGACGGGCGAAGTTTTGGCGGGAATTCTGACAGTGCAGTTCATCGCTTATTTTAATTTATTCCATAAACTAGTTTAAAGTTGTGTTTGTTGTATAAAAATGGTGTGGATTTGTTCAATAAATATACACATAAATATATGACAGTGATGAACAGTCTATGGAAACGTTGAAATAAGTGAATTAAGCATCGTATTGAAAGTTGTTAACACCAAAACTCCGGCAAGAGCTTAAAATCGACCGCACCAGTGTTTCATCGTTCTTACTTGAGAATAAATTATACTTGTCATTGGCGAAAGGCATAATAATGCGAAGCCATAAATAAAAAAGAAGACTGCGACGGGCGAAAATTCAGTCACTGTGTAGTTTGTACACGTATTGTGTGATGTATGTGTATCCACTAAAAGGTACGGGACATAACTTATACACGATCATCTAAGTGTCACATAGGGTCCTGCGAAGATAAACACAATCCTACCTACTTCTGTATCTTTTTAAAGTATATTTATTACAAATACATCAGATTACAAGATTGCATTATCATATAATAACTTATTTCATCGATCGATCGATGGATATTGGATTAGATTGGCACAAAACCGAGACGTATGGCCTGTGCGGTCTATGCCCAACAGTGGAATGAAAAGAGGCTGTGAATGATGATGATGATGGTGGTGATGAACGAATTCCATAAGTAAAATTCATATAAAGAAACCACAACGTTAGTGCCTATGTTTTTCTAGTATTAGTAGTTATTTAGTTTCGAACATCCATTCGTTTTAATAATTTCGGGACACGTAGCTATATTTTATGCAGCATCATAAATTGTATTCGCGTAAATATACTAAACAAGGATATATTATTTTAAAAAATGCACGTAATAATTCATCATATTATATTTTAGGAATCAGCTTGTTTTATAGAGAAATTTACCTAGACGTATAATGTCAGGACTGTCGGCTGGTGCAAAAACCACAAAACGACTAAGAATTATTTCAATGATGACCAGCTAGGCGTCGTGTCGTCGTGTATATTCTGTTGGGGATAAAAGTAAAAAGTCAAATCAAACCGCAATTTCAAGTGAATTGCCGGCATGAGAAACTTACTCTCGGCGTAATCATTTAATAATTATGTCCAAGGGGCGTTTGTCATACCTGTCATGTCGCGGTATCGCGATGAAAAACATTGAAGAGGAAGGCGGCAGTTTGTATTTGCGTTCCTGGGTTTCAGAGAATGTAGTCTCGATGCAGGTAATGACATATCCCGGAACAGCCAGGTGGCTCGGCCGGCTGAGTAAGGGCAAAGAATGCCGGTGCTGCTACGCCGCGCCTGGGAACACGCCGTTCGCCAGCTTGCTGTCTGTTCGACATCTGTACTATACGATTCAGGTACGCGATAACTGCTTTTCCAGAGAAGTACTGCTTGCCGAGCGCCGGCTTACCGTGAAACGGCCTATTAAAAAACTATTCCTTTCTCACTTTGTTTTAACGCACAGCCATAGCTTCGTCTCTCCTAATCGGAGCAATACTATCCATTAGCTCTATACAAACACAAATGCATTTACTGGCTTAAGAGATTGTTGAATTCTTGTATAAGAATATTATATAGTACTGGTATGTAATATTACAAAGAAATCAAGATGCAACACTGATGTAACACAAATAGCTAAATTTCTTTACCGTATGCTAATCAATAGTATAAAAAAGAATATTTCAATCCAATATGATACATATAAGGAAAACCAGGGGAATCATTCAAGTAGCAACCATAAAAATATGTGTACAGACTGTGTAATGAGGCTGAAAGCCCACCGTCCGCGTCACATCGGACAGTAGGCAATTTTGGGCGGACGTACACAGACACCGCGCTACCGGAATTGAACGATAACCGCACTCAAGCTTTGTATTTAAATGAGGTGAGTGTATCGCGTAATAGGAAACAGGAACTACCTACCAATTATGGTATCACATAATTCACGGTTATATAAAACTGAACTAAAAAAAAACATCGTGTCTGGAATAGTGTGGGTAATAAAACATAAGCACTTATCTATACAATAATATTCGCTGGTGCCGTCTGCACAGAGTTCGATAGCTTTGCCGAGGTCGACGTAGAATATAAAACAGAGATGAATTACAATATCGCACGCCCGATTTTAATAGATCCTCATAACAGTGATATAGTCGGAGGAACAATGCCCATTTAACATTCGGTAGCCGATCATGATTTCTTGGCAGTGTGCGAAACTGCAAGTGCACAAGAATTTATTATTGCCTTAGATCACGCGACGAATGCTAATATGATATTCGATGGCGTTGTCTTCGGACGAGCGGCGCTCGATTGTGCGAAATATTAAATATTCGATTCCACGAATCCGCCGGAAATGACTGTTTCATTATGCACGCCGGGTGCGTGAAATGATCGATTTGGATGGCAAGGCATACGGACGGAATGAGATGCCGCTTGCCGGTCGCCACTGGCCCGCGCCACCATTCTTCTCAGACTGCACGATAAACATCGTTCTCGGAGCGACGCTGACGAATGTGTCGCTGATTTGAAGCCATTTCAACAAAGACTAGCCCGACTAATGAATGCTTCTCGGTAAATGTTGAATCAGGCTTTTTGTTTGTTAGCTTGTTGTTGCCAATTTTTTTATTTACGTTATAATATTCCTTCGCGAAACTAGTCTTAAATAGGAGAATACTTATTCCGTTTAGCTCGGGAAATAATAAACTAAGATACCTACGAATAATAAGAGGTAGACGGCGTTATTTATGTTGACCACTGTAATGAATGGTGGTCGGCGGACAGGGCGATGGACGCGCGGCACACGGCAACAGCATTATAAGTCTCATTGAGCCAGCACCAGTGCCAAGATTGACGTGCGATAAAGTAGGCTCGATTTACGATATAATTTCATTTATTCCGATATCATTATATGAATTTTATAGGTAATTGAAGTGTGCGTTGCACACTAGTAAGGGGAACGTGTATAATGTGCATCGAGAAAGCTCTGAATACGTGCGTGATGGCGTGCGTAGAGCTGTTGAGATCGCCGGGGCCCGCAGCGGTACTGCGCCACTTCATCGCCCCGGTCGGCAGATCTTAGACACACGCAACACTCTTCCTGCTAATCGTCCCATGTATCGGCGGACGCACTCGTGCAATTACATTTCTCGGTACCAAATTATAATACCTTTTAATCTGATCGACAGTGACTAGCACTGCGCCACACTCGGCCCACTCGTCTCTGTGCTATGGCGGATACAGTATACACGATATTAGAAACACCTCGATTATTTGACACACGTGAAGATAGATATGACTGTGCGGCTCGAGTTACATATTATTATGACTCCTTTTGCAGACGTTGTGTCGCTATTAAATGCAAGTTGTCGACTATGACTAATGAAATATATTTCATTGAGAACGTAGTGTGATGTAACCGGTGTCATTATCATTATATCGAATGTACTTATGACATGGGCATTATATTACTGGCCGCTGACCACTGCCCGTTTGCCGGACTTGTCGAGCGAAAAGGTTCGCATGCAGTGTGCAGCCTTGAATTAGAATAATACCAACATGTTCCAGGACCGGCTCGCGAAACAGATATTTATATGTATAAAGCTGTGTCCAAATCAGATCAACTGATAAGCAAGTGTTCATAAAATATACCGCAATTAGTGCGAAATCCAACCGAAATATTTTGATCGCGAAATATTTTCTTTACCCTGCGAGCTGCAACTTGTAAAGTATATTTATTGTTTAACGACATAAAGGTTCCTCGAGTCAATGACCTCGATGGATGAGCTCTGTGCGGTCATACAAAAGATCTACATCAACGTCGACAGCGCAACTAAGTGGCGTGGAGGCAGAGTTATTTTTATTTTATTTTGTGTTTTAACAGTGTTAAAAATGTAAACGTCACATTTACGGTTTAGCCTCAGATTTAGATTTTTATTTAAAAATAAGAAAGATTGTAAGATATGCAAAAATAGCTAATAAAAGGCACTGACTAATCAACATAATATTATACCTATAAGGTAAACAACATCGTAAAGTGTTCACATGTAAATTGTCATTAAATTATGTAAGAGGTTAGGTTAGGTATTTCATCTACTATGCTGGTTAGTATTTGGTATAATATGATACAAAAATATCTTATTTATATCTACACTAATATTATAAAGAGGAAAGATTTGTATTTTTGTATGTAACGAATAAACTTAAAAACTACTGGACCGATTTCAAAATTTCTTTTGCCGTTAGAAAGCTACATTATCACTAAGTAACATAGGCTACTTTTTATCCCGGAAAAAGCAGATCACGCGGGCGGAGCCGCGAGGAGGCTCTAGTTTGTCATAAAGGTAGTTCAGTTGCGATCTCAAGTCAGTATAAATAGCGTTACCATAAAACCCAGTTTTTCAACACTAAGAAAAACCGATTTAAACTTTTAGTAAATCCAAATATTATGACTCACACAATACGTGATGGCGACACCTTAACGAAGCAATAAATTTGATTCGTGTGCAATGTGTGTATATGTATATGGCACATATACACATAATATATGGCACAGACTGCTCACTGACCATCCGCATCGTGTTAAGAATCTTAGCAAACCTCAATTAAAATCATTAAAATATAGACAAGTTTATGTTTAACATACTGGCTGTACGTCAAGCCAAGTACCTCGTTCGAAACAAAACGATCAGAGAGCCTTGAAATCAATTCCCATGAAATTGTTTATGGCCGATGCGTTGTCTGGCTTCTATTAAGTTTGCAAAGTTTAATATGTAGCATCCGTGTTACCACGTTAAGTAAAGCAGCCACAAGAGTTGACATTTCGTGTTAGAAATCATGAATCGTATTTAATGAGATACACCTCGCAGTGAATGAATTCTTAACTACAGATCAGTGACAAAAAGCTCTGACGTTTGCCTACGGTTAGTGAGAACTCGATACCTCTGCGGAGGTCCCGGAACGTGGACGATTCAATATTTGCCGTGGGTGGTGTGGAGGGGGCGAGGTGGCAGCGGGGGCGCCGGCCGTCGAGATACTGGCCGAATGTTAATTTTCACGATGAAGCCATTTGTTGGACGTGCACCGACATCGTAACGAGCCCGCGCCACATTTCTCGAAACCCATACGATATGACGACTGTGCAATGTCTATTGTTGCATGAATTATGCGAAAGACGGATTAGTGTTTAGCGATACAGAGTACAGACGTCAGTTCAGCGACTGAGCACGACAATATTACATTCGGAGCACGTAACGCAGCAAAAAATACATTCCTCACAGTCGATATTCTTATATCTGAGACGATATGTGACTTACATTTTTATCATGACACCGTGTACAAACTAAAACGTTTAATATGCATCTCCCCATGGCTACCGAAACGCGATATCGAGTTTCCCATGTGACATTCTTCGCGACCGTCCACACTCCGCACGGTGGTCTCATAAATATCATCAAAACGATAAAATGCAACGAAAATCATTAACTTTAATTGCACGGCAACCATTTTAGTAAGTAATGAACTAAACGGGCTCAATTACATTGTTATCAAATATACCAAATAGGACATTAAAAGGGTTTTCAATTCAGCAGCCTGAACACGCTCATATCGCTTTACCTCATTAAACGGTTTATTGGGTGAACATTATTAAACTAAAAAAAGGAATAGAGAGGGTCGCGCGGACTGGTGTTGTGACTTGTGTCAATATTTCTGTTGAAATAAAAAAAAACTAATATGTGTTTGTGAAGTGAAGACATGGCGGCGTGTGAACGGATTGTGGTGGCGAGCGAGCTAGCACGGCTGTACCGTGTACCGCACTCCGTAAACCACGCTGCATCCGATATCGACAAACTGACATTTCCGCTCGGAATCATTACCGTTCACTACTTTCCAAAGAATGGAACACCATTCGTGCGTTACGCACACTGTTCAACTCGTGCTTTTCTCTTTTATACACACATGCAGGTAGTAGGTACAGCTAGCTAGCTACAATGTGTATTTATTCCGAGAAAATAGATTATAGAAACACCACACTGGTGCTTAAACTTGAGTCTTGACGCGATGACGTTATAAATTGGAATTAGGCGAAATTAATTACCTACATTACGAAAGTAACCTGTCAAAGGGAAAAATGACTTGTTTCCGCGTATAAAACATATCAAGCCGTGGGCATAGGACCGACTGCTAATAAGTAAATGGGACGCTTAATGATCGTGAGACACAAGCGAACGAGACGTCTAACATGCCTCGACGATTTGTATAGAATTTGACGACCGTCTAGGTATGCGGTCATGCCTTCCGCTCAGTCTAGACAAGGCAAAAAATATTTCACAAAATCTAGAAAGTAGGCATATATTACAATTCATTCAAACATTGTTGATTGAATGAAAATAAATCACTTAAATCCAAGTGCTTACAAGTGTGTACATAAACACAAGAACATTGCACTACTAACGATGAGCATCAGTAACCAGCAGTTTTTTTTTATTTGATTGAATGACGAGACGAGCAAGGCGCTCGCCTGATGGTAAGCGCCACGTCTGCCCATAAACAGAAACAACGCCACACAGACCTTTGAATTACAAAACACTGCAAGGCACTGAACTGTGCTCGTCACCCCGAGACATAAGATGTTAAGTCTCATAATGCCCAGTTATTTCACTGGCTTCCACGTTCTTCAAACCGAAACACAACAGTGCTTAAACACTGTTTCTTGGCGGCAGAAATAGACAAAGCGGTGGGTACCAACCCAGACGGCTTCTCGCATATGAGGGACCTACCACCTTATAATTGATATGGTTTAATACCATTACAAAGCTGTTTTATTTACACTAACACCTGGTTTCTCGAAGGCTGATCAAATCAACATTTAACTAAAAGAACTTTGATTTTGACAGCGCTGACAAATCAGTTCGAGTTTCTGAAACGTTATTTAGGGAAAAATCTATTAATCTCTGATATAATTTGCGAATAATCATCATCCTCATCAGCCATAGGACGTCCACTGCTGAACATAGGCCTTTCCATTCTATATGAATTACATCCATTATATAATATGAATGTCGCCGAATCCTAAAATAGCGTTTGACATAATATTTTCCATATTAGTATGAAAACCTTGTTAAATAACAGGTATGTTAAATCAAAAGCGTTGACCACGCTCTTAGCAACTCAATTGTGACTTGACATGAGGATTAGACAGATGAGTAATTAATTGATCAAGCTTTTCAGAAACCGGGCGTAAGTGTACAGTATAAAACGTCTCAAAAAGACAACGGCTTATAATGAAGCAGCTATAACAGCTGAATGTTATACAAACACGCGGTCCGATAAGGTGTACAGGGTTTTATTCCCGGCTCCCTACTCTCGAGACCCGACACAATACAATATAATTGAAGGCGATATTCACACGGAACACCTTCTTGTCTCACTATAACAACTACAGTGAAATATGTGAACAAAAAATATTTACAAAGGAATTGTATTCCACACTCGAAACGTGAAAAAAGAAATAAAGTCGCTCTTTCGAGATCAATATGATAGATAAATAAAACGGGCCATTGTGGGGATGGAGGTCGACACTCGGCACACGGCAACAAGCGGCACATTTTCTACAGGCATCATGTATTCCCATTACCGTGTCTTTTTCATGTTTATCAGTTTTTACTAGGTGGTAGGTCCGCGAGTGGCCGTCTAAATTTTGTCTCTGTTTTATTAATTAGCCTAAATAAAGAAACGAACAGGTCGCCAGCCTGATGGTTACCATCACGCCTGTCCATAAACTGAAGCAACACCACACATTTTAATCTAACATTTAGCAGCAAATCTCTAAGGAAACTCAATGGTGTTATCATAAGTCCAATTATTGCTAGTAAGTATTTAATACAGCGTGTAGAATGTAATCTATATGGCCGACGATGAATTTGTAAAACAATCTGATCGCTCCTACCTGATCACGGATCGTTTTAAAAACGAGAGCTTTAAAAATAATCGGTTCAACAAATCGAGGCGCTCCGACGCGACGTGTCAGAACAAGTTGTCGCTTTTTATTTGGAGCCAGTGGGATGTCCACGTTTGTTTTGTGTATTTTATGGTCATTACATTAGGAATATTGAACCCAACGGCGACTTTGTATGGACCGATGACCATTGACACATCATTCGCATAAATAAATACATATGTAGGTATTAAAAGGTGCTTGATTTTATGTGACAGTTTTTATCGCCTTCCTCAAGTCGGTAAACCGTTTAGTGACAATCACAGCATATTAAGATTCACAAAAACACATATTAAATTTATTGTTTTTGCAAGAGGTTGCATTGAGAATAGAGATATTCCCAAATAGTATTAAAACGTAGTTTAACGGCCGTCACATATCAAAGCGATGCGACATCGCTTGGAAATTAGCAGCGGCGAGCTCGTTGCACTCGTGGAATAAAGATAAAGATATATTTATTTTGCAAATATGGGTAATAAAGATGATCATACATAAGATTTTAGAGCAGCCACATTTAACATTTTTTCAATAAAAATGTTGCAACCTTAGTTGACTTCTTTTTGCTATGTATCCAAGCTTCGCGTCGCTTTGATGTGTCTCATCGTAGCTATTCGTTTGCTAAGTCTTGCATTAACTGTGTAAACAGTGGAAATATTTTTTTCAAACGACGAAAAAATAACGGAGTATCTCAATTCGACGAGTTGTTTTTTTTTTATTTTAATTCAAACAAAACTAAAAACAATTTATTAAAAGCAGGTGGCAGGCACATCGCATTTAACGTGAACCTTATTAAAAATCTGTCGGTTATTGAGAACAGTTAATGTAGATAGCTGTACAATTAAAAAGGTCAGCGAAAATTAAGGGAAACTGGAAGTATGTCCGTGCTAAAGGCCGCGGTGTATGGCACTCGGCAGGCGTGCACCGTGACACCGGTCGGCAAGCTGTGGCCAATGCAATGTACTCGAATGCAGAAGGTGCGCGGGGGACCGACACGGCGCGGCGGTCTGTAACAAAGAGCCTTCCGGGAACTGCCACAATACAGGTTTGCGGCGACGTGCGATACCTTCGCAGATACCGCCACCAACTGGTCAGGTATACCCGCATCCTCTATTCACTAAAAATTGTATCGTTTGTCAACCCAATAAGAATCGATTGCCAACGGTCAATGTCTTATTATTATGTATGTGTACACCACGAGATACTCGCAAATTATGTGCATGTGATCAGCCGTATCGATTCTTAAAATTCATTATCTAGTATTGGTTCGTACCTACTTGTGATAGCGATCAATGTGTGACAAAAAATCGCGCCGCGCCGATTCCGCACGATGCGGCGCGAACGCCGCGCTGTACCGGGAATTTCAAAGACGTGTGACACGAATATAGATAGCAAGGTACAACGACACCTATCGTGTTATTGAACACCTTTATTAAGCGATATATTTAACATAAAAAATAGCGAGACAATAACGTAATGAATGAATCCAACTGAGCTGGTCCGAGGTCCGACAGGTAAAGCGGTTTATCATAAAAGTAAAAGTGGGGTAATAAAACAAAAATCCCAGTCGCAGGAGCATGCGGCAACAGGCCCGTAACCCGTTCCGTGAGCCGTGTACGTCGCTGGATTTATTGCACCATGAGATGTCCACTCTCACTTCTCTACGACTGATTCAACTCACTGATTGACAGATAGCTACCATGTACGACAAAAACGTTCTACAGCTTAATAATACATCTTATTATACCGGTATTGTCTCATTTACGAGTGCATACGATTGTTTACAAGACATCACACAATCCAAAACATAAATTATGAGGTACCTAATTAGGTGATTTTATCTCCTTGAAAATCTTAAACTAAAAATAATCACTAAAATTTAACCCGTATTTAAGCCACAAGAAAACTTAAACAAAATTAAAACCCACTCAATGAAAAATTAATAGCTAAAAATAAAATTAAACTATATATCGTGTAGATCTCTACCATCTAACATTACATTGCAATAGCCCCGACTAAAAATAAGGCTCTTTAGTTATTACATGTGTATTATTAGTATGTATTTGATGGGATTGATAGTTACACGGTAAAATACGGATTGTAAATTAGTGATAACATTTAATTGGATACTAAAGATATCACGACCAAAACACCTCACTTTGGATTACCAGGTGAGCCATAATACTTAAATAAGGCAACACATAAAGAAAGGTAAACATATCTAAACATAGTAAATCAATTATATAAGCAGTTCATATTAATATTTTGCGATAAAGGACCGCCTCTGTGTCGTAGTTGTAATGCGTACTGCACTGCTGTGCTGAGGTCTCGGGTTCGATACCGGATGGTGATAATAATACTGTTTTTTTTTATCACGAACTCAATATCAACCTGGAAGGTGGGATTGCTTCTAGTATGGCGCTAGGCTCGCCCACTATCACATCTTGCGACGGAAATAACCTCGGCGAAATGTGGGTGTACTGGTTACATTTCTGCCTACCCCTTCGGGGGTTATAGGCGTGAGTGTGTATGTATACAGTATGTATGTAAGTATTTGCATATCAAAATACGAGGAGTGTTTAACAAAGTTGTTTGCTGTTGTTCAAGTGAGAATTACTTAGCAGCTGTTTCGATAACGTCTTATCTAGCTTGTATGGCGAACTCAAGGCCTATAGGTAACCCTACAACGTATGTGCGATTAAAGCAGCCGAATTACATCGGTGGGAAAAAATAAGAGAATGCGTTCCCTTTTGCAGTGTCACGGATCTTTCTTTCTGGAAAGTAGAGTAAATACATACGTATTTACTTTTTTTTAATCCGAGCACGGCAAAGTGACTGCACTACAGCTGATGGTAAGCGTAGTGCAGTCAAAAAAACCAGCGACCACTGACAAACAATGAGTTTATCGGTGATCACCAGAGTCATACCGGCATAAATGCCTGTATAAATGCTTCTTCCCTCTTCGGAGAGGGAATAAGCAAATCGAAGGACCTGCGACAGGACAGGCGGATGACGGATGCAGGCACAGTGATACCAGGATGTACCCCTATACGCGCCCCAATCAAACATCAAGTCATGTCGCAAGTCCCTCGAAAGAACCGCATATACACTAGCAGATCCTAGAACGCGATCCACACAAGGCGTGTGGATCATTATGGCACGATTTAACACCATGTGTACGGTGACTGGTATCCGGGCGGATATGAATATCCTACCTAGCAGCTTATTGTTATCTACCACAAAAAAGAGGGATGTTATCAAGTTTGACCCCTTTGTCTGCCTGTGGGTCTATATATTTGTCTGTGGCATCGCATAGCTTAAAAATAGAAGCCGGATTTCAATATATTTTTTGTCTGAGAACTAATTTGATCCGAGATGGTCTGAAATCTTAACTATGTATTGAATATGATCTGTTCCGCCGTTTAAAAATTGATTTTTCTAATTGATGTCGAAGGCTTTTATCGGGTAAGTTGAGTTATTAATTGAAGACATGAATTTAAAAGAGAACTGACAATATTACGGCCCTAATAGTAATTCCTGACACCCATTTATATATGCGGTTAGAAAGCTCTTTCGACATACCACAATAGTTATTACAGTTAAATATGTGAAATAAGTTAAAGTCAATATATGTGTCAGATATCCATCGACGCCCCACATCAATATTGGCGAAGTCGTTACATGAAGCGATCTCAACCTTGACCCAGGAGTTAGAAGGAGTAGACCCAATAATTGGTTTTTACGGTACTTTTAAAACATACAACGATCCATATTCGATATATTCATGTTTCAAGCTGTCGATTTAATACATAGTTAATTTACGGTAGGCAGCGGCTTGGCTGTGCCCCTGGCATTGCCGATGTCCATGAGCGGCGGTGACCGCTTACCATCAGGCGGGCCGCTTGCTCGGCTGCCTATCAAGGAAACAAAAAAAAAAACAAAGTTTTTTTTATTTAAAACAGGCTTTACAATTTTTACTAGTTTAAGTGACAGAGCCAGTCTGTATACAATGTTGTCTAGGACATGATTGGGTCGGTTCGGCGGGAGTGGTACTACAGTCTCTTATAAAATAGGAAGTTGCATTTTGCTGTATTGCATTTCGTACGGTGACACAGATTTTCGACTCAACTCAACGCCACCTTTCGAATTCCCAATTTCTTTCCTTTAAACTCGGCAACACATCCATGATTCTGCTGGTATCGTGGGTGTTCATAAGCTGTGGAGATCATTTAACATCAGGTGACCCACGTACTCGTTTACCGGCCGACGCTACATACAAATCAAATAAGTACTATTTTTTCCATGAACGTCTCAGGAAAAAGGTATGTATTCGATTTCTCGGTACTGACACAGCTGCGACAAGAATCTTTTGGAGCGTGGCAAATATCAGAACTACCGCGCCGTGCCGCCATTTTATATTTTACATCAAATTTTCATACCCTAGTGCTCATACCTACGACCTCCTCCTAATGTCATTAAAGTGCCAAGAGATTCTTGTCGCAGTATACGAGCGTGAGTGCGGACTATGGCAAAATAACGATGACGGTGTCTCGAT
Organism: Amorpha juglandis; assembly: GCA_949126905.1. Taxonomy (NCBI): domain Eukaryota; kingdom Metazoa; phylum Arthropoda; class Insecta; order Lepidoptera; family Sphingidae; genus Amorpha; species Amorpha juglandis. Next base: position 8,726,571 of record OX421368.1, read on the forward strand.
ACAGAAACTTGCAGACGGATGTCAATTTATTACGCCATACTCCATACCGATTTAATGTTTCTCGGAATAAACAAGTACGAGCCTAGAAAATGCTATTCAATAAATATTTATTTTGTGCTTGAGCTTTTTGCGAAAAAACTTATTAAATCAGATCCTTAGTTAGAGTCTCTTTACAGGGAAGCACCCCAGTGCACCAATTAGGAGGTTTTTTTAAACGATAACAAGGAATTAGCTAAGTTGTTGCAGATGTTCTATAGTCGATGCGACAGGAACGCGACAGAGAACTTACCTTCGTAAACGGTCAAAAGAGCGCGAAAGCTTATGGTAATTTCCTCATACTTGATTGGTCCATGTAAGGCGCTAGACAAAAACGGACCAATCACATCAACACTAAGGAAAGGGCTTTGAAAAAAGCGTGTTCGGTATTGGACTGACTTATGTAAACGATATGGACTTAAAAGTAAACACTGGAAAACATCCTGAAGAGTCAAAAATAAGGTAAATAGTTATAGTACAAGATCCCGGGGAACATTGACCTTCACCCATCTGTTTACCGGATCAAAATAACATGTTAGGGTATAAAATGTATTGCTGAACACGTACCAATAGGGTTGCCTAAAAAAATATGGTCAAGGATATGATTAATTAACATTTAAAAAAACTTTTTTTTTTTTAATAATTTCCCTGACTTGCTTACCAAAAAAATTTAACCTTCAATGAAAAGTGTACAATGTATACTATCTGTAAAAAATAGGTTGCCTACCTTTTTCTGGCCACTACTACCTGGTTGCCGTGTGCAAATAGGTAACTAAAAAGTGGTAATTGCGGTCATCTAGCTCCTAGCTTTTGCAGGTAGTATACATTGTAGGTTTTCATTGAAGGTTCATTTATTTGGTGAGCAAGTCAGTGAAATAATATCTTCTTTTTTTTTTTTTTTAATTCGCAAAACCTATCCTTGACCATATTTTTGTAGGCAACCCTATTGGTATGTGTTCAGTAACACCTTTTATACCCTAAAATATTATTTTCATCCGGTAAACAGATGGGTGAAGGTCAATGTTCCGCCGGATCTTAGACCATTATGATACGGAATCGGTGCCGCTGCCGCTCTATTGAAATTGCACCTCTAGATATTGATATAATTGATTTTTCATTGTTATTTTATGAAGTTGGTTTTTAAGTTTTGATTACACTTCTTTTATTATTCAATAATTTGTGGCCATGTATAACATTATTGCAACGAGTATGTTGTTAGACATAAAAAAAAAAACAATAAAAAAAGACAAGACAACAAGAATTGATAACATCCTTATTTGAAGTTGGTTAAAAAACGGATAATTTTATTACAAAAATTACTTCCGTACATTTATTATAATTTTCCGTCCGTGGAAACCATCATGCGGTTCACGCACAGTTCTTGGTGATACGTAATGGTCTTAAGAGTAGGGTACCTTTAGCAATAGCCTGGGATACCTGAGGAATGGCAGAAGTGCCAATACGAAATATCATATTGGCACTTTCCGGACTCCGGGATCCGGGCTGGATCAACTACCTGGATGTACAAAAATATGTACTAGTCCTTAGGTACATAGTGTTAATGTGACTTCAGAATATAAGAATGATTTCTCAAGCCACATTCATCGAAAAATAATTGTGTGTACGTTTACAAAACTGAGTCATCGTAGTTGTCACAGTTCATAAGAATGAAAAATATTATTAGATCACCTCTACACTTATTAGAAAAAAATCACGTTCAAAGATTCCGTTACAGACAAACCTACCAACATACAAAGATACCAACATACATACGTCTGAAGCTAATAAAAGCATGTTAAAAACAACTGAGTTTTCAATAACGATCTATAGAAGTATAGTCATAATTAAAAAAAAAACAATAATCTAAATTGATTCATTAGTTTGACAAAAACGCGAAAACATTATGTATATACATAGATAAGCAGGCTATAAACTCTAAGAAATATGTCAAACATTATAGCCATTACATAGGCAGTCTGTAGGTAGGTAAGTATACACACTTGATTACACAGCATTATGTCAGATTGCTTTACGGAAAAACAAAACCAAGCGTGAGCAAAAAATATTACGAAGTTCGGCGAAATGGTTCGGCACTCGGCAGTCAAGCATTCGGGACGGTGATTAAATGTAATATTTTCGACGGGGTCAATGGCTTCCGTGGTGACCTTGGTCAAGTTGTTAAACCTTATCTGCAGACACTTTCACTCGCAAAAAATCAATAATTTTTGAGTACCGACTAAATCGCTTCTTAGAAGTGTTCACGTGGTGCGTGATGATGTTACGGTTTGCAATTTAACAAGTCAAGACAAGTGGATAATGACATAATCCATTAGCCCGACGGCCTAGAGTTTCATATCACAAGCACTGCGAGTCACGCAATTGAATTTAGACCATTTCAACACTATAAACATATATCCACAAAGGTAAATGGCGTTATCTAAATAAACAATTAAGGATGTGCATACGGCGCGACGTCGTGTCGTGTGCTTCGAATTACTGCCAACAATATAAGTTTTATTTTTGTTAATGAGCGTGTTAGACGGTTAATTTTCTGAGAAATATATTTTTTGTAAACTGGAGCTGGTTGTGAGTGTTGTGACACAGAGTTGCGCGTCTGTGAGGTTGGCAGAGAGGGCGCGGCGGCTCAGCTCGCAACTCGCCACTCGCCGCACGGCGCGGCGCCGCACCGAGTGCGGGGTAACAAGTGCCAATCACCAGTTCTCGGAACTGCACTTGTTTTCGCACCAGGTGCACTGTTGCAGCGTATTGATAAATTGACGAACGATAAATATGTACAGATATAAACATACTCGGATATATTGTAGATATTAAGCTGATCAAATCTGTATATTTTATTATTAGTTTGAATGACGAAACAAGCAGTTCGATAGCCTTATGATAAGCGCTATGCTTGCCCGAAAAACAAAAGCAATATCACGAATAATTTTGAATTGCAAAAAGCACTGTATGGCACTGGACTACGTTTTGAGGAACCTCGGGTCATAAGTTGTAAATCTCATAATGCCCAAAAATTGCACTGACTTCAATTTTCTTTAAACCGAAACACTACAATGCTTCTATAATGGCGGTTGGCGGCAGACACAGACAAAGCGGTGTTACCAACTCAGACGGTCGAGGCCCCTCACATACGATGGCCATACCACATGTAATCTTTTGTACCTTTAGAATGAAGAAAATTAAATGGCAGCCTGCAGGATCTAGATATCAGAATCATATTGATTAATTTTGTCTTAGATTCAGCTGTGATTGTAAACACTCGTTATATCATAAACATAAATCCATTATTCAAAGGCATAACAAAATACGGCAATTAATATAAACGGATGCTTTAATTGAAACGTTGAAACAATTATCAGCATCGGCGAATTCTGTTTAATAAAAACCACCTGATGTCTAATAGTTTTATTTCATTCAATCTCCGACATGTTGTCATCATAGTAGCGCAATAAATTAAAAACCGGTAAGTGCGAGTCAACCTCACGCATCGAGCATTCCGTTTCAACATCCTTATTTTTTACTTTTCGTTATTTTTAGTATTTGTTATGATATCCGCCGTAGACATGATTATTAACATCATCATCATCAGCCACAAGACGTCCACTGCTGAACATAGGTCTCCCCCAAAAAAATCCAGACCGACCTGTATGATTATTATATTATGTGAAAATTTCAGCCAAAGATACAGTATTTTTAAAGTAGACAGACAGAACGGCGGGTTTTCTTTTCAATCTTCCTAGCGTTTCAGTCGGATTAAGTGTTCCACAGTTTTCAAATAAAATGTATGGAATATAACATAAGCATCGTTTAATCCCATCTCGTTTAGTTTTGTTTGTGCCAGACTCTACGACGCGACGCACGGCGTCTTTGCTGGAAATCTACCGTTCGTTTAAGAAAAAGGCCATTAAGTGAATAAACTTATTTTTGAATAATGTACAAAACACGTAAGAAATAATATGCATAAAAACTGATGATTAATCATAAATTGATTTTGAAATTTGAATTGAAAGAAAGAAAGAAACTAAATTAAATATATAAAATAAGGGCATCTTTGGTCCCTTTTTGTTTTACTTCCCCCATTCACGATAAATCTTAAGGCTTTACGGACATTGTTTCCCACGTTTTGACCAATATTAGACTTTTAGTAAACGCACAGACTCCCGGAGGCAGAAATAGGAATAGACTTACAATATACGAAAAGTAGTCTCATAATTTTAAAACAATAGCCGCGACAGGCCGGTCAGGATAGTATATGCGATTTGTATCTATACCTTATACATATGTATGTATAAGCAGAAAGAGTTAGTGTATTCATTGTGTCTGAGCCGATAGCTCACACAAAAACAAGACATGTCAAAACATATTATTATTTTAGATAGAATCGCTATAACGATCCAATATTTCACATGAAGGTCGAAGGTAGTTATGACTGAATAATAGATACTGAATTACCACCCTCATTAATTCGCATTTGCAGATTATTCCTATACAACAAATTGGCTGTTTTGCGTATGTATATTATTTTCATCTCAATTTCACATAATTTAGCAAATTTGTATTCAATCGTAGTACAATATGTTCGTTAGGAATATTACTATACAATTAGTTTCTTTGAATAAGTATTGATGGCAGAGTAATAACTGACTTCCTAACTACTTAGATAATTGCAAAAATGATTGCCTCCACTTTATATGTTTAGGTATATCCGGACTTTTGATGCAGACCTTAACAATACACATTAATTTGCCGTACCTAGTAGACCTTAAAAATACGCAACATTATGCCGTAATAATAACCCCAAGTTTGCATGGAGCAATTTCTTGAATGGTTCTTTCAATGGAATGGGATTCAAATCGTGGGAGAGAACTCATTAGAACTCGTAAAAGTGCAGTGCGGAGTATGTGTGGTCCGTGACACGCGGTGCCTCCTACTAGTATTCGATCAACCGAAACCGGGACATCCTAACTTTATACATACATAAGCTCACGGCATAAACTTAGAACGGGTAGGCAGAGGTACTACGGGTAACTAGTGCTGCACCAAAGTTTTGCAGAGTTTATTTCCGAGTTTTGTGTATATTATTATTACTTACCTACACCAGAAACACTTATACTTCCTACTTTCGCCATTCAGGTAAATGTAACATGTTTAAAATAGATTTATACGTACAACACGTAAGTAACACATGACCTTTGGAAAACTTCGACTTCTGCATAAATGGTTTCTACATTTTGTTCTTACAAAATGAAACAAAAGAGAAAAGTAAAAAAAAAATTATGTGCCACAAAACGATATGTACTTGCTAAACCACATACATATGTAATTCAAATAAAAATATCTACATTAAACGAATAAAAATAGGCAATAGTACGCCGTGGCTGTAACAGACAGGTGACCGCTTAGCATATTGCTACGAGTATATTGTGCACATGCCACAACATACCGCTGTTTTTAGTGGCCACGTGGTGACGTGTGGACGCCACCTAGCCAATAAAGATGAAAGATGTAGATCTGTCATACAACTTAACGACAACAACAAAAACAACTTGAACGATGAACAATTTTCAAACACAGACAAAAAATAACAAAACATATTATGACTACTTAATTTTTAAGAAAAATAGTATTTTAATATTATCTATAATGCGAAAATAAACTTCAAACGCACTTACCATTCGATGCTCCTATATCCTTTAACACAGCAATAGATGCTCTTGAATTGGTCTTCGAAACCGTACTCCAATGGCACCGGCTCCTTGGTGAACTGCATCCACGTGGAGTTGGTCGTGAAGGTGTCCGAGGAACAGTAACTCACTGAGAGGGCTGCTGACGCGCCGGACATCATGCCCAACATTAACAACCACCACCTCATGTTGCTATTGTTGCAACCTGCCAAAAAAAAACAAATTACAATAAAATATGTTTTAATCAATTTGTCAAGACAGTTTCATCGTCATTATACCTAATGCTGTCAGAATCACGCAAAACTATACATATATGGTGGGCCGTTCAGGGCACTCCCTCTTGCCATGCGACAAGAAAATAAGCGGAATTTTTATTACTAAACAAAGCTACGTAGGAACTTCCTCGCTATCGTAGTCTAAAGACTGTATCACGGTGAATAATCTTTTCCTTAAGAGGCTACAGCGAAAATAATCCGTAGTTTGGTGGGCGGGGCTTGCACCCGCTCGCGGGGAGCTCCGAAGGCATAGCACGCGCTCGGGCGACAAGCCGCGCTCGTTTGTCGTCGGGCGTTCGACTCGTATTACAAAGCTGTACACTCTGCGCAAAGTGATATAAGTCTAAAAGCATATTTTTTCGGTCTAGTCGGTATTCCTGTATCTAATATAGAACGGAAAATAAAATTCGTTCGCAATGATATAAGGACCACCTTTGGTCAATTTTTATAAAAAAATTGTGTATGCTGATATTACTTTAGGAATATTAAATTGAACTAAGGCCTTATTTTAAAGCAAATATGTTTAATTTGTTATATCTCAATTTGTAATATTGTATGTGTGTACTTACAATTAATTACGTCAGATTTGTGCGCAATAATACAATTAAAGCAAAGCAAAATGGTGATATTGAAGTTTTTTTAACTTGACACAGTAAAGTGACTTGGTATTAAGTACAGTCCAGTTCAAATATATTTGCGACCAACGAGATTAATTTTGTTAATCATCGGCATTATGTGGGCCCGAAGCTACTCGATATACAGTGGCTAGTCCCGAAGTGTGACATGTCTGATTACACCACTATGGTGAGTTTTTCGCCATGTGTACGGTTTTCGCTATTCAATCGATACCCAAATGTATCGGTTACCCTCTCACCAGTGACACCAGCAGTTCTGCCTGGGTTGATCTTAGACTAGTACTTACGAATGTTTCCACTTCACCGTATCTTAAATATCCTTTTTATAAAGACAATTGACTCTCATAGCTTTCTCTAGTATATCAACACATCGATTTTTTGGCCATCGGCACGAACGTACCTTTGTTACGATTTAGCATGGGTGTTTGTGACCCACGTACTTTTGTGATTCTCTAAAACGTAAAAATATTACCTTAAGCGACCTTACTGGAGTTTACCTGGCACGTTATGGACAAGTACTCCCGTAGGCCATAAATTTGGTTTCCACCACATTTCTGTCCGCCATTTTCAAGTGTTAAGTGCACCCGATCCTAAAAAAGGCAACCGCTAGGATCCGTCCAATTACAGGCCTATAACCATCGCCTCCTTGTTCTTTACGATAATGGAATCATCAACTGTCAGCACCTGCTGTACCTAGAGGAGTACCGATTGATTAGCGACCGCCAGTACATCTTTCGTCGGAGTCGCTCGCTGGTAATCTTCTAATTTACCTGACATATAGATGGACAGAAGCAACTGAGACCAAGGGGGAGGCGCTTGCAGCCAATTGGGGCTTAGCGAAGACCTTTTATCGGGTATGGCACAAAGCACTTCCTTAAAGCTACCTTCCTTTGGGCTTCCAGAGAAATTATGCAACTGGATCACTAACATTTAAAAAATCGTATAGATAGAAGCGTGTATACCTCACGTTACGGATAGATGTTCAAAAATCAATCACCATTTATTATTTTTTTTTTAATAGATGGAGAGATAATCGCTTTCAAAGGTATAAAAAGTGTAATATTAATCCAACAAAATGTGTTCATAAGATATTTTTTTTTATCCGATCACGGCAAAGTGACTAAACTATATCTGATGGGAAGCGCAGTCCAGTCCAAAAAACCAGCGACCATCGACATACAATAAGTTTATGGGTGGTAATGCTTCTTCATACTCTAAAGAGGGAAGAAGCAAATCGAGGACCCTGCGACAGGACAGGCGGATGACCAATGTAGGCACAGGGATACAATGTTGGACCCTTAGGGCCGGCGCTCATAGACGGCATGGCACGGCATGGCATGGCAAAGGATTTTATTACTAATCAAGTTATTTTGAATCTTATTGCCACGAGTTTAGAATTCACGTTACTTTATTTCAATACCACAGTGCCGCGACGTGCCGCGGGATGCTGTGGCATGCCGCGACGCGCCGCGGGATGCTCCGGCCAGACGTGTCATGCCGTTTCATTCCACGGATTGCCGCGGTGCGCGAGAGAGAGAGAGTGGCTGGGCATTCAGCAGGATGCCACGGCATGCCACGGGACGCCGCGGGATGCCGCAGCATGCCGCAGCATGACCTGCCGTGCCATGCCGTCAATGAGCGCCGGCCATTATACGCACCTCAAACAACTATCAACTCGTGTCGCAAGCCTCTCGGTAGAACTGGATATACACTGGCTGATCCTGGAACACGATCCACACAAGGTGTGAGTCGCTATGGCAGGTTTTAACACTACGTGTACGGTGGTCGCTATCCGGGCGGATATGGATATCCTACCACCAGTATAATAGTTTCCACTTTTGTATATACATTTATTCTTTACTATGGAATCCTAAGTTTGTCATATGTAAGTAAAACACACACTTCGTTGGTTTTGAAGGATAATGGAATGACAGACAAAATTTTGTCATTTTCATACATTTGAAATGAAAATGAAATAGTCAGGTATCCGGGTCCATTTTTGCACTTGATTACTATCAAGCTAATTTTCCGTGAGTTGCCTCGTTTTGATGAGACGCATAACAATTTCCTGTGCGAAAATTCTCGATTGTGGTAACAGAGGTAGCAAGGATAAATATATGTCGATTTGATGATACTCAAAAAATTAATACTAACTGGTTTTTTTGTTACATTTCAAGATAATTATCTAAATTATTTGAAAAAATATTTTTCCTACAAAATGTATGGTTTGATCAAGGACCGTTCCAGGATTTATAGATTTGAATAAGGGAATAAATAAAAAAAAGTGTGCGTCTCGGGACGCACGACAGAAGTGATAACTTAAACTAATGTGGGTTGAATTTAGAGAGGAGAAGCCTGCTTACTGCTGCCGTATGCGTGAGAGAAAGGCAAGCCAGACAGAGTGGGTCCGTAACGCGTTGTTACAAAGCGGTTTACCCTCCCATAATAAGTTATCACTTCATTGGATTGCAGTCCGGTCAAAGTCCTGTCAAAATCCGTTCATAGGTCTGTCAATGTTCGGTCAAAGTCCTGTCAAAGTCCGGTCAAAGCCCAGTCAAAGTCCAGTCAAAGTCCGGTCACAATCCGGTCACATTCCGGTCAAAGTCCTGTTAAAGTTCGGTCAAAGTCCTGTTAAAGTTCGGTCAAAGTCCTGTCAAAGTCCACTCTAAGTCCGGTCACAGACCGGTCACAATACTGTTCAAAGTCCGGTCACAGTTCGCTCATAGTCTTGTCAAAGTCCGGTCAAAGTCCTGTCAAAGTCCTGATAAAATCCTGTCAAAGTGCGGTCAAAGACCGGTCGAAGTCCGGTCAAAGTCGTGTCAAAGTCTGGTCAGAGTCCTGTCAATGTCTTGTCAAAGTCCGGTCAAAGTTGTGTCAAAGTCCGGTCAAAGTGCTTTCAAAATCCGGTCAAAGTCCGGTCATAGTCCGGTCAAAGTCTGGTCAAATCCAGTTAAGTCCGGTCACAGTCCGATCAAAGTCCTGCCACAGTCTGGTCAAAACCAGTTGAAGTCCGGTCACAGTCCTGTCAATGTCCTGTCAGTCTTGTCAAAGTCCAGTCAAAGTCCGGTCACATTCCAGTCATAGTCCTGTCACAGTCCGGTCAAAGTCCGGTCAACTCCAGTTAAAGTCCGGTCGAATTCCGTTCAAAGTCCTGTCATAGTTCTGTCAAAGTCCGGTCAAAGTCCAGTCACAGTCCGGTCAAAGCAGACTGGTCACCGTGTGACACCACCTTAGGCTTCGAAAATTCTCAAAGATCCAGGGAGATCGGCTAACGCTGGCTGGTCAACTGGCCCGCGTGACGTCTCATGGAATGTTCTCCAATATTCTCGAACCTTCCGTTGATCGATGGACCGCTGGTGTTACGGAACGCATCGGTTCACCCTCCCATAAGAAGTTATCACTTCAAAAATGAAAATTAGTTTGCCACCAACGAAACAAGAATTGTAGCAACAAATTAAAAGAACTGCATTCATTTGTAATGTATGGTGTAATGTACACATGCCCCACGGAAAAATTGCCAGAAAATTTCAGATAGACAATAATTGATGACAAATATAATATTCATATATTATTGGTTTGATGTTAAGTCCATGTTTTGAATAATTATCTTCTGACATACAAGGTACCCTATTAAAAATATTGTTGGAACGAAGTTCCTTACGGCAGGCTTGGAGGGGATAGGGATTTTGCTGCGTGACCGAACTGAAAAAAATGTGATAGTAAAAGCGTAAGAAAACAGCGTAAGAAAAAAGCGTTAAAAGCGCTGCATAACCAGCCAGCGTTAGTTCCTTTTTGCCTGCACCAAAATTGTGTGCGAATTTCAGCTCAATCAGTTTTTAAAATTAAATTCATTCAGCCAGTTATACTTGAAGTATTTTTATATCTCCTTCGATTTTTAAAAGATTACGCTAGCTCGTTATTGTTTATAATTACATAAGTTGATAAAAAATGCTATACAATGGCTTTACCGCGGCAGTCTCCGAGTGCTACACGTCTTTTTTTTATTTTGTTATTTTAGTTGATAATTTGTATTTTTTACAATTTGTGTCGATTCTACATTAGCCGAAGGAACTTCGTTCCTACCTGGTGTCCCACGACACACACCAATTTTTATTTATTGATTGATTATACAGGGTTATTTTTAAAACACCAGCAACCTCGCAGGGGTAGGTTCCTAAGGTTATAAGCTACTACTTTTGTTCTACGACTTTTGATAATTTGTTAGATTTTATTTTCATACAAAAATAAGTATTCATTTAATTTCTGTCTTGAATGTTACAACGCGCATCGCAGATTACGTAAACAAACACGCGAAGCGTGGGGAACCGGGCTAGCGCATTTGACCTTGAATTCCCGAGCAGCTGACCGGCGCCTTTGATGTCGTGCGCGCAAGCCGCGCCGCGCCGCAGTCTACGAAGAAAAACACAACACAACAAAAACTTGTAAAATCATTTTTTTTAAAATATATTGAGTTATATCCAAACTCGTAAAACAAAAGTTGTTCCGTATGGGGTCAGCTATCTGATCCTGAGCGGTTACTGGTGTTTTAAAATTAACCATGTATTCATTATTATATAGTTTACTTAATTTTTTCATGTTATTACAAAGTCAGATATGACGAATGAGGAAAATGAAATAGATGAAGATGACAGCTATGTTAGAAGCGTAGATAATGAAGATTTATCAGATGAATCTGATGAAAATTATTTTTTTTTAATATGCAAATACACAATTTTTTTAGAATCATCAAATCGACATATTTTATCCTTGATACCTCCGTTAGCTACCACAATCAAGAATTTTCGCACAGGAAATTGTTGGGCGTCTCATTGAAACGAAGCTACTCACGGAAAATTAGCTTGATAGTAATCAAGTGCAAAAATGGACCCGGGATCCCTGACTAAAACTTATATTACTTTAAACCTGGAAATATTTCTATTTTATGTAATATAACTAAATATGAATCCATTAACACTGAGTGAATTAATGGGTGTTAATTGATACAAGTTAGAATTTTTTAACTCATCCAAAATACATAATATCCATCAAATCTTAATATTTTCTAAACAGACTTACTTCCAGCATTTTAATTATTTTAACTCCAACCCTATCAGATAGAAGTTTAAAAAAAAAAAGTGTGCGTCTCGGGACGCTCGACAGAAGTGATAACTTAAACTAATGTGGGTTAAAGTGAGAGCGGAGGAGCCTGCCTACTGCTGCCGTATGCGTGAGAGAAAGGGAAGCCAGAGTGGCGCCGTAACGCGTTACGTTACGAAGTCCGGTCAAAGTCCGGTCGAAGTCCGGTCAAAGTCCTGTAAAAGTCCGGTCAAGGTCCTGTCAAAGTTTGTCAAATTCCGGTCAAAGCCCTGTCAAAGTCCGGTTAAAGCCCGGTCAAAGTGCGGTCGAAGTCCGGTCAAATACCGGTCAAATTCCTGTCAAAATCCAGTCAAAGTCCTGTCAAAATCCGGTCAATGTCCTGTCAAAATCCGGTCAAAGTCCTGTCAAAGTCCGGTCAAATAACGGTCAAAGTCATGCAAAAATCCGGTTGAAGTCCAGTCAAAGTTTGTCAAAGTCCGGTCAAATACCAGTCAAAGTCCTGTCAAAATCCGGTCAAAGTCCAGTCAAAGCCCTGTCAAAGTCCGGACAAATACCAGTCAAAGTCCTGCCAAAATCCGGTTAAAGTCCAGTCAAAGTAATGTCAGTCTTGTCAAAAGCCGGTCAAAGTCCTATTAAAATCCGGTCGAAGTCCGGTCAAATACCAGTCAAAGTCCTGCCAAAATCCGGTTAAAGTCCAGTCAAAGTCTTGTCTAAATCCGGTCAAAGCCCGGTCAAAGTCCTGTCAAAGTCCGGTCGAAGTCCGGTTAAAGTCCTGTCGAAGTTTGTGATAATATGATCAAAGCCCTATCAAAGTCCGGTTAAAGTCCGGTCGAAGTCCGGTCAAATACCAGTCTAAGTCCTGTCAAAATCCGGTTAAAGTCCAGTCAAAGTAATGTCAGTCTTGTCAAAATCCGGTCAAAGCCCGGTCAAAGTCCGGTCGACGTCCTGTTAAAAGTCCAGTCGAAATTCGGTCAAATACCGGTCAAAAACCTGTCAAAATCCAGTCAAAGTCCTGTCGAAGTTTGTCAAAATCCGGTCAAAGCCCTATCAAAGTCCGGTTAAAGTCCAGTCGAAATCCGGTCAAATACCGGTCAAAAAACTGTCAAAATCCGGTCAAAGTCCTGTCAAAGTTTGTCAAAGTTCGGTCAAATACCGGTCAAAATCCTCCCAAAATCCGGTTTAAGCCCAGTCAAAGTAATGTCAGTCTTGTCAAAATCCGGTCAAAGCCCGGTCAAAGGCCTATCAAAGTCCGGTTAAAGTCCAGTCGAAATCCGGTCAAATACCGGTCAAAACCTGTCAAAATCCGGTCAAAGTCCTGTCAAAGTTTGTCAAAATCCGGTCAAAGCCCTATCAAAGTCCGGTCGAAGCCCGGTTAAAGTCCGCTCAAAATCCGGTCGAAGTCCGGTCAAATACCGGTCAAAGTCCTGTCATAGTCTGGTCAAATACCGGTCAAAGTCTTGCCAAAATCCGGTTAAAGTCCAGTGAAAGTGTTGTCAAAATCTGGTCAAGGCCCGGTCAAAGTCCGGTCGAAGTCCGGTTAAAGTCCTGTCATAGTCTGGTCAAATACCGGTCAAAGTCTTGCCGAAATCCGGTTAAAGTCCAGTGAAAGTCTTGTCAAAATCCGGTCAAAGCCCGGTCAAAGTCCGGTCGAAGTCCGGTTAAAGTCCTGTCGAAGTTTGTCATAATACGGTCAAATCCCTATCAAAGTCCAGTCGAAGTCCGATTAAAGTCCGGTCAAAGTCCGGTCGAAGTCCGGTTAAAGCCCGGTTGAAGCCCGGTCAAAGTCCGGTTGAAGTCCGGTCAAAGTCCGGTCCAAGCTGACTGGTCATTGTGTGACGCCACCTGGGAGTTCGAAATAAACGATGTTCCAGGGAGGTCGGCTAACGCTGGCTGGTCGATGGACCGCTCGCGTTACGGAACGTTTCGGTTCACCCTCCCATAAGAAGTTATCACTTCAAAAACTTGTGCCATTTAACACATGCATTTATCATTATACACATATTAACTACTATAACATATGGCTAATGATATAAATTTAGTTTCTTTTTATTATCTCATATTATTGTTGTTACTATAAACAAAAATCATAGTACATTTATGTTAATAGCAAGTAATCCCAATCCATCAAAGTTAAAACATCCTGAGAATAGAATAGAGTAAAAAAAAATTGTCGAATTTTTAAAATAGCATCATATCATTAAATAGTTTTTTCTCAAAATTCGGTTTTCAGACTTGTATCACTTTTCACAGAGGGTACAGAAATATACGCATATTAGGACGAAAAAATATTTATTATGTACTTACACTGTGACATTACGCTCATCATCTATGGATACTCATTTATGTTAAATGAGTCTATTGATGGAAGTGGCTTGGTTGAAGATATTATGAGATCTAACAAGTGAAAATAATATAATGTATGCGTACATCCTATAACTATTTGCATTATTAAATATAAATTGACTTTGAGGGTAAATAAAATCATATTAATGCATGAAATCACGAAAATCCGATCTGCAAAAAAACGGCATAGGTCCGTCCACGATAAGGCGCTCCCGCCGACTGATCTATTGAGGGAATGAAAGTGACGCAATTACTTTTGAAATGCAAAATAAGAGATGGCTATATTGAGTGTACTTTCAGAATAAAACAACGTATGTGCCAAAACGATTTTTCTTGTTTTCTAATAAAACTCATTATTAAATCTAAAACTGCTTTGACCAAACTTTCATACGATAATTCTCCATGTTTTAAAGGAAATTTAATTGTCTTATTCATGAGGGTTACGCTTCGGCAGCCAAAAACGTAAAAAAATAGATACAACTTTGCGATTTTTTTCTATCGAGAAAATTTCATTGAATCCTGTATTCCTTTTGAACAATCCTCGAGCAGAAATTCAAAAAACGTATACCAAAATATTAAATCTCTATTCCACGTACACAATTATATACACGAGATAGAAATGTCCCATTTTTTTCAATGTAGGGCCTTAACAAAAACCTCGTGTGCGGGGTTCCGGAAACACCTGGCGTTTGCATCGTCCTCGGTTCAAATTTGACAAGCTTGGAAAATTCCAGTCCCAATTTTTTTTTTTTTTTTTTTTTTTATCCTGGCTCGGCAAAGTGACTACGCTACACCTGATGGTAAGTTTAGCGCAATCCAAGAATATTGTCGACCAACGATAAACAATGCGTCCATCGTAGGTCGGCAAGATCATGCCGGCCTGCCAAAGGGCCAAGGGGGAGGGGAAGGAAAAAGGGATGGGAAAAGGGTTAGGATCAGGGGGCAAGCCCCCTAGGGAGAACCGGTTATACACTGGATGACCCTGGAACGCGACCCACACAAGGTGGGCCACTATGGCAGGTTTTAGCACCAGTGTACGGTGGTCGCTATCCGGTCGGATACAAGTATCCTCCCACCAGCGTGGGAGAATACGCGATATAATGGAATTTCATGCCATCCATAAATAATACGCTATATCCTCGTTGGAAAACTATTTTGGACTGCACTTTACGTTGCATCAGATGCAAAAACTTCCTATAGGATCTAAAAGTACGATCATAAAACCTTCAAAAAATATTTTTAAGACGGGTTTTTAAAATGATACCATAACTTTTAACTTTTAAGTAAGGGAAATTACATAAACTTAACGTTGATAAATAACAATAAAGATTACGCAGATTTCCGAGTCAGATAATATTGCATGGATTAAGACCTGTTTTGAAGCATACGAGCGAGACAGAAGAGAGCGACGCGCGACCGTTTTCATTCATTACCATACAATGCGGACGTGTCGCTATCATCTGACGCGCATCGCTGGTCTCGGTCTGGCTTTATCGGTCGCTTGTAACCTAAAATGAACAACGTGAGACCACTGGCGCTAAAGGCATATTTACCCAAAGCGAGTACATGATATTGCGATGATAAAACCGAATAAGAGATGGTAATGTAGCGTCGAAAAGATAAGTGATAACTTTTAAGCCCCATTTAAACGTAAAGAGATTATCACACAAGGCGAGAACATAGCCCCGTGTATACGGAGTGAATTTCTCGTACCACATGGGTGAGAATTATAAGAAAAATCTCCGACGCATCATACGATTCCTTATGACGATAAATTAAATAAAAAAAAAAAAATGGTGTGTGTCGTGGGACACCATGTAGGAACGAAGTTCCTTCGGCTAATGTAGAATCGACACAAATTGCAAAAAATTCAAATTTTCAACTAAAATAACAAAATATGTCTCTTTATTTTTGTTTGACAACATAAAATTACATAGAAATAGAATAGAAAAATAGAAATAAAAACTTATTAATTTAGACTTAGACTGGCTACTAAACGGTGGACGGCCGTGTTCTATAATCAAAAATTCAAATTCAAATTTCAAACCGCGTCTACATTTCCAAATGTCATAAGTGTCACACCCATCTGTTTTATTAACGGAATTTCGACTTTAACTTTGTGTGCTAGATATCAAACTGGTTATGCGACTGTCGCGCCTGCACACGTCTCATTTAACGCTTTTATTCCACGCATTTTTTCCACGCATTTTTCTTACGGTTTTACTATCACATTTTTTTCAGTTCGGTCACGCAGCGAAATCCCTATCCCATCCAAGCCTGCCGTAAGGAACTTCGTTCCAATAAATTCGTATATTACAGTTTTTATTGTATTCTCGACTCGGCCGTGCTATAGTTATGTACTCTTTCCGTGATTATAACGAAAAAGTCTCGTTTACGAGGCTGCATCATGCGATATGACAACAAGAATCGTCGATGCGAGCTCGAAGATCAATTTTTTTTTATATTCTCATGCATAGCGTTCGAGAAACTTTCGCCGTGTAAATGGGGATTTAGACTTTTTTCTGTACAGTAGTCTAGAGTCTAGATTATCATACAAAATGTAAGTATCAAAGTAGAATTCGAAGTATCAAAAACTTTTTGAAGATTTTTTTTTTATAAATAATTCTAACCACGTTCTGATATGTATATTGTGAAGTATTACTGCTCCGGCGGCTTTAAGACTTCATTATACAATTTTCACACTACAAAAACATCATCCATATAAACAGCTCTTAGGATACAGATTTTTTGCAATCTGAAAGTTAAATTAATTTTGTGGACTTCAATAAAAACGTCGCAATAATAAGCAACGTGTCACGGTACTTTATTTAAGTATTAATTTTATAACGTCCGGTCGTATTTCGTGTAAATTAATAACGAGCACGGTATTTTATGTCATCGCCTTTACTGTTACCCGTTTTGAGACTTGGCCGAAGCGCGTTCTGTAAGGAAATTATTGCAGAAATCGACAAAAACCGTTAATACCCCAAATGGTCTGGGTTTAGCCACATATCTTAAATTTATTTAAACGCATCGTTCATCGTGAACATGTTTTGATGTATGCGGCCGAGGTGTACGACGACAGCGACACGTCTGCTTTATATAAAATTTACTCGCGGTTCCGCCCGCGTGATTTTTATACAAACTTTCATCCCCTATTTTATCCCCTTGGGGGTAGAATTTATCAAAATCCTTTCTTAGCGGATGCCTACGTCATAACATCTACCTGCATGCCAAATTTCAGCCCGATCCCTCCAGTGGTTTGGGCTGTGCGTTGATAGATCACTATGTCAGTCAGTCACCTTTGAGTTTTATATATTTAGATTGTATAGGTACGGTTTGATGTATGCGACGGAGACAGGAGACTACAACGCGCTACTTTTCCTATACAATTTCATACAAAGCGGACGCGCATAGATAATGGCTCTGATCGTAAAAACTCTTAACAACAGTTAAGAGACTCGTAACAACGAGTGTTCAAAAACGATCCGAGCATGAAACTTTCACCGTTCGCTTTAGCACTAGAAATCTATGCCTATATATTCAGCCGTGTGCATCATGCACATTATTTACTTTTGTGTTTATTTTACACATTATACACATCTAACTTTTGCTAGTGAACGGCCTTATCCTTATATATAAAACTAGATGACCCGGTGAACTTCGTATCACCTACATAATATATTTGTGTAAAATGTGGTCAAAACTTAATACAAATGTTTTACGCTATACGACCCGTCATCACGGCAAGCTTCGCAACGACAACTCAACAACTACTAATAAATTAAAAATTAATTAAAAAAACATTGTCCAGCGGACAAAATTGTGAATCTAAACCATTCTCAGATCCCCTTGAACACACACAAAAAATTTCATCAAAATCGGTCCAGTCGTTTAAGAGAAGTTCAGGAACATACACACTCACAGAAGAATTATATATATAAAGATTGTATGTATTGAATCGTAAACTATGCATTTGATCATGTGATGATCTTTAGTAAGGTTGTTGTGCATGAGCCCACGAAGGTTTCTGAGTTGGTACGATCAATTTTTGACAGATGGCGCCTGTGTATATATATATTTGTGTAATGTCTTTCCTTAAAATTTATTTTAGTTGGTGGCGTAGCAACGCGCCCAGAGTACAGCTATTCGGAATAAAAGTAGCCTCTGTAGGTGTACTTATCCAGTTCGCAGTCTACCTGTGTGCCAAAGTTCATTTAAAACCGTTTAACCGTTAAGGCGTGATTGACTAATAAACATCCAAATTCAAAAGCTCAAAAACATACAATCTATTATAACAATAATTCAATGTTAATACATAATCCTCATGGATTAAGTTTTGTTTGATTCCTTTGTCTGTCTGTGGGTGTTTGTATATCCATAGAAGCGCTTAAACGAATGAACCGATTTGAATGCGGTTATTTTGTTTGAAAACTGGTTTAATTGAGATGGTTCTCAGCTTTGTTTGAAGACCTGTTTAGCTATTTTAAAGCTACAGGTGCTTTATAATTGACGTCGGGGGATTTTTGTATAATAAACTCTTATACCTATATACATGTAATACGACAAAATATGCATTTCACCTTGTGTTTTGGGCAGGCACTGAGTATTAATTTTATATTTTTATGATACAGTACTTATTTATAATCTTTAATCCAAGTTTGATTCCATATGTTTTTCATTTATTATGCAAACTATAGTTAATCGCTAGATTTTTCCTAACGTGTGGGCAGTAAGAAGTCTCCAATTGGGGCAATAGTGCACTCTACTATTTAGTTGTTCGTTCGTAGAGACAATAGCCATGATAGACCGAAAACAGAAATTAAATATAATGAAAATGTAATGAGTAATGAGTGAGTCAAGACAATTTAATAATCTACAGTAGCGATAACAATATCTACCTATTGTAACTGGCGCTTGTGTTCAATAAAAGGATTTAAAATTACACAAAAATGACTAACACTAGATTATGAACTTACCTAATCTAGTGTTAGTCATTTTTGTGCATCGAATGATTATTATTAGCTAATCTAACCGTTGAAAACCCTCGTGACGTCAATCAGAACAACACCTGTGAATTATCCTTATTTTTGTATTCAGCCATAAAAAGTATCATGGATTGAAATAAAACTAATTTAAACGAATTTTATCGCGGTTTTTTTTATTAATTTTGATCCCCACGTTTCGAAAGCTTTTCAGCCTTCGTGGTCACGGGGTAGACGCGGACTGTCCGTTTAAATTAGTTTTATTTTAATGAGTAATATTCGCGTAAACATAAGTAATCAAGTATTATGGAGCAAACACCGTACCTTCAATACAGTATATAGCACTATCGCAACACAGATAGTGTATTCTCCTTGTGCAAAAAAAGTGTATTACTTTACTGAGCCATGAAACCTGCAACTCAAACTCTGCGTTAAATACACCGCAATATTATAACGAGAGCGATAAATCTATTAAAATGCAGATATACCGGTACATTAATGCATGCGCATTCACTTATTCTAGTCAATAACTGCAGGATGAATAGTAAGAAAAACACCGGTCGACACGATCCAACGGTCATGGCAATTTGTTACATCCCAAACAAAGGAGAAGCGCTGGCCGCGAACGCGATCACTTCCTGTTCATTTCTTGTCTACAGAATTTGTTGCACATACATTTCGTCGGTTTGGCTTAAGAAGATTTTTTTTCTATAACACAGGCCGGTAAACAAGCAAGTGGGTCACCTGATGATAAGTGATCTCCACCGCCCAAGAAGGCCTACAATACCGGAAGAGTCATGGATGCGTTGCCGACCCTACAGGAAAGGGAACTGGGAAACTGTGGGGGTTTGTGACTCCGGATATCTCACTTAGCATACGAAACGCAGTAGCATACCGGCACTTTACGTCGGTTTTATGTGAGACTAGCTTTTGATCGCGGCTCCGCCCGCGTGAACAGCATTTTCCGGGATAAAATTAGCCTGTAACCGTCTCCAGGGTCCCATCTATCCCTGTAGATAAATTCATCAAAATCGGTTCAGTGATTTAGGCGTAAAAGCGTAACAAACAAACACACTTTAGCACTAACTTTCACCCCCCTTTTCATCTCTTATTAACTAAAATTTCCAAAATGCCTGAAACACGTTTTTATTTGTTTTACGTCAATAACCGAAATACAAAATTTTGTTTATGTAACTTTCAAAATGACGGACTATTATACATATTATCATCCCCTATTTTGACCCCTTTGGGGTGGAATTTTCTAAAATCCTTTCTTAGTGGGTGCCTATATAACAAAATGAATATACAGTCCAAATTTCATGCTTGTAGCCTTGATAGTTTGTGCTTGGCGATGATGAATCAGTCAGTCAGTCAGGACATGTTATTTTATAAGTATAGATAGTGGTATAAATCCAGTTGAACCGGCCCATTTATGCTATATACAAAAATGTGTACAGCTTCGCTCTAGCTATTAAATATGTACATTGAAATTTTGAAGCACTGCATGCCACTAGAATGTGTTCGTCACCTAGAGACATAAGATGTAAAATTTCATAATACCCAGTAATTGATGTATGTACATAACAAAACAAGTTCTGTCATTGTTTATGTCATCATATGTCATATTGTAGCAAAACGTAGAGGACGGATAAAGGAATTTATTTATATAAATTACCTAATTCTCCATAATACAGATTTAAAAATGGAGTGAATACTAAAAAGATTAGAAGAACCAATAGAAAGTATTAATAATAGATACACTCAAAAAAATCAGATTCCAACATATGACGCTTTATATACCGTAGTTTCACAAATGTATTATTAGAGTAGGCAAAGCATATGACATCATGATACCTATGAGGGGAAGGAAGTTCCGCAACAGTTTGCGTGTGTATTCGCAAATAACCAGTATTATCAAATTGTATGCATTTCCGGGTTTCCTTTTCGATATTTTAATATAGACAATTAAATAGCGGCTGTCTGAGCAAGGCCTTAACATATACACTTTCTAAGAATCGCACTGTATAAATGTAAACATAACTTTTTTTAAAACTGGCGCATAATATTTTAATAAGGACAGTTTTCCATTTCATACGAACATTGGTACCATACCTAATCAGAATACTAACCCGCCACCATCGGAGCACAAACAAGGTAAATCAAGCACCCAGCCACATATCGTTGCGAAATATAGCCTACAACCAACATAGGTATCTTATATATAGCTTCTTGAAGCGTTTAGTTTAATTGCCATCAAATTTTCCTTTTGATGACGTTAATCCCTACAGCATGATTAATGACTATTTATACAAATTAAGTCTGTTAAGAATACGTGATAACTGATCATTCTTACAAGTATCCGTAGGCATGATCCGTAGAACAATCGGCGTGACGTTTATAGAAAGTCCAAGGACCACCACAATACAACTGCTTAACATTGAACCGCAATAATTCTTGGTACTAGCCACTAGGGAGGGAATTGTATGTCCTGTCCAAATAGCTTTGCTCGTTATAACCTTATATTCTGACTTTTAAGTTAACGTTAATAAGTTACAGATAATAATAGCATTGTTTTTTTTATCTTTATTTACAGAGCTTTGTCACAATAAGACAATGCTCGCCTATACTCCATCATAACATTTTTAGATAGATTTTAGAAAAAAATGGTACATTTGGTAAAAAAATCTGACAGCATCCGATATCGGATTAGCCAAGACACTATTACATCACCCAATATCACAGACCTTGGTGCTAGATAAATGTCCTCTGAGATGTCCATAGAGATACCATTACTATTGACATAAAACAATGAATATCGATAGGTAATCGGAACTATCAAAATTCAGGTCAAATCAAATACCATCCGTTTATGATTAAATTTATAAAACAAACAACAGTCCATTGTTTTTTCGCGTCAATAACTCGAGTTTATTGTTGGCTGCACAATAAACAGAATAACAGATTATTTGGACATGCAACTGTTTAGATAATTAAAAATCTCGGCCGAATAGACACGAAGATCGGCGATTATTATTAGGTACATTGATTGCGTGTCCTTTGTCCGTCTACTGCTTAATCAAATTTGAATAATACACAATTATTCGAACAGAAACAGTGACAGTAAGTAATGAAAATCGCTAAATAAAATAACCTACACGTACGCCATTCTAGGAATCGACGTTTATAAAGTAACTCGGCCCTAGTCAGGCCGTTCTAGGAAAGCAATACCTAATGGCAATGCAGTCACCAGTTTTTCATACGATTTCTATGAAATGCCCATTTGATTGGTTATACCGGGTAAAATATTCATTTATTACGCAAAATTCAAAAAAAGCTTTACGCGCAACTTTTAACGCGATAGAGTAGGCATATATTTTTGTTCCATTAACAGATTTTATAGATAGAATTAATATGATTAAGATGAAATTCTAGATATATGGTCATCATTACGAGTAATATCATGAGTGATCAAAATATATTAAATGATTACTATGAATATATTGTTGTATTATTATATATATGTACCTACATAATATATTTTCAGCTCAATAAAATATCTTACCGCCGGAAAAACCAATACGTCATTAGTATTCACGAATGTGAGAAATCATACGGCGAGTTTCAACTTCCAACACGCCAATGCAATGGAACGAGGAAATGATCACAGTTACGCAGAAATCAAGTGAAATTAGGTGTTCCACTTTTGCAAACGGCTTTACTAAGAAAAAGTATGATCGATGAAAATAATGTCACATTATAGTAATGTTTTTTTTAAGCACACACATAGTCCTGACCCCACAGTAAGATACGAGTCTTGTGTCGTTGGTATCAGGAAGTACGAGAGACTTTCGGTCTCATAACACCCAGACCCCGAAACAAATATTTGCGGATCACACAAACATTTGTCTCTGTGCGGGGGTCGAACCCGCAGATTCTCGCTTCACAGCCGGCTACTCGCCCGCTGCGCCACGGAGGCTGTCATATCAATGATATGTCAATGATATCCATTGATTATTATTAAACAGACTTCAAAAAGGAGGAAATTCTGATTAATTAATGTAACCGATGAAAAAAACGGAGGAGGTTCTAATTCGACGTATTCGTTGTATGTATAGCCCTATATATAAAAAGCAGCGATAACACTATGGGGAGTGGTACGGACTGTCGAGCCCAAAGGCACAGGTGAGTAACGAGTAAGTAGTAACAAGTAATCAGCCTCGACTCAAGCGCATGCACCTCACTTTTCCTAGTTACATGTGTATTCATTGTTAATTATCGCTTGCTTTAACGACAAAGGAAATATCGTGAAGAAATCTCGGATATGCAATCCGAGAAATTCTCAAGAGTTTCGAAGGTATGTGAAATCTGCCAACCCGCATTAGGCCAGCGTGGTGGGACTAATGCCTAACCCCTCTCATTCTGTAGAGCATGCCCGTGCCAAGGAGGACGTGTTATAATATAGGGCTAGTATTATTTCTAATTTGAATGTTTTTTTTTCCATCCTAACAAGTACAGCTCAAGTTGGTCTCAAATTAATTTCAAGAAATTCCATCCCTAGGGGGTGATATCGGGTTCGAAAGACTCTTTAGTTTTTTGAGTCAGGTTTTATTTTTATTAAAAAGCTTTTTATTTATTTCTCCGCCAATTATGGACGGATTTCGTTGAAAATGGTTCGATAAGAGTTTAGGTGTGATGTGCATATAAATCCCTCTGAGTAGGAAATACACCCAGACCCAAATATATGTATTTTTCCGGTTAATCGCTGCGCCATGGAGACTGTAACTACCACTAAAATAGAAAAAAACGTTGAAGTCAGTACGAGTGTTCCTACCGGTCAACTGAAATTGTACTAAGAATGTATTTAACCAGTAATGCAGTGTGGTTAAGAAGTTATTGGAATTGATATTTGAACAACAAAGGAAAAGGTCACATTAACTAGACTACTTACTGTTATTTCTTAGGAATCCCATATTGTTGTTAAATTAATCATTAAACCGCACACCACACATTATACTGGAAATATGTGTAATATCTAAGTCAAGCGTTTATAATTTAAAATAAAATAGGTATTTTATTACGTATGTATGTATCGAAATAATTATTCGTTACCTTTAAAAAATGTTTTAAAAACGTGCATATAAAAAACCGGTACACCGTCATTAAGTTCAATTTGTGATACCAGAAACAGCTACGCCAATAACTGGTAAAGTATACGGATTCATGGCGTAGTATCATACGGCTGCGGACGTACTTGTAATACAAGGACCACGGGCTCGCGCAGCCTCTCGACAACCAGATACGAAACAAGGCGCAAATGAAAGCGTGGGGGCCAAACAACCACCTATTATAACTATATTATATCGATTCTCCAATTTAAACGGGCTTAATTAAACGAACGTAATCAATCGGACTCTAATAGTTCACATAATATATATTTGATATATGAAACAATTTACGGATCTAGAAATACAAATTGGTAGATATTTCAAAGTAACAAATCGGAACTGGTTCTAATATTATATTCAATATGGTTGTTTTGAATAAAACCAAAGCAACGTCCTCCCTAGCATACATGCCTGCTTGGATGAGTAATTTTTGCAATTACCGACACAGACTCCACATATGTCGCAATTTGCCGATCCTCTCGCGAGCTCCGGTGATCGGTTTCTCGGAAATATTGCATCAACTGTACACCAAGCCACTGCGATTAACGCACTAATTACCGAGACTGCCCCTTTAGTACATAATACATAGCGTTGTACACAGTGTAGTCTGTGCACTGATGGTAACACTGACTCCGACCACTCTGTCACTGTTTTTTGTGCTCGTCATGTTAATTACATGGCTATTAACTTAATTAAGTTTCAAAAACATACCAAACAGCATTTTATAATGTTGTCGCGACCATGTGTGTTTTTATTAATTAAAAATAATTAATAATATGTTTTCTTTGCGTCGAGCCTTACGTTGAAAATGGAATCTAAATATGTATACATACATTGCAAATCACAATACTGATCTCAACTGGTCGGTCTAGAAGCATCAAATTTTACACGGTATTTCCATATCATGGTCCATATCGACACCTCTTAAAAGTATTACAACCTTCGACATTTTCCGCAGATAATAAAAAATGTTGTAAAATGTGTAAAAATAAACTGGTTTGGTGTAATTGTCCAGTATGCTATTTTAATGATGTTATGTATACATAATTTGATATTATTTCTGGTATACTCGTATATTATTATCAGGGTTCGAAAATATCCGATATTTATTATAAATATCAAAATATCGGATATTTATGATATATATCCGATATATATCAAGTTTGATATATATCCATTTTGTATGAAAGCCATATTATTATTTTATTGTATTATTTATGAATACTGTTTGCATATGTGTTACATACACATACTAAAATAATAAAATAAAAAACTTCTTTTTGGATAAGGCAAAATCAACTAAAAACCATAAACTCTTCTTTTAGGGCAGAAGTGTTGCCATTTATGGATTAGAACTTACCATTAGGGGGTATGTTTTAACACTACTCTCACGCCATCTATATTTGGGAAGTAGAAATACAGTAACAAACTCTAAAAATTACTTAATAACATTAATTTTTTAAACCATTTTTGTATTGCAATATATTATAAAAAAAATATTGATATATATCGTCAAACCCAGCTTGATATATATCTTGATATATATCCATTGATATATATCCTCGAACCCTGATTATTATACAACTTAAGTTTCTTTTATTTGTATTCTAATATGTTTCCGGCTTGACATAAGCACTAATTGCATTGCCTACATGACCAATAAATAATTTCAGTTTCTCAGCGTGCGTGATAGATAATTCATCCCCCGAGCGAATAAAGTACGCAATAATTATAATTGGCAGGTGGATCATTTTCGATGTCAGATACGTGGAAGTATGTATTCCGAGAAATTATGAATAAACAAGTAAGAGTAAAGAAACAACAAACAGTAATGTTGCTTTCCAACTCTAAACTGCATCACACTGTCCCAAATAGGAATTAATGCCGTTCTGATACAACTTATAAGTAATTACTGATTCATATAATTGTGGATTTTCTTATGAAAGCGCCAACAACTTCATTAAACGTTGAAGCAATACACTATGAGTAGTCATATAAATTACAATTTCTAAGTGAGCGGTTAAAGAGTAAGTAGCGGATATGTGCTCACACAACATAACGGGGAAGTAGGTACCTGCAGTCGTGGCATCGCGAACTGTATGTTGTAGTACAACTTGAAAATATCTCGTATCGATATATCTGGCTTTTTTTCTTGAGCGATTATTGCCTTTGTTATAGTTGAGACTTGCAAACGCTCAAGTGTGTTACCTAATTGTAGATGGTTCTTAATAGAAAGGCACGGGGATTGAGTAGAAGGGAGGTTTGGGCCACCATTATTCTCTAGCACCGTACTAAACATAAATTTGTAAAAACAAGCTGTAACGGTCGATTTTCTGTGGCACAGTGGTAATAATAGTGGCCGAGCACCATTATTTATGCTGTAGACAAAAGTGTCTACAGCGTACCTCAGTTAAATTATTACCTCTAGTAATTAAGCTATTTCTAGTTATTCCTAAAATTGTGAATACTATTATACTAATAACCAGTGCGTGCATACAGATCGTGATTATTGCGTAGGATACCTAATTACCGTGTACATTGACGTCACCAATGTACCCGTAATACTCAGTAGGTACTTTGTGTAGGAAATGCAACCCAAATGTAAATGATGTTATTTTTAAAGTGGTGACATTTATTCTTAGAACTATTGCAAAGAGAATAATACAATATTCATTTATGTCTGTATGCGTTATTATTCATATGCGAAACAATTTTACATACGTACATACACACTCACGCCTATATCCCATGTGGGTAGGTATAGAATTACTTTTAATTCAATCTGCCACACTTCTCGCCCATCCACATTCATACATTTTCGCCGATTGAGGGTATTCGCGACATGCCCTTTACCGAGATCATTTATTTGATCGATATATATTCTCCTCGTCCGCCTCGATACCTATGTGGCGAGCGTATCGCCATAACAAAAGTGATGTTTCAAATCGAGATAATGTACTCAATGTAATGTATCTATTTAGGTTATCATTTTTTTTTTATGGTGCACTAACCTGCATTCCAGATTGATGATCAGCATGTTTGTTAACCCCCTAATACAATTCTGATGATCTCCATTATTATTGCTCACTTTTTTTTTAAAGTTACATGCTTTTTAGTCTGTATTTATAACATAAACAATGAATATTACCAAAGAGCAGTGTTGGGCAAAATGTAATCTAACTACTGATTACTAACTACGATTACATAAAGTAGTTAGTAATCATAACTAATAACTACATAAAAAAATCAAAAAAGTAGTTAAAAATTTTGATTACTAACTACTAATTGTAGTTGCAATCATGATTACTTGATTACTTTTTATAACTACAAATTTAAAATGATTTTGCGTCATTAAAAAAGAAAACACGCGCGATAGTCGTTCATGTAAATACATTAAATTAATTAAATTAAATCTATATATAAAAATGAATCGCTATGCGTGGAAAAAATAAAAATCGTCACATTTTTCGGTTACGTCAGATTTTTCGGTTATGCGTCAGATTTTTCTGTTACGCGTCAAAATTAACTGGACTTGATTAATTGAATTTGATTTTAACTGGACTTTGACTGGATTTTGTCAAGACTTTGACCGGACTTTACAGGACTTTGACTGGAATTTGACCAGACTTTGACCCGACTTTGACAGGACCTTGACAGGACTTTGAAGGGACTTTGACGGACTTTGACGAACTTTGACCGGACTTTGACGGACTTTGATGGACTTTGACCGGACTTTGACAGGACTTTGAGAAGGCTTTAACCGGACTTTGACAGGACTTTGACGGACTTTGACAGGGCTTTGACAGGATTTTGACGGACTTTGATGGACTTTGACAGGACTTTGAGAAGGTTTTAACCGGACTTTGACAGGATTTTGACGGACTTTGATGGGCTTTGACCGGACTTTGACAGGACTTTGAGAAGGCTTTAACCGGACTTTGACAGGACTTTGACGGACTTTGACAGGATTTTGACGGACTTTGATGGACTTTGACCGGACTTTGACAGGACTTTGAGAAGGCTTTAACCGGACTTTGAGAGGACTTTGACAGGACTTTGACGGACTTTGACAGGATTTTGACGGACTTTGACAAGACTTTGACCGGACTTTGACAGGACTTTGAGAAGGCATTAACCGGACTTTGACGGACTTTGATGGACTTTGACCGGACTTTGAGAAGGCTTTAACCGGACTTTGACAGGACTTTGACAGGATTTTGACGGACTTTGATGGACTTTGACCGGACTTTGACAGGACTTTGAGAGGACTTTGACAGGACTTTGACGGGCTTTGACTGGACTTTGACCGGACTTTGACGGACTTTGATGGACTTTGACCGGACTTTGACAGGACTTTGAAAGGACTTTGACGGACTTTGACAGGACTTTGACGGACTTTGACAGGATTTTGACGGACTTTGATGGACTTTGACCGGACTTTTACAGGACTTTGACAGGATTTTGACGGACTTTGATGGACTTTGACCGGACTTTGACAGGACTTTAAGAAGGCTTTAACCGGAATTTGACCGGACTTTGACGGACTTTGACAGGACTTTGAGAAGGCTTTAACCGGACTTTGACAGGACTTTGACGGACTTTGACAGGATTTGACGGACTTTGATAGACTTTGACCGGACTTTGACAGGACTTTGAGAAGGCTTTAACCGGACTTTGACGGACTTTGATGGACTTTGACCGGACTTTGAGAAGGCTTTAACCGGACTTTGACAGGACTTTGACGGACTTTGACAGGATTTTGACGGACTTTGATGGACTTTGACCGGACTTTGACAGGACTTTGAGAAGGCTTTAACCGGACTTTGACAGGACTTTGACGGACTTTGACAGGATTTTGACGGATTTTGATGGACTTTGACAGGACTTTGAGAAGGCTTTAACCGGACTTTGAGAGGACTTTGAAGGACTTTGACGGACTTTGACAGGATTTTGACGGACTTTGATGGACTTTGACAAGACTTTGACGGACTTTGATGGACTTTGACAAGACTTTGACGGACTTTGACCGGACTTTGATGGACTTTGACCGGACTTTGACAGGACTTTGAGAAGGCTTTAACCGGACTGTACAGGACTTTGACGGATTTTGACAGGGCTTTGACCGGACTTTGACAGGATTTTGACGGACTTTGATGGACTTTGACAGGACTTTGAGAGGGCTTTAACCGGACTTTGAGAGGACTTTGACAGGACTTTGACCGGACTTTGACGGATTTTGAGAGGCATGTGCAATAAACTGTTTTTTTTTAAGCAGCCATATACCAAAACATATGTTACTACACTTTACGTGTTTATTTAATTGCAAAATATAAGTTCATAAAACTTAAATAATCAGTAGTTATAACTACTAGATTGCAGCAATCAAATTAATAACTACTTCATGTAGTTTGATTACTGTAGTTAAGTTACATGTAATCATAACTACATGTAGTTAACTACTTTTAATCGAAATTAGTAATCAGATTACAAAATGTAGTTAACTACGCCCTACACTGCCAAAGAGTAAATTATTTAAAATTGCTGTGTTTTTATGCCATGATTTTGCTGTTAGATTTATTTAATGTAAAATAAAAAAAAAATGTTTATCATAATCCTATTTATTTTAATCTACATACAACATACTCACATATGTGATAATCAAAATATTATGAGTGACATTCAGAAAGTTAGAATGATTTCTATTTTTGCTTGTGTTTATGACCTATGTTACACAGGTATAAGATATTTTAGAAATGGTATTACATCAAGGCTTGAAATTATTATTAACATTAAGATTATGTGAAAAATTTGACACCCTCATTCAAAATTGTATTGTTGTTTATAAAATAAGCAGCTGTTAGATAATCAACTAGCCGAGTAGCATTGCAGTATACCCTACTGGTCTTACGAATAGATTCCAATTTAAATTTTCATCTCTTATATTTCTCTCTCTAATATCATTCAATTCTCATTCATGTTGCTTACATTAATTATATGCTTCAGCATGAGACTAAGCACCACCAAAGCACTAATTTTCAAAGGGAGGGGATGAGGGGCTCTCCAGGCAACGCAAGGAAATCAAGTTAGAGAACATAGCATAGTAAATTGATTTAGAAATGGAAAATAACCACTAAAACAATATAAAAATAACTATGCTCTAAGTACTTATTTTTTTATGTCATAGGCCGGCAAACAAGCAAGTGGGTCACCTGATGGTAAGTGATCTCCACCTCCCATGTACGCCCACCACCAGAAGAATCATGGGCGCATTGCCGACCTTAAAGGAAAGTGATAATTAGGGATTGAGAAGGGGAGGAGATTTGGGCTTCCGGATATCTCACTCACCGTATGAAACGCAGCAGCAAGCCGCTACTTTACGTCGTTTTCTGTGAGACAGTGGTAACGACCCGGTCGAGCCAGCCCATTCATGCTGTAGACAAAACTGTCTACAGCGAGGCTCTACCACTCAAACCACTACCACTTAACATAACTATGAATAAATGATATTATAAAGTAAATGAGTAGCTGTTTTTAAGATGAATAAATAATCTGCGGTCAATGTGCAGGTACTGATACTGTACATAACTGATTTTGACTAACTTTAAAACTAAAATTTAAACCAACTCAAGAATTTGAAAAAAATACCTAATTTGGGTGCTTTCTACAAATATTTGACTATTAAGATGCTATAGCATCAACTCAAATTGGTTAATTAGGTTTTAGCTTTTTAGTTTTTTGTAAATATTTTTTTGTGGTCATAGTTTAGTTGAATATTTTTCTGAAAAAATAAGCATTAAATTTTTGACGATAATTAGAATAATTTATTGTTAAGTAATATAATAATAAATAATGTATTTGTTGATTATTTTATTGTTTAAGTTATTACTTACCCTAAACACACAAGATAGGTACTCAAAAACAGACATTAAATCTATAAGAGAACTGATGGCGAAAAATAACGTGTTCTAATCTTTATTACCTGCTCACATCACATGTCAGCAAATGCTTTATATAGGTAAGTAAATAGAAATAAAGGATTACTCACCGAAACCGCCGGATGACAATCCAACTTTCCAAGAATTGGAAACTAATATAATATTGTGGTAATATTTTGTGATGTAACACAGCACCCAGTGAACCGTTTGTTCATATCATTGTACAGTTAATTTATAATTATAAACATATTTGTAGTAAAGTCTGAACTTTCTTTTTATAATTTGCGGTCCACTAATAACACCCCTATCCATACAGAAGAAACGCGTGCAACTGACACTTGATAGTTTGAAACAATTGCATCACAACTGACAAATAAATGACATTGACAACAGACGACTTTGACAAAGGCTGAGATCCAAGGGATCCACAGACTATAAATCGGCACTAAGCCGTATAAGCCGCAAGCAAACGTCAGTTCTCTAAGTAGTCTGTGCGTACGCACAGGTTACAATTAGTGTTGCCTGTTGAAGCTCTTCAAAAGTTTCGCAAGACTACTTAACGATTTCATTTTGATTACATATAATTTTTAACCGACGCATAAAGTAGGAGATAGTCAATTTGATGAGTATATTTGTGTATATATTTTTCCAAGTTTACATACACAATGTTTAACAATATTTCTTCGATTTACAGAAAAAATATATCTCAAATGGGTGACATCGGCAACAAAATAAATAACAGAATAACTAACACTTCGGCACTTCGGACACACTTCGGATTTATGGATCATGTTTGATTATTTTTCTATTTGAAGTTCTACAATTAATTGGCTCAAAAAACTGAAAAACAGCAATTATTAGCTTCAAATCACATCTAATCAATTAATTTTAGTCGGTTGATGAATAAAATTGCAATATAATTATGGTTTAATTGTTATAAAGGTGTCGGAAATCGAAAATAGAGTCGTGGCTTCGAGAGGACCTACATATATCCCTCTAACTGTACCTAAAGTCGGGATGCACGTTGTCTCGATATAAACAATAGTTTTTTCCTTTTATATTTTCGGGAGTTTCAATTAATACATTTCACACCCATTATTGTCTAAATATACAAAACAAAAATTACATAATACATCAAGAAGTGAAGTAGTGACTTAGAAAATAGTTATTTCTAACCCTTGTCAGCAATAATTTAGGCATTACCATTTACGACATTTAATTACATACTTCAAACCAAGAGAGTATATTAAGGAATTTAATGTGAGATGAAGAATAAAAATAATAGGACACAAATAACATGATCACTTTAAACCAATTTATTCTATTCACAGAGAACAAACCCGTGTCAGGAGTAACCAATTGTAGGCTTTACTTTAAATGCACTTATATACTCACACTTAGTATGATTAACTACGACAGAATTACTACTACTGTAACGGTCAGCCAAGTAAAAGGCTTGACTACGATAATAACGACCACGACGGTCCTTACTACGCGACGTCTGAATGCGAACTGTTCCTGTCGAGTCGTGCGCCACTCTTTTATACGATTTTAGGCGTATATACCCGACGACAATTTTATAAACACCGTTCGCAAAAATTAATAAAAATTAAAATAAAACTTAACACCTAACTGTATTTATTCCTGACTGTTTCTACATGCGGACAGATCTAAATTACCATTCAAATCACTAAAGTTTAATCTAGACTAATAGCATTTTTGTAGATACTACTTTTTGTTATAAATATTTAATGCTATTCTTTAATAAATTTTTTTACATAGTTCTAAAAAATGTATATCCGATAGGTTCTAATTTTTTTTATTTTTTTAAAAGACGAGACCTACCTTACTTTATATATATTGATTATTCAGTGTCTTTTATAAGCTATTTTTGCATATCTTACAATCTTTCTTATTTTCTTAAATCTGAAGCTAAATAATAATGTCTAAATGTGACGTTTGGGTGTCTGGTTTGCCTAGACAACGCTTTCAAGTGATTTTCGTATTAAATTATGGGGCTTGCCTACCTAGTTATTATATCATGGTAGAATTTTCTGTGAGTTTCTTTTTATTTCATTGAACGACGGGACGAGCAAGGCGCTCGCCTGAAATTAAGCACCACGCCTGCCATAAACAGATGCAACACCACACAGAACTTACAAAGCACTGCATGTGACTGAACTGCGCTCGTCACCCTGAGACAAAAGATGTTAAGTCTTATAATGCCCCGTAATTTCACTGGACTTTCAATAGACAAAGCGGTGGTACCAACCCAGACGGCCTCTCGCATACGAGGCACCTTGTACTTCTGGTATAAAATCTATAATACATGTTTGATAATGATTAAAGTTATAGACGTTATATTGATATAATTAGAAATATTATATTTCGCTACGAAAAGTAAATAAATTAAGTTTAGTTGAAACGAGGAACTATCACAGGGCTAAAATCAGTACATTAAGTAAGGCCATAATATAGTACAAAATGAACTAATAGTCATGAACTGGCAACACTGATTGAAAAAGAGTCCGGTGGTGTTTTGGCGGGAATTCTGACAGTGTGGTTAAATTTTTTTATGTAATTTTTTCCTAAACTAGTACATATATAGTTGTATTTATTGTATTAAAGTGGCGTGCATTTGTGCCATACATGTTGACGGTGATGAACAGTGTATGGAAACATTAAATTAGGTAAATTTAAGTGATTTGTGACCCAGGATATGGATCGACCTTGTGTGTTCGATACACTTGAA
This sequence comes from Amorpha juglandis, assembly GCA_949126905.1. Taxonomy (NCBI): domain Eukaryota; kingdom Metazoa; phylum Arthropoda; class Insecta; order Lepidoptera; family Sphingidae; genus Amorpha; species Amorpha juglandis. The sequence goes on from OX421368.1 coordinate 8,760,496, forward strand.
GAAAGTCGTCTAAGAAACATTACACTGAAAGGAATTAACATCAAAACTCCGGCAACACCTTGCCGCAACCTTGTTTCATCTATCTTGTAAATTATAGAAAGCGCAGAAAAAAATTAAACCAAATTATTCCATATCATCTTATAATTTATGCTTGTTTTTGTACTATTGTAAGTTTATAGAGACGAAATTCTTAGCATTCCATGGATTCACTGTGCAGGTGCCATGCATGACTGATGACACATGTCCATCGTGTGGCAAAGGAACTCGGAGCGGCGCGGTGTCTGCGACTTGCGATCCAGGTGTAGGTTTAAGGAATATCTGTCTGTGTACACTAATATAGGTATAATAGTACTAATAACACCTGCATAAAATTATAATATACGTAAACATTTATTACATAGTTTACCTAAGTAGGTATCCACTACCAAGCATATGCATCGATACTTAATGGTTCTTCAATTAATCTACTAAAACTAAAAACTACTAGAACTATAAAAATAAGTCGGGTTTTCCTTCCTGACGATATAACTCCAGAACGCACGAACCGATTTCCACGGTTTTGCATTCGTTGGAAAGGTCTCGGGCTCCGTGAGGTTTATAGCAACGAAAATCTAGGAAAAATTTCAATAGAAAAGCGGGAAAATAGGGAAAATCATTTTTTAAATACAGCGCCATCTCTGATACATAGCATGTACTACAAACCAATATTTTAAGTAGAGAAATGTTACATAAAACGAAGCCATCTGGTGGCGAAACGGAGTTCGCCGGGTGTGCTAGTCTACTATATAAAAATAAGTCGGGTTTTCCTTCCTGACGATATAACTCCAGAACGCACGAACCGATTTCCACGGTTTTGCATTCGTTGGAAAGGTCTCGGGCTCCGTGAGGTTTATAGCAACGAAAATCTAGGAAAAATTTCAATAGAAAAGCGGGAAAATAGGGAAAATCATTTTTTAAATACAGCGCCATCTCTGATACATAGCATGTACTACAAACCAATATTTTAAGTAGATGGCGTCGGTGCGTGACACATTGCTGACAGATGGCGCCACTGTTAGGCTACTTTTATCCCGGAAAATACAGATCACGCGGGCGGAACCGCGCGGGACAGCTAGTGACGTATAAATTAAACCTTAAGTGTTAATTAAGTAAGACAACATGTTGTGTAGGTATATGCAAATAAAAAACACTTAATATTTTCTCGGAGTTAGTAAACAATTTTTTACACTACATGCAAATAAAAAATACTTTATTTTTTCTTGGATTTAGTAGGCGCCTTCTTGGTGTTTTTCAAATATCGGAATGCTCCTAAAGCGCGGCGGACCATGACTCCGCGCCACCAAGCCTGTATGCGTGTCACAGAAGCTCGCAGCCGTTCTTCTCGCGCCAAACGTGCAGCACGCTCCCGCTTGAAAGTTAGCCATCCACGAATTTCGCCTGCGTGTAAATCATACTGAAACATAATATGTAATTTATTAATTATTTATTTATCTAAGACTTTTTATTCATCACCGTTTTCTTATCTCACTATAATGTAGGGTCAACCCGACATCAATTTGCAACATATTTACGATTTCACCTCTTCCACAAAATAACTATGAAGAAATCCGCTTCTCGAAATACGGATACAGTTATTTCATTCTCGTGGTGAGTTAATAATATTATGGAATAGTAATAGTACTAATTAACAACATATATTGGTGTTATCATAATATAATATATTGGAATACCCACTACTTTTTGCAACTCGGTCCGACGATTAATTGCAACACGCAACTGTTCAGATTTCTCAGCAAGACTTTCATTCATGATAACTATGTCTGTAGTGTAACGGTGCTCCCAATGCTGTAAAGATTCTTCACGTTCCTGCAAACGTAATAGTTTATTAAATACTATCATAGTTTATAATATTTTAAGTGCCTCGCTGGCGCAGTTGTATTGCGTAGGCGGTACGACTGCTTAGCTGAGGTCTCTGGTTCGATCCCCGAAACGACGTCGTTCGACCAACGACTGGCGCAATATTACTTGAGTTTCGAAATTATATTTGGACAGCACTGCACTTAACATCAGGCCCAATAAAACTACACACACTCTACAACGCTCGTTACTAACTTCAGAGCGGATATACAAATCTTAAAATAGAATTATTCCACCGAGATCCTTCTATAACCGTGGAAATCTGAGATATACCTAATGTGTGCTGACACAAAGAAGTCAACTTAAAACTGGAAACCTACAATAACAGTGGGGCTTTACGCAGAGTCGTGACGAAATGAAATGAATGTAAGAAAACGAACCTTTGTTTGAAATTCATAAGCCTTCAGCAACTCTTTGTGGACGCGATCTTCATGGTCAACTCGAGGCATTGTCGGTCTCGGTACATCATACTCCATATCCAGAGACTCCGCACGAGCCAATAACCATTTTTCAGCGTAACATAATCGTGTGTTTGCATTCACAATATCGTCCTGTAACATGAAAGAATTTTACAAAAATAGATCCAGTAAAGCCTTTGGAAAAAGCGGCTAAGTGCATGTTGGACTCGCGTACTATGGGTTCGGTACTAACTACGTCTTTAAATATTTGTTTTTTTTATTCTTTGTTGAGATATAATAATAATATAATAAACGCATATTCTGTAAAAAAAATCGGCCAGCTACCTATTACGGTTCAAAAGATGAACTATTTAAAGGTACGTCTGTGCTATGAAAGACAAACGCGGGTTCCATTGATGCACTTTGAGTACGGAACCAGAAAATACATCGATAAATCAGTTCAGCTCGAATATGAAAATGTAATATAAAAAAAACATATTATGCAGTTTTTTGTTATACTACTGAGCTACGTTCATTGACATGGAAGAGAAAGTCGGTAGGCGTATATTAAACTTTACGCACATTAATTTTATCCTTAAGCAGAGCTATTTTGCTATCTGAATCTCGTAGATTTATTTTCCATATTTTCTGTTTCATTTCTAATTCATCATTGACTTTTTCCAGAGATCTGTAATGTAATAAATATATGCTTTTTAATAAAACACGATGGTTTAGAATACCAATATCTAATTACAATACTCTTTGTCTTTACTTTGAAAACCTTTTTCATGAAAATAAATAACACAAAGATGAACTCCAAAATCAGTTTAAAATTTTATGTTTCCTTCGAAACTCGCAAAAATTGTTTTGAACAAAACACTTCCCATCATATTACTCGTGTTATTTAACAATAAACTAGCACTATATTTTGAATAGCTAATGTGAAGATCATGGATAATGGATAGTGCACTCCCAAATTCAATATAAGTAATGAAGTTTTTTTTTACCGAATATGGAGCTTTTTAACACAGTGCGCCAAACGAGCACATGGCTCAAATCAACAGTAACAACCAAGCCCATTCATGTTATAGACAAAACTGTCCACAGCGTAGATCTACCACTTAAAATAGAAGACATTATATGATTAAATTTCTGCAATTAAACAATTAAATTTCTGCAATTATTCCATTAATTAATACGTATTATTAAAGACACTAAGCGATATGTAAATTAGTCAGCATGTGACTAGGGATTCATTAATATCTTCATCAACGACGCAATAAATATGCAAATATGATAAACGTACATATAAAAACAAATAACAATTTTTCCATATTCATATCGCATATTCAATCCATATGTTTACATATCGCTACAGGTCTATGCGTATATATTATATGAAACCGATACAGGACGGTAGGTCTCTCATTTGGAAGAGGCCGTCCGGCTTGATACCACCGCTTTGTCTGTTTCTGCCGCCAAGCAACAGTGTGGAAGCACTGTTGTGTTTCGGTTTGAAGGACATTGAAGCCAGTAAAATTACTGGGCATTATGTGACTTAACATCTTATGTCTCGGCGTGACGAGCGCAGTGCAATGCCACACGTACTTAATGCTTTGCAGGCGTTTCCGGCATAGCACTTAAAACATCACGCGAGCGACCTGACCGTTTCATAATTCAAGGAGCTATTCAATATTATAGGTACATAAGGAGCTATTCAATATTATAGGTACATAAGGAGTTATTCAATATAGGCCGTAAAAGTCTTATGTTAAGACGCAATCCAGGGGGAAAATTAACTAAGGGGTAAAGCTACGCTATACACATTTTTATCTACGGCAACAATGCGCTGGATGGACCTGGTTATTAACCACGGTCTGACAGAAAGCCTACATAATGGTCAGGGTTCCCTCGGGTAGCTGATCCACTTGATTACTATCAAGCTCATTTTCCGTGAGTAGCTTCGTTTCGATGAGACGACCAACAATTCCCTATGCGAAAATTCTCTATTGTGGTAGCTAACAGAGGTAGCAAGGATAGAATATTTCGATTTGATGATACTCAAAAATTTATTATTTTATTTGTAGGACAATATGACAGTTAAATTATATAAATATTAACTAAGTAAAAACAAAAAAATCTGCTGGTTAGTAATCATACCCATTGGAAGGAGGGGCTTCCAATAGGTATCGATAACGAGGTCATAAGGCTGTTGCGATTCGTGCGGTAAGTGACATTTCCGGAGGTCTAAATTCCCTGCCTTTAAAATCATCAACATACTCACGATTTTTCTCATATTGTGTTCAAGTAGAGATCACTTATCATCAGGTGACCTACTTGCTCGTTTGCCGGTCTCTACTATAGAAAAGTAATCCAATAGAAGTTTCATACAAAGTTTCTCCGACCGGAATCCAAACTAATGCCTAACATTAAACAATTTTAAGATATGCAATGAAATAGAGTCTTGAACACCAGAAGTTTGTAAATTAAGACTTCATAACACTTGAACTATCTGCACTAGGTACTCAACACAGACTAAACTCTCAGATGTCAGAACCGATCGCTTAAAGGAGCACGTCTTAGAAATTACTGCAGTCGTTAGGTCAAATTCAAATTCAAATCATTTATTCTGTAAATTGGATCATAAATATCACTTTTACATGTCAATAATTTTATACTAGATTACATTTATTTATATATTTACCTTTTATCGGCATTTCGTGGCTAGCCATGAGAAGAAATGCCGAAACAAACTATGGCCTCTTTTAATGTCCAGACATTGATTTTGGTTTTGGTTGTTGGTCAATTTGGGTTAAGTGTTTAAAATATCATAAGATGCAAATAATACTCAGTAAACTGAAAATAATTCTAGTCGCAAAATGGGTGCAGTCCAAACAGTGACGTAGCGTGTGTTTTAGCTGACAGGGGCCGGGCGCCAGCAAATTTTGCCGCTCCCTTTCGGTATGTAAATTCAAACGACTTCAAAATTTTTGAGAAAAAAAATTAAAAACATTTTGGTAAGAATAAAATAATTGTTGTGTATTCTACAAATTAAGTTTCGAGTGCAAGTAGATCACCATAATCTTAGACTCGAAGCCAACCTCACTAGTACGTAGATAACTAACGAGGCAATGGCGGAATGTGATTCCCGTTGCGGTTTGTGGGAGTCAGATGGCGAATCGATCCACATAATAATAAATCCACCGTCAAATCATGATGGGAAGGCCGCCCCGGCCATCAAGCCGGAGTAACAGACAGGCAGACAGAAAGAAAAAAGTATTCTACATGTTACAAATCATTGGTTACATCATTAAAACACTATTTTTACAAGAAAGATTTGATTTTCTCTGAATATTCGTCGTGAACAATCCGAGTACAAAATATAATACGGGAAATCACTGCAAGGCAACCGGCAAGCACAGACGGGTTGCCGTTCGCTAGAGCGAGGAAGATATATACACATTTATTTTACAGAAAGGGTAACCCTGGTGCTGTCACAGAATAAATAATTTGTGCCTAATACGCATGAATTGTAGATGTGGAAAACATAAAATAAAGTAGTTCTAGTTCTTATTTTAGATTACAACTAAATAATATAATTTGTGAAATTTTGCTACCCCCAAAAAGTATCGGCCGGGACGGGTCGCACCCCCCGCTCCCACTACGTTATGCCACTAAGTCTAACTCCACTGATGACCAATACCATAATTTTCCACTAGGTAAATTTTAAAGCAAGGCGAGTCATAATAGCGAGTTAGTCACGTTAGTCACAAGTGTTCGGTGAAATTGATTTATGAATCAATATTATAAACAAAGTGACGGAATTTTTTTCTCATTAGTAAAGGAGGGTACGCACCCAGCAATGCGACCATAATATACAAGGCTAATAAAAAAACGGCTCTACAGTATAACGACTAGCATTATGATTCTAGTTGGCTAATTAGCATCATAATAGCACTCTAAAAAATCATCCCTGGATTTTTTCATGCTCGACTAGACAAAACTCGAAGGATCGTTAGTTACGCGAGTCGAAGTGTAGTGAAAACTTACATTTGCAATTGCCTTTTTTCCTGTCTTTTGTAGACAAGCGAAGATTCTCGTTGGTTGAGATAATGAATTGCTTTCTGCAGGGTGCACCACTCCCCCGCCTCAGCCACTTCTATCAACGTTCTTCTAATTACGTCTTTTACCATTTGCCTGTTAAGAACAACAACAGTAAGTAACACAGCTGCAACAAGCAATTATGGCGGTAGCACATGATATGATTTTTTTAAAATCAGTACATATTTAAAAAAATATAAGTACCCATTGTAAAAGTATTTTTTTTAATCCTCTATTTATCCTGTACCATGCCTATATGCGCTATCACATGGCACAGATAAAAATAATATTATATTAGTCATGTGGTTAAGACATGCTGTACGTAAATTCACGTTTTAGTCAATTTCGTGTACAGCATTAATGGGCTGATTGGACCAGTATGGTAATGGCATCACCAGCATGGTACAAAGACCAACACTTAGATCACTATAATATCTAAGCAAAGAGCGCCACCTATCGACGAATCGCTTAGACTCACCTGTCTCTCAGTAGCTTGTTATATTGTAGTTGATTTTGCTTTGTGGAAAGGTTCCACGTCTTCGCCCTAAGGTCGGTACAATCTTCTGCAATGTTCCACATATAATACTAATAGATGGCAGTACCACCGAAAATGCAACATGAATAAAATTTACTGGCTGATTACGGCAATAACAGCAAACACTTATTTCAGATTTATAAAATTATGTCCAATGTTAAACTATGGGCTATGAGGCTCTCATACAAAATTTTTTAGTTTATATATTTTAGTTTGTCGTACACAACACAACACAACAAAGTTATTACACTGCGATATGTAGGTACATACTATTACAGAGACGAGTTTGGTTAAAAGTAGTTTGACTTTTGTACTTTATTATTAAACGTTTATTATAAATGCGCTCCTAATATGGTCCAATACAAGAAGTAAGTATAAGAGAATATAAGTCTATGAAAATACTGAAATAAGAGTTTACAATTTACCAGTATCAGGAAAATAATACTACTTATCTTGATTTTTGTTTGTTTTTGTTTTTGTTTTTCTAGTTAAGTTGGTTTTTGAGTTGTGGAGCGGAGCGCAGCGGAGTGCAGTGCTGTGCAGTGCAGTGGAGTGGAGGGCAAACCGTTGGCATGCAAGACAGAAATAATCAATAGGCAAAAATACGGTACCGAATAGTTTTAAAAAACATATAATAGTATAGAAATTAGTAGTAAGTATACAACGTTTTATAAAAAAGTTGTGGTCATATTTAAGGGGCGTTATATAAACCTGAGAGTGAATATTTATGTAACGGATCTTCTAAAAATCTATGCACATAGTTTGCTCTTAGGTTAGTTCCTGAAACCCACGATACATGTTAATCTAGTGTGGGGTCAGGAATATGTGTAAGACTGTTACATGTACTTATTAATTTATATTAATTACATGAACTTGCGAGGCTCTCACGGTTTCCCACCATTACCAGCAAGCATTAGACATACGCGGCATTGGACTACCCTCGTCACTCTGAGACATAAGTTGTTAAGACTCATAATGCCGATTAATTTCACTGTCTTTAATTTTTTTCAAACCGAAACACAAAACTACTTACGCTCTGCTACTAGGCAGCAGAAATAGACAAAGCGATGGTACCAATCCAGACTGCCTTTCGCATACGAGGGACCTACTTACGATCTAGTAATATTACCGTTTGATTATTTGGCGCACGATGAAATGTTTACCATTCTTACGCTTTGCATACAGCCCATTAGGTGCAGTGTGCAGTGCAAAATAAAACACTTACCTAGAACTCGCATTTGTAAAAGGGCCACTTCCAAAGACAATGCAAAAAGCAGAGCATCCATATTACTTATTCTGAAATAATAAATGCTTATGTTATGAAATATAATTATGTTAACCCGATATCATATTGTTCCACTACTGGACACGAGCCTCACTCTTGTGATGAGAGGCCTAGTTTAACGCGCTGACCTATTGTGAGTAACAGACTTAACACACACACACTTCGAAATTTTTTTGAAGAACTCTCAGGTAAACAGGTTTCTTCACAATATTTCCTTCACCGTTAAAACAAGCGATAATTAACAATAAATACCTCCACATATAGCTAGACAATACTTGCATGCCACCCTTGCATACCCTTGGATGTCGCTTTTTGGTGCTATTTGTGTCGTAAAATTTACAGTGTTTTTATTCCGCTGTTGGGTGTGTCTTTGTAATTTACGAGATACGAGGGTCATTCCAAAAGAAATTAAATAGTCTCTTTAGTCCTTTGTATGATACTGGCTAGTTATATAAGGTCGTAAAAACAGGTTATTTGTTAAAAATTTGAAATTGAACACCTCTTAAACTCCATTTTTAAAAAACTACCGTATTCAATTTACTGCCTGATATGCGCGAAATTCTGTGTTAGCTAATTCAAACTCATAAAGCTGTCGCTTTGAAGGTAATCAATAAAATCTTTTATTTAATTTTTTGGAAAGATGGATTCCTTGTTACTTTTTAAAAATAATATGATGATGATGTTTTAATGATGTTCTTTTTGCTTTCTCCTTATCGATATTGTTATTTGTTAATATATTTTGCTACTAGTTTTAGCTCGCGAATCTACCCCGTGTTTTATAACATAAAATGTAGATTCCCATAACTCGTGTGTTACCGTAGTTTCTAAAAATGCATCGAAATATTGCGTTCAGTCGTGTTTACATAATGCTTAAATAAATTAACACGCAGGTATTTATTTTCAAAAGGGATATATAATTGAGAGTTCCTAAATAAAAAGGTAGTTGTATATGACATATTGTTTGTATCTCTTTTCGTAATTTTCATGCATGGAGAAGAGCAACATACTTAAATAGTAAATGTTTATTGTCTCGATTTTAAAATATGCTCACAAACTTTGAATGACAACAGGCGTTCTATGATTACTGAAACAGTGAAATATGCACGGTTACTGCACGTAGTAACTTTGAGACACTCCCATATATTACTAAGTTGAATTCCATTATCTTGCAAAGCAAAAAAAACTTTAAAGAGTTGATATTCGGTATAAAGAGTTTTTATGAGTGGTAGAGTCACGCTGTTGACAGTTTTGTCTACAGCATGAAAGGGCCGGCTCGATCGAGTCGTTTTCACAGTCTCACAGAAAACTGACGTAAAGTAGCGGCTTGCTGCTGCGTTTCGTACGGTGAGTGAGACATGCGGAGGCCCAAATCCCTCTCCCCTTCCCAAACCTTAATTATCCCTTTCCATTAAGGTCGGCAACGCGCCTATGATCTAGTATTGTAAGCGTACATGGGCGGTGGACAACACTTACCATCAGGTGACTCACTTGCTCGTTTGGCGGTCCATGATATAAAAGATGGATTGCTCATTTCAATGCAAAGTAATATAAAGAGGCAAAACATAATATCCGCCGTGACAATGTAGTTTATACCTACTCGCTTGTCAATCAAAAATCTCCAAGGAACCGTTGCGCGCCACTGTCTAATGAGTTTTATCAACGATAGCTTGTTAATAACAATCTCTGTTATATTTACAAGGGAAATTGCAGATTATAAGTAGAAAGTATCGGAAGATTAGTGATTTGCAAGCGAGCTTGCACACCTTGAGTGCTGAGGAAATTTATCCTTTATGTATTTAGATAATTTAAACTGTGTTGACCCTTAAAGCTAAAATATATAACATTTTAAATAAAAAAATACAATAATAAAAATATATCAAAACTATGTAACAGATTTTTTAATAAATTAAAGTGTAATTTGAAAAATCATATATAATCCCTGCGTTAAAAACACTACCGATAGCGGAAGTGGAAAGAATACACAGATTTTTTTATTTACTTGAAAGATGAGACGAGCCGGTCGCTCGCCTGATGGTAAGCGCCAGGCCTCCCCATAAACGGAAGCATCACCACACATAATTTTGAATTACAAAGCACTTCATGACACTGGACTGTGCTTGTCACCGAGACATAAGATGTTAAGTCTCATAATGCCTAGTAATTTCACCTGCTTCAATGTTATTCAAACCAAACACAACAGTGTATACACACTGTTCGGCGGCAGAAATAGACACAACGGTGGTACTAACCCAGACGGCCTCTCGTATACGAAGGACCTACCACCTTTTAAATATCTGGGTATATAAACGTGATAATTATTAAAATTATTGTACATACACATGTAATTCTACGACATTATTATATACCTAGTACCAACTTTGTTCTAACATGGTTAAACGCGATTACCTTAGTAATAAGTACCTTTGAGTCGGATCCATTTTGACATTAATTAGTCGAAAGCCACCCACAATAAATATAGCCTACGGAGTATATTTGACAGACGGTTGTATTTTCCTTAATAATCACTAATAACTTATAATGCTTCTTTGAGCTTTGCGACAATTCTACTGATTGCTACATGGTTGTAACTTTGCGTAAGCTTAGCAACATTTTGCTTTATCAATAAGTCTTAGTTACATTTAAGTGTATTTCTATTGCGATACACCAATTAGATATATGTTCCAGCTATTAAATAATAATTAAATCTGGCTGACCTTAAATCTGGCTCCTCAATTGATATGGACAACCGTTGCATGGGTCATAAAAAACTATATGTAGGTTTAAAATAAGTTTTTTTGTTGAATTCAATAGTTAATGAGATATGCACTTCTAAATTCGTAAATCCCACCTCTCAAAATTTTAACATATAAGGTAGAAAGCGGTGAATAAAAGATATAATATAAAAGATATAAGATTTTTAAAAAATTTGTTTAGTAATTGGCTTGAATAAAATATGATGTATCTTGTCTCGGTATGAAAACTAAGGTATAAACAACTTGTTGTAACTTTAGAAAAAAGGATTCATATGTTTTTAGATGCTTTAAGTCGTATATTGAAAAAACATGCATTTTTTTGGTTTTGACAGTAAACTTTTTTCATATACTTTACTGCAGCTTAATAAACTTAATAAAGCAATAAAGGAACTTAATAAAGCACAAAGTAATTTTACAAAGAGACACTCTCTTCTATATTTAGTAGTTAGAATATCCTATAAAATCACACTTAAACTCATTAAATCCACAGGTTTTTTAAATGCAACATAAATGTATTAGTTGGTTTAACCATCGAAAACCAGCTAATAGGCAACTCAATGGCCAATAGTCACCGACGTGTTTATCAGCTTTTGAGGACAGAATAGTGTCTTTCTTCTTTTAATAGAGGATTAATTAATTATTTTGCGTAGAACTTTTGGTAACATATTGGTAAACACAATCTGATACAGCCAAAAGTTCACAGTTTATTTATCTGTTGAACAATATTGTTTCAGGAATCTCTATAAACAGACCGCTATAGATTCTAGCAAACTTTCAGGAGAATGTAAACTGTTTAATTTTGTCAATAATAAATCCACTCAGACTCGGTAGAGTTTAACAAAACTTAAAATGTTACGACAATGAGTAAAGTTGAACAAAGAAATTAAACACAGGCCAAAATTGGAAAAAAAACGCTAAGGCAAGTTTTGCTATATGATAGAAAATTTTGCGGGCATCGTGCGCCTGAGGCGTGTCGTCTCACGCCACCGAAAATGTGTTGAAGTGTAATGAAATCACGTGGCTCTCGGGAGGCGCTTAAATTAAATCGCCGTAATTATCGCTCGCAGACGGACGACAGCCTTCGGGCCATCGCCACGCTCCCCCGTAGACCGTGCTCTATCCTTACCTGGTATGTACCTAGTTGTGTTATTTAAGACAGAATAAACAGATTAGGTACTACGGTGTCACCCTTTAAGCTCTATTTAGACGGAGAGAGTTTATCGCATGACACATAAAAATATTAAAGAAGAGTATTGTATTCTCTTGTTTACGAGGCTGCGTCACAGTTTAAAATAAAAATTGTATGACGCGGCCTCGTTAGTGAATTTTCTGTTATATTCTCCCCTATCTCGTATATGAAACTTTTTCAATCTAAATTGGGTTTTATACTCTTGAAAACAATATCTGCTATGCTGCTCATGACTATGTTCAGAGAGGTCATAAATAAAGAATAAGACATAAGAAAAGCCTAAGAGACGCGATTTTTAACCAAGGATAAAATAGTAGGTAAGTAAACATTATCATTGCAAGTATTTTTAATACTTTCGCAATAACACGTTACTTGTGTACAACTACTCATCTTAAATAACTATGATAGGTAAGTGGTGGATAAATTTAACATCATACAAATTCGTATTGCCTTTTTAATTGATGTAAAAAGGTAGTACCCATATCATTTCATAGGGAATTGAAATTGATTATTCAATTAAATCTAACGGTAAAATTAAAGTTGGAACCAATTTTGAGCTATAGTAGCTCTATCGAATAAAGACAATTATGTGAAAAATGCGTGAAAACATACATACGAAAAAGTTTTATTTTAACGCTCGGCGCCGCTTTACGTCGATGAAACCTATGGATATTGTGTATGACACCCTTTTTCCAACGTCGTTCTTCGTATTTATAGCTAACTAATGACAAGCTACGTAAACCGGGAAGATCGCATTAATCTTTTATTCATGCCTTTTCTGACACATTCGGTCTTTCCCACACCGCCCAAAAAAATCCCCAATAGCTGCGCGTTATGCATTGCTCGTTACGTTATGCATATTTAGGTACTTACTTTATTTTCAATCATGTAAAACACATGCATGCACGACTATCTTTGACATTAATGCATGCTAAACTTTCATTACCTACGTGTTTTAAATAACGTTATATACGTTATGTTATGTTTGTTTGTTGGGTCTATATTTGATCAAAGCCATAATTTATACTTTCTCATTTAGAGGCATGATACTAAAAAATCTAATTAATGTCATTAAAGGGTAGGCTCGGTCCGGCAGTACCAAAGTTGATTGAGCTCTTTATGAGCGTTTTTATTTGATTATTTGAGTAATATAACTTGCCAGAGAGACCGATAAAACCGAATCTGTGTAATAATTACTTCATCACAAATTGTCTTCAGATAATGCTGCACCTGTTACCCATTATACATGAATTTAATTATAGATTCCTTGTGTACAACGCCACTGAGATAATATCAAAGTCAAACGGGCCACATAGTTACCTTAAATATCTACCATAAGCATTCCTCCCATTTAACACACTATAGCTTTTACTATTATTATATTTATTATCTCTAGACGTCGCGTTGGGGAGAAACACACAAATATTAATAAGATAACCTTTTATTAAACGTAATGAACTATTACATTTCTCTACTTTTACATGCTAAAAGAGAAGAAATTACAACAGAAAAATACACAATGCATCGCGTTAAACTACACTGTACAGTACACATTACATTAAACTGCTATTAATAGTGAGTTTAGTACATTTCCTTGAACAAATGTAAGGTCAATTTGTTGAAATTAATAGTTTAGCCTTTTCAACAATAACGATTTGGCACAATTACTATTGAAACAATATCGCATGGGTACATAAAGATTGAACTTAATAATACAATAATATAGCATCATATAAAGTATTTAGTGAATGTTGAGCTGGTTTACATCCACTATTCACTTTATTAAATACAGAAATTAATCATAAACTGAATGTGCTCTGTGAATGTACAAATAAATACGCACAAAATTATGTTCGAGTGTGCTTTAGCTAAATAATTTACGTTTTATTATCTAATTCATAATTTGCAATTTCAATTTGAAAGAATCCCATAACCATAATCAACGAAATATTTGTAAACATGGCGTTCTGTCTTCAATGTGGCGGCGGTAATAGCTTGTAACGTACATAAAAGGAATAGTCGTGGTCAGCAGTTCTAGTTGTCGTAGCGAGGTGAAGGAGATTTGGCCCAGAAACCTATTAAACAAAACTAAATCTGTACAAATTCGTCAAGCGCAGCGCAAAAATTAACAGTTATGAGAGGAAAAGTGCCGATTCACAAGAGAAGTTTATTTATTAACATCGGCATACTAACCACAGGCCACTAATTGCCACAAGCTCGAAACAACATCCGTTGGATATTGTTGTGTTATGTTATAACAATATTACGCAAGAAGGCTATTTCGCTGCGGCTGAGAGTTTTCCGTGCCGTTAGACCTTGGAGTCAAACACATCCAGCCGTGCTTGTCGTATTTACGATAATTTGGGTACTGAGTGTAGGTACTGACCTCGTTTGCCGACGTTTTGAAGGAAGAGTCTGTTGGCGACGGCCTGCCGCTGGTTGGCCTCACGCATTTGCTTGCGAGCTACCTCAAGCAGGAGCCGCTGTCGGAGCACCTCCATAGGGTTGTTGATGGACAGAGACGGCATCTTGCGTTTCGGCCGCGTTCGACCACCGTGCAGTTCCGCCAGCCTCTGTGCCAACCCCAACCATTTCTTATAATTATTTACGAATTTATTGTATTACAGATATTTGTGGTCAAATTTAAATAACGATATACCCGGTTGCATCTTTAGGACATAAATAAAGCATTTTTTATCGAATTAATTATATGTCGATGTTCGATTTACAGTTTTGGATATTGCTAAATAATAAACACCTGATACTAGGTGTGGTAATAAGCAATATAAATAAAATAAAAATTGGTGTGTGTCGTGGGACACCAGGTAGGAACGAAGTTCCTTCGGCTAATGTACAATCGACACAAATTGCAAAAAATTCAAATTATCAACTAAAATAACAAAATATGTCTCTTTATTTTTGTTTGACTACATAAAATTACATAGAAATAGAATAGAAAAATAGAAATAAAAAAAAGACGTGTGGCGCTCGGAGACTGCCGCGGTAAAGCTATTGTATAGCATTTTTTATCAACCTATGTAATCTATACTAATAATAAAGCTGTAGAGTTTGATTGTTTGTTTGTTTGTTTGAACGCGCTAATCTCAGGAACTACTGGTTCGAATTGAAAAATTCATTTTGTGTTGGATAGTCCATTTATCGAGGAAGGCTTTAGGATATATGACATTACGCTGCGACCATTAGAAGCGAAGCATCAGTGAAAAATGTTGCAAAAACGGGGAAAATTATTCATATTTGAAGGCTTCCGTTGCTAAGCTACCGAAATAATATTATTTGAAGGCTTCCGTTGCTAAGCTACCCAAATCTATACTAATATTATAAAGCTGTAGAGTTTGATTGTTTGTTTGTTTGTTTGATCACGTGGGCGGAGCCGCGAGCAAAAGCTAGTTATTTATAACTAGCTTTTGCTCGCAAAAGCTAGTTATAATATATATATATATAGGTAGCTTAGCAACGGAAGCTTTCAAATATCAATAATTTTCCCCGTTTTTGCAACATTTTTCACTGATGCTTCGCTTCTAATGGTCGCAGCGTAATGTCATATATCCTAAAGCCTTCCTCGATAAATGGACTATCCAACACAAAATGAATTTTTCAATTCGAACCAGTAGTTCCTGAGATTAGCGCGTTCAAACAAACAAACAAACAAACAATCAAACTCTACAGCTTTATTATTAGTATAGATAACGAGCTAGCGTAATCTTTTAAAAATCGAAGGAGTATTTTTATATACTTCAATTATAACTGGCTGAATGAATTTCATTTTAAATATGCGTGGAAAAAATGCGTGGAATAAAAGCGTTAAATGAGACGTGTTCCTTTTTTAAAATGAAATTCATTCGGCCAGTTATTGAAGTATTTTTATACCTCCTTCGATTTTTAAAAGATTACGCTAGCTCGTTATTATTTATAATTACATAAGTTGATAAAAAATGCTATACAATAGCTTTACCGCGGCAGTCTCCGAGTGCCACACGTCTTTTTTTTATTTCTATTTTTCTATTCTATTTCTATGTAATTTTATGTTGTCAAACAAAAATAAAGAGACATATTTTGTTATTTTAGTTGATAATTTGAATATTTTGCAATTTGTGTCGATTCTACATTAGCCGAAGGAACTTCGTTCCTACCTGGTGTCCCACGACACACACCAATTTTTTTTTCTTACGGTTTTACTATCACATTTTTTTCAGTTCGGTCACGCAGCGAAATCCCTATCCCTTCCAAGCCTGCCGTAAGGAACTTCGTTCCAATAAAAGTAAAATAGATCCGGTCCATAAACACCCACTATTAGGTTAGAAAAGTAGAAAGTATTCAAGTAAGCCACACACAAAACAGACAATCTTATTAGTAACTGAAATTGAAATAGTATTACAACTATTTAAATTGTGTGTAAAAGAGTAGGGGTGTCGAGTACGCGTGTGTTTTTTACAAAAATAGTAAATTGGAATTAATTAAGGTGAATAATTACTCTGCCAAAGTACAGGTCGACATCGTATAGAAACTATTATGTTCAATGAATTACTTGTCCCTTCTCGGAGGGCCGACGCAGAAAACGCCCGAGAGAGCCGCAGAGTAATAAAAGGGTCAAATGTTTGAACCGTTAATCGATTTCTTTTATGTGTATCAAATGCAAAGCAATATTATATCTACCTACTCTTTTCTTTTAGGAAATCTAACAACTGTGTGCACGTCTAGGAATTAATTACTATTCAGTTGGACGGTATATTAAAACTGATGCTTTGCGTACATATGCTCAGTTTTATCGTCTCATAATCTATTTTTTATGACATGGGTCGGCAAACGAGCAGGTGGTTCACCTGATGGTAAGTGTATGTGCATACGAAACGCAGCAGTAAGCCACCATTTTACGTCGATTTTCTGTGAAATGATGGTAACAACCCGGTCGAACCAAGTCATTCATGCTGTAGACAAAACTGCCAACAGCGTGCCCCTACCACTTATATACATGCATATGGTTAAATAACAGTCTAAAATTTATAGTCTATCAACGAAGGCGGCTATTCAAGGCAATCCAGCGACACGATGCAGTTTTAGAAGTAGGTCAATCTCTCAAAAATATTTAATTTTAATATAGAAAGCCTTTGTAAAAGATGTTTGCCTTTTTTGTGTGAGGAAATTTTATAGTAGTAGATGTGGAGTTAAGTGAACATCGTTGTTAATGAATAAACACAATACCAAAAAATCTTAAACACATTGCCAACTTTTGAGAAAACGAATGAATGGTCACCAATGTTTAAAGAATAATAGTCTAAGGTGGTCACTGACCTGAAACGCAAGCGCAAAGTCGTTAGAAAATAAAAAAATAATACCAAAAAAATAAAAACTCAAAATCTGAAAATAGATTTCTCAATCACTCAATGACTGTTCTCAAACTCAATTTAGAGTCGGTGCAATTGTAGTTTACTAGTCAATGATTGATACCACAAACTACATTCACACAGATACAATTAACGTTATTTTGAGATATTTGTCGGTTTTATATTTTGTTATAATGTTTTTAATACTCTAAGTAAAAGAATATCTAATCAAAATATATCGAATTTTAAGTCTTTCATCGCCGTTTTCATTCTTTTATGATTAATTTCATTCATATTAAAATGGAGTAAACCCTATCGAATAAGAAAATAATTATCCAAATCAGTCCACACTTGGCGGAGTTATGCGGCGAAATATATTACGCATATACAGACGAATTGACAAACGTTTTCCTTTTTTTTCGGCTTAAAACCCTTAAAAAAATGTAATCATCGATTTTCTAAGACACCTTGTTCAACTTGCCCATACAACTGTCGACAAAACAGACTACAACGCTACTCTTCCATCTTATTTGTGTTATTTTAGTGCTTAATTCACCGTATCTGAGTAAACGCTACCTACCAATTTGGTAGCTATTATATTTATAATATCATCATCGTCAGCCACAGGACGTCCACTGCTGAACATAGGCCTCCCCCAAAGATTTCCAGACCGACCTGTTTGAAGCGGCCTGCATCCAGCGACTTCCTGCGACCTTTAACAGGTCGTCTGTCCACCTTATTTATTTAAACTTGTTTTAGGTACAATTTGACACAGTTTGACATATGGTTATAGCGCGGCGGATGAAAGATGTCTACTTGGTAGGTACTTTAAAAAAAGCTGTTGTGGTTGTTCAATTTTACTGGTATATTGTGAAGTAGGTCTAAATTAATTCTTTATTTAAAACGTGTAGCAAATTAAAAGTATTCTGATGGTTTCACAACATCACAAGAAAACAATTTAATTTGATTGGTTTCTCTCGTACTCGTATATTAATATTATTAAAGTAGACTTTGCGGTACGCGACTGAGACAAATGGAGCGACGCACGACTGTACCGATACGCCATGTCACTGCACTAAGCAATTTCACACGTTACGGTCGCATGTCTATGTGTCTTGCTCCAAATAGTTTCCATACAATAAGAAATATGCATGTTATTCAAATATTTTAATTTAAAATCTCTATAATGTAGAATTACATCTATATTATTTTTATATTTATGTACTCGTTTTAGCTGGTGGTAGGGTACTCATATCCACCCAGATACCGACCACCGTACGTGTCATAGTGACCCACACACCTTGTGTGGATCGCGTTCCAGGATCAGCCAGTGCATATCCGGTTTTCCCGAGGGGCTCGCGACATTACTTGATCTTGGTCGGGGCGGCTATAGAGGTACGTCTCTGTGTATGCATTGGCCATCCTCATGTCCTATCGCAGGCCCTCGATTTGCTTTTACTTCTTCGAAGTGTGAAGAAGTATTTATACAGGCCGGCATAGTAGACCATCAATAAACCCATTGTTTTTCGGTTATCGCTGATTTTTTGGACTGCACTGCGTTTACCATCAGGTGTATTGCAGTCACTTTAATGTGCTCGGATAAAAAAGTATTAGATTTTTTTTGCACAATTGGTGAAATATTGCATTTTTACGTACACCCAACGCATGTAATAATGATCGACAAAGGTTTTGTAAAATAATAGTCCGATAATCTTTCGAACATGTTTTTATGATGACTATATCTATGATGACTTATTATGATGATTAATGATGACTATACTATCCGTCTCATTCAGTAGAGGAGGCCCGAGCCCAGCAGTGGGACGTGTATAATACAGGGCTAGTAAAAAAAAAGTGTGTTGTAATAAATCCCGATTTTACAGTCGCTGAGTACAGAGGAATGAATCTGCAAGACAGTGATAAATATATGAAGATTTTATACGGTTTTAGTCGGAACATTAATTATTTGTTAGAATGTTATGACAATTAACATAGCTCATTTACAATTTTCATTTTCGTGAATGGTCTTTGGATTTACATTTGATAGAAAATTATGAACTTTAATGGATATATTTTACCTTTTCTCATAGCATTCCACCGTGCTTCTCAAGTTCAGTTAGTCGGCGGAACCAGTACATAGGTGTTTTATTTTAAATAATAGCTTCAGCAGTATCCGTAATATATATTGAAAATCAAAAACTCTTTCAAACACACAAATGTTTGACTTCCCTATTTCAATGTTAACGGGTCGTTAATGGAATAAATATCGCTAATGCCGGGAGCTAACTGAATTAAATAAATAATGATGCTTGTGAAAATTGCAACTCAGCATTTTTAAGTAGTACCTAAACGGTGAATAATGTGGAAATGATGTTTCGATAATTTCTAGGAAATTACGATTATAACAGTTCGCATCCCGTAGGACATGAAAATACACTTTGTCAAAGTTTTGATAAGTTATTTTCGCACATAGGTAAAATACAGTACTTATAAAATGGATTTCCATCTCCATCGGTATCATAATTATTTATAAAACATAAAAAAAAGTTAAAACTATGAAACACGCGACATTCGGAAGGACGGAAGATGACGTCAGAAAGTATTGTTGATATCGTGCCAAAATGGCAAAATTTAAATCCCTCGAATCTGATTTCAGTTTAAAAATATTTATTGTGTAAATAATTAGATAGACAAAAGTTACGCGGGAGCGCGAGGAGGTTTTTAAATCAAAAATGTAGAGTCGAACTCTTCTCGATGAAGATTTATTTGAGACTGAATTAAAATTAACAATAACCCTTATTTATACTCTTAACTTATTTACAAGGCGTATTCAGTTCTAGGAATTTTGATCATAACAAGGCCACCTTCCAGATAGTGGTCAACACATTTATAGTCAACATGTTTTCATTTAGTTCCAAGAACTTTAATCTAAACATGAACACCTGCAAAATTCATTGGTCAGCCAAAAATTTACATGTTTTCAATGGATAGTTACATAGAGTCCTTACGTTCGGAAAAAGCTTATTTAAATGGTCAACAAATTTTTATCATGTCATGAACAGGTGCAGGATGCATAACTAGATAAAATCTATACATGCATATACCATATTGCATAAAAATCGGACGTGTCGCTGTCACCAGTCTCCAGTCTCGGTCTTAGACCTCAAAATGTACCTTTATGTATTATGTTGGTACGAGTATAGCCAGCACAAGCATGTTTCTGTCAAAGTAATAAATTCGTCCATGTCCAAAATGGCCCAACAAAGTGAGGTTGTGGATTTCTCTTTTGGTTTATGGAAAAGAAAAATGTGTATCGCAGATTGTACTTAATATACGACTCTAGTTAATGATTGGATTTACTAAAATCAAATCCTAAAGACATTTTATTTCGGTTACACTTTATATTTATAATGACAAAAAAATGTAAAATACTTCCTCTTTATTTATATAAACATTTTAAAAATAGTGTTATTATTTAACTCATAACTATTATTTCTAACTTAGCTCGGCAAAGTGATTACATTACACCCATATGTAAGTGCAGCACAATCCAAGAATAGTGGCGTCCGACGATAGACGATGCGTCTATCGTACTACTTCGCAGGGTCTAAGATGTGATCGTGGTGTCTATACAATATGCTGTCCTTTCAGGTTAAATAAAGAAATCGTATTACCTCATATTGACAAATAAGTATTTTTCCAAATAAAATAAGTAGTGGACGTGAACTAATACAGTAGTGGACAACTAATTAGTCCGGTCAATTTAGACATTTCAAATAACAAAAATTCCCACAAAGCTAAATTTTGGTGGAGGGCTGGGGTTTACCATTACAAATAAAGTTTTAAAAATCCCCATCGATCCCATGTGTGCTTCAAAAGTTATTCGGGGTCAAAGGTTAAAATTTGAGGATGACCCACTATGAAAGGATTTTAGAAAATTCCACCCGAAAGGGGTCAAAATAGGGGATGATAATATGTATGAAAGTCCGTCATTTTGAAAGTTACATAAACAAAATTTTGTATTTCGGTTATTGACGGATTTTTTAAATTTTATTTGTAATGGTAAACCCCAGCCCTCCACCAAAATTTGGCTTTGTGGGAATTATTGTTATTTCACCACTGTTATGTCTAAATTGACCGGACTAAATTAAGGACAGGCAAAAATGTTCATAGTGTACCTAATCATCATTTAGTCGTATTTATCAAAATAAAATATGTCGTCATATTTACTTAGAGTGCTATGCTGTACGCCAATCAGTAAAAAGTAATTTGCTCAAATGATCTCTGTTTATCTCTGCATCGAAAACAAGGAAAATATGAGTGGTAGAGCCACGCTGTAGACAGTTTGTAACTGTCTACAGCATGATTGGGCCGGCTCAACCGGGTCATTACCACTGTCTCACAGAAAACCGACGTAAAGTAGCGGCTTGCTGCTGCGTTTTGTACGGTGAGTGAGATATCCGGAGGCCCAAATACCCCTCCCCTTCCCAATCCCTAATTATCCCTTTCCTTTAAGGTCGGCAACGCGCCAATAATTCTTCTGATATTGTGGGCATACATGGGCGGTGGAGATCACTTACCATCAGGTGACCCACTTGCTAGTTTGCCGATCTATGCTATAAAAAAAAGGACCAAGAAAAACAACTCCGCAAGACGATCGCACCATCGATAACTCTTCTTGCCAAGAGAAACACCTTTCGAGGTTCTGCATTCATAAAAGAAGTATTTAGGCCAGAGTCAAATGCTGGAGTTTCGGCAAGGACCATACGTTAGCGACTGGTGGATGCTAAATCATTTGGAAGGCCTGCTTGAAAAGTTCCATAATTAAAAAGGAAACACAGACTTGCACGGTTGGCGTTCGAGTGCAGTACTAGACGAGTCCACAAATAGCCCAGACTTAAATCCGATCGAACACTTGTGGAATGAGATTAAGAAAAAAATTGCAATTCACTTCACTAACACCAAACGATAACCACCCTTACGACACATTTCAAGATATTGTGAACAATGTTTCAATTAAAATGTGTAAATAATTAATATCTTCGATGCCGCATCGTCGTCAATTGGAAATTATCGCCAATAATGGTAACCACACTGGTGAATTCAATAGATTACAGAGTTTCGTTTTTAATATTAAGCAATATAAATAGGTTAATTTTCATTTTACAGTTGTCCACTAGTAGCTACTCCGAAAAAAAACCGCTGGTGTAGTTATGTTTTAGTTACTATGAAATAAATTTTATTTGCAACTATTCCTTATTTGAGTGTATAGGCTTAAATATCTAAGAAAATCCGTGAACTTTTATATCAACGTTAAAATGAGCATGAACATCCCACAACAATACAAGTTTCACGGCGTTAAATTATATCTTTCTTGGTGTCTCTAATTAGTTATCCACCACTGTAGGTGGTATATTCATTTATTTAATTCGGAGAGAATCCATATAAGTATTAGTAACAATTTTCTTAAGGTTTATGTTAGTACCTCATATAAGAAAGTAATTTTACAATTTCATTTTTTCCGTTACTATTCCCACCCAGTGAGCCTGTATGGGGCAGTCATAACGGGATGCAAATGATTGCAACAAGTATAGGGTTCAGATCATAAATAAAACAAGGCGTCTCATCAACGAAGTTTATTGCATTGTTATGCATATATAAGGTTATAGTTGAAATCTACTTATGATAACAGATAACTATAAATAACTTTAACTATGACAACGAGTATATCATAATAAGTCGATAAGCTGTTATTGTACAAAATAATTATTTGTTTTTATACCGCACAAAAGACACAAATTTTTAATTCTCTACTCTCCGATATTACTTACTAAATACAGGTACAATACATTAATGATAAAATCTACTATATAGTACCATAAAGATTTTTTTTATTTATTCCATAAAGTGTAATGCAGTTTTCTGTTCTATTTATACATATTATCAGTTCTACGAGTTAATAAACATTTTTAGGAGCATGTAACTATGCGTTAAATAGGCTTTAATAGAACTGGATCGGCTGTTCTGCTTGAGTCCATTGGAAACCTGCAAGAAATGAAAACTAATTAAATAAAGAAGGACACTATGGTATCATAAATAATATTGATGCAACGACGTTCATAGTATTTCATTAAATCACAAATATATTACTATGAAAACAATCAGAAATAAAGAAATACTAGCATCAAAATTATAAACTACTAAAAAAAATATTATAAAAAAAATGAAATTCTGAACGTCTCAATTAGCACAAACACTAAATTATATAAAATTAAAAAAAAAATCCAGCAACATTTAACCCGACCGTACATATTTAATATTTTACTATCCGACCACGTGCGAGATGCTGTTAAAAATGTATGCATAAAAAAATATATTATATGCATGAGGAGAGTATGAAGAGCGTTATAATTTTCGTAACAGAAAAACGTGATCGTTCGGGGTCGAGCTAAACATTTTAGATATTTCGAGTGAATTGTCTGGTATCGTACCTCGTTTGCCGATATCATCTAGGAAGTTCCTATTCGCGGCTGCTCGCAGCGCGTGCACCTTGCGTTCCTTCTCGAGGCTGAGCTTCTGTCGCAGCACGGATATGGGCAGGTCGATGGACAGCGACGGCATGCGCCTCTTTACCGCCGCTCTGCCGATCTTCGCGCCCCACGCACACACTCGTATTAGCCATTCAATTATACTCTCTATTAAATCCCTATGTGATGCCATTATATGTTATCACTTTAGATAAAGGTATGAGTGCATTTATTAGATTCTAACTACTCCTTATTATGCGTAAGTGTTAAGTGTATTATTTCAGTACCAATGTAATATGTTCATGTTATTAATATGTTTGATTTTTTGTGAATGATAACACTACACACACCAACACCAGTCTACATATATGTAGACAGATAAGTAGCTTTATGTATTAATTATGACTGAATACACAGAGTATAAAATAATACATTTATTTAAGAATAATTATACATTTAACAACATGTTCTATCATATAGTATAATAAGTAGACAACAAAAATTATCGTATTGTAAGTCGATTAGAGTCGATCACAGGACGGCAGGCCGATAGCATCTCGGATTAGTTCTTCAGTTTTCAAAGGACCTCCTCGATTGATCTACAAATAAGAATTTTAAAGTTATTTAAAGTTTACACTCACTAGCACAAAGTTAAATGCAAGTCTCTACAAGTTTCATGCAAGATTTCTATTTAGCTTTTTCATTTCCTGTCAGCAATATTTTACATGCACGTTTGAAATTGATTCTACAATATTTAATCTACCTAATGATACAGTATATCTTAAATAATCTATATTGTAAGTATTTTAATCGAATTGTTTAAAATATGTATACTTATTCTAACCTCGTTTGCCAACACGGTTAAGGTAATCCCTGTTATTCTGTGCGACCTTCTCCATGTAGTGATGCTGAAGGATGTCCACAGCGGGGTTGACAGAGAAAGAGCGACGCGAACGCGGTGGCACTCCGCTACTTGTCACCTTCGCACATAACTATATTTACATTCACCATTCACATTTGAGTAGTTTTAATAAATCATTAAAGCTATAACTAGTCTACCTAAACTGAAGAAAAGTAACAAAAGATTCATCCAATTTACTTTTCTGTACTTAATATTTAGTTATTCAGAATAAACTTATGAAATACTTGCTAATGTTAATGAAACGGAAATCCCAGCGTCAGCTCTGGCACCTTAATCATTATCGATCGCCAGTAAACCCGACGACGGTTCTAATTGGCACCGTAATTTGTTTAGTTAATTACAAAGAGAAATTTTTCACCTTATTAAAACAAAAACATCAATTGAATTCTTAAATAACAGACCTGTAGAGCTTGTAGAGGGCTCTCTTCAACTTGTTTAAAAGGGTAAGTACGGCCTCACAAGTGACAATAAATATTTGAATTAATTATATAATTTTAACTTAGATTCCGTTCAGTGTTTATTTAGGAAATAACAATAACGGTATGCAATATCAAGTCTTATTGATTTTCATTTATTAGTGACGTACAGCAACAAAAGTAATTGTGTATTGTATTGGTCATATTTGCATGAAACATAATTTTGTATTCTTATGAATTTTTTATACTATTTTCAATGCTTGGAATAGATAATGTTTTTGTTTAAAATAATTAAAGTATATTCGTCATTACCTGTGAATCGCGGGGCATTTCAGCGAGTAAGTATAGCCAGGGTAGACCGGCGGCGTAGCGTCCTTCCAAAGGCGAAACTGCATATCCGAGGCTTTCCTGCGGAACAACGGTTAACCATTAATGTTAAAACAAACATTTATAATATCACTGTAATAGAGAATATATTTTTTGTAGCATATGATAGGCAAATGAGCAAACGAATTATCATGGGACCTTTATGGAAAGAAATGAGTACTAACCGAGGGCGGGTATTGGTCACAGACCTTTGAAAATAGCTCTACAATCTAAAAATGAAGTCTTCTATGTAGAAAATGAATACTAATACACGATGTTAACATGCACTGCCAAAGACCAATAACGCTGACCTACAACGCGTTTTCCATAAAGGAATTTCAGTTTTACATCGTTACATAGTACCCTAGAGCGATATCCGCTACGATCGTAGCAAAGATACACGTAGCAAATATTTGCGTATGACGTACCTACTATTATATGTAATAAGACCATACTAGAAGAATGCAGTATATAAGCCAGAGCAGTCGGTTTTTTAAATTATTTGCATTGAAGCTTGTTGCTATTTTTCGTGGTAATACTTAAAAAACCGATGATATTTTAAATTTTCATATAGACTGAGAACACAACGTATACTATTTTAGCGTTTAGTATTATATGGTTGTATCTTATAAGAATAGTCTGAAGGTACTTTAAAATGTAAAGGAACAATATCGTCTGAAATAGATGACACGTATAGTGTATATTCAGGGATGAATCTCGCGGGAGTAGACGATTTTCCACTTTGCGAGTAAAACATATATGACAAATATATTTTTGCTCCAACCGATTTCCTTTACCGTAAAATAGCGACGTATGTCTGGTTTATTATTATGGCGATAGTAAATATTTACATTTATTTGTTCGAGCAAATACGGTGAAATTGCTGAAAGGATTTGAATTTCTTTTGTTTTGTAGATATCAAAATTATCTAGAAATCTTGCTTGCGCAGCATCAAAGCGCCAGCAAAACTTTTTCAATTACATCTCAATGAAATTCCTCGTTTTGTTGTTTCTTAAAATATTTTACAACAGTATTTATTATAAATATTGTTAGCGATCGTATCTTGAAACAAGCGCTAACAATTTAAATTTCAATTATAATAAGAAATAGACTAACGTCATCGGGTCCGGCGGAATCGATCTGCACGAGGTCCATGGGTGTGCCAGACTCAGCGGCAGGCGCGGCCACCACCGTGTTTCCGACGACCATCATCGCGCACCATACAGCCCACCACATCTGCAAACAATCAAAACAATATCTAACTTAAAGCATATCCTTTGGACCTTTAAGTGATTTCTTTATCCTGGTACGGTAAAATGGCTTTACTGCACTAAGAACCTTAATATCTATGACCGCATAAACTCGTAACCCAAAAATAAACACGACGACCTCGTACAATGTGAAGTTGGTTTAGAGAACACAACTCAATGCCAATTTCAAGAAGTCAACGTAACGTGGTCGCGTTAATGTAACGCGGGAATGTTACGAGTTCAAATCCACATAGTCGTAGAGAATTAGGCCCATGATAGTAATTACAGTGCAGTCCAAATATAATGAGCTTCGCGAGACGAATTATATCGGCCTGAAGCAACTGGATAAATACCGGCAGTATGCAACTCGCCAGAACGAGATATAATTGCGGATTTTTCCCCTTGAAGTCGCTACTCAGTCAAGAACAATTATGTAGCAAGTAAACGTAAACCTAAATCGTATAAAGCGGGTATACAGCTTAAATTTGACGAAGGAGAATGTGCCCTATCGATCGAAATCACAATACTGGTGTACAAAATACCTAACTGAATGAAACTGAAATTACTGAAACAGCCTTAACAGAATTAGCCTCGATTATTAATTCTATTAAATTATTACATGAAGGCCATAAAACTAGAGACGAGGGAGTACATAACTATAATAATTATTATTACTGTAAAGTTCTTAGTGCATGAGGTTGTGGTCCGTGGTCAACACAAAAGGAAACGCCGCACTGGTTCCAATCTCGTTTTTGTGTACGTAATTCTCTACTCGTACTTGGATAAAGCCGTGTTGTAATAAGAAGCTAGACGAATTCCTAAATTGGGTCGTCGCGAGTCGTATAGTCTACTTAGCACATTTTTCTTTATGTGGTTTTAATAAGTCTGTAGTTTTTTATTATTAGCTCAATCTTTATCATTCATTCACCCACGATACATCGAATGATGTACATATAGAAGTACACTATGCATATAACAATGATAATAGTAGCTATGTAGTATATCAACTGCTGGGCACAGGTCTTCTCCATTAATAAGAGGGGTTATTAGGTTTGCATCATACACGATGCATCATATTCGTAATAAAATTTTATGTTACTGCAGGAACGTAAATTTGTTTTGACACGGAGATGAAAATAGTTTTTAGAAAACTCGGAAAAATGCTTTCTTAAACACGATTTAACAGAAAAATATTTTTAAGATAACTGTAGAAATTCCGTGGTTTCGCAAAATTACGACGATTGTTCTTTAAGATTGCGTTATACTTTGCAATATTTAGAATTTCTGCCATACTTTTCACGTCTCTGCCAAAGTGCAGACTTTCCGATCCTGCGATGACTATTCTAATACATTTTCAAATCGCACAATATATGCGTTTTCATCATTATTTTTATGATTATTATATTAAAAGCGGCATTACAAAATACATAAAACCAGATAACGTCTCATAATCATAATCTCTGCAAGATTTTGAATATTAAAATTGGAAAGCAACCTGTGTGATAGAATGCGGCCCATAGATAAATGACTCTACACTTTTCGCTTTGATTGCGAAAGCCCCTGCGGTGGGTAGTCTGTAGTGTGCATTTTTGGTAAATGATCTTATGCATATTCAAGAGCTGACTTTTATTCCTTTCTGACTAAAACCGCACGTAATATCTCCGACGCTCACAAGATATATTGTATAGGATTTGTTATTCTATTTTCTATTCTGTGTTCTTTTAATGTCACCCTAAAAACCAAGTATTCCTACGCTTATTGGGTTGGACTCTAGAGATTATTAGCTCCTTTGAAGTAACTTATATGACTCAAAAATTCATTATTATGTAATTGAGTAACGGCTCAATGTAGATAAAAGAATGGGAACATAACTGAAAAACGGCAATCAGAATGCTCTAATTTTAAGTATGATACACGAATTAATCTATTGTAAAATATTAAAAATGATTGTTCTTGTCGGAATATTTAACGCATTATAAACAACTTGCAATATCAAAGCGGCATTCCGTTAATATTTGTGTCACTAAAATAACTTTACCTACTAATAGACCAAATTCTCCTGGGATTCCATTATAAGCAAGGCAGACTACATTTCAGCTTTTACCAGTTGTTGAGTAAAATGATTTACTTTGTAGTTACATAAGTCGAACGTCGGCCATAAATACTCCGCGTGTGCATATAATATTTAACATGAGACTTTAGACATTACAAGTCAAACATAATAAGTAAAGTAGTGTGCAATAGTGGCAGGCGAAGGTGAGAGCCGATCAGTCTACTCAACTATAGCCTGCTTTTTATTAATACCAATAGAATTGCTACGCATCTAATGATATAATATTTTTTCACAGACTGATAGGCAATCAGATTTTCTAACAGCTGTCGTGCAGCGTATGAAACTTTCCAAAAAGGTTGTTGCAGATAGTAGTATCAATAAAAGGGCGGATAAATATGAATTTACCGATAGAAATTAAAATAATTTAAATGTCCTAGTATCTGAATAATTCGGATTTATTATTTAGAGGCGTTTTATGACCCCTGATCTAGCTGCTGCATGTCGACGATTTATCCATGCACTAAGTATATTTATTGCATAAACAGTTAAATAGCAATTATTGAAATGATAGTCAGGTTTTAAGATCACTATGCTAAAATATTGATAAAAAAATTTACTTCAATCTTCATTTTTCGATTTTGCCATCGAGCTTTAAATCATTCTTGCTATGTGTGGAGTTATTACTGATACCAACTTTATGGAACAGAGCACTCTGTTTTATTTACAACATGAATGGCCAGCACAACCGAGTTCTTACCATTGTCTCGCAAGCAACCAACTTGAAGTAATAGCTTGCTGTTACGTTTCGTACGCTGAATGAGATTTCCGGAGGCCCAAATCCCCCTTCCCAATCACACTCATTTATCCCTTCCCCTTAAGGTTGCCAACGTGCCTATGATTTTTCTAGTATTGTAGGCGTACTTGGGCGATGGAGACCACTTACCATCAGATGACCCACTTGCTTGTTTGCCGGTCTATGCTATAAAAAATATATATACACATATATATAAAAGCGCCATCTCTTTACTGTTTTCACCTTTAACGTTGAGGCCTGATAAGGGTTTAAAGCTGATACGATTGATATTATTTTTCACTGAGGTGAATTGCATTTTGAAATAGCTGATATAAAATATATTTCGTGTCAACGCATCAAGAGACTATTCTTTTAACAAATTGTAAGACAATTCAATCCGTATTCAATCTCGGCGTAGTAATTGTTACTTAGTATTCCTTTTGGAGTCTATAGTTCCAAATAAGTGTTATTTGTTATTGGGCCTGTTATCGTAACTTGCACGGTGGTTTCACTTAACAAGAGTGGCCTATTTAGACAGGATCCGTCTCGGTAACTCAACAAACTTCCATTGTTTATGGTTTGACCAGCTGCCCCGTGTGATAAACTGTCGTATACAAACAGATACTAAGTGTGGACACGCACCTAATTACTACGCTCATTTAACATAAACACGCGCGTCCGAGACCAGAGTGGCCGATATACATTATGTTGTTTTTCCTACAATACTTAAAATAATAGAATTGCTTTTTAAGTAGAGCCTACTACTTATGTGCAATATTTAAAAGTATTTGTATTTTATTAAAAATTAATATAACTTCATATAGAAACGTACAATACAAAAACATTAATTTATAATTTTGTTGCCAGGTTACATTTTGCGTATGGTGACGCCTGTTACATTGGGGTGTCTTAAATAATCCACTTTTTTATATATTTTCTTACTTTACCGTAACTTAAAGCGTTCAAAAGTCACTAACGTGAGGTTAAGGAAACAGTTTTAAGCGTTACTGATATCTTGATGCAATGTTTTTTTTTTTTTTTTTTATGGCATAGGCCGGCAAACGAGCAAGTGGGTCACCTGATGGTAAGTGATCTCCACCGCCCATGTACGCCCACCACCAGAAGAATCATGGCCGCGTTGCCGACCATAAAGGAAAGGGATAATTAGGGATAGGGCAGGGGAGGGGATTTGGGCTTCCGGATATCTCACTCACCGTACGAAACGCAGCAGCAAGCCGCTACTTTACGTCGGTTTTCTGTGAGACAGTGGTAATGACCCGGGCGAGCCAGCCCATTCATGCTGTAGACAAAACTGTCTACAGCGTGGCTCTACCACTCATAAATTAAATTATGAGTGGTATATTATTTTATATTAATATTTTAAATATTAATATAAAATAATAGCGTCATATAATATAATACTCACTGGTATTTTTTGTGTAAATTAGATATGAAATAATGAACACAAACTGTTAATAGGTCTGTACGTATTGCATGCACAAAAGTCAAAGGCGGTTGGTTCATGTTATCTTTGTAAGCTTAATATATTAGCTTTTATGCTGTCGTGAAGCTCTCACCATATTCATTCATGTGCTGTTTATATTAAAATAACTAAAGTTTAATCGAAGCATATAATAAAAAAATATATTATATTTGGTTTTGATACTGTCAGTTGAAATTATGTTTTGAAGGGAGCATAATTTTAATTTATTATTTATTTATTTACTGTTGATTATGATTGAGGGGAATTGTATTGGGATTTATAATACTAACGTCAACGGGATTTATAACGTCATAGCTTAGTTTCTAACAAATGATGTCCATAAACAGCAAACATATTTCATTACACGAAAATACCCGTAATATCGTAGCAGTGGCCAATGAAAAATCTGAATTGTTGTACTCAATCAAAATCCCTGAATGGCGCGTGGAGGGCCGTAATAAATTTCTTTAGATAAGCCACTTTGGACGAATGCCTGATGCCCCCGGGCTGTTATTACATGACATAAGTTTTGTCCACTTTTGATAACAAATCCGAAATAATACTCAAAATGGTCCTTAATTTATAATGTAAATTTCTCCACTATAAAGATATAAAAATACACGGTGATCATTTGGTATGGTTATTAATTCCAATTTACAATTTATTACGATCAGAGTTGGAAATAATACAAATATTTAAATTATAAATTAAATTTACACGCTCACATTAAGTAGTATTTTGATTTGTACTAGTATAAATGCAAGAAAACTGTTAGATGAGGTACTTAAGTGAAGGTAATCCACTTATTAAAATATCGAAAAGCAATCAGTTTACTGAAACGTACTAGGAAATGCTGGATGCAACAAGTGTCACGTTCAATGCTTTGGGAACGGACAAATATTGACGTCAGAGTCACCGCTTGCTACAAACCGGAAGCATGCCGCGCATGACGTTTCCGTTCTTTTATACGTTGCCAATACTGCTGCTAACTGTCGGCATGGGTTTGAGTGTCATTATTGAACATGTGTGCCTGTACCAATAGATGTACCAAGATAATGTTTCTTAAATTCTATGTGTTTTCGGAACGGAGGATGTTTCTCCTTATTGCCTAAGTTTTGCAAAAAATTGACGACTACGTTATATCAAATGCTTTGAAGTATTATATAAGTATTGTAACTAACTATTGAAGAAGTAAGTATTGAAGTATTAATAGAGTGGTAGAGCCACGCTGTAGATAATTTTGTCTACAGCATGAATGGGCTGGCTCGACCGGGTCGTTACCACTGTCTCACAGAAAACCGACGTAAAGTAGCGGATTGCTGCTGCGTTTCGTACGGTGAGTGAGATATCCGGAAGCCCAAATCCCCTCCCCTTCCTAGTCCCTAATTATCCCTTTCCTTTAAGGTCAGCAACGCGCCCATGATTCTTCTGGTGGTGGGCGTATATGGGCGGCGGAGATCACTTACCATCAGGTGACCCACTTGCTCGTTTGCCGGCCTATGCTATAAAAAATAAAAATAAAAAATTATATCGTAAAATAATTCTAATTTATGTAAATTATAGAAACACTTCATCAAAAGTTGTAAACACTTATTGTAATACGTATAACAAAGTGAAAGAATAAGAATAATGGTGCTAATACTTACAAGTGTATTGTTACAGGTTCTATTCAAACATTAACAAAGACGAACAAAAGAAAGCAAGTGCCGAAACAAAAGGAATATGATCACGATTATAATTATAGTTAGCTAATGTTCTTTTATGGACAATGTATTTTTGCTATTTATAGGGTTTCAGTCTATTCAAATTGTAAGAGTTGGTGTCCATCACATATGTTTGAATATAGCACTGTTGTGTTTCAGTTTGAAGAACATTGCAGCTAGTGAAATTACTAGGCATTATAAAACTTAACACCTTACGTCTCGGGATCACGAGCGCAGTTCAGTGCCATGCAGTGCTTTGTAATTCAAAGTTCTGTGTCGCGTTGCTTCTGCTTTACCATCAGGGGCCTTGTTTGTGTGGTCATTCAATCAAAAAAAAATACTTTATTGAATGATACAGTAATATTAAAAACCTAGTACTAATACTAGTAATATGGTCTAAGCTAACTTTTTCTACGATGAGAAATCATTTATGGGTACCGCCTCACCATGTGGCTGGCCGGGGCGATTATGTTTGACTGCCATGGACAATAAGACCCAACAGTGTTCCTTCGGTTGAATTTGTTTAGTTGGGGCTCCGGGCAAATAACTGAACATATTTTTATCAAACGTAGCTAAGCACCAGATTTCAAACAAAAAAAAAAACGCGTTGAAATCAGATTAGTCCATTCTTTAAAAGGCTACGATATTATAGACAAACACACAGATTCATCAACAAACAGGTCAATCTTACAGTACTCTCCTTTTTGTTGGCGGTTAAAATTAACATGTATCGCGAATCACAAGTCAATATTCTACTTACCATTTTTTAAGAAGAAAGATAGATGTTCCGGAAAATCTGAAACAATTATACAAGAAAATTATTAATGGTGTAAAACTTATCTTGAATGACAATTCAAAACAATAAATAAAACATTGCTGCTGACAGAATTTAGAACAATCAAAAATGTAAGCCTTTTAGTCCATTGAAAAGTTACATTTGGGGTTGCGTTTCTTAGAGGAGTCAATTTTATTTTTTTGATGTGTAGGGGGGGTAAGTGTAAAGCTAAAATCAAGTTTGTGGGGTCGCCACCCTTGTCCCACGGCCGCCATCTTGAAAATAGGGGTTGAAACGGTTTTTACGATATATCTCTTAAACTATTTATCTGATAAAAAAAATTTGTTAACGTTTTTTGTTGCTAATTAAATTCTCTATAACTTTGGTCCAGTAACTTTTTGTCGTAAAACTATAAATAAAAAAGTTATAAGTGAAAATGTAATAAAGAAAAAAATAAAGATGATAATTCTCTTGACAGCCTAAGATACAAACAATTCGCCAAGGCAGTGACAAAAAGTACATTTAATTTATCTTCACTTCCTCCAACACAAGACACAGCTCGCTTTCATACTTTCCGAGTCTACCATCAGGTCCAGTCGTGGCTTGGTAATAATAATGATCCTGAAGACTGGGGCTGGAAAAAATGTGGAAAATTATTGATGCCAGTGCAGAGCTCTAAACCTCCAGCACCCCCTGAGCTTCTTAAATTGATCTTTTGTAAATGCAAAGGAAACTGTGGAGCGATGTGTGGATGTCGAAAAGCAGGGCTAAAATGTTCCGCAGTGTGCTTCCATTGTTCTGGAGAACTGTGTTCTGTGTCTTGTGTTGGAGGAAGTACTTTTTGTCACTGCCTTGGCGAATTGTTTGTATCTTAGGCTGTCAAGAGAATTATCATCTTTATTTTTTTCTTTATTACATTTTCACTTATAACTTTTTTATTTATAGTTTTACGACAAAAAGTTACTGGACCAAAGTTATAGAGAATTTAATTAGCAACAAAAAACGTTAACAATTTTTTTTTATCAGATAAATAGTTTAAGAGATATATCGTAAAAACCGTTTCAACCCCTATTTTCAAGATGGCGGCCGTGGGACAAGGGTGGCGACCCCACAAACTTGATTTTAGCTTTACACTTACCCCCCCTACACATCAAAAAAATAAAATTGACTCCTCTAAGAAACGCAAGGTGAGGCCTAAAAAATGTAACATTTCAATGGACTATTTATCGTTCTTCGTGTAAGCTTTCAAAGTGGCACCTTAAAATATTGTCGCCCAACTGATATAAATGCGAAAATGAGTTTATTTGTTTGTTTGTTACGCTTTCACGCATAAAACGCTGAACCAATTTTAATGAATTTTGGTACGGAGATAGATGGAACCTTGGATATGGTTATAGGCTACTTTATATTAAGGAATTCACGGTGGTGGAGTCGCGAGCAAAAGCTGAATGTCCGATAGATTTGTAACAATTTGTAACATGTTATGAATATTGCTAAAGCATAACAAATAGTAATTTTGGAATATTCTGAAATATATTGTTGACAAAACTCTTTTTAATACGACCTAAACATAATTATTATTAAAGATATGTTTAGGTTTGTGGTTATCATCTATAGATTTGGTCCAAATATTGACAAAGTAAAATGCACACAGCATTAAAACTAAAAATATTTTCGTAATTAACAACAAGTTCGCAAATAAATGACAGTGCAATCATTTAGAGATAAATGTGAATGAGCCATAAAAGCGATCAGTGATCGCGAATCGTAGTCGATTTTTAGCATTTATGCTCCATATACGAGTCAGTTTCGTACGAAGCATCATAATGTAATTTTCGCTATCATGTCACTCGCTCAGTGTAAAGGGAAATTATCGACATGACCCAATTTAAACGCTCAGGAATTATATCGTATTCAGAACATTTTAGTTTCCCGCGTTTTAGTGTGAGCAATTGACTAAGTTTCGTGTGTGAATTTCTGTTCAACCTTAACGAGACTTAATAATACGACATATCCATCATCTATGAAATTTTGGCTTTCAACTCTTGATATCTATTTCCTCCCAGTAAAGCAGACCACAAAAATTGTTTAATTTTGATAACATTTTAGAATAAAATAACAGTTTTTAGTTAATTTATTTTCTTTTTATAGAAACAATGTTCCTCTCATAGATGCCTTTTACAATGTTATTGTAAAATTACAAAGCATTAAACGAACGAGGGTAAGTCAGCAAATTTTACATAAGGGGCAAACTAAAGCGTTCGGTTTTAAAGCTGAATGCAGCCAAGCGATAATCTAATGAGGTTCAAATTGCTGCCAGTCGACATACTCAAAGAGCTGCAAAATATGTTATTACCATGGCCTTTACAGCATAACAAACCCTCTTAAATGCTTACACAGTTAAATTTGTTTCTTAAGACGAATAACATTGTACCGCAAAGGATCCATTTATATGGTTCATTGCGATTGAAATATTCGAAACATGCGTGTAAAATGTAAATCACAAAGGAAACAATGGTAGATGTTTTTGTGCCTCAGGGATGTATTTTAATTAATTAAAGTACGAATATTGACGGCCTAATGAAATTTCAATCAAACATCAATACTATTGAGGTGTCAGTCAAGAGAGTGCAATCAATATATGAAGTGCGGAGTCTGGCCACGCGAAACTGATTAAGTATCGCGAACAATGCTTTTGTCTGGTGGTAGGCATCCTAGGAGCTGATCGATCCTGTCTTAAACACTAGATACTCCAAATAAATGACCATCATACGTCACATTTGATTTTGTTCTACTATGTCTATTGTTTGCCTACATCGGTATGTGTAGATAATAAATTTGTAAATAAAATGAAGCCTGTAGATATATTGACTTAGAAGCTTTAAAATTTCCTATGTTTCTGCCACGGTATCATATGTGTTTGTCTCCTTTCCAATAGTAGCAATGTATATAGACCATTAAGAATTCATAACACTTGACCATTTCCGGTTGGTACTAACATAGCCATAAAATAGACTCGTGCATAAATGCAATGCATATCACGGAATCTAGGGATTATTTTGGATTCCGAAAGATGTTTTTGAACCCCATACAATTTGTTTAAAATAGCAATGAAAATAAATAGGATACAAAGCTTATTACGTAAAATACTTTTCATTAGCTTGAGTGTATCGAAAAAAGTAAATAGCTACTATCAAGTTTCTCACCACAAAAGTCCGGCCGCTAAAAGTTAAATTGTATTATGTAAACGCGTGGTCTTGCGGCCTAATCCAACTCGCCGACAAAGCCTAATAATATAGTTTAAAAACAATCATTTGTCTGATAAATATGCCCCAGTTTCCTGTAGTGTAACCAGGAAAGTTACACGAACTGAGAGGTAAAAAAAAGAATAAAGAAGCGCTCTTCTTTTGTAGTGTAGTATTAAAGGAAAACGCGTAAAGAAAATTAGGAAATAGAATTAAAGATGTACAAAGCCATCGTCGGAGGATTGTCACCGACACACCGCTTTGTAGAAATCGTAGAAATATTTTCATGATAATATTATTGTACTGCTTTATTATAAAAATGTATATAATACCTATACAATATATGTAAGATGCGCTAAAATTAAACCTCGAAAACGTCGTCTTTAGATTATACTACCGAATAATTGTCATATTGTGAATATGGTAATATTTAAGATCAAATTATAGAATAACAAAGGTAACGGTAACAAAGGTACTTTGGCTTATTAGATGCCATTATGTTTGAACAATAACTGGCATTATTAAATCAGTATTCTCTAGACTAATAATATTACACAGTGATTATTAACATAATAATTATAGGACGAGGCTTACGTGATCTGTGTATGAGATTATTTATTGGTCTGAAGAAATGGTACACGATGCATTAAACGCATATTGAGGATTGCATCAACCGTAAATTATGATTTAAGTTATTGTAACAAGCAACGGTATACGTTTACAGATTTTGACGTTTTGATACTACTTACTGAAAACAAATTTTAAATCCTTTCAAATAATATGAACCATTTCGGTTTACAAAAACTTGAATGGTAGGTAGCTCAACGTATTCATTTTAGACAGATAGATAACTCTTTATTGTACACCAATAATTAAAATTCCACATTAAGAAACTTACAATAAGATTAAGTCACAAAAGGCGCTCATATCGTGAAAGCGATCTCTACCAGACAACCCAGATAGATTTTCCTGGAATATCTTCAAATAGCCTCTGACAATACAACAACAAATTTCCAGCAAACCTACAACGAAATAACGATATCTAAGCTATGTACAAGCATATAACATGTTTTCATCGAAAACAACACGAAAAATCATTCGGAGCCAGTAAATTTTAATTACTGACACCGCAACGTATTGCGCGCAGTACAGAGTAACAGTTTGAAATAGGTACTTCACAACAAAAAGGTCGTAATCAATAATATTTATAATATGATAAGTTCCATTATGTATAATATATATTTAAATGTTAAATAATGATGAAAATAGTACTTTTTATAACGCCTCATTGATCTAGTAGCAGCATAGTAAAGCTGAGAATCGTGAGGACCCGGATTTAATAAGTTCGGCCAATCACAATTTGTGTTTGAGTTTTCAATTCGAAAAATCACACATTATATTAGTTTTTATAGTACATGAGAATGTGAACATTCCAGTAGTTTTTCGAACATCATGTATCATAAATGATGAGTTGTGATTCCTCCATGTAGAAATACACAGAAGGTAGTAAACACAAACAAAAACATTTTATCTACATGGTTTTGCTGGAACGAGCTGTTCATACGCCTACGAGCAAGCGGACCACTTGGCATAGACGTTGCTCGCTTTCACATTACTTTTTTTGTCATATCACTTCGCATACAACCCCTGTACGTTTCTATCTTTTGTTGTTCATCATATTCATAAGCATACCGGTGTTGTATCAAGTGCAATAAAAACACGCCTAAAGGGAATTCGAACGTTGTAATATGAAAGCTTTTATGTGGTTAATTAGATCTAATTCTCAAAAAAACAATTTATCAGCTGTTCCTCGAATAGAAAAAGCAAAGTAAATATTATTTTATTAATTAGGTTTTTATTACTACGTAATGATTTCATTTTTTTTTTTTTTTTTTAATAGCATAGGTCGGCAAACGAGCAAGTGGGTCACCTGATGGTAAGCGATCTCCACCGCCCATGTACGCCCACCACCAGAAGAATAATGGGCGCGTTGCCGACCTTAAAGGAAAGGGATAATTAGGGATTGGGAAGGGGAGGGGATTTGGGCTTCCGGATATCTCACTCACCGTACGAAACGCAGCAGCAAGCCGCTACTTTACGTCGGTTTTCTGTGAGACAGTGGTAACGATCCGGTCGAGCCAGCCCATTCATGCTGTAGACAAAACAGCCTACAGCATGGCTCTACCACTCAAAAATAAATTTAATTGAAGAGCCTTGTCACTGTGCTCTCATGGGTCACATTTTGTAACCATTTGTATAGATGCCTTGTTGAGTTATTTAGCGCTATCAAATAAACATTTAGCCGTAAAGCATACCATAAAAATTCGTACTACATCACTTTATTTTTTAATCTGCCCCTACTTTGTTATAATAATTATAATTACGTGCACGCTCATGTTCTTTTGTAGTAATTGCGTTTCGCTACACTTGTTTTTTAAATTATTAACGACCTAATGTCTTAATTTCAAAAAGCTCCATGTCGTCTCGTCTGTCCTTGATCCTTTGGCTTAACACGGCTACTCTCTTTTGTGGTGAATCCGCTTATTATTTACGTTAGCACCTAATCTGCCACAACAAAACAAAATAAAATACTATGAATAAAAATTCCAATCTCGTCATAATTACTTCATCACGTCATATCTAGCTTTAAAAATAATGTTGTCTTGCATCTCTGAAATATTTGTGTCCAGTTTCACATTTGAGTCACATTTTAATGTTTGCATTTTCGTATAAAAGTTAAATGTACGTTTTGATAAATGGCCGCTACAGTCAGTACAGTGAAGCAATAATTAAGAGATGCGGCTTAATTAAAATAGTTTTGCGCCTGCATAAAGAAAAAAAAATATTGTTTGGTTCTAAAGATTAATAACGTCCCACAATAACTGGACATATAAACAATATTCTTAATATAATTTTACTTTAATTTGTGATCAAGAATCGACAAGATAAGCATATAACTTAAACTAACTATTCATTTAGGTATTAATAAAATTATGAGTACGTTATGAGTACAAAGACGGCTTGATGTTTCAATTCTATTCGTATTCCACACATTAGTTTCACAAGTAGCATTGTCAAGCATATTCCGTGCCTTACTCGGGAAAATAACGGACATAACATCACAAGTTCCAAAGGGCGCGTAACACTCCCATACATTAAGAAATTACGCCAGTATAATGTACTGACGTCCTTCACAAATTAATTACGTAAGTAAACAGAGAGCAAAGCGTATGACAAAACTTTTAAGGTTGTTGATCTGTAGATGTGTGCAGAAGTTATTTAATTTAATTTATTACATTTTGTTGACCGTTTATAATCATTTTTATAAAAAGAATGCATGCGCACGAGATCACGCATATTCATCAACGTAAAGCTATCTAACATAATATTTTTAGTTAAACATGATTACCTGTGATCACAGATAGTTGAAATTGAATATTCGACTCACGTGCTCACCGCTAA
The DNA here is from genome assembly GCA_949126905.1 of Amorpha juglandis. Lineage (NCBI taxonomy): Eukaryota > Metazoa > Arthropoda > Insecta > Lepidoptera > Sphingidae > Amorpha > Amorpha juglandis. The sequence goes on from OX421368.1 coordinate 8,801,011, forward strand.
AGTTGAAATAAATAATAGGTAATATAAAAACTTATTACCGAATCTAAGAGTTTGATGGACACATATGTATGATGTTTTGTTTTATTAAATATTAAGGAAGCCAAATGTTTGACTTTCTCCAGTATTTGACCTGACGATACGTAATGATCATCAACTACATTATAATTCCGATAACTTTATACAGCTCTATATAACTTGCATAGAGTATGTTAAAATAGAGCCCAAGGTATTGTGTCTAAAACTACATACAAGAAGTAATATGAATAAAACATTTATGTTAAAACTTGATTGCCATGTACGTCAATAATATTTACGATTTGAGCTGTGTGTGCTCAAAGAAAAATGCTACGCAGTGGAGGTATCACGAGGCGGCTGAGTTTCTATTTTTTAATTTATTTTTTATTAGGTACATTGAAAATCTGATAAGATTAATTTTATTATAAAGTCACATTACTTCTTTTAGTATGTGATTTAGTATAGGACACATGTGAATAATAGGAATAGTTTTAATGACGAATTCATAATACGGAATGATGTATTTTCTTTTAGATTTTTCTACATTATTTGATAACACAAGTCATAGAAATTTTATCAAGACTGAAGTGTGAATGTCCCATAATGAAACCATATTAAACACATTTTTATACGGTAAACACTTCAATGATTGCAACCCAACGTCGTTTTCTAGCCTAAAACATTGGTCGGTATAATTTTACTTAGTATGTCCTACGTATAAAGTAACGGAAAAAGAAAAGTGCCGTAATAGAATTTGCTCTCAATATTATCCTTGACTGGAAAAATGATACCCGATTTTCTGCCGATATTACTACGAGACAAATGTGGATAATGTCATTTCGACAATAGAGTAACAATTGATATAAACGTTTGACTTTAATTTTGGTTTGGAATCAATAAGAATAAAGAACGGACACAGGACGCTCATGTATACAAGTTGAATAACATATTGTGAATCTAGAGGCTGCGAGTACAATTCCTGCACCGCAACAAACGTTTGTGGTTGTATAAATGTTGCAGAGGTCTAAATTCCATTCCCCTTATTAATTCCTAATCCCAAAAATATCGATGTAGGCAACGCGCAGCCCACAGGTATTATGTGCGTATACAGGCAATGGTATCTCTATACCTATAGATGACGCACTAGCTCCGTTTCCGGCCTATGCTATAGAAAAATATTGTTTCCGGCTTGGGTATTGTAAGACTCATAATTTCTCGTAATTCCTGATACCCGGGAACTCATTAAAATCATACGTTACTAAGGAATCATATATTTATATAAAAACAAAAATCATAAAACCTGACTACGAAACAAAACCAACTGAAAAACAAGTAACAAGAAAATACTCCTATCTGAAATCTAATCTACACATAAGTACGGTAAAGCTCATGGTAAAGAGGTTGTCACTGTAATATTAATATCCTTAGGTATTTTGTAGTGAGCACAAGGTGCACATGAGTACTTAGGTGTTTTGACTTATTTTTAGTAGGTCATGCACATAATGTTTAATATGAATCAGTCTGGAAGCCTATTTCTAAAATTAGTTTCTTTTTTATTTGCCAGATTTTTTTATTTTTGAATTTGATTGAATGACGAGACGAGCAAAGCCTTCACCTAATGGTAAGCGCCACGCCTGCCCATAAACAGAAGCGACACCATACAGGACTTTGACTTACAAAGCACTGTATCGCACTGAACTGCGCTTGTCACCTCGAGACGTAAGATGTTAAATCTCATAATGCCCAGTAATTTCATTGAATGACGAGACAAGCAGGTCGCTCGACTAATTTTAATCACCACTCTACCCATAAACAGAAGCAATACAACAAAGAACTTTAATTACAAATCGTCACCCTGAGACATAAGATGTTAAGTCTCATAACTTCTTTTTTCAAAAAAAATCAAAATCTTTATTAATCATGTAGGCTAAGAAAGCGCTTATGACAGGTCAAGTACAGAAAATTTGTCATTAAAAAGACTAACTTAGAATTAAAATTAAGGGAACTTTGGACTAACCGCCGCGCTAAAGGCTGGCAGGAAAAGGCACACCAACAAGCATGGGAAAAGGGAGGGCATCCTTAAGTGAAGGGATTCACGGACTAGGATATGGAAATCGGGATAGGGCTAGACGGAGTAGGGTAAGTTTACAAAAAAAAAATCTGTAAGGGTTTAAAAGGTAAGGAGATGTGTCGTGGACCTTACTGGCAGGAATATCCCTAGCCTAGCTAACCTTTAAACCAAAACACATCAGTGCTTACTCACTGCTGCTCGGCGGCAGAAATAGACAAAACGATGGCACCAACCCAGACGGCATCTCGCATAGAAGTGACCTACTAAGAGTAAGAGCATTTTAATATCATCATTATACGACTGTACAGTGTCCTTCTTGTTGCTATAGTCGTATATTTATGTACTTATAGTTTCTGTAATGTCATACAAACACCGATATTCGTGTTTTCGTAAACCTAATTTACCATCTAGCAGAATATTTGGAACGTATATAATCTGAAGTATTTTCCTACAAGGGTACAGTTGAGGTGGGCGGATATTAAGTATAATGAGATAATTTGTATGACGTAACATGATTTTAGTCGAAGCCACATAAGCAGACCATGTTTAACTTACCAACCTAATGACATAACTAATATCGCATTGTCGTCGTTTCGTAACATTGATAAGGGTCATGCAATAATTTTAATTATCTGTCAAAAGCATTTTAACTTATATTAGCCTCTCAGTGTTCAGGTTTATAAGGTTTATTCAAGTTTAATCTAAACGCCTCTTTAATAAATTGAATATTGTATAGTTAAATATAAATGGAGAGTATGTTATAAGAACGTGTGCCAGCGAAATATACACGATACAAGTGGCTCGTCTAAGGGAAGTATGCCCCTTTGAACTTTTATTAAAATGTGTATTGTCTCAAGTACATGAGTTGAAGCTGTTGTTAAAATTTTCTTGAATATAAATCCTGGATAAATAATACATGTTAGAAATGGTAACATATCTTTACATGGCGTGAAGTTTTTATTTAGTATAGGATAATCAAAAGTATCACCTATTGACACAATAAATTCGAAATCTTCCTAAGATAAATAAATAGATATATAAATACAAATTTTATCAGACTATTCTTTCTCAATGATAATAAATTTTAACTGCGGGATAACGCATAATTTAACAAGTCGCTATTTGACACACGTTTATGTATATTGACAGCGGCGTCGTAGTTTTGTATATTACAATAATACTTGTATAATGGCAATATTTAATGCCTAAAAATGAAATTTGGCGCAAATAGGTGCAACACTTTCCCATATATTTGCTCATTGGTTCGTACCTGTTTTGTATTAGGTGTGTCAAATGCATTTATATGGGCTGCATGATTTTGTTTGGATTTATGATTGTACAACTTTACGGAGTGCATTGTTCACGTAGTCATATTTTTTTTTTTAAGTTTTAATTTAGTTGTAACCGCTACTTTGACGCGAAAAAAACACTAAGGTATTATAAATTCGTAAATTACTGAATTTATGATACCATTCGATTTTGAAAATATGTATTTCGTTCTATATTATTACCCTACAATATAATATAATACTTATTACTACTTATCTTATATATAAAAATAAGTCGGGTTTTCCTTCCTGACGATATAACTCCAGAACGCACGAACCGATTTCCACGGTTTTGCATTCGTTGGAAAGGTCTCGGGCTCCGTGAGGTTTATAGCAACGAAAATCTAGGAAAAATTTCAATAGAAAAGCGGGAAAATAGGGAAAATCATTTTTTAAATACATCTTATATATAAAAATAAGTCGGGTTTTCCTTCCTGACGATATAACTCCAGAACGCACGAACCGATTTCCACGGTTTTGCATTCGTTGGAAAGGTCTCGGGCTCCGTGAGGTTTATAGCAACGAAAATCTAGGAAAAATTTCAATAGAAAAGCGGGAAATAGGGAAAATCATTTTTTAAATACAGCGCCATCTCTGATACATAGCATGTACTACAAACCATCTACTATATAAATTGAAATGAAACTTTACAATAATATAGCTTATACGTCAGAATAAGACATAGGCTACTTTTTATCCCGGAAAAAGCAAATCACGCGGGCGGAGCCGCGAACAAAAGCTAGTATACTATAATATTTATTAAATATCTAAAAATAATACAAAGTGCTTCAAGGTTTCACCTAAAATATTTATTGTAGCTTATAATTGCTTTAAAACTTGAAGTTCGTAGCGTCTACGAACGAAGCAGCTCCGTTTGCTATCCATACACTAATATTGAGCTCGTAGTGATTCGTCTTTGCTGTTGCTTCAATAGATACGGTATATTATTTTCATACATATATATGGAGTTTAATAATATAATTCATTTAATTTAAAATTGATAGTGTTATTACTGATTGAATAAAATTTATTAATTTATCTATTTAATAGTTATGAATATAATATTCCGTAGGTGTCATGCATTAAAATTACATTTTTTTATAGTCACCAAGCTAAATGGTTAAAAAAACAGCAAGGCGTCGGCTTTTCTACTATTTATTATTTAGACGAATATTTTTATTCTGCTCTTGACTCTGTATCTCTTGTATTTTACATACACTACAAAAGTTAAGCACTAAACCAAATCATAAACTGAAAGATCTGATCTCTAAAATTATTAAAATAAAGGGTACTTTTAATCGACAGTACCTAATAAACATTTTAACAGGCCGCTAAAACAACTAAAACGAACAGGGGAATATGCTTTTGTTTCAGAAGTAATGAACAAAGTGGGGTGCTAAACGGTATTGTAATTAATACTCAATTAATCACCTCGAAGTAATTTATTCAATAACTCCTAACGAGTCCGTCCGAGACTTTAATAAAGCCGTCAAAGGTAAAGAGGTGAGAAACACGAACGAGCTTTGTTGCTCCCAACTTTGAATCGAACCTAAATTTCGCATCATAATCCTATATCATCTGCTCTCAAATGTTTCAATAGAACACAAACTATTTTTGTTCATAAACTTTTTTCAATTACAGCCATTATAATATACAAAAAATATACATACATATAAAATGAATAACCTACATTATTTTACTTATATTCAATAGCATCTAGTAGTGTACCTGCTTAAGTTTTCGGTTCATTTTGCTACAAATCAACTGAGGGCAAGAATTAATTGAGCGTTGGTGACTGGCAAGAGTCGAGATTAATGGGCTATTCTTGCGTATTCGGTATTGGAGTAATCAACCAACTGAAAAGTATTTCCTTAGGTAACCGAATTAATAGCTAGTTTTATACTTATGTTCCTATACCAACAAATGTTAGAAACACGTTCCAAGAAATGTCATATTTAACAATGAAGGTAAAGCATCAACAAATTAAAGTAATTGTCTTTAAGTTCATAAAAATGCAAGATATTACGTGATGTAAAAGGTAATCACAATAAACATTAGAGATAAAGAATACATCTCATTAAGCTGTCTCGAACAGATGATCTTTAGTCGGCCTTTTGAAGCTCTTTAACATAATGTATTAAACGTTACTTTACTATAGTAGAAACGAGTTTAACGACAAAATAGTGCCACCCTGTGTCACCACGTTTCTATACATTTGTTCATAGTCGTGTCAAAAGCAACATTTGTATGTAAATGTTATTGTAACTCCGACGAAAAGACGGGTAAAAGTGCAAATTATCGGGCAAGGCAGAGATCATAACAATATATGTTTATTAAACCCGCACGCTACTCATTTGTATAATTTTTGCATTTTACACATGTAACGGTAGCCCCAACATACACATTAGGATTCCGTATCATTAAATATCAACTTGTTGTGTTGTTTTTAGAGCGTAACTAATAACTTGCTACTAAACAAGCAGTAACAAGTTTGTTATTTTGTACGTTATTTAATAAAAAATATTTGAAATGAAATAAGTAAAAAAAAATGAAATTATATTAAAAAAGGAGATAAACTAGCGGGAAGTGGAACCGACTGCATAACAGAAGACGCCGGTTTAATACCAATCCCTAAAGAACAGCTCAGCCTTTGTCTTATAACAGTTACATGTGTATATTCAATAACGCCGAAGGAAAATATCGTGAAGGAAACTTGCATATTATGTAAGAATTCTTGATAAAAATTTCGAAGGTATATGAAATCTATTAACCCGCATGGTTAATGTAATGCCAAATCCCTCTCATTAGTAAAGAAGGCAAGTGGCCGACATAAGACTGTATAGTGCCTATAAGTTGATATTTGATGGACAAGGAGATACCGATCAGGATTTATGAACATTAAATAAATAAATAAAATAAATACACCCAACAGTCACATACCCATACATACCACATAGTCCTGACCCCACAGTAAGATACGAGTCTTGTGTCGTGGGTATCAGGTACTACGAGAGACTTTCGGTCTCACAACACCCAGACCCCGAAACAAATATTTGTGGATCACACAAATATTTGTGTCGGTCCGGGGATCGAACCCGCGGCCTCTCGCTTCCCAGCCGGCTACTCGCCCGTTGTGCCACGGAGGCTGTCAATTCACATTAAATTATGCAAATGCGTATATGAAATACATAAAACAGTAACAATTTTTACAACCTGCGTGTAGGCTCTAGACAAACCGTGTTAGTAGCTGGCAGAGGCTTTAGTTTATTAAAGTCCAATCCGTAAAAAAGTTTACTTGAACGATTTGTACGAATAGATATTTGAGAAATTTACATACGACTGATATTGTATTGGGCTTGCTCCACTGAGTCGCTGGATCAAGACTCCGTCCGCCCTCGGCCCAAGAGCTCCGCAATAAACAAAACATTTATACATAATCTCATTTATTCTTCACCATATGAATCGTTGGTTCGGCTTCGTGACTTATATCACAGCTAGTTCACCCAGTTACACAATGTGACAAATTATTGTAATATGTACATAATGCATATTATTTTTATTTAATGAAAGAGAGCTTTGTCGCTATGCGACCATATTGCCCCATCAGGAACTATATTAATGATTACCTATGATCTAATGATGCACTAACTAGCTACATTGTATAATTTTATTGCAGTATCCGACAGTGGATACTTGAGAATTCTGTTGCAGATACCGACATCAAAATTTTTCTTTAGTCTGTTTTTTTATGGAAAAAAGGGGTCAAACGGACAGGAGGCTCACCTGATGGAAAGTGATCACCGCCGCCCATGAATACCTGCAACACCGGAGGGCTTGCAAATGCGTTGCCGGCCTTTCAGGAAAGAATATAAATAAACCTAAAATAATATACCTTTTTAAATATCCTTTCTGTCACTACCGTTCCGGACACACTACATATAAACATGTTGTACATCCTCTAAGGTCCCGCATGCGTCGCAATTAGGAAATTGTAGAATATTAAAAGTTCATTTTTTTTGTTTCATCTATATATGAAAATGAAATGCTGTTCCTTGGTAACCGGATCACTTGAGGACGGTGGGACGATTTCGCTATTTTTTAAATGTGCGTAATAAAGGTTTTTATTTTATGCAACGTAATTATAAATATTATAAACTTAACTTAAAATTATCATTATAGAACATTACACATAGAATTTATATTTCATAAATATATTACAAAGCATAGTGTAAAAATTTCGCAACGTAACGTGTCGGTAACGTGCGTAAACAATGTCTGTTTTGTAAAGTTACTAATTTCACGTATGAGGGATACAGCTAGGACCCGCATTATAAGTTTCTTGACCACTATTTCGCATGAATCACTTTCCAAAAGTTTCCATTTGATGTCACTGGTTTACGAATTGACAAAATTGTATGCAGTCTACCAAATACCAAACCTACTAATTAAATAACTAGAAGTTAGATGTTTTTATGTTACATAACTGAGCCGTTTTAGTCAAGCCTGGCGTAAAAATATCTTTTTATGCCATTACTCTGCTTAAACCGTTAATTTTTCATTTAAAATTGTCGAGCCTCATTGTCGATTTATCAACATGTATATCATTGTCATCTTTATTACCAAAATATCTGAGAGTATAATATAAGACTTACACATTTATGAAGCGATTGAAACAAGCTAATCCTATAAGCCTCTCTAGAGATGTTTTACAGCATTTATAAGAACGCTATTTATACCGTTTACGTTCGCAACTCGTAGGAGCTGTCGGCGGAAAAATTAATGACGGAAGTAATGACTACTTGGCAATTCAACTGACTAATTGTTCTCTGTAACTTGTGATGTAACACGTTTCAATACATTTGTTAGGAGTCATTAAAGTGGGATTTCATGTTATATTACAAGGCTCGCATTTAAGTAAAATATTTTGTTACCTTTTGCTGTTTCGATAAAAGTATAATTTTATTGTAACTTACGTCTTATTTGTATATGTTTTTGGAAATACAATTTGATATAGGTATTTATATAAAAAGGAATCTTTACCGAGTTTACTATGGTCAACAATGATTAAAACCATTCAGCCATGTGTGTTTTTCATACGCTTTTTACAGCATAGAATTAAAAGTACCTAAACCAATTTTAGATTTAAGATACTAAATAAAATTTCTGTTAGTTTAACAATTTAGCTTTCTGTTCTACTACACAATATTAACAAGGTAAAAGAAAGAACCAACATACTGTGAAGTTATGAGTGCAATAAAAAAAAATAACATACTGAATAATATTAAACTAATTTTGCTCGCGGCTCCGACCGCGTGAAATTTTCTGCGATAAAAAGTGTCCTATGTCCTAATACAAGTAATAATTTACCTATGTGCCTCATCTAAACCCACTTAGCCGTTTTAGCATGATTAATTCACAAACATATTTTTTTTTTTCATTTATAACATTAACAGATACAAGTCTCAAGGGAAGTACTAAAGATATAAAAAATGCTTAATTTTATAAACTTTTGTCGCAATAATAAAATACAGTATGCGTTAAACACGACACTATTCGTAGTCCGATTGTAAAAGTTTACAGTAACAGAATATAACATATCACTAGTCACATAATTCTCGAGGGATTTTTGCAATCTCCACCGGTGTGACTCTTTGTTGGCATGTCATAGGCCCATGTCGAAAATTCAATTTGTCAAGGTAAAATACTGCGCCGCGATGACCCGGCCTACAATACCTTTAGTTATCGGCCCGTCTATTACGGCAAAGGTACTTGTGAGTTTGACAGGAAATTATTGCCGATTGAATTATGTATGTAATTGATGCTGACAACATAAATTATATTGCTACATATTTTATATTTTTTGTATATTGCAACTTAACCTGATAAAATATATTTAAATATTTGTTAAAACTATAACCCGTTTCAATATACAATTTGTCATGTTTCGTTTAAGTATAATGTTTTTATGTTATATGTTTATAAATTCGGAATATACGGTCAAACCTATTTCATCTACTCTTAATGACGACTTTACATTGATATTCATTTATAAATAAAGTACAGGCGCAACATTCATTTTCTTAATCATCATTTTAACCGCATCAGTATCGCATATTTCAACGGACGTAGAAGTAAACCATTTTAATGGAAAAAACTTTTAACATCTGGAACTTGAAGAACTTCTTAACGTCAGAATACTAAGAAAAGCTTTTACCTGTAAAACTATCAGACTAAAGAACAGTCGTGGCATATCGAGCCAATCTACGTGAATTATGATTCAAAGAAAACTAAAGAATGGGATATTTTTTTATTTGATTAAATTGTAGGTAGGTGATGCGGATGTCAGAAGTGGATAAAGCGTTATACATTAAATGAAAGAGTAGAGTCCAAATCCTAAGGTTTTTATTAAAACGCCTACAATCTTCATCAACGTATAAGAATGAGAGTTTAATTTACTGTCTTCCCCAGTATACTTTAATATGACAAGGCGACAAAGAGGCTTACATTTCTCCTTGTTGTATAGAACACAAAGCGATTGTGAATAACGATGCTTCCGAATTACAAGATATCCGAAAGAGTGTGTTAGATGATATAATAATAATACTAGCCCTGTATTATACACGTCCCACTGCTAGGTCTCTTCTACTTAATGGAAGGAGTCAGACCTTAATTTAGGTGGTCTAATACGGATTGGCAGAATTCACATACTTTCGAAATTCTTATAGAGAACTTCGCAGATATGCAGGTTTCCTCATGACGTCTCCTTCACCGTTTAAGCAACAATTAATAATGAATACTCACCTAATTTGGAAAAGTCTGAGGACTATGCTATTGGGGCTAGTTTCGAACTTGTGACTTTCAACTTGACAGTCTGTAACACTCCCTGCTGAGTTATCGCTGCTTTTTAGAAGATATGATACATCAAAAATATGTTTAGTTATGTCGTTATATTATGAGAAGATAACAAATAATGTTAAGACTTCTTGATCTTTGTAGGAAAGTTTCCTACTATAAGTAAATACCCGTACAAAATAAGTAATTTTAAATAAAATTATTATAAAGCTTGAACAGAATTAACACTGGCTGAGCTCTGCAGCGGGCTAGGGCGCCATGGTGGCCTAGATTCTTGTAGATTTTCACCAATATTAGTTACTAACTCAACAAGTGCGGAGCCACATTTAACCGGCATATCGAAACCCTTTCCAATTTTACCGACGAGCAGTCATAAAACAACTACTAACAGTTATAGTGACACTAAAATTATATAGATATTCAGCAAAATTGTATTACCGCTACATTCAAGAATACTCATTTAAAGAAATATTAACAAAAGGCGGTATAAGGATGCTTGCATCTGTCCGATTTACAATATTCATCCGCTTTAGGAACATAAAAAGAATCCAACAGAAACGTATAATCCACTTAAGTTTAACAAAGAAATGAAATGTTGTAGTACTCAACGAAATGTATTTTATAATTACATTTACACTAGCAATAACAGATATTCTGCTCACCAACAATGATTCATATTAAAACTGAAAAATACATTAAAAACATTTATGTGTTCGCTTGTAAATAACCGATAAAACCATTAACTGTAAAAGTCAATAACAAATTTATAATTTACCACGAGCATTCGGTTATTTAACAGAAACGTGATTCCAAAATTAATTGTTGAATTAAAATTCCACATGAATGGTTCTACGCTACAATATAAGAAATGTTATATGACAGAAATGTAGCAAAATTCCAAATGAACCGAAGCGGAAACCAAACAGACAATAAAACATTTGTTGAAATGTGTATTGAAGTGGAGTAGAAAAATGCCTACACCAGATCCGCCCACTCCACCGTCTGACATCTCATTGTCGGTTATTGTTAGAAATAAAACAATCAACTTGATATCTTCATCTATTTTACGTAATGTTTTACATAAGCCATTTTAAAAATGGTTTTTACATTACATTGATACTATGTACTGTTTGATTCTAAAAAGTTCCAACAAATTTATCAAAAGATAACTTTTAATTAAAACATGCATCAAAAATTTTCCTTCGCTCATTACGTTGAATGTTGGTTGGTATCTTTCGATTATTGTAGGGAAATTAATAAATAATTGTATTGAAATAAAAAGCTCGCAATCTATGCTAATACTTTAAATTATTTGGGATCTTGTAAAAAAACAGATATTAACATTTAAATTATGTTTTCTCCGTATTCTTATTTAATACCAGAAATAGGGATAAAAATTGTTTTTTTTACCCTTGGGATGAACTACAGGGGGCCCCGCTAATGGAATACTGGCGACCCCCGCTGTATCTCATCCCAGGGCCAAAGGGGAGGGGAAGGACTAAGGGATGGGATAAGGTATAGGATTAGGGGGCAAGCCCCCTGGAGACAACCGGATATACACTGGCTGATTCCGGAAGTCGACGCGCGCAAGGTGGGCACTATGGCGGTTCTTAACACCGTGCGTGGTGGTCCCTATCCGGGCGGATACGTATATCCTACCACCAGCAGATAAAACCGGTTCAACCGTGTATTTTTAGTAAGTAACAATTTCCTTTTTATCTAACTAAATAAAGAACTTATTGCTGAGTATAAATCCAAGATTTTGCAAAACCCGTATTGCCTAGACGTACTATTAGGCTTTCTGTGCTACTGCTTTTAAAAAGCTAGTAAGAAAATTCCATAGGAAAACTAGAAAAAATTAACGAAATTGGTTTATTGAAACACAGCAACAGCCATATCTCAAAAGCAGACGCCGACTAACCATATACTAACAGTCCTTCGGTCATGCGCTTATAAAAAACAAAATCTTGATTTTTTATTATTTACTATTTCTAACAAGTATCGTAACAGTTTCACGAGAAATTATTGTACGTACATACTAGTAAACGTACCTTTATTTCATAGAACACAATAAGTTGAAATCATGATCTTTTAATAACTGAAACACCATTTAATCTTTAAATTGTATGTCATCCGATCATAAAATAAATATAACATCCAAAGGTAAGTAACTTTTGTATTTACTTTTTTGACATAAAAGATCTTTTCCTCACTAATAATATTAACCAGGAAATTAAGAAAGTTCATCCGCCGAAGTTAATTCAGGCTGGATTGTGCAGTACATTTTATAAATTTAATTTGATAATGTCCAAAACATCTGTTACATTAAGGGATAATACACGAATTTACGATACCTATTATACCTAAATGTACTTAAATGTGCTGCAAACAGACTTGTATGCAGGTGATTGCGAGTAAGTCTGTAGGTATAACTTCGTTATGGTAATGCGATAAGATTCCTAAGTAGTGGTCGATCTCGAGCACAGGCGTACTCTTCACAGTGCACGTCTCATGAGCGACAATAATTAAGGGTTAACTACTACTATGACGCTTTAGAAAAAGAATTATCATTTGCGTGTAAAAAAATAAATTATGAAACTATCCCAGGCCTATGGCAATTAGAAAAATCATACATAAGTTACCTGAGATCGAAATTTGTGCCCAATAGGCTCGCCAGTCGTCTCCTATCACATCATGGGACGGTAATAAGCTTGGCGAACCATGAAACACTTATAGCACTTTGCTTGCCTCTTTGGGGATAAGGCTTGAGCGTTATCTAAAACTGTATATTATACCATTAATGTAAAGTTATTTGTTTGGAAGTGTATTTTATAAAGATGTTTTTTTTTAATATTTAAAATAAAAGGTATGTGGCGGCGTCGCAACATCTAAAATATATTTAATGAGGTGTCCGGCTATTAAATACTTCGAAAAAAACTGTAAAAAGATCGATTTTCATTAAATATACCTATATTGTGCTGTAAGAGGATAAAATTATGTTGTGATGACAGATTTATGTGCTATATATCGGCACGCAGCAGCTGCGTTTATGCATCATGCTCTTTATGACCTGGATTTAATCAGGAACCAATTACGGAGGAGACGATACTTTATAGATATTTACATATAGAAACCTATAACTTTTAGTCGATATTTTATTTTGTCGGAAAACATAACTAAACGGGACGAATTATATTATTATGTTCGGTCATTGTTAGAGGAGTTAAGGGACAAACCATTCCTGTTGTATATCCCAAATTAATTTGCTTATCAAAGGTCAGTCAGGCACCAGCACAACACCGTAGAAACTACGAAACCGAATATTATACTTTTATGTCATTGAAAATCTATAGTCAAAATAATTATATTTAAGTCTATTTTAATCGTCAAAATTCGAAAAGGATAATGAATTCACTAGTAACACTAAGAAATTATTTTTCGGAGCCGCGTCGAAAATTACGATAATTTCATGTCAAGTAAAGTGAAGTGAGACATCATTATAATGTTATTCCCACTTGACATTATTTTCAACGAACTCCAAACGGTTTTAAATTCGCCTGTATTTTATTTTTTCTATGTATAGCGTGACATACCAATCATATCTCTTCCAAACGTCGATCGGTTTTGATCACCTTTTATATTCGATAGGGTTTACTCCGAGGATAGTCCTATGCTGAAACTCCTTGACGGATAACAGCAAACGCACCGCGATTCGAATTTTAAAGTTTTTTTTTTAATTGTAACCTAAGAATATACCAATTTTCTCAACTTATCTGCCTCTTTGCAACCGTTGAAGTCAAAAATGTTGACATTTCTAAACTTTGGATACATCAAAAGCTAATCGTTTCAGGTTTGTCGTAAGTAACTTTGGCAAGATGTAATCAACATAGTAGTGCTCTTCTGTAACAAACTGACAACAGTAGCAATAAATTTCAAATTAACCGCGACAAACAACATAAAGTCCTTAGATCTAACTAACCTACAAAATCGCTCAATAAAACGTTACAATTTTACAAATGTAAGTACCTATACTTGTTTTTATTTATTTTTATTCGTTTGAATAACGAGGCGAGCAGTTCGCCCACCTGATGGTAAATGCCACGCTTGCCCATATACAGTAAAGTAATCTATTATATAAAAATAAGTCGGGTTTTCCTTCCTGACGATATAACTCCAGAACGCACGAACCGATTTCCACGGTTTTGCATTCGTTGGAAAGGTCTCGGGCTCCGTGAGGTTTATAGCAACGAAAATCTATGAAAAATTTCAATAGAAAAGCGGGAAAATAGGGAAAATCATTTTTTAAATACAGCGCCATCTCTGATACATAGCATGTACTACAAACCAATATTTTAAGTAGAGAAATGTTACATAAAACGAAGCCATCTGGTGGCGAAACGGAGTTCGCCGGGTGTGCTAGTTACATATAAAAGTGTAGTTGTTCCATAAATTTCGATCTATACTGATATATTCGGATCGACGCACACATTCATCAACACCCAGTCCAAACCGCTGGATTTAAAAAGCTGAAATTTCAATAGCTTACTCCTCCTAATTACGTAGATAATCACTAACAAAAGTTTTCTTGATATACTATACCTAAAGAGGTGAATAGGGGTGAAAAAGTTTGTATGGGAAATTATTTTTTTCTGCTCTGTATGTGATCAATGTATATCAAAATTAAGGGGAGAAAGAGAGTGGGAAAATTGTACTGGAAAACTACTTTTTATGCCAGAAAAGGGTTTCAAGCAAGCGAAAGCTATATTTTTAGCTTTAATATTGAGTAACAAAAGATTAATATATTACTTATGATTAAAGCCTCTATCGCAAGATTCATACTTTTTTAATATTAAAAAAACAGCGAGGAGAGGTATTATTATCAACATTTTATCGCGTATTAAGGTACGTTCGCCCATTGCCATATTCTTTTCTTTTCATTCCTGTCACTGTTAATATAAATGACGGCTAAGATATAAAGTCGTATGATTTCCTCCGCGTGTACAACTTCAGCTTGAACGGCATTATTTCTTATTAATCATACATAAAAGAGATTACCTACCTTATTTTATAAAGTAAATAGATAATAGATTACACATATTGCAACTTATACGATATCCTTCTGTAAAATGAATTTAGTAAGATAATTAAAATTAACAATACCTACTGACTATAAACGATTATTATGCTTGTGATAGAAAATTCATACCCGCCCGGATAGCAACCATCGTACACATGGTGTTAAAACCTGCCATAGTGATCCACACGCCTTGTGTGGATCGCGTTCCAGGATCAGCCAGTGTATATCCGGTTCTCCCGAGGGACTTGCGACATAACTTGGTGGTTGGTTGGAGCGGGTATAGGAGTACATTTTTATTTTTTCCGAAATTCACTGTGCCTGCATCTATAAGATGCAATAAAAAGAAAACTATATTAAGAATTAACAAAGGGACCTTGTTTATTAACCTACGTCTTTTGTATTCCATAACATAAGATAAGTATCCGAAAACTCTGACTGGCTCTGTACTCAGTTCTATCTCGGCTATTGACTAGATCTATTGATAAGACAATCCACGGCCTTTATGACAGAGGACAATTATGTGATAACAAATAGAAAATGGTCACAAACGCTCCAGCCTGTACCAGTTATTCAAAACTCGTGACAAGTCTCGCCATTGTTCTGACTGATCCCACTCTTTAGTCGCTTATTCGAATATCTTATGTCTGCTTCAAACATAACTTTGATGAATAGAAGACTATTCTGTTATAACTTACAATAAATATTTACATAGTCATATAAGTTCCAAATGGTGTAATCAGTATTATAGAATCTACAATATTGTGAGCGTTATACTTGAGTGAAAGTATTCAATAGTGTGGTATTCATTGGGTGGCTGTGCAAAGTTTTATGTACTAAAGTTATTTAGATAAAATTTAAACTTACTTTCTATTAATACTTAGGTAAGTACCTAAATCCTCATTCAGAGAGCAATCGAGTAAATATAAAATAATAAAAATTTATAATATATAAAATACCGCTCTCTCACTGACTGACTAATTAGGAAATCTCTGAAACTGTTAACCCATGAAATTGCGCGAGTAGGTTTCTTATATGGTGTTCGCACCTGCCAAGAAAGGCTTATATGAAAACTCCAAGACGAGATTGGGAACATGTACAAAATTTATATTATTGATTATAATATTTTAAAACATTCATTCAAACGGGACTTTAATCTGAACAACAGCAAAAGTAAATTCAATGTTCACCTTCCTAAATATTATTTATTAAACCCAGATAATATGTACATAATTTCAAATCTGTCAATCAAGGAGAATAATGTATCAACGTACAATATTACATCAGGAATACAATAGTACGTTTATTATAAAGGGAAGGGGAAAGGTGTACGAGATGATCCCTTGAGGTAAGATGATCACTTTCAATTGCGACTAAAGTGTAAATGCTATCTAGTCATATTCTTCGAAAATGTGTGGCCCCCGGCCATCCCCCGCGTTAGTCAATTCGTGATGGCGAAGCGACCGACGCACTTGTTTTGATGGGAAAATATTAAAATTGTGTGCTGTTGATCTAAGGTAACGCTGACTTTAAACTCATGTAAGTCTTATTGTATACTGTCAGTTACAGTCATTGCTGTGCTTGTAGCTTCCTAATATGATCAATTTAGTTTTTTTGATAGTATGGTAACAGTAGAATACTTAGAGGTTATGTTACAGAGTAATAAATGAAAAACTTAAGGTTGGGGCAAGATGATCACCTTTTAAATGTACAAGATGGTCCCTAGGGATCATCTAGAAGAATCGCTTTCTATTCGAATTCCTTTGTCATCGTTGCCATCTACAAGTTATGCGTTGAACCGAAATGATTCACCGTCACTCCTTGACAAAAGTAATTTTGTAAATTTTGTTGTTTCACCGGCCAAGATAAAACCTTACCCAAAAATTGTAGGCAAAAGGAGCAACATAAAGAGAAAAAAGGTGGATACGTCAATTTTAACCAGCACACCATACAAAAAATACTTAGAAGAAGAAACAAGCAAAAAAACTGGAAAAGAAAATAGGAAGTTACGAAAAGAGCACACAGTCAAAAAATATATAACTAAAAATAAACAGAAAGGGAAGGGAGTAGGAAAAGGAGTATCAAATAAAAAGAAAAAAACTTTGTATGTCTCAGAGTCCGAATCATCTGACAATAATACAGAATGCCTTTTCTGCACGGAAACATTTTCCAAAGATAAGATGGGTGAAGGATGGATAAAATGTTCTGAATGCCAAAAATGGGAACATGAAGCTTGTGCAGGGATAGGTAGTGATGATCCCGATGAATTTATTTGTGATATGTGTATCATGTCGCCGGCTAAAAAGCGTTTAGAATTCTAAAAACAGATTAAGTCAGTTTATTGACTTTTTTTTAATTCGTACGTTACGAAGCTTTTATATTGTTGATTTTGACTAACAGTGTTAATTATTGTCAAGAAGATTCTAATCTATTCTAATTGTTCTACTTAGGAATGATTTTTCAATCGCCTATCAAAAGAATAACTGTCGTGAATTTTAATTGGAGAATCAGCCCGTAACTATGTAATGTATGATTTTTGATTTCACAAATTATATTATGTGATTTAAAAATTACTATAGAATACTTAAATTATGTAATAAGTATGTTGTTTATTGATGATGGTCCGAGGATCATCTTGTCCATATCGTAGGGATCATCTTGAACACCGGGGTGTACAAGATGATCCTTTCGCAAGGTTTTAAAAAACGGATTTTTTTTATTTCAATTTTAATAAATTAAATGTTTTAACATACGCCCAAAGTAAGACAGATAAATATGCTAGTAGTAAACGCTTTCAGATCATACTTATGTTAAATATCTTTGATATTACGAGCGTTTTCCGTTAAGGGAATCATCTCGTACACCTTTCCCCTACATATTCACATTCAATAATTACTATTCATTTTTGTGCCAGCTATGTTTATGAAAGAAAAGGGAGTTTTTATTACTGTGTAGATAAAGTGGCAAGACGATATAAATTTGCAAAATTAATTAATTAATTTAAATACGGTTTTTAACGTCTGTAAATACAATTCAATATTGATGGATGTGTAAGTGAAGATATAATAATCTACAGCAAATTTTCCACACTCCCACTTGGGGCCTTTATTTTCCTGTAAAATGTTTGATAACGAATATAACAAGGAAAGTTATGTAAATGTGTCCCGAATACCTCTCGCCAATTCGATAATAATTTAACTGGTATGTATAATTAGCCGTGGATTATCTATATGGATAGACTAAAATATAATGCAAAATTAAACCAACACTAAGTTATTTTTTTTTATTCTCCATAGAGTTTGACGTCATGCAGGCCGGTCGTAAAAACTACAAGTCAAATGTTTCTATGACGTGTTAAAAAGCATGTTGAGCTGACCCCACTGCGAGTGAAATAAGGGCAGGTGGAAGAATAACGGGGCCCTACATTTTATGAATTTAAGTACAATTTTATTATTTTTTAAATGATTGGTATTACTATAATTACTATTACTACTGAATTACTATTATCCCCTATTTTTCCATGTTTGTTTACTATTACATAAACCCAAATCAATTGTCATAGAAGAACCCAACTAACGGGACAATGGATTAATTGTTGCTCAGAATCGGACATACAGTATAAACTCAATCCTTTGTATAATTATAAAAGTAATATTTATAAAAGAGGTAGTTGTAGAGGCATGCTGTAGATGGTCTTTTTATAGCATAAATGGGGCGGTACCATTGACAATGGTACATTAATTACTTAAGACGCGTTTACTGGAAGATGGCTGTTTCGTACGGTTCATAGACGGTTAAGATTATTTAACATTCGGAAACCCACTTGCTCGTGCGCAAACCTCCTCTATAAAGACGTGTACCAATCATGGATATTTGTTTAATCAACACCTAAGCTACCAAATTTTAGTTTTGTGCGGAAAGTTCTATTCAATAGTAATCTGTATAATACGTATTTTATAAATATTATTTTAAACAAATCATACAATACAGTATTTAAAACAAAAAGATAATTCTTCGTAATATGTATCAACAACATTTATTTTTTACAGTGACTTGTTTCCGTATAAATAAAATTAATATTCCAAACTTAAGCGGGCGGAATTTCGGATTAAACTAGATAATAGATAGAGAGATAACAATTGACAACATTTAGATGTAATTTTTAAAAAATATGTCTCATGATAGCTGTACATTACTATTTTTCCATATACATATAAATAGATAATTCTTCTTCCATCTGCCCTTGCTTTTTAACACATATTACAGAAAGATTTGGCTTGTAGTTTTTACGGCCGACAGCCTGCCTAACGTCAATCCCCCTGGAGAGAAAGCAAACTCAGATCTGAAACAAATATTTGTGGATCACTGGACAAATGAATGAAGAAAAACTTGATGAAAAAGGGATAAGGTAATTTAAAAAGGAATGTTTAACATAAAAAGGAAATATTTTAAAATCATTATATTGGTTTTGCTGGATATTTAGGTAGGTAATAAAATGTTACGTGCATAAACTTAGCAAAAACATAAACAACTATATAACAAATGGGATATAGGTCATAATTCGGAAAGTACAAATGACTCGACGGATATTGATTTTGCTCTAGTGACATAGTTACTACGTTTAAAAAACAAATTTTGTTTTAAACAAGAAAAAATAATCAGCCAAATATAAAGTTAGTACAGAGAAAGAAATTGTGAATATGTTAAGGTCTATGATTAGCAATAACTATCATTCTAGTTATAACTTTTAAAATCATTTAAAATACTTAATTTAGTTCTTGCAATAAAATATTATTTCAGCTTTTTGTAACCAATACAACAAAACAAATCTTGCAGTTTGTATTCATACCATAACTCATTAGTATTACTAGCCATAGTGATAAATTGGAAATTAATATGATACTTACCTACGTGGAACCACGGAGTTTTGTTTTGCAAGGTGAAAACTTCTGAACTAGCGTAAAGTGCGCGGTGGAAATTGAAAGAAATGAAATTACACCGAATTAAACTTGGGCACAACTCACTGGAGTTTCGCTATCGGAAAATAAATTTTTGATAGTTGTTGAATAAACAGTCAGTTGCGTGGATTGTAGGCCGTGAAGTTCTCTGTTAGAACGTTTGGGCGCGCCAAAGTTGTGTGACGATGGAACGGAGCGGCGTGCTTATATCTTGCTGAAAGCGGAGCCTGCACGCATGCGCCAGAATCATTCAACTCTCGCTTTGAATGACCGCCTCCGCAAATGTCAAATATTTCTTCTTTTTTAATAAACAAATCTAGTCATATAATTGTGAATTTTCTTAGGTCGCAATTAGGTTAAAGTGAGAGAAAAATAACATTAAGTTATACCAAATATAATAGACAAATCTTCTAGTACATAATATGTAAAAGAATATTTATTCGATTAAATAAGTATAAGTATGCATTTATTCATGATATGACATTTATATTTTTAAAGGTCTCTTTTTCTTCAAAAGACTTACCTCAACATCGAGCTGTTGAGATCAGAGGGGAGTTTCTAATGGTAATTTTTTTAACGTTAAAAATGTAACATGATTTATTTATTATGATATCACGCGTAAATAGTATTAAGTAATTTTAAAGACAAATAATTGCATGAAAGTTGAATATTCTTTTTTATTTTCTTTCAGTTTTTGTAATGGATGTCATTTCTTTCCACCAACTAGGGTCACAATCAGGCGAAGATTTACCTAGTTTGGATTCGATAAAAAGTGAAAACAATTATTTGTTAAAAAAAATAAAAACGTTATTAGAAAATCTTATGCTTATTAGAAATTTAAAAACCACTCGGCAAAAAACTAATGATTAAAAAAACACTAATTAGTAAAAAAACACGCCACGCCTGCCCATAAACAGAAGCAACACAACACAGAACTTTAAATTACAAAGCACTGCATGGCACTGAACTGCGCTTGTCACCCTCGTCATAAGATGTTAAGTCTCATAATGCCCAGTAATTTCACTGGCTTCAATATCCTTCAAAACGAAACACAACAGTGCTTACACACTGTTGTTTGGCAGCAGAAATAGACAAAGCGGTAGTACCAACCCTGACGGCATTTGGCATACGAGGGACTTACCACCTAGTAAAAAATTAGATGTAATATGTAGAAAACCATACAAAGTATTTCAATATTCAATCAACGTCGTACTTATAATTTTTGATCTTATATCAAAATATAAAATTAATGCTGAATTTTTCGACATAAGTAATCGATCAGTGTTTAGTAATAAAATTAATTGACAATTGTTTCTTAGTTCATGGTGCATAAGTAAAAAATAACTTAGAATAGTTTTAAGATAACATTATCAGGTAACAAGCAGGTCACGAGAATTACTTATCAATTAATTACATTAATAAACACAAATATCGATTTATCGCCGAAAAATACAATGTTGATTTAAGTTATGATTAAAATATCTGGTTTTATTTTTTAAAGGTAAATTTTCTACTAGTTATGAGGTATATTTTTACTATTTAATCATTCGTTTTATATCAGTGTTTTTTTATTTCTAATTTAAAGTTTATATCCATTACAGCGAAACCACAATGTCGAAACTTTAACTTAGAAGGAGCTCAAAGATTTTCATCAACGCTAATGTAGAACAAGCAATTTTTATAGTTATTTGACTTATAAAATCTAAATTATAATTAGACCCTACTATGCAGAAAACTGCCAACTTTTTTACTTTTGAGTATAAACGATTTTCAGCTTCGATATACAGTGTATAACTTCGATTTCAGCTTTTTAAACGAATATCAGTTATCAGCTTTTTCAAATTTTGAGTGATACAGCCACGCTGTAGATACTTTCATCTGTATCATTAATGTAGCCTCCGTATCGGGTTTTTACCACTGTCTCTTACAAAACTAACTAGTTATTGCGTTTCGTATGGTGAGTGGTCCAAACCTTCCCTTGCCCATCACCATTACCTACCATCTTTAAGGGTGGCCAGGCATCCATGATTCTGTTGGTATTACTGAGTAAGAGAGATTTACTAAGGTGACCCAATTGGCCGTATGTCGGCTATAAACAAAGTTTAAGCGGGCATACAAACATTATAAATCAGGGATTAATTGTCAATCTTAAGTTCAAGGGTAATGTGAAAACTGGTACCGCTGAATCCGCGTAGATACGAAATATACTTGACAGTATATCCCCAGAGTATTAACAATGGATAAAACAAGACCATTTCTATGATAATGTCTCCTCAATAGACAAAGTGGTGCGCCGTGCGCTTCTAAAATGATACTTAAACACATTGAAGAAAATTCAACATCTATTTCCTATGTGTCCATAAAATTTAAACGTTCCACGAGCATAAACTGTACATCCCTTTCCAACGATATCTTTTTCACTCGAATTTAACTGCAACAACAGTCTTCACCTCGTGTAATCTTATTATAAATACGGTATTTAAGTTTACTACTCTCTGCAGAACGCTCTTCCAAATTAAAACGTTCGTAAACGTAAACAAAGGCATCACATGAGTTTTATTTCATTAGTTATTATGTTTGTGATAAGATTAAAACCAAATATAACCTTTATATTGCGTTCTTCGGTGCGGTGATCTATTTTGATCAAATAGAGCTGACTCTACCTTGCTACTGGATAGGTATACATGTTTACGAATCGTTTTTTTATGCGGCTAGGCAAAATATCGATCTTACTTGCCAATGACCCTTCAAGGTCCCCTCATCTACAATGTACATGATTTACAACACTGGGTTGTGCACGCGCATTTGGTGTTATGCGATTTTTTTTAAACTCTAACACGCGCATACGCACACACTCACGCACGCACGTACGCACGCACCTACCCACGCACACACACGTATACGCACCCGTAATCGCAATTGCACACGCACTATATTATTCCACTGTTTAGGACGGGCTTCTCTACTAAATCGAATTTAAAATCCGTTTAAATTCGTTTTATTTCAATATAAACGTAGTTTAAAGTTAGAATATGTTTTGTACTAATGTCCATAGGGCCTTATTTGTATACTTTATTAAGTAACTTATAAAGTAAAGCCCATAGTCTTAAATAATACGAGTATTACGTCATAAGCTATAGTGAAATATGAGGTGCCTCGAAATGGGCCTCCATGTTAAAAAAAAATCTTTCAAATATACTTGTTTAATTTGTATTGGCTACCTTTTTTCGTTAGCTTAAATAACGAAAGAAATCATTCGCTTTATGGTAAGCGCCTCGCTTGCCCATAAATAAAACCACACAAAACTTTAAATTACAACTAAGTTGCAAATAAAAAAAAATATATGTATGTCGTGAATTTGGCGTAATGAGGTGTACCGAAACATATGATAGAATTATTAATCATATCATAATGCTGTTAATATACTATCTATTAATTAAAGTTATAGTTCCACGTATTATGAACATGCTTTCAGTCTAATATGAAACTATTAAACTAGTAAGTAAACTAGTACCCATGCAGTACGCGATAAATTGAAATAAGTAAGTACCTTAACGTATTGCAAATTGTTAATATTCCACAACTTTGAAATTGCTTGAGAACATCTATAAGCAATTAAATATAGCAAAAATGTTTTTGCCGAAATGAACATCATATTTACATTAGAAACAACTGTGTGAGGCGTAGAGTGCTTTGAAACTTATGTTACGGTTATACGCTATTCAAAACTAGGCTCGGCGAATTTTTATGTTTCTATGTCTTATAACCTATTTATAATACCTAATTGCTGTACAAATAAAAACCACTCAAGTGCGAGTAGGACTAGTGCCCGAGGATTCCGTACTATTACATGTTTAAAATGTTTTTACATCGTATATAAACGTGTTTTATAGAAAATCTTCATTTTGCAGATATTGTTTAATAATAATTCTTATAATAATTAAAATTTATAGATTTTGGTATTTTTTCATTTTCTAAGTATACAATATCCATTACAAGATTGTTAGTCAACGAGTGGTACCTTATGATGAGTGACTTTGCGAGCATCAAATTATGTAGGTATCATAAATGATTGTATCTTTTGATTGCGTTGACTTAGAGACTTGAATTTTTTACACTGAGAGGGACCGTTAAACTTAGTACATTTTATTTTTCTTAATACCATTCCTAAGAAAAAGAGTTTTGATAGATGGATAGACACGAACGGACGTTTTTTTTTGTCCCTTAGAGGTATGGAACCCTGAAGTGATACAAAGTAGGTATATATTTTGAAGTACAGCCTAGCTCTAGCTTGAGTGAGTCGGCTTGACGGACCAGACTCTGCAACTCAAAAGATTTATAACTAATTGTAACTGTAAAATTACTGTAAAATTACTGGATTTACTTAAATGCTTATTTATACTTTGTTTATTGAAACCCGACTTAACAAAGCACGGCAAAGTGACTGTACTACACCTGATGGTAAGCGCAATACAGTCCAAAAAAAACAACGACCACCGACAAACAGTGAGTTTATCGGTGGTCACCAGAATCATGCCGGGATACAAGGATGTACGTACGTACTATACCCGCCCCAACCAACCATCCAGTCATGTCGCAAGCCCCTCAGGAGAACCGGATATCCGCTGGCTGATCCTGGAACGTGATCCACACAAGGTGTGTGGGTCACTATGACAGGTTTAACACCACGTGTACGTTGGTCGGTATCCGGGCGGATATGAATATCCTATCCTTTTATACTTAAAAAAAAAGTTATCATTAATCAAACAATTTAATCATATAATTAATCGATTATTCAAAATCTGTTACAATTAAATACCTAATCCCGATGGCAATGCAATTGAAGGTATCATTGTACTGGCGTGATGCAGAAGGCAGTAGCTACAGGATCTCTGATCGAACGGTTCGTTGACTGATCGGGTTCTATGATACCATTTAAATAGTGTGTGCACGGCGTAACCTTGTAAAAAAAAAATATTTTCATTATCATGAAAATCATGCACTCACTATACGATAAAAATATAAAAAATATAAAAAATGCAAAATTAAAACATTTATTTTGCAAGTAGACCACAAAAGTCTCTTTCACACGTCATTAATAGAATATATCACATTAAAACTTCACTACCGGAATCACTGCAGGGATATAAAGGCGTGATGGTGTATTTTTTACCACCACAAGAGTGAAATTTATGAGAAGTAGGGAATGCTGAAATCGAATATACTAAAATACAAACTCAGACATCGCAACAGTACCTACAACTTGGCAAATAAAATTCTACCTTTATGTGCGTAAATATTAATATTCCGTGTCAACTGAATTGTTTACGAGGGGAACAAGGCGGCAATTAATATTTTTATTGGCGACCGTCGATCATCCATATTAAAATCTCGTTAGAATTCATTTTTTACGTCCCGATTAACTCGTGCACTTCATTACGCTCTGTGGAAAATTTATCCGATTTTTGACGATTTCTACAAGATATCGTGTAGATAATTTTAAAACAAACATAAATACAAATCTGGTGACAAACCAACGTTGTACAGATTTAGTTCGTGGCTTGTGGCAGGTTACGTACCAAAGAAACGCGACGACCGCCTTCTGCGAAACACCTAAACGAATGGACCGATAAGAATGCGGTTTTTTAATTGAGAGGCTGGTTTAATCGAGGTGGTTTTAGCTATATGTAAAGAAAATGTTGTTAGTCATTTAGAAATTACAGGTTTTATCTATTTGATGTCGGGAACATTGACGGTTAGGTTAATTGTAAATTATTCATTCAGACATTTAAAATTCTAGGAGCAGCAGCTTCTACTAGAATTCTAACATATTATCATCATAATTTCTAAAAGTTGGCCTTTGGATTATATTATATTTACTTTAGACCCTTTTCTAGGGATTGATATAATCCTATACTACTCATTATTCTGTGTCAGCTTTAGTCTTCTTAGTCCTTACATTGTTTATTCTCATGATTTTTCGATAATTTCTCAGGGAAAGGATTACACCAAATGTATTTTTTAATTAACTATACTCAAACTTCTGCCGTGAAAAGAGAGGCTGCGGGTTCGATTCCCGCAACGAGAGAAATATTTATGTGTTCCACTAATATTGGTTTTTGGTCCGGTTGTTGTGAGGAACGTAAGTCCTTCGTAGTTGCTGATGTCTACGATACAGATAAACCTAGTGTAGGGTCAGAACAATGTGTGTAAAATATGTTCTGTTGCATGTATTTAGCATAATAAAATTTTTAAAGAGTTATGACTGTGTGAAGACCAATATATTAATTCAATTCATCAAACGGAACTATTATTCGGGTTGCTTGAGCTGTGGTTACTGGTGCAAATACTGACCTATCAAGCTAAACAAATTACATTACGTACACAAGGTGGTAAGTCTCTCGTCTGCGAGAATCCGTCTGGATTGATACCACCGCTTTGTGTATTTCTGCATTGAAGTCAGTAAAATGACTGGGATTTATGGGACTTAACATCTTGTGTCTCAGGGTGACGAGCACAGCTAGTGCCATGCAGTGGTTTGTAATTCAAAGTTCTGGGTGGTGTTGCTTCTGTATATTGGTAGGTGGGCGCTTCCCATTAGACGAGCGACCTGCTCGTCTTGTTATTCAAGCAAATAGAAGGACCCTTATTAGTCGAAATGTCTCGCTTGCCTCTTGAATGTATCAATTGGGATGACGACACACCATCTGGATATCACCTAGTTTCCTTACAGGTTTATAAATTAAACATCGATCACATACCCAGCTTTTTTTATTCTGTTTTTAAAGGGACTTTTACATATACCCATAATTGATGATGGCAAATACAAATTGTTAAAGTGTCTGTTAAAGTGTGTATTAGGAATATCTAAAGTTGGTTTTCAGAGAGATTTTTCGTAAACGATCTCACCGAACCATACTGCAAGTTTTGCTTATTGTTGCTAAGATATTCGGGGTAAATACAAACTCACATAAAGGCGTCGCAACCCGCGTCACACCCCATGGTATCTCAATTCATATTTATTTTTTCAACACCGGTCCGCTTCTTTATACGTTATACAGGATTATTTTTAAAACACCAACAACCACGCAGAACTAGATAGCTAACCCCATAAGGAACAACTTATGAGGTTAGCTATCTAGTCCTGCGAGGTTTTTGGTGTTTTATAAGTAACCCTGTATAAGTAAAACACGAACTTTTTGTTTAAATCCAAAACTGTATGTTGGGTTCATAGTGGGTGGAACAAAAATTTTTCGATATAGGTAGGTATAACCAACTTTTTTGGGATTCCGGAAACCTCATTGACCGCATAAAACTTGGAACAAAGCTGTCAATTCAAGTCAGCTTTCTGTAAAACAGTGTTACTAACTCAGACGAGCCGTTCCATTCATGTTGTAGACTAAACCTATCGCGTGGTTCTACCATTAAGTTCACAACTAAAATAACATCGATTTTGATTTCTGATAATATGGAATTGAAATGAAATTGCTCCTCGTAAAAATAAGCCTTGTAGTTCTGATACCCACGACATAAGACTCGTATATTACTGTGTGGTTACGACTGTGTATGTAACTATTATTAATTGGGCGTATTTTTAAAAAATAATAATATTAAAAAAATGATTGCGCTACCAGGTGTTTGTTGCACGCAAGCTTTGTGCATAGATAGCTTTAAGTATTTAACCCTCAAAGATTGGTGGGTACTTCAACCTTGTATAAATGATCAGCTTTTAAAAATAATTACTGTCAGTTGTGACTAATTTTATCTCTTTGGTCTATTGTTTCACAAATAAATTAAAAAGTATGATTCAAATTAGGACTCAATGGGATTTATTGTCTTCGCCTCTGACATTATTAAATAAATTACGTATGACAACAACATCAAAATTGCTCTGTGAACAACATCAACAAAGATCACAATAATTAACAGGTGCTTAAATTTATAAAATATAATAAAAACATGTTTATTGTAACAAAACATTATGAGCAAATGCAACTTATACGTACGCAATCTTAGTATGTATTAATAAAAACTAAAACATAGTTGAGGTAAGTGAAGATTGTCTCCATAATTCTACCTAAAACCGCATTGTAAACATAATTCAAATTATAAACGTAAGGATAATAAACCTAATAAACTAAACCTTCTCTAGGATATAATTATCCGTATGTATTTGCATACACATTGTTTACACAAAAAGTAGAATACCTATTTATATTTATAGATGATAGCATTATGATGCGTGATAGTGTCTAGCGACTAGCGGCAAATTAACATTTTAATTGTATACGCCACGATGTTTTCAGTACGGAAATCGCTCGGCCTATGTCCCGGTAGCCAGTTGTTACACAGATTCGCGAAGTCGCAAAACCCTGGAAAATCAACAGCAGGACCGTAACTAGAATTCAATTCAATATATTGAAGAATTAACGCATATTGTATATTTGATGATATTTAATTAATTAGGTACGCAATCTTTTCGTTCTGACCACTCTGGACAATTGTCATACTGCAATATGAACTTCGATTAATTTTGAACTATGCTTAATTGTATTGGCACTAACGACTCTAGCTGGACTAGTTAGAGCGCAAAGTGTAAAGTATTTACCCTTAATGCCCCCTTCTAGCTACGGCCCCGATCACCGTTCAGATTGTGACGTTCAATCGTGCATGTGACGAGTTATTAATGGGTTATTATAATTTTCGACCGTTGATGGGTGAACGCGTTAAATTGGACGCATCTCCTCTTCTGACTAGCCGATTTAGAAAGTTGACAGCCCAATTTAAAATAACAACATGGTATAACGTATAGAGCCACACGTTATTTTCTCACATAAATGACATAAAATTTAACAAAGGGACATTTATATCTTAAACTACCTATCTGTAATTTAATACTAAAATATATAGAATATACTCACTCACTTAAGATTAAAAACACAAACAAATTTTGGTATTTTCTTGTTATTATCCTGTTATAATTACTATAAAGTAGGAGACAGGACTCGTCTTCGAGACCTAATTGATCTTCCTAGGGCACATCGAACGGCTTCTAATCACATAGACACCACGAATGCGCTTATGTGGCTTGCTGATACCGGAGGCACTACATAGCTGGCGGAGGCTTTGCACGAAAATCCCAATGTGGTGACCCTCTTCGGGTCATCGACGTGAGCAGATAATCTGACAATCTGCCACATCTCAATATCCCATAGACAATCGGTAATCAGATCCTATGTGCTTCGTCTTAGAACAGTACATTTCAGAAGTACTCTGTAGGGCCACACTGTAGTCAGTTTTGTCTACGGCATGAATGAGCTTCCTCGACCGAATTAGCACTATTGCCTCCCAAAAAAGATGTAATGTAGCAGCTAGCTATTGCTTTTTATACATTCCTTTACCATAGAGTCCGTAGCGAATCCCATGATTGTTCTGACGTTAAAGGTGTTGGTTGGGTCGGGATCACCGGGGCCCATTGAGTGACCCACTTGCTCGATAATGAGGCCTCGGCTATAACAAAATACCATTAGAAACTTTCTATCCATATATTTAGGTAATAATTAACGAGTAAAATTGCCAGTTGTTGCATATTTGCCTTTTGATAACAAACACTTAAAAAACGAAATTAATACATTTATTTTTTCCAGAATAACAAAATTGCAGTAAATGGTAAAAAAAATATGTCTTCTAAGTCACAAGTAAGATCTGATATAGCAGTTACATTTAACGCTACAAGTTTAATAAAGCAACAAGGCAGTACGTGTTTAATATTCACAGTACTGATATTTTTCATTATCCTCGTGATATACATTACCACTAAGGATTGGAAAGGATTTACTTGCCCAGAGGAAGTTGTTTTGGGCTCAGTACGAATACCATCACATACTTGTCGCCGAAAACATCCGAATACGCATAGGCACAGCTTGTGAAGAATTATCATGTTATCATATATCTACATGTTCATCAAAGGTTGCGTCAAATTTTATTTCCCTATCTAATTCCTTTAATTCTTGTTGGATAATATTCAAATCAGCAAAGCAGGCCATTTTGTTTCTGTTCAAGTAATTGAGGCTGGTCGCTGCTAATCCAAACAAACGTCCTCCCTGTATCAACAAGTCTCCTATCTGCACCGGACAACTCGTAACGTGTATAACACAAATCATTGTATTTAAATTCAGCTCTTTATTAGAAATTTCAGTAAAGGAAAATTCTTTGCCAGCTAAGGTAACTTGTTGGCGGGATAGCGATCTTCCGATACTTGTAGGTCTTCCAATAATATGCACTTTTTCTTTCCAATTTATCTTTTGACCGATATTAATAATATCCGCACAGTCACCAAAATTTTCGAAACTGGAAACCAGTACTAGCTTTTTGGCCGCAGCATCATCGTGAGATAGCTTTTCGATAACATCAACCGAAAAACCTTTTTTACACCGTGACCTAAAAATAAATTAGCTAATTAAATTCTACGTGTTTATCAACAATGCACTAGTTTTAAAAATTCGAGATAGCATTTTACATACAAGCGAACAAAAAATAAAAGGGAATTGACATACATCATCAATTTAAATTAAATAAAAGTATTTAAGTATAAATCATACTCAGTTGAACTTCCTAAAAATATTCGGATCGGTCCGGATTGTATACATATACCATTGGCCAGAACAGAATTCTTACTGATTACTGCTCCCACACATAATAATTCCTTAGATGGAACCGAATGTATTCTGGCCACAAATCGATAATCATTAACTTTTACACGAATGCAACTAAGTTCATGACTGTAGTTTTTCGTCGAATCGAATCCTCGGTAGTGCATTATGAAATTATTAACCACACAAGCCGTAGTTGCTACAGATATAGCAATTAATAATGCAATTATGCCAACTTTACTTCTTTTTGAACGGTCATCCCATGGCAAATTTATAAAATTAAATTGAAAATCAATATCTTCAAGATGGCAGCTGTTATCTACTATTTTATTATTATCATCGACACTTTCATCCATTGTAAAAGTATACTTATGTAGCACTGCTATTTACTCTAAATCTAGTAGGCCTACTTCCTTATTAATAGTGTTGGTACCTACTTATTTGAAATAAAGAAGTCCGTGTTAATATTGAGTATACCTACATATATTGCGGTTTGGCCCTATGAAATTAATTACATTTTGGAACCCCCTTTCTCCTTATACAGTTTGAATTTAGAAAAATCCCTACTTAACACTACGTTGCCAAAAATATTAAATCAGCACCTCTCACTATTTCGAATGTTAACGGATTCAGCTGGACTATGATAAATCAATTATACAAGCTGGTGGTAGGTCTCTTGTATGCGAGAGGGTGTCTGGCTTGGTACCACCGCTGTGCCTATTTCTGCAGCCAAGCAACAGTGTATAAGCACTGTTGTGTTTCGGTCTGAAGGACATTGAAGCCAGTGAAATTACTGGGCATTATGAGACTTAACATCTTATGTCTCGACAAGCGAAGTTCAGTGCCATGCAGTGCTTGTAATTCAAAATTCTGTGTGGTGTTGCTTCTGTTTATGGACATGCGTGGCGCTTACCATCAGGCGAGCGCTTTGCTCGTCTCGTCATTAAGTCAAATAAAAAAAACAGTCAGCACTTTTATACGTTTTATTAATGTAAATGAAGTAATAGCTATAGTGCTGGATTTATAATTTGCAGTATAGGCCACTTCCCTTTGTGCCGCCCTTCCCTTCTTCCTACCTATCTCACTCACCTGTATCTATTTAGCTATGCCTTAAATCGATAACATCTTTACACAAATTTAGATGCGTACCTATTTCCGTTTTATCATACCTTGCTTTGTATACAGTACGCACGGGTGTGCAACTATATAGTTGCGTATATTGTAGATTGATCTACTAATATCTAAGCTGGTTCCGTAAAATACTCCGCCATTACGCAATATTGACTTATTTTGGACATACGCAGTCAGCATGGGATTAGGTTTACCGAATAATGGTTGAGTTAATACATCTGATAGTATGATACCTATAGGAGTGACGCCACCGATAAAAATGTTTGTGTGATCCACAAATATTTGTTCCGGAGTCTGTGTGTTATGAGACCGAAAGTCTCTCGTAGTTCCTGATACCCACGACACAAGACTCGTATATTACTGTGAGGTAAGGACCATGTCTGTGACGGTTGGGTGTATTTATATATTATTTTCATATACAGTAATGCCGGCATCCCGTATGGAGGGTGTGGCTGATGCTGAGATTTGTACAGCATCCGCACGCTCAGACACCATTGTTATAAACAAAGGGCCCAGTATACCAAAGCTTTCTATGCTCCAATTTCCCAGATCCCGCAACATTATGAGAATATGGAATAATCCGGAAAACGACGAGTCCCAACTCAGATGTACAACAAATATCCACACGAACAAGCATGCACGATGCACTACTACTCTGAACTTCGTCTAAGCTACATTATTCCGATGGTGACTTATGTACGTTACGCCAAGGGCATACATTAGATCCAATTACATGCAACAGGAATTCATAATGCAATCTAGCAATAGGGTCTAGCAATGCTCTTGGTCAAAAATCACTTTAATTCAATGTGTTCATACACTATTCATCACCGTCTATGTTTATTGCACAAACCGATATGACGTATACACAAGAAACACAACTTTAAAGTAATTTAGGAAACAAATTGAATGACGAGATGAACCGCACTATGAGAATTCCCGCCAAAACCCCTTTTTTTATCGTGTGGGTGTGGCCAATATGTCAATATCTTTGGCAGTATGACGGCACTTGGCAGTATATTATGATCATACTGGAATCCAACGAGCGAACGACCGTGCTGTCAATTTAGCGCTTTTCTGCTATGTTTGATGCTCATTTTTATTTTTTAACGCTTATTGAACAATCTTGAATGATTTTAGCGCTGGACCTTTTTGCATCACTCTAATGAGTATATTTTTTAATCTGACAGCACAAGCGAACAAAAATCCTGATTTATTAACATTAATTACATATAGACTGGGTAATCATTGTTTATTATCCATTAAACAAGTTACGAATATCAAATGTTCATATAATTTAACTTCATAAAAGTTTAACAGGTTTAATAGTTAAATCCGATTTATAATTGTCGTGCAAGTCGGTCTTAGTATCGTCGTGTAAGTGGGCCTTCCACGTTATAATACAGCGGTTGACTTTTTAAAAAAATAGAGTAATTGTTTACAAATACAAGATTTTACATTTCTCAAAATAAAATTACATCAATCGTCTGGAAGAATCTCTTACTTTGGTCTGGTTACTTTGGTTGGTCACACAATGTGTCTGTTTTGAAGTTTGAACTTTTGAAGTTTCGTAGGTCATGAAATTAAGAAGAATCAAAACAAATCGGACTTAATTTATTTTAGTTTATTTATATCTTTGTTTATGCTATGAGTAGTAATTAAAAATGCCTACCGTTATCCTAATTGATGTATCTTTATCAATGTCGAGACCGGTTCCGACGACAGATACAACAGAGAGTCACACACGATTTACAATAGCCACGGCGGCTATTAACTCATTCCTAGATTACCTGAGTGTACACGCTAAGTTTGAATATGTTTCACTTGTTTCCTTTTCATCAGTTTACGAAGGCAAGTAACCCATTTTACGTTTTTTCTATAACCTAACGTGAAACTTTTAAATACCTACCTAAAACCAGAGGTAAACTCAGGATATATAATATTATGTTGTTGTACAGTTGCAGTGCCTTTTACTCGTGATTTTGATACAATACGCAGCAAACTATTGAACCTAGAAGAGGGCGACAAAACATGCATTGATACAGCATTCCTTGGAGTGAACCAGTTGGTGCTAAGTGACTGGGGATGTCAAACACCAGTGCAGATCATTGTGGTAATAATTTTAACTAATACTTTTCTAGTATATATTGTACAGTATCATGATAAAAGTTATGGGTATTGGGAATATTCATCTATTTTGGAAATATTAATGTGATACAAAATTTAAAATAAATTAGTGAGTAAGTAATTTTATTAATATAGATCATAAGTAGGAAACAGTCAAATACTGTGTAACTAAGCCAGACATAATAATCAGTAGTCTGTGTATTTATAACATACATTATATACTAGGGTTGGTATTGCTGGAAGACAATAGAATAATATACAACATGTTACAAAAAGGTGTAGTTATATTTAAGGATTGTTAGATACTCTATATAGTGAGTATCTTTGAACTAGAACTTAAAAAAAAACGAGGCACTCTAAAAATTAACATTAATTTTAATATTGATAAAAAAATTGATCACTATACTACTAATTATGAACTCATTTTTTAAAAAGTGAGTGTAGAATTATGTGTACATAATTGTGTGTACATAATTCTATGATCATATGTACATGATTTGTAAGCCAAACACTAATTTATGTCACATAGTAACATGGAAAATATCCATGCTGCAAGACTTCATTCTCAGGACTTCCATCTATGAACCTGGCTTACAATGGAGAAGCCTCTTGTGGACTATATCAGTTGCACCAAAACAAAACTCCATCTCATAATACTCCCTTTTAGCCAAATACAAAATTAAATTCTAAAAAAACAAACTAACGGGTCAAATAAATTTTAACATTCGACAAGTTTTTTAATAATACACATTTGAAATGAGAGGAGGTATAGGTCTCATTGTTTATCATTCAGTGTTGTTTAAGGTTGCAAGTTGATTATCATATATTTTCTATATTTTTAATATAATCTATTTTCAGGTAACAGATGGTAGCAGTGGCGTTGGCGCAATTGGCAGAAACCGCATTATTCAGGCATTGCCGCTGCCACCTACATACCCAGCTAAAATACACATTCTACCTGTAGTCTCTCCTCATGATCCCTGCTTACAGCATGGTATTTTGTTATCATTTATTACACACATTTAATAACCAGTTTTTTTTATGTGCCATGGCAAAGTAACTACAGTTCACCTTGTGGTAAGTATAGTGCAGTCCCAATATAATGTTGACCAGCGAGAAATATTGCGTCCTTGACTGTCGCCAGAGTGATGCTGGCCAGTATAATATATACACTTGCTGATCCAGGAAACAGCTAGCCGGAATGAGACATTATGACAGGTTTTTCATCATATAAGATATCCAGTCAAATAAGGGTCTTCCGCCTGTGTGCATGTGCTTGTAAATATGTACTATTCTTTATTGGTGTGACAGTGACACAACTGTCATCTGATTATCATACAATATAGTCAATAGTGACATGTGCACAACACTCATTTGTTGTGACTATACACACAAGAGATGCAAGAATGTCTTGAATAATCTGAACATTTTTAATAAGTTGTATGTTTATTTGTTTTAGCTATGCCTCTTTATCAAAAAATAGTTGATGCAGCTAACAATATATCAAATCACTCAAATGGAGCCCTATCAAGAGGCTCTATTTACTGTCCTGATCAATTATCTGTGCCTGCAGTGAGTATGCATACTAAATCACTAATAATACTCCAAATTTGATACTTAAGTCGTGCATCAATTTTTAAGTGTTAAAACCACGTAGACAGTTTACTCTACACTAGTCTACAGCATGAATTAGTGGGCTCAACCAGGTTAATACCACATACACACAAAAAAACAACATGAAATGAAACTTGGCTGTTGCGTTTCATAATATGCTGTGTGATATCCTAATACCCAGATAAAAGATTCAAACAGATTCCTGTATCTTGTATGGTTAAGACAGGTACCTTAGATTTACCCATTCTAACCCAGTTAAAAAAATCATTGTAAATTATCAGGTTGTAGCGACAGTGACAAGATTGTGTGAACAACATTATCAAGAATTTTGGTGTTCACTCAAATGTGGGCAGTTGGAAGCTCGAGTGCAGCTGTTCCCCGCGCCACAGACCGTCACTCATGAAGAACTCACTACTAGCTACACACTCTCCAACCAGATACATGTCATTGGATTTATTCAGCAGCAAGATTTAGGTAACACAATCCCACATTTAAACGATCCTTTGCTTTTGCAAATGGCCTTTCTTTATGCTATTCTTAAATAGACAGCAAACCGAAGGAGTGACGAAACAATCCGAGTTAAATACATGATTAATTACGCTTCGCTTTCACATTTCTATATTTCATACGCACGCATCCACGCTCGTGCGCCCATGCATTCAACGATTCTGAGATATTAGACCCCAAAATACAATAATAATTATATTTTTTTTTTTTTTTATAGCATGGGCCAGCAAACGAGCAAGTGGGTCACCTGATGGTAAGTGATCTCCACCGCCCATGTACGTCCACCACCAGAAGAATAATGGGCGCGTTGCCGACCTTAAATTATCTCGATAACAAAAAAAAAATAGTCAAAACCTTTAACATCACGTTGGTATATTACTTAAATAGTTTAAAATCTAGCTTTACATTTTTTTTTCAGTTACTCCAATTGCTACAAGTAAACATCTTGTCATACCACAGGCCCAAACTGGTGGAAATATCGCAGGAAAAGAAAATTATGGATCCAAGACACCAACTAAAGTAAATTTTAAAACTAATGTTGTATTTTATCGAAATTTCTTGAGTAATAACCAGAATTAATTTGACAGGAGGGATCTAGTACCGACAGTGTAAACAGTGAAGAGGATATGTCTGATCCAAGTAAAATTCCAAACTTCTGTGTATTGCTCCATGGAGCCTTGAAGGTAAATTAGTTCCAATTTGTATAGTAATCTCTTTTACTATGAAGCGCCCGCCATTTTGTTTTTCTTTGTTTTAATGCCGATAGATTTCAAAATCGATATATTTTGGGAGGTCGGACGCCAGTAACAAGAAGATTACTGATGACATGTTAATTTTGTTTTTGTTAATTCCCGTATGGTCTAAGATCCCGCGGAACATTGACCTTCACCCATCTATTTACCGGATGAAAATAATATTTTGGGGTATAAAAGGTGTTGCTGAACACATACAAATAGGGTTACCCAAAAAAATATGGTCAAGGATAGGTTTTGCGAATTTAAAAAAAAAAAGAAAGATGAAGAAGAGATAAGAAGAAGAAAAGATGAGCGCAATTACGACTTTTTAGTTACCTGTTTACACACGGCAACCAGGTAGTAGTGGCCAGCAAAAGGTAGGCAACCTATTTTTTGCAGATAGTATACATTGTACACTTTTCATTGAAGGTTAAATTTTTTTGGTAAGCAAGTCAGGGAAATTATAAAAAAAATATATTTTTTTAAATGTTAATTAATCATATCCTTGACCATATTTTTTAGGCAACCCTATTGGTATGTGTTCAGCAACAGATTTTATACCCTAAAATGTTATTTTGATCCGGTAAACAGATGGGTGAAGGTCAATGTTCCCCGGGATCTTGTACTAGTTGTTTTATCATCAAAATATATTACAGAAAACTTTTATTACAACTGCGCGTAAAGGCATATTACATTAATTGCCCTGTATGTGATTCGCCTAAAAGTTACACATAGTCCAAACTTTTTTCTATAGGCCATATTTTTTAATTACGATTAACAAATCTATAGGTCACATATCCTGATTATTGCTCAGTTATTAGATAGTAAGTAATGTTATTATAGGTGGAAGGTATGGCTGCGATAGTTCAGTTAGGCACGGAGTGGTGGGGGACTCTGACCGCCTGGTGTGAAGCGTCGAGGGCTCGCCGCTCGTGTCTCTTGCTCAGTGTGATGCGGCCGGGGATCTCCGCCGCGCCCTGGCTCGGGCCCTTGGACCAGCTCGGACCGGCCGATGACGGAGCGACTACTGGTAACTCTAACAAACATTACTTCCCACATAGGTACCTAATATGTAACAACATTCAACAAAAGTCTATTTTTTTCTGAAAGACCGGCAACACATGGACTCTTCTGGTATTGTGGGCAGGTATCGTGGTTCTGGTATA
Source organism: Amorpha juglandis (assembly GCA_949126905.1). Classification (NCBI taxonomy): domain Eukaryota; kingdom Metazoa; phylum Arthropoda; class Insecta; order Lepidoptera; family Sphingidae; genus Amorpha; species Amorpha juglandis. Next base: position 8,839,240 of record OX421368.1, read on the forward strand.
GTGACCCATTTGCTCATTTTCTATAAAAAGTGCGTGTGATCCCTTTCACACATGAACACCCACAAAACCAGAAGAATTTAATTATAGAAGCATTGCCGACCTCTAAATAAAGGAATGCAGATTGAGAAGGGAATTGGGGCCTCCGGTAATCCCACTCACAGGTCGGTTTTAAGTGAGATAGTGATAACGACGTGATTAAGCCGACTTATTCATTTTGTAGACAATGAAAAACCCGTGACCAGTACAAGCAAGTGGCGTTCCGGGGTCAGTCAGTATCTTCAGACTGGCACAGTTTTGACAGACTCCACTATACTTCTCATTTGGTACAGTGTAGTGACTTTGCCATGCCAAGATAAAAAACGTACAATTAATAATGTGTGTTGCCAACAGCAGAAGCATTCCCGGTGCGTTCGTGGCGATCGTACAGCGGCGGCGGGTCGAGCTGTGCGTGGGCGCGCCCGCATGCGCTCCTCGCTGACGTGCAGAAGGTACTGCGACATGCGAGGAAGCTGCCGGACAAGACGCAACACTTGTATAAGGTATGTTGATTATCATAATCTTCCCGAGGAGAAAATCTCGTGACACCGCAAAGTCGTGAAAATGTTGTGCTTATATTTATTGAAATTCGCCGTTAGTACGAATATGCAAACAATGTCCCGCTTCCCGATCCTTGTCAGACAAGAGAAAATAAATACATAATATAATGTTATAACTGTCCTATATTGGATCGTTACCACCGCCCTAGGTGTTTTCAAAATTTAACTAAGTTTGCCGAAGTGCATAACTGAAATCGTTAATAATATTTGTTTTATATTGTCCATTAGGAATTAAATCGTCTTCGGCGAGCAGCGATATCGCTCGGTTTCTCTGAACTATTGACATGTGTGGGCAGCGCCTTGGAGCGCGAGTGTGCCGCGTTGCCGGCATCAGCGCCGCCAGAATGTGCGCTCCAATTAGCTCACGCAGCCGCCGCCTTGCGAGATCCACGAACTGCGCTTGATATTAAACATACTTTACAACCGTTAGCTGCTAATTTCACAGTAACATCAATGTCTCATTAACAACAATAAAATTTAGCAAACATCATTGTCTTTTTTGAAATATCATATTTCGGTTTTAAATATACCGTTCACCTGGTAAATCCTCGGTTTTCAATAAGGGTGAGTTTTGTGACCTTAATAATGCTTTTGGAGCATCATTGAGGGGTGGGAAAAATACAAAACATGGATCACGTATAAGGCTGTCTGTCTACCGACGTGGAGCGGAGCAAGGGAATAATGCGGAGTGGAGTTTCGGATATTGCGGATACTCCTCCCTCGCATGCGGCGGCATCAGCCTGCAGCTGTTTTTTTCAAATCCGCATTTAAAATGTATGAGTTTTTAAACTAGTTCTCAAATCCCTGTCCATTGAAGCGGAGCGGAGTTTTTATGCAATTTTATTGGTTATATTGGCACAGCTCCGCTCCTCGCCGCTTCAGTGGACTGGTAGCCTTATTAAAGCCCGCAACTGCCACAAGCTGCTGTGTAGGAGTTAATTAATACATCTACCCTATTAACGTTAAATAAATGATAAATATTTGTTTATTTATTTGTAATTATTGGAACCACCCATATAAAAAATATATCTTATAAAGAAATCAACATTATCCCACAAAACACATTAAAACAATTGTAACATATTATGGTATTTGTTGAGTGTTGATACTATTTTAACGTAGTGGAATAATGCCCAGTAATTTCACTAGCTTCAAATTCTTTTAAACTGAAGAGCAACAGTGCTTACACACTGTTGCTTGGCAGAAATAGTCAAAGCGGTGGTACCAGACGGCCTCTCGCATACGAAGGACCTAGCACCTTGTAAGTCACGGCAGTCGTGTCGCGTAATGGCGGCAACTGGTACACTATGATGAGAGTCATTGCGTGAGTCCCGTATACGTACTGCGTCCTGGCACACTATGAGTGTTAGTTTCACTTGCAATGTGAGACGCGGTGTCTTCCTTTTTTTAAGTGGATGAATCCCACATGCGTAGAATGGAACTAAACGAATCCAAATGTCAGAGAGCTGTCAGATAACTTGGCAGTTGGCAGTTGGCACAATCACAAAGAGAATGTCATGGCAGGAACATGAGTTGTAAACAATGGATTTTAAAACGAAATTCATCACATAAAATGGCCATTAAATGCAATTTTTAGGTAATACATTTACAAAGCTAATAAGTTAAAAACATGTTGAAAACCTTGAGTTTAGTATTGATATCAAGTCTGCCATTCTTATTTAGTTTGAACGGTGATTTTGTTTTCGATGACTCTGAAGCTATAATTAAAAACAAAGATGTGACCTCTGAATCGTGGCTCGATGCGTTTTACAACGATTTCTGGGGCATGAATATAAAAAGTGGTCTCAGTCACAAATCCTATCGACCACTAACTATACTTACATTCAGGTATTGTCAACATGATTTTCGTTATACATCTATTACTTTTATAAACTCACATTTAAATAAATGAACTTCTTTCAGATTAAACTATTTATTAGGCGGAAGATTGTCTGTGGTTCATTTTAAAATTACAAATCTTTTGTTACACATATTCTGCTGCTTGCTTGTGCGGGCCTGTTTTCGACAAATTTTATTCAAGTATACGAATCAGACGGTTGATATCGCACATATGTCGACTTTATTGTTTGCTGTACATCCAATCCACATTGAGGCTGTAAGTGGGGTTGTAGGAAGAGCAGATGTCCTTGCCGCTAACACATTTTTCCTCTCATTTTTATTATACAATAAAGCTATGTCAGACTCAAACTGGAAGTACATATACTTAATTGCATCAGTATTTATAGCAGGAATGTCAATGTTGTTCAAAGAAAATGGTATAACAGTTCTGGTAAGTATTTATTTTTATTTTTTTAGATTTATGACAGTAATTGCAGTATATTTATCAGTATTAACAGAAATTCTGATCTGTAACTTGATGTCATGTTTTTTTATATGAAAACTACAATAATTATTGAACAGTTATTCTCTTTTTACAGGGTTTTTGTATAATATATGACTTGTTAACTAAACTTACTACAAATAAGCATAAAACATGTACAAAAGCTAAAGCAAGTATGATAATCAGAATAATATTTATTTTATCATCCATTATGATACTGTTGTATGGAAGGTGGAAGGTGATGGGACATAAAAAACCAGTATTTAAAGCTATTGATAATCCAGCTGCTTTTGCTGACAATTTTTTCACTAAGGTAAGCAATCTTTTCATTTTCTCATCTTTATAATCTAGTAGCTGTTAATTGAGATAGACTAAGGTGTAAAAAACTTAATAGCCTATATAATACACAACAGTCATTCATATACACAGTCCTAATCCTGCAGTAATATATGATTATTTTGTGTTAAGGCCCATGTGTATCAGGAACTATAGGAATCTCAGTTTTTTTTAGTTTGGCTAAATAAAGTGAGTAACACTGGACCTGATGGTAAGTACAGTGTAGTCCATCTATACTCTCAAAGGTCGCCAGAATTACGCCAGCCTGGCATTACTGGATATGAACTGGTTGACCCCGGAACATTACTTGACAGACCAAGCTACTATAATGGCTTTTCACCATGTGTATGGTGATCTTTATAATCCATCAAATATCTTAATGGGTATCTATATAAAACCTGTATCCCATTAAGTCCCATTTATTTCCCCAGTTTAGTCTACAGCATGGCTCTACTACTTCTAATTAACATATGAGTATAATATAACATGTAAGATAAATTATTGTATTTCAGATTAGAACATATAACTACATCTACTTTTTAAATTTTCTTTTATTAATATGGCCTCAATGGCTATGCTACGATTGGTCAATGGGATGTGTTCCACTTGTTGAGGATGTTCTAGATTACAGAAACATTTGGATATTATTGTTATATGTTTATGGTATATTGCTTCTACAAGCCATCACTCTGAAGAATAGCAACCAAACAAAGAGGTAATAAAAAAATAACATCTACCAAAAACAATTGTAACATTTTGTTAGATTCACAACTCTCCTGTGTGATGTACAATTCAGATACTAATATGATATTGCATAACTTTGTGCGGGGCGGCAGCGGCGGCGGCGCGGGAGCGGCGGAGACCCGGTCTCGAAGCCAGCGGGCAGATCGCGCGGCGCTAGAGCGGTGTAGTGTTGTGCTATCAGAAATTAGTGTCTGTTCGCGAACGAAATTGATGTGAATATAATGTTCCATATAAAAAATCATTGAAATAATTTGCTCCACCACGTCGGCAGGCATTTTTGAAAATACACAACTCGTACGCCGCTCCCGCGCCGCCGCCGCTTGCCGCTGACTTCGAATCCGCAGCCTAAATGTTACTACTTCAACTGATCTTATGAGCAGTATGAGCATATACAGGGTTAATTTTAAAACACCAGCAACCTCGCAGGACCAGATAGCTGACCCCATACGGAACAACTTTTGTTCTACGAGTTTGTATATAACTCAATATATTTAAAAAAAAATGATTTTACAAGTTTTTGTTGTGTCGTATTTTTCTTCGTAGCGTTCGGCGTGCGCGCGCGACTCAAAGGCGCCGCTCAGCTGGCTCGGGCGATGACCTTCAACGCTAGCCCGGTTCCCCACGCTTCGCGTGTTTGCTTACGTAATCTGCGATGCGTGTAGGTAACATTCAAGACGGAAATTAAATGAATACTTATTTTTGTATGAAAATAAAATCTAACAAATTATCAAAAATCGTAGAACAAAAGTAGTAGCTTATAACCTTAGGTATCTACCCCTGCGAGGTTGCTGATGTTTTAAAAATAACCCTGTATAGATTGTATATTAGAATAGAGATGATAAGAACTGGTGGGAATCACTAGGCCAAAAGCGAATTTAAAACACGAACGAATCGCTGAAATCCGTTTTCTAGTATAACCATTAACGGTAGATACTGATAGTACTGTGTTGATAACACTGTGAATTTCCGAATTAGACCTATGTCGTTTTAACCAAGTAGGGAAACACTTAAGTGATTCGCAACTTAATTGACGCCTCCTAGATCACCTTACCATGCTAGAACCTAGACCTCTATATTATAATATATTCACAATAGAATAATGTTTTTCTAACAAGAATGGAAATTATTTTCAGACTTATTATTATTGCAGTGTGTCTCATAATTATACCATTCTTACCAGCCTCTAACATATTTTACGCCGTTGGTTTTGTGATTGCTGAGAGAATAGTGTACATACCATCAGCAGGATATTGTCTCCTCATTGGAATTGGTTTTAACAAATTGGTCAATAAAAGAAGTGAACTTACGTGTAAGGTTTGTCTAAACATTACAATTAAAATCATCTAAAAATACGGCGCCCATACAACGTAAACGTAACGTAATTGAGTTTCATCATTTATTCAGGATAAGATTTTCAAAGTTTGGAATTTAAAATATAAATGTGTTTCCAATCATTCTGATAAAATCTTTCAATATTTACTTTTAAGTTTACTTATTATATTGTATTTACTTCTCTAATTTAATATTAGTTCGCACAGTTCATATTGTCTAAGAGACAAAAGAAATATTAGTATAGATTAATTACATATTTAATTTCCTCAAAATATAAATTTTGACAGTGTAATACAGTTATAAGTTTACCTTTTATAGGTTGCAAAACTCTTCTTTTTACTGCTTTTGGTAAGTTATGGGTTACGAAGTTGGCAAAGATCTCTGGATTGGCACAACGAGTACAATCTATTCACAAGTGGTTTGTCAGTGTGTCCGCTGAATGCTAAAGTACATTACAATGTCGCAAAAGTAGCCGACGCCACTCATCGCACGGATTGGGCGCTGGCAGAATACAAAGAGTCAATTAGGTAATTAAAAAAATATTAATACCCAACAATCACACACAACCCTGATCTCACACTAGGTTGACCTGCTTCGTGGTTAACAGGAACTATGAGGGACTTAAAGTTTCAAAGCTTCCAGACCCGAAACAAATATTTTTAACACAGACAAGGTGATAGGTCTCTCGCATGCGAGAGGCCGTCTGTATCAGTACCCCTTTATTATCTATTCCTGGCGCCAAGCAGCATGTAAAATCTATTGTGTTTCGGTTTGAAGGATGTTGAAATCAGCTAAATTGCTGCTGATTGTTTTTAGTGTAGATTCCTGCAACAACCTACACAGTGTGTTAGAAGACTACAGACATAAATCTAAATAGCATATGTAGACTTTTAAATTTTCAATTCTATTTTACAATAAAACATTGTTTACATTTTCTACAGCACGAATGGGCCGGCTTGACCGGGCTGTTACCGCTGACTCACATGCGTTTCGTGAGTGAAATATTTGGAGGCCCATATCCCCTTCCTTTAAGGTCGGGAACACGTCCATGATTCTTCAGGTATTGTGGATGTTCATGGGCGGTGGAGATCACCTACCACCAGGTGATCCATTTGCTTGTATTCCTGCAAAAAAAATTAATTATAACTTTTTGAGTCAGCTATATGGACCACGTCTGTTTACTGACGAGAAACACAATTGAACCAGAGAAGCCTTTGAAGAGCTTTTTAAATGATTTTACTGTGACTGAAAATACCACAGACATTATACATACTTAGTGTTTAATTGTGACTTGCATTAGTGATTTTATTTTAACTCAATTGGCATTGTGACAAAATTATTTTGCAGTAATTATTGTATTTCAGACTATTTCCAGAATATTATCAAGCTATGAATAATTTAGCTAATTTATTAAAAAATCAGAAGAAGTATCAAGAAGCCGAATTATATCTTAGAGCTGCGATTAAGCACAAGTAAGTTAATTTTCGTAGAGATTTTTGTAATTTAGAAGTGTTCAAGTTTATTATATTAAGCAATACTATTTTTATAGACAAGATTTCCCCGCAGCTTGGATGAATTTGGGAATAGTATTAGCAAATACAAAACGCTACGGCGAGTCTGAGATAGCTTACAAAGCAGCGTTGAAATACAGAGAAAAATATCCAGACTGCTTATACAACTTAGGGAACTTGGTATGTTATTTTATAAGTTACATAATATTTTGTTTTGACCAGAATCAGTAACTAAATGAAGTTGTGAATGTTATTCCTGTGCACTTTTTTTATAGTATCTGGAAATGAATGATACAGAATCTGCTATGGAAAAATGGTTTGATGCAATTAATTTAAACTCAAAACATGATCTCGCATGGACAAATTTAATGGCATTATTGGATAACACAGGTAATATTAGTTTCACATCTATGTAATAAATACTACAGTTTTTTGTTTACAAGATTGAGACTATTTTTGTTTTAACAGGACAGATAAATAAGGCTTTAACAATCATACCTAAAGTCCTCGCAGAATTACCAGAGTCTCCTTCAGTCACTTTTGCTATTGCTAATATTTATGGTAAAATAAATAGATATGAAGAGGCAGAAAAATATTTCAAAAGATCAATAAAAATGTTCCGCAGTAAGGTTCAAGCAATTCATTATGCTAATCTTGGTAAGTGTTTAATGACAACACATATTTACCCTTGCAGAAGATTAAACTATATAAAATACAAATAAAGTATAACTACTACATACGTTTTAAATGAATGAATATTTCACTGAGTATTTACCTACCGTCTCACGTTCTTTCAGGTGTGCTGTATCATCGATGGAAGAAATATACGTTAGCCGAAGAAATGTATAAAAACGCTTTAAAATTAGACCCACGGTTCAAAAGTGCGCAAAAAAACCTTCAGAATCTACATGATCTAAAAAATTAATGAAGTCGCTTGTCTTAAAATAACCATTTTCTTACCCTAATTAATAAATAAATCTATGGGTGTGTCAATAGCCTAATCTTAAATAAACACGTCGCGTAGACAGGCACGCAGTACACACAAATGAAAGGGCATAATCAAGCATGGGACTTATTACTAATAAGCCTTATCGTCCATGAAGTACCAATACCTCCTAACTGACAATTTAGTCCAAAATTATTTTTTTATTACAATAGACGTAAACATAATCCAAATCCCTTAGTAACTAATAAAAAGGGAATGTATTGGAAACTATATACTATCAACAGTTAATCAAAATAAATAAAACCTTATTTTAAATAGTTTTTGTAAAATAAAACCTTATTTTAAACAGTCTGGTGTAAAATTAGATTCACAACACTTAGGAGGTATTGGTACTTCATCGACGTTATATTGTGGTAGTAGATCGATTAGCGCAACGGACAATACGCCTTTCTGATTTTGCTATTTCGCATCACGAGAACTTTCGTAAAATCCGAAGAAGACAAAATTTTCAGTGGGCAAGTAGCCGGCTGCGAAGTGTGAGGCTGTGGGTTCGATTCCCGCACCGAGAAAATTGTATGATCCATAAATATTTGTATCGGGTCGGGGTGTTGTGGGGCCGCAAGTCCTAGTTCCTGATACCCACGATACAGTTTAATGTGTGTGGCTGTTGGGTGTATTTAATTTAATTAAAAGAAAAACAAATCCGTTATTCATTACGGGACCGCTTGAGCAGCCGCGGCCGCTCCGGATGGTCACCAGCATGGTGAAATTGCATAGTGGGGTTGAGCAATTGCAAGACTTATACTGAATGTTTTCGACTTCTCCACTATTCTGGCAAAGATATTCCTACTCCACTACTCTGGTGCAGTTATTTTTCGCCACGGTGGAGACTCCATCCATCTTGTCTGAACCCCGTTTTGTTGTCTGTTATCTCATCTGTCTGTTATCACTAACATAAGAGATAAATTATTTGCACAACAACTGTTTTGTCTAGTGTTTAAACAACCGATAACACAACAATTGTTAACCGAATAAAAAAAAAAATACGGGTTGTACTCCGGGAGTGCCGACAGAAGTGAAAACTTACCAAACAAGATGCGAGAATACAAAATTACGGCAACATGTCCACTCGACATGATAAAAGTACATTCTACTCTCTTCGCGTTTATGCGAGCCTGGTACTTTTTACGGCAACATTATTATTATTATTATTTAAACTTCATTGTACACAAGGAGTACAGTACATAACACTAAAATATAACTTATATAGAAGTACAATTGGCGGCCTTATCGCTCAGGGCAATATCTTACAGGCAACCATGGGATGGAGATGAAAGAAGGAGAAAGAAAGGGCAGTTAAGAGTTTACAATAATCTAGTTTTAAGAGTATACACAAATATAATTGATATACTAATTAAATATTATAAATAAATATATACATACATATAATACATAAACTAATAAACTAACTATAAAATATATATGTATATACATAAATATATAAAATTTATTGCCAGTGTAGTTATGTCAAAAACTAAGTTGTACTGAGATAGTGCTCCTTTACCATTTTTTTAAAAACAGGAAGTGATTGGGCACGCCTAATGCCTACCGGTAGCGCATTCCACAGTCGAGTAGCCTGGACAGTGAACGATTTATCCGTGTATATAGTGGAATGCGTTGGCGTCATCAATTTTAAATTTTCAGATGATCTCAGAGACCTTGAATGTGTGTCATGAAGGAATTGAAAACGAGACTTTAGGTAGCAGGGAGTGACAGGACAGAAAAGAATATTATAATAATCAAGGATGGGAAGAAGAAGTGATTGCGCAAGCGAAACCTTTGTAGAAATGGGTAGAAAATTGCGTAGCCTTCGCAAGGATCCTGCTGAAGCAAACAGCTTTCTACTTAAATTTTGTAACTGTGGCACCCAGGAGAGAGATTTATCGATATAAATCCCAAGATTTTTCACTGTGTCACTATATGGGATATTAATACCGTTACACGTAATAGGTGGTAATTGTGACTTATCCAATTTGGTTATCATCCTTGGGCTGCCGATAATGATGATCTGCGTTTTGGAAGGATTTACTTGTAGTCCACTCGCAGATCTGATTTAAGTCGGCGTTGACTGCAGTGACAGCTTCCGTCATCCTATCTAGTGATGCTTGGTAATATATTTGGAGATCATCGGCATAAAGGTGGTAGGCAGAACGAAGTTCAGACGAAATAGAATTCATAAAAATTGTGAAGAGAAGAGGAGATAAAACGCCGCCCTGTGGGACTCCGACAGAGGTTGTGCAATAAGAGGAAGAACTATCCTCAATGCAAATGCGCTGCCGGCGTCCAAACAGGTAACTACGAAACCACTCAATTGCCAATGGAGATATGTTAAGAGAACACAAAATGCTAAGCAAAACGTCAAAATCAACGGTGTTAAAGGCGTTACTAAAATCAAGTAGTGACAAGATAGTCAGCTTACCGTCCTCCATACCAGATCTAATGTCGTCCGTAATATGAACCAGCGTCGTAGTGGTGCTGTGGCCTGGTCGGAAGCCGGATTGAAGTGGATTTAGGAGTTGATTGATGGAGAGGAAGTTACTGAGTTGGGAGTGGACTAGCCGTTCGAGCACCTTGGAAAGGAATGGTAGGATGGATATCGGTCGGAAATCGGTAAAGGTAGAAGGATTACTCTTCTTAGGTATGGGAATTATTCGGGCTTCTTTCCAAGCTTGCGGAAAGATCCCACTGGAAATGGAGTAGTTGAGGATGTGAGAGATAATGGGAAGGATTTCGTCAAGGATGGGAAGGATCATATTACGGCTGACACAGTCACTTCCAACCGCATTAGATGAGATTGACATAATGCTCCTCCTAACATCACAAAGAGCAAATTGTTTGAAGAGCAATGGGGAACAGTCGGGAGTCTGGCAAGATGAAAGAAGTTTTATTGTATTATCTTTAGTAGTCCTGTCATAATTGGACGAAGAAGAGAATTTTTGGTTTAGAGAATTTAAATCTAAATGTTTCGGAAAAGGGCTTTGTTCAGATTTTCCAACTCCCAGTGACTTCAGAAATTTCCAGACTCTCGCCATTTTCGATTGAACTATGAATATGTCGGCGTTGTGCATACCTACACACCTTACTGCAATGATTCCGAACAACTACGTATTTATCCCAATTAGTGTCGTTGGGGCGATATTTGTACCTTGACTTGGCAGCTGCTTTTTCTGCGAGAATTTCCTTAATTTCACCAGTGAGCCAAGGTGATGGAAGATGTTTGATCTTGATCGCACGGACTGGAGCATGAACATCATACAGCTCGATCAGTTTACGGTAGAAAATATCAACCTTGTCATCAATACCCTCAGAGGCAATGAGCATACTCCAGTCAATTTTTTCAGCATCTCCGCGAAGACTATCAACGTTCACCCCACGAATGTTGCGCTGCAGGAGAGTTTCGGGTTTTGATTTAGGTGGACGAATACGGTATGACAAAAAGAGTAAATCATGATAAGAGAAGGCGTCAGCGGAACATTGCCCGTGTTTTGCAACATGATTTAAAGAGGAAACGAATATAAGATCAAGAAGAGATGGAGTACAATTTGGAAGGTGGTGAGTGGCAGAAAGTGGAAGGATAGAGAGGTTACAGGATTGAACAGTGTTCTGAAGGGAGGAAGAACGAGAGTCGTTCTTTAAGAGACAGGTATTAAAGTCACCCATGATTATACAATGACTGTACGAAGGGACAAAGTTTTCAAGAAGTATTTCCAGAGAAGAAAAGAAGTTAATACGAAGAGAAGGACAGTAGTAGACACCAAGTAATAGCTTAGAATTTGAAAGCTCTACCTCCAAAAGAATATGTTCACCAGCACTAGGCGGAGGCGGCTGCGGTGACACACTTAAAATTGTGTATGGTATATGCGAACGGAGATAAATAGCAACACCGCCTCCACCAACATGTTCCAAATAAGAAACCTAAAAAGTTTTTCTTTGTCCAAATCGTCATTTGTTTATTAATTACGGCTACTCGCCATGAAAAATGGACATTCTACTCTCTTTGCGTTTATGCGAACCTGGTACTTTTTTTTACGGTACCATGTTCCAAATTATAAAATAAGTAAAATATCGTCATTTTATTATCAATATCAAAAACAAAATTACGGGAACATGTCTATTCCCCATAAAAAAACGAACACAGTCCGGTCAAAGTCCTGTGAAAGTCCGGTCAAAGTCCGGTCCAATCCGACTGGTCACTGTGTGACGCCACCTGGGACTTCGAAATTATCGAAGTTCCAGGGAAATCAGCTAGCGCTGGCTGGTCAACTAGCCCGCATGACGTCGCACGGAAGGTTCTAGAATATTCTGGAACCTTCCGCTCGCCGCCGCTCGCGTTACGGAACGTTTCGGTTCACCCTCCCATAAGAAGTTATCACTTCAAAAATAAATATTTAAAAAAATAATCTAATGATGGTACATTAGCAACATATACCGAGTATAGACGTTTAGTTTGGCGTTTTTCACTTCTGTCGGCACTCCCGGAGTGCAACCCGTAATTTTATTTTTCATTAGCGCTAATGACGAGACAAGCAGGTCGATTGCCTGACGGTAAGAGTCACACCACCCTTTAAACAGAAGCAACATTAATCAGAACCTCGAATTATCAGTTAATACATGGCACTGGAATGAGCTCATCACCCTGAGACATGTGCTATTAGGTCTCATAATGCTTAATAATTTCACTGGCTTTAATGTCCTTTAAACCGAAATACAAGTGCTTACACATTGCTGCTTGGCGACAGAAATAGAAAAGCGGTCGTACCAACCCAGACGGCCACTCACATACAAGGAACCTACCACCTTGTAAAAGTCCACTTGTCATGGGTGAAAACTAGTTATCTAGTACATTTTTGGAGCCATCAAAATGAGAAAGCTATAGCTACGCCCTGTGATTGTGGTGCCTTTCGTAGTCGACCTTTTAGCGAAAGTGTCAACTTTCCCATTCCCTGATAATCCAATATGCGAAGGAATTGTACAAATGCAGCTAACATTATGCTGGAAAGCACTTCGGCTATCTACAAAAAAAAATATTCTCATAGACGTGATTCTGAATGTAAGACAGTGCTTCAGAACTCGCACAAGTTCCGTTTAGACTAGGCATGTCGAAAGTGCAAAACGCATCGATTTATGTCTTAACAATATTTAAAAAAAGTCATATCGATTTTGATATATAGATTATAAAATATCGAGATATCGGCATGACATTTGGATATTTGGATGATATTTTATGGCACCTTAAAAAATTTTAGTTCGTTATTTCATGTCATCCTATTTTTAAATTATCAATTTAGTTATGAGTCCGTACTTACTAAAGAATATCGAATTAGAATATATTGTCAGAAAATATAGATTTATCGGTATATTTTGTCAACATCCGTATCGGACAGATTTCAGAAATATTGATATTTTAAAAAACTCGCGCTACCCGTGTGATTTTTGTTTTTGATCAACGTCAGTTCCCCTAAGTAGTCTGTGGTTTGATTTGAAACAGAATCGTAAACTTATATTACATATGTACTGCCTATGTTTATGAAATTAAATGACTGAAGACTTGGCAGCATGGTCTACGACCTTAGCCGGTTTCAGTAAGGAACAAATAAACCAAAAAAAAACTGCCTATCAGAGTACTGCTTAGTGATGTTCATGTACAAAAAATATCGATATTTTTTCCGATATATTATATCGAAATATTGTATCGATATTTAGCGATATATCGGTCAAAAATATCGATACTTTCGATATATCGAATTGTCAGAAGGAAAAGACTTTATTAGAAAATGATTAACAAAAAAAATATCGAATAGCTGAAAAAAAAAAAACAACATTCAATACTTATTCTGGTATTTGATGTTTTTTTGAAGTTATACTTCTTTAGGCGCGTTATGAAAAAATGATGAGAGTGAAATTTTAAGATGCGCGCGCACCTGTGACACAAAATTAACAGTATGAAGCCGTCTGCTTAACCGCTCATTAAGTCTCGAAAAAAAAGCTACCAACAAAATAGGAATTGAACCTCGATATTAGTCGCGCATGTTGGTACGCTCGTCACCTCTGATCACTGTTTTCATATTTATAATATTTATCAACATGTCTCTAGTTTATACATTCACAACACGTGTTTGAGTTTCATACAAGTGCGAATTATATATGTGCTAATAAATTATATTCAGTAGTGATTTAAATTGAATATTTTGATTGATATTACTTACTATTTGTGAATATTAGTGAAAAAAATTGTGCTTATATACTTTTTCAAGTGCTCCAATATAATTGAGGTTAACTATCCGTATGTATTATTTATTGATATAAATTAAAATACTTTTATTTAATATAATTAACACTAAATATTATTAAATTATTAATGTTAAATACTTATTATTACAAACGTAGAGTACTGGTATGCGGGATGAAATTTTTGGAGTTAATTTTGTTTTGTAATAAGAAGTATAACTTCGTACGTGCGTACATAAGTACACACACACGGGTTTTTTTTTTTTTAGCTACATCCGATAGATTTTTCCTAAATATTCTACGATATCGTTATTTCGATATATCGGATAAAATATATTGCTATTATATATCGACTTTAATGATTCGATAATATCGCATTGATTCGATATATCGGATAAAATATATCGATATTATATATCGACTTCAATGATTCGATAATATCGCATTGATTCGATATATCAAATAAATGTATCGATATTTTATCACATATCGACCCCCCTAGTACTGCTTTTACCGCTCCTTGATCCTTCATTCTAGTGTTGCTTAAACATCGATTGTTTGAGATTCCGATAGTATCGATTGTTTTTAAAAAAACAATCGATTTATCGATATTTAATCGATAGTTTTCGAAACTTTTATAAGTATAAAATGAAACGCGACTTATACTTTAGTATTAACAATTGACACCTTCACTTTCAACTATCTTCTCATTATGCTTCCTTTTCAGATGATCTCTTAAATTAGTCTTATTTCCTGACTGTTTATATTCTTCATTGCAAAACTCACACTTTACTTATTTACTATTATTGTCCACTTTTTTTTTAAATTTCCACACCGATGATTTATTTTTTCTATTCATTTTAAACGTACAAGTAAAATAACAACAGTATACAATAGTTTTGTTTAGTTTTACTCTTGTACTCCTATTATTCTTTCTTTTGTAATTACTGTGTAGTGTGTTGTCAATAGCAATGTTCAAATTTACCCAAAACCTTCGCCGAATGACTGAGACAGAAATGTAAAAAAAAATATCTACTCATACCAATAGTTACTTTTACTATGTAAATAAACTACAAACCTTCAAAACAAAAAACATATGAAAACGTTGAAAACAAAAATCAAAATTATTGTTTTAAAAATTCACTCTAAAACTCTCCCCACACATTACACTATCGGTTTGAATACATTCGTATATTTCGGAATTGCCTACAACTTGGCAACACTGCCCTTAGTACTACTTTACACCGGGTCACCGGGATTTCCCTCAGTAGAGACATCAATTCGTTCTAAAAAAAAATGCTAGGGACATAAAAAAGAAAATAAACGATATATCGATACCTTTCTCAATAAATCGATAGTTTCGATAGTTGAAATACTATCGATTAATCGATTAACTATCGATTTTTAAGCAACACTACTTCATTCGTTTTATGTGACTTTCGTATGCCGGATTTTTAAACTTAAAATGGATTTTACACCAGAGTTATCAGCATTTCAAGGTGTTATAATTTCCGCTGATAATGTCCACCCATTTTCTCGACTCACCGAGAAAGGAGGTAAATTATTTTTATAAAATGTACATATGAAATATAATTTTTAAGTGTATACAATTTTTCAGTTAATCTTTTTCAGGCAATGAAGACAAAATTAATTCTATAGTTAAGAACATATTACAGTTTTTACAAGATAAAAAAATTATTGTTGATGATCTTGTCGAAAATATGGTACCGCAAGTCCGAAAATTTGCTCTGTATATTATTTTAAATGCAAATTTACGGACATTAGAGGCATTGGTTGAAAAAGAAGAAATAGATTTAGTGATTTGGACAATTCCTACAATACCAAAGTTGCTGATGTGCGAATTTATCTATAGCTTGCATATGGAGCAATTTCTGTATGAAGTAGTCGTGTTCAGTTATCCGCCTCTAGCTATGGAGGTAGCTGCAGCTTTCATAGATCATTTAAAGTATTCAATCCCAACAAATTGTTTAGACAAGTTGAGGAAACTATCAGTAGCTTGCTACACACTCATTTGTAGACTAAACTTTTTTAACTTTGGAGAAAATTATCTTGAAAACTTAACTGTTGCTAGTGACAATTTTCAAAAATGTATTAAATATTTTACGGATCCTCCAAACAGTGGAAAATTAGACACTCTACGTAGAAATGATTTGTATAAATATCAAGGTAAATGTCTTACCTCTGCACTTCTGTTTGTGTATGAAGGTTTAAGTCAGTTCACAAGTAAACAAGAAAAGAATCCAAGTGGCGTTGATGATATATACCAACTGACATTTCTGGCAGACACAATCAAACAAGATATTACAAGTTACAATATATGTGACTGCCCCAAACAAATATTAGATCTTTTGGATAAGTGTAATGAAATAATGTTAGACGCATGCAAACAACTTGTAATGGGTGTTAGTGTGGACATATTTTGTGCATGGAGTGAATTTGAAGAAAATGGTAAAACAATGCAACAATCAATAGGTGAACTGTGCCACAAGTTGCGTATGAAATTATTGAGCATCAACAGTGTTTCTGAGCATCCTTTAATCAGTATGATTGAACAAATATCTCGGAAACCTGATGACATAAAAGACCTTATCAATTCAACTGGCACTGCCACTATTAAAGAAAAAATTAATAATAACAATGAAGATGGCCAACTATGGCTGCATGCATTAATCGATAAAGACCAGCTGTGCAACCAAACTGAGTTACTTGATATCATCAACTCTAATCTTGAAAAGTATAATGGAGAGGAATGTCATAAGTTATATGAAGTATTGAAGAGTAGTTCAGAAAACAAGGATTACACAGAAACATTAGCTGTAAAAGTCTTTCATCAGTGTGATACCCCAGTTAAATATGAACTTCTTGATAAACAATTTACAAGAAACTGCTTCATAAACATGGAAGAAACAGCAGAATTTGGGCAAATGATGATTGAAACATTTAACAAACTTGTTAATCAGTCGGATGCAGACCTTACTGATGTGTTAACATTGTTTCTGCAAAATCCTAGACAGGTTTACTCTAAACTGTGTAATTTGGCTCTTGAAAATCCTCAACAAACAGACATCATGTTAAAAGTTGCAAAACTGTTGGAGAAATATTCAAATTACTTTTATGAGACTGAAATGGAGCCATGCATCATAAAAGTTACACAAAAAACATTTGAGCTAGATCTAGATACAGAAGCTAAGCAAGACAACTTTATTAAATTTCTGAGTGGTTTGAAAAATATTGATATCATTCCAGGAAACAAACTACTCCTTTTGCTTGTCATGCCCAATATGCATAAAGCTCTTTTAAATGATGATATAATCAGTTTAAATATTCAAATAAAGCTGTTGCATAACTCATATAGTCTTGAAGAGCTCATACAATACAGGGCACCAATGTTGGCCATGATAGCACAAGTGTTTGATGTAGTTCGCTGGAACTTGCACTCATTTACTGCACTCAAACCAATCACTTTACAAAATGCCATTGATTTACAGAAGTCATTGATGGATACTTACAACAACAGTATACCTGGTGAGTTGATGAAATGAATTTTAATTTCAATCATACAATAATGAAATAGTCCTTGGTAAAATTATATATTTTTATGTATTGTTGAGTGTGGCGATAGCCTCTCCAGGAGCAGTTCTGACTACTAAGACAGATGTCGTGGATTCGATCGCAGTTCTCAGGGCACATACATCTGACTTCGAAGTTACGTGTGCATTCATGAAACTATCGTAAAGAAACCTAAGAATCCTCCACAAAAATATGTGATGATGAGAGAGATGTGCCAGATAGTTAAAAAAAGTACCATAGCGAATACCAATACAGTAGAGCCTCGATAATCCGTACACAGGCTAATCCGAACGTCGCTGTAATCCGAACTGCTGACCCTGTCCCCTTCCACCCCCGCCGTAACACCTGAGCTTTGATTTGTTTGTGGTTTGTCATTAGTCTTTGCAAAATTACAGTGTGCGTTGCGTGCCACGTGTTATTTAAGGTTATAAATATGGTTCCTACACCTAAACGTAAACATAAAACTTTGACGATTGCTGAAAAGTGTGCTAAATAAACTTATGTTTTATTTCTAACATACTATAATCCGAACGCTCCGTTAGTCCGAACAGGGGTTGTTTTTTTGAAGTTCGGATTATCGAGGCCCTACTGTACTGACTACTAACTGACCCGCGCTGTTAGGCTCGTGTGCATATTACTGGTCCGCTCCCGTCGTTCATAGCGTAATAGGTATATTGCTGTGAACTAACATCTCCACAAAACAAATATATTATATATTATCAACCATCCTTAAACTTATAAATGTATGAAACTAAATTTTGAAGACTTACATTTTTTTTAGTAATATATTAAAGCACTGTCTACTGCAAACAATATATTATTATGTTGCTTGTTAGATTTCCTTGACTGCAGAAGACAATTCTAAAATCAATTTTGTTTACAGATGATGAAAGTACTTGGCTAAGAAGTAAACTTAAAAGATCACATCCTTTGAATATGTATTATTACAGACAGTTATGGATTCCTCAAGGCAATAATTTTTTAGAAACTATCAGTGGCCTCAATATTACAAGACTGATCAACATTGAAATTTTAACAACATGTTTAACACGGGTATTCGTAATCTAATAATGATTATGTATGGATAAGCTTTTGAACTAATTTGGAATGTTCTATGTGCCAAATTTATTTTGAAGCGTAAAATTTTTCCTAAAAAAGCGAATAAAATTTCTTACAAGTCTTCACGTTTGCAAATTGTCAACGAAAAATCAGAGTGGATTGCAGAGTGAGTGGAACTGCCACTCTAGGCTTCGCATTGAAAGGCAATGGGGAAGCGATATGAGATTTTTATTAAGCGGCATGTGCATATAATTGCTAGCGCTAGCCTTTGATGTGTATCCATTGGTGGCCAAAATAAAGGACGGGGAAGCTGCCAAAAGACAATCTAGCTGATAAATAGGATCGGCGCAGCGTCGTGCAACTTTTATGCAACATGTATCATCACAGATACCTTTTATGAAACATAAATGTCGATCTGTAAAGAAACCAAACGAACTCATTATTGCCACGTGGTCGGACATTGTCATCGCGGTGCGCATAGATTTTATATTGCGTGTTGGGTCGAGGAAAGTTCTTAAATAAAGTCTATATTATCCGTGGTTCGTGTGTATCACACATGTTGCATCGACAGTCCGTGTAATACGCAGAAAAATGACGTTCAGTAAATGGAAGTAAACAATGTTGAATCATTTTTTTACAGATACTTTTTACATGTACTCAAGATGAGTGGTGTGAAATATGGGATAGTCTAACAGTACTAGACGACTTGACTATATTAAAAATGTTTCAAGAATCAGTCCTAATGACGGGTGTAGCTGATAAAGTGAATGGCACCACCAACTCATGGCAGTGTGTACTTTATTGTTGCAGAAATCTAATTTACATTATCAGGGTAATTATTTAATTGATTTAGTGATATGTATATTACTTAATTGTTATCGAATTCCAAACACCCTGTTATTGCCGTCGAGCTGTTCATCATCATATATCATCATCAGCCACAAGACTTCCACTGCTGAACATAGGCCTCCCCCAGGCCGGCCTGCATCCAGCGACATCCTGCGACCTTTATCAGGTCGTCTGTCCACCTTGTAGGTGGACGTCCAACGCTGCGCTTGCCAGTACGTGGCCTCCATTCCAGAACCTTTTGCCATTTCAGCTTACGTCATTTTCGTCGAGCTGTTATGTGCATTAAATTATTTTAATTTGAAATAAAAGCTGAAATCAACGGAACAGGAGTCAGTTTTTCTCTGGTGGACCAAACTGAAATTGAATGTTCCCAGTTATCGAAAATCGCCATAGATAAAACACATCTGGAAAGAAGTTCCAAGGTCCCCTTCTGGGCATGTTTATAGGCATAGGTTCGTGGCAGCAAATTCACAATTTTATAAAACATGCATAAAAATTTAACACATTAACTGAATATGATGCATGAAATCCTAACATTGAACAAATCATACTTCTATAAATGGCTAATTCATTTTTTGTTATTTTTTCAGTACAAATTCTTTAAAGAGCCCCTGACAAATATCCAGGTAACTGCTGTCACAAAAATAATTTCGACATTACCGGTTATAACAAAAGGAAAAAGTGAAGAAATTGAATCATTGTTGTTGCCCTTGTTTTCGTATTTGGCTGAAAAACAGAATGATTACACATATGACTTGAGTTCCTGTAGCCATTTACAACACAGAAGTCTAACTGATTTGATGGAAAAGATATTTATCCCTAGATCTGTGTAATGAGGTAAGTTATCCTGCTCGATTTTTCAGCTGCCATAAAAATATTAATGTCTATTTTTTAATTTGTCTGAAGTATATTCATTACGGGTAAATATATCTTGTAGCTATAAATAAAAAATTGAACGAAACATCGTGAGGAAACCTGCATACTATGCGTGCCAAATAAGAATAGGACTGTCAAGACGCCATTTTGTTCAGCAATACGCGCAAACTTCATTACCAAAGTGTATGGTGTGCAAACAAATTATATTCAGTTTAAATGTTTACTGTACGCTTTTTTGGTATTTCTAATAAATTTCACGCCAAATTAATTATAAATGAGTAGGATTTCAAAGAAAAAGCATATTTATAAAAATAACAATAACAAGGAAGTCCAGTAGGCAACAGATATAAGACACATGCGCGTATACACGAAAGCGTAGCTAACGGCACACTGGTAGCTTCTCAATAGCGTCACAAAATTGCGTCATATTAGGGTGATAGTAGCTTTACCTGTGTATTTGTTCATTTTTTAAGCTGCTTCCATACAGTAATTAATTTATCCAAAATTATCCATTAATAAAATTCAAGAATAGTATTTATTAAATGAATATAATGATTATACAATAATTAAGTCTATATCTATTAATAATAAAAAATATATGAAATTTCTTTTTTGCACTTTTTTTTGCTAGCAGTACTACTTTGACAGTTATCGTGGGAAGTTGGCAGCAAACGCGATCCTATTCTTATTTGGCATAGTACCTGAGAACTCGATAAGATTGTTCGAAGGTATGTGAAGTCTGCCAACCCGCATTAGGCCAGCGTGGTGGACTAAGGCCTAACCCCTCTCATTCAGTAGAGGAGACCCGTGCCCAGCAGTGGGACATGTATAATATAGGGCTAGAAAAAAAAATACAATTGCTTTAATTTGACATTAAATTAAGGCAATTATAATAAAAAAATATGGTCCATTTACATATATGAAGTAATATTATACAAATTCATTTTATTTCTTTATTTTTCAGTCAAAAATTATATAACGAAAATCGACTTATTGGCAATATCTTATTGGAATATTGACTTATTGGGACTGACTATAACTTCTTTTATTAAAATCAGGCAGCGATTAGAAATACAAGCGAAGCGTCACAAACTGCGAGCTCCATAGCATGGATTTGGACTAGGGATTTTATTTTCCCAGCTTCACGTATTCTCGGGTACTGGATAAAAATTCCGTTCGCGGGAATTCCCGGGTCTTGGGGATAATAACAGTTTTTAATGCTTAATTAATAATATGCACTCAAAGTATGAACATTGTAATGTGCATTGAAGAAATCAATTATGCATGCAAACTGTAATCATAATATTTATTAGTTATAACTGCGCAAGGCTCTAGTAAGGAGCATGACGATAAAATCGTCCATGAATAGATGACAACCAAATTAAAAATATGTCCAAGTCTTATTTCATCACAATAAACAGTATTATAAAATAAATGCTTGTCTTTTATTGACTCTTTCTCACACCTGTAGTTCAGATTTTTTTAGAGGTTCATAGTAATCATAAGATGCGTTTTGCGGTTCCGCAAGGTACCCCGGTACCGTCTGAGTATATCTGTGATCATTAAAGAGCAGGTTTTGTTTTAAATCATAGGCCGGCAAACGAGCAAGTGGGTCAGCTGTTGGTTAGTGATCTCCACCGCCCATGTACGCCCACAATACCAGAAGAATCATGGACGCGTTGGCGATTAGGGATTGGGAATAGGAGGGGATTTGGGCCTCCGGATATCTCACCGTACGAAACGCAGCAGCAAGCCGTTACTTTACGTCGGTTTTCTGTCGGGCCGGCCCATTCATGCTGTAGACAAAACTGTCTACAGAGTGGCTCTACCACTCGTAAAATCGGTTCTAGTATTACCCACCCGAAGTAGTCGTTCTGTGACGCGACATATAGGTAGGCACTTATCGTTATAGGTAGGCACTTGTCCTTGATTATGCAGACGCCAGCTATCTTGATCTCACTGAACAACAACTAGATAAACTTGAGCGACTTCAAAATTTTTGCATCAGATTTATATTTGGATTGCGCAAATATGATCATGTTTCCGAGTTTCGTGCTAAGCTCAAGTGGTTACCCATACCACTTCGCCGGAATGCCCACATTCTTTCTCTTCTCTACAATATCCTTTTCTTTCCTCTTACTCCTTGCTATCTCAAATCACGCTTTCAATTTCTTGATGATACGCACAACAAGTTTCTGAGATCATCAGAGAATATGACCCTGAAAATGCCAGCGCATTCCACTTCCTTCATGGACAAGTCTTTTACTGTCCAGGCTACTCGGTTGTGGAATGCATTGCCGGTCGCGATAAAACGAGCCAAATCACTACCCATCTTTAAAAAGATGGTGAAGGATCACTATCTCTCTCACTAGCTGTTTGTTTGTGTGTTATGCTTACGATTTCGTTATCACTGTATTTATGTATATAATATGTATTATGTATATTATATTAGCTATCTATTTAGTATATATTATTGAAAATAAATGTATATATATGTAGTTTTCGTTTATGTACCCTACCCTTTCTGGCTCCTACTATATCTCCATCCCATGGTTGCCTGGAAGAGATTGCCTTGAGCGATAAGGCCGCCAATTGTACTTTTGTGTTTTGTTAATTGTTTTACTTTTCCAATTCCAATGTACAATAAAGAATTATAAATAAATAAATAAATAATATCGTGCAACTTCAAGTGTGGAAAGTGTTAAAAGTAGATCGCCAACATCCTTTCATCCAATCCGTGCGTGTATTCCTAGACGAACAGTTACTTCGTGGCCAGTACGATCTCCACACTTGACTCCTCGCAAGCAAATCGTTTTTACGAAAGTCGGTGAAACTGAAGCAGAAATGCGTTAGTGTATTGTAGCAGTTTTTGATCAAATTAAACTGGTCAAAAATGAGTTACGAAGCGTTGGTGCCAACCTTGTGCAACCTGTAATTACTATTGATAGTAGAAACATCGAACAGCAACTTCGTCACAGCAATGGTTTTGGGTCGTTATCAAATGAGGATCATTCACACGATCTCAACTCGGATTATATAAAAATCTGCATATTTTTTTAGAAATCGAAACGATTATTTGATAAAAGGAGCTCAATGGCCACTGGTGTCATGACTCCATAACGTCACTACTCAACTTCCTTCTTTTTTAAAGTGTTTTTTTTTTATTGGTTGAATGACGAGACGAGCAAGGCGCTCGCCTGATGGTAACCGCCACACTTGCCCATAAACAGAAGCAACAACACTTATTTTGAATTACAAAGCACTGTGTGGCACTGAACTGGGCTCGTCAAATCGAGACGTAAGATGTTAAGTCTCAATGCCCAGTAATTTCACTGGCTTCAATCTCCTTTAAACCGAAACACAACAGTGCTTACACATTGTTGCTTGGCGGCAGAAATAGACAAAGCGGTGGTACTAACCCAGACGGCCTCTCGCATACAAGGGACTTACCACCTTGTAAAGGTATCTAGTTATTGGCAAATCAAAGAGGATACAAACGCCAAAAATGTAGGCAGTGTTGTGCAAAGAGTTGTCAATTCTGTTTGACTGATAAACAATGTCACAGTTTTAAACTAGATATGAAAACACAATGTTCTGATTTAAATTTTATGTTGTAATCATACGGCGTAATAATTATGATTCTATATACATTTTGTGGTTGTGATGAACCAAATCAAAAGTCTGATACTAATGACAACGTCTTCCCAAGTTCTGATCAAATTTGGGGAATGATTAGCACTATATTTGCTTCTATTGCATGTTGGATTCTCTATAACAAGGTAATTAAATATAATTCTGTTTCGCAGTGTAAAAACTTCGGCTCCGAGCGACGAGCGGCGCGCGTCAGTCAAGCGGTGCCCGCGCCTCCGCATTGTTGTGTATTTTCAAAAATGCCCGCCGACGTGGTGGAGCAAATTATTTTTCTGATCACACTGTGCCGCTCCTAATGCTAGATAATGCAATGTTTTTGAGAAAATCGAATGAAACCATGCTTAAATAATTAAATACACCCAACAGTCGTGATACACCCAAAAGTCTTGTGTCGTCAGTTATCAAGAACTACGAGAGACTTTCGGTCTCACAACACCCAGACCCCGAAACAAATATTTGTGGATCACACAAACATTTGTGTATGTGCGGGGATCGAACCCGCGGCCTCTCGCTTTACAGCCGGCTACTCATCCGCTGCGTCACGGAGGCTGTCAAATTCTTAGGATAAAGTGTGTTCACAAATGAACCACAGTAATATTTATTTGACTCTGACGGTTTCTGACAGCTCTCACAATCCATCCACATCACTCAGCATCAACTATCAACACTTCAACTTGCTAATTAATTTTACAGACAAACCAAATTTAGTCTAACTTGAGTTACATGATTCGGTACTAAATGCTAAATGGCGCCAATAGGTAACATTGAAAAATGTATGTAAAGGTAGGGGGGTGATGATTTAAGTTGTCTTACAATAATTGGCATTGGCATCTTCAAACCACGGGTGACGAGCAGGCAGATGTGGGATTGTCTTGTACCATATACCTTTCACAAGTGAACGTTCACCAAAATATTTATTCCAACATGTTCTACGTTTAGATTTAACTTAGTGGCGAGCAGAAGTAGGACGTTCCTTCTGTTAATGCGTCTCTGGCCGCTCTGTCTGCCTCCTCGTTACCAGCTATACCCACGTGCGAAGGGATCCATTGGATTATTGACTCTTTGCCGGTTGCACGAAGTCTACAGATGGACCTTAGGATACCATAGGCCGATACCGAGCCAAATGTTGCAGAGCACTCGAGTAGAGACTACGACCCAGGGTAGAGGCGCCAAGCCGCGGTTGAGTTAGCAATTCTCTTGTTGCATTCATTAAATTTTATTTCAGAGCGTTTACTTACGGTCGTGTTTTGTTGTATAGATAAGTTGGCGCCACTACTATACAGGAACACTTACGGTTTTGATAGAGATTAATGATACAATATGTTAGCGGTACCTACATACTCTAACACTTCCATATTTATATCAACAGATAAAAGTCAACAGAAGAAGGTTTCAAGAGTATCGCCATCGAAATAGAGAAAGAGTAACATCACGTTCATTTAAATGAAGAAGTAAAATGAAACAGGCAGAAATTATGTTTAATAATTTATTGTATTTTATGTATGATCCATTTGTCCCGATATAATGTGAAATTATACAAAATTAGAATTTTAACTTAATAACAATTACCTAATTTAAAAAGTTTGAATTAATAATATGTTTTTTCTTTCCTATTAAATAACTATAAGGCACATTAATTCATTAAAGACCGATTTTACAATGTCCGATAAAATTTTAATTGCACTGGAAAGTCAATCTCCGACTAACGAATTTGACAACATGTTACACAAAGGAGTGTCAAAATGTAACGTTTAAGTGTACAAAATAAGTCAAAAGAAAACTCAGAATAATAAACATCCGATGAACAAACGAGTGATAAAAGTTTGCGTGAAGTTTTAGAATGTCTTGATAGCTGACAGTGAGTATTTCCATATATGTAACGCCCCATAAATGTGACCATGCCTCTACGGAAAGGTATGGTTGTATATTAACAGAGTAATAGCTAATAATTTTGTATTTTGCCACCTTATAATTTATCTGATCAATAAACATTTACTTAGACATTTAAAAATTTGTAGGTCTAGTGCAAGTTTTCAATGATTCGAAAACGACGACAGTATCCGTTTTCTCTCTATACATCAGTAACCACTAGGGGAAACTGCGATGAACTTAAGTTGGTAGTATATTTTGTCGCGTAGGAAATTATTTTTTAAACGATTATTTGCTTAATTATAGTACAAATCATTAGTTTGACACTTCATCAATAGGGATTTTATGAATTCCTACAAGCCGAAAATTTGAAACGGCGGGGTATGTTGCATGCATTCCAGTGTTGTTTTGAGATTGTACTCTTCAGAAAACTAGGACATACTAGCCCAATACAAAAAACAAAATTGAAAATCAATCTACATGGCAGTACCGATTCCGACTTTAGCTTAAATTTAAAATATCGTAATTAATATTAGTAGATATATTGTGATTTACTTAACTAATGAATATGGCAAAGGCGCGTTAACCGCGATATAATAAAACTAAGTATATGGCCGTAGTACTTAGTAAAGAATTTACAAAGTAACACGTTACTGACACGCGCATCTTATAGCTTGATACGATGATCCAAAGTCTATCTTTAGAGCATCGTGATGACCGAGTGCCCTTTGAACCCACATGGAATTTTTTTCATTGTACGGATTCGTGCGTAAATAGGTGACACTTTTGTATGACCGCAAATACTACGCACGACTCCTAGCTTGGTTCATATCTACAAATACGTACCAGCACAGATAAACAAATATTAATTTGTACATTATTTGGGAACGTATTCACATCTAATGCAAAAAGTCTTAGATGTGCTACAAAAAGTATTTTGTGGTATCTGCTCAGACATCAGGCTCATATAGATAGAACTTGAACGTTCCTGATCTCTACAACAACGTTACGTCGTGCGAAATCATCAATTCGCAATCGCAACCAATGTGCTGCCGATTTACGTTAAGATGTTACGTCTTCATGTAGCTTTGTTCAGACGTACATTTTATCCATTTTATCGCCGAGTTAGTACGTATTATTTAATAAATACATAGTGTCTGGGGTAAATATCTTCTTACAATCTTGTAGTAGATATTTGTATTCGTCTTCAACATGGCCTCGTTTCAGCAGATACACCAAGATGTACTGATATGGGAATACAGGCACGTTATGACGCGCAAAGAATCGAAGTTTCACCCTTTCTATTATCTTCATGTCCACAAAACAGTAGTCTGCGGTGCAACAGCTACCTGGAGTTCTGAAATATATTTTTATATATATGTACCTGAATTACGAGACCATCACGACACGAATATCGCGTGATAGTAAGCTACTACGAGTAAGATATGCGATTCGGCAATTTATGTTTTTTTTATTATTAGAGCTAATAGTTTGCTCCGGCCGCGCGGCCGTGTCTAACCAGCCATTTGAGGAAAATAAATACTCTAATATTATAGTTACTATCCTGCACCATAATTAAGTTGCAATAGGTCTATGTTATCATCCATATCGCCAATGATTAATCAAAGCGTATAACTTTACTAGTGGTACTGATCACTATGTGTTAAGAGGCCATAAAAGGTGGCATCGCCTTTTTATTCCGACAACTGACAGCATTAGTTTATTTACAAAAAAGAAATCGGTTAAAAATACTACTTCCTGTTAAAACTAAGAGGATAATATGTTAGCTATAGAGCATTTTTATGAGATTTCTTTCTTTTGTA
The DNA here is from genome assembly GCA_949126905.1 of Amorpha juglandis. Lineage (NCBI taxonomy): Eukaryota > Metazoa > Arthropoda > Insecta > Lepidoptera > Sphingidae > Amorpha > Amorpha juglandis. The sequence goes on from OX421368.1 coordinate 8,867,052, forward strand.
TATTTCTTCAACAATCAAATTCAATTCTTCATTAATTCAACAATTTAAAAAAGAATTACTGCTGCGTAGCATTTCTGGACATATCGCTGGCCTTTGACACGAGGGTTTATTGTGCAAAATAAAAGCACAGCTCCCAACAAACTACTTCATCTTCGTCCAGTCATATATCCAGACATATGTGTATATTATTTTATCATATAGATAGCAACATTAAAGATGAGTAACAACTTCTTACCTAGGATCATATGTGACAGGTTTGGCTTTAAGTGCTTTAAAAATCATTTGATAATATTGTCTGTACTTCTTCTTCATAATGAGAACAATCTGTTTGCCTTCAAATGGGAACTTTGCACTGAGTGCCTGTAACTCTAAATGCCAATGGACAGCTGCTCGAGCCACTTCTACACTGGTGCTATCAATTTCTAAAATTTTCGGGTGTTTCATCCATTCATAAAGATTTTCCTGAGAACAAATAATTATATTAGATATAAAACAGGTACATGAATTTTTTTGGGATTATGTTTTGTGTGATTTGTGTGAGATTAGTATAATTTACTAGCTGTCCCGCGCGGCTCCGCCCGCGTGATCTGTATTTTCCGGGATAAAAGTAGCCTAACAGTGGCGCCATCTGTCAGCAATGTGTCACGCACCGACGCCATCTACTTAAAATATTGGTTTGTAGTACATGCTATGTATCAGAGATGGCGCTGTATTTAAAAAATGATTTTCCCTATTTTCCCGCTTTTCTATTGAAATTTTTCCTAGATTTTCGTTGCTATAAACCTCACGGAGCCCGAGACCTTTCCAACGAATGCAAAACCGTGGAAATCGGTTCGTGCGTTCTGGAGTTATATCGTCAGGAAGGAAAACCCGACTTATTTTTATATAGTAGATTACGGCGTGTATATGCGACCCGATGCCAAATATTTGTTTCGGGTCTGGGTGTGTTCTCACCAGAGGGGTTGATGTCAAGGGCAGGCGGCTGGTCGAAATAAAACTTATAATAGTTTAAAAAAATGTGATTGCATATTTTTATGCCTCGATGGCGCAGTTGTATTATATTGCATATGCGGTACAACTGCTGAGTAATAATGGGTTTTTCTATCACGAAATGCTCAGTATCAGCCTGGAGTCTAGAATTGTGCCCGGTATGGCGATAGACTCCCCCCTATCACATGATCGGAAGGAGATACGCTCGGTGAAATGTACTGGTTACAAGTCTGCCTACCGCTTCGGGGATTACAGGCGTAAGGCGATAAAAAAATGTTATTAACAGCTGCCTTACCTGTAAAAACTTTTTGCATCGAAAGCTGTCGTAAATGAAGTTAACACTTAGCAGCCATTTACCAGTGGCGAGGGCGCACACCATCATTCCAGTGAAAGTGTCATTTGGCAACACTGATATAAAATGTGTTGCCAACATTTCCATTTTTGTATTTTCTGCAACCACCCCACCTAATTCGTTTATCATAGCTGTAAGCCTATCCCGGTCCTGTGGGTGAATATTTATTTACAATTATTGTCAAACTGTACTTTATACATATATTCTACTATAGTAAAGAATTTTTTATGAGCTTGTCGACAGTACAACCAAACTTACAGTACCAGGATTAAAGTTATACATATAAGTATGAGATGATGTTTTAATAGGTCCCTCTTACAATATAAGACAATGTACTTATTTCTTTCTTGAGTTGTTACTCATCTAAAGGTTAGTATAGACTAGAGGATTTACTTGAAACAAAACAATGTGCAGCTCTAATAATCACCATTTCACGAATCGAATTTTAAGTACCACGCTCGACGTTTTGTTGACCTTTTTTTTATTTAATTAAATGACGAGACCAGCAAGGCATTCGCCTGATGGTTAAAGCGCCACGCCTGCTCATAAACAGAAGCAACACCACACATAACTTTGAATTACGTAGCACTGCATGGCACTAAATGGCGCTCGTCACCCCGAGACATAAGATTTAATGCCCAGTAATTTCACTGGCTTCAATGTCCTTCAAACCGAAATACAACAGTGCTTACACACTGTTGCTTGGCGGCAGAAATAGACAACGGTGGTACCAATACAGACGGCCTCTCGCATACGAGGGACCTACCACCTTGTAACCTTGTTGTCGTTACATTTACACATCTATTGTTAATGTGTGTTCATTCAATTAAGTCCTTAGATAATTTATAATTGGCCTTACTATAATTAGTTTAAGACATAGTGTAGTACACTTTTATGAAGCACTGTAAATTTATGGCTGTTTTTTTTTAAATGAGCACATATATCGGAAGTATTTATTACAGTTATAACACTTGTCACACAAACAATATAATAATACAGTAGAATCCCGATTATCCGGATCAATTAAAACCAGGGGTATTCCGGATAATCGAAAATCCGGATAATCGATTTCAACGTCAAATAAAACAATCATCAATTTTTTATAATTTTTTTGTTATAGAATAAATGTAAAATGTTGGTTGGAAATAGTTTGTGATTAATCTTTGATGTAATCACATTTTACAAGGTGGTAGGTCCCTCGTATGCGAGAGGCCATCTGGGTTAGTACCACCGCTTTGTCTATTTCTGCCGCCAACCAACAGTGTGTAAGCACTGTTGTGTTTCGGTTTAAAGGATATTGAAGCCAGAGAAATTACTGGGCATTATGAAACTTAACATCCTATGTCTTGGGCTGACAAGCGCAGTTCAGCACCATGCAGTGCTTTGTAATTCAAAGTTCTGTGTAGTGATGCTTCTGCTTATAGGTAGGCGTGGCTCTTGCCATCAGGCGAGCGCCTTGTTCGTCTCGTCATTCAATCAAATAAAAAAAAATCTTTTCATTGCGGCCAAGTCCCTGATACTTTGCTGGTGGGAGGATATTCGTACCTGACCGGATAGCGACCACCGTACATTGGTGTTAAAACCTGCCATAGTGACCCACCTTGTGTGGATCGCGTTCCAGGGTCAGCCAGTGTATATCCGGTTCTGCCGAGGGGCTTGCGACATGACTTGATGGTTGGTTGGGGCGGGTACAGTGGTACATTCTTGTATTATTGTGCCTGTATTGGTCATCCGCCTGTCCTATCGCAGGCCTCTCGATTTGCTTCTTCCCTCTCCGAAGAGGGAAGAAGCATTATACAGGCCGGCATGATTCTGGTGACCACCAATAAACTCATTGTTTGTCGGTGGTCGCTGGTTTTTTGGACTGCACTACGCTTACCATCAGGTGTAGTGCAGGCACTTTGCCGTGCTCGGATAAAAAAAAAATACGCTTCAGTTGTAATAACTGTATGGGATCCGATTTGTCCTGTCTTTCAAACCATTTAAAAGCGCTATTTAGAGCTCCAATAGCTTCACCTACATCACCAGTTTCAGTCTCTTCTTCATCTTCTTTATCGTTACTTTTCAAATTATTGTTAATGAGTTCTTCATCAGTTAAAATGTGGAATTCAGGGCAGTCATTGAGAGATAACATTACTCTTTTTCGCTTAGACATTATAGATTTCTAACGCAAAACGTAAACAGAAATGTAAAAAAAATACAACCTATTAGTTGGATGCTAACAATTAAAATGAAATAATAGCTAACACTATCGCGCACACAAATAAAAGCAGCGCCTACACGTCGGAGGAAGGAAAAAAACTCGTTGTAAAATGTCTCGTTGCGCTGTCAAATCATTTCTACGTCGGTAATTAGAGCCGTGACGAATGAGTCCGGATAATCGGATATCCGGATAATCGAGGTCCGGATAATCGGGATTCTACTGTATGTGATATTTTCTAGTTTTCATAATGAATTTGTTGAGGTAATAGATCAAAGTTTAAATTATACTTGCCTTTACATACTCTGAGAGCATAAATACTTTCTTGTCACATGCACAAATTAAATTTTGCTTGAGTTTCCATGATTCCTCGGATGTGCCACCTGGGGAACTATAGTCACTGTCTGAAATTAAATTAAATAAAAGGTAAGTGAAGGTAGGCTGTGTATGGCTGAAGGACTGTACAGGCATACCTGCAGCATTATAGCTGAAGGGAAGTAGTTGGTTAAATAGTATGACATCAACAACAGCACATCTTATAAAAAAAACGTGTGCGTCTCGGGACGCTCGACAGAAGTGATAACTTAAACTAATGTGGGTTAAAGTGAGAGAGGAGGAGCCTGCCTACTGCTGCCATATGCGTGAAAGAGAGGGAAGCCAGACAGAGTGGCGCTGCAACGCGTTACGTTACGAAGCGGTTTACCCTCCCATAAGAAGTTATCACTTCAATAAAGCAACAGCTACTAGGAGCACAGACTGTCCAATAGAGTCAATGTGTATACATCTTCATAGTCTGTGTTTAGTGGTGTAGTTGTGTGTGCACACGTGTGAAGTCCAGGGCAGACTATGGGGATTGGGAATGAGGTTCATTACACACACACTACACTATGGATACATACAATTTTCTTTATAGTCACTTTGATGTCTATTGTGGTTTCACCCATGTGCATGTTACTGCTTCAGTCCTGTGGGTCAAAGCATGTTATGGCTATGAACCAATTTCTCAAAAAACAAATATGTGCTTTAAAATGTGGCCACAATCAGTTAAGTCTTTCAAATTTGATCATAAACAGACACAACGATAATAATATAGTCAATGGAAAGGCAAAAATACTAGTGCCAATATAAGCCATAATAGTTGAATGTTATGGTAAGCATTTAAAATTTGTTTTTGTACTATAAAAATTACATTAGGAAAAAATATAATTCAATAAAATATAAATTTTATTGAATATTATCCAGTAGGCAACTTTATATACATTGTTATAATAGAAAAACAACTTTAAAATGTAAAATGTACTGTAAAGTTCATGTATTGGTGCTTTAGTAGTGCCTTTCCACTGACATTAATATAAAGTCATATTATAATGGTATAATTGTACATACCTGATACTTCTGGCAAACTAGCTTTTATTTTAGTTGATACTTGAAGTTTCCCTTTAATCGGACTATAAGCATTTGCTTTCTTTTTCAATTTATAATTCTGAATGTACTTTTGGAATGGCAGATGTATTGAAGTCTTAGCCTTACCATTTTCGATAAATTTTCTGAAACTTACTTTTTTTGGTGTACTTTGCCTGCTGAAAGTTCTGCAATTAATAATATTACAAATACTGTGCTGTGAAATTTCGTCAGTGATGTGTTTACATTCAATGATAAAAATATCATAAAACATGACCCTGATTATTAAATACATATAAAGTCTATAAAACTATTTAAATTTTTTATTATCAATATTTTGTTTTGTACATACACATTTCAATGGAAGCCTAAAGTGAAGAGCAGAAGTATTTTATTTTCTGGAACAAGGAAGCATCTGTAACCCAAGCATATTTACAATATTAGTTTTGATGACTTTGTAGATATAATAAGATTTGTTAGTTATCCCAAGCATTACATTACAGAGCATGCTTAATTTCTACATCAAACTCACTCATTCCCTAGTTTTGAAAAGAACGTTTTCAATGGACTTGATGTAGGTGTCTCCTTCTTTTCTAATGGTTTGCAATCAATCTCTTGATAAATATCTTCTGTTGACCACCCTATCTGACGCCGAACCGGTTTTGGTTTTGTCGTTCCATATATTGGGAAATCAACACAGTCCACACCAGGGCCAATGAAATCTACTTGTGTGGTGATTTGTGAAAAGTGGGACACTTTTAAATGTTCTAAGTATGCTAATTTATCTGTATACATTTCATGGCACACTGGGCATACATAGTGATGTAACTTCACATTTGTCAGACATTTGTTTAAATGTAATACGTAACTGTCGTACTGGTCATATCTTGCATCACACAGTAGACATGACACATCTATGAATGATGACTTTGTAGAGGCAGGCGGTGTCACTTCTGAAGGAAATGTTTCTTGGCTTATGTCGGCTGCAACTAAAGTTTCATTGCTGCTACTGGATTGCTGCAAGGCGTTACGCTCTATAGTACAGACAGTACGGCACTTATGACCACCAAAAGCGCTATAAGACTGACTGCAAGAAGTACATTTAATTGAGTCAACATCACTGTCGGTCTCGTCACTTATTTCATGGTATATAGTACAATTTGCTTCAACATTAGCATTGTTGTCAAAGCTCTCATTCTTTTCATCTTCTCCAGACTGATACTCAGTGTGGATTTGGAACTCTTTATTGAAGAAATCTTCATAGTTTGAAATGGGTGGCTTAGTGATGTCAGTATCTGCATGTAACAATTGATTAGTTAGGTACATAATATAGACATGAGTATTTAATAATCAAAGAACAAGAAAATATACCTGGAGACTGTCTTAGCAAGAGATCAATACGCTCACATTGTTGTTTAAATAAATAAGCTGTACTCAAGTTTTCAATACACGACGTGCACACACGGTCGGAGAAACCATCACCTTCAAATATCTGAAAAAATATTTCAGTCTAACCAGTCTACAATTATCAATCAGGAGACAGATCACAGAAGTGATAACAATTAACAAGTGTAAAGGAGACAAATTTGATTCAGTTATCAAGTGTATACTAAACAAACTTGATACAGATAACGATTGGATAATGTAACCAAAACAAACTTGCATTAATTTATCAAATCCTAAACTTTGTCAAACTCCAGCCACAAGGACTACTAAACAATTATAAAATAAATACTTACCCGAATATTAGCGAAAGACATAACCATATCAGATAATTTAACCGTATCATCTTGATCGAATATAGAACAAAAATCACCGAGTTTCAAGCAAAGTCTACATTTATGAAATGCTACAGTCATGTTAATACTTTATTTATAATGTCATCTGATTATAATTCATAAAGCATCTGTACAACCCATCACAGACTACTTGGATTTGAGAACCAACATTCACAGTTCACGAGTCTAATAGAATGCTAACGCATTGCTCACAGTTGCTATCACTGCTTTAAATAATAAACAGGTTCAGTTCTTAAAATGCAAATGAAACGTGTTTATTCAACGTTAAAATTCAAAATCAAAAATGACATTTTACTAGAGGTGAAACCGATATAACAGAATTCAATAATATATTAGTATTCTTCAATATATTCATGTATCATTAATCCGACAAATCTTGATATCCTAATATTCGTTATTCAATTTATTCATTTAGTAGCCGATTAATATCAATCGATAAGTAGTACTCGATACATTAATTTATCGGCAATCTGACGAATATTGTACGCTAATATTCTATAATATTCACTGCATTCTAGATATCGGTCACATAATATTACTTAGCGGCTATGCGGTGATACAAGCACTGATTATCTAAACAGGACTGATTACTCATGAATAATGTTTATGCAATTAAAAACCTTGTCTCAAAGTAGTTAAAACTATTGAGTTTTTTTTATCACCAAATTTCGATATTTTGATATATCGATTTTTTTACTCAATCCTAGATTGCCACTGTGTGTCGAGATCGCAGAATCGCAGCCAGTTATAGCGATTGCAGATCACGAGTTTAACATTATGATAGCCTCTGGTCATAAGCACACGTTTAATGTGTACTTTTATCATTTTTTTCGGACATATCGAATCAATAAGGGGAACTCCTTACCTCCATAAATTACCTTTTAATCTTGACTATTCTAAAAGTAGGTACTGCGTGTTTCTTTTTCTTTCTAATATAAATATTATGAATATCACTATTTTTCTAAAACTCTTTAGGTTTATACCACAGACAACTCAACCTAAAGACCACGCATTACGGGGGGTATGCGTTCGCCAAGGTTAGGCAGTGACACTGCATAACAGCCGGCCCCGCCCCTATACGCTCCTCATTCCGCCGCCGACAGTCATAGCGATAACATTGTCCGTATTCACGAAATTTAATGCTATAATGCCCTATTGTTCAGTGAAAAGTGTAGTAAAACATCTAGTCTCACGAAAGATGGTATTACATTTCACAGTTAAATCATTATTCCGTCTTAAAAATTAAAATAATTAATTACCAAAAATAAAACATAAAAATAGCGCGCGTTGATGTCTTTTTCCACATCTCTGGGTCATTCCATGTAAAATCGTCTTATGGAAAATAAAATTTTCCCGACTCGTTTTAGATTTTGGTGTAACTTTGAGAAACTCTACTCTAGGGTCCCAAAGAACAAAATTTACACGAGTTTGATTTTTACAAGCGCTTGTTTCCGCCTATTTAAACATAAAATTTTAAAAATCGATATTTTTAAACCTTATCAACATTTGCTGTCAAATTTTTCTGTTTAAGCTATCTGCATGATCAAGACGGAATTCACAGTGGGAAAGACAGTAGTTTAAGTGTAAATGAGGAGAATTGGCTCGGACGATCCCTTTGAATAATAGCACCATGCTGAAAATGAGTGTTTTTTAGTCATTTTTCGTGAATTTTAATCGACTCTAGCGTCTTAACTGTTGAGAATTAAAAACTCATGCTCCGCGGGAATTAAGTATACATATCATAGACAAAATTCAGCCACAAGTTGACTTGAGCAGCCCAGTCTTCATAGAAAAAAACTTTGCTTCAAATTTTGGAATTTTAAAAAATCCCAATTTTGAGGCTATGAAACGAACGTGTTGACTGCGAGATAAAAATCTGATACTCACAGAATCTACTGTTTTTACCTTCAACTTAAAATGACTACATCACTTGTTTTGTTATTTTCATGATTACTCATTTTTTTTTTAAATACCTAGTAGTTTTTTTTTTTACTTTTTTGTTTTTTTTTTATTTTTCTTTTTTTTTTTAGTTTTAATCCATTAGTAAAAACGTCCAGATGTTTGCTGTGAAAAAAAAACGGCTCGTACATGCACTAAACATTAAAATAACAAAACAAGTGATGTAATAATTTTAAGTTGAAGGTAAAAACAGTAGATTCTGTGAGTATCAGATTTTTATCTCGCAGTCAACACGTTCGTTTCATAACCTGAAAATTGGGATTTTTTAAAATTCCAAAATTTGAAGCAAAGTTTCTTTCTATGAAGAGTGGGCTGCTCAAGTCAACTTGTGGCTGAATTTTGTCTATGATATGTATACTTAATTCCCGCGGAGCATGAGTTTTTAATTCTCAACAGTTAAGACGCTAGAGTCGATTAAAATTCACGAAAAATGACTAAAAAACACTCATTTTCAGCATGGTGCTATTATTCAAAGGGATCGTCCGAGCCAATTCTCCTCATTTACACTTAAACTACTATCTTTCCCACTGTGAATTCCGTCTTGATCATGCAGATAGCTTCAAACAGAAAAATTTCACAGCAAATGTTGATAAGGTTTAAAAATATCGATTTTTAAAATTTTATGTTTAAATAGGCGGAAACAAGCGCTTGTAAAAATCAAACTCGTGTAAATGTTGTTCTTTGGGACCCTAGAGTAGAGTTTCTCAAAGTTACACCAAAATCTAAAACGAGTCGGGAAAATTTTATTTTCCATAAGACGATTTTAAATGGAATGACCCCTCTTTCTTTCTTAGTTAAATTCAAATAACATTATCTCGCTCCGTCATTGACCCGTGTACACTAGTGATGGGGGCACATTGTAAACTTTAAGAAATACGTTTGTCGACAAACGTATATTAAGATTTGACATTCGTACAACAGTATATTGTTTTCTGTCTGTATTTACCCGATTACTGAAGAAAGGAAAAGTATGTATGTGCGGCGGGGTTGTGTAGGTATATTACCTCTTAAATCTTTCGACCTACTTTAGTGTTAATGGTGTTGCGGATGTTAGACGTCATAAATGTTCAAACTGAAAATATATTTTTGCTTCTATACAACAATATTGATATTAAACGAATGTTGTCATGATTAGGACTTCGAAAACTTTTTCGTCAATACACAGTGATTTTCTTTTACTAGCTATATAACAATAATAGATAAATAAATAGGTTTAGTGTAATTGCCGAGTGTATTTTGATGATGCTATATATACATTAGTTGAAACTGATTTCTATACATAAGTTTTTTTGAAGTTATACTTCTTTAGGCGCGTTATGAAAAAATGATGAGAGTGAAATTTTAAGATGCGCGCGCACCTGTGACACAAAAAATTAACAGAAAAAATTAACAGTATGAAGTTAGGCGCGTGAGAGCAGTATGAAGTTTTTTTTTTTTTTTTTTTTTTTTTTTAATGGCATCTGTTATACATTATGCCAGCAGTATGAAGTTAGGCGCGTTATGAAAAAATGATGAGTGAAATAAAAAAATAAATAAATAAATATAAATAAATAAATATAAATATATATATATATATATAATTATATATAGATGCGGTTTTTATTTTATAATTTGGAACATGGTGCCGTAAAAAAAGTACCAGGTTCGCATAAACGCGAAGAGAGTAGAATGTCCATTTTTCATGGCGAGTAGCCGTAATTAATAAACAAATGACGATTTGGACAAAGAAAAACTCTTTAGGTTTTTTTCTTATTCGGAACAAGTACCAGGCTCGCATAAACGTGAAGAGAGTAGAATGTACTTCTATCATGTGGAGTGGATATGTTGATATAAATTAAAATACTTTTATTTAATATAATTAACACTAAATATTATTAAATTATTAATGTTAAATACTTATTATTGGTTATTTAATGATTCCAAAGAAGTATAACTTCTCACGCGCGTACATAAGTACACGCACCCATTTTTTTTTTTAACTTTTGTACTGACTTGTCATAAGCGCTATTTCAATTGCCTATATGATTAATAAACTATTTCATTTCATTTCAATAAACATGTTTTATTTTTATTCCGTTATAGCCTAAACTCAGTTTTCGATATCGATAAATGAGTCTCGCCCATCACTAGTGAGCTATAGTTGTCATCGTAAATTTCGACATGTGCTTGAACGACCCAATAGAAACTAGCTTACCTCCCCCGCACCCCACCATGTATTGGCGATTTTGTTTTCATATTAAAAGTCATGAAAGCGGGGTCTTCTAGGTTGAGTTGTCTGTGGTTTATACGAACATAGCGACCACAGAGTACATTATTATATAACTGAAAATAGCGACATTATATTTTGATAGATATGTTCAGACGGTACAGTCAGTTTGTTATCCTTGAATACAGATCGTAAGGAATCACCAGAATAATTGGATACTCAGGTCATAATATAAAACACGAAATGCTCTTTTTTGTAGTTTATTTATAATGTGTTTCGCAGCAGCTGATCCCCACAATAGAATGCCCTTAGTCAAAATACTGTGGAGTAGGTATACAAAGTATACAATAATATGTTTCAACAAACATCAGTCAAGCGTTTTATTTTCGGGACAGCAAAAGCTGCAGCAATTACTTTACCGGATAATCTTTCTGTTAGAAACGTATCGATGGGTGCATCGATATATCGTTGATTTTTGCACCATACCTATCTTTAAGTATAAACGCCTCACCTCTACTAGTTACAGCTGTTTTTAGGCAATAAATAAGTAATAGTATTTACAATCGTGTAATACGAACTTACAATGGCTTATTAACACATATTATTATCAAGTTTGGTGATTACATGATTCATGATGAATCTTTATGTGGTTATATGCTCAGTGAAGTAGAAATTTTAATAATGGCTTGCAGCTTCTGTATTCTGTGAAGTATTTTGTTTTGGTATAACCTGTAAGTTTGGTTTTACGTAAATTGTTGTAGAGATCAAATCAATTACAATGCAGACTCAACCAGAATTATTAGTGGATCGAAATATATATATGAAATCTTTTCCAAGATTTGAACGTCCGAAAGTAATAGGCTACATTGGTCTAGAAAACCTTAAGTTTGCAAAAAGTTTATGCGAAAAAGATGTGCAGTTTGATTTAAACCATCTTATCGAACAAGCGAAGAGAAAACCTAACGATTTGGATGTGAAGTTGACAGACTTACTAAAATTTCTGTCAGACCATGAGGCACGGTTGGATTTTCCATTGCAAAACAGTTTAGATCATGCTCAGTTTTTTTGCTATAGGGGTTTGATGACGTGTGTGGCTTGCACGCCTTACGAGAATAGGGATCCGTGGAAAATTGTGGTGTTACTGTATAAAGGAAATATATTCTTATGTGCAAGGGATACAGAAGAAAAAATGGAGAAAAAGCAAAATATGACTGATAAAGAGAAGCAATTCACCTCATGGGGATATAAGTTTGAACAATATGTGCTATCTGGTGAGTCTTGTCACCACTGCATTATCCATGGCTGTATCTTGCCATATAAGCAAATAAAAAAAAAAATATTTTTTTACAGATACACCTTCATCAGACCCTAATCCTAATGTGCCTGTGGATGAAATGGAAGAGTTTTCTCTAATTTTCAAAACCCAATTAAACCGTCACACAATAATTTACGGGGCTGAAATGGATGGAATTAGATGTGATAAAGGACTGGTACTGCCTCCACCGTCAAAGGAATTGGGCCCAGAAGCAATCATAAACTATCTATCAGATAAAGAATTTGTTGAACTGAAAACAAATAGACACATAGAATATTCCAATCAAGAAAGATCATTTAGGTTTGTATGAAAATAATAATAATAACACATACTTCTGACTCAACAGGAAGATATGATAAATGGGTATCAGGAACTACGAGATACTTGGTCTCACAACACATGGACCGAAAACAAACATTCTTGTACACACAAATATTTGTCTTGGCCCAGGGATCAAACCTGTGGCCTATCGTTTCACAGTTTACTACTTGCCCATTAAATACTATTAATTTCATCATTACAGAGTTTTAACTGTCAGCATTGAAGAATACACTTTTTTTTCAGTCAGGATGCATGGGAACGATAGCCTCATGTCAGGCAATTTGTAAACAAAATAATGATGATGGATGCGTCCATGTAAATAACAGTTTTCTGTGATATTGCATGTCTGTGTGCATCTGTGTCATAGGAGAAAGTCTTTCCATCTAATTGGGGCTTTAGTCATGGCAATGATATACTCTTCTGCGACATGCCACCCTCTTGTACATGCTGCTAGAGGAAGATAGTACTTGTATGTGGCCATTATACCTAACTTACCCTTTTTTATAAACAGAAGTATTAATTTTCAAAAATGACAGTTGTAACTACAAATATTCCATATAATTAATAGAAAATTCAAACAAATGCATCTCGATGAAATAAAATAAACAATATCAATATAAAAAGCAGATCAGAATTGTATGTATTTTCAAATTTGTACTGATTACTCAGTTACATTTGAAAACAAACAAATAGCTGGCTTTGAAATGGGTTTGATTCGCCACCATAATAAAAATGCTTGTGCAATGTCAGCCCAGTGGCTTATTTCACATTTAAACCACCCCTATAATCAAGTAGCTATAGCTTGGTTTTGTAGCAACAAGCAGATAATTTCAATAAACAATCTCGATCAGAATCGACGAAACATTTCTGCAAATAAGCCAATAAGAATCAAATTTGAATCAGTACCTTTTTTTATTATTAAATTAGCATTAGTGTAGTTTTGGGACTACTTAATTTTGTTCCCATTTTTGTGTTAATTTCAGGAGATTCAAATGTAAAAAGTGGTGGTGTCAATCATTCCTGGTTGGAATAGATACAATTTTGTGTGGATTTAGAAATGATGATGGAATTGTGGAACAATTAAAACAATACCCTGTTAAAGATATAGCCAAGATGTGTCAGGTGAGTTTAGGTGTATAGAAAAATGCTTTATTCAACCATGCAGTATGTCGCCGCGACATCGCGCTGCATTGTATAAAGGTACCAGTAATATATTTTAATCTGTATGTCGTTTTTGTCACGATAATAATTTGAGTAACAAATATTCCACTCTTAAAATTAACAATGGCCATTTCTGCATTAACAGTATGCCATCAAGCATCATAATTATTTATATGTGTTTTAACTCCAATGCCTTATATTTTTGTTTACAGAAATTTTGGAATCCTAGTGTTTGTCTGAATTTTTTGGACACATTCTTCACATACGTAAAACGATTATTAGCAAGAGAAATAAGACGGAAGCATGGTGACAAAGCCATTAACAATTTACAAGAATTACCACTGATAAGTGTGCTACTTGAGTGGACACCAGGATCATCAATACAAGTGAATGGACAGTATAACCATTGTGATGACCCAATATTACCAGAGTGGTTTATTAATAGTTATGGTAAGGTTGTTAGATAGCAAAGACAAATGAATAATAGAATAATTTAGGTAAAATGGGCGAATAATTTTATACAGTATATTTTTTAAACAATCAGTTCTTCTGTATATTATTATGTATGTAAATGGTGTGTCGAAAACGGTTCGACCGGTTGGATGAAATTTTGTACGTAAATAATGGGTTTACTATCTAAGTTTGTCTATATAGTTGTATTTCTTTTAAAGAAGCTGAGCAAAACTCTATCGCCTAGGTTAATATACATTCAACTAGTACATTTTAGAACCCCTCTCCAGGTCTGTGACTGTCAGCCATCAAATTCCCACACAATATTACTTCATAACAGCTAGTCCAGTAGTATAAGGTAAAGTCTTACACTACATCAAACACAAACAACATATCCGCAGTTGTCGTCTATCTTCCAAGGTATTTCTTTTGTGGTTTTCGCAAGATTCCATTATTACAGCACGATGATAGGACTGGCAAGTTTCTATTTACTTGCAATGTGATTCTCAATGAATTATGTTACTAGATTTTATCTCTTGTCGGATTTGTGCTGCCGCCTATAGTTCGATCACGTTATCTATACCTTATTTCCTTTGCAACCACCTTATCATAGTTTTTAAATGAAAGGTTTGATGAGTAAAAACGTTAAAGGAGCGAAGACATCCTAAATCCACTATGGCTGCTGATAAAAGCTAGTGTCAAAAAAAAGTTTATAAAATAAAAAATTGCATAAAACTAGTATACCATTTATTATCACTGCATAGCAAAATGGTGTAAATCAACATCCATAAAAGAATAATCAACAACATGGATTTTTACTTAATGTATATTAAGCTAAGTGTATTATAATACATTTGTAAAAAAAAAATATTTTGAATTAAAAACAATAATTAACAGAACAATTGTAATAAAAATAAACAAGTGTCATGACGCTTATATTTTTAATTGTGTTATATTTACATACAAAACAAGTTACGAAAAATCTCCATCCTCATATGAAAATGTTCGGTAAAAGCATCAAGTAGGGCGCAAAATTTTTGTCCGATGGGTATAAAATATAAACCATAGGAATAGGTTTAAGGGAAACGCATAACCGAATAGGTTCCTGTCTGGATCGCTGCCACAGATGTAATAACGAATGAAATATGACCTACCAAGCGGTAGTTTCCTTTAATAATCTGTGGACCTACCAGCACTGTCACACGTGGTTAATTGAACATACACGGTAGTAACATACCCCCTTCAAGGCTACTCCATTACCGTAGGACCACCTACACAGTTATGCGCTGACCATTTAGTATATTGTATCGTTAAATATGAGCAGATAATTCGTCCAAACAAATAATGGATTATTATGATAATTAACTGGCGTGGGGCGTACGGTACGTCATTAAATTCAAATTTTCGTAACAGACTTACTTTGAATTTTAAACATGATGTAAGTGTAGGTTCATATTTAAGACGAAGAATGTTACAGCGTCGAGGTTGATTTTTTACAACAGAGGCCGGCAAACTAGCAAGAGGGTAATGGATAAATGGTAATGGTAAGTGATCTCCAGCACCCATGAACACCTTTAATGCTAGAAGAGTCATGGATATGTTGCCGACTATCAAGGGAAGGAATAGGGATAGGGAGGGAGAGGGATGTATTTGGGCCTCCGGAAATCACACTCACCGTACGAAAAGAAACATCGCCAATCGATGCTTAATTACAGAACAACATTAACGAGAGGGCTAACGCTTTGTTATATTATATAAAACTTTAGTTCAACATCAATATTAATGTATTGTTACATAAAAATGGATTCCACTTGTCATCTTTTGTATATACATAGTTCGACTCATTTGTGCACGCATTGCTATGTGTGCGTGAGCTTGTAAATATGATGTATTTTGATTTGGGTGGTAGTGATGCGTTATGGTGCTGCCACACCGCTGTTATAAAATGTTTACAAAACATTATTAAACATTTGTTAACAAAAATTTGATACATTTTATCACAATGTTAGATAATGTTAGTAAATGTTTAATGTTAGAAAATGTTTGTAAACATTTTATAACACCGGTGTGGCAGCACCATTAGCCGTCTTCCTTTAAATAATAAAGTGCAGACGGTCATACAAACACATCATACACACAGCACCGGTGTGCATAAATGAGTGGAAATATGCGGTTCATTGGACGCGGTCACGTAATAATCGATATAATCAAAATGTCGTGATCGTAAAGATTTTTGTAATAAAAATGTCAATGTATAAAAATTAATAAGATTAAAGAAATGAACGTGACAGCACACTTTAATTATTACACAAGATAGAAGCCAGCTGTTAAGGAAACGATCTAATGATATGAAATGATAAAACCACGATCACGTCAATCACACTACAGTGAATATCTAAGCTTTATAAGATGAACAACGCTCAACACTGTCAGAGAATACTTTCATTTTTCTCTTTAATACGTTCGCGTGAGTTATATCAAACGAGTGCGTGGCGTTCAACAACTACTAATAGTGAATGGTCAAGGACGGTGTTTATAGTAATTCACACGGTTCGATTTTAGTTGATCAACTGTTAAATCTCTTTCGAACCGTCTGAACAGACTTTTTTTTAATCGATTTGATCAACCGAAATCATACAGCTTTTGTTGATTTGTCAGTCAGTTCATCATCAACTAAAATTGAACCGAGTGGAACCGCTATTAGAAATATAAAAGTCAACGATATTGGTAGTCGCTTAAAACGATTCAAATAATCATTTAATAACAAATTGCATGACAGTAGATATTAAATCATTTGTGATTATGACAATACATATAACATGACATCTATATTAGCATTATTAGACTTTAATATAATTCAAATGTTTATTATTTTCGAGTGAAATAACAAGGAATGAAAATTAACATTTAAAATATTTACAAGGTCAATATTACAATGTCTTACGTAGAGACGCGCCTTAACAAAATGTACAACTTAGGAGTAATTAGGTACTAGTCGGTTTTGGTAATTGTACCAAATTGGAATTAACATTGATCTGATCACCGAGGCTTTTCGTTGCATACATCTAGATCCTCGTGACAAAGTGATCATAGCATGTAATTTATTTGTGTTGAAAATATCTACAAAATTTAAAACAGTCTTCGGTTTCACTTACATACCTCTAGGTATATCCCTGTTGAGTCAGTGTATTTGTACTAGCGTAAAGACCAACTACTATGTTAGCGATAGGCAAAGGTTAAGGAAATTTACCTGATATTGATTTACCTATGATCATATATTATTGAATGTGGAATAAAATAATCTATAAATTATTAGTTATTAGGCCATTGGATTCTAAATTAACAACCGCAGTATTTCGAAGCCAGCTCAGAGTAATCGTTAGATTTTGTGAAGTTACTATATAGATGTGGACAGTGTTTAATGGCAAAATAAAGTATCATATACAAGGACAAATGGCGTGGCCCATTATTTTACCGTAAATTAAACATTTACAATGCTATAACAACAATTGATTAGTTATACCAAAACAAAATAATGCCAATAACACGTCCGGCCACAACGTCAATTTAGCAACATATTTATTCGTGATTTGATTAGCCTTATAAGCTCCACGCAGCCAGAGTGGCAGGTCCAAAGTTTCAATCCGCATTTGATGCGGTTAATGTAAATTTAGTATATCAGTAAAACTCCTATGTGATAATAAAATATATTAAATCTTTGTGCTAACTTACAATAAATTCATTTTTCATAAACTATATATACTATCTATATCATTTATATTTTAATCTTATGAAAACCAATTCTAATTTACTAAGCGCGCTTGGCACGCTGCATTGGTCTGGTTATAGTATACTATAACTACGTACGTTGTCTAATTTCATATTGAATCTGTTGCTGGTACTGTATAGCTAGAATATCACTATGGTGCATCAGTTTTATCTCACTAAGTATTTAAAAAAATTTCGATGTTCCTTCGTGGTTTTTAATGAGCTTAGGTATTGTCATGAAGCACGTAATTTTCATCATTTCGCCAAAAAAATACTAAACGTGAAAAAGTATTTGTTATATATAAAAATCAACGTATTTCACAACAAAATATTGCATTATATTTTACACTTCAACATAACGTGGAGGACTTTAAGTACCGGTACTAATGCTTCAATCAACATTTAATAAACTCACCAAAAATAATAAATCAGCAAACAATAATAAAATTTGTATTATTTTGAATTTAGCCTCATTTTTTAAACAATAAATTATACACAATATGCGCGCTAGCGTCAGTGTATGCAATTCTCAAGGTTATTGGCTTATCTTCGAACAGGTTTAATTTTTGTAGTAGGTAGGTAGAGCCGGATACTTAATTCTAATTTTTCCTGCTAATTGACTTGAATGGAAACACGATAAATGAACGTTGATAAATATGGCCCACATTTAACAAGTTTTGTAGTCAAAATTAACGACATTCTATGAAATATGTACAAATTTCTTTTTGAAATTGTCACATTATTACCAAGTCAAATTTATACAGGTATCGTTTCTATTATATCCGTTATAATACTAGCACCAATGCAACAAATATATTCAAATAAATTATAATTCTACGACCACATTATCGGTGGACATTTAGGTCGTGTATTCGCAACTAAAGTTCGTTCAGTCTTCGGCGAAATATACAACCGATTCTATGGTGGGCAGTTAGTTATTAATTGTTGTTTCTATAAACCGATACCGGTGTTGTTAGCTATTGTGTCGTCTCGATCTCAATAGAAAATACAATTATAGCGATAATGCGAACTTTCACCGAAGCCTGACAAAGTCGCTGTAGCATAAAAATACGTGTAAAATTTGTCAAATACTATACAGTTTTGTGTAACGGTGTAAGAAACTCATCGTAAATATTGAAAAATAATTATTACGATTATAATCATATAGTAGGTAAATGGATGAAATTTTCACTATCGACGATCAACATTGTGTAGACTCGATTTTCGAGTGCGCGTACTAATATTTTATTAGTATTAGTATTTTATATGAGTTTAAAACATAGTTATTGCCTTCACTGAAGGCAAATGATTGTACTCTGTAGAGATAACCATTATTGCGGCATCTATACAAATGAAACGAAAAGTAATCATACAGTAAATATGTACAAGTGACTCAGAATGATTCCATTTTGTCGAGATCAGCCAACAAGGTAGGCGTCAGTGATTCTCCCAAAATGTCCTCCCGTAACATGTCATGGAGCGGCGAAGTAAGACCTTGATCATTGTCCACAACACTGTCATGAACTTGAGCCGAACCACACACGGAATTACCGTTTATGAGAAAGTCTCTGTTGCTGTAACTAAAAACACTTCTATCCTCAGCGAACTGGGGAGTAGAGGGAACCGATTTCGACGTAATACCGTTAGATACCGTAGGGTAGCTTTCTGTCGTAAATAATTCTCTCGAACGACGCGAATCTATTTGTAAATTAGGTGCAGTACGTTTAGACGGCAACGGAGTGCTCGGCACAGACCGCGACGTATAGTACTTGCTTCTATCGGTGACTATCTCCGATAAATCGAATTCCATACTGTTTGTTCGTTTGAGAAAATCCTCAACGTTATCTTGTCCGGAACCATCGTTAACAAACGTCTGATTAAAATGATTACTTCGGTCTAGTAAATCGTCGTTAGTAGGTATCAAAGATGTCAGTTGATCTGGTATAATCTGTTGTCCAGGGAGTGGATCACAACCATTGCTTAATGTGTCATTAGAATTTAGAAGCGTTTGCGTCGCATCGGTATTAAGTACATCGTTGCTGCTGTCTATTGCATTGTAAATTTTATCTAGTGTTTCTCGGTTGAGGCCAGCATTTGTTATGTCACATGGGTCAGCAAGGGAGACGAAGTCACAGAATTCGTTAGGCACTGGTGTCGGTGGAACTGATCCTACCGGGGTGTTGTTATAACTCATTAATCCCATGTTACTTAAACCCTGTTTAAGTGGTACAGATTGGGATCTAAAAGCATCCTGTCCTGGTCTGTAAGTAACAAGAGGATCTTGGAAAAATTTACTTACTTCACTCGATAACGGATCGGCAGATAATGGCTGGTCACCATTTATATGATCTCGAAATAGCGTATTCGGTAAGAAATTTAAACACAGATTGTTATTACCATTCGGAATAGTCGAGTTACACGTGTAAACGTGATTTTTAAATTGCGATGAAGTTATATTGGGTGATGGCGGAGCGGACATCGGTTGACAATATTTTCCCGGATCGCAAACAGGACCTTTCGGTATAAATTTTTGATCGTTTGGGATTGCAAATGGTTTGGAACACGGGTCGTTCATTCCCAGATTGCGCCGTTTCCTGCCATTATGCTTAGGTATGGGTCGAGGGCATAGTCGAGACCGTGGCACTGGAGTATTTCTTGGACTTACAAATGGACTAGCGGCTGTGCTGTGCGAGTGTGGTGATGTCTGCAATGAACCACCCATTACAACTTGTTTATTAACTTTGGAAGGACTTTGTCCTCTTTGGTTAAATCCCAATGGAGATTTTGAATGGAAATTCCGAGGTGAATGGCACCCTTCAGAAATAGGTACAAAGTCATATTGCTGAGTTCTAGTGGTGGGACTCTGAGGATCATTGTTATAATGACCGTTGTAAAGATGAGAGCCCCCAATATTTGTATTAATTTGACTAGGTGTTGTAACGTTGGTAAATGGCAAAGATGTGCCGTTTTGATTTGGTATAGTATTGCAGTGTTTTGTTATAACATCTTCAATGTTATTTCTCGAAGTGGGTCCGTTTGTTTCGTTCTCAGTCGCCACAACCGGTTTAAAGGCTCCTTCGGATACAACTGTTTTGACAGTTTGACTTTGCAAAATTTCTTGAGAGGGTTGACTGTCCTGGTTTATTTGTGCATTGGACCCACTTTGATTTTTTAAGTTTTTAGCTAACAATTCACGCAACTGTGATATTTTTTCGTTTTTACCTTGACTAAGTTCGTCTTGTGGTTCCGTGCATGCTTCTAAAAAAGCAGTCGCACTGTCTGTTGCGGTGGGATCTGCAGGCGCCTCCGACTGTGTCGCCCTCGGATGAAAGTATTGAAGCAATTCTTCTTCGTGCTCCTGGCTGTTACCCTCGTTCAAATAATCGTCCAAGTCGTGTTTGTCTATATTACAAATGCTGATGACACGCTCTCTGTTTAGAATTTCCGAATGCTTCTCTTCACAAATTATTCCAGTTTTGATAACGATCCCGTCCAGACCGCAACACGAACCGGGTGTCATGGGTCGCTCGGGCGATCCCACCCGATCCGGCGATGGTCCCTTCGTTCGGCTACTTTTTCGTAGTTTGATGCGTTCGGACTCGGACGTCGGAGCCTTCACCGATCGCGTGGGACTCGCCGCCTCCTGTTCCTCCCGGGCCAGCGCCGCGGCGGTGCTTTTGGACCGGCTCGTTAAGTTTTTTGGATCCTCTAAAAAAGCAACCTCGGGACGAACAGGGGGTTCCGCGACCGGCATGGAGCTCGAAGCCGCATCTGTGCTGGTGAAAGCTTGCCGCGCCGCCGCCAACTTTCCACCGAGGATCTCAGCCGCCCTCATCTTCTTAGGCAGGTACTCGGTGCGCGGGAACTCTTCCGTCGGCTGCGGTAATGCGCGCGTGTCCGTCTGCAGAGAGCGTGGAGAACCCGCCTGGGTCTCGCTCTGGTACGTTTCTAATATCTGCTTCTTACCCGGGAGGGCGAGACGCGCCGGAGGTGGTTCAGGAGGTCTCCGCCGTTGCCATTCGGTGCGTTCCGTGGAGAGGTCCAGTGAAGCGTCACTGCTCAGATTTATCGGCAGATTGTGAGACGTGTCGGGAGGCAAACTGAGGTCTCTTGGTGCATACGGCGGTTCGAATACGTAGTGCTCGGGACGATATTCGTGTATTGGGTGCGGCGGAGGGGGTGCCAACGGCGGGTGAGGTGTGTGAGGGGGGTGTGTGGGGTGCGGGGGATGAGCGCGTGGCGGCGCCGAGTACGGTGGGAACGGTTGCCGCACCTCGTACGGCGGCACGTACGGTGTTTGGTACCCGTAGCTAGGCTCGCCTAATATTTCGCTCTCGTGTTTCAGCGGTTGGTGAGGGTTCACGTAAGAAGTAGACGTAGACGGCGGAGATTCATCCGCCGTTTCTACGCTTTTATTCTTCTTGGGACGTCCAGGGGTGCTGTGAGCCTGCGAGCAGAAAAAGAATTGACATGATGCTAACTTCCTTGCATTGTTTTTTTTAAATACTTATTTAAAAATCCGTACCTGCATTTTACGTTTCAAGTGCTTTAAAAGTTGTCGATTTGTAGCATCGTCTGGGGTTCCTGAAAGAAATCCGTTGGCTTAGCGATTTAACCCAGTTATAAGCTTAACATTACAAAAGAAATTAAATTTAATGGTCAAAATTGTTATTCTACATTAGTCTTAGAATTATTGCAACTATACTGGTATGATATTGGAATCGGACTGAACTTTTAGCGGAGCGGAATACCATATTTTAGTCAATTCGCAGACTAATCTCAGTTCGGTTAAAATTCAGTCTCAGTTAATGTTAAATACGAAAATTGGCCCTCAGGTCTGAATACTAAGACGTGTTTTGGTTCCACCACACTCAGAGCTGTGTTTCGTCAACATTTCCTTGAGCCTAAATATTTTTTGAGGAGAACTAACTACGAGGAAAAACACGCTATGTTCTTATTTAGTCGATTCAACTTAACTTAAATATCCTCTGATCTCATCGAAATTCGACAATTATTTAGACCAATGTGTAACATTAATATAGGAAAGAATTATTACCATGAGGCTGAAGTGGCGGGGGCGAGGAGCTGTGCGGGCCGGGCGGTGCGAGCTGCGCGCTCGTCGACATCAAATGACGAGACAGCTCTGATATGCTTGCAAATTTTACACCTGTAAACATTCGACATATCCAACGTGTTATAAATAGCGGTGGTCAAATCTAAGCAACGAATGGTAAATGATGTAAATATTTCACCCTCCGTAGTACAACATCTGATTGCATTCATAATCATCGTCATCATCAGCCACAAGACGTCCACTGCTGAACATAGGCCTCCCCCAAAGATTTCGACAGACCTGTTGGAAGCGGCCTGCATCCAGCGACATCCTGCAACCTTTATCAGGTCGTCTGTCCACCTTGTAGGTGGACGTCCAACGCTGCGCTTGCCAGTACGTGGCCTCCATTCCATGGAGAGAGCTATGCTCGGTGTTTCTTTACGTGATCAAATCAGAAATGAGGAGATCTGTAGAAGAACAAAAGCCACCGACATAGCCCAGCGGATTAGCAAGCTGAAATGGCAGTGGGCAGGCCACATAGCTCGCAGAACCGATAACCGATGGGGCAGAAAGGTTCTGATTGCATTGCTAAGATATAAATAAAGAATTTTCTTTCAGACATTTTATCATTCGATAAATGATAACATGTCGACATTTTACTTGCAATTTTGGACAACATTATATATACTTTGGACATTATTATACAATTCGTGTGGGATTTTTCGAATCTAAACTCGAAAACATAAATTGTGACTGACCGACCTGAGATTTGAGTCCGAGTCCTCACGGTTCACTATTATAGTTTTTTTTTAATTAGATAAAAGTCATGCAAAAGGCAGGCAAAACAGAAAACAATCAATAACAATTATTAATACCTAAATACTAAAAACTTAATGCTCTAGATCGTTTTCCTAAGTATATTAATTAGTATAGTTTCTATTATGTGTAATGATATTTTATACCTAGTTTTGTTTCTGCCCAGTCGCAAATAATTCTCTCTGTTTCTCTCGAAGACGACGTTGGTTCCTGCAAAGTTGATTCATATATAAGATAATTATACATAGAAAGTATTAATTGTATTTTTTAAATTTAATACGTACCTTCGATGACTCTCCTAAATCAGGTAACTGTGGCACTTCTAACTTGATCTTTTTCCGAAGACCTGCGTAGCAGTACCTGCAATATGGTTTCAGTGCAATAAAAGATAATGTAGTGTATTTTTTTTTTATCGGAGCACGGCAAAGTGACTGCACTACACCTGATGGTAATCGTAGTACAATCCAAAAACCCAGCAACCACCGACAAACAATGAGATTATCGCTGGTCACCAGAGTCATGCCGGCCTGTATAAATGCTTCTTCCCTCTTCGGAAAGAGAAGAAGCAAATTGAGGGGCCTGCTACAGAATAGGCGGATGACCGATGCAGGCACAGTGATACAAGGATGTATTCCTATACCCGCCCAAACCAACCATCAAATCCTGTCGCAAGCCCCTCGGGAGAACCGGATATACACTGGCTAATCCTGGAACGCGACCCACACAAGGCGCGCGGATCACTTTGACAGTTTTAACACCATGTGTACGGTGGTCGCTATCCGGGCGGATATGAATATCCTACCACCACCAACAGCAGCAGCAGAGTATTATTAAAATACTTTATAGGACTAGGTACATACATTTTCGGTAAGCAACGATTTTAATTTCTCATCTCATAATCATTATTGTGCGCGAGTATAAAATTAAATGTGTATTTATAAATAATACGTTTTCATAGTGGAGAGACTTTCATTTGATTGATATTTGGATTCGAAAAATATATATTCTCACTATTAGTTTTTTCTAGACTTCAGAGCATTTTGTACACTATAAGATTATCTACTACTTTTTCAATTAATGTTGTATAATAAAAATATGAACTAAAATCTATGGATGACTTAAAAAAAATGCAGTAGATCTTCAGTAAAACATTTTGGGTAGGGACCTATTTCAGAATTAGTCTAATTTCTTTTCTATTAATGGAGGCAGAATTCGTTGGTAAGCTTAGACCCCAGTTTTCAGGGTGAGGAGTCCCCCTACTTACCAAAGTTTTGTACTTTCTTTAAATATATTTTTTACCATAAGGGCCACATTAAACATTTGTAAACAAAAGTACTGAGACAATCTTGTTCGATAAAATTGCTCTACAGTTAAACAATAATGACTATGTTTTCATTAGGACAATGAATTTAAAATAAAATTGCGTAAATGCAGTTTGGTACACTTGGACGCCAGTAAAAAAAAACGATTTCTGCTTATTTTCATATAATAAAGTGTTCAAGTCTCTTCACTCGCTTTGTAACTCTTATCATACTACGATAATAAATGCGCATAATAATTTGTAAACCATCGATTTATATAATAGATTCTGTTTAAAATGGTGGTGAAACCAAATCACAGTGACCCGGAACGTGTCATTATCAATTGCATTGACGCCACTATCACACTACACCGTACGTCATAGATAAGGACGAGTAAAGACTGTTAAAATAAACCTGATAAGAACAAAAGCTGGCGAACTTCTACCGGGATTAACGAAAAACTGATAAATACCATAACCAACCTCTTGGCTTTAAATGTTCGCATATACTCTTCTTCTTTAAATAATTATATTATTTAATTTATAACTTCCGAAAAAAAAAGAGGGGTGTTGAAAATTTGACCCCCAAGACCTATCTGTGGCATTACAGTACCTTAACGAATGGACCGAATTAGATGCGTTTTTTTTATTTGAAAGTTACATCAATGGACCTGTGCCATATCGCAACACACACCGTCCGCGGATGCCCCAAAAAGCGCTGACCTAACGTGTTGAAGGAAAACATGACCCAATGGTCTCACTACGGAGGATACTCAAGATAGGACGAAATGGAAGCGTTTAAGTAGGAAAGCGGACTCGGGTACCATGCCGGGATAGCGCCAGGCATAAATAAAGAATAAAAGAGATGCGTTTAATAAGTCTAACAAAATTCTCTTACTTATACGTATGGGGACTCCTAAAGATCAATAAAACCAATGTCCGAAGTTTGATTTGCCTTGGCCTTTAGGCATTAAATTTTTTTTTGAGCTGGTATACTAGGGGTCAAAAGTAACTAGCACACTTAAACTGATTTATCTAAGTAACTGCTTAATAGGGAGTCGGACTCGCATACCGAGGATTCCGGTACCAGATTTACCAGCCTCCTTATTTTTTTACCTTCTTGTTCGTTTTATTCCGCCAATGAACCGCAATTCCGCCATAAAACAGATATTTTATGAGAATTTCAGCCGGCGCGGTTACTTATAACGGTTCAAACGATACAGACGATTAAATGCAAGACTGCGTTGGATGTGTATAGAGTTTGTTGGTAGTCTTTAGATGTAGAAATCCCCCTCCTCTTCCCAATCCCTATTTATCCCTTTCCTTTAAGGTCGGCAACGCGTCCATGATTCTTCTGGTATTGTAGGCGTACATGGGCGGTGGAGATCATTTACCATCAGGTAACCCACTTGCTCGTTTGCCGCCCTATGCTTTATAAAAAAACCTAAAAAGGCAAGTTCTGACTGACTCATCATCTTCCAGCCCAAACCGTTAAGATTATTTTTTAGAGGATGTTTATATTATATTGTAGGTATCGTAAGAGAGACTTGCTCGCTTGCCAGCGTACGCTTTAAATAAATCTAGCTCGCGAGCTAATCGCGATGTATCTATACCTAGGTATCTCTTGACTTACACTGTCACACTGAGCCAACTAAGCTAATGTTAAGTAATATATATTATGTACAGATTCATATTATTCGTTTCTTGTATAATGACTTATAGGTATTTACTGTAAAGGTCAAGTTGAGTTTTATATTTTTTATGTGAATGTACAATAATATGGGTCAGATCACGTCAAGTGGACCCCCCCCCTTTACCACTTGATGATAGAAAACTTATTAAACTATAATTATCGAAAGTAGTCATACCCAAAAATCATCCCCCGAAACAGTTTTTGAAAATTTTGATTTTAACACCATTTTTTTTTTAAATCAAAATTTTTGCTACTTAAAATTAATTATAAAAAAGCTATTGAAGATAACTTAACGAAATTTTCAGGGATTATAGGGAAATATCTATAATTTCACATAAAAATATTTTGCAACTTTCATTTGTTTATTTTCATATTTTTTTTAAACTTTAAAATAAACAAATTGAAATTTTAATGACTTCTCAGTACGATAATCTAACTTTTTTCTTTTAGTAATACGCGTTATACATTTAAGTTCTTCATTTCAAAATAAAATTTCACTGCCCGGCATTAGTTTAAATAATATGAATTTTTATATGACGCAGCGGCGAGCGGGTCAAGTGCTGCGCACTACTGAGCTTAGCTATTAAGGCTATATAGATCGCTACAAATTACACAAGTATTTAATAAATAATGTTTACAACTCATTTTCTTTTATTTATTTATATTGTCAACTACATTTGCACAGAGCAATTAAGGTATATGTATAAAAAAACTATTATCGAGGTATGCGTTAAAAATTATTTATCCAACTGACTAATATTTTCTGATAAAAAAACACTAATCTTCACAATCAGTTTTCATTTGTTATTCATAAATATAAAACAAGTGAATACACTAAAAAAAAATGGCGTTAAAATCAAAATTTTCAAAAACTGTTTCGGGGGATGATTTTTGGGTATGACTACTTTCGATAATTATAGTTTAATAAGTTTTTTATCATCAAGTGGTAAAGGGGGGTCCACTTGACGTGATCTGACCCATATATATAATGCGACATTTTACGTTGATATCGCAATTCATTTATTTCAAGATATATGTAATTTGTTATATTCTTTTAAATAATAAGGGCTATTTTAGGCGACAGTTTCATGTAATAATTAACATTTACTGCAGCCCTTTTTTTTGTTACATGTGAATTCAGAATATGTAGATAGCGCAGCTGCATCGGTTCACTAATAATAATAATATTTTGTGATACATGAGACATAAATAATATTGACGAACTGTACCTATTTTCTAATACAGACGTGAGCTTTTTTATATTATTCTAGTACGAGTAGGGTTATTAAGATTTTTAGGCACTTGTCAGGATTCCGGCCTGACTTTAAAAATGTCAGGATATTTAAATAGTAAAAACATGTAGAAAAAAAACAAGCTATTCTCTTATTTGGGAAAATAGTGAACTTTAATTTTACTGCATAATAACACAATAAATGTAATAGAAACGCGTGTGGCAAAGGTCAGAACTGTTTCTACAGTAATCAAGCTTTTGTAAGGACTTTTATATTTTTCATCTAGGACTAACAAATTAATTAATCTTTTAAATATCTTTAGGTATATTGAAGAATATAAGAAAAAACATATTTATAATATGCTACTACCAATTACACAATGGCTTGTAATATGTGTTATAAATAAAAAATTATCTATTGTGTAACGGCATCTATAAATCAGTAAGTCACATCATATCAGTATTAATGATTCATTATTATCAACGATGAAGATTACATTTTAGGTGACTGTTACATATACTATTTGTTCAAAAAATTATTCATTTACAACATCCTTCGGATATCCGTATCCTTAGCCGCGGATATCCGAAGGGAAAAATGACCTGTATCCGTTCTTTAACGGATCTTTTAAATTAGTGATATTCATTACATAGCAATGAAATACTTTGAAATAACGAAATATTTAACTTTGGACTGTAGTAAATTAACTAGAGATGAAACGGATAGCAGTTTAGCCGGATACCGGATTTTCGGCCAGGCTTGTAGCCGCATATTGCCGGCCGTATATTGTTCGGCGTTACCGAGTTGATCGCAATTGTGACCCTTATTCTTGGTGGGAAACTAATGCTAAACAATACCCATATTTATCAAAGTTTGCTAAAATCTATATTTTAGCAGTATGTACAGCGAGAGACTGTTTTCAGAAGCTGGTCATAAGACCAGCAATGGTAGCAATGGTACCAGAAATGGTAGCAAGCGGTTTCGGCAAGCGGTTAGCGGTAATTATTTACGAAGACAAACGAAACCGCTTGGTACCCCTTAATGCAGATAAATTAGTATTCGTTCACCAGAAACATAGTGTTGTATGAGTACCAATTCATTTTCTAAGTTATAGAATTATTGTGTGATTTTTGTTTGTATTTCTTAAATGATACTAACTAAATAAAGTAATTAATAACCTAAAAATATATATTTTTTAAATCCAGTATTCGGCCGGATAGGTGCTAGTTATCTGGTATTTTGCCGGATGGTGTTTAGGCAGTCGGATAGGCCGGATACCGGTACCTTTCTGTCGACATGTCAAAACAAGCCGCCGCACACGCACAGGCGACGACGGTGTTGTCACATTTAAAAATTTACCAGAAAATCGGGTAATTTGGTTAATAATACGTGTACTTTGAATTACGATAACATTTTTAATTTCACGATTAATAGATATTTCTATTTTTTTTGGTAATGTCATTGGGATACCTATATGCATGCCGCTTTCGGATCGGACAGGATTTTTTTGACATATTGTATATACAGGTTTAGTTTCGTTTTTAGAATAAGTTAGGTACCTGGAATTGCCGCGCGTGCCTAGTCGTCGGGGCCTCACACTTGGGTACACTTGCTTCATCACTTTGCCAAAGTCAGCAGTGGACAGTGGTTTCATATTGCTGCTCATGCAATGCGCACTGCCAACAAAATAAATTTCCATAAACTAAGGACTAAATAGTGTATTATACCATAATTTAATTGATTCCATGTGCTTACAGTATTTATGATCTTATGCTTTTTAAGATAGCCTCGTCAAAATCAAAATAGTGTTTTTGTAGATGGGCTACTGAACAAACAAACAGAGTACTAATTATTTAACAAATATGCATATTGTGTATATATAATATATTTAAGAGTTTATATAGTATAATATGTTTCACAAAACATTGTTAATTTGAATTTTGGATAACTAACTGTATAGCGTTGTGTGTTTTTTTTGTTCGAGATATTAAAGGCATTTACTGCCTTGTCTTTATTTACTTTTTCTATCGATACCATTTAAATATCGTCTCATTCAAAATGTCCAGCCGCGCCGCACTGTTGTGCTACTTAACTAGTAACTCACAAAAGATGTAACAGATACAATCATACCTTTTCAATGTATAATTCCAATTCATAAATGTTAAATAGGTGACACTTCCGTTGGAAAATACTCCACAATTTATATGTTGAAATATGTATTCTGTCCATTTTAAAACCATATTTTGAAGATATTAGGAAAGCATGTGAGGATGTAAATGTTTAGAAACTTACATATATTCATCGTATACATCCTGCTTGGGCAACGAGACATCTGGGTCAACTTCTAAGTGTGTCTGTATCCATGTTACAGTCTGCTGAAGTTCAGCCCTGAAATATAAATATATTATATTGTAATAAATATTTTTACATATCAGCTATAAATTATAATTAGGTACATATTACATTAATTAAAAGATTCAAACAAAACATACACTAAATCTTATTTTATACAATTTTTCATGTTGTAGGACTATTGAAACATCATTACTATACCACAAATCTATTTACAAAACAGACATGTGTAATGAAATAAATAAACTATATTGAAGGAAAAATAGTAAATAATTGATTGTTACCT
Organism: Amorpha juglandis; assembly: GCA_949126905.1. Classification (NCBI taxonomy): domain Eukaryota; kingdom Metazoa; phylum Arthropoda; class Insecta; order Lepidoptera; family Sphingidae; genus Amorpha; species Amorpha juglandis. The sequence continues at coordinate 8,897,706 of OX421368.1, forward strand.
AGAGCCTAACGGATTAATTGGCTGTTTCAAAGGATCGTGTGGCGGTACACCAGTTGGCAGACGCAGGTACAGTAGTAATCTTTCAGCACCGCTCAAAGCTTCGACTGCTTCCAACAGCTGGCCAACTCTCTGTCGACCCTCTTGACTGAAAATGCGTTATAATTCTCACATAAAGGAATACAGTGTGGGGAATGATGATATTTATTATCCCACTTAAAACATAAATGTGAAAGCGTTGCCTAGTTAGGGTACAAACGCCACGACGTTTGGGGTTTTCGCATCAGCAGTGCATAGGAGGCTTTAAACATGTACTACGTTCTATAGCGGTTCCTTTTATCATAGGAAGCAGATAGCAAATGTACAACATTCAATCAAATTTAAAAGAAAAATAGTTACGTTTGATATCAGATTTAAAACTTGGCACATCGAACTAAATTGTTTTTAGCATAACAGAACAGAGCATAATTTATAGACTACATATAACATTTTTTGTTGGGGCTTTCATTTTCGCAGCCTGTTCCACCAATCTTTTATCCATGTGAGGACCTTATAATAATATGAAGACTCATTTTTATATTCAGTTTAATTTCTACATTTAAATTAATAAAAATGTTACAGGCATTGTTTTTGATAGCCATAAATTACGTTATTTTAGTCTAATACTATATTTTGAAACTTGATGATGTAGAATTATTTATCGATATACAAAATAATTATCCTGTTTGTAACAAAATAATTATTGTTGAAGGATTAATCAGAAATAATTTTAACATATGGACATTCAAATATGATGTCTTTGAGTGGTAGAGGCACAGAAGTTTTATCTACAGCATGAATGAATCATTTCGACTGGTTTAAAGTAGACTACATCCCTATATTACTAGTAGAATTTTGGCAGATTGGAATTACTGGATACACACTGGTTGACCTTAGAATGTGACTTGTCTGATGAAGTCACTGTGGTAACATTTTCACCCTGTGTTTACCATAATTATGTATTCAGTTGCATACAAAAATATATCAAGTGATTTCTTAGCATCAGAAATAATACAACATAAAAAAGTTTTAGTAAATTATAGCATAGTTCAAGATGTTCAATAAAAAATAAATTTGCTGGTAGTAGGATACTTGTATCCAACCGGATAGCGACCACCGTACACTGGTGCTAAAACCTGCCATAGTGGCCCACCTTGTGTGGGTCATGTTCCAGGGTCAGCCAGTGTATATCCGGTTCTCCTCAGGGGGCTTGCCCCCTGACCCTAACGCTTTTCCCATCCCTTTTCCTTCCCCTTAATCAAATTAACATCCATTCAATAAATATCTTTTAAAATATACATACACCTCATGCATCTATGCATTTTAAAGTATATGCCCAAATATCAATAACTTATTTTGGGATAAGCTTAAATGCAGATTAGATAAATTTAAACATGTTACATGATATATAATGTAAATAATAAATAATATAAATAATAATTATTAGTAATAACTTGCACTTAATGTAAATAAATACAGCTTAGTTAATCTCCATAATTATATGCAAGCCTTATAATTACAACATGAAAATATAAAACATTGACATTTTCTAAGTGCTGTAAGGATTGAAAAGATAATTAAACTTCCAAGTTTTTGGCAGTCTTATTCAAATATTACAAATTAGCGAAAGGTTAACTTGATTCCAATAAGATTTAAAACCTAACAATCAGCATATATAGATTTCTATCAAAGTATGTAATAGTCAATACAACAATAATGTATGAGGCCAGCTTCTAAACAGCTGTTTTATCTGTATCAGCTCAGATAACAAACCTGTCATCATCACCTTTCACTTGTACATACATTATGTGTTATGATGGCAACAAATAGACACAACAGCAATGAGAAATCATCTGCTATCTAATGCTATAGTAGGTTTACCTGAGAGTACTCTCGACGATTTGTTGCATGGAAGCTATTTTGCCAGAGTCCATTTTAGACTCTTTACCCTTAACGGATTCGGTGCTGGCGCCCGTGGCGCCCGAAGTTCCCGGAGCGTTGCTAGGAACGGCGACACTTTCTTTATCGTAAGACGCAGTTTGCCTATGTTTTGGATGATTGACATTTTCCCGATGAAGTTTCGCGTCATCCACTAGTTCCCTCTCAGATTTAACGTTTTTCGCACTATCATCAGATGCCCACGGTTGAAATGGACTTGTGCTATCCATTCTAACCCAGGCAGGTTATAAAAATAGTGTTATTCGATTTCATATTGAAACTTCTTCTATTCTGAATTAAAAAATGCGTAACAAAACTCCATTTTCTTGACATTTGATCAGCTGTGAGGTGAGGTGGAGTGAAGAGGGATGTAGGGTTATTAGATTAAAATATTAAAATTATACGCATAAGAGAACCTAATAAGATGCTTCATACCGAGTATAATATTTTTTCATAATGAAATAAACTAGCTAATCTCCGTAAACCTTACTATATGGTTACTTCATGCATTGTACAAAAAATGTGATAAATATATTTCTGTGTAATTCTGACAGTGCGGTTCGTCGCTTATTTTAATTTATTTCAAAAATTAGTTTAAAGTTGTTTTTGTTATATAAAAGTGGTGTGGATTTGTGCAATAAACATTGACGGTGATGAACAGTTTAAGAAACATTGAAATAAGTGAATTAAGCATTGTACTGAAAGGAATTTACACCAAAACTTCAACAAGTCATTGAAAATGTTCACACTGATATTTCATCGTTTTTGTGAAGACTTGAGAATAAAATTCAATTATATTGACACTGGCGAAATGCATAATAATGTGAAGCCATAAATAAAAAAAAAATAAAAAATATTTTGACAGCTGTCAACTGATGAGTTCAGAGTTTTGTCAAGTGATGATTTTAAAAACGCGATGGACTTCATCGAAACATAAAATAAACCAAAAGCCCAAATATCAATAACTCTATACTCATAAATTATTTTGTTACTGACGTAATACTTAAACGTGGTTAAAGGACTAATATATTCAGCTACTAATTTTGTACATAAGTAGAAGCAACTGACGCTTTTGTTTACACAAATTATGAAGTAAAATTGAATGGGATTCGAAATTGTTAAAAAATATATATATTCCGACCAAAGTATCATAGATTATTTAAACAGCACGGTTTTACTTACATGATACGATTTATTGTGTGAGTGCAGAGTTTTAATGAATTTTTACAATGTATTTATATGAACAGTTTTGCCAGTGGTTGGGTCATCTGAAATTATCTCGAGTGATATTACTAGTTACCGTAATTTTGTTTGTGGTGCCCTTGTTTACACACTATTATTTATCCAAGGTATGCAGTATGTAATATTTACTATTCAATAGAATATTTTCATTAACTATTTCATTTAATAACTTAATATTCTTTAATGAACATATTAATAATGATTCATGTATAATCTCAATCATCAATGATGATCACGGTCTATTTGTGGTCTACTCTGTGCCTCTTCTATCCTCTTCCACTCCAGGAGTGTTAGTGCACCTCCAATGTCTTAGATACATAGCCTACTTCTTGTTGACATGGTATACTCTGCTGATTAACACATGAGGTTATAGCGAAACTTGATTCCTGTTGTGGGTTGTGGGGGTCAGATGGTAGGTTGCCCTACATGATACCAAATCCACCACCAGATCGTGATAGTAAGGCATAGCCTGGCAGAAAGAATGTATTATTGTGTCATAGAATAGTTGTGAAGCCATAATTTAATATTACAATAGAATATAATTAAAGAGTTAAATTAATTCCTACCAACTTAGTAAATAAAGTTTAATTTTAAGTTGTTAGCTTGCTATTGCATAAATCAAAATAACCTATCTAGATTGTACTTATGATGTGTGATGGTTGGTTTCAATAAATGTTCTTGGTTTAATTCTCATGATAGCACAAATGAGCTAATCAGAATACAGTTTGAAAGTCACTCGTACTAACAACTTAGCTGGATTGGTTGATTTCCGATATCTACCTAGATAATCAATTGATCATCTATTGTAATCAGCCATCAATGTGATCCTGTGAGTGGTCACTGTTGCATTAATTATATTGTCATAATCTGTACCCAAATGGTGTCAACTGTCCCTTAATGCCTGAGACCGACTTTCACTTGATCAGTTTACTGAAATGAAAAATTAAACATGTATAACTTGACTGAAATGAACTTACTTTTTCATAATATAATTTATTTCAGTATGAATCAATGTCAGGATCTAAGGGTGTTAACTCAATGCGACATACTCTTGAGGCTCTCGGTGACATTTCCACCATGAATGCGGCTGATCTCAAGTTGAGGATTGAAGAAATGCTTAGAATCAAGGTAAGAAGAAGTTTATGCATTTTTAATGTTAAAGATAAACAAAAAAATATGTGTATTATTGTAATACTTGTATTATTAATAATATATTAATGATATTGTTGTTTTCAAATCACTGTTTAGGTATGTCTGATTGAGCAACACTTTCTTAGGTTTCTCTGTTGGCCAGTCTGTGTAGAGAAAATAAGCTGCTTTTACTTGGTCCTTGGTCCAGTTTTATGCACTAAATACACCTTCTGTTACTTACTTCTGTTTGTTAACAAGTTTTTATTTACTTTAAATTTATGTAATTCTGTTATATACCAAGTGGCGATTTGGCTATCACATTAAATAATACAGTGGTTAAAACTAGTCAATATAAGCCTGTTCAAATATGGATAAAATAAACGTTTATACCATAAATAAAATAAAAATGCAACTTTCAATCAAAATAAATAGCCTATAAATTGCCACAAAATAAAACATCCCTGTTAAATATTAGTTCGCCGACCTGTGAAAGCGGTAACATCGCAGCGATAGGGATATTGTCTCACGCAAGTCCGCGTCGCGACGCATCGCTTCGCGTCATCAGAATGCGTGTAGCGCGAGGCGACCGACGCTACGGGGTCCACAATTTAACACATCATTCATATTATCATTATCGTTGTCGTAAGGTATCGTAAGGTTGCTGTCAATAAAAATGGGGCCAATTATTTGGTCTCCGTGAATTCCAACCCCATTCAATGAAAATCGATATTGGTACGAAATCTCTAAACAGATGTAGATTTTTCTGACTTCAGTAACCGATTCCAGATACCACGCTTTTTTTTACAATAAAATATATTTTGTTTCTTCTAATTTTTTAAAATTTATTTTCTTTTATTTTGTTGGATTTTCTATAAAAGCAAGTTTTTAGTTTTTTAAACTATTATTTATTTTGTTATATTGCAACTCTTGGCCAAATTAGCTTGTTTGTACATAAAGACAACATAATGTAAACAAATAGATAGCACAAAATGTTACTGTAATAAATAATATTTAATCTTTATTTCTATAAACTTTATAATAACCTGACCCATGCTCCATACATTCCTGAAATATCAACTTTATAGATATGTTTTATTAATATAAATTGTTTTATTTGTAGGCGTCAGTATCTACAGAATTGCGAGAATTAGAGGCGAAAAGAGGTCGTTTGCAACGTGAAGCGGCAGCGGCAAGCTTGAAAGCGGACAGTGCAAAGGCGGAATACTCCCGCGCCGCCGCAGAGCTGCAGCGCCTGCGCGTATCAGCTGACCAGGCGCGCATAGCGCAGCTGGAGGCGATCCGACGGGACTCACCGGAGCTAGCCCCTCCACTCCAAATCCTACCTTCCAGTCCTCCTTCAATGATTCCCCCAGTAAGTTCCTCTGCAGAAATACACTGCCGCATGTTCTCCTGTTTCGATCATTCTCGATGCTCCCTCACTTCGGGCTTCTATGTATATTTGTACGATCCCGACGTCTACGCTCCACTGGCCAGTGCCGAAGTCGACGGTTTTCTAAAGACCACGCTTCGTCAGACTTTAGGTTACAATGCGCACCTCACTCACGATCCCAATGAAGCGTGCATATATCTTGTTATAGTTGGGGAAGCCTTTCCTTTTGACAAAAATCCCTCGTAAGTTGATAATTCAAAGTTCTATAATTTGATGTTGAACAGGCCAAAGATTTAGGGTTATGATTTTTAATTTTTTTTAGATCAACAACAGATTCATATAAACTGTTGCTGAACGAGACCGCTGTCAAGAACTTACCATATTGGGGTGGAGATGGGCGTAATCATGTTTTATTGAATTTGGCTCGACGGGATTTGTCCGTCGGTTCGGGAGACGCTTTCAAAGGAGCGTCGACAGGGAGAGCGATGATTGCTCAGTCGACATTCACTCACACACAATTTCGTCCCGGTTTCGATGTAGTGACGCCGCCTGCACTCGGACCGCCCGGCGGCGATGTGTGGTCTGACTGTGCGCCTATTGCACCTGCAAGGCGGAAATATTTGCTCAGGTATTAAAAAAATATGTTCTGAGGCCTGAATTAAATTTGTAAGTTTTCTTACGTTATAATATAAGATTTGCTTAAATTGCTCATGTTTATTGATTTATATTATGTTTCTCAACTTACAATCTACATAGATTATGCTACTTAATGACATTTCTATTAAATAACTTATTTTGTGGTAGATCTGATTACGTAATTTTATTAAATTACCTTATGTGAGTTATAGTTACAATTGTAATCCAGGTCAAAAAGATCGAAGTCAAAAGCAATATATTAAAAGTGATTTGACGGAACATACTAGTTAGTTCACCTACTAGGTATAGATATGAATACATAAGCAAAATTCAGTTTTCAGGGCTCTCAACCAACCCCGAAAGGTCCAGACACTGATCAAGATAAGTCGCTGATCGCACTCTTACAAAAAATGGCTACCTCTGCACCCGCATCTGATTCATTTTTCTTACAATTCGAGTGTGACCCGCCGGTTGAAAATCGTGCATCACAGCCTATTGGCGACTGGGCACTCTGCGGTACCGATAGATCGAGACGGGCCCTTTTGCGTGATTCTACGTTCGTTCTAATACTCGCACCGGCAGACAGAAGATATGTTACAACAGCATTAGTGCAAGCGAGACTGTACGAGGCGCTCAGATCTGGAGCTATACCAGTCATACTCGGCGGTGACAGAATCCGTCTACCCTATGATGAAGTACTAGATTGGCGCCGAGCGGCACTCTCTCTGCCTAGGTCACGCGTCACAGAATTACATTTTTTGATGCGAGCGTTGTCCGACGCCGATCTCCTCACGTTTAGAAGACAAGGAAGAGTTCTTTGGGAGCGGTATTTAAGCTCAGTGCAAGCGACTGTGGATGCGCTGTTGGCAACGTTGCGGACGCGGTTATTAATTCCTCCACGACCCGCCGCCTCGACGGTCGGCGTGCCGGCGTTCAACGAATCGTACTTTCCACCAAGACTGGACCCGCCCGCGGTTGACGCCGAGCCGGAAGAAACTCTCGGACCTCTTGAGGCACCGTATGCTAGTCCCGCGTACCGTCGGAACTATTCAATAGGGCTGGTGCACGGGTACGAGGCATGGAACGATTGGTGCGAGCCGTTCGCACTGTTCCCGCAGTTGCCGTGGGACCCTGTGGTGACGTCAGAGGCGCGGTTCATGGGTTCGGCGGCGGGGTTCAGGCCTGTGGGTGCGGGGGCGGGGGGATCCGGCCGTGAGTTCAGCGAGGCGCTCGGTGGTGACCGACCTAGAGAACAGTTTACCATCGTGATACTCACGTACGAGCGAGAGGCTGTACTGGCCGCGGCACTTGCTAGATTACGGGGTCTTCCATATTTGAACAAGGTCAGTCTTATTCAAGAAGAAACTGTTAGGGTAGTAACTAATTACATATTTTGTTCATTATCGATAATTTTTATAATCGAGTAATTGATGTAATTTCACAATTTCGCTATCAAATACACGTTTGATAATCAATTAGTTGATCCAAACTAGACTATATTCCGCTTTGACTACTAACCTATTCGTTGATAAAAGCTTGAGTTTGGGATAAGTTAATGTATATTATTTGTTGAAATAAAATTACATAATTTAAACGTATTTTATCGCGGTTTTTTTATTTTAGTTTTGATCCCGCTAATGTAACATTAACATTTTGGGACAACCTACACATCAGTCCTCCCCGTGACCACGTAGGCTGAAAAGTCTTCGAAACGTCGGGATCAAAATTAAAATAAAAAACCGCGATAAAATCCGTTTCAATTCGTTTTATTTCAATATGTAACATTCGAGTAAACGTAAGAAATCAGTATATTGTTTGTGTCAGGTGGTCGTGGTGTGGAACGGTCCGTCGTCTCCTGGTTCAGTGTCGTCGTGGCCGGAGAGTGGTGCGCCGGTGGCTGTGGTGCGCGCTTCTAAGAACTCTCTCAACAATCGATTCCTTCCGTACAGTCTCATCGACACCGAGGCGGTGCTCTGTGTCGATGATGACGCACATCTCAGACATGACGAGATCGTATTCGCTTTCAGGTCAGTTTTTTTTTAATTATCCTACTTTACTATTATAAGATAATATGTTTCTCTATATGATCAAATCAGGAATGAGGAAATCCGTAGAAGAACGAAAGTCACCGACATAGCCCAGCGGATTAGCAAGTAGAAGTGGCAGTGGGCAGGCTACATAGCTCGCAGAACCGATAACCGGTGGGGTAGAAAGGTTCTGGAATGGAGGCCACGTACTGGCAAGCGCAGCGTTCGACGTCCGCCTACAAGGTGGACAGACGACCTGATAAAGGTCGCAGGATGTCGCTGGATGCAGGACGCTTCCAACAGGTCGGTCTGGAAATCTTTGGGGGAGGCCTATGTTCAGTAGTGGACGTCTTGTGGCTGATGATGATGATGATGATGACTATTATACATTTGAATGTTTGGATGTCTATTTAAACTCAACAATAATCATTTGGTTCACAGAGTATGGCGTGAGCACCGTGATCGTATTGTGGGTTTCCCGGGTCGATACCACGCGTGGGATTTAAACTTTAACAATGGATTCCTCTACAACTCTAACTACAGGTGAGTTACTACAGAGATATTCAATTTGTTTATAATCAATAAAGACATCCTCCGTTGCACGGTGGGTGAACATGACACGTGGGGCCGGGGACTCGATCTCAGCACCAAGACAAATATTTGTGGACAAAACCAATATTTTAGATCCACAAATCGCACGTTGAAAACAAAAGTGACACTAAATGAACAATGTGTTTATGGGAGATTAAGTTTAAATGTTTCATAAAATAGCGTTCATAATTAAACATCGACAATCTTCGTTTAGTGTCAGTTTTGTTTTCAAGGTGCGAAATATTTGTTTCGGCTCTGGGTGTCAAGTGAAACCAGAAGTCTCAGTCTCTCGTAGTACTTGATACCCACAACACAAGATAAGAGTATCTTACTATGAGGTCAGGGCCATGCGTATTTTAATTGGATGTTATTTAATAATTACTTATAATTAAGTGTGATTTTACTTTTGTATTTTATTGTGGACGGAGTTGCGAGGAGACTAAATTGGATAACATTAGAAACTCAACAGTAGTTTTTACATATACGGCTGACATTTTTTTTCACTAGTGAAAGCGTAACAAACAAACTTACATTCATATTTATAATATTATAAAATAATTTTTTAGATCATTTAAAGAGGAACAATAATTCTTTCATACATATTTGGGTAGCTTGAACCGTGTACGCAGCGCACGCAACGGAAACCTTCAAATATGAATAGTTTTCCCCGTTTTTGCAACATTTTTTACTGATGCTTCGACCATTGTCGCAGCGTAATGTTATATAGCCTAAAGCCTTCCTCGATAAAGGACTATCCAACACAAAAAGGATTTTTCAATTCGAACCAGTAGTTCCTGAGATTAGCGCGTTCAAACAAACAAACAATCAAACTCTTCAGCTTTATAATATCAGTATAGATTTAAGTTATTGAACTTAGCAAAATAAATTTGACATATAAATTTTTACTTGATGTGGGTTGTTATGTATTGCATATTTGCATCCATATGTTGTAGTTGTGAGTTGAGCATGGTGCTGACCGGCGCGGCGTTCGTCCACCGCTACTACCTGTGGGCGTACTGGCGCACGCTGCCCGCCGCCGTGCGCGACCACGTCGACGAGTACATGAACTGCGAGGACATCGCCATGAACTTCCTCGTCGCGCACATCACCAGGAAGCCGCCGGTCAAGGTATACACCACATACAATTAGTACAAGATCCCGGGGAACATTGACCTTCACCCATCTGTTTACCGGATCAAAATAACATTTTAGGGTATAAAAAATATGGTCAAGGATATGATTAATTAACATTAAAAAAAAATATTCTTTTTTAATTTCCCTGACTTGCTTACCAAAAAAATTTAACCTTTAATGAAAAGTGTACAATGTATATTATCTGCAAAAAATAGGTTGCTTACCTTTTTCTGGCCACTACTACCTGGTTGCCGTGTGCAAACAGGTAACTAAAAAGTGGTAATTGCGCTCATCTAGCTCCTAGCTTTTGCAGGTAGTATACATTGTAGGTTTTCATTGAAGGTTCATTTATTTGGTGAGCAAGTTAGTGAAATAATATCTTCTTTTTTTTTTTTAATTCGCAAAACCTATCCTTGACCATATTTTTTTAGGCAACCCTATTTCTATGTGTTCAGCAACACCTTTTATACCCTAAAATATTATTTTCATCCGGTAAACAGATGGGTGAAGGTCAATGTTCCGCGGGATCTTAGACCAAATCGAAATATATTCTTTGATGATCACATTTGTAGAATGACGTTTAAGGGGGGAAGTCCATGTAAACGCTTCAAAATCCTACTAATATTATTAACGCGTAAGTTTGTAAGTATGGATGGATGGATGGATGTATGTTTGTTACTCTTTCACGTAAAAACTACTGAATGGATTTTAATGTAACTTCACAATAATATAGCTTATACATCAGAATAATACATAGGCTACTTTTTATCCCGGAAAAAGCAAATCACGCGGGCGGAGCCGCGAGCAAAAGCTAGCCATTCTTATTTTAATATTTTAGAATGTTTTTAACATTATGGAACCCTTCCAAACGCGAAATATCTGAAATTTTCGTTTCGAAATAATCATGTTTAAAATTTTAGTACAGTATAACAACCCGTTTTAATTACTTGCCGATTAATCTGCAATCCCAGGTGCATACAATCATCCTTCTGACTCTTCAAAAAGCTGATTTTCTTTCATTTGTAACTGTTTGTTGACTGATAGATTTTTTTTAAATTTTTACATGGACTTCCCCCCTTAAGAGAAAAATACCTTCATAATTTAAAACTTGTTAGTATTTTTTTGCTCTCGTATTGTATTTGATGACATCTAAGTTAGTTTTTTTTATGGAAAAAGGCAAGGGCAAACGTTCAGGAGGCTCACCTGACGGAAAGTGATCACCGCCGCCCATGAACACCGGAGGGTTTGTAAATGCGTATTGTAAAATGCGATTAGATTAATAAGACGATAACCGGCAATAATAGTTAGAACGAATAATATAACATTGCAGGTGACATCACGATGGACTTTCCGATGCCCTGGTTGTCCGGTCACATTGTCAGCGGACGAAACACATTTCCACGAGAGACACAAATGCATACAGTTTTTCTCCCAAGTGATGGGCTACACGCCGCTCCTCTCCACGCAGTTTCGAGCCGATTCTGTACTCTTCAAAACGCGAATACCTCACGACAAACAAAAATGTTTTAAATTTATATAAAATTACAACAAATAGCGAATTTGTTAGGAAATCCCACGCAATATCCTCCATGAGGAGTCGATGTATTCTGTTCTTTAAAATTTGGTATATGTAATGTATATACTCGAATATTGTTACGTGGTCACCCTGTATTGACTTGATACTGTCTGTGTTTGAATAGTATCAAAAATATAGCGGATTCAAGTTTGAGTACTATATTTAATTCGAAAATACTAATCTTCATATATGGGATTATATTACAAAGTGAATAAAAACAGATACATCAATTTTAAAAATGTGTACTGCATCATGTAGAATGTCACGTAAGTTCAACCTTTATATGGAATTGCTAGATACACAGACGTATAATAAGGAAGCAGACCCATTTTTTATAGCATAGGCCGGCAGATGAGCAAGTGGGTCACCTTATGGTAAGTGATTTCCTCTGCCCATATGCGCCCACAATACCAGAAGAATCATGGGTGCGACTGACATTAAAGGAAACGGATAGTAAAGGGATTGGGAAGGTGAGGGAGATTTGTGCCTCCGGATATCTCAGTCACTGTACGGAACGCACCAACAAGCCGCTACTTTACTGCCGTAAACAAAACTGTCTGCAGAATGTGTCGGAATGAAAATACGAAGAATTTTAGTGCATCTTTGTGCGTCAACTTTTCCTATACGAAAATACCAGAAATTACTTGAATTGTCATTGTGCGCCTGAATTATGCGTGCGTGTATGTAGGCGTAATTGGCACTAGGTACGTTTTTGTTGTAATGTTAGGTTTGCTAAATGCTTCCTATTATACGTCTGTGTAAATATTCTAGGAAATATATCATCCGTCCATTGCTTTCAGAAATAGAAAGGTATGGCAAATTTATATTATTTTTTCTTAATCCAAACAGAAATTGAGGTTTACTTGAAAATCGATGTAAGTATCGTCCAATAAATGAGATCAAATATTTCAATATCTCGTCTCGCCTATAGGTCTCGTCAATCTGTTCTGAAGTTAGTCATTTCCCTTGCCTTCGTTGCCTGTCACCCTTTATTCTCTTGAATACAACTGCTATGCCGCCCGTAACCAACTTCATAGCAACCATAAAGTTTGATAAGACCTAGATTACTTGATAAATAACATGTAATATTTTTATATACATGAACATATTAGTATTACCCAGAAATGGAAAGGTTGATCTTGAGTGCGTCCTAGTCTTTACTTGATCTATTATTAAGCATAACTTATTGTTCGCCGCTTGTAAATAAATTGTTGTAGGCTCACAAATAGGTATATTTACTAATATGTGTACAGACCACGAGTAATAATCGTTGTAGTACAATCTATATAGAAACCAAACGTGCCAATTTTTACCATGCAGACTGTCGTCATCGCTGTGGGTATTTTGTATAAATTGGCGCACTTGGTTTGTATATAGAAAGACGTATATGTCATACCTACTATACCAGATGTAAGGGAAACGTTTCTGAAAACGAAGACAGGTGGTAGTACTGATGAATGTTGTGACCAGTTTATCCGATCATTGTCATCTTCACATTATTGTGTTCGTATTTTCGAAATAGTCGAACTTTGCCGTAGCGCATAATTTTATTAAATGGTTTGTACTGTGCGTTAGTAATTTATGTATAATCTTTAATTTCTATTATTAATTTTAATCGAAATGAATTCTTCATCATTATACCGGTACATACCTACATAGCATACTTCTCACGATCCAAAGTATCATTTATGCAATTTTATCTTTTTAACTTGGGCATGATATTATCATACAATGCATTTTTTACAATAAGTGATTATAGCGATGTTATGTTTATAATATAGATGCATATTTATAGTAATATTAAATAGTGAACAATCGTCGAGAACAATCGTGCTTAATATATATTTTTTAAATATAGTTTAAACCATCAAATGAGTTCGTTAATAAATTACTTTGAACAAACTTTTATATTTGTATTGTTTATTTCTAACGTAACAACAGCCTAGGGTAGCCTGGTGTAGCCTGCGGTGAACGCCGAGAGGCCGCAGGTTTGATCCCCTTATCGAGACAAATGTTTATCTGATCGACAAATGGTATTTTCGGTTTGGATGTTTTTTCTCCAGAAGGCTTGACGTCAGGCTAGCAGCCGGTCGTATAAACTGCAAGCCAAATCTTTTTGTAACATATGTTAAGAAGCATGTTGCGCAGACCTCACTGTGAGGGTAGGTGGAAGAAGATTGTTTATTTCTAAAAGGAACTATGTACCGTTTTGGGTCAATACATAGGCATAAGTTTTATTCTGGAGTCGAAGTTTAAAATTACCCGCTGCTCTCGGCCAAAATAGATAGACAAAGACAGAACATAATATGAGAGGAATTAGCAAGATTCTTGGGACGGCTAACTGTTTGCTATAAGTAACGTCTTACGTCTATGCTTGAGTTTTTGCTGAAGTCTATGACACTTTTGTTTATTAGAAACAGAAGGCTCATGTGTAGTTGCAGAAATATTGCGATGCAATTCCAGTAACACTATCAAAGCATGGGTCATTTCTTAAAATGTGTTTTTTCGGTGACCGTTATCAGGTTTTTAACCGTATACGAAGTCATCATCTCAGCTTATTGCCGTCCACTGTTGGACGTAAGCCTCCCCAAGTAAGCGCCAACCACCCCGGTCTTGGGCAACCCGCATCCATCCGCTACCTGTCATCTTTTTCAAGTCGTCCCCCGTGTAGACGGGCGCCCTACACTACGTTTGCCTAGCGTGGTCTCCACTCCAGCACCTGTCTGCTCCACCGACCATCTGTACGTCTGCAGACATGACCGGCCCACTTCCACTTCAGTACACGAAGTATACAGTATATGAAATACCGAATAGTAATCCAGTATACACTAACCTGTAGTGTAATCGATAGTACCACTTGCCATACAGCTAGACAATCGTTGATAGCACTTCGGTCTCGGCCGCGCGAGCAACCATAGCATCGCGCAATATTATGATCATTGTGTTTTTATAATATCGAATTAAATTGTAATTGTCTCGAATTTATTTTACTTGGAAACTTATGTAGAAATATAAGGGTGAAACAAAAAAGAATTACGTACATTAATCGTTCGAATCGTGAGTTATGGTCCTAGGCTCATAGAAAAATCACTTTCAGTTTTTCACGAATTTAAATATCTTTAGTGTAATACTTATTTCTTCTATAACAACTTTATAGGGTTTATAAAAATAATGCCTATTCGGTCCAGCCATTCTCGTGATGCTGTTACCGACGAACAGCATTTCATTTTTATTTATAAAGATTAGTAACATCAAATGATTTTCATATTACGAACACGAAATCTTACCACTAATGACAAACGTTTTTGTATCTAAGCGTTGTTGCGTGTCGGAAAAAATCTAAGCAATAACAAAACCAGTCTGTTGTATGCAACAAAAAATATAATCATGGAGTAAGTACCTCACTGAGATCAGTGTTGAAACGAGTTTAGGTTTGTAGGAAAAATGTTATTTATAAAGAACTGTAAGTAATGTTATGCTATTGCCCCGATCATTCTATCAAATGGGTCAAATAGGTACCTATATATTTTTTATAATTATGGACACTATCCCGCCTACACACCTGCCACTGTATACTGTAACTTCTGTGCTCCAGGATCGACAGTGGCATTGACACTGACCAGTGAAGCTCGGCGAATCTCTGGGTATGCTATTGCCTTTGTCCCGCCACGGAATTAATCAAAAGGAAAGTTAGGGAGTTTGTTGATATTAATTGTCCACTTACCTCCACAGCAAAGCGGAAGACAAAAAATGAACTAAGGAGATATCAACCTCAAGCACAAGGACCTTTAGATACAAATGGAGAAGCCAGGAGTAAAGCATTACAGATGTCATTTTTTATAATGATGCGGAGAAACCTCATCTTTACATACATTCATAACCATACGCCTTTATCCTAGAAGAGGTAGACAGATGTGCAACTAATTCTGCACTTATGTTTCGCGATCGATGATTACTCTCGTCCCACCCGACGTAATCTAACGTCGTACTGGGCAAAAATTCCAAATCCGGATGTTGGACGTATTTTTTTTTTTCATAACTGGTACAGGTACAGGTCGGTGACCGTGTACAATAAGTCCTGTAAAAATATTAAACCGTTGAAAATAATAGATGAAAAGTTTGAAAAGTTACATAAAAGTATTTAGATTGAGCAACAACAATTTGGGTTCTCGATTAGAAAAATCACACATGAGGTTCAAAGTGCTCAATATGGCGATAGACTCGCCGTCTATTACATCATGGGACGCAAATAACCTGGCGAGCTGTGGTTGTACTGGTTGACGTAAAGCCATTTTATACAGAGGTCGAGTTATGATATTATAAATAATGTGAAGTGAAACGTGATCAAGTGAGGAAAACAAAGTAAAATCGTACGAGGTAAAGGTAGAGATGTCGTATAATAACGGGTTCACACGGTTCTATTTTCGTTGTACAACTGACTTGAATCAACAAAAGCTAGTTTTTGTTGATCAATTGTATTGAAAGCCTGATCAGACGGTTCAAATGACATGCGATTTTAACAGTTGATCAACTAAAATAGAATCATGTGAACTCGTCATAGTGTCACGTGTGATAAGTATTCTAGATTGTCCTGTTATCGCAGGATGTCCTTATTTAGTGTAAAATAACATTCTGCTGCTGCAACATAATTGTGGTTGAAGCATAATACGAAATATACCGTAATTGACATCAGGAAAGTCCCGGAATCCGGTTTCATGACGGACTTCCATTAATGTTCATTAGATATCATAACCTCAGATTCGAGTTAAAAATGTGTGACGAAATCAACATAAAATAAACACACATTCGCGTCTGTAATCCTCGAAGGAGTAGGCAGAGGTGCGTGCAACTAGTACACCTACATTTTGCCTAGCTTATTTCTGTTCAATAATGTGATAACGTATTGCAACTGCGACACCGAGTCACAAAATAATATGTGGTCATACAGGTACCTACCTACCTACTGTTACTGTAAGAGAAGGTACCTTAAAATACATTTTTGTGTCCGATTGGATGGCGACCACCATACACATAAACAAACTCACCATAGCGATTCATTCAGTGGCGTTTAGTGCCGGTATATATCCCGTAACTTGGCGGGATAATTCTGAATGCCGCCATGAGGGATGTAATGTCTCATCAGTCCGTGATAAATTTAGCTTGCTATTACCATTTGGTCCATTATATACTACTATGCCAGCATAAAAAATAATAAAACCAACCCAATATAATTTCAATTTATTTAGATTTTATTATCGTTCATGGCAGTAATTACTTCCGTATATCGTTGGCTTCGCATTAACCATGTACGATCTATGCAAATGTAATTTAGCAGGTACGGTCATACACGAGTACCCAAGATATAACGTTAATTATTTTTAAATCGCTGGGTAGAATTCACACAGAAGAAAAATACTCTCAAGGCACATTTAAGTATAAAACAAGCTAAAAATAACTTTCTATTTAAGTCTCTTTGGATTCGATGCTTGTGTCGCTAGCGGTTAACTGAAGTTGCACCCACTCGTCTTGTCTTGCAAAGATACTATATGTATATTGACGGGTTTGACTTTTCAGTGTTATTTTTTAAAATCGATTTTAATTTTTTTTTCAATATTTTTTTTTTCAATATTTTCAGGTACAGACAGCTATGGTATGTAAATTCCAACACAATCGTGACGACTGAGCTCTTTTCTGTTCATGAGTTTCTTTTATTACTTCATCATCATTTGGATTTTAACCAAATAATGGGTCCACCATTGCATCTAAACTCTATCATTATAATTATCTGACCGATAATTGGGAGGAGGGAAAGGGAAAGGGATAAAAGGGATTGGGAACGGGAAGTGATTTGGTCCTCCGGATATCTCACTCACCGTCCGAAACGCTAACGGTGCTTCTGATATGCCCACTGGTCTGGTGAAAAAGCAAGAAGAAACAACCTCCAGAAACACGATACGAACACCTTTTCCTTTTTTGTGTCCTGCATATGTTTCCTACTTACGTTACTAAATGTCTATTGTGTTATAAAGTATTTTGTGATATAAGCACAGTGTGAGGACAGCCGACTACGAAGCAAGAGCCCGTGGGTTCTATTCCCAGAAGGAGGGGAGGATTTTTTGTATGTTCCACGAATATTTGTTTCGGGTCCCGGTGTTGTGGGACCGCAAGTCCCTCGTAGTTCCTGATACCCACTTTAACCAAGTATGGGGTAAAGACTATGTGTGTGATTGTAGCGTGTATTTATGAATTTGTAATTTTTTAATCGTAAACACGTCTATATAGCTCAAGGACGATACTGAAATGTTAGAACCGTCCTAGATATTTCTAGATATTTGTAATTAATAGTATGCTCACAAGACTAGTGGCTTGTGTGGCTGCGGTCGGAGATCATCTCGCATTGCCACCGCAATTAAAGGAGGATTTCCAAGTGCAGGTAATATTACACAATAATTTATAAGTACATTACATGATACTATTTTTGTAAAGTCTTTATGGAAGTTTTGTCTACAGCACGAGTCGTTTCCACTGTCTCACAGAAATCCGGTGTAAAGTAGCGGCTTGCTGCTGCATTTCGCATGGTGAGTGAGAGCCCAAATCCCCTTCCTTTCCAAATCTCTTAATTATCCGTTCCCTTTAAGGTCGGCAACGCGTTTATGATTCTTCAGGTATTGTAGGCGTTCATAAGCGGTGCAGATCACTTACCATCAGGCAACCCACTTGCGTATGCTATAAAAAACACCAAAACCAGAGCAAATAATGCCATAGTAGGAATAACGATTAATCTATTATTTCCAATCAATTATCAATATCACTAGTTACTGTAATAAGCTTCTCGTACCGTGTCGGTAATTTCTTTCTGGCATACATATGATATGAATAATCATTTATCTTAGACCAATTTAAATAATATACCAACTGATTTGTACGTATGACATCGACAGTCTCTGTGGCACAGTGGGCGAGTAGCCGCGAAAAGCCGCCGCCGGTTCGATTCCCGCACCAGGACAAATGTTTGGGTGTTCCACAAATATTTGTCTAATATCTGCTAACAAATATTTATTTGTTTCGGGTTGAGTGTTGTTAGTGTCGTAAGTGTGTCGTCATTTCTGATATCCACAATACAGGTTAAACTAGTGTGGACTGTGGGGTCAGATCTATGCGTGTGATTGTTGGGCGTATTTATAGTATTATTTTTGTTTAGTAAATATTTTTCACTTTGTTGCATTGTAAGTTGTTATACACATTCAACCAAAATATATAGAAAGAATGAAAGTAAATCGTGGTGAATTTTGTGGGTAGGTAGGTAGTTGGTAGGTAGGTAGGGTTTTCTAATCTTATATATAAAAATTATTTGCTGTTCGTTAAGTCTCGCAAAAACTCCTAAACGGTTGGACCGATTTCGAATGAATAATTATTACCCACATTCTCTGGCTTTCCATACCTATAGCTATTCTAGATAAATTTACTGACCCGATTTGACTAGCAAAATTTCCACATATACGAGAAAACCAAACTACTTGTTTACTTTATTTTACTAAATGCAAACAATGTTATAATTACATGTTATATTACATACGTTATATTACAATGTTATATTTCATTTTGTTAGACTTAACAATAATATGAATGAATATAGAAACGACATCATCATCACCATCAGCCACGGGACGTCCACTGCTGAATATAGGCCTCCCCCAAAGATTTCCAGACCGACCTGTTGGAAGCGGCCTGCACCCAGCGACTTCCTGCGACCTTTATCAGATCGTCTATCCTCCTTGTAGGCGGACGTCCAACTCTACGCTTGCAAGAAGAAAGTTATAGAAACGATATAGTTACGACTGAAAAGTTACTCCGGTTATTTTATTTTGGTTTTAGGAAAGAGATGTACAGTTTTTAACAATACATTTCCCCATTATTCGTGTGTTATTGTCATGGTGACCGTTGACAGGATAATTAAGACATTTTATAAACACAAAATGGTTGTCTCCTAACGGCTGACTTGGCTTTGACGCGTCAATTGCACATCTAGACTACCTCTACCTACCTCCTTCATTAGTAGAGACCCGTTCTTAGCAGTGATGCACCGTACAGTATATATCGTGTTTGACTTCTAACTTTTACTCGCGTTAGATAAACTACGTAAATGCAGTTACGAAGAATTACTAATGTAAACTGCATCGTAAGTTGCTTACTGTAAACTAGGTACGTTGTAACATGTCAGATGTAAAAAGTTCGTCCAGGTAGAAACGTATATCTGAGCCAATTACCAAAGACTGCCATGTAGACTATTAGACAGTCTGTTTAGAAGTAAAATTGTGTTACATAACACGGGAATTTGACATCTGATGGACAGAGCGGGAGAGGACTTCTAGTTAAGAGTGAGCGAGATGGTAATATTGAGTTACGGTCAGTTGACTGTAACTTAGTGGCGCTACTTCTATTTCCCGCTCAGCCGGTCTAGCAGTGACACATGGAAGTTATTGCCAATTATGTAGGTAAATCTTCTGTAACTGCATAAGTAAAATTTACTAATGTAATTCAGGCATAGCAGCGATAGCTCAGCGGGGAGTGGTATGGACTGTCGAGACGAAAGTCGCAGGTTCGAAACCAGCCCCAAGAGAATACACCACTGACTTTTCTAAGATACGTGTATATTAATTGTTAATTATCGCTTGCTTTAACAGTGAAGAAAACATCGTGAGGAAACCTGCATACCTGAGAATTCGATAAGATTTTTCGAAGGTATGTGAAGTCTGCCAACCCGCATTAGGCCAGCGTGGTGGACTAAGGCCTGATCCCTCTCATTCAGTAGAGGAGGCCCGTGCCCAACAGTGGGACGAATATAATATATTGGGCTAATAAAAAAAATCAGGCATAATGAAGACGATATTTTATTCTATTAAAACCACAGTCTCACTGCTAGGCGCGTACCCCTCTACTAATGAGAGGTTATCCATTAGTTAGGTACTATAATAGGATTCGTCCCTCTAATACGTGTCACAAGAGGCACAACAAATGTATTGGAAACCCATGTGAACTAATAAAAATATAAATAACAAATAAAACACAATTAAATATAATAAAGTATTTATTCATCTTCTTAAGGCTATGAACTAAGCAAGGGAACAAATATATTTCGTTCTTGATTTAATTTATTACATTCTCTCAATTGGTACATTCAACCTCAAGTGGTGATATAAAACATTAAACAATGTTTTACCGGTAAGTTATTATATATAAAGTGTGCTAAGAACACTAATAATGTTATTCATAATAAACGCATGCCAAAATGTCGAGGTTATATGTTCGTTGTACTGCATACATTGTGCATTCCACAATACCACGTGAGAATTTTTTTAAATGATTTTTAACATCACACTTGTATCGGACAAAGACAGCACGGATACGCGCCCATTATGTACACTCTTACCAATATTACACAAATTAAATACAATTAGAATAGTAAAGCTGAATAAGGTAAAAGTTTCAAAATTGTATAGGTAATTCATTTCATCTTACATACTATACTTATGTACTAATTAAGAAATTTTTAAATATAGAATGTAGAAAATAGAAATGTTCGATTTATGTAATTGTGTGAGAATTTCACAATTAAATAGAGAATTTTCATCTAAATAAGGCTAAAGTCGAAGCGCTTTCAACGTGGACGGAAGCGACGTTTAGCTTTTTTAGTAAAAAAACCTGATAATTATATCCTACTTTTAAATTAATCAATAAATATAAATTGAACGGATATATTAAAATATTTCAATCAGGTATAATGTAGGTCACTGGTACGTGTTTTGAAACAAACACGATGTAATAAAATAATATGATTTAACAACACTTTTAATTAAAATGTCTTTTGTCAAAAAGACGGTTAGAAGAACCGACTAATTATATTTTTATAAAACCTTAATTATAAATTTTCTTTAGAGAATAGCATCAAGTTTTTTATGCAATCATTAAGAATTGCTAATGCAGTAATTTAGTGTGAGACAATATTCACAAGTTCAAGGTGGTTTAATAGATGTAAACTTTAACTCTTGACTAAAACTATAGGAGAGTCAGTGTGCTTTAGTATCATCATTACTTTTTGTAGTATATCTTTACTTATAGAAAGTGTTTATATATAGGCAGTAAGGGGCCATCCATAAATTACGTCAAACGTTTAGAGGGAGGGAGGGGGTCGGCGAAGTGTGACATTATGTGACAAGGGGTTGGGAGGGGTCCCAAATTTTGTGACATCATATTTTTCAAAATATAATATAAAATATAGTATGTTGATTTTAGTGAAAAAGAATTTAAATGGAAATAAAAATAATATCGAAACACTGCTGTTTTAATTTCATAAATTTCTTAATGTAAAATTGCAAAATATGTGACATAATATTAGGTAGGGGGGGGGGGGTCTCACAAATGTGACCAGCTGTGACAAGGACGGGGGAGGGGTAAAAAAATTATGAATTACGTGTGACGTAATTTATGGATGGCCCCTAAGAGCCAGTAGTAAAGTTGGTTCTATATGGCAGGTTCGGTTATGTACGTATGTAAGTCTCGTCTGGAGTATGGGTAGAGTCGCGAATGGGGCACGCGGGGTGGGGCGAGTGGGGCCACTGCGTCGAGTGGGGCGAGTGGGGCGGGCGGTGCGCGGATGTCGCTCGGCACGGACACGCCGGCCTGCTGCTGCAGCCGCGCCACGTCGCGACTTCAGGCGAGGTCGTCCGCCTTACCGCCGTCCAGGCGCTTCAGCTGAACAATAAACAACAACATTATTAAAGGGGTCTGGGTGTTGAGAGGCCGAAAGTCTCTCGTAGTTCCTGATGCCCATGACACAAGACTCGGTATCTTACTGTGGGGTCAGGACTATGTGTGTGACTGATGGGTGCCGAAACCTCCCACAATCCCATTATCTGTCTTAAACGTTTGCTACGATTCTAAACATCATGGCGGTGATCACTTAGTATCAACTGAATCAAATGCTCGTTTGTTCTTCTAAGAAAAATATAATTTAATGAGGATATTATGAGGTATCTGGCAGTGGAGACCAAGACTTGTCTCAATCCCACCGAGTAGAAGTAGTGTAGAAGACAACAGCACCCAGCTGTGTGTGCTTCCCGTAAGCCCAAAAGTGTCGTTTTAGACATGTTTATGCCTTGTAATTCGGTATAGGGTATTGAATAGTCCGTTGAGATACTGATGACGATGATTTTAAATACGGAAAAAAGTATTGCGCTTCATGTACAGTTTATGCAATATCGTCATACTTATTATGGGCGAATTTATTACCATAATATAAGGTAATGGTGCAACTTGGTACTCGTTGTGGGTCGAACGGGCGGCTCGCCACACATAATATTAAATCCATCGTCAAATTCATGATAGGGAGGCGGAGCTTGGCTTTATGCTAGGATAAAGCCAGGCAGAAAGGAAGAATATAGAGTTCTTTTTTTTTTATTTATGGCTTTCTCATTATTATGCATTTTGCCAGTGTCAAGTATTATTTATTCTCAAGTTATTTTTACAAGAACGATGAAACACGGGTGCGGTTGATTTCAAGGTCTTGCCGGAATTTTGGTGTTAACTCCTTTCAGTACGATTCTTAATTCACTTATTTCAATGTTCTTCACCTTCAATGTATATTGAACAAATCTACACCACTTTTATACAATAAACACAACTCTTAACTAGTTTATGAAATAAATTAAAATAAGCGATGAACTGCACTGTCAGAATTCCCGCCAAAACTCCCGAATATAGAGTTTATATATTTTTTATTTAGTCAATTTTGCTTACGCCATGTTCAACGGTCCAAGCAGCGGGTGCCAGGCGTCCGGAACGCTTGTAATACATAATACGTTGCCAGTTATATTTACCTATTTAACATTTAACTATCTATATGAAAAATGAATGTGCAAACATTACTGTGCGCAAGCCAAGTTCAGAGCAGCGCGCCTACAGATTATCTATTAACTCCGCCGTAGGATGTTTTAAAAATATTAATAACCTCTTACAGTGAATTTCTTTATATAATATTGAACAATTTCGATTTTACGACTTTTTGATAATCCATTTTTGATCCTTAAATAAATCAAAACGCGAGCTCTAACGAGTATACAATAAATAAAATGGGATGTAAATCAAAGACAGAGGAAAAATCAAAAGTGCAAACATTATTAAATTTATAGCTTTAATGCAGTGAAATTTTGAATTACTGATAAAGTAACACTATCCATATAATATGTTTAGTTTATATATAGTACAGTCCCCGCGGAGTTTCCAAATTGACAGTAGTGTAGACTCTACATTTACTTATAAGACCATAAAAACCTGTAATTGTAAATATTGCTATTTTATTATGGAATCATGTATAATAATCTTTATATATATAATTCTTCTGTGAGTGTGTATGTTCCTGAACTTCTCTTAAACAACTGGACCGATTTTGATGAAATTTTTTGTGTGTGTTCAAGGGGATCTGAGAATGGTTTAGATTCACAATTTTGTCCGCTGGACAATGTTTTTTTTATTAATTTTTAATTTATTAGTAGTTGTTGATTTTGGAATGTTCATTTTCCAGTACAAACTGTTCCTGGGTACTATAAGCGCAGGTATAAACCGGATGGTTGTCGTTGCGAAGCTTGCCGTGATGACGGGTCGTATAGCGTCTAGACTGGACAGGGACAGGACAGGGACAGGACAGTGAGACAGGACAGTGAGACAGGAAAGTGAGACAGGACAGTGAGACAGGACAGTGAGACAGGACAGTGAGACAGGACAGTGAGACATGACAGTGAGACAGGACAGTGAGACAGGACAGTGAGACAGGACGGTGAGACAGGACAGTGAGACAGGACAGTGAGACAGGACAGTGAGACAGGACAGTGAGACAGGACAGTGAAACAGGACAGAGAGACATGACAGAGAGACAGGACAGTGAGACAGGACAGTGAGACAGGACAGTGAGACAGGACAGTGAGACAGGACAGTGAGACAGGACAGTGAGACAGGACAGTGAGACAGGACAGTGAGACAGGACAGTGAGACAGGACAGTGAGACAGGACAGTGAGACAGGACAGTGAGACAGGACAGTGAGACAGGACGGTGAGACAGGACAGTGAGACAGGACAGTGAGACAGGACAGTGAGACAGGACAGTGAGACAGGACAGTGAAACAGGACAGAGAGACATGACAGAGAGACAGGACAGTGAGACAGGACAGTGAGACAGGACAGTGAGACAGGACAGTGAGACAGGACAGTGAGACAGGACAGTGAGACAGGACAGTGAGACAGGACAATGAGACAGGACAGTGAGACAGGACAGTGAGACAGGACAGTGAGACAGGACAGTGAGAGGACAGTGAGACAGGACAGTGAGATCGGACAGTGAGACAGGACAGTGAGACAGGACAGTGAGACAGGACAATGAGACAGTACAGTGAGACAGGACAGTGAGACAGGACAGTGAGACAGGATAGTGAGACAGGACAGTGAGACAGGACAGTGAGACAGGACAGTGAGACAGGACAGTGAGACAGGACAGTTAGACAGGACAGAGAGACATGACAGAGAGACAGGACAGTGAGACAGGACAGTGAGACAGTACAGTGAGACAGGACAGTGAGACAGGCCAGTGAGACAGGATAGTGAGACAGGACAGTGAGACAGGACAGTGAGACAGGGCAGTGAGACAGGACAGTGAGACAGGACAGAGAGACATGACAGAGAGATAGGACAGTGAGACAGGACAGTGAGACAGGACAGTGAGACAGGGCAGTGAGACAGGACAGTGAGACAGGACAGAGAGACATGACAGAGAGATAGGACAGTGAGACAGGACAGTGAGACAGGACAGTGAGACAGGACAGTGAGACAGGACAGTGAGACAGGACAGGACAGGGACAGGACAAGACGGGGACAGGACGGGGACGGGACGGGGACGGGACGGGGACAGGACGGGGACGGGACGCGGACAGGACGGGGACAGGACGGGGACGGGACCGGGACAGGACTGTCCAACCGGAGGGAGGTGGGAGACGACCTGACTTAGGTCGTCGAAGTCAATTAAATGTGCGACGGGCTACCTCACGTGCAATGGCGCAGTACCTCACTTAATTGCATTTAATGTAAATAAAACATTTGTATTAAGTTTTGACCACATTTTACACAAATATATTATGTAGGTGATACGAAGTTCACCAGGTCATCTAGTATTATCTAAAATTATACATTCTCCGCGGTGCAGCGGGCGACTTGTCGGCTGTGAAGCGAGAGGCCTTGGGTTCAATCCCCGCACCGAGACAAATGTTTGTGTGATCCACAAATACTTGTTTCGGGGTCTGGGTGTTGTGAGACCGAAAGTCTGTCGTAGTTCCTGATACCCACGACACAAGACTCGTATCTAACTGTGGGGTCAGTACTATGTATGTGACTGTTGGGTGTATTTATTTATTTATTTATAGTATAGTCCCCGCGGAGTTTCCAACTTGACAGTAGACTCTACATTTACTTATAAGACCATTCTTCTTCTTTAAGTGCCATCTCCTATCGGAGGTCGGCGATCATACAGGCTATTTTAACTTTGGAAGCTGCTGCTCGGAACAATGATATCGGAATGATGATTATAAGACAATAAAAACCTGTAATTGTAAATATTGCTATGTTACTATGGAATGATATTATTATAGATATATTACTACCTCTTTGTCATCGGTGGCGACGGACCTGTATCTCGTGGGGGTGTCAGGGACGGGGGCGGAGAATCCGTGCACGTAGAGCAGCGCGCCCACGATGCCACCAGCGACAGGGCCGGCCCAGTATACCTGACAACAATATCCAAATTGGTAATACTTACGATATGTCAGGGCAGAAGTGGAAGTAATCTCGGGCAATATGACACTACCGTACCAAAATCGTTACTTTTAGTATGGTGTAGTGTCCTAAATTAAAGACCTATAGTTTTTTATTAAATTTAAGAGATACTTATTTAAAAGCTTTATATAAATGTACAAAACATTAAAATATAGATAAATAAAAAAAGGACGTTATAATAAAATGTAAACATTTTAAAGTGAGGCTTTGACTACCTGCGTTGATATTGTAATGTATGTAATCCGTATCCGAAAAAAAACCGATCACGAAAATTGGATCCAGAAACTCTCAGCTAGCAGCCATTATACTACATAATACATTATTTTATTTTACAATTAAAACTTTGAACTTTAGAGATTCAAATCAAGTCACCATGTTTATACACCAAGTACCACAAAAAATAAACGTGAACTTGACACCTACGTCTTAGATACCTTAAATAGGTAAAGTAGGTATTATTATAGGTAGATACTTATGTTATACATTTGTGGTCCTTATATGATTCGATGTGTATGTGTTTATTTATTACTCAGAGGTTCATTCTAGAAGTGATCTCAGCTCAAATGTTATTCGTATGACGTGAGTCCTTTGTAAAGCTCTTTATAAAATATATAAAAGGCATTTCTCAAAAACAAAATTAAGTACATATAATTTTTCAGATAATTGCAAAGTGATGTAAAATGAAGTTCAACAACGTAGTTCCTTCCAATGTTGTCACAATAAAAAAATCCGTACTTAGCTTAGGATGGAAATATTGACAAGTAGACGTTCAACAAATTTTATACTAAATACATCAAAAGATAGATTATCTAAATTATTATATGGTGAATGATGGAGTATTGTTACTAGAATCTGTCGTGTCTGGAACTGTCTTATACAATATGCACCAAGTATTTACATACAATATACTGATGTAGTGGTTTGCATATTGTATTTTTTCTTTTTTATTAGCTTGATGATGAAACAAGCAGGTTGTTCGCCTGATGGTAAGTGCCGCCTGCCCATAAACAGAAGCAACACCACACATAACTTTGAATTACAAAGCACTGCATGGCAGGCACTTGGGAAGGGGACGCGGATTTGGGCCTCCGGTAGCTTACGTTACTAAATAAAGAGCCATATGTAGGATCAACAGAAAGACTGAAGGCAGCGTAGAGTTAGTAATGGTGTTCCGTGAACATCTTATGTTTACGAGGGATCCTTAAAAACTATAGAGATCTTACCCAGTGGTCAGTCCACGTATTGATGACGAGCGCGGAGCCGAAGGATCTCGCTGGGTTCATGGAGGAGCCAGTGTAGTCGACAGCACACAGGTGACCCATAGTGACCGTAAGCCCGATGGCGAGTGGGGCGGTCGCCTTGCTGTCCGGCTTGTTTGGGTCGCATACCTTTCGTCATAAATGGACATTAGTTACTTTTGCTTTGGTTTTACTACAAAGGAAGTCATATAAAATAAGTTCACGTCTGTATTCTCGATGGGGTAGGCGGGGCTAGCTAGGCTAGCCTAGTGACTTTCACTGATTTTATTTTGAGTTTCGCTGAGCTTATTTCTGCCCCATGATGTGATAGGGAGATGATGAGGACGTATTATTTTTATAAAAGCTAGGATATATTTAATATTTTTTATATCTAAAAGGTTCACATTTAAACGGTTAGTTAAAATAGCGATCACTTATAATCAGGCACTTGTCCGATTGTAATCCCTTTATTCCCAACAAAAAAATATTGATGAAAACTATGGATTGGGGATGAAGGATTTTATTTTTATATTTATTTTCCGCAGCCTTTATATTTTAACACACTGCTTCATTTTTTTTGTAAAAGGCTGGAAAATGAGCGAGTGTCTCGTCTGATTGTGAGTGATTTCTACCGCCTATGATGAGCATTGATAATACCATACGAATCATAAGTGCGTTGCCAACCTTAAAGGAAAGGATTGGGAAAGGGACCGGAGGATTCAGAATACCCCACATATCATAAAATAACAGCAAGCTGCCATTTCTGTCGGGTAGTAGTAACAACCCAGTCGAGGCAGCCCATTTATCTTGTAGTCTAGACTAGTATTTCCCAACGTGGGGCCCACGCCCCACAAGGGGGCAATTTGATAGTTAAGGGGGGCAATTTAAAAATGGACTCGACACGACTTTAACCCTTTCGCTTTGGGTTTTTAAATGCAATACTAGATATCGGTGACAAATTTAACAAAAAAATGTTAAGGTTATAATGGCCTAAAAAGGTTGGGAAACACTGGTCTAGACTTTAGACAAAAGTAACTTCTGCGGATATCTGCCACGTATTCGCCACTTTAAATCTTCACCAGCATCGAAAACAATGAAACGATTAAAATAAAAAAAAGCTGAGTAATACTTACACCACACACAACAAACACCAGAACGAAGCCGAGGAAGAACTCAATGCCGAAACCTTGCAGGGCAGTGACTTCATTGCCGAGAGAGGTCGCTCCCAGTGCTCCTGCCACCTTCTCTGGAGTCAGGGCTTTGAGGATTCCAGAGCCTGCAGCAGCCCCAGCACATTGTGCTATGATATACAGCACTGCACGTATGGGCTTCACACGTCCAACCGATAATAAGCCAACAGTCACGGCCGGGTTGATGTGACCGCCTGATATGTGACCTATGGCCTGGTGAGAGAGTAATTTATCGTTAGTGTTTACTGCATTGTAGATAACTAGCCTCCTTCGGGGACAGTTGGGTAAAATGTGTGAATTTGGGTATATGTACGTACTTCTATCACAAAACTGAGTACCTAATTTCGAAAGATTGTTAATAACGTCGATTGTGTGATGATTAACTAATTCTACCGTCCTATACTGTCTGAATCTAGCGATAAGAATATCTTAGTAGACAGTAGTATAGACTTATGTGTGAAAATTCACGCTAAATGTATGTAATTATTTGGCATTGCTATTATATTGGATTTCATTGAAACTGGGGAATGGTGCGATTTAATACCGTTTCTCATTTGTGGCTAAATATGAATATCAAGTAGGTAGTTCATTCGTTTTTATATTTCACATGAATAAATTATTATCTAGGTCGTTAGATGACGTCACTATGTTGATTTAATAAAAACACTCCCAGCTTATTTATCATTTCGTAGAAGTGATGACGTGTTCGCAACGATTATAAAATATTATGAATATGTCTAATTTACATTAAATTGAATGTTTCATACTTTAATTAATTATTATTATTAGCAAAGTATGTGGAAATGGGAATATTTTTTTAAATAAATACCACAAGGCTGCTGTTTTCCATTATGTGGGTAACATAGCATCGATTTGTAATAGAGCATTTTGAACAAAGATATTGTAACACAACACATATCAATGACTATATTTAGGTATAGAAATGCTGATGTTAGATAAAAATCATTTTTGAACATAGGTCTTGTTCTATTACTAACACCCCATTGAATTCTATTGTACCCATGCCTCATGTAAGTGAGAGAACCAAAGTGTGGAGAAATAACTGCGCCATTTACAACATATTAGACATAAAAGAAATATTATTACGAATTTAGAACAAATAAAATTGAATTAAGTCATTGTTTAATAAATACATCGAAGTGTGCCGTAATGGCAAGAACGTAATCTTTTTGAAGAAATAATGCAGTTTCTCAAAAATAGTAACTGAAATTATTGTATGTAAATAAAAAGTTGACCATTTAAACGCCAAAAGTGTTAGAGCAGTTTTGTCAGGGAATTTTATCAAAAGAATAAATTACAGTCGATCAACTGAAATTAATTCAATAAATAATATAGATTCTATTAGTTATTACATACCGATACTGCAGCGTATACAGCAAGACCGAAGGCAAATGCGATTGTGATGATACCTCCAACCGCAGACCCCACGTTCACACAGGACCCGCATCCGAAAAGGTTCAGTAGTAGATTGCCTGTAAAATTAATTAAATAAGTAGGTATCTATAAAGTTAATATACTGGAGCCTGACTCATGTAACACAGTCGTTACTTTAATAATTTAAAAAAGTTAAAACATTTCACTAAAAAAACATAAAAATATAAAAACATATTAAATATAATTCATTGGATATAATTCGTAGAAAATCGTTTTATAAACCTAAACGTGTTAAGCCCAAACCGTTTAAATCAACATAATACCTACGTATAATAATAATATTTTTGACATTGTAAAACTGTACAGCGAATAAACTATAGTTTTATTATTATTCACTTCTAGAGTTTCTCCTATATGTATAGGCCATATAAGAAAATTAATTAAAAAAATAAAGCTTTCTATTGTGTTACACTATTTCATAAATTAATGTTTAAATTAGGTTTTGTCTACGCCTAGTTTTATTTTGTAATGTGATAATTTAATTTGTATTCCCATGTTAGATTTTCAGCCAAATATCATCTTTCTTGTACATGATGACGAATACTTCCTAGAATAAAGGACTTTTACACAATAATTGTCATTTTTATAAGTATCGGAATAAACAAATTAGTTCTAATAGGGCTTGATCATTTATGTCGTCTATTAGGTAAATATTTGTATAATAAATAATTATTTAAACTATACTTATTATTCCTTGCAATTATCAGCAATATAATAATACTAGGCGCATTCTTGCTGTTTTATTTGTAATAGGATTATTACGCACTACAATTTATTCTGGCGTCATAATAAGTGCTGATTTTATATATTTTTATAGTAATTCCATATAGATGGAAATTCCAGTGCGAAATAGCGGAAAATATGTAATCGTCATTCAAAACGATTTCACTATCGCAGTTTATGGTAGTGCGTGCTCTCCCTTAAAGGCTGCTCAATACGATGACATAATATAAATGATCTATTAAATGGCGCGTTGGTTTGAGATTTATATACACGATGGCTAGTACACGTACTGTCACCATTGGGCCTTTGATCTTTTTAAAATATTTTAAATTTGAATTTGATGTAAAGCCGAAAACTGATACCGAACCCATGCCACGGCTATTGCACGCGCGATAGGCCAATAGAAGCCATTACGACGTCTATATGATGGTCCATCATAGTGGGGCCATGCGTATAATATACCGCCATACCGGGTACAAATTGCAATTCCGAGCAATTTATGTACTATTTTTCGAATCGAAAACTAAAGCAGAACTAGTCAATACCCGATTTGGGAATTAAATCCAGGACCTCACTGTTCTCAGCATTAGTTCGCTGCCACTAGACATATGGGTGCGACACGTTTATTTTTTTTATTTGATTGAATGTCGAGACAAGCAAGGCGCTCGCCTGGTGGTAAGCGCCACGCTTGCCCATAAACAGAAGCAATAACACACAGAACTTTGAATTACAAAGCACTGAATAACACTGAACTGCGCTCGTTACCTTGAGGCATAAGTCTCATAATGCCCAGTAATTTCACTAGCTTCAATGTCTTTCAAACCAAAACAAAACAGAGCTGACACACTGGCGGCAGAAATAGTCACAGTGGTGGTAACAACCCTGACGGCCTCTTGCATACGAGGAATCTATTACCTTTTAAATTTAAGAAAAAAATCCGAGACCAAAATTATTAATTTATGTTATGTTATATTTACCAATAAACTCGGCTAGGAGCGCCTTGCTGATGGCGGCTGCTCCACCGGCCAGCTCATCCAATCCAAGCTTGGTCCCGATTTCACCCATGGCTCTGTGGACAACGAATATGCTAAAAATAAAATAAAAAACCGCGATAAAATCCGTTTAAATTAGTTTTATTTCAATGAGTAACATTCGCGTAAACGTAAGAAATCATTATGCCAGATGTTTACCGTAGCGCTCTCTATTTAAATATAAAAAGTTCTACAACGTCACATTCTTTTATACAGTACACATTTAATTACGTATCATAGTATCTACGTCATTTCGCTGTATCAAATCTGATACAGACCTCTGTTTCATATTTCTGAGAAATAAGAAGTGGTTGGTTGAACCTGTATATTTAGCTTTTGATATAAAATACTCGAATTTCGACTTTATCAACGTTGAATAAGTATGAAATAAAACGTATATTTCTCAGTATAACCTGATGTATCACTGGTTTTTTTTTTAATAATAAGACGAAGGATGCAATGGAAATTTTATATTTTTTGCAATCTTTATATTCAGCCTCCGTTGCGTAGTGGCGAGTGGCTGGTTCGGAGGCGAGAGGCCGTGGGTTCGATTCCTGCACGGAGTTAAATGTTTGTGTGATCCACAAATATTTTTTTCGGGTCTGGGTGTTGTAAGACGGCAAGCCTCTCGTAATTCCTGATACCCACAATACAGGTTAACCTAGTGTGGGGTCAAGACTATGTGTGTGTGACTATTGGGTGTATTAAAATAAGGAAATAAATAAATAAATAAAATTTAACTTGACCAACATGCTTCTACGGAACTTTACCACATTAATTTGTTTATGGCATTTCGGGGATTACAGGCGTGAGTGCGTATGTATGTAAAATAGTCGGTGATATTTAAAAAAAAAAAAGCGACTCCATTAAACTGCATTTTTCGATTTGTTGTTATCGCCTACAGAATCGAGCGCTTTTTGTCTTTCTTTGTCGTGCAAGTAAGATCTTTTTTGTAAGCAGACATTATATTAGCTAATAGCCATCATACAGTAGAGTCGAATTTTTAGTAGGGGAAAACATTTATGACTAAAATAACCAGTTCCTCTTTACCGTGGAAACCGTTAAATCCTCATTTCAACGTTCAACATGAATTTATTGCAGCACTCGTTTAGCCGAGTTACATAATGTATCTACTTCATTTAAAATGTTAAAATGTGTACGTGTGATGGCCGGAAACAAATTACGCTAATTGATTCTGACAGTTGGGGGTATACGGTCCGGCTGTCACCTACGTTTTGTGATCAGCGTCGAGGTTACAAAACAATATGGATAGTGGGAAATCAAGCTTCCTGGGAGTTGATGTTATACTCTATGCACTCATTTATTTAGGCATACGACGCCACTGTTTAAAATGCCATTTCCGCTTTCCTTTACGTACTTGCATTATGTATTTTGAATAGTTGTTAATTAAAGATGTGTGTACGTTCTGTGGATAGATGTTACAAGGTTTTAATGTTGGTTTAGTGAACAAGAATTAAACAAAATGACTTAATTAAACACTACGCTCAACAGCCACACACATAATTCTAGCTCCAACACACGTTTTGTGTCGTAGGTATTAGGAAATGTGAGAGATTAAGAGTTGATCTCATATTTCTATCGTAAATACTCATCCCATTAGACCCAGATTATAAATCCCGGTCGTTTGACAGCCGACTAATCGCTCACTCCTTTGATTTTTAACCAATGGGAAAAGCGGAGGATGGTCCTATGTGTTTAATATTTTGTGAAGCATATTTATTTCTGGAGAGATTTAAGCTTAAGATTTGCTAATACAAGCAGTACTTTTTTTTATATAAATATAATAAAAAATCTTTTTTAATTCTGATTCAAAAATGTAATTCTGTAGATTATATTTACAACGTCTTCAGGCTTACTGATTACGTGATTATAGAGTGCACAAGGTTGGCGCCGCTCGCCGTGACCGACCACCGCGAACCATATAAGCATGCAAAATAAAGGGTTGCCAATAAGGTCTAGGTTATATAATATTCCACCGTCATGGTTTTCTTTGAAATGCAGTTTTGCTTGCGACTTTGCGAAAAGTCTCGATCTGATAGGAAATTAGCTCAAAGTATTTGTTTTCTACTTGTAGCGTCTGAATACAAGCCGATGCCAGCCGACAACAAACAAAATCTTATGATTTAGGTACCTACGTTTCCACAAGTTTAAGTATGTACTAATAAGATTCGAAGAGGTCTCAAAATTTGAAACATTTAGTATCAAAGAAAGAGTTTATAAACTGCATTGACTGAAAACAAAAAAAATAATTCCTCGTAAATGGCTATATTCCACCAAACATTAATTTCTAGCTTTAGCTAATAGTTTTGATATAGAATTCAGTGAATCATGATTATTTTAGGTACACAATGTCAACTAAAATTAATGTTTGGTGGAATATAGCCGTTTACGAGGAATTATTTTTGTGTTTGCAGTCAATGCCATTTACTGCAATAAGTATAATTTTGTGATTTTTATAAAACGGGATGTTAAAGTGTTTGTAAACGCTTGGCACTATTTCATAAGAAGCCACACTTTAGGTCTTTGGAAATCTGTCATACTAATAAGAATATTAGCTTAAAATATTATCACTAATCCTCTTCATGACACTACAAAGTGTAAATCATAAATTTTGTAGCATGGAATCGTAACTACTGGGCAGTGACATAATATTTGTATACATACATTTGATAGTATTTAATGATTCTAACCTATTTGAAAAAAGGAAGAAGATCTCAATTCAGTTGATTTTTTTCCTCTGTTTATGTTTATCCACTTCATCATCCGATAGAATTTTGCCGTGATGTGACCCCATATAAATGTGGCTCTGATTACTGATTACGGAGTACGGAGTAAATAAATTAAACTCCTCAACGGATAACAGCACACGCGTCACGATTGAGGTATTGTATTAGAATTTACATGCCATAGCTGTATCTATTATTAAAATAATAAAAAATAAAGTGGACGCATTTTAACAAAACGTAGAAACTGGCATAAAAAACAACACTAGTAAGACAAGTTTTTTACTTTTAGGAACACAGTATGAGGCAATACGTATTTGAAATTAAAGTTTTTGTATAGGTAAGTACTATTTATTAAGTGAAACATAGTACATATAATGGAACATTGCATCTGGTGTGATGATTTTCGTTTCGTAGCTAAAACTCGTGAGATTTTGTACACTTAAATACTACGTTTAAAGTTTTAATACTATCTTACCGAAATAATTGTAATTTTGCGCCTGTTTTAAATCACTTAGAGATTATAACATTTTCTTTATATTTTTTTATTCTATCACAAAAGAGTAAGTATTGTTATTTGTTTTGTTTTTGTTTAGTACGCAGACAAACATATGTGATTCTTCTCATTCCCTTTTTACTTTTATTATTCCCACGTTGGCTAGCAGATCTAAAACTATGCAAATTGAATGTAAAATGACATTCAAATGGATTTCATATCTATTTACCTATGCGTAATAAACCCAGTTACCCAGCTACTCACGCTTTTATAATGAGTGGTTGTTTAATCTGAGATTACGGTTTTGATAAGCTGCTTGTAAAGGTAGACTTCCGATGGTCGCGTATTGGGAGTTTAGTATGAAAATCTATAGACCATTCGACGTTAAAT
Source organism: Amorpha juglandis (assembly GCA_949126905.1). NCBI lineage: Eukaryota > Metazoa > Arthropoda > Insecta > Lepidoptera > Sphingidae > Amorpha > Amorpha juglandis. The sequence goes on from OX421368.1 coordinate 8,933,548, forward strand.
TGAATGTGGTGTTCAAGCGTCTGACCCTTGATGTGACAATTGAAACACGTGGCGTAATGAGCGAACAGCCTAGCCGGCTGAGAAGCGAGAAGCCGGGGGTTCGGAATCCGCACCGAGATAATTGTTTGAGTGATCCACGAATACTTGTTTCGGGTCTAGATGTTGTGAGACCGCAAGTCCCGCGTAGTTTTCCCGCTGATACCCACGATTCAGGTTTATCCTAATGTGGGGTCAGGACTATATAGTTCTGATATAAATAATTACAGTATGGTGTATTTATTCAACACAAAACATAATGATATTCGGAAAATACTGTTCGACGTCACATTACCCATTATTATTGTCACATTACCTATTATTATTGTCACATCGATTATAGATTGTTTTTTGTGTACATTCTGGAAGGTAATGGATGATTTAGACAACATCGACCTTGCTCGTCAACCAATGTCAAATATTTCGATGTTTTTTCCGTCTATACCATTGGAATACTATCATTAGACAGAGCTAATCACGTGATAATAACATATTTTACGTGTTGTCTGACATTAGGAACCTGTCAACTTAGGTCAAGGTTCATAAAACCATTTATTTTTATATAATAGATTAGGTTATGGTTTCAACGTGGAGGATGGTCAAGAACGGGCGAAGTGGAAGATGCTAAGTAGAAAGGCGGACCATGGCAAAAGTTGGATAACATCAGTCAGAAAGAAAGATATGGTTTATGTATATTACACGTTATTACTTGTTAATTTAAATAAATAAATAAATAACACCTAACAGTCACAACGTTAATAGTACATGACACCTGACTACGCACTAAGCTACTAGTCTAGTGTCGCGGGTATCAGGAACTACGAGAGAATAGTACATCAATCTCACAACACCTGGACACGAAACATAATATATTTATGAGTCGCTTAAAGATTTATCTGGGTGCCTGGATCGAACGCGTAACTTCTCATGCCACAGTTGGCCACTAGCCCATTGGGCTAGAAGCTGTCGTCCACAGACAAAGGTGAGGCAAACATAAAAACACAGCGTATGTAAGTGACGTTATACCATCATACATTATAATTATAATACACAACGGAAGACCAAACATAGTTTCAAATGCAGAATTAATTTACTGTTAATCTCATGTATTTGGTCACTAGCCACCGAAATTAGCAAGGTAAAGACTATTTAAAATTTCACTCATATATTTTATGGGCAGGTAAGTATTCATAAAACTACATTAACAGTATTACTGCGTACGCGTGGTCTGTTTCAAATTCAATTTGCCTATTAACATTGAAATGACTGTCACGCTACGAATACTTATACAAATGCACACCACACCGAGCCACCATGACAAATAGGATTGGAGCGATGATGCAGGAAATGTGGAAAAAAATAAGGTAATTAACTAGCTACAAAGAGACGAAACTCGTTCGGCATGGACTAAACATTTGATCTTGAAGTGACCAAGATTGATATCGCGACGGGTTTTGACTTTATTTTTGGCAAAAAAACATTACAAAAACAGTTACTTGCATTATCAAACATATATATGAGGAATGTTTTTTTTTTTTTAATGTAGAAATCCTTTTTGTTCTGGTCAAAGACCTTAAATTTTTCATCAAAGAAATAATATGCAAATGAAAATATGTTTTAATAATTCTCATTTTTTACTGCAAACACGATGTTTCTGCTAAGAACAATAAATTAATAATTAACTTGGCACTGCAGTTGTGTGCAAATTGCAACAGCAGACGAGAAATAGACGTGTCTGTAATAAACTTTACGGTTAGTGCTTAAACCTTGAAGAGGTCGGAGCGTAACGCGCAGTTCTCAGGGCCAGGGTGACAATTATATTGTACAAGTATTTAAAATCACTGGATTCTATGTAAGTTTGAATATAAGGTAGAGAAAATCAATTTAGCAATTAGTAACAGCGTAGAGTGTCTATAGTGATACCAACCCAAGAACTTGGTTGATTCTACAACGCTCAACTCGTCACCATTCCCAAAAAAATGCGTATTTTTTTGCGTTAAAAAGTTAATAATTACATTTACTTTTGACTGTTTAATAAAAAATTATTAAATAGAAACCACTGTCCTATTATTAACCCATCAAATGAAAGAGTTTTCGTTATCTTCATAAGTGTATGGGCCAAGATCTATGCCTCTTGCACGGAGAACATTACTTATGTGTAAAAACACAAAGCCAAGTGGGGAGTAGTCGGTACGGACTACCGAGGCGAAAGTCACAGGTTGGAATCTAGCCCCTAGAACATATGTACATCTCAGGCTTATATAATTAACGTGTGTATTTTTGCTAATTATCTAAAATAAGGTTATGCAAATCTAATCATAACGTTGGTTTATTTTTTTTCAAATCGTATATTTTCGACCACAAGCGATACTAGTTTGAATGAATAGTGTGCAGAGGTTTCTTTAAAAATATAAATAAAAATATTTAAATGCATAAAATATAAAAAATAAACAATGACCGATCTTATCACCACTATATCGGAGGTATTTCGTAAAGATAAATGCAAGAGTACCTTATCTATGTTATCACAAGGGAATTTGTTTGAAGAAAAGTTATTTTTACTTATACGGTCGCGGCATGAAGCCGCCTCTATTATTATCTATATTATACCGGGCGCAGTTTTTATATAAAATGATAACGGTATTTATTTAATAAAAATCAGTGTATTAATGCGCTATTAGGGACAGGGTCGCTGAAAATTTACGAGTAGACTGAATACGATAAAAATGCAACAAGAATAATCTAATATGCCTATATAATTTATGTTCTTAGATAAATAAGATTTTACATCTACATTCTACGGCTATATATATGTTTATTAAAAAAAAGGAATCAGTGTCTGTCGTTGATCATATCTCATTACTTCAATCTTGAAAGAACGAAGCAAAAACAATATACCTTATAAATATTACGCCTTATTAGTAAAAGAGAGTACTGTGTCTGCAACTCAGACAGTTGAAACTCAGAGTGAAATGCTTTCGAGATTGATATTCGTAGTATAGTGATTCTAATAGTGTGTGTACTTGTAATTTGTATAGTGTCCATACATTGCCCATGTTAATTCACATGCGTTTTGCATACAAAACGCACCTCATTAACTGTTTATATACTGTTAGGTGTTAGTTTTTATTAATTTATGCGAACGGTGTTTATAAAATTATCGTCGGGTAGATCCGCCTAAAATAATGTATAAAAGAGTGGCGCACGACTTGACAGGGACGGTTCGCATTCAGTCGTCGCGTAGTGAGGACCTTAGTGCCAGTCGTAGTCGTTATTATAGTAGCCAGCATTCTGCTTGGCTGACCGTTACTGTAGTGGTAATTCCATCGTGGTTAATCATACTAAGCGTGTATACAAGTGCAGTTAAAGTGAAGCCTACAATTGGTTACTCCTGACTCGGGTTTGTTCTCTGTGAATAGAGTAAATTGGTTTAAAGTGATCATGATATTTGTGTCCTATTATTTTTTATAACTCATCTCACATTAAATTCCTAATTTCAGAAGGGGGATGGGCTCCGCAGCCCATCATCATCTTCTTGACAGTTAAATTTTCAAGGCATTACTTAATAACTAATGCTAGAACTTTAAATGCACTTGTGTCGGTAACTACGCGACATATCTATCACTGCGCGATGACTGCGACGGTCTACGAGGTATTCGAATTTATCTAGGACTATAATGGACGAGTTCTACTGATGTGGCACCGGCACTGGCATTTGGACCATATCGCCGTGTCCACGGTGTGATGGTTCACCCATACGGCTCACATGCGGTTTTGTGGGACGACTGTGATAAGTATACATCGGGAAACTAACAAGAATTTGATAGCGGCTGATGCGTGTATCGTCAGTCATGAGGTGTGTCCTCTGGCGCGGATGGCGCCATGATGAGGTGTGTCCCCAACGGTGGGGTGTGTCCCCCCAACGGTGGGGTGTGTCCCCCCAACGGTGGGGTGTGTCCCCCCAACGGTGGGGTGTGTCCCCCCAACGGTGGGGTGTGTCCCCCCAACGGTGGGGTGTGTCCCCCCAACGGTGGGGTGTGTCCCCCAACAATGGGGTGTGTCCCCCCACAATGAGCTCCAACAATGAGGTGTGTCCTCCACCAATGGCGTTAGTCGCCCAACGATGAGTATTTTGAGGCGATGTGCGCTTGCCTCCGGGCAGCTAACTAATGGCATCAGCCCATACACGCGCGCTCGCAATTTTGCAGCTACTATAGTGTCATGTGGCGGTGTGTGGGGAGTGACGGAAGTCCGGATTCAGTCATTCACGATACACTGAGAGTTATTTGTGTTATGTCCGAAGCCATTAGATGTTTAATCAATTACATTTGTTACTCACAAAACCCTTTTCTGTGGGCGCTTGAGTGCACGCTTGCGCCCATAGTAATAGTTTGTTACTTCATAAAGAAGTTATGCTTCGGACACACACGAACCTGTATAACCATTTTTCTCCGTGTGTTTTTCTTTATGTTGCAAATACGAGGTTTAAGGCCGGCTTGAGGAGCTCGCTTTGTACATCTAGTGCTGGGCGCCGGTTATCGCGACGCGCTGTAGCCGTCTGTTGGCAACGCGCAGCAGCCGTCTGCCAGCGTCGGGCAGCAGCCGTCTGCCAGCGTCGGGCAGCAGCCGTCTGCCAGCGTCGGGCAGCAGCCGTCTGCCAGCGTCGGGCAGCAGCCGTCTGCCAGCGTCGGGCAGCAGCCGTCTGCCTGTGACGGGCAGCAGCCGTCTGCCAGCATCGGGCAGCAGCCGTCTGCCAGCATCGGGCAGCAGCCGTCTGCCAGCATCGGGCAGCAGCCGTCTGCCAGCATCGGGCAGCAGCCGTCTGCCAGCATCGGGCAGCAGCCGTCTGCCAGCATCGGGCAGCAGCCGTCTGCCAGCATCGGGCAGCAGCCGACTGCCAGCATCGGGCAGCAACAGTCTGCCAGCATCGGGCAGCAGCCCGCTGCACACCATGCTGAAGACATCTAAGGACTGATGTGTATCCATGGTGAACCAATTCTCGCTTGTTTTATTTCTAAAAGTAAAAGTAATGTCGAATCCCAAGCTAGGATTCACACTAAGCTTTTTAAACTTGAAACCTTCACAAGGGCTACCCCAAAAGTGACTGTTTCAATTAGTCAGGATTGGTCGAAGCGGTGCATAAAGCGCAGCTAATGTGTTCCTGAAATTTTGTAATATTAGAAAGTGTCACATGGGTATAGCCATGGTGGCGGGTGACAGTCAGCTTCCGCAACATAGCGGATAGGCATCAGGCTGCGGGTTCGATTCCCGCACCTAAGATAAAATGTGATTATACCCATGGTGCCAGATGATGGTCAACATCCGCAACATAGCGGATAGGCATCAGGCTGCGGGTTCGATTTCCGCGCCTAAGATAAAATGTGATTATACCCATGGTATCGGGTGACAGCCGACCTCCGTAACGTAGCGGACATGCATCAGGCTGCGGGTTCGATTCCCGCACCCAAGACAACTGTTTTGTTGTGTGACTATGAGTTATGTGATTCTGCCGTGTATTTTTGTTACCCAGGAGGTGTAAGATGCTCGTCGGGTGCGTCATGCAGCCAGACGAAAGCTGTGAAGTGCAACGACAGCGGTTCTGAAGAAGAATACGGCACGGCGTGCGTGGTGCGGAGTGGCATTGAATAACGGCTCCGTCTAGAAACGAATCATTTGCATTGTATTCTTCTAAACTCATTGTGTGTTCTGTAAAAACCTAATGTGCTCGGGACGCGCACGCGTCAGGAGAGGCCGTGTTAGGTGTTAGTTTTTATTAATTTATGCGAACGGTGTTTATAAAATTATCGTCGGGTAGATCCGCCTAAAATAATGTATAAAAGAGTGGCGCACGACTTGACAGGGACGGTTCGCATTCAGTCGTCGCGTAGTGAGGACCTTAGTGCCAGTCGTAGTCGTTATTATAGTAGCCAGCATTCTGCTTGGCTGACCGTTACTGTAGTGGTAATTCCATCGTGGTTAATCATACTAAGCGTGTATACAAGTGCAGTTAAAGTGAAGCCTACAATTGGTTACTCCTGACTCGGGTTTGTTCTCTGTGAATAGAGTAAATTGGTTTAAAGTGATCATGATATTTGTGTCCTATTATTTTTTATAACTCATCTCACATTAAATTCCTAATTATACACACTCACGCCTGTAATCCCTAGGGGTAGTCAGTGTTACCCACATTCCGCCGAGATTAATTCCGTCCCCGTGATAGGGGGCGAGCCTATCACCATACCGAGCAGAATATATAATGTATTGTGACAGCGGTTTAGATATAACTAAACTGAATTACAATCATAATCTACCATTTAGACCTAGAAAATGGTGCGTACGCAAGCTTTCAGTGTTGATAAAGGCGGTAACACTATTGTTGATGGACTCTATTGCTTTTAGACCGCACTGAATATTGAGGCAGGATAAAAATAACCTTGATAGGATAATCATGCTATGTCACGCCACCGGGAAAGATAAAGCAAGGGCGCTCGCAATGCCCTCTGCAATATTGATCATGTATTTTGATAAAATGATCAATTATTTATCATCGGTTTTAGTAAATGGAAAAACTCATACACTTATACAGAAAAAGAATGTCCGTTAATGACCCATGCCAGAAAAGGTACAAAGAACATAATGATGTATAATGATGTATCATCTATATTATCCGATAATTGTTGATCGATGGAAAAATATATCAGTTCTAACTGGTGGCGATGTAGATTTCCATGATTGAGTCATTTGATTATTTAAATAATGTACCCACATCTAAGTCCATAAGCTGAGAGATGATTGTCAGAGAATGCACAGGGACAGAAAAACGATTTAGCTGCGTCATTTGAATTCTCGGTAGTCGTTTTTCTGACTAGCCTTAGAAATTACAATTTATATAGTTAGGTATTCACCTTTCTTTAAATAATTATTCTTTTTTTTACGCTACGAATTTAGAGGATACATGCTTTTGCTGGTAGTTTCGCCTACTTTCGGTAAATATACCAAAACTACACAAATATTGAAATCCCCTTTCTCCTTTTAGGGGTTGAATTTCGAGGCATCCGTTACAATATTAACTTGACGCCCCTCTCAACATTTGGTTTTCTATCCTTGGACCTGAAGGTGATGAGTTAGTAATTACTTTGCCTTTTATGTAAATAATATGTAAATAGATATTATTTTGATACAACACTTAGTTTTTGATGGATTTTTTTATAGATAAGATTATCTTACAATATTTGTGACCAGAAATCAGTTTGTCACATCAGTGATGATTAGATTTCATATCACAAACATAAATTATGATTGTTATTTAGTTCAAAGTGAGAAAATATATTGACATAATATTTGTAGTGAAATAATATGCGGGAAAGATTGAGTACAACATTTTAAAAAATCGTATTCTAGATTACCAATAGTACAAGATCCCGGGGAACATTGACCTTCACCCATCTGTTTACCGGATCAAAATAACATTTTAGGGTATAAAATGTGTTGCTGAACACGTACCAATAGGGTTGCCTAAAAAAATATGGTCAAGGATATGATTAATTAACATTTAAAAAAAAAAATTTTTTTATAATTTCCCTGACTTGCTTACCAAAAAAATTTAGCCTTCAATGAAAAGTGTACAATGTATACTATCTGTAAAAAATAGGTTGCCTACCTTTTTCTGGCCACTACTACCTGGTTGCCGTGTGCAAACAGGTAACTAAAAAGTGGTAATTGCGCTCATCTAGCTCCTAGCCTTTGCAGGTAGTATACATTGTAGGTTTTCATTGAAGGTTCATTTATTTGGTGAGCAAGTCAGTGAAATAATATCTTCTTTGTTTTTTTAAATTCGCAAAACCTATCCTTGATCATATTTTTTTAGGCAACCCTATTGGTATGTGTTCAGCAACACCTTTTATACCCTAAAATGTTATTTTGATCCGGTAAACAGATGGGTGAAGGTCAATGTTCCGCGGGATCTTAGACCACAACAAAAAGACTTTTGATGCCCAAAATCTTGTGGGACACAGCGTTCAGTTTTATAAAATGTTTTCGACGTCTTAGCTAATATTAGGTACTATAAAGAAAAAAATAAAGTAAAAATTGAGACAAAGTTATCAGAATAAATATCTCTGGAAATACTTTAATTCCATCTTTTTGTACTGTGGTTTTACTAGCCAATTAAGGTTGACTGCTTTGACATTGAGCGAAACCTTATTAAGTAATTTCCGTTTAAGTTGAAGCATATTGTGTGGAAAATTTTATTATTGTTAATTTTATTCCAACAATCATTGCATAATGTAGAAGTTGCAGAATCTTCTTATATATCAAAATCAAATACAGTTCGTTAGTTTCGCAAAAACTTATTAAACGGTTGGACCGATTTCTTGAATTTTTTTGTGGGTGTTTACCAATATTCACAATTGGACCCGGTAGGTGGCGCTATAAAACCCTAAATTATATATTGTGGATAAAACCACGTGGGACAGTTAGTAGGGAATACAAGTGCAGAATTTATATTGAAAAAAATCTTATATACATAAGCAGCTCTTATTCATTGTCGCTGGTAATTTCTTTGTTATTTTTATAACTACTGATGTCTATTGTTAATTACATGACGTTACAGGTGGTAGGCATAATTATCTATTTACCGTAATTATTACATTTTTCAATCTAATTTATTAACATAACTAATGGATGTGAAATAAATGTTTTCACTACGGATGTGGCTAATGTCGAGTGGCGTGTCATTAAAATATCACTACGTGTTAGATGGTATGCGAAAGGTCGTTTGGTTTGGTACCTCTCTGACTATTTCTGCCGCCAAGTAGCAGTGTGTAGTAAGCGTCTTTCGGTTTTAAGGACACATAAAGCTGTGAAATTACTGGGTATTATGAGACTTAACATCTTATGTCTTGGAATGACGAATGTTGTCCAGGGCTATGCATTGCTTTGTCATTTAGAGGTCGGTGTGGTGTTGCTTCTATTAATAGGCTGGCGTTACGCTTACCATCAGGCGAGCAACCTGCTCGTTTCGTTGTTCAGAGCTAATAAAAAAAAACAGAATTGGATCCTGAGATTAAGTCGGGCTAATGTCAGACAGAAAAAGAACGTTAACAAAAACCTGTACTATAAATCAAACATTTATTCCAGTTGTATTTATAACAAGAGTTACTAAGTAATCGCAATGCACCACAAAACTACCTAACTTTAGTACCTATTTGAAGTACTATAATATGTAAATTAAATTGAGTTGTTTATGGTGTTAACCCTAACAATTACGTACATTTAAATACGTCCGTATAAAGGCAATGGTCACGGTTAAACAGGATTATTGTCGATCTTTTAACTTTGCCTTGACTTTTATGCAATTGTTCTTAATTCTTATTTAGGTTATAAATTTGGTTAAGTTTCAGTGATGGAGTACAGAGTAAAAAAAAATAAACTCATCAATGGACAACAGAACACTAGTCGCTATTGTATTTGAATTTACGTATGGTATGCTGGCTGTATAGTACGGAAAATTAAAAATAAATTAAATTTTAACAATACTTAAAAACCGCCTCCAAAAATAACACTAAGTTAAAAATAACAATTTATATCGGTATTTTTAGAGTCGTTGCCTGTGTCGCTGCGGGTCAACATAAATTCTTGTTTTTGACTTTTCAATGTTATTTTTTCGTTTCGGTTTTTAAGTTTTGTTATTAGAATTTAATTACTAATGAAAACAAATCTTTAAACTCTCAATAAAGTTAAGATATGTTTGTAATGGTATAAAGTTTATCATGAATTTAAGACAGATTGTCTTCTATATTACAATGACCCTAAAACAAAGCAGGTGAATGCCTTCCTGGGGTAGTATTCAGGATCTGTCGCGGTATGGTACCATTTACCCCACCACTTCTTTACGAAGTTATTAATGTCCTTGCCAAGGCTATAATATTATTCACAATTAGGTGACGTCACGTCATTCAAAGGCTTGGGCTTGCTATAAGACAAAATATGAGAGAATATTTACTATAAAGTACAAACGCAGTTCGCACAAAAATGGATTAATTATATGCATAGATACCCAGCCAATACATTTAAGTCGATGTTATAAAGCATTCATAAAAATTAAGTGTAGGTAGTATCGAGGATCGTTGGCCAAAATCATAATGACATTAGAGCAACGGAGACGAAGTTATTTAAAGGATCACAAAGAATTTTATTGTCATCACAAATAAGTTCGGGATCAAAATATTTTAGTTCCACATCATAAGTATGTTCATAAAACATCTAGAACGTAAAGTTGAACCACATTTGTAATTTGAAACTTATTTACAATGACCAAGATGTAAATGACATTCGATTCTTCACGCGCTACTGCTTTCTGTACCAATATGTAGCCTTGTTTGTCGTATGTTTGGAGCACAGAGTTCGATGGCTTACCGATCATGACTGATGACGCCAAACCAGTTTTAATAAAATATGTTCTAGACCTTCATACTCCAAACTTAAAATTTCAATTGTCTCATTGGTTGTCGTTTGTAGCACGTTGTTTAGGAAGAATCCTACCCCATTGGAGATAACGGCGTGAGCTTATGTTATGTAAAAAAATTAACTGACTGACTTTTCCTGTTAGAGTGTGTGTTTTTTTTTAAGTTGTAGTTGTGGTCAATGTTTGTTTAGGTAAATAAGATAAATTGCGTACAACATTGTTTTATAGCAGCTACCGGAAAACGAGTAAGTAGGTCACCTGATATTAAATGGTTTCCAGTGCCTTATTCACGATATCAGAAGAATTGTGGTAGTTCCGACCTTAAAGAAAAGGAACAGACATTGTGTAGAGTAAGGGATTTTGGGGCTCCGGAAATCTTATTCACTAAACAAAACACAACAGCAAGATGTCATTTCACGCCAGTTTTGCCAGGCGACAGTGGTACCTACCACTCCGGTCCAGCCGGCCCATTCAAGCTAAGCACAAAACTGTCTTCAGCGTGTTGTACAAAGCGTTTTGATGATGATAACCTAATTTATAAGATGTTTTTACAAGCAAAGCTAATAACCATAATGTCGTAACTAATTAATCCGTTTTCAGTTTTTAATAACATTTGACAAGTTCATTAATTAGTGGTCAACCGAGCGTAAGTATTTCAAGCCGCCCGAAAGCCTCCGGCTTGGCTTAACTACTGCTGTCAGTTGATGACCGAGTGTTTACATGCCCTCTGAAGCACGGACACAGTCAGATGAAATACCACTAAGCTGACCGCGCCAAGGGTTTCTCCGTGCGTGCTACTGGCTATGAGGGTCTCATTGGCGAATAAAGAGAGTTTTGTCGAAATCGGACCACTCTGAAAATATGCGTGGTTCTACAAATAAAATAAAAAGAATATACGGATCGAATTAAGAACCTCCTCCGTTTTTTATATGAAGTTTATATTTTACTCTGTAGGCTATCCCATGGTCTTCAATTCTAGGTAGGAAATTTAGTAATTGATGGGAGTGGTGCGCCGACACGAATTCTTTATAGATTGCCGCTCCTATTTTATCGAAGTCGTAATTAAATGTAGATATTTGTTATCAGACATGATATTATAATGTATGATTCATTTATCATTTTTATTGGCGTAATACTACATATCTATCGTAATAATAATATTTCAGTACATTAAATTTAGGTTAATTTTTAATTACAAAAAACTAAAGAGCACACCTACTGTAGAACCTAGATACCTACTCCAAAACATTCCGATATATTACTATTGTATACTTAGTCTTTGTATTAATATGACCACGGCACAGTCAGTGAGTTACTGTGAGACAGGAGACCACGGGTACGATTCCTGCCTCAGGAAAAATGAGCGTTTTCATAAAATTATTGTTTCCATTCCGAGATTAAAACTATGATTTTCTTTTGCATGACCGGCAAACCAGCAAGTGGGTCACCTGATGTTAAGTGATCTCCTACGATCATGCAAACCCATGACAGTAGACGCATCATGAATTCTTTGACGGTCTTGAAAGAACTGAATGAGGGGGGGGGGGGTAGGTATAGGGGGCAGGAGAGGTTTTGGCATCTGGAATCCTCATTAACTGCACCAAGTTAAACTGCCATTTCACATCTATTTTCTGTAAAATTGTCGTACTACGCTGGACAAGCCGGTCCTTTCATGCTGTACACGAAAACAAAATGGCTCTTCCACTTACATACCTAAATTTAACTTGTTAGTTACAACAAAAAACACGCCAACGTAACCGCGCTACGAAACATTTGACATCATATAAACACCAATCTCGTGACTAAGATGACAAAAAATCTAATAAGATTGAATTATTAAAGGGAAACCCGAATTGGAGGCCAATGACGAATATGCTTTGTGAAATACGTTCTATTTATTTTACCTTCTGACTAAACCAAGGAAGCGGTTTCATTTGTAAGCCTCTACCAAAACGCGCCCGAGGCTACACATTAAATTAGTTACCTAAGGTACTTGCCGGTTTTTTTACTGTCAGTTAATGATTGTAGCGCAGGGAATCGAATATAATTTCGTCCCGAGAACTGAGTAAGAATACCAGGTAAGTGTGAGTCGGAGTCCCGCATCAAGAGGGTTCCATAATGCCCTTAAATTAAATTATATATTTACTAGATGACCCGGTGAACTTCGTATCACCTACATATATTTGTTTAAAATGTGGTCAAAACTTGATACAAATGTTTCATTTACATTAAATGCAATTAAGTAAGGTACTGCACCATAGCACGTGAGGTAGCCCGTCGCATATTTAATTGACTTCGACGACCTAAGTCAGGTCGTCTTCCACCTCCCCCCGGTGGGACAGTCCTGTCCCTGTCCTGTCCTGTCCTGTCCTGTCCTGTCCCTGTCCTGTCCCTGTCCTGTCCCTGTCCTGTCCCTGTCCTGTCCTGTCTTGTCCCTGTCCCTGTCCTGTCCTGTCCCTGTCCTGTCCTGTCCCTGTCCTGTCCCTGTCCTGTCCTGTCCCTGTCCCTGTCCCTGTCCCTGTCCCTGTCCCTGTCCCTGTCCCTGTCCCTGTCCCTGTCCCTGTCCTGTCCCTGTCCCTGCGCCTGCGCCTGCCCCTGCCCCTGCCCCTGCCCCTGCCCCTGCCCCTGCCCCTGTCCCTGTCCCTGTCCCTGTCCCTGTCCCTGTCCCTGTCCCTGTCCCTGTCCCTGTCCCTGTCCCTGTCCCTGTCCCTGTCCCTGTCCCTGTCCCTGTCCCTGTCCTGTCCCTGTCCCTGTCCCTGTCCTTGTCCCTGTCCCTGTCCTGTCCTGTCCTGTCCTGTCCTGTCCTGTCCTGTCCTGTCCTGCCCTGTCCTGTCCTGTCCTGTCCTGTCCCGTCCCTGTCCCGTCCCTGTCCCGGCCTGTCCCGTCCTGTCCAAATCGGTACAGCCAGTCTCGAGTTTTGGCGAGACACACGCACAGAGCGATTCAATGTAAAACATTCCAAAATCAACAACTACTAATAAATTAAAAATTAATTAAAAAAACATTGTCCAGCGGACAAAATTGTGAATCTAAACCATTCTCAGATCCCCTTGAACACACACAAAAAATTTCATCAAAATCGGTCCAGTCGTTTAAGAGAAGTTCAGGAACATACACACTCACAGAAGAATTATATATATAAAGATTAATTATTTAAATTTAATTATTGATTAATTATTAATTAATTACAAATTTATTCAAGTCCTTGTGACTATTGTCGATATGCCACCGATGGTGCCAGTTGAAAATCAGCGCTAGGCCATAAACTTTGCAATATTCTGAACTGATCCCAATTTGGTGTAAAGCAATATTAATTATATGATTATAGACCGGTGATTTTCCAATTTGAAAAATAATTAAATTATAGTAGAATCAAACCCATTGTAAAAGGAAGAGAATACAACAAAATTGATAGGAAAAATAAATTAACGGCGATCTGAGGTCGGGAAGTGGGAAGGGGGGGGCTTTTAAGGGTAAAAAACGGTTTATCTCGATTTCCGGAAAAACTACAAGTCCTATGGAAAAAAGTTAAATCGCAAAGTTGTAGGTAATAAAAAGATCTACAACTTTTGTATACACACTTTCTTCACATAACCTCAAAATATATGTGAAAAATTCAAATAACCAAGTTTTTTGTTTTTATTTTTATCTATTATAATAAATCATTTCTTTTCACGAAATTTGGTGAAAACTTACCTTTTTGTATCCCAAATACATTGTAATTTTTTTGATTTAAAATATTTATTTTTGCACCTTATTTTGACTTAATATCGAAAAAGCAGCCTAATTTTCAAACGAAAATTCTTACGTCAAAATATGAGCTTTTTTAAAAAAGTTTGTTGGTTTCTTGTTCATTGAATTCTCTACTTTCTGATGGTGTAAAAAAATATATACATTACTATGGTAAATGTGCTCAGAAAATGCAAAGAAACGAACTACTAAATAACAGGTAGTAAGGCCCAGACCCACCTAGCCCCTTCCCCACTTCTTTATGATGGGCTAAAATTTTCCGTAGATCACTCAGGTATATAAGTTATATTAAAATAACAATAAAGAGGCATCTACGCATATAATTTAAAGAAGATTCTACAACTTACTCAAAATATTGTAGATATGTCTTATTAAATATTAACTTATAACTTTACATTTTCTGAGCACATTTACCATAGTAATGTATATATACACCATCAGAAAGTAGAGAATTCAATGAACAAGAAACCAACAAACTTTTTTAAAAAAGCTCATATTTTGACGTGAGAATTTTCGTTTGAAAATTAGGCTGCTTTTTCGATATTAAGTCAAAATAAGGTGCAAAAATAAATATTTTAAATCAAAAAAATTACAGTGTATTTGGGATACAAAAAGGTAAGTTTTCACCAAATTTCGTGAAAAAAAAATGATTTATTATAATAGATAAAAATAAAAACAAAAAACTTGGTTATTTGAATTTTTCACATATATTTTGAGGTTATGTGAAGAAAGTGTGTATACAAAAGTTGTAGATCTTTTTATTACCTACAACTTTGCGATTTAACTTTTTTCCATAGGACTTGTAGTTTTTCCGGAAATCGAGATAAACCGTTTTTTACCCTTAAAAGCCCCCCCCCCCTTCCCACTTCCCGACCTCAGATCGCCGTTAATTTATTTTTCCTATCAATTTTGTTGTATTCTCTTCCTTTTACAATGGGTTTGATTCTACTATAAATTTGTTTCTATTTTTACCATTTTCAACCGGATAATCACCCGTCTATTATGTTTATTTCTGTTTCCAAACTGTGTTGCACCAAATGTTTTTCTTTCTTTCTTATTTCTTTCTCTATAAATGTTTACTTTTTGTTGTTTAGTCAGGCTGGAGTATAAGTAGACCACCAGCATCTTCTCGTCTGCATGTGGTACACTCTGCTGACAAAGGGACGAGGCAATGGCCAAACTTGGTTCCATTTGCGGGTTGTGGGGTTTAGACGGCGGGTCGTCCCATATAATACCTATTATCGTAAAATCATGATGGCAAGGCGAAATTTGCCATTACGCTGGGATAACGCCAGATAGAAAGAGAGTTGTTTTGTCAAGACATCCACCATAATAACCATTTAAGCTGTGAACATTTTAGTCAGCTACCTATTAAGATCGTACGATAGAGCCCTTTGAATGTAGGACAGACAGACAGACAAGCGTAGGGTTCCCTTGGCACCATACGAGTACGGATCCCCAAAATGGTTGGAGTCACGCATTGTAATTCCCCATGACTCGGAAATTTTTGAAAAAAAATCCCGCCTTTTATTACGTCTTTATTATACGACCCGTGCTCGGATGGATAGTGGGTTCAAGTTCCATTAACTTTTTGTCAGTAGACACGCTTTTGTAGCGTTTAAGTGTTACGTAAGTATGTAAACCAATAAGAATAGGAATTTTATTTTGTGTTTTATAATAATCTGCGGTTGGTTTGGGTTTTGTTTCATATCATGGATGTTTTGGGCTTGTATGATTAGGGTCATATTAAACTTTTCAACGAATAATATCAAATTGATTACACGTCATGAATAGTAAGAGGAGCCTTGCTGTATATAGTTTTTTATACGGTATGAATGGGTCGAGTGGATAGCGATTTATTATTATCCGGGTACTGCTAAGTGGCTGCACTACACTTGATGGTAAGCACATTGCAGTCCACATAAACCAGTGACCAACAATGAGTTTATCGGTGGTCACCTACCACATAGAATCATACCAGCCTATATAAATGCTTCTTCACACTCCTAAGAGGGAAGAAGCAAATCAAGGAGTCTGCGATACGTCGCTGGCTGTCATTATGTCATTGAAGAGATTGGTACTTAGTTATTATCCGTGTAACTATACACAACAACAATTCAGATGCGACCCGCGCCCGCGTCTCATGGATCACCAGCACCCGGCACCAAAATATTGTCCCGTCTAGCGCTTTTATTGATTGACAATAATCTTTTTAGACTGTGATAATATTTACCACATTTTTTGCGATGAGAATATAAAACCGTATCGTATCTACTTAGGCACTCTAGTCTTTAGATAGATTAAGTACGCAGTGAGCGAAATGACTGCAAATTATCTTAAGATGTACGTAAGTAAATAATTGTTTTATCATCACAAGAATGTTTGATAACTTTGGGTACACAATCGACCAGTGTATGTAAGATTAGGACTGCTTCTAGATACTTTTTACGACGATAACATACATTAAAAATGTAACTTCCAGTTTTATTCACAAAAGGCAAACGTACGATGAGTTGGGCGTTTAAAACGCCGTCTATGGCCTGAAAAAATAAAAAGGAATTTTTGAAGACCGGCAATCGAGCAAATGGGTCACCGGATGGAAACTGATATCCACCGCTCATGAACATCCACAATACCAAAAAAACAGATATTTTGCCAATCTTAAAGGAAAGGGATAATTACAATATTGGGAAGGGGAGAATTTTAGCCTTTGAATATCTTACTCACCGTATAAAACGGTACAGCAGACAGCTACTTCACGTCAGTTTCCTGTGAGACAGTAGTACCAATCCGGTCGAGCCAACCCATTGATGCTATAGGCAAAGCTATCTACAGCTTGGCTATACTACTTTAACAGATAAGATATTATATGATGATATTATTAAGTTATCGATCAGTTTACAAACGACCTATTGGATGTACTATATACTATACAGCAGTGGTGGTTTGGTTTTAATACCCAAGTTATCAGGATGGTGTGCAACGAATTTATGACAATAATAAGTATTTATTGACGAAACGCAATAATTCTATTCTATTATCTTTCAGTTCAACGGCATCAAGTTAAAAAGAAAACGTAGATTTTGGAAATGGTATATATGACTCTACATAGTGTTCGAATTCTAGAATAATGTCAACTGTCAAGTTTCTATCAATATAACTGAAATTATAAACAATGAGGACTATTTCTAACACAGACCGTTAGCCAAACTTATTTAAAAATTAAATTTTTCGTCGGGGTTAAAATTGACATAAAATTACTGGTACGTATGTTCTTAGAAATCAGTTTGTTAACTAAGTCTGCAAGTTTTATTATTTAATACTCTAGATATAATTTATTCAAGGCAACATTAGTCTGAGGTGGGAATTTCCACAGTGACGTACCTCGAGCTGGTTTTTTTTTGTCAAATACATCTCCATATATCACGAAGTCAGTGAGAGCCGAGAGCTATGTTAGATCAAGCGAGAATCTTGTGATCCGCCGCTCTTGACGCCTTTATAGCGAACACAATAAATTGCTAATTACTCTTCATAATAACAAGCTAATGTAATTATTAAACATCGTATATCAGTAACATAGTTTTATAACACCTATCAAGATTTCGTGGTGAACTGAACGAGTGCAGTCTCAAACGTTCTTTGGATTTTTTGTCGGACTTTTTGTAAATTGTTTCCGTTCTAACGGCAAGGTTGAAACAAACTCAATTTGTCCAAATCTATTGTTGTGGCAGTTGCACGTTACGCAACCTTTGTGGGACTTGTATAAATGTAATAAAATAAAGGGTAATAAATTGTATGAAAAAAATCCAATAGCTTCCTAATTCCTATACGAGTGTCATTGACACCTGATATTTTCTTGAGTTTTATACAGTGACACTTTTCTTTGTATATCTATTATTATCCATAAGCAAATATACGAACCTAATGTATTTTTACACATAGTATGGAATACATTAATTAAATTGTTAATTTTAATACCTATTGTTCCCAATCATTGAACCGCATTAGATGAAGTCTAAATTTTGTAGAGCGAAAATTGGCGAAAATACATCAAATTAACAACAACTTTGTTTACCCATGCATGCTATGTTTGTGCGTCAAAAGGTCATAGTTAGCAGGGCGGAATCCTACCTGCAGGCGCGGTGGTGTGGCGACTCAAAATATAAAAAAAAAATACAGATAAAAGCAATAAACAATGTATTTTTTTTAGAAATGAAACTACTCTGTACCTTTTTAGGAACTTTGATTATCCCTCTCTATCTGAACTGGCAGTTTAGCTATGAAAACCTTTGCATTTATGTCAATAGTAGGGATCATTGGAATATCTTTTCCGTTAAAAATTGCCGTCATTAACAATAACGATTCCGCAGGCGTCCTCGCGTGTTATGCTAATTGTGTCAGAGTGTTATTAATATTTCATACTTATATCCACTTAGGTACATATTATATATCACTACATACGTAATTGTAGTGATTTACAACTGTTTTTAATGGCTAAACTACATAAATACGAAAATCTTTCTTGCGTCAGTCACAAATACGAATTTCAAAATACAGATTTTCATAATTCCGAATGGTTCAAAATTCCTAATATAACAACTCCGATTTATTACACGATTTATCCTATTTTTATAAATCCAAAATTTCAATATTCCTAACTTTTATAATTACTATTGTCAAAATACCGAGTTTCAATAGATCGAATAATAAAAAATTATAATTCGAAACTTAAAAAATATGAATTCAACAAACGAGGGGATCTGGCGCTCGGCGTGGCGGCCGTGTGCAATATGTATAATCTTTGAAAAACAAAAACTAACCATTGGATGGAATGCTTTCATAAATTAGAATACAATACCGTTTGCCATATTATGCCAAGTTCGTTGAGGCAAAGTATAAACGTTTTTTTAGATGAACCGCAGTATTGGTTGCCGACATCAATTGACAGCATCTAAAGCCTATTGATGTACAATTTATTACAGAGTTAACACTATGTAAATCTACATGATATATAAGAAAAATTACTAAACACAATTTGTGTCTACTTACTCGATGATAAACTTGTCTTGTATCTAAGAACATGACGTGAAGTAATATAAGCTTGTCAGATAAACACGCGGACGCGGCCAATTTTCTTTTTATTAAAGGAGTTCAAGGTGACACTGAAAATAGTTACTAAAAATGGTGTTCACTTAAATAGATGCAGAGCCGGATGTCCGTTCCGCATTTCCTAGTAGCGCGGTGTGAACCCTATGGGGTCGTAATATTGTATTTTTGGTATGGCATCGCTTTGACGACCTTTTCGTAAATTTTAAAAACAAATTGGTTATCAAATCGATAAGTATTCTTTTGTGTATGTTACGCCGTGCCTTCGTCAAAGGTAAGCAGATTTTCTGTAGTCAATATGTTTATCCTTAAGCCTGATTTAGGATCTGATGAGTACATACCTCTATGGGAAAAATTAAAAATCGAGTATAACACAGCACGTGCATTTGATGGCGGCCAATGGTTTTGTGTAACAAACGTGGTACAGCGACAAATCAGTTCCTATTGTATATTACGAGTAATTTATTATTTTAGTGAATTTGTGAATAAAGGATTTTTTAGCAAATATGTATAATATGTCGATATGGACCATAGGTATGGTAATCCCTTTATTACGCGGTAGGTCTTTAATATGCGACATTTCGCTACGACAGGTAACCGCTTTGTCTACTTCTGCCGCCAAATAGTACGCACTGTTAACGCGGTTAAAAAGTAGGACAAATAGACGAAGAGAGACAAACGCATGCACGATGCAGTGCGGCGGCTTAGGCTTAGTAATAAGCTTCTGTTGACAGCCATTAAGTGCGGAACGCTAAAAACCGTCCTAGATTCGACCCTGCAACGCTAACACCCCTACCGCGTCATTGCGCTAACCTCTAATTAACATTAGTTATACATTTCCTAGTGCCAAACTAAAAAAAGAATGAATATTAAATGAAACTATTAATTTCCCACATTATATACAGCATTTTTTCATGGTCTAATGCAAGAAAAACATACTTATTACGTAAATTAAACACGTATTTTTTCATGGAACTGTATATTGTTACATACGCACATATACATACGCACTCAGGCATGTAATCCCCGAAGGCTAGGCAGAGGTGTAACCAGTACATCCATATTTCACCGAGCTTAATTCCATCTCATGATATGATTGGTGGTGAGCCTATCGTCAGGGCCGATACTGAGCATTTTCGTGATAGAAAACTCAATATCGCTTTTACTCGACCCGGCGATCGAACCCGAGACCTCAGCTCAGAAATCATATCGCGTTACACATTACAACTGCGTAACTAAGGCAATAATAAACTAGTGACTATATAAATCGCTATTTTACGAATTCCAGTAGAGCGTTTCAAAGATCTATATTTTTTTCAAAATATCTTTGGTGTTTTCGTTATACGTATGTATGTAAAATGGTATAACTAGGATCGAAACCAAAAACATAATGAAAAATTCACAGAAAAGCAGCTCTAATTATAGTACTTTCATAATGGTAGAGCCACGCTGCATTCAGTTTGGTTTGCAATACGAATGGGCCAAGTCAATTGAGTTAATACCGCTGTCTTGGAGAAAACCAAAATGAACTAGCAGCTTGCTTGTGCGTTTTGTACTATGAGTGAGATATCTTGAAGCTCTAACCCTCTGCCCCCGCCCCCTTTCCAATTTCTTAACTATCGCTTTCCTTTAAGGACGGGAATGCATGCATAATTCTTCTGGTATCAGAAACGTATTCATGGACGGTCGAGATCAATTACCATCAGGTAGCCCACTTTTCGCCCTCTGCTAATAACAAAAGTAGAGATTTTGCAAAGAGGATTTCGTTGTACAAGGGCATTGATTTTGTTGTATGACTGTACTTGTAGGTATGGAATTTGGTTCTTCTATTAATTAGAGATATATCATATACACTTAGTGTTATTTTAAACATGATTTAGAAGTATTCAATTGAAACTGATATTATAGATAAACGAATAATTTGCAATATTGTTTATTTGATAGCATATAAGTAATGTGTAAATTATGACGAATCATTGGACAGTAGCAATGTTATTGTAAAATGTTGTAATCCTTGCAAACAGTTGATAAACAATAGCAAATATTTGTACGAAACAGTTGTCACATGTCACATCAACTTTGTAAAGCGGCCCTCGGTTGATAGACGCTGTCTGTTTCGATAGCTAACATTAGTAAAAGCCTCTGCTAATAGCCGATATGGTCTTCTATAGGCTTAGTTTTATCGAGAATGAGGAGTTATTTATGAAAAGCAATTTTATCTGAAAAGCGATTTGGCCCAAGTCGAGGGTTCGCAACCTAGTGCGCACACCTCTGACTTTTTGAAGTTGTATTCATTATTAAATATAATTCTCTTTAACAGTAAACGAAAACATCGTGACGAAACTTGCAAACGTTAGACTTCAAAAAAAGAATTTCGAAGGTATGTGAAGTGTGCAAGCCTGCATAAGGCCAGGGCGGCGTGGTCACAGTATTATTATCTAGCGTGGTGATTAACGCCTAACCACTGTCGTTATTGGAGGAAGGCTGTGACTAGCAATGAGACGTAAATATACGAGTATAATAATATGTCTGGAAATAGTACTTAGTAGCAATTTTATAAATACATTTTTGATGATAAAATCCAAGAGTGATATGATAAAATCTCTCGTATGCGAGAGTCAGTCTGTTTACGTAAACACCGCTTCATTTATTTTTACATCTTAACAGCAATGTTTATGCATCGTTGTGTTTCGATTTTTAAAGTCACGAGTGTATTGCGATGCCATTCAATAATTTGAATTTCAAAGTCCTGGGTGGTGTTGCTAATGTTTATGGGCTTGTATGGTAAAATAAGGCGCCATATGACATTGTAAGGTTAAAACTTCTGCGCGTGCGTCATGTTTGGATTTGGAAAACTTCGCTTTTGTAACCTATAATTATATAATCATTGAAGATTGATCTATTACGATGGCATTGTTTGTGTAGTAGATAATCGTTATCGTACATACACCATATTATTATGTAAAAAATAGTTTATGCTATTTTCTTTAGTTGCTCTGCCATCATTACTACAAAAATTTTCTTAATAACCTATGTATTACCAGAGACCAGTTATTTAAAGTCTCTGGTATTACCTACCAGATACGAGTCTTATATCAATACCTATAATTCAGTGTCAGTGGCAATGGTCAACTTTTCAAAAGCGAAATCCACTCAAGTTAAATATAGAGGCTTGGCATATTTGATATTAGGGACTATTAACAATATTATAAATGATGATGCTCATTATTCACCTTAATATAATAGTAATAGGATATACCAATTCATAATAATTAGGTAGTTTACGACAAATGTATATAGAGGTATTCCTCTACCTATTGGTAAGAATGTATAAAGCTTTTGCCGTTGGTTTTTATAATAATCTGTGCGAACGCCCTTACCACATAAAAACCGCTTTCAGCTCAGAATATTAAAATTAAATTGACATTTACCGATATTATATTTTATATATTGCGTGCATATTTTAAACGAACAAAAGTACACGTAGTATGAGGCGCACGATTCGGTCCAATAGGGTTGATTTGCTATGCACTGTTTAACGAATTCACATGTTATAATACAGTCCCAGTTGCCATAGAAGTCTATTGTAAATATTGCAAGGGTAGCTCATGTGTCATCTGTTTGTACTCAATGCAGATGTCAACACACGGCACTAATTCATAAACCATATGCATTAACTTCAGAATTGATACATATGGATACATTGAAAGTGTAGGTCACTAAACGTTAAATGACACTGAATCTGATCATCTATATATGGACCGTTTATTTTGAAAGTGGTGTAAGTCCATTTTCTTTTGTTTCGAGAAAATTAAAGGTTACTATATTTGTTGATTTAAAAATACAGGCAAATCATATGAGGTCTGGCATTGTTTCTATTGTTTTATCAACATTTAATTTGTTTATATAAATTTGTTTTTGGCTAATTAGACTACGATAACACATATTTATGTGCTGTAAATGGACTTACACCACTTTCAAAATTAGACAATTGTAAAAATCGTTTAATTTCAATTTTGAATAATCAAATATCGCTTAAAATATACTTCATTTTAATATAATTTTGGTTACAAATACGCATAACAACACATAAAATGTTATTTTAGACGGCAATTACATTGTTATTACAAGATACTGATTACAAGAATTTACTTATTCTCTGCATGTGGTAGTGTTTCAAAATATGCATGATGCACCGGAGGCATATAGGGTAGTAGCTGCTTCATGTCTTTATATTTTTCGTACGTAATAGGTCTGGCATTTTGGTACAAAGGCTCCAGGGCGATATTTTCAAATTTTAACGGTCTTCCAGGACGTAGAGGTAATAAATTGATAATTTTAAATTCGTCATCGTTGTTTTATAAAAAAAATTGGTGTGTGTCGTGGGACACCAGGTAGGAACGAAGTTCCTTCGGCTAATGTAGAATCGACACTAATTGCAAAAAATTCAAATTATCAACTAAAATAACAAAATATGTCTCTTTATTTTTGTTTGACAACATAAAATTACATAGAAATAGAATAGAAAAATAGAAATAAAAACTTATTAATTTAGACTTAGACTGGCTACTAAACGGTGGACGGCCGTGTTCTATAATCAAAAATTCAAATTCAAATTTCAAACCGCGTCTACATTTCCAAATGTCATAAGTTTCACACCCATCTGTTTTATTAACGGAATTTCGACTTTAACTTTGTGTGCTAGATATCAAACTGGTTATGCGACTGTCGCGCCTGTGCACGTCTCATTTAACGGTTTTATTCCACGCATTTTTCCACGCATTTTTTCCACGCATTTTTTCCACGCATTTTTCTTACGGTTTTACTATCACATTTTTTTCAGTTCGGTCACGCAGCGAAATCCCTATCCCCTCCAAGCCTGCCGTAAGGAACTTCGTTCCAAAAATGGTATATGGTGCAATTTTGAGGAACCTCAATCAACATATTTGCAACCAATTGACCTGTTCCCCATTAGTATTTTTTTTTTATCTGTTTTTTAATTGCAATTTGGAGATTTTTTGTTGAAATGAAATTCTCCCATTTCATGTCATACAACCTTGTCGTATTTATTTTCTTCTCATAGGTTATGCGCTGTACATTTTCTAATACATTTCTCTAATTTTTTAATATCTATCTTTTAACTTACGAGTAGTGGAAACAAGGAGGGGAAACAATGCAAATCGTCCGCGGATGAAACCGCGGGATACAGCTAGTATAAAATAAATGAAAAATAACAAAACATCAGTGTTCATTCATCATTTGTTATTTTTCATTCATCCATCTGCTATGTCACCTACCTCTGTCAATTGGACTTACACCACTTTCATAATCGATGATTATGCAATTTCATTTACCGACCGATTTTAAGTTGTACAAAACATGGGATTTTTTTGAGAAATTAAACACGGACTCGTTATATATAAAAAATTTACATTAAATTAAGCATGAATTACGTGATAGCTAATTTTTCTTAAAAAATGGACTTACACCACTTTCAAAATAAACGGTCCATATATAAAAATTTCGTGTCACGTTTCCTTTCGATAATGAGTGCTTTTTAGACCGATATTTTATCGTATTTTTCTGAGACTTAGAAAACAAAAATTTTTTTTTTTCCATGAATATACGAAAACACCGCGCCGTCGGCCATGTTATCATAAATATTCTTAGATCTGTGCAATGACAACACATTATATGTAAAAAAACACGCGTGCGAAATAACCTTTTCAAGCTGAAAATAAAAAAAAACATGAGTTTTAATAAATAACACGGTACATATTGTAATTATCATTGCTGTATCGTGCGACAATACAAAACACATCCATAAAGACTCCAAAAGAGCAGAAATAAACAATGAAATAAATCAGACTACCCAGTGAAATAAACAATGTGCAACACTTAATGATTTCTTGCCAAAAGCGACCGTTATCGACTGAAATTCAAATTTATTTTCGCGAAGATTACTTCGATGTAGATACTTATATAATAACAATCAGTTTCTGTGTCCACAGTTTTAAAAATACAACTCTTTGATTATGTGCCAAGCCAACGAGTGAAATATTAAAATTCTTTTTATTCACCAATGTTTTGATTGAAGATTTGTTCTTTTGCTTTTACATAATTATTTTATCAATAAAATGAATAGACAGTAAATTTTTACGTCAATTAAACGAGTTTAAAAAGATCTTACGACCACGAATAGGCTATCACGCAATTTGCGAATGACATTTTGTTGTTTACAATTTGTCTGACGTCACGATTATTGAGTTTTCGAAGTTTTTATAATAATAATAATCTATATAAAAGAAAGTGGTGTTAGTTACACCACTTATAACTCAAGAACGGCTGAACGGATTTAGCTGAAAATTGGTGGAGAGGTAGCTTAGAACCAGGAGACGGACATAGGACTTTTTATCCCGTTCGATCGCGTTTTCGTCAAGTCACTATAAAACGTGGTATAACAAAAACACATTTGACATGACACAAAACGCAAATGACAGTGGAATAACAAAATTTAAATGACAGCTAAACGTAATTTTGTCTTTGGTTAAGTATGGTAAAAAATTTGACAATTATAAAAATGATAGCTAAACGTAATTGATAATATCATGAGTAATTTGTTTTCTCTTACAAAACTATGCATTTGATCATGTGATGATCTTTAGCAAAGTTGTTGTGCATGAGCCCACGAAGGTTTCTGAGAGGGTACGATCAATTTTCGACACATGGCGGCACTGTTAGGCTACTTTTGTCCCGGAAAAAGCAGATCACGCGGGAGCTAGTTGTAGATGAAATATACATTTTTGTTAATTGCATTTCGAAAGCCACCTCCACCAAGCAGCCTCCTACTATAATATTGTATTGAAATTGATATGCAACTAAAGTAGATGCCGTTTTCACTATTATTTAGATATTTTATTCCGGAATGTTTATATTATGCATATCCCGCTATGACCCATTGGAGCAGGGCAGTAACATACCTGCGGTGGAACCTGGAGGGACACATAGTATTTTATATTTTTATTTTGTAGCATTTAGCACTCGCACAGTCCCCGTACAACGTTCGGGGTACAACGCATATCAACACGCGTGAAATAACTGCAACAATAGCTAACAATTCAATTCACAGCATGATATCGTAGAATTCATAATAAACTAATATAAGCTTTGATTACCTAAGAATGATTTAACTGATATTCTTAAACCGGCCATAAAAATAGATTAACTAGATATTATTAGGTCAATTACATGATTGGTGTTTTTTTTTTTTAATAGCATAGGCCGGCAAACGAGCAAGTGGGTCACCTGATGGAAAGTGATCACCACCGCCCATGTACACCCACAATACTAGAAGAATCATGGGTGCGTTGCCGATCTTAAAGGAAAGGGATAATTAGGGATTGGGAAGGGGAGGGTGGGGGGATTTGGGCCTCCGGATATCTCACTCACCGTACGAAACGAAGCAGTAAACCGCTACTTTACGTCGGTTACTACATACATATCTAGTACCCATCTAAATAAAAAATGGAAACCAAGAATTTATTTATTGAAGACGTTACAGTCGATAAGTAATAAGTTTGGGCATCGATAATTATATGGTAAATATACACCAATGACTTTGGGATATTTCTGTTACAGATACAATGTAACTACATCATATCTAAAAACTATGTTTATGGTGTAATATTTGTATATTTGACCCAAATAATACACTTGCCGAAGGTTTTCCATAAATACCTTGAGTGAGAATTATTATTTTGCACGTATTATTAGAAGTAAAACGTAGGTGTATGTACGTACCTATGAGTCGATATTTCTACGGTGTATAAAGTCACAAAATACGTTTTTTTTCTTCACGTTTTACCGTTTAACATCTTTTCATTATAGTTTGGTGGTTACAGCAACGGTAAACAAATCAAGATGTGATGTTGACATATATTTTTATTATCAATTACTTCATGATTTTAGTGACTCAATGCCAATCCCGTGAAGTAAATTTAATTAGTAACTACCTGATGAAAAAAATGGTAGCGGAATTTTGTTATATCACGAATGTGCTACAATTCCTTATTTGTGACGTTAATTGTCAAAATAAATACAATTGTACTTGTCCTCTGTGTGATTATAAATTATAACGTTATTTAACCATTGTGATATCTTCACCTGCTGCCATTTTTTTATTTTTTGTGGAATCGAGAAAATGCTTTTTATATTATGTTGCAGAAACTTTGGGACTCCCTTTTTTCGAGTAGCTAACATGTGCTTATTGGCAATTTAATTTTATTTTAAATTTGCTAATGACTGTTATGCAATATAAAATGCAATGAAACGACAAACAAAAATATTTACATACATTATGTTTAGCCTGTTTGTCAAAGTTGTATTTCTCTACAGTAAGAGCTTAGATTCGTAAACGTGTCCTTGGTAGCATTAATTAAGTAGAGCGAGTCAAGGTTGGAATTCGTATTAGAATGAAGGAATGGAGCTCGAGAAATATTTATAAAAAATGTCATATACAATCGTCTCATTGGTTTAGTGGTAGAGTATTATATAGACTGTAAAATCGATGCAATCTTGGGTTTAAATCCCAGTTCGGCAAACAAATTTATGTCCGAGGTTTTCGATAAGTTGCTCGATATTTGAATGTAGCTTATGGGCTTGTCCCCTATCACATCATATGTACTCGTTCTACTTCTGCCTAGATACACATACACAGTACCTGTAGGTATTTTTTTAAATTGCCTGAATGACGAAACGATCAGGTCTGCAAAGTGACTGCACTACACCTGATAGTAAGCGCAGTGCAGTCAAATAAAACCAGCGATCACCGACGAACAATGAGTTTATCGGTGGTCACCGAATCATACCGGTCTGTATAAATGCTTCTTCACACACCGAAGAGGGAAGAAGCAAATCGAGGGGCCTGCGACAAGACAGACGGATGAGCGATGCAGGCAGAAGGATTCAAGTATGCACCCCTATACTCACCCCGACCAACCATCAAGTCTTGTCGCAAACCCTTTGAGAGAACCGGATATACACTGGCTGATCTTGGAGCGCGAACCAGACGAGGTATCTGGGTCACTATGGCAGGTTTTAACACCATGTGTCCGATAATAATTGCCAGTAACTTCACTGTGTTAAATGCCCTTCAAACCGAAACTCAACAATGCATACACACTGTTGCTTGGCGGCAGAAAAAGACAAAGCGGTGATACCAATCCAGACGGACCCTCGCGTACGGGGGAACTACCACCTAGTATTGCTTACGTTTTTTTAGTGACATTGAATTGGGTCATTATTATAGCACGTCATAGTGCCTAAATAACCACATAATTGACAAGAGGTATCATTATCTATGATATCTTATCCTTTATCTCTCCCGGGAATTGTGAATTACCATGTGTCGAAATTGTTGTAATCTATCGCTACCAGTAAAAGTTTATTTGTTTGCTTATTTTTAGACTCTGGTCACTCTACTGTTTTATACTTACTTAAATTATGTCATTTTCATTATGTGTTCAAGAGAGTCAGAGATTAAATGCAGTTAAGGTAACATTTATTATTTAAATCGTGAAGTATTTTTGAAAGACGTTGAATAACGTGTTGATATAGAGTTTTACTTTACTGCAACAGAGTTTTAATTAGCCTGTGAATATTTTTTTTGTGAAGATCACAACTGCAATAAATTACTTAAAAAAAAGTATTTGAGGAAATATAAAAATACGCAAACATAAAAATATGCTAATTTAAATAATTAATTTTTATGCAATTTTAATGTTAGTATTTATAGAAAATAAGTGATTTAATTTTATCTTTCGTCTTTTTTTTGCCTTATGAAGAATTTTTGTGTAGCTTTGGAAAGTAAGAGCGTCATTAATGATATCATAAGTTTTAGCGAAATACAATCTATTATAATTCTATGATATAAATTTAATCCATTTTATATTAGAGCCAAGAGGTAAATTGTTTATTAAGTGTGTATCTAATGATGATTTAAGCATGATATTTAATAAATAAAATGTGGTTATAAATAAAGCAGAAAATTGTAGATTTATTTACACAGAGGTAAGTTTAATAAATCGTACTCACATTTTCTATTACCGATGTATTTCGAAAAATAGAAAGCCACGAAGCAACTATTAATTTCACTACACTCTTCGTTCGATCAGTTATTAGATATAAAACAAATTGCGATTTAATTTGTTGTCGCCTATCGCAACCGGCTGTAGCGCGTTTTTGATGTCGTTTGAATAGTACAATAATTTAAACCCGCCGCTTGCAGGCAAATCGCGCCATAAAGCGACTGTAGCACTTAATCAACATAGTTACTGGTTTAGCGCCATCTGTTATCAAGTAGCAAACATATTTTGTAAGTAACGAAAACTGTTTTTTCCTGCTAGTATTGACGTATGCTGCACTTTCACAATATAACCCATACAAAAATATATGTTACCCAATACATAATTACAATTTTTCTACATAGTTGAAGCTGATAATGTTTAAAATTTAATTCTTTTTTGGTTTTTCCTGGTATTTGATACTTATAATAAAGATAATTCAGGTAAGCAAGAGGTTTTGTTATTGAAAATAAAATGTGAAACGATGATCATCTTTGATATACCTTTATTTCTTAAAGGCTTATTTAATACATAATTTCTTAAATTCTATTATAGTTTCTCATAGAACAATAAATGTATTTCTAATACACATCCAAAAGGTAAGTGTGCAGACATTTGAGAATAAGATACAGTATGGGAAATGTTTAACCGTAAAATCACTGTTTTTACACAAAAGCAAAAATACCACATTATCCATGATACTTCATTCTATTACATCTAGTTACAAATTGTAACAAAATACATTGCTAATAACACTATTTATTAACTATATATGTGTGTGTGAGACTAACATCTTCAGTAAAATAAAAACATCAATATGTAGCGGAATATTGCAAATTAATATTTAATAACGAGTTTATGAAGCTTCGTCGCCGAAGTCGCAACGTGTCGGAGTTGCTTTGTCTTTCTTAGTAGGAGATTCTTTACTCAGTTCTGTGAACAAAATTTTTAGATTATTACATCACAAGAAAAGTATTTACTATTAATTACTAGGTGGTACAATTCTCGAATGTGAGTACGCCTGGGTAGGTATCACCGCATTGTCCATTTCTGCCGCCAAACAGAAGTGTGTTTAGGACAATGTAGCACGTGTAATAATAAGTAGGCATTATGAAAATTAACATCTTATGCTTCAGGATGACGAGCGACAGTGTAGTGCCACGCAGTACTTTGTAATTCAAAGTTTTGCGTCATGTTACAACTGTTCATGGTCAGTCGTGTTGCTTCACATTAGGCATTATCTCGTTCATCATTCGATAGTATAAAAAGTGGATATAATATCTCAATAGACCACATTCTTCATTACTTTTATTCTAATGTATTAAAACCAAGCGTGCCATAACTTGTGTATCTTGTGTGTTAATTGCACAATACATCATAGAGTGCGTGTGACCAAAAAGTTTCTATATCTATTTAGATCTTTAATCCCTGAATTAGTTATGTATTACCTCCTTCGACTAAAGATGATTTTAAAGCCAGCGGATCCTGTTGTGGTAGTTTGATGCCTTGCTTCAATACCATGGTTCCATCCTGAATATGAATTATATTTCAATAAATAATCTCAATAGAAAAATAAGGAAAATATGCTATTTACACATTTTGCATAGATCACATAATATGTATTAGTTTTTACGACCAGCCTGCATAGCTGTCAATAACTCCATCTATGGGTCGTGTTCGATAATTTTACACAGAAATATAGGCAATACGCTACCAGAGCTTAGACTTATTGAATCCATACTTCCAGGTTCGCAGTTCAAACGCAGTCAAGAGGCGAGGCCATTAAATGTATTCATAACATAATAAATTGGTAATTTTTTGTTAAAACTAAAACTGAATTGAGTAATTTGTAATATGACGTCACAAGTAACGCCATGCGTATTTTCCCGTCATTTGACTTCAAATGGTAATTTACCTTTTCCATTTTTTTTTATTTTTTTTTATCCTGGCTCTGCAAAGTGACTACGCTACACCTGATGGTAAGTGTAGCGCAATCCAAGAATAGTGTCGACCAACGATAAACAATGTGTCCATCGTAGGTCGGCAAGATCATGCCGGCCTGCCAAAGGGCCAAGGGGGAGAGGAAGGAAAAAGGGATGGGAAAAGGGTTAGGATCAGGGGGTAAGCCCCCTGGGGAGAACCGGATATACACTGGCTGACCCTGGAACGCGACCAACGCAAGATGAACCACTGTTGCAGGTTTTAGCACCAGTGTACGGTGGTCGCTATCCGGTCGGATACAAGTATCCTCCCACCAGCAAACCATCATCAACCATCGAATTTAAATAGAAATACTATATTTAAATAAAACTTATATAATTTTGACCTGATTTATAAAATTGCTTTGAAAGTTTTGGATATCGTAATTTTATCACTAAAATCATTTAAACAATGATAATATTGAGTCCAGTTATAGTTCAACATCAATGAACAATGTATGACAGTTCTGTCAAACTTAAATAAGTCAAATTCTGTCATCTTATTCCGTTACCATTCAACACCATTGAACATATTGTGGTTAAGCTCTTGTTTTTTTTTATAGCAGAGGCCGGCAAAGGAGCAAGTGGGTCACCTGATGGTAAGTGATCTCCACCGCCCATGTACGCCCACCACCAAAAGAATCATGGGCGCGTTGCCGACCTTAAAGGAAAGGAATAATTAGGGATTGGGAAGGGGAGGGGATTTGGGCTTCCGGATATCTCACTCACCGTACGAAACGCAGCAGCAAGCCGCTACTTTACGTCGGTTTTCTGTGAGACAGTGGTAACGACCCGGTCGAGCCAGCCCATTCATGCTGTAGACAAAACTGTCTACAGCGTGGCTCTACCACTCGCAATCTAATTAACATGATATTTTTATAAATTAAACTAATAAGAAATCAGTATAGTGAAATATATACCTTCATTTCCACAAGTCCTTTCTTGGCCATGGCCTCCACTTCAGCTTTGGTCATCACAATCTTCTGGACTTTCACCACTTTCTTACCAATTTGCATCTCGCACAACTCCGCACTTCCAACTGCTGAATTTATTTAGTTATAAGTTGACATTATACAATACATTTTCAATGTCTTAACAAACTTTATCTGCCAGATAACGCAGGATATACCACAACAATTTGATAAATACTTCTCCATATGCAGTGTTACAAAAAGGTGAGGTCATATTTAAAAGGGTTGTTACATCCACCTACCACTAATTATTTATGTAACGGATCTTATCATAATCTAGAAATCCTAACATTTTGAATTTTTCCATGATAAAAATTATCGATAACATAGATCACATCCCTATAAATAAAAAAAAAAACGTTTGAAACGCAACATCAAGCAGTTATTCCACGCTGCGTTTCGGTGTGATAGTGGTAATAAATAACTCGGCCGAGCCAGCCCATTCCTGCTGTAGACACGACTGTCTACAGTGTGGCTCTACTATTTACAAAATAAGAAATAATGAACATACGTCTTGCATTCACAGGTAATGGTAGTGGCTTGACTCCTGGTGGAAGAGCCTTGATGGGTACCTAAAACATAAATAAATACAGTCATACTCATAGTACTAACTCTATCTTTATATATATAATTCTTCTGTGAGTGTGTATGTTCCTGAACTTCTCTTAAACGACTGGACCGATTTTGATGAAATTTTTTGTGTGTGTTCAAGGGGATCTGAGAATGGTTTAGATTCACAATTTTGTCCGCTGGACAATGTTTTTTTTATTAATTTTTAATTTATTAGTAGTTGTTGAGTTGTCGTTGCGAAGCTTGCCGTGATGACGGGTCGTATAGCGTCTAGACTGGACAGGGACAGGACAGGGACAGGACAGTGAGACAGGACAGTGAGACAGGACAGTGAGACAGGACAATGAGACAGGACAGTGAGACAGGACAGTGAGACAGGACAGTGAGACAGGACAGTGAGACAGGACAGTGAGACAGGACAGTGAGACAGGACATTGAGACAGGACAGTGAGACAGGACAGTGAGACAGGACAGTGAGACAGGACAGTGAGACAGGACAGTGAGACAGGACAGTGAGACAGGACATTGAGACAGGACAGTGAGACAGGACAGTGAGACAGGACAGTGAGACAGGACAGTGAGACAGGACAGTGAGACAGGACAGTGAGACAGGACAGTGAGACAGGACAGTGAGACAGGACAGTGAGACAGGACAGTGAGACAGGACAGTGAGACAGGACAGTGAGACAGGACAGTGAGAGGACAGTGAGACAGGACAGTGAGACCGGACAGTGAGACAGGACAGTGAGACAGGACAGTGAGACAGGACAGTGAGACAGGACATTGAGACAGGACAGTGAGACAGGACAGTGAGACAGGACAGTGAGACAGGCCAGTGAGACAGGATAGTGAGACAGGACAGTGAGACAGGACAGTGAGACAGGACAGTGAGAGGACAGTGAGACAGGACAGTGAGACCGGACAGTGAGACAGGACAGTGAGACAGGACAGTGAGACAGGACAGTGAGACAGGACAGTGAGACAGGACAGTGAGACAGGACAGGACAGGGACAGGACAAGACGGGGACAGGACGGGGACGGGACGGGACGGGGACAGGACGGGGACGGGACGCGGACAGGACGGGGACAGGACGGGGACGGGACGGGGACAGGACTGTCCAACCGGAGGGAGGTGGGAGACGACCTGACTTAGGTCGTCGAAGTCAATTAAATGTGCGACGGGCTACCTCACGTGCAATGGCGCAGTACCTCACTTAATTGCATTTAATGTAAATAAAACATTTGTATTAAGTTTTGACCACATTTTACACAAATATATTATGTAGGTGATACGAAGTTCACCGGGTCATCTAGTATTATAATAATAAATTTCGACTTGAGTGCAAGGACTTATAAGTAACTAGCGGACCCGGCCACGCGTTGCTGTGCCTAAGGTATAGGTTAAATTATATTGTAGTAAACCATTCAATACAGTATGCGCCATCTATTGGATACTTACTCAATTCAGCCGATAAATTACCTTACACCGCCATCTTTTAGAATCTTATGGAACTTACAGTCCGGCCCCAGTCCAGTCCGGCTCCAGTCCGGTCCCGTCCAGTCAAGTCCCCAGTCCAGTCAGGTCCCCAGTCCAGTCAGATCCCCAGTTCAGTCAGGTCTCCAGTCCAGTCAGGTCTCAGTCCAGTCAGGTCCCCATTCCAGTCCGGTCCCTAGTCCAGTCCTTTCCCCAGTCCAGTCCGGTCATCAGTCCAGTCTGGTCCCTAGTCCAGTCCGGTCCCCAGTCCAGTCCGGTCCCCAGTTCAGTATGGCCCCAGTCAAGTCCGGCACCAGTCTGGTCCCCAGTCCAGTCCGCTCCCCAGTCTGGTCCCCAGTCCAGTCCGCTCCCCAGTCTGGTCCCCAGTCCGGCCCCAGTCCGGTCCCCAGTCCGGACCCCCGTCCAGTCCAGTCCAGTGCAGTGCAGTGCAGTGCAGTACAGTCCAGTCCAGTCCAGTCCAGTCCAGCTCAGTCCAGTCCAGTCCAGCTCAGTCCAGCCCAGTCCAGTCCATTCCAGTTCAGTCAGACGCGAAACCACAAGTTTAACCTTTACCAAAAAGTGCTCAACGCGGCTAAAGAAGTTTTCACTTCATAAATATTAAAATAAATTAGGTACATACCTTACACCGCCATTTGTTAGAATTTACTATAGAATAACTAATAATTTGCAAAAAAAAAAATATTGAGACTATAAATTGAGATATAAACTATCCATTTACCCAAGTTGGACCAAACTGCACACAGATTGCAAAATTTTATTAAAATCGGTTCAGTAGTTTAGGAGCCTTTCGCGGACAAACAATGTGATACGTAATTTTTATATATAAAGAAGATATATGATTCAAGAATAAGTTAACAGATTTAACATCCTTAGTGCGGACTGCCTAGGCCAGAAGAAAATAGAGTGCAATGCAAGAGGCCAACACTCAGCGTTGGGTGGTGGGAGAGAGATACGGAGAGAGAGAGACAGGGGGAGAGTTGTTTTTATTTGTTTTGCTAGTAAGGGTCTGAAAACCATTAGAAAAATCGTAATTTTGTAAACAAGTAAAGTATTTTATTAAATTAAGTTATACATAGGCCGTTCTTACACTCAAGTCGCCAAATATCTTGTAGGCATTGATCACTACGAGGTACTATCGGTCCTACAATATTTACAAATAACACTAAGAATAATGTCAGGATGTAGAAATGGAAGCGGCGCGGCGGCCGCACATTTCACTACCTTAGTAATCGACAACTGCGCAACCAGTCCCAAATTGAATAGTATAAAATCGACTTTTTCAATTAAACAAAACAAAATACCTTCTTCAGTGTCTGTCCTGTCGGCGATACTAAAATGTTGGGCGAAGGTTGAGCTTCCTGAAATATTAAAATTACTTTTATTTAGTACGGCGCGGCGTTTAAATGACGATACGAGCAGGTCGCACGCTTGATAGCAAGCGCCACGCCTACCCATAAATAAAAGCAACGCCATACAGCGGCGTTAGAATGTGGCATAAGAACACGATACGAATGTTCGTGCAGTTTGATTGTGATTGGTCAGTGTTAACACACTGTTGTTTGGCGGTATAAATAGATAAAGCGGTGTTGCCGACCCAAATAGCCTCTAAGCATACGACGGAACTACCACCTAGTAAAGGGGAATGCCCATAAAATGCCTGGAAATGGACAGAAACTTCAAATAGTCATATAATCTATTTAGATTAAAATAAGAATAGTTGTATTATTCTAAAGTTTTACACACTAGGGGGAAAGTATTATAATTATTATTATAGTATTTAATTTGATTGTCGTAAATGTACATGAATGTCGAATTTGACATTAGTAAATGCAAATCGTATTTGACAGATAGTTTTTCTGTTTAAGTTATTCGTATGTACCAAACTTTTTACTTCCGATTCGACGTCCGATCCAATATAATACCTCATTGTTTTATCTATGAATGATGATGTATCCTTAACCTATTTAAATTACCGATATTTGCACTTGTCAGATCCCAATTTCAACACGTAAAATATATTTTTGGCAAAATGTTTTTAACCAGCTTCCTCCAAGTTTTTGGATAGACATTTTAATTGTAATAGATTTACTTTGATTTTAACTACAAATTGGTGTATAATTCATTTTTGTTCATCTTAGGCATTTTTTTGTATGGGAGATGGGCATTCCCCTTTACGAAATTATTAGACTATAAAAAATATCTAAAGACTCGTGAAAAATATATTTTACTTACAGCAGGACGCTCGGGCGTAGTTTTCTTGATGTCATTAACTTTTTCCGGAGTGGGAGTAGTTTCTTTAGGTGTGTCAACATTTTCCTGTTCAGGTTTTTCTTGTTTGGGTGGTTCATTTTCTTGCGGTTCATCCTTTTTAATTTTGTTAGGACTGTAAATAACGAAGTGTTGTAATGAAATAATCACATGATTGATGATATAAGTCACAATTTATGTTATATATAAGTATAGTTATTGTGTCGGCCATAAAAACATTTGAAGGGCTAAGTGGACAAATGTGTTAACAACAAGTTCAAATATAGCAATGAGTATTTTAAAATAATATTCTTTAATACTAGTCTACGAAGCGCGGTCTACTCGTGTATCTGAATTAAGCGACGAGTCCTTAAAAGTACCGATTATTTCTTATTTATAAATTTTAAATTCGGTATTTATTTTTAATGGGTTATTTGAATCATTTATTTTAATTAATAAGCTACATTCCCTAAAATCTATTGTCAAAGGAATTCTATAAAACAAGTCAAAAATAAATTATTTTTAGAAGCCATTTTATTGACATACGCTAGAAAGAGTTAATTTTAGGTAAATGATAAAGATGATGAATACTTAATTATACCTTATAGTTAATTATTATGAGATTATGGCCACTGATTTGATATGAATGTTTATTACTTGGAATTATCTAATTGGTCATTTTTGTAATTGGGATTTCCCCATTCGTCTAGTAGCGGTGTACTAAGACTGAGAATAGTGGTCCTGGCTTCAATTTTCAGGGCAGGCATTAGTGGCATTAGGCTATTTGTGTTTACGTTTTTGATTCGAAAAATCACACATGGATTGCCCGGTGTTGGAAATTGCGGCTGGTATGACGATAGGCTCATTTACCATCTTATCATGCGATGAAGATAAGTACGGCGAAATGTGGGTGCATCTTAATTTCCACCTCTAAAAGTCTGACGTTTAGCGTTCCGTAAATACCATTGATTTTAGGTTTCAAAAGCAAGACGTCCTGTCGAGGTCGGAATATGTTATAACACTTGATGCATCGTATAGTGTGTAATGTATAGTGTATGGTCCGGGTCATATTATTTTTTTGACCTCGTTATCGATACCTATTGGAAGCCCCTCCTTTCAATAGGTATGATTAATAACCAGCAGATTTTTTTGTTTTTACTTAGTTAATATTTATACAATTTAACAGTCATATTGTCCTACAAATAAAATAATAAATTTTTGAGTATCATCAAATCGAAATATTATATCCTTGCTACCTCTGTTAGCTACCACAATGGGCGTCTCATCGAAACGAAGCTAAGCACGGAAAATTAGCTTCATAGTAATCAAGTGGAAAAATGGCCCAGGGAACCCGGACCAGTATAATATGTGTACTTACACGGGCGTCTGTTGCGCGTCCTTGCGTGGTCGTCCTCGCTTGCGTGGCGCGGGTGCGGTGGCGGGTGTGATGGCGGAGGGGGCGGGGGCGGAGGCGATGGACGCGGGCGAGGGAGGGGCGGCACGCGGAGAGTTCTTCGCACTGCTCCTGCGCAACTTCTGCCGAGGCTGTACAACATACGTACAGATTTGTTAAACCATTTTTTTAAAAAATTTACTACAACTCTGGGTACAGGTATAAGGAACGTGCACGACGAAGACCTTGCCATCTGGTGGTGCAATTTGCTACTTGAGTGGCAGAGCCACGCTGTAGACAGTTTTGTCAACAGCATGAATGGGCTGGCTCGACCACTGACCGGTCGCTACCACTGTCTCACAGAAAACCGACGTAAAGTAGCGGCTGGCTGCTGCGTTTCGTACGGTGAGTGAGATATCCGGAAGCCCAAATCCGGTCCCCTTCCCAATCCCTAATTATACCTTTTCTTTAAGGTCGGCAACGCGCCCATGATTCTTCTGGTGGTAATGGGCGGTGGAGATCACTTACATCAGGTGACCCACTTGCTCGTTGGCCAGCCTATGCCATTAAAAAAAAAAAAAAAAACACCCAACAGTCACACACATAGTCCTGACCCCACAGTAAGATACGAGTCTTGTGTCGTGGGTATCAGGAACTACGAGAGACTTGGTCTCACAACACCCAGACCCCGAAACAAACATTTGTGTATCACACAAACATTTGTCTGTCTCGGTGCGGGGATCGAACCCGCGGCATCTCGTTTCACAGCCGGCTACTCGCCCGCTGCGCCACAGAGGCTGTCAAATTGTCAAATGTCAAATTTTAGTAAAACTGGCTAGAGGTATAAGGAACGTGCACGACGAAGGCTTTGTCATCTGGTGGTGCAAATGTGAATCTTTTACCCTATTGACACTTCACGTTAGTTTACTATTCTTTTTAAAGGTGTGAATAAATTATTGTTACATATCTGGATGCACCAACATACCAAAAGAAGATAAGACAAATCAAATGGTGTAAAACTCTATCACTTTCCTACGAATTACATGTCATGGTTATGTGATATATGACTGATGTAAAGTCCATCGTTCATTATTTTTTTCTAGTATACATGAAAGCAGTAACCTATTACTGCATAAACCATATGTGAAAGCGTTAAACATCAAAGTCAGTAAAGTTTACCTCAGGGGCCTTCTCAATTTCTTTGAATTCCTCATCACCATCGTCGACTGCGTCTGAATCTTCATCGGAATCATCGGAAACCTGCGAGCTGTGGATTACAATTAGTTGGGTGTACACGGCGTGACTCGTAAATGTTTTTTTTTTATCCTGGCTCAGTGACTACGCTACACCCGGTGGTAAGTGTAGCGCAATCCAAGAATAGTGTCGACCAACGATAAACAATGTGTCCATCGTAGGTCGACAAGATCATGCCGGCCTGCCAAAGGGCCAAGGGGGAGGAGAAGGGAAAAGGGATGGGAAAAGGGTTAGGATCAGGGGGCAAGCCCCCTGGGGAGAACCGGATATACACTGGCTGACCCTGGAACGCGACCCACACAAGGTGGGCCACTATGGCAGGTTTTAGCACCAGTGTACGGTGGTCGCTATCCGGTCGGATACAAGTATCCTCCCACCAGCAATGTTTTAGAACTATATGTTTTATTTATCACCGAATGTGGGTTATAGGCGTTATTTTATAACCACAGATTACGAATAATGTAACAAATGTCGTATGTCAACACTTAGCGCAACACGCCAAGGCGCAATATAAAATCTACGCGCACCGCGATGACAATGTCAGTCTACGTACTAAAAATTGGCACGCTTGGTTTTCACACATATTGTAGTATTTATGATATGTGTTATATTATCCGTCGTCTGTGGTTATAACTGAATTGAACTGTACATTTGAATATGTAGTGTTCAACTGATGATAAACCTAAGTGTGTGTAATACAAAAAGCTTTAGTTTTAGCAGTACATCTTAAGGGAACACAGTACATCTTAAGGGAACAGTAAAAAGAACAATGGCGAGATTATACCTGGGATATTTTGGAAGCGTCTAGAAAAGTGACTTATATAAAACTTAATAATGTAAATGGATCGTATTTTATGCGATTTTAGTTTTAATTGACAAAGCCGACGTTAAATTATTTATAATATGAACAATATATTTGATTATGTTTGTTTCCGGCGCTGGTTTTAATTTGGTATTTGTCAGTATCGGAGTTACCATTAATAAAAAATATAAAATATTATTTCGTTAAGAGTAAAAAGTAATTAAATCCTACATCCTCAATAAAATACAAATAAACAACTGAATCATTTGATCACACATATATATTCGGTTTATTTTGTTATTCAAGAAAAACTCATGATTTTATGTGTGTATTTCGATATTAATTAAATAGATATAGTTAGCGGTAATAACAGAAAAAAGTATTTGGCAACACTAAGTGATAATGTCAATTTCATAACTACTTTTCTATTTAAACACGTTGTTAGCTTTTACCTACCGTTTGTGTATTTTCGCAGTTTTGTGCCAAATTATCTTTTGATTTGACCCTCGAATAACCCCTGGACTTGATTTGTTACCCCTTACGACGACTTGTGCTTTCTCACGGACGATCTGAACTGCAAACAACCTTCTGCTTTTTTGATACGGACTCCGATTGTGTCTCCACGATTTTGTTATTGTTGTGTGAAGATGCGAAGTACCAGACCTACACGCATATTATGCGTGAATTATTATGCGTAAACTGATATTATTAGAGAAGAAGAATAAATGATTAAAAACCTTGAGAAGTTTTATTTGAGCTCTAAATGTTGTATTCTTATTCATGTGAAGCAGAAAAATAAATGGTCTTCTAGGCCTTATTAGGGAAGTTTAACGCCATATTATGTAGTCCTAATTATTCTAAAAATCTGTTGTAAATCCTCATCAAGAAGCCACATAACTACTTTGTAATGGGACTTTGATAGTTTTAATATTAAGTATCCGGAGTTTTGGCAGGAATTTTAACAGTGCAGTTCATCGCTTATTTTAATTTATTTCATAAATTACCTAGATTAGAGTTGTGTTTATTGTATAAAAGTGGTGTGGATTTGTTCAATAAACATTGACGGTGATGAACAGTGTATGGAATCATTGAAATAAGTGAATTAAGAATCGTACTGAAAGGAGTTAACACCGAAACTCCGGCAAGACTTTGAAATCGACCGCACCCGTGTTTCATCGTTCTTGTAAAAATAACTTGAGACTAAACTATACTTGACATTGGCAAAATGCATAATAATGCGAAAGCCATAAATAAAAAAGAAGAAGTAAGTATCCAGTACCACGTCTTAACATGAACGTTCGAGGTTCAATCTAGGTATTATTATTATATAAATATGTTGTTTGTTTTCGCACATGCCATCCCATATATCATTTATACATTATAATGTAGGTATTACAATGCCTTGTGTAAGTAGTCTACACAAAAACTACACAATAACCTCAAAATATTCTTCTTTTTATTTATGGCTTTCGCAGTATTATGCATTTAGCCAGTGTCAAGTATAAATTACTCTCAAGTTATTTTTACAAGAACGATGAAACACGGGGCGGTCGATTTCAAGGTCTTGTCGGAGTTTTGGTGTTAACTCCTTTCAGTACGATGCTTAATTCACTTATTTCAATGTTTCCATACACTGTTCATCACCGTCAATGTTTATTGAACAAATCCACACCACTTTTATACAACAAACACAACTCTAAATAAGTTTATGAAATAAATTAAAATTAGCGATGAACTGCACTTTCAGAATTCCCGCCAAAACTCCCTAAAAATATTTAAACTGTTCATATATTTTTTTTA
The DNA here is from genome assembly GCA_949126905.1 of Amorpha juglandis. Taxonomy (NCBI): domain Eukaryota; kingdom Metazoa; phylum Arthropoda; class Insecta; order Lepidoptera; family Sphingidae; genus Amorpha; species Amorpha juglandis. The sequence continues at coordinate 8,975,537 of OX421368.1, forward strand.
TGCCTTGTCAAATAAAAATTGACGATAATATTGTTTAAGTAATAGAACCCCTATCATTTTAACATTTTTCCGTAAATAGACGCTTCAAATCGACCTCAGGTAAACTGTTGTATGGAATCTCGCCATTGTTCTTTATGAAAATCCGAGGAATAATGCTGTACATGGCAACTTTAGCAAGGCAAATTTGGAAAATAAGTGACGTCATCCACTATTCCATCACCTATGAGAGCCCACGATACTAGATGACTCGTGAGTGCTTTGCTCTCGGTTATAGGAGTCTGTCATTTCACCTGAATTTTCTGAAACAGTGGTACCTCCTAACCCGATCAAGTCCAATAGAATCCATGAATTTGAGTTCGAAAATTAATGTATACGCAATAGTTTGACCATCGTATACGTTGACGTCATCGTCTATGGCGTGCATCTTTTTATTGTCATTAAAAACCTTGCCCTCAACCAGATTTAAATAGCCTATTATATCTTAAATATTTTTGAAGGGATTAATACAATTATATTTATTATAAATTATGGGCATGAACTATTGATTGAAATCATAAACAAATATGCATGTAGCATCAAACCTATTGAGCTAAGTGTAGAAAAGACTATATAAAATATGAATGGTATGGATGGATGAATCTTATGAGGATGTTTAGTTAGCCTTGGTTTACCTTTCGCGTATCATTTTAGCGTAGTCCTTAATTTTTGAAGGTCGTGTCGAGCGTCGCACTCCTTCCTCAGGGGCGGGCTTGTCACTAGTGCCATTCTTTACCACGCTCTGAAAATGTAATAATTTATTAAATTTTATTTTAAACATACTAAGGCCGACTTGCAAGACAATTCTCAATTGTTTTTAACCTCTAATCATGTTAATAAAATTAATGTCTAGTTTTCACGCAAATTGATGTTTTTTTAGAAATGTTTATTAGCTAAATATGTTTAAGCATTGTTGTTGATGCAGATATCTTAACTACCATATTTTTTACCACAAATAAACAGACATATATTTTTTTCAACTAATAAAATCAAACCTACCACGGCACGTTCCTTTTCCTTGGCCTCCTTGTCTTTGTCGTCTTTGCCGTTATTGTTTTTGTTGTCTTTGACATCTTTAGGTTCTTTGTTCTCTTTGGTAATCACCCGCCGTTCTGGTACCTTCTTTTCCGTTGCCGCTAACTTGACTATTTGTTGAGATTTCTTCTCATCTGCATTTCTGTGTGTAGAGTGGTTGAGCGATTGATTATAAACTCCTTTGCAAAAAAAACGGGCACCTTACACACACACTTTACCTTAGCTTTTCTATGGGTAAATATTATTATATTTTTAGTATGTCATTAGCTTGGATGACTAGAAATTTCTTATTATCAATGAGAATCTAGTTTTTTAACACTTTTATCCTGGTATCGGTGTTTTAGTCAATGTAAACAGAGAGCCGTGTTAAAATGGACATTTTTATGGGTATAATGAAATTAAGACTACGAGTATTTTTATGGTATTTTAATAAAAGAGACATTAAAAAATAAAAATTAATAACGAGTATGACCTCCTCTTGCAGCGATTACGGCATGTAATCGTCTTGGCATGCTTCCCACCAGGCTTTTGATGGTGTCCTGTGGAATGTGTTCCCACTCAGTCGAGATTACACGTTTAAGCTCTCTGATGTTTTGTGGAGGTGGTTGGACAGATCGTACTCGCCTTTTTAGGAGGTCCCAAACGTGCTCAATGGGGTTAAGGTCGGGGCTCCGCGCTGGCCAATCCAAACGACGAATACCGACCTCTTGCATATAAGCATCTACGTCGCCAGAACGGTGGGCCCGAGCATTATCGTCCATGTAAATGGCATCTTCACCAATTACAGTCAGTGCGGGTTGTGCATTTTGAGAAAGGATTTCTGTTATGTACCTATGCGCATTTAGTGAGCCATTTTCTATGAATACTATCTCGGTACGATAGTTGGAAGTTACGCCCGCCCAAAACATAACGGACCCTCCACCATAAGGGGTGATTTCTTCAAAACACACATCGGCATAGCGTTCCCCTGGTCTTCGTAACACTCGCCGACGTCGGTCCTCACCATGCAGACAAATTCGAGCCTCATCGGAGAAGAGTACGCTACTCCAGTTACCTGGTGTCCAAGATAGGCAATTTCTAGCGAACCTCAACCGCGCAATCCGGTGCTCACGGAGTAACTTGGGGGCCCGCGCTGGTCGTCGACTACGTATATCAGCAGCTAAAAGTCTTCTCCTCACAGTCCATAGGCTAACTTGTGCTCCTCGTACCTCTTCAAGGTTTCTTTTGAGGTCTATGTAACTGCATTTGCGGTTCCTCAGCGCCTGAGTCACTAAAAAGCGATCGTCTCGCGGCTGTGTGCAACGTTTTCTCCCAGAACCTTGCCTTCTCTGAACGGAACCTGTCTCTTGGTATCGAGTCCAGGTTCTTTGTACGGTTGAACGACTCACGTTTAACCGCTGTGAGACGTAACATTGGCTACACCCCTCTTCCAGCAGCGCTATAATTTTACTAGCTCTCATTGCTTTTTCTGCCATTACGATAGACACAAAGATATCTGTTTTAAGTCACAATAAGGCAGAATTATGCGATAAACATAAATTGTTGTACTAAAAATAACGAAAAGTTACTTTTAGTTGCTTGATAACCTTTTAACCGCAAACCCGCGAAAAGTGTCACAAAATGAAAAAGGGATTAATAATTTAAAAAACAAAAGTTTTGAATTTGGAATGAACTTTTTTTCATACCCAGACTCTTTATTAAGTGCCAGTAACATAGTTTGGCTATTAAAACCTCTGAAGAACTAAATTATTACCAATAATGTTAAAAAATCAAACCCGCCCGTTTTTTTTGCAAAGGAGTGTATATGCTTGGTTTCATGAGAAATAAAATGGTTATATTTTTTTGAGTGGTAGAGCCACGCTGTAGACAGTTTTGTCTACAGCATGAATGGGCTGGCTCGACCGGGTCGTTACCACTGTCTCACAGAAAACCGACGTAAAGTAGCGGCTTGCTGCTGCGTTTCGTACGGTGAGTGAGATATCCGGAAGCCCAAATCCCTCCCCTTCCCAATCCCTAATTATCCCTTTCCTTTAAGGTCAGCAACGCGCCCATGATTCTTCTGGTGGTGGGTGTACATGGGCGGTGGAGGTCACTTATCATCAGGTGATGATAAGTGACCTCCACCCACTTGCTCGTTTGCCGGCCTATGCTATAAAAAAAACATGAGACCCCATTTAAATACAAGAGTGGTAGAGCCACGCTGTAGACAGTTTTGTTTTCAGAATGAATGGGCCGATTTGGCCCAGTTATTACCACTGTCTCGTAGTAATCGACGTGAATTAGCAGCTTGCAGTTGCATTTCGTACGGTGAGTGAGATATCCGAGTGCCCAAAATCCCCTCTCCTTCCTAATCCGATACTCTTAACTCTTGCGTTAACGCAGCCATTATTCCTTAGGTATCGTAAGCGTTTATGTGCGATGATTATCATATGGTGACGTACCTGCTCATTTGTCGGTTTCTGGTATAAAAATTCTCATACCTTATTTTAGGTGTCGAGGTGTGAATCTGTGGTCTCCTACTTCGAAACGCTTCTACGCTTTTAGTTGGAGCTGCCTTGACAGTCTCAGTGCGGGTGTTGGTCTGCAAAAAATATTACATCGATAGATTAATTTTTAAGGGGAGTCGATATGGACCGATAAGATGGGGTCGATAAGATGTTGAGTCTGATAGTATCCAGTAACTTCACCGGTTTTAATGTCCTTGAAATTGAAACACCTCAGTGTTAACACACCAGGATGTAACAGTGGTACCTAGCCAGGTCAAATTGGGTATATAGCAAAGAAACAAAAGACAATAACGTACTCTTTTAAGTTCCTGTAATTCCTTCTCCAACAAGCGCAGTGTCTTGTCATTACCTCCAGCAGAGGTTGTACTTTCCACTTTATTATTCGTCTTTTCTTTCTTTTCCGATTCTGGAACGAATTATATCATCATTATTAAACATTCCCTGTAAAAATAATAAAAGCGTCGAATGAAAATAAAATTACCAGTTTCTGAAGTGTTCGGCTTTATTACTTTTCGTTTCATTTCTTCAACTTTTCGTAGTATACTCGCCGTCTGAAAATATTAAGAATTAATTTTCCCAATAATACTACACTCAATAGTCACATAATTATGATGGGACTGTAGGTTAACCTTATCGTGGGTATCAAGTACTATAAGGGACTTACGCTACCATAACACGCTGACCCGAAACAAATATTAGTACAGACACACTTTTACAAACAATAGACGTATCACCTAATATAATATAATACTAGCTCTGTCCCACGGGCCTCCTTTACTGAATGAGGAGGGCCTTAGTCCTACACGCTGACCTAATGCGAGTTGGCAGAATTCACATACCTTCGAAAAATCTTATCGAGTTCTGGTTTCCGCATGATGTTTCCTTTACCGTTAAAGAAACCGACAATTAATATACAAGTAATTAGAAAAGTTAAGAGCTGTATGCTCTTGGGTTTCGCACTGGTTTCGTACCTGCGACATTCGTCACGATAATCCGTACCACCCCCCGCTGAGCTATCGCTGCTTCCTACGTATCACCTACTGATAAATATCCAAGCTACTCTAGTATCTTGTAGGCCCATCCCAAAATCCTGCTAATCACCTCCCAGATGTCTTCATCTACCTCCATTATTGGTAACTGTGAGCAGTAGGGCAAAGAGGCCCAAAATCCTTTGCTAACTAATCCATTAATTACCCCTTCCTTTTAATGTTGGCAATGAGTCCATGATTCTTCTAGTATTGTAGGTGTTCTTCATCAGTGGAGATCATTTACAATTTACTTTTGCCAGTCTATACTATAAAAAGGTAATTTGAAATTTTGTTCACCCCATGACCGATGATTCGTAATACCGTGCATTACTTACCTGGTTGGCAGTTTTGGCGACAACTGCCCTATGTGACTCGCTCGCGGTTTTGGCGAAGTGTTTATCTTCTTGTAGTTTGGTTTCTTTCTTTATCATCGCCAGCGGGTCCACAGTCGACAGTTCTGTGTATGTCGTTTCGACTTCACTGTCTGCGATTGAAATAAACAAAATAGTGATTTCTTATGTTTACGCGAATATTACACATTGAAATAAAGTGATTTAAACGGATTTTATCGCGGTTTTTTTATTAATTTTTGATCCCGACGTTGCGAACCACGCATGCTGAAAAGCTTTTAGAATTAATCAAGTAGTCTAGTAGCCGGAATACGGTGGTGCAACACATTCCACAGTCAATGTTGAAGTCAGCGTTACTTTTATCGTCAAATTTGAAATAAACCTTAACTATAACTGCTATTATGGTGCAATCCGGCCTTAAAGGATTGTTGTTGAAGTTAGAATTGTTCAGTATGCAATAATATAAATGGATTTCACTTACCTTCTGACATGGTGTTGTCCATTTTTTCTTCCAAATCTCCTTGGTAATTTGACAGCTGTAAATAACAAGACCATAAATATTAGTACGGTAGATGACAATGTTGAAAATATTGAAGCAACAATAAATATTACCATAAATTCATCGGCTTTCTTAATTTCCACCACCATCTCCCCATCCTCCTCTTTGACTGAAAACACAAAAATGTATATTCGCATTTTTATAGCAGTAGGCGGTTAAATGAGCGACAAAATTGTATACAATGTGGCTCTTCCACTTGCAGATTCACTTGTTATTCATTAACATTACATATTAAATTGAATACTTTACGAGTGACATAGACAACTTATTTTTTTTTTATCCCGTCTCGGCAAAGTGACTACGTCACACGTGATGGTAAGTGTAACGCAATACAGAAATGGTGTCGACCAACGAAAAACATTGCGTCTATTGTAGGTCGGCAAGATTATGCCGGCCTGCCTAACTGCTTCTTCACACTCCGTTTAAAGGACCCCATATTATAGGAAGGAGGGAACACGTGTGCCGGCAACCTATTCCACAGCTTAATGGTCCGGCAGAAGTACGATTACGCGAACTTTTTAGTTCGTGTCGAGATGGAGGAGACCACGAAGCTGTGGTAACGCAAGCCAGCACGCGTGGTTCTGTTAATTTTAGAGAAATGCTATAAATATTATTAAAATTTTGTTTACTGTTAATGGCATTGTCGTCGTCATCATCTTCGGCCTCCATTTCCACTGAAGACTCGTCTTGGTTTGCCTGTTATACGAAAATAATTTACTCAAACATTGCACACATTACTGTGTGTATAAAACCCCAGACATCTACTGGAAAACATCTATGAACAATGAACATTGAACAACAATTTCAACAAATGAACAAATTTTCTCCAAATATAGTTAAGAGCCATGTATATGAAATCAGATTTTTAACATAGGCCGCGTTTGGAATTTAACTGTCAGTACAGTGCTGATACGTGATAGCTGTACTCGAAACTGGGTGTCCGGTTCTACTGACAGTTGCTGACAGTATTGCCTCAACATTTAAAAACCGAACGAGAAATAAGGTAGTCTCATATATTAAATTATAAACATAATTTTAAACGTATAAAAAATGACTCAAATGAAACCCGTTAGCTATATAACCACAATCAAAAGTGGTACAAAAATGAGCCCATAATTATATTGGTATGAGCAAATTTAAATCGTCCACAGAGACAGACAAGATACAATTACACAGAGAGCGCGGTCAAACATATAACACTCCTCTTTATCGGTAGGGCTTATAAAATAATTGCATTTATCTACGGTACGTTACCTCACTTCGTACTTCTTCTTCGTGGACGACCGCTATATGATTGTCGAGCTTCTCCTTAGTGGTAAATATCAGCTCGCAGTAGTCACACATGAACTCCGATCCTGTACATACATGTTTTTTTATAAACTTAATATTAGCCATTTATTGAGCATATAGTACTGTGATTCATTTTGTACATTATTGTATATGCAACAAAAATATACAATAAGGAAATCCTTTGCAAAAACAGAATTAAATTTGGTTGAAAAGGCAGTAATTATAATAGCGTTTAGATGATTTGTAATCCATATTTGGTATATTGATTGACGGTAAATTTATGATAATTATAAATTGTAATATTAATCAAACACATCGTATAACGCATAACACAAGGAAACACCACTATAGTAATAAATTATTAATCGGAATTATATAGGTGGTTATGTAATCCGGAAGTCGACATCCGCTGGCATTTCCCAACGCCGAAAGGGTTCTTATCAATGGTAAATGTTGAGGTCAAAATATACCGGCTATACCTACAATTTAGTGTACGTTGTACCTAAATATAGAGTATACATTATAATGTAACGCCTTGACGCTAGGTATCGATGTTTTGGCCGTCGATACTCCATATGAAAATATCAAGTATGTATCGGTACTTTTAGTCATATATCCGATTTTTTATATCACAACCTATATCAAGTAGGCAGCTGTTGCCGGGAAAAGTAGTTATATTTATCCGGTATTGAAACTATTATAAGTTATCATAGTGGTTCATTCATTGCATGTATCACATACAAAATTGCGCAAATAGTCATTAAATTTACTCCAAAAAGACTTGGGGGCTCAATTTTTCTGGATATCGATACTTGGTGTATATTCGTCGATATCGATACGAATCGATTCGGGTCGAGGGGTTGAGGGTTTGACACTCACCACTGGCATGTGATTTAATATGCATAGTGACACCCTCGACGTCATCGAATTTCTCCTGGCACAGTGGGCAGATGAGATTCTGCGTGGCGTGTATCGCCGAGTGGTATATAAGGTCGTCTTGCGTGCCGAATGTGTCGTCGCATTGATCGCATCGGAATTGTTCCACCTCTCCGAACGGGCCGCGACGGTTGCGCAGCGTCTCGCGGTGTTTCATGCGTAGATGTCTGGAATAAAACAAAACTTACGATACAGGCACTGCCTAATGTAGGGATCAAGAATTTCACCTATGTCATAGACCTATGTTCACATAATCAACATTAGTTTATATCTGAGTAAAATTATATTGTTTGAAATGTAAATAAAGTTATTATTATAAGTAAATTTCAATATAAATGACATGTGTTGCTGTGTGCGTTAACGTGTAAATAATTATGTTTTATTTGTGTGACAGTGACGCTATAGCTGTCCTCCTATAGTCTCTTTGTGTCTACACACATACCACGCACACAGAGCACCGCGCGCCCGAGTTGATTTATCCATACATTCTCTGGATTGAGTGTTTATAAAATTATAGTGCAACAAGGATCTTTTGGTACGTGGCCAAAATCAGAACTAACGCCGGCATTTTAAATTATGTAAACTTTGTTTGTCCGATATCTTTAAACTTAAATTTTGTATACCTTGTCTCTGTGTGGTGTGTTTGTACAAGGACCTATGTTTGCTGTCATTAATAATTTAAATGTGTAGAATCGATAGTTATGCGTCACTGTCACACAAAAATTACATATTCACAAGTTCGCGCACATATCGCAATACGTCCCGAATGAATCGATATATGTATAAATCACTATCCAGTTTAACAAAATCAATAAAGACGTTAATATATTACATAGATAATAATTAGAATCATTTAAGCACAATACGAATGTTAGGATGGTATGCCACATATCAAATGTATGTGCAATATTCATTTGATTTCATTTGATCATTGATTGAATTTTGATGAGTGGCATACCAGTTACCATCCTAATATAACCTGGTATAGTGGTGTGACTTGACAAATGTCTTGGTGCAGTATTTGCACGGGTACGCCCGTCCGGCGGCGTGCGAGCGAACGTGCCGCGCTAGCTTTGGTATCGATGTAAAACCTAAAACACAAAAACACCATTCATCACAATCCGAATAACAATATTGGAATAATTATATTTGACAATCAATGATATTAGAGCACGGACCAAGATCTAAATAGATCCTGTGAATACCAATGAAAACCAAGCGTGCCAATTTCTACTATGTACAATGACATACAATAAGTTGCTTATCATGTCGGTGTACGAAGTAGCAGGGTGGTATACGGTGTCTATATAGATACTTGGCCCCTGTATAAGAGTCTACGATGCGCATGTTCATAGCTTTAGTGTAGGCGATAAAAGGCTAGGTGGTCGTGTCTATCTTACGCTGTGGACAATAGTCGCAACGGTACGCGGGTTTCTGATCGTGTACCAGATCCTTGTGTCTTTGAAGACCCGCCTTCCCAGGGAATCTGAAATATACAATATTTTAGAACATTTTTACAATAACATTTACAATGATGATGAAAAATAATTTATGTAACATTAATAGAAAATCAATGGATGAATTGTTAATACTATTCTAAATAAATTTTCTAAATTATTTTGGAATACATACTCTAGTAAGTGCGATAATTATAATTTGGTGGTGGCAACTTTTGGAACTCATTGAGAACAATCTGTCAAAATAGATAAATAAGCAATGAGCCAGCACATACACAGCGCCACTCATCTCGCTATCTTATAGATAGAACTCCGGCAACTTATGGCCATTCCTAATGTTTACGGACAGATTTGTTTACTACCAATTGTATGAAAGATTTGTCAAAACAAAATTTGTAGTAAGCAAATCTATTTGTAAATAGATTATAGGGAACAGCTATAATAGTTCTCGAATTTAAATTCAAAGAGAGAGAAAGATTGAAGAGAAAATATAAATTGAGAGATGGCAGATACTTAAAGAAAAGTGACATAAACATCAAGAAAATAACCAGACAAAAGATTATTCAATATTATCGAAATGCTTGTTGTTCCGTTTTTCTTTTTATTATGTTCTGAGTAACAACAATATAAAAAACATAATGCCCTTTCTATTAATTTCAGTGACAAATAATGAATTTCACCTTAAATATAATCCTGACCAAAAAAAAAACAGATTGCACAGTTATGATTTTCTGTTCAACGACAAAGTACTTTCTTTCTTTTCTTTCTGCCTTGCGTTATCCCGGCTTAGTGCCAGGGTCCGCCTTCCTACTTAAACGCCTCCACTTCGCCCGATCTTGAGCATCCTCTATAGTGAGACCATTGGCTCTCATGTCTCCCTCTACTACGTCAAGCCAACGCTTTTTGGGCCGTCCACGGGATCAACGACAAAGTACCTTTTTAGTAAATGTACACTTTAATTACACACTTTACGAAATTATCGAAGCGTGCTTGTATTAGAATATCGTTAAACTATTGGCAAACCTCGCGAATTATACTTAAGCTAGGATATGAATAATCTTAATTCCTCCGAGTAAACTGGTGATTGGATCCAACTCCGGGTTTGGAACTCATACATTTTACCACTTTTTGCTTATTCAGTTCCAGGAGCTCTTTGAGAATGAAAGTGTCTTTAAGGTACCGCCAAGTAAACTAGATCCGGGTAGTTTCATTTGGTTTCGTGATCGACTTATACCGGCTATGATATTACGACTATAAAACAATAGTGATGCTCACTTCTTCCCGCAAATGATACACTCGTAAGTCCTGTTGGAGATGCGTATATGTTTCTGTCTGTGCGCGTCTAATTCACTCGATGATAAGAATGAGGCCGGGCAATGTTCGCACCTTTGTTGTGGCATATCCGTGTGCATTTGCTAAAAATTACGGGTTCTGAAGTTACGTTTCATTTTTAGGACATAATCTATACATATTTAATATAATAATCTCTTCGCGTACACGACAAAATAAAAAAAGAGAAATTAATTCTATTTATCTGTAGCCAACAAATCAAAGATTTACAAAAGTTAGATGTACTATAATAATAATATCAGCTCTGTATTATATTGCTCTACTGCTGGACACGGACGCCCTCTACCTATGAGGGGAGTTAAAACCTGTAGATACTATTTGGCAACCATTTAAAAGGTACTGAATATAGGTATAACTTCTTCAATTATCACACGCGAGAAACCGCACAGAAATTTCAAAATAAGTTACAATACATTAATTATTTATTTATATCGAGAATAAAATATTTATTGGAAAGTAATGCAATGTTTATTTACCTTTTCGTGCCTTTTTAGTAGTACGAGGCGCTTGAATTTTTTCCCACACGCAGCGCATTGGAATATCAAATCGTTTGAGTGACGTAATTTATGTACATTCATGTCGTATTTATTAAAGAATTTACTGCGAAAATATTTTTAAAACGTTAATGAATAGTCTTCTCATTAATTGATATAATTACTATATAATCATAGTCGCCGTAAAGATTGATTGTTCTTTATTTAACTTTACGATTCTATCCATCAAATTTAAAAGTTAAAATTGCGAGTATTATTACATAAGCCGAGCGAGCGTGCCGAAGCCGGCACATATTTAGGCAGGTTGATATTAGTTTAATATTTTTAAACTTTGTGGAAAATTATAAAAGTTGTGTAAACCTTTCACTGACCCGAATTTACTACCACACATTGCCTAAAATGATTGATAATTGCCTGTCAAATCATTGATAAAATAACATTATCTTGAGAGTATTATATTATTAATATATGTTTTCAATTAAACAGTGTAATAAACTTACGCGCCACACTGGTCGCACTCCTCGGTCCTCTCCCTGTGTTTCCGCAACTTGTGCAACTCTAACAATTGTTCGAGCGGGTAAGTGCAGTCGCACTCAGTGCATGGCCAATATTCGTCTCGTTCGATTCCGGGTTGAGGCTTCATCATTTCGTTTTCCGTTCGGCTGACAACTGCATATTACTTGGGTTGTTGAGATAATTGTATATTTTTTGTATTGGTACATTAATGAAACACTATAAGTAGGTATGTAGCGGTAAGCGGAGTTGCTTTTTTTATTAGACTGAATGACAACACGACCAAGTTAGACAAATTGACAGCTTCCGCGGCGAAGTGGGTAAGTAGCTGGATGTGAAGCGAGATGTGGCCGTGTGATCGATTCTCATACTGAGACAAATGTTTGTGTGTATTGGTTCGGATCTGGGTGTTGTCGGACCGCAAATCCCTCGCAGTTCCTGATACCCATGATACAGGTTTAGCCTAGTGTGGGGTCAGGACAATGTGTGTGACTACTGGGTGTAAAAAAAGATGCACACCCACCTTCACTACTCAGAATTTTGACTTACAAAGTACTGCATGACACTGCACTGCGCTTAGACACGCATCTACGTTGCCATACGTTGCGTACACAACGGTCAATGCACAACACTAATATCTCGCATAAGTTTTCCGAATCAAGGATATAAATTGAGACTTACCTTACTGTGAAGTACTGAGTGATGCAGTTTGCAAACTACACATTTTTTTCACTTAAGGTAAACGCAGACGGACGGAGTGGCAGCGAAGATACTATACTCAATGACAATTTAAACTCATCTGTATTCTCTTCGGGATACGGTTTATACTGGTAAAATTAAACGAAACATCGCGGCTTGAATCGGCGCGCAGGCTTCGTTATACGGTATACTTTATGTGAAATACATAAGGTTGAATTTTTAATTATAGAATTTAGTCTCTTCGACGCCACTCCGCCCGTACGCTGACACATAAGATAAATTTTATGGTGTGCGACAAAGATAGGCAACAAGCAATACGCACAGGAAATCAAGTCCTGAGATACGGATATTTCGTACGTCGGTGTCTTAGGATTGGAGACTAGGGCTTAGGCAGTTTTGTCAATCAGCATGAATGAGGTGGCTTGCTTTCTTCATACAAATTTTAGATCGTATATAAAGGGGGCGTCTCTCGGCTGGGGTACCAATCTTGATCGCACACCAGATAGTTTACTTTTATAAAAAACAATAATAAAATTATAATCCAAATGCACTGAAAAAAAAACACAAACATGCTGCACAATAAAAGTAATTATTATAAAAGAAAGCTATGAACACACGCAAATGAAGGATAACAAAATATATAATTCGCAATTTTAATTCTAATTAAGATTAAATTATATGACCAGGATAGAACATCACAAAGGTATACAAACAAAATAAAATATGATGACTATAATTATTATTTGTGATTAAAAATATTTTGCCACATAAATCATATCACAGAACCATACAATTTAATACCTATTGATTTCACTCCTGATCAATCAATTTAATTATGATGATCATAAAGTCAGCTACAATATAAGTATGTCAAGAGCAAATAAAACATCATAACCCTGTATTTCTTAGTTTTAAATTAATTATTGCTTGGTCACTATATCCCAGAATGTAATCAACATACCTCTAACAGAAATGTAAAAATATATCTACCCACTTATCAAATAACTCCTGGACTTGGCAATTATAAAGCTACCTGCAATACATCTAATTGATAAGTGACAATTTATTCACCATCTGGTCCAGTCACTTGACTTTGCCCGGTTAAAAAATGTAAGAGGATATAAGTTCATTCAGTAGCCAATTTTAAAATCTACATATAACAGATAGTATGTAAAACTGTAGCTATCTACTACAACTCCACATCAGCAGTCCGTTCTACATAACAAAAAAAAAGACGAACTATCACCTTTCGGGGTCCTCTTCGGCTTTGCCTTTGGTTGTTCTTTGTCAGCGCTAGCAATGACCTTAATGCATGCATTCTTCGATCCTTCATCAGATCCATCTCCGATCTGCAAGTAATATTTAATTATTGAAATGGAACTTGTTGCTAATGGGAGGTTATTGTTACGTACTCGGTACGTATTTATAAATGATTGGATAGCGACGTATAATTCCCCATATTGGTCCGTATCTAGCGAGTCGTGTGTCTAGGGTTTTTTTTCTATTCTATTTTTAGATTATGGCCCCATAGATTTTTTGATGATTTCGCCAATGTCAAGTATTAAAGATCCAAACGCAGACGTGTCACCGCCCTGACGTCAAGCAACCGTACCGTTATGTCGAGGGCCACCATATTTCTTGATTGCCACACACCAAACAACTGTCAAACTACACATTCATCTACATTTCTCTTTTGATTTAACACACACTTCTTCATTCACACGACTTCAAAGAAGGAGGAGGTTCTCAATTCGGCGAGTTTTCTTGGAGTTGTAGGACTGTGGTCTTCATGAGTGGAGTCAATAACTTATTAGATTTAAATCACCATAGGTCTTACTTATAAATGTTACTTTAATAATATTGTTAAGTCAGACCCCATGTTTATTCGACACCAACAGTTTAGGCTTAAGAGTAAGCTAAGTCGAACATAATATAAATTCACGCCTTTATCCCCGAAGTAGTAGGTAGAGGTGCAACTAGTGCTGCATAGGTGCAGAGCTTATTTTCGTCTCATGTGATAAGGAGCAAGCTTATCATCATACTCGGTATAAATTCCAATCCCGGGCAATTAATGTGTGATTTTCTAAACGAAAACTCCAACATATTGTGATCACCCGACCTGGGAGTTGAATCCAGAGCCTCACAGGTCTCAAACTTAGTATGCTGCCACTAGTCTAATTAGGCGACCTTTTTATTTTAATCGATAATAAAATTGTCTATGATAAAAAAATATTACAGTATTTTCTCATTCAAATGCATGTAAAGTATAACTTTGAGTTAGCACAGTATAAGTATCTGAATTCATCTGTATGAGTGTAGGTATGTTATAAATTTACTCCCTTTGTCCCTCTGTGTGTGTATTCTATCATAGATTCCTTTTTCCTTCAGATTAACCAATATGATTTTAAGCTATATTTAATATGTTTAGCCATTTAAAAATTATAAACCCTTGACAGCCTCCGTGGTGCAGCGGGCGAGCAGCAGCCTGTGAAGCGAGAGGCCGTGGGTTCGATCCCCACACAGAGACAAATGTTTGTGTGATCCATAAATATTTGTTACGGGGTCTGGGTGTTGTGGGACCGAAAGTCTCTCGTAGTTCCTGATACCCACGACACAAGACTCTTATCTTACCGTGGGTTCAGAACTATGTATGTGACTGTTGGGTGTATTTATTTGTTTATTAATATGAAGAGATTTTAACGGTTAAGTTAGAATTAATTTATAAAAAAATAACCTACTTTTATATTGTAGACATTCTCATCATCTTCTGCATCAGTATCTGACACTTGCTGTGTGGTCAACTGAACTGTGGCACCACTCTCCATAACAGTTTTCATCACTGATACCTCGTTTGAAGGCTTTATTTCATTAAACTCTCGATAAATCTGAAAATATACAATTGCTTAAAACACCTTCTGAAATTATTATACCCATTTTCACCAACAATCAAATACAGCAGTAACCATTACAGTGATATTACGTTACATAACAGTGTTGTGTTTCTTTTTCACAATAACTATCTTTTTACATGTAGTTTTCACATGTCCGTAAGTATAGTTAAAATCAAACATGTCAAAGATGTCTTAATACTACACAATCAGGGTTATGAATTTATTTATTATCATACAATATGCGTAATATGATTTGGTTAGGCTAAAGTAAGCCATCCTCTATACCTCCCCACACCCAATAGGCTCAGAGATGGCCATGATACCTCTCATCACTATCCAAGATTATTTTGTGTGAATGGCAGCTGTTGATCGCAGCAAATATTTTATTTTGATATTTCTTGAGATTGGTGAAAACAAACTCTTTGTCTTAATTTAAAGTGTGTAAGCATTTTTTGAAACATCAACATTTAATGTAAACACAGGCTTATTGGAGAATTTTTTTATTCCTACTATACTCATAATATGATACAAGAAACACTAAATCATATATCATAGATACAATTATCTATTTACAATTAGTATTGTATTTTCTTGGTATAACAATAGCTTGTTATACCAATGACTAGTCAGTCACTGCTGTGTTACAAATATGTCTTTGCTACAAAAATGATGTTTTGTTTATTTTATGTCATGAAGTAGGTACCTTTGTTAGTGCACTAGGCCAAGAGATACAATCTAATGGTGTTCCAGTCTGAACATATTGTAAGATGTTCTCATCAGCTTGTCGACATATTCTCTTGAAGTCATAGCTGAGATCCATAAAAAACTTGCACCGTCCACAGATGTATGAGGGCATCTTGTCTGATGGATATACCTGGATCAAATGTAAGAAGTAATTTTATTAGGGAGTGGTCTTTAATACTATATACACTCAACAGTTCATACTGTCAAGAAAAATGTTGCAGGTTGTTTTGAAACAAGGCCCAAGAGCATTTACCTATGACTGCAAGTTATGTATGTATTCATAGTCAATTATTGCTTATTTTAACAGTAAACCAAACATTGTGAGGAAGCTTACATACTTGAGAATTCTCTATAAGAATTTCAAAGGCGTGTGATGTCTACCAACCCACATTGGGCCAGTGTTGGTGGACTAAGACCTAACTATTCTTAATCATAGCTAAGGCATATGCCCAACAGGGCCCTATAAGGGCTGATTTATAATTATTTAATATGTAAGATACAGTGGCATTATGCAGATATAAGGTTACATTATTATTTTTTCACAATTATTATTGTACATTTTTTTAAATCAAACATACATCTGTCTAATATACCCAGAAGATGGCGCTTCTCGGGCAGTTTTATCAAATTCGATTTTTATTACATTTTTATACTTTGGGAGTAATGTTTATATTGAGATGTAGCGTGTTTTGGTTAAATTAAAGTATACGTAACAAACAAAATGATTTCTCTTTTTACTCAGCGTATTAAATTGTTGCGTTTAACGCTTCATTTTCTACATTTTACGTAGACAAAAAATAATTCGCTATAGATGGCGTCTACCAAATATCATTTAGATGGCTAAGTATTGATCAAAGTTATATGAACTTTCACTTACCTCAACAGAAACACAAGACAAGATTTTTAGCGGGAGGGAAATAGCATTTTTTGGTATTCGACCCTTCTTGTATAAACTTGATAACGTAGCGTCTTGAGATAAACAAAAACGACAAATTTTTAAAGCACTTAAAGATTCTTTTCTTGACTCCATTTTAAATTGTTTTACTTAGACACTAAAAAACTAATCACAAAGAGAGTTTATAGATATTTTATTTACTATAACCTCTACATTACATTGATTACACTACACTAGCAACTAAAATGAATACGACACTAGCGCCGCAAACAGAAATGACGCGGTGGGAGACGCCAACATTCAGTATTCCAAGCGGACAGAGGAGAAAACAAACGATAATGCATAGCGCTAACAATAAATATTAGCCACTTGTATCTACTCGTTAATAGATGGTAGTACTAAGTATTAAAATCGCTACATATTATGCACTTTAGTTTTTTTTAATAATAAAGCAATAATAGTTCAAAATAAAATCAAACTGTATAATGAGTATTTACTGTAATAAACATAGTATAGGTATAACATACTACACAGATTATTTATTACTTAGCTATTTAAGAATATGATGGTACCACCGCTTTGTCTATTTCTGCCGCCAAGCAACTATGTGTAAGCACTGTTGTGTTTCGTTTTTTTTTCCTGCGTTTAATTTTGATATGACGTGTGAAACGAGTCACTGTATGGTGTAATGCGTGTTTGTGGGGGGTGAGCTAACCGGTGGAGGGTGGGGCCTCGCTATTTGATACGATGGCCGTCTCCTCTACGGGTTAAGTGTAGGTATAGGGGGATCTT
Source organism: Amorpha juglandis (assembly GCA_949126905.1). Lineage (NCBI taxonomy): Eukaryota > Metazoa > Arthropoda > Insecta > Lepidoptera > Sphingidae > Amorpha > Amorpha juglandis. The sequence goes on from OX421368.1 coordinate 8,993,113, forward strand.
CCAGAAAGGCAGAGCAACGGCATAGCCATACTTTCACTCGCCCTCTGTCGCCCCCCCCCCCCCCGGGGAGTTTATGTTTTTAGTTGTGTTTTGATTTGAAGGACATTGAAACCAGTGAAATTACTGGGCATTATGAGACTTAACATCTGATTTCTCGGGGTGACGAGCGTAGTTCAGGGCCATGCAATGCTTTGTAATTCAAAGTTCTGTGTGGTGTTGCTTCTGTTTATAGGCAGGCGTGTAGCTTGCCATCAGACGAGCGCCTTACTCGTCTCGTAATTCAATCAAATAAAAAAAATGGCATTAGATGGTATAGATATAGATAAGGATGTAGGATAGGAATAAAATTAAATCTGGAGTGGGCCACGATATTAAATTATCTACATATTGCTCGACTTTATTTCAAAATTTCTAGTCAATAAAGAATTATCAAAATCTAGTCTTTTATTCCCAATATAGCAAACCCCGAATTGTTTATGTAAAAGGCGAGTGCGGTCCTGCTACAATATCAAAGTGTGAAGCTATGCGCTATAGTAAGATGATTATCATATACCTACCTATATCTATTTACTTTTAGACATTGATCTTTCCCATCATGCTCTGAGCTCAATCTTCAGCTAACCTCATCCAAGTGCCGCTTGATACATTATATACAGATACATAGATAGACCCACAATTAGTAACCATTTTCTCCACCTTGCTTCACCTATTAATATAAAAATAATATCCTTGACCTTAATTTTCTAGTTATGTCGCATTTCACCATAGCAGATAAAGTTGTTATTTTTTAATAGATAAATCACATGATAATATAATGTTTGGTTTTCAATATCAAGTAGTCGTAATTAGGATGATTAGTATTTAAATTATCGCTTTATCGTAGCTGATTATTAAAGTTGATAATGTCAAATAAAATAAGCAGTAAGACTACAAAAAATCTTCGACACACGTTGATATTGTGTAGGGAATATGTTCTTAAGTTTGAGTTTAAGTTGAATAGGTATTATGGTTAAAGACCGTAGAAGTCGTCACTCGTTCCACTGTGATAATGAACGAGACGTCCATTTTCGAAGCAGATTCTCACAGTTGTAAGTACGCATTGAATACTTATAAAATAACACATATGTAATGTTAACATTGAATTATGAAGTGCTTACAATTTGGTAAGTAAGCGTTTACAAACTTACGTTTATAAACAACTAGAATTTGCTCGCGACTCCAACGGCGTGAAATTTTGCACCATCATATTTCCGACATACTTCCATACAGCCGTTCATCCCATATTTGACCTCCTTAGGGGAGAAATTTCCAAATATCCTCCCATAATGGATGCTTACAACATAAAAGGCATCAACTGCTAACATTTCACGTGCGTTGCCCCACCGGTTTAGGCTCTGCGTTGTTGAATCAGCCAGTCAGTCGGTCAGGACAAGTAATTTTAATATATGTGTAGATCATTTAATGTTGGTTATTGTAATAAAATTATTGATTCATAACTATTGAATGCAGTAATAGCCAAGGGCATAGGAGTACGTTACTTACTGCTGATGGTTATTAAATATAAAAATGGAACTCACAGGGATTCTAACATGAGCCAACAGGATACTAGGGTGGACTAGGCCCACCGGGCCACCCTCTTGCTGCGCTCATGTGAAGTACACATAATAATTAGATGGTACTTTGATTTTTATATGTATTTATATTTTGATTTAATTTATATCTTTTACATTGATTCCAAATTGTTATTTATTTCCATAAACTGTAATTTTACATTAATATTATCTTTGTTCTAAATCTATTTAATTACCACCCACTCACTCTGATTAATTACGATATTTATTAAATTTGGTCAGATGTTAGTTTGTGTAATGTAGTACCGGCTAAGAAAGGATATTTGGAAATTTACATTTTGATGGAGGTAAAGGGGTTTTGAATGTTGTAAGTGATTATGGAACGGAATAGGACTGTGAAATTTGACACAAAGATTTATGGTATTTGAAAACATTTTTAGGGGTAAAAATTTGAATAAAACTTTGATATTATAAAATGATGAGCCATAAAATATGCAGAATATTTCAGTTATATGAAAATTAGAGAAGAAATGGATAAATAAATAGTGTGCAATTTGTATAATATTAATAATGTTTTTAGGCGACGTCCTTATTCCCTGGTAAACCTTGTAAGCAAAAACAAAAGGGTGAGCAGCGAAATTTACGAGTCCACGTTCATTGACGACGAACCAGCCACTTCAGCGGATAACTCTCTATCTTTAGTGGCTGTGGTAAGTTTAAAAAAAAAGAGTAATAAATGTTTGACCCCTTTATCTAGCGGTCTATTTATCTACCTGTCTGTCTATCTATATATCTATGTAGCTATAATAACTTGTCTGTGTAATATTACGTAAGTAATATTATGAAAAGAAAAACTGGAAGCAAACTTTTTTTTTTAATTCATAATAGGTTGCGTTTGGCCACTATGTCGCCTGATGGTGAGCGACGATGTGGCCTAAGATGAAGCAGGCTTGATAAAAATCTGCTAAACAGGCAACCTTACGCTGATTTTCAAGGCTCGGACTCGAGAATAGTGTAGCTGCCAATCAGCCTTTTGGCATATCGCTCAATCGACTCCAACACTTCCAGCTGGTTTATGGCATTTTAATTATGTATATGTCAAGCAATTTGATATAATACGACTACTATAATACTACATACTAAAAAAGGAAAGTCTTCGTAGTGGTATCATCATCATCAGCCACAGGACGTCCACTGCTAAACATAGGTCTCCCCCAAAGATTTCCAGACCGACCTGTTGAAAGTGGCCTGCATCCAGCGACTTTTTGCGACCTTTATCAGGTCGTCTGTCCATTTTGTAGTGGTATGCCGCCCCAAAATAAGCCAAAAATGATTATCTGTTTTTTAATACATATATAAGTAAGGTTATTACAAAATAGCGCGGGCTATAGTCATTTTAGCATAATAATGTTATTGATGATGGAGGATTTGCAGTCTGCGAAAAATATGATTTATAGAAAAAAACTTGCAAATAAACAAATACAAAGATAAACTTGTAAATTGTTCACTTGGTGGTAAATCTACGACTATTTTCTGTGAGATGGCGCTACCACCCATCTCGCAAAAAACGTTCCTGTAAGTTTGATTGTATTTAGAATAAGTTAGTGAAAAAACCATAAAAAAAAAATATTCTTGCGTTAGAAAAAACTGCGAACAAATTTTTATACATACATATACGCGTCGAATACAAAACTTTTTTAAGAGCAAGTCGCTCGCCTAATAATAAGCCCATAAACAGAATCAACACCACACAGAACTTTGAGTTATAAAACACTGCTTGGCACTGAGCTCGTCACCCAGAGACATAATATGTTAACTCTCATAATGCCCAGTAATTTCACTGGCAATTTCAATGTCCTTCAAATCGAAACAACATTGCTCACACACTGTTGCTTGGTGGCAGAAATAGACAAAGCGGTGGTACCGACCCAGACTGCCTGTTGCATACGAGGAACCTACCAACCTGTTCGTGAGAAAAGTGATGTGTTGTCGTTAAATAGTTATTATTATTTTGTCTCAATAATAATACTTTATGTTGAAGGTTCCCAGAGTGGAAGAAAATGCGAAAAAGGACAAAGAATGTAAGACAATTGTTTCGATAATGCTTGTCGAGGCACGAGGACTGCCACAGCCTCCGGAGGATGGATCTAATCACACACTTTACAGTAAGATTCGGTATGTAAATGTATATTTCGTTTTTTTATTAAAGAAGTCAAAGTGATGTTCCGCGCGTGAAGTTAATTACATAACATAGTGGTAGGTCTCTAACGCGAGAATCCGTCTGTGAAGGTACTAATGCATTGTCTTTATCTGCCACCAAGCAGCAGTGTATAAGCACTAATGTATTTTAGTGTGAAGGACATTGAAGCCTAACTAGAGTAGCAATGAGAACATTGCGCTGACGTTGCTGGTGGGATATTATAGAGTACTCTGTGGGTGGAATCAACTCAACTACAGATTGCAGCAGTAGGTACTGTCACCTGCAGGTTACGTCTTGTCCACGGCAGTGCTGCGGCAGTATGCCGCCGACTGTTGCCACTATACGTTTATACCAGCAGATCCCAATTTTTTAAAGCTGATCACTAAAATAATCTTTTTATTTCATGAAACACATTCTCCAAATGTCACGACAGTCCATCCCACTCGCCACTGAGTTATTGATATTGATATTGCTGATTATTATTTATTTGTTGTTGGTAATTTTTCAATAAGTTATATTTATTCACTTTTATAGATTAGGCGACGAAACGATAAAATCAAAAGCTGTTCAAACCAATCGTCATGTAGAATGGAGGGAACGTATGAAGCTTCAGTTACATAAAGATCATTTACTAAGAATTTCTCTGTGGGATAAAGGAAAGCAAAAAAATTTTATGGGCAGGTAGGTGTTTATTATTTTTTTTAAATAAAATCTTCTACACACCGTAAAGTAGCAGCTTGCAGCTGCGTTTCATATGGTGAGTGAGACATCCAGAGGCCCAGATCCCCTTCCCTTCCAAATCCCTTAATTGTGCCTTTCCTTTAAGGTTGGCAACTCTTTCCTGATTCTTCGGGTATTGTGGGCGTTCATGGGCGACTTAGTGTAGTTATATACTTAGTAAGTACTTAAGTGTCGGTAGTAGATATTATCTAAACCCATCAATCTTCACATGACATGCACATATCTTAATTATTCACCTAGTTAACAATTACAAGAAACAATTAATTGATTGAAAATTACTTAATACCAACATATCTAGTTTATTTAATACATACGGAACGAGCACAAAACCTCATTTTTGTAGTTAGTTATAAAGTAGACGTTTTTCATTTATCTGGCATTTCAACTTTCGCACACTTACATATAAAACCTGCTTCACTTTCGATGTTAATAGCGCGGAGTCCTTCTTTTGTTCTAAGTCTATGCATGCACCTTTGACTTCTTAAGTTTAACGGCGAAGGAATTACATGTTTTTGTCGAATACTTACATGCGTACATACTTACTCTATTATTTTGTAAGTTGTGTTCTAGATCTGTCGCGTTTGGAACGGGAGCGCACTCATGAGATTTGGCAGCAGCTAGACGACGGTTATGGCTCCATACATTTATTTGTGACAATGTGTTCTATTACCAACGGCGATGAGACAACCACCATTCAACAGGAAATACATTTTAACGAAAACCATGTACGTCATCAATTGTCCATTTAATTATATACTAGCAGACCCGGCCACGCGTTGCTGTGGCTAAGGTTTATGTTAAATTATATTGTAGTAGAATCTTATGGAATTCACAGATAATTAAACTCTTTGGCATATAATAAACAAATAGTTTGCAATAAAAACATATTGCGAACTTACTCAATCCAGCCGATAAATTACATTACACCGACATCTGTTAGAATCTTATTGAACTCACAGATAATTACAACTAATAATTTGCAATAAAAAATATTGCTACTATAAATTGAGATGTAGACTATCCTAGGACTCAAGTTGGATCAAATTGTATGTTTGCAAACACACAGTTTGCAAAATTTGATTAAAATCGGTTCAGTAGTTTAGGAGTTCATCGCGGACAAACAACGTGACACAATTTTTTTATTTTTGCCTCCAATCTACCAACTAGTTCTTATTGCTACCTATAACTATAGTATTCGGTTGTTGCCATGTCATTTATAAATACTAACTTATTTATACATAGTAGGTATGTAGCTTTGATTATGCCAGAATGACAGGATAAGCTGAGGAGGAAAAATCATTTTTAGTTGTACCGTCATGAACAATGGCTGCCAATTTGTTCCAGACTTTTCATAAATTAAATACTAATTGGAAGGTGGTGGGTGAGTTGCATGTAAAAGTGATCGCTGCTAGAGGACTGAGTGGCAAACCGAACGCATACTGTATATTGGAGTTAGACAATGAAAGAATTCAAACGCCTAACGCTCGCGGACTCGAACTGACGTGGAATAAAAGCTATGTTTTGTAAGTAATTCAGTTCTGATAAGAGAAAAACACCCTTTACCGTAAAATATTGTTCAGACCACTCTAAACTGTTTTCGCGCTTGTTTGATGTTTTTGCTGTTTTTTATCATTAAACTGCTTTTGTGACGTGAAAGATGTTACTATAACTGGCACACTTGCCTTCCTTCAAGTTAGAGTGTGATGTCTATCACAGAGTACATTATTATATAAATGTCTATATATCTTTGATCTGTGACTAATATATTTTGAGAACTCATAGACAATTTTTTTTGTAGCAATGTTTACGACATCTCATCCATTTTAAATATTAAGATATGTAATGAAGAGTCTTTAGTAAATTTGGTATTTAGTGATACATTGGGTAACATCTCAATACCACTGTTGAGGATCTGCAATGGTGAAGAGAGGTGGTATGCACTGAAGAATAAATCAAAAAAGAACATTGCGAAGGGAAATTGTCCTAGAGTGTTGTTAAAGCTCTCTGTGTTTTGGAATCCCGTAAGTTTATACTTTGTATCTTAAATATTTTAACTTTGGGATGGGGTTTTTATTGTATCTTTATATAGTGGAGGGATGAAAGATTATTTTTTATTTGTATACAAAATCTTTAATTAGGTGGCTGATTTTAAATAAAATCATTTTTTTTGGACATGGTTGAATACTGAATGGACTGTGTGTTATATGGATTAATCTCCATGAACTTTTTTTTCGATAGGTAAAAGCGTCGGTAAGGTTATTCCAACCGAAGGAAGTGAAGCATACAAAAAAAGCGCCAATATATGATATTTCTTTGGTGTATAAAAATTTGGAATTCGTCAGGGATACATTCCTTTTCCTAGTGAAAATTAACGACGCATATAAGTAAGATTTTAGAGATATTTTTTTAATTACGATAATTATATGTTTTATTATACTGAACAGGGATCATTTAAGAGCATCAACATTTCTGATAATAAGACGCACCGAAAGTCCTTGTACTTGCTACGCCTTATGTGGACTAGACTTGTGAATTGTGACATGTCAAAATGTTCATTAAATTCACCGAGATGTTTGAACGGATTGTTTTGTGACACACGACGATATAATCATAACATTTGACTATATGTGACACAGTTAGAATCACGCATATCTAGACCGGTGCCAATGCCGTTGAAAATGGTAAAAATAGAAACAAAATTATAGTAGAATGAAACCCATTGTAAAAGGAAGAGAATACAACAAAATTGATAGGAAAAATAAATTACGGGCGATCTGAGGTCGGGAAGTGGGAAGGGGGGGGCTTTTAAGGGTAAAAAACGGTTTATCTCGATTTCCGGAAAAACTACAAGTCCTATGGAAAAAAGTTAAATCGCAAAGTTGTAGGTAATAAAAAGATCTACAACTTTTGTATACACACTTTTTTCACATAAATCTTGAGGTTATACATATTATATATAATAGTACAGTACTCTTTATTCTAAAAGGTTATTTTTACATTTTTAAATATAGGATTTTTATAAAATAAAACTTTTAAAATAATTATTATTTCATTTATTTTATATATAATTATTATTATTATATATAATTATTATAGATAAACCGTTTTTTACCCTTAAAAGCCCCCGCTTCCCACTTCCCGACCTCAGATCGCCCGTAATTTATTTTTCCTATCAATTTTGTCGTATTCTCTTCCTTTTACAATGGGTTTCATTCTACTATAATTTATTTTTGTTTCAAAATGGATCGGCACCGGTCTAATCTGACACAGTTAGAATCTCGTTCCGAAATGTTACAAGTGTAGATACGCACTATTGATTCACGGCCGTATTAGTAAAGTCAAAATATGCTGCCGCACGCGTCTCACCTCTCTTATTTATCTATCTTACTAGATTGACTGTAACACTTTTGAAGACGCGCCGGCCGCGGCCGCTCGTTAATAGATATCTTATGATAAGAATTTTCTCAATTGAGATATTTTCTTACGTTAATAAATGGATTCTGATAACGCATATTAAATTAATAACGAGTATAAAGTTCTTGAGACATATTGTATACGACATGGAAAGAGACGCAAAGCCTGTTCGCAATGTCAGCGAGGCGCACAGAAGGTATAATTTCTTCCTTTCATGACTCATTAAATAGTATTTTTTAAAACAGACGCACGTTTGAATGGGATAACCAGGAACTGTCCGCGATGGCCTTGCTGGCCTGGTTACTATTTTGGTGCTATTTCAAATTATGGACGATACCGTTGGTACTTCTCATACCTTTTATGTTCTATTGGGTATCAAATAGGAAATATCGTAAGTACTCAACATTATTTTATATCGTTGTACAGATGGGTTTATACAGGTTGTTACGCCAAGATTGTATATTGCAAAATTACCAGTCACTCACTGACTGATTTACTGGAAATCTGAAAAATTGCTAGTCAGGATCATGAAAAGACCATGGGTCTTTACAATATTATCGCAGTGGTGTCGACGCATCATGATATTTAACACACGTTATAGTATTATGCCCGACTGCCTGCATGACATCAACCCATCTAGGGGAAAACCACACTCAGAACCGAAACAAATATTTATGCATCACACAAATTTTACACACAATTTATAGTTCTAAGTTAAAAAGTGTAACAGACAATTTTAGTTGCAGCCTAGCTAAACACACTTTTGAAACCTGTATGTAATATACCTGTCGATTGTGACATTAGCTAGCGTTTTAACGTTCCAGAAGAAAAGACGTTCATGAGAAATTACAGCAGTACAAGCTTCAATACAAATGGTACAGATCATAATGAAAACGAGAAAGATCAATCTAAGAGTGTTAAGGGCAAGATTAATGATATGGTTGACACCACAATTATTGTAACTACTGGTGTCGACTATTTGGCGTCTGTAGCAGAGAGATTGTATAAGTAAGTAAAAGAAAATTCATTACATAAATTAAAACACATAAGCTCAGTAAAGGTAGTTAGGTAGATATGCAAAAAGTGTACATGTAACTATAGACCGGTGATTATCCGGTTGTAAATGGTAAAAATAGAAACAAATTTATAGTAGAATCAAACCCATTGTAAAAGGAAGAGAATACAACAAAATTGATAGGAAAAATAAATTACCGGCGATCTGAGGTCGGGGAGTGGGAAGGGGGGGGGGGCTTTTAAGGGTAAAAAACGGTTTTCTCGATTTCCGGAAAAACTACAAGTCCTATGGAAAAAAGTTAAATCGCAAAGTTGTAGGTAATAAAAAGATCTACAACTTTTGTATACACCCTTTCTTCACATAACCTCAAAATATATGTGAAAAATTCAAATAACCAAGTTTTTTGTTTTTATTTTTATCTATTATAATAAATCATTTTTTTTCACGAAATTTGGTGAAAACTTACCTTTTTGTATCCCAAATACACTGTAATTTTTTTTATTTAAAATATTTATTTTTGCACCTTATTTTGACTTAAGGGGCACACCTAGTGTGACAGCCAAAAAAAAAGGCGATTTTTGGGAATTAAAAAAAAAAAACTAGTGAATCAATCGTTTTAAAATTTTGAGGGTATATTTATACATGTTTTGAGAATACACAGTAAAATTTTTGGAATAATATATTAAATATTTCTGAAATAACACGCGATCTCCGGCGGCGCAAAAAAAAAAGGTCCTGGAGTGATTGCAGCCTTATCCGTTGATAAAACCTAAAAGAAAAAATTCTCGTTAAACAAAAACATATTGTCTGTACGATGACCCTCGGGCGAACCAAAAAATCAAAAATTGTCAAAATGGCGGCATGTTGAAAAAAAAAGTTAAATTTTACCCAAAATTTTGGTCGTTTTTGGCCTACCAAAATCCGATTTTTGATCAGATCAAAAAACTGGAGGGTCATCGTATGGAGAACTATATAGAGAAGATGTAAAAAAAATTGATAGCGATCGGATCATTTGTCTCCGAGTAATCACTCCAGCAAATTCGAAAAATGCTGTTTCGAGAAAAACGCGTTTAAAGATAAAATGATCGTTTTCACTGTTATAAATGGATTGAAATCATACTTACATGTATATGGCTCTGAAAATACGTGACGGGGTAGTAAACGAAAAATTTCTCGAGATTACTATACTGACATATTTCTGGATACCTGAAAGCCTACAATAGAAACCGGAATCGTATTACAATGGTTGGAAGAGACGGCAGACTCAGGTACAACCTGTAGCTAATGCAACTATCTAACTGCCGAGCGGCTATTCTTTAAATTTTTAGTATGTTATTTTTAAAGGTATAACCTATTGAAATATGGAAAAAACAAAAATTCGTATTTCTTAAAATTTCACACTAGGTGTGCCCCTTAATATCGAAAAAGCAGTCTAATTTTCAAACGAAAATTCAAAATATGAGGTTTTTTTAAAATGTCTGTTGGCTTCTTGTTCATTGAATTCTCTACTTTCTGATGGTGTAAAAAAATGTATACATTACTATGGTATGAGCACATTTACCATAGTAATGTATATATTACCTACAACTTTGCGATTTAACTTTTTTCCATAGGACTTGTAGTTTTTCCGGAAATCGAGATAAACCGTTTTTTACCCTTAAAAGCCCCCCCTTCCCACTTCCCGACCTCAGATCGCCGGTAATTTATTTTTCCTATCAATTTTGTTGTATTCTCTTCCTTTTACAATGAGTTTCATTCTACTATAATTTATTTATGTTTCAAATTGGAAAATCATCGGTCTACTAGTTTAATTTCGATTTTATGATATGATAGGAGACAAGAGTGTCGATGTATATTTCAAAAACACCTTCGTGGAGGCGTCTAGCTACTCTCGTCGGATACCGTAAATCGCATCGCACAAGAGTCCGTGCCGCCCATAGACTTATAAAAAAAATAAGGACGGAGCGCTACTAACATCGACAGTGATGCAGGTTTTTGATATATGTGTGCGAAAGTTGAGGGATACCACATAAATGAAAATTTTCCCTATTTTTAACCGACTCCTAAGGTTTTACTTTTTATATTCGGCCCGTGTGTATTGAATAAAGTATGTAGATAGTAATTAAGTACTTAGTTCAAAAATTAATTTCGTTAATTTCGTGTAATTGTGGGGTAAGTATATGAAAACAAAAAAAAAATTAAAATCCTTTAAAATGATTTTTGTTGGATAAACATGCCTTTTACTTTGCACGGACCGTTCAATACCTTCTAATTTGGAAATATGGTAAAATCGAATGCTCAAATATTTTTCTAAAATGCATTTAATTAGATTAATCTTATTTTCGGCGCCTGCCAGAGTGTGTTTTAATTCCAAATTGAAAAAAAATATTATTATTCGCTATAAAAGAATCCAATATTTTAAATAATATGTACGAATGTAGTTTTTCATTAGATAATATAATTTTTGCTTTTATAAGCCTCCTGACTGCCATTTCGCAAATGTAGGCCCTTTGGATTTCAAGCTTATTAATTTGTGAAAATAAAGCCTCTCATTAGTTAATAAAAAAAGCACAGAAAAATAAAAAAAGTCGTGGCTTGTGCCGCTGCCGCGCAACAAAAATTTTACTGAATCCAAAAATACGTCTATAAATTAATGTTATTATTTACTTATCAATGAATTTCTGAAGACAAATTTTATGTTTTGGTAATCATAATGATATGAAGCCGGATAGACTTCAAAAAGGAGGTTCTCAATTCAGCGAGTTATTTTTTAATTTATTTGTTTGTTTGAGGAGTTTAATATCTTTACTCCATATTCCGTTATCAGATTTTAAAAATATATACAGGGTTATTTTTAAAACACCAGCAACCTCGCAGGGGTAGATTCCTAAGGTTATAAGCTACTACTTTTGTTCTACGACTTTTGATAATTTGTTAGATTTTATTTTCATACAAAAATAAGTATTCATTTAATTTCCGTCTTGAATTTTGTTACAAGGCGCATCGCACATTACGTAAACAAATACGCGAAGCGTGGGGAACCGGGTTAGCGCCTACGACCTTGACCGCTGAGCAGCTGACCGCCCTTTGAAGTCGCGCGCGCACGCCGCGCCGCGCCGCAATCTAGGAAGAAAAATACGACACAACAAAAACTTGTAAAATCATTTTTTTTAAAATATATTGAGTTATATCCAAACTCGTAGAACAAAAGTTGTTCCGTATGGGGTCAGCTATCTGGTCCTGCGAGGTTGCTGGTGTTTTAAAATTAACCCTGTATATGCAGTAGCATAGTTAAGATTGGAGGGGGGCACGTCACCCCGGTTGTCACCGATTTTGTGAAGACACTCGCCCTGGTATAACCCGAAATAATATAAAAAAATTGGGAAATCCTCTTCTCTATCCTCCTTTTTTGAAATCGGTTAAATTACATTAAAAATATCATTTTAAAGTTTTCATTCTTAGGGTGACAGCCAAATCAAATTCGCCTGGGTGCCACCCGTGTTAGCTACGCCACTGTACATAGGAGACCGCATAGTACCCAAACTTTATCGAACATCAACATATTTCAACAAAATCGGTCCATATTTGATGGGGAAATTTATGTAAATACATTAAAAATAAAATATACGCTTAATTGACAACCTCCTCCTGTTTTGAAGTCGGTTAGTAATGTTTGAACTAATGTCCTTAATCACAACGGAATACCCACACTTTGGGGAAAATACCTCATTCATTTTCTGGCAACTCATACACGTGTAGTTGACGTTTTGTGTTTCGAATATTACGTAAATAATTTTACCAAAAACATTATAAAAGTGATTATAAATTCATGTGTTACGTTGTTGTTATGTTCTTTTTCGATGTCGAATTGTTTTTACAATGTTTTATGACATATCGGCATTATTATATTTTTTTTAATCCAAGTTGGAGTGAACGTTACACAAGGCGGTCGTGTGGCGTAATGGCGGAAACTGGTGCACTATGATGAGAGTGTGTGCGTGCGGCCCGTATACGTACAGCATTCTGGCACACTATGGGTCACTTCACTTTCGATGTATGGGACGTGGTGTCCCCCTTTTTTTATAAGTCGATGGTGCCGCCATATTGTTTCGAAAAATGAAATTACCATCACTCCTGTTTCGGGGTGACAAACGTAGTTCAGTGTCATCTCTTGTTATTCAAAGATCTAAGTGGTGTTGGCTCTGTTTATGGGCAGGCGCGGCGCTTACATTTGTTACATTGTCATTTAGGTGAATAATAAGTTCTCAATAAGTCCAAAATTCCACGATTCTTTCACAATTATGTATGTCAAAAAACCAGAAGACAGATACTTAACTCGTCCTAATTACTAGTATTACTTTAACGGCTTGTTTCACAATGCGCGAATAATTCTTAACTAGGAAATACCTCATTAGACAAACATTTTTTTGTATTGTTTAATCAATAAAATTTTTGAAGTATGTAGCCATTGGACAAAGACTCGTACATGTAAAAAAGCTAACGTAATGAGTCTGTATTTTGAAGTCTTATGTAGTGCGACAACTATAACTTGGCGAAATATGGCGCGGTGGTCAACTCTAATTGGTCTTTTTTTTATTTTACATGTAAAAAAATATACATCTTCAATTAGTTTCAATTGGCCACCGACAACTTATAATTGTTGTACTTTGGTCTTATGCGCTCATAATATTTTTTTATTATTCTAGTTTAGTCTCTTTCAAAATGCCGTTTTTGAGTTTCCTGACAATGATAATATTACTCGGTGCTTCAGGAGTACTATATGTAGTACCATTTAATTATATAATGATGGCTCTTGGTAAGTACTTAGTATTGTAAAATACATTCACTGTTTTTTTCTTTGATCTAATATATTTTGCCTTGTCCTCTATCTTCAACTATTTATGAAATACGAATGCGTGAAGATTATGAGGTCTTCATTATTAGGTAATAAGATCTGTTACAACATTGAATTTTGTTGTTTGTTCAAGTTTAAGATAATAGAAATAACAATTCCAGGATGCGCTTAAAAAAGGAACGCTCCCAACATTTATGATAACAGGTGTTACGCACCTCGTCTATAAATCTGATAGTACCGTGGATCCAAAAAACTATAGACCCATCACATATTTACCTTCAATTTATAAGCTTTTAACCTCAATTGTAAGAAAATAAATACAAACTATATTATTGGGCTTCCTGATATCTCACTTACCGTACGAAACGCAGCAGGAAGCAGCTACTTTACGTCTGTTTCACGCAGTTGAACGTATTTTAAACAGAGCTGAAATTTTTTCTATGTGTGCCTGCTTGTAAATATTAGTTTAGTTTTCTGTGACGAGGCATCCTTTAAATAATTACAGCACACCGTTATAGTTACAGCAAACACATAGCAAGACGAGTAAGAACGAGTTGAAATATCCATAGGATTAAATGTTTCAGGTATCTATAAATTTACAAGAAAAAGATTGAATCCAGAAAGAGTACCTAATAATGATATATTAGATTTCATCTCTCGTCTGCCTGATAACGAAGATTTGGTAAGACTAATTTCGTATTCCTGCTATGAATTTGTTTTATGAACTTTTTCGACTTACCTGCAGTAGGTAATGTTAAAAATGATATAACGTTTAACTAAAAGTTTTAAAAACCTACTTAAAAATAAAACCAGTTGGTGAAAGGGAACCAGATCATTTTGACCCAACTAGATAGCAACCATCGTAAACAATAAACATAGTGAAAATCCCTTATTCCAATACAAAAAAAACTTCAAAATTGGCTGTCCACATTTGGCGAAGGTATCGCTCTAGATGTATATAAAAAAACAAAATACATTTAAAAAATTGAGGAGGATTTAAAATTCTCTTTAGTCAAATTTATGGTTTCAATAATAGACGCACAATTTTAATCAAATATTTACATGTTTTACAGAAAGAATGGAGAGAATTTAGCGTACCGGAACCAAATCAACGACTCTCTGCATTTTAGATAGAAAATACCAAGGGGGATATCGCTGCCATGAGTTTAAAGAAACACTATGATAAAACACTATTTGCCAACGTGTTGGAAATTAAATACGCGAAAAATATATTTTGTATACTACCCATATAATAATTATTTAAAACAATAATTATGATAGTTGACATTTGTATGTGATGTAAAAAAAAGCAAATAAATTCGTGATTAAATTTTAATCATTTTCATTCACATCGGTAGTTTTTCATTAACCAAATCATAACTTTAATCGAAGTGTTGTCGTACTTGTGAACTATTATACATTTATAATGACAATTGTATAAAAATAGATTTTTGAATTCTGTCAATTTTAATATGCGATTAAATAAAAAAAAAATGTATTAAATATTTTTAAAGTAATAAAATATTGGATATGGAAGCTTTTGTTTTTCTTTGGTTATATAACTGTTATTTTGAAAAATGTGTCTTTCATAACACACATAATATAATTATCAACATCGTACACAACACTTCAGATTCACTAGTATGTTATGGTGCATGCCTGTCAATAGAACATGAGACTGATAGAAGTATTAAACGACTCCACAATGAATACACTGATGACATAAAACCCGTAAACCATTATTAACGATTTTTCATACAAAAACATTTAAATGGTAGAGGATTTAAAAATAAATAACTAATACATTAAAAATAAAGTCTCAACCGGTAACCCTATATTAGATTACATTATATATACTTAAATTAAATTAGTATTAATAAATATTTTAAGTATATAATTATCTTTTGTAGGTACAACTTAGAAAAGGCAAGAGTCAGACTCAGCTCTGGTCATTAGCCTTGATTAATCCCTAATTATTATTTGCAGAATATTTACAAGCTTAATAAATACGTATTACAATACGTGATTCCAAAAACCATTCCATTCGAACCAGATATTACTAACATGTAAGAGAGCAATTCTTCTAAATATTTGCTTAAATATCACATTAACAAACGGTAACTAGATTAATCACAATCAATACGATACTTTTTATATTATTAACAGCACCACAAACTGAATTTAAGCGCGCATATACTCGTACCTAGTTACAGCTAGTAAACTCTATCTGCATGCTTTTAATTTTCACAAGGGTATATCCACGCTTTCGCAGGTGCCTTGGGCTCATAAGATGCGAACCAACATGACACTTATAATGATTTTATAAGTTTTGTTTTATTGTGTAGTTGTCGGACGAAAGATTTTTCAGACAGTACAGAGACACTGACAATCACAAGATGTGTGATCTGTTTTTACAATTGTATGTTTTTTTTTATTGTGTAAATTTAAATTTTAATGTCTCTGTACTTTTTATAACCCTATTAATGCAGACAAACACTATAATGTGTGCATTTCTTTTATTCTTTTATTATTGTACCTTTTATATTTTATATAATATACTTTTTTACTCTTGCATTATAACGGGGTTTTTATAATTAAAAAAATTGAGAATTCTATAGATGGGTATTAACTCTGAAAAATAATATCAGAGGGACGAGAG
The DNA here is from genome assembly GCA_949126905.1 of Amorpha juglandis. Taxonomy (NCBI): domain Eukaryota; kingdom Metazoa; phylum Arthropoda; class Insecta; order Lepidoptera; family Sphingidae; genus Amorpha; species Amorpha juglandis. The sequence continues at coordinate 9,009,568 of OX421368.1, forward strand.
TGGGGCATAGAGCCCCACAAAAAAAATAAATAAAAAACCAACATGACAGTGTCATATTCATTCACGCAGCGCTCGGTAAAAGCGTTGAGCGTTATTTCAGTAAAAGCATTGATACACATGCCTGCTGCAGGTTACATACTAGATACCGAAATGCTGCCAGTATATTATCATAAAATATACACGCCTATAGCTACCATGATATTTTTTCATAATGATATGTGAGCTTGCTTCCCCTTTCCCTGTAGGCTTCTCTTCTCCCGGTGTTCTTTGTACCAGAATACGTTTTACAAGATTCAAGATAATAGTTTGCACTTATCAGTATCTGAGATGCTTTTATGTGACTATAAGCATGTGTATCATGATCTTATTGGCGGCACTGGCGCTTGTCCCTCGCGTTCGTTGCGCGTTCGTCAAGCTTGACGTACCCTTACAAATTCTACTTACTAACTTATTATAAATTCTAAAACAAAAAATATCACAATATAAATATTTGAGTAGGGTTTACTTATGTTTCACGATCTAGATTAATGAGCAAATTAAGTCTACGTTCAAATTGTATTTATCACAAAATATAAAATGCATAATTAATGGCCAGACTCTGACGGTTTTTGTGCGAACTTGCATTAATTGCATTCATTTGCTTACTTAAATCTACGTATCGTCTAGTTTAATCCCTCCAATCTTTTGATTATAGACTTGTTTGGTGGGCTTTATCTTGTAAATCATACTTCGACGCTGTATCTTGAAGTTATAACAACAATTATCATGTCATTGATATTTATTGTTATTAATAATTGCAAATTTTTCCGGAAATTTTCTATCGTCCTGCCGATTGCGTTCTGCTGAGATTCGGCTCAGGTACTTTTAACTCTTGCCATTGTTTCTGAAAAAGAAAGGTTACTGTTTTTTAAATACGAATTGAATTATGTAATCTAAGTAAAAATTAAGGCCTAATCCATCTCATTAAGAGGAGGCCCGTGCCCAGAAGTGCGACGTGTATAATACAGGGCTAGTAAAAAAAAGTAAAAATTGGTTCTTTTTAACACCAGCTAGGTAAGTAAAAAGTAATTCAAACCTAATGGTCCGGGTTCCCTGGGCCAGCTGATCCACTTGATTACTATCAAGCAAATTTTCCGTGAGTAGCTTCGTTTCGATGAGACGCCCAACAATTCCCTATGCGAAAATTCTCTATTGTGGTAGCTAACAGAGGTAGCAAGGATAGAATATTTCGATTTGATGATACTCAAAAATTTATTATTTTAATTGTAGGACAATAGGACTGTTAAATCTTATATAAATATTAACTAAGTAAAAACAAAAAAATCAGCTGGTTAGTAATCATACCTATTGGAAGGAGCTTCCAATAGGTATCGATAACGAGGTCATAACAGAATATAAGTAATCATTATTATGGATAAGGTAAGCACAGACGTAGCGAGCCGCATCGTACAGACGGACATCCGTCGTGTAATAATGCGACCATCTCCACCCCGGCATATGTGATAGTTATTATAATTATAAAGAAACGATTCAAGCAGATTGTAATATGAATTATATTAGAATATGACATTTGATAAGAAATAATTCTATTTACCAGTGTTTTATCGTCGGGTATTCGAGATATGAAGTCCAATATATCGTTATTCGGAATTCTATTGGGATTCATGAATTTGCGCGTAAATTTGTATATACCTGAAATACAACAGTGTTATATTTAGAAACTATCTTAAACTTGTCACGAATATTAAAATATACCATGAGAATTGCGTGAAATATTAGCTATGCTGTTGTGTTTCTTACAGTAAGACATAAAATCTCTCCCTTCCCCAATTTGGTAGGCAGCGGCCTGGCTGTGCCCCTGGCATTGCCGATGTTCATGAGCGGCGGTGACCGCTTACTATCAGATGGACCACTTGCTCGTCTTTCTATCGAGGCAATCAAAAAAATATATAAAGAAAAATTGAAAAAAAAACTCTCCTTTCTAAATGTGTCCTGGTTATACCACTGCCTACCCGTTGGAGGAATACGGGCGTGCGAGCTATACCTGAATATGTATGTATGTTTTTAAATAGGCTTTATCTTTTATAAAAAATCAGAAGGTTAATTAAAAAAAATTATAGCATAAACCGGCAAACGAGGAAGCCGGTCATCTGATGGTAAGTGATCATGACAATACTAAAAGAATCATAGGCACGTCGCCGACCTTAAAGGGAAGGGATAATTAAGGGATTGGGAAGGGAGGGGCCTCCGGGCATCTCACACACTGAACCGTACGAAACGCAGCAGCAAGCCACTATTTTACGTCGGTTTTGTGTGAGACAGTGGTAGCGATCCGGCCGAGCCGGGCCATTAGTGCTGAAGACAAAACTATCAACAACGTGGCTCTACGACGCTCAAGAATATTATGTAAACAAGACGCCATTGCTTTGTCCGTTAGTCAACAGAGTGTACCACCACGACCATGTGAGGTTAGCTTTGATGTTAGTGGTTCACTTACACCCAATACAATTTACATTTAATGGTGCTGCCACACCGCTGTTATAAAATGTTTACAAAACATTATTAAACATTTGTTAACAAAAATTTGATACATTTTATCACAATGTTAGATAATGTTAGTAAATGTTTAATATTAGATAATGTTTGTAAACATTTTATAACACCGGTGTGGCAGCACCATAACAATTTCATTCAATAGCATATAATAAATAATTGTTTATACGTACCAAAGGCCATAAACAGATAGTTGACCGGAATGAGGTAGAGGGCGGCCGAGAGAGCGACTATCGCCACCATTACCAAATAACTTAGATACGGTATTGTGAAGTTCATTAAACTGTAAACAAGAACAAACACTTGTTTTGTGCCACTTTCCTAATTCTATTGTGTTGGCTCGATATTTAGACATAATTAAACTTGCTTTAGAAGTTAGTAGGTGTCATTTTTATTAACTGTACTCGGCATGCATTGCCATTACCTAAATTATAATATAATTATGTTTGAGTGCCTCAGTCCAGAATATTTTTTATTTCGTAGATTTCATTTTTCGCCAAGTGTTGAATGGTCTAAGGAAATATCAAATAGCGTTGCGTCGGTGGTTGAGTTAACTAGACCCTAAATAAACTTGTCATAATATAGTGACGGTCAAATATGGTAACTGAATTATTTGATTACAAAGACACTTACTTTTTTACCCTCTGGATTAAGGATACAATATAGTCGATGCTATCCTTTATTGTAAACGTTAAATCTTGTAGTCCATATAATCTTGTTTTTATTGTAAGTTGATCCTGAAATAAGTTTCTAAAATTTATTTTCATATTACATCTATACATTGGTCTATACGTGTAAACAAAATTATAGTGCCTGTCGACGATTTTAAATTAAACGCTTTTTGTTACTTTTGTATGGTTACTTGCACATTAATAAAACCCGAACACGCTTTTCAACAGTTTGGTCTGTCTCGTTTGTCTAGGCTAAACTCCAAAACAAAAGCTGTTTAAAACCGGCGAGTTCGGGGTTTTGCTAATATTTATTATCAGATATTATCGATTAAGATTATCAATATTTATCAATTGAAATAAAACTAATTTAAACGGATTCTATCGCAGTTTTTTATTAATTTTGATCCCGACGTTTCACGGGGGGGACAGTCCGCGAAAACCGCGATAGAATCCGTTTAAATTAGTTTTATTTCAATGAGTAACATTCGCGTAAACGTAAGAAATCATTAATATTTATCAAATTAATTTATATGCTATATATACTCGTATAACCGCCTACGGGGCGCAGCAGGCGAGTAGCCAGCTGCGAAACAAGATGCATCAGGTTCGATTGCCGCAACTAGAAAACTGTTTGTGTGAACCACATATATTTTTTTCGGGTCTGGGTATTGTGGGACTCTAAGTATCTCGTAGTTCCTGAGACCCACGATACAGTCTGAGACCAACGATACAGTCTAGCATCGTGTGAGTCAGAACAATGTGTGACTGTGGGGTGTATTTAATTATTTAGCAATGGTTCAAAGACAACAATATATACCTTAGTAGATTCTAAATCTTCTTCTGACGCTTCGTCCTCAGATGGATAATCGGAAATCCAATTATCTGAAAAAAATCATATGTAAATATTTGACCATAATAGCAGTTTTATTATGCTTCTTATACCAAGTAGGTTCATAATGAAGGTTATCGAGAGATTGGTTTCCGCGATATGACCATTTTAATACATATTATTATTTTTAACATAACTTGTTATTTAATAGTTTACATTAAACAATTGTCTACAATGTTTTGTGTGGTTTTTGTAAGTAAACCAATTCAATTTATACGACAGTAATATTAAATCGTAGTCATGTGAAAGTACAATAATATAACGATGTGTCTACGTAAAATATGCACACAATGGGCCCTCAGGTGCTCTAATGTGATTTTGTGACACGGCCTACACCGTAGAAAAATATACTATTTGAGGTCCATTTTTCAATCTCTTAGTAAACATTATTTATCACATAAAATATAACGTAAATACGAAATTATCTCGCTGTCAATTTACAAGAAGTGTTTATGACATAATATACTAGAATAGATGTGGCAGATAACATTTATTCGGACATTGAATTACCGGCCCTTAGTTGGTTAAATACGTAAATGTACTTACTGTGATTTCGATGGCCAACCCAAAAGTAAATAAAAGGTATGAGAATTAGTAGAGGCGTCATCCACATGCGGAAGAAAAACCAGAACGTGAGCCAAACTAGCAGAGCCAGCGCAGACTTCTCCTGATTATCCCATTCAAATAAATATCTACAAAGTATCAAATAATTATTTTATATTGCAATTATACAATTATGGGAATGCCACCGTACAAATAATACCTATATGCTGATTATTTTTTTATAGCAGAGACAAACAAATTGAGTAGAGGTATCTAGCATACAAGACATCTTACACCTAACAGAATTTAACATAACATTATTGCAAAAGGTCAAACTTTGCAGCCATAAAACTGTAAATTTCGAAAACAAAAATGTTAATAAATACTGCTACATATATTATGTGTTGGTACCGATGTATTTAACGGTTTCTGCAAGGTTCCGCAGAAAAGCAAAAACCTTGTGAAATCACGGTAAATCGGGAACTATTTCGTAAATAAATTAAGTAGAAACCTTTATTTTATTTATATTGTCTATAGCCCGCGGCACAAAAATCGTAGTGTTTCAATAACCAGTACCTGGTGAACCGAGCTACCAGAGTGAAAACTAGTAAAAGAGAGTAAAACGGGGGATTTAATAGCAGAGGCCAGCAAACGCGCAAGTGGGTCACCTGATAGTAGGTGATCTCCACCACCCATGAACACACAATTTTAGGAGAATCATGGACACAGTGCCGACCTTAAAGGAAAGGGATAATTAAGAGATTAGGAAGGAGAGAGGGGATTTGGGTCTCAAGTATCTCAATCATCATCAGTTACCTCACGTCGATTTTCTTTAAGACAGTGGTAACAACTTGGTCGTACCGGCCCATTCAATTGTAAACAGTCTTTTGCGTTGCTCTACCACTTATAGGTAATAGTACACCCAATAATAATACACCCAACAGTCACATACATAGTCCTGACCCCACAGTAAGATACAAGACTTGTGTCGTGGGTACCAGGAACTACGAGAAACTTTGGGTCTCACAAAACCTAGACCCAGAAACAAATATTTGTGGATCACACAAACATTTGTCTCGGTGCGGGGATTGAACCCGCGGCCTCTCGCTTCCCAGCCGGCTAGTCGCCCACTGCGCCACGGAGGCTGTCATAATAAGTAAATACGTGTTATAAGTCTCATAATATATCTATGATTTGCGACCACGGTCCAATTGCAAATCGCTGCCACATTTTTCAATTCTATCATAGGAATCATTGTTCAATCAATCAGTGGCAATCATTATTTTTATCTTTGAATCGATAATTAACCGATTTGCCATATAAACAACTTTTTTAAATCATCTATAATTACGATCTTTTACGGAAGGGAAATCATTTAGTGCGACTTGCATGACAAACGTTAATCGTATTTAACCGCTAAACATGTAATAGTAATGTCGACTTTTCACACGATTTGACGTTTTTTAAACACCTTTAGTAACTAAATAATATGTTCACTTAAATGCATTGTTGTGCAAGTGGGCCTTAATTTAAGAGGCCGACTTACTTGGCGCCTTTGGACTTCAAGCCATCGTATACTACAAAGGGTTAATCAATGAAACAAAAGAATATATTAATAGCTAATACAATTGAACTAACTTTTTAAACATGCGCCGAGTTAAATAAGCATAATCTTCAGTGTATAAAAACAAATACAGTAGGTATATTGTTTACGATACAACATAGTATGATAATTAGGTTATTTTGGTTTAGGTTCAGGCGAAACGAAAAGCCGTTCGATTCCCGCACTGAGACACATGTTTGCATGATCAACAAATAATTATTTCGGGTCTGGGTGTTGTGAGACCGCAAGCTCCTCGTAGATCCTAATACCCATGATACATTAACCTAGTGTGGAGTCAGGACTATATGTGTCATTATTGGGTGTATATTTTTATAATCTGTTTTAGATTAGAAATGATGCGCTATACTTACTTGAAATGTTCATTTCCTGTGTGGACGGCGTGAAATATATCCTTTATGAATTTTAAGTTATAATATAGCAAAGGTATATTGAATTTGTTTGGAGTCTTCTGCACATACTTTGTTTCTTTTGGACTAAGTAAGCGCAAAGATGCCTTTATCTGTAATACAAATTAAATAAAATATATAATAAAAATATTGATATGATACAGAGTTTATGAGTAACTTCTAAACCATAAAAAGCCAATTATTGTATAATTATAAGTAAATTTATCATTGTCAATGATCAATAAATAATTAAATCATCAAAATGCGTAATATGTAAGTATTTATATCGTAATATGAATGTTAAGAATACGAGGAATATTGGTGTGATTGTCATAAAATTTACAATGTAAAATAAAAGCAGAATTAGAACATAATGACCAAGTGGTCACTATGTTCTAATAATAAATGATACAAGTATATCATAAATAATACCAAGCCTATAAAATTCTGCGAATAGGAATCAAGTTTGTATGATAATGATTATGAATATAAATACCGGATTCCATGCGACCGACATCTGTAACAAAATTCTCGGGCAGTTTCCTTTTGCGTTTGATTTTTTCGATTTGTCTTTGAGTGCGTACCATTTTTTCTCGTTGTTATTTATTCTTAGCAAGGGTATTGATATTTTTCCAAGAGTTTCGCCAATAATCGATTCATCGTATACTTTTATATCCAGTGTAGACGTGATATCATTGACGTCGCTGTAAAAATGCAAATTGTGATAAAGACTAAGTATGTTATTATTTGTAAAAGACTTATAAAATTAGTTTGAATTAAATTTAATTTTGATTTATTAAAATTATTTTCAAACCCAGGGTTAGTTTTTTGCAATTACCTACAGATTGAATGTAATACTTTCGTAGATACTTAAAAACATTATGTACGTAATTATTATTATATTCTTTTCGAATAATATTAAACGTTGCCTTTAATAGTCTATTCATTTAACTTGCATTGTACTCCTTATGATAATGTACTTAGGTAAATAGCTCAACTAACGGTATACTTTAAACAGTTAAATTTTAAATATCTAAAGAAGACTTAAGTATGTTCGATGAATGCCGTTAAGTAAAGTTCATAAACCTTTGTAACGTAGCTTTGCAAAAACTCGTTTTGTTATGTACTTGTCCATGACATTCAGGCGAAAGCACAAATTAACATACCAATAAAGATCGCAATACCTTTATTATGCAAATGCATAAAATGGGAATCATAAGCAAATCAAAATAATACGGAGAATCTACAATAGTCAATCGTATATTTTTAATAGTTAATCGCATAATTTATATATGTTTTTTTTTTGTACTTATGATACAAAACAAGCATATTGTACGAAATAAGTATATGACCACAGATAATCAGTTTTTTTTATTTATTTATTTTTATTCGAGCATAACAAAGTGACTGCATCACACCTGGTGGTGAGCGCAGTGCAGTCCAAAAAAACCGATGACCACTGACAAATATAAGTTTATCGGTGGTCACCAGAATCATGCCTCTATAAATGCTTTTTTACACTCCGAAGAGGGAAGAAGCAATCGAGGAGCCTATGACAAGACAGACGGATGACCGATGCAGGCAGAAGGATACAAGTATGTACCCCTATACTCGCCCCGACCAACTATCAAGTCCTGTCGCAAGCCCCTCGAGAAAACCCGATATACATTGGCTGATCCTGGAAAGTGATCCACTCAAGGTGTCTAGGTCACTATGGTGGTTTTTACCACATTACGTGTACAGATATCGCTATCCAGGCGAATATGAATTATCCCACCACCAGCAACGCATGCAGTGCACGAAAGAAGTGGTAACTACTTAAAAATGTTATGAGAGGGACCACCGTTTTGTCTGTTTAGCCTCCAAGCAACAGTGTGTTAAGATTTATTTTTATGTATATAGATTTAAAGGATGTTAATGCCAGTGAAATTAATGGGCGTTAATGGCGCAATCTTTTACCATGTGCCATGTATAGAATAATATATTCTCAAGTGAGCGGGCAATGGCATCATTGTCATGTCTTTTATTTTGTCCACACATCACGCAACAACGAATTTAGATGAATTGTCGTACAATAGTATCGAAGTATAAATCGGTTAGTATTAATTTCCAAAGCGATACGATTTAGAAACCTTTAAGAAAAGAGCTTATTGTTTCCTCATAGGAAAACGCACCGTCGTACAATTTTTCATGTCGTAGGTGTACGTGTAGTGACTTACCATCATGTGACCCACTTGCACTTAGCTAAACGGCAGTACCATTTTCATAAAAAAGATATTTCTTGCTTATACATATTTTTTTATTTATGCAATTTTATCGTGCGAATATTTGTTTCTCGAGTCGTGATTTATTAAAAGCGAGTAAGTGTTATATAAAAGCATCCAAAAGGTTCTTTAACTTCAAGTAGTCATACTGTAAGTATGCACAGAGCATATCGGCATCACAATGCAGATGCTAATGAACGATAAAATGTATTTATGAGACAAAAATATTTTTCTAATCTTCTTAGGAATATGATCTTTATGAATTGCATTCTTCGTAAAAATCATTGATCTTTGACGCAAACAATGAATATTATATTAGCATTTATAAGACTTTTACGTACGTCATCAGTTTAAAAATAGATTATGCACGGGCATATTTGATCAATTTTAGTTCTACATACACAATAAAGTTATTTTGTGTTATGCTAAATATAAAAGTCGGAATTTATAAATCCGTTTAAAAATAAATAAGTTAACAGTGTATTGATAAATTACAGAAATAGCGAGTATTGTGCCGCCATCACCATTATTAGCGCCAACTCTGCTTTGTATACATTACTATTACATATAGTATCTATATAATTTTTTGCACTTGATGTCGCTTACACAGCTATATTGTTTCTTAAATAAAGATAAAATCACTTTCGATGGTAATAAACTTGAAGAGTCTAGAAATATCAATAACATAAAACAATTAAATATGGGGTATTCTAAGCTACCTAACTACCAACGTCCTTCACCAAAACCAACAAAAGGTGGTAAATACTTACAAAGTGTAGCTCTTGTTCCACATGGGTTCAGCAGCGCCTCGGATAGTATGCGTCTGTACCCTTGAATTGTCCAGTTCTAGCACACAATAGGCATCTGCCTTCCCACTAAGTCCCAGAGGACTCAATCCTCGCGCGCCATATACGGTCACCGACAACTGGCCCACCTCATTCCAGTCGTTGTTGAGACGGTACCACGACTGTGTACAAAACAATATATTTGTATATTCTATTCCAAGCCTCTGTGACACGATGTAGGATTGTATAATCACATAGAGATTATTGAAAAGCCTTAACAGCATATCCTAGTCCCATCATTTCAACCTATTCCAGAAGTATTAACTTCATTAAATATCTGTTGAATTTGGTGTCATTCATAAGTCCTAATGAAGAAATTATTTGATAAGTGGATAGTTATTAATTGTTAACATTACTGGAACAGATATGGTGAGACTCTTCATTTGCGATACAATAAATTTATCATCATAAAGCTAGTACAAGTGTAATGGGTATCTCTAAGCATTATGATCTTGTCCACAACAATTATCACGTCACAGGATGAGAATAACCTTGTTGAATTGCGTGTGCACCATTGCACTGAGTTAATGTTATGTTATGTTGCTATTCGGATTTAGATACCATGGTTTCTACAACCTGGCTGCTTCTCTCGTTCTATAGCGGCTTTTCGGCGATATTTAAATATAATATATTGAGTATGTTCATTGACAAGCTCACGCCTGTATCGCCGCAATGGTAAGTAGATGTGCAATTAGTACCACCCAGGGTACACCAAACTTATTTCCGTCCGATGATAGGAAACACGTTACAATTGGTGTAACTCACGGTGTTTTTCTAATCGAATAGTCAAAAAAAATTGTGATTGCTTCGTCTAGTGTTTCAATCCCAGACTTTAGCGATGTCTTAGCGTAAGTAAGCTGCCACTAGAGCAGTGAAGCGGGTTTACACTAAAGATGTCTGGCGACTGGCAGTTGACATTGAAACTGGTATCTCAATGGAATCCTACTGACCATAATACTATAATATTGTGATTTTAAAGGAATAGATTATAATATATTATACTACTAGCTGTCGCTCGCGGAATCACCCACTTGCATTTTCAACGCTTGAATCGTGAGTCCATCCATACTTACAAACTTTCGCGTTTAATAATATTAGTAGGAAGGATGGATAGATGTATGTTTGTTACTCTTTCACGTAAAAACTACTGAATGGATTTTAATGAAACTTTACAATAATATAGCTTATAAATCAGAATAAGCATAGGCTACTATGTTTTTCAAAAATTTAACCCCTGAAGGGTTTAAAAAGGGGATGAAAGTTTGTATGAAAAATCTAAACCGCTGAACCGATTTCAATGAATTTTATCACAAATATATTTGATGATCCAGGGTTAAACATAGGGTATTATTTTTTTCAATTTTAACCCGTATGGGGCCCAAATAGGTGATGAAAGTTTGTATGAAAGCTTTTTAATGGCGAAACGAAGTTCGCGGGCACAGCTAGTAAATAATATAATATAACAACAAAGATGCTATTTATATTTCTTAAATTATGCAACGGGTTTAAATGCTGATTTTCCCTTTTATTTAGATAATTTATTCCGGCCGATTTATATATACCTATATCACACTATGACTCTCGGGACCAGGCCAGTAGTATGCCGGCAGTGAAACGGCGAGTAACAGCTAGTATTCAATAAAACCGTGAAAAACGTGACCGTAAGCCACTGACCCCCCCCCACCCTCATATAACTGTTTATGCGATCAATCATTGTACGTGAATCTACCAAGTTATTATTATATCATTGTATAAAGTGGAATGTATGGTTTGATATGCAAGTATCGTTCTATAGTTCTCTTTCTATAGTTCTATCATAAATAGTAAAGGTTGTCTGGTAGAAATCGTTGATTTCGATAAGGACGCACATTCTATCACCTTTACTATGTGATCCTTACTCTTAAGTTACTTTATTTGGTGTGCAATAAAGAACATTTTATCTATCTATCGATTTATGTATGCAGCCTTCTTTCTGTCTGTGCTTATCCCGGCCCAATGATAGGGTACCGATTTTCCTCATGATTTGACGGTGGATTTGGCACTAGTTAACGTATAATACAGCAATTTTTGAAAGTACCTAGTTGGCATCATTTTCAGGTATATATTAAGCCAGTGTGACTTTTTTATTAACAACAATAATAAATTTATTTCGGAATTAATCCATGGTGGCTATATATTGCGACACAGAATTGGATAATTAAAAGTATATTGTGCCAATTCCGCAGTGAATAAGATAAGGGCAGATAGAGGAAGGAATAAATCAACTTTTTTTTTATCCTGGCTCTGCAAAGTGACTACGCTACACCTGATGGTAAGTGTAGCGCAATCCAGGAATAGTGTCGACCAACGACAAACAATGTGTCCATCGTAGGGCGGCAAGATCATGCCGGCCTGCCAAAGGGCCAAGGGGGAGGGGAAGGAAAAGGGATGGAAAAAGGATTAGGATCAGGGGGCAAGCCCCCTGGGGAGAACCGGATATACACTGGCTGACCCTGGAACGCGACCCACACAAGGTGGGCCACTATGGCAGGCTTTAGCACCAGTGTACGGTGGTCGCTATCCGGTCGGATACAAGTATCCTCCCACCAGCATCAACTTTGACATTATTAATGCCATCGACGGGTAAAAGAGCTTCCTCTATAAATTATTTCACAAAGGTTTTGATTATTGTTTTATTAATTTAGGACTACATTATTATATAATATAATTGACCACTAGCGGTGTGAAGTATTCGTACGAGTCATCTAGTTTGCTTAATAAATGTTTTCATTTGATATTTAAAGGTTTGTACTCTTGATAAATATGGTCTGTTTTTTGTTAACATTTTAATAACACAGTTTATTAGTGTTTTTATGTTGTTGACGTAAGTACATCCATACCTAATGTAAAGGTTAACATTTTTTAGTTATCACTAATACGTAGTACAATATTACTGTTAATAGTTAATAAAAAAACTGAACTGGTGTTACAACATTTGGATTAAAGAAAGTTTGATTAAGTCCAATAAGAAGTCTATTTTTGAATTCCGAGTATAGCGAAATGAATAAACTTATAACGACGCTAAAAATCAGTGTTTCCCAACGTGGGGCCAACGCCCCACAGGGGGACAATTTGGTAGATAAGGGGGGCAATTTAAAAATGTACTAGACACGACTTTAACTCTTTCGCTTTGGGATATTTAAATGCAATGCTTGATATCGGTGACAAATTTTACCAAAAAAAAATTAATATGGGGCATGGCCTAAAAAAGATTGGGAAACACTGCTAAAAATACAGCATATACAAGAAGACTTGATAAAAATGTGAAATGATGAAAATAGAACTTTAAAGTGTTAGGTTCCCATAAAAAGCAACAAATTTTAAAAAGTAAACTCTAGCGTCGATCTTTTATACTTTAAATGATAACAACTACAAACTTTTCAGAATCTGATAGTTATGGTTATACTTTAATGTTTTTATATTACATTTATTTAAACTTTAATTATCTATTAAATTGAAAACGTGCTCCGACATTCCCATCGTCAACTCGCGAATTTTATGTTATCTTATTCTATTGTGTTTCAAGTCGTAATTAGACCTCAATAATTGAAATGGCAGAATATTTTATTTCGTCGTTAAATCTGATAGAGCAACCGTTCGACCGTTCAAAGTGTATTTTTGTAAATTAAATTACCAACATTTTTATCGAGCAGTAATTTCCATTAATGATCTAACATCCTGTTGTTAGGTAGTTATATGGCACGACCAAAAGCGTATTTTAATAGTGTTTTATCTCTACCTTAGATATTAAATCAGACATAGTCAGTCTGCAATACAGCAAATGACACGCAGTCATTGTAATTGCACAATTTGTAGGTACATACGTCATCGCACAACAAGTTTTTTTTATAAAAATGAGAGTTATTAGAGGAATATTCCGGAGATCGGAGATATTACGGATCGTCCCGTCGATGGCAGCATTCCGAGACTGAAACACTGTAAGATCCCGGGTTGTAATCTCAGGTTGGGCCATAACAATTTATGTTCAAGTTTTCGATTGGAAAAAATTACACACGAATTACCCAGAATTAGAATGTGTACCCAGTATGGCGGTAGGATCATTCCGTATCACATAGGAAGGAAATCAGTCACCTGGTGTAAGTGGTCTCAACCGCCCATGAACACTCATAATATTATCCATAAAATCATAGAGACGTCTTACAAGAAATATATAATTAAGGAATTGTATGGGATGGGGGAATTGGGCCTCGGGATATATTAATCACCGCAAGAATTGCAACTGCAAGTTGCAAATCCTCTGTGACACAGTGATAATAACATCCCGATCGATTCATGCTGTAGACAAAACTATCTACAAAGTGGCTCTAACACGTATAATTATTTTATATGTATTCCGGGTAAATAAAACCATAGTTCAACGGTCTTGTGCGGATAAAAGAGCACACACAAGGTGAGTCATACGTAAAAGCCAAAGGATATGGTCGACGACGATGTAGCGGTGCGGCGAGGTGCGGTGAGGTGACCGTGAGGGCCACAGTACACAGTCCACATAACAGACACACGTACTTACATGCTTTTGCCTTACTGGAGAGTTCATACAGAAGGACTTTCATATATTTGTGCGTTATGAACATGTGGTGTTTAGATTAAGAGTAGGTGGTAGAGCCATGTTGTAAACAATTATGTCTACAGCATGAATGAACTTATTCGGCATTACTGTATTACAGAGAACTGATTTGAAGCAGCAGCTTTGATGATGCTTGACTCATGCACAGTATGATCGCCGAAGGTCGATGAATATCATAATACCCAGTAATTTATCTTACTTTGTTTGTCTATACTTTGCAATATAGACAAAAAGTATGTTGCATGCCGTACAAAAGTGACAAAAAATCATTGTTTTGAAATATATCATAATTCTTGTACCTACACATTTTTTGCCAATATCATTCGTAATTAATGAGATGTATTTTATAAGTGGTAGAGCCACCCCGTAGACAGTTTTGTCTATAGCATGAATAGGCCGGCTCGACCGGGTCGTTACCATTGTCTTACAGAAAACCGACGTAAAATAGCGGCTTGATGCTGCGTTTCGAACGGAGTGATGTATCCGGAGGCCCAAATCCCGCTCCCCTTCCCAATCCCTTAACTATGCCTTCCCTTAAGGTCGGCAACGCGCCTATGATTCCCCAAGTATTGTAAGTGCACATGGGCAATGGATATCACTTACCATGAGGTGACCAACTTGCTTGTATGCCGGTTTATGCTATAACAAAGAATATTAGCGTTTTACTGTCAATTTTTTGCTTGCTTACTCGTAAAAATGAATTTATATTTTTTATTTGACAAAAACGAACACATGCGGTTAAACTAAACATTGTGTTTAGTTTTCAGATCAAAGATCACTGATTCGTTGATGAGTAAAGATAAAATTCAGACAATTTGCGTCACCAAAACAACCCGTCTTTTTGGATGCACGAGCCAAAAGCCAAAATAATAGATTCGATATTAACAAGACTATTGATTTGACATTTATCAAGCATAAAGTGCGGATAGGTGCATAAGGGTAAGTAAGTTGTAATTGTTAGAGCCACACTATAGACAACTTGTCTACAGCATGAATAGGTTGACACGACCGCAGCAATACCAAAGTCGTACAAAAAAAGAAATACAGTGGCAACTAGCTATTGTGTTTCGTACGGTGAGTAAAATCTCCCTCTCAACTTCTCAATTTCAATTAATTTCCTTTAAGGTCAGTAATATATTAATTATTTTTAGGGTATTATGTGTATTCATGGGTTTTGGAGATCACTTACTATTAGATGAATCACTTGCTTGCCTCTGATATAAAAAACAAGGTAAGACTGCGACCCGTGTGAGTGCGTTCACTCTATATCTATTTACAGAAGGTGGAATCGACTTAAATAATAATACCTATAGCGTACTAAAAACGTTGTTAAAAGTAAAACAGGCTCCCAACGTGTATGTTTGTTGATACCAAATTGAATTAAGTAGCACTTACAAAGAAGCGGAAAAGTTTCAATGTCAAATCGTTTACATTAATAATGATTTTTGACTACAACAAATATCGATATAACTGAATATTAAAAACATTAATTTATCAGTGAAAATAAGACTTAATAACCTTTTTACCGGTTGTAAAATGCATTTACGCAGCCACTAGCCTTCGATAAATTAATTATAGGGTTTTGATATTTAGCGAAATAACTTTTATTTTGTCGATTGTAGAGTATTACAATCCCGCAAATTAGGTGCAGGAGGACATCTACTAACATAGAGTATACTAGTATATATATAACTTGGTACTAGTAAGTAGATGTATAACATAAATAAATATATTCAGTAAATATAGGAAAAAAAATAGAAAAAAATCCACAATCGATCTAATATTCGAATCCAGTACAATACGTGTAAATGAAATTGGTCGGGTTAAAGTTAATCAATTTATACGTCGTCTACGCCTCTATAACCCGTCTTTGAAAACAATCGTTGCAATGAGAGGCCGCCCGAGATTAACTCACGCCGCGCCGCGCCAGCTAAATTTTTCCGCACGTGTTGTATCACACGGTTCGCACCTAACGTATTGGTTGTGGGCTCCTTTTCCCGCACTTAGCCTGTAAAAGTATCAAGCCATTGTGCGTTCGCACCTAACGTATGCTACCAGGTAAAAATACAGCTATAATAAAATCTACATACGAATTCCTCATTTGGCGGCGTGGGATGACTGCCTCCATTAGTGGTTGGTACATTATCTGCAGCAAGTTCTCTTGTAGCACCACTCACTGTAAGCAACATGTGTAGAGAGCCGAAGCCACACTCCAGTTCTTGCCAAATGTCATGTGTCTTCTCTTTTTCCAGTTGACAGACGTCGATGACACATCTACGTTTAATAAGAGAACCAGTTTAAGGGTTGATTAATGACCAATCTATTGTATTTTTTTTATACAAATATTCTAAAGTGGCTAAAGTGAAATAGAATTTATGTAGATGGAAAATAACATCTAAATAAGAAAATCCTTCCTACTTCCTACTAATATTATAAACGCGAAAGTTTGTAAGTATGGATGTATGTTTGTTACTCTTTTACGTAAAAACTACTGGATGGATTTTAATGAAACTTTACAATAATATAGCTTATACATCAGAATAGGTAAATAATAAGAAAATAACATTCTATCCATCCATTATAAGATACTAGCTTTTGCTCGCGGCTCCGCCCGCGTTCTCTGTTTTTCCGGGATAAAAATTAGCCTATGTCTTATTTTGATGTATAAGCTATATTATTGTAAAGTTTCATTAAAATCCATTCAGTAGTTTTTACGTGAAAGAGTAACAAACATACATCCATCCATCCATCCATACATACTTACAAACTTTCGCGTTTATAATATTAGTAGGATTGGGTTATGTCAATTAAAACATACATTATTTGGAATTTAGTTTAAATTGGTGTAAATATAAATATTACGCAACACCTAATTACATATAGGCTATTATCAAATGTAGATAATGATGATGAAATTGTTCGTATTCTTCTGGGAATTATGACGTTCGGAAAGTAACAAAGAAACAACTTGTGCGGAAAATCCGCAACTAGTCACTGTAAATTAATAGTCATTTTCATACAAGTATCTATTCATTTAGAGTTAAAACTTTGTGTGTTTCGATATAAAAGCGATTTTAAGTAAGGAATTCAATAAAAGCAGAAACCTAAGTTTTTTATACAATTTTCACTTCCATGCCCACATCCTTGTCCCGTGAGATTGTACAAGTACTCTCAAAGAAGACAAAAACCGATAAATACTATTTTTTTATTACAAATGCTACAATTGACGTCTACATTTCAGTTATATAATAATGTACTCTGTGCGTCTAGACGGGTTAACATAAGGCCTCGAGAAAATTTTGTCGACCCGTTTTTTCATGTTGTCTCTCTGTTTGTCTATGATTCACTTTATTCTAATCATGCGAGTATGAAAAAACACCATATTTGCATAAAATCAGTCATGCTTACCTGCCCATAAAATTTTTTTGCTTCGCTTTGTGCCACACTGTTACTTCCAAACGGCTGTCCTCATATAAATACAGGTTAAATCTCTCACACCACATCGGCTTTGACTTTGACACTTGTTTCGACTTATGTCCTTCATTACCAAGTCTGTTAAGAAAAAATAGTTTTGAGTAAGATACAAGAATAGACGGTTTTACGTCATGGTTTTTTTGCATTAAGGGACATATTGCAGTAATGCTCGGGAAATAACTGTTTAAGTTGTTCGAGCAACAATACATTACAAAATATTGTTACAATAAATTAATATAATTATTTACTATATTTGTTTTCATAGAACGATAAGGTAAGTAGCGTCATGGAAGTTTTATCATGATTTTTAATGTCAAAACTATTTTAAGTAATGACCCACCATAGAAACCAGGTCAACGGTATAACTTGTACAAGTATTTTAATATATTTATTTTATGGCTAAAACAAGTCGCAATATTAACTTCCTCATTCAACGCCATATTATCAAAAGTTGTATGAATTGATATCTATTTGACATTATAAACTATGAATAAGCAAGGAGAATATGATTACCAAAAATTAAACTTGATCTGGACACGGCATGACGATGTCAAATATATGCGAATTAGTAGAGGTTGGTAAAGACCTTGACGACTTATTGGAATATTTTTGATAATGACTTTCCGTGATGCCACACTGCCCACGTTGTCGTGTTATGTATCCATAATATCCAGAGACCAAACATGACATTTATTTATCTCAATTATATTACTATTAGGTTTTTTAGTATCTAAAAATACTACGCCTCGCGTGGCGTCGTCGTTGCGGTTAGGTGAGTATTTGATTAAATTGAGGTAACCTAAGAAAAAAATTTGGACACGGAGATGTATCTATGCACTGTTAACTCAAAAGTCCTAAGTTCTATCCTACGAATATAATCAATAACCATCAGGCGAGCAAACTGCCCGTTTCGCCAATAAGGCCTATAGAAAAAAGGTGAAAGTTTGAAAGTTTACGAACTTGGATAGTTAACAAAGAATGAAGCATAGCGGATTTGGAGATGATATTTGGCGCACAGGTAAACAAAGACCTGGATATACATTAGTTAGTGAGTCATACATTACTTTTTATCCCGCTAGCGGTTTCGTTTCTAGCAAAAATCATTTTTCATTTTTTAAACCTAATCAACCAAGCGGCGCTGCAAGTAAAAGCAAATACAATATAAATACCTGAATTTGCAGTAGAGGCCACTGGTTCCACATGCAGGATTATCTGGCAAGTCTTTTGCTTCGATCAACACGACATTCACGAGAGACTTGCACGACTTCTTGAGGATGTCGAATTTTCGGTTCTTCCATACGTACTGTACAAAATTATAATAATCAATCATTGAATTTCCTCGCAAGCGGTGCCTAAAGCACTAAAATGATAAGATACTAAAATGTTTTTATTTATAATGTTGCTAATGCCACCTAAATACGGCCCTGGGTGGAACACGAGGTCACTGCCACGTGTGATGTAGACTCAACGACTACTGTTCCAATAGTCTTATCGGTCGTCTGACCTATTAAAGAAACACTACGATAAATATGACCAAGAACCAGAATAAGAAGGCTGTGTTACGCTACACGGCACGCATCCTGATGAGGTATCCGTGCCACAGATAGCTGTGTATTTATTTAAATCACTATTTATTACGCGTAAAATAAAATATTCATTTTGAATAAAGTAACTTAATAAAGACCTATAACACAAATTACATTATATGTATTTTGCCTTTGATAGATGATAGAAAAACCCAATATCAATTTTACGCGACCCGGGGATCGATCCCGGGTACGGATTACAGCTGTGCCATTGAGGCAATCACTTAATCATACACAATATGACTTTGTAAATCATATACATTGCTGGGCAAGAGCCTCTTTTGTTATGAGATGGGTTAGGTGTTTGTTCAGTAGACTTTACATATTTTCGAAATTTGTCAAAGAGAATATACCTTATACAGGTTTTCTTTGTAATCATTACATTTGGTTTATTTTTATATTATTAAAGTCATTATATATGCATATTTTCTGTTTGATGCATTGATAAAGATTGATTGATTGGGTGGTTGGAAAGATCATTGGTTTAATGACAACACATAGACAATTTCCTTTTACATAACATTGTAATTAGATTTGTCTTTATTTTTCATACACAAATATATATTGAGATGATTTTTATGTCCCCTATAAAATATTATTTGTATTGATTAAAAGCGAGATACACAACGGAAAGTGTTTAGTTTATAATATTTATTTAATTCAATGTTATTAATAATATTAAATAATAAAAATCCTTGCATCGGTAATCTTTCAAGGGTAAAATGTTATTTTTAATAAAAAAAAAATAATGGCGGTTTGCCCCCGGCAAGTTTTAATTTTTGGGCATACATATTCACTGCCCTGTACGTCATACAAGGTATAAGCAAGTTAAACATTATGATTCAATAACCGATTTCAAGGTTAAAAGAAACAAAAATACAACAACAAACCAATATTTGGAAAAGGAATCTTTGTTATAGGTAAAGCTACTACTAATAACAATCTATATATATAAAAGAAAGTGGTGTTAGTTACACCACTTATAACTCAAGAACGGCTGAACGGATTAAGCTGAAAATTGGTGAAGAGGTAGCTTAAAACCAGGAGACGGACATAGGATACTTTTTATCCCGTTCGACCGCGTTTCAGTCAAATCACGTTTTCTCTTTGAATCATCATTAACAATACCGCGACCAAGACGATCAAATCTTTCCCGACAAAACTATGCATTTGATCATGTGATGATCTTTAGCAAAGTTGTTGTGCATGAGCCCACGAAGGTTTCTGAGAGGGTACGATCAATTTTCGACACATGGCGCCACTGTTAGGCTACTTTTATCCCGGAAAAAGCTGATCACGCGGGCGGAGCCGCGATGGACAGCTAGTATTAATATATTTTTAAATGTTTTATTCATCGGTTTTGATTAATTATAAATGTTATAATTAAAAATGTAAAAAAAAAACCTTTTGATATAAAGAGTTATTATTACAGAACATGTACTTTATAAATGAAAGCTTTACAATTTAAAATGTATTCACACTAACCAAATATACTCAAATACGTAGATTTATAAACCCTGAATTGTGATGAGTTTTTTTAAACAATTTAGTACTAATTTAGTAACTTTTTCTTCCCCCGCATTTTTACCGGTATCAAAACACAAAGGTGATTCAATAAATAAATCAATTCTATTACTTACTTAAAAATACCAACTTCACTGGTGCACTTACCTTCTGTACTTTCTTCCCATGTTCTCTGAGCAATGATAGGCCACTACCAATACGGTCCATGAGATCGTTGGAGACTGCAAGCGCATTAGGCGCTAGAGGGTCCATCGCCAGCCCGTCGGGTATCGCGATCGACCTGAGACCAATCAACACGTCACATCCACACTTCTAAACAAACCGCCATTTTAGAACTATTCAAATTTAAGGACATTTAATTGAACGCAATATTCGTAGATATAATATATAAAGCACCTCAGGTTTTTAAATTTCATCTAATTCACTCGATATTAAATAATCTTTAATGGCATAAAGCACCAATAATATCAACGTAATATGCGTGCTTTATCCGCGAGACATAACGATACACTCGTGCGAACTGTCTTTAGTAAGCATGGAGCATAACAAGATTGTATACGATCTTGTTTTTTGTTCAGACGAGCAATATTCTTCTGCTCTGCTTACCTCACTGATGGCATTCACGGTCACTTTTGACCGTATAATTTGTTTTTAATTACAATTTCCGAGCTTGACCATTATTTTAATGACGTCTCTATATGTATCCGTGCCCTTTTAGGCCTTACACGCTGCCAATAATAATAATAATATTTTATACAAACCTAAATTTAAAATGTCAAAAGAAATTACACACTGATCACACGTATTAAGATTTCAGAGCCCTATTTATGGGGAAAATGCAGCTGGCTGGGTTTGTTAGCTATTTTATGTTCAATTATAATTTATTAAAAAACCTTGATCGAAATCCAGATGATGACTTAGAATAAATAGTTTATTACAAATAGCATAGGAATCACGGAATATTAGAAGGGATTTCGAGTAGTGTTGACCCACAAACCAGGCAGACTGCAGCAGGGCAGTAATTGTATTAGAAAATTCATCTGGACCTATAGATTTTAGTTTTGAATAAATCATGATTTCAGTTCTGTTAACAGTCTAAACGATGTACCCGTGTAACACATAGTGTAATTAATTCTAAAAACACGCTTACGCTTGTTGTCTCAAGAACTATTATAGTAGAGGTCAGTATGTCATAACGGGACTAGAATAGGTTTTCAAACAATTATAAACATTTATGTGTAGGTAGAAATAGTTAATTGATGTATTAATTAAGGTTTTTGGAATATTTTTTCCTAATTTGATAACAATGAAATGCTTTATGGCCTCTTCTTTGAGAGTGTTATTATGTTAGAGCTTTCACATACGTAATGTAATGTAATATAATATGTACCGTGAACAATAAACATCTTGTGTTATAAAGCATTATAATATCTTAGTATGAAGTATTAATTTATTAAAAATAAAAGAGACGTCACGATATGAATTATTATTGTTTTTCCGCTAAATAGCCGCTGAATTAAAAGTTGATACGAATAAAAAAGGAAAATATATATTTATATATAAAACATGAATCAATACAATTATATAAAATAAATACAATTATTAAAAAAAAACATTATTTTTTTTATAGCATAGATCGGCAAACGAGCAAGTGGGTCACCTGATGATAAGTGATCTCCACCGCCCATGTATGCCCACAATATCAGAAGAATTATGGGCGCGTTGCCGACCTTAAAGGAAAGGGATAATTAGGGATTGGGAAGGGGAGAGGTATTTGGGCCTCCGGATATCTCACTCACCGTACGAAACGCAGCAGCAAACCGCTATTTGTAATGATATCCGGAAGCTTTTGGCAGGTATAGGTAAAATGCGATTGTTTCATTGGAAACTGAAAGCAAGGTTATTAAATTTAATTAAATTATTTTATAAGTAGATAGATGTTCTTACTTCTTCAATAGTTCAAGTACACATCTTATTGAACAATGCAAACAAATTTAATTGGCTACTTATCACACTCAGATTTCCGGGCTAAGTACGCAAAAACGTTTTCATAGAAACCTTTAGCTCAGTTTATACTAAAAAGTAAAAAGTAACTGCCGCATCTTAATGTGACTTGCCTGTTAGTTTAAGTATATCCTATTCATAATAGTACTGCATATTTGAAGGAAATAGGCGAACTGGCAGTGGTGTCCTCTTTGAGAGGCGAACTCTATTGTTGGTCTGATAATCATCAGAACTCAACCACGCACTATTCACTGGGCATGAACAGGAGCGGGATTGGGAGGAGGAAGGGGAATTTGTGGTAGGTCTCTAGTATATCAGTCTGGGTAAGTAAGTACCAACGATTTGTTTACGCCTGACGTCACTAATATTATTATTATTAAGTATTTTTGTATTTCGGCTTTAATGCAAAATAAATTAAGCTGGAATAGGTAGGTTTTCAGTGAGCATTATTGATAATCTTTATTAGATAAATAAATGTAAAATAGTATAGGTACTGCATACAGAAAACAAAATAAATAATCAGTAAATACTGGGAAATGAGAAAACCGGCTTTGTCCTTCACATATTATGTATCATATTATACACGGGTTCGTTGTTCAAGCCAGTGCCGAAGTACATTAAACATAAAAAAAATGACGCAATAAATGCCTCCAGTTTTTAATTTGACGCATATATTTTTTTTGGTTCTTTTTTACCCGATAAAGATAAGGGTGATATAAGTTTGACCCTTTTCCTGTTTATGGGTTTGTACGTACATTACACAAACACAAAAATAAAAATATTGATAACCTTGAAATATTCATGTGCAATTTTATTCCATGTGCATCAGAACAGTCACAGGCACGGACCCCGGAAAGAAATAATTATTATGGTTATTTGTTGTTATTTTTTATATATAAGATTTATATAAAAATTATTATTATCCAATGATAGGTTTCCGGATTTTTTTTTTTTTTTTTTAACAGGTCGTTCTGGAAATCTTTGCGGGAGGCCTATGTTCAGCAGTGGACGTCTTGTGGCTGATGATGATGATGATAGGTTTCCGGTAAAAACTTATCAGCATGATATAAAATAAATGAATACATGGTCAGATGGCGGTTTTACAGAAAACTGCACAACAATAAAACCAAGCAATAAGATCGCTGAGAATAAAAAGTCATAGAGCGGAAGAAATATATAACACACCATTACCACATACTACGTATGTATCATTAAGTACTCTGTGCTTTTATTTATTACACAGCCTCACTTAGTTACGATGCTGTGATTGCAATTTTTTATTTTTGACAATATTTTTTTCTGCTGCGATGGTATAAAGGCGGACATTAAATAAATACCTGCACCGACTACTCACACACATAGTCATGTACTCACAGTGGGTGAAATTGTATCATGGGTGTTAGGAACTACGTATTCATGGTTCCTTAACACCCAGACCCGAAACAATTTGTGGATCACACAAACATTTTTCTCCCTGAGGGAGTCCTCGCCCACTATGCTATGGATGGCCGTCAATTATGAGGCGCATTTTATTAGAGAACAATCTTTTCTCTTTTTTTGAAATAATAATATCCGCTATCAAGGTTATTATTAATGTTCAAGAACACGAATATCCGTCTTGTTTCTTTTATGTCATTTGAGGTGTTGATGACGTAAAGAAAAACCTGTAATTGTAACTTTGCTAATAAATGACGCGCGACATCAATTATCGCCCCCACTCAATTTTATTAACCAGATTAAAAAGGAGAATTAAAAAGGAGAGAAGGATCTTTAGTAGGTGTTCTTTTTTTATATGTATGTAGTATGTACTATGTACATCGATTTCTTGGACCGATTGTTAGAAAAAATATAATTAACTGCGATGTGGTCCCATATAAATTTTAGATTTAATGCTCCGTCATCCGTTATCTATATGTACAGTAAAAAAAAATCTCCTCAACGCATAACAGAACACTGGCGTGATGGTGTTATTGTATCTAACATACCATGCCACTAGGCACTATACCTACCAGTTTTAACGAAAATTGAAAAACCGACTTATGAAATTAGATGGATGAAAGTCAATATAACAATTCTAGAGGTCTTTTTGCAGTCTTTGTCAGTCTGTTCTTTATTTTTAGTAATTGCTATTAAATACTCAAAATTGGCGAAATCATCGAAAATCATGCATATGGAATCATCCTCGAGGTAAACCCCATCGAACACATACATATTGAATTGACAGTAACTCCAAATGTTACGTAGTTCTATTTAATTATGAACACTTTGTATTAGTGACATAATAAGCTACTATACATTCATTGGAAAATCCTTGTATTATCAGCTGTTCCCTTTTGTGGTTTTAACTTTATACGTAACAATAATGCGGTCACTATATATCACGAACTGTTATTTAATTGAACAATATAGGCAGGTACTTATGTTTAATACAAGATTTTGTGCATTTTAAGAATTCGGTTACTCAAAGTAGCAAAACGGGGCCACAAAAACACGGATTTATATACATAAATAACTCCTCAGATAAAAATTCCTGTCTACCCAAAATGCATAGTTAAGGCATTACCTATGCATATTTTTATTATGGCAGTTTAGGTGTTTTATGTCATGTCAATTCAGTTACCTCCAACTAAACTAAGCAAAAAATGTTTACTTATGTCAAATAGATATATGTAATGAACGAAGTTGATTTGTTTTGGTTATATAGGAATAAACTATTCTTAACGGAAATAATTACAATTAAGTTAGTCGTGAAAACTGACTTTAAGCTAAATCCGTACTAAACTAAAAAAAATACTTAATTTGGTTATTAAACATTTATTTTGGTTATTTATATTTATTTTCACAGTCTCCATGGCGCAGCGGGCGAGTAGCCGGTTGTGAAGCGAGAGGCCGCGGGTTTGATCCCCGCACCGAAACAAATGTTAGTGTGATCCACTAATATTTGTTTCGGGGTCTGAGTATTGTGAGACCGAAAGTCTCTCGTAGTTCCTGATACCCACGACACAAGACTCGTATCTTACTGTGGGGTCAGGACTATGTATGTGACTGTTGGCTGTATTTATTTATACAGGCGAGTGACAACAGAATATCTACCATTATCAATGTCTAAACAAAATTGACGCGCACTGTCACTCAATTTTGAATTATACTTGATCTTATAACATAAAATTTAGTGGGACGAGAATTGATTTCGCGCGTCATTTATCAGCACCAGGTACAACTAACAGAGCTTGTCTACGCCATCAACGCCTTAATGTTTATAAAAAAACCTATTCGTTAATATTAAGCGACACAGATATTGGTGATCATGGAATATTAATAATAACCTTGCTAATACACTTTGGGCAATATCTCCAAGAAAGAGATAAGGTTGTTCTGTGGTAAAATAAGTATACCTCCTAACGTCACGTCCGCGTCGCAGCGTTAAACACTTTTTTTTGACAAAAGTTAAAGATTAAAATCATAGGATTGAGATCAGACCTGTTTGATAAATAAAGCAGTGTAATAATATTAGGATATTTCTTCTGCATAGACAACTACTTAGGTGTAAAACTTGTAAAACTTGAAAAACTAGGTACTTAAAAATAAACTTTCAATACATTAAATTATTGTATGACTTTGGAAGTCGGTGCTGATGACGCAGATGGTGCTAGTCAAAAAAATTCCATCAACTCCAAAAATATTTTACCTCCCTACGTAAGTTTGTATATTGTTTTTCATATTAGAAATCAATTCTATTCTTCCATTTCTTTTATTCATTGTTTAAGTTTTACTCATTTATATTTGTAATATTTTGTGTTAGATACAGCTATTTCATGTAAATGTTAACACAAAAACCCATTCGCGACATGTGTGCTGTTTGTTAGGAAGTTTCATTATTTTACTTCGTATTCAACTTTCCGTCATCACGTCTTATCCAAGTCCACCTATATGAGACCAACTCGCAAGTATAATTATAATGGATTTATAATAAAAAAAAAAACAAACTAATCGGTACATAGTCGGTGGAGAAATATCGATAGATACATAACATACGCATCA
The DNA here is from genome assembly GCA_949126905.1 of Amorpha juglandis. NCBI lineage: Eukaryota > Metazoa > Arthropoda > Insecta > Lepidoptera > Sphingidae > Amorpha > Amorpha juglandis. Next base: position 9,036,599 of record OX421368.1, read on the forward strand.
AATTTTTAACCATCGTTTTATTTAATTTAATTAATTTTCATCACAATAATACTATACCTACAGTAGATAATAGTACATATTATGTATTATTTAAATAATTTTAACTGCATTATATAAGGACCACAAACATTGTGTATTCTTATCAGCATCTATCGTGAGTGTCACGTGCCACGCTGTAGACGGTTTTGTCTACCGCATGAATGAGCCGGCTCGATCGGGTCGTTACCACTGTCTCACAGAAAAACTGACGAGTACTAAAGTAGCGGCTTGCTGCTGCGTTTCTTTCGGTGAGTGAGATATTCGGAGGCCCAAATCCCTCTCCTTTCCCAATCCCTTAATTATCCCTTCCCTTTAAGGTCGGAAACGCGCCTACTATTCTTTTAGTATTGTCGTCGTATATGGACGGTGAAGATCAGGTAATCCGTTACTCTATCCTCAGAACTTAACCAAATTTATATGGGCGGTAATAGGGGTATATCCTTGTAACCCTGGGCCTGTATCGGTCATCTGCCTGTCCTGTCGCAGACCTCTGGATTTACTTCTTCCCTCTTCGGAGTGTGAAGAGAAATTTATATAGGCTGGCATGATTCTATTGACCACCGATAAACTCATTGTTTATCGGTGAACTGCACTGCGCTTACCATCAGGTGATTATATTATTATGTAACGTGGGCGAAGCAAAACAAAAAGTGTATATTATAAAATTAATGTTTGAGTGTATCGATTATGTTCAAACTTTACATACTTGTTGTTTATATTAATAGCGTAATGTTTCTGACATACAAGAAAATAGATGTATAAGAACACCTACCAGGTGTAAGTGGATCGCTTCCGAAGCCGAAACGGTAATAAAACACTACATTATTATAAACTGTCAACGCTATTCCTTTGCTGTTTGTGTTGTTTCGTTGACATTTTGGAACGTAAGCCCGCAATGTAAAGCTTACTAATACTAAACACGGGATCAATGAACGCGCTATACTCTATATTGTATAGTAACGCCGAACGCGATGCGCGCTTCGTTATGGTGCTGCCACACCGGTGTTATAAAATGTTATATAACATTTTCCAACATTAAACATTTATTAACATTATCTAACATTGTGATAAAATGTTAGAAAATGTTTGTTAACAAATGTTGTATAACATTTTATAACATCGGTGTGGCAGCACCATTTAGTAAACATTTCTTAACATTTTGTAACATTTTTGAACATTCTTTAACCGCGGGCGGCGGTACTTTTGAGAGCGGCGCCGTCAAAGAAGCCGTCAAAGAAGAAGGGCCGATGTCGTGTTTTCAAATGTTATAAAATGTTAGAAAATGTTAAAAAATGTTAGAAAATGTTAGAAAATGTTTGCAAACATTATCCGTCGGTGTGGCAGCACTTAAAACATCTAACAATTCTTAACAAAATGTAACAATTTTAATGTTAGAAAATGTTTGTTAACATTTTATAACATCGGTGTGGCAGCACCATTATACAGAATATTCCCATCAGATTTCGTTATTCACTTTAGATTGCGATTTAAAAAAAATATAATTTTAATTATTATTTGAATATAGCTTTATTGTATTTATTGGTCCAAACAACTGGTGAGAAATTTAAGAAATATGGAGACTTATTTTGCGATTTTAAGTGGTATCGTGTCTATAATCACTAGCACTACCACCTGTTTTCGTTTTCGTAAGCGTTTCCCTTACGCCCGGTATTTTGTAGGTTATTAGTATACTTATGTCCAAATGCTGAAACGCTAAGATCGTCTGTTTACGGTTATTATTTTATTTTCATACAATTTTGTCAGAAAAGGGGGTCACAACAAATTAAATGCTTGATTTTCGTTTCAGTACTCGGACGCTAATGTCGCAAACGGAGCTGCGGGAAGAAGCTAGTTAGGTCATCATAAAAATGTTCCACCATAAACCATAGATGACGTTTCTTACAGCCGGCCTAAGGGAAACCTCACGAGAAACAAAATACGACGTTACACCTAAAATGTCTGGCTTCTAAATATGTAATTGCCCATCGAAGTAAGTAGGTATTATGTTTTTTACTTTGTCATTTTCAAACAATAGACAAATCATTTCATAGAAAATACCGGAAAAATCTACGTCACGTCACGTTTAATAATTTTTTGTCTGTTGTTGCACTTACTTAGTATGTACTTACAGATTGTCACATGAATTTGAGTGTACCGAATGAGGTTTGACGTCTGACGGTTTTTTTTCAATCAGAATGTCATTGGAATTGTTCCCCGAACTGAGATTTTTGTTTTCGACAACTTGCGACATTGGCGCGATCGACGAAGTTTCGCCATTTGCCAACAAAGTTACACCAGGCTCCGTTGGGAGCGATGCAAACGACACCATTTCAGTTTCTCCATTCTGCTTGAGCAGAACTGACGGCGTAACCAGTGGCTTTTCATTGCGTTCCAATTGTATTTTATTACGGAACGATAATTTCTTAATTAGCGACATCGTTAATATTTGAATTTTCATGAAACTGAAGTATTCCAACGACTTTTGCAAACGATGCACGCACAATGCACCATCATAACTGTTTATATAGTTTATTTATCACATTTAATTCACTGCAATTATCAAGGTGTGTTTGAACGATAAATCACAAAGGAAACTTGAACAGTGTATAAAATTAATACCGAGGGTTGAGACGACAAGTCAGGACTGAAGTCGACATATAAATAAAAGTAGTAGATATCAGTGGACTCTATCCCGATAGATAATGAAGTAATTTCAACATTACGAAATTATTATATCATTAGTTGACCACAAATCGTTAAAAAGCGATTAATAATGAAATTTGTTACACATACCTCTGTTTTGTAAATGATGAGATCGCGGCAAAGGTACACAATTGACTGATTAGAATAATATAAAATAATTCCGCGCCGATCAGCCGAGGGAATCCCACTTTATAGTTCGCTGTAGGCCCTTGTTAGTTCGTAATGCATTGCAGTTGTTGCCTGTGTTTACTTTGTTCGTTACGAATGAGTAATACTATTATATTGTTTGGATATTGAATAAAAAGGCCCTCACACCCGACACGTACGTCGGTGGTTTGTCCTCTCAATGCAAATGTATCGTAGCGAGGCAACACGCATAAATTACCATAAATGGTACCTGCGTCACCAAACATCGATACGTTAACAATACTCCGAAACATCATGGTGAGTAACGATTGTTCAATAATAGTAGACACTCATCTACACTCTACAGTATGAAGGAGCTAGTTTTGCCAGCCTTTAAAAAACCGACATCAAGTTAGGTATAGCTTTTAGTAGGGTTTGTGAGATGGTTGGAGGCCCAACAAATTCCAACTTCCCAATCCTCATTTATTTTAACGGATTTCATTGATTACTATTGCTATTAGAGTATAGGAATACCAATTAACAAAAATTATGTAAGTATACACTGTTGTTGACTGCTGAGGAACAGTTGTTCGAACCGACTTCAAGAAAACAGAAGGTTCTCGATTCGGCGAGTGCTTTTTTGCTTTTTTTTTATGTATGTACACGGTTTCTCCGCCAATTATTGACCGATATGTCGGAAAAAAAATCATTCGATAGAGATTGGCTGCGATGTGGTCCCAAGTAAATTTGGATAAGATCTAAAGACGGAATACTGAGTAAAAAAATTAAACTCTTTAACGGACAACAGAATATTCGTCGCGATCGTGTTATTTTGTTGGAATTTATATACTATAGCTTAGGTACAGCAAAACTGAAAATTGAAAAATAAAATAAGTTTTAACAAAACTTAAAAAACTACTCAAAAAATAACATTGAAAAAAGAAAAAATACTTTCTGAATTGAGAACCTTAACCTTTTTGAAATCAGTTAATAGATACAAATAAAAATCTTTCTTTGGAGTCGGTGCAATTGCAGTTGACCGGCAGCGATACAGGCGGCGCCGACTCCAATCATATGATTATTGTTTTGTGATAAATGCATCACAAAATCAATCAATAAAAAGATGTTTCCTAAAATTACAACACGCTTTGAGCAAAAACTCTAACTTCTTGTGGTACGCGGACGTAGATTATTATCTTTAAACAACAATAAGCCATTAGAAAATATTTTGTACACGAAGAGGAAGTTAAAGTCTTGTAACTGTTTGTTAATGTTTATGGCTGTTGTCGGCCAGTCTTTATCAAAGTGGTCAAGGTCATCGCGACACTTCTTTCGCGGTCTGCCTCGTCGCCGTCTACCATCTTCGGGAACCTAATGAGTGACATTTCTGGCCCACCTTTCCTGATGCATCCGGCTTACGTGACCTGCCCAGTCCCATTTCAACATGGGCGATTTATGTCCTACATCGGTTATTGTGGTGATGGTTATGGAGTATTATATATTATTTATTATACTTATATCGTGGAAGGAAAATAATCTCGGCACACTACGCACACTACAGCAGCGACAACGTACGATGGTACCTAGGAAACCTTAAAAAAGTGTTGTAACGCACTGTAGTTTGGATACATTTAGGCCGAGATTCCCGGCCCGACTAGAAAAACAACACAAAACACTTCTAGAAAGTGTTTTTTCGTAGTAAACTCCCATATGAACCCACCAAAGCGAGCCTAAGAGTGTTGGTTTCACGCAATTCATTTTTTAGAACCGACTCAAAGAAACTAAAATGTCACAACAAAAATAGTCAATTTTGAGTCGGTGCTATTGCAATTTCATTAATTATTATCGGTAGAAAGCAGGGATTCACAATTCATCTTTTTATTTTTTTGCGTAGATTTATTTTTTTGCAAAAACGAACTACTACGATTTAAGGCTTTAACTTAGGTAAAATATTAAAAAATTACTTTGGGTTACAATTCCGAGAAATTCGCTGACTGTAAGTACATAAAATATTAGTGTAATAAAGTGTAGTTACGGAAGTTTCTTCCAAAGTAGAATTAATTTAAGTGCGCTCAACTTAAGTAATAAAATGAGTTTAACTACTGACATTTTATAATCTTTGATGCAAAAGTTATAATGAATCGACATATTCGATTCAAATAAATCCTTAATCAAAATAATTCTTGTGATCGAATATAAACCCGACTACTTTTTCATTATTTTAATCAAAAAGTTGTAATATCAAATAGGAACTATTAAAATGCTGCCGCCGCGCTGCGCGGTCTGCATTTCGGTCAACGTCAATTTCGGTAAAATTTTGTATGACACTAATCGCCAAGATCGTTGACACTCTTAAATTATGCGCTTCGGCAATATTCGATTTTTACGAATTGGTGCGAATATGTACCTAATGAATGCCCGATCATCCAAATCCGGTCAGTCACTCAAGGGAATATAAGTTCTTAGGTAATCTAATGTAACAGATCTGCATTAGGTTTTTTTATTTATTTGCTTAAATGTCGAGACGAGCCGTTCGCTCGCCTGATGGTAAGCGTCATGTCTCCCCTTAAACAGAAGTAACACCTAGCAGAACTTTGCATTACCAAGTAAAGCATCGCACTGGAATGCGCTTTCACCACGACACATAAGATGGTAAGTCTCATAATGCCCAGTAATTTCACTGGCTTAGATGTCCTTCAAAGCGAAACACATTAGGTCTTACACACTGTGCAAAGCGATGGTACCAACCCAGACGGCCTCTCGCATACGAGGGACTTACCACCTTGTAATGTGCGATCACGGTGAATATCATTATATGTTCGTGTTTTCCAAATATACGAAGATTTTCGAAACGCATAATCGTAGGCCTGTATGTCCACTACTTAAAATAGTTACCTACCTTGAAAATATTCATGCATTCTGAGCATAATGATGAAGTGCAAAATGAAAATGATTACAACCATGTATAATTTAATGTACTTTATTATTCTTACAAAATAATTAAGTGATCGTAAAGGCAACTTGTGTTTTTTATAAATACGAGGAAATGATTCGAGAAGTATTTAATGTTTTTCCAGTTAGCCAATAATTTAATATAACGGAGTCCTTCCTTGTGTCCATGTTTGTATATGTGGTTGATGTTTATAGTGCAGGTCTCTTGTTTTAATTTGGATGGATTTAGTAATATGTTATGTGATTTTTTTTATCCTGCCACGAAAAAGTGACTACACTAGACCTGATGTAAAGTACAGTGATATAAAGCTTTTTGTTAGAAATAATACAATGTACAAGGTCGCTGACCATAACAGTATACATAAAAACGATTCAAAAAACAATAAAAAAATTGAGAGTTGAGAACTTAGTTTTAATATAACATGCTTAGATAAACATTACGCCCATTTGGGGCGTACTATTTGTTACATAATAAAACATTTAAATTTTATTAAAATACCGTATTATTAATTAATATTTATAGCGCTCAGTTTAAGTGATTAAGTAACAAAATACAAAGCAGACATTGAAAATCTGTTTATAAACGAGGTCGTCTTAAACAATATTCATGAGATCAAACTTGTGACCTTTTTGTCAATTGCCGAGAGTTAACAACAGTAATGTATTAGGTAGGTATGTATTTACGTTAGAAATAGTGTTCGTAATCACAGAATACATTTGTATAACTGAGATTAGTAATAAAGCGGTGGACATTTAATGCGGATGGGTCATTAATTAATTCATAAAGGTATAGGTGATAAATAATAATAAAAGTTATAAAATCAACAGTCACACACATAATAGTGTAGGGAGGCACCGCAAATCCCTCGTAGTTCCTGATACCCACGATACAGATTAAACTAGTATTGCGCCTAGGCTACGTGTATGACTGTTGGTGTATTTATTTATATTATACGTAACTGCGGGCCACCATTTCCACGAAGTACGCATATCATTGACGCCTTTGAACGATACGACGAATATAAAACGGATTATAGGCTTGGTAAGCAATTCCTATGAACTTTTTCCTTTTAACTGAACAGAGTGCTTGTGGTACGAGTACAATATGAATTGGAATAGGTAATACCTAAATAAATAATTTGGTTTCTAACTTAACTAACGAAACTTTAAAAAAAAACGCTGATTAGTTTACGGGCGTCCAACTCCCATGGGAGAGTACCTAGCAACGCAACAATGCTTACACACTGCTTGGCGGCAGAAATAGACAGAGTGGTTTACTTAGAATGTGTTGTATTTATATTTGCTGAGAGAATAGATTTTATTGATTAGGTAATACATTATATCCACAAAAAGTACCCAAGTACCCAACTGTAAGTACTTTATTGTTTTATATTTGAAAACATGAGCTACATACGGAAAACATTAATGAATGCTTATTAAAATAATATTTAATTTAAAGTATCAACTAAATCTTTAAATCTACGTACAAATATAAATTTAAATGGTTAAACTCCCCTTAAAACATAATTACCTATTATATCAACCGTCTGTATATTCTACGTAAACCCATTACCCATTATTAATATTGCTAGGGAATTCAAAATGTGACTGCATTCATTTCCTGTCGGAAAAGGTATAATATTAAAGGTCAATGGCACGGTGACTTGCGAAATCGCGAACATGTGCCACCTAGGTAGGTGTTTTCTTTCTCTCAGACTCGCAATACGGAGGTCAGCCAACATGCAACTCTTTCTTTCGTTTACTTTTATATCTTTAGATAAGACATGTAGGTATTAAAACTTCCTATAGTTTATACAGGCTTTTTAGTTAAGATACCCATCTCCAATAAAAGTTGCCTATGTGTTTATTTATCAATCACTTTCACAATGATTCCTAAAAAAGTGTTCAATGTTAACGAGAAAGAGTTCATTAAAGAAAAAAAAACTTACTGTATACATGTTGTTTTTGATACGAGCGTGAGCGTGAGCTGTCGCATGATAAAGTGGCCTCGGCGTATTCGCCACACATGAATCAAAGTTTGAAGGAAAAAATCCATTTTGTAGATCACATACGAATAGAAGGTTGTATAAAAGAGAAAAAAATTCAAAGCTATTTTTCCTCAATTTATGCCATCAATGAGATATACAGAATCGAAACACGATCGAATCACCTTGCACGATGCGAGCACAGATTAACAATTCACTAGGCAAACGTCAACCAATAGCTAGTTTAATGACAGTGAACTATTGGCACGAGAGTGTAAATGAAAAATCCTTTATTACCCTATACATATACCAATTCTTCAGAAAGATAGAAGTAGAAAGGTCGATAATGCTATCATTAGATATTAGTATTAGGATTATGATTTATTGACAGTATTAGGATACATTGTTTATATATATCCTTGATTTCTTTGGAGTTGGAGATATTCGTGGCCGATGGTCATCACATACTTATCTTCTGCGATGGCCTTGCTCTTTGGCTAATAGACGAGGAAAATAAATATCATTAAAATATTGCATAAAATATTTGATACATATCTGTTTAGCCGGTGTTGTATATTTAGGAAAAATACTTAGATGATAGTATAATGATTTCATTGAATAACTCTGGATGGTTTTTAATATTGCATGTGAACAACTGCAGATTACATATGGAAATACCTCGTCTAGCTATTCATTTATTTACTTATGCGTAATCGTGCTACTGAACTATTGTTTTGGTCAGGTCAGTCCTATGATTGTATTTAAATAATTGCATTTACAAATCTATTACATTTCCAAACAATTAACAAAGGAGGGGCGTTTCCTGGTGCTCTAAAAAGATTAAAGTTTTAGGTAATGTCAATAAATAACGTCCAATGTTGGTCACTGCCTCATTAAAGGTAAATTTTGGATCGAAATATATTTAATTCCACGATTTAAAACCGATTCAGCTTATCACGTTAATGGTCAGGGATCTCTGAGCCATTTTTCCACTTGATTACTATCAAGCTAATTTTCCGTGAGTAGCTTCGTTTCGATGAGACGCCCAACAATTCCATATGCAAAAATTCTCTATTGTGGTAGCGAACAGAGGTAGCAAGGATAAAATATTTCGATTTGATGATACTCAAAAAAATATTTTTTTATTTGTAGGACAATATGACTGTTAAATTATATAAATATTAACTAAGTAAAAACAAAAAAATCAGCTAGTTAGTAATCATTTTTGATGACCTCGTTATCGATACATGTTGGAAGCAGGGGACTCTTTGATCATACCATAAATTTTGTACGACAAATATTTTTTCGAATAATTTAGATAATTATCATCAGATTTAACAAAAAAAAACCAGTTAGTAATAAATTTTTGGGACTTATCAAATCGACATATACTATCCTTGCTACCTCTGTTAGCTACCACAATAGAGAATTTTCGCATAGGGAATTGTTGGGCGTCTCATCGAAACGAAGCTACTTACGAAAAATTAGCTTGATAGTAATCAAGTGGAAAAATGGCTCAGGGATCCCTGCCTGTAACATATTATTAATACGTTAACATATATTAATTACACATAAATAATACAAATGTGTTAATTAATAATATACGATTATTGTGGTTTCTATATTGGTGCTCAAAATCCAACACAATGCCTAAAGACTAACGTTCCAACATTAGCAACAAAGGTACAATGCAATATCGCTCGCGATAACATTGGAAAAGAAGGTCATATTTGCAAAATATATTTTTTGTATAGCAGATCGTTCTGCAAAATGTTTTAGATAATTTTTAGGGCACCGTGTTCAAAGCGTCCCAACGGAACTCTATTTCAGAGCCTACGCGGCCAAGGCGCTCTATCTTTTGGATCTTTCATAGATTTATACCCGGCTGAAATTTCTACATTTCGACTCGGACCTATTTCGCTGGTTATTTACACTTTTCTTTTGTATTTTATTTACCTACGTCGTACGAGAAATTTTCCATCTGAATGGGGCGTTATGCCTAGGTACGCCGTCGCTGATATAACTTCAAAGCCCCTATGGATGGTAATGGATTTATTAAAGTGAAATTTTGGCAGGTTTATTTAAAAAGATGGACCATTCATCACGTCATGCACTAGCAGATGTGCACAAATTGGTCTAAGATCCCGGGGAACATTGACCTTCATCCATCTGTTTACCGGATGAAAATAATATTTTAGAGTATAAAATGTGTTGCTGAACACATACCAATAGGGTTGCCTAAAAAAATATGGTCAAGGATATGTTTTGCGAATATAAAAAATTGGTAAAAAAAAATATAAAGGGGAATATGTTTTATTGTTGCAACATGTTTTGGAATATTTATTAATATTTATACATTTTTAATACTTTTTTATCATCATCATCATCATCAGCCACAAGACGTCCACAGCTGAACATAGGCCTCTCCCAAAGATTTCCAGACCGACCTGTTGGAAGCGGCCTCCATCCAGCGACTTCCTGCGATCTTTATCAAGTCGTCTGTCCACCTTGTAGGTGGACGTCCAACGCTGCGCTTGCCAGTACGTGGCCTCCATTCCAGAACCTTTCTGTCCCATCGGTTATCGGTTCTGCGAGCTATGTGGCCTGCCCACTGCCACTTGAGCTTGCTAATCCGCTGAGCTATGTCGGTGACTTTCGTTCTTCTACGGATCTCCTCATTTCTGATTTGATCACGCAGAGAAACACCGAGCATAGCTCTCTCCATAGCTCGCTGAGTGACTGTGAGCCGTCTTATAACATATATTATTATATTATATTCTCTTATACTTTTTTATCACTTAAACATATTCTAGGCACAACAATAATTGGGAAAATCAATCATTTTTCATATATACGATTTAATTTAAAAATAAATATTTATGAATTCATATTAAAATACTGTTAGAATATTTTTTATTTTTATCTGTGTTGATGGTGTTTATAAAATTGTCATCGGGTAACACCACCTAAAATATGTATAAAAGAGGTGCACGACTTGACAGGACACAGTTCGCATTCAGTCGTCGCACAGTGAAGACCTTAGTGACTATCGTGGTCGTTATTATCATGGCCAGCCTTCTGCTTGGCTGTCTGTTACAGTAGTTGTAATATTGTCGTAATTATTCATACTAAGTGTGTATTTAAGTGCATTTGAAGTAGGCCTACAATTTGTTATCCTGACACGAGTTTGTTCTTTGTGAGTAAAATAAATTAGTTTGAAAGTGGATCATGTTATTTTCTGTTCCTCCTCATATTTTTAGTCATTTCTCATTAAATTTGTAAGATCAGAAGTGGGATAGGCTCCACAGCCTATCATCAACTTCTTGATACTTAATTTTTCAAGACATTACTTGATAGCAAATGCTAGAACTTTGAATGCACTTGTGTTGGTAATTACGCGATGTCTCTAACTGTGCGATGAAATGCGACTGTCTACGAGGTAATTGGTGAGTCCGTTCCAATTTTATTATTTATCGCCAATAAGATTGTCATGTGGTGTGTTGGTGAGATCATTACGATGATCCATGGTGCAGCAGGCCAATGTCCATTCAGTGTAAAATTATTGCATTGCTGAATTTGATGGTATTCAGAAATGTAAATTAGTAATTATCTACCCGATAATTATTAACAAATCGTTGTACTGCTAAATTTGTTGGTGGTCAGAAATGTAAATTAATAATTATCTACCCGCCATTTATTAAAAATCATTGTACTCCTGAATTTGATGGTGTTCAGAAATGTAAATTAGTAATTATCTACCCGATAATTATTAACAAATCGTTGTACTGCTAAATTTGTTGGTATTTAGAAATGTAAATTAATAATTATCTACCCGATTATAATTATTAACAATTACATGTCTCATAAATTTTGAAAAATATTTTGTTGGCAGTAATAAATTTATTGTGAACGTGTTAGTTTACTGCTTATGGATACGAAAAGTCCTGCACATTATGTTCGAGTCAAAAGACAAAATGCGCCACAGTAATGGTTGTGTCTACACCTACAAAGTTATTAAATGTGTACCAATTGTTCGCAGAACTTATCTAGGACTGTAATGGACGAGTTCTACTGATGTGGCACCTGCGATGGCATTGAGTGCAAGATATTGGTGCGCAAGAGTTCTCGATCAACTATAACACCGTGCCCACGGTGTGGTGGTGCATCTGTGCGGCGCACAGAGCAGCGTTGAGGGACGAGTGTGACCAAACGCATTTACGAGTATTGAGTATACGTCGGTAATTAGCAGAAGTTTGGTGAGTTCGCTCCAGTTTGTATAGTAGACTTTATGTACCAAACAATCACCGGTTGCACTGGTTTTGTATGCCTTGTCTCATGTAAATCTTGATGTGCACATATATACTAGTCTTGAGTGGCACGGACTGTGGGCTGTACTAAAAGAGAGTATGGTTCATGGAGCAGGTATCGCGGGTGATGTCGGTGGGGCCCATGCTGACTATAGACCGAGTTTAAAGCCTGAAGTAGAGTCTTGAGGTTGACCCGCTGTAACCAATGTAAATTTTGATGCGCACGTGGTATTTGGTGTGGGAATATGACCTGAGTAAAGCTTACTTGTGATATGAAATGTCGTTGTGTGCGGCTGTTGTGCAAAGTGATATGTTTTGTGTTGTTCGGTACATTTGGTCGGTACATTTACATTTAGTCGGACACATTTGTTCGATTACATTTGGTCGGTACATTTACATTTAGTCGGACACATTTGTTCGTTACATTTTGTCGGTACATTTACATTTGGTCGGTACATTTACATTTAGTCGGACGCATTTGTTCATTACATTTGGCCGGTACATTTGTTAGTTACATTTTTTCGGTACATTTGTTCGGTTTATAAAGTAACTGATATTTAAAGTCTATGCGCGCTTGCCTACGAGCAGCTACCTGTGGCATAAACCGGTACACGCGTGCTCGCAATTTCGCAGCTATGGCGTGAGTAGTATTAATGTTTGGGCCTGTGCTATGAATTACTGAAAATGACAAACAAATCAAATATTTGTCGGAAATCAAATGGCCTCTGTTATGTGGCCGTGTATGGGGAGTGATGGAAGTTCTGATTATGTCATTCACGATGTACTGAAAATTTTATTTTTATTTGTGTTATGTCTGAAGCTACTAAAAGTTAAATCATTTATTTTCATTACTTACAAGATCCTTGTCTGTAGTCGCTTGAATGCATGCTTGCGCCTATAGTACAGTTGGTCACTTCATTTGGTACAGTTCTTTTGAAAAGATACAAATATTAAGAAGTTATGCTTCAGACACACAAACCTGTATAACCATTTTCGATGCTTTCCGTGTGTGTTCTTCCTTATGGTTACAGTAGCTCGAACTGCGCATATGTATGAATGTGCATGTGCAGAAATTCGAGGTGAGCCGGCTAAAGGAGCTCGCTTTGTACATCTAGTGCTGGGCGCTGGTTATAGCGACGCGCAGCAGCCGTCTGCCAGCGTCGGGCAGCAGCCGTCTGCCAGCGTCAGGCAGCAGCCGTCTGCCAGCGTCGGGCAGCAGCCGTCTGCCAGCGTCGGGCAGTAGTCGTCTGCCAGCGACGGGCAGTAGTCGTCTGCCAGCGACGGGCAGCAGCCGTCTGCCAGCGTCGGGCAGTAGTCGTCTGCCAGCGTCGGGCAGCAGCCGTCTGCCAGCGTCGGGCAGTAGTCGTCTGCCAGCGACGGGCAGCAGCCGTCTGCCAGCGTCGGGCAGCAGCCGTCTGCCAGCGTCGGGCAGCAGCCGTCTGCCAGCGTCGGGCAGCAGCCGTCTGCCAGCGTCAGGCAGCAGCCGTCTGCCAGCGTCAGGCAGCAGCCGTCTGCCAGCGTCAGGCAGCAGCCGTCTGCCAGCGTCGGGCAGCAGCCGTCTGCCAGCGTCGGGCAGTAGTCGTCTGCCAGCGACGGGCAAGCAGCCGTCTGCCAGCGACGGGCAGCAGCCGTCTGCCAGCGACGGGCAGCAGCCGTCTGCCAGCGACGGGCAGCAGCCGTCTGCCAGCAACGGGCAGCAGCCGTCTGCCAGCATCGAGCAGCAGCCCGCTGTATACCATGCTGAAGACCTCTAAGGACTGATCCATGGTGAACCAATTATCGCTTTTTGAAGTGATAACTTCTTATGGGAGGGTGAACCGAAACGTTCCGTAACGCGAGCGGCGGTGAGCGGAAGGTTCCAGAATATTCGAGAACGTTCCGTGAGACGTCACGCGGGCCAGTTGTCCAGCCAGCGCTAGCCGACTTCCCTGGAACTTCGATAATTTTGAAGTCCCAGGTGGCGTCACACAGTGATCAGTCGGATTGGACCGGACTTTGACCGGACTTTCACAGGACTTTGACCGGACTGTGTTCGTTTTTTTTTTTTTTATGGCGAATAGACATTACCATCATTTTGTTTTTGATATTGATAAAAAAATGACGATCGATAAAGAAATACTTATAATGGAGTTTTGGCGGGAACTCTGACAGTACAGTTCATCGTTTATTTTAATTTATTTCATAAACTAGTTTAGAGTTGTGTTTGTTGTATAAAAGTGGTATGGATTTGTTCAATAAACATTGACGGCGATGAACAGTGTATGAAAACATTGAAATAAGTGAATTAAGAATCGTACTGAAAGGAGTTAACACCAAAACTCCGACAAGACCTTGAAATCGACCGCACCCGTGTTTCATCGTTCTTGTAAAAATAACTTGAGAATGAATTGTACTTGACACTGGCTAAATGCATAGTACTGCAAGAGCCATAAATAAAATAAAAAAAATACTTATAATTTGGAACATGGTGCCGTAAAAAAAGTACCAGGTTCGCATAAACGAAAAGAGAGTAGAATGTCCTCTTTTCATGGCGAGTAGCCGTAATTAATAAACAAATGACGATTAGGACAAAGAAAAACTTTTTAGGTTTTTTCTTATTTGGAACATGTTGCCGTAAAAGGTACCAGGCTCGCATAAACGTGAAGAGAGTAGAATGAACTTTTATTATGTCATTCTCGCATCTTGTTTGCTAAGTTTTCACTTCTGTCGGCACTCCCAGAGTGCAACCCGTAATTTTTGAAGTGATAACTTCTTATGGGAGGGTGAACCGAAACGTTCCGTAACGCGAGCGGCGCCACTCTGTCTGGCTTCCTTTTCTCTCAGAGCGGGGGCCCACGTTGCGTTGCGGCGGCGGTGCGGCGCCGGAGCGATGTCGCTGCGTCGTTTTACATAGAAATAATTGTGGCATGTCACACGATGCGCCCCGGCGCCGCACCGGACTTGCAACCACCGAGACGAGGCGGGGAGGGGTGAATGTGCTGCGACGTCGGAGCGGCACCGCACAGTTGTCCATTTTATTAACAGACTGTCTAACGCTGCTGGGGCGACGGCGATGCTGCGACATAACAACGTTGCGGCGCCGCACCGCTCGTGTGCCCGCTGATACGGTGAAATCTTTGCGGTGCGGCGCTGCAACGCATTGTGTGCTCCCACTCTTAGGCAGGTTCCTCTGCTCCCACTTTAACCCACATTAGTTTAAGTTATCACTTCTGTCGAGCGTCCCGAGACGCACACTTTTTTTTGAAGTGATAACTTCTTATGGGAGGGTGAACCGAAACGTTCCGTAACGCGAGCGTAAAAAAATGACGATCGATAAAGAAATACTTATAATTTGGAACATGGTGCCGTAAAAAAAGTACCAGGTTCGCATAAACGCGAAGAGAGTAGAATGTCTTCTTTTCATGGCGAGTAGCCGTAATTAATAAACAAATGACGATTAGGAAATGAAAAGCTTTTTAGGTTTTTTCTTATTTAGAACATGTTGCCGTAAAATTTACCAGGCTCGCATAAACGCGAAGAGAGTAGAATGTACTTTTATCATGTCATCAGTGGGCATGTTGGCGTAATTTTGTATTCTCGCATCTTGTTTGGTAAGTTTTCACTTCTGTCGGCACTCCCAGAGTGCAACCCGTATTTTTTTTTTTTTATTTCTAAGAGTAATATTAATTTCGAATCCCAAGCTAGGATTCATATTAAGCTTGAAACCTTCACAAAGACTACCACCACAACAGTGATTATTTAAATTAGTCAGGATTGGTCGAAGCGGTGCATAAAACACTAGCTATTTATTTATGAAATTTTTAGTACAAGAAAGTGTCGCTTGAGTATACCCATAGTACGATCTAAATAAAATGACCTCTGCAACGCAGCGGATAGCCATCATAATGTTGTGAAATGAGAGACACGGGCTCGATTCCCGCATCCAAAACAAATGTTTGTGTTTGACTGTTAGGTTTACTTGTTGCTGAAAATCGAGCTATGTGATTCTGCCGTGTATTTTTTGTTACCCAGGAGGTGCAAGATGCTCGTTGGGTACGTCACGCAGGCAGATGGAAGCTGCAAAGGGCAACGACAGCGATTCTGATGAAGAATACGGCACAGCGTGCATGATGCGGAGTGGCATTGAATAACGGCTCCGCCTAGAAATTAACTATTTGCTTTGTATTCTTCTACTCATTTACACAGCTAACTATCAATGTGTTCCTGGGTTTTCTTGCATCACTTCTTTTTTCCCGGCTATAGATAACACGTGGCATATGAAGTGATGAGGTAGGGCGTTTTGTGGGTGCTGTGTTCTGTAAATACCTAATGTGCTCGGGACGCGCACTTGTCAGGAGAGGCCGTGTTAGAATATTTTTTATTTTTATCTGTGTTGATGGTGTTTATAAAATTGTCATCGGGTAACACCACCTAAAATATGTATAAAAGAGGTGCACGACTTGACAGGACACAGTTCGCATTCAGTCGTCGCACAGTGAAGACCTTAGTGACTATCGTGGTCGTTATTATCATGGCCAGCCTTCTGCTTGGCTGTCTGTTACAGTAGTTGTAATATTGTCGTAATTATTCATACTAAGTGTGTATTTAAGTGCATTTGAAGTAGGCCTACAATTTGTTATCCTGACACGAGTTTGTTCTTTGTGAGTAAAATAAATTAGTTTGAAAGTGGATCATGTTATTTTCTGTTCCTCCTCATATTTTTAGTCATTTCTCATTAAATTTGTAAGAATACTATATATTATTACAATGGCTATTCTATATCTACCTTATGTTTCGAACTTCGTTGCTTCATTTCGGGTTTAAAGAATAGGGGCTCTGTTTGCCGGTCGCATGATTTTACGATTCGTATCTCTATCCCGGTAAACAAAGCTATAAGTAGTGCAACCACGGAGCTTAATTCCATTCCAAGGGGTGAGCCTGTCGCAGCACCAATCCCGTGAAACTCATGTTGTCATACAGTGCGACTTAAATCTAAAACTACAAATTGTAAAAAATAAGTTTAAATATGTTCAATGTCGTCTTGGTTAGGTACATAATGCCAATTGTTAGATCCACAGATACGTCTCAATCACGTAATCGCTAAGTGGTTTAATAAGACCTAATTATTGATGACATTTGAACCAGCGCACATAGGTGAAATTTACTCAAAAGCTGGCCATTATTGCGTGATGTGTGTTTACGCTTCTATATTAGTTTAATTTGTCAAATATAATAGTTTAATCATGTATTATGATAAATAAAGCTTTATTCGATAACATTATATAGGAAAAAATATATATTTATTGTACACCTTACAAACAAAACATAGCAATATCATACAACAACTCGACACACGACCATCTGATATCAAACTAGGCAGAGTCTCTACTATGGTATCCAGATAACTGATAATCATACTTATATTTTTCTATCTGTCTGTCTGTTTTCTGTATCTTTTGATTTCTAAATACAAGATATACTTATAAATTAATGTACAATGGGAGGTCTTATCGCTACAAGCGATCTCTTCCTGACAACTTAAAGATGGACTTTAGGTTTAGAAGAAGCACCAATATGTTGATGGTGTACTACATAAATAAATAACACATAATAATAAATATATATACCCATATATAATAAAAACAAATATAATACGTAAGCGTATTTTTAGTTAATTTAGAAATCTAATTGATAAGCAGTAAAGGTACGGTCTAAGTAACGATAGATACTGCAATGACAAATAATGATTTTTTTGGCATGGACTTAAAAATGGGCAGAGACCGAGCGCATCTAATTCCTAGTGGTAATACATACCACAAGCGAACTACAATTTTAAATCGTGACTTCTGGTTCTTTCAAAAGAATTATAACATCGCGAGAATAGGATTTTACTTACACTCGTGGCAGTTTTCTGATATTAGTAGGTAATGTGAGGATCTGATAATATTAAAAGTTGGTAAACAAATATTCCATATTTTGTCTTGTGGAAAATTTCACAGTAAAACTTTCACGAGACTCTTCTATATCTTTGTTCTTACTTTCTTGGGCCTCTTCTCATAATAGGCCTGAGGGAACTACTGAGAACTGCATGAAAAATGGTTATTGATATTTTATAATTTGTATAATATGTTGTTGAGTTTTTTTCAATTTTGTTTGGGTGATGCAAGTGGACGCAGCTAAATATAAATATAATATGAACGCTCACGAAATATACTTTTTAAATGTCTATAACAATTGGGTTAAGTGCGATTAAGTATGAACTTTTTCACTATGAGAAAAAGAAACTAAATGATAAAGTATATATGTTGTTGAGTTTCGTTCCATTTTGTATGGGTGATGCCGGTAGACGCAGCCAAATTTAGTATTATATGAAAGCTCTCGAAATATTCTTTTTAAATATGTATAACAACTGGTTTAAGTGCGATTAAGTAAGAACATTTTCACTATGAGAAAAAAAAACTAAATTATAAAGTATTGTATATGTTATTGAGTTTCGTTCCATCTTGTATGGGTGACGCAGGTAGACGCAGCCAAATTTAGTATTATATGAAAGCTCCGGAAATATACTTTTTGAACATGTATAACAATTGGGTGAAGTGCGATAAAGTATTAACTTTTTCACTATGAGAAAAAAAATTAAATGATAAAGTATTGTGTTGTGTTTAAACCTGTCTGCCTTTAAAATAGTAAGTAATATAAACATTTTAGTTAACTAGTAATAGCAATGTTTACCTGAAGATATGGAATCCATATTGCTCTAGTACTAATATTCACTAAATAAAATATCAAACGTTATTTAAACAACTATTAAAAATGGTAACAAATTGCTCCATGAACATTCGCTATTTAAATCAAATGTGTAGGTAATGAAATAAAAAGTATCAAACGTTTTACAGATCACAAAAAGTAGGCGAAATATGTCTTGTTGCTAATTTAGGTTACTACTTTTTAATCAGACTAACTTCATTTTTATCAATATTGGCCAGCTTTTGGGTAAATTTCACCTGTGTGCAGCGCGGCGAATGCACGCGCGGGGAAAAATGTTTCATATTATAGCCATCGTCATAAAGTGGTATAAGACGCACACAATATTAAATTACAAGTTGTCCTTCGCGATTTCACCGTAGGCATGTTACTGGACTGCACTCTTGTCATGCGTGATATACCTACATATAAACCTTCCCCTATATGTTTTATAATTGATAGTGAAAACGGCATCTAAGTCCGTTGCATCATCATCATCAGCCACAAGACGTCCACTGCTGAACATAGGCCTCCCCCAAAGATTTCCAGACCAACCTATTGGAAGCGGCATGCATCCAGCGATTTCCTGCGATCTTTATCGGGTCGTCTGTCCACTTTGTAGGTGGACTTAAAGTTCGTTGCATGCTTTAGGATAATTAATCGGTCAGATAGCGACTTTGTTTTAAACTATGAATTAATTTGACCGGTCATTTTGCGCCCTATAACCTACTATCCTCTTTTATTTTCTGAAAAGATTAACCGCAACTAGGATAGTGTCGAACTCGTGATTACCTCAAGTCCAGTCGTCATTTTGCCCGTATTGTAATACAATATTTCAGTTAGGTCAAAGATTGTTTTTTAGTAAAATATAAAGTTATAAGCCATATTGAGCCCCAACTAGGGATTGCAATCCGGAAAAACGGATCCGGTAATCCGGCGGATCCGGCATCATTTAACGTCCACCGGATCCGGTACCAATATACCGGATCCGGCGACCGGATCCGGTGCTACAATTTTTAGTTATTTAAATAGAGCTGTTGCATGATTAGGTACTTTACTATGCCAAAGAAAAAAGTCATACGATCAGAACTGACAAAAATCTTGGAAAGAGTTTTTCAAGATGATAACTCTAACGAAAAATTGGAAGAAATAGTAGAAGAGAACGTAGATTCACCCTCACTAAAGAAATATTTAACATTATAGGAAGAATTACAATTACAAATCCAGCAAGAAACCATGTGTTATAGCTTACATACTAAAAAAGAGAAAGATTTTCATAAAGTACTAAAAAAGTAAATGACTACATTTGAAAGGACCTAGTTTTGACGGAGTTCGAAGAGAATACTTGTCTGCTATTTATGATTATTTGCTGACAATAAAGCCGACAAGTGTAGAAACTGAAAGGGCCTTTTTGGCCGCAGGCTATCTTTGCAGCTCTATTAAAAGTTGACTAGCAGATGACACAATTAACATTATTTGTTTTCTACGATCCTTTTTTCAAAATCAACATTGATTTTATGAAATTTTATGAATGATACTAAGACAATTATTACTTAAAATTCTACTTAAAATAATTATTTTTCGTAAGTTGATTAAACTAAAAAGTTGTAATTATAAGAAAAACTCATTATTGTTATAATTGTGCCATTCATTACAAAGATTCATCGAATCATTATGGTGTCTATCATAAATATAAGACTTGTTTGTTGCAATAGTTAGCATTCTCAAATTCTTTATTAATTATTGTGATCTCATCTCAATCAGTTACGTAAGGTTAATTATATTAGATTTTAGAATGTTACTTACTAAAATAATTGATCTTTATGTGAAAGTGAAATCTATAAAGACTGAGCTACTTGTTTCATCGTTAAAATTTTACTAGTTACCTACACTACTAGATTTTATTTGTTTGCTCGTTGTCTAATCTTAACATTAGATTGGACACAAAGTTGATTTTATATGTTTTATTTTTTATAAAGTACCTATATTAAGCACAATTACACTTGATTAACTTACTAACAGTTCATTTTGAACCGAAAAGCGAAAATCATCCTGACTTGATCAATCCGGCCGGATCCGGTCGGATCCGGCCGGATCAATGGGAATCCGGTTGGATCCGGCCGGATTGAAAATGACGCCGGATTGCAATCCCTAGCCCCAACATGTAATAATTAGACGCGATGAAAGGCAAAAAAAAATACAACGAGCACTAAAACGTACTGTTGCGCCAAAAAAAATCAGCATCGTGTTTTGCAAATTGCATTTAAATATTTTTTATGAACATATGAATTTTATTAAGTTTGTAGAGATGTTCAATAAACAATTGCAGTCATAAAAATGAAACATTTATTATAAAAATCTTACCTAAATAATTACACATTTCCAAAATTATTGGCATTTGAACATAAGCCTTTTTATCAAAATAACATGGAGTAGCATAATTACAATTCATTTTTATTATGTATTTTCATTTTATTAAGAACACAATGTGATATTTAACAGGTACACTAAAGTAAAATAAATAGAAATCATTAAAGGTATGTATTGTATATAAAATGTATATATTTATAATATGTAACATTTATGAAGACAAGGTGTATAGGAAGATGAAATGCAGTATACTGCAAGTTCAAAACGAAATAAAGCAATATTCGATGGAATTGTGCCAAAAAGTAAATCACAAAAAAAATGGTCTGTACATAGGCATTACAGTGGATATTTAAATAACAAAACCAGCACAAAATTATGTCCATAGTTTTGTGTTAAAACTAAATGAATTATTCATCTTTTTTAATAAAATTGGTGAATTTAGTTGTGACAGGACTTTCTTCTTCATGTAAATCAATTAAGTTCTAAGTTTAACTAAAACCTGGGCTAATAAATTCTTAATTCACTTTTAGTCTCATTAGGTGCCAATAAAATAGCTGCCAATATTTAATAGTATAATAAATTTGTATATCTCTAGATTGATGATGATAAAACTAATCTGACGTTTGCAAAATCAATTCATTTTAAAAATGAACAACATAATGCACTGTGGCAGTTGTAAATTAATAATATTTTCGAATAATTGATAACTTACAATAATCATTATATATTACTAGGCTAGTAATACAGGTTGTATCAATAAAGTTGCCAAATTATATGATAAGCACCTACAATACATAAATAAGTTTAGTGCATGTTTTCACCAACCAGTGTTTAGTTGCCCTCTAATACAGATATGAAAATGATAATCTATATTTATGTTGCATTGTTGCTTTGTTGTTGGGTGTTAAGGGTCAACTAAAGATAAACATGAATTGAGTGAAAACTGGCATATTTAAATTAACTTAGCAGTGATAATATTAAAGGAATGTCAAAATATGGACAGAGATCACTAAGTGTGAGTTGCACCACCCATCTGTTAAAATTAAAGTTATTTTTAAAAGCCATTGTTCGGGTTATTTTATACTTGTACCATTAGTTGCTAGTACTATCAAAATGTCAAAATTTATTGATACCATCAAGTACGTACTGCTTGATAAAATAACTTTTACTTTAACTGATAATTAGTACAATCCACACAAAAATAGATTGGGAAAATAATTTGATATGTAAACAGTATAAGAGTAGAGAACACTTATAACTAATTGTGTGATTTAGTCACTCAACACTGAGTCAGTCTTTAGTCAACATTTAGGTCAAAATAAATGTTGTTTAGTCTGTTACAACAACTCGCTAGTCATGTCACATTTTTGTGGAGGCTTCTAATGAGCGCAGCAATGGCGCACGGGCCATATACTAGAAACGGTCTTTGGAGGCATGCATATCCGGGTTTGTTAAATACTGCAGCTCCTGTAGCTCCTGAAACTTCTCATGGTCCCTGATATGTGCATAATTAGCAGATAAACACATCAAGTAATGCACCAAACTTAGTATAACCAATATACAAGACACCATTGCAAGAATGAACATGATCTCTGCCTTCTCCACACAATCTTTACAGAATAACTTTATCTTGTGTTCCCCACATATTTTCATGTCTTCTTGCCTTACATTTGATGGGAACATAAAATCAAACTGAGTGAAGTCTATGCAATTCAATTCAGGTTGCAAACACAGCTTCCAGAATATTGTAAATAAGAATGTTGTTATCACCAGAAATCCTAATAGTAAGATCCATACGAAGGTCAAGATATATGTGATTATCATAAAGACAGCACAAGATATCCTTCCACCGACTCTAGCCCTCCAAGCTCGGTACACTTTTTGTCTAGTGGCACCTGTCGTTAAACATCCCAAACACAATAGCATGAATCCGAGAGCGGCCATACAAGCACTGCCGACGATGAATATCATCTGTAAAGCTTCGATCCACATGAGTCGGAAGTGGAATACCTCTTCAAACATGATAATAGATAGTGCCGAGCCTCGGTACATGGTGCCACAAAACACACCCACGCCCAAACAGCACATAATCGTAGCGATTAGGGTGGCATGCGGCACCCGCGTTAAACAAGCTTGACAAGCGTCGCCCATTGTTCAATACTTCTTTATCCAAAACTTATGGTGATTCTTTTTGTTTTACACTGTACTTCACAATATATTAGAACTATTATCATATATGTTTTCAATTTTCGATACCGTTTGTCGACATGAAGTATGAACATGAATGAATCATCAATCACCATTCAACTGGTAGGGATGGGATGTTCGATGACCACAGGGTTGGATTTAGGTACGTTGAAAAAGATAGTACAAAAAAATTAAAAGGATAGTATTTATAACAAAATTATAGTACACTTTCATTATTTTTAAATTAACTTATTATGTAGTCATTAAAATCAACACCAGGTATGGCAAAATATACTCCTCTTCTAAGTTTATCAGTTCTTGAATATTACTATTAGCTAGATCTTCATCCTTGGCATTTAATCTCATCAAAATATCCTCTGTAGGAATAAAATCAGTACAATTCCAACTTTTGCTACCGCTTTTGATAGCGTCACAAGACAATAATATAGCGTCTATGGATTGTGTTGCCAGTTTGTTTCGTATTTCTTGGTAAGGTTCACTTTACTGAATATTCGCAGTCGGCATTTGAATGTGGAAGTACTAAACAATCTAGGACATCATCACATAATCGGGGAATCCCCAGCCATCGACACAGAAAACATCGCAAAACATCGCAAGATCAGAATTCGGTCGGATACACGCACCGTCGAAATATTCATATGGCGTAAAACTAAGCATTCGGGAAAAAACTTTAAATTATAGTACTTTAGCGTACTATCCTTAGATGTGGATAGTATATAGTACAAAGGGTACAATTATAGTACAAATACTATAATTATAGTACAAAATCCAACCCTGGATGACCATCAATGTTAAAAATAACTTCAAACATCGCAACATCGGTAATACATGCATACATAGACTTATAGCAACTTGCGAATTTCGTATCATCAATAACATTTCTAAGTATCAATCTGAAAACTTACCGATTTAATAGGCTCTGAATAATTTAAAACGCATTAAATAACATAAACCTAACATTCCAAGTTTCTAACTATTTCTGAAAAAAAAAGCGATGTTTTGAAACATTGAAATATTAATAAAAGTTAGTATATTCGATATGTTGAAATATCTAGGTATTCTGTTTCCAATTTTCTGAAAATTTCAATTCTAACTCGTAGTGCTGCTAATAGTCGATTATTTTGATGACCAATTTCAATCAATGTCAATCCACAAATAATTACGAATATACACATAGATAAAAGACTTTTATGTAAAGTAGCAAGCATAGTTGCAAATTTTGAGTATTTTATATTTATTAATTTAGTATTAAGGACTGAAGGACTATGACCATGGACTATGGCTATGGAAATTAATAAAAAAAATACACATTTAGATAATTAGTACATATTCCCTGGATTCGAATCATGTTGATCCGTAGAATGATTATCTATAGAATGGTCATCAGAATAATAATAATTGCGAAAGCGGGATGCATGTATGCGTATTTATAAGAGTCAGAACGAGACGCACTAAGCATTTTTTATTTCACTCTGTGTATCACTTTTATTTGTCTGACTCAATTCACAATTGAGGCAGACAAACTTTCACAGTTTTCTTTATTGCTTGCTTTTGTGTTCTATAACGAGTGGGTCGGTGTCGTACTCGATCGTAAGTGTAAAAAAAAGACGTACGTAGAAACAATTTAATATGGTGAATTGCAGTAATTTAGCGTGTAAAAGCCAAACGGAACGTTCCACGGAAAACATAACCTTTCACAGGTAAGTTCCATTTTTCGTATGTTGAGCGGTAAAATAAAGTGGAAATAAGACGCACACTGTTTAGTTATATCATAAAACTCATTAATTTTATTCTGTTCACTTATTTTTGCAATGTTTTCCATAAATCAAGATATTTATTTTGATACTACAATACGTACAAATGTTGTAATGACCTTATATTTTATGTCTTGCTCCTACGTACAATCGTTTCACCGGGAAAAAATGAGATAGCCAATCTCTTTAACAATATGTCATAAAGGAGGATTATACATATTTTAGGGATACCAGCTTGTGTATAGTTAATTTTGCCTACAATCGTGGATAATAAGCGCCTTTTATATAATTATTAATAGAATAAATATTATGGCGGATTTATTGATGAATAAAAATCATAAAATATCAACATTTAGGAGGGGTGTTCATACAATAAACACGTTTTTATTTTGGCGTTTTTGTATTCGCACTAAAGATAATACACATAAGCTTCAAACTTGGAAGTATTATAATATAAACCCTATATTATAACACCGAATGATAATAATCACGCCGCGCCGTTGTGTTCTGGCTCGAAAACCACGGTGTGCGAGTGTAACTCACATTTGGCTGGTTATTTTTCTATATTAATACTTCTTTATTTCAATGTTTGCAGAGCCCGGTGAGAAAACTACCATTAGAATACACGTCTCGGAAAAGGAAACTTTTAAAATTGCAAAAAAAGTGAAAATTAGTTGATAAAATACAAAAACAATCTGAAGGCCAATAAAATTGTTTTGTGATACTTAAACGAACCTCTTTTATTTTTCTGCTGAAACATAACTGTGTAAGAAAAGGTCGTTATTTTTACCCGACTGCATGAATTAAAATATTAGTCTATTTCTTTGGAATGAAGAAAAACGTATGGATACAATTTATTATGTAATGTCTCAATTGTCAAATCTAAAAATGATATAAGTAAAGTTTAAACAAAGGAATAAGTATAGATGGATCGCATAGAACTAAAAAGTAAAGTACTAAGAAAAGGAATGCCAAATGGCAATATTAGTAATCCGCGGTAAAATCGTTCTATGAACACTGCCTCCAGACCAATGAGATGATTGAGATTTTTGTACTTTATTTATATGTAATATTGTCACCCGGTACTAATTAAATCAGTTGAAACCTTCAAGGGGTTTTAACCAGGTATATTTTTGTTAGGCCGCATTTTAACATAACAAGAAATATAAAAAATGTATCATGATTTTTTCAAAATTGGGGAAAATTTTACGAATGTAGCAGCCCCACAAATTGTATGCAAAGTATATCTGTCCTTATTCAGTATACGCTGGTAGCTCCTCTATAGTTACTCCCTCTACGTGTTGATCCGACTTATTTGTATTCAAAGTTAAACGTATAAATGCCGTAGTAGTATTCAATTTATTCAGTACAGTCAAATTCGAGTAGGTAGGTCAAATTAGTTAATTTTTATAAAGTAATCGAGTCGATTAAATTACAGAGTCGAATAGTTCGAATAGAATTATTCATAGTTGCGCTCGCTACCTGGCAGGCGGCAGCACTGTATTATTGACAAAAGTCAAAATGACAATTACAAGACACATCAGAACAACATGACTCCAAACATTAATTGGAATATGAATTTGAACTCTATTTGCTATTAATGAACATTTCTATTTTATTTATGTATTTTTACTAACTATAAAAATGGAAACATTATATCACCAAACTAATCAGCTGCTGCAAGAAACATCAGAGTTGTTTCACAAATTAGATAGAGACCCAACAAATTATCAAGACATTGAAAATGCAATTCAGACAAAAATAAACTTAGTTAATGCGTAAGTTATCATTTTAAATAATATACTAGCTAGTAACAAAATTAATAAAACATAATTTATTACTAATAATAATAATTTTAAGAGTATTCTATGAGTTTTCGCAAGTAGTAATGTGCCACCACCATGTCACCATATTGATCAACTTTTCGAGTTAATTAATATTTATAAAGATCAAATAATGCATATAATTATAAATTAATGTTGTACTTGCAGGAATTGTGAAAAGATGGATATTTTCGTTTTTAAAACCCCAATAAACCAAAGGCCAATGGCTAAGATGAGAGTGGATCAGCTGAAATATGACAGTAAACATATGCAGGTAATCACAGTGTTAGACCGTGAAATGGTAAAATATTTTTTTGAAATTATACTTACAAACTCATCAATAGAACAATAATTCTAAAAGAAAAAGTTTAACTGACAGTATATAAAGACAAATTATACTATCTATTTGTATGTATATGCTGTTTTAAACTTTTTCTTTCAGAATATATTGTATAGTATATTTTCCTCATTATTAGATAATATTTCATTCTTTTCAACAAAATATGTAAAAAAAACCATTCTGTTTTCTGTTTTTACACAAGATACTACTAAAAACATATTCAGATATGTTTATGAATATGTCTAGCGATTGTCATGTATATGGTCAGAAATTAAAATATATACCCAGTATAGGGTTCACACAATTAGATTTTAAGTTGGTGTACTGCTAAATTGCATGCAATTTGAACCATCTGAACTGATTCAATTGGATTGATCAACAAAAACTTACAGCTTTTGTTCATTGAAGCCAGTTGATCAAATAAAATTACACTGTGTAAACCCACTTTAACAAACAAGTTATTACTTGCTTGTACTTGTACTATGTTGACCAAATATAATAATGTTGAAAGAAATTGTGTCCCTCGACATTTGGCAGAGTGAAGCAGGCCTGCAGTTACTACTATACTCTGACTGACCTCAAAATGCGAGTCATTTTGTGCATAATGAGTTTATAATTCACCAAAAATTCAAATAAAAGTTGTTTGTTTATTAGTGTTAACGATGACACAAGCAGGTTTCTTGCCTGTTAAGCATAACACCATCCATATAGGAAGGCAACACAAATCAGAACTTCTAATTATGAAGTACTACATGACAGTAGACTGCACTCATCACCCTTAGATATAAAGGCCTGTGGTATACCAGAGACCTACTACCTTGTATAGTTGTTGGATCTTTGAAGCCAAAGAAGGATTTTGTTACACCTCTATTATAGTGAAAATTTTAAAAGTATTTTTTAATGGAACCTGTTTCAGTGTAAGCAAACATAGGAGAGAATATACCAGAAAACTTTAAATAAATATAAAGAAAAATAAACCCAACAGTTGCACACAAAGTTCTGACTCCCACAGTGAGATACAAATATATTCTCGTAAAGTAAAGAGTGACTTTCAGTCTCACAACATCACAGTTTGGATGTTTGTTAGTCAACCATACTTTAATGGCTGAATGGTTTTGGTTTAAATTTGGCATACATATGGACCATCACCTGGACAGAACATAGTACATATTTATTCTGGAAAAGACCATTCACGCGGGCGGAGACGTGAGCACAACCTCGTACTTAATAGTTCATCATTAACTTTGATACTACATCTTACATGAATGATTTTATCCATGTGGATTTTAATTCTCTTTAGAACAATAAGATAAAGTATAACAGTGAGTCAGACTGTAATGTTTTCTTTATGTTTGTTATCAGGCATCCCTCACAAATGCCCAAAACAAACGGCGGAGACGTGAACAAGAGCTTGCAGACAGGGAACAACTCCTGAGCAGACGTTTTGGCCACGATCACACCACTATCAACGTAGACCACTTGTCTCAAGAACAAGTCTCATTGCAGAACTCTCATCGGAATGTGGATGAGATGTTACACACAGGTAAATATGGGGTTTTTATTTATATAGATAATAGCTTACAAAACTTTTCAGATAACAAAAGAATCCTGCCTGGTTCATGGGCCCATGACCCACTTACTCGTTTGCAAATCTCTTCTTTGAGTGCGAATTCCTATCGGATGTCTGCGATCTAGCAGGCTATCTTAATTTTGTAAGCTGCTACACGGATTAATGAGCTTGTGCTCGATTTAAACCACTGTCATAAGGTTTTAAGCCATGATACCCTACGATCGAGCTTCTTCCTGCGCTTTATTTTCTCTTGAATGATTAGTGTAAGAAGTTCATATTTATTTCTTATTATGGGATCAAAGTATTTCTAATTTTGTATTGACATAAGTATTTTTGTCGATTATATTGAAAATATTATTTGTCGTGTAGTGAACTTTATAATCTATATAATTAACTAGCAGAACCGGCCACGCATTGCTGTGGCTAAGGTATATGTTAAATTATATTGTAGTAAATTATTCAATACAGTATGTGCCATCTATTGGATACTTACACAATCCAGCCAATAAGTTACCTTACACCGCCATCTGTTAGAATCTTATGGAACTCACAGATAATTATAACAAATTATTTGCAATAAAAAATATTACGTCTATAAATTGAGAAATAAACTATCCTATCTCCCAAGTTGGATCAAACTGGATATAAAATCGGTTCAGTAGTTTAGGAGTTCATCGTGGATAAACAACGTGACACGAAATTTTTTATATATAAAGATTATTCGGGCAACACAAGCATAAATTGCGGTTGGCCGGTAGGGCATTTGAACCCAGGACCTTTTTAGACTCAAGTACGCGGTCACTAGCTGCCACTACACCAATGGGCCGAATCATATTTCCATATGCTGTTGGTAATAGCAAGATCGTAAAATTAAAACATACCTATCTACCATCTAAGACGCAATGAGCGCAGTCGTTTTTTTTATATTAAATACGCGTAACAAGTGTGTAATTATGGGTAATTAATATCAATCAGGTACCTAATCGTAAGCACACAAGCGTGTAAGGTGGAATCATAAACACAAATTGTCTATATAACCATATATATAACTCTATGATCAGTGTTTAATTAGTAATTATAATGCTACATCACGCCGAGCCAATGGCTCGTGAGCTTGCGGCGAACTATTTGCCTTCACTGCTAGACTCTGACCTGTGTACGTCATAATGATTTAATTCGCTGTTCGCATTCAGAAACTCGTTCTTATGTTTTGTTAATTTTATATCATAATATTTTATTTTAATGCAGTAAGTAGTAAAATAGTGAAGTGCATCAATGAATGTACCAGAATATTTACTACACGTGGGAAGGTGTTTGAAGGTACATATTTATTTACTATCGATGCAATATTTATCGTAAAACTTTTATCAGTACAATATTCGTAAGCTAGATGTTATATGTATCTATGCACGACATTGAAATGTGAACGTGAATAAACTGGTAGTAGGTACTTACCACATGTTGCTCAAGCTGATAACTCGTCACTAAGAATCCTTCTCTTCCAAAACAGCCCACTCTTGTTCCAAAACAAAACAATTATCTCTGTGACTTGACAGGGCACGTACGTGTTTATCCAAGGAGAACTTATAGGTGAACAAGTTTATACCTAACCATCGGCAATGCATTCAACAGTCCTACAAGTTTAACGGAATGTCAGAGATCGGTGGTTCGACTCTAGTTTCGCTTGAACTACAAATCTAGTGTGTTTTATAGTAATTATCGCGCCAGCGTGCACGTTTGCCGTAGTGCGATGGCGCCGAGATCCTACTGTGGACGCCTTCGTAGGCCCTCTTTTGTCTCGGCAAATGATATAACTAAACTATTTAATTTACACATACTTTTTTTATGCGAAATAGTTTTTCTCGAAGTTTTATTGCTGTAACCTTGAAGACTCGCTTTATAATGTGTGGTTATGTATTTGCCCAATTAGTCTTACGGCGACGTATTCAGGCTGAGAACTGTGAGGTACGCGATTCAATTCTGTGTTTTTTTGGTGTACTTGTTCTTTAATGCCTTATTGATTGGGCGATGCAGATACCATTTGCCATCGGAATTTATCAAATTAATCTCAGTATAGTTAGATATACTTAATTTTTCTATTGGCAGACTGTCCGAGTACAAAGATTGCAACGGCCAAACGTTTTTCTCTATTATTATATTTTCTAGCAAGCCTTCCAAACAATTTGGCATCATCTAACCGCCTGAGGACTAGTCTTGCGGTTATGTGCTTTATGTACTAGTCTTTCAAACAATCTAGACAGAGGTGGTAGTACAGAGATCGCTCGGTAATTAGCGACATCCTTTTTATCCCTTCCACTGTAATAAGTTACGTACACATGTGAATAAAATTAAATAATCTATGCTATATATAATAAAACTTTTAAAGGTTTATTATAGTATAGATTATTATTTATTCTGTTTGTACATATAATATTTTTTCCAAATGTTGATTATTTAATGATGTAGTATCGATATAAAACATATTTTTATGTGGATTCATCATAACTCCAATGTTATTAAAGTTAAGAACGTATTTTTCAATCTTCAATGAAGTCGCTTCCGCCGTCTGTTCGCTTAGATCTTTTAAACTATTCAACGGATTTTAATGCCATTTTCAACAATAGATAGAGTGATTCATGAGGAAGGTTTGAAAGAAATGAAAGAAATGAGAATGATATGTATATCACGCTATGACTAAGACCCATGGTAGCAGGGCATATAACATGCAAGTGAAACCGCGAGGGACAGCTAGTATTATATAAATTTAAAACTTACGCACCATCCTGTTGCTAATTAGTTGTCCAACTTACATAACATGCTTATCTATCTATATATATAAAAATGAATCGCTGTGCGTGTGTCTCGCAAAAACTCGAGACTGGCTGTACCGATTTGGCTAATTCTGATCTTGAAATATTTGTGGAAGTTCAGGGAAGGTTTACCCGGTGAGAAAAAATGAGTAACATAAATAATAAGTAAAGGAAAACACTGAAAAAGACAACTTAATTTTCCAGTACAAACTGTTCCTGGGTATGAAACACTTGATGTCTTTTTGATGTGAAACATCTATAAGCGCAGGTATAAACCGGATTGTTGGCGTTGCGAAGCTTGCCGTGATAACGGGTCGGACAGGACAGGACAGGGACAGGGACAGGACAGGGACGGGACAGGGACGGGACAGGGACGGGACAGGGACGGGACAGGGACGGGACAGGGACGGGACAGGGACGGGACAGGGACGGGACAGGGACGGGACAGGGACGGGACAGGGACGGGACAGGGACGGGACAGGGACGGGACAGGGACGGGACAGGGACGGGACAGGGACGGGACAGGGACGGGACAGGGACGGGACAGGGACGGGACAGGGACGGGACAGGGACGGGACAGGGACGGGACAGGGACGGGACAGGGACGGGACAGGGACGGGACAGGGACGGGACAGGGACGGGACAGGGACGGGACAGGGACGGGACAGGGACGGGACAGGGACGGGACAGGGACGGGACAGGGACGGGACAGGGACGGGACAGGGACGGGACAGGAGAGGGAAAGGACAGTGACAGGATAGGGACGGGACAGGGACAGGATAGGGACAGGGACAGGACGGGGACAGGGACAGGGACAGGGACAGGACAGGGACAGGACAGGGACAGGGACAGGACGGGGACAGGATGGGGACTGGACGGGGACAGGACGGGGACAGGATAGGGACAGGACAGGGACAGGACAAATTATACACAAATGTAATATGTAGGTGATACGAAGTTCACCGGGTCATCTAGTTTTTAATAAAAATATACTCATTTTTGCATAAAGCGGTATTTTTGTTTAAAATTTAATTATCAAATTCTACTTTATTAACGTTGGCCGTGTGAACCTTGGATAACGAGTTTTACAATCGTTAATATAAATATTAAAATTACAATGTATCGGTGGGAATTCATTTGAAATATTGCCTCCAAAATATACCCACTTCCTGTTATTTACATGTTCTGAGATTCATCAGAATGATATCTTACTGGCCTACTGTATTATAATTTTTGTAATAGTGTATATAAATGTGTTCGTTTTCTATTCAAAAAATCTCGCAAAAAGGGAGTTTTCAATTCGACGCGAAATGTTTACACTACACATACACTATACATTGTCTCGAAGTCAGCGGCAAGCGGCGGCGGCGCGGGTGCGGCGCGTTCAAATGCATAGTTTTAAATGGACCTGGGCCTCGAAAGCAGCGGCGCGGCGCGGGCGCGAGGAGCGACAGTCGAACGGCGCTTGCGCGTCTGCATTGACGTAGTGCTGTGTATTTTCAAAAATGCCCGCCGACGTGGTGCAGCAAATTATTTCAATGATTTTTTATATGGAACAGCATATTCACATCAATTTCGTTCGCGAACAGACACTAATTTCTCATAGCACAACACTACGCCGCTCTAGCGCCGCGCGATCTGCCCGCTGACTTCGAGATCGGGTGTCCGCCGCTGCCGCGCCGCGCCGCTGCCGCGCCGCGCCGCTTACCGCTGACTTCGAGTCCGCAGCCTTAGCAGAAAGGCGGATCCTGACACTAGTTGGGATAACGCCAAACAGGAGGAAACGATTTGTTATGTAAATTTTATTGTGTTAGAGCCACGCTGTAGACAGTTTTGTCTACAACATGAATGGCCCGGCTCGACCAATGTTTAAAAGAAAACCGATGTATAGTAGCGGCTTGCTGCTGCGTTTCGTTCGGTGAGTGCAATGTCCGGAGGACCAATCCCTTTCTACTCGCCCTTTCCAATTCCTTAATTATGCACAAGCCGTTGTATACAATCATCTAGTGAAACTAGTAGAGAGGGCTCAAACTTGTAACACCCCTCTTTTTTCCGGGGGCAAAAAATAATATCATACAGATGGCAAGAGTTTAATTTTGTTATGGTGCTGCCACACCGATGTTATAAAATGTTTACAAACATTTTCTAACATTAAACATTTACTAACATTACCTAACATTGTGATAAATTGTATCAAATTTTTGTTAACAAATGTTTAATAATGTTTTGTAAACATTTTATAACAGCGGTGTGGCAGCACCATTATAATTACATATTAATATTATGATAACTGCCACTTACATTTTTGTTAGATGGAACATAACCGGCATTCTTTAAACACAAAAATGTCACTGAATACCTACATTTGAAGAAAAGTGTACTGTAATATTGTCGAGTTTGTAATCAAAGTATTTTACACTAATTATACACTATGCACTATTGAAAAGACACTACACTATGACTGATTATACACATCTACGTGATGATTCGTGGGTAGTTAGCAATGATAAAGTTAACAGAGATAATTAATTAATATCATCCATACTTTATAATACCTGACGATAATAACATTGTTGTATGGCGAAATATTGGTATTGCTCAATTTATTTTAAGAAATTTCATTCTTGTCATACACTTCTTATCATTTAATCGACAATGTAAAATTTTATAAAATGCAAAATTTATAATAATTTATTTTAGTTATACATTAATAAATATTTTTTTTCGAATAATAGTAAATATAGCATTTTCTTTTAATCCGGGCACGGCAAAGGGACTGCTCTACACCTGATGGTAACCGCAGTGCAGTCCAAAAAAAGTGACTACCAACAAATAATGAGTTTATCGTAATTTCAACCGATTTAAAAAGAACATATCGTCGATGAAGTACCAATACCTCCTAACTGACAATTTAGTCCAAAATTACTTTTTTATTACAATAGACGTAAACATAAAACACATCCCTTAGTAACTAATAAAAAGGTAATGTATTGGAAACTATTTACTATCAATAGTTGATCAAAATAAATAAAACCTTATTTTAAACAGTTTTTGTAAAATAAAACCTTATTTTAAACAGTCTGGTGTAAAATTAGATTCTCAACACTTAGGAGGTATTGGTACTTCATCGACGATATGTACATACGCACTCACGCCTGTAATCCTCGAAGGGGTAGAAATGCACACCCATATTTCGTTAAACGTATTTCCGTCCCATGATGTGATAGTAGTTAGCCTGTCACCATATCGGGCGATATTTGAAAAAGGGCGAGTCTCTTAATTCCAGTGGTTTTTTTTATATGACGCAATATCTGTGGCCTGTTCCAAATGTGGGTAAATTTTCATGATGATTCTTGCTACTGCGATGGGTTGTTCCGTATAATTTGGTTAAATTCTGATATTTACAAGGTGGTAGGTCCCTCGTATGCGAGAGGGCGTTTGGGTTGATACTGCCAAGCAACAGTGTGTAAGCACTGTTGTGTTTCGGTTTGAAGTACATTGAAGCCAGTGAAATTACTGTGCATTATGAGACTTAACATCTAATGTCTCGGGGTGACGAGCGTAGTTCAGTGCCATGCAGTGCTTTGTAATTCAAACTTCTGTGTGGTGATGCAACTGTTTATGTTCAGGCGTGGCGCTTACCATCAGGCGAGCGACTTGGTCATCTCGTCATTCAATAAAAAAAATATGACAGACTACGAAGGAAAATGGGAAGCCTCCTCAACAGATACCAGTTTAAAACAATTATAATCAAATATATTCCTTGAACATATAAAACATAAAGTAAACATAACTCGGTAAATGAGTCGCTTTGTAAGTCAACGCTAACTAGGACATCGCGTTAACCACATGTCGAAGACGACAACAATTTATTATACGAGTATAGTTGCACAGTTATATAATGTAGGAACGATTGGTTACTTCTAGGTCACGTCTCGACAGTTGCTTCAACCTATTTCTGGGAAGCTGAAACCCTGGCAACCAAATAATGCAATTTATGTGTATACATTTGTTATGAGTGGTAGAGCCACGCTGTGGACAGTTTCGTCTACAGCATGAATGGGCTGGCTCGACCGGGTCGATACCACTGTCTCACAGAAAACCGACGTAAAGTAGCGGCTTGCTGCTGCGTTTCGTACGGTGAGTGAGATATCCGGAAGCCCAAATCCCCTCCCCTTCCCAATCCCTAATTATCCCTTCGCGCCCATGATTCTTCTGGTGGTGGGCGTAGATGGGCGGTGGAGATCACTTACCATCAGGTGATCCACTTGCTCGTTTGCCGCCCTATGTTATAAAAAAAATTGGTTATTCTTCTTTGGTTGCCTATATTATACCGTTATGTTCCACCGCACAGACCTATGACCGTGAAGGCATCTACAGGCAGCCGGACTAATCATTAATCTACCATGCCGCTTAGGTTCAGTGCGAATTTGTGAATCTTAATTATACAATGAAACCTGTATAAATGGGATCTGAAGGGACCTAAATTTTTTATCACTTATAGAGGGTCATTTCATTTACCCAGTTTTAATAGGCAGGTTAACGTGGCAGTTGTCTTATTTATAGAGGGCTCCACCATGAGAGGTCGAAATGTTAGTAAACAGTCTAATTCATTCTCAAAACAAACGCGTCATAACTTGGCTACACCTGATGAATTGTTCGACTTATACGGGCTATTGAGCTACAAAGTTCCAATTATAGAGGTAAACATAGAAATAAAAATGGGTGCGTGTACTTATGTACGCGCGTGAGAAGTTATACTTCTTTGGCATCATTAAAATATAAACTAGAGACATGTTGATAAATATTATAAATATGAAAACAGTGATCAGAGGTGACGAACGTACCAACATGCGCGACTAATATCGAGGTTCAATTCCTATTTTGTTGGTAGCTTTTTTTTCGAGACTTAATGAGCGGTTAAGCAGACGTGAGACGGCTTCATACTGTTAATTTTGTGTCACAGGTGCGCGCGCATCTTAAAATTTCACTCTCATCATTTTTTCATAACGCGCCTAAAGAAGTATAACTTCAAAAATCTAAGAAATCAAATCTTAGTTATAAAGGTTTCAAAATTCCCAGTAACAAAAGTATTTCAATGCAACAGTGTCGGAACGTCATTGTAATTATCAATAACAGAGGTTTCTCACGTAGCCAGGGCCCACTTGTGCAGGTTATACTGTAATTTGCACCTTGGTAGTAGGCACCATAAGTAGTCGATTACATTTGCAACTTTTATACATGTAAGCAAATTACGTAAGTGGACCTGCGAAGAAGTTTAGATAGCATTGTAAGTTGATTTCCGTAAATGTCATTCAATTACGTAAACTTTAACATAGATTCAAGCGGCTGTTTCACATCTAAATAAATGCTACTTATCTAATCAAATATGACACAAATACGAGTACATAATAATCACACGCTAACATATATATGTTTTTCGGAAGAAAGATATTGTCTACTTGGTACTTACCTTAATATAAAGAAAAAAAACAATTATTAGCCACGGACAACGGCATACATACATAAATTCCTATTTATGCTGATACAAATCAATACGAAAAAACAAGATTACCGAAATGTTAAGCAGTTGCAAGTCGTGGCCGTGATGTGAACTCAGCATATTTCTGTGCTGTGGCGAACACGTAATACCTCTCATTTACGTAAAATGGTGGTTAAATTTTAAATGAACATTGTGAAATAGGTCCTTAGAATTTCTTCCAGGCGTAAAGCCACTTGCACAAGTGTTAAAATGTTCGAATGGAATCGAAGCCTCATAGGTATTAAGTACTTACTTAATTTAAAAAATTTATTATTTTGGTGTTTTTGCCCTGCGTCCTGACTATTTTATTTACGTTTACAAAACATGTGTGTGATAAATCTTTCACCATCCCCGAGCCAGTTTGTGTACTACATTGTTGGTCTGATTTAACTAAAGTAGCCTGATAATGGTCTCTTTTGTGAGTTTTATGAGCGACATCCTCATTCAAAATTGCTTCTCTGCATTTCTCTTGTGCATTTATTGTGCAGTTTTCAGATTTATCTTCAGGTAGAAATGAATAGTTCGTTTGTTATGCTTTTCTTGAAATTCATGTAGGTAAATTGGTTGATTCCTTCTTAAATGGGTACCTACTATCTTTACAGTTTGCTAAATTAGATATTCAATATTTATATTATATTAGTATTTTATTTGATGTTTTTTAATTTAATGTTTTGATGTTAGAATACATTGTTTACAATGTTTGTTACAATGCCAAAATCCGTGGCGCAGTGAGTGAAGAGCCGGCTGTGACGCGCGAAGCTGCAGGTTCGATTCCCGTACCGAGACAAATGTTTGTTGACCCACAAATATTTTTTTATTTTTTATTTTACACACTTCATACATAAATGTATAGACAGACTTTATGCCGGAGGCATTCTCTGCCAGTCAAGTTTCGGAGCTGTGTATATTTTCTCCCTAGAGGGGTTGACCTTGGGCAGGCGGTCAGATGTAAAACCTACAAGGAAAATCTTTCTGCAATATGTTGCCACTGCAAGTAGGATAAAAGAAAATGGAAGAAGAAGACATCAGAATACAATCATTTGTTATATGACATTATATTGTCAATTTTATGTACATATTATCACTGTATTATTATTAAATTATCAAGCCCTACTAGATTGCTAACTCATGATATAATTTATGATATAAGTTATAATAAAGAAGCGATGACTTATTAACGTTTTAATCTTTATTTTAAGTCATATTTAATGTTTAGCATGCTGGAATCATTAGAAATAGATTTTTTTTATAGCATAGATCGGTAAACGAGTAAATGGGTCACCTGATGGTATGTGATGTCCACCGCCCATGTACGCCCACAATACTAGAAGAATCATAGGCGCGATGCCGACCTTAAATCGAAGGGATAGTCAAGGGATTGGGAAGGGGGGATTTGGGCCACTAGATATCTCACTCACCATACGAAACGCAGCAGCAAGTCGCTACTTTACCAGTCCCGGACCCGGTCGAGCTGGCCCATTCGTGCTGTAGACAAAACTATCTACAACGTGGCTCTACCACGCTCACAAAGATGGATTCATTATCGGATATATCCGAATCTTATAAGATTAGAATACAAACGAGATTATTAAACTTACTAACGTGATATACTAATATCATATCGTCGATGAAGTACCAATACCTCCTAAGTGTTGAGAATCTAATTTTACACCAGACTGTTTAAAATAAGGTTTTATTTTACAAAAACTGTTAATAAGGTTTTATTTATTTTGATCAACTATTGATAGTAAATAGTTTCCAATACATTACCTTTTTATTAGTTACTAAGGGATGTGGTTTATGTTTACGTCTATTGTAATAAAAAAGTAATTTTGGACTAAATTGTCAGTTAGGAGGTATTGGTACTTCATCGACGATATGTTGCATGTATCAACAACGTCCTATCAAATTGTAATTTTAAATCACTTGGTGAAGATACCAAAATACAAGATAATATAAAACCTTTGTTACATTTTGCTTCCAGGTACAGGGATACTAGAAACGTTGCGGTACAACAGGGAAACACTGAAAGGCGCTCACAGGAGAATAATTGATTTGGCCAACACTCTAGGGCTGTCGAACGCGACCATTTCGCTAATAGAACG
The DNA here is from genome assembly GCA_949126905.1 of Amorpha juglandis. NCBI lineage: Eukaryota > Metazoa > Arthropoda > Insecta > Lepidoptera > Sphingidae > Amorpha > Amorpha juglandis. Next base: position 9,075,956 of record OX421368.1, read on the forward strand.
CAGAGTGGCGCAGGACAAATACATTCTGTTCGGTGGGATGATCATTACCCTAGCCATTATTACACTAGTTATTGTATACCTGACGTAGACTTATTGTAAATAATTCAACAGTAATTATATCTGCAGTACTTTATTAATAATGTATAGAACCTGTTTGCTTTCAATTATGGCCTAGTGTAATTTATATAAGTATATTGTTATTTTTGTTGTGAACATATATTTTGTACTTTTGTTACCATTTCGTAAGCGTTCCAGATAGGCATTTAGTTAATAAATACTTATATTTATGCAGGCTTTAGAAAATTTAAAAATATTTTAATGTTTCATTTCAAGAACAGGAAAGCTTTTACGTATTATTTTGTAAAAAGCGTTTATTAAGGTAATGTAGTAAAGTGTTTATTTTTGTATTATCACATTCCTTTCTAGAATGTCAAATCAATGTTTATTGTTAACACATATAAATTTCTTCCGCATCGAGACAAATGAGTGAGGCGAGACGAACGAGATAGAGGTTCTCAATTCAGCGAGTTTTTTTTTTGTAATTTTTTGGAATTCGATTATATTCACACTCGACACAGTTAATGATATTATATTGAGTTACTGAGTAGGTTGAGAATTAGTAGATTTAAAATGTATAATGCTTACTTAAACTTAATTGACGTCTCTGAGTACGGCAATTAGTATTAATGCCACCTGCAGTGCGTTAGTAAGGTAAATGTAAATATACTGAATTAACATCCTACTGTGCATCAGGGCTTATAAAATGCAATTGACAAGTCCCTTGATTGGCTTCTTGCTAGTAAGCGTTGTCAGAAAGCCTCTTAATAGGCTTCAAGTGGATAACGTGGGACTAGAATGGATAAAAAAATATATTGTAAAGTAATAATTTCTTATGTTTACGCGAATGTTACATATTTAAATTAAACGGATTTTATCGCGGATTTATTTTAGCCAAATTTATTTTGGACCAAAATCAAATTAAAAACCGCGATAATATCCGTTTAAATTAGTTTTATTTCAATATATTGTAAAGTTTTGTAAGGTACTATTTAAGTTACTAAAAGAATTTAATATAAGAAATTAACTGTTGTGGATAACTTATTCCTTTTCATAAATTATTTACATGAGGTTTATTTGAAAAACTATAACATATATTGATATTTTATGTATATGAAAGTAAAATGTTTTAAATTTATATAAAACATAGCTGTATATATATATCATACATATACATTCAAATAAAACATGTCACAAAAAATATATTTTTTTATTGCAGATACTTGTCATAAAGTTTATTTCAAGCGTAAATAAAATCATGCCTTAAATCAAATCAAAACAAATAAATTTTCGTGTAATTAAAGTGGTCCATGGTTGTAACACACTGTACTTTCCAATACGATATAAGACCGATTTCAATAAACGATCATAGATTGATTCTTTGGATAGATTACAGAAATCAACCAAGCAAACTAAGTGTACGTGTGAGTCCGCGTGACCTTCAAAACGTATTCTAATCAGCTTATTTGATCTATCTGTCCGGAGAATCAAACTAAGATCGTTTATTGAAACCAGCCGATAGATTATAGCCCCAGTAAGGGTACGGGTACTGTACGTAAAAGGACACGTACCTAGTTGTCAATATTTACGGAATTTCGTTTTCATATTTCAACGTGCATACGGCCTAACATTCCGGTGCTGCTACTATAGTGAAGTTTGACGCCAGATCGTGCAATCGTCCACACGTCAGTTGTAGATAAAAGAATATCGTCGATGAAGTACCAATACCTCCTAAGTGTTGAGAATCTAATTTTACACCAGACTGTTTAAAATTATGTTTTATTTATTTTGATCAACTATTGATAGTAAAATAGTTTCCAATACATTACCTTTTTATTAGTTACTAATATGTGGTTTATGTTTACGCCTATTGTAATAAAAAAGTAATTTTGGACTAAATTGTCAGTTATGAGGTATTGGTACTTCATCGACGATATATAGTCTTATCAGCATATAATTATTCTCTTTTATCGGGATCGCAGCAAGGCAAGCGTGATTCGGGGTGGGGGCACGTGAATGCCACGTCTTCTTCCTTACGTGGGTCGCATGGGCCTGAAGCCACTGGCGGAACAACACACGCGTCCACATCAAGTATGGGCTCTCGAGGATGGCCATCCACGCGTGCAGCCGCTGGCGATATCACGGGCACGTCTCGACGGAGTTTCTTCACGCGGTCGTACGCATCTGACGATAGTCGCATGTAATCTGGCACCTGAGAATAAATTTTGGATCATTGAGTTCTTACTACTTATTTATGCGATTGTGAAAAATTATGGAACGATCAGAACAATATTGCTTCATATTTTGTAGCGTATATAATAATAATAATCATTTATTCAAGCCCATACACAGGGTTTACAGCAATACACAGCAGTTTTTATGCAATACATATTGATACATATTAAAATGACATTATTTTTATTCGATATTCTTAGGCTTTATACATTATATTGGCATGGCAAAACGATAGTTATTACAAAGATGGAGCAGTTTTTTATTTGCCTGAAGACGTGGGTCGGAGGTCACTCGCTTGATGGTAAGCGTTACACTGTTGCTAATAAACAGTAGCAACACCACTGATAAAGTTGAATTACTTACAATGTAATTTCTGTGGTACCTACACCGCCAGCTTCTCGCATAACTACTATTGTAATTCTATTATGTGCTGTTATGACAGAATACTGCAACAACAATACAGTAACAACTCAGAATAAAACTACAACATGCAAGTTGTACCAAAGGCTATCTACATCATTCGTTGCCGCTATTGTACGTACTAGTACGAGTGGTAGAGCCACGCTGTAGACAGTTTTGTCTACAGCATGAATGGGCTGGATCGACCGGGTCATTACCACTGTCTCACAGAAAACCAACGTAAAGTAACGGCTTGCTGCTGCGTTTCGTACGGTGAGTGAGATATCCGGAAGCCCAAATCCCCCCCCTTCCCAATCCCTAATTATCCCTTTCCTTTAAGGTCGGCAACGCGCCCATGATTCTTCTGGTGGTGGGCGTATATGGGCGGTGGAGATCACTTTCCATCAGGTGTCGGTGCCGTTTGCCGGCCTATGCTACAAAAAAAAAATATTGTACGTAATTTTATTCTACTAAGGTTTTCGGGCTCAACGGGTGTCCCGTGACGGTCTAATAGCGTGTATTTCAAATGTTACGTACCTCCTTGCAATCGACTCCGTAGGTTCCGAGGTAGCCCGGCAAACCTTTGTCAGTGTTCACTCCATCTCCAATATCGACTGCCTCTGCTTTGGGTGTGATTTCGTATGGGCAGATGTCATGAGACTGGCGTTCTGCGCGCTCTTTTGTATCCTATTAATCAGGACAAAGCAAAATGTTTATAACAACTTGTGTGAGTGTAAATTAATGTGGTAAGTTTATGGTAGAATCAACAAGAGCACTTAGCGGGTAGCTCAATAAGGCATCAGTCAGTGTGTGCAAGTAAGGGTGCACAATATTTAGAGGTTGTAGGTACCATTTGCTTTCAGTACTATTAAAATTTCAAATCTTATATTATCTAGTCAACAATAATATAATTATTGTTACAATAACTTCAATCGGATGGATGATGCACTCTAAGCCATACCTTAATGTTTTACAGCTAAAAATCTAAGGTAATCTAATATGTAACCTGTTTTTGTGTAAATAATACGAAAGAGCAACTATTTACAAGAATTATTTCACGCACATTCAAAACATACTTGGGAATATCACAATTATCTATGGCTGATTACTGGCTGATATGCACTATCAAAAAAGATTTTGCAACTTTCGTATAGGTAACTACGTTAAAAATCGTCAGGCTATACTCCGATGATTAGGCAAGTGAAAACAAATTTTATGAAATACCGGATCCTTATATCTTTCACAGATATCTTCATCTTCGACAAAGTGCGGCTGCTGTCCGGGTGGGTACGAAGCGGGCTTGTATTTAGCCTCGCGGTGGTCGTCAGGCGCGGGGCCCGTGAAGCAAACTACCTTCTGATGGTCCTCCCGAGCCGCGCCGGACTGCAAAATGCCTTTTAGAGGCAGAATTTCGTCGCACGTAGGCTTACTAAAAACAATCAAATAATAAATAAATATTATGTAGTTATCAATATCGACAACCTCCGCGGCGTTGATGGCGCGTTGCCGACTGTAAAATGAGGTTACGGGTTCGATTACCGCACCGGCACAGAATATGTAATCAGCAAATAGTGAGACTGAAAGTCTTTCGTAGTTCCTGATACCCATAACGCAAGATAATCGTAGCTTACATTGTGGTCCTATAGGAGCCGTTAATATCTACCGGTATCACATTGGATGGATCTTGGTAATATATGGTACTTTTCTTTAGATAAATATTTTTTTAAGCCTTCCTCGGCAAAGTGACTACGCTACACTTAATGTTAAGTGTAGCGCAATCCAAGAATAGTGTCGACCAACTATTTCATGCACTGCTGATAGCACAGCACAAACAGTCTTTCGGTCGTCTCCGAGAATCATTTAGAGGTCGGAGAGTTAGGCATGGTTTTTCTTTATCCTGGCTCGGCAAAGTGACTACGCTTCACCTGATGGTAAGTGTAGCGCAATCCAAGAATAGTGTCGACCAACGATAAACAATGTATCCATCGTAGGTCGACAAGATCATGCCGGCCTGCCAAAGTTCCTGGGATGAACTACGGGGTCCCTGCTAACGGAATATTCCAGGGCCAAGGGTGAGGGGAAGGAAAAAGGGATGGGAAAAGAGTTAGGATTAAGGGCAAGCCCCCTGGGGAGAACCGGATATACACTGGCTGACCCTGGAACGCGACACCACGCGATATGGCAGGTTTTAGCACCAGTGTACTACGGTGGTCGCTATCCGGTCGGATACAAGTATCCTCCCACCAGCAAACTGTCCTTTTCTTTTTCCAAGGTTTGCATCACGGATCTTTCACAAAAAGCCTACCTGTGTCGTGTCACTCTCAAGGTATCATCGTAGGAGATGCGATCGGTGGTGGCGGGGGGCGTGGTCGGTCGCGGCGGTGTGGCGCTGCCCTCCACCACGTCGAGCGCAGTCAGACACCGCTCCATGGCGCTCGGCTGCGCCACCGCCGCCTGACCGATCTTCGCGAGTTGCGCGCGAGTTTCCGCAGTTTGCTCCTCGCGCACCGCCATCTATACAAATTATTTATTAGCCTCCGTGGCGCAGCAGGCGAGTAGTCGGCTGTAAAGCGAGAGGCCGCGGGTTCGATCCACGCACCGAGACAAATGTATGTGTGATCCACAAATATTTGTCTCGGGGTCTGGGTGTTGTGAGACCGAAAGTCTCTCGTAGTTCCTGATACCCACGACACAAGACTCCTATCTTACTGTGGGGTCAGGACTATGTGTGTGACTGTTGGGTGTATTTATTTATTTATTTATTATTTAAATGTCTGTCTATACTTATAAAATAACATGTCCTGACTGACTGACTCATCATCGCCGAGTGCAAACTATCAAGGCTACAAGCATGAAATTCCGACTGTATATTCAATTTGTTATGTAGGCACCCACTAAGAAAGGATTTTAGAAAATTCCACCCCAAAGGGGTCAAAATAGGGGATGATAATATGTATGAAAGTCAGTCATTTTGAACCTTACATAAACAAAATTTTGTATTTCGGTTATTAAGGTAAAACAAAAAAACGTGTTTCAGGAATTTTGGAAATTTTATTTAATAAGGGATGAAAATGGGGGTGAAAGTAAATGCGAAAGTGAGTTTGTTTGTTACGATTTCACGCCTAAATCACTGAACCGATTTTGATGAATTTATCTACAGAGACAGATGGGACCCTGGAGACAGTTACAGGCTACTTTTATCCCGAAAAATGCTGTTCACGCGGGAGGAGCCGCGAGCAAAAGCTAGTCTGTTATATCGAAATAAAAGTGTTTCCATAAGCGCCTATGGATACTTGCACGTTACTAAGACCCAAACACGTTTTTTGTAATTTTTGTCAATGTGCCCTCTCAGTCTAATCTTCGAAATGTATGAACCTGTTTTGGCGGGACTTCCATTGGCAGAATCGAGACTTTTCCGAGATAATTTATGCTAGCATTAATCTTGGAAATATATTAGGCTCCTGCGGGAGCTGAATAGTAATATGCACTCGGATGAACCCGTGAGGGTCAGCTTGTTAGGTACTTAGGTAGGTACATGTAGCCACTAACTCACTCGTTTCGGTTCCGTCTTTAGCTTTAGTCTGCCTTTGACGGATACCTTTTGGAACCCTGTTTGTTTGTTGCATGCACTGTGCGTAGTTATTCATTTCCATAGGTTTGACGTATAGGTAAGTAGGTACACCGTGTGTTCAGGCATACGTCAGAAGAAGATGTCACAGGAAAGTGAAAACGCATGCGGTGCATAAAATATCTACATCACATATATCCCCAAAAGAGTAGGCAGCGCTGCTACGAGTGCAACTACACTACGCCAACGGTATATTATGTATCTCATAATCTGACACAGGAGGGATCTATTCCCGCATCAGGCACAATAGATTTATTCATTGTGATAAAGTGGGAACGTAGTGTTACTTTTGTTTGGTACGAGTTAATTAGTGCTCTCATTTGTGAATTTGGATGTTTGTTAGTCTATCCCATAACGGCTGATCGGTTTTGGATGAAATTTTGCACACAGACTATGACCTCGATTAGGATATTTAATCCCGCAAAAGGACGCTCACGCGTGCTGAGCTGCGGGCAACAGCTAGTAGCTAGTAGCTCATAAAATATTTATAAAATGTATACCACATTTCACTAAGTAGGCATTGGTTAATATTGTTTTCATAGACAGTCAACGGAGTGTACATAAAAAAAACTTAAACGAAAGCTTTTTAAAAGCTGATTTTTAATAAACGGCTTTGGAATTTATTGTAAATAATATAAAATAAGGTTTATTATTAATATAATACGTTTTGTATTTAATAAGAGAAATAATGCTGAGAGACAGACAAAGGAAATGAATAACAGATATTCCTATAACAAATTTCACATTCAGATTTTTCAATATAAATACTTTCTACTCAATAAAAACTGCAATTACTAGAACGTTTCTTTTAGCTTACTCGCTCATTTAATATCCGGGTAAGTACCCCGGTCGGAAATACCGAGTTCCGTTTCACCATCGGAACAAATAGTTGATGTGGATATTTGTCTCGATTTTATGTTTGCTCTTTATTATTTGGTAATAATGGCTTTGGATAATGGTTTATCCAGTGTATAATATCCGTACTATATTTTACTTTCATATTGGTTCCATTTTATATAAAATATCACACACTCACTCCTGCAATCTCCGAAGGGGTAGATAGATGTATAACCAGTACACCCACATTTCCCCAAGCTTACTTCCATCCCCTAATGTGACAGCGAGTGAGCCCAACGCCATACCGGGCAAAAATTTCAGAGTCTGGGCTCATACTGAGCATTTTCGTCAAACCCAATGTCACATTTACCCGAATCTGGGATCGAACCCGAGACCTCAGCACAGGAGTCGTACCGCGTACGCAATACAACTACGCCACCGTGGCGGTCATATAATAATCTCTCGGGCTATATTTAACATTACTATAGATAACACATATAGACTGGCATTATCTCAGTTCTATTGATATAAAGTGTTATTGGTATTTGCGTACCTAAGTACATAGATAAATGAGACGAGGTATTCACGGTTCATCCGAAGTAGGTAAATGAGTGAGTATGGGTATAAAGATAGCTTAACTAGCTCACCTCAAGTTCGTCCTTCAAGTTGCCCTCCCGCATGTGATAGTTGCGTACATTATCGATCACTTCCTGAGGGAACTTTTCAGGGTTGGCACTCATGTACCGATACACGAATAGATCGCACCCGATGATCTTGAACCGGTGTTTGAATACAGGCACTATAGCACCTGTGTACATACAATATATTATATTAACGAGCTAAAATGTTGTATATTGCCCAGAGTGGCATGCATACTTGAAAACGATAAAGATCTATAAATAAAAGAATATAAATTGTGGAGTGATATTACAAGAGTATAGGTACTTATTACCTACCTACTGTTTTTAAACTATGCTATGTAAAAATACATAACTATCTCCTTAGTAACTAATGTTTTAATGACAATGTTCACTATCCTATTATTATTATTCTTAAGTATCCCACTGTTGTCAAGTGTCGTGGGCAAAGGCGGATTTGCGATGTTAGTAAAATAATAGGGCATATCAGCTTCAACTCCACAAAGTTTATTGCTGTTGTTGCAAAGGTTGTCTGGAAGAAATCGCAGTTAGCGATAAGTCCGACGTCATTTGTACTTCTTTTTATTTTTGCTTAGGTATTCGTATTTTTCGTTTTTTTACCTAATAAGATGTAGAATTTCAAACTAGGGCAATTCATATATGAATTAACAAAATCGAAAATTCAAACGCAATTTGTGATTGCCCGACCTGGGAATTTATCCCAGGACCTTACGGTACTGTGCCTTAGTACGCCGTCACTATACTACTAATGAGGCAAAATTAAATTATATAAAACTTAATGAATTACAAATGCGAATGTTACAAATCGGTAATATGCACTGAACGGATAGCACATACAAAAGAGATGTTATGATAATGTGGAGTAATGTGTAGTTCTCTTGAGATATTTTCTTCTTTCAGAAAGTGGTACGTTAACACGCACTTAAGTTTTGAGTGGTCACTTATACACCAACGCCTTTTGCATGCAAAACTAAGGGCTTTTACATCCAACTTACATCGCATTTGACAAAATTTAATATTTATTACGAATCAGTCTTTGGTCACGACTTTGTTTGGGTGGAGATTTGATATGAGCATGGATTACATACCATAGTATAATAACAATACTGGCTATGTAATATCTACATATGTTCTACTGTTGGATACGGGCCTCCTCGAATATATCACTCTTAAGGTTTAGGCCTGAGTCCACCACACTAGCTAATGCGGGTTGGCGGGCTTATCATGCCTTCAAAATTCTTATTTCTTATGGAGAGCTTCTTAAAAAGGTATGCAGGTTTGCTCAAGATGTTTCCGTCACAGGTAAAGCAAGCGCTAATCAACAATGAATACACACGAATACATACACACATAAGTAAATTATTTGTTACTTATCATAAAGTAATAAATTCATTAATTGTTTAAATCAGTGTTCATCCTTAGCTACTATTGAATTACTACTTAGGTACTATTGACTTTTAGCAACTAAACAAGCAAGATTTATTTAGCTTGGGAAGTGTGTTCGTAAATATACCACGGAATAAATAAAAGATTTCGTTTTGGTCTGTACCATAAATAATTATTAACAAATAATAATTTCACGTACCTATGTAAAACCGATCAGGCGTGAAGTAAGTGGGGAAATTCGGGTCAGAGTCTGGAGTCTGCAATCGCATTGCTTTTAAGAACTTTCCCTCGTTTATGCCTGAGTTTCTTCGAGGAATCTCGCCTATTTTGATGGTCCCGTCAGCCAGGCTGTACGACAACACAAACTTCCTTCCCTGGTCCTCGGGATGTATCCAGTCCAATTCACACAAGTAGCGCAGATACTGCAGCGAGCATAGAATGTAATTAAAACAAAACGAAACGAATAAAATACAATGTGCTCTGAAATTAAATTCATCATTCATCAATTCACATTCTACACAATGAATTTTAAATGAAAATATAATACAAGCCAAGACTGCTTCAACTTAATGTTCAATGGTTAAAATCAATTGTTTCTCTTTAATAATATTGTATTTAATTTTGTTATACAATAACTGTATTATTGTACGCGAAATGTAAATTACTTTTGTACATAATTATATATTGGAATCGGTCGGGCATTGCACATTTGTAATCAAAAGTTACTTTTTATTTGAAAGGGTGACAAACGAGCAAGTGGTCCCCTGATGGTAAGCGATTTCCACAGCCCATGAACATTCACACTATCATAAACATGACTGCATTGCCGACCTTAAAGAAAAGGGATAACTAAGGGACTGGGAAGAGGGAATGTGATTTGGGCCTTTATTATGATGATAAATAATATAAGATAGTGTAAATAGAACATTATAAGGAAGTCGTGAACATTAGTGCCATTAAGGCATCTCATGCTAAATTGGCCTCAAAAAGAGTTTTGCATTTTATACAACAACCTATAATATAAAAAAAACTTCGCCTATGTATCGATAAAAGTTTAATAATGACGCGTGGACGACTCTGTTTCGCCCGAAGGTATCACTGACGGTCCGCCTCTGGTACGAGTAATAAGTAATGTCCGCTGTTAATAATCGAGGACTGGAAATCTAGGCACTATACAGTTGACTGTCGAGATGGAAAGTAAAGAGAAACTTTTCTGCAATAAACTAAGGCCCGTAGATAGGCAACGAGTCACGAATCACGAGACTGTTCGTCGACGCTTTGTAGAGCACTGCAACTTTAATTGAGTCGAGAAGAAGCTAACTTTAATATCAGGGAAATAAATTATGTTGTTCGATGAAAATATGAAATAACTTTTCCTTGAGAATGTTTGTTGTGTTCGAATGTTTTTATTTATGTTTAAATATATTGAATATATATGTTTTAATGGTGCTTCTTCGTCAGATAACTACTTATAGATAGATCGTTTCATTTATACACGTCTTGCTATGTGTGCGTAGGCTTAAAAATATATAGTTTAGATTTGTGTGGCAGGGTGGTAGGTCCCTCGTATGTGAGAGACCGTCTGTGTATGTACCACCACTTTGTCTATTTCTGCCGCCAATCACGGTGTATACAAACTGTTACATTTCGGTTTCAAGACATCGAAGCCAGTAAAATTGCTGGGCAAACATATTATGTCTCGGGGTGACGAGCGCAGTCCAGTGTCATGAAATGCCTAGTAATTTAAAGTCCTGAGTGAGTGTTTTGTTTATGGGCAGGTGTGACGCTTACCCACAAGCGAGCGACATGTACGGTTTGTGAGTTTGTGAGCTAATAAAAAAGGATGGGTTAGCCATCAGTCAATAGCGACATGCACGCAGTCATTGTCAGTATACAAACAACACACACACACACACACACACACACACACACACACATAACAAAATATACAAGAACAAGTTGAACTATCAGTATAATGTTTTTGTGGAGAAAATATATATTATTATATTTAGGGTAGTAGTAGCACACACATCCATTAGCAGCATAGCATTAGGGTAGCTTATTAATCACATTTGCAACAGATATGGGTATGAAATAGACAGCATGTCCGTGAACCTTTAATTTTGAAGTCATCAGAGGCTAAACAACACATTAAAAAATATAAAATAGAAATAGGAAACAAACCTTATTCGCATTGAGGTTGTATTTGATGACATCTTTGTGCGGTGGTTTTGGCATAAGCCCGAAGCAAGATTGCAGCGTATCCTCGGGAGCGCCAATGCCGATGTGAGGCGGGACAGACTGAAGAAAAAATTGATGCATCCTACAGATTTTGGGTTTTAGAGCAGTTTTACTGCTAATCATTAAAATAAAATATGTATTTATAGGTATATGTAATCCAGTCCTAATTAATATTATAAATGTGAAAGTTAGTTTGTTTGTTCGTTACGCTTTCACACCTATATTGCTAAATACATTTTGATAAATTTTGGTACAGAGATAGATGGGACCCTGGAGACGGTTATAGACTACTATTTACCGAGAGTGAGAGAGGAGAGAGTGTTCACGCGAGTGGAACCGCAAGCAAACGCTAGTTTTAGGATAAAACATACATATACATATACATTACCTTATACATTTTACCTGGTACATTTCCTTTATCTATCTATTACCTAACCGTTAAAACCCTTATAAATCATCTGTAACTTTCAATCGGTTGAACAGATTTTTTTCAAACATAACTAAAAACCTTTCCATTTGATTAAACCAGCTATGAAATCACAAAAATAACGCATTTATTGGTTAAGGCGCTACAATACCACAACTGGCACACATATGCACGCACTCACTCACACAACTGTAAACAACACTCTTTTTGGTCATGGTCAAACTTATAACACCCACCTTTTTTGTCGGGTGTTAGAAATGAACTGCTCCCGGAATATTGTGCTATTGTGAGTGCGTCAGCCAAGATTCGATAACTACAATGAGGAACATTCATACACTTTGAACAGCTAACTGACGGCCAATAATAATGGCTCACTGCTAAGCTGCGTGTTGTCTGAATCGTGCTCATCGTCTCCAACGAGCCGCCATATTTAGTCGGTTTGTATATCGCAACTTGGCCGCCCAAAGGCTTTTATTTATAATAAACTAAGACACTCAATAGTTAACAGCCCTGACTGCATTACCTTTGCAAATTCCTTCCTTTCTTTTTGACGAATTTCTACCCGTGGCGGCTGATCAATATTTAACATGCACCTAGAAAAAGAAACAGAATTATTGACGCACTTATGGAACGTGCACATTAAACTAATATTAATTTGGGTAACAAGTTTAAATTGTGCTTTCATATTGTCGACTCATTAATAGTAGGTACTAACGATCGCTTAATAGCATGAAAACATCAAATCTATTGTCGAAACCACACCCTTGACATTTAATGAATGACCTTAATAATTACGTAATAGAAACCAATTCAAATGGTGTAGACAGTAAGAAATTAACATAATTTCTATTTGCTGTTTAATAAGAGCTAAACTCAGTTCTTACTTCCTTTTAAGGCAGTTGCTAAAATCATCCCAAGACTATTTTAGAAGTTATCAATCTAAGTATAGGTGATATTAGTTATCCATCTCGGGTACCTACGCATTATCAAATACCAATTTGCAAACATATTAGTTTTAAAGCCTCTTTTAAATCAGTCGTTTTTCTTAACTGGATTAAATAGACATTACAAATAGGATTTATTTTTGACGTGGTATTAAGTAAAAGAAGTGAAATGTTTGTTTATATTTTATCAAGCCCTGAATTTCACACTGAAGTTTCACAATGTAGTCTCGTTTTTTGCTATAAGCGCTACCCAATGAATTGAAGTCACCGCTTGCCCTTGTTTGCGTCGAATTATTCACAATCCAAGGCTATGTATCAATGTGCGCCTAATTTGTTTAATGCGATAGGGCGGTCGAAAAGCTTTTGCTGCAATCGCAAAACCAAATCATACAGCATAAAAGAATATAACTAATAATAGACGGATAAACCGTGAAATGATCTCTAACGCACCAGACAAATGTTTTCTTATGTCATACGTCTAAATGGGTGTAATGAAATAGTCATTGTCATCGGAGAGCTACGGTTTCACCATTCTTTATTATACTTGCGTCGTCTGAACAACTTTTGTTTTAGTTCATTTGATCACAATGACAACAGAGATCTCTGCCAAATGTTTCATCAATATGATCTTAATCTTAGCAAATCTCAGACATATTTCTATTTAAACAATCTTTTGCAAACATTAATTTTGTGAATTGGAATAAATTAAATGTAATTATTGTTATGTTTTTAACTACAATTTTTAATTTAGCATTAATTATATTTAAATGCTTAAAGTTTTATATTTTATTTATTTCCTATAAATCAATCACAGCAGAATGATGCCTACCATACAAAAAAGAAAACTACCTCAGGAGACATCCTCTAATTGGATACTTTTTGGGTATCTCGATGGTTACATGATCCTTATTTCAAAGCCTTTCCGTCGTAATGATTGTCGCTTCCGAAGCAACGAGATCTGTGTCAGATACCTATTTCAACTTATGAAACAATACGCTGTAATATTGAACTCTGGCAGTTTTACAAAATTCGTTTACGTATTCAGTTTAGAACAGACATACGATGATAACAGACTGCCTTGAGTTCGGAATGAGATGGTTTTCTTCATATAATGAAAGTCAGTACTTTCATTCCACGAGAGAGTATTTGCAATTTCTATTTTTGTAAGTAGCTACATAGATACATACGTGTGCACAATAAAAAAAAATAACAAAGATCAATTATGTTAAACGTATTCATATCGGAAATTCCTTTTTCAAAAATATCCAACGAATTTAAATTAATTTTATGTAAACGACGATAGCTCTTATTTTTCGTCCCAGTTTCCCTTGTTCTTAAGTCACGGACGCGATTTTCAACAGCGGCTTAAAGAGTCTTACTTGTAATATTTCCGAGTAAAATCGTCGCAGTTGCACAGAAGGAACCGACGGCCATAAACGAACACCGTATCGCCAACAATGAGGTCTCTCGGTGAATAGTATTCAGTGACCTCATCTTCTGTCACCTCCAACACCGTGGACGGAAACGACACTAATGGATTAAATGTCAGTTGTTATTAATATGAACATTTGATAGTATGCTGTAGTTGCGCTACAATGTTGGAACACAACAATTAACTAAGAAAAAGTTTTAGAGAGATCAGTTAATTTTCGCATTCTTCACTATGTGTGTGTGTGAGCTTGTAAATAAGTATTTTGTAATGATTTCTTACGTTTACGCGAATGTTACTCATTGAAATAAAACTAATTTAAACGGATTTTATCGCGGTTTTTTATTCATTTTGATCCCGACGTTTCGAAGACTTTTCAGCCCTCGTGGTCACGGGTCAGCCCACCCCGTGACATGATAAAATCCGTTTAAATTAGTTTAATTTCAATAAGTATTTTGATTTGTGTGATAGCCGATCATCAATTATCAGTCACCCTTTACATTTAAATCAACAATGAGAGGCACACACGTTAATTTTCTATATACAAACATATTAACGCACACATGGCAAGAAATGCAAGAATGAATTGAATAATCTATAGTACTATATCCAAAATCTCAAATCCCGCCCCTTCCTTTTCTTCAAGGCCTGATTCTTCTGGTATTGTAAATGGTTATGGAGGGTGGAGATAACTTACTGTTATGTGACCTACTTGATCGTTTGTTGGTATTTTCTATTAAAATAATAGACCACGGTTTATATTGCGTTCAGTAACATAAGATACAAATTACATATCAATATTAATGACCTGTCCGTTGATGTGATTGTAGACATCCATAGAAGTAGGGACTAGAATTACAATGTAACCTTTTTTTTTACTAGCCCTGTATCATATACGTCCCACTGCTGGGCACGGGCCTCCTCTACTGAATGAGAGGGATTAGGCCTTAGTCTACCACGCTGGCCTAATGCGGGTTGGCAGACTCCACATAGCTTCGAAAAATCTTATCGAGTTCTCAAGTAGGTATGCAGGTTTCCTCACGATGCTTCCTTCACCCTGTTAAAGCAAGCGATAATTAACAATTAATATACACGTAACTTAGAAAAGTCAGTGGTGTATGCTCTTGGGGCTGGTTTCGAACCTGCGACTTTCGTCTCGACAGTCCATACCACTCCCCGCTGAGCTAATGCCGCTAACTTAATGTAACCTACAGAATATTATTATAAAAATATATTCTGAAGACGGCAGAAAGCAAGCAAGGCCTTTTTAACTAATATAACACATAATATCCTTAGTGAAGAAGTTTGAAGTTGAAACGGCTCGCTAACTCAAACTTTCATGGCTTAATCTCGTTGAAAGCGGCCCATTAATATCAGACGAGTAACTTAATTATTTGTAAAGAAATTATGAAAGTTCAAAAATATGTTAAACGCCGCTTAGATGAATTATTATCATAAACTCGGTTCTTTCATTATGACATAAGTATTATGAATTACATATAGTATAAAATGAAGTCGCTTCCGCTGTCTGTTCGCTTAGATCTTTTAATCTATTCAACGGATTTTAATGCATATTCAGCAATAGATAGAGTGATTCATGTGGAAGATTTATATGTACATCACGCTATGACCCATGGGAGCAGGGCAGTAACATGCAGGTGAAACCGCGAGGGACGGCTAGTGAATTATAAATAAAATATACAACAACAGTCACACCTATAGTCCTGACCATACTAGGTTAACCTGAATCATGAGTATCAGGAACTACGAAGAATTTACAGTCTCAAACTCACGGATCCGAAACGAATATACGAATTCAAATCTGCAACGAATATTTGTAGATTACACAACCAATTGCATCGATGCGGAAATCGAACTCGCGACCTCTTGTTACACAGCCGGCGGAAATTAAGCCGGCATAATATGTGACGACTGACTTTGTACCCACCATGAAAACGTACTAATTTCGACCTAAAATTTGCTCCCGATAAAAATAGTGACATCAATTAATTAACGTTTACTGCATTAGCCAAGAAATATGGCTAGACCAAATAGCAGCCATAATTCAGTATTGTCTTGACACAAATTAAAACGTTATGTGGAAGTACATCCCTTTAATGGCAAATTAACTATTATGTAGAGGCTAGACCTGTTCAAAAATTTAAACAAAAACCCTTTAATTATCTCTATCGTTTCTCTAAAGTGTGCCGACAGCCTCGCGACCCATCGGTTAAATATTTTGGAAAAGGGATAGACATACATTCTGGAACACGTGTGGCGGTAAGGCTCATTCAATAGGTATTTGAAGTGGAAGTAAATATTAGTAGGAGTAATTCGTTATGTTTTCTCGTATTTCAGAAGTACTTAGAACAACTCACGAACAAATTAGGAAAATGTTTGCGATTCGATAGACCATTGGGTTTACAGTGTGCATCCGCGCGCGCTAACACTAACAAAGTGGAACATCGAAACGCTATTTGAAGAGTTAAAAATGCGGAAACGAAGTATTTGGTAGCTCCAAATGGAAATACCTTACCTATCTCTACATATATATCTGTACTTATGCATTATACATACACATGTATTGTAATGCAGTTTTATTTTGTGTTTACTTCACCGTGTTCATTGTAATTTTATTCGTTTATAATACCAGACGTAGAGTATGGTAAGGAAGTTTATTTTTGCATTATTCCATAACTGCCTTAACCACAAAACTCTAATAACACAATAACTCTTTTATTGGTTACACACCCCAATTGAATAAATGAGCTGTTATCAAGTTTTATGATTCTGCCGCTCTAATAAGTACTTTAATTTTGAAAAATATTACTTTAATATTATTTGAAATCAGAAATCTACATGAAAAATACGTATATATACATAAACACACCTGCACAATTCTTAAGTTAACAACTTTCTTTAGGATTCATTTGCTTTTTACTCAGCCCAAAAGCATACAGTCATATATCATACAACTGTATGCTAACTGCTTAACTATAAAAAAAAATCAAATGATATGATATAACTTGTCGCATTGTCTCTCGTTACAATTTTACCATTCCATTATAAGTATATAGTGGAGTGCCTGGAGCATTCAAAACCGTAAAACCTCGGATTAGAGTTATAGTGAATGAATTAATATGATCGATGTGGGATATTGTTTTTTAAACTATAAATTGCAATGTTTACCCAAAAAAAATTGTGCAAACCATTGTTTCATTGTTTAAAAAAAATATTATGAAAAATTAATGTTTGACCATATATTTTCACTTTAAACAGTTTTTTTTTATTTATATGTTAAATCTTACCTGATTATTCTTATCTTATCTTATCTTGTCTTTTTACGGATGGATTTACACGACTCAGTAAAAGTATTTAAAAATATCAATGAAGACCCCAATAATATATTGCAAGCAGGTGTAGCATGTATTTTGAGTTTATATGGAGCTCCGTCTAGAACTTATGATTTAAATACATTGAGGTTCAATTCTTTCATAAAAGCAACAGCCAAAAATACGAGTGTTCTTTTGTCATCACTGCCTCTAACAACTGATGCAGCGTTTGAGCACCTTAAAAGATTGTACCTACAAATTCAGATGTGGCTAGGAAATGACGTAGTTATTGAAAATTGGGGATGGAAGTATTCCAATAACATGTACATCCCAATAACAATGAATCAATTACCTGCTCCGGATAATTTATTGCAAATGTTATTTTGTAATTGCAAAAAGGGATGTGGAGCTGCGTGTGGATGACGAAAAAGTGGTTTATACTGCAGTGTAGCATGTTTACAGTGCAGCGGAAATAGTTGTTCCAATACTTCACCTATTATACAGATAGATGAAGTAGAAGAAAATATTTGATGTAGACAACAATCTATAATTATAAAATAACATGTCCTGACTGACTGACTGATTCATCATCGCCGAGCGCAAACTATCAAGGCTACAAGCATGAAATTCGGACTGTATATTCATTTTGTCATGTAGGCATCCACTAAGAAAGGATTTTAGAAAATTCCACCCCTAAGGGGTCAAAATAGGGGATGATAATATGTATGAAAGTCCTTCATTTTGAAAGTTACATAAACAAAATTTTGTATTTCGATTATTGACGTAAAAAAAATAGGTGTTTCAGGAATTTTGGAAATTTTATTTATTAAGGGATGAAAAAGGGGGTGAAAGTAAATGCGAAAGTGAGTTTGTTTGTTACGCTTTCACGCCTAAATCACTGAACCGATTTTGATGAATTTATCTACATAGACCGATGGGATCCTAGAGACGGTTACAGGCTACTTTTATGCCGGAAAATGCTTTTCACGCGGGCGGAGCCGCGAGCAAAAGCTAGTGTAATATATTTAAATAAACTGATTTTGTACTAATATTTTTTTTCTTTTCATTAGTCGTAATTAATTACCTTATTTTTTAAATGTACACAATAGAGTATGTACGTTTCATTTATAATTAAACTGGCCGAGAAATTCCATTGTACATAGCAGCTGTCGCTCCGCTCTCCCCTCCACGTTTTTCTACCTGTTCAAGATCCCTACTGCTATTTATATACACAGGTATCTTTGAAAAATGTAGGTAAGATTTATCTTACCTGAGTAGACATATAGGAACATATAAATAAAAAAAAAATACTGTTTAAAGTGAAAATATATGGCCAAACATTAATTTTTCATAATATTTTTTTTAAACAATGAAAGAATGGTTTGCACAAAAAAAAATTGGGTAAACATTGCAATTTATAGTTTAAAAAACAATATCCCACATCGATCATATTAATTCATTCACTATAACTCTAATCCGAGGTGAAAACCCCCCGGTGCTCCACTAATAGAAGATTTCTCAGCGTAAAGCACACATCGTATGTAGACGTTCATTTTTTATCAGCATTTCGCGCGAGCTCTAACAAACACCAATGAACGACCATTAAAGGTTTTTGTATCAAACATTTAGCTTCAACTTGCTCATTCACCAGTTGTAATGTACTTTTTTTGCTGTGTTTATTTGTGTACATAGTTGAAAGTAATCAGAAGACTAACAGCAATCATGTCCTATTATATCAATCATCTCAATATATAATTAAAACACTTAGGGTCTTACGAATAATCAACGTATCTTTTATTTTACTTGAAACGCCCGTATTCAGGAACAACATACAAGTGAGCTCTTTACTAAAGTAGATTTCTGTATTCGTGGCCAAAAACGGACCATCATGCGTATAATCGCCAATCGCCACTGCATTCGCGAGCACTATGAGACCACATAGTCATGTTTATGAATACGACGGTACCTCTTTTGACTATAATGTAGGTACCTCTAAAAACATCTTGTTCAATTTTAGTACTGCTCTTTCCGACGTAAAATCTCATTAATGTGGCAAGAAAAAAACAACCCTTATTTATAAAAGATATATAGGTACAGCATAATTATTAGCAAGGCGGGAAGTTATTCAAATAATAAAATATCTTACCGGGCTTCTCTTTCCACTTTTTGGGAAGCTTTGTTTTCTTGAGCAATAAAGGGAAGGGATCTTTGCCACCTTTTTCATCGTGGAGCTCCTAAAAGGAAGTAATGCAATTATAAAAGCATTAGTTATTTACTATTGGGTCGACCCATCGGCGGCGACATTGTGGGCGCAAAGGAATTTTTATTGAACCAAGTAATTGGAGTGCGCCTTGCTCTCAGAAGCCCAATTCATTGCTCCGATTTCCTAATAACAGCGCCATTTTCTAAAATAGACTTAACACTGTTTTATATTGCGTACAATAGTTTCCGTATCCAGGTGGCGATGTTAATGAATATTATATTGATACGTTACATAACAGTGCAGATATCATGTGATGTCGGTTAAGGTCGATTTTATTAACTAGGAATTACTCAAGTGAATGAGAGAATTACCCGTGAGACAGCCCTCTAACGAAAGCCTTTTGTTGTGCTGGGTTTTTATATGGAAGCGTAATGGGGAATGTCTCCTTATTTCAGAGAAAATAACATATCGCTTGAGCTGGTTACAATTTTCTGGAATGAGACGAAGGTCCTGGCTGTCAAACGCACGCCGATAACAACTGTGTTATTAAGGAAAGTAAACGACCAAATCTATGATCCGACGGATGATATGACAAGAGCCATTGATCAGAAAATGATATTGTCTCCTTCACTTTATAGATAGACAAAACAGATGATGTAATTTTGAATGATCAAACCTAATATGTAAGAGATTACTCTCCTAAGAATGTTATACCTAATAGTGGATTAAGTGTCAAAGTTTGGCGATAATTCTTAATATTTTAACCATCCCTCGTCCCCTTAATAAAACGGGTAGAAGAAGTTATAAGTCTACACATTATTCGATCGCCTACATTTTCACTAACTTCCTATCAGATTTAGTCAAAACTCACTTTTATTGCAATAGTGTCGTCTTGCAAGAAGTACATCAGCTTGTAGTTGCGCATTTCCCCGTTCTCGGATTCTCTGTCATCCCACACCACGTCAAACCTAAGTAATAAGTACTATTGTTAATTATGTCATTAACGGGTACTTATATAATAATTACAAATGCTTACTTTTATTCATTAACGTCATACGGCTTTAAGTATTCGGATGGAATTTTAGTGTAACATGTACCATTATAATGGTGCGCAAATAATTAGTTTTTAACAAACAATAAAGCAGATTCAATAAAAGAATAGCTAAAAATAAAACTAAACAATTTTGAATCGGTGGTACTGTACATTAAAAATCAATGATTGATATATTAAATAAACGCTACGCATAGAGAACTTCCTCTGTTTTTTTTCGTCGGTTAACAAGCAGCAAAAGGCACAAGTTTGACCGATTATTTTCGTAATTCTAATCCGATGTATGGCAATATGACTACTACACTACCCTTGATGATAAGTACAGTGCAGTCCAAATTAAATGTCAACCGTCGAGAGAAGTCGCATCCTTTGACAGTCGCTAAAACTATTCCGCCCTGAATTAACTGAATAACCTTGTAACGAGCCACAATAATGAGTTTTTCCCCATGTCGTAACCGTGGTCGCTATATATTCGGGTACAAACATGTATCAGGTACCCCTGCCACCAATCCAATCTTTACTTTCCTTTCTTTCTGCCTGGCGTTACCCTAAATTAAGGCCTGGTCCACCTGCCCATCATAATATGACAGTGGTTTTCGGACGGTGGATTTATTAAGTATGAAATTGAATCTGAATTTTCAAAATAAATACGAAAATGAACCTACAATTAAATATGTCCAAACTTGAAACGAAAATGTTGCCATAATTCGATGCGCATTTTTTTGCTACAAATGGTAAAGGTAATGTTAGGTTGTTCATCGCGTTGCCAACATAGGCGTTATTATTAATCCTTCTTTTCACAGACACTTAACCATCAAATTACTGAGAAAAGTAGTGATTATCAAGATTAAGGGCGTACGCCGTTTCATTTTATGTTGACCATGTTTTATGTTACTAGATGTTGGGGTATCTCCCCAGCTTTGTGCCTCTACCGAAAATGTAGACAACTTATTTTTGACAACTTATTGTATTTAAAATTCTTCCGATAATCACCAACTTTTATTTTCATTTTGTCTACAGCTTATTGAAATAAGTCATCTACAATTTCATCAATCCACGTGTCGTTAATTTGTCCGCCCATCATGTTTCTGTTTCGATTGATGTTCCCACCTGAGCTAGCGTGCATATAAAGCAATTAAATATCTGCACCACATACATCGTTTGGAATTTCCGATTGGACGGAAACAAGAGTCTCGACCTTTGCTTACAGTTATTAATTTGACAATAATTTATGATAATTAACAATTACAGAGAATATTTTGTCACCAATAGGTTTATAAAATAAGAAAAAATGATGTCAAGTCTACAGCGATAAAAGAGTTGAGATCAAAACGGGTACCAAGTGGCACCTATGGCTGTACCTTATTTATACCTTGGCCTTGGAAATGTAAAACATTTAGATTTATTTCAAATATAAGTTGTTACAGACTTTGATATTAAATTTATAAGTTGGCAAGTTTTATGTGCCATTCAATTGTTTGTATAATAAACATTAATGAATTAATATACATAAATTAACATAAATAAACATAAATTAACGCGTCCATGGTCATGAGTAGTGGAGATCACTTGCGATATTCAGGTGACCCAATTACTCGTTTGTCGGCGTCTTATATAAATAAAAATGAGGTTTTAAGTAAATAAATAAATATCTTTACACTGCAGTTTATGTAAGAAATGGAAATGGTGAAAAATAGCATAAACATACCAATTGGTTCTATGTTCAAGAAAGAAGTAAATTTATCATTTCACAATGCAACTTTATGTACCGTATTGGATGCAGGCAACGGAGGAAAGCACGTAACGACCGAGCTCTATTTAAAAACTGCTTGCTTTCTTGCTGAATAAGCATTTTACGACATATACAGTCATTCACGTGTAACATGCACTGGCGACAAGATTATTTATGAAATGTACAGTTGAAAAATTAAGATAGACAAAAATGAAACTTTGAAATAGGTAGTTAAAATTTAATTATTACGCGACAACTCCTTTTTAATTAAATTCTATAAACATGACTTTACTGTTATTGCCGTCTTAACAAATGCTCACGTACTTAATTGGTACTTAGTTGGTAAGGTAGCGTTATTTTCACAGGTCACAAGATAAAACGTAGTCTTGCAAGTAATCGCTCTCATAAACGCTGGCAGAGGCCAACTAAAGATATAAGATTGTATTTTAGCAGTTTGGGGAATGTAGATAATATGAGAGAAACGACTTACGTTGTATTAACCTGGTTAGATTGTGGATAATCCAAAAATCTCAACGCAATATTAAACAATAGTGTTAAAGTTTCTTGAAAGGCCTTGAAAACGTCCACACGGATATTTCATCGTTCTTGTGAAGACTTGAGAATAAATTATACTTGTCATTGGCGAAATGCATAATAATGCGAAGCCATAAAATAAAAAGAAGAAGTTGCTACTTCACGTCGTCGGTTTTATGTGAGGCAGTGGTAACACCCCGGTCGAGCCGGCCCATTCATACTAAAACAACTGGGACTTCGATTTATACGCAATAACCAGATTCATTAAGTAATCTTCATGCTTCCGATGAAAGTAGGCGAGATGTAGTTTTTCATATTAAAAAAACGCATTGTGTATGTAATGCTGCCCAAACATTTTCACAATTGAATATCTCTTAACGCAATAAAAACAAGTTTACGACGGCTGCGTATATTTATGCAAAGTGAAAAGTTCAAATATCACGCTGTTTTCGCGTGGTTACATTCATACCAAGTATTTTCATTATAAGGAAATTTTTATTTATGGCATATTTAGAGTAAAAATTCTGTATATTAAAGCGAACCTGGTCCTTGTTTATGGATCGTAAAAGGCGCAGTCGGGTCCGAAGTCGGTCGACGCTTGTCCCTAGACCCACGTTATAAATGATTCATGCTTTGAATTTCGGAAAAAATCAAATACACTGGATATCATTCATCGGATAACACAATTTCTATTTCATATTGTTACCTTAATAAAAGTGGGAGGTGGCCGTGCCACACACGCACAAGTTGGCCCCCTAGGTGTATGCAAATATACAATACACAGGTTAATAAGTTGTTATATTGTATTAAAATACGTAATATAATTAAAAATAAATAATTAGGTACGGTCTTGTGACAACAAGCCGGACACCAGCTAAGGTCTAATTTTACATAATGGAGAGCTGGACGTAAGTCTACTGGAGAGCGGTCGTTTTATCACTTTGCAATTTATGCACGTTTGTTAATAATGCTTCCTTCACTATGAAAGCAAGTGATAGTAAACAATTGATACATACGTAACTTAGAAAAGTCAGAGGTGCATGTTCTTGGCTGGGGCTAGTTATGAATCTGCGGCTTTTGTCTCAGCAGTTCGTGCCTCCCCCTTATCGAGGTACATACATGAAAACGTTACTCACCGAGAATATTTAAATATCAACACTCTGCGATCAAACTATATTTTAACACAGAAACAAACTTCATAATGCAGACGAAGCTGGACAAAAGCGAATTCAGTACCGAATCAAGATCGAACACATTATCGGCTGAATCAAGTCGGAAGAAACTATTAGTCGTATTTCCGATTATAAATTCCCAAACTGGGACGGCGAGGTCACAACAGCCTATTTACGACTGGCGAGGTTAAAAAGTCCCCTAGTTAACCTTCCAGTTATATTGAGGTCCTCCGTTCAACAAGGAACCAACTAATTGCAATAAATAGGAATAAAGATGGCAATCTGTCGGTCCGAGCACAGATGTCGAGTAGTCACGTCAAAATCCGTTTACATCCAAGGATATTGGAACTCCAAGATCATGTACTGAAAATATATAACTTTACCTAATGATAATTGGTCTTACTTATAAACTTCCTTTGCACTGCTTAGTTGAAACACTATTTTCGTTTCTTCACCCACTTTATAAATTGCGTTGAAAGAGAAAGACAAAAGAGTGTTTAACGGTTATAATTAGAACGTAAATGTATTTTTTTAAATCGATTAACTTAGAACATTATTCATAATATAAGTAAACTTACGTACCTCTTACTACTATAAAACTTGTATGTTAATCAGATATAATATGGTCGGACATAATTTTCATTATCACCAAACCGCATCCAGGTAAAATAATAACCGTAATTACGTTTCCGTCGTTCCACACTGCTACCCATTTGTTCGACAAATAAATCCAAGGGACCTCATTTAAATCACAATGGCAAATTTATTGTAATGAGTACGGATTAAAACGCGGAACTTGGATTCTGGAGAGTAAACCGTATAATTAAACCTAACAATTAACTTGGGTGTAATTTGGTGAAAATCAGACCACGGAATTTGTCTCTTGGTCAGTGCGCGACCGACCATTTTGTGTCTTCATTATTTAATCAGCCACTCGGACCGCAACAAACAATAAACGTTTGTTTGTTTGTTATTCGGAACATTTGTTTGTACATGTTTCAGGTGAATTAATAAATACGATTATTTAAGGCAGTTACCTATTATTGCATAAAATAACGGAGTAATTAGCGTAGTAATAACAGTACGTAAATTGACGTTATAAAAGGGTGGACAATCGCCGTGCCAGGTAATTGGTCAAAGGATTTCTTTTATAGCCGACTGGACAGCGCCCACATCGTGAAAAACCCGGCATAGTGGTTCGTTCAGGCAAGTTACGTTCTGGGGTCAGCCAGTGTATATCCAGTAATATTAGGCCTGCATAATTCTGCCGATGGTTGAGGGACGCATTGTCTCGTGACAGTCGGCGTTACTACATGAAACAACATACACTTTTGGCTTATTTCTATGCACTTAAATCACATATAAAAATCAGCATATTTTTAATAAGAAAAAAAAGCCGTACAGATGCATTCAGGAAGGTCAATAATTTTTAATTGCTCATTAAGTCAATTCATAAAATACCATTATTTTCACGCTCAGTGCCCATGATCGTAATTGACGTGTCTGGGGAATAATAATAAATACATAAGTACGGCCAACAGTCACACACCACAGTTCACTAGTCTCTCGAATACGAGAAGCCGCGAGAGGAGAGAAGAGAGACTTACTACTCTTGATTTTTAGGTTTAGGTGCTTTTAATTATCCCGATTTAGGTCCAGTTTTTCATCCACGTCATTTATTTAAAATTTAAGATCGGTATTACGGGCTATTTAGGGTTTAACGAAAGCTGTATCACTTGCTTTAATGGTGAAGAAAATATCGTGAAGAATCTTGTGAACCTAATAATAATAACCTCCATTAAAATTTAAAGTATATGTGAAGTCTACGAACCTGTGGACTACGGCCTAACCGCTCTCATTAGCAAAGCAGGCACGTACACCGCATACAGGCCCAATATTATTATAATGTAAAATTCATTAAATTATTAAAACGTTTACCAGGCCTTTTAGAATATACAAATAAATTTGTAACAGCAATTTCTCACAAGTGAGACAAGTCTCAAACGGGAACGAATCGGAGCTGCTTAAATGTTTCCCCTAGAGTCGGCAACGCTTCTTAGTTTACTCCGTAAAAGCTACTCGGTGCCTACAATCGAGTTATATTAAGGTTTATGAAACCACATAAGGGGGCTTATGCCTGGGACGATTTAGAACTTAATAAATATTCGAGTGTCACGGTATATTTTATGAATGTATTGGAGATTGAGATAGTTGACAAAAAGCCTCTAGTAATTCATAATTGCACTGGTTGAATGAAATTCGTCAGCAAATCAGCGCTACTTCCGTTATGTTTTATGTCAAACAATGGTCCAGTTCCCTTGTCAGTCAGTTCGTCCATTCTGACTGAATCGCGTATTCGACTAAACTAATTGCAAGGCAGTTGCGCTTAAGCTACACCACCTTACCTTTGCTTTCGAAATTTTAACATATTTACTATCAACATAACATAATAAACATATTTCGAACTTTCATTTAATGTCAAATACAGCATATTAATTAGTTTCTTTTAGAGTTTCATGCTTCAAAACGGTAATAGCACCCCTAAAGATCATTTCGTCGTCCGTCTGTCTCGTCTGTCTATCCATATCTCAAAAATGTTATCAAAACCACCTACCAAATATTTTTTTCTTTCATTAAAAGTTTTAATAAATTTAATTAATTTATTGTCTAACGTTAAGTTTAATATGTGACGTATAAACACATCTAAAACTCTACTTAGCACAGATAGAAATGCCTACACAAACATATTACGAATATGACTGTGAAGTATGAAGATTGTACATTTAGCCGTGCCGACGTTCAATTTCGCCACCAATTCAGCTATATCGCACGGAGGTTGTTCATATCCTGAAATAACGTGAAGTCTATTTCGCTCAGTCTATATAGGGTGGCAATTTCATTCAGCGTTTTTAAAACATGGCCACCCACACAGAACATTTGCTGAAAGTTCCTTTATATCTAAAATGTGAACTCTACAAAGTTCAGACATAAATATAGTGTAATAAATAATGCTACGAAGAGTGTGTCTACTCTTATTCATTGTTGTTTACGACTTGAATGATAAATTTTATCGTATAAATCAATGCAATAAAGAATGTCTGACGTACGAAAGAATCTTCCCGTCATATTCAAGGAACCGTCTCAAGGGATCGTCTTGTCCTTTGGTTCGTTTTGGCGGGTGCGTCGCTTTCCAGCGTTCTTTCTCCGCGTACGCGTCCACTGGCAAGTCTTCTTCTTTTGACAGTTCTACACCTTGAGACTCTAACCATTCCTGAAACAATAATTGTTATTAAAAAGAAAGAATACGTTATATATTAATCAGACGCGTCTCTAGCCCATGTAGCGCCCAGGTGCAATCATTCATCTTTGACCGCACCATTCTGAAAAGCACCGCTGGCACATGCAAGGCGGCTATCCCGACCTTGGATAGGTAAATTAGTTAGTTTCGCGCATTTTTTAAAGATATTATGTGAAACGGATCTTTCAAACAGAACATAATAATATAACGCGGGCGCAGGTGCATTTGAAAATGCCCGGCCAGCGTGTGAGTGGAGTTCGGTCGGCGCCCCTTAGAACGCTGCGCCGCACACCCTGCACACCCGGTAAAGACGCCTCTGATATTAATGGCTTTTATCACCTATAATGATTTTACTGTTATCCCGCTACATATAGTCGGTTTATCATGCCTCTCTTAAGTAAAATTAAGTCTGCGGGCATTTTTAATGAATCAGTAGCGTGTGATCGTAATTCGACCAAATATGTGAAAAGCACCAAAATATGAATTTTATTTAAGTATATCTTTTTGCTGGTGGGAGGATACTTGTATCCGACCGGATAGCGACCACCGTACACTGGTGCTAAAACCTGCCACAGTGGCCCACCTTGTGTGGGTCGCGTTCCAGGGTCAGCCAGTGTATATCCGGTTCTCCCCAGGGGGCTTGCCCCTTGATCCTAACCTTTTTCCCATCCCTTTTTCCTTCCCCTCCCCCTTGGCCCTTTGGCAGGCCGGCATGATATTGCCGACGAACGATGGATACATTGTTTATCGTTGGTCGACACTATTCTTGGATTGCGCTACACTTTGTCACTTTGCCGAGCCAGGATAAAAAAAAAAAAAAAAAAATATATCTATATAACACAGTACTTCACGGATTATATAGATACAAGTTTAATTTTGCTTAGTTCAAAATTATTAAGTACTAAAAAATAACTAAATTAAGGATGTTCACGTATTAATATAACAAAAATATTGAAATAATAAAGCAAACATACCATTTATATTGCATGCATTTTAATTTATATTTAAAACATTTATTTAATTTTTAGAGACGTAATGAAGTAATACCACTGACGCCTAATAAATTCTGTAAGTAAAATTGGACGCCGAAGTCATCTGCCTCCGTGGCGCAATTGGCTAGCGCGTTCGGCTGTTAACCGAAAGGTTGGTGGTTCGAGCCCACCCGGGGGCGTCCTATTTTTAGACATATACAAAATAGAAATTGTAACATATTGAATACATCCTCTGTCCTGTTTTAACAGTATATAGCTTAAATTCAATGAATAATAATATTAACCCATTAATCTATACCTATTTTAGCCAGGAAATTTTCAAACTATTTTTTTTTATCCGAACACGGCAAAGTGAGTGCACTACAGCTGATGGTAACCGTAGTGCAGTCCAAAAAAAACAACGATCGCCGATAAACTCATTGTTTCGGATATGAATATACTACCACTAGCAAAACTACAAACTACAAATATTTTTGATAAGGGCTGCACCGATTTGATAAAATTCTCATGAACATAGGATTCACTGAATAGTCCACACTTCACTAAGTCGCCTGACGTCGCTCTAAAGGGGTAATATTTCGAAATAAGGATTTGCAAATAGCAACATTTTTCCATTAGTAAGCGGGTATTCTTATGATATTCCTCCTATAATATTAATAGTAGGACCTGCTTATACAACTTTCTTTCTTGGCCTAAACACAGTCTTCTATTCTCTAGTAATATTCGTAATCGATTACATCACATCACATTTTTAAAAGACATGACAAATCTGTTAGGGATTTTATCATCGCTTATTTCCGATTTGAATGATATTTTATTTATGATACATATTCTTATTGCACTTATCACATCGGTTACTAAACTAATGACCACATCACATTGCTATGGGCAGTCGACCAGGCGCTCTCTAACATTTACGTGCAACACAGAAAACGTATTAAATTCTGTTATATGCTGTGTAGTAAAAAGAAGTAATTAAATTTTTGGCATTACAATTCTTAGATTGATTGATGAGAAGAGCTAATATGCATTATTTTTAATTTAGGTAAATTATAACGTAAATAAAAAAAACTTAATATTTTCATTGTATTTTAATATATAATTATAATTAATCATTATTCTTGGCACTCGCATGAGTCGTTTTTTTAGTTAACCAGGTATGTTTTTTATTTTTGTTTGAAAACCGACACAGACCATGACTTTAAACAAATAACAATGAAACGGTCGTCATATGTAAATCAACTTTTAATTTTAATCACTCCGCCGTCCATCATTCCATTAATATTACATGAGTAATCATAAAATTGTTTTACATTGACGAGTTCGTATAACAGTTGTATGTGCTTGCGAGAGAATAACGAGTCATGTATCAAGAGCCCTGTTTTTAAACGCGCTGCTAGTGGTAACAACATGAAGTTATAAACAAGTTAAGCGTTCATAGCAAGAATCACCTGAGCAATGAACTCATTTGTAAGTCTGCTGGCCACAAGTCACAACCCGTTCCACGCGTCACACATAGCAGTGCATTTACCAAAATCAAAATGTTGACACTCGACAACACGTTAGTGCAATCTTACATAGTTCACTCAGCGATACTTGCTCTAAAGTTATTGTCGCTTACAGCGTTCACTGGCCTCACTCGTATCATTAAAGGAGTGTACGCCAATCCAGAAGATGCAAAACCTTTGGGAGGTAGAGTGAAGTACGACGACAGTACAGTGGAACGATTTCGACGCGCCCATCTTAACGATTTGGAGAACATCCCAGCATTTTGGATCTTGGGAGCACTGTACCTGACTACTGGACCTGTAGCTGCATGGGCTACATTACTGTTCCGTCTGTTTACGGGCTGCAGAATCCTCCACACCATTGTCTACGCTATAGTGCCTCTGCCGCAGCCGTCACGAGCCCTCGCCTTTGCCGTCCCATACTTGATCAATTTGTATATGGGTTCTCAAATTGTTTTGTATTATGTCACGGCTTTATAAAAAATCGTGGCAAAGGTTGTTGAACTTTGTGTAGTTTCATTTGTGTTTAAAATGGGTTATTTTAGGTGATACCTAGTTATAAATGGTGTATGTCAAATATGTCGTATAATCGTTAACAATGTTTGTTCAAATAATACTGTCAACATAAATTTTATTGAAGAAATTCTATTAGGCCGGCCCGACCGGCGCACCAAGCTATCAGAACGCGTAATATGGAGTACCTATAGAACGATAAAACGTTGCACTCACATAAGAATAAAGTCTTCATTATGGTTAACAGAGTGCGCTGTACGCGTGATGTGCGCCCGTATAACCAATATCACAGTCCACACACTATCTCCGCGCGTCGCGTCGCACCACACCGCCCGGCACCGCACCGCGGCAACTTCATTCAGCCGGTGACTTCCGAAACGAGCACATTACCCACACGAGTGACTAAATTAACTCACTAAAATGGTGTCAATAGAGTTAACAAATCCGGCAGTGCAATCATACATTGTGTACTCTGCAATTTTGGGTTTGAAAATGTTGGGTGTGGCCGTGTTAACTTCCCGAACGCGTATGTCAAAAAAAGTGTTCGCAAACGAAGAGGACGCTAAATCGACTAAAGGGAAAGTAAAGTACGATGATCCCGACGTGGAGCGAGTTAGACGTGCGCACTTGAACGATTTGGAGAACATTCCTGCATTTTGGATACTCGGCGCTTTATATTTGACAACGTCTCCGGGAGCTGCATGGGCCACTCTACTGTTCCGGCTGTACACAGCGGGTCGAGTGCTGCATACTTTAGTGTACGCCGTCACACCACTGCCTCAGCCTGCTCGTGGCATCGCCTTCGGTGTGCCGTTCCTAATCACTTTGTACATGGGCGTAACGGTTGTGACGCACTACATCGGCGCATTGTAACACTGAAGTTACTCAATTATTGAGCATACCATGTGATTAAAATGCTGATAATGGCTGAAGGATATTTTTTTATGTTGTTTATGATACAAGTTTCTGTTACTATGAATTGTATTTATTGTTAATAAATAAACTTAAATGTGATAAAATGTTTTGTAGTTTTTATTTCCACATTTGAGATCTTCAGTTTAACACGAAAAAAATTGAATGTCAGTATTGAGTACGTACTCGCGCATATTATCCCAGAAGGGGTAGGCAGAGGTGTAACCAGTACACGTCCATTTCGCCGAGCTTATTTACGTCCCATGATCTGATAGGGGGCGAGCCTATCATAATGAGTAATAGAGGTAGAGAGAGCCGATAATGAGTATTTCGTGATAGAAAAACCCAATATCACTTTTACCCGACCCGGAGATCGAAGCCGACACCTCAGCACAGTAATCGTACCGCATACTAAATACAACTGCGCTATCGAGGCAGTCAGAGTATTGAGTACCTATACACCAAAATTTTTCTCACGGAAATCTTTTAATGAAGGCTAAAATGTCGTTAACTACGCTTATTTTTAATGAAAATTATTTGATATTACAAAAGCCCCGTCACAGAGGCTGCATTCGCGAGTCGCGTCCCGCGTCAAACAACACGCAATCTCGCTTGATCTACTCAACCGGTATTTTACTGAACGAGTAACAAAAAGTATAAAGTTGACCCAAACAACAGCTAAAATGGCAACAATTACTCTAACAGATCCAGCTGTACAGTCATATATTCTGTACTCTGGAATTTTAGGTTTGAAACTATTATGTGTGACAGTTTTAACGTCGCGAGTGCGGTACAGCAAAAAAGTGTTCGCCAATGAGGAAGACGCTAAAGCGGCAAAGGGCAAGATCAAACTGGACGATGCTGACGTAGAGCGAGTCAGACGTGCCCATTTAAACGATTTGGAGAACATTCCTGCATTTTGGATACTCGGCGCTCTATATCTGACAACGTCTCCTGGAGCTGCATGGGCCACTCTGCTGTTCCGGCTGTACACAGCGGGTCGAGTGTTGCATACCTTCGTGTACGCCGTCAAACCATTGCCACAGCCCGCTCGGGTCATCGCTTTTGATGTGCCTTATCAAATTACTGTGTACATGGGTCTAAAGGTCGTTTTACACTACATCAGCGCATTATAAAAGTTACTTAGCCCAAATAATGTGGTGGTGGAGTGGATGTGGTGTTGTTATGGATTTTAGTTCATTTAGTTTTAGTTTTAGAGTAATCATTGTATTGTGTATGTACAGATTATTATTATTATGATATTGTGTATATCATACAAATTGCGTATCATTGCGTATCAATTGCGTATTGCATATTAGCAATACGCAATTTAAATCAATCAGAGTTTAAATCAGTTCATTTATATGGTTATCATAATATTATATGGTTGGCCAATAAATTTAACGATTAATTTACGGTTTTTTACTGGTTGATATAAGTTTGAATTCATATTATATTTTATGGTAAGAACGTTTATGTCCAATAAAAATAAAGAAAACCCAACACTTAGCTAGTAGGTACCTAAATTAGAGCGCAACCGGTAACGTTGATCAATTATTAATCCTGTTATCTACTCACTTATTCGCTGAATAAAGAATATCAGAAATATCGCTTTTTCATTTTAACGGATACCATGTTCTTTCTTCTGATTTTGCAAGTGGTAGTCACAAATAATTTTATATTCGAGGGTTACATACTAAGTTTACAATGGTAAAGTACATTATTGTTAAGGTTGCAACTCTAGAACTAGTAACCACAACATGTACCAAGTACAATATACACTATACAATACGTAAACGTCTTTAATCATACTACAACAACAACAAACAAACGAACAACAAATCCAACCATTACCGACAACTGGTAAACACAACATGTCTACTTTTGTCTACAGCATGAATGGCCTGACCAGAATGGTACCACTGCTACACAGAAAACCGATGTAATGTGGGAACTTTATTAAAGCGTTTCGTAAGGTCAGTGTGATTGCCAGAGGCCTGAATCTTCCTCCTCCTTTTCACACCTTTTCCCTAATCCTCAATACTATCCTTAAAGGTTGGCAACGGACTCGCAGTTCATCAGAGATTGTAAGATATTTATGGGCAGAGATAGTCATGAGGTGATCATCAGGGGACTTACGTCCTCGTCAGCCTTTAGTTATAAAAACGGATTTACAGCATTATTGCGTTAAATTAATTTCTCTTTAACAACACATACGCTACCGATGACCTAGGAAGAGATGGAGAGACGACATAGTCGAATTTTATCCTAGTCGCAGGAGATCGTCCAAGAGCGCAAGAAGTGGCAGTAGTTAGGGGAGGCCCTTAAACAGACTAATAAAAAACATGTTTTAAATTTGTTTTCATCGCTGACTTATATGACTTGAACTGACTTTGTCACAAAAGAACTAAAATATAATTAAGATACAGTGTAATACATGTGGAGATGCTGGTGGGACGGTACGTCATCATTCTGTAGCGACCATTGTACGTACAGTGAAACCCCGGTATCGTGGCTCGTTCAGGCGGATCGCGTTCCAGGGTCAGCCATTGTATATCAAGTAATTTCAGGCCGGCATAATACTGCCGTTCTAATTCATTGTCGACTTTATATTAAGACTACACTGAACAACATTAGATCCACTGTAGTAACTTTTACGTGTCAGGATAAAGGAAAAGTTATTATTTTAAGCTTAATAGTTCTGAAAACTGCAATAAGTACAGGTAATTTTCTAGTTACAAGCGCCGTGATGTACATTTATGACAAGGAATACGGGTTCGCGATGAATTTGTCTCTACACGGTTGAGATACCTGCGGTTTGAATAATTCAGCGTTCCTTATTTCTTCTACAGAAGCAAGTTTGTGTTATAATCGTAAAACGTTACTGATAAAATTGAGTTAAATGTAAATCAATAATTTATCATCTCGCTATATAATATTATTGGTTCATTATATTGATATCATCAGTTTGTGATCGTGAAACATTTGAATGACAACTGATTGAAGTCATATTTATTTATACTGCTAAATTCGTTTTTTCAAGTTGATGGTTCACGTTAGCTTAAGCATTTAAGTGGTACTTGGAATGGCTTAGTGGTCATCGACCATTATTAGGTCATCCTACTAATGGTCGATGACCACTAAGCCATTCCAAGTACCACTTAAATGCTTCACGCAATTAGCTGCCTTTAGTTAGCGGTGGCGAATTCTTGTATCGGAGACCAAGATCCAACAGGAAGGATGTCTTTCGGATCACCATGTTGAAGTTAAGCGTACAGATAAGATAAAGATCTTACCTATGTCCCGGTAACATCTTGTAATCAATAGCTAATTATAGTTATGGATCTATTGTGTTATAGTTTACACATTCATATGATGACAAAGATTTAAGAGTTTGCCCTTAATTTACTACATCTTTGAACCTAAAAAGTTGCTACACAGGATAAAACGACGTAACATAACAGTAATAATATAATATAAAACAGTTTACGTTATAGATATAGCCATCCCTAATACACACAATCTTGCAGCCACACACACTAAAAAACTTTCAAAATATGCAGACTTGACCATTGAACTCAAAACCCAGTGAAGAGTGCAAACTGTCAAGAATGTCCCTATAATTCTATCTAGCACCTAGGGCATCCTTAGAACTCTCCATACAAGCCTCAAAACTTTGAACATTCATCCACTTACATTCACAGTCTTACAGAAGGCAGTAATATTGAACACCTACAGAATCGTCAGGAAGTTTCTGCCTATAGACTGAAAACATAGACCACCAAACTTACTTGGCCAAAAACACGCAACCTTGGCTTATTACCCCCGCATATGTGAGAAGTTTAAAACTTACAAATAACAATAATAATATGATCTACTTAGCGTCTAAACCTTAACGTGGATCTTTTTAAATCAACGACAGCTTTCGCCTGTATTGAAGATGATTTTCTTTAACAGCATCCAATTACAGAAAGGAAATGAAAATCATATAATTTATCCGGGTGATGTTACGTTTACCGCTAAGTCTAATACGGCCAGATGTAGGTTTAATAAGATTTATTTCACATAAAAACTTCGAGAAAGTAATTGAGTGCAAAGAGAACATTAAGACCATGTTTTTAGTTTATATGGTGGGCAGTAGGCATTGTGGGCAATAACGGGGTCCAGCGTTTGCTGTTCCTCAGGCTATAAACACATTTCTTTAAGCTCTACGACCTCCCTTTCAGTTTTATTCGAAAAGCCATTCCCCGGTTTTACTGCAGCCATTCGTTTCACATTATTGTTCTGTTATTGCGGAGGTATCGCATTATGATTTTTAAAACGTGCTGATAATTGTGTGGAACAATGGTTTAATGTTATGTTATGGACTATACCTATTTATATACATTTTAAATATTACTTAAAATATTATTTCCTTTCTGTGACCACCCATTACTTTTTCTTTATTTTATAATCCAGTCCATCTATAGGTTGTCTGCAACAGATCGCAGATAGCGATATGACCGCCGATTGTAACTTTTAGTTTTAAGTTTCTTTACTGTTGTAGTGTAAAATATTTTTATGTATGTACAATAAAGTTATATATAAATAAAATGACAGAACATGATGACTTGCGATTTGAAAAATCAATTCATTACGTACATATACGATATATTTTCTGTTTTGTGACGTCCATAAATTTCATTTCAGCGATTAAAAAAAAAACAAACATTATACGCAATAGGTGCATTATTGCATTCATGAAATGTGACCTGATTTGAGGCATAAATTTAGGTTAACTGTCACCGTTAAATACCATGTCCACAAATGATAGCGCAATTATTATTATCGTGGTCCACTATAAATTGTGCATTGTTCGTTTCTCCTGATCATTGGAAAAAGGTTACGGTATACTATCGACTCTGTGTAGTTAACTTTATGACCAGTATTCGCTTTTCTAAGTAGACGTAGATCGCTCGTATGCGAGAGGCCGTCTGGGTTTGTACCATCGCTTTACGTATTGCTTTATGCTGTCAAGCAGGAGTGTGTAAGCAATACTATGTTTCGGTTTGAAGGACATTGAAACCAGTGAAATTACTGGGCATTATGAGACGTAACATCTTACATCTCCGGGTGACGCACGCAGTCCAACGCCATGCAGTGCTTTGTAATTCAAAGTTCTGTGTGGTGTTGCTTTTATTTATCCGCAGGCGTGTTGCTTACCACCAGGGGAGCGACTTGCTTGTTTTGTCATTCAAACTAAAAAAAAGAAAAAACACTTCTTATGGGGTTCGACGAAACGGTTGCATCTGAGATTTGGATCTAAACCCTCTAATCCATCCAATCCAATCCTATCGTTAATGTGGCAGTCAAATCAGTGTCGGAGATGGTCGGTCGCAGTTGGTGCTTCAATGCGTTTGTTGCTGTTCGATATGGAACCCAAGGAGAAACGCAAATCCGTCGTTTATTAAGTGTGTTTTAAATGTGAGAGATTTATTGTATTTTCTTTACCCACTCTAGTCCAAAACCTATATAGGTACCACAGCCAATGAATATTTTTTCTTCTTGCTAATAAACTAAGCGTCATAACTTGACATTTTTCCAGTGCGAGCCCTGAATAGGAACTGACAAGTTGCAATACATATGGAGGAATAAACGACGCGACGCGACGGTGGGGTGTGCATTGAAATTGTTGGCATTAGCCAAACGGTGGGTTGCATTAACACTAGCTAAAATTCTGACAATCTGCTTTCGACCAGTGCATAAATTAGCACGTAAGCATTTTTCCTTGTTTTATTTAATAGTTTATTCAGTCTTTTCGCATGTACAAAATGTACCTATTTATGATATTATCTTTTTCCTTGTAGTTATTTTAGGTATGCTTCATTATATCATTTACTTTGAAATATCTTCTTAATTTAATAAGTACATCATGGCACCATGAAACACACAGTTTGTGTTCTCGTTACCTACATAGGTACTACAAAGTATTATAATATTATTTCTTATTGCACGCCACCACTGTATAACGCCACGCCGCGCTCGTACAAACATAAAATGTCGAGTAGAAGAGCGATAAATAATCAATAGTGTAAAATATATGTAGATATTTTCATTTTAATGTTTAAATTGTAACAATAAAATATCCAATGTTTTCTTTTACTTTTCTTTACGTTATATAAACTTACAACTTTAACCTTTTTAATCTGTGGTCCAGCGTCGAGCGATCAGCTGTGACCTTGTTGTCAGAGACAGAAATATCAAATAACCTAAAAACAACGCGCGCCAACTGCGATACTTTTGATTCAATTTATTGTTTGTGAAATATTGACATCTCATAAGGTAAGATTATACAATGTTATATGCAGCATGTTATGCAGAGATTCATGTAAACTACTTGCATGTGTTCTTTATACGTTAACATGGCACAGTTATAACAACAATAACAAACACAAACTAATCAGCATATAATACCAATACAATTCAGTTCTTTGGGATATACTTACATATATAAACTAATGCAGTATTACCACTATTGTTGAGCAAAGTACGGTACCTAGAATGGGTTATTGACCGTCTACATGTTACAGTTACATATGTTTACATGTTACGAACCTTGGTGTGTGTAATGTAAGTTTTCAGCGAATAGCGGCTAGACAGGGGTCATGGCCCGACGAGATATTGATAAAGTGGATTCTATCAAAACGATAAGATATAACACTGACATATTTGATCAACGAACTTAAAAAAGCATTTAATTTGAGGGTAACTATTTCGTACATAAATTACTTTGGCAAAAATATTTTAAACAACATTAATAATAGATGCGCCACACGTCCTTGTTATTACCTAGTTATTATAGTCGTCGAGCTTGCACAACGCGACGTCGCTGGAAGACGTGGAGTTGATTAAACGTTATGTGTAGGCAAAAGAAAAAAATATCAATTTTTTCCGCATTAGCTTTCGATAGCATATCAATGCACCGTATAATAAGAAGGGAAAGGACAATTCGAAATTCGAAGTCTATAATGACTCTTTAACAGACTTAAGTACGCATTTACTATTCGACGCTGAGTACTCGGATTAATAGATCATTACAATAATAGCTGCTGTATTGTATACAATCGCATTTTGGAGTACAGGGGTCTTGTATTTTTTTTATCCGATCACGGCAAAGTGACTGCACTACTGCACCTGACCTGGCCTATTGCGCTTACCACGCAATGTAGTACAAAAAACAAGCGACTACCGACAAACAATGAGGTTATCGGTGGTCACCAGAATCATGCCGGCCTGTATAAATGCTTCTTCACACTCGGAAGTGGAAGAAGCTATCGCTATACAGCCGCCACAAATGCCAATCTCGAGCAACACATATTGTGTGTTTTATTTAATCAAAAACTCAAATAAAAATATTGTGATTTCCCAAACTGAGTTTTGAACCCAAGATCTCAAGGTTTCACAGCCTGAATAGGCTACCACTAGAACGACAAGGCAATTAGATTAATAATATTTGTGAACTACAACATACTTCAAAAAGAATGAAGTTCTTATTATTATGACTGTATATTTTTACATGTCTATACTTATATTTTTCTATGTATGTTCACGCATAACACTTGGTTTAAATCTGTTGACGCAACACGAGGAGACAATGCAAAAGTCTTTAACCGATTTAGAAAACGCGATTTATTGATTTAAGAATGTATTTTTTTATAACTGAAACTTATTAAAATCTCTTCTTCCGCCTACCCTTATCCCACTCCTAGTAGGGTCGACACAACATGCTTTTTTTAACACAAGGATTTGGCTTGTAGTTTTTACGACAGGCCGCCTGCCAGACGTCTATCTCTCTGGGGAGGAAGCAAACCCGAAATAAATGTTTGTGGATCACGCATTCTCCTCGGTGCAGTAGTTGATCCGGTGGACTCTCGCTTCACAGCCGGCTATTCGCCCACTAGGCCACGGAAGATGTCTGAATATAAAGTAATAATCTTGGTGCATTTTGCGAAAGATTGCCGCATAACTTAGAAAAGCTTGTTTATTTTGCATCAAACGAAGTAAAAAAAGCTACTAGAGAACGGAGACAGCAAAATAATTTCCGCTACGATAGTTCCAAATACAATGGCGTGTGACGAGGGAACTCCGTTGCATTTTTTTGGTAAAACGTTAAAAGTTTATTTGGTTATCTAATGACTTTCATCGCTCGATAAGAAATATTCGTTCATGAAATTATTTAAGCCACAATTTACGGTCTAGGTATTCATAAAATAAAAAATGTATTTTACCTATTTTATTTATATAAGCCCTGTATTATATACCTCAGCCGAGCTTAGGCCTCTTTTACTGACTACTAATGAGAGGTTAGGCTTTAGTCCATCACGCTGGCATCAAGAAATCTTAGGTATGCGGGATTCCTCACAATGTTTTCCATTACTATTTATAATATGCGAGTGTTATACCTATTCGATAGTTAAAATTTGTTATGAAATACGTGGTGGTACCACTTACTAGGTAACAGGGCCATCATACGCGAAACATTTTGGTTGGTACCATCGCATTGTCTATTTCTGCCGTCAAGCAGCAGAGTGTAAGCATTTATGTGTTTCGGTTTGAAGGGCCCTAAAGACAAATGAATTTAGTGGGCTTTATGTCTCATTAACAACTTAGATCTCGGTATCTGAGACCCCAAGGTTTAGGGTGACGGATGCAGTCCAATGCCATGTTTTGTGATTCGGCACTCCGTGTAGTGTTGCTTCTATATATGGGCAGGCGTGGCGCTTACCATCAGGCGAGCGATCTGCTGCATTCATTTAAATAAAAACAAAATACGTACCTTAGTAAATAGGTCGCACGAAACGGTATGGAATACCTTCCCGTAGATGCATATATCTTTTCCGACGTCCAAGTCCTTCCAATGCCAGTATTCACCAAGATCGTTTTTCGGTATTTTACCCCTTTTCACCATTCTGCCTTGCCACAGACCGGAATTCTGTTAAAACAAACTAATAAGTTTCACATAATAAGGGGCAAAATAATTGCATTTTGCGTTTTTTTATTATTAAAATATATTTTTTTCATAAACAGAAAAGTCGCATTCAAATAAGTTCATTTGTTTACGATGTCACAGAGGGATACAAAGACCGATAGGCAGATAGAGGGGCAACAGTTATAATAGCCCTTTTTTGTCGGGGCTTAAAACCAATTTTAACTTTAATGAAATCGTACATATTTACGTTATACGTTTGCTGGTGAGAGGGTCCCGATATGTTTATACCTAACACTGTACACGTGGTAAGTATATTATTTAAATGGTGGTATAATCATTTTTGATTGTAGATCAAAAATTGTTTGAATTATTTAAATTACCGTTATGACTTTAGATTGTTTTTTTATTTTAGAGGTACGTTTATGACTACTTAAAATGCCTCTTTTGAAGCATTTGGTTTTTGAGGAAATGTTTTATGTGCGTTGGTGTAGATTGACTTATCTGTTCGAATTTGTTTTTATTCTTACATAATTTCTTAATTCATACTAATGCATATTTTCATACTTTTATAGTTAGTTCACATCCGTTTTTACTTTTAAATTATCTATTTATTGATATTCATTTGTGCTAACTATAATATAGCCCTGTATTATACTCGTCCCACTACTACTGGGCACGGGTCTCTGCTACTGAATGAAGGGGGATAGGCATTAGTCCACTACTCTGAGGGTTGGCAGATCGATATCTCAATTTTTACTTGATGTGAGTTGAAATTTTATTGCGTATTTGCATCCAATTAACTATTAATATACGTGTCACTTAGAAAAGTCAAAAATGCTCTTGGGGCTGGTTTCGAGCCTGCAACTTTCGTTTCGACAGTCCGTACCACTCTACGTTGAGCTATCGTTAACACATAAACTAATAATTTTTAAACTAAACGTAAAACTCAGTAAAGATATTAAAGCATTCATTAATAACTAAACAATTACCAAAGTAGACAGGTTATAAAAACAGCTAACAATGGAAATGTTCGTTAAGTAACAAGCTTCGGTTCCATAATGTATTATTCCATAGCATACAGTAGCCTCCGCCACGAAACAAAGCAAATTGCAAACTTAGTGCATTCACATCAACATAATATGCATGCTCGTTTGTTATACATTTGTATATCATGTTGTCCCGGAGCATAAATAACTAAGTACAATTTATTACGACGAAATAGACTTTTAGTCGTCTTTTAGTAGTCTTAACAAAATGGGTATATTATACATTTATTATAAAATTATTTTTAAATATTATAATATGAGCAAGTAAGTTCAAGTTAATTTATATTTGCGTCTAAATGCGTATGCTTTTTACCAACTAACTAATTGTATTTATAGTAGGTACTAGTATAAAAGATAAAAAATGCAAGATGATTCGTATTGGAATC
The DNA here is from genome assembly GCA_949126905.1 of Amorpha juglandis. Lineage (NCBI taxonomy): Eukaryota > Metazoa > Arthropoda > Insecta > Lepidoptera > Sphingidae > Amorpha > Amorpha juglandis. Next base: position 9,117,845 of record OX421368.1, read on the forward strand.
TTGTAATACTCATCGCGCTATAATAATTAACCTTTACAAAATTAAATAAAAATCTGTTGCTTTTTTTAAAATATAGATAATTTAATTATATTTTTATGAGATATTAACTAAATAAAATAATTATTTAAATAATCAGCAACCTTATTTAAACCCCTTATAAAGTAACAGAGGCTAATAGAAAAAAAAAAACAATGGGTTGCACTCCGGAGTGCCGGCAGAAGTGAAAACTTGAACATTAACATTGTGCATTTTTTAATATTTTGGAATTGTTAAGAAATAATTTCGCACGAATTGCTTTATTTATCAGTATTAAAGTACTATCATTTATGTGGTCGAATACAATATTCATTTATTGCGCCTTCGTATACAAAAATGACAATTTATATTACATAAAAAATTTAATACTCCGTCTTAAGAATTTTCGATCAGGTCACGTGTCCTGACGCGAGTTTAACATTTTATACTCATCCCAAGAAAAGTGCTCAACGCCGCTAAAGAAGTTTTCACTTCAAAAAATGGTTTATTGAAATAACATTTTTTCATGTTCAAATCGTTTTGTGAAACTTTCCTTCATTGTCTGTAAAAGAAGCAAACCAGTCTCTAATTTACATAGTTATTCTTTAGGTAAATGTACACTTGCTATATAAATCTCTCTTGGAACACTTGTTACGAGTGCACTAAGTGAATAAAAGGTTGGATAAAAAGCTTAGTCTCCCATTGTGATATTGGCGTACGTATTCAATATACTTAAATGTAAAAAGGCAACTGTTAATTTCGCATGAAAAATTATTTGATAAAACCAACCATTATAACATTATTTTAAGTCAGGTCACGCGTGCTATCTTTGCGAAATAATATTGTTCCCATCAACTTGGCAAACAAAAACTTTGAAACAAAGTTATTACGATCTAATTAAACTTTCTATATAAAGAAGAAAACCAACAGACGGTATGTAGGCCGCTGTTGATTGTTACGCTATACGTAGTATCTAGTGTATTCAGGTGCGCACATTACTTCATTCATATTGTTGGTAAGCTCATTTACCGTGAAAATTTTCTCCCTCGGGCCAGAGAGGTGGTTTTATTTTTCATCTAGGTACTTATTCTTTTTTATCAATTACTATTTTCTGCAACAATATTAACGGAGCTTTTGCAATTCGTTTGAATTATAATACTCTTTTATTTTAACGCGTTCTGAATGATGTAGCTGAGCAGTCTAATTGGGATTTATTACATTTTTGTACTCTATACTGATTAAGAATTTTTCAAATTCCAAGCTATAAGTTAAGATTCTAAATTCGGCAGCAGATCTTTGTTGAAGAGTACCTGATATTTTTGTATCCGACTGAATAGCGACACATGGTGAAAAACTCACTGTAGTGGTTCGTTCAGGCGAGCCGTCTCGTTCCGAGGTCAAACAATATATATATCCCGTATTTTTACGACTGGCCGCTTGCTGGACATCTATCTACCCTTCTGGGGAGAGAACACACCCAGACGCAAAGCAAATATTTGTGGATCACTCAAACATTTGTCTCGGTGCGGGAATTTAATCAGCGGCCTCTCGCTTCACAGCCAGCTACGCGCCCACGCCGCTACGGAGGCTGTCTGATGGAAACTCTTACCAATTCTTGAAACAGTAAAGTTGATATAAAATTGTGTAATTTATTTGGGAGATACAATTCGTAGTGACAGTGGGTTACCCGAAGCAAAATACACTATTGTTTTACAGAACACGTGGCGACAACGTTCAACGTTTAGAATATCAAACGAGTAAAAAATCAATACAAATAGGTATTACCTCGAGCTCTAATACAAGCAGAGACACTTGGATTGCATTATACCTACGTATCTATTTGAATAAACCGAATGTGAGCCCTTGAATACAATATACATATTTGAATTCAGCGAACAACGATTACTGAACAAGGTTGAAATATTCTGTTACAGTAAATCTTTCAGATCTTTAAAAATATTACGTTAGACAACATGGAGATTTGATTCAATTTGAATCAAACAATTTAAGGTACCAAAAAATCTTATTAGAGTGCCTACGCGCCATCTGCCTATTTGTCGATGTATTCTACATTTAAAGGGATATCTATATCTTTTGAACCGTAATTTGTAGCCAACTGAAATATTCACAAAATTTGTACTAATGTGAGAGATTTTCTAACAAATAATAAAGATAACAATAAAATAAGGCTGTGGGTACACAAGCTTCGGTGCGCGAGTCCAATTCGCCCTTGACCGGTAACGTGTCATGCGGAAACGTCAAGAGAGGACTAACTAAAACCTATAATGTGTCTGGAATACTGTATACCCAAAAATACCCAAAATGTTGACACACAAAATAGGTAAGTAAACCGTTCTACGGTACTAATACGGTTTCTATTCAGATCTTTGGTCCGTAACTTATTCTAATTCCAAAATAATTTTCTTAAATCTTTAAATGATACTCGTAATTTTTAAAACCTAAATAGTATAATTATATCCCAGAATATTATATTAGCGCCTGGCGAATAAATTATGTACCTAGTTCTTGAATATCCAATGACCCATTCGTACCTATATCTTCCGTTAAAGATACTAAAATGTAAACTTAGCGCTCAAAACTTGTTAGTCTAAAAGGTTTGTTCTGTGCATACACATATTTTTATATTTTTACCTTGATTCGCGGTTCCATTACGGTGAGAGTATCGTCCTCGAGAAAGTACACGATGTTTACAACGCGCACTCTGCAGTTCTCATCAGGGTTGTCATACACTGGTTGTTTGAAGAAAGCGGTGAAGTTGAGGCACCGTTTGTCGTAGTGCACCCAATGCGGGACCACGGCCGGCAAGGCTGGCTGTTTCACGTGTCCATATGTCAACGACGGATCGTAACTGCGAACGATTTATATATTTATTTATAGATTAAGAATGAAATTAAAGAAAAAGGAAGCTCGTGAAAATATATATCTACTAAATATATTTATCCGTATTCTATAGATAGTACTGTGATACATATGTTGTATCGTGGATATCAGAAACAACTATAGTTTTGGTGCTACAGCACCCAGAAAAATTCCGAACTACACAAACATCTGCACATACAGAGGTTGAACCCATGCCATCTTGTTTCACAACCGGCTCTCTAACCATTACCCCACGGAGGCTTTCAATAAATAATGACATAATCTTTATGCAAACAACTCTCCCCCTAAGCTTACTTTTTAAATTGGATACTTGAAAAGTTTATGCCATTTTTTTGTCGAGTCCAATGTACTTGACAAACACTCGTCGTTTCTAGATTATTATTAGATTTTGTCGGTTTTATAGCATACATACATTTTTAATACGTCAAAAATCCAACCCAAAAACCCAAAGCATCAACTGTATCGTTTAAACGTAGTTAATCCAGTGATGCTACATTACCATGGTCTCGTAATTAATGAGGATATTTAGCAACATCACACTTCGGTCTCCGGGAAAAGGGTCTTTCAGGGAGTAACAAAACATTTATTATGCTTTTAATTGTCTACTTAATTTGCAAACTTATTAACTTTATAGTGAAATTGTGGACGTTTTCATTTATTAACGTTGCAGATGTTTTTTTTTTGTCTGACCCGGGGAGGAGGGATGGTTTTGCTCAAGTCACCAGCTTTCTGAACCATTTGTATTTACACGAACGACCATTGGATCGGGTCGGTAACTGAAATGCCCACATTGATATACATACTATCCCGCCCACACACCCGCCACTGTAACTCCTGTGCACCAGGATCAACAGGCAGGCATTTTTGTTGACACCGAGCAGTGAGACTCGGCGAGTCTCTGGGAATGCCTAAATACCTTTGTCTCGCAACGACATTAATCAGATAGTAGGTTAGGAAGGAGTAAGAAATATTAATTGTTCACTTCCTTCCATAGCAAAGCGGGAGACATTATAATGAATTGAGGAATTATTAACCTCAAATGTAAGGGCATTTATAACAGCTGGAGTACCGTAAATGGTGTAAAATAGTGTGCTAAATACGAACCAGAAGACCACAATGGAGGAACATACGTTTTTTGGCTTTAGTGGTTTTGACCACACCGACAATAGTATGTTCATTCACGTTTACCAATTTCGCGGTAGTGCCTGTTCCAGTCACTCCTTTAGACTTAGAATACACCTGTGTTAGCTCACTTGCATAAATAAATCTGGGTAGAACCTGTCATTTGGCTTTAATATCAAAGTTATTTGTTAAATAAAGAAACAAATCAGACCTAATCACCTAATTCACTAGCACTCGAAATAAATTGCTTGGGTTATGTCCTCATAAAATATCCCCTCGCATCGGATTACAAATATCAAAATAATCTTTAAAACTGAATAACCCAAAAAGATTCTCAACCCGGGAATCAAATATAGGTTACTCGATGCAAAGTTTATTAGCATTTTAGTAGCACACATCCATGCCTAACTAATTTCGTTGTGATGACTTTTTTAAATGAGTTATCCTAAACATGATTGCCCGGCACATGCCCGCCATTGTTGTACATGTGTCCATTAATAAATAAATCCGCATTGCAACAAATCTAGGTCACCATGGGACACAATATTTTTTTATTACAAGACTTTTAATTTTTGCAATATTGTATAATGATGATACACGATGAGTCAACAATATTCGCTTTTTACATTTATCAACGTGATATGGAAATATTTTTATCATCACCAATGGATTAAAATCATCAATTCACGATGACTCGTTACAAATTATAATTATCAGACAGCCCATCAATATCAATTAAACAAGTGGTTCAAGAATGTTCCTAGACGGAAATCGCGGGGCCACCAAATATGCGGCTAATAGCACCCATCATTGCATCGTCACAACGCTGTGCAATATCATAGTAAATTTGTTTTTACATCGACCCGTTTGAAAGTTTACTTTCCATATAAAAACCAAATAAAAATAGAACGAACTCACTAAATACTACTAACTAAATAAATCCATACGCTGAACTTCCTTGATGTTTACTTATTACCCAACGTTCGATCACTATACACTATAGACGTGGAAAAAAATGAGTATTACGAGAAATGGCATTTAAGGCATTGTCTAAATTCAGATCGTCATCAGTTCTCTCGTCCAACTCTGTTCCTTACAGTATTAGTAGCTTATTATTACAAGAAGTACTTTATAATTGTGAACTGTATTGAAATGTAAAATAATGAAGTTGTGGTAGTAATGACAATGGTAATAGTAAATTGGTATAAACACGCCGACATTGTGATTATTTCTGCTGAAGCTAATATATGTTACCTTCGAATATTTTCTGAATTTTTTTTGAGATATCCAGGTTTCCCCACGATGTTTCCTTCACCCATAAATGAAGCGATAATTAACAATGAATACTTGTGTAACTTAGAAAGTCAGAGGTGCATGCTCGTAGGGGCTGGTCGTGAACTGCGACTTTCGTCTCGACAGTCCGCACCAATACCCGCTGAGCCTTCGCTGTTTATTAACAAAGTTTAGAAACCAAGCGTAACAATAATAATTGTTACTACTTAACATTGAAAGAGGTCATCGCGGTGCACATCGATTTTACAGTGCGCATTGGCGTGTTTGCGGCACATAAAGGGAGTACACATACTGGTGGGAGGGCACCTCATACATTTTTGTTCCCGGCTGGATAGCGACCACCGGTGAAAAACCCTCCATAATAGCTCGTTCAATGAGTCTTCTGCATCTGCCGACCGTCGAGGGATTAAATGTACCTACGTCTCTTCACGATCCACTTTGGATGGCTTTGCCGTACTTTAATTTGAAAACTCCCTTTCTAAAAATAAATTAAAACTACGATCACTTACTTAACTGAATCATCGGGGAGTGCGAAAGCGTTGCTGTCGACGTCAGTTGCGGTGCCTCCAGGACCTCGAATGATGGTGTCTGGGAATCTATGTCCTTGGTAATAGCGCAAAGAGCTCCGTATATGGTACTGGGTCTTGGTAGGATCTGAGAACATCAGGCCGGGGAGCTTCGGGAGACCCCACGCCATATTCTTAAAATAACCGTAAAATAGGATTAATACATAATCATGGTGTTTTAATAACAAACTATAGGTATTTATAGTAATGGTATTGATTATTACAAAATACAATTTATCTGACATCTCACAATAAAATCATTTCTCACCTTAGGCAATACTTGTTTTAAACTTTTATGAACTAATATAATTAATATAAAAACAAACTAAGCAACTAAAGATTGCCACACTTTTTTATAACAATAAGAATATTTTTAGTCGTGTTGTTGGGTAAATATCGTAAACAATCATAAGTATAATAAACGTAAGTGTTGCCTAGCAACGTGAAGTTGGGCCCATGGACAATAATAATCCCCTTTTACCAAACAGTTCCCGAAATTATATCTACACCTGCATTGTAGAAAGTTACTCTTATAATCAATGATAATATTATATAATGTTGCTCATATTATCGTGTTCATAATTAAAGTTAGCAAAAACTCAGATACTTTAAACTAAAACCTTTTTTTTGATAAAAGCAACGGTTCGATCCCGGATTTGCTGTGCCATAAACTTTATTCCCATTTCATTTCAGCGAGAAAATACAATGTATTCTAGGTACATAACCCATTTACGTTTCATACTGCGTTTATTATGAAATACATTTCTAGAAAGGCTTTTAAATTGTTTAGGAGTGTAATTAAGATGTCAGATTTTTCTTGCTTATTTATTTCCGTCGCGTTCAAATGTTGTCATGACGACAATATTTAAATTATTAACCGAATGCAAGGAGGTGGTTCTCAATTTGTCTGTTAATTAATATGTTTTTTTTTGTGTTTTCTTCTAAGGTTCACCCGTAAATCCGACAAATAGACACCTACTTAGACGATTATTTTGTTAGGAAGTGTGTTCCCTCTCCTAATTTTCATACGAATTGACGTTTTTTAAACATGTTTTGTGATTAAATACGATTTAAAACCGTAGCATAACTAGGGGAGGGGGTGTGGGATGCGGTCCGTCCCGGGTGTCACCTGTTTTGGTGTGACACTCGACCCACGTAAAAGAAATAAACCGCTCACTCACTTACTCATTCACTCACTTACGCCAGACTTACTACCCGTTTTTCGGTACTCTCTACACAAAAAATGCACACAAAACTTTGTTCTCCTTTTTAACGACGAAAAAATTCATTATTTACTTGTCCTTTAAATTCTAATATAATAACAGTCGCGAGAAATGTGCTATCACTTGTCGAGTTTCATTTTATAGTGAGTCTCTCTGTGTCAGAATTTAAACAAATTTATATGGGTAGTGAGAAGGACCACATCGCTGCTAAACTCTATCGATTGATTATTTTTTTAAATTAAACTCGATCGACAATTGACCGAGAAATAGATGTATGGAATTGAAAAAAGCAAAAACTCGCACCGAATTGAGAACCTTCTCCTTTTTTCATTCTTGGGGTGTCACCGCAGTCCGCCCCGGGTGTCAACCGTTTTGGAGGCCTACTGTGGGCCTCAGGATAATAAATAAGTATGTGTGTACTTAGTAGTACCTTCTTACGTAGGTACTAGATTAGACAAATTACACATTAGCGAAGCGAGCGTACCCCGCACGCCAACGGTGGCTGGCGATCGCCAGCCAATCGATATATTGTAATAAATTTTTCAACAACAGAAATTCACCAAGTCGTCATGGTGACATTCACCGGTGTATGACTGGAGTCGTCATGAAAAAAATTGTTTCTTCGGAAAGTCACCAACTAGCTTAGCGGATGTCAAGAATAAACATAGACTGGTGAATTCAACGACATTGGAAAATCATAGTAACATATAAATTCATGTTGTACTTTAAAACAGCACCTTGTCCCTGAGTAGGCATTAGATATGTGATGTAACAGCTCTGATACATATGAGTTTCAGTGGACATTGATTAATGTTCCCAGGTTGTGAAAACCTGATGGATAGCTTTTAACAAATGTGTTGAACTAGTGAGCTCTGAGCCTCTGACAGATCCTACGTCGACCCGATTCGTTTAATCTTTGTTACGTACAGCTGAATTAAAGCTCGAAGCAAAAAATTGACTAATTGTATCTGAACGTTCGCAGCCGTTATGAAGGCAAATGGGAATTATTAATGGTGTATAAGTTAGTTGCTCTATTTTCATCGAAAATCTGTCTATAAAACGTTTTTATTATACTAGACATAATTTTGCGATCGGCCGTGATGAAGGCGTGCGTTAGTGATGCTACGGTTTCTGAAATCGTAATATTTCATTAATTAAAAATGCGCATAAAAACATGTTACTTTCATTTATTTATTTTATTTATTTATTAAGCTTTGTACACAAGGTATACAGCCGGACTTTAATGCCTTAGGCATTTTTCCTAGTCGACCTTAGGGTGGTGGAGATCGTAATTGAGGCAGGTGCATAATAACCGTTTTGGACTTTTAACAATGTACTAAACTGACATTTTTTTACTCGTTTGAATAATGAGACAAGCAGGTCGCTCGCCTGATGGTTAACGCCACGCCTGCATATAAACAAGAGCAATTACACTACACAGAACTTAGAATTACAAAGCACTGCATGACACTGGACTGCGTTCGTCACCCCGAGACAACATGTTAAGTTTCAGTTGCTACTTAGCAGTAGAAATAGATAAAGCGTCTATGTTGGTACCAACTAACCCAAATGACTCTCGCATACGAGTACCCTATCACATATTACATACGAAATGACTTATGAATCCAATAATGACAACAAATTTCATCTATGTAACTTTTTTGGTAGCGCGACCGCAATCACCAACAAAACATATCGTACAACAATTTTTATTAAGATGTGTATTAAAATACATGTACTGTAACGCGAGCCATATTTTTTTTGTGTAAACTAGGAGTAAGAAAACATTTCTAAATAGCGGGAACACTATTTATAAAGGAATATTTAACGAAATGTATAGGGATGTATTCCAATTAGGGAAAATATAATAGCAGAATATACTAAGTAATTTTTTACATCTGGCCGGAGTCCATAAATAGTTCCACCCACGAACAGTCCTCATTTCTACCAACTTAAATAACACCTTATTTTTAACTTATTTAATGAACTGGATTTTATTTTTAGCTAACGATGGCGTATTTACTGAAGTTTATATCGAGAGGGACACGGGTGGCTGCTGCTTTTCATAGAAAATACAATGGACTCGCCAGTCCGCTTGTGTTTTCTGAAGAAGTACGTCAAGCGAAAATGGAAAATAAACCGATAGTTGCACTCGAGTCCACTATCATCTCCCATGGTATGCCTTATCCACATAATTTAACAACCGCCTTGGAAGTGGAGGATATAATTCGGCAAAGGGTGAGCATTTTACAGTTAAATACAAAATAAATACTATACATTTTACAGTAATACAAAAATCTTTTTTGAGTGGTAGAGCCACGCTGTAGACAGTTTTGTCTACACTAGTCTACAGCATGAATGGGCTAGCTCGACCGGGTTGTTACCACTGTCTCGCAGAAAACTGACGTAAATTAGCGGCTTGCTGCTGCGTTTCGTACGGTGAGTGAGATATCCGGAAGCCCAAATCCCCTCCCCTTCCCAATCCCTAATTATCCCTTTCCTTTAAGGTCGGCAACGCGCCCATGATTCTTCTGGTTGTGGGCGTACATGGGCGGTGGAGATCACTCACCACCAGGTGACCCACTTGCTCGTTTGCCAGTCTATGCCATAAAAAAAATCTAAAGTAGGTAGTTATTAGTTTTGTTACTTTTCTTTGTTCAATAAACTTACATACATATGCCTGTATCCCATAGTGGTAGATATAGTCAGCGAATTTCCACTTGCTGCGATCCTTGCACACCTCGTTGGCCTCCTTCACTCTCTTTAAATTCTTCATTCTTCAAGTTGGTTTAGGAGTATTTCTGACCTTCTTCCACTTCTATGACAAAGCGAGCTCCGCGTAGATGTGACATGGAAGAGGGTTTTACAACCCTATTAATTTAATATTAACAATAAAAGCAACGATTCGTTTGATGTTAATTTCTGTGGCGGCTGCTTTCTATTCGATCTCTTTTTTTATTATTTATTTGATTAAATCACGAGACGAGCAAGGCGCTGGCCTGTTGGTAAGCACCACGCCTGCCCATAAACAGAAGCAACACCACACAGAACTTTGAATTACAAAGCACTGTCTGGCAATGAACTGCACTCGTCACCTACATCGTCGACATAAGATGTTATGTCTCATAATGCCCAGTAATTTCACTGGCTTCAATCGCCTTCAAACCGAAACACAACACACACACACACACACACTGTGCTTACACACTGTTGCTTGGCGGCAGAAATAGACAAAGCGGTGGTACCAACCCAGACGGCCTCTCGCATACGAGGGACCTGCCACCTTGTAATATCCAACCGTATATCACAACAACTAGTCATGGTTTTTAGTTATAAATAAATTATTCCACTTCGGTGAGGAACGAAAAGGAAGAAATTATAATGAAACTCGCTACAGCTTCCGATCTACATTCACGCTACAAGCACGCTACGAAGTTCATAATAATATCTACCGCGCAGCTTGTTTATTAAGCTCTTTTAGTTGCCTGTGTTGGGGCACTGTCATCAAAATGAATAATGGCCCTAAAGTTCCCAGTTTAATAGGAATTTTATGATTACAAACTTACGTCTCCACCAAGCAAAGATTGACAACATTCGTGTTGGTATCATACTATATCATCATTCTGATTCATTCTCATATATTCCGTAACCGAGGCAAAACACAAAAGTTGTTAACTTTATTGTGGCCATGGATCTACACATATGAGTACAAACATAATGTAAGTTTAGTAACAAGTTGTCATTAACGGATGTTCGAAATTGACAATTTTACTATGTACTGTTCTTTTCATATAATATAATAATTATAATAAATAATACTAGCCCTGTATTATATACGTCCCACTCCAGGGCACGGGCCTCCTCTACATAATGAGAGGGATTAGGCCTTAGTCCACCAAGCTGGCATTATGTCACTTCAAATACCTTCGAAAAATCTTATTCAGTTCTCAGGTATGCCGGTTTCCTCACGATGTTTCCTTCACCGTTAAAGCAAGCTATAATTAACAATTAATATGCACGTAACTTAGAAAATTCAGAGGTCTATTCTCTTGGGGCTGGTTTCGAACCTGCCACTTTCGTCTCGACAATCCGTACCACTCCCCCCTGAGCTATCGCTGCTTACTATACTTCTTTTCATATATTTCAGAAATATACAACGTGTTACAAAAAGTGTGGTTAAATTTTACTATAAAGATATTGGTTCTTATTAGTCTACCACATGTCAAAACGTTGCAATATTACCTACAGGGCGCAGTTCCGGCTACAATTGCGATACTAAACGGTCAACTCACAGTTGGTCTATCAGAAGACGAGCTACGTTACCTATCCCAGGCCAAAGGAGTGATGAAGGTTTCCAGAAGGGACCTAGCACCTGTGTTGGCTGCTAAACTCGATGGGGCCACGACGGTAGCTGGCACGATCATAGCAGCTGAACTTGCTGATATACCTGTATTTGTGACTGGTGGTATAGGTAAGAAATTAAATAGGAAAAATTCAAAAACAAATATGTAGAAATAGCTGTAGGCTTCAGACCATAATTCTGCCGACCATCGATTCCCTCATGCCATTTTTATACCAGAGGCCGTAATGCAAGCAAGTGGGTCACTTTATGGTAAGTGAACGCCACGGCCCATGAACATGCACAATATCAGAAGATTCATAGATGTGTTAAATAAAGGATAAAAAAGGAATGGGGATTGGAACATGAAGGTGTATTTTGGCCTCTGGAACCCTCAAATGCAGTAGGAAACATAACAGCAACTGAAATTACTTAAAACTACTTAAAAATACCTACCAACCCTACTTAAATTTTTTGACATGATTCAGAGCAGAGGTTTACAGCAAGGAGCAACATATCAAAACATGTTGTGTTGTGGTTTCAGGGCATGGAAGTTCATGAAATATGTCAATTATTGTGAACTATATATTATCTTATGTTGACGATTTTTCTCACAGATAATATAAGAGTCTATTAATTTAATCAAACCGAGGCATATGACGAAAATTTTGAAGCAACGTAGAATAAATAATGCGTGATTGCCGATTGCTCTGTTTATAAATTCCCATTCCCGTTATATATTCAGAAGGTGGTAGGCCTCTTCTCTCTGTCAGTCCATCTACTTAGGTACCACCTTGTTGTCGTCTGCCGCAGTATAAATACACAATAATATTCTAGTTTGAAGAACATTAAAGCCAGCGAAATTACTGGGAAATTACTTTTGCATCTGTATCGATAGAGCGGACAGAATATTATGCAGTACTTTGTAATTTAAAGTTTTGGGTGGAAATGCTGTTATGGGCAGACATGGGGTTTCCATTAGTCGATCAATTTACTCGTCTCCTCATCCAAGTGAATAAAAAAACTTTATCCATAAGACATTGTTGTAAAAAGGTAGAAAAAAAATTGTTAAACATTATTAAGGGCTAAACAGATGTTTTTCGAACATAGTATTTCATCAAATAAATACATTCGTTAAGGCGCTATGATGCCTCAGGCAGATACACACAAGCACAGACAATAGAACTAACCTTACCTCTCTTTTTTGTTGAGGGTTAAAGTAACTGTTAAACACGACGCCAATTAGAAAAATGTCTGTACCTTTTGAACGGCTGTACCGATTTTTCTTCAAAAAATAATCAAGAAACATTTTCAAAGAATAAAACCGCATTAAAATCGGCCCATTTGATCGATGCCAGACAGATACACACACATATAGATTACATACAGACAAAGTGGTCAAACGTACAACACCCTTCTTTTTCGGGTGTTAAAATGATAGCTATGGTATGCTATGGTATGGTAAATGATATGCTATACATATTAACTATGGAAGGAAGACGAGTCTTCCGTACCGAAGTACCAAGTTCCGAGTATCGAGGCTCTGCAGGACTCATTGTTAAATTTAATATAGCAAGTTTCCTTGGCAACTGAATTGGTTTATGCGTCCAACATTTAAAGCTAGCAACAAAAACAATATTCATGACGTGCGTTTAAAAAGGTATCGTTTATACAAAGCTTTCAGTTGCACAATAGCCGTAGCCCGTAGCGCTATCCATTACCGTGCACGCTGCCGTTTGCTGTATCTTATTAACCTACTTATAAATACGAACATTAATGACTCGTATTATTTGGATTGAGACATGCAATTGTTTTATATCCATCGACAACAAAGGGGGGTGTTATAAGTTTGGTACCCCTTTGTAATTATCTATCTGTCTGTAATATCATAATGCCTAAACTATGTAGTTCGCCAATTATTATTATTATTATGTCTCGGAGTGACGAGCGCAGTTCAGTGCCATGCAGTGCTTTGTAATTCAAAGTTCTGTGTGGTATTGCTTCTATTTATGGGCAGGCGTGGCGCTTACCATCAGGCGGACGCTTTGCTCGTCTTGTCATTCAATCAAATAAAATTAAAAAAAAAAACGCAGATTGTTTAAATCTGTTTTTTTTTAATATAAAAATAGGACAGTATATTAGCAAGTGTAAGTGAAAGAGTAACTGTACTCCACCACCCATAAACATCCACAATAAAGAATCATAGAGGCGTTGCCGACTTTAAAGAAAAAGCATGCTTAAGGGATTGAGTTGAGGATGGGGATTTGGGCCTCTGGATATCTTATTCACCGTGTGAAAAGCAGCAACAAGACATTCATATTTTCACATTTTCTGTAGTAACTATCCAGTTGAGCCGGCCCATTCATACTGTAAACAAAACCGTCCACAGCGTAGCTTTACCACTTGTGAAATCTAAAAAACTGTTTATTTACAATTACACGTGTTTTTCTGATTTCAATCCAAATGTAAAACTTCCAGTATTGTTTCTTTTTAAATTCACACGACTAGATAGCATATTTATATATTTGTTGAAAACTAAGTATGGATTCTCCGAAAAACATTTATTGCTAAAATAGCAGTCTATATATGCAGAGGTGGTTCAGGCAGCAATTCCGAGTACCAGATAACCAAGATCCTTAGGGAACGTCTCAATTACGCCAAAGTATGCGATCGCGGGATTTTTAGCTGGTACCTATAGCAGCGGTATAGATCCGGTGGTTATTCAAGCAAGGCCAACTGAGTCGGAAGGTTGGTGAGTCCGGCATAACTATCTCTCCTACCCCGATGTAGGAAGGTATCCGTAAATGGGGTTTTCCTCTCGGGAAAAAAATCTAAATATAGAAAATATGGCATAATTAGTACAATATTACTTTATTTAAATCTACAGATTTGATGTACACATAGAAACAATAATATTAATTGACTTCCGAAACCTCTGCAACCTCTGCAGGACTGAGGCTGAGGCTACAGTAGGCAGCGATTTGCGATGCGACTGGAAGAGCGAAACGAGATAAACCTAGCATGGCTACATTATAAGCGTAAATCTGGCGATCAAATGGCTACACTGCACATGCTTCGAAACGAATCAGCAGGAGCGATTTATGCGGCTACACTAAAAAAGAGAAAAGCAGCGATTTCGCTGTGAATTCGCTAATTAATAGCATGTAATGGTCTAAGATCCCGCGGAACATTGACCTTCACCCATCTGTTTACCGGATGAAAATAATAATTTTGGGTATAAAAGGTGTTGCTGAACACATACAAATAGGGTTGCCTAAAAAAATATGGTCAAGGATAGGTTTTGCCAATTTTTAAAAAAAGAAAAGAAGATATCATTTCACTGACTTGCTCACCAAATAAATGAACCTTCAATGAAAACCTACAATGTATACTACCTGCAAAAGCTAGGAGCTAGATGAGCGCAATGACCACTTTTTAGTTACCTGTTTGCACACGGCAACCAGGCAGTAGTGGCCAGAAAAAGTTAGGCAACCTATTTTTTACAGATAGTATACATTGTACACTTTTCATTGAAGGTTAATTTTTTTTGGTAAGTCAGGAAAACTATAAAAAAAATTTTTTTTTTTTTAAATGTTAATTAATCATATCCTTGACCATATTTTTTTAGGCAACCCTATTGGTATGTGTTCAGCAACACATTTTATACCCTAAAATGTTATTTTGATCCGGTAAACAGATGGGTGAAGGTCAATGTTCCCCGGGATCTTGTACTATAAAGTAGTCGCAAAAATTCGCGGCGATTCCGCGTCAAAGTGGCTACATATGTACAAGCGCACACAAAGGCGACGCAAGCGCGGCGATGCGTGCGGGCGCGGGACGGGAGCTCGTTTAGTTCGCGGCATTCATACAGTCGATATTTAGCTGTAGTTTTGCGTACGCGTGTATTATTCAATGGCTTTATCAAAACCGAATATTATATTTTTGCTTGAAAGCTCTTACGTCAAGTACGAACTCTTTTTAAAAAAGAGGTTGTGTTGGATCGATGAAATTAATAAAGAGCGCGGTAAACATGGAGAATTTCATGATTTGTATGAAAAATTACCATCCATATTGCAGGAGATGCTTGTATTTCGGACACAAATAACTCAACATCCATATTAGATAACCTGTTCAGAAGGGCGATCAAAACAAAATAGTTTGAATGCGTCGCAACGACGAGAGCGAATGCTGCTGGAATCGCGATTGTGTAGCCACTTGACTGCGAACCCAATAAAATTTAACTTTGATTTCGTCGCAAATTAAATCGCTTATTCATTTAAATTCGCTAATATAATGTAGCCATCTAGTATTACTGACGAATATTTGTTTTTTCAAGTTCTCAAGTACAGTTGTAATGTAGCCGCTGTCATAATAAAGACTAAAATTGAATCGGTCGCTTTTCTAATATGCGATCACTTCAACCTTCGCGGGTTCCTTTACGTATAATGTAGCCACACTCATATTAAGTAGCACTATTGAATTAGTCGTGCAAGTGAGAAATTTTCTGATAAGTTCGCTCCTATTTCGCTGATATATTGATGTAGCCGATGCGAAGATTACAATAATTTTGTTTCTGTCGCATAAATAAATCAAAGTTCGCTAGTAATATTTTACATACAGTGTAGCCATATACGTAAGCATTTATTAAGTTGTTTTAATCGCTCATGTGTCGCAGTTTACGTCGCGGCTTAATGTAGCCTCAGCCTGAAACTAAACTGCATGTACTAAAAAATTTTAAAAGACTATCACAACCGTTTATTTTTACCTCGTTTATTATTTCATGCAATTGTACAGTAGTCACGATCAGTCCGACGTGACGTTAACAATGTGATTAGAAATGCAAAAAACTATGATTGAACAGTATAACTTTAACATGATACATATAGTACATCCTTATTTGGCGGAATAAGAGCTTGAGTAGTAGAGCCACGTTTGAGTGGTAGAGCCACGCTGTAGACAGTTTTGTCTACAGCATGAATGGGCTGGCTCGACCGGGTCATTACCACTGTCTCACAGAAAACCGACGTAAAGTAGCGGCTTGCTGCTGCGTTTCGTACGGTGAGTGAGATATCCGGAAGCCCAAATCCCCTCCCCTTCCCAATCCCTAATTACCCCTTTCCTGTAAGGTCGGCAACGCGCCCATAATTCTTCTGGTGGTGGGCGTACATGGGCGGTGGAGATCACTTACCATCAGGTGACCCACTTGCTCGTTTGCCGGCCTAAGCTATAAAAAAAAAATAGAATAGCCACGGAGAGGTGTGCTGCACCCCTGATTCGCCGAGCTTATTTCCGCGCCATGATGTGATAGGGGCGAGCCCATCGCCACACCTGGCCTAGATTCCAATCCCAGGTAAATCGTGTATGATTATTCCAATCAATAACTCAAAACAAAATGTAATTTCGCGACCTTGGATTTGAAGCAAGTACCACACGGTTTCTCAACCTAGTCTGCCACTAGACAATTGAAGTATTGTAAGACGACTAGCAATGGGCAGTAAGTAGGTATTGTAATTTCTGTTCAGAAGACGACTCACGACAGATACCTATTTAATTTAATGTAAGTTATTGTGTCACAGTAAAGTCATTAAGCTATGGTCTAACATATTCTATTACGAGTAGATTAGCCACTGCTCTAATCTCGTTCCGCACTTGATCACAATAATTATGGCCTAGAACCTTATTTCTCTGAATGTCAAAAAAAGTTTTTAATATATAGCTAACGATGTTGTTGCTTCCATTCTTAGTATTGTTATATTAAACTGCATGATATGAATATTATTTTTGTATACAATTATTAAAACAACCAAGATAACCATCTTCATAGTATGTACCTACTTCGTTTTGTTGCACTGCGAGTGTATTTAGTTTCATGTTAATTAATTTGCTAGTACATTTTAATTAACTTTGCTTCTTTTAAATAAATATTGAGTGTTTTTGAGTTCGCTCGGCGGTATATGGGACTCACCGATGCAGCACATAATACATAAATTTCTCCATTCCCTGGTCTACACCATCCTACCGACTAAAACCTACTCTCCAACCCAAAACCCACTGTTCCACTCTCTCCTTTCAACCAAAAGCTGCGGGCTATGCGTATGCACGTAGCCTCTGCTCTAGAGCCCACTGCTTTCATCATCAGATCATCTCTCCGGTTTCTAATTTGACTACAGCAGAGAATCCTTGCGGTTCGCTCTCTCTCTCTTGCCGTCGCCACTTTAGCGGACATTTCATGTTCACAACAAAATGCGGTGACGGTGAGTGAATGAGGACAAACGGTGTCCTCATTCTTCACCATGGCTTCCACCATTGTCAACTACGAAGGTAAGTCACCTTTCCCACGTCCCACAGCTACCGTTACCGTGCAGGGATCGCACCCACGGCTTCGCAACCGGCTACCCGCCTATTACAGACGGAGGCTGTCAATCCTATTGAAAAACTGAAAACTGTCCCAGAACCGGGCACGGGCCTCCTCTTTTAATAAAACGGGTTAAAGCTTAAGCCCACCACGCTTGCCAAATGTGGGCTGGTAGACTTCACACTTGACAGGTTTGGGTGGTTATTGTGATATTTGAATTTTATAATACATAATTATACATTTGTTTGGATGTATTCTGCAATGAAATAAGTATGTATCTTGATAATTTCAAAAGAGCACAAAGGCTGGTTAAATAATGTTAGGCATGAACCGTACGTATGCTGATTGCATTGAAACGCGAATTTTCTCGGAACTCTTTGTGCCTGGTAAACACAAATAGTAGGTACGTACCGTTTGCTTTCAAAGCTGAATTGTTATGAGCAAGATAAATAGCAATGCGACTCGTCATTGGTTTAACCTCATTCACTAGACTAAATTAGTTGGATAACATTTTGTTTTAAGCCAAACCATTTTTGTTTTATAGCAAGATATCTTTGAAGGAATTCAGGATCCCCCGTCACTGTCCTACTTGCGCCGATAAGTGATAACCAGCGCGAGGTCTTTAGTCGAAATGGCAGCGTTACGCGTAGGAATGTTGGTTAGGGACCAGATCCAGCAGTCCCTCAGATAAATGCTACTGAGTCGGTAAGTTACTAAACCCGGCATAACCAAACCACTTCCGCCGTGGTTAGATTGGTATCCGTTAACTGGATTTTGCCCGCGGGAAAAAATTAAATTATCTTTGAACGTGATCCAGGCACCCGGCTGACTATTTGATTACCAGGTCGGGCAATTCTCTCTGTTGTGTTTTTTAGTTTCCAAAACATAATTTGCTCGGTATTGGATTTCCCAAGAGAGTTGACGGTCTGCCGACCGATCGTAAAACTATAAGCCAACACAATTCTATCACATACTTATGTAGGTACTAAATGTAGTTATGTAAAACATGTTGAATCGACCAAACCTGGGGCAGGAAAATGGTGATATATTGTTTAATATTGTGAACAAATTTATTATGCATAACTAACAAGTTGGACGTTTAAATGAATACGGATTTTCGAATTTATACCTGAATATTATTGAATTTCAACGATGCGAGATGGTGCGAATGAATTCATCGCTCTTCCGTGGCGCATTCAATTTGTGGAGGCAGTTGGATCGCAGCGCGGCGTCGAACGGACTGTGTAATTAACAACGCATTCCGTGCCCGGTGCCGCGCCGACGTTCCAGGTTCGTACACTCCGATTTGTAACCCCGATTAACATTGATGCTTGTTCAAACTGAGAGTTTTTATAGCCGAGACCGGCAAAAATGGATCACCTGCTGGTAATTTATCTCCGTTGCCCATGAACTTCTACAATACCCGAAGAATCATAGACACATTGTCGAACTTAAAGTAAAAGTTTGATTAAGAGGATTTGGCCCTCCGGTTAGACAAATGGCCAAATAAGTTTAAAAAGTAGTAGAGCCACACTGTAAATAGTTTTGTCTACAGCATGAATGGGGCAACTCGATCGGCTTTGTGTCAACTGTTACATAGAAAACTGACGTGAAGTTGCAGCTTGATGATACGTTTCCTACGATGAGTGAGATAACTAGAAGCCCAAATCTCCTTCCCAAACCATAAGCTTCGCTTTCCTTTAAGCTGGCAACGCGTCTATGATTCTTCAGGTATTGTGGATGTTCCTGGTAAGTGGAGATCGTCAAGTAACCTACGGAGTCGGTGGTATCGTCTGCTATAAAAAGAGTAAACGTTGAAATGGAATTCTGTTTGATATAATTGTTAACCCAGACAGGCACCAGCCTAATAACCAGATCGTAATTTGCAAGTCATTTTTTTAGTATTTTCTTGTAACACAATTACTATAGATGGGACTACATTTATGGCGGTTGGCGAATGACAGGCATTCGAGCGGAATACCTCGCACTCTCTTACCTTGTAACTTTCGCGCGCTAGTATAGTCCGCATTATCTGTACTTCTCATACTTTCGAATTCGACACTTACTCTTTAGTGCGTTCGGGGTTCATCTATTACTGTTTATAATGTTATTAACGGGGTATAAATTCTAAATGAGCTTCTATGATGATTACAGTTTTCAATGTTTAAAAAACTACTGTCGACTGTTGACATATTAGGAAACTAGGTCACCATACTAGCCGCATTAAGAATGCAAGGATGCAAGGGCATCCGCCAGGAACATAATCCCCAAATAGACATACTTAATTATGTAGGTTTAATAAATTTTGTACGATATGATTTTTGTTTCCGTTTCTTTATTATTTTAAACATGAGTATACTAAAGCTTCAGTAGGCTCACATATGTATTCCGTTGAAATGTTGTGGAATTATATTAAAAAGAAATTGTGCCAACGTACGTGGCACACATCCGTTTAATAAAGTTGGCTTTACCGTTCTATTTTAGGGAACATATTATGTAGGAGCTCAAATAGGTGTAATCACGTTTTATTCGAACACTTTATGAGATAAAATTCTCTGATATAATAATGAATCTTTTATTACGAAAATTGAACGCACATTCTTGATTAAATTAGTTAATCAAGCCTCTACATAAATAAACTTTTGTGTAAAATTAATGTATAAGAAAAAATACATGGTAGTGCAACTCCAAAAATAGTGCTGTCGATAATATGAATGGGCATGCTCGACTGGATTGTTGCCATTGCCTCAAAAAACCGACGTAGCAGTATGCAGTTGCGTTTCCTATGGTGAGTGGTCTGAGACCTAGAGGCTCAAATCCCCTCTTTTCTTACTAATCCCTTGATTATTCCTTTCCTTCAAAGGCAACGTATCCATGAATCTTCTGTTATTGTGGACACGACAAAATCTACGAATTGATTTTTAATGAATAATATTGTATTTTAGTAGTGTCAGAAGCCATTGTGAAAGATTCGGGCCTTACGCTAATTTAATTTATTATTTTATACTCAATAACGAGACCAGTTCGCTGGCTTGATGGTAACCGCTAAAACGCGCCTATGCAAAAACGACAGCAATAGTACCTAGTCAGAACATGAATTACAAAGTACTGCGTAGCAATGCACTGCACTGCGCTCATCATCCCATGAAATATCGTTAACTTTCGTAATGCCCAGTAATTTCCCTGACCAATGTTCTTCAAACCAACCAACAATGCTTACACGCTCCTACTTGGCGCAGAAATAGAAAAAGCAGTGGTACATTCCCAGGAGGACTTTTGCATAAGGAGGATCACTGACTATGGATAAATCGACATACTTTGTTTTATTTGTCATGTATTAAACATACATCTTAACAAAGTATAAAATGAAGTCGCTTCCGCTGTTCCCTTAGATCTTTTAAACTATTCAACGAATTTTAATGCAGTTTTTAGCAATAGATAAAGTGTTTCATGGGGCAGGTTTATATGAATATCACGCTATGACCTATGGGAGCAAGGCAGTAACATGCAGGTGAAACTGCGAGGGACAGCTAGTACAAAATAAACCTGATGATGAATTAAAAATACCTCTTAGTTCAGGTGTTGTTAACAAACGTCATTGACTTTTGTTGAATATAAAGTAAGAAATATGATATTAATATAATATAATTAACTTCAGAAAATGAATTGTTTCTGATATCGTTAAAATGTACCTACAAGACATGCATGTAGTCAAGTATAATAAAAAGGTCGCAATCTAAACCCGATAACGTATTTGCTATATCGGTGAAGTTTTATTGATTTTCAACATCTTAGCGAGGAAGAAACTGTATTGCGGATTGCTTCGTTTACAAATGTTACTATCGAACAATACAGAAGTACGACAACGCGTTTACGTGCATTTCATATTCAATAACATTTATCTTACCAAGTTTAGTTCACAGTAAAAAGAATGTTCGAGAACAATTCTTAATACCGTCGTTACGATCCAGTCGAGGTAAATGTAGAATTGCATTAGTCGATGGTATCATAATACGTAGTTTTGTTTAAATTACAATATTAATTAGAAGTAGGACACATTTGCAATTTATGAATATTTAATGTTCAGGTGGCGTGCATCGCGATGGTGAAAACACGTTGGACGTTTCGGCTGACTTGAACGAGCTCGGCCGCAACAAGACCCTCGTTGTATGCAGTGGAGTCAAATCCATTCTTGATATTGGAAGAACTCTTGAGTATTTGGTATGTTTTAATACCTACTGTATGTTTTTACTAGGTGGTAGATCCCTCCTCATGCGGGAGGCAGTCTGAGTTGGTACCATCGGTTTGTCTATTTCTACCGACAAGCAACAATGTGTAAGCACTGTTATGCTTCGATTTGAAGGACATTGAGTGCATATGCTAAAAAATACAGTTCTGAGTATTTATGTTTCACAAGGGTTTGATAAATCATTTTAACATACAAGTTAGATTTGTTAATCCAACAGATTTATCCATCAGCTATTTTTCTGTTACATTATCGGACACGTGATCAGCAAATTTCTGGAAGTTTCGATATAATTTGAATACTTATTCAATCCATAAACATCACTAAATAGTCCGTGTAATTAAAGTGGATATCAACAGTATTACGATAGACATTTCATGTCAGCGTCTTCACCCCAAATACAAAATTGGATACTAAATATCTTAATTGCCTCATAATTAGCGCTCGTCGCAGTATTTCGCAAATAAACGCTACTTTTGACGTCATTCGTGAACTGAGCTTATTCTCTTACATCGTAACAGGTTTATCTTATTGTATGTTAATATAGAGTGACTCTGAATGCCAACTTTGGCCCTAAAATTTTGGACTGTACTTCTATAAGCAACTACGTTTTGGTACTTTATTGTATTTTATCCTTAACTCAAGTTGCATTTGGGTAGGTAGCTATTTTATTTGATCTGAAGGGGATCACTTCCTAATTACTGATCCAAGTTTTTAGGGTAAAGCGCATAATTGGCTGTTATCTTAAGATCTGTACTTATTTAGAAAACGTTTAAGCCCCACAAAAATACAACTTAGAAATATTCGGTACACTATGTACTTTTGATAAAAGATGTATTCTTCTATTTCCTGTATTCATTGTTTTATGTTGAGTCCGATATGGCGATAGCCTAACCAGCTCAACTGAGGCTATAATATAATTGCAAATACTTATTTGAGTTCATAATATATATTTTTTTATTTTATTGAATGACAAGACGAGCAAGGCGCTCGCCTGATGGTAAGCGCTACGCCTGCCCATAAACAGAAGCAACACCACACAGAACTTTGATTTACAAAGCACTGCATGGCATTGAACTACGCTCGTCACTCCGAGACATAAGATGTTAAGTCTCATCATGCCCTTCAATGTCCTTCAAACCGAAACACTATAGTGCTTACACACTGTTGCTTGGCAGCAGAAATAGACAAAGCGGTGGTACCAACCCAGACGACCTCTCGCATAGGAAACATAAACAGACGATTTTCGCATTCAACTGTTTTTTTACAATTTTGTATTGTCATAGCTCCACCAAATGTGAGCTGATTATGATGATGAGTCAGATCACGTCAAGTGGACCCCCCCTTTACCACTTGACGATAGAAAACTTATTAAAACATAATTATCGAAAGTAGTCATACCCAAAAATCATCCCGTGAAACAGTTTTTGGAAATTTTGATTTTAACACCATTTTTTTTTTTAAATCAAAGTTATTGCTACTTAAAATTAAAAAATTAATTATAAAAAAGCTATTGAAGATAACTTAACGAAATTTTCAGCGATTATAGTGAAATATCTATAATTTCACTTAAAAATATTTTGAAACTTTCATTTGTTTATTATCATATTTTTTTTTAACTTTTAAATAAACAAATTGAAATTTTAATGACTTCTCCGTACGATAATCGAATTATTTTTTTTTAGTAATACGCGTTATACATTTAAGTTCTTTATTTCAAAATAAAATTTCACTGCTCGGCATTAGTTTAAATAATGTGAATTTTTATATGACGCAGCGGCGAGTGGATCAAGTGCTCCGCGCTACTGAGCTTAGCTATTAAGGCTATATAGATCGCTACAAATTACATAAGTATTTAATAAATCTTCTTAAACAATTCATTTTTTTTATTTTTTTATATTGTTAACTACATTTGCACAGAGTAATTAAGGTATATGTATAAAAACTATTATCGAGGTATACAGGGTGTCCAGTAATTAATGGATAACCTTGAAATGTCTTATAGCAGAACAAATGGCCGTTCAGAGAAAAATACGAAAAAAAATATAACATAAGTAGTACCTGAGGTACGTATTTTTTTTAAAAAAGTCGTAATTTTTTTGGTTTATTTTACTTTCTTGGACACTACGACCAGAAATGAAGGAAATCCATCGGTTTTTTGTTGTTTTATTATTATACACTAACTATACTAATAGATAGATAGTCAATAGTATGACAAGCTATTGCACTTTAAAAAAAAATAAACATTCAAAACCACTTCTTTAGAAAAATTAGCAAAATTTTATTTTTAAACAAAGTTTAAACCTCTTGGGTATAAAAAAAATGTATGAATACATGAGTGACCAAATTTTTTTAAATAATGTCGGTTTTAAGTAGATTTTATAATGATATAATTCATTATTGTATCTACTGTAAATAGCGATTTATTGCTATTAATGTAAGAAAGGAGCTAATTTGACCAAATAACAAAAACAATATAATATGAGATACTTTTTAAAATAAAATTGTACTTTTCTAATGAGGTTTATTAAAACTAAGATTTGATGTTGATAAAAGATAAAAATGGCTTATTCAAACAAATTGAAACCAAATTATCAGAAATAAATTAACTTAAATTCAATACTCATAATGTTTAAAATGGTTACTTCATAAGCGTAAAATGTGTCATATGATCTCCATATTTGCTTCCTGCGCGCACGCCATTCTCCCCGTTTTTATTATATTATTTTATTGTTATGTTAGACAAGAAGGGTCTGAGTTGGCTATGTGCGAATGAAAGGAACTTAAAGTAAAAAAATCCAACCCTGTCAACCAACCAACCCAACCAATCCAACCCTGTATTTAAATATTCCCGAACAGACACAGCATAATGCGCAGCCGTAATTTTGCAACCAATGCGATTCCCTCAGCTCCTCGGATACTCCTTCTCTAATAAAGTCGGCAGATCATTTTGAAGAAATTCCAAATAACTTTGCCCAGTTAGAGTCCCGGTAATTAAAATGGGCCAATTATTTGTACATTGGGTTGGATGGACAGGGTTGGATTTTTTTACTTTAAGTTCCTTTCACTCGCACATAGCCAACTCAGACCCTTCTTGTCTAACATAACACAAAAAACGGGGGGAATGGCGCGCGCGCAGGAAGCAAATATGGAGATCATATGACACATTTTACGCTTATGAAGTAACCATTTTAAACATTATGAGTATTAAATTTGAGTTAATTTATTTCTGATAATTTGGTTTCAATTTGTTTAAATAAGCCATTTTTATCTTTTATCAACATCAAATCTTAGTTTTAATAAACCTCATTAGACAAGTACAATTTTATTTTAAAAAGTATCTCATATTATATTGTTATTGTTATTTGGTCAAATTAGCTCCTTTCTTACATTAATAGCAATAAATCGCTATTTACAGTAGATACAATAATGAATTATACCATTATAAAATCTACTTAAAACCGACATTATTTAAAAAATTTTGGTCACTCATGTATACATACATTTTTTTTATACCCAAGAGGTTTAAACTTTGTTTAAAAATAAAATTTTGCTAATTTTTCTAAAGAAATGGTTTTGAATGTTTATTTTTTTTGAAAAGTTCAATAGCTTGTCATACTATTGACTATCTATCTATTAGTATAGTTAACGTATAATAATAAAACAACAAAAAACTGATGGATTTTCTTCATTTCTGGTCGTAGTGTCCAAGAAAGTAAAATAAACCAAAAAAATTACGACTTTTTTAAAAAAAATACGTACCTCAGGTACTACTTATGTTATATTTTTTTTCGTATTTTTCTCTGAACGGCCATTCGTTCTGCTATAAGACATTTCAAGGTTATCCATTAATTACTGGACACCCTGTATATAAAACAATATTTTTCCAACTGACTAAATTTTCAGATAAAAAACACTAAGCTTCACAATCAGTTTTCATTTGTTATTCATAAATATAAAACAATTGAATTCCGGTAGCTAGCGAGATTCATTTGTTTTTACTAGTTGCAATCCGTTAAATAAAAATGAACATAAAAAAATACAGAAGAATCTCATTTTTATCCCTCCCACTGGTTTTTCGATCAAAAGCAACTTTAAAATGATTTATTAGATTTTTTGTCTTAACACTATCATCAGGAGAGTCATTTTCGTTCCCCAATTTACTAATAGCAGCTTTAATTACTTTCTTGCACTCATTCTCACTTGATAATCGTTTGATTTTTACTGGTGGCTCTCCTACTTCCAATAAAGGTTTATTTATTCTGTCGACTTTTAACTTATTATCTACAACTTCGCATTGATAAGAAGGATCTGTATTTTCATTATCTTCAATATCATAATTCACTAACTTAAGCTCATTAACATTGGGAAATTCATTTCAATACGGATAACGGATTGCAACTAGTTAAAACAAATGAATCTCGCTAGTTACGGGAATTCACTTGTTTTATATTTATGAATAACAAATGAAAACTGATTGTGAAGCTTAGTGTCTTTTATCTGAAAAAATTAGTCAGTTGGAAAAATATTTTTTTATACATACCTCGATAATAGTTTTTTATACATATACCTTAATTACTCTGTGCAAATGTAGTTGACAATATAAAAAAATAAAAAAAATTAATTGTAAAGATTATTTATTAAATACTTATGTAATTTGTAGCGATCTATATAGCCTTAATAGCTAAGCTCAGTAGCGCGGAGCACTTGATCCGCTCGCCGCTGCGTCATATAAAAATTCACATTATTTAAACTAATGCCGAGCAGTGAAATTTTATTTTGAAATAAAGAACTTAAATGTATAACGCGTATTACTAAAAAAAATAATTCGATTATCGTACGGAGAAGTCATTAAAAACTCAATTTGTTTATTTAAAAGTTAAAAAAAAATATGATAATAAACAAATGAAAGTTGCAAAATATTTTTAAGTGAAATTATAGATATTTCACTATAATCGCTGAAAATTTCGTTAAGTTATCTTCAATAGCTTTTTTATAATTAATTTTTTAATTTTAAGTAGCAAAAATTTTGATTTAAAAAAAAAATGGTGTTAAAATCAAAATTTCCAAAAACTGTTTCACGGGATGATTTTTGGGTATGACTACTTTCGATAATTATGTTTTAATAAGTTTTCTATCGTCAAGTGGTAAAGGGGGGGTCCACTTGACGTGATCTGACTCTGATCATAATAGTAGACACGATTTTATTTTATTGTAGGAAACTCAAGGTGTGTGCGTATGCTCGTTCGGTGAATCGAATACTTTCCCAGCTTTCTACACCGTAGAGTCAGGATATCGCGTGCCTCACCGAGTGCCTGACGCTGTCCATGCTGCGCGTCTCCTCCATTCTTCACGCCTGCTGCAGCTTGCATCTGGCATTGTCATCGCAGTACCGCTGCCACAAGAATATGCAATGGATGGTAAAACACGTTACAATATTACTTTTTTATAGCACAAGTAAGTTATCTGTCGGTGAATGACCTTCCATGTATAAGTCGTTATAGGGATTCGGAAGAGGAATTATAATTTCTCAGACACGGTAGATACGAAATGTAAGAGCAAGCTGCCAAACGCGTTGGCTTACTCTGAAAGAAAAGTATTATTAGCCTGTTCAAGCAAGCTCACTCATGCTGTGGACACAATAGTTTTTATTGTCAAATTTTATTACTAAGCCAATTTTCATCATCCTTAATATGAGTAAGTAAAATGCGTGAAAACCTTCAATACTTTTTTTATAGCATAGATCGGCAAACGAGCACATGGGTCACCTGATGGTAAGTGATCTCCAAAGCCCATGTACTCTTACAATACTAGAAGAATCACAGGCGCGTTGCCCACATTAAAGGGAAGGGACAGTTAAGGGATTGGGAAAGGCAGGGGGATTTGGGCCTCCGAATATCTCACCCACCATACGAAACGCAGCAGCAAGTCGCTAGTTTACGTCGGTTTTCTGTAAGATAGTGGTACCCGGTAGTTGTTAACCCGGTCGAGCCGGCCCATTCATGCTGCAGACAAAACGGTCCACAGCGTGGCTCTACCACTCTTAATATTACCTTCAATATTAGATTATACATTTGAAAATTTGCTGGTGGGAGGATACTTTTATCCGACCGGATAACGACCACCATACACTGGTGCTAAAATCTGCCATAGTGGCCCACCTAGTGTGGGTCGCATTCCAGGGTCAGCCAGTGTATATCCGGTTCTTCCCAGAGGGCTTGCTCCCTGATCCTAACCCTTTTCCCATCCCTTTTTCCTTCCCCTCCCCCTTGGCCCTTTGGCAGGCCGGCATGATCTTGCCGACCTACGATGGACACATTGTTTATCGTTGGTCGACACTATTCTTGGATTGCGCTGCACTTACCATCAGGTGTAGCGTAGTCACTTTGCCGAGCCAGGATAAAAAAAAACCGAAGATAGTTCTTATTATAAGTGTAATAATATCACTCCATTATCTAGTAGAACTGGCCAGCGACCCCTAATAAAACGCCAAGTCATTACCTTCAATATCTGGAGCCAAGTTGGTTTCAGGACCTAGTTCCTGCCAAACAGGGGCTTATTCTCAGTTTATTAGATTGTATAACATATAAAATGTATGTATTGACAGTCGACAAATATTAACGATAATGTTGCTATAAACTGACCCAGTAATGACCTATAAAATCTCACACAGATTCTATAAGAAACCATTTTGGCATCAAGGTGAAATAAAGAACGCACACGAGCTAGTTGTTCACTTGATTTTCTACGGCCAAGCAACAGTGTGTAAGCACTGTTGTGTTTTAGTTTGAAGGAAATTGAAGAAATAACTGGGCATTATCAGACGTAACGTCTTATGTCTCGGAGTGACGAGCGCAGACCAATGGCATGCAATGCTTTGTAATACAAAGTTATGTGTGATGTTGCTTCTATTAATGGGTAGGCGTGGCACTTACCATCAGACGAGAGAGTTGCTCGTCATTCAACAAAGAAAAATATCTTCCCGCCTATACAAAACCCAAATACCATAAAAATAATCGATGCGTTGCCGACCTCAAAAGAAAGGAATGGGGTGGGTGAGGTGGGAAAGGGGACGGGGTGATTTGGGCCACTTCGGTTTTCTTTGACACAATGGTAATAACCCGGTCGAGCTGGCATGCTGTAAACATATTTATGCTGTAAACGAAGGTACAATGTGACTCTACCACTTAGAAAAATATCAGACATTCAAACTTTGACAAAGCCGTTCCGTACTAGCATAAAGCAATATTCTTTGTTTATAGTTCCATTAATCAGATGAACGTATTCACTGTAACATCAAACAAAGACTTAATAGAGCAAGTTCTGTTATTAACCAGCTAAATGTTTAAGTTTTGCCTTAGTAGAAACTATTAGTTCTTTTAATTACGTTACGCTCAACTTTGATCGTTTTATGTTCAGTATATATTTTCAACATTTTGATGATGAAGCCTTATTTCTTTTTGTTTCAGAGAAAGTTATAGAAGACGCAATCAATACCGCATTAGAGGCAGCCAAGAAAAAAGGAGTTCATGGCAAAGAAGTAACTCCGTTCATTTTGTCGGCAGTAGCAAGTGCAACCGGTGGAGCATCTTTAGATGCCAGTATCCTTTTCAACGTTTTAAATGCCAGCGTTCTACAAAAATAGACTTTACAATGTATTTTTAAAAATATGAGCATACTCGTTATAATGGTGATTTTTTGTAGCATAGGAATTGTAAACCGAGCAAGTGGGTCACCTGCTAGTACGTGATCTCAACTGCCCATGAAGGCTCACAATAGCAGGACACGTTACATACCTTAAGAAATAGGAATAAGTAAGGGATTCGGAAGGAGAGGAGGTATTGGCCTACAGGTATCGCACTCACCGTACGAAATGCAGCAGCAAGCCGTTATTCTTTATCAGTTTCTGTAATACAGTGGTAACAACTCGGCTGAGCCGGACCATTCATGCTGTAGACAAAACTATCAACAGCATGGTTCTACCACTTACACAAATGTTCATGTATAATTTCACGAAAATTCAATAATAATAAATACACCCAACAGTCACATACATAGTCCTGACACAGTAAGATACGAGTCTTGTGTCATGGATATCAGGAACTACGAGAGACTTTCGGTCTCACAACACCCAGACCACGTAACAAATATTTGTGGATCACACAAACATTTGTCTCGGTGCGGGGATCGAACCCGCGGCCTCTCGCTTCACAGCCGGCTACTCGCCCGCTGCGCCACGGAAGCTGTCAAGTCTTTTTACTAATTATAATATAATAAGTAATATTATAAGTAAAAAGACGTAACAAATTACTCTTACATCCTGATATAGAAGTAGAATAATTACAGGATCGTTAAAATACTTAATTAGACCATGGCCCGCTCCTTACGTAATGCTTACCATAAATTAAGCGTGTAGAAATGCCAACGAACTCCAAATTATATCAGCGAAGCTAATTGCAACAATTTCTTTCTTTAACGGCTCCCAGATATCGCCCTTGTAAAGAACAACGCTAAAGTTGGCGCCGATATTGCTGTTGAGTTTAAGAAACTAGATAACATGCATACTTCCATGATGAAATTGAAAGAAGTGAAACCACATACGACTAATGTGAGGAAGTTTCACACATCGTGTCATGTAAGAGTATCGAAGGCGGGATGCAATGATAAAGACGTACCCTTGTTTGCTCCGGACAAACACGCAAAAGGCGACGTGCTAGTAATAGGCGGAGCTAATGTCGACCGAGTATACAGGCTGACCGAAGACAAAATACAGGTGAGTAATAGGTTAAGCAACGATAGCTCAGCGGGAAGTGGTATGGACTGTCGAGACGAAAGTCGCAGGTTCGAAACCAGCCTCAAGAGCATACACTGACTTTTCTAAGTTATGTGTGTATTAATTGTTAATTATCGCTTGCTTTAACGGTGAAGGAAACATCGTGAGGAAACCTACATACCTGAGAAATCGATAAGATTTTTCGAAGGTATGTGAAGTCTACCAACCCGCATTAGGCCAGCGTGGTGGACTAAGGCCTAATCCCTCACATTCAGTAGAGGAGGCCCGTGCCCAGCATTGGGACGTATATAATACAGGGCTAGTAAAAACAAAAAAAGGTTAACGTTTGCAAACTGACATCGCGTCGCACGTGCATTTGATAAAAAGGATTCGGTTGAGTTAGAGGATATTTTCTGACGCAATTAATGAAAAAGGTTCCGTATAATACTTTTTTCTAGCGTACAATAATTAATTTTGTGATGCAAGTCCCTTAAAACATTTCCATAATAACATTGAACATGACAAAAACCTCCCACGCTTGATGGATTTACCATGTTGGAAATAAAATAATAAGATAGACAAAATTTTAACAAACCTTTAATTTAATGCATTTGTTATGATAATATTAGCTCTCAGTCGCCTAGTGCGTACCTTCGGAAAGTTGTAACAACTCTACTGTTTATAATAAAACACACTTAACAAGAAAAAACATTGAAAATACAATGACAGTAGAGATAACAACATCACGTACAGTGTAACGTCTTTGATTTATTCAATTACATCAGATAACACTCGCTCAAAGTAGTAATTAGAACGAACGTTTTTGATTTTGTCGCAATACAAACACACAAGGTTACACGAGTCTTACATAACAAATTATAAAACACCATGATCACTACTGATATATAGTACATCTAGCAAATATAACTAAACAATACTTCAAGTTTAGTGTATAACATGAACAGAAACATTAACACATAAAAAAGAAAAGGTGTAGGCAGCACATTAGACTCGACTCTGAGTGTTATTTCCGTTTACTTTAAAATGTAGATTAGTTACATTAAATAAACGTAACGTCAGTTATATAATTTTATAAGCCAAGGCACATGTCAATTTACCGTTTTTTTCTTGGAAGAAATGCAGGATTTAGATTGGATCCTAACTACAAATTATTCAACTTTCCGAATATAGGTACAAATTTTTATAAGATTGGTACATTCATGTGACAACAATATTAAAAAACTATTTTTCTGCATAAATTCATAAAATATTATACCTACTCTAAGCGAACATAACTTCGTACTTGTCATTATAATATATCTATAAAGGTATTTCTTAGGTATACATGTACATTTACCTAAGTAGGTATAAGTACTTGGGTAGACCTAGTGAGCGAGGGCGAGCAGGCGAGCGGCCGCGTGCCTGTATAGTGAGTGACATACAGTTACTTGAATAGATTATTATTATAGTGAACACCATCATGGCACGCGTCGCTCCCCGCGCCGCGCCGGCTCTACATGGCATCTCGTACAATGTACACAACACATATTATATCATGTCATGTGACTAATGCACGACACAGATAATAAATAGGTTTTACCTATCCTGGACACAGCCATTAATAAATTTCACCTTTATAATGAACTCCTGCAGGAGGGAATAAATAACCAAATTGATGTGTGGCGCGATCTGCTTTAATGACGCCGTTCAAGCTTCTGTATATTTATAATTTTTAACGATTTGATGTATTGTATTAAAAAATTACGCTTTCCTGCCATAAAAATAAAATTATTAATTGCAGTTGTCCGCTTTACACTGTTACAAGCATATAATTGTAGGCACTACGTCGATTAAGCTCATATCAGTACTATGTTTGTCGATCTGTTCATGCACAATTACTCGCATTCTACACATGTACAAATTATGGTTATTATTTACAAAATATATTTATCGACAACTTTACGTAGGTAATAATTATTGAAAACTAGACAAATAGACAATGAACGATGAATATCTCGTTTTGAATTCATTGAAGTATTATGTACTAACGTACACTTCAGTGGTAGAGTAAGAGGAAGCTTTCAAAACGAGTTTAGTTCGTGACGCGGATTCCTCTATAAAAGCAAGTGTATATTGTTCTAAACTACAGTTTATGAATATTGTTTTCCGTACTGATGCATGATATGCTCAGAAATAATTATAATCCTATGAGATGCGTGACGAGTGTTGAGTGACGACCGCATGTTACGCGTATACCTTACACCGGCTGGTGCTAAGGTACGTCTTCATGTTAAGCTGATCTTAAACTGAAATATTATGGAGCTAATTGATTGATACGTATCTATTGTAATACAATTACAGCGGTTACGCACTACATCCGATCCGAACCCGTGAAAATAGGATCCGGCGTAGGCGTAGAACTATTTCTATGGTAATTTACGCACTAGATCCGATTTCCGTCATCCGATTTTTCTAGAATCTCCATCCCGGAGATAATTTTGACGGACCGTTGACGGACCGAAGTAGCCATAGTATTATTTTTATGGACGCTCGCGCACTGCGTCCGACTTGAATCCGAACTGCGTACGAGCAGAGAGGCAGCGGGGCGGGGGGTGTATGCGGCGGTGTGGGTGACGCGGCAGGTATCCATCTAGTAAAAAGTATTGTAAAAAGCTCCATTTAATCTACGATCCAGCAAGAGAGGGTGCACCCAAAATTCTTTACTTCTTCTGCGTCTTCGTACGTATAGTAGTATTGCCAGAAGTTGACGTTGATTGAAAGGACTCATGATCAACGACGTGAACACTTTGCTGTGGCTCCGAGTAAAATGACTTATGCCGAATGGTGGCTTGGATTGGTATCAGAGATCGGACTAGTGCGTAAGGGATATCCGAATTCGGTCCGAGTTTTCTAGATCCATATTTTCACGGGGTCGGATCGGATTCGAATCGGATGTAGTGCGTAACCGCTCTTATTAAAATAACCGGACATAACTTTGTAATATAACAGTTACAATAAATAGACACTCGGTTGATTCTGTAACTAATGTTGTTGTAACATGTACGTTTACGACATTCGTTCAGTTTGGCGCATTGCGCAGCACCTTCTGCAACAGCTGGATATCCTTTAACTTTCACGCATACGTTTTTCTTACTGTACTTAACCACTTGATTAAAACAGAAACACAAACCATACGAATATGTCTCTTATGCACCTATAAAGAAACTGGAACTGCCATGTGTAGGAACTAAACACAAGCTTTGCTCGTGAAATAATCGTATTCACCTCGTCTATCACACATAAATCGTTTAATACACGCTCATATCTCATAGTTTATAAAGTTCTTAAAATAATAACACTCTAACACTGATCGTATCGCTTGTACAATTTTACTGAACTACCGCTATAGATTTACTGTTCAGTCCTACCTATAGTGTCGGTGTCTACTCGCAATTGACAGCGGTAAGGTGAGCACTCGCTACACCGGCTTGCGGCGTACGACCTCGATGATGCTCCACGGTGCGCGGTGAGGCGAGGAGCTCACAGCTCAAATTCGGAGCGGGTTTGACGGCGGTGGTCGAGACGCACTCGGGCGCCGGGTGCGCGGCGCACGCACACGGGCGCGCCGCGGCCTAGCGGCGGCAGCGGCGGCTCCATCTCGCACCCCGCCGCCGGGAACGAGCGCCATCGCCGCCCGAACAGCCGCTCCAAGTAACATCTTAGTCAGATCCTGGTCGCCGCACTGTCAGCCGCGAGGGGTCTATATTCGCCTCTAGCCAGTTCTCGCATTTCACAGTTGTTGTTTCCATTTATTGTTTTGGGGCCTAGAGGTTCGTCGTGTGTGCTGCGCCGCGAACACGGCTCAGAGGTTCTTCCCAATAGAGCGTCACGCTCTCCTGCTCTCTCCGGGCTGCCGCCGTGTGCCCTCACGCCACCGTTCACGTTTACCGCATTCACTATAACCGTTTGCGATAGAGGTCCTCCGTGAATTGGACTACTGTCAAGAAGTTCACCCGCTCCGAGCTCGCTTCGTAATATCCTAATTTTCTGGATCATCTCCTTAATTTCGTACCGGAGAATCCCAAGGAAGCACAATTTTAAAAATGCTATTACGCAGTATCCTAACACGAATAGAGCGTCCGCAGTCCGTTTGAGCCAAACTATTAGTCTCTCTGCACAAGCGGCCGTATGTGGAGCGCAATGAACTGGCGTAAACGGGGCGGCAGATGTAGGTGACGTCACGGGTATTAGCGCTGGCGTCACGGCTGAAGTATGAGCTGGAATACGGCAACAACTCGCCGGGAGTGTCGTGCGGTTAAAAGCAGCAAAGTCTGCAGGGCCTGTTACACCGCAGCAGCGTTGTTCTCTTTGGAGACGATCCCAAGCCTCCGAGAAATTCACATCAGTCTCGTAGTCCTTTGCGAGGCGGATTCGCAATTGTGGGCGCAGCTCCCGACAGACTCGCTCGAAACGGAAAGCCCAGTAGACTCCGATCGCCAAGTCTCCGACCAACAAAGCCAGTAGCGCGAGCCAATAGGCGTTCAGCATACGCTCCGAGAGGCGTAGAGCTGCAAGACAACCCAGCAACTGCAGCAGTCCAGCTTGCATCGGTAACGCGGCGTACCCGTACAGGAAGCCCGGCTGCGCGATACCAAGTCCGGGCACGAGCGCGCGGCGGTAGTCAGAGAGTGCGCGACCCGCCGCCGCACAGAACGCCAGCGCCCCCAGCAGCAGCGCGCCGTTGCACGCGTAGATCCAGATGCGGTAATAGCGCATTGCGCGGTGCGCGGCGGGATGCGCGGGGCGCGCGGGCGGCGGCAGCGTCATGGTGGCGGGCGCCGCGTCATGGCGCCGCCCGCGCCCGCGCCGCCGCCACGCGCCGCGCCCCACGCCTCTAACGATATAAACAAATGTCACATTACATTTTATAAACATACAAGTAATATATTAGTAAAGGTACTAAATCAAATCCTTTTCTACTTAGAGCGTGATCTTACTATGTAAATCTAAGGGCCATGACTTCACCGTTATCGTTGCTGTACATACCAAAGTCACATACACAGGAAGATAACCATCAGACCAAAACGTGAATAGTGAAAAGACAGATGACGCCACCTACCATAGTGGTATGGTTTATTTACCATACAAGAATAATACGACAGTTGACAATAGTTAGACAGTAGGTTAAAGCCTGATTTGGAAAATAGTGTTCTCGTTTTCTTAAACATTGATATCGAATTGTTTTTTTTTATTTCGCGATGGTGTGGTATATAACGACACTTGAAAGACAAAAATATCTAAGCGACATTGAGTAAACTTTACAGGAGAGTGATTTAAGTTCAATTTTTAGAAAAAAAATCATAAAAATTTATCTCAATGTCGCTTAGATATTTTTGCCTTTCAAGCGTCGATAATATGTAATAGTTTTTGCTCCGTCTAAGCTAATCATTCACCTAGGGAAAAAGCTTGGCAAAATAAATCCCAATCGGATCAGTAGCTCCAAAGATTACAAGCTAATGTACAGTAAATAGAATAAAACATAGTCTTACAATCCGCCGCCCGTGCCGTGCGTAAGAAGTCTGGCTAGTCACAGGAGCGGGCGCGCGAGCCTCTGCAGCGCGCCTACCACGCCGGTGCGGGGCCTGGCAACAATTACACCAACTTCAGGACCACGTCGTATTTTTACACCTACGTTTTATTTATTCAATTCTTTATTGCACACACATATATACAGAGAAATAAAACAAAGTACAAATGGCGGTCTTATCGCTCAAGTCAAGGTTTATATAGCATATTCTAACTTATTTTTAACTGACGAAAAATAGCGGAGGAGGTTCTCAATTCGACACGTTTAAGAATATTTAGTTTTTCCCTTTGTATGTTAATCCACACTACTTTTCATATAGTGATCCGATTTTGATAATTCTTTTATCGTTCGAGACGAGTATAGTTCACCTTTGGTGTCATTTAAATTTCCTAGAAGTAAATCTACCCCTAAGAGGGTATAATTATGGGTAAAAGACTAAAGCATTTATGCACCGTTTTTGATGATTCTTTCACTAACTAGTAAAAACGATTTTAATTAAAATAAAATCGACTCAAATAACTAAACACACTATAATAAGTAAGTTTGATTCGGTGCCATGAATTTGATAATCCGTCATTATTGCCCTTACTTAAAATTGTTTTGGTTTGATTCATTTTTCTAGCGAGTCCCATATACATGTTTTTATGTATAGTAACCGATAAATTGTACCTACATCTAAATTAATAACTCAACATAAGCTCAAGCTTGTATTCCCAAAAGTAGATAGAGCTGCAACTAGTGCGATAGTGATGGGGGCAAGCCTGTCGCTATTACGTGCAATAATTAAAATCCCGAGTAACTTATGTATGATTTTTCACATCGAAAACTCAAACAAATTGTGAAACACTCTAAAATAATATCACACGTTAATTAAATTAATTTATTAGGAAATAATTTTAAAATTATTGTAGTACCCTACGCGAAACAAGTATGGGTAAAGAAGTTCCGAATGTATCAGTTCTGAAATGTCTCATGGGTACTAAACCGTCAATACTTGCGAACGAATAGCAAACAGAGAAGTTTTGCTAAAAGCATTCTTCCTTTCACCAT
Source organism: Amorpha juglandis (assembly GCA_949126905.1). Taxonomy (NCBI): domain Eukaryota; kingdom Metazoa; phylum Arthropoda; class Insecta; order Lepidoptera; family Sphingidae; genus Amorpha; species Amorpha juglandis. Next base: position 9,155,315 of record OX421368.1, read on the forward strand.
AAAAAAAAATCGGCATTTAAAAAATACTATCATAAATATGAATAAAGCAAGCACTAACAGTAGAGAGTTTGTACCGCTAACTATCTCGTGAACGCACATAAAAGGCCTCACGTTGAATTGTCAGGACAACAAGTCTCTCGAAGTAGCTTTTGTTGTTAGTTGCTATATCTGAATATGCGGCGCATTGTGTACCGTACAAGTTGTTCGCTGCATCAGAATCTCAATAAACATGCTTTTGCAGCAATTTGCACAAACAAAGCGCTAAACATTTTGAATACTTGGGACAACTTAAGGTCTCATATTTTGAATCGTGTGTGCTGATGTTTTATTATAGCATAGGCCGGCAAACGAGCACGTGGGGCACCTGATGGTAAATTAACCCCACAATACCAGAAGAATCATGGGCTTGTTGCCGACCTTAAAGGAAAGTGGTAATTAGGGATTGGGAAAGGGAGGAGGATTTGGGCCTCCGGATATCTCACTCACCGTACGAAACGCAGCAGCAAGCCGTTACTTTACGTCGGTCTTCTGTGAGACACTGGTAACGACCCATTCATGCTGTAGAAAAACTGTCTACAGCGTGGCTCTACCAATTAAAAAAATCGTAGTCATATATTATTATATGTATTGGTTTATTAATACTGTCTCTCATCCTTTGGATATCGCTAAATGACTAGGCTACAGGATCGCTTAAAATAATATCCAGCGAGAGGTCTTGGCCAAAGTGTGAAGCGTGCCTAAGTGTTTCGTCCCTATTTCAACCCTTTAAAGGTCGATTCTTGATTTCAAATTTAATTGGGGGCACCTCTAAAGTGTGTATAGATCACCTTAATAAGAAATAATCATGATCACTCTGTCAAACAATATACGTGGTAAAAGTGGCGCCCAACGTGGGGCCGCCACTATTGAGTCGAGTGTTTCATTCCTCATAAATAGAATATATGTGTCGGATTGAGAAATTCCCCCTTTTTTACCCAAAAAAAAAACAATTTACCCAACCACAAATGGTGCAAATGGAAATATATTTTATTATTTATTAATATATTTGATGTATGTATAAAAAACAATATGTACCAGTTATTTCCCTATTTACCGGTTTCCGTCTTAAAACGTGGGCACACACAATGGATAATTGTACTGCTAGAATAATACATAGCATATGACGAAGGTATGTTGACCTATTCAACGCGGATTGACTACTATCCTCCAGGGTCGATACTAATGTTCATCTAAATGTATCACATCGACATTATGGTATAGAAGATTTGAAATTTTCGTAATGTAGCAATTGCTTCACGAACAAAATCTTCTACGTAACAAAATTTTACATCCAATGCGAAAATTAAATGAATATTAGTACGAAGCACTACAATTTTGTGACCTGATAAGTTATTTCTTGTACTGTTGTTAGGTTTTTACTATTTTTGAATATGCAGATAAGATGAATAGATTTATGCCACATGACGAAAAGGTATTCTCGTACAACACTGACGAGAATACCACGGAAAACTGTGATAAAAAATAACTAAACAGGTTGACACGCTTAGTTGTTTGTATGTTAGTATAACCATGCATAACTTTTCACAACGAGATTTTATTTTGAAGATTCTTATTTTATTGGAAAGGGTACTATCTAACTTTATGCGCACTATGAGGCTTCATAATAACGTTTATGAATACGGGGGCAAGACATCATAGCAGAGCTTAGACTATTTGGTTGAATGGTATAGGTAGTAGAGTTTATGGCTACACTGGTCGGGATATAATGTGCCTTGACTTTTATAATAGCAATCACAATTTATGTGAGCATTATTTCTTTAATTCAAACGCGGTAGGCATAGCACCAAGCCAACGAATCCAATGAAGATTGGTGTATGAAATTAAACCAATAACCAGTTTATTGCCAGAATTATCGATAAGGTTTTACGAGCGAGGCTGACAGCATAACGAAGTTTTAATGAATTTCATGTATATCATTCTTACGAAAAATCTGTTTGTTTTGTTATATTAGCTTGAAAAACTTACAAACTTACGACCTAATACCAAATTTCAAGATTGTAGGTCCACACCAAGTACAAGATTGCTGTTGATAAGTTAAAAAGAAAATACACTTTGAAAGATGATTGATATCTATTTATTGTGTTATGGTGCTGCCACACCGGTGTTATAAAATGTTATATAACATTATTTAGTAAACATTTCTTAACAATTTGTAACATTTTGTAACATTTTTTAACATTTATTAACATTTTTTAACCGCGGGCGGCGGTACTTTTGAGAGCGGCGCCGTCAAAGAAGCCGTCAGAGAAGGGCCGATGTCATGTTTTCAAATGTTATAAAATGTTAGATATTGTTAGAAAATGTTAAAAAATGTTAGAAAATGTTAGAAAATGTTTTTGTTAACATTTTATAACATCGGTGTGGCAGCACCATTACTTTAGGAACCTTTATAGTTATATAATGATATATTTCTTAATACTAAAATAATGTAGTAGTAGTAGTAGTAATGTAATAGGCTAATGCCTCAATTGGATACCTCAAGACGTATCGACACACAACGGACAGACAACAAAATAATTACAATAATGCGTGATACACAAATATTTACTATAATTAATATGCATACATATAATATAACAAACAAGATACTCAAGAATAAAGTAACGGAAGCCATACAAATGTCCCCGAATATGGGTTAACATTGATTGAATTGACAATGGTTTAGGCAGATTACGGCCACGTGCATACGTCAGCACGTGGCCGTAACAAGGCTCCTGCGGTCGAGTAACGAGCTCCTCGGCTGACGGCTTACGGCTGACTCGGCTTACCAACTTCACTTTTAACCCTTGTGGACTATTGTAGATTTGCCCCATTACGGTTCAGCTACATAATATTGATATATTTGATTAGTTTCTACATTTCTGTTTAAGTACATGATATAATGACAATGTGTAAGCATAGCCTTATTATGCTTTTTCACTGGCCTATAAAACAAAAGTTATTGAATTCGTCTTGCAAACGCACCGTAATTCGAGTTTAAGTTAATAAATTATAATTATTTTTAACTAAAGCAGTAATTCTGCTTCTCATACAAAACTAAAAATGCATGCAAATATTTTCTGTGCTAACTTTCTTTCTTGTATTAAGTAGTCATTAAGGGTTGAATTTCGCAAAAACACAAAATTACCGTTTTTGTTTATAATATGTATTGCCTATTATTTGCTAAACAAATTACAGTCTCTTTTTTTAGGGATGAATTGTCGACGTCAATGAGTAGTGGTCATTTATCATCAGGTAACTCACGAGCTTGTTTGTTGACTACAGAAAACGCCAGTCACAAGATGTAATTTTATATACATATATATTCTTCCACAATCTCACGAACTGGTTATCATCAAACTGAAACACTAAGAGAGTTATTATAGTGCTTTAACGAAGTCTTCATTTTATGACCGTCTGGCTCCAACGTTTATTATTAATACTGTAAATATGTTGCTATATATATGGCAAACGTTCTCAGGTTTGAGGTCCCTAGGTTATTATAATAAAAGTTTTAAGCAAACATTGAAAAGCACTTTAGAAAATTTAAAATTAACATTTACATTAGTTTATGTCCCACTGGTAATACCGTTGAGATTTACGTACCTGGTTATTTATGCTGTTACTCGACGCTTTAAGTATCGATTTAGTCACTGATAACGCTTAGTACCTCCAAAACGACGACGAAAAACAAACGCGAAGTTTAATGGAAGTAAAAACCCCGAAATTATACACGCCATGTGGCAAAACAACTATAACTTTTATATATAACTAGCTGTACCCTGCGCGCGTTGCTACCCCACCAGCTAAAATATATTTGAAGTAAAGCATTACACATATGAAATTCATTGGAATAACAATGGCGCCATTTGTCGAAAATTGTTCTCCCCAGGGGGCTTGCCCCCTGATCCTAATCCTTTTCCCATCCCTTTTCCTTCCCTTCCCCCTTGACCCTTTGGCAGGCCGGCATAATCTTGCCGACCTACGATGAACACATTATTTATCGTTGGTCGACACTATTCTTGGAATGCGCTACACTTACCATCAGGTGTAGCGTAGTCACTTTGCCGAGCCAGGATAAAAAAAAAAAAAAATTGGTCGTACCAACTCAGAAACTTTCGTGGGCTCATGCACAACAACATTGCTAATGATCATCACATGATCAAATGCATAGTTTACGATTCTATAAAGGACATACAGACAAATCCATTTTTATATGTATCTAGATTAATACAACCAACAGTCACACACATAGTCCTGACGCCACCCACACTAGATTAACCTGTATTGTGGGTGTTAGAGACTACGAAGGACTTCCGGTCCCACAACACCTAGACCCGAAACAAATATTAGTGGATCACACAAACATTTATCGGTGCGGGAATCGAACCCACGTCCTCTCGCTTTGCAACCAGCTACTCGCCCACTGCGCTACGGAGGATGTTTACTTTAGAGAATTTCACTTTGGAACTCAATAAAACCGGCTCAAAAAACGAAAAAATTAATGATAAGAATAACCTATCTTGAGTCGATGCTGTTACAATTTAATGATAAATTTTTGGTAGAAACTAATTACTTTTATTAGGTGGTAGATCCATCATATGCGAGAGACAGTCTGGATTGATACCACCCATCACTTTTCTATTTCTGCCATATATTTTTTTTGTTTTTGTCTTACATTAAAGACAAAATATGCCCGTCGATTTGGGAACCTCGCCAGTTTTTTGTCATTGGTTGAAAATTTAAATAGATCTTAAAGGAGCATGACAATAGTTTTAGTCACGATTCTAAGAACGAACGCCCTTTATCAGCTTTACCTAACAATTTTTCCCGATTTCATTATTGATTGGCAACATTAAAATTGATGAGGACTTTAACGATACGATTTCACTTCCCTTGAACTGTAGACAATGCCAGCAACGTGTCCTTTATACGAAATGAAAACTTATCGCAGATTGCGTACGCACGGAAACTTTGAAGTGTATTGTAAATTTTACGAGGTTCACTCAAGGGATTTATTAAATAGAACTCCCGATACTGGCGTTAGTATACTCCAATTTGGCTTGTTAAATTCGACAGCCACGCAATTTATGTTCGGGCTGTAACGAATTCACCTCTACCGATAATAACTGGCAAGACTTGACTTGTGATATTTAGTACGTTTACAATTATGCATTACGTATTATTCCTGCACGACAAAACATACTGTCACGCTTGTACCATTGCAGGGGTAGTCAAAGGTATAAAATATCTCCGTCACTTGATGTCATTGGGTCAAAATATTTCGCTATAGCGATACAATTCCAACCCCGTACAAATTCTATTGTGTTTTTGCATAACCTCACATAACTATTTTTGTTCACCCCGGCTTGAGTAGCTAACAGTGGAAAATCGTCCTTATAATTCAATTCATATTCATATGTCACATAATATAAATAACCATAGACTAATATGAATAAAAGAGAAATACCTTCTTGATTTCTACTTGAATAGTTATCTTGTCACTGGTATCTTAACCCAACACCAAGATCTATTTCAAATGACAAATACTCCAATCATGCAAAATTATGATTTTGATCACATAATCCAGTACTAATAATCTCAGTAATATATGTATTGTTAATAGCCTAAATGACGATACGAGCAGGTCGCTCGCCTGATGGTCAGCGCCACGCCTACCTATAAACAGAAACAAACCTTGAATTATAAAGCACTGTGTGGCATTGAACTGCGCTCGTCATCCCGAGACATAAGATCTTAAGTCTCATAATCTCAATTATTTTACTGGTTTCAGTGTCCTTCAAACCGAAACACAAAATTTGCTTACACATTGCTGCTCGGTGGTAGCATTAGCCAAAGTGGTGTGCCAAACCATGCGGCCTCGCATACATACGAGAGACCGAACACCTAGTAAAATATAGCCAATAATAACCTATTTTTAGTTATATGTTCTATTTTCCAGATCTAAAGACCGATAAGTGGGTGACCTTAATCGAAGTTAACCACTGTGCAAGACGTTGCAGGATTAGGAGACTTGAAGGCAAACGTTATGTAATCAGTCAGAGACACTTTCAGTTAAAATATTTTGTGTGGGTTTAAATACTGTTATTAGTAGATAAAAAACGATATTAAAATATATCAATAATAATCAGATGGGTATTAAGAATTTGTAGAAGGTAAACACTGAAAAGACTGACTCGATCCTGAAAACTTTCATCAGTAGGAAGGTATATTATCCCTGAGTTGGTATTTTCATTATAATAAAAGTGAGTGAATTCCTAAGTAAAAACTTCGACCGGGACGGAGCCCAGAGCAAAGTTTGTGTTACTTAATATCGGTGATTTCAATACTACTAGCTTGTAAGTGCTAGAAAATATAACTTATAGCACTCAGAGATAATGCCCATCTTCCTATTCGTAAAAAAATCCAATCCGAACAGTAAGAGCTTATCCCTTACAGTCCCAAACTTACAGTACAAATTACCTTTTTATAATGTAAGAGTAGATTAATCAAATGTAACAAAATAACTGTTAGATCGATTCCTGTCATCTTTTATTAAACCAGCCAAGTGAAATAGCGTCGGTGCTCAAGAATAAAATGTGTGAAAGGAAAATGTGATGGCCCATCAGAGCTGAAAGGGAGATGACGTAGAACCATTGAAGGCAAACCAACGACGTGATGTACGTTCAAATGGAGGAAATACTATCTCATTACTATTAAATGTAGTAAACAAGCTATTAAAAGTGTTTAATAGCTTGCTTTTACATACACGATGTTACTAGGACTGGAATTACTCATTTTTTTTCTACGCCCCGTTTGATAATTTAAAGTTCAGTGGTTTTATTCAGTCACATATGGATGCAAATACACAATAACATTTCCACCCACATCAAGTAAAAATTGAGATATCGATTTTATTCATCTACTTTCATCAGATTTAAGTAGGTTCAAAACCGTATTTTATAAAAAAAGTCATAAATGAAGCATTTCCCATGTACGATTATGCAAAAATAACTTTAATTATTAATTATGTTTGAAATAAAACTAATTTAAACGGATTTTATCACAGTTTTTTATTAAACCCCGTCCACCCCCTGACCACGAAGGCTGAAGAGTCTTCAAAACGTCGGGATCAGAATTAATAAAAAACCGAGATATAATCCGTTTAAATTAGTTTTAAATCATTAATTTGCTGGTGGGAGGATACTTGTATCCGACCGGATAGCGACCACCGTACACTGGTGCTAAAACCTGCCATAGTGGCCCACCTTGTGTGGGTCGCGTTCCAGGGTCAGCCAGTGTATATCCGGTTCTCCCCAGGGGGCTTGCCCCCTGATCCTCCTCCTTTTCCCATCCCTTTTTCCTTCCCCTCCCCTTGGCCCTTTAGCAGGCCGGCATGATCTTGCCGACCAACGATGGACACATAGTTTATCGTTGGTCGACAATATTCTTGGATTGCGCTACACTTACCATCAGGTGTAGCGTAGTCACTTTGCCGTGCCAGGATAAAAAAAAAAAAAAAAAAAAATTAAGTTAATGAATTTAGCAAAATAAAATTAATATCTCGATTTTTACTTGTGGGTTGAATTGTTATTGCATATTTACATCCATATATAGTCCTGACCCCACAGTAAAAGAGAGATTATCGGTCTTACAAACACCCAGAACAGAAACAAATATCACACAAACATTTAACTCGGTGCGAGAGTCGAGCCCGCGGCCTCTCATTTCTCATTCAGCTCGCCCCATGGAGGTTGTCTATTTTCACAGTAGATAATTGTTGTTTGCTATTTTTTATTAAAATAAATTAATACACCCAACAGTGACACATACTCCTGACCCCGCATAGGTTAAACCTGTATCGTGGGTATGAGGAGCTTGCGGTCCCAGAACACCCAGACCCGAAACCAATTAATAAATAAATAACACCCAACAGTCAGTCATTCGTGGATGACACAAACATTTGTCTCGGTGCGGGAATCGAACCCACGGCCTCTTGCTTCGTAACCGGCTACTCGCCCGCTGCGCCACGGAGGCGGTCAGCCTATAAATGGAATATATTCAAAATCATGCGATTTATTATGACAATAAATCCCATAATTTAAAAACAAATTGTAGTTTTAAATTTTAATAATGAAGTAAAATATAATATGTCGAATAGACGTAATCCTGGTCCCGGTATTTTTAAATCTTAAAAACGACACTTGTCATTCTGTGACAAGTGGCTTATCTGCAATATTTTTTTATATATTTTATGTCTTGTCTGGACCAAGTGAGAGTTATTAACCAATTTATAAACATGTAAAAATCTACATCGAAAGTTATGCTATTAAAACTAAAAGAGGTTTAGTTTTAATGTAGTTAGTAAAAGTAGTGATTTGATTTGCACTTTGAGTCAGGTAAGAAAATAAATAATAAAGTACACTAGTTGTTACTGGGAGGCTACCTAAATCATATTTGTACCCGACTGGATATCGATCACTGTACAAATGATGAAAGGATTAGTATTGGGGCTCGTTTAGCGTGTCATCGTGACTGAAGTTAAGCCAGTGTTTTTTTTATTGCAGAGGCTAGCAAACGAGGATGTCGGTCACCAGATGGTAAGTGATCTCTATCGTCCATGAAAATCCACAATGTCTAAAAACACGGATACCTTGCCCAACCTCAAAATAGAAGGATAATCAACAGATTGAGAAAGAGAAGGGATTTTGGGCCTCCGGATATTTTACTCACCGTACGAAACGTAACAGCAAGCTGTTATTTTACGTCAGTTTACTGTGCCATAGTGATGTACAATAAAGTAGAACTGACCTAATAAGGCTGTAGACAAAACTGTCTACAGCGTGGCTCCGCTACTTTAGTGTATATCCAGTAACTTCAGGCCGGCATAATCTGAGGCCGTCGAAAAACGCAACGACTTTAAATATGGACTGCTCTGTCCTTGCCACGTGGTGCATGCAGTGTTGTCACTGCCATGCCACGGTTAATTCTCTTCAATCTTTTGCTTCAGAGGTGAATCCTTCCTGAGTGGAAATGCCTACATACGTAAAGCAACCTACCATCCGATTTTGAAGAATATGTATAGTCATTATAGTTCCTGAGATTTCATGACAAATAAGTGGTGTTTCGCTTTTATATTTATTGACTTCGACGACAATATAGCTCTAGCAACATCACAAAACGTTCTAATATTCGTATAAACTTGTTATTTAACTGTATTTTCTCACATTAATGTGAAACGGAAGCCATCATTCCGTCTTCCAAACTTTTTATAAGAGGAGTTACGTTTAATAGCAAAATATTTCGTTGGGCCCTTTACCGTAGGGAATACATTAATCGGCCCGTGGCTCAATAAGGTCTTTCAGCTCTTATAAAAAATCTTATCATGCGTCTACAGTCAAGTGGATTTGATCCTGAAATAGGTTGCGAAGCTTAGTTTACGAACTGTATTCTGCTCGCGGCTCTACCTACGTAAACAGCCTTTTCCGGAATAAAAAGTAGTCAAAGTTGTAATCCAAGCTAGTGTGTGCACACCACTGCCGTTTGCATGCATAGCTTTTCACAGATTCAGTCTTTGACAAGGAGTCCGTTTTCACAGAAAGTACAGCACTAAACACTGGTATCACGGATCACCAACAGCATCGGAGGCTTGGATAAGAGATACATGTCCCCGATGATATACATTTAAAAACACAGGCTGGTACGGTGGCTCATAACTCCCACCAGACGCCTGTCGTACTGTTGCTTCTTTTTGCCTTATATGGCATTTATTTTTTATTTTACTCACGGCCAAGTAACTACACTAGAGCTGATGTTAAGTAAAGTACGGTCCAAATATAACATCGACCGTCAAGAGATGAGAGATTACGCCGGACTAAAATTATTGGATATACACTGGCTGATCTCGGAACGCTTCTCGCTTGGATAAGCCACTAACACCTGTCTATCAGTGAATAGTTGATGCCGTTTGTCATTTGACATTGATCTATGAATAAATCAACGTCTGTTATTTAGTTATTGAACCTACCGAATTCACTAAAATTGGAATTATAGTCCGACCTTTGTCAACCGTCAAAGATATTACGAACTTGCTTCTAAATTCACCGAGTAACCCTCTATGCCTATTCTTGCTACGACAATTCATCGTAGATAGAATGAATAATTAATGAGTAAACCAAATTCAGCTAACTTGGAGGTAAACGTCTTGTGTACATCAAGTTTTGGAGGTAGGGAACATATACATATATTCAGTTAACAAAACTTAAAAACCAAGCAAATATAATTAAAGTATAGTTTTATATGTGGTAGAACTACCGGCCACGCTGTAGATGGTTTTGTCTATCTGTAGTATGCTGACCAGTTCGACCGGCGTGATACCACTTTCGCAAAGGAACCCGACGCGACGTGACGTGGTAGCTTATTGTTTTGTGTTGCGTACTGTCCATGAGATTTTCGGAGGCAAAAAACAAATAACCACCTCTCATCTTCCCCAATACCAATAAATTTCATTTAAGTTTGTTGACGCATCTATGATTCTAGTATTGTGGGTGTTCATGGGCGGTGGAGATCATTTACCATCATGTGACCAACTTGCTCGTGTGCTAGTCACCGCTATTAAAATAAAAAAATTCTGCTGGTCAATTTTAGTTAACCGGCAGCGGCACAGGAACTGACTTGAAAGACACCTATAGAAATTGTTATTTGTAACTTAATTTCGCGACGAGTGTCCGTTGAATAGTTTTATTTTTTTACTCTGTATTCCATAGATATAAACCTATTTATATAAGACCACATCGCAGCCAAACTCTATCTAATCAAATTTTGCCAACAAAATCGGTCCATAATTGGCGGAGAAATCGATTTACACACATAAGAAAAGCAAAACAAAAACTTCGCCGAATTGAGAACTTCCTCCTTTTTTGAAGTTAATAAACAAGAGCTAATTTTACTTTATGAACGTTATTGTACTTTATTTTTTAGTGGTAGAGCCACGCTGTAGACAGTTTTGTCTACAGTATGCTTGGGCCGGCTTGACCGGGTCGTTACCACTGTCTCTCAGAAAACCGTTGTAAAGTAGCGATTTGCTGCTGCGTTTCGTACGGTGAATGAGACGTCCGGAGGCCCAAATTCCCCTACCCTCCCCAATTCCTTATAACTTTTCTTTATGGCAACGCGCCCATAATTCTGGTGTTTGGGCATACATGGACGGTAGAGATTATTAACCATCAGCTGACCTACTTGCTCGTTTGCTGGCTTATGCTGTCAAAAACCAAACCAAGATTTGTGTAAACAAATATCGCCTAAATATTATTATACAGCTATATGAACGACCTTCACAACAGACACAACCTTGGCAGAGGAAAGAAACAAGAAAAACTAAGATGAATGTATTAATTCCTGGCCAAAACTGAACTACCAACGGCATTACGTAGTTAATATTTATTTCTTATATTATTCTAACTGTTTTATGTATATAATATAAAATAAGTAACTGCACTCGTTTGAATAGCTTATGCCGAGATAGTAAGTAGTATATTATGTCCTAATCCAGGCCATGGCGTACCTGTGTGCCGAATTTCATCTAAATCCGATCAGCCTTTGAGGAACAAAGTCACCTTTAAAACTTGACGAATGTGAGTAAATGATATTTTTAGAAAGTGGATGTGAAATCAATTAATGATACTGTTGTGTGACATGATTCATTTACATAATATTTGCTCTCTAAGCTTGATCCCCTTAGTCGACGGAGAGGAGTTAGGACTTTTAGTCAAATTTCATGTCAGACAATTTCAGCCGTGTGTAAGCAGTTCAGTCGATGTGAAGGACATTGAAGCCAGTGAAATTACTGCGCATTATGAAACGTAACGTGTTAGGTTTTTCTCTCGATGAAGAGCGTAATACAGTGCCATGCAATAATTAGAAATTCAAATTTCTGAGTTACGTCTTTCCTTTTGACTTACGGAACATAAAAATTAACAATATAATTTGTAACTTAGAACACAAAGGAAAACTCAATTGCTATATAGGCAAAATTATGAAGGTACGTAATTAAATATCCCAATACGTAGATCCTGTAATATTATCGATTTACTGACAAATCGCGTACGCCATGATACGCCTGCATTTACTTTACTTCATTGAGCACAAACATTCAAACACAATAACCAATACAATAAACATTTTAAACATAACAATTTCGAGCAGTGAGTCTTCATATCTCCATATATGTTTTATTACTGCCGTCGGTTCAATTCTAATAACCAGTCACCCGGTATAAAGATTTATTACGCGTCTATTTCATTTCCAATAACTGACCTAAAAACTATTCTCACGAAACCAATACCCATAACTTACAAACGATCAGCCCAATTCGTAGAACCAATGGAAACGTTTGACCTTTTTTATTATTGCCGATGTAGGAGCAGTCAGAGCAGCTTTGTAGGAACACCACACAAAGATAATTAATCTGTCAACAAATACACACAACCGAATTGAAACTTGTATCGGTGCGGTACACGCTGTACTCCACACCAGTAGCCACACATTCGCTTTGTTTTTCTCTCTCATTCCAACTTGTATTTGTATTTTTGATCCACTAATCTTTGACCTCGTTATATTGGCTTTTATGTTTTGTTTGTAAAAGTTTAGTTGTCTATTTTTCCAATAATTGCAGCCTTCAAGGACGCAATAGTTGTTATTGTTGATTTACTAGTAAACGTTTAATCAACCGATATGTATCCTGAATTAATTACCTCTGATGCAGATGCTATCTAGTTATTTATCAATGCTTAATGGGTCAAGTAAGTTTACCTAATACTGAAGTCTATAATTACAGGCAACCTGAGCGGACTGCGATTCAAGTACCTACTTTTCAAGAAACTATAGACTCCTTTCACAATGAAGATGACGGTTGAAAATTAAAAACACCTATAATAATATTGCTGCTTCAAAATTAAATGTCATTAAAATTTATCCAGACATTATTATTTAAGCTAGTGGAAGGGTATCTGATATTTTTGGACCCGACTGGATAGCAACCACCGCGCCGTACACATAGTGAAATACCTACCATAGTGGCTCGTTCAGGCGAGTTGAGTTTCGGCACCAGTCAGCACATTTACAGTAACTTCTGCTTACCGTCGTGGGACATAATGTCTTTTATCATCCGTGCCAAGATAAAAAATAGTTGGGTTAATTATTATCATTAGCAGATAAAAGTGCAATGTTCCTTTCCGATCATTAATCAAAGATACAAATTACATTATATCCTTAATTATATCAAGTGCTGCGAGAGATATTCAGCCTTACCCAAACAAATACTTGCGGATCACAAATTTATCCCGAAGCAGGAATCAAACCCGTAGGTTCTCGTTTCACAGCTGACTACTTGCCAAGTACCCCACAGAAGTTGGACATTACTTTATTGTAGATATATTAAGCATGTATGACGTTTATCGATATTTCTTCGCAACCCTAACCACTCATAAGGAACGTGATGATACATATTTATACATTTACGGATAATTGATTACATCCCTACTACCGTTAAATAAATAGTGTATTGTCATATCGTTCTTGACTGATTTAACAACGATGATAACATTGTTAAAATTAAAGACATCATTGTTGTATCTATATAGATATTTTTATCTTGGCACGGCACTACACTGCACCTGATTTTAAGTACATTAAGGTCCAAATATAATGTTGACCATCAAGGGACATCGCTTCCCTCGACGGATTGCAGAATTATGCCGACTTAAAGGTATCAGCGGACCGTATTGACCCCGGCACGCAGATCGCTTGAAAAAGCCATTGTGGCAGGTTTTTACGGCGGCCGCTATCCATTCGGGTACAAAATGATCAGGTACCGTCCAACCAACAAGTACATCCACATTTCAGAAAGAATTGTATCTATAATTCTTATATTTTTCTTTTTGTAGGAATCAAACAAAGACATGGGAGTTTAAAAGAGTCGTTTAATGTTAAATGGTACGCGGTTTGTATAAGGTTAAAAATCGTACACATATTGTAATGTTCGGTTTAATCTTTCCTTGGTGGATGAGTTTCGTTTGGATACGCGCTCATACATATGCATGTTTTCAGATAAAAGACCTTTCGTCAACACTGACGCGGATCGATGGGATTGCTTTTCTTTCTTCTTTTTTACTTGGCTTCTTTAATCCACAGGGAAATGAGCGAAAATAAACCAATTTTATAAGTTTTCTTTGTCAGTGTTTTAAATAGCTGCTTAAGGAATATTTTTATTTTCTTCAGTGTCTCCTATAACAATATAATCTTTGTGATTCAATACTACAAATATTATTTAATTACGCATTTTGAAAAACAAACGTTTTCTAATTATTTCATCACGTTTTATAAAACCATTAATTGTCAACTTGCGTTGTATCAAGCAATTAATAGCTCTACTTATGGAAATAAAACTAAATTCGTATAAAAGCTGGTGCTTGAAAACGTTATTACATAATCGATTCGAGAGCCAAGTAATGTTTGGATATTAAGAAAAATAGTACAACAAAGTGTAAAAGCAGCTGGTGTTGGCAACACGCCAGACATTGGAGCCTACTGCTACAGCCCCGGCCAGCCTTGTCAACGGTCACCCTTCAAACTGATCTCTCGATATCTACAACTTAAATCCGATATTGTAGCTTCCAAGTATAAAACTTCCTTTACATTAAATTTAAAAGATAAATAAATAATTACAGGTTGTTTGCGACAAGTTAACACAGGTACCATTTTTTACATTATTTTATCATCCATTGATTGTTTTTAACAGTTATTTTATTCCACTATGATTTTATATATACAGACGCCGCTATGAGAGGAGTCAATTAACTTTAAACGTAACTAAGCAATTCGTTACAATTCGGTTCTTTGTACATTAATACGAAGTTAATTAGCATTCGGTTCTTTGAACATTAATACGAAGTAAGTGTCACGAACCACACATACGAAATATATAACTATTATTAGTCAGTAGAAACTCCGAGACTGTAGATTGACTTTAAACTAAAACTAGATTAATTAAATAAAACTTTATTTAATTGTAGTTTCAAATGATAGCATTTTAATTTTGTCTATGCTATATACCTAAATTGAAGTCACATCAAATTCTCATATCAGTGTATGATAATAATAATAAACCAGCGCACTGACGCGAGACAGCTGACAAAGACTCATAGATACCACATATGGCACATACGCCACATATTACCGCTAGGAATATGCAGTGTCCATGAACCTTAAACCCCTAGATACCACGACGATATTCCCGCCGCAACATTCTTTCTACTTTTCTAAAAATATTTTACTGACCTTTGCATGCTCTCAAAGAATAGTTTTTACATTCTTGACAAATGAATGAAATTTTCTTTTGTTCTGTTTTAATAAAATTACTATAAGCTCACACCTTTATCCCCAAAAGGTTAGACACAGGTGCAACTACTGCGGTAGCCCTACTTCCATTTGGGAGTCTGAAAAAGCATTTATACATGGCGGCATATTTCCGATGACGATCGATAAACTCATTGTTTTTCGGTGGTAACTGTTTTTTGGACTGCATTCTGCTTACCATCAGGTATAGTGTAGTAACTTTGCCGTGCTCGAATAAAAAATAATAACCTACAATTTTGTTGACCGGCATCGGCACCGCGCTTTTGAATTTGATTTAAGATTCTAGTTATACTTTTTTTATAACATTTATTTATACATATATACTCCGCTGGACAATGAAAAATATATGAATTCATATGAGTTGTTGTAAATAATATTCATAAAATAACCTCAATTCGCATCAATAAGACCGACCGAGCGCAGTGGCTCAGCGAATATTGTTGTTTTAAAACTTTGCCAAGCAAAATAATAAACATCTTTGACATTTCCAGTGACTGGATTTGAAGCAAACAAATAAAATTGCATTGGACAGCTGCAATATCCCAGCAAACAGTTCCCGGGAACGTGCTACATTTATTTTAGGTTTATTTTATTATTTTCATACTCAGTTCAGTAAATTATGGTTCGAAAAATCAATAACATTGTTTTAATAAGAAAATATACAAATAGACGCTAGTGAAAATGTCCTTGAGCACAGTTTTCTTAAAACCAGCTACTTAAGGTAAAATATTACGGACAAAACAGAGGTACATCATTATTATCAAGCACGTAATGCGGGCTCACAAGCATACTCGTGTCTCAACGATATATCATTCGGTATCGAGCGTCCGGCCCTCTTAACTCCTAAGAGACTAGAGTTTACCTCTTCTTACGAGTATCTATTCAGAAAAATAGTTCCGCTGCGGACTTTGATCGATTACTGAAGTCTTAACAAAATTATATAACGTTACCGAAAAAACTTATTCACTTGGTGAATTGTTACTTTATGCTAAAAACTCCGTGGGTTTCACCAATCTTATACATGGATGGAATATCAATCAATCACTGAAGTTGTGATTCAACGCAGCCTTCTACCGAATGGTAACAATAACTTAGATGAGAAACATGTAATAAATACAACCGACCAAAGATCTAATGGACACAGAATACCTATTTCGCATGCTGGCGTCTTCGGCAATTTTTTGAAGCCGCACACTTAATGATCCCATGGTAAACATTACCATATTGATAACGTAAGTGTACATAATTACTAATTGGCACGCTTGGTATCCATACAGATTAAACTACTTACGACCTAAGGTATCTAATTAGGTCTTTGGTCCATGCTAGTGACACCTCCGCCATAAAAACTTACAAAGTATTTTTTATAACAAAGAGAGGTTTTTTAACCCGTTGTTTGTAAAAATAAGTATCGTCACTAGTTGGAAGCAAGTGATGCGTTTATATAGTTAAAAATGTAATAGCTTTACTTCAGCTTAGGTTTGTTGTTGCCAGTAGCTCAATAGTCTTCATGATACAAAGCATGCACAATAAACTGCGTACATACACAATGATGACAAGCTTGATTCTATGATTTTTTTATTAGTCTGAATGCAGGTCGCTCGCCTGATAGTAAGCGTCACGCTAAACAGACACAATACCACACAGATTTCATTTCACATTGAATTACAAAGCGCTACAAGGCACTGGGCTGAACTCATCCCTCAGAGACATAAGTTATAATGTCATAATGTCCATTAATTTCACAGACTTGTATGTCCTTCAGACCGAAGCACAACAGTGCTTACATATTTGTGCTTGGTGGAAAAAATAGACAAAACGGTGTTACCAACCTAGACGGCCTCCCGCATACAAGGGTCTTGCCACCTTGTAAATGAATACACATAAAACATGAACCACAAATTGCCCCAAAAATTTTGTAAGCATAAATACACTAAATACTTTGCAAACTTTTCCAGAAGGACCACGGAACAAATTCTTAAAATGTAAAACAGTGATTTCTCAAACTTGTCTCGCTTAGTTTTCCTTGCTAAACGTGAAAACGACTAAATCAATTTCTAAAAAGAGACGCGTTTAATATCTCTGCGACGTATATGGTGGGTGAGTGTACTCTTATCCCGAAATAGAAGTTGATTCTGGGAGGATCACATCAAATTGGAGTGTGAGTGTGCCGAGTTGCGAATAATTTGGCGATAACAACCTAAGTCGGATTTATAATTTTCTTTAGTGTAGGTAGACCATTTCAAGAATCAGCGGCAGTTCAGCGGGGAGTGGTACAAACTGCCAAGTTGCAAGGCGCGGGTTCGAAACCAGCCCCAACAGAATATACCCCTCTGAGTTGTTTATGCCATTGTGTGCCATTGTGTATATTCATTTTCGCCCGCTCTTAACAGTGAAGTACGGGTGTGAAGTACCCAGCATACCCGAAAAGTTCTCCGAATAATTTTGAAGGTGAAATTACCTTCAAAATTCGCCAAATCTGCCAAACCGCATAAGGCTAGCGTGGTGGATGGACTAAGGCCAAACCCCATCATTCGTAGAGGAGACCCCTGTCCAGCAATGGGCCGTATATAATACAGAGTCATTATTATCGACCACTGTACCTTGTTCCATCCCTTACTTCTACCAATCTCTGACCAGTTTCTATGAATAAACGATCTTCGATTCGACGCGGTATAGTACTTCAAAGTTAATCCCATTGCAAGAAATTAAATATTCACTCCAAGGTGGTGAATGGAGAGATGGAAGAACAAAATTTCGGCATTTTCTGTACACCTAGGTGTATGATTGATTATATTCTCGATCTATTCGTTTTAAATATTAACTTTAAATAAAACCATTGAAAAAAGCAAAAAATAATAAATCAACCGCATTTCTGTCGGCGTTTTCACTCATTCGTAAGTCGATTACAAACTGATAAATTACCTACTTAAATGTAGAGCTGATAGGCTTAATTTTCGCTTTCAGTTTGTTTTTGTCTTAAAAATTGAAATTATTGAATAAAGTATTTATAAAATAAGACAGAAACGAACGCTCACTAAAATCTACCGCGCCTATGCCACGACCGGTACGGCCTTTTGACAAATCCATCACACACAACGCGAAGTGATAAACTATAAATTACTACGAATGGAAATGAAATAGATTGAATTGTAAATTTTACTATGCACAATAATAATAACTGTATTCAAACGCTGTTGGCGCAGGTCCAGGTGGCCGCCCTTTCCTTCATAGTTCTACACAAACGTTTTAAATTAAACAAAACAACAACGGCGACGTATTCTGCCCCAAATGGAGAAACGTCCGACGAAATAACGACTATTGGACATTGATAAATCCATGCCAACGTTAACTGATTCGTTTTTTAACAAAACTATACTGGATGGTGTTGTTTTTTTTAAAAAGAACTGTACATTGCCGTTTCTAGGAGTTTTATGTGAAGTGGTACTGTATTTTCCATTTGGGTCTTACCCATTAGACCAAATGTCCACAGCGTGGTCCACCACTTAAAGATCTCTTTTTAATTCAATAAATTAGAAGTGTGTTATTTTAACAAATACCAAACATAATTATGTTATTTCATTAACTAATCTTAAGTAATTTCGTAGAATCTATAAATGACGACAGTTGCAATAGTCTTCTTACAACTAATAGGGTTCCACCACGCTGAGTACATGATCGCATGGAATGCTTGACTTATACGACATTTTCATTTTTTAACCAGCGATTAAACAGAGTAGGTTATCAATTCAACGCGTATATATTTTTATTAAATAATTTTTTTTATTTTAAACCTTTAATATCTGGAGTCAGATTTATAGATGTTAATATTTTGATTTATTTTTTGCTAGGAAAATACCTTGAAATTTTTTATTAAGTGGTGCTGCCTCTTGGGCAAACCTACCTATACCTATTTCTTTAGATAAGTGTTAAAAATTGTCCTTGGGAAATAGGTCGAACGGTCTGCTTCCGACGTAGTAACGAAGAAAAATAACAGGTTATCGAGTTTAATTTATCTTCATTGAAATTCAAGCTTCTGCCGTCAAAGCCTAGTTGGCCAGTTAGTCATGTCAACGGAACTGGCTTCGTAAGCGCTACTTCATTTATTTTCAACTAGCTCTTTCCTGTTATTACTTTTTAATATTTACAAGGACAATATTATAACTTGATAATTTTTGCTCTTGTGTATATATAGGTATTATTATAAAGGTACAATTTGAGGTACGCGACCGAGAGAAAAGACGCGAATTGTGATGCGACTTAGGCGATAGCAGCTCGTCCGTACTATATAAAATTGTTTGAAAACCGTCGCATCTACTTTAGTAACATAGTATATAATTGGTCGCTCCTTAGTCAGACGCATACCTCAAACTTACCTTTGTAGGTTGGCGGTGTCGCTTCCATCGCGCGTCGCGGTCTCTTGTCTCAAAACGAATTTTGTAAACGTATAGATTGTGTGAAGTTATTTGTGATAATGATTCGATTTTTTTAATAACGTTTTAATTAAGCTGTAGTCGCGGACCTAATTTAAAACAAAGAATTTACGTAACTTACAAACAACGTAAACAATAAAATTATATATCACTACTAGTTTTTATACGAAATCAAGAAAGGTTTTAATAAATTTTACCTTATAAATATTAAACTAGGGTAAGTTATTAGAATAACCTTATCGCTAGCCTACTGCCAGAATAAATAGGTCTAACTCTACTTTTCAAATAATTTCTGTATTTAACTATTGCCAATTACAATTAGAAAAGAAATTACGTTTTTACTTACATTTTTGGTGCAAGGCTGGCGATTGAATGAATTTTGTTTCCATCACATCATCCTTGTATTCCTGTGCCTGCATCAGTCATCCGCCTATCCTGTCGCAGGCCCCTCGATTTGCTTCTTCCCTCTTCGGAGAGGGAAGAAGCATTTATACAGGCCTGATTTATACGGCATGATTCGGGTGACCACCGATGAATTTCACTTTCTCATTATTTGTCGGTGGTCGCTTTAGGACTGCACTACGCTTACCATCAGGTGTAGTGCAGTCACTTTGCCGTGATCAGATAAAAAAAAAGAATTACATTTTTTTTATTGGTACATATGTGTACACCGACTGAGACTTACATCATTACATCATTGTATCATTAGATACTTACTAAAATTAATGTTATGTAATTCTCGAAGGCCTAACCCCTCTCATTCAGTAGAGGAGGCCCATGCCCAGCAATGGGACATATATAATACAGGGCTAGAAAAAAAAATTCTCGATAAGAATACGATTCTAACGACGAAGAGTGAACGATGTACACTCAAAAATTGAACATTGTTATTTAAGCTATGTAACGGGAAACATACAATTTATAATTATAATATAAACAATTCCTGAATTAATAAAAACATACACCATAAATCTTTCGAAGCAGTTTTAAAATATTGGGATATTAATCTGGCCCTTGCGTGCTGCATGAACATGTAAAGCAGGCCGCACACCAGAACAGCATATAGCCAACGTACAGCAAATGTTTCATGAACAATATGTATGCCCTTACGGGTATAGAACGCGCACAGGAAAAGCATTTACTTCTCGATACACAAATCTTTAGAGCACAATTTACTCATTTTTTTTTTATTCGGACACGGCAGACTGCACTACACCTGATGGTAAGCGTAGTGCAATCCAAAAACCCAGCGACCACCGACAAACAATGAGCTTATCGGTGGTCACCAGAGACATGCCGGCCTGTATAAATGCTTCTTCCTTCTTCGGAGCGGAAAGAAGCAAATCGAGGGGCCTGCGACAGGACAGGCGGATGACCGATGCAGGCACAGTAATACAAGGATGTACCCCTATACCCGCCTCAATCAACCATCAAGTCATGTCGCAAGCCCCTCGGGAGAAACCGGATATACACTAGCTGATCCTAGAACGCGATCCACACATGGCGTGTGGATCACTATGACAGGTTTTAACACCATGGTCGCTATCCGGGCGGATATGAATATCCTACCACCAGCTCAATTAACACTTTACTTAACTACATATTACTATTAATTAACAATTACAATATAATTTCGAAATATGAAAAACAAATACTGTATAATATTTGTTGGTCTCGCTCGGCATACCTTACACATATTTAGACGCTGGTCTCGTAATCAATACGGTATTATAGAATTACAATATAATTAGTTTATGCACACGTTCCTCATCTATCGTCAATACACGTGGGCGCAATAATTAATACTCCACACATGACTACCTATGAAACGGCCGGAGGTTCGCGTTCCAACAATTTCTACTTTGGATGAAATATGCACACCAGACCAGTAATGGCGCCCCAAATTCAATTACCAACGACGTAAAAATAAAAAACCACCGAGTTTGAGTCATACTCGCGCATTGTAGGTTGCCTACCGACCCCCTTAAATTACTTTATCTTTATGTAGATATTTTTATGAATTTAGGATGTCGGCATAACCAAACATATTCCGTGATAACGAAACTTAAAAACGGCCTTCAAAAAAATGATAATGAAAAATAACAATGTCCGGTCTCTTTGGAGCCGGTGCCTGTGTCGCTGTCGGTCACTTAAACTGCTTTTTTAGAAGTCGGATTTTAAGTTTTGTTATACTTTATTTATTTTTCACTTTTCCGTGTTAAGTACAGCTATGGTATGTAAAATACAACTCAATATCACAATTCCAACAACTGGCCTGTAATTGTCGGTTAAAGAGTTTCATTTTTTTACTCCATAATCAGATCTTTACTAAATTTATATGGGACCACATCGCAGCTAAACTCTATCGAATGATTTTTTTCGTTAAAATCGGTCCACAATTGATGAAGAAATTCATGTACATACATAAAAATAAACTCACCGAATTGAGAACCTTCTCCTTTTTTAAGTCGGTTAAAAATGTCAACACTTATCGCTTCGAAAGATAAAGAACTTTAACTATAGAACAGACAGACAGACAGCTTAGGCTCAGTAATACGGTTTCGTTGGTACAAAACCCTAGGAGCGATAGAAATAGCTAAAAATTTCGATAGGGGACATTCTCGCCATACATCACGGTGTATTTGGGAGCGTACAAACAGCACCAAACCACTAAACTTCCATTAACTATAACTGAATAACCACAAGCCTAAATATAATTATGATCACGCGAAAATAAATCACGACACGAACCGCAGCATTGTAGCCGGCAGTATCTTCCCCTTCCCTATCCCTAATTATCCCTTTCCTTTATGGTCGGGAACGCGCCCATGATTCTTCTAGTAGTGGGCGTACATGGGCGGTGGAGATCACTTACCATCAGGTGACCCACTTGCTCGTTTGCCGGCCTATACCATAAAAAAGGCATACTTACGATGGCAGCCCTTACGTAACGAGGTCGTGTGACAATTTCGCTACAGTATTGCTCTCACGTCAGAGAAAATTGAAAAATACGAAACATCGAAATAAAACTCGATCACTGGCCCGTGTGCTGCACCATGCCTATCGGACAAAGCACACACCGATCCCGGCGATTGCTTTGTGCCGCAGGAAATTAGTTTCTAACTTGTGAACGAATTCCCTGTACCTACTAGTGTTTCTAAGCACTAACCGGATTAATCCGTATCGCCGTTCACTAATAGTAAGAGTTATACGAAGCCGCTAGATTAAAAGCATTACAATTTCGAAAAATAATAAACGGCTAATTAAACATTAAATAATTATAGTTTATGTCTCTGAGTATCTAGTACACCAACGACCGAATATTAAAACGCGATTCAAGGTTTAAAATATGGTTGGATTATTGAAGATTCTTATGTACACATAAAAATTGTATGAAAATTGAAAAGCGTTTCAATATTTGGGCGTCAGATCATTAATATAATGACTTAAACAATAATATAAGTAAGTACTGAGCTTGAGAATATCCATAAATATCCCAATAATTTAAGCACTGTTTAAGTACTCGATATTTTAATTTTGTATAATACGTGACGCAAAGAAATTAAAAAAACGCAATAAATCAATAAACAACCTGCAGATTTAATCATTATTGATAAAACATGCGACCGCGCAGCAGCGTTGGTTCGAAACAATCATAAATCAATTATTAACTCAACTATGTAATGACTAACATGCATGTGCCGACCTATGTTTCAAAGAAAAAAACTTTGAACTTTAATTTGAACAAATTCATTCTTAAATTTCACTTCCGATAAATCGGTGGGTAAAGGTATTCATTATAGCATCGGACTCCTGCTGGTTGTTTTTATTTATTTAAAGCGGAAAGAAAGTAAGAATGTTAAATGTGAAGTGGTAAAAGTTGCAGACATGGTAATGATCAGAGACACGAAACACAACGATTTATATGTAGAGTATTTGTATGTACTATGGTATACGACTCAAACAAACATTCATTTACATTAAAAAAAGGTTAACGAAACCATTATCTACGTGCCTACAAACGTAATTACTTTAAAAATGTACCGTTCATCTCATATTTATACTTTGAAATAATGTAGGCAAATGTTTCTCTAATGCGGCATGCTCTTGGCATACTTAATTAAGCGTTATGATGTTCATTAAAATTGAGCACAAAAGCCAAACTAAAAAATACTTCACAATGCGAATTTATAACTTGAAAATTAATTAAAATAAATGGCGTGGAAAGTTTTGGCTAACTACGTGTAAACGATAAAGGGCGCAATATCATTTAAACGTTTACAAAGTTGATATAAAATTGCTATTTTAGCTTACTTAGGTGGCATGCTGAAGTACGCGCTACACCTTGGAAAATTCCTGTAATGAGAGAAAATTTAATTACGAATAATTCGGTGGTATTTCTTGTAAGTGTAGGTATATCCAAACCATCGTAGTAAGGTTTTAGTTAAAACAGTTTTTAAGTCATTAATACTGGTCCTGTATTATATTCGGTCCACTGCTGGGTACGACCCTCCTCTACGAATAAAAGTGGCTAGTCTACCACCCTGGCCTAATGCGGGTTCGCAGACTTCATGTACATTGGAAATTATTACTGCCAATTTCACAGGTATGCAAGTCTCGTCACGATGTTTCCTTTACTGTTCTAGGAATCGATAAGAAAAGTTAAAGGTGCATACTCTTGGGGCTGGTTTCGAACCTGCGTCTTTCGTCTCGGCAGTCCGTACCAACTCCCTACTGAGCTATTTTAAAGTAGGATACATATTTCATTATGACTTTGTAATGTAATGTAATGTCAAGGAAAAAATATCTAAGATGTTCGTGTATACTGAAATAAATAACCATTAATTTATTTAATCATAAGGCAGCGAAGGTAGCTTTCGGTGATTAAAACTAACATTTATTTTTTTGTTAGTGTCAGTTTTATATTCATCAAAGTATATTTAGTTTTAAAGTTCTTTGTCATCAAACATAAGATAGTATATGCTAGATATGGGATCCGGGTTTAAATGTTTAATGTCTGGCTCAAGTAATTTATTTAATTCACGGATGTTTGATCTCGGCTGTTTGTTGTTGGTGAAGTTTAGTACGGCTTCTACACATCATACCAAATAACTATTCCGTAACACTTATACTCCCACGCTACTATAATTCTCAGTACGGGAGTGTGAGTGTTAGGTTTTACTGCTTCTATAACTTATAAAATATTCATGAAATCGTCTCCACTGGCTTAGTGGTAGCATACTAAGTCTGAAAACCATTCATTCAAGAACCTCAAGAACCTCAGTACCAATCTACACATAATATGGCAATTCTTAATCCCTCTATCAACTCCTACACCTCAATATTTTAAAGATGGAGAATGGACGATAATAATATTATTATCATAGATGTTTCCCACCACTCAATATTAATATTTATACGCAGTGTATAAAGAAGTGCTAAGTTTTTAATCCACATTCTTTCAAGATTAAAATCTGGTATAGCATTAAATGTACTCCAACAAAAAAACTTGTCTAATCTTTTTAAACCCTTTTGAAAGAACAAAGATCTCCCGAGGCTTGCTCGCGTTACAAACTAATCCCTTCCCCGGAGACACAAACTCACGCACGGGATAAAAATCATCTTATTTTGTCCGATCCGACAAGTGTAATCTATAAATATCGGTGCTGATCTATAGCAACAGAATGTAATAAACTGATGTGTAATCAGTCCACGTACATTTCTCAGCTGTTTCGGCATTTTATATAGACACTTACAGCAATAAATGTCTATATAAAAAACCATATAGACGCTACAAGAAACGCTGGCTACGAGCTCTAAAGTGCTGAGTCAGAATTTTAAAATTTATTCGCCATGAGTCGGACAGGATCGTTCGAGTACTCTTCATCCAGCCGCATTAGAGATTGGTGGCAAGCTAAATTTATGCATGATTTTTTTTATTAGCTTGAATGACGACCCGATTAGATCACTCGCCGTGTCAAACATTCTAGCGGTGACATAATATCGTACGGACTTCAGACTAGTATAAAAAACTGTATGAAAAATGTACAAGATTGTACACTCAATTAAAAAAAAGTACTATAAAGAAAACTATAATTAAGCTAAACTCATTACATTTATTTGTTTCATAAACCTACCTGTAATTACTTGGCTCCAATCAAAGAATTAAAATATTAATAGCAATAAAACATTCCTCCGCTAAATAAAACCGCGCTTATTAACAGAATTATAATAGCGCTAGTGCTTCTTGTCCAGCAAATAGTCGCCACTCATATAAACAGCCTTCGCGGCGCAGTAAGCGAGTAGCCAGCTGTGAAACGAGAGGCCGCGGGTTCGATCCCCGCACCGGCACAAACGTTTGTGTAATCTACAGATATTTGTTTCGGGTATGGGTGTTGTGAGACCC
Organism: Amorpha juglandis; assembly: GCA_949126905.1. NCBI lineage: Eukaryota > Metazoa > Arthropoda > Insecta > Lepidoptera > Sphingidae > Amorpha > Amorpha juglandis. The sequence goes on from OX421368.1 coordinate 9,181,607, forward strand.
AAGTCTCGTAGTTCCTGATACCTACAACACAAGACTCGTACTGTGGGGTCTGGACTATGTGCGTGACTGTGGGTTGTATTTATTATTTATTTATTTACTTAACCATGCGTAGCACCGGCTGCAGGTTCGAAATAGAATGAAATGGATAACTTATTCGGTAGCTTTTTTATTTCACAGAAACTGACGTGAAGTAGTCGCTTGCTGTTGCGTTTCATACGGTGAGTGAGACTTCCCAAGACCCAAATACCGATAATCCACACCTCCAGGAGTTATTAGCATGCCGTCTAACACATTACGTTCATTTTACCAGTAATTACGTTCCCAAATAAATATAATTTGCAAACTGTTCGTACTCGCAGTTAAGCTACATATATAGAACATGAATATCTACTTACGCGAATCAACGAACTTTAATGAAGATAGTTTTCACTTCAAGTTAGTTCGTAAGTTTAGGACCGTGGGAAAAATCTTACAATTATTATTAATTAATTCTACTTATAAATACTACATATATTTCGCGCTTCAGGACTGATGTTTGTTTATAGCAGAGGCCAAAACTAGCATTTGATAAGTTGTTGTTATGAGTATTGGGAACGGGAGTTGGGGGGATTTGAGCCTCCAGTAATATCACTTTCCGTACAAAAAGCAACAGTAGCTGCACTGCACGATGGTTTTCTGTGAAACATTGGTACTAACCCGGTCGAGCAGACCCATAGCCACTGCCACTGAAAACATTATCGAATACAGCGTGTATTCCACGTCAGCCTGTACATAATCGCCTTCTTTTTATTATTTTTAGATGTCTTCTGTGTATTATCAATACATTTTGTTGTGATGTACAATAAAGTTATAAATAAATTAATAAATCACCTAATCGCTTGCTAGTTATTCTCCGTCACTACATTAATAGCCAACTTAACACTATCAGTTTATGTAACTTTGTCATAATTGGTCATAGTAATCGCAAAATGAACATCGTTACATCCTAGTTGTCATACGCAGCCTCCATACAAACATCCGGTGTTACGTACGTACCTACGTACCTACATATCGTCGATGAAGTACCAATACCTCCTAAGTGTTGAGAATCTATTTTTACACCAGACTGTTTAAAATAAGTTTTTATTTTACAAAAACTGTTTAAAATAAGGTTTTATTTATTTTGATCAACTATTGATAGTATATATTTCCAATACATTACCTTTTTAATAGTTACTAAGGAATGTGGTTTATGTTTACGTCTTTTGTAATAAAAAAGTAATTTTGGACTAAATTGTCAGTTAGGAGGTATTGGTACTTCATCAACGATATGTCATTTTTCTAAGCATTTATTATAGTAAACGTTAGTACTAAGAAATAAATTAACAACTGAAATATACAAAATTATGAGAAGTCAAATTAGTACTTCCTAAATGGTTGATTAAATGTCCAAGTATATAAAAACCTTAGCAGTCGATTCCATAATATTCGTAGTAAGCACAATTTTTCAAAAATGTCAGTATAACGTACTAAAAAATGAGATGAGATATGTAGAACTTTACGAAAGACATCCCAATTAGGCAGTAGACACACATTAAGGTCTTCATTTCAGTGCTTATTTTGTATCCTAGTACTAATAACATGCTGCGAATTTAAAAGCTCTTTACTTTTCTCTCTCTAAATACTTCACAAAAGATCAAAATCACATCCCTGCCATAACTTGTTTTGGCACTTAAGCTGTAAACATATTTATAAACAACAATAAGTGTAATTATGTAGAAAACAAAACGGTTTCCCGGAGGAAAACGACAGATGTTACTATACATTATATAATTATTCATTCAGAGCATGTGGTGTTGTTACCTTTACGCGTAGAGAGGTAAACACAAGCTCATTTCTAAGTCACGAACACATAAATCTAAGGGTCTGGTTCATACAAGATTGTTAACGTACGCATACATTAAACATGCATCGCTTTGACTTATTACTCCGCGGCTCCACGGAGACAGTAATTTTGTGATACCTAAGATATGAAACGTTTTTAGCCCCGATAAAAAAGTGGTGTTATATGGTTGACTTTTTTCTGCCTGTTCTATTGGGCATCGTAGTACTTCAACAAATGTACTAATTTGAAAGCGTATTTTTTTATTTAAAAGCTGCTTTAACTGAGATGGTATTTAACTACGTGGCGTCTGAAAAAAACCTGTTCATCCACATAAAAAATACAGTCCCCCAATTAATTGATGTTAGGAGTTTTTAATGGTTAGATTAAGTCGATACACCAATATATGGAATAAAAATATTATCGATGCTTCGCAGAAAAAATATCGTACATAGATATATCGAGAGAGAGTCTTTCAACATTTCTAGTTCACTGGCGCCACACCAGGGAAACTAGTTAGTGCCCCGAGCTAACAGTCACTCGGATGTGAACTAATTTGGAAGGTCGATGAGTACGGCATAACCCTATAATCCCTTTACCCCCGAAATGGGTAGGTATCCGTTAAATGGATTTTGCCCGCAGGTAAAATAAATCAATAGACCAGTTAAGAAAACCCTACCGCGTTAAAACTGCACCACTGCACCTTTCGATGAACTAAATAACTTTTATGGAGCAAGTTACCGCAAAACTTCTAGACATGCAAACATTGAGAATTAATTTATTTGTTGGCGTGTTTGCCTAAATAATCTACTTTAGGTCAAATACTTACTTTAATTTACTGCGGAAGTTTTTAATTTATTCTTTTAATCAGCGCCTAACCTAGGTACTATTTGAATGTTTAACATATAAATTTTATTTTATTTCGTTAGTATTAGGTACGTATGTACCTACTAACGAAATAATATTAAGGCCACATTTTAAACCGGTAAACCGGTGACGAGACGAGGAAGGCGCTCGCCGGCTGGTAAGCGCCACGCCCATAAACAGAAGCAACACCACACAGAACTTTGAATTACAAAGCACTGCATGGCACTGAACTGCGCTCGACACCCAGCAACATAAGATGTTAAGTCTCATAATGCCCAGTAATTTCACTGGCTTCAATGTCCTTCAAACCGAAACATTTATTTCGTTAGTATTAGGTACGTATGTACCTACTAACGAAATAATATTAAGGCCACATTTTAAACCGGTAAAGTAATGAGACTACATGTTTTAGCCACTGAACTCTTTCTGTTTGGAAATTATTGTCTATTTTGCAATCAGGATTGTACCATTTTTGAACTCTCGCTGCAATATATGAAATTGAGAGCAACTTACAGGCAAGGCATAGGTTTCAGCGATGTTTCTCTTATAGCTCCCGGAACCGTTCCATAATGCAGATCAAGACTACCATGGGATCTTAGCCAGTAAAAATCGGCGTGTCTACCTCTTGCGGTGGGCGGGGTTCCAAGAGGATTTTCTCTCACCCATCTTTTAATAATGAAAAAAGAAAGAAGAAAAAAATATATTTTATTCGTCACGGACACAATCAGTCATACAAAGTATTCTAAGGATACAGTTTAAACAACAATTCTTTGTGCAAAACCTCGGTTTTACTTTATTTATCTAACGCGGCAAAATGACTACACTGCACTTAGTAGTCAGTACAGAGCAGTCTAAAGACAATGTTGACTTTCGAGGAACATTTCACCCCTAGACGGTCGGCAGAATTATCCCGGTCTGAAGTTACTGGATATACACTGGCTGACCCCGAAACGCGAATCTACTAACGAGTCACTATGGGATATTTTTCATCATGTGTACGGTAATCGCTATCCACTCATATACAAATATGTTTCAGGTACCCTCCCACGAGTAGTCAAACCTTAATTGGGTGTTAATTTTTATAATCTTTAAATACAGCAACCTTTATATGAGCAGATATTATTATAATTAATTGCAATAAACGTCGCTGCACCGTACAGAGTAGCCTGCAGATTCGGCGCGCGGTGAGCTATAGCACAGTATTATGCTATAGCCTATAGCATGTTCACTTGACGCCGACAACAGACCTACCCGTTATCAACCACGATGAACATGAGTACTGTTCGTGTATTTATCACCGTATCATTAATTTCGTGCATGACATTACCGAAACACCTACGTACTAAAAATATTATGCTACTCAATTCGTAATTTCGCGGATATGTCGCAGCCCTAATTTAACTTAATTTAGTTATTGTCTTTGATTTGTTTAAGAAACTTACATAAGTATATTACGAATACAAATTTCGTAAAATATTACTCTAATTAAATTAAAGATAATTTCGTTGCGGAAACAGTACCTATTTCGCTATATAGAGTGTATTCTTAGATATAAATAATTTGAAATTACATTTAAAATCCCATAATCCCATTAAATTATGCACATAGGCAATAGAATCGGACGAGGTATAACCTTCAACTTACGCTCACGACTTACCAAACAATCTACATTTTCATACATAGTATTTATATCCAATGACCTTTTATTAAATCCAACCGCGCATGTGGACTATGAACCCGAAGCATAATACTAGATAATGGAACCTCCCATTGAAATGGAAGCCATGACCTTTCACAACTCATGAGGGTTACGTTGACGCAGTGGTGCCATAATTCTATTATAAAGTCATTCTATGTGAAGGAGATTAGAACGTCACAACTAACCACGTCTAATTTGCTTATTGTCCTATATGAAAGCTACATGAAACTACTTCGTGCATATTGCAATTAAACTGTAATTCCCGCCTACTGCATTATGCTAATTACTTTAACACTCCTCATGCAGGTGGAAATTAAGGTCACATGGAAAGTGTAAAACAACGATCTTTAAAAAAATTGTATATGTACAATTATTGTACAGCACGTTTTGACGCAGGTGACAGAAACAGTAGAACGCGACGCGCGACTGTTTCCATACAAATGAATACAAATCCGACGTGCCGCGATCTCCTTGTCTCGGACACGTATCGACTGTGATTTTTGTGATATAATGTGATGATGTATTATACTATCCCACTGCTTGTCGAAGGCCAACCTACGGACCAAAAGAGTTAGACGTTAATTCGCTACGCTGACCTAATGTAGGTTGGGAGACTTCACATCCCTTAGAAAATTCTTATGAAGAAGCTCTGTAAGTATGTCGGTTTCCTCGCGATGTTTCCTACATCTTTATATAGATAAACCCATCAGAAAAACCTAATATCAGTTTTACCAGACCCGGGGATCGAACCCACAGTACTCAGCACAATAGTCGTACCGCGTACGTAACAAATGTGCGTCACAAAGGCAGACAACATTTCAACATATTACCAATATAAATATATTATGCCGTCGTGGTAGCACCAATTAAAAATTAAACTGTTCACACCACTATAGGTTTTGTTAGAACATACATGTTTTATGCTACTCATCTGTAAATACCTCGTAAATTTTTAACAGACATACGTTTAGTCTAAACATATAATATTAAAGTATGCGTAAGTTTATTCAATGGTTAAAAATTAAAATAGAACACGTGTTGTAATAACATTCTGATTATTTTTGTTTCCAAAATATACAAACTTTGATTATATTACTTAGAGTGGAATATATAAAGATGTCTACATTCTGATCTTTAATTTTAGTTACCTATTGCTATTACTATTGCGAGGCCCTTACTCCCTCTCCCCATTAGAATTACTCGTTTTGAGATCAGCACCGCATCCTTGATTCTTTTGATATTGTGGATGAACATAAAGCAGACCATCCATTTACCATCAGATAACCGATAGAGATAGCTCGTTTCTGTGTCGGTCAACTGCACCGACGCTAAAGATACGTATAGAAATTGTTATTTTTCAATTTTCAGTGTTAGGTACAACTATGATATATAAATTCCGACCAGTGAGCTGTTGTCCGTCAAGGAGATTATTTTTTTTACGCCGTACTGCGTCATCAGGTCTTAACCAAAATTATATGGGATAACAACGCAGAAAAGTCTATCGAATGATCTTTTTTCTGACTAAATCGATCCGCAATGCGTGAAGGAATCGATGAACGTACTGTCTGGAAGAGACTGCTCCAATAGCAAAACACCACCCATTTTCTACCGTAGGTTAAGGATTAGTTCTTAGCGGCTACTATAATTGTAAATGGTCTACAATAAAGAGTTTTGTATTTTACTGTAACTCCTTTTAAAGTCGGTTAAAAAATGAAACAAACTATTATTGCGACTTCCGACCATCAGGTCTTTGTCGTTCTTTCGACAAGATCTCACCGCTCTCTCAGATTAGGTATGCTGCAGCTAGCCCAATACGGCGACTATAGTCTAAATAAAACTGACGCAAAAAACTAAAAAGCTAAATTCGGGAAGAAGACAGCTAAGCCTTGCCTTCTTTCAATTGTGTTTACTAATAACCGATCCATACATTCCATATACAGATTTGCTTGCTAAGAGATTTGCTTACTATCAATAATATTTTGACAGATTTTCCATACAAAAAGTGTCAAAAATGAACTGCCAGTAAGCGAACCTGTCGGTGAACAGAGTATTGGGAACGACCATCAATCAAGTTATCCTTGGGTATATTTTAATTAGTATACATACACATTGTTAAATTGTTTTGTGTCTTTTGAGCTATTATTATAAATTGAAATAATTTTGTTTGCCCATATTTTGACTGTGACATTCATACCTTTGTTTACGTGTAAGACTTTTTAAACAATTATTTATTGGTATGGATCTTTAAATGGATTAATCTGTTGTACTACTCCGATATCTATTTCTCTGTAGATCTTTATAAAAATAAAGTCTGTATCAACGCTTATATTCAATATCCGAGCAACATTTATAAATGTATACACAAATACCCTTTTCTCAAGGCAATCTGATGCGCTACCGTATAATTCCACAGAATCGATTTTGCGTTCCTGTTTTTCATGGTCATCTAAATATCGAGACGCTATAAATATCCACGATTTATGTTACAAGTGGGACTAATTTTATTCGCAATGGGCCTTTGTTACAACAATTAAGTCATCTTACATTTTATTTGTTCATTTTTGATGAAATAATAGATATTTTGAGAATATTAACATCTACTGACCGCCTCTATGGCGCATTGGGCAAGTAGCTGGCTGCGAAGTGAGAGGCTGCGGGTTCGATTCCCGCACGAGACAAATGTTTGTGTTGTCCACAAATATTTATTTCTGGTCAGGGTGTTGCGGGACCGTAAGTCCTCACAATTCCTGATGCCCACGATATAGTTTTATCCTAGTGTGTGTGACTGTTGTGTGTATTTATTTACTTATTATTCTGGACTTATAAACTGCTACAATTAAACCTGATGATGACAATGTACATTCAAAAATCCTTAGGATTTTTTTAATGTAGTTACATCTAAAATAATTACATTATTGTTTATAACATAGAACGGCAAACGAGCAAATGGGTCACCTGATGGTAAGTGATCCCCACCGCCCATGTTCGCCTACAATACTAGAAGAACCATAGGCGCGTTGCCGATCTTAAAGTGAAGAGATAATTAAGGGATTGGGAAAGGGAGAGGGATTTGGGTCTCCGGATATCTGACTCACCGTAGGAAATGCAGCAACAATCCGCTACTTTACGTCGGATTTCTGTGAGACAGTGGTAACAACCCGGTCGAGCCAGCCCATTCACACAAAACTGTCTACAGCGTGGCTTTACCACTATATAAACTTGCATACGTAGCTATTTTCTGAATTATTATCACAAAGTAGTGGTAAGATATATGTATATAATAAAAGCGAGTAGCGTCACAATCCCAGCACAAAGTTTTCCGCAGGGAATATGACAAAGTTGCTTTTCTAGTTGGAGTGTGACGTCGATCGAATCTCGCGAGACAGTCAATACAGATAAAATTATCTATGACATAGGATATATTGGATACAATCGTAAATGTGTAATAAATAAATGTGAAACAAACCAATACCATTTCCATTATATAGGCTTCAATATTTAAAAAAATCACGCAGACCGAGCAATATCTGTTCAATAAAACCGCTTTAGTGGATATCGATAATTAGTTATTTGTTATTACTAAATAATAATGAAATACCATCGAAATATCACAGATTGCTTTACACGTTCAATAGACGTTAGGTTATCAGTACCGCAACGATGTGAAAATCAATAGGTTACTAAAAATATTATACACAACACATGCTCCTAAACATAAAACCGGAGGTAAACTTATAAATAAAGCTCTAAAGTATTTAGGCACTGGTTTAATGAAAAGTGCGTTGAGTGCCAATAAACAGGCATTTTAGTCTAAAAATAGATCAGGTCTGTTTGTTTGGCCTTCCAAACTATGGCCACCCGCCTCTGCGTGGAACGTGGGCGGAGGGAGAAGGCAGGAGGGCAGGCCAGACCCCGCACACCCCATAGACATGATTTATTCCCGTTAAGATTGCGTTTGCAGAAAAATATTTAATGAGGTCAGAACAAAAATATATGAGCAGGCGTACTTACGAATGTCTGTTGAGCCGTGGGCGTGCATGAGTACCTACACTACCACACAACTGCAAGACAGACACTAAAACCGCGTTCTGAAATTGACTGTACTGTCACGTACTGTATCCAGTACTGCCGCTGGTTAAAAATAAGTCCGTAATTCCGTAGATAACATAAATGTGACACGTATTCCTAGCTGTAATGGAAATTATTATAGATCGAAAATCCAGTACTGACAATTCAATTTTCGAATTTTCACCCGTAATATTGCCTACATACAAATACACAACGTAGCTAACCGCGAATCAAAACGTGGCTAAATCTAATTCAATTACGGAAACAAACTTAATATGTTGAACTCACCACGAAACTAGAATTAAATTGTTTCCCATAAAGATGCTGCCAATGTTGTTAACAAAACTATTTTTAATTACACATGAAATTTAATTTTGAAACATTTCTGGAACACATGCTGCTTATGTACGTACGGGAACGTGTACCCACTCGTGTTACAGACAAGGCAATTTGAGCTTGAGGTTCATATAAAATGAAACCTATATTTACTGGCAAATAAATCTGTACGGTACATGCAGAGATTACGGCACCTGTCGATAAACGCCGACGCCTCGAATGAGCCATGGCGGACTAAAATAGCTTTATCCAATTATGGAGGCCTTCTTTGGATCTTCTCACTACGTTTCAATTCAAGCGTGTCAACTGAAACCTGTCACGACTGATTGTGTTGACAAAACTATTGTGTCCACCAATATAAAGTCTAAATAAGACTTTCTATATATTGTTTGGGTATATTTATTAATCTAGTGGTAATGCTTAGCAACCTATGTGATCTTGAGTTAAAATGTCAGATCGGGCATTCACAATTTGTGTTTTTGATTCTCAAAATCACACATGATTAGCCTGGTATTAGAATTTGGTCTCGATGTAGTGACGGTCTCGCCATCTATCACATCATGAGTCGGAAGCAATCTCGGCGAACCATGGGTGTACTAGTTACACCCCTGACGTCTGCCTACCACTTCAGAGATACAAAATCGACCTATGTTTTATATTACTATTATTTACTAACTTTTGATCGCAACTTCAATCGCGTACAATCAGATTCAACAAAAAAAATGTTTCCCATACAAATCCTCTTTCACAAGGGTGAAATATAAAAAACAAACTTTGAGATTTATGCACCAGTTTTGATGACACTTGCACTAAATAAAAATATAATCTTTTTGTCATAAAATAACAGACAAAAAACAAAAAACGAAAATAATATATTTTGAGTTGGTGGTATCAATATTATTAATTACGGGTACCATAGACGAATTGCGAACCTCTTTGATTTTGCGTAGGTTAAAAAAGAGGCGTGAAACAAATTTCGTAGCATAATGCGGCATGCCGACTCCGATCCTCGGCAGCAAGTCTCGAGTGTATTGGACAAGAAAAGGAGGGAAATCAACACAAAGACTTGATCTCTCGTTTGTCAAGATAAGATGCGACGTCGGAATGTCCAATGTTACTTAGTTAGTGTTTATCTAATAATGTACGCCCGACTTAGACCAGCGTGGTGGACTAAGGCTTGACCACTCTCATTCAGTAGAGGAACCGTGCCCAGCAATGGGACGTATATAGTATATACGTCGTTATTACGTTATATGTCCTTCAAACCGAAACACAACGTATTGTCATACTGCTGCTTGGTGGCAGAAATATACACAGCGGTGGTTCCAAAGCCGTAGCATAATTCGCAACACACACGGCACATTCGTTGACGGACAGTCGGACGGACGATCGACATTATAATATTTGGACTGCGGTGTTCTTAACATCCGATCCAGTGTAAGTAGGCACTTTGCAGTGCCAGGATATAAAAAACTAGATGTACACAAATTGACAACATTTTTCATGTGTTCTGTAGACTTCAAAACGTGACATCCGAATGGAGCACAATTACGGGATGTTTACTATATACAGAGATTGCTATCCATTCGGATACAAATATGAATTAGGTACCATCCAATCCGTCTATATGGAAATTCTACTAAAAACGAATCACGGTCCAAAGGCCGCCCTAGAGAATTGTTAACATTTCATTTAATTTCTGTGTTTTAAATAACAATTTACACCTATGTATAAATACTTTACAAATTAAGTGATAAATCTCTGACCACCTCCTTGTTTTACATTGAAAGGTATGTTAATTTAGTTTTACGTTAAAATTAATTAAATATTTTACGTTCTAAAGAGAAATATTAGATACTGCTATTTATAACTAATTGGATTAAATAATTAAGCAAGAAAGCTGTGAAAGCATTTTCATCCCCGCAAAATAATTAGCAAGAAACGAGATACAATAATTAGTAACGATTATTTTTTTTATGAAGAACTTTCTTACGATATAATATGATAAAAGGAAATATAAAAACGTACAACGTTCGTCATGTTTCCATTAACGCCGTTTTTTTCACCAATACTTCTTGAGGAAGATGAGGTACGCTTATTATATAACATAAGCTCACAGCGGAATGTATAAGAAGAGTAATGGCAAAGTTTCAACTAGGGTTACCTAGCTTATTTCCGTCTTGTGGCATGGACACACACACAGTGGGGCAAGGTGGTACGCTTGTCCCACCCTAGGTACCTTTGCGAGTAAGCGAACATTACTATTCTTTAAAAAGTATAACGCCTAATTAGATTCTTCATCACATTAATATGTTTATATTAATAACATTACTAGCATAGCATAGGCTAGCAAACGATCAAGTGGGTCATCTGAAGGTTAGTGACATCTACCGCCCATGTAGGCTTACAATACCAAAGTAATCATGGGCGCGTGGTTGACCTTAGAGGAAAGGGATAATTAAGAGATTGGGAATGGGAGAGGAATTTGGGCCTCCAGATATCTCACTCACCGTACGTAAAGCAGCAGCAAGCCCCTTTACTTTACGTCGGTTTTCTGTGGTAACGACCCGGTCAAGCCGGCCCATTCATGCTGTAGACAAAACTGCCTACAGCGAGGCTCTACCACTCACAAAACAATTATATATACCTGTCACATAAAAAAAACACATTGAACATAAAACTGATAAACTCATTGTTTTTATATTTTTAATAGGTAGGTACTATAAAACCATCGCTACCTACTTCTATAAAAATCCAATCTCGTAGCGTTCAATTGAAAAGTGCTGTTACTTTTAATAAATTGTTAAAGCAGATGTGATTTGAATAAATAACCATTTAGCTCTGGCTCTACCTGCGATGAAAATTTTATGAAATCAGTCTATTGCACGAAGAGAGTTTATCCCACACCAAAAGACTTTGGGAATGTTATTTTCACCATTATCTACATCTATACTAATAATAAAGCTGTAGAGTTTGATTGTTTGTTTGTTTGTTTGTTTGTTTGTTTGAACGCGCTAATCTCAGGAATTACTGGTTCGAATTGAAAAATTCTTTTTGTGTTGGATAGTCCATTTATCGAGGAAGGCTTTAGGATATATAACATTACGCTGCGACCATTAGAAGCGAAGCATCAGTGAAAATTTTGCAAAAACGGGGAAAATTATTCATATTTGAAGGCTTCCGTTGCTAAGCTACCAAAATAATATTATTTGAAGGCTTCCGTTGTCAAATCAAAATCAAATCTATACTAATATTATAAAGCTGTAGAGTTTGATTGTTTGTTTGTTTATTTGATCACGTGGGCGGAGCCGCGAGCAAAAGCTAGTATGTATATAAAAATTTAATATACGTTTGTTCCAAAATAGCAAACTCCAGAACGGCTGGATCGGCTGATTTATTTTTTAAATTATTTGCTGAAATCCGAAGAAGGTGCTTATGAGGAGTACAATTGGAAAAGCTGTCCGGAACATTGGAAATTCCGGAAAAACTGAAGGTACATTTTCTATGGGATTTTTGTATGAACTCGCGATTCGAATGATGGACAAGCATAATTCTTTTTAACACGCTTTTATTTTAGTAAAACTTCTTTACAGCTGTCAGCTATTAATAATTTAAATACTGTAAATACGCTGATTTCACTACTTAAATACGCCTCCATTAAACAATAAAAAGTAAAGAAACCAAACTACCCATATTAAATTGATTTAATTAAACTTTAGAAAACGACAAAAAAATATTTTGTTACGTAATCGTAACACATTTTAGATGTTTAAATACTGTATTTGTTTTTAATTGTTTAACGTAGCTAGTCCTAAGCCTGGTAAAGTATGAAGGGATTGTGGACTCAGTGTAGGTATGTACATACTGGCTACAAACCCCGCGAGCAATAGAAATTAACTAGATTATTATTATTAGCAGCGCAAGCGGGCGCGAGCGCGCGTCGGGTCGTTCGTTTATGACTGAAACGTAGCCGTACGAACACAAACACTACACAACAGAAACTTGTAAAATCATTTTTTTTCTTATGTATTGAGTTATGTCCCAACTCGTAGAACAAAAGTTGTTCCTTATGGGGTCAGCTATATGGTCCTGCGAGGTTGCTAGTGTTTTAAAATTAACCCTGTATATGTGAATGTTTGGATGTTTGTGAGTTTGCGAATTTGTTTGTGTTTTATTCAATTACGTCTTAACAGCGGAACGGTTAAAGATGAAATTTGGCACACCTAAGAAGAACTAATCAAAATGTACAAAGCAGACCACTGATGCGTCCCGGCTTAATTATTTCGACCCCCATTAAAATAATCGTCTATTAGAAGTTATACAGCTACATGAAAGGAAAGTTTCCTACCGGGCTTAATGATAAACTATGCTTTGCCTTTGTTCCTTATTATGTAATCAAAGAGATACCGAATAGGGGAGCGGCTTAGGTACGACTGTTGGCACACCGTGATAACGAGTGTTCTGATAATGAAACCAAGTTTTGACAACTTCTGGATCACACTTCGATGTAAGTTCCTCGTGAGTTTAGGAGTTAAATTCAAATCTTACATATGTATGTACTGTTTACAAATATTGCTAGATAGATAATGTTATCTACCCCTCAATTTCTCTATCTATTAACACATATGTGTTTAAGTGAAATCTATCGAGGTTATACTAGCCTTCTTATTTTCTATTCCACCTATATTTAAGAGTATTTTACACACCTACTATCTTTATGGTTTTACTTGGACAGACATGCATTCAGTCCGCATTTACATTTGCAAGCGTTAAAATATTAATAAATAAATAACAGCACTCGATAGGGATGAATTAAAGAAAGATAGGCAGCGCTTTGTCCTACAGTGGGACATATCAGGCTTATAAAAAAAACAAGTCTACGGTTGACAAAAATGTAAAGGCCGACTTCTGATGGTTGCGTCAAACGTCACTGTCATCAGTGGTACTCTCTTTCATGTATCATGTAGTACATCACAGGACTAAATTTCACCTTGACAGCTAGACTACGCGCTGTGAGTTAGTGACCCAAATTTAATGCGTACAACGCATAGAAGCAGCATTACTGACGCCGCGTCGATGTCGCGAAAATTACAATAGAATGGGATCTGTAAAAAAATATGCGGGGTTACATATATACAAAAAAAAAACAATAAAATATATACTCGTCCAAATGAGCTCCTCTGGTTTATCGCAGGTAACAAATAACTTTAAAGACAATCCCTGATCTACATTTTTAAAATATTCTAGTGAATGATCCAATCAGTTTTGTACCTCTCAGCCATCCTCATAAAACCACCGATCTACGAATCCAGTTGATTAAGATGCAAGGGTGCCATCTCTGTACCTTTACATATGTCATGATAATGAATCCCGTTCACGCGTCCTAACTATCCTCATTAGGCTTGAATACCCGCTTGAGTACTTGAGAGTTGTTGCACATTAGCAACAGGCTCTTGTAGATCAATCTTATTCAAAACGTAGTTACGAATACAAATCCACTCTGAACTCAATAAAAATGCAAAAATTATTAAAAAAAATCATTGCAATAGTTAGTTGCTAAAGAAAATACTTGTTATATCTTGAAACATTTTTTTCATATAACCTTCCCAGGGGGATTGACGCAGGTTGACGTTAGACGAGCGACCGGTCGCAAAAAATATAAGCCTTCTGTAACATATGTTAAAAAGAATGTTGCGCCAACTCCACTGCAAGTGAGAGGAGGGCAGGTAAAAGAAAAATGAAATGGTTATCATAAATATCAACATGTTGTATTTTGAGATATTTTCTATAAGTGGTAGACACACGCTCTAGACAGTTTGGCCTAGAGCATAAATTGATCTGCTCGACCAGGGCGGTAGTAATAATTCACACAAAACTCATATGAAGCGGCAGATTGCTAGTGCGTTTCATAAAGTACGTCAGACGTCCAGAGGCCCAAATCCTCCTCCCCTTTTTAATAGTAGATAGTGAGTGGAGGTTACTTAATATCAGATATTTCATTTGCTATTAAAGCAGCAAAACGGAACTTCCGGTAAACGGGCTTCGGCCCTTAAAAAATACTTAAAAAAGATTTCTTCAGATTCAGAAGCTTCTTCGATAAATTCTCTCAAATCAAACTAAAGCTATTATTTTTTTTTTAATTCTATGCATGGGTAAATTTTGTCACGAATAACTACATCCTAAAGCAATAAAACAACATAAAAACTAACAATACAAGCCGTATTTTAAAGATATGGTAATGTTAGAAAACCCAGACACCACAAAAACATCACGAGAAAAGAAGATTATAGTGTGAAAATAACTTACCGGTACAGCACTACCATAAAAAGATTTTACGATCTGTATGTAAATTATAATCTTGTCCGAACTTGCTATACGTACTAAAGATTGGTAATCTTTAAAAAATGCTCTTAAAAAGTACTTATTTTATCATTTTATAAAGTTGGGCCTTCATATTGTCTCATCGAGTTACGGTTTTTCGTAAGCACAATTCGTTGAACGTAATTTTATTGTAGGTACTAGATAGTATATATTTTCCTTCTTTCTCATGGAAATAAGTAACACCTAAATATTTTTATAGTCATTAAAACTATCATTCATTTTCTGAAGTTTCTAACATTGCAGTAATTAGATACGTTGAGTTCCTTAAGATTAATTAGCAGTTGGAACATAAAATATCGATACCCTAATTTTTGTCCGCGACATCCCGCGAGAGATCGAGCTGTACCAACTTCAAATCATTTATTCTGTAAATTGGATCATAAATATCACTTTTAAATGTTATAAATATGATAAATGTTTAAACTAATTTACATGGGCATTTCGTGGCTAGCCATGAGAAAAAAATTCCGAAACAAAGTCACGGGCCTCTTTTAATATAATATAGACATTGATTTCACAGAATTATGCGAGTGTAATATACAGAAATTCCTGGATTGGTATTTTTTATACTATGAATATACCCGACATACATGGCACTCGTACACACATATAAAAAAGAAAGATAATCAAAATCAATATTAAAAAATATATATTAAAAATGTCAACGTTCTTTGAAATACTAATAATGCTCCAATAAAGCAGTAAGAAAATAAAATTATCACTTATTCTACTGTAGGTACTCAATTCAATTGATTTTTTATCAATACTCGGAAACTTGCTGCAAGCAACTTGCTCACAGGATGTATTTAAGCTGCACTAATCAATAATTTTTATTCATTATTCACAATAGGTGTAACAGTTATTATAGTTCAAACTTACATAGATACCTCGATCTACTTATTACTACTCGATTTATTATTATCTATTATAGATAAACAAAGTGATTAGTGTTAAAGCGTGTGTTAACAACGTCGAGTACTCAGTGAGTGCCGTCAGGTAATCAGGCATTAAGCCGTACTCATAGACATCACGTAGACAACCCTAGCACAGACAAACAAGCTCGTCACGCTTGCTAACGTTACGATATTGATGTTTACACTGAGCCTTTACTACTAATTATCGCGGTAAACGTGCGTATAGCTTCCAATTAATTTCTCGCCTGTTAACACGCGATAAAGATCTTTGGAGTTTTAATAAAATAGATTGTTATAACTGCGTAATATGTTGGCGTTGGGCTTAAAAGCTTGAGGTAACTTACGGGAACAAGTGGAACAAAATTAACAATTTGCTAAAATTTTCCTCGCATGTGAAGTCAGTAACTGCCCTATATTTTGTTGGTTATAAATTCAATATGTACGTGTATCAGACTGCTATGTGTTTCGCTACGTTTCAATTTTGAGGGTCGTTGTCGGTGGAAAATGAGCCAATTGGGTTGAAATTAGGTGGGAAATGAGTCGAATGTTGCCTTCGCCTGTAGCTTTTGTAACAGGGATGGAAGAATGTAGGTATCTCCCGGTTATATCTTATCAAATATTATTAATTAGATTAAGAATTGACCGCAGAATCACCCATGTGAAACTTCTTACATTCTTTTTTAGAATAAAATGTACCAACACATTACGTGTTTCATTAACTGTGTTGAAAAAAAATACAACTCGGCATCGGAGGCTGCAAATCTACCCAGTATTTAATCAGTGTAAGTTCTAAGCACAGCAGTATTACAGTATTGAGTGTATAATTCAGGACTGATATTTTTATTATTAGTATTTTTACGATCTACGTAATTTAGCCATTAGCCAGCGGTAATTAAGGCGACCCAATACCAGCCATCGCCTCATTGGTCTAGACTAGTGTTAGTAATCTAGCGCTGATATCCGTGAAGTCTAGGGTTCAAGGTCAATCACAATAGAGTTTAATTCTTTATTTCAAAAATTACACATTCATTAACCGGGATTGGAATTTGTGTCCAGTTTGGTGATAAACGGGCCCCCATCACATCACGGCACGGAAATAAGCTGAGGGAAATATGGATGTAGCAATAGTTGCACCTCTTCATACCACTTTGGGGATATTGGCATGAGCTTATATTATTTTATTAGCCACATTAAACACAGGCCTAAAAGAGAGGCGTGCACCAGTACAACCTAACTTGTTTACAATTGATTAATTTAGAATGGCAATGAGCCCTCATGTACACAAGCGCCGCGCCGCTTAGATTCCCAACTTATAAAATTGCAGTTGCTTGTACTAATATATGAATATCATATTTAATTTATTTTTTATTTACTTAGAATTACATAATCATGGTGTGCAATTATTTTATTTTCATTAATCAAATAATATGTGCTTAGAATAATGTAGGTACTAACTTACCTAGTAGAAGTTAACAGAAAAGAAAGTAAAATTTTCATGGATTTTTTCACAAAGCCAATATTTAGAATAAATAAAATAATATTACTATAGATATAACTATAAAAATTGCTGCAAAAAATATAAATTGTTGGTAAGATTTATAAGGACTACTTACACGTCTACATTTATTGCTTAAACATCCAACTAGTTACAGCCACTTACTTATTTAGACCAGCTTTTTAATTAGGCTATCCAAACAGATTTATTCTTATAATGTTATTTCTACAGTTTACATGAAAGTTACGGTATGGTACGGTTACCTCAAGCGGAATAATTGAATTATTTTTAGTAAGCATATCCATCTAAAATAAGGTTTGCTGTATCATATTTTCATAAAATAGAATGACGAGACGAGTAGGTTTCTGACCAGATGGGAAGCGCCGTACATACCATATACCGTGGTAACAAAGTACTGAATACTACGGCACTGCGCTTAAACATACACTGTAAACATAAATCGCTTCTAAACACTACATAATAGGTCATTCAATAATTATACTCTCATTTATTGTTAAGTCTATTTCTGTTGCTTCAAACCATGAATAAATAAACCTTTAAACAATCTTTGACACTGTGACCGTCAGACTATGCTCAGTAATAAACAAAAATCTAATCAATTCTACATATTATATATTATATTTCAATGATGAAAGCTTTTAATTGCATAATTTATCATGATAACAAAATGTTGGTAAATGATCATTTTTCCCGCAGGTGAGTCAGCCATTACAGTGTTTTTGCATGTTAACTAGACCCCTGCTTTTCTTCACGTTTGCATAGATTACTTTTGTGTAAAATGGTAGAAAGGTTTTGCTGCACACGCCATCGGAAACCCGATAACCGAGCCACCTACGTGTAGACTATGAATTTAGTAAAACAGCGCAGTGGCGCAGTGCCCAGACAGGACTGGATTAGATATGCGCTTAGCATAGGGCGGTCGCATTATATAGGGCGGCAAAATTTTGAATAACTGCCCAACTCAAACGTTTCAATTAACTATAATTGCCAAATAGTCCATGCTTATAATTCAATTATTTCTCGGTGACGTCAATTAAGATTATTTCTATGGTCAGTCGTTACTAACCATAGTAATTTACATACAACCTTGTTAGGTTACAATGAAAACAAAACAATAAATAATACTAAACATAAACAAAAGATATACAGTAACACCCGTATTAGGCCAGCGTAGTAGACTAACGCCTAACTCATCTCATTTAGCTGATAAGACCCGTGCTCAGGAGTGGGACGTGTAAAATACAGGACTAGTATTATTATTTTATATTACAAATAAATAAATGTACCACTGTATCTAAACGGTCATGTATCAAATCAAAACTGCCAACCAAGATTAATATTTCGGTTCGCCCATTGTTGTAGACAATCGGGTTTTCATTCACATTATTGACGAACCGCGAATCAATCGCAATATGTAACCTTTAAAAACTATTTAAAGGACGTTGACGGCAATGCGCGACGACAACGACAAGTCCGCTTTGTAAGCAATTGTTGAAAAGTCAGAAGAACGCAATGCGCAATCGATTCCATACAACGTTTCACTATCGCCTAAGTCGCGTTTCGCGTCACGGTCTCGTTGTCTTGGTCAGATACCTTAAACGTATCTACAATAACACACTCGGAAGATTTGTCGCTTAAATGCTGGTGGGAGGATACTTAAGTTGTATCCGACCGGATAGCGACCACCGTACACTGGTGCTAAAACCTGCCATAGTGGCCCACCTAGTGTGGGTCGCGTCCCAGGGTCAGCCAGTGTATATCCGGTTCTCCCCAGGGTGCTTGCCTCCTGATCCTAACCCTTTTCCCATCCCTTTTTCCTTCCCCTCCCCCTTGGTTCTTTGGCAGGCCGGCATGATCTTGCCGACCAACGATGGACACATTGTTTATCGTTGGTTGACACTATTCTTGGATTGCGCTACACTTACCATCAGGTGTAGCGTAGTCACTTTGCCGAGCCAGGATAAAAAAAAAAAAAACGCCTCCTGAACTATGTATTATTATCAATATTTACTTAAATCCAGTCCTATGCATGGTTTACTGCACCGCAATGCTGCCGTGCTGCGCTAGTCTTCGTGTCAGGAACGACTACCGTGCACGACGCGCCACCGCGCCAATAACTATCTAACCAACTTACCATTTGACACGCGATTCAAGATGTTCCATTTTACATAAAATACTCGTAAAAGAGACATTAAAACTTCGATCTGACCTACACCTCGTCATAGTGACAATGTAGAGTGACAATGACGTCGTTATATTTGTAAATAAAAAAAAGCGCAATAATGCAATAAAAATATCTCAAGAATATTAATATTAGTCGCCAAAAGCAAGAATTCAAGTCATACGTCTCTATTGACTTGTGACCATTTCCGTGTAGGTAATAATAATCTTGTTCCACCTGCCCTTATCCTACCCGCAGTGGGGTCGGCGCTACTTGCTTTAAACACATGTTACAGAAAGATTTGGTCGGCCGGCTGCCTGAGGACAATACCTCTCAATATATAGGGATTAATAACAATAAGCTAAAATAGCACAAGCAGTTGTTCTAAAAGTCGACTACAGCGACTCGGCTAGCTGTTACTCACATACCTCATCCACGTCTTGAATGTCCTTAGCCATCAGATTATAGAATACTAGCTGTGCCCGCGAACTTCGTTTGGCCATCAAAAAGCTTTCATACAAACTTTTATCACCTATTTCGGCCCATTAGGGGTTGAAATTTAAGGAAAAAAAAACTCAATGTTTAACCCTGGGTCATCAACTATATTTGTGCCAAAATATTTTGAAATCGGTTCAGCGGTTTAGATTTTCCATACAAATTTTCATCCCCTTTTTAAACCCTTCAGGGGTTGATTTTTGAAAAACATAGTAGCCTATGTCTTATTCTGATGTATAAGCTATATTATTGTAAAGTTTTATTAAAATCCATTCAGTAGTTTTTACGTGAAAGAGTAACAAACATACATCCATCGATCCATTCTTACAAACTTTCGCGTTTATAATATTAGTAGGATAGGAAGTATGATATGATGATTTTGGTTGATAACGACATATTAGATAAAATAGTAATGGATGCCGATGTAGGCTAAAAATGTATAATGCAACTGACGCTCATGTTTGAAAAAATGCGCACAACATTAGGAGCCATCAATCAGAGCTACACTAAGGAGCATTTACATTTATCACAGTCACGCCACTTTATACTGGAACCGTTGACATCCGACAAGTCGCTTGTCTCGTACCTACTCGAGGGACCATTTTTAAGGAACTACAACTGAGACATTTAAAAAAATACTCTCCCGGCCAATTCATTGAAAATGGACTGAAAATATAATTTTGATTATATCCACTTAAGTCTGCTAATATGTACCTACCTATAACCACTTCGATATACTATTTCGTATGTATACGATATTTTGTAAAACGAATTGAATCTCGTATATGAAGAAAGCATACACTATATTGAATTCTAAAAGCAGTAGATAACAACAAACAATACAACTATTCGTCACGAAAGGCTGACAGGAGAGTCACATGTCGAATTCCGATTCGATTATAACAATCATTAGCACACCCCGAATACAGTAGGTCTAGTACGAGTTGCGTTCACAGTTTTCGATTTCGTATACATATTCAACGTTAATGTATTGTTGAAGTGTCGAACTAGTAATTCATACTGCAAAAAGGAAAGAATCGGTCGAAAACTAATTTCATATCCAACTAATATGATATAAAATTAATCAGACTAGTAATTTTAATTCATAATAGTTTCCACTAGTGGCTACTGCTAATCGATGTGTGGAAAGAAATCGAAAACTGTTATCGTTTTAGAAAACTATCTTCACTTGTACTAGGCCGACTGGTCAATATGTTCCTGACAGAAAAGATTAATGAAATGCTAGTCGTGGTGTTGGTACGTGATTTATTAAAAATGGTCATGCGATATCACAGCACTAAGCAACGTGCGTATATTGTATTGACTGTACAATACAGCCCCATATTATAAATCTATTCTGAAATTCTGTTAACAAATACCAATGCCACAACTATAACCTAATTTACTTTATAGTAGAACCTTCCATAAAATATACAGTTTACGTTTGTCAAACAATCATTACAATTACTGATTAATTGTTTTAAAAAAAACCTGGACCTGACTTTTAAACATTACATACATATATACATACGAACCCAAAACAGAACCTCTTTTTTTTAGGTCGGCTCAAACCCCTATATAACAACAGTAATGGCCACTAAGTCACAGAAATTACACTTTTTATAACCTCATATCTATAGATTACTTATAGCCAATTACTGAATTCCCGACTACTTTACAATGTACATCGTAATACTTAGCACCGTTGAGTCAAAGCTCAGGGATAGAAGCAATATTACCAATGGCAAGAATACGTGCCTTATCGACATCGTAAACTATGTCTCCCAAGACTGAGTTTTGGTCGAACGGCTACTCATCGCAAAATGCACACACAATTCCTAGTTTAAAGGATTTTTTCGATATAATCCTATACGGTAACTACCACTTAGCATATGCTATAGCTTCATCGCTAATACTCTATAAGCCGCTATATTTGTCGAGCTCAGCAACTACTTTATACGCTATAGAAGCAATATTCGGTTAATCCGTGGATATGTTGAGCCAGGCCGTCTGACATAAGTGAAGAAGGTACAAGTATTTGAAATGACATTTTAAAAATGGAATCATAAGTCGCTTGATTGAACCCTGCAAAATTTAAGCACCTGGAAAATTGCTATGTAAATGTGGCTAATTTAAAAAGACATGCTAATGTTATCTAAAAACATAGAAGGTACAATTTTAGCCTTTTTTAGCAAAATATTCAATGAAAGAATACAGCTATAGTTGCCAGTTATGTTTCGGGTGTAAAAAATATCGCGAATACAAACTAACGCAATCAATGCATCCCACATAAAAACTTGGCATGCAATTCTTTAAAAAAATACTTATAAGAAAAAACACAATGCGGTTAATATTGCGGACTTCTTATATTTATTTTATTGCACGCACTGCCGTAAAAATTATATCACTTTGTATATGTATTGTTCAAATGTTTTAGCTGGAACTTAATACTTGCCACAAATGAATGCTTGCTTTGTACAAATGAATATTATTAACAATGAAGGCTGCCGATGAAAACAGGTCAAAACTCAACAGTGGTCATTGCTTACATGCACATAGAAAGAAAATCTTTTTCGCGCAAAATTCATAATAAAATTGTTAAATATATGTAAATATGTGTATTTCGCTTCCTCAGAGACTCATCGAGCGTCAATGCTTGGTATCGAAGTATACGCGCCTTTGTCGATTCTGGCTTTCAGGAGTTGCATATTATAATGGCGGGTGGATGTATGAGCGGTATATTCTAATTTCATAATCGTTCAAAGGTAAGTGCTATTTTTAACTGTTGTTTATTATTAATTTACTAGTTTCATTTTTCAGTGCTAAGAAGTAACAAAATGTTCAACAACAATAAATAATGCTATTGAACGTCGGATGAGAATCATATTTTGCACAAAACAAGTATTGGGGCCGATCATTTAGCTAAGAAGTCCGCCTAGAATTTGATTTTCTGATATTTTTCTATATTCAGCATATGAATTTTATTGTAACTATCTTTTTGAGTAGCTATGCTGCGTTTCAAACATAGGTCTACCTTACTTATATCTTTTGTCCATAAAAGTTTATACTCAACCAAAATACTTAACCCTATTTTATTTTCATAAAGGTCATTTTCAAAATATATACTATTCATTTTTTATTAGCCTGAAACAACAAAACATGTAGCTCAGACAAAACGAACATGTAGCTTCTTGATGGAAAGCATAACAATACCACAAAGAATTTTAAATTACAAAGTACTGTATAGCACTGAACTACACTCGTCACCCAATGACATAAAATGTCAAGTCTCACAATACCCAAGTAATTTCACTGGCTTCAATATCTTCACACCGAAAACAACAGAGCTTATACACTTCTACTTGGTGGCAAAATAGTCAAACCGGGGGTACCAACCCAGACGTCCTCTAGGTCTAGTAGGGACCTACCACTTAGTAAAATACTGAAGCAAATATAAATCAATAATGATAGTCACCTATCATTATTGATTCCAATTGCTTTAGCTAGCAGCGTCCACGGAGTAGCGCTTCATACAATCCCAAAGTCATCTACTTTAATCTATTGATGACACTCTCGATTAATTCTTTAAGCAGTCTTATGATTGGAAGTTATCAGCGGCCATTGTCTTCTCCGGGAAAAATGAAACTAGAGCAGTCTCCGGTAAAAGATAACCTTTTTAATATCGTAAAGAACCGATCGCAAGTCATAAATTATTATAGAATTCTTTAATGAAAATCCTCGGGTCCGGACATCTTCAAAATCAAAATATACAAGACAAAATATCGATCTCTGCCATTTTGTAGCGCACTTTGATCTCAAAATAGCTATATTCTTTACATATTACATATGCAGAGTGATTGATGTTAAATATATGCAGGCAAAATAACTTATTAGTTTTCATACGTTCATTTCGCTGGGGACCGAAAACTGACGAATTAGTATGCATGTATTTTAAAATGAGTACTTTATATTCAGCGTTCAATATTTTATCACAAATTAATTTTAGTGCTCATATTTTTACGACTTATTACTTAGAAGAGCAGTTTTTTTTAATCTACTCAGACTTATATTAAACAATATTAACATTGCAATATTATTATTATATCTATACTAATAATAAAGCTGTAGAGTTTGATTGTTTGTTTGTTTGTTTGTTTGTTTGTTTGAACGGGCTAATCTCAGGAACTACTGGTTTGAATTGAAAAATTATTTTTGTGTTGGATAGTCCATTTATCGAGGAAGGCTTTAGGCTATATAACATTACGCTGCGACCATTAGAAGCGAAGCATCAGTGAAAAATGTTGCAAAAACGGGGAAAATTATTCATATTTGAAGGCTTCCGTTGCTAAGCTACCGAAATAATATTATTTGAAGGCTTCCGTTGCCAAGCTACCCTAATCTATACTAATATTATAAAGCTGTAGAGTTTGATTGTTTGTTTGTTTGTTTGATCACGTGGGCGGAGCCGCGAGCAAAAGCTAGTATTATATATTATTATATTTCGAGCACACTATCACAAAGGTTTGTTTTAATTGTCCCTGCTTTTACTAAAAACAAAAATGTGTTTTAAATAATTAATACACTAACGTCATGCATAGAGAAATACATTGAGCCACTCTGTGGCCAGCTTTAGCTTCCTAAGTATAATACAGCAACTATTAGTCTCTGGTATAATCCTAATCCCTAAGAATGCCGATGTTATATGAAGTGTCAACTTTTCTGTTGTGTTTCCTCGGATGTAAGTGGAAAAAACAATTAATTTTGAAGGGCCTAATTAATTATAAGTACATACATACTCACGTCTGTTATCCAGGAAGGGATAGGCAAAGTTGTAACCAGTACACCCACATATCGCCGAGCGTATTTCCGTCCCATGATGTGAAATGGGGCGAGCCTATCCCTATACCGGGCACAATTTTAGACTCCTGGCCGATACTGAGCATTTCGTGATAAAAAAAGCCCAATATCATTTGACCGGACCCGGAGTTCGAACCCGAGACCTCAGCATAGCAGTCGTACCACGTACGCAATACAACTGCGCCACCAAGGCTGAAATTATAAATAGTACAAATATATGGATAAGTCTATGAGGAAAAGTTAAGACATTTCATGCAGTGATTGAATTATCGCCCGTCTAAGTAGAGGATCAGTCATCCGTCATGTACTCGTATGTACATTATACAACTTCCCTGTTTACGCATTTGTTGACATCTAATAAGCTTAACATTGAGTCGCATTTACCTTTTAGTTGGATGCGTAGTAACCGATGTAAACAAATAGACACCATTGTTGTGAACTGCACTTCCGATGAGACCATTCGCCTGAAAATAAAAATTTTCCTTTTATTTTTCACCACCGACAAAAAGAAGGTTGTATAAGTATGAGCACTTCGCTGCCCGTACCGATTTGATTGCGGTTGTTTTTTTTTTTTGTTATGGCTATACGACGAGTATATTTGGAAAAAATCTATTCAGCCGTTTAATAGTAACAGATATTTTTCTGAATGATATCGAGGATTTTCAAAGTTTAGGGTATATATTACAAACAATTGAAAGTAAACGTATACGTTTATGTTGCATTCTATAGACCTATTTTACAATGACCTATTAAGTTTTGACTCCCAGATAACAGAGTAGGTAGACAATTTAGGTAATAAATACATGACAAGCTTTTTTAATTATATTGATATATTATTTTGTATTGTTGTCTTATATTTACTTTTATCTAACAAATAACGTTCAATTGGACAGCATGATGTAAGCCATGAAGCAGGCCCTAAGACGGTTAATAAGATCAATGTTCTACAGAAAACCTTTCCATGGTGCAATATAGCATTACATGCAGACTTTCTCCTAAGCTAGTTTTGGGAGAATTATATGTATATATAATTATCTCAAAACTAGCTTAGGCAATATATATCTTAGCTATATATATCTTCAGTCTTAATATTATTTATTCTTATACCTATTTAATTTGCTATGAATATAATAAAAATAGAATTTTGATCTTGATCAACATTTACATATACAGGAACTGAATTAGTCTTAATTATAAATTCAGATTCTCCAGAGGCCGTGTGTTCACACAGAAGCGGATGCCAATAACTCCTCATATACGTACTATCTGATGTATCTATATATGTCATATGAAAACAGCATATATAAACAGACCTTGCTGGACATTTACGTTTCATATGTATCGACTTGCCTTGTTAACCGACTTTAAAAACTTTTGACATTACAGTGTTATTTTTTTTTAAGCATAGACCAGCAAACGAGATAACAGAACGAAAAGGAAATTAAGGGTATGGAAGGGGAGGGCAATATGAGCCTCCGGATATCTCACTCACCATACGAAATGCAGAAATGGGTTACTTCACGTCAGTTCCATGTGGAACAATCGTAACGAGCCGGAGGAACCGGTCCATTCATGCTGTAGACAAAACTGTCGTCAGCGTGGCTCTACCACTTAGAAATTTAAATCGAGTTTTAAGTTTGTTCAAACTCATTTCATAAAGACAAGAGCATTAAAATGACACAGTAATACGTATGGTGCCGTCGACATAGCTATTGAAAGTAGGTCAAGTTTCTAGGCTTTTTTCAAGTTTTTCTTTAGAAAGGACGACGATACATGAGATAAAGGCGAACCGCTGTTGTACCTAACCTTAAGTAGCGGACAAAAGTACAGGTAATAAACATAGCATAAACCAATCCTTTGTAATATACCTTGCACCATAAAAGATGGTCAGTCGTCGAATATCTTCTTTGCAAATAGTAGAAAGACACGCAACTGAAACGTCACGTTTTATAACTCAGTTTACTGAAGTCGTACGTAAAGAAAAGAAACCTTCTGCATACATAACAAAAATAACCAATGTTTACTTTGCTGTTTTTTTTTGTTCGGACGTACTGGCATAGCTCGACTCGAATCGGCTGTTTTCATCTTCACCAGGCTTTTGGGTGAGCACTTTAGGCGCTCTCAACCCGGGTATCTGATATTTTTGTACCCGGTTGGACATCAACGTAGACATGGTTAAACCCGCCATACTGGCTCGTTCAGTCGAGTTGCGTTACGAAATCAACCAGTATAATATATCAAGTAACTTCTACAACAGCGTAATTCTGCCGACCGTCGAGGGACTCAGTGTCTCTTGACCGTCGACATTGTAATGATTTCTTATGTTTGCGAATAAAAATAAAATAAAAAATCGTGATAAATGTTTAAATTTGTTTTATTTCAATGTTTGGACTGCACTGTATACATCAGTTACAGTGTAGCCACTTTGTCTTGCCATAATAAAAAAGAACATTACTCAAAGAGATTTCCAAAATAACATTACGATATACTTTACAAAACGCAATTCGGACTTTGATGTTTTAATGTCGATCGTTTACTGTTCTCTAAAAAAAATTAAAGTAAACATCCGTGAAATAATTATATCCGCCTCTTATGTAAGCACGTAAAAGCAAATTTCTTATAATAAAGGGCTTAGACCAATGGTTCCCAAAGTTTTAAAGCTACGGAACACTCAACAAACAACAAGGTGGTAGGTCCCTCGTATGTGAGAGGCCGTCCTTCCGGTCCGTCACCGATTTGTCTATTTCTGCCGCCAAGCAACAGTGTGTAAGCAATGTTGTGGTTCGGTTTGAAGGACATTGAAGCCAGTGAAATTACTGGGCATTATGAGACCTAACTGCTTAGTCTCAGGGTGACGAGCGCAGTTCAGTGCCATGCAGTGCTTTGTAATTCAAAGTTCTGTATGGTGTTGCTTCTGTTTATGGGTAGGCGTAGCGCTTACCATCAGGCGAGCGCCTTGCTCGTCTCGTCATTCTTATCGTGATCAAATCTGAGCTGTTTTTTCCGGGATAAAAAGTACCCTAAGTCACTCAGTGATAATGTAGCTTTCTAACGGCAAAAGAATTTTTGAAAACGGTCCATTAGTTTTTAAATTTATACGTTACATACAAAAACAAATCTTTCCTATATGTAATATTATAGTGTAGATGTGTATGAAGTGTTCATCTTCAATGTAAATGTTCAAATCAATGACAAATGTAACTAATTCGCGGAACCCTAGCGTTTCTTCCACGAAACCCTAGAGTTTCACAGAAACCACTTTAGGAATCGCTGGCTTATATTATAAATAATCACCTCATTAATCTAGTGGCAACGTGCTGAGGCTAGGAACCGTGTGGTGCTGGAATCAATCACGATTTGTGTTTGAATTTTCATTAAGAAAAATCACACATGAATTGCTTGGAATTAGAATTTGTGTCCGCTATAGCGGTAAGCTCGCCCCCTATCACATCATGGGTCTAAAAAAAGGTATAAATGTTGGCGCAGCCCTAGAAGTTACTCTACCTACCCCTCCGGTGATAAAGCTTATGAATGTGCGTTGTGGCTATAAAATGTATATTATTTGATACTACATTACTGCTTGGGTGGCGCAGTTATATTGCGTACGTGGTACGACTGCTGTCGGTCGGGTAAAAATAATATTTTCATGAAATTCTCAGTATCGGCCAGGAGTCTGGAATAGTGCCCGGTAAGGCGATAGGCCCTGACACATCATGGGACGGATATAAAATCGGCGAAATTTGAGTATACTGGTTACGCCTCTGTCTATACCTTCGGGGATTACATGCGTGAGTCAGTATATATGTACTACTCTGTGATTCTAACCACAGAGTACTACATACATATATTTATAAAATATTTTCTAAAACCAGTGTACTTAATATTTCTTAGGTTGACGCGAATGTTACTCATTGAAATAAAACTAATTTAAACGGATTTTATCGCGGCTTTTTATTTTAATTTTGGTCCGGGCGTTTCGATAGCTTTTCAGCCTTCGTGGTCACGGGGTGGAATGTGTGTGACTGGTATGGGGACCAAAATTAAAATCAGTTTAAATTAGTTTTATTTCAACCAGTGTATCTTTCATAACTTCAACTTGCGCGATAACGTAACAACCGGTGTGACCGTAACAAACATCTACAGGTCAAACCTTTTGCGAACTGAAAACATACATGGTACTTAATTTCAAGTTGACAGTTGGAGCTAGGCAGTTGAAGGTAAGATCGTTAACCAACCACAAAGCGAGATCATACACGCACAAAGCGTTCCGTGGATGCTCTCTCAAGTTAATGAATAATTTCATCGGGTGGGGGCGACCTTTGCCCCCTCTCCCACGGGAATTAAACTCCGCATTGAACAGCGCTACAGTCCAATTAAACATATTTACGTTATATACCCAACACACATACATACGCACTCACGCCTGTAATACCCGAATGGGTAGGCAGAGGTATAACCTATACCCACTTATTTCGCCGAGCGTATTTCCGTCCCATGATGTGATAGGGGGCGAGTCTATCGCAATACCGGGCACAATTCCAGACTCCGTGCTGATACTGAGCATTTCATGATGAAAAACACAATGTCACTTTACCCGACCCGGGATCAAACTCGAGACCTCAGCTCAGCAGTCGTACCGCGTACGCAATGTAACTGCGCTACTGAGACAGTTCCCTATTATTATACCGAATATACATCTATACATATATTTATTAAAAGTAATACTTAGGCTTAGAATTCTGAAATGCCATAAAATTAGCCCTAAATATTGTACGTTACGTTGATAATCCTTTCATATAAATCATAATGTGTATGATAAAATTATAGGATTCATAATATTTTATTTTTTATAAGTTTTAAACGGAAGCCAAAAGAAATCGTGTATATACAGCTTGCTCTATTGATGTGTTAAATTATACAAAATATTTCTTAAGTACTTTATCACTGGCGCGGCGATACTCTACCCTGCTAAAACCCTTAAAACGTTCAAAGTAAAACCACCCTTCCGGCTGTATAATCCACTTACTAATATAAGTTTTTACGAGCCGACGACGCTATCGACGTAAATTTTGGCGAACCGTTTATCATACCTGCGGACATTACACGCACTAAATTAGGGTGACCCAAATCATAAAGGCTAGGGAAATACTTGGACTTACACTCTATATTGTACCTTTACTCCATAAACAACAATGGGATGGGGTAAGCCATGTTTTTATTGTGTACAAAATCCTTATTGTAGGATATTAATGCCTTTATGAATATATGGCACAGGAAACCACTACTATACTAGCTCAATAGGATTCTCGTATGCGAGAGGTAGGAAGTAATAAATCAAGGCCGTCTACACAGACGCCAGACACCACCTACACAGGTGCCACTGCTTTGCTTATTTCTACCACCAAGCAAGAGCTTGGTGGTAAAAAACACACTCTTGTGTGTAAGCATTGTTGTGTAACAGTTTAAAGGACATTAAATCCAGTGCAATTACTGGGCATTATTAGACTCAACATCTCTCGGAATGGCGCAGTGCAATGCCATTCAGTGCTTTCTAATTCAAAGTTCTGAGTTATTGTTTATGGACAGGCATGGCGCCTACCATCAGGCGAGTGACTTGCTCGTCTCGTCATTGAGTTGTATAAAAAAAACAAGCATACAGGAATTAGATCGCCTTTGTCTCTTCATAATCTGTAGGGACAAACGTTATCTTATTTTTATTAATTTCTCATCCTGACATGGCAAAGTAACTACACTAGACTTGATGTTAAATACAATGCTTTCCAAATAAAACGTCGGCCGTCAATAGCGTCGTATGGCAATTCGATGTTCGTTACATAATTACGCTGTCTTGAAGTTACTGCTTTGTCAATTGTTTAATAACATTTGTGTGGATTATGACATCTTTAACATTGGTTTTGCTTCTTTAAAAAAATCCCTTACATTTGTGTGGATTATGACATCTTTAACATTGGTTTTGCTTCTTTAAAAAAATCCCTTCTACAAAATTTGTGACATAACTATTTTTCTTTTGTTTTTGTTTTTTTTTTAATATAGACCAACTACACTGTTTTTTGTGCGATGTTTCCGTACTCTATAAATTGAATTGCTGTGTATAGTTGTAAGTGAACTTCAGACTTAAATAGTTTTTATATAAACATAGATCTAATGCTGTCTAGTCTGTAGTCTGTAACTGTACCTAATAAAATAAAATATACACTGACTGACCCCGTAACGCGACTTGTCTGAATGGACCACTATGGTGAGTACGAGTATTTCATCATGTGTACAGTACTCGCTAGCCACAAAGGTAGTAAAACTAAGTAAGGGTACAAAAATGCCTCAAGTACCCATCCACCAGAAAAGGTTAATCTATCGATCCCGACATCCGTTCCTAATCAAATTCAGAAGTAGTAAAGGCTTATGAGATACCCTTAATGAACCAATCAGTCATGACATATTGTAAAGTACTATCTTCAATAGAACGATAAGGGGCATTACAGAATTTCACTTTCGACTTTTTTTTTATTTCATTGAATGACGAGACGAGCAGTACGCTCGCCTGATGTTAAGCGCCACGCCTGCCCATAACCAGAAGCAACACCAGACAGAACTTTGAATTACAAAGCACTACAAGGCACTGAACTGCGCTCGTCACCCCGAGACATAAGATGTTAAGTTTCATAATGCCCAGTAATTTTACTGGCTTCAATGTCCTTCAAACCGAAACACAACAGTGCATACACTGTTACTTGGCGGCAGAAATAGACAAAGCGGTGATCCCAACCCTGACGGCCTCTCGCATACCACCATGTAAATCTGACCTGACTTGTGACATCTAATTTGATTTGTCTTCGTGCCATAAGAATTACCATTTCTTTATGCAGGAATGTTTTACACATAACAAACATCTATGATAAATGAAGGCAAAATCAGACCGACAAGTCACAAAAAGCTTTCACACATTGTGGCTTATTAAATCATTTGTCTTGACACACATACATCATCGGAAACCTCGCACGACTTCGGACTTCAATGCCGTTGGAACGTAATTCTTGCTGTATTTAGCATAAATAATATATATACTGTGGAGATTATATGTCTGTTCGTATAACCAGTAGCGATAGATGGAAGTTCACATAAACATTTTAGGTGCAAAAAACTTAATAAAAAATTAATGCAAGTATTTTATTCGAATATTTTAAATATGGAGAAAACTTGTCTCTGACCGCATAGTTACCCATAATCCTTATCAAACTATTCATCATTACTTACGCTGAGAATCCTCGAGGTCTTGGGTTGAAATCCCAGATCGGAAAATCACAATTTATGATCGTGTTTTTGATTCGAAAAATTACACGTGAGTTGCCTGGGATGACATTATGACACGGAAATAAACTTGGCGAACGATGGATGCATAGTTGCTGACTACACCTTCGGGAATACAGGCGTGAACATAATTTCAATTATATCGGTTCGTGCTGTTACTTGCGTTGAAAGTAAGCACCGCCATACATATAGGATTATAAGGTTTCCCCACATCATGTAAGAGCTTTAATAACTTATTACAAGTAGGAAATTATAAGCAAGCTACCTTAAAAGGAAATATGGTTTCGCCTTTTCCGTCAGTTCACGCAACACGACAGAGCATCCGGTGTCGTCTGAACATGACCCAAATACGCTGATCTACGCGAATTACAACAATTTCCTTTGTAATGTGTCCCTTTTTGAGTTTTGTTTGAGTTTTTCTGAGTTGTATAGCCACTCTGTAGACTGTTATTTCTACAGCATGAATGGGTCAGCTCGACTGGGTCAATACCATAGTCTCACAGAAAACCAATGTGTAGTAAGTAGCACACAGTTCTAGCGGGCGAGTAGCCAGCTGTGAAGCGAGAGGCCGCGGGTTCGTTCCCTCCACCCAGACAAATGATTGTGTGATCCACAAATATTTGTTCCGGGGTCTGGGTGTTGTGAGACCGAAAGTCTCTCGTAGATCTTGATACCCAGGACTATGTGTGTGACTGTTGGGTGTTATTTATTTATTTTTTACTTTGCTTTTGCGTTTAGTGAGTGTGATTTCCGGACGCCCCATTCCTCCTCTTCTTCCCAACCCCTTTTCCCTTCGTCTAAGGTTGGCAACTCACCCATAATATAATTTATCAGATATAGTGGATATTTGTAGGCGGTGGAGATCACTTACCATCAGTTTAACAAAATGGTAGCTACAATATTATGACGTCAATAGCTATTCAAATTATGACGTCAGGTAAGAAAATGTCTTATAATACACGATAACCTGTACCACAGTATAATTTGTATATCAGTTTTTTCTTTTAATCTATATATATAAAAATGAATCGCTGTGCGTGAGTCTCGCCAAAACTCGAGACTGGCTGTACCGATTTGGCTAATTCTGATCTTGAAATATTTGTGGAAGTTCAGGGAAGGTTTACCCGGTGAGAAAAAATGAGTAACATAAATAATAAGTAAAGGAAAACACTAAAAACGACAACTTAATTTTTCAGTACAAACTGTTCCTGGGTATGAATACTTGATATATTTTTGATGTGAAACATCTATAAGCGCAGGTATAAACCGGATTGTTGGCGTTGCGAAGCTTGCCGTGGTGACGGGTCGCCATGCTATACTAGACAGGACAGGGACAGGGACAGGGACAGGGACAGGGACAGGGACAGGGACAGGGACAGGGACAGGGACAGGGACAGGGACAGGGACAGGGACAGGGACAGGGACAGGGACAGGGACAGGGACAGGGACAGGGACAGGGACAGGGACAGGGACAGGGACAGGGACAGGGACAGGGACAGGGACAGGGACAGGGACAGGGACAGGGACAGGGACAGGGACAGGGACAGGGACAGGGACAGGGACAGGGACAGGGACAGGGACAGGGACAGGGACAGGGACAGGGACAGGGACAGGGACAGGGACAGGGACAGGGACAGGGACAGGGACAGGGACAGGGACAGGGACAGGGACAGGGACAGGGACAGGGACAGGGACAGGGACAGGGACAGGGACAGGGACAGGGACAGGGACAGGGACAGGGACAGGGACAGGGACAGGGACAGGGACAGGGACAGGGACAGGGACAGGGACAGGGACAGGGACAGGGACAGGGACAGGGACAGGGACAGGGACAGGGACAGGGACAGGGACAGGGACAGGGACAGGGACAGGGACAGGGACAGGGACAGGGACAGGGACAGGGACAGGGACAGGGACAGGGACAGGGACAGGGACAGGGACAGGGACAGGGACAGGGACAGGGACAGGGACAGGGACAGGGACAGGGACAGGGACAGGGACAGGGACAGGGACAGGGACAGGGACAGGGACAGGGACAGGGACAGGGACAGGGACAGGGACAGGGACAGGGACAGGGACAGGGACAGGGACAGGGACAGGGACAGGGACAGGGACAGGGACAGGGACAGGGACAGGGACAGGGACAGGGACAGGGACAGGGACAGGGACAGGGACAGGGACAGGACAGGACAGGACAGGACAGGACAGGACAGGGACAGGACAGGACAGGACAGGACAGGACAGGGACAGGGACAGGGACAGGGACAGGGACAGGGACAGGGACAGGGACAGGACAGGGACAGGGACAGGGACAGGGACAGGGACAGGGACAGGGACAGGGACAGGGACAGGGACAGGGACAGGGACAGGGACAGGGACAGGGACAGGGACAGGGACAGGGACAGGGACAGGGACAGGGACAGGGACAGGGACAGGGACAGGGACAGGGACAGGGACAGGGACAGGGACAGGGACAGGGACAGGGACAGGGACAGGGACAGGGACAGGGCAGAGACAGGACAGGACAGGGATAGAACAGGATAGTACAGGACAGGACAGGGACAGAATAGGACAGGGACAGGACAGGACAGGGGCAGGACATGGGCAGGACGGGACAGGATAGGGACAGGACAGGACAGGACAGGACAGGGACAGGACAGGACAGGGGCAGGACAGGGAGAGGGGCAGGACAGGGACAGGACTGTCCCAACGGGGGGAGGTGGAAGACGACCTAAGTAGGTCGTCTAAGTCAATGAAATGTGCGACGGGCTACCTCACGTGCAATGGTGCAGTACCTCACTTTATTGCATTTAATGTAAATGAAACATTTGTATTAAGTTTTGACCACATTTTACACAAATATATGTAGGTGATACGAAGTTCACCGGGTCATCTAGTAATTTATATATCAGAATCTTAATTTAGCTTCAAAACTTTATTTACAAAAAATCAGTCATAATCAATCCGCGCACTTCATGAATTTGGTTTTAAAACAAGCACTATTATTAAAACAGCCTCTTTGATCTAGTGGTAGCGTACATAGGTTGAGTAACCGTGAGGTCCTGAGTTCGAATCCCAGGTCAGGAAATTAATTTAAGTTCGAGTTTTCGGCTGGAAACGCACATGAATTGCCCGGGGTTTGAATTTGTGTTCGACATGGCAAAGGGCTACCCCATATCATATCATGGAACGGAACTAAGTTCGGAGAACCGTGGTTGCACTAATTGCGTCTCTGCCTACCGCTTCGAAAGTACAAGTGTAGACTTATGTATATATGCGCACTAAGAAACTACGAACTACTTATTAAGAATGATGTATTAAAACTATAACGGTCTATTTTCTATTTTATAAAATAACTAGGAATTAAATTTGTTTTAAATTTCCTAGTAAAGATAGCAGTCTCTTTTAACTTAGTTGCCGTTGGCACGATCGCTTCTAACAAAATTAAACGTGAACCTGTCTCATGTAGTAGGTACTACATAGGTATGTAGCCACGGATATGTACACATAGCCCAACCGGTACACTTTACGGCAACAACACGTGTCGCCTGTGACGAAACTAACGAAAACTTAATGAAGGTAAGGAAAGTGTGTTACACTAAACGATTTCTAAACGAGTACCTACTTCCATTTAATGCGAACGTGAAGAGCACTCATAACCTGCGCACGTGCTAGAAAATACTTATGAAAACGCATGAAGCTGTAAACGTAGCTAATATTAGGTGTGAAGAAAAATACTTGATGTTCACGTGTCGCTTCGTAATAATCTCCACACATAAAGATTATACTACGCACGCAAGGTAAAAAATACTTGTCATTAATGCATTTTGTTTGGAGGATTAATTAAGCAATATAAAAAGCGTCGGCTCGGCACATAAAGGAGTTGAAGTGAGCCAGAGTAGCTGAAAGAGCTACTGAACTGATACTTTTCAGTGCAAAATCACCACGGCATGTACTTGCTCTAATTCTAAAGCAACCGTAGCGACGACATTATTACCCAACGTAATGACTGTGTTCTTCGAACTTTCTTACTTTTTGCTTCCAATTTGTATTTAAAATTGTTTGCAAATTTTTTTGTATTCATATTTACATAAAAAAAATTCATTTATACAACGATGGTAAATTTAATTTAACAACCTGATCGTGAGCAATATAAAACGATGGTTTTAAAGTTGGGTTTTTTATAAATCTAATTCCAAAGTTCTATCCTTAAAACCGTAATGGGTAGCCGATGGAAATGTTTACAAAGTATGTATTACTACAGCGGATATGTTAAGAATTAATAAAACAAAACAAAAAGTAATAAGTTAAGGGTGTGGTGGAACGGAAAAATCAGTGCGCGAGTCTGACTCGCACTTGCCTGTTTTTCAGCTACACGAAGTTCTAAAAACTTCAGACTATAACAGTAAACAAGAAGAAAAAACTAAACTATGTTAGTTTCAAGATAATCCCCAAACGCCAAAGCAAAAACAAGATTACTTAAGAAGAATGGCCAATCGTATTTCGAGCAAGGGTTTATGAAACAGATCAGTCGGTTTAGAACTGCGTTGTTGCGGTTCCGATTACGGTTGTGATAGATTTGTTTCCGAACCCCGGAGGAGGTACGAACGATTGAAACATATATCTATTCATGAAGACGCGGTTTCTGCTTTCGCTAGAAAACTAGGAACATGATTTATTTACACCTTATTCACTGAAATTCATATCCTTCAAGGCACATTTTGAATCCAAATACAATAATGTAATTCTACTTTTATGTAATCGAAGCTGAATAAAATATACGTGCATTTCTTAAATCTTAACATGACTTTGTTATTTCTAATCAAAATAAGTATTTGATTCGTCTTGTACATGTTGTAAATATTTTAGTCTCATCTACAATTATTGTGAAAATAAACGATGTATCGACGCGTAGAAGCTACGTGTGAACGCCCTCCGACACACCTGATGATATTAAAGTAAATAAGATTCGTTGTTTGCGTGCGAGAACACATTTTACGACACGGGATGTTTTATGGCACATAGTTGTTCTAGTAACCTAGTAATTGCGATCTTAGTTTTAATTAAAAACGTAAATTGTTCGTACTTTATGGACGGATCGGCGTTTTACACAAAACTTACATTGCTTTTAATGCTGTATGCTAAGCATTTGTTAGGCGTAATGTACTGTTATTATCATTCTTACCTTATGGTGCTGCCACACCGATGTTATAAAATGTTTACAAACATTTTCTAACATTAAATCTAACATTTTATAACATTTCTTAACATTTTATAACATTTCTTAACATTTTCTAACATTTCTGAACATTCTTCTTTGACGGCTTCTTTGACGGCGCCGCTCTCAAAAGTACCGCCGCCTGCGGTTATAAAATGTTAAGAAATGTTACAAAATGTTACAAATTGTTAAGAAATGTTTACTAAATGATGCTGCCACACCGGTGTTATAAAATGTTATATAACATTTTCTAACACCGGTGTGGCAGCACCATTAGACAACATTTAGAATGAATATATCATTCATGGTATAAATATGCGTACAAAAATATAGTCAAAATCCTTAATACTGTTTTCATTGTATAGGTATGTAGCATCAATTCAGTTTTTTCAGTAAAACTGAGATTACAGTTACGAAGTTAACCCTAAAACTCTTATCAAGTTAAAAATATATTTAATTAATAATATCATTAAATCATCTATAATAATCATTGTCTAAAATACTGTAACAACAAAATACATCTTTGTGTAGTGCAACTCTTTGTAATAATTAAATAAATATATCAATTAATTCGAAAAAAATGTTCACAAATTGAGAGTTACAGCCACCGAAATACAACACAAAAATTCATATAATTGGTATAGCCCTTAAACCTCAGCCGAGAAAACTTCAAGCTGAAGAGTGCAATGTACAACCATCATCAACTAGTCTGTTGCTAAAAATAAAGAAGCTTCAACCTCTGTACTCCGTCATTAAACCTGCGGCAAGACTTCTTTTCACAAATATCATATTATGTTCTAGACTAAACATTAACTTATTGCCTTACTGAGCAATGTGGACATAGACATTGTAGCCATCTCAAGGTCGATACGTGAGCCTACAGAGTTTCAGTGTTTGACAATCTTGTATCAATTTATCGAGACTAAGGAAGAGCTACGTATCAAATCCTTGCTAATTTGCCAACTCTTAAAGGTATGTATAGGTGTTTAGAATAAGTAGCGATTGATAATAATTAATTGGCATCACCAGTATAACTGCCGCACTCAGAGACGTCATTTGAAATAAAACTAATTTAAACAGATTTTATCGCGACTTTTTATTTTAGTTTTGGTCCCATTTAAATTAGTTTTATTTCAATGTGTAACATTCGTGTAAACAAGAAATCACTATATCATTAAACCATTTCTTAGAACTCGATCATTTATCAGAGACGTCAATTAAGACTTTTTCTGTATTTAGTAACAGATTATAAAATTAAACCATTTTCTGTATTCAGTAACGGAACATAAAGCATTGACTGGCTATAAATATGGAAATAATTGTAAGAAATGACTTAATGATATTTAAAGTTTAGTGACGTCTCTGAGTGCGGCAGTAAGTGATTAATCTATGGTTAGCATCTTCAGACTATGCGTTTACAAAGCGTTTATGTATAAAAAAAATGTAATCAAATGATGTTTTGTAAATAATTCACCTGTAGCGTAATTAAATAAAAGTGATTATAAACCATATTTAGAGATATTTACTGCTGTAAGACATAGTTATCTGGGATTAAAACATTATATAATTTCATTACAACCTATTACAACCACTAGATAGCAAAAGAACTGGTATGTAGTGTATGCACAGTATATAATAACGTTCGTATCGCAAAGTATTATCAAAGGAATTCAAAGACGACACTCATTCGCTCCCACGTACAGTGGAACTGTGAACAGAAAGTTGTCCAAGTTATAATAAGATTGGATCGAAACTACTACGACTGTGCACTCCTGCTAACTGCTACTGTACACACGTTAATAATTTAAGCCTTGTACTTATTTCGTATTCTTGAGTAAAACTTTTTTGAACTGCTTCATAAATACATTTTACCATTGGAAAACTTGTGCCGTAATATAGACGTTTGCACTTTGTTTCCTTAGTACAAGACGTGTACAAAATTAAATCTGTTTTGTAGACCTCCGTCGCTATATCTTATTTCCCACAACGATTTAAGTATGACTGTCATAGTAACAAACAGTGGCGCATTCAACACGATTCCTATCGGCTTTCATTATAAACTTGTAAAAAATATTATTACCTTATGATTTACTGTACCCCTGTAATTTTAAATATTATTGGCGTAGTTAAATTAAGAAAAATAACTGTCTGTTGATCATTTTAATAATCCGTGACAAATATTGTAAAAGTGTAGTGCAATCGTATGTACGTAATTCGCTAGCGGCGGCTTCCTTTTGAATTTTTTTACCCATCGACACTGGTAATAAATAACAGATATAAAGAGCTTTTGAATAATATATGTGATGTCGTCATTGGTCAGTGGAGACGGGTCACATAAACTTCTCGCATTTACTGATTGCACCTTTATCTTTCCCTCCAGGAATACAGGTGCGAGCTGAGTTATATATAAAATACTTTATCACTTTTAATAGAAGAGACCCGAAGGATCCATATTTTTCTATAAATAAGGACTTTTGGAGTAGGTACAATAGCTTCCGTGGCGCAGTGGGCGTGTAGCCGGCTGTGAATGAAAAGGCTGCTCTTAAACATCTTTAATGCTTTTCATTAAATAGTAGTAATGTCTATCAGAGCTTGTGAGTGGGACACACTCTTCACAAAATTTGTCCAAAACGAATACAATAACGATTTTTGGATAGAAATGGAAATTAACATCTAAAAAAATGGAACACAAGAGACAATTAATTTTAGTATACTCTTTGAAAACATTTTCCTACTCTATATTAACATAGTCTAATTTTTACGTAAATGTCTACGTAATTAATAAAATCCAAAAAGGATAACCATTGAGACTTAATCAATTTTATTGTCGGTCGCCTTCGTTATACCGCACAAATAATTACAATAATAGTAGGATATAATGATCACCTACTCTATTAAGTTAGAGAGTGGTTTGTTTTTCTATTTACAAACGTTTTACATATCTCTGTGATAGTGCATCGATCGATTCATTGCCGTTTAATTCTCCATTGTCAATTTCATTATTTATAAATGCTTTTGGCCCTCACTGCATCTATTTATACCCGTATTTTATCGAACGATTGAAAAATATTCGTCATTGGATGCCACAATAACATTGATGGTGGATAACATTTATTGCTCTTGTTTACATATCGGCGCTCGTTTATCAACCAATTAAAACAGCTTAACAGCTTTATTTTGTTTGATAAAGAGCATTTCAATGTTAGTGGGCCACCAACATCTTAGGACCAAAGCCAATCTCACCTGCACGTGGTGGTGTTGTGGTGTGTCACTCTGCTGGCAAACAGACGAGGAAATTGCAAGACTTGGTTCATATGGTGGATTGTGGAGGTCAGACGACAGGTCGCCCCATGTAATATCAATTACAGTGAAAATATGATGCCAAGGCAGACCCTGGCATTAGGCCGAGAAAACGCCAGTGAGAAAGAAAGAAAGATGAAAGGTATAACACAGAATACAAACAGTTATAATTATTAATGCTTAAATATTATAATTTAATTATCTAGCCGTCTTTCTAAATATGTGCCGGATAGAAGTACAGTGCGGAATAGACGAACTAAGGCCCTGTTTCGCCATCTGAGTAAAAATTGCGGTAACTGGTCGTTAATCTTACTCGTATATTGTTAATTAATAATTAATTAATAATTGTATTATGTATATTTAACAGCAGGAAGGCGGACCCTGGCGCTGGCCTAAAAATATACTTAACAGTAGGTTTAAAACGATGACAAAAGAATGAGCAACCAACGATTTACACCTAACATACCTTAATATTATTATAGCTACTTTTAGCATCGTCAAAATGTTTTAAACAACAATGTGCCTCGAATTTGCCAACCTACAATGGTCAGTAGAAGTATGCTACACACCCCATCACATAGTGTGGGACACTGAACTGGGTCTCTCTGACATCTTGGACTTATGGATATAGAAAAAAGTGACAAAAACTACAAAGTATATAGATCATGATGATATACGAATGCCTTGATATTCCTTTGACCGAGTGCCTAATTCTGTTGAAACTTTATATTCTACAAATCGTTCCCTGTCGAGAACAAGATATGGCTTCTTATAAAAATAAATCTCTCGAAGAGCAGTCTATTTCACCACAAACCTTTTCTCAGCTCAAAGTAAAGCGTCCTACCTGCATGTAAATGTAATATCAACTTCAGAGCCACTAAAGGGACTTTGCAACTGTAATTTCTCTTTGTGGAACCCGTAAATTGTCGCTCTTTGTACGTACGGCCACCCGTTAAAGTGTCGCATTTAAGATTTAATAAAAATAAACCTGCTCTCACACAATATTCTTGCGTGTTACAGTTGGGTATTACGTTTGAAGCTTTATAAGGTTTCCATTGAGTTGTCATGTCGTGATTTTTTGCTGATAATTTTTGTTAAGGTTAATATACTGCAAATACAAGCCTAATACACTGCATTTCCTAAACTCCACTCCTAGGCACTTGTATTCCCATTGTTTATTTTTGATACAAAAGTTTTACGAAGATTATTAGCAAGTGGCCGTAACCTATTTTCATGTTAACTTCGGGATAGACGTTATCGTGAAGCGGTCCGGTTGCAAGAGGATCGCCTTTTGTTTCAGCTGATACCCTGATCCGGGTCAATCACGATAATGTAATATTGATTTAGCTGGCGACGGCTGCTTTCAATTGTCACTTAGAATTCTCTATTATCGCTCAGTCTGTGGCCAAGACTGTTATTGTCCGATACGTAGATAATGGCCAGATGCTAGGTCTCTGTGACACAGCTATATCCGTACAAATTCCGAAACGATTCCCATTCTATTCCTTTACAGTCGATATTTGAAAGACCCATTACATTTTATTGATAACGCATAAAACAGCCAATTTCGAAGTACCAATATGACATACGTTTCTCGTTAATATACAACATGTTACAAAAAGTTGAGGTCATATTTCAATGCCGTTACATATACATACAGTGCACATATTTATGTACCAGATCTTTTCAAAATCGATATTACCTAAAATTTTGTATGTATTTATTTATTCGCATTTTCTCGGGAACATTCGATAGTAACGTAATCGAAAACGCTGTTTCTCAACGAACGCTCTAATTTTACTCGACGCTAAATCAATTACAATAAGAAGTTAAGGCATGTAAACAACTTAAGGGAAATTAATGTAAAAGTGAAGCTGTAGGCAAACGTGATAGATAATGTGAATATGCTTCTTAAGTTTTAAGTCTTTCAGCGTCCTTTCAAAACTTAATGTAATAAGTAATATTCAAAATAGCTTATCTTATAGATCATGTGTGGTGTAGAATTTTGTGGACTCACGCGTCGTATTGCGTTCAACACTCGTTCGAAAAACGCGCATCGATTATCCCCAATATAGGATCCATCGGTTAACATAACCAAATGTATGTTCAATTCAATCAATATATCACCTATCACGTGTGAATATTATGTATATTTTGTTTAAAATTATGTGATCGGCGCTTCGCTAAGGTAAATTGCCGGCGGTGTCCGTCCCAATCTGGTGCCAATCTGAAACTGCGCCTCAACCGCGCCACGACGATCG
Organism: Amorpha juglandis; assembly: GCA_949126905.1. Classification (NCBI taxonomy): domain Eukaryota; kingdom Metazoa; phylum Arthropoda; class Insecta; order Lepidoptera; family Sphingidae; genus Amorpha; species Amorpha juglandis. Next base: position 9,224,867 of record OX421368.1, read on the forward strand.
AGCTAAGCAAATCGCCTAAATCCTGTGCTGAGGCCTGAGCCATAAGCTACGCAATACGGCCAACACAGTACTGTCAAATGTCATTTTGTAACACGCACATTCGTCACTGCCTATGCAGTAACTCTAATGAGAGTCTTCGAATCGAACAACCCATAAATTCTTGCTCTTGTAGCAAATTTCTATATGACATATTTTACAACTTCATGCGAATGAGAAGGACGCAATGTCCCATGCCGTTCGACATTATATTCGGACAGCACTGTAATTAACTTCAGGACCAGCAGCACTTTGCCTTGCTAGAATAAAAAAGAAATGCATTGTCGCAATCTTCCTAGTAATATTCCAAAATCGCATCTTAAGTCTGACTATTTGATAAATTTAAAATATTTTATTCTCTGTATTATAATACTAGCTTTTGCTCGCGGCTCCGCCCGCGTGATCGAACAAACAAACAAACAATCAAACTCTACAGCTTTATAATATTAGTATAGATTTCGGTAGCTTAGCAACGCAAGCCTTCAAATAATATTATTTGGGTAGCTTAGCAACGGAAGCCTTCAAATATAACTAATTTTCCCCGATTTTGCAACATTTTTCAATGATGCTTCGCTCCTAATGGTCGCAGCGTAATGTTATATAGCCTAAAGCCTTCCTCGATAAATGGACTATCCAACACAAAAAGAATTTTTCAATTCGAACCAGTAGTTCCTGAGATTAGCGCGTTCAAACAAACAAACAAACAATCAAACTCTACAGCTTTATTATATTAGTATAGATTTAAAAAGCAATTTGGTCAGATATAAATTCCTACTTTCAGCTGACGGTGGAAAGACTAAAAAATACAATGTTAGCGTTGTAAAACAGCCGTGTGTGCAGAATCAGCGACACGGAGTATGGCAGCATGCCAGACCACATCCGTGTTATTTACTCCAGCATGATGCCGCACTCTGCCGCTGTACACGGCTTGATAATGTACTCACCAACCACTGAATAGTCGCTGTCCTTGATGTTTTGTACATGCACGTTATCCCGGCCTCGCTTTGCAATCGAATTTGATATCCAGCCTTTTACGCGACCGTATATAACCATCGAGAATTCTGTACAGTAGATGCGGTGAGCGTGCCGATTGTACGAATACATGTAAGCACTCCACTTTTATTAGTAATAAACTTGGATGTGGAGAAACTTTTACTCACACATCTATGAGAGTAAGTCGTAGCGTCCTAGGGCTTATCGAGGACATGCATAGGTAATGCTCTCTATATAGTAGGACAGATCAAACTTTCTTCCCTTGGTAATAGAATACGCAGGACAATGTATGCAGGATTGTCTTACTAGCTGGTTGGTCCCTCGTATGCGAGAAACCGTTTGGTTTTTGTCTATTTCTACAACCAAGCAGAAGGTCTAAGTACTTAGGGTACTCTGCAACTTAACATCTTATGCCACAAAGGGAGCAGTGCAATGCAGTGCCATGCACTACTTTATAATTCCATATTCTGTGTGGTGTACGTTGTGTTTAAGGGTAAACGAAGCGTTTACCGTCAAGCGACCAACGACCTCGTCTTGTCGTTCAGGAAAATAAAAATCTTTGATTCAATTACTGCATTTTCTAATTAATCAGATGAGAATATAAGTAATAAAAAATAAATTTACGATTATTTGCATGCTAAAATGAGGCCAAGTATGGTTAGCGATCCAAACCTGCATTGAGAAAGTAGTATTCGAAAATAATATTCAGAAATCCCATTCCGACATAACGTTGTGGCTTCGGGCCAAAACTACGTCAGGACTTAATGTGGTGTGAACTTTTTACGATGCCAAATGAACTCTGGCAAAGTCGCCATTGAAATCAATGACCAAGCTTAAAGCTATTCAATTAGAAAAAAATTAGAAATCGTTTAATGTCTTATAAATTGGCCTTCGGCTCAATTTTTACCAATGCTTTATGTCTGCACAATAGGGTAGTTGACTCGGTTTTTTATTATTTTAATCACTAAGTTACGTTACCCAAAAGTGCGGGTGAAGTGACTAACTTCAGCCTGTTCAAGTTATTTTGCACTCATTGTAAAAGTAAACTATGTAATTTTTACCGTGCGGTGTAACTGAAACCTGGCACCACAAAGATTGGATACCATGGAATCCTCCTCCACAGAACCTACGCCGTCTGTCTGTCCGTCTGTCCTAACTTGTAAAAAGCTCTTCTAAACCATGATAGGGAGCCGGCTGAAATTTTCACACAATATAATGGCAGATATCCTAAAATATAATAGAGTAAATATAGTTGAGTGGTAGAGCCACGCTGTAGACAGCTTTGTCTACAGTATGGGCTGGCTCGACCGGGTTGTTACCACTGTCTCACAGAAAACCAACGTAAAGTAGCGGCTTGCTGCTGCGTTTCGTACGGTGAGTGAGATATCCGGAAGCCCAAATCCCCTCCCCTTCCCAATCCCTAATTATCCCTTTCCTTTAAGGTCGGCAACGCGCCCATGATTCTTCTGGTTTTGGGCGTACATGGGCGGTGAAGATCACTTACCATCAGGTGACCCACTTGCTTGTTTGCCTGCCTATGCTATAAAAAAAACCCATGAACAGAAGCAAAAGTACTTGTCCGTAATAAATATTTCATTATGTTATATGGAATTTCCCTCATACTGCAACAGAACTGAAGCTTATCAGACGTCACCGATGTTTTATAAAGTATTGTTGGCAGTTTTGCCATCTAACAATTTCGCCTTTAAAACGAGCTTTCAAGGTTTGATTTTAGTTTGAAGAACTGTTGTTAAATCGCATGGATTTAAACCGTCTCAACATATTTTTAATCGAATTGGTCCACTAAAACCGTACAGCTTTTGTTGATTCAAAATAGTACAGTACAGTTAATAACCACAAAATATTACTTACTCATTTACTGACTGACTGATTAAACACGAAATCTCAAACCGCGTAAACTCGCTATGTATTACCTTTTTTATAAAAAAAGCCGGCAAACAAGCAAGTGGGTCACCTGCATGGGATTATTCTACTTTGTGCATCTAGGAATTTGTAAATTGGTATTATACTATGCATCGCCCACAATATCCGGGAATACATAGATGCGTTGCCGGCTTTACAGGAAAGGAGTAATTATTGGATTGGGAAAGGGAGGGGGATTTGAGCCTGCGTATATCTCACTCACCGGACGCAATCCAACAGCAAGCTACCACTTTACGTCGATTTTCTGTAAAACAGTAGTCACCACAAGTGGTAACAACCCCATTCAGCGGCCCATTCATGCTACTAGCTATTAGCACTTCATTCCTTACACTACTCAAGGTACAACAAGCAGAATGATAGCTTTCTATTAGTGAAATAATTTTTAAAATCATTTTAGTATTTGCAAAGGTTACCGTTAGATAATATAAACAAAACGTACGTACCTACGTAGGGGGTTAATAAGTAAAAATAAGTTGATATTTGCCTCTAATAATAATTTTCGAAACGTTGCTAAATAATGCTATGTCATCGAGTTTGGATGCCAATGTTCAAACTTGGTCTCTTGATACTGCGACGGGTTGATACACATCGTTGTTGTCTCCTCGGATATCTAATAAATGGAACAATACGCGATTGAAACACATTCCGTATTTTCTATCTGCAATTTGTTGGAGATCCTCCTTTCATATGGGGACCTATTGGACCGTTTAAATGACGTAAGATGTTGATAACTAGACATACAATAAGCTGGTCTATTTTTAACATTGTACATATATGGAACTGGCACGAATATAGCTTATACCCGTCGTGTATATACGTCTACAGTTCGCCGAGTTATTTCCGTCCTATTATGTGATAGGAGGCCAGCATATCGCCATTCCAATCCTAGGTAACTCGTGTATAATTTTTTGAAGCGAAAACTCAAATTGTGATTTCCCTTGATTGACTTCACGGTCTCATAGCCCAAGTTCGCTGCTACAGTTGCTATAATAGGCCAAAGAGGCTTCTACTTACAAACTGTTGCATATTCCTAAGCCAACGTAGTGACAGAATAAAATAAGACTTATTGCGTTTAAAATCCATTTTGAAATGAAGTCACATTTCAAATAGGAATCATTACTTGTATTGTAACTAATTACTATGGTAACGAGACACGTAATTGCTGTTGGTACGCGTAATTAAACGGAAAATCTATGTATAATTAATTAACCTTTGGGATGCAAGATTTGTATGTACATCACACACGATTACCGAACTAATAGTACTAGAGTAGGTACCCATTTATCACAATTATGATTAATAGAAGTCATTATTGATTGGTAGAGAATTTGATGCATATGTAATATAGGTACAGACTTATTAAAATCTTTCAAAAATTATCCAGCACTAGCTATTGCTCGCGGCTCCGCCCGCGTGAAAGTTTAAAATTGACAAAGTTTCATACAAACATTCATCCCCTATTTTATCCCCTTGGGGGTAGAATTTATCAAAATCCTTGCTTAGCGGATGCCTACGCCATAACATCTACCTGCATGCCAAATTTCAGCCCGATCCCTCCAGTGGTTTGGGCTGTGTGTTGATAGATCACTATGTCAGTCAGTCACCTTTGAGTTTTATATATTTAGATTGAAGTTATATAAAAACACAATAATTATTGATTAAATGGTACATATATTTCAATAAGAAAATCCTCATTTATATAAAAAAAAAGTATTCATTAATTACTTATTTCATTAAGTATCTCTACTACAGGGAGTCTACATACTTATTTGTTAAGATTGAAATGTGTTATAATACTTGTAAAAATGAAACAAACAGTAATTAGTGGCCAGCCTCCACCAAATTGATAATTTTATAACGTTACTCAACATACAACGTATGTAAACGTACCTATAAGCACTCTCAAAATAAGACAAATGTAACGATACCTAATTTCCGTTTGGGCCATTGAGAACACCACAAAAAATGGACTTAAATAGTTACACAGATACATACACACGACAATATAACCCTCCTCCTTCGTGCAGTCGGGTAAAAAAGGGATACAAACCCATTATTTCAATTACTGAACGAATTTTATAAAGTAACATCACAATAAATTAATAATAGAAACGATCATGTGTTTGATTTTGGAACCACATGCAATTCCACTATCGTAGAGTAATATTTATGAATAACTCTTTGCTTGAATAGCTTTTGCTCGCGGCTCCGCCCGCGTGATCTGCTTTTCCCGGGATAAAAAGTAGCCTATTCTGATGTATAAGCTATATTATTGTAAAGTTTCATTAAAATCCATTCAGTAGTTTTTACGTGAAAGAGTAACAAACATACATCCATCCATACTTACAAACTTTCGCGTTTATAATATTAGTAGGATAAGTTGGTCTTTTGCGAGATAAAAAGTAACCTATGTCTTAATCCAAGTCATGTCTTGCCTATGTGCCAAATTTCATCCAACACCGTTCAGCCGTCAGGGCGTGATTGACTAATCACTCATCATTCACAGACTCACAAATATCCAAACTTTCACAGTTATAACAGTATTAATATAATGTACAACCTAACATCCTACTGGAATAAGATAAACAAAACAATTAATATAATAGACGACGTGTTCATGTTTACATCCCGTTCTAAAACAGCTCAAACGTTGTATTGTTTACTATAAAGGCTTTTATTATCTGATCAAAAGTGCCCATCGCCTGGCGAATGCCTGTTTTAACGTAGGTACGTACTAATTTCGAGGGGTAGGATATAAATGCTGTCCATTCTTGGATTATCATCCGTCCTGTCGAGGAAAACTTTGCGCATAGCTTTATTTGCCACCATTACACGCTATGCCACTTTAACTTTATTGATAGTTAACTGTCACACTGTAATAAATTTATCTTGGGATGTAATCAAGATGCATGTACCTACATGGGCTGAGTTACGTAATATATTTACTTATTATTATATACTGCTACTATTATTACATTAGGTGACGTAATTTGACAACTACGCATTGAGTGTATGCGAAATTTATGGATTAGTAGGTATATCGTTTTAGAGTTCCGCCATTGAACGCCTACGAGTATTTGATACGCCTATACAATTTATAAATGAGGACGGACTATCTACTTAATATATAATATACTCTTACCGTACTACGATTTAAATTATTGTGCCCTTTAGCGATATTCGTTTATCTTAAAAAAATATAATGATCGAATGTAGAGCAGTTTAACAGTAGAGTATGTACTTATTTTCTCTCATGTGTCTGAAGATGGTCGTAAAGACAATTTAAAAAAAACAAAGATTTCCGAAGCGCATATTAAAAAATGTATTACTGTACCCAATGTTAAATTGCAGTTATTAACATTATACTAAACTAAATATACGAAAATCATTTATTTCTACCAAAAGAGTTTTAATAAACTTACTTAACTTTTAGTTTGACAGCATTAAAATTAGACATAATGGACTTCATTTTAGTTCGTCGTGTAAAACGGTTGACTTTGAACTAAAACCGGACAACAATAAGTTACAGAATTTGGTTTTTGTTTAGTCGAATAGCAACAGAATAGTTACCAGTATTGCGCTTACATTAGGTGTCGAAAGGCTAAAATAAGATCATTATTTTAAATATAGTAATTACAACTATATGTTAAGTTCCTTTTATATTCGGTTTGACACACATTCTAAGTCGAGCCTACGGACATTAATGTTTAAAATATATCTTCTGAAACAATAAAAAGGTTATCTATCACGACGATAAAACGTGTTTTTGAATACATTTCCCTCCAATATTATTTAGTGAAAAGATGTATAATTAAATAATATATTCTAACACAGAATACGCGATATCTATCGATTTGAAAATGACACGCGAACAATGTTAATATGGGCCATACCGTGAATGTCGTATATCGTCTGATATCGGCTCGCATAACTCAATTACTGAATACCTTATCTTGGAAAAATATATCGGTACACCATGTTAGGGAGTCTCAACAAAAGCGTATCTTAATTAAGAAACGACTCTTAGTTAATGTTGCTGTTTTAATCATACACTTACTACTCTACAGTTTTAATACTAGTAACTTATTTTATATTTAAGTACTAAATAAATTTACATATACTGTAAATATATATAGGTGTAAATTTTAATAGACATTGCGAAAATATATCGAATTCGATGATCATACTTTAAAAAATATCGATGGAAAATGTCATATCAATATGTTTCTTGTATTTTCCTGCCTATTATCCTACTAATATTATAAACGCGAAAGTTTGTAAGTATGGATGGATGTATGTTTGTTACTCTTTCACGTAAAAACTACTGAATGGATTTGAATGAAACTTTACAATAATATAGCTTATACATCAGAACAGGACATAGGCTACTTTTTATCCCGGAAAAAGCAAATCACGCGGGCGGAGCCGCGAGCAAAAGCTTATATATTTGTGACTAAATTCTGGATATTACTCTCTAAAGTATATCACTTTCCTGTATACTATACTCATTATCCATGATAATGCTTAAAATATTCTAACATCTAAGGGCCGATATCCACTAACAAATTATACGTTTTGCCATAGATCATATACCCGCCAATGTTGAAGACGTTTCTCCTAGTAGTTTATTTTAAATCAGAAAGTATATTAATAGTCTGCCGTCATCTACATAGTTGTGACATTAAAATAATAAGTTAAACAAAAACTTTCAAAATTATTAGTCATAATATGTCGTCTTCAGAATCTTGAAGCTTTTACAATTTTATTAGGTTTAGTCTGTCACCTTGTAACTTTGTAGAACATGGTGGAATGTCGCCACTTGATAGTAAAACATAAATAATGTTTATTTAAGCACTTAAATAACATTTTAGTCAAAAATTATTGGTTGTAGTCTAACAAACTAAATTCATACTTTGTGTCTGATAAATCAATCAAAATATTACTTAAGTACTATTTGTTTTGTTCGGAACAATTAAATAAACACATTTAGAGGAACACTAATAAAAGATCGTAAAGAAGGAGATATAAGCAGAAAAAAGTATTTTTAAGCTTGTTATTACAATTAGCTTGAATTAGGAATTAAGTCAAAGTGCAATTCCTCAATACACTACTCAAAATATCTGTAATCCCTCAAATTCAATCATCAATCAAAATTCTCTCGTAGTAATTGATATCCACGATACATAATCTAGTCTCAAGGTGGGATTAGGACTTTATCCATAATTATATAACTATAATAATGTGACTGTTGGATGTTATTTATTATCTTTTGAAAATGTTTGCAGAATGACGAGCATTTTCATTTACATATATTTAGTATTGACTATTCTGGAATTTAAGCTAAACTCGTTTGTCAAACCTCAGTATGCGCACCGAAATCCAGCGTAATGGGAAATGAGGCGGCGCCAACATTTAGTTGACGTCATAGCCCGTGACAACCAGTAAAATATATCTACAATTTATTTATATTAAACGTGGTTTTGCTTCCTATATTCCACAGAGAATAAAAATATAACTTGACTATATTATAAAGCGGTGAATACACAAAAGCGTGCATTCATCGGAGCACCAAACAAACATTGATAAATACTTCTATTACGCTACCATGTAATGGATCAGTTAACCCATACGTCATGGTGCGAGCGCGTCTCCAAAACTAAGTTTTGATGAATTACGACAAATAAATGCTTTACGTCGTCGTATAAATACATGAAAAGACTGCGCGTTTTCCATGGCTCGATTCGCGCCATCACGTCCTGGTTAAATGCACCATACGGTAAAAATCTATCCTTTTAAATTACTGCAACATATTGTAGGTACTGAATAAAATAAATAATTTGCCATTTAAATATTGGGTCAGGAATAAAAAAATATTGTAAATAAACATTCATATGACAAATTATTATAAAATTACCTGATCAGCAAGATTGATCAATTGGTTAGCATGAAAATTATATTATCAGTAATAGGTGTCATTAAGGAAAATATTCAGTATTTTAGGTTCAGCTTCTGTGTTTTGATGAATCAGTTAGTTAGGAGATAACATTTCTTATATTACAATATAGATTTCAATTCATCGTAAGTCCATATTACATATTGTTCCTCGAACTATGAAGGTAAATAAGGGGATACTTTGTTATTATTACTATTATTAGTTGGGGGTAACTAGTTAACTTCATCTGTAGTGGTCGAGATTACCACGTAATACATTATAGAGTCATGTGGATTGTAGTCCCTTCCCAGGATCTAACATTTTGCCCTAAAACAAAATTGCAAAGTACAGTTTATGACATCGTATAATAGAACTGAAATTACTGCCTTTTCAGAGCTCATTTAGTAACTTTTATGCACTGTCATATTTCTATCAGTTGAAGATCTAATTTACATATGAAACTCCCTTCACGCTTATAATTTTTATTCAAATTGAATCCAGTTGATTTAGTTTTTGAAACAGAACTTTTAAAATAGTAAAAGTAACCGTGTAACAAGGTTGAAAAACAATTATGTGAATAAAAAAGACAGTTAGTTTACGCGATTTTTACACATTGAGTTAAAACTAATTTAAACGGAATTTATCGCTGTTTTTTATTTTATTTTGGTCGCGACGTTTCGAAGGCTTTTCAGCCTTCGCGGTCACTGTGTGGTTGTCCCGAAATCTGCGGTTGCTGAAAATTCAGAGGAAGGCTTGTCAAAGAACACCGATTCCTACTTAAGATATCGCGAGGCTATTGAAATTAAAAAAAAACGAATTTTAGTAGAGAAGATGGTTGATCACACTTAATGACAATCAAGACACAAAAGACACAAGACAATTAAATCCAAAAGACCCACTGCCAGACCTCAAGACACCGTGAGCTCCTTTTGCGTAGATCGGACAAACCACAAAACCTAATAATTTCAAATTGAAGGTAGATAATGTAACATTAACATTTCTGGGCAACCTACACCTCAGTCCACCCCGATACCACGAAGGCTAAAGCCTTCGAAACGTCGGGACCAAAATAAAATAAAAAACCGCTATAAAATCCGTTTCATTTAGTTTTATTTCCCACTGTACTTCACATAAGGACCTGTGTAGTCACTTTGCCGCGCCAGGATAAAAATCAAAAAGAACCTTGCCGAATCGAAAACTAGCTCCTTTTTTGACGTCAGATAAAAAGCTCCCATGTTTAATTTTCTATTTCAAAATGAAAGTCAGCTAAGCCTTCTTAATTGCGTTAAAATTAAGAAAAATGTCGTTAGATTATCTCGGCCTAGCCAAAACCGTGAACAACGCAAAAACCTAAGAGGGGCTTAAAATAATAAATCTCAAAAAAGGTTTAATTTAGGAATAAATTCGTGGATTTAATTTGAATTATTGGTGTATACGAAACGCGGCTCTAATTCTACCTGTGTAATTTATTTATGCAATAAGACCCTGGACCTTAAGCGCCTAATTTACGGAAACAAACGGCCGAGGGACACTATATAAATCATTCGCAATATTTGCCCCTCACCTAATGTTTCTACACATTAATTAGACAAGGACTCGATGTGCGATGGCTCTACGTAAGACGTAACGATAACTATTTATCTTAGAAGGCGTAACAAGAAACTCTAATTATTTTAATGAAAATAAATCGTTTATCATTATAATTAAAGGCTAGTAAGTCATAACGAAATTCATTGTTTTCGATGGGCAATAATTTTGAATACAGTATAGAGAGACGCTATGACGTATTAGACGCTAATAATGTTCCATGTTCCATTTAAAAACACCTTAAAACGGAATATCATCGCTTCGGCGCTTAATCGTCGTGGGAATCAGGATCTTCGAGAGACTTTCTTGGTCTTACAACACCCAGACCCGAAACAAATATCGAACTCGGAATCGGAATCGAACCCACGGCCTGACTTTTCACAGTCAGCTACTAGCCCACTGCGCCACGGCGGCTGTCAAACGAACGAACTAAATATTTACGATCTTCATTAAACAATTTTTTTTATTTGGGGCAAGTAAAATAAAACCTCAAACCTCTGTGGAATTTTATTATTTCGTTAGCTCGAGCTTTTACATAAGCAATATCTAATTTCTAATTAATTCACTATCAAGGTCAATGTTAAATGCTACATACACTTGCGTTTAATTTTCGTTATAACTGTTAGAATTATTTATAAACATAGTGTTTTGATGATTAATGAAACACCTTCCTTTCAAAATAGATCCTACTCCAAATAGATCTCTAGAAATCTTTTTATACTGCGGATTTAAGCTTTGTTTTTATTATTTTATAATTATTTTAATTTCAAATTTGTAGTGGTAGGGTACAGTTGTGGAATGTAAAATACAATACAGTAACACAATCGCGATGCTGTTATCCGTTGATAAGTTCACTGTTTTACTTCGTACTCCGTTATCAAGCTCGTAAGTAAATTTGTATGCGGCTACATAGCTGCTAAACTCTATCAAATGTTTGTTTTTCCATCAAAAGGTCTACAAAGGGCTGATAAATCGATGTACATACATTTAAAAAAAAAACAAACGCACCGATTAGAGAGCCTAAACCTAAACCACCTTTTTTAAATTAAGTTAAGAATAGAATATCTAATATTTGGGGGTATTTAAGTCGTAATATTAGTATTATATAAGAAAAGTATTCATATAGGTATTAGTTCCTATAGCTAATACGAATAACTTCGTAAATTAAGTAATTTTCTAAATTTTTATATTACATATATTAAGTATATATATTAGCAAACACGTGTTTAAGAAAAAGACATGTCGGGTTCAAATAGCATTTATAAACCTCTACAATATTTTATTACCAACTAAATTTAACAAAACAAATATAAAACCATTATACTTTACCCGGTAGCATGACGTAGACAGGACGCCAATGTAGGTACAATTTATACAAAAATCACAATTCGACTGTCACTTAATATCATTCTTGTATCACTGATATAAAAATCGTTTTCAACTTTACAATTTTTAATGTACAAATATTCACGGTATTTAGTTAAGGTTTTAGTTCACTGCGTGACGTACATTCACGTGCAATGTGCCGATAAAAATATGAATATGTAGCGTATATTTTGATGTGCCAATGTGTGGCACATGGACCCACTGCGCACAGTGTGAGTTGTGGCGAGTGGCGACTGGCGACTGACGAGCGTGGCGTGTCTTCGTCAGTCCGGGCGTGCGCGCCGCCCGTCTCCGCGAACTCCACTGTAGGGCTTCTGTGCCGTGAGGGCGGCGCGCCCACGCTCGATACTGCTACCTACCCTGCCTATCCGGCGCCCTCCCACATTGAAAAATCATTTATAAAAATTCAACTGTTTATAATAAAAACACCGCTTTTTATTCTAGCACATTGTTCGCTTTTCTTTTGTGATTCAATAATGACACCGTACGTTCTGGAGGCGTGTCTGTTTCACTAATCATCGTTTTCCATAAAATCGTTTACTAACACTATCATTTATGTTTTATTGCCATGCATTAGGTTTAATTATTGTTTTGTATTTATGATGTTGCTGTTTAGTTGTAATAAAAAAGCGTGCGATTACATACTTTTTATTCAACAAATATTAAATAATTATATTATTATATTCACTTTTTAGTGAACAATAAAACAACTTCAATAGAACTAGAGAATATGAACGAATATTATTACTGAGTTAGTTGTAGCGTAGCATGAGACTCGCGCTTGGATCATTTCGTAGCAAATCGGTAGAGATGTAACAGACTAGTATTGGTAACTATACGTTCTATCAGTTACTTAACTCTTCTTGTAAACTTCCAAACACTTTAACTATATTCCAATAGAAGGATTTAACACAACTTATATTATCTTTGATATTTGAGCTATTTTGTGTTAAAACAAATAAAATATTTACTGGGTTATTGATTGATTTACACCTTGTTAGTTTTAACACATTTTCTTGCTATGAGGCGAACATAATGATTACATACTTCAATGTTCATTATATTTTTAATCGTATGACTTTGAGATGGCGCGGCGCGGCGTAACTTATCTAATATCAAAAAGTTTGAGTACAGTTTTTGCATGGTGTACGAATTTTAAATGTTTACTAGCTTTTGCTCACGGCTCCGCCTGCGTGGAAATCTTTCCCATCATATTTGTAGAGTTCAAAGCTTTTTGTGTCATCTAGCTATGTCTATACAGTATGCTTATATCTAACCTATGTCTCCGGCCCGTAAACAATTTATTTCTATGCAAAAATTAATGTGAATGCGTTGCACGGTTCCTGCGTAAAATGATAAACCAACAGAGATATTTCGGTTTTGATTTTTTTAGCTGAGGCTGACACACAAACAAATGGGTCACCTGATGCTAAGTGATCTACACCGTACATGAACATCCTCAATACCCGAGGAATCATGGATACGTTGCCAGTCTTAAAAGAAAATGGGTAATTAATGGATTGAGAAGATGGGAATTTGGGCGTCCGGATACCTCACTCAGCGTACGAAACGCAATAGCTAGATGCCATTTTACTAGATTTTCTGTGAGACAGTAATCACAACCCGGTGGAGCAGGCCTATTTATATTGTAAACACTACTACATCGTTACTCTACCACTTAGATAATTTAATTTGTAATATTTTAAAAACAGATTTTTTTTGACACAAAATTCCCGGGAATATTAAATTAAAATGACAACCTATGTCCGGAAATTACGTGAAGTGGTAACGTATATTAATTTAGAAACTTTATTGGACTGCCACCGACTCCAAAAGGGCCTCTATTATGTCTCATGTAAACAATTAAACTAACCTCGAGCTGACATTGTATGTCACCTTTCGTTTTTAGTCGTTGTTTTAAAACTTATTATTCATAATACAAACTTTGAATTGCACAATCACAATTGCGGGATAAAGTTAAATTATTTTAATAGGCAATGGATCACGCTATTTAGAGGCTGTATCATTTGTTTTCAATACTATCAAAAAGTCACATTTTTTATAGCATGGAGCAGCAACGAGCAAATGGGTCACCAGATCTCCACCGTCCATGTACGCCCACAATACTAGAAGAATCATAAGGCGCGTTGCCGAGCTTAAAAGTAAGGGATAAGTAAGGGATTGAGAAGGGGAGGGGGATTTGGGCCTCCGGATATCTCACTCACCATACGAAACGCAGCAGCAAGCCGCTACTTTACATCGGTTTTCTGTGAGACAGTGGTAACGTGCCGGTCGAGCCGGTCCATTGATGCTGTAGACAAAATTATCTACAGCGCGGCTCTACCACTCTCTATATAAATATTAACAACCATTGCTTGTTACAATAATTTTAAACTTTGATGAATGATGCAACCCACGCTCAGATTATAAGTTTAAATTCTATATAAACCCGTCTTCAAAACATAAATCTGCTATTGTCCGTTGAGTTATCCCCTAGGCAAATCCCCCTCTCCTTCCCAAACTCTTAATTATCTTTTTACTTTAAGTTCGCCATCATCAGCAGCCATAGGACGTCCTCTGCTGAACATAGGCCTCCCCCAAAGATTTCCAGATCGACCTGTTGGAAGCGGCCTGCATCCAGCGACTTCCTGCGACCTTTATCAGGTCGTCTGACCACCTTGTAGGCGGACGTCCAACGCTGCGCTTGCCAGTACGTAGCTTCCATTCAGAAGTTTTCTGTCCCATCGGTTATCGGTTCTGCGAGCTATGTGGCCTACCCACTGCCACCTAAGCTTACTAATCCGGTGGGCGATGTCGGTGACTTTTGTTCTTCTACGGACCTCCTCATTTCTGATTTTATAGAAATTAGAATTAATAGAAAATGGAATTTCTCATTTGAAGCTCGCGAGCGTGTCCATTATTCTCCAAGTATTATACAGCGAGTGCTTATGGGTGGTGAAGATCACTTACCATAAGGTGACCCACTTGTCGGTTTGCTGGCCTACGCTATAAAAAATCATACGAATAAAATGATTGTTTCAAACGGATGAAAAAACGGAAACGGAACCTATAAGGGTCCTTACTTTGTTTTAAACCCCAAAAAGGCAAATAATCTTATTATTAAAGGATATGGCATTAACCCCCAGGACATCATATTATTAAATTGCATATACTCACAAAATGGTAGATGAATAATAATATTGTGCCTCATTTTCATGCACAAACGGGCCCCAAAAGACCGAATAAACGTTTTAATTATTACAACTGTGTCCAATTTAACTTTTCACATCAAAAATGTGTTAATAAAAAAACAGAAAATGATTCCATAAACACAGCCTTTTGTGTTTTGTTTAACCCGAGTATGGTGCTAAAAATATGGTAAAAAATAATACTAACGTTACAACAAAAGGACTGTGTGAATCGTAATTACACCGAAGCGCCGTTACCGAAAGTTTTTGTAACAATGTGTATTATAAATTCAATTAGGTTTTGCTCGCGGTGTCGGCTGCGTTATAGCCCCGTTGCTTGTATGAACGCTGCCATGAGCGTATGCATGGTGGTGCAAGTTGGGCCACTTTCGACACCCCAGATACCGTTGTGACACATATTTTCTAAACGAATCGAACTATTTTAATATTTTTCTGATTGACATTGGTTGTTCGGTTCTGTTAAGTTATTTCCATAACTGCCACGCCTTCGAGAACGTCGAATTTGTCTTTGCTGCTTGACTAATTGTATTGTACTTGCTTGGCTAATCGTTTTATGCACTTTCCCTGGCTTGACCCCCTTGAAGCTAGCTGGTGGTAGAATATTCATATCCGCCCGGATAGCGACCACCGTACACATGGTGTTAAAACCTGCCATAGTGATCCATACGCCTTGTGTGTACGCCATGATCAACCAGTCAGGCTTGCGACATGACTTGATGGTTGGTTGGGACGGGTATAGGGGTACATCCTTGTATTACTGTACCTGCATCGGTCATCCACCTGTTTTGTCGCAAGCCCCTAGATTTGCTTCTTCCCCCTCCCAAAAAAGAAAAAGCATTTATACAGGCCGGCATGACTCTGGTGACCACCACCGATAAACTCATTGTTTGTCGGTGGTCGCTGGTTTTTTGGACTGCACTACGCTTACCATCAGGTGTAGTACAGTCACTTTGCCGTACTCGAATAAAACAAAGGCAATTTTTGCCCCACTCTGAAACAAATCCTAGTTAGGTTCTAGAGCTTGTAAGTATATCAGTATAATGACAGTGCTTCGGCTTTACCTACAATCCTCCGTTATTCGTAGTTTCCACTTATACATTAGTATAAGCGCAAACCACTACCATCAAGCCAGCGACCTGCTCGTCTTATTATTTAGTTGTATACAAAAAGTATTTTCTTTAATCCCATATCCGTAACGATAAATATGGTGCTAAATGAAATATGAGTCAATGTATCCACCATTATCAAGCGCAGTATACAATGACGGATCCAAATATGATGGGAAGTCTCTATAGTTATAGGTTGTAGAGCCACGTTGTAGTCAATTTTGTCTACCATTGGATTATCACCACTGTCATAGAAAACGGACGTGATCTAGCATCTTGCTGTTGCGTTTGGTACGGTGAAATATCTGGAGGCACAAATCCATGGGAAGGTACTTACTACTATTACTTCCCAATTCTTTAATTATCCCTTTCCTTTAAGGTCAGCAATATGTCCATGATTCTTCTAGTATTATGGGTGTGCTTGGGCGGTGAAGACGTGATCTATTTATCTATACTATTACGTGATCAATTTACTTGTTCGGTTGGCGGCTTATGCTATAAAAAATCGGCTTAATATAGGGCAATGTAGTGGAATATTATTAAAGTTTTTTTTATAATTTTTTTTATAATAAATACACCCATTAGTCACACACATAGCCCTGACCCCACATTACGTTAAACCTGCATCGTAGGTATCAGTGTCCATATCATTCATCATTGTCTCGGTGCGGGAATCGAACTCACGGCCTCTAGCTTTGTAGCCGGCTACTCGCCCGCTGCGCCACGGAGGCGGTCGATTACATTACAATTAATGACATTAGGTAGAGTATTACAGCTCTGCATGCGGATTGTAGACATTTATCAAACTGTTGACTGTACCTACAATGAACTCATCAATCCCTATCATTCATCTGCTATTGGAGCAATCATAATTATATTTTATTGGTCTCATATTGTGTATTATAGTGTTGATGACAACTCGATATTTTATAGGTAAAATATATATAAATATATTTGATGTCAACAAATTAGGGGTAAAATACAAAATTCTGTCACATGAAATATTAAAATGGTTTACCATGATAAGCGTAAATAAAAAAAAATAATTGCCTGCAGATATCTGGTTTACTTGTAACACCCTAACATATTGTTACGACACCCGTCCATAGGTACTAGCGTAACAAGAAGGTACGTGTGACAGCTTTGCCTCTTGTCGCGGCCAAATGTCCCGAAAATGTGGATGCATTTTTTCATTTCACCAACTTCTAATAAACATGAAATATACATTAATTTTGTAGATTTGGGTTGACTCGACCATTAGTGGATCCATTTGTGGATCAGACAAATATTAGTCGGTGTGCTCTCGTTTCACAGCCGGCTATTGGCCCACTGCGCCACGAAGCCCGTCAAATCAAACATAATATAACCTTTTATACTATAAATATAGGTAGGTACTTTTATCAAAATTTACCTAACGCTAATTGTATACTTGTTATAACTACATAATAATAATTCCCCACGCAGAAAATTAATTACTGCAAGTTTTATACAATACGACAGTATACATTCTGTATTTATAAAGGCGAAACAAGGACTTGTCTTATAATGCAGAATGCGGCATAAATGCGGACAATCGCGTGCTCACTAGCCATACCATCACTTCGGGCAACGGCACCCTCGCCCTGCAGCTTTATACCAACCTACTGAACACTACCGCAACCACCAAAATGCACCATAAGCACCACTGAACGATACATCACTCTAGTCAACTTTGATACATAAGTTCGAATATATGAAAACCCTGGATTGTCAAGTAATGCTTTCTTCGTGCATACTTGTCATAATGGTTACGACTGTACTATATATTTTATACGACACTCCGTGCATAGATTTAATTTAAAGATTTTTTTATAACCATATAGAGCTCATAAATTAGGACCGAAAATTTAAATGTCGGCCATAGGCGCATATTACATAATATTTTATATATAAAATGTTAACCATCAGATAAAGTATTATTTATACAGACGACTGTATTGACAGCGTGACCATTTTGTAATGTATTATATTTTAAATGACAAGTAAAATTTACCTGTAGATTGTGAGACAGGGGCTTAATTTATTAGTAGCGAAAACCTATAGACATTTTATGAGCGTTTTGAAGATTAACCGGTGATCTCGAAAAGCAACTCACGATGAGATGGTTATTCGCAATTTCTTAGACCGAGAGACTATTAACTTTTGAGGTCATTACGTTACACTCTTAAATCTGCAACTAGTACCAATAATAGGATAATATGTTTTTTATCAGCCCGGTATAGCAGCAATAGCTCAGACGCGAGCACGCACCTCTGACTTTTCTAAGTTACGTGTGTATTCATTGTTAATTATCACTTTGATATTGCTTTAATAGTGAAGGAAACATCGTGAGGAAACCTGCATACCTTAGAAGTTCTCCATAAGAATTTCGAAAGTATGTGTAACCTGTCAACCCGCATTAGGCCAACGTGGCCTAAGGCCTAACCCCTCTCATTCAGTGGAGGAGGTCCGTGCTCAGCAGTGGGATGTGTGCAATATAGGGCTAGTATTAATATTATTATTATAATTGTATTGTACACACTTTCACAGGTGAATATGGGCCTCCTTCAATCATGGGAGGGGTAAGGCATTGGTTAGTTCAATACCCTAGCAAAACAAGGGTTGATAGACTTCACATAATTTCAAAATTTTTATATGAAATTCTCAAGTACCACATGCGACATGCCGGTTTACACATAGTCATTCTTCCCAATTAAAGCGAACGAAGTATTAAGTGAGAGGTGCCAAATATATTGAGTAGATATAACACGTAACTTCGATAAGTCAGAGGTGCCAAAGAGTTTTAGTTCGAACCAACGACCTCTGTCTTGGTAGTCCATTCGCTGGGCAATCGCTTATGATACTATTATAACAAGCATAGATATATAAAAGTAAATCTTTAGCTTGAATTATTTTAATTAATATAGAGACTGCATTAAAAATGCTTTGCAAAAATGCTTCAGACTTAGACGACAAACAATTAACTATCAGTTCGTGTATTTAAACAAAGCTTCAAGTCGAGTCCGCACACGTAGATATAATTAAAAATTCACGTGCAATAAAACATTTCCTCTATTCACTAAAAGCCGCACATTTACTGCGGTAAACTTACCTAATATTTATGACCCTAGCTATTGTATGCAAAAAATATATAGATTTAATTTATGCGAACTGAAATGTTTACACGATTTATTTGCGAAATATGTTCCTTCATTTACCACTAGTTCACGGTGGATTCTATGTGGTTTGAAGCAGAATAACAGGAATGGATTGTAATTAATTACAAATTAATAAAAAAATTACAATTAGCTAATCGAGATTTAAAGGTATTTATTTTATGTGTTCTGGACTAAACCTTTTCCAGGAATGTATACAATACTATCTTTTGCTCGCGGCTCCGTCCGCGTGATCTGCTTTTTCCGGGATAAAAAGTAGCCTATGTCTTATTCTGATTTATAAGCTATATTGTTGTAAAGTTTCATTAAAATCCATTCAGTAGTTTTTACGTGAAAGAGTAACAAACATACATCCATCCATCCATACTTACAAACTTTCACGTTTATAATATTAGTAGGATCTAACTACTTTTCAGTTATCTCTATTGTATTTGGAATGCACTAAGGAATAATTTAAACAGCGGGTAACTAGGTGTATATTAACATTTCTGGAACAGGTAGTGAGATAAAACTCTACTAAATAGAGTTTGTGACAAGTGCCTTCGCTTATTACCTACCTTTACTGTATGATCCTTGCTTGTAAATTACTTTATTTGGTGCACAATAAAGAATATTCTATCTATGTACCTATATTTTTTCTAATACTATATGTATGTACGTTATAATACTTACGTTGTTGTTTTTAGTTGGATGGCAGTACCCATGCATGCACAGCGGTGCAGTGCGGCGGAGGTGTCGGCCGCAATATGGCGGAAGCGCTGTGGCGGTTGCAACGAGGGCGCACGCGACTCCTGACAGCTGTCGGCGATGATGCCCACGGAACATACCTCGCTGATATCGCACCGGGACTTTTACTTGATGGTAAAATGCACTGTGGCATAAATCTTTCACTTTATGGTTTATACAAACGAAATATGTTTGTACTTATATTTACCAGTTAACAAGTATGCAGTAGGGAAAATGGAACAGTTAAATGATTCTTTTAAAGTTGTAGGTTTTTATAGCGGGGCTCGTCAAATAACTAAGTGGGTAAGTGATCCATCGCCAGTTTATGGGCAAGACCTTGAGATTTGAGTGATTATTCTCGATTAGTAGAGCCACGCTGTAAATGACTGTCTACAAAACAGACAGAAGTGAGACAAAACTTTGTCTACAGCAGTGTTTCCTAACCTTTTTAGGCCATGGCCCCACCTTAATTTTTTTTTGTTAAATTTGTCACCGATATCTAGCATTGCATTTAAATAACCCAAAGCGAAAGGGTTAAAGTCGTGTCGGGTCGATTTTTAAATTGCCCCCCTTAACTATCAAATTGCCCTCCTGTGGGGCGTGGGCCCTACGTTGGGAAACACTGGTCTACAGCATGAATGAACCAGCTCTACCCTGTTTAAGGGTTGAGAGCGCCAGCGCCCACCCGAAAGTCCGGTGAAGCTATATACAGCCGACTAGTGTCAGGCTTACAGCAATCGTCAAAACAAAAAAAAAATCTACCCTGTCCTTACGAGTGTCTCACAGAAAACCAATGCAAACTAGCGGCTTGCTACTACGTTTCGTACGGTAAGTGAGTTAGATATCTAAAGGTTCAAATCCCTCCCCTTTCCAATTCCATAATTATCCCTTTACTTTAAGGTCGCCAACGCGTCCTTTAATCTGCTAGTATTTTAATAGTGAACACCCTTTGTCATTGGAATCGTTACTTGTAACTCCTACATAAAACTTAGGATAAATATTTTACTAAGTCTTCAGGAAGCTAACTTCCAAGTGTATCATCCAGGTGAATAGGACTACATCGGTGAATAGGGACCGAACTTATATTAAAATTATTACACATATTATTTTTAGATCGACTAAACCAGTGTATTCCAACCTTTTTTTAGGCCATGCCCCACTTTAACATTTTTTTGTTAAATTTGTCACCGATATCTAGCATTGCATTTAAATAACCCAAAGCGATAGAGTTAAAGTCGTGTCGAGTCCATTTTTAAATTACCACCCTTAACTATCAAATTGCCCCCCTGTGGGGCGTGGGCACCACGTTGGGAAACACTGGACTAAACTGTTATCTCAAATCTAATTTTTTTCTCTCTCAACTAACTAACTCTTTTTCTTTGTAAATAGATACATTATTTCACCCAAACCTTGGTGTACGTACATACAACTCACTAAAATTAGTTAACAATCGGATGAATGGTATAGGCACACCTAAAGGATGAACAAACATTCATTCGTATATATGTACAATATATAAAAGTCAGTTTTCTATTCACCTAGTTTTACTATTATAACCTTACCTGTTTAGGCTGCGTCGTTAAGGGAGGTCGCACACCAAGTTACGCTGCCATACTCGACTCAAAAGGCGAGTGTCTCCTTGGCCTCGGTGACATGGACCTTCACAACCACATCACTATCAATCTAGTAAGAGACATAAACTTGACATTGTAGATTTATACATGAATGACCTCTACACCTCAAGGTGGTGATTCCACGGTTAACTAACGGCCTTTATAGTTTATACCGTCAAAATGCAGGAATTAGGCACATGAAAAAGTGTTTTAAAGGCATAAAGCACTAAATGTACGTAGATGATCGTTTTCTTAGAGCATAATTTTTTTTACAATATCAATAATTTCAATAGTACAGTGCGATGTATTAAAAACATCCTGACGTCAATGAGAAAAACATCTGTAACTTTGACCAGCTTGATTAATCAGCTTTTAAACACATTTAGGTACATACATACCGCAATTAAATCGACCCATTCGTTGAAGCGTGATAATGCCACATTAGAGACACACACCCCCGCAGACAGACATAGGGGTCAATCAAACGTATAACACCCACCTTTTTTGTCGCGGGTTAAAAATAGGCCTCGATCGAAAAATCGCCTCATTGGTCTAGTAGCAGCCTACATAAACTGGAACCGTGAGGTCCTGATTTTAAATATCAGGTCGGACAATTACAATTTGTGTTTGAATTTTCCATAAGAAAAAATCGCAAATGAGTTGTTCGGAACTTGAATATGTGTCTGGTATGGTGATAGGCTTTTCAGTTATATAATAATGTACTCTGTGACTTCTATCACAGTATTCTATTATCGCCCTATCACCATAGGACGAAAACAAGCTCGGAAACATATAAACGCACATCTAGTTGCACCCCCGCCTAGTGCCTACCCATTCGGGAATACAATCGTGAGTTTGTATGCATGTACCATTAAATCGACAAACAATCTGATTATATATATAGAATTTATTTGTGCAGGTTAATAAACACATGGAAGTTTTAAAAGCGGCTCCACTCGTGGTTATCGATGGAAACCCTCCTCAAGAAACAATTAAACATGTGTTAAAACTGTGCCATGAACTACAAAAACCAGGTAATCTTTATTCCATTATAAATATTCTTTGTTTGACACTGTCATTATACCAAATACCATAAAGTGGGTAGATATTTCGGGAATAGATAAACTGAATGCACTTTACAAACCACTGCATGACATTGAACTACATTCGTAATCCTGAGATATTTAGTCTTTTAATGCCCAGTAATTACAGGAGCGTTATTTACCTTAAAATCGAAACACAATACTTTCACATTTCTGCTTGGCGGCAGAAATAGACGAAGCTGTGGTACCAACCCAGACGACGTCTCACTTACAAGGGACCTACTACCTACACTTTTTACAACAAAAGCCCACAAGCATACGAACAGTTACGATATAATATCAGCGCTGTATTATACGCAACCCACTGCTGGGCACGAGCCACCTTCCTCTACCAATGAGAGGGATTAATCCTTACGGCAGTTACAGTATATTTTTGAATAAATCTACCAATTAATATTTCAAGTCTTGTCCTTATAGTAAATAGGATTTTTTTTATACAAGAACATCTATAGTGTAAACGGTTCAATGCTTGGTATGGTCTACCTCCTGCTGGACATAGGGTATACCCTCACCTCCTTCCCCAGCACTGAAAGACAGATTTTCCCATGTATAAAAAAAGTTGACCTGAAATCTTAATGGACATTCATTGCATTCCTTGGTGTTTATATGACAAAACATTTTTCTTTATGTAAGTGGGTGTCGGGTATAAAATACCAACAACGCCATACAGTGCTATGCAGTAATTTTAATTCAACATTTCGAGTAGTTTTGCTGGTTACCATCCTTACCTTATGGATATTTTGTTTATTATTTTAATTAAACCAAATAAATACCATTACAAATACCAAGAACCTACAGGTACCGACACCAGTTATTAGCACAAACTACCTGCAGTAGTTTTTTTAGAGTTCTGATTGGCCGAATAAAGGAGCGTTATATATTCTCAACTGCCTCCACTCAGTCCATCTTGACCAGGACTCGTGCCGGGAAATTACAGTTTCGGTCCAATTCGCCCCTGCCCCCTTGTAGCCCCGCGCAGCTTTCTATCAAGTCCTCCCATTTGACCTGGCCATATAGTATGGACAACCCCTATATACGTAAGACAATGATCATTTCTACTGTTAAATTACTATTGTTAGCACGGTTCAGAAGCGTACGGTTACATAGAAAATAAAATACACGTTTCGCGTAAATTAAATTTATTTCATGATTACAATACATATGCTAAGGGAATTATTAAAGTGTATTAGGTCGGATATTAAAAGGACGGACTATAGGTACAATACGTGCAAAATTACTTGCCTGAAGTAAGTCACAACCAGCGTCGCGGCTATAGTTTCAGAGGCTACAGGGTGACGGCAGGCCTAGAGAGCGGGTGAAGTGACTAACTTCAGCCAAGTTATTTTATCCTTATTGTTTAGGAATAAGTCTAATATATAAAACATAAGTACAATGTCGGCATCTTTACACAAACAATCGGTATATCTTCGAATATTGTAATTTACTATAGAACTTGCAGAAAGTTTAAACAAATAAGAGATTATTTAGAGACAGAACATAGAAATATAGCTAAATATGCACGCATTTTTTATGCAACGGTTCGACTGTGCCCTGACATTGCTGAAGTCCATGGACGGCCGTGACCACTTACCATCAGGCGGGTGGCACTCTCGTCTGTCTACATTTACGATAAATTAAAAAAAGTTAATTCAGCCATTCAGTTAAACTGTAGATAGAGTAGTTAATTGAAAATGATAAAAAAGTATAAACAGATATTAAAAGCCCAAATAATCTCTAAACACTAAAAAAATCCCAAATTCAAATTTCAGTTCGGTAGTGTAAATAAATTCCTACAGTTGATTTATTTAGGAAAAACCACCAATGTGTTCGATTTTTCTTTTTGACATACTGTAAATAGTGATGGCTTATAACGAAATATCTCTTTTCCCCATTACAACAATGGTTTTAAACTATGTAGATTTTCATTCCAATAATCGCAAGTTCTACTGAAAAATACTAATATTCATTTATTATATTAATACATACACATATCATATTATTTTATACTTATATTAAAATAGTACTTTATAAAATCAACTTAATATTAAAACAAGGCCACAGATTACTTCCAATAAGTACCGATTTACGAGTTTTATTGAGATTCGAGATACTTAAATTACTTGAAATTCAATTACGCGGGAACACAGTAAAATGCTTCGACCGTGATGGCTCTATGGTCACATTTCATTAGTGAAACATAGTACGCTTATACGTACGGCGCGCGATAATTATCTTTTAAGCGGCATTCACCAGAGATAAACTATGATCAAAGCTTACTCAAATGCTGAAACAATTCTAATATATTATGTACTTATTACTCCAATACACGGCAAACCACATAATTGCTGATGAGTCCGCTTTAATTCAAAACGAGATTCCTAAATGTCGTACACGTGTCATATCCATTTAATGCATTATTATATTATAGTATTTTGAAACAATTGTCAATTAATTTAAATTTAATGCATATTTTGCGCCTTATAGAAAAAAAAATTAAATTTTTTATCAGATTAAATTAGAGACGAGCGCAATTCAGTGCCATGCTGTGCTTTGTAATTCAAAGTTATGTGTGGTGTTACTTTTGTATATGGGCAGGCGTGGAACTTAGCATCAGGCGAGCGCCTTGCTCGTCTCGTAATTCAATCAAATAAAAAAAGGTAGTAGTCAGTACGAATCAAAGTTTAGCACAAAAGAATATGGTATATACGAAATTTATACCACATATTAGCGAAGCGGTAATTATTTAAAAATATATAGGTACCGTACGCATTATCTACTTTAAAAATAATACAAAAGTGCACTTATTCCAAATTATCAAAATAGGTGTAAAATTATCGATCATTAAAAAATATCAAGGCAGCTGTGTTCGAAATGAGATTCGATCGGCACTTAAATATAAAATACAAGGTACACATTTACCTTTTTAATGAGTTATCAATTCTAATGCAAAGTCTACGTTATTAACTGACTTCAAAAAAGACGGTTGTTCTCAATTGGACTATAATTTAAGTTTAAGTTAAGCAATATCTCATCAAATATGGTTTTATTTGATGATTCTGTTTGTATCCGATAATATAAGGCTTATTATTTCATAGCCATAGTACATGGCCAAAATTGAAAACTCATCAACAAATAACAGCAAATGCATTGCGATATGTGTTTAAAGTGTTATTGTTAAGTTAGAAGTTACTTGTCTTTTTGAAGTAACTTTTAGGTAAACATGTAATTATTTTTACATACATCCATACTGGAATGCCTTCGATTTGTCATAAAAATAGATATATCATTAGTTAAAAATGTCTTTGTAACATTAAATAAACTTATATTTACATGTTCCACTGCCTCTGCTGCTGCATCTGGTCTCTGAATTGGTTGAGAGCATGCTCCGGCTGGCTGTGTTGCATTTGAGCCACTAGATTCTTTGCCTCTGAACGCAATTCATAAAGTTTGCGTGATTCAAGATAAAGTAGTACAGCTGCCAATCCTGCAGAAACACAATTTCGGAATGTATTTAAAAAATATATATTATATAAATAAGACTATTGGGAATAAATGATAAAAACATGTCCCATCCAAGCAGTCTAAGGCCTTAGGGGGTGGCGAGCAGTGCAATCGACCGCGGCCTCAAATTTGCAAGGTCCTCGCGCGGCAATTCGCGTAGAAAAAAGTTTTTCAACACTTCAGACGATTATGACGCTTAACATCAGGCGAGCGACCTGCTGGTCTCGTAATACAAATAATCCTAGGTAACTTATCACTGCATATTGAAATATACAATTACTTACCAAACAAGATAAATGCCACAACAGCAAAAGCATAAGACCATGACAACACATTAAAGGAAGGATATAACATCCAATCGCGGCGATAGCAATTGCCGCCAAATATAGCCACTGCCAGGAAGAGGAATAAACCTAAAATAAACCAAATATTGTTACGCACATACTTTAAAATAAATATTGAACACCCACATTCACAAACCTTACTATGGAGTCACATAGTGTGCGCTAATGCATAGAAATGATTACTGTATACATAGTTAATCCTTTTTTGACACTAAACAAAAACAGATCAATTAGATAATAAAACAAAAATCTATGCTTAACAAGCACACATAAGTTTTTAATTACGGGTATACGGTATATTTTTAAAGCAAAAGGTATTTACAATACAATATGTGCATAGTCTCTGTTAACAATTCCCAAAATTAATTATAAAATTAACTCCAATTTCTAATTCCAAGGAACAGATTTTCATCAAACGTAAATAAGAACCACCTTAATTAAACTAGCTTTCAAATAAAACGCAATTATACATATCTGTCGATTCTTTTAGGCAAAACAGACAAAAGACAGACAATGAAGGTGAACCACAAAATTAAAATCCATTGTTTAGTCATTTAAAAAAATAAATATGAATGTGCAATTTTGTATCAAGAAAAATGTTTGTTTTAACTTACTTGAAATAGCCACCATTCCAAAAGCAACTGACACAAAAATCCATTCGTATCTGAGCACAGGGCGTAAAGGCCAGCGCACTATGACACATGCTAGCAGAACTTGAGCAGTGAACGAAAGCATCAGAGCTAATGTAACAAACGATTGTACTGCCATCAGCCAAGCAGGCAACAAATATTCTCGAATTACGTAGTACTCCTGAAATCAGAGATTCAAATGTACTTTCATTATAAAAATTTGTTGTTTAATTTTCAATAATTTTGGGCTAGATTTGATCTAGGTGTAGACTGTAGAAGAATCACTCAAGCAATATTTATGTAATTTTAAACAGAAAGAAATGAAAATATTTAGTAGTGTATAATGCCAAATCATAGCAAGACATGCAAAAATAAATGGTTCTATTTACAGCACCTTTGCCTATCCTTTGAGGATATATTATTTTAAAGTTATACAAATGATTTGTATCCAAAACCTAATATTTTGTATTATATTTGAGAGTAAAGTTGAATAACATTTAATTTACAAACTATACCAACTCCTTTTTCAGCAAATAATTTTATTATTTGAGGAATTAAACTTACATGGCTAAATACATAATGGCAGCCATCAAACAACTTGTCCAACTGGTAAGATGGGTATCTAAAATTGTCAAAGCAGTACTCCCACAAACCCATGTGCTTGAAATTAGAAGATGTTTCTGGATAAGATTCAATCCAGTATGGGCCGGCAAATGATAGGAGCAGGAATAACCCTGCCACGTACGTAATACTCGCACCTATGAGAGTTGCATCTGAAATGTTAACAAATAATAATTCTGTGCACCCCAGTCCAATTTATCGGCTGGATTGTGTATCAATAGATGGCGAATACTGTATCGAATAGTTTACTATAATATAATTTAACATATACCTTAGCCACAGCAACACATGGCAGGGTCTGCTAGAATTTAATAAAAAATGGTTCTTGTTTTAAGTGCCTACTACAGATAAGATGTATATTTATAATTCATTTTGAAATGAGTTATTTTATTTGTACAGAACTATTCCACCATAATAAGATAAACTGCAGCCATGTTAGATGTTAATAATGTAAAGATGTTCAGGACCACAAGTGTGACATCCCATTCAATACTTTTTGCTTTTACTGTAGCACACTCTGGGGAATTTTGCTTTTAAATTGGAATCTAAAACGACATGCATCAATTTGAGCCAGATAACAGATACCAAATTAGACAAAGACAGTATCAATTATGGTGGTTAGTGATACTTCATTTATGTGGTTAGTTATGTTTAGCAATTTCCTGTCAAATGGTGGATTTATTGGATCATATGTAAATCAAAAATTCTAACCATAAATAAGTGGATAAACATATGAAAACTTTTGAGAAAACCCTAATTATCCCTCATATAAACCTATGAAGGCTTTTAACATTTGTATGGCTTTCAAATGTATTAATTTATGCTAATAGGTAAAAGTGAAAGCGAGGAAGCCCTATAATGATCACATAGTATAATAAGAAATAACATACCCTTTCAAAAACATTTTTATCATACATATTATGAAACGAAACTTAAAACTTTGTAATCAAAATACAACGATGTATGCAATGGGTGTGCCCAAGATAATACTTACTGGATGCTTTCGGATACTCATTATCTGCAGCAGTCATTGTCACCACGCAATTTTCTTGAAACTCAATAAGTGTAAAATGTAGAAGTGTATAAATATTTTTATTTTATCAATTTGTATTTTTAATAGTAACGAAAACAACCGTTCATAAGTAGCGTAGTACGGAATAGGGATGTTCATAAGAAATCAATATATTTGTCAATGATTTAATCGATATAACAATTTCCTTTGTCTCTAGATAAGATAAGTATCAGAACTAATGTACCAAAAATATTTTGTATACAATAGCAACATAAGTTTCACCAATCACTATGGACCGATAAATCTGAGATAAATGTAAAAAAGAATAGCTTCGGCCCCGTTTGTATTTGATATTGTTTTTGCAAGATCATCTGTTCTGATATGGGCAGTCACCTGCCAAGAATAATATTAAATAAGAGATAAACTATTATTTTGTCAACTGTAAAATATGTCATTTCCAGTTGTTTACGTATATTATCATATGGAATATGATAAATCCATGTTGAATTTACTTGCTGCCTTTCTCCTGCTTCTCCTTCTTACTCTTTGCACCAGCTGTGCCTATATAATAAGCGTAGATTTTAGACAACGAAATCTGCGGTTCCATCTCGAATTAAGGAGTTGATATACAGTACTTTTGCCATCTCTAATATATCGAAACGTAATCTGTCAACTTGATTGACATTTAATTTGGGTTGCTATAGAAACAAATTACAATACCGTTTCTCAAAATCTGCATTCTGTCTATAAGCAGTTCAGTTATATAATAATGTACTATGCGTGCCAAATAAGAATAGGACTGTCAAGACGCCATTTTGTTCAGCAATACGCGCAAACTTCATTACCAAAGTGTATGGTGTGCAAAAATATTTAAATGTTTACTGTACGCTTTTTTTGGTATTTCTAATACATTTCACGCCAAATTAATTATAAATGAGTAGGATTTCAAAGAAAAAGCATATTTATAAAAATAACAATAACAAGGAAGTCCAGTAGGCAACAAATATAAGACACACGCGCGTATACACGAAAGCGTAGCTAACGGCACACTTGTAGCTTCTCAATAGCGTCACAAAATTGCGTCATATTAGGGTGATAGTAGCATTAACTGTGTATTTGTTCATTTTTTAAACTGTTTCCATACAGTTCCATAATTAATTTATCCAAAATTATCCATTAATAAAATTCAAGAATAGTATTTATTAAATGAATATAATGATTATACAATAATTAAATCTATATCTATTAAAAATAAAAAATATATGAAATTTCTTTTTTGCACTTTCTTTTGCTAGCAGTACTACTTTGACAGTTATCGTGTGAAGTTGGCAGCAAACGCGATCCTATTCTTATTTGGCACGCATAGTACTCTGTGTAAGCAGTGGAACGGACTTCAGACATAAAACACATGTTCAATCTGTACCGTGATTCTAACACATAACTTTCAGTTATATAATAATGTACTCTGTGCACATAACGTAGCAATAGAGCACACACAGGTGACTTTTTAAGTTACGTTTGTTTTTATGGTGAATTATCGCTGTGCAGGAAAATAAAATGCTAAACCGGGGAAAATAATGCCAAATCGAGGACAGACGCCTCCCACCTAATGAACAGAGTTCAGGCTTTCCTTATTCCTCAGGTCGGCACTGCTTATAGTCATAAAACAGCAGATTTCATTCATCATCATCATCATTATCAGCCACAGGACGTCCACTGCTGAACATAGGCCTCCCCCAAAGATTTCCAGACCGACCTGTTGGAAGCGGCCTGCATCCAGCGACTTCCTGCGACCTTTATCGGTGCATTCGGTGCGCGGGGGCTTCTGAGCCCCCCACAAGGAGACGGGCCGCAAGGCACCGCGCAGGAGCGGTTTCGGTAGCATTCCTTGGATTTCTCGAACCCGGGGCCGCCCCATATGCGCCGAAGAAGGTCACCGCGACGGTAGTGGTAAAACGCTTTTCTCCCTCTCTGTGCATGTATCGGTCATCCGCCTGTCCAGTCGGCGGCCACTCGATTAGCTTCTTCCCTCTTCGGAGTGCTTACCACCAGGTGTATTGCAGTCAATTTGCCGTGATCAAACAAAAAAAAACTCATAAAAAGCGCATTTAAATCGGTCCACTCGTTTAGGCGCTACGATGGATAGACACACGCACACGTGCACGCGCCCACACAGGCACACACACGCGCACATGTGCGTACACGCGCGTCTTCAAATACGGACACACACATTCATGCGCCTCTGTGCATGACTGTGGGATTTCTATATACACAAACAGAAACACTGTATGTGTGTATATATACGTTTCTAATTGTCTTCGGGAGTTTTCAACCGTGAGGATATTAAATATTCTTAATACTTTTACTTATAGCTTGAGGAAAATAACGAACCCTGTTTGTATGTATATTTATTTTTATTGTTAATACACTAGTGTACCATATTAAACTTATGTGCTATTTTATAAGAAATAGAATATAATATGGACGGAATTTATTCAGTTACATACAGAAGCGGCAAAAAAGACTACCAAATATTTAATAGAAACACAGCAGAATATATTTATATAATTATAAAAAATAAAATTATTTTATATTTCCATCAGTAAGGCAGAATTTCAGAAATCAAATCAGAAAGTACAGCCTCCGTGGCGCAGTTGGTTAGCAGCCGGCTGTGAAACGTGAGGCCGCGGGTTCGATCCCCGCACCGAGACAAATGTTTGTGTGGCCCACAAATATTTGTCTCGGGTCTGGGTGTTGTGAGACCAAAAAGTCTCTCGTAGTTTCTGATACCTGCGACACAAGACTTGTATCTTAGTGCAGGGTCAGGATTATGTATGTGACTGTTGGGTGTATTTATTTATTATTATTTCACAATAGTTATAAGCTACATTAAAAGTAATAGAAATATAAACGGACGAAATTAAATTAGGTACGTACATTCAGAATCAACAAAAATATTGACTCAATCTTCAATAGAAATACCCTGGCAGATTAAATATTGTAAAAAAATACATTTTATGTCATTTTATTGGTAAGACGGTATTATGAACTAACATAATTAAAAACTAAACAAGCTACAATTAAAGAAACAAACATACAAATGGACGGAATTAAATTAGGCGCAAACAACAAAAAATAACCTACCAATTCATAATACAAAAAAATAAGTATTCTTATCTATCTCATATTCTTATACAGGGTGTCCCAAAAAGTAGTGTCAAGCGGAATTCCAGAGATAGAGCACCCTTTGGGGTATCCGAATCACCCCTATGTATGTTCCGCGATTTTGCATAGTTTTCGAGTTATGAATTTTTTTATGTGTTTTGAGAATTTTCCACCTGAACAACTTTAAAAATGTCAAAAAAAAAAGAAGAAGACTTTTTAGAATTTTTGTTTTTGTATCAGAATAGTAATAAGATGTACATTTCCGCTTAAAAGATTCAGCTTCTTAAATTTGATGGAAATTATGAAAAACTAAGTGTAAAGTGAAAATTTTACGTTCTGAGAACTATGACTTCAATTTTCAACTTAAAATTAAAAATCTAAATAGGCAATTTTATGGTTTCTAAGTGGGGCTAAAAACTTCTTCAGAGTCTCAGCTTTCATAATCATAAAAGAAAAATTGTACTTAATGGGGCTACTTTTGCTAAAATTTGCCTTCAAAGACATCAAGGTAGAAAATTCTTAAAATTACCAATTTCAATAAAAAATATTTTTGTTCATATTATTATTCCTTTAAGGTTAATTAGTTTATAACGGACTCAACGGACTTTTCAAACACATTAATTTGGTGAGCTATGTCTTTTACGTCAAGAGACTATGCTCTTGTGCATTACTTTTATGGTTATGCAAGAGGAAATGCTAGTGAAGCAGCCAGATTGTACAGGGAGCAAGCGCAAAATGGACATGGACCTCAGCCCGAAATTTGGCCTGATCATCGTATGATTTTAAGAATCCATCACTATTACATGGATGGACGTCTACCAGGCAGTAGATCCGGGCGGCCTCAACAAATGCATGACCCAGATGATGTCGATTTAGTACGCGAAGAAGTGGCAAGAGATCCATCAGTTAGTGTGAGAACAATAGAACGCAGAATCGGAATTCCAAAATCACACGCACACCGAATACTCCGACAAGAGGGCTTTCACTCATATCCGATTCAAAGAGTTCAGCAGCTTAAGCCCGCAGACTACCCGAGAAGAGTGGCGTTTTGTCAAGAAATGTTGCGCCGCCACGCTGAAGATGATAATTTTTTTAACACTATTTTGTGGACTGATGAGTCTCATTTCAAGCGATGCGGGATTTTCAACATACACAATTATCATTCTTGGAGCATTGAAAATCCACACCTGACACGTGAATCTAATTTTCAAGAGCAATTCAGCGTAAACTTATGGTCAGGCATCTTAAACGGACAGCTGATTGGGCCGTTCGAATTACATGACCGTTTGAACGGCGAGGCCTACTTGGAATTTTTAACAAATGACTTCCACGTCTTACTAGAAGACGTAAATCTGTTAACGCGTAGGAACATGATTTTCCAAAACGATGGTGCTCCATGCCACTTTGCAAGAATTGTCAGACAACATTTAACAGAAAGATTTAGAGACAGATGGATCGGCCGTGGAGGGCCCATTGCATGGCCACCACGGTCCCCAGACTTGAATCCAATCGACTTCTTTGTCTGGGGATATTATAAAGAAATAGTTTACGCTAAAAACATAAGCAACGTAGCGGAATTAAGAAGAAAATTGAGTCAGGCAGAAGAAACAATTAAAAACAACAGAATAGCATTCATAAGACTAAAAAAAACTTTTGAAGACGATGTAGAATATGTATCGAGAACGAAGGTCGGCATTTTGAAAACCTTTTCGTTTTATTTATTAAACCTAAATAACCTCCAAATGTTTATTAAATCTTAGATCTTAGTTTTCCTGCAATCTTTTGGTTGGTTAACAAATTAAATAACCTTAAAGGAATAATAAATTGAACATATTTTTTTTTATTCACATTGGTAATTTTAAGAATTTTCCACCTTGATGTCTTTGAAGGCAAATTTTAGCAAAAGTAGCCCCATTAAGTACCATTTTTCTTTTATGATTATGAAAGCTCAGACTCTGAAGAAGTTTTAAAACCTGCTTAGAAACCATAAAATTGCCTATTTAGATTTTTAATTTTAAGTTGAAAATTGAAGTCATAGTTCTCAGAACGTAAAATTTTCACTTTACACTTAAATTTTCATAATTTTCATCAAATTTAAAAAGCTGAATCTTTTAACCGGAATGGTCCAACTCATGACTATTCAGATACAAAAACAAAAATTCTAAAAAGTCTTCTTCTTTTTGTTTTAGAAATTTTTAAAGTTGTTCAGGTGGAAAATTCTTAAAACACATAAAAAAATTCATAACTCGAAAACTATGCAAAATCGCGGAACATACATAGGGGTGATTCGGATACCCCAAAGGGTGCTCTATCTCTGGGATTCCGCTTGACACTACTTTTTGGGACACCCTGTATATTTTTTACTGGTAAACCAGTAACATATACACCATAATAGTATATAAACTAAGTTATATTTTATAAAATAAAAATTACCAGAATTTGAACCAAATCTTAATAGTAATATTTTTTTGTGATTATTACATTAATAATTTTTTTTTATCCGAGCACGGCAAAGTGACTGCACAGTGCACTACACCTGATGGTAAGCGTAGTGCAGTCCAAAAAACCAGCAACCACCGATAAACAATGAGTTTATCGGTGGTCACCAGAATCATGCCGGCCTGTATAAATGCTTCTTCTTATTAGAGGGAAGAAGCAAATCGAGGGGCCTGCGACAGGACAGGCGGATGACCGATGCAGGCACAATGATATAAGAATGTACCCCTTTACCCGCCCCAACCAGCCATCAAGTCCCGTCGCAAACCCCTCGGGAGAACCTGATATACACTGACTGACCCTGGAACGCGACCCACACAAGGTGGGTCAAGTCAAATTAAATAATAAGCTCCTTATATGTACGGTAGATGTGTTTAATACCATAAAACTGTTTTGCCATTTCTAATGTTGTTGCTTATCTTTTCTTAATCATTTAAAAATTGTGTATTTTTGAGATATTTAAGCAGATTTGTACGACATTCCTTAAAGCATATTTAAGCACTAAACAAAATTGTAATTAAAGATCGTCACGCAAGTGGACCTAAGTTTTTTAAGATTAAAAATAGGTTGCATAATTCGAGCATGAATATTCGACAAATAAATGTAGAGGTAGACTCCCTGATATATAATGATAACGATCTGGCACAATATACAATATCAAAAAAATTATCTATCCTTAAAAAAATTATACAATCTTTAACATTACATTATTTAGGCACATCTGGCACAACTCATACGTAACCCATAAGTTACTGTCATAGATGCCACATATATAATGAGATAAATATTTGGTCATAAATGAAAACTCATTATTACACTTTAAAGCCTATCAAAGTGAGGTACTACCAAAACAGTTACTAAAGATCTCACCTAGAACTACAATAACAAAGCTATTTTTGGAATATTTAAAATGAATGTGTGCCATGGTAGTATTATATTTTGTAAAGATCATGTTATACGAGACTATTAAAATAACAAATATGTATTCGTTGGTTTCATCAAACTTAAGTGGCATTACTACATACTAATTATGCTTTTGATTCATACTCCATTTCAAAACGTGATTGTGACTCTTTCAGCTTATTGCGTTTTTTGTGCTGAATGTTGGCTTCTGTTAAGAATAGCGCAGATGCAACAATGCAGGCTACTGCACCTACAACTCCCAATCCAAAAGACCACCCTGAAATTAGACAACAACTACATTTTACGATATTAGACACAAGGCATGTCAGAAGTGCAAAAAAATATCGATATTGATATGGATATATCGAGAAAAAAACATCGGTTTGACACTTGGACTATTATGATTTCAATACTTGATAAAATATACTTTTTCAGGATGCTGATTAGGAAATGAAATAATAAAAAAATCACATTAATAGTATCACTCGAACTAACAATTCATAAATGGGTTAGAAATAGTCAATATATGCAAAGGAATCTAATAATAATACCTATCAAAGGAATCAACATTATAATTAAAAATAGTGTGATACAGACCTAAATAATTATTTGGGTGATCCGGCATCCAACCATCTGTGTTTCCCAAGCATGCAAATATTATAACTGCTATTACGCCACAAATCCCTGTAACAGTATTTAGGTTATAAATAGCGAACTTATCATCTAATTTTATTCCTAAATTTTTTTGTTTTGCTCACAGCTTGGCCCGTTTGAAAATAGTTTTCATAAACTAACCTTCCCACAAATTTGGAAAATGTCAAAATATTATGAAGCATTAATTGAAGAGCTCGACCCCAGGTCAAATTTCAGGACATTTTTTTGGTTTTTGTAATTTTTTAATTTACGTATTAATTTTAAAAAAGATTTCTCATTTTCGAAGTTATTTTTTTTCTGAGTCGCCCGTGCATATATTTGCATTTAAACTCGGACTAGACATGTGTAAGTACTGTGAGTAATGCATGACATGCTATATAACACGACCGAGTACTGAAACAGTACCCAGTACCCGGCGAAATGTTGCATGGCACATGGCATGGCATGACGTGCGCACTGCCATAGTACATACACGGGCCGGGCGGCTCGGTGAAGCGGGCGCGCAATCGGTAACGTTCGGGAACGGTCGGGATTCTGTCTCTGTCACGCCCCTTAGTAGAATTTTGATTTAGAGCAGTATATAAAATACTGTTCATAGGGTTTACATTTCTATGGCACCGCCCAGTAAGTAATAATAACTCAACTGGCGCGCTTTCTTTCGTCTTTTACTATTGTTTTGAATTATTTCACAATTCACATTTGTTTACGAGGACAAGGTTATTGTATGTGGTATGGTAAAAAAATTGTTGTTTTGGAAAGTGTTTGTTTTGTGTGTTTGTGAAGAAAGTACTTAATTTGTTACCTACTTAATTCTAACTGTAAATAACTAGAAAAAATATTGCTAGATGTGTAAATATATTTTTTGGGTATTAATGTATTTGTTTATTATGGCGAATTTGAATTGTTTTTAATTCAAAGTTCTCTGTGGTGTTGCATCCGTTTATGGGCAGGCGTGGCGCTACCATCAGGCGAGCGAGCAAGGCGCTCGTCATACAATCAAATAAAAAAAAGTGTGCGTCTCGGGACGCTCGACAGAAGTGATAACTTAAACTAATGTGGGTTAAAGTGAGAGCAGAGGAGCCTGCCTACTGATACCGTATGCGTGAGAGAAAGGGACGCCAGACAGAGTGGCGCCTTAACGCGTTACGTTACGAAGTCCGGTCAAAGTCGTGTCGAAGTCGTGTCAAAGTCGTGTCAAAGTCGTGTCAAAGTCGTGTCAAAGTCGTGTCGAAGTCGTGTCGAAGTCGTGTCGAAGTCGTGTCGAAGTCGTGTCGAAGTCGTGTCGAAGTCGTGTCAAAGTCGTGTCGAAGTCGTGTCGAAGTCGTGTCGAAGTCGTGTCGAAGTCGTGTCAAAGTCGTGTCAAAATCGTGTCAAAGACGTGTCAAAGTCCATAAGAAGTTATCACTTCAAAAAAAATATAAAAGGTCTATCTCTCTAATATTGCTATTACATTACACCTGAGTCCTGATTGAACATACAGTACACAACAGTACAAGTAATGGTGGGCCGTACACATTACTTCACATAGCGTGTCATGTCAGGTCATGCCTAGAGTAATGCTATAGTGCCATATTAGTAATAGTGGGCCGTACACATTACTTCACATAGCATGTCATGTCAGGTCATGCCTAGAGTAATGCCATGCCATGCCATGCCATGCTATAGTGCCATATTACGCCGTACGAAATGACATGCCATATGGCATTACTTCATAGCGTACTGTTTTGCGCATGTCTAACTCGGACCCAAGGAACCAAATTCTCAATTAAAGGAACATGGGCTTTTCCGCCAAGCCTTCAACAGTGATGAAACTTATGTCATACATAAGTCATTTTAAGTTATAAATTGAGCACGAAATGAAATTTTGTCAGCTTAAAGAATTATTATCGTACTGTATGGTGGTACATTGGTATACTCAACCAACCCTCCTAAAAAGTGAATCCTAAAGAATACGAATCCTTTCGGTGTGAACTTTATGTCATTCTACAACAGCTGGGTTCGAAAATGGAGCACGTAATGTTGTATTATTACATTAAAGAAAATAATTATTTTCGTACAGTACATGCACGTTTGTATAGACTCTACAATCCTACATATGACAGTTTTCACCACTATGAGTGTCTAGCTAGAATATACCCATTCAAATACATATTCCCATTCAAATTGTCAAATATTTCTTAATAGCTTTTGCTCGCGGCTCCGCCCGCGTGATTTGCTTTTCCCGGGATAAAAAGTTGCCTATGTTTTATTCTGATGTATAAGCTATATTATTGTAAAGTTTCATTAAAATCCATTCAGTAGTTTTTACGTGAAAGAGTAACAAACATACATCCATCCATCCATCCATAATTACAAACTTTCGCGTTTATAATATTAGTAGGATATTTTCGTGCAGACAGCAACAAATTACCCTTTTCGCTCTTGATTCAAAATAAACCCGTAGAAATAAAATACACGATAAAAACTTTCGTATGACACAGATTTTATCACTGTTAGAGTATAAGTAGTCTACAATATACCACATAGAATATTTATACTTAGCCGTAAGTACAACACCTTTTTTGCGCGCGAAACAAAATATAAACCAAGCTTTGGAATGGCATATACATACAAAAACCTTTCTATTTTATTATAGAAATACAATGATAGAATTTATAAAATATATGTAGGTTCAGCAGTTTAGTCTAGATGTTGATGAATCAAATTCATCAGGACATGTAATAAGTATAGACTTCTACTTACCGGCAGCCAACATTATATATCCTATACTCCGTATTAACATAACAAATCTGCTTTGATCAGGTCCGCAACAGAGAAAGAATATTAAAACTAAAATAGCGGATATTAGTACTCCTATTAGGCACAATGTAAAGAAGAATTGAGTAGCTATCATAAAACCTGAAAATTAAAAATAATATTAAAGCAACCAACAATATAAAGCAATAAAATTGTAAGTATAACACGCAGAAGTTAACTAGGCACCTCGGTGTAATGACGTCATAGGAATGTACTAACTGCATAAAAAATTCAAGTATCCTTATAAGACCCATCGATACAAGTTATTGTGACTGCGAATGTGGATGGGTACGTTTTCAAGCGAAGTTCACGGACGCGGGTTCGCGTGCGTACCTACTAAATTGATTACTAAAATATGTTTTGTCTCATTCTCATTCTGACAGATGACAAATGTGTGACTGACGCTAAACATATAATAATTAATCAATAGATACCTATTCAGCGTTTATCAATAAGGGGGTTAAATGTAGGTATATTTTTTGGTAACAGTTCTATATCCATAAAAATAACAATAATAACAACGAAAAAAACACGAAGGAGGCGCGTGCGTAACGGTAGTATTTAATTTACTGACCGTAATGACGCGTCGAGGGCGAGAGCGGTAGGCGGTGGGTGTGGTGGGAGGGGACGCGCATTCCACTGAGGTGCCAAGTTGATTTCTGTGTGTTATACATTAGTACCTTTCATTAAATAATATAACTTTATGATAATCTAAAAATCATAGTCTGTCGACATGTTGCATGTTGATGAGATGGCCATGAATTAGACAAGTTCTTGGGATTGGTGATTTACTGAAAAACCGATTGAATTGAAAAACCGATATTGAATCGCGGTGCGATTGCTGCTTTCCGTAGAAGAATTTCCCCGTCTTCCCTCATACTCCATCATCAGATCTTAACCAAATCTATATGGAGCCACGCTCACAGTTAACTTTGTCGAACACAAAAATAATCATAAAATCGGCCCACATTTTTCGAATAAATAACGTAGTATACATAATAAAAATACAAACGAATTGAGAACATCCTTTTGGAAACTAATACTTATGATAGCTGCAGTAAGTATGATTTTTGAGAATCATACTTACTGCTTCTATCCAACTCGCACTAGTGCGAACTTGGCCGCGCTTTTATAAAAGACATAAAAGACTCACCTGGCAACAAATACCCCCGAATCTTATCATAGCCTGTTGTAAAAGGGTCATAAACCCATCGACATCCCACAAAAAAGCGTCTTTGGTATTGGTCCAAAGGATCTGGGAGTGATCTGAAGCAATAGTTCCATAACCCCAACCTAAAAAAACTTTCATAATATATTCTATGAACAAATTACTGCCTGCAAACATACAATAAGCACAAAATAATTTGGATGGCTGAGGTTAGTGACTTTAGTGAAATGAAATCGTTTATTAATCTTATAGGCAATCAAAGTAGTGCTTATGATAATTCAGTACGAAAATAAATAAAATTATAATAAAAATATCAACTTATGTACACAGCAACATCAACAATAAACAATTAAGGACATGTTTGGTGTTTACTTGGATAAGATTCCCTATTTTGTCTTAGCTGCAAGGTACTAGGGGGTCACAGTGAGCAAGAAAGAGCCTAGTGCCAAACATCCCTAACATCTAGATCAGAGGTTCCCAGACTTTTTTTTCTCATAGACCAATTTCAAAATGTAGCTGGTTCCGGTGGACCCCCTGCGGCGTTTTGCAAGTCTCGATACATTGTACTGAATATGGAATATGCAGGTTTTTACAAGTAACAGTCATTGAGCTTCTTAAAATATTATCTGCCTACATTGATAGGTGATGTCAAGCCAACATTTTAATTCCTCACTATTGAAAGCAGATAAAATTTCATGGTGCCCCAATTACGAATTTTGAACCCCCATTTTTTATCACGCCAACATAGAACCCGTCGAGTCTCCGTGGACCCTGGACCACTTTAGGGACTAAGGATCTAGATATTACTTAATATTTAATATCCCCTGATCGTTAACAAATGTTTAATGTAAAATTTAATGCTCATAGCCATAAAGGACTTTTCATCTTAACTATTCTAAAGGTGTGTAGGAGTTTGTGTTGTTATTAGTATTTATATCATGAATGACTGAAACCTTTTAGTTCCTGAAAACAATAGCCTCTATGCCGTCACAAAGATCAAGCAAATTATTTTATGGGTATTGCAATAATATTATGGAAATTACCTATCCAGTCTGGCGCTTCTTATTCTGGAATCGCTTACCAGCCAGCTTGGTGTACCAAACGCCAATGCCACAGTAACAAGGCCAATTAAAAACACTCCAATGCCACAATTACCAGCCAAACTCCTATTCTTCATTGTCTCTGTAATAAATTAATTACAATGTCGACAACAATAATTAGATCTAACCATACATCCTGTTTATGATCTTTGGAGGAATTGTACAAGGATGTTAATGCTTATTCTATAAATTATGAAATTAGGATACACTTGTAGGACATTTTTGCAAGCTCAAGATTTTATTTTGACATAATAACATTGTTGTGAATGCAAAACTGTTTGAAAATGAAGTTGAAATCCTGTATACAAACCTATACACTATTCAATGTTATGCTATATTTAAAATGTCATAAAGAATTTAGTGAGTATGTTCCGTTGCTCTTAACCTAGAGTCAGTGTAGTTTGAGTGGTAGAGCCACGCTGTAGACAGTTTTGTCTACAGCATGAATGGGCTGGCTCGACCGGGTGGTTACCACTGTTTCACAGAAAACCGACGTAAAGTTGCGGCTTTGCTGCGTTTCGTATGGTGAGCGAAATATCCGTAAGCCCAAATCCCCTCCCCTTTCCAATCCCTAATTATCTTTTTCCTTTAAGGTCGGCAACGCGCCCATGATTCTTCTGGTTGTGGGCGTACATGGGCGGTGGAGATCACTTACCACCAGGTGACCCACTTGCTCGTTTGCCGATCTATGCCATAAAAAAAAAAGTGTCTAGATCCGCAGATATGGATATGGACCTCAGCTTTCATGCTCAGTCAGCATCACTATGTGACCTTGGACCAATAGATGATGCTTTGTGTTATTACTATTATCAGTGGTAAGACTAAAATACTATATTGTCAATAAGTGAAACCATAGAGCATTTTAAAGTTGTTTTTATGATAAAAATATAAATTGACCTACTGGATAATTTTCAGTAAAACTTATATTTTACTGATCCATATATTTTTCTAATAAAATTATAATTATGAATATTAATTGTACAAAATATGCCCAAAATTGGCTCAGAAATTACTTTAAGGGGCACACCTAGTGTGAAATTTTAAGAAATACGAATTTTTGTTTTTTCCATATTTCAATAGGTTATACCTTTAAAAATAACATACTAAAATTTTAAATCGATATCTCAAATATTTTTTGAGAAAGCCATTTAAAGAGTAGCCGCTCGGCAGTTAGATAGTTGCATTAGCTACGGGTTGTACCTGAGTCTGCCGTCTCTTCCAACCATTGTAATACGATTCCGGTTTCTATTGTAGGCTTTCAGGTATCCAGAAATATGTCAGTATAGTAATCTCGAGAAATTTTTCGTTTACTACCCCGTCACGTATTTTCAGAGCCATATACATGTAAGTATGATTTCAATCCATTTATAACAGTGAAAACGATCATTTTATCTTTAAACGCGTTTTTCTCGAAACAGCATTTTTCGAATTTGCTGGAGTGATTACTCAGAGACAAATGATCCGATCGCTATCAAATTTTTTTTACATCTTCTCTATATAGTTCTCCATACGATGACCCTCCAATTTTTTGATCTGATCAAAAATCGGATTTTGGTAGGCCAAAAACGACCAAAATTTTGGGTAAAATTTAACTTTTTTTTCAACATGCCGCCATTTTGTCAATTTTTGATTTTTTGGTTCGCCCGAGGGTCATCGTACAGACAATATGTTTTTGTTTAACTAGAATTTTTTTTTTTAGGTTTTATCAACGGAGAAGGCTGCAATCACTCCAGCAGTGGAGGACCTTTTTTTTTTGGCGCCGCCGGAGATCGCGTGTTATTTCAAAAATATTTAATATATCATTCCAAAAATTTTACTGTGTATTCTCAAAACATGTATAAATATACCCTCAAAATTTTAAAACGATTGATTCACTAGTTTTTTTTTTGTTTTAATTCCCAAAAATCGCCTTTTTTTTGGCTGTCACACTAGGTGTGCCCCTTAAATAACATAATATACAATCAAAAATATCAACATTATGCAGTCATTATGTATAATTTGAGTTGCATAAAAATGTCCTTCAATATAATTAAATCATACCAAAATTATAACAATGGTGAAAATTAGTCTGAAGTTGAGCTTTATAAAGTAGCACTGTTTAACACCAACCACAAGGTCGCCAGCCCCACTAGATGTGAATTACAAACACTGGCATGAATGTTACATGTTTCGCAACACACATAATGGTGGTCTCAATGTGTTTGTTCCTCATGCAACATAACATTCACCCAGAAAGACAATGCCAAAAAGTTCACACAGTTGTTTATTGTGGGAAAACATTGAAAATATATTTAGATAACTTGGCATCACATTACATCATGATACATTAAAATGAGTAATTCAGATTTAAAGTCATTCATACAATGTTATTCATTGTCTTACTGAATTGATCATGAAAAATATATCAATGACTACAAACAATACAAACTCAACACCCTCCCGAAATTTACAAATAAATTTAATATATAAATATAATGTTTTGGGTTGCATTGTGATGAGTCACTCAGGATTCTGTAGTTTAATGGTATTAAGTATTGGGATACCATTACAATGAAGTCGTAGAAAATATATTGGTCTGTTTGTTTCACATAAAATCTGAAACAAACTGAATTAATTGAGAAATTAAATTGCTCATTGAATTACTGTATTTTGTAAATGAAAAGATGTAAAATATCTCAACTATCAAGCACATTTTTATTGTAAAAGGGAAATTCAACACTAAATGTATTTGAAAATAACTTGACAAAGTATGTTTTTATGAATTTTGTAGTAATAGGATTTAACATTTTTTTTTTAATTTTCAGCTGAAATCATAAATTATTTAATTTCGTTTTATCAGTCAATAGAGTATCATCATCCAAGACATAAAACCAAAAAAGCAAATCATTCAAGTTTCATATTACATGGGACTTTAAATATGGATAGTGAAACAAAATTTCGGATGTTGATTGATATATTGTCTGCTTTTATATACACACACAGGACATCAACACAACACTTCATTATCACACCCCGGGACGGAAATAAGCTCTGCAAATTGTGGGTGCACTATTTACACATCTGCCTGCACCACAAGCGATACTGGCGTGACATTATGTTATTAAAACAACGTAAATCTAGGCCTATTGGTATAGAATAGCATGTTCTAAGCAGATCTTTTAAGTTACTACAAGGGATAAGAAATTCTCGTTAAGGGCATGGCATTTAAAATATAAATCATGTGGTACCCATTTATTTTAACGTGACCTGCACATTCGTTCATTCAAGTGGCAATAAATAAATCAATACGCCGAGAATTGCCGAAGCTACGGCATGTTTATGTACGTAAACTATCAAGTATGTAGCAGTTTCAAAACTTATTAAAATCTATAAACATATAAGTATAAAATTCCTAACACTTACCTTAATATGTGTTTGAAGTCACAAAACAACCATACGGTCGAAAAAG
Organism: Amorpha juglandis; assembly: GCA_949126905.1. Classification (NCBI taxonomy): domain Eukaryota; kingdom Metazoa; phylum Arthropoda; class Insecta; order Lepidoptera; family Sphingidae; genus Amorpha; species Amorpha juglandis. The sequence goes on from OX421368.1 coordinate 9,269,533, forward strand.
ATATATTTTTGTGATAAACTCGGTATTTAATACAGGATACCAAAATTAGCTTTAAAAAACTGAAATTTTCCCAACGTTAATGTTAAACCACAGCCCACAACAATCAAAAACAGAAAACTTAAAGTTAAGAATGTCAGCAACTTTTTTTATAATTATTCAGCTTTGTCTCTAAAATTATACAAAAATTGCTTCAGGGTACAAAAAGTGTGAGTGCCGGCAGAAGTGAAAACTTGAACATTTTGCATTTTTGAATATTTTGGTATGATTAGGGAATAATTTCGCACGAATTGCTTTATTTATCAGTATAAAAGTACTACCATTTATGTGGTTAAATACAATATGTATTCATTTATTGTGCTATCTTACACAAAAATTACAATTTATATTACATAACAAAGTCAGGTCAAAATCTTAAACAAATGTACCCACATAAAGTGAGAGAGGAGGAGCCTGCCTACTGCTCGCGTTACGTTACGAAGCGGTTTGCCTTCCCATAAGAAGTTATCACTTCAAAAATCAAATTAAATACAATAATCATAAATTAATTTGCTTGCAATCCAATTATACCCCACAATCCGCGATCCAAAACGGGTATAATCAACAATCCAAATTATACAGTTTTTATATCTTATTATTCAATCTGGCAGCCCTGATTCACATACTTGTTTGAGTGACAAAGACAGAAGATAATACTTATTGCATAAACAGGGGGTGTGGCTCATTTAGTTTTTAGACCTAAGTTAACAAATTTCCCATGTTATGTTGGACAATTCCCCTTATCCCGTGTTTTTTCTTCCTTCATGGCTTCTAATACAGGTCATGGTCTACCCGTGTAGACCATGACATGTATTAGAACATAGTTTACTTTTATCCGGAAAAGACCGTTCACGCGGGAGGAACCGCGGTTAAAATAGTTTTTTGAAGTAAAACTTCTTTATAGGCGTTGGAAAAAATTTATCGTCAGATTTTTCGGTTACGCGTCACATTTTTACCTTACGCGGTATCTTGTCGCGTCGTCATCGTCTTGCCCCGACCACGGTCGATTCGAACGAAGAGTTGCCCCTACCACGTTCGATTCGAACGAAGAGTACTTTTTCCGGGCTTTGACCGGACTTTGACAGGACTTTGACCGGACCTCGATAGGACTTTGACTGGATTTTGACCGGACTTTGACAGGATTTTCACCAAACTGTGACCGGACTTTGGTAAAACTTTGATTGGACTTTGACCGGACCTCGACAGGACTTTGATCAGACTGTGATCGGACTTTGACAGGAAACTACAATGGACGACGACGATGTGATAGCTGTCCTTGGCTTAACACTTGTTCTGCAGAACAGAAAAAGAAATCGCACTGAATGGTCTAAACGCTGTTTATTGAAAAGAAAGCAATTCACCCACGTAAATTTGATAAATGAATTGCGATTTACGCTTTACGATTTTTTGTCTACTGTCAGTATATAAGTGTATAATCTATGCCACACACGCTAGGTTATGCTCGCGCGCAATTATGACCGAGCGGCATAAAATATCAATTTTGATATTTGCTCGGTTGCATGTACAGGCATGTCTGTCGGTTATGCATGCACAGTTAAAACCATCATGCCAACCCTAACGTGTATGGCCTCCTTTACTGGGCATTATTTTACCCCTCATCTTTTTTTCATCCTGGCTCGGCAAAGTGACTACGCTATTACCTGATGGTAAGTGTAGCGCAACCCAAGAATAGCGTCGACCAACGACAGTCCAACGATGTATCTCGTAGGTCGGCAAGATCATGCCGCCCTGTATAACTGTTGCTTCACACTCCGTTTAACGGACTCCATATTATAAGGAGGGAACACGGTCTTATGTCTCGGGATAATTAGTGCAGTCCAATTCCAAGAAAGGCTTTGTAATGGTAGGGGAGCCCAAGCGGGGATTTCGGGATTTACTAAAGCGCGACAGATTAATATACAGGGGGATACCTTGTACCCGGTTAAGTACCTCCACAAAACATGAGGCCCATATATAAAGCCGCCCGTGAAGGATACAGGATCAGATTAGTAAAAAAAAATTGACCATCAGAAATTCTCGAGCGCGTCAGATTAAGGTAGGCTGAGTTAATTACATCCTAAAAAGTGTATATTCCACTAATCTGACAATTTGAGAGTGACGTAAAAAAGCGGAGGGCAACAAAGTTGTAAAAAAAAAACGTCATCTCGACATTCTCGAGCGTAGGTAAATTTTTTTTTATTTTGAAGGAAATAATTCAAGAATAATGAAAAATATATAATCTGACGATTTCCGCAAGCCGAAATAACAAAAATTCGTCGATAAAGTTAAATGCGTGCAGTTGCGTGATGCCTACATTTCCTTCTCCGCGTTTCTATTCCTCTCTCACTCTTTCTCTATCTATTACTCTCTCACTCCGTCCCCACTCTGGTTTCTGTTGCCATGACGCCATCATTGATCATAAAGACTCGTGGCATACTGTTTACAACGTGTTTGCAATATAATTTTTGGAATAACTTTTAACCGGCTTTATCGATCAACTTCAAAAACTAATCCGCCTTTGAGCTTGAAAAACCACGTCGATCGCCACCAAGCTGGTCAAAAGTGGTTGATTCGTTCGAGAGATATCGTGAACGAAAGAAACCCGAAAAAGTGTTTTTTTCGGGATTACTCCGAAATTTGAGGTTCGATCAATTGAAATTGCAAAATTACTTATGAGGATGATAAAACTGCGTCGAATGCCGCCAACCGCGTGAAAATCGGTTGATCCATTCAAAAGTTATTGCGGTTTGAAAATTCCAAAAATAGTGTTCTATGAAACTTCTATCAGACTTTCGAGCTGGGAGAGCTCAAATGCATAGAAATATTATTTCTTTGAACTCAGCGAGCTCAAAATATCACATAAATTATATTTTGAGCTCAAAAACGTCATAAGTACAATTTTAAGAGCCCAGGAATGGAATTAGCGGGAAGTTGCAGGGATGGCCTTTAAGGTGAACCGTTTTTCTAATTTTTTTTTGTCAGATCAGGCCAATCCCTCTAGATAATCGTCAGATTATGAGACAGTACGTTTAGAACATAAAGATGAACTATATATATCTTAATCTGACGCGCTTGAGTATTTCAAAATGGCGATTTTTTTTTGCACATTATGAAAATGGCCGCGAGTTTGCGTCCCATCGAAATCATCAGATTAGTGAATGAGAGCTTTTTTTGGTGCACTTAACACTCCCTTAGAAAATGTGACGCGCTCGATAAAAAATTTTTTTTTTTCATTTTCAACTCTTAAATACAACCACCCGCATCATGCAAACGATCAGATTAACATACGTACATTATTAAAAATACGTAGCGCATTGATGCTATCAATATCTGACGCGCTCGAGGATGTCCATGCAACAGTTTTTTTTTACATATTTAAAAATCTATAGCCGCTTCCCCCACCGATGTAAAGGTATATATCATATAACATTTTTTTCTTCATATCATCTAAGCTTTGCATCCCAATAGGTCTCTACGACGCTCGAGTAAATCCCCATTTAGCATCGTGGGCTCCCCTACTATAATTAAAGTTCTGTGTGGTGATGCTTTTGGACAAGTGTGGCGATTTTCATCAGGCAAGCGACCTACTCGTTGTTATCATTCAGGCTAATGAAAAATAATAATTCCTTGCTTTTCAGTTTTCTTCGAACCGACTGACCGCAGAAAAGCAATAAAGGGTCTTCATGATAACACTACTGTAACATTTGGTTCACCAAACATCAAAGAATTAAGAGCGATGGCTGGTTATCTCAAACCGCATAAGGAAATTAAAAAAACTTGTGATATTGATGAAATTTCGGAGTTATCACGAGTCATTTCCAGTTACTTTAAATTCCTCATTGTTACCATGGGTTCAAAAGGTGTTGTGACAGTAAAAAAATTGACTTGCAAAGGTCATGATATTGCTTTTTACCCAGTTGATGTCTTAGACCAAATTGAAAATGTCTCAGGAGCTGGTGACTGTTTTGCAAGCGGATTTATACATGGAATGCTTCTAGGGTACACAGAATTACACTGCATCAATTTGGGTTTGGAGGCTGCAAGAACTGCATTACTGAGTCAAAATACTGTACCAACTAATCTACATACAATTAAGTTAAGGAAATTATTGTAAAAGGAAAATAATAGAAAAGTGTAAAAATTATAATTTATAAAAACATTTCACAAAGTTATAAAAAAATGTCCATAATAAACTTACTAATAAAATGTTGAACAAGGGCCCAAATAAAAGGCGCTAAATTTTTCAAAAAATATTGTTACATAGAAAGCCGCTAGTGGGAGGGTACGTTATCATTTAATATTACCTGGATATAGCCAGCACCATACACATGGTGAAAACGGTGGTACCTAGTTAATTAATACAAAACTTTTTTTATACTTAAATCAAATCATCATATACAGAATGTTCCAAAATGGATATACTTATTTCACAAAATGAGAATGTGAATTATAACCAACTAATTTAAAAATGGAGAATGGTACATTTGTCTCACTGTTTTCGTATATAATGTTGTCATAATAAAAAATAGTGGTTTCCAGAGTAGATTTGTAACAAAATTTGAGTTGAGCACCCCTAAAATTGTGTCGAAATGATTCTAAAATAATTCTGTTATGAATAGGGTATTTGACTAATATTTTTTTAATATATAATAATAATATTATAATTTATTGATATTTAACCATTGATTTTCTAAGTCCATATGAGTCTATTTTTATTCACGCAGGTCATACAATTTCAGATAGAATATTGACTTCACTTTGATTGATCTCCATAAAGTAACGAGATAAAAAAATATATGCGGAAGACCTATGCTGTATATGACCTGCCCCCCGACCGCCTATTCAAAGCGATAGCGATAGCGATAGCAATGCGCGATAGCGATGACAATGTATTGTCTTAATTACTTAAAAATTAACGATCTTAATTACTTAAAAATTGACCGAATGATTTATCCATACATTTGACAGTAAACAGACAGTAATTTTTAAGTAATTAAGACAATACATTGTCACCGCTATCGCGCATTGCTATCGCTATCGCTTTGAATAGGCGGTCGGGGGGCTGACCTATGACCTTTCAGGAAACCACAAGCCTTTGCACGCAGTCAACGACGATTCGTGTGTAGATGAACGTTAATATGCTATTTATAATTGTACATTAGTTGTTTGTTTTTGTTGTTACAAATCATTCTCACTTATGTGACCAAAATATTGAACCTCCTTTCTGTGACACATGTATATTGAAGAGTATATTTATTGACAATACTTAAATAATAATTAGTATTGTAATAACTAGTATAGAACAAAGGATTGAGTTACACAAGTGTTCCATATTTAAACTGATTATTCTACAATAAAACTTTGGTGTTTTAATGTAAAATATCTAATTACACATATTGAAGCAATAATTGAATACATATTAAAGTGAAGGCGAAAATTTATGCGGGATGTGAATCGTGATATTCAACAAAATTTTCATGCAGATCTATTGTCACCAAAACCAAATTGCTTGTTGGATTTTTTTTCATATCACAATCTGTCAATGTACATGCCCTGTGGGTTATTTCTTAACTTTCACTTTAATGTTTCAATTTAATGTATGTTTGTAATGCTTACAACATTATTGTACCTTTACAAATTTTGTGAGTTGAAGGCATTTTTAAATTTATTATTAGCACTTTAAGTCAAGATAAGTACAAGATAATCACATCTTGTCTCCCTATAGGGTTTGTAAACATTAAAACAATATTAAATATATATTTTTAAATGAGATTGCTTTTGGACGGATTAGTGCTACCAATGACATGTTATTTTATACAAGTCTAAGTCAAGACACAATATTGATTAGAGATGATGGTAAAACAATTCATAATAGTGTCTTCCATTATTAAATTTACCAGTGGCACTTAAATATCAGTATGACCACCGGCATAACTAATCTTTCGCTCTTGCATGGTGTAAGCTGAGGGTTCACGGCTTTGCATTTCATGTAATCTTTTGTACTTTTGTACTCTTGCTTCAACTAAAAATAATATGCCTCCTGGAAAGAGGGCAATCACCCCTACAACCCCAAGAGCAAAAGCCCATCCAAGGTCATTGTGCTCCCAATTACTCATCCAGTCCCGGCCATCACCTCTTGCTCCAAAAATCACCACCGATATAATGCCAGCAAAACCTGAAAACATAAAAGGACCAGTCTTGTATGTGCAGCATGGATATGTTATAAAGTAGTTGAATTTTGATAGTTCACTTAAACAATATAAAATGTTAGTGCCAGAATTTACTTTAAATATGTAAATAGCCACAAACTTGCGAAGTGTAGGGCATTGTTATTCACTAATAATGTATATTTATAATGGGGATGGCTGCAAGTTGCACAGACAGGTGATAGCTGATGTTAGTGGAACCATGTGTAATGTATAACACACACATTCCCAATTTGCTATGCAGTGTTAGTTTTTCAGTGCATATCAATAAACAAAGTTCAATTTTGGGTGACTTGCCTTGGTTAGTACCTACAAAACAAAATTTAACACAAAAGGGTAGTGACTCGAATGTAAATGAGTGATGTGTATTTGCATTCCTAATGGGTGGGGCACACAAATTTTATTCAAGTATTTTGAAAATATACAGGGTTATTTTTAAAACACCAGCAACCTCGCAGGGGTAGATAGCTGTCCCCATACGGAACAACTTTTGTTCTACGAGTTTGGATATAACTCAATATATTAAAAAAAAATGATTTTACAAGTTTTTGTTGTGTCGTATTTTTCTTCGTAGTATGCGGCGTGCGCGCGCGACTCAAAGGCGCCGCTCAGCCACAGCTCAGCTGAGCGGCGCGTTGACCTTCAAAGGAGCTAGTCGGGTTCCCCACGCTTCGCGTATTTGTTTACGTAAAGTGCGATGCGTGTTGTAACAATCAAGACGGAAATTAAATGAATCTTATTATTGTATGAAAATAAAATCTAACAAATTATCAAAAGTCGTAGAACAAAAGTAGTAGCTTATAACCTTAGGAATCTACCCCTGCGAGGTTGCTGGTGTTTTAAAAATAACCCTGTATACTCAAACATTGATCACATGTCTACCTCCAGTATTATGCTAATGCTGCTAGATATACAGTACAATTAAAATATCACCTCTCACCTCTGACACACTAACAAAAGTTGTTTTTTCTAAAATTATTTTGGTAAGTGTATGTAAAAACAAATGGTAGTACCTAAAATATGTAGTTAGTGGAAATTTGAATCTGGTGTCTAATGGCCACTGTAGTAGCATCCACAGCTCAACCTAACATAACCATGTATACAACATTCAGAGAATGGCTTTAGTTCACACTCATCCATTTAGAAGCCTTTTACATTTTTTTTATCATGTTTTAGTTTACTTTGACACTTAACTGATGGGTACCATCTGCTATCAAATTAGTTTATTGTTTACAAAACAGATTACTAAGTAGAGGGATACAAAAAGAAAAACAAATGTTTTAGTTTACTCATGTTTGACCTACTTTGAGATTTGCACTAATATACTTTTCCAAAAAAATGTGAGTGGTTTTAGCCTGTTGTAATGAATTACTAAACCAAAAAAAAATTTACGCCTGTCAAATGGGTGTGTAACAAACTCAATATACAATTTTAGTCAATTGGGACTTATACGACTAATCGCAATGTATTTCAGAAGTGAATAAAAAAAAATGACAGAACTAAAACTAGACTAAATTAATCTAAATTGGATTTAGTTAAGTTATTGCAATCTTGAAGTCATTGATTTAAAATTATAACAAGTGAAGTCATATTAAAACTGGTAAATCATAGCCACCATGAAAATCTTGACAGTAACCCCAACAGTAGGACATAATTATATAGATTAATTTGTTCATATAGTAGATCCCAGAGGAAAAGTATTCGTACTAACCTCCGATAACAAGAACTGTTCCCAAAGTAACCAAAAGCGTCAAATAATTTTCGTCATCTTTATCTTTCTTCATATAAAGATATGTCAGGAATAATGATACAAGAACACAGCACAGTGCTATTGTGAAAAAGAACTGTGTTGCTATGAAGAAGCCGGGTAGAAGTAAGTCATGTATAATGTAATATTCTTCTTCAAATATCCACCAGCAGCTACTGAATACCGTCTCATACCAATGATGGACGTCTTCGAAGTTATTGAAACATACTTCCCATAAACCTGTAAACATGTTTAATATAGAATCATATCCGTTACAGTCACTGCACTGCAATTTGCATTGTACATAAACACTTACCTAGTTTTATAAACTTAGGATCTTTTAGCTTTCCATCAGTGACCAACCAATACGGACTTACGAATGCAATTAATATAAATGTAGCAGCAATGGCGAAAAACCCAAGTGCAAAATATCCTGTTTTGGACTTTGCCATCTTAAAATCGAATCCAAAACAGATAGTCTTCCCTTTAATAGTTTATGCAGCTAATGAAAACAAAACACGCCCCTACAACCACTACACTTAAAAATACAAATTACAAACTGGCAAAGTAAACCAGTGTTGCCAGATGAACAACACAACAATAAAATATTACAGTGCACACTGTGCATAACTAATGTGATAACCCACTGTGCAGTGCACAGTGGGTTACAGTGCACAGTGGGTTAAAATTATCTGAAATACGGTATATAAATACGATAGTAGATTTACAAACATACAAAAAACATTTAATTTATATAAATTAAATTGTCGTTTTTAGTAATTTCCTTTACTTATTATTTATGTTTCTCACCGGTTCCACCTTCCCTGAACTTCCACAAATATTAATTCACATGCACATCATTAAAATTGGCTCTTCAATTTTTAACGTGTATTTACATCATTTGGTGTTGACAGAATTGTCCATTTTCAACTGAACCATAAAGTATAAACTCTTTAGTTTATTTGTCTCTGCCATAAACTTGAAAATAATAATTATTATTTTTTGTTTATTTTAGCAATGGATTAGAATTAATTGCAAGTCTTATGTTTCTGCTGGCATACGTTATTTGTATTAACCGTCCAAACATGCAACATTTTAAAATTCTAAGTGTTATACGACACAGACCAATACAACAATGCAAAAAAATTTCAAGCTTACAAGAAGAAGACTGGGTCAAAAAGTTTTGTAAACATGTAAATGTGAGTGATAGTGAAGCTCAATATATGGGTTTAAAACACCCTGTGATCAAAAAATTGGATGAAACAAGAATACAGTGCTTAGTGACTACAATACAGGACTTGGGATTTCCTAAACAGATTTTGTTAGAACAACCGTCTTTATTCGGTATCGTGCCTTTCACATTGAGATACCGATACAGAGTCCTTCAAGAATGTGGAATTACAACTATAACTGCAGAACATTTATCTTCATATTTACCTCTAATAAAAAAGAAAACAATTGGTAATTTAAAGAAGAATGGAGAAATACAGGTTTTCATCAATGTAGAAAATAGACTGGCGAGCTACTTGACTCAGTGGCCTACATCACTTACTACTTTAATTTCAGAAGATGTAGACAAATTAACTCTTTATGACATGCGTTTTAAAATTATTCAGAGGTATCTGGAACTCGAATTGGATCTCACTAAGGAAGAATTTTACAGAGGTGTAACAACTTATCCTACAATAAAACATCGGCCATTGGAAGTTTTAAATGAAGTTTTACAAATATTACTATCACAAATTATGATGCCAAAACATAAAATTAAGTCTAACTTATATTTGTTTCATGCTGATCCAGAAAACTTGAGAAATATAATATCCATGTTAAGGTCAATAGGGGGTATTGATATTAAAGAAGTTATAAGACTACACCCTAAAATAGCAATGAAAAATTGTTCTACAATGATGGAAATAAAGAAAATATTATATGAATATGAAATCAGTAATGAAGCACAACAGAGATGTTTTGATATTTACACATTAGCTCCAAGCACAGTAAGAGAGCGACTGGAGAAAGCTAAAGCCACACCAGAAATCAACACATTTTATAAACATCCAAGGTTTTTGAAAATGATACATTATAATAATACTGTTATAAAGAGGTTGACTAAATTATATAATAATAACAAGAAATGCATAAGTCTTAATATCCTATCAGGTAGTTCAGCACACTATGAAACATTTGAAAAAGCTCCTGGTGACAGATTAGGAAAAGGGAAAGATCTTCTGTTTTGTGTTTCCCAGTCACTAGAAAATAAATATACTATGAATGAAATTCGTAGAGTTTTAAAAAGGCATCCATTTTGGATTAATATACCATTAGTACAAGTGAAGTATGTATGCCATAAATTAATGAAGGAGTACAGTTACAAAGATATTTATGAAAACTGCCCTATACTGCTGTACCCATGGAATAAAATAAGGGATATACTTCTAATTGTCAATGGCAATAGGAGCCAAAAGGATGTATCAGTATCAATAGAAAATTTTAACTTAAATCAATTAAACAAGTCTCAAAAATTAAGTTTGACCCTCTACATTCTTGAGAAAAATCATTATTTCTCTGGGAATGGAGTGTGGGCTGAAGAGAAAATTAAAAATACACCAAATAATTTGTTTGAAGAATCACCAAAGATAGAATGATAATGGTCCTTGAATAATATTACAATTAAACACTTGCTATTAAAAAGAAGTGTCTTTCACTTAATGAAACTTATAGGCATTTTGCTTACCATCCGTAGTTAGCTTATAAAAAAAGGGTTATGTTGTCTCGGTAACACTATCACGGAAATTGCTAATGTGATTAAAACATTCTAAATCAAAAGAAATTAAGATAAAATAGTTTTTTCTGGACATTTTATTTGTCATATTTTAGGTAAGCAGCGGCTTGGCCATGCTCCTGGATTTGCCGATTTCTGTAAATGATCTCATCAGTACTGTATAATTTTTTTTAATTGGTGAGTGCACAGTGAATTTGTTGTCCTCTAGTAATTTTTTAGCAAAGAACTCTGATATTATAGGTGTCCATGGGCGGTTGAGATCACTTACCATCAGGTGACCCAGTTCCTCATTGGTCACTCTCTGCTTCAAAAAAGATTTTTATAAAATTGTTTATAGATAATTCTAAAGGTTTATTTGTATCAACTTTATTTCAGCGAATCACCTAATTATATCATAGTCCTTGAATCTAATATTTTATACATTTACAATACCTTTATATATTTACGAGGAAATTGATTTTAGTAAAATTCTTTCCATCTATTATGAATTATGGGCAATGTAAGCTATTGATTGCAATAATAAAAAAATAGATGCATCAACGTTATTCCATTAAAGCATGCCTTGCCTGTCGTAAGACGCGACTGTGGTAATAGGGGCGTGCGACCCCAAGATGGATGACACCGAGGGTTATTACGGTTTTTAGATTCCCGAGGTCTTTTAAGCAGCAGCGTAGCTAGGGTAGGGGGGCCGTCCGCGAAAATAAACGACTCACACTCACTTACGTCAGGTACAACCACCAGCAGCAGCAGCAACAACAATCAATCAATCAACTCGAGCAGACCTCTACTGCTCGAGTTTCGATATCACTCTGCTAGGAGGAATATTGTTCTGTATTCGGTATAAACACTACACAAAAATCCATGCATAAAACATTGTTCTCTTTTTTACCGACTAAAAAAAATAGATTATTGACTTGGTATGTAAATTCCAATATTATAACATAATCGCGAAGAATGTGCTGTTATCCGCTAACGAGTTTAATTTTATTTTTTGTGCCTTTTTTGGAGTCTGTACAATTTCACTTGATCGAAAGCGGCACCGACACCACATCGCTGCTAAACTCTATTGAATAAATATTTTTCTAATAAAACTCTCCACAAATAACGGAAAAAATGGTGTACACTTAAAAAACAAAACCACGCCACTTATAGAACGAACACCACTTTGTACTAATTATGACATATATATTTAAAATAAGCGATCGACCTTTCTCTCAGGAATTCAGGATTCCCGCCAAAAATCTGGCGGGCGGTAATGGCTAGATTTTTTATTTTTTCAATTTTCGCGTGGCTACGAAGTCTGAAAATGAAGCGGTGGAGCCAAGAATATAAAAGAAGAAGAAGAAGTCTGAAAAGCTTTCGAGAGTTAAAGTAATTATTAGGGGCCAATTTTTCGATTTCAAAATAAATGCTATTCACCTCACCATAAAATATAACAACTCAGAAGAAATTATAAACGTAACAAAATTGTATAATATAGGATAAGGTACTTAGTTTAAGACTCATTGTGTTTGTGTGTAATGTGTATGATTTCCTTTGTTGCCATAAAGGACGATGTGGTCGCTCAGCGTCAAAGCCTTAGAATAAATAAATAAAAAAAAAGTGTGCGTCTCGGGACGCTCGACAGAAGTGATAACTTAAACTAATGTGGGTTAAAGTGAGAGCGGAGGAGCCTGCCTACTACTGCCGTATGCGTGAGAGAAAGGGAAGCCAGAGTGACGCCGTAACGCATTACGTTACGAAGTCCGGTCGAGGTCCTGTAAAAGTCCTGTCAAAGTCCGGTCAAAATCCGGTCAAAGTCCGGTCGAAGTCCGGTCAAAGTGCAGTCATAGTCCTGTCAAAGTTCAGTCAAGGTCCTGTCAAAGTTTGTCAAAATACGGTCAAAGCCCTATCAAAGTCCGGTCGAAGTCCGGTTAAAGTCCGGTCAAAATCCGGTCAAATACCGGTCAAAGTCCTGTCAAAATCCGGTCAAAGTCCGGTCAAATACCAGTCAAAGTCCTGTCAAAATCCGGTCAAAGTCCGGTCAAATACCAGTCAAAATCCGGTCAAAGGGCAGTCAAAGCCCTGTCAAAATCCGGTCAAATACCGTTCAAAGTCCTGCCAAAATCCGGTTAAAGTCCAGTCAAAGTAATATCAGTCTTGTCAAAATCCGGTCAAAGTCTATATCAAAGTCCGGTTAAAGTCCAGTCGAAATCCGGTCAAAGTCCGGTCAAATACCGACCAAAGTCCTGCCAAAATCCGGTTAAAGTCCAGTCAAAGTAATGTCAGTCTTGTCAAAATCCGGTCAAAGCCCGGTCTAAGTCCTATCAAAGTCCGGTTAAGGTGCAGTCAAAATCCGGTCAAATACCGGTCAAAAACCTGTCAAAATCCGGTCAAAGTCCAGTCAACGTCCGGTCAAATACCAGTCAAAGTCCTGTCAAAATCCGGTCAAAGTCCAGTCAAAGTCCGGTCAAATACCAGTCAAAGTCCTCTCAAAATCCGGTCAAAGTCCGGTTAAAGTCCAGTCGAAATCCGATCAAAGTCCGGTCAAATACCGGTCAAAGTCCTGCCAAAATCCGGTTAAAGTCCAGTCAAAGTAATGTCAGTCTTTTCAAAATCCGGACAAAGCCCTATCAAAGTCCGGTCGAAGTCCGGTTAAAGTCCAGTCGAAATCCGGTCATATACCGGTTAAAAACCTGTCAAAATTCGGTCAAAGTCCAGTCAAAGTCCGGTCAAATACCAGTCAAAGTCCTGTCAAAATCCGGTCAAAGTCCAGTCAAAGTCCGGTCAAATACCAGTCAAAGTCCTGTCAAAATCCGGTTAAAGTCCAGTCAAAGTAATGTCAGTCTTGTCAAAATCCGGTCAAGTCCTATCAAAGTCCGGTCGAAGTCCGGTTAAAGTCCAGTCGAAATCCGGTCAAATACCGGTCAAAGTCCTGCCAAAATCCGGTTAAAGTCCAGTCAAAGTAATGTCAGTCTTGTCAAAATCCGGTCAAAGTCCTATCAAAGTCCGGTTAAAGTCCAGTCGAAATCCGGTGAAAAACCTGTCAAAATTTTGTCAAAATCTGGTCAAAGCCCTATCAAAGTCCGGTTAAAGTCCGTTCAAAATCCGGTCGAAGTCCGGTCAAATACCGTTCAAAGTCCTGCCAAAATCCGGTTAAAGTCCAGTCATAGTCTTGTCAAAATCCGGTCAAAGCCCGGTCAAAGTCCGGTCGAAGTCCGGTTAAAGTCCTGTCGAAGTTTGTCATAATCCGGTCAAAGCCCTATCAAAGTCCGGTCAAATACCGGTCGAAGTCCGGTCAAATACCGGTCAAAGTCCGGCCAAAGACCTGTCAAAGTCCGGTTAAACCCCGGTCATAGCCCGGTTAAAGTCCGGTTAAAGTCCGGTCAAAGTCCGGTTGAAGTCCGGTCGAAGTCCGGTTGAAGTCCGGTCAAAGTCCGGTCCAAGCTGACTGGTCACTGTGTGACGCCACCTGGGACTTCGAAATTATCGATGTTCCAGGGAGGTCAGCTAACGCTGGCTGGTCGATGGACCGCTCGCGTTACGGAACGTTTAGGTTCACCCTCCCATAAGAAGTTATCACTTCAAAAAAATATAAAATACAAAATTATGACCCTGACAATAATTTTATCAATAAATACATAATAGAAATATATATACATTACATAATTTAGAATTTTATATTAAATGGTAAATTTTTGAAGTGATAACTTCTTATGGGAGGGTGAACCGAAACTTTCCGTAACGCGAGCGGTCCATCGACCAGCCAGCGTTAGCCGACCTCCCTGGAAAAGCGATAATTTCTAAGTCCCAGGTGGCGTCACACAGTGACCAGTCGGCTTGGACCGGACTTTGACCGGATTTTGTCAGGGCTTTGACCGGACTTTGATAGGTCTTTGACAGGCGTTTGACAGGGCTTTGACCGGACTTTGACAGGACTTTGACCGGACTTCGACCGGACTTTAACAGGACCTTGACCGGACTTTAACCGGACGTCGACCAGACTTTGACAGGACCATGACCGAACTTTGACCAGACTTAGACAGGACTTTGACTGGACTTTGACATGACTTCGACCGGACTTTGACTGGAATTTGACAGGACTTTGCCGGACTTGCAGAACAATCCAATGAAGTGATTACTTCTTATGGGAAGGTAAACCACTTCATAACGTAACGCGTTACGGCATGAAGTCACCACTCCACTCTGTCTGGCTTCCCTTTCTCTCACACATACGGTAGCAGTAGGTAGGCTCCTCCGCTCTCACTTTAACCCACATTAGTTTAAGTTATCACTTCTGTCGAGCGTCCCGAGACGCACACTTTTTTGACGTGATAACGTCTTATAATTCGATAGAGCCGGCTGCACGCACGAAAAAACATGACTCATGCGTCGTTATCTCGCTAGATGTCACGTTCCATTTAAGGCTTGAAGTGCAAGCGAGAGCGCGGAACGAGCGACAAAGAAGCACAATCGGCCTTTGCGTTCGGCAGCGTTCGAGATTTAAAAAAATTAAAACATAAATATTAAATCTTCCACATATCACAACAACGTGTCTGAAATGACAGGTTAGACCAGCCATCCGTCAAAAGGAACATTTTCTCCTATATCAAACACATTGAGGCGGGCTTTTTAAAAACTAGATTTACGAAAAGGACATTGTTCGTCGTCCATACATAGTTGGCCTAAGAACCAAAAGGTAGGTGAATTTACTTTTTGGGTTTTAGATAATGTATATATTTGATTGAAACTATATTAAAACTACGGACACTTGAGAATTCCGAAAAATAAATAAAATACTTTCGGATTTTGAGGTTATAATTAGGCCAATAAATACTATCAAATATTAAACGAATGAAATTAAAATTTTCTTTTGAAAAATGCTACCATTCCATCAGTATTTTCTTAAGACGTTATCACGTTCAACTGTCGTCAGTAAACCGACTTTACAGACAACCGATTTTTTTTTAATTTACTGACGTATGCCGTTAAAATTTATTCGGACATAGAAAATAAAGTTGAAAATAGTTGCAAAATGCTTTGTTAAAGGATTAATAAGCTAACTGCAATCTGAGAGTGAAAACGTGTATTATTAATTCTTTGATTGTGTTACTTTTGTGGTCAGAATATTATTTAACGAGCAGTCCTGTGTAACTTTATACTATCGGGTACTGGCAACACTGCTGTCAATAATAGACAATACCTAAAGATAGACGGAATTAGTGATGTTAAAGTACAAAGAAATATCGATTTTTTCGATATATCGTATTGTATGAAGGAAAATACTTTATTAGGAGTAAATAAATAAACCCACCAAGGTTAGAAAACCAATCAACTTTATTTTTATAAATCTTATTATTATTATTTTTTATTTAAACCTGACAGAAACAAAATTTTATTGAGTGTTTTGGCTTGGGTCCTGCTTATCAGCTCGGTTAATACTTGCGCGGTCTTAGAAAAAAGTCTTTCAGATGGCACAGAGCTGGCCACCATTATTATATATTTGTATGCTTGTACAATTTCGGGAACTGTACTTTGTAATCTACAACTACAGTCATAAGAGTATTTCGTGTATCCATTGAGTTGGTAAACTTGGACAACAAACTAGATAGATTATTAATTTTTTGTAGTTAAGTTTTTATTGAAAATTATCGATAAGTGTAGTTGAAGTATAAGTTTAGGTCATGTTTAAAATGAATAAATATGTAAATTAATTTATGATTATTTTTCCTCAATATTCTAATTTCGTACAATATTCCATATATTGGATAAAATATATCGATATTATATTATATTGACTTCAATGATTCGATAATATCGTACTGATTCGATAGATCAAATAAATGTATCGATATTTTATCACATTCGATACATATAGAGCACTCCTAGACGGAATGTCATTTTTTATAAATTTTCTTCTGTAAATGTAATTTTTTACTAAGTTCGAAAATGGCGACTTTACTTCCCCGTTCCCTTGGTCTTGCTGAATCAATTGTTATTAAAAATGGAAACAAGGTAAAAAGATGGCATATATTTCCCTTAAAATTATTTAAGTTATGAGCCTGTCTTATGTTCATTAATAAACACTACAAGGGCTACGGAGGCCGCATTGTAGATACAATGTTTTTGTCGATGTTTTTCGTAGCCAAAATTATTTGATTTTGCAGTTATTTATTATTAAGGTTGTTTTCAAATATACTGTTTCATTAACAATACTTCACCTTGGTTACATCTTATTTTTAAATTGACCTTGTCAGTCTCAGTTCTAATGTGGTCTTACGTCACAGACATTGACTTTGGTTATTAGAGCAAATTTTTATGCAATAAATATTATTATGTAAACTTTATGTTGCTCGTCATAAAAGGCGAAACATCAGATCTATCATACAGAAGATTATCATAGATTAGAAAACCATTTATCTTAATGATATGTACTGATTTGTTTTTGTCTGCATTCGAAGGCTTATATTTCAATATATGATGTACATAACAGATTTTTGTTTCATTTGTATAAGTATGCAAACATAACTAATAATTTAGTTTAATTAAGTATTATTAATCATACACTTATTTGATTACTTTGTTGATTTAATTTAATGAATATTGGGATTATGTTATTTAGCCAGGTAGTACCTGGTAGTAGGCTATTGAAAGAACAATATAATAAAACAGGAACAGCAATATATTGTTCATTGAGGAATTACATGATGTAGTCTCATTATGTGTCCAAGTCTAGTTATGTGCTTATTTATTCAGGATGAAAATTATATTGAATGTATCTGAATAGCAATTTAATCCCATTGTTTATTTGTCCTATTGTTTGTTTTAATCCTACATTCTAAAACATATTAATGACTTATTATTCTAAATTTTAGCCTTTGATTGTATCTAGTATTGAAACAAATTGATTTAGCTCAACTCATTCAGAAAAAGAATTAAAAACAAGAAATATAAAAGGCACCTCATATAAAAACTCTTCCATTCCCATATAGTGAATGGGGAATACTAATTGATGCCTGTGAGATCATTTAGTTTCCAAAATATAAAATGGTCAAAAACTTGTTAAAACCTTTTAGTTTATAGTGTTATCAAAGTAAATCTTTCAACAATACAAAACATTGTAAAAATGTATAGTACTATGTATTTTTTACCATTTGATATTTGTAAAGAGGTTTCATCCACAGCCTGTAGAGTCCCACTGCTGGGTATGCCTGCCTGATTTGCCACATTCCTTAGCCAATCACATCCAGATTTGACCCACAGTCTTAACAAGCTCATTAACCCATATTGCCACTAGATAGCCAACTCTGCACTTTCCTTGCCTTAGACACTACTCAGTTAGCCCTTTACTCCACCTGCAATCCGCTCCCCCAGGCTTATTTGAGCCCCATAACCAGATTTGCGATGTGTCGGAATTTATGTAAATCTTCGGATTTCGGTATTTTGGACTCAGTTTTGTAGTTTCATGCTGAGCATGGGTCGCTCCATAGCCCTCTGTACCACATTTATTATTTGTAAAACATCACATTTATACAGGCTGGCATGAATAGTGACCACTGATAAACTCATTGCTTGTCGGTGGTCGCTGGTTTTTTGGACTGCACTACGCTTACCATCAGGTGTAGTGCAGTCCAATATTTAAACAACTCTCCCCCAGTAAGAGAATAAGCTGCCCATTTGCCCCCCAAAGAGAGTTTAAGAAAGAGGTTTACTACATTATAAATGTTTTTTCATGCTCCATAGTCTGATAGGCACAAAGGTCATGCCAGCAGGCTTCTGCAGACTTGGAGACTTATAACCTCGAACTTAAAATAGAAAAATAGCTATTAAAATCAAAATTGTGCAAGAAAATTTTCACAATAAAATATCAACATGGTTTGGATCTCTCTAATTAAAGGCCCAAATCTTCACCCCTTTTCCCATTTTCTTAATTATCCCTTTCATTTAAGGCTGACAACAGATCCATGATTCTGCTGGTATTGTGGATGTTCAGGTAATGGGGATCACTTATTATCAAGTGACCCCCATGGTCACTTTCTACTATTAAACTACTACTATAAAAAAATTACCTCTAAATAATTTGAAACTATTAGTATTTGAACATAATGAAACAATATTTTTATCTGGCAGCTGTTGGCAGCGGTTACAAGCAACAACCTTCCTGCCAAGCAGCAAGTTCGTCACTTAAACGTACATGAATATGTGAGCTACACACTCCTAAGGGATCACGGCATCCCTGTGCCACGATTCAATGTAGCCAAGACCAAGGATGAGGCAGTTAAGTTCGCTCAAGAGCTTAACACCAAGGACATTGTACTAAAAGCACAGGTAAGGTTTATAAGTGTTTTTATATTTTGCTGAAATTATAGTATGATTTTTAAGCTTTATAGTATGAAGTTCGTTCTAGAGAGTAATTATATAAACACAAAAGCCCTATTAAGAAATATGTAAAATTGCTTATTTTATGTTGAAAGTTTTTTAAAACCATAGCTAAAATGTATGTTATGCTTGTTTGAATGACTAAACAAGCAAGTCGCTCGCTAATGGGTAAGCGACACACCTGTCTATTTACTTAGCAATATCATCCAGAACTATGAATTACAAGTACGGGATGTCCAATGCATTGCCATTGTCTACCTTAGACATTTGTCTCACAATGCCCAGTAATTTTACTATGAGACTAGCAATTATATAAGTAGGTCATGACTTATATAAGTAGGACATGAGTTGTGACATTCAATTGAATTGTACTATTCATTTATATCATGCATTTGTACCATTTAGTTAATTGTCTTTGTTATTGAGCTACATTTGTTCGTCATTAAATGTTTGTTTTACCACTTCTGAATAAATGCTACTTACTAAATAAAGTATGACACATTCAAGTACGAAATTCATACTCTTGTTATATACTGGAACAGAGATAATTACTAGGTACTTTCAAAAATACTTTTATGTTATTTGATGGTAAATCATACTTGAATGTTGTGAATCAGGGCCTTAGTATAATACAGTTTCAAATAGCATTCATTATATGACATGCGCCTTCAAGTCAGTCACTCATAATAGCAATACAGATTCACAATATAAAGAATTATATAATACTAGCGTTTGCTCGCGGCTCCGCCCGCGTGATCTGCTTTTCCCGGGATAAAAAGTAGCCTATGTCTTATTCTTATGTATAAGCTATATAATTGTAAAGTTTCATTAAAATCCATTCAGTAGTTTTTACGTGAAAGAGTAACAAACATACATCCATCCATCCATCCATACTTACAAACTTTCGCGTTTATAATATTAGTAGGATATTTAGTGTGGTACTGTGTAAAGTGGAAATAGACAAAGCAATGTGTAAAAACGTTACCACTTTTACATACAACACGCACAATAAAACTTCGTCCGACTGATGTTTGTTAAGAGTCTAACAGCGTTACACTGATGGCCGGCCATACGATGTGGCGAACCGGGGGAACGGGGGGCAAGTAATAAGACAGAGTTATGGCTTTATTCACGTATTTCTTGTATTTATGGTGGGGCATCTGCGAGGTTCACAGACGGTTCGTCAGTTCCCGTTAGTGGAACTATTTTACCCTTACCAGACCCCACTAAAAAGTGACAGCTCAGGCACAGGTCCAAGCATTCCAAGAGAGAGCCATTGAGCTGCATCGCTTCCAATTTTTTTTTCTGGCTAGAATGCCATAAGCGTCGGTTTTACTTGTAGGAAGCTGTGGAAACCACAAGAGCTACTGCCACAGGTTCACTATGCTATTATTATCAGCGAACACCGTAAACATGGTGAAAACTCCCCATACTGGCTCGTTCATGCGGATTGCGTGCCTGGGTCAGCCAGTACGTATCCAGTAACTTCGGGTCGGCATAATTCTGCCGACCGTCGAGGCAATGTCTCTTGACATTATAATAACAATGTAGTCACTTTTCCTTGCCAAAATTAAATAATTGAATGCGGTTTAGATATTCATTCATTAATTTCCTCGGGTAATTAATTAAAAATAATAAACCAGTGTGATAGATTCGCTCTCATTTCTACCATCCCATCATTCTCAGCCATACGATTGATGATGCGACATGTCAATACTTTAAGTGAATTAAAGAATTAATTGTACTTTTATACCTAATGAACATGAATATGTTTCTACATAGGTGCTTGCTGGTGGCCGCGGCAAAGGCTACTTCAAGAATGGTTTGAAAGGCGGTGTCAGAATGGTTGACACGTAAGTCTCATAATTTTATAAGCATTTCTCATACCGATGGGTTATCAGTTATTAAGAATATTTTCTACTTTCCTTGTTGAGATAGGAAAAGGAAACTTGGAAAGCTGTATTAACCAGCCAATTTAACTTGACTTATAATATCGTAAACATTTACCAACATACTTCTGAAACAACAGCTATGTTCGTGAATGTGTTATATGCCGCTTCGTATTCGATATCGGGCACTTTTGGACGTCGAAATTGCTGGTAAGAGGGTATCCAATATAATTGTTCTTAATGAATGCGACAACCCTACACAATAGGTACATAATTATGGTAAAACCTCGCCGCAGTTGTTCGTTCTGTTCCGAGGGGGTAACCAGTATGCCTACATTTCTTTAGCCTGGCGCAGCAGTGACTACCCAAGACCTGATTTTAGTACAGTTGAGTCCCAATATAATATCGACCGTTAATAGATATTGCGTCCCCAACGGTCGACATAATTATGCCGGCTTGAAGTCACCAGATATACAGGGTTATTTTTAAAACACCAGCAATCTCGCAGGGGTAGATTCCTAAGGTTATAAGCTACTACTTTTGTTCTACGACTTTTGATAATTTGTTAAATTTTATTTTCATACAAAAATAAGTATTCATTTAATTTCCGTCTTGAATGTTACAATGCGCATCGCAGATTACGTAAACAAATACGCGAAGCGTGGGGAACCGGGCTAGCGCCTTTGAAGGTCAACGCCCGAGCAGCTGATGGCCGCCTTTGATGTCGCGCGCGCACGCCGCGCCGTAGTCTACGAAGAAAAACACGACACAACAAAAACTTGTAAAATCATTTTTTTTTAAATATATTGAGTTATATCCAAACTCGTAGAACAAAAGTTGTTCCGTATGGGGTCAGCTATCTGGTCCTGCGAGATTGCTGGTGTTTTAAAATTAACCCTGTATACTGGTTGACCCGGGAATGCGACAAGTCAGTTAAACCATGTGGTCGCTATCCAGTCGGTTACAAAAATATCAGGTGGGTACCCTCTTACTAGAGAATGTCCAGATAAGTCAAAAGGTGCAATACTGTTTTATTGCGGTTAAATAACATTTTCGAGCAAATATTTCAGCCATTTTTCATATTTGATAAATAAAGACTAGGATAGTGTCTGTTCAGATGATAATCATTCAACGTGAACTGAGTGGCCCCGTTTTGTCAAACGTATGTTGTGTGGAGACACTATTGTGCATTTCTATACTAAGACTGCCGAGTTAAACACCTGCACGTTCTCAAACGTCTTTACCAATACAGAATTCAATGACCTAGTTAGCTTATATAAACATTTACTAATACATAATTCATTGTGAGCAGTATATAGTATTCACTGTTTCTTGGGCTGCGCCATTAATTTGGGGAACAAAACCCAGCAGCGGCAGTGGTACAAGAACTGACCCATTCACATAAATATACTTACTGCCACGACAGAAGGCTGCATGTAAATAACAGGTCAAGCGTATATAAATAAAAAAAAAAATATCTTAAAAATTGATCGAAACTAACGAGTGAAGAGCTTTGAAAGGTAAAACGCTAAATAAATAAAATAGGCAGCCTAGCGGTCAAAAACGGCCACTGTGCCCTGTGTTATTTACGACATCACATTAGAAACCTCTAAAATTATCAGTGTTTCTCTACTATATTATGCATTTATTATACATATAAACCTTCCTCTTGAATCACTCTATCTATTAAAATAACCCGTATCAAAATCCGTTGCGTAGTTTTAAAGACCTAAGCATATATAGGGACAGACAGACAGACAGCGGGAAGCGACTTTGTTTTATACTATGTATTGATTGATTATCTCCGATGCAATATATGAGTGGTGTGCGCTGTTTAGCCCTGAAACCGCCGGCGACATCACGGGCAAGATGTTGAAGCAGCTCCTGGTGACGAAACAGACCGGCGCTGCCGGCCGCATCTGCAACATGGTGATGGTGACCGAGCGGAAGTTCCCGCGCCGCGAGTTCTACATCGCCATCATGATGGAGCGCAGTTTCAACGTACGTTATTCATATTACGCAATGCACTTGAAAAGTTTTGTATGTACGGCTAACTTCTTACTGCGGTGACATTGAGAGCTAATCAAATCAAAGTATGTATATTCATGAGTTATCGAGGGTTTCGTTTAGATTAATAACATTCTTCACGCCGAATAGGCACACTTGAGTACGTAATCTGCTTAGATATGTCTGTAATAATAAAGGTGCCATACTTCCTTTATCGTAATAACAATTATTATTCTATGCTTTGATGTTAGGATGGTTATTTCTACATTATCAGTTAGTTTTTGTATAGAAGTATTTTCAAGCGACGATGGCTTAAGTTTTTGATTCAGTACAGCATCGGGCAACAACACAAAGGAAATCCAAAATCAGCCAGAAGTCAGTACATATTATTATTCAGATACTTACGCACGCCGGCACATACATATTTATTGGTGTCATTGGTTAAGATCCAATACAAAACAATAACAAGTTTATTTGAGTCGATTGTTTATAATAATATTTTTTTAATGACGGATTATTTGAATCTGCGATGTTACGAATGTCTATTTCGCGATTACGAAAGCCGTGGTTGAGCAGTTGCAAGACCTATACGAGTCACTATTAGAACAGTTAACAAAGATTGTTTGAGCAGTCTGTATAAGTTAGTCAAGCTGTCTGCGTTCTTATACTGTCTCAGCTAACTTGGGCTAACAAAACGATAAATTTTCTCTACTTCTAACAAAGGTGTAGGTGTTATTATGACAGAAGCCAGAAAGTTGCCTTAATAATTTTGTAAACGATGAGTTATACTAGAAAATCGTGGTAACAAAGTGGTCAAGGCTTTAAAGATATCGATAATATTTGATTTCAACACGTTTTTATTAGTGCATAAAGATACTGCTTGGATTAGAAGTTAAAATATGATCATTTTCAATTGACTTGGTAATTGGCATAGAAAGGGGTGATTTGGCTTTTCGAATACATTAAATATTATTTTTTTGAAACTATGTATATTACCTTATTCAATAATTATCAAATGTTTGATGTAACCTCCTTTTTAATACATTGATGTCCAACAATATAGAATGTATTGGTGTAGGGTCCAGTTATAATCGCATCCTCCCAAGGCGGTGTCAACATTGAAGATGTAGCCGCGGAGAGTCCTGAAGCTATCATCTACGAACCCATAGACATCAAGGCAGGGATAACAAACGATCAAGTTTGCCGCGTCATTGACAAGGTACACATCTTTATGTGCTTATCTACACTTATATTAAACTTAAACGTTTGTAACTTTGTAGTGCTGATACTCTTTGGAACTACTGGTCTGATTTTAAAAAATTCTTCCACCAATAGGAAGGTACATTATCTGTCTGATTTTAGAAAATTCTTCCACCAATAGGAAGATACATTATCTATTTTGCTAAAGCCTATAAAAACTAACTAAATGTGGTGATTTAACAAAGGGTTAATAATACGAAAAAGATTCATGCTAGCATAGCTGCAAGCTAATAAATCATATTTCTAGAGGATATTTGAAACATTGACTGCAAGAATAGCCTAACCGACACTGAGGACACGGACAACTTTTTTTTATCCGTATATATTTTACTGTCTTTGTATTCTAAGATATTAAATGAAGGCCATGTACAACGGCACTTGGCCGTTTTTCCCTCTCTCCATTTTTTTAATGTTTGCAGATTGGCCTGAAAGAAGAGGCGGCCGAAGCCGCTGATATGATTACGAAAATGTACGACTTGTTTGTGAAGAAGGATGCCTTGTTGATTGAAGTGAATCCCTACGCCGAGGATGCGCTCACCGGCAAATGTAATGTATTCTAAATTATTTAAAATTATTATATCAGGTTGAATTGCGTGAATAAAAATTATGCTTATCCGACAACATTCAACAGATAATCTCATCTGAGAAATGTGATTATTCATGCAATAGATACAATTCATTCAGCGATAACACGCTTATCTCTGAATAAATTGTATATTGATAACGCCAGATTTTATTTGCAATTATTATTGTATCGGAACGACATGCGTCATATCATCGTGGCTTATTTGTTGCAGTCTTTTGTTTGGATGCTAAGTTCCGATTCGACGACAATGCTGAATTCAGGCAGAAAGAAGTGTTCGCATACAGAGACACCACTCAAGAAGACCCGAAAGAAATCGAAGCAGCCAAGTTCAACTTGAACTACATCGCGCTTGATGGTTCGTTTGTTTATCAGTTTTAGAATGACGTCAATAAATGTTCAAGCGTATACTGTAGCTGCTAGCTGACAGCCTCCGTGGCTCAGCGGGCGAGTAGCCGGCTGTGAAACGAGAGGCCGCGGGTTGGATCCCCGCACCGAGACAAATGTTTGTGTGATCCACAAATATTTGTTTCGGGGTCTGGGTGTTGTGAGACCGAAAGTCTCTCGTAGTTCCTGATACCCACGACACAAGACTCGTATCTTACTGTGGGGTCAGAACTATGAATGACTGACTGTTGGGTGTATTTATTTATTTATACTAGTAACTTAATTTGTTAATAGGCAACATCGGATGCATGGTGAACGGTGCCGGTCTGGCCATGGCGACTATGGACATCATCAAACTGTATGGTGGTGATCCCGCTAACTTCCTCGACGTAGGCGGCGGCGCTACAGCGCAAGCTGTTTCGGTAAATACATTCGGCAATACTCAATATAATTCTTTCAATGCCGATTCATTTCTATTAATCCTGATTTTTTTTTGTATTACAGGAAGCGTTTAAAATCATCCTGTCAGACCCTAAAGTGTCAGCCATTCTTGTGAACATATTTGGTGGTATTATGCGATGCGACGTTATCGCAGAGGGTATTATAAACGCCGCAAAGAATCTGAACATTCAGATACCGGTTATTGTGCGTCTCCAGGTAAATATAAACTAGTCCAGTAACAATATAATATGTGTTTAGTTGTGTTTGTACCAGCACAATTTCATTTTTTAATATTTCAGTATGAGTACTGTACAGTTCACAGTTATAAAATACTTATTATATTTATTAGGTAATATAAGGAACAGAGTTTCCACATCAACATTTACAATACAACTGGCCTGATATTTTTTTTTATCCTATGCTGATAGTCGACGCTATTCCGCTGTTTTTAGCTTCACAGGACTTTTGGGTGAGCGCTTTAGGTGCTCTCAACCCTTATTATCTGAACTAAACCAAGCCTTTTGCGCCATTTGTCCCACCATCCTAGTATCCGAGCATGTTCCTGACAAAGTACCTACAAATAACCTCAATATATGAAAAAAAAAACACACTGTCTCGGCATAGTGTCATAGCATCAGAATTATCTCATAGTCGGTGATACCAAAAACACAAGACTCGTATATTAGTGTGGGTTTATGTGTGTGCCTGGTTGGCCTGTTGGGTGTTATGTAGGCAGAATCTTGGTGAACGACCTGTTGGGTTTAGGAGTATGTAGGCAGAATCTACATTGTATTGAACAAATGTTCATAGTCATAGGTGATACCAAAAACATTATTATTAAAATAAAATATTTAAAGTGTGGGTTTAGGAGTATGTGTGTGCCTGTTGGCCTGTTGGGTGTTATGTAGGCAGAAGCTTGATGAACAAATGTGTCCAATGTGTGTTGTAGGGCACGAAGGTGACGGAGGCTCGCAAGCTGGTGGCGGAGTCGGGGCTGCGCATCGTGCCGCGCGACGACCTCGACGAGGCGGCGCAGCTCGTCGTGCAGCTCTGCGAGATCGTCGCGCTCGCCAAGAAGGCCGGCGTCGAGGTCACATTCAACATACCTGAACTTATGCACCACCAGTAGACAAACACTATCATACTATTATACTATACTCGTACTTCTCACACTTCACCTTGTGTATTAATCGTGCTGTTTGAAAAGTATTTGTCTATCGTCGAATTTATAATTGTATCGCTTCGATAGTATTGTCAGCCCTATGTCTGTATGATTTACGTTAAACTTTACTCAAGACAGAAGTTTGTACAAATATGTATTATACTGTAAGGGTTAGTAGAATTGTTATTTTTTTAATTATTAGGTAGACCGAAATAAACAATGAGTTTGTAATAATATTATACGAGTTACCAGCTGCCGATAGAATAGTATAGGTTGTGTACCTACTTTATTTGATTATTCATTATTTTAATTCATTCATCACTTATTTATTGAATTCATGTTATAGTTTAGACTAAGTAAGCGTAAACTCTTAATATTTAACACCAGTGTAAACATGCTGCATTCCATTAAAAACTTTATTATAATGATGCAGCTTTAAATCATTTAAAATGTAGAATTATAGATTGTCAGTTGAAGCTGTAAGCTTTTTATTCATGTATGTATTATTAAATAATTGTATTATTGAAGATATGTCTTTAAAGACTGTATCTGTAAGACGTGTATCAATGCAATAATCAAGGCAATTTGTACATTGTGTACTATTATTATGTATATAGCATACTTAAGTTCATATGTTATCTGTTGGACTTAGAATATTACTTCTCGAGAGGTTTGAAGCACAATGTTCTGAAATGGCGTAACTTGACTAAATTATTATTAGTGCATTATTTATTGGCTTCTTATAAGTTTCACCTAATAAAATTATTTTAGATCTGAATCGTAGTTTTGTTTTATAGCCGCTTTATGTATTACTATTCTAATAATTAATATTTATATTTATCTCGTGAGTAGGTACCTATGAGTTAATGTTAATTATTGTTTCAATATGGCAAAATCAGCAATCATGCGCAGTGAAGGATCGCGACAGACCTAACTCACTATCTTTCTCGCACCCACCCGTATGTATACTGCCTCGCGCTCGTACCTACAACTACCCTATATGCTTGTCTGGCAAGGGGTGGGAATTGTCAAAACTGTCTGGCTGATGAGGAAATATCTAATTATTACCAAAGTATTATATATAAAAATCAGCTTTTATACTATAAAGTAAATATATTTATATTTTAATGAACTTAAAGGGTGTCTGACTATTGACTGGATTTGGACCTCCGGATATCTCTCTCACCATACGAAACGCAGCAGCAAGCCGCTACTTTACGTCGGTTATCTGTGAAACAGTGGTAACGACCCGGTCGAGCAGCCCCTTTTTGCTGTAGACAAAACTGTACAGCATGGCTCTATCACTCGATATTTCATATTTTGGTGTACATAAGGTGTGTAAAATATCGATATTTTACACACCTTTAGTACCGTTTACCTGCCAAAGCCACGATAACCCAAACTTCATGTTTTGTTTTCGTACTTACCTGTCTTGAGAGCAAGCGCTAAGAAACTTTCAACATTTATAAAATAACGAAGGTATGGAGTGTACGGGCTCTTAGACTATATAAATAGGAGTATTTCCAGTCATAGTTGTAATTTTCGCGTATTAAATCGTAATCATCTATATTTATAGATGATTACGTTGTGTGCTAAGCTAAATAATCTGTATAAAATACACAGATACACTGTATCCCTCAAGGAGTAGGCAGTGGTGCAACCAAGTACATCTACCGTTCGTCGACCCTATTTCCGTCGCATGCTTTAATATTTGGCGAACGTAATTAATTTTCCAGAATTGGAATTTGTACCCAATATAGCAAATATTGGGTACAAATTCAAATTCTGGAAAATTCATGACTAACGAAATGTTCTTGGCCAAATCTTAACAAAGCTAGTTAGTTTATGAAACCTTAATTGTGTTATAGTCAGTAAATTATCTTTGGCGCAGTTGCTAGAAAAAATATATTTCTGAGCCCTATATGTGTTCTTAGCAATGTTAGTTCTATGGTACGGACTGGCACTGGTACTGATGTTAGGTTCGAAACCAGTCCCAAGAGGCTCACCTCTAACTTGTCTAAACGTGTAATTTAATTATCGCTTGCTTTAACGGTGTAGGGTCGTTGGGAAACCTGCATACCTGCTGGGTGGACTAAGGCCTAACCTCTCTCATTCAGCAGAAGAGGCCCGAGCCCAGCAGAGCAACGTATATATTATACATAGTTGAAATCGATAACTGTGAACGTATTCGAAACTAGGTAATAGTCCTACAGTCTTCAATTCAACCTCAGAATTAACATGGACTAAAGACTTTTTTCAGTCAGTTAGAATTTTATGCGCCACCACACAGTCAATTTATCAAATTTAAAAGGTTACAATTTAGAAACTACCAATTTGTATGATATTTTTGAAGTGATAACTTCTTATGGGAGGGTAGATTCGTAACGTAACACGAGCACTAGGCAGGTTCCTCCTCTCTGACTTTAACCTACATTAGTTGTAAGTTTAATAACAACATAAATTGACATTTTTGTGTACGATAGTGTGTACTTTGACCGGACTGTTATGTAATATAAATTGTTATTTTTGTGTACGATAGCGCAATATATGAATATTGTATTTAACCACATAAATGATAGTATTTTATACTGATAAATAAAGCAATTCGTGCGAAGTTATTCCCTAACCATTCCAAAATATTCAAAAATGCACAACGTTAATATTCAAGTTTTCACTTCTGCCGGCGCTTCCGGAGTGCAACCCGTTGATTTTTTTATTTGCTCTCGTTAATGTGGCCATTGTTAAATAGGTCATAAAGATATGATTAGTTATGTGCGTGGATTACTCGACAGATCGCAATCCAATACAGCGGAGGTGGTGGCGGCGGCAGTGCTAAAGGCCCCTGCGGAGCCGCTAAAAAGAAGCGCAAAAAATGTTAATTACGTTCCCCTTCACGCTGCATCCAACTTATTTTCATGTTTTATAAATGTATTTTTGTCTTTGCCTTGTATTTTTGTTTTCGTCGTTTTTTATGTTATTAAATTAACTGGAAAATCTATTATTTATTTTAATTTCTGTTTAATATTAATTACTTATTATTAATAGTGTACTTACATTTTTAGAAGTACAAAGTCAAAGATTAACGTCTGATAAAATCATTTTTAATAAAACTGTACATGATCGTTACAAATAATATAATTTTCATATTTAACTACAATAGACTTACGATATATTAAATGGACATGTTCGCTATGAAATTTTAATGGAAACAAGTACTAACTTAATATATATTTAATCATATGAGTAATAATAAACTAATTATAATAAAAAATTACTGTTTTTCAAACAATTGCACTGAGACAGCATGGATAGAGCGACTTGCGAATAATTTATATATTGTTATGTACACTAAATAACTTCTTTGCTGGGAGTAGAGATACCTAATGCTTCTTCGTATCCAACTTTCGTTTCATGTTTATCTGTAACAAATATTAAAAATTAAACTTATTTAAAAAAAATATTACGTTATTTATTTTTATTAGGCAGTAGGTCCCTTGAATGTGAAAGCCTGTCTGCCTAGGTTTTAATATTTTATCTATTTCTGCTATCAAGCAGTAGTGTAGAGTAGTCAGCACTGTCCTGTTCTAGCAGGGTTCGAAAATATCCGATATTTATTATAAATATCAAAATATCGGATATTTATGATATATATCCGATATATATCAAGTTTGATATATATCCATTTTGTATGAAAGTCGTATTATTATTTTATTGTTTTATTTATGAATACTGTTTGCATATTGCAAAATCTACTTTTAGATAAGACATAATCAACTAAAAAACATAAAATCTTCTTTTATGGCAGAAGTGTTGCCATTAATGGGTTAGAACTTACCATTAGGGAGTATGTTTTAACTCTACTCTCAAGCCATCTTCATTTGGGAAGTAGAAATACAGTAACAAACATTTGATAAGTATATCCATTGATATATATCGTCAAAACCAGTTTGATATATATCGGATATATATCTTGATATATATCCATTGATATATATCCTCGAACCCTGTGTTCTAGTTTAAAGGACATTGCAGCGCGTTAAATTATTTGGCATTATGATACCATAGAATGACTCAGGGGCTATGAGCGTAGTGCATTATTACCATGCAGTGCTTTATAATTCAAAATTCTGGGTGGCTATCATTTCTATGTTGTTTCTTTTGGCTATTGTTTTTTAACATCAGACAAGCGACCGGCTTGTCTTATCATTCATGCGAATAAAATATATTTAACTTCAGATTTAGAAGTCCACAATCGTTAGGATTACAATTTACCTTTCTTAGATTTTTTCTTCTTAGAATCCTTGCTTTTGGGATCCTTCTTGGATGCAATATGTTTTTCAGTCTTTGTACCCTTCGTCACATCCTGCAGCAATTCTCTATCGGTGGGTATATTTTCTTTTGAAGAGTTTTTACCGTTCGTTTCATTTGTATCTGCTATTATAAGATCATCGGTTACATAGTTTTTCTCTACTTCAGGTAACATCAAGTCGACTTCTTTGCGCCGTTTGGTCTTTTTATCCTTCTTCTTTTTAATAACTTTCTCCGCAGATTGTTTCTCAGTAGTTTTAGTCTTCTTCATCGACTTCGGCTTTTCGTCGAGCAGCCCGGCGTTCGGTGACGGGTACTGCTGTATTCTCGACGTGAGCAATTCATCTTCCCGCAGTGGTCTGAAGTATCAAATTGATACAAATTAAAATTATTATATACATACAGTTTTGTCAACAGTATGAATGGGTCGGCGTGACCGTCTTACAGAAAACACACGTAAATTAGCGGCTTGCTGTTGCGTTTTGTACAGTAAATATCCGGAGGCTTAAAACCCTCCCATTCACCATCCGTTTCATTTAAGGCGGTAGAGATCACTGACTATCCGGGGACTCACTTGCTCGTTTGCCGGCCTATGCTATAAAAAACATAATTAATACATACATACATACGCACTTACGTTTGTAATCCTCAAAGGGGTAGACAGAGGAGTAACCAGTATACCCACATTATTTCCGTCTCATGATGTGATAGTGGGCGAGTATATCGCCAAACCGAGCATAATTCCAGACTCTAGGCTGATACTGAGCATTTCGTGATTAGATTAAATACCCAATATCATTTAAGCCGACCCAGGGATCGAATCCGAGACCTCAGCACAGTCATACGTACGCAATACAACTGCGGTACTGAGGCAGTCAACATAATTAATGGTACAGAAAATAGCGTTAATGTTATGAAGATTTGTATATAGGCAGGGTGGATCATGTTTTTGATAATAAAGATCACACAAATAAGTGACCAGTATTTATGAACTTGAGGCTTGGTAATGTCATAAGAAAATTTATTGTACCTTTTGGCACTATCGGTAGTTAGTAGTACAAGGTGGTGGGTCCCTCGTATGCGAGAGACCGTTTGGATTGGTACCACCGCTTTGTCTATTTCTGCCTCCAAGCAATAGTGTGTAAACACTGTTGTGTTTCGTTTTGAAGGACGTTAAAGCCAGCGAAATTATTTGGGCATTATGAGACTTAACATTTTATGTCTCGGAGTGACGAGCGCAGTTCAGTTGCCATGCAGTGCTTTGTAATTCAAAGTTCTCTGTTCTGTGGTGTTGCTTCTGTTTGTGGGCAGGCGTGGCGCTCACCATTAGGCGAGCGCCTTGCTCGTCTCATTATTCAATTAAACAAAAATAAAGTTTCTGCGAAATAAAATGAATACTACTGGCAGTGCCAAGCAGTTGTGTCACCGTGGATAAATGATAAGGTGCATATAGACCTGTCGAGGTCGAGGTCGAGCGCGGCGTGCGGGTCGTCTGCGGGCGCGGGGCGCGGCGCCTCCTCGTCGGACGGCGCCGCGCCCTCGGGCAGCTCGCCGCCTGACGTCACCGTGGATAAATGATAAGGTGCATATAGACCTGTCGAGGTCGAGGTCGAGCGCGGCGTGCGGGTCGTCTGCGGGCGCGGGGCGCGGCGCCTCCTCGTCGGACGGCGCCGCGCCCTCGGGCAGCTCGCCGCCTGACGCCTGACGTCACCGTGGATAAATGATAAGGTGCATATAGACCTGTCGAGGTCGAGGTCGAGCGCGGCGTGCGGGTCGTCTGCGGGCGCGGGGCGCGGCGCCTCCTCGTCGGACGGCGCCGCGCCCTCGGGCAGCTCGCCGCCTGACGCCTGACGTCACCGTGGATAAATGATAAGGTGCATATAGACCTGTCGAGGTCGAGGTCGAGCGCGGCGTGCGGGTCGTCTGCGGGCGCGGGGCGCGGCGCCTCCTCGTCGGACGGCGCCGCGCCCTCGGGCAGCTCGCCGCCTGACGCCTGACGTCACCGTGGATAAATGATAAGGTGCATATAGACCTGTCGAGGTCGAGGTCGAGCGCGGCGTGCGGGTCGTCTGCGGGCGCGGGGCGCGGCGCCTCCTCGTCGGACGGCGCCGCGCCCTCGGGCAGCTCGCCGCCTGACGCCTGACGTCACCGTGGATAAATGATAAGGTGCATATAGACCTGTCGAGGTCGAGGTCGAGCGCGGCGTGCGGGTCGTCTGCGGGCGCGGGGCGCGGCGCCTCCTCGTCGGACGGCGCCGCGCCCTCGGGCAGCTCGCCGCCTGACGCCTGACGTCACCGTGGATAAATGATAAGGTGCATATAGACCTGTCGAGGTCGAGGTCGAGCGCGGCGTGCGGGTCGTCTGCGGGCGCGGGGCGCGGCGCCTCCTCGTCGGACGGCGCCGCGCCCTCGGGCAGCTCGCCGCCTGACGCCTGACGTCACCGTGGATAAATGATAAGGTGCATATAGACCTGTCGAGGTCGAGGTCGAGCGCGGCGTGCGGGTCGTCTGCGGGCGCGGGGCGCGGCGCCTCCTCGTCGGACGGCGCCGCGCCCTCGGGCAGCTCGCCGCCTGACGCCTGACGTCACCGTGGATAAATGATAAGGTGCATATAGACCTGTCGAGGTCGAGGTCGAGCGCGGCGTGCGGGTCGTCTGCGGGCGCGGGGCGCGGCGCCTCCTCGTCGGACGGCGCCGCGCCCTCGGGCAGCTCGCCGCCTGACGCCTGACGTCACCGTGGATAAATGATAAGGTGCATATAGACCTGTCGAGGTCGAGGTCGAGCGCGGCGTGCGGGTCGTCTGCGGGCGCGGGGCGCGGCGCCTCCTCGTCGGACGGCGCCGCGCCCTCGGGCAGCTCGCCGCCTGACGCCTGACGTCACCGTGGATAAATGATAAGGTGCATATAGACCTGTCGAGGTCGAGGTCGAGCGCGGCGTGCGGGTCGTCTGCGGGCGCGGGGCGCGGCGCCTCCTCGTCGGACGGCGCCGCGCCCTCGGGCAGCTCGCCGCCTGACGCCTGACGTCACCGTGGATAAATGATAAGGTGCATATAGACCTGTCGAGGTCGAGGTCGAGCGCGGCGTGCGGGTCGTCTGCGGGCGCGGGGCGCGGCGCCTCCTCGTCGGACGGCGCCGCGCCCTCGGGCAGCTCGCCGCCTGACGCCTGACGTCACCGTGGATAAATGATAAGGTGCATATAGACCTGTCGAGGTCGAGGTCGAGCGCGGCGTGCGGGTCGTCTGCGGGCGCGGGGCGCGGCGCCTCCTCGTCGGACGGCGCCGCGCCCTCGGGCAGCTCGCCGCCTGACGCCTGACGTCACCGTGGATAAATGATAAGGTGCATATAGACCTGTCGAGGTCGAGGTCGAGCGCGGCGTGCGGGTCGTCTGCGGGCGCGGGGCGCGGCGCCTCCTCGTCGGACGGCGCCGCGCCCTCGGGCAGCTCGCCGCCTGACGCCTGACGTCACCGTGGATAAATGATAAGGTGCATATAGACCTGTCGAGGTCGAGGTCGAGCGCGGCGTGCGGGTCGTCTGCGGGCGCGGGGCGCGGCGCCTCCTCGTCGGACGGCGCCGCGCCCTCGGGCAGCTCGCCGCCTGACGCCTGACGTCACCGTGGATAAATGATAAGGTGCATATAGACCTGTCGAGGTCGAGGTCGAGCGCGGCGTGCGGGTCGTCTGCGGGCGCGGGGCGCGGCGCCTCCTCGTCGGACGGCGCCGCGCCCTCGGGCAGCTCGCCGCCTGACGCCTGACGTCACCGTGGATAAATGATAAGGTGCATATAGACCTGTCGAGGTCGAGGTCGAGCGCGGCGTGCGGGTCGTCTGCGGGCGCGGGGCGCGGCGCCTCCTCGTCGGACGGCGCCGCGCCCTCGGGCAGCTCGCCGCCTGACGCCTGACGTCACCGTGGATAAATGATAAGGTGCATATAGACCTGTCGAGGTCGAGGTCGAGCGCGGCGTGCGGGTCGTCTGCGGGCGCGGGGCGCGGCGCCTCCTCGTCGGACGGCGCCGCGCCCTCGGGCAGCTCGCCGCCTGACGCCTGACGTCACCGTGGATAAATGATAAGGTGCATATAGACCTGTCGAGGTCGAGGTCGAGCGCGGCGTGCGGGTCGTCTGCGGGCGCGGGGCGCGGCGCCTCCTCGTCGGACGGCGCCGCGCCCTCGGGCAGCTCGCCGCCTGACGCCTGACGTCACCGTGGATAAATGATAAGGTGCATATAGACCTGTCGAGGTCGAGGTCGAGCGCGGCGTGCGGGTCGTCTGCGGGCGCGGGGCGCGGCGCCTCCTCGTCGGACGGCGCCGCGCCCTCGGGCAGCTCGCCGCCTGACGCCTGACGTCACCGTGGATAAATGATAAGGTGCATATAGACCTGTCGAGGTCGAGGTCGAGCGCGGCGTGCGGGTCGTCTGCGGGCGCGGGGCGCGGCGCCTCCTCGTCGGACGGCGCCGCGCCCTCGGGCAGCTCGCCGCCTGACGCCTGACGTCACCGTGGATAAATGATAAGGTGCATATAGACCTGTCGAGGTCGAGGTCGAGCGCGGCGTGCGGGTCGTCTGCGGGCGCGGGGCGCGGCGCCTCCTCGTCGGACGGCGCCGCGCCCTCGGGCAGCTCGCCGCCTGACGCCTGACGTCACCGTGGATAAATGATAAGGTGCATATAGACCTGTCGAGGTCGAGGTCGAGCGCGGCGTGCGGGTCGTCTGCGGGCGCGGGGCGCGGCGCCTCCTCGTCGGACGGCGCCGCGCCCTCGGGCAGCTCGCCGCCTGACGCCTGACGTCACCGTGGATAAATGATAAGGTGCATATAGACCTGTCGAGGTCGAGGTCGAGCGCGGCGTGCGGGTCGTCTGCGGGCGCGGGGCGCGGCGCCTCCTCGTCGGACGGCGCCGCGCCCTCGGGCAGCTCGCCGCCTGACGCCTGACGTCACCGTGGATAAATGATAAGGTGCATATAGACCTGTCGAGGTCGAGGTCGAGCGCGGCGTGCGGGTCGTCTGCGGGCGCGGGGCGCGGCGCCTCCTCGTCGGACGGCGCCGCGCCCTCGGGCAGCTCGCCGCCTGACGCCTGACGTCACCGTGGATAAATGATAAGGTGCATATAGACCTGTCGAGGTCGAGGTCGAGCGCGGCGTGCGGGTCGTCTGCGGGCGCGGGGCGCGGCGCCTCCTCGTCGGACGGCGCCGCGCCCTCGGGCAGCTCGCCGCCTGACGCCTGACGTCACCGTGGATAAATGATAAGGTGCATATAGACCTGTCGAGGTCGAGGTCGAGCGCGGCGTGCGGGTCGTCTGCGGGCGCGGGGCGCGGCGCCTCCTCGTCGGACGGCGCCGCGCCCTCGGGCAGCTCGCCGCCTGACGCCTGACGTCACCGTGGATAAATGATAAGGTGCATATAGACCTGTCGAGGTCGAGGTCGAGCGCGGCGTGCGGGTCGTCTGCGGGCGCGGGGCGCGGCGCCTCCTCGTCGGACGGCGCCGCGCCCTCGGGCAGCTCGCCGCCTGACGCCTGACGTCACCGTGGATAAATGATAAGGTGCATATAGACCTGTCGAGGTCGAGGTCGAGCGCGGCGTGCGGGTCGTCTGCGGGCGCGGGGCGCGGCGCCTCCTCGTCGGACGGCGCCGCGCCCTCGGGCAGCTCGCCGCCTGACGCCTGACGTCACCGTGGATAAATGATAAGGTGCATATAGACCTGTCGAGGTCGAGGTCGAGCGCGGCGTGCGGGTCGTCTGCGGGCGCGGGGCGCGGCGCCTCCTCGTCGGACGGCGCCGCGCCCTCGGGCAGCTCGCCGCCTGACGCCTGACGTCACCGTGGATAAATGATAAGGTGCATATAGACCTGTCGAGGTCGAGGTCGAGCGCGGCGTGCGGGTCGTCTGCGGGCGCGGGGCGCGGCGCCTCCTCGTCGGACGGCGCCGCGCCCTCGGGCAGCTCGCCGCCTGACGCCTGACGTCACCGTGGATAAATGATAAGGTGCATATAGACCTGTCGAGGTCGAGGTCGAGCGCGGCGTGCGGGTCGTCTGCGGGCGCGGGGCGCGGCGCCTCCTCGTCGGACGGCGCCGCGCCCTCGGGCAGCTCGCCGCCTGACGTTACCGACGGACGCGCCGCGCCGCTCGCACCGCACCACTCTGCAACGTGACAGAAAAAGGTTGCGTGACTAGTGTTGTGACGTCATCTCCCGCCATTACCGTTAAGGCGTACGAAGAAGATAGTGCAATGCTCCTACTATTGCGATCACGTTTGTTCATGTGTTTAGTCAATATTGATTCATTTTTCTCAAGTTGGTTTCTTTATTATATTATTGTCTGTTGTACATAAAACATAATTATACAAAATTAATTAAAGAAAACCACTTTATTTTCTTTTAATTAACTAAAATATAGTTTACTCTTATCAAATGGGTGTAAGGTGGCCTAGCCACTTTCTATTTCTCCCGGTAAAAGGACTATTTTTTAAAGACATTCTAACTCAGTCTTTCTCGTTGTCACTGACAGGCAAATACGATAATATGAAAGGAAAATACTATATAAAATTGAATAGTAAAAGAACAAATGTTTTTAAATTTACCTTCTTCACTGTCAGATTCCGTGGATAATTTTTCCTTTTTGCTTCTGCGCTTTTTCGCCGTTCGTTTCTGCTTCTTCTTTTTGCTTGAACTCTCCCGCGTCATTAAGTACTTATCAGATCTCTTGGCTGAAATATCCAGAATGGACAGTTGAGCATGGAGTATGGAAATTCTGCCTTTGCTACTTAACAGTGTAAACAAGCCTTAGTGTAGGCATGCATGCTATAAATATATCGGTAGATCAATATGTTGCTTCGATATTTTATTTCCATACGTCGATATTTTTTATCAAGTATCGTAACCATAGTAAAAAAAGGTGCCAAATAAAATGTCATCTCAATGTTAAGCCGATATATCGATATTTTTTCATAACATGCAAAAATCGATATAGTTTACAAAAAATCATACGATATGTTCCGATACTTTTGTGCACTTCCTACATGCCAACCTTATGCCAATCTAACCATATTACAATGCAATTTTAATGTATCAGACGTCGCCTTGGTTTGAATTACAGATACAAAAGACTTCATCATCGACATCTGCACAAAATTCAGTTATATAGTAGTAGTAGTATAGTAGTCCGGTTTTAAAGCAATGTCGACAAAACGATATAACGATTTCTTACGTTTACGCGAATATTACTCATTGAAATAAAACTAATTTAAACGGATTTTATCGCGTCCACCCCGTGACCACGAAGGCTGAAATGTCTTCGAAACGTCAGGATCAAAATTAATAAAAAAGCCGCGATAAAATCCGTTTAAATTAGTTTTATTTCAAAACGATATAACGATTCCGTTAGCTTACAGTGTATTTGTAATGGCACTTCTAGCGCGAGCTCGGCCACTGGAATGTCGTCCTGCTGGTAGGAGCGCGGCGAGTCGTCCTTCAGGTAGTGCGGGTTGTTCGCCTGCTCCTGACGACGCGCCTCACGCAACTGGAAACAATTTCTTACCGTCATATGTTTGTTGCTATTTTCAGACGACAGATGGTCGTGAACTTGTCCCACGTGGCTACGCGTTGGTATCAGATCAGCCAGTGTATATCCGGTTCTTCCGAGGGGTTTGCGACATGACTTGATGGTTGGTTGGGGCGGGTATAGGGGTACATCCTTGTATTACTGTATCTGCATCGGTCAACCGCCTGCCCTGTCGCAGGCCCCTCGATTTGCTTCTTCCTTCTCAAAGAGGGAAGAAGCATTTATACAGGCCGGCATGACTCTGGTGACCACCGATAAACTCATTGTTTGTCGGTGGTTGCTAGTTTTTTGGACTGCATTACGCTTACCATCAGGTGTAGTGTGGTCACTTTGCCGTGCTCAGATGAGAGAAACGTTAAGTGTGACTCGCCGTTATGGATGTAAATAAATAACAATAAATAAATGAATACACCCAACAGTCACATACATAGTCCTGATCCCACAGTAAGATACCGAGTCTTGTGTTGTGGCTATCAGGAACTACGAGAGACTTTCGGTCTCACGACACCTAGACTCCGAAACAAATATTAGTGGATCACACAAACTTTTGTCTTAGTGCGGGGATCGAACCCGCGGCTTCTCGCTTCACAGCCGGCTACTCGCCCGCTATGCCACGGAGGCTGTCAAATACATATTTTGATATCCAGAAGCCCAAATCCCTCTCCCCGTCCCAATCCCTAATTATCCCTTTCCTTTAAGGTCGGCAACGCGCCCATGATTCTTCTGGTATTGTGGGCGTACATGGTGGAGATCGCTTACCATCAGGTGACCCACTTGCTCGTTTGCCGATCTATGCTATAAGAAAAAAAAAAGTTACTAAGGGATGTGGTTTATGTTTACGTCTATTGAAATAAAAAAGTAATTTTGGACTAAATTGTCAGTTAGGAGGTATTGGTACTTCATCGACGATATAATGGTTCGATTTTTATTAGCCAGTAGGTGTGACGCGCCGTTATGGATGTACAAAACACAATGGTACCATGTGCAGTTCCTCCGGCGTGAACTGTGCAGTGGGTGTGGCGGTGGTGGTGGCAGTCGCGGAGTGCTGCTGTGCACCGAACAACACCGGCTCGCCCTCCTCCGACGAGCTCGAGCTGTCCGACGACCAGCGCGACTGCGACAGCCACTCCTCCAGGTTCACACTGGGAATAAAAACTCCATTCATTATGGTGCTGCCACACCGCTGTTATAAAATGTTTACAAACATTTTATAACATTTGTTAACAAACATTTGCTAACATTTTATCACAATGTAATAGATAATGTTAGTAAAAGTTTAATGTTAGAAAATGTTTGTAAACATTTTATAACACCGGTGTGGCAGCACCATTAAACACATTTTAAACTTAAATAAATAGCGTATATGGTGTACATATCATCGTGTATACATTTATAGTATAAGTAATTTGTTGATGAATTACGGGGGTGACATAGACACAGCATGACTAAATTCCTTTAAAAAAATGAGATTAAAAAAACTTAAATAAATTAACTAAGCAGTCAACCTGGCGTTGTTCACTCGTGAAACTTTTCGTTTACGCGCCGTATTACTTTTTATGTGACTATTCGCCTGACAAACGTTAGTCTAACGGCAATCGATCTAAATTTATATCGGACGGGATAGCGAGCACCGTACACGTAGCGAAAAATCTGCTACAATGGCTTGTTGCAGATGCCGTATTTGGTATAATTTGTCTATTGGGAGACGCCACACCTCTCGCCAATCTACTATATTCGGACTACACTATATTTATGATCAGGTGCTGTGTAATTTCCTGTTCTATTAAGTATTAAATTTTTATGATTTACAAACTTACTCTGCTGGAATGGGTACTTTTTTCTGGGCTTTGGGTGCCACGGGTTTCAATTCGCCATCGAACAACTCGGCGATCTCTTCAATCAACCCGCCGCTAAAACCTCCCTCATGATTTTCACTACTATTCTCGTTATCATTTTCAATTTCAGGCTTTTCTACGCCGTTGCTAGAAATTAGAGGAAAATAGGCATAAACCCCTTGTAAAATCATTATGGTTACAGAATCACGAACAGAGATATAAATAGTGAGTTCTTCTTCTATTTTATTTATGGCTTCGCATTATTATGCATTTCGCCAATGACAAGTATAATTCACAAGTCTTCACAAGAACGATGAAATATCGATGTGGTAGTTTTCAAGGTCTTGTTGGAGTTGTGGTGTGAATTCCTTCCAGTACGATGCTTAATTTACTTATTTCAATGTTTCCATACACTGTTCATCACTGTTAATGTTTATTCCATAAATCAACACCACTTTCATACAACAAACACAACTTTAAACTAGTTTTTGAAATAAATTATTAAAAATAAGCAATGAACCGCACTGTCAGAATTCCCGCCAAAACTCAATAGTGAGTAGAGTTTTGGCGGGAATTCTGACAGTGCAGTTCATCGCTTATTTTAATTTATTTCATTCATTGACGGTGATGAACAGTGTATGGAAACATTGAAATAAGTGAATTAAGAATGGTACTGAAAGGAGTTAACACCAAAACTCCGACAAGACCTTGAAATCGACCGCACCCGTGTTTCATCGTTCTTGTAAAAATAACTTGAGGATGAATTGTACTTGACACTGGCTAAATGCATAGTACTGCAAGAGCCATAAATAAAAAATAAATAGTGAGTATAATCTGTGAGCCGTCCGTGTCCGTATTTGTTACCTGTGTTCGTGTTCGACTAGAAGTGTGTCGGGTTGCGTGTCTAGATGGTCATGGTCACCGTCAGCGGGAGTGGGATCGAGCCGGTGCAGCAGCAGCGCGAGCAGTGCGGTCGCGTTGTGCGCCCGCTCCTGCACCTCCATGTCCTCGCTGCACAGCAGCGGACGCATGCCCGCCACACACTCGCGCACCACCTGCACACGGGGGGGGGACACAACCATCACACCATGCCACAATCACACACACACCCAGAGGCCGATAGGGAGTTTTATCACATTTTTGAAGTGAAAACTTCTTTAGCCACGTTAAGCACTTTTTGATAGGGGTTACCCCCTGCGTTACATGTGGTTTCGCGTCATCGACATGCTAATGTTAATTCAGACTGTACACGTATAAGACATCGTATATATCTGACCGTGCTGTGCGCGTTAGACGCTTTTTGGATGAGTGAAATCTTGTGAGTTCTGAGTGTCGTCAGTCAGTCAGTCAGTTAGCCAGTCGTCAGTCAGTCAGTTATCGAGTCAGTTGAGATGAGTCTGTTAAGTCAGTTGAATTCAGTTGTGAGTACTAAATAAATACACTTATAAGTTTTCACTTCTGTCGGCAATCCTTATGACTGACAATTTTTTTTACATTGTAATCAAATAAGTTGGTAACCAAAATCATGCACGGCAGACATCAAATTTATTGCGTGAAGTTGCTTATATGGACGGATGGGTGACGTGGATAGCTATGCCAGCGGGGTTAGAATGTGGCGTAAAAAAACGACACGAACGATCGTGCCGTTTGATGTTTGATTGTGATTGATCGAGACCAAAGTATGATGTTTTCGATACAGATATGAGACGGAGCGATGTATCTTTTCGTTTTTGAATTTTTGCATTCTCAGGGGGGTGGTTATATTTCATACAACGAAATCTAGATTCGATCTGATGGTGAGAAAAGATGGATGTTAATAATATATAGATGATGCAAGTACTTCGATCAATATGAAAACCAATACTAATTTATTATATCTGCTATGACATTAATTAGTTGACAAGAATCACCCTTGAAGTACATTTTCGAATAGTTTCTACAGTACTTTACATTTACAGCGTGGTCCATTTATTTTCGAGCGTTCAACAAGTTTTACAAGCGTAGCGTAGCGAGCGTGCGTAGTTTTACAAGCGGCTAAATCAATGTACGGATTCGGTAAGCAATACGTAGACTTGCATCATTGAAACGAACACTAATGGTTTCGTCAAATAGCGGACGGGGCGGTACGTCAACGCGACGCTGACGGGACTGCTTATAGATAGTCGAGCGTCGAGCGCCACCGTTCTGTGTGGCATTTTCTATACTGACTAATAAAGAAATAAATCATAAATACACCCAACAGTCACATACATAGTCCTGACCCTACAGTAAGATACGAGTCTTGTGTCGTGGGTATCAAGAACTACGAGAGACTTTCGGTCTCACAACACCCAGACCCCGAAACAAATCATCAATCAAACATTTGTCTCGGTGCGGGGATCGAACT
Organism: Amorpha juglandis; assembly: GCA_949126905.1. Lineage (NCBI taxonomy): Eukaryota > Metazoa > Arthropoda > Insecta > Lepidoptera > Sphingidae > Amorpha > Amorpha juglandis. The sequence continues at coordinate 9,312,458 of OX421368.1, forward strand.
CGCGGCCTCTCGCTTCACAGCCGTCTACTCGCCCGCTGCGCCACGGAGGCTGTCGTGCACTAATGCACTACAACTGCTCACGTCCCGTCACAGCAGCGTCGCGTTGCCGTCCCGCCCCGTCCGCTGTTTGACGCAACCCTAAACTATGCTAACGTACCGAGATGGCGGCTTCCGTGTCGCCTCGCCGCTCGTACAGCCGCAGCAGCTTGGCGGTGAGCTTGAAGGCGGCGTGCACGCAGACGGCGCGCGCGCGCATCTGAGCGCCGCACACGCCCGCGCACACCAGCAGCGGCGACACCGACTGACGCATCACCTCCTCCTCTCTACCGGTATATATAAAAATGAATGTTTGTCTGTATGTCCTTTATAGAATCTTAAACTATGTATTTGATCATGTGATGACCTTTAGCAAAGTTGTTGTGCATGAGCCCACGAAGGTTTCTGAGTTGGTACGACCAATTTTCGACAGATGGCGCCACTGTTAGGCTATTTTTATCCCGGAAAAAGCAGACCACGCGGACGGAGCCGCGAGGGACGGCTAGTTGGTTATACAATAAAGAGTTTTGTATTGTATAATTGCGTAGTATGGCGAAGCTGTTTAAACAAGTTATACTTGGATCCATTATAAAATTACACAGAAATAATAATGGTTTATTGAATACATATTACAATGTTTTGAAAAGCACATACATCGATCAAACTATAAATAACACATAAGTTGGTTCTTCGCTGCCTTCAATTACCGTTTACGCTGACCCTTTTAACCAAGTTAAAAAATGTTGATATGTATAAACTAGTATGTTTGTAGAGGAACGGATATACGTGTCTCTCTGCCGAAGGAGATCTCCAGTCAGGCGAATTTTGTACTTGACCGGCCGCGGCTCCCCCGATAGTTGGTGTTCGGAATTCGTATGTATACTATAGTCGTACTATAGACGTTGTATTCAAAAGTTGAGCTGTGCGCGCTAGATGTCGTCACATGTTTATATAACATACTAAAGAGGTAAGTAAAATTACTTTTTAGGTATAATATATTAGTTAATTATATAGTATAAATTATTTTTAATGTATAACCATTTAAAATGAATACAGTATAGTATAAAAACTATTAAATTGAAATAGTAGGTAAGCCTTGACAAATGTATGCATCACTGACTGGCAGTATTCGGCGAGCACGTAAGCGGCGGCGTAGAGCACCTCCCTGGAGGCGGGGCCGGGCTGCGCGGCGGCGGCGCGCGCGCACAGCGCCGCGCACTCGCGCGCGCAGAACTCGCGCACCTCGCACACGCGCGCGCCCACCTCCGTCAGCTGCGCCGCCAGGATCGCACCTGCCGGGAAACCACACACCCACCCACACACCACGACTGTTACATATTGGTAAACCCATATAGCACGAGATCCGGCTGCAGAATCTATACGTTCATCACGTAGATACTCAAGCTCAAATATCTACATTCATTTTCGAATAGGACAATACATTGATAATAGGTTGCCAGTCAAAAAGTGCAAATCCTATCTATCGACGCATGCGCAATGGCTTCAAAAATTCTCACAGCTGACACTGGCCATCCTCGTCTAACGAGTAGCGTTGCGCCATAACTCTCTCATTTTATCTTTGATAAATTGAAAATGCTAGATTTTTAACATTGACTGCAGAATTTGTTGCACCATCTTTTTCGATACTACTAGATTCCTCGATTAATTCTAGAAGCAGGGGCATGATTAATATCATGTTTTGGAGCACATACGCTTTAGGAGATGTATCGGTTTGGAGGTTAACCAATAGCTTTAACTAACGAATCTTTGGCGGTTACGGTTAACAGCTAAAGTTATGACGTCATCTAACATTTGTCAAATGGTACAACTCATTTTTTGCTTAACCGATACTTTAACATGTTTATCATTGCTAAAGTAAGTTGATGCAATCCAGCATTAAAGTTCTGAATATAATGGTGAGCTATGGTTTATAGACAAGCGTTGCACTTATCGTTAGGCGAGGGTCTCGTCTCGTCATTCGAAAATAGTGTCCGCTGGTGGAAGGATATTCGTATCCAACCGGATAACTACCACTGTACATTGGTGTTAAAACCTGCCATTGACCCACCTTGTATGGGTCGCGTTCCAGGGTCAGCCAATATATATTCGGTTCTCCCGAGGGGCTTGCGACATGACTTGATAGTTATTTGGGGCGGCTATAAGGGTACATTATTGTATCACTGTGCCTGCATCGGTCATCCGCCTGTCCTGTCGCAGGCCCCTTGATTTGTTTCTTCCCTCTCCGAAGAGGGAAGAAGCATTTATACAGGCCGGCATGATTCTGGTGACCACCGATAAACTCATTATTTGTCGGTGGTTGCTGGTATTTTGGACTGCACTACGTTTACCATCAGGTGTAGTGCAGTCACTTTGCGATGCTCGGATAAAAAAAAAAAAGTGCCATACGTACCGTGCTTGGCGCTGGTCTCCATCTCGGTGAGGTCGGCGAGCACGGTGACGTACCATTCGAAGTCGACCACGTGTTGGTAGTTGTTCTGGGCGCAGATCTCGACCATGCGCGTGAGCAGTTCGTCGCGGTATAGAGTACCCTCCGCACGCTCCATGTGTACCATCAGTTTCTTCACTATCTCCATTAGGTTCTTCTTCGACACCTAACATGTATAACAAAGCCACATTCATTACTATGGTACAGCTAGGGTTTATTCACTTAATCATACTATTATACTGTCTTTTTAGTTTGCGCATCTCATAGAGGCGCGCTTATCGAATACCACCCTGCTTGGGTGTTGATCCTATTGTATATCTTCCTACCGTCTACTAAGTCTATTAATACTTATATTAGAGTTAGCAAACCATGTGACACATATCGATATGTTGGAAAAACATTAATAAACTGTAAATCGGTTTAATAATTTGCCGCCGACTTGCGTGACTAGTAGTATACTAAATTAGTTTTATTATAAAACATTATTTCATGACACCGTTACTCACCATTCCATACAAAAGTCCAAGGGCTCTCAGTCGAATCGATTCATCCTTGTCGTCGAGGCAGGCAAGAACGAGGTCCTTGTGGGCTTGCACGGATTTCGGGTGGGACTTCAGTATCCGCGACATCGCCAACAAGCCCAGGTATTTCACTAATGACAATGACAATGGAAACAATTTAATAAAGTTATAAAATTAAAATAGCTACCCATTCGCCAACGCCGCTCTTCTCGCTATTTACAGCCTTATTGACAGCCTCCGTGGCGCAGCGGGCGAGTAGCCGGCTGTGAAGCGAGAGGCCGCGGGTTCGATCCCCGCGCTGAGACAAATGTTTGTGTGATCCACAAATATTTGTTTCGGGGTCTGGGTGTTGAGATCGAAAGTCTCTCGTAGTTCCCGATACCTACGACACAAGAGTCGTATCTTACTGTGGGGTCAGGACTATGTATGTGACTGTTGGGTGTATTTATTATATTTATTTATATTTATTATTTACACCTGCCCCGCCTTCTTATTTATCTTTTCACTTTACTTTACCATTTTTGCAGCCATGACAGGAATCTTCGACCATCTATTAATGTTTCCTCAAATGTCTCGTTCATACCTCTGACTTTACCCACTCTTCATTCGCTATACACTCTATCATCATCATCATCATCATCAGCCACAAGACGTCCACTGCTGAACATAGGCCTCTCCCAAAGATTTCCAGACCGACCTGTTGGAAGCGGCCTGCATCCAGCGACTTCCTGCGATCTTTATCAGGTCGTCTGTCCACCTTGTAGGTGGACGTCCAACGCTGCGCTTGCCAGTACGTGGCCTCCATTCCAGAACCTTTCTGTCCCATCGGTTATCGGTTCTGCGAGATATGTGGCCTGCCCACTGCCACTTGAGCTTGCTAATTCGCTGAGCTATGTCGGTGACTTTCGTTCTTCTACGGATCTCCTCATTTCTGATTTGATCACGTAGAGAAACACCGAGCATAGCTCTCTCCATAGCTCGCTGAGTGACTGTGAGCCGTCTTATACGGCCCATATTTAGAGGCCACGTCTCAGTGCCGTATGTCATCACTGGTAACACACATTGATCGAAGACTTTAGTCTTCAGGCACTGAGGTATTTTGGACGAGAAGACCTTGCCAAGTTTCCCGAACGCTGCCCAGCCGAGCTGGATTCGACGATTACTCTATACTTCTCTGGATCGCACCCCCACTCGAAATCAAGCCGTGCACTACACGAGTGGGCTTCAAAGTACGAGTTTGTCAACTACTGTTAGAATCACATTAGTTTGAATTATATATTGTATAAATTATATGATACTGTATTTAAGTATACATTAGTATATTTTATTCGGTACTTTAATCTATACTTAGTAATATTTTTATGTTATCTTATTCTTGTTTTTGCACCTACTTTGTTCATCTCTGCATCAGCCTAAGGTTGACTGGGAGAGAATGCTTTGGCGTAAAGTCCGCCTTTGTGCAATGTACATAAAATGTTAATAAATAAAACAAAAATATGCATAATTGAATGATTTCACTGCTTATTAAAATAATAAGTTCTGCTTACTTTATTGTTAACGCGGCGAAAACAATCTATCGCTGCCGCCCTATCCTAGAAGATGAGACAGTTGCATTGGGCTCACTTCTCTTACGAACCAACACTAAGCCTTCTGGAAAGGACCACCCGGGCGACCACTGCGACGAGTCCCTACTCAAAACCTTGTGATGGACCTTCTTCGGCGTATTAAGGACAGTTGATCGTTAGAGCCCGTTTCCACTTATCCGATCAGTCTTTTTGCCCTGAAACCGGACGCCGGACGTGGGTGTTCACATTATATCCGATCAGTCTGTTTTGCCGGAAGGTCGGTGGTTCGACTCGCCGCCAGTTTACGTTTGTTTGTATTATTTATTTGTTTTGACTGATCGTTGCAGTGGCAAAACGTCCGTCAAATAACTCGGATCAGTATTTTTTCCCGGATCAGTCATAATGTGAACAGCTCCATACAAATTGTACTGCCACTGGCACATCCGTCTATTTAGACTGACCGAGAAAAAAGACTGATCGGATAAGTGGGAACAGGCTCTTAGGGTTCTCCAGACGACAAAAGGCTCAGTTTCTGCCGGAAACGCCCTTGCGCGGTGCCTCTATACAACCCATCACCGAACATCGGGCTTTAAATGCCCCCAAAAATCGAAGGTATCGGCGTCTATGGCACCAACTAGGGTTCCTACAAGCATTGTGGCATCTATCTCGGGTGACATGATGGAAATAAATTAATGCAATAGGTACAGTCCAATTATGAAGACCGCAAGAACATCCCGTCGGATGCCCCTTAATGGTCCTTCACATGCCATCAATGCATAGGGCGGAAAACTTAGTTGTTTGAATGCTTGTAGGAACCCTAGAATGTTACAATCACAGGGAGTACTATCACTAGAACTTGAACGACTTAGATGACAAGTACTTTTTGTTAAGAATAGATCTTAACTTGTTTTTAACAAGCGTGTAAATGTTAATATAACTGAAATATATGATGCAATAATGTTTCCGCGATTGTCACTGATTTAATGGTGATGGTATCATGATGACTACTACAAAATTAAATTAATATAATTTTGGTATACAGATGATACAGTTAAATGTTTGTCATTTGATTAGAATTGTTATCTAAAACGGAATATCTCATAGCAAATCACTGTACGCGACAAATTGACGTTGAAGATAATGTTGTAATACTTCACATGATTCAGCATTCCGCATGATCTGTCGATTTATTGGGATTTTACGTTAATTATATGAGTGTCATACGTCACATAATAAGGAACATTCATCCTCATTGATTTTAATAAGTGTTTTAATGTTTGTTTACTCGAGGCAATATTGCCAGACATGATAAGTGGGTAGAGTCACGCTGTTGTCTCACGAGTTATGGGCCGGCGCGGTGCGACCGGTTGTTACCTACGTGAAGTAACAGCTCAATGTTGCATTTGATATGGTTAATAAGATATTCGAAGGCCTAAATCCCCAACCTCTTCCCAAGTCGTCCATGATTCACCTGAAATTGTGGGATGGTGGAAATCTATCTCCTATATCAGGTGGCCCACTTGCTCGTTTGCCGGCCAATGTTATAAAAAACACGACCGTTTATTTAGAAACACGTTATAGTTTGTTTAATCGTAATCACGCTCAATCAAGGCCGACAACAATCAAAGTTGTATGCAGTAAGATTTAACACTGATAGGAGGCTCGCGTCATTTTAGATTATAACATCTCTAGGTACTGTCACTCATCCCATATTATTATCATAAAACGAGTAGCCGGTAACATTCATTATAAACTAATAGCGAAAAACTAATTTAAACTCGTATCAAATCTAATTGTTTGAAATTATGTAATGGCCGTTTTACATAGTGACGTCAAAGTTTGCGTCGTCTGTTATTTGACAAGTCCCCTTCCAGCAGATTTGAATGGCTGCTTTTAAGGACGTATTAATAAAATTCTTTATGCAATGGGTTTTGGGTGACGTAACGTATTGATTTAAATAATAAAAAAAAATCAAGTCAACTACCCTATTCCAATATCGGGGTCACTCACTTGTCAGTTTTCAAATCGAACAAACAAACAATTATTGCTAACCTTTAGGCCTAGTACAACATTTGATAGTTTGTAAAAACGATGATAGTTTTCGTTTACCCTCCATACATCAACTAGCAGTAGCCACTAGTGGGAACTATGATGAATTAAAAATGATAGTATGATTAATTTTACTATCATATTAGTCGAATACAAATTAGTTTTCGATCCATTCTCTCCTTTTTACAATATGAATTACTAGTTTTACATTTCGACAACAGTATATTCATACGAATTCGAAAACTTAGAATGTATTTGTAACTCATACTAGAACTATACTCGTATATTGCCAAATCCACAATAATTCAAGGTTGTCTTGTAGAGATCGTTTTTAGCGATAAGACCGCCTTTTGTAACATAATTTAGATGTAAGGTTCCTGATGTATAATTTTAATTATTGGTGTATAATAAAGACTTATCTATCTATCTAATAGCAATTGCCCAAACTAGGATTTGAACCCAGGACTTCACCCATATCTCAGTGTAAGTGCGCTGACACCTATACCAATGAGGCAATTATTATTATACTTTAATTTTACTTGAACTAACTAACTAACCATATTTTTGATACTATTAATAAACGTGACATAATTATATTGTATAAGTTTACGAAAACATTTCTTCCCCATCATGATTACCACACGTTTATATGAAATGTAAACATTGTTAATATGTAGCAGTAAGTATGTGTTAATATTATTTAAACGGTTTATATTTACTTGCTTGGTGTAATTTCCCTACTGTTTGTAATACCTAAGTAGCTTGCGCAATATATGAAATATATTTGTTTGCGGATGAAGCTATCTTTCAGGTATTTTATGTATTTGTATTAGATATAGATGTTTTAACTTCTTAACTACTATTGAGTTACAAGTACCTACTATAATGAGTTCTATTACAAGTATGCAATTTTTAATCTCCGTCAAAAAGACGGCTTTTATAAGTTTGGTCTCCTTGTCTGTTTGTGTGTATATATTTTGTCTCTGGTAATAAAGCGGCTAAATGAATGGACCAATTTGAATGCAGTTGTTTTGTTTGAAAGCTGATTTGATTGATGCTTTGATTAAACATGACGTAGATATACACACATATTATAAAGATAGAAACATAATCAAAGTTCTGATATGAAGACAAATTAGGCATAATTTTTTTTCGATAAAACGAAGATTGATATATAAATGTGAGTTCTACGATACATAACTCTTTTACAGTAGCATGTTAAGTAACAGTGAAGTATTACAACATCTTTGGTAAGTCCAGCAGTAGAGCAAGCCAAAAGGATTATTGCACCATCCAATATTCAGAATATGTGAGATTAGTGTAATGACTGAAAGTTATTTGATGACTGTCTAATAACTAGTGAGTGGCAGTCTACGTACCGTACACTGAATCAGTAACACTTCCTTAAGACTTAAAACATAATAAAATTCTATATAATAAAGTAAGCAGCGATAGGTCAGCGGGGAGTGGTATGGAATGGCGAGACGAAAGTCGCAGGTTCGAAACCAGCCCCAAGAGCATACACCACTGACTTTTCTATGTTACGTGTATATTAATTGTTAATTATCGCTTGCTTTAACGGTGCAGGAAACACCGTGAGGAAACCTGCATACCTGAGAATTCGACAAGATTTTTCGAAGATATGTAAAGTCTGCCAACCCGCATTAGGCCAGCGTGGTGGACTAAGGCCTGATCCCTCTCATTCAGTAGAGGAGGCCCGTGCCCAGTAGTGGGACGTAAATAATACAGGGCTAGTAAAATAAAAATAAAAAATAGTGTGGCAATACACAAATAATTAAACAAAAACTTACAATTCTGATCGCTATCTTCAATGAGTATCCTTAGTTTCTGCACGCAGAGCTGCACGGAGGCGGCGTGTCCGGGCATGCCGCTGCTGATGCTGATCAGCACCGCGATCACCGTGTTGATACACTCGTACAGCAGCGACATGGCCGACGTACTGGCACACATCACATTACACACTTCAATCGATCGTACACACAATTACATATTTATTGTTTAACGATGTAACTGATTGGTCAAATTATAAGAATTTTATAATCTCTGACAAAAAAAATATAAGTTTGGCTCTTTTTTCTGTATGTGGTATCCGTAACGCTTGTTAACGAATGGTCAAGTTGAACGCGGTTTTTTAAAGGTTATTTAAATGAGACCACAAAGACGTTGTGCAAATGGCTCTCTCACAAATCATTAAAATCTATTTTATTGAGATTTCACATACTACGATTTACGAATTAGCGAAGCATGTACTACAGTACCTATCTACTGATGGTGATAGGTACTCGGTGGTTTTTTTTGTTAAAAAATAGTTATTTTCACATACACGTTTCAATAGAGCAATAATTCTTATATTACACGATAAATCGTTACAATGTAATTATCAGAAAGGACGCGGAAGATTCTAAAGTAACTCACAAAAACTTAAAATTATCTTTCTTGAAATAGATATTATATAATGTACCACATCAAATTTTAGAATATAACAAACATCTTTGCAAAATTTAAAGATTTTAAAAGATTTACTGGCTTTGGAGAATATAAGCTGATAATAATTTAGACAGTGAATTGAAATTATCATAAAAAAGTATTCAAAACAAAGAGACAGTGTAAATATAAATAAAAGGTAAATTGAAAAGCTATCTACAAGTACGAAAGCATTAACTAGTGTTATAAGACTTATATTTGATGATCTAATCTAAGTTGTAATAACAAAACAAAAATAGTCTAAATAAGCAGTGAAAGCGACCCATTTTATTTACAATGTGTGAACTTTAAAATGATTTAAAACGCCCTTTATAAAGACCACTGTCTTACTATCTTTTTATATTGGATGAACACTTATCTTAAAGACATCTAAACTAAAATTAAATTTTATATATCAATATTTGGGGAGTTTTTATTTAGTTCGTAGTCAACGGTCGCCAGCTAGACTAACTCACCTATGTATTAAATTAGTTAATGGTTCTATCAGTTTCTTGCCAAGCCGAGGCTCTAATGGGGTTAAGGCACCAAACTGCAACAAACACAATGACACTACATAAGACTAGCTTATGTGGGAGCAACCAAGAATCGAAAGATGTGATGGTATTGGTACATATCACTGTTCACGGTTCAAGTATCTTCCTTCACAACGATATCGTGTTTAATTTTTGTTTTCTGCCGCAAAAATAATAGAAAAATCGTGATTTATATGTGCCAATTTATAAGTGTATAGTTGTCAAATTATTGGGAATATTTAGTAAATTGCAATTCCGTTACACAGTTTCGATATAAATAAAACATTGTAAAATTCCTTAAATATGTAACTACGCTCCCTAGATTTTAGTATTACTACAAACATAAAAAAAGTCGATACATAATAATAAATATAACTTAATTGAAATATTTTCTATAGAACATAGACTATGATAAAAAAAATATAATATATTATTATTGTTCGTCGAAGTCGAAAATTTGTTGGCTCCAGAATTGCAACTTTGTAAAATTCCACAGTGTGTTTGATAATAATGTGGCTTTAATTGCTAAATTGTACAAATTTCAAATGGTGGGGGTGTGGTGAATGAATCTAGCGGTTCGGTAAAATGCCTGTAATTTTGTTCACTATTAGTAGGTACCTGCAAATGAGATCTATCAGGCTTTGAGTAATTTTTCTTCCAATATCTGGTTCATATTGTGTCATTAAACCAAACTGTGAAGAACCACAACACGAGTGAGTTTACAAAATGTATATAATTTTTTTTAAGTATGCAATACATATATTATGTTCGCTGATTGTCTCTTAAAGTAATAGCTAAGTATTATTATGTAGTAATAAAGTAAACAATGCAGTAGACTCATCTGTTTTATCAGGCAATATAACTATTCAATAGTTATATGAAATACACAAATTATAGTCGGTGAAGTTTTAACAGTGCGAAAGTCAAACAAATATTTCAATTTTACAATAAAAGAACTTTATGAGTAGCCAATACAAAAAAAAAATATCGTCGATGAAGTACCAGTACCTCCTAACTGACAATTTAGTCCAAAATTACTTTTTTATTCCAATAGGCGTAAACATAAACCACATATTAGTAACTAATAAAAAGGTAATGTATTGGAAACTATTTTACTATCAATAGTTGATCAAAATAAATAAAACATTATTTTAAACAGTTTTTGTAAAAAACAACCTTATTTTAAACAGTCTGGTGTAAAATTAGATTCTCAACACTTAGGAGGTATTGGTACTTCATCGACGATATATGAAGTATTTTGGTCTGGTCCGCACCGAGTTTATTTTTGTGATTTTCAAATTAACTACAACTCTTTTGGCTTCTCTGCGTTGACACACTGTTTTTTTTACTTTTACAATGTTCGAACTTCATCGATGATTTATATAATATACTAGCTGTTGCCCGTGGCTTCACTCGCGTGAATATCTTTTTTTTGTAAAAAGTAGGTACTCTTTGTTTTAATTCATGTCATGGTCTAATTGTATGTCATGGTCATGGTGTATTGTATGCCAAATTTTATTCGAATCTTTTCAGCCGGTAACTATCTACAAATATCTAAACTTTCACATTTATAATAGTCATAGTTCAACCCCTCCTCCCTTTTTAAGTGGAATTTCACAAAAATATCAATCATGTGTTTCATTATTTTCAATATACAATATCTGTACTCAATATCACAATCAGGGTTCGAGGATATATATCAATGGATATATATCAAGATATATATCGGATATATATCCGATATATATCAAGCTGGGTTTGACGATATATATCAATAGTTTTTTTTATAATATATTGCAATACAAAAATTAATGTTATTAAGTAATTTTTAGAGTTTGTTACTGTATTTCTACTTCCTAAATGCAGATGGCGTGGAAGTAGAGTTAAAACATACTCCCTAATGCTAAGTTCTAATCCATTAATGGCAACACTTCTGCCCTAAAACAAGAATTTATGGTTTTTAGTTGGTTTTGCCTTATCTAAAAACGAGTTTTTCTTTTGAAGTGATAACTTCATATGGGAGGGTGAACCGAAACGTTCCGTAACGCGAGCGGTCCATCGACCAGCCAGCGTTAGCTGACCTCCCTGGAACATCGATAATTTCGAAGTCCCAGGTGGCGCCACACAGTGACCAGGCGGCTTGGACCGGACTTTCACAAGACTTTGACCGGACTTTGACACGGCTTTGACACCGCTTTGACACGACTTTGACACGACTCTGACACGACTCTGACACGACTCGAACACGACTCTGACACGACTTTGACACGCCTTTGACCGGACTTTGTAACGTAACGCGTTAACGCGTTCCTTTTCTCTCACGCATACGGTAGCAGTAGGCAGGCTCCTCCGCTCTCACTTTAACCCACATTAGATTAAGTTATCACTTCTGTCGAGCGTCCCGGGACGCGCACTTTTTTTTTTATAATTTTAGTATGTGTATGTAACACATATGCAAACAGTATTCATAATTAATACAATAAAATAATAATATGTCTTTCATACAAAATGGATATATATCAAACTTGATATATATCGGATATATATCATAAATATCCGATATTTTGATATTTATAATAAATATCGGATATTTTCGAACCCTGATCACAATCGTATTACATTCCATAAAAAAAATCATTCAAAGTGAGTGGTAGAGCCGAGCGGTAGACATTTTTGGCTATAGCATGAATGGGCCGGCCCGACCGGGTCTTTACCATTGTCTCACAGGGAACTGACGTAAAGTTGCGGTTTGCTGTTGGGTTTCGTATGGGGGTTGATATATCCGGGGTTCCAAATCGCCCAGCCCTAGTCAATCCCTTGATTATTCTTTTCTTTATGGTCGGCAACGCGCCCGTGATTCTTCTGGTATTTTGGCCATACATGGGCCGTGGAGATCTCTTACTATCAGGTAACCCATTTACTGGTTTGCTGGCCTGTGTGATAAAAGAAAGTTCAACCTCTCTTTTACCTCCTTAAAATTTGAATTTTCTTAGTGAATATCCACATGACATAAACTATCATCTGTCCAAATTTCATTTAAAGGTTCTTTAAGGGTTTTTGTGATTTCGTGTTTAATTATTCAGTGAGTGGTATCGCTTTGATAAAGATTACTGCTTCCTTCCTGTGGGTCGTAGCGTAATGCTATATAGTTATGAACCATTATAACCACTAAACAAATGTATGTTGTAAACATGACATCAATCGGTCAAGTTGTTCAAAGTTAAAGTAAATAATATCATACAAAACTTAACCCCCTCCCCTCCATTTCAACTAGAATTTCACTAAACACATTTTAGTGTTACACTAATCACATGTTTTAATTATTTTCAATAAGCAATATTTGTACTCAACTTCACAGTCGTATTCCGTTCCATAAAAAATATTTATACAGAGTTCAATTTCCCCCCTTTCCCCCCGTAAAATGTAAATTAACAATAACTTACCTACATTACACAAATATAATCTGATAAAGTTTTAAGATCCTAGTTTAAATAGTTTTTGAGATATCGTGATTAATCAGTGAGTGAGTAGTATTTCGCTTTTATATAACTATACAGAGATTAAGAGCATTATTGTCATAATGACATTCTTTTTAATGTTTGAAGTACAATCACCGTATATTAACAAGGGGTCATAATATATGTTAATAAACACATACATGAGTAAATATGTGAGATTATGTAGGTGAACTACGCACGTACCAATTTGATTATTTTTATCAGCATCCAGTTGTTGGTCGACGTAGTCATCAATTTGAAAAATACAGGCGCTAAAGACAAGTAGTTTTTAGGATTCTTCCTGGCTAATTCACATACAACATTCACTGCGGCTGATTGGACACCTATAACAATATAACATTAGAAATATTTTATGGCTTTTCGTGAAAAATTACTTGAGCAACGGGAGAACCGACGCAAGTACATGTCGCAGTTATATTATAATTGGCTCATATTATAATTAATTATATTGTACTATGTGTGCGTCAGCTTGTATATAGCATGTAGTTATGACGTGTTACAGACATTTGCCGATTCTATAATTTACTGCGGCACGGTATGGCACGATTTTACGTCACGTCACGATACGTTAGTAAACCAAAATGTATGGAATTTTATGAGGACCCTGTAGCATTGTAGGACACTGTTTGCTATCACTTGCAAACGAATACCGAAAGTAACGCGAAATTATAGCTCTAAGCTAAGTTTATAGTCCCCTGCTACATAAATTCTGGGGCGGCGTCCTATCCTTAAAAAAAACAAGCCGCAACACTTTTAATTTGTTTAATTTTCAGTCAACTATACTCCCTCACGATTACTTATAAAAGATACTGTATATGTCCACGATAATACTGTGCCGAACCGCGACGAACCGTGCCACGGTAAATTATACAAGCGCCCTGCAGAGCGTCATCCTAGCCATGCCTATTTACTATATACAAATGACACACACATTGCGTGATGTGTCAATGTATACACAACCAAATTATACCTCATAGACGTGCACGTTTGAGTTAAATTATCCATATGTAATAATTTTAAGCTGCACGTTATCAAGTAAGCCTCCATAAAGTTGAGATACGAAATTGATCATAGAACAACTACTTACCAGGATCAGGATCTTCTAGTTTCTCCTTTAATTTAGGGAAAGCTGGTCTTAGAGCTTCAGGATACCTCAGAAATACTTTATACATCATCAAAACAGCCTTCATTCTCAGATAAGGTTTAGTAGAGCTCATCTAAAACCGTCAACACTTGTCAGAATGTTATTAAACATGCGGAATAAAAATAATAACATATAGAAACATTAACAAAATTAGTTGTTTAGTGTGTAGTATAATTATGTATTAACATGTAAACATCACAATATGGAACTGGGTAAACTTATTCATCTGATTGACTAAGGTGAGATAAAATATTTTGAGGTTTATTACACCAACGTGTTTAACAGAAGCCCTAGGAAACATTTTGTCGACTCTATCTCGTGCCATCTCTACATTTCTATCGGAGCTAACATGCCGGCCCGGTATTCACGCCAAGAGGAAATGTTCTTGTTTTCTCGCACTCTCTATATCGCTACCAATCCCTTTATGTCGTGGGGTGTACATAATAGTACCAATGAGAAACTAGACTCTCGCGCTTGACATATCTCGTGGTCTTATGGTAAGCGAGAATGCAATGTTAGACTGCATATCATATCAATAAAGAGTAGTCTAATAATACTTAGCGCATCTAATTTTAAATTGTACCGACAAACTGTATCTACTCCGCCTCACTAACTTCTTTACGTCTATAAATCATCATATTGTTAGAAATTGCATGTTGTTTCATGGAGCCGGCCAAACCTGCCATAGTGACCCTTGTATGGATTGCGTTCCAGGATTAGCCAGTGGATATCCGGTTCTCCCGAGGGGCTTGCCACAGTACTTGATGGTTGGTTGGGGCGGATATAGGAACGTATCCTTTTATCCATGTGCCTACATCGGTCATACGCGTGTCCTGTCACAGGCCCTTCGATTTGCTTCTTCCCTCTTTGGAGTGTAGGGAAGCATTTATAAAGGCCGGCATGATTCTGATGACCAGCCATAAATTCATGGTTTGTCGGTGGTCGCTGGTTTGTTTTTGGACTACACTATGCGTACCATCAGTGAGTGCTCGGATAAAGAAAAGGTTGATGATAGTAATTTTTCGAGATGTAAGTATTATATCTAATATATATTCAGCGCTAAATATATATAACTGCAAATGGTAGATAAGTCGAATGATCGGATCGAGTCGAACGATGATACCGAATGACGTTATTAATATACTCGTACTCTACAAAAAAAATCACAAGTTACACAATTCTTCCGCGTCTGCATAATTTAAATTATATTATACATATAACCTTTAAATATGTCACCTACATGTTCGTTTAATAATTATAAACTACTTGATAAGACTTTGATGTAGGTACACAAATATGTTATAGACTAGCTTTTGCCCACGGCTCCGCCCGCGTTAATGTATTTACTGGGATCAAAGTAGCCTAAGTTCTCATTTAAGTCTTGGTCTACCTACCTGTGTGTAAAATTTAAATATAAAATTAAGGCGTGATTAAACTACAAGATCGCGCCACTCTTGGCGGTCCTCCGCCTTCCTCATCCAGCCGCTTCCCGCTACCGCTTTAAGGAAAGAAAAGGAAAGACCTATGTCCAGCAGTGGACGAATACAGGCTGATGGATGGATGATGATGATAAACTACAAGTATCCGAACTTACAAACATTAATAAAATATAAAATTCAACACCCCTCCCCTTTACGCGGGTGAAATTTTACAAAAATGTGAAATACGTGTCTCATTATTTTCAATAACCAATATTTGTACTTAATTTCATAACCGCATTTCGTTCCATAAAAAGTTTCATACAAAGCCCCCCCCCCCCTCCTTCCTCCTTAAATGTCATACCTTCTTTCTAAGCAGGCCAAATTTCATGATCCTAGCTTTAGTCAATTTGACGTTTCGTTTTTAATCAAGCAGGGATTAAATGGTATTTCGCTTTATATATAGATTACTGCTCCGCTTCCTTGGGTGGTAGCGTAATGTTATATACTTATGAACCGTCGTTATCACAAAACAAATGTAGTGAATATGACTTCAATAGGTCAAGTTGTTTAAAAGTAAAGTAAGTTCGTGATTTGGTACTACGGAAAGAGAAACACTTATGTACTATACTATGTTGCTTAAATGTGACCACACCTTTTTGAACACGTATATTTATAGATTACTAGCTTTTGCTCGCGGCTCCGCCCGCGTGATCTGCTTTTTCCGGGGTAAAAAGTAGCCTATCACCCAAGTCAGCTCATACCCTGTCTGTATACCAAATTTCATCAAAATCCGTTCAGTAGTTTTAGCGTGATTGACGGACAAACATCCAAACAAACAAACTTTCACATTTATAATATTGGTAGGATTTCTCGCGGAGGGTTAAATCGCGCCTTTTTTCAAGGAGAACAGCGTTAGAGGAGGCGTAGAGTGTGGCCGTTTTGCATTTATTGTTATAGTGTACTATAAAGTATTGTGGGCTGCTAATTTATATACTTTTTATTGAAAAGCCCGCCACCACGCTCCACCTGCGGGTAACTAACGAGTGCCATCTAAAGACGATTATGAATTTCGTGATTTATCTTAAAATAACTCAAGCGTTTATCCCCAAAAGGGTAGGCAGACATGCAACTAGTGATGTACACACGTTTTAGCCGAGATACCATTAAAATATAGATTAGTATTGAACATAACTATAATAGATAAGCAATACCATTAAGTGTACACTTTAACCAGCTCATGTAACTAGAAAGCACTGAAAACACTGTCTAAAAAAAACATTATAGCAAAATGAATACTTACCAGTGTCATGATGTCATTGGCCAGATCCCGAGCTAAGTCATGAGATATAAAACAACTCAAACCACTTAGTGCCAATCCAGCCTCATATTGGTTTTGAGCATTTAGGTCCTTTCGGATCATATTTGTGGTGAGCATGAGTAACTCAGAATCAGCATGGAATGACTGGCTGGCAGCTAAGTACCCAATTCTCTTATACGTAAACTTATTCGAACTCATCACTTCTATAATGTTGAATATCGCCCAAGATATATCATAACCCAACATTTGTAACTGGAAAATGAAATAACATTTAATTATATTATGCTGCAAATTATAAAAATAATAAATACACACAACAGTCACACACATAGTCCTGACCCCACATTCGGTAAACCTATATTTTGGGTATCAGGAACTACAAGGAACTTGCAGTCCCACGACCGCCAGACCCGAAACACATATTTATGGGTCACACAAACATTTGTTTTGATGCGGGAATCCAACCCACAACCTCTCGCTCCGCAGCCGACTACTCGCCCGGTGCGCCACAGTGGATATCTACTAAAAACTAGGGTTAGAATTGACTAAGATAAATGTCATGTGATAATTATCATATGTTTATTCCTTTTACATGCTGTGATGAAACACAACACTCAGCATAATTCATGATAAATCTTTGCTAACCGTAATGACATTAGTCTAGAGTAAAATATTGACAAAATCAACATGTACATTTAATTGTATTGTCATAGTTTTGTCTCTGCATCACCCTTAGGTTGACTGTTAGAGAATGCCTCTGGCATCGAGTCCACCTTTATACATGTTTTGTATATGAATTTCAAATAAATAACATTGTATTTGCAGAATAAATGCGTGTTTTTATACTCATATTTCTTAGACTTAATTATTAAAATAAAGTATTTATGTATGTAATTAATAATTTTCTAAATGTATGTACTCACATATGTCAGTTTTGCAACAGCATTAGATTTAACAGCTATATTATCTTGTCGCAACTCAACCTTTATCTCTTCCATACACTGTGCTATATATTTTGCCTAAAACATTAATAAAAAATGAAACATTATCTTATTACAATTACTGCAGGAAACAGTTTTTCCTGCAGAGAATAAGTATTCTGTAGTGATTGTACATATTTAAAAATAATAAATAAAGCAAATAACCTGAAGTTGTTCTCAAGCTTACACAACAATATCAACACAAATTTTGTGGATCTAATAAGTATGAATTGTAAGAAAAATCTTTTAATCTATTATTATGGCTACTATACATGCTTTATTATGCAGCAATTACTCAGTATTATGTTATAGACTGTCAAGATGAACATTACAGGCTTGAATACAGCTCCAAGAGCTTGCACAGTGTATTGTTCTAAGTTACATGTGTATTAATTATTGATTATCATTCCCTTTAACGGTGAATTAAACATTGTATGGAAACCTACATACCAAAAAAGTTCTCCATAAGAATTTTGAAGCTATGTGAAGTCTGCCAGCACATATTAGACTAATGTGATGGACTTAGGCTTAATGGGAGGGCCATTCAGTAGAGAAGGCCCATGCCCTGCAGTGGGATGTGTATAATACAGGGCTAGTAATTTATTATTATTATGTGTGCATAAAGGTATGTTTAGAAATCATACACACACATATCAAAGGAATGTTATACAATGGTAGGTAATGTTTTTTTTTTAAACAATTAATATAAATAAATATATAATTCTTTTATAATGTATGTGTTATAATTAACGGATATAGGTAGTTCCTAATAATATTGAAGTCTTTGTCTGTTTTAGATGCATGCTTAATAAGATAGTTTATTTAGATTTTTACTCCTTTCTCAAAGCACGTCGCCCCTAATACATATGTAACACTACACAATTTATGTGGCAATATGAAAGGGGATACAGAAGCATGTCGAAGGACTATTAAAATTACAAGCTTAAATCACAATCGAATGTAGCCCCTTTTGCAAATACCTAAAGTAATATATAAAAACACAATATCTATTTTATTAAATACCTCATTATCTTTGTTATTTCTGATACCACGGACTAAATCCGTGAGGTTTTTATCAAACATCCTTTCAAAGTTTCCTTTGACTTTCTTTAAAGCCATGTTGTTATTTTTAATTTTCTAACCATTAATTAATCGATATAGGTTTCGATTTCAGAAAAAAATCAGAGTAACATGATAACAAAACTGTAAAATAGAAATAGTTCTCTAAAATAACTACGTCACTGAAGCTGACAAAACGACACAATCGGCAATAGCATTTTAGGGATGTAAATATATATTGATATAGATATATTGTATCGATATTTTTCTGCGATAAATTGTTAGTTCTGGCGGTACATTAATAATAATATTATTAAGACTCTATATATCGATATACCGGTTTTTTTTAAGTATCTAAATCATATCTAAGTTGATTTTTGTAATAGGGTGTCATTAGTTTTGGATCAAAAATTTTTAAGATGCCAAAACTGACATCCAAATGTTTAGCCGATAAATCGATTTTTTGGTTTCAGTTTTTTTTATTGGATTAAATGACGCGACGGGCCAGGCGCTTGACTGATAGTAAGCGCCATGCTTGTTCTTAAATAGAAGCAACACCACACAGAACTCTGAATGACATAGCATTGCATGGCACTGAACTGCGCTCATCATTCCAATAAATAAGATGTTAAATCTCATAATTCCCAGTAATATCACTGGCCTCAATGTCCTTCGAACCGAAACATATTATTTATTTTCAAATCCAAGATGGCGGATTGTTTAAAATTGATATGGTTGTAATTTTCGAGGTTTTTTGCGGTGGTAATCATAAAAACGATATTTACATTTGAGTACCGTTATATCGATTGAATTTACTGAATAGAACCATAGTTATTTACAAGTCGACCTAATAATAATATTTGTTTTAATCTCACATATCGATTATTATATAATCGATTTAAAAGCAACAACTTGTCAGTTGTATATTTTATTGAATATAAAACTATGTAATTGAGTTGTCAATTGAATTTTCTATTTATGCAATTACATGTACTGCAATTTATGTACTGCATAGTGTACTCAATAATGAATTCTTTAATTTGAGTAATCAGTCCCTGTTTTCCAATTACAGAGCATAATGCGACTCAATGGCGCACAATGCCGATGTGTGCTAATTGCTAATTGGAACGTGAATTAGTTTTCTAGTGCACCAGCAGAGTGCGCTAAGTTCAGTGTTGAGAATAAAAATATAAATAGTCAATGTTTATACCTTCATCCATCCTTACATTTACTTTTTAACAGGGTCTCAATTAACTTTTGAATATTTCGAAAACACTACGATAAGACGAAAGCTTAAAAAAAATCTCAACAATAAACAATATTAATTACTAACGATAATAGAAATAAAATTTCGATCAATGCCAACTTAAAGAAAAAACATTTGTTAATTTTCTGTTACTGAGTTGGTATCGATTGCATGTATCACCCGAAAGCAGTACTTTTGAGAGTGCTTGATTGTGCGTAGCGTTGCTGTAGCTGAAACATTCATACATGCAATCGATATTAACTCAGTGACAGAAAATTAACAAGTGTTTTTTCGTCATTGTGCGCCACTGAGTCGCATTATGCTCTGTAATTGGAAAACAGAGTTCTATAACTTTTCACTAAGTTAAGTGCACTGGCAGCACTGTTGTTCATATGTCAATAAATCATTGTTCATTCCTTCATGTTTATCTGTTTTAATTTTTCGCAAATGTTTATGACATGATTACATCTCTTTATTAATAAAATCTGTGTATATGAATATACAAAATAAGCCATTTTTCCATGTCAAAGTGTTAGCTTCAAAGATAAAGTGCAAATAAACAATTTAATATATTTATTCATGAGCGTACATATACCGATCTTCACATAAATATTTGTATTTATTTTTCGCTTTTCATTTGAAAAACTAAACCTAACTTATACTTATTACTTTGAAAGTTATTCGATATAAAATTTACTATCATCGGATTAAATTTCAATTTTTTTGTGTGAAGAGAATGATTATTTTTCTAACTGAGCTTCAAAAACAACATCTCAGTTTATTACACCAACATTCAATACAAGGTTGTAAAGAGTTTTTAATGAAATTAATTATCCACCTAATATAATTGCATAAAGAGTTTACTAACTTGTTATCTACATTTCTTCCAGTGTTAATAGATTTTTGTAAGCTAGCATTGGACTTTTTAAATAATGGGTCAAATATTAAAAAGTATACAATTGCTGCAGGTAAGAATGTAAGAGTTAAATTATGTATAACGTTTTTATCCTTTAACAAAGAAATAAGGTTTAAAAAAATGTTCTTAAAAATATTTCATTTATCTTAGTGGTTTTGTATTTAGACCCTTGCTTATCACAGTTACTATGTTTGGACATTTTGATTTTTTTATTAGCAACAAAACTAATTTTGTACAAGAGTAATATTTTTTTTTATTACATTTATATACTTAGATATGATTTTGTTTTTAGAAAAATTGAGTATCAGCCTAACTGATGTACAGAATCTTGTACATGCATTAGTGCATCTTATTGTTGAAGGATGTGACCATAATGTAAGTATACAAACAGTTTTTAGATATAAAATAGGGTATTTCATGATTATTTTAATCAATTAGTTACATTACCAATCTATTATCAAACAACTTATATAAATCAAATCAATAATAACCACTTGCACGTCCAAGGATACTTTTCTAGCCAAAAAAAAAGGTGGGTTGTACGTCCAAGGATACGTTTGTAGCCATAGCGACATATTTTATATTACCGTCGTTATTAACAAATTGCAGGTAGTTTTTGCGTGTTTCATTTGTTTATTAGATAGCTGACGAATTAGTTTACAACAACAATCACGGGTTGGTAGTGTAAGAAGCCTCGAAAAATAGTTTCTTAGGTCGGACGTTCAAGTGGATAAATAAAGTAGAAGCCATTTATATCTGCTGGAAGGTATAACTGTCAATTGACAGAAACAGAATGCACTACATGTCATGTTAGGTTACAGGACATGTCACAACATTACGATGGACATGTGTGAGGGAGATCGTGACATTTCCCCACTACACATCCACCTTTGCTCATACTAATATATAACACCATAAGTGATGCCTCATCTTTTACCATATCTTAAACAGTTTTAGCAGAAATATAATTAAAAAAGAAACTGATTAATTGAAACTAATTTAAGAAACTGTTCTTTTTATTATTATTGTCTGTTGCATTTAAAATAACATATAAAATTAGATATAGTCAATTTCCCTATTCTTCCAAAGGTAAGCAATTACTTGGCTAATCTCTAGCATTGCCAAAACCTATGAGCAGTGATGACTGCTTACCAGGTGAGCCATGAGCTTATCTGCCCCCCAACTCAATGATAAAAAGCATGGCCATATGCAACAACAAAAATAAGCGGTTAAGAAAAATACCCATTGGCAATGTTTCTGCAATAGAATGGACAATTTCATTTTCACAATTTCAGAACCATTGTATTTTTTGGGAATTTTAAATTACAGGCTAAATTGTATTAATGTGCTGCATATCAAACTTTTATTTTTCTAGCTATCAGAATCTGATTTTAAGTCATCTTTAGCTATAGCAGGATTCTCTGATGAGCAGCAGGAAGTTTTATTGAAATTCTATGTTACAAAGAAAGTTGAACTTTCTGAAGCACTGTATTTACTCAAACAGAAAGACCCTACATACCAGGATTTTGTGTGGAGATTTGAAGTTCAGGTATGACAAATCATATTTCTTTGTTTCAATGGTTCTTAATCCATCAATTGTGATGTAAATAAAAAAAATTGCTATTAAATATAGAATTGCCTGCTGCCAGAATTTACCACAATGAAAAAAAATCGAATGATGTTTTTAAATTTTAGGAAACAATATTTATGTGTGAAGCTGATAAATTGACAGAAATGCACGAAATCCTAGATTAAAAAACAGACCTATACTTGTGTCGGATGTGAAGAATGAGACGAAATACAGCATTAAACGAATAGACAAAACTTACTTGTTAAACAAACTTAGTAGTTATTATTAAAAGAAATTTGAGTGATTGAGCCACACTGTAGACAGTTTTATCTACAGTATGAATGGGCCGGCTCGACCGAGTATTTAGTTACCAGTGGTAACTTACCACTGTCTCAGAAAGCTGACGCAAAGTAGTAGTATTGGTTACGGTGATTTCGTATTTGTTGCATCATAGCACCTAAACCGATTGGAATAAGTTTATTTTTTGTTTGAAAGCTAGTTTAATCGTGATGGTTCTATGTTATGTTTGAAAAAAATCCGCTTAGCCATTTAAAAGTTACGGGTGTTTATTTTATTCTAATTTACGTCGGATTTTTTTAAAGAGTTAGGCTATGTTTTAATTTTAACATAAGTATATCCTAAATAGGATAGTTTTTTCCTTAGGTGGCTTCGAAGAATATACATGAAGAAATAAAACCAATGGCCACATTGGATTTTGTAACTATGATACCGAAACAATTTGGCGACTTCAAAGAAGATAAAAAAGAAAATGGGTCAAATTTATCCGTGATAAATACAAGTATACAAGAGTCTAAAGCAGCAAGTCATTGTCAACATATAATCACTCATAATTTAGTGCAAAGCGACATACCGAACTTAGTTCATCTTACAAATAAGTTAGAACAAGCTTTAAAGGAATCAAAGAGTCAGCATGTCCGAAAAGTACAAAGATCTCTGTAACTATTATTATTTGTGTATGTACTGCAGTGAATATTTTACAAATATGATGAATATATTTTAATATATTGTGAAAATTTTTGTTTTTATTCTTATATTTTTGGATGTACTACAGCACTCGAACGATTAAAGTTATGCATTCGGCATAGTTGTGAATTAGTGCGAACATTCAATCAATTTCCGGCTATCCGCGCCAGGCTAGTTACACCAGAGAAAAATAAAAATATATAGGTCCTATAGTACATAATCACATTGACTACTACGTCCCTAAAAGGGTTGACGTTAGGCAGGCGGCCGGTGTTAAATCTACAAGCCAAATGTTTCTGTAACATGTGTTAAAAATCATGCTGCGCCCACCTCACTGCGAGTGGAATAAGGGCAGGTGGAAGACAATCAAATTTTGTAACAGGTATACTGGATCATCCTCATTACATGTTCAGGCACATGCGATCACCTTAGGTTTCGAATAAACGGTACAGAAACGCTCAATGTGTACTTTTATTCGAGACGTCATACATAAGACCTGGCTGGGGAACATTGACTCATCATAACGGAGTGGTGGTCAATGAAAGCTGTCCTGCTGGTGCAAGGGATGGGTAATGTGCAAAAGAGATAGCTATATTGAGGAAGAGGGAATAACCATAAGAACAATAAAACCAGTAGGTAATCCATTTGTTTTATTGGTAGATAAAATGCTAGAAATAACATATATTTTAATGTACAATAAAATATGCATATTACATAATGTTTTGTAACTCATGAACAATAAAATAATTAGTATGTAGGTAATTGACAATCTCGGTGGCGCATCGTATGAATAATCGGCTTACTAATGAGACTTACGCGCCGCGTGGTCTGTGGGTTCGATCCCCGCACTGTGATAAAATTTATCTCTGATCTGGGACACAAGAATGACGTGGGGCGTCTAGACCCAAAAACTATTGAGTTGTATGAATCGTTACAGTATGTATTTATCTATATATTTCCGTTCAAACTCACCGACTGCAAAACCACACAAGGGATCAAAATTAATAGAAAATATTTCTGTAAACGTTCCGCTGTTTACATTTATTTTATAGATAGACCAAGTACGAACAAGGAAAGCAAAACGTCGATACTTGATAACAAAGTGTATCTAGTATCTACAGATGATTTTCAATGTATAATAAAACATTGCGCTATGTTCCCGCATTGTTAAAACTTTTGCTAAATTGAAAATATATAAACGTACCTATATTATACAAAATTAAATTAAATTACATGGAACCGACAAAATCTTTTGTCAACGAACCCGTGCATCATATCTATATAAGTTGTAAAATTTCCCATTATGAATAATCATATGCTTTGTAGTTAAGAATTAGATCAAGAACATGACAAAGCTTAGTAGAAAAAAGAAAGCAATAGCTCAGACTCAAAATTGGTTATTTTTATTTTAAACTTTATTTTTTTTAATCGTTTTTATTTTTAACAGTTTTTAAAGATATTACGATGAATAGACTATTAAAAACTTTGGGAACTGATGTTACTGGCAATAATTTAAATCTCGTCAGTGAATGGGATTTACGTGCATCTAGAGTTTGGACACCGCAACTAGGTACAAACAAAGAAAACTGGAATGGTGAAAATACGGTTTATTTGCAAAGGAAAATGATGTAACTAATAAATAAAAAAGGGAAATGGCTTCTCTTTATGCAACTAATGTTGATGATGCAGAATCCAAAACTTCATATGAATATGATCGATGGCGATATAATCTCGTCTAGGTCTGTGATAATCTCATATCTGTCAGATACCTCCACAGCAACATGCGATATGAGCAAGACGAAACTAAAAGAGATGAGGATATGGACATTGAATCGCAGAGCGACCATTTTATTACTTGTTGAAATATGGGCTGCTAAGTATCGTAACTAAGGTATCGAGGACCCAAAGTAAGAATTGAATTTAACGCCCACAAAAATATTTTATCCGACTTGCAATCAAAGTAGAAGTTCTCTATGCCCATGCGGATCATTTTTGGTGTGTTTATTTATATGTTAATCGATTTTTGCGCCAAATATGGCCCGTATTAAGTGGTTTTAATAGAGTTCCTGTACATAGGTAAAGTTATATGATTTTATATCGTAGATAAAAAACTTTAAAATCCAAGTTCACGGAGGTATTGGCGCTTAAGTATTTTAGCCTTTCCATTAACGATATAGTAATAACGCAAACCATCATCTATCGGTCCTAGGTCAAGTGGTGATATCGACTGAGCACGAAAGTTAGGTCCGTGTCTGTATTGGATGTAGATACTAACGATCCCTATCCGTATCCCCGGATATACATTTGTAACAATTCGTCACATCTCAGCTCTTACCGGATGCTAAAATTATGTCGGCCCGCAGTTACTGGATATACACTGACTGAACCCTGAAAGTCATTATGGTGGGTTTTTCACTATATGTATATATTTTGTTAAGATCTGATCCATAACATTTGACTCCAGCCAAACTCGTCAACGAATAAGAATACGTAAGTCGCGATTGTTTTTTTTTAAAGAATAGCTTTTAAGTAAGCAAATGGGTCATCTGATGGTAAGTGAACCACCGCCCATGAAGGCCTACAATAATAAACGAATCATATTGATTTCTCTATTGGGATACATGAGCACCGATGGAGATTGTTCTCGTCGTGGCATGGAGCCCAGTGCTAAATAGAAAAAAACAGCGCCGAGCCCTAATTAATCAGGAAGGGGTTTATAGTGTCAATTTAGCAATCCAGAAATTAATCGGTCGGAGGTACCTAGGTACATATCTTCGATAATTTCAATCTTCAAGCATCTTTCCTATCATCGGTAAAGTCCATCAAATTACCCGTAGATACATAGTCGAAGACTACTATCCCGAAGAGTAGGGTAGTGGGATAGGCCATCCCAAAAAGCAATATGCAGGGGCATCGTCGTTGTAGTGTATGCATGCTTCAACCTGCAATCCGATAATAAACATCGGGTTTGAAACTATACTGAGTATTGACTCTCAACGACAGTATACTCTTGGTAGAACCTGGATTTGAGGATGCTTCATGGTGTGGCACTTTAATTTAAAATGCCACGGTATTTCTAATAATCTTTAACGTTGCCCTTGCTTTTGTATCCATTCAGACGTTCCCTCAATGCTCAGGATCGTGACCGTAGCAAGCTGAGGTTGTAAGAGCCCTCAATTTAGTACTATCATCGGCGAAGTGAATCGCATCATGCTGCATAAGGTGCAAAAGTTTGGTCATTTGTTCGTTGACTACTCAATGATTGATACCACTGACTTAAAATTGTTTAAATTTATTAGTTGACTTTTAAGTTATTTTGAGTCGGTTTTATTTATTTGTTAAATCTAAAACTCAACACACAAATTGTGATCTCTCGAACTGAAAATAAAATATGGACAAAATAAGAGAATATTGCACAGTAATTAATGACCTACTTGAGGCGCGAACGGTCGCAGAGTCGGCCGTCTTAGACCATGCAGTCCTTTTGGGCACTTCGAGTTTGGGTCCCGTTTAAAATATGATTACAAGAGAAGTTTCACTTATACACTGAGTTGCAAGCGTCAATGTTGTGTAGATTTACTTTTGAATAAGATATAGCCATTGGGGTTCGGAATTTCTGGGCAGTGGGATTCATCAGACTTTGGCCCTGAGTTAGTGCCCTACGTGCTCATAAGGTAAAAGCGCAACTAAACGTAACGTCGGTGACTCAGATATAGCTGGAAGGATGAAGTCAAGAAAGATCTGTGATAGTTTTCAGCAAATGAATGGCAAGAATTTACGCTGAATAAGACACGTTGAAAACTTTTAGTGATGTAGACAATGTAGAGTTAATAATGTTGAGGCGAAGCGTTTAAGATAATTTCTCTGACGAAATTGATCGTGTGAAGGATGATAATATGAATGAATGTTATGATGAAGAATTACTGGGAATCAAGATGTTACATTGGCAATGTAGGGTCTTGACTTGATTGCATAATCTTGTTTTAAACCGACTCAAAATACTGCTTAGGTTTTTCGTAGTCGCGATCTCTTATATTTGAAGTAGAAGAGTAGTACTGGTGTAAACCGCCGTCACTTGCCGGCGTACCGTCAAGCGTTTATTAATGTTTTACTATTTATACCTACAATATAGAGAAAAGTAGATAGGTAATGTGATTCTGTACAACATGTTGCGTGGTTTGCATACCCGAAAGCGACGCGACGCGGCGGTCAGTCGCCTGGCAGCCAGTACTCTGTACTGTAGTAATCAGTAGTTCATTCTGTCAGTACGAGCGCGACGCTCGAGCGCCTCGCTTGTTATTTATCGAGCCCGTCGCTGCTTAGCCTCGTTTATTATCTGTGATAAAATACTTAAGTCTATTATTTAAATTTTAATAATTATTGTTGTAGTATAAAAGGTGTTTTAGTCATACTTAATCATTGTAATTCGTGTGGTGGAACTGAAAGTGTGTCAATTTGTGGTCAATGTGTGATGACTGTGAAACACTATCGTAAAGTCAGAAAACACAAGTCGCTTACTCATTATGCAAGCAAAATTTTAAAATAGTTTTGTTATTCCGCAAATAAGAAGGAAATCACACGCTGTTAGCTTTAAATACCTACCTATATGTAATGCAGTTGAAAGCTGTCTACTGGGACTGAGAACTGGATATATATAAAAGCTTTAAGCTAATTGGTGCTACTTAAATAAATCAGTATCAAACATCGATGCGTATAATATAGTAACATGTAAAAAATTTACTACTTCATAATAATATTCTATCAATATATCATTACTCGAATATAAAACATGGATTCAAAAGTGGTGTTAAATGAGAAGAATCCTCATGATAATGCTAATATCTTCTCAAAGATATTTTTAACGTAAGTACATTTGGTCACAATTTATTACAGCGAAAACAAAAACAACGGTCTTACCCAGTTACCACGTGACTCTATAACCGGTGGATTCTCAGTAATTAAATTTTTATGGGTTATAAGTTATAATAGCTGTTTATGTTGACCGACACCTTTGTCTGCTATGGATGTGTGTGTTAGTGTGTCGTTCTGTAGCACCGTTGCGCCTAAACGAATGGACAGATTTGAACGCGGTTTTTACTGAACGCCACACCAATGACCTTGACCAATCTTCGCTCGATGATTCGCGCAACGGAAATTCAGTGCGGCACGACGGGGTGGGTACTGGGTGAGAGGTTGTGTGTGCGTTTGTGCGGTGAGAGGTTGTGTGTTTGTGCAAACCAATATTTCCATTTATCTTCAAAACCACGGGTCCGATTTTAATGCGGTTTTCAGCGATGGGTTTGGTCTTGATTAGTGCATATTGTTAGATAGGTGTTACAGTAATCACTCACCAGGGGGCGCCGTAGTAAATATTTGTTTATATTAAACTAATGTTATCATTTATATATTCACACATTAAAATAAACTGTATTGATTTTGTATATGTGTAATATACAAAATCAATGCAGTTTGTATGTATGTACATTCATTCTATACAAGAAATAAACGCATCGAATTGAGAACTTCCTTGTTTTTTTTCCGTTAGTTAAATAATTCGATTTTGATGATGTTTTTTAAACTTATAATTTGATGTCTTTTTATATAGCTACATTGAAGACAGACGGATATAACAGTCAAACCACATTACTAGACAACCAATATAAGTTGACTTTCGATTTCAAGTAGGTACGATGTAGGTAGGTACATTCTTATTATAGGGAGTTTCATTGACTTGCAAGCCTATGTAGTAGATTTAAAAACTGATAAAGACTAATGGGCATATATTTTATGTCGGAACTTGCAAGTCGCAACGATGACGGGAGCCGGAAATATAAAATCCCATGATTTCACAACCAATCTATTGTAACTACCCATAGCAAGTAGGATTTTTATTTGGACCTGATCTTATGTAGGTGGTACAGTGCTGCCCAAATAAATGGCGTTCGTCGAAATAAATAATATCACTATTTACTTTTCTTTTTTCAAGTGAAAATTTCTTAAGCCGCGTTAAACACTTTTTGGTAGCGGGCAAACTTCCTTGTAAGCTCTTAGTATCTGAAGCTATAGAGTCAATCTGTCAGTCCGTCAGTTCGTCAGTCCGCCAGTCCATCAGTCCGCCAGGCCGCCAGTCCGTCAGTCCGTCATTTCGAGTCGAGAATGAGTACTAAATAAATATACTTAAGTTTTCACTTCTATCGGCAGTCCCTATGACTGCAAATTATATTTTTTTTTCTGCCCGGCTTTATACCGGCTTAATGCCAGGCTCCACCTTTCCATTGTGAGTTGACGGCATGAGAAATGTGTCCGGTATGGCGATAAGCGTGCCGCCCTATAACACTAGCGGCAAAAAAATCTTAGTGAACCGTGGTAGGTGCACTAGTAGAACTCCTTCCTACCCTTTCGGAATTACAGACGTGAACTTATGCACCTATTTTTGTAAAAAAAAACTATAGATACGTAATAAATAATACAAATAATTATTTATTATTCCTATTCCTATGAATTGGTAAGTCACCATGACTTGAGTAATTTGTGTAATTCGGAACAAAAAAATGAATGATAAGTAGGTAATACAAGTTTTATTCATAAAAACTTTATAACAAGAAATAAAATTGACAGAAAAACTTAAAAAGCTAAAAATAAACCTTAAAAATTTCAGTTGGTACCTACTTAATACACTTACTTAAACGGTGAATGATCAAAACTGTTTACTCAGTATTGTTTTAATATTTTAGTTATTTTGGGTCAGTTTTATTTTTGTTAAATGTTTTTAATTCACAATTTTAAAATTGATGGATTAATGTCGATGAGTCTTCTATCCCCGATTTCATACTATTACGAGTAAATTCTGTAGATTACAAAACTAATCTAAATCAGATGGACGACGGAGTTACGCGTGAAAAATACATTGAGACAAACATATTATTATTACAGACTAATTGCTGGTGGGAGGATACTTGTATCCGACCGGATAGCGACCACCGTACACTGGTGCTAAAACTTGCCATAGTGGCCCACCTTGTGTGGGTCGCGTTCCAGGGTCAGCCAATGTATATCCGGTTCTCCCCAGGGGGCTTGCCCCCTGATCCTAACCCTTTTCCCATCCCTTTTCCTTCCCCTCCCCCTTGGCTCTTTGGCAGGCCGGCATGATCTTTCCGACCTACGATGGACACATTGTTTATCCTTAGTCGACACTATTTTTGGATTGCGCTACACTTACCATCAGGTGTAGCGTAGTCACTTTGCCGAGCCAGGATAAAAAAAAGAGAACCTATTTGGATTTTTGTCGTCTTCTTCTAATCTTAATATTTACAAAAAAAACTAAGCAAAACTACAGTGTAAAATCTACAACTATTGTCAATGGACCGAGGATGTGTCTTTATAAAGAGTCTTCGCTACTTAATACTAATTTAAGCAAATATTACGAATCACAATAAAATAATTCCTTTACTCATCCTATTATAGTTTCAAGATTGGTTCACAAATCACAACCAGTAATAAGTATAATGTATATTTTGGTATCTTGAGAATGGTAACGTAGATGAATATGTATGTCACAAATGTGTAAGAAACCTGCTTAAATTATAATATTATCTTGCAAAAACAAGTTTTGTATCGCGTTCCCAATAAGTATTATCCTTTATTGTTTAGCAGGCTTTTAATATTATATTTGATTATGTGTATTTTATTATATTATGTGTACATACATACATACACACTAACGCTTGTAATCACCGATGGGGTAGGTAGAGGTGTAACCAGTAGGTACACTCACACTTCGCCAAGCGTATATCCGTCCCATGATGTGATAGTGAGCCCATGGCCTTAAAGGGCACAATTCCAGATCCCGGGCCGATACTGAGCATTTCGTGATAGAAAAAGCCGACCCGGCATCGAAGCCATGACTCCAGCAATCATACCGCGTACGCATTACAACAGCGCCACCGAGCCAGTCAGCCTTACCATATAGTATAATATACTGTCTGTGAGGCAGTATATTATGTGTATTTATTTTTATAACTAAATATACTTAAGAGGTGCTTATACCACAGGCCACGAATAATTAAATTATTATTAGTAGCTGTCGTCAGTACTACAATTTAAGTAAAAACCAAGCGTGCCAATTATTACTATGTAGATTATGTATGTGGTGACTACGTGGACTATTCATGGAATGGCTGGCTCGACCGGGTCATTACCACTGTCTCACACAAAACCGACGACATAAAGTAGACGGCTTGCTGCTGCTGCGTTTCGTACGGTGGGTTCAAAACTACCCCCTCTGACATTTGACATTATCGCTCATCTTAACGACGAAAGAAAACGTGAGTAAAACTGCGAATGAGTATTGTTCCTTTAAGATTTGTAGGTTTGTGGCCAGCGTGGTGGACTAATGCCTAATCACAGGTCTAAGCACTCAGTAGAGGATGTCCGTACAGTAGCAGTGAGACAATATAATATTGGTCTGATATTGTTATTATGTTTGTCGGGCTGAAGTGAAGTATTGTTTTAATTTTAATTGGTGATGTGACATCACCCGACCACTGTCCCTGTATAAACTATATTTTTATAAGAGTACCCAAGGACAGGCCCCGGTTAATGTAGAACTATTATTAAATTTGTGAGGTAATGTACCTATTCCACTATGTATAATTTATTATAACGTCATTATTACTTCGTAAAGTTTTTAGGGTAATGTCCTCGTCAATATTAATTCCAGAAATAATATTTTAGTGTGAGATGCACCAACTTACCGGTGACAAAGGAAAGGGCCCGTTATGTCGTTTATCAAAATACTCTGTGTAGGGATTGAATGAGGGTAATAATAAAAGGGAATACGTTGCTACAAAAACCAATTCTTGAGTCGTATCGATTTTCATACAAAGATTTTGTAATTGTTTAATTTAAAAAAAGGTATACAGGTGTGGTACAAAGGCGGACTTACTATACCATAGGCATTCTTTCTCGTACAAAGTTATCGCGCCAGGAGAAATGTGAAACGTCAGAACGGACCTATTGATTTTTCGCAGGTCTAGGTTAATGTTAAAGATTCTACAAGTAGCAATCAATGGTTGATGTCATTTACTGATTTGGCATTTTAATAGAACTGAAATGAAAATAATTTTGTTTTAAAACCGTGAACCATTGCTTCTTACATTATCTTTAATTTTAACGAAATAATAATGAAATGTTCTAATCGTAATGATATTACCTACGTATGAATTTGGATGTTTGTGAGTTTTTATTATCTTGGCACAGTCTGACATGGCAATGCTACGTGACTACACTCGACCTGATGTAAAATACAGTGCAGTCCAAATACAAGGTGGTAGGTCCCTCGTATCCAAGAGGAAGTCTGGGTTGGTACCACCGCTTTTTCTATTTCTGCAGCCAAACAACAGTGTGTAAGCACTGTTGTGTTTCGGTTTGAAGGACATTGAAGCCAGTGAAATTACTGGCCATTGTGAGACTTAAAATCTTATGTCTCGGGGTGACGAGCGCAGTTCAGTTCCATGCGGTGCTTTGTAACTCAAAGTTCTGTTTGGTGTTGCTTCTGTTTATGGGTAGGCGGGGCGCTTACCATCAGGCGAGCGACTTGCTCGTCTCGTCAGGGATCAAACTTACAATATTCTCTATAATTTAAAATAATTTTGGTTAGTATCCGCTACTTTCCGTAAAGTGAATGAAAAATTCTCAATGACCATTGATTGGACACAGATAATTATTTGGATATTATTAGTTTCTTTTATCCCGAAAAAAGTGATTCATGCGGTCGAAGCCGCGAATAAAAGCGATATATTTGATCACATGGTTCTCATTTACGTTAAATGGACCTCACACTGGATGGCGACTGTAGAATTGGCTGTGTGCACGCATTCTAATAAATGATCACTTACTCTCAATTAATTGTACAACGCTCCGTGCCGCGGACCGCGAGAAATAAAACTATACAGTAGATTATTACGTTTAATTCCGGTATCAACAGCACATGAAATCCCATTTTTTTTATTGCCTTGATAGGCAAACGAGCAAGCGGCACGCCTGATGGTAATCGGTCACCGCCGCTCATGGACATCAAAGCCAGGGGCACAGCCAAGCCGCTGCCTATGGGAGAAGGAATAGGAATGCTTTTTTAATCCTGATTTAAAGAAGGACATGTCATAGCGCTCATAGTGTGACGTCATAACCGTGGTGCGACTATTTAGTGCTTTTGGTACTTGGTAACATTACATTATCCCTGAGTGATTTAGACTAGATATTTTCCATCGTGATAATGGTTTCAGAATGAATTAGTCACAATTATATATGTACCTCAAGTCAGCAAAGAAGAATATCTACGCTGTAGACAGTTTTGTCTACATCATAACTGGGTTGGTTCAACCTGTTTGTTACCACTGTCTCACAGATAACCGATGTGAAGTAAACGCATGCTACTGCGTTCCGTACCGTGAGTGAGATATTTGTAGGCTCAAATCGCCCCTCACCTTTCTAATTCCTTAATTATACTTTCCTTATAAGGTCGACAATGCGTTCATGGTATTATGCGTCTTCATGATCCCTTACTATCAGCTGACCCATTGGCTCAGTTGCCGGCCTGTGCAGTAAAAACAAGACGTCTAAGATGGATACATACAGGACTCAAATGTTTTCAACTTTTTTTGTACGGTAAACGAGCAAGTGGATGTTGGTATGTGATCGCCACTATCCATGAACATCCACAATACCGAAAGTATCATGGATGTGTTACCTTAAAGGTAACGGATAATTAAGAGATAGGGAATATGCAGGGGGATTTGGGCCACCGGATATCTCACTCAAAGTACGAAATGCAACAACATGTTGCTACTTCACGTCGCGTCGGTATTCTGTGAGACAGTTGTAACAACCCGGTAGAGCTTGTCCATTTACGTCGTAGATAAAACTGTTAACAGATTGACTTTCAAAATATCGCTTTTTTGTGCAAATGTTTGTCATTACCTGCTTGACACTCTAGTACCTCTTCATCAATCATTCAGTACAGACTCAAATTATATACCTAAAGCTTCTGTCTTTAATAAAGTGATAGAGCTACATTTTCATACATAATTTAGAACTGCTTTAATTCTTGTGGTTCCTACATCCATATAAAAGTAGTTACTTTATGTACACAGTATATTAGATAGCTACTAGGAGCAATAGCCACTAGGTACTAGTTGGTGTAGATTTATTGCCTTATAAAGTTGTCCTTATTTTAATATTTAAAGGATCAAGGTCACCACGCGATGTCGTCCTTGACCCCGTCTGTCTGAGTGGCCGCGGCCTATAGAAAAAAATATAAACCATGGGCAGTGTCGTTATCGATTCTTATTGTATACTAGCGAGTAGCGACCCGCGCCGGCTCCGCACGGGTAGTTGAGCATATTATATCGACATGTTTTTTCTGTGGCGACAGCGAGTGACAGCGGTGAGCGCGGCGCGGGGGTGTTCGCATCAAGCGAGTCCCGTCATCGGTATGAGCAACGCGCTTTTTTGCGATAACTTCCAAGATATTCATTTAAATTATATGGCGTAAAAGATTATAATAATGAAATGCATGAAATGCTTAAGGTTACTAACATATTTAAATTGATAAGGATGAATACTTAATAAATCTAAATAGCTTTCCAATTACCGCATTGTACGTGACCATTTTTTTAGAAGATAGTATCGTAAGCTATCTTTAAAAGATAGATATGTGCCATCGCGGACTTTTTTGTAGATCTTTAAAAAAGGAATATCACACCATGCATTATTTTATTATACAGTGTCATTTTGACACCCTATACTTAAATGAAACCATGTGTAGTGTTCGTTAATACAAGTACTTTGAGCTAATGGTGCTGCCACACCGATGTTATAAAATGTTTACAAACATTTTCTAACATTAAATCTAACATTTTATAACATTTCTTAACATTTTATAACATTTCTTAACATTTTATAACATTTCTGAACATTCTTCTTTGGCGGCTTCTTTGACGGCGCCGCTCTCAAAAGTACCGCCGCCTGCGGTTATAAAATGTTAAGAAATGTTACAAAATGTTACAAATTGTTAAGAAATGTTTACTAAATGTTGCTGCCACACCGGTGTTATAAAATGTTATATAACATTTTCTAACACCGGTGTGGCAGCACCATAAGACACTTTCTTATTAAGGCAAAATAAAAAAATAATATTTCCTAACAAATTAAATGCCGTTAACATTAGATTAATTTTAAACAGTCTGTATACGCGCGCACACACATATAAAAATCAACATACACACCCGTCATCGAATGAATGAGACACACACACATACATTACCATTAAGCCTGCAATACATGTTGGACGAGCTTAGGCCAACACGAGTGTAGGTAAATTAATACAAGGCAAGCGCTAGTGCCTAGACGTTCGGCAAGTTTATCGAAAATCAATCGAGAAGCCGGCTGTGAAGCGAGAGGCCGCGGGTTCGATCCCTGCACCGAGACAAATGTTTATGTGAACCATAAATATTTGTTTCCCGAAACAAACCCAGACCCCGGGCTGGGTGTTGTGAGACCAAAAGTCTCTCGTAGTTGCTGATACCCACGATACTATCCTGATACCCAAAAATACTATCTATACGTTGGTGTTAGTCATCACTCGGCAACACTCGTCCAACATGTATTACGGGCTTTATACCGTCAAGGTCAATGTGCCCGCTTTATAAAAACGCCAAGCGTACAGAAGGCAAACGGCTCAAAATAGTAATTTAGGAATTGAAATAAATATTAGATTACCCTATGAAATGTAATAAAATCCTAAGTAAAATCGAATCTCGTAACTTTTATAATGATTATTTGTTTTTAGTCAAATATGTGTTACCTATTTATAGATATGTGCATTTCCCAAACACATTTTTTTTACGTTTTGTCATTATCAATGAACTAAGTAATATTGTCGCAACTTTTTCAGTGAATGTGTCGAGAGCGTCTTTATGAGTCTGAGACGTATTTTCATATGTATGAAGTTGCCCTTCTTAAGCGTTTGTGTTTTATAATAACATCGTCAGCTGTGACATTTTATTCAATAGAGTTAAGTGCAAAAACCGTACAGCGTGATTTAAAATGCTCAAAACTTAAATCACGTTTTTTGGCAAAACTACTACAAGCTCAAGCCTCATGTTTAGTACAAGGTAAGCAGAGGCGATGACGAATATGTGGTTTCATTTAGTAACAGGGTGTCAAAATAACACTGTATATCAAAGGGATTAGGCAGCGTTTTCGATGAAAACTTTTTCGATAATTCCAACAATTATCGTTATATTACAACCAATTTCAATTCTTGACAAATTATATACCTAAACCATCCTCAGGAATCACTATCTAATGGTGAAAACCCCATGAAAATGCGTTCAGTCGTTTTTGAGTTTATTGCGAACAGACGCTGCGAAGAACTTAGTTTTATGTGAAGATATGGAGGGATAGTGATTATTATTTACTGCTACTACATAATTACGGTACCGCTCTTGATAGAATAGTTTATAGTAGATTATAGAGTCTATATGGATAGAGTATGAGCTTAAGACCTTGATGATTTGAGCTCTCTGATAATATTGTGAAACTAACAGCATAAGAATTATTGATTATTTTTATGGTAAAGGCTTTTTTTTATTCTATAGTAAAAATTCCGAAGATGGTTTTCCAAGTTTTGATTACTATATTTTCTACTATTTTTTACTATATTATCTTCTTTTTTCTGCCTGGCTTAATACTGGTATAAAGGCGCCAGGACCCTAGGGTCCGCCTTCTCACCGTGATTTGTCGGTGGATTTAGTATCATATAGGACCCGCCGCCTGATCCCCACAACCCGCAACGGAAATCAAGTTTCGTCATTGATTATTAGATTAATGTTTTTGGAAAAATACAGCATTCCGTATGTGCTACTCGTATTTGTACCTATATCGTTTATTAGTATGGCAGTTGAGCCTTTGTTTAATGTTTTTGAGTCATTGTACAGAGCATTCGCTGGAGTTAGTCGTTACGGATTACAATATTAATACAACGATATGAGTTACAAATGCCTAATTTAACATTATCAAAGTGTGCAAATAGGTAAAGCAGTCGTTACCCTTGCTGACTTTGATAACGTCGCATGTTTTTTTTTTTTTTATATGGCATAGACCGGCAAACGAGCAAGTGGGTCACCTGATGGTAAGTGATCTCCACCGCCCATGTACGCCCACCACCAGAAGAGTTATGGGCGCGTTGCCGACCTTGAAGGAAAGGGATAATTAGGGATTGGGAAGGGGAGGGGATTTGGGCTTCCGGTTATCTCACTCACCGTACGAAACGCAGCAGCAAGCCACTACTTTACGTCGGTTTTCAGTGAGACAGTGGTAACGATCCGGTCGAGCCAGCCCATTTATGCTGTAGACAAAACTGTCTACAGCGTGGCTCTACCACTCTAACTATCTTTTATATTTATATCTTTTATATTTGTATCTTTTATAGATGGAGTTTCAAATTATTCAGAAAAGGCTACAAATATGGAATATCGATCGAAGATTTATTTCAAGCTCGAGGTGGCGATCATTCCAAACGATTGGGCGATCGTTTAGAAGAAGCTTGGGAGCGGGAATGTAAAATCGCTCAAGGAAATGGTAGCAGACCCTCACTTTCTAAAGCTATCGTCCGTTCATTCTGGGTTGAATATATGCTGTGTGGTTTAGCAATAGGACTCCTGTATATTGTGTTATGGTAAATATATTTAAATGCAATCTCTCTCCTTTATGATTAATGCAGTATATCTAAATAATCTGCTGTCTCTTTTCAGGCCACTGATTCCATTCACCTTATCTTTATTTATAGAATATTTTTCCGGCGAAAAATCAGCACAAGCCTACAGAAATGCGCATATCCATAACTTTTTATTAAATTTTTTGAGTGTTGGAACGTCTTTAATGATCAATCACTTGAATCTTTCTCAAGGGCGTGTAGGGATGCGGGTCAGAATAGCCAGTTGTTCATTGTTATATAGAAAGGTATGTACACAATATTTAATTAAGAACTTGTAATTTTCTGGTCAATAAATCATGCATAACTTTGTTTTCAGGTATTGAAATTAAATAGGATTGGATTGAACAAAACGGAAACGGGACAAGTAATAAACTTAATGTCCAACGATGTGAGTCGTTTCGATTTGGTCGCGTTGTTCCTCAACTATTTGTGGGTAATGCCTATCGTAGTACCCGTGGTATCGTATCTCGTTTGGCAACACGTTGCTTGGGCCATATTTGCCGCGCTCGCTGTCATATTCCTCCAAACAGTGCTGGTTCAAGGTAAACTCTAATGTAGCTGCCATAGTATGTATAATTTTCATCATATGATTATTGAATATTACTTATATGATGTTGAAACTAACTTTTAGCATATTTGAGCAATCTACAGGGAGTATTACGAGGTAAAATAGCAAAACGTACCGATGAAAGAGTGAAAGTCATGAGCGAACTTGTAAACGGCGTTCAGGTTATTAAGATGTACGCCTGGGAAAAGCCTTTTGAAAAACTCGTCGATACATTAAGAAGGTAATTTTGAAAACGAACCTTTACGTAGGTAATCTTTTTTTATTTCAATAAACTCTTTTTCACAAACCACATGATTAATTTCCAGGTTGGAAGTGAACTTTATAATGCGTACGTCGATGATCAAAGGATTCTCTACTGCATTAATGGTGTTCACTGAGAGATTTATACTTTTCTCTTGTATCGTTGCATACGTAGTAATGGGAGGTGAAATCCGTGCGAGCATTGCTTTTTCGTTGGTACAATATTTCAATCTTCTACAACTTGCTTGCAACATTTACTTCCCGATGGCACTTTCATTCCTTGCTGAAACTAAAGTCTCAATCAGACGTATCGAGGTTGGTATATTACTGTTAGCTAAATATACTAAACTGGTATAGCGATGTTATTTAAATTCAATATGATATTTCTTTTAACAGGACTTCCTATTGTTAGATGAACTAGAAAATGCAAAGGAGAAAGAAGTATACAAGAATGCTCTTAACAATCCTAGTTTAATCCTTAATGGTGATACGGGCAAAGAAACTGAAAAAGAGCGTCAGAAGCCAACTGGGCTGGTATTAGCAGGAGTAACAGCTAGCTGGCAAAACGACCCAATAGTACACACGTTGAGAAATATATCAATAACGGCTCAGCCTGGAGAATTCATTGGCGTTGCGGGACTCGTAGGTTCTGGCAAGGTAAATGAATAATAATAAATGCACAGGAAAATTTAGGCATTTAACCTCTGATACAATTACAATGAATTACGCTCAACACCTCACTGCTTTCACAGCCTGAAAGCAGTCCGCAACTATACAATGAATGCCTAATCGCAATTGCTCGCAGGTTGGCAACTATCATTTTTTGGTTTTGTATTAATGGAGATTGCTTTCCATCAGGTGACCCATTTATTCAATTACTATACCACTTAATAATCCGGCCTCCTTCTATTAAACAAATATTCATCATATTTTTTTTTAATGTTGATATTTATTTGTACTTTGCAGTCATCACTATTACAACTGATTCTTGGAGAGTTACTACCGTCTCAAGGCACTATCTCTCTAGGAGGCTCTCGCATATCATACGCAAGTCAAGAGCCGTGGCTGTTCGTGGCTACTATTAAACAAAACATACTGTTTGGTTTACCTTACGACAAGAAACGGTATAATAAGGTAAGATGATAGTATTCTTATTGTATTTTAGCATATTAAAATTATATATTAGGTCTCGATTACATTTGTAAATTTTACGGACTTCCGTATCTCACATTAAGTTACAGTTTATGAAATGTATATTTACAGTAATGAACTTAGAACTATTGACAATAATATTGTTTTTGTTAAGTCCACTTCTGTAAATGTAATTAAAGCTTTAAACATAGCTTTTGCCTACGACTTATAGCCTGTGTCATAACGCGTCGGAAGGATGGAAAAATTAAAATTCAAATGCGCATACTATGGAGCAGTTAGAATTTAACCCGGCGGTATGATATGCTCTCTTATGTCATTCAAATATTTGTGCAAAAAGTC
The DNA here is from genome assembly GCA_949126905.1 of Amorpha juglandis. Lineage (NCBI taxonomy): Eukaryota > Metazoa > Arthropoda > Insecta > Lepidoptera > Sphingidae > Amorpha > Amorpha juglandis. The sequence goes on from OX421368.1 coordinate 9,353,323, forward strand.
ATTTTGCTCCTATAATATCCACCCGCGAGAAGCTTTTAAGAAAAGAAGAAAAATAAGCTTTTATGTTTGTAGATTTATTTTATTGTTTACACTTCCTTTTTTCAGGTCGTTAAGGCATGCGCTCTAGTCCGTGATTTCGAACAGCTCCCAGCTGGTGACTCCACGTTGGTCGGTGAAAGGGGAATAAGTCTCAGCGGCGGGCAGAGAGCGCGAGTTGGCTTAGCGCGTGCCTGCTATAGACAGGTATGTCGTTAGTTATCTACTACTAGTTCATATTTGTATCTTTTATTTACTCTCTATTATAGATTAAAGCCATAAATAGATTGGTTAGTCAAACAACACCCTTTAAATGTTAAAGTATTATGTTTTAAAGAGAAAGAACTACTGTAATCGGTAAAAAGCGACCAAACGTTTTTCTTCAAACCGATCGTTATGGTTCTGAAATACCTTGAATTACTCAAAGCGCCAGTTTATGCGTTTTTGTCTAAGAAGTTCTGATATTTTTCTGAAACTACGTTGAGTTCTGACCTAAGTAATAATACGTGCTACTTCTAACTAATATTATAAATGTGACGATTTGGATGTTTTTACATTTGTGAGTTTGTAAATGCTACTGTTGTTAATCAATCCCGCCTTAACAACTGAAAGGATTTGCATGAAGTTTGGCACACAGATAGATCATAGTATGTATTATGACATAGTATTTATCATTTGGTACTTTAAGTATTACCTTTTTATCTCACTAAAAATATTTCATGCATGCGGAGCCGCTAAAAGCTAATACTACCAGATTTGAGTACTATACTTCAGTAGATACTATTTTCGCACCGAGACATATTTATCTGATTTGTCTGGATTTTGCGAGACATAAAGTCTCTTGTAAATCCTGATACCCACGACTCAAGATAATCTAATCTTACTATGTATTCAGGGTTATGTGTGTGACTGTTGGTTATTTATTTATTTATAGTTGAAACTATTCTACCGCATTCTTTAACATAAAATACTTCAAGTTCATACTTATTCAAGTATCCGTAAGTCACAGCTATACAGCTGCTGTCTACTAATTCGGTATTATTCGATAGATATCCAAAGTGACAAATTTTCTATTGAAAAGAGGAAGATTCCTCTTTTGTCGTTATGCGTTTTAGGTCCCATTGAATTCATTCATTCATTCCAGATTCATTCTCACAAATACATGAAATCTTCGTATGTATGACAAAATTTAGTTATTTATTGTTCAATTCGAATTGAGACTGAGCCAAAATACATACAATACCCACCACACCATAAGACGATTGAGGAAACTGACTAAGTAAACTATTATCTACTAAATGTGACCTATATGGGGAAACAATGAAATGGCTAATATTACGATTTACTAGATCGACTTATCACAGCATCGGCGCCTCCTACTAATTTATAGTGTGCGTAGAAAACAAAAAAACCCTCGCCTCGTCAGTTATTAGTCATGATGACTCGTAAATAATATTTTTAGAGGCGATATGTAATTACTTATATCTTATCATCACGTACTATATGTAATACTTATACAATATTACTTAATCCGTCATTCCATATCATGACAGCTTCCGTGGAGCAGTCGGCTGTGAAGCGCGAAGCCGTGTGTTCGACACTCGCGCAGAGACAATGTATGCGTGATCTACAAATATAGCAGGCGTAGGACCCAAGCCTAGGTTTTAGCAGTAGGTTTACAAAGTGGTAGGTCCCTCGTATGCGAGAGGCCGTCTGGGTTGGTACCACCGAATTGTATATTTCTGCCGCCAAACAACAGTGTGTAAGCACAGTGTTGTTGTTTCTGTTCAGTGTCATGCAGTGCTTTGTAATTCAAAGTTCTGTGTGGTGTTGCTCCTGTTTATGGGTAGGCGTGGCGCTTACCATCAGGCGAGCGCTTGGCTCGTCTTGTTATTCAATCAAATAAAAAAAGCCACTCTTCTCACAATATGTGCCCGTCTAACAACACCGCTTCCTGAATGCAACTCTTGACCTAACGACCAATTGAGGTTCTCTCGAGGAGTCAGTCGAAGCTTTTTGGTTTCAGCTCGTCAGCAGAAACTGTCGTGACAATGATTCTTGCGTGCTATCTTTAAATGGATGCAAAATATTTCAACACACGCCAAGTAAAAATTTAGATGTCAATTTTATTTGGTAAATTCAATAACTCAAATTAATAATTTAAAGTTCTATTTTGCATAATTTTACGTGGAAAGTGTTCAATTTATGTTGTTTTTTTGTAAAATACAGAATTTAACCTACTTAAATCTAATAAATTTAACAAACTAAATCAACATCTCAATTTTTGCTTGATGTGGGTTGAAATATTTTTGCATGTTTGCATCAAAATAAACATTGCTGTTTATAATAATATAAATAAATTTATATTTTTATGGTTTAATTTTGTACTGGTTTCTAAGTAAACAACGTTATCTGTAAAAGAACTATGTTGTTACAAGCTCTCTGACCCGTATTTTAAATGACTTCAGGGATACATCAAGGTACGTTTGTAAAAAATATTTATTTTATTCAAGCAAATACTTGTTATCAGGCGGATATCTACCTTCTGGACGACCCTCTCTCAGCTGTGGATACGCATGTCGGCAAACATCTGGTTTCAGAATGTATCAACGATCTATTGAAAAACTCCACTCGCATTTTGGTCACTCATCAGCTGCATCATTTGAAAACCGCTGACAAAGTCATCATATTGCGGAATGTGAGTATATTAGTAGGTACATTTAAGTTTAGCGGGCAAGTAGCCGACCGTGAAACATGGGCTGCGGGCTCGATCCAGCACCGAGAGGAATGTTTGTGTGATCCATACTTATTTGTTTCTGGCTGTTGTAGGACCGTAAGTGACGTTTGTATAATTCATTACGCATTAGGTCTAGCCATTACAATTTTTGTGTAAAATTTCTGCCCAAGCTCTCAATTGCACTGCGAGAACTTCGCAGTCGGTAGCTTTCATATCCTTCATTTTATCTATTGCTCGTCATTGCAGTCATTTATGCCTTTGCCTCATGTAGAAAAAGTCCATCGCATGACACAGACGAGATATTTTTTTATCCTGGCACAGCAAAGTAGATCTTATGAAAGAACAGCAGTCTAAATATAATATCGACCGTCAAGTGACATTGCGTCCCTCGATAGTCGGCAGAATTATGCCGGTCTGAAGAAAGAGCCAACGAGGCAGCGTCATACAGTAAGAAAACAGTGTGGTGTGACGCGGCGTTTTTATGACGGTTTTTGTTATACGCTCCTGCTAATGTCGTACGAGAAACTCCATCTAAATAGCGCGAGAAATGTAATATTGCCTACTTGCTTGGAAATGCTTTCCGTTATTGGTTGATATATCTATGATATATGATTGTAACGAGTGGTGTGAATTAGAATATGTAATGGTATATATCCATTAGTTTTACATGCTCGGCCGATGCGTAATGTAATACATATATCTAGTACGAATTATATTACATTCTTGATATCACAAGCATATTCATGGGTAGTCCTAAATACATAAATAACATATTTAAACTGTGTATCCATGGCCGCATGGGCATGTCTATCTTGTAGCTGTTCTTTTATATTCTAATCATATTTGATTCATTGTAATCTCGACGTGATTTGTAATATGATAAATCAGTTACAAAAAATTTCCATCACGTTCGCATAATATTGAATGACTTTCAAGTATCACTATTAAACTACGTTTGAAAACCTCGAGTAAACATTCAGTTATCAGTATCTTCATAATATACTGTATGAATCGTAACATTCCTATCTTATATTTGTCTTATGATTAACATATCTTAATTTTAAAGTTCTCGAAACCCGCCTACATAATAACATAAGGGGTGTGATCATACTAGGCAATACAGGCTAAAAGTTCAGTCCTGGGTAACTCATGTTTGTAAACGCATTTTTGTAGGGTGAAATAGAAACACAAGGTAATTTCGAGCAAGTTTCCCATTCTCCACTATTCGCGGAATTGTTGCAAGAAGACGAACAACCAGAAGAAGCAGCAAGAGCACAGCTGCTCCGTAAGAGAACCATCTCGATTCAGGTAGATTATATATTAATTATTTATTAATTATTATTATTTATTTATTTATTAATTATTGTTATTATAATATAGGTAGGTTATGTTAGGTCTAGGTTAGTTTGTTCTGTAAAAGCAGTCGAATTGCTTTTACTCAGTTCTTTAGATGAGTAAAAGTGAATGAATTGTTTTGATATATATATTCGCCTAATTAAGTGCTGTAGGAATTCTCCGGTAGCACTTATTCAATTTTATTATTTTCGTATGTCACATTATTATATCGAAAAGATCATCTATTTTTTATATTAAATACAATTGAGTCTTTATTTAATTATATTTACTGTAACAAGGTTCACCTGTAATAATTATAAAAGAACGACATGCGAGAATAACTTTACTGATCAAACCAGAAATGTTGGTTCATATCAAAGTTTGAAAGGGAAAAATATCTAAGCGACATTGAGTAAACGTTACAGCAGAGTGATTTAAAGTTCAATTTTATAAAAAAAATATTTAAAAAAATCATAACAAAATCATCGGACCTTCATTTAAGCTGAGTAAAAGACGATTAGCAGCACTGGATACAATAAAAATGTTATAATAACATATTTGAGTTGTGATACAAACTTGCAGTAAAGAAACGACGCGACGCTACCAAAGTGTTTTACGTTAATCGGGCTTTTGTTGGCTAAAGCCCTTTTTGAAAATGAATAAAGAAAACACATAATGGACTTCACTTTAGCGGAGTTTAGCGTGTAACAGTGTTAATATTGAACTAAGCTTCATATAAGCTATTTTAAAAAATCATATTATATAATCTATACTATACATCAGTATCTATTAGGTATATAATAAATATTTTGGTTTAGTCGGGTGATACCAGAACGGATACCAGTCTTTAATATTTTTGTAGTGGAATAATAGTAGCTCGCTGATAACGCAGAGAAGCGATCGAGCATCGTTCTACCGATAACAGAATACATCTTATTTATATACGAATAATATATATATTTTTTTCTTTTCAGTCACATACAAGTGTGAGTACTATACATGATGCTAGTCAAGCTGATACCATTGAGAATGACCAAGAAGAAAACGCTGAAGTATCTGAAACTGGTTAGTGGCAAGATAAACTAAAACCCACAGAACATTAAGAACACACACAAACCAAATATGTAGTGTAGATAAGAAACAATTAGATATGCCTCGAACAGCTAACAGAATTCATGCTGTAATAACGTGCAAACAATTACAAGGTGCCTGGAAACATACCCGGTTATTCTACCCAAATCTCTAATGTTTTAATTACTTGGCACATGCTGAGCCTGAGGCATGTTTAGCCTAACTTGAGACACAGATGGTCCCGTGTGGAGTAGAGGGTATGCATGCAGCCATCCTACTTTATGTTGTCACAAAACTTATAATTTACTTATTATTTTTGATTAATCTTAAATTTGTGAATAATGCATAGTTTTTTAAGAATGTCTTGTCTCAAGTTAGAGTTTAAATAAATTATTTCTTTCTTTCTTTTAATGATCTAGTAAAACGAGGCGTGACTGCGCGAGTCGAGGCGCGGACGAATTGTATACTAAATGATTAGGTACATGTCGCGGAATATTTGTAACAGTACAGGAGTTTTTGTAGCAGGTAGCGGGCGTAGTAGAATTATTTGTGGTAAGGGAATTATAAACAACGTTATTTCTGTCGTTCTGTATTCGACAGCGGCTAATCAGACTATAGCCAAAAAACAACAATTTACATCAATTATAGAACAATGTCATATAAATTTTAATATTAGGTAAACATTCTTAAACCTGCAAATTTTTTTAGAAACAGTTTCACTATCTATTAGTTTTGACAACTCCATACAATTTAAGTACGGTTGCGCTTCGTCCAAGGGTACAGCTTGCTTTAACACGCGTCGTTTAACTGGAGTAAAGTTTATCTGCGAAAGTGCAGTGATGCAAACATAGGCTTAAGAAATTAATGATATATTATGTTTTTAGTTCACTATAATCGTAATGATAACAGATGTGCAGTGTCCTACCTACTTTGCATACTTAGTTTACACGATTAAAAAATAGATATAGATAGAAATAGTCCATTCATCCAATGTCGGTAATTGGTATGATGAATAATAAAATGAATGAATTTTAGTAAATTTGTAGCAAGTCCGACTCACACTTGCTCGGTATATCTCAATATACCGCCGATTAGAAGTGAACGTAAACCGTTTAATTTATCATTGCGTTTAGACTGCACTGTTTGACTTATAGATCTTGCATCTTATAATTTTCGATATGATCAATAACGTAAACAAAGCCAAATTTCCATAGTCCACATATAAATAATCCAACATAAATAATAAGTATATAAAATATAATAATATGTAAACAAACGTCTAATTCAACATTTTGTGGTAATTCAGGACGCGTGTCTGGAAAAATATATATAAAATACTTCAGAGCCGGAGCAGGATGGTTTCTTCTTTCTATTACTATTATGGGCATTTTTTTGGCGCAAATAATCACATCAATCAGCGACCTTTGGTTAACACACTGGTAATTACATTATTTGTATTATTATTACACCCAACAGTCAAGCACACACACACACACACACGCACCGTGTGTATCACGAACTTCGAAATACTTGTGATCACACTGCACACAACACCCAGACCCGAAACAAATTATTGTGGGTCACACAAATATTATATTTCGGCGTGGGGAATCCGCGGCCTATTGCTTCACTCGCCCTCGGATAATGACGTCGAATTTAGACGATATCTAAGAAATAACAAAAAAGAGTTTTTATAAAATAACAATTCTCGATAGGATATAGAAATAATATTTACATATTGTTTAGGATGAATGATGTAGAAGCCAGATATGCGGTGTCAAGAAAATCAGAATTTAATGATGTTGAAGCTTTATCATCGAACTTAACCAAATTTATGGAGACCAGTGAAAATATGAACACGACGACAGTGGCACCAACTACTGCTATAGCACCCAATCTTACCGTAATCGGCACTATGATGAAAACAGCGATCGCCATGCAAAATGTTACCACCACGGTGCAAGAAAACATCAATCATGAATATTATATTTACATTTGGGCTATTGGAATTCTCGGATGCGTTATTTTTACCACTGGCAGGTTTGTATAAATTTATATTAGCAATAAAAAATGGTAGTTTATAATGTGATAGCAAAAGAAGAGAGAGAGAGGAGAGAGAAAAAAAGAGAAACAGCAATAGCTCAGCGGTAAGTATAAGCTGCCGTGATAGAAGTCGCAGGTCCGAAACCGGCCTCAGCATATACCTTTGTGTGTAGGGTAGACCGGGGACAATTGTAACATATTTTGGTTAGCGTTAAATTTTGAGTTTATTATTAATATTGTGTCAAAAGTGTCAATAACCATTGATACGTAGTTTATTCGGCTATTAGTTCGCATTATCTTTAGACGTGTAGGAATAATACAATCATAGATATTAAGCATTAAAGCGGACTGGGTGAACTGGTACAAATGTCCCCGCCAGTGGGTTAATTGTACCAGCGATGTAATTTAATAAAACTCAGTGTTATCATTACATAAATATACTTCTCTAAATGGTAATATCCCAACAGAATAGCTTGTAATCTAATGACAAACAAAATACAGTTAACTTCGTAAGGTTAATCAATATAAAAATTAAAAACATAAAACAATAGTTTTCTCACCCTAAACGATAATAACTAAATTAAAGATTACAACAAAGTATTCTTATAAGTTCTTATTAAGTATTGACCATCATATTTGTGGTGTCGTATACTTATAATTAGTCAAAAACAACGAAAATCACAAATCAAAATATTGTATGGTAAAGCATTTGGAACGATTGTCCCCATGGTACAATTGTCCCTTGCATACTTAATTTTATCAATTTTTTTATTATGTATAGCTACTCAGTCCAGCACAATTTTATCCCATCGATGCCAAAGCTCCGGGTGTGGATTTTTCTCTTTTCTTTTTATATCTAATTAGAGAAACATGGCACAACCTAAACATAGACCTAAACATAGCTGTGTGTATAGATTTTCCGGTTTGGATTTCCTAATATGCTTTTTCGTAGAAAAGTATCTTTCGACGTTCTATCAGTCTTTCTTGTTCTATAACGCGGCATCTGTTAAAAAATAAACTTTATGAATAACAATGGAAAGCATAGTTCAGCCATTTTTTTATTTAAGTTTTAACTTGAACAATTCTTAAGACGACATGATACCAATACCCAAACCGAATGCAACCATTTTTCATAAATTCGTCAAAAAATTTCGTCATAAATTCCAAACCACTCCTATGAAAGACATGTAGTCCGATTTGTAAAAAAATAAATAATAGTTAAAAAAACTAAAAAACACGCTTTTATAGAAAGTCTAACTAACTAATAAGTAGAAGGATTATCATTTAGATAGTATCTTAGAAAGCACCCCACGCTTTTTTTACAATAAAATACATTGTTTTCTTCAAATTTATTTTCTATTTTTTAGTTAGACTTTCTTATAAAAGCGTGTTTTTTAGTTTTTTTTTTACTATTATTTATTTTTATAGTATTGCATTGTCATCGGTCCTTGATAAGTATGCCAAATTTCAATTTAATCCGACGTTTTAAAGGAGGTCAAAATCACGTTCAAAGACAAGTTACAGACAAACATACCAACATACCTACGTCTGAAGCTAATAAAAGCGTGTTAAAAAAAGACTATTATCGCTGAATTGCGTCTCTTAATACTGCAGTTCCCAATTGTTAACAATAAGTACAGTTACACATATTTAATCCCAATGATCTTTATCTTCTAAATTCTAACTGCTGGTGTGCCTGTCCCGGTCATCCGCCTGTCCTGTCGCATGTCTTTCTATTTGTTTCTGCCCTCTTCGGAGTGTGAAGAAGCATTTCTACAGGCCGGCATGATTTTGATGACCGCCGATAAACTCATTATTGTCGGTTGCCGCTGGTCTTTTTGGAATGCGCTTCACTTACCATTAGGTGCAGCGCAGACACTTTACCGTGCTCGCTAAAAATATAGTTAATTAATTTATGAATTAAAGTTATAGTTAAAATAAATATATATTATAAATAAATATATATATTATAAATAAATATATATATATATATAATATGGGGTCAATTTTACCACGGGGACAATTGTACCGTTACAAACGTCCCCGAAATATTGCTACAATTGTCCCCATATACTCATTTCATGGATAATATAAAAAATCTCCTAAATTATAAACTTGAATCTAAATAAATACGTTTACAAATAAGAGATACAATAGTGAGAAATGTTTAAACTTACACTGAGTTAAAAATGATGTTTTGATTTCCTGCTATGACCAATGATAATAGATGGAAAAAACTTACTTTGACTGCACCAAAATTTCATCTCGCCGTCATAAGCGTCTGCGTCGAGCCACACGCGCGAGCAGCTGATAGTTAGTCGGCAAGCAACCAAGGGGGGCGCCAAGGGGAATGGAATGTGTGTGTGAGGTGTAGTTAAAAAAATATTCCCCTTGGTACTACCGTACCCTGCTACAAATGTACCCGGTCTACCCTATTCGTTGTTAATTATCGCTTCCTATAACGGTGAAAGAAAAATCATGAGAACCTGCACATGTAAGAAGTTTTCTATAAGAATTTCAAAATTATGTAAAGCCTGTTAACCCGCATTAGGCTTGTGCGGCGTGGTAGGCTCATGCCTAACCCCTCTCATTCGCAAAGAGGCCCGTGTCCAGTAGTGATAATACAGGGCTGGTGGCATTATTATTATTACAGAGTTTGTATCCTGTCTGTGTGTATATTTGTTTGCGCATCACTTAAAATTGCTAAACGGATGTCGATGTAGGTTTCCTTCACTATTGTAAACATACACAAGCCCATGCCTGAATCCCAAGGGACAGGCAGGGTTGGAACTCGTTTTACACCCACGGTTCGAAAAGCTTTTTTCTGCCCCATGATGATATATTTTAACCCAGGATCTCATGGTTTCTCATCCCACGTAAGCTGCCACTAGACTAATTAGGTGGTCACTATTTCGCTCTTGTGTTAGAAACTTCGGGAAGCATAATGTTGGTTGTAAAAAACTACTTTTTATCCCAGATAGCCTATAATAAAAACATGAGGTAATTTTCGTTTGTACAGAAAAAGTACTTTATGCCGTAGTGTTTAGACTCGTATATTACCAGCACGATTTTAATATTTAATATTTTAGTACAATAGTTAGTTTAGTAATAATTAGCCACTAATACTGCATACAGTGTAAAGTAAACGCTGTCCCATAGGACAGCGTTTCCGCGCACAACTGTTACAAGATAACTGATGAAGGTTTGATTTGGACCATCTCTTTTATGCCATTTCTCCAACAACTATAGTACCTTCAATAGCAGCAAAAATGAGAAGTTAATACCCTCCATAGAATAATAAAAGACAAATATCTATAAGTTACTTTGAGTAGAGTGCGTAAAATACTTACAATGTTTGATTACCTTGGTGTTCTACTTTACCCACTATTTTTAGAATCAAGACAATGGTGGCACATATATACCCGTGATAAATTACATGATTTATAATATTGCAGTAAAACAGTGAATATTATGTTGCCTACAACGACTATAAGACAAACATCATATCTGTATATAGATATTTATTATAAAATGGTTGATGCCTCTGTTTGTATACGTGGAACTTATGAACGACTTGACCGATTGTTGTTATACATCGATATATTTATATATTTCATGAATATGTGTATTTGCTTTGTCGAGACAATGGTTCATAGTTAAAATAACACGGAGTGAAACAGTAACATGCACATTAGTGAAACCACGTTGTACAGCTAGTATATTACAGAATACTATGTTTTCATCGTATCATATCAGATGAAGGTTTATTTTTATCTTCTATTGTCTAGTGCAGTTCAGTTGACCAAACAAACGCGTATTTTCTCGCATTAAAAATACACTCAAAAGTCATACACGTAGGTATTTGTCATTTGAATTACTGCGACTTTTTCCCAGAAGTTTTTTGTTTTGGATCCGACCCAATTTAAAGGAAGTAATGTTCGTACGTACTACCTATGTTGCGCTTCTAGACAACACATCTCGCACACGTAGTAAGGAGTGCGAGAATGAGTTTAATGAACTATATGGTATTAGAATAACGTACATGGTGTACTTGATGTAACATTTTAGATCAGTAATGTTCCTGTGGGTGTGCATGAAGAGTTCAATCAAACTACACAATCAAATGTTCAGTAACATTCTGGCCGCTACTATGCGTTTCTTCGACACGAATCCCTCCGGCCGTATCCTGAACAGGTTCTCTAAAGACATGGGGATTGTTGATGAAATATTACCAAGGATGTACCTGGACAGTATACAGGTAAATATTCACAACACGTAACGATAATTCGATAATTCTGTCGTTACGTATATGGTTATGGTATATGAAATATTTTATTGATATTCGTCATGGCTGTCTTCGTGGCCCAGTGGCAGAATAGGCGGCTGTGGAGCGAGGAGCCGCGGGTTCGATTCCCGTGTGTTTGTGTTGTTGTGTGATTCACAAATGTATATATTTCGTGTCTGGGTATGTTTTCTCTCCAGAGGGGTTGAGATCAGGCTGGCAGCAATTAATTAGCTTAAAATGAGTTTTTGCTGAATAATGCTGCTTCTCGGTTTTCTCTATCAACAAGTTAAATATCATATTTAAGTAGGTCTATACTTTGTCAATTGTATTATATTTTAATAAAATGAAGAATTAAAGTGTATGTACCTAAATATTCTTGCTTATCACTTGTTTAACGAGGATTGAGACATGACAATGAATTATAAAAAATAATGTAGAGTAGGAAAATACTTTTGTCTCTACCATCGATATGTCCCTCGGTGAGTTCCACTTACTTAATTATTTAAATCAACGAACGAACAAATTATGACATCGCAGACCATTTTGTGCAAACATTATTTAAAAGAATATAGCGAGCAGGTCGCTCGTCTGATGGTAAGAGCCACGTCTATCCACAGTATCGACATCACTCAGAACTTTGAAATACAAAGTGAGTTCAGCATGTCTCTGCTCGGCGTTCGCCACCCCTATACATAAGATGTCAAGTCTCATAATGCACAGTAATTTCTCTGGCTTCAGTGTCCTTTAGACTGGACTACAACATTACTTAAACAATGCTGCTTGGCTTAATATAGAGAAAGCGGTGATATCCACCCAAACGAATTACCACATAGGCGAGACCTACCACCTATTGAATTTTTTTATGTATTTATAGGTGTTCATGGTAATGATCGGTATATTAGTGATGGTCGCTATCGTCAGCCCCTACATGTTGCTGACGACGGCCTGTTGTGGTATCATTATGTATGTGTGGACAACTGTCTATCTCAGCACAGCGCAGGCTATCAAAAGGTATGTACATAGTACTATTTTTTCCCCGTTATTTTTATTATCCCGGATCAGGGTGGCTACAAGGAAAAAGAAACGAAGCAACAATGTTCGGTAAGGTAAAATTTAATTGTTATGGAACACATCACTATAACGTATGAGGCATTAAATAACATAGATAAAGTTACACAGACATCCCTCTCATTCAGTAGAGGAGGCCCGTGCCCAGCAGTGGGACGTATATAATACAGGGCTAGAAAAAAAGGGACAATGTACATTAAATGACGAGCATCGACTGACGAACCAATGGCTAGAAGAGCTAGTTGGTGCCGCGTGGTCCATCATTCCACCAATAAGAATAAGACGTGAACTGTGTGGAATGTGAAGTTTATGCTAAAAACTCGTGCTGTACAAAAAGTGTGTGAAATTTTATGAAATATGTATGTACCTGTAATGAAGAAGTATTTGAGAATTTCATGCAAAATTTGTTCAAAAAAAATTAAAACTCTGAGACAGTAATAAAAATTTACTCACTTCCTACAGACACATTTTCCAAATAAATGCACCAACAAATGCCGACCCGATGCTGGCTCTTGACCCATTTTCGATATGGACTTGAACTGTGGAGACCCAATTAGTCAGTCTACCGAATCTGCCACAGCAGAGAGGACTATGAGTATCACCAAACAAATATCACGTATCACGTCTATATTAAGCAATTCCATAATTGACACTCTTCGTGGCGCAGTGGCTGAGTAGCCAGCTGCGAAGCGATAGGCCGTGGGTTCGATTCCACACCAAGACAAATGTTTGTGTGTTTCGTGTCTGGGTGTTGTGGGACCGCAAGTCCCGCTTAGATACAAGTTAACATAGGGTGGAGTAAGTACATAGGTACTATGTGTGTGACTTTTGGGTGTGAAAAGAATAAGTATAAAAGAATGTTATCGTTTGCAGAGTGGAAGGTGTGACCCGTAGCCCGGTGTTCTCGCACGTGTCTGCGAGTATGGCGGGACTGACTACGGTACGCGCGTGCAACGCCGAGGCCATGTTGCGGGATCAGTTCGACGACAAACAAGATGTGCACACTGCTGCTTGGTAATACATTCATTATGTTTTGTATTTTAGCAAATTGGTCCACAAATGCAGGTAGTTTGAAATTTCAATGTCAAACAAACGGGTGTTTATTATTATTCAGAGAATTATTTATACATGAACATTAGTTAGTATAATAGGTACCCCAATCTGTATGTTCAAAATAAAATCGTAGATAGGTTTTTTGTGTCAGTTCGTACACGCTAATTTCCACAATGGCTAAACCAATTTGGATGTGGTTTTCAGTAATGTATTAAGATTTGAAAAAAAATGGGTTAACATTTAGTGTTCGTTTCGTTTAAATTGGTTGATAAATAATATTTTTCATTTTGCTACAGCAACTAGGCTTCCATATTACAACTATCGCTATCCATACCCTGTAAGTCCCTCGCTAACAGACACTTTACCGCAGGCGAATCTGAAGGCAAATGCTAGTTAAAAATTAGAATGAAGATAAGACTTTAACGTGTGTCAATATTTAATTTTAAACAATACAGCTGTTATTTGCCGTTGATAAATAATGAAAAGGTGATAATGTAACGTACCACGTACCAACCCACCTATAGAGTTAATAAATATTAAACACTTTGAAATGTATGTCTTTCGTACAATACAATTAATTAGAAAATGTTATTTTTCAGGTACTTGACGTTGGTCACTAATACCGCATTTTCGATCTGGTTGAGTCTTACATCGGCTGTATACGTAATCGTCGTTGCTTACACATTCCTACTTAGTGACGATGGTAAGTTTATAGTATACACTTTGATCTACCAAAACAGATTTTATTCTAACTCAGATTCATACTGGAAAATAAAATAATAAATAATATTACTATTTTGAACTATGGGGTTGAAACGATAAAATAATAAAGTCAGCAAAACATTCATTATATAAGTACAATTAGCCAATTGTAATATTAGGTTATCATTTCATTACATTTAATTTTATTATGTGGTGTATGATTACTGCTATGTGGTGTATTAGTTACTCATTATAATAAAAACTCTTATAATTCCACTAACAGGTTCAACAAAATCAGGAAACGTTGGATTGGCCATAAGCCAGGGTCTGATTCTAGTGAACATGGTATGTTATGGCATCAAACAGGCGACAGAAGTGGTATCACAAATGACTAGCGTAGAGCGGCTGGTACAGTTCACGTCATTGCCGCTTGAGAATACTGAAGGACCGTCGCCGCCTAAGAGCTGGCCTCAACGCGCGCGACTTGTTTTCAAGGATCTCTATCTACGATACGACGTCGATGCGGAACCCGTACTTAAAGGGCTCAATATTGTTGTTGAAAGTGGTTGGAAGGTATGGAAACATACGAATCAGTGGCGAAGGGTGAAGGGAAGCCGACGCTGTTATATCATTGCGTAATTAAATAAAAATATCTATAGGTACTTACATGTACAACTTTTCTTTAAAAACTTTACGCGTATCATAAGAATGTTATTAAGATACTGTGCTTTAGAAAATCTAGCTTCGGCTTCATAGCACATTCGCCTCTGAATTTATAACTGGCAAGTCAGGTTTAATTTCCTATTCTACAATATTTCAGTAAGATTTAACCACCATCGTACTACTAGCTACAATAACATAATATTAAAAAGTTGGCTGAACGCGAAAGTTGTCATAATTAGGTACATTATGAATCATTAATGATAAGCCGGGGAGACCGGGGCAACACCCGTTGTTTTTTGGTTGATTAAATATGTAGATATCATTTTGATGACATATGATACCATAATTAATATTCAGCTATTATTACATTGTTATAAATCTTTAGTAACGGAACATAAAGCATTAACTGGCTATCAGTGGGAAAATAATCGAATTATAACAATTGAACTGACGGCAATTAAAGTTAGTTGAGTGTGGCAGTAATTAAGTAATGCAACACTACATGATTTCTAAATGGTACTTAGATAATTTATTTTTTCAGGTTGGTGTAATAGGACGTACAGGCGCAGGCAAATCATCTCTCATCTCAGCTTTGTTCAGGCTGGCTCCCATTGAGGGTAACATTTACATTGATGACGTCGAGACAAGTGAAATCGCACTAAAGGTTTTTATAGATTAATATTGTATATTCTATCAAAAATCTCGAAAATATTTACCAATGTTATGTCGTAATTTTTTTTATTTTACAGGAACTCAGAGCAAAGATTTCTATAATTCCGCAAGAACCGGTGTTGTTTTCTGCCAGCTTGCGTTACAATATGGATCCATTTGATAGGTACTCCGATGCCGAGATTTGGAAAGCTTTAGAAGAGGTTAGCATTTTTAAATAATAAATCATTACACAACATTAGGATTAAGGATTGCGGATTAGAAGTACGCGCAAGTGCCACCCCGAGATCAATATATGGTACCCCTTGTATTTAAATTTATTGGAATGAAATAATGTATTCATCATACAGGCAATTAAAGTAGCGCTTATGACGTCAATACAAAAATTAAAGAAAATTATATACCTTCCCTAAATAATATAAACTTAAGTTTATAATATAGCATCATCAACAATTACACTGGACAATTCAAAAAATCAGTTTATTTTTATACATATACTATTTTTATCTAGAGAACAAGTCCAACATTGATACCTTTTAAGGACTATGACATAGGACATCTACTATCTTATGTCTGGATTCTCAGTGTAACAAGCGCATTGATTACTAAACTATTACCTTTTACTATTGTAATTATTTTATATTTTTGTTAATAAATACGAATCTAAAATAGTTTATTACTTATCAGTTAGTATACAATCTAGCGATTATGGTAAGCTTCATATATCACGTCTAGTCGGCATAGAATAAACAACAAAAAATCGTTCAGATGACGTATGTATGTGATATGTCCAGCACAAAGAATCTAATCTCTGACGTTCAATGTCTAGGCCCGTGTGTATCAAACTTTTTATCACCGCAACACAAAACTGATTGTAGAAATCCACAACACTCCACAGTATCGCGGAGGATTTCTATGTTGAATGACTGAAATACTTACTACGTAATGTTTACGCCACCGTCGACCCACACAATCGTACTAATGTGCTCGATATGTGATAAAATATCGATACATTTATTTGATATATCGAATCAATGCGATATTATCGAATCATTGAAGTCGATATATAATACGACATCAAATACCAGAATAAGTATTGAATGTTGTTTTTTTTTTTAGCTATTCGATATTATTTTTGTCAATCATTTTCTAATAAAGTCTTTTCCTTCCTACAATTCGATATATCGAAAATATCGATATTTTTACCGATATATCGCTAAATATCGATACAATATTTCGATATATTATATCGGATAAAATATCGATATTTTTTGTACATGAACATCACTAAATTGTACTGAATTTGTGTGCAGGTTGAGTTGAAGAACAGTGTGACGTCACTGGCGGCTGAGGTTGCGTCTGGCGGGTCTAACTTCAGCGCGGGACAGAGACAGCTGCTATGTCTGGCGCGCGCCGCTCTCGCGCGCAACAAGCTGCTCGTACTCGACGAGGCCACCGCCAACGTCGATCCCAAGTACATATCACATCACTCTTATGGCGCTGCCACACCGGTGTTATAAAATGTTTACAAACATTTTCTAACATTAAACATTTACTAACATTATCTAACATTGTGATAAAATGTTAGCAAATGTTTGTTAACAAATATTAGAAAATGTTTGTAAACATTTTATAATAGCGGTGTGGCAGCACCATTAGATCTGATCCCTATGGGCACCGGGCACTAGCCCAAACCCCAAAGCCACAACCTCTGGCGTTTATCGCCCTCAAATACCAAACCCCACCGTAACTATAAATATAATATTCTAAATTCTAATTACCAAAAAAGATATGCATCACACTATTTGATATTGATTTCGGTGATGACTGACAAAATAATATTAATGCTGAAGAGGGGAAGATGTGTTTCTAAAATTTCCCTAAACCGTGCCCCTGGGCCCCGGCTTGGCCTACCTTTATTCTGGTTGTTTATATTACTGTACTTACACAGATTTAGTGTAGTTCAGACTTTCCCACTGAACTATGTGTAATCAAATCGGAAGTTGTCACTACTTATCCTAATACTCGTACCTACGTACATAGGCTGAGGAATTATTAAGTCTCAGGTCAGGCAATCCTAAATTTGAGTTTTGGGATATAAATCAGAAGAGCTACGGGATTGCAATTTGTGCCCGATATGACGTAAATAAGCACGACGAAACATGGGTGGCACTAGTTGCACCTCTGCCTACTCCTTCGGGTATACAGGCGTAAGCTTATGTTGTTTGCCACAACTTAAAATGGATCTAATGTATGACCTACATAGAAATTAAAAAAATATTGACATCTGTTATTTAGCCTTGTGAGTGTGATATTCATTATGTACCTACCTACTAATAATTCTATTTCAACAATGTGTTTATTTTGAATGGAAGGTATAGAAATATATACATTTCTTTCACAGCACAGACACACTTATTCAAAAGTCTATCCGTAAACACTTCGCGGACTGCACTGTGGTCACCGTCGCCCATCGCCTTCACACCGTCGCGGACTCCGACCGCGTCGTTGTAAGTATTGCCTATAACAATTAAAGATACAAGCCATATTTCCCCTGAAAAAAATACAGGTGTTGGACATACAACGCTCGTTTAACGCGCGTTGACTAAGGTAATCTATAATTTCGCACACTTATTTGCATAAAACATTTCGTTAATTTATTTATCGCCTTATCGGCGAATACTGACAAGTACTCAAATGTAAAAGTCAAATTCAATAGTTACCACGCAAAATGATTAATAACGTGATGCTTACCATCAGGCGAGCGACCTATATTTTTTTCTTACGTCATTCCAGAATATTTATATAATTTTTCCGAGTATAACTATTAACAAACACTTCGTAGGTTACTTAGTAGGTAGTTAAGCGAAAATAAATATTTTCTAAACTTTTATTTATGTCAGGTAATGGAAGCTGGTACGATTGTAGAATGCGGACACCCACATGATTTGTTGCAAAATCCTGAAGGTCACTTCACTAAGATGGTTAAACAACTAGGTCCTGCATCAGAACAGAGCCTGCGGGATCTCGCCAAGAATGCTTACGCACAACATATCAAATACGTCGATGCCGAATGACCCTCATAAGTGACTACGTGTTTACCCTATGGGCACCCCTGTCATTGGTCAGGCCAAAGGCCAATTGCAGTTACAATGTCAATATATAAATGTATTTTTCAAATCACAAAATGTACACTATTTCATACATACATAACCTTATTTGACATTAATTATGGGTATGTCATCTACTGAAAAATATTTTTCTTTTTATTTTAAGTGGAAGTCCATTAATTACGTGATGCGGTTTTAGCCCTTTTTCGAACATTCCTCCTTGGGAGAGATTATGTAAGGTTTGGCTCGACGACCCCACACCCCTCCCCTAGCCTCACATGATTTTTTTCTAAATGCGTATTTTTAGTGTAAATACGTTAGTCGTGCTTGATTGCATTGATTTTTGTAAGAAAACAATCTTCTTATTTGTGTGTGTGCTTTTAATTTGTGACTAAATAGTTATGACTTTAATACAGAACGTAGATAGTAAGAAAATTCAACAACAAAATACGAACTACTAAAACTCGTAAAAACAATATTCATTCTAATTCAGTCCACGGGAAGTCATATGTGGTCTCAATAGTGACTAATGGAATCAACATGTCCAAGTGATTTTCAGTAAAATCATGGATTTTTGACAAATGCCATATTTTAGTGGATACGTATTCTTAATTCAACCCAGTTTTGTCTCACGTAAGAATAGGGTCGATCCCTCTCCCCCTAAATTACTCACGTAATTAGTGGACGCCCCCAAAAGGGGGCAATAAATATGTGCCCATGTTATAGCTTGTGACGGCCCTGCTCATAAAATTACATTCTTCATTATAATCAATAGTTACGTTGGTAAGAGTGAACATCTAATAACATGATTTACTACGTCCATTTACTTGCGTTCCTTTTGGATACCAAAACCTAGGTAATAAGTACTCTTAAAACATCATCGTTATTTACTTATTTTAAGGTACTACGATGTCACATTCTCACTTACGTAATTATGAGTCGAAGATACAACACACTGATTAAAATATGATCTATGATTTTATGTAAAGTGTAGGTAAATGTATACTTACATACATAAAATATTGTATTTATTTTAAAATTTAGAAAGTAAATGGGACGAATTAATACTTAATTATGAAATTTTGTACTTATACTTGCAGACGTTTGTTGGACCTACTTTTAAAACCACCATTATTATATGGTGATTCAGAACCATACTCGCAGTCACTGTAAATAACCTGATGCGGTTTTTTTTAAATAGAATGATATAAGTATGTTTTAAAACATCCACATGTTCAGAATAAACAAATTTTAAATCCACATTACTACTACAAAAGCTCACACTGAAATTATACTGATTGCAAGTCCTATTAAAATATATTTTTGGTAGTTACCTCAAGTGCTGCCTACGTAAAGATGGTCATAAAGAGTAAGGCACTCATGAGTCACGAGCCTTAGATCTAAAAGTGTAAGTTGTACTTATGTTAAACTACTTATTTTTACATCTTTACATTGGCCCTACTATAATACGTAGACTAACTTTAAACTAGGATTAAAACGATCGGTATAAAGGGGTCATCATAGCGACTAGTTGATGTAAATTACTAATTTAATTAGAAACATAGTCTACAGTTAAGTCAACATATTATATTAAGGCCAAATAAGTTTAAGTTTAATTTTATGGACCAAATATGCGTCACAATAACAATAATAATATGGTAAATACTTAAATATGTAGGATATTTTATTACAATGTTTAATTAAGTAAAAATGTGTTTATTCTTGTGATTTTGTGAGCTTAGACGTAAATATTTAAGATTTACATTATTTGTGTAATACATAAATTTAATTGTACCACAGAATATATTAAACAATTCTTTGTTACTTAATTAAAGCGTTTATTTTCACACGTTTCCATTAAACTATAAACTTTTACAATTTTCTTGACATAAGTCTCAATTTTTTTCTTCTTCATTAACATCTTCCTGTCGCTCGAAAATTACTAATTCATTATGATGATAATCTTCGTAGCAGTGCTATGCATAAAGGCCACTCAAAGAGTAAAAGTAAAATAAATGCTGCTCCCTGGTCAATTATTGGGGGTTTACCAGCCATTATAGAACATTAATGTTCCATTAAATATTTTACAAGTGTATGTTAACTGTAAAGAATTTGCCCTTTGACTCATAGTTCATCGGCCAATGAGCAGCAAGAAATAAATTAAGTTAAAAACATAGTTTCAAGGTTTTGAAATTCCAAACAATTAACTTTTTAGGGAACTCCGCGAGCTAATACAAATAATATTTGAGGACTTTCTGATGTAAGGACCCATACGCAAATCATACAAATATGAATAATATAATAATTATTGCTACTTTTGCTCTTGCATTTTTATTACATTTTAATCCATTTTTGCAAAAGAAATGAAAATGAATGGAAACAAATAAATAAAGTGCTATTTCTGTGAGAGTTGATTCTACCACTTTCTATGTCTATATTTTCAAGCGGGTATTAACTTTTTTATTTACAAGAGTTCTAGATGAGAAAGGATATTGTCCAATAAATCTCGGCGACATTTATAATGACTTCATTCGCTGCTGCTGCTGCTTGGCTAGAGGTGGGCATATACACTTTATGTTGTAATTCACACCAGTTGCACTTTTCCATTTTTGACCAGATCTGCTATTGGTTTATACTGCAGTATATGTTGTGAGCCCTCTGAAAAAGCAAACCAAATCAATCAACATATATTAATGCAATAATTTATCTACTTTTTTGCTAATAGATCTATCCTGCATGTACATTCAATCATGGTTACAGTTAGCTTAGCACAAAGAATAATTGATTAGTAATTAATGATGGATGAATTATGATACTAAATTGAATAAGTATACAGAGTAGCACTGATGATTTATTAAAAACATGAATTAAAATACTTAACTAAGTGTTCCATAATCATTACTAAAACTGAAAAATAAGAAGTTCTTGGTTGGCTATGTCTCATAAAATAATAATAAATTTGACCATAGTAAATGGTTTGATTTTTAAAAGTAATAATATTTTACATATTCCCAAAATTAAGTTCACTTTGATATCTTGACTAATGCAAACCAAATCAAGAATAGGCAGATTAGACTGAAATATTTTTAAAAAAACCAGTAAGTACATAAATTAGTGCAATGGTTAAAAGAACAAAATTTTACAACTTACAACTTTAAATTCCCTCTTGAACAATATCCTACTTAGGCCTACTTGATGGGAAAAATATTTTTTATCATCTCTAGGCAGCATCAATTTTATTTTGTAAAAGTTAATATGTCACCATTGATAATTGGAGCACAGTAATTATAATTATTATCTAAGGCCAATGCCAACTTACAACAATATAGTCCTAATGGTCCCTGAATAAGTCACCAATACCACTTGTTTCATCATTTGGGTTATTTATTAAAAATATGTAAATAAGAATCATAATAGTATAGCAAATCAAGAAGTATTCACCTTCTAAATCTATTTCCTCATCTTCACCAGCAAGGTCTTCTAACACAACACCATTGACCATCTCACTTGCTTTTAAAAACACATGAGTCTGCAAATTGGGGTACTCTGCTATTTTGGTCATCTCCAGAGCTTGCATGTTACTGGGCACTTTATTTAATATAACAGTCTTTAAATGCGTTTCCAAGTTTAACAAATAGTCCTGGGCATACTTATATTCTGATGGTGTCAGGTAATTTGTATCAGTTTCCATCCTAACCCTTTCTTCGTTTAAAATAGGAATGCAATATTTTTCTATCTTGTTAAGCCTAGTTTTAAGATAATTACAAATTACAAATTTAATCCGACTTAGTTCCATTCTATGAATCGAAGCACGTAAATCTGTTTTGGGCAGTTTGTTTATATTTCGTTCCATATGTTGTATTTGTCCTAACATGCATTCCATCATGTCGTTGCGATGTGGGAGAATTTCAGGGGCCAACCTTTCATTTTGCCACGCAGTTTGTAATGTTCTCAGTACGGTTTCTGCAGTGATTTCTTCTTCCTCATCACTTAAATCTATGTCTACATTTGAATCCATTCTATACACGAATAGCACATATAAATGCACAAAACTGCAATATCATACAGAGTACATGATAAACATATCTAGGGCATAGATAAATTACTTTAATCTAGGGGCTC
This sequence comes from Amorpha juglandis, assembly GCA_949126905.1. Taxonomy (NCBI): domain Eukaryota; kingdom Metazoa; phylum Arthropoda; class Insecta; order Lepidoptera; family Sphingidae; genus Amorpha; species Amorpha juglandis. The sequence continues at coordinate 9,376,217 of OX421368.1, forward strand.
CAAACAAACTAAAATCTAATTCTAAATATCACTAAAATAAAAATTACACAAATTTAACAGTCCATAAAATATATAAATAAAGTACTTTATGGTTAACAGTTTATTTGTCTCTGATTAAAAGGTGATCAGTGTTGCCAGTAGCCAATTGTCAAAAGTTACACAAGACTGTTCGAAAAGTAACATTAATGTAACGACGACCATAAAAGTAACGCAACCAAAGAATTACACAAAATAAATATTTTTAAGTGGTAAAGTGGTTTTGTTTATAGCATGAATGAGCAGGCTCGACCGGTTTGTTACCAAAGATACCGTCCCCTAAATATTTTTTTTTAGCAGCCGTTAGAAGTGAAAACTTATAATGGACAGGCAGCCCTCGGGTAGCTGATCCACTTGACTACTATCAAGCTCATTTTCCGTGAGTAGCTTCGTTTCGATGAGACGACCAACTATTTATATATTCCCTATGCGAAAATTCTCTATTGTGGTAGCTAACAGAGGTAGCAAGGATAGAATATTTCGATTTGATGATACTCAAAAAATTATTAATTTATTTGTAGGACAATATGACAGTTAAATTATATAAATATTAACTAAGTAAATACAAAAAAATCAGCTGGTTAGTAATCATTCTTATGACCTCGTTATCGATACCTATTGGAAGCCCCTCCTTCCAATAGGTATTAAAAAATACCCTATATATAACCATGGGTCATCAACTATATTTGTGCCAAAATTCATAGAAATCTGTTCAGCGGTTTAGATTTTTCATACAAACTTTCATCCCCTTTTAAACCCTCCAGGGGTTGATTTTTGAAAAATAGTAGTCTTTGTCTTATTCTGATGTATAAGCTATATTAAGGGCCTTCCGTGAGCAAACGACCTTGACTGACTCGCGCCATACTGAATCGTGTACTTGGCGTGTGAGTTTTCATGCAGAATATGAACGTATTTTGCGAATAATTGATTTAAAAACATCAGGTTTTGGTCTTTTCAAAAATTTAAAACGGGCAAAATATTCGTTATTAAATAGCCTATCTAGTGATGTTAATCTCATTTGAAAACATTCTGTACTTTAAAAGGAGACGCACGGAATCTTTGCATTTTTCTCATTTTTATGGTTCATTTATAACGACAATTTAAAAATATATATCAGCATTAACATGAATTTGAATCGAATAAAGTAAAGCTGACAGATTGTAGAAATATATTGTATATTTTTTTAATTAATATTTATTTTAAGTAATGACTAGATAGCCTCTAAAAACATCGATCGCGCGGCGTTTTGCTGGGGGCATGCCCTTAATGTAAAGTTTCAATAAAATCCATTCAGTCGTTTTTACGTGAAAGAGTAACAAACATCCATCCATACTTACAAACTTTCGCGTTTATAATATTAGTAGGATAGTAGGTACACAAAAATTACAATTCATATTACATAACAAAGTGCGGTCAAAGTCCGATCAAAGTCCGGTCAAAGTACACACTATCGTACACAAAAATGACAATTTATATTAATAAATAAATACACCCAACAGTCACATACATATTCCTGACCCATAGTAAGTTATATTAAATAACTTAAACGAATGTAGGTTAAAGTGAAAGAGGAGGAGCCTGCCTACTGCTCACGTTACGTTACGAATCGGTTTACCCTCCCATAAGAAGTTTCCATTCCAAAAATATTTTTCACTAAGTACCTTTTGATGTAACCTGCGGAAGAGCGGGGTCTCCTGCAAGTACATACCTACATACATACTTCCTTCCGAGACCTTCATCTCATTTGTATCATTCTGCTTATGGTAACGAAATAAATATTTTTTTCATTTTTATATTGTGCTGGACCAAACCTTTTGATGAGTGGTAGAGTCACGCTGTAGACAGTTTTGTCTAAAGCATGATTGGGCCGGCTCAACCGGGTCATTACCACTGTCTCACAGAAAACCGACGTAAACCACACACCACCACGTGACCCACATTGTCATGAAACTTCTCTTTAGCAAATATTTAAATAAGTGTTCTCTATTTGAAAAAAATATAATATTTAATTGCATTTTGCCCGAGATCTGTCGACGAAAATTAACGACTTCCTATACGCAAGCCGGTGCAGGGCCCCGCAGACTTGCAATTGACTCAGGACCCAGCGGGATTATAGTATCACACTTTGCGGGATTGCAATCCCTATCTGCTATATTGTCTAACCCCCAAAGGCGTAATCCTATTAGAGATAGTCCTTTACGCTTCTAAGTAGCCTCATAACAATATTAGCTGGCTAAAGACTGTCATAAGAAACAGAGACGTATTTCTTTATAACCTACAGAGAAATGAAATGGTACGTTTTTCTATTTCTGTAGACAGTAATTACTATGAAGTTCATAGTACGAACCTGAAGGTAACATAATTATACGTAAGTAAGTAGTGAATAGACGAGGCAGTGGCGAAACTTATCATTCTGAAAGAAATTAGGATCAACGGAAATTCGACCCATATAAAATCAATTATACTTAAGTCATGATGGAAAGGCGGATCCTGGCATTGTGTCCAGATAACGCCAGGCAGAAAGAAAGAAAACTGGGTGAATAGGGATGGAGGAATGACTCAGAGCGAAGATTAATTTTAAGGTTATTACGTAGATGGATCGACCAAACCTTTATCTCAAATATTTATCAGAAATGTATAGACGTTTTACATATTGTATTTTAGTTAATTACAATACAATTTACCTATACACATCTCTACCTCTCTCTCTATTTTGACAGCCTCAGTGGCGCAGTAGGTCAGTCAGCGGCTGAGAAGCGAGGGACTATAGGTTTGATTTCCGTACCGAGACGAATGTTTGCTTGATCCACAAATATTTGTTTCGGATCTGGGTATTGTATCACCGCAAATCTCTCGTAGTTTATGATACACGCGATACCGATTAACCTAGCGTGAGGGTTAGGACTATGTGTTTATGTGTTGGGTGTAATATTATTATTATTTCATTAATTAAATTAATAAGTAATGATTCTATTCTCCTCCTTTTTACTTTACCCAAACAATTTTATTGTATCTACGGAAAAAATAAAAAAAATATGGGACTTTCGAAGTATATTTCGAAATAAATAATAAAATAAAGACTTTAAGGGGTTATATACAGTTAGAAGGCCGAAAAAAAGCAAATTTTCCAGATTTTTTTCTGAGAAAACCTTTAAACTTATTGATTTAAAAATTTGTACACATATTATGGTATCTTTGAACTGTATTTTAAGATTTAGTATTAATAAAAATATTTATTTGGAAAGGAGCTACAGCTGATCTCCGGGAGCTCCTCTCAAAAAAGACGTTTTGCGGTGACCACTATATCTCTAAACTGGATCCTTTGAAATTAAAAAACCAAACGGATTTCGTTAAAGTAATGTTAAATCTAGTAATTAATCGAAGGAATAAGCAAAATATTTCTTTTGGCAAAATGGCGGCTTTTCAAAAAAAAATATCGATTTTTGACCAAAATTTCGACCTTAAATTGGTTATAAAAAAAATATATATTTATCGGTGAGATCTTCGATTAATTACTAGCAAATATATTTAAGAAGCTCGTGTTAAAATTTGAGACTAATCGGTTAAGCCGTTTTCGAGTAATGTTGGTCACCGACTTTGAAAACACCATTTTTAGAAAAACGCGTTTAAAGTTTGAATAGCACTAAATATTTTCCAGTTTGGGGAGAGAAAAATAAAAATTTACCTTTCAGGTATAACAAAAACAATAACACACTGTTGCTTTACGTATCTTAATACATTAGAAGAGAACATTTACAATAGGCAGGTGCATAAAAGGGACAGTGTAAAGGGATAGGTAAGCACTTTGAAGCTAAAAATCGATTTTTTGGAAATTCTAACTGTATATAACCCCTTAAATTAAGATGGTTGTCGTCAGCCTTAAATCTCGGACTTAATGAAAAGTTCTCCATCAACTCAAACAATAAATTTCCTAGATAGCTAATGTAGATAGGTACTCGAAATACACGGTTAACGACGTGATATGTCCCCGTTTCCGGTATTAGTGACATTTCACTATAACTAATACAGAAGAATTTGGACAAGCACCTATCGAGCAGATTTACAACTGTAAAGCACTTATTGTACTCCTATTACTTGGTATCTAATTGAAATACTTAGGTCAAGTTATATGCCTTATATCTACTATAAACTTCTTATAATATTAAATTATTATACTACCCAAGGATCGCAGCTCTATGACAATGTACTTTTTAAGTGGATAGGTATGGCTGAAAAGTTGCTATCAAAATATTAGAGCATTCATATGTGGTGGCTCCTTCGGTGATTGCGATTGCCGGACCTGCGATTTGAACCCAGTATCTCACGTGTCTCACGATTTTCTCGGCTCAAGCAAGCTGTTACTTAATCCTTAAGGCGATACCCGAGAAATAAGAATTGACCTTATGAATTTACAAAAATATTTAATTTTAATAATTAATTTTATCTAGTGTGTAGGTAAATAAATAAGTCCATCAATGATGATACTTACAGCTAATGAACCTGAAATCACCACGAAGAAAGAAGTCAGCGCTTTAAAACATCCTTTTCCTTTACATTACCATGTGACGGAAATGGTTTTTAATTCTTAAATTGTTTGGTTCACTTAAAACGTTCACACATTAAACTTAGATCCAAAATTAGGTTAACAAGTGAAGCCGGACCTGTAAAGTCTCAAGTAGGTAATGTATTCACCTTCTAAGACGCCACCTATATCTAATTATGAATATTGATTTTTCTTATGACGCTGGTTTTAATCCTCAAGGTATGTATATAAGACAAGCGCGGCCCAACAAACGACGAGTAGCCTCCACTGCCTCGGCAATCCAACCACTTCCCGAGATCGGTTATACTACAATAAAGACTGGAGTAGTTCGTGATACGATTTTCTTCAGTATTTTTGTAATAACCATCTCCAAGCGAATTCCCTTACCCTGGACTTTATAAGTAAATATTTGAAATATATTTAAACCGTGAAAATGTACTTAACAGGTAACGTGTATTACTGAAAAGTGTATTGACGTTATACAGGTTAACTGCGAAACGGAATCGTTGCGAAGATGACGATCTCTTTGGATCCCGGACCAGGCCTGGCGGCTTTACAAGCATGGGGCGGTCAAGTCGCAGCTTACGGTGCTGCAAACCAAACCGTCGTCGACAAAGTGCCTCCGGACATGATGCACATGATTGACCCCCATTGGTAAGTTGATTGGACACTTTATTTTTTTTATAAAACTAAAACGAATCATCCATTTTAGGTTTTACAGTTTTCGAAACTAATAATTACAAACAATTTTAGGTACCAATTTCCGCCTATGAACCCTCTTTGGCACGCACTTTTGGGCTTTACTATTGGTGTTCTCGGATTTGTTTCGATATCGGGAAATGGTATGGTCATCTACATCTTTTTATCAACTAAGGTATGTATTTACGTCAAACAACAAATTATTTTTTATTATAATTATTAATACTAAGTACATAATATTTGTTATTAAATTGAAACCGATTTAGTTTCTCTACATAAATATATGATTAATTTATTTATATTTGGTTATTCCAGAGCCTTAAGACGCCATCAAACTTGCTTGTGGTCAATCTCGCTTTTTCGGACTTCCTCATGATGTGCGCTATGTCACCAGCTATGGTTGTAAATTGTTACTACGAAACTTGGGTATGGGGTAAGTAGGTATAGTGAGGTTGTAATGTTTTATTCATAACCATAAAAATACATTCAAAATTTCAATATAATATTCTATGATTTTAGGAGCTTTTGCATGTGAATTGTATGCTTGCGCGGGCTCTCTGTTTGGATGCGCATCGATTTGGACAATGACCATGATAGCATTTGACCGATACAATGTAATCGTAAAAGGTATCGCAGCTAAGCCTATGACCAACAACGGTGCGCTTCTTCGTATTCTTGGTATCTGGGCATTTTCCCTTGCTTGGACTCTTGCTCCCTTCTTTGGCTGGAACAGGTACCTACTCGGTTACTTCCATTGAAGAAACTGACAAAACTCAATTCTAAAATTAAATTCATTATTTTTAGTTATTTACTTTAATTATTAAATTCGATTTTCTAGATATGTGCCCGAAGGAAATATGACTGCCTGCGGAACCGATTACTTGTCCAAGGATTGGCTTAGCCGAAGTTACATCCTCATCTACTCTGTCTTCGTTTACTTCGCACCGCTTCTTCTTATCATCTACTCTTATTTCTTCATTGTTCAGGTAATCAGAACCCAAAAATATATTATTACTATGATTTTAGGCTTTTTTATACTTGACATTGAAACATTTTAGGCCGTAGCTGCCCACGAGAAAGCAATGAGGGAACAGGCTAAGAAAATGAATGTGGCCTCTCTGAGATCTTCTGAAGCGGCAAATACCAGTGCTGAATGCAAGCTAGCCAAGGTTTGTCATAATATTGAATATCAAAAAAATTTAAACAATATTTTTATAATGTCACTGAAGTCTACAACTATCATTTATAATTGTATAGTTTTAATTCGTCATTTGTAATGTTGGATTGGATTGAACAGGTTGCATTAATGACCATTTCCCTGTGGTTCATGGCGTGGACACCCTATCTGGTCATCAACTACACCGGTGTGTTTGAAAGCGCACCCATCAGCCCACTGGCCACTATCTGGGGCTCCCTCTTTGCCAAGGCTAACGCCGTTTACAATCCTATTGTATATGGTATCAGGTAAATTTTGCAACAAACATAAAAAGATAACCTCAATTTGTATTCATAAACAAGCGCACTAGATTTTTGGCAATTTAGTGTAACACTCTCCCATGCCAAATCGATTCAAAGACACCTTGCACTACCTCGGCTGGCAACATCAAATGAAGGTGATATATTACGTACTCGGTTCAGACTTTAAATATTAATGTTCATATTAATTTCTTGTCCTTGCAAATATATAACATTTTGTGTTAATTTCAGCCATCCTAAATACCAAGCAGCGTTGTATGCAAGGTTCCCATCGCTCCAGTGCCAGTCAGCCCCAGACGAGTCGGGCTCAGTCGCTTCTGGGACTACCGCTGTCTCAGAGGAGAAACCTGCTGCGTGAACGCACTTCACCAAACACAACGAACGACTTTGCAGCCTATTGGACATACGATTCTGCCGAAGCGATGTTCTTTATTATTTTTTATACGCAAACATTTTACATTTGTACAAAGCTGTAAACTCGAACGTAGAGCGTGTGCTGGTTGCAAAATATTCAGGTTAGGTCTTACATTTAGTTTATATATCTATTCAGTTGACTACTGCGTATTTTGAGTTCACGTTTTGTGTCTCGAGTTGAACGTTGCACACTTTTCTTATGCCCTACATAATCTTGAAATTACGGCTAGCGACATAAAAAAAGTAAAAAAAAATAACAATGAATATTAAATGTCGTAAGACCGTTCCTTTACCTATGAGACTGCTCCTTTAGATATAAATAATGATAGATTTCATAACGACGAATCAAGCTCTGTATCTTGGACAAATAAAGCATATTATAACTAAGCAAGCTGGCTAGTGGCCATTAAAATATGTTTTGACTTATTTATTAAGTTTTTAATCATATCACCCTATCTTCGACCTTCACACACCCACTGGTAAAAAAAATCCACAACTGGGTTACCCACCTTTTGCAAAAAGGCATACAGACTTTAATATTTATCGTACATGTATGAAGCTGTAAAGTACAATAAATAGTGAAACAATAAAGCATGGATGCTAAATGTGTAAGAGTGTAAAACTTTCAAGTGAAAGGCAACTGTGGTAGACAGTTTTGTCTATAGCATGGATATGCCGCCTCGACCGAGTTGTATGACCCGTATCATTGGAGGATGGGATGTCATGTCCCCGGCGCCATTTTCAGGGGACACCAAATTCACACGGTAGAAGAAAAAAAATGTTTCACTTAGTGCTTAATATAAAATGTATGAAAGTTGGATATTTGAACCGCCATTTGGAGGTTCCCGAGCCTTCATTTCTAAATTTTTAAAAATGACCTACTTTTCATAAGAACTGAAAAGCATGAAACAAGAAAATATTCCTATCTGAAAATATAACCTGAAATAAGTACGATGATGTCTAAGGCAGGATGTGGTCGTATGCCGCTGTGCTTGAGAGTTGCAACTTATGTCACTTGGGTAAAGACATTACAGCGGCATGCGATCTCGGATTTATTTTTGGCAATGGTTTCAGACTGGAATATTTTCTTGTTTCATGCTTTTTAATTTTGCTTGCATGCTGCGGGTTTTAAATCGTAACTGAAATTTTTATTTAAGTCTTTTTTTTAACCAGCAAAAAGCATAGTATATTAATATAAGCATAGTATAGTAAATAGTAATATTTGTAAGGGCTCGCAAGATGTTTTTACTATGAATCTAAATTACATACTATGTTAAATTCCAAATCTCTAAAACTTCTACATTTATGCACTGACTTTGATGATTATTTTTAGCCAAAAAGAAAAAAAACGTATGAATCAAAAACCCTTTTGATAATTAAAATATTTATCTGCCTAAGGTATATTACAGCAGTTTTAGTATGTTGTTTTTTCGCGCCAACCATCTAAGTATACGCCCAGTACCACGATCAGTGTGACACGCAAGTACTTTAATTCATTTATCTCCTAAACTAATGTAGATCCCATTTTCAAACTTTTAGTGTAAAATTAACATAGTTTTGGTTTTAGCTTTATTAAGAAAATGAAATAATTGAAAAAAAAATGGTCAAAGTTATTAAAATTTCGATTTAAAATATTTGCTTCTAGTTTAATCTATTATATAAAAATAAGTCGGGTTTTCCTTCCTGACGATATAACTCCAGAACGCACGAACCGATTTCCACGGTTTTGCATTCGTTGGAAAGGTCTCGGGCTCCGTGAGGTTTATAGCAACGAAAATCTAGGAAAAATTTCAATAGAAAAGCGGGAAAATAGGGAAAATCATTTTTTAAATACAGCGCCATCTCTGATACATAGCATGTACTACAAACCAATATTTTAAGTAGATGGCGTCGGTGCGTGACACATTGCTGACAGATGGCGCCACTGTTAGGCTACTTTTATCCCGGAAAATACAGATCACGCGGGCGGAGCCGCGCGGGACAGCTAGTACAACATAAAAGTTATTTCCAATTTTAATTTTAAAATAAAAAGAACAGTTAATTTTGCAACAACCCACCACTATTCATATTTTATTGTAAATTAGTTTGTTTCGGCAATCAGTTTCAAAAAAATCCCTACCTCCATTACCTATGTCGGTTTTTTAAAGCTCATATCTTTACAAATAAATGTAATAGAAATAATATTATGTGTTCATGTTCATACTTTCTAGAAGAACAATTAGGCGGAGTAGTAAAATACTGATTACACTTTGGTGACGGAATATGAAGAGGTTTTATACGCTAGGTACTCATATAGATACGACTCTTTATAGGTATGTAAGTCGGAAGTGGAAACAACGAGACGAAAAGAGATTTATCATTTATTTTAGGTCGGAGAGAAAGAAATCTATTTAATCTCATCAATTTTTTGTAAAATATTTATATGTTCCGTCTACTAATATCATTTATTGTTTTCTATAGTTTTTTTTTAAATACATACACCCAACAGTCACATACATAGTCATGACCCCACAGTAAGATACGAGTCTTGTGTCCTTCTCTCTCTCTCTCTTGTGTTGTGTGTGTGATTCCTTAATCATTGTCACAGTAGTATTATCATATCATTGTCGTACATAATATATTGTCTTTGGTTTGCACAGAAAAAAAATGAAGCGAATCGTTGATGAAGCGACGCGACGGCAAAACGGAACAAAAATTTCGTTGCTAAGCAACGGATCAATAACAAATATACTGCCATCAAGCAACAAAGCAACGTGGACAGCATTTTAACACATTTTATTAATTTAAGTATAAATATAATCGTAATAGTGCAATAAGTACCGTACCTATTTAGAAAATGACTTGCAAAACAACTTATGAGCTTCACCATCATTTTCCCAAGTTAGCCGACGAATCAGGGTTTACTTTTAACAGTCACCGTCCTCGAGTTCACGTAGATTGGAACAAAATTAGTAAGTACGAAATTTAATAGTACGTTGATATATTAGAATAAACGCTGTTAAAATGTTTTGTTCCCAAAATAAAAGAGGGGTTTTATAATTTCGGCCCCTTTGTGCCTGCTTTCGTCTGATGCATCGTGGCGCCTAAACAAGAGGAATGCATTTTTTTATTTGGGTTTAATTGAATATTATTATTAGGCCTACCACCCATGCTGCCGTCCATCCCACGGGTCGCATGCACAAGAATATACTAGGGCACTACGACAGGCCCCGCTGCACACCCGCGGCTCCCGGTGACCCCTATGAGTCGCCTTACTACAGGCAGCGGATACCGTGGTGGAATTCTCCAAAATTCTCAGTCGTCCATTCGTCGTCTACGTCTCCTTTGGGGGCGAGCGGAATCGTTCTGCTCACGATCCCTCTCTGCGCTCTTTATTTGCGGGATGACGCACTCGCAGAAGGAAGCCATCGCTCGCCATGACCTCCGGCTGCCGACCATGGCAGCGACCACAGTCGGCAGCGAGAGGTCTGCTCCGACGACTGTCCTGAGAGCGCTGCGCTCATCTTTCCAAGCTGGACACGCCCCAGAGTGTGTTGAGCCGTGTCCTCGCGGCAGTTGCCACAATGGTGGCACGCGGCGGAATCCTCTTTTTCCGGCTAGGCGACACAGGTACGGGTCGAAACACTCGTGGCCCGTCAGCACTTGTTTCAGCCGGAATGTAGGCGCACCGTGGCGCCTGTCGACCCACTCGACGAATATTTACTTGTTTAAAATTTTAGGTTACTTCTGAGCTCGCGCGTCGGGCCGGGGGCCTGTGGCTTTTTGCCAGCCCTTGTCACCCTATAGTTACGCCATTGATATTAGGGTAAAACCGGGATAGATGCCCCACTTTTTGAAATACCCACCTAATTTTAAAAATATTAATTTTATACGAATAATTTCTTTTAATGTAGCTAGCTCTATCCTTTATGTTGAATTATTATTATTAATATTTTGACCTATCAAATACAGATTTTGCAGAAATTAGCTTTTCGTGGAACATTTGTTTTGAGGATAGATGCCTACCTGTATGGATAGTTGCCCCACCATGAAAATACTGAGAAGGATAGATGCCTGCAGTCCAGGATAGATGCCTTTATGCCGTGTAAACGGAAAACCCAAACCAAATATTAGGTAGTTCTACTCCTAAAACAGCAATTGTCTCCAAGAAACATGAAATAATGAAAAACATTTTGTTTTATTAAATCTTTTAATTGTTATCATTAGAAGATAATTATAATATCACACAAATGACCATAACTAATTTTTTTAAGCGTTTGTTTAACTAAAATATAAATTCTTAATTTGTAATAAAATATTCACATTAATGGTCCGGGTTCCCTGGGCCAGCTGATCCACTTGATTACTATCAAGCTAATTTTCCGTGAGTAGCTTCGTTTCGATGAGACGCCCAACAATTCCCTATGCGAAAATTCTCTATTTTGGTAGCTAACAGAGGTAGCAAGGATAGAATATTTCGATTTGATGATACTCAAAAATTTATTATTTTATTTGTAGGACAATATGACTGTTAAATTCTATAAATATTAACTAAGTAATATAATGTCCTCGTTGGAATCCCAAATTGTCGGGATATTTCATTTATGCCCAAGGTTTTTTTGTCCATTTCATCGAAAGCTGACTGTAGGTTTTCTGTAGTCCAAGAACATATTCGAGCTCGCACTCCTTTTTATTTCCTCCTCTTTTATATTTTCGTGGCATCGTTCTGCTATAATCAGTAAAAAGTCCAAATATAAATATACATAAATACATAAAAAATATAACAAACACTAAAAATATTTGAAAAATATACACTTACTCCATACATGGTGTATGGAGGGATAGATGCCCCTAAGGGCACCTATACCTTGAAAAATCAGGGCAACTATCCTTTGCGATAGGGATGGATGCCCAAGTATTTTTTAAATAAATTATAAACAAAATAGCATCTATTTACACCTAGATGCAGACTCAACGAACCAGTATATTGACGTAATAAAAAATATAATGGAATTTATTACTAATTATAAAGTTATACAATGCAAAATACTTACCTTTAAATCTTTGACGCGTTCGTGAATTTCGCCAAGGAGATAATTACACGCACGAGCGAAACGCGCCTACATCGCACGACTGTTAAAGGATAACTTAGGTACGGGGTGACTGCGGCTCCTACTTATACAATTAATTCTTAGTCGGGCGTTCGGGAAGTTAGGTTTTTAGAATATGAGGCATCTATCCCGCTGCGGCATCTATCCCGGTTTTACCCTACAATAATAAATATTTGAAGGTTTTTACTTGTTTCAGAACTAATTGATATAGAAAGTTTGATTCGGGAGAGAAAGTTCGTTCTCATTGAACAACACATTAATGATGTAAGTAAGGCTTCCGTCCTTTTATCGAACACTTTTGCTACACTAACGCCCGTATACTGAAACGCTACTTAAGTATTTAAGATCGTTTTAAACAAGTTAAGTCCCTCTTAGCTGTCAAAATTGTATGAAAATAAGTAGCCGTTAGCCGTCAGACAGCTAAGTAGCGTTTCAGTATTCGGACATAAAACATTTATCTCGACATAATATCAGGACGCCAATTATACAGCAACATGTAAGTCTGTCTCACGTAAATGGTAGATTCAGGTTGTAAATATTTTGACTAAAACCGCCGTGTGTGAAGTGCAGTTTGCTGTTGCGTTTCGTACGGTGAGTTAAATTTCCGGAGGCCCAAATTCCCGTCCCATTTCCAATCTTCCTATTCCGCTCCTTTATGGTCGGGCACGTATTCATGTTTCTTCGGGTATCGTGGGTGGTTCATGTGCGATGGCGATCACTTACCTAACATCAGATTCCGTGACCCAATTGCTCGTTTGCTGATTTCTGCTATAAACAAAAGTAACGTATCCAACAAGTATTCGCCGTTTCTAAATAACCAGCGATGTTCATGGAAAAACTATATGTATACTATGTAGGTGTGATTAACTAACAGACATCCAAATTCATCAAATGTACTTTTATCCATTTAAAGACGTTTATAGTATGCGTTAGGATCTTCATCCAATAAATAAATAAATTACACCCAACAGTCACACACGTAGCCCCACAGTAAGATACGAGTCTTGTGTCGTGGGAACCACCATGAACTACGAGAGACTTTCGGTCTCACAACATCCACACCAGAAACAAATATTTGTGGAATAGACAAATATTTGTCTCGGTGCGCGGCTCGAACCCGCAGCCTCACGTTTTACAGTTGGCTACTCGCCCACTGCGCCACGGAGGCTGTCAAATCGAATGTCCAATATTTTTCTTAGGGATAGTCTCTGAAATTATCTCAGAAGGTAATGTCTTGGTTTGGTAAGGGAAGGTCTTGTAATCTGTGGTCTCACTAACGACCGCCGATTTTTTTTTTGACAATTCTCTTAAATGATCACAATTAAAACGAATTCCAAGCCACACGCTTGGACTCCGTTGACAACATTTTCGAGATAAAGTGGATAAACGTTCATTTCTTTTTCGTTTTGTCTGTCATGTGAAAGTGGAATAAAAAAAATATTCACTCAAAAGACGAAACCAAACCTCGTTCCTCGTTTTGCCACGTATTAGAAAATGAACATGCAACCAATATAAAATGTGTTTTGTGTATTAAATACATTTCTTTTATACAGATTTTGGACTGCGTTTTGGAATCCGAATTTGACGTGCGCATCTTGGACGATGGAGTCTTAAAAATGTTTCGCTTAGCCCAACTCGCCGTAGAATATCAACAGTTTTGTCGACATTATCTCGACCGCAGTGTCTATGTATTACGACAGGAAATAAATAGCCTCGCTCAGGTTGACTTTTTAATTATATTTTTTATTACTCATCTAAAAATGATGTGTCGCTAATACAAGAACTATCTTAGGAACTGGACACAACGAAAAAAAATCTACAAGACAAAGAGGAAGAGCTAAGAAAGGTAAGAAAAAGGACACGACATACTTACAAAACTCCATTACCATACGGGAATGATAACATAGCTGCTATGATTTTAAAAACTCTCAACAACAGGGGAGATCTATTTGCCACTACTTCTAGAAATGATTTAGATCAATATAATAAGTGTAAATATTGCGAGAAAGTTTTCCTAAATCAGTTGTATTTACAAAGTCATCTAACTCGTCGTCATCCAAATGAATTGGATATGCCAGAAAAAGAAACAAATAACGAAGTTCGTGCTAATCAACACACCAATGAAAACAGTAAATTGAATACTGAAGTAATGGAACTAAAAAATAAGTTAAAAGAAATGGAAGTTTTAATCGCCAACGTCAATAAGCAAGACAAGTTTCCCGATCATAAAAATACTGATAATAACGACAATTCCAACCAAGTTGTAACGAAATATATGAAAGACGCTGAAGTTTCTACAAGCAATGAAGATTATCTTCTAAATAAAATTGAGGAATGGAAAAAAGAAGAACACGAAAAATGCAATAAAGAAATAAATATTTTGAGAAACCAGATCATGGAGACAATTAATTCGTTTAAGCAAAAAGAAACAATACTAGAAGAAAAAGACTCCAATGTATTAGATCAACTAAGATCAACAATCCTCGAACAGGGTGCTGAAATAGTATCTCTTAAACAAGAATTAAAACAAACTGTTAGTATTAAATGTAGTTATAATCACAATTTAACTAAACTACTCTAGTATCTCCTTCATCGAAGTTTGTGACTTTATTTATTATTGAATGTTTATTTTTTAAGGAAAAATACGCAGAAATCAGAAATTCTGAAAGGATAAAGGAGGCAGAAGAACAAATATCGTTTTGGACCAAACGTGCTGAAGCGCAATCTAAGCAATATGAGTCGCTGCTACAGAAATTAAACGATGTTACAGAAAATGCCAGAAAATCGCGTGAATTGGCAGAGTCGGAAAGAAGACGGGTTGAGCAATTACAAACATTACTTTTAGAACAAAATCGCAATAAACTATTTTCTGATAATAATGATTCTTCAATTGTAAATAAATCAACTAAGGTAAATATGTCACCCGATGGTAGTTACACATAGGTAATAGTAGAAATTATGCAATTTTGTAAAATCTCTAATTAAAAGATAATTGCTTATATTTCAGATCCATAGTTCAATGTCGGAGAATGATACTGTGGAGAAAAGTACCCAAAACCAGTTATTAAAGAAACAATCGCCCTCTAAATCTATTAAAATAGCAGATCGTGAAACATTAGAAAACTTGCATCGTAAAGCACAAGAGCTTCTTAGTATCGGTTCCTTAAGTTCTAGTTTATCTGATTCATCAAGTATTCATGAAGTAAATATCGCATCTACAAAAAATAATCAGATACAAGAGATGCGTCCTACAAAGTCTAAGGTGATAAATTACGTAAAAACTGGTTCCAATAAGGAAGAAAAACATAACCATATACATTCTAAAGGAAACAATACTGCCAAAATTCTGAAACCCAAAGAACGAAAAATGAATAAGGTGAAGTCAAAGCCTTTTATGAACGGAATGTTAAAGGAAAGTGCACCCCCAATGGACACTGGAAGGTAATAATATATTTTTGTAATTTTATGTAACTGGCGCTTGCCTCCACAATAAAATCAAAATGATGGTGAAAATGTACGTAATCAAAATCCACCAAACAGTTTATAAGTGGCCACTATGCAAATACTTATGACAAACGCCTTTCTTTTATATGTGTACCAATTTGAGTGTTGTTAAAGACCATGTAGGTAGGTTTAATAGATATAAAATAATTACGATGTTCAGATATGATGGATTCTTTTACATTTCTAGAAAGCTATCCATTTTGTTAATTTATCTATAAAAATAAAATTATTTTATTGCAGCCCAGTTAAGATAATAAGAGCCAAGTTAACAGAAGAAGTTAATAGTCGTTTGGTATCACTTGGCGTTGATC
Source organism: Amorpha juglandis (assembly GCA_949126905.1). Lineage (NCBI taxonomy): Eukaryota > Metazoa > Arthropoda > Insecta > Lepidoptera > Sphingidae > Amorpha > Amorpha juglandis. The sequence goes on from OX421368.1 coordinate 9,392,290, forward strand.
CTCTTAAGAGCAGACTACCTGTAAATGTATTTCGAAGTCAACGTGTACACTTACAAAAACAACAAGAACTGAAATCAAAGGTATACCATAGAATAATGATTTCAACGCAGCTTTAAATTCTTAATAGAACAACCCAACCAGCAAAAGAAGAAGAAAAAAATATTTATTCGGTTTATAGTTGAATAAAAGCAGAGTTGAAATTTCCAAACCTGAATAGTCGTATAATCAGGGGCGTCTTTACCGGGTGTGCAGGGTGTGCGGAGCACACGGGCGCAGCGTTCTAGGGGGCGCCGCCCGCGCTCCACTCACACGCTAGCCGGGCATTTTCAAATGTACCTGCGCCCGTGTTATAAATGTTCTGTTTAAAAGATCTCTAGTAACGGGGGCGCTAGGGTAATGATTGCACACGGGCGCTACATGGGCTAGAGACGCCGCGCCGCTGCGTATAATGGTGATTAAATCGACTATTCAACTATGCTATAAACAAGTTAAATAAACACTACTTTACAGCACTATACTATCGCACTTTTACTCTTTATCTATTGAAAGATGCTGAGTTAAATTTACGACTTTGACTTAGCATTTTAGTTACTTATTTTAGTTACTTAGCATAATAGTTCTTTAACAGCTATAAATATACTTGTAAAAACTTGCATATCGTCGGGGATAGTGCAAATCCGCGTATCTAGCATTGGATAATTCCGCGTATCTGACAAATGTAGCCAATTTTGAATTTTGCGGGCAATTCACATTTATTTAATTAATTTAACGGATAATTTACATTAAGAATACATAGAACCCATCAATTATTACTCTCTATGTAAAAATGAGTCCAATTGCCCTTAAAATAAGAAAATATAAAAATTTTTAACCTTCCCATGTAACATTTGATCTAATGCAGATACGCGGAATTATCCAATGCTAGATACGCGGATTTGCACTATCCCCGACGATATTCCATATTCAGTACGAGTTTTGGTAATAGGTAAAATGGTAGAAATGTAGCTGCAAGGGGTCCACCGGAATCAGCTAAATTTTGATAATAGTCTATGAGAAAAAAGTCTGGGAACCTCTGGTGTAAACGGATCAAAAACAAGCCCACTGAGTTTGTCTAGCTGTATCTTCTCAGGGCTGGGTTGCGCCCATTGAATCATTCATCATTATCGTAAAAGAACAACTTTTAAATGCTGTACTGTAAAGTTCATGTATGAGCGCTTTATTATTTTTGCCTTTCCAGTGACACGGGAAAACCCCGCCACAGTGGCCCGTTTCCCCGAGTCGCTTTCGGAGATCAGCCAGTGTATATCCAATATCTTTTGGCCGTCATAGTTCTAGAGGTCCAGTGCGGTCATTTTGCCGTGCCAGGATAAAAAAAAAACATTCTTATGTAAATGTAGTCGTGACACAAATGTATTTGTTTTACAGAAAAACCCATCACATGAAAAAATAAGATATTCTATTCTAGCGTACTTAGATTCAAATACAGCGAATAAACAAGAAAATGTCTCTTCTGCAAATAAAAATACTACTAACCAGGATAAGACGACTAAATCTTTTCGAAGTTTGACGTCTATGATATCTGGTGTTAAATCAAAAGCAATTTCTTTGGTAAAACTAAATGATCTAAATATCAAGGGAAAACGTAATACATTCGGGGCTGAAGTCGCAAAACGTGCTATCTTATTATTAAAAACACCACCGGGCTCTGCACCAACCAGTCCTAGTAAACAAAATCCTTCCTCATTGAAGGGCAACAACAGCCCTGTCTATAATTCGGACCGAATTAATGAAGGTTATACAGGTGCAATAATAAAACAACACAAAAAGTCTTCAAAGGCAAACAAAGAAACTGTAAAAGACGATGATAGGAACAAATCAGATTCAAGTGAGTCTCTTGAAAGTAACCAAAACTATTATAACACCACTATCGGTGAACAATCGCTAAAAGGTACAGACAACATAATAAAATCTCCTGCGCGTAGACCATCTTCAACTAACTCAAATTATGAACAGATTGCTGTTAAACATATACAACAGAATGATGATCACCTAACACGCACACAATCAGCAATTGATCTGTTTGGAGCCAAAATTGCTACTAAAACTATTAGATCAAAAACACCGGCGATTGATAACTTCGAAAGCAGCGATGATGAAAAACCACTATCAGTTTTGCAACGAAATACAAAACCTGATGATAGTGGTTCTACAAAAAAGACCAAAAGCGTTTTAAAGAATGCATCCTCGACATCCTCTTTAAATAAGAAGAAAGTTATATTCGATATGGATGCTATACAAATGAAGTCATTAAGCGCAACACCTTCTCAGAGTATTACTGAAAGAAGCGATAACGAAAATTATGAACTAGGACTCGTTAACTTGGATACTGAGGAATGGGATATATCGAGGTTTGTTATTTAAGATCTATGTGTATGTGATCCATGTTGACAATTTCAATAAACGATCTCTGACCTAACCAAAATCATCCAGTCGAACTACATAATATGTTATTGGTACATACGCGTGGTAGTAATTACATAATATGTTATTACTACCTACGCGTGGTTATAACTAAATATGTTATTAGGCCGCGGACTCGAAGTCAGCGGGTGCGGGGCGGCGGCGGCGGCGGCGCGGGTGCGGCGGAGACCCGGTTTCGAAGCCAGCGAGCAGATCGCGCGGCGCTATACTAGAGCGGCGTAGTGTTGTACTATGAGAAATTAGTGTTTGTTCGCGAATGAAATTGATGTGAATATGATGTTCCATATAAAAAAATCATTGAAATAATTTGCTCCACCCCGTCGGCGGGCATTTTTGAAAATACACAGCACTACGTCAATTGCATGCGTCAACGACGCGCAGTTGCCGCTCCCCGCGCCGCGCCGCTGCTTTCGAGAGCGGGTCCATTTAAATATATGCATTAGAACGCGCAGCACCCGCGCCGCCGCCGCTGACTTCCGAGTCCGCGGCCTTAGTGTGCGTTTTAGTAACATGCAATTAGTACGATTGGCTAATTTGTGGGATCGGTCTGAAGACTCAAACTAAAATCGAGCAATATTTTCGTGACAATGGCAAAATGTAGCTGGTGGCATCAATATTAGACAACTCTCGGGTACTCCAGTAATGTTACAACTAGACCATGCTCGTTTTTATCACTTGAACCCCAGGGGGTCACGAATTCGCACTGCTTGTGCCTTTCGTGGTCAATGTTTAGAATGGAGAATAGGTTTAATACGAGTACCTGTAGGACATTACAGCTACATTATTGCTCGTTTAGACGTAGTTATTTTTTATAACAATAGCGTGTACTGACAGAGAATGTTGATCATTACAGTATTGAAAATGAAGGATTTAAAAATGACACGAAATTAAAACTAACCACACGCACGACTCCGAAGATTGCTGAACTTAAGCAAACCATAGAGGCGCAACTGGCTCGAAGAACTGTCACCCCTTCAGGACTCGTCGGTGGAGTTGACCTTCTGGGCATGAATAAACCAATAACCAAGGACTCTAACATTGGCGGTAGTAACACAAGCCTAGGCAGCTCCATATTAGATGAGTCGGACAGTATCCCAGCTATAAACAGAAAAGCTTTCGCCATACCAAAGAAAATATCTGAAAAGGAAGACAGTGAATTGGATATTTCCGAATTCAGTGTAGATGGTATAACTAAAACAAGTAAAAACGAATCTTTTTAACCAACAAAAATTTGATTATTTGTAATAGTGATACCTTCAATGGATTGTTACTTTGGATGCTTGTTGTTGTTGCTTGAATAATCAATTACGCTTTAACTGCTGAACGGATTTAAATTTTGCACACCTGTGTGCATGTCTACCGATCATGACGGATTGCGAAATATATCACTTTGTATCCCGGTAAATTTCACCCGCGCGGAGCCGCGAGTAAACGTTAGTAAAATTATAAGGGAGAGAAACAGTACCTAAGCACACAAGTACCTAATATATTAAGTACTAGGTGACCCGCGCGGTTACATTCGCGTATATATTACTAAATACATATAGCTATAAACCATCGTCTCCACCAAACAAATATATGGTGTGAATAAGACTTTTTCTTCTTCTTGTAGTGCCAACTAGTGAAGGTTGGCAGTCAGTTCAGCACACTTGTGTTGTGTCCCTCGCGAGACGTAATAGTTCAACAGCGCTCGCAATCCCTATCCACTCTCGGGATGTTCCGCAGCCATGACTTTTTCCTTCGACTGTATTTTCTTTTACCAGCTACTTTTCCCAACATTCTGAACTGAAGGAGCTCGTATCTGTCATGTCTCAGCACGTGAGCTACATAAAATACCTCAAACAGTCAAATTATTCAGTTCACTCACTCCCTCTTGCTAGTGGAATTTTATTATATATTTTAATGTAACAGATACCAGATAAAAATCCCCCTCCCCTTCCAGACACCTTAATTATCCCTTCCCTTTAAGTTCGGCAATGCACCCATGATTCTTCTGGTATTGTGGGCATACATGGGCGGTGGATATCACCCACCATCGGGTGACCCATTTGCTGGTTTGCCAGCCTATGCTATAAAAATTTTTACTCCATAAAAGTTTCAAAAAATAATATGAAGCTTTCATGACCCCTGCAGACCTCAATTAATAGTAAACAGCGCGTGCTGTCATATGCGTATAGCTAATATTAAACAGAAAACTTGATAGATAGAAAAATAGCAACTACCATGATGCGACGGAATAAAAAAAACCGAAGAAGTTTCGAAAAGTATATGACGCGTATTTTGTATATTGTTTATGCATGCATAACTTAGAGTGAACGATACGATATAGCTTAAAGTCGGTGATTTGAAAGACACGAAAATATGTATATGAACACCGTCCCCACCCAACAACAGACACCATACCTATAAACATTTAATAATCCACAGGACCCTCACCACATCATTGAAATTAAAATATCATTTTAAACTAACCATAAAGCTTAGTAAAAACCGTTCATCCATACTATTTTTCACTTACTAATAAGTGCATGACTTTGTCGCGCAACATTTTAGCTACTTACGTAATACTGTAATTGACTTGATGTTTTAATTATTTAAACCAATAAGTCACGTTACCCAAATCCATAAACCTATGTTGCAGAAAGAATTTCATTACATAATCCGTCCATGAAAAAAAATATTAGAGGTCATTCAAATCTGATAGAGGGGGCACTAGTCAAATAACAGACAATGCAAATTATGACGACATTGTGTAAACAACAGCCGCTTCCAACAGGTCGGTCTGGAAATCTTTGGGAGAGGCCAATGTTCAGCAGTGGACGTATTGTGGCTGATGATGATGATGTGTAAAATGGCCATTACGGTAAATGCGTGCGTGCGAGATAGTGAAATGTCACCACTACGTGGCCCAGCTTTGTTCATGCTAATATTTAAAATCACAATTCCAGACTAATTTTTATACCTATTTTTATAAGTTACTGTTTTAACAAGGCTTTATTGTTACATATAAAACAATTTATAATATTCAACATAGGAAACTACCCTATTCCAGGAGGATGTGACTACACTGACCAAGTAACTGGATCTTAGAAATACCAATAACTATAGAGAAGCCTAGGTGACACTCAGGAAGGATATTATGGTGTCACCTCAAGAATGGAAATTAAGAAGTAATAAAAATCCAATAAACATAGTTTCGCATTAACCAATTAAAAACAAATTCTCAATACGCGTTATTTTTTTACCTATCATGTGTCTTACTTTTCTGTTTTCTATCCCAATTTTTAGGGCTCCACTCAATTGTACTATTATTAGTACTATTGAATTGGTATTTTCCATCTATCAAGTAGTGCACATTCTATTTAATTTTAGCGGTATTTTTTTAATACATAGGTACCAATTATATAAAGATAGGTAGCATAATATAGTAGTAATTAGGTCGTAATTCTTAATAATTATTTCATAGCGGCGACCGGCCATTCTGACGTTCGCTAACATTACCTCTATAAAATGTATATTAAAGTAATACAACATTGAAATTATATTTTTTATTTTCAATAATTATATGTTTACGCCTCCTTCTTTGTGTCAGTCTTGCCACCACGAATCCTACCGGTTCTACGCGCAGCAATGAGACCGACCTTGCGACCAGCAGATGTACCTCGCTTGACAGTAGATGCCTTACCTGTAACATTACCAAATCAAATGATAACACAAATTGTACAAAAAGCATAAATAAATAAATACACAATGCTCATTACATACCAATATGTTGATGGTTACCACCACCGTGAGGATGCTCAACGGGGTTCATGGCTACACCACGCACATATGGCCAGCAGTTACGCTTGACCTTGTACTTGTGGTAAGCACGACCAGCCTTTAGGATGGGTTTGTCAATACGTCCACCTCCAGCGACAATACCTGCAATTATAAATTATATTAATAACTATGAAAATAAAGATTGCTTCAATAAGAAAATAGACTTAAACCTCAGAAAGAGCCTCTGTGTAATCATAAACATTCAGAGTAGGTAAGTTCAAAGTCATCATAATAATAGTAGTTAAGACATTATTCAAAATAATAATCTTTTAACTTTTCCCAATAAACAATGAAATACTAGAGTGAAAAATAAATTCTATAAACTAAAATTTTTACATGGTTAAAAAATTAATTACTCACCAACCATTCCTCTATTACTTGAGGGAAGAACTTTCTTGGCACCAGATGGGAGCTTTACTCTGGTACGCTTGGCATCAGGGTTGTGTCCAATAACAGTAGCAAAGTTACCAGAGGCACGAGCCAGCCGACCTCGGTCACCCATCTTCTCTTCTAAGTTGCATACAATGGTACCTTCAGGCATTGCACCCACAGGCATAACATTTCCTGTTGAAACAAAATTCCATAATAGAATACAGTAATACCCCGACTTACGCTACCCCGTTTTACGCGAATTCGGAGATACGCGGTTATTCTTTTTGATGGCCGCGCGCGTCAGCTCTCCTATTCCGCCATGTTAGTGGTCCATTTACGACAGGTTCGAAAGTGTTCCGCGTTGAATTGTTTTACGTACATTCTGTTTTATTGATAACCTCAAATTATATCACTCAAAAGTGCATGCAAAGTTGTACCCCGACTTACGCGAATTCGACTTACACGGTTACAGCTCGGTCTCACCTATCGCGTAAGTCCGGGGTATTACCGTATATCATTTTATCATGAAACCAATGAGAAATACTTTTTACATGTATAAATAACTCATGACCTTTTTCATAGGTTTGGGTGCAGTGTCAGAAATGTATAATGCTAGGTGGTGTAAAATGACAAACCCAAAAAAAATTGTTTGAACCTGTGCATATCTCACTCACCATACGAAATGCAGCAGAAAGCCACAACTTAATGTTGGTTTTCTGTGAGACAGTGGTAGACAAACTGTGCAGAGTGGTTCTACCACTCAAATCTTCCCACCTTTAATCTATCTAAAATCTTTGTATTTCTGACCAGTGGCAATAAATGCTGCCATCTGTCATTTTGGGTTTCTGACATTTTTAACCTGAACAATTCCATAAAGTCCCAAGTAAAGTTTTGTGAATAAAACATTAGGTACCAAAACACAATATGAGTGTACAATATTACTACACTGTAAATACACATAGTAGTGTATGTTGTATTAGTATATCTTAAATTGGTTATCTAAACAGGTTGGTCTGGAAATCTTTTGAGGAGGCTTATGTGCAGTGAACGTCTTGTGGCTGATGACTGATGAATACATCTGGAGGTTACATTTTTACTGTACGTACAGCTTAATACATTTTAATGGTCTGCTCATGGCCATGGCCCTATATTCATAGATGAAATTAGTTCCCAATGATTAAAACATTGAACACAACAATATTTTACTTAATAGTTCCCAAGTAGGTCTTTTATTTGACAATATTTGAAAAATAACTTCTTCATAATCCCCAACATAGTCAGTTTGCCTGAACTGGGCAAAAGTTTATATGTACTCACCAACTTCTAGGGTGGCTTTCTTGCCACAGTACACAAATTGGCCAGTGTAAAGACCCTCAGGAGCAATGAATAGTTCTTTGCGGGTCTTGAACTTGTAGGGGTCACGGAAATGTACCACCGCCAAAGGAGCACCTCTGCCAGGGTCATGGATAATGTCCTAAAATATCAACACCAAAATGTATGCATATACATACTCCATGGCACAGCCTGTGTAAAAAAGGCCACAGGTCCGTTTCCAACACTGATTCACATGTTTATATTATCTACATTTCCACTTAACCAATGTAAGATTTTGGCAGTTATGTTTTTTCACGTTAATCAATCTACTCCACAGCAGGCTCTATCATTCTCTAGACAGCAAAGAATGGTAAACATAACCTAACCATTACAAACTTTTGGCTTCAACTGGAAAAACTACTAACTTTTATACAACTGATCATTTTCTTCAAACAAATTCAAATCGATCCATTCGTATAGTGATACAACACAGGCTTCAAGCTTATCAGAGTTCATTGCAGAAATGGAAAATCAAATAGTTTTAGTAAGGGTTAAAACTTTGATAAGCATTTTGCTACTTCACAGTCCTGATTATTACCCGGAAAGTAATAAGAGATTTTCCTAGGAACCGTAAACGAGTGACTATTTATTTGAGGTTATATTGATAAAACTTGTGATGCACGATTGCTCGTTACATTTCAATTTATATTTAGATTTTATTTCACGTTTTATAGTATATAATGATCCTCCATTCATATAAAAATACAATAAGCTAGTTGTATTACGAAGGAACCCTATGTTTATAAAATAATAACATATTCTAAATACCTTCACGACTCCCTTGATGTAACCATGGCGTTCAGCATAATCCAAAGAACGAAGTTTAGGCGCTCCTTTTCTTTTCTTAGTATGAGAAACGAATACAGAACCGGCACCTTTACGCTGAGCACGTATCACACGACCCATGATTACAACCCGTCACTGAAACACGTTCAATGGAACATATAGAAAAATACAAATGGAAACTAAATTATAGTTTAAATCTTAACATTATAAAATAGTGTCTTTGAAGAAATATAATTAATTTACTAAGATAAATCACGATTTTTAGGCGGAATGTAAAACTTTACGTACATTTTCAAGACGGTCAGTTTTGAAAGAAATTACTCTGTGTTACCATAACATAATTTAATTCAAAATTCGCTAATGTTGCCAACTCTACATCGTTCTAAATCAATGACGAAAAAAATATATAATGGCTTGGCATAACCATGGAAAAAACGGGTACTATATAAAACAAAATATGGCGGCTTGACGTGGTGCTGTTCGTAACCAGTTTGATATTTATCGGTATGCGATTATATAGATAGATAAATATAAATTAACAAAATAATAATTAAAATTCAAAGGGTGCAAGAGTTTAAACATTGATTTCAATAATTTATAATAAAACTTGTAATTTAATATAAAGATAACTTTTTCCCGTGAAATTTAAGCTTTTTATATGTATCTTTTACTTTGGTGTAGCTATTGTAGTTGTACAATTGTTCCGAACTTATTACTTTATTGAAAACTAGCTTTTGCACGCGGCTCCGCCCGTGTGAACAGCATTTTCCGGGATAAAAATAGCCTGTAACCGTCTCCAGGGTCCCATCTGTCTCTGTAGATAAATTCATCAAAATCGGTTCAGTGATTTAGGCGTGAAAGCGTAACAAACAAACTCACTTTCGCATTTACTTTCACCCCCTTTTACATCCCTTATTAAATAAAATTCCCGTAACACGTATACATTTGTTTTACGTCAATAACTGAAATACAAAATTTTGTTTATGTAACTTTCAAAATGACGGATTTTCATACATATTAACATCCCCTATTTTGACCCCTTTGGGGTGGAATTTTCTAAAATCCTTTCTTAGTGGGTGCCTACATAACAAAATGAATATACAGTCCGAATTTCATGCTTGTAGCCTTGGTAGTTTGTGCTCGGCGATGATGAATCAGTTTGTCAGTCAGGACATGTTATTTTATAAGTATAGATATTAATAAATAATTTTTAACTTATAATTTATCCCATTTCTGATTCTTCGATGTCGATATACAGTTTTCAGTATTGACATATCACTATTATAAGGTAGAGTCGACTCCATTTTATGCATTAAGTCTTTCGAATGGCACATGACCACATGCGTCATCCTCATTTTTCTTTTTTCACTGTAATCATGTCCCATGCCCAAGACCAACGACTCAATGAAATATACTATTAGACATCTAATTAATTTGGCTACTCATTTTTTATATGTAGGTTTAATTTTGCTATAGGTATTTATTTTATATATTTAGTGAATTAATCATATTCTTTTTATGAATGCATAAATGCCCAACGTTTAGTTTTCAACACCGAAGCCATTCCCGTAGGTATGATTTTACGTTTAACTGCCTGTATCTGAACAGCCTGAATTAAAATCTTCCCTCGTTTTGCTTTGGTTAAAATGAGATTGATTCGTTACTTTTGTCATCATAATGTAAATATTTGAGTAGTCTCATATAGCAACACTGACACAAACACGATACTTACGAACTCTTAAGCGGCCTGTAAACGATCAAATTAGTTTGACAAACTTGTTTGATGAAATTCACGTTTTCATCAAACAACAGCGTAGACGAACAAACATGCATCAAACAAGTTTGACAAACAATGAGCCAGAATCGGTTTCCTCCTCGTCGTGACTTGACGTTGTTGTGCTGAGTGCTTAAAATGAGCAATATAGACGACGCATTTTTGGCGTTGACTATCACTGTGTATTAAGAAAAAGAAAACAAGACGATAGACTAGAGAATGGCTAAAATTAAGAGACATATAGAAAAGAGATAAGAAATATTGCTCTCAGAACCAGAAGACTACGCCAACTTCCTGCGAATGGACCATGACACTTTTGAAAAATTATTAATATTACTCCGTCCTCGCATTGAAAAAATTGACACGGTTATGCCCCAAGCCATACCAGCTTCTCAAAGATTATCGATAACTTTGAGATAATTGGCCAGTGGCGCGTAAATTCTTTATCTGTCATTATATGATTATATCCATGCTGTCGCGATTCGTGATGCTGCCACTCGAACTCGACGTAGCCGTAACTTCCTCCATGGTGTCAGAACAACGACTGACATCTTGTTTGACAAACACAGCGGTACACGTTCAAACAAGTTTGTCAAACGCTACGTCACTCTAATTTCTTTTCAAACAGGTCAAACACGTAGATTGTTTGACAAACGTTTCAAACAAAGCTGTACACTATCAAATTGTTTGACAAATACGTAAAATTTGACAAACAATTTGATCGTTTACAGGGCGCTTTACGAAATTACGAACAATTTAGGTCACGTTGCGCTTTGCGGTCACGTTGCAAGCGGCGTGTTCTATTGCTGACAGCTTCATAGTTCTCGTAACTCAGTTTATTCACTTGAGAATTTATCCACTGTTTTGCACGACACAGGAGTGATTGTCCGCTCCTTGATATTGGCTTTTCGACGTAATATGTTCTAGAAGGTGCAAACTTTATTACAGTAATTTGTTTTTATTTGTAGGACTGTTAAATATGTGTTTAAATAATATTCGTCGAGATTTAACTGAAATTTGTTCACAGTCTTAGTGTCCGTGAATACTTAGTGCAAACATAGTGTATGCATATTAATACATTTTTGGACTTACTATTCACTGAGGATATCCTAAAAGGTGGGTCTAATTTTTACTTTTAGTGTGTACCTTCCTAAATACTATGCTGTGCTGGCTAAATAGTATGCAGTGATCTTAAAAGGAATGATAACATAATAAGCCTGTACCTATTAACACCAAACTACATCATCACTGTATAATAAAGTACATATAAAATGAGAATGGCAATGATCAAGACTAGAAATAAACAAATAATAATAATCAGCAACACAATCTCTGTGTTTGCAACTTGTGACAAATGAACAAGGCACTTTGGACTAGGGTCTTTGTTTTCACTGGTTTTTTCCTTTTCTGGAAATATTTGTCACATTCCTAGGAATATTATAATTCTGTATTAAATGCTCAATTTATCTGTACTATGGCCAGCATAGGCATGTGTTGCTATGCCATTTGAATTCAGAAATATCAAACAATTCCGAACCAGTTAACATAGCTGACATGGATATGGTGATGTTCTATTCATTAAGTTTCATACTTATCTGACATATATTTCACAGAGTTTATTCTATGTTTGTGTTTATATTTAGGTATTTTATTTTAGGATTTAATAGCGAAATTGTAGCCAATTCTATCCGAATAAATGAATAATAGATTACTAATATTTTAAATTTGTATACAGGTATTAATGAAAATCAATTATTAGACTAAACTTCACAAATGCTGCTAAGCCTTAGGTCATCAGTTGCGACTTTGTCTTCATACAGTACCAACAGTGGGCCTTTCGAACAAACACACTATAAGCAAATAGGTACTTAGCAGAATTAAAAATACAAAGAAATCTACACAAAAAAAAAATTAATATCATATTTTTCACTAAACTTTGAATAGAGCACTAGAATACCTAATAACTAGTAACTATAAGCTTTAAAATAGCATGAATTCATGGACAATTAACCTTCGAAAGTAATATAACATTAAATAAAAAAATGTGTGCATGTACTAGTGTTTCGAAAAATGATCTCAAAGTCCGGTCAAAGTCCTGTCAAAGTACGGTCAAAATCCGATTGAAGTCTGGTCAAAATCCAGTCAAAGTCCGGTGAAAGCCCGTTCAAAGGTCCGGTCAAAGTCCTATTAAGTCCGGTCAAAGTCCTGTCAAAATCCGGTCAAAGTCTGGTCAAAATCCAGTCAGTCCTGTAAAGTCCAGTCAAAGTCCGGTAATAGACCGGACAAAGCCCGGTCAAAGCACGGTCAAAGCCCGGTTAAAGTCCGGTCAAAGCCTGGTCAAAGTCCGGTCAAAGTCCTCTCGAGGTCCACTCGAGGTCCAGTCAAAGTCCTGTCAAAGTACGGTCATAGTCCGGTCGAAGTCTGGTCAATATCCAGTCAAAGTCCTGTGAAGTCCGGTCAAAGTCCTGTCAAAGCCCGGTCCAAGGTTCGGTCAAAGTCCGGTCAAAGTCCGGTCGAAGTCTGGTCATAATCCAGTCAGTCCTGTAAAGTCCAGTCAAAGTCCAGTCAAAGACCGGTCAAAGCCCGGTTAAAGTCCGGTCAGAGTCCTGTCAAAGCCCGGTCAAAGTCCAGTCAAAGTCCTGTCGGGGTCCGGTCAAAATCTGGTCAAAATCTAGTCAAAGTCAAAAATGGGACGCGTGCCGCGTAATGGAAAAATGTGACGATTTAATTTTTCTAACGCCGATACAGAAGTTTCGACGTGGGGTCTATCATTTAGCACATTAAAAGTCATCTACGGAGCTACTTACTTGGGATGTTATGTTATGGATCACCTGTATGGGCTGATAGGGCTACTATCGGTGCCGTGCGAAGAAAAATGCTCCAAAGCCAACGCCTGGCGTTGATATTCTTGTGTAAGGCGTATAGAACAGTTAGTACCGAAGCTTTGCCTGTCCTTGCGGGTGTACTTCCAGTCGATCTGGAGGTACAGCGTCGCGCCGCTATGTATTACTCAACGAAAGAAAATATAGACAAAAGTTTTGTTACGTCGCGGGAGCTATTAAGAATCGATCGACTATTCAAACCGTGCTCCGAAAATTATAACGATCTACTAAACGAATGGCAATGGCGATGGGATAATTCTACTAAGGGACGGCATCTATATCAGTACTTTCCGTCGGTTCGCGATCGCTTAACAAAAACTTGGCTAGAAGTTGATCATTGTGTTTCCCAATTTCTCACGGGTCATGGCAACTTTAAGTTAAAACTGTTTTCATTTGGGTTGGTTGATTCGCCTGCGTGCCCATGCTCTACACTAAACTGCCGGTACGAACAATCCGCACATCATATTCTTTGGGAGTGTAGTCTCTGGCAACATGAGCGTAACATTATGTTAGTGTTAAATATGGAATATATTATACAATATAATATATTGATACAAGTAAAACATTTGGCAGTTGGTTACGCACTGACGTTTATTTGAATTACATAATATACCTACGTGGCCAGTAGCTCTGCTACTCTTCCAAGAAGTCTATACTTAACATTTCTCCCTCTTAAATGAATAATATAATAACTAAAAACACAACAAGACAAACAACAAGAACAAAAATAAACATAATAAAAATTGCAACTACAGGTCCATACAAAAAAACGGTTTATAATTAACTCTTTGATTTCGGCGCAATAGCCTTCCCGACTGCCCCGTATTTTGATCAGGATCAGATGGGACCTGGTGTTCTAAATCTGATGTAGCGTCTACGTTCTCATCAACCTCTGAATTTCCGGTTGATGATATAGATGGATGTTCAGAAAGAGGTGCCACTCGCTTATCACACTCTTCCTCACGGACGCATCTTTGCGAATCAGACACTTGCTCCTCACTAGAAGACCCATTTGTTCTGTTAAATTCGGGCAACACATCCCATCCTCGTCGCCACTGTTAAATATGGAATATATTATACAATATAATATATTGATACAAGTAAAACATTTGGCAGTTGGTTACGCACTGACGTTTATTTGAATTACATAATATACCTACGTGGCCAGTAGCTCTGCTACTCTTCCAAGAAGTCTATACTTAACAGTTAGACAGTATGCAAATAACATCTGGAGTTGTATACTATATGGATCTTGTGGAGACTAGTAAGAATTTCCGTGCTTTCCGGCGATTTTGCCATACCTATTATTGGAATCAAGTGTAACAGCTCGCGTGATAGGACCCACTTAAAGACATCCGTGGTGCTTTACATCTGGCTTCTCCAGTTGTAACTGTCTTTACACCTGAGGTTAATACCTCCTCAATTCATTATTTTGTCTCCCGCTTTGCTGTGGAGGGAAGTGGACAATTAATATTTCCAACTCCTCCCTAACCTTCTATCTGATTAATTTCGTTGCGGGACAAAGACATTTAGGCATTCCCAGAGACTCGCCGAACTTCACTGCTCGGTGTCAACAAAATGCGTGCCACTGTTGATCCTGGTGCACAGGAGTTACAGTGGCGGGTGTGTGGGCGGGATAGTCTCACGGGCCAATTCTTTGGCGTCATCGTCAGAATAATAATGATGGTGAGTTCTTAATTTCATATAAATAGTTTTTTTGCTAATTTAACGTTTTTATTTTTTTTACGGGAGAGAGATTTTTTACGTGACTATTAGAATCCTAGGAAAAATCTAGACCCATTCTATGACGTCTTGCAAAGATTTGAAAAAGTAGAAATATAATTGCTGCCTACCCTGACACAAAACCCTGTGCACGCCACTGGTAAATACCTAAATAATACCGCGAACAGGACACCACAGCGTAACTTGCTATCTCGCTCTGTTTCCGCGTCATCGCTCGTGCAAATACGCTTTATAAACTATGAATTAATTAAAGTTAAAAAAACGTGTGCGTCGCGAGCGACGCTCGACAGAGGTGATAACTTAAACTAATGTGGGTTAAAGTGAGACAGGAGGAGCCTGGCTACTGCTGCCATATGCGTGGGAGAAAGGAAAGCCAGAGTGGCGCCGTAACGCGTTACGTTTCGAAGCGGTTTACACTCCCATAAGAAGTTATCACTTTATTGCATTGCTCTGCACTGCACTCCAGCCCAGTTCAGTCCGGTCATTGTACACACTATCGTACACAAAAATGACAATTTATATTACATAACTGTGGGTTAAGAAATTATCACTTAAAAAGTACGATTTTTTTTATATCGCATACAAATAACACAATATTTGTATTTAGTTATTTCCTTAGGTTTGAATATCGATTCTACTAACACAGCTAAAACGGGCTAACAGGGATTTTGTTACGTATGGGTTATTTTTAAAACACTGACAACCTCGCAGGAGTAGATTCCTAAGGTCATTTGCTACTACTTTTGTTCTACGACTTTTCATAATTTGTTAGATTTTATTCTCATACAAAAATAATTATGAATTTAATTTCCGTCTTGAAAGTTACCTACGCTCTGCGCGCATCGCAGATTACGTAATACACGCAGCGCGCGCGTCAGTTCAATGACCGGCCGCGCCGTATCGATCGATAATACCTATACCCAGCAGTCAGCTGATTTCACTATTGCACGCGGTCGTTCGTTCGTTTATGACTGAAACGTAGAGTGTAGACGTACGAATACAAACACTACACAACAAAAACTTGTAAAATCATTTTTTTCTTATGTATTGAGTTATGTCCAAACTCGTGGAACAAAAGTTGTTCCTTATGGGGTCACCTATATGGCCCTGCGAGGTTGTCAGTGTTTTAAAAATAACCCTGTATATGAATAAAGCCATAAAGTTTGACCAAAACTATACAGCTATATGAAACTATGAAAATGGCAGTTCAAGCATCGCAATATTTTCTGTGGAGATATGATGTTTATAAAGTTTTGTTTTTTTTTTTACCTTTATTGGTGGATCTTGAATGATATCGCTGGTGGTGATACTCATTTTTTTATTATAAAATCTACAGCCATATACCAAAAATTAGTAAATACATCTATGTGATACTTAAATAAGGCCAATCACAGATTTTTAATGGTTTACCCAGTAAAATACTTATCCTGATGAATAGACACATACCAATTGTTAGGTAGATAATGATAGGGCACAAAATATCCGCTCGGATAGCGACCACCGTACACATGGTGTTAAAACCTGCCATAGTGACCCACACATCTTGTGTGAATCTCGGTTCTCCCAAGCGGCTTGTGATATGACTTGATGGTTGGTTGGGGCAGGTATAGGGGTATACATAGCGCCCAGTAAGTACATTTTTGTACGTGCGACCCCGAGATGGACGGCAGCACGGGTGGTCGACCTCGTTGCTGCCGTTGACGCCGAGGGCGCCCATCGGTGCGCGGGGGCTTCTGAGCCCCTCCCACTTGAAACCGGGCCGCTAAGCGGCACCGCGCAGGGGCGGTTCCGGCAGCAATCCTTGGCTCTTCCAAAGACACCCCGGGACCGCTCCACATGCGCTGAAGAAGGCCACCGCGGGGTTTTGGTTGGTTGTTACCCATAGGATGTAAATAGTGTTAGTGACTCGGCCCAGCGGTCGCCCGGATGTTTTCCATCTCTTCCGGGCGGCTCAGCTGGGTCGTAAGGCCGGTAGAACTTGGGTTAACCATAACCATAGTCACCAGACCATAGTCATAACCGTTCCACCTCCAGGTGGGGCGGTAGCAATAAATAGCTTTCCCCGCACCAAAAAAAAAGATATAGGGGTACACCCTTATATCCTTGTGCCTGCATTGGTCATCCGCCTGTCCTGTCGCAAGCCTCTCGATTTGTTTCTTCCCTCTTTGGAGTGTGAAGAAGCATTTATACAGGCCGGCATGAATCTGGTGACCACCGATAAACTCATTGTTGTCGCGAATTAGATTTCCAGAGGCCCAAATTCCCCTCCCCTTTACATTGATCATTCCTTAAAGGCCTGCAACGCAATCAAAATGAACGGATTACGACTGGGAAATTGAGCATATTGCTTATTAAAAACACAGATATGTATTTCACATTTTTGTAAAATTCCACTAGCGAAAGGGGTGGGGCGGGGCTTTAAATGTTGTATACTATTAATGTGAAAGTTGGATGTGGATATTGGTAGACCAATCACGCCTTGACGGCTGAACGGATTTCATTGGGCACACAAATAGACCAACACATGAATTACATAATAGCCTACTTTTTATCCCAGAAAGACATTTACGCGGGCAACAGCTAGTAATATATATACTAATAAATAACACCCAAGAGTCACACACATAAGCTATGTGTGTATTCCACAGTAAGATACGAATATCTTGTGTCGTGGGTATCAAGAACTATTAGAGACTCGCAGTCTCACAACACCTAGACCCAAAACAAATATTTGTATATCATACAATTTTTTCGGCGCAGGGATCGAACCCGTGGCCTTACATTTCATAGTCGGCTCTCACTCTGAACTTGCCCACTGCGCTACGGAGCGTGAAAATCTTTGCAAAAATATGTAGAAGCATAATATAAAGTCTACAAATAAACAGGCTGAAGTTTCTGAAATTACCAAGTTACGTATTAGATTATTTCTAAACAAATTTGTTTTTAGCGTGGCTTGACCTCACGGGCTTACCCACGTGGCTGTTGTTGCTCACATTTTAAAAGCATATTTCGTGACAACATCCCAGCAAAAATACTTTCTTCATTTCGTAAAGTGTCGAAAGGGGAAACTTGTAAGCTCTCCTTAACAATTTCATAAGCATCTGAACTGGCCGTGACTAAAGAATGTACACATACTGCTTATTATTGTACAAAGTATTTTTGTATTGTTATATTCTTTAGCTGTAGCTTTAGGATAGATTATTAAGTAACTATATAGTACTATAAGTTACGCATATAATTAATGGAATATCTAGATAGGTTCAAGATTCAGAATAATGGTTACACACTTTGCTCTATATGATGACGTCAATTTAATATCAATGACTGTTCGATAATGGTGTAGGTACGGTAAAACGCGGTGAATAGGGAAAAACTGGTTTAGTTTGTTTACAGATATAAACTGGGATAAACTAAAAATATACAATTGCTATACATTTTGAACATTAATTAAGCTTGAGTTAACATTTTGATGGGTCCATACGTAATATTCTCAATATAAGTTTCGTCCCCATTCACCCCTCCATCCCAATTCACCCCGTTTTACGGTACTTTAAATATAATATTTTTAATATTGATTATTCTCTTTTATTCAAAATGGTATAATGTTTGTTATTGGCAGCTAGTATCGCCACAGCAAGTAGATATCGACTCGGCCATTCGACAGCTCAATAAGAAAATATCAACATAGGGTAAGTTTATTTTATGAACCAATCAATACTAAAGAGTTACATAACCTGACTGAATAACCGACTGTATCATTACCGACAAGACTAAACCGGTGGATCTACAAAATTGGGAGTTAACAGCGCGTTACAATAACTTAAATATATCTTTCTGTTCTCCTGTCTGGCTGTTGACATGCCTTTTTAGGATTTTTAACATTTTCTATTACATTTTACCGAAAAAAATATAACAATAGGAGTGAGCTGCCAAAATTATCATCCTAGATTAAAGAGCGTAGATATATTACACAAGTTATTGTATTCTCATACGGTTTACATATACTGTAACTACGATATATAGTGGTGACATGACTTCGTAATAACTTCACTCTAATATAAAAAATATACGAAACTGTACGCTAAATTCGGGGTTAACTTTTATTCCCTAGTTCACCTCCTATGAATTTATTTAATAAAATAACTTTATCGTGTCCATCTTCAAAATACATATTTCCATGCTGGATTTCATTAAAACATTGACAGTTTCTAAATTTCCATCCCTATTTTATAGCGTTAAGGGTTGAATTATTCGAGTATCCATATCCGTCCTCGGGGTTTAAGCTATCCTCATACTAAATTTTATTAAAATAGGTTCAGCGTTTAGCTAAGTCGCACTCATTTTCGTATTAATTACAATCCTAATATGTAGTATTAGTAAGTTACATTTTCCGAACATTTTTAGCTTCAATAATGTCAAACACTCGACTGATACTTAGTGAAATAGGTAAAACCCGCTAGGAAGTGTGCTTTCTGGCGTTGACACGTTGATTATTGTTTTCTCGTAAACCTTTATATAGTTCTTTTATTATTGATTGAGCGTACAGTTTCGTAATTTTTTTTGAAACTATACTTAATTTCGTATGATGCCATATCACCGCTAGAAAGTATGACGCAATAAATTGGTACCTACCATCAAACTGATCATTGGAACGTATTTAATGTAGTGCAACGTGTATTCTAGTTATTATTATTTGTTATGTGCGTGTTGTGCGTTTTCAGGTGCGATGTGGGTGACTCGGTGGTAATGTCGGCAGCCACCGAGACGCTGCCGGCGTCGAGCGCGCGCACTAACACGCCCGCTGCGGACGCGCGATCTTCGCAACGAGGCAAGCACATTGTGCACTGGTTCAGGAAAGGCCTGCGCCTGCACGACAACCCTGCACTAAGAGAAGGGCTCGTAGACGCGGTCACCTTCCGATGTGTTTTCTTGATTGACCCCTGGTTTGCCAGCTCGTCCAATGTTGGCATCAACAAATGGAGGTTAGGAAATTATTAAATTATTTATAAAATAGTTAATCGTTTGTTGATGATCTTGTGGATCTGGATTGTGATCAATATATTTTTCCAGATTCCTTCTCCAATGTCTGGAAGACTTAGATGCCAGTTTGAAGAAACTTAACTCGCGGTTGTTCGTTGTTAGAGGACAGCCCGCGGATGCGCTTCCTAAACTGTTCCGAGAATGGGGAACAACAGCGCTTACTTTTGAAGAAGATCCCGAGCCCTATGGACGCGTGCGAGATCATAATATTATGTCCAAATGTCGAGAGGTCGGCATCACAGTTATATCGCGTGTTTCACATACGTTGTATAAATTGGACAAGTATGTATAATCCTGAATGAATATTTTAAAAGAATCGACACTTCAATCCAATATTCCTAATACGGCAAAGTGACTCCACGGGACCTGATGTTAAATACAATACCGCCCAAATATAATGTCGATTGTCAAAAGACAGCATCAAGGTAAATTAAAAATGAAATACTGTTCGTTGGTAACGGCATCACTTCAGAACTGCAGGTCCGATGTGGCTACATTTTTCTAAATAAAATTGTTCATTATAATCCGAATAAAGCTTTTATGGAAAAAAAGTTTACCTGAAAATATTTAAATGTGTGAAAAACTTGATGTGCTTTTTCTGTTCGATTTTTGTATGAACTTAAGACCATACCTCACGATTCGAACGATGGATATACCTAATTCTTTTTTTGTTTTGGTTCGTTATGGTAACAAATGTAAAAGTAACAGAACTTAGCCAGAACTTCGATGGGATCGATAAGGTCGAGTTTGGCGTGCCACGCACGTGTTAGCCGGCATGTAACCACGTTGTGTTCGTTGTTCGTACGGCGCCACACCCCGTCCCCACAGGCCACGGCAAACAAAAATACTTTCTCTGTTTCCCCTAGTATCGCAGTCCCTTTCTTTCAAAATTCAATGCAACTAAATTACGTAGTACTTATGTGAATTGATTGTATGCGTGAACTACCATTTTTAAATTTGGTCAAGTTACAGTTGCAAGCATATACTTTATGCCAACAAGTTGTGAATGTCAAATGTCAGTATATTACGCTTGGCATAAACGTAGGTAATTTATATTTTCGTCGTGTTATAATAAAGAAGTGTACGTGTGTATATGATTAAAAATCTTAGGCATCTTAGCGTATCACTTATCCGGCATAATATGAAGTTTTGTATGCTAAATGTAGATTGTAGTATACTGTGTAAATTGCTATCATAATAAACTGCTATGTATGACTGATGATGTATAATTTAAAGAGGTATGACGATTGATATACCTATTTAGTAGTAGTAATAGTTGATGATAGTGTAAATGAATTTAAATAAATTCTTATGATGTAGGCACTGCTTAATTGCTATAGACGTACCCACAGTGGGGCAAGGTGGCGTGGCAAGGTAAAAATGTCCCTTGACTAAGATATCGTAGGTATTTCATTTATTTTTTGTGTATGGTTAAAGAGTGACATGTAGTTATACGTGGCATTATTTAATGTGATAACCTAATCGCCACACAGAATTTGCTTGATAATTTTTTCATGCAGATCCTCAAGTCGTATCAACGACGATCAGGTTGTAGGGTGAACGTTGAGACGGAGTGAGAGACAAGCGTGTATGGTGGAGTGTATGGTGTGGTTTGTGTTTTTTTTTTATCCTGGCTCGGCAAAGTGACTACGCTACACCTGATGGTAAGTGTAACGTAATCCAAGAATAGTGTCGACCAACGATAAACAATGTGTCCATCGTAGGTCGGCAAGATCATGCCAGCCTGCCAAAGGGCCAAGGGGGAGGGGAAGGAAAAAGGGTTAGGATCAGGGGGCAAGCCACCTGGGGAGAACCGGATATACACTGGCTGACCCTGGAACGCGACCCACACTTGGTGGGCCACTGTGGCAGGTTTTAGCACCAGTGTACGGTGGTCGCTATCCGGTCGGATACAAGTATCCTCCAACCAGCAAAATATTGTTAATAATAATTAATATTGTTTCAGTATAATAGAGCGTAACGGTGGCAAGGCGCCACTGACGTACCACCAGTTCCAGGCGTTGATCGCCAGCATGCCGCCGCCGCCGGCCGCCGAGCCGCCCATCTCGGCGCAGTCGCTCAACGGCGCCGCCACGCCAGTCGCCGACGATCACGACGACCGGTTCGGTGTGCCCACGCTAGAAGAACTCGGTCAGTATGTTAGGCTTGCTTCTTTACCATTTCATATTTACCTAATGTTATCAAATTATCCTGTTTTGTGTTTCATCATCATCATTATCATCAGCCACAAGACGTCCACTGCTGAACATAGGCCTCTCCCAAAGATTTCCAGACCGACCTGTTGGAAGCGGCCTGCATCCAGCGACTTCCTGCGATCTTTATCAGGTCGTCTGTCCACCTTGTAGGTGGACGTCCAACGCTGTTTTGTGTTTAAATAAATAAATAAAAAATTAAGTATCAAATAGACTTTTGTAGATAATATTGGCGTTTCGTTTTTATTTTTGACGATATCGTGCTATACATCGGTGAATAGTTTCAATGTTCCTGCTATTTTATCGTGAAATGTTTCATATACTATAGTGTACTATCGGAACGTTAATGCCATAAGACTGAGTGGCAATTGCGACTCAACATTTCTATACAGCTTCCTATCCAATATTTGTATGATTAGTGATATTTCTTCTATTATTCAAACTTTTTTATTTTATTTTGTTTTTTTATCTGTGAGTTTATGCACCCTAATCTTTACAATGGCAGAACTTACTTGGGTGTGGTTTTGAAATATACTTGGTGGGAAGATACTTGTATCCGACCGGATAGCGACCACCGTACACTGGTGCTAAAACTTGCCATAGTGGCCCACCTTGTGTGGGTCGCGTTCTAGGGTCAGCCAGTGTATATCCGGTTCTCCCCATGGGGCTTGCACCCTGATCCTAACCCTTTTCCCATCCCTTTTTCCTTCCCCTCCCCCTTGGTCCTTTCGCAGGCCGGCATAATCTTGCCGACCTACGATGGACACATTGTTTATCGTTGGTCGACACTATTCTTGGATTGCGCTACACTGACCATCAGGTGTAGCGTAGTCACTTTGCCGAGCCAGGATGATAAAAAAAAAATAAGCTAGTTTTTAATATTGCCAATATAGGCGGGCAAGCGGCAGCCTGATGGTCACCGCCACTCGTGAACATTGGGCAATGCCAAAAAATCAAGCCGCTGTCTACCGTTGAAAGATTACTCTTTTTAGGCTTCGTCGAAGAACAGGTCATAGCGGAAACGCCGACGCATGTTTGTTGTCATTGAATCCCGTTAACAAATAATAGAAGATACGTTTGTCGATTTTAAAGTGCGTCTCCCACGCTACATAGTTTTGTTTTTATTTAATCTAACGCAGGCGAAGTTGAGGGCAAAAGGTATATAATAACATACACTTTATACTACGAGTTGGTATAACTTGGTAAAAAAAATATCTAAAAGTCATATTCGGCTTTAGACAGTTTTCTTACGCAGGATTTACAACGAAACCCCGAGATAAAACCGATATCCATTGTTTTGTATTTGATTTTAGGTTTTGAAACCGAAAATCTAAAGCCCCCGATTTGGATTGGGGGTGAAAGTGAGGCACTAGCCAGGCTGGAAAGACACCTTGAGAGAAAAGCTTGGGTGGCTTCCTTTGGAAGACCCAAAATGACCCCGCAATCTCTGTTAGCAAGCCAGACAGGATTATCGCCTTATTTGAGGTCAGTACCATGTTGTTTTATAACTTTTTTACTATTAGGGTAAATGTATACCTAAACGCATAGCATCCACAACATTTTGAGTTATAGGAACGACTTGATATTTCAGAATTTGATAAATATGCCATCAATATTGGCAAATATATTTATTTCAGGTTACATTTGACAAATCTAAAATAAACACCAAAAACTCCTCATGTTAACTCGCAATTGTTATGTAATTATAATCCATTTGTAGTGTGTTCATCTTATTATAGAGAATTTGACTAAATTATTTGTTAACAATAGTAGTTGACCTAATTTTCGACCGCAGAATTAAGCGCATAAGAAGCATTTCAAACAAGAAGTCTGCAAGCCTTTATTTCTGTAACAATTGGAACATTTCAATGTGTAACCAAAGCGGGTTGCAATTGATACGCGGCATTAATTATATTAATGTATACACAAATATGGTCACACTTCCAGACTAAGTCTTTTCGATGGTACATTTACAGGCTTCAGTGTCACAGAGTCTGCGGGTTCGTACTACGCACTATGTTAATGTATTGGAGAACATTCGACGGTAGTATCACCAATGTATTGCTTCAATGGGGTGGTGACAGAGAATAGCTTCATTAACGCCAGTGTCTTCCGCAGCTAAAGCTAAGCTTAAGCTACTGTAGATGTTCGGCCTTTAAATAAGTTTATTATTTTAATTTTATAATATTATTTCCTAATTTAATTGCAATTGTTATCAAGTGGGAAATGAAGAAATCACTTTAAATATTGGTTATTATTATTAGTATTTTGAACAGTTTCCATGGCGCAGTGGACGAGTAGCCGGCTGTGAAGTGAGAGGGTTCGATTCCCGTATCGAGACAAATGTCTTTATCGTCCACAAATATTTGGTACGTGTCTGTGTGTTTCTCCCCAGAGGGGTTGACGTCACGTAAGCGGCCGTTCATAAAAACTACAAGCCAAATATTTCTGTAACATGTGTTGAAATGTATGTTGCGCCGACCCCTCTGAGAGTGGGATAAGGGTAGACAGAAGAGGAGGATTAGTTAGTATTTCTTCAGTTTACCAAAGAAATTTGTTATAAAATATCTTTCATTGTTTTAGGTTCGGATGTTTGTCAACAAGATTATTTTATTATCAGTTAACCGAATTGTACAAACGCGTAAAACGTGTGAGACCACCTTTATCTCTTCACGGTCAAATTTTGTGGAGAGAGTTTTTTTATTGCGCCGCTACTCGCAACCCTAATTTCGATCGCATGGAAGGAAATCCCATATGCGTGCAAATACCTTGGGAGAAAAATCAGGAAGCACTCTCAAAATGGGCCAACGTAAGTGCCAGTTGTTCATACATATGTATATCAATGTCCAGTATGTATACAGGGTTAATTTTAAAACACCAGCAACCTCGCAGGACCAGATAGCTGACCCCATACGGAACAACTTTTGTTCTACGAGTTTGTATATAACGCAATATATTTAAAAAAAAATGATTTTACAAGTTTTTGTTGTGTCGTATTTTTCTTCGTAGCGTTCGGCGTGCGCGCGCGACTCAAAGGCGCCGCTCAGCTGGCTCGGGCGATGACCTTCAACGCTAGCGCGGTTCCCCACGCTTCGCGTGTTTGCTTACGTAATCTGCGATGCGTGTAGGTAACATTCAAGACGGAAATTAAATGAATACTTATTTTTGTATGAAAATAAAATCTAACAAATTATCAAAAGTCGTAGAACAAAAGTAGTAGCTTATAACCTTAGGTATCTACCCCTGCGAGGTTGCTGGTGTTTTAAAAATAACCCTGTATAAAAAAATATTTATGTATCTAATCTAACGCTTCTTCAGACCAGTAAATCCCAAGTGTAGTTAGTACTGGTAGAAAAAAAATGTATTTTCTTATTAAAATAGTTACATTATTAATTATTATTGAACAAAGGTAGTAAGTCATTTTCTTGTGTACATAATTAAGAGCTCTGGAGGAAAATTGTGGGTCTTATAGTTTTTTAAATTAATTCTTATAGTTTTTGATAGCCACCGTGGCGCAGCGGACGAGTAGTCGGCTGTGAAGCGAGAGGCCGCGGGTTCGATCCTTGCACCGAGACAAATGTTTGGGTGATCCATAAATATTTGTTTTGGGATCTGGCTGTTATGAGACCGAAAGTCTCTCGTAGTTCCTGATACCCTTGACACAAGACTCGTATCGTACTATGGTGTCAGGACTATGTGTGTGACTGTTGGGTGTATTTTTGATTAAAAAAGAAAGTAGATTGAGATGAGAAAAAATTGACTTGAGATAGCGGCCAATTGCGGAGATGCGCCACCCCATTCACTTTGATATGTACCTAAGCTCAATCTAATAACGCTATTAGCCCAATCAACCACATGTACAGTTTGCCTAGTTTTCTTATAGATTATTCTTATACTCTCTAAGGATGTGAGCTCATGTGTTTTTATTGTGTAAAGGTTGCTTATGTGTCTCAGGGTCAAACTGGGTTCCCATGGATCGACGCCATAATGATTCAATTAAGAGAAGAGGGCTGGATTCATCATTTAGCGAGGCATGCCGTCGCGTGTTTCCTGACTAGAGGTGATCTTTGGATTTCATGGGAGGAGGGAATGAAGGTAAGGATCTTTTATTTATATTCATGGTTCGGAAAAAAGGGCTAGCGGGTTACATCATGAAAGTGTTGCATAAAAACTTGTCTAAATAAAATAAGCAGTGTATTATGGACGACTACACAATGTATACCACAATATAGATAAAGGCGGGAACGTGAATAATACATAACTTCATCGAAAGTTAATAATGAGGTGAGTAATTAAAAACAAACATTGCTAGTCAAACGCACAATGTTCTTACATTATTTTAAAACGCAGTGTAAAATTTCTAATGCAGATTATTTATACACAATAGTCTTTCTATGTGACGTCACTTGTCAGTACTTAGTAGCACATAATACTTTAATAGTACTACGTGGACAATAGGTTCATTTCGTAATGATCCTTGAAGTAATGACGATCTTCATTTTATTACTTAAATGACAAGAATAGCAGGTCGCTCACCTGATGGTATGCGCCACGCCTACTTATAAACATAAACAATAAAGCAAATAATTATAAAGCACTGCATGGCACTGGACTGCGCTTGTCATCCCGAGACATATGATTTTAAGTCTTTTAATGCCCAGTAATTTCACCAACTTCAATGCCCTTCAAACTGAAACACAACAGTGCCTACCACGGCTACTTGGTGGCAAAAATAAACAAAACGGTGGTACAAAACCAGACGGCTTTTTGCATACAAAGGAGTTACCACCTAGCTAGTACCGTCTTTCGGTTTACATCAGGTTGTTTATTATTGAAATAAAACAAATTTAAACGGATTTTATCGCGGTTTTTTATTAATTTTGATCTCGACGTTTCGAAGACTTAAAATCCGTTTAAATTAGTTTTTATTTCAATGAGTAATATTCGCATAAACGTAAGAATTCATTAGGTTGTTTATTAATTTGAGCGGTTGATTGTGCAGGTGTTCGACGAGCTATTGCTCGACGCGGACTGGTCGTTGAACGCGGGCATGTGGATGTGGCTGTCGTGCTCGTCGTTCTTCCAACAGTTCTTCCACTGCTACTGCCCCGTGCGGTTCGGACGGAAGACTGACCCCAACGGTGACTTTATCAGGTGTGTGTTGACTATTTGCCCCCGATGTGTTCAATTTGTAAAAAAATAGTCTAGTCAAACAAATCCGATATCCAATTGTGAGATTGTTAGATTTTTCGAGGTAAAAATTGCTCCCTATTCCTCAGTTATTCCCTTTAAGGTCGATAGCGACCCTTATTATTTTGGTACTGTGGGTTTTCACGAGCTGTAGAGACTTGTTACCGTTAGGTGATCCACTCGTTCGTGTATTCAGGCCTCTAAAAAAAAATTACCCAAACAAACTAAAGCATAATACCAGAAAACACTGCGGGTTCAATCCCCGCACCGAGACTGATATTTATGTGATCAACCAATATTTTTTTTTTTGCGGTCTGGGTGTTGAGACCATAAAATCCAAACGCAGTTCCTGATACCCAAGAATCCCAGAATACAAGCCCAACTAGTATGGGGTCAAGGCTACGTATGTGACTATTGGGTGTATTTATTATTATAATTTATATTCTTAAATAGCTTCATGGTAAAGTATCTAATGGTACTAATCTTAATATGTAATCTCGTTGGTGGTATAAGTACTTATCAAAGTTCAGTCTACCTACTAACATTAAAAATTAAGATTTTTTTAATCACGCCTTAACGGATTTGGATGAAATTAGGCACACACGAAGCCCATAATTTGGATTACGTGTCGTTACCACTGTCTCACAGGAAATAGACATAAAGTAGCGGGTTGCTGCTGCGTTTCGTACGGTGAATGAGATATCCGGAGACCCAAATCATATCCAAACCTTCCCAATCCCTAATTATTCCTTTCCATTAAGGTCGACAACGCGTCCATGGTTCGTCTGGTATTGTGGGCGTACATGGGCAGCAGTGTGGAGATCACTTATCGTTAGATGACCCACTTGCTCGTTTGCCGGCCTATGCTATAAAAAGAAAAAAATAAAACAAAGGTATTTGTTTGGTGGCAGACGATACATCCCCGCGTTGAAGAACATGCCGACGCGTTACATCCACGAGCCGTGGATGGCGCCGGAGTCGGTGCAGCAGGCGGCGCGCTGCGTCATCGGCTGCGACTACCCGCTGCCCATCGTCGACCACGGCAAGGCCTCGCAGGTCAACATCGAGCGCATCAAACAAGTCTACGCACAACTCGCCAAATACAAACTGCCAGGTAATACAACAACACACACATCTTGTATCGTGGGTATTTACATCTAACCACCTAAACCAGTGTTTCCCAACGTGGGGCCCACGCTCACAGGGGGGCAATTTGATAGTTAAGGGGGGGCAATTTTGAAATGGACTCGATACGAATTTTACCCTTTCGGTTTGGGTTATTTTAATGCAATGCTAGATATCGGTGACAAATTTAACAAAAAAATGTTAATGTCATGGACTAAGAAAGTTGGGAAACACTGACCTAAACAAACAACATGTGGGTCTCACATACGTTTCATAGATATAGGGGTCGAACCCGCGATCGTTCGCGATTCACATGCGGCTTTACTAGCCCAATCCGTCAAAGTATATTATCCGCCGTTTTGGCTTAGTGACAACAAACACAAACTGTGAGGCAGGCGGTCTTAGGTTCGATACGCAGATCGGGCAACACTTTGTGAGACATCCAAATTCATAATGTGTCCAGCATTGATTACTGTACTGATGAGATATTTTTGTTTCTTAGCATAATTTTTCCAATTACGTTTCCAGTATGTAGATTTCTTATTTAATTACCTTATTACAGTTTATGTATTGAAATGTTCAGAGTATATATTTTAATCGTTTATAGGCACAATGAACCCACAAGCGGTACAGCGGCCCAACGTGATGCAATCGTCTCCGAGTCCGACGTCGATCATTAGAAGCATAAATCAGTCGAACTACTTGTGCAGCCAGACACCGGACTCAACATCACAGCCCTCGACACAACAAACATATCATGAAAAACAAGATGAATGCCAAAGACCGCTCAAAACTATTCAGGAGCCAAGGCAGCCCCAGTTTAAACAAGTCGTCATCGTCCAACAAACGCAAAATACGGATAACGCCACCGACAACTCCGAATGCACAACAAAAACAGCAGAAAGTGCCATTGTCGCCAATCACCAACGTATTATTTATAAATCAAATCAAAGTAGACAATCTATCATCAATCATCAGTCTACAGGCAAAGCGGATAACTACGAATACAAAAACTTTAACATAAACGTTCATATCCCAGGTTATAACAATCAAAACATGTATCAAAACCAACAAAATAACAAAAACGAAATTTATGACCAGCAAGATATTATGAAAATCGATAATTATTACGACAAATCCAAATTCTATCTACACACCTATGCAGCAGAAAATGGCATTCTCGTATCAAATGCACACTCGTCTTTCGTCTCGCCTGCTTTGAATCACCAATCGAATATTAATTACAGCAAAGAATGTAAAAGTAATACCAAAAATAATAGGTCGACAGATGGAGTGTTTCTACATCCATTGAGCGTCGTAGCAGATAGAATGTATTCTGGACAAAATCGACAAACACAACCCTCAAGTGAATGTGAATACAGTTCTACTAATGACAACAATCAAAAGTAACGGGTTTGGTTTGACACAATGATGTGTGCTTAAAATCTAAAAACATGGGATAATATTTAACCAGTGGACAGCGTTTTACGGGGTTGTATTATAGCGAAAGTACCTATAATGTAGCTAATATACTACCAACGGTAGTTATTAGTTTGTATTAAATGTTGGTAGTAATTCTGAAGAATACCAACACTACAAAAACGAAAAGTAGTAGCGATAGATTCTACAGATTAGTTAAACATATCTAGGACAATATCCCAATGTAAAAAATTTGTGATTTGTGGTGGACCAATTGTGGTGACTGTGTTGAAGTGCTGTGGGTAACTATTATTGAAAGTTGATAATAGTATTATGTAAACCTTTTTACGTGGCTTTTAATGTGAAGGGATGCACAATTCAGGACGGGTGGTACAATTTTTAAATTGTATGATTGTATTTACTGTATTTTATTGACTTATATAATAATAACCCCTTATAAATAATCAAGTATATGTACCTTGCAATATGTTATCTAACGTAGTGATTGACCCTGAAAATGTACCTGCCCAAAGATTATGGAATAATGTTATTTTAGTTGGCAGACTTCACATACCTTCGAAATTCGTGTGGAGAACTTTTACAAAGTATGCAGGTTTCTTCACGATGTTAAATTTTACACGCGTAACTAAGGAATGTCAGAGGTGTATGCCCTTGGGGCTGGTTTCGAAGCTGCGACTTTCGTCTCGACAGTCCGTACCACTCTCCACTACGTTATCGCTATTTTTCTTCTTTTAGGAATGTAATTTTCCACTTATATCAGAATCTGGTATAAGTGTTAGTTTAATTTAACTAGTATAGATATAATACAGGTAATTATGTACTTTACTGTGCATTTTGTGTACGTAAAGATTATATTTTTTTATCTGATAGACTGTAAAGGACTTATTGCTGAGTATAAATCAAAGTTTTCGGGATTTGGAATCCTGAACTTGGCCGATATGTTGTCAAAGATGTTTATTTATATTGAAACCGCCTGAGTTGGTACCGCCGCTTCGTCTATTACTCTCGCCAAGCAGCAGTGTGTAAGCACTATTGTTGCGGTGTGAAAGATATTAAAGCCAGTGCAATTACTGGGCATTACGAGACCTAACACACTAATGTCACTGTATACTGTATTTTAACTCAGCTGAATTTTAGAAATAAATGCCTACAGCCGCGCGGTACGTAAACATGCGATAGGGCTGCCCGCCTCCAGCATTTTAATTACATTTGCCTACTTTGTGATTCCATTTAGTTTTGTGATTATAAAATACTTATTTATGGATTCAGTTAGAGCATTACACCCATTCTAAATAACGACAACAACTAAGTAATAAAAAGTACCTTTTAAGTTGCCAATATTAATAAAACTGCGCAGCTGCGTACATTGTTTTGTCGCTTTATTATCCTAGCCTGTAAAAACTCGACTGTCGGTATCATGCATACCGAACTTTCTAAGAAATTCGTTATTTTGTTTACTTATTGGGATGCTTGCACGTGTAGACTGTTGTTGACCATAACTAATAAGTAGGAGTCATGGATTATCTATACGTTATCATATTCTTACCTCCTCAATATCGTAAGATATTAACAAAATAAGTTAAAAATACAACAAAATTACTGGTGCAGCAGAAGACAAAAGTCAGACAAAAATAACAGACTATACGCAATAGCGTTCAAATAAAATTGTTTTTTATGTACATAACTACTAACACTATTCTGAAATAAACTTATAATTCAGATTTATCTTCTCTCCATTTAACGAAAACTCTCTATAACGCCATAAAATGCACAATCCCTTCAGTGTAGTGATGCTCATGTACAAAAAACATCGATATTTTTTCCGATATAATATATCGTGTAAAAAAAATATCGATATTTTTTCCGATATAATATATCGAAATATTGTATCGATATATAGCGATATATCGGTCAAAAATATCGATATTTTCGATATATCGAATTGTAGGAAGAAAAAGACTTTATTAGAAAATGATTAACTAAAATAATATCGAAGAGCTAAAAAAAAAAAAAAAACGTCATTCAATACTTATTCTGGTATTTGATGTTGTTTTTTTTTTTTACCTACATCCGATAGATTTTTCCTAAATATCGATATCCGACGATATCCTTATATCGGATAAAATATATCGATATCATATATCGACTTCAATGATTCGATAATATCGCATTGATTCGATATATCGGATAAAATATATCGATATTATATATCGACTTCAATGATTCGATAATATCGCATTGATTCGATATATCAAATAAATGTATCGATATTTTATCACATATCGATATATATCGAGCACCCCTACTTCAGTGTCGTTCTATAGAGTTTACACTGTATATAAAAGAGACATAAATAGGTATTCATACTTGTCTTAAGTGCCTGATTATGTATATACGTGGCTTATATGTGCGTATCATGTATAAGGTGACTCTTAGAATCGCGATATCTCAGGAATGGTAACTCTTAGGAAAAAAATCATGAAAACCATTTTTGTAGAGTATTTTAAGATTTACAACTTTGGTTTGAGGTTTTTTTTGATAAAACTTACCGTTTTCGAGAAAAATCCAAAAAGCCTCAAATTTTGACCTTTGACCCCGAATAACTTTTGAAGCACACATGGGATCGATGGGGATTTTTAAAACTTTATTTGTAATGGTAAACCCCAGCTCCCCACCAATATTTGGCTCTGTGGGAATTTTTGTTATTTAAAATGTCTATATTGACGGGACTATAAATATCTAAATAATCCTATTCGTCATATTAAATATGTACTTGGTCTTATTTTTTGTGATTTTCTTTTTTAAAAACAATACACCGTCCGTTCGTGACTGCGGCACAGTCGCGACTGTCAGCCTGCCGCGCGCGTGCCTTCATCGAGGCGCGTAGGTATAGCTCGCGTTTCATCCATTTGTATGAAGACAAAATACTGATACTATACCTTTACTGTGCTAATGTCTCGGGGTGACGACCACAGTCCAGTGCTTTGTAAATTAAGGTCTCATGTGGGCCTCTAATTATGGGGAGGCGTGGCGCCTACCATCAGGTGAGCGACCTGTTTGTTTCGTCATTCAAGCTAATAAAAAAAAATGTGTCACCATTTTCAGTGTTTGGTTCACAGTAATAAAACATAACCCGGCAATAAATCCTATATCGGATATGTAATAAATTAAAATTGTATATTTCCCGTATTATTAAGTTTCCCAAATACTTATATTATATCATACAAGACATAAAGATGACGTATAAAAAAAAAATAAGGCAATTTTCTGTCTAGTCACTAGATTCTAGTGTAAGATGGCAGTTGTGTTAAGAGCACTTTTGGCGCTTTTTAGCACGGCTGGCTGCTAACTTGTATTCGAAAAATAAAAATATTTACTTCTAGTAAATCAAGTAGGTACTGTTTTGACATGCCTAAAAATAATACTTTTTCTCATAGATAACGAATACTTATAAGATATATACAAGCAATAACGACACTGACGCGATATTGCTTGCTGCTTATGCAACAAGCGACAGAATCGATACTGTGGTGTCATTGCATAGATTCAGCACCGCTGCTGCATAGATATAAATACGCGACCGTATGTCGCGATATTGAGGAAAAGAAAGTGTTGGGACCAGAGGTCACGGATAATCAAATTTGTAGATATGATATTTTACTTTGATGTATAGTAAGCGTGACAATATTAACCATGTAGATTGTAGATTGATGTTTTCGTCACGATGTGTATAGATTTTATAGTGCGCGTTGGCCAAGGCTACCACCGTATCGGTGGATGAGGATCAGAATGGAGGGTGTACCATAACGAATCCAGTCATATATTATTATACCAAATGATGTATTTAAATTATGTTATACTATTTAGTACCTAAGATTTAAAAAAGTAGTCGCTCCATTATAAACAAGTTTAACAAAAAACGGTACATTTTTATTACTCAATATATAACTATTCACTGATGATTAAATATTACTATTTAAAAAATAAAACAAACTCGATCATGTTATAGTTCCTGAGAAATTAAATTTTAATATTTCGGTTCAATGTTCGTTCATAAGTACAATTTGACATTTTTTTATATACAGGGTTATTTTTAAAACACCAGCAACCTCGCAGGGGTAGATAGCTGTCCCCATACGGAACAACTTTTGTTCTACGAGTTTGGATATAACTCAATATATTTAAAAAAAAAGATTTTACAAGTTTTTGTTGTGTCGTATTTTTCTTCGTAGTATGCGGCGTGCGCGCGCGACTCAAAGGCGGCGCGTTGACCTTCAAAGGAACTAGTCCGGTTCCCCACGCTTCGCGTATTTGTTTACGTAAAGTGCGATGCGCGTTGTAACAATCAAGACGGAAATTAATTGAAAAAATGAAAAAATTGAATACTTATTTTTGTATGAAAATAAAATCTAACAAATTATCAAAAGTCGTAGAACAAAAGTAGTAGCTTATAACCTTAGGAATCTACCCCTGCGAGGTTGCTGGTGTTTTAAAAATAACCCTGTATTGCTTATATGACTGGATTCGTTGTGTACACCCACCATTCTGTTCCTTACTACCGATGTTATAGCATATATGTCGTAATTACGTATAAGTCACAATCTGCGACCGTATGGAATCGCAGTCATCGCAGCCTTGAAAGAATTATTGGAATGTAATGAAATTAAATCCTGACCATGACTTGTTTTTAGTATGATTAGCATGTACACTTAAATCATATTTGTGTAATATTTTGTAATGATACATTGATGTCGTTTTAACCAATCTGTATAAAAGCGACATATTGCAACGTTTGGGCGCTCGTGCTAGCTTGAAGGTCGGTTAAGCCACAGACCGGTGAAAACTAAACCAAATTGTATCATGTGTCTTTCATTGTTAGCTATAGTGTGTTTTATTGTGGGTCTAATGTATATTGTAATTTGTTAGTATTTGAACTGGATTATACTGTTATACTTGAGTAATATTGTTTGAAGTATTAAGACTAAGCTACTACACAATGTCTTTCAACTTAAATTGTATTTTATTTGATAGTTGTTAATAAAATACAATTATAATCAACATTATTCTACATCTATTTAGTGTCCAATGATGCAACCACCGCCATGTGTTGTTTAAATGCTTTCTTCATTTTCCTAGAATTTGCGGATAACTTCTTAGTGGATGGCCTTGGAGCTTTCTTCTTGCATACTTCATTCTTAATCGTTGATATTATTGGCATCTAAAGTAAAGATATATGTGTTAACATAACTGAAAATAATTCTCTGAAGGATATGTACAACAGTATATTTCACTAATATTGTATGTTGTTGAAAATGGGATACCTGATCGTAAGGTAGTTTAAATACAATGGTTTCACAAATCAATACCAGCCCAGTATTATACCGTTCCACTGCTTGGCATAAGCCTACACTATAATACGAATAAGTGACGTCAGGTCTTAGGGTAGTCCAATACTGTTACATATCAGTAGCGTTGCGTGAGTTTCAGCCGCCCGGGGCGCTAGCAAATATCGCCGCCTCTTTTAGGCATTTAAATTCAATTAGCTCCAAAATGTTAGTACAAAAAAAGATATCTTTTTGGCGAGAATAAAATAGTTGTGTATTCTACAACTTAAGTTTGGAATGTAAGTGGATCACCAACATCTTAAACTTAAAGCCATTATCACCTGTACGTAGCACATTTTCGTGATTACCGGATGAGGCAATGACGAATATTGGTTCCCGTTGCGTTTTGTGGGAGTCAGACTGCGAGTCGCCCCATATAATACCAAATCCATAATGGAAGGCGGACCCTAGCAACAAGTCGAGCTAACAAAAGTTAAGTTAAGCTAGCAAAGTAGAAAAAAAGAAAGTATTTTACATGTTACATAATTATATAGGTTACCATTTTGAATACCATGCTTTATATAAAAGGATTTTATTATCGCTGAATATTCGGTGTGAATGCGAGCAAAAAATATAACACGGGAAATCACTGCAAGGCAAGTGGCTAGTCAGATGATGTTGCCATTGGCTAGAGCAAGCAAGATGACTAATAATAAAATAAAGTGTTTCTAATTTTAATTTTAGGTTACAGTGTATTATTATTAATTGTGATCTAAAAAATATAATTAGTAATATATAATTTTTACTAAAAATTATCCAGTAGGAAAATTTATATGTTTTTTTTATCGAAAAAAGAACATTTTCAAAACGCTCTACCGCGACCGTAAAGTTCGCGTATTGACGCTTTAGTAATTTTTCTTTACCGCTGATATAGTAATAACGCAAAGCATCATCTATCGGTCCAAGGTCACGTAGTGACGTCGACTGAGCACGAAAGTTGAGGTCCGTATCCATGTTCGGGGATCTAGACACTAATGATCCGTATCCGCGGATATACATTTTTAACAATCCGTCAAATATCTGATAGAAACCCCTTACAATCTAATTTTGCGAACGGCCTGAATATAATCACTTCGATACTAATACAGGTGCAGAAACTGGGGTACCTACATTGATATACAAAAATCCCTTTGTATATCAATGGGTACCTACTAATAATCTGGTTTCCAGAGGTCGTCTGCACTATCCACACTCCGAGATATTTTTGAACTAGTTCACACAAAACCAGATGTTGGTCATTGGAAAATACAACTCTTAGAACATTAACTGTGTCGACGGAGCCATTGGGATCAATTCACCCATGCTCTACAACTGACGCGACACGCTTGAAGGGCAAAAAAACGTTTTTTTTTTGTTTGAAAGTTGGTTTAATCGAGGTGCTTGTAAAAACCTATTCATTCATATAAATATATTTCTAATTGACATGTAATCAGATACGTATAAAGGACATGAGTTTGTATAAATGGATATAATATTCAATACTCACAGTTTCAGGGATGTGAATATATCTTATATTTCTAGCTTGAACATACAGGTTTTCAAATGAGAATTCACTACCATGGCTATCACAGTACACAGCATTTGAAAATGATATATTCATGTAACTGCAACCAAATAATATGAATCAAAACTAGGACGAGAAAACCAATGAATCCCTAGAACAGGGATGATCAACCGGTTGATGACGAGTGCTTTTTTAATCGTTCTCAAGATAAAAAAAACACTAATCGCAGATATCTCTGCCACCTTCCAGCGACCGTCCAGAGTCGAGGTTCGTACCCCTCAGGGGGTGCCCTCAGCATGGACCAAGTGCCTATAACTAAAAACTGGTTGCATATTTTAACAATTTCCTAAAAATAATAAATTCAGAAACACAAATCTTTGCAATTTGCACTGTACATTGCTAAGGTCTAGTATATTTTAAGACATTACATATACCAACATGGTGAATGACATAAACTATATATGGAATCCCAAAAAATACACCACCCCTTCATTCATTCCATAATGCCTATTGATGTTATGTGTTTGAAAAGATTATGAAAAATATTAACTCACCCATCAACTGTTTCAATTTCACCACAAACATAAGCATCGTTTCTCAGGTCTAATGTGATTTTGTTCCCTTGTAAAGCTGTTACTAAACATAGTAGGGTGTTATGGTAATTAAATTTTTCTTTAGCATTTCCAATGAACATTTTACATGCTTAAGCTCTTTTAGTGTATTATTTATTCAGACCTCTCACTCAGCTAGTATCTGTAATTTGAGGTATGATTAGTAGTTTATAATAAGAATCATTTCTGATAGATCACACCTGTTTCTCATACAGGTAGGCAGAAACAATGGACTCCCACTTTTTTCTCCCACAGCAAAAATCCCTATTATGGATACTTTCCCAGCCCCAGGGGAGAGGAGAGGAGCGATGGTTATCCCTGATTCTCCAGCCTCCTGACACAACTGTCCCAAATGACCACTGGATCAGGTTCCTAACTAAAATATCTGTGCTGCTATAATGACTTAAAACGCTGGCCTAAACACTTTGGCATATTTTTTATCTTGATATTTAATATGCATAAACTACTAGCTTACTGATGAATCCAGATTCTAAAGCATAGAGATATTGTTCTATTATTATATCAAGACTAATGACAATAATCCTGATATATTGTGATTTCATTATATTACAAAAAAAAAATGTCCTCATTAAGCTCGGCTCTCTGCCTTTGAAGTGGTAGGCAGAGGTGCAACCGGTACACCCATGGTGAGTTTTGCTGCCCCGTAATTATTTAAAAACGATAAGTATTCTCTAAAATTAGTGAAATGATAGTACTTAGTTAGTTGTTCATTTATATGTAGAAAATATATTTTAGCTATCTATGTATACAATTTTATTAATATTATTATAGGCATTAAATCTCTCAGTTACAGAAAATAGCAAGAAATAGAAATACAAAGAAAAATCAGTTAATAGTATATCTATATATTATATTACAAACATAATACAGTACTAATGATCCTAGTTGTTACACTGTGGTTATCTTTATCATTGCTATTTTATTTTTGAATTATGAGTCTGGTGTCTGATTTTGACTTCAACTCTAACTCTGCTCTACTGATTCTCCATTCATTATTGTCTCTTACAGCCCAAAAATAATAAAAACCTTTATCTTTCGGACCAGTTACCGGTATGCAGAATCTAGCACTGGTAGCATCTGAAAAATTATTCTCCTTATCGGTTAATTTAAACCGTCTATCTTTGATAGGTTCTCCTAAATAGTGAACGGCGCCGGCATGTGCTCTTAACATTTTTAGTGCACTCTTGTAGTAGTCGTAACTTCGCACATTATCAATAAGGCGATATTGTAAATAAAATCCGGTGGTACTGACTATGACACCTCCCCAGGCGGCAATTTTTACCAGACTATTGGTGGATATTGTCATGATTTATTTTTATTAGAAGTACTGTCGTTTTGAGTAGATCTATACCTATGGTAAGCAACTTTAATCCGATGATGGATCAAAAAATAATGTAATACCAGTGCACCTGTACCACACAATATTTAGTGTAAAACTTCAGGAAGTAAATAATATCTATAAGTTGACGTTAAAAATACACGAATATTACTTATTTTGTTTCCTCAAATATTTATTTGGATTTTGGTTAGGGCCCAGACCAGAGACATCAGACAAATAAACCAGAGACAAATAAACTAGAAAATAAACTACCAGAGACAAACAGTGATGCCACCTTGCAGAAAAAAATATCACTAGATTTGGTCTCAAAACTCCCTAGATTTCGGGATATTTTTAACTAAAAAATCACTAGAATTCACTAAATAGTTTAAAATGAAATTACACGATAGGTATTACAAAACAATGTAGACAAATTCGTAATTAAAAAAGTCAGACGTGTTTACGTGTGCGAAAATTGATGTAATATAATTATGAGTCACCCTTAGTGCCAAAGGGGAATGCCCATCTCCCATACAAAAAAATGCCTAAGATGAACAAAAATGAATCATACACCAATTTGTAGTTAAAATCAAAGTAAATCTATTACAATTAAAATGTCTATCCAAAAACTTGGAGGAAGCTGGTTAAAAACATTTTGCCTAAAGTATATATTACGTGTTGAAATTGGGATCTGACAAGTGCAAATATCGGTCATTTAAATAGGTTAAGGATACATCGTCATTCATTAGATAAAACAATGAGGTATTATATTGGAGCGGACGTCGAATCAGAAGCAAAAAGTTTGGTACTTACGAATAACTTAAGGCCATGCCCCCAGCAAAACGCCGCGCGATCGATGTTTTTAGAAGCTATCTAGTCATTACTTAAAATAAATATTGATTAAAAAAATATACAATATATTTCTACAATCTGTCAGCTTTACTTTGTTCGATTCAAATTCATGTTAATGCGGATATATATTTTTAAATTGTCGTTATAAATCTGTCGGTAAATATCAAAAATGGATATAATAAACGATTTTTTTTTCATGGTTATTATATTTTAAAAACTGATAATTGTGTATAGATTTACGTATGAAATACATTAGATTTAGATGTATTTATATATAACACGATCGTTTTATGTAGCTTAGTTATGATTGAATAGGCACAAATTTCGTAAAAAAACGAAAATATAGTTTGGATATATCCAAGTTTGATATTTCCAAGTGGATTTTACTACTTTTGAAGTAATTCACATGTGGATTTATCTAATTTTGATCTACTCTGTCATTGAATTGACATTCAATGACAGATCCTGACGGGTTAGGGTTGTCGTCTTTATGAAAAACAAATGGTACATTCTACATGTAGGTATAAACGGTAAGTCGGGAGCAGAGTACCTGAAAAAATGCCCTTTTAAGTACCTATTTATAACATAAGCTCACGCCTTTATCTCGGAAGGTGTAGGCAGAGGTACGTTAGTGCACTCATAGCTCGCAAGATGTGATAGGTGTCGAGCCTATCGCCAAACCTGACACAAATTCCAGTCCCGGACAATTACTCTTGTGTGATTTTTCGAATTGTAATACCTAAAAAAAAACACGGTTCTTAGCCTTAGTGGTGTCGTTTTATTATATTCAAGTAGCTACTTACATACACCCATACCAAATTCTCTGTGCACTCCGTCACTGATGGTGCAAGTTAAAATCTAAATCTTAACTAAAATATTGGACCATTGTAGAGTGACGAGTCAAGTAAGGGGATTTACAAGGTGGTAGGTCCCTCGTATGTGAGTGGTCCCTCGTGTGGGTGGGTACCACCGCTTTGTCTATTTCTGCCGTCAAGCAACATGTGTTTCGGTTTGAAGGACATTGAAGCCAGTGAAATTACTGGGACTTAACATCTTATGTCTCGGGGTGACGAGCGCAGTTCAGTGCCATGCAGTGCTTCGTAATTCAAAGTTCTGTGTGGTGTTGTTTCTGTTTATGGGCAGGCATGGCGCTTACCATCAGGCGAGCGCCTTACTCGTCTCGTCATTTAATCAAATAAATAAAAAAATAGAGTAAACCCTATCAAATACAAAGACAAATCATCAAAATCAGCGGAGATATCGTTTAACATATTTGCATAAAACATTACGGACATATTGAAAACTTTCTCCTTTTTGAAGTCGGGTAAAAACTAAAATCGCGGCATATTAAGTTCACCAATAATCAACAATAATGCTATACCTAAGATGTATAGTATACTACAGCATATTGCGAATTGCGGCCAACAACTTTGACAACCCTTGTAGAAGTACTAACCATCCGGCAGCATTACGTTTGCAAACTTACCGTTTTTCCTTCAATTGCGCCTTTTTTTTCAATGTTGCATAGTTGTTACGTTTTCTTGCTTTGTCGGAAGTAACTTTTGGTATAGCACTCATTTCAAAAGTCCGTAATTATTTAAAAATATTAATAAAGACGGAACACCAACGCTCATTACGATCACGTCAGATTTGAAATTATCGGCCATATTGCAAAAATGTGCCCTCGTGATTGGTCAAAATGGATTTTGCCAATATTGATAAAATGTATAGTCTGGATATTGCTGAATTTGATATACCGTCAAACTTTAGACCAATATTACTATGGCAAAATAGTAGATTTTTACACTTTTGTAAATAACGTCCTTTCCGTAAGAACCCTTTAGTGGTGATGGCATAAAAAAACAATTTTTTACCAACAGTGGATATAACCAGTTTTGATATTTACCGACACAAATGAACCATAAAAATGAGAAAAATGCAAAGATTCCGTGCGTCTCCTTTTAAAGTACAGAATGTTTTCAAATGAGATTAACATCACTAGATAGGCTATTTAATAACGAATATTTTGCCCGTTTTAAATTTTCGAAAAGACAAAAACCTGATTTTTTAAATCAATTATTCGCTAAATACGTGCATATTCTGCACACGCCAAGTACACGATTCAGTATGGCGCGAGTCAGTCAAGGTCGTTTGCTCACGGAAGGCCCTTAAACAGAAAAACTGTCTGTCAAATACGATTTGTATTTACTAATGTCAAATTCGACATTCCTGTACATTTACGACAATCAAATTAAATACTATAATAATAATTATAATACTTTCCCCCTAGTGTGTAAAACGTGAGAATAATACAACTATTATTATTTTAATCTAAATAGATTTCTGTCCATTACCAGGCATTTTATGGGCGTTCCCCTTTAAAATTGTTAGAAAAAAAAAACAAATATTTATTTATGTTTTTGGAATATATAACATAAAATAAAGAGTTTATTTGTCTCTGAAATAAAGTTTCTGCAATAAATTAGTTACCTATTTTAATTCTGAAAAATAAAACATATAAACTATAAGTTTAAGTAAAATTCCAGTATTGGGGCGGATTTTTTTCCGGTGCCCTGACTTATTCTGGTATTTGATGTTTTTTTTTAGCTACATCCAATAGAATAAAGTCTTTTAGATGCCACAGAGCTGTAATGATGATTTTTCCTAAATATTCTACGATATCCTTATTTATATTGGATAAAATATATCGATATTATATATCGACTTCAATGATTCGATAATATCGCATTTATTCGATATATCAAATAAATGTATCGATATTTTATTACATATCGATACATATCGAGCACTCC
The DNA here is from genome assembly GCA_949126905.1 of Amorpha juglandis. Lineage (NCBI taxonomy): Eukaryota > Metazoa > Arthropoda > Insecta > Lepidoptera > Sphingidae > Amorpha > Amorpha juglandis. Next base: position 9,435,035 of record OX421368.1, read on the forward strand.
TATATAGCACTAAAACAACACTGTACAATTTACGGTATAGCTACGGTACGGTATAACTATAAAAAATTATAAATGAGGTGAAACATTTTGCATTTAAGCCCCAGAAACACATCAGTGTAGTGATTAAAAAAGCTGTATGTTCTGTATAAATAAAAAATAACCTAAATTATTGTTACATCTTCCATAATGGTGCTAGATCTAGTACGCCAAGAATGTTAATGGAAAAAATGCACAACCAAACTTCATCAGCTACATAAAGTTATCTTCATATTAAACTACAAGCTTTAATAAAAAAAATGGGTGCGTGTACTTATGTACGCGCGTGAGAAGTTATACTTCTTTGGCATCATTAAAAAATAGTTTTTAATTGCATGCAAATAATTGATTACAATAATAATAAGTATTTAACATTAATAATTTAATAATATTTAGTGTTAATTATATTAAATAAAAGTATTTTAATTTATATCAATAAATAATACATACGGATAGTTAACCTCAATTATATTGGAGCACTTGAAAAAGTATATAAGCACAATTTTTTTCACTAATATTCACAAATAGTAAGTAATATCAATCAAAATATTCAATTTAAATCACTACTGAATATAATTTATTAGCACATATATAAATTATAAAGGACATTGTCAAAAATGGCCTATGAATCAACACGCATGAAACATTTACTATAATAATAATTATTATTTATAATGTACATTATAATTATTATTATAGTAAATGTTTCATGCGTGTTGATTCATAGTTTCAATAGAACGGACACTTATTAATTTCGAAAACAATTTAAAAAGTATTCACTTCCGTCATAGTCCTCGGTATTATAATTTTTGGTTCAAATTCGGGTTTTTAATAGGCAAAGGTATTGTAGCTCATACAGCCAAGTCTTTGTAACAACACTCTTAAGCTTCGCATTGTTATGCATTTCGCCAAAGACAAGTGTAATTTATTCTCAAGTCTTCACAACAACGATGAAATATCGTAACATTAATAATTTAATAATATTTAGTGTTAATTATATTAAATAAAAGTATTTTAATTTATATCAACATATCCACTCGACATGATAGAAGTACATTCTACTCTCTTCGCGTTTATGCGAGCCTGGTACTTTTTACGGCAACATGTTCCGAATAAGAAAAAACCTAAAGAGTTTTTCTTTGTCTAAATCGTCATTTGTTTATTAATTACGGCTACTTTCACTCTCATCATTTTTTCTTAACGCGCCTAACTTCATACTGTTAATTTTTTGTGTCACAGGTGCGCGCGCATCTTAAAATTTCACTCTCATCATTTTTTCATAACGCGCCTAAAGAAGTATAACTTCAAAAATATTGAATTAAATGTTCAAACTCAGTATACCGTTTGAATTACAATAAAAAAATAATTTTACAATAATTTACATCAATTTTATCGCATATAGATAAATATCTCAAATAGGTTACGGGCAGCACTACGCCAACTGCCATCTGTGACTGCCTGGTGACTGCCATGTATAGTTTCAAGTAATACACGTTTTTTCCATGAGTTATTTGGGTTATTTGTCTCTGTCCATGATTATGCCAAGTCTTTAATCGTCTAAGTGAAGGTATCATTAATACATATTATATCTCTAAGTTGTCTCTGCATTAATACTTTGCCTTACGTAGTATCTCTGAGTAGTCCGTGCTTTGACTCGCTAGAAAAACTATTGATTATTGACCAAATATTAAATCATAATATGAGTACGTCCCGAGGAAGTTATAATAGGACAAGACCACAAAAGCATCAAAATAAAACTGCTTTCAAAAATGATATGCACGATACCAGCAAGAAGATAAAAAATATAAATTCACTGGAAGTAACTGGTGTATGCAAACGCTGTAAAGAAATCATTGATTGGAAGATTAAATATAAAAAGTATAAACCCCTCACAGCACCAAGAAAATGCGTCACATGTTCCCAAAAAACAGTCAAATATGCATACCATGTCCTTTGTACAACTTGTGCAAAAGATAAAAACATATGTGCCAAATGCTGCAAGTCAGTTGATGTGAGTATTGTAGCCTATTTCTTTTTATTAATATATTTTAGTGGTCCCATTTTTTTTATTTTATTGAATGATGAGACAATGCCTGATGGTAAGCGCGACGCGTGCCCATAAACAGAATCAATACCACACAGAACTTGAATTACAAAGCACTGCATGTCACTGAGCTGCGCTACCCCAAGACATAAGATTTTAAGTCTCATAGTGCTCAGTAATTTCACTGGCTTCAATGTCCTTCAAACACAATACATAGTGGCAATATGAATTCAATTGGCCTAGTTCAAAAGTTATATTATACACACACTAATGATTTTATAAATGAGAGTAGTGGCATGATCTCATACAGTGCTTTCAAAGATCTCGAGGAAACAGGCTTCATGAGTATTAATGCCACAGTGGTGACCTTAGCAGCAGAATTCAAATGTTCATTATTTACAATCCTTAATCATATTAACAACTAAACATGTTTATTAATCGTATATGATTTGACATTTCGAATTTTTTTGTTTTTGTTTTCTGTTCTTGTCTATCTGCGAGCAGCCAATAAGCTATAATCAGATCTGTTGTCTTTATTAAATGACAATTCGAGATTGTCACATCCTTTGATGCGTCCGATTTTATAAACATGTATTTTTTTTATTGCCTTGATAGGCAGACGAGCAAGCGGCCTGTCTGATGGTAAGCTGTTACCACTGCTCATGGACATTGGCAATGCCAGGGGCACAGCCAAACTGCAGCCTACCAAGCTGCCTGCTGTATACATGCTAAATACACATAAAGAGCATTGTCTAAGTTAATCTACTGTGTTTTTAGTTATTTGAAATGAATTAATTGCTCTGCTACTTTCTATTCTCCATGATGATCATATACTGGATATTTTAATAATACCATTTTCAATTTACAACTCTAGGTTTGATAGTGTTATATTTGGCAATAGTATTTTGTTTTCCTATATTCTTAATATAACTTTCAGAATGAACAAATAGATGATGGAGAAATTAATATGGACATTAAGGAAAAGCTCAAAAGTTTACCTGAGAGGAAGCGTCGGACCATACTTAGGTAAGATACCATTTTTTGAAGTGATAACTTCTTATGGGAGGGTGAATCGAAACGTTCCGTAACGCGAGCGGTCCATCGACCAGCCAGCGTTAGCTGACCTCCCTGGAACATCGATTATTTCGAAGTCCCAGGTGGCGTCACACAGTGACCAGTCAGCTTGGACCGGACTTTGACCGGACTTCAACCGGACTTTAACCGGACTTCGACCGGACTTTGACCGGTATTTGACCGGATTTCGACTGGGCTTTAACCGGATTTCGACCGGACTTTGATAGGACTTTGACTGGGCTTTAACCGGATTTTGGCAGGACTTTGACCGGTATTTGACCGAACTTTGACAGGGTTTTGACTGGACTTTGACCGGATTTTGACAGGACTTTGACTGGTATTTGACCGGACTTCGACCGGATTTTGACCGGACTTTAACCGGTATTTGACCGGACTTCGACCGGACTTTGACCGGACTTTAACCGGACTTTGACTGGATTTTGACAGGACTTTAACCGGTATTTGACCGGATTTCGACTGGGCTTTAACCGGATTTCGACCGGACTTTGATAGGACTTTGACCGGTATTCGACCGGATTTCGAATGGGCTTTAACCGGATTTCGACCGGCTTTCATAGGACTTTGACCGGATTTTGACAAGACTGACATTACTTTGACTGGGCTTTAACCGGATTTTGGCAGGACTTTGACCGGTATTTGACCGGATTTTGACCGGATTTTGACAGGACTTTGACTGATATTTGACCGGACTTCGACCGGACTTTGACCGGACTTTAACCGGTATTTGACCGGACCTCGACCGGACTTTGACCGGACTTTAACCGGTATTTGACCGGACTTCGACCGGACTTTTACCGGATTTTGACAGGACTTTGACCGGTATTTGATCGGATTACGACTGGGCTTTAACCGGATTTCGACCGGACTTTGATAGGACTTTGACCGGATTTTGACAAGACTGACATTACTTTGACTGGGCTTTAACCGGATTTTGGCAGGACTTTGACCGGTATTTGACTGGACTTTGACAGGACTTTGACTGGACTTTAACCGGATTTTTGCAGGACTTTGACCGGTATTTGATCGGACTTTGACATGACTTTGACCGGACTTCGTAACGTAACGCGTTACGGCGCCACTCTGGCTTCCCTTTCTCTCACGCATACGGCAGCAGTAGGCAGGCTCCTCCGCTCTCACTTTAACATTTAAGTTTATGATTGTATTTATCTTTCCTTTTTAGAAGTAATAATGTAACAACTACTGGTTGTCCAAATAAATAAATAAATAAACCCACATTAGTTTAAGTTATCACTTCTGTCGAGCGTCCCGAGACGCACACTTTTTTTTTTTATATTTTCACAACTGGTTGCTTACCTTATGTCAACCTCTGTGGGAAAAATGTGGAGAAAGCAATTAATATGTTCAGGCTTAGGCAATGGTTTAAAGAATTTTGTAGATTTTTCTTTCTTGGCAGTTTTTAAAAGCTCTTTCAATTTAGACTGATATTCAGCAGTGGCATTAGAAATTTACCTCTTAAAAAAGTTTTCCATGCTTGTTGAAACATCTTCAATGGGCTGTGAATTTAACATTTCCTCCAAGTCAGTTTCAATCAAATCTTCATCTTGCGATTCAAGCAACTTCTATATGTCACTTGATTCTCTCTGTTCGAACCCATCTCGTCCTATTCCATTCGCAATTTCGGATATTTTTGCAGTCAATGTTTGATTTTGCACAGATTATTCGTCATTTTCCGCAGCCAGAGCAGGCTACAGTTTTTCCAGCATGATTTCAATGTATGACTTCAGTTCTACCAATGATTATTTTATGTTTACAATGCATTTTGCTATGTCAAATTTCTTCCAGCATTCCATAACATTCATATCAGGATTCTAGATGCGAATTCAATATTATTTTTCTTATAGATTCATCACAACTTCTAGTTTTACCCATTTTTAAACAAGAAGAAAATGATAAAACAATTATATTCCGAAAGATTTGTAAAAATAAATTACTTATTTTATTTTTAGAACACATGAACTGTTTAGTTTTAAATTAGTTGGCAACCTTAGTACTTCATCTTGCTTCGTTTTATATTAAAAATGTAGTATTTATTGCCTAAACGGTTGTATGATATTTCCAAAAATGACTAATAATCCCATTATTGATAAATAAGTATTAGCCATTTAAATACGTAATATATTGATGTAAATTTTTTATTAAAAGTAAATCATACATGGTGTTTCTTATATGTCCACCAGTGTATTTTCATTCACTACAAAATGTATTGTGTAGAAGTTTGTCTCCAATACAAACGGCATTATTGTTACTGTCCCTTCAGCTTTCTCAAGCACTCCAGTTATATGCCAATGCCTATATCTATTAGATGCTTACTTTTTATCTACTGGTGACTTTAACCTAATTATTAATTGATACACAATGATGCAGAATGTGGGTAAATCTGTGCTGGTGTTGAGTACAAGTGGGTATAATACGACATTATCAAATATATTATTGTGTCCATATTGTCAACTTTCGAAACTGAATATATGAAGTAACAAGTTTTTTTAAACATTCCAGATTGGTGAAAAAACAACAAGACGCCAATCAAACTCTTTCTGCAGAAACGATAGCAAATATAGAGGAAATGTTGTCTAAGATTGATAAAATAAGTTTGGGTGATGATGAATTTTCAGATGGAGATCTCGAGTCTGATGATGATGATTTGGAAAATATATGACTATAATAACTTATGTGTTTCTTTTACTTGTGGTGACTATTACTACTTTTTACTTTATGACTATATGTTATGTACTAGCTTTTGCTCGCGGCTCCGCCCGCGTGAACGTTTAAAATTGACAAAGTTTCATACAAACTTTCATCCCCTATTTTATCCCCCTGGGGGGTAGAATTTATCAAAATCCTTTCTTAGCCTACGTCATAACATCTACCTGCATGCCAAATTTTAGCCCGATCCCTCCAGTGGTTTGGGCTGTGCGTTGATAGATCACTATGTCAGTCAGTGAGTCAGTCACCTTTGAGTTTTATGTATTTAGATTTAGATTCCCTGTATTCTTTGTAATATTTCTATTTGTATGTTCTCATGTGCCACCTATGAGATACATCTTCGGGAAATTTACCCACCGTACGAAACGCAGCAGCAACCTGCACCTTCACGTTGTTTTTTTTAGTATTGATTCGGACGAGCCGCCGATACTGTAGACCAGATTTTCAAATTTATTGGCGTACTTAAGGATTTAGGGCCACAACCATGAACCGAGGAACTAATGATAACAAGTAGTACTTAAATGTTGTAAAAAAATAGTAAAACTAATCTAAAAACTTATAAAAACAAAATTAGGAAAACTCCCTCAATTCTTACTCAAGGGTACCTAAATATCAGTAAATCGATGTTACTCGAGGCTAAATTTAATATCAATATTTAGTAAAAGTTGTCTAGTATTTTATAAATAAGTTTTTTTACAACACATCATGGTTTAAAAGTTATAACGCTAGAAATTGTGTTGAAATCTTTATACTGACAAAAAAAATCTTTGCCTTGCATGCCTCCAGCAATCTGATCGGGAACATCGGTTATATGATGCCAATTCTAGGTGTGAAGCTGTTGCGGCCAATATTCAAAGCAATATTACAATTTACAATGAACACTATATCACAATAAAACATTACATACAAACATCAACTGTCTTGGTGCTTCCTTTTTTCCCCTCCTTTTTTTCAACAAGCAACACCAGCGGGGGGGAAAGAGGCGCGGGCGCCACGGTCACCGCAAAGAGAAATTCAAAAAAATCAACGGCTCCAGTCGGCCACGCATCACCAGTAACACAGGACATCCGCGGATTGTCCATTCCGGGGCCCCGTCGAAGCGCCCAACCGCTTCAACAGTGCACTACTATCAAGTAACAAACGAACTTTAAATTGTGTGTGATATCCTCGGGGAAGAATTGTCGCTGACCTGGGGAGTCCTACCTATGTAAAACCGAGACAGTTGACATCACTTTACCATACACTACACCACGCCAGTATACATAAAACCGCATAAAACATCCCGCGGAGACGTAACCCGCAATCCCACCAAAGTACATAAAACTAGATGCCGGGTTGAGACGAGCGCACCCACAGAAGCCGTATTGACACTTGTTGACAGTACACTCTTGGTGCAGCCTAAATACCGGAATTATAAAACTCAACCGCTATTTAATTATGGTGTTTACGACGTTGTTGAACAATTCGACTAGAAGCTATAAAAGTATAGTTTGCCAGTGTCAAATTTGTATTCCACAAGGTCAATGGTAAAGTTTAATATGATTTCAATTTGATCGTCTAAAAATTACTTAATTACGCAACAATTTCTAATAATATACTAGGTTTTTGAAGTTATACTTCTTTAGGCGCGTTATGAAAAAATGATGAGAGTGAAATTTTAAGATGCGCGCGCACCTGTGACACAAAAAATTAACAGTATGAAGTTAGGCGCGTTAAGAAAAAATGATGAGAGTGAAAGTAGCCGTAATTAATAAACAAATGACGATTTGGACAAAGAAAAACTCTTTAGGTTTTTTCTTATTCGGAACATGTTGCCGTAAAAAGTACCAGGCTCGCATAAACGCGAAGAGAGTAGAATGTACTTCTAAAAAAAAAAAAAATAAATAAATAAATAAATAAAAAAATAATAATAATTTCTAATCCATAAATAAATTATAATAAAAAAAATCATTTTGACAAGCCGTATTATGGTTCCGCGACATCATATCGGACTGTTTGTGACTAAAAACCATAATCATGGTTAATAAAATAATGGTTTTTATTTACACAGACAAGCGTCAGTATTCTCAACACTTGAGTTTTGAGAATACTGACGTTTGTCTGTGTCAAACTCTTATTAAGAGTGTTGTTACAAAGACTTGGCTGTATGAGCTACAATACCTTTGCCTATTAAAAACCCGAATTTGAACCAAAAATTATAATACCGAGGACTATGACGGAAGTGAATACTTTTTAAATTGTTTTCGAAATTAATAAGTGTCCGTTCTATTGAAACTATGAATCAACACGCATGAAACATTTACTATAATAATAATTATAATGTACATTATAAATAATAATTATTATTATAGTAAATGTTTCATGCGTGTTGATTCATAGGCCATTTTTGACAATGTCCTTTATAATTTATATATGTGCTAATAAATTATATTCAGTACAGTCAATCTGGGTAACTTTGATTAACAATGGTAACTTTGACAGTCAAATCGCCAACGACTTTTTAATTTTTACGTTGACAACGTTAAGTGCAATGACATTGAATTTTTGCAATGTGTGTACACAACAAACTTCGTAAATGAACTCTTCGAAAAAAAACGAAGCTCTTAAACGAAGTTAATGTAAAAACCTTTCGACAAATTACTGCGCTCAACTGTTGAATTTTTTTAGTGGAAAACTTTCAGATAAATCGTGAATCGTGCTGCTATCTTTAAACAATCATAGAACTACAACTTTATGGTTTTATTGGCTTAACTATGACTCCATTGCATTTGACATTTGTTATAAATATAAAACTATGCTACCCTGAAGCCATAAAATGTTTAAAATTTATAATTCCTGTGATAATTAACATCTGTATCAAAGTTACCCATATAGGGGTTGTAACTTTGACACACAACAAAATTGCAAGTTTTTAATATAATTTACTATTTTTATAGGCCATAAATAATTTGAGAGTATGAAAACCAACCTAAGAGCACTGATTATGCTAACTCTTTTGTCTCATATTTACCATGAGTAAAATTTAGCTATAAAATATAGTTTTGATCTGTCAAAGTTACCCTGATTGACTGTAGTGATTTAAATTGAATATTTTGATTGATATTACTTACTATTTGTGAATATTAGTGAAAAAAATTGTGCTTATATACTTTTTCAAGTGCTCCAATATAATTGAGGTTAACTATCCATATGTATTATTTATTGATATAAATTAAAATACTTTTATTTAATATAATTAACACTAAATATTATTAAATTATTAATGTTAAATACTTATTATTGGTTATTTAATGATGCCAAAGAAGTATAACTTCTCACGCGCGTACATAAGTACACGCACCCATTTTTTTTTTTTTTCAAATTATCGCATCAACTGGTAAAACCCGGATAAATATTTTAAGTGAAAGTTTTATTGACTAATTCGTAAACTCCTTTTTATAATATTACTAGCTTTTCCTCGCGGCTCCGCCCGCGTGATCTGCTTTTTCCTGGATGAAAAGTTGTGCCATAGCCCATGTTTATCAGGGATAATGTAGGATTCTGATGCTAAAAGAATTTTTCAAATCGGTTCAGTAGTTTCAGAGCCTATTCAATGCAAACAATCAAATCTTTCCTCTTTATATCCCCAGTGTTTCTCTACTATATTATGCATGTATTATACATATAAACCTTCCTCTTGAATCACTATCTATTAAAAAAAAACGCATCAATATCCGTTGCGTAGTTTTAAAGATCTAAGCATACATAGGGACAGACAGACAGTGGGAAGCGACTTTGTTTTATACTATGTAGTGATTAGGAACATAAAACTTCAACTATACGTGCATGTGTTGCCAGAAAATATGTGGATCGCGTTCCAGGATCAGCCAGTGCATATCCGGTTCTCCCAAAGGACTTGCGACATGACTTTATGGTTGGTTGGGGCGGATATAAGGGTACATACTTATATTACTGTGCCTGCGTCGGTCATTCGCCTGTCCTGTCGTAGGCCCATCGATTTGCTTCTTCCCTCTTCTCTCACCGATAAACTCATTGTTTGTCTGTGGTGGCTGGTTATTTGGACTGCACAACGCTTAGCATAAGGTGTAGTGCAGTCAATTTGCCGTGCTCGGAAAAAAAGTCGACACTAGCCAGTTTGGAACGAACTTATACATATATTATTATATACATTACGACACTTCAACAACATGCTAGTAATACACTGAAATGAAGAATATTTTTTACGTTGTACTTTTTACAGATAGAGAAAGAATTAAAACCGCAGTTTTTTTGCAAACTAGTTTATACAATTATTTAGTAAGTATGTAGAATATTAATCAATGATATTAACATAAAAATTATCGATACAATTTACAAATAAAATAATTAATGTTACAAATTTACATTAAATAAATTGCTTTACTTGTTAAACCTATGACAAAGGAATTCAGTTATTCTCTTCTCGTAAAATATATGTATCATATCAAACCCAGCTGCCGCAACTGCAATAGGGAAGATAATACATTATATCATGAAAAGAAGAATTAAAGATCTAATAATTTTTCATACTTACAAAACCTTGGCGTTCCTTTTCCTTTTGAAGTACAAGTTGAGTCTGTGTATCATCAAACTTAACTATTGCTGATAACACTTTAGCTAACGTAATGGAATGCATTCCGGAACCAGTAAGATATTCATAAAGAATATTTCGTAAATATTCTAACTCTGTATTTTCTTGCAAAGAATGTAAGTGTCTTAAACTTACTAAAGCTTCATCAAGTTTTCTTTCTAATTTTTCATTTGTCATTTTTAATTTTTCATTCTTATCTTGTATTTGTTGCATGTTTGAATTTAATGATCTGTTTAATTGTTCTAAATCCACCAACTTTTGTTCTGTCTTAGTATTAGACTGAACCAAGTCTTTGTACTTCTCTTTAGTATTAGATAATTCAAGATCGTTGTCATTGTTATTAATACATTTATTATCAGTTACAGTAAAATTTTGGGATTGTAACTGATCCTTAAGTTCATAGTTTTCTTCTATAAGGAGACTATTTTCTCGCAACAAACTTTCAATTTTGTCTTTGTTAGTTTGAACTTCATTTTTTAATTCATATATTTCATTTGAATAATCATTATTTTCTGTTGAGTGTTCACTTGTAGCTATTAACTCTCTCAATTTATCATTTAATACACTGTTTTCTTTAGATATTTTAGTCAAATATTTCTGAAGTCCTTCAACGTCCGATTGGAGGCGCCTATTCTCATCTTTCAATGCATCATTGTCATTTTTCAAACTTAGGTATTCCTTACTTAAAATATTATCGTTTATTTCATTGTCAGATGTAATATTACTGTTCGACAGTACTGAAGAATCCACTTTGTAATTAATCTCATTTGTTTCAATAATTTCATCAGTTTGAGTATATTTCGCACTGGAATCGTAATCAGATTTATTATTTTCTTCAGATTCTAATTTTTCAATGATAGTACTAAGGCGATCTTTTTCAATTTCCATATCTGCATGGGATTTTCTAACCTCAATGATTTCTGCTTCTAAATCTTTAATATTCCCAGCGATCTTTTCTATTTGGTTCTTTAATGAAATATTTTCTTCAGATAAAACCGTTATGTTGTCTTGTAGATTGTTAATATATATTATTTTACTGTCTACTTCGTTTGATTTTTCTTTAAGTTCCTTATTTTCTTTCGTCATAATGGATAATTTGTCAATATTATCACTCATTTCATGTTTCATCGTTTCTATCTCTTTATTTAAATATTTATTTTTTTCTTCAACTTTGTTCAGTTTCATTATTAAATCCTTGTTTTCATTTTGAAGCAAAGCCAGTTTTTCAGCTATACTTATGTTGTTTGTTTTCTCTGAATCTAAAGCAGCTTCAAGATTTCTAGACTTGATGGCATTCTCCTGTATTTGACAAACCAACTCATTTTGTTCCAGCTTTAAATCGTCAATGTCATTTAAAGCTGCTTTGTAAAGTTTATCTACTTTTATTTTATTTTCATTTATGGAATCTTTTTCTGACTCAAGGTTTAATATTTTAGTTTTTAAGTTATTACTTTCATCGCGCAGTGAAGTAATTAGTTTTGAGGTGTCTGAGTTATGTTCAGACCTACTCTTTAATTCTTGTTGCAATTCATTGTATTCTGTTTTTAATTTCTGGTATTGGTTGTTAATATGTTCCTTTTCTTTGTCAGAGAAGTTAATTAATGTTTCTTTAACATCTTTTTCAATATCCAAAAACATTTTACTGAATTGTTGTTTAAATGACACTGCCTCATTGGAAACTAAATTAACATGATGCTGTAGTTCAGAGACTACTAAGGATATATTTTTAAATTTTGTTTTTAATATGTCAATATTGCTTATTTGATCTTGTAACGTGTTATTCGCTGTTTTTAAATCCGAAATAACTTCCTTAAATTCAATATTTTGCTTTTGAGTTAATTCATGAATTGCAAGAAGTTTTTCAATTTCCGATTGCAATTTTACTAATTCCTCTCTTTCTTCTCGAATTTCCAATTCAAGTTTAACATATTTAGATTTCCACATTTCTAACTCTTCAGTAATTACTTGTTTTTCTTTTTCGAGATCATTATTAACCGCCGCTGCCGCCGTAGCCGCCGCTGCTGCGTGCCGCTGTAGTTCATTTTCCAACGCACTTATTTGCGAACATTTTTTCGAGTTTTCTTCACTTAGATGCATATTTTTATTTTCTAAGTAAGCGTTTCTGTCAATCATCGCTAACTTTTCTGCGGTTTCTTGTTTTAATTGAAGTTGAAGACATTTGTATTCCTCGTCGGCTTTAGTTTTAATTTGTTCTTGTAAATGGTATTTTTTGGTAAGTTCCTGCAATTGTGAATCTAAATCAATAATTTTCGATTTTGATGATTTATATTCTTTGTTTTCATTGATGAGTTTCGATCTTTCTTCTTCTAACAAAACTATATTTGCCTTGCAATCATTAATAACAATATTTAGTGATTGTACGTCTTTTTGAGAAGAAGCTAAACTATCTTTAAGTGACTTAATTTCAGCTTCTTTGTTTTCTAATTCCTTGTGTATACTTAACTTATTCTCTGCCAGTGATATCGCGTATTCTTCTTCTCTTTTGCTGAACACTTCAATTTTACTTTGTAAATGCATTAATTCTTCTTTAGCTCTTTGTAAGTCCATTTCTAGTTCGGACATTTCTTTAGTTTTTGTAAAATCATATGTGTTGATTTTGTTCTGAAGGTCTTCGTTTACACTGTTTAACTCTTGTATTTTTTGGACTGCATCATCTAACTGTTTTGTTGTAATTTGGAATTGATCAATTTCCTTATTCTTATTGTCAAGTTCATTAGATAGTATTTGTAATTCAGTTACAACTTGTGAATTTTTTTCTCTACTGCTTTTCAGAGATTCCTTATATTTGTTTAATAGTTGTTCCATTTTTTCTATTTTATTATTCAAGTTAGTAATCTCCATTGTACATGATTCTTCACTTGATGTTTTTGTTTCGTTATCATTAGACAAATTTATTAACTGGACATCATTTTCATTCTGTACTATCTCTTTGTTTACGTTTTCAGTTTTATCTATATTTTCACTTACATCTATATTTTGTAAAACTTTAACTTTCGTGTTTAATGCATCGATTTTCATACACTTCTCTTCGATTTCAATGCGAAGCGCCTTTTCTAAATGTGCCTACAATGGTAATTATAATATATTTTAAGTTGTTTTATATAGTAAGCTTAAGAATATAATATAGCATATTACCTTAGCACTCTGCTCAAGTGAACATTGTTCTTTTAGTTCAGATATCCTCCGTAAGGCTTTATCTTGTGTTTCTACCAGTACACTCTATAACAAATAGAAGAAACATTATAAAAAGAGTATTCCTTCAGTGGTGGCAGCGGCTTGGCTGTGCCCCTGGCATTGCCGATGTGCATGAGCGGCGGTGACCGCTTACCATCAGGCGGGCCGCTTGCTCGTCAAGGAAATAAAAAAAAAATAGGTTATTAGTCGATTAAAATATTGTAAGCTTAGTACTTTCCAGCTTCATTATACGTCAGATTATATTTTAATTGTGTATAATTCTAAATGAACAATAATAATAAGCTATGTTGTTTTTCGTAAAACAACCATTTTAATCGACGGTACAAAAAAAAGGGTTTCAATAGGATGTGTTTTATTATTTTTTTTTTTTTTTTTTTTATAGCATAGGCCGCAAACGAGCAAGTGGGTCACCTGATGGTAAGTGATCTCCACCGCCCATGTACGCCCACCACCAGAAGAGTCATGGGCGCGTTGCCGACCTTAAAGGAAATGTATAATTAGGGATTAGGAAGGGGAGAGGATTAGGCTTCCGGTTATCTCACTCACTGTGCGAAACACAGCAGCAAGCCACTACTTTACGTCGGTTTTCTGTGAGACAGTGGTAACGATCCGGTCGAGCCAGCCCATTCATGCTGTAGACAAAACTGTCTACAGCGTGGCTCTACCACTCTTTTATTAAAGTATGTACATCGGTTTCTGAGCGATTTAAAAACACTCCTCAACGTATTACACCGTATAGGTCGCAATTCATAACATTATTTCTGCCACTGAGCAGCCGTGTGTAGGCACTGTCCTGGTACGGTTTGAAGGATATTGAAGTCAGTAAACTTGTAGCTTTAAGTGCCTTTGTTAAAGATGCTCGATATCATACTCTTTTATCACATCTTGTATTTGTACAGTTTAGAGACTCTTCTTCAATAGAACTGGCACACAATGTAATCAAATTATTTTCCCAATATCCCTGCTGTCTACTGACTGCAGATTTATCTGACTTAAAGTGTTAACATTATATAGTTCATAAAAATATTATATCGGTTTGCAAACAGCCTGCAAGCGATATTAGAATTTTTTCTATGTACCTACCCTGGCCTTAGCATTTTCTCGTTCTAAAAGTTTGTAATGTCGTGCAAGGTCTCCATATTGTGTTCTATATTTTTTATATCTTTCTTGTGTTCGTCTGTAGGCGGCGTAGAGTTGCTCTTTCGTAACTCTGTCGAGACTTACTACACCACTGGCGAATCCCCTCTCTTCTGCCTCACTTGCAGAAACTTCCATGTCCGACTAAAATACATATATTAATTTAATAATAAATAAATAAAAGATAATATCCACTGGGCACGTGACTCGTATACAAATGATAGTCCACCACGCTGGCGTAATGCGGGTTGCTACACTTCTTATACATTTGAAAGCCTCATGGAGGCTTTTCAGGTAACAAGGCGTAACTTAGGGTGCTATTATTTAAAAAAAAATTGTTCTAGAAATAAAAATAGGACCTCACGAAAAAAAATTAAAACCAATGAATATTAGCATAGATATTTCTTTACGCGGAATAATAAGTTATCGTTACCTCTGCCAACTGAACTATAACTTTTTTGTTAAATACCACACGGACGATGTCGCGGGTAACAGCTAGTGTTAAATAAATCTAAGCTGCAAAATGATATATTCAAATAATCATCGATCCGTAATCTTTTATGATAACACGCGGTAGTTAAATATGATGGCTATGGCTTTTGATCATAATAATATAATAATTTTCTTAGAACTCTACGCTATTTGTACGATTTAATACAGACTGTATAAAGGTATTTTGCTACCCAGGCTGATGATCCGTATAATCAATAAGGCTTTATAGCCTATTATACATATTATTAAATCATTAAATTTCCGACCCATTTAGAAGAAAAATGTTGCAAAATTTATTTACTTTAATACCAATAAATTCCACTTGACTGGAAAAAATAAGTATTTATTAAGAAATAATAATGTCTTTTTTATGGCTAAGCCATCTGGTGATAGGTTAGGTAGAATAGTATGGTGCTGCCACACCGATGTTATAAAATGTTGACAAACATTATTAAACATTTGTTATTATTTTATCACAATGTTAGATAATGTTTTCATGTTAGGTAATGTTAGTAAACATTTCTTAACAATTTGTAACATTTTGTAACATTTGTTTGTAAACATGTATCCAGGCGATTTCATGTTTTCAAATGTTATAAAATGTTTGCAAACATTTTCCGTCGGTGTGGGAGCACTTAAAACATCTAACAATTCCTAACAAAATGTAACAATTCCTAACATTTGTTAGTAAATGTTTAATGTTAGAAAATGTTTGTAAACATTTTATAACATCAGTGTGGCAGCACCAGTAAAACTATTTAAAGGACTTAACAACACACTCCATAGTCGCGTCAAGGATCAGACAAGTCAGTCAGTGATGCACCGTCAATTCCGCTGCGTCTACCCGTTCGTACTATGCACTACGTCAATATCTGGGGGTCTATTCGGCGGAGCGTCTTCAGTGGGGCATTGACAAAGAATGACGTCACTGACACTCGTGTCTAACCCTTGATGCTACTATCGTAAATCCGCCTGAACCATTGGAACAAACCTGTAAGTGATACATCGACGGTGTTTCATAGCTTGGAAGTCGAAAGGAAACGTCACTGGCAAGAGAACTATTGGATAGTCTTCTGAGCTGTTGGTTATCCTGTAACACACATGTCAAGTTATAACAAATACTAAATTGAGAAAAGAATTGGATGATTTTAACGTTTTATTAAGAACGGCCCCGGGTTCCCGAGGCGAGAAGTGCCCTCGCTTCAACTGGAACCGTCCCTGCGCGGTCCGCCTTGCGGCCCGTTTCCAAATGTGGGGGGGCTCAAAAGCACTGAAGGACGCCCTCGGCGTCAACGGCAGCAACGAGGCCAACCACCCGTGCTACTGTTCATCTCATTGATTTGTAGTGTACTCTTCATAAAGGCTATAATTGTTTTACGAACGAACTTACGTAAGTGGCTAACATGTTATATATTTTCACTAGTGGGGGAAATTCTAGATCTAACATACATGATGTACAGTTTACGTACTTTAATGATATTCATAGAAAGCAACTAATGGTGCTGTTTATCATTAATTTCTTCGTAAGATTACTGATATTAGTAGCTTACGGGAGTAAAAGTTACAAATTTAATTGAGTAATTATATCGTAATATTTAAATAAAACAAATCTTACAAGTGTTTCATGCCCGGAGGTGTAGTCCAGTGACTCCACAGTTGGTTGTGTCAACGACACATCCTGGAATGTATTTTGTCTACCACTTGGTGAAGGCTGCAGCCTGGTGGGCCGGATTTGTTGACCATCTAGTAATTATAATATGCAAATGTACTTTCATCATTCATAACTAAATGAAAAAATGGTTAATCTCTAATGGGGCATTGGAATGGACTGCAAAAACAGAATATGTCGCAGGTTCGATCCCAGCACCCAGGCCACACGTCTAGTGGCTTTTCAATGTTAAGTGAGTATTCATTGGACATCAATATCTTGAAATATATAATAATATATATGAGGTAGTTGGACTTGTTCTTTTTTAGTTATATCAATTAGATACGTTACCCAATATCTACATTAAAAGTTTTTTAAACCTGTTCCAAAATTAATAAAGTAGACACCATTTAAATCCAGTGGAAGACAAATATTTATTGTCACATGTTATGACGTCGTCAGTTGCGATGGTCATTATGAGGTATAGGTAGGTATGCGAAGGGGATAGTGAGATGTCCCCACTGCATGCCCACCGTCGCTCAGACCAATGTTAAAAATATTACTTTCTTAATAATCTTTTTTCTACCAGTTTTGATTCTATTTTCACAATACGGTCGCGTTTTTCTATAATTGTCTTGTTACATATAAATTAATTGCTAACTGTCAGAGTCATGAAAAAAAGGTAATATCAATATGCCTTATAAAGTCAAATTCAATAATGTATTTGTATCTTACCATTGTCGCCAATGGAGAATAAATCACTGTTGGTGATATCAGATATACTGCTGGATGCCGATGTCACTGCAGCCTGATGAGAAATAAACAAAGTTATGAAATTTTAACAGTAAATATGTCTATAATCATCTGATGATCATCATGTTATTAACATTGATAGTTATTGCTTCAAAATGGCAGGTTTTGCAATTCTTTATTCATTTTATACTTTATATAAAACTAGCAAAACCTAGCAGACATTGTCCTGCTTGTGTATATTTATTTTCTTCTGTATTTTAAAAATCGATGAACTATACAAATATCTTGAATTTATAATCCTTGTCTTTTTAATTTTACTAAAAGCCTCTAATATACAATAAAGCATTATAAATAAAATAATATAATAACTCATGGTAGAAAAATGATAGATGGCTCATACTGATGAGATTCCATTATTCTTATTGGTATAAATTGAACCAACTAAAAAAATTTATCTAATGCTAACATCTTTGGTAATACAAGTGGATTACGACTAAGTGCAGGAAAAGGAGCCCACAACCAATACCAATAATACACCAGGGGATAAACATTATTATTCTTTTTCTAGTTTTGTGTAGAAATGAACAGTTTTTATAGTTCTTCCTTTGGAGCAAGCAATATAATATAGTTGTCCAAGCATGTAATCTAAACAATCCAACAATGTGCAGTGACTGCTGAGCTTTGGATTCTTCTATTTAGCTAACTTCATGTACAAAATCAATTTTGATAATATTGTCATTGTCTTCTAAAATTGCTTGCTATGTCATGGGCCACACAAATTCAAAATTCTAAATCAAATAATATCCTCCACAGGCCACATACAGCGCATGAACCACAGTTTAACAACCACTGCTCTAGACACTACAGAACAAATATCTCCAGATAAGAGGAGCTGGGACTCTCCGCCACCCATCTATGCTACACACTTTTTTTTGGAATTCAGACAACTAGTTTAAGAAAAAAAAACAATTCTCTCTCTATACCACCAATCTCATTATCTGATAAATTACCAACACAATACAAAAATATGTTCTACTTACCTATTACAAGTGATATAAGCTGGTTCTATCCTAGGCATCCTAAAAATTGATACTGTTATAAACATAATTTTAATTACTTCTATGACATAAATACCTGAGCTGCCTGCGCAAATTGTTGAATCCTTTGAGGTGAAGATTTCACTTCTTCTGCCAACTTATCTTTTAATTTTTTAAACATTTTTAAAGTAATGTTATCAACTTATCACACCATTACACAAGTTTCGATCAAATATAAATACAGAATGCGTTTTGTAAGTTAACTGCCAGTGTAATTATTGCTTATTATAAATGGCACAATTTGTTAAAATATGTGAATATTGTTTGTTCGTAATGACACGATTGTTGGTACGTAAAAATGTACGATAAATGTGTACCTATGGCATGAGAGTTTTTGGAGCACCGCCTAACTACTATTACGCTTAAATTATATTTCACTCATACATTTTCACGTCAGAACATAATGGTTTATTGCTTGCTATTTTTTTATGCATTTTATAATGATTTTTGATGATTTATCCTCTGACACTTCTCTGTTCTTTTTTCTGATGACACCTCGGCCTCGTAGCAGTATTGCCAACTTTATTTTTTAGGGTGGCTAGGGGGATAGTAAACCCAATTCGTAATGAAAGCCACATGAAACAAATAACACCAGTTCCTACGTATTTTACAATAAAAACTCCGACATAAATAACACAAACGAAAGAACAGAAATTAAATTGAAATAAACTTACACCAAATCAAATCTAATAATTTTGTCAGCCCACAGTAGGGATGGGGATAGTGTAAAATTGATAATTAAGCTATTCAATTCTTTATATGGAAAACGTTATAGTGTGACATTTGTCAATATTTAATTTTAAGTCATTTTTAAAAAAAAAATCGTAAAAATTTTACAAATCATTTAAGTTAGTTTACTCAGTAGAATAAGCGCGATTCGAAATCATTGTTATCAAAGGGCTCATAGACAAACAAGGAATAAAAATTTAAAGTTAATTATTATTAATACAATGGTGAACTATCTAAATCATGTTAATTATCATCATAATTAAGTACACTACTAGAACTATCCCTTAGATTGATTATAAATTCTTGTTCACAAACGCTGTTGAAATGGACATCTCGTTCCCAGTCTTCTTGTGATTTTAGTGTGTTCTACAACTTTTCTCCAGTCACTCGCGGTAACGTTTTCACAGGCATTTTGCAATAAAATTAGCATTTTTTTGTTACCGTAAATGGTGATGTGATATGTTAGGTTGCATGACCCAAAAAAATTATATACCGAATTAACAAAAGTTAAGAAAAGTCCCTCGTAGTTCATGATACCCACGATACAATGTATGTTAATGAACACTTTATGATATAAAAGTGCAATTATCCCATTTCTGATTAATCGATGTCGATATAAAGTTTTTAATATTGGCACATCACTATTTTAAGGGTTAAGTGGGCGGGGTCGACGCCATTTTATGCATCAAGTCTACCGCATGTTACGTGACCACATGCGTCATCCTCTCTATTCATTATTCATTGGTTCATAATGATATTTATCGGTATTAGTTAATGTTAATATATTCTTCAAGTAATATTATTTGAACGATATTTATGAATTCATTGGATATGGAATATTGGCGTATTACCATTCGTTGGTTTGCCGATACATGAATACACTAATATTACTAATATTAATTGGCTGATATTAATTAAAGTAGATATGGAATATTGGGATATCACGATTCATCGGATTACTGATAACCTGAGTATTACTAATATCTTAACGAATACTAATATATTCGTTTCACCTCTATTTGTAACTTAGTTTTTATATCAGAAAGCGTACCTACATTATAATTTTACTAATCAATAGATTTAATGAGAAACATATTTATTAATATCAACGTAAGTAGATATTTAGCTAAATAAATAGTTATATATTTTCGGTACAGTCAACCTGGGTAATTTTGGCTCACTTTAGAGGTAATTTATAGTAGTACGGATTTACTTTTATTGTTATTTGTCATAAATGAGTATTTCTAGTGGGATATTGACCTTTATAATCTAAATTCCTGTGTTATTTATCAAAACGATAAATAAAAGACCCTTAAATTAGCAAAAATTTGGTGAGCCAAAGTTACACTGACATTTGGGTAACATTAATAAGTATGAGGAGTTGATGAAGAAAATCTCTAATTTATGTAGTTTTCTTTACTCCTCAGTAAGATTAGCTTGTCATATTGATAAAAAAAATACATTTCGTTTATATCACTATCTCCTTTTTAGTGGCAACGTAGGGTTGCCATATTAATACAATATTAAACTGCCTGGTTTATCGAAATCAACTTCTATTTTATGGACCTCTTAAATCAAGTTATTATTGTATTAATCAGGTTTTGATGTACTTATAATTATTGAGCAATGCCTAAAATAATAAAAAATAATAAAACAAACTCAATCACATATAAAAAAGAAACATAATATCGGCTCTCAATTCCCCCATACCATGTATAGAAATTGATCATCAATCGCATAAGAATCGCCTCGTTTTGTGATTTTAGATCCTCCAAATCGACTAACTATATTTCGGGGGTGACAATTAAATATGTCAAGCTTTGATGGCCACTTCCACCCTTCAAAACTTTTTTGCATAATTGAAATTTTCACGCATTATCTGTCCTCGCCCCGAGCTAATGTTACCCCAAATGGTCTGAAAATGAAACGGCTCGAAGATTAATTAAAGATTTTTTTAAAATATCTATCAATATCGCGGGATGTTTCAGCGTTATTACATAAAAAACATTTGATTCTTCAACATAAAACTGAACTCGCCTTCTGTAGTTCTTCTGTAGTAATTGCTATACACAACTTTTTAGCAAGTATATTTCTAACTCTGTTTACCGCCCAAATTTTGAATGGTGAGAAAAAAATATATATTTGATAAATATCAATTGTCACTGCAAGTTTCGTTTAAAAACACTTTTTACTTTCATAAATTAAACAACTTATTAATATACAGTGTATCAGTAAGAAGAGAAAAAATTAAACGTTCAAATACAAGTTAGTGAGTCAATGTTACATTGAAAGCGTAAGTTACCCAGGTTGAATGTACCTATTGCCTAATAATATCATAAATTAATCTGGTTGCGTCGTTTTTACCAAGGGTTTGTAATTTGCCATAACGGGTCGTCTAAATAAATTGATAAAATGTTTGGAAACTTTTCTCAATGTAATAAAAATGCATAAAAGTATATTTTTTTCCCAGAACGTTGATTCTCGCTGGTTTTCACCACGGACAAAGGTTCTAAATAGACCCGTATGTTCTACTAGGTCCACAGAGTACATTATAACTAGTTCCTTCGTTCCGACATCTTTGATATCGCACAATAAAATTAGGTAAATTAAGTAGGCATTGAATGCGCAGTGTACGTAGTGATAACTTTTACAAGTTATACTTGCCTCCATATTCATTAATATTACCACGAAGTTACAGCACGCGCGAATGATTAGTGCCGCTTCTTTACACGTGAATTGTAATTAGTAAGTTTAGAACGAACTCAACCGGTTCCGTTTTTACCATTTGGCTGCAGTACTCTGAAAACCCTCTGACGTCAGTTAGAAAAACTTTTGTAATTTTTATATGAATATAAAAACCACAAGTATAGACAGACAATTGGTAAATTTTATAACTGTTTTTTGTCAGGAGTTAAGAGGCATTTTTGTATTTCATACATTTTGCTCATGGCATCCATATAGATCTTTGGTTCATGGTGTAATAATGGACTACCAACAAAGTGGTGAGTCAAACTCAGGGACCGAGTGTTGTGCATAGATGTGTGTCATATTTTAAATTTAGTGTTTATTTATTACAGTATCCAGCATAATAACACATTGTAGGCACGTTTCCATCGGCACTGCTCTATAGGTGCCTCACCCCTCAAAGCTTAGAATATTTCATGCAACCTCACAATTGGGATATTGATTAACAACAATATTTTCATCATATATAGTCCTAATCGTACTTTTTCAAATTTTTCTAAAGAAGTTTGAAAAATAACCCCAATTACTGACTATTAGGCATAAGGTATTGTTTTAAAGAATATTATAAATTACAGTATTTACTGAGATACAGTAAAATAACTATTTATGTACAGTTAACAAGATGGTGTTAATTTTAAAGACTGCACTGTCTATTACAATGGATAGGTATGCAATGTATACATTTATATACTAGAATATTGTGTGTTACAAGAATGTTAAACATAGCCCAGATGTAAAGTAGTAGTAATAAGTTTATTGGAGGTCACCAGTTATGCCGACCTGAATAAATACTTCTTCCCTCTATCGGGTGGCCTGCAATAGGACAGGTGGATGACTGATGCAGACAAAGTGATACATGATTGTACCCCTACACCTCCCCAATTAACTATCAAGTTGCAAGCCCCTCAGGAGAACCACTCAAGCGTGTGGATCACTATGGCAGGTTTTAACACCATGTGTACCGTGGTCTCTATCCAGGCGGATATTAAAATTCTACTACCAGCTTTAATTGATTTTAATGCCATGTTTTTTTTGCAAAATTTTACATGAAATATATTTCATGCCTGATTTTCCAAAAAAAACTATGAGACAAAAATAGTTTAAAATATTGAATTTAGTAAAACAAAATCAGTATCTAATTTTACCTTGCTGTGGGTCGATTCCTTTTTGCATAAATAGGTCCAATTATATGTCAGATCTAGATTTCCATTTAGGTGTTAAAAAATAAAGGCGGTCTTCCAATTAAGGCCCCAGAAAAACTTTTCATAAAATAATAACTTATCACTCTATTTTTCGTAATCTTATTACAGTACCTGAGTAGAAGCAACTAATAACTAACTGTTTCCTTTTATCTTTTGCTACACCATGTTTGAAATGGATTACAATGATGAGGGCTTTGATATGGATGAAGAATTTGGTTGGGGTGGACCCCCTAAGGTTCCTCCATTAATGAAATTCGACAGGTAATATCATTTTTGTCTGTAATTTTTCTTCAATACTGTAAAGTTTAGTATGTCTTGCCAGCAGCTCCAGTTAGTATCGGCGATAGCCTAGCGGAAGTGGAATGAGTAAAGAAACTTTTTTTTTTTTTATCCTGGCTCGGCAAAGTGATTACGCTACACCTGATGGTAAGTGTAGCGCAATCCAAGAATAGTGTCGACTAACGATAAACAATGTGTCCATCGTAGGTCGGCAAGATCATGCCGGCCTCTCAAAGGGCCAAGGCGGAGGGGAAGGAAAAAGGGATGGGAAAAGGGTTAGGATCAGGGGGCAAGCCCCCTGGGGAGAACCGGATATACACTGGCTGACCCTGGAACGCGACCCACACAAGGTGGGCCACTATGGCAGGTTTTAGCACCAGTGTACGGTGGTCACTATCCGGTCGGATACAAGTATCCTCCCACCAGCATCTGATGCGTGTTCCCTCTCAACCCTCTACGACATTTCCTACTTACACATGTGGATTCGTTGTTAATTATCGCTTGCTTTAACGGCATAACAAAACGTGATGGAGTATTTGAGAGTTTTCAATAGAGTGTGAAATCTACTAACTCGCATTGGGCCTTCATGTTGGACTAAGACCTAATTGCTCTTACTAGTAGAGTGGTTTGTGCCCAGCTGCAGTGCAACAGTATAATTGAAGACCTCAAACATAAATTCCCTACAGCGCTCTTTGCTTCACTCCGCCTCGCGGCGCATTCGCGTTGAATTCTAATTATCTAGCTAGACAAGTAATCATTAATTTTCAGGAATGACCGATATGGCAATGCATATGGTAACTATCGTGGAGGATATCCCCCCAGTGGGATGTCTGGACCCCCAGGCGGGTATCCAAATTTCAGACCGCCTCGACCACCATTAGGTCCACCGATGAATTCAATCCCTCCATTAGGTTGGGGCGGCGGCCTTTTTATACAGCGCCAACCGAGGCCAAGACAACCGATGGAGGATAAAATTACCAGATATTTGATGCGTGAGTATTATTACGTATTTGCCTGAATGACATAACCAGTAGATATGCTCGCCTGATAGTAAATTAAACGCCTGTCAGCAAAGTACTACATGTCACGGTACTGCGCTCGTCATGCCGAGACATGTCAGTCTCATATTGCTCAGTAATTTTACTGGCTTTAAATGGCCAACGAATCAACATTAAAAAAATCATACATATTTATAGTAACAAAACACTATCAGGTGTTTATCTAGATTTTCTAGAGCAAATTTGCGATCTTGGTTGAACAGCAACACTAGCCCGAGATTTTTTTTTGTTTTCTGAAAATTGCAATTCGATTCTTAACATAATATTATGTAGATGAGAAAGTTATACTATAAGTAGTTAAATTAAATTATGCAATAGCGCTATAAATACGATACGATTGGCGGGAATTATATATCAATTCATTTTATAAAGTGGTTCAAAATATATTATTTTTAGTCTAATCTTATTGTTTGTATTAGGATGTGGCGTGCCTAAAGATACTATTAAAAACTTCCCAAGAAAATTGCTTCAAATGTTCGAACCTGACCATTGCGGTTTGTGTTTGCAGACATTTGAATCATTTGCTGACTGTAAGTATATGTTGTACCAATAGTTGCTAATATTAATTATTTTTTAAATACTTTACTATGTTATCGTATCATCTGTTTACAGCTCGTTTGCATTATGTATCAAAAGGTCACATCAAGAATCAAAGAAAATGGCTATCAAAACAAGACGGTGGCCATCGCCAAAAAGAGGTAATTAGATGATTTGTCAATGTAATGTTTCAGTAGGCATTTTGTCGACCCAATACGTTCACATAATCTATTTGTCAAATAATCTAGGCATGAACGCTTTTTATATGAAACAATAGGATAGTTTAATGAAATACATTATTTATTATGCAACAGAAAATGATACGCAAAATAAACCCTTTACGTGAAATTAGAATCAAATTTGCTTAAAAAAATCAGGCCACAGTTTATAAATATGTATTGGTATGAGCAAAGGTTGGTGCGTAGTGGGGTCACCTTACTGTCCCCCTTGCAGGCGTACATCGTGGCGACATGAAGGTTCACGCCGTCTGTTATAAGACAATTCCCCCTTCTATTCAATTTGAATATCTTCAAATTTATTCTTTCGATAATAAGTTTTAGGTAAAGAAACTATTATTATTTTACTATTATTGATTTGAACAATCTAACTAAACAATCGAGTCGAATTACCCTGTTGTGCAATAATCAATTGCTCAAGGTCCCAACTTCTTAAGGGATAAAAAGAAAGCTCTTGTAAATATTGAGTCCTGTCGCTTGTGCGACTGTCTGCGTGATAGAATTTGTATCAAATACATGTTGACAGTCTATATCAAGTGAAGCTTATGTGAACTTGTCGTCAAGATAGAAGCATACATTGTAACAAATTGTCTGCCTTCACGTCTAAAGAGACGTGCAGAGTACTATGAAGTTAAAGTAATCAATCATGTAATGGTATTATAAGTTTGACAAAAATTAAAAACCGAAGTCGCCTCATTGGATTAGTGCGAGCATACATAGGCTGAGAAACCGGTGGAGTCCTGGGTTCAAATCCCAGGTCGGGTAGTCACAATCTGTTTCGATTCGTAGAAACACGAGTTGCCTGGGGTTGGAATTTATGCCCGATATGACGATAGGCTCGTCATTTGATTATGAGATGATAATATGTACATCGACCCATGGGTGTACTAATTGCACCTCTATTCACATCGAACAGAATTCAAAGAGCAACAGTTGGAATCCAAATAGCGATGTATTTACTGTTATTCGTTGTGGAGTTCTCATTTATCTTGTAATGTCTCATCTATTCAAGCTTTATGAACCGTCGAAGCAACACAGTATCAGTTATAAAAGTCAAAAAGAATAATCACTATCCATACATATTTAGAGATGACGCATAACATAAAAATACAGTGGAAATGAGACACCTTCCAATATTAAAGTTGTTTAAAAAATATTCTGATACACTTAACAGAATTCATAAACATCAGTTCTAATTATCTGAGTTATACGTACACGTATATGTATACTCTAGATTATTTGACACTGAATAATTTTTATTTATTTATTTCTGATATGTGTATATCAATAACCTTTGGGGTTCCAGATACCGCTTAAATCTCGTGACTTGTATTGCGAGCTTTGCGACATTCATATAACGTCCAAACAACATGCCGACTCGCATTACGAAGGAAAACCGCATCGTTCGTAAGTTAATACAATATTACGAATAATCAGTAATGACAGTTAGCCCTGGATTTTATTTGCAAGTTTGCTCACCTAAGCTTACAAAGTGACTTACAAAGAAATTACTAATGTAAAGAGTATTGTAAGATGTATACTGTGCATTTCATTAAATTACGTATCTTGCACATTGTGAAACATAATGTTACATACGTCAGATTTAAAAAAAAATCAGTTGTATATACAAATATTCTTATTTAAGCCAGTAAGTTAAACTTACAAATAAAATTCAGGCTATAAAATATACACATTATTTTTAGTGGTACGCAGCTATGCTATCGTTTACGCAATAGTTTTCTGTACGTCTACTTGATTGGTCCGTTTGTGTTTAAAACAAACTATCGGTATTTTTGTTTAGTACTACTTCAATTCATTGTTGTAGGCAAAATATGTTAAGCTGTCTTAGTGACATTGTACGGTGCTGTTACTGTAGATCAGTGTTTCCCAACCTTTTTTAAACTTAACATTTTTTTGTTAAATTTGTCACCGATATCTAGCATTGCATTTAAATAACCCAAAGCGAAAGGGTTAAAGTCGTGTCGAGTCCATTTTTAAATTTCCCCCCTTAACTATCAAATTGCCCCCCTGTGGGGCGTGGGCCCCACGTTGGGAAACACTGCTGTAGATACTCATAAAGGACGGCTATTCGCTGGGTGCGTGACTCCAGCGCCATCTAACGATACAACTTACGGTGGCTCTTTTGAGAAAATAAACATGTATTGGATGTCAAATAGTTATTGAAAAAGACTTGAAAAATTGAAAAAAAGAACGTGAAACGTGTTGGTTATTTGAGTTTCTTGGTCGGCAAACGTTCTATGAGGTGTACCACACTCCTTGTTAACTAATTTTTTATTTGTAATGATATTTGACGTCGACGATTCTAGAATATCTGTTTGTGTCTCAGCATCACATTTGTTACTGCTTACATAACGATTACAAATAAATGTTTTTGATGATACATTGGAGGTAAAATATATATTCGCTTCACAGGCTTGATCCATCGTTTGATTCATGGATGTATTAGGTTGATCAGTTATTTCAGACGGTTCTGTAATATTCATCACCGGATCTATCTCAGCCGTTGACTTTTTTATTATTCTCCTGTCCATGAAGCGTTTGTGTCTAAATAAATAAATTACGATAATATAAATAAAAATTAAATTAAATAAAACAGGTATTGCTAAATCATTAACTATATCAAATAATATGTCTACATTTTTTAGTCGATTATTTCTATTAATCTAAATATTTTAATCAAAACTAAAGTTTTTTACGTACCTACTCAAAACTGTGGATTCGTTGACTTTACGTCTTCTATAAACTGATGGAAAAATAGTTGGAGCGTAATTAGGACTTGATTCAACATCTGATTTTTCACCACCAATGAAGTGTTCACTGCATATAACATCCATAGGTTTTGGAGACCATAACGATCCATCAATACTTCAAAAAAATATTAATTAAATTATTACTCCGTTTTCTTACACGACATACACATGTATATGACATTATTCTATAGAATACGGTTGTAGGTTATAGTAATACTTACTTTTGCCTTTTAACAGCAGTTATCCATTTTTTTCGCTGATTTAATTTCCACTTGGCAACCGGAAACTTATAAAATTTACAATTACTATTCCTACTAGTATTTTTGCAATCGACTACACAACAACTTTGATGACCCATTTTATTTTATTTATTTAATTAAACTGACACACGTGTTATTGTTATGGTCATAGATAATAAAGAGCCACCCGTAGTTCTGTATTGTCCGCAGCGAGCGCTGACATCACTTTTGTGTCCCCCACTATGCCTTACGCACCCAGCGAATAGTGCGGCTACACTGTGATGACTAGCGATGTGAATTTTGTATTACCCACCCGCGATCTTTAGAATAATGTATAATTGATGATAATTATTTAGTTAAATTACTGTTTTTATTATAAAGCACTGATTAAATATTTAATTCTGGTTTCATACTCTTTCCAGATTTCCAGTTTTTTTTTTATAGCTTAGGCCGGCAAACGAACAAGTGGGTCACCTGATGATAAGTGATCTCCACCGCCCATATAAGCCCACAACCAGAAGAATCATAGGCGCGTTGCCGACCTTAAGGAAAAGGGATAATTAGGGATTGGGAAGGGGAGGGGATTTGGGCTTCCGGATATCTCACTCACCGTACGAAACGCAGCAGCAAGCCGCTACTTTACGTCAGTTTTCTGTGAGACAATGGTAACGACCCGGACGAGCCAGCCCTGTATTGTGTTCATGCTATAGACAAAACTGTCTACAGCGTGGCTCTACCACTCAAAATGTTATACTTGATAAGGTGACAAAGTAACCGACTAATATACAATTATGTTGTTTTAGAATTGTCGAAGGTCGAAAGGAACCGAGGAATAAAGCGTTGACGTTCCGTAACATGCAGGAGCGGCTGTGAGTACTTTGTTATGTATTTTTCAATCCAATACAAATTTGATCATAAATGTCATTCTTCAATTTTATAATGTTATGTACCTACCTCGAACCTTTTTTTTGATTCTCCTAAAAGTTGAGTCAACAAGCACGACGAACTGCGAAATTACATATTGTCAAAATTTCATCAAATGACCCCAAAGAGATGGGGCAGAATTGCTGACAGCCATAATAGTCATAAAACCCTTATGACTTAATATTATGACTTAATAGCCTCTGGCGCAGCGGGCGAGTAGCCGGCTGTGAAGCGAGAGGCCGCGGGTTCGATTCCCGCACCGAGACAAATGTTTGTTATGTTTGTGTGATCCACAAATATTTGTTTCGGGGTCTGGGTGTTGTGAGACTGAAAGTCTCTCGTAGTTCCTGATACCTACAACACAAGACTCGTATCGTGGGGTCAGGACTATGTATGTGATTGTTGGGTGTATTTATTTATTATACGTTAAAAATGTTATTTAACTATTAGATGTTTGGTCATTTATCATCGTTGGTCATACTATATATGAATTTATTTAATTTCCGAATGACAAATGAAACAACCAATGATTACAATATCAACAATATAAAATGATATTTAGATATAAGTGAGTTAGTAGTATAATTTATTATAATAATATTCAGGCAACAATTAATTCGACGAGAAAAAAAGTTCATCAAGCCCTTAGATTCAGCTAAAATAGCTGCAAGTGCTAAACTTAAGGAAAATAAGGACGTTCCAGCAGAACTATACTGTAATATTTGCAAGGTAAGTGTATATAATATCTTTCTTTTGTTTGATAAGTTTTGATGGTTTGCGTATTTTACTAACTCTAAGCAGTTACTTTACGTCGGTTTTCTGTGAGACAGTGGTAACTACCCGTCCGAACTGGCCCATAGATGTAGACAAAACTGTCTACAGCTTGACTGCTACTAAAAAAATATATAATTTCCGCCTCAAATAGGGTAGTTGATTTTTTTTAACTATTTTAATATTAATAAGTTACCCAAAACCTATAGCAGAAAGAATGCCATTATTCAGTCCACAAAAAAATTAATGAGAAGAATTATTTCAAATCTGATCGACGGAGCACTTGTCAAATAACAGACGACTCAAACTTTGACGTCACCGTGGCAAATGGCCATTACGGTGTACGCGTGCGAGCGAGGTAGTACCAATATTTAAAATTATAATGGCCGGCTCATTTTTGAACTGATTTTGATCGTGTTGTGTGTGTGACCCCGAGACATAAGATGTTAAGGCTTATAATGGCTAGTAACTTTACTAGCATCAATGTTCTTTAAACCGAAACTTAAACAACGACGCTTACGCACTACTTGGACTCGGATGGCTCCTCCCATACGAGGGACCAACAGTATTATGTACTTATTAATTTTGTGAGGATTTATAAAATTCTTTTTGATCCAGATTTTGGGTAACTTATTTATTGGTAATAGTAATAAAAACACTAGTGAACTGCGAGCCGGACTTGCGTATTAATGTACCCTTAAATTTATACTATTTATTAAAATATCCGCCACTACTTATCGCCTCATTGGTCTAGTGGCAGCCTATTTAGGATAAAAAATTGTGAGGTCTTTGATTCACACCACAGGATCAAACACAAATTGTTTGTTTTCGATTCTAAAGCAACACACGTGTTGCCCGGGGTAAGAATTTATATCCGGCACGGCGATATGTTCGCCACTTGTTACACAATAGGCGGAAATGAGCTCGGAAAATTGTGGGTGCCGCATTAGTTGCACCTCTGCATAATCCTCCTCGGATACAGGCGTGAACTTACGCTCATGTATGTGATAAAGTTTATTTCGTTTAGATTATAATAAGACTCGGGTACGAATATGAAATGATTGCGAAATGTGTTTTCCTTTTTTTTTAAGACTGCAGTAACATGTTCCGAGCAAATGACAGCTCACTTGAATGGAAAAAGACATCTGGGTAAAGAGAAACAGCACATTCTAAAAGTGATGAAAGGAGAAGTGGACGAAGTCGGTATGTAGATAATTATAAATAAACTCTGGCAGCCATATCAGATGATATGACATATTTTATCAATTGAGTGATTGTTTATTCGCTTGAATGACGAAACAAGCAGGTCACTTGAATGATGGCAAGCGACACGCTTATCTATAAACAGTACCAACAGTACTCGGCAGTCGAGCACTTTACCGCGATCGACACACCAAGACATTAGCGCTTAAGCACACGATTTCAACGAGCTGTCGACGCGTCTATTAAAAACGTGGTTCGACAGCGCGTTTAACAGTAAAATGTCCTGTGGGGTTTTTGGCGGGAATTCTGACAGTGCAGTTCGTGGCTTATTTTAATTTATTTCATAAACTAGTTTATCGTACTGGAAGGAATTGACACCAAAACTCCGGCAAGACCTTGAAATCGATCGCAACGGTGTTTCATCGTTCTTGTAAAAATAACTTGAGAATAAATTATACTTGACACTGGCAAAATGCATAATAATGCGAAAGCCATAAATAAAAAAGAAGAAAATGTCCTGTGCATAGGCTTTAATGCTAACCCTGGTGATTAGTTAATTCACCGGCTTTAGTGTCTTTGAAACCGGAATACAACAGTGTTTATATATATAAAGTAGTATTCTCAAATTTTTGATTACATCTGCCGGTAAATGCTAACTTCGCTTCATTAGTCTAGTGGCAGCGTGCTACGGTTGAGGTGCTGGGTTTAATTCCCAGGTCGGACTATAATAACAATTTGTTTGACTTATCAATTTGAAAATATATACATGAATTGCCTGTGATTGGAATTTGAACTCGGTATGGTGATAGGATTCCCGCATATCATACGTTGGTACCGAAATAAGCTGTTACAACGTGGGTGCAACACTAGTTACACCTCAGCCTATCCTTCAGGGTTGAAGGCGTAAGCTGTATGTAAGTAGTAACGTTATTATAAAATAGACTAAATGGTAGTACACATGGCTTCTTATATACCTACGTGGGATTTATCACCTAGTGAATATTATAGTATAAACATAAAGAAACATATACCTAATGATTGAATATAATGTTGCTGTTGATTTTCTAGAAAAAAAAAATGATGCTGAATCAACTGCCGAAGGTAATACTTATTATTTTACGCCTTAGATAGCTTATGCAAATAGAACCTGTTAAAACGATGATTATGTGCGAATTAATATTGGTATTAATTTTTAGGTGTAAAAGATAAGGCAGAATCTACTGCCGAGAGTGTTGAAGGTAATCATTTATTATTCTGATGCTTAAGTTAAATATTATTCTTTAGCTATGTCCACATGGTGCTAAAACCTGCCATAGTGACCCACACACCTTGTGTGAATCGCGTCCCCGGATCAGCCAGTTTATATCCGGTTCGCCCGAGGGGCTTGCGACATGACTTGATGGTTGGTTGGGGCGGGTATAAGGGTACATCCTTGTATTACTGTGCCTGCATCGATCATCCGCCTGTCATGTTGCAGGTCCCTCGATTTGCCTTTTCCCTCCGAAGAGGGAAGAAGCATTTATACAGGCCGGCATGATTCTAGTGACCACCGATGAACTCATTGTTTGTCGGTGGTCGCTATTTTTTTGGACTGCACTATGCTTACCATCAGGTGTAGTGCAGTCACTTTACCATGCTCTGATAAAAAAAAACACTTTCCTCTGAATGTACACAGCAGTATAGCTTAAGAATAGCAATAAACTGTGATAAAGTAATTGAACCCTTCTTATTTATCTGAAGAGTCGATTTTGGCAGTTATAAAACAATATTATTTAATTTTATGTATAAAAAAAGAAAACAACAAATAGGTACATTGTAAGTTTTTATGACATAGGCCGGCAAATGAGCAGTTGGGCACCTGATGAGAAGTTATCTCCACCGCCCATGTACGATGTACAATAGCATAATAATCATGGTCGTGATGCCGACTTAGTTTAGTCAGTGACCACAAAATTGTCTTTGGTTGATAACAATATTGGTTTTTTAGGTAATAAAGATACTGCAGAATCTACTGCCGAAAATGTAGAAGGTAATATTTGTTTATGTTTCATTCTTTCATAAGTTTAATGCAGTTTAAATATTAATTAGTTTTCTATTAATACGTTTATTTCGGCAATGTCCGTGTTTTCGAAGCAACGGTACACGCTAAGAGTATTGTAACGATGTGGCTCCTCACGCCAAGCGTCTTAAAATAAATCCATACACATTAAGGATGGCATTGCGTAAATTTTAACAGTGTTAATTATTTAATGTCCATGGCATGCCGCGGCGCTGTTGTTTACATAGTGTGATGACATGCGATACAATGGTATCGCATGCCCGTAGCATTTAATTCATCGCGCCGTTCGTGTACCGCCGAGTAGATGTTCAATTACGCTACACAAATCCGAAATGCATGATTAATGTATTGCGAGCAGCAAGACGGAATATAATCCTGTTAATTCTGCACTACACTACTCGCGAAATTGATCGAAGTTGAGCGAATACGATAGTGTAGAAGTGCACTTCGGTTCGCCTCGTGCAACCTCGGCTCGCGTCGGGCGACTTCCAGTCGTTGTCGGTTATTGCGCCCGAGTCAAAGGACTCGAAGTCGGACGACTGAGCTCCTCGCGAGATTGCACGAGTGTGTGGTCACATAGTTCGGGATTTCGGTCAATTTCGAAGAGTATTTCGTCGAGGTAACTTCGCGAGTAGTGTAATGCAGGCTTTAGAGACATATTATAATGCAGTATTAATCATATTATAGGAAATGAGATGGAGGTTAAAGACGACGGGGAAGGCGCTGACAATGAACAGGATGACTTTGATTGGGGCAAAGACAGCGAGAGCTGGGAAGAAACTACGGTCAAGGAAGGTAAACAGATAATTATTACATTATAGACAGATCTATTAATTTGTGCCTAATTCTTGAGTTTAATTTTATATATTGTTTTATTTATTCAACAAAAAAAATCCGAAATAGTAACCGTTTTATGAAAACATATTTTTTTAGGCAACCCTATTTGTATGTGTTCAGCAACACCTTTTATACCCTAAAATATTATTTTCATCCGGTGAACAGATGGGTGAAGGTCAATGTTCCGCGGGATCTTAGACCAATAGTACATTTTAAAACCCAACAAATGAGGCAAGGTCATAAAGGCATAACAGTGAAACCAAACTCAATTCTTCAATAAGCGATGTCTTGTGTATTTATTTTATAGCGAAATTAATTAAGATAATAGTAGCTAACACAACTAAAAAAATACCCGTTAATAACCGCTTTACGTTCGCTACCACTGCTATTGGTACTCAACTCACGCCCGTTCATACAAGTTCGTCCGTTTCCGGTGGCTCATAAAAAAACTTTGAATTTGGCAAAACCTTCGGCTGCTTTGGGACCGAAGCCGAAAGTACAAAGGCCAAAGGCACTTATTTCGGTCGAAGGTGGCATAAGCCGAAGGTTCGGTCGGATACAAGCCATAAGTGGACAAACGCGAGCTGAGTGCGGCGTGCGCCTCTCATTCCCCGACCACCACGAACGCACTCCCCATCTATCTCTTTATATACTTACATTATTACTTTTCCGTCAGATCGTGTAATATTATCACATTCTATAATAAATGTTCTGCATGATGTTATTTTATAACTCATTATTTTGTTTGTCATGACTAGTGGACTAATGATCGTTGTGCAAATTGCCCCAAGGCCAACAAAGTTTACTAAAACAAACGTTGTTTATACAATTTTTTATTAGTAAGTTAATACTGTTTAATATATGATTTCAGATTAAGCGACTTCAAACAACAGGCCTCTACTATGGGCAATATTCTTCCGAACGCGTGCTGCAATCATTTTCAATTCTATGAACATTGTAATTCATTTGATTTTTTTATTATTATATAGCTGGTTACATATGATAACATTAAATAAATTTCTATAGATTTATATTGTGTTTTATTTCAGTCTTATTTTTTATTTGTTGTAAATTCCTTGGTGTGTTTCTTGTGTATATCTACTTTGACATTAATGTATATCGGACCAATACGGTATATACTATATCGGTCTATGGATTACACCTCTGCCTACCTCTCCAAGATTACAGGCGTGATTGCGTATATAAATGTATTCAAATGTTTCGAAAATGTGTGCCGAAACTTTGCTCACGTCTGGCGCCAGCAAGTTACATACATATTTAATTATGTTGCTAATGCAATATCATTGTTGGTTTGTAGATCGTGTGATAAAATCTGTAATTTATTAGTATATCGCCGCCTGGGTCTTGTGGCAGCATACTAAGGCTGAAACCCGTGAGGTCCTGAGTTCAATTTCTAGGTCGGGCAATTACAATTTGTGACGTTTTCGATTCGAAAAATCACAAAAATTTTACGGTATTGGAATTTATGCCGGCATGGCGATAGGCTCGGCTATTACTTTATTATTTTACTTTGTTATTATTTATATGGCTTCAACTTATGTTGTTTAATGGTATTGGTTGTCATTATGGTTGACTGGTGGTGGTGGTGGACATGGTTACAATTATTAACTTATTAGAAAATATTTCTATTTATGCATACTATCATTTCCTCCTTGACATCGGGCGTTATAAGAAGACTATTGGAACCATAAGTCTTATAGGTGTCGACGTAGTTCCGGATGTTTCAACTCATAATTCTCCATTTATCGGCATGAACTACAGAAAAAAAAGAAAAATAATGACTCATGTCAGAATGAATACATAATATCAGGGTCTTTTAAAACGTCTGCAGACTGCACAGAGCGGATGCGATTCGGTGCGTTTACGGGATACACACTGTTTAAATTCGCGAAAAAATATTAAGGACTAGACTACTAGGACCATAGATTATAGAATTATATACCTGCAACTACACTACACCCACAACACACACACTTTTAATCGTAATATCTCTAAAATATCCAAGTATGTACATACATGTACCGGCATACATGTACCCGCATAATACTAATTAAGTACTATCGAATTTCAAAAAAAGACCAAAGGATGACGGGAGGCTCCCCCTCCCCTTCCTAATCCCTAATTATCCCTTTCCTTTAAGGTCGGCATCGCGCCCATGATTCTTCTGGTATTGTGGGCGTACATGGGCGGTGGAGATCACTTACGATCAGGTGACCCACTTGCTCGTTTGCCGGTCTATGCAATAAAAAAAAAAAGGCTTAGAGGGCGGGTGAAGTGACTAATTTCAACCCAGCTAAGTTAATTTGGGCGTAAGTTAAGAGGCTGTATGGTAATATGCTCACTCCCTATCACAGCATGGGACGGAAATAAGCTCGGCGAAATGTGGATGTGCGTGTTACATCTCTGCCTACCTTCGGCGATCACAGACGTGAGTGAGTATGTAAGTAATGGGGTAGACACATATAGTACACATATTTGATACCACTTACTGGCAACAAGATCTTCTGCGACGAGGTCGACGGAAGCAACCACGTTTGAAGCCAAACCATAACGCTAAAATCAGAACCGCCAGAAGACCCACTAGTAACACTCCTTGGATCTTAGGATCAGAGATACTGAGTGACACCGAATTATTTTTTTTAGTTGAGCCTGATGATGATGATGCCTTTTTAACGGGTGCAGCACTTTTAGCCATTTTCGACGTTGATTTGACTTCCTCTAATTGGCCCATTTTTGTATGATATTGGTAGGTATATATTTTATTTGTTCACCATTTTTTATGTATTTACATTTACAGAAATTTTGAATCACATCTTCAATTTTAACAAGTATGTCAAATGTGACTTATGTGAAGTTAAGTATGACAGAACATGTTATAGACAATGAGTAAAAGACGTAGCTGTGAAATATAGGTAGATACTACGGAAGTCCTCTTGAGTTTCAAGAAAACTTTTTTGGCGTGCCACATCATAATAGAACAAACGCTGCTGATCATTGATCAGCGATCACTAAGTGATCAACATAAATTCATGCAGAGTTCATTCTGTTCACATATTTTGACCGAAGAGATTTCGCGGAATCAGAGGCGTCTCTAGCCCATGTAGCGCCCTTGTGCAATCATTACCCTAGCGCGATCTTTTAAACAGAACATATAACACGGGCGCAGGTGCATTTGAAAATGCCCGGCCAGCGTGTGAGTGGAGCTCGGCCGGCGCCCCCTAGAACGCTGCGCCCGTGTGCACCGCACACCCGGTAAAGACGCCTCTGCGCGGAATTCCAGACAAAAGCACAGGCCATGCTTTAGAGTGAGTGGCCGACTGAAATGAGTGACTGTAGGTTCGATTCTCGCACCGAGGCAAATGTCTCTGTAAAAACAAATTTTGTTATGACACTACCTAAGTCCCTCGTAGTACGTGATCCTACACAACATGTTAACCTAGAATGGAGTCATGTGTGCCTTAAAAAATCAAAATGATTTCTGTAACTGATACTTAGGTAAGTACCGTTTACAAGCTAGAAAATAAGTGATAAATCTAAGAGGGATTTTCGCGTGAATGGGTGTGTAGTTTCACGACCTGAATCACCACATTATTTAACTATATTTATGTATGTTATTCTTATTTTTAAAACAAATCTAGTTAGGTATTATTTTCTATTATTCTAGACTATTTAGATTTTTCCAATGATACCAACCCCACACACACATGTATGTGTAATGGGAAAAATCATCCCACAGTCACATGTATGGAGTATCACTCGGTATTCACCTGCTGAAGTGTACGCCGCCTGTGTCTTTGAAACTGTATTCTGATTGACTCATTTGTGAGAATTATTCAGAGAATCAAATCAAAACAATAACAAGGTGGTAGGTCCCTCGTATGCGAGAGGGCGTCTGGGTTGGTACCACCGCTTTGTCTATTTCTGCCGCCAAGCAACAGTTTGTAAGTACTGTTGTGTTTCGGTTTGAAGGACATTGAAGCCATTGAAATTACTGGGCATTATGAGACTTACATAATACATTCACACGCGTATTGTCGTCTCAATCTCTGTGATATCCTGCAACCAGAGTAGAAGAACCTGGATATGAGGAGACCATTGCATGGTATCTCACGTGCAAGACAGTTCACAAATAAAGAAAATGTAGGTAGGTATTTCTTTAAAGATTTATTTTTCCATAGCATCTAAATACCAGTTAGGTAAGATTACATGATTTTCATCAATATCATTTGTTACAATAATCCTATTATTACTTGACGCATCAAACTGTAGCGTTATAGGACCAGATGATTCCTGGATTGAATTGTTTCTAATATACTCCTCAAATGTTTTCTTCACATAAGTTAGGAAGTAATCTAAATAATTTAAAGCTTTCTGAGGATCCCATCCAAGCTGAAATGAACATTGTGTTGTAAAGTTACGATATCCTAAAGAATTTATGAAGTGTGACTATTTTTTAAATTGAAATGTATTGTTTATTAATAGAAGAATACAGTTCTGCCGACTTATCTATAAAAATCAGGGTTCGAAAATATCCGATATTTATTATAAATATCAAAATATCGGATATTTATGATATATATCCGATATATATCAAGTTTGATATATATCCATTTTGTATGAAAGCCATATTATTATTTTATTGTATTATTTATGAATACTGTTTGCATATGTGTTACAAACACATACTAAAATTATAAAATAAAAAACTCGTTTTTGGATAAGGCAAAATCAACTAAAAACCATAAACTCTTCTTTTAGGGCAGAAGTGTTGCCATTTATGGATTAGACTTACCATTAGGGAGTATGTTTTAACACTACTCCCACGCCATCTATATTTGGGAAGTAGAAATACAGTAACAAACTCAAAAAATTACTTAATAACATTAATTTTTTAAACCATTTTTGTATTGCAATATATTATAAAAAAAATATTGATATATATCGTCAAACCCAGCTTGATATATATCGGATATATATCGGATATATATCTTGATATATATCCATTGATATATATCCTCGAACCCTGATAAAAATTATTATTACTTGGCTACTTCTACTTATCCCACCTCATTATCGTATACAGATATTGGGTGTTAGGGTGAACCATAACAAATCCAATCATATTATACCAATTTAGTATCTACAATAAGTTAAAAAAAACTAAAAACTGGCTTTTATAGAAAATCTAACTAAACAACAAAAATAAAACACTAGTAATTGTTATAATTTATCTTAAAGACAAGTAAACAAATATGTTTAAGACATATGTAAGACAAATTGAAATACTTTTTGTCTTTAATAGGCTTTAGATAGTTGGAGGGTAGGCACACTACATTTTTATATGTGACTAAAAACCCGCTATAGAACTCTGGCAAGTCACATTCCAGGATCACCCAATATATATCCAGTAGTTACAGGCTGGCATAATTATAATGATGGGACACAATGTATTTTGACAGTCAACATTATACTGGGACTGCACATTATTTAACATCAGGTTTAATATAGTCACTATGCCATGCCAGAAAAAATAAGTAGCCTGGCAGAACCATATTCATCTTGGATGTCATATTATGTGGATTTGTAAGAAATACCTTCAAGTTATTTGCAATTTCTTCAGTAGTGAACCATTGGACTCTATTAACTATGCCTGCATCATTTCTGAATCCGACAAGTAAACCTTTTAGTCCAGCTAAATAACATTGACACCAGCATCTTAGCAGTTTAAATTTTCTATAAATAATAAAAACATAACTTTAAATTATTAACATATTCAACTTAAATTATCCAGCTGATTAATATTTACAATTTAGCAATTGTATACGATAGTGAGTCACCGAGAATACTGTATAGCAAAAACTTACACCAAAAACTTGTTTTCATACAAATATATCCCTCCTATCACTTTCATTCTGCATACATTCCATCAAACTGTGACATCTTCTATCATAACTAAACATTATTCATACAGTAGCAAAACTTGAAAATAGTATTCTCCGGAGTCTGGGTTAACACCTGTAACCCTGAGGCAAGGCAGAAGTGCATGGCCATGGTTTGCAGAGCTTATCATTGCAAGATGTAAAAGGAGGTGAACTTATCACAATACCAGGCACAGAATCTAATGCTGGGATATCTGTGCTTTTGTAAAAAAAAACCTACAATAAATTGTGATTTCTCAACCTTGGATTTGAACCCAAGACCGATCAGTTTCTCAACCTAATAGGATCCCACTAAACCAATGAAGAGAGGGCAATTCCATAGAACGAGATGCAAGTATACTTCATGTCTTTTGTAAAACTTACCTAAAATTCTCTTCATGCCTTTTATTAAATATCTCCTTGTTTGTTTTCAACTCTAAATAACTGTTGTTCCTTAGATAGTTTAAGTTAGTTTGAAGATCATTTGTGTTTGGTGGTCCAGAGACTGTATTATTTGTTGCAAGCATTCCATCTATTTGTGCACCATAAAGTACACTGTGGTTTCCTATTTCTGCATGATAATAAATTGAAAATTCTTCATTTTCAATAACAGGCTTGTTAAATTTGGGAGATGTATTGGGTAGGTCTAAAAAAAATACAAGTATTATCAAAAGCTGGCCTAGAAAAATTCAGGGTTGTACAATGAAGGTTCTATATTCACCCCTTTAATTTTCTCTCTTATTTTTGATTATTTCAGTTGGTTACATATAAAATGTTCCAGAGTTTGTTATAGGATACAGAGTAGGCTTAGTAATAAGTTTGTTGACACATTTTAAGTATGAAACCCTAAAATGTACATAATAATAATATGTTTTCTAATGGCCATTCCCTTTTATCTATTTACAGATAGATTTGTAAACTATCAACAGTGTTTTGAGAGATCTCCTATACATATAAAATATATCAAAATTTTACTGACAGTAAACAAATCTGTTAGTGGACAGAATATTGGGAATGGTCAGGGGTCCCTCGGGTAGCTGATCCACTTGATTACTATCAAGCTCATTTTCCATGAGTAGCTTCATACCTATTGGAAGGAGGGGCTTCCAATAGGTATCGATAACGAGGTCATAAGAATGATTACTAATGATTTTTTTGTTTTTACTTAGTTAATATTTATATGATTTAACTGTCATATTGTCCTACAAATAAAATAATAATTTTTTGAGTATCATCAAATCGAAATATTCTATCCTTGCTACCTCTGTTAGCTACCACAATAGAGAATTTTCGCATAGGGAATTGTTGGTCGTCTCATCGAAACGAAGCTACTCACGGAAAATGAGCTTGATAGTAATCAAGTGGATCAGCTACCTGAGGGACCCCTGACCAGAATGGTATGTGTTACCATTTACCAACCTGACAACATGACCTGTTCAAACTTGTAGCCCCAAGCACAATATTTCAGCTCTTGTTCACTCCTAGACTTTCTACGGATAACATCTTGTGGCGTTTCAAAGGAACACAGATAAATACAGTTTTTGCAAAGGCATGCCATTAAAGAAATAGGAGCTGAGTATGTAAATGCATTGCACATCACGCTAATAAGCGTTCTCCTATACGTTATAAATGTTATTTCATTTTTCGTAACTATACTTGACAGTTGATCCTTGTGGTCTAGGAGATATCTTAGTAAAAGATCAATTTTTTCATTATTTTCATCAGTAGTGCGTTTCACAGCGTCATCTATGTTGTGATTGAGATCTATGTGCAGTCTACCATGAGGAATAGTGTTTAAGAATTTTAACTGTGATAAGTCGGACTGATAATGCCGTGACCCGTCCACACTCATGTAGCCTATTATATTTGGTAACGTTAGTCTGGGTGGTGGTAGTTTAATATTTCTAACTAATCCCGGGTTATTATTTTTAGTGGCTCTTGTATCCATTGCGATTTGATTAATATTACTGACCAATAAATAAATATTAATATGTTAGGTGAAACAAACAAAACTCAATACATAAAATAAAATGCAATCTTATTTTCAATTTATTTTTAATAAATATTAATTCTCATTGGGAAGGCAAAGGGATCTAGCCCATACAGCCTCGTCATATGTGATAGGTATTTCAAGAACGATGAAACACGGGTGTAATTGATTTCAAGGTCTTGCTGGAGTTTTGATGTTTATTCCTTTTAGTACGATACTTTTTAGACGAATCCAATGCAAAAGTTACTTCAATTTATCTAATTTAATACTTTCATAGATTGTTCACCACCGTTAATGTTTATGCCACAAATCCACACTACTTAGGCTGTACGTCCACTGCAGTGGACTGGAGCGAGGGAGTAATGCGGAGCGAAGTTGCGAACCGTGTTTGTTCATTGACCCGAAACGAGGAAGCGGAGCGGGGTTGGATATTATGCGGAGCTAGGCTACAGGTCACTCACGCACTGGCGAGAGGCAATGAGACCCACTACCCCGCTCCTTGTTAAAATTTTGCTGGTGGTAGGATGTTTACATCCGGCCGGATAGCGACCACCGTACACGTGGTGAAAAACCTGCCATAGTGACTCACATATTGTGTGGGTCGCGTTCCAGGATCAACCTGTGTACATCCGGTTCTTGGGGGGCCTGCAGCGTGACATGATGGCTGGCAGAGTCATGTATATCGGTTCATTGTCGGATGGAGATGGATTGAACTGCCGGCCAGGGAGACCCGTAGAAACGGTTGTCCCGCTGGCCGCCCGTGGTACAGTACAGGGGCCCAATCGAGACTAACCACCTCGAGAGGCTGCCCCACCATGCCACGCATAATCTTGGGTAGGTCCGTCGTGCCGATTGGTGACCGGATGTGGGGTCCCGGCGGCCTATCCCGGGAGGGTACGGGGGCCCTTCCGTCCGGCGGTTCAGTCTGTCTCCGTTCGGCAGCCTGGTAACTATGTGCATGTCACGGTCATCCATCTGTCATGTTGCAGGTCCCTCAAGCTGCTTCTTCCTTCTTCCTTCCCCATTACCCACCATGACAGTGCCATTAAAGAGAGCAGGTCCTACAGCGGTGCACAGCCCCACCACCGCGTTCACAATGGGGTTCACTAACATCCGTGGACTCCATTCGAACCTTAATGCCGTCCACCACCATCTTGAGACGGCCCGGCCTGCAATGCTCTTCTTGACGGAGACGCAGATCTGCCGTCCGACCGATATGGCATATTTGCACTATCCCGGCTACTTGCTTGAAGAGAGCTTCAAGCCAAGGG
Source organism: Amorpha juglandis (assembly GCA_949126905.1). Taxonomy (NCBI): domain Eukaryota; kingdom Metazoa; phylum Arthropoda; class Insecta; order Lepidoptera; family Sphingidae; genus Amorpha; species Amorpha juglandis. The sequence continues at coordinate 9,478,676 of OX421368.1, forward strand.
CCGGGGTATGTTTGTATGTCCGGTCGGACGTCAGCTGTCGCCGTCTGCACTGCATGGAGGACCCTTCCTTTTCCACACTGTGGGTACACGTGGATCTTGGCTCCCAGAGCCGGATCTATGTGTGCCTTTACAGATCCGATAACGGGGATGACGAGACAACTCGGCTGTTTAACTATATCAGCCAGGCGACAGACGATGTGCTGGAGCAGTATCCGACAGCGGAACTGGTGGTCTTGGGGGACTTCAACGCGCACCATGAGCTGTAGTTGGGCTCCTCCAAGACTGACCATGCTGGACTTACTGCTCATGCATTTGCTCTGACTCACGACTTGTCACAACTGGTGAATCAGCCCACCAGAATCCCAGATGTGGCAAGTCACACGCCTTCATTGCTGGACCTTCTGCTGACGAGTCATCCAGCCGGGTACAGTGTGACGGTGGGCGCCCCATTGGGTACCTCCGATCATTGCCTGGTTGGATCCACAGTGCCTCATTCTGCGCCTCCTTCGCCAGTCAAAGTCAGGCGCAGAATCTGGCACTACTCGTCTGCAGATTGGGATGGTATGCGAGAGTATTTCGCATCCATCCCTTGGGGGCAGCGCTGCTTTGAGGGTAACGATCCTTCCGCGAGTGCCGACGCTATTGCCGACGAGATCCGGTTAGGAATGGAATATTACATTCCTTCCTCGGAGGTCGTCGGTGGTGGTCGCGGACGCTCCTGGTTCAATCGCGAATGCGCAGATGCTGTTAGTGAGAAACAGGCTGCGTATCGCGATTGGATTAGGGGTCGCGCTATGAAGGATCCCAACATAAGTTCTCTCAAAGCGGCCTATAACCAAGCCACCAAGGCCTGCAAGAAGGCGTACGTCAGAGCGGATGCCCAGCGCATCAACAGGATTGGACGGGCTTTGGCGGATCATCCGACGAGCAGTCGCGCTTATTGGAGTCTTGCCAAAGCCGTCCAATCTAATTTCTGTCGCCCCTCGTTGCCACCGCTGAGATATCCGGATGGATCTCTGGCCCACAGGCCGCAAGAGAAAGCCACTCTATTAGCGGAACTCTTTGCGGCTAATTCGCGGCTCGAGGACGGTGATGCACCGCCGCCCACAATGCCTGATTGCGGACACTCCATGCCGGATGTTCGTATCAGGCATTGTGATGTGCGGCGTGAATTACGGTTCCTCGACGTCCGCAAGGCTAGTGGTCCGGATGGTATCCCCGCGGTGGTCCTTAAAATGTGCGCAGCCGAGTTGTCTCCTGTGCTGACGCGCCTATACCGCTCTTCCTTCCTCTCGGGTATTGTGCCCCAATCTTGGAGAGAGGCCAATGTGCAACCGATCCCAAAAAAAGGTGATCGGTCGGACCCTAACAACTACCGTCCAATCGCCATAACCTCAGTGATGTGCAAAGTAATGGAGCGGATCATAAATACACAGTTGATCCGCTACCTGGAGGATCACTCGCTGATCAGTGACCGACAATACGGCTTTCGGTCGAAACGATCAACGGGTGATCTTTTAGCGTACATGCTACATCGCTGGGGTGAGGCGGTTGATAAGCATGGCGAGGCTCTAGCCGTAAGTCTCGACATTGCTAAGGCATTTGATAGGGTCTGGCACCGTGGTCTTCTCTCCAAGCTTCCGGCATATGGGCTCCCCGACAACCTGTGCACGTGGATCTCCGGCTTTCTGCATGAGCGCAGAATGCGTGTCCTTGTCGAAGGACATGCTTCACGGCTCATGTCAGTTAATGCCGGAGTCCCACAAGGCTCTGTGCTTTCGCCCACCTTGTTTATTCTGCATATCAATGATATGTTACCACTCGGTAACATTCATTGCTATGCAGATGACAGCACAGTGCATGGGCGTTACTGCAGTAAGCCTCCAGGTAGCCGGGAAGTCACTGAGAGGGAGCGAGAGAATCTCGTCATTGAGCTTAACCGGACCTTGGATCTCATTTCGGAATGGGGTGCAAGGAATATGGTTGAGTTCAATGCCAAGAAAACACAGGTGTGCGCGTTCACGTGCAAGAAATCCCCGTTCTCTCCCCTCCCCAATCTTCGGGGTATCCCGCTCGCAATGCGGAATAGCCTTAATATCCTGGGTATGGATATTTGCTGCAATCTGAATCCAAGGAACCACATCGAGGGCGTAATATCCGCCACTTCACGCAGGGTCGGAATCCTGAACAGGGTGCGTCGGTTTTTTACTCCCGGTCAGCTTTACCGCTTATACAAAGCGCAAGCGCGGCCGGGTGTGGAGTACTGTTCGCACCTTTGGGACGGTTCCGCCCAATACTTACTCGATGCCTTGGACGGATTGCAGCGTCGGGCTGTCCGCGTTGTGAATGATGCAGACGTTACAAGACACTTAGAACCGCTACAATTGCGGAGGGACATTGCCTCACTGAGCGTCTTGTACCGTCTGTATCACGGTGAATGCTCCGAAGAATTGTTTGACCTTATCCCATCCTCGCCTTTCCTTAACAGAACCACGCGTGCTGGCTTGCGGAGCCACAGCTTCGTGGTCTCCTCCATCTCGGCTCGAACTAAAAAGTTCGCAAATTCGTACTTCTGCCGGACCATTAAGCTGTGGAATAGTTTGCCGGCACACGTGTTCCCTCCTTCCTATAATATAGGGTCCTTTAAACGGAGTGTGAAGAAGCAGTTAGGCAGGCCGGCATAATCGTGCCGACCAACGATAGACACACTGTCTGTCTTTGGTCGACACTATTCCTGGATTGCGTTACACTTGCCATCAGGTGTGGCGTAGTCATTTTGCCGAGCCAGGATAAAAAAAAAAAAAAAAAAAAAATATATGAGTTTTTAATAAAGTCCCCAAAACCATGTCCACTGAAGTAGAGCTTAAATTCTATTGGTTAATATTGGCACAGCTTCGCTGTTGCCCGCTCCAGTTGACGGGCAGCCTTAAACTTGTTCTTATTCCACTTACAAAATACAAAAATACTTAAATACAAATATTTGATGTGATGAAACCAAATTATGCTTCTTTGCTTGGTTTTTGCTAGGCAAACATGCTTCATCATAGGCCTCATCATCGCTCACCATCAGGCAAGATAGTGGCCAAATGCAAGCCTATTTTGAAAAAAAAAAACCACATTAAGAACTTCAACATTAGTATTTTGTTAAAAAAAATTACTACAAGAATTCCATGTTCGATAGTTTATGAAACATTTAAAATGTTTTTACTGTCACTTGCAACATTCATTGTGTGCAGAAGTATGGTCCAAATATTAGCATTTTGTTCAATAGAATATTACAATTATTGATAAAATTACTCTGTTTTATATTATTATTTGTATATTTATATACTTTTTATAATTAGCATTTTGAATATGAATTTGATCAAACTATATAATTTAAATAAAATATGTTGATTACACCAATAATAAGCAGTTTATTAATGTGTTACTCAAAAAACAAAATATAATTTATCTGTGATGCTAACATTAGCTATCCACTTATGTTACTTTCATAAATACCTATTTGAAACAAAATATCTTCATCAGATCTCAAAACAAAACAATATTTTTGTACAAGTATAGGTAAGCACCTATTATTCGCAAATTAAAAACATAATGGTTTGCATTAAAGGGATGAAGTAAATAATCATCAATATAGCATATGCAAGCAGCAATCCCATTTGCCCACATATTGATATATGAAGTGATATACAACTTAAAAATACTTTCTTTAGAAGCTACCAGTACCACATCATTCCTTATATAAAAGCACAAATATTGTCCATTATTACAAAACAAAATTATATCTAGGAGATTTGGATTTTTAGCTATGTATTTCAACTATAACCGTTTATTCTATATCCGGCAGATCTTCCTCCTCGGCAGAGCTGGACTCGTCCTTCTCATTTTGGTTGCTATCATAGTCACCCATGAACATATCATCAAAGTTATCAATACCTTCATCTTCATCATCATCCTGCCAGCGATTGAAGTCTACTTTGAGCCAGTGATGTTTCTTTTTGTCACTTGTTAATGAAGGCCAGAATGGTTGATCAGTTTTCTCCTTACTTAAAACGACTTCAACTAATCTTCCTTTATTAATGAATTTGCTTTTTTCAGGATCCACTTCAGCAAACAATGGTATGACAACTTCATGTAGTTTTTTCTCAGGTTCACATACGCCTTTGAATGAAATAGATTTTTTCTCAATTTTTATATCGGGTTTTTTACACTCTACGTTAAAAGTCAGAAATACGCGAGCACTTCTCTGGGCCCACGACACCGACGGTGGAGTAACAGTAGCTTGCGAAGTCATGTTGACTGAAATATGTAATAACTTTTATTAGTCTCGTCTATAAAACATTAATAAATCGCGTTGACAAAATATGTTTGTATACTGTGAAAGTATCGTCATAGCATTGTTAAGTACTGCTTCATTTTGATAAACGTAATTAAATACTCACGGAATGTACGGTCTGGAAACTTGACAAAAGTTTTACAATTTTTCGGCACTGCTGCCTAGTGTCTGCTTATTTAAAAATATCTACAAATTACTATCTAATTATTAATAGAATACTCTATTTGTAAACTAAATTTTCAGTCGTTTTCAACCCCAACCCAAGCGTTTACAATTTACATTAATTCAAACTGTCACCAGTGACACCAGTCAGCAGGGTTGCCATTTCGAATTTTTAAGTTGCCGTGCCGGGATCTGGATTGCCGTGTTTTGGAATAAAAACTACAGAATTGCCGTGTACATTTTTATTTTAAATTAACACGTAAGATTAAACATGACATAAAAACATTATTCTTCACAGTCATCATACAAATTTCTTATCGTTTCCAAAATTTCTTCTTCATCTTTGTTCAGTTTATATTTATTTTTCTCCTTCATATTATCTATTATTTATTTTGTCGGTTTGTTTACACATTTTCCTTGGGATCGAAAAGACGTGTTCTTTTAACTTTTTTGGAGTACACGGTCCTTCTTCCTCACTATCCTAGTAAATACTTTACTCACACACCACACCACACTAATTCAAGTTAAGAAACAGCAGTAAGTAGCAACTTTTTAATGTGTGCTTTTCAAAAAATGAATTAATAAAATGAATACCTAGTTACCTACCAATTACCATAAACACCGGCAGTACTTAAGTCAGTATTATCCACACCTAATTAGAGAGATTCGTACCAGTACGTTTTCATTGAATGGGGCTGGAATTCACGGAGACCAAATAATTGGCCCTCATGTTATCGACGGCAACCTTACGATACCTTACGACAATGATAACTATAGTATTAATCATAGACTTCTATATAGAATTGAGTATTAGGTAACTTGATTGTCAAGAAATATCGGGATTGTTTGCGACATGATGGTACCTACAGAGATAAACTCGGCGAACAGTGGACGAACTACATCCTTGGGGAATATAGGCGTCAGGTTATGTGACACAATAGACAGGTAATATTAGGGTAGACCGGGGACAATTGTAGCATATTTTGGTTAGCGTTAAATTTTGAGTTTATTATTAATATTGTGTCAAAAGTGTCAATAACCATTGATACGTAGTTTATTCGGCTATAAGTTCGCATTATCTTTAGACGTGTAGGAATAATACAATCATAGATATTGAGCATTAAAGCGGACTGAGTGAACTGGTACAAATGTCCCCGCCAGTGGGTTAATTGTACCAGCGATGTAATTTAATAAAACTCAGAGTTATCATTACATAAATATACTTCTTTAAATGGTAATATCCCAACAGAATAGCTTGTAATCTAATGACAAACAAAATACAGTAAACGTCGTAAGGTTAATCAATATAAAAATTAAAAACATAAAACAATAGTTTTCTCACCCTAAACGATAATAACTAAATTAAAGATTACAACAAAGTATTCTTATAAGTTCTTATTAAGTATTGACCATCATATTTGTGGTGTCGTATACTTATAATTAGTCAAAAACAACGAAAATCACAAATCAAAATATTGTATGGTAAAGCATTTGGAACGATTGTCCCCATGGTACAATTGTCCCTTGCATACTTAATTTTATCAATTTTTTTATTATGTATAGCTACTCAGTCCAGCACAATTTTATCCCATCGATGCCAAAGCTCCGGGTGTGGATTTTTCTCTTTTCTTTTTATATCTAATTAGAGAAACATGGCACAACCTAAACATAGACCTAAACATAGCTGTGTGTATAGATTTTCCGGTTTGGATTTCCTAATATGCTTTTTCGTAGAAAAGTATCTTTCGACGTTCTATCAGTCTTTCTTGTTCTATAACGCGGCATCTGTTAAATAATAAACTTTATGAATAACAATGGAAAGCATAGTTCAGCCATTTTTTTATTTAAGTTTTAACTTGAACAATTCTTAAGACGACATGATACCAATACCCAAACCGAATGCTACCATTTTTCATAAATTCGTCAAAAAATTTCGTCATAAATTCCAAACCACTCCTATGAAAGACACGTAGTCCGATTTGTAAAAAAATAAATAATAGTTAAAAAAACTAAAAAACACGCTTTTATAGAAAGTCTAACTAAAAAATAGAAAATAAATTTGAAGAAAACAATGTATTTTATTGTAAAAAATGCGTGGGGTGCATGGTGTCAATAGTTATAATTATTGTATTGACAGATATAAGTAGAAGGATTACTACCGGCCGGCATGATTTTGATGACCGCCGATAAACTCATTATTGTCGGTTGCCGCTGGTCTTTTTGGAATGCGCTTCACTTACCAATAGGTGCAGCGCAGACACTTTACCGTGCTCGCTAAAAAATATAGTTAATTAAGTTATGAATTAAAGTTATAGTTAAAATAAATATATATTATAAATAAATATATATATATATAATATGGGGTCAATTTTACCACGGGGACAATTGTACCGTTACAAACGTCCCCGAAATATTGCTACAATTGTCCCCATATACTCATTTCATGGATAATATAAAAAATCTCCTAAATTTAAACTTGAATCTAAATAAATACGTTCACAAATAAGAGATACAATAGTGAGAAATGTTTAAACTTACACTGAGTTAAAAATGATGTTTTGATTTCCTGCTATGACCAATGATAATAGATGGAAAAAACTTACTTTGACTGCACCAAAATTTCATCTCGCCGTCATAAGCGTCTGCGTCGAGCCACACGCGCGAGCAGCTGATAGTTAGTCGGCAAGCAACCAAGGGGGGCGCCAAGGGGAATGGAATGTGTGTGTGAGGTGTAGTTAAAAAAATATTCCCCTTGGTACTACCGTACCCTGCTACAAATGTACCCGGTCTACCCTACCTAATAATAAGTTTTATTTATAGAAAGGGGTTGTGTGAATAAAACTACATTACAAAAGCTTATTTTCATTTTACTCGAGGTTAACCTCTATGGCATTCGCAATGGCCAATTTTCATAATTTTAAAATAATACATAAATGTTTAGAAGTGCCGTGACACCCAATAATGTCGGCTAAGTTATGAATTCGGGCAAAACGCAAATGTTATATGGATATTTACAGGTGAAAATTTTTGTGGACTTATAAGTAACCAGCTAAGTTAAGGGTATCGTTAGGAGAAACGATAAACCTAGATTTATTCAATGATGATTCATAATGTTAGTTTGGATGATGATACAAAAAAAAAGCAAGTTGACTCGGTCGTTCTCCGTGCCGTAAATTTCGCTCGCTAGTCTTACGTGTTAACTTTCACAGTTGTGATGTATGTGGAGGCTGTGTGAAAAATATGACGCTACTTCTAATATTGCCCATTTTTGGGTAAATCTAGGTTTAATCGGGTATTGACCGAAATGAACAATCGATTTTTACACGACGACCTCGGTTAATACTAGGATTACCCGGGCAAATCTAGGTTTATTCGTTCTTAGACCACCACTTACCAATAAAATGGCAATAGCGAATACTTTAACTTAAAAAGAGAAACAATATTTTATTGCATTGCTTATGGCGCTGGTGTAACTTTTTAATTGAATGTGGGCACTGAATATATCTACATATGTATATTAATTGCTGAATGTAAAAGTTTTTTTATCATGTTTTGTTTATGCTTTAAGAATTAATTTAAGATTTTAGTGTTTGGTTTTATGTTTTATAGCTTAAATCTGTTTGTATATAGGTTACTCTTAAGGTTTTTATGCAGTATGATCCGTTTTGTTGTATAGTGTATTGTCCATCACATAGCCAAGTAATACTGTAATGTTAGGTACACCGTATATGCCATAATTATACATCAGATAACATGCCCCTTAATCAAACTGTTTTGATAGTAATTTAATGTATTCGATTATTTCGTGGCTGTGCTTCTAAAAATAAAAACACATGTAGCTGGCATATTTTGAATCGTAAATAGTTGCCACATGACTATACAAAAATAAATAAGACTGTACTTAATATTACACACTGTGACGTTTTCTATGTGTGGTGACCCGCGTACGGGCACAATAAAAAACTACGTCCACAAAAAAATTGAAGAATTCGTTTATTATTTTTTTTTTTATATACAGGGGGTAGGTTCTGGCCGTCTGGTTTCTCTTGCCACGTTCAAGTACCGTCCTTGGGTCAAGGCGAAGGTAGGCCGGGCCGGAGCTCGTGGCACGGTGACCCGAAGGCAGCCACGTGGACTGATCCCGCGGGCGGTAGCGCAGCGGTGTTTGGTTGGCGACCGTCGACGCGACTCGCAGGGACTTTAAATATCGTTGTCGCAGCGGCAACCCCAGAGCGTAGACCTCGCAAGGGTAGGGCTTGCGAAGTAAGTAATATTCGCAAGGGTAGGCTTGCAATGTAGTACTTGCAATGTAGTACTTGCAATGTAGAACTTGCACCCTGTAATTCACATACAGGAAAATAGATGAGCGCCGGGAAGCGAACCCGCACCAAATCCCCACGGACGGAACCGTAAGCAGCTGGTGCGGTGTTACGCTACCTCAGAACGGCACTTGATTAAGTTTGAGTACATTTAAAATGTCCAACGGCTACAATTCAAACGTGTCGGTACACAAGAAAAAAAAATGATGCTAGGAATTACTATTGAATTTACATTGGATTGCTTTACTGCTTCGAGCAACGATACACTTTTATAATACACTTGTTTAACACGAGGAAAGATCTAACATTAGAAGAAAATAGTCGGCGGTTACAATTTGAAACTACTACGTATAATTTGTTCAATTTCACTTACCCAATTGGGGTGCGCAGGGTACGGAGGAAGTTATGTCGTGCAAATACACGCTGGAATCTCCCGGATTGCCACGTAAATGGTAATGGGACAAAAAAAATCTATCCACGGCACACAGACACAGTGGAAGCAATTACGACCTGTTGCTCGGGCGAATGGCGTTCAAGTGAACGAGCGCCAGCCGACTCGACGCCGCCTGCGGCTCCGAGCCGCTAACGGTAAATTGCTATACAAGTAATTTCTCCCGGTGTGCGCCGTGCGAAAAAATATATTTAATTTTTTTTAAGGATTTTATACAATATCTTTTGCTAAGTGTTCTAGGTAACGTACAACGTTACATTACCCCCGCTGCCACTGAAGGATTTTATTCCTTGAAATAAAATCCGCTAAGCTAGTCTCTGTGGTAGTACATACTCATTCATTCCTAACATTCATTCTTCACACAATCAAATTATTCCAAAATCTAGATCATAATCCTATCTTTCATTCTTCTCGTAATCAAATTATGGCAGTTTCTATAATACAGAAAACTGTCATCTATTCCAAAATCAAGTGAGGGAAACGAGGATGCAGGCGCGTATAGTCACAGGATAAAAAAAAAATAGTCACACCTGCAAGGGTAGGCTTGCAAATGCTATAGTGCGAACGCCCTTGTCAAAAGACCAAAGACGTATCATAAAAAAAAAATAATAGACACACTTGCAAGGGTAGGCTTGCAAATGTAATCCTGTGGACGCTTTTGTCACTAGCCACAAAAACGTATAAAAAAAAAAAAAAATAATAGTCACACTCGCAAGGGTAGGCTTGCGAATGCTATCCTGTGGACGCTCCTGCACAATCGTCCCTATAGTCTGATCGATGTACTATCGTAGTTTCTAGAAAAGGTAATATTTAGTAATAGAAAACCTAAGTTTTTAGGGTAGATTAAATATAATTAAAAAAATTGACTAGGGCAGCAAGGTCAAGCCAGAAGTCTATGACTAAACCTGTTATTCTACTATTCTTGAAAGTTTTATGTGCCATGATCACAAAAAAAATTGCCACTAGGAAATTAAATTAAAAAAAAATAATGCACGACGATCAGATAAGTATTGAACAAACTATAAATATGTGTACCGTATGCCGTTCTGTTACAAAATTTTCTAATACGTTATGGTTGACTAAATTTATTTAAGTTAAAAAAAAAACACAGGTGGGAAGAGAAAAAAAAAAAAATTTTTTAGCAGGAGGGGAAGGGAGGGAAAAAGGAATGGGGAAAGGGTTAGGATTAAAAGGAACCGGAAGTACACAGGCTGACCCTGGAACGCGACCCACACAAGGCGGACCACTAAGGCAGGTTTTAGCACCCGTGTACGGTGGTAGCAATCCGGACGGATACAAGTATCCCACTACCAGCGGTCAACACCAGCAGTCGGGTACAGGTATCCTACCACCAGCGACGGAGAAGGGAGAAAACAATTGCAACTAGTGTGTGATTGGCAGCCTCAAGGATTGTACTAACAAAAAAAAAAAATTACAATACCACCAACCACACCTTAGTTGCTAGCAACCAAAAATTTAAAAAAAACGTTTACAAAAGAACACAACACCACTACTTACGAAGCAAGGAAAACCAGACTCCAGAAGAACCACGTTAAGGCGCCAGTGTGACGTTTTCTATGTGTGGTGACCCGCGTACGGGCACAATAAAAAACTACGTCCACAAAAAAATTGAAGAATTCGTTTATTATTTTTTTTTTTATATACAGGGGGTAGGTTCTGGCCGTCTGGTTTCTCTTGCCACGTTCAAGTACCGTCCTTGGGTCAAGGCGAAGGTAGGCCGGGCCGGAGCTCGTGGCACGGTGACCCGAAGGCAGCCACGTGGACTGATCCCGCGGGCGGTAGCGCAGCGGTGTTTGGTTGGCGACCGTCGACGCGACTCGCAGGGACTTTAAATATCGTTGTCGCAGCGGCAACCCCAGAGCGTAGACCTCGCAAGGGTAGGGCTTGCGAAGTAAGTAATATTCGCAAGGGTAGGCTTGCAATGTAGTACTTGCAATGTAGTACTTGCAATGTAGAACTTGCACCCTGTAATTCACATACAGGAAAATAGATGAGCGCCGGGAAGCGAACCCGCACCAAATCCCCACGGACGGAACCGTAAGCAGCTGGTGCGGTGTTACGCTACCTCAGAACGGCACTTGATTAAGTTTGAGTACATTTAAAATGTCCAACGGCTACAATTCAAACGTGTCGGTACACAAGAAAAAAAAATGATGCTAGGAATTACTATTGAATTTACATTGGATTGCTTTACTGCTTCGAGCAACGATACACTTTTATAATACACTTGTTTAACACGAGGAAAGATCTAACATTAGAAGAAAATAGTCGGCGGTTACAATTTGAAACTACTACGTATAATTTGTTCAATTTCACTTACCCAATTGGGGTGCGCAGGGTACGGAGGAAGTTATGTCGTGCAAATACACGCTGGAATCTCCCGGATTGCCACGTAAATGGTAATGGGACAAAAAAAATCTATCCACGGCACACAGACACAGTGGAAGCAATTACGACCTGTTGCTCGGGCGAATGGCGTTCAAGTGAACGAGCGCCAGCCGACTCGACGCCGCCTGCGGCTCCGAGCCGCTAACGGTAAATTGCTATACAAGTAATTTCTCCCGGTGTGCGCCGTGCGAAAAAATATATTTAATTTTTTTTAAGGATTTTATACAATATCTTTTGCTAAGTGTTCTAGGTAACGTACAACGTTACAACACTTACTTATTACGCAACCGTATATTAGGCATAGGTACTTACAAATAACAATCAATAAGTTTAATACATTTAACACGATTGGAATAGTTTTCATGTACCAAAATTAAATATTACATTTTTATACTAATACTTACATATTTTAGCTATATTTGATGGCCGTAAAAGTCTTAAAACTTATAAAGTTATAACGTACGTCTCTTAATGTCTATAAAATATTATTATAGATAGGCAATTTATGACGTAGGCACTTAATTCTATGAGGATTACTATTGTATGACACCGCCGTTTTTAATGTATGTGTTCATTGCTATCTGGTATAACTGTGCTGACATTTTGTCACTGGTTTCTTTAACCATCTTAGTGAAGTGTCCGAGGGAATTGTTGAGCAGTTTGTATGGATGATCAAATTCAACAAGCCGGCCGGAGTCCATCACCATCACTCTGTCGGAGTCCATGATAGTGTTGAGTCGATGTGCGACCGTCAACACTGTGCAATCAGCGAACTGGGTTCTGATTGTTCTTTGAATAAATTCGTCCGTTCTGAAATATAAATGTGTGGTTTGATAACTGGCCATATATTCTTAGTTATCGCGTAAGTTATTTTATAGCAAAATGCCGGCAAATGCTAATCTGCACCGTCCATGAACAGTCTAACTACAGAGGATCGAGCGTTGTTCATTTTTTTTTATGAAAGCCGGCAAACGAGCAAGAGAGTCACCAGATAGGTACTAAGTAATCTTCACCGTCCATGAACATTCACAATTCCAGAGGAACATGGATATGTCTCCAACATTTAAAGTAAGGAATGGGGATTGGGAAAGGAAGGGGCAGATTTTGAGACTCGCGTTTCGTACGGTGACTGAGATTACAACGGCCGATCCCGCTCCCCGGCATATATTTTTTGGTATCATGCAGCTTGTGCAGGCTGCCATTAGATTAATCTGAATTTGGCGATTAAAAGTACATTGTAACTATACATTTTTTTTATCGAGGCACGACAAAGTGACTACACTGGACCTGATGTTAAGTATCGCACAGTCCAATTATAATGTCAACCTTTAAGACACACTGCATTCCACCATGGTCGGCAAATTATTCCAGCCTGGAGATAATTGATATAGATAGGCTGACCATGAAACGCGATTCGCATGAACGAGCTACTTTGGCGGGTTTTTGAACATGTACATAGTCATCGTTATCCAATCGGACACAAAAGGTCAGATCATGTCCCCTAACACTAGCTAAAATAGCAGATACAGAACATAGAAGACAAGTAAAAAATATCATAGTTACTTAGGATCGACGTTGGCGGTGGCCTCGTCTAGTACAAGTATCTTGTTGTCTCGGAGTATAGCACGAGCGAGACACACGAGCTGCCGCTGGCCGAGAGAGAAGTTCGATCCTCCCTCCGACACTTTGAAGTCTAACGCGGGAACAGCTGCCTTTAAATCAACCTTTAACAACGAACGTGCTTTCAATGTAATAATAAATTTATATAACATACATAATTTAAAACCTACTATTATATTACATGTGAAAGTTATGATGGCTGTGTCTTTGTGAATTTGGATATGTTAGTCAATCACGCTTTAGTGGCTGAATAGTTTTGAATGAAATTTGCCATATATGTACACCAAGATCTGGATTAGGACATATACTACTTTTTATCCCCGAAAAGGCCGTTCATGCGGGCGGCACTAAAGGCAAAAGCTAGTATTCCATTTTTTTTTAAATATTTCCAAACTAAAATGTAATAAAAATTTATTAAGTTCCGTCGCAGTATGGCGGGGCCGGTATTCACAAACAACACATGACACACACACACACACACACACACAGCATGCATGACGTGTAAGAATGAGTTAAATTACCTCTAATTTGTTTAAAAGATGTAACAAAAACATAGGATTACTTACTGCTTCAATTGCTTTCCATAGTTCATCATCAGAATAGTTGTCGAATGGATCCAAATTATATCTTATTGTTGCGGAAAATAGAACTGGCTCTTGAGGGATAATGGATATCTTCGATCGCAATTCCTGTGGATATAGCAATATTATAACCTCATACTATGTACATGACTTAAGCCCCATGTACATAGAGCGAGTATCTTCTACGATATAGGCGAGAATATTACAGAATACTATTATAAGACTCTTTTTTTCAAATTGTATGATTCGGCCTCAGCCATATTAAAGAGGATTTGATTATAATTTTTTTATCTACTGAACTAAATTAAGGGATATCGCGCGAAATTTGAAAGCTATAGTTATTTAATAAGGATAGGTTAAAATGATGATGAAATCCATGGACATCTCATTTATTAAAATCCGAACAGCAGTTTTGGCTGCCCGATGTAATAAATTATTTCAATTTATTACATGCATAATATGCATAGCCAGTAAGATTCATATTATATCCCAATGAGTCTATCTATCCTCCCCACGTGTAGTCGAGTAAAAACGAATTTAGATTATATTTCGACTTCATATATCGCAAAATTAAAACTGTTAATTTATAGCTTTTACCTGTAGAGCCAAGTATCCAGTATCGATGTCGTCAATAAGCACCTCTCCTTCTATAATAGCGAGCCGGAACAAAGAAGATATAAGTGACGATTTACCAGCTCCCGTCCTCCCTACTATGCCCACCTGTAAAAAAATATATACCATTACATACTAAGCATAATCCTTTATTCTAGTATCCCTATCTAACTGGTGAATTAATAAAGAAAGTACAGAAACATTCTGAAGTCAGTTGAAAAAATATCAATTTCATTGAAACCGACGCCTAGTTCGATTGGCTTATGGTTTGATACCCTGTTCTGTATACTTAGTAAATAAAAATGATTGCAGATATACAAATTAAATGAAGTGTATTAGAAAATATTAACATAAAGAATAACTTTCTTATGTCTCCACTTTTCTGTTTAAGTACCAAAGAGTTTTAAGAATATTTTATTGAAATTCTGACCTTCCATCCACTTTCAATAATTAGGTTTAGATTTTTAAGCACGGGTACATCTTCAGGAGTATATTTCATGAAACAATTGCGGAATTCAATGCGTCCATTCCAGGGCCAATCCTTCGGAGTTTCCCTCGCTGAAATAAAGCGTTATGTTTTATAATTATATTGGATATAGGTTATCATGTTTACTTTGTTTACCAGGGATGGATTCAAGAATATAAAGACGAAAAAAGACGAATTTGTTTAATGTGTAATTTTTATCTGACCTCCTTTATCCCATTGCGGCTCCCTTTCAATATGGGTGTACTGCAGAATACGTTCGACGCTGGTCATTTGAGAAATCACTTCAGCCGTTTGACGAACTCCAAATTGGAGCATTCCAGTGAGAATTAACGTCTGCGATATGGCAAGACCGACGTTACCCGAAAATATTGTTTCTGTGAAAGAAGAAATTATGAAATAAATGTTTAAAGATTTAAACAACAGGATGGAAAATATTTTCTGATCGGTAATGCTGGTACTAATAAATTCTTATGCAAATATGTTGCAGTCTTTAGGGACCACTTATGCTTTTGATGGAATTTCAAGGAACACTTAACTTACACTCAAGATTTACACACATAGTCCTGATTTTACTTCGTGTAAAATACAAGTCTTGTATCATGGGTATCAGGAACTACGACAGATTTCGGTCTCACAACCCTCACACCCGAAACAAATATTTGTGGATGACAAAAAAATTGTCTCGGTGCGAGATTATACCAACAGCCTCTCGTTTTGCCGGCTACTCGCCTGCTGCGACACGGAGACATCAAAATACAAGTATATAGAAGACTGTTGATAATAATTAGTTGTAATACTTACTGCTGTCGATCACCAAGAAAGCGACGATGACGATTGCCAAATATAACACGCATATTAAATCCAACCAGAAACCGAGAGTGACACCACTCGCTAAATAGCTGCTCCATGTTGAAGTATGGATATCCTAAAATATTGAACATTAATTGGTTACTCTGGCCCTTATGATCGATAACAATAATAACATGTTGACATAACAGATTAAACGCATTTGAAGTCAGTATGCGTTTATGAAGTCATATTGAATGAATCTTCCGTGCTAAGGTTATTTTGATGTTTAAATTATTCATAGACCGCTATAGCATGAAACAGAGAATACTCTATCTACGCGATTAATGTAAAGTTTTTTTTTCTCCTGCCTCGGCAAAGCAATCCAAGAATAGTGTCGATCACCGACAGACGCAATAACTAAAATAAAAAAGCAACTGATATTATGCTTATATATTGAGAATATATATATTGAGAACTCGATAAGATTTTTCGAAGGTGAAGTCTGCCAACCCGCATTAGGCCTGGCCTAACCCTAGGCCCTACCCGTGGCTTAGGCCTAACCCCTCTCATTCAGTAGAGGAGGCCCGTGCCCAGCAGTGGGATATGTATAATAATAATAAATAAATTGAATTCTAACCTGGAATTTGTCAAATTCTTGAATTAACCTTTGCTGCGCACCTGATGATCGGATTGTACTAATTCCATTGAGCGTTGCCGTCATATGTGAGAACACGGGACTGCGAGCTATAATAAAACATATTATAAATATTTTTTCACCTTAAGTTAGTTATTATTTTCAAAACGGCAATTACCATGCCAGTTAGCCATACCAGCCATGCGGTAGACAATTTTGTTTACAGCATGAGTGGTTGCTCGACCAGATTGTTACCACTGTAACACAGGAAGCCAATGTAAAGTACAGCTTGTTGTTGCGTTTCGTACAGTGTGTAAGATATCCGGAGGGCCAAACCTCTCCCCTTCCTAATCCCTTTCCACTGACATCAATAACATGATTCTTCTATTATTGTAGGCGTTTATGCTATTATTGGCGGTGGAGATCACTTTCCATCAGGTGACTCACTCGGTTTATTGCCGCCCTCTGGTACAAAAATATGCGCAAAATTACTTGTTCGTCTTGAAATTAGTCACGAGCGGCGTTGCAAATATTGTTTTTAGATACTAAACGATGGTGACATGCGTAGGCAACGGGGAAGTGACTAACTACATATCGGCCAAGTCATTTTGCGCGTATCACTCTCATATCACCATACAATTTCTTGAAATAAATAAGAGCGGATTGATAACTACCTACAGTCAGTAAATGTTATGCTATTGAAGTTTAAATCAAGTTAGGAAACAGTATTTTTCAACTTCAAACAGCAGAGTGTAGACAGTAGATACCTAAGTACTATTGTGTTCCAGTTCCACAGACATTAAAGCCCTTGATATTACTGGGTAGGTATGAGACTTTATATCGTGTCGGGGTGACGAGCGTAGTGCAGTGTCATAAAGTACTTTGTAAGTTCAGCATTCTTAGTGGTGTTGGTTCGGATTATGAGCAAGCGTGCCGCTTACAATCAGACAACCTTTTCATCTCGTATGCTACACATATGAAAGAAAAGAAAAAAAAACGAAGTACTCTCTATATACAACAAGTTTTGGAAATTTATAAACGCGATTATATAACACAATTTTCCTTTATTTGTTTTGTTAGAAATTTTAATATACTAAATTAAAATCGATAATCTACTTACTGGTGCCTTCAAGTCTTTTAATAGACTGCGCCGATTTCAAATAGATTTGCAGGATGACGTAGAATAGAAGGAGGATGATGGTGGTAGGCAGTAGAGTCCATATTAAAGCGGCTGCGTTGAGAGCAAGTATGCTGAACATAACCAGATATATCTGAATACATTCTAGAAGGAAACGTGGGAGTAGTTCGTCGAGGGCACCGATGTCCTTGGAGAAACGGTTCAGAATACGCCCTGAAACAAGTAACAAATTGGTAGAGCCACGCTGTAGACAGTTTTGTCTATAGTATGAATGGCCGGCTAGACCGGGTTGTTACCACTATCTCAGAAAACCAACGTAAAGTAGGATCTCTTGCATTTCGTACGATGAGGGTTATATCCGGACGCCCGGGTTTTTCATGGGTGGTAGCTTACTTACCATCAAGTGGCCCACTTGATCATTAGTTGGTTGGTTGGCTTTGTCATTTCCTAGATCTAAACCCCTCGGATGCCAGAGGCCGTCCGGGTTGGTATCACTGCTATGTCTATCTCTGCTGCCAAGCAGCAGTATGTAAGCACTGTTGTATTCGGTTTGAAAGACATTGAAAGCAGTGAAATTGAATGGTATTGCGACTTAACTTAAATCACGAGGTGAGGAACGCAGTCCAGTGCCAAGCAGTGTTTTGTAGTTCAAAATTCTGTGTGGTGTTCTGTTTATGAACAGGCGTGGCGCTTACCATCAAGCGAGCTCATCTAGTTATTCAAGCTAATAAAAAAATACTATACCTGAAGAGTTAGTGTCGAAGAACCTCATGACGCCCCTGAGCATGGAGTGGAACATGTCGTTGTGCAGGTTTCGGGAGACGGTCATGCAAACCTTGAAGAACATGAACGCACGGGCCGTGATGAAGAATATGCAGCACACGATCAGTGCCGAGTACACGTACAAGTACTGTGATGTGTCCAATGGGCCGATGAACGCGTGGATGTCTAGCTCTGTAATATTACTACTACACGTGAGGATCATGCACAACAAACATTATAAAATCATTATTTTATATTCCCACTGTTGTCCCTCCCGCGGTCCTGCGGAGTCACCGCAGGCATGTTACTGCCCTGTTCACAAAGGTTATAGCGTGATATATAAACCTTCCGGAATCAATTTTCTGAATGATAGTGATCACGTTATCTAAATCCGTTACATAGTTTAGCAGAAATAAGCAAACAGACAGACAGTCACAGATAGCTGCTTTGTCTTATACTATGTATTGATATTCTTCATTGGCATAAATTAAGCTACTCTAATTCTAACTCAAATTAATTGTATTACAAATATTGTAAACGGTGCTTAATTGCGCTGCGACTAGACCAACGTGGTGACGCTCAAATTTGACAATTAATTTGATCGTAATATTATATGCAGGTACCTTAAACAAAAATCAAATAGCTTTTTGCCTGACTAATTTCTTATTTATCCACCTGTCCTAATCCCACTCGCAGTGGAGTCGGCGCACGTGCTTTCTATCACTTCTTACATAAAGGTTTGTCTTATAGTTTAAACAATGCCTAACTAATTTATATTTTATATAAAAAAATTCATAAATTGAAATTCAAAATACTGAATGTAATAAAATAGCAAAAATGAAATAACCTGGTTGTAAATCTACTCCAGAGAAGTAGTGTGAAATAGTGAAGGTGCTATTCTTTGGTGATATGACTTGATCGAAATCTTTGGTTGTACCGTTAGTCTCCTTCTCTTTATGTCTGGTCACTTCATTTGTCCTGTAAAAAAATCATTTATTACAAATGTTTTTTAAATAACTTATTGTCCCAATGGCAAGCTGGGAATATAGCGGAAAAATCGTAGCATCAATTTACAAAAGAAAAATTATAATTATTTAGATGTAAGAAGTACAATGTTTCTATCCATGCAATTATTATTATTTTGTTTATTAGACCTCATACGGATTAACATCATATGACGAGCACAGTGCGGTGTCATGCAGTGTCTTGTAATTCAAAGTTCTGTGTGTTGCTAATTTGCTTAATGAATGTAAAAGTTTACAAGATTTACCAGAACGTGACCCAGTAGTCACAGAGCGTGGCGGACAGCTGTCCTATCACTAGAAGGAAGATCATGAAGAGCAATCGGGGCGTTCTCCCGCCGGCCTTGAGGTACGCCTTGTACACGTGCCAGCCCATCGAGCCTGACTCACGCTGTTCTTCCTCCATCTCCTGTGCGGGGACCTCGCCGCCAGTTGTCGACTCCGTCAGAGACGGACGACGTGTTGTTGATAACTGACCAAAGAATAAAGTCATCAGTTTCCGCAGGCAGTTTTTCTATCTTTCAGCGAGCTGTGTTCTTAAACTACGTAAACTTTATAGTACTAACCGCTACTTCGAATCATAATTTATTGCACCCGTACGTACACACACCCTTGTTTTTGTGTTGAAAACTTTGTCAACGGAAATTAAATAATGGTTGGTTGTGTTAGTTACTTCAATGGTAGCATAGTGACAATTTTAGGTTTTATTCTTATTGTCTTGTTACGATCGACTGGCTTGTCGATTTATCATACATATATGTGTTATGTCAGCTGGTATTAAATAAATAAATGAAGAATAGCGCGATATGTATAGCGTGGTGGAAGTAAATATCTGTGTGTACAAAGATCCAATACGGTATGATCAACAAAAATCTACATAGTCCGAGAATGATCTGGAAGTCTCAGAGCAGATCTGAATGTATCAGAAACTTGTAAGTGATGTTTCTGGTTTCGGTCAGATAAGCAACCGGTTTTCATAGGGAAATTCGTGATCACCGATTAAGATAGTCGTACGTTTATTCGTACGCGATAAAGAAAGCGAAGCGATTCGGCGACTTTTAGGAGAGTACTACCTAATTAAATAAATTGTCTGAATTTTGTGTAAAATCGGTTGTGTTTCTATCTCGAAACCCCAACACGTAGGTAACAGCATTAACTTTGGCTGTTAGAATGTTATGTTTATACTTACTCTAGCCGACGTCCTTCTAGACATTGGTGGCGGCTTGTCTGTCTCGACTTTTTCTTGATTCTCGTCTTGCGAGGAACATAATAATTTAGCGAAGTCTTTACCCGACGTTAATAGCTCTTCATAAGTTCCGCTGGCGTCGACTGTACCCTGGTGAAGTATCGGTATGTGAATATATCTTGATAGTTTAGTTTTATTGTGATAGTAATACGGCATACCCTGTTTATTTTTCAAATCTGCAAAATCTATTTCCAGCATTCCATAAAAAAGTCGAGTATCATTTATTGTCAATAATATTTGCTGGCAGTTATTTTAGCGATGCGAGTAAATTTATTGCATAACTATTTTGAACAGTCTACTGGAAAAATTTACAGATCTTTGAAACGTTTTACTATAAAAAAGAGATTTCGTTAATGCTACTTTGTTCTACTGTGGTGCCATCAGATTAAGTAACTTACGTTATTCATGATGACGATGTAATCAGCGGCTTTGAGGTAGTGCAGTTGGTGTGTGACGAGGATGCGTGTGGTGTGGCGGAGGTACCCGTTAATGCACTCGTCGAATAATTGACGACCAACGTGCGCGTCTACCGCCGACAACGGATCGTCTAGCAGATAGATGTCTGCCTGAAGAAAAAGTATAAATATATATTAATCAGCCGCATGCCGGAGGAGCTATGGACCAAATAGGGTAGGCAGGCCTTTGCCCTGTAATGGGATAATTAAGGCGAATATAATAATAATTAAATGTTATTATATTAAACGAAAGACTTAATAGAATGTTCTGTTTGGAATAGGTGCAGGGGGAGAGGGTCTGGACGTTGGACCTTTTACAAATGCGTACAGGAAACCTGTCACTTTAGATCATTTTTCTGACTTCAATTAACCGTTGCTTAGTTAGGTGTAACCATTACACTAAACTTTAATATAATTATATGGCTGCTTAAAATCTTACGCTTATCTATATCTTAAGCTTGAGATAATTAGGAGAGTAAATAAGGTGGAAGTCACAGGTAGAAAAGGACGATTGGTAGCTGGGTTAATTTTTTTTTATTGTACGTCTTATGGTTGCCCTGGGAATATGTTTATAAGTATAATATCATGGATCTTATCGTGTATTAACGTTGATATAATAGCTTGCTTTCCAATGGCCGCATATCCTTTAAATCTTATTGTTTTAAACCATTTAACTCAATATTAAATTGCTGTGCTCACTAATTTTAGGAATAGCACAATGTACACCATTAATAATAGTATGTAAGATTAAGTTATGTGTTTATTCCAAGTTGTGAACCAAATAAAAAAAAATATGGTTTGAAAATTCTGACGTCTGCCTATTATCCAAAGAGAATCCATAATCCACGCGGAGGGATAAACAATAACAAAACACATTATTGCACAATTTGTTTACATACAAGTTATATCCAAATTGACACGTTATAATGAGACCTTAGCCTTGTCTCTACACGGTCATATAATTATATTTTATAATTAGGTATTTTTGTGAAGTAAATAAACAGTAGTAACGTGTTTGGACATTAACTTTAATGTAGTTAAAATTTATTCGGTAAAACATGTAATTTACTCACATGTTTTATAAATGTTGATTATATGAATATTGATTATGTTATTTAGTGGTTATATTAATTATTCATGGAATTGTCCAACATTACAGACAACTTTCACTATAATTATCTATAGAAGAGTCCAATTTCACTATTTGGATTCTTTTAAAAAATGAAATTAGGTTGATAAAAAATCATACTTATTTTTATTTTTATAAAAATTATTATTAATTTTTATCGCTTTAGTATTAAGTAATATTTAGTATATTTCCAGTGACGATATGATGCTTTCTTTGTCTTTGGTAATTTATTAACTTTAGAACAACATAAAGCACCTGTTTAAATATAAGCCGGATAAGTAGTAATTTTACGTACACGTTTTAAACGAAATTTTGTTAAATAAAATATTTGTAAGTCGTAAGCATTAAGTATGAAATATACTTAAAATATTACATTTTGTTGTTTTAGATTGCATTATTCATCTATAGCTATCCGTAGACATAGATTACAAAATTGAACTAATTCGTATGATTATTTCAATTTTGAAATTACAAAATAGGGTTCAGAATTAAAGTAGCATTCACGACCATCAAGATAGACCAAATGAGAGTAGGGTAAGAGAGGGTAATGCCGGTCACTTAAGGTAAATCAACTTTTAAACAGTAAATAATCAACTTTTAGTATAAAATCTGACATAAAATATAAACTTAAAGTATTCTTCTAATGTAATCACAACCATTGAGATCAATATTAATAATAATAATTGTACAATGAACGTTTAAAAAAAAAATAGTTATGACCGGTATTGCCAGATATGGCGGGTAATTCCGGTCGGCAGGTTGGTAATACCGGTCTAGCGTTTTAGCGGCAAAAATCACAAACGTAGTCTTTGGAGGACTCAAAACCCGTGCACTGAGCATGAGCCCAACCCCCACACTAAATTCACCTGTACCAAAGCTCGTTATTCTGGCCGTAATCATCACATAACATGCATTTATTTTCCTCATCTTTGACATCAACATCTTCGTCATCATCGCACATATCAACCATATCAATGTCAGAGTCTGACGAAGATTGATAGTTATTCTTATCTTAGAGAACACTTTTTTTCACCTTTCTAGTTATAGAACCCACATGTTTTTGACCTTTATAAGTGACAATTATTCCTGGATCTTGCACACAAGAGATGCCTGTCTCGTCGACATTATAGATATTCCTTGGTAAGAACTTGTAGTTATCCATCAACTCCTCAAGCAGCTTGAAAAACATAGTAACTTCATTCTTGTTAAAAGGTGTAGCTCTGTTTAGACTCGTTCCTTCTGCTTTTCGAACAGATAAGTTATTTCTTTTGATAAATCCTTCAGACCATTTTTTTCCAGCCATTCCGAAATTTTCATTAAAATTATGCTTCACATTATTTTTGACTGCGTATTCATATGCCATTTTACGTATTTGAATTGAAGTGCAACCATAAAATATCTTACCAAGGAATTTTATCTGGTCTGCCATTTCCGTTTCATGCTCCTTTGTAAAAACTGGACGTCTTCCCAAAGATGGTGATTCACAGTTCTTGTGTTTCAGTCCTTCTTTGAGAGTTGAAAATGGGACGACACAAGTCCAAGCTGCCTCTCTTACTGCTGTTCCATCTTCAACAAGTTTGAATACCCTTTTCAAATCAAATCTTGGTTCCATATTATTCAATCCTTGGCTCCTTCTCCGAGTTCCCGACATCCTATACAGAAAGATAAAATAAAACAAAAGTAATAAAACTGAAAAAAAACAATGATTGCGTTGCGTGTAATACCGGTCATCGTGACCGGCATTAGCCGCCTCTACATTTTCTTAATTAACAATAATTATTTTAAAAACCCGTTACAAAGTGCTTGAAATATATCATTACATGAATAGCTATATAACTGAATAACTAAAATTGTCACTGGCAAAAGAAGAAACACAAAAATACTGACACTTACCCCTTATATTCTGCGGCCAAATAATAACAAAATATGGACCCGAAATAAATTGACGTGCGATTCTCAAAAACGCATGATCGCAACTGCGCGGGGGGTGGTGCGTTGGTGTCGGGAACACTCGCGCCATCCTCTGTGTGGTGTACGTGTGCGTAAACAATTTTAATAGGGAGATATAGAGGTGACCGGTATTGTCACCTGACCGGTATTACCCTACTTTACCCTATAAATGTAACGAAAAATCTCGAAAACGAATATTGAAATAACCTAACTGAAAACTCCCAACATCAATAATAAATATATCTGCAACTTTAAACGACTAAACAGATTTTCTTCAAGCATAGTTAACAATCATTTTTTATAAATCAGCATTCAAATCGGTTATTCGATTAGGCCAGTGTTTCAAACTTTCTGTTACCGCGTTCCAAAATTGTCCTGTCTGGGAGACAACTACTTATCTTTCTGAGCCAACGTCTTTTAATAAAGTGAAATAAAATGTACGTGGATCGTAATTTAGATTTCAATTACATTATTAAAATATGCCCCTTAATCGATTACGGGTGGTTTATACTAAATTTTTGAACCGCATTGTTTTAAGATTTTACATAGCGACCCACCACTGACTTGTCATAAGTACTATTTTATTGCCCCCATAATTACTATTTAATTTCATTTCACGGTTTGAAAAACACTGGTTAAGGCGGTACAATAGAGGAGAAGGTGGTAATGTGGCCCCCACTTTGTTTTTGAGGTCTCATGTAAAAAATAAAAGGAAAACATGTATAATGAAAACATCATTAGTTTTGTTATTTATTTGCCAATACACGACATAATATGAAACAAATAAAAATGCAACAGATAATACTAAAATATATTTTATTAAAAAAAATGGAAATTTGACAATTTGAGATCAAGCGAGGGTAATATGGCCCCCCGCAGTCAGTATGAGCCCATAAGTTGCAGCTTTGGCACTGAATCCACTCCTCGCCACGTCTGTCGCTGGAGTAAATATTGTCACAAAATACAAATCATATCGTAGTCTTCAGGTACTACAGATGGAGATACATTTTTATCACATCCCGATGAGTCGCTTTTTACTATTTCTTCATTATCGGAGCTACTGTTGGATGTTGCGTCTCTTTGGTCTCTTTGGCCTCATAAGCCTTCGTTTATAGGCATCTGTAAGTAGATAAAAAAATAAATATCACTCATATATATACAACCAATATGAGGGGGCCAAATTACCAATATTGTGGAATCTACAAACCAACCTATAAAAATATATAACATCAAATATTTTGTGTACATACCTTCAAAATCCAATAGGAAAACGTTAATCGAACATAATATCCAAATCTCAGATGCGTAAACTCGGTATTTCCAGAATTATGCAATTAAATGCAACACAATAACAAAGTTTTTGCGAGTGCAAGTTCAATCTGGCTCGAATAACAAACGTATGTGCTGCCCTCGCTTACTTTTTTTGTGCACTAAATCGAAATTGTCTTTGATGCTCCCCATTACAAAAATGTTTCGCTTGATGCGGTGATTCTAAACTAGAAATATCGAAGGGGGCCATAATACCTGCGGGGGCCACATTACCACCTTCTCCTCTACATGCACACACAAAACGGGTCAAACTTATGACACTAAATTTTTATAGGAGGGTTTTAATAAAGAAACAGGGGTCCGTAAAACTACATATCTCGATTTTAAGTATACTAGTTTATACTTACTTGTCTATAAACTGCTCTGGCAAGATTGATACGAGCTCTTTGTCCACCAGACAACGAGGCTCCTCGCTCCCCCACCAGTGTCTGGTCACCGTGAGGGAATTGTAGGAAATCTTTCTGAAGCGCACATACTCTTACCACCTATTGAAAAAAAATAACTTTTATTTAAAATGAAATACTTTGAATAAAATGTACAATAGATGTTCACGATCGTGAATCATGATTCGTGAAATGGATCGGGTTTAACCGACTTCAAAATTGAGGACGTCCTCAATTCCTCTAGATATAATATATTTTAATATGTTTACGCATAACTGACAAATATGCATTGATTTTGATTATTATTTGTGTATGTGATACGATAATTCCATATAAATTTGGTTACGGTCAGATATCGCAGTACGAGGGAAAATGGGATACTCCTTAACGGATAAGAATAGACACATGGCTATTTAGATTTTGAAGTTCAATTTAGAACTTTTTAACTTAAAAATAAGAACCTACCCATAATTCGTTGGTACTGAATGTGATTTGCAATAAAATGATAATAAATAGACCTAACAGTCAACATTGTATATGACTGTTGGGTGTTTTAGGGTCATATTAGTGGAATCACACTAGGTTAACCTATATCGTGGGTATCAGGAAATACGAGGGACTTGTGGTCCCACAACACCCAGACCCGGAACAATTATTTAAGGAGAAATCATACATTATGATAAGTTGATTAACTGTAAATTACCTCTTTGTATTTTTTGGAATTGTATGGTAATCCAAATAATATATTCTGCCGGACAGTAGCTACGAAAAGCCACGGTTCCTGACAAGCGTAAGCAAGCGGCCCGCACAAATAAATACGACCGCTTGTTGCTCGTAGTTCATTCAGAAGCAGTTGTAGGATTGAACTCTGAAAGATTAACAGTTTTTCAAAGGATCAAAATTATAATGAACCTCTAAAATAATTTGAAATAAAGGACATTTTTAATAATATGAAATTGTCAAAAGATAATAGCGGAATTATTTAGTTTTGAGTGTAATTCATATGAATGAAATTGGCTACATCCCTTTTTTTTTCGATTTAGCGTTGTGCTGTTAGCCTGACGCGAGTCGGCTTTCTTCAGCTTCACCGGACTTTCGGGCGAACGCTTTAGGCGCTCTCAACCCTAACAATGCATCCCATAAAACTAACAATACATCCCATTTTTTAAATCTTAAATATACAACTACATGACTGGACAAACAAAGCGCTCGTCTGATGGTAATCGCCTGACCATAGACACTAGCAACATCACACAAAACTTAGAATTTGAGGGGTTAGATAATGCATGATACTAAGCTCCGCTCGTTACCCTGATACATGATGTTATGGGATGGTTTGGCAGACAGAAGGCGGTTACACGTTCGATTATAGTTTCAATAGTTTTTCAAAACGATGACAGTGTTCTTTTTCTCTCTATTAATCGACTAGCACTAGCATCCAGCGGAAACTATGATGAACTAGAATTGGTGATACGAGTAATTTTTTTTCCGGCGTGAATGATCTACGAACTTTCGTCATCACATAGGTCGCACCGTTATACTATATACTTACAAAATGTCGTTTCGATAAAACAACCTCCTCCGCTCGGGTCAACTGCTTTTTTTGGGATAAAAAGTAGCCGATATTCTAATCCAGGTCATGATGGGCAAGTTTTACACAAAACTGTTCAGCCGTTAAACTGTGATTGACTAACAAACATTTAGATTCACAAAGATCCAAACTTTAACATTTACTATAGTAAATAGGAAGTAGGATGTAGAACATAACACGACACTCTTGTATACCTTTCCAGATCCAACGGATCCGATGATAGCACATAGCTTTCCCTTTGGCACAGTGATATGGATATTATGTAGCGTCGCTGGACCGTCTTCAGTCCAGTTGGCCGAAACGTTTTCTATTAGAACGCCTGTATCCGGGCTCGTTGTCATTGTGGATAATGGTTGAGCTATTAATCCTTTCTCGGTGCATTCAAACCCTAAAACGATTTCAGACATTTTTTTTATCGATACTGCAGCGTTGTAGTACTATAATTTTGTTTATGAATATTGCTTTGTGTTTGTAACTATTATTTACCAGGGTTATAAATTCCTTCAACGTCAATTTTTTTAAAGGTGCTGGGACGTAGGTCAACTTCGCTTAAATTCTTTTTTTTATGCTTCTCCACGCTTTGAACCAACTTGTGAATGTCCACATCTGGAACACCACGTAGGTCTTCCCTTTCATCTGTAAATATTTTAGTAGTTGATTAATCAAGTCATCAATTTTCGTAATCGTCTTTTCTGGAAACATTTTCATAATTATTTAAAACTGTATATACATTTGAAATATATTGTCTATAATATTTGAGTTTTTTTTGTAATATCAAAAACAGATAGTATCAATTAATGTACATTACTATGTACCTCGAGACTATTCTTCCCTCTCCCCTGTGAAACCCTTATCTGAGACTAAATGTGACTGTTATAACCGAAGCGCCTTATAAACGTTACATAAGAAAGTTTATAAGTAAAGCCCTATATGTTCACTGGTAATTCGTTTGTTATAATAGTAAAAATTGAGCTAAAAAAAGATATAGTAGCCTATAGATAAAGTAGCCGCGTAAACAATAGTCATTCAACGCTCGTTGATTACTGAATTCCACTTTCTTTGGGAACGCGCAATAGTGTTCACATGCAATGTGCGCTTTGACAGAAACAAAATGTACGCGTTTTGATATAAAGTCACATTAATACAGAGAGAGTTTCTCGTACGTTGTTTACGATCGAAATCGAAATTATAGAATCGAAATATCGAAATTATAGAAAATTGCCATTCATGCGGTGGCATCGTACAAATTTCTTTTTCAAATTGTATTTCATTAAACGCAGCCTCGTAAATAAGTGTTTTCTATCATGTTCTCGCCTCTGTTGTGTGGTCAACTATTTCCGTGTAAACAAAGCTTAACGCAGCGCTCAGTGTTGAACCATAGACAAAAAAAGTATTCATTTACGGTTGAATGTGTATCATCTGAACGGGCTCTGAAGTATGTATATATAGTTTCTTTTTGACGCGGATGAGGTTGCCGATTTGCGTCGTTAGTATTCGGTGGGTATTTTGTTTAAGGGTAATGCACAATAGAACGTATTGATTTGGTGCATATCATCGACAATTTTTTATTTATTTTGTGTATAAATGTTGTATTTTTAATGGTACATTTTTATTAGTAAGCATGCAAAAAGCCTTGTTAGAGAAGTGTCCGTCACCATTTCTTAATTAATGATAGTTTGGCACTTATACTTAACAGTCATATTATACTCGTTTAGTTAAATGTAGATAGGTACTACTACTTCTAACTAAACGATGTCGCAGAGAAATGAAGGATAAGTTAGCACAAGTGTTCAGGTAAAATACTTATTTACAAATTTTATGTCCACAAAATATGACGCACTTATTAAACCTTGTAGATGCGGTTCACACTCATTACTGATTAATTTAAATCGTACCCAATAGCAAAGTACTCTCAATACGGCGAATAGAAATATAACACTCCATTGTTATTGAAACTGTCACTGGCATTGCGTAAGATAGAGTCAATTGAAGTAGGTTGAACATTTGAGCCATCGGGAACGCCTGTGAAAATTGTTATTCCTGAGAATATTTAATTCCCTATACTGAATATCCTTTTTTATGTTTTTTCAGTTCACAAAACCACTACATATAGCATTATTATCTTTTTTTTCTCAAATAAAATATTTTCTTTTATAATACGAAATTCAAACGGGAATTATGTACATACTTCAGTCGATTAGCTTTATTGTCGTTTATTCACATTTACAAATGAAGACATTATTCATTTTAGCGTAGTTGAAAATGCAGTGATTAATTAATCGAATTTATGAACTATATTTTTATTAATTAAACCGTTTGAAGCTCTTAGCAGTTATAAAGATTTATAAGTGTTATTTACAAATCTAAGTCATAGTCATACATTGGACTTGTAAAAGAGATAGTAGAAAGAGAGAACAGTGTAAGTTTAGTATCGTAAGCAAGCTTATGCCACTAGGACCCCGTCTGGTCTAACGTACCAAACAGCATGAACGCCTCGAGGCGTTGCACTGAGATCAAAGCCTCTGCCAAGAATGACACGGCATTTGACATGATTATTGACAGTGTTCCTTGTAATGTGTTGAAGAATTGCGCCAGTGGGAATACCTGTAAATTTCATATTTATATTACCTATCCTAATAACAAACACAATTTGAAACTATCCGTAGCGTATCAGCTTCAAACTTCTACTTACAATATCCGCTGTGACTTGATAACCGAAGAGGGAGTAGGACAGAAGCGTGATGTAGAGGGTCAGCCGCTCCGTGAACACCATGAAGCTGAGGTACACTCCACGCAAATAGGACGCTGATGTAATGCAGGTGATCTCGTTCTTCCTGGCCATGGCTACAACCTGTTCGAAAGGTTTTTCCCACGCATACATTTTGATAACCTGCAAGATCGGGTTAATCCGTATGAATAAAGAATCGACGCATATATAACGAACCGCATAATGGAACACCGGACAACATACCTGCATTCCATTGATAATTTCATCCATAATACGCACGCGCTCGTCTGTTTTGCAAGCGGTCCTCATTCGAAGCCTTGCAGCTAATTTACTCATGTAAGCTGTAATATCAATAACAACATTTGAACTTGAAAGCTTTTGAATCAGATAACATATTTTTTTTTTGTTGGCAATAGTTTATTTTTATCATGTTAAACTTCCATTATGTAGCATGGTAATTTTTTTAACAATTCAACAAACGAAAATGAAGTGATATAGACTTTATAATTTAACAGCAGACGGTTTGTTACATACGTGTGTAGAATGTTAAGTTCTTCAATCAAAGTGAAAGGAGAATCAAATACCTAGATTGGTGACCTATAGTATCTTCTTAAATGTGTCTAGATTTACTTTTATTCATCATTATCTTTGAGGTACATATTATTAAGTACGTTTAATATTCCGAGCATGCAACACACTTCTAGGTATAAATAACTATGATTTAAATTAGAATACATATAAAATTAAACATACACTGTACGGGTATTGTTTGCAATACGATTCCGATGACTCCTACTATAGCGGCATAACCAATTTTAATGTAGATCAGATAGCAGACGACGATGACTTGGAGCGGCAGCAACCAAATGAAGTGAGTGTAGATGAACGCGTAATCGAATCGGTTCACATCATTTGACAACAGGTTTACTACTTGACCGGCTGTCGTTTGGGCCAAAGCACCGGAGCTCATACGCATTACCTAATAACAACAAGAAAAAAGTTCAATTGATAGCATCCGTGGCGCAGCGGGCGAGTGAAAGTGAAACATGAGTCTGCGGGTTCGATTTCCGCACCGAGAAAAATGTTTGTGTGATCCACAAATATTTGTTTCGGTCTGGGTGTTGTTGACTGAAAATCCCTCATAGTTACTAATATTAGCGTAGTACATTCTGGTACATTCTAGTCTAAATTTAGGCTATCTTTCATATATTGGTGTCGATGTCCACGTTTGGTCTGGCGCCGCCACTGCTGAGGAATAATCGATGCGTTGCCGACCATAAAGGAAAGGATAAATATAGGATTAAGAAGGAGGATTTGGGCTTTCGGATTTCTCACTCACCGTAAGTAAAGCAAGTTGCTATTTTACCTCGAGTTTCTGTGAGACAATAGTAACAATCCGGTCGAGTCTGCCCATTCATACTGTAGACAAAACTATGTATATATTTGTATGTAAGTATATGTGTGTCTCTTAACGGTCGATATTATACTTGTACTGTACATGTACTTATCGTCTGGTAGTTACGTTTCTGGCTATAAAAATAAAACTAATACTTTTAATATTGCTACTACTAACCTTTCTATAAATAAGTGAGCATGCAGCAATGCGAACTTTCATTCCAAACTGTTGTGTCGAGTAAGTTCCGTGGTGATTGAGGAATGCTATTAGCAATGACATGACGATGACGGCGCTTGCGCAGTATACAGCCTGCTCATACGACATGTCGGATCCAGGTTCCCAGTATGAAAGCATCATACTCAACGCCACTGGTTGGAAGGGTCTAAATGAAAATACATCGAATATAAAAGAGACCTAGAAACATAAAAGTTGTATCCAAATGTGGGATTAATAGATTTTGAATAATAAATAAGACATTATTTGTCCAGTCATTTTAGCTTAAATTAGGTAAGAATCTCGGAATTCGAGATACCCAGCTGTAAGTCTGTAAATACTTGTATATTTGCACCCTAAAAGTTGTCTCAAAACCTACATATGGTAGGGTGTGCGCAACTATTAAATTTCAAGGTCAAAGGTCACAAAAATCGCTTTTTTTGTAAATATCTCATTTTCTATGGGTTTTTTGCTCTTTGTGTCCATTATCAATATTGTAGAATACAAAATTCTCTACAAATTTTGTTTAAAACTTTTTTTCATACGGTGAACCGTTTTCGAGATAGAGGGCGGAGAGCGCGCGGTCACAAGTCCGTCATTTTGAAAGTTACATGAACGAAATTTTGTATTTCGGTTATTGACGTAAAATAAATAAATACGTGTTTCAGGAATTTTGGAAATTTTATTTAATAAGGGATGAAAAAGGGGGTGAAAGTAAATGCGAAACTGAGTTTGGGTGTGCTACCATATGTAGGTTTTGAGACAACTTTTAGGGTGTCAATATACAAGTATTTACAGACTTAACAGCTGGGTATCTCGGATTCCGAGGTGAACTTACTAAAATGACTGGACCATATAAGAAACATGTTGCTGAGTTCGTCCGTCAATGCAAGATCAATTTGATGACTAATACTTTAAAGAATGGTCAATGAATTTTATTTTACTTTTCGATATCTTATAAGAAAGATTATTTTATAAAAAGGGTTTATATTGTACTCCATGCCTCATATTATAAATATTATTCTATCCTACTGGTGGACATGGCCCTTTTCTACGAATGAGAGGGGTTAGTCCTTAGTCCATCACTCTGGTCTAATATGGATTGACCATATCTCCAATTAGTTAAAAATAAAATATTTATATTCTAATAGAGAACAATATCTAAGTACAATCATTAAAAATTGCAGAAAAGTAGCTAATTTTAATATAAACGACTCACTCCTTAGTCATTGAGACAGTGAATAAACACTAGAATTGTTATAACGTTGCATAATTTTTCCAATTGCAAGATACCTACAACGATTTCCTCCATCCCATCGGATACAATAACCATTATCATTTATGTCTATTGGTACTTAATAACTATAATATTATAAAAACAATGCTTAGCATACGAGTAATCTTAGTTAATTAGCAGTTGGTTAGAGTCCTGCACTTGATTTACAACTTAGAGACGCTAGGCATTCCAAAAATATTATTCATTATACATGATTTATTCCTATAATTTATTTTGAATTCGTATATAACGAGACTTATTAAAAGGGCACGAGGAACAAATTGAAGATTTGCTGAGTATTTTTTTGTTGGTTAAGGTCATTTGTATGTAAAATTCAATGCATTTAAATATGTATTTCAGATATGATCGAACAGCAAATCGAATTCATAAATTATTTGCAAACAGCCAGTAAAATAATGATTTCGAAAGTAATGAATAAAAGAAATTGCTTACTTGAGTATGAGGGCTTGTAATAGGAACATAATTCCAGAAGGTGCGTAACTCATCCAGAACGCCTTGGTCATCGCACGTAACAAAGACGGCTTTCGACCTTTCTTGTTTGCCAAAGCTATTTCTTCCAACCATTTTCTGTAAAATAAAAGCATTAATGTAATAAAAATTACGTTAATGCATTATGCAATATAGTGTTAAAACAATGGAGGCCTTGTACAGTTTGGATTTCACGGACCTATTTTTTTTAAGATAATCGTCATCAATGCTGTTGCGGAAAACTTTACGAAACAGACAATAAGCATTTGAAAAAAAACATTGTAATATTAATACATTTACAAAAAGACGACACAATACTGTATTTACGGTGGCTATGTTGTAAGATGATATTGTCTCTAATGACATTAATTAGAAGCATGTTGTAGTTATTATTTTAAAAGATATTTGAAAACATCGAAGAAGGCTTCCATTTGATGACTTGGGGTCGGACCTAAGCTAATTGTAGTTAAGACTCTTCTAATAATGCATACTGTATTTACCATAATACCGTATATTAATGGACGTATAAAAAACTGACTTCAAAAAATAACACACAGTCATAAATAACAAATTCTATAGGTCTTTTTGGAGTTTTGTTAAAACTTATTTTATTTTTACGAAGTGGATCCCGTTCTTCACAAATCGAATACTTGCTCTTGAGGAGGTCCGGTATCGGCAAAGTAATCAACTGCAAGGTTATTCCGTGAGAAAGGCCCCCAAGTGATAAACTGGTGATTGCTGGATGGTCCCAGACGCCCGGACTCTATGAAGCCGCAATTATACAACTTGGAAGTGTAAATGGATGAGTATTGATGAGTTCCTCCGTGGAGGAACAGTGGAAAGGGATACAGACAGCAATCACTGCTGTTGGTAAGTTACAACCCGGTATCATTAAGGGAGGCCGAGTCCTAGAAAAGAAGACGTGATGGTGGAGCGATACGGTTCGGAATGTGACTCGAGAGAAAAAAAGCAGTTTAAATTATGGCAAGCGACCAACTCTCTGGAAAATAGCGCTGCGCACCGAACGGCCAAAAATGTAGCTAAGCGAGCTGCAGCTAAGGCTCGTAACGATCATCTGGCGCCTCTTTATGAGAAACTAGAAACCGCAGAGGGCCAAAAGCTTGTATAACGGCTCGCTAAGATCCAGGAGAAAGCGACACTCGATATTAGCTAATGCCGATGTGTCAGGGACTCCCGGGGCGTTTTGGTTTGTGATGGTACCGCGGTAAAGGAGAGATTGTAGTTTGCATCGAAATCAGTAAAATTGAATAAAATTGTCGCTTTATTGACTTGACATTTTCGATTTGTATCAAGTCTGGGTTTGTAACACCTTGACACAGTAGCCGTGTCAAGTTTTACAAGTTAGTGAAAAGTGCTAATAAATTATGCGTCATTTTAAAACGTGCCAGTGCGTTTACGAGTGGCGCTGGCGGGCGAGTCCACCGCGACCGACACTATACGACGCACATTAAATAGTAAATAAGAAACACGCTGTTCGTGATCGTGACATTGTTTATAAAATACGCGAACTCGCCGATCGTGAGAGATTGTACTGTAATTGTAATAACGACCGACACTAACATCATAATAACCTAATAATAAGTAATAAATAAATAATATGGCTAACTAAACAAATTGCGTTCATTAACATCAATAGATGCTACTTTTATTAATGAAAGGTAAATCAACTTATTTGACTCCCTTTTCTATTCAAAAGGCAGGACCCGGCGAGTGAAGTCTAATGGCAGCTGTACTGGCTGTAGATGAACTTAATATTTTGCCTGTAGAGAGATGTCAATAGCGCAGTATAATGGAGACTGAAAAGCCTTGGAATAATCCTCAAAAGCGTATGTATATGTGCGATACGTATGTCAAATTTTTTTTTTTTTTTTTTTTATCCTGGCTCGGCAAAATGACTACGCCACACCTGATGGTAAGTGTAGCGCAATCCAGGAATAGTGTCGACCAACGACAAACAGTGTGTCTATCGTTGGTCGGCACGATCATGCCGGCCTGCCTAACTGCTTCTTCACACTCCGTTTAAAGGACCCCATATTATAGGAAGGAGGGAACACGTGCGCCGGCAAACTGTTCCACAGCTTAATGGTCCGGCAGAAGTAAGATTTAGCGAACTTTTTAGTTCGAGCCGAGATGGAGGAGACCACGAAGCTGTGGCTCCGCAAGCCAGCACGCGTGGTTCTGTTAAGGAAGGGTGAGGATGGGATAAGGTCAAACAATTCTTCAGAGCACTCGCCATGATACAAACGATACAAGACGCTCAGCGAGGCAATGTCCCTCCGCAATTGTAGCGGTTCTAAGCGTCTTGTAACGTCTGCATCATTCACAATGCGGACAGCCCGTCGCTGCAATCCGTCCAAGGCATCGAGTAGGTACTTGGCGGAACCGTCCCAAAGGTGCGAACAGTACTCCACACCCGGCCGAGCTTGCGCTTTGTATAAGCGGTAAAGCTGGCCGGGTGTAAAATACCGACGCACCCTGTTCAGGATTCCGACCCTGCGCGATGTGGCTGATATTACGCCCTCGATGTGGTTCCTTGGATTCAGATTGCAGCAAATATCCATGCCCAGGATATTTAGGCTATTCCGCATTGCGAGCGGGATACCCTGAAGATTGGGGAGGGGAGAGAACGGGGATTTTTTGCACGTGAACGCGCACACCTGAGTTTTCTTGGCATTGAACTCAACCAGATTCCTTGTACCCCATTCCGAAATGAGATCCAGGGTCCGGTTGAGCTCAATGACAAGATTCTCTCGCTGCCTCTCAGTGACTTCCCGGCAACCAGGAGGCTTACTGCAGTAACGCCCATGCACTGTGCTGTCATCTGCATAGCAATGGATGTTACCAAGTGGTAACATATCAAATCGGTATAGAATTGGTTATTTATTGCATGAATGTATTTTTTTTGTCGATAAAATTGATTCAGACGTTGAAAAATCTCCCCCCACACCTGTAACTATAACACTAACAGTATGTCTACATGTTAGCTATCAAACAGGAACACTCGTTATGATGGAATCCCAAAAAATCGAAGCATGTTAATACTCTTTCGTTTTTATCACGTTACGATCACTATTCACTGTCGTCTTATTAATATTCACTTATTAACAGCATTTTAACTATTTTGTGTTTTGTCTTTTGTATTCATAAGGCATATGAACCAAGATGACAAGTGACAACACAAAATAGTAAAAATGATATTAACAAGCATTTATGAATAAGACCCTTAATATTTAGACTTAGGTCGACTTGCACGACGATCCTTAATTGTATTTAGCTAATAAGGCCTACTTGTCAGACGACCGTCAAACGAGTTATACCCATGTCTTACCACTAAATTTGATTACTTACCTTTGTCAAATATTCGTACGATTTGAAGTTTTGATTTAAGGATCGTTGTACAAGTGGACCTTATTTACTTAAAACGATATATTATATAACTGCATAATATCACCGGTCATCATTGCATTACCTTGTCCTTATTTCTGTTTGAAGTTGCTTTGCACAATCTTTATAATTATGGGTGATTATAGTCTCGTGATTCGATGGGCTACATCTATTACTCTTAGACACCTTTTACGAAATTTATTGTTTTATGCAATGTTTATCGTAGATTGGACATCCGATTTTTTTATGTACACAAATAAACATAACTGTGGCGCTTAGTTAAATGATGGGGGGTTGAGGTTATCATGATCATTATGAAGAATCGAAAGTACTAGCATGGTTCAACGTTTTATTGGTTATCGTATGCCATCCAAAACGGATACGTTGAAAACAATAACACAAAAAGCATTTCTTTAATCGGTTCACCCTAAGCTTCGAGTTTCAGATTAAATACGAAAATATTGAATCCACAATGAAACACTTTTTTCTGAAATACTTTATTATGTTGCGCATATAAAAAGAAGCAACACCACACAGAACTTTGCATTGCATGGCACTGAACTGTGTTCTTCACTCCGAGATATAGACGTTAAGTCTCATAATACCCAATAATGAATTACCCTGGCTTCAATGCCCTTCAAACCGAAACATCTACCCCTAAGAAAATTCTATTATTTCCACACTCAAAGCCAGCTTTAGGCTCCATTATTGAATACAGAAAATGCTGTATGCACCGTTACTGTACAGAAACAATCACAATCTAAATGAAAATCTTTGAGAAATAATCAAATTCTACGAAATAGCTAATGAATACTTAGACTTAATTGACGTCTTTGAGTACGGCAGCTATTCATAAATACAATAACAGCATTTTAAGTATAGTGTGTTTTATGATTTGTCCTTGTCACGATTGTTATATTGGGTAAAAAGGAAAGAGATAAAACATTTTATAGACAAAAACCTAATTTATATGTTTATGATTAAGGGCCGAACCTTATTATGACACAACTGATACCGACGATGTTCGATTTTATAATTTATGTATATAAATTACACATCTCTTTGGTGAAATTTGGACAGACTGAGTTCTTAATTAATTCAATACTCTGTATAAAATTTCCTCAGAGGTTGGCGTCCGCGGCGGCAGGTCGTAAAATCTACAAGCCAAATCCTTCTGTAACATAATGTTGAAAAGCATGTTGCGTCGACCTCATTGCGGGTGTAATAAGAGCAGGTGCAAAAAGAATGTGACTCTTTGTATAAAATGAAGTGAGCCACCGATGATCGGTAGCATCAGTTCTGCCGCAGTAAGGTATATATATCTTATTTTATATAATTTTTTATATTATTATTTATTTTAATACTCTATTTTGCTCTATATTTTGCTGGTGGTAAGATATTCATATTTGCCCGTATAGCGACCACCGTACACATCGTGTTAAAACTTGTCATAGTGACCCATACACCTTGTGTGGATAGCGTTGCAGGATCAATCAGTGTATATCCGGTTCTACCCAGGGGCTTGCGACATGACTTGATGGTGGGTTGGGGCTGGTATAGAGGTACATCCTTGTATCCCTGTGCCTGCATCGGTCATCCACCTGTCCTGACGTAGGCCCCTCGATTTGTTTCTTCCCTCTTCGCAGTGTGAGGAAGCCTTTATATATGCCGGCATGATTCTGGTGACCACCGATAAAATCATTGTTTGTCGGCGGACGCTGGTTTTTTTGGGCTGCACTGCGCTTACCATCAGGTGTACTCTAGTCACTTTGCTGTGCTCCATTAAAATCAAAATAAATAAAAAAGGGGTACCAGATATTCGATACCTATAGTATAGAACCGATAGACTACCGGACACATAATAAAAATCTATCAGTCGCTAGTTGGTCATCATCGAGCATCGACGGTGCTGTATCCAGTTTTAAACTGTTAGGTTTTTCTTAATTTAGGTGCTAGGATATTTGCCATACTAACACATTCGTGCAGCCAGATACCAATTACGGTTAAAGAGAGAATAAAGAAGTTTAAATGTAGAATAGATAGACAGGCCGACCAAGTAGGCTAAAGGTTTTAAAAACTAAGTGATTAATAGATTTTAAACCCATGTGAAACCACAGGTCAATTCACGTGATTCACGTTTAAACTTAACTTGGAATCATCTCCCGTGTCTATATAAGCATGAACTTAAGTAATGTATTTACATATCGCGCTCTAACGGTGAAGGTAAACAGCGTGAGAACACTCGTACGTCATTAAACTGGAATCCGTAATATATGCCTCACGGAGCCATCGCTGCATATCGTCGATGAAGTACCAATACCTCCTAAGTGTTGAGAATCTAATTTTACACCAGACTGTTTAAAATAAGGTTTTTTTTTACAAAAACTGTTTAAAATAATGTTTTATTTATTTTGATCAACTATTGATAGTATACAGGGTTATTTTTAAAACACTGACAACCTCGCAGGAGTAGATTCCTAAGGTCATTTGCTACTACTTTTGTTATACGACTTTTCATAATTTGTTAGATTTTATTCTCATACAAAAATAATTATGAATTTAATTTCCGTCTTGAAAGTTACCTACGCTCTGCGCGTATCGTAGATTACGTAATACACGCAGCGCGCGCGTCAGTTCAATGACCGGCCGCGCCGTATCGATCGGTAATACCTACATCCAGCCGTCAGCTGACGTACGAACACAAACACTACACAACAAAATCTTGTAAAATCATTTTTTTTCTTATGTATTGAGTTATGTCCAAACTCGTAGAACAAAAGTTGTTCCTTATGGGGTCAGCTATATGGCCCTGCGAGGTTGTCAGTGTTTTAAAAACCCTGTATAGTTTCCAATACATTATCTTTTTATTAGTTACTAAGGGATTTGGTTTATATTTAAGCCTATTGTAATAAAATAGTAATTTTGGACTAAATTGTCAGTTAGGAGGTATTGGTACTTCATCGACGATATATGTTAGAGAAATATGGTTTATTTAAAAATCTTTCGAACATCTTGCACTATGATGATTGATTTGAAAATATTAAAAAAATATAATTATACACTTTGTATATATTTAACCTTAATTAGATGAGGCAACATAATTATATTATTACGTGAGTTCTGTATAGTACAAGGGCACGCAGCAATCCAACACCGTGTAAGACCTATACTGTAGGTATTTAAAAGTACTAATTCACAGGCTCTGAGTAAATTTGCTGGTCGGAGGGTACCCGATATTTTTGTACCCGCTGGATACCGACTATTGTACACATGGTGAAAAACCCGCCATGCATCTTGTTCAGGAGGCGAGTCGCGTTCCGTCAGCCAGTATCTCCAGTAACTTCAGACCGGCAAGATATGTTTGTTTGCTTTTTAGTAAAAGAATAAAACCCACTCAATAAAACTAAAAAGCTATAAATAAAACTAAAACGTTTTTGGGGGTAGGTACTGCAGTTTAATAGCCAATGATTGATACAATCAATTTAATGCAATCCAACAAAACTAATGTCTATGTAATAGAAAGTTTTTGCCTATTAAGAATGTCGTTATAAAGGCTTTTTACTGTACGTTATACTCAGAATTTGGGTACCTCTTTTTATTAGACACAATAAAAACATTTTATAAAATTATTCATACATCAATGTAATAATTACTAATTAACAATGTGTCTGACGCGATGTGTATTGCACGTGTGGAGTACAATCACTACTTTAAGGTCAAATACTATTTTTCTAGTATAGTATGATTAACAATAATACCTACTAAATAGGAATCAATTAACTAAATGATAGGCCATTCGTCCGGTTTGCACAACCGCTTTATTTAAGCTGCCGGACTCCAGTGTGTAAGCGGTTTTGTGGTCCGCGTTGAAAGATATTATGGTCAGTTAAATGATTGAGCATTACGAACCTTACCTAACTTATATCGTGGTAACGAGCGCGCAAGTTTTACTGTGATTTGTGACCTCGGTACCCCTTAGATATCGATAGCAGGTGAGTAACTGTGTAAGTTAGTAGGCGTAGGTGAGTAGGCTGTGGAACGAAAATGCTGCGGTTTGATTCCCACACCGAGGGCCCAATGTTTGATTTGGATCTGGATGTGTTTTTGCTCCCTAGAGGGGTTGAGGCGAGGCAGGTAGGTGGCTGGTTGTAAAAACTACAAGGCAAATCTTCAGTAACATGTGTTAAAAAGCATCCTACTGCGAGTGGGGCAAGGTACAGGTCGATGAAAAATATGGTTCATTAGTAGACGCACCTATCTTCTTTCTTTTTAATCCTGATTATTCAATAAAGATAGTTGCAATAGTCTTTATTGAATAATAATAATAACACAAAGTAAACAGTATGTTAATTGTATTTATAAAACCTATGTTTTTATGTAAAATGTTTTATCAATAAACACATTGTATTTTAGGGTAACCATGTATATTACAGGTACCGAATGACGCCAAACGACGTGTAACGTTTCTTATATTATCAACGAAACCGATCCTGATGATTTAACATGGAGGCGTTAAAATCTTTTTTTATCCTTACGAGTACAGTGTGTTGTGTGCATTCGATGTCCTATACAAAATGTTTTGTGTCTGTCTGTATGTTTGTCCACTTATTTCTCCTAAACTATGCAACGGATTTAGATAACGTTTTCACTTTTGTATAGAGAATTTATTTCGGAAGATTTATATGTATATCACGCACCTATGGGTGCAGAGCAGTAACATGCCTGCAGTGCAGTGAATTCGTAAAGAACTGCTAGAATTCTATATTATAGTATGTTGTTTAAAATCTAGGGAAGCACCAATCGAAACACTGTTGTCAAAATTTTAAAAACTAACTGGATAACCCGAATCAGGATCTATTTTCTATTTTACGTTGAAAAGCTTCCCACTTAGGGATTGCAATCCGGAAAACCGGATCCGGTAATCCGGCGGATCCGGCATCATTTTACGTCCACCGGATCCGGTACCAATATACCGGATCCGGCGACCGGATCCGGTGCTACAATTTTTAGATATTTAAATAGAGTTGTCGCATTATTAGGTACTTTACTATGCCAAAGAAAAAAGGCATACGATCAGAAATGACAAAAATCTTGGAAAGAGTTGTTCAAGATGATAACTCTAAAGAAAAATTTGGAAGAAATAGTAGAAGAGAACTTAGATTCACCCTCACTAAATAAATATTTGACATTACAGGAAGAATTACAATTACAAATCCAGCAAGAAACCATGTGTTATAGCTTACATACTAAACAAGAGAAAGATTTTCATAAAGTACTAAAAAAGTAAATGACTACATTTGAAAGGTCACGAAGTTTTGACGGAGTTCGAAGAGAATACTTGTCTGCTATTTATGACTATTTGCTGACAATAAAGCCGACAAGTGTAGAAACTGAAAGGGCCTTTTTGGCCGCAGGCTATATTTGCAGCTCTATTAAAAGTCGACTAGCAGATGACACAATTAACAATATTTGTTTTCTACGATATTTTTTTCAAAATCAACATTGATTTTCTATGTATAATGAATACTAAGACAATTATTACTTAAAATTCTACTGAAAATAATTATTTTTCGTAAGTTGATTAAACTAAAAAGTTGAAATTATAAGACAAACTCATTATTGTGATAATTGTGCCATTCATTACAAAGATTCATCAAATCATGATGGTGCCTGTCATAAATATAAGACTTGTTTGTTGCAATAGTTAGTATTCTCAAATACTTTATTAATTATTGTGATCTCATCTCAATAAATTACGTAAGGTTAATTATATTCGATTTTATAATTTTACTTACTAAAATAATTGATCTATATGTGAAAGTGAAATCTATGAAAATTGAGCTACTTGTTTTATCGTTAAAATTTTACTAGTTACCTACACTACTAAATTTTATTTGTTTGCTCGTTGTCTAATCTTAACATTAGATTGGAAATAATTTTTTTATATGTTTTATTGAAGTGATAACTTCTTATGGGAGGGTGAACCGAAACGTTCCGTAACGCGAGCCGTCCATCGACCAGCCAGCGTTAGCCGACCTCCCTGGAACATCGATTATTTCGAAGTCCCAGGTGGCGCCACATAGTGACCAGTCGGCTTGGACCGGACTTTGACACGACTTTGAAACGACTTTGCCACGACTTTGCCACGACTTTGCCACGGCTTTGACACGACTTTGACACGGCTTTGACGCGGCTTTGACGCGACTTTGACGCGACTTTGACACGGCTTTGACACGGCTTTGACACGACTTTGACACGGCTTTGACACGGCTTTGACACGACTTTGACACGGCTTTGACACGGCTTTGACACGACTTTGACACGACTTTGACACGGCTTTGACACGACTTTGACAAGACTTTGACACGACTTTGACACGACTTTGACCGGACTTCGTAACGTAACGCGTTAAGGGAAGCCAGACAGAGTGCCGCCGTAACGTAACGCTTTACGGCGCCACTTTGTCTGGTTCCCTTTCTCTCACGCATACGGTAGCAGTAGGCAGGCTTCTCCGCTCTC
Source organism: Amorpha juglandis (assembly GCA_949126905.1). Lineage (NCBI taxonomy): Eukaryota > Metazoa > Arthropoda > Insecta > Lepidoptera > Sphingidae > Amorpha > Amorpha juglandis. The sequence continues at coordinate 9,522,110 of OX421368.1, forward strand.
ACTTTAACCCACATTAGTTTAAGTTATCACTTCTGTCGAGCGTCCCGGGACGCACACTTTTTTTTTATTTTTTATAAACTACCTATATTAAGCACGATAACACTTGATTAACTTACTAACAGTTCATTTTGAACCGAAAAGCGAAAATCACCCTGACTTGATCAATCCGGCCGGATCCGACCGGATCCGGCCGGATCAGTGGAAATCCGGTCGGATCCGGCCGGATTGAAAATGACGCCGGATTGCAATCCCTATTCCCACTGTCCATCGTATTTCGTCAACAAATTTTAAATAGATTTATTTATTAGTGTCCACCCTCGGAGTAAACCCGATCGAAACCAAAAAAGCATCAAAATTCACATTTAGCGAAGTTTGAGAACCTCCCTTTCCAAAATGACTTGAAAATTAAGATAATAGAAGGCGATGATCATCGACATGACGAAACCGTAAATCAATCAATATAATCAACGTTGACAGCCCAGCTTGGTTTGGAAAGGACGCCCAGACAAAGGTCGCGGGTCGTACCTTGTCTCCAGGGCACAGACCTCTGACTTTTGAAGTTATGTATGTTTTCATTGTTAATTATCGCTCACTTTACTGGCGATGGAAAACATCGTGAGTCAACATTCACACGTAAGAAATCTCCTTCTTATGGAAGCTATGTGAAGTCATATCATAGTTTATCAGCCCACATTAGGGCAACATAGTGGACTACTGAAAGGCCTGATTCTGTAAGAAGACCATGCCCTAGACCACGGGATGGCCCCTTTTTGGTGAGTCTCGAACCTCAATCCCACAAGCAACGAGTAAGACCCGTTCAGCCCGCTCCTAAAAAAATCAGAAAGCTAAAGAGTGTAACTGCCGTTGTGTATTCTACAAGAAACCATTAAAAGAATATCATCGGTAGCATGCCTTGATGAATGCAAATTGTCATTTTAGCAAGAGGTGCTACACTCGATACTAAACTTATACTTTTTTACTTAAAAAAAAACTTTTTTTTGTTAATTTCTATTTAACGGGCTGGTACAATATTAGCTGCTTGCATTTTGTTATCTATTATAATTTTCTTTGAATCAATTAAAATTTTATGAGTAAATTGACAGAAACTGTTCTCTGCTTATACAAGATGCTGCGGATATAAGCTATTTAAAATAAATTGATCGTGTCAATGAAATAATTCATTTAGTTAGGGCCCGTTATTTTAAAAGAGTTTACACAAACATTACAAATAATATAATTGATGTTTCTGCAACATAACATAATTATAATTATGGAATTGCGGACGTTGGGTACATCTTTACTAGGCATATAAACAAGGATGTAAACATTGCAAACTTGTTCCATTTGAAGGCTATCCGCAGAAGAACACCGATGTTTACTTGATATTGTAAGCCAGAAACCCTACTTTTTCGTGTGTTGTGCACTACAATCGTACAACACAAAAACCTGGAATAATTAAAGAATTACTCATCGATGGTAATCGACAATCGTAATACCGGATGTTTAAACGCTCTCTAGTCTCTGCATCGTGTGGTAGAACCCTGCTTCGCATTAGTGATTTACGTACGACCTGCTAGGACTAATATTCTAAATTCAAGATTTAGTGGCGTTAGTTAAGGAACTAACGCCACTGTGTTGCACGATAGGGACTGTGCACCATTAATGGTCTAAGATCCCGCGGAACATTGACCTTCACCCATCTGTTTACCGGATGAAAATAATATTTTAGGGTATAAAAGGTGTTGCTGAACACATACAAATAGAGTTCCATTAGATTTTCGTTAGAAAAGAAATGGGTATTTTTTATTACTAACACGCTGCATGCGTAATTATTATTGCCAAAGGCCTCATTTTAAATACATACATAAGCTCACGCCTAAACAAAGGTGCAACTAGTGCTGCACCCTTGTTTAGTCGAGATTATTTCCGTCCCATGATGTGATAGGGGTGACCCTATTGCAATACCGGGTACAAATTCCGATCCTGGGCAATTCATGAGTGATTTTTCGAATCGTAAATTCAAACAGCAATTGTGATTGCTCGACCTGCGAATTGCACCCTATTCGTATACTGCTAGTAAAGTAGTGATGGTAGATATAGGCCTCATTTTATTAATAATGTATTATTATTATTTTTATTCCGTGACACGTTAATGTATTTTCAAGACCAAAACTTTTACAGGATATAGTTGTTATCTTCCTCCCTACGCGCGTATCGATCCCATATTTTCTATATAATAACATCATATCTAAGTGTTGGCCATGGAAATGCTACCTTTCTTTATTCCGTGGTGTTGGCAGAACTGATATTTATGAATGGTCAACTTGGTGTCATGAACGCGGGCGTGATGAAGTAATTTGAGAGAATAACAAACTTCAAAATCTTTTGTAGCTAAGAATACACGATAGGTACATACTACAGCTACTGAAGTCCAATAGCAATCGCCTCGACATTATTTAAAAAAGGAATAAACCTACAAAAATGACCTCAGTGCAGTTAGATACTAAATACCTATTGAATAATAAGTAAAGAAGAAATAGTGAATTACTTACGTAAATAATGTTTTCGGACATCGACAATGTCGTACGGCAAGCTTACTTATCTGAGGTTGTCAGACTCGTTCATAAATAATAAAGCAATGAATTGTACGATAACAAAAGGCTTCCTACAGTAATTGTATCTTCCTGTTTATATGAAAATAATATGTATGAGTTTACGATTATTATTTATATTTAGTAGTCAGTAAAGCCAGTCTGCCCGTATCTTATTAATTAATAATGTTTTTCACTGAAAAAGAGTCCTTCCCTTATATTGAAAACTATTTTGATGTTATTGTGATTGAGGAAATCTTGAGTTTTCCGAATTTTAAAGGAGGTCTTAATTCTACTGCATATTTTTTGTGTTACAACATTTTTCCGCAGAATGTGGATCGATTACATCACTTGAAGGGACCGAGGGTAGTCTTACATCACTTGAAATTACGCCGATTTTATTTTTTATATCTAATAATTATTCATGAAGGAGGTTCTAAATGCGTATGTACTATATGTATATTTTTATGTATGTTATAAAATGCATAAATCAGCCAAATGGGGACCGATTTCGATCACTTCTTTGTATTCGATCTTACTCTGTTGGTGATTTCTTTTATATGAAAACTAGATGACCCGGTGAACTTCGTATCACCTACATATATTTGTGTAAAATGTGTCCTGTTCTTGTCTTGTCCCCGTCCCGGTCTCCGTCCCTGTCCCTGTCCCTGTCCCTGTCCCTGTCTTGCCCTGTCCCTGCCCTGTCCCTGTCCTGTCCCTGTCCCTGTCCCTGTCCCTGTCCCTGTCCCTGTCCCTGTCCCTGTCCCTGTCCTGCCCCTGTCCTGTCCCTGTCCTGTCCCTGTCCTGTCCCTGTCCTGTCCCTGTCCTGGCTTGTCCCTGTCCTGTCTAGTATATATACCAACAAACCGGTTTATACCTGCGCTTATAGATGTTTCACATCAAAAAGACATCAAGTGTTTCATACCCAGGAACAGCAAAATCAACAACTACTAATAAATTAAAAATTAATAAAAAAAACATTGTCCAGCGGACAAAATTGTGAATCTAAACCATTCTCAGATCCCCTTGAACACACACAAAAAATTTCATCAAAATCGGTACAGTCGTTTAAGAGAAGTTCAGGAACATACACACTCACAGAAGAATTATATATATAAAGATATTGAAGAAAAGAATCGACTCATAAGGTGATGAAAGATTTAAAGTGATATTTATGTACTCATTTTGTGTTTCTATACATATTTGAGTTCAAGAGCCTAAGATTTATAATCATCAAAAGATGATGCTTAAATTCTATGTTGAATAATATTATTTTCATGTAAGTATTAAAATACTACAACTTAAGTACTTAATTACTGATTACATCACAGCCACAGATAACGCTATAAAAACCGAAATCATTAGATTAAACCAAACTATCTCAGTCTTGTACCCGACAACGCGACGTACTATATCAAGTTCCCGGTGCTGTAGCACGGTGTTCTGTCTAGAACAAGCTAGGTGAACAAAAGTCACTCTCAAATTCCCGGAAACAGCTAGTTAATTCAGGTAAACAGCCCCCCCTAAACCCCCTATTCCGAGAATTGTTTATGTTTAACATTCCAGAATGATACATTCAATGCGAGGTAATGAGTTAGGTGTAATTAAAATAATTAGATCAGTTGCTTCTGTGTGACACTTTCGCCAATATCCATTGTGGCAGTGAATAATTTATACAAGAATTTTGTGTTTTATTATTCAAGGTTAGTACTAAACATTTTAAATATAATAGATTGTATTGTTTACGAAATTGTATATTTTAGATACGCTTGAATTTGGTTTTAAAAATATCGTGTATGTTTCTATGTTTCAAAATTTTGATGGACTGGGAATAACTTGTAGATTTTTGTAGACGGGCTAGATTGTAATTATATAATGGGTTCATTTATTTAACTAAAATATGAATGCATTCTTCTATTTTTTTTCAGAATGCTCTACATGAAAATTAATTATTTTTGCAGAATGGTTGAAATATGACAAGAATGAAAGGAATGTCGGTCTTTTTGACTTGATTATAACAAAATTCAATATTAGTAATATTAACGAGGAATCTAAGCGAGAAATAAAGATGCAATTAGCAAAACTTTCGGCATCCGGTTACGAAATAGATTTAGAAGAATTTAAAAAAATATGTGATGAGACTAGAAATTTTTATCTAAGTCTTTATTCGTGGTATTACATGCCTGCCACTGAGCATTAAATACTAGTCCATAGTGTTGACGTGGTAAAGAAAGCAATTGTTCCTATTGGGCAACTTTCCGAGGAAGCGAGAAATAAAGACCACCGCAGATTCCGAGAACATAATACAAGAAAGTGGTCACGGATCGCCACGAATAGAGACTTACTTAATGTGCTTATCATAACATCTGATCCTTTGATCAAAAGTTTACGGGATCTTCAAAAAAAAATGTCGGACAGGTTGTGTTCTGAAATATTAACACTAATTGTTTCGCCAAACGTAAAAGCTCAACCAGTAAAAGAACCCACCGATCGTCAAAATGAGGAACTATACCTGATTCTTCAGATAACGACGAAGAATATGATTCGTAGGTAATTAAGTGACTGACTTGATAATGCTTTTGCTTTATATAAGTTACTCAAATATATTATTATTATAAGTAAATAATATATTTGTTATTGAAGTAGTATAGTAGTAGTATTGTTGAGTGGTAGAGCCACGCTGTAGACAGTTTTGTCTACAGCATGAATGGACTGGCTCAACCGGGTCGTTACCACTGTCTCATAGAAAACCGACGTAAATTAGCGGCTTGTTGCTGCGTTTCGTACGGTGAGTGAGATATCCGGAAGCCCGAATCCCCTCCCCTTCCCAATCTCTAATTATCCATTTCCTTTAAGGTCGGCAACGCGCCCATGATTCTTCTGGTGGTGGGCGTACATGGGCGGTGGAGATCACTCACCATCAGGTGACCCACTTGCTCGTTTGCCAGCCTATGCTATAAAAATGTTTAGTGGAATAAAATTCTTAAATTAATAAAATTAAAATTCTTAAAATAATTCTTTACATTTACACTTTAAAGCACCCCCAACCTTTCCATTTCCAAAAAAATAGAAGCGTAGAATCCCACTTCCTACTGAGTGACTATTAAAAAATCTTAGTAACATTAGAACAACGATTTTTTCGAGATTGGTTTTATATGAGCTATTAAAGCTTTCACAAAAGCATCTGAGATGCAAAGCAATCTAAAGTGGCAAAATGTATAAGAGCGGGCAAACCTCGGTGGAAAGCTAGTATACGGTTGAAAATAGACTAAATCGTTATGAGACATTTAATGGGTACCGATCTAAAAAAAATGTTACGTGTTATATTAATGTGTAAAAATATTTTTGTCCACCTTGATTGTTTTTGATAGTACTAGGTTAAGTCGCACATATATAAAGACAGCTGTACGACTTCGGTCCGGACACTATCCAACAGCAAAATTTGCATTTCTCATGAGAAAAGTAGATTCGGACAAATGCATGGTCTGCAATAAAGTTGAGGATGTACAACATGTGCTGTTAGATTGTGTCAAAAACAAAGTTGAGCGAGAATCACTGGTGAAAGAATTTAATTTGAATATTTTTGACATTGGACTAATACAGAGCATTATGTCGCAACCAAAAACAGAGGTAGCGTCTAAATTGTGTTCACTTGCCACAAGTTTCCACCAGTGATTTTCGATGCAATAATGTACTTTGTATTTAGAGTAGTTAATAAGGTACAATGGGGTTGACATTAATAAAAACCCCTAAATAAATTGAGAATAAAAAAAAAAACCATGATTGTTCTAGACAGAACACTGTGTGTAGGTACGTGGTTGTTAAAACAATTTTGTCTCCTATGACCTCGATTGTATGGTAATAAGATTGTAAAAATACAACATTTTTTATTCTAAATCGGTTCTATCCAAATAAGGTTATATTTCCAGCTGACATCATACACTGTACATTTCCAACATAGTTTAATTGAATCAATTCTTAATGACACACGTTTCATGCACATGGACGATTTGAAGCAATCGTTTTACGTTCTAAAACCAACGTGTTGTTTATATACCATTTTTGATTTTTTATAGATAATGGTAATCACCAGATCAAATATATTATTTAAAAGACTCAAGAACTTAAGAAATTCCTTCGTAACTAGTGCACTTACACTTTGCCGGAATCTCCGCGGTTTCTATGTGTATACATATATCAACTCTATCATATTTTTCTTTAAATTAATTCCTAATCTATACTAATAATAAAGCTGTAGAGTTTGATTGTTTGTTTGTTTGTTTGTTTGTTTGTTTGAACGCGCTAATCTCAGGAACTACTGGTTCGAATTGAAAAATTCTTTTTGTGTTGGATAGTCCATTTATCGAGGAAGGCTTTAGGATATATAACATTACGCTGCGACCATGAGAAGCGAAGCATCAGTGAAAAATGTTGCAAAAACGGGGAAAATTATTCATATTTGAAGGCTTCTGTTGCTAAGCTACCGAAATAATATTATTTGAAGGCTTCCGTTGAAGTTGTTAACACTGTCACCACCTACCCAAATCTATACTAATATTATAAAGCTGTAGAGTTTGATTGTTTGTTTGTTTGTTTGATCACGTGGGCAGAGCCGCGAGCAAAAGCTAGTTATAATAATAATAATTAAAACATTTCGTAATCGCACCACCTCTATTCCAGTAGATTTTTTATGGATCAAATCATCAAGGTCATTTTTTGAGTGGTAGAGTCACGCTGTAGGCAGTTTTGTCTACAGCATGAATGGGCTGGCTCGACCGGGTCGTTACCACTGTCTCACAGAAAACCGACGTAAAGTAGCGGCTAGCTGCTGCGTTTCGTACGGTGAGTGAGATATCCGGAAGCCCAAATCCCTTCCCCTTCCCTATCCCTAATTATCCCTTTCCTTTAAGGTCGGCAACGCGCCCATGATTCTTCTGGTGGTGGGCGTACATGGGCGGTGGAGATCACTTACCATCAGGTGACCCACTTGCTCGTTTGCCGGCGTATGCAATAACAAAAAAAGGTCATTGGCCTGGAGTACAGTCTTAAATGAAGGGTGTTTCCTTATAGATGATTTTAAAATATGTATGTTCACGGCCTCTTCAAGAGATTTTTTTTTGCTAATACTATATAAAGTAAGTAAATACATAGTTTAGACTAGTCATGTTAATTTTATTGTAGCTTAGTATTTTACTGTTACGTTCATAAAATAATCAGAGGCAAACTTCCATGAGTATATTTTATGTAATGACAGACGTCACCTTATTTTACTTTTCTTAACAGTTTTACCAAAAAGTATCATAACATTACAACATTTCCTTCCCCATTGCACATATTAAAATATCACAAAAATGGCTTATAATTCACCCGTGGTATTTCCCTAAGCGACCTTACTACAGAACGCGGTTGCTCTTCTAACGCTTCTTCCCACGCTTCTTCTTCTTGGTCCTGCGATGGTTGGCGATCGCTAGAAATAACTTCTAACGCAGTAGGACGCTGCCGGAAGTAGTTTGCGACGTAGAACTTACGGAAGGTTCAGCGCTGGAGAAATCACTTAAGTCTATAAGAGATTCCGAAGATTTCGTTTTCTGACTTAACCCTTTACATGCTATTAACTGGTTCTTATGTTTTTTAATCTCTTCGGAAGTAATACAGTCTTTTATCAAATAAGTCACTTTTCCTTTTTTTTTAAGTACAATTCCCTTATTCCATGTTTTTTTACCATTTATTAGTATCTTCTTATAATACACTTCATCTCCACACGAAAAGGATTGTAAATTCTTTCCTCCGTATTGTTTACTCTGCAAAGACTGTTGGTTTTCCACATGTTTAGCGAGAGTAGGCGATGACGTTGTTTTACTCGTACTCTCTACATTGACTATATCCAGGCGAGACCGAAGCTTCCGACCGAAAACTAATTCGGCAGGCGAAGTGCCTGTAGTGGAATGCACAGAATTGCGATAATCAAATAAATATTTGAATAGTTTATTGTTTAATTGTGTACTATCGCTGCTACTCATAATACAAGACTTGATTCCCTTTTTGACTATCTTAACGTAACTTTCCGCTTGACCATTACTGGCCGGATGGTAAGCTGGGGACGTTACATGCGATATCCCATTTGAAATACAAAATCTAGAAAATTCTGATGATACAAACTGTGTGCCATTATCGCTAACCAATGTATGTGGTAACCCGAATCGTGACATAAATTCATAAAGCTTTCCTATAACTACCGATGAAGACGTATTGTTTAACTCATAGGCCTCTACCCATTTAGAATAGGCGTCTACAATTATAAGGTAAGAACGATTATTAAGAGGACCTAAAAGATCAATGTGTATTCTGAAAAATGGCTGTGGCGGATAAGGCCACCATGCTAATGGGGCGCGTGGTGGTGACTGCCTAAGCTGAATGCAAACTGGACAATTACCAATCATATTCTCTAAAACGCTGTCCATGCCTGGGAACCAGAACCGACTACGCGCTTCAGCTTTAGTCTTAACTATGCCAAAATGAGATTTATGTAAATCTTCTAAAATTTTGCTTCTTAAGCTTGTAGGAACGACTAACTTATGGCCTCGCATAACACATCCATTCTCAAACGACAAATCTGTCTTGCATAAAAAATATGGTTTCAAATCAGGAACTACCATTTTCTTCGGCCAACCATTTCGAATATGCTTAATAACGTTACTTAAAATATTATCTTTAATTGTTTCGGCTCTAATATCGTGAAAAGTGACCGGTAAACTACCATCAACAACGAAATTTACGTATGAGGCGCGATCCTCTACGGCGTCTAATTCATTATTTCGGTCATCCTTACGATTTAATCCGAGATCCCCCATCGGAGATTCCTCTTGATCCGGTAGGCTTGCCCGCGATAGATAGTCTGCTGCATTATCAGCGCTTTTAATGTATTCAATGGTGTAATTATAGCCGCCTAGAAACATAGCATATCGTTGCAACCTATTGGCCGATACTTCAGGTACACCTCGATAGGGGCCGAAAATAGACAGTAAAGGTTTATGGTCCGTGCGAAGTACAAATGGTACCGACCGACCATATAAATACTGATGAAACCTTCGCACACCAAAAATAATCGCTGTTGCTTCCTTTTGTATTTGTGAATACTTTTTCTCAGCCGAATTTAGTGTACGGGAAGCATATGCCACTGGACGCTCTACTTGATCTACCCCAATTTGCGATAAAATAGCTGGTGTTGCGGCTCCTGCACCGTCGCTGTTGCTGCTGCTGCTGCGCCCAAACGTGCCGCTCGCACGCTTTCCGCCAAATCAACCGCCTGTTTAAGGGTCAAATCATTTATATTACTTGCAAATAGCTTGTCTCGTTCCTTTCCAGGCAATAACCCCATGATGAACCGATCTCTCAGTGCCTCTTCTACGTTTTTAAACGCGCAAAATTCAGTTAACCCGCGCAGTCTAGCTGCCCATTGAGAAAAAGTTTCGTCTTGCTTCTGACTTGCTGCATAAAAGTTATACCGCTCAGCAAAACCACATCTTGAACGAGTGAAATGCGTGTCAAGAATTCCCAAAATTTCACCATATAACATATCCTCCAGCACTTTGGGTAACGCTAAATCTGCAGCGAGCTTATATGAGCCATCGCTTAGCGCACTCAATAGTATTGCTCGTTTCTTGGTGTCGTCAACCACGTCATTTGCGATAAAGTACTGCGCTACCTTTGATTTAAACGTTTGCCATAATTGACTATTATGGTCAAACAAACTTAAAACGCCATGTAGCGCCATTTCGCATCAAATTCGTGGGTCCTCGTCGCCAATGTTACGTTCATAAAATAATCAGAGGCAAACTTCCATGAGTATATTTTATGTAATGACAGACGTCACCTTATTTTACTTTTCTTAACAGTTTTACCAAAAAGTATCATAACATTACAACATTTACATGTTGATAATTATATACCAATGATATTTGAATTAACATATGAAGAAGACTTGGACATTTTACCAGTGCCGCTGTAATGGTAATATCGTTCACTGTCTTATAGAAAATCAATTTAGATACAATTTTCCTGAAAACCAACAACATTCATCTTAAAAACGTAACCGCACCAATACAAAGCAACGATTTTTCTACATTTCACTTTGGCGTTCGTCACATATTCACGTCATATTTCCAATATAATTAATACAATTCTTCAAATATTCACTATTCTGTATTGCTCATATTGTACAACATTTACGGGAACAAAGTGTATATAAAAAGTTAAGTATTGCTGACGATAACATCATCATAGCATCCATTATATTGAAACGAATTAGGTTAGTCATACATCGTTGCTTACTTTTATTGTAATTTTTAGTCACTTCCCTTGTAAGTACAACGATGTGACTTTCTGGATGGCACACATACGTGACTCATCTCTGAATCCTATTAAATTGCCGACATTCTCAACACAATTTTGTTTGAGTGGAGTTCTATTGAGCGTCATCTTGTAATCTATCAACTGAATAAAACGAAATAATAATAATTATGTATTATTGTTTATTTTAGACCATATGCCAATATAGTAACAATTTATACATATAAAACTATTTCTGATTCTCACTAATGTGAGCATGCAACCAATGTTTGAAAAATGAAATGTTTGGATGAAGTCAGCAGTAGATTTTAAAATAGTATTATTTGAAGCCCGTAATTTGGACCAAAACAACCCTATGCGAGATCAGATAATAGCATAGAAATCTGAAACTCTGGCCGCAGTGAACATATTCGAGGCACTACAAAATCGTGCTATTTTCATCAAAATTCGAAAGGCATTGTTGTATTACACTCCGAAAATATGGGTAAAAATTTTGGTAATATGTAATAAATAAAGTGAGTGATATTTGAGTATGTAATGCATTTTAAAAACATTTTCAATATGAACAATATTGTGACACAATAGTCATACCGGTAGAGTCGGTTCATTCATACTGTAGAGTGCAGAGAAAACTGGTTACCGTACGGTGAGGCGTTGCCAGTTATCTATAAAAATTTACATGCCTTGATTGACTGAGTAATCATATTCATATGACGCTTAGCCCAAATCCCTATATTTAAAAAGCTGACATTTTGACATTGTATTCCGATTCAATTCAGTGTCATAGATTACCAATAAGAAAGGTTTTCACATTCAACCCCTTAATGAGTGAAAAGGAGTGGGATAGTTTGTATGAAATTGAATAAGGATTTTTTCTGTCCACATTAGTTTTAATAATAAAATACTTACTTATTTCGGTGTAGGACATCAACTACCTTTAATCCTGAAAAACCTTCACACAGGCGATGCTGCGCACAAAAACTGGTAATTGTTGAAGTATTTTTTTAAAAGGACCGTGTGTACAAAAGATAAATGCTTAAATGTGGGTGAAATTTTATATTGCTTACACTAGGAAGTAAATATTCAATGAGAATGAAAAAGGTAGGTGATCTTGACAAAACAGGTGTCAACGTAAGAGATCTGCGTATCAACTCAGTTGTTCTTTTGTAATACCTACTTATTGTATTTTGTTTTATAAATGGATAATTCCGCACGACCACGTGTGTAATGTGAAATGTATAGCCGTTATTATAAACATCTACATATGTATTTCTTTTACAGAACGTAAAGAATTAACAAGACTCGTATTGCCTTGATTAATACTTCCCATTCACACAGATTCTAGGCCTTTGTGTCATGTACACCAAATCTCGCGGCGCGGCGGCGCGGCGTGCGTGCAGGTGTCGTCATTCGTCGCCAGTCACTGGAGATGCGACTGCCGCAGCCGGCCGCGCCGTCTACTTGCTGCTTGCCTCGCATATTAACCGTAATGTGCATCGTTCACAACCGTTTAAGCAAATAAACCTACTTAAAAGATAGACGTGATAACTGTTGAACCGTTTTTCAACTTATCATATAATGTAGACTATTGAAATAAAACTAATTTAAACGGATTTTATCGGTTTCTTATTTAAATTTTGGTACCGACGCGACGTTTCGAAAGCTATTTAGTCTACGTGGTCATGAGGTGGACCGCAATAAAATCTGTTTAAATTAATTTTATTACAATGAGTAACATTCGCGTTAACGTAAGAAATCATAATGTAGACTATTTTTAAGTATTTTTAAAAAGAGAAAAATCTATGTTATTCATTTCTGATTTATAATTAGAATTTGAAAAGAATTTAGTTCTTACAAAGGGTTTACCCGCGAAATCTTGGAAATTTAAAGTGTCTCGTTCCTCGTCGAATATAATAAAATAATAATAATATCAAATACACAAAATACGATTAATCTGTACATGAATAAAATTAAATTGATCAGTATACAATCAAAGTTGAAATTTAATTTTTTAAGTGTAGTGTAACTAATCTATCACTTCATGGGTCTAGCAGCAGCGTACTTAGCCTGACCTAAAAGTGGGTTCTTAGTATCAGTTCCCTGGTTGGGCAATAACAATTATTTGTATTTCAGTCTTCGTTCCAAACATCACAATATATTGGTTGTCTGGAATTGGATTTTGTCCCGAGTAAGGTAATAGGTTCGCCATCTATCACATCTTAACCTCGGCGAACCCTGAGACGCTAGTTTCACCTTAGCGAACTCCTTCGGGAATACAGGCGTAGCCTTAAGTAATATTATTTAACTTAACTATACTAAAGATAATTTTCTAACATCGTTTGTAAATGAATCAAGTACGTTATCCATCGTCAACATTCGTAGCGCAGTGGGCTGGCTGGCTTTGATGCGAGGTGCCGCGTTTTAGTTCGGAGACTTATGTTAGTGTTATTTTTTTTTATGACATAGTCCGGCAAACGAGCAAGGGGGTCACCTGATGGTAAGTGATCTCCACCGCCCATGTACGCCCACAATACCAGAAGAATGTTAGTGAGTTATGTTTGTGTGATTTACAAATATTTGTTTCGGGTCTGGGTGTGCTTCGTATGTTTTGTTTCGTTCGGTCGTAAAAACTCAAATATTTGTAGCATGTGCAAAAAGGCATGTTGTATCGATCCCCGTGCAAGTGGGATGAGGATAGGTGGAAGAAGGAAACTGACTATCATTCGATAATCAAATCAAGCATTGCCTGATTCAATTTAGTAATGTCAGAATCAAATATAATACTGTCAGTAAATTTATATTTACCACATAGGCACTATTGTCAACTATATCCATGTCCTCCATCCATCCATAGATCCTAATAATATTTGTAATAAATTATTTTATGCGCAGTATACTTGTCAAGCGTCACTAATATGGATGATCAAGGAAGAAAGCGTGTGAGTGAAATAATTATGTGGAAAAACTTTTTTGAGCCATCCTTTTAGTGATTTTAGTGTAAACGAGTTAAGCCTAAAGATATATAAATATTCGTTGTCCTGCATTTTCACAAACGAGTAATGATGAAAAAGTTGAGATTAAATTGAATCGCACATATTTTGTTATAACTTCCGTTTACAAAACGATATCGAAAAAAATACGTCGAGTGCACGAAACATTTTTAATCTGCAATGCTGTAATCTTTTTTGCCAGTTTAATTTATTATTACATTCCACCTCTTAGAGTTCAGAGAAACGCGTGTTCTTTATTCTTATTGCTCGTATCGAGTTTTATGCATTTAAATATACGTTTGCATAATGTCGAAAGGGGTCATTAACATACCAAACGATTCCTTAGTTTCCCTTGATGTTGTAACATAAATAATGTATTTGGTAGTCACTGATCATGTATTTCTTAATAATGTGGAATATAAGACACACACAAGAATTAAGTTTTCAATTTTATCATTGTGTCATTTTATTGTTGTCCATGCGATATGGTCGTGACTTATAGGAACTCGAGTACATTACTTAACACCTGTAAATTATTTTTTTAACTGCACGTTCTCTGTGCATAAAAGTTTATCGGTATTCGTTAATATGATACTAGTATATACGTTTACCCGTGAATTTAACTACGGGGCAGTTTTATCACATCAATTATTATTAATGAATATTTATCGTATAATTATTATATTAAAAGAAAAAAACATATTTCTGGGATAAATGCAGTCTGTCACATTTCGGTACATAAACTTAATACCAAAAATCGTGTCGATCGGTTGCTCTATTCTTGGGTGAGAGAAAAACAAATCAACCATATTTTCTCTTTTACAATATTACTATAGATATTCTTATCAAGTATCTATTCAGGGACAAACGTTTGTAAATCTTAAGCTAAAGCTGTCTGTAGATGCTAATATTAATTATTAGAGATTCATTAAGTTGTACTGGACTTATAACGAATTATTTTATAAAAATTATCCCAAGTAGCAGCGACAACCTAGCGGGAAGTGAAATTGAATGCCGAGAGGAGTGTCCTGGGTTTAATCCCCGCCTCTAGGGCATGCACCCAGAGGCATCTTTACCGAGTTTGCAGGGTGTGTGGTGCACACGGGCGCAGCGTTCTATGGGGCGCCGGCCGAGTATTTTAGGTCTATTACATTTTGATCGCGCACTTACGAGAGGACGCTCTAGTGTAATTATTGCACACGGGCGCTACATGGGCTAGAGACGCCTCTGCATGCACCTCTGGCTTTTCGAAGTTATGTGTGTATTCATTACACTACTATGATACTTTATTATAGTAGGAGTACGTTGAGCATTATATAAAAGAATTGCCAACAGGTCCGCTTTATAGGTGTAACTCACGGTCTCCTGTCTTGGACGCGCACCTCAAGTGTGCCTTTACATTTTTAATGTTCCTAACACAAAATTCAAATAATAATCGTTAAATAAGTTGTCGTTACGTTGCATTTCGGCCGCGCGAAGCCTCCACATTGGTAGCTTTTGGTATTAGCGCCTAAGACTGAAATTGTCAAGGTCATTGACGCGGTGCAAAGCCTTACTGCGCAAATTAATCACATAAAATATGTATTTTGACCAAAAACTTCATACGATTTATAATATGATTTTAGTTGAAACAAAAAAAATAATTTTCCCAATTTTAATAACAATCTAAAAATACATATTCATATCTAGTTTTGAACATTTATAGTATGCTCATTGAAAAATGAACCTTATATAAATTATACGGACCATTAAAGTAAAACGAACTGCATTTATATGTTTTTTTTGACTTGTACATCAGCTGTTATGGTAATAGAAAACATCATTAAATTTAATTGTCATTATTTTATTTCAGCATACGTAAAAGCAACTGCAATTTTGCGGCGAGTTATGAAGTCCGAATGCTATGTCGCGTACCTGTATCAATTAACACGATACCTGAGTACGTAATAATTGTATAAAGGAATGTATACTATTCAGAAAACCATGTTAGAAAATCAAGTTTTTTTATTTAAAGGTTTTTATTCTATGTCTACGATATCGCGTAAATGATTCTTTGTTTCTATGGTTATCTCAGCGAAAGTTAAATTAATTCTTGTAAGCGATCGACATTCAGTATAGGTTTATATACAAACTAAAGTAGGCATTATATTTAAAACACTACACCTGACGGTAAGCGTAGTGCAGTCCAAAAAAACTAGCGACCACCGACAAACAATGAGTTTATATATTTTTATTATCTGAAACACGATCCACACAAGCCGTGTGGATCACTATGGCAGGTTTTAACACCATGTGTACGGTGGTCGCTATCCGAGCGGATATGAATATCCTACCACCAGCAAGTGATTTTTTGTGATGGTTGTACAGTTAATCTAAATATAGATAAATGAAATACTTTGTTTTTAAGTGAAATGGTGAAATGATAAAACAATTTGCTTAATCAGTATTTTTTTATTAGCCTGAGTGATGAAACATGGGACCTACCACCTAACATTATTAGGTGCTAGACTGTCACGGCCACTACGAAAAGTATAAGTAAAGGATACATTTTGTGCTCGAATTATATGTATTTATTATTATTTATTTTTCTGTATCCAAATAAAATTACAATTGGAATATAAGTAAGTAAGCATTTATAGAATATTTCTAATAAATTTTATTCGAATTAGAATTGCTTTACGTATAATATTTTCGATATCTTAGTTGTTGTACTTAAAGTAATAAAATCAGCTGTCAGCGTGTTTTTATGTGGAAAGGACTAGAGATATCGTTTGGAAATGTGTTATGGATGTTTATACAATGCTTATTTCAAATGCTTGTTTCGGAAATCTCCAAATTCTAAGTGGTAGAGTCGCGCTGTCAGTTTTTTCTAAGAATAAAATTTTGGTAAACTGTAAAAGGCGAGTTCACGTTTAGCAGTTGCCAAAATGATATGAAAACTGGAATTACAAGTACATTTCTTCTAAATTAGTATATCATTAGAAGCAAATTTTAAGTCTCACAAGTAATCTAAATCATTATTTATCATTGATCTAAAAGTCAAATTACACCGTAAAATTAGAGCTTTGCTTTTAATTTCTTTGATCCGCGTCCAATAAGATAATAAGCTACTAAACCAATTTAATAAGAATTTAGTTTCACTTCAAACATGACACAGCAAATGTGAATAAAGTTAAATACAAACAGGAATGCAGTAATAAAAAATAATTAGTTTTGAAGTATTCGTGTGTGCATTATGTCGAACGAGTCCAAAGTCTCGTCTTGAATTGGTTAATGACAGTCCGGTTCCTGTGTTGTACGACTTAAGAGACAGTTATCGAAGTGCCGCCGTCATCGTTCACATTACCCAATGAGTATCTGTCTAATAACAACTACAACTACAACTACCCGGAACGTACATACGGTAAATTGGACAGGAAACATGTCGCTCTCAAGTATTATGCTCTATTAACTAAGTGATAATAAGTATTATTGAAAATGAGGGAAGCCAAGGAGTATTTGTCTAATAACAACTACAACTACAACTACCCGGAACGTACATACGGTGAATTGGACAGGAAACATGTCGCTCTCAAGTATTATGCTCTAAAGGATAATAAGTATTATTGAAAGTGAAGGAGGCCAAGGAGTAGAGCAAGGTGGTAGGTCCCTCTTATGCGAGAGGCCTTCTGGGTTGGTACCACCACTTTGTCTATTTCTGCCATCAAGCAACAGTGTGTAAGCACTGTTGTGTTTCGGTTTGAAGGACATTGAAGCCATTGAAATTACTGGGTATTATGAAACTTAAAATTAAAAAAAAATGATGGAGTCGAAAAAAATGCATGTTAATTATTCATTTTATGAATTTGTTTTGTTTAGTCTTTTGAAAAGTAAGATAGCTTGTGAATTACATTATTAGAGAACATCGAACTTTAAGAATGAGTGCCTCTACACAGACTTCCGATATTCGCGACAAGCGACAGTCTAGTGCGTCAGTCACAACATATCAACTACCATAAAAGTGTTTTTTTTGTTTGGACGTAATGCTGATATAGCCCGACTCGAGTCAACTGTTTTCAACATCACCGGACTTTTGGGTGAGCGTTTTAGGCTCTCTCAACCCTTGTGGGGTACGAACATTGGCTCGGGACGGTCGCTGGAAATGAGTCCAAAGATATCTGCGATTAATGATTGAGGACTGATGAATGATTGGGGAATTTTTAAACTAGTCATTATCATTGGCTCACGGGCCGGTACTAGCGACAGGGCGGCGGGGAACGCGGCGAGGTCCTCGGTGGCGAGAACGGTATAATTATATCGGTATATATCTTGTGGAACTAAAAGTGTCACCGACACGCGTATTATGTATGCTTTGACAGCCTCCGTGGCGCAGCGGGCGAGTAGCCGGCTGTGAAACGAGAGGCCGCGGGTTCGATCCCCGCACCAAGACAAACATTTGTGTGATCCACAGATATTTGTCTCGGGGTCTGGGTGTTGTGAGACCGAAAGTCTCTCGTAGTTCCTGATACCCACGACACAAGACTTGTATCTTAGTGTGGGGTCAGGACTATGTATGTGACTATTTATTTATTTTAGGGCCCAGGGGTCATTAAATGTGTGATATTGATGCGTGTGTTTATCGCCTGACGCGATGATCCCAAGTCAGCCTTTATATTATTTTCTCAATTTTCCTTTCTCATGACGAAACGTATTTCAGTTAAAAATGTAACTTGTTTGATTTTCGTTTCTCATACGTTAATTTCTGTTTCCGAGAATCAAGGATGCGCAACAGATTAAACCGATGTGTCATTTATTTTGCTTTCTGATTACCGTAAATTTGTCGATGTGGAGGTGTGAAGTGAAGTTAGAATGTAACGTGGCAACACAACGACCACGCAACCGATAGGTACTTTAGGTTTCTAGAGATCCTCACCATTAAGCTACATTCCCCGCGATTTGATACCTACTTTTTTATTTAATTGAATGACGAAACGAGCAAGGCGCTCGCGTGATGGATGTTTCGAAATGCCCAGTAATTTTACTGGCTTCAATATCCTTCAAACCGAAACACAACAGTGATTAAACACTGTTGCTTGGCGGCGGAAATAGACAAAGCGGTGGTACCAACCCAGATGGCCTCTCTCATACGAGGGACCCACCACCAAAACGCAGCGTTAAAACGAGAGGCAGAATCCAAGTAGTCTATCTTTATGGTAGAGTCACCATGTAGATATTTTTATCTACAGTATAAATGGGCCGGCTCGACTGTGTTGTTACCACTGCCTCAGAAAATCGACGTGAAGTAGCAGCAGCTTGCTGGTGCATTTTGTACGGTGGGTGAGATATCCGTAAGCCCAAATCCCCTTCCCAATTCCTTAAATATCCCTTTCCTTTAAGGTCAGCAACGCATCCATGATTTCCATCCACGTATTATGGATACTCATGGACGGTGGAGATCACTTACCATTAGATGACCCACTTACTCGTTTGTCGGCCTTTGCTATCGAAAAAAGTTAATTAATTATAAATATAAAATTGACCGCATGGGGTGCAAAATATATTAAAATTTTAAATTACAAAATTTTGTACAACTGAATGACGTACCGAGCAGGTCACTCGCCTGAAAGTAAGTGCTACTTCTGACCATAAATAGTAGCAAAACTACGTAGTTACGTTGGATAACGAAGTGCTGTATGATACGTGCTGTATGAGTCATAACATGTTAAGTCTCGTAATGCCCAGTAATTTTACAGGCTGCGTGTCTTTCAAAACAGAACACACTGCACAACATTGCTGTCTGGCGGAGGAAATAGACAAAGAAGTGGTAACTACCCAAACGGACTCTTGCATGTGAGATACTTATAAGGTAACTCATAGTAAAAAAGTTCATTGGTTATGTAGTGAGGAACGTGTTCATTATTGTGACGTAGGATGGAATTCGACGTGTATGTTTATGTGCTCGAGGTCAGCCAAATTATTTCATGTAGCACAAAATGTTATGTAGCGTGTTGTGGAGTTGAATATAAATTGCCGACTAAGAATCATATAACGTCTTTCATCACTGTGATTTTACCATTATTCGATACAATCGTTATTCGATGATATTGTGTACGCGCAGTAAATAGCTGGCGAAGAATAGAAAGGTCACGGGTCGCATTAGAATAGCATGAAATATAATTCTACTGATGAGTTAGTAAGCACAAACGGCCTTATTACGAAACGAATTCTAACTTTAAACTAGGTTTATATTGGCCAGTTTGTATGGGTTACCATAGTTACTACTTTTTAGAATCCTAGTTTTAAGTAAGAATACGTAATAAGGCCCTACATGTTTATGCATCGCATAAGTTTGTCTACGTATTGCATCCGCTCCGAATTCTAGAAATATCTGAGTATTCGTAGTATTATTTGTATGAGGGGTTGCGCACTTGATCTGAATGACGTTATCTGTAGTCGAGATTTTCTTTTCTTTCTTTAGTTCATATAATAATTTCGGATACGAATCGTGTTCGGATCAGGTGCAGCGCATTTACACTCTTAAGTATTTAATGTACTTAAAATATGATGATGACCACCTTCTGCGAATAAGTCATGTCGTAGAAGGAAAATGCCGTATTTATAATACAGTAAACTCTAATCCGTATACTGTATGTCATTATAAGTACCTATCGAACATTCCAAAATCTTCCACAACCTTTCAAAACAATTAAGCAATCATGCTAGCGGATAACTAATACATAATTTAAATCTTGTGTATGGAATAAAGAAGGTTAATATTTATAGAATGTTGCCATCGACCGCAGTGTGCAGTCTTACAGAAAAACCTAGTTCGAATTTCCAAAGGACCCCGAGGGATAAAATACCTGTACAAGCTAGTTGCCAGGTAATGAGCGCGCTATTTATAGCCTACAATACGTTCGAGTTAGTAAAAATAAATAAAATTGTACTATAAAACGTGTCTGTGAGAGGGTAAATGCACCCAGGAGCTGCCAGCAAGTAAAAATAGAAACACTAAGGAGAAGGGAATTCGGTCTAGTTTTTTGCTCTCGAATGCATAACGATATGAGTAATAACTGCGTTGTATGTTATTAACAATCTTATATTGTACCTATACTGATGTTATAATGTTCTTTATTTTTTGTTATGTCTGGAACTACTGAACTGCTTCTACAATTCTTTTACTAATAGACATCTTTTTCTTTGCTATCCCTGAGTGACATATGCAATCCTCTTTTTGATAAAAAGACTTCACGGAGACGGACCGGTGAGCAAAAGATATAATAAATACTTTATGTAACTTTATAATTAATTACAATAATTATTAAAAAAAATATTGTTAATCGCCTAATATAAGTCTTATATAGACTTATATTATTAGAAGTATTGTGTAGAAAGTACTCGCATTCATTTAAAGGCTTTCGTAAGTATTTTTATAATATTTGCATAATTGGATTCGTATTATTCGTGCCTATTTTTTTGCAAATCCTACAAAAATCATAATACCCTGTATTATATATATCCCACTGCTGGACATAAACCTGCTCTACTGAATCAGAAAGATTATTCCTTAGTCTACCACGCTGGTCTAATGCGGGTTGGAAGACTTAACATACCTTCGAAATTCTCATGGAGAACTTCTCAAATACGCAGGTTTCCTAACGAAGTTTTCTTCACCGTTAAAACAACCTATAATTAACAATTTAAAAAAAACGTAACTTAGAAAGGTCACGAGATGTATGCTTTTGGAGCTGGGTTCGAACCTATTATTTTCATCTCGACAATCGGTACCACAACGGGGATCACACAAACGTTTGTCTCGGAGTGGGAATCGAATCCAATGCATTTCGCTTCATGGCAGGCTACTTGCCCACTGCGCCTCGGAGGCTGTCATCGTATGTTACCCGATATAAATATGTAACGACTAGAATAACTTATTACAATAATAAAATGCGACCATTATGTGTTGTAAACACTTTTTGCTTTTTGAACTATAGTACATTTTTAACATGATACTCAGGTGTTACAATACTGAAACTAGGGTTCCTTTTGAGCACTTACTAATGCTACTTATAATAATTTAGGTATTAGTATAGCCTTATCTTTACATAGTATAAAATGAAGTCACTTCTGCTGTCTGTTCGCTTAAATCTTTTAAACTATTCAACAGATTTTAATGCAGTTTTCAGCAATAGATAGAGTGATTCATGAGGAAGGTTTATATGCATATCACACTATGACCCATTAGAACAGGGCAGTAACATGCAAGTGAAACCGCAAGGGATAGCTAGTAAATAACAAACGTATCGTAATATGATTATTACCAGCTCCCATAATCTCATAAACCTTTGAACATGTAATTAAACCCATAAGTATCTAATCATATATTCATCACACATTCATTCACGTGTAGACATGCAGGTGTGTAGATGACTGTAATAGTGGTATATGAACAACCGATTGATATTGATTAGTATCGTGGTAAACCGAGCAACAAATCATTATGATGATACAAGGAAACTTAGTTAAGTAAATGCGGAAATTAGTCGCCACGTGCCAGTCACTTAGAGTTGCGTAGTAAAAAAAATGTACTTATTATATGTCATGATAACAACGCTTGTAATTAAAATTAACAGTATATTATTAAGCTTTGTGGTATTAAATTCAAACGTTATATTAAGTCCTGTCATCATTTAATGATCAATGTTAATAAAGAGGTAAATACTGCTTTCGAATATGTATGAAATGTGTGAAATTATACCTATTTATAATTTCTTGTTGTTTGATGTATATAATGTAAGTGATAAAGATTGTGGTGTTAAATTTAAATATCTGATTTTTGCCGAGACAAAAATTCGTGACGACTCAAAGACATGTCCGCTTTGTATACATTTGTATAGGTATGGTCCAGTCATCTTAGCTTAAATTAGGTAAGAATCTCGGAATTCGAGATACCCAGCTGTAAGTCTGTAAATACTTGTATATTGACACCCTAAAAGTTGTCTCAAAACCTACATATGGTAGGGTGTGCGCAACTATTAAATTTCAAGGTCAAAGGTCACAAAAATCGTTTTTTTGCGCTTTTTTTGTAAATATCTCATTTCCTATGGGTTTTTTGCTATTTGTATCTATTATCAATATTGTAGGATACAAAATTCTCCACAAATTTTTGGAACGAAGTTCCTTACGGCAGGCTTGGAGGGGATAGGGATTTCGCTGCGTGACCGAACTGAAAAAAATGTGATAGTAAAACCGTAAGAAAAATGCGAGGAAAAAATGCGTGGAAAAAATGCGTGGAATAAGCGTTAAATGAGACGTGCGCAGGCGCGACAGTCAATGTGTCAATTTTAATGTCAGTCATTTATATGTAATTTTATGTTGTCAAACAAAAATAAAGAGACATATTTAAAATTAAATTCATTCAGCCAGTTATAATTGAAGTATATAAAAATACTCCTTCGATTTTTAAAAGATTACGCTAGCTCGTTATTATTTATAATTACATAGGTTGATAAAAAATGCTATACAATAGCTTTACCGCGGCAGTCTCCGAGCGCCACACGTCTTTTTTTTATTTCTATTTTTCTATTCTATTTCTATGTAATTTTATGTAGTCAAACAAAAATAAAGAGACATATTTTGTTATTTTAGTTGATAATTCGAATTTTTTGCAATTTGTGTCGATTGTACATTAGCCGAAGGAACTTCGTTCCTACCTGGTGTCCCACGACACACACCAATTTTTTTTATAACTTTTTTTTATACGGTGAACCGTTTTCGAGATAGAGAGCGGAGAGCGCGCGGTCACAGGATCACTTCAGGTCAACCGGTGCCTCCGGTCGAAAACGCGCCATATATAGTTGATAAACTATCGATAAATCTATGATTATAAATATTTGTTAATTTTTATTAACTATTATGTTATACTAGCTTTTGCTCGCGGCTCTGCCCGCGTGAACAGCATTTTCCGGGATAAAAGTAGCCTGTAACCGTCTGCAAGGCTCCATCTGTCTCTGTAGATAAATTCATCAAAATTGGTTCAGTGATTTAGGCGTGAAAGCGTAACAAACAAACTCAGTTTCGCATTTACTTTCACCCCCCTTTCATCCCTTATTAAATAAAATTTCCAAAATTCCTGAAACACGTATTTATTTATTTTACGTCAATAACCGAAATACAAAATTTCGTTCATGTAACTTTCAAAATGACGGACTTGTGACCGCGCGCTCTCCGCCCTCTATCTCGAAAACGGTTCACCGTATGAAAAAAAGTTTTAAACAAAATTTGTAGAGAATTTTGTATTCTACAATATTGATAATGGATATAAATAGCAAAAAACCCATAGGAAATGAGATATTTACAAAAAAAAGCGATTTTTGTGACCTTTGAACTTGAGATTTAATAGTTGCGCACACCCTACCATATGTAGGTTTTGAGACAACTTTTAGGGTGTCAATATACAAGTATTTATAGACTTAACAGCTGGGTATCTGGGATTCCGAGGTGAACTTACTAAAATGACTGGACCAGTAGGTATGTAACCGCGACACGCGACTATTTCCATACAATTGAGTACAAAGTGGACGTGTCACGGTCGCCTGACTTGTGTCTCGCGATGTAGTCTCTATGCCTCGGTCGCGTACATCCGATAATCCGAAATATGCCTTAAAAATTTAAATTGAGTAGTACAAGAAACGCGTCATTTTAGTATAAAATAAAATTATTGTAAACAAATTTACTTTACAAGGTAGGTCCGTCGTATGCGAGGTGCCGTCTGGGTTGGTACCACCACTTTGTCTATTTCTGCAAGCAACAGTGTGTAAGCGCTGTTGTGTTTCGGTTTGAAGGACATTGAAGCCAGCGAAATTACTGGGCATTATGAGACGTAACATCTTATGTTTCGGGGTGACGAGCGCAGTTCAGTGCCGTCTAGTGGTTTATAACTCAAAGTTATGTGTGGTGTTGCTTCTGTTTATGGGCAGGTGTGGCGCTCACCATCAGGCGAGCGACTTGCTCGTCTCTTTAACAACTGTTTTTTTATCCGAGCCCGGAAAAGTGACTGCACTACACCTGATGGTAAGCGTAGTGCAATCCAAAAATCAGCGACCAACAACAAACAATGAGTTTGTCGATGGTCACCAGAGTCATTCCGGCCTGTATAAATGCTTCTTCCCTCTTCGGAAAGGAAAAAAGCAAATCGAGGGGCCTGCGACAGGACAGGCGGATGACTGATGCAGGCACAGTAATACAAGACATGTCGCCAGCCCCTCGGGAGAACCGGATATACACTAGCTGATCCTGCAACGCGATCCACACAAGGCGTGTGGATCACTATTGCAGGTTTTAACACCATGTGTATGGTGGTCGTTATCCGGGCGGATATGAATATCCTACCACCAGCAAAACTTAAACTAGTTGATTAATTTTGATTCAGTTTTTATCGACATCTAGAAAACATAGAGATAACGATAAGTTTTATGCGTACTTATTAAATCATTTCTTACTTACGAGCTTGCTTAATAAAATTTTGCAAAGCCGGGGTGGATATCAGTCTTTTAATTTTATTATATTATCTTTTTAGAAAACCCGTCAAATTATGTCCGAAGTTTCGTAGTTAGTTTTTTCGAATTAAGATATTATGACGATTAACTTGGGATACGGATTGACATTTAACTTATTTGTAGTAAATAAAAATGACCTATAAATCAAGAGCAAACTACAAGGAAGAATGTGTCGGGGCCGGAGGTCAGGGTAGTCGATCGAATTTAAAGTTCACAAAAGCGCAGTTAATAAATTCGTCGGCTACTACAAGTACGTATTACCCTCTTGGCGTTACCTGATTTGTACAGTAGAATTTTTTTATGGATTATTTTCAAATTTAATATTTAGCTTCAACGTGGTGAACTAGTCCCCGCATACGTAAATAGTCTATGAGATCTTATGCTTTATTTGTTTTTGATATAAGCAAATTTACACTAAGCAAAAAGCATGTTCTTGAACACGGGCGTAAGGCTTAATCGCTCATATTTGTAGAAGAGGGTTGTGCCTACCAGTGGGACATTATTCAAACAGCGTAGATGTTATTATTTAACATCAAATTAAAAAATCTGCAAGAACATAGAATTTTTCGAAAGTATGTATATTTAAGGATATTTTGTTTATATTTTTATATTTAGTGCTACACATGTGTTAGTAAAAGTAGATAACTTTATTATCTACAAATGTGTTCTTAGCAAATATTTCATGGGTATGGGATAGTTGCCAGTAGTTGGGGGCTCCTCACCTGGAAATACCGCATTTATATTTAGCAATAAGCCCTATCATATTATATTATAATATAATAAAAGTACTGCATGATCAAAATTCAAGGTGGACTTGATTTTATTGTTCGATTAAAGTAGCATAATAATGCATATGATATAATGCAAAATATTTTACGATGAAGCCTGGTTCGATTTACTTGCTGGCAAGAGAACGAAACGACGTCAAGATGGCTCGGCATCAATCGTCGCCAATTTCTCTTATCAAGTCTGCGATAGATTATGTCGATCTCGCATTGGTTTGCTTAGCCACCAAAAAACAATGCTTCTCAGAGGATATGCCATGAATCATCTGTAATACACGAAAAAACCTTATGGTATTGATGAAACAATTATCAATGCCAGTATGCCATAATACTGAATTCCATACTCCCTGTAGCGTAGTTTGGGCGGTCCGCCCCGGAAGTCACTGGTTTTAGAGTCACACCTAAAATAAGCCGAATTAAATACTAAAAAATTGGGAACATCCTCATTTTTTGACATCGGTTAAAATAAATTAAAAATATTATCATTTTAAAGTTTTCATTCCTGGAGACATCCAAATCAAATCCGCTCCGGGTGCCACCTGTGCTAGTCTCGCTACTGCGTACTACCTTACAACAAAAACCGGTAAGCCGCATGTGATTCACGTGATAGTATATGGTGTCCATGTCCACGTGACATAAACATCTACAATACCAGAATCTTACACCTTATCGACTAAATAACAAGATCTAAATAACAAGGATCATCGCAATTAAAGGGACAATCGGAGTGGTGTCGGCGCAACATGATTTTATTACATGTTACAGAATGAATTGGCTTGTAAGTAGTTTTTACGACCAGCGGCCGGTCAACCTTGACTTAACTAAATAAATATCGCAAGTCCCTTATTTTAAATTTTAGTAAATTGCGTACGTAAGCTGTAAGTTCGAGATCATCAGTTATATCTAGGTGATCGTCCAGATCTGAGGATAATAATGTTTGAGAACAACTTATATATAAATAACACATACATACACACTCAAGCATGTAATAACTTAAAAATGTAATTCAGATTTAACGGGTAGAATATTTTTCTTAACTGGGAAAAATATATTTTGAAAAATCATAATAAAGTTCAATGTAATCACCTCATTCCTTTAATAACTTAGGCTGTGACAATATGTGGTCTTGGGTTCAAACTCCAGGTCGGGCATTCACAATTCGTATTTGAGTAATCGATTCGAAAAATCACATGAGTTGCATGGAATTCGAATTTGTGCCTTGCATGGCGAAGGCTCGCCCCCTATCGTTATTATTATATTTTATTATTATAGTTACCTTTTTCATACGTGGAAAAGTTTTACGACTAGCTATTAACAGTAATTGGGGTTAGGTTAGATAAAAATGAGTACCAAAACAGCCTTTATCCATAACAGGTGTTATCCACAGCCATGAAACTGTATGTTGAAACGTATATCTATTCCTTTTTTATGGCATATGGCCGTTAAACGAGCAAGTCGGTTACTTGATGTTAATTAGTAAGTGATCGACATCACTGATGAAGAAATACCCAGTCACAATGATAGAGCAATCGTGAGTGTCTTGGCAATGTGTAGCTAAGGGCGTTTCTATTTCTTGGGCCTTCGGCGATTTCGCTAGTTGCATAAAAAGCAAGTAAAACAGAAGCTGGTTTTCTTGAAACATTGGTACCATCCAGTCAAGCCATTTAAGCTGTAAGGAACACGTCTACATCGTGGATCTGCCGCATAAGTATATGCCATGAATTAAATGTTCGCCAAAAGGTTATTTTAAAATATTCTAAAATTATTTTATAGGTTAGATTCTATTTAATTTTATATTAATTATTTTATATACGATAAAATACAATAATCAACATTGGTTAAAAATGTGACAGAAATTAATATTTCAAACATGAGTTAGAGGGTGAGTGGATAAGTAGGGGTAACTGGGAGCAACTTGTTATCTCTCTCGTACACCAGCATTATAAGTGCGCATTTCGAAGCATGAGGTCACACATTGTATCGTGCATCCTCTTTGTCATTTAACACTTGCCCCTACCACTAGATTAAAATTCTATTTGTTTTAGATTCCAGGTAGTGTGACTTATTGATATAAATAATACATAGCGGATTCATCTACTTTGTTTCTTTTACGACAATAATAATTGACATCAGGAATTATTTGGTTTGATTTTTGCATAGATTTTTTTGTGTAATAGACAATTTGAAAATATGTTTGTATCTGGAACTTACTAAAAATACACTATAATTATGATGATTTGATATTGCAAGCTTTTGCAGCGCATATGTTTATGTATTGATTTATTGTAGTAATTAGTTCCTTAGAGCAAATTGTATAAAATTACTTTGATGTCGATACTTGTTATAAGTAGTTCTATTGAATTATATATGACGTAACATACGGAAGTTTATGAAGCTTTTGCGCAAGTTACTTTGCTAGCTGTTGCTAGTTATTATTTTAGAGTTATATTTAGTGCTTATAAAAACCTATATTATTTATATGGATAACAATAATTGAACATATTTTAATCACGTTATTCTATATATTTTTTTACACGCTTTTTTTATTTAGAGCTAATAAATTGAAGTCGAAAAATATATTCCTAGTTCGTTAGTTGTCTTTGCGGAAATTATGAGTGCATAAATTAATTTGCTTAAACTTATGTGTTGGGAATAAATAATACATCTGTCCTTAAAGTGCCACTAAATAAAAATGAAAAATATTATGATTTATTCATGTTGGAGTTAATATTTTTGACTATAGCAAATTAGTAAATTCTATTAATACATTTCCACAATGTTTACGAATTATGAAATTTATTTTATGTTAATTAATAATAATCTCTGGAAATCTTTGGGAGAGGCCTATGTTCAGCAGTGGGCGTCTTGTGGCTGATGATGATGATGATGATGAATAAAATAGCGGGTATCCAATAGATTTTCGTATGTAGTTGTGATAATATTGCCATTGGCCACGTACTGTTCGAAAATTGTCATATTCATAAAAATAATGTTTACGATACATTTGTAGTTGCACGAGCTCCATAAGTGTTAATTTGCGCTTCTGTGGCCACCAGTCACTCGCACTTGATTCTTCATTGTATAAACTGCACTGTGTATAAGATATTGCGCCTATTTTATTGTCTTGGATAATTTTATGCCACTTAAAGAATTTCTTTGTTTGTTTATAATTATCGATATCAAAGCGATGATAATTTGTCTTTTTTATGGTTGTGGCATGCGAGGTTGGTGGGAACCGATTTTATTAGCATGTTTCGATTGTTAAAAGCCACAAAAGTACTTACATACAATATATTTTTGCATAACCTTGTTGAACTAAAGGTCAGCATTTGTAAATGGGTTTTTATGTATTACTGCACTATGGAATGTATGTCTGGCTCGTCATTTTATTAAGTGACGGTTTTTTTGTAGGAATACTGAGTACATGATGAAATAAAATTAATAGTAAGTACTCACTTTTCAAGCCGGTCGCCAAGTTTGTCGGAGAGATGATTGTCCTTGGGTTTAGTAAGGTCTGCGTCGTAGAGATCCCGCTTGTAGCCTCGCCAAAACGTCGGTATCATCCAGACAAACCATGTTTTCGATAGGAAATGTGCTCTCTTGTAGTTGTTTGTTTTCTTTTCACGATTTTTAGGTGGCACTTTTTGGAAATCGCTCGGGGTTTTATTGCCACTGACCATTTTGAATATATAAATATACCAAAGTTAAAAATATAAAAACAATAAGTCAAAGTAAATTATTGCGCGCGTTTTTTTTAATTCACGCAATATTATTGTGGTGTGTTCGGCATTTTTGTCTTGAGAATAGTATTCGCGGTTGTGGCGCAAGGGCCGGGATGCGCATGCGCAAAGCGCTTGATTGGTAACGACACGAAGCGAGCGCTAACCTCTGTACTACTGATGGGCGCGCGGGCTGCTAGCAGGTTTATATAAAGCTGATAAACCCGGCTTGCATACAGTCAGCACCGGCGCGCCCGCCTCATCTCCGACTCCTCACCGCAGGCGCCGGCCGCCTCACCGCGCCGTGTCGCTGCTGACGCCAATAACACCAAGCTCAACGATTCTATGAATTACGATCTAACTTACAAACACACAATTAGCTCATGAACATTGCCGTTTGTGAGAATTATAAATATTGGTTTCTATAAAGTGTTTTCCTCTTAAAAATCTATATATTTATGTTATTTACTTATATCTTATATTCTTATAAGCCCATATCTGTTTAATTAAATGAATGTTTGTGATTATTTTACTAAACGCGTTTTATAATCTAATTTTACTGTTGTTAATGTAGAGTTCTGTGCGTAAAAAGAAAATATTAACATTAAAGGTTATAATTTGATTTGTTGGCGGCCATGTAGATTACATGGGTATGGTATGGGTAGACACCTGTATCATGGGTATCAGGAGTTAGGAGGGACTTGCGGTACCAAAATACTCAGACTCCAAACGAATATCCATGGATACCACATTTATATTTAAAGTGGTCTATAGCGTGGCTCTACCACTTATAAACTTCGGCGGTCCTTAGTCTAGACTCCGAAAGATCGCATCAATAGTATACCTAGTCCGGCCATAAGTTCTGTTACAAATGAAAATTTAAAAAAAAATATACTTAAAACTTATATTAGCCTTAGCTTAGCTTGATTGGTAACGACACGAAGCGAGCGCTAACCTCTGTACTACTGATGGGCGCGCGGGCTGCTAGCAGGTTTATATAAAGCTGATAAACCCGGCTTGCATACAGTCAGCACCGGCGCGCCCGCCTCATCTCCGACTCCTCACCGCAGGCGCCGGCCGCCTCACCGCGCCGTGTCGCTGCTGACGCCAATAACACCAAGCTCAACGATTCTATGAATTACGATCTAACTTACAAACACACAATTAGCTCATGAACATTGCCGTTTGTGAGAATTATAAATATTGGTTTCTATAAAGTGTTTTCCTCTTAAAAATCTATATATTTATGTTATTTACTTATATCTTATATTCTTATAAGCCCATATCTGTTTAATTAAATGAATGTTTGTGATTATTTTACTAAACGCGTTTTATAATCTAATTTTACTGTTGTTAATGTAGAGTTCTGTGCGTAAAAAGAAAATATTAACATTAAAGGTTATAATTTGATTTGTTGGCGGCCATGTAGATTACATGGGTATGGTATGGGTAGACACCTGTATCATGGGTATCAGGAGTTAGGAGGGACTTGCGGTACCAAAATACTCAGACTCCAAACGAATATCCATGGATACCACATTTATATTTAAAGTGGTCTATAGCGTGGCTCTACCACTTATAAACTTCGGCGGTCCTTAGTCTAGACTCCGAAAGATCGCATCAATAGTATACCTAGTCCGGCCATAAGTTCTGTTACAAATGAAAATTTAAAAAAAAATATACTTAAAACTTATATTAGCCGGCAGTAGAATCTATACGTTCATCACGTAGATGCTCAAGCTCAAATTTCTACATTCATTTTCGAATAGGACAATACATTGATAATAGGGTGCCAGACAAAAAGTGCCCGCATATATTTTTAATAAAAAAAAATATAATTAATTTTCGGAAAAAGCTATTTTCAACTTTATAGTACGTTTAAGTGAAATAAAAAAATAATAATATAAACAACGTTGTGTATAACGAGCTCCAAACAGTGGTTAGAATATAAGAATATCTCAGCTGCTGTGTTGAGAACCCTATCTATCGACGCATGCGCAATGCCTTCAAAAATTCTCACAGCTGACACTCGCCATCCTCGTCTAAGAAGTAGCATTGCGCGATAACTCTCTCTCATTTTATCTTTGATACCTAGCATTTTAACGGCTGGCAACCCTAATTTGCGGTGATTTTTTCACAGGCAGCGGTATATCATGATAATTTAAAAAAATAAGCTTTAATTTGATGTATAAAACATGAATATACGTCATGAACGTATAAATACAACAAAGTATTACCTGTTTACACCTGGCTGCCAAGTAGTTGCGGCCGAGTAGGCAACGGCACCCATGGCTTTTTGAATTCTCTACATAAATAGCTGTAATAGGAACAATGTTTTATTTAACTACACCATGAACGATTTTTTTTTCCGAAAAGTAATTATATTTTTTTTTATTAAAAATATATGCGGGCACTTTTTGACTGGCACCCTATTATCAATGTATTGTCCTATTCGAAAATGAATGTAGAAATTTGAGCTTGAGCATCTACGTGATGAACGTATAGATTCTGCAGTGGGATTGTAGGCTATATGTACATATTTACTGAAGTCTCAGCAAAAATAAAAAATAATTCTATTCGAAATAGCCACATTTGGCATTGATACAGGCTTTTAATCTGTCTGGTCACGAATCTAAGGATTCATGCACTGTTTCTATGGGAAATATAGCCACTGCTTGCTCCAGACATAATTTTAGGAGACATAATGTAGGCGTGTCGTTTAGAGACCTGACCATAATTTGTGGTCTATGAGGTTCAGATCTGGGCTAGACAAGGCCCGTCTTAACTCTTATAAAGTCCGGAACGTTAGTTTCGAGCCAGACCTGGGTAGTTCGTGCCTAGTCCACGGTATATTTTTAAAAAAGTGTATTGCTTAGAGGTTTCACAACTCGATCCAAGTCTCTTGTTACACTTTGGCTGAAGTCTTCACTCCTTTTTAACAAAAATGAAGCTTTGTGATTCTTTGATATGATACCCCCCACCAAACCGTTACTGACACAGGATGATGACCACATTGTGCTTTTTGAACCACTTGGGCGTCTTCATTAGAACTGCGAGGGTATACATTGTCATATTGCTTGTTGTAGTGCTCTTCAATCGTGAAATATTTTCGTTAGTAGAGAGGATATTTCTGTGCCTTTCACGTGCGTATGGAGACTGAAGGCGTTTTGATCGATCCACTCATTATTTAGGGCATGTCCTGTATATCGACGATAAGCACCGAGCTTCAGGTCTTGTTTTATTATACGCGACAGTGTCTTAGCGGGAATCTTTATTTCTCGCGATAAGATTTTTTGTTTCCTAATGGGGTTTCGGCGAATTCTGGCTTTAACATCATTATCAGCCTTTGTAGTAGTTCTAACAGCACGTGACCGCCCCGATCTTTTATGACCTTCAAAAGAGGAAGTGTTGGTATAGCTGTCGATAGTACGATGTACGAGCATACTGCTGATTCCAAGCTTTTGAAGTGTGATGAATATGACCGACGGCTCCATACCCACCTTGCGCAAGGCAATCATTGCAATCCTATTTTCTTTAACACCCCTTTCCATATAGTAATTTGATAATAATACGAAAAAATATGTAAAAGTCGAAAGAAGTTTTTAACATCAAGTAAATAACCAAATACAAAATAAGAGTTGAAAAAAAAGAATAGTTTTTATGTAACAGTATGGCCAGACAAGTTAGATGCAAAATTCAATCCCTAAGGAAGAAAAGGCGTCTGAAAGTTGGTATGAGATATCATAATAATTATGTTTCTGATTAGTTTTATATGAAACTTGACATTTTCTATCGACATAATTAATCAATTATACGTTTTTTAATCTATTTCTTATACCAGAAAAGACTTCGACGCGTGCGATGACGCGAGAAAAAGCTAGTTAGTTATATTTAACCGATGAAAAAGCGGAGCGGGTTTTCAATTAGAATAAATCTGTCTATAATTATTGCAAAGAGACAATCTTTAAAATTTAAGGATCTCTAAATCTTTTCTCCGACTCGCTCTTGAGGTTTTTATGCGATTTTCATTACGATTTTCAGAATACTTAAGAATTATTATCTTAATAATACGTTGAGGTATGGAAAACTAACAACTAATATACGTGTAATAGAAAATATTAAGTAACTAAAGGCTAATTATAATTTTCAAATCATAGATCCTGGAACGTTTTCAAAAATAATAGTCTTTTGATAATAAATAGACGTATATAGTATGCGTCGATAGGAGGTACCTAAAATTAGTATATT
This sequence comes from Amorpha juglandis, assembly GCA_949126905.1. Classification (NCBI taxonomy): domain Eukaryota; kingdom Metazoa; phylum Arthropoda; class Insecta; order Lepidoptera; family Sphingidae; genus Amorpha; species Amorpha juglandis. Next base: position 9,556,329 of record OX421368.1, read on the forward strand.
TCTGATGCTGTTACCGCATTATTCGTAACCTTACTAACACGTTGATCAGTCTTTCTTTGTCTGGCGTTATCCTGGCATAATGCTGAGATGTACTAGCTTTTTTTTTATGGCATAGGCCGGCAAACAAGCAAGTGGGTCACCTGATGGTAAGTGATCTCCACCGCCCATGTACGCCCACCACCAGAAGAATCATGGGCGTGTTGCCGACCTTAAAGGAAAGGGATAATTAGGGATAAGGAAGGGGAGGGGATTTAGGCTTCCGGATATCTCACTCACCGTACGAAACGCAGCAGCAAGCCGCTACTTTACGTCGGTTTTCTGAGAGACAATGGTAATGACCCGGTCGAGCCAGCCCATTCATGCTGTTGACAAAACTGCCTACAGCGTGGCTCTACCACTCATAAAAAAACTAGTGCGCTCATTGTTTGACGATGGATTTGTTATAATGTGGAACGACCCGCCGCCATCTGACCACGGTGACCCGCAACGGGAAGCAAGTTTCGCCATTGCATCGTTTGTTAATCAGCAGAGTGCATCACGTGCAGGTGAGGTTCATTTTGGGCCTCAGATATTGGTCGCTCGTTTACACTCCACGTGCACATAACTCTAAACTAGTTTGTTTGACTACATCGTTTTTGGCACACTTAATTAGTGATTGTGGTGAATCTTTTGGTTTTTGTAAGTTTTTATAGATTTTATAAAATATCTACTGACATTTATTTTATTTTTATTTGATTATTACTACGTATGTACATGTATGTAAATTAGTATACATGTGGCATATTAAAACAAAATGATAAAAATTGGTGTGTGTCGTGGGACACCAGGTAGGAACGAAGTTCCTTCGGCTAATGTAGAATCGACACAAATGGCAAAAAATTCAAATTATCAACTAAAAAATATAAAATAACAAAATATGTCTCTTCATTTTTGTTTGACAACATAAAATTACATAGAAATAGAATAGAAAAATAGAAATAAAAAAAAGACGTGTGGCACTCGGAGACTGCCGCGGTAAAGCTATTGTATAGCATTTTTTATCAACTTATGTAATTATAAATAATAACGAGCTAGCGTAATCTTTTAAAAATCGAAGGAGATATAAAAATACTTCAATAACTGGCTGAATGAATTTCATTTTAAAAAAGGAACTAACGCTGGCTAGTTATGCGACTGTCGCGCATGCGCACTTCTCATTTAACGCTTTTATTCCACGCATTTTTTCCACGCATTTTTCCACGCATTTTTTCCACGCATTTTTCTTATGGTGCTGCCACACCGATGTTATAAAATGTTTACAAACATTTTCTAACATTAGATCTAACATTTTATAACATTTCTTAACATTTTATAACATTTCTTAACATTTTCTAACATTTCTGAACATTCTTCTTTGACGGCTTCTTTGACGGCGCCGCTCTCAAAAGTACCGCCGCCTGCGGTTATAAAATGTTAAGAAATGTTACAAAATGTTACAAATTGTTAAGAAATGTTTACTAAATGATGCTGCCACACCGGTGTTATAAAATGTTATATAACATTTTCTAACACCGGTGTGGCAGCACCATTACGGTTTTACTGTCACATTTTTTTCAGTTCGGTCACGCAGCGAAATCCCTATCCCCTCCAAGCCTGCCGTAAGGAACTTCGTTCCAAAAATACCCATGTAATATAAGATAAATATATAATAATTAATTCTTTTGAGAATATATTTTAGTTAAACACAATTACCTATATTCGGTCAATTGTTTGAGCATATGTTTTAATCCTGAATGGCGATTGGCTGTAAGATCTATTACAATATTTTTAAATATTTGTAGCATGTAACCAATATAAAAGTATAGAGTTACAATCTTCCACAAACGAAAAGAACCAGAATTATAAAAGAAGCTGTTCGTAGATAACAACCGAAATATCCTTGAAGAGACGATTGCAAAAGTAGTCATCATGTCAACTTTAATAGGCACACACACCGGCAAGAAAAACCTAGATATCAAGGTCGGACTGATTATCGAAAAAAATATATGCACGTATTATTATTTTTATCAGAACAACTTCTTTCCAAAAACATGTGTTGAGTGCAGTAACCAAAACCCAGAGAAGATTTAAATAATAAAGATTTTTATTCGAGACGTACTAGGATTAAGTTTGACGATTGAAAAAGTGAATACTCAATGTTCCGGTGCCATATGATCAATGTATTCAAGTGTTATTGTTGTCTGCAGTGGGGTCATCAGTCTGTGCGGCTACAATACCGCTCGTACAATATAGTACTTCCATTGACACAAAGCGCGTGATTGCCACGCAATCACTTTTCTTTTGGCTCTCAATTCCGAACTATACGTACTTATGATAAAGTATCCTTATTTCCTTTGTTTTAACTTTTATGTAGATAACGTAATTATTATTTGATCAAATAATATATTTTAAATATGTTTGGAACTATTTAACTCAATATTCATGGTGGGAAAATGTATTACCATGAAACATTAACATACGTATATCCTAATTGAATTATAATACATGTTTGCTATTTGAATATAAATAAATTATGTTCTATTGGTCTATTTGATGATATCCATTACTATTATAACAGTTACCTTTGTATTTTGTTAAATAAATGTAAGTAGGTTCATCGAGACCTTCTAAAATTGTTGGTCTGAACAAGTGTCCGATTTTATGTACGCCTCAGTGGCGCAGTAGCGAGTACTGACTGATGTGATATGATACATTAAATCGTAGGAAAAAACCAAGACCCAGTTGATGGAAGCCATTCATTCTTAATAACGGTTTTTCATATAGATTAATTCTGCCCTCGATTATCAAGTTAATCCAATCGGTAATATATGATGACGGTATGACATATTTGTTTCAGTACGATTTATATCTAATATTTTAATAATATAATACCGGCCTTGCATTATATAAGCTATACTGCAGAGCAAGGGACTCCCATGTGAATAAGAGGGGTTACGCCTTAGTCCACCCCTAATATAACTCAATACAATTTAACGTTGGGATACCGATGTTTAAGGCCAATTTTTGTTATTTGGTTGGTTATTATTATTGATTTTCATTAAATAAATAAATTTATTAAAATGTTAGGAGTAACAATTTTACTAGAAAGAACTATGTTGAGCATTAAAAGAAATTACACTACAATGTTAGAAATTATGAGAAAACAAACCAAAACTCCTGATGTCATTTAATTTTCAGAAACGAAAATGGAAATATACGGCATATTTTGAAAAAGGACTAAGAAAGTAAAATGGGTAAAGATGTGTTAGCTTGGCGTATCTGAGTAAATAAAACACGACAAAATAAAATGAAGGAAGAACCGAAGACGGGGAGCTATTTAATGAACGATAGCAAGAATAACTATAAAGAGATCTTTTTTTTTTATGGCATAGGCCGGCAAACGAGCAAGTGGGTCACCTGATGGTAAGTGATCTCCACCACCCATGTACGCCCACAATATCAGAATCATGGGCGCGTTGCCGACCTTAAAGGAAAGGGATAATTTGGGATTGGGAAGAGGAGGGGATTTGGGCTTCCGGATCTCACTCACCGTACGAAACGCAGCAGCAAGCCGCTACTTTACGTCGGTTTTCTGTGAGACAGTGGTAACGACCCGGTCGAGCCAGCCCATTCAGGCTGTAGACTAAACAGTCTACAGCGTGGCTCTACCACTCACAAAATAAAATAGTATGGATATGAATCACAAGATAAAATAGTATGGAAAGCTATAAGGGAGGCATAATATGCTCAAAAGAAGACAATCTCTAACCAATACGTTCTTACTGTTATAAGACTATTTCCGTTTATGATATTGTTATTGCTGTTAGCTTTATGTGAGAAAATTATGTTAAATTTATACTATAAGTAAAACAATATACGCGGTTTTCATGCTTTCACTTAGTCGTGATATGCGCAGAGTCCAAAAAAACTTTTTTTCTTTTTTTTTTTTACTAGCTCTGTATTATATACGTCCCACTGCTGGGCACGGGCCTCCTCTACTGAATGAGAGGGATTAGGCCTTAGTCCACCACGCTGGCCTAATGCGGGTTGACAGACTTCACATACCTTCGAAAAATCTTAGCGAGTTCTCGGGTATGCAGGTTTCCTCACGATGTTTCCTTCACCGTTAAAGCAAGCGATAATTAACAATTAATATATAATTAATATAATTAATGGAGGCCACGTACTGGCAAGCGCAGCGTTGGACGTCCACCTACAAGGTGGACAGACGACCTGATAAAGATCGCAGGAAGTCGCTGGATGCAGGCCGCTTCCAACAGGTCGGTCTGGAAATCTTTGGGAGAGGCCTATGTTCAGCAGTGGACGTCTTGTGGCTGATGATGATGATGATGATGATGATACACATAACTTAGAAAAGTCAATGGTGTATGCTCTTGGGGTTGGTTTCGAACCTGCGACTTTCGTCTCGACAGTCCATACCACTCCCCGCTGAGCTATCGCTGCTAAAAAATGTATTCAAAATTAATTGGTACTAGTGTATGAACATTCCCAATCAAAATGGCAACATTACGGTGCTAACTGTGCTAATAAGTAGCTTTAAGTAATGTGCGCATGTAAACAACTGACACTATTTTTTTATCAATATAAACTAGGCTACCATACATACTTAATGAGATAAGTAGAAACAAACCGGTTATATAAATGTTTATGTATTAGTTTAATACCGCAGTGTGACGTCATGTCTTTTATACTATTCTTGCCGCACTGCATTGTGTGTTATATTGAAATAATCCTAACAATATATATTATTATATGGTATTAATTTTTATTTTCTTAATTTAATTAATATTATAGCCATCGACTACTTCACTTAAGTCCGATTCTTAATACATACTTAATCACGCAATCAGACTTGTGGGTAAAAGCTAGTAAAATTGTTAGATGTTGCGTGAGATGAGTATTATGTTAAAACACAAAGCAACAGTACCTTATTTTTCGGACATGTTCAAAACTACGATAAATGCTAACAATTATTTTATATCGATGAAATAATTGACTCTTATAAAACAACATTAAATTAACAAATATTGATTGATTCAAAATATTTAGAAGTTCAAACAGTTATATAATTAGGTAATCAATTGGGTCAGTATACTATTTTAATAATACTATGCTTGATATATAATTTATTACAATGGGCTTTACTAATAAACGTTAATTATTTATTTATTTGAGATGTTTATAAGTGAGGCCCTTTATGTTTCAGAATTTAGATGTTCAGTGTTCACCGTTACCTATAGCTTACAATGTATTTATGTCGAATAAAACACAAACCGACTTAACTTCTTTTTGTAATGCCAAAATGTTTTCGTAATAAGTCAAAAAGCGTCATGTGTTTTTATCTTTGCAAAATTAAATTAATATGCAACCCGGTAATATCTGTCAAAAAAAACGGGCTTAGCCATCAACCATTTGGTTTTGTTTGACGCGAATTGTCTATCAGCGGAATCCTGTGGAATGTGTTGGGGGCTCGTAGCGATGGTTGTAACAGGCGCCAGCCAAAGCGATCGTGTTGACACGGAGTCTACGCTAAAAATAGCACCATAAGGCTAGTACTGGCTATACTTGGAAGATTTAAACCGCTAGCGATGGGAACCGGACGATGGCGCCGTCGCCGTCGCTTCACACCGACCAAACAGGGTGTATCGACCCGTTTCTTTTGCTTTCGCTGGTGTTATGCATGTAATGATATTACATTTGAACATTTATTTAAGGTTATATTGATTGTAGCCAAACTGCTTTATTTATTTCATCTTGACAGCCTCCGTGGCGCAGCGGGCCAGTAGCCGGCTGCGAAGCGAGTGGCCGCGGGTTCGATCTCCGCACCGAGACGAACATTTGTGTGATTCACAAATATTTGTTCGGGTTTGGGTGTTGAGAGACCGAAAGTCTCTCGTAGTTCCTGATACCCATGACAGAAGATTCGTATCTTACTGTGGGTTCAGGACTATGTGTGTGACTGTTGGGTGTATTTATTTATTTATTTCATTATATAGGTACAGTATCATAATAACGCTTAATCCTACTCAGCCCTGTTGTGGGACAGTATACAGTGCGTCCCACAGACGTGCCATATGGAGGGCAAGTACTTGAAAGTATTACACAAAAACACTTTATTTTATTTTTAATAGTAAGTAATACCATATAAAAACAAATTTAAAAAGATACCTGTTTCAGTCGGGACTCGAACCCACTAAATTAGTAACAAAAATCAGTTCTTCCGAGTTATTTTTAATGTTACCGATTGATAGGAACAAAGTTAAGGATCTATTCTTTTCAAATAACATATTGTGTTAAGTTACAGGAACATCATGAATGTTTACTTATTAATTATTAAAAGAAAAAATAAACTAAACAGAAACTTAGTGGAATATATAAAATCCGTTTATTCTTAGCTTGTACATAATTATTGAAGAAATCTTTTATGGAGAGAATTTCTGGTGTGGTAAGAAAAAACTTAGTTATATTTTTACTGCAGAAGTGCAATTGGGTCACCTGATGGTAAGTGATCATCACCCATCAACATCAACAATATCGGAAGAATCATGAAAGCGTTGTGGACTCTAAAAGAAAGGGATAATTAATGGTCAGGGATCCCTGAGCCATTTTTCCACTTGATTACTATCAAGCTAATTTTCCGTGAGTAGCTTCGTTTCGATGAGACGCCCAACAATTCCCTATGCGAAAATTCTCTATTGTGGTAGCTAACAGAGGTAGCAAGGATAAAATATTTCGATTTGATGATACCCAAAAAAAAAAAAATTATTTGTAGGACAGTATGACTGTTAAATTATATAAATATTAACTAAGTAAAAACAAAAAAATCAGCTGGTTAGTAATCATTTTTGATGACCTCCTTATTGATACATGTTGGAAGCAGGGGACTCTTTGATCATACCATACATTTTGTGGGACAAATATTTTTTCGAATAATTTAGATAATTATCATCAGATTTAACAAAAAAATAACCAGTTAGTATTAATTTTTTGAGTATCATCAAATCGAAATATTCTATCCTTGCTACCTTTGTTAGCTACCACAATAGAGAATTTTCGCATAGGGAATTGTTGGGCGTCTCATCGAAACGAAGCTACTTACGAAAAATTAGCTTGATAGTAATCAAGTGGAAAAATGGCTCAGGGATCCCTGCCTATAAGTGATTGTGTAGGGAAAAGGGATTTAGGCCTCCGGATATCTCACTCACTAGCAAAAACGCAACAGCAAGCTGCTACTTCACGTCGGTTTTCGGTGACATAGTGGTAACAATCCGGTCGAGCCGGCCCATTCATTCTCTAACATAGTTGTCAACAGCGTGGCTCTCTCTAACCTCAGAATCAGAAAACATACAGTGCTAAGTACTGTACTATTCAGCCTTTCAAGCAGTCATAACAATGTGAGATAGAATAGGTACGTTATATACGTGGGAATAGTGTGCACATCAACTGGAGGGATCACTGCATAGTATACATAGCATACATGGGATTCGTTCAGTTTATCTCTAGCTTACTTATTAAACGATTTTGTCTAGTATTATTATTATACCAGCCCTGTATTATACACGTCCTACTGCTAGGCACGGGCCTCCTCTACTGAATGACATGGCTTAGTTAGGCTTTATAGTCCATCACGCTGACTTAGTGCGGGTTGGCAGACATCATATACTTTCGAAATTCTCATGAAGAACTTATTACTAATTTACTTACTTAGGTGTAAGGTTTCCTCACGACGTTTTCTTCAGCGGAATAGCAAGCGATAATTAATAATTTATTGTAATTAGAGCAGCTCTATTTATATTAATACACATAATTATATATTATGTTTCTAATATAACTCTGTGAATATACACATAACTCAGAAAAGTCAGAGCGCATCTCATCATATTATTCTTGAGGCTGGGCCTAACCTGCGACCTACGTCTCAGCAGTCCATACCACTTCCCGCTAAGCTATCGCTGCTACATAATATGATTGGTATTTAGTAATAATTTCTATATAGCAGCCAAAAAGAGATAACCTACTAATTCCAGTATATACATAACAACGTACTCTTTGCAGATAACACGGCATTAAAATTCTGTACAGCTAGCAAAAATAGTCTTTACCAGTAAAGGCTTGAGATGGTTGCGTCAGACGCTGGTGTCAATGACGCTCTAGTCTGTACAATCTTCAAATCCGATCCCCTTATTCTTTTAGGTTCATAGCTAGTAATTGTCTATGTTAGTTTCGCTACCGTCGAATGGTCTGCCATATATTTACATATTGTGTAATACTATCGCACAGACGCGGGTCATTGATGCCTGTGACGCGGACATCAGAAGTCTTCCTTAAAGAGTATTTAAATGAAGACTAAGAACAGCATTATCTTCGAACCATAGATTTAGAATTGACTAACGTCTCTTGAACACTACACTTCAAAGAGTTGTCATAAAAATGAAAGCAAAATTCAAAATGTGGTTTCTTCATAATACTAAATTTCATGGTTTATAATTAAGTCTAGAAGATCAAATTTGAGATTAAAATAAATCGCTGAGAAATTAGAAAAATACTAATGCAAGGTGTTAACAATAAATAAATCTATGCAAGAAGATTAATAAAGATAATATGGATAATAAAAATCGGGTAAGTCATTAAATAAATAGTAATTCCTTTGCTATGAGTTTATTTACACAATATTATACATTTTTCAGGAACATGGAGAGGATGAAGGCTCCAATTCTAGATCAGCTAATAAATCCACCTCACTGGGCACTCTTATAGCTTGGAATATGTCTAAAGCATTAGAGAAGAGTCCTCATATTGATGTAAAGGTAAATGACGCGGCGTAGGTACAGTAATTGGTGTTTTCCTAAACTGTCAGACTAGTTTGTGAATACTTTTTTTGCTGGTGGTAGGATATTCATATACGCCCGGGTAGCGACCACCGTACACATGGTGTTAAAACCTGTCATAGTGATCCACACGCCTTGTATGGATCGCGTTCCAGGATCGGCCTGTGTATACGGTTCTCCCGAGGGGATTGCGGCATTTATTTACATATTATTAGGAAAGCTTACAGACTAAAAATATAATGCCAAGTTTACAATTGGGTTACAATATTGCTTATGACAACCTTCCACATGTTGGTAACAATTTATGTTACAAAAAAGAAAGAAAAAGTACAAGATATGTTATTTTACTTGTTATATATGAAGTCGCATCTCTAGCCATAAATAACATAAGTTACTATACAATACTTGGGAAAAGTTATAATATAAAAACCAATAATTCTAAGTGTGCAGTTTGGGAAACATTAGTTTACGAAGAATTCTTTATTCATCAGTTTTCTTATTGTTTTGGAGGAGCTCAAACAAAAAAGATCCAAGTCCAGATGTTCCGACAATTTATTAAACTTTGTTGAACTACGCAAGAAAAATGTATTCTTTCGGTAATTAGTTGATACTAGAAGTATTTCAAGAAGGGGTCTTTGTCTCAGTCTACAATAAAGTGTTCGAAGGTCTATGTTAGCAAGGAGATCAGGAGAGTTTATCGAACCATTAGCGATGCTTACGAGCTAACAGATATCACTGACATTACGTCTATGTTCGAGAGGTGGTAAGATATTTCTTACAACGATCGTGGTAATTATCAAGACATTGGACATGACTTGATGGTTGGTTGGGGTGGGTATAGCGGTACATCCTTGTACTACTGTGACTGTATCGCTCATCCGCCTGTCCTGCCGCAGGCCCCTCGATTTGCTTCTTCCCTCTCCGAAGAGAGAAGAAGCATTTAAACAGGCTATTATGACTCTAGTGACGACCGATAAACTCATTGTTTGTTGCTGGTTTTACCTACTACGTTTACCATCAGGTGTAGTGTAGTTTTTTTTAGTTCTCCGCCGTGCACGGATAAAAAAAAAACTTTTGATTGATGATTTGACAGTGTGCTATAAAAGCCGCGCAGGCGCGGCTGGAGAGAGACGTAAATGTGGTGATCTCCCAGTGCCCGGAGGAGCGGCACATGGAATGCGCGGTGCTCGCTTGGCAACAACTTGGCCACAGCGATACAGATAGTCTCTATAAGTATTTATACTTTTTAATCATTGTTCATATTATTTTTTATGCACTGCATATTGCAATATTATAGTAAAAATGATGTTATGTATAACGTAAAATTTTACAGTTTTCGCCCTACTGCCGATGTATACAAATAAATGTATTTATTTATAATAAATATTTAATTTATTTACTTATTGTGACGTGTTTTTTGTATGTATCTTTTTGCACCTGCTTCATTAATCTCTGCATCACCCAAAGGTTGGTGAATAGTGAATTCCCCAGACATTATTACCACATTTTACAAAACGACATAGAAGTATATTAGATAAAATGAATAAGCGTTATAGCGAAGGATGCTTAAGTACGAATCTCTATTAGAACAATAAATTTCGGAATTGTACATCTCTTCCTTCTGCTTTGAAACATCGATTATTATTTTAGATTTTATGAAACGAAAAAAGGTGAACAGGAACACAAAGCTAGTATATTGCATGCAAATAAAATAAATGAAATTTCAAATATATTGGACGTTAAACCCACAACGACGCACAAAGAGATCATTACAGAAAAACAACACACAAAAGCTACTAAGCCAGCTAGCTTTAGTTTATATTCTATGGGTCCTGTGGTCAAGTTGCCAGTTCAGCCAAAACTCATTATGAGAATGGAACATTCTGGGAACGTGCGTCAAACATGTAAAATACCAAAAACTGACGAAAAGAATATTATGAATAAAATAGACGAGGTAACAATTTATATTTAAGGTGTTTTTTCGATGCTTTACCGTAATAATGTAGTTGTCATTTTACGTGTAGGTTCTTCGCTATTGTTTTACTTCCTTACTGTGTGAATCAAAGTAAACGCCATTTTTGCTGCCGTATTTGCATTTTGTGTATTAATTATTAATTTTGCTTTATATGCAAACAGAATCAAAGGTCATTATCATTGCCACTAGATTAGGATATTTGAATGAATCATATTGATTTGCTTCGCTGCTATAAACCTAACGATATCGATATCTATAACGATAGAGCCTGTGGTATACCTCTATCTATATATCATAGGACATAAAGGTATTATTGGCCCATGTGGGTGGACTGTAGTAGTGTGTTGTAACTTTGTTAGCTTCTTTGTTACCTACAAGAATGAAAAAAAATATATAAGAATTTAATTACTTTTACTATTTTCGTAATAAATATTATTCTCTATGAAACAACGATGTAATGGTTTTAATTTCAACTCCTTCATAATAACTTAGAATCCTAAATTGATTTTTATTCGATTAAGGCGCCTCTTAATCTTATAACATTTACATATTGTAAATCTAGCATGTATAATGTATATGGACACACACATAATATTTAATATACTTTTAGTTCCGAAAAGGATTTTATATCTTTATATTTTTGGCTTTTTGGTTTACTTTACGTACGACATCTATATAACTAGTATGGTGAATAATAATTATGTACATAGTCATGTTGTAGCGGTATTTTGCATGACAGGTGTGTTGCTTGGATTCCGGGTGTATTGAGCGACTGAGCATTCTGGATGCGACGACGAGTGAACTGCGGTTGCGAGCGGCCAAGCTTGCTCAACGCGAAGCGGAAAGGGCCGAGTTACTAGAGCGTGCCGAGGCGGCTTGGAAGAACTTGGAATTAGGATATCATAGGCGACTCACGCTCGCTGAGGAGAAAGAAGACGATATATCTAAGCAGGTCTGATTTATGTGTTTAATGAGTTCAAGCTTTTAAATTAGAATATTAATTAAGTGACATGTAAGTAACTGATATTTGACTTTAGACGAAGATTATAAGCATATATCAGGCTTTATTTAAAGTTTAAACTTATATTTGGAATGTTGCTTTCCATTAAAACACTAAATGGTATTGAATAAATGCGTATAAGTAAAAGCATCAATAATTGAATAATGCGGGGAATTGGGCAGAATGCCGAGAAAAATCGCAGGTAGTCTTAAGAGCATGCACCTCTGACTTCTCTAGGTTACATATGTATTCATTGATAATTATTGCTTGCTTTAACAATGAAGGAAACATCGTGAGAAAGCCTGTATCACCTGAGAACTCTCCACGAGAATTTCGAAGTTACGTGAAGTCTTCTAATCCGCATTACGCCAGCTTGATGGATTAAAGCCCGCTCATTTGTAGAAGAGACCCGTGCCCAGCAGTGAGATAGTATAGAACAGGGTAAATAATACATTGAAATGAGTAAATCCATAGCTCGCTGAGTGACTGTGAGCCGTCTTATACGGCCCATATTCAGAGGCCACGTCTCAGTTCTCAGGTTCTGGAATGGAGGCCACGTACTGGCAAGCGCAGCGTTGGACGTCCACCTACAAGGTGGACAGACGACCTGATAAAGGTCGCAGGATGTCGCTGGATGCAGGCCGCTTCCAACAGGTCGGTCTGGAAATCTTTGGGGGAGGCCTATGTTCAGCAGTGGACGTCTTGTGGCTGATGATGATGATGATGATGAGTAAATCCATGTTATATGCAGTAGAAAATCATCATCATTTGCATAAATACACCTAACCACTTTATATTTTATTGATGATCCATTAGAAAATTGGTGTTGTTGCTTCCGAAATGTAATTTAATAATAGGTGCAGATAATAGACAATAAGAACTAAAATTGAAAGAATCGCTATTGTTGTAGATTCAAAAATTAATCGAAGAACGAAACAATTATAAGACTGTGTGCACAACGTTAGTCCAGTACCTCAAGGAGCGAGCTGAGGCAGCGGAGAAGGAACGAGGAAAACTGACTGAAGTGGAGAAATCCGTGTATGATCGTGCGTGCGTGAGACACCGCCTGGGTGAGCAAGTCGCGAAAGGAGAATCTGCACTTGCAGAACAACATTGTAGAGGAGCGCAGGTCGACAGAGATTTACAAGTTAGATATTATTTTTACATTGAATTTATTGGACAGTACCTAACTTACCCCCTTACTGTAGTTATATACCTACACTAACGGCATCTGCTTTACATACATTATTTTTAATATGATAACTAATCCTTTATTCATCTGTAAGGAAATAGTCATTGTCAGTGATTTTTCCCGGACCATATACTGCAAGTATAGCGAGTATGGCGTGGGATATAATTGCACTCTTACTTAGCAGTTCCAGGTTCAGGTTTAAGAGTTCTCTTCCCTGAAAGCGACGAGGTTGCACATGTATATAACTTGGCAGGTAAAATGTGCTGCGTGGTACGAGTCGAAGAAAAAAAGTTATCGTATTCGCTTACTAGTGCCGCCCTAGTAGATGTAATGTTTTTTAAAGCTATGCCAGTATCCAGGGATGGAATATTGTAGACATAAAAAGATAACTTATAGATAATCCTACAGTTCAAACAAGAAGAAGCACGTCGTAAGTTACGGAATATGGAGAGCGAATTGGAGTCGATACGAGCACTGACGCACGACACGGAGCGTGCGATGCGTTCCGAGCTAGGCGCTATCAAGGTGCAGGTCACGTGTCTCAGCCAACAACTGCTGTCTGAAGACGCTGACTCCTGTCAGATCAAGCAAGAGGTCCGTGAGAGATTATTATCCTTTTAGAAATAATGGCTTGTTCCATAATCTTCGTTTGAATGTAATTCCTTAATTAAGGCGTTAGATAACCAATTTAGGTAGTATTAACATATCATACGCCGCCTCTCTGTGTGATAATTTTGTATTCCGCTATCTTATATTTAATTTGATAAATATAAGATAAAAATCATATATATTAATTTACCTGGATATAATTAATACACATTCACGCCTGAAATCCCCAAAAGGGTTGGCAGAGGTGTAACCAGTACACGCACATTTGGCCGAGCGTATCTCCGTCCCATGATGTGATAGGGGCGAGCCTATCACCGATTCGCCTATTATTTCGCGTACAAAACTTGAAAATTTATAAGCTAAGAGTTATTCGATTACTAAGATAGGAGTAATTTTTTTATTCCCCTGGTGTCACATACTCTGCAGTCTAGACCCTTAAAAAATCACGTATAACTCTTCAAGTAGCATAAATGGGCTGGTTTAACCGTGTTATTTCCACAGAAACCGATATCATGTGGATGCGCCCTGTTGCGTTTCTTATATTTTTTTTCGATTCTACATTTTCTTTAAAGGTCGGCAACTTATTCATGATTCTTTTAGTATAAAGGGTGTTTATCAGCGATGGAGATTATTTATAATCTATTGACTCACAAGCGCGTTTGCCAGCCTCAACTATATAAAAAAAGTTCTGTTGTAACATATTATTCCGATGCCGATAGAAGCTGCGGAAGGTGATTGTATTTTAAGATTTCCTAACAATATTCTGATTATAGCTAAAAGAGATACAGCTAGAGAAGATGGGTATTGTAGAAGATCTGGACGGCTGTAAGTTGATGTGTGATAGCCGCATGCAAGGGCGGATGGACGAGTTAAAGAAGAAGAAACAACAGCTAAACGATCTGAAGGAAAAGGTCATAGAGTGTCGTTGCAAGTTTCCTATCGATGCTACGGTGGAAGTCAAACGCACGGCTTCTCTGGCTGCCTTGTGTCATTGCACTCCCGAAGAAAAAATATTGGTGAGTAAAGAGTAAATAGTGGTATTTTATTATCCACAGACTTGATTTACTCTTTCATATTTCAGCGTTGTTGTAATTGTTCAATCAAGTTCATAATAATGTATTCGACTACTAATAACAGCTTTACACGTCTTTATTCTTTTACGTTATGTTGGATCTGTTAGAGGTATTACTACTAATATACTACTACTACTACGTCATACAATATACTTGATTATTGTCTGTAAAAAATATTACTCATTGGAATATTAATTGTTATCATCGTTTCTGAATTGTCACTATGACTAAGTATTATTGATTAAATTTAATGTTTTATCATCATAAAGTTATTTAACGTTTTATTTTCTTTATCGTTGTGTTTTCAGGAGTCCTGTTCGTGTTCTTCCTTGAGGAGTCAACTTCTTTCCAACTTATTGGCTGATTTATTTGGTGGATTACTCAATGAATTGGGATGGACAGGATCACAAATGACCTGCCAGCTTCTCAAATGTCTTGAAGATAAACATAATTGGGATCGGGCTTCAGTACTCAAAACAAACTTGCGGAGTTTTTTTGCTCGCTTACTTATTGGAGAGCTGGATATCGCTATTGCTACATCAATAGAAAAATATCATGCGAAGGTATATTTAATTCTAAATTTCAAAATGTCGTAACCCAGAGAGGGTTATGACATATTGAAATTTCACAATACCTAATTTTGTTTAGTGGGTTGGAGCAACGTGTGCTGATGTAGTGAGAATAATACCAGACACTAGAACCCAGGTAGAGAACGCAGGCTGGCAAGAGCGTGCTATGGAACGTCGAGCCCAGAAACTTGCCACTAAGCTGGCCGAGCAGTTGTTCGAAGAGAGAGCTGATCAGCTCACGCAACGAGCAAAAGAAATTGTCACTTCGGGTCCACCGCCTTGCGAGTGTAGACCACAAACTGGCAAGTGCAAACTGAGATTTTTTATTTTGGGCCAGCACATGTACACTATACCGAAAAAATTAAGAATTGAGGCGGTCCTAGAAAAATATAGTTGAATTTAATAGATAACGAATTAAAATGTTTATTAAGCACAATTTTAAGAATAACAATATTAATTTTTAGTGCTTAATGACAGTTAACTTCGATTTACCTATTTGCAGTACTCGTGGATTATGGGTGCATTCTACTTCAATAGGGAACTTAATTTTAAATAAGATTTTATTTCAAATTTTTCTTAGCCCTGTACCCGTGTATTTTGAAACCACCGGAGAAGATTTCGACAGCCGTTGGTTCGAAGAGTGGCGAAGGAATCTCACACAATTGGCGTCATGCGCTAAGTGACTTTACACAACTCAGACTACAAGTAGAGAGCCTGAAAAAGGTTTGTACTTCCGTTACTAAAATTTTGCAAGACTTTCTACTATCAGAGACTTGAGAAAAAGAAATTCGCTAGAATAAATAAACTAACCATTAAAACTAGATATAAACTAGAGAAACGGATAGTGGTGTGGTGTTCGGGGTTCGGTGTGTATCTATCGGGGCTCCTTCTACCTCTTACTCTCAATCCGAACCTCGCACATATACACACACTCACACATGCGAACACCATTTATTATACACACGGTTTACACTCGGATAATAGTATGTATATTGATATTTGTTGATTGGCACAGAACTGAACTCTCCGTGCCGACGAGTGTATTTTTAGGGTATTATTTATCGTAGATGTCATATTTATTATGAACTACCTCCACTATATACGTGATAATGTCGGCAGCGTGTCTGTAAATAGCCGTACACCACAAGTCGTTTGTCCAGATTCTGGATGACGGAGCTGGGTTATCGGCGGCCGAATATTCGGCTGAACATATTAAAACTTTAATATCTAATAAATCATTTTAGGATTCGATCAAAAAAGTTGATTTGAAGACAATGGAAGACAATATTGCAAAGCTGGTAGAACGTAATTCGGTAAGTAATTCGAAATTTATTTAACTAAAATATATTAATTATTTATTATATTATTGCGACGTGGCTGATAAACTCCAAGAATGTCGCTTAAGGTGGTTTGGCCATGTTTTGAGGAAACCACAGGAGTACGTCGGTCGCAGGTGCCTGAGCCTGATCGTACCAGGGGTACGATCCCGTGGACGGCCCAAGAAGCGTTGGCTTGACGTATTGGAGGGAGACATGAGAGCCAATGGTCTCACTATAGAGGATGCTCAAGATCGGGCGAAGTGGAGGCGTTTAAGTAGGAAGGCGGACCCTGGCACTAAGCCGGGATAACGCAAGGCAGAAAGAAAGAAAGAAAGATATTACCCGAAACTTTTTATTATCCGAACTAAATAATATTTTATTTAAAGATCGTTGTAAAAGTCTTTTTAACGGATCCTGTTTATATTATGTAATTAGCGCCAGTAAGCCATTAAAATACAGGATTAATTACTTATTTATATTTGATTTTTGTTGTTAATTTATAATCCCCATATTCTTAAGTTTATTTGTTTATTTAAGTTTGGAATATTACTCATACTTTAATATTGCATTTCGTACTGTTTCATCAATGTTCGAGAAAATAAGTTTTGCTAAAGTATTTTTGGATTTTTTAGTATTAATCTTGTTTGACATCGCTGATGTGATACAAAGGGTTTAATTTACTATTCAATTAAGTTCTTAACGATTACAGTTAAATATCTTTCAATATTTTTTGCATGGTCCATATATAGACATCGATTTATACGTAGATGCTAATAGGACTTGTAGCCCGAAAGGATCGGGTACAATAACATGTTTTCCATACATGTGTTCATTCAGATTACATTCAGTTACATAATATAGAATTAATCTTAAATGGTGTTTCTGAGAAATAATCGAATTGTAAAAAACGGTCAATGCATACTTGAGTTTAAGTGACATTTCTAAGTATGGCAGTAAGTCTAAGTTATTAATTTACAGCACTAGCGCAAAATCATTTTTTCCTCGTAATAATTCCACGCGAGGTTCTTTCAATAAAATGTCACTCTGTTTAACTAGTCAGTTTCGTCAACGCATCCTATGATGTACTTCCTCTCATTCCCAGAAACAATATACATACCGTAGAATATACCAAATATTTTACCCTTAGGTACCCCAAAATCGGATATTCAGAAGAACTAATATAACCTCAAAAAATCACTGTTCCTATGTTTAGACTAGTAAGAAAAATATAAGAAACGGTGCTTTCCAAATTTGACATATAATGTGATTTGTATTATGCTGACATTGTGAAATTGTTAGTTAAGTCACACTTGCACACCATGTGTTATTTTTATTTATTTGTAGGTACTGGAGTGTCCCATTGCCTTCACTCCCGCAACTGTCGACACTACAGTGAAAAGTCCAAAGGCGTTAAATATAGATTATAGTGCACGAAAAAGGAAGCCATCCGTGATTAATAGTCCGAAGAATGGAAATAAAAAAATAAGTAATATGAAATTTCAAATGGACAAATCGGCCAAGTCATGCAATAAACTGAAGCAAACATTTGCTGTTAATTTATGTCTTTGTCGTACACAAGCTGGGGCATATAAAAAAGTGCAGCCGGATAAACGTCTTCAAGATACGAATTTAGTTCAAAATAATTATAAAAATTCTTATAAACAAAAACCCGCTAATGTTTCAACTACACAAATAGCAAGCTTAAATAAATATAAACCTATAACTGCACAATTATCCACTACAGTAATTAGTAATGAAAAGCAGATGAAAACGTCTACAAATACTTTTTGTAAAAAGGATTGTGCCTGTTTTCATAAAAAGCCATCAAACACATCGATTGATAAACTTTTAGATACTATAGCCAAATGGAAAATGGATTTAACTGATTCTTCACCAAATCAAGATAAAAATAGCAAAATAATCAAAAATGCTATAACATCTAGTGAGAAGAGTATCAAAGACAAAACAAATAGTAAAGCGAGTTTAAAATTTGACCAAGAATCAGAAATTAAAATAAAAAGCACGAGGAAATCTTCATCTAAGAATAATGGTAGATCAAATGAAGGACAAAGGAAAGTTCCTGAAAATTTACAAATAATAGCAAAAGCTACGGAATCTGAATACGTGGGAGCGGTAAATTTAGATAAAAGTCATGAAAGTATATGTAAATGTGATAATTATAATAAGAGTAATGATAGTTGTGAAATTCCAAATAAGTGTCTTATAAGCTTAAAAGAATGTTGCGGTAGAAAGTCATCTGCCAAATCTACAATTTTATCAGAGAGCCCCTTGCTAACAGAACTCCCAATTATTGGGAGTAATGATGATTCTGGACCTAAACCGAGGGTTGATAAAAGCAAAAGTATTGAGAACGAGCTACCGTCGAACAATGGTGACCAAAATCAAGCTCACCCAATTGAAACAAGTGACGAGGTATTTTTATGTGATTGTGACATAATGTTTTTGGGTGTTACCCTTGCTGACAAAAAAACAAATAAACAAAAAAAGACACATGCTAATAAAGGTGGATATAGTGACGATGATTCCGACACAAGAGATGACTGTAATCGAAAGAATGTTTTTTATAACAATAAAACTAAGAAATCACGTAGAAGGTCCAGGAAAAATAACTTAGATGATTTAACAATATCATGTAATAAGACCCCTACTTGCTCATGTCAAGATAAATTTAATGAAATGGAAGATGTTTTTGCTGGTATATGCAACAAACCGAAAGATGCCTTCATCTTTAACATTGACAAAGGAGATGTTATTAACACAGTTGAAAGTGAACCGAAAAGAGAAGGTTGCATTTGTTGCAATATTAATGATAAAGTTGAAAGTAAAAACTTAGAAGAAAATACGTTTCAATTGTTAAAAGAACACGTGAAAGAGAAACTAGACGAGTTTAAAACAACTTCGTGTAAATCATCATGTATACCACCTGAAGAAGAAGAAAAACTATTTTCAATACTAATCTACAAGGTGAAGCAAATTATTTTAGACACCTCAAATAACGTTTCATGTAAGTGTTCTTCTTCAAAGGCTGCAACGAAAGGAAGTTGGAACAGGGCTTATAGTCTATTACAAGAATATTTAAAAACAAAAATAAATCGAGTTCAGTGTCATTGCACCTCTAAAGAAAATCCATCTCCTATTGAGACTGTATTGGACAAAGTAAATAAATTAATTGAACATGACTTTGAACGTTTGAAAAGTATTTGCAAATGTAAAAATATGAATAATATGTATGGTACAAATGCTGTGAAACGGATTTTATCCGAAGAAGAAATACCAGTAAAGGATGTAGAGAAACCTCAGACGGAATGTTACTTAGGCAATAATGAAATGCATAATACATTTGATTCTGAAAAATTACCTGAATTTCATAAAGACTCTCTAAAATCTGTTAATCTTACGGAAAATATATCAGCTCAAGTTCCATTAAATTTAGGAATGGAATCAAAATCTTGCAATGCTATTGAAAAAGATTCGGTGAATATTCAAACAAGTGAGATAACAAAAATACACTTAGCATATAATGATTGTGGATCAACTATGTCAAAATCTAATTGTGATTGCTGTTGCGATGTTCTTCGCAAGACATGTGTTCCCATGTTTAAGGAGGGAGCAACCGAAGTTTTAGTAACTCACTGTAGGACATTAGCACAAGAGCATTATGTAAAAAAGTTTTTAAAATATGGCATAAATAGTAAGTCATATAGCTATCCAGGTTTAGATCCAACACGGTGTACGTCTACAGCCTCAGAATACATTAAAAAAGAAAAAATAAATAATGAAACGAATACTTGCAATGAGTATAACACTACTCAAACAACTCATCTGCCATATGTTGGATATACAGTTGATTGCTGTTGTGACATAAATTTAGGTGCTTGTGTTTGTATGAAGTCAATTGTTCAAGCGAATAGTAATAAGTATGTTGACATGTGGAAGACATATATTGATTATAGCAAGATGCTTTTACAAAACGTATCTTATATCATGAAAAGTAAAACCGATAAACTGAATGTAATGAATGATACGGTTTTAGAAGAAACACAAATAGTGGCTCAATTGAGTGAAGACCATAGATCAAAACATGATGTTTGCGAAGTGAAATTAAGTGCACAAGTACCTGAAGAAATTACGTTGAAGGATTCTCGGAATAATATTGAGGGAGTTCATAGCGTAGCATGTGCTGTAACAGATAATTGTAATATAGAAAAAAACTGTTTAGTGGGTAAAGATTTATTAGATTGGTGTGAATGTTCTTCCAGACCTGTAAAAATCTCTTATACTGATCAATATGACAAAATCATGTGCTCTCGTGTATCGTCAGATGTATTCGAAGGAAGTTTGGTAGACGATATAGTCTTGAATCCATTACCAAGGAACTGTAACTGTGATGTGGTACCGATTTGTCACGTAAAGATGTTGGTAGATAGTATAGAAAACAAATTACTACAATCTAGCTGTACATGTGACTCACTTGGGTCAGTTGTATGTCCCATTCATTCTGCTTGATGTGTTTAATGTTCCTAATATTCTGTTCATTTGCAGTTTTCGGTAGCGACAGACTTAAATTTCGACCAAATTATTAATATTATATTAAATGGCCATATTATATTAAACAGATTTTATTGTGGATTTTTATTTAATTTAATAAAAAATCATACTAATTTAAACGCGATAAAATCCGTTTAAATTAGTATGATTTCAATGGGTAATGTTCGTGTAAACATAAGACATCAAATTAGTGATGGTATTACAGTTATTTACTCTGAATCAATGTAATAATTCAAAATTGAAAAAATATATAAGATGAAGTTTTCGACATGTCTTGTTTCGTTTTATTTTTTCGTTGCGCATCTGTAGCGAAGAGGTAGTGTATCTTAAATGTGTTTTCAACTGAAAAAGAGTTCTACAAAATCATTTATGTTACTAGAACGCATGAGCCAATAGAAGAACAACGCAATATAGGTATTATTTATGAATAATAAAATTTATGGCGTAGCGATAGTTATAAAACTAGTACAAACGAAAGCGGATGTGATGCCTTTCGTGGTGTTTTTGATGCTCCATTAGCCCCTTCTTGATATATTCTGGCGAGTAGCGATTTCTCCAACTTGTCTCGCTTAGAAAGAATTTGGCCTGGCTACAACTTTACATGTATTCATGGATATACGTCGAAGAGTATTCAACCTCCTACCGGTAAGACTCTTGTTTTCACAACTATGTAACATTTTATAAGAGTTATAATGCTGTGATCGTAAATGAATAGGAGTATTTTAAATTTAATGATATCCTGATATTGAAATGCTCAGAAAATTGCTTTAGGTATATAATGACACCTTATTATACACGTCCGATCCGGATGGACCTTCTCTACTCAATGTGCGGGCTTAGGCCTCAGTAAATCACGATGGCCTTATGCGGTTAGCAGATTTTACATACCTTCGAAATTAATCTGGAGAACTTCTTAGGTAAGTAGGTAACACGATGTTTTCTCCACCGTTATATAGCAAGCGATTGTTAACAATTAAACCCACGGGACTTACTATGTGTAACTGCTGGGTGTATTTATTTATAATTGATATTGTTTGCGAGGCCTCATTTTAATGGTTTGCAGGTGCGATCACTATTGGCAGCAATATACTTTTTGCGTCAATCGTGTCAATAATATTTCACGAGGCATCAAAGTTCAGTGCAGACGTCATATATAAGACAGGTGTTCGTAGAAAGTACATCTATATTTGATATACCTTCGCAGGTTGCTCCATACTTTAAATAATACAACCCATTTCTCTGTACGTGTTAGAGACAATGACTGACGACCGTATTCTGGAACAACACTAAGTATTAATTTCTGTATACGTGATTGTTCCGTTTTTGTTTAGCACCAAAAACAGAACAATCACGGCTACAGAAATCGCCACTATGCATTCAGGAATACTACCTAGACCTCGTGTAATGTAATCTTTATGAATACGGTGGTGAGTGTGGCTCACAGAGTACATTATTATTAACTGTGTGGCTGTCCGTAGGACTTAAATGTATAATACCGGCTGACGCACTACTGTCACAATGTGGCAATTCTACATCATTACAAGGTCACGCACAAATAGCTAAAAAAGAATTGATATATCTATTTAATATACTTCCACAGAATATCATCATAGTAAATAGACTATAGTAACTACATTGTACTAGGTGGTAGGTCCTTTGTATGCGAGAAGCTGTCTGGGTTGCTATCACCGCTTTCTCAATTTCTACCGCCAAGCAACAGTGTGTAACCTTTTTTCATGTTTCGGTTTGAAGGACATTGAAACCAGTGATATTACTGGGCGTTATAAGGTTTAACATCTTATGGATTGGGGTGACGACCACATTCCAGTGACATGCAGTGCTTTGTAATTCAAAGTTCTGAGTGGTGTTGCTTCTGTTTATGGGTAGGCGTGGTGTTTCTACTCATTGAAGCAAATTAAAAAAAAAACAAAGATTCATAAAATTTGTCATCGATGTTATCTAGATGGGGCTATCGTGTGGTGCCGATTGAGTCATGGATACGATACGCACAAAATATTTCCGGGTTGATAGTAACGAGCTGTAGAAGGTGGGCAAAGTAACTCACTTCAGCAGGGCAACGTATTGTCTTTTATATGAAAGTGGGGATAAATAATGGCGTGATACGCATGCATGTATAGGCGATAAATCTGATTTTTATTACACACTGGAAATTATGTCACAAAGTAAAATAAATTATTAAAATTCAAGTCATCGTTCTGTTATTAGAATGATAGGTTAATATGTCACCTTAGATAACTAATTTACCGCTGATATTATGCTGATATTGATATCTATATTTTTTATTAGCTTTTGCTCGTGGCTTCGCCAGCGTGAATGTATTTATCTAGAATAAAAAGTAGTAGTATTAGCTACTACTTTTTACTTTCACAGCATAAAGGGGGCCGCCACAACCGGTGGAGTATCACTGTTTCACACAGGAAAGTAGACGTGAAGTAGCAGTTTTGTTGTTGCGTTTCGTATGATTATTGGAGGCCCAAAATCCTCCTGTATCCCGATTTTTTTATTTGCGTGAACATTGAGACAAACAGGGCGCTCTTCTGATAGTAAGCTCATCGCCAGTACATAAACCAAAAGAAAACCATTCGAAATTTGGATTACTACCTCACGGTACAGCACTGCACTCGTCACCGTGAGACATTTTTTGAGAGCTAATTGGATTTATTATTATTATAATTAATTATTTAGCGTGTTCAAAAATAACCTTGACTTAATGCTGCAATCAAAATGTATGCAGCTACAAATTCCTCGACAGTTAATAGCCGATACAGTAATGATCTCATCAAATATGATGATATGATGGTGATCAGACTCTAATGGTAGAGTAGGAAGGTGGCCATATGAACATAGTTTTGTATATAGACATACATATTTTTTATCCGAGCACGGCAGTGACTACACTCCAGCTGATGGTAAGCGTAGTGTATTTCAAACAAAACAGCGACCACCGACAAATAATGAGTTTATCGGTGGTCACCAGAATCATGCCGGCCTGTATAAAAGTTCTTTCTTTACGCTCTAAAGAGAAAAGATCGAATCGAGGGGCCTGCGACAAGACAGACGGATAACCGATGTGGGCACAGGGATATAAGGATGTAGGTACTCCTATACATTTTTTTTGTCGCGGGGAAAAGCGTTTTTTCGCTACTGCCCCGCCCCGTGGGAGGCGGGACGGTTATGTTGGGCTCTGCCGGCCTTATGACCCAGCGTTGAGCCGCCCGCGAGAGATGCAAAACATCTATTGCTACCGGAACCGCCCCTGCGCGGTGCCTTGCAGCCCGTCTCCTTGAAGGGGGGCACAGAAGACCCCGCGCGCCGAAGGACGCCGTCGGCGTCAACAACAGCACAAGGCCAACCACCCATGCTGCCGTCCATCCCGGGGTCGCATGTACAAGAGTACACTTGGGCGCTACGACAGCCCCGCTGTGCGCCCGCGACCTCCGATGGTCCCTATTAGTCGCCTCTTACGACAGGCAGGGTTACCGTGGTGGAATTCTCCAATGTACTCCTATACCTTATTTTTTTTTATTGGCGCGGGGAAAAGCGTTTTATCACTACCGCCCCGCCTCGGTTTTGTTGGACTCTGCCGGCCTTACGACCCAGTGTTGCGCCGTCCGGGAGAGATGGAAAACATCCGGGCGACCGCTGGGCCGCGTCCTTATGCTATGTTCACCCTATGCCGACAAATACCAACTAAAAACCCCTGACCTTCTTCGGCGCATGTGCCGCCCCACATGGATATCCATGGATAAGTCAAGGATTGCTACCGGAACCGCCCCTGCGCGGTGCCTTGCGGCCCGTCTCCTTGTGAGGGAGGGGGGTTCAGAAGCCCCCGCGCACCGAAGGACGCCCTCGGCGTCAACGGCAGCACGAGGCCTACCACCCATGCTGCCGTCCATCCCAGGGTCGCATGTACAAAAGTACACTTGGGCGCTACGACAGCCCCTGTTCCACAGGGTGGAAATGTACTCCTATACCTGCCCCAACCGACCATCATTTATTATGCCGCAAACCCCTCGAGAGGACCGGATATTACAATTTATATATAGAGTAATATTTTGTCATTTTGCGTACAAAATCGTTTGTACATTTCTCGAAGATTTTACATATGTCTGAAGCTCGTCCGATTTTATATTACCGCTGGTATATCAATGATTTTTTTCTGTTTTTTTATACTAGCTCGGCAAAGTGACTACGTTATCGCTACGTTCCAAGAATAGTGTCGACCAAGGACAGACGATGTGTCTATCGTATTTTCTGCTATATTCTCGCCTTATCGCATAAAAACTCTTCTTGCATAAACAAATTTAAATGAAACAAATTTTAACACCGTGCCTCCGTGTTGCGTGACAGCCATCGTGGTGTAACGGGCGAGTAGCCGGCTGCAAAACGATCGACCGCGGGTTCGATCACCACACCGAGACAAATGTTTGTGTGATCTACAAATATTTATTCCGGGTCGGGGTGTTGTGTGTCTCGTAGTTCCTGATACTCACGACACAAGACTCGTATATACCTGTGGGGCAAGGCTATGTGTGTGCCTGTTGGTTGTACTTATTTATTATTATTATCAACTGAATTAAATATAACTTGATTGGTTTTAATGATAAAGGTATGCCTTTTGAGCGCCACGGTCTAGCAACCGAGTCAAGAATATTAGCAATATTTAAAATAACAGATGGGTGACATAAATAAAGTCATATTAACAATAAAATGGCTAATCGTACCGATAAATTGATAAACTAGCAAGCAATCATATCGTCATAACATAATAATTGTTATCAGTTAGCTCACGATTAAACACACAAAGCTAAGGCGGTTTCATATATTATTACATTAACTTTCATCAAATTCTGTGTAGCTTACCGCATGGTCGGACGTTTAAATAGCAATGAAATTCTAAAATAAAGTAAGTGAATAAAGGCAGGTTCGTAAACTACTGCTGAATATCAAAATTACAGCAACATGGAAAACGGTGGCAGAAATGCGACCGAAGACAAAAAGAAGGGAAAAGAGAGGAAACCAAACAATCCGAACTGTTTGTCCTCTTTGTTTGTGTGGTGGATGTTTCCCGTATTTGTAAAAGGTAATAAAAAAGACTTGGAGGAAGAAGATCTTATTATTCCAACAAAGCATTATGATTCTGAGCGACTTGGAGCATATTTTGAAAGGTAACTCACTACTCGTATTACGTTATAATGCTACACTTAATGTAATA
Organism: Amorpha juglandis; assembly: GCA_949126905.1. NCBI lineage: Eukaryota > Metazoa > Arthropoda > Insecta > Lepidoptera > Sphingidae > Amorpha > Amorpha juglandis. Next base: position 9,582,738 of record OX421368.1, read on the forward strand.
ATTAAAACTTTGTCTATACCCTATTCAGTGTTCCATATAGATACGAATAACACGTAAACACAGCGCATATCCTACTTACGTACTAAGTAGTCCAAATAAGACTGATTAGACATCGTTTCACTATGTACGACCAGAAGACAGAGGTCTTCTGAAGTGTCGATTTTAAATGTCGCATGTTTTATACAAGACGGATTTGTCTGTAAGAAAATTAACAAGTAAAGTTAATTCTCTTAACTTTAACTTCTTAGTTAGTTCTAGATTTAATTAATTACTTTATTGAAATAAATTTTACTATTAATTAGTACACCAATAATGATAATGATTTCTTACGTTTCCACCCCGTGACCACGAAGGCTGAAAAGTCTTCGAAACGTCGCGTCGGGATCAAAATTAATAAAAAACCGCGATAATATCCGTTTAAATTAGTTTTATTTAAATGACCAATAATGATATCACGTAATGAATAAATACTCTTATAGTAATTTCGAGTTTAAAAATGCTATTAAATTGTCGTCGGCCAACACCGGTGTGTTGAGTTTATTAATTTATTTAGTACGCTATGTAATTTTTCATGCGAGACATAGTTATCGTGGCGCTGAAGTGAAAGCAAAGGAAGAAAACAGAAATGTTCTTCATTCGTCCAAAAGTACATTCACGCATTCATAATTAATAATTCCATCCCTAAGGCGATATCGGCGATGAAAGACTTCAAAATCGTAACGTAAAAATAGTTTAATCGATGAACTCTACAAAGGGTTCAAATCACAGTTTGCAATTTGCAACGTGCATATTGTGAGATTGCTCATGTTTGCAAATTTTCGTATCCAAGGTAAATTTAAATGGGTGCTATTTGAACAGTGAAGAGAGCTAAGGTATAATTTTCCCGAAAATGTGTGGCTGGTTTTTGATTCAGATTGTTTAATCGACCTTACATATATATTTTATACAAAAGTATTTTAAGAAAAAAAGTGTGTGTGTGCAATTCACACACGGCGGAAGTGAAACTTCAGACTAGTAGAATGAGATGCATATAGAGTATTAGGATTATTACGATAATTTTTGTTATGTTACTAGCCCTGTATTATAAACGTCCCACTGCTGGATATGGGCCTCCCCTACTGAATGAGTGGGATTAGGCCTTAGTCCACCACGGAAAAACAACAATTACAAAAGCATAATAAGCAATGCAAATGATTTAAAAAAATACCTACTCTTTTTAAATAAATTTTAATTAAACACTTTAAGGAGGAAATTACCAAAAAAATACCCTTAATTTCATTTCTATTTTATAAATACTTTTAAGTGTTCCGTGCACATAAGGTACCAACGGAATCACATTACAGAGCTGTCGCAGTCCGTCTGCCTCTTCTACAATTTCAAGGTTTTATATACTGAACAATAAGTAGCGGGCTAAATATTTTACAGACTATGTAAATTCATTTCACAAAAGTAACAATAGTTAAAGTAAATTTAAGGATGTAAGAAACCCTCAGTGTGCGGGTCTGACTCTCACTTAGCCAGTTTTTATTTAATAATGTTGAAAATAGGCATCTGGGCGGTGAGTACTATACTGTTCATTAGATGAGTCACAGATGATAATCTGGTTGCCCGTAAGAGATTACCTTGAGTGATAAGGGCGCCAATTAACTATGCTATGCTTAAATACTAAATATCGGTACTTGATAAGATCATGTGTGTGAGAAGGTCTTTACGAAGCAAAATATTTTTTGTTGCTTTTGTTTTAAAATTAAAATGTGAATTATAACTCTACATTCATTAATTGACATTAGGCTTATTCTTTGCAAAATCTCAATTCAAATCTCAATTTAAAACTCGTATTACATTTTTTTTTATTTATTTGAATGAGGAGACGAGCAAGGCGCTCGCCTGATGGTAAGCGACACGCCTGCGCATAAACAGAAGCAACACCACACAGAACTATGAATTACAAAGCACTGCATGGCACTGAACTGCGCTCGTCACCCCGAGACATAAGATGTTAAGTCTCATAATGTCCAATAAATGTCCTTCAAACCGAAACGCAACAGTGCTTACATACTGTTGCTTGACGGCAGAAATAGACAAAGCGGTGGTACCAACCCCGACGGCCTCTAGCATACAAGGGACCTAACACCTTTTAAACCTTGCAATGTATGAAGTGAAGTCGTTGTTAGTGCAATATTTTTATAATATATTGTAGAATATTTGTTTAATAAATGCAATGTTGAGTAGTGATGAATATACGCACGTCAAATTACCTGAGCGAAAAAAAATAAATGTAGAGGATGAATGACAGATATATGATGAGACAAATTCGCGTACAAAGCCATGAACACGGCGAAGATTGTTGTTGCAAACCACTGGAATGCTTCAATTGTTCCTCCACAACCACAAATCCTTGCCAAAGAACACCGATTCCTCCCTAGGATGATTCACGAGGCTATTGAAATTAAAAAACTGAATCGCACTCGTCACCCCCGAGGCATAAGATGTTAAGTCTCATAATCCCAGACATTTCACTAGCTTTAATGTCTTTCAAACGGAAACACAACAGTGCTTACACACTTTTGCTTAGCGGCAGAAATAGACACAGCGGTGGTACCAATCCAGGCGGCCCCTCGCATACGAGGGACCTACCACTATGTAAACATACACAATTGCAAACATATATATATTTTACAGATATTGGCTTGAAGAATATGAAAGTGCAATAAGTGCAAATAGAAAACCATCATTGTGGAAGGCGATGCGACGGGCGTACTGTTGGACTTACATGCCTGGATCGATTTTCATAGTCATTACGGCTGTTATTCGGTTTGTAATATTTTTTATATGAATACACCGCTCAAGACATTACCTACACTTTGCTTAGTTATATCTTCGAACTTTGAGAAACTTGTACTTAGTAAACATTATCCATATTTTTTTAAAATCACGAATATTAAAAGAATAAAATTTTGTAACCATTTGCTTCAATAATGACGTTTAAGCGCCTTTTTCACCACCTTTGAAATGTAGTGTATGCTCCTCACTCATTACACTTTCAAATACCATAGTCACACTGACATATTAAGGCCATACCCCCAGCAAAACGCCGTGCGATTGAGATTTTTAGAGGCTATCTAGTTATTACTTAAAATAAATAATGATTAAAAATTATACAATATAAACAATCTGTCAGCTTTACTTTGTTCGATTCAAATTCATGTTAATGTTGATATTTGTTTTTAAATTGTCGTTATAAATGAACCATAAAAATGAGAAAAATGCAAATATTCCGTGCGTCTCCTTTTAAAGTACCTACAGATTGTTTTCATATGAGATTAACATCACTAGATAGGCAATTTAATAACGAATATTTTGCCCGTTTAATATTTCGAAAAGACCAAAACCTAATTTTTTAAATCACTAAATACTAAATTTTTCGCTAAATACGTGCATATTCTGCACGAAAATTCACACGCCGAGTACACGAGTCAGTATGCCGCGAGTCAGTCAAGGTCATTTGCTCACGGAAGCGCCTTAAGCGCTAACTTCACTAACTCTGAGTAAATTAATGATACATAACAAAATATCATGGGATGAAAATACGCTCGGCGAAATAGATGCAAATACACATTAACATTTCAACCCACATAAAAAAGGAGATATTGATTTTATTCTGTTAAATTCATTTCTTTTTTTTCTTAGTTTTAGTTTTTTTTCTTAGTTTCAAGTTAAAGAATTTAGCAAAATAAAATTAATATCTAAATTTTTGGCTGTCAATGTAAGTATTTGTATTTGCATGCAGAGTAGTGCAACCCATGCTGTTTGGTCAACTACTATCGTATTGGTCCGTGGATGCGACCATGACTCGGCTGGAAGCAGGTTTCTACGCACTGGCAATGCTGGGACTTAATTTCGCCGCCATGATGTGCCAGCACCACAACTCCCTATTCGTGTCACGTTTTGGAATGAAAGTTAAAATAGCAACGTCCTCCCTCATCTACAGAAAGGTAAGACTTCTAGAATGTATAATGTTTGTGGAAAATGTGATTTGTATTTATGAATATTTTAAACTTAACCATTGAATCACGTATGGAATCACGGCCGGATTTAAAATGTGGGGCCCTATAGCAACAAAGAAGCGACCTGATATTCAGTCAACTATTTTTAAATTAAAACTAAGTTTCGATTTATTTTAAGTGCCATTGTTTTATCTGTATATACTTTTTATCTGTTATTTTTTTTCGAAGATGAGAGTTGTTTATTTTTATCTTAAAACTATACTGCAGTTTTCTTTTAGTCCCTCTTCTTGTAGGCACCGGTCCTCGTCGCTCTGCCTAAGTCAGGTCCTGTATTCAATATTCATGTTGGGTCTCATACGCTGTATAGATGCAGTGCCTTATTAAGTGTAATTTATTCTTTTTGCAGTTGTTACGAATGAATCAAGTAGCTTTAGGTGACATCGCCGGTGGAAAACTCGTCAATCTGCTTTCAAACGACGTTGCAAGATTTGACTACGCATTTATGTTTCTAAACAATCTGTGGGTGATCCCCATACAATCGGCTGTAGTCCTATATTTCTTGTGGGAAGCGGCAGGCTATGCGCCATTTGTAGGATTATTTTCAGTAGTGTTGCTGATTTTTCCTATTCAAGGTACGATTAATTTATTTGTTATTATTATTTGAGACTGCCTCGTGGCTTAATTGTATTGCGTACGCGGTACAACTACTGTGCTGTCTCGGGTTCGATGCCCGAGTCGGGTAAAAGTAATATTGGGATTTTCTCTCACGAAATACTCATTATCAGTCCGGATTCTTGAAATTGTGCTCGGGGAGGCAATAGGCTCGCCCCCTATTACATCGTGGAATGGAAATTAGCTTGGCAAAATGTGGATATAAAGGTTATATACCTGTGCCTACCCCTTCGTGGATTACAGGCGTGAGTGTGTATGTATATTATTTTTAATTTTGCATGATTATGTTAATCTTCTTTATGTTTAAATTACAGCTGTATTAACAAAAGTGACGGCTATTATAAGGCGGGACGTAGCACAGAAGACCGATAGAAGGATCAAATTAATGAGCGAAATCATAAGCGGAATTCAGGTATTTACAGAAAACATATTTGTATACCTTGTGTGCATGTGTAGTTTAGTCGTATGTACATGAACGTAAAGATTAAGATAAAAAGCTTTCCTCATGACGCGCAGCGATGTGAGCGATATGGAGTCGATTGTCAACTCAAACTGTACGTACGTCCTAATGGGGCGATGTAATGCACTTGAATTTACGTCGCCGACCAAAAATATATTATACTGCCCGTAATTTGTCATGCTATTCAGTGTATCTTGACATATATTTTAAATTTAACTTTTTATCCTAGCATGGGTTGGTAGACTTGGCCAGCGTGGTGGACTAAGGCCTAATCCCTCTCATTTAGTAGAGGAGGCCCGTGCCCAGCAGTGGGACGTATATAATACAGGGCTGGTAAAAAAAATATCCTAGCACGAGTGAGTATACCGGACGTGGTGCTAAGTGTAGGCCACTCCAAATATCATGTCGGCCGTCAAGACACATTGCATCTCTCGATAATCACACAGACTATGCCCGTCAGAAGTTAATGCATTTAAACTAGCTGACCCCGGGATGCAATTCGTGTTAGCGAGCCACGTTGGTGGGTTTTTTATCTCTTGGACGGCGTTCGCTATCCAGCCGGGTACAAAAATGTATCAGGTATACCACCAGTAACTAACGCGCAAAGCAATGCGCTAACATTATAACATATTATGCGCATCGCTTAGACAACGTCAGTATACGATCACAGATCGAGCTTAGCTAGAGGGAGCTAAGACTTTTGAAACATTTCTGTATCGGATCGGAAACGAGAAGTCTGCTACGTCCCACCACTGTGGCAGCTACCGAAGGCACTCTTGAAGCCTGGGATGAAGGCTGAAACCTTCACTTCCGACATAGGGAAAAAATAAATAAATGCGATTTCCCCGCGGAAAAGGCTGTCAATGTAATTATAATATTGACAGTAGTAAACTGGTACTTCGTAAATTGTTCATCTAGTACGATATCTAGAGTTTTTTTTATAGCATAGGCCGGCAAACGAGCAAGTGGGTCACCTGATGGTAAGTGATCTCCACCGCCCATATACGCCCACAACCAGAAGAATCATGGGCGCGTTGCCAACCTTAAAGGAAAGGGATAATTAGGGATTGGGAAGGGGAGGGGATTTGGGCTCCAGATATCTCACTCACCGTATGAAAGGCAGCAGCAAGCCGCTACTTTACGTCGGTTTTCTGTAAGACAGTGGTGATGACCCGGTCGAGCCAGCCCATTCATGCTGTAGACAAAACTGTCTACAACGTGGCTCTACCATTCAAAAATATTGATTTATTACATTTATTGATATTACATTTTTTTTATGATTCAGGTCATAAAAATGTATGCCTGGGAAAAACCTTTCCAATTAGTTGTGAAAGCGGCGAGAGCGTTAGAAATGCAGGCTTTGAGAAAATCCATCTTCGTACGCAGTGTATTCCTCGGTTTCATGTTATTCACGGAACGGAGCATACTGTTTGTCACAACATTAACACTTGTTCTCACCGGTAATATAATCACCGCGACCGTGGTACGTTTCTAAACACTTTTTTATGGTTCTATTACTTATTTTTTCTATATAAATATTATAAAAGGTAAATCCTATCTGGTAATAATATCTATGGTAATAATATTCTTACTGACTCATTATTGCCTACCCAAACTGTTATAGATAAAAGTTCGAAAATTAATAAATTTAACCCTTATGGAAAGAAATGGTGTTGCCAAGTCTCTATGAGAAATAATATTTTTTGTCAATATGAAATATATTTCATATGAAAAAAGGCATGAGGAGCTAATATTTTATACAGAAAATATAAATATTAATAAACCTGTTTATTTCCAGATCTATCCAATCCAACAATATTTTAGTGTAATTCAAATTAATGTAACCATGATACTGCCATTAGCTATCGCTAGTTTTTCTGAAATGTTGGTGTCATTAGAACGTATTCAAGGTTTCCTGGAAATGGGTGATTTTTTTTTTATATTATACAATGTACAAATATTAATATATATTTCTTTAATTTTATATGTTATCCTTAATTTGATTGTGTGCCTTTTTAGATGAAAGAGAAGACTTAGCGCTCACGCCAAAATCGAACGGTGTACTGAATAGAGTGACATTTAATACTAAAGATAAAGGTCACAATTCCGATTTTATATTACCAAAGAGTTATTCCCAAAGCGATAACCTCACGAGAACATTGTCAGTCGGTAAGAAGGAATAATTTCATTTTGAAAGTAATTAGCAAGGCTTTAAAAAAAATAAGCAGTAGGCAATGCAGTAAATATACTATTAGATGGTAATTAGAACGAGTGAATATTACTTACCAATTGAATTGTACCCACAAAGTCTAGTGTTATGCTGTTTCTTTGTACGTTTTAGAAACAAAATCACGCCGAGAGTCTGTTGGTGGGGAGTATGCTATAGAATTAAATAGAATTAGCGCCTCGTGGTCGACTTCTACGGACCCAGCTGATTTGACACTTAAAAACATATCTTTACGAGTAAGAAAAGGTGTACTTTGCGCCATAATTGGCCCTGTTGGTTCTGGAAAAGTAAGTATTAAAGTATTTAAAGTGCATCATGTTTTAAAATCATGTGTACATATCTTGTCAATATAACACTTTGATTTTAGTCATCTATACTTCAAACTATCCTAAGAGAGTTAGCAGTTTCTGAAGGACAAGTAAATATCAAAGGAACGATTTCGTACGCTTGTCAAGAATCCTGGCTTTTTCCAGATACCGTACGAGAAAATATTTTGTTTGGTTTACCTTACGACGTTCGGAAATATCAGGAGGTAAGATCAAGCTCCTTCTGTGTGGTAAAAATGTACAAGACAATAAAAATTATGCTCGTTGATTTCTTTCAGGTTTGCAAAGTCTGTTCTTTATTGCCAGACTTTAATCAGTTTCCATATGGCGATCTTTCTCTAGTCGGTGAACGTGGAGTCTCATTGTCAGGGGGACAAAGAGCTAGAATCAATCTAGCCAGAGCTATTTATCGCGAAGTGAGTAAAAAATACAATATTTTCAGTTGCTATACTATAAGAAAATAAAGGATGGTTGATTACTTTAGATTTATAATTTCAGGCTGATATATACCTATTAGATGATCCTTTGTCTGCTGTAGACGCAAATGTTGGCAGACAGTTGTTTGACGGATGCATAAGAGGCTATTTAAAGGGACGCACGTGTGTTCTTGTTACTCACCAAATTCATTATGTGAAGGCCGCTGACGTTATTGTTGTGTTGAACGAAGTAGGTATTTTATAATGTCTTTGCGTCTAAATATAATTATTTTAAAAGCACAAATTACCTACAATACATGTACTCAATTCCAGGGTGGTATCGAAAATATAGGAACGTACGATGAACTAATTAAGTCCGGAAAAGAGTTCTCTCAACTGTTATCAAATCAGGAAGGGGATAAAGATAATGATGCTGCTACCCCGGTAAGTTATATCAACCGTTAAAACTAATGGAAAGTGTATTTTATATAGTCATACATATGTACGGGAATTACATTTAGCAAAATTGTCTCTCCATGTAGGTACCTAATACATAATACACGTCGTGTTCACCATCATCCCCAATGTTGCACGCTGTTGTATTACGTCGTCTAAAGTGAATGTTGGAAAAACGAAAGTGATGGTTTTTGAAACGGATGAATGTATGATATAGTGATTGAGAGAGAAAATGTGGAGCAGGTGAAAGATATTGTATATTTGCGAACTTTGTTTACGAGAGATAGAAAATACCCTTTTTTCCAGTTCCGCCTGGTGAGATCAAAAAGATAATCCTTTCATTTCCATTAAAATATGGAAGAGATACTGAAAGAAAAGTGACTGCGGGGAACCAGGCGAATGAGCACTACACTCCTGTATGAGTAGTCAGCAACTTTAAAAAAAGGCTCGAAGTACCGTGCACATTGGGGTATTAATGCCAATTTTAATATACGGAAGTGAAAGTTGGGTGTGGCAGAAGAAGAATGAAAGTAGTATTAAAGCTGTAGAAATGAGAGCGTTGAGAAGTATGTGTGGTGTGACTATGAGAAATTGAGTAAGAAAGAGGTATAGTGTGAGAGAAGATGTAGTGACAAAGATTGAGAAAGGAATACTGAGATGGTTTGGGCATGTAGAGAGAATGGATGAAAGAAGGTTGATGAAACAAATATACATGGCAAGTGTGAATGGTACAGTTGGGAGGGGTAGGCCTCGGCGAACGTTCTTAGATCCAGTCGGAGATATTCTCGAGAAAGGCCAAGTCAGACGTACCGAACGAAAACCGACGTGAATGCATGAAGAATATAATGAGAGTGAAAGAGGCCAAAGAGGTGTGTAAGGATCGTAGCAGGTGAAAGTCCGTCTACCTACCCCTATGGGAAACAGGCCTGAGTCTATGCATTGAGGATCACGTGTTACACTTCAGTAATGGACAGGAAGCCCTCGGGTAGCTGATCCACTTGACTACTATCAAGCTCATTTTCCGTGAGTAGCTTCGTTTCGATGAGACGACCAACAATTCCCTATGCGAAAATTCTCTATTGTGGTAGCTAACAGAGGTAGCAAGGATAGAATATTTCGATTTGATGATACTCAAAAAAATATTATTTTATTTGTAGGACAATATGACAGTTAAATTATATAAATATTAACTAAGTAAAAACAAAAAAATCTGCTGGTTAGTAATCATTCTTATGACCTCGTTATCGATACCTATTGGAAGCCCCTCCTTCCAATAGGTATGATTACTAACCAGCTGATTTTTTGTTTTTACTGAATTTTTACTGAATTTTTTGATTGGAAGGAGGGGCTTCCAATAGGTATCGATAACGAGGTCATAAGAATGATTACTAACCAGCAGATTTTTTTGTTTTTACTTAGTTAATATTTATATAATTTAACTATCATATTGTCCTACAAATAAAATAACAATTTTTTGAGTATCATCAAATCGAAATATTCTATCCTTGCTACCTCTGTTAGCTACCACAATAGAGAATTTTCGCATAGGGAATTGTTGGTCGTCTCATCGAAACGAAGCTACTCACGGAAAATAAGCTTGATAGTAGTTAAGTGGATCAGCTACCCGAGGGCTCCCTGTCCATAATAGTATTGTCCAGTGAATAAGTGGTTATATATGTTAAAAATAAAATGTTGTTTTTGTGACATTATGTCAATGGATATACGGAATGAATAAGATTTTCCTTTTGACCATTGGACTCGTTCATTGACAGAGTAAAAGGCCATCAATAAATAGAGGAATATCAAAGATTTCAACTAAGAGTGGTGATACATCACAAGAAGAAAGAGTGCAGGTATTTGAAGGCGAGGAAAGAGCTAAGGGTAATCTAAGATGGAAAGTGGTATCCAAATACCTGACGTCTGTAGAGTCTTGGTGCGTCGTGGCATTGGCTTTCCTAACGTTATTAATAACACAGGCAGCTGCAACCACAAGTGACTATTGGCTAAGTTTCTGGTAAGTTATTATTGTTGTTGGACAATGTAATCCTACTTTTACACAATCTATTGCAGTCCTATCAGGGTGAACATTGAATTTTTTTGCCTTACTAGTTTAACGTTTATCATCCTGATTTCATACATTTTTTGGAAAACTTTATTGCATACCCTCCACTATAGTTATAACGTCTACCCATCTTATAGTTTCTAAGCAAAATGTTGTGACTCATTACGAAAAGATAGAAGGTTACTTAATTGTAATTGTATTTATCGCCTACGTTTCCTTAAGTTGATAACATTTTCAGGACAAATCAAGTGGATCAATACGAGCAATCGCTAGGGGAAGGAGAAGAGCCTGGTACGATTTTTTTTATTTCTTTGTATTTGCTTATTTAGAGTAATAGATGTCATAAATGAAATTACATTACCCATATTTTTATTGAGTAGCATAGTTAAATGTTTTTTTTTTATTAAAGGTTTAGATGTTAGGTTGAGATGATCTGGCGATCTAATAACGTGATATAAAAAGTTCTGAAAGATAATCAATATTATGTATCATTTTTCCATATTATTCTTTTCTTTTCATTTCAGATACAAGTTTGGATACCGTAATGGGTATACTAACTACTGGCCAGTATTTGATAGTATACGGAAGTGTAATAATAGGACTCATTATCATATCGCATGTTAGAATCATCAACTTTGTAATAATGACAATGAGAGCATCGGAAAACCTCCACAATACTGTATACAAGAAACTAATTGTATCACTTATGAGATTTTTCGACACCAATCCATCGGGTGAGTACACTAATTGTATCATACCTCTATGAAATTAAAAATATGAATAATTCATTAATTAATTACTTTAATATTATTTATTGAAATTAATGGGCATTATGAGACTTGAGACGTATTTTGTAATTCAAAGTTCTGAGTGGTGTTGCTTCTGTTTATGGGTAGGCGTGGCGCTTACCATCAGGCGAGCGCCGTGCTCGTCTAGTCATTAACGGTCTGCTACTTGACCTAAACTTCGATTTCTTCTGCACGAGCACATGCACTGTTAAGCGTTTATTAAATCATATCTATTTTAATTCTTGAACTATAGTAGTTGGTTTATATTCAGTTAATTTCACTTGTAATTAATTGTAATGGTGCTGCCACACCGGTGTTATAAAATGTTATATAACATTTTCTAACATTAAACATTTATTAACATTATCTAACATTGTGATAAAATGTTAGAAAATGTTATATAACATTTTATAACAGCGGTGTGGCAGCACCATTTAGTAAACATTTCTTAACATTTTGTAACATTTTTTAACCGCGGGCGGCGGTACTTTTGAGAGCGGCGCCGTCAAAGAAGCTGTCAAAGAAGAAGGGCCGATGTCATGTTTTCAAATGTTATAAAATGTTAGAAAATCTTTGCAAACATTTTCCGACCTTGTGGGAGCACTTAAAACATCTAACAATTCCTAACAAAATGTAACAATTTTAATGTTAGAAAATGTTTATAAATATTTTATAACATCGGTGTGGCAGCAACATAACTTATTTTTTGTAAGATGTGGCAAATTGATACTTTGTTGATATGATTTTTTTGAAATATTAGTCCGTAAGCCTCAAGAAAAATAAAACATAATAAATCGGATCTATTTAATTGTTATTAACGTCTACAGGTCGAGTACTAAATCGATTCTCTAAGGACATGGGTGCTATGGATGAATTCTTGCCGCGTAGCATTTTGGAAACAGTACAAATGTACTTGTCAATGATAAGTATTCTTGTACTCAATGCAATAGCCTTACCGTGGACATTAATACCTACCTTCGTTTTACTAATTATATTTATATTCCTTTTAAAATGGTACTTGAATGCAGGACAAGCTATAAAACGATTAGAAGGAACAAGTAAGTGAACATTTAATTCGTTAAAAAAATCCCAATCTCAAATCAATATTCAATCTTCTTTCAACTCAATTCGCCTGATTGTAGTGCCGTAAATAAATTGCAACACTCCCTGTAAATTACTAAATGTAATGAAATACATTTAGTAGAGAATATTTTGCTATATTTAATTTAATTTTTTTCTGTTCCATAGCAAAAAGTCCTGTATTTGGGATGATTAATTCAACAATATCCGGATTATCAACGATAAGAAGTTCTGATTCCCAAAGTAGACTTCTTGGAAAGTTTGATAGTGCACAGGTAATCAACAACGGTTTCATGCTAAGTGGTAGGACTCCCGTATGCGAGAGCCCATCTAGGAAGGATTATCTATTTCAGCTACCAAGCAACAACATTTAAACCAATAAATTTACTAGACATCAAAGATTTTTCATGTTAGGTCTCGGGCGATGAGCGCATTGCGGCACAATTAAGGAATTTTATTATTTAAAGTACTTTGTTATGCTGCTTCCATTTTTGGGCAGGCGTGGCGCTTACCATCAACCAAGCGACCGATTCATCTCGTTATTTGGTTAATAACAAGAATAAAAACAAAACGTCCTTCTGCGTTATGTAGGCGTTTATTTTTATGAGACGCACAATTCCTTTATTCAAAGCAACTTTGGCCTTGTTTTTATAGCTTAATTTGTTCAATCAGATATTTTGTATTATTCACTTCTCTTCCGGAAAGGTTTTACCCAAAGTAATTTGTTTAAAATTTCAGAACCTTCATTCGAGTGCGTTTTATACCTATGTGGGTGGTTTAACTGCATTCGGCATGTATTTGGACGGTCTTTGCCTCATTTACCTGGGAATTATTATGGCTCTCTTCCTTGTAATTGATTTTAGTAAGTATTTTATATAATATGATAATTATAGCTGAATTTTCCAATATTAACTTTGAAAAGCATAAAATAATATTATAACTTTGATAGTAATGCAACACGTCACGTCTATTTTGTGCAATTATATTGCTTCTTAAGAGCATTTTAAAAGTTTTTCAAGCTTTTTTTAATGTATTCAATAGTGTATAATATTCTGATGTTACGAAATAACTAATATTTAGTTTAATACTATCAAATGGGTGGTAACGAACAAAATGTCAATATTATAATTTGACAAACTTGAAGTTTCGGTGATGCAGGCGTGAGTTTATGTTAATTTCATCTCTCCAAACTTTCTCAACCAATTTTGAATTCTTCATTTTTAAATTTCCTAGGTAACATTATTCCTGTGGGCAGCGTGGGTTTAGCCGTGAGTCAATCCATGGTACTAACAATGATACTTCAAATGTCGGCTCGATTCACTGCTGACTTTTTGGGCCAAATGACCGCTGTTGAGAGAGTGTTGGAATATACAAAATTACCCACGGAAAATAATATGGATGATGGACGTAAGTTTTCATGCTTTTCAAAATCTTTCAACTAGTTCAAGGTTAATTGAGAGCACTTAAATTAGTTCACTTAATTTTATTTAATGAAAAGTTCATATCCGTTATGAAATTCTGACCGCCGCGGAGGTGGAGAGGACGAGTAGCCGATTGTGAAGCAAGAGGCCGTGGGTTCGATTCCCCCACCGAGACAAATGTTTGTGTGACCCACAAATATTTGCGTCGGGTCTGGGTATTGTAGGACCGTAAGTTGCTCGTAGCTCTTCACTATAGAGATCTCTTATGGAGGTTAAATGAGGAAAAAAAAATTTTGAAATGTCATTTTAACATTTTGTCGGAACAAGTATAAGATCTCTGGTGAAGTGCGAATAGGACTTACGGCTTAAGTGGGTTACACAACATATTTTCCATGAATGAATGTAGCGCAGTGTGATAGTAGCTATAAAGCGCGAAACCGCAGGATCAATTCCCGCACCGAATAATATGTTTGTTATCCACAAGTATTTATATCGGCTGTAGGTGTTGTTGGATCGTAAGTTCCTCATAGTTCCTGATACCCAAGATAGAGATTTAACCCACTGTAAGTTATTAATTAAGGGAGCTTGCGCAAATATTCTTATGTTTATTATAAAAGGTACCGTACAATAATAATAACTTAAATAAAAATATATAACTAATATTCAACCTCCAAAAGAAGAGGGGTGTTATAAGTTTAAGTCCTTTATTTTTTTCTCTCTCTACAATAATTATATACATTAAAGAATAGATACGATAAAACCTATTGATTGACAGTTTTTGTTTAAATTATTCGTTGCTTTATAGCTATCCAGCCTCCGAAAGAATGGCCGCCAAAAGGGCATATTAAGTTTGAGAAAGTTTTCTTAAATTATGGCCCTGAAGACCCACCTGTTTTGAAAAATCTAAGCTTTGAAATTAAAGATGGTTGGAAGGTTTGTATTCTTATTCGTAATATCTAAAGATGGTTGAACGGTTTGTATTATATTCTTAATATCTGCCTAAATACCGCTGGCCAAGATAAAGTGACAGTCTTTAGTAGCTAGTAGGAAAGCCAAAAGACGTTGACTGATATAAGCTTATGTTAGTTATTGATAATGATAAGCAGTGTGAATAACTTACAATCGTTTGAATATGAACGCTGAGGTCAATGACCTCGATTTTACACTGAATTCATACATTCTTCTTAACGTTACACAGTGAAAATCAAATAATTCTGTTTTTTTATAATAATAAAAATCATGAAATGAAATGATAAGCATGAAAGGGTATTTGACTCGATTATTTAAATTAATAAGTTATGTTCCCTTAAATCTATTATCGAAAGAATTATATAAATTTAATCATAAATAAATAAGATAGAAGCCTTTTTAAATCTGATAGAAGGAGTAGTTGTCAAATTATTGAAAAAGGTTGCACGAATGCCAGGGAAATAGTGAGTTTTCCCTACTACGCGCCTACTGTTGCTTATAGGTACTAATATTTAAAACATGCAGTGCGGTCTCATTTTTTACCCAATTTTAATTCTGAGTTCGCAAAATAGAAGTTTAGAGGGCGGTTGTAATGAGTAAATTCAGGACGCACAAGTCAATTTGCGCGTATCGTGCTTACGAATGATTACTTGTCTAGGCCTACTGACTTAGGTAATTAATTTTTTTAGGTATTGTAGCCATCGGTGGATCAATAGACTTTTAATCAATATTTAGTATATTGATCAACAAAAGTGTTCATAAATATGTTTCAGGTGGGTGTTGTAGGTAGAACTGGTGCAGGAAAATCTTCGTTAATATCGGCGCTATTTCGACTGTATAATATTGAAGGAAAAGTAAAAATTGATGATCTCGATACCGAAGGCATTGCTAAATCGGTAAATCATATTATTATGAATAATTTGCGATAAATTGTTTGTTACACATAAATTTATTTGTTTTTATTTTCAAATAGCTATTGCGGTCGAAAATATCGATAATTCCTCAAGAGCCAGTCCTATTTTCTGCTACTGTGAGATATAATTTGGATCCATTTGATACCTACAGTGATGACGAAATTTGGCGTGCTTTGGAACAGGTAAGTAGAAGTCTCGTCAATCCTTGCGACCGCTCTGAAGTTATACACTAGTGGCCTAAAGTTATTATTTTCAAGAGAATAAGTATGATGTCACGAGTAGAGGGTAGGTGAAATGACTAACTTAGGAACGGCCATAAAAATTGACGACACTTTTATCACAATATTAAATAAACCGCACAATAAATTATTTTATTTGTACTTATACTTTATTTATGTATCAATGCCACTATTTGGTTATTTATTAGCCAATTATACACCAAACCCGTTTAACCCGTTGTGTGATTCCTAATAAAAACTTGTTAATATAATGTTGTCTAGGTTGAGCTTAAGGAAGCAATAACTGCGCTCGATTACAAAGTTTCCGAAGGGGGCAGTAATTTCTCCATAGGACAGCGACAGCTGATGTGCTTAGCTCGAGCTATATTACGATCAAATAAGGTTCTTGTGATGGATGAAGCTACAGCTAATGTTGATCCTCAGTAAGTATTTTCTTATAATTACGCTAACCTCAAGAACATGATCCCTTTTTTGTACGCGGAAGGTATTGTGTCGTACATGTGAACAAAAACAGGTGTTGCCGTAAAGTTATGTAAACTATAGTAAAAATACACACATAATTTTCCCATTTAAAACGGGAACCATTAAAATGAATACATTTTGAACACGTTATATATAATAGCTTTATGAGTTAAGATCCCCTTTGCCGTCTCTGCATGGGAAAAAATACATTTGCTTCTTCAAATTTATTAAAAAGAAATCTATTTTTAAGTTGAATTTTTCTATAAAGACGTGTTATTTAGTTTTTTAAACTATTATTTTTTGTATTTTAAATGTTTTTTTTATGGTAGAAACCGGCAACGAACACTCGGCACATCTGATGTTAAGTGATCTCCACTGCCCATGAACACTTATAATTCAGAACAATCAAGAGTCACCGGCCGCAAAGGAAAGGAATAAGAGTTGGGAAAAGGGGGGCATATAGAGACGAAAATAAACTGGGCGAAACGTGGGTGCAACAGTAGTGCACTACTGCCTACCCTTTCAGGGACACAGGCGTAAGCTTATGTTATGTGATATTTCTGTATGATCTTGTTTAGATTTGTCATTACAAATCTTTCCTAGACCTTTTATTTCCTACAAACCTTTTTTTTTATATAAGCGCCGTTTCTGGAACCAGTTCCAGAATTAGGTCTCTAATATGGCAACTCAGTTCCGAAAAGAAAAATATTTCTTGATTACATGCTCTATTTCTAAGTTGTCTCCATTCATTCACGCAAACATTGTGAGGAAACCTGCATACCTGAGAATTCTACATCAGAATTTAGAATGTATGTGAAATCTGCATCATAAAAAAGACATGGAATGCCAAACATCGCTATCCCCATACAATAGTGGTTGATGTGAAAATAGATCCTGGTCCCTGAGATATTATAATATGTACCAATAATACTAGCCCTGTAGACGTACGTCCATACACACGTGTAAGACACGGGCCTCATCTACTCTACATATAATAGGGATTAGACCTTAATCCATCACGATGGCCATGCCTCATACATCATTGAAATTCTTCAGGAGAACTTCTAAGATATACAGGTTTCCTTACGATGTTTCCTCACTGTTATAGCAAGCGATAAATTACAATGAATATCCACGTTACTTAGTAAGTCAAAGGTGCACGCTCTTGGGGCTAGTTTCGAATCTGTCACTTTCTTGTTGTCTGTAATTACCCTGACCTATAATTGCTGGTCATGTGATATTACCCACTGTAATTATGACATTAAAAAAATACAATAATCCTTTTCCTCTTTTAGAACGGATTCGTTAATCCAGAAGACGATTCGTCGCGAGTTCGCATCGTGCACGGTGATCACAATTGCTCATCGACTGAACACCATCATGGACTCTGACCGCGTGTTGGTGATGGACAAAGGCGTCGCTATCGAGTTCGATCACCCTCACATTTTGCTCAGCAACCCCAACAGCAGCTTCAGCTTCTTGGTTCGCGAGACTGGAGAGAGCATGAACAGGGTCCTCCAAGAAGTTGCCAGAAATAAATATCTGAGCGATCATCCCGATGATAAAAAAATAAATTAGTTAATGTTACGAGTATTAAATTATGTAAGATATTAAAGTGATATTTTTATTGATTCGACTTTTTATAGAGCTCCGGAACACTACACTTTTTTTATTACAATAGGCTCCTATAAAGTCATGAGACTAAGAAACGTCGGTGAACCTGGCGTGAAGGGGCTGTACCTTAAGGGGTGGTAATCCTTCGAGGATACCCATCCTTTGTTTATCTTTAAGCTTGACGTTATAAGACGGTAAAATAATGTCTTCATACTATATTATAGCTGATTTTTAACCGACTTAAAAAAAAAGAACCTCACTTCATCTGTGTTTATTACAGTGGTAGTCACATAATAAGAAACACCAAATACATCTAATCAAAATCTTAAAGTAATAAAATAAAATTATTGTCAATAATATTAAACTATGTATTGTTTTAGTTATATCAACTACATCGACCGGACGTCTTGCGTCTCAGTGGTGAATTAAACTGTTCAATTCGTATCGTATATTTGCCTCCCTTGATGTTAATAAAAATGCCCAAAAGGATAGGGCCATAAACTTAAAAGTTATGGATATAATAAACGCATGGATTTCTGTTAGGATTGGTTTTCTTTTTTTTTATTTGATTGAATGATGAGACAAGCAAGTCGCTCGCCTGATGGTAAGCGCCCACGCCTACTCATAAACAGAAGCAACACCACACATAACTTTGAATTACAAAGTATGGCACTGAACTGCGCTCGTCACTCCGAGACATAAGATGTTAAGTCTCATAATGCGCGGTTCTTCAAACCGAAACACAACAGTACTTACATCCTGTTGCTTGGCGGCAGAAATAGACAAAGCGGTGGTACCAACCCAGACGGCCTCCCGCATACGAGGGACCTACCACCTTGTAAAATGGTCACATCTATTTGGTCCTGATTTCTGACATACTTTTGCTTCATTTACTTTTATTATTTTTTTCACGTGGGTATGCATTATATTAAAATGTTATGAATAATATAAATATTTATATACATACATACGCACTCACGCCTGTAATCCGCGACGGGGTAGGTGGAGGTGTAACACGCACACCCACACTTCGCCGAGTTTATTTCCATCCCATGATGTGTTAGGAGGCGAGTCTATCGCCATACCGAGCACAAATTCCAGACTCCGGGCTGGTTCTAAGCATTTCGTGATAGAAAAACCCAATATCACTTTTACCCGATCCTGAGCTCAGCAGTCGTACCGCGTACGCAATACAACTGCGCCACCGAGGCAGTATATTTAAATATTTGTGTCGTATTAACTAGAATAGTAAACATATGGTATGGCACCTATTTATAATCATACACAATAAAAGTCAATATTAAAAAATAACTTTTATTATTGTACTAATAATACACACTTCAATATATTTACAATCTTGTTCCTAATAATTATTTGGTACTGTGATTTGATTACGGGTTACAGATAATTCGTCGCCACCATCACTTACCTTCGCTCTAACACGCGCCTGCGCTCGACATGAAACATTTCATGTCAGATTATCTTTCAGATTGCTTTGGAAGTAAGCGTCTTTGGCTACTTGGAAGAGCTGGGCACTACTTTTCTCGCCTGTCTCTCGTACCATTCCTGAGAAGTGACTGTTTGGATCCGATAACAAAATGTAAGGATGATCGTATTCCGCAACTTGCCCAGTACTCATCACCAACACCCTGTCAGAGTCCATGATGGTGTTGAGTCTGTGAGCGATCGTCAGAACAGTGCACGACGCGAACTGCCGCCTTATCGTCTGCTGGATGAAGTTATCAGTCCTGCAAAGAAATTACTTGTTACAACAGAACTTGTGTAGTGCATGATTAATAAATTTCCGGATTGCACACTCACTGCGGATCCACGTTGGCGGTGGCCTCGTCCATAATTAAAATCTTATTAGACCTAATCACCGCTCGCGCCAAACACATAAGTTGTCTTTGACCCACGGAGAAGTTCGCGCCACCTTCAGTTACTTTGTAATCTAGTGACGGGACGGCGGATTTCATGTCGACCTGAAACGTTAAAATCAATGTAATGACTGAATTACAATTGAATATTTAAAAAGTATTGATGTTTCCCACTGACTTGTTCTAACGCCCTCCAAAGGTCGTCGTCGCTGTAGATGTTGAAAGGATCTAAATTGTATCTAATAGTAGCTGAAAATAAGACCGGTTCTTGCGGTATAATTGAAATCTTCGATCGAAGCCCCTGTAACATTGATTTTAATTAAACTAATTTCAACAGATGGTGATGTTTTGCATAAATAATAGTGTGAAGTCGTACCTGTTTCGATACTAGTGAGGTGTCGAGGCCGTCGATCGATATCATTCCGTCAAGATATGCAAATCTGAACATGGCCGAAATCAATGACGATTTACCAGCTCCGGTCCTCCCTACTATGCCAACCTGAAATGTCATACGTTTTAAAATTACTTCATATACCTCCTAATTATGAATTTTTAACATTAAGATTCTTATCTTCAACATGAATACGGAATTTGTTAATCTGTGTGTGTATACTATACACATTGGTTTTGCAGATAATACAACACATCAATTCAATGACTTTGTTAATTCGTTATCTTGAACTTATATAGTCGTTGCTTTATTATCCACATTGAAATATAATTATATAGATAAGATTATATTTTTCTACTCGCGATGACTCGAAAATATGTTTGGTAAAATAAACGGATATTGTTAAATCGAAACGAGACTATTTACCTTCCATCCACTCTCGATTTGGATATTTAGATCCCTCAATACAGGATCTTCATCGGGTGCATATCGTAAACTAACTTTGTCAAAATCAATACGTCCTTGAGATGGCCACATTGCAGGTAACTGCGTCTCTGAAAATACGTTTCGGTTTTAATAAAGACAAGTACGTTCTTAGGTTTCATTCGTCAGTGGTTCTACCGCATGTTACTGTAAAATGGAAATTCCTTCATTGTTTTTTAACCGTTATACGTACCTATACGTTATACGTTTTAACCTTAACATTTATGTTACATGTTTATAAGACATGTTATAGAAAGATTTAGCTTGTTTGACCTCAACCCCTCTGGGGAGAAAACATATATAAACACATAAAACACCAAAACAAAAACTTGTGAATCACACAAATATTTTTCTCGGTACGGTTATCGAATCCATGGCCTCTCAACTCACAGCCGGCTACTCACCCACTGCGCCACGGAGGCTATCTGTTTCTACACTATACTAAGCTAATATAACACGAAGTACTCACTGCCTTCAAATAGATTGCTCTCTGTCTCTATGCGCGTGTACTCGAGCACTCTCTCTACACTGGTCAGCTGGGCAAGGAATTCAACCAACATGCGTGCGCCGTGTTGTAACATTAGCGTTAGAGTATTGCTCTGTGTGACGGCCAGACCGACACTGCCGACTGCTATTGCGTCACCTACAAGTAATAAACTGATGATGATGTATATTCCCTAAAAATGCTAGGAAATTCTTTGACTAAGTGTTAGTTTCTAAGAAGATCGTTATCAGCGTGACTGGGTGAAGTAAACTCTCTTAAGACGTATCTAGGAGAATGAGATTTGAATGAATAGGAAAAAACTTAATGTTAAACCTCAAACTACACAAGTTCTATTGTTCAAATCTATATGTAACTCAAAAGGGAAGTTAATAAAAGTATCTTTATCCTGTAAAAGACAAATCAGTTCCAAGACCGTGCCGTAAGAAGTTTATTTATAAATAATATGGTAAGACGTAGTGTAACGTATAACGATACGAAAGAAAAACAATTCTTTATACTTACCAAAGTCAATGTAAAGGAAGACGAATATTACTGTAGTGAGATAGATAAGACACATGGTGTCCAAATAAAAGCCGAATGTAGTGCCGCCGCACAAGAACCCATTCCATGCAGCTGTGTGTAGGTCCTGTAACATTTGTCCATATGGATATTATACTTACAGATAGAGAAGCGAAAAAATGCCTTAACATTCACCTAATTCTATTTTTATTAACCAGCTTTTGTTCGCTGCTCCACCCGCATTAATATCTTTTTCTGGGATAAAAAAATCCTATGATCTATTCCAGGGTGATGGTCTACCTGTGTGCGTTTAATTAAGAGTCTAAATTTTCAAAACCGGCAAACATCTAAACTTTCATATTTCTATTTTTAATAGCTCTTCAAAAAAAGGAGGTATACAATAAGATTACTCTAGATATTTTTTTATTATATTCATGCATAACTCCGACGTATTACATACACGGATTTTGATGTTTCTTATTGTATTCGATAGGTTTATACCCCGATGGTTGCACATAAACTTGGTTAAGACCTATTGATGGAGTAAGAGGGGAAAATGGGAGATTTTTAACAGATAATAGCAAACCCAACATAATTCGGGAATGGAAGTTATTATATATAAAGAAAACTTTACATAAGCGTTGATCGACATTGATCGACATCAATAGGAAAAGAAACAAATCATAATCAAATATAATGGTTGGACATAATATTATCTTTATAGTTATGAACCGTCTCGATTAAAGCAGTATTAAAAAACTTAATGGTACCTACCTGATGGCGATCAAATTCTTCAATGAGTCGGTCCTGGGCGCTGGCTGAACGTATAGTCGCGATACCGTTGAGAGAAGATGTTACCATACCAAATACAGGACTTTTCGCTGAAATAGTTAATAATATAATATGGTGTACTCACAAAGGATAAACCAATAGCGACGGGTGAAGAGAAGTGGTGGTATACAGAATTAAATCAAAGAATATAAGTAGTTGGGCTACACTGTAGACATTTTTGCCTACAGCATAATAATATATATAATACAGCATAATAGAGCCGGCTCGACCGGGTTATTTATTACCACCATCTCGAAACGGGAAGTGGCAGCTCGCTGTTACCTTTCGTCCAACGACTGAGATTACTAAAGGCCCAAATCCCCCCTTTTCTTACCAATCTTTCTAATCTTTCCTCAAAGATTTGCAATGCATCCATGATTCTACTGGTATTGTGGGTATTTCTGGTGTGTGGGTGTTCGATATTTCACTCACCATACGAAACGCAGCAGGAAGCCGCTACTTTACGTCGGTTTCTATGAGACAGTGAACCAATGAGACTAGTTTATTGTGCGTGAGTGCGTGCCTGTGTGTAGGTTTTCGCTGCTTTTTTAAATAATTAATAGATTTACATATGACAGCCTCCGTGGCGCAGCGGGCGAGTAGCCGGCTGTGAAGCGAGAGGCCGCGGGTTCGATCCCCGCACCGAGACAAATGTTTGTGTGATCCACAAATATTTGTCTCGGGGTCTGGGTATTGTGAGACCGAAAGTCTCTCGTAGTTCGTGATACCCACGACACAAGACTCGTATCTTACTGTGGGGTCAGGACTATGTATGTGACTGCTGGGTGTATTTATTTATTATTTATTTATTTATTGTTATCTTATTAATCTTTTATGCGCCTTGTCTACTAAGTTTGCGCGTCGTCATAGGATAGTCGTAAAGTCACGCGGACAAGTCACGTTAAGATTTAGTGAGTAAACCATTTTAAAATACAAAGTCAGCAAATTGTTTCAACTTTCAACAATTTACGGTCAAACGCAGTTGAGATCATTCTAGATATATTAGCATGAATAGTGTGCAAATGCAACTAGACTCGCCGGAAACCGAATAAATTTTTACCTGCCAATATTAGCCTTGCGTTATGAATGCTAGTAATACAATTTTACCCTCCTGAATAGCAACCACCGTACACATGTAAAAAAGTTGTCGTAGTGGTTTTGGCTAGTCGCTTACAGTATTCTATTGGTATGCATCCAGGCAATCAAACTGGCAACCGTCGAGAAATGCAATTCAATATTTTTGAATTGCACTGTATGTACAGTAATACTGCTATTATTACATTTTTATTTCAGATTATTATGTATGTCTTACCATATCTCGGGACTATAGAGTCCCGGACCTTTGGTAGGCGTGCGTGGGGCCGAAGCCAACACGTAGAGGCCCGTTAGACAAATTTAATCTAATATTGTGATGTGACACCGCCCGACGGCTATCCCTGTATGCACTATAAAAGTGTACCCAAGGACCGCCCCCGGTCGGTGTAGGGCTATTGTAACGATGGACTTAAATCTATAATTGGTTATTGAGGTGAGGTGTTAGTGGATTGGGTAACTGGGTCTATGGAAATGACTATGGCACCTGCCTGACCTATGTAAATACACGGATAAAATAGGCAGGTGGTGACTCGCCAACTCAGGTAGATGGGCTCCCCAAAATAGTCGCTACAAAAAGTGACAAGGGAGCAACACCAGGTGAGTGGCTAAAGGGTGGAGAGGTGTCACTGGGCTTTAAACAACGATCATTTGCTCCCTTAGGGTCCCATCACGTTGCCCACTAACCACTTACGTTTCACATCCAACCCTCGAGCAGAAAGCTCTCGCGACTCCACTCTGACCGGCCGGTGAAGGCAAGCCAGAGGTGGGGGATCTGTTCCTCATCAGTGTTCACTCCAGCCGGCCGGTGAAGGCAAGCCAGAGATGAAGAACAGGAGCTTCCCCCGGGAGCACTCGGGTACGCAGGGTCGCTACTCCCCAACAGCTCGCCACAAGCTGCCCTGCGGGCTATTATTTTTTTATTATTTCAGATTATTATTAATGTCCATAATATTATAAATTACTTAATTTAATTAGTACAATTATTTTTTTTGTTTTTATTTAATGCCGTTTAACATGGAGCTGAAGAAATCGCCATATTAATGGGCAATCAATTTTGTCGGCTACTATGGTAAGGATACTGTTGGGACTGCCACGAATACGACGTAACATGGTAGCGACTCTTTTTCCTAGTATGGCATGGAATCCATCAGTATGAGCATCTGCGAACATTCTTATGTAATGCAGTACCTCGGCAGATCCAACAACACACTAAATGCATTATAATGCGTTTAGTGTGCTATTATAATACTGAATACGAAAGGCGTTGATTCTCTTCTGGGATTAATTGACCCATTGACTACACGTGTAAAATGATTGGCAGAAGGCCTTAATTAAATAAAGTAATTTTAACTGCGTTAGTACATCGTGCAAATCTACGAGCTAACATTTTTTTACACCCAACAGTTACACGTATATACATATACACGCCACGGAGGCTGTCTATCTGTATACATATATTGCTTCTAACAGCCAACGCTCTGCGCTCCCTCTCAATGTCCTCATTTTCATTGAGGTTTTCTGTAACCCAATTGACCAGGTACTTAAAACGCGAGACTAGGTAATGCCACACCGTCTAAAAAGACTTGTCGATACTGTAGTAATATTATAACCTCGCGAATTGAAAACTAGTAATTCGCTCTTCTTCACATTGTACCTGAGCCCAAGGTTTGCAGCATACTCCTCTCACTTTTTGAGAAGCTTTCTAATGGCATTTATCGAGGGACCCAACAACGTCATGTCATCAGCGTAACTAATGTTGTTTATAAATTTACTATCTATACAACAGCCGATACCACTACAGCTGAGTTCCTCAACAAGGCCGTTAATGTACAGGATAGACAGCCGGGGGTAAGTTAAACAAACCTCCTTTTCTAACCCCACATTTAAGCGTGTACCCATCGGATACCATTCCCGCCCAGCGCACAACATTATCTTGGTTGTTGTACCAATAATCAAAAATCCCAATTATGTCATCAGGAAGGCTATTTCCATACTTCATATTATATTTTATAAAATATATTAATTACCATTACTTATAATTTTATTTATGTACATAGTTTTTGAGTGGTAAAGCCACGCTGACGAATGGGCTGGCTCGACCGGGTCGTTACCACTGTCTCACAGAAAACCAACGTAAAGTAGCGGCTTGCTGCTGCGTGTCGTACGGTAAGTGAGATATCCGGAAGCCCAAATCCCCTCCCCTTCCCAATCCCTAATTATTATCCCTTTCCTTTAAGGTCGGCAACGCGCCCATGATTCTTCTGGTATTGTGGGCGTACATGGACGGTGGAGATCACTTACCATCAGGTGACCCACTTACTCGTTTGCCGGCCTATGCAATAAAAAAAAAACTTAGTTATTATGATTTTAATTGTTATCATGTTGGTAAGTGTTTTTGTTTATTTTTAGTGTGCAGCGCTGTCAATTTCTGCATTTTTTTTGGTATCAAGGTTGTCTGGAAGCACTCGCTTCTAAGGCCATTATCTATTATGGGAGTATTTGTCTTCAATTAGTACATTAAAACATAGTTGTAACGGTTTATAATCTATAGAATATTTCGATTTTATTTGTTTTTTTCACTTTTATTAGTTTCATTGAATTATATGTGGGAGAATATTTCCTTTAAATCTTTAAATTATTAAATGAGTCTGATATCCGTTTTCCGTTTATAAAATAAGTATTGTATTTGACTTGTCGTTGCCTCGCATTACCCCCACTTTACAATAATAGTATAAAGGGGGGCGCGCAGCTGTCGACGGGTCAGAAGTTGTCCAGTTGTGGACACGGCACGGTGGTGCTCTGAGCTGTCTGGTAACGTAAAGTCAATATTATTACCTTGTTACTATGTTCATTTGTATTGCTAAATTCATTGTAGTTTGTACGATTGATTGTATTGTATTATTATACTTTCTTCTAAATAGTCCATAGGTGTTAAATTTATGCCTAATATATTACATCTACATTTTATTGTGTTGGTTATTCCGCTATCTCCGACATCAGAAGCGGCATAAAGAACTTATAAAGCCCACAGTAACTTTAAAATGATAAATTTTGCTGTCACCAAAAATACTTTTTAAATTTTGTATCATTTACAATTACTGCTATTTTCTTAATGAGTAATTTGTCAAGGCGTTTAGCGCGACATAAATTCCAAGTAACGATATTACTCAATAAGAATTTTAAATTCACTTGTGTTAGTAACTACGCGAGGAACTGCGACTATCTACAAGTGATTTGGTGAATCTTTTTCAATTGTATTTTACTTTTGTTAAAACTAAAAATCGCAAGTAATATTTTCATGTGGTGAGTTGGTTAGAAATCATCACGATTATCCATAGTGCAGCAGTCCAGTGCCAAACAAAATTCATCCAGTGTAAAATTGCATTGAATTGGTGAATTTGATGGTGTTCAGAAATGTAAATGAATAATTATCTACCCGATAGATATTAATAATTCCATGTCTTGATATCTTGAAAGTAACTTGTTTACAATAATTCAATTTATTGTGAACATGTTGTTAGTTTGCTGCTTTTGGATACGAAAATTCTCACATATTGTGTCCATACCTATAAAGTTATTAATTGTGTACCTTTTGTTGTATGTTTCTATAATGAACGAGTTCTACTGATGTGGTACCGGCGCTGGCTTGGAGTGCAAGATATTGGTCTGCAAGAGTTCCCGATCGTTCTACCCACGGTGTGATGGTGCACCCGTACGGCTAAAGGCCGCTCTGGCTTTGCGGGACGACTGTGATCGGATACATTTACGAATATTAAGTATACGTCGAGAAACATGGATTTGGTGAGAACGTTCCATTTTATGTAGATCGCGTATAAAAAATAATTTGAAGTGCCTACAGGTTTTGTAGAATTGTTAAAATGTGTAGTGTGTGTGTAATGATCGCCTACCGATATCAAAATGGTCTTCACTATCTAGCAAAGCTGTGGCCTCCCCGTTTACTACATACCTAATGCAGGGAATCCATTTCATTGAATTTTACATCAATCAATCCATCCTGATATGATTGTCGTTGTAGATGTGAACGATAATTTCTTTTCGAATTTTTAGAGGGTTTATGAACCAATGTTACATAGAATAAAAGTTCAAAGTATTGACGATTGCACCGGTTTCACTAAAAACGCGAGTCCGATTCTGTTATAAGAATATTGATTTGCTTGGACAATCCATTAGATTTTCAATTATCGCATTTGGCTACGTGGCATCTGTGATTAATTGAATAAGATCTTCGCAGCATATTTTGAAAGAAAATAATTGCGTGAGGATTTCTTAATTTTTTACATAGTAGTAAAAACTTTTCGCTAAATGCCAAATGATTTTATAGCAGAAGTCATTTTTAAACGTTAAGGGCGCCATAAGTTGCACCCATCTTACTTTAGCAATGACAAACATGTTAAAGTTCAGGTTAAGCAAAAAAAAAAAAAATAGTAGCACCATTTGACAAATGTTATATGATGTTATAAGTTTAGCTGTTAACCGTAACCGACCAATATTCGCTGGTTAAAGCTATTGTTTAAGTTAAATCTGTCAGATAGTTCAAATTATAACCTCCATCCTGGTATATCACCTAAAGCGTCTGTGCTACAAAATAATATTATGTCGCTACTTCTAGAATTAATCGAGGAATCTACTAGTATCGAAATACGATATTGCAACACATCCCGTAGTCAATGTTAAAGTCAGCATTACTGTTGTCATCAAATTTGACGTAACCATTAATTATAAATGCTATTATGGTGCAATCCAGCCTTACTCTTGTAGAATCACAATTAACCATCGTCTACCCGACAAGATGATTTATTTGTCCACATGGTATTTTCATAACTGTTCTTGCATATCGTATTGAGAAATTCAAAAAAACCGATGAGTGTTTCTGTTCATTATTGACATAATTACAAAAACTGTAACTCCTATAGTGCAATCGTGTTCAATGCTCCAAGACTTATAGTAAAATTTATCACTTGGGTGACTTGCGATAATAATGATGACCTCATCATAAGTTATCGATTTGTGTTCCGTGCAATTATTTTTAGGACCACTATGAATAATAATACCACTTAGAAACTATGCACTGAGGGCTCTTAGTTTGATTCCCAGATTGAGTTACCACAAGACATTTTCAGTATGAAAGATTTTGGAAATTTGTTTTTATTTAACGCAATGATGATGTTGACATCTTATAATGAATTAGTTCGATTGGTTTACAGAGCATTTATGCTAATATTGTTTGTGACACTGTGATTCACATTATAATTTATGTTGCTGCAAATTACAGTAACTGTAAACGTAAACCCGATGCTTGATTTTTGTAGTTATGACTTAATGATGAACAATTAGCGAACAGTGGGGAACCTTCAATCCACATGTTTAAAGCTTGGATAGCCAACGGTTTAAAATGGTCGATCAGATTTGGCCTAATTTAAATTATGTTTCTTGTACAGATCAGTGGTCGCCACACCTGTCTAGTCGAGGGCCACATAGTTCAATGCGAGGTGTCATTGCGAGCCGCACATTCATGGGCTGCAAAAATCACGGGTAAACTGGACTCCGGCATGCGTGGACCGTATGAGATTGACCATGCGTTACCGTGTTATCGCTACAAGCTTGAGCTATTTAACTGGCTCTTATGAAAAGGCGACTCAGGGCCGCCGCAGAACGTATGATGTTGTGGCGAGGCGAGAAAATGCCGGATGCGTGAACACGCTTTCTTCGTAAGTGGTGTAGTATCATGCGAATGAGCATACAAAGGTACGGGTTTCTGTTTGTGCGGTCATATGAGGAGATATGCAAACGTTTGGGCCATTGTCATACCAATTTTTGATATCTTAATACCCGATGTACGTTAGCAAAGATACCCCGTTTTATGTAGCTTTAGTTTTAAGAATAACCATGTTAGTTTAAAATGTTATACGTCGTCAGTGACTTGAGTATTGTCTAGTGCGTGACACTAGAAGACCCAATTTCACGGGTAAAACAAATTCTGTGCGTCGTTCTTCAATCGTAATGTTTGTGTGGTACCCGAGTCATTATGTGACTCGCAAGACGCGTATTACATTTTTGATACCGGAGTCACTGACATGTATTATGTCATTCTCCATGCATTGAAATTTATTTTTATTCATGTTATGTCTGAAGCCATGAAATGTTTCTTCGATTATTTTATTACTTACGAGACCCTTGTCTGTGGGCGCTTGAGTGCACGCTTGCGCCTATAGTACAGTTTGTTACTTTATTTGATACATTTGATTTTTGGTTACATTACATTATCTTTTTTTGAAAAAGATAAAAATATTAAGATGTGCGGTTTACAGCACCTTTTGTGAGTAAGGGAAGCTGATTCCTGTGGTAAGCCTTTCGAATTCTGATGATAATGAGTTTTGGCTTTTCTGTTTGTTTTGAGCTTCACAACTGCTGAAGATAACTCCATTAGAACTTGTAAAGACGCTGTTAAAGTGCCGTTAGCAATTAACATCACTTTCAAACTACTGGTCATACTCTATTCCGACTTCTTACGGGCTGCCACCAGTCAGCTCCTGTCATATCAACCTTGTTAAATGACTTGGAACGCCTGGGTTTCCATAGCATCCGTCAGGATGAACGAGCTAGCCCAAATAAAAAAGGCTAATTTTGACAAAAGAAAAGCCAAGATTGTACCGTTTCAAGTAGGTGATGTAGTATTGGCATGAAACTGGAAATTAATTGTATGTTTCTCATGATAATTTTAGAATTGTTGATCCCGACATGGGACGTGAATTAATGGATTCCTTAGATTATACCTCTGCCTAATGTTCAGGCGATTACGGTATAAAATAAGGATTTTTATAATTTTCAGTTTTAAGATTGTCTTGCATATCAGTAGTCGTCCGGCCAACGACTATAGTTATGCCTGATAATCACAACTGTTTGTATACCCCAAACTCACTATCTTCCTTCCACGGTTTTCCTTTCCTTTCCTTCCTTCCTACAGCCATGTGATTTGGCTAACCGTTATGTTGTCATGTGATTTGGCAACTGCCATGCGATTTGGCAAACCGTTGTTGTCATGTGATTTGGCAACTGCCATGCGATTTGGCAAACCATTGTTGTCATGTGATTTGGCAACTGCCATGCGATTTGGCAAACCATTGTTGTCATGTGATTTGGCAACTGCCATGCGATTTGGCAAACCGTTATGTTGTCATGTGATTTGGCAGCTGCCATGTGATTTGGCAAACCGTTATGTTGTCATGTGATTTGACAACTGCCATGTGATTTGGCTAGTCGTTGTCATGTGACTTGGCAACAGCCACGGGATTCGGATTTTGTAATTGACTTTTGTTCGCGAGCCATGGCTGGCTGCTCGTCAGAATGGCCGTGTGGGAGAATATTTCCTTTAAATCTTTAAATTATTAAATGAGTCTGATATCCGTTTTCCGTTTATAAAATAAGTATTGTATTTGACTTGTCGTTGCCTCGCATTACCCCCACTTTACAATAATAGTATAAAGGGGGGCGCGCAGCTGTCGACGGGTCAGAAGTTGTCCAGTTGTGGACACGGCACGGTGGTGCTCTGAGCTGTCTGGTAACGTAAAGTCAATATTATTACCTTGTTACTATGTTCATTTGTATTGCTAAATTCATTGTAGTTTGTACGATTGATTGTATTGTATTATTATACTTTCTTCTAAATAGTCCATAGGTGTTAAATTTATGCCTAATATATTACATCTACATTTTATTGTGTTGGTTATTCCGCTATCTCCGACATATAGTTATCATAAAGAGCCATGATGGGACAAAAACAATCCTTTGCATTGTAAAACGTGCAATTATCCTTTGTATCATAAAATATTATCTATTTAGGTAGTAAGTACTCATTATCATAATAAGATCAATGAGTTTGATATCTCAAAGCAAAACCGTGATAATAATACGCGTACTATATAATAAAAAGTATAACTTGGACGACTGCCTCGGTGGCGCAGTTGTATTACGTAAGCGGTATGACTGCTGTGCTGAGGTCTCGGGTTCAATCCCCGGGTTGGGTAAAAGTGATATTAGGTTTTTCTATCACAAAATGCTCATTATCAGCTCGGTGTCGGAATTATGCCCGCT
The DNA here is from genome assembly GCA_949126905.1 of Amorpha juglandis. NCBI lineage: Eukaryota > Metazoa > Arthropoda > Insecta > Lepidoptera > Sphingidae > Amorpha > Amorpha juglandis. The sequence continues at coordinate 9,614,643 of OX421368.1, forward strand.
ATGGCGATAGGCTCGCACCCTATTATACCATGGGCCTGACATTAGCTTTTCGAAATGGGTGCACTAATTAGGAGAGGTGCACCCTCTAAGGTACTACTAAGTAAGGTACCCTATGTCACCAAGTTGAGTATTCATTTATACATAATAATATATAATTACATATTTTCTCTTTGGGCTACAAACTTAAAATTTTGGCATTTGATGCCTTTTATATATTAAGCATCCACTAAGAAGAGATTGTTGGAAATTTCACCCCTAAGGGCGTAAAATAAGGGAAGAACGGTTGTGTGGAAGTATGCTGGAAATATGACTGCAGAATTTCACGCGGGCGGTGCCGCGAACAAATGCCAGTTTAAAAATGAAATCTACTTACTTGTGCCTTCTAATCTCTTAATTCCTTGAGCCGTTTTCAAATACATTCTGACTGCAAAGCCGAATAATACAAGCAGCACGACAGAGGGAATGATCGTCCAGTACAGAGCAATCGCGTTCAAAACCAGGATGGCGCCCAACGTGCCGTAGATTTGGAACACGTCCAATAAAGTTCTTGGCAGAATCTCGTCCAGTGCGCCCATGTCCTTTGTGAAACGGTTCAGGATGCGGCCTAAAATCGGTGAGAATATATAATCACTGATATCTTACGTTTACGCGAATGTTACTCATTGAAATAAAACTAATTTAAACGGATTTTATCGCGGTTTTTTATTAATTTTGATCCCGACGTTTCGAAGACATTTCAGCCTTCGTGGTCACGGGGGGGACTGAGTCCCCCAGATTAATAAAAAACCGCGATAAAATCCGTTTAAATTAGTTTTATTTCAATAATTACTGATTGCTATTTTTGGAGGTAGTACTATGTATTAATTTTACTTCAGGCCGGCATAATTGTTCTGACCGATAAAGAACGAAATGTTTCGTGAACATTATATTTGGACTGCACAGTTCCAGTGAGGTCACTTTATCGTGCCAGGGAAAAAATCTCTTCGTGATAAAAAAAATTTTACCTTACATTACTTTGACGGTTATTTATATGATTTACTGAGTCATAGCCAAGTACTTATAATAATTAATAATAGGGGTTTTGAAGCAACGCCCGCCAAACAAGTAAGTGTCAAGCGTCGAACATCTGACGCATGCGTCAGAAATTATCTCGTCTGTCAACTCTCTACTGATAGCGTCAGTGACACCACGTGTTATCGAATGGTCTTTTATGATTTTATTTAATACAAAGTAAAAACGTGCAAATACGTTATGCACGATGCATTGGCTGTGTGTCAATAACACGTGTGTTACTTGAGGCGACCATCGCATTTCTTTATTAATCTTAAGACAACATAGTGAAAAATGTAGACTGGATTGCACGATCTATCGGTTAATGTTACTTATTGTAAGAAGCAATGGTTTAGTACCTGCAATTTACAAAGTACCTACTAGAAACAAATGCTACAACTTTTGTATAACGTAAACCATTTTTGTTACGATAACTTTAGCTACGCATGATGCAACCAAGACATACTGAAATATAATTAAATGTATTGTGAAGATCCCCTGCTAGTTGAGGGTTGCCTTTGCAACTGTTTTTTATACACTTTTTTTTTAGTTTAACAATAGAGTAGATATTGCAGAGGAGATAACTGCAAATTTGACGAATTTATTCCTGCATGCCACCTAATATTTTAAAACACCAACGGATCGAGCTATTTACAGTACGTCGACTCAATTAATGACAAGATCAAAAATATAATCAAGGCATACGCACCTCATGTGATGTCTAAGTTACTTTTAAAACAGTTTAATTATTTTTTTATTGGGTTCGCTATTGTTTTTTTTTATTTTTCTTTCGGTGTTTTTTTTTTAATATTGTTGTTACTTGAGGTTTCGTCATCATGTTAGAGGTTCAACGACAACTGGTAAGTAGGAGGCCAGACTATTTTGAATCACTCCTAAAGATTGATTTAATAACCAACCATATATTCTTTCTTACTTAATATCTTGTTGTGGGTCGATATAAAAAAATATAATGTTATTAGGTATTATTGGTATATGGTATATTAGGTATTATATAGGTATTTACTATATTTATTTGGGTATGCGCCATATCTAGCAGAAATTAGCAGTTTACGCTAGGTACAATTAACATTTAATTCATTCGGTATATATTGTTTGGTCATATTGTCTTACCTGACGAGCTGGTATCGAAGAACCGCATGATTCCTTTGATCATAGTACTGAACATGCTGTTGTGAAGGTTGCTCGAGGCTGACACACACATCGCCGCGAACGGGAACACTCTTATATTTGTGATCAGTATGGCGCTCAATACTATAGCCCCGTGGATTATCAGGTACTGGCCTGTAGTAAACAGACCTACCTGGACATCTAAACCTGGATCTGAAAGCAATAATATTTATATAAGCACACGCCAGTCACGAAGGAGTACGCAGAAGTGAAATTATAACACTTATTGTCCACCGAGATTATCGCCATATCAGGCAGTAATTCCGATGCCGCTAACTCGCGTCAATTTTCGAATCAATAACATTATACACTAATTGCAATTCCCGGACCTGGAAATTAAATCCAGAGCCTTAACTGTTTTCTCAGCAGCAGTGTGAATATACTAAGTGTAAGGGAAACGCTTCCGAAAACTAAGACAGGTGGTAGTGCTGGTGATTACACACATGATGCACTAAAAATTGCAAATAAATCTACCTATTCTCTTAACGAGCACGCGTATGCAATGTTCGGGAATGCCTAATGACCGAGCGTCAACCTATGTTTCAAGCGTTATATTTCCCAATTTATAAAAATATTTAAACTAATAGTTTAACGATATGATATGCACAACCGTTGTATTTGTATTTGTCTATCCAAACATGAGGCTGCGTGAAATATAAAAAGGTAGTTGCGCGATTTATTTAATGGTATCATATCTGTAATCAGCAGCCCTACCGCCTGCCTTAGTTTTCGGATGCATTTCCCTTACACCTTTTATAGCTTGAATGGAATTATATAAATATATAATGATGTAGCCCAGTTTGCTAACACACATGACACCGACCATCGCAGGTTGGCGAGTTTCTGAGAATACCAAATTGTCTTCAACCCTTTACGAAATAGTACAATAAACTTACACCGGGTTCAAATCCCAGATCGGCAAATCACAATTTCTGCTTATTTTTTTGTTGTTAAATTAACTTTATCAGTGTATAAGAAAGCGTTAACAATATTAGTTTTTTGTATAAATAGCCGTAAGAAATAATTGAGTCATGCATTTTAACAGTTAGAGACGGTCTGACCAGTTTTTTTTATGTATATGTTAGTTAATTTTTTACACAACGATGAGATGAGAAGGTCGCTCGCCTGATGATAAGCAAACGGACAGATAATGACCTGGATTAGGAGATAAGTTACTTTTATCTCGAAACTAGTACTTTTATAAGTAAACTAGAAATAAATAATTTATTTTAATATATTTCCGCACTGCGCCGACAAATCGATTAGAGTTTCAATCTTATCTATTTAATCTATATGTTTTATAATGTTAATCTATTTGTTTTATATTGCTATACATACCGATATCAGCACCACCTAATTCCTGCTCATGCAGCTCCATTTGGTTTGACCTTCAACAAAATATTAACAAATACCTAATTGAATCTCTATACCATTTACCAATATATTATTAATATGTATTTTTTATTGAATTAGTATATCACTTCATTTAATTGTCAATTATAGTTGAGTATACTTTTGAAATTATTTTAGTGTGCACTCGTGACTGCCCTTTCTTTCTCCTTCTTTCATCTCCTGGTAGCTTGTAAGACATTGCCCTAAGGGCATTGCGATAAGGCCGCTAATTGTACTTCTCAACTTAGTTGAGAAGTACAATTAGCGGCGGAAGCCCAAATCCCCTCCCCTTCCCAATCCTAAATTATCCCTTTCCTTTAAGGTCGGCAACGCGCCCATGATTCTGATATTGTGGGCGTACATGGGTGGTGGAGATCACTTACCATCAGGTGACCCACTTGCTCGTTTGCCGACCTATGCCATAAAAAAAAAAAAAAAGTTATATTTTAATGTTCTGTACTCCTTGTGTATGATAAGGTTTAATTAAATAAATATTATAGCCATTGAAATGTTATAGATTAAGGTCCACCTGCGCAACGATCCTTAAACCGTAATTAGCCACAAAATGTGTTTAAGAAACGTATGAAAAGTTTACATTACTAAACATGTTTAGTGGTTAAATATAATTAAGGATCGTGCAATTCGCCCTAAGTTATTATTTGATAACTTTTGATTTGACACATAAAAGTTGCTAAGGCCGCCGCAGAGGATTCTCTGGGATTGTGAGTGTTCAAGTGGGTCCGTGATCATTTCGTATGCTCTATGTATAATATACTAAGTTATAAACATTGAAGACTCAAAGAAACCAAATAGAGGCTATCGTTGAATCCACACATGCATTAAAAAATGGTATCGTTATAGTGGTAATAGTGGACTGATTTTCACTAAATATGTGTTATTTTGACGCATGTCACAAAAATAATTATAAAGTACAAAAATAAGTGTAAGGAACTCTCGGTACGCGAGTCCGAATCGCACTTGAACGGTTTTTTCCTACATAGGTACCTACACTACACATTTAGTAGTGTTGTAGTACATAGCAATAGCAAAGACAAGCAAGGAAAGCAGAGTTCGTAATTCGGAGAGCACACGTCTTAGTTAAATAACTACATCATCAGGTGATACACTGGCATACTTTTTGCATAGCTCATAAAACCTGATAGTCAGTGAACTCATGATAAGTATTCTCCACTATATATGTTCTAGAGTATTTTAGATAATATTGTCTACATTGTATTTTTAACTCTTAACAATTAGCAATTGCCACGACTACTATCATAGTAAGGTACGACTTACCAATAACTAACCCAATAGTCAGCGCCAGCGGCAGATACTGTCGCCAGAATGACCATAAAGAATGTAAAGCAAAGAAAGCACACGCTGCCTCCCGAGCGGAAGTACGCTGAGATCACCGACCAACGCAGGTTCCCTGATTGTCGTTCTTCTTCTGCCATCTTCTGTTCTTCAAACTGCGCAAGATCCTCGCCTTCGTTCGTGCTTGATTGACTTCGTAACAAAACTGGAACTGGTTGCTTATCGTCCATGCTCTTGGAGAAAATATAACGTTAATGGTGTATATAAAAGTAGAATTTTTCCGATCCGAGAGGGATGGGATAAAAACAATTGTAATTTTTTTTATAATAGATATAGGTATAACAGTTCTGTATTCTGTATTCATCATAATTGAGCAAAGGTATTTCCGAAGCCTACAGCTCCAATCGTGGTACCGGAGTTTTCATTTGTGTGGCAGTGAAGCATCACCTATCATCGTGGTTTAAACCTTACACGCACATAGCAAGAAGAACTGAAATATCCACCTATCGTCATATTGTGCACAAATTATAATCCCGGGCGTCGTGCGTGATTTTTCAAATTGAAAGCAAATATAAAATATTGTTAAATATTAAATCTGTATGTATTACACTAAAACTAAAAATAAGGCAAAACAACACAACTTACTCGAGCACTCAGACTGTCGGAGTCTTTATCTTTGCCTTCCTGTAATGATGTTAACATCATAGAGAATTCTTTCCCTGACGTGGCTAGTTCATCAAACGTGCCCATATTCTCGATACGACCCTGTGGACAGGATAATAATTACAATTCGCGCATTTTGACGTCCCATATCTATACGAATAGGTGTTTAAAAGGGTATCAAATAAATGAATGGTTGAGGATGCTTCTGTTTACGGGCAGGCGTGACGCTTATCATCACTCTTCGTACAGCTCAGTAGAAGAATTTAAACATAATGTACTTGATATTCTCTATTTAATTTGGCAGAGTGAAATTGTATATTCCGTTTACCAACCGACTGACTGCTGACAATAATATTATTCCACCTTGTTTATACCTTTCTACATATTTTTCAAATTAGCAATGGTGTAGTTATTAAACATTTCAAACATTTTAAATAATGTTTATAATAATAAGGATTATTAAGTACATAACAAATTAAATCAGAGATTATGTACATATTTTTTTTATCCGAGCACGGCAAAGTGACTGCACTATACCTGATGGTAAGCGTAGTGCAGTCCAAAAAACCAGCGACCAAAAATGACTTTATCAGTGGTCACCAGAGTCATGCCAGCCTGTATAAATGCTTCTTCTCTCTTCGGAGAGGGAAGAAACAAACCGAGGGGCCTCCGACAGGACAGGCGGGTGACCGGCACGGCATAGGGATACAAGGATGTACCCCTATACCCGACCCAACCAACCATCAAATCATGTCACAAGCCCCTCGGGAGAACCGGATATACACTGGCTGATGCTGGAACGCGACCCACACAAGGCGTGTGGATCACTATGGCAGGTTTTAACACCATGTGCACAGTGGTCGCTATCCGGGCGAATATGAATATCCTACCACCAGCATTATCCGGCGATATCAAGCTATAAAATCATATTGTGACGTCATAACCTTGTCGTGTCTAACAAAAGACAGACGCTAGTAAAAGAAACACATATAAAAACTCCACTAACCTCATTCATAACAATGATGTAGTCAGCTGCTTTGAGGAAATGTATCTGATGGGTGACGAGGATCCTGGTGCGATTCCGGAGATATCCATTAATGCAAACCTCAAACAGTTGTCGGCCAACGTTCGTGTCCACGGCAGACAGCGGGTCATCCAGCAAGTAAATATCCGACTGTTTTTGATTAAACAAAAAATAATTGTTCACGTATACTTTGTTTCTGCCTTGCGTTATCAGTGTATTTTATTCCCATGACAATTTGACAGTGGATTTGGTATTTTGTGAGGCAATTCGCCGTCTGGCCCCCACGAGCCGCAACGGGAACCAAGCTTCGTCATTGCCTCGTCTTTTAATCAATCAATCAATGTAACCATATGCAGGCGAGGTTGCCTTTGGGCTTAAGATGTTGATGGCCTACATACACTCCCACGTATACAGCTACCCCAAAATATTTGAACTAAAATACGGAAACGTTGACAACTAGTAGTCCGCGGACTACGAAAAACATGTGTAGACCTAGTGCTAATGGTAACAGACTACTCGAAAATTCGTGGACCAAGCGATGTCCACTCGTTGGGCCCGCGAGGTTCACTGGTTGATCTTGCGACGTTCACAAGTAACAACGCGTCGTCCACCCGTGGACCACCTGTCGACAACGAGTTGACGCCCAACGACGAGGCGGTGCTGTTCGGGTGCCGCGTGGCTCTAATGAGCTATGACCTTTAAGCTCAATTTATACGAAGAGAGTTTATCGCATATTCGCGATTCTTGTTTTCAGATGGCATGACGTTACCTCATAAATCACAGATTTTTATTATAGCTATAGAGGGTAGAAGTAAGGAGGACTGTCTTGTATAGGGGACAAGTTGAATAAGTGTCGACCTGCGCCAGTGTAGGAAATGGAAATGATATGAATATAGCAGTTTTAAACAAAGTGAATTGTGCTGCTGTGTGTGTGTGTATCAACAATACGAATAATTTTTTTTTTATTATTTTATAATAAAAGAAGTTTGTAAGTGATATTTTTCATAAGTTTACCTTACAATAGAATGGTTTACAGAAACATTGCTCATTCAAGCCTAGTATGTTAATGAGGGGCCGAAAGAAATAGTTTAACTCTGGCATTTTCCAAGCTTGCGTTGTGGAATACATATTATACATGGCCACCAGAATCATAATGCTCATTATTTTACATTCGTTTTAAATAAATACTCGGCATACTGTATTAAGAATTAAAAAATGTTTGCAATTTTCGTATGAACAACGAGTATGAAAGAATGTTTTATCGGTATTCAAAAACTAATAAAGAAGACTGTACGGCGTGGCGTCCTTCCTTTTTGTTTTTAGTGAACTGGTTACAACAAATATAAAATCAATTTACCTCTCTGTAGACGGAGCGAGCTAAATTGATTCTGGCTCGTTGGCCTCCCGACAGCGACACCCCACGCTCCCCCACTAGGGTCTGGTCTCCATATGGGAATTGTTTGAAATCCTTTTCCAAAGCGCATACTCTGCATACCTGCAAAACGTAACGGGATGTATAATGATGCCTGGGGTGCCCTTGGTATAATATGTAAGTACCAATATAATAAAATATGGGTCAGGAGAAATTTATCCTAAAGAAATATATAGGTAAGTAAATTGTGATTGCTAGATTTTGTGGTGGCGGTTAAATTATGGTACTATTGTCGAGTTTAAATTTTTTTTTCACCAATAAGAAGCCACATTATCTCTGAATATTTACAGTTATTTTTTATTATGATAAAAGTGGGTTTTCAATAAGAAAAAAGCTTGTACGTGTGCAGGGCCGATATAGATAAATTAGAAGAAATGACAAGCAATTAGACGAGTTAACTAAAACGTATATCACATATCAAGTTAAAGATTTCTACAGTGCACGAGAAACGCTGTACCATATATTCGTATTTTAGTTCGAATATTAGATACAAATTATGACAAAAATACGTACCCTTTTGTATTTTTCCGGTTCAAAAGGTAGACCGAAAAGTATGTTTTCTCGAACAGTACTAGGGAAGAGCCACGCCTCTTGGCAGGCGTACGAGATGTTTCCATTTATTGAAACCGTGCCAGTACCGGCAGGCAATTCTTTTAGTAGCAGTTGCAAAATCGAAGACTGCAAATGTAAAACAGATTTAGTTATTTAATTTCTTAAGGAATGGCATTATTTTTTAAAATGATTTATCTAATGTAACAAAACGATGTTAAGTTATACATCGTTGTTATCTAATCTTCATTAAATGCTAAACTAATACTACTTCGACAAACATTACTAGTTCGCTGGGTAGTGTTGTTACACGACTCCAACTGCAACCTTAACAATAAAGTTTAGGTTTTATCGAGTATTATTAACTCTTGAAAGTAGGTCAAAAGAAAGTATTCAAACCAATTGAGAATTAAAGTATTTTCAATTAATCATATGAATATGGTTATTCGTTTGCATTTCATTGAAGCTCATATACAACGTGTTTCAATTGCTCTTAGAAAAATAAGAAAATAAATATAACATATGACTTAACAGCATGGTCTAGGGTGACCTTAGCCGGTACCCCATGGAACAAATAAAAAAGTAGTGATTTATTTGATCGATTTTATTGATCAAATCATAACGGTGTGATTAAAGTTAGTGTGAAATTTTAGGATGTCAACATATTAAACTCGGTATATATTACATAAACACTCACTATCAGGTACGATGAAACGACCCTTAAAAATGACCATACATTTCTGTAACACGTTGGATATCAGTCAAGCGACGTCTAAATTTCATTTTACGTAACAAATCCGGCGTATCGTGTAATTACAGAAAACTTAAAAAGTCATAATTAAAATTGTTGTTATGAAAATACTTTGTGCATATTAGCTTTATGTACTTTGTATTACATAGTTCAAATACCTTTCCAGACCCGACAGGGCCTATTATAGCGCAGAGCTTTCCCTTCCGTAGCCTGACAGAAATGTTCTTCAGCGCCATAAATTTAGGATCATCAGTCCAACTGGCCGATACATCATGAATTTGGACCGCCATATCATCATGGTGTGACATACTTCTTATTAATCTTGAGTTCCTTCGTGGTACACCTAGTTATTAAAATGATTGTTATGCCAGAAGAACATTTATTTTTTTGTTTAATAAATCATCTACTTAATAAATAGAAAATGGCCACTTCGATTCAGTGACATAGTATATTATTACACTTATGTGTTTACTCCAGACACTCCAGACTCCAGTTTAGTTGTTGACTCCAGAGATAATACTGAATGTATAAAAAAAGTAGGTACAATTAAAATAAAAATGCTATATCAACTAATTGTAGTTGGTACAATTTTAAATAACACATGGATTATCACCGGACTGAAAACATCTGAGGGATTAAAACATGAAGAAATGAATCAAATTAAATCCCGAAAAACAAATCAATCAAAGATTTTGTGGGTCTTTTTAGGTGTTTACAATCGAGAGTGACACTGGTGGTAGTTTCTAATACTATAACGTACATTGAGGTACTGTATGAATAAAATATTATTTTTGCGTTTTAGCTAAAAGTAAACATTATTTTTTGTAATTATTTAGTATCTAATAAAAGCCCTAATAGCGGATTTATAAACGGGTAAACTTACTCATCTATGACTTTAAAGTGATGTTGTAATTTTACTATGTATATTTTATTAAGCTTTATTTTTACAATACTGAAAAGATTAGATTGCCTGCGGAAACGTACATTAACAACATTAACGTAATAAACTTTATAAATCAAGATTAAAGATACAAAATAACTCATTAATATCTTATATCATAAGATAAACACGCAGCAACACTTTAGACTTATCAATGTTAGTTCTACGCAAGTAATAAAATCTGCAATGTCGATATCCGTAGATAAAATCTTGTCACACCTATTACTGTACTCACCGTTTGAATTGTTGGTGATAAACGTATCCGATTTTTGATTATAAGAAAGCGGTCTCACTGAATCAACAGATTTTTTGAAACTGCCAGTGACGTTTCTGAACAGGGTGGGCGACGGCATCGCGAAACTGCTTGCTACCAAATCCGATCTTTCCTCTGCAAAAAGAATGCTAGTTTAGATACCGGCACATTGCCAATACGTGAATCGAAAAGGCTTTTTGTCATACTCAGTGTATTACTTTTAATGATCTTTTGTTTTTTATTGTTTAAGTTTAAAGTTTCAATTTGCAAAGTTTTTTTAACTAAAGTCGTAATAAGTTGCATTGTGAATAATGTAATATGGCACTACGATTAATAACCAACCAATTTACAACATTCAAGCGTAGCTATTATTAGTATTTGAATATAACTATTGGCGATATGAACAAATAAAAATAATAAAACCGTAAAACACAAAAAGGGAGTGCGAGTACATTGCAAATATCAATGAACTCCAGACAAACTTCGTATGGAAAATCATGCCACTGAATCAAAAACATCTACAGCATGAATGGGGCGTCCCAACCAGTAATAGCAGTAAGTAACACCTTGTTGTTGCGTTTCGTGAGTTAGCTATCTCAAGAACGGTAAACTCAATGGGTGGCTTGATTGGCTGAAGTCCATGGGCGGCGGTGAGCGCTTACCACCAGGCGGGCGGCAATCTCGTCTCTAACATAGCAATAAGAAAATGTACTCTGTAGATACACAGACATCTCTGACATACTCTATCGATTGATACACGCAGGACACCGTAGTTTGATTTTTAACAACAATGGTTTTACTTAGTTTAATGGTTTCGCTCTAGTTGGTGAGAAGTAAGAACTGAACATAAATATATTTGTTAAATAATTCACATCGAGAGTCGAAAGTCTCGTGAGTGAACTAATACCTATTAAAATAGATAGTTAAAAATTTATCATTGCTTCTACGTTAGACAATTATAAAAAAAATATTAATGCTGGCTGCTGTTTAAACGTTCATTCACGTCCATCATCATCATCGTTCATCTACGGTTGAAAAGTGGAAACTATTGGACTTCTCGCAGACTGTTCAAATTAACCCAAGTTTAGAACTATTTTTTTGGAGGTACAGGATTTATTACATTCCAGATAGTAGGCAAACAATGTAAGTGATTTAGGGTTGTCAGAAATACTATTAGATATTAAAATTATATCCAAGAGTTATATGTGTGAGTGATGTGACTTAACATGTTATGTTTCGGGGTGATGGTTTTTATGGACAGGAGTGGCATCATGTGAGCGGCCTTATTACAGACAAAAACTTTGTTTTATTATCAGTTTAAACAATTTATCGAGCAAGAAATCATTAAAATATAAGTAAGCCCATAAAACACAAGGAAAAAAATATTAAGTGACCAAGGCGCGGCGCGGCGCCAAATTCTAAAATAAATCTTATACATCCTTGTCTGGAATACTTACCAAGTATGAGAAATTCATGAATTCTCTTAAGTGAGACAATGAGCTCCGCTGTAAATGATAACACTAAAGGCAATATCAGAGTTATGTTTATTTGTGCCGCGTTCATAAACTGCTGCAGCGGATAAATCTGAAACAAAATATATATTTTATGAATTGTATAACTTTGAGCGCTGTAATTAGGGATTGCAATCCGGAAAACCGGATCCGGTAATCCGGCGGATCCGGCATCATTTTACGTCCACCGGATACGGTACCAATATACCGGATCCGGCGACCGGATCCGGTGCTACAATTTTTAGATATTTAAATAGAGTTGTCGCATTATTAGGTACTTTATTATGCCAAAGAAAAAAAGGCATACGATCAGAAATTACAAAAATCTTGGAAAGAGTTGTTCAAGATGATAACTCTAAAGAAAAATTTGGAAGAAATAGTAGAAGAGAACTTAGATTCACCCTCACTAAATAAATATTTGACATTACAGGAACAATTACAATTACAAATCCAGCAACAAACCATGTGTTATAGCTTACATACTAAACAAGAGAAAGATTTTCATAAAGTACTAAAAAAGTAAATGACTACATTTGAAAGGTCACGAAGTTTTGACGGAGTTCGAAGAGAATACTTGTCTGCTATTTATGACTATTTGCTGACAATAAAGCCGACAAGTTTAGAAACTGAAAGGGCCTTTTTGGCCGCAGGCTATATTTGCAGCTCTATTAAAAGTCGACTAGCAGATGACACAATTAACAATATTTTTTTTCTACGATCCTTTTTTCAAAATCAACATTGATTTAATGATTTCTTACGTTTACGCGAATGTTACTCATTGATTGATTTTCTATGTATAATGAATACTAAGACAATTATTACTTAAAATTCTACTGAAAATAATTATTTTTCGTAAGTTGATTAAACGAAAAAGTTGAAATTATAAGACAAACTCATTATTGTGATAATTGTGCCATTCATTACAAAGATTCATCAAATCATGATGGTGCCTGTCATAAATATAAGACTTGTTTGTTGCAATAGTTAGCATTCTCAAATACTTTATTAATTATTGTGATCTCATTTCAATAAATTACGTAAGGTTAATTATATTCGATTTTATAATTTTACTTACTAAAATAATTGATCTATATGTGAAAATGAAATCTATGAAAATTGAGCTACTTGTTTTATCGTTAAAATTTTACTAGTTACCTACACTACTAAATTTTATTTGTTTGCTCGTTGCCTAACCTTAACATTAGATTGGAAATAATTTTTTTATATGTTTTATTTTTTATAAACTACCTATATTAAGCACAATAACACTTGATTAACTTACTAACAGTTCATTTTGAACCGAAAAGCAAAAATCACCCTGACTTGATCAATCCGGCCGGATCCGGTTAGATCCGGCCGGATCAGTGGAAATCCGGTCGGATCCAGCCGGATTGCAATCCCTAGCTGTAATGACTCTTTAGTAAATAGACACACTAATAGTAAATTATCCGGTCATGATGTTGATTGTTAATTGTTGATTGGCAAACTGAGTGCAGTTTGATCCAACTTGAGAGATAGGATAGTTTATATCTTAATTTATAGTTGCAATATTTTTTATTGCAAATTATTTGTTTATAATTAATTATCTGTGAGTTCCATAAGATTCTAACAGATAGCGGTGAAAGGCAATTTATCGGCTGGATTGGGTAAGTATCCAATAGATGGCGCATACGGTCTTGAATAGTTTACTACAATATAATTTGACATATACCTTAGCCACAGCAACGCGTGGCCGGGTCTGCTAGTAATTTATAAAAATAATCTTCTTGTAAATAAAAGTTTTTAGTTACATACTTGGCTACGTAGTACAAGAAACTCTTTCTATGTACGTAAGACCTCTATCTCTAAGCTAAGTGTAAATTTACAAATATTATAAACAAGACTGATATATTTATTATGTATTATAAACTATAGATATTAGATGTATGATAGATGACACTTATTTATTTGTTATTTGAACTCCCATCGATCGTTATCAGCATTTTTATTTATTTTGTATGTAAATATCACTGAATATTAAGTTTAAATCTTATATATAAAAATAAGTCGGGTTTTCCTTCCTGACGATATAACTCCAGAACGCACGAACCGATTTCCACGGTTTTGCATTCGTTGGAAAGGTCTCGGGCTCCGTGAGGTTTATAGCAACGAAAATCTAGGAAAAATTTCAATAGAAAAGCGGGAAAATAGGGAAAATCATTTTTTAAATACAGCGCCATCTCTGATACATAGCATGTACTACAAACCAATATTTTAAGTAGAGAAATGTTACATAAAACGAAGCCATCTGGTGGCGAAACGGAGTTCGCCGGGTGTGCTAGTATTTTATATTTAAGCTGCAAAACATAAATTAATTTTATATTTAGTCTATAATCCAACATTCAATGAAATATATTAAAAGCAAATCACGAACTTAATCAAAATGGCAACGAAATGAGTCATTTGTAATTTGTTTGTGGAGGTTTTTTCTGCTTTGTCCTAGCTCTACAGATTTTTTTATTTAGAAGGTTTTATATTTACTAGAATTACGCATGTAATATACACAGTGCACAATAAATTGGCAAAATCCGTGTATCCAATCATAACTGTTTAATATGGATAACATTGCATGTCGCGTTGATTGGTTTCGTTCTCTACCAGAATATTATATAAAAAACGTGTTTTATATTGGCGCATACATTAATACTTTAATTATAAAATACTTTATATATACTATGTACGGTAGTGTTTCCCAACGTGGGGCCCACGCCCCACAGGGGGGCAATTTGATAGTTAAGGGGGGCAATTTAAAAATGGACTCGACACGACTTTAACCCTTTCGCTTTGGGTTATTTAAATGCAATGCTAGATATCGGTGACAAATTTAACAAAAAAATGTTAAGGTGGGGCATGGCCTAAAAAAGATTGGGAAAGACTGATGTACGGCAATGCTTCAGTAACCAAGCTCCATTTTATTTTGTATCTATATAACGCATTTATAGCTCTCCCAGCAACCTGTATTTTAATGGATACAGAATGGCATCGCAGGTGGGGGCGCAACAGGGTGATCCTCTCGGTCCTCTACTCTTCAGTCTGGCAATTAACCAAATGATATCCGCGTTAGAGGCGCCGCTTAATGTGTGGTACCTTGATGATGGTACAATTGGCGGCGACCCTGACGTTGTTATCAAAGATTTGGAGACTTTGATTCCTAGGCTGAGGGATATTGGGCTCATTATAAATTGTGCTAAATGTGAGCTATATCCCTGTGGATCTGTTTCTGGAGGACGCATGGAGGACATAAAGAAAATACTCCCCGATATAAGGGTCCTTGACAGGCAGTCATTTGAGCTTCTAGGCGCACCAATCTTCCAAGACGGTGTGCCTGAATCGCTCCGAACTAAAAGAGACATGCTGGCATCTGCCCGGCAACATCTCCCGCATTTATCTGCCCACGTGGCTCTCACACTCTATCGCAGTTGCCTCTCTGTCCCCAAACTGATGTACTTTATGAGAACATGTCCAACATGGCTTTTTCCGGAAGAAGTTGGTCTGTTGGATAGCGACATTAAGGACACTTTGGAGAGTATTTTGAATATACATCTCAACGATAAACAATGGCTACAAGCATCCTTACCTGTTCGGCACGGGGGATTGGGTGTTAGACGTGTGGGGGATACCAACGTATCGGCCTTTTTAGCGTCTGCGCACGGGGTTTCGGGACTGATTACTAACTTACTACAAGTTCAGGGTGACAGTACCGCCATCCCGTACGCAGCGGAGGCTTTAAACGCCTGGTCGTTGGTGTGCCCTACCGCTGATCAGCCTGAAAACCCAAGTGTGCAGCGTCAGTGGGACGAGCGGATGTGTGGAGTGAGAGTCGCTGATATGCTTAGTTCAGCGTTGGGAGCTGACGTTGCTCGACTCAAATCGGTTTCTTGCTCGGAGTCTGGGGCTTGGCTTCATGCTATTCCATCACCTCACGTCGGAACCTTACTTGATAATGACTCACTAAGAGTAGCCGTAGCGCTTAGACTTGGCTGTAACATTTGTGAGCCACACGCTTGTGTGTGTGGGGCGCAGGTTGATGCCAGGGGTCACCACGGTTTGAGTTGCTGCAGGTCGGCGGGTCGTTTTCCAAGGCATCACATGCTCAATGACATCATCCGTCGTGCCTTGGTGTCTGCCGGCTTACCCTGCACACTGGAACCGCCTGGTTTGAGTCGCTCTGATGGCAAGCGGCCCGATGGGCTAACTCTAATACCTTGGGAGAAAGGCCGCTGTCTGTTGTGGGACGCGACGTGTGTCAGCACATACGCCGCCTCTCACTTGACGCGTACTGTACATAAAGCCGGTTCTGCCGCTGAATGGGCAGCGGCTCAGAAACACTTAAAATACTCCATGCTCGAACGATCATATTTTTTCGTTCCCTTCGCGGTAGAGGTTAGTGGGGTATGGTGCGCGGAGGCCAAGGGTTTTATCCGAGAACTGGGGCGACGCCTGAGAAGGAATGGTGAGGATTCTCGCGCTGAATCGTACCTGGTGCAACATATATCACTTTCAATACAACGTGGCAATGTTGCAAGTATAATGGGCACTTTTGCACCAGGTACGGTCCGGGGCGGTCTCTTCGATTAATATTTCTTATATTGTTATAAAATTTAATGTATTTTTTTTATTGCAAGTGTATTCTTTTACTATAAAAATAGAATGTAATTATTTATAGCTCCAATTATTAGAAAGAAAATTATTTATTTAAACACAATGCACAAAGACATATTGATGTTACCGTCTTCGTATTATTGTATACACCGTATAAAAAGTTATTAATTTGGTGCCATTATCTTAAGAATGTTAAATATTTTGAGTCTACGACCAAAAATCTAATATAAAAAATTGGACTCCAATATACGCATCATGGTTGTTGGGTGTAAAAAAAAAGAACGGCGATTCAGGACGGTGACATGCCCATGTCATGTAACGGCGCGGCGAGTAGATCGGTTAGCGCGCCCGGCAATACTCGTCGATGTCACCATTCCGTAAGACGAAAACCTCGTCGAAACCGTAAAAGACAAGCTGTCCAAATATTTAGACCTGGCACACGAAGTTACTAATATGTGGGATGTGGACTTGACAATTATTGTTCCGATAGTCGTTACTGCTAATGGGTTGATACCAAAGAGCCTCGACCATAGAGCCAGATTCAGAAAGCGGTGTTATTGGACACGGCACGTATTGTGAAGAGGTTTCTCTCTCTTGGGTCCTAACCGCTGGAGGCTTGGGTCCTAGGCCTCGCCATTGGAGGGTAATGTTTTTATATTTTTAAATATTTTTTTGTTTGTAACTAATATTTAAAATTTTAAAAAACCTTTTGAAATAAAGAGTACTGTACAATACCGCACTTACCACAGTCGCGTTCATAGAGTTGCCGAGCAGAACATATGTGAGTATGGTGATGAACAGCGCCGTCCTCTCGGTGAAGACCATGAACCCGAGGAATACTGTACGCAGGATCGTCGCACTCCGCACTTCCTTCAGTTCGTTGTTTCTCTTCTCGTCGACAACTTTTTGAAACGGTACCTCCCATGCGTACATTTTAATAACCTACAGATTTTAAAACGAATTTGACACTAGGTAGGTACCCCCTTCTACGTTTTTCAAACGCTATTTTGTAGTGCGAATTGGCTCATTATCGCCCAACGGACTTTTGTAGATAGAAATTTGTAATTTTGATAGGATGTTGGTTTCACATAGTAGATATCGTTTAAAAAAGGATTCCTAGATATTCAAACCCTAAGAGGAGATATGTTTCTTTTTTGTTTTGACGCTTGCTGTAAGCCTGACGAGAGTCGGCTGTATACAGATTCACCGGACTTTCGGGTGAGCGCTTTAGGCGCTCTTAACCCTTACATTTAAGTGACCACGCTGAGGGCACCCCCTTTGGGGTACGAACCTCGGCTCAGGACGGCCACTGGGAGAGGAGATAGAAGGTTGCAAAGTTTGTATGGGAAACAAAATATTAGTCAAATTGGTATGGTATACATAAAATATTTTGGTCAAATTTACTTCACAAGGGCAAAACTTTGATCAAAAGCTAGTATTGTAAAATTTAATTTATAAAAGTAGATATTCATAACAGAAAATACATCCTCCCTTAAAGTTTTTGGGGATTGTTCTTACAACATCACCTTCATGCATTAATTGTAACTTAAATGGCCTATCTCTCGCTTAAACTAAAGATTTTGTATAGATATCAGCGATATTGATTTACATAGCGAAGCGTCAATTATTTATCGTGGTACGCCTCGGGCCAAAATCAATGCGAGCGCATTGAATCTGCTGAATATTCGAATTGGTATTTATTTTTATCAAGACATGGATAACGTGTATTTTCTAAGGGGTGGCCGCGTTTCAACAAGCGAAACCAACATCAAACTAACATACATCAACATAATATCAGTACTGTTCAAAGTCCATAGTTCACAGTCGTGATTATTGCGGATAAGTTAATCAGCTTTAGTCACCTAATCTTTATATAGTATAAAATAAAGTCGCTTCCGCTGTCTGATTTTAATGCAGTTTTCAGCAATAGATAGAGTGATTCATGAGGAAGGTTTATATGTTTATAACACTATGACTCATTAGAGCAGGGCAGTAACATGTAGGTGAAACCACGGGGGACAGCTAGTTATCTATATATGAGACTAACATATATATTGTTAAAAATGACATTACTAATGCATATATAAATGTATCTACATCACATTTTACTTACCTGAATGCCGTTTATAACTTCGCTCATTACTTTAATTCTTTCATCAGTTTTTTCTGCGGTGCGCATTCGAATTTTGCCTAGTACCTGACCAAGAAACCCTGAAACACATCAATTTCTATAACTTGGTATTATTCTGGTATGACAAAGGGACTAAACTGCATATAATGATAATTTCAGTGTAGTTTATTCACCAAGCCTATGCCAAAAATGTAAACAAATAGATATTTGTTTTGATGGTGATTATTTCATTGCATAGTGGGTAGATACCCACTTTACAAATAGTTCCTTTATTTGGACCTGACAATACATCAAATACAATAGAGATAAATGAAAAGTGGGCAGATATTAATACTTTGTATTGCAAAACACTGCATGGCACTGGACTGTGCTTGTCATTCCGACAAATAAGATCTCATAATATCCAATAATTTCACTGGCTTCAATGTCCTTTAAACCGAAATACAACAGTGTGTACACTGCTATGTTTGTATATAATAAAAACCGTTGTTCTAATTGTTATAAATGGTTTTAACGGTTAGGCTATCGCCAAGCTCCAGTGTGTAAGCACTGTTGCGTTTCGGTTTGAAGGACATTGAAGCCAGTGAAATTACTGGGCATTATGAGACTTAATATCGTATGTCTCAGGGTGACGAGCGCAGTTCGGCGCCATGCAGTGGTTTGTAATTCAAAGTTCTGTGTGGTGTTATTTCTGTTTATGGGCAGGCGTGGCGCTTACCATCAGGCGAGCGTCTTGCTCAGCGAGGAGTGATATAGATTGTCGAAACGAAAGTAGTAGGTTCTAAACCAGTCCAAAGAGCATGCACCTCTGACTTTTCTATATGTGTTAATTGTTAATTATCGCTTGATTTAACGATGAAGGAAAATCAAACAAGGAAACATCGATGAGGGAACCTGCATATCTGAGAAGTTCTCCACAAGAATTTCGAAGGTAAGTGACGTCTACCAACCCGCATTAGGCCAGCATGGTGGGCTAAGGTCTAACTTCTCTCAATCAGTAGAGGTGGCCCGTGCCCAGCAGTGGGACGTGTATGTAATATGTAAGAGAGCTAGTATCATTGTTATTATTATATGGGCGCCTCAAATAGTGTATGTATATTGTAGTATCAATATACGCAACATACTGTTTTTACTTTATGAATACTATTAAGATTTTACTTTTACTATTTACTATAATACCATTAACTGAGTCGGTGGCGCAATTATATTGCGTAAGCGGTACGACTGCTACTGTGTTTGAGTTTTCCATTTATAAATTCGTACAAGAATTGATTGGAGTTTGTGCCCGGTATGACGATAGGCTAACTCTATCACCTTATGAGACGGAAAAAATTCCGCGTAACGTGGGTGCAGCACTAGTTGCACATGTGCATACCCGTTGCGGGATAAAGACGTTTTTTTTTACTTCATTGAATGACGAGACGAGCACGGCGCTCGCCTAGTAGTAAGCGCCACGCCTGCCCATAAACATAAGCAACACCACACAGAACTTTGAATTACAAAGCACTGCATGGTACTGAACTGTGCTCGTCAGTAACTGGCTTCAACGTCCTTCAAACCGAAACACAACAGTGCTTACACACTGTTGCTTGGCGGCAGAAATAGACCAAGCGGAGGTACCAACCCAGACGACCTCTCGCATACGAGGGACCCACCACCTTGTAACGTGAGATTGTTTTATGTAATTACCTTGTATTGGTAGAGCTATAACAACGAGGGCAGCTAAACCTATAAGTGCCGCGTACCCAGCTTGGTAGTAGCCCAAATAGCAAACTGCTACCATCTGTATCGGGATGATCCAAACAAAATGCAGGAACAAAAACGCCATATCGAACCTTTGTAAATCATTTGACAAAAGGTTCACCACTTTTCCTGCAGTCGTTTCTCCAAATGAACTGTTGCTCATACGCATTATCTGAAACAAACACGATAATGCAAATGCATGCAATGCATGACAGCACCTCAACCTTGCCGAGATTTGATATCTCCAGTACTAAGATTAAAGTTATTTATGTATTTAAACTTCACACAGTAACATGTTTAAAGGCGGATTTCGTCAGTCTATATTTTTGTGATAAGTATATGAGATGATCTGGGTACATTTAAATCATTGGTGTATGGATATAAGTAAGATGCTTTGGCAATCTTCGTTTTTTTTTTTACTTTTTATAGTCCCATTCCAATCACTTACTTTTTGAAGTTACAAATTAACGCTATGCATCGATGACGCAGTTGTATTGCGTACGCGGTACGACTGGTAGGCTGAGGTCTCGGATTCGATCCTGGGCTGGCTAAACGTGATATTGGGTTTATCTATTACGAAATGCTCAGTATCGGCCCGGAGTCTAGAATTTGTGCCCGGTATGGCGATAGGCTCGCCCACTATCTCATTATGAGACGGAAATAAGCTCGGCGAAATGTGGGTGTATGGTTTACACCTCTGCCCACCCCTTCGGAGGTTACAAACGTTAGAGCGTATATGTATTTATGGTAATTATCCGTACCTTTCTAAACATTAAAGTACTAGTGGCGACTCTAAGTTTCATGCCGAACTGTTGGCAGAAGAGATTCCCGTGATGGTTCAAGTAGGCTGCCACCCAGTTAGCAACTATCATACCAATGGCGTAGTATGTGGCCACATCCCGAGTCATAGTTGATTCAGCTGACCAAAACGAAAGGAGTTGTCCAAATAGGAGTGGTGTCCCCGTCCTGTAAATAATGATACTTCAAAAAGTCTCTACAATATCATAAATCTGGAAATTAAACAACAAAATTTATCTATCTATATAATTTTTCTTTTTTTTATTGCCTTGATAGGCAGACGAGCAAGCGGCCCGCCTGATGGTAAGCGGTCACCGCCGCTCATGGACATCGGCAATGCCAGGGGCACAGCCAAGCCGCTGCCTACCACAGCGATGGTATCTATATAAATAAAAGCGATATACCACTCACTCACCGATTAATCACAATATCTTTAAAACTATTAAAACTAGGATCATATTATTAAGTCATGACAGTTTGTGTAACATAGGAGCCCACCAAATACGTAATATTTTTTGAAATTAACGATTCACGCGAGCGGAGCCGCCAGCAAAAGCTAGTAACTTATATTATTAATTTTGAAGTAAGTATGCAATCAGAAAACCATTAACGTATACATCGGTTGGTCAGGTTAACTACTGATCTACAAAGATAAATAAAATTATGTATGTCGGACAAACATCTTGTTTTACATAATAAAAATCTAATCTAAGTTTTCTAATGGTGTTGCACTTAATAAGTGCCTACTCTTTGTTTGATTCCTTCTTTTATATGTTTAAAGTTTGCTCCCGGTATATTTAACATTTCATGAGAAAATTTGAGTGTGTTTTCCTCTACAAACAAAAATATTTTTTTTAAGGCCGGTAAACCAGTAACTGAGCTCAAGACAGCGAGTCCCTGTCACTTATTAAAGTTTTATAACTCCACTCTACGGGCTGAATTAATTTAATCAATAGAAAATTACTATTAATTCTACTACTATTAATTACTATTAATTCTATTGATTAAATTAAACAAATATGTTTATTATTTACCTTATTGCGACATAGCCTAACTGCATGATGCCTCCTCGCATGAAAGACCACCCAAATGTCTTAAATAATACTTTATTGAACGATGGTTGCCTCCCAGCACTCCTAGCAGCTTTTTCTTCTTGGAACCAATTCCTGTGGGCAAAATATATTTGTTGTTTGTTTTATCCGAGCACGGCAAAGTGACTACACTACACCTGATGATAAGCGTAGTGCAATCCAAAAAACCAACCAACAAACAATGGGTTTATCGGTGGTCCCCAGTCATGCCGGACTGTATAAATGCTTCTTACCTCTTAGAAGAGGAAAATCGAGGGGCCTGCGATAAGACAGACGGATGATCGATGCAGGCACAGTAATACAAGGATGTACCCCTATACCCGCCTCAATCAACCATCAAGTCATGTCGCAAGCCCCTCGGGAAAACCGGATATACACTGGCTGATCCTGGAGCGCGATCCACACAGCGTGTGGATCACTATGGCAAGTTTTAACACCATGTGTACCGTGGTTGCTATCAGGCCGGATATGAATATTCTACCACCAGCATAGTCCGGCAAACTTGCACGTGGGTCACCTGATGGCAAGTTTTCACCACCGCCCATGAACACCCACAATATCAGAATAATCATGGACGCGTTACATTAATGGGAGGGGATGATAATTAAGAGATTGGGAAGTGAAGGGGGGAATTCGGCCTACGGCTGTCACGCTCAGTATACGAAACGCAACAGCAAGTTGCTATTTAACATTGTCTTTCTGTGAGATAGTGGTAACAATCCGGTTGTATGGGACCGCACACAACACACCCGGTTGTAGATAAAACTATCTACAACGTGATTCTACTACTTAGGCGGCTTAGGCCCGCTTAGATTTAATATGATTATAAAAACAAATTGAGTGAATGAATAGTCTATGAACTGATACAGATACTGACGGTTATATATGGTATCTATAACCGTCTATCTGAGTCTCAACTGCCTACTTACCGAAGCAATCAAACAGTAAATCAAATAAATTAATAATAAATACACCCAGTAGTCACACACATAGTCCTGACCCCATAGTGAGATAACGACTCTTGTGACGTAGGTATCAGGCACTACAAGAGAATTTCGGCCTCACTAAGTACACCAAGATTCGAAACAAATACTTGACATTTGTTTCGGTGCAGTACGGGGATCGGAGCCGCGGTCTCTCGTTTCACTGCCTACTCGCCCGGTACGCCACGGAGGCTGTCAAAATCACTAATTTTACAACTACTTTTATAGTATTTTTTTCAATAAGGTGACTGACGAGCGACCTGCTCGTCTTATGATATCTAAACACCACGCCTGACTATAAACAGCAGTAACACCACTCAGAGCGTTTTAATTACGAAGTACTGCATAATTTTACTTTACGCTCTTCACCCCGACAAATAAAATGTTGAGTTTCATAAAGCCCAGTAATTTAACTGGTTTCAATGTCCTTCAAACAGCAAGACAGCGCTACTTACACACTGTTGCTTGGCAGTAGAATAATTAATACGGTTGTCTAGCAATCAAGAGACCTATCATCTAATAATGTCTCAGCTATTTTATTTAAACTAAGGGTATAGCAGTTATTTATAGAATAATCAGATGTTAAAAATGCTTTTGATTATGGACTCTCAAAGTCTTGCCGTTCACATATAGTACCCACAAAATATTTTTTTATAACAATACTATATATTTTTTCATATACTAAACAGTGAATATTTCTATATATTTATATTTTTTTTGGTATGGGAAAGAGGACATCCTTTAGTGTTCACACACCATATCATAGAACGGCAGCGCGGCAGATCGTGGGTGCAGCACTAAATAATTGCAACTTTTATAAGTAAATAATTATAAGTTAAAAATATTTTTTTCTAAGTTATTCGGCATTGATTTTGAAATTTGAAATTCCATTAAATTTGCACGGAATACGTGAATCATAATTCATCATCATCATCATGAATCATCCTTAAATGCTTAGTTATTATTTCGGGGGAAAAATCACATTCAACGTTGTTGTTTATTACAAAAAGGCAGTAAGGTAATGGTCAAATCAAGTCAAAATTATTATTTTTTCATTCAGCATGATTACGTGAAATGGATCAATATGATAAGTTATCATGTTACGGATAATCGGAAATAGCCTCTTATATACACATTTTGTTATTTTGTGGATAAGCGGAGCATAGTATTATTTTATACGAGGGTTCGAGGAATATAATGTTTTACTTATAAATTTACTAGCGGTCCCTCACGGTTTCACCTGCATGTTACTGCCCTGCTCCCATGGGTTATCACCCACGCTATGGCGTGATATACATATAAACCTTCCTCATGATTCACTCTATCTATTGCTGGAAACTGCACTAAAATCCGTTGAATAGTTTAAAAGATCTAACTGAACAGACAGCGGAAGCGACTTCATTTTATACTATGTAAAGATAAATAACACATACTCATTAAAATATAATATATTCTAAATGTAGGTTTGTTTTACTATATATGCCTTGTTCGGCCTCTGAAAACAGACTTTTAAAGGGCGCGTCGAGCGTCATACGTGAGCGTCACTGCCGCGCAACTGACACTTGAGCCGCCAATCGGACGTTTGTCTTAAGACAATCAAAACAGCGTCGATGGTTGAACAAACCTCTCCAAAAATGCTGCACCGCCTGGGACGTGCAAGCCAGCAAAATTCTGGTGACCGTCGAGAGAAATGATGTCTCTATAAGTGCGTCCACATTTACATGACAATTCGCCGCACCGAGAAGCGTGGCTGTCACAGGTACCTACATATTACTGTAATGGGTAAGGGTGTCGTATGATGCATTATTTTATTTCGCTGTGACTTAAAACAAAAAGTGAAACAATACTTTAAGTGACATATCACGTCGAAATGTTACGCAGTCTCAAAGCGAATCGCTCCATGACTCCACACTTGAAACATTGTCACGCGTTTCTGTCACAGCCACTGGTAAAATTTAAAACACTGCACGGTACAATGCAGTGTAGTGGTTATGCTATGCCAGGTATAAGAAAAGGTATGCCTGGAACTAACACCATGCTTTCGACCTAACCGATAAAGCGGTATAAGTACCTAAAAGACAAAAAAAAAACAATCCGTCCCTATTCCGAAAATAATAATATAAAAAGATTACAATTACTATAATTATATAAAAATGAATTCACATAAAAAGGAATCAAAACTCACTGTTCAAGTTGGTCACCGACTACTTTAGAATCATACATGCGCACTGGCGGTACTAAATCATATTCTTCCAAATCCCTTTTCATCCCGTGGTAGAACGTCGGGAGCATCCAACAAAACAGCGACCGGGAAAACGGACCCGGCGGCTCTTTAGCGGACGGTGGTTTTTTCATATCACCTTTATCCCGTTTTTTACCATTTTTCTCATACACCACTCCCATATTAAAATAATAATCGCGTAAAAAGTCAATAACAATTATTATCGAGTCACTGATTAAGGAACCACTTGTCAGTCGGAGTAGAACGCCACATGTCCTAGCGTGCACGACACTGACTTATTTCAGACTGCTATCAGTATCATGAAATTCTATACAAACGTGGCTCGTTATATGAGCGCGTTTATTTATTATATTTAAATTGAGCGATTATACTTAATCTTCATTACATTGCTATTCGCTCGCCCTGCGGCAGTGCGTATGATTTTTATTTTTTTCTCGAAATTAACGTAATGAAAATAAGTCTGATAGATAACAAGCATGATTTATATATTATAATCGGAATAGGAAATTATAAGCATCTAGAGGATTGTGTGAGAGAGAGTGAGAGATAGTGAGGCCCTAGAGCGGGCAAACCAGTCTATCATATCGGTTAATTGACAACATCAATAAAATCCAATACGTATAGTCGTTAATTACACTTCACATCAAAGAATATATTATTACATTAACGAAGTCATTTTAATCGTACCGTAGCCTAGCGGGGAGCAGATCGGGCTGCCGAGACAGAGGATGCAGATTCGATTCAAGATCCCAAGGTACAGACGTCCGAATTTTCAAACTTAACGTGTATTCATTGTAACTATCATTAGAGTATTTAAACCTTCAAAACGTGGTCATATATTAGCGATTCCTTTGTGATGTAGATAATCTTTTGTCAGACAATATTACCGCTTATAAGATTGTTTATTGATTATTAACTAACTTTTGCACGCGGCTTCGCTTCGCCTGCAGGGTAGTCTTTCTCGTCATAAATCTGAGAAAAAACGCTTAAAATTTTCACCTCATCTTTGACAAATTGATTACCGAAAATCTACTTTTCTCTGCTATCTAATCTATACATTCAATTTGAATGTTTTATAAATAGAAACCGCCCGGAATAAATGGTTTAAATAATGATAAACCACATTAAAATCTGCTACGTAATTTAGAAGAACTAAGCGGAGAAACAGATATGTAGCTATTTATTATTTTATTTAATATTTCTATGCTGTAATAAATTAACTTAAAGAATGTAGAGTTATTAAATATTAATTAGATGGTCCCTTGTTTGATCATGCTTTTGAGTATCTCATATGAGTATTCATTCTATTAGTTGTGTAAAACTAATAAAGTTCTGTCGTACTACCCTATCAATGAGGGAAGTGTATTAATACGCTCATATATGTTTATATATTAGCTGTCCCTCGTGGTTTCACCGCAGGTGTGTTACTGCCCTGTTCTCATAAGTCATAGCGTGATATACATAAAACCTTCTAAATTCTCTAAATTATAGTGAAAACGGCATCTAAATATATTTCATAGTGCAAAAGACATAAGAGGACAAACATACACAGTTGCAGATAGCGACTTTGTCTTATACTATGCATTGATAATAAGAGTGATATTACCAATGCCAACATATTTTATGATCGATTGTAATGTGATCAATGTCCATTTTTGCTTAACAAAGGTCTTTTTCTCCGCATGAAAAAAACGTGACCGTTTTTTGATAAAACAGTGACGTAGCGTCGTAATGGATTTATGACACGTTTACCCCGAGGAGTTTAGAGCCGACATGCACAACGATTCTCAGACGTATTTAGCTACTTAACACGCTTACTAAACGTCAAATGGTATAAATATTTTGACATCATACATGTCACATCATACATCGTACGTCATATAACTAATAGACCAGTGCCGATGCCTTTGAAAATCGTAAAAATATAAACAAATTTATAGTAGAATGAAACCCATTGAAAAAGGAAGAAATTACAACAAAATTTATAAGAAAAATAAATTACGGGCGATCTGAGGTCGGGAAGTGGGAAGGGGAGGGCTTTTAAGGGTAAAAAACGGTTTACCTCGATTTCCGGAAAAACTACAAGTCCTATGGAAAAAAGTTAAATCGCAAAGTTGTAGGTAATAAAAAGATCTACAACTTTTGTATACACACTTTTTCACATGACCTCAAAATTTATGTGAAAAATTCAAATAACCAAGTTTTTCGTTTTTATTTTTATCTTTTACAAAAAAACATTTAGTTTCACGAAATTTGGTGAAACTTACCTTTTTGTATCCCAAATATACTGTAATTTTTTTGATTTAAAATATTTATTTTTGCACCTTATTTTGACTTAATATCGAAAAAGCAGACTAATTTTCAAACGAAAATTCTCACTTCAAAATATGAGCTTTTTTAAAAAAGTCTGTTGGTTTCTTGTTCGTTGAAATCTCTATTTTCTGATGGTGTAAAAAATATATTCATTACTATGGTAAATGTGCTACATAAAAATCACACATAAGCCACTTGAGATTGAAATAGCCTCAGCCTCTATTACATCTTGGGATGAGACGGCTAAGATGGATTTTATTTATACATATACATTACTAGGTAAGTCTCTCGGACGCGAGGGAGTTTAGGTTTGAAACACCCAGTGACATTACTGGGTATTATGAGATTTCACATACTATGTCTCAGGGTGACGAGCGCAGTCCAAGGTCATGCATTGCTTTGAAATTCAAAGTATGTGTGGCGTTGCTCCTTTTTATGAACAGGCCTGGTAAACTTAGTATCAGACGGGCGATCTCCGCTCACTTCCTCTTTCAAACAAAAAAAATTAAGTAATAATAAATAATATCTTTGATCTACTCACTACAGTACACAGTCCAACCAAAATTCTGCCATAGACTTCGGAGCCTACATAAAATAATAAGGATGAAGCCTGTTTCACAATGTTCGACTAATCCACCAACGACAGCTATTTTTGAAAATACCTAGTACATCATTCAGTACAAATTTCTTCATATCATCATATTCCTAATATATATGTCTTGAGGACAGTTAATGTTACTTATCCCGACTTATATCATCATCTTTATTTTTAATTAACTAATATTATTGACATGTTAAAGTTTAGATTTCTTATGTTTACGCAAATATTACTCGTTGAAATAAAACTAATTTAAACGGATTTTATGGCGGGTTTTTATTAATTTTGATCCCGACGTTTCGAAGGCTTTTCAGCCTTCGTGGTCACGGGGTGGTCGGATTTTAATGTTTTATTCTAGCACTGACCGGAAAACGATCATGTGGGTCACTTAATGGTTTGTAATCACCACCGTCCATGAACGCCCATAATCCCAAAAGAATCATTGACTCGTTGCCGATCTTTATGGAAGGATAAGGTAATTTGGGCCTCGGGATATTTCACTCACCATACGAAACGCAGCAAGCTTACTTTACGTTGCTTGTTTTCTAGAAATTATTTTAATACAGTGAACCAGTAACCTAAAAGTAACCATCATGACAGATAATGTACAAACATTATATAACGGTATAAACGGTTATATAACGGTTAGAATTGACGCAACGGTTATGACTTATTAGTAAATTAACGTATCTATACAAATGTGTCTTTGTGGTATTTGTTAAATTGCATTATATATTTAATTATGCTTAGACGATTCTGGTTTATTGTCACAGTTTTAACATAACCTAAGAGCACCTGTTTATAACTAATAGTAATAGTTATTTAAAAAATCATCCTATTATGTGCGTAGTTAGAATTGTCCCTATAACTAATTACTGCAAGTGTACAGTTTTTGCTATTAGTTTAGAATTTATTAAAATAAAGCGTATCGTGCCAATCGTGGAAAATTTATACTTCTTTTGATACCTCGAATTATCCCGTACTATAAAGTATATTAAACGGGAACACCCAAATACTCCGAAATATTTTATTCCGAATTTCGATGTTCCGATGTTCAAAAGTCCGAATTTCATAATACCTAAAAATTAGAATATCTATTATTCAAATTTACGAAAATTATTTTACCGAAAGTTGTAAATACGATCTGTTTGTTTTCCGATGTTATATTTTCGAAGAGTCAAATGCTCGATGGGTTCTCGGTCCGAAAAACGACATTCCGATTTTCAATATTCCGAATAAATTGCTAAAATTAGGATTTTGATTCAGTTAGTATATAATCATTACATACATTTGGGTTAGGTTAGGTTAGAACTGTGACCATTAAAGCGCGAAGGCGAGCGAGCGAAGCGAGCGTGCCGCGGCAGCGGCCGCCGAGCGCCAGATCCTCTCTATTGTTGGTGAATCATTTGGGTTAGAATTGTGACCAGCGAAAAAAATATTTTTATTGGAAAGAAAATATTTTTAAAACGCATTTGACATTAGTTTTTTAAGTCTACCTCCTCATACTATTATACTTCTCTTTGACAAGCAATTATGTGTTGATTTGTCTTTCTATTCAGTTTCAGTTTAGATTTCGGAATTTTAATTAATAGGTATTTTAATAATCGGAATTCGTATTTTTGATGTTTCGAATTATCATTAATTCGGACTTTTTGTTATTCGATCTATTGAAACTCGGTATTTTGAGAATCGTAATTATATACGTTAGGAATATTGACATTTCGGAATTATAAAAATAGGATATATGATACATCGGAGTTGTTATATTCGGAATTTTAAACCATTCGGAATTATGAAAATCGGTATTTTGAAATTCGTATTTGTGACTGTCGGAATAAAGTTTGTCGTATTATTGTAGTGTACCCATATTAAACATATTATACTGTGTCGAGATATAACAAACACATATAAAATAACCAGAAGTAGTTTTATATCTTTCCTAAGACCGAAAGACCGAAGAAACGAGCATATGAGCCGCCTCACGGTAAATGTTCACCAGTCATGAACACCTACAAATCAGAATATTTGTGGTTGCGTTATTAGTCTATGGGGAGAATTAATCTTACTACACTTCCTATACAATACGCAACAGAAAGCTGCGTACTTCAATTTTCGGTGAGATTGTTGTAGCACCCTTATTGAACCGGCCCATTATACCGTAGAAATGACTGTCTATAGTGTGCACACTGATAAGAGCGGCTCAACCACTTCGTAAGTTCGTTATCAGGTTCAAAGCAAGACTCGACTTTGTAAAACCATGACGCGTTCTTGTAAATGCGGTTTTTTGTTATATTATCGACTATATCTTGTAAGAAACTCTCTCCATCTATATGAGGCTTCAAATTCAAATTCAAATCATTTATTCTGTAAATTGGATCATAAATATCACTTTTACATGTCAATAATTTTATACTAAAATTAGATTACATTTATTTATCTTTTTTCGGCATTTCGTGGCTAGCCATGAGAAGAAATGCCGAAACAAACTCATGGGTTATGGCCTCTTTTAATGTCCAGACATTGATTTTCCAGAACTGTGCGAGTACAATGTACAGGAATTCCTGGATTGACTATTAAGAAATAGTCCTGAGTATAACCAACATACATGGCACTCGCACTCACAAATTAAAAAATGAAAATTAACAAATATAAATTTAATATTTTTCTTAAAAAATATTAAAAATGTCAACTTTACATATGTATCTTAAATACTAAAAATGCGCCAATAGAGCAGTCAAGTATAATAATTTACCAGAGGACCATGGACAGCCATATTTTGTATGGAGTGAGCGGCTCAATTCCAAGCCGTTTTGTCTTCCAAATAATCTTTAACATTATAGTAACCTTTTCGGCAAAGGTTCTGTTTAATAAATAATTTAAAGTTATTTAGACTTAATTGTTGAATATGGCTAGGAATTTTGTTGTAGAAACGTATACTTTGACATTTGAATGAATTACTAATTTTTTGAAGTCTGGTCTTGGGCAAAACTTTAACTGATTATATAGTGAAACCTAAAAAAGTTACACGTAAATGCACGTAATTTCTCTGCTGATGCAGATGGATAGAAGACTGTTAAGTGTCTAAGCAACCCAAGAATTGCTGACGCTGTATAAATAACACTTCAGCCTACAGTTGATATTACATCATTCCAGGACTGACCTAACTGGCTTACAAGACATGTTTTGCAAAGCAAAAATACATCAAAATTAACTAACAAAAGTTTAGTTATTAGCTATGCTGAATTCAAAATAACTATATCGTTTATAGATTTTTTTGCTGCAGGGGTCACCAGTCGTGCAGTGACACACCTGATGGTAAGTACTCATGAATATGTACTCACTACTCATGAACTCCCAGAAAAGAACAATCGTGAATGCGTTGCCGAGGAATATGAATTAGGAAGCGAAGATTGGGGCCTCCGGTAATTTCACTCACGAAACTGCGAGCTTAATTTAGCTGCGACTTTGCGTCGAATTTTTGTGAGCTATCGAATATATAAAACGATCAAGCCGGCTCATTCATACTATAAACGAAAATGGACAGTGTTTTCTATAGCGGAGCTCTACCATTTTAAAAATATAGAGAAAGGTCCGGAAAAAGGTACTTCAAAGAATAATAACGCGAAAAAGGCTCCAAATGTCTAATCTTTGTATGCGATATTTCTCGTTTTTACAAGTGCGGGTAAATCCATAATCCTCCTTCAAGTGACCCTTTACAAACGCACACCAAGCATTTAGCCGCTTGGTGTTACACTGAAGTTTGGATCAATATTTTATTTTTTAATAATTACACCCAATAGTCATATACATAGTCCTAACCCCACAGTAAGATACAAGTCTTGTGTCGTGGGTATCAGGAACTACGAGAGACTTTCGGTCTCACATCACCCAGACCCCGAAACAAATATTTGTGGATCACACAAACATTTGTTTCGGTGCGGGGATCGAACCCACGGCCTTCCGCTTCACAGCCGGCTACTCGTCCGCTGCGCCATGGATGCTGTCAATATCAATCAATCAATATTCCCCATTACATATGGACCTCTATGAACTATTTACGTCATATTTTGGATATAAATTAGATTTTTTTTATCTTGGCATAGCGAGGTTCCACATACAATGTCGACCGTCGGGAGATATGGCATCCGTCATCCATTTCGTTCTCTTGAATTATACCGGCGTGAAGTTACTAGATATTACTGGTTGACCCCCAAACGCTACTCGAAGGAACGACCCACTATAGCAGATTTTTCACCATGTGTACAGTGGTTGCCCAGACAGTCAGTCAGGTACAAATATATTTCAGGTGTCCACCAGCTTTCTTAAAATCTCTGGAACTCATAAGGTCACACCTATACACGATGGGGTAAGGCAGAGGAGCAACTAGTACCATTCATGATAAGTATATTTTTTTTATAATAAGCAATACAAATCCGATCTCTAGACAGCTCACGGTTGATTTTTCGAATCGAAACCTCTAACTCAAATTGTGATTACCCGACCTGGGATTCGAACTTAAGACATAAGTACGCTGCTAGATCAATGAGGCGATAATAAATTAAAGAAAAAATATACAATGCGTGAGACTCTCGATTATCGTTGATGTCGTTTGATCGTCGTAGTACGATTTTTTTAGTTGCATTGGGCTTAAGCGCAAATAATTGATAGTTAATATTTCATCAGTCTGACTCTCCGACTTACTTTTAATTACGTAAAGATGCATGCATATCACTAAGGTAATTTCAACATTACAATGTGAATATACATATGAAGAGATGTAATTAATTTTATAATTTATTTAATTCATTTGTATATTGTTTAACAGTAAAAAAATAATTCTAAAATAGTACCTATAAACATATCTACATAAGGCGCACAGATCAGCTGTGAAAAAAAATTATGTAATCAATGATTTAACTTTTAATTTTATTCATAAATAATTATGAGAAATTCCGATCTATAATTCTAAACGCTATCGTGAATCAATTATATTATCAAGTTCTTTTGTGACAAATGGTCTGACGAACACAAATTACAGCATTTAATTATGACTTGATAAAAAATATCAATAAACATTTAATAATGACAATAACATTTTGTGTAGCTTGATGCTCATTTGTATGAACTGTAATCAGTTTTGTTTTTTCTTTAATCTTGAAAAATATAAGAATCGAACATATACGTATTAAGTTTCGATAATGTTATCGACCATTATTAGTCCAATAATTTCAAATAACCTTGCCATCAAACGTGATATGCAGTTTTTAGAATCGAAACATCATGTTGCGTCATTTCAAATTAATCACGTGGGTACACGTCCTGGAAATCGAGCTGTTTAATGAAGTAAGCAGCTGGAGTATGAAGTGTAAACCACCAATTACATCGTCGCACAAGTGCTCGTAGCCCTAATACCGTGCAAAATGTTTAGTAGATTATATAATTATAAAAAAAATATCAGCCCTATAAAACATACTGACCTACTGCTGGGCATCTACTTTCTTTCTTTATGCCTGGTGTTACTTCGGCTTAGTACTAGGGTCCGGCTTGCTACTCAAACGCTTAGTCTTTGTCCGATCTTGAGTATCTTCCGTAGTGAGACCGTTGTCTCTCATACCTCCCTCTAAGTTGCACCGCATCTTTATCTCCGCGCCGTGGACCTCCTTTACATAGCGTTTAAGGGCAGACCACGTCTAACTCATACAGGATCACGGGTCGAATGATGGTCTTATATATGAGGACCTTAAGTCTAAAGATGATAATAAACCCATCGCGCTAATCTCATGAGGGTATTCGCCTATTATGCTGGTGGTAGGATATTCATATCCGCCCGGATAGCGTCCACCGTAGACATGGTGTTAAAACCTGCCATAGTGATCCACACGCCTTGTGTGGTCGCGTTCCATACATATCACATATCAAACATATCAAATAAAATAATGGACAGCAAATACAAAATAATCACCTTATCTCTTATTATTATCACCTGTTATCATCACTTCATAAATTATCTGGCGGTTACAATTTAATTGGACTTTTTGATAAAGGCCTTTAGTATATGTTATATTGTCTGCCATTGTCTACCTCGCTGGCGTAGTTGTATTCCGTACGCGGTACGACTGCTGAGCTGAGGTCTCGGGTTCGTTCCCCGGATCGGGTAAAGTGATGATATTGGGGTTTTTCTATCACGAAATGCTCAGTATCAGCCCGGAGTCGGAAATTGTACCCGGTAAGGCGATAGGCTCGCCACTTATCACATCATAGGTCTGAAATACACTCGACGAAATGTGGGTGTACTGATTTCACGTATGCCTACTGCTTTGAGGATTACAGGCGTGAGTGTATATAAAAATACCATATTATTTTCGTTGATCGCACATATTAAGTTTTACTAAGGAATTTCACATTTGCATTTCCGAGAAAACTAATAACTACAACTTTCACTAGTAACTTTGTACTACAACTAATAACTTTGTACTCTATCTATATAATACTTGTATTTTGGCTCATCAGTAAATGCACCGGAATCAACATGAGACAGTTTTATAGGAACAATAATAATACACACAATAGTCACACATAGCCCTGACCTTACATTAGGTAAATCTGTATTGAGGATATTAGGAACTACAAAGAACTTACGCTCCCACTACACCCCTAAGAAAAATATAATGTTTAGATCATTTCTATCTATGATAAAAGTCTGATATGATCCGTCATTGACATAATCAATTCCCTAAAGGAAATATAATTTAGCCCAAGGCCGTCTGCCAATAATAAATGATGGGGTGTAGCGAAGCTATGATGGTGGTCGGTGAGCGGCGAGCGGTAAGGGCTGAGAGAGTGCGGCTATGCGACGGGGAGCCGCTGTGTGCCCCCGTGCTTCGTGCCGCCGCAGTATGACGCGGCCCGCGACTCGCCCGCCCGCCCCATACAGCGCGCCTCTCGCTGCACTCTCCGACTAACACACACGATGTTCACTAACTGGATAACGAACGATATATCATGTACCCTGTGCCTTTAAACATTATATTTAAATACGTTACGGTATGTCAATGAATACAAAAATCCCGCGAATATTGAAACCAGTGAAATTATATCTGTTATAAACGACATTATCGATTCGACCTATATATTAATGAATAATAAATCGCGTAGATGCAGTGTGGCTATAAAAGAACAAAGTGATGCCTTCGCAAAAAACAGAATAACGACGCGACTACTGCCATTGTGTTTACGTTCAATTATATAACGACATTTAAAAGCTCTAAGTTCTTTGAGGGTTTTGTTTCATAATAAAGTTTTTATTAGAAGTTTAAATGTAATAATATCTTTCTGGAATAAATGTCGCAAATGATAGTTTATATTTTTGTTGCTATTGTTGATAAAATCACTTACAGTAGATAATCTGGGGTCTTTATATTATTATTTAAATTTGTTTCAAACTACCATTGCGTATCAGTAATTATTAGTTGAAACTTATATAAAGTCCACTGTACAGTTTAAAAGAATGAAAATTCACAATGGAAATATTTGTATATACTAAGATTTAAAATATCAAAGAAATTAATAGTAATTCAGTATTAGACGTACAAAATAGTTTTATTAATGAACTTTGTAAATATGGACTGACCTATATCAAAGTTAACATATATGCAAATGTTATAAATGAGGATAAATAGTGTTAAATATTATATTATAATAAAACCTTCGATCTATTGTGGTCATGGAAAACGGTGCCTTAAAATATGGGAGCAACAACAACAACAATGACATTGTCGAGGAGAAAGTGGTGAGTAACTGTAATAATTGTGTTTGTCATAAGGTTTGTTGTAATATGAAAGAGAGAAAATGAAAAAATGAAATAATTTATTTATCGTAGGCAATGAAATAGGTAGAGACAGTCAAAAATAGCTAAATATCGGATTCAGCATTGCCAACAAACATTTGTTTTCATTCAAGAAATAATAAATACGCTTTTGACAACTATTAAAGGGCCACGGTCTGCGAAACTTTTATTACTACTACTGTAGGCCATTTACTTCTTTAAAAAGACGATACACGAACGCACACATACTTAAAATGCTAACGAAGTATATGGCTGCGCAAAAAACATCTCAATATAATTAAAGTGCAAATTATGAACTTCGTAGGTATTATATTATGTAGATACTTTTGTTAATGGTGTAATAGCTGCACGTCGGTCAGTTTATTCAGTCATAATGCGGGTTGGCAGACTACACATACCTGCGAAATTATTATGGAGAACTTCTCAGATATGAAGGTTTCCTTCATTGTAAAAACAAGTTATTAATTTATACACACGTAATATAGAAAAATCAGAGGAGTATGCTCTTGGGGCTGTTTTTGAACCTGTGACTTTCGTTTCATCAGTCTGTACAACTCCCTGCTGAGCTATCGCCTCTTTTTCAGTCATACTTCCTCTTAAAGGTAAGACACTTGAACTTTTATGAAGATATTTCTTTAATTTTCATCCTTAAGTCCCGTACCGCGTCATTGCTCTAACCAATCACTAAATAGTATCACTAAATCAGAGAAATGACGAGGTACAGGGCTTATGGATGAAAATGAACGAAATATCTTCATAAAAGTTC
Organism: Amorpha juglandis; assembly: GCA_949126905.1. Lineage (NCBI taxonomy): Eukaryota > Metazoa > Arthropoda > Insecta > Lepidoptera > Sphingidae > Amorpha > Amorpha juglandis. The sequence continues at coordinate 9,651,862 of OX421368.1, forward strand.
AATTGTCTTACCTTAATTTTATCCAAGTAAATAGGTACTTGGATAAAATGAACGGAGTAAAGGAGCAAATTTAATTACATTTTGACTGAACACCTACCTATAACACATACCCATAATGTAGTTAACTCCCTACGGGAATCTGTAAATCGTGTTTAAGACATCTACCTATTTATCTACGAATTTAGTATTTTTATCCGAGCACGGCAAAGTGACTGCACTACACCCGATGGTAAGCGAAGTGCAGTCGAGAAAACCAGCGACCACCGGCAAACAATGAGTTTATCGGTGGACACCACAGACATGCCTAAATAAATGCCGGCCTATATAAATGCTTCTTCCCTCTTCTCTTCTTTTCTTCTTCTTTGAGCACGGCAAGTGCTCGGATAAAAAGTGGCTGCACTACACCTGAAGGTAAGCGTAGTGCAGTCCAAAAAACCGGCGACCAATGAGAAACAATGAGTTTATCGGTGGTCACCGGCCGGCCTGTATAAATGCTTCTTTACTCTTAAGAGCGGGAAGAAGCAAATCGAGGGTCCTGCGACAGGACAGGCGGATGACCAATACAGGCACAGTAATACAAGGATTACTAAGTTAGGTTGAAACTTAAAAATATCTACTCAAGATTTGTAATCAATATCCGAGGAGTACAACAAATTTGTATATTAACATCGGCTGCGCTAACAGTAATTAGACTCGAAATGTAAATAATTTTTATAAAATTTACCTCACTTTATATAATAACTCCAACGTTATGTGAAGTCTGTTAACCTGCATTTGGCCAGGGTGGTGGACTAAGGCCTAACACCTCTCGTTATTAGAAGAGGAGCGTGTCCAGAAATGGGATATTATAATACGGAGATATTATTATTATAATTTTTCTATAACCTCGTAACTTTCTATGTATAGTATTTTAGGACCAAAGTTGTTCGGATTATTATCTTATCATTCGAATGTAGGCACTAATATTTATTATACGGCTAAATAACTCTAACAATCTCGACGATACAGTGCAAGTGCAAGTGCTTTATCCAATCGTCACCGATACTGCCATTGCAAAGAACAGTAATAAATTCCATTTTTGATAATAATATCATTATTTGTATGTTTTGTTATATTTTTATCATTATGATCTTAATATATCATATACCCCGAAACTCAATATATAAAATATATTTCCTACTTTGTATATAACGTTCATCTGTTAAATGGATCTCGTGTCCATCAAATCAGAAAAACAAGACGAAGTAAAAAGTTATACTGCAACATTTTCATCTCATTCCATATTTTCTTTCCCCGATGCATATCTGCTGATAGATATAATATGCGATATGAACTACATGAACTAACTTTTGAATTGTGATAATAATTAAGAGTACTTAAATGCCTAACTAATTATGGATTTATGGGAATAGTTCTGATAGTTGTGTTGGGATAGTTGTGCATCTAATTAATTGAATAACTACAATAGACTTTAAAGTCTAATCTCCGTACCCAGTTCCAGGAATATAAAAAAATATCAACCGACTTTTAAATTTCTCTATACTAAAATCTCACTATTACGTTTGATGTATTTGAGCGGGCCTAACAAAGGAGTTATTTGAAATGTAGGTTAATATTCATTTTCATTTCCAGAAAAGTTATGACAATTTGATACTTTGTTTGTTGATCTTTATTTCTTTTAAACTACTTAAACAAATCGTAGAAACATTATTTACAAGTATTAATATAATGTTAGTAAAGTTGTATTTCAAACCTTCATCTATGCCTTTATATGAATTCGTCTGTGCCTTTATACTTCGGGTAATTATCGCTTAGGTAGTTGGTGAAAGTTAATAAGTTACTTTTTTAATCCTCACCGGCGAGAGCCTCAAGTATATTATTTCTCGCCAAATTTCCTGTTTACCCTTCCAGTTCGTTCCGATATCCTATTCATTCGTCTTTTCATAAATCTTTATCGCATCCTCCCTCATCTCTGAATCATCTCACCTGTATTTCTGGTTCTCATTCCATTCTTCCATCCACTTCTCAACAGTATCCGTTTTTTACCCCTCTTATCTGCCAGCCAAATAAATTGAATAAATATTCTTTTACTAGCTTTTGCTCGCGACTCCGCCCGCGTAATCTGCGTTTTCCGGGATAAAAAGTCGTCATGTCTTATTCTGATGTATAAGCTATATTATTGTAAAGTTTCATTAAAATTCATTCAGTAATTTTTACGTAAAAGAGTATCAAACATCCAACGATACTTACAAACTTTCGCGTTTATAATATTAGTAGAAAAGTAGAATATTTAGACTGAGTAGATATGAATCTTGTCTACTGTGAATGTCATTTGTTTTCACTTCTAATAAATCTTTATTAACCCATGACAAAAAAGAGGTCTGTTTGTTGTGTGGTCTGTCTCTTTGGTGCGTATGTGTGTGTATCTGTCTGGGGCATCGTAGCGCCTAAACGAATGGACCGATTTGAATGCGTTTTTCTTTGCAAGATAATTTAATCGATATGGTTCATAGCTATGTTTTCAAGAAAATCTGTTCGGTTGTTACAGTTTTTTTCTGATTTAAATCGCGTTTTTATCATTAAAAAATCACTACCAAATAATAATGTCCAACATTCGTTGTTTCACCAAAACACCACAATGATTTTATCCTAGAATACAAAATCTGTCGCATGATGCATAATATGCATCATGAATATTCATGAGAGGAGTCAGAAGGTATGTTATTAAATATCTGTTTTCAATTTTAAAATGAATCTTTGCGGACCTTTAAAGAACCAGGATAATACTTAGGGGATTAGGTAGGCATATAGATAAAGATTCCCAAAACCCATCTGATTTTGATATCCGGATATCTCATCCAACATCCAAAACGTAACATTAAGCTGTTATTTTATATCGCATTTGTGTGAAACAGTGGTAATAACCCGGTCGAGCCGGCCCATTCATGCTATAAACAAAACTATCTACAGCGTTACACTACCACTAGTTTTACACAAAATACCATTATTATTTTATATATACTTATTGTGAAATGTTTGGACTAAATAGATATTACTTTAATATTCCTATTTTCATAGCAACAGAAACATGTTTAAAATTACGTAATAAAACCTACGTGTTAATATGATATTTGTGTAAATTGTATAATCCGAATCCAATAATGGCTATTGTAACAGCGCAATGGCGTAAACCTTAACCCTAATACATAGAATTATGGTTATATGTATATATTTCAAGACGATAATAAAATAATAAAGATAGAAACAACTCTTCTTTCTTTTTGCCTGCTGTTATCCCGGTTTAATGCCAGGGTCCGCCTTCCTCCATCACGATCTGATGGTGGGTTTGGTATTATATGACCCGCCGCTTGACCAAACAAACAACTACGGGAATCACGGTTTCGCCATTACCCCGTTCGTTAACTAGCAGAGTGTACCACATGCAGGTGAGGTTAGCTTTAGACCTAAGATGTTTGTGGCCCACTTACACTCCAATGATACATACAAACACTATAATATGATTCTTTTTTCTTTCATTGTCCCGTATGCGTTCCTATTTCATAGAATTACTAACAAATTTAAAGTTTTATCAATATATTAAATCTTTTAACTGCTTCGGTGGCACAGTTGTGTTGCGAGCGCGGTGTGACTCCTGTCACCAGCACAGGACTCGATCCCCAAGTATCAGCCCGGAATCTGAAATTGTGCCCAGTGTGGCGATGGGCTCGCCCCCTTTCACATCATGGGACGGAGATACGCTCGGCGTGATGCGGGTGCTTACACCTCTGCCTACCCCTTCAGGGAGAATGCGTAACAAATTATTTAGTTTTAATATACCATTTGTCTATCTGCACCTAATTACAAAGAGAAAAAGGTATTTCAACGAACGCTGGGCATAACTAGCAAATATAAAAAGCGAAGGACATAAAGAAGCCAACCAGTCGCCCAACGGCACAACTATACTGCATTGTAATGAAAGGGTTAGAAACGAAAGTGTTGCAGTATGGCTAAATATTGTGAACTACGTAACGTGCGGTGGAAAGACGGTCGGGTATCAACGGGGCCGGGCCCGGTGTACCGCGTATCGCACGCGACGGGTCAAGGACTCCTCGACTACACTATAAGATACCCACCTAAAGCCGAACCCCTTACGAAAATTGCGTAACGCCCTCGAACGCGTCTATTTGTTTACGAAAGGTAACCCGCCGATCTAGAAAACAAATAAATCATCATCAATAATGTCTCATAAATATGTATGAACAGATCTATTGTTTGGATATCAGGTCGCCTTAATGAAATTATTCCAATATGATTCTTGGATATTAGTATGCGATTCCGCGAGGCACGTACATATTTGATCGATGTTTTCTTTTCTTTGCTTCAACCGTCTGTTATTTTCTGTTCGTAAAAGCAATGGTTTAGAAATTTACTGATCTTGACGTATTATTAACATTGAAAACATAATTGAATTACAAACAATGAACAACTGGTTTTTCTAAACACAGCTACAGTTTTTCAGATTTCCATTAGATTTACCATTCTATGATTTGTATTAAAATTAAGTGAATTTAAGACGACCACGTCTTGAAATATTTTATCCTTATTTGACAAAATGAAATCAATTACATTTTTGTGTATTCCATCTGGTGCTATCCAGGTCCATTTCCAACTTGTTTCGTTCTTGTAGAACGTGTTGAGTATTCTAAGTTTATTTTCGAAAGCGAAGTTGTCAAGTCTTTCTCCATTCCTGCTTCTTATTATTATTAATATATTATTATTTCCGAAGTGTATAGCTTTATTCGTCGAGATGTCATTAGATAAAACGGAGTAGGTACCTTAGGCTCGGTTGTGCGGGCCGGGGCCCGGTGCGCCACGGCGGCAGAACACATCAAAGAAAAACATTTAGTTACAGGGTACCGGCATTTAGTATTTAAATATTTATTTATTTTAGTATTCTGCTGGTGGGAGGATACTTGTATCCGACCGGATAGCGACCACCGTACACTGGTGCTAAAACCTGCCATAGTGGCCCACCTTGTGTGGGTCGCGTTCCAGGGTCAGCCAGTGTATATCCGGTTCTCCCCAGGGGGCTTGCCCCCTGATCCTAACCCTTTCCCCATCCCTTTTTCCTTCCCCTCTCCCTTGACCCTTTGGCAGGCCGGCATGATCTTACCGACCAACGATGGACACATTGTTTATCGTTGGTCGACAATATTCTTGGATTACGCTACACTTACCATCAGGTGTAGCGTAGTCACTTTGCCGAGCCAGGATAAAAAAAAAATAAAAAAATAAAAAAAAAATTTACTGCTTGTGCAACATTTATTATTGGTCAGTGTCGTGCAACACCGATGTCCCTAGGGATAGCATGTGTCTTTCGAATGTTGCGGATGCGTTTGCGCCGTTTGAGATTTAGTTAAGTAGACTGGGGTTATTTTGTTTTGTTTTGTTTGTGTTAATATTTGTACATTATCCGTTGAAGAATTTTCTATAATTCTCTATACTCCGGCATCAGATCAAGTCTGTCAGACCATGGTTTAAGTCCTATCAAATACATAGAATCATCAAAACCGCTCCATATCTTATTCCAATTATTAGCTAAAATGAAAATGACGGGTACTCCCCAGAGGAGTTGACGTTCTCCCTATTAGGGAGACGACCCCACTGCTAGTGGGATAAAGACAGATTGAAGAAGAAGCCTAGGATGACGGGATAATCAGTTCGCCTAATAGTAAGAAACGAAATACTACAACACAGAATCTTGAATTACAAAGTAGTGCATAACATTGGACTGCTTTCGTCACCCCAATACATAATATGTTAAGTCTCAATGCCCAGTAATTTCACTGGCTTCAAACCGAAACACAACAGCGCTTACACTGCTGCTTGGCGCCATAACTAGACAAAGCGGCGATACCAAACCAGACAGCGATGCGACTATCGCTATCGACTCGAAAATCGCGTAACAACCAAAAAAGAAAAAAACGGTCAAGTGCGAGTCGGACTCGCGTACCGAGAGTTCCGTACCACACCCATAAATTGTAACTTTTTTTTATATGTATTGGCTATTTGTTAGGGTATCCATTGTTTGCCATAATAAGACACATTCAAAGAAAATTTTAATCGGATACCTGTATCAGTTCAAAAGATAGAGCCTTTTAAAGATAGGACAGACAGTGTTGGTACCCTTTTGGTACGGATCCTTGAAATAAATAGGATTCATTTATTCAATATATATTATGCTCTGTAGAAATGAGAACGATACTAATTAAGAAATTACACAAGATAATACTAATGTTGTGTCGACATTATCACGGGAGTTTACAGTTCAATGACTTTAGTATAACTACGGTAAAATACTGCAGTAAAGTATTTCATACATAAATGTCGTGCTATAACGGCATAACTCTTTCGGAAACTTTATAAAAGTATTTTATCATTTTCCTAATCCAAACGCTATCAGAATTGAATATTAACATCCTAGTTCCCAGTAAAAAATTGTAGAAGGTAAAGTAAATAAAATAGTTTATTATAAAAAGTCTGTCTAAAGTATTTACATACATAAAAAGCTCTCGGTTGTATCCCTGAAGGTGGTAACTAGAGGTACAACCAGTGGGACCTACGAATCGACAATTAATACGATTTTATAAAAAGACGTGAATGCGGTTTCAATATTCATGTATTAGAAAGAAGGTTTTTTTGATATCCTGTGTCACGCAAACCGCAACCGTCGTTTATTTGACAGCTAAAGACTATTTCAGGTTTTTATGTCAGCATCGGTCTATCTAAAATAGCCACAGATCTAGGTGGCAATAAATGTGAATATAACGCCACAAGTATTGATAAAAGATTTTTTTGCATTAAAACGCGTCCCAAGTTTCACATTTAACGGCAGCTATTTGAGCTAGGGCCGACAAACATGCAAATGGGTCGTATGATGGTACTTCATCACCACTCATAAATGCCCATAATACCAGAACATTCACAGATGTGTTAAAGAAAGCTTATAAGAAATAAATAGGATTGGATATGGAAGGATTTGGGCCTCTGTAAATCTCAGCCACTGTAGGAAACCCAATCTGCAACTTCAAGACTGTTTTCTGTGAGACATTGATACATAATATTATCCGGGTCGGGCCGGCCCATTCATGCTATAGACAAAACTGTCTGCAGCGTGACTCTTACATTTCATAATATACAATATTGTAAATATTATTTTAAAGTAAAAAAAAATCGTATTTCGTGATAAAATAATACCGTATATAATCACTAAAACGTGCTAGAAACAAGGAGAAAGTTAAAATGTCAATATTTCATTAACACTGTTTTGGTGTAACGTGCGTCAAAATCCATTGTATACTCGAAACTCAAAACTCATTGTTCCGACAGAAAATCTATTGTACAAGATCCCGGGGAACATTGACCTTCACCAATCTGTTTACCGGATCAAAATAACATTTTAGGGTATAAAATGTGTTGCTGAACACATACCAATAGGGTTGCCTAAAACAATATGGTCAAGGATATTATTAATTAACATTTAAAAAAAAAATTTTTTTTATAATTTCCCCGACTTGCTTACCAAAAAAATTTAACCTTCAATGAAAAGTGTACAATGTATACTATCTGCAAAAAATAGGTTGCCTAACTTTTTCTGGCCACTACTACCTGGTTGCCGTGTGCAAACAGGTAACTAAAAAGTGGTAATTGCGCTCATCTAGCTCCTAGCTTTTGCAGGTAGTATACATTGTAGGTTTTCATTGAAGGTTCATTTATTTGGTGAGCAAGTCAGTGAAATAATATCTTCTTTTTTTTTTTTTAATTCGTAAAACCTATCCTTGACCATATTTTTTTAGGCAACCCTATTGGTATGTGTTCAGCAACACCTTTTATGCCCTAAAATATTATTTTCATCCGGTAAACAGATGGGTGAAGGTCAATGTTCCGCGGGATCTTAGACCATATACATTTTTCGTAGCTGTTGCAAGGCAGGCGCAGCAAACAGTGTCGATAGAAGCTATTCATTATGTTCTATCACACTAATAACCTAACAACCTTAATGATGACTGACCAATTTAGTCAGTAAAATTTTATATAGAATAGACATATTAAGTGGTGAAGCCACACTGTAGACAGTATTGTATACTCTATAGCATGAAGGGCCGGTAGCTAAACCGACTGCCTCGCGAAAATCGTCGTAATGTGCTGCTGCGTTTCGTACGGCAAGTGATATTTCTGAAGGCTCAAATTCCCTTTCCAGTCCCAATCCTCATGCCATTCCTTATAAGTTCAACAACGTATGTATGATTCTACTGCCTGCATTGTTCATGGGCGGTGATTATCACTTAACATCAGGTGATCCACTTACTCGCTGGTTCTAAAATAAAAAAAAAACGGATAAGGTAAGTTAGCTCCGCCCACACGAAAGTCAATTATAATTTCATAAGTTAGTATTGATTTTCAGACAAACACGCTATGAACTTATATCATTTTAAGGTTTTAAACGAATGTTATTTCCAAGTTTTTAATTTGGTACCTTTATACATAAATATAGCTGCAAAATAACTCGGCCTGGCTGGTCTGAAACAAGTCGGGAGCGCCATCACGGCTATTGTTTTAGAGACTAAGTAATGGAATGCGTAGAGAACGGGAGAATTCACAAAGTTTTGCCTGCCAAGTTTTTTACGCGTATTGTACAACCCACAGTAGTTACGGCCATTTTCTTCGGCTGTCTTCGTTTTTACGAAAAATTAAAGGGTTAAATGGTTTAAAAAAAATAATCAATAATATATTGCTATGTAACACAGTGGAAACTTTTAAACGACTTGAACAATACACGTCATATTCACATCATATATTTGTTTTGTCAAGACGCTAGGTCCTGGCTATATAATATGATGCTATGATCCATGAAAGCGAAACAGTAGCATGCACACGGATGAAACTCCGAGTGCCAGCTAGTTTATAATAAAATTATACCAAGTCAATAATCCTCACTTACACAAATAAAGAAACAGCCAATTAATATATATACTTAAGACAGGCTGATATAACTAGGTTTAAAATACTAAGTACTTAAAATATATTTCTATTATATTAAACTCAAATACGGTCTATTTGGATACAACTCTTATTTTGCTGTTTCTCGCTAAGGACATTAGGTTGTTAAAGATTAATAAATAAATACACCCAACAGTCACATACATAGTCCTGACCCCACAGTAAGATACGAGTCTTGTGTCGTGGGTATTAGGAACTACGAGAGACTTTCGGTCTCACAATACCTAGACCCTATAACAAATATTTGTGGGTCACACAAACATTTTTTTCGGTGCGGGGATCGAACCCGCGGCCTCTCGCTTCACAGCCGGCTACTCGCCCACCGCGCCACGGAGGCTGTCAAATTAATGGACCATTCTTAGAGTTCCGTAGACAAATGGAAAAAACGAACCCCGAAAATGTTGACCAGCACGTTTATCCGCCCGTATAAATCACAGATAAGTATTAGCACTTTAGAAAGTAAATTAGGAAAGCAGATGTATTCTATGGACTGTTACACATTTTTTTTTCTAGCCCTGTATTATATACGTCTCACTGCTGGGCACGGTCCTCCTCTACTGAATGAGAGGGATTAGGCCTTAGTCCACCACGCTGGCCTAATACGGGTTGGCAGACTTCACATACCTTCGAAAAATCTTAACGACTTCTCAGGTATGCAGGTTTCCTCACGATGTTTCCTTCACCGTTAAAGCAAGCGATAATTAATATACACATAACTTAGAAAAGTCAGTGATGTATGCTCTTGGGGCTGGGAACCTGCGACTTTCATCTCGACAGTCCATACCACTCCCCGCTGAGCTATCGCTGCTTATACAATAATGTGCCGAAATTAAGAAAAAAGTAATTGTAAAAGCAATCTCTGTAATTGAGATATTGAAAAAATCCACTGTCCTACAGAGGATCGACGTAAAGTAGAGGCTTGGTGTTTCGTATTGTACAGTGAGAGATATTGGGATGCCCGAATCCCCCTCCCTTATCCAATCCCTTGCCTTTAAGGTTTGCAAGACGCCCATGATTATACTGGTATTGTGGGTGTGCATGGGCGGTTGAGATCACTTACCATCAGGTGATGCATTTGCTCGTTTGCTGGCCTCTGCTACAATAAAAAACAATACTGAAAGTATATTAATGCCCAAAGAACCAAGATCAGTCTTAAATGACAATTTCCGTTATGTCAACTCAAGTAGTTTTAAAATTACGATGCCTTACGAAAATACGTTTAATCTCTGCTCACCCAATGTATTGTAACTATCAGAAACTATAATAAAAACTCAGTAGATATCAGGAACTAAAAAGCAAATAGAAGTTAGAAAGATTGCAGTTCTTTTCTTTAAAAAGTGTACTTAAATGGCAAAGGAGGTGTAATGGAGGATAATATTGTGATGATGATGTCATCTTTCTTATTTTCGTTTAGTGTCAAAATGCGCAGAGCAAACTGTTTTTGAAAATCCCCTAATATAAGTGAATGCAATATTTATACACTTCCTTTGCTTCGCCGTAGATAGTAGGGTGAAAATATTCTGTTAAACATCATGACGATAGCAGATTCAATTACGTATGTGAAATTAAATCATTTCTTATCATAGCCGATAAAAACCTCCAACGTCAATTAGGACAATATGTGTAATTTTTAATCGGCTGAATAGACTTTATTCAATCATAATTATGATCCCTTCCGATTAAAACAGATAAAAAAAACTGCATTTAAATTAATTCATTTGTTTAGGCTTAATCAGCCTAAAAATTGAGAAAATAAAAGTTATTTCTGCGTTCGATAACTCGAAATATCATGTAACCAAACATATACCATGCTTAAAAAACGCCTAAATTTTTTTTTTCATTTTAAGAACTACGTATACGTAGCTTGCAAAAACATGATTATGTGCACTGGATTTCTTCAATATCTCAATTACAGAGATTGCTTTTACAATTATTTTTTCTTAATTTCGGCACACTATTGTATAACAGTCCATAGAATACATCTGCTTTCCTGATTTACTTTCTAAAGTGCCAATACTTTTCTGTGATTTATACGGGCGGATAAACGTGCTGGTCAACATTTTCGGGGTTCGTTTTTTCCATTTGTCTACGGAACTCTAGGAATGGTCCATTAATTTGACAGCCTCCGTGGCGCACCGGACGAGTAGCCGGCTGTGAAGCGAGAGGACGCGGGTTCAATCCCCGCACCGAAACAAATGTTTGTGTGATCCACAAGTATTTGTTACGGGGTCTAGGTGTTGTGAGACCGAAAGTCTCTCGTAGTTCCTGATACCCACGACACAAGACTCGTATCTTACTGTGGGGTCAGGACTATGTATGTGACTGTTGGATGTATTTATTTATTAATCTTTAACAACCTCGTGTCCTTGGCGAGAAACAGCAAAATAAGAATTGTATCCAAATAGACCGTATTTGAGTTTAATATGATAGAAATATACTTTAAGTACTTAGTATTTTAAACTTAGTTATATCAGCCTGTCTTAAGTATATATATTAATTGGCTGTTTCTTTATTTGTGTAAGTGTAGATTATTGACTTGGTATAATTTTATTATAAACTAGCTGGCACTCGGAGTTTCATCCGTGTGCATGCTACTGTTTCGCTTTCATGGATCATAGCATCATGTCATAATATATCTAGGATAAACTCATAGTTTTTTGGTGGTCGCTGGTTTTTTTGAATGCACTACGCTTACCATCAGGTGTAGTGCAGTCACTTTGCCGTGCACGGATAAAAAAAAGACAAAGCTATCTAAAGCGTAACTCTACCACAAAGAATAATGTCAGTGTTTTTATCAGGCGAAACACACAAAATTGAAGTTATAAAAAATTGTACATTACGTTTTCTTATCATCTTAGTTAACGAATAGTTGTGTGTTTAAAAAAATCTAAACATCATGATTACAAAGAGTTGTAAATTTATTGACGGTTCATAATGCTAGGGCTTTGAAACCGTAATAATGATTTTAACTACAGACAATAAAACCTTATTTCCGCATATTTTTTTTTAATTTGATTAAATGACGAAACGAGCAAGACGCTAAGTTCAAAATATTTTAAATAATAATAATATCAGCCCTATATTATATACATTCCTCTGCTGGGCGGGCATTCTCTAATAAATAATAGGCGTTAGGTCTTATAGTTGACGTTCATGCTGGCTTTACTTACCTTAAAATCTAATGGTGTATTTTTTTTTTTTTTCTTAACTATGCAGGTTTCCTTACGATATTTCCTTAACCGTTATAGTGTGATAATTAACATTTAATACCCACGTGACAAGTCTGGGATGTGTGCTCTTAGGGAGTACCACTTCATGCAAAGCTATCGTCATTCTGCTGCTGCTTTTGTCATTGAACTACGAAACCTTAAAAAAATTGTATTTTCATACATGTTACGTAACAAAATATACAACATAGCAAATTACAACATCCATATAATTAAGATTTCTTGCATAATAATTATTAGGAATGTCAACATTTATTTATAAACAAAAAAATATACGTCATCATCATACAATATCATCATGAATTGTATATAATCTAAGTCATGCTAATTTGTAAATAAGCCTTTAGCAACATATTGTATTAGCCAATGTATTAACGCTTTTCAATCCCCATACATACAGAAGATAAAAAACTTATATAATTTTCATATCAAAAATCCTTGTTACCTGGTGAATATGGATGTGGTAACTATGAAGTTTAAAATTTATTTTTCCAATAAATTACCCTAAGGTACTAAAATTTTATTGCTTAATTATTCTAATGACAGTTTTTTTTTTGGAAGAGAGAGCAAACGGGCCAGTATATCACCAGATGATAGGAAATCACCGCAGCCTATGGACACCATCAATACTAGAAGAATTGTCGGTGCATTGCCCGCCTTTGAGGAAAGAGTAGTCTCTTATTGTTTAAGGTTAAACTACAAATAATGTAATTTCAATAGGTTTGAAAATAGGTTTGATAATAATTATATTTTTAAGACCACCAAAATATATTTTTCATGATTAATTTTTTATTCATACATTTATCCTTAGAATACAGTAAATATTTTACAGTGATACAGCCTGAATAGTGGCATAAACTCTATTTATTTTTCCTAAGATAAACGTTTCATTATTATCAGTAGAAAAGTGCGTAATCATTTTATTCAACAGGTTGACACTAATCTACATTTTTTTCCAAAATCATTTAGATTATGTTGTCGATAAACATCAGAATTAAAACTCTACATAGCATTCATATCTACATAAACAATTAACTTATTGTAGTATAACGACGCAGACGCATGGATAAAGTAGGGGTTAAACTTGCAGTGGGCCAGTCGTGTTAAATAAATTCATTAGTTTCTGCTGAATAATCTCAAAAGCTGATTTGCGATGTGAATTGCTGGCTTTGCTGGTGGTAGGATATTCATATCCGACCGGATAGCGACCACCGTACCCATGGTTTTAAAACCTGCCGTAGTGATCCACACACCTTGTGTGGATACCTTGTATGTAATAATAAATTAATAAAATAATAAATAAATTCAGAAGTTGCAAAGATTAGCTCGTACATAGAGATGATACGACACGGCGAAAGTATCGATACCTACTTGGTATTGATTGATAAGTATCGTCACCTATTTGAACAAATATTTAAACATTTGGAGTTGAAATTACACTGTTTTATTTAAAATTGAATTAATGAGTAGGCTCATTTCAGTTACTTGGTAGTTGGGGAACTACAGCAAAGTTTTGGCTTTAATAAGCCCAATATCTAGTACTGCATAAGAGCCGCTTAAATGGCGAGAAGTCTCTAGTATGACCCGCGACAAGAAGATGCCTATCAGGATGAAAGGACTCGAGGCCATTAAAAGACCAGTCCTCGTATACGTTACATAAGCTCAAAGCCTTGCAAATCATTGAAATTAAACATCCAAAATGTAATGATAAGACGCGTTATTTTAAATTATCCGAAATTAGTTAAATTAAATTAAATATTAGTTTAAGCAAAAGATTAGCAACAAACAAATGAAACAATTTGATGGCGCGGCGTGATGTCGCATCTTAATATCGAGCAGTCACGTCAGCGGGCGGGCTTACCGGTTCCGCAGCTCTGGCATGGTGCGGGCGGCATGGCGACACCATGCGTTTCAGCTGAAAGGTTCGATGATGGAAGGGGAGGTTGTGCGGGTTGAGCGAGGTCACGCCTGCGTTCGGGCGTCTCCGGGCGCCACCGGGACCCGTCGGCACCGCACAGTCTCGCCGTCCGACGCGCGCACAGCGACCTCTTGCGTGCGCCGCTAGTGCCCCGCCGAGTTTACGTGCCGCGATCACGCTGCGGACTCTGCCGCCTCTCACACTGCCATCGAATTGTTATCTCAATATCGTTCCTGATCTCTCGCCTTTAAAGAACACATACGCGATTAATTTTAAAAACATATTTTCTACTCATTATAATATAGCAAAAAGATCGCAGGACCGGTTGAACGCGCGGAGCTACCGTAAATGTGTCGGGCGCTTAATCGATCGCCTGCATTAAAAAGTAAAAACTATTATTATCATTTTGCAGTCGACCTTAGCAGATTTTGTTGCGCTGCGATAGAAAAAAAATAAGTTTTTTATACATAATAAAATAAAAGTGTCCGCAGATCGTTTAAGCATATCGACTGCATAATATAAGTGTGGTGCCGTCCCGTGCTTAGTTCGCTCAGTGATCAGTGCGTCAGTTGCCGAGAGGTGTTTTCTTTCTGGCTTTGATTGCGAGCTTAGCTACCTGAATTGTTTCGCTTATTTCTTGCCTTGATTTGAAATACTTGTGAAAAACGCGATCCATGCTCGGAGTTATGACTACCATGGTATGGTTTCCTTTGTCTACATTGTTTATCAACTTTTTCTCTCTATAGTAACGGAGGGTAGTTCATTGGCGTTATCACATTAAATCGATGCATTTTAGTATTTCTATCGCAGTGACTGACGAATACCTTTACAACATGTTGATGCATTTACAATCATCTCTCAATCTCTTTTATTTTATGCTCGTCACGAGTAGGCAAACTCTTACTCAATAACTCTTTGCGTATTTACTGTTATTCATTTAGTCATTTAGGTATTTAAAATCGTTTCTTATAAATCATGTATTGTTCGTATAAAGCTTACAGGCACGATGTCAGCTTACAGGCGCTGTCTAATGGCTAACTCTATACAAATATCAGATATGGCTATTATCCATTGCAAATACGAAGGAGAGCATGTTGCCACTCCCTTTTTTCATATTCTGGAAGCACATTCTGGATAAGCAAGCTTGAAGCTACGCTAAGTATTTTGGTCGGCAGTTACATTTTTATTATACAAAGTTAGCTTAATAGAGACTACTTTCAATCAGTGCCTGACAATCGGCATATCGTTGCGAGTTAACATTATACTACTGTGATTCAGTCAGTAGGAGTATCGACGCTGCATTGTCACCCGCCTCGAACATGCATCCGCTGTAATGTTACTTTAGCCTTTGTTAGTAAGTAGATACATACGTTGGTTAAATATTAGCCATCGGTAATAACAGTCGCCTAACAGTTTATTATTAGCACAACATAATATAACTGTCTTGTTTTATAAAGCCCAAATTCTGTTTTATATTCAGTCACTATTGATTTTTCTGTCTGAGGCATTGTCTAGCGTCTAGTGTCGACAGCCTGACTATTCAAACAGGTATTTAAACTAATAAGTATAGAAAGAATGAGGCTATTTAGGAAAGCATGCCTGCTATATGTCCATTAACGTCATAAAATATGATTATCGTACACACGTTAGATAGGTCGTTATGGAACACTATTACATTAATATAATTAAGAGATCATGAATATTTAAATATAAAATACGAATGAAAAGGTCACAATAACATTAAGTACATTCGGACGTAGAGCGTGCCATGTAAATTATACATACTATGTGTATTTTCAAGTAGTTAAATATGTCAATGTTTAAAATTTTCAGTACGACCTCTTGAGAGTCGTAAAACGCAGTTTACGTAACTCCGCTCTCAACTATCGCAACGCATTCAAATCTATATGACGATACATATTAAAATAAAAGGCTTAATGTTATTTGTTTTGTTAATTTTTAAGCAATTTAATAATTCTGGATATATCCAATCCTGTTTTATGGCAAAACCAAAACACAATAATTTTAACTACTAATTTATAAAATGTTTTTTTTTTTTTTAAAGGTTTAACGTTTTAACAATGTGTATAAATTCATAGAAATTTGACCTAAAAATAGGATAATAAAAATTATATCTTAGTAAAGATATAATTATATCTTTACGAATAAATGATTTATTCGAAATTATAATGCTCAAATGTCAATTATTTTTCCTTCGTCATTATTAATTCGTGTGGAACGCCGCGAAACGTTTTGCTCACGTTGAACGTGTGCATAAAAAGATGAAAAGAACCGACCACTCATTGACACAGTGTCTTGAATGGGCCACGGCCTCGTTCTCCGCTTTCAGGCGCGCGCAACTGTATGCCCATTTGTCGTGTCTCTACTCGGTAACTGCAGGCTCTGTTGATATTTGCGGAAACTTGCACTGACGCTTCAACATTTAATACAGGACAGACCGCGATAGCTTGCGCCCTCGACGTTAAACCATACCATCGTAAACATACTGCCACTCGCATCATCCAGTTATTGTCACAACGCCATACTAATACGTTAATACAATTATCGGCATAGAACCTAAGGAAGAGTCTGAAGTGGCCAAGGGGATAAAGTGCGCATCTATGCAAAACACGGCGATAGCTCTCCTCGAATCGGCATCGGCTTTCGAGAAAGCCGTGCTGGAATGTGAGCACTTAGAGGCATCAGAACACGGTGGGTTCCGGTGAGAACGTTGGCGCGGCAGCGGCATGGAGGAGCGCGGGCCCCCTGACGTGCCGTTGATCGTGACGCCGCCGGGCGGGACGGGCTCGGGCTCGGGCGCGGGCGCGGCGCTCACCACGTCGCGACGTGCCGCCTCCGCGCGCGGCTCGCGCGATGACCCGCCGCCTTCCACCTGGCGCTCCTCGGTGCGTGTGCGCGACACTGGTTTCCGCGGCTCCCGCAAGAGCGTGGTACGCCTAGAACCACCCTGTAATGGCCTCAACGGGCTGCCCGCCATCGGCAAAGAGGTAATTCGTTTATCTCTGTGCCTGATATGTCAATGTCGCAACATAAAATTATAAAGCTTTAATTTTTGTTAATAAACTGTATAACCATCGTTTTCGATTCTGTGCATTGATGTGATCACTGCTGAATGTGAATTAAAAACATTTTTTGTGTGCACAGCTTCTATGATAATACTGTGCGATCTATGGATGTATATTATTTTAAAAACGAGTGTTTTAATTACTTATTGCATATTTATGTGTCAATAACATCGGAACTTTCAGAACTCTTTTATGTAGCAAAATCATAACTACAATAATTATATTATGATACTAAAATGTAGCAGCATGGAGAATACATCCACGAGGAATTCGTAATTCCTACCCTCGGGACAATCTCCTTACATGATTCATATTGACACATGTAAGCAGTAGCTGAGGGAGCAGACTGAATTATTGAAGCGCTGGCATCATACTCACTGCTCATCTATCTGGACTCACATATAATATGCGATTTGCGGTTAAGTTTATTTATTAATGCGTTTTACTGTCCTGTTGTACAACAATATAATAGGTAAATCAGTGATGGCATACGATGTCGACTTCATATTTCCGTATTATGGAGCCAGAGTAATAGATTTATAACACTAAGACTCGGGACAAATGCTCAAAGACAAACAAATTGTCTCTTGCAGAGAGAGAAAGGGTGTAGAGAAAGGGTTGACTATAAAAGTCAACCCTTTCTCTACACGGAGGCTATATCGTTATATTTTATTTCTAAAAAGACAGGTAATATTATCCTTTTTTTGTAATTGAAATCTTTACCAATGCATGATTCGAATTTTATTGTAGCAAAATGCCTAATGCACCTTCTAGATACTTGATAATACATAGATTCGGCTGCTTTATCATGTACATTACAAATATTTACAGCATGTTATACAGGTTGAAATAAAAAAAACATTCTGATTAACCCAAGTTTATGGGCAGAACCTTTTAACTGTATGTGGGTCAAAAAAGCTCTCGTGCAATACGTATGAGTACGTACGAATGCCCTCTTTATTTTTATGTTTTAGCAAAGCGGCAACTTAACGTCCACACATGTATATACACCGCTTATTCATGTGACTCTCTCCCCTTTTATTACACACTTTTAATGTTCGAAACACCTTTGCAAGATTGTGTTATAATTCCAGAATAAATTCAATACAGTATTTAAGTTTATTCTTTTTTGTTATGTTATCGTAATGAAGAGACAGAGGGCTCCGGATGTGACTCCTGACCTTTGGCCTTGGTCGAGAAGCACACTATTATTACTAGTAATGAGTCTAATTTCTAACCCACCTATTTAACATGAGTCGTGTCATTGCATTTCATTTGAGATTCTGTAACACAGAGTCATACGAAAGAGAATCGTAATTTGCAGGTATAAGTGTGTAACGTTATTAATTATTCACAATCATTTTCACAATGTTCGAAAGACATTTAACGACTTGCGCTTATAAATTATTATATGTCCCCCGGGGTAAGTATAGGAGCATGGAGTGCACGTATCTAATAAGATAAGAAGTACCTATTGCTAATCCTGGGAATCTAACATTGCCTATTTATTGTAGCAAGGAAAAGTGACTGTGCTGTGCCTATCAACCGTCGTGAGACATTTCATCTCAAATGATTCGGGCTAGAAGGGAATGAATATACACCGTCTAATACCGGAATGTGACTCGCTGAAACGAGCCACTATAGGGGGTTTTTTCAACATGTCTGCGGTCAGGCGGCTGATTTTAACTGAATTTGTTTTTACTAATATGACCTATGATCAAAACTCTGCAGAGAAGTTAAAGGGAACGTGATTAAACTACTTTTATTTGATTAGCTAAACCGATTTGCATGGCAAAATCATGTACCTATGTATATTTCTTTGATTTTACATACCTCAACGGCAACGTAAACACATTATTCCTACATACGTACACAATTATATTAATTTCATTATCCTCTTTTTGCAATTAATGCCAAGAAAGGGATCAGAACTTTTGATGTTTGTGTATAAATATATAATATGAAGTAAACCGTGTTGGCTATGTATGCATCACCGGGCTCTACATTTAACTGTAAAAATAATTGTAATATATTATATGAAAACAACGGCCTTTTTCGTTTCTTTCTATATTTTTCTAATATTCTTTTATTGGCTATTGAACATCGGGTAGTTTTATATTAATAATATAATTTTCCAAAGATATAAATAAGATAGATTTCCGATTAAAGCGTGAAGCGGACATATACGCGCGTCAGTCGCAGGTAAACCTGTAAGAGCTGGTTCCCACTTGTCGGATGTCGGATCCGAATATTAATCGGAGGTTGTAGTAGCACAGCATTTTATATGAAGCTATTCACACTTATCGGAAACCGATTTTGTGTCGGCGCCGACAGTAAATGTCGGGTGTTTTGCCAGCCCTCTACGCCTGGAAAAAAATCGTGTCGGATCTCGCTCGCCTTTAAGTAAGAATAGCGCTGTTCACACTTTGTCGGGTGTCGGGGCCGTTTTGTAGTTTATGTTCACTAATATTTGAGCCAGTAGATCGTTGAATGTAGATATTGACATCCTAAAATAATTGAAAAACTTAATTTCGTCACTCCTCAATTCTGTTATTAAGTTCTGGAATGTTCCCAAACTAAATCGTTCCCTCAGGATTGGGTGCACCCAATATTTTCTTTCCTTCGCTCTCTTTCTTTGTTTTCTCCTTAAATAATAATACATAACAACAAGATCTTCGTCGACGTCCATCGTGCACAGTCACCTCGCGTATAGTGCTTAAAATTGGCACTAGCTTCGGCCGCGGCCGACATCCGATTATTAACCGAAGTGTGAACAAAGGCGCCGACGTCCGATTAATATTCGGATCCGACACCCGACAAGTGGGAACCAGCTCTAACATGGGTATCAGGAACTACGATGGATTTACGATCCCACAACACCCAGACCCGAAATAAATGTTTATGGATCACATAAAAATTCATCTAAGTATGGGAATCAACACTCATCACGCGTTTCACAGCCGGCTACGCCACGGAGACTGTCATTAGTGCCACCACGTATTACGTAAAATTACGTGACGCAATTTGACAGTAGCGTCACTAACCTTTGCGTCACTGGCGCTTTCATTATAGTTTGACAGATAAGGTCGTCACTGACGCGTGCGTCTAACGCTTGACACAAATATCGGAAACCTATATTTAAGCTCTTTGATTGATTTAAGCTTTTTGTAAAGGTGTGTATGAAATTCATTGATTGTCACCAGGTACTGTCACTGGGCGCGACCGGAGGCCACAAGGGAACCACGCAACCTTCTCACCCCTGCACAATCCTCCACCATTCTCCTTATAAGGTAAGCTGTTAGCGACACATAATGTTATTATAGTTTGATATGCAAACAGGTAGAATTTATATTGTTACAAACCTTTTTGCTTACTTATTTGAAATTATTTTTTATGCATTCTAAACAATGTAAAGATGTTTGTTGTTGTCAACTAGACTTGAATAAAGCAGTACGTATTTTTCCGCATATTTTTACAAAAATTTAAATGTTCCCATGGTGGACTAGCGATAGTCATTAATTCCATCGTCAACAATGGTCCTTCGAGCCGGATTAGTGAATCAAGTATGTATCGCACACCACCATCGAATATTTTAACACGTCGAATGTACAAACAAATGATGGAGCAAAAGAATTTAGAAACTGCTACAATGAAGCCTAATATTCCGCCTCGTGGCGATGATTGTCCTACTACGTCACGGGACCGGGAGCGTACGGTTCAAAGGTCGAGTTGTGCATCCGGAAACACAATTTGCTCTCAGAAGTCTACGGCATCTTCGATAGCACGCCGTAAACAGCTTGAATTGCAAGCAGCTGAAGCAAAGGCCAAGATAAAGTTGGATTTGATCGATATGAAGCTGGAAGCTGACCTTGCCAAGGTCGACGCAGAGGACTACGCCAATGGTAGCGAAGTGCCTCCTAATGACCATGGCGCCGAGTGTAATTATTCAGTTCCAGAGGTCCAGCACAATGTTGAAAAATGGTTGGACCGACAATGTATATCACCTGTTCAGCAACAACAGCCTAATGATGACAGCGTTCAACAGCTCGCTCACACGCTGAACAACCTGATGAAGCAGTCAAGAGTGCAACACGAAGATCGTCTTCTCAGTCGACTCGCCACACCACGCAAACTGCCTATGTTTAGTGGTGACTGCATCGAGTGGCTACATTTTAAAAATGCATATGACGATTCATCTCGTGTATGTGGATTCAATGAGTCTGAAAATCTTTGGAGACTGCGACAAGCTTTGCGAGGTGAGGCCAGAGAAGCTGTCACCGACCTGTTGATCGGAAATACTCCGCCTTCGGTGGTCATGGAAGCTCTTGAATTGAGATTTGGAAGAGCTGACATTATTATTCACAATATAACGGCACAGTTGAAGAAATTACCGTCGTTATCGAATTACTATCAGCACGACTTAATTAATTTCGCCGTTAAAGTCAATAATTGCGTGGCTACAATACGCGCACTAAAGAAACATGACTACCTACGAAGCCCTGAGCTCGCTGCAGCTGTAATGTCTAAATTGCCGAGCACGCTGACGGGTAAATGGACAGACTTCGCTTATAGTCGTCAAGATGAAAATAAGTCGATGCTTGAGTTATTAGCTACGTTCCTGAAACTCGAAGCTGAAATGTTAGCTGTCGTCGGATGTACGCAGCCCCGAGAACATATCGTCAAGAAGCCGATTGCCGCAGAAGCCAATCGAACAGAAGACAAATTGCGACATCGCTCAGTCTACACTTCTGTGACCGCTGACAACGACGAGAAGTGTTTATTTTGCCAGAAAAGTAAGCACACGTTAACTGACTGTCGCTTATTCAAACGTGCACTGCAGAGACACAAGTGGTTATTCGTCAAAAAACATCGATTATGTTTCTGTTGTTTAACCGCACGACATAATAATAAAGCTTGCCCTGAACCGGTGTGTGACGTCGACGGTTGTGGCATGGCTCACCACCGCTTGCTGCACTGGACGAGACCAACAGTTTCATCACAATCAAGTGACCAAGCAACCCCGGCACCGAACTTACCTACGCTCGGTAGCGACGCGGACACCGAAACTTCAATAACTCATGTTGCACGGGATAGTAACGCCGCCGTGAATGCTACGAGTTCTTCGGAGACGGAGAGATTCGCTTTACTTAAAGTGATCGGTGTACAATTGTGTGGACCCAATGGTATCGTAAGTACCTATGCACTGTTGGACGATGGTGCTGCAGTATCAATGATAGAGTCGGACTTGGCTGATACTTTAGGGCTACATTGTAAAGATCCATGCGCTATAAAATTTATCGACGCGTTTGGCTTAGAAGTATTTCAGTCGGAAGTTCCCAGTGCCTCGGTTCAAATATCGGGAGAGAATAATCATAATAACTGTTATGATATTAAGTTGCGAAAGTGTTCGAATCTTAAATTAAGTGCGCAAAATATGTCTCTCATACATAAAATTGATTGTTCTCACTTTGCGCACATTATGCCGTTAATTTGTAAACGTAATGTAACGCCTCGTATATTACTAGGACAGGATAACTATTTTCTTATAGCTCCTCTTGAGATTATACATGGAGACAGGAGTACGCTGTATGCGTCTCGCTGTCGACTGGGATGGACCGTGCATGGCTGGCACAGTGCTAGCACTCACTCCTCTAGGGTAAGTGAACACAATGTATTCCATCTCGCACATTCTCAGACTAGTGATACACAAGAAATTAACGCTCTTAATGATTTGATTAAGAATTCATTTCATTTTGAGTCTGTGGGAATTTCGTCCTTATGTCGTACGAATAAGGATCTCGATCGACCTATTGATATATTGGGCAAAACTGCTCGACACGTAAGAATTCAGTGGGAGGTTGGTTTTTCATTTAAGAAGGATAACTTCATAATGCCTGATTCGTATTTTAATGCTTTGAATCGTCAACAAACGTTACTACGTAAATGTCATAGAAATCTCGAATATAAAGAGAGGTACACAATAGAAATAAATAAATTGTTTGACAATATCGCTCGAATTATCAGCGATACTGACATCCACGGATTTTTATCACCGTTTTATATTAAAAGTAAAATTATACTGCAGAACGTTCACAGATCTACTATTGATTGGAATAGACAAATTCAAATCGCCGAGCACAATAAATGGATTAAAAAGCTCGTTGCATTGAAACAGCTACCTTTGTTACGAATACCACGTTGGTATTTTAAAGGTTGGTACTCAAGATGGAAGTACCGATATAAATACTTACTAATCTGTGACACTTCCATTGCAAAGTATTGTACTGTGGTTTATTGGCATAACATTTAACAAACTTATTATGTCGCAAATGATCTTAACTTTGCTTGTAGTCCTGACATCTAATAATGTTTTGATAGGAACGTCATCTTATGGTCTCGCGTTTGGCAAATTTGATAATTATGATCTGTCTTTACGTAAGCAGTGGCGCATAGCTCAAAAGGTAACTGATATGTTTTGGGAGCGGTGGCTTCGAGAATATTTGCCTACTCTATTGTCTAGCCACAAGTGGAACAAAGAGCAGAGAGCGTTGCGAGATGGAGGTTTTGATTCGGCTCAATTTTTATTAATTGAGCCGAATGTAGATCGCGTATTATGGTGTCATGGAGTGGTGAGTGCAGCACATGCTGGTGATGACGGTCGCGTCCGAATGGTAGACGTGCGCACACGCACTGGTATTGTGCGACGCCCTGTTACTTGTGTCGCTTAACTGTCACATGTGGAATGATAGTGCTGTTCTGAGTATATGTATTTTATAATGTTTTGTAGAAGAAAGTTGTGTTATTTTCATTTTGTTTCCCAGATCAGCACTATGGGGGCGGTGTTAGCGACACATAATGTTATTATAGTTTGATATGCAAACAGGTAGAATTTATATTGTTACAAACCTTTTTGCTTACTTATTTGAAATTATTTTTTATGCATTCTAAACAATGTAAAGATGTTTGTTGTTGTCAACTAGACTTGAATAAAGCAGTACGTATTTTTCCGCATATTTTTACAAAAATTTAAATGTTCCCATGGTGGACTAGCGATAGTCATTAATTCCATCGTTAACAGTAAGCCGTTGAAATATATTTCACTGGGTCGGTTCTATTGCATGCAAGAGGTCGTTTGAGATGGTATCACTGTTTTTAGGCTATTTCTGCCGTCAGAAGCAGTGTGTAGGCATTGTTGTGTTTGGGTTTGAAGTACAGTGAAGATTCAAGATAATTAAAATAATAGTAACTCATAATTAGTTGAAAGCTTCCGTGGCGACATTTTTTTTAGTCCTCGTTTTTCATACCAGCTCTCATTACAAAAATAAATTATTGTTAAAATTTAAAACCGATATCGAAGCATTGATAGACAAATCTTTTTAAGTCATGATGCAGCACCTTAGTGAAAATTACATAAGCCTGGTCCACTTTCTTAGCTCCGTCTGCTATGTTCGAAACCAAACACGCTCCTCAGAGTGTCTGTAGGTACGTCAAAGCTTGACATTTGGATTTAGACGTGATACATTTTATTTGATGAGGTACATACATTAATTCAAATGGTAAAGTGGGGCCTAATAATATATAATAAGTGATTGAACTAATCAATAGAACATTTATGTTTATATTAAAATTCATAGATCGTAGAATTCAGATTGTAACTATAGTAAACATAACTATTAAACAAGATCGATATTCAATAACGACATTTGATTAATCTATGATGAAGGTCTACATAAATACAAACAATAATGATCGTGACTGCATAATTATGAAACGGATTATACGGCTCATTAATTCAAGAAACAAAGTCCTTTTGCCTAAGTCAAGGCAAAATGAATATTAAACATTTCAGTTAATTAATTGATAATTGATGAGGAAAACAAGTAGGAGGAGGAGATTTTGCAATCGTCACCTTGTATAACTCTATAAGCAAATAGTTACATTTAATCCCTAACAAACATGAAGGTGTATTAGGTATTAGTTTTGTCACTTTTTAATAATAGAGGTTTGAAGAAAATCTGTTCAGAAATTTTAAAGTAGCAGATTTTTTTGTATTGTATAAGCCGGCAAACGAGCAAGTGGGTCAATTTTCCATTGAACCTAGTCTTTAGCTCTATCTAGTCATATCACTCGATTATTAATTAACTGGTTTTCACAACTATTTTGAAAATATAGCTGCATTTTCAAATAAGATCAGATTATTTGTAACAGCTTTAAATTATATAATAATACTGGCCACATATTATACACGTCCCACTACTAGGCATGGACCTCCTCTATTGAATGATACAGATTTAGGTTTTAGTCCATCACGCTGGCCTAATGTTGGTTGACAGACTTCACATACCTTCGAAAATCTGACAAAGAATTTATCAGATATGCAAGTTTCCTTACAATGTTTCTTTCAGCGTTAAAGCAAGCGATTATTAACAATGAATACACACGTAACTTAGATAAGTCAGAGTTTATTGTGCATGCTTTTAGGGCTGGTTTCAAACCTGCGTCATTCGTCTCGATAGCCGTACTTCTTACCGCTGAGCAACAAGAAGAACAACTTGTTAGCAAGTTAATTAGAAAATATCAAAAACAATAGAATTATAAACGTATACAACAATTTAAAAAATATGTGTATCGTCTTCTATGTAAGACCATAGTTTTATACTCGTACATTTCAATAATATTGAAATAAAACTAATTTAAACGGACTTTATCGCGGTTTATTATTTTAATTTTGGTCCCGACGTTTCGAAAGCCTTTTCTGCCTTCGTAGTCACGGGGCGGACTACAATAATATTGCAGAAAACAGATTTAAGAAATTGAAATTGAAATTGCCGAAAAGAAAAAATGAGATTTAAAAAAAATTAAAAAGAGTCGAAAAGTAATACAATTTATTTTGCAGGCCGCTTGGGATTGGTTGATCCTAATATTAGTTATCTACACGGCAATATTTACGCCTTACGTGGCCGCCTTTCAACTTAATGAGCCCGACTTCGACAAACGATCCCGAAGCTTCGGTGAAGATCCTATTGTCGTCATCGATATGATAGGTAAATTATATTACTTATAATTTAAAAATTTTGTGTTACAAACTTATTCATTGCTGAATTTATTTGTATGTCTAACCGATGTTATAAGGCATCAACAGCGTTATACCATTTTAGATTTACATATTCAAATTTTTCACTTACATTATTGTGATCAAATAATATGATCATATCTATAAAACTTTTCACTAATTACTTACTTTTGCTTTTAAATGAAAAATGGTACGACATCATTAAAACAAGGTTGTGAATGTTCTATAACAAGTGCATTTTTGTTTTCAGTGGACGTGACTTTCATAATAGACATCTTGATTAACTTCCGCACGACGTACGTGAACGCAGCCGATGAAGTGGAATCAGACCCAGCGAAAATCGCCCTCCACTACTTGCGAGGATGGTTTCTCATTGACCTTGTTGCCGCAATACCCTTCGACTTGCTTCTCTTCGGCACCGACACTGACGAAGTGAGCCATTTATGTAATACGATATAACGCATTCCCATCTCACTATACACTTACTTAAATCTAAATTACAACTGAAGGGTATTGCCCATAATATGTCCTGGCTAAACGTGGACAAGAACAATAATAATTTTATGTACGACCCGCGTCTTATATATGCCATACTTAAAAGAAAGTCTTCTTTCAACTGCCCTTATACCACTCGCAGTGGGGTCGGTACAGCATGCCTTTAAACACATGTTACAGAATGTTTTGGCTTGTAGTTTTTAGGGCCGACCACCTGTCTGACGTCAACCTCTCTAGTAAGACCATACCTAAAAGAAAATAAATATTATAATATTTTTGTGGCATACTTCTAAAATGTGCTATACTTAGCACGTGTAATATTGTACTCCAAAATTGATTACATTTTCTTTTGAGTCCTAACTCACTGACTCATCAACGCCCAGCCCAAACATGACATTTTGCACAGTGGCTTCCTTTGTAAAGGGGTAAATTGGGGGTTCAAATTTAGTCTGGAGAAACGATAAAATACATATTATTACTTGAAACGACGTGGTAGCACGCATAAAAACATATCCGTATATGTAAATCGCATTTTTTTGATAATTAATTAAGCGATGAAATGCTATAAAGGGGCGGGGTTTATTCCGGATAAAGACAATCACGCGTGAGGAGCCCCGAGTAATAACATAATAATAAAATATAAACTTACGCATTTAATACGATAGATGTACTTATCACTATCACTAGGTAGTTAAGTGGATCAAATTAAACTGCTAACTACATACATGGTACATACTTTTTGTTACCACTGATTACTCTTGATGAAAACTCCGCTGGTGCTGAAAATGTATAAAAACTTTTTTATATTATACAATAATTTTAAATTACTTACGCCCGTATACTGAAACGCTACTTAAGTATTTAAGATCGTTTTAAACAAGTTAAGTCCCTCTTAGCTGTCAAAATTGTATGAAAATAAGTAGCCGTTAGCCGTCAGACAGCTAAGTAGCGTTTCAGTATTCGGACATTAGGCTGCAAAACTGTGCCACATTATTAACATTATAAATAATTGCGTTTTTTAACTGAACAACTTGTCCACGTTTTAGCCTTTTATAGAGCAATTGCCTATAAAAAGTACAAGAAGTATGGGTATAGTGTGAATCGCAACTTCTTCATTTTTGTAAGCCATCTCATAATTTGTTTATTTATCTTGAAAGAGAGTTAGTCATTTTAAGAAGTAGCCGATACGATTATTTGTTTAAAAAGTGTCCTGAACTTTAAATTTACAATTACATAAAGTTAACACATTATCTATAAAACAGAACAAAGTAACACAATAGTCAACAATGGAGGACATGCATTATAAGATTAGGGCGTAGCACGATATTTATACAGCAAAGCGAAGGGTAATAATATAGGTCATAAGAATATGAAAGCGAACTAGGTCAAGTTAGGGCTGCACGATAACCATTCCAAGACGAAATAATATTATGTAGGTAGTTACGAACTTGTGCGATTAAAACAAATGCTGGTTCTTTCACTAAATTCAACCGTTCTTACGGACAAATTTATTTCTAGTTATTTCAAGGAACCACGTAGTTATGGAATGCAATTATGGCAATTTTCATCAATAATTAGGTTATCACCATTTGATTGCATTAGTTTGACGAAGTTATTACCCAATCCATTAATTTTATTATTATCTAAACCAACCTCTCAAATTTAGTAAATACATCATAAATACATCATTCCATATAATTTGCTAATAAGAACGATTGATTTGTGATTTTCTTTTTATTTTTGAATAATAGATAAATATTCGTTCCTTTCGTAATGATAAAATAAAATTATGTTTATTTTGTTGTTTCCTTTAAACATTTATGATTATGGAAAAGGCCCCAAAGGTGGGTGCGTATTGAATTTGTAATCCCATTTCTTGTTACAGCAGGGGCTGGAAAGTGATGAGGTATACCATCTTTGTGAACTATTTTTATGTTGCTGCCACTCGATTTTATTGAATTTTTAGTTGACATATTTTTTTCCCATTTCCACTAGCCATTTAATTCCACTGAGCGAATGCGTTGTTGGAAGATTGGACGCTTCCAATGAGTGAAGCGTTCTTCATTGTCGATTATTACACAGTGCCAAACAATAATAAAGCTCACATACCATTATTGCGAGCTTGTCCGCCGACTGATTTTAACCATAGCAACTAGTATGAACAAATAATAACATAGAGCATGACTTTTGCTATTTATGCTAAAATAACAAATCGGTCGAGTAGTAGATAATATTCAAAAGAAAAATAACAAAAAATAAAGTGCCCACTTTTAATAAAATGACGGAATGAATTAGTACCTATCTGTAATATTAATTAATTCTTATATAAATTGATAAATTGAGAGTCGTATTGCTTTTATAATCTTGAGATAATATGCAGAAATTGGCTTATTGATTAGTAAATATTATCGGCGGAACACTTTTCATCAGCTTTTCATAGCAAAAGTGCAATGGTCACAAAATGCACAGAGCTTGGTAGCAAATTTTATACGCTCACACTTCCCAGACGAATCTTTATTGTACAAATCAATAATTCGCCTGAACTCACGACATAAATAAGCACCAAGTTATTATTATCCTGAACATACTAATCAACTACTGCAAGCACCCACCTTACATCAAGCAATAGACAAAAACTATATATAAATGTCTACTATTGGTATGTCGATGAACATAATGTAGGTTTCACTTTTATTTGATGCATCGTCATGATCAAACAATTTATTATACGATCATTTTATATTTGAATACCTATAATATTTTATTTTCATGCATTATTATACACCTTTATTATTTTAACTAAAATAAATTATTTTTATTTTATCCTTATGTACCCTAAAAATAAAATATATTATTCTTAATTTAAAATCTTAATAATAATATAACGAAAATTTCAAAATATACATAAAGTGATAGAAATCCCTGAAAATACGAAATTTAATAAAATGCACAAGTGTGCATTTATTTAAGTTAGGTAGGTCCACATTCTACAATGTGTATTTCATTCTAGATCTTTCATTATTTCTCTAGAACTAGATCATGGTAGATTTAAAATATTGGATAAAATCATTTAATTCATCGTTTTCATGCTGTCAAACCTAATTTAGAGAATGGAATTTTTAATGTTTTTTATTTTGAAAATTCATACAAAGTAGCTATCGTAAAACATTCAATTTTATATTTATTCATTTTCTATATTCATTTTTTTCAGCGCGCATACAAATATATAAAATCATTTGGCTCTGTTTTAACTAAATTTTAAATATATTATGCTTATATTTGCATAAAATGATAAAAAGTAACCTTTATGTAATCAAAATACATGTTTATACTTTGAAAAATAATGCATTCTATTTATTAATTTATTAAGAACTCGATGTAGATGATGAGTATTCGGGCATTTCACACCGTAGTAAATATATGTTTACGCAAAAATATCATGATAAAAAAGTACATGTATGCAAATGTGTGTATTTATGTCCATGAACTGCACCTGCGTGTTGTGTAAGTTCGGTACTATTTAATAAATCCGTCACCTATCACACTCTACTCTCGACTTCGCTCATAGATCCAACCGACACAATTTCTAGTGTGAATAGTATATTATGAAAATTAATTCAAAAATAACCTCTTCTTTAATAATAACAACAGCAATTTATAATGCACCGCATTCTGTACGAAGCCCGCTAATTTTATAATTTTGAAATAATCGCTTGTAATTCTGCAAAATATCTATAAGTTTGTTTAAGCTCAAAAGCATACTCATCGGCAATTTTTCTGCTTAGATAGTGTGGTTTTGCTGCGAGGCCTCGTAACGCTATTTAGTTTTAAGTGAACGTTTTATATAATGCTTGAGTTGGGTTTGCGGCTAAGTGACGTTAGTGCTCGAGGTGTAGGCGGCGCGTTCTGAGCTGTGTGGTGGTTGCAGACGACGACTCTCATCGGTCTGCTGAAGACGGCGCGCCTGCTGCGGCTGGTGCGGGTCGCGCGCAAAATTGATCGATACTCCGAATATGGCACTGCCGTCCTGCTCCTCCTTATGGCTACATTTGTCCTTATTGCACATTGGTTGGCGTGTTTGTGGTGAGAACTTACTTTAACGCATTGCAGTAGCACTGTTGTAGTACTGTAGATTTCAACGGTGTAATGTTTTTTTAAGGTATGCTATCGGTAGTTGGGAGCGGCCACAGCTACATGCACCTATAGGTTGGTTGGATGCACTCGCCAACGATGTTCAGGCCTCTTATGATAACTCTACTGGCCCTTCTATGAGGTAGGTTTTTATATCACTCTACTCAACGAACATGAAACACTAATACCAAACGAATATTCTCTGTAACTACCAAATTCCAAACTCCTCAAACTCCCAAATTTCAGGTCATTATTGTGGGTAGCTCAAGAATTATAAGCAGATTAGATATCACTACCATCCCATCTGTTGAATTTGGTGGTACCCTTAGTGCTCCAGCGTTAAGGATCTACGATTGACACATCGACTCAACCCAGAAAAAGCGGGCCCAGATAACCTCTGTGTGCCAGAGAGATATCGGTATCCTTCGCGCCTTATATCGCCTGAAAAACTTTCTTCCATCTAAGATCAAGACGATGCTCGTGCAGACCTTATTCCTCCCTCTAGTATATCTATATGCTATTTTGTACTGAATGCAAATCAGCTCAACAAACTCGACCATCTTCTTAACAACTGCATTCGATTCATTTTCAATCTTCGCAAATATGACCAAGTGTCATGTCATCGTCTGCAACTGAAATTGTTACCTATTCGTCAGCGCCGCTCTTTGCGTACACTTATAACACTATTCTCGCTTCTTATGCCTTCTACTCCACCTTCTTACTGAATTTCCCACTTTCAGCACATTGGTAGTAACCATGACAGAAACCTTTGATCTCCAACCAATCTTTTACTAAGTGTCCCTGAAATAATAGCACAGACTTTACCCATTATTTTTTATTGAATCCATAATGTGTATTTATTTATATATGTATGCAATATATAATTATTTATTTAATTAAATTATATTATTTTATACGATAAGTTTATATATTAGTGTGTGTATACTATATATTAATAATTTACTCCCTACATTCTCTTGTTACTTTTATACGCCTGCCTTGTCAATTCTCTGCACTACTCAATGGTTGACTGGTAGAGAATGCCTATGGCTAACGCCAGTCCGCCTACACTGCATATTTTGTATTAAATAAAAATAAATTATTCTTTAAACAAATTTTACATTTCAGATCCCGATATATCACTGCTTTGTATTTTACGTGCACTTCATTGACGAGCGTGGGTTTTGGTAACGTCGCGCCAAATACAGACTTGGAAAAGGGATTTACTATATTCGTAATGCTTGTAGGATGTGAGTGACACTCTTTACTATCTATTCTTAAATTCCAGTTTAATTTATACGAGGTTTCACATTTGTATTTGTCTTCAGCTCTCATGTACGCCAGTATTTTTGGAAACGTCTCGGCTATCATTCAACGATTGTATTCGGGAACAGCCCGCTATCATACACAAATCCTAAGAGTTCGTGAGTTTATAAGGTTTCATCAGGTAAGAGACATTCGACGAGTCATATATTTTCCTATTGAATTCGATTACAATGAATCGATACAATGAAATTTTGTTTATGTAACTTTCAAAATGACGGACTTTCATACATATTATCATCCCCAATTTTGACCCCTTTGGGGTAGAATATTTTAAAATCCTTTCTTAGTGGGTGCCTACATAACAAAATGAATATACAGTCCGAATTTCATGCTTGTAGCCTTTATAGTTTGCGCTCGGCGATGATGAATCAGTCAGTCAGTCAGGACATGTTATTTTATAAGTATAGATTTACAGTCACTATTTTCTGAAAAATAGAATATTTGCAATATATATTTATCGGGTTATTCAAATAACTTAGGGAGTTATCGACACAACATACTTTACTTTGTGAAATCGTGTCACACGTGTTATTTTTACTCGTCTGAATAAAAAGACGAGCAAGTCGCCTGATGGTAAGCGCCTGTCGATAAACAGAAGCACCACACAAAACCTTACAATTATTAGACCTGTATGGCACTGCGGTGATCAGTTACCGGCAGGTGACCAGCTTGCTCAGTTGCCCCCTGGTTCATAAAAAAAAACTGCACTGCGCTCACCACCCGAGATATAAGCATTTATGTTTACTCTTGACTTACAATTACCTATTTTACGGTAGATTACGAACCCTTTACGGCAACGATTGGAAGAATATTTTCAACACGCATGGAGTTATACAAATGGTATTGATACTTCAAGTGTCCTGAAGGGGTTTCCCGAATGCCTCCAAGCAGACATCTGTCTTCACCTGAACCGTAATTTGCTCGCCGCCTGCTCGGCGTTTGAAGGTGCCAGTCCTGGATGTCTAAGGTATTAACGATTATATTTTGAATTAAATGGCAAATAATCAACTGTGGAGACATATTATAATACCTATTGCTATATAATATAGTTTAAAATATATATACATTTTGCGCTGGTTTGACTAAAGTAGCAAAGTAGTATATTGTAAAAAAACAATGACTAAAACAGTTCTGTAGTTACTTCAATAGTACACGGTAGACATTTCGTTGATAGGTAATTCCAGAAATTATAGTAATATATAAATATATATAAATAAATATTTAGAAAGTTACATAACTAGTTGAACACTGGTATCTCACACTACAATTCCACTGTATGTGCATACAAAATATGTTTTAGTCCATAACTTTTGGGTAATAAAAAAAATAAATTTCAACAATTATTTCATTTCAGAGCGCTCTCGTTAAGATTTAAAACTACTCACGCACCTCCTGGTGAAACGTTAGTCCATCGAGGCGACGTCCTAACGTCTCTGTTCTTCATATCTCGTGGATCTATTGAAATACTCAAAGACGACATAGTTATGGCTATATTAGGTAAACTATTCTCATTTACTTCATTATATTCGGTATTAAATTCTATCTGTACTAGAATTTCTTTTTAGTATCCCTTTTCCCACTGTGTAGAGTCACCCGTATGTATATTAGCCGTATATTTTGCTGTACAATATTTTATATTACTGTAAGCCAACTTCCTTATACTCTCCCTCCTTGAGAGTACTTACTGCTGGTTTGTCTGTACAGTACTTAAAGCATGAAACCATTGAAGTATCACCACCCGTAACATAATATGTATTTGATTCTTTCTATACCGATCTCAAAGTAGTCATATTTAATATCAGGCTCTACCCATCATTATTCAACTCTAAGAATATTTTCAATAATGTTGTCCTCTACTTATTCTACTATGAACATTTTAAATGAAAGTTTGATTGTAGGTAAAGATGATATATTTGGCGAGAATCCGTGCATACATCCGACGGTCGGGCGTAGTAACTGCCGAGTGCGCGCGCTCACTTACTGCGACTTGCATCGTGTCCACAGGGATGACTTATTAGACGTTTTAGATTTCTACCCGGAGTTTCGAAATTCCTTCGTTAATAACTTAGAAATTACGTACAACATGCGGGATGTGAGTATATCCAGATTTTATTGATTGTAAATTGTACTGTTAGCTTTTGAAGCACCTGTCTTTGTAAATGTTTTATAATTCATGAACTATGACTGGTTGGACGAAGGGCTAATTTGAACACTGTCACATTTATAACTACTTATAAATAATGAAAATTTAATAAAGAAAATCAGTAAACATAGCAATTAAATAACCGTCAGATTACATATTAGACGACCAATTTAGTAGCAATAGCAATTTAGTATAAAGCAAAGTAGCAATCTGACATGCGCTTGATAGATTTTAAACAGAGAGAGAGCTTGTATGAAACATTAAAATATAGCCAGGATATTGTGCATGTTAAATACTTTCATAGGCATAGTAACTATCAGATAATTATTTGCAATGTATTAAGTAATAGTGATTTCTCTGAGCAAGTAAATAACTAAAACAAATGTTATATCGTCCCTAACTAATTATCCCCCCAACCACATTATCTATAACACGTTTACATTTATTTAATACTAATATTGTAATTTCTTGATGAAAACTCACTCACTTATGAATGATGAAACTGAACCTGAAAGCTTCCTTTTGCTGAAAGAGTTTTCGGCATCGGTTTAGTAGTGCTAGAAATTATACCCCCTACAAGTGTTATAAACTTTAACTCTGTATTATATTAAAATAGATAGGTCAGTAGTATCATATACACATAGTATAATGATTTTGCGGTCCCCAGGAGGAGTTGGGCGGTATCGAGCCGCGGCGTCGCATGCGCTACGAGAACCCATGCGACGCGCGCCTTCTACGCGAAGCGTACGCGCGCACCACACGCCGGCCTCACACCGAGACATTCGCCGAAAAAGTGGTGCGTACTTCACGCTTATGATACGTGCACCATTAATGTTCTAATCTACCTACAATACGTGCATGATAACTTGCCAGGGCTGATGTTACTCATTTCACCCACCCTCTACGGCTCCCGTTAACCTTTATTCTCTAACACAATAGCTGTGGAGCTGTTCGTCTTCATACATAATAATAGTAGGATCAAGAGGATGCACATTAAATGGACATATAATTCTTCATCTTAGGCCACATCATCGCTCACCATCAGGCGAGATAGTGGCCAAAAGCAAGCCTATAATGAATAAAAAATACATATTTGTAAGACAAATAAATTACTGTTTCTCTTTCATTTGCAATTCTTCAAATGTTCTTTATTTAAAGCGTGCTTTGCATAAATTTCCTGTGTCTTATCATTAATGTAATCGACTCTGCATTTCGATTTATTTAGAAGATTTAAAGGCTTGGGAATAGCTTATAATAATAAATATGTGAATAAGTTACTATATACGCTAATTTTAAGCAGTTTGGGTATGTCATGCTCGCTTTAATGTCTGTGCTTGCGGCGGCGTCGTGTGCCGGGTCGGTCACTTCCCTGTAACATGGTTGAGGAGGCCGATGGCTGGCACATGCGTCATGCTCGTGAACGGGTGCTGCTTGTGTGGACTGGTCTGCTCAAGCTCTTATTGCGTGTTTAGTTGATTTATTCATATAGTTCTTGAAGATCATGCACAAAAAACTATTATATTATGCTAATTATTTTACTTTATGACGTTCCTCATTGGCATAAATTGAGCTGCTCTAACTCAAATAAATAATACTTCAATGTATGTAGTTCTAATATATATTGTAATAAGTTTAGAAAAGAGCAACGTTAGAGTTTCTTGCCCGTTCTTCTTTAACGAATCAGCATTCCGAACTGGCGGTAGAGTTAAAATTTGACTGAATCTAAATAATGTTTGACATTTTACGGATTCAATAAATGATTTGATTTTGATTTTTGATTTTGATAAAACTTGGACAATTTTCGGCCTCTGTTAATGAAAATTAACAGCATTTCTTAAAGTAAAAAAGTTTCCTTATGTTGAAGAATAATTTATACATACAAATTAAAATATTGCTATAATCTCCATATTTCGATACCATTTAATAGAAAGTACTTGTCTCTAAAACAATATACTTTTTTATCGAAATTGTAGGAATAAAATCCTGTATTGAGAGTTAACGATAAAATGCACTTAGCTTATGATTGGCAAAAAATATATATTACAGTACTAAAAGTTTACTTATGTAAATTAAAAAAGTACATATTTTTGACAGTAACTTGAAACATTCATGTTACACAACATCTATATACATTAGCATTAAGCATCGCATTGCTTGT
Organism: Amorpha juglandis; assembly: GCA_949126905.1. Taxonomy (NCBI): domain Eukaryota; kingdom Metazoa; phylum Arthropoda; class Insecta; order Lepidoptera; family Sphingidae; genus Amorpha; species Amorpha juglandis. Next base: position 9,688,479 of record OX421368.1, read on the forward strand.
GGATAGAGTACAGTAATACCCCGACTTACGCTACCCCGTTTTACGCGAATTCGGAGATACGCGGTTATTCTTTTTGATGGCCGAGCGCGTCAGCTCTCCTATTTCGCCATGTTAGTGGTCCGTTTAACAGGTTCGAACGTGTTCCGCGTTGAATTGTTTTACGTACGTTGTGTTTTATTGATAATCTCAAATTATGTCTCTCAAAAGTGCATGCAAAGTTGTACCCCGACTTACGCGAATTCGACTTACACGGTAATAGCTCGGTCCCACCTATCGCGTAAGTCCGGGGTATTACTGTATATAAAACCAAATATTTATGTTTGGGTAAAATTCTAGGATTCACAATGCAGTGACGACGAAACGGAGTCGCCAGCTAGCCGAGGTATCCTCGAGTTCTCCACGGACAAAGCTGGACAAGACGTCACTCCGCTCAATTTTAATTTCAGCAAACAGCGATCCACCACCCTCAATTCAATAACAGGTAAGACATGACTTGCATATAAAGAATGACATTTTAAATCAGTCTTTCGTTTTGAACCTAACTAAGCCACAATCACCGTTTCTGTCAATGAAAATCCTCAGGTGGCATGTTGTGGAAACACCTGTATATCTATTCATAGATGTAGACTAATTATATACATACACATAGAGATAATTAGAACTTTATGCATTACCCTTTTATTCATTTCAGTAAATAAATTTATATTTCATTGATTAAACTCAAAAATACTTACTATAGGCTGACACTGTGTATGACTCCTCGAATTCTCCTACCCTTGAAATATTTTAGTGACACTACATATTTTCCAAATATTAACTATTAAAAGTCCTGCTTAGACTATTCCAGTTTCAGCAGCCATTTGTACACAATTAACTATTTTTGATATACAATTATTTCCATTAAACAATAATTAATTATTATCCTTTACACAATAAAATACTATTTATTAGAATTCCAAAAAATAGACGTATATCGAAGCTTTATGACTTCTTTCGAGTTCTTCATTCAAATTACATTTCAATGAATTTGAAATAGAAATCCCCCTTTAATGAAACAAAATTAAATTAAGGCATTTACGCATGACGACGCTTCTTTCTGTATCATTTATTTATTCGTACTTATTTATTGGTGACGTGGGAGAAGGAATGCGGCGTGGAGAGACATTTGCGAGATATGTGAATTGTTAAACGTAATTATTGTAAAAAAAAAACAATAGACGCGTGTTCGTTAACATTGCACATACATTTGCGCGCGATCAAAGCATGTAGAACCAAACTTACATGTTAGATTTCGATGTACATATTTGTTACACAAATGATCCCTCACGCCGCATCCCTATGATCCCGCCGCCCCGCTCTGAGCGCGGCCCTTGTGTGCAGGCATGCTAGCGCAACTTAAAAGGAGCTTCCCTGACCTCTACCATCATAAAACACATCAGCCGCTACACAACAAGTACTGTAAGTATGCATTACACATCTAAAGTGCATGTTTCGACAGAATTTTAAATTGTCTATTGTACATCAGTTAAATTCATAATTATTTTTTTATCACCAAGTCCCCAATGGGCATTAAAACCTCGTGACAAGATGGCACATACCGATATAGTTAGCGTATTATTAACAACATAGAAATGTAAACAATATTAAATACTTTCGTTGATTACAGCCCAATCGACACCACAAACGTATAGAGGGCGAGCTGGCGTGCGACGGCAGTCATCAGTGGGTCCACTGAACGATACTTCGCCGCTGACGGGCGGCGCGACGGCGGGTGAGCCGGCCGTCAGCACGCCCGCGCACAGCGCCACGCTCCCAGTGTCCAGCCTCAGCACCAACCCCAGCTCGTACTATACGAACGCGTCACCGAGTCCACCCGCCGCGCCGCCCGGCCCCCCCGCGCCCCAACACGTCTCCTGCGACGACATCCTCGCTCCGCCCGCGCCGCCTTCCGCCGCACGCACTCCTTCGTGCCGATCCGCGCCCCATTCTGCTATCAATCTTCATCAGACTGGCCGTCCCGCAGCTCTGGCTTTTTCCAACGAGAAAGCTCAGAATACCGCTCAGGTTAACAGCCCCGTATATACAATTTTAAGATACGAGTACGTGTCCTGTAGGCAGTAAACGGGTTTTAGTATAAAAGAAAATTATGTTTACAGGATAGCGTATCGCCACAGTACCAAAATGTCGGTGCGGCCGCGACGGCGGCCTCTGTAGCTACCGTCTTAACGAGACTGGACGAGCTGAGCAGGCGCGTAGCAGTGCTGGAAACTGGACTCACCACAGATGTCCGGCTTATTTTACAATTATTACAAGCGCGGGAGGGTTCAGTTCAGCATAACACACAAACAGTACATACGCCGTCTCAAATTTTGCCCAAGTCTTCACTGTCAGTGCCTCAAAGTAACGAGGTACGGAAAATATCTATTAATTTATTCCTATTTAAAAAGGTCCATAAAATATGAATGCACTGGTATATTGTTTGGCAACAGTGGGAATGGAACTGGAACGGCGAGCGAGAGCGCGAGCGAGGTGCGCGGTACGGGCGCGGCGAGAGATCGGAGCGAACACCGGGCGTGCAGCGATCGGCATCGGAGCCACACGCGCCGGTACCACCAACGCTGCCGCCGCCGCCGCACTCGCACTCCTTCTACAGGTAGTGTGAGGCGGGCGAGACGAGCGCTCCCCGCTCCAGGCCCTCGACGCGCTCGCTCGCCGAGTCCGCCTCGTGCGGCTCGCTGGCGGGCGGCTCGCCCAGCTTGCCGGCCGCGCCCGAGTCGCCCGCGGCCGCGCCTGCCGGTACTCGCCCACCGGTGCTGCGTGCGCGCATTCACTTCTGCCAGCGCATCACTCGCTCCAGCCACGATGATGCCCGGAGCTTCCTCTGACGCGGCCCCGACCCGACGCATGGACCAATTTTATACTTCCGTTAATGCCTAAATTAACACGTCCTCGCGATCTGTTCGCGACAGGTGGCTCGTTCTGCCGGAGTCCATTTGTATTTAAAATTTGAAATTTCACTATGGATCGCTTTAACAAAATCTAGAAGAATGTCCAGCGAACCGATAATTAAATTTGACGAAAGAACTTTATTAATTTTCACGTTATTATGATAGTATAAAACTACACGAGCGGTTAGAAATGCAAATAAGATATAATATGGATAAATTGGGTGCTTTAATTTTATGTAACATACATGCTTTTAAGAGAAAACATTTAAACATTATTACGTGCGCGTGTAAAGTACAATAGCACTATCTGAGAGTATTATTTTTTCACTGATAGCTTTAACTTTCCCCACAATACGACGAGGAAACTTTATCCACTTTTGTTTTGTTTTTGTTTCGCTTGTCACCGCCACCGTTCGTTGTTTCCGCTAGTTTGCCGATGAGGACTAACCTCATAAGAAAGCACATCACTCAGTGGCTGATACCCTGGTGCTGGTTTTAAGACTTTATTCGTAACATTTTAATTAAAGACTTCAGCTATTCCAGAACGAGGCTAAGACTGAGAGACTACGTAATTACCATGAACTGTATTTCCAGAAGAGAGTATGTACTTTAAACGATAAACGCTTTCTACCCGTCCTTGTTCCTTGCCTTTACATAGTAGCTAGATAAAGTCTAACACTACTATGCTCGACAATTTATTGAACTGCTCCTTGTGGAAATGCGTTTATGATGTTTCAAACTGGTATACATTTGCCGCATTGTCTTCAATGACGCATAGCTAAGCTACATACTTACCTAAATATTTAACAAACATATTTTGTACGTTCTGTACTGTCGTGTATTTGTTTAAGTACATTTACGAGCGCTTGCTGTGGATCACATCGTACAGTTGGAGAATGATGCGTGACACCACATACAACATATACTCTTTCACAGTAAGGGATAACATCAAATATCCTTTCATATTCATTTGTATAAAATTTACTAAATTTGAGGCTCAAAAAACTAACATTATCTTGTAATGTGTATCTTAGTTATGGATTAAGAAATGTCGCCAATATATCATAAGAAGCAATAAAAACACTATCATATTATAAGAACTACTCATACATGGTGGTTATAATACCTATTTACGTAAGTGGCTTTGGACATCCATTTTAAACTGTATTATATATTCAGATAGTGCTACATACGTTCATAACTGTGGGTACTACGTTCTGTCAGCTTATTTCGTGTTCATTGATGTATAGAGTGACTATGTACAGTTGATCCGTTCCCGTTCATACTTATAGATGTTAGTATATTTATTATAATTTTTATTCCGACTTTGATTGTGCATTTATTATTAAAACGAAATCATATTATGCACAATTCATAGTTTCTTTTCGTATCAACACTTTTGCGTCAAATCTGCCTACAGCATCACAAGCACATCTGAACACCTCGATTTCACTATTCTTAGTATAATTTTCAATTTTCATCTCATTTATAAATTTCATTTAGAGAGCAAGTTTTTTAAGAATTTTGTCCAACCATTTCATCTCATAATATTTCTAAATATTGATGGCTGAGCTTACATTATTTATAACATTAATTAATGTCTAAGTGTTCATCCATATTGTTAAGAAGCTGTGACACGAAACAAGTATTCTTATGCAGGCACAAAATATTGCATTTTATGCCGCGCATCAAATGTGTTTGTGAATATTTAAACACATTACGAAAGTTACGGTGGATTCATACTAGTGTCTTGTCGTGTTGTGATGTCTCAGAAAGTCAATTGAATCGATATTTTGTATGAAGGCGTGCACACTCTTCTATCCTAAGTCCTGACCTCAGGACAGAAAAGTGTCGCTGACATTCTGATGCATTACGGCATACCACGACACTGTAGCATTAATCCGCCTTAAAAATCACTCTCGCATAGATATCGAAATCACAGTTAGTAATAATAACAACGACCGAAGTGGCGTAACTTTATTATCAGCTTCTATGATCGATAACAATACTATTAGATATAATAAAATATCGATCAAAGTTCATCAGCACAATTTGTCCTGTACTTATTAGAATATGATTTTGCGCGAAAGTAGACCTAAGTTGTAAATATTTTAGTCTTAGATTTAGACTTGTAAATTGGTCAATTCCCATATACCTATTCTGAATCTATCTAGCGTTATTAATTCATAGGCTTTGCTTTAAATTATTATTATATGCCTAGCACCCTAGTTCTACATTCTAATGTTAGTATTGCTTTGTAGGTATAGTGTTTCGAATTGTCAACAAGTTGAATATTAGAGGTGTTTATTTAATATCCATATAAAGGCTTACACGCCCAGCCATGTTCTGGTAATGCTATTTACTAAGTAGTTATTAAAAGCTTATAGCACAAACCGATATTGGCATTTGGCATGCTTTAAGCGGGTTATTTTATTATTACGAATATCTTTCCGGCTATTGGACACTTTTTGTAGGCAATCATTGGGTATACCACCCGTAATTTTCCAAATAAAATTGTGTTTTAGTTTGTTTATATTGTAATTGTAGGTCCAGTATTACGTAAACATTTTAGACATATGTAGTTGCAATAAACGCAGACTCTTAAACGCCACAAAGTCGGCCGAATTCAATTCACAATGTGACTAAACAATAATTGAGTAGCTTGATGTCATACCTTTACTTGAACATTACACATGAATGATCTAATTTTCTAAAAAGGTAATAAACATCGTTTATTATACTTGTGTGTACTATTGGATATTTATGAAATCAAAACTAAGCCGAGCATGCAATAACAAGATTTACTGATATTAATGGGATGTTTTACACCAAAAATTTCAGACATTTTTTAATGCCTTGTTTAATAATGATGTATATATTTTATCATTACTTCTTTCCAGTAATAAATCCAGAGAAATAACATACGACACATATACAATGCCAAACAGGGCATCGTAAGATCCGTCTGATAAACAATAAAAATATTTCAATTAGACAGTAACCATCCTCCATTAGTTACTTTATTACCTTACAGAGTTGTTTCCAGATCATGTTGTTGGTCCGAATGTACATTTTAGTGGTTTGACTATAGCGCTTAAGCACAGGGTGTAATCAGTTCATAAGTCATGACATTACTTAAGATCCTAGGTATAATACTATACATAACTGCTTAAGATAAATAATTAACCATAGTTGTCTACAATCTATATTATCTATATTCTATTGTAGAGAAAAATGCAAAACCATATTATATATTTTTCATTAGTTTCGGTCAAAATTACTTTTTTTTTACAGATATGTTTACGCACCGTATAATACCTGTCGCAATTTCATTAAAGACCATACAGTTACTTAATTCTGAACATAAATATTTATTCGCCAACGTTGTTAATATTACGGAATAATTAAGTATTTAAAATCTTATGAGAACTAAATAAATAGGATAAGATGGTGTTATCGGCTGGCCTAATTGAAATACCTAACCATCAATTCTACTATCAAATTTAAAATGTCGCGGTCGCTTCAATGCGCTTCGGATTTGCATCAATGTGAATCGACCTTACCCGAGGCCCACGAAAACAAGCTCAACTTGAATTCGTTCTGCACTGCAAGCTTCAGCGATAAACGATAAAGACAATTAGATGTTTTATATATTGCTTTCGTGGTCCAGGCATTAGTCGAACCGGCGTGGCGCGACGCGGGGTCTTATGTACTTTAGGTAGTATTGCCACTTGCCAGATACATTTTCAAAAGATGATGATAAAAAGAGGAACAAAGATGGAAAAGGCGGGATACATATTTACGGCCTGTCCCACAATGCGCAATAAAATTTTACTATTAGGTTTTTACAGTCTATTTAGATGGTGGGAATTTGACATGGTCATTTTAAATTTGCTGTCATAATAATATATTTTATTTAACATATAATGCTCACTTGCACATTGTGAAACAAGCACATACATTTCCCTTTTGATATTATCAATCAGGCTTAACATGTACTTTTATCACAACACTTGTAGAGAAAAATTAAGACGAATTACCTGTATATTAAAAAAATATACAGTGGATCTAATACGAACGGTAGACTAAGGAAAGCAGATCGATGTAGGCGCTCAATGTCTATCGGTTTATCTCTCGTGAATACATTTTTAACCAACTTCATAATTTGTAGCAATTGTAGGAACTTCTCATTCCACTTTAATTTTAACTATAGGATAAATAATTTCTCAGCTCCGCTAAATGTAAAGTTTTAATAATTTAACAGTTTTAATAATTCATTAAGTAGGATTTAAAACTTGGGTAACAAAAAGGGAAATATTGTAAACTACTCAAGGAATAACGGCAAATAAGTATCGCGGTTTGCATGTTTTATCATTAAAGATTATGCAAAATATGTTCCTAACATAAAAAATTGCAAAATAATAAGTTTCACGTTCCCCTGGAGAGTTGACTGCTCGTTTTTCGTTAATAATTAAGCGCGCCCTTTAAATTAATGCACCAAAATTATCTATATAAAAGTGAGGATGAGGGATTTATTGCACCTTATCCAGATTGCTGACGGGACGGCTTCTAAAAATGTTAAAACACAAAATCTAGGAAAACACGCACGCAACTTGTTAGCTCAAATATATAATAGTATGTAAATAATAATTCAGTGGCTCAAAAACACAGCCCACCCCGCTACGCCGCGCCAATCCCACTTTGCGGCCATAATTTTAAGGCTTAAAATATGAAATAACTTGTATGTAGACTATATTTTCTTTCAGTTTGGCTGCTTTTTATTTACCTAGAAAAGTACAATACTTTTTTTGCTTTAAAAACTAATAGATAAATTCATAATAAAAATAATACATTCAGTTACTTTAATGAGTGACACAGCAAAATTATCTCATCTGATTTTGTTAACTGAACCCCGTTATTGACGACAAAAATATTTTTTAAATAATATAGGCCTTTAGATATCTAAAACTAATGTATGTAAGTTTTTATTTTGTTTGCTTAACTTCACGTGCATAGACATGACTAATTCGAACGCTAACATTTTACAATAATTATTTCCAAACATCAAATTGCAAAAGTAATTTACAATCAACATATTTATCACTAGATGCAATACGAGGCAGCTCGAAATCTCGTGAAGGTGCCTATAATTCAACTCAGGTAGGTACACAGGTATGAATACGTTAAGAAGTCTACATTCACATTGATCGTCACATACGCTGATCATCACGGATTGTAAAAATAGTTGATAGGTATTACGGTTTTAGCTCGAAACGCCCTTCTTAAATACTTAACTAAGACTAAGTGTAGAATGTTAAGTCGCCACCTTGCGAAAAAATGTTCGCTTAAATCATTTGAAAATTGTTGCCTTGAAATATTTTAGTCACAGTAAACTGGTTGTTTCAGCTTTGAATAATCTCACAATTATATTAGAATATCGTAATAATAAGTTAAGTATTTTATATTTTGACAACATAAGCGCAAAGTTAACGCGTGCATCGTATTATGTAATTTTGTCTGTGATCGAAATTTTATATTGTTAAGCTGAAAATTTAAGCGCACGTATAATTATTTTAAATGCTGATATTGTTATTTGTACATTCTGTATAGTATGTAATCGAAAATCCCATTAGGTCTAATTTTTTTATGGTTTCTGCAGTTGTATGACAAAAACATCCTAGCATAATAACATTATGCATATTTACGAGTATTCCTCCCTATTAAATAGAAAATAAATATTTAATGATATATTATATTAGTAACCACATATATTTCTTATATTGTTTCCTTTTTTAAAGTACGCTGTTACATAAACATATTTGCTTAAGTAATCTAGATACCTATCCAATAATATTGACAATAAATTTCATCCAAATCCTTAAACAACTGACGTGATCGATAGCAACTAAACTAATATGAAAGTTATACAGAATGTATAAATAATATTAATTAGGTAAAATATTATATCCTAATGTTTCAAATTATCGTTACATAAATCACGCCATAACTATATAATATGTTCGTTATAAAAGTAAATTACCTATGTTCTGTTATTAAGTTGTGTTATTTACAAAATAATGTTCAAAAGCATGTTGCGTGTCTCCTTTTCTTTCTTACCTTACATATCTATATATAACTGTTCTGCTGCACTAACATACAATTTTTAAGGGACAAATATTTAACACAGATTACGTATTACGATACGTACTTATCACAAAAGCTTCATTGTATTCTCTATCGCCATAGGTTATTCGTTAGTTCTAAACAACATAATATTTTATTTTTTATTATAACGTGTAATCATTGTGTTCCAAAAATGAACCGATTGTTAAAATGTTAATGATACGTAGAAAGTTATAATTATAAAAGGCGAGAGGGTCTCGCTGCCGAAAACTAATATTGGCGTGGCTGTAGGACTGGCGATTGAGGACATCATACCACTAAATAAAACGATTCATAAAACTAGCAATTTCTTGTTATATTTCTTATAGCATCATGTCTGGGTAGATAAATATCACGTTTATTCATATCATATCGTTAAATGATCATTTAAATCGTTATTTTTTACAGAGAAATGTAAAGCCAGTAAAAAAATTCGCTGTCTCGTGAGGTTAACGACGTTAGGCATGCGCGAGAGGTACGTGCACGTGGTCGTGAAAAGAAAAGGTAGATTTATTTCGCGATTTATTTTAGTGGCATCGTGTCCGTAATCACCAACACCACCACCTGTACATTAAATTTATTTTTACTCATGTATAACCCATTGTACTTGTTGGTCAGGTACGTAAGTAATAAACATTAATATGCCTTTCATCAATAACATCTAAAGCTATACTTATCATTTTTTTTTTATATTTATACAAATGGGGCAAACAAAACAAAATTATACCTTATTACACAGCTTAAGTTTTACAAAATTTACAATAATGTAATTTCAATATATTTACCTGAACTTTTCCAATCACCGTTGTGAAGCATGGATTTTAGAAATGTTATATTGATAATTAAAATAACACAATAATATCGCTATTATGGTTGATCATGCCAATAGTAGTAAAGTTCGCCTGAGGCAAAAGGCAATTACACTTATTTATAAGAATTAATTTGTCAAGTATGTAGATGGCGAAATTCGAATCTCTCTTATTTTGCGATTTTGATAAATCAGCAAAATGTATTATTACATTAAAATTTACCTAGCCGGGAATTTAAATTGTTGATTTTGTAAAAACGTAAAGTAAAACCTGCACCGGCGGATAGTATTGATAATAAAAAAATTATCGAAGTTTTCAAATGAAAGTGATTTGAAACCGTAAAATATAACCAAGGGCGCATTTTTACGCTAGTGCGTTAGAGAGGTTATGATTTTTGGAAGTATAAAGATTTTGCGCGCGGCTTCGCACGCGTTAAAGTCTTTCTCGTCATATTTCCGAAAAAAGTAGCCTATGTCAATGTATGTATGGCCCATTAACAATATCTAGGGAAAAACAGTTGCTTTTCAATTTTCAATAAACTTTTTGCAGTAGGATACCTTTTTATTTCAGTATATTTTTTTTCATATTTTCAATATTTTTCACATGAACCAAAAGTATTCATTTCTTACGATACCTCCATTGCGCTATGTCGAATTTGCATAGGTGCTTGAGGGCAGGGAGTGCTAAACAAGTGCCACATGGACCGTTAACTGTTGCTTTAATACAGGCGAAATGTTTTATCAAAAATAGAAATATCCATTTGAAGTTTTCATCAAAATATTCCTTGTAGTTCCGAATTTTACGATCTGCACCTATTTAAAAAAAATATCATAATGGCAAATGTACCTACGTGGCTTCACGAAAATAAAGTTAAATATAAGCCATCACTACGCGTTTTTAGACAATCACCACTAGCACTTACAGTGCTACGATTAAAAGTATGTGGTTTTTTCGAATATGCAACCAATTTCCGGCAGTCCGTGCTTGATCAGTCACTCTATGGAAAGATTTCTACATGATCTAATATCTAGATTTTCATTAGTTTTTCTACAACTACGATAAGTTCATACTTTTGAAATAGGAGATTGCCGAAGCCCATAACTTCCTTCGTAGTACTTTATAATACTCGGAATTAAATTAAATGAAGCAAAATGTCCACCTAACGCATTATCCACACTCTATTATTCGTATCAATCAAATATAAGACGAGGCCCGGAGAGCGGGATATTGTTTCTATATTCGTACTAAATCGTAAAATACGGACATTGCTGACGAATATAACTTTATTCGTAGCAGCAATTAAATATATATCCCTCTGATGAAGCCCATGCCCAGCAACGGGAGGTATATAATAGGTTTATAAATATTATTGGTTTAGCTAAGTTTTTTCAATTCCTTGCAGATATTATTATGTGCCGTTGCTGTTTTCTATATATTAATTTATATCAATATGATTTGTTTAACTTTTTTATTCCTTCGAATGACGAAACGAGCTCGCTCGCAATAGCTCACCTGATGGTAAGTGCTTCGTCTGCCCATACACAGATTCAACACCTTGAATTACAAAGGCACTGGATTCTCTAAATTTAATTCGGAACCAAGTTTAAGCTATAACACTTTATCAGATATAGAAGGAATCATTAACATCTAAATGGACTACTATAAATGGACTTTATCGCTGTTATTTAATTTTGGTCCCGATGTTTCGAAAGCTTTTCAACCTTCGTGGTCGCGGGGTGAATTGTCCACACAAAATTAAAACAAAAAACCGCGATAAAATACGTTTAAATTAGTTTTATTTCAATGTAACATTCGCGTAAACGTAAGAAATCATTATACAGGGTTACAGGAAAAGTCGTGCTAGATCCGTTAAGGGCGTGGAGTACCCATCATTTCTGACTTATTTCACTATGAAATACCCTACCCTAAACTTAACCCTTTTCGAGATATTCGACTTTTAATTTTTTTATTGAAAATTGCCGATTTTTAGGCTACTAAAGTCAATTTTGTTTATTTCGTGTGTCTTATTATTATTATTATTGCATTTTTTCATGTGTAATAAGATGCTTTAGGACGTCAATCATTAAAATAGTGCATAAGTTAATTGAATAGGCCGTAGTAGACAAGTGAAAGTTAAGAAATTTAAAAAAATATTTAAAATTTATTTTTCTCTATGGGATATCTAAAAAAAATATTATGGCAGTTGTTCGGCAGATGTGTTTTAAAATATCTACGTTTCATCAGCTATCTAACGAGGTATAACAATCTAGGGTTTTATTTAAATTCATAGAATAAAACTTAGTTTCATAGGCGACAGTGGAGCAGAAAATTAATACTTAGCCCTAAAAAGTAAAATAAAACAATAGGTAAGCATGAAATGTCATTTATTAAATCAGGTTTTCACAACTTTTTCTTACTCTACAGTTCATGTTCAACATGGCCGCCTCTGTTTCTAATACATTGTCGCATCCTTCTACGGAGACCAGTCTTCACTAGTCCAGTGGTCAACGTTGTCCACATTTTATTTGCTGCATCCACAATCCTTTCTCTTAATTCTTCCAAATGGATGATCTGCAACTCATGTGATTCCATCATGATGGCTGCCCTGCCGATTTCAGGAGAAGTGTCCGAGACTGGCGGGACACAAATTATCCAAAACAATGGATAGGACGAGGTGGGCCATTGATATGGCCAGCAAGAAGTCCGGACCTAACCCCCATGGATTTTCATGTGTGGGGGCGCATGAAAAGTCTTGTCTACAGCGAGTCAAATCCAGTTTCGTCTGTGGAAGATTTTTTTTTTTACTAGCCCTGTATTAAACATGTCCCACTGTTGGGCACGGGCCTCCTCTACTGAATGAGAGGGGTTAGGCCTTAGTCCACCACCCTGGCCTAATGCGGGTTGGCAGACTTCACATACCTTCGAAACATCTTATCGTGGAAGAATTAAGAGAAAGGATTGTGGATGCAGCAAATAAAATGTGGACAACGTTGACCACTGGAGTAGTGAAGACTGGTCTCCGTAGAAGGATGCGACAATGTATTAGAAACAGAGGCGGCCATGTTGAACATGAACTGTAGAGTAAGAAAAAGTTGTGAAAACCTGATTTAATAAATAACATTTCATGCTTACCTATTGTTTTATTTGACTTTTTAGGGCTAAGTATTAATTTTCTGCTCCACTGTCGCCTATGAAACTAAGTTTTATTCAATGAATTTAAATAAAACCCTAGATTGTTATACCTCGTTAGATAGCTGATGAAACGTAGATATTTTAAAACACATCTGCCGAACAACTGCCATAATATTTTTTTTAGATATCCCATAGAGAAAAATAAACTTTTTTTTTTTTTTTAATTTCTTAACTTTCACTTGTCTACTACGGCCTATTCAATTAACTTATGCACTATTTTAATGATTGACGTCCTAAAGCATCTTATTACACATGAAAAAATGCAATAATAATAATAATAAGACACACGAAATAAACAAAATTGACTTTAGTAGCCTAAAAATCGGCAATTTTCAATAAAAAAATTAAAAGTCGAATATCTCGAAAAGGGTTAAGTTTAGGGTAGGGTATTTCATAGTGAAATAAGTCAGAAATGATGGGTACTCCACGCCCTTAACGGATCTAGCACGACTTTTCCTGTAACCCTGTATAATCCAAATTTGTTTAAAAATAAAAGTTAATTTTATATACAACATACATTAATGTTTTGTGGTACATAAATAAGTTTGTTCCGAAACTCAGTTTCCAACAACCCCTTTTTCAATTACATTAGTTTTTTAAAAATCTATAACTTCACAACTGTGGTAGAAAAATAATGTGTGTTCCCATTCATACCTTCTAGAAGTACAGTCAGGCCGAATATGATTTAATTTCAGAACCTCTCATTTTTTTCGCTGTTTTCGGACACGTATTTCTTACCTTTACTAGTCATCATATGCGAGAGGTTGTATGTACGTACCTACTAGGCAGTATGAAACATAAAATTGTTCCCTTTTTATAATTTTATTTTTGGCACACAAAGTAGGGTATTCATAGTGAATAACCAATGCGATTTTACTTTATAATCGATTTACTTTTATTATACATAAATGAAACGTATTTATGGAATGGAATATACATGTTGATCTAATGACCAAGTTAAGTCGTCGACTTTCTGTCAGCAGTTAAAAATAAAATAACTATTTGGAACAAATTATAACATCTTATGTCTCGGGATAGAGAGCGCATTGCAGGGCCATGCAGTGCTTTGTAATCAAACTTCAGGGTGGTGTTACTATTCTTTATGGGCAGATAGCTTAGAATAAGAAGAGCGACCGGCTCGTCTCGGCATTGAATTGTATAAATAAACTGACCTTTAACATTATCATGCCTATAAACCTTCTCAGTATAGTAACTTGCCCTCCATTTTACAATTATTTCGTAAATTATTACTTTACAAATTTACAATTGTTAATAATTGGCATCATTTCATAATAAATATGCTATCAGATACAGAGAAGTAGTGTGAGATGCGACAATACACTCTATATATCTGAACATTCCCAATCAGTAATATATAGGTATCAATCACATATTATGTAAGGCTGATTATAAATTAAGCCAAATTTAGACAAGAAAAGTTTCTTTTATAACCTATTATTTATTCAAGAAAGCAGGTAACAGAAGATTCTCGTTTATTGAAGCGGTATCGTTCAATTCTCGCTTTCAAATTGCATTATGAGGCCTCGCCAATGATAGTTTATATTCTCGACTCTATCGTGTGAGAAACTCTTCTTGTGTTAATCAAACTTTACACTGCTAATTGCGATTTAGTTATACCATTTACATTTAGTCATATTCATCTTGTCGCTTCTCATACTATTGTAAGCAAATAACCAAAATTACTTTTTCTAAATACTGACTGGAATAATATTATGACAGTTCATTTACGACAAAGCCAGAAATATTTACTTAAGGAATACTTTTTATACATTATTATTGAACGTTTGTTCATTATTGTTATAATTACGATCGTACATGAAAAAAAGCATGTACCTATTTAGAACATTAAACGAAGCACATTAGTCACATAGTTAATCAAAACTTTGCATTCATTGAACAGCGCATAATTCTCGTGAAATAAGTTCAGTGAAATAAAATATCACGCACATGCGATATCTACGTTGTTTCATTTATTAAACCCCTTTTTATATCAAGACAACCTCTGTGGCACAGTGGTCATGTAGGCGGCTTAAAGAGGCTGCGGGTTCGATTCTTGCAGCGAAGCAAATGTTTGTATGATCCACAAATATTTGTTGCAGGTTTGTTTTTTTTCCAGAGGAATTGATGTTAGGTAGGCGGTCGGGCGTAAAAACTACAAGCCAAATCTTCTGAAACATGTGTTAAAAATCATGTTGCGCTGAGCCCGTGCGAGTGGGATAAGAACGGGTGCAAGAAGAAGACGAATATACATATATCAAGATCAGGCACAGTAAAAGCGTCTAAGTAGGAAGGTGGACCCTGACAAAAGGCTGGGATAACGCTAGGTAAGTTTAGGTGCTAACACGATGTAAAAGTAGTTTCTACAACAAAAACGGGAGAAATTAGGTGAGAATCTTGCCAGTGGCGTAGCTACCATGGATGCCACCCGGAGCGGATATCGTGGTGTCTACGAATTAAAACTTAAAAAATATAATAGAAGTCCGATAAATGTTTAGTATAATTTTTGAGCGATTTCAAAATTATGTTATTTTTATATTAATACTGCAATTATCACGTTTCTGCTGAAATTTTCATCTTTTGTTACGTTTTACCTACTTAGAATACTTTGATTGACTTTGGTCGCATACTAAAAGGCCGCTTGAAAAGAATAGTACGATAGAAAGATGTGGGAAAAATAGGTAGGTAGATTCATCAGTTCCTCACATTATTAAGTACAATATATTAGTTTTGTGTGAGTTTATTTTTTCGAAAAACCTAACTTATTTTGGATATAACTCATAGATACCTACCGGTTATAATGATAGGTCTGCAATATATAAGTAAGAATAGCTACCACCAATTTTTACGACCGGTATGAAGTTAATCTCTTCACCTTCACCAAATATGGCATAAATAAGCTGGCAACACTGGTGCCCGCAGGCCTCAGCAGTGCGCTGCACTTGGATGTAAGTCTAGTCGAACATGGTGCGCTTCGCACAGTGACCTTGGTGCGTTCCGGACCATATTCGATCGTGTGGAGAGCAGTCCACCACACATTATTGAAGTGATAACTTCTTATGGAACCATCGACCAGCCAGCGTTAGCCGACCTCCCTGGAAAATCGATAATTTCGAAGTCCCAGGTGGCGCCACACAGTGACCAGTCGGCTTGGACCGGACTTTGACACGGCTTTGACACGACTTTGACACGACTCTGACATGACTCTGACACGACTCTGACACGACTCTGACACGACTTTGACACGACTGTGACACGACTCTGACACGACTCTGACACGACTCTGACACGACTCTGACACGACTTTGACACGACTCTGACACGACTCTGACACGACTCTGACACAACTCTGACACGACTTTGACAGGGCTTTGACCGGACTACGTAACGTAACGCGTTAAGGGAGCCAGACAGAGTGGCGCCGTAACGTAACGCTTTACGGCGCCACTCTGTCTCGCTTCTCCTTCTCTCACGCATACGGTAGCAGTAGGCAGGCTCCTCCGCTCTCACTTTAACCCACATTAGTTTAAGTTATCACTTCTGTCGAGCGTCCCGGGACGCACACTTTTTTTATTATTATTATCTGTGCGGTTGGTTCGATCGTTTGCACGCATCCGCTCACCACACTCCGCACCAAGTTCGCTCGTGTGGCCGACTCACTGAACCAATTGATGGTTCAGTCAGAGAGTATTATATTCCTTGGTTCAGTCGTAAATGTTCCTCCGAGCGTTCAACACGTATCAATACATAATGCCGTCCGACCGCGAAGACATTGTCAACATTGCGGACAAAAAAATATTGTAGAAGTTTTAGAACTTTACAATGATTTCCCGTATTTGTGGGATACGTCTTACAAACTATATTGTAACAAAGAAGCCCGCTACAAGCGTTGCAGATAATTTTAGACAAAAATTATTTTTTCCGTCTTATTAGTGGTGGTGGTGGTGATGATGTGGGTGCTATGGCCGAAACTAATGCCAATTCAGTTTTTTTTTTGAGATCGGAGGCAGGACGTTCGATCTTGTTACACGCTCGAAAACGACTGGACCTATGGAGCGCATCGCACTGTGCGCAGAGCCTACCGCACTGTGCGGTGTGGTGCGGCCGCACCATATTCGATCGTCTGTTAATATCTTGTTTCATTTTTTTTTTTTTTTTTTTTTTTTTATCCTGGCTCGGCAAAATGACTACGCCACACCTGATGGTAAGTGTAGCGCAATCCAGGAATAGTGTCGACCAACGACAAACAGTGTGTCTATCGTTGGTCGGCACGATCATGCCGGCCTGCCTAACTGCTTCTTCACACTCCGTTTAAAGGACCCCATATTATAGGAAGGAGGGAACACGTGCGCCGGCAAACTGTTCCACAGCTTAATGGTCCGGCAGAAGTAAGATTTAGCGAACTTTTTAGTTCGAGCCGAGATGGAGGAGACCACGAAGCTGTGGCTCCGCAAGCCAGCACGCGTGGTTCTGTTAAGGAAGGGTGAGGATGGGATAAGGTCAAACAATTCTTCAGAGCACTCGCCATGATACAAACGATACAAGACGCTCAGCGAGGCAATGTCCCTCCGCAATTGTAGCGGTTCTAAGCGTCTTGTAACGTCTGCATCATTCACAATGCGGACAGCCCGTCGCTGCAATCCGTCCAAGGCATCGAGTAGGTACTTGGCGGAACCGTCCCAAAGGTGCGAACAGTACTCCACACCCGGCCTTGCTTGCGTTTTGTATAAGCGGTAAAGCTGGCCGGGTGTAAAATACCAACGCACCTTGTTCAGGATTCCGACCCTGCGCGATGTGGCTGATATTACGCCCTCGATGTGGTTCCTTGGATTCAGATTGCAGCAAATATCCATGCCCAGGATATTTAGGCTATTCCGCATTGCGAGCGGGATACCCTGAAGATTGGGGAGGGGAGAGAACGGGGATTTTTTGCACGTGAACGCGCACACCTGAGTTTTCTTGGCATTGAACTCAACCAGATTCCTTGTACCCCATTCCGAAATGAGATCCAGGGTCCGGTTGAGCTCAATGACAAGATTCTCTCGCTGCCTCTCAGTGACTTCCCGGCAACCAGGAGGCTTACTGCAGTAACGCCCATGCACTGTGCTGTCATCTGCATAGCAATGGATGTTACCAAGTGGTAACATATCATTGATATGCAGAATAAACAAGGTGGGCGAAAGCACAGAGCCTTGTGGGACTCCAGCATTAACTGACATGAGCCGTGAAGCATGCCCTTCAACAAGGACACGCATTCTACGCTCATGCAGAAAGCCGGAGATCCACGTGCACAGGTTGTCGGGGAGCCCATATGCCGGAAGCTTGGAGAGAAGACCACGGTGCCAGACCCTATCAAATGCCTTAGCAATGTCGAGGCTTACGGCTAGAGCCTCGCCATGCTTGTCAACCGCCTCCCCCCAGCGATGTAGCACGTACGCTAAAAGATCACCCGTTGATCGTTTAGACCGGAAGCCGTACTGTCGGTCACTGATCAGCGAGTGATCCTCCAGGTAGCGGATCAGCTGTGCGTTTATGATCCGCTCCATTACCTTGCACATCACTGAGGTTATGGCGATTGGACGGTAATTGTTAGGGTCCGACCGATCACCTTTCTTTGGGATCGGTTGCACATTGGCCTCTCTCCAAGATTGGGGCACAATACCTGAGAAGAAGGAAGAACGGTATAGGCGCGTCAGCACAGGAGACAACTCGGCTGCGCACATTTTAAGAACCACCGCTGGGATACCATCGGGACCACTAGCCTTGCGGACATCGAGGGTCTGCAATTCACGCCGCACATCACAATGCCTGATACGAACATCCGGCATGGAATATCCGCAATCAGGCACCGTGGGCGGCAGTGCATTACCGACCTCGAGCCGCGAATTAGCCGCAAAGAGTTCTGCCAAAAGAGTGGCTTTCTCTTGCGGCCTATGGGCCAGGGATCCATCCGGATATCTCAGCGGTGGCAACGAGGGGCGACAGAAATTAGATTGGACGGCTTTGGCAAGACTCCAATAAGCACGACTGCTCGTCGGATGATCCGCCAAAGTCCGTCCAATCCTGTTGATGCGCTGGGCATCCGCTCTGACGTACGCCTTCTTGCAGGCCTTGGTGGCTTGGTTATAGGCCGCTTTGAGAGAACTTATGTTGGGATCCTTCATGGCGCGACCCCTAATCCAATCGCGATACGCAGCCTGTTTCTCACTAACAGCATCTGCGCAGTCGCGATTGAACCAGGAGCGTCCGCGACCACCACCAACGACCTCCGAGGAAGGAATGTAATATTCCATTCCTAACCGGATCTCGTCGGCAATAGCGTCGGCACTCGCGGAAGGATCGTTGCCCTCAAAGCAGCGCTGCCCCCAAGGGATGGATGCAAGATATTCTCGCATGCCATCCCAATCTGCCGACGAGTAGTGCCAGATTCTGCGCCTGATCTTTACTGGTGGTGGAGGCGCAGCACCAGGCACTGTGGATCCAACCAGACAATGATCGGAGGTACCCAAAGGGGCACCCACCGACACACTGTATCCGGCTGGATGACTCGTCAGCAGAAGGTCCAGCAATGAAGGCGTGTGACTTGCCACATCTGGGATTCTGGTGGGCTGATTCACCAGTTGTGACAAGTCGTGAGTCAGAGCAAATGCATGAGCAGTACGTCCAGCATGGTCAGTCTTGGAGGAGCCCAACCACAGCTCATGGTGCGCGTTGAAGTCCCCCAAGACCACCAGTTCCGCTGTCGGATACTGCTCCAGCGCATCATCTGTCGCCTGGCTAATGTAATTAAACAGCCGAGTTGTCTCGTCATCCCCGTTATGGGATCTGTAAAGGCACACATAGATCCGGCTCTGAGTGCCAAGATCCACGTGTACCCACAGTGTGGAAAAGGAAGGATCCTCCATGCAGTGCAGACGGCGACAGCTGACGTCCGACCGGACATACAAACATACCCCGGCCCTTGGCTTGAAGCTCTCTTCAAGTAAGTAGCCGGGATAGTGCAAATATGCCGTGTCGGCCGGACGACAGATCTGCGTCTCCGTCAAGAAGAGCATTGCAGGCCGGGCCGTCTCAAGATGGTGGTGGATGGCACTAAGGTTCGAATGGAGTCCACGGATGTTAGTGAACCCCATTGTGAACGCGGTGGTGGGGCTGTGCACCGCTGTAGGACCTGCTCTCTTATTTGGCACTGTCATGGTTGATGAGAAAGGAAGGAGGAAGAAGCAGCTTGCGGGACCTGCGACAGGACAGATGGATGACCGTGACCTGCACATGGTCATAGGACGGCCGAACGGAGGCAGACTGATTCGCCGGACGGAAGGGCCCCCGTACCCTCCCGGGATAGGCCGCCGGGACCCCACATCCGGTCACCAACCGGCACGACGGACCTACCCAATATTATGCGTGGCATGGTGAGGCAGCCTCTCGAGGTGGTTAGCCTCGATTGGGCCCCTGTACTGTACCACGGGCGGCCAGCGGAACAACCGTTTCTACAGGTCTCCCTGGCCGGCGAATCAATACACCTCCATCCGACAGTAGACCGACATACACGATCCTGCCAGCCATCATGTCACGTCGCAGGCTCCGCAAGAACCGGATGTACACTAGCTGATCCTGGAACGCGACCCACACAGTATGTGGGTCACTGTGGCAAGTTTTACACCATGTGTACGGTGGTCGCTATCCGGTCGGATGTAATATCCTACCACCAGCTGAGCGGATGTTAGCTCATAGATCCCTCGGTCGCCTCTTACGACCCCCTCGGGAAGGATAGGGGAAGCGGTTTGTATTCTTACGCCGCCGCTCCACGGACTATTTAATTCATAAACTAGTTTAAAGTTGTGTTTGTTGTATAAAAGTGGTGTGGATTTGTGCAATAAACATTGACGATGATAAACAATGTATCGAAGCATTGAAATAAGTGAATTTAGGTGACTTTTGACAAAGTGTATTGATGGACCTTGTGCGTTTGTTTCGCTTATAGAAAGTCGTCTAAGAAGTATGGTATGTATTGAAAGGAATTAACTCCAAAACTCCAACAAGAGCTTGAAATGGATCACATCCGTGTTTCATCATTCTTGAAATACCTATCACATATGACGAGGCTGTATGGGAGAGTTACCTTTGCCTTCCCAATAAAAGGAAAAAAATAATTTAAAAAATAATAGTTTAAAAAAACTAAAAAACACGCTTTTACATAAAATCCAACTAAAAAATTAAAAATAAATTTTAATGAATTCGATTTAGGAATAGTGTAGAAAATTTAAAAATATATATAAATTAAGAATAGTGTAAATAAGAAAAAATATGTATTTTATTGTAAAAAAACGTGGGGTGCTTTTTAAGACATTATCAAAATGATGATCCTTCTACTCATATCTGTCAATAAAATATTTTTATAACTATTGACACCATGCACCCCACGCTTTTTTTACAATAAAATACATATTTTTTCTTATTTACACTATTCTTAATTTATATATATTTTTAAATTTTCTACACTATTCCTAAATCGAATTCATTAAAATTTATTTTTAATTTTTTAGTTGGATTTTATGTAAAAGCGTGTTTTTTAGTTTTTTTAAACTATTATTTATTTTTAATTTTTTAGTTTGATTTTCTATAAAAAGGTGTATTTTCATTTTTTTTATCATTTATTTTTTTTTACCATTTTTTTAAGTGAAACTTCTTTCGAATCTTTGTGATTGGAAAATTCGCTGAAACGTAAAAATGTCACGAAGGAGGTAGGAAAGAAACAAGTTTTACGAATGGCTTGTTTAACAAGCCATTTGTAAAACTGTACCCGATCAATCGTACTAAACCCATAGTTCATACAAAGCGTCGGAGGTAATGGTGCTGCCACACCGATGTTATAAAATGTTTACAAACATTTTCTAACATTAAATCTAACATTTTATAACATTTCTTAACATTTTATAACATTTTATAACATTTCTTAACATTTTCTAACATTTCTGAACATTCTTCTTTGACGGCTTCTTTGACGGCGCCGCTCTTAAAAGTACCGCCGCCTGCGGTTATAAAATGTTAAGAAATGTTACAAAATGTTACAAATTGTTAAGAAATGTTTACTAAATGATGCTGCCACACCGGTGTTATAAAATGTTATATAACATTTTCTAACACCGGTGTGGCAGCACCATAATGATTCGCTGGAGAATCTTGACATCGCGATGTAAATGTGCCAGTGGCGCCATCTCTTGATTGTTTTATTTTAATGTGTCATGTAGACTATAATCCAATGTTCTATTATATTGCTGCCACTAATTATAAATAATATAAAAAAGCGTGTTAAAAAAAGTGTTTTGCGAACATCCCTTACTACTGAAGTAATTTTAATAACAGTTGTAGGTAATAAATTTGTAATTTATAACAATTATTCAATGAAATATTTAAGGAAGTTTTAATTTTTACAATATTTATTTATTTTGTTCTAAACTCGTATCAAAATAACACAACAAAACAACCAGCGCCACCTTTATTGCATTTAAGCTACAAGTTGACAACAAAAAATCATGAGATGGCGCCACTGGACATTTACATCGCGCTGTCAAGATTTTATCCGACGTTTTGAAGTAGGTCAAAATCACGTTCAAAGACAAGTTACAGACAAACCTACCAACATTCAAACATACAAACATACCAACATACCAACATACATACGTCTGAAGCTAATAAAAGCGTGTTAAAAATATGACATGTGCCGAGGATTCGAGGTTAGAACTCTGACAGCGGCGTGTCGTCGCTTGTTTAATTTATTCCATAAACTAGTTTAGAGTTGTGTTTGTTGTATAAAAGTTGTGCGGTTTTGTTCATTAAACATCGACGGTGATGAACAGTGTATGGAAACATTGAAATGAGTGATTTAAGAGAAGTACTGAAAGGAGTTAGCACCTGGAATCCGACAGGACCTTGAAATCGACCGCACACGTGTTTCATCGTTCTGACATTAGATATAGTCTACGTATGAAATTATATGACTGAAGACTTGGCAGCATGGTCTACGACCTTAGCCGGTTCCTGTAAGGAACAAATAAAAAAAAAAAAAAAAAAATATGACATGTGCCATGTGCCTATCTATCCTATTTATTTATTTGTCTCTGCCGCCAATGATTAAAGAATAAATGAGTGCCGCCTAGTCTCGAAAAATACCTAATCGGATCTGTTAAATTAATATGTAATTACGCCTCACCCTTATTAAACAACAGAGGTCATCAAAATAAAAATGGCAAGTGCTCAAACTGGTGTTATAAAATGTCACAAGTGTAGGCATGTGTTACTAGAAGATATATCTACAGTCTCAAACGATGGTGCGCAATGTGATCGGAAAAAATGCAACAGTTATGATATCAAGAATTTTATTTATATACAAGAAGACATGCTACCAACGTGGATAAAGAGGAAAGTAGAAGAAGAGCATTGGACTAAAGGGCGATTTAATTGCGAAAAATGTGGTTGTAGAGTGGGGTGCTTTAACTATATTTCAGGAAGAAAATGTGAATGTGGCGAAACTAATTTACCTCCTGTGCATTTCATTAGCAGCCAAGTTGACAGACCATTAAGTATCGAGAATTTGAAATGATACGATAAATTCATTAATTTAATTGATAATTACCAGTGAGATACGTTAAGCAATTAGACCATATTGTGTCTTGGATGCTATGTGGAAAAAATTTGACCGACAAAATGTGAAATCAAATAATATATCATACATAGTAATAATAAAGTTTAAGTGCTGAAAAAATATGGCACTCTTCAAAATTTAAAATTTAGCTAAGCAAACTATGTGTCAACTGTATTGTATTACTGTATCTCCATATGTATAACACGCAGAAATCGACTTGGCACCTGAGTGGAATGCGCTTCCCCTCCCACCACACCCCACCGCCTACCGCCTACCGCTCTCGCCCTCGACGCGTCATTACGGTCTGTAAATTAAATAGGTACTACCGTTACGAACGCGCGTTGTTCGTGTTTTTTTCGTTGTTATTATTGTTGGACGGATTTTTGAGTGATTGATTATGGGGAAAACTATTCAGGGTGGGGAAAGAAACATTATCTTGAAAGTGATGCAGTTTTTTGAAAATGAAAAAAAGAATAAACGTTTCGTCATTCCTGTCGATCAAGCTATCAAACGAACTTGTTTGGCCACTGGTTGTTCTAAAAGAACTTTGATGCGAATAAAAAACGAGGCTGCTACAGAAATTGCCAGACAAGATGCATCTTTTGAAACAGCGAGCACTTCTTCGGATAACATCGTTATGCAACAATCGTCTTCGCCAGGCCCTTCGTCGCGTGAGGTTAAATTGTCTACACCGGGTAAAAAGAGGAAATCGAGTGCCAGAAAAATAAAATTTGATAACTCTGACCTTTGTGCTCTTAGAAATATTATAAATAGCTTTTACACAGTAAAAAATGAAATTCCAACAATGAGAAAAATTCTGGCTGTTGCTAAAGCGGATTTGAATTTTCCTGGAGGCATAGACACCTTGAGAAAAATCATGAAGGACCAACTTGGCTACAAATTTAAAAAATGTAAAAAATCACGCCTATTTGTAACACAAAAACCTGACATTGAGGAGGGATCGTTACCTGCGTCGTCTCAAAAAAAAAGATGACTTGGGGGTGGATAAAAAACCAGTAATATATTTAGACGAGACGTGGATCCATTCGCACTATACCGTAAGCAAATGCTGGCAAAATAGTACGGACCAGAGTGTAAAAAAAAATATTTATATTAATAAAAAAACAATAGAATTATGGTCTTTCACTGACTGACTTACAATGACTTTTACAATCTCATCAATAAAGTAAATAATATATAAAATATATTTCACACCTGGTACTTGAATTTTTTATGTAGTTAATACATTCCTATGACGTCATTACACAGAGGTGCCTAGTTAATTTCTGCGTGTTGTACTGAGTCATTGAGTATTCTTACTAATCTGAACTTGAAATCCTGCTTACAGTAACAATTCAGATTTTCGATGTACAACATGGTGTTATTAAAGTCAGTGCTGTTAACTATGTATAGTGGCATGATAGTAAAAGACTGTCACCTATTATTCATACAACAAAAAAGTGAAGAACACCTTGATTTTAGCACCTATTTGTGCAACTCATCCATATATCCAGACAATCCCACCATAAATATAAATACAATACCTGAAGATTGTTGAAGTACATAATTTAAATCACATACTGTGGTTACATCTTTCAGGCTACTGGTGTGGTCTAAAACAGATGACACTCAGTGGGAATAAAATATACTACTTTACATAGTTCTTCAACCAGGTGAACAATTAGTTTCCCTAATGTAATGCAAGTGGTTCAAATTTTTGAATATAAGTTTTTTTCTTTAACTGTTTTAAAGTGAATATGAAACTGAATGTCAAGGATAGGAATAATACACGAGTAATTATTGATTTGATTTTAAAATAATTTATTTTTTTAATTAAATATGGTTTATTCCACTACCATGTGATTTGATGTTGCTTCATTTAGTTCAATATCTCTGCACTGGGCTGCATGCAACTCCCGACGAATCTATTGATAAAATAAAACAAAATTAATCTGATAAGTTTCCCCCTTTTCACCTCAAATATATAAACTATGGATCACACAATAAATAAAGTGAAACTATATTCATTGTAATCATGAAAAAAATACACATCCATTCATAGTTATACAACTAATATTGGGTCAAATCAGAGAAAAAACATGACATTAAAAAACTAACTTCATTAAACATCATCCTGGCTGCTTTTACTATTTTTTTATTAAACTTAAAAAAGAAATTCTGTTTTACTGTACACACTTAAGGTGCAATTTAGTCATCAATTACTTATCATTAAAAAATATTATTTATTCTTATTTTATGAAATGTAACGATCTCTCATGTGAGTTAGATTTAGATTTGTTTAATACTAGTGTTTCTCAACAAAAACGTATACTTGTTAATGAGTTTTTTACTAATTATTAATATATATCCTGTGTGTATTGTGCTCTATCGACGTTAGTTAATTATTCTGATGCATTCTATCTGTGCAAACTTTTAAATGGCCTTCTCATACCTACTCACATTTCTGTAACATTGTATTTATGCTAGCTTTAAGTTTTCCGAATAAAATAAAATAATATAATGTACCTCAGCTGTTATAGTAGGATGGTGTTGCTTTTTTAACAACTCTAGAAGGGCATCTCGTTGTTCTGTCGAAATATCAGCCTTATAACGTTGTACAAAAGTTAATAATGCTTGATGCCACAGCACAGGCAATGTACGAGAATCTGATTGAAATCTGTAAAAAAAATATTCCGCTTTCTTATGTTTACGCGACTATTACTCATTGAAATAAAACTAATCTAAACGAAGTAGTCTTCGAAACGTCGGGATCAATAATAATAAAAAACCGCAATAAAATCCGTTTAAATTTGTTTTATTTCAAAAAATATTCTATTCAATAATTATATTTTTTTCGATTCTTTCGTACTAAATTTAGAGTTCCTATATATTATAGCATAGACAATTTTACCAAAGGACCTGCCTGTATTATGTCTACATTTGTAATGAAACAAAATATTTTTGAGTCAGTGTGCAGATTTCCATTGTAGTATTTTACCTCAACCCTGTTGAATACTGACAGAATGGGCCCATACTAACATAATATTACTTTTACAAAATCACTACAAAAATACATAAACTACCTTAAAAAATGGAAAACAACAGCATCCACAACGCGATAAGGTAAGGCATACTTTTTATCAAATAAAATTCTGAGAAATATTGAGTTAGCACCAGTGTAGTCCATCTCAGCTATTTTTAACATTGCAGCACTAGAATGTAATACTGGTACTGAATTCCGTGCTAATACAGATCCCACAATTATAGCCTCTCTGAGTGTACAATCGCCTGCCTGTAAACAAATACATACAGTTTGACTAACTTTTACGGGAGCAATCATTTTGCTTCAATATTGAGCAATCATTGGACTGTATCTAAAAAAAACTCTGCTTTAGTTTTCTAAACATTTGTCTTCAAACATTTATATTTTTATACATACACAAAAACATATAAGTACAAATATTATTATTTAACACAAACTACTTAAACACGTACCTCCAATAAAGGCAATAAAATCCCTTTCATGAATGCACCAGGTTTAAAAAGTGATTTCCTCAACGCTTGGTAAAGATGAAAGTTCAACCTTTTGTATTCGGCCAGATCGTCTCTCACGCGAGGTAACAAGACCAGATTATAAAATCGTTGAGCCATTTTTTCTTTTAAATTAGATGCAAAAATTCTTGTGGCCTAAAATAAAAATGAGTATTTAAACCTTCCAAAAGAAAAATGTGATTGTGATGAAAATGTGAAAATGTGATGAAAAATTGTTTTGTATTAGCTTAATATAACGGTAAATATATCATATACCACCAAATCCTACTACTATATGCAGCACATACATGCTCCAATATATTAAATAATACAAAACACTATTAAAGCCATTTCGAATGCATCAATACATTAATAAAACAAAGCTCCTATGTGTCTGTCTGCTTATTAATACACTTAATTTCCCCTAACTATGCAACGGATTTAGATGCCGTTTTCACTATTGTTAGGAAAATTATTCCAGGAAGTTTATATGTATATCATGCTATGATCCTTAGAAGCCAGCCAGCATGGGTGTATACAAGAGGAGGGGGGGCATAGACGGCAAAAAATATTAGCTTGTTTCAAGGATTCCACTACGACATCCTCTGCTTGTTGTAATAGGTGAATACTTTAATAGGTAGAAGGTACCTTGTATGCGATAGGCCGCCTCGGTTACTACCAGTACCACCGGTATCTATAAATTTTCTAATTGACTAAGATTGGCGTTTAGTAATCTGTGTGAAATCACAGGCGAAAATTAGTATTATAAATAATAAGGTTACTAATTAATTTAAAAAAATTATACCTGATACATTGCTGCTGCTGACCATATGGTTGGCTCAGTTATATACAGAATCTGCTCCCAATTTTGTAAGTGAGGTACCATTTTAAATGCCTTTGGCAGCTTTCCAGATCGGTATTTTTGTAACACATCTCTTACACCCTCATACATGGCTTTTATTCTAAAAACAGAAAAATAATAAAACAATGACACAAAGCTGTGGACACTGCAAGCCTTTAACTACTTATGAGAAAAATAAGTACATAATCTCAGATTACATTCAATACCTAATTGTTATATCTGCTTGTTCACCATCATCACCTTATGTTTTCTAAGATAGCAGTTTACCAAGCTCAAAGTTGTATTTTATTACTACATATTATGTATATACCCTATACACTTGCCTGGGATCAATATTCTGTAATTTCAATGTTTCAACATCTGAGAACTGTGTTTGCAATTCTGTGTGTTTGTCTGTGATTTTGTCTTTAATGATGTCAGCTAATGTTCGAGTCCGTTCTGATTTTGAAGACATAAACATCTTAAGAGCTTCCTCATCTTCTTCATTTATCTCCACATTGTCATAATATGTATCAGGCTCCAGATCATCTTGTTCTGAATCTGAACCATCTTCAGAATTATCATCTGAAAAGTAGTCAATAATTATATGTACCAAATCTATTTAATTTGTAGTTAATGCTTCCAAATACAATATATCCAAAATAATTATTCGGCTGGAAGTATCAAAACAAGTATATCCATATTATTAACATAGATTTACCTCTCAACTTTGTAGAAAGTGCAACATGTTTGGCAGGAGAAGGTCCAACAACATCATCATCAAGCTCAGCTTGCTGCCTGCGAGCTGCTTTTAAAATTTTCTTTGACAAGTTAGCATTGACAAACTGTAAAAGAGAATATTATATTATTTCTAGTTTTCACATGCAGTTCCACTTGTGTTAATAGATTTACCAATACTCCCAAAATCTCCCTCTATAAAATATTTTTCAGCATGACAATACATTTATTATGCCTAACGATTACTGAGCATTTTGTGATAGTAAAACCCAATATCACTATTACCCAGACCAGGAATCAAACCTAAGACCTCAACACAACTGCATTTGTACCATTTAAGTACACAATACAACTGCACCACCAAGGCAGTCAGTGTTTATTATGTGTGTATTACTATGTTTACCATCAAATCATCATATTTTCACAGTCCCATTATAACCTAGCTTATTTCACTTTATTCCAAAAATTACTTTAGCTCTTCTTCATACTTTTTTGTTATCCGATCATGACATTGTGACTACACTGCATAACAAAGTGGTTTGCATAAATGTTTCTTATCTCCTCAGAGAGGGAAGAAGCAAATCTAGGGGCCTGCAACAGGACAGGCAGATGACCGATGCAGGCACAGGAATACAGGGTTGTACATGTATGTTTGCTTAAGTTTATTTTTATCTGAGCACAGCAAAGTGACTTTACTACACTTAATGGTAAGCGCATTGCAATCCAAAAAAATCAGTGGTCACGAGCGAACAGTCAGTTTACCGGTGGTCACCAGAATCTTGCTGGCCGGTATAAATGCTTTCTTCACACTCCAAAGAGGAACGAAGCAAATAGAGGGGCCTGTGACAGGACAGGCGCATGACTGTACAGGCACAGCGATACAAGGATGGACCCCTATAGCCGCCACTAACAACCATCAAGTCCTGTCGCAAGCCCTTCGAGAGAACCGGATATACTCTAGCTGATTTTAAAACGCGATCCACACATTGTGTTTGTGTCATCATGGCAGGTATATTTAACACTATGTGTACGGCGGTCGCTATCTGGGCAAACATGAATATCCTACCACCAGCAATACCGCAATATTGTTCGTGTTTCAAGCGTTTTATTGCGTATTTACTTACGCTGAGATTTTATTAGCTCCGTTTCATTTTTTCGAAATGGATTGTTTTTGTATATACCTAAGCCCATGATTTAACTTACCTCATCGTCATCATCATGCCTGTTTCTCTCTTTATTTCTGGTTTTATTTCTCAATAAACTGTCTCCTTCTATTTGGTCGGCAAGAGCTATATTTTTTCCCACTTGTGACGGCTTTAACTTTTTAGCTTTCCCCATCTTAATCTAACACTTTCGTTTTGTTGTTAGTATAAAAGAAAATTCTTTTTATTTAAAAAACTATTTTTATCACATAAAACATGTGGGAACTGGGATTCAGGGTTGCCAACTTTTTATGCAATATCCACAGACTACTTAGAGAACTGACGGCCATATCCGCAATAGGTAACTGCAAAGAGTAAGTACCATGGGGGGGTAACTGATTGGATAAATTTACACAGAAATATAAAAATTGACAGAGTAATACATATAAAAATAAATAAACAGAACGTAAGAGGTGCGTTTGCATTTGTTGTTATTGCAATTTTGCGTTTGTCGCATCAAATTTTAACTTATAAAGGAAAATAAGACAGTAATGTCATCAATCTTTGTACTATACAAAGAAAAAGAATAATTTATAATTAGTACATAATATATGAACGTAATATATTAATAGTTTAACGTCATTCCCAGAAGAATCATCTCCAACATGAATACCTTGCTTACCACTAAATGCTGTAAACGTCTATACAGGGTTATTTTTAAAACACTGACAACCTCGCAGGAGTAGATTCCTAAGGTCATTTGCTAATACTTTTGTTCTACGAGTTTTCATAATTTGTTAGATTTTATTTTCATACAAAAATAAGTATTCATTTAATTTCCGTCTTGTATGTTACAACGCGCATCGCAGATTACGTAAACAAACACGCGAAGCGTGGGGAAGCGGGCTAGCGCCTATGACCTTGAACTCCCGAGCAGCTGACCGCGCGCCGCGCCGCGCCGCAGTCTACGAAGAAAAACACGACACAACAAAAACTTGTAAAATCATTTTTTTTTTAATATATTGAGTTATATCCAAACTCGTAGAACAAAAGTTGCTCCGTATGGGGTCAGCTATATGGCCCTTCGAGGTTGTCAGTGTTTTAAAAATAACCCTGTATAAGGACTCGGCGTAACCATGGAAAAAACGTGCATTACTTATAGCTATTACATACAGGGATATTTTTAAAACATTGACAACCTCGCAGGAGTAGATTCCTAAGGTCATTTGCTACTACTTTTATTCTACGACTTTTCATAATTTGTTAGATTTTATTCTCATACAAAAATAATTATGAATTTAATTTCCGTCTTGACACTTAGCACGCTCTGCGCGCATCGCAGATTACGTAATACACGCGGGCGCGCGCGTCAGTTCAATGACCGGCCGCGCCGTATCGATCGATAATACCTACACCCAGCCGTCAGCTGATTTCGCTATTGCATGCGCGCGAGCGCGCGTCGGGTCGTTCGTTTATGACTGAACCGTAGAGTGTAGACGTACGAACACAAACACTACACAACAAAAACTTGTAAAATCATTTTTTTTTTCTTATGTATTGAGTTATGTCCAAACTCGTAGAACAAAAGTTGTTCCTTATGGGGTCAGCTATATGGCCCTGCGAGATTGTCAGTGTTTTAAAAATAACCCTGTATATGGTGGCTTGGCGTAGTGCTGCCCGTTATCTATTTGATATATTTATCCATATGCGATAAAATTGATTAATATAAATTGATAGATATAAATTGACAAAATAATATTTGAAATTCAAACGGTATTCCTGAGTTAAAACATTTATTTCAATAATTTGTATTAAAGCTTGTAGTTTAATATAAATATAACTTTATGTAGCTGATGAAGGTTGGTTGTGCATTTTTCCATTAACCTTCTTAGCGTACTAGATCTAACACCAGTCTGGAAGATATAACAATAATTTAGGTTAGTTTTTGTTTATAAAGAACTAACAGTTTTTTAATCACTACATTGTTGTGTTTCTGGGGCTAGAATGCAAAATGGTTGCACCTCATTTTTAGTGTGTAATATATTTTTGTTAGTTAGTAATGTTTGAAGTAATGTTCTTATCACAACGGAATACTCACACTTTAGGGAAAATACCCCATTTATTTTCTGGCAACACATGCACGTGTAGTTGATGATTTATGTTCCGAATATTACATAAATAATTTTACCAAAAAGTTATAAAAATAATTATAAATGCATATATTGGCTGTGATAAGAATGTAATTCCTTGATTTTTTTGTTTCGTTGTAGTATTGTTTTTACAATAATTATTTATGTCTCATGTCGGCATTATTATATTTTTTTTTACACTAGGAACTTTAGATAGTGAACATTACAACAGCGGTCGTGTCGTCTGGTGCACTATGATGAGAGTGTGTGCGTTAGGCCTGTATAGGTACAGCATTCTGGCGCACTATGGGTGCTTCACTTTCGATGTATGAGACGTGGTGTCGCCCTTTTTTCTAAATCGATGATTGCACTATATAAACTTCACAGTTTATGTTGGTGCTCATATTCGCTAACTCAAGCTTTATAATTACGTTTAAATTAGTAATTACGTACGTTTAGGGCACCAATAGTAACAGTAAAAAACCATATCGCATCTCAAGAGGCACGACACACTTACTTGAAGAATTTAGGTAGATTATAGATGTGAGATCGGTTTAAAACTAATTAAACCAATCCGTTTAAAACGAAATAAACCGTTTACAAACCGAAATAAACCATTTATTTCGATTTAAAACGGTTGGTGTTAAAGACTACGTTTTTCCTAATTATAACTACTTTTCCTTCATTTTACAGAGGTATATTATAACG
Source organism: Amorpha juglandis (assembly GCA_949126905.1). Classification (NCBI taxonomy): domain Eukaryota; kingdom Metazoa; phylum Arthropoda; class Insecta; order Lepidoptera; family Sphingidae; genus Amorpha; species Amorpha juglandis. Next base: position 9,721,342 of record OX421368.1, read on the forward strand.
GAGTACCTATAAACTGTGTAAAGATTTTTAAATGTGTATTTTTGTTTTAATTGTAATAAATAAATTCTACTAGTATATATAACGTATAGCGACAAAAAATTGAAATTAATAACTTTTTACCAAAAAAAATCAAGCGACGAAAAACTGAAAACCAAAAAATAAAACACCGCATTGCAACCGCATTTGTAGGTCTCTTTGGAGTCGGTGCAATTTCAGTTGACCAGTAGCGACAGGCAGCACAGGGCAGATTACTTTTCAATTTTTTCGTCGGTTGAATTTTTTTGTAAAAAAGTTAATATCTTTACCAAAGTGAGTAAGGCTGCGGACTCGAAGTCAGCGGCAACCGGCGGCGGCGCGGGAGCGCGGCGGCGCGTTTCAATGCATAGATTTAAAGCAGCGAAGGCGCAGCGCGGGCGCGAGGAGCGGCGTACGAGCAGTGCCCGTCAGTCGAGCGGTGCCTACATGCAGACGGCATTAACGTAGTGTTGTATATTTTCAAAAATGCCCGCCGACGTGGTGGAGCAAATTATTTCAACCACGCGGATTCATATTAGAGTCACGCGGTACACGGTTTTGTCTACAGCATTAATAGGTCGTCTCGACCGGGTTGTTACCACTGTCTCAGAGAAAATCGACGTGAAGTAGCAGCTTGCTTTTGCGTTTTGTACGCAATACTTCCGCTATAAAAAAATCTCTCCCCTCCATGAAGCAAATCCTTGTCACGTACATATACAGCTATTACTTTCGTGAGAATTAGAATCATTTTAATCTAAGTACCTAGTCGTTGCGTTTTATCAGAATTAACGCAATTGATTTGCCAATAGCTAGATAGTTACTCATATCGCTCAAATTTTCAATCAGATAATGATACCTGATACCTACCTATAGATATGGTCAATTGAAACTAATAATAATTATTAGCTTCTGGGGTTTTGTAGTGTATAAAATCTAACCGTTAAGCCAACGATGACGTAATGACTGAACAGATTTTCTTCAAACACACACTAGATACAGTACAGTAGATACAGTGCAATCCAGTTAAAACGGCGATTTTCCGTGTTTATGCAATTTATTATTCTTTGATAGCGACCGTTGAGAAACATGTTGGACTTTTGGACTTAGTTTTGAAAATAGGGAAGTTCTTCTAGAACTATACTTATAAAATTGTGAACTTACGTAATATTATTTTCTCATCTTTCATTCCAACAGTTTAACTAATAATTCTTTGCATTCAATAATAAAAAAATGTTTATTAGAGAATATTTTTTTTAATATTAGAAAAAATCTTAAAAATGAGTAGAAAAAATCTTAAAAACAGATGATACTTGCTAAGTCACCAGTTTTTATGCAAGTTATCTTCTAAAATATTTAGGTACTCATCAATATTCACGGTTTATGTCCGAAGTAGTCGAACCCGTACAGCATCCTTGTGGATACTGCTTAATTAATTTTATTTAATTAATTCCTAATAATAAGCAACGATAGCTCAGCAGGGAAAGTCACAGGTTCGAAACCAGCCCCAAGAGAATACACCACTGACTTTTCTAAGTTACGTGTATATTAATTGTTAATTATCGCTTGCTTTAACGATGAAGGAAACATCGTGAGGAAACCTGCATTCCTGAGAACTCGATAAGATTTTTCGAAGATATGTGAAGTCTGCCAACCCACATTACGCCAGCATGGTGGACTAAGGCCTAATCCCTCTCATTCAGTAGAGGAGACCCGTGCCCAGCCGTGGGACGTATATAATACAGAGCTAGTAAGTAATAACTGATTATATTTCCAGGCCGGATCTGTGACCATCAAACTATCAATTGAACGTATTGCACATTTGTCCCCGCTTTTATAAAACTACATGATACACTGCCATTAAAGAATTTCATTTTTACTTTTCGAATTCGGCCCATAAAATTACTCCAAATCCAAAATCATAATTCGTTCATTTTCAATACACCCCCTTGAGTAGATTCGGAAATATAGGCTCCGATAAACGAACAGACAGACACGAGAGTGTTATGGGTATTAAGGGTATATAATATATGAGTTTCCTCTTTGTTCATACATTCAACTTCTACTCAAATGGACAAAGTAGATTGATTAAGCAACAGTCAGCAAATTTTAATTAGTTTATTAAAACTACACAATATATATGTAAATCATTGATTTATTAAAATTTAAGTACGTACCTATTTTACTTTTTAACGTTCATTATTAAATGTTTTCTTCGTGAAGAGCAAATAAACTAGTTGCGTAATGACATCGTTAACAATATTTATCTGTATGTTAGTATTTTGTGTTAATTAAATGATTCCAAGGCCTGCACAATTACTCTTACATTAGAATTGATGACACTAATACCATCTTGTATGGCAGAACGGATAGTAGAAGCAACCACGCCGATGATGACGTTGTCGAAAATTCTTAGGAACACGTTGATCACAGGAGTCGCCAGCCAATCCACCAGAATGTTACCAGTCAAGCGCACTCTGAGACGCCTGTGCAATAAACTTGTAATAAATAATCATGTTAACATATGCAAATTGGAGGTTTGTAAATTTAACCACATACCTATGAGGCATTGTTTATACGTGAGGTAGAGCGACGCCGTAGATAGTTTTGTCTACAGCATGAATGCGCCGGCTCGACCCGATTATTAGATACCACTGTCTCGCAGAAAACCGACGAAGTACTTAGTAGCTTGCTGTTGCGTTTCGTAGGGTGAGGGAGATATCGAGACCCCTTTAAAAGGTCGGCAATGCATCCGTGATTCTTGTTCTGGGTGTTCATTCGTCACGGGCGATAAATTAGGTTTTTTTGCGAGACACCTTTCAATGTCGGCAAGTTTGTTTAGGTTCAAAAGTGCTGCAGTAGGTATCAATTCGCTTAGACTTTATTACTTTTATGCTGATTAGGTAGTGCATTATATAGGACCCGGTCACTTAGACCATAAGTACATTTTATGCTGTGTGTTTACTCAGCGCTATGTACTTCTAAGGGTCTATTTTACAATGTTCGTGTAAAATTTAACCACCAATTAATGTATAAGCCAGTTTTTTCTAAAGAACCAAGTAGAAAACTTTCTTTCGGTATATAAATATCAGTAGTCTAAGTTATAAGTCTGACTTTTGTATTTGATTGTGTCACGTTTTATGGTAAGTAACATTTACTTAAAGGTGATGAAACAGACGCATAAGTACGCCCATTACCCATATAATTAAAAAAGCATCAGGTAGGTTATGAATATTGCTTACCCGATATCTGTGAGTGAAAATTCTTGCAGATGAATCTCGTCGTTATTAAAATCGAAGAGCAAGTCCACGGTCACGAGAAAACGGCTAAGCGACCCGACAATACCGCCAGTTGGGCCAATGTTCATCACTTGTACTAAATATTTATACACGAACTGAAAGATCACATTCATGATATTTAATTTAGTGTTAGCAAGTATACTTAACCCTTAATCAAACAATGGTAGAATACATGCCACATTCGATCGATCGATATGTTTTTAGAAAAAAAAGTAAAATTTTAACACAACCTCCATTTATTGTTGTTTAGCTACTAGAACGATTATTCAATTTTTGATTGTTGATAGTGGCGGTAAAAGAAAAAATACATATTCTTTGTCATTGACTGTCAAAATCAAAACACCTACGAAGATTTATAAATTTTGTACCGTAATTGTGATTTATTCATAAACATTTGATTTGTGTTTGGAAAAAATCCGATAAGTAAATAAGAGATACTTATTTGTAAAGTTTATGATATTGTTAGGTGTTGAGTGTATAAAATGAGTTGCTTTCAGTAATAATTATATCTAAAATATGTTCATAAAGTATGTGGCTAATATATGACCATTGTACGTTAGTAGAACTAAATGTTTGAAATAACGAAAGTATCGTTGTAGGACATTTTGTCAATATGTGTAAATAATTCTCGTTTTTATTGTTATTGCCTAATTGTTTATTATTATAGGGCAAGATGTCATCAAGTAGGCTACTATCTGATACTGCACTACTAATATTTTGGAAAATTGGTCTGATATAGGCCCATCGGGAATTTCATTTGCGTTTAGCAAGAGCGCTGATTAGCGACTTCTTGTGCAAGAAGAAGAGACCAGTTATTTTTAAAAATAAGAAAGGAGGAAATTTCGGCGTCCGCGATGAAGTTCGGCTTCAGAGCGTCGGAATTCACTTTCCAGAAGCACAAGATACCTATAAGCGTTGCAAGTTTTGTTCAACGCGAAAAGATGCCAAAAGATCAAATATAAAATGTTCTCACTGTGGCGTATCTGTATGTGTTAAGGATTGCTTCAAAAAATTTCATTTAGCGATAAATTCAGAAGAGCAAATATAAAAATAATACATTTTCATTTTATACGCTAACAAAGTTTTATTTTCCTGTTCAGACAATGGTCATATAGCTGCCACATTTAGGAATCGTTATCAGACAACGGTCATATATTAGCCACCTAAAAAAAATATTGATCCCATTATTTTGTTTTTAATTTTTATGTTTACATATCATAATTAGACTATAATTAACCAGAATTAACCGAATATCCCAACATATCGCCGCGAATAGCTCGTATCCGATTAAGGGTTAAGACTAGCTAAGAGGTGTTTTTATATGCATGAGTTCAGATGCACAGACGTCCCATTCATTCGTTTAACAGTCCAAACAGTAAAAAAAACAAACACTTTGAGAAAGCTGACTTCCAGGTTAAGGTAGAGCCATTTATGTGGTACACACGCTGTTGATAGTTTTATTTACATCTACAGTGTTATGTTATGTATGTGCCGGCTCGACTGGGGTAACAATATCTCGCAGAAAACCGACGTGAAGTGGCAGCTTGCTGATGTTTTTCGTACGGCAAGTGCTATTTCCTTAGACCCAAACCATCTCCAATCCCTATCCATTCTTTAAGGCCCATACTACATACCTATATAAGATTCTTCTGGTAGGTATTATGGGTGTTAAAGATCCGTGGAAACTTTAAAAAAGTAAATGGTAGGTACCTATGTTAAATACAAACCTCCAAGTCATTGAACTGCAGCTGAATGCGCACACGGAGCATTTTGGCAAAGTAATAGACTTTCTGATCACCTGAGCGTGCAACGTTAGCTAGTCCTCTCATATCACCGTCATGGATCTTTAACCATGCGCTGTATGTAATGAGTAGTGGCCTCTGCAACCAAAGAGTTTTACTCACTCTAAAGATAGGTAATTTCGCACCCTATTCGTACTCGCAAATTAATCACGCTAAATTATTATCCATCACTATAAAAATATAACGTAACACTTACGACTTCAAAACCTTCAGCGATGTCAGGCAAGGGCATCGGGTCAAGACCATGGGTTTCGATGAACGGAACCAGCATGGAAATTGTGTTGTCCACATACTCGTTTACGTCTGCTGACAAACCCAAACCTTCCCAACTCCTGTTAAAATAATCAATACTTACATTATGATTATTGAGCCATACGCGGCTTATGCGAGAAGCCACTGAGTAGGTACGTTTACCTACTGCTGCTTTGTTTATTTCTGCCACCAAGCAGAAGTATGTAAGCACTATTGTGTTTCGTTTCGAAGGATATTTAATCGAAGCCAGTGAAATTACTAGTCATTATAAGACTTGACACCTTTTATCTCAGGGTGACGAACGCAATGCCATGCAATACTTTGTAATTAAGCGTTCTGACTGTTGTTGCTTCTGCTTATAGGCAGGCAATAATTACCAACAGGTTAGCTACTATTGGCCTCGTCATTAGTTTAGCTTGTTATAATAAATGCCAATATAGTTGTGATAAAAGTTACAAGCGTGATGGTCTGTAGTATCGGTCCACCTCGGGTGTCACCGGTTTTGTCGTGACACGCGACTCACGTGAAAAAAATAAACGACACACTCCCTTAGGCCAGGTCTACTGCTCGTGTTTTTATTCTCTTTTTACACAAAACTTTATTATCTTTTTTACCGACGAAAAAATTGCAATATTGATTTGGTATTTTAATTCCAATACAATAACAAAATCCCGACGAGTGTAGTGTTATCCGTTGTTTCATTTTATCCTGAGTATCTTTTTTTTATACGCATTCACGCCTGTAATCTCCAAAGGTATAGGTATTGTTAGCGAGCTCTGGTCCGTCACAGGCACATACGGCATAATTATTACATTTTTTTTATATCTTTGGCATAATGTGTATGACCAAAATTTTTGATAATTGATTGAAATAAAACGAATTTAAACAGATTTTATCGCGGTTTTTTATCTTATTTTTTCAGCTTTTTGGCGTTTCAGTCGACCCCGTGACCACGAAGGCTGAAAAGCTTTCGAAACGTCGGGGCCAACCAATTTTTTTTATTTTAACACGCTTTTATTACCTTCATATACGTATGTTAGTATGTAACGGAAACTTTGAACATGATTTTGAACTCCTTCAAAATGTCGGATTAAATGGAAATTTGGCATACTTATCAAGGCCCGATCGGTGTGTGTCATTGTGACGGCTCTCTTGGGTACAGACATTTCAGATGTTGGACAATTTTTAATATAAAATCTGGTAATATAAAAAATATTTTTTTTCGTGTAGGTACTTACTTCACATTTTGAAGTAACTGAAGCGATGGTTTGTCCTTGAATGCAATGCTGTTGGCTTCAGCCGACGCCAACAACACGGTCAAGACAATTGCAATGTATTTCTTATACATTATACCACTTACGCTTACCACACAATGCTTATTAAAATACCTGATAACGTTATATATGAGTCTCATGCCGAAAGATATCGATAATTTAAAATCTTTATCATAATAGTTAAGTAAATACCTACATATACCAAATCAGTGCCGCTTAATCCACGCGAGATAAAAATCATAATTGATGACTTTTACGCAAATAAGTCATTTTATTTTTAACTAGCTTTTGTAAGCGGCTCCGCCTCTCTGACCGGTCTTTTCCAGAATAAAAAGTATTATATTTCCTGGGTGATGGTCAAATTTGATGAAAACCATTGAGCTAAGCTTCATTGATTATCAAACATCCAAATTCACAAGCTCACAATATCCAAACTTTCACATTCAATTTTATATCGGTCAGTACACAGATAAGTGTAGTTGAGGATATGTGTTTCGAATATGACATATCTAACTTTAATAAAAACAATAAATTTAAAGATGAATGCTGGATTGCAGCAACTTAATTTAGCAATGACAACTATGTTAAGTTCCGATTAAACCAAAAAAATTGTTGCACCATTTGACAAATGTTAGATGACGTCATAACTTTAGCTGTTAACAGTAACCGCCCAAGATTCGCTGGTTAAAGTTTTAGCAGTTAGATGGTTCAATTATAACCTCCAAACTGAGATATCTCCGAAAGCTCCTGTGCTCCAAAATAATATCATGTCCTTGTTTCTAGAATTACTCGAGGAATCTAGTAGTAGTTCTGAAGACGAAAGTAATAATATTATGATGAATATCAGGCCTAGAAAAAAAGCGTTACTGTTAGCGTGAAATTTACACAATTAACATTTAAGCCTTAAACAAAGCTATCATGCTGCAAGTCAGCCTAACTGTAATAAGTAGATAGTCTAAAGCAGTGTTTCCCAACATTTTTTAGGCCATGTCCCACCTTAACATTTTTTTGTTACATTTGCCACTGATATCTAGCATTGCATTTAAATAACCCAAAGCGAAAGGGTTAAAGTCGTGTCGAGCACGGTGGTTAAGCTTAGAACATTTTTTCAATCCAAAGTAATAACGGTGTTATTTTGTCACTCCTCGCTAGATGGCACTGTGAGGTAAATTCAAAATATTTATTTTTATTTTTACTCTGGTATCATTACATTTTGGAGCGCTGGCAATTTCATGTCGGTGTGGGCAAACTGTCAAACAAACTTAACTTTTTAAAAGTTTTCTTCTGTCGTTAGCGCAAAAAGTATTATCCGTGTATTTCTGTATTTTATTGACTTGGCTTGCTTTTTGGATATTTCTCTCTCGATTTTTATGTTTAACCTCGGCTCGTGCCTCCGGACTTTGTTTGTCTTGTGATTTGGATACCGTTGATTCCGTAAAGATGTCTGAGAAAAAGTGTTGTGTTACTAATTGCGATAAATCGCGTAAGTATCAATAATTAACTTACTCTGGTGCCTATAGTCACTAGTACAGTCAGTCAGTCTCAGTATATTCAATGTACTCTGTGGTGTCGAGTCCATTTTTAAATTGAGCTCTCCCCACCCCCCTTTCTTTCTTTTTTATTTATGGCTTTCGCAGTATTATGCATTTAGCCAGTGTCAAGTATAATTTATTCTCAAGTTATTTTTACAAGAGCGATGAAACACGGGTGCGGTCGATTTCAAGGTCTTTTCGGAGTTTTGGTGTTAACTCCTTTCAGTACGATGCTAAATTCACTTATTTCAATGTTTTCATACACTGTTCATCACCGTCAATATTTATTGAACAAATCCACACCACTTTTGTACAACAAACACAACTCTAAACTAGTTTATGAAATAAATTAAAATAAGCGATGAACTGCACTGTCAGAATTCCCGCCAAAACTCCAAAAACTAGTTTAAAGTTGTGTCTGTTGTATAAAAGTGGTGTGGTTTTGTGCACTAAACATTGACGGTGTTGAACAGTGTATAAAAACATTGAAATAAATGAATTAAGCATTATACTGGAAGGAATTCACACTAAAACTCCAACAAGACCATGAAAATAATCACACCGACATTTCAACGTTCTTGTGAAGCATTGAGAAAAAAATTTACTTGACATTGGCGAAATGCATAATAATGCGAAGCCATACATAAAAAAAAAAAGAAACGACGTGGTGGTATTCACGTGTTTTATTTTTTTGCATTTGCGTATTAAAGTCGTTGGTTAATTAATTTATGCTAATTATTCTGAAGTTTTACTTCTGCCGTGTGTGCATTGCACACGCCCACTTTTTTTACTTTAAAAATACCGTAGAATGATTATCTATAGAATGGTCATCAGAATAATAATAATTGCGAAAGCGGGATGCATGTATGCGTATTTATAAGAGTCAGAAAGAGACGCACTAAGCATTTTTTATTTCACTCAGTGTATCACTTTTATTTGTCTGCCTCAATTCACAATTGTGGCAGACAAACTATCACAGTTTACTTTGTTGCTTTATTTCGTGTTTTATAACGAGTGGGTCGGTGTCGTATTCATTCGTAAGTGTAAAAAGCCGTACGAAGAATCAATTAAATATGGTGAATTGTAGTATTTCAGGATGTAAAAGCCGAACGGAACGCTGCACGGAAAACATAACCTTTCACAGGTAAGTTCTATTTTTCGTATGTTGAGCGGTAAAATAAAAGTGGAAATAATACGTACACTGTATGGTTATATCATAAAACTTATTATTTTGATTCTGTTCACTTAATTTTGCGATGTTTTTCATAAATCAATATAATATTTATTTTGATGCTACAGTACGTACAAATGTTGAAATGACCTTATGTGTTGTCTTGCTCCTATGTGCGATCCTTTCACCGGGAAAAAATGAGATAGCCAATCTCTTTAACGATTTGTCATAAAGCAGGGTTATACACAATTTAGGGATACCAGCTTGTGAATAGTTGTTTTAGCGTACAATCGTGGGTAATTAATTAGCTTTTTTTATATTATTAGTAATTACTAAATATAATGTGTAGTAGAAGTAGCCGATAGCAGGCGATCATTCAATAGGCCTATGACCCAGCTCTCCGACTACCTAACTTGATATCTCGAAGTCAGCGGGTGCGGGGCGGCGGCGGCGACGGCGCGGGTGCGGCGGACACCCGGTCTCGAAGTCAGCGGCGCAAGAGCGGCGTAGTGTTGTACTATGACAAATTAGTGTCTGTTCGCGAACGAAATTGATGTGAATATGATGTTCTATATAAAAAATCATTGAAATAATTTGCTCCACCACGTCGGCGGGCATTTTTGAAAATACACAGCACTACGTCAATGCAGACGCGCAGTTGCCGCTAACTTGGCGCGCGCCGCTCGTACGTCGCTCCTCGCGCCCGCGCCGCGCCGCTGCGTTCGAGACCGGGTCCATTTAAATCTATGCATTTGAACGCGCCGCCGCCGCTTGCCGCTGACTTCGAGTCCGCGGCCTTATATTAGTAAATTTGAACTTGGGTCTCCGACCCATGAATAAATTTAATTTCGTGTGAATATACAATTATAGTATCGTAAAAGTGTTATGCCTTTTTATTACACTGGATATAGAACTTCGAGTCTGCAGTGTAACAATACTAATACAGTCAGTGATATTTATTTTGGCACAATATAAAAATTATAATAATTTTAAATTATGTTTGTAGTTTCCCTAAAGACCCAAATGTGCTTCAACAATGGATTTCTGCTACTGGTCGACAAAATTGGTGTCCCAGTAAATACGCAAGAATATGTTCAAAACATTTTGAAGAACATTGTTTCCGAAAAACAAAAAAATATACCTATCTTCGATCTGGTTCTCTTCCGAAGTTATTTATTAACGTAAGCTTTTGTGAAATAATGATCTATTCATGAATATATCGCCAAAATTAATTGTGAGCATTTTTTTTTATCCGGGTAAAGTGACTGCAATACACCTGATTGTAAGCGTAATGCAATCCAAAAAACCAGCGACCATCAACAAACAATGAGTTAGTTGGTGGTCACCAGAGTCATACCGGCCTGCATAAATGCTTCTTCCCTCTTCGGAGAGGAAAGAAGCAAATCGAGGGGCCTGCGACAGGGCAGGTGGATGACCCATGCAGGCACAGTAATACTAGGATGTACCTCTATACCCGCCCCAATCCACCATCAAGTCATGTCGCAAGCCCCTCGGGAGAACCGGATATAGACTAGCTGATCCTGAAACGCGATCCACACAAGGCGTGTGGATCACTATGGCAGGCTTTAACATCATGTGTATGGAGGTCACTATCCGGGCGGATAAGAATATCCTACCACATATTTTTATGTGTAGGATAAGAATTTAATCTTCATACCTGGTAGAGCCACACTATGAAGCAGAAAGTATGAATGCAATATCACTGTTTCACATAATACCGATACGAACTTCATGCGGTTGTAGAAGTTCCATGTGCGGCGGTGATCATTTACCATCTGGTGACTCGCATGCTCGTTTGCCGATATTATACTATAAAAAATAACATTGTCAATCCGTATTAACATTAATATATACTTAAATATTTCCCTTATAAAAATGTTTTCTTCAATTATTACAGCAGTCAACCCCAGTCTTGGACCCGATAATTCCAACTACATCTGTATGTGATGTAGCACAGGAATTCAATTTGGTAAATATAAATTAAGCATGTTTTTGTGGTTTACTGTGCAATTGTTATTACTTTCATAAATTTTATAATTTAAAATGTATCCATCATCCAATGCATGTAATGGTGCTGCCACACCGGTGTTATAAAATGCTATATAACATTTTCTAACATTAAACATTTACTAACATTATCTAACATTGTGATAAAATGTTAGAAAATGTTTGTTAACAAATGTTAGAAAATGTTATATAACATTTTATAACAGCGGTGTGGCAGCACCATTTAGTAAACATTTGTTAACAATTTGTAACATTTTTTAACCGCGGGCGGCGGGACTTTTGAGGGCGGCGCCGTCAAAGAAGAAGGGCCGATGTCATGTTAAATGTTAGAAAATGTTTTCCGTCGGTGTGGGAGCACTTAAAACATCTAACAATTCCTAACAAAATGTAACAATTTTAATGTTAGAAAATGTTTGTAAACATTTTATTACATCGGTGTGGCAGCACCATAACCCATATTCAGCCATTCAGCGTACATACCTGTGATTTTTTTATCTGAAAGGACTACAGCTCCCACAGGTTATAGAAAAAAAATAATTTCCTTACTATAATCCTGATTTTCTGATCATATAATTGCATTTACAGGATTTAATCTCACGTTCGGATTCTAGAGCTGGATCTACATCAACGTGTCAGTCGGCACTTAAACAAACTAAAAAGGTGGGTATATTTTTGGAGTTTACTTCTTTTCATATATAAGCCTGGGGTATGAAAATTTATGGGGAGTATAATCAAATTTTCTCCATTACGTTATGCGTTATGTTTGTGCGCAACTTATCTTGCGCAGCTCCCAGCACTGAGAAGTCACTCCTTTCAGTAATATAAAGCAATAACTATAATGCACATTAGCTTTAAACCTGGAAGTATTGTAGTATAAACCCTATATTATAACACCGAATGATAATAATCACGCCACGCCGTTGTGTTCAGATACGGGAACATCGAGGTGGCCGGTTATTTTTTCTGTATTAATACTTTTTATTTGAATACATGCAGAGCCCGATGAGAAAACCACCATTACAATACACTCCGCTGAAAAGGAAGCTTGTTGTAAAATTGCAACAAAAGTCAAAAAAATTGGCTATGTTAAGGGCTAAAAATTGGCGCCTACAGAAGAAAAACGCTGAACTAATTAATATTTTGAAACAGCTGAAGAGCAAGTTATGGTCCGGAGTCCCTGGGCCAGCTGATCCACTTGATTACTATCAAGCTAATTTTCCGTGAGTAGCTTCGTTTCGATGAGACGCCCAACAATTCCCTATGCGAAAATTCTCTATTGTGGTAGCTAACAGAGGTAGCAAGGATAGAATATTTCGATTTGATGATACTCAAAAATTTATTATTTTATTTGTAGGACAATATGACTGTTAAATTATATGAATATTAACTAAGTAAAAAAAAAAAAATCAGCTGGTTAGTAATCATACCTATTGGAAGGAGGGGCGTCCAATAGGTATCGATAACGAGGTCATAAAAAATGATTTGAATGAGCTGATTTTTTTGTTAATATTCATATAATTTAACAGTCATATTGTCCTACAAATAAAATAATAAATTTTTGAGTATCATAAAATCGAAATATTCTATCCTTGCTACCTCTGTTAGCTACCACAATAGAGAATTTTCGCATAGGGAATTGTTGGGCGTCTCATCGAAACGAAGCTACTCACGGAAAATTAGCTTGATAGTAATCAAGTGGATCAGCTGGCCCAGGGACTCCGGACCATTACTATTAAATCAAGAAAATGTAGATCTCTTGTTAGGTATAGATCCTATTAACAGAAATATTTTGAAACGTATCGTTGGTATTTCTTCGGAGACAACTTTTTCGCCTGAACTACGGCGCTTTGCCCTAACTTTAATTTTTTTAAGTCCACGAGCTTATACGTTTGTATTTAAAACTTTTGACACGTGTTTACCTCATCCACGTACATTGTCTCGCTGGTATGCAAGTGTAAATGACGATCCTGGGTTTTGTAAAGAGTCTTTAGATGCGATTAAGACTCTGTCTCAAAATTCACCCGAAAAACTACTGGGGGCTTTAGTTTTTGATGAAATGGTTATCAGAAACTGCGTAGAGTTTGACGGACAGAAATATATCTGGCAATAATCTTGATAGTGAACTGTTACCTGTTGCTAAAATGGCACTAGTCTTTATGGTCACGTGTGTAAATGGTTCATGGAAAATACAAGTTGGGTATTTTTTAATAGACGGAATCACTTCTGAGCAAAAAGCGTCTTTAGTAAAGCAAGCTTTAGATCTAATCGAAGATTCTGGAGTTAATATTATATCCGTCACTTTTGATGGATGCCCAACTAACTTTGCAATGGCAAAGGTTTTAGGTTGCCGTTTAGACAATGATGAAATAGACCCCAAATTCACGTACAATGGTAGAGTTATTGCAATTTTTCCAGATCCGTCACATATGCTAAAATTAATTAGGATACATTAGGAGATAAAAAGAAAATAACCACCGAAGAAAGCAAGGATATACAGTGGGACTATGTTCAATTCTTAGTCGATCTGCAAGACAGTGAGGGCTTTCATTTAGGAAACAAATTAACAAGGGCACACATATTTTTCAAAAAACAAATAATTAAAGTTAAATAAGCAGCACAAACTTTAAGTGTTTCTGTAGCTGATGCTATAGAATTTTGTAATTAAGAATTAAATTTACAAGAATTCTAACACTGAAGCGACTGTGGATTTCATTAGAAAAATAAATTCTCTCTTTGACATAACGAATTCCAGAAATTTAAGTGCTTTTGACTTTAAAAACCTTTAATAGCAGAAAACTATAATAATCATAAAAACTTTTTATCAAGCATGTACAATTATATTAAATCTTTAAAATTAAATAATGTATCCATTTTACAGTCTAATAGAAAAACTGGGTTTTTGGGTTTTATGATCTGTATCAAAAATTTTAATATATCTGTATGAAGTACATGTTCAAGAAAAACGTGATTTAGATTTTTTGTGTAGCTATAAATTAAGCTAAGACCATCTTGAATATTTTTTCAGCGCAATTAGAGCAAAAGCGGCTTTAATAATAACCCTTCAGCCAGACAGTTTCAGTCTACATTTAAAAGATTACACGGGTCTACAAAAAAAATTTAGTTCTTTGTCCTAAAGTTTATTTTATAATTTTTCGATTAATTATGCACAAAACCGAAAAGAAAATACCTTTTTTTGGAATAAAGTTTGCTTTTGTAGTAATAATACTCATTTTTTATTCTTTCATAAATTTTAATACATTTAAAACTACTGCGCGATCAGAGTGGGGTTTTTACGTTCAAAAAGTGCCGCTAGATGGCACTCGAGTGATAAACAAGTATTAGGTGTTTTGTACAAGTCTAAAAATATCGTCGCGAAAGCGTAAATATGATGCTGGTGCATTTTTTTATATATATGGTCAATCTATTAAAGTTGGCGATGTAAAATAGGAACTAAAGACATCTGACGTTCTCTGTGAAGCCTATAAAGCATATTTTGACTGACTTGTTCGGCATCAAGACAAGCCATGGGCTCCACATGTTGCTTGTAGTTATTGTAAAAGATGTTTGAAAGGTAAGCAATTTTTATTAAGCAGTGAATCGAATATGACAGACATATAAATTTTTATTGAAGTGAAAATTCTTTAGAATCGTTGTGCTTTGAAACTCGATGAAACGAAAATGCGTCACGACAAAGACATACATATTAAAAAATAGGATTTAGCCTGTGAGAGAATGAGATAGATTACAAGTCAGAAGCAAAGTTAAAGCTGGGGTTTTTGATGGTCCGCAAATTAGTCAGATTTTCGCCGATGAAAAATTTCCAACATTGCTGAATCGTACTCAAAAAGCAATTTGTTTTATTTCCAACGTTGCTGAATCGTACTCAAAAGGCGATTTGTTTAATTTCTAACGTTGCTGAATCGTACTCAAAAAGCGAGTAGTTTTAAAGCAGTAGTTTCTGGATTTTTAGGAAATAACAAAGCTAAAAACTACGTAGTTGACGATATGCTAAAAAATATTAAGGCCATGCTGTGTAGGATGTCATTAAAAGTACATATGCTGCATTATCATTTAGATACATTTAAAAACAACATGAGAGCGTATTCAGAAGAGCAAGGAGAACGTTTTCATGAGGACATTATGAGCTTTAAACAACGTTATCAAGGCCAATACAATGAAAAGATGATGGGAGAATATATTTGGGGTTTAGTGAGAAAAAGTACTTATGAACATAAAAGAAAAAGTAAAAGCGTGCACTTTTAAATTATTTTCCACTTATTGTAAGTTATTTTAATAATAAAACTTAATAAATAATAATAAAAATATTTATTTGAAACGTTTCATCTTCAATAAAAAATTAAAGCCACAGATTTTGAAAAATATCTTTAAATCGGCCTCCTCAATACAAAAGCAAACTTTTTCATGTCATATATATTTTTTTCGTCTAATTAAGACCTAAAATATCGAAATAATATGCTTTAAAGTCAAGGTCAAATTTTGTGTTGACCCGTGTTATTAATTCACGGAGAACTCAAACACATATTAACGGGAAATACTATTCCATTGACTGATATTTCCATTTTAACGTCTACAAAACCAGAAGTAGCTCTAAACAGAACCTCAGACCGCCACGACCTTATAAATCTTACGGCTAATACAAGTGGCCATGTATTGCCGCCCGATCATGACTACCTCGCAGATCCAACGCGACTTACTGAATATTCAAAGCAGGTGATTATACAGGGTTATTTTTAAAACACTGACAACCTCGCAGGAGTAGATTCCTAAGGTCATTTGCTACTACTTTTGTTCTACGACTTTTCATAATTTGTTAGATTTTATTCTCATACAAAAATAATTATGAATTTAATTTCCGTCTTGAATTTTACCTACGCGCAGATTACGTAATACACGCGGGCGCGCACGTCAGTTCAATGACCGGCCGCGCCGCGCCGCGCCGCGCCGTCTCGATCGATAATACCTACACTTAGACGTACGAACAAAAACACTACATAACAAAAACTTGTAAAATCATTTTTTTTCTTATGTATTGAGTTATGTCCAAACTCGTAGAACAAAAGTTGTTCCTTATGGGGTCAGTTATATGGCCCTGCGAGGTTGTCAGTGTTTTAAAAATAACCCTGTATATATTGCAGGTTTTGTATTTAAAAAGCTGGAAAGCCAATTATATTTGTATATCAGCCTTAAGCCGGGATCCTTTCCCGTGTCTGCAGTCCAAAAAAGATAAAGGTGGCTTACATTACCCTACGGCAGATGTAGTCACCGTATGTGAAATTGCCGAAAAAGTACATTTAAAGAATAAAATGTATAACAAAAAGAATCCCTTACATTATCATTTGCAAGAATGTTTAAATATGGATCTGTTTAAGAACATTTCTTTTTTTTTATAGCATAGGCCAGCAAACGAGCAAGTGGGTCACCTGATGGTAAGTGATCTCTACCGCCCATGTACGACCACCACCAGAAGGATCATTGGCGCGTTGCCGACCTTAAATGAAAGGGATAATTAGGGATTGGGAAGGGGAGGGGATTTGGGCTTCCGGATATCTCACTCACCGTACGAAACGCAGCAGCAAGCTGCTACTTTACGTCGGTTTTCTGTGAGACAGTGGTAACGACCCGGTCGAGCCAGCCCATTCATGCTGTAGACAAAACTGTCTACAGCGTGGCTCTACCACTCAAACACATTTCACAACATTTTAACGAACAACCGGCAATAGATAATCATTACGGCCTTCTCATTAAAAGCATATGTAAGAACTATAGACCGGTGATTATCCGGTTGAAAATGGTAAAAATAGAAACAAATTTATAGTAGAATCAAACCCATTGTAAAAGGAAGAGAATACAACAAAATTGATAGGAAAAATAAATTAACGGCGATCTGAGGTCGGGAAGTGGGAAGGGGGGGGGCTTTTAAGGGTAAAAAACGGTTTATCTCGATTTCCGGAAAAACTACAAGTCCTATGGAAAAAATTTAAATCACAAAGTTGTAGGTAATAAAAAGATCTACAACTTTTGTATACACACTCTCTTCACATAACCTCAAAATATATGTGAAAAATTCAAATAACCAAGTTTTTTGTTTTTATTTTTATCTATTATAATAAATCATTTTTTTTTCACGAAATTTGGTGAAAACTTACCTTTTTGTATCCCAAATACACTGTAATTTTTTTGATTTAAAATATTTATTTTTGCACCTTATTTTGACTTAATATCGAAAAAGCAGCCTAATTTTCAAACGAAAATTCTCACGTCAAAATATGAGCTTTTTTTAAAAAAGTCTGTTTCTGTTTTTTTTCTGTTACATTTTCTGAGCACATTTACCATAGTAATGTATATATTTTTGTACACCATCAGAAAGTAGAGAATTCAATGAACAAGAAACCAACAGACTTTTTTAAAAAAGCTGATATTTTGACGTGAGATTTTTCGTTTGAAAATTAGGCTGCTTTTTCGATATTAAGTCAAAATAAGGTGAAACAATGAATATTTTAGATCAAAAAAATTACAGTGTATTTGGGATATAAAAAGGCAAGTTTTCACGAAATTTCGTGAAAAAAAATTATGTTTTCTAAAAGATAAAAATAAAAAACTAAAAACTTGGTTTTTTGAATTTTTAACATACATTTTTAGGTTATGTGAAAAAAGTATGTATACAAAAGTTGTAGATCTTTTTATTACCTACAACTTTGCGATTTAAATTTTTTCCATAGGACTTGTAGTTTTTCCGGAAATCGAGATAAACCGTTTTTTACCCTTAAAAGCCCCCCCCTTCCCACTTCCCGACCTCAGATCGCCGTTAATTTATTTTTCCTATCAATTTTGTTGTATTCTCTTCCTTTTACAATGGGTTTAATCCTACTATAATTTATTTATGTTTCAAAATGGATAATCACCGGTCTACTATCTAACCGTGCGTATACATTATTCTACAAAAAAAATTGCCAACCAAGAAGAAAGCTTCGTAATTTGTACACTAAATTAATATTGTTTAAAGGGCAATAAAGTTATTTTGTGATTCTAAAATGAACGTATTTTATTTTCCTGCTAAAACAGTAACTGTGTAAGAAAAGATTGTACTATATATTTTTTTTTTAGAATTTTACTTGACTGCATGATATAAAGTATTAGTCCATTTCTTTGGCACAACCTGTAAAAAAACGTAAGGATAGAATTTATTATGTAAAGAAATGCCTCAGTTGTGGTAGAGGCACTTGGTTTATGACATTACACAAAAAAAATATTATGGGTACTCAGTCCGAGATCTATAAAGCCCGCTTAGACTTTGGTCACACTTTGTTTTTGAGTGAATGGAAAATGAAGAAGATAATGCATGAAATAAAAAATAATTTTATTTTACTGCGTCTGTATTAGTTTACGCTCAGCTTAATATCAACATTCAGTCTATATATGTCAAATCTAAGTACTCCATTGAAATGTTACATTTTTTAGGCCTCACCTTGCGTTTCTTAGAGGAGTCAATTTTATTTTTTTGATGTGTAGTGTAAAGCTAAAATCAAGTTTGTGGGGTCGCCACAAACTCGCCACCCTTGTCCCACGGCCGCCATCTTGAAAATAGGGGTTGAAACGGTTTTTACGATATATCTCTTAAACTATTTATCTGATAAAAAAAAATTGTTAACGTTTTTTGTTGCTAATTAAATTCTCTATAACTTTGGTCCAGTAACTTTTTGTCGTAAAACTATAAATAAAAAAGTTATAAGTGAAAATGTAATAAAGAAAAAAATAAAGATGATAATTCTCTTGACAGCCTAAGATACAAACAATTCGCCAAGGCAGTGACAAAAAGTACTTCCTCCAACACAAGACACAGAACACAGTTCTCCAGAACAATGGAAGCACACTGCGGAACATTTTAGCCCTGCTTTTCGACATCCACACATCGCTCCACAGTTTCCTTTGCATTTACAAAAGATCAATTTAAGAAGCTCAGGGGGTGCTG
Organism: Amorpha juglandis; assembly: GCA_949126905.1. Classification (NCBI taxonomy): domain Eukaryota; kingdom Metazoa; phylum Arthropoda; class Insecta; order Lepidoptera; family Sphingidae; genus Amorpha; species Amorpha juglandis. The sequence goes on from OX421368.1 coordinate 9,740,702, forward strand.
GAGGTTTAGAGCTCTGCACTGGCATCAATAATTTTCCACATTTTTTCCAGCCCCAGTCTTCAGGATCATTATTATTACCAAGCCACGACTGGACCTGATGGTAGACTCGGAAAGTATGAAAGCGAGCTGTGTCTTGTGTTGGAGGAAGTGAAGATAAATTAAATGTACTTTTTGTCACTGCCTTGGCGAATTGTTTGTATCTTAGGCTGTCAAGAGAATTATCATCTTTATTTTTTTCTTTATTACATTTTCACTTATAACTTTTTTATTTATAGTTTTACGACAAAAAGTTACTGGACCAAAGTTATAGAGAATTTAATTAGCAACAAAAAACGTTAACAATTTTTTTTATCAGATAAATAGTTTAAGAGATATATCGTAAAAACCGTTTCAACCCCTATTTTCAAGATGGCGGCCGTGGGACAAGGGTGGCGACCCCACAAACTTGATTTTAGCTTTACACTTACCCCCCCTACACATCAAAAAAATAAAATTGACTCCTCTAAGAAACGCAACCCCAAATGTAACATTTCAATGGATTAAAGGGAAAATAGATATAAGTAAAGTTTTAGCAAAGTCTAAGTACGTTCTATAAGTCTCACAATCAAATCAAAATAATCAGTATAGACAGAGATAAAAAGTAAAGTACAAAGAAAAGTAATACTAAATGGCAAATTAGTACCATTTTACCCGCGGTACTCGGTATATGATACAGAATAATGTCAATAATTTGTTTTTGCTGTGATAGTTAACTACGTTTCAACTTTTTTTTTGTTTAATATACGCTCTCACGCCTGTATCCCCGAAGGTGTAGGTAGAGTTACCACTAGGGTACCCAATGTCTATAAACATTGCCTCCAGACCAATGAGTCGATTGAGATTCTTTTATTTTATTTATATGTAATAGCTTAACCCGGTACTAATTTAATCAGTCGAAACCCCCAAGGGGTTTAACCGAGTATAATTTTTGTTAGGCTGCATTATATGTAACATGAAAATAAATAATATTTATAAAATATTTCAGTATTTTTTTAAATTGGCGAAAAATTTTACGAATGTGGCAGCCCCACAAATTGTATTCAGAGTATATCTGTCCTTATTCAGTATACGCTCATGACTCCTCTATAGTTACTCCCTCTACGAAAAATATGCTTTTTATCAGTGCAGTATTCAGGTACCCTGGAGGGTTACGGCCCACGGCGACGCGAGGCTACGCGGGATGGACCTATAGCTGGCAGATACGACGCGACGCGGCGACGTGTCGCAATTTAGAACAAGAAAATATTAACTTTAGTCGTTGCTCGAGTTTTTTTCATTCATATTACTAAAATGACTGAGAGCAGAAATTATGGGGCAGCAAACATTACAAGACTAAGGCGCAATTGTCAAGCTATGTATGTCTCTGATGTGCTCCACCGATTTGGATATTGGAATGATTATGCGTATTGGAAATAATAATCTTTATATATAAAAATTATGTGTCACGTTGTTTGTCCGCGAAAGGCTCCTAAACTACTGAACCGATTTTAATAAAATTTTGTAATCTGTGTGCAGTTTGGTCCAACTTGGGTAAATGGATAGTTTATATCTCAATTTATAGTCTCAATATTTTTTTTTTTTTGCAAATTATTAGTTATTCTATAATTATTCTAACAAATTTTAATGGCGGTGTAAGGTAATTTATTTCAATATTTTTGAAGTGAAAACTTCTTTAGCCGCGTTGAGCACTTTTTGGTAGAGGCTAAACTTGTGGTTTCGCGTCTGACTGGACTGGACTGGGGTCCGGACTGCGGCCGGACTGGGGACCGGACAGGACTGGGGACCGGACCGGACTGGGGACCGGACCGGACTGGGGACCTGACAGGACTGGGGACCTGACAGGACTGGGGACCGGACCGGAATGGGGACCCGGACTGAACTGGCGAATGGACTGGTGACTGGACTGGGGACCCGACAGGACTGGACTGGGGAACGGACTGGATTGGGGACCAGGCTGGACTGGAGACCGGACTGGACTGGGGACCTGACTGGACTGGAGACCTGACTGGATTGAGGACCTGACTGAGCTGGGAACCTAACTGGACTGGAGACCGGATAGGACTGGGGACCGGACTGGACTGGGGATCAGACTGGACTGGGGACCAGACTGGACTGGGGAACGGACTTGACTGGGGACCGGACTGAACCGGGGACCGGACTGGACTGGGGACCCGACTGGACGGGGAACTGGACTGGACTGCAGTGCAATGTAGTAGAGTTTTCACTTCTATCGGCAGTCCCTATGACAGCCAATTTTTTTATTGCATACTAGATGACCCGGTGAACTTCGTATCACCTACATATATTTGTGTAAAATGTGGTCAAAACTTAATACAAATGTTTCATTTACATTAAATGCAATTAAGTGAGGTACTGCACCATTGCACGTGAGGTAGCCCGTCGCACATTTAATCGTCTTCCACCTCCCCCCGGTGGGACAGTCCGGTCCCTGTCTCTGTCCTGTCCGTGTCCGTGTCCCTGTCCCTGTCCGTGTCCGTGTCCGTGTTCCTGTCCGTGTCCGTGTCCGTGTCCGTGTTCTGTCCGTGTCCGTGTCCTGTCCGTGTCCTGTCTGTGTCCCTGTCCGTGTCCGTGTCCTGTCCGTGTCCGTGTCCTGTCCGTGTCCCTGTCCGTGTCCTGTCTGTGTCCCTGTCCGTGTCCGTGTCCTGTCCGTGTCCGTGTCCGTGTCCGTGTCCTGTCCGTGTCCTGTCCGTGTCTGTGTCTGTGTCCCTGTCCGTGTCCGTGTCCTGGCCGTGTCCCTGTCCGTGTCCGTGTCCTGTCTGTGTCCGTGTCCTGTCCGTGTCTGTGTCCCTGTCCGTGTCCGTGTTCCTGTCCGTGTCTGTGTCCCTGTCCGTGTCCGTGTTCCTGTCCGTGTCCTGTCCGTGTCCGTGTCCTGTCCGTGTCCGTGTTCTGTCCGTGTCCGTGTCCTGTCCGTGTCCGTGTCCTGTCTGTGTCCGTGTCCTGTCCGTGTCCTGTCCGTGTCCGTGTCCGTGTCCTGTCCGTGTCCCTGTCCGTGTCCCTGTCCGTGTCCGTGTCCTGTCCGTGTCCTGTCCGTGTCCGTGTCCTGTCTGTGTCCCTGTCCATGTCCGTGTCCTGTCCGTGTCCGTGTCCTGTCCGTGTCCGTGTCCTGTCCGTGTCCCTGTCCGTGTCCGTGTCCTGTCTGTGTCCCTGTCCGTGTCCGTGTCCTGTCCGTGTCTGTGTCCCTGTCCTGTCCGTGTCCTGTCCGTGTCCCTGTCCGTGTCCCTGTCCGTGTCCTGTCCGTGTCCGTGTCCGTTTCCCGTCCGTGTCCTGTCCGTGTCCCTGTCCGTGTCCGTGTCCTGTCCGTGTCCGTGTCCTGTCCGTGTCCTGTCCGTGTCCGTGTCCCTGTCCGTGTCCTGTCCGTCTCCCTGTCCGTGTCCTGTCCGTCTCCCTGTCCGTGTCCTGTCCGTGTCCCTGTCCGTGCCCCTGTCCGTGTCCGTGTCCGCGTCCGTGTTCTGTCCTGTCATCAAAAAGACATCAAGTGTTTCATACCCAGGAACAGTCTGTACTGGAAAATTAAGTTGTCGTTTTTAGTGTTTTCCTTTACTTATTATCATACCCAGGAACAGTTTGTACTGGAAAATTAAGTTATCGTTTTTAGTGTTTTCATTTACTTATTATTTATGTTACTCATTTTTTCTCACCGGGTAAACCTTCCCTGAACTTCCACAAATATTTCAAGATCAGAATTAGCCAAATCGGTACAGCCAGTCTCGAGTTTTGGCGAGACACACGCACAGCGATTCATTTTTATATATATAGATTATTTGTTATATGAGAAAAGAGTTATAATTATCTGTGAGTTCCATAAGTATCGAATAGATGGCGCATACTGTATTGAATGGTTTACTACAATATAATTTAACATATACCTTAGGCACAGCAACGCGTGGCCGGGTCCGCTAGGAATTCTATATAATCGATAAAGTATTATGGAGATTTAATTGAGAATCAGCATATCAAATAAAGTATTTAGTTAGAAAATATTTATTTCTTAACACAATATTATACACCAAACCGAATTAATAGCTACTTTAAACAACATTACTGTGACGCTAGATCCCTTGTTACAAATTTATACATAATTTTAAACTGCAATGTCAACAACCCTCGTCTTAGCCTACAAGTGACAATCCACAATACATATTAAATAAATAATAAAATAAATTATTATTAACCTAATGACCCTTTACTTTGCTGGTGGTAGGATATTCATATCCGCCCGGATAGCAAACACCGTACCCATAGCGTTAAAACCTGCCCACTCATTTCAAGTGGATCGCGTTCCAGGATCAGCCAGTGTATATCCGGTTCTCCCAAGGGGCCTGCGACAGGACTTGATAGTTGGTTGGGGCGGGTATAGGGGTACATCCTTGTATCCTTGTGCCTGAATCGGTCATCCTCCTATCCTGTTGCAGGCCCCTCGATTTGCTTCTTTCCTCTTCGAAGAGGGAAGAAGCATTTATACAGGCCGGCATGATTCTGGTGACCAACGATAAAATCATTGTTTGTCGGTGGTCGCTAGGTTTATCTTGGACTGCATTGCGCTTATCATCAGGTTTACTGCAGTCACTTTGCCGAGCCTGTATAATAAAAGAAAAACTTTATATTCAAGAGCTCCATAGAGAAGATAGAAACTTATATATAAAAAAAATCATGAAATAATTTGCAATCTGTTATTTCGTCTTGTTATCATATTTGCTGAGCATCTTCTTTCTTTGAGACAACATGTGACCAAAGAGAACGGGGAAAAGTGGAATGTACAGTAGCATATAGAAAATTAAAAAGTAATAATAATTAAATGCGAAATTCCAGGCATTTGGCATGGAGATAGTAAACAATTTTTTCTCCCAAATTTCATCCAGTGAGTAGTACATACATAGAAGTTCTCCTGTAATCCCAATCGGGTACAACAATAGGAAAGTTGAATATCTGTGAACAATACAAAACTTTGGTTACGTCAATATATCCATTTTTAGGTTCTGAGGAAAAGGATGTTTCGGTTCGTTCCTGAGTCGGATGGAAAAGGAGGATTCTGCCGTATGCAACCGTTGTGGCGACTGCCGTGAGGACACAGCCCAACCCTCTCGAGGAGTGGCCAGCCTGGTATGAAGAGCGAAGCGCCTTCAGAACTTGTGCCTTGTGGACTTGTGTGATTCACTATGGCAGGTTTTAACACCATGTGTACGGTGGTCACTATCTGGGCGGATATGGATATCCTATCAGCCTCTGCTTTGAAAAACATACGCAGTGACTGAACCCTATGAATTCAAGGACGCATTCAGAGAGCTATATTTTGTGGCATATGACCTGAATGCCGTGGTAGTTCCCGCAAGAGTCGAATATTTGTTTCGTGTTCAGTACGCGGTTGAACAAGTTAGTAAGGAGGTTGGCGTGAAACTCACGCCTCAACGGGAATGTTTCAGACCCCACCGTTTTTCGGTTCTTCATGCAACGAAGACTATTGAGGACCTCGCCAGGTGAGATCGGTGTAACTAGTCCTTTGTTCGGGTGTATTTCAACTTAATTTATTAGAGAATTAAACAAGTGGTTACATTATTAATATTTAATTAGTTTGAATAACGGGACGAGCAGAATGCTCGTTTGATTGTAAGCACCACGCCAGTCCATATACAACAAAGCAACACCACGCAGAACTTTAAATAACAAAATACTGCATGGCACTGCACTGCCCTCGTCACCCTGAGATAAACGATGTTGAGTCTCGTAATGCTTAGTGATTTTACCGGCTTTAATGTTTTTCAAATCGAAATACACATTTAAAAATAAGCCATGTTTCACTTTAAATACCTGTAGTAATAGTTCCATGACAACAAATAAGAAGCTGGCGTGACTTTTAAAATTGTAAACAAAGATTGTGGCAAAACTCAAAAATGAACTTAAATAAGAATATTTTCAAGTGCCGTGTTATTGTCTCGCTTCAAAAAAATTGATTGGCGGGGTACACATCTACCGTAAATTTTAATAATAATATATGGGGCATTTCACGTCAAGCGGACAACGAAAAAAAAGTGAGGTCGTGAATTTTGTTTATACTCTGGTCAGTTATAGTTCTAGTAGACATGAATGTGTACACACAATTTTTTTTTCGTATGAAGCTTTATTGCTGAGTTATGAGCTTTTAAAAATTTACTAAGTATGACGTCATGAATTTTTGGATGCTAATTATCTGTACCAATTAATTACTAAAAAAAACTACAAAGTATTGTTTCTTATAGTTCAAAAGTTGAAGTTTTTAATTTTTTTGTCGAATTCTAAATTTAAATTGTTTTACGTATAGTAAACCGGAAGTGAAAATTTCAAATCGATATTTGAGTAACTTCGACCGGTTTTTTTTTTAATATTTTAACCTTGAATTAAAGCCTTAAATGTACTAATTCTTCACCAAAAAAATTATAATGGGACAGCCAATAGTTTAAGACTTAGAGCATATAGAGTACATACACATAGCTATGAGCTCTTTCTAATCAATCGCGTTTATGCTCAAATACTGCGCTATTAATATTTTATTCCTTTATTCTAACATGCAAAAATATAAAAATCAACGATTTCTTTAATTCTTCATAAAAAAAAATAAAACGTGATCACAAAAAAAAAATTAAGACTAAGAACGATTTAATTTATTGAGATTGAAACAGTGTTAATTAAAATAGAGAGATTTGTATTGTAATTTTTACAATTTTACTATTTGCACTAGTACTAATTCTCTTTACACATAAGCCCTCGTTGGTTGGAAGAAAAGCATGCAGTTTTTTAGTTCCTGGAACAGTGATAGCGTAAGCAAAAGAGACTCGTAGAAAATCTCACTCTTGTTCAATACCTTCCTTCGAGCAGTAGTAAATAGAAGTCTCAGTTAATGATGACTTGGCCCATTCATATAATCTTATAGGTGTCTGGTGTAGTCATAGCGTTATTCGCAGACCGTACACTTGCACGGGTTACCAAAGTTTTGAGGTTTCCCCCAAGACCATCACATGGCCGTCTTCTATGAGCGGTGGCATTGAAGTGTAACTGTGCTTCTTTCTTAAAATCTTGTTTGTTGTAGTATAGGTTCACTAAATTTAACCTATTCTTAAAATGTTGGGGAGCCCAACTACACCAGACACCTATAAGATTATATGAATGGGCCAAGTCATCATTAACTGAGACTTCTATTTACTACTGCTCGAAGGAAAGTATTGAACAAAAGTGAGATTTTCTACGAGTCTGTTTTGCTTACGCTATCACTGTTCCAGGAACTAAAAAACTGCATGCTTTTCTTCCAACCAACGAGGGCTTATGTGTAAAGAGAATTAATGCTAGTGCAAATAGTAAAAATTACAATACAAATCTCTCTATTTTAAATACTGTTTCAATCTCAATAAATGAAATCGCTCCAAGTCTTAATTTTTTTTTGTGATCACGTTTTAATTTTTTTATGAAGAATTAAAGAAATCGTTGATTTTTATATTTTTGCATGTTAGAATAAAGGAATAAAATATTAATAGCGCAGTATTTGAGCATAAACGCGATTGCTTAGAAAGAGCTCATAGCTATGTGTATGTACTCTATATGCTCTAAGTCTTAAACTATTGGCTGTCCCATTATAATTTTTTTGGTGAAGAATTAGTACATTTAAGGCTTTAATTCAAGGTTAAAATATTTAAAAAAAACCGGTCGAAGTTACTCAAATATCGATTTGAAATTTTCACTTCCGGTTTACTATACGTAAAACAATTTAAATTTAGAATTCGACAATAAAATTAAAAACTTCAACTTTTGAACTATAAGAAACAATACTTTGTAGTTTTTTTTACTAATTAATTGGTACAGATAATAAGCATCCAAAAATTCATGACTTCATACTTAGTAAATTTTTAAAAGCTCATAACTCAGCAATAAAGCTTCATACGAAAAAAAAATTGTGTGTACACATCCATGCCTACTAGAACTATAACTGACCAGAGTATAAACAAAATTCACGACCTCACTTTTTTTTCGTTGTCCGCTTGACGTGAAATGCCCCATATATCAATGAAGCTAGATTTGGGCATTCTAGTTCGTGTGACCGAGCGGCGGGCGGCGACTCACAGGGTAATGTTAGAAAAATATGCATCGTTGTGGCGAGACGCAGTCGCTTTCTCTTTCATTACCTACAGTTAATCAGCAATATTCAAATAACTAATCTTTATGCAATAGAGGTCAACCGGGAAAACGTTTAACAAAAAATATAGGTTATGAACTAAACTAGTTAACCTTTTAGCCCGATTAGGTCCTTGCCCGAGTGTTAATCACATGGAATATGGGAATTATTTAAGTTATAAAATAGGTATACAAATCTGGGCGTTTAAGTGTTCGTTCACCCTTAAAGAAAGATAACGGATCAAGTTACCGAAGGATTAGTTTAACACTAAATGAATATGGCTACATGCTGGTGGCAAGATATTCATATCCACCCGGATAACGACCACAGTACACATGGTGTTAAAACCTGCCATACTGATCCACACGACTTGTTTGGATCGCGTTCCAGGATCAGCCAGTCTGTATCCGGTTCTCCCGAGGGACTTACGATATATCTTGATGGTTAGTTGGTGCGGGTACATCCTTGTATTACTGTGCCTGCATCGGTCATCCGCCTGTCCTCTCGCAGGCCCTCGATTTGCTTCTTCCCTCTCGGAAGAAGCATTTATACAGGCCGGCATGACTGGTAACTACCGATAAACTCATTGTTTGTCGGTAGTCGCTGGTTTTTTGGACTGCACTACGCTTACCATCAGGTGTAGTGCAGTCACTTTACCGAGCTCGGATAAAAAAAATACCTATAAATTTTTAGGTCTTAGTGCTTTTTACAATCTTAGGTATACTTGCTTAGTAACTACAAAAGTAATGGTATGCCAACTTTATTACCTTATAATCAAAAGCAGGTGAGGCACACTTCCAATTAAATTAATAGCATAATAGGCGTAACGAATAATTTCTGTTATTGACCAGGCTAGTATGCATAATGGCAGGCCAGGACTTATGGTGGCGCCTTCAATTGTCAACAGAGCTCCGCACACTAGAAATACGCGCGAGTATACTTGCATCAACACCACGACCACACCTGATGGTACCAATCCTATAGCAGCATGCAATATCTGGAAAAAAAAAAAGTAATGTAGTAGTACCCCCAAGTAGGTATACAAAAATATGTACGTAATACCACTCGGCTGGTTTTTTTCTTAATTTAAATACTTTGCAGCGACGGAACTCATGAATTATGTCAGAATGGCTAACAGAGATTGACGCAAGGCAAATTGCAGTGCGACTAACTTTCTGCAAGCATGGTGGGATGATGATGGCGTAGGCATTACAAGATATTATGACTAATTTTCAATGAACGAATAAATTTTATCTGACCGATTAATCTAATACATTGTGGCAAATGTCAAAATGATACTTTCTTTGACATACGCTTCTTATATCATTTTATTATAGTCAGCGTGATAGCAAGGATCGTCCCAAGTGGAAATCCGTCGTCTCTGTCTATCCCTAAGGCGTTAACAGGCGTAAGTCTAGTTTGTATTTATCGGTTTACAACTTATCTATCTATATCTATACTAATAATAAAGCTGTAGTTTGTTTGTTTGAACGCGCTAATCTCAGGAACTTCTGGTTCGAATTGAAAAATTCTTTTTGTGTTGGATAGTCCATTTATCGAGGAAGGCTTTAGGATATATAACATTACGCTGCGACCATTAGAAGCGAAGCATCAGTGAAAAATGTTGCAAAAACGGGGAAAAGTATTCATATTTGAAGGCTTCCGTTGCTAAGCTACCCAAATAATATTATTTGAAGGTTTCCGTTGCTAAGCTACCCAAATCTATACTAATATTATAAAGCTGTAGAGTTTGATTGTTTGTTTGTTTGTTTGATCACGTGGGCGGAGCCGCGAGCAAAAGCTAGTCAGATAAATAAACTTTACAAACAGTTAAAATTTACGACTAAATTATGCATGCACATACTTAATTTACTGAAGTTCATGGCTTATAGCTACATCTACTTTACATAAAATTTTCACAACTTTAAATAATACTGTAGACTTTGTCACTTGATTGGCACTTTTTTTATTCATAGAAATAATGTTAAATAGCTATTCCAGTTGACAACTAAAACCAAATTAAGTGTTAAGAAAAATTAAGGATTAACGCCTTTCATTAGTAAAGGAGGCCTGTGCCCAGCAGTGAGACGTATATGGACCGTTTATTTTGATAGTGGTGTAAGTCCATTTTCTTTTGTTTCGAGAAAATTAAAGGTTTCTATATTTGTTGATTTAAAAATACAGGCAAATCATATGAGGTCTGGCATTCTTTCTATTGTTTTATCAACATTTAATTTGTTTATATAAATTTGTTTTTGGCTAATTAGACTACAATAACACATATTTATGTGCTGTAAATGGACTTACACCACTTTCAAAATTAGACAATTGTAAAAATCGTTAATTTCAATTTTGAAAAATCAAATGTCGCTTAAAATATACTTCATTTTAATATAATTTTGTTTACAAATACGCATAACAAGACATAAAATTTTATTTTAGACGGCAATTACATTGTCATTACAAGATATTGATTACAAGAATTTACTTATTCTTTGCATGTGGTAGTGTTTCAAAATATGCATGATGCACCGGAGGTATATAGGGTAGTAGCTGCTTCATTTCTTTATATTTTTCGTACGTAATAGGTCTGGCATTTTGGTACAAAGGCTCCAGGACGATTTTTTTCAAATTTTAACGGTAGGTTTTCCAGGACGTAGAGGTAATAAATTGATAATTTTAAATTCTGCGTCCGTCATCGTTGTTTTATAAAAAATGGTATATGGTGCAATTTTGAGGAACCTCAACCAACATATTTGCAACCAATTCACCTGTTCCCCATTAGTATTTTTATAGTAGCTAGTATAAAATAAATGAAAAATAACAAAACACTGATCGGCCTCCATCTGCTATGCCATCTACCTCTGTCAATTGGACTTACACCACTTTCATAATCAATGATTATGCAATTTCATTTACCGCCCGATTTTAAGTTGTACAAAACTTGGGTTTTTTTTGAGAAATTTTACACGGACTAGTTATATATAAAAAATTTACATTAATTTAAGCATGAATTACGTGATAGCTCATTTTTCTCAAAAATGGACTTACACCACTTTCAAAATAAACGGTCCATATATTAGTATATAATACAGGGCTGCTATTATTATAAGTAGATAACTTTGCTAGCAGCTCTGCACGCGGAGTGGCTATTTTGGGATAAAAAGTAGAAAGTAGCCTATGTCCTTATCTAGGGCAAGGTCTACCTGTATGTCAAATTTCATCCAAAACCGTTATTAATCTAAAGCACGATTGTTTAAAAACATAAAAATTCTCATACCCACAATACATACTCACAAACATCCAAAATCTATAATAGAAGTAGGCGTAGAATTTGGTTTTGGTTATTTTTACCCAATAAACTAATTAAATTAAATCTATTACGTACAATTCTACATATCCATGTACAACTAAAATTATATAGATCATTACACACACATTTGATAGGAGTAAAGTAGTTTAGTTTGTCACCATAATATATTAGCCTTTTTGCTGGTGGTAGGATTCATATCTGCCCGGATAACGACCACCGTACACATGGTGTTAAAACCTGACATAGTGATCCACACACTTTGTGTGGATCGCGTTCCAGGATCAGCCAGTGTATATCCGGTGCTTCCGAGGGGCTTGCGACATGACTTGATGGTTGATGGGGCGGGTAAAGTCCTTGTATTACTGTGCTGCATCGGTCATCCGCCTGTCCTGTCGCAGGCCCATCGTTTTGCTCTTCTCCTCTTCCCTCTTCGAAGAGGTAAGAAAAATTTTACAGGCTGTCATGACTGTTGACCACCGATAAACTTTTTTGGACTGCACTACGCTTACCATCATGTGATCACGGTGATCGCTTTCCGGGCGGCTATGGATATCCTACCACCAGCATAACATAGCGGTAAGGACTCTAGTAATATTAATTTCTATCATTTTTAGATCTTTTATCTGTCCGCCTGTCGTGTGTCTGTATGTTTGAACACGCATCAAATCAAAACTGATTGATTTTACGGAATTGGATAGAAATTCATAGGGCTTATCTTGGGGTAGCATTTTTTGTGTTTTTTTCAACAAAACTTTTAACAGAGTGCACCTAGCACTAATAATAAGCTGCTAATAAGCTGCTGCTAGCTGGTTTCAGGTGCGTGCATATTACTACCCCGCTCTCGTGGATTGTAGCGTAATTGTTTAACGTAATTCTATGAATCATCGTCTCCACAAAACAAAACAAAATGACCTCCATCGGTCAAGTTATAAAAAGTTAAATGTTAGGTCACAGACGACAAAGTTCAACATCCTTTTAAGCATGGAATATTATACACATTTAAATTATTTTAAATATGTATCAAAAGCGTAGACCGTGGACACTGGAAATATACAAAGTGAAATTTATGCAAATCAAGTGAAAGGTTTATGAGATGCGCCACAATACAGAATGTTGAAACACTTTCGGCCCAGGCAAACCAGACAGGATTGGATTTAAAGATACCTGCTATCGTCGTACGAGACCAGCAACACAAGTTAGCCTATACGTCCCGTTGCAAAGGGTACCTATGGCGTTGACGGCCTGTCTGCCTCGAAAGTAAAACAGTTTATAAAAACATCTAAATACTTTTCTAAACATATCTTTTTTTAACGTAAGTGGGTAGGCAGGTACCCACTTGTGTATATTAAAAGTTAATTATCGCTTGCCATAACGGTGAAGGAAACATCGCGAGGAAATCTGCATGACTGAAAAATTCTCCACAAGAATTTCGAATGAATGGGCCGGCTCGACCGAGTCGTTACCACTGTCTCACAGAAAACCGACGTAAAGTAGCGGCTTGCTGCTGCGTTTCGTACGGTGAGATATCCGGAGGCTCAAATCCCCTCCCCTTCCCAATCCCCAATTATCCCTTTTCTTTAAGGTCGGCAACGTGCCCATGATTCCTCTGGTATTGTGGGCGTGGGCGTACATGGGCAGTAGAGATCACTTACCATCAGGTGACCCAATTGCTCGTTTGCCGGCCTATGCTAAAAAAAAAATATTTGTGTCAGTCGTGAAAAAGGACAACGTCGACGCCCCAAACTTTTATAGTATGAGGTGGAATATTCTAAAAAAATCGAAAGTAGTATAAATTAAGAAGCGATAGCTATATTGCGCCCAACCACAATGGGTATACTAGCATTGAAATAAAACTAATTTAAACGGTTTTTTTCGCGGTTTTTTATTTTAATTTTGGTCGCGATGTTTCGAAAGCTTTTCAACCTGCGTGGTCATAGGGTGGACTGGACTTAATTTTATTTCAATGTGTAACATTCGCTTAAACGTAAGAATTCATTGAGTATACTAGCAGTTATTTAAAGGTTTAGTTACCCAATTTCTAGCTACGTCACCAGATAAGGTTGATGGTTTAATATTAATGAGTTGTCAGCCAGTACTAAGCAATGTTGTTTTGCTTCATTTTAAAAAAATAGTACAAGAAATAAGCTTTCTGTGGGTATCAGGAACTATGAGAGACTTTCGGTCTCACAACACCCAGACCCCGAAACAAATATTTGTGGATCACACAAACATTTGTCTCGGTGCGGGGATCGAACCCGCGGCCTCTCGCTTCACAGCCGGCTACTCGCCCTCTGCGCTACGGAGGCTGTCGAAAATAATAATACCCACATTACTAGTTTCGGAGATGGAAGAGAGTTTAAAAATTGATCGAAATGTTTCGTGTAAACGTTGCAGTGTGCGTGTCGGCCGTTTTCCGAAACAATAATAATATAGTATAATTACCAATAATGAGTATAAAATAGGTATTATAAAATAATTATGGATTTATGACGGAAATAATAAAGTAAATTAATTTATTAAATAAACTAAAAGTAATAATTACATAACATAATAAAAGGTCACGCACGCCTGTATGAGTGAACTGGTGGACAGAGGCGCAACCAGCACATTCATAGTCTGTCGAGCTTATTTTTGTCAGGGAACTTGATAGGTGGCGTATACATATATGGCCTTACCGGACACAAATTTCAGTACCTAGTGACTGATGTCTATTTTTTCGAATCATAAAACAAAAATAGTGATTGATTGCCCTGCCTCGGATTGAATCCAGGAACTCACCCTTTCACAGCCTAAGTACGGTGTCACAAGGACCATGAGAATAGATGTACACATTTTACGATTCACTAATATAATAATAGTATAAACATATACAGGGTTAATTTTAAAACACCAGCAACCTCGCAGGACCAGATAGCTGACCCCATACGGAACAACTTTTGTTCTACGAGTTTGGATATAACTCAATATATTTAAAAAAAAATGATTTTACAAGTTTTTGTTGTGTCGTATTTTTCTTCCTAGATTGCGGCGCGGCGCGGCGTGCGCGCGCGACTTCAAAGGGCGGTCAGCTGCTCAACGGTCAAGGTCGTAGGCGCTAGCCCGGTTCCCCACGCTTCGCGTATTTGTTTACGTAATGTGCGATGCGCGTTGTAACAACATTCAAGACGGAAATTAAATGAATACTTATTTTTGTATGAAAATAAAATCTAACAAATTATCAAAAGTCGTAGAACAAAAGTAGTAGCTTATAACCTTAGGAATCTACCCCTGCGAGGTTGCTGGTGTTTTAAAAATAACCCTGTATACATTACTAGATGACCCGGTGAACTTCGTATCACCTACATATATTTTTGTAAAATGTGGTCTAAACTTAATACAAAGTTTCATTTACATTAAGTGAGGTACTGCACCATTGCACGTGAGGTAGCCCGTCGCACATTTTATTGACTTCGACGACCTAAGTCAGGTCGCCTTCCACCTCCCCCCGGTGGGACAGTCCTGTCCCTGTCCCTGTCCTGTCCCCGTCCTGTCCTGTCCTGTCCCTGTCCCTGTCCTGTTCCTGACTTGTCCCTGTCCTGTCCTGTCCCTGTCTTGTCCTGTCCTGCCCTGTCCTGTCCCTGACTTGTCCCTGTCCTGTCCTGTCCCTGTCTTGTCCTGCCCTGTCCTGTCCCTGACCTGTCCTATCCCTGTCCTGTTCTGTCCTGTCCCTGTCTGGTCCTGTCCCTGTCTGGTCCTGTCGCTGCCCTGTCCCTGTACTGTACCTGTCCTCTCCTGTCCTGTCCCTAACTTGTCCCTGTCCTGTCCTGTCCCTGTCTTGTCCTGTCCTGCCCTGTCCTGTCCCTGACCTGTCCTGTCCTTGTCCTGTCCGGTTCTATCCTTTCCCTGTTCTGTCCTGTCCTGTCTTGTCCCTGTTCTATCCTGTCCCTGTCTTGTCCTGTCCTGCCCTTTCCCTGTCCCTGTCCCTGTCCCAGTCCTGTCCCAGTCTTGTCCCTGTCCTGTCCTGTCCTATCCTGTTGTCCCTGTCCCTGTCCCAGTCCTGTCCCTGTCCTGTCCTGTCCTATCCTGTTCTGTCCCTGTCCTGTCCTGCCCCTGTCCCTGCCCTGTCCCTGTCCTGTCCCTGTCCTGTCCCTGTCCTGTCGCTGTCCCTGTCTTGTCCTGTCCTATCCAGTTCTGTCCCTGTCCTGTCCCTGTCCTTATCCTGGCCTGTCCCTGTCCTGTCCCTGTCCCTGTCCTGTCTAGTATAGCGTGGCGACCCGTCATCACGGCAAGCTTCGCAACGCCAAAAATCCGATTTATACCTGCGCTTATAGATGTTTCACATCAAAAAGACATCAAGTGTTTCATACTCAGGAACAGTTTGTATTGGAAACTTAAGTTGTCGTTTTTAGTGTTTTCCTTTACTTATTATTTATGTTACTCATTTTTTCTCACCGGGTAAACCTTCCCTGAACTTCCACAAATATTTCAAGATCATAATTAGCCAAATCGGTACAGCCAGTCTCGAGTTTTGGCGAGACACACGCACAGCGATTCATTTTTATATATTTTTTATATATATAGATAAATATAAATAAATGCATAATACAATGTCTACATAAACTGTTTACAGTAATACCCCGAACTTACGCGATAGGTGGGACCGAGCGATAACCGTGTAAGTCGAATTCGCGTAAGTCGGGGTACAACTTTGCATACATATAAAGTATGTTTAATCGGGACCAGAGTCTAAAGAAAATAATAATTTAGACGAACGAATGATGCTTGAATTCAACAATTGAGAGTCTTTCACAGCTTCTATATTTTTTTCTTTACTATTTATAACCGTTCGGAATGTCAATTCCGGTAGGTCAATTTTCTTTGCCATATGACAAATTTTTATTTTTGCTTAGAAGTCTTAGGTAATATTCAGTTTACGCTCAAAATACATTGTTTTTCTTTTCTTGTTAGGTTCAAATGACACATTTTTTTGTTTTTTTGGATGACATAATTTGAGGTTATCAATAAAACGCAACGTACGTAAAACAATTCCACACGGAACACGTCCGAACCTGTCGTAAACAGAACACAAACAGGGCAGAGTGGGAGAGCTGATGCACGCTGCCATCAAAATAAAAACCGCGTATCTCCGAATTCGCGTAAAGCGGGGTAGCGTAAGTCGGGGTATTACTGTATATGATATAGATTAGATACATTTATGTTAATAAATAACTAATTTATCTACAATTGGCAGTAAGACATAAAAAGCACAAAATTACAATGTGTTAATAAATACAGTCAACAGTAACATTATAATTGTTTATCTACCTAATATATAAATATCATATTATTATCAAAACAATGAAATCACTAACATTATTTTATCACTATTAAAAACGATTTAGAAATATGTGTATATGTTAAAATAAAAAAAACGCATTTCCATAAATGTTTTATAATTACCACTAATAATTACCTCAAGTATTGCAGCATTCTGGAATATGACAACAGTCCATTTTATTTGTGGCCAAAAATTGTCCAAAGTTCCACGGTTCAAAAAGTGTATGGCAGACAGTAACAGCATGTGAGACCATCTGAAATTGAAGATCTTAAATTAAATATTTTTATGCAACAACTTCAAATTATTTATATTAAAGGTATATCAGGATTTCTATGGAGTGCACTTACATTATGTGATTTAAATCAGAAGATATCTGTCAGTAGTCCACGTTTTTGTGACTTATACTGATATCAGGAGGCCCAAATCCCCCTCCTCTTCCCAATCCCTAATTATCCCTTTTGTTTAAGGTCAGCAATGCAATGCAATGCAATAAATCAGCGTCCATGATTCTTCTGGTATTGTGGGCGTACATGGGCGGTGGAGATCACTTTCCATCAGGTGACCCACTTGCTCGTTTGCTGGCCTATGCTACAGAAAACTTCTGGACATGGCTATTATCTGATAAGAAATGAATTCAGAAATACTAGCAACATACTTCAATCTGAATGAAAATCAAGCGTACCATCGACACATTTTTTACACATATGTTTTTTAATGGTAAAAAAATATGTGTAAAATAGAAACAACTTCTCACAATTGTTAATGTTCTTAAAAGAATCAAGTAAGATATAATATTTTAGAGGTCAAGGATATCTTTGATTGGAACCAATTAAGTAGTATTTTACTAAATTGTGTATTAATTTAAAATGCATTTAAGTTTCTGAAAATAAAACTGTAATATCATCACAAAATTAGAATTTTCTATGGGTATATTTCTGAGAAAAATCTAATAACACTTTTTACTAATTGAGTAGATTGCCCGACTGAAAAAACATACCTACATTAAGAGGGTCAAAGCTGTTTAGTGGGGAACTTTTAGTATGTATAGGTATTCAAAACCTGATTACAGATCTCAATAAGTATTGTCTTTAATGTCACTTATGGGATTAAAATGATATATTTATCTAATAGCATACCTACCTCTATCCAACAATATGTATCGGGCCTGACTTTCTTGGTTTGAATTTTTCTTAAATACATAATCAACTGGAGTTTTTAATCAACAACAAATCATAAATGTTGGGTGACATTATTCAATATTCAAGTGTCATATTTCAAAAACATTTAAAATATTATGTTACCTATACAACCCAAATCGAAGAAACAAGTCAGTTTCATACTCACAAAATGATCTAAATAAATATTATTATATGAGACAAGGTTTTAACAAAGATTGTAATTGATAGACACTTGTTAGTCTATTATAGACTTTTATTTCATTGTTTTATTTACGTATTATAGAAATTATAAAGAAATATTTAAGTAGCTGTACTCACCCTAATGTTTGTATGGTGTTGTAGGCAATAAGATATAGTTTACCAATAGTCGAAGGTGCTGAACTATGTACTATTTTTGTAGTTTTTTCAGACATTGTGGGTAATATAGGCCCGGAACTGCTATACACAATATCTTATAATGAGACAAAAAATATACCTATATTGCTTCCTTAAAACTACTGTATAACAACAAATATGTAACTAAACAAAATTAAATTCATTGTTGCAACACGTATTTAAACACGAGACATTAAATAAAGTAAAATAATGTTTATACTACAACATTACCTAACACAGAGATTTAAATAATTATCAAGTCAAACCTAAGTCAAACATAAAAGTAAAAAAGTACGACGTGTCAAACGTAAACGTTTCTACTATGTACTTTCTACTGCGGTCCGAGAATAACTGACAACTACCGGAAATACTGTATAGTAATAGCTGTTGGAGGTAATTTATAAACATGCAATAAAATAATATGATTATTATTCGTTATTATTATATGTACAATATTCTTTATTATAAAAGACTTACAACAAAAAAAAAGAGTGTGTCTCGGGACGCTCGACAGAAGTGATAACAAACTAATGTGGGTAAAATTATTGCTCGGCACTGTACTGCATTCCAGTCCAGTCTGGTCAAAGTCGGGTCAAAGCCTGGTCAAAGTTCGGTCAAAGTCTGGTCAAAGTCCGTTCAAAGTCCGGTCAAAGTATCAAAGTCCGGTCAATGTCCGGTCAAAGCTGACTGTGTGACGTCACCTGGGACTTCGAAAATTCTCGAAGTTCCAGGGAGGTCGGCTAACGCTGCCTGGTCAACCGGCCCGCGTGACGTCTCACGGAAGGTTCTCGAACCCTCCGTTGGTCGATGGACCGCTCGCATAACGTTACGAAGCGGTTTACCCTTCCATAAGATGTTATCACTTCAATATTAAAAAAATACGGGTTGCACTCCGGGAGTGCCGACAGAAGTGAAAACTTACCAAACAACATGCGAGAATACAAAATTATGGTTACATGCCCACTCGACATGATAAAAGTACATTCTACTCTCTTCGCGTTTATGCGAGCCTGGTACTTTTTACGGCAACATTTTCTAAATAAGAAAAAACCTAAAAAAACTAGTTTATGAAATAAATGCAGTGCAGTTTATCGCTTATTTTAATAAGCGATAAACTGCACTGTCAGAATTCCCGCCAAAACTCCTTTCAAAAACTCAATCTGAAGATCTTGATCCATACAGTGTTGCCAACCTAACGGATTTTCCACTAAAACTGGTGGTTGTGGTTTTAGTAGCTAATGGATTTTGCTAGTGGTTTAGTTTACAATATTTAGTGGTAAGCAATAAATTCATCCACCAAATAAAGATGATAGAGATGATTCTTCTTGGGTTAACGTTTAAATATTAATATATTACGTTCAAATACTAATTATTATATCCATCCACCTTGAGTGGATCTCGTTCCAGGATCAGCCAGTGTATATCCCGGTTCTCTCGAGGGTTGGTCGACATGACTTGATGGTTGGTTGGGTCGGTCATTGGGGTACATCCTTGTATCCCACTTCCCAGTGCCTGCATCGATCATCCGCCCGTCCTGTTGCAGGCCTCTTGATTCGCTTCGACCCTCTTCGGAGTGTGAAGAAGCATTTATACAGGCCGGCATAATTCTGTTGACGACCGATAAACTCACTGTTTAACGGTGGTCGCTGGTTTTTTGGACTGCACTGCATTTATCATTAGATACAACGATGTCACAATGCCATGCCGTGATAAAAAATGAATTGTACAGGAACTGAAAAAAAGTAACAGTTTTACGAAGTAATGCGAAGTTGTAGACAATTTGGTTCTCAATAGACAGCTAAATTCCGTTGCATACATATGTATATGTAATTTGAAATAATATGGAGTGATTTTTATGGTAATATAAAATGAAGGAGTTACGATAATAAGTAAAAAATCATGTTGTTACTACGATATTCAAAATAATTTCGTCTAAGTATTTTTGACTACGTCTTTATCGACGATACGATTTCCGTAGACTTAGCTTAAAAAATAATCATACTGATTCCTCAAAACAATATCTGGGTAATTTTCCTGATTTTTTTTTGGATTTTTTAGGATATTTGTCATAAAATAAAAAAATAGGAATTAAAGTATATGATTCTGGCTTTTAGTGGTTTCTGGTGGTTTGAACAGTTCCCTATTGCACATTTAGCACAAAAAAGTTGGCAACACTGAATTCTTGTTCTTTTTATTTCTGAGCGTTTGTGCGTGAAGTTGAGTAAGTGCTTAAAATAATCTAATCGAGTATTTATCACATGTTAATAGATTCATTTAAGTAATTTTTATTTCTTATTGTTTAGATTCTTTGGTGTATCAACTACCAAAATGGTTGCTGCAAAGAAACAGGTAAGTCAGTGACACGTGTTTGCGGTATTCACTTATGGACTCTAGCATGGTTACTAATACTCATTTCTATGTTGAATAACCTCCCACATACGAGTCCTATAACAACGTGACACTCGATAGGCTCGCTAATCCAATGATTCGCGGGGTTGAGAAAGTGTCCCACATACTTTAAGGTTATATGTGAGAAAATCTGTATTTATTCATTATCCACTATAAATTGTTTGTACTTTTGTCAACAGAAAAAGACCATCGAGTCAATTAACTCCCGATTGGCTCTGGTAATGAAGTCCGGCAAATACTGCTTAGGCTACAAACAGACTTTGAAGACCCTCAGACAAGGAAAGGCTAAACTAGTCATCATTGCCAAGAATGCTCCCCCTCTGAGGTGAGACTACTGAGAAGTAGAGTTTCCCATTACTTCGTCAAAGGGAAGCATATGGAGTCTTTCAGACAAAGAAGTATGGATTCCCTCAATAATCTAGTAAAATCAATCTTGTTAATTCTTAATTAGCCTTGTATTTAATTGTTTTGGCTTATGATTTTGCTTGATTGAATACAAACGGGAAACCTATGGAGTAGTCTGTGTCATAACCCATTTGCTGAACTTTGACAGGTAAATAATATAACATCTAAATAAGACAAAACATTTCAAAATATTGCACCCCCGGTGCGACACTGTCACTTATGTAAAAATGTAGTTTTGCGGGAGAAGCATTTAAAACTTTGACACCTCACAAAACAATGACTTAAGAATATTATAGATGAGATGAACAGCTTATACTACAACGTCAACTTTTAATTTTACTTTAGGATAAATATTAATCACTTTATATTGTAAAAAACAGGGTTCGAAAATATCCGATATTTATTATAAATATCAAAATATCGGATATTTATGATATATATCCGATATATATCAAGTTGGATATATATCCATTTTGTATGAAAGCCATATTATTATTTTATTGTATTATTTATGAATACTGTTTGCATATAGCAAAGTCTACTTTTAGATAAGACATAATCAACTAAAAAACATAAAATCTTCTTTTAGGACAGAAGTTTTGCCATTAATGGATTAGCACTTACCATTAGGGAGTATGTTTTAACTCTACTCCCACGCCATCTACATTTGGGAAGTAGAAATACAGTAACAAATGCTAAAAATTACTTAGTATCAATTTATTTTACCATTTTTGTATTGCAATATATTAAAAAACATCTGATATATATATTCATTGATATATATCATGAAACTCAGTCTGATATATATCGGATATATATCCGATATATATCTTGATATATATCCATTGATATATATCCTCGAACCCTGGTAAAAAATATACTTTATCATTATTTAACTCATTTTTGCATTTTTTGTAAAAGTGACAGTGTTGCATCGGGGGTGCGATATAAAATATATCATCCTCTAATGGAGGCCTAAGACCCAAGCCACTTGGTGGTTAGAGATTGACTCCTTACTGTGCTGTGTCTAATTACACTTTTCTGAATCTGGCTCTTTACCTAACAACTAATTGAGAGCCTATGAAAGTGTTGGTTGAGGATCTTTGGTTTCAACAGGTAAAGAAATATTATTATAGAGATAAAATATGTATTTTACTGATATTAATCTAGAGCGTCAATAGATGGCGCTTTTTTGATATTAGGACCTCAACCGACTACAATATATTTATATTTTAACACATTCATCGCCGACTAATATTTTACAAATTATTACATTCAGGCCGTGCCGGTCAGCGTACTTACGTATATCCCCATTTATGTCAATGTTTTGACAAATGCCACTAAATTTTCAATATCCATTTTCATCTTTAGAGTTTGATTGTTGTTCGTATGACGTGTAATTCTTAAATTTTGATTAAAAAAATACCTAACATTTGTATTTTCTATTGTCCTTTTTTTGCATAACTAACATTTTTTAACTTTTTTTCTCTAAGTCGTATAAATAGGTTTGCCATGAAAAAATAAAAAAACCAAGTGGTTACAGTTGTTCATTGGGGCCGCGCCGGTCATATTGTATGGGTGAATACACAGCTTTTGCATTTTGCGGCGCGAACGGACTTCGCAAAATAGGGTCTGGCGTGCCGGTCATTGCCCCCATGGCCCCAATGGGTAGATCAAGTGCCGGTCATTTTGACCCACCATGCCTATGCTATATATAAAAAAAAAATATGAGGCTGGGAAGATTGATGAGATCACTATGTGTCTGTGGACCAGTCTTATATATATTTTTCTTTCACAGGAAATCTGAGATTGAATACTATGCTCTACTGGCCAAGACTGGAGTCCACCATTACAGTGGTAACAACATTGAGCTGGGAACCGCCTGCGGGAAGTACTACAGAGTGTGCACGCTAGCTATCACAGACCCTGGTGACTCTGACATCATCACCACTCTCCCTGAGGCGACGGCATAGACTTAATATAATTTAAAACATAAATCTTTTTTTATTCCATTGTACAAACCTATTACCCAAAACATTGATAACAGAAGAAAGAAAAATCGGTAGTCCGAATTGCAGGATAGTCTACTTCAACTACTCAAACATGAATAATTGTAACCATGTCAATAGTCTGTCTATAAGGGTTTTCTTGAGTCAATACAAATAATTTAAAATTCTCATGATATCAAGTCTGTTGAAAAAGTTTTGAATTTTCTAAATAGGTAAACAGATTTTATTCACACACAGCTGGTTCTCAAACAGTTCTTCCCGGACTTCGCGGATCCAGGGCAGGTGTGACATCGAAAATTTTCACCTACTTTCTTTCTTTTATTTATTCTAGGGGTATGTATTGCAACTAAAATTTTGCTCTAAATTTCTATTCTTAAAGTTCCGTCGGACTAAAATTCGTTACCTGCTTTTTTTGTTTAGACCTTCGAAGCAAATAAGCCGAGAGCCCATATGATATTATGCTACAACTTGATATCGGCGCCCATGGACATCAGTGCCAGAGGCACGGATAAACCGCTACCTACCGTAAAATACTTTTGTCACATCGCTGAGTAAACACTTGCACTGTGCAGGGAGGTTTTATACCCTAGTAAATCGAGAGGAAATGTTTGTATAGTAACGAAATAGATGAATTGAAACACCGTGTATTTGATATTTATTTATTTTGGCAGTCATATTTTATATACCAACCGACTGATTTCTGAAAATAATTATTCCACCATAATGAACCTTTCTACAAATGTATCAATTACGTAATGTATAAATGATGAATGAACATATTCAAACATAATTGTAATTAAATAACAAATTATATGAGAGATTGTCATACGATCGTTTACACGTTGAAAGACGCTTGCAGAAGTAAACTTGTGTAAGATTTATTGCTACCTATTATTCAAATCCATTTAGTGGTTTTTAGTTCTGCCATTTCTATACTAATATTATAAAGCTGAAGAGTTTGTTTATTTGAACGCGCTAATCGCAGGAACTACAGTCAACCTGGGTAATTTTGGCTCACTTTAGAGGTAATTTATAGTAGTACAGATTTACTTTTATTGTTATTTGTCATAAATGAATGTTTCTAGTGGGATATTGACCTTTATAATCTAAATTCCTGTGTTATTTATCAAAACGATAAATAAAAGACCCTTAAATTACCAAAAATTTGGTGAGCCAAAGTTACACTGACATTTGGGTAACATTAATAAGTATGAGGAGTTGATGAAGAAAATCTCTAATTTATGTAGTTTTTTTTACTCCTCGGTAAGATTAGCTTGTCATATTGATAAAAAAAATCCATTTCGTTTATATCACTATCTCCTTTTTAGTGGCAACGTAGGGTTGCCATATTAATACAATATTAAACTGCGTGGTTTATCAAAATCAACTTCTATTTTATGGACCTCTTAAATCTAGTTATTATTGTATTAATCAGGTTTTGATGTACTTATAATTATTGAGCAATGCCTAAAATAATAAAACAAACTCAATCACATATAAAAAAGAAACATAATATCGGCTCTCAATTCCCCCATACCATGTATAGAAATTGATCATCAATCGCATAAGAATCGCCTCGTTTTGTGATTTTAGATCCTCCAAATCGACTAACTATATTTTGGGGGTGACAATTAAATATGTCAAGCTTTGATGGCCACTTCCACCCTTCAAAACTTTTTTGCATAATTGAAATTTTCACGCATTGTCTGTCCTCGCCCCGAGCTAATGTTACCCCAAATGGTCTGAAAATGAAACGGCTCGAAGATTAATCAAAGATTTTTTAAAAAATCTATCAATATCGCGGGATATTTCAGTGTTATTACATAAAAAACATATGATTCTTCAACATAAAACTGAACTCGCCTTCTGTAGTTCTTCTGTAGTAATTGCTATACACAACTTTTTAGCAAGTATATTTCTAACTCTGTTTACCGCCCAAATTTTGAATGGTGAGAAAAAAATATATATTTGATAAATATCAATTGTCACTGCAGGTTTCGTTTAAAAACACTTTTTACTTTCATAAATTAAATAACTTATTATTATACAGTGTATCAGTAAGAAGAGAAAAAATTAAACGTTCAAATACAAGTTAGTGAGTCAATGTTACATTGAAAGCTTAAGTTACCCAGGTTGACTGTACTGTTTCGAATTGAACAATTATTTTTGTGTTGGATACTCCATTTATCGAGGAAGGCTTTAGGCTATATAACATTACGCTGCGACCATTAGGAGCGAAGCATCAGTGAAAAATGTTACAAAAACGAGGCCCAAATCCACCCTCCCCCTTCCCAGTCAGACCCAGTATTGTGGGTGTCTATGGGCAGTAGAGATGACACCATTAGGTGACCCACTTACTGGTTTATTAGCGTATGCTGTATAAAAAAAATTGTTAAAACTCCGGTTGAATTTATCATCTACCTACATATCTATGGACTACGGCGACAGCGACCTCGAAACTTGTATTGCCTATGGACTTTTATATGGCTTAGTCTGGCCCCTGGTCATAACAGTGTCGTGTCTAATACTGCTGGTACTTGACATTCAGGCTTAATTTCGGGTTATAATAAAGATAATTGAATATTAAAATAAATCAATGATTGTCTTATGTTCGCCGGTGATTTGTATTGTCTTATGTATATACAATCATAGCGCGACGTCATAACGACCATTTAGTACTGTTTGCACTTGGAACAGTGCAATGTACGTATAGACCGGTGATTATCCGGTTGAAAATGGTAAAAATAGAAACAAATTTATAGTAGAATCAAACCCATTGTAAAAGGAAGAGAATACAACAAAATTGATAGGAAAAATTAAATTACCGGCGATCTGAGGTCGGGAAGTGGGAAGGGGGGGGGGGCTTTTAAGGGTAAAAAACGGTTTATCTCGATTTCCGGAAAAACTACAAGTCCTATGGAAAAAAGTTAAATCGCAAAGTTGTAGGTAATAAAAAGATCTACAACTTTTGTATACACACTTTCTTCACATAACCTCAAAATATATGTGAAAAATTAAAATAACCAAGTTTTTTGTTTTTATTTTTATCTATTATAATAAATCATTTTTTTTTTTCACGAAATTTGGTGAAAAATTACCTTTTTGTATCCCAAATACACTGTATTTTTTTTTTTAAATATTTATTTTTGCACCTTATTTTGACTTAATATCGAAAAAGCAGCCTAATTTTCAAACGAAAATTCTCACGTCAAAATATGAGCTTTTTTAAAAAAGTCTGTTGGTTTCTTGTTCATTGAATTCTCTACTTTCTGATGGTGTAAAAAAATATATACATTACTATGGTAAATGTGCTCAGAAAATGTAAAGTTATAAGTTAATATTTAATAAGACATATCTACAATATTTTGAGAAAGTTGTAGAATCTTCTTTAAATTATATGCGTAGATGCCTCTTTATTGTTATTTTAATATAACTTATATACCTGAGTGATCTACGGAAAATTTTAGCCCATCATAAAGAAGTGGGGAAGGGGCTAGGTGGGTCTGGGCCTTACTACCTGTAATTTAGTAGTTCGTTTCTTTGCATTTTCTGAGCACATTTACCATAGTAATGTATATATTTTTTTAAACCATCAGAAAGTAGAGAATTCAATGAACAAGAAACCAACAGACTTTTTTAAAAAAGCTCATATTTTGACGTGAGAATTTTCGTTTGAAAATTAGGCTGCTTTTTCGATATTAAGTCAAAATAAGGTGCAAAAATAAATATTTTAAATCAAAAAAATACAGTGTATTTGGGATACAAAAAGGTAAGTTTTCACCAAATTTCGTGAAAAAAAAAATGATTTATTATAATAGATAAAAATAAAAACAAAAAACTTGGTTATTTGAATTTTTCACATATATTTTGGGGTTATGTGAAGAGAGTGTGTATACAAAAGTTGTAGATCTTTTCTTACCTACAACTTTGCGATTTAACTTTTTTCCATAGGACTTGTAGTTTTTCCGGAAATCGAGATAAACCGTTTTTTACCCTTAAAAGCCCCCCCCCCCCTTCCCACTTCCCGACCTCAGATCGCCGGTAATTTATTTTTCCTATCAATTTTGTTGTATTCTCTTCCTTTTACAATGGGTTTCATTCTACTATAATTTATTTATGTTTCAAATTGGAAAATCATCGGTCTAGTAGTAGTAGATTATCTTTAAAAAAAGAAAACAGATTTTAAAAAATTCTTTCTACTAATGGGAAGCTCCACTATTCTTTAGTAACATAGCCATATAACCACCAACAAAAACATTTTTAAAATTACTCAGTGATACTGTGTGGATTGGATCCTTTTTGTTGAACTACAACCAACTGATAAGCGATAGCTCTGCGGGGAGTGGTACGGATTGTCAAGACCAAAGTAACAAGTTCGAAACCAACCCCAACAGCGTGAACCCCTGACTTTTATAAGTGTATATTAATTTCATCGACTTATAAAAAAAGGGGGACACCACGTCCCATACATCGAAAGTGAAGTGACCCATAGTGTGCCAGAATGCTGTACGTATACGGGTCTCACGCACACACTCTCATCATAGTGCGCCAGTTTCCGCCATTACGCGACACGACCGCCTTGTGTAACGTTCACTCCAACTTGGATTAAAAAATCTATAATAATGCCGACTTGTGTCATAAAACATTGTAAAAACAATTCGACATCGAAAAAGAATCGAATTTATAATCATTTTTATAATGTTTTTGGTAAAATTATTTACGTAATATTCGGAACACAAAACGTCAACTACACGTGCATGTGTTGCCAGAAAATGAATGAGGTATTTTCCCCAAAGTGTGGGTATTCCGTTGTGATTAAGAACATTAGTTCAAATATTACTAACCGACTTTAAAACAGGAGGAGGTTGTCAATTAAGCGTATATTTTATTTTTAATGTATGGACATAAATTTCCCCATTAAATATGGATCGATTTTATTGAAATATGTTGATGTTCGATAAAGTTTGGGTAATATGCGGTCTCCTATGTACAGTAGCGTAGCTAGCACGGGTGGCACCCAGGCGGATTTGATTTGGCTGTCACCCTAAGAATGAAAACTTTAAAATGATAATTTTAATTTATTTTAACCGATTTCAAAAAAGGAGGATAGAGATGAGGATTTCCCAATTTTTTTATATTATTTCGGGTTATACCAGGTCGAGTGTCTTCCCAAAATCGGTGACAACCGCGGTGGAGTGCCCCTCCTCCAATCTTAGCGCTACTGCATATACATATATATATAGTTAAAATCTGATAACGGAATATGGAGTAAAGACTCCTCCTCAACTCCTCAAACAAACAACTAAATTAAAAAAATAACTCGCCGAATTGAGAACCTCCTTTTTGAAGTCTATCCAGCTTCATATCATTATGATTACCAATACATAAAATTTTTATCTTCAGAAATTCATTGATAAGTAAATAATAACATTAATTTCTAGACGTATTTTTGGATTCAGTAAAATTTTTATTGCGCGGCAGCGACACAAGCCACGACTTTTTATTAACTAATGAGAGGCTTTATTTTCACAAATTAATAAGCTTGAAATCCAAAGGGCCTACATTTGCGAAATGGCAGTCAGGAGGCTTATAAAAGCAAAAATTATAATATCTAATGAAAAACTACATTCGTACATATTATCTAAAATATTGGATTCTTTTATAGCCAATAATAATATTTTTTTCAATTTGGAATTAAAACACACTCTGGTAGGCGCCGAACATAAGATAAATCTAAGTAAATGCATTTTATTAAATATTTGAGCATTCGATTTCACCATATTTCCAAATTAGAAGGTATTGAACGGTCCGTGCAAAGTAAAAGGCATGTTTATAAAAAAAATACTCATTTTAAAGGATTTTAATTTATTTTTTTAGTTTTCATATACTTACCCGACAATTACACGAAATTAATTGTTTGAACTAAGTACTTAATTACCATCTACATACTTTATTCAATACACACGGGCCGAATATAAAACCTCCTCTTAGGAGTCGGTTAAAAATGGGGAAAATTTTCATTTATGTGGTATCCCTCAACTTTCGCACACATATATCAAAAACCTGCATCACTGTCGATGTTAGTAGCGCTCCATCCTCCTTTTTTTATAAGTCGATGATTAATTTTTGATTATTGCTTGCTTTAACGGTGAAGGAAACATCGTGAGGAAACCTGCATACCTGAGAACTCGAAGATTTTTCGAAGGTATGAAGTCTTGTCAACCCGCATTAGGCGTTATCGCTCGCTTTAACGGCAAATGAAACATCGTAAGGAAACCCACATACCCGATAAGTTCTGCAATAGTATTTTGAAAGAATATGAAGTCTATCACTTCGCGGTGTTAAGTAAATTTAGGACCTTTTTAATTAAATTGTATTTGAGAAAAGTTTAGAAGAAAACAATTATGTTTTATTTATTAAAACCGCGAATTGAGCCAAATGTTCTATGTTGCTCATAATTTATTGCACTTATAACTATTGTTTCTTTATTTTCAATATTATTTTACTATAATCTTATGACACAATCAAACCGCTCGTCAGAGGGTTTAAGACACTACCCATCAACAGTTGCAACACAAAGCACTGTTGCTCTGTACTGTGCTAGTCATTCCGAGACATGAGACGTTAATTCTCATAATGCCATGTAATTACTGTGGCTACAATGCCCTTTAAACTGGAACACATAGTGTTTGCGTACTATTGGTTGGCGGCTGAAATATACAATGCGGTGATACTTACCCAAGTGGATTTATGCAAAGGGGAGTCCTACCATCTAAGTATTAATAATAAAACTCCGTGAGTTTAGATGAGAGAAATAGAGAACTATTTTGGGATAGGATAATAATTAAACTCGTCAATAAATAGTGTGGACGATATCGCCAATTTATTCCATTTGTAAAGAAATTCGTACGTCAAGTGGGTTACGAAAGTCTAAATCGACTTTCGGGTAGTGACAACCGCCTACATTCTTGCTTTTCAATACAGCATCCTCTGCTCATATGCTAACCTGTTAAAAATAATGTATACGATTATTATATAATATATGAACAACTAAGTAAAGTGATGATAAAAGATTGACAAGAAGTGAAAAAGGGACAATGTGGAATGAAGAAAATTAAAGTACTTTAATTTTAAGTAAACAATATTAAAAAACTAAGTACTCGAAGATATCGCAATTTTTTATGTTTATACTTTGAATGTGCTAAACCACAATGAGCACAATTTTAATAGCATTAAATACCCTTCTCCATTGATAACATAAACTTTTATTTATTTCACAAACCTTCCAAAATTTTACTTATGTACAAGCTATCTATCTAAAATATAAATTAATGCTAGTAGTATGTAATCGTTTTATACTATGTATTTTGTATTTAAAATTAAAAATAATACCTGTGACTGTATCCGCATTTCGATCTTTTGACAATGTCAAAGTGGCCATCTAATTTCTTGGAGAAGTAAGACCAATATCAAATTAACCTTCATTTCATGTATTTCCTGAAAAACAAAAATAAATTAGTATGGTTAAGCTATGTACCATTTAAATTATAAGTTATATTACATTCCCATCTATGTTGCATTTGATATAAATTTCCTGCTAAACATTGTCCTTATGACAAAATGTATTTTATGTTTCTAATAATTTCGTTTTGAGTATTTACGATTATTAAATCTTGGATGTTGTATTTCCTAAATATTTTTTTCTCACTTCCTTTTATGAGTGCAATAATTATATCCTAATACATATATGAACGATTTTCATGTATTTGAATACTTCATCAGTATTTGTTTTAATTTCTTATAAATATTTCCAATAGTCTTATACCTAAAGTACTTTTTATAACAACCTAATATAAAAATTTCGTTGGTGTCATTTATAGTACCTTATGCCACTTAATTCTCATTTGACAAAGTTGCGATATACTTGTTCACTTTTTACTTATAATTAATTGCTTATATTAATTCATTGTTTTCAAAGGTCAAAAAAATCTTTTGTTCGTTATTCAATATCAAGTATTGTGTGTTACCTGTGTTCATCTAAAATTCACACATCTAAGATCGTATATCTTCAGGGCAGGCAGTCATATTTATCGGAGACAGTCAATCGAAATATACCTGTAGCGACAGGTATTAATTTGCCTGGCAGAGCATCATTATTAATGAATAGCTCTTATTAACATAACATTGCAAGTGCACTATTAAGCTACTAAACTATTAGTTTTCGTATACTAACGATAAAAATATCAATGTTAAGGCTGGAAATATAAAACTTATTAATAGTAAGTCTAACAACTTTAGTATTTTAAAGAAATATATGGAATTATTATAACACTTACTCTTTCATACTTTATTTTTAAATTGTTTGTGCTTAACTTGCACCTCAGCTGTAAAAAATCTGGATTATAAATGGTTACTAGGGATGCATTCGATACAGTGGTTTTGAAACCGTTAATAAATAGTTTTTGAATATACAAGGCCTCAATTTTGTATGAAAAAAAAATTAAGTATCAAACCTAAGTTACGGAAAAACCATACCAATACAATATGTTATTTATCTATTAAGATCCTAAAGAAATTCAGATACAAAGCAGAGGCCCAAATGAAATTAATTTATGTTAACTACTCTGTGCTCATGTCTTATTTGCAGTTTACACATTCTGTATTTATTATCGAATCAGTATTGGCCATTATTTTCTATAAATATATACCTATAAAGTATCGTATCGACTATAGCATGTGTGTATCGTTGCATCCCTAACTGCAACCTAATTTTCATTGTAAAAGATTAGTATACTAAAATGATCATGTTCGTTAACTTGTCATTTGTTCTATTAATGGTAATAATTGCGTCTTAATAGTTACGATAAATTCTATTTTATATAATGTTGCAAAGTTAAATATTTTGCAGGTGAAAAACATTGAACTTTTCAACTTTAAAAATGCTTGGTTATCATTGTTTTCTACTTTTTACCATATCAGTACTCGTAAATTGACAATGTGCCTAGGTTCCACCTAAGTACAGTAAATATAATTATAAATATATAATAGTAAATATTATTATCTATCTATATGATAGATAATAACGATATACCCATATTAACTATTACCCAAGTCAAATCCATTTATATAATATTTTCTTAGTTTTGAGTCAATACAATAAAAAGCCAACAATACATTATCGTCATCGTACAAAGTTTCATTTATTTTTATTGGAAAAAATATATATAATATACTTCTATTTGCCAAACATAGAACTTAGACAATGGGTGTTTGTGGATTATCAACAATAATCCTAGACACGCAATGTGACCTACGGGTGCCATTTATAATGCCGAGATAAACTTACTAAATAATATATGTGTTATTGTTGTATTACCTTTATACACATGATCATACTATAATAATTGTATGAAATCTTCCAGCGTTCTTAATATATACGCCTCGATATAATTTTGTCGAATCGTTTTGTTGTGAAAAACCCTTTTCTCTGGTATCTATATACGTCTATCGATGTTAACTTGTCAGCCCGGTATTCACTTCACATGCAAATGCTGCCGTCTCGTTTCTCGTGCCATCGGTTGTAGTACAAATACATAATATAATAATAATAAATACACCCAATAATCCCGACCCTCCAATAGACTTATAAAACTGTCGGGCCGTTGTAATAATAAACCCAATATTCCTGACCCTCTACTAGACTTTATAAAACTGTCGGGCCGGGTGCGTGATTAAAAATACAAAAATATATACAAATGCATATCAATTCTAAAATTCGGTGTATATCGTATTACTGTTTTTATTTTTGAACATTTTCCATTGTTAACATATAACTGGTAATCTCACTTAAGGAAACAGGTTTTTGTTATCAAATTATTGCAATAGCATTTCTTAAATACTATGTATATAAGAGAGCAAGCACAATATTGTGCTGTAATTTGTTTCCCATGCATGAAATATCCTTTGCTCATTAAACAAATGATTTGTCCTCAACGGTATAATACCTGAGTATAAGCGAACGACTGAGCCATCCAAAGGCCCAAATCTCTAATTACCCCCTTTCTTTAAGATCGGCAATTGTGCGAGAAAACATGAAAAAAAAAAGTAGCCCTAATTCGTTATTTCGAATTTTTTTAGTGGTATCGTGTCTGTAATCACTAGCAGTACTTTCGTTTGCGAAAGCACTTCCCTTACTCCGAGTATAATATGATTTAAATATTGCCATTTTTCTCTGACCATTATTATGGATTAAATACATGTCGACCATTGTCGTAACCCGCGTTGAGTTAATCTTGGACATGTATTTTGCGTCATCAGTTATTAATAGTGCATGAAAAAATTTTGAAGTATTATGTATAGCGTTTAAACAAAAACTTGATTCGTAATTTGTAGGAGCATGCAATTATTAATAGCGATAGTTATCACAACTATATAATAAATGGTTCAATACGAGGACCAAATCTGGCGCAAAGACCTGATAACGTCATACAAGACAAGCACCACTTCATTATTTCGCAAAAAGTAATTTTAATTTTATATCGGACAGTCGCGAGCCTAAATGACACTAAATAATTGAAAATTTGAAAAAACCAGTCAGTTATATCTTGTTGGCAAAATATATTTGGATTGTTACACTAGTGCCAATTTTGCAGTAAATAGTTATTTGGCATTCATATTTTGGCAAGAATTTGTTATTTATGTGTTTGAAGGGATTTCATAGACATTAACAAACAAATTGCAATTCAAGTGAACTTAGAATTGTTTCATTCTCGTCATCACCTTCAAGACTATTAAATAAAAATTTACACAATACTATTTCATACTTTTATTCCTTAATAAGTCCTTAATATCTAAAACATAGCAGTACTTTATGAATGTGTGAATGTATAGATTTACAATACTTAATTGTAATTTCAATGAACCTTTGTTTATTAATGCTGATTTTTATAATCACTATCTTAATAACTAAAATTTAAAAATCATCGATATTCTCTTTGATGAGTCCATTGCTTATAATCGTACTTATTATATATATTCGTAATATTACACATATCAAATGTCACTTTGAAATTGTCCAAATGTTTCGCCTAATATTGTCATTAATTTATAAGATTCCTAACATGTAATGCCTCAAATTGTATCATACTTGTAAATCCATTAGCTTCAAAAAATTCATCCAGATATTTTAACTGACTCTGTGGCATAAAGTCGTAAATTTTATTCTGTTATATTCAAACAGATCACCAACTGCCTGCAATACAAACAATTATAAAAGTACTAAATTAATACTGTTTATCCTTATGTAATAAAATCCATCATTGTGCCATCAATTGACTAAAGAGATTCTTTGTCATACCTTACGCTATAATATAAATTATAATACTGTTAGTAGGAAAACTACGAATTTAAATTTGTATTCCTATGAGATGGGATCTTACATCTACATTATTTTTAGAATATGGCTCAAATATTGTTCCTTTTTTCCACTACAGAATTAGAGTTTGCCAACAAATATGTTTATTTTTTTTCTTTACATAGTTTATAATTGCTATGCATAATTGACTAAAAATAATTTCCTTTGCCTTCGTTATTATACCCATACTGTAACTCAGTAACTCCATATTTAACACCAAAATTTATTCCATTTTTGATGATCCTGTGCTTGAATATATGTATGTACATGGAATTATATTTTGTTTTGAAAATCTTATAATTATTATAATAAAAATAATCCTATTGAATAAATATTCTACTGAGATTAAAGTTCACTCAATCTTCACATTATAAATATGGAATATTATGTCACTCTAACACACAACTCTTTCATCAGTAGAGTAGAGATAGAGAATACAAGACAATGTCATTATAGATAGTGAATATAGTGTGGTGTTTAGTATTTCCCATACTTACCATAGTTGTTGTAGGTCTGCTGCGGTGGCTGGTAGGAGTTGTACGCGGGTTGTGAGTAAGATTCGTATGCGGGCGCTCCGCCGTACGCGGGCTCGGGCGCGCCGTAGCCCGCGTCACCCGCGCCGCCGCCACCCCCGCCCCCGGCGCCCTGCCCACCACTATACACAACACAACATCACAACACATTCAATATATTCATGGGTTTTTTTATGGCATAGGCCGGCAAACGAGCAAGTGGGTCACCCGATGGCAAGCGATCTCCACCGCCCATGCACGCCCACCATCAGAAGAATCATGGGCGCGTTGCCGACCATAAAGGAAAGGGTAATTAGGGATAGGGAAGGGGAGGGGATTTGGGCTTCCAGATATCTCACTCACCGTACGAAACGCAGCAGCAAGCCACTACTTTACGTCGGTTTTCTGTGAGACAGTGGTAATGACCCGGTCGAGCCAGCCCATTCATGCTGTAGACAAAACTGTCTACAGCGTGGCTCTACCACTCAAAACATGGCTTATTTATGCAATGGTCAATTAGTTTGCTGGTGGGAGGGTACTTGATATTTTTGTACCCGAGTGGTTAGCCACCATACACATAGTGAAAAACCCACCAAAGTGGCTCGTTCAGGCGAGTGGCGTTCCGGGACCAGCCAGTGTATATTCAGTAACTTCAGGCTGGCGAATTCTGACAACCAATGTCTCTTGACGGTTGAGATTTGTACTGCACTGTACTTAACATCAGGTTCGGTGTAGTTAATTTGCCATACTAGGATAAAAAAAAAACGTAATTTCTTTGACCTTGTTGCTCCATCAATTCTCATCAGAATAAATACAAATTATGAATTTTAATATTATGAAGCCCAGTTTATTTTAACCATATAAATAAATGTTTGTTGTCATCATTAATATTCAACATCTAAATAATACTATGAACTAGTTGATTGGTCAAAACCAAATATTTATTGTCCTTTGTACAGGTTGAAAGCATCTTCTGATTACTAAGCATTCAACAGAGAATATCTAAATTTATAAATCTTTGGTACAATAGTCATTAAAATCTCTTAAATTCTCACCTGTAGCCATCATTTTCGTAGCCCCCTTGGCCAGTTGAATATCCATAATTGGAGCCATAACCACCAGAGTTGTACCCAGAGTTACTCTGAACAGGCGCAGGTGCGGAGTAGCTGTTATCTTGATATGAACTAAAAACATACAACCTCATTACAACTCTTCTAATGAGAACATCAGAAAATATATCAACAATTAAATTCAGAATCTAAATTATCTGCATTTGTGTATCAGACGGCAATTCCTATCGATTAGATAGTGATCATCATGAATTTTCAAAATAAATTACACAAGATATAAGCTATTTTAGAATCAAATTGTATACATCTTGTTAAATTTACAAAAAAAAATATCTGCTACTATCAGGTATGTTAACATAGTGACAAATAAATAAACATTCCTGATAAACAATATTTATATATTTACCTGGGCGCATTGTATGCAGGCTGCGCGTAAGGATCAGCCACTGGTGGCTCATATGGTTGGTACCCAGTGTGACTGTAACCAAATAGATAGGTGTACCATTTTCCACAAAAATACCATTTTATAAAACTCTCATTTAATAATCGTCAGAAAGTTGCGTATCGTCATGCATGTATCAGACGGCACATTCCTATCACAACTCGGGTTCATCATGGTATACTTTAATGGTGTTACATTTTTGTTGGTTCTATCATCATCATATAATGTTACTTTGTGGTTATTTGCATTCCACCATTATGTTCATATTGCATTTAAAGATCCCAAATTTTTATATTATTATTTTTTAAATGAAGCGGATTAGTTTCTGAGGCTGTATAAAATTAATATGTGTGCGTAATTCGCTGGTGGGAGGATACTTGTATCCGACCGGATAGCGACCACCGTACACTGGTGCTAAAACCTGCCATAGTGGCCCACCTTGTGTGGGTCGGGTTCCAGGGTCAGCCAGTGTATATCTGGTTCTCCCCAGGGGCTTGCCCCCTGATCCCAACCCTTTTCCCCCCTTGGCCCTTTGACAGGCCGGCAAAATCATGCCGACCTACGATGGACACATTATTTATGGCTGGTCGACACTATTCTTGGATTGCGTAGCGTAGTCACTTTGCCGAGCCAGGATAAAAAAAAAATGAATTATGGTTTACTTACGAAGGGCCATAGCCATTGATTTGCATTGAAGGGTTGTGTGGTGGCATAGATTGTTGATATCCACTCGCAGGCGGTGGTCGAGCTCCACCGCCACCTCGTGGGCCGTCAAACCTATTATATTAAAATTACATTCCCATTACGTCAAGTAGATTTAATTAACATATAAGTAATAATAACAGACTTATTTACATTAAAACAAATGTATAACAAAATCTACATGGACATGAGGCACTAACATGTTTACAGCAAGTTTTACCATTTCATAAATACAATACGCGCAAAATAACTTGTCCATGCCTACTACTCGCAAAATAGCTACTTCAACTACCCTGTACGTCTTATTACCATTAAAGGCCCATGTGGATGAAGAGTGTAAAAATGACATATCCTCATAAATTACAGTTTTCTGTGATATTCTCACCTGTGTCATAGAAGAAAATTGCTATATCTAAACGGGACTTTAAACACTGAAAACAATTGCTATGATAATTCATAACTACAGACCAGAAAAGTTATTTTGACTCTACTGTAAGATTGAGACTTAAATCTAGAGAAATGTTACTATGAAAAAAAAATGTACAAACCTTCCACGTTTAGGTGGGCCCCCAGGACCTCCATGGGGAGGTCCACCACCACGCTTGTATGGAGGACCCTGTCCCGGCGGGCCGCCGGCCTGATGCTGTGGGGGCGCCGGCCTCTGGATAGATTGTGGGGGGCCGCTGGGCACCGGTCCTGAGACAGCTGGACCTGGATGAGGACCCGCCGGGCCTGGCGGACCGGGCGGAGCGCCAGGGCCGCCTCGTCCTCCACGACCTAATCATAACACAAATAATTCAAATAAGTTTTGCAATTCATTCATCTTTATATACAAACAATGTCTGGCTTTTCAGGCCTCGTCAGGCACATTAATGTACTTATTAATTACAATATAAAATCTTATGATTGTTACTCACCTCTCATGGGCATACCGCGTCCACCCCTGTCTGTGCGAGGACCAAAGTCACCCCGACCTCTGCCTCCCCTGCCTCTCATGCCTCCTGACCCTCTGTTGTTGAATCCACCTCCTTTAAATAATTATTTTATTGTACTACGATTATAATTACTATATTCTATACTATTATAACTTCATCAACAAATTACCAATTTACTATTTTAGGCCGCGGACTCGAAGTCAGCGGCAAGCGGCGGCGCGGCGGCGCCGGTGCGGCGCGTTTAAATGCATAGATTTAAATGGACCCGGCCTCGAAAGCAGCGGCGCGGCGCGGGCGCGAGGAGCGACGTACGAGCGGCGCGCGACAGTCGAGCGACAACTGCGCGTCTGCATTGACGTAGTGCTGAGTATTTTTAAAAATGCCCGCCGACGCGACGTGGTGAAGCAAATTATTTCAATGATTTTTTATATAGAACAACATATTTACATCAATTTCGTTCGCGAACAGACACTAATTTCTCATAGTACAACACTACGCCGCTCTAGCGCCGCGCGATCTGCCCGCTGACTTCGAGACCGGGTCTCCGCCGCACCCGCGCCGCCGCCGCCCCGCACCCGCTGACTTCGACTCCGCGGCCTTATTTTTTACTAATAAAATATTTATAAAAAGTGTGATAACACTAACTGAAAGTGGAACAGACAGTATTGGGCAAAATGTAATCTAACTACTGATTACTAACTACGATTACATAAAGTAGTTAGTAATCATAACTACAAACTACATAAAAAAAACAAAAATGTAGTTAAAAATTTTGATTACTAACTACTAATTGTAGAACTTGCAATCACGATTACTTGATTACTTTTTATAACTACAGATTTAACAGTGTGTTAGAGCAAGAGCGCACTATACCACGCTCTCGCTTTCGCTCGCTGCATGTCGGTACAAGTAATTTTTTGGGCAGTCATTATTTATTTGATTCGCAAATAATTTGAATTATGTTGATGTTTGCTGAGTAATTTTATTTTTGAAGTGGAAACTTCTTATGGGAATCGAAACGCGAGCGGTCCATCGAGCAGCCAGCGTTAACCGACCTACCTGGAACATCGATAATTTCGAAGTCCCAGGTTGCGTCACACAGTGACCAGTCGGCTTGGACCAGACTTTGACCGGACTTTCACAAGACTTTGACACGACTCTGACACGACTCTGACTCGACGCTGACACGACTCTGACACGACTCTGACACGACTCTGACACGATTTTAAAACGACTTTGACACGACTGTGATACGACTGTGTCAGGCTCCTCCGCTCTCACTTTAACCCACATTACTTTAAGTTATCACCTCTGTCGAGCGTCCCGGGACGCACACTTTTTTTTTTATTACATGTTAATAAAAAAGAATTAAGATCTGATAGGTATAGGTACATAATATCTACGACTTTAATCCTTGCTTTTGATTATTCATGAAAATAAACATAGGTAAGTGCAATAAACTGATTTTTTTTTATGCAGCCATATTCCACGTATGTTACTACACATTACATGTTTATTTAATTGCAAAATATAAGTTCATAAATCTTAAATAATCAGTAATTATAACTACTAGATTGCAGCAATCAAACAACTACTTAATGTAGTTTGATTACTGTAGTTAAGTTACATGTAATCATAACTACATGTAGTTATCTACTTTTAATCATAATTAGTAATCAGATTACAAAATTGTAGTTAACTACGCCCTACACTGGGAACAGACTGCTGTTACAAAGGTTACAGGTTAAATCCTAGTCCTTAGGGCACTCTGACTTCACATATTGTGTATTCATTGTTGATTATTGATTGCTTTAGAAGTGATGAAAGACATCATAAGGAAACCTAAATCCTGTGAGTTCCCTGGTTTAACCAACCACCTCACATCTCAGGCCAGGGTATTGAAATGTTAAGCAGTAGAATAGTATACCATACAAAGTAAACATTAATATTTAGTTATAAATTTTAGTATAAAGAATAAGCCTTACTTTGTGGTGGTGGGCCGCGAGATTCAATTGTTGGTACTGGATGAGGTCCTGGGCCTTGTGGTCCAGGTATGAAACCACGTCCTCCTCTGTCACCACCACCCCTCATGGGACCACCGCGAAATCCCCGTGGACCGCCACGCATAGGCGGGCCGCCACCTCTCGGTGGGCCGCCACGACCTCTCATGACCATACCACCCCTACAGGAATAAAAATATTTAATATTTACTGCCAAAATAGATGAGGGCTAATTTGCGATGGTTGCGGATTCCCGGATCTGATTATATTTGCATGTACATGTCCCTATTATCGTCCCATAAAATAATTAAATCTAATAATATGATTATTTATTGAAAAAATGAGCATTAATATGCAATTCGAAATAACAATATAATAGTATACACATTGTTTAAAAGAACTGTATCCCTGAAAGAGAGAGCCAGAGGAACAATTAGTAAACACACATTTCGCCAAGCATATTTGTTCCTACAAGTGATAAGGCAAGCCTGTCACCCTGGCAGTACTTGTGCAACTATAAATTATCTGACTTTGAGTTAAGAGTTCATATTTTTTTAACAGTCATATTATAAGAAGTACTCACGTTAAATATAAAATTGAGAAAATAAATAGTTTTAGAGAAAAAATACTTCAATATAAAAAAAATACCAATTTTAGATTATATTCTATCATAGATTAAACCATTCCTTAAGACTGAACTTTCTATTTCACATAAAACCAACTTGCTAATATGTTGCAATGCATATAATTTAATAATGATAAATAATTTGTGATTTGATGTGAGTGGTAGAGCCACGCTGTAGACAGTTTTGTCTACAGCATGAATGGGCTGGCTCGACCGGGTCATTACCACTGTCTCACAGAAAACCGACGTAAAGTAGTGGCTTGCTGTTGCGTTTCGTACGGTGAGTGGGGGTTGCTTTAGTATCCGGTTGCAAGCGAAATAGTGCGGGAGGGGTGGGAGAGGGTTGACGGGGGAGGTATAACCCCCCCTGAAAGGGGGGAGGTGCGGAAACCAATAGTTTAGGAGATATGATTTTTTTAAATTTCCAGGTTTCTGCTTACAATATTTTAGCACATATTGATATTTTCTATGTGGTCACGGGTTATTTTTCATCGGGAGAAGGAGGAAAGTCACAGTTTACTTTATATTCAATGTTAAAAAAAATCTGTAACAAAAATTGCTTATGAAGCAAGTAATAATAACAAGGCGTAGTTGCCGGGGCTATTACTTTTTGGGTGGTTTAAAAAAAAAATAACCACGAAGGGGATGGCAGGGTCTGCTCGCTCACTAGACCCTGCCATCCCCT
This sequence comes from Amorpha juglandis, assembly GCA_949126905.1. Taxonomy (NCBI): domain Eukaryota; kingdom Metazoa; phylum Arthropoda; class Insecta; order Lepidoptera; family Sphingidae; genus Amorpha; species Amorpha juglandis. The sequence goes on from OX421368.1 coordinate 9,782,289, forward strand.
TCTAACCTAAATTGTCCGAGTCGGGGTGCTCCAAATCCCGAGCTCGGTTAGCTCGCTAACGCGTGCATAAGCCTCGCATAGTCTATGGTGTTGTAAAGATAAAAATGTTCCAGTAATGTGAGCACAATATATTAAGCATTTCGTTTTTATATAACTACTTGCCAGAAAGAGACAGAATTAGTCGCGTTCCACGTTTAATGACATTTGTCTCTTTCTAATTCAATATTAGTGTGTTTACAACTGTAATAACCTACAAAACTTTAAAAATTAATTTCACAAAAACTATGCATTTCCGCATAATAAACTGCTAGCATTTGTTAATACGGACTAGTGTCTAACGTTTACTATAAAAATTATCAGCAAAATCCTGCACCCGGATACTAAAGCCAACCCGGTGAGTGAGATATCCGGAAGCCCAAATCCCCTCCTCTTCCCTATTCCTAATTATCCCTTTCCTTTAAGGTCGGCAACGCGCCCATGATTGCAAAGACAAAGCTGTGGAGGCGAGTATGGATGCCTACGCAAAGGCGATGAAGCTGCACGTCCCGCAGTGGTGGAGATGTTGCAATCCTAACATTGCTGCTAAGTTCATGTTTAATATAAAAGTAGTCAAATTTAAAATTTGAGTTTGAGATGGAAATGTTACAACATCCCTATCACAGTCCTCCATGGAACCCCACGCTTATTTCTACTAAAAATCGTATGTCCGTATTTAGAATTTTGAAAGTGAGGTTAGGTTAGGTTAGAAAAACAACCACATTTTGATAAAAGTGGGGTTTCGCATTTTTCCTTTATAGAGGGGGCTATATAAACCCCGAACCTTAAAATTCTATGTCAAATAATGACGTCATGTAGAATGTAGTTTTATTTGGAATCAGTTTCAAGTTAGAAGCTCAGCATTGTACGTATTAATTATTACATTTCCAAAACATAATTTATACTACATAATAATAGCAAGCTCGCGGATAATTAACAGATAATTCTGACAATCGAGTCATACAGTTTATTGACCCAAATGCTTAGTTTAATCATAACCTCAAAACAAAATAACTGAAGTCGGTTACAAATAGATACGTAAGCAATGAGATGCATAAAGTTGTATTAAATCAGTAATAAAATATATTGCTCACCGTCCGCGCATATCAAAACCACCACGCCCTCTAAATCCTGGAGGGCCACCGCGACCTCCGCCACGGAAACCTCGGCTTGGCGGTCCGTCCATTGTTGCTACTCCACCAAAAAAGCCGGCAAATGTATACAGAAAACCTAACTTATTCTCAATCTACTAGATGTAGTTCATTTAAAATAGCACTTTTCTTTAGAAGTTGCCCTGATTTAGCTAAAACCAAAGCCAAATACGAGGTTTCAACACCTCCAACAAGCACGCTTTAAAATAAGATGCGAAATGGCCGACGGAAACAGGACTGCCAATGAGCAGTGTTGCCAGTACCCAATAATCAAAAGTTATACAAGTTATGCTAAAGGAGTTTTACTTCAAAACAAAAATTAGTTTCTAGAGTCACTCATCATCGTCAATGTTTATTGAACAAATCCACACCACTTTTATACAACAAACACAACTCTAAACTAGTTTATGAAATAAATTAAAATAAGCGATGAACTGCACTGTCCGAATTCCCGCCAAAACTCTCTATAATGTTCGAAAGAAAATCTACTTTATTTGTCTCTGGAACGCTCTATGTGTTCTGTGCCAATAAATCAAACATTTCAAATTTTCCTAAATTTCTCAATAATGATTAACGATCAGGAAAAAGTTCTTAAGTATTTAATATCAGTAGAAAAACTTGCTGAAGAAATATTATCCGACAAGCGCGAAATTATACTGCTAGATAAAAGAAGAAACCACAACCGAGAAGCATTGCGTGATTTATCAAAATCAACACAGCAAAAATGTTGGATGACTGTTGGGTCTGTCTTAATAAAACATAATTTAGAAGCAGCAAAGGAACTGCTTGAAGCTGATCAGAAACAAATAAGTATAGACATTAATAAACTAAGGAGTGATCTCAAATTGAAGATTAATAACCTGAGAGATTTAGAAATGCAGCCTCCTGTCCCGGGATTAATGTTAGTGCCTATGTCTCAAACAGAAACTGAGGGGATGTCAAGAGCTGGACTATTTCCTTGATGATTGTAATTTTTTTATCACTTTATTATTTCATTCTGGTTTTAGGAACACATAGCAGAACTAGGCACCCTTTATTTGCAATGACTTCCGTAATAATATGCTAATTATATTAATAAATGTTAACACTACTTATTTACTACTCAAATCAAATTAAAATAATTATTTATTATAGTGTATTACAGTAGTGGTTGTTAACTACATATTTTGGTCATGACCAAAGGTACTTCTTAATAATAATTTGTATATTCGAACCAGCCAAGTCAGACCTTAGGCTTCAATATATTACCCTAAGTTATAAGAAAAAATGATTTTAAGTTGTTATAAAATATTTTATGTTAAAAATAAATTTCAGGACTGACCATTGAAATTGACACCCATTTAGATCTCACTTCTTTTGTCGTTGAAGTCAACAACCAAGGCATATATCATAATATAGCTGTTACCCGCAACTTTGTCCCTATGGTTATTATTGAGTCGCAGAGTTTACTTTTTAAGTTGTTTTTTTTTTCTTGAGATCCTACTTTTTTTCTAAAACAATTTATTTTTCTAAAATAAAAGTAGGCTAAGTTACTCCTTGTTACATCAGCTGTCTGCCAGCCAAAATCGGTCCAGCCATTTCAGAGATTAGCAGAAACAAACAGACAAAAATGATGATAATGAAAAATGCATAATGAAGCCTGCACAATGCCCGTAACCTAATGAAGGATAATGTTTTTTTGAAGTGATAACTTCTTATGAGAGGGTAAACGGAAGGTTCGAGAATATTCAAGAAGAGAAGAAGATTAACCAAGTAGTTGTGAATCGTGGGGCCGCGGCTTCGTTTCCGGTACCAAGACAAATGTTTGTGTGATCCACAAATATTTGTTTTGGGTCTGGGTATGTTTTCTCCACAGAGGGGTTGACGTCAGGTAGGCGGCTGGTCGTAACAACTACAAGCCAAATCTTTCTGCAACATGTGTTAAAAGCATGTTGCGCCGACCCCACTACAGGTGGGATAAAGGCAGGTGGAAGGAGTACTTGTATAAATCATAAGGAACCTCAGTGCAAGGGTTTGAGCTGGGCGTTGATGAGTTAGTAGAGTCAATATGGATTTCTTTTTATATCATATTAATAGCTTTTGATCGCGGCTGCGCCCGGGTGAATGTATTTTTCTGGGACAAACCAAATGGTATATTTGGGTATAATCTATCTCCTTACCAAATTTCATTAATATCTGATGACCCCTTTAGCGATGAAAACATTATAGATAGTGTTTCTCATTTATATTATTATGGATTATATTTACAGGTTCTAAAGATTTAAAATCAAAGAAACAGTTTATGTGATTTTATATTTTATTTGTCTAAGGTGTCCTCAAAATTAAAATCAAATATATAATTTTCAATATGCTTAGTTACACCTTTATACATGTAAATAATATAGTACATAACAAATAAATAATAAATAGTACCAAATTTAGGATTTATCCATAAAATTGTAGTTTGGCGTGATTGTTATCATACAAAGTGACTTGACTAAATGCCAATTTGTTTAGAAAATTATGAATGACCTAACCTTACAATGTAAATTCAAGTGAAACAATAAAATATTAGGTCTAATTGTGTTTTGTTTCAACTGACTCCCAATAATTAATTATTTATATTTCGTCAGAAATGGCATTTTCGTTAATATTATAAACATAATTATGTAACCAATTAATCATTGTAGTCATCTCCCAACTAGCTTATCATTACAAACAATATGGCATATATGAATAATAGATTGATTTGAAATACATTTCTTTTAGAAATAAACAATTGCAACATAATAATAAATCCTAAGCATATTAATTTACTTATAATATTCATCAATATCAAAACATTTATCCTAAAGATTATTGCTTAATAATATATGTTCCTTAGTAGCATGTAATGAAATTACTATCAACAGTACAAAATGCCACAATTATCTATCAGATATGGGTTCTCGAATACTTGAACGTAGTAATATTCTGTGGATTGTCTTTTGAGCACATTATATAATCTGTCACTATCACAAGTCTTTGAATTCCGAGTGGCCAAAGCACATGTTTTTGTAATATTGACTAATCTACTGGCATTATATTGTACAATGCGAGCATGTTCATAATAAAAAAAAGACGCCGCGCATGTAACATCACAGATCAATGGCGCGCTAGACGCCTGTCTAACTTGTCCCTACCAGTTGGCCATACCAGGCTTGTTAAGAGTCATAAAATATATTTGACAAGATGAACCACCCTTTGCAGATGAAAAGAATACTTTGTCATTACGTTCACATAAAAATTTGAGTCGTTGTGCTTTCTTGTGCATAAACACGCCGTCGAGATGACCACTCTCTACAGAGCGAATTTCAATCGCTTTATTGCCCCATCCCATTATTTGTCCCGTACCAATGTACGCCACTGATGTCGGCATTTCACCCCACTGAAAGTAACAGCATTATTATATTTTTTACTCTGACTCTAATATTATAAAATTGAATAGCATCATAATTTTATATGAAATTGAATAGGGTCATAATTTTATTGTATCTATTTAAAATTCATATTTATCTTTTTAAAATACATCATAATACTTAAAAAAACCATTGTGGTAAGTTTTATAAAATTGGATTAGTCAGAATTATATGTGTAGTAAATTTATATTATGCATTACATTTTGGGTAATTTGATTGCCGATGTTTACACAAAACATCAGCTCACGTCAATTCTGCACCCACGTTTCGCCGAACTTATTTCCATCCTATGATGACTTGGTAGGGGGCGAGCCTATCGCCATACCAGATACAAATTCTAATCCCGTTTAATGCATGTATGATCATCAAACACAAATTGTGATTATCCTACCTACGAATTGAACCAATGACTTCATGGTTTTCAGCTTTAGTACCCTGTCATTCGACCAATGAGGCGATGTTTAATGGTAATGTTAGTCACATACCTGAAGTACTATATTCTTGCTGACTCGTCCGTATGTATTGACATACACACCCTCATTATCATAACACAGTAATAACTGAACACCATTTGAATTTGGAAGAGGTACAATGCAATGTGGAACAATAGCTCCTTGAGTCTGGAAAAATCAATAATTTTATATAAACTATTACACATATTACATGTGTGATGAAACAAATGTATACTAAGGGCGTTTTTCACAATATTCGAGTAGGATATAGCCACAGATGAACGTGAAGAAAGCTTCCAAAAGTACCTAGTAGACATCTTTCTGTCGGTATATAGTTAGTGTGTGATTCTTGTAGTAGAATGTGTTGTATTTTAATTGCTAACTAGCATTTACTCAGAGATTGTGAAACAGGCACTGAAATATTTAGTATTTACTCAATAATAGCTAATTTTAGAATATTAGCCGAATATAAATATCCCTAAAATACCTGTATGTAATTTAGTAAGAGAGGACAATATCTGGGGAGGCTAGCACAATCAAGTAGCTAATAAGTATTTGTATTCAAATTGTTTGGTATTTCATACAAATGCTAGCATTCTCGATTTGAATACTTATTCGTAAGTTGTTCGTACTAGTCCCTAACACTTGTGTGAAGACATATTCTTCACGTCAGATCCAGATGTGTAAAACATGTAATTTAATGTATGAATAAAATGTCTACTCACATGTTTTGGAATATAAATATCATACACAGTGGCAGTGTCTAAGTCAACAGCATGAAAACCATCTGCTGATCCGTAGATTACTTTCAGTCTTGTGCCTTCTTCAATAGTCAAGTCTACCAACAAAGGCCTGAAACAGGGAACGCATATCACACATGAGTTATTATGTAAATGACGCTCTGTAACAGTTTCACAGGGATTTTTTTATTATTCATTTTTTTAAGCTAATAACTCCACTAAAGCTGTTTTGTAATGTTATAAAATGACATTATAAACACACATTCTACTATGTAGTGTCAACCATCTAGCAATGTAATTATGTGTTGATTGGTGTTTGAAATAAGTTCTATACATTATTAAACAAAATTATAAAATATTAACAATTAAACGATTATAGTTCTCTGCAATCTTTCTTGCAGCTTTGAACATAAACTTCCAAAATTTTAAATTTCCAGTCGCTATCTCTGTCCTATACATGTATATTAAGTATGACCACACCTTTTTGTAACACATTCTATAAAATAGTCATAGTTAACCAATTATCATAACATTTATCTTTTTAGTTATAGATTTCTCGACCCGAATGTACATGCATGCTCAAATCCATAATTGTATATAAGTTAATAGCTGTCATTTCACGTAACAACATTTTTAAATTGATATTTGGGTTGATTGTAGCATATTATGTCATATGTCTTTTTTTAGTGCAATTTGAAATGTATTATGGTTTTATACATGAGCACTTCAAAATCTTTATGAGAGACTAATATTTAAACTCCTTTAGAGAAAGGAACTTACCTATGTTGTAGCTCTCCAAAGTTTTTAAAAGCCATAAATTTATGATATGGTTTAGGTGCCCAGGCATAGATTTCTATAGAGTCCTTGAGCGCAATCACGAGGAATTTGATTCTTTCATATTTAACAATACGAAAATGTACTGCACCTTGCAATTCACCTACGTTTATCCAACCATTCCTCCTTTCCGCTTGCTGCAAAATATATACATACATAAACACATTGTTTGTTGGTGGTCGCTGGTTTTTTTGGACTGCCATTGCACTTGGCATCAGGTATAGTGCAGTCATTTTGCCTTGCTCGGATAAAAAAAACACGCATTCACTAATCCCCGAAGAGGTACGCAGAGTTGTAAACAGTACACCCAAATGTAGCCGAGCTTATTTCCATCCGGGGCGAAATATGTATCAAATTTATGTCAACGTATAACGTATATTAATAAAAGGTTTTCAATAGATCGTACTAACATCACTAAGTCCATCAGTTCTCAAAATCTTGGACTTGAGCCAGCTTAGATAGTATACTCGTACACGGTTTTTCTTCCCAGAAACAGTAACAAGGATATTTTGTCCTTCTAACACTTCCATCTGCTGGAAGCGGCGTCGCGAGATTAGTTGATATACTTTGCCCTGACCCGACCGGTCGAGCAGCATCAAACCATTTTCTGTCCCAATAAGTAAATTGACTCCTGTAAATGAAATAAAACAAATCAGACAGACATATTAAACGATAACCAGCGGGCCAATTCTGGTAATTAAAAATGTTCAAAATATCATTCCGATCTAGTTTCAGTGCCAAGAAAGTTGCAAGTGGCATTCCGTAAACCATTAAAACTGTAATGCAATCAAAAGTATATTGAAAGTTGACTAAATTGACATCGAAATGTAACTGCAATGATATTGTGAATTAACTGAAATATAGTCAATCATATCGATATTTGTATATTATATGCATGGGTAATATTCTATGTAAATACGTAACAATCAAATCACAAAGTCGTAAGGAAACATTATACAGGGTTATTTTTAAAACACTGACAACCTCGCAGGAGTAGATTCCTAAGGTCATTTGCTACTACTTTTGTTCTACGACTTTTCATAATTTGTTAGATTTTATTCTCATACAAAAATAATTATGAATTTAATTTCCGTCTTGAAAGTTACCTACGCTCTGCGCGTATCGCAAATTACGTAATACACGCAGCGCGCGCGTCAGTTCAATGACCGGCCGCGCCGTATCGATCGATAATACCTACATCCAGCCGTCAGCTGACGTACGAACACAAACACTACACAAAAAAAACTTGTAAAATCATTTTTTTTCTTATGTATTGAGTTATGTCCAAACTCGTAGAACAAAAGTTGTTCCTTATGGGGTCAGCTATATGGCCCTGCGAGGTTGTCAGTGTTTTAAAAATAACCCTGTATATTAATAATAAAAATACAATACACTATTACATACACACACTTATTACACATTGCAGCTGAATCCATGTTTTTTGCACTGTGTGAACATAACCTTTTGGATAATACACTGTCCTTCCTCCTTCAGAGTCGGCCCAAAGCCTAGAATTGGTGATCCGAATTGCTTCAGTGAAATCCAGAAACAGTTCTAATTGTTTAGTCATTGTTTCACTAACACTTTACTAACAGTCCACTAATAATTAACTCACGATATTGTTTCAACTTTCAATTAGTATTTATCGCGCGCAATGGATAATCATAATTAACTTATTATAGAAATTGAAAGATACGTACTTAAGGGCCGTCCGTGAGCAAAACACCGCGCGATCGAGGTTTTTAGAGGCTATCTAGTCATTACTTAAAATAAATATTGATTAAATAAATATACAATATATTTTTACAATCTGTCAGCTTTACTTTGTTCGATTCAAATTCATGTTAATGCTGATATATATTTTTAAATTGTCGTTATAAATGAACCATAAAAATGGGAAAAATGCAAAGATTCCGTGCGTCTCCTTTTAAAGTACAGAATGTTATCAAATGAGATTAACATCACTAGATAGGCAATTTAATAACGAATATTTTGCCCGTTTTAAATTTTCGAAAAGACCAAAACCTGATTTTTTAAATCAATTATTCGCTAAATACGTGCATATTCTGCACTCGCCGAGTACACGATTCAGTATGGCGCGAGACAGTCAAGGTCGTTTGCTCACGGACGGCCCTTAAATAACATACACAACAAAATTAAATCACGGAACAATAACAATAGACATTCTTTTTTAATACAAATTTTACGGCTCTCGATCTTAGTACTTTGAGCCTGCAATAAGATACAAAGATGTAATCACTGGGTGACCCACCACGACAATAAATTAACGCATATGTTTTCACTCACAATTTACAGAAATCCGAAAAAAACGGATTTTCAATTTAGGGGAAACATGAGAAATTACCTAATCAATTAATAAATTATAAAATCTATTAATCAAATTTTAAATTAATAACTTCGTGCTAAAGTAATAACTTTTCCATCCAATTCAAATCGCCAAAATTACTCACAATGCCAATATATTTTGTCCGCTGGCAACTTTATTATAACATTCGCTTTACATTTTTTATAATTTAGTCTGTGGTGGCTAACATTAGTTCGGAATTAAAATGATATCGAATTGATATCATAATGCTACTGAAATGATATTGGAACTATAAGCGGAGCAGAATGCCACATTTTATTCAATTCGTAGTCTAATCTCAGTTTGGTTAAAGTTCAGTCTCAGTTAATGTTAAATACGAGAATTGGCCCGCAGTGAAATGTTCTGTGATAATGAGATCCAACTTACCCCACAATGCGGCGCATAGTATCTCTGAATTGAATCTCTTTTTGTATTTCCGTATCTCAGGCGTGTCGGAGGAGAGGTCGTGTCCGGTGGGCGTCACGTTCACGTTCACATGACTCTCGCGACGCGACACGTTCCCGCCGGAGCCGGTGGTGCCGCCCGAGCCCGTCGAGCCCGCGCCGAAGCCGAACGTCAGGAACGAACGCTGCTTCTGTTGCAAGGGGAGGAACTGTTGGTGCGAGCCCACCGACGAGTTGGATGGTGAGTGTTGCAGCGGTGTCGGAGCGGCCGAGTGTGCGGTGTGGGGGGTGTGTGCGGGGTGAGGTGCGGGGTGGGGAGCGGGCGCGTGCGGGGACGTCGCGCCCGATATGAACGAGCGCGACGGTGTGGACTGGACCGAGGACGATGGATGGTGGTGGTGGTGGGACAAAGGCGTGCCGCCAGCGATGGCTTGTCTATACTGTAACAGAAAACGAAATTACGTTACATATTAGATCATTTCGTTATTATTAAATAACAAACATAGCTATTACTCATGAAATAGTTCCCTAACTGATCATTCTTTTATTAATTAATACGTGACTTGTTAGTCAAATCCATCCCCCAGTGATTAGTTTCATTTCAAATATATTTGGAAAGTTATTAGCATGACATATATTATCTATCATTTAATGAGCTTGTGACGACGATGGTTCATGAATATGATATCAGGCAATGAACAAGTTAATTAAATACATTAACGAGTATAAATTATATGCATGCACTCGTCAAGTGCCATAATGCAATACCTACTAAATTGCGTTTTTTTTGCGCATTTAACTGTCTGCTATGTTAGCGTAATTTTACAATGGGGTTTGCTGGTAAAAACTGTTCACAGAAGGCGCCACTATACAGCATGTATCTGTCAAGGTGTTGTCCAGGTTGTTTTGATTTACAAGTTTGCTTTTTCGTATATAAGACTATATATGAATAAAAACTTTTTTCTTACGTTCTTGTCTTTAGGAAATTGGTGTGCACCAATTTCTTTACAATGTGGCACTTCACATCTCTTGGGCATTTTAAAAATAAATTAATTAATTCTTGTCGCATACAAATATTTTTTTTGGTAAAAGCTATGCTGGCGTCACTTGGACAGTTGCCTTCCCCATTGTAACTTGTAACTTTTGAAACTTTAGTGTCACTTCAAGCTTTATTTAGCATGTATATTCATCACACCAATAACAAGTGAAATAATTATATACACATGACTTCTTATTTACATATTTTTTTTAGAGTATAGCTTTAGAAAATAAAATTTTGAGCTACACCGAAACCAGGCATACACTATCAGCACCCACATGTCGAAATATCTCAGCAGCCCATTTTCCTTTTAAACCATTGTTTAGTTACTGTTATTGAAGCCGTCTCAAATGTTTCTACCTTGAAGCTTGGATATCATCTGCATTCGATGATCAACGTGACATATTCGTACATGAAATGAAAGAAAGCTTCTAGAAAATGCATAAATATAGAAGAAGATACACTATCTAACGGTCAACAAACAACGTTCTATAATAACTTTAGAAGCATTTCCTCTTATTTGCAATACGATTTATACTTACGCCGGGCTAAGAGGTGTCTGCAAACCGGCCGCGAAGTGGCTCCAGGATGTTTGCATGATTGACAACCATTATCACATTAATACGATACACCAAAAGCTGGGCACCATGTATGGGTGGTATATAGAGCTTCAAACACATATGGGAACATATAATTTATAATGAGTTATAAAGACAAAACGAAAGAGTTTTTACGTTAAGTAATTATAAGAAAAGTGATAGTACGTTAGCTTAAATACACATAATTACACATTAAAATTGAAAACGGTATTATACGAAATGTATTGGTATGTTGGAAGCTCTTACGTTAATTACGAACAAATTAAGGCATGTTACTGTAATTCCCTTTGTAAAGTAATCCCGTAAGCATGAGATTTGTATAAACGCCACTTATCAACACTCCCCGTAAACAGAACAAACACATTAAGTGGCAACAACTAAGTATGTAATGACGATGGTTGCCACTACTGTCGTAATATAAAGCAGTGGCTGTTTGTACTAAAAGTTTACTCTACGCACACAAACGCGTAGTCTAGATGTGTAGAGGCAGAAAGGGTATGGCGGGTGTGGCAAGTGTGGGTTGTGTATGGAATACAAGCTTACCTCTTCGCTGGTGGATTTGTCAAGGCGTGGCGGAGTCGTGGGTTGTCCAGCTTGACTGAGCAGATCGGGCAGGACTGAGCTCGTCCGTGCTCCGCCGCTGTCGTTACCGCCGCTTGAGCGACCCTACATATACACTAATATTGTGACGCTGCTTTGTCACCAATCACAAAATAGACTCCGCATATCGTGACACTTTGAAAAATAATATGTTTTATCTACAAAATGGATATATATCGTTTTAATGAATACTAATTAAGAACACTATTGACTTACACAGTACACACGAGACCTATTATAAAATAACAAAACGAAATGAGAAGTCTATTATATAAAGTTCTAAAAAGTCTATTAAAAATCAGAAAGGTAAACATGTTACAAGTTATTCTTATATTTATTAAAAATGTTCAATAAACAATACGTAAATGTATAGCAATATTAATTCGACACAGCGCGACAAACATACACGGCAGCCAAAACATGCAAAACACATTCACGAGTTGTATGACTCCTGTTTTCATGTCCTGAGCTTTCGTTAGGCGAGGCGGCATTCCTAAACTTGTTAATTGTCGAGTGTTCATGGCACAAGTGTATTCGTTATTGGTTTTGACGGTTGATGGCAGGAAGACGGTATTCGCGCACAGACAAACTGAATGGTTAATATGCTATTAGTCGTGAAGTTGCAGTGATCATATTATTATGTTAGAAAAATGCAGAAATTGAAATCTTGACAGTATAATATATACAAATTCCATGTCTAATAAGACATCGCATCACCCACAAGAACATTACCATAGATAAAACTACTACTAAGAGAGTTCCGAGATCCAGGTCTATCTATACTTTGAAAAAATCACGCCAAAAGGTAAGACGTGTGAGCAAAACTAATCTGTATTTTGATTGTTTTAACTACAACTAAGATGATTAATTTATATATATAATTTATATGTATAAGTTTAATACAGTTCAGCACATACAAAAATTTCCAACCATTCCCATACATATAACAGTTTGTTAATAGAACCAAAACCCACAACTACAAAATCAAGTACAATATCAGTCCTTTAAAAGCGTAACCATTACTTATGTTAGTACAAACTATGTTAGGAAATAGAACCCTCATACCAAAACATCGTTAAGAAAATATTAATCAAACCATCCTGGCTGGAAGCATTTACCTGGTCCTGTGCGAGTACCGCTTCCTGCCCACTCGATAAAAACTCTGTGTGCCGATTATACTGCGAGTTCCGTCGGAACACTATGTCGGATTCAGTCTTTTCTCTACGCGGCTTGACAACACTACCGGCGGAGGGGGCGGAGGAGACGGGGGGCGGCGCGGTCAGGTCGGGCTCTAGCGGCGAGCCCGCCTTCTCGAAACAGATGCTTGTTGCAGGCGAGTCGCTGTTCACGCTGCTCTGTCGGCTCGGCGCGTTGTTATCACTGTTCTGCCTGATGAGCGCCGCCACGTTTTTCAACGCGTCGATCGTACTGCTCGCCATCGCCTTCTTATCCTGATCTCTTTTGTCACTCTTTTTAACCTCCCCCTGAGCGGACATCTTTAAACTATCATTCATTTTTATAAAATCAGTCAGTATGGGTTCACCCGAAGTCGGTTTGATCATTTGTTTACGAGAATTGTTGAAGATACCACTAGACCTCAGTTGTTTATTGAGACCCGCTTGATTGTCGTGTTTCGGGAAATATATAGCGGAATGACGTGTGCTCGGCAGGGGGAAGAGATCGGAATTTTCTCTTCGGAATCCTCTAAAGAATCGGTTAGGCGAACTGATTTCAGCTTCTTGTTCTTTTTTGTATTTCAACATTTCGGAAAGTTTGTCCTGGGTATTTTTCTCGTTGGGTTTTTGGAGTATTTGCTTGTGTCGAGAGGGAGGAGTAGCTATTGCCTTGTATTTGGACCACGCGTCTTCCATCTCAAGCCGCGACTGGCGTTGCAGTGGTATTCGCTTTTGTTCCGCATTCTTCGATATCTCTTGTTTTTCTTCTTTCACCTGGGAATTCTTTGGAGGGAAAAATCTAGCAAAATCCCAGTCCTTCAGTAACACCGCTTCATCAATGTCGGATTGTCTTTTAACGTTTTCCTCACTCTCTCTCTGGTGTTTTGCAAACATGTCCGATACAAAAAGATGAATAAATAATATGTAGTTTACTAAATTAAAATAATAATATATAGCAATGCCTAAACCTTATTAAATGCTCACTGATCTTACTTTGGCGTGAAATATATATATATATATTTGGAATAGGTAATTGTAGGTCACAATGCTAGTTGGCCGTCGACAATGTTTTAAAGATGTCAAAGATATATAGATATTGTAATGTAACATGAGAACTAATGGAATTAGCACAAATAGGTGGTAAATATGGCATGAAGACTTACCCTTTTCATGACGAGCGTCCTGTCTGCGTGTGCGTCGTCATCGTCCGGTGTGGGCGGCAGCGGTCGGGTGGGTGCTCCGTCACCGGCACCCCCCGCCCCGCCCCCTCCGCCGCCGCCGCCACCTGCCCCGCCCCCGCCCCCGCCCCCGCCGCCGTCCTCAGACACAGCGCTCAAGCCAGGCCTGTAGCAAAACTCAGGACTGACAAGCCAAACGCAAACAAAACAGGACAGGGAACAACGAAACGGTGGGTAAAAACAAAACAAAATAATCGCAAATTAAAATAAATAAAGGGAAAGTTTGAAGTTTAGACACAATAAAATATATGATAGGAATAAGAAACAAAAAGAAATAGAACATTTGATTAAAATTCATTCTGAAGTTGCTGCAGAAAAGAACAAACACTGTACAGGATCAATTAATATTTCAGGGTTGATTTATATTTTTAAGAGTTAATTTAACTCTGAACATATACTCTGCATAATAATTGATACAAGAACCCGAAACACATTTCACTTACAGCGGTTTAGGCGGGTCGCTGGCGAGCAGAGTGCCGTCGTTCCTCACTCGGCCGCCGCTCTCCTCGGGGTCCGAATCACTGTCCGAGTCGTCAAACGTTGGTTCCGGCGGGTTCTTGTCCACCGTCGGCCCTGATATTACATAACATCAATAGGTTATTACAATATAATATGACTGATGACTCACAAAACTTATCTAATGACAGATTTTCATAATTCCAAAATAAATAAGTTACAAATGGTGGTTGGTGAAAGGGACTTCTATGAAATTACTGAAAAAGTATGCACGATACATGGCATGACGTCACTGCAATTAAGGTGTGGACGTGGGATGGAGGTAACCCCCGTTTCAACTACATTGACACTTTTACTCCATTTACATAATATCTTTTTAACATGTGCCAATTAACCAATAGTGATGTTTTTTTTTACAGAAGTATTGCTTCATTCCATTTCTATTAGGATGTGATGTACAAATTTGTGTCAAATATAGGCGACTCGCCTATTTATGAAATATGGGAAACTTGAAAAGAATACCTTGTCCATTGGTTGGCGCTCGCGGCGGTCGCGTAGGCGGTTCATTCCCGGATACCACACCTAATTCGTTCAGTTGTGCGGCTAGTTTGTCCAAATCCTAAACATTACAAATTGAAAATAATCATATTAATAATAATGAATGAATGAATTTGAAGTCGGTTAAAAATTATTATAGCTTCACATAAACCTACCTCAGGCCTTCGTGGTGGATACTGCAGGAATCATGTGCAAAGAAAGGTAACAGCGTGACATGTAAATAAAATAAAAAAAGCCAATAAAGAAAAGTAAAAATACAACAACAACAGGAAATTACAGGGATAATATGAACATGTAGTGAAATATAATTGAATGTAGTAAAAGATATAACAATATAATAGATATCGCAAGTGTACGTATTTCGTGCGCCGAGAAGTACCAGATCTTGCACACGTGTAGCCTGCACTGCACTTTACTCCAGTAAGACGTCGGCCGAATGCACGAAAAATGCTTTTCGTGCCGTAAAGTAATGTTAAACTCCTCTAGAGTTTTTAAGGCATTTCTCATCACTAAAATGCTCTTGTGGAATACACATAATATTGTGGAGCACTTACCATAGGTTTGAAAATGTGATGCGAGCCGCGCTGTGGGGGCTGCGGCCCGCTGGCCGGCGGAGTGCCGTTATTGGAGCCCGAGCTGTTCGACGAGCCCGACGACTTCGGCGTGGGGGGTAAAGGCCTGCAGATAAAACATATTTATTAACACTTGAATAACCAATCACACAAATTATCGCTGAGCTAATGATACCTCAAACTATATAGGAGCTCAGATTTCAGGATAGATGAAAATGGGGTTGTCTATGTTGTTTTTCATTCATTTCTTTATTTTCATTAATAAGCGGCTATAGATAATTTAACGAATCCTATATAACTTATCATTAGTTACGCGACGTTAATTAAGTGAACAATCATGAGATTATTATGGTTAAGCATATATTTACCTATATCTATTAGGCTGTTGAGCCTGTGGATCTGGCACAACGATCAGTCTTTGCGGAATGGAAGGCCTCGCTGGCGGACCTGGTTCTAGAGCACACACAGACGGCACAGTGAGTCACACATATTTTGTTATTGTACGAAACGGAATGTATAGTTATGGTGTTATGTTACCTGGAATTTCCTCCCTTTCCTCTCGTTTACTGTTGCGTTTAGGCGGCGGTTGGGGTTGTGCAACTTCCGCAGATCTATTTTAGTACAGAAATAAACTGTTATATCCAAATCGTAGATTACTTTCAATAGATGATATAATAAACAGTGATCGCTTTTCAGCAAGTCTTTACTTTTGCACAGACCAAAAAATCTTTTGTCTGTGTGATGCGTGATTCCAGACTATAATATATCAATGTTAATTAATCATAGGTGCTTTCGTTTTGTCCTCTACAAATCTCATATAGCCACAATTTCTGTAAAACTCGAAACCTAACTCATAATACTGTATTTATTGAAAGTAATCTATTTGAATCGCTTCAAATGTAGTTAATAAGCCACGAAAACAGAAGTGAATGGTTCACATTACCTAGCACCTTCTTGAATTTGCTGGAAGTTGCGCCGCAGCGTGTCGCTGGTCTGGTGCGCGGCCGCGTTGTGGACGATGGACGAGGGCTCGCCGGCCACAGCGTTCTCCTCCTCCTCACCCTCAGACCCTGAGTATTTGTAATCCTCCCGCACAGAGTTGTCCTGTTTTCTCTTCTTACATCTGTCTATATGATCCTTTAGCTGTATTCTCACTTGCCTCTCCGTTGGCTGATCTCTGAAGTTGATTTGCAATTAATGAACTATAACTCTGCTGTATTATTAAAAAAAAAGAGTAAAAAAGGAGTATGAAGTACGACTTAAAGTTATCATATTCTTTCTTTCGGCTTGGCGTTGAGTAAAAAAGGAGTATGAAGTACGACTTAAAGTTATCATATTCTTTCTTACGGCTTGGCGTTACCCCTCCGCGTTGTCAACATGTGACTAGAACCCGATTGCAGCGCCACCTAGCAGGTCCAATAGTGAATCTAAATTCAGGGACCCACTCAAACCCACATAAAAAAATCATCAGAATCGGTTCAACCCTTTAGGGAGTTTTTGCGAGACTAACAAACAGCAATTGATTTTGATATATACTTATAGATAGATAAGATAATAATTGATTAATTATAATAATAATACATACTTAATTTCATTTTTTTACTTATTTATATGTGCTCAGTATGTGAAACTTCTATTTTATAATCTTTGAAGTAAAATTATAATATTCAACAAACAAATAGATCCGATTTTGATAGCTACCAACTCATACAATACTGTCAAAGGTTATATTTTATCAGACTACTTAGATTACTGATAGTATAGTGACTCCATGTTACATCTAAATCATTTTAAACAAAAAACTGAAATATCAAATGAAAACCATTATCCACACACCACATCTCGATCGCACAAAACCCCCACTCCGGTAGGTTTAGGGTGCAGCCTTAAGTTTCGAAATATATCTAGTACTAAGTTAATGAACAAAACAGTGCATCGCCTTACCTAATGAAAGGGTGCTTAAGAAGCTGTTCAGTGTAAGGCCGTTGATGATAGTCTTTTACAAGTACAGTTTCAATAAAACTATGAAACTTTTTAGCCCATTTCTTTGACTTCAGACGTGGTGGTGGGTTTCTGTAACATAATTATGTTTTATTAACAACTCAATCAAACATAAAGTTTGATTACTCAGTAGGAATAGGAAATTACACTGTTTATTATTGACAAATTCATAAAAAATATATATTTATTTAATACTTCTCATACCATATAAAGAGGTTCACCATGCCAATGGTTAACCATGCATATTTTTATTTACATAATATGCTTACCTCGGAATAAGAAACAGAGCCCTCATAGGGTGAAGGTCACACAGTGGTGGTTGACTCTCGGCCATCTCGAGTGCAGTGATACCAAGAGACCATAGGTCAGAGCGATTATCGTATGTGGCGTCAGGGTTCTCGTCACAAGCGATAACTTCTGGCGCCATCCAGTATGGAGTGCCAATGAATGTGTTCCTTCTCCCTATGGTCCTGTCCAATTGTGCCGATACTCCAAAATCCACTATAATCATACCAAAGTTACTATTATTCAAGCCAAAACACACCCATTTACTATATACAGATACCAGCACGAGTTGTAAGCACAAACATCACCTGCACAGTATAATAAATAAATACACCCAACAGTCACACACATAGTCCTGATCCTACAGTAAGTTATAAGTCCTGTGTCATGAGTATCAGGAACTACGAGAGACTTTCGGTCTCACATCCAGACTTGAAACAAATATTTATCACAAAAACACTTGTCTCTGTGCAGGGTTAATCCTGCTGCCTTTTCACAGCCCTTATTATCCCATTGTACCATAAAGGCTGACAACATCAGCTCATTGTTAAGTAGCACAAGGCACCCATACTCCACAAGTTTGGATCGTCAGATGCTTTTGTCATCTTTCACATATTATTTGGCTTGTACACTTTTGTGCAATTTTATTACAATGACACAATCATGCTGATAATTATATTAATGGTACACACCCAGTTTAACTTCTGCATTATCTGTGAGCAGAACATTCTGTCCCTTGATATCTCTGTGGATAACTTTATTAGAATGCAAATAGCTGAGACCTCTGAGGATTTCTCTACATATGTATGATATCCATTCTTCTTTCAAGGATTGCCCTTTTGTAGATTTAACTAAATCAGTCACGGAACCTAAAAGATGAATGCTAGTTTAGATTTTCATTAAATGCAGCTCAATATGTTTCCTATAAAAAAAATGTGCATAAGAATAAATATTTTTTTGGTGACAGTTATGGAAATTGATTTTATTCACGGATAAGTCTTGAAAGCTAAAGCTTCATCATAAAATCATCCATAAAATATGGAGCATCAACATCCATAAAATATGGAGCAATGCCTTTTAAATTGGCATGTCTAATTTGGGTACACTAGAATTAAAACAATAATAAAGAGATATAGTTTTTATTGTGATACAAACCAGCACCACAGTACTCCATGACTAGCCACAACTGATCATCCTTTCCTGGTGGACTTTTCTTGATAAATGCACCATAATAAGTGGCAATGTTACGGTGGTTTGAGTACTTTTTCAGCACATTGATTTCAAGTTTTATCTCTTCCTCCTCATCCTGTGTGACATCCATAACTTTGATGGCTGCCAGTTGTCCTGTTTTAGTGTGACGACCCTATAATGTTAGATAATGTTGTAAGTAGTGTATTGTGATAAACAAACTACATCCTTTTATGACAAATATGTTAGTAATTTCTATGACCAAAGATACACATTTATTCTAGATAGATAGACATTTATTCTAGTATAATAGATATAAAATATTATTGATTATTTTATATCATACCAACAACACAATAAGAATGTAAGGATAATTGTTCAATTTTGGAACTATGAATCTATTATATGTTGTATATAATAGTTTTACAGGAATAATTTTATAATGAAAATAAAAATAAAAGTGACTTATCCCCTTCATTAATAGAGGAGGCCTTTACCCAGCAATTGGTGTATAAAACAGGGCTTGTTTATTATTATTATTATGTGGATTAATACCTACTGTAATTATTATTTCTTAATTTAATTGTAGTCAATACATGCAATAAATGCAAAGATAACATGTAATATTTTTAAGTACTATTTTTTACTAAAATACTAGATTTAACAAAATATCAGTCAGTAAGTTAGTATGATGCTACAGATGAGTAGGGCATTAACATTCATAGTATTCTCTGTTCCATTATAATTGTGATGATGTTATTGGAGCCTATTAAGTTTAATTTTGAGTTGTCTAAACGCAACCAATTACTCAGTTCATATACCAGGTCATCACATTATCAAATTAAGTAATCAACTAATTACAAGTGGACTACATGATGCTACTCATGAGCAAAATATATATGTACTGTACTTACTTAAAATGGTCTTATTGAACTTCTATTTTGATAATACATACCTTGTACACCTGTCCATATGTGCCATTTCCGACCACTTCTATTAGCTCAAATATTCCAGCGGGATCCTGAAACCAACCAATTATAGAACCAAATAACCCGAAGGTTACTATGCCATTTCTACGTGAACCTTCACTTATGATTCACGCCCTGTGAGATCATTGCCCTTTGCTGCAGGCCTATTCTGTCCTAGGGTGGTACTTTGTGCAAGAAACTTGACAATTGCTAAATCTAAAAAAAGGTTTTTCAATAGTTTACCTTTAACGCGCTGAGGTCAATGTCGTCTAATGAACAATTTACAGACGGTGCCAGTTGATGCGCCATTTTGAGTATATTGTCACACACGAAGACAAAGCACGGAAACCTCACATCAATGTAAAAAGCTTATAAAACACCTAAATTACAACATTGGCAATGTGATTATTTATTTTTCAGTAAATAGTATTAATTTTTTTATAAAACTCATTGTTTACACCTAAAAATAAGTAAAATAACAGATACACTATTCATGCGTCGCTCACACACCCGGCAGGGATGCCAGATTAAAATAAATTCAGCACAGATAAAATAACTAGTGTTGCACTCTAATCGATACTTCAATTAGAAACTCTTAAAAAACAATAGTGTTTCATAGTAAAAAACGTTTATTCTTAAGTACATATTTTACATTATTATATTATCAGTATCATTATCAGCAACGTGATATTGATACAAATATTTTTATTTTTGCCCTAAATATCAAGTCATTTGTTTTACAACAAAAGCTAATAAGTCTGCCGAGTATGTTCTTCTCTTGTCTGTCCTTATATTGAGGACAACTTAATGATTTATTGGTTCATTTATGATGACGTTTTCTAAGCAATAATGATACATTATTTAAGTAGTATGACAGAATTTTCTATGTAGAATAACAAAGTATGGAAACTAGCTGAAAGATATGCACAGAAACATATTTTATGTCTCACTTATGTGTCTAGATAATGAATAGAAAATATTATAGGTATCATGGTATGGTATATAGTTAAAAATATTCAAATAAAGCGTAACATTTTTTAAGCTTGTTTATAAGTAGTTTTATAATTATCAATTATTTATTCAGACGACATTATTGTGGATGTTAGGCATACAGACAGATGAGTAATCTATTTTTTAATTATTTTAAACAATAAGATCGTTACTAAAAAAAAGATCTGTAAAAAAATAATTTAAACTTTTGGAGTGTAAGTGAACCATCAATAAAGGTTTATAGCCAACCTTACCTGCACGTTAACTGATAAGGCAATGGTGAAACTAGGTTCCTATTTTTTTATTTGTTAATTAATAATAATCATTAATTAACAAATTAAACTAATTACTGTTAATTAATAATTATTATTAATTAACAGTAATTAGTTTAATAAGGCAAATAATAATAGTAACAGTACCTAATTAGTTAATAAAGGGTTAATGTACAGATCGAAGGGACTATTCATTAACTTGATCAGTGCTTATGCCCCGCAAGTGGGTTGTCCAAATAGGGAGGAATCATGCATATAGGGACGTATTCAATGCGGTTACGGTTTCGGAGCGAAAAATGTATAAGGGCAAAAATGTCAGAACCTACGGCGCGCCGCTTCGAATCCAGCCGCAGTGAACACGTTCTTCTAAAAAAAGCCCAAGTATCTCAACACGTAACGAAGTAAAACCTGCTCATCACAAATCTTCTTGAGTGGTAGAGCTACGCTATAGACAATTTAGTCTACAGCATAAACGGGCCGGCTCAACCGGGGCGTTACCACTGTCTCACAGAAAACCGACCTAAAATAGCGGCTTGCTGCTGTGTTTCGTACGGTGAGTGAGATATCCGGAGCCCCGAATCCCCTTATCTACCGAATCCCAAAATTTTCCATTCCCTTTAAGGTCGGCAACGCGCCTATGATTTTTCTAGTATTGGGCGTACATGGACGGTGGAGATCACTTACCATCGGGTGACCCACTTGATCGTTTGTCAGTCAGCTATAAGAAACGATTAGTTGCTCTTGAGGGGGTCATAAGTAACAAACTGCAAGGTTATTCCAGAAGAAAATCTTGCGCTGCGGCACTGGCTCCTCGTCATGGAAATTAATACCTACCAAGAAGCTGTCCGGCGACTATTAAGTATATATTGGTAGTTGCTGGATGGTCCCTGACGACTGAACTTCCTCAAAGCCGCAGTTACAGAATTTGCTATTGTAAAGGCTGACTCTAGAGGAATAGTGGATCACCCCTTATATAGACAACGATCGCTGCTCTTGGTAAGTTGAAACTCGATGTCAATAAGGACCAAGTCCTGGAAAAAGAGACATAGTGGTGGAGCGATACAGTTCAGCGCAGCGTGAGACTCGGAAGTAAAATTTGCGGTTCAAATTGTGGCATGCGATCAAATCTCTGGAAGATCTCGCTGCGTACCGAACGGCCAAAAAGTAGCTGCTTAGCTAAGCCAGCTGTACTTAAGCCTCGACACGATCATGTAGCACCTCTGCTGATCTGTAAGTGAAGCTAGAACTGCGGAGGGCCAAAAACTCGTAATATTAGCTTCAAAAATATCTCTAGCAGGAAGGTATAGTACTCAATTGAAATTAAAAAAAAAAATTGGTGTGTGTCGTGGGACACCAGGTAGGAACGAAGTTCCTTCGGCTAATGTAGAATCGACACAAATGTAAAAAATACAAATTATCAACTAAAATAACAAAATATGTCTCTTTATTTTTGTTTGACAACATAAAATTACATAGAAATAGAATAGAAAAATAGAAATAAAAAAAAGACGTGTAGCACTCGGAGACTGCCGCGGTAAAGCTATTGTATAGCATTTTTTATCAACTTATGTAATTATAAATAAAAACTTATTAATTTAGACTTAGACTGGCTACTAAACGGTGGACGGCCGTGTTCTATAATCAAAAATTCAAATTCAAATTTCAAACCGCGTCTACATTTCCAAATGTCATAAGTTTCACACCTATCTGTTTTATTAACGGAATTTCGACTTTAACTTTGTGTGCTAGATATCAAATTAAGTTAAAAAAAAGTCTCATTTAACGGTTTTATTCCGCGCATTTTTTCCACGCATTTTTCTTACGGTTTTACTATCACATTTTTTTCAGTTCGGTCACGCAGCAAAATCCCTATCCCCTCCAAGCCTGCCGTAAGGAACTTCGTTCCAATAACATCATACAAATGGCGGCATCGAGGTCTTCAAACCATCGCATCTCTCTCTTTCTCGTAGAATGAAAAGTGGCAAACGGATGGCTGTAGAAGAATAGAAGCTATATATTGAATGAAGTATGTTACCTGATGAGTAATAAGTAAATTGAAATTTTGTGTGTCAATGAGACCAAGCATATTCTATACGGTGTAAAATAAAGGTCGCAGGAAGTCGCTGGATACAGCCCGCTTCCAACACGTCGGTCTGGAAATCTTTAGGGGAGGCCTATGTTCAGCAGTGGACGTCCTGTGGCTGATGATGATGATGATACGCTGTAATGGTTTAGAGTATTGGACAGCGGCAGAGAGTAGATCTCATTCTTTCCGCATATTAAGTTTATGTGTGTAAATGGGTTATGAAGCATCTTTGTGGGGGTGGTTACTCTTGTAGATTTTAAGCCCGAGTATATTACTAAGAATCGAAGGAAAGATAGGAATTATGGGGCCCTATTAGAGATGTGTTAAAACTTGAAAATTAAAATTAAGATATTGGAAGTAATAATATTAGGTGAATTTAATGGCTGCGTTGGAGTAAAACATGGTTGTTTTGATAGAGTACTAGCTAAATTTTGTTGATGATGATGATAGTATAAATGGGAATAATCTGCTTAAGATATATCAAATGGAATGCGATATTACAAATACTATGATTGAAATATAAAACACCAAATAATCGAGACGATCAGACGTGAGAGGATAAATGAGATTATAATTAATTTTGTGTTTGCGAAAGTGTTGAATAAAAAAAGTTGCGAAAGTAACCAATAAGGAAATATGGAACACACAAGTGAGTACCGGGACTGAGGAATGGGAGGTACAGAACTGCTACGCGGAGTACCAGAAAAGTTCTTGGCTAAAATTTGAAAGGTAAACTGTGCCTTCGTAGACTTCCAAAAGGCCTTTGACAAAATTGTGAGGAATGAAATTTGGTCGCTACTGTTCAAGTATATGTACGACAGTAATGGTGCTGCCACACCGCTGTTATAAAATGTTTACAAACATACGAAACGAAGTTCGCGGGCACAGTTCGTTTATAATATTACCAGAACCGATAAAAGTATATACTGATGTATAAGCTATATAATTGTAAAGTTTAATTATCCATACAGTAGTTTTTACGTGAAAGAGTAACAACCATCCATCCATCCATACTTACAAACTTTCGCGTTTATAATATTAGTAGGATATGATTATTTATTTATTACAAAATCAATGTTAATAAATATTTATCACAGCAAATAGATTAATAAAATCTTAGTCTATGTTAATGTTGAATATAAATTTAGATAATTTAAATTCATTACACCACTAAACATGTTTACTAATGTTAAATTTTCATATGATTTTACTTTTATAAACATGTATAACAGCGCATTATTGCGCATGTGGGCCTTAATTCTCCACAAAGAGACCAGATAATAAGATGGTGAGTTAGATAATACTTTAAGAGTATAAAAATGAAAAGCACAGAAGATATTTGGGGGCTTTCCGTTAAAGCCGTAGAGTCAATAATTATTAGTGTTGCTCCAATTCTAGCAAATATCTTTAACTGTTGTATACTAGACGGTATTTTTCCTGACCTTATGAAAATAAGTAAAGTAGTGCCAATCTTTAAAGCAGGCTGTTTAAATAATCCTTCTAATTATAGACCGATATCAATTCTACCAGTTTTTAGTAAAATATTTGAAAAATTAATTTTAAATCAAATGCTGGTGCACTTCGATGAAAATAAAATCTTGCATAGCAGGCAGTTTGGTTTTACCAAGGGCCGGTCCACACAGGATGCTGGTCATGCCTTAGTTAAGTCTGTGTTGGAGGCCTGGGAGAGTTCAAAGGATGCTTTAGGAGTATTCTGTGACCTCTCTAAGGCATTTGATTGTGTTGTCCACAGCACTCTTACTGCGAAGCTTGAATTTTATGGAATTCGTGGCCCAGCACTAAAATTAGTAGAATCATTTCTGACAGACCGGAAACAAAAAGTATGCATTAATAATGTTACGTCTATGAGCTCTTCTGTTAGGATAGGTGTACCTCAAGGATCCATCTTGGGTCCATTCTTATTTTTAGTGTACATTAATGATTTTCCACATATGATAAGCAACATGGCGGATGTAGTTTTATTTGCGGATGATACATCACTCATATTTAAAGTAGATAGGAAGGACAATAACCTTGTAGAGCCTAATAAAGTTCTTAAATTAGTTTCCAGTTGGTTTTCTGCTAACAACTTACTTTTAAACGCGGCGAAAACCAAATGTGTTAAATTTTCAACGCTTAATGTGACCCAAGGTAAATCAAATATTGTTTTAGACAAAAATTCGTTAGATTTAGTACCGTCAACAGTTTTCCTTGGAGTCACAGTAGATGCTAAGTTACAATGGAGTCCACACATCCAGAGAATTTCTAGTAAATTGAGCTCTGCTATATTTGCGATTAGAAAAATTAGGCAACTGTCAGATGTGGCTACGGCTAGATTAGTGTATTTTGCTTACTTCCACAGCATTATGTCTTACTGTGTTTTGCTGTGGGGTTCTGCTGCCGATCTGCAGACAATCTTTATATTACAGAAAAGAGCGGTTCGTGCTATTTACAACTTGCGATCGCGCGACTCTCTCCGTGAACTGTTTAAAGATATCAATATACTTACTTTGCCGGCCGAATACATCTATCAAAACATAATGTATGTGCGCAAAAATTTAGCTGACTTTGTAAAAAATAGTGATATACACAACCTAAATACAAGAAATAAGAATAAACTTGCAGTTTCAAAGTTTAGACTCAGTAAGACTAACAAATCGTTTATGGGAAACTGTATAAAATTTTATAATAAACTTCCTTGTGAAATAACTGACATGCCAGATAATAAATTTAAGCTCCACATCAAACGCACTTTGATGTCTAAAGCTTATTATAATGTTGCAAATTATTTAGATGATAGGGAAGTTTGGAAGCAGTCCTGCACATTGCATGAAGACACTGTAGCCTTCACTAAATCTGCCTTCTCATGTACATAAAGTACATCATGCTTAAATTTATAAATAACTAGCTGTCCCGCGCGGCTCCGCCCGCGTGATCTGTATTTTCCGGGATAAAAGTAGCCTAACAGTGGCGCCATCTGTCAGCAATGTGTCACGCACCGACGCCATCTACTTAAAATATTGGTTTGTAGTACATGCTATGTATCAGAGATGGCGCTGTATTTAAAAAATGATTTTCCCTATTTTCCCGCTTTTCTATTGAAATTTTTCCTAGATTTTCGTTGCTATAAACCTCACGGAGCCCGAGACCTTTCCAACGAATGCAAAACCGTGGAAATCGGTTCGTGCGTTCTGGAGTTATATCGTCAGGAAGGAAAACCCGACTTATTTTTATATAAATAATAATAATTGTCAATGCTAGTTTGTAAGTTTGACATATTTTACTATTCACATTTTGACATATAATAATTGAAATTTTTGACATCATAATAACACTAGTTGACCGATCGACCAATAAAAACAGTGTTTGCCTTAGGTAAATTATATTGGATTTGTTTCTGTAACAGTATGTATTGCTGTATGCATCTTTTATAAATTATCATGATTGTTACTTATGATGCAGCTATATATTTGTAAATTTAGTATTGTAAATGGACAAGTCCATATGACGATTTTTATTGTAAATGATGCTAAAAAAAAAATACATATTTAAATGAAAAAAGGAAAAGTATGCAATATATAATTGATGGCGAAAAAAATAAGCCCGGAGTTTCTTTCTGCCTTTCTTCTTCGGGTCGTCATCAGTAGGCAGCTAGAGAAAGGTTGGTAGGTTAGCTAGGCTAGGGATATTCCTGCCAGTTAGGTCCACGACACATCTCCTTACCTTTTAAACCCTTACAATTTTTTTGTAAACTTACCCTACTCCGTCTTGCCCTATCCCGATTTCCATATCCTAGTCCGTGAATCCCTTCACTTAAGGATGCCCTCCCTTTTCCCATGCTTGTTGGTGTGCCCTTTCCTGCCAGCCTTTAGCGCGGCGGTTAGTCCTAAGTTCCCTTAATTCTAAGTTAGTCTTTTTAATGACAAATTTTCTGTACTTGACCTGTCATAAGCGCTATCTTAGCCTACATGATTAATAAAGATTTTGATTTTGATTTTGATTTTGACTACTACTAGTCTACATATACACCAATATAATATCTACTTACTTTAAGAGAAGTAGACATGCAGTAGACACTTTAGGTGACAGCACAAACGGGCAGAGTCTACCAGGTTATCAACACTGTCTCACGTTACGTACCAGCAGTGAAAAAAACCGTGGACATATATATTTCACTAATTGTGTTGAAGAGCATTCATACCAAGTTTCAAGTAAAAACCAACAAAATAATATTTCTCATATAAACTTTGCAAGCCCTTTTTATCTCTTAGGGGTCGAATTATGAGAAATTCCTTCTTAAACGATGCCTATAATATAAAACTTACTTACACCCTTTCAAAATATATAAGAGTGGTAGAGCCACGCTGTAAACAGTTTTGTAAGAGTGGTAGAGCCACGCTGTAAACAGTTTTGTCTACAGCATGAATGGGCTGGCTCAACCGGGTCGTTACCACTGTCTCACAGAAAACCGACGTAAAATAGCGGCTTGCTGCTGCGTTTCGTACGGTGAGGAGATATCCGGAAGCCCAAATTCCGTCCCCTTCCCAATCCCTAATTATCCCTTTCGTTTAAGGTCGGCAACGCGCCCATGATCCTTCTGGTGGTGGGCGTACATGGGCGGTGGAGATCACTTATCATCAGGTGACCCACTTGCTCGTTTGCCGGCATATGCAATACAAAAAAATATCATGTTTCTATCCAAAATGGGTTTTTGCTGGGCAATGATGAGTCAGTCAGGTCTTTGCCTTTAATACAGATTAGCTTTTGGTCGCGGATCCGCTTACCTACAATTATTTATTAATAACTCACTTTCATCACAGTTACCTACAGCATAATATAACATATTATAACTCATAATATAACTTATACGTGTAATAATCAGATCGATAGTTGCAGATATTACTCCGTATAAAATAAACTTATTTTTAAACGTGTCTATATTTATATTTTATGAGTGGTAGAGCCACGCTGTAGACAGTTTTGTCTACAGCATGATTGGGCCGGCTCAACCGGGTCATTACCACTGTCTCACAGAAAACCGACGTAAAGTAGCGGCTTGCTGCTGCGTTTCGTACGGTGAGTGAGATTTCCGGAGGCCCAAATACCCCTCCCCTTCCCAATCCCTAATTATCCCTTTCCTTTAAGGTCGGCAACGCGCCCACAATTCTTCTGATATTGTGGGCATACATGGGCGGTGGAGATCACTTACCATCAGGTGACCCACTTGCTCGTTTGCCGATCACTGCCATAAAAAAAAAAAAAAAAAAAATATACTAGTGTAAATGACACGCCCGGGATGAATATTCATAACTTACTTTACAAGGTTTACGTTTACAAGGTAGTAGGTTCGTATGCGAGAGACCATTTGGGTTGGTACCATCGCTTTGCCTATTTCTGCTGCCAAGCAACAGTGTGTAAGCACTTTTAGGTTTCGGTTTGAAGGACATTGAAGCCAGTGAAATTACTGGCCATTATGAGACTTAACATTTTATGTCTCGGGGTGACGAGCGCAGTTCAGTGCTATGCAGTGCTTTGTAATTCAAGGTTCTGTGTGGTGTTGCTTCTGTTTGTGGGCAGGCGTGGAGCTTACCATCAGGAGAGCGCTTTGCTCGTCTCGTCATTCAATCAAATAAAATAAAATAGCTGTTATTGATGGAAAATCTTTGGATAATATGTATATTTTATCAAATACATTAGACAACTTTATTTATTTCAACAAAGATTAAGACATGAATGCACTAAGCAAATGTCAATTGAAAGACATAATAGTACAAGATCCCGGGGAACATTGACCTTCACCCATCTGTTTACCGGATGAAAATAATATTTTGCCTATTTGCCATTAGATCACTAAAGCCATCGATTATGATGAA
Organism: Amorpha juglandis; assembly: GCA_949126905.1. Classification (NCBI taxonomy): domain Eukaryota; kingdom Metazoa; phylum Arthropoda; class Insecta; order Lepidoptera; family Sphingidae; genus Amorpha; species Amorpha juglandis. Next base: position 9,811,608 of record OX421368.1, read on the forward strand.
AATACATAATCTTATTTGAATAAATTTATGTCCCATAACCATAATCGTAGAGAATAGAGATTAAACATTTCTAATCTATTGACATTTATGGGTGCAGTGCGGGTGGCATTGTTATATGTATTTTGTACCTGTCTCCAGCCAGATAACTTACTGGAAACGATGTGTGTTGTTGCACAAATATAAACTTAAATTATTGACTATACAATATACTGGCAATATATAGTCACAGTGCTACGTGCAGCAGCGCGGCCGTGCATGCCGAATCGTAAGATCAAAGCAGCCATAGGTAGTTACTTTACCTACTCCAACACCCACACGTCTAAAGTGTTTTGGTTGTGTGCGGCGGTGCACACAAGCACGCGACTGGGGCAACACGAATAAAAGTATAATAAATGTTACCAAGACATAAGCACGGCGTACGGTACTATTTGTTCGGGAGGGAGGTTGGAGGCACTCATACAAGCGAGGGAGAGGCTGTGTTGGCGCTGCCTGTCAGTTTACCGTTGCGAGGCGCGTAGTGCGGCCGGACGCTGGACCGCCACCCGCGCGCCGCCGGCACCTCGAATCTCTCTGCCGCTGCTTGCACTCAACAATCAGGACTGTACCGGGACTCTAAGGACTTCATTATCATCTGTGCTCCTTCAGGGTGTTCATGAACTTGGCTACTGGCTTGATCTCTTGCTTAGAGACAAAGTGCTACAACTCGTGCTTAACTGGAGTGTTATTCCGAATGCTAGGTGTTTATTGGATAGCTTCTTTATCACTGGAGGTAAGTTTGTTTTATTCCTTCCTTGCTTTGTAAAACAATGTTTCTTGCTTTGTTAAATAAAATAAACGCATAAAATTATTTAATATGACAGTAACGAAATTGACGTATGTTTTTATATTTTAAGTACAGTTTCTTTAAAGTCTTTTATCGGATACTTACTGGAATTATAATTGGTTGGTATCTTTATTTGCGTATAAACGAATGTGTAAAGTCTATCGCGACCAATGAATGCGGATAGAGACGTTTGTCTGTGTGTAATGAATGAGTCGAAGGTAATAAGCGTGGGCGAGCGGTGTGACGATCATTACCTACAGGGAATTCTTTCATCAAATAAAGAATTGGGAAAATTGGCTGGGCACTTAATATAATGATCTCAGTTAAATATTCTTAGCGAACATGTTCGAAACCGTTAGATGAATGTATGATTCATACCGATTAACTATAGTATTTGCACAGCGTGAAAGAAAATAACAGATAATAAGGAGTAATAGAAATTCATCTATATACAGGCTACACAGAGTTAGGTTTTTATTCGTTATGCCGGGCAACCAATATGTGATTTTCAAATTTGCAGAACTCAACACTATTTTTGTTTGCCCGACCTGAAACCCTCCTGGATCCGATTCCCGGGCCAGTCGGTTTTATAACCAATCCACACTACCACTATACCAATGCGGTGATGAAATTGAAATTGTATTGATAGAAACAGACTGCAAATCGATAAAACATTTTTTAATTTTATATATGACCTCCAGACTTCAAAGATTGATTATCAAATTATAATAGATACTGATATGCGTATCCTGTTCGAGTAACAGTAAGTATATCACGATTTTTAGACGTAATTATTAAAATGTACTAAACCTTTATCAAGTTGTGACGACCAATGATGACGGTGTATACTTCCTTTGTAACATACATCCGTACATAAGTTTAAACTTGTATTCCCGTGGAGATAGGCACCGCTGCGATCATTGCTACAATCACCATTCACCGAGCTTAATTCAGCTCCATGATGTGATAGGAGGAGGGCATATCGCCACATCGGGCACAAATTCCTAATTTGAGCTTCTCGGGTGTGATTGTTCCAATCGAAAATTCAACATGTTGCCCGACCTGGGTTCAATCAGGATCTCACGATTTTTCAGACTAAGTAGGCTGCCAACAGATCAATGAGGTGATGATCAATCTTTTGTAACATTTAATATACGACATAGGTATGAAATTTAATAAAGTTGAGGCGCTACTCTGTACCGGATTCGGTATTGCTCAAAATAATGTATAACTTGTTTCCACACGTCAAGTAATTTTGCGTTATCTTAAAGTTTCATCTAATAATACCTAATTAATTCAGTAAGTTTGATAGATACCGGACTTTTGACATTAACTAGCTCAATTCGTAGGTAACCTTAGTAGAGTAATGTTATTATTGCGTATAGTTTGAACAGGAGCCAAAGCTCGAATACTTACATTTTGATGAGCAAAACAGTATAATGTAGTACATACTAACGTATAATGTCAGAGTTAGGTACTAGTTTTATTTTAATTCTAAACTATTTCTGTTTCACAAATTGTATAAAAATATCCAAGGTTCCCTCTATACACTTGGCCATTTTGCTTACCAATACTTTGCAAGCGTGTGAATGCTCCAGCAAGCGCTTGCCATAAATTTTATTTTTATTTCGTGACAAAATACCGATAGTCTAGGACGGAAAGACGTTTTTTGATCATGTAAGCAATCAAAGTAGCGCCAATGACAAGTCAGTACAAAAATAAAGGAATGATTTACGAGTATACCAGAAATATCAACTTATGTATACATAACCATACATAGCATCATCAACGACACATTGGACAAGAAATCAGTTTATTTTTATAAATATTGCCACATTTTTATTGGTAGTCGTATAAGATCAAGCATACACAAGGTAAACATTCGATCCACATGAAGGAATCTGTAAACGCTTAGCAACCCTTGGGAATCACTTAATATTTAAAAAAACGAGATTCCTCTTAGACAGTGTCATATATGTGTTTGATACATAATAGATATTTGGAGTCTATGCTATTATACATATTATTGCAATATTTATTATGTCATACCCTCATAACTTATTTCAGGAAAGCAATTACTACAATTTTAAATTATGCATGTTAATATAGTTTAACATACAATAATAAGTAACGGAAAACTCTAAAGTTTCCTTTTGGTCTAGACTTTGGCTTGTAATATAATATAGACAAACGACATATTCAATAGTTTGCAGTGTTTAACTTAATCAACTGAGCTTCACTTAAATCAACAGTACAGTGCCACAAATAAAGTGAGGGAGATGAGTGGCGCTGTTGTTAAACGCGCATTGAGCAATTTTTCGACAGAAGGTTCTATACATTTTGAATTAGTTCCAAACCTTATCCCCGCCAAGTAATTCAAATATGATTCGATTTAACGTGTAATAAGTCCTTTGTTAGAAAAGTTCTGCATAGTTTTTGCTATTAAATGATAAAAATAATGCTAAGGTTATATTTTTCAGGCGAGCAATACCAGTTATCTGGATATTTTAAACTACTTAGAAATCGAAAGTTATAAAAAGATAGAACAAACCTATCTCATAAATAATAATAAGAAAATTTTAATCAATAAAAATATGTTTTATAACTGTTATTTATATTACAACCTAGAGTCCAGACCAGAAGGAAAATGTAGAGTTTGACACGTATTTTTTGTTGTTGTGCTATATATTGTACAGTGCGTTAAAATTAGTATGTTAATTTAGCATATAATGTAACAGAAATAATTTAGAAATGTTTAGCACCTGTTTCACCACCTCTGAGTAAATGCTACTAATCAAATAAAATATGACACATTCAAATACAAAAATCACACACTGACATATGACATAATGGTAGGGGAGCCCACGATGCTAAATGGGGATTTACTCGAGCGTCGTAGAGACCTATTGGGATGCAAAGCTTAGATGATATGAAGAAAAAAATGTTATATGATATATACCTTTACATCGGTGGGGGAAGCGGCTATAGATTTTTAAATATGTAAAAAAAAACTGTTGCATGGACATCCTCGAGCGCGTCAGATATTGATAGCATCAATGCCCTACGTATTTTTAATAATGTACGTATGTTAATCTGATCGTTTGCATGATGCGGGTGGTTGTATTTAAGAGTTGAAAATGAAAAAAAAAAAAAATTAATCGAGCGCGTCAGATTTTCTAAGGGAGTGTTAAGTGCACCAAAAAAAAGCTCTCATTCACTAATCTGATGATTTCGATGGGACGCAAACTCGCGGCCATTTTAATAATGTGCAAAAAAAATTCGCCATTTTGAAATACTCAAGCGCGTCAGATTAAGATATATATAGTTCATCTTTATGTTCTAAACGTACTGTCTCATAATCTGACGATTATCTAGAGGGATTGGCCTGATCTGACAAAAAAAATCAAAAAGGCCTTAAAGGCCATCCCTGCAACTTCCCGCTAATTCCATTCCTGGGCTCTTAAAATTGTACTTATGACGTTTTTGAGCTCAAAATATAATTTATGTGATATTTTGAGCTCGCTGAGTTCAAAGAAATAATATTTCTATGCATTTGAGCTCTCCCAGCTCGAAAGTCTGATAGAAGTTTCATAGAACACTATTTTTGGAATTTTCAAACCGCAATAACTTTTGAATGGATCAACCGATTTTCACGCGGTTGGCGGCATTCGACGCAGTTTTATCATCCTCATAAGTAATTTTGCAATTTTAATTGATCGAACCACAAATTTCGGAGTAATCCCGAAAAAACACTTTTTCGGGTTTCTTTCGTTCACGATATCTCTCGAACGAATCAACCGCTTTTGACCAGCTTGGTGGCGATCGACGTGGTTTTTCAAGCTCAAAGGCGGATTAGTTTTTGAAGTTGATCGATAAAGCCGGTTAAAAGTTATTCCAAAAATTATATTGCAAACACGTTGTAAACAGTATGCCACGAGTCTTTATGATCAATGATGGCGTCATGGCAACAGAAACCAGAGTGGGGACGGAGTGAGAGAGTAATAGATAGAGAAAGAGTGAGAGAGGAATAGAAACGCGGAGAAGGAAATGTAGGCATCACGCAACTGCACGCATTTAACTTTATCGACGAATTTTTGTTATTTCGGCTTGCGGAAATCGTCAGATTATATATTTTTCATTATTCTTGAATTATTTCCTTCAAAATAAAAAAAAATTTAGCTACGCTCGAGAATGTCGAGATGACGTTTTTTTTTTACAACTTTGTTGCCCTCCGCTTTTTTTACGTCACTCTCAAATTGTCAGATTAGTGGAATATACACTTTTTAGGATGTAATTAACTCACCCTACCTTAATCTGACGCGCTCGAGAATTTCTGATGGTCAATTTTTTTTTACTAATCTGATCCTGTATCCTTCACGGGCGGCCTTATATATGGGCCTCATGTTTTGTGGAGGTACTTAACCGGGTACAAGGTATCCCCCTGTATATTAATCTGTCGCGCTTTAGTAAATCCCGAAATCCCCTCTTGGGCTCCCCTACTATAAGCAGTTTCAAAAGTAGTGTTTTATACGTCAATCAGTCACTCAAATATGGCGAAACATACCCTTAGAGTTACAATATAAAAATTAATCCTTATGTATACTCTAATAGAATATAAATATATGAGCCCATCTTTTTCCGTTCTTTCTTTCCCTTAGCCTGTTGTTATGGTCATTTTGATTTTCACATTTCAACGTACTTTAACTATAAAATGAATTTAGAGCACTGTCACAAAAAGCACCGAATATGTATATAAATTGGGGTTATAGATAAATTCAAAGCAGTCGTTAACATGAGTCATTATGGGAGCCGTTTTCTTTGATATAAACATATTGATTAGCAATCATAATGTTATGATACTAAAATCTATTTACTTTCCTCTCACTGCGGGTTCAAAGCGAACCAAAATTTTAAGTAGTAGAGCCACGCTGTATACAGTTTTGTCTACGGCATAACAGAGCCGGCTTAACCGGGTTTTTACCACCGTCTCACAGTAAATCGACGTGAATTAGCAGCTCAGTGTTGCTTTTCGTAAGGATAGTGAGATATCCGGACGTCCAATCCCCTTCGGACGTCCAATTCCTTAATTATCCCTTTCCTTTGAGGTCGGCAACACATCTATAATTCCGCAGGTATTATGCATGTTCATTAGCGGTAGAGATCACTGACCATCGGGTGACCCACTTGTTCTTTTGTCGGCCTCTGCTATAAAAAACATATTCGTAGAGTAACAACTGGCAACATCAATTATTGACCTTTTTATTACTCTTTGTGGCTAGTTGCTCCATTTTATTTTATAATTATTCATTCGTATTCAATATTTGGACACGAACTAACATCTGATCAAATTTTTATGACTTTGGTAGTTTTAAGGTTTTGTATTAAATCAGTCAGTGAGTGAGCAGTATTTAATTTATATAGATTACAGTTGCGCTCACATAGGTCGTAACGTGATGCTATATAGTTGCTATAGGCAAACTAAGTTATGTCATATGCGGTTAAAACAATTAGATGGCTTATTGATGTTGACACGACTAGAATAGTTTATTTCAGCTCATTTCATACTATGACACATGGATTTTTTTCTGGGGTAATTCTGTGAACATTAATACCATCTATGTATTGCAAAAGATACAAACTTAATCCTCGAGTGTTCCTTAAAGAAAAAAAATCAGGAAGATAACGGTTGGGAAGAAAACAGGAAGAAACAAAGAGGGGAAAAAACGATTCCACATAAATGTTGTACATTTTTATCAAATAAATGAATTCTGAATTTGAATTAGCTGTGAATCATTGCCTTCAAAAACAAATGTATGATGAATGATAAATGAATATGACCTTAATCGGTCAAGTTGTTGAAAAGTTAAAATAAATAGTTTTATAGATATATCAGTCCAGTTTCCTACTATTGCAAGTGGAATTTTACAAAAATGTAAAACACGTTTTAAAATAAATACACCTTACACCTAACAGTCACATACATAATCCTGATCGTTCAGTAAGATACGAGTCTTGTATTGTGGGTATCAAGAACTACGAGAAACTTTCAGTTTTTCTCTCATTTCACAGCCGGTTACTCACCCGCTGCGCCACGGTAGCTATCAAATTTAATTAATTTTAATATATGATATTTTTGCTCAATATCACAATAAAGTTGTATTCCGTTTCATAAAAAGTTAAACCCCCCCTTCATCATCATCAGCCACAAGACGTCCACTGCTGAACATAGGCCTCTCCCAAAGATTTCCAGACCGACCTGTTGGAAGCGGCCTGCATCCAGCGACTTCCTGCGATCTTTATCAGGTCGTCTGTCCACCTTGTAGGTGGACGTCCAACGCTGCGCTTGCCAGTACGTGGCCTCCATTCCAGAACCTTTCTGTACCATCTGTTATCGGTTCTGCGAGCTATGTGGCCTAAACCCCCCCTTAACTCCCTTAAATTGTAAAATTCTAAAAATCTTTTCTTAGCGGATACACAAACTACTATCTGACCAAATTTTATCATCCAACTTTAGTAGTTGTTAAAATGTCGTGATAAATCGGTGAGTGAGTAAGTGGACTTATAAATATATATAGATTAGCTTTTAATCGCGGTTACGCCCGAGTGAATGTCTCTGTCCGGGACAACCCTCACCTTTTTACAGCATTTCGCCCCTTAGAGGGTTGCCGTTCGATATATTTTTTTCCTAATCTTTATATAAGAAGCTTAATATTGAATTTCATGGTTTTTCCTTTAAAAGTGACGAACTTTCCATATAAACTGTGTACGCCTAATTAACCCTCTAAGAGGTGAAATTTTAAATACGTGTGCAATTATTTCTTATTAGAAGCAGTTCTATGAAATTTCGTGATCCAAAAAAATGACGGATTTCCATACATCCATTCATCCCTTATTACTACTTAGGGGTGAAATTTCAAAAATCGTTCCTTAGTGATTGTTAACAATAAGGCATCAACTGCCAAAATGTTAAGTTTTTAGCCCCGGCGGTTTAGACTCAGCATTGATGAATCAGTCAGTCAGTTATGATATATGTATAGATAGATTATCGCTCTCTGTGTAGTGGGCCCCTCATGACTGAGGATCGTGGTTATCGTTGGGTGGTTTGCATTTAGATCAGATAATAGTTTCCCATCGGCTACTGCGCATCTCACTTTCGATCTGGTTCGTCCATCGAGCTGGGGATCGATAACGCGAGCGTTTTCCTTCTGGGCTCCCAATCACCATGAGTTTCTCCAAACTCTCGTCGTCCTTCCCTACATATAGGCTATAGAGTTACTTTATGCCAGCATTTAAATCATCAATTAGCCTAAATACGGATTATTATAATTTAGATTTGCCCTCCAACATAAATATTTGTACTGTTTGCACAACTTTAATTTATTAAAGACAAAACATCACGCGACATCAACATTACAAATTTCCTGCATGGAATATGTAGAGGTTTAGTAGTTCGGCGCGGTCGTGGTGCGGCGCGGTGGCGCGGCGGTGGATCGCAGCGCGGTGGCGTGGTGGCACGATGTAGCCGTGATCTGTCGTATTATGCAACGAGAATGCTCCACGCCACACGCTGCCATCACACAGCGCAATAGGTATTTTCAACTACACAGTATAATGGGTCACGATTTGTCCTTTTAATTGTGTTCCAATTCCAAACGTCAAAGCAATAACAAAAGCAATCTTTATTTGGCGAACGTGAGGCATTTATTCAGTTATATTTCGCATGTAGAAATATGTTTATGGAGATTTTTTATGAGTCACCTTTTTGATATATTATCAATTTTTATGCCAGATAAAACATTACATATTCACATCGGGGATTTCCTTAAAACCATCTTCTTAATTTAACTTTTCCTTACCTATAAGCTATACTAAGGGGTAATACAAGTCTCGATTGTGGTCCCAAATACTGCTTGATGGCTTTCCCAGCAGCATGATCGTGACATCATAGTTTTTACTTATGGCGTATGCATTGTAACGTTCTTAGCAGGTCTATGGGGATAAACTCTCGTAGTATGTTAAATAAATTTTTACTTCATATAATGTTACATAATATGGTTACTTTTCACGGTATCTCATTTTAACTACTTTGAAATATAGTGAAATATTTAAACCGACTTATCCCTTGTAACTTATAACGAGCTGAAATAACATATGCGCGAATAAAACTTCTGAGAAAATGAGATGGAAGGAGGAAAGTATATTTATGGGAATACCCTACCCTACCCTTTATTCATTTAAAACTAGTTGACCCGCGCGGTTTCACCCGCAACATATAATAGCGCCACCTACCGGGTCCAATTTGTGAATCTAAACCATCCCAGGACCAACTCAACAAACACAAAAAAAAACATCGAAATCGGTCCCACCGTTTAGGAGTTGTTTCGGGACCGGCAATTGATTTTTATATTTTAGAAGAAGAAAATAACACAAAGTCACACTTCTTATAATTGTATTATTTTATTTTAAACTTGAAGTTAATTGTAACAATAACTGAAAATGTTATCAACGAATGACACGGAATCGCGATATCATAATTACCTATATGTATTAAGTATTACTTTATTATGATCTGTACAAGAGCATGCGACTGACTAAACGTTATATTTTCATTATCGTCTCATAATAAATGTAGTTTATAGTATGCTATTTAAAATCTATTATTCGACATTGTTATAAGTTGAGTAAATTACGTTAGTCTTATTTAGCAAAGCACGTAAATTACATTAAAATTTGTGGGGCGCCTTGACCCGTCGCGTGCACGCCGCGCTCCGGACGGCGAGGCGCTAGGCGGAAGGTTGGTGCTCGACCGACCGCGACCAACTCCTGCGCAGAAAGTGTTTGTCCTTGTCACATTATAACGCGTAACCTTTAACCCTCAAACAAAAACAGATGATTAACCATTGCGTTTTTTAATGTCCACGCATGATTTCACAGATCGATTAACATTTTAGGAGATAATTGTTTATGTTGGATTGTAGCGAATGATGAAATCAATAATTTACCGATAGCTATTATGTTTTGTCCTGATATAGCGCAGTAACCATGCTACGCCTGATGGTAAGCGCAGTACAGTCCTAATATAATAACGGAAATCGCGAGGCATTGCATCTCTCGGCAGTGGTCAGAATGATGCCGGCCTACATTCATTCATTTTTGGCGTCGTTTAAAAAGCAATAGTTTTATTTTTATAGTTGTATTTTAATTTAGAGTTCGTTTTACCTTTCCCCAATTCCGATATAAGCACGCGCCGGTACAGCATGTATTTCAACGCTCATCTTCTTCTTCCCTTATATATAAAAATTGCCCTTCGTTAGCTCGCAAAAACTCCTAAAGGGTTAGTATCGATGAATTTGGGATGATTGTTTGTTTTTTTTTGTTTGAGTATATTTATATACTCAAAGGATAGGATATTTTAGATTCACAATTAGACCCGGTAGCTTGAACTCTAACTTTTAATTATATATTGCGTGATACCGCCTGGGACAGCGAGTCTATCAATTTAATAAAAGCACTTTTGTTAAGTGTCAAAACATTTACTAGACAACTTCATTTTTTACGATTTTATTCATAGCATAAATAACGAGACACGTAATAGGTGTTTAGACGATGACGCGCCCGCAGCCGTATTAGAGGAGTTGCGGTGCAGGTGCAGAGCCTGGCCGTGCCACGCTGGCGGGCTGCGAATACCCCTATGCCACTAGAGATATGAAGTGGTGTAGTTCGAGATAAAAAATGGGTCTAGTTATACATAGCGTCGATGAAGTACCAATACCTCTTAAGTGTTGAGAATCTAATTTTACACCAGACTGTTGAAAATAAGGTTTTATTTTACAAAAACTGTTTAAAATAATGTTTTATTTATTTTGATCAACTATTGATAGTATATAGTTTCCAATACATTACCTTTTTATTAGTTACTAAGGGATGTGGTTTATGTTTAAGCCTATTGTAATAAAAAAGTAATTTTGGACTAAATTGTCAGTTAGGAGGTATTGGTATTTCATCGACGATAGCGCATATAGTGGATACGGCGTGGCGTGAGCGAGCAAACAGCAGCGGTGCAGGTTAATAATTTATGGAGACAAAAAAATCAAGACATTTGGGGTCATAAGAGACACGATACATTTAGCATCGGTAATCGGCAATTTGGTTGCTTTTAGGAAACGCTGTGCTACACACCTAATATCGCACACATTCGAATGTGAGTCACGGTAACTTAGTGGGCTTTAACAATTGTGCATGGTGGTTCCAGATTGGGGTTTTTATTCGCAACTTTGGAATTAAATAAGTAATATAAGGTGCATGAAATCTCCAAAATAATTGTTCAATAGGCATAGTTTATTCATTCAATAGTTTAAATAGGTAACGTTTTTTAAGCATCTTTCCACAATATTTTTTGAGTTTATTTTTTGTTAATTTTTTTATGTCAGGCCTATTTTTGTTTAACATATTTTGTTTTACACTTTCTAGTGAAATAATCGTCGAAATCGGTGCGGAATGTTGAAGTTTTAGTATTTAAGCCCCGATTTCACCACAATTATGGTTAGAAATTTTTCTTCAAAATTAATAAGATCATCGTTGAGGTATATCTATCGAATAATCATTAAAAACTGCTACGAAATGCCGGAGATTGGAGATAAATTATACAAAGTATTAATGGAATAGATGTATATTTAATTCGATACCTAATTATGCACCAAAACCATTCTGGACATATGTAGATTATATTGAAATTTTAAAGATAGGTAGCCATGAAATAGCTATATTTATCTCAATTCAAATTACTTTTTATTACTTCGTCACATATGTGGCATATTTATATTGCAATAACGAAATATATAATTATTGACTATAGTAATAACACAAACCATCAGTTCAAGGTTATACGCACCGGCTCTGACTGAGCAATAATGTTAGGTGCGTCTTCGAATTGGTAGTCGCGGTTCTAAACACTAATAATCTCTATCCGTGGATATACATTTATAACCATCCATCATACATATACACAATTAATACACACATAACTATACATATACATCTATAGTTATGTGTGTATTAATTGTGAATTAACGTTCGTTTTAATGGTGACGGAAATATCATGAAGAAATCTGTATACCTGAGAAATTCTCCATAAAATTATGCAGGTATGTGAAGTCTGTCAACCCGCATTACGCCAGCGTTGCGGGCTAAGGTCTAACCTCTACAATTCTTAGAGGAGTTTCATGTCTACATACTCAATTTTCGTCCAACTGTACACCAGCCGTATCGATTAGTCGCTAAACCGCGCGATAACACAATCATCACACTCAGCAAGTTGCCAATATGCAATCGCTAATAAGCAGTCACTTAAATGCGTGATTTGGATATAGCGATCAAACGCAGAAGATGCCAAAAGCCGATGCAGCATCGATGCAGTTGCGAAATCGCCGGTTGCCGATGCTAAAAGTGTCCTGTTTGCTATTGCCTTAACCAACCTCACACAATACTGTAGACTTTTTATTCAACGTTATAATACAAATACCTATTCAAACTAAGCCTTATTTAAACTTGACCTCGTTTTTATCGAGTACACACAAAAAATAAGTATAGTAAGTTGTACAAAAGACGTTTGTCAATTAGTAAGAGCTTATTAATTAACGTAGAATTCTACTTACACCATCAATAATATTTTTTGTTGTCGATCCATATGTATACAAGGTGAGTCAATTTAATTATATTAATTAATGTTAACATTGGAAAGCATTATAAAAGTTAATAGCTTTTTCTGTGCACTTTTGACGACTGATTAGTTAATCCATAATTTAATTTTAATTTGTGATTACGACACAAGTTTTAATAAACGTGGATGTAGAAATTATTGGAAGAATGAACATTTATATAACAGAGAAAAAATACATTTTAGAGCTAGAACACATAATCGTGGAAGAATATTTTTTCAATGGGGCAATATTTTTAATTAATATTGCCTCATTGGTCTAGTGGAAGAGTTCACTTTATAATATTTCGGAATACATTTCCAGGTTAGGCAATATAAACAAAAAAAATTGCAGTGTGAAAAATAAATGAATGGGAAGGAATTTGCTGAATCAAGGGTTGCACGTGATAGGTGTCCTAAAATATCGCATTAGGAACCAAGTCTTTTTTAACCTTCGATAAAAAAGTGGGGTGTTATAAATGTCACCCCTTTGCCTGTCTGTGAATGCGTTGTTAGACTGTTTTTATGTTTGAAGAAAAACTGTTCAGCAATTTAATAGTTACCTACAGATGTTTTTTTCTAAGTGACGTAGGGGGTTTTTAATAGTTAGGCTATTGAGAATACGGATGAAGTGACAGGTGTCAATAATTCGTACAAGGCACACATATCTACATAATCTAAATATATAAAACTCAAAGGTGCCTGATTGACAAAGTGATCTATCAACGCACAGCCCAAACCACTGGAGGGATCGGGCTGAAATTTGGCATGCATGTAGATGTTATGACGTAGGCATCCGCTAAGAAAGGATTTTGATAAATTCTACCCCCAAGGGGATAAAATAGGGGATGAAAGTTTGTATGAAACTTTGTCAATTTTAAACGTTCACGCGGGCGGAGCCGCGAGCAAAAGCTAATACATTATACGTCGACAAACCATGAAGCGTTAAACTTCAATCAAGATTTAAAAAGGTTTTAGTTTGACAATAAAATTATCAATAACAATAAGCAGATTTTCCATCTCTAAGAACATGTGTACAAACTAAAATATTTTTGCTTGGACTCTGGGAATTCGCATGAAATACACCAAGAACCACTACAAATAATCTATTTCAAATAGGTAGCACGCATGGTTTGATGATTTGCTTTGGCTTGCAATATCATCGGATTGGCCAGCCAGTGCATATTTTTTCTTTTTTTTTCATTAAGGATTTATGTGAAAAAGCCACGGCTCTTAGCGGCCATAAAAGTCAACATATTACCTGAAATGTTTAGATAAGTATTACAAAAAAACTCTAAACGCGTTTATTTTCGCATCACCTTTGTAGCGGAAATTTGACAGATATAATATTCTATACTTTCAGAAAAAAATTAAAGGTCCAATTAAATATTACACATGAATATAATCCGGTATTAACCTGTTCCACTATAATAAAAAAAAAATGTCGGATGATTACTTTTATGCCACAGCAACACACATTTTATCTGTAACCAATTAAAAACTATTACTATATAATTACAGTTAATAAAATAACTTTGAACGAAATACGAGTAAGATGGTTTTAAAGAAAACGCTATTATAAGTTATCGGTCAAACAGAAAATCAATTCTCTTTCACTTAAAACGTTTCACAAGATTATGATTCTTTTTTAGCGTTTTTTAATTTTATAAATTGAAAATTCAATCTTTAATAGAAATTATGTTTTTGTTTAAAGTGCAAAATAATAGTAAAAGGACCAATACTTTTGCTTGACCAATTCTTTTCCCCGCGACAAAAAAAAATGGGGAGTGGTATGGATTGCCGAGACTCGCAGGTTCGAAACTGGCACCAAGGGCAAGCAGCTCCGAGTTTTCTAAGTTACGTATATATTCATTGTGACTTATTGCTTGCTTTAACGACGAAACATCGTGAGGAAACCAGCGTATCTGAGAATTATCCATAAGAATTTCGATGGTATGTGAAGTCCGCATTACACCAGCGTCGTGGACTAAGTCCTAACCCATCTCATTAGTAGAGGAGGCCCATGCCCTGCAGTGGGATAGTATAATACAGGGCTGGTATTATAGTTCCAATAATAGGTTAATATTACGTGGACGTTGATTCTTGCTGTTAGTAAAATGCATACAAAGGGTGAGAAAATAAAATACAACGGAAAAGTTTATTCTCTCTTAATTAAAACTTAAGAATATACTGCGATTATGTAGGTTGATAAATTGTTATGAAAAGATAATGGCCGATATATGTTGCGATTAAATGCTGCGTAAGGTTGGTACGCAACTTGGTTTTATGTAATAGATTTTTATTATAAGGCAACATAATTATTATAACATTCTGCACGACCAATGTCTGTCGCGTGGCCAACCAAATTAACCCATGATTCATTAGGGCCGTTTTTTTAAATAACATGTTTTGATAGCTTTATTATTCCTTCAGAAAATTGGAGGCAGCACACGTTTTATAAGGCCGCTGCGTGACGAATGTTCACATTAAGTTTAATGTGCTGCAATACCCAAACCAAACGTACACAAAGATTATTGTGGAAGCGCATACGTACACACATACCTTTTCATTGGATGGTTGTTTTTGTCGAATATTATAGTCTAAGAAACCGTCGAATACCGCTAGCAGTGCCGTCGGTTATTGCTCTCAGATTCCGCAACAAATTAACATGTATTCGGTACGACTACATTTTATCTCTAGTAATTTTACTTTACATAAGTCGATTTTGCCGTGCACATTCATATACAATATTATCCAACCCCTGGGTATGAAGCATATGATGAGTCTTTTCTATTAAAGTCCATATAAATCGATATAATATTATTCTGTCTGTACCTATGTGTGTCAAGCACGCTGCCGTTGGTTTGTCGGACATGCTCGAACAGTAAAATGAGGGCGGGCCGTTCTGCATTTTGTGTTTTGTATCCAATAACGTTTTGTTTGTTTTTGCATTTAGCACTCTATTTTAATGTTTAATAACTACATTTTAAAATTTGGTACCACGGCGAAAATGTTTGCCTCTGTTTTGTGAAGTTTCATATAAGGATATCATGTCGGTTCTAGTAGTAATTTTGAGGAGTTTAACAAAATGAATTGTTATTTATATTTACTTTTAGACCATAGTAAACTTGCTGTTTTTTATTTACAGAGAATCCATGTGCGTAGGTATATAGAAGTATACGAGCACTATTGTTGTTCCGGTTTAAAGGATATTAAAACCAGGGAAATTAGTGGACATTAAAAATCTCCACGTCTTATGAATCAAAGTGACGGAGTAGTGCAGGTCGATTTTGGACTGTTATACAAAGTCATAAGTGGTACTGCTACCGTTAAAAGGTAGGTGTGGTGCCTGCCATTATATCATCATCTGCTCATCTAAATAGTTTAAAAACATATATAAACACGTATCCCGGGAAGCAGGAACCAAGATGATGTGTCACTAAGTGCTCAGAACAAATTCAAAGAACATGTTTATCTCCCTATGTTCAAGATTTCTATATGCATTTGTGTAAAATTATTATAACCCAATAACACAATTGAAAATATTTTAATACCTAGGTTTATACAGGCATATTAAGAGCTATTGCTAATTAATCATTAAGTCTGATGACATTTCTTTGTATTCGTAATATACGAAAAAAAGGGTAAGAATGCAATTTATTGTTTCTGATGAAAGTCATTAGAAATTGATATTTTAAATTATGACAACTTACATGGTATTTTCTAAGTTGTAATTTATAACCAGGCGGTCGGTTATTAAATTAAATCCGAATAAAACGCTATTAGCGTATCAATGCATGATAACCAAATTAATGTTATGTTGGTTATATTAAAAATGCTATGAAGAGTTGTAGCAAAAATTCTAACTAGTCTTAAAACGAAGAACTGGTTTCGTGTCGGAATATTCGATGATAGAGTGCGAGTGAAAGTCATGATCGACGTACATATATAGTATAAACAGTTCCGGTTTATCTATGTTTTTTTTATTAATTAGTTTCTGCCCACTGCACTAAAATAACTTTAATTTTGATGTGTTATTGATGTGTATGAACTGTAAGGCAGCTACCTAATTCCTTTTGTATACAATTACAGATTTTATGTTTTATTAAGATACATAATAATTTCGTTTTAGAATTCAAATATTCTGATAAAATAATAAAATTTCCATCTAATTATTTCGTTAAAATTTGTTTATTTTTAATTACAAAGATTCAATATATTACCAGCTATTTATTATTAATTCGATATTTTATTACAAAAGCTGAAGAAATCGCCATACTAAAATATATTTTCCATTTAAGTCGATGCATGCTCATTAGCTCTTGAATATTTAAATGAAATAACTAAAGCTTTCCAATATTTGTTTTCCGTTCTTTCTTGTTTATATTTTAGTAGTATTAACGTATATG
Source organism: Amorpha juglandis (assembly GCA_949126905.1). Classification (NCBI taxonomy): domain Eukaryota; kingdom Metazoa; phylum Arthropoda; class Insecta; order Lepidoptera; family Sphingidae; genus Amorpha; species Amorpha juglandis. The sequence continues at coordinate 9,828,535 of OX421368.1, forward strand.
GTTTTATGACACATGTAATTATAACTGTTAGTGGAAATATAATAATTAATATAAGCATAAAGTCCGCATATTTGTCCTTGCTTGTTGCCATTTCAAAGTAGTGAGCGTGTTGTGGCAAGTGTGAGATATTTCACAATAGCTTGTTAAAAGCAGACAATTAAAATCTGTTACTAATTTGAAATTATAGAATTACAAAAAAACGTAGGTACGAAACCTGTAGATTGTTGTCACCTACATGTACAAACAAATGTATCCCTCCCTTGTGTAATGATTTATGCTTGATATTTTTAATTTACATACATACATAATTGTATGGATATTAAACGTATGTTCGGAATTGATAAAAAATTCTATACATATCTGTAAATACTGACATACCTTACATTATAACTGATGTGGTTAAAAGTGTTACCGATGTTGCTAAGCCAATCAAATAATGACCAATACTACGAAGCTACTTTATAATAACTTTATGCCCTCAAATCATTTTATAACATGTATAATCTAGATGATATGCTATTTTATTAAACAACATAGTGTTGCAATATCTCTACCCCTGTTAAATATATATACTAAATGATATTAATAAGTTTTCAACATCACGCGCCGATTGAGATAATGACATTTCAAACGTCCTTCAGGGACACTCAGATGCGGAAATTAAACAGCTAAATTACTACCTACCTATAGTCAGTATGCAATGAGCAAACACTGTAACAATACTTCTTATTAGCTATCGATACTATAACTATATAACAATATGTTTCGTTCAATCTTGATGTGGAATGTTCATAAACAAACCGTAAATAATTTATTAGACATGTTTTTGTGAGTTGTAACAAGAGTACACCCGGTATAGTGTATACTTGTAGAACATAATGCACGATTATGCCGTGAACTGTTTCAATAAACGGATTACTAGTTTGTTATAAAGTGTATTTTTATCTTAATAAATCAATTAATATATTGACTGGTTGACGCTTCCCAGCCCAATCCGTTTGGCTAAACAAGAGTCTATACTTATTGATTGTAGAGTTAGTAGTTGCATTATGTATCATCTCAGAACACAACTTAAAAAATGATGCAAACAAACTTATATTCCAAAATATATGCAGAGTCACGCGCTAAACTACTATCTTGTGATTGATACAAATAAAATCATCGTTACACATCAATAAATAATCTATTTTAGAGCTAGAATATCAGTAGTCCTTTGTTTTCAGGGATAAAAAGCTCTTAGTACCTACGTGATTTGAATTAGACATTAGGAAGTATTAAATCATGCAGGCAGCGTCTCAGACGTCCTTGCGATTTACTTCCTGTAATACATATTCGGCCAAATATGCTGGAAAATTGCACAAAATACACGTTTTATAAAGGCGTTTTATAAGTTTTTACATGTGTCGGAGATGTTTGAGTGCCGCATATAGCACGTAAATAACCCTGTTGACGCTAGTAGATTGCTTCGAATGTCTATTCATATATTGAAATCATGTTTCACCAGCGAGCCACGGAACAAAAACTCCACGTCATTTAATCGAGCTCTCGAGCGTGGGATTACGAGCAGTTTTAGGTATAAATTAAGTTTTAATTTGTCTTGTACTTTTCCAGCAGTCCGGGTGACCTTCAGCTTTTAGCGAACAAATCGGAGCATTTTTCATGTAAACCTACGTAAATAAACACTTTTTGTTTCCTTTGTTGACTCGTACTGTATTTTACCTAATAAAGGCCAAGTCGGCATTATTACATTTAAAATCATTACGTTTTTATTGACATCATTATTTGTCAAAATATCTGAAACTTTAACGTTTAAAGTAAGGCAAGTATTTCTCCTGCCATTGTTAAACGTGAAGGGAAATTTTAAAGAACTGCATCCTTATTACAATACTAAAAATACGTCCCAGATGAATCTGCAAAATGAATAAAACCACGACGGTGGTATCCAATTAAGTGGATTGCTAATAAAAGTGAAATCGAAGCGAGTGCAGTGGCCGCGCGGCTGCGGGCTGCCATGCCGGCGCGGCCGCGCGGGCGAGCGGTGAGACTCGCCACCGTACATACTTGACTGTCGCACTTATGTCTGTGTATCCACAGTCCATTTAGATATACAGCTGTTGCACTGTGCTACGCCACTATCCTGCTCTGTTTATAGATGTACATTGCTCGCTACACACATTTCAATACGTATCACGCCGATCCAACAACAAGATTACACGATAATCTTCTTGTATATTCAGCCCATAGCTCGAAAAATAATTTAATAATACACGTATTTTATTCTTATATGTCTATTTTAACTACTTTCTTAGTTAGTGCGTATGCTGTTTAACTGTTTGATAAAGAAAAATGTTTGGTGTTCCCATGCATAGTTAAGATAAATAATCGATGTTTCATGTTCATGTTAATAACACGTAATCGCATGTACATTGTACATCTCCAAACGATTTTAATTTGCATGCAAAGCTACCGGTTCTGTAATAAAATTTGTCACACATTAATATCCAAAATCACGCGAAAACCACCTAGATTGAGAGGTCTTTTTCTTACTTCATCCTCTTATTACAGCCAGACACAAGCTATAGTGCTTTGGTTAGCAATAAGATTTTTCTTAATAAAATACCTGTTGACAAGTTTATCTCAATGAGTAAATACATAGTTGTTATCGAATTGAGAAGATTGTGAAGTTGGTTAAACTCACTACTTTTGAATATGAGGCGTGCGGGTCGTTTTATAGCATGAGCGTGTGCATGACGATCAGACATAACGTTTTGATGGACCGCTCGATTTTCAGAGGAACGAGGAACATGATGGTGCCAGAACATGGGCTAAATATGCCGTGTAGAAATAGCGGGGCCTGAAGTTCGGGGGAGGTAGTCGAGGTTCTCTCAGCATGATTTATCGCAAACTTAGATCCGGTTCGCGCGGCACCGTAGTTTCGCCCACACCTTATTTTGCTCTATTATCGCGCCAAAATGATCATTTGACACACTGTACTATAGTGACTATTATTCGATTGCTTTTGTTCCGCATTGAAAGCTATTGTTGAAAAAATGTTTTCAATTTTCAAATTAATAACTATGTGAATGTCGCAGCATTGACTGATGTTCTATATAATAATTTCTTTTGGAACCAATATTGTTATAATGACAAATACAAATTAAGTCAATACAGTATACTATATGATTATGCAAGTTATAAAACGACCTCCAGTAATAAATTGGAGATATAGTAAGCGTTTATAAAACTATTTAATATTTAATTAAAATCTGGATGTTGGATAATATTTTCCTAACGTTCCTAAATCGATTAAGTTCCTAATAATATAATATGTATATTTTATGTTTATCGTAATAAGTTTCGTATCCATCCTTGACACAAAAAAAATATAATTTTTAACCGATTTAAAAAAGGAGTAGGTTCTTAACTCGGCACGTGTAATTGTTTTGTTGCTTTGTATGTATCGATTCTTCCGCCCATTGTAGATCAATTTGCTTGAAAAAAAATCATTCGATAGACTTTAGCTGCAACTTAGTCTGACATAAATTTGGTTTAGATCCGATGACAATACGGAGTAAACACATGAAACAAAATGTAACTCCTTAGCGAATAACAGGACACTCGAAGCGATTGCGTTATTGAATTGGAATTTAATTATCATAGCTGTATCTACCTACGCTTACCTACCACTAAAAAGTGAAAAGTAAAGTGATAAACTTAAAAAAACCGACTTCAAAAAATAACACTAAAAAGATAAAAATAACAATGTCTAGTCTAGTGTCTTTGAAGTCAGTGCAATTTCATTTGACCGCCGTGCCAGCGGTTTCGGCAAAGGCACCGAATCCAGAAACCTATAGAAATTGTTATTTTGTCTTTTTAGTGTTACTTTTAAAGTCGGTTTTTAGGTTTTGTTAGTTTTTGTTGTTAGCGACTTGGTAGTGTTATTTTTTGAAGTCACTTGTAAGTTTTATAAAGTTATTATTTAAACGCCGGAATTTGATAGACATATCAGTGGATTGCGAAACGGTTCAAGAACCCATGAATTTTGGTCAAGTATCTCTCAAAAAGCTTTCTTCAAATAATACGAAATGTTGATTTTTAAATAAAATTGACAAGTGCATCACCAATAAATATATTGCAAAATGTATGTGGTTTCTATTAGTGTCAATATCTACGTACTTACAGTGGATTATTATTTCTACTTCTACTGTCATGATGTACATATAGTAACAACTAATGAGTTAAATGTAAATGTAGCGATCATTTACAGAAGACCTTTTTTATCAAAATGTAAAATGTCACTCTCTTCGCTTTCTGTCATTTAAATCGAATTTATAATTTTGTCGAAAAGTCCCGCTAATCACCAGCTTGCTACGGTCAGTATCTATGTATTGAAACTAGAAATCATATCGTTTATTACATCGAGCGATGCTTTTAACGTTTACGCAAATATTTATTTTGTGACGGCCTACCGTGAGAAGCGACGAATGCGATTACATATATGAAATTTGTATGTACAAATTGCTTTATCGTGTGTGAGTTTGAATTTGTTAGATATATCTAAATTATTATTTTTTAGAATATGCTCAGTGTAATGCTTTTGTAAGTATAGTTTAAACTCCACCTAGATTTTATCTAATCTTGCTTATAAAATAATTACCTCGCTGCCGTCAATAAATTGTACGGTAGATTTTGTCAAAGCCATGTCACGGTGAGATTGAAAAAAAATGCATCGTCACTAATGTCTTCATCGCTATAAGTATTTCATAGTTTAGAAACTCAGTTAAGTCGGCGGAAAAATAACTATTTCATTTGAAGACGAGAGTTATTAGTGCCCATTACGTACGTGTATACTTAAGAGCCCATGTATTATCTCTTATTATTCGCGGTCTGAAAAAGAAAGTCTGAAATAACATCAAATCGACATGATTGCTCATAGTTGTTTTAAATAAAAACAGAACTCGTGCTATTATCTAGACACATCACGATTCGTTTGATGTTGCTCTCACGCCACCGCGAGAGGAATTTCGAGTAATGACACATTGGAGGGGATGTGGCTGGTGGCTGGCTTGCGTGTGGCGGGGGTAGCGGGGCGGCGAGGCGGGTGTGTCGGGGATAGCGGGGGTGGCGGGGTGTCTAGCTGAGCGCCACTGCACGCTGTCAACACCGTGCTACGGGTAATGTTGCTTGCAACACACACAGTCCTCGGACGAAGACGTTGAAAGAGACAACGAAAGAAAGTTATGACGAACGGCTCACGTTGCGAAGCGTAACTCTATATTGCAATTAAATTGGGGCTTTAGATATTGTGTAAATCTGAAGCATAATATCGAACGCCGATTCTAATCTGTTGCTGTTATGTTGCTTACGTTTTGCAAAAGCGATAGTAAAGATCTAAGAAAGCGTATTGGATACGTTAACATTCTCGTACTGAGGTTAGGGTTCAGATTCTGATTAATACGTCAGCGGGTACTTCGATTATTGTGTGCCTATTTAGTTATATAATATGTAATGTGTGGTGTTTTCAGCACAGGTTTTGTTTTCATTTGACTGTCTGTCAAATGCAATCTAAAAAGTAAACACGTGATTTGATTTGACCCAAAATTCTTCGTATTTCAACGAAGTAAATCACCATTTAATTATTTCATTTCTCTCATTTTCGTCATTATCCGCTGTTACTTACAGATTACAACATAATATTGATCTCTTATTGTAATAATATAAACAAAAGTAGGAAACTTGTCACGGTGAGCTTTGTTGAAGCCTGCTGACATATCACTACAGGTGAGTTATATTTTACAAAAGAGAAATATGTCACGAACTTGACAGTATTGCTTAAAAGCATGAATATTATATTGAGAATACTGCTCACTACGTAAAGCATTCCTAGTAAAATGCACAGCAAGAAGGTTTAACGTACCGATAGATTCAAATCTATATGGTAACACAAGGGTATATCGTATTCAATAACATCCTACTTTCTTTGCGACGACACTGACCACATCACAAAATACCCAGCCAGAACCGGTTCGCTAAGCATCATTACTGATTGACAAGTGACCACACTGACCCGAGCCTCACTTAACTCCTATTTATTAAAGCAATCCGTTGTAAAGGTTAAGCATACTTTAAATTAAAGTCATAAAATCGTTCCAAATGACGTACTTGGTGTGCTGGCTCAATTTAATTAAGTGTCCGTTCTAAGCTAAGAGCTATTTTATTTAGTTGGTTTTTTGTTTGTATAACAATGTAAATGTTTGTAGACGCTATTTATCTATATAAAAAGGTTTATTGTAATCGAACTGAAATAATGATTGGCTTGTTAAAATATATTGTTTTTCAACAATTAAATAATTCGCCTCATTTTTCGAAAGCAATGAAAGCTTCAGACGAGCTCATTTCGTAACTCCTAATTTCGATAGTTAGTTAAATCATTAGTTACTTAAAATCTGTTTACGATTTGTTTGTTTTGTAAATATAAACAAGAAAGACACGAAAATACTATTTATCTCAAAATAAACACGTCAAATAATTTGAATCAAATACTGAAGTGATTCTAACGCCATTTGATGTACGTGTTTCAGCCTTTGCTTAAAGGTTATTGACATGTGTCACTGTCAGTTAACTGCTACTGATGGTTCGCTAGTACCCGCCGCCTCTACGTACAAATGATTGGTGATACGGGAAATGTTCAGAGAAAACGTAAATGCCACCGGCACAAACTAGTCCCTCTGAACACATCTGTTGATGCATTTATCGTTTGTTTTCCACAAAACCATCAAATAAGCGATTTAAGTCTATATTACATATATTACTACTGTGCGCTGTAGGCACTTAACAAACAGTGCTCATGAAGATAAATATTCACACCGCATGTTATGACCAAATAACGATCCCAGAAGGCATTATGTGGATAGAGTCTGTGGGTATAGAATGCTTTTAGATAGTACTATGCAATGCAAATGTGCGAAACAAATCGCTTTACTTAAACGGAGAAACAGGGATCATATAGAGTTGAGCGCGTTCAAATCTTTTTCACTACCTATTGAATACGAAAACGATCATTATTTCATGAAGTAATTTACACAATTATTATTACGCAAGCCAATTAAAACTAGATGTGTCATCTTGTACATTCATTAATACATGTAATGTTTGCTGATATAATGACAGACTACAAAATATGCATATAAAGGTGTTATACTAGACATTTATGTTGCTGTATCTATCAAACGTAAAATTTATCTACATTTATAAAGTTTATGACGTTGTTCCCACTTTCTAACTGAATGCTAAATATTAGGTTTACTTAACGACCGGCGATCGCGCGATCAGCGCACATTGTAATTATGTCCGAAAAATTTCGTTAAATTATTGCTACAATAAATTATTAGCATGTAGCTAATTAGGCGGAGCATTAGGATGTAGGTGCAGACTTGTGCAGCGTGTTGTCGCGAATGCGGACGGAAGGAGGTCGGATGGACTAACGTAAACTAAATTATCACGAGGAAAAAGAAAAAGTGTACCAATTGAGCTGTGTAAGAGCCAGACGTAAATCAAATTGAAGATGCTCGATAAAGTGGATAATAATTAGTGGAAGACGTGAAAGCGTTGGGAGAAAAATTCGTGAGAGTTTGTGTTAGTGTGATTGTGCATTTGACGAGTTGTGAGGAACATCCGGTTGCGGTGGCTCCTCGCGGTCGGCGGCTCTCGCGACGATCGCCGACGCACCGCACCGCACCGCACACCCAACACTGCGTATTGTTGCTCTTGTCTTGTGGTCTTCCGAGCAAATATTAACGTCAATATTTGTCATTCCGTCTGAGATCTCGTCTGTAACTAAACAATGAGGATGATTAAAATAAATATTTGTTTATATAGGTATGCATTCTATTTGTCTAACAAACGGTAAGCTTATTTTTTAAATTCGTATAAAATAATAACGCAATCAATGATAAATCATCAATTAATTATAATGCCAACTTAACGCTTCTAAATATTATTCAGTTCAATCATCAAACTCATAGCAATGTAGCTAATATCCTAAAATATTTTTTTGGGTTTCAAATCCTTCGTTATTCATCAACTACACATTTAGTCTAATAAGTTGGTTAGTGGATGAGTTAACGAAAATTCCATAAGCGGTGCTATATTTACTTATTAAGGACTTGTCTACATTTCTACATCACTGCAAACGAGCATTTATAATTAATCAGATTCGTACAAGGAGATAGCCGCGTAAATGTACCAGATTTGCCATTTTCGAAACTTTTCAAAACATAAGAGATATGTGCATATTTTTGGCGTATTTTGAATTGATTTCGAAACATGATCAATTTAAATTTATTACATATTATTATATAGATGTAACTTGAGATGAACATGGAGCATAATGAGTGAGTTTTTATTGATATCTACCGTAATAAACTAAACATTTAATTTAATTATTGCTTGACGCAATCGCCTCTCGTTTAACGAGATTGAACGAGATCAATATTATTGATTGACAAAAAAAAATAACATCTATGTCCATGCTCAAGGTAGACATTTCCATTACAGATGAACTGACTAAACTACCTAGATGAGGTTATATATGAATTAACATTATAATCGTCCATACGATTGTACCTATTTCCATATGTTAAAATTATGTGTATTACAATACTTCAAACCAGATGAAAATAGATTAAATTATATGCAGTTTATTGAAATATAAGCAATCTCATACAATTATAATTTTCTGTTCAAATAACAGAGGCTGCATAATAATATAAACAATAAGACCAAAGAATATTAAATTATTTTATTTTAATTCTGCTTTTGTGATAGTTAAGGACAAGCATAATAAAAGTTATAGAGATGATTTCGAACTTATTTGCATAAAATAACACAAATATTTAATATCCAAAGTAATAATCATATATAATTACTAATAATTAGGTGTAATTAAAATAACGGTGTTGAGTCATGGATTATTAATAGCATGTAAACGCATAATAATTAATACTTACTATGAACTGTGTGTGTAGTTCATACGTTCAAGTGATAGGTTTATTTCGAGTCTAAAAACATATGAAACTGTATAATTCTTGTATTTTTACGGGCGCACATCCCTAACGAAAACATCCTGACTGACTAACATCAGCCACTGGATTCTATCCCACCATCTAGATGGTTGGCGCACTACAACAATGCTATTTGCACAGAGTTTTCTTCTTTGTACAGCACCGTTGTGGAACCAGCTTGCACCTTCGGTATTTTTAATACGATTTAGGGATTTTCCATAGAAACCAAATTATTAATGCATAGGCCGACAAACAAGCAAGTGGGACACCTGATTGTAAGTGATCTCCACCGTCCATGTACTCCTACATTACCAGAAGAATCATATGCACTTTGCCGATATTAAAGTATAATCTAAATATATAAAACTCAAAGGTGACTGACTGACATAGTGATCTATCACCGCACAGCCCAAACCACTGGAGGGATCGGGCTTAAATTTGGCATGCAGGTAGATGTTATCACGTAGGCATCCGCTAAGCAAGGATTTTGATAAATTCTACCCAATTTATAAGTTTCTAATTCTAAGTTTGTATGAAAAACACGCGGGTGGAGCCGCGAGCAAAGGCTAGTTAATATAATAAAATTATGACCTCAAAGACCAGCAATACATTGATGATCCTTCTGGTATTGAAGATGTCCATGGGCGGAGTTGACCACTCACCATTAGATAATCCTCTTATTCGTTTGTGTTTCCAAAAATGTCATGGAATTTGTGCCCGTCATGGAGACAGGATTCCGTATCACATCATGGGATGAAATTAAGCTTAGTCAAATGTGGATGCATGAATGGCACCGTCGCCTATCCCATCGGAGATGCTGGCGTGAGCTTATGTCATGTTATGTGAGTTTAAAAATATCTATGAAAACCATAATAAAATGAAAATAATAACAATAAAATAGTTAATATATTTAAACGATACTGAATTATCAATCAATGAATTGTTTTAAATGTCAAATATTAAATATATGGTTAAACAAATTTCAATAATTAAATCTGTTTTAAAAATATCTGTCCTCTGAAACTAGTATTTATATTAATATACAGTAACAGATATAATGTATGTGAAAAAAATATCTAAATAACATACAAAATGCAAAGTGTGTATAAACCTGTTTGTGTGGCTTCACATTGAGGACTATTATTTATAAAACACAACATATTGATGTATTGTTATTTTATTTATGGGTATAATTATTTAGGTTTTTGTTTTCTTGTTCTCTAATATATGTGTCGCATAAACACCAGTATGTATTTTAATATGCAAATATAACTTTTGGTTTAATCTTTATTAAAACATGGGTTCATGCATGTATCTCTAAAGGGTTTGAAACTAGGATATCACAGTGTGGCGATTTAAGTACGCTGTCACTAGATCAATGAGGTTCAAATGTTTAGTCTTTTCATATTCCGGAAGTTCCACTTAGTAGTTTAGCACGACTAAAAGTTATTGCACACTCATTGCTATAGCACGAAATAAATAAATAGTTTTGAATGGAACGAACCCCGTCTTGATCTCGCATACGAGGGCATTTCATTTTATGTAATATAACAATAATGTATTATCAAACCTGTAATATTATCACCGCTGGGCACGGAGTACAGACCTCCTATATAAATGAGACGGATTAGATAGACCTTAGTCGAACATGCTTGCTTAATTCGGGTTGGCAGAGTTTACAGACCCTCAAAATTCATTCATTTCTTTGGTTGGTTATGGATCACATAAACATTTGTCTCAGTGCGGGAATCGAACCCGCAGCTTTTCGCTTCACAGCCGGCTGTATGGCACATATTATGCATCTTAAGTCTGTTTTTGAATTGTTTATTTGGAGTCCAACTGGTACTGGTGTGAGCCTGCGTTAACCATAAGATATGATATTTCCTTATATTGCTTTAAAATTGGGTAACTAAATTAAATGTAGCGATAAATTCATAAAATATACGCAATAAATTTGTAAAAATTAGGAAATATTACATTTAACGACTAAGACATTACGATAAATGTTGTTAAATTGCTATTAATCGATAAAGATTTTCAATTTTGCCACTTATACTCGTATAGTGAGCACTGATGGTTTCAAAATAACGAAATGCTTTTGAATTATTAAATAGGAATATTATGAAACTCAAGCATACTGCAAATATTTTTGTTTAAATCACAAACTAGTTGTTTTAATATTAATGACATATGCGAGACTCAACTTTGTATAATCTGGTAAAGGAAGCTGCACTATATTGTCACGTTTGTTCATTTAATTATATAGTTATAGTAATCAAAAATAACAATTGAAAGTCTCTTTACAGTCAATTTCAATTTTCGTGATCATCAAATCGATGTGCATACAAGTAACAAATAAACACGCCGAATTGAGACCCTCTTCCTTTTTTGTAGTCAGCTAAAAAAGTGTAGTTGCATCCTGATATCCGGTTCGAAGGATTGATTCAGTACACACCTTAATACTTGTTGAGTAGGCGATCTGCTTTAACCTTTTGAAATGGAGGTAATTATTATTTAATCTATGACAGTAGCCGCTGTACATAACAGCCGCGTTGTTGTGGCAGGTAGTACTTACCCGATGATATTATGCAACAAGCCGGACTCAGAACAATGTTAGTGCATATTTATATAGAACAGAGCACAGGTTCGTGACCAGTTCGATCCTGATCGTTCGTAACGTGATGGCGGATGTGTTAGTAATGTCATGATATACACAAGTACGTGTATATCATTAGTAAATAACTCACTTGCATTTCACACGCAAATACTATATCCCCTTTGTGTTATTATTGTATTACATTTTGAGTAATAGTTATTATCACAAGATGTATGCTTTTTTATAACCCCGGTATGTCCCACTGCAGGGCAACGGTCTCCCTATCTTTCTTCCGTTCATCCCTATCGAGTGCTTTAATGGGTTAAGATGTATTGCCGGAAGAATATAAATTATTTACTTAGTCTAATCTTAATAGTATGAAATAGCTTGTTTTTCATTATGATTTATTGCTGCGCAACAAACGGAGAGATCTAAGTTCTATTGCGTTATATATTACTGCATACTATAAATTTAGGGGTATGTAGTATCTGATATAATGTTCTAAAGGCTATTCGCCCACTGCGCTACGGAGCCTGTCAAATACTAATTCGATTTAAAACGACATGCCCCTTAATGTTGAATCTCATATAAAATATAAATTTAACTAAGAATTATCCATTAGATTAATTTGTATGAATTATTTATCGTAAAAAAACACCTTTAAAACGCTCTACCATAATGTTCACGTATTGGCGCTTTATTTATTTTGCCATTCCACTGAGGATATGCTGAAACAAATGAAGCTATTTAGCCATACTTGACTAGGCTGACCCACTGCAGGATTAACACTTCTTTTCTCTCCCCTCGTCTTCGTCGTTACACAATGATATATTAGTTATTTAGGTAGGAGTCAAACTCGTCTCCTCGCCGCCGTCTGAATCATCCAAATCTAATCTTTCCTATCGAAGCCGCACTGACACGATAGTATTCATACTCAAGCTAAGGGTTGAGAGCGCCTAAAGCGTTCGCCCGAAAGTCCGGTGAAGCTGTAGAAAGCCGACTTGCGTCAGGCTAACAGTACAACGCCAAACCGCAAAAAAATACTCAATTTGTAGTGTATTTGGTAATCTGCTGACGGTCAATATCTACTGTCCTTATATTAATAAGTAGTACACTGTACAAGTTATATAGTAGTTTTATATTTTAGATTTCTGGTAAGAGTACTTGTTAGCATCAACATGTTGTAATAAATAAATATTATTAAAAAAACCTGTTTATACTGATGTTTATAATGATTTACTGATGTAAATTTGTATTTCTATGATAACAACATGTGATTTTTTGTAAATAATAATCAGGTTCTATATACATATTGTCTACTATTATATATTTTATTTATAAGGTTATTTTTTACATTTTTTAATATCGAATAAAATATATGAATGTTAACAGTCGCTTTCATCATGAAGCTATTAGGAAACTTAGAGTGAGAAACGCGTTGGAGATTCGTGTCGTATATAATTAAAAACTCCGTCTTCAATAATCAGATATTTTGCGATATTTGGACTGTTATTTATTATATATTTACTAATATTTGTCCAAAGACCCTTCTTTCACACAACAGACTATGCTACTATAAATTTATATATTAATTATTTACAATATTTTAACATACAGCTCAAAGAAATAACTGCTTAAATTATTGAAAGTTCAATAAACGGGTCGGCATTAATTACTTTTTGTACCTTCCAATACAGTAGGTACTTTAACAATTATGAGGTAATAATATTAAATTACACGAAATTCAGGTTTTTATTTTTATAGTTTATTTATAGGTAGTTACGTTATGTACTTTATACAGTTTATAGTTTTCTTACTTTTGTATATTGGTATATAATAATTTTGCGACATTCAGTCCTATGAGATTGTTTTTTTGCATATTTTGATAATTTTTCCTTTTTGTGCAAAGTTATTTTGTATTTGAGTGGTTTCTTGATATAGATCCCGTTTGTAAATTCTGATTCTAAGTTCAGTGTCATATCACCAGCACATCTAACCAACTTCAAAAAAGGAGGAGGTTCTCAATTCGGCTAGTTTTTTTTTGCGTTTTTAACGTTGTACATTGATTTCTCCGCCAATTGTGGACCGAATTTTCGATAAAAATCATTCGATAGAGTTCGATGTGGTCCCATATAGAATTGGTTAAGATTACATGATGAAGTATAGAGTGAAAAAAAATAAAACTCCTTAACGGACGACAGCTCACTCGTCGCGTTAGTGTTATTGAGTTGGAATTTACATACCATAGCTGTACCTAACACTGAAAATTTAAAAATAAAAATAAGTTTTAAAAAAACTTAAAAACCAACTTACAAAAATGACACTGAAAAGCCGAAACATAATTATTTCTGTAGGTTTCTTTAGAATCGGTGCCCGTCGCGCTGCCGGTCAACTGAAATTGCGCAAATTTAAGTTTTGTCAAAACTTATAATCAATACAAAGTGTCAAGAATACGAGGGAAATTTAAAATCGCAAAAAGCAAAGCTATTGGTCAAATGCAATCGTGACGTTAAATGCCACGTTGAGGATGTCGACAAAGGGCCTTTGTGATTGTTTGTTATAATGTTATAATGTGATTTATTAGCATAATTGTAGAAATACTGCATTTCGGCATACAAACTACTTATGCAATAAAGGCTGAAAGCGGTTTTGAGAAATACAGGTCGCTTGTTTTTTTTTTTCGATAAATATGCTTTTTAACAACCTATTTTGCATCAACATCTAACTTTACAGTCACTGAGGTTAGAAAGGTCACTGAGCAGTGAAATCTGTAAGATTTCACATTCGATTCGTATCAGATTGCTTTTAGGACAATTTATTAACATAACCTAAAATTTATATACCATTTAAATAATTATTGGATTTACACTTCATAGAAAATATGAACTTTAATGGTGATACTTTATCTTTTCTCATAGTTTTAAACGACTTTTTTTCTTAAATTCTGTCAGGCGACGGAACCTGTTTGTAGTATTAAAATAGCTTCAACAGCAAACGTTAATTATATTGGTAAAAAAATCTGTTAAAAACATTCAAAAGGTTTACTTCCCTATTTCATAGTTAACGGGCCACTAGAGAGCGTGTATCGCGAATGCCAGGAGCTAACTGAATTCGAATAAATTACGATGCTTTTTAACATCGCAACGTAGTATTTTTTAAGTAGTAACCAGTGAATAATATGGAAATGATGATGATCGTAATTTGTTATAAAACGAAAAAAATATATAAAACTGTTATTTTGTAGGGATGCTTATGCTGATAGCCCGATTTGAATCGACTGTTTTCAGCTTCACCGGTCTTTTGGGTAAGCGCTTTAGGCGCTCAATTCAACCTTAAACCTTACATTTAAGCGATCATGCTGAGGGCACCCCCTCTGGGGTACGAACTTCGGCTTAGGACGGTCGCTGGAAAGAAGGCAGAGACATCTGTAATTAGTGATTTTGGGGATTTAAAAACAGTAATCATCATCGGCTCGCAGACCGGTGCTATGGTTGGGACTGCGAGGAACGCGGCGAGATCCTCGACAGCGAGGACGGTATATCGATCCTGTGGAATGTATATGTTGTCTAAGTTTCTCCATCCGTCGGATAGCCAGAGTGATCTCATCGTTGGTATCCGTGAGGACGCTACGTGGTCTTCTCCACTTTGCGCGGTCAAAGGGAGTGTATATCGACGCTTTACGTATAAGCGTGTTGGAACAGTACGCGGCGCGAACGAAATCGCGCTTGCTGGTCATTTTCATGACCTGCCGGATGGTCGGCAAATTTGTCTCCACGTTGCGAAGTTGCGAATGCGGGAGACACGTACGTCATAATCGGTCTAACACATGTCGGTTATATCCTAATCTTGTTGTGCACGGACAATTCATTTTTCCTATTTAGGAGCCAGTAAAACTGGCTTAACGCGAATACGGTTAGGATGAAGTGCAACTTCTGGTCAAGGATCACTCCGAGATATTTGAGTGTTTTAGTCCAGAGAATGCACATGTCGGACGTTCGGGACTAGATCTATGAAACGGCTGGTGTATCTGTCGAATGGGATCGCGACGATTATGGAAGGGTTGATTGTGACTCGCCACTAGCGGAACATTCATCGGCGGCGGCTTGCAAAATGCCAACCACATCAACCGGGTGTTTGCGAGAGGCGTAGATAGCGGTATCGTCCGCAAAGAGCGCCCGATGGACGTTCTTTGGTTTGGGCATGTCACTGGTATATAGCGAGTAGAGAAAGAGGGACAGGGTAGAACCTTGCGGGACTTTGGCCGTAATTATGTGTTGGAAAGAAAGTGTTCCCTCCACACGATATCTGAAACCGCGATTCGACGAGAAGTCTCGTATGATGCGAGCGAGTTGTATGGGCACGTTTGTGGTGCATAAAACTGTTAAAACTCTCAATATTTTAGACAAGATGTCAATGTTGTCACGGATGATGACGTCAGAGTAAATTGGTGACAGCGCGCCAATTTTGACGCAAATGGCGGTGTTCTCTGTCGCCCGAATCTGATTTTAGTAAAACAAAAAAAATATAGATGCTAGATTTTATCAATGTCAATGTCATATTTGCTACGGTGATGTACCAAGGTAAATAATTATTTTAAAATATAAAAATTATACATGCATATTACCTATTTAATTGCATATAACATAGTATCGAATAATAATAAACTGTTATTAGGACTTATGCTCCAGTGGAGCAGGGAATGAGCCCGAATTTTGATATTTTTGCACCTTTATGTTTCATTGGTAGGTGACATTTTGAAAAAGTGAGTAAATAGAAAAAGTAACGAGTAAGTGATTAATATGAATGGTAGAGCCACGCTGTAGACTGTTTTGTCTACAGCATGATTGGGCCGGTTCAACCGGGTCATTACCATTGGCTCACAGAAAACCGACGTAAAGTAGCGGCTTGCTGCTGCGTTTCGTACGGTGAGTGAGATATCCGGAGGCCTAAATACCCCTCCCCTTCCCAATCCCTAATTATTCCTTTCCTTTAAGGTCGGCAACGCGCCCATAATTCTTCTGATATTGTGGGCATACATGGGCGGTGGAGATCACTTACCATCAGGTGACCCACTTGCTCGTTTGCCGATTTATGCTGTAAAAAAAAAGTAAGCAGAGCTCGGTTCCGTTTCTCTGCGTGATTGACATGACATCTTGATCGGTTGGCGTGTTCCCTCGTCAGTCGTCAACCGTTCTCGTCGGTGCGCTGCGCCACCCGGTTTATTCGTACTCCATACTTATATACTTTAAACTTATATACATATGGTACCGTTTTAAATATCAATGAATCTGTTTCTTTGAAGTTCTCGGAGACATCCTGGGAAATTTAAAATGTTTCGTCCTAGCAATTTATTGTAAGGAAATCCGGGAAGTTGAGAACGAGTTTGTAAATAAACTAAGTAAAAACTCACCTAAAACTCTTAACTAGTAGTCATTTCAAAAGTTAATTATAATCCGAGGTACCAAAATGAAAAAATAGTAAAAGTAATAGTGCTTTCTTCGCGCAGTCGTGTAAAAGGAGTAAAACAGAATAATGTTGATTAACATATAACATTAACATATTATGATAATTGTCCATGTATAAATTTAACATATTGTTAGATTGTTTAATTGCCGTTATTTTTATTGCTACAGAAGACGGCGTAGTTACTAATATCACACTAATGTTTAACATTACAATAACAGGATTATTTTCCTATCCCTTAATTATCCGTTTCCTTTAAGGTCGGCAAAGCATCCATGACTCTTCTGGTATTGTAGATGTTCATAGGTGGCGGAGATCACTTACTATCAGGTGATCCACATGCTCGTTTGTCGGCTTCTGTTATAAAAATACAAATTCCTTTTAATTAAATGCAAGATTTCTAAAAAATAAATGGACGTAGCATTTTTTTATAGGTGTTTTATACACAATATAATGTATTTTTTTATTTATTTTATAAAGATTTGCAATATTCCCAGCGAGGTGTTGATAATTTTCTCAGCTCCAGGAAATACGTAAAACTGGATATAAAACCTTTTTCTGTCTCTTGTACGGTTAAACCGCAGAATCTATTTCGATAATATTTAGTATCTTCATACTATCTTAATATTGATATCCGTGGACAGACATACGGACGGGTATACTTTATCGAAGAATAAGACTTACGAATGGACCCGCGAGTTTAGGCTAGTACATTATAAACTCATACATGTTAAATATGTTAATCTGTCGATCACAAAATACTTGTTCATAAGCTTAAGTTGTCAAAGATAGCACCGATTTTAGATTTGGTACTCATTATAGACGGTAATAGAATGATTAGTTCAATTTGCAAAAAAGGCTTATATAGATATTTCAGTTTATTTTTTCACGTCTTATTATGTGTGCGTGATTGATTTTATACATACACGGGCTGAACGGAGCTTGGCACTATTAAGTTAAATGTATAGAAGCAGCAAAAATGCTGAATTTACAAAAAATCCTTCTTTTCAGGTACCTACGTTATTGGAGGAATATACCTACATAATCTGAATATAAGTCGAATATACGTGGGCGTTGTTACCGCTTTTGAATGTACTCTTTTATATATGAAATATATACTGACACTATGTAATTACAAACTTATCCATTTATAGCAAAACATGCAAAAAAGAACTGAAATATCAATAGTTTTGTTGCAGTTTATTAGTAGTTTTGTACCATATTATTTGGGTGGCTGTTTGCAACATTTAGAATGCTATTTTTATAAGCAGCTTCCACGAGCAATAATGTAAATTAGAACTTTTATTGCTACCTAAAATTGCTAGTAATAATTAACATTAGCACACAGAAAATGTAGGAAGTGTACTTTAATCACTTTATAGTTCTCTCGCTACCATGCCGACATAAAATAAATTATAACGTATGAAATACTAGCACTATTTGTGCTAGGTTAGTATATGTAGGTACTCGTAAAATATTAATATGATTAATAAAACTGCACTAACATATGAGTCACACTATATGTATATATTATTATACGTTAGTGCATTGGTTATTACCATCTAAATGATATTATGTATATTATCTATTTCTGTGCAATTCTAAATAAATTATTTTTTGTTATCAAAATTTCTTATAATCCGGTTTGTATCAGATGACGCACATATGAATACGTTCCGCATCTAATTACAGTAATACCAGTACTACTACGAGTTTCATTTGCGGTTTTATTTCCGGCCACCTACCGCTCGGTATCCTTGGAAATAAGGAATTCAATAAATTAAATGAATAATTGAAAATTTCAAAGTCAATGACACTATATATAAATTACATAGATTGCTATTAAGTATTAGAACACTACCTACGACATATCTATCAACATAATTAATAAATACTTAGGGTAGACCGGGGACAATTGTAGCATATTTTGGTTAGCGTTAAATTTTGAGTTTATTATTAATATTGTGTCAAAACTGTCAATAACCATTGATACGTAGTTTATTCGGCTATAAGTTCGCATTATCTTTAGACGTGTAGCAATAATACAATCATAGATATTAAGCATTAAAGCGGACTGAGTGAACTGGTACAAATATCCCCGCCAGTGGGTTAATTGTACCAGCGATGTAATTTAATAAAACTCAGTGTTATCATTACATAAATATACTTCTCTAAATGGTAATATCCCAACAGAATAGCTTGTAATCTAATGACAAACAAAATACAGTAAACTTCGTAAGGTTAATCAATATAAAAATTAAAAACATAAAACAATAGTTTTCTCACCCTAAACGATAATAACTAAATTAAAGATTACAACAAAGTATTCTTATAAGTTCTTATTAAGTATTGACCATCATATTTGTGGTGTCGTATACTTATAATTAGTCAAAAACAGCGAAAATCATAAATTAAAATGTTGTATGGTAAAGCATTTGGAACGATTGTCCCCGTGGTACAAATGTCCCTTGCATACTTAATTTTATCATTTTTTTTATTATGTATAGCTACTCTTATTTTATATCATAGGCCGGCAAACGAGCAAGTGGGTCACCTGATGGTAAGTGATCTCCACCGCCCATGCACGTCCACTACCAGAAGAATCATGGGCGTGTTGCCGACCTTAAAGGAAAGGGGTAATTAGGGATTGGGAAGGGGAGGGGATTTGGGCTTCCGGATATCTTACTCACCGTACGAAACGCAGCAGCAAGCCGCTACTTTACGTCGGTTTTCTGTGAGACAGTGGTAACGACCCGACCGAGCCAGTCCATTCATGCTGTAGACAAAACTGTCTACTGTCTGTCTGTCTGTCTATCGCTGAATTGCGTCTCTTAATACTGCAGTTCCCAATTGTTAACAATAACTACAGTTACACAGATATCCCAATGATCTTTATCTTCTAAATTCTAACTGCTGGTGGTAAGATATTCATATCCGCCCGAATAGCGACCGCCGTACACATGGTGTTAAAACCTGCCATAGTGACCTACACCTTGTGTGGATCGCGTTCCAGGATCAGCCAGTGTATATTCGGTTCTCCCGAGGGGCTTGCGACTTAACTTGATGGTTGGTTTGGGCGGTTAGCGGCACATACTTGTATCCCTGTGCCTGTCTCGGTCATCCGCCTGTCCTGTTGCATGCCCCTCGATTTGTTTCTACCCTCTTCAGAGTGGGAAGAACCATTTCTACAGGCCGGCATGTTTTGGTGACCGCCGCTAAACTCATTATTGTCGATTGTCGCTGGTCTTTTTGGAATACGCTTCGCTTACCATTAGATGTAGTGCAGTCACTTTGCCGTGCTCGGATAAAAAATATAGTTAATAATAAGTTATGAATTAAAATTATAGTTAGAATAAATATATATATATATATATACATATATTATAAATAAATATATATAAAATACAATATGGGGTCAATTTTACCACGGGGACAATTGTGCCGTTACAAACGTCCCCGAAAATTTGGTACAATCGTCCTCATATACTCATTTCATCGATATTATAAAAAATCTCCTAAATTTAAACATGAATCTAAATAAATACGTTTACAAATAAGAAAGAACAATAGTGAGAAATGTTTTAACTTACACTGAGTGAAAAATTATGCTTTGATTTCCTGCTATGACCAATGATAATAGATGGAAAAAACTTACTTTGACTGCACCAAAATTTCACCTCGCCGTCATAAGCGTACGCGTCGAGCCACACGCGCGAGCAGCTGATAGTTAGTCGGCAAGCAACCAAGGGGGGCGCCAAGGGGATGGGAATGTGTGTGCGAGGCGTAGTTAAAAAAATATTCCCGTTGGTACTACCGTACCCTGCTACAAATGTACCCGGTCTACCCTACGTGTTTAGGTCATAATATTGACCTACCTATATAAATGCCATTTATTTTTACTCGGGTCATTTTATTGCTATAATAAAAATATGGAATTGTATCAACATAATTACATATATATAATTTAATTATTCGAATAAGATTACAATTCGAAATTATTTTATCGTCTATAACATTACGCGAGGTGTGTAGGTAAATTATGTACGCATAAAAATAAACGCTAGGAGGAACTGTGATATGAAAGCGACGTAATTTTTGATTTCCACCAAAGCCAACGCTGTGCATACAATTGGTACACACTCTACTGAAAATATCAGTCAATCAACTCGACATAAATGGCTGTTAATGAACAGTAATGCTGAAGGGATTTCTTCAATAATGACAGAAATCGCTGTTACGGCTTCCTTCACACTCAACTTGCTATGTAAACCGGAGTACCTACTTGCCCAAACGAAATGCACGCTCATTTTTTGCGGTGAATATTTTATTTTGAATAATAAATATGATGGATGGATATTATTTTATAGTATACGATTAATGTGTGTTTTTTGGAATGTTGGAATGTCGTGCATGGTGTTATTTACATAGCAAATGTGCGTGCGGATAACGTGACTCGTGATTATGATTATAGAGGTGCATTATATCGTGCGCTTAATGCAACGCTAAGCTGCGTAATGTTCACACAATGGCTCGGTTCTCGGAGTGAAAACGATCGCACAAATGCGGAAAAGAAAATCAGCCCGTGAACAAAAAGGACTTTAGTTTTCTGTGATCATCACTGACCGATCTCTCAACTATGCTTTTTGTGCGATCTTTGTACGATATTATTGTATTAAATTGAGAGTAAGCATGGGGCTGGGTGGCGTGATTTTGTGCCGCGTGGCGGCGGTGCAGCGCTTTGAGGCTGCGTGTGCATGATGGAGGCTATTGCGGTCGGTTTCACCTCACACTTGTATCTGGCGATCTTGTCACAGAGGCGTTTCGAGCGCCTTTTTTGGAATAACTCGAGCAAATTTCGTCGGAAATTTTATTTCACTGCGTTCGAGTTGCGCTCGAAAATCGGATTTTTATTTTAATGATCCAGTTTCGCGACAGCGTCTCGCTCGCGCCGACCGCTGTACTGAATAAATAAATGAGTTGCTCTACTTTCTATGAGATCGTTTCTTTGAGCCGATGAGACCGGGTCGTGGCGCGAACGGTGCGCTCGGATGAAGAGCTCGCTTTGTGTAGACTGGCGATGCTCTTTCTACCGCGGTGCCATGCCACCCGCGCTGAGTTGCCGCTGCCGCGCCGCGCCGAGCCGCTTCACACCGGCCAGCAGCGTGTCTGCCGCCACGTGCTCCACAACAGTACCATTGTTACTTTCCTAGCAGTCTTGACCCTCTCGACACAATGATTATTCTGCTTAAAGTCCATTTGTAGAAACATTTTAGTCACGATTTTAATAAGATTTGACTTCTTTATATAAAAATTGGTCGGTATCTGTACAGACCGTTAGTATAAAGTTACCTACTAGACTATTAACGGAATTTTTATTTAGTCAGACAATTTGTCTGCTGCGCACTTTCATCTGAGATTGCTCAAAATGTTTTAAACACATCCGAATGCTTCTGTTATGACTCAGTATTCGTGCATCTACGCGCACTCGCTTAGGTGCGACCGAGAAAATTTGGCAACTTGCATAAATCAGCCATACAATATCTGTCATAAAACATTATTACAATGGTTTGCTTTTAGAGCCAATGACGTAAATCATTATTTGATTAACTAAAATGTTATGGTTATAAAATCTTCACATTTGTGACTCACAACTAAACACTTACTTACTTACTCAATATTATACTTAGAAAAACTACGAAATGAAAATATGTTGGTATAATTAATTGTATTCACAAAGAACTGAAAGTTAAGGTGAACTTATACACAAAAAGTGCTATTTAAAATTTACGGATCACACAAAATTGAGTTCGATCTGCATTGCGTAGGTAAAACTTCGTAGCGTGTTCGGTGTTACCTGCCGGACATGAAATGGACTCGGTGCTTATTAGTGCAATGCACCGCGTGCGTCACTGCATGAAGGACACGCTTTGTCTGGATCAGGTGGTTGCTTGGCAGGTGAGGGGCCTAGGGTATGGTGAAGGGGCGCGGGGCCGGAGGGGCCGGTGCGTGGGGGAGGGGTGCGCAGGTCTCGAGGCCGCTTCCTGTCGCAGGACTGGTTCTGCGCTTTGCACCACTTTGTTTTGCACCAGTTTCCAAGCATGCAAAACAAACTACCTTTTAGCAATCAACGTATTCGTTTACACGTAAATACGCGCGTATATTTAAGTGAATTTACAGAAATGATTTTAATACTTCGTAATATATAAAATAAAGTTCATAATACTTTTTTAATGGAACGCTTTCTCGATGCATAATTTAAAAATGACTAAGACGAAAATTCGCCATAAAACGTTTCGCTCACACTTCGCCCGTTATTATATTTCACAATCTAAATTGTTTCTCAGTTCCCATACGCGAAATAATTTGCCATTCTTTAAAACGGATCGGCCGATATGTGCCGCTATTACGACCTGCAAATATGAAGAAGAAAGCAGACAAATCTCGCTTTAAGAAAAAAACACTGGTGTTTTCGATACTAAAATGCAGCTGTGTGATTGTGACGCAAGACAATCTGTATTTCCCTGAAGTAGTGTTGCTTCTATTGAAGGCTAATTCAAAAGTAATAACAATATCGAATACATTTTTACTTTTACTCAAGTCTTTTATGATTTTATTACATGTTTGTTAAAATGTGTCATACTAGGTATCAGACACAGGTATGATGTCGACACAATATGACGGGGCTTTAAGGTATACTCAAGTAAGCGCTAAGACACGCACGAGCCGCGGCCAGGAGCATCCGAATTGGTCAAAGAGCCTCGAAGCCGCAGTATACGAACCGGTAATGCTACTTTTAGCGCCAATGTCAGCGCGCATCACTTGCGAAATTCGACCAAGTCTTGCGAACTGCGGCTGATCAGCACATGGGAACTTATGACATTCAATAATCTATACTGAGGACCATTAGAAACACATGACATATTTCAAACATACTAATTTACAGTACTTACTGTATATTTCAGTACATCACGCGATATTCAGTAGCGAGTTTCAGTAGCCGATGTGCGAGATTTTTCGATAGGTGTCTAAGAGAGAAATATATATGAAGCTGATACATTTTCAATACGTTAGACACGTAGTAAAAATCTGCATACATCTTTCTTAAGTACAGATGATATAAAAGCTATCGAATAATTTTCAAAAACTTCAACTATGCGTACCGGACTCATCCTAAAGTAAAATAACTTACTATCGAAGATCATTCTTCTGGCGTAGTCTTTTTGCGTAAACAAAACTGGTACAATTGCAATATTGAAGTGAACTGCAATTGTTTATGATATGGTCAAACGATATAAGTCGTTCAGTATCGCTTTGCTATATCATGATATAGCTAAGAGTTAACTACTTTTAACTAATTTGTATTTATAATCACAAATATTTTCTCGTTTTATAGCTTACTATAAAGACAG
Source organism: Amorpha juglandis (assembly GCA_949126905.1). Lineage (NCBI taxonomy): Eukaryota > Metazoa > Arthropoda > Insecta > Lepidoptera > Sphingidae > Amorpha > Amorpha juglandis. The sequence continues at coordinate 9,853,065 of OX421368.1, forward strand.
ATGACTGTATATTAATATAATAATTTAATACAGTGCTCTTTGATCTTACTAATCAATGACATTAATAATTAAATAATAAATTAACACAAGATTAATATTTTAAAAGAAAAACATCTATTTTTGTCCAATAATCTATTACATTTAATAACCACATTTTCATTCTTTGCAGATATAAAGACGCTATTTATCAGCTAAAACGACAATAAAGGTAAGAAATAAAAAATAGACACCTAAGCTTTTTACTTCCATTAATCATGTGCTGTCGTATTATATTGTTTCACCTTATAAAGTATTGTTTTTTGTTAATCGGTTACCATAGACGCCATATTTTTGGTCATTAAAGTATTTTTGTCAAACGGCAAAATTCCGTTGAGTTATTTTAAGGTGTGTCTAACCTATACACTTTTGGTTGTATTTTCTAGAAGTATTGGGCGTAACCACGTACAAGGATACGTGTGAAAATCATTAGTTTCTTGTAGTTGAATGATAAGAACAAGTTCTGACTTTGGAGTATGTACATTGTACTAATACGTTACGTACCTAATGAATCTGACATGGACGTAGTAATAGTTGAAGGACCCTGCTAATCAAGTATTGATGAAGATTGAAAGAATTAACTCGTTTATTAATTATGTAGGCAATTAAAGTAGCGCTTATGAGAAGGAACTATAAAAATAAATAAAACATAACAAACATAGCAACAACAATATACTGGATAAGTGGATATGTATATATACCTAATTTTATGTTTTAGAAATAAGATACAGCTAACAACACATACCACTGTAATTTTATAATAAGAAATCCTGTTTTTATTTAATAACTGAGCCACCAACATCTAGGCAAGTTACTTGGTAAATCCACCGTCTAATCATAAAGGGAAGGCTGCCGCATTAAGCTGGGATAACGCCACCCTCCAGAATATAAAAATATTTCGGAACCGACGGTTTCATTCGGAGTGAAACTAACTGCTGAGACAGACGTCGTGGGCTCGAAGTCAAGCCCATACGGTACACATATCTGACATTTGGAAGTTATGTCTATAATGTTATTAATAATCGTTAACTTTGACGTGAAGTTAAGGAAAATATCAGAAAGTGCATGCATACCTGAAAGTTTACAACAATTTCGAAGATGCCTAAATTTTGTTATTCCGGCTCGGGTGAACACATACCTGACTCTTGGAGGAGGCGCGTGCTCAGCCCAGGACAGTATAATATAGGGCTACAATTTTAAAGTTGATGACCAACATGTGTTGATTAAAATTTCATGTATCACAAATGACATTTTTATCAACCATCAACATTTAAACAGTGTAGGCGACAAGGCTGAATGCAAACTATTTTCGTACACATACATGAACTTGTTGGCTTCTGTATTCCTCCACACAGACGCGATATGCACAGCACAAGTGTGACGTGAATGTTGCATGATTTTACGACGAAGGTGAAAGTCACTTACGGCAAATCGTCTCGTCTAAATGCACCTTTGCTTCCGTCGGTACTCTAGGCTGCAACTATTTGAATGAATGAATGGAATAATGAATAATGTTCACATTAACTATCACCTACTTGTGGTCAGCGCAGCTTTGCTTTGTCACATCATATAATATAATTTGAATATGTTATCTCATCGGCACGCGGATGACATTGCATTACATTAAACATTTACTTAACGGTATTAAAATAATAATATCATCAAAAGTCAAAACATGTACTTATATTTTTAATCGTCATAATGAATATTCTTGAGGTAAATAATACTATTTACTCAATGATATAGTGTACTCAATATATAATAGTGTATTGATATGTTTACGCTTTAAGTTGAATGATGGTAACGTGAGATACATGCACGGTGTTGGAATATAAATTCTATGTTGAAACTTAGGCCCTCCCTATAAGGAGCCATTCGCAAACTCATCCATGTTTAGGATTAGATGAGGAGAGCAGACGTATATTTTATTGAACTATATTAGGAACACAAATATGAGATTTGCAAGCGTCTTCTAATAAACTAAATGGTTGCTGAGTGCGCGACAGACTCCTCCATATTTCTCGAATGGCGTGGACTTTGACGCAGCACCTGTACCTGCGACACCACACTAAGTCATCTGTCTGGTTAGTTTTCGACGCGCCTTCGACCGCAGGTACAGCTCTCAACAGATTTATTACTATGGTTTCGCGGTTTTCGACCCGATGCATTTTTTTACATGTTTACACAAAAAATACTTGCGTTCGGTTAAGGTGAATTACCTTCTTGAGGAAAAGTGGTTGTGCAGGTTTTTATGACGCAAACTCATTTCTTTGTACACAAATAGAACAAAAATTTAAATATATTCCAGGAAATAATGTATCGGTCTCGGGGCATTAAATTTATAAGAGATTTAACGCTTGTAATATAATGATAAATTATGTTACAACAGTAAAATGGCTAAACAAGCTCCAGTTAAAGCAACGTACATACCAATGCGACTGTTATCTATGTGTGTATCAATGATAAAAGATTGGAACAAATATGTACAAATTACAGGGAATTGTCATTCAACAATTGTTGCAATATCAATATGTTTATATAGTTTACAGGTTAGCGTGACTATAACGAATATAGCGGATTAGTATAATTAAACAAAGACCTTTATTAATGTTTGAAATATTGTATGTAGACTATAGGAATATACTACACGTGGAGGTACGTTGTGAACTAATAATTGCGTTAACATTCCCTTTGAAAGAATTAATTTAAATTGCAATAAAATGTTTTTTAAAAAGTTGTAATACATTAAACCGGTATTATTATCAAACATAATAAGACTTGCTTTGCAAATTATAAGCACCTCGTTATTATTATTAGTATTTATATTACCACGTCTAAATTTACTCAGCATCCAACAGAATATCGATTTTATATTGAAATATCCTGCCGACTGTGAAGTAAAAAAAGTTAAATTTCCGTAATTTTTATAGTAATCTACATATGTTTTATGTGTAGGTACACATAAAAGTAAACTTATAAATATAACGTAATGTGTAAATTTTTATGGAATTCAGCTATTTTAGCAGATGAGTTTTGAAAGAAGACAAACGTGATATTAATTCATTATTAGTTTACAACATTCTTAACTCTCTGTTCATTTGATTTAAATTCTTATGAATTTTTGTTTTAATAATGTTATTCAAATGGAGTTGAAGTAGGTCATCGACATCTTAGGACCAAAGCCAATCTCGGCTGCATGTGGTGCAAACCCATTTACGGATGAGGCAATGGCAAAACTTCGTTCCCGTTGTGGGTTGTGGGGATCAAATGGCGGGCGACATAAAATCATATCCACCATCTAATAATAGTGGAAAGCGGGCCCTGGAATAAAGCCTTGATATTCAATAGCCCGTAACAAATCTATGGTTTTATGTTGGTTATATCATAATTTACATATATTTATACCATTAGATAACATTTTTACTTACGAATCTATTTAACCAGCAACAAGAAACCTTATAAAGATTTTTCATGCTTGCATCGTTACGTCCAATAATTTGATAGTTAATTAATTTTATACGTAAGGTCCTAAATAAATAGAACATTTAGGCAAAAAATATCATATATTGGCTCAAATGTATTTGCAACATGTAAATTGTCTTCATTCAATTATATATACGCCGTGCCACGCCGGTTTAATCTTCGACGTGAATCGAGATAAGGAATTCTTGCAAATACATTATAAAAATAAAATATTGACCCTGATTTCATGCCGGTAACGTTGGGCAAAAGTCAAGGGCAGGACCGCGTCTGCTCAATTGCACTTCGACGCCGCGTCGGCCAATCAATGGTAGACACCGCAACACTAGTCTAACCTTTAGTTAAAACTATTATACTCGAATTTTTTAGCTTTGGTTATTGATTTAATTCAATATATTTTGTACAATAATTTTGTTTCGTAGGGTTATTCCTGGTCGCGTATCACACACTAATGCAGCTTAACTACGCTGCACGCAACGTATGTCATCAAAGCTCATTTATATTTAAAACTGTTAACAGTGCTTGAATGGTTCTCAATAAAAACACTTTGTCATTCTATACGACACAATGACATAAATATGTACAGTATATATTGTGCATTAGTTATGAAATATTTTTATGAATATTAAATATAGTTTCTATGAAATGTTGCGCACGCTTGTGTTCATTGATAAGGTGAAGACTATGTTATTTCAAACATTATGTCCAATAATATTATTTGAAAGTTTAAATATTTTTCAAATCATTGGATAGAAAAATAACCAAATAACAATTGAAATATATAATAGGTGTTAGGATATAGAGAAAACACGTAGATCTTAGAAAACTAAAATCATCATCATCATCAGCCACCGGACGTCCACTGCTGAACATAGGCATCCCCCAAAGATTTCCAGACCGACTTGTTGGAAGCGGCCTGCATCCAGGGACTTCCTGCTACCTTTATCAGGTCGTCTGTTCACCTTGTAGGCGGACTTACAACTCTGCGTTTGCCAATACGTGGCCTCCATTCCAGAACCTTTCTGCCCCATCGGTTATCGGTTGTCGGTTCTGCGAGCTATGTGGCCTGCCCACTGCCACTTCAGCTTGCTAATCCACTGGGCTATGTCGGTGACTTTCATTCTTCTATGGATTTCTCATTTCTGATTTGATCACGTAGAGAAATACCGAGCATAGCCCCCTCAATAGCTCGGTGAGTGATAAACTATGCAGCTATATATATATCTACTGGATTATAAAAATAACTTTAATGTAGGATGTAGGTGAGTGGTTGCTGTCAGGTTGCATTAAAGTGACAATTTTTATAATATGCACTTTAGAGGTGCCCGTTAGACAGTTTAGAGTCAAATTAAAATATGTTTGCCGATGATTGAGAGCGGATATTAGCAGTTTTTAAGCGAGAAGGAAATAAAACTAGTTTATATACATCTAGAAAGATATTTAGCTTATAAATTTGATGTATCATTCTGAATATTTATATGGATATTGATGATAACTGTATAAAATGTAGAGAACATGAAACTTAATGAAATAATACTATCGTTGCAGTTAAACAAATACTTTTATCAGTTTTATTTTGGTTAATATATAATTTAATTAAAATTGTACCAACTTGGTCTACTAAATTAATTTTTAATATCCGGGTGTGACAAGTGCAGTTAGCATGTTCTAAGAGAAGTGGATAGATCGAAGACACTTTCCCCGATGAGACGTCGGAAACGAAAGTAAAAAGAACAACACCGAAACTCAATCAATCATATGTTTATTGCATTCATCATAAATTATATACTAACAGTATATACTTAATTACATATTGCGAGAAAAACTTTACGATGTAAGCATCCTGCTTGCATTAAAGGACACCAGTTTAACTGTCAACGTTTGGAATTAAATTAATGGATTTAATTCTCTCACATTTGTGCTTAATCAACGAAACGGCTAGTATTCATTGTGTTTTTATAAGACTTTAATAAGATATTTAACTGACGAGTCTACTAACACCTTCTTATAGTTCCACATACACACATTTGAACCAACACTGATATACAATAGATGTCGCAATTACAAATGTGCGATCCTACATGGGCTATAATGCCACAAAGTTCCCTCACCTTAATGTAGTGCATAATGGTGTATATTGACATAATTCATAATGTTAAAAAAAAATCGCATGTACGAAGATATAAATATTGCAATTTAATTAAACGGCTTTAGTTGCTGTTGTCGAAATTAACATAATGCTGACAAAAACATAAGCGGTCGCAGTAGCGTTTTCATTTCATTATTGTTTATTTAAGAGTTTGTTATAACAACATATACATATAGGTAGATGTATAGATCTACATATAGGTAGATGTATACATCTACCTATATGTAGTAATAAAAGGAAATGACGATATAAATCCAATTAAAACAGGAACCGAAGATTATATAGTTTTTGGATATACAATCCATGTAATTCAATAGTTAATTATTTTTTACCATGGATAGGGCTACGGGCTTTAAACCCTTCAGTATTGGCTTAACATGACTCATGGTTATTTACGATATAACTATCGCTGATTGCGCTTTATTGTCTGTTGCCATATTCTGCTATATACATGACTATATCTGCCATATACATTATTGATTTCCCTTCCCTTCGCATAAATATATTAACGCGAAATCAAACTTCAAACACATTCCTTTGAAAATCAGATTCCAAATTGAATTGCAAAACATGATGCATACGACACATAACAATAACTATTTTATTTTATTTTTAATTATTTTATTTTATTAGACCAAAGTCTAGCGCCTGGATCTCCGATTACTAATAATTATTACTTTATTTGATATTGTATAAATTAAAGCAAATAAACGCTTAATTATACATTCTATGGCGCCGTCATTTGGACAATTTAGGTATCTACTGTATATTTTGTAAAGATCCGAACATATATTAAAATTTAAATATTAGAACAAGTTTTTTTTAATAGATCCATGATACTAGAAATCCATATTTTAAGTCCAGATTTAATTAATTTATTTTTAAAGTCTAAAAAATACACGTGTTATGTCTGTGATAATAATTTCTGACCTAAATGGCGATAAACTCACCCCCAACCACACTATGGGAAGGAAACAAAGTCGAAGAACCGTTGGTGCACTAGTTGCATCTCAATCAGAGATGGTATGCGATAATGTTAGAAGAATTAAGCCAAAAAAAGAAGATCTTTCAACGCTCAGATCAGTCATTTCCCTGAAATTGTGCGAAATTAAAGTAGGTGATATGATGTTTTTAAATTATGCTTCATACAAGACGATTTGACATTTGAATAAGGTTTTTGAAAGACCAGGATACACTTTTAGTTTTCAAACATTCACTAAAACCCGGTAGACTTTCTTATATCAGCAGATCGTAAAAGATTTTTTAGACATAATCAGACGATCTGGCAAAGTTTGAAATCCGTCTCATTTTCATTTCTTTCTTTTTGTCTAGCGTTATGCCCTATAAGTGCCAGGCTCTGCCTTCCTAATAAGACGTTAAATGAATAGAACTATTATACTAATTTCAAGTAGTTCGAATATGTCCCATTTATTCGTATATCGGTGTAGGAAGTAGAGACTTTTAGCCTAATATAATAATAACAATAATATCGCCCGGCGACCACAGAGATATCATATTACTAATATGTACCCCGAAAAGTTCTCAAAAATAGACGGGCAACGCTGTATTGGGATCGATGAATTATTCGGACGGACAGGGCTATTGTTGCCTACAAGCCTGATATTGTGGTAGTAGACTGATGAGGACGCCGGGCAATACATGTCGATGTGCCAATTCCGCATGACGAGAAGATTTAAAGCTGTAAAATATATATATTATATCCAAGTATTTAGACCTGGCATATTAAGTTACTGACCTGTGGGATATGGACTCGACAATCGTATCATCGTCCCGATAGTTGTTACTGCTAATAGGTTGATGCCAAAGAACCTCGACCAACACCGCCAGAGGATCTCAGCTGGTCGTTGGACCAAAAACTGGATACTTAAACGCTTGTGATAAAAGGCGAGCCTATCGCTATACCGGGCACAATCGATCTCCACCACCCACGTACGCCCACCACCAGAAGAATCATGGGCGCGTTGCCGACCTTAAAGGAAAGGGATTTTTTAATTAGGGATTGGGAAGGGGATTTGGGCTTCCGGATATCTCACTCACCATACGAAACGCAGCAGCAAGCGCTGCTTTACGTCGGTTTTCTGTGAGACAGTGGTAACGACCAGGTCGAGCCAGCCCATTCATGCTGTAGACAAACAACTGTTGTAGTTTACAACGTGGCTCTACCACTAAAAAATAGACATTTTATTATTGTGCAATAGATATTATATGTAATATTTATATCATTGAGCGAACGGTTCTGTGTACTAAACGAAGTAAGGAAGAATAGCCAGGAAGTTCTTATCTGTCATACATAGGCCGTAACAATACACGTTTATGACTTTGAAATTAATTAAGAAACTTAATTGTTTTTAATTCTGAAAAACATAATAACAAAACAATATAAATGATAAAATCAAAGTTTATATATCTAGTTACAAAGGTATAAATGAAAAAGATAAAAAAAATTCAGTCTGTCCACTTAAAAAACTCAGTTGGCATGTTGCAAAACGAGTTTATAAAATTTTATGAGGTAGTGTTGCACATAGCCAGCCGCTATTTATATTAGTTCGTAAAATATTGTGCACACAACAACATTGACACACACAGTATTATGTTACTGTGCGATTGTCAAACTATATACGAAATTATGCGTTTGTTAATTTTAGTTTTATAGATATTAGACGAATTTGAAATGATTGAATTGCTCGTTGAAGAAGAGTCCGTTGTTAATTAAATTAATTCTCATTGGACAAGCCTCGAATATTGAAATCGAATGACACGTACCAAATTAAACTAGCCCCATTATACTTTACGGTTATTAAAACATGACGCTTGCAGAGCTAATAACTTCCGTATAAAAATTTCCAACATCAAAACCGGACAATTTAAACTTAAGTGAATGACGTAGTAAAATTTCCATAAAGTTCTACAAAGTTAATAAATTCTTAGTTAAGTTTCACATGGTCCCATTACCACAGATTCATAATTTCTTGCGTAAAACCTATTTGCACGGAGAGAAGCTATCACAGACAATTTACAAATCGATGTGCGCGCGTTGATGTCTTTTGTATAGCGCAGGAGTTTAATATTGCTCTCTTCATAAATCGTCAGATTTGACATTAACTGTAGTCGCCGCAGTTATCCTTTGTGCCTTGTTATCTGACATTTATTTTAATAACAACATTTAATGATTGGGTTACACTGATGGATAGTTTTATGACTAGGGAGTTACTCAGCTAAGCTTTAACTTGAGGTACGCAACTCCGCATTTGTAATTGGTTACATGGTTAAATTATTACAAAATTACGCATGAAATTCAGATTTTATAACATTAACAAGGGTGAGAACAAGGCCCTCGCCGTGCCGTGTTGTTTGACTGTCAGCTTAAGCGTAAATAATGTTTCTTAGAACATTTAATAATGGTCAAGCGGATCTGTATAAGGAAACGACAGTTGTGTTTTTTATAAGCATTTAAAATATTTTAAAAGGAATACATAAAAGTAAAAGATAGACAAACTTTTTATAGAATTGACTTATTTGTAATTTTGTTTGTAAGTGACTTGTATGGTTGATGTCATGATATAATAATAAGGTCACTGTTTACAAAAAAATGTTACTCTCGTGTCGGAAACCCCATTGGAACTATAATAACGTAGTGTCAATGGTAAAGTGGAACAAGGAACTCGCGTAGTGCGATTGGTACGTTGAACCTCCCGCGGACACGCACACACGCGCACCAGCGTGCGCGCGCACATGTACACACACACACATACACGCACGCACACACGTCGGCGGGCGGTGTGTGCGTCTAATAACAGTGTGTATGTGCATTAATCTGATTCATGGCGCGATACGTAGGCAAGGCGTGATGTTTTAGCAACGCGCAAGTTTTATCACGTTTTAGACTCTAAAACATTATGTATAAGGTGAATAATTGATTATTTTCGATTAATATTTAGAGAAACGCTTAGATTTAAAAATGAGGTCTACGACTTTATAATTGTAACACTTTAACTAAAATTGTTATAATGTACATATATTTCCTTATAACACCCGCATCTATATTAAAATCAGAATATATTAGAAATTAATTGCACTTTGTTTCTTTTTTAATTTCTTGAAGCAATATCGCAACATGAAGTGACAGACGTCGATGACTGAAGTGGAATAACAATCGGAGTAGTGTGAGAAGTGCGAGTGGCGTTCAACGTGTTGAGTTGTGGTACGGACTACAGTGTATTAGCGCGCGTATTGCGGCAACAGTGCGCTAGGTGCGCGGCGGCGGTCGGCGGGCGGCGGGCGGCGGGCGGGCGGCGGGGCGGAGGAGACGGCGGCAGCGGTGGCGGCAACGTCCTTGCTCGCTTGCTCAACACATAAGTGCACCGCTATATTAGCCTCATCGTATTAAAAGCTTTCAACCAAATAAAAACGATAATAAACTCAAAAGGTAATTAAAGACGAGTGTGATTGTTTCAGCAGTACACTTTAGGCGCCATGTTCGCCGGCGACGCACAACACTAGTTATTATCGACCTTTGCCGATTTCGAAATCAGTTGTACAGTCATCACCAAATATGAACATCTAATAACCAAAATAAATTGAGGAAAAAGTCATGTGAAAGTGTAAAGAGCAATTTTTGTTCGACCACGACATGTCAATTTTAACTTGACCCGTAAATAGAATGACAGCCATATTATTTACGGATCTCCTAATAATTGACAAGCCACACAACGCGCATCTTCGAGTGAGAGGCCTTTGCCCTGCATTGGTACATTAATGGATTGTTACTTCACTTTTACTTTTATTAAAAATTAATGAAACCATCATGTGCGGGATGAATAATCAGATATATTTGTACTTTTAAACTACAATTGCCCGGTGGCTGTATAAATTATGTAGGATTCCTTGTGTGACTGGCATTTATGTAATAAAAGTGCAGTTGTATAATGGATAACGTGCTTGTATATTACCATCTAATATAAGGAAATCATTTGCTGTTTGGTGTTTACTATCATGATCCTTCGTCTTTATTACCGACAGTGGTTTATTATTACACATTGACCTATCCCATGACATAATGAAGCATAATCTGACAACATTACCACCTATTGCCCCACTCCGATAAAACGTTATGTCATTAGAATAGATTTGAACAATAATGCGATGCAAGTTAATACATGGATTCATTCTTGAAAGAAAAAATTGAAATGACTTAACAATATCTATTTAAGTAAATATGGGACTTAGTTAAACAAAACTGTTATGCTCTCCAATTTTATTCCAAATTTATTTTATTTTATTAAATGATAGGATAAGCAGGTCACCTGCCTGATGGTAAGCGCCACGCTTGCCCATAAACAAAGACAACACCTCACAAAACTTTGAATTATAAAGCGCTGCATGAAACTGGACGGCACTCGTCACCCTGAGACATAAGGTGATAAGTTTCATAGTGCTCAGTAATTTTAACGTCCTTCAAACCGAAACAAAGTAATGCTTACACACCGCTGCTTAGCAGTTTGATACCAACTAGGACCAACGTCTCCGAAGCAAGAACGAATTCAAAATTTTACCAGCTGAAAGTAATTCCTTTATAATTAACTTAAACCCACTACTATTATAACTAATTGTCCGATATATGACTGGGGGTAATTATCGTTATTTATCCGATGCCTATATACGTACTAGCTTTTCCTCGCGGCTCCGCCCGCGTGATCTACCCTGTCTCTATACCAATTTTTAACAAAATCCGTTCAGAATTTTCGGTGTGATTGATGAATATCAAGATTCCTGTTTTATCCCAAGGGAGGATTTAATCGGGATAAAAAGTATCCTATCACCCAAGTCAGCTAATGCCCTGTCTGTATACTAAATTTCATCAAAATCCGTTCAGTAGTTTCAGCGTGATTGACGGACAAACATCCAAACAAACAAACTTTCACATTTATAATATTAGTAGGATGAAGAAGCATATTCGATTTTAATATATAGATAGGTATTAGCGTCCTGCTGCGCCCCTGCCGCTTCAACTATCATGACGAGGTATCATAGCAAAACAAGTAGATGAAGCCCAAAACCTATAATACAGTATAATATCTGAATAGTGAAATAAATATAGTATTAAAATATGATTTCTAATGTAATTGATGGCCGCCGAGGTGGTTAGCCATCTATCACATCCCCGACCGAAGTAGATCGAGACGAAAAGTGGGTGGTCTCGATTGAAACTCGATTCTGTTCAAATTATGATATGAATATGTATTATAGATGCACCAATAAAATTATATGTTATGACCTATACTTTAATATAATGTACAAATGGCTTACGAATATTATCTACTGGCATTGGGTAAAATAGTCGACTGCGGTCCAAAGTTCGTCAACGAGGCTTCAATTCTGCCTTTAATTCATCATCGGTCGATTTGAGACTGCACTGAATTTATCGAAGCATGAATAACCCGGTTCGACTAAGATGGTACCCCAGTCATCTAGATTTGCATTTACGATTCATATTGTGTTATGGGTGGAGGTAATAATTTACTAACAGACAACCCACTAGCACGTTTCCGCTGTATGTAAAAACTAATTTGCGTACTACATTTAAAGTGTATTAGTTTGTTTTAGTTTTTATGATTTCTCAACAGACTCTCCAAAATAATGACAGCGGGATCACGAATGGATTTAACCGATTTTAAAAAATGAGGAGATTCCGCGAGTTTTTTTTTATGTATGTACATCGATTTCTCCGCCAATTGTGGAACGATTTGACAGAAAAAATTACATTCGACAGAGTCTAAACTCTGTCACTAACTATAATATAACATTGCTAACTGCAATGTGATCCCATATAAATTTTGTTGAGATCTAATGATGGAGTACGGAGTCAAAAAATAAAACTCCCCAGCGGACAACAGTCAGTCGTCGCGATTATGATATTGAGTTTGATTTTACATACCGTAGCTGTACTTTTAGTAGAGCGGCAGCGACACAGGCACAGCCTCCAAACAGACCTGACATTGTTATTTTTGAATTTTCAGTGTTATCATTCTGAAGTCGGTTTTTAATTATTTTATCTTAACAGATTTTTTTCTGGTACGTTCCGGAGACGTAAACTTTTGTTTTCTGTCACAATTTTGTTTAACAAGGCAATTAAATCTACATCTTGTCACTAATTGTGTCACCGATTGTACTCAATCGAAGGCTCAATGTAATGTTATTGTTCACAAACTTACATTGCGTAAGGTCACAATGGAATTTATCGATAAATGTCATTAGTAGCTAGTAAAGCTAGCGGTAGAGACAATGCATCTAGAAGCTCTGCGTCGTATATCATAAGTAGAGATGTAAAGTGGTTAAAAATTACCACTTTGATCAAATTAAATCAAGTGCAAGTGAATCGTACAAAAAGTGTTTGCCGATTTCATTTAAGACCTTAAAGCGTTAGTTTAAAAATATAATGCTACACCTCAATTTATTTAAGAACCTAAGTGAAAGTAAAAGTTTATCATGTTTTTTTTTCTTCCTGCCGAGCGTCATCCCAGCCCAATATAGAACAAAATGCCAATAATTTAAAAAAATTAGTGGTGTCGTGGGACACCAGGTAGGAACGAAGTTCCTTCGGCTAATGTAGAATCGACACAAATTGCAAAAAAAGTCGTGCTCAATTTTATGTAGGTTTTCTTGATTTTTCTCTTAAATTTTGCTGATTAGTTTTTATTTAAGTACAAGAAAGTATTTAGGAAATTCAGTATTTTAGAAAATAATAAATTAATTAAAATAAAAAAACATCGTAATTCAAATTATCAACTAAAATAACAAAATATGTCTCTTTATTTTTTTTGACAACATAAAATTACATAGAAATAGAAAAATAGAAATAAAAAACTTTCGCGCCTGCGCACGTCTCATTTAACGCTTTTATTCCACGCATTTTTCTTACGGTTTTACTATCAAATTTTTTTCAGTTCGGTCACGCAGCGAAATCCCTATCTACGCCAAGCCAAGCCTGCCGTAAGGAACTTCGTTCCAATAACTTTGACTTGTTTTTATATTAATTTAACCGAAAACAGTCCTACTCTAGTTTAAGTTTTTTTAGTGATTTACACCAGTAATCGAACCACACACTTCATTTGTATTTTCATCGCGAATATATTTATATTTTCGCAAATGTAGAGTGGGATGTCCCTCGCAACACAGAGCGCCAACTTGCAAAAAGTTGCTCTTGGTAATAAAATATGGAATTAGTGGCATGACCTTGCTATGCGACCTACATCAACCACTATTCTATAATAAGCTGAGGATAATGATAACGAACTAATGTAGTTGAATTACGAGAGCTGGCCAGTTTCAAATTTGAAGAAATCGTTGTGTAACATGAGGTCGATCATGATTAAGGGAACTACACATGATAATAAATATCCTACCATATTTTGACAAAACAGAAGCATACCATTCATCGTCAGTCTTCCCTTTTAAAATGTATTGCATAAAAAAAAATCTGTTTAATTAAAAACTCTGTTACATCTCAGTTTCGGCATATTTTGACACAACCCTAAATCTCAGACCAGGTTTAAAAAAATATATCATTTTAGAAGAATTGTCCTCAATACATAATAACACACATTTAGTTTTGGAAACAACAAAAAGTTATGATGTAACTTATGCGTAGTGCCTAGTTTTATTGTACGAATAACTATATTAAGTTGTTTTATTGACAACATAATATATACGTACATACGTATGTATACCATAGCGATACGTGTAAGCAAAATTATAGTATAAATTCAATATTATCTTAATTTGAGCTTCTCGCTAACATAAGCTAATTAAAAGTAAGAATTGATCAGAGCTTCCATAAATCTTTAGGTATACCGGAACACAGTAGCCGGTGTAGAAAGTGGACTTATATTAAGTCACTTAAAAATAAGGATATAAAAATTGTTGGGTATTAAATATATTTAATGTATATTGTACGTAATTAAGATTTCAAAAATTATGGTATTTCGAATATATTTGATTATTAATACATCCCTTCACATCAAACCATGTACCTATTATGGCCACAGTCATTGTAATAACTCGTAGGATTATTTATTGAGTTACGTTTACATAGATATTATCCGGTTTCTGGCGACAAATGATTTTATTGTCTTTATCGCTAGTATTTTAGTTCCACTTATCAATCTCAACATTCGAACAGGTGTATTCGTATAGTAATTATTTATTAAGCTATGAAAATAATGTAATGGGCAACAAACTATTTTCTAAACAAAAAGTTAACCTAAAAACTACCACTAACATACGTCGTAAGTAAATCCATCGATCCTGTGAAATACCATTTCATAAAAACCTTTGAAATGTAGATATACAAAACATTACAAGATCTGAGACGGATAACTCAAACGTTTGTGTAGCGCAAAAAATATAATAATCGCGTCAAGATACCGATCGTGTAATGTTGCTACTTTAAATTTGTGGTATTTTATCTAACAAATTCCGTAATATCCGTTAGGACTAATCCGATGCACTCATACACGTGCGGGTACAGCAACACACAGTAAATATACAGACGCACACAGACACGAGGCACACGTGCGCACTCGCGTCGACAGCGCGGAACGAGTTCACACCGACCTGCTGCGCCCGCGCAAGAAAGAACTCAGCCAAGGACGCCGGCGTAACGGTCTCTACGGGCGAGAGCAGCGCGGTGAAACGGGGAACCGCGGGCGGGGAGCCTGCGACACTGGGTCCCGCTACGTCTGCGTCATACCGCTACAGGATTCACGGGGAGCACGTGACTCTGTTTCGCTCCTCCTTTATCAGATCTATTTCATAATTCCATCCGAGACTATAACCAATCTATAATAACAAAAAAATTGAATGGGTGAGGCTAAAATAAATATTACCCTAATGAGTTTTACTGTTCGTTTATACACAAATGTAGCCGGAGGGTATTGATTTTGCTGCACAAGAGATCAATAGATTTGTTTTCTTCGAGGTGTCTAGCATCATTCTTCCGAAAAGATTTATGACTTTCCAATTTGCAAAATTCACATTCAGCTTTCATTAATGTATCTTTGAAAATATTTGTTTATAAACTAAAACGTGAACGTTCCATGGTCGATAAACTAGAATCTCTCGATCTCTATTATAACATGATAGACGTGTCCTAAATGAAGCATAATTCTAAAGAAAATCCAATTTTAAGTTCCTTCGCCCGGCCAACGACCCTATAAACCTTATTTTCTATTCTGTTCTGACTGCCCGCCCGCTATATTTCCGTCTCGCAGTCACGAAAACCACTGTGCTGTCTTTATTTTGTTCCATTACGGCCAAGAACAATGAGTATTGGTGGATAGTAGCGACTATTATATCTATTCCAGTCGCACGAACGTTGCCACCCGTGGTGCGAGCAAGACGGTTACACTTCCATCGAGCACCACTTATGCTAAATGTTACGAATTCCTATTGGACCGTCGAGAGCTTAAAGATGGCCACTCGAACACCGTTTTCTCGTTACGATAACCTAATTTTATTCCATTACGTCGGTAGTGGTTGTGCTTAAATTTCAATAAGTTAACTCCATTAAGTTCGAATGTCAGGAGGTAACGCGAGTAAAAAGACACCGACCTCGCGGGCGTGTGTTCGCACGCTGTACCCCTCCCCGCGACACACCCGCGCCGCGCCGCGCGCGTCACACTCCCCGCGACCCGCTCAGCGCCCCTGCCTGGTGATTCAACTGTGTTTGTTCGGAAACGTCGAAGGTTTGCCGGACGTCAACCGACACGGAACTACCTTCAGCTCATGCGTGTTTCCAGGTATTATTTCAATTTACTCTTACGAATGTAAGTCACCGATAGATACAATTATTCATGTAAACCGAGCATTAACCTAACTATTATATTTAAATATGATTTTTATCCTCATAAAATTTCAATAAGACTAGAACACACATTTAGTTGAAATATTATTCCTTATTTTCCTTTCTTTGCCTTACCCTGCTGTGTTTTAAACACAAGCGTAGCAATAGTTGCCTTGCTGCGTGTAAAAGATTTCAACGGGATACGACTCCAACACAAATGTTTTTTTTTATATTATGGAAAGTTTAATTATAGAATTTGTAGGCAAGAAACCTGCTTAGTAAGCTCCTATCTAACTACATATATAACACCTTAAAACAAAAGGTTTTGCACGTGTACGTGGATGTTTGTTAAAGGCGGCTTGTTTTTTATTAGCATTTTTCCGTGACTATTTAGACGCGGATTCTACTAGAAATCCTGTTCATGTTTTTGTCTATTATTAGCGGTCGTATCTGTCCGGTACTAGTTTGACCGCTATATAGCCACGTTACAAATACGATTCGAAACTAAACTAACAAGAACAACGTGTAGCGATTTCGTGAAAACATATTGCTGACATGAGCACCACCGACTGGTATTAATTTTAAGATTACGTAAAAAAAATTCTATAGGAGAGCATAGAATAACTTAATTTTTGAACCAATAAATCTATTGAAATTTCCATGGAGATTAGAAGGTTCTGGGATTAAAACTATAAAGATTGCGCTGAACCCCAGCTGAAATTACAGAATCCTTAACTATCCCTTTTCAACTTGGAAGCTCATTGAACAATTCTTTGTATCAATTAATTTAAGCATAACTTTGAAGCTTAGTTATTTAATTACAAGCTGCACGATTATTGAACTAGAATTCTGAATTTTACATATTTGAGTCCTGTATGATGTTAAACTTGGCAACGTTGATGAAGTTCAATTTTAAACAAGATGACTATGTTAGTCGACAGCGCATCCGTAATTCCGCAACTATTATCGATGTTCATAGGTGGATGATGGATGATAGTGATCGACAATTATTTGCTTCGAGTCTGGTTATGTTATCTCCCCTGAGGGGTTGACGTCAGGCAGGTAATAACTAGAAACCAAATCATACTGTACATGTGTTAGAGCAGGTAGAATAAGATGAGGAGTTAAGCAATCTCGTCTTAGCAGCTAAACGAATTTAGACGAAATGTTGCTTTGTATGACAGAAAAATAATTCAGTCGTGCGAGAGTTGCGAGCAATAGTCAACTATAAATAAATATCTAACTAGTCAACTTTAACACGCATATTCAAGTCTCATCGCACAATAAAATTATGTAAGTTTACTATACCTTTACGAGGTAACTATCACAAATATGTATTTTACATTGATTATTTCCAATTAAAATGCCACATAAAGTAGGTAATATATTCAGGCAGTATGTAAGTGATTTAAGCGTAATAGTCTTTCCTTTGTCAGGTTAGTTTTAATCATATTTCGTAATTAGTAGTTTAATGTAAAGGTTATTCAATTTCATTTCCATTTTATTAACTTCCGCGAAAAAGAGAAATGTATGAAGTTTAACACATTTTTCTGTGTGTGAGTTTATCTGCCTGTAGTATCGTAGCCTATAACAAAATACCGATTTGAATGCGGTATTTTTATTTCAAAGCCTGTATACAGCTACGCCTATTTTTGAGCTTACAAAATAAATAAAAACAAATTATGATACAGCGATGGTATCTAGGACCTCAAATTCACGATAATTTAACCGTTAGCACAAGGCGATACAGCGTTCAAAGCCATTAAGATCGATTTTCCAGTTAAATAGTCGGCTTACGAATTCCTCACTTTGTTGCGTGCCTCCGTCCGCCGTGATGAGAAATATCTATTCATATCAAATGTTCAATCAATCGTTTATCGTGGGACAAAAACATTTTCATTTTTTCTGCGTGGAAAAAAATTGCTTTTGTAGGTCGTTTGATTGTTTGTTAATACGTTTTACTATTTAGAACTATTTCATTGCAAACAGTAGTATACGCTAAGGAAATAAGTAAGCAAGTAGTAGGGCTACGCTGTAGACAATTTTGTGTCTACAGTAGAATAGGCCGGTTCGATCGGGTTCGTACCATTATCTATCAACCATAACATATCTATAAACCAGTCGTTTCGTACGATTAGTGAAATTTTCGGAGGTGCACATCCATCACTCCTTCCTGATATCCTTTCCTTGAAGGTTGTCAACATATTCATAATTTTTCTGTGTTCTGTGGTTTATCTTTACATAGTATAAAATGAAGTCGCTTCCGCCGTTTGTTCGCTTTGATCTTTTAAATTATCCAACGGATTTGAATGCAGTTGTCAGCAATAAATAGAGTGATTCATGAGGAAGGTTTATATGTATATTACGCTATAACCCATGGGAGCAGGGCAGTAACGTGCAGGTGAAACCGCGAGGGACAGCTAGTAAATAATATTTAGTGTTCCTTTTATTACCAAAACGAAGAGAAATTAGAGATGTCAAACGTGCGAGTCTCGTCAATTTTCTTATACAAATAGTTTGTAAGTCTACTGGGAACAAAATGAGGAGATTTGCGAAAACATTAACCGGTGAAGGACCAAAACTATCATCAAAAGTATAAAATCATAATCACCAACTAGTTTGGTGGAAAATATATTTTCTAACTTCCCCTTTACTTTCTATTTGTATAATTTAGTTGCGGGCTAGACACCATTGTATTTCCAAAGCTCGTCGAGCTTCAGCACTCGGTGTCAATATATGTGTACTACTGTCATGTACTGCTTACAGGAGTTACAGTGGGTGTGTGTGGGGGCAGTTTTTAGCTTTATGGCTGTTAATATACACCAGTATATCTTAATATATATTTCGATATCTTAATATATCATTAAATATATAATTCAATAATCAATTGTTATCGAATATATTCCGTTACCTAATCAGCTATTGTATGCATATCATCCGCAATAAAAGTGAGTTAGAGCATTTTGGTTAGAAAGTATAATGCACCCATCACTCACAACAAATTAAAGTGAAATATCATTGTATTGCTTTCATGAGATTTGGTAAGTGCGGGTGTAATGCTGCACTCAGACCTTATGTTTCTTTCACTTTTCCACGTCTTACTTTCTTGTTATATAATTATTGCGAATCAATACTAAAAGCGGTACATGAGGTCCAATTACCATTGCTAAAACATTTCTTAATAAGTAACGAAATGAGCTGGTAGTGCGATTGATCTTAAGCACGAAGCCTAGCTTATAAATTATAGCAATACAGATCTTTGAATAACTATATGGCACTAATACTGCATGACGCTGCACTAAGCTAGTCACCCTGAGATATAAGATGTTAATTCTCATATTACCCAGTAAATTTACTGGCTTCAATATCCTTCAAACCGGAACGAATCAGTGCTTACACACTTCTGTTTGAGAGCAGAACTAGCGGTGATATCAATACCTAAAAAAAATCGATAACGAAAAGCCAACTAGTGAAATATTCATACAATATAAATAGGTGGAGTTGTATTGTAATGTAAGACTGAAAAACAAATTAACAAAAAAATTAATCGACTTTAGAAGCTAAAAATATACATAAATAACAAATTATGAGTCAGTGCTATTGAAATTTAATGGTGAATCATTGTTATAAAGCGCCAACTCAATTTTTTTTTCTTTTCTGGCTTTTTAGTTTATTTTGAGTTTTATATTTCTTAAAAAGTTTATATATTATAATTTTTATTAAAAGAATCATTAAATTTGGTACATAAACGACGATGTTTAAATCTCTCATTCTTTAAGTTTAACCATTTTAGGAGTAGAATGTCTTCTTGAAATGAATGGAGCTAGCACCCTTTCTAATGATAAAGAATCATCAAAATTGGACCACTTTGTACTTATGATTAAGAAGATTTTGATTGAGCTTTTAATGAATATACAATACAATTTTACTGAAGGAATCATCATAATCGGTATATAAATACCGAAATTTTAGTCTTTTATCCCCGATGACAACACTTAAAACGCGTGGAATTAATTGAGAACCTTTCATCTATTTCAGTCAGTTTATAATGACTGCCACTCAATGTCGAGTCCATCCCATCTCTTACTTTTTCATAGCCATATTCAACTTATCTAGTCAGAATTACGATATATTTATGAAATCGTTATTATGTATATTATAAATTGATAGTCGGTTTCACATTTGTTGCAAATCCTGGCTTAAATACTCCGGCATATGGCATAATAATATTACCTAGTTCTATTCTGCTCTATTAAATTAAACATGAGCGTCGAATATAAAATTTAAATACGCATGCCAGGAGCACAGTTTAAACATGTTTTCACATATAAAGACATTAGGAATGAATTCTTAATGTCTGCTATACGTAAATATGTGTAACGTTGCAATAGTCGAAGCGTCTCTATGAGTCACGAGCTATCGTTTTTAAATGTTTATTTTACGCAGCGTATACATACGTAGCAACTAGAGTTTTATGGCTTTATGAAGACAGGAATGTATAGTTGAATTTACATTTCTTGCCACATCTATCTAATAAATCTCGAATACATTCATTATATGGAGATATCCTCCATATTATACTTACTGCTTACTTATTATACTTCTACGTATAATAAAAATTGCAAGTTAGTATGTTTGTGTATTATAAATATGTCAAAAATATATTAGGAGATAACATGTATATAAAATACTTCATAAATTTCAATATATTCTCATTAACATCTAATTTTTAATAGAGACTTTGTATTTTAGCTCGCGCTATATACCATTATATTTTGAGGAAGTTCTCGTATTGGTATTTGGTTTGAGTAATCTAAGCACGTACTCAAATATTGCGTAAGCTTTACATTCAGCTCACTTTTATGGTACAGTGAAGCTGTTGACTGATTTTTTATCTAGGTAGATTAATAAAAGGTTAATAGGTTAAACAAAAATTATAAAGTTGGGTTAGTTAGGTTGTGAAAATAACCTTAATTATTGAAATAAAACTAATTTAAATGGATTTTATCCCTTTTTGGAACGAAGTTCCTTACGGCAGGCTTGGAGGGATAGGGATTTTGCTGCGTGACCGAACTGAAAAAAATGTGATAGTAAAAGCGTAAGAAAACAGCGTAAGAAAAAAGCGTTAAAAGCGCCGCATAACCAGCCAGCGTTAGTTCCTTTTTGCGTGCACCAAAATTGTGTGCGAATTTCAGCTCAATCAGTTTTTAAAATGAAATTCATTCAGCCAGTTATACTTGAAGTATTTTTATATCTCCTTCAATTTTTAAAAGATTACGCTAGCTCGTTATTATTTATAATTACATAAGTTGATAAAACATGCTATACAATAGCTTTACCGCGGCAGTCTCCGAGTGCTACACGTCTTTTTTTTATTTTGTTATTTTAGTTGATAATTTGTATTTTTTACAATTTGTGTCGATTCTACATTAGCCGAAGGAACTTCGTTCCTACCTGGTGTCCCACGACACACACCAATTTTTTATTTCAATTTTGGTCCCGACTTTTGGAAAGCTTTTTAGTCTTCGTGGTCACGGGGTGGACTCCACCCAGTTTTATTTCAATGGGTAACATTCGCGTAAACGTAATAAATAATTATGTAAACTTTATAAAATCTTAAGATACGGCTGGGAGACGCGACTAGTTTCCAATAATACTGGAGATATTTTAATGAGTTATGCCAAATTAGGATACCATGACATTTTGACCTGAGTTTAATACTAATGCCGATGCGTTCACGCAATATATCTCTCAACTTGGTAAGATGAATTTATCTGTCCAGGAAACCTTCGCATCGGACACCTGTGACATAGTAATTATTGCTGTTACATGTCATATAATATGAATATCAACAGTTTTCAAATCCTAACACATGATTACATGTTAAAATAGAGATCAACTACGATTGGAATTTGTCTTTATATGGCAATGATTTTACCTAGTTAGCAAGCAGTATTTAATACAACAAAGATTAATAATTATAGTTTCTTATTCAAGTCTAAGGAAAGTAATAAGAGAGAAGTATCAATACTTAACATGATGGAAATATTAACCCATCCCATCAATGTATTTAAATTGGCTTGTTTTCAGTATAAACAGTGAAACCTTGCCCGGACAACAATAGCTACTTTGCGTATAATTATTGGTACAAGTACAATCGTAAGTCGCGGATAGCTGTCTACGATTTATTGTTGTAGATATCCGCTACGAAAATTTATTACGCACTCAGCCTCAAAGCTTTATTTTTTTTTGTTTCCGACCTGATTATGTCCTGACGTTATGTATGAGAGTTTAACTGTTTTTGACTTTTCATATATAAATAAATAAATATACTCAACAGTCACACTCCTAGTCGTGACCTCACTCTTTGTCTTGTATCATGGGTATTAGAAACTACGAGGGACTTACAGTCCCACAAAGCCCAGACCCGATACAAATATTTGTGAATCACTCAAACATTTATTTCAGTGCGGGGTTCGAACTCGCGGCCTTTTGCTTCACAAATGGCTGGTTACCCGCTGTACCACTAAGGCCGTCGGATGAGTATTTCCGTTTAATACGTAGAATAAAACAGGTATACAATAATATGATTGATACATATTTCAAGTATGAAGAGCTATATGAGATATTGTAAAAGCATGCAAAATGCCATTGACTCACATAATGCAATGTCATTCTATGGCAGAAATGTCATAATGTTCATACATTATTAGTCAACTCATATAACGCAATTCTACGCTAACACTGTTGTATTTATAGTTAGTAATAATTAAGATTGCAGATCATGGGTACATTATCCCTTTAAATATTAAACGATTGTACTTTACTATACTATAAATAATGATGTATGATGTGGTCATAATCTTGATAGAACAAGTTAAACTGTTGGTTCAAGTTACTCGTGTCGGCCTGGGATTTAGCACTGAACTGGCCACTGATCACTTTGCCTACCAAACACAAGTTAGGCTGATGTGAAAATGATTCCATAGATAATACTACGTAGTATTCACGAATCAGTAGTGATTAAAACATGAACTTGGACGTTCGCCAGGAGTTTAAAATTTGTATACATTTAGATTTATATTAAAAGTGCAAAATAAATTATATTTATTCTTTTAACTTAGCTTACATACCTACCAGTATTTTATTGAATAGACAGAGACTTACATTACAAAAAATAAGCTTTACGTTATAAGAATATTACAATTTCTTATTCGGAAAATGTATCTTTTACGGAATATTGCCATCGCTATGTGCTTTTATAGTCAGTTACATGTGCCATCTACGGCATATATTATGTCAATTCTACCTTACCTGACGTAGATCCTAACTGATTTTATCAACTGTAGTGATAATCGGAGTTCAAATGAGAAGTAACCACTTTAATGACAATAAATCATCGGTAGTAACAATACGAGTATAAGCTTATATTCCCTCCTAATGATTTTGTCCGAACTGGATGGCGATCACCGTACATATGAAAAACCCGCCATAGTGGCTCGTTCAGGTGACCCGGGCCGTCTTCGCACGGGTAAAAACATGTTTGTTACGACATCACATTACAAATCTTTGAATTTCTCGGCTTTTCTGTGCTATAATATGTATGTATTATACATATAAACCTTCCTCATGAATCACTCTATCTATTACTGAAAACTGCATTAAAAAATCCGTTGAATAGTTTAAAAGATCTAAGCGAACAGACAGCGAAAGCGACTTCATTTTATACTATGTAAAGAACATATATATTCAGTAACTACAGGCCGGCATTATTCTGCCGACCCTAGAAGAGGCAATGTCTCTTGACGGTGTATTTGGATTGAACTGTACTTAACATCAAGCCCAGTGTAATGACTGTGAAGGCCAGGAAAAAAAAGACCCATAACGCGATCGGGCATCCAACAAACAGCATTCAATCTTTGTCATTGTTCAACATATTAATCATAAGTGAAATTGTGGTTAGCTCGTCTTTTTACGAGGGACTACCGAATACCCGATCATTCTAATGGAGGAGCAAGAAAGTCTTCTCATGTGAATGATTGGTGCCAACACCGACGTTCCAAATTCCATTTCATGTTTTTTGAATTAACCGCAACCGTTGATTCACATTTTTTTCTATTTATTTTAAAAAGATGGCCATTAAAAATATTTCGTTTTTTTGGTGTTATATTAATGGGCGTAGCGACCATATGTTCCAAATATACTCGTTTCTATTGATTTGGTGTCGGATAATGCTTATCCAATTACTTTGTTAAGTAATATATAAAAAAAATATATGAAATAAAAATAAAAAATAGTATAGGTAATAGTAGTTTGAATATTAAAATGGACAATAGGATTAAACTAATGATTTAAAAAAGCATCACGCAGCAGCTCCAGCGCTTGGAGTAAGTTCTATATAAAAACGCCGTATTTTAAAAACCGTAGGCTAACTGTATCAGTTTTTCCTGATGAGGAAATTGAATGGTATTTAGTATCGCAAAGTGCCGTTACGAAGATATTAGAAACACCAAGTAACTTCAATTTTAGTATGCGAACTATAGGTAGTAATATATCTATCCTAATACGTTTAGTTAAATGGTGTAAGAAGTTTTCATCAGAAAATCAGATTATACATTCTGAGGGGTAGAGCTAGCATATATTCGTCGTTTTTCTGGACTTGTACTGTTTTCAAGTATTAAAAACCTTTTGGCGCTTAAAGGTTTTGTCCCGCAACATCAAATTAAGTGGTAGGTAGGCCCATACCTACATGCGGTATACGTAAGTATGAATAAGTATCCGTAGCAAAGTTGTGAAAGTGAATAATGACAACGTTAACATACATTTATAAAATAGGTATCACCTATATTTATAGTGTACACTCAAATCTTAAGTTAAGCTTTATAACACGTAAATTAATAAATTAATATAATTTATTATGCAATGGATTTATTTTTGTGAAATTTATTCAAACACAACATTACTGTGAGCAGTCATGGATACTGATACCGATTATGCTTCTATTTCATCGATAACGCAATTATAACGCTGTGATCCCCGAAGGGGTAGGCGGAGGTATAACCAGTACTCCCAAATTTCATCGACCTTATTTCCATCCTATATATATTGTGTGATAGGAGACGATAGCCTCCGTGGCGCAGTGGGCAAGTAGCTGGCTCTGAAGAGGCCGCAGGTTCGATTCCCACATCGTAACAAAATGTTGCTCGGGTTTTGGTGTTTTCTCCCCAGAGAGGTTTTTCTCTCCGTCGACGTCGGGCAGGCGGTCAGTCTTAAAACTACTAGCAAATTTTTTTCTGTAACATGTGTTTAAAAGCATTTTGCGCCGACTCCACTGCGAGTGGGATAAGATCAAGTGGAAGGAAGGAAGAATGTGATAGGTAGCGAGCCTATCGCCACAATTCCACAATTCCAGCCTCCGGGCTGATGCTGAGCATTTCGTAATAGGAAAGCCAATATCACTCTTACTCGACCCCGAACCCGAGATTTCAGTACAGCAGTCGTACCACGTAGGCATTACAACCGCTCCACCGAGGCAGTCGTAAATTATTATAATTCGAATTTAGCTAAAATTATCTTTTCTAATTACGTTAAAACGGATGAGATTATGATCATTCTATGTAGGACCTGTATTGACACGAAGCAGTATATTTGCTCGGCCATATTTTGAATCGTCTAATCCACTAACGATTTACGAGGGAACGAGGTGCGTTTCGCAAAGTTGATTGCTCGAACATCGAGATTGGTTCTCGACTACGCCATGTCTAATTTATCACAAATGTTCAGAGTACAACAACTGATATATAATAAGCACGCGTATTACTGCTGCGGCCGACTAGCACCAGTCACTTGCATAACTAACGTGCCATCTTTCCTGTTTTGTTTAATTATAATCGACTTAAGGAGTCAACTTATTAGTATTAAGTAAGCTATCAATCCAATAAAGATAATCTAAATGTGGCTGGATAGTGGCTCAGTCAAATCTCATTACTTCGACTTACATCATTAAATGTACTAAAATCCGTAGTCGTCTAACTAAATGAACACCAGGTGAAATATCCATTGTTGGCAGCGCGTTCTTAGTTAGGTACATCATTACGACGCTTTGATCAAGTAGAGTTCTTGATTTCTACTAATTCAAATACAACAATTGAAAAACAATAAATGAATTATATTTATTTTAGGTATTTTAATTAGATATATATACAATTGATAAAGTTCTAGATCAGATTTTCACCTACATCTCGAAGCTACGAATACATTTTACGAACACGTGAATTTATATCATTTAGTTTATTCGTTGGCAATAAAAATTAATCAAAATACTCTTCGAATAATCATATAACCATTTAACAGTATTTAAATATCTTCGGATTGTTTGAATTATTACTCCTACATTTAATCGTGTTCTCAGGTGTTACGCAACGACTGCTTAGTTTTGCGTTCTTCTCACTACAGATGTGAGTGCAGATTATCTCTTTCACATATTTAAAGATTTAGATTTAGTTTCATGAAACAAAATTGCCTCAAGATCTTTAGTAACAATGATAAAATTACAGTTGTGATCCGCATCCTCTTTTCATTCTGAGAAACACTTTCGGTTTCATAAAATGTTTATAACATTGCA
Source organism: Amorpha juglandis (assembly GCA_949126905.1). Taxonomy (NCBI): domain Eukaryota; kingdom Metazoa; phylum Arthropoda; class Insecta; order Lepidoptera; family Sphingidae; genus Amorpha; species Amorpha juglandis. The sequence continues at coordinate 9,880,215 of OX421368.1, forward strand.
ATTTGTGGCTGTATGACTGGCTTTAGTTCATTATTATTTAAGTTTCAAAACTTGTGTGATGCATCAATATTTTAAATTAATTGATTTTCATGTGCGTATATTTATATCGTAAAAAAGCTCTAGGCCATCATCTTTTTTATAGTTAGAAGTGATGCAAACGAAATATAAGTTGCATATAAAACATAACAAACACGTGCTAAATTATCTACAGTCCACAAGGAAGAAATAACTCGATGCAATAAAAAATTGTTGCACCTATATTATAATCAAGGTCATATTGTTGAACTTCGACATTAAGGTTTTGTATAAAATCACTTAAAAAAGTTATGCGTTTATATAGACACAGTATAAATCTAGCTGGGCTATGGAGCTTATCTTGATAATCTTTGTTTAACACAAGAGCCCTACATTCTCCTTTTCACCATATTTCATTTCATTATACACATACAAAAATAATACATGTTAATCATCAAATGAAATCAATTTTCATAATTGTAGAGCCTTAATAACCATAGACTTAGTGGCAAACTGGAGGGCGACGAATATGCGCCGACGACCCGGCACGTGCACTATCCATATTATGATTGCTAGTTAAGTGAGAGTGTACATTATCGTAAAACATTTAGATAAGTTAACCGTTTGTACATTAATATGTTTCTTCACTATTTACCTATAACGTCAATTTAATAGTTCTCCACGGCATTATGAATCAGTATGAATGATTTACTATAAAAAATAATGAGGGCCGAGAAATAACGGGCATAAAGCAAAACATAATTATAATTAAATCGATCAAGTGCTGACCTTTGTCCTCTACGCAATCTTTTGTGGAAATAGAAATGGTGTAGCTAAAAAAATGCTGCTTGTGCCAGTTTACCGTATTATAACTAGTACCTGTTTAGACCATTTCTTAATTGGCTTTGATAATGCCATGCCGTGGCAAAGCAAATAAAAGAAAACCAATTCCTATGTAAAGTAAATATTGTACTGTTACATCGCTATTTCGTTAAAATTAAATTGTTAAGAATTTGAAATGTTGTACAAAGGACCGGGAGCATTCTACACGATAGCATTGGTCTATTGTATTCAGTATATTTGAATCGCCAAATTGACCTCTTGACGAGGGCGAACTCGCACGATTCTGTGTTACAGCTAGCTCGCCAGACTATGAGGTTAAGTTTAAAATATTCGTTTGGAACTGAGGATTGTCAATAATTACCGGAGTGGCGTTCATTATTTATTAAGCTAATAAAAAGTTTTGAGCCACCCACCGCTCACTTTTAAAGCATATTGTATATTATACCATTAAGATAATATTTCTTACTGAATATGTATTTGAAGCACCTAGAATTTAATGTGATACTAAATGATAACCCCCACAAAGGTGTTAATGCCTTTTAGGTAATGCACTAGAAAGTTTTTATAGGGAGTATTATTTCACCTCCATTAATCTCACTGACCGAAGAATATGCAGAAATAATGATAAAGATCTATGACACAATGGTACGACCCCGATTAAGTTAGAGCAATCGATAAAGTACCCAATAACAAAACAACATACCTAAAATTTACACATAAAGTATTGATACTACGCCAACAGACGAGTTTGTGTCGTAGACATCAGAACTATGAGGATCTTACAGTCTCACACCCAGAGCCAGATCCGAGAGTAAATATTTGCGAATCACACAAACATTTAAACCAGACACAAAAAACCAGTTATTTTGATCCAAATTTATATTATTTCAAGCACTGCAGTGTTTGAGGGCAATATTGAATGTCAATATTTAGAGCGCTCTAAAGGAAAGTTAAAAAATAAAAATTTCACTTAAAACCTGCAGTAATTACCTTGGTAAACAGCGCTAAAGAATAAACCCTTCAATTAAAACATACGATTCCGGTTTTACCGCAGCCATGCATGATTACCCGTTTCTTGCAAATTGTAATTTGGCTATATTCATTACGAAAGTTACACTATAAAGTATCACAAGGAAATTATCAATCGACATGTCATTATTTCATGGGCCTGGTTGAATGATGCATGCGGAAATAAGTCGACATATAATTTTTATGAGGGCCCGCGCATCTTCCCTTTGATGTTTTGAAAAATAAAATACGGATATTTTTAAAGGAAGTCCGCAAACATGTTTACGATTATACGAATAGAATTTAATATGTATTCCTAGTATAAATTAAATTGTACGGAGCACTTTGAAATTATAATCTATTTTCTATTAACTGTTGTAATCTCTTCTTGGTTGTTATTTACAAGAAATTATAATATATTGAAATTGTTATACATGTAAATTCCATCATTACAATTCAACAATACCTTTAATTGTATATAGAATCCTTTAAACTGCATGTTAAAAATATTGTCCATATTTTTTTACCATTTGGTTTTATCTCACTTGATTATTTTCTGATCTGCAAAATACTTCTAGTTCTGTCAATAAAACATGTTTAACTTTAGAATATACTCAAATGAGACATGACATGACAGAGGCCAATTAAAAAAGCTATTAACGACAAAATACATATACATATTTTATATTAATTTCAATTGCAAAGGAGCGCGTCACATCTCCGACCGCATTCGAGTCTTGCTGTCGGCAGTTTAATTAGTTGACGTGTCCGGTCCTTTTCGTGGCTTTTTTGCCTGGGACAGACCTAACATTTTCTTTAGATACAAGCAATATATACAAGAGATGTCGACCACAATAGGCCAGAATTAATGGCCACAATAAGTAAATCGGTAGAACATTAACAACGTCGCTTCGATGGTAATGGTCAGTACCGGGACGGTGTGCTCAAGGCTGCTGGTGAAAGGATCAGTTGTGAATCTGGATCATCCCAGCGGTGAGTTGTAACTGCGCACGACCATCAATACTTCGATCAATTCCTATTTAACTGCCATTATTATATTTCTGTAATGTGTGTTTTTGTCAAATTACATCATATATGACATGTCGCCATAAAATATACCTTTACAATGCCTTCACTATTCATACGAGTTAGGTATTATTGTGAAAATAAAATGAAACATATTCTATTTCGGGACACCGGATGTCTCACTCGTCGAACAAAACTCAATAGCAAGCTGCTCCTTCACATCGTTTGTCTTTGCAACAGTATTAGAATTCGGTCGGGCCCGGCTTTTCATGTCATAGATAAAACTGTCTCGAGTGTGGGTGTACCACTGTTTCCGCCCCGTGATGTGCTGGGTCCCAAACTTATTGTTTAATTACGTATAATTAATTATTTAGTACTCTAATTCACAATATTCATTATTCTCTGAAAACATGAAGTAGTCACATAGCTGTAACGCTATGACTAAGTGAGTAAAATGAAAATTATCAGGTGTGACGTCAATTGAGAATAAGTCATCAGAAACCATCAATATACCGGATCTGAATTCTGAATGCATTTGCCACGTGTAACCGATTCGACGAAAGTGATCGCGGTTTTCTTGCGTAAGTTTTCTCACAAGAACATTGACACACATATCTCTATTAAACTTTACAAAACTACTTCGAGATAAAATAATAAAAAGAAGAGTAAAGTTAATTGAAGCACGATTTATAAACGTGTTCGTACGATTACCACAATGTTTTGTTTTATTGCCCCACAGAATGCTCGGTTGAGTTTTGTTGCACGAAAATCTAAAGACAAGGTACTGTCCCGGTAAATAATAATAATTTGTGGTGCATTCGATGTACGACAGTAGACAGCCGACACCGCTTCGCATCGACACCACAGAATATGCAAATAACGCTAAACTGCAACGTTACGAAATGCAAGCGAACGATAGACGAGATAATACCTATAAATAAGGACACACTATTAACGGTGAAATAAATTGATGTGAGATCACGACTTGAAAATTATTAAACTGAAGTCATTTACACTGTGAAATGTAACTAAAGTGCTCAACTTGTACGTGACTGCATGGTATTTACTAAAGTATTACACAACAGGTACTAATTAACTGAAGTTATGATAAAATACATATTTCACCCACAAACAACAAACATGAACATATTACATGTTTTTGCATAGAGCGTTTCATGCGATTCAATTTCTATTCGCATAATCAATAACATAAATCGTTTTATCTTCCAATCTTTATCAAAATTGAAAGGTGTTAAATTGAACTCAACTTCTAAATAATTAAATGATTCGGTCAGAATAGATTAATATACCTGTACGTTAACACCTCTGCTCGTACGATGGGCTGCAGATGTTATCAGGCCATTACATTCATAATATTATATACAATAAAACTAGTCAAAGAAACATGTAAGCTCGTGTTTTGCTTTCTACCACGTTTCTATATACACGCAATACGCATTTGCGTAGATAAGTGTTAAGGATATAAACATTAACATAATGTACAATATTCATCTAAAATTATGTTCTGTTGTTCGTATACAAACATATTTCAGTAATTCGTGATAGAAAAACCCAATATTATTTGGATCGAACCCGAGACCTCAGCATAGCAGTCATACCGCATGCGCACACAATACAACTCCGCCGCCGAGGCAGTCGAGGGGTATAAATAAAGGAAATAGACAACATAAACCTCGTTTTTGCTCAATCGGACAAAAATTAAATAAAGCTACACCATATATGTGTTCTAATAAGTAGTATATAGATAACGAGGAGTTAGTTTGGAAAAAATAATAGGAAGTAAAAGCCGTTTTGGTCCCAATCATTTGATATTTTATGCTTCTGCATATAATCAATTATTTGACTGTCACTCAAATTTCTTACTTAAGTGCATTACATTGTTACAAATCATAAACCTTTACCATTACAGATTATGCATTTAATCATTTTTATTCGTTTCAATAAGTTATATTTTTAGTTGTTTTCGTTTCATTTATCTATCAACAAAACAATGTTATTTTTCAGATTTAGATACACATTACACGGTTTACGGCTCGTTTAGGGCTGTAAGCGAACTCTAAAATTTAGTAACCGCGCAGCGCCGCGAGTCAATTTTGTGATATGTATTTGCAAATTTTCATGCTGATATTAGAGAGACCAAACTGTCACTTTAAGGCTCGACTCACACACACAGTCCACAGGACCTAATAATTGGTGTCAATGTGACTGTAATAGCGGCAATTTTGTTTATTTATTATATATTGCCGCACTAGGATAAAAAAAACATTTATTTATTTGAATTGTATTGTATGTATTTACTTAAAGTTGAGGTATTCGTGAAGTAGCTTCTATTTTATAAGAAATTTGTTGTGTAGTGCGTGTACGATGTTTGCCATCGACTGTCACAGATAACCTATGAACCCTAAAGCGTATTAATCTTATATCTACAACAGCTTTTGCCGGCGGCTCCGCCTTTATAGCACCCTTGGTTACAGGGACAATGTTATTTTATGTACTAGGCATTGGACCATAATTAATAACATTATAACAAAATGTAAAACAGGATGTGTAGGTTTATCAACCGATACAAAAATCAATCACCTTCTTTTCCCCACTTAAAATGTAATTGTTCAAAATCCTTTCTTAACGAACTTACACTTTTATGTAATAAAAACTATTATTTGACCAAATTTCAAGGTTTAGTAGTTCTTGAGATTCCGTGGTAAATCAGTGAGTAAGTGAGTGGTATTTCGCTTTTATATAATGTATAAATTTGTTCACAACTTCGATCTAACGACTTTCTTTTTAGCTCTGCTTCTCTCATTAAATGATCATACTCGTACATACAGACTTTAAGCCTCTAGAGAAAGTTCTATCAAAAACTGTTCAGTGATTTATAATTCGTTACAAAGTAATTTTATTGATGATTCTATACTCTACTGGAGTATTATTTCTTGCGCTTGTAGATTTACAATTAACTTTAAATCGATTTATTGGAATTTTTTAGTAACAAAACATAGCTAATTAGATATCACATTGAGCTACATTATTTAATTTATCTACTATAATTATTAAGTAAAATTATTGGGGTATGGATATTGTTATACATTTTAATAGGAACCATATTCATACGTCTACTAAAAAATCCAAATATTCCAAATTTAAAATCAAATAAAATAAGAATACACCCACACACGTAGTCCTGACTCCATACTAAACTAGGTTAAACCTATATCGTGGATATCAAGAACTAAGAGGGGCTTGACAAATCCGACGTATCTGTGAATCACACAAATATTTGTCTCGGTGTGGGAATACCCGCGGTTTCCCGCTTCTCGGTCGGCTACTCGCCCACTGCGCCACGGGGGCTATCAATAAAACCACCTAAAAATGTATTAAAGTCCTCTATTTTTCTTCTCCCTTCCACCAACACACGAACACGGATCATGGCTAGGGGCCTTGATAATACTATATTATTCTTATTATATAAAGATACTGGAATCTTCTCACTTCCCGAACAGCAACTAGTTACAGCGTCTGGTAACGTTTATTAATGTTAGTTATGTGCGTAAATAATTCTAATGAGTTTTGCATCGTGTCATTTTGTAATCAATACATAAATGTAGATTTATTTATAAAGTAAAACACAGGTACAACTAAATCCTTACTCTAAGACTTTTAAAATGTGATGAATTAATTCCTCTTCGTTAGTATAAGATTAAAAAAATAATGTAAAATTAATGTAAAATAACATGTTGTGTATAAATTGGACCTATTTTCTAATGATTTATTCAGTGAATTAGATTCCAATTTTGGAATACTAACTATTGAGTCGTTACTTCGAAGATATTGAAATACTTTTTCAACATATTGAATGCTGGGTTCTTTGTTTCTGCAATTCGTTTACTTTGAGGCTTGAAAACAACAAGTATGACCTCGGCTGCTATGACAGAACGAGGATACCAGACTGCCGTCCATCTCGGCAACGCGTCATAGAAGTATATAGATGCACAAAAGCTGCACACATCCATGTATGCGGAATCTTATTTATATTGTAAGAACAACTTCGAATGACAAAATTAATGTACAGAAAGACTTAAATTAGTTTATCTTACATCTCTTGTATAAAGTAATGTTAACTTTTTTATCAAAAAAATCTGTGTGTGCACAACGCTATGCCACTTCATAAAAATATGCCCCCAGCTATTTAATTGGCAGACTAAACTTGGAATGGAACAATTAAAACGCACACGTACCCGAATCAAGCTAAATAGTATTCCATTCATCCTCTAATTGATCCGTCTGTCAAATTTTGACACCAATTCGCTTCCACGTTGTACGAGCTTTGTGCGTAATCGTGTTTAAAGTTTAATTACCAACAAGTCAATAACATCATTTATTTCTTGGTGGTTGTGTACAATGATGCGCCTGTCGAAACACATTTCTCATACACCTTTTGTTTGTATATCAATTGTCAAGCATTCAAAAGAGTCTTCATTTTCTATTTCAATATAATTCCTTGAACTAATTGATTTTTTTTTCACTATACTAATCGTCGTGCATGACTGCCGTGTTTAATATTCAAAATTTAATTTGACGTGTGAATGGCAAAATAGAGGTATTTGTTCGAGTTAAATTGCAGTAAAATCTCATCAAAAGTTTTTAGTGCAGTACATTATGATATTTTTAAAGTCGCCGTATTTTTCGTGATGATAGTAGACAATTATCCCGTTATCTACGCGGGAAATGAGTACATAGCCCCATTGACCATCAATTTTAACTACTTATTAAGTTTAGCCACGAAGTGATAAATAGTATGTTAAAGCTGATGGTGCTGAGTTCCTACAACTATAATTTCGGTACAATATCATGATCATCTGCGAACTTATTAAGAAATTCATAGCTTTTTTACATAATATAATATTGTATAAAGACCCTTCATTTGAATCTACGTCCTCGTTAAGTCAATCATGTCTAAAATGTGCTACAGTCTAAGTATACCTTGTTACTACGAAGGTACCTAATTATATTCACATTGGCTGATATCCTAATGATACAATATTGGCAAACGTGTGCTAGACATACAGGTTAAAGCCTAGACCTGAACATAAATAATAACGAGTATTTCATAAGTAGAAATAAAAATACATATATAAAAAGTTCGTATGTATATGAAAAAATATTGAATTACATTGAATATTAGTGTTAAAACAAGATTTGATTTAAAACAAGCTTGACAGCAACATTCTCAATTTGGTCATAATCTCAAGTTCATTTATTTACAATGTCGATTTTTATTTCAATAATGTACGTTAAAGTATATTGTAAAAGATCGTGATTAAAACACCATAGGAGAGTGAAGGTAGGTAGTTTGCGAGAAACCAGATTGAACCGGATCCAAATCGGAGGGAGCGTTTTCTGTAACTGGAGCAGGCGGCCGTCTCGAATATCGCCCCTTATGTCGATAATAAGATTTTCTTTCGAACGCTGCAATACCACAGTTTCTCTTTTTTGTGAGTGCACCTGCGATGTAGGGCAATCTTGGTTTATTTCAAAATTGCGTTCTACACCGTATGTAAAATATTTTGCGAATAACACGGATTGTTCAGTGGATGTTAACTAGTCACTACTCATGTTTGATATCATCTCATTAAAAAAATAACAACACAAATAACTTACCGAAATGAAGAAAACATAAAATACAAAAACATAAAATATTTATTCTGCAATATATTGCCAGTACTTCCATATTTCTATCCTTGTGTTTCAGTTACAAAAGTTACTGTTAAGTGAAGCCCATAAACATAGCGCATTACTGGGCGCAGTACTTACTATCTCTAATGATTTATGACTAATGAATCAACTGTGGACGAGGAAGTCCAATACGTAATTTTAATAAAGTAGGTACAAGTTAAAGCACAACAGACGTTGAATTAATGCGGGGCATAGCGGTCATCACGGTATAAATTTGGGCGTAATCATGCTAAACTGAGCAAGTCGCTGTCTGGTAGTGCCACACCCGCATATATAAACATATTTCGTGTGATTTGTTCATTTATTTTTATACGACAATATCAGCAGTGTCTAATGACTTCGGTGACCTCAGTCCTATTGCTACAGCAAGAAGACGATGCGAGAAAATTTTCCAGACATATGCATACATATATTCATTTGGAGAAAGTCCTAGACTGTTCTGTTAACTGCTTTCAACAACTATACGTACTACGTAATGTTCTTTCAGATCCAATATTTTTTTTTATCTGGGCACAGCAAAGTGACTGCACTTCACCTGATGGTAATAAAACAAGCAATGAGTTTATCGATGGTCACTAGAATCATGCCGGCCTGTATAAATGCTTCTTTACACTCCGAAATCGAGGGGCCTGCGACAGGACAGGCTGATGACCTATGCAGGCACAGGGATACAAGGATGTACCCCTATACCCGCCCCAAACAACCAGCAATTTCTGACGCAAGCCCCTCGGGAGAACCGGATATGCACTAGCTGATTCTGTAACGCGATCCACACATGATGCGTGGGTCGCTATGGCAGGTTTTAACACCATATGTACGGTTGTCGCTATCCGGGTGAATATGAATATCCTACAACTAGCCAAAACATTATTTATGTTACAATTATTGGGTATTTAATTTAGCTTGCGGCTCCGCCCGTATAAAACTTTTTCCATCATATCTCCTATATAAAAACTAACTTATGGCAATCCGCGGTCCATAAACTATCTCTATACCAAAAAAATCATGCCGATCTGTCGCTCCATTGGTGTACGAAAGAAGGATACACCAACAAACATTCTTTCGCATTTATTTTTAAGTATATTTTAGATCACCTTATATAACACAACACCGGGAAAAAAATAAAAATATACAATATATAAGAAGATAAGCCTTATCCTTCTCATTCAATAAAATACAGTAGTGGGACGTGTCAACGTAATTTTATTGTTCTTGAAGAGACAGATTAAATTTTAAACACATTCTCACTCACATTTATCATTTCGTAGTTGATTTTTCTCAATAAAAAATGTGTGTGTCTTTTAATGGATATTAAGTATTAAATAGTTTGCACATTACTTGCCTGCAGAATAAAGTAGGTAGTTAAACAAAAATTTCAACCAGAATGGAGTATTTTCTGAGTATCTAGGAACATGGTTACGACAGGTGAGGCCTTATTATTTGGATACTTTACGTTTTTCGCACAGTAATGTTTAGTTATTCTAACGAACGAAACACTAACGTACCTGATTTAAGTTAACCAATACTAGCAAACTACGTTTTAGCATTTGCATAAATCTAGCGAGCAGTAACCGAGCTGCAACGCGGCATGCGGCGGACCGCGGGTGGCGGGCGTGAGGGCCCTACGTAGTACGTACGTACGTATATGTACATCTGTGTACATAGTCGCGTGGGAAACCCAAGCACCGACCATTTCATCTGAGCACTAAACTGACGATATATTAAGCAAAATTCGACGCAGTCCAGTTGCGCGTAAGTAAATAATCTGTGACATTAATGTCACGAATAGATTGTGCATCCTTGCACAGCCACCGGTCTCCTGGTTAAAATCTTGCCATAAATCAGATCGTAAACTGAAACCGACTTGCATTGGCATTTATAACGACTTCATGTTTGACTCTATACTACACGTTGATTTTATTATCTATTGAATTAATTACATCTGCATTATTGCGACTACGAATATTGCGCCGATGGATGCCTCTATTCCTTCCGAGTACTTCCGTCTTGTTTCATGAAAGCACAGTAGATATCAAAAGTTTGCTAGTCAGCACCATATTTTGTTTATAAATACGCAATCAGATAATTATATATCAACCAACATATTAATTAAATTACAAATATTGCATTTTATTTTGCATTACTATTCATAGAGGTAATTTCACTGTACGAACGAGCCCAATGAACCACGGTGTTTCAAGAGTATTAAATCAAACACCATTACTGATTTTGGTTAATTCATTGATTGGAATTGAGCATATAAATATTTCTGGGTAAATTAATGCGATCTGTATTTTAATACAAACGTACGATGTGACCTATCTACCGCGAGATGTTTAATGATATTAACCGCAATTAACCGCATGTCATATATGTGTTATCGTAAGGCACGCGACGCGCCGCGGCTCGACACCAGACTCACACAGGTTGTAGACTCCTGTATAGAGCGCGGAGCCTACCACGAACTACACACGATGATAATTTCACTTTTGATGCTATTCAGTTGGAATTCATAATAATCTGGCATAAAATTGCAACAGTCAGGGAGATCAAAGGCTCAAACGATGCAAATTTTACGGTCATCTTTGAAATGTCAGTGGTAGAGGGGCAGCGGGCGCGCGGGCCTACTGTCGCACACCGGCTAGGCGCTCTGTGCTCTGGTATGCGCGCAGCCGGCTGCCATCTACGGTTAAGTGGCAGATACCGATCTATATGAAAGACTTAGGCAATTATTAAATAAATTGCGCATGTATTTTATACGTTATGTAAACGAACATCCGTTGTTATTACGTAACGTGAGATAGAACAATGCTATAAGAATATAATGCAGTTACTTTTCATAATAAATAACTACATAAGTTCTTAAACCCTTACCTACTAGTAAGATGTATGTGAAATATATGAATAATATATGAAGTATAACCTTGTATCCGTAATGATAGGTCATGAAAACTGTTTATAATTATTTTGTTACGGTTTTGATATAAATTTCAATGAGATTGGAAATTATACGAATATCGATTTATATCGCGCCGCGAATATTCATTGTGCAGCGACGCATGCGGCACGATGTCCTTATTCCGAGCAGAAAATGAGTAGCTTTGCAAGTCAGTGCAAATATAGACTAAAGTATATGTAAAACTGCCAATTAAAACCGCTGTATTGTCGTTCGATGCGTATCGTAATTGGAATCGCATGCCATCGAGCCTCACAGAAAGTGATGGTCAGCTAGGACGCACTAACTAAACTACAGTTTTTTACATTTAATATTATGGCAGCACACAAATGTTATTTATTTCCGAGCAAAATTGATATCTTATGATTACAACAACAAAAATATGAGTAGTGAGATAACATCGACAAGTTAGCTTCGTCTAGCATTATCGTAGTGATCAATTTTTTTAGTTTAATGGTCCTCTCATTTTTGGAGTAAATAAATTCAACACAATTAGTAGACGTCACTCGATGGCTCTCAAAGATAAGATCCGGTATTGTAGTTGCAATATTGAGGGCGTTTGTAACACGTTAATTAAAGATAACAAGTTAAATCTATCCATTGCGGTTATTAGTAGATCGAGTAGTTAAATAACACCCTCACACCGAGCCGCGCAGCTTAATTTATTTTTAACGTATTAAAATCTCATCAAAAACCGTTGGCTTGTCAATAATAATTAAGTAATGTATAAAACTTAAAAAAATGTTTTTAATTGTCTCTTATAAGTTTCTCCGTATTCGTAATTGCTTTTATGATTAATTTGTTTGAGCGCATCATCAGTAATATTTGAAGAGCAAGACGCGCACGCATAACATTTTGTAATTTGAAGACATAGTAGGAACTGTTTGAGCTATGAGCTAATTCACAAGCAATATATCATAGAGATCATGATATAGTCGTGATCCAGTTGGTACGGAGCTTGCCGAATCTCGGTGCGCGCGAGTTGCCGCACCACCGCACCGCGCCGCCGCGCCGCCGCTGTCGACGCAGCCACCGCTTCGTGTGGCGCAACCTCGCTCGTTAACCCACATGCAACTTCGGCACATGAATATACAACAACAAAATCACCAAATTCACAGCGCTAACATTTTTGTAATTAAGGTTTTTACAAAGTGACAGTACATAAAGATTCTAAATTTATAACTATTCTTTTGTTTTGGGAGGTTAACAAAGATGAAATATGTCAATATATATGTTTTTCCAATGTACTGGGTAACTACAAATTTTCCCTCAATCAGTTACCTAGTGAGTTAACCACAAACTATATCCCAATTTTTTTTTTTTCTTGTTAATTAAAAAAAATATCCCCAATACCTATGTAGTTGGCACACAAAGTAATCTAGTATTAATAAACATTCCGAATTATACAGCAAGTGATGCGTTCGTTACTCATTATTATCATTGTCTTTCTCCCGCTTTAAAGCAGGATCGGTATAACAATTTCCACACTTGTAGGCATCGGATTACCGTTTTGGATAAATGCACTCAACGGTCACATATATAGTCCTGACCCTCATAATACACATAATATACGCACTCACGCCTGGAATCCCCGAAGGAGTAGGCAGAGGTGTAACCAGTACATCTATATTTCGCCCTGCGTATTTCCGTCCCATAATGTGATAGAGGGTGAGCCTATCGCCATACCAGACACAATTCCAATCTCCGGGCCGATACAGAGCATTTCGTGATAGAAAAACCCAATATCATTTGACTCGACTCGGGAAACGAATCAGAGAACTCAGCATACCAGTTGTACCGCATACGTAATACAACTACGCCACCGATTCAGGTAACCCTGATAATATCCTGAATATATGCGATCTCCACCTCCTCTTTCAACTCTCATAATATCTACGATAAAGATACGAGTCTTGTGTTGTAGATATTATCAGGAACTATAAGAGGTTTTCGAACTCATAACAACCAAACCCGAACCAAATATTTGTGAATCACACATGGTGCGGTGCGGAGGTGCGGAGATTGAACCGGTGGCCACTCGTTTCACAACCGGCTACTCGCCTGCTGTGTCACAGAGGACAAAAGATATTATTATTGTAAACATATTATTATTATCATAAAGAGAGAGAGACGTCCTCGTCTTTCGGCGGTTAATATTTTTGGACCGCACTGTACATACTATTAAGTGCTATGTAGTCATTATGCCATGTAAAAAAGAGAGATAATATAGTCCACAATTATAGAAAAAATGTATTTGTGTGCGTAGTATGCACTGAATACTCCGTATCTTCGTTTACCATCTGATAGTAGATACGATCCTGCCAGTGTTATTTATTCACAAGGTCCAGCAACATTCTGGACATATAAAGTCAATAATCCATCACAAACAGGGAACCACGTCGCCCTGGCACCTCAATAGTCGAATAAGTATAGTGAGATGGTTATAACTCAAGATATACTCTTATGTATATTATGTAGGTAAGTAATTATAGGTATTCGAAACGTATGTGCAGATGCGTTCTGTACATGAAAGCTGTTAATATGCCAAAACTTTGAACATTTCATCACGGCCAAAACATGATCCAGTTATTCATAAAAAATCTTGTCGCATGTTAACTAAAAATCACATATACAAAACAATTTTTTTTTTTTTACTCTATTGCGAGCGCAGTGCAAAAGCATACCAATGGCAATCATCGACACTTATCGCTTAAGTTAATAGCTTGCGAAGCTATTACACGACCACATTCTCAGAAAAACCACGACGACCTTAACGCACCAACAATACTCGTAATGCGTGCGCGGCGCACAGGTACTGCTACCTACTCTACCTACCGACCAATGCGATGCTGGGAATACCCACGGACTATTAAAGGGTACTTCTTCTTATTCTTGCATAAATTGCATTTATGTCCCGCGAAAGTGATGACTTATTCGGGCCTAATGTCTACATCACACAACAATTATGGAATCGTGGAATGCGTTCGGTTTATCTGGCTTCCGAACAAATTTGTATTACAATATATATTCGTTGTGTAACAGTTGTAACTAAAGTCAAAAACACTATTTTTAAGCGTACATTGCGAAATGAATTCGCATGTTAACTTAGTGTTTCACTCAGAGTAATGACAGGCTGTACACAATTTAGTATAGTTATAATATCTCTTTGACGCAACAACGCAAAGTACTGATTGAGTTTAGAATTTTATGAGTAAAGGCACCAAGTCGCTTGCAAGAGTTTGTTTATTAATTTATGATCATCACCGTTTTACCTTCTGCTGCTAAAATGTAGTAATAGCTTGTTTAACTAACAGGACATGGCATCGACATAAAGACCACAAAGGATTTACTTTGAAAAATTTATAAAATCATTTAACTATAAATCGGCACAGACATACATATATAGGTACGCCCTACTTAGCAAACTTATTACATGATACATTGTTAATAACATACATGAAAATGACGGACTACAATCATTATACTAAAATAACGCCATCATTCTCTATTAGAGATTCGTTCCGGTAGCTATTACAGCTACATTCTAAACTTAAAAACAGTCATAAAAACACACCACAGCAAAATACACTTAAATATTCAGTGCCACATGTTCCAATATGCTTAATTATAGATACGCGGTATTACACATGAAATATTAAAATGCATTAACATCATTGTCTTATACTTTAAGAAAACCGTTTGCTTTTTGTGGTGTTATTATAAACCGCAAAAATGTATAGCCATTTCTTTAAAGCATAGGTGGGCAAACGAGCAAGTGAGTCACCTGATGGTAAATGATCTCCACCGCCCATGTTCGCCCACATTTACAATACCAAAAGAATCATGGGTGCGTTGCCAACCTTGCCAAAAAAGGGATAGTTGTGGGATTGGGAAGGAGCCCTCCCCAAGTCCCCTGACTTGGGCCTCTACAATTCTCACTCACCGTATTGGTGCTGCCACACCGGTGTTATAAAATGTTTACAAACATTTTCTAACATTAAACATTTACTAACATTATCTAACATTGTGATAAAATGTATCAAATTTTTGTTAACAAATGTTTAATAATGTTTTGTAAACATTTTATAACAGCGGTGTGGCAGCACCATATGAAACTCAGCAGCAAGCCGCCGGCCGGTCAAGCCGGCCCTTCATGCTGTAGAAAAATCTGTCTAGGTACTATGTGGCTGTGCCACTCATAATAACTAACTTGATGTAACAATTATCAATTTATTTAATACTAGCTTTTGCTCGCGGCTCCGCCCGCGTGAACAGCATTTTCCGGGATAAAAGTAGCCTGTAACCGTCTCCAGGGTCCCATCTGGCTCCGTAGATAAATTCATCAAAATCGGTTTAGTGATTTAGGCGTGAAAGCGTAGCAAACAAACTCACTTTCGCATTTACTTTCACCCCCCTTTTCATCCCTTATTAAATAAAATTTCCAAAATTCCTGAAACAAGTATTTATTTGTTTTACGTCAATTACCGAAATACAACATTTTATGTAACTTTCAAAATGACGGACTTTCATACAAATTATCATCCCCTATTTTGACCTCTTTGGGGTGTAATGTTCTAAAATCCTTTGTTAGTGGGTGCCTACATAACAAAATTAATATACAGTCCGAATTTCAAGCTTGTAGCCTGGATAGTTTGCGCTCGGCGATGATGAATCAGTCAGTCAGTCAGGACATGTTATTTTATAAGTATAGATATATGAGATAAAACCATGGATTGTATATTTTAATTCGTGTAATATAAACTAAGTACAGTTACTATATAAATAAGCGAATAATGATTATTTCGTCAAATATGAACGTGTTGCTATTGTATCAACTGTCAAGTGTAACACAACACCGGGTGTTTCGGTTCCTCGCGCTTGCTCCAATTCATCGTGTCGTCTGACAAACCTTTCTCGTTTTACTTTAGACACCGAGAACGTGTCATGGAAATCTGTTTCGCTCAAAGATAATAATGAATTCAATTTGAATATGTTTTATTTTTTACGTAGGATGTGGAAACGTTAATGATAATGTAGAAAGTAACAATCATTTATACAACCATTAGAATTATAAACCGTGTGATGATCTCGTTTTGGCTTTCATCTCATGTAATGTACGTTTTTTTGTGTGGACCGCAAGAAGTACGGAGGCACGAGTGCAGCACAGAGAGTACAGCGGCTGTGGCCGGCCGCACGCCTCTCGGGCACAACTGGCGGGCGGGCTGCTATGTGATGACTGATAGGCACGCCGCGTGACTCGCTCGCCCTGGTTTCGTACAGGATCTAAAGACACGAACCAGCCGGGCTTATTAATTAAATATTCACATACAGACATAGATATTCCGATTAACCAAAAACCTAAAAGTATTATTATGCCACAAACTAACTTCTATGATATTATTATATCTTGTTACTAATTGGTTATTGCCACTCTCCTTATCAGTATTTTGTTATCAATAACAAATTTTATGCAAATGATTAAACAGAATTTTCTATTTTTTCAGATAAACTTCACTTGCTGATTTCAAGAACATCACTAGAACCATGGCGAATATTCAGTCTACGATTATCTCGACCAAGACCCTGATATACTAAGTTCTTAATCGACGGGGAATAGGGTTGGGGTGAATAATGGGAAAAAGGAACGTTCGGATCAAATTCGCACACTCGATTGGTCCGCCGATTGACTCGAACACTTTGGGCACGTCCGAGTAGCACCCCAGCCCACGCCCTACACATACGCACTATCAGTTACCGACGCACTAGCGACTGCCAATAAAGTACAAGTCATACCGGGTTATTCACTTATTTAAATTTAGATATATTATTGTAGTACAAAGACAAAACTGAACACAAATTCTACGCGTTTGATGTAGCAAAACTAATAGGAGAACGAACCGAGAAGACGTTCCTCGGTTGAAATCGAAACGGTAGTCATGACGGCCACTGCTCCAGAACTGTCAAAGTCGGATTTCTTTGATTTCGTCACGTCCAGCGACGTTACAGATGCACAATACAAACAACAGATGCGCTCTGTTAATGTGTTCATGGAATCACCTGATTCAAGATCGAATCCTTTGCTCTCGGAAGAGCCGAAAGAGCAGAACAATAACAGCCTATTGAGCATAGCGGGAGGTCAAACCAACTCCAACAGCAGCTTGTCTGCCGCCACCACGTCTAACACGCTGCAGAGTTTTGACTCTATCTGGAACGTCGACCGTGATCGCGAACGCTTAGATAACACTATGTTAGAAGATCTCAATAAATTCACGTATTGGAATCAAGATAGCGAAATAAACGGTACGCATCCTTGCACAGATGCCGCAATTTTTAATAAGCTGATTAATAATACAGACGGACAAATATACAAACTGACTGTTCTCAATCACGATATATCTGAAACGAGTTCCAATCGTTTCTGGAGTAAAGAAGAAGACGTGTCCATGTCAAGTCCGACGGAACTAGAACAAAATTCTTCGTTAGATCTCGAATCTATATTAAACATGAACGGATTTCCTAATGATTTCAGTCAAGATTTAAATAAGGTAGAAGAATTTCACTATGAAGAAGGCGAATCGGAAAGTCGAAATACTGACATGAGCACAAATAATTTAGTAAAGGTGGAACCTTACTATGACGACAACGAATTTTCCAACAACGATAAAAAGGAAGATCCTAGTATTCCTTCTCTAATTGGTACCCCTAGTTTATTAGAAGGCCAAGTAGAATATAATAATAACAACAATGACTGGAAGATAACTGATCAAAATACTGAATCAAATGAGTCTTTACTCAGAAGTGCATTGCAAGGAAAAGCTTTCATTAGATATAGTACCACGCATAAGAATCCAAAAAACCCTAATACGGATTCAAAAATGGTATTAATTAACAATAACAAACCAGATATGCCGTCAATGTACCAAGACGGAAAGGACACTGACCCGGAACTGCTGTTGGCAATGTCACCTCCCAACGGCAACGTCAATATATCAATATTATTAGAGGATCCAAATACAACGGTCATAGCTAACGCGGAAAACCCTACGTCGACACAACAGAGTGTCGATGACATCTTGCTGTCACAACTAGATGCTAATTATCCTGAGGACTATGAGAAATTGAAACGAATAGCGAAAGAACTCGGCGAATCTATGCAGCCTTACTGTACGGTGGAGCCGATCGACCCTACTCGCAGTGTTTACAACATACATCACTTAAACGGTGAACTTGTGACCATGATCCCCGCCGGCGAAGTCCAACTGCAACAACACGTACAGATAGTGACAGCTTCACCAACCGTGACGAGCACAAAACCTCCGCGCAAAAAACCTAGACCAATACAAAAGAACCCACCGCCGCCGATGCAGGCACAGTCGGGCACTGCCATCCAGGCGGCGACTTCCACCTCCAACGGTAGAAAAGAGAGATCTCTGCATTACTGCTCTATATGTTCGAAAGGTTTCAAGGATAAATACTCTGTGAACGTTCATGTGAGGACACATACGGGTGAAAAGCCCTTCACGTGTTCTCTTTGTGGCAAAAGTTTCCGACAGAAGGCGCATCTCGCGAAACACTACCAGACGCATGTGGCGCAAAAAAGTGCTGCCGCTAACGGAGCCGTGAAACCCACCAAACAGAGGTAACCGCGCCTAACGCGCCCTCTCGCCTTATGGCTTATACAATCGGACAATAACCTTGATAGTCAATTCAACAATAACACGGTGATAAATTACTTAAATATTTTTAAATTGAGCTTAAAGGCTGAAATATCACAGATTTTGGTAAGGTGCTAATAAAATAATAAGCATAGAGTAAAGTAAGGCAGTTTATAAAAGAGAGATGTGGAGGTTCTCGACCGTTATATTAATTGTTAATTTGTGTGTAATTCCGTCCGTTACCGAATACTTACTAGCTTTAGGTAAGATATGTGTATACTAATGTTTGTTTTGTAATTATGTTCTACCTGAAAGTAGATATTTGTAGTCATAATGTTATAAGCACAAGTTTTTGAGAAGGTGGGTGTCGCATAGGGTGACGCTATTTTTAGTATTACGCGGTTTAATTGAGCTTTTTTAAATCGATAAGTTTACGAAACATGAGATTATCAGGCAACAATGATGGGCAGCGTTGGGATTACTGCTCGCCGCCGCCGTAATTTCTCCCGCTGCGCGACCGACTAAACTTTCTAAAAATAAAAAAATACAGAGTAAAAGAACGACCATTCAGAACATACTATCTTTCACCGTTCAACTATCGCATCTCCACACTGTATTCTCCTCATTTCGGACAGTGCTTATTATTTTCTTTTATTTTGAATCTGTGTACTATCTTTGTCTTTATCGCTATTTGCTTGCTCATAAGTAGATTGGTCATATATCCATAAATGTAGTTTATAAGATAAAACTTTTATTGCGATCGACTTACAATTTAAAATTTTTAGATTGCTCATAATACTTGGGAGCTATATTATTTGAACATCATAACAAAAACATATCCGACGAGTAATGAGCAGTTTCCAATTCCCGATATTATTTTATCTTTTCCCTCATACTGGGAAAGGCCCAATAGCTCGCAGATTGCTATAAATTAGAAACACAATTGGCGTTTCAACCGCGGTCTTTAAAATTGTGCTCCCTTTCTCGTGTAACAAATTGGCCTTTCTTTGTTCAGTACTGGTGTTTACAACGTGGTGCCTCGCCCATTCATTATTGTTTTATATATCATAGTAAATTGTACTCGGATATTGTTTGCCATAGAAACATACCTAAGATGATCTTATGTGGCTTCCAATAATTACTAGTTATTAGCCATTTATCAGTAATCTCAAATATGAAAGTGCATTAATGTACACGCTCGTACCTATAGAGAAAGCAATTACCTAATGTGGAGATTTAAAATGTTTCGCTATTTTCAAATGTTTACATAGACCGTGAATACTGAGTAGTGAGTAGTAGGTACATGGTGGCCACAAACATGTAAACATGTATACGCATCTAATAAGAACGGATGGTTGTAGAAATTATACTTTCACTGTGAATCAATTTGAACATTATTGTTTTTTATTATTTTCAAATGTAAGTAAAGTACTGATTGTGTCCATTATAGGCTTGCATTTGGCTTAGCATTATGCTTGTTTTAATTTTGTTATTACGTGATAATTTATTATTAAACCAGTAGCCATCTAACTTTAAAATGAAATGTTATATTCAGCCCTTGTTTCACCACATCTCAGTAAATGCTACCTACTTATAAATAAAATATTACTCATTCAAGTACATGTCACAATCTGGCATATAACCGAAATAAAGATTTCTACTAGGTACTACCAAAAAGAGTTGTCTTATACGTTAATTGATGGTTAAATTGGAGAGATGGGAGGATACATGATCATTTTTGCATCGTACACAGGGTGAAAAACTTACTGGTGGGGGAGTACCTTAAACATTTACACCCGTGGCTCGTTCAGGCGAATGGCATTCCAGTCAGCCAGTTTATATCCAGTAACTTCAGGGCGGCATGAATTCTGTTGACCGTCAAAAGACGCAATTTTTTTACGATCGATATTATATTTTGACTGCACTATACTTAACATTAGGGCTAGAGGAGTCACTTTATCGTGCCAGGATAAAATGAACATGATTACAAATAGATTTTTAAATTATGACTCTGTATATAAGGTGAATTAAAATTCAGAATCCATTTTTTTATAGATTCTACACCAAATATAAAATGGTCTTAACATATTTTAGTAATTTCCTGTACACGTACGCGCATTTATTTCATTAGATTCAGTCAGGCGAGTGGTAAAAACTCCACAAAACATTTTTTAAACACCGACAAAGACGGAAATCAATTTAATGTGTGACAAATCAATGAAATTAACATAAATAGATGTTAAAATTAAATAAATCGTAATACAAACTTAATGAAACCCATTAAAATATGTTGTCATGCCACTTTATTACAATTGTTTAATTATATGCTGCGTTTGAAATTAAAGCACAGTGCTAAGGTCATATTGGTCGATATTTCGGCCTCCGCACGTCAGGTCGCTGTATCACACATCTGTCCGGACAATGTCATTTCGACACGACCTAGCGATTTTTTCTAATACTAAAGGCCTTCTAGAGATCGTTATAAATAATTTACTACACCATTTATGTTAAATATACGTGAAATGGAATGTCATAGGCGGGCGATTAGGCAGAAATTATACGATTTCAAGTTTAATTTCCACCTCGTCAGGTATAGGCGCACCCTACCATTTCTAAACAACGAAATATAAAGTGCTCATAACAAACATTTTAAAGCGTTACACATATTAATGTATCGCATTAATACTCTTGGACTATAATGTGTAAGTTACATTTAATTTACATTTATGAGAAAGGACCATTTGATCTTTGGAAATACTAAATAAAATACCGTTCCGGAAAACATTTTAAGAAAAAATAAAGTTGCCGATTCCATGTGGATCTTGCCAATAAGCATTATAAATAATTATAGTTTAAATACGAACAAACACTGCCTACAGATCCTCTATTACTTTTAACTTAACTAAGAACAAATTATGTCAAAAATGTGTGAAAAAATTCAAACTTTTGGTGTTTCGAATCAATTATGTTTGAATAACATTATACGTAGTAGGGGCTTTAGAAAAATATTATTTCATTCTTATCATTGTGATGTGCATTCTAAATTATAGAATGAATATTCGCGCAAATTTGAGTTGGATGAAACTGCGTTTAGACTGAGTTTCGTAGCTATGGATCGTTCTCTACGTACGTATAGTGAGTAAGTAGACTATAGAAATCTTTTTCTATCGTCGACGTAGATATGTTTTTAAGAATATATATAGTTATATAGTCAGAGTAAACTCCTTTTAACAATACTCATTATTTTGTAAATATTTTTGATGCAAACGATTTATAATAAGTGGAAACTAATTTGAAAAGGAAAAATAAATATATTCTACCACTTGTATCTCATTAGATGATATTTTGAAAATATAGCGAATTTATAGATGTAATGTGTACCTTGTAAGAACGTTTACAGAATTACCAGTTTGCTTTATAAGAGACTATGACTACCTTTATAAATTATGTGAGTGCATAAATGGTTGTTAATATATTCTTGTAATATATTAAATATGTTGCTTTTTGTCAACATTGTTTCGAAAAGGATTTATTATTGAAAAGGTTATTTGATTGATTTATTATTGCATTTGTTCCTGATTTGATTATTAGATTTTATTTGATAATTATGTAATAAATTAAGATTTCTATGAGTAATTGATGCATTATATTTAATTTTTATGTAACGGTTAATTAAGTGTGATGTAGATGGCACTTTAAAACTGAAACCATTACTAACTACATAACACAGAAAGTTAATTGATTTATTTAAATAAATAAATACACCCAACAGTCACACATATATTCCTGACCCCACACTAGGTTAACCTATCATGGGTATCAGGAATACATACTTAAAAAATTGCATCTACATCACTCTTAAACTGAAACTGTCCTGTAAAATACTTCATTATTTATTAATAGAGTTAAAGTTTAAGATAAAAGGAAAGAAAATAAAAACTATTTGTATTTGATTAACCGGAGCTGTGATTTTTTTACTAACTGTATGTCTATAAAACAGTGTCACTTTTATAGATGGACGCATTTGTAGCTTGACGAGAACAACATTTGACGGTTGACACCGATTCGGACACTGAAGTCTCCCCATCTGTTCGTTTGGAATATTTATTAAGAATTTAATGATAAACGTGAATGTAATTAATTTACATTTTAATATTACACATGAGATAATGTTTAATGCGATGCTTTTGTGTTACCGTAGTTTTGAGGCTAATACACGTTTGCAATTAACGCTAAGAATTTATTTATTTTACCAACTATAAATACCGCTAATACTCAAGTGAGCAGATGTACGTACATCAAGAGTAATAATATAGCAAAGGCATCTCAACATGGAGTCCTCAGCGTCTGTCTTCCTTCAGATATAATCTGGTCATGTTGAATCGATATCACGCCGCAAGGTATGTGTAATGTAAAAACGTAGCTATCGTAGTTTTTTTTACAACATTTTACAGTTTTGTATAAAATTTCTTATATTTTTACTTTCCTATGTTAGATTGCTAATAAAATGTTTTTGTAATATTACTTATGTTTTCATTGGTCCCTTATCCTTAAGTGCTGTCAGATAAAATAAGACAATATAAACTAAAAGCGTTTATACCATAAATGGCTGGACAGAAAAAGATCACGATTGAGATCAACTTTCCGCAGTGATTTTAGTTTCATTTTAGAACAGAACAACGGAAGCTGTCAGTTCCGGACGTATGATAATTATTCTATTTCTAAGCCAATTTCCTAATAACATTCAGTAATTTAAAAAAATCTTGGGTAGTGTAAAAAACAGTGTTTCAAAAAAAAGTCCTTACTACATAACTAAAAACAAGTCTATAGTCAAATGGCTATCCCATTAAACCCGAGTTCTTGATTTAACATTTTTGTCTAATAGCCGAGATACACTACATATGTCGCAACAAACAAACGGTGCATACCAATAACTATGTAATTGGTTTCTTTAGTCATTAGTGCCTACAATCCAATATCATAAACATTTAGCTTTGTCTTTGCAGATGAGATATTATGATAAATAAAGTTTATTACATAAATAATTCGTATAAGCAAAATATTTTCTTTTTAATTTTGTCAGTAATAACGACTGTATTCAATTAAGTTCATGTAAAATGACTTAATAAGTAAATGTTAAAAATTATCTTACACTTCCGAGGTTCCGAAATAAACATTATTGTCCATAGATAATAAAAATATGTTGTGTTAGGTAAACTACAAGAAAATACTAGGTTTCCTGTAAATATGCCATAATTAATTATATCATAATAATAAAACAATTAAAACTGATTGCGTTTGTACACACCTCTCCCTCTCCACAACCACTAAACCAATTTTAATGCAGAGTTTTAGTGAAATATTGAGACAAAGTTGGGCTAACACCAGGATATTTGTAAGAAAAAATAAAAGAATGAAATCGTATATTGATACATGTAGGCAATCAAAGTAGCGCTTATGACAAGTCAGTACAAAAATAACAGAAGTTATAGAAATTATATCAACTATGTATACAGCACATACATAGCTCATTAACAATACACTAATATATTATGATTTATCATGGTAACGGGTATAATTCCGAGGAAAATATTTCTATGGAGAAAAAAAAATGAGAAATATGTTATGCCGGCTCGACCGGGATGTTACTGCTGTCTCACAGAAAATTAAAAAGAACTATAAAATTAATGTTAAGTGTACTTACTAATATATTTAAGAGCATATCATATATATAAGATATCGAGATTACACCAAGATACTTTAGAGCTGCGGGCAAAAGTTAGTCTTCAATAAATTTGGCATGTCATAATAGGTTTCATTATTTAACACGAGTAACTTTATCATAACATAATGTAATATGTAGGTATTCAAGACCACACACGACTATAAAATACTATAAATATGTTCTATAATACTATAGAGCCATGAGTACAAAAATTGTACTGATGATTTTATTATGAATACGCGTTATAGTAAGGCAATCGTGATAAGAATTCAAGACACGTTAACAAAAGGCATATATATAAAAATAAGTGCAACGAGCGCGGCGCGCCGGCCGTCCGTGGGGTATTGTTTCTCTACAGGAGTTCCGGCGCACGCAGCGGCCTGTACTTGGTAATTAGTTCTATTGTAGACGGCCAGATGTATATCTATGCCGCAAATACTTCCGATGGATTTACGTACCTGCTTTCCACTCATTGTTTTACCTGTTGTGTATTAGACATGTTACTGTGGGTTTCGATCATTAATACGAGACCTTATTCACTGAAGTCAGTTAAAAACATGTGCCAATAAATAATTTAGGTAAGTATGTGTAAAGGTAGGTAGGTACCAGGTATTATATTCTAAATTCTACACATATATTATTATTTCATTTTTTAAAGCGTAGGTTTGATCTCCAACAACCACCCTAACACCCACAATAACAGGAGAATCATGAGTGGCGAGTGCCGAACTTAAAGAAATCTGGGTGGTATTTGGACCTCCAATAATCACTCAATGTACGAAACGCAATTGCGAACTTCAACTTCATTTTCTGCAAGACTGTTACCAGTGGTGGTGGTCGAGCCGTTTCATTCATGCTATAGACAATATTTATTTGATTGAATGACAAGACGAGCAAGGCGCTTGCTTGATGGTAAGCGCCACACCTGCCCATAAACAGAAGTAACACCACACAGAACTTTGAATTACAAAGCACGCAAGGTTATAGGTGATTCTACCAATTTGTTATTATGAAGCATCGAGAAAAAAGAAAAGTGCGTACAATGTAATGAATGCACTTCATTGGAGGCAAACACGACGATAGTGCTGCTGTCTGTTAACGCCATACTGACGGCGCTACCATCGCTACCAACGAATATCGATAGATTTACATCATGCTTAGTAGTAATATGCAGATAGTATCGTATACAGGTAGTATCGCTGCCGGTCAACTGAAATTACAGAGACTCCAAAGAGACCTATAGAAATTATTATTTTTTACTTTTCAGTGTTGTGTTATTGAAGTCGGATTTTAAGTTTTGTTAAAACTTATTTTATATGATTTTCCATATTAAGCATTTCAAAAACTTACTAAAGTTTCTATGGAGAATGATAGTTTAGTAATTAAGCCTCATTTCATAATCATTTGAAAGTCCTGTCCAGGAGACTCTTACAACCCAACGTCATTTTCATGGTGGAACCTATGCTACACCCTCAAAAGAGAATATCAATTATTAATACAATATTACCATTATAGAAAATAATTAGTGTACATCACAACATAGCCGTGTTAATGGACAACAGGGATATAAATGGGTAAACCGAGAGCTGACGTACTATACACATATTTATACATACAGAAACAAAATAGTAGATATTAGCGTTTAAACGTAATATAAATAATAATTACACCGACTATGCACCTATCTACTTAAATATTCATTTATATTGTAAATATGCCATACTCTCATTAATACAAGTCCAAATAAAAAGCAATAGGGAAATATACAAGTCAATAACAAAATGACATTACTGTATTCATACTTGTTTACGGATTCAGAGTTATGAGTTCAAGAAACCGAGCAGAAAAACGGAAGCATAGTAGCCGACCTTCCCTTACGACTGGTCTATGCTTATAAGTATATATAAATCTTAATAAAAAGAGACCAATACGCGGACTTGGCACTTATTACACAGCCTTCTAGGTACTTTATTGTGAAAATAAAACAGCTCGTGGCCAGTGTACGGATAAAACATACGAACCTACTTAATGTAAACAGACATGTGAATATTGTGAGCCACTCCAACTTTCTCCGTATGATGGGCCGTCAATCATCATAAATTAGAGACGGTTTCCCAGTTATCACTCCGAAATATTCGTATTTACTTACATATAGGTATGCCACAAACATAATTGTCACAACTAAATAAGCCATTTCAAAAATACAATCACTTTTAACTTTATCTGTAAAAAATGCTATTTAACTATGTATATAAGTTTTATTGTGATGCATTAACGTATTAATTTAAATATAAGAGTCGAGACGAAACAGGTTCCAGTTACAAATACATATATAATAAGAGAAACAGAGGTAGTAGAGTCCCGCTGCAGACGCTATTATCTAAGTAAAGCATGAATGGGCCGCGCTAGCTCGACCGGGTTGTTGCCACTATTTCACCGAAAACCGACGTAAAGTAGCAGCTTGCTGCTATGTTTTTTACGTTGAGTGATATGTCCGGGGGCCCAAATACCCCTCTCCTAACCAATCCCTAATTACCTCTTTCATTTAAGATCGGCAAAGCTCCAAGATTATTCTGTTATTGTGGACGTTCACGGGTGGTGGAGGTCACCCATAATACTTTATTTGGCACGTCGCAGTAGCGAAACAGGCGCTAATTATTATTGTTATTATTGAATAACAAATAAAAACTAAGCACTATTGAAGCAAATATAATTAGATAGACATACGCAGTCTGTTTGCAACACAATAAATGACAGACACAAAAAGTGAAAACAAATGCCTAACAATCAAATGTCAACAACAACATTATCATTACTATTAAACAATACCCTATTCTTCATCTTCTTCCACCTGCCCTTATTCCACTTGTAGTAGGGTCGGCGGCTGGTGCAACATACTTCTTAACACATTTTAGAGAAAGGTTTCACTTTTAGTCAACCCTTCTGGAGATAAAAATACTTTATTAATATTTTAAATGATGACTAACAACCTTCGTGATGCAGTCGGCGAGTCGTATGTGAAGCAAGTGGCTGCGGGTTCGATTGTCGCACCAAGACAAATGGGATTGACGTTAGACATGCGGCCTGTCGTAAAAACTACAAGCCAAATCTCTCTGTAACTTGTGTTATAAAGCATGTTGAGTCGTGCCCACTGCGAGTGTGATAAGAGCAGGGGCAAGAAGAATATTTTAATTGACGGCCAGGTTATTTACTAAGCAAGTTAACATCACTAAAACAAGTACATATATTTATATACTAATGTATGGTACATACATGTGAAGCTGACTTTCAAGGTATTTACAAAAATAGATTTGTGCTTGGTACAAAACATTAAAATGACGTTATTTCTATATGAATTTAAACCATATTTAAAACGACTAACACGTAGCCCTACACTACAGTAGGTTTAAGATTTAAAGAATCAAAGAAAATATAACATTAATGGCCTTATTACCACAGTAACTAGTTATTACACAAATTTACAAGGTGGTAGGTCCCTCGTATGCGAGAGGCCGTCTGGGTTAGTACCACCGCTTTGTCTATTTCTGCTGCCAAGCAACAGTGTGTAAGCACTGTTGTGTTTCGGTTTGAAGGACATCGAAGCCAGCGAAATTACTGGGCATAGTGAGACTTAACATCTTATGTCTCGGAGTGACGAGCGCAGGTAAGTGCCATCCAGTGCTTTGTAATTCAAAGTGCTATGCGGTGTTGCTTCTGTTTATGGGCAGGCGTGGCGCTTACCATCAGGAGAGCGCCTTGCTCGTCTTGTCATTCAATCAAAAAATAAATGTTAGACACCTAGGTTCAAGCTAGGATACGTTTTGTAATAACACTGTAAATGTTTGGCATTTGACAAAGAAATCTACCAAATTTTTTTTTTAGTTCTATAGCCAAATGGCAAAAAATACGAAAATCTATTAAGCTCGGACAACGTTATGTTATTATCAGGGATAATGACATTAAGATTTAATAACTTATTGACTAACTAGTACCAGCAAGCTAATAGTAAAGGCTAAGCATAATATGACGCCATTTTATGCACGCAGTCTAAAAATATCGTTTCATAAAAGTCGATACTTGTCTTTTTGTTAATATTGTTTTCATTTTAGTAACAGTGAAGTTTCAAGGATTAAATAATTCTACATGTTTATCCGGTACGCGAACCGCTTCTGTTTTTATCGCCACCGGTCCAGATTTTTTGACGCAGTTGGGCAATAAAATAACCACCAAAACTTATTCATAAGGTTTGGTTACACTTGTCAAGTAGCCAGTGGAGGTGTACATTACAAGCATTACTATATTACATCGATTATACCAATAATTTATTATATGCCTGCACCTTATACCTGTTTTTGCAACAAAGTGTAAATAAGCCTCCACGTTAGCTTTTCGTCGCAAATTCATTTTTTGATTTACAATAATCCAATGCTAATAAACTATCGCGCCTGTTATTTTAGGATTTTTATAGCCTACACAAGAAAATGCATTATATTTCCTGAGCAAACATTTCCATTTCAACCTTCATATTGTAATAAATTGATAACAATTGTGAACACAAAACCTCAAACTCATGTAGGTATCTGTTATTACTTCTGGGTTTTGTCGGCAGTTCCGATACGCAGTGTAGGTTGTATGAGGAGTTATTTAGTTATTTAAATCTGGGTGCACTTTTAAAATGATTTTGCTGGTGTATAGCTGCCCATATTATGGAAAGGCAAGAGTCTGATTGTTATAAAAAAAACGTCATTTTTCCGAGATTCGGTTTCTCTTCATGCTAAAAAGTCTCCCAAAATTTAAAATCCGTTTTTTTAACGTAATTGGTCCACGATTGGCGGAGAAATCTACGTACATACATAACAAAAAACAAAATTATTCGCGCTGAATTGAGAACCTCCTCCTTTTTTTAAAGTCGGTTAGAATGATATCATAATAAGCATCATTACATACCTAAAGTAGTTCACATCAATAACATAATATAGCATGTTATATGTGAACTTCATTAGATAAGCAACACGGTAAGGATTTCCTCAAGATTTGGCCGTATTAGGCCAGTTGGGCACTTGATGATCTTTAATTTTTGCAAATACCACGCGGAAGGAAAAGGTTCTAAAGGAGAACATGTCTAGTCAATGTATACGTGGTCCGTTACGTCACGTGGTAGTCAGGTATAGGAAGAATTATATACCTAATTCAAAATTTCGAAACCACAGACAGACACTTCAATTTTATTTACTTATTAGAACTATACAAAACTATATTATGATGTTACACAAGAGGGCAAAAATGGTAGCGAACTCCAACACACTAAGGTGTAATACGCAAGTCGAATAAATAAAAGCCTACAGCTTTGTTTGGTGGCTAACTATGCACATACTTTAGCTCTCAAACCCTTTTATATTATTTCGGTTAATCGAAACCATAATTGTAGATAAGGATTAATTTAATTTTTAGTATTTTTCACTTTTTTTGCTTTAACTTATCGTACCATATTTTTTTAAATATTGCAATGTTGCGCTGTTTTGGCAAACATGACATCATTACCAATATGACATGTCTACATCTTAACGCAAGCGAATATACGTGTTCTAAATATAAATCCATAATATACGTTTTATCTATGTTACATATATCTTCATTTAAGTTCAATGAGTTGTGTTTAAAAATGTGGCTCCAATACTCTATACACAACACTAAGGTAACAATAAATAAAATTAAACTACCATAGATCGCTTAAAACTCGTTCATGCCTATAAATTAAGAGAACTTTTATAACCTCTATCAATGGTGGTTTTGCTGGTGGTAGGATATTCATATCCGCCCGGATAGCGACCACCGCACATATGGTGTTAAAACCTGACATAGTGATTCACACGTCATGTGTGGATCGCGTTACAGGATCAGCCAGTGTATATCCGGTTCTCGCGACGGGCTTTCGACATGACTTGATGGTTGATTGGGGCGGGTATAGGGTTATCCTTGTATGACTGTGCCTGCGTCGGTCATCCGTCTGTCCTGTCGCAGGCCCCTCGATTTGCTTTTTCTCTGTCCGAAGAGGGAAAAAGCACTTATACAGGCCGGCATGACTGTTGACCACCGATAAACTCATTGTTTGTTGGTAGTCGCTGGTTTTTTGGACTGCACTACGCTTACCATCAGGTGTAGTCACTTTAACATTCTTTCTCGGATAAAAAAAAATGGTTCATAGATGTTGTTAAATAAAAAATACTATTTGTTTAATAGTTTACTGTGATATAAATAAAAATGGCCCTTAATTTTCTCAAGATGTCTATGTCACAATTTTAGTAAGAGTAAGAGAAAGAAGGAAAAACTATTTATTTGTAATAGTCATTGCGGTGCCTTAATAAAATCAATAATAAATAATACACGTATATTGTTATGGATTAACTTACCAATACAACCATAATTTAGTTTACGACAGATGAAGATTTCTAAGGGCTCTAAACCAGACTCTATCGAAGGCCTTTGCGATATCCAGGCTCGCCGCTAGAGGCTCACCCTTACTCTCCACGGCTTCAGCCCAGGAATGAGCGAGGTACACGATTAGATCCCCAGCTGACCGGTTGTGACTGAAACCGTATTGCGGTCGCTAATGAGCTGGTTCTCCTCAATGTACCCCAAGAGTTGGGCGTTAATAATTAGCTTCAACACCTTGGAGAGCAAGAACTTTATCGCAATAGGCCTGTAGTTTGAGGGGTCTGACCGGTCACCCTGTTTGGGGATTGGGTGGACGTGAGCCACCTTGCACGAAGATAGGACCCAATTGGAACTATAGGAGAGACTGTACAAACGCGTAAGTACAGGAGTCAACTCGGTGGCGCATGTCTTTAAAACCATTGCGGGTATGCCATCTGGCCCACTCGACTTATGGGTGCCGAGAAGTCCGAGTTCCCGACTGACCGTATGTTGTAGAGTGCGTATCTCAGGTAGAATACTCTCGCACCGTGGGAAGGTCCGCGGCGCGGCTCCTCCATCATCCAACGTCGAGTTTGAGGCGAAGATTTCGCCCAAGAGGTTTGGTCTTCTCTTTCGTGCTGTGAGCCAAATTACCATCTGACTTACGCAGCAGTGGGAGCCTTGGCGAGCGATCAAAATGCTCGACTTCTACAGGGGTAACGCTTTGTTTGATTTGGGATTCGGGTTTCAGTCACTTTTAAAAAAAGTAATTATTATAAAATTAACCGTTTGTTGCTTTACCTGGGTATGTATAGATTTATTTTAATTACTTAATGTGTAAGTTTGTTTTGTCTAAACGGGTTGATAGAATGTAATAAATGAAATATAGAAAATAATAAAATTCTCGATATTAAAAAATTTGACAAAGCATATAATTTTATAAATATGCATCTTTATTAAAATTATTTTAACTGACCACAGATACCGATAATACTATTAGATTACCTTACCATTTATTTATCGCGTGAAGAAAGTTTGAAAGTAACATAAATAAAAAATAATACCTAACGTCCGGTATGGGTGTGGTTCTGTCTAGATTCTACAATCTAACAATAGAGATAAAAAATGTGTAAAATATACAATGCAACAAAATATTATATCTATGACATTGATATTCCGTAAGATTAAGGTATTTCCGTAAGTACAAGGTGGTAGGTCCCTCATATGCGAGAGGCCCTCCGTTCAGTGCAGTGCTTTATAATTCAAAGTTCTGTGTGGTGTTGTTTCTGTTTATGGGCAGGCGTCGCACTTACCATCAGGCGAGCGACTTGCTCGTCTCGTCATTCAATTAAATAAGAAACTAAGAACCAAACTTATTTAAACAGTCCAAAGGTTAATTAAAACTTGCAGTTATATTCTAGAATCTAGTTCAAACTCACGTAAAACTGATCAGTTTCCGTACATTTAAGATGCAGTTAAACAACGCAAACCAACGCGAGCTGAACTATGAACGCGCGAATGGGATGCAACTTAGTCGTGTACATTACACGGCAAGTACGAAGATTTGACGAATCATTACGAATAGATAGTATGCGGCGTCGTGTATTCGAGAAGTTTGCATCTCTTCCGTGTCTGGGTTTACGCTATTATGCGTTTTTAACTGGGCCATTACTTGATCCCAATCCACAATCCAAAAAAAATTAAAGAAATAATTAAAGGATTATATTTTTAGGGCACCTCAAGAAACGAATAAATTAAACCTGTTATAAGTTTAGTACTTAAGTATAATTTACTACAACAAATAATAAGAATATACACTTAAGTAAACTGGTCAAACACAGCGACCAGTGATTTTTCTAGTAGTCCAGAAACAGAATTTAAAAGCCTAAACGTATTCAATATTTTCTTTGCACTTGAGATTTCCACAGAGATAGAAATTAACACAAAACACTAGGTTACCGTTAAATTCACTGCATTTCAGATATTATTTTCATTATGTACGACAATAATACGTACGTATTGAGCAGGTCACTCGCGTGATGATAAGTGCCACGCTTGCTCATAAACATATACAACACCACACAGAACTGAATTACAAAGTACTGCATGCGACTGGAGTGCGTTCGATACCCTGAGACATAAGTCGTTAAGATTGTACCCTATGCCAATGGCCTTGACGATGAGCACCATACAAAAATCTACAGGAATGGAGGTTTCACGCGACCAAAACGCATCGTGTGCGGCGGCAGAGTTTTTAATGTTCTTTTTTTATATAAATTGTTTTTTTATTTTTCTAATATGTTGTAAAAGTAACACGTTTTTTTATTTGACCATAAGGATTATTTTTATGAAATATTCAATTGAATCGATATGTCGACTCATTTGAATTATTGTGTAAATTTTTATAAAGTAACAGTAATTTAAACTTTTTTTACATAAGTTGAACACAGTCATACAAATCTGCTTCAACAGAAAGTTTAGTAATAAAGTATATTACACATATATTTGTAAACAGTGATTGAGACAGGAGATTTCTATAAATTGTCTTGAAACCTAACGTGATTTTTACGATTTAGCCTTAAGTCTCATGATGTTCAGTAACTTCACTGGCTAGAGCGTCCTTCGAAACAGAACAGTGCTTAAACACTGGTGCTTGGCGGCAGAAATACACGAAGTGATTATACCAACCCAGACGGTGGCGGCAGAAATACACAAAGTGATTATACCAACCCAGACGGCCTTTCGCATTCGAGGCAACCACCACTTAGTAAACTTTACACCTTTATAATATGCTATCTTAGTCACACCATGCACATATTGTGAAAATAGAGACATCTAGGTATATCAACGTTCTTAAAACATCAGAAAAAATATAAAGAATCTATTGTAGTGAATGTTACTGAAATAAAAAAAATTGTACAGACAGATATGTCTACAGCATAAATCGGCCAGCTCGACCGGTTCGATGCCATTGTCAATAAAAAAGTCGTCACAGAAAATCGATGTGAATTAACAATTAGCTGTTGAGCGATGTGATTGATGAGTGAGATTTCCGGAGGTCAAATGCTCTCTTCTTTCCAACCCCTATTACCATTATATAAGGTTGGCAACGCACCGATGAACCTTTCGATATCTTGGGAGTCTATGGAAATTACTTACCGTCAAGAACCCACTTATATATACAGTTGCCAGTCTCTGCTATAATAAAAATTATTGAACCACTACATAAATTATGGTAATAAAGTATTATCAAAATCATCCAAATGTCTTGCCCTTGAATCAAAACGTTCTTGCGAACATAATGAGTCAATCTATAAAAAAACTCCGTAATTTATATTCTTGATCAAGTGTGACACAAACTGTAAACGTATTGAACAATTCTGAGAGCCTAGACGAGTGTTGACGCCATTATCAAAAATAAACGGGATTTTCCTGCCTATACAATCTAAAACATGATTTGTATTCACCGCACGGTTAGATTAGCAATGGCAGTGCGTTTATTTTGCATCGTTTTGTCAAGGTTACACTTTGTTGTCTGGCCCGATGTGTAATGCTCAAATATGTAGACACTAGGTAAGCTTAATTTAGTTTTATATGGTTTTAGAAAAATAGATATCATTTTTGCATGCTGTTATTTTGAATCCTTATAATTTGAATAAATACCGATTACCAAGGCCGACTTGCATGACGAACCTTAATCGTACGAGCTTACGTACTTAGTGATACGATGCCACTGACAAACACACAGAGACTGGGGCCAAACTTATAACACCCTCAATTTTCTAAAGAAATTACCTTTTTGTTTATTGTGTGATAAATTTATGAGTATGCATACATTGGTATTATTGTATAGTCGTAGTAAAATAAGATTACATTTTATTATTTTATGTCGATCATTGATTACTCACGTAATCAGTGATCGACATAAAATATCATGTGGTAATGATATTTCATAAAAAAACAAAGACTTTCACTTTATTAATAAGGTTACTTATTATTCTTACGTCGTTATAAAATACAATAAACTTTGCATAAGTATATTTAGCATACTTTTTATAACTTATTGTTTGTAACTAAATTAACAGTATAAATTAAATATTTAATCTACTAGTCTTACAAAATTATACAAACACAAACTGATGAACATAAATAGATTCGAAGACAGACAACGCACGTAGCGACGAATATGGGAAGCAAATTAAACAAAGAATATATTTGTTATATGACTACCAAAATCTAATTTCTTCTTTGACATTATTATTCGACATAGTTTGAAAACTCATACATTTCAGTCATGAAGATTTAGCACAGGAAATAGAGCGGTAAAGTAAAAAGAAAACATACAAATACTTGAGACACTAAAATAAATATTGTAATTTTACCATGTCAACTCAAACTCAAATTTGATAGTCTCTATACAATTCAACCATAAACTGATCTCCATCACGCATAGCTACGCTTCACAGTTTCGTCATATGGAAAAGTTCACGCGCCTCATCTAGTAATTTATTGTTTCTGACTATTTTTTAGGGTCTCTGTACACTCCGAAGAATAGAATTGAGTTGGTGGGACGTTCGTAAATCAAATAGACGAAGGGGAAGTTCGCGATAAATCGAGTTGGCTCAAGGGGTCTCGACGATCTGAACCCAAAGAGTGCTGTTGCTGCGGCGGCTACCGTACCTGTACATGAAAACAAACATTAACACGAAGAGAAATAACACCTATCGAATACGAGTCCGAGATAATTTCGAAAAATTGTATCCGATTGTTTTAATTTTTTTTATGAATAATATAGCGGATAAGTACAGGTTAAGACATTATAATATATCGCACTTAGTATATTCTTGAATGTGATTTTAAAGCTACAGTCGCTTATAACAACATTTCAAGCCTTTTATAAATCCTCAGGCGTGTGTTCAGTGTGAGATAAATAATTATTATCAAACAAATATTCCCTATGGCCTTCAATATATGTACACATGCCGCGGAACAAAGATTTAAATGCACATCGTAAATTCTTCAAGTACTAGGTGGTAGGTCCCTCGTATGCAAGAGTCCATCTGGGTTGGTACCACCGGTCTATATCTGTCGCCAGCCAGCGGTGTTTAGGCACTGTTGTGTTTCGGGACATTGAAGCCATCGAAATTACTGGGTATTGTGAGACTTAATCAACAACTAATCTCTCGGCGTGACTAACGCCAGTGCCATGCAGTGCTTTGTAATTCAAAGTTCTTTGTGGTGTTGCTTCTGATAATGGACAAGCATGGCGCTTACCATCAGGCGAGCGACCTGCTCATTTCGTCATTTAATTAATAAAAAAACCACGCATGTTGATTTTTACTACGTACACTGACATTGTTCCTGCGGTAAACTGTTTGTTCTAGAATATATTATGCGCATACCCAAAAAGTTGCCCAACATATCGGTACGCGAATGAGATATGTATACGGTATCTGTTCAAATCCTTAATTCGTGGTTTATAGTGTAGTTTAAAATAAATAGTTTACAAGAATCTTAGAATGTTTTTTTTTATAGCATAGGCCGGCAAACGAGCAAGTGGGTAACCTGATGATAAGTGATCTCTACCGCCCATGTACGCCCAGCACCAGAAGATGGGCGCGTTGCCGACCTTAAAGGAAAGGGATAATTGGGGGTTGGGAAGGGGAGGGGATTTGGGCTTCCGGATATCTCACTCACCGTACGAAACGCAGCAGCAAGCCGCTACTTTATGTCGGTTTTCTGTGAGACAGTGGTAACGACCCGGTCGAGCCAGCCCATTCATGCTGTAGACAAAACTGTCTACAGCGTGGCTTTACCACTCAAATATCTCATACTTACGGCTCTGAACGTCAACAGATTAATAAATATACCTACCATTCTAAAAGCAAAGGTAATAATCCTTACTAAGTATTAAAAACTCACTTTACCGCAGACTGGGAAAATGACCATTGTCTAAATACAACTCTAGCGTCCCTGATTAACATTTTAACATAAAAAAATAGTTCTCACAAATGTGCATATCGTTAAAATTCACATTTGTGACAAGAATTAAAGATAAGCATATCTAGTAATTTGTATTCAACTTGAAAACCATCGCCAGTTCTTAGGAACCCCTTTTTCAAATACTAAACGGAATGGGAGTTTTTAGAATAAGTATTTACAAAAATAAGTATACCTTCTTCATCGATTTGTATTTTGGCTTTGTGTACGGCATCGTCAAAGAGAATGCCTGAGTCCTCTGTGAGGGTGCTGAAGTCTGCGCTTGCATTGAACAGGTCTCCGACACCTAGTTTCTCCAAGACCTATAGAAAAAAAAAGGTATTACAATAACAATCATGTTCTTGATATTAATTCTGACTCAATTGAACTTATCTAAAAATAGTTTACTCCTGTCAATTGGGTGGTATCCAACTAACTTGACATAACCATTTGTAGTTTGATGAAACTAAAATTACCTTAGCTTAAATTCGTATGTTCCTAAATAATTACTAGAGTGATTTTTAAACTATCTTCAATCACCTAACATTTCCATTCATTATTTATGTATAATTTCCTGACAATTTTTTATTTAATTTAGAATGTAGTTGTGACGATTTTGATTTTAGGTAAATTGGTCGTGTTTGTATGTGTAATACCTAATTTGATTTTAATCTAGTTTAGTTGATGTCAGCAGAATCAACAAATAAATGTAAAAAAATATGTTTTTTTGAATTGTTTTTTTTTTTTTTATCCTGGCTCGGCAAAGTGACTACGCTACACCTGATGGTAAGTGTAGCGCAATCCAAGAATAATGTCGACCAACGATAAGCAGTATGTCCATCGTAGGTCGACAAGATCATACCGGCCTGCCAAAAGGCCAAGGGGGAGGGGAAGGAAAAAGGGATGGGAAAAGGGTTAGGATCAGGGGGCAAGCCCCCTGGGGAGAACCGGATATGCACTGGCTGACCCTGGAACGCGACCCACACAAGGTGGGCCACTATGGCAGGTTTTAGCACCAGTGTACGGTGGTCGCTATCCGGTCGGATACAAGTATCCTCCCACCAGCAAATGATGTTTAAATGTGAAAATAAGAAGACGTAAAAAGTCTGATTTCCTTGTAATTTTTAATGGCCGATTTCTTAATATTCAAATAAATAATAATAAGGGCCGATTTTTCAATGTCCGAATAAATTTTATTGAACAGCCAATCAAGCAATCAGCAAATCAATTTAAATAGCATACCCTTCTCCGTATATATTGAAAGCATGACAATTTCGTATTTTGTTGTCTTATAATATGGTTGCCTGTAAGACATTGCCCTGTGCGATAAGGCCGCCAATTGTACTTCTCAAATTAGTTATATTTTAGTGTTATGTCCTGTACTCCTTGTGTGCAATAAAGTTTAAATAAATAAAAAAATATATTTTATTTTATTTTTTATTTATTTTATATTCTCCCTAGAGGGATTGACGTCAGGCAAACGGCCGATCGTAACAACTCCTAGCCAAATCTTTATGTGTCAAAAAGCATAATGAGTCGACCCCGCCACAAGTAGGATAAGAGCATACACATTTCGGTAAACCGCAACGTGAACTAGCAGTAACATTTTTTTTACTCTTTTGGAAAAGAAGCAGTAACCTCAAGAGCCAAACCAAACCTACCTAAACAGTACAATTATACTGAATACGTCGTTTCACAAACAGCAATAATCTTACAGTACTACTTCTAATTATGTGCTTCGGTAATCTTCACCTTTTTATAGAAATACGAACGTGTGATACCGATGATCTAATACGGACCTGTTACCTATAGCATAGATTATATACGTGTTTTTTTCGAGTGACTGATCGGAACATATTCGAAACTGAATGGCTGAACATTCATTATAATATGCTCTTACTAATTCCTCAATACACCAAGAGCATACACCTCTGACTTTTCTAAGTTACGTGTATATTAATTGTTAATTATCGCTTGCTTTAACGGTGAAGGAAACATCGTGAGGAAACCTGCATACCTGAGAACTCGATAAGATTTTTCGAAGGTATGTGAAGCCTGCCAACCCGCATTAGGCCAGCGTGATGGACTAACCACTCTCATTCAGTAGAGAAGGCCCGTGCCCAGCAGTGGGACATGTATAATACAGGGCTAGTAAAAAAACCCTAATTACCGAAGATTGCTGAAGGACATAATGTATGTCGTTGTTATCTTCACGTGATGCGGAATAAAAAAAGGTTTTAAAATATTATGATGTTTTCTAAAATTCTGTTAAAAGATGCAGAAATTCAACTTACACCTCTAAGCGGTAAACTCCTTTCAATGGTGAATTTGGGAATTTCGACTATGACTTCCCTGCTCATGTAGGTTTCTTCCATAACCGCAGCGAGGCGTTCGGCATTCAAGTTAGCAATGATGTTGGTGACACCTGTGGAATAAATTATGATCTGTGTGTATTTATTCATAATATGTTTTATGGAAATCAGCGGTGGTCAAACCCGTAAGCTGTGATAAACCACGTAATACGTTTCTATTAGTAACACGAGGAGTGTCTATTCATTGGTTTTAAAAAACAAGTTTTAACAAAAAGTTAAAAACCGACTTCAAAAACACAACACTAATAAGTCAAAAATAACAATTTCTATGTCTCTTTGGAGTCAGTGCAGTTTCAAATAATTTAAGTTTTCTTAAAACTTGTTATTTTCAAATGTTTTCAGTGTTAAGTACCGCTATGGTATGTAAATTCCAACTCAATAACACAATCGCGACCACTGAGCTGTTGTCCGGTGAGAAAATTTATATTTTACTCAGTACTTCATCATCAGTTCCTAACCCAATTTATATGGAAACACATCATAGCTAATGTTAAGTGAAGTGAAGTGATTTATTCCGGCAAAATAGGTCCACAATTCGCGAAATCGATGTACATAAAAAGCAAGGAAAAAACTTGCCGAATTGAGAACCTCCTCCTTCTTTGCAAATCGGTTAATAATTATTTGCAGTGAGCAAGCAATATATTTGTAAATAAATGGTATTTTAATAATGAATTTAATTATTTATTCTCGTGTACATTTATCATAAACACATTGATTTCAAGTGTTAGCCTTGACTTGAGCGAAGTGATTTGTAAATTAAATTATATGAGTCCATCATTTTACGACCATAGCTGAACTACAAAATCAAAATAACAGAACATAAACTATTACTATAAAGATAATGTATGTACATATTTTGCATTGAACATATTATCAATATTCATTACAAAATTCCATTCGATAGCTTTGCTGCCAATATACGTAGTGTTGTAGGTATAATTCACTTATTTAACTGATGTGAGACAGACCGTGGACCTGGTATAGTCTTAAGAATAAATATTACATAGAAAGATCAGTGATAAATTTTAAAATTTATGTATGATTAGGTTTAAGTCAATAAGAAAAGAAAAAGAAGTGAATTATATAAATAAAATCACCCAACAGTCACACACGTCACATTCACAATCCTGAGCCCTCACTAAATTAACATGTGTCGTGGGTATCAGGAACTACGAGTGACTTGCAGTCCCACAACACCCAGATCCACAACAATTTTTGGACTACTTATAGATTTGTCTCGGTGCGGGAATCAAACCCGCGACCTGTCTCGACCGGCTACGCGCCCCTTGCGCCACGGAGGCTGTTCAAATCCGGCAGGGAAAAATGGATTAAAGAGTGCAAAATATATTATATTATTTGCCATCTTTAGGCCACGTCTCATCCGTATAAAACTAGAGCTATTATCTTTAGAGATATAATAATCTTATTCCAACTATTTGCCTTTTTTATAACATAGGCCGGCAAACGAGGAGGTGAATCACCTGACTGTAAGTGATCTGCACCGTTCATGAACTCTCACAATACCTGAAGACCTTAAAGGAAAGGAATAATTAAGAGATTGGGAAGAGAAGGCGATTAAGGCTTTAAGCCGATTTCTTGCCAGACAGTGGTAACCAACAACCCGGTCGTAATTCGAGCTGTAGACAAAATTGTCTACAGCGTGGCTCTACCACCCAAAATATTGTCAGAATCGTAATTAAACAGACATAACAAGTATTTTGATTTTAAAAATACCTACATTGCATAATAATATTTTGTATCGTAGAAAATGATTTAAATTTAACTCTTGATGTCGACGAGCGAATAAAAGTAAATAAAAACACGTTTCCAGAGATGTTCATCACATAATAACCTAATTATACAGGTAGATATATAAGTTTATGCTTACAATGCACTGTTAAAACAGAATATAAAATTATGACACTCTGTATGAGAAAATTACATAACAATGAGAGCGTATTTACCTGGTTCAATTGCCGTTTAACTACACAGTAATTTAGTATAATTTGTTAACTAACCTTCCTTCATAGAGTAAGGCGGCAGTAAAATGAACATGCTGATATCGTTGCCTTTGTAAGGCAACTCCAGGATTTGCGCTCCCAACTCTTCGCTTAATCCTGAAAAATAATTAATAAAAATAAAATATGTATGTTATTCCAATACAATAATACCATTTGTTTGACATGATTAAAGGGTCGTATAAATATTATTTATTGAATATAGTGACGTATAAAATAAATAAGACAATATATTAAATTATACCTATAGATATAATAGATAGATAGATATACAGACTTTTCATTAAATATATTGAAATCAAAAAGAAAGTTAGGTTGAAACACGAAACTTTAGATATTTACCGTAATGGAAAGTGCCTTTTTGTTTCATAAAAGGCACGAGCGTCTGTCGGGTCTCAGAAACAAAGAAAGTTTCCTTCTTAGTTGATTCACGGGAAAACTTCGATGCCCATACACCTTTGAAATAGGCGGCATTTGCAAGCACTAACTTTGTGCTTTCGCTCACTGCATCGGCAGGTAACAAATCATTAATATGATTCTTAGTAACTCGGGCAACCCAGTTGTTAATGTATTCGCGACTGGCACCGGGATTTTCCTGGAAGTTCTGGAAAATTTACAATAGTATCGATTAGCAATCAAGGATATTGACGTTTAGCACTATGTGTACATACCTATAAGTATTTTTAGTCATAGATCAATATATTAATAATGGATTAATCCTACTAATATTATAAACGTGAAAGTTTGTAAGTATGGATGGATGGATGTATGTTTGTTACTCTTTCACGTAAAAACTACTGAATGGATTTTAATGAAACTTTACAATAATATAGCTTATACATCAGAATAGGACATAGGCTATTATGTTTTTCAAAAATCAACCCCTGAAGGGTTTAAAAAGGGGATGAAAGTTTGTATAAAAAATCTAAACCGCTGAACCGATTTCAATGAGTTTTGGCACAAATATAGTTGATGACCCAGCGTTAAACATAGGGTATTTTTTTCTTTAAATTTCAACCAAAGAGCCCAAATAAGGGATGAAAGTTGGTATGAAAGCTTTTTGATGGCGAAACGAAGTTCGCGGGCACAGCTAGTTTTAATATATTTGGATACTTGATTGTGGATATTATTTATGCGTTATTTGACTATTAGTTAACATTTTTTTACTTTTTAATTTTATAAAATTGTTAATTTTAAATTTGCTTTACGTTAATGTTACGTATTTGATTCGTGCAATATCGTTATTTTGTATGTATAGGTATAATATATAGGTACGTAGTATACGTACCAATGCCTCAATTTCTTCGCCGAAGAGGTCGACCATGCACTGTCGTACTTGTAGTTCGTTGGCGACGAACAATTTATTGGCGCTGGTAAACTCGTAGCTATCGCTGTTGTTGTTAGTGGCGCGGGATCTCTTGTCCACCTTGTATGCGGTCATCAAGTTCATCTTGTCCTAGAAACAAGATGTATTAGTTTTAAAAATATATGCGTTAATTCAGAACTTATTCGTTTTTTAAGTCTGTTATAAATTAACACGTGCTAGGTTAGCCTTGCTTGTCTCGTCATTCTGTCGAACATAAATTTATAAGCCTCAATGACGAAACGACCAGGGAATGCTCACGCACTCGAATTCGAAAAAAATCACGCATCCGGATTTTTGTAATGAAATTTAAGTCGCGCTATTCTGAAAATCTCGGGCTCAACATTGCGCGTAGGTTTACCATTCGAAATTTTACAAAGAGAACTGACTCGAATTGCTGATTGGATTGCGAGATTATTTCGAGGGAAATGAGAATTGCCCCCTGGTCGTTCTCCTGATGGTGAGCGCCACGTCTGCCCATAAACAGAAGTAACATCACACAGTATTTTGAATTACGAAGCACTGCACACAAGCACATGGCATTGGACTGCGCTCGTCTCAATTGCCAGTAATATTCTTCAAACCGAAACAACAATGCTTACACATTGCTACTTGACGGCAGAAATAGACAAAGCGATGGTACTAACAACGACAAAGTGGTCGCATACGAGGGACACATAGAATATTATGATAATTTATTTATTAAGAGAAATTTCAAGTACGACTCGAAACATGATAAGCAGAAATCATAATGATATTCGTTGGTTCAATTGATTTATCCGCAACGTTTAAAAAATACCTGTCGTTTACTAATGAGAAAGTTTGGTGTCATTTTACTGTAAACGTGAAAACTCATTTGAATAGTTGTTAGAACCATTCAGGGCGACTATTTGATTGACTATTCAACCGATCAGTGAAAATAGCATAATATGTAGGTATGCTTCAAGGTGTTATAATAAACTAGCTTTTGATAGCAGTTCCGCCCATGTGGAATTCTTTTCTGTCATATAAAAAGTGGCCTATATCTCTCTCTGGCATAAAAACAATATCTATGCAAAAATCATGTCAATCCATTGCTTCTTTACTGCCTGAATAACTACATAACAATACACTTCCACACTTACTACATGAGTATAAATGATTTGACAGTATCCGTGGCGCAGCAGATGAGAAGCCGACTGCGAAGCGAGAGGTTGTGGATTCGATTCCCACACCGATACAATTGTTTTAGTGATCCACGAATATTTGTTTCGGTTCTAGGTGTTGTAGGACCGCAAGTCCCTCGTAGTTCCTCATACCCATGATACGGGTATAACTTAGTGAGGTGTGAGGACTATGTGTGTGAC
Source organism: Amorpha juglandis (assembly GCA_949126905.1). Lineage (NCBI taxonomy): Eukaryota > Metazoa > Arthropoda > Insecta > Lepidoptera > Sphingidae > Amorpha > Amorpha juglandis. Next base: position 9,924,689 of record OX421368.1, read on the forward strand.
AATTGAGTGCTTTTAATTATTTATTTACCATATCATCTTCGATTTCTAAAGACTTCTTTAGAGATTGCTCAGTCTGGCCGCCAGTAGAGAAGTATGCGAGTAGTAAAGATTGGTACACAGAGAAGGGAGAGAAGAATATATTGTCATCGGGAACTAAGCTGTTGATGGTCTGGAAAAGGTTCAATGTGAACGCCAGTTGTCCTGAATATAATGACGTTCTCGCCGATGGATCCAACTTCTTAGAAGAATCATCTTTGGAGAAACACTGACTGCTTACAGTCGTCACTATTAGAAGTACAACAGCCCCTGTCTTCCACATTTTGCATCTGGAACAATTGAACATTATATTATTACTTAATGGCAATTTCGCCTTTAGACATATTATGTATAATGAAGTTTATAAATAAATAAATTAAGAAATATTAGATATATTATACATCAAAATATTTATCTGGATGTTGGAATGAAACTAAACATAGGTAAGGGTTACAGGAGATCTTATCAGAATATACAGACATTTAGCCGATCTTTTAGATTTCATTTTCATTTTTCTTCTAGAGAAAAATGAGCAGATGGTCACTTGATGGTAAGTGATCATCATCGCTCACATACACCCACAATGTGAGAGGAATTGAGAGTGTATTTCCTACCCCTATGAATAAGTTTTATAGGTTTAAATGGTATTAGTAGGTGTTTTTTTGACCACCAGTATTCTCAGTGACCGTATGAAACGTAACAGTAAAGCAGCCACTTCACGAGCTATCTGTGAGATAGTGGTACCACTCCAGTCGCACCGGCCGATTCATGCTGTATGCAGCAAAATTTGTTTGCAGCGTGATTTTACAAGTTGCAAAACTATAATAACAATGTAATACCAAAAAGCGAAACTTGTCAATAAAAGCAGTAAATATTATAATGTCGTTACAAAAATATTATTGTCAAAAAATACTTTGATTGCTATACATATAAGTGTACTTATTTCTATATGAAATGGTATCAATCATATTAGCCAAACTGCACTTTGTTGAACCGCTCATTGGTAAGTCAGACAGAATTAGTCATTGCGGACATTTCACCGCTTTCTCCTGTGCGGGGGCAGTGACCGTAGCGTGCTGATCTCGTGCCTAAGTTGACCATGCCACCAACGTAAAATTAACGTTGGTATAAAATAACCTTTATCGCGTTATCTATCAGACATGATATCCGATTGAACTCGCTTAGTGTATGCTAATTGATCGCTTTTCTAAAGCCATCAAGACGACACATTTGGCCCAACGGAAGGAGGACACAATCTTAAAGAGCGATCAATCACTCTCAAATATGGCTTGTTCCAACTAATTGGAGTCTGTCAACCTCATTTAGCAACTACAAATACCAGCGTAAATTACGGTTTGTTACGATTCTGTGCGCATTGTACGGCTGTTCCTGATTACATTTGTTGCGCTTGTATGGGAAAATCCTAACGCTCGCACGCATTGCACGCTCTTTGAAACCTATTGATGTAAAAATAACACACTAGTTTAAGTACACACATGGGAACCGGTGTTTACCCCTAAGTGTTATATAGCCACTTACATAATATTATAACTGTACGAATTTACTCATAACGGTGTTTATGTGGTCGCATGCGGGCTTTTATAAGCACTAATTATGAAACTGATGGCACGGGTATTGGTACTATATTGCTTTACACAAAGAAAACAAAACCTTTAAAACGGTATGTATACCTATAATAAATATATATGTTCATAATAGCTATTCATTATATATTTATCGTTCAATAGGTTTACTACTTCCCAAATATTGTTTTTTATATTCTTGTTTTTAGAATGGAAATATATGTAAGTACCTACCTACATAAAAACTTAGGATATAAACACACATATAATACACAACAATACTTAGATGCTGTGTATTGTATATGAAACCGCAGCTTCCGATCATTTGATCATTGTTGATATTATACATGCAGAAACGCGGCTGACGTCATAGGGAATCCCGCGGCCGTCGGCAGCTCGCATTTACAATAAGCATAATACACGTATTTCCCTCACACCTCAGTCGAACCGTGGCCCTGTGCCGAGTGCCGTGTGCCGTGTAGCGAAAGTTCCACACGTCATCATCCTCGACACATTTATTACACAATAGTCGGACTAAACCATGTTAATAACACAGTCGTCTTTTAAATATAGCGAATCCGGATACGAGAAGCCAAGGATATTTTAAACGCAATCGCGGAGTCACGATTCGTGACCCTATAACTAAGCAATTATGAGTTTAATATAATTGTTTCTGGCAACTTTGGTAAACAGGTTAGTTTTGGTAGGATATTCATATCCGCATAGTGTATACACTGGCTGGCGGATATATCCAGTTCTCCCGAAGGGCTTGCGACATGACTGGATGGCTGGATTGGGCGGTTATAGGGGTAAGCATTCATACAGACCGGCATGATTCTATTAACCACCTATAAACTCATTGATTGTTGGTGGTTGCTAGTTTTTTGGACTGCACTACGCTTACCATCAGGTTTAGTGTAATCACTATGCCGTGCTGGGATAAAAGAAAAACAACTTGAGTATTTATAAGCATACAGTATTAAGTTAATGTTATTTCAGCTTAGAAAATGTTATCTGTTACAAAATATTTTGAATGCCATCCATGTAGGGCAGTCAATAAAAAAGATAGAATTTTAGAAAAAACCTTCACACCGAAAGATGCATAAGGCACCCTTGTCGAATGAACGACATATATCCTGAACTTTTTCTGCCTATCTTCCTTTGCTAAATAATACCAATAGTACTAAATCAATATCAAAATATTTATTGAATCCATAAAATGTTAAACATTGTTATAAGTCTGCCGTCACTTAGAATGGCTGTTTCGCTACAGAACAACGGAGAAGAAACTTATAGCGTTGGTCATTTTAATACTGATTTGTAATTATTATTGAGAATAAACGGTATACAATATTTGATTGGAAATATCGTAAATATTAAATTTATATAATAAACCATCCTAGAAAAAGGACAGCCTCGGTGGCGCAGTTGTATTGCGTACGCGGTACGACTGCTGTGCTGAGGTCTCGCGTTCGAACCCCATGTCGGGTAAGTGGGTTTTTCTATCAGGAAATGCTCAGTATCAGCCCGGAGTCTAGAATTTGTGCCCTGTATGGCAATAGGCTCGCCTCTAAGCCTCTAACACATCATGCGACGGAAATACGCTCGGCTAAATGTGGGTGTACTGGTTACACCGCTGTCTACACCTTCGGGGATTACAGGCGTGAGTGCGTATAGAAAAAAGGAATTTAGAGATTTCAGTGGTAAAGCCGCGCTATAGCCAGTTTTGTCTACAGCATGAATGGGCCTGCTCGACCGCTTTGTTACCACAGAACCGCCTATGTGCAGGTACTCCATGACATGCCATGACGGCATTTCTTTTATTTATTTGCAAAATTTAAATCTTTGCGTATAGTTTAATTCGATAACACATGTTACCGTACATATATTATCTCACGCCTTTTTCCCTGAAGGGTAGAGTTGCAACTAGTGCTGCCTAGTGCTACCAGCTGCCTCCATTTGACCGCATCCAATAAATAGGGACTCGAATTGTCGATGACCAGATCTTATCCGATTGGCTTATCACCGGATGCGAAGACATTGCGTCTCTTTGCATCTGTTATCGTAGGTATATGACATAGGAAGCGTTCCGAAGAATTTATTAATTCTTCGGAACGCTTCCACGAACACAAGTTTCCACAAACACATTAACACAAGTTGGAATTCCATCCCCACAAACTGGATTGCTGACGTTCCTTAACAGTGCAATTTAGGTACGCGAAGATAAGATGTTTCTACGTACGGCATCTTTGTGGAATCAGCTTTCACACGCGGTATTTCCATATTGATATGACTTGGAACATTCATGAAAACTCTACTGTTTCCTTAACAATTTCACTGGTATCGATGATGTGGTACCTATACATGGACGGCGGTGATGACTTGATTGACCCTCTTGCTGGGTTTTCCTCTCTTTCATAAAAGAAAATACAACTCTTTTCGATATTATCTAAGTGCATTTTGATTATGGGGGATGTGTTTTAAAAGTAAAATAACTATTCGTTTTTTTATTTGATAAAAAGAAGATTTTTTCAATATAAGCAACGTAATATTTTATTTAGCTCTCACGTATTGATATTCGAAAAGTGTTTATAAATAGATACCCAATGCACATGATATCAAATTAAGCTACTGTTAACAAATATTCAGCACTATAAAAAATGCTTTTTAATTACGAAAATAAGCATTGGATCCCGACTTAAATGTATTAAAAATAAAACCAATATACAGTTATAATTGATGCAATTCACATCTTACTCGACCGGATGCCGACTCCCCGATGAGTTGCATGCGCCCTGCACGGTAAATGCTAATTGCATTAACGGTATTGCATATAAAAAAATGTACGACATTGCACTCCAGAAATAACACGAAAAATAATTTACTTCTAAAAAATGGACCTACAATTGGCGGAAAATCGATGTACATACATAAAAAAGGGAAATATATCAACCGACTTGAGATCCTCCTCCTTTATTAAAGTCGGTTAAAAGGGTAGGGTTTATAGAATTATTAGGGTCACAAGTTTTGGACATCACGCTTGCGCGTAACGTTTGCGTAAGAATCTAACCGTGAAGAAACACGTTCCTAGAATAACAATGACTGTTTCGCTTAATATATAATTTACACTTCTACAACTCGTTTAAGCACAATGACATCTTTCTTGTGGAAAAAAATCTAATTTTCTACACATAATCCATCGACATTCAGTCTACCAACAAACCAGGATCTGTTTTTTATTTCGTGTTTTTATAGAAACGGTTGCATAATATTTAAGATTTGTTATTAATTATTTTACTGTTTAGATATCTTTTTATTAGCTTTAATGACGAGACGAGTCGCTTGCCTGATAGTGAGGTAAGGTAAGGATGGTAAGGTCACGCCTGCCTATAAACAGAAGTAACACCATTCCTTCAAACCGGAACAAAGCTGTGGTTACACAGTGCTGCATTGGCGGCAGAACTAAACAAAGCAGCTGCGAGTCGCATACGAGGATCAGGCAGGCGACCGGTAGTAAAAACTATATGCCAAATCTTTCTGTAACATGTATTAAAAAGCATGTTGCGTTGTAAAAGCACTGCGAGTGGGATAAGGGCAGGTAGGAGAGAGAATATTTGCTTATTAATCAAATAACATTTAGCTTTAAAATATCAAAAAACATGCGACGAAAGCTGAAATTTAGCGAATATAACCGATTTATACCTGTGTAGAGTTCATTGCATTATCACACAGGGAGTTCGAAAACATAAAAAAGTGAAATCCATGAGAGCGAAACGACAAAGGCGGTTATGCTTGTTCATACTCGATTATGAAATTAACTATTGTTTGCAATCTTTGTTAACTCACATCACTAGCGTTTTAACTTGCAAAATACTTTCTACTATAATATATTGATTATTAATAACATATGTATCTAAATATGCTGACAATTAAAAATTACTTTCGTGTATGTATGTATTGAAGTTTTTTTTATGAATCTATGAGGTACACATGAATATAGGAGACGCTTTATGAAAGGGTACGTTTGCACGAATTAGGAACACCATTTGGTGTGTAAATTAATTACAGCTGTACACAGAGCACCATATCGTGTAACATGTAGTAAATGAAACTTCATGGGTGTTTAGAAGACGGTATACATGCGACGATTCGTCATAGTAAATTAGAAAGCGTATGCAATAATCTGACGAGGCGATGACGGACTCGTAGAGTGGCAAATCAATAACACAGCAACGATAGTGTTTAATAAAATTACTATTATTAAGTTGCTTTGGGTTTAAAGAGCACGACGATGAAAAATCATATATTATCGGAATTCACCGATTCACATTCGTCCCTCTTGAATGAGACACAACATCAAAACAAACGAACATATAATGAAACTACTAAAATATAGATACAAAACCAACTCACCGGCAGATGTCCTTATACGAATACAGGTAAAGTTTGTTCGAATGTAATACAGTAAGTTTTGAATACAAATTAGGATGCTGTGTCACTAAAATAAATATACATTTGTAAAGACAAACGTTATATTTCGTATATTGATGCTCGGTTTGTTGTATTACAAGTTTGTACCGACACGCACGACGTAGCGCTATGGCCAGATTCCGAGACGGACTGACTGAATGAGGGCCGGTCGCTATCCTCTTTTATGTTGGTATTGTAAACTCGTATGCGCCTGCGCACCAGACGATGACACTGGAGGTACGGCGTAAAGAAATTACTTTTAATCTCCCACACAATAATATTTAAATTAAAAACATTTTAATAGAGATATCATCTTAAATTCATTAATCGTCGAAGCCAACCGTTAGCGTGTTTGGTCGTATAACTGTAATTGATAAAAGACCTCGACACACCATTAGCTAACCAATTACCACAAATGCACACTTTGGCTTTTTTTCTATAATCTCTCATTATGATTATATTAATTAAAAAATGTATTCATAATAATATTGTTCAATTAAAGTGTCGTTTATAAACGTCACTAAATTGTCTTGAAAGACAAATAAAAAAAATAGTAGTATTAAATAGTAATAGTAGTTGCTGGTGGTAGGACATTCATATTCGCCCGAAAAGGGACCACCGTACACATTATGTTAAAACCTGCCATAGTGATCCACATACCTTGTGTGGATCGCATTCCAGGATCAGCCAGTGCATATCTGGTTCTCCCGAGGGGTTTGTGACATGACTTGATGGTTGTTTGGGGCGGGTATAGGAGTACATCCTTGTATTCCTGTGCCTGCATCGGTCATCTGCCTGTTCTGTCGCAGGCCCCTCGATTTGCTTATTTCCTCTGCGGAGTGTGAAGAAGCATCTGTATAGGCTATTCTGGTGACCAGCGATAAACTCATTGTTTGTTGGTGGTCGCTAGTTTTTTTAAACTGGACTCCGCTTACCATCAGGTATAGAGCAGTCAATTTGTCGTGCCCCGATAAAAAAAATAGTAAGAAAACGTTTCTTTTTACTTTAATGAGAAAGAAGTTATAGAAACTATAGGTACAAATAATTATTATTGCCCATTGTTAGTTTTAGTTATCACCTTGAACTGCTTAAGATAAACGGCCTCTTACCTTCACTTGCTATCAGATAACTGATATGATGTAGCATAGGCCGGCAAACGAGCAAGTGGGTTACCTAATGGTAAGTGATCTCCACCGCACATGTACGCCCACAATACCAGAAGAATCATGAGCGCGTTGCCGACCTTAAAGGAAAGGGATAATTAGGGATAGGGAAGGGGAGGGGGATTTGGGTCTCCGGATATCTCACTCAATGTACGAAATGCAGCAGCAAGCGGCTACTTAACGTCGGTTGTCTGTGACATAGTAGTAACGACCCGATCGAGCCGGCCCATTCATGCTGTAGACAAAACTGTCTACAGCGTTGCTCTACCACACGTATAACAATAAATATTAAGCTACCCGTTATGGTTAAAAAGAAATTGGACAAACGAAAGTCATGCCATACAGCCTCGCTTACAGCATTGTTATATAGTTAATGGTGTAAGGTAAGCATAGTAACGGTTTTAATGAATAAATAGGTAATATACGACAGTTACTATTTGGGCAAATCATGTGGTTGACTGTCTTTCTTCTTATTAAGAAATCTTAACGATGCATCAAAACTATATTTAATCGCGGTTCTTTATTCCATCATAGCAGCTTAAGTGAAAAATATCATACTTAGTGATAGTGTGCCATTGACCCACTGCAACAGTTTCGGCAGACATTTAGAATCGTGACTGCCTCCCGCAGATCGGTTGATTGAATAACAATTGAAATTAGAATGACCAACAAAATATAATATTCGCAGGCGCTCCTTTCAGTTTCTAGATAACCTACTCAATACCTACTTATTATAGATAAGCTAAAGAAAAATAAAACGACGAGCATAGGTACTTTAAAAAGTTTATTGCTTACCTTACAAAAAACAAAACAAAATACCATGTAATACAAAAAAGATAAAGCATATAAACATAATTATTGATATCATAATAAGTTGATAACATTGTCTTCATGTCTTTAAATGATGATACACGATTTAAAATAAACATATATATTCATAATGAACTATCATTGATCTTAATTATATATACATAAACTATGTACTATAAAATATTCCGGCGTGTATTCAAGAACCCAACATTGCAACAATAAAATTATGGACGTCCTTTAACAATAAAATATTATGCTCACAATACATTGTACTTACGAGGAATGGTTAATTTCCTTTGTACAAAAATATAAAATGTTAGGGTCCATTACCATACGCATTACAAATGTTCATGATCTACACCTTCTCCCCGAAGACGCGTTTTTACCCTCGTTACCGCTTTATTTCGGAAGTTTGCCAACCTCGTACAAGTAAGCCGCAAATAGTTTTATCTGCAAATTGTTAAAATATTTATTAAAATTTGAGCACGCGAACGCCGTTGTCATTGAAAAAGGATTTAAGAAAAAAAGGTCACGCGCCATACTGGCTTCATAAATAAAATGTATGTAGATAAATGCGAACAAGGTGAAGGCGATTTGGTATGGGCTGTCAGAAACATTCGGAAATCCCGATGCTTACATTGGATTTAATGCAACGTGATAAGGGGCACATCTTTTACCGTTGTCCGTTAGGGACTAATTTACCACACATAATACTAAAATACCAATATCGAAACGACGTCAAAGCTAAACTGGAATCGCAGGACGTTTGTCAGAAATATTGTTATTACGTGTACGCTTCGGGTTTCAAATAAGTTACGAAAAACATTACCTACTTGATTTATTTAATACTTGCATTAAATTTAAATTCGGGAAAGGTTCGATTAGATTCGTGTTTAAGCTGAATACTTATTCAGGTTTTGTTATTGTACATTCAACTTTCATTTCAATCACTTTAATATTATTTTACTGCAAGAGTTTACTGATTTCACATCACGAGCAACAAGAAAAAATAATGTCTAAATCCATTTTCACACTAACAATGTTATAGACTATAAATCGTTCACAGTTCAGCTAGATTCATTGTAATTAATATAATTATGTGGAGTATGCTTATACTGTGTACTCTTCAGCATCATCATATATCATCAGCTATACTGTAAGTTTTTAAACCGCAGATGAAAAGTTTGTTCACAGAATATGGTTAAACTATTTGAATAACAATTATACCAAATATTATCAGTGCAACTCCCGCACTGAGACGTCAATTAATTTTCATCATCAATTAGTCATTTTTTAAGGATCTTAATCAGCATTAGTTGTATCGGACTCAATAAACATTATTTGTGCACTCGGTAACGGAGCGATTAAACATTTTTGTACTCAGTTACGGCTTAATAAAGCATTTTTTGTAGTCAGTAACAAAGCATAAGACAGCGTGACAAAAGATTGAGAGGACGATCGAAATAACTCATTTCAGCCCTGTCAAGTAATTTTGCGCTAGGTTATTCTTTTTGCTACCTTTATTCTTAAGATTAAATATTGCATATTTAGTGACAACTTTTTCCAAGGAAACTTAACTTTACGTAATGTAAACACCAGTTATTAACTATCTTAGGTACAACAGCAGTTATTTAAATGACCGGAAAAGTACTATTGTTGTCGACAATTTTTTTTATCTTCGATGGCATTGTGAAAAAACAATTATGACTCAAATGTGTCGCAATATTAGTACATGCGTCAAGTTACAAGTACTAACATTTAAAATCAGTATATTTACCTATATTTCATCAACCTGTTATCAAATAACAGGCTGACGATATCTAAATTGATAAATTTGATTTCATAAACTACTCGCTTTTGTTTGCTGCTCCGCCTGAATGAACTATTTTTTTCCAGAATAAAAAGTAGCCTCTGTTCTAATCAATTGTTTTCAGTCTTATCCATGGTTTACCTATGTACTATGTAGGTTACAATTTTCATCGCAATCCGTTCAGCCGTTGATGCGTGATTGATTAACCAACATCCAAATTTACACACTCATAAACATCCAACTTTCACTTATATAATAATTAGTAAGTAGGATTAATAGGAACGATAGTAGGAAGTGGGATAATAGTATGCCCGAGAGTAGTTACGAGAGGTTTATGTCCTATATATCGAGTTCACAGTTTAACACAGTACGAATTTAGTTGATCATCTACTAAATCCCTTACGATGTCTGAACAAACTTTCAATCAAGTGGAACGACAAAAACCGTACAACATTCGCTGTTTCTAGTCAACTGATTAATTAAAATCGAACCATATGAATCCGCTATTAGACATAAACCTCTTGTATCACCATGCATTATTTGTATGCGATGTGAGCTGTCATTAAATGCTCTACTTTTGACACCGTGTGCACTGGAGCACGTGTCATGGCGCGGCTGGCACAGATACGAAGTCTGAGTCGCAACTTGCAGGAGCATAATGCATGCAGCAAACGCACGGTGATCCAAGTGATATGCGTCAATGGAAAACTCAAATCGAAGATGAAACCGCACGAAACTAATGTAGGCATGACTATACAACTATTCGTGTTAAGCCAGATTAGCTGTGCATTTCTGTAATTACCACGTAATAGAGTCATACATACCATGTTAGAAACACACGCGATTGCGACATCAATACCAATACCTAGTTTTCATTCATGGTAGTTTTTTGTTAATCGAGGTTAGAAATTGTATACATAAGCGGGAGAAACTCTCTGATTATGTACAGTATAAGACGACCAGATCAACAAATGTGATAAAATTATAATAACATTTAAAGGACATTGTCAAAAATGGCCTATGAATCAACACGCATGAAACATTTACTATAATAATTATTATTATTTATAATGTACATTATAATTATTTCAATAGAACGGACACTTATTAATTTCGAAAACAATTTAAAAAGTATTCACTTCCGTCATAGTCCTCGGTATTATAATTTTTGGTTCAAATTCGGGTTTTTAATAGGCAAAGGTATTGTAGCTCATACAGCCAAGTCTTTGTAACAGCACTCTTAATAAGAATTTGACACAGACAAACGTCAGTATTCTCAAAACTCAAGTGTTGAGAATACTGACGCTTGTCTGTGTAATTAAAAACCATTATTTTATTACCCATGATTATGGTTTTTAGTCACAAACAGTCCGATATGATGTCGCGGAACCATAATACGGCTTGTCAAAATAATTTTTTTTAATTTATTTATGGCTTCGTATTGTTATGCATTTCGCCAATGACAAGTGTAATTCATTCTCAAGTCTTCACAAGAACGATGAAATATCGGTGTGGAAGTTTTCAAGGACTTGTTGGAGTTTTGGTGTGCATTCTTTCCAGTACGATACTTAATTCACTTATTTCAATATTTCCATACACTGTTCATCGCCCTAAATGTTTATTGCACAAATCCACACCACTTTTATACAACAAACACAACATTAAACTAGTTTTTGAAATAAATTAAAATCAGCGATGAACCGCACTGTCAGAATTCCCGCCAAAACTCCGTCAAAATGAATTAACAGATGACAACATTTGACATTTGATAGTATTTATTGGCCTAATTATAACCTCAAAATCCGAAAGTATTTTATTTATTTTTCGGAATTCTCAAGTGTCCGTAGTTTTAATTTAGTTTCAATCAAATATATACATTATCTAAAACCCAAAAAGTAAATTAACCTCCCTGTTGGTTCTTAGGCCAACTATGTATGGACGACGAACAATGTCCTTTATTTTGGAGTTAACTTTGTCAACTACAGAAACGGGCCAGCTCGATCAGGGGCACGATTGTCTCATAGAAGAGCGCTTGCGGTTGGGGTCCAAATCTCCCTACTTTATTCCTAATCTCCATTATTCTCCTTTAAAGTCGGCAATTTTATTTCGTCCTCTGTGATAAATTATCTCACATGTTAGCAAGAGCCTCCTCTACGTTTGAGACGGATGAGACATATCGTCCACCAAATCGGCCAAATACGGATTAACAGAATCCACATATCTTCTAGATTATTATGTAAATGTACGCAGGAAATTCATAGAAACGGAAAGCGGAAATGGTAACGCAAGGAAGGTGTGCATATTTATTTAAAAATCATTAACGGCGAAGGGACATTTTACAACTTAACTTTTTAATGCTTTCTTATGTAAATGTAGAAGAAGATACTCGCTTCTATGTCTCGGCAATAGTATAATAATAGGCACGGCCTGAAACTTATTCAATACGGCCTTAAATAACAATAACCAATGTCATACAAAAAGGGGATGCCCCGCAAGAGATAGCCTCAATCATAATGGCAAGTATTTGAACTAGTATGTCCTAACAATAGTCATCGGTATATCGTTTGACGTACCAATATGATAGTCGCTTTACCTAACTCCCAACATAATTAATACAATTTGTTTTACCTATAAGTTGGCGAGATGGGTGGCGCTGTCATCAAACACTCATTGGTCGATTTCCAACTTTGACAGACTATTGTATATACTTTAATTAGTACCAAAATAAAGCCGCTAACCTATAATTGTCGCACTCTGCATAATGCAATACAAGATCTCTCGTATGCGAGAAACCACCTGGGTTGGTATCAGCGCTTTGTATATTTCGGGAACACTGAGGATTCAAATGATGGATATGCGTAATTCCTTTTTTTAGTAAAACTTCTTTAGGCGCACCGAGGAGGTAATTGAAAGGGTTGGGGACGGAAATTTCCCCATTCATTTTCAAATCCAAGATGGCGCACATTGTTTTTAAATGGATATGTTTTATGGAGGTGCTGTAAAAGAAAAAGACATTCATTGTTAAATTCAAGGTGGCGGACAATATTAATTTTCACCAAGTCTATATTGGTGCCATTTTCAAACTTTTCTTTGGTGCTTTTACGAAAACGACATCCATTTTCAAATCCAAGATGGTGGACATTATTCCTATTTCAAAAAATCGTAACGAGTGTCCATTTTGAGTTTTGGCGGGAATTCTGACAGTGCAGTTCATCGCTTATTTTAATTTATTTAATAAACTAGTTTAGAGTTGTGTTTGTTGTATAAAGTGGTGTGGATTTGTTCAATAAACATTGACGGTGATGAACAGTGTATGGAAACATTGAAATAAGTGAATTAAGAATCGTACTGAAAGGAGTTAACACCAAAACTTCGACAAGACCTTGAAATCGACCGCACCCGTGTTTCATCGTTCTTGGAAAAATTACTTGAGAATTAACTATACTTGACACTGGCTAAATGCATAATACTGCGAAAGCCATAAATAAAAAGAAGAAGAAGAAGAGTGTCCATTTTGAGGTTTCTTAGAGTGCTGATTGTGAAATCGACAGTCATTTTTAAATCCAAGATGGTGGACATCGTTTTTTTTTGTAAAACTTGATGTAAATAAGTTTATACTTTTTGTTACTTATCGGAAATTATATTATTTATTAATATATACACTATAAAATTCGAACATGATTTATATATTTAACTATTTTTGTCGTAATATTTACCATGACGTCAAAGAAGGTTTACTTCTACCGCGCGTAAAGGTTACACGCACGTTTTTTTTGTTTTTTATGGTTCTAAAAAGTTTTCAGGGGAAAAAATCGCGACAAGCACAAATCAACCTAAAATAAACAGCTGAATCAATTTTTCGTCCCTATGTAACCGATTGAGAACTTTGAAGAACTTGAACAATTGAGGTCATATTCCTTTTTACATTTGTTTTACCAATACATAGTTCGTAACTATATAATATATAACATACTATGACCCACGGGAGCGGAGCAGTAGCATGGACGCGATTGAAACCGCGAGGGGCATCTAGTCACTCAATAAAAATAACAAGGCCCTATCTTGACAATTAGAAGGAAATAGTATGGTTTAGCATATATACGAATAATAAAATCGTAAAATAAACCATATATTATAACTGGACACTTAAAGAAAATTTACCCCGACATTGAAATCCGTTCGTGAAAATTTTATAGCCCAGTCAAACAAGGCTCCAACTTCGGAATTAAATACCTAAATATTTACATTAAACTTTGTTTTGACATTTTTAACGCGGGCTCAACTCTGATAAAATTTTGCGTCGATGTCTTAAGACTTTCAATGCCAAAGGGCAATTAATTATTTTTGAATACATTTAAAATATCGCATTTTAAGCGTGTTACATAAAATCCCTAGAAGCTTAATAACAGTGGTTAGAGTATTAATCCCACAATCTACTAAAATTATAAAGTTTGGGTGCTTGTGAGTTTGGGGTTTTGTGGATTTGAAAATCTGTTCGTGAATCACGCCTAAACGGCTAAACAGATTTCGGTGAAATACAGCACATAGATAGACCATGATCTGGATTAGGACTTACAATACTTTTTACCCCAGAAAAACACATTCACGCGAGCGGAGTCTTAATCAAAAGCTAGTTAATCCACAATATTTATTCCTTATAAACAATAATCTAATTGTATAGATATGTAATTGGCTCATTCTGTTATAATACTCCCATATCTATTTTGTAATTTATCTGTATATCTTTATAATCTAATATATAAAATTCTCGTGCCACAGTGTTTGTAACAAAATTCCTCCGAAACAGCTTGACCGATTCTTATGAAATTTTGTGTGTATATTCAGAAGGTTTAATGATTCGGCATTAAAAAACACATACAACCCTAGATTTTCACCCTTCTACCACCAACCTCTATTTTTAATAGGGATATTAGTACTTTAATAATTTTCTAGTCGCGGCGGTTGATCGCGGTGGTAATGGATCGGTTACCACTCCATTAGATATACCCGCCAGCCGTCTACCGGTGTCACTTCTCACCCCGTAAACAGCACAGAGTAGGGATGAGAACGAAGCCGGTCTCCTGTCTTTCTCACACAACAAGCTTTCTCTCTCTCACTCAGTAAAGTTTAGGGCCTAAATTAGCATAAACATTCGTCTGAGGCGTTGAACAGGACATTGAAAGACATAAAAAATTAAACGACAAACTATTTGGCGGCACTATGTTACTCCTTTCAGGTGATTTCAGACAAACACTTCCCGTCATTCCAGGTTCGACGTACGCTGATGAGATCAACGCTTGCTTGAAATCATCGTCACTGTGGCGTAATATTTATTATTTTTATTGGTTCTGGAATGGAGGCCACGTACTGGCAAGCGCAGCGTTGGACGTCCACCTACAAGGTGGACAGACGACCTGATAAAGGTCGCAGGAAGTCGCTGGATGCAGACCGCTTCCAACAGGTCGGTCTGGAAATCTTTGGGGGAGGCCTATGTTCAGCAGTGGACGTCTTGTGGCTGATGATGATGATGATGATGATGATGATGATTGTTTCAAACTTTCAGTCATATACTACATCCCCACACACTTACAATAACTTAGTTATTTTTTATTTGACTACCAAATTTGTATGGCAAAACAACGTTTGCCGGGCTAGCTAGTGTACACTAAAAATAAAAATTATATTATTCATTGAATTGTTATGTGTAATTATTTGTAGGTACTCGAGATAATGCGCAGTGAGTAGGAAGCGTGAAGAATGTGATTAAACTACATAAACCCATGTACACATAACAAGTTTGATTTAACTGTTGCCTGGAACGATTTTCTACTAGTGTTATAAATGTGAAAGTTCAGATGTTTGTGAGTTTGGGCATTTGGATGTTTGTTAATTAATGACGCCTTAAAATGCACTACATGGCACTGCACTGCGTTCGTCACCCCGAGACATAACTTGTTAAGTATCATAATGCCCAATAACTTCAAACCAAAACACAGCAGTGGTTACACACTGCTGCTTAACGGCAGAAAACGACAAAGCGGTTATACCAACCCAGACTGCTTCTGGCATACGAGGGACCTGCCACCTATTTCCCACCTGGTTTACAATGATTATTTATTAATATAAAGCCTCTGCTATTCATACGTCCTAGATGATCTCCATTAGTCGCTATTTCAGTGGGCATAGTAAACGGTGATGCAATCAATACTTTTACGCTTCCATTCCACACGAATGAGTCAATACTCACTTGAATAACCATGAGTAGTTCGGTTTTGCATCATTATTCAACTAGATCTTTGGATGTATTCTGTAAATCTTTGATGTATTCTTATAAATTGTCATAACAATGCATTTTAAATGTAATTAAAGTATTAATTATAATGAAATTAAAAAATTGCTTTTTGTTTTAATCAATCATACTTTGATGCTAAATGCAATAATATTTCAATCCACTTGAAGTAAAAATTGAGATAGATACCTACTCATTTTGATTTGCTAAATTCATTAACTTAAACCAATAATTAAAAGTTCTATTTTGCATAATCGTACATGGGGATTGTTCCATTTATGATTATTGTGTATTTGCATCCACTTATGTAGCTGCTAATTGATGTATAGAGAGAAAACGGAAACTGTCATCATCATCATTTTCAAAAGCTATTAAACTTGTACTAGACCTGCAGTCGAGTAACAATACTCGAGACGGACAGACGGGGCAAAATCACCAAGCTGGGACGCCGAGGATGATCGATTCCTGATTGAGAAACTGCTTCTAAACCCCAAAGGAGATGGGCTGAACTGACCAAGCACAGGAGCGGTATCGACAACAATCCAGGTACTCTAGGGATCTCTAGAAATGCCCAACTGGCGCCAAAGGAAGCCACCGCGGGGTTTTTAGTCAGTACACCGGTTTATGAACATTGTTTAGGGCCCCAATCTAGAAGTCACTCGGATGAGAATTAGTTCAAAACGCCGACATCATCATCAACATCTGACATAACCATTCGTCCAGTCTCGGGGTTGTGTAAGAAGCGTTATCCCCGGAGAAAAAAATCAAGTGCGAGTCGGACTCACGCAAGAGCGTGCTGTGTCTCCTGCGTGCCGATTTTTATTTTCCGGTTTTTGTTATTATGTGTTAGCTTATATATCCGCCATATTAACACATTTTCTGCTGTCAAGCAGTAGTTTGTAAGTACTGTTGTGTTTCGGTTTAAAGAACATTGAAGCCGGTAAAAAGTCTGTGCATTGTGTGACTTAACAACTTCAGAGTGATGAAAGCAGTTCAGTGCCATATAGTGCTTTGTAGTTTAAAGTTCTCAATTATGTTTTGTTTGTTAATGGGCAGGCGTGGCGCTTACCATCAGGCGAGCGACCTGTTTAGTCATACAGGTAAATAAAAACAAAATGACAAACAGGCAGCGTACACTTAGCATAGGATACCGATTGTATAGTGTAGGCGGCTCAACGCTGGGTCGTAAGGCCGGCAGAGTCCAACATAACCGTCCCGCTTCCCCCGGGGCGTGGCGGTAGCGATAAAACGCTTTTCCACGCGACAAAAAGAAAAGATTCCGTTGGCACCCTTTGGGTACGGAACCCAAATAAAGCGAGGTGGTGTTGTCACGCGATATACTTTTTTTTTATTCGGGCACGGCAAAGTGACTGCACTACACCTGATGGTAAGCGTAGTGCAATCCAAAAAAACGAGCCACCACCAACAAACAATGAGTTTATCGGTGGTCACCAGAGTCATGATGGCCTGTATAAATGCTCCTTCCCTCTTCGGAGAGGAAAGAAGCAAAACGAGGGGCGTGCGACAAGATAGGTGTATGACCGATGCAGGACACAGTAATACAAGGATGTACCCCTATACCCGGCCCAATCAACCATCAAGTGATGTCGCAAGCCCCTCGGGAGAACCGGATATACACTAATACTCACGCCCTCGATGTAGTTGCGCACGTTGAGCTTCTCGTTCTGCGAGTGCGCCATGTCGTCGCCGGCGCCCATCGGCAGCAGCAGCACGTTGCGCCCGCTCGCCTCCTGCAGCGTGATCGTCACCGGGATCGAGCCGCCCTCGCGAGACTATACACTAATACTCACGCCCTCGATGTAGTTGCGCACGTTGAGCTTCTCGTTCTGCGAGTGCGCCATGTCGTCGCCGGCGCCCATCGGCAGCAGCAGCACGTTGCGCCCGCTCGCCTCCTGCAGCGTGATCGTCACCGGGATCGAGCCGCCCTCGCGAGACTATACACTAATACTCACGCCCTCGATGTAGTTGCGCACGTTGAGCTTCTCGTTCTGCGAGTGCGCCATGTCGTCGCCGGCGCCCATCGGCAGCAGCAGCACGTTGCGCCCGCTCGCCTCCTGCAGCGTGATCGTCACCGGGATCGAGCCGCCCTCGCGAGACTATACACTAATACTCACGCCCTCGATGTAGTTGCGCACGTTGAGCTTCTCGTTCTGCGAGTGCGCCATGTCGTCGCCGGCGCCCATCGGCAGCAGCAGCACGTTGCGCCCGCTCGCCTCCTGCAGCGTGATCGTCACCGGGATCGAGCCGCCCTCGCGAGACTATACACTAATACTCACGCCCTCGATGTAGTTGCGCACGTTGAGCTTCTCGTTCTGCGAGTGCGCCATGTCGTCGCCGGCGCCCATCGGCAGCAGCAGCACGTTGCGCCCGCTCGCCTCCTGCAGCGTGATCGTCACCGGGATCGAGCCGCCCTCGCGAGACTATACACTAATACTCACGCCCTCGATGTAGTTGCGCACGTTGAGCTTCTCGTTCTGCGAGTGCGCCATGTCGTCGCCGGCGCCCATCGGCAGCAGCAGCACGTTGCGCCCGCTCGCCTCCTGCAGCGTGATCGTCACCGGGATCGAGCCGCCCTCGCGAGACTATACACTAATACTCACGCCCTCGATGTAGTTGCGCACGTTGAGCTTCTCGTTCTGCGAGTGCGCCATGTCGTCGCCGGCGCCCATCGGCAGCAGCAGCACGTTGCGCCCGCTCGCCTCCTGCAGCGTGATCGTCACCGGGATCGAGCCGCCCTCGCGAGACATGTCCGGATCCGTCTGACGGACAATGGAAACGCATCTCATTCAAATTACAATTATTTAAACGGACTTTATCGCGGTTGTTTATTTTAATTATGTTTAAAATTTTTTTAACATTTTGGCACATCTACACCTCAGTCCACCCCGTAACCACGAAGGCTGAACTCGTGTGCCCCAATCTAGGCCATTTATTGCGTAAATCGCACGATATCCTAGTGCGTACCAGTGCGCAGTGACAACGTACGTATAGTATGGCATGTATAGTAGACGCGCGCCCACTTGTGATGTATCACAAACAATCGAGTATGATACCTGATAGATAAGTTTAGTGGCTCGCGCGGCGGCCTGGTGGCATGTATAGTAGACGCGCGCCCACTTGTGATGTATCACAAACAATCGACTACCATACCTGATAGATAAGCTTAGTGGCTCGCGCGGCGGCCTGGTAGTGCGGATGGTCGGGGTTCTCGGTCCATGCGCGTCCGCTCTGCGCCGTGATGCTCATCCTGTTCGGTGACCCGTGCTCTGCCCACTAACCAACAAATCATAATTTAAAAACTCCAAAAAACTACCTCAAAATCGGAATCGTGGTTCGTTTGGTGTAAACACACACAAGTTTTACAAGGTGGTAGGTCCTTCGTATGCGAGAGGCCGTCTGGGTTGGTACCACCACTTTTCCTATTTCTGCCGCCAAGCAATAGTGTGTACGCTGTTGTGTTTCGGTTTGAAGGACATTGAAGCCAGTGAAATTACTGGGCATCATGAGACTGAACATCTTATGTCTCGGAGTGACGAGCACAGTTCAGTGCCATGCAGTGCTTTGTAATTCAAAGTTCTGAGTGGTGTTGCTTCTGTTTATGGGCAGGCGTGGCGCTTAGCATCACGCGAGCGCTTGGTTCGTCTCGTCATTCAATCAAATAAAAAAAGAGTACATGTCGACTTGAAAATTATTATGTAACTTTTAAACGCAATAAAAAAACATTTCTAACCTTCTTATTGATGTAATCAAACACCAACTTCTCGACTTCCTCTGGCTCTTGGTTCGGCACAAGCCTGATGGAGAATTTTCCTATCACTTTCCCCGGAACGACAGTCTTCGCGCCAGGCTGGAACGCAGCACCTGCCAATGACAGTGATTTTTTTATACTACTGAATGATGAGACGAGCAGATAACTATTAACTCGCGTGATGATTTCTGCCGCCAAGCAATAGTGTGTACGCACTGATGTGTTTCCGCTTGAAGGACATTGAAGCCAGTGAAATTACTAGGCATTATGAGACTTAACATCTTATGTCTCAGGGTGACTAGCGCAGTTCATTACCATGCAGTGCTTTGCAAATTAAAGTTCTGTATGTTGTTTCCGTTTATGGGCATGCGTGGCTCTAACCATCAGGCGAGCGATTTGCTCGTCTCGTTCAATTCAATTAAATAAAAAAAAAATCGATTGCCTAAGATTATTTTTGGTTCATATACCTAAGCGTAAATTATTATTATTGACGTGTTCGACACAATATTTTTTACTTGGCACTGCCGTAAAATATGGGAAGAATATCAGAGTTCAATACGGAAGATAACCGGATCGGCATTAATCGTTACAGCTGGATGGTAAAATTGAATAGGTATATCTGTAGTCAAATAATAGTAGTGATAACTCATCGAGGAGCGGTACGGGCTACCGGGACGGTAGTCTAACTGGTTAACTGTGGCCTTATAATTGAAAGGGAGCCGGTCGGGCTAGCCCATTCATGCTGTAGACAAATCTATAACAGTGAAACGACTGACAAAAGAGCAATTGGGTCACCTGATGGTAAGTGATCTCTACCGCCCCTGAACTTCCACAATGGCTGAGGAATCATGAATGCGTGACATTAAGTGAATGTATGATTAAGGAATTGGAAAGTTCAGGTCCAATTATTATTTTATAGATAAAAGTTTGGGGAAAAGACTGACCGATATTACGCAATAGTATTAAAAATGTACTAACATGTGTTTATACTAAAAGGCATGTTTAAAAGTGCCACACAAAAACGAACGAAAGCCGAATTGTGCCGACCCGAACGTGCCGATTGAACACAGGTAAATACAGAATAGAACTCGAATATAGCAGGAAGATTTAGTTGATCGGCAATAGCCGGCGGTAAAAGCCGAACGTAATGTGTTACTACTTCGACTCAGCTCTGTTGTTATTTGTTATAATTCGAATCGAATGTGCCAACTTGCTTAACTATTTAACACGCCTTACCCTCAATGCCATGAAGAGACAAGGTAGGATACCTCCATCGGTGCATCAGCAACTGCTCCTTGACACCATTGTGTGCCAGCTTGTATGCTCCTATGCTATTTCTGAAACGAAAATTACAAGCTATATTAAAAGATAAACAGCTTAAAAATTGCTTATCACATATTAAACTGTTTAATTTTTTTTTCTCTTTCCATCTGCTATCTGCCCTCAAGGCTTTTATCAGATATGTCCAGTCCAGTGATCATGTCCAGTGACATGCCTCTCCCATTACTGTCAATATTTAAATTGAGGCTAACGCAGTCCTTTTAAGTCGGAATACATAGTCATTAGAATCCAACAGTGTTGATGCTAATAAGTTTTTGTGTCGCTCAAGTCTTATTTGATAGTCTCTACATGACCTTTCTATTTCTTGTTTGATGGTCGGAATTTGTAAGTACTCGTGTACTTCTGTGTTTTTGATGAACCATTAAAATGCTTATAATTTATCTTGGATTCCATTACATATATTAATTTGTTAGTTTAAAATCGTTGCAGCCACTCAAGAATTGACAACCCAAACATTTTATATTCATCACATATCTTTCTTCTAAATTAATACACTTCGTCTTAAAAACAAGTGAACGGAAATTTTTATTAAAAGTATTTACAGCCATATTGTGATAGGCAACCCGGATGAACAGTATTGCTCTATGGGTAAATAAATATAAAAAAGGCGTTTCAATTAAAAAAAAATATTGACGTAGAAATCATGCAGTGGAAACTAATACTTTTGCGTTATCCAATATACTGTCCGTGCTATGTAGCTACTACCAACAAACGCAATATTTCAATAAAAAACAATGAATATCTGATAATCAAGATGGTCATAGTCCTCCCAGGAGGGGTTGACGTCAGGTAGGCGGCCGGTCGTAAAACTACAAGCCAAATCTGTCTGTAACATGGGTTAAAGAGCATGTTGCGCCGACCCCACTACGAGTGGGATAAGAGCAGGTGGTAGAAGAAGAAGAATAAATAAGATGATAGTTATCAATTACCTGTATGCTTCAGGGTCAAAATCAATTGAAGGGTAAAGTTTCTTCTCGTTTTCGGTGAGTGGTGCCACAGACTTGTAAATATCAGTAATCAAGATTTTGCCATCCTTGTCCACTAGTTGACTCATAAGATGAATGAGATCAGTCATTGCTGCAAAACAAAATTATAGCCTTTTTAATGTTAAATAAATAAATAAATACCCTACAGTCACATACATAGCCCTGACCCCACAGTAAGATACGAGTCTTGTGTCGTGGGTATCGGGAACTACGAGAGACTTTCGGTCTCACAACACCCAGACCCCGAAACAAATATTTGTGGATCACACAAACATTTGTCTCGGTGCGGGGATCGAACCCGCGGCCTCTCGCTTCACAGCCGGCTACTCGCCCGCTGCGCCACGGAGGCTGTCAAATGTGTCAATGTTAAGAAATGTTGTTAGAACCGATGAGCCATGACCCCCGTTTTCTGTGTTTTCGTTTATTTTCATTTAAAACCAATTGCTTTCAAATATTTTTATACTGAAAATCAATAATTAAAGTAGTAGAGCAACGCTGTAGACAGTTTAGTGTACAGCGTGAATGGGTCAACTAGACCGGGTTGTTACCACTATCTCACAGAAAATCGATATGAAGTAGCAGCTTTTGTTGTTGAGTTTGGTACGTTGAGTGAGATATTTGGAGGCCCAAATCCTCCTCCCATTTCCAATCCCTTAATTATCCCAATTATTATTACAATGTTGTATTCATTTCTACCAAATTCAATATAGAACAGTATTATTTCGCGTCCTAAAAACGTGAAAGTACTAATTTTATGTTTTGGAATAAATAATATAATCGGCGATAATCGACACGTCTACCTATATTAGCTACAATACGTAAATAAACTGATTAAATGAAAAGTGATAGAGCCATAATATTGTAAATCATTTGAGAGCAGTGTTCATAAATGATTTTACTATAAATATGTGAAAAAAGGAACCACAGCTTGCGGTGAGACTGGTGTGCAATCTGCATCGATAACGGGTTTTCGGTGGTAGGACTATTTTCATTATATATTTCATATTATTATCTCGCAAACCGCAGCTGATTTTCATATAATATTATGTTGATAACTGTTGATAATTAAAACGTTATCTACAAAATATTTTTATAGCCTCGGCAAATTTCGGCAACAGACAAAAAATAATGTAAAACAAAGTCGCTATCTGCGTCTTTTTGTCTATTTGTCCGAATATTTCTCTTAAACTATGCAACGGATTTACATACTACATCACTATAATTCATCATCACATCATCATCACTATATTATAGAATTTATTTCGGAAGGTTTATATGTATAAACCTTACCTCTACGACCCATTAAACAGGACAATAATATGCCTGTGATGAAACCGCGAGAGACAGCTACTCTTTTATAAACATAACTTTATATAAATTACATATATATTTTTTTTTAATTTATGAAAGATATGGTTTATATTATGTTTATATCATATGGTTGGGAAATGACATATTATGGTTTATCTAACAAAGTAAATTACGACACTAAAATTCTCACAGCAAATAGGAGCGAATATGGGAAAAGATATTACATATAAACTTTTATAACGTTAATAACCTATAAAACAAAAAAGAATCAAAAATATAATAAAGTATGACGTCAAGAATTATGTAATCATAATAATAATAAATAATTAATTTATCTAAGAAATTTGTGAACACTATTTTTTACCTGTCGTTGCTCTACCATTACTGCTGCTACATGACGACTAGGAAGGATACATCGATTGCTCGTAAATCAGAATAAGCTACTATTTGGAGAACTTCTGACTAAGAAAATGTATCTCTGAATATTAGTGTAAAAACACGCATATTCCGAATTCTTCAGGATGTAGTTTCTCTTTTTTTTTTATTTGATTGAACGCAGAGCGTAAAAGGTCTTAAGTAAGATAAAGGGATTATAGATAATTATACCCAAAAAAATTAAATCCTGTTCGTTGGTAACGGCATCACTTGAAAACGGCTGAACTGATAACATTTTTTTTATTATTCGTAACAATCCTTTTCGTAATAAACTTTAATCATAAGGCTTTTATGGAAATTTGGAAAATATGCTTAAACATTTTAAAGATTCGTGAAACACTGAAAGTGCTTTTTCTTTCGGATTTTTTTATGAACTTTAGACTTACGATTCGAACGATGGATATGCGTAATTCTTTTTTGATTTGTTCATTTTGGTTCTGGAAAAGTTTCCGGGTAAAATAAATCCGGCACAATCACAATTCAACTGAATATTCATACCTATTATTGATTTAGTCGAGACGTTATGTAACATCATCCTATGACGTTAGGAGGACGTTTAGGAGCGTTATATCAGCATGCAGGCGAGTGAATCCGCGAGGGAGTGCTAGTTAAGTTGATGGTCACGTACGCAATCGAAGGAAATTACACAAGCAAAATGAGAGTTGTGGAATGATTCATAAATCAATTATTACAATGAAATTATGCTTATTGCTTCAAATATATAGGTAATCCTAATTTGCAAAAAAACGGGCGGTTTTAATTCTTTACCTGTCTTTAAAAATTACAACACGAAAATATTTTATTTATTCCTGTATGTTTATGACATGTCAGTTAAGTGTAGTGTAATAAAAAATGCGTGGTAAATTCAAATTAAAGTATTAGGTGGACGATCGAATAAGAGAAAATTAATGTTGTCGCTGCTAATTTACGCAGTTACCGCCCAGCACATGGCCCTAAATTACTCAGTGAACATAGATTTGCTACACTTAGCTTGGCCCGAAGTTAATTTTTGGACCGTATGAAGTGTTTTCATTGCCTAAATCCAAGGTTAGCGACTCGATCCAACGATCGTTCTAGTAGACAACTGTGACAGGGGTTGGTGAATCCGACATAGCCATCTCTCTTCTACCGCAAAAAGGTCCTAATTCCTCTCGTACAACCCGCATTAACTATTCTTGGAGACAATTACTCTATTCTTAAGGATAATAACGCTCGCGCGCACCGTGCTGGCGATATGGAAGTGTATAAGAGGTCGGTCGGATTGGCGCAAACTTTTGTATTTTTTTTAATTGATTGAATGAAGAGATGAGCAAGACGCTCGGCTGATGGTAAGCCTGCCTATAAAAAAAAGCAACACCACACAGAACTTTGAATTACAAAGCACTGCATGACAATGAACTTCGCTCGTCACCCCGAGACATAAGATATTAAGTCTCATTATCCCAGTAATTTCACTGGCTTCAATATCCTTCAAACTGAAACACAACAGTGCTTACACACTGTTGCTTGGCGGCAGAAATTTATTACTGCTTCCTTTTTGTGAGGCGTAATGTCAGGGACTGCCTTCTCATCTTGATTTGATATTATGTGGAGCAACCCTCCCCTCCGTCTGACCCCAACAGTCCTCAACGTAGTTTCACCATGCCTCGTTCTTTAATCAAAGTGCCACGTGCAGGTGAGGTTGGCTTTGGGCCTAACATGCTGGTAGCCCATTTACACTACCACTCTACTACCAGAGCTACTACAATTGGCTGTTTGGATTATGAGATAATTTTTCATTAATTTATTGTCGAAATTAATCAACTACGCTCTGTTTATAAACTTACAAAATTGTGAGGATACAGGCTGCTTAGAATAATCAAATTAATAGATAGTGTCATTAAAATAGGATTATGTGGCCGTTTTTTGCAAGAGTATATAATCAGTCAACGTAGATACCATTGTAGATAAACCCATTCCTGAAGTAACTGATTGCAAATTATTGCCAGGGAAATATTTATCACATGATATTATAATCTGCAGATTAAACATGATAATTTTTAAACACATTACAAACTTCTCAATTATAAAAGATTTCCCGAGGTACGTATATTATGACGCACAAGCACTATTTAATCCCACGACATAAACAATAAGGCTGCGGTTAGACGACGCGAAAAATTTCGAAATTTTTCAGTCATAGCAAATGTCTTATTAACTAGGAGTTAACGTTGAAATTCTTTGTGAGTAACCAACCGCGCGGCGACTGCGCGGCGACCACGCAGCGGCCGCGCGGTCGCGTTTACACGAGCGCGCAGTCGCCGCGTGGTTAGAGCGTTGCGAAGAATTAAACATTATGGCTTAGTCAATAGAGTTTACATTAGTTTTTCGAGTGATTCGAGCGAGGCGCACGCGCGACCGCCGCGCAATCGTCGCGCGGACGCAACGCGGTGGGATTCCTTGTCATATAAACGCGCCCTAAAACGACGCAAATATTTGTACAATTTATTATACTGTCGGCTTTATGTTATTGTAATGCACAATTAATTAAATTTATTTAAAAATAATTCCTACTACTGAACGTCATATTAATTATAAATAGATACACAACAGTTCTACGCATAATCCTGACCCCATACTAGGATTACCTATATCGTATCAGGGACTACGGAGAACTTGTGGTCCCACAACACCCAGACTCGCAACTTTGATCGCACACCAACTTGCCTCGGCGCGGGAATCGAAACCGCAGCCTCTCGTTTCACAGCCGGCTACTCAGTTGTTATGCCACGGAGGCTATTGTATGATAAATCTTTCTTTCTTACTGGCGTTATCCCAGCCCAGTGCCAAGATCCGCCGTCGTTTTTTTTTCACGACTGATTTTCTCCTGTAGTATCATACATATATGCCAATAGTAGTCTTTATTGTCCCATTTACACGGAGAGTTTATAATATGGTAAAGGCGAAAACCTAACAGATAACTCTCGTTTACGAAGCTGCGTCACGAATGTTGATAATGAATATTAAGGCCCATTTACATGATGCCATTTTCTTGTACGTACAAGGGCAATAATTGAATGCAATACATTACGCGCAATAATTGATCTTCAAGAATTGTAAGCAACTGTTTACACGCGGGTATAAAGGCCCATTTAGACGATACCAGTTTCTTGCCTGTTGCATACAATTAAATTGAAGCAATAAATGACTTGCATGGTCTAAACAAAACGAAACATTCTTGATTTGCTATACAAGTTTTGTATCAAAACTTATATTGGTGTAAAGGCCCATTTACATGATGCCATTTTCTTGTACGTACAAGGGCAATAATTGAATGCAATACATTACGCGCAATAATTGATCTTCAAGAATTGTAAGCAACTGTTTACACGCGGGTATAAGTAAAAAAATGGAATGCAATTATTGTATGCAAGTATTGACATAAAATAATTGCAAATGTCTTTTGTTTACACCAATACAATTATGTTTAGGCGATTATTGCTTACAAGTTTTGACTTGTCTAAACACAGGCTTGTACGAGCGTGTACCATTTAATAGCGGGTAGCTTCAAGTATTGCACGTATTTGCGTTGGCAAATTTTTCATTCAAGTGTTGAACGTTTTAGAAACTGTGTTTATTGTCTCAATAAACACAGTTTCTATGGTATGAGTCAAAAAGTGTTTAAATTCGGTTCTGCTCTGCTGTGTTTCTCAATATTTCTTGCCCCAGAAGAAATACACCCTCACTCACTGCACTCATGTTTGCAAATGAAGAGAGAATCCAATTGAATACAAGAATTACAACTACAACAACACCCAGACCCCGAAACAAATATTTGTGGATCACACAAACATTTGTCTCGGTGCGGGAATCGAACCCGCGGCCTCTCGCTTCACAGCCGGCTACTCGCCCGCTGCGCCACGGAGGCTGTCAAATAAATATATAGGTACATAAACACTCATGTTTGCGATAAATCTCTATGAACTTGATTAAATCAGCAGAACCGAATATAAACACTTTTTGACTCATACCTCTCAATAAAGACACTTTCTAAAACGTTCAACACTTGAATGAAAAATTTGCCAACGCAAATACGTGCAATACTTGAAGCTACCCGCTAATAAATGGTACACGCTCGTACAAGCCTGTGTTTAGACAAGTCAAAACTTGTAAGCAATAATCGCCTAAACATAATTGTATTGGTGTAAACAAAAGACATTTGCAATTATTTTATGTCAATACTTGCATGCAATAATTGCATTCCATTTTTTTACTTATACCCGCGTGTAAACAGTTGCTTACAATTCTTGAAGGTCAATTATTGCGCGTAATGTATTGCATTCAATTATTGCCCTTGTACGTACAAGAAAATGGCATAATGTAAATGGGCCTTTAAACAACACATGCTATAATTTCTTAAGCAATTCTTGTATTCAATTGGATTCTCTCTTCATTTGCAAACATGAGTGCAGTGAGTGAAGGTGTATTAATCGTTGCTGCTCTTCTGAGGCAAGAAATATTGAGAAACACATTTCCCATAAATAAATAAATACACCCAACAGTCACATACATAGTCCTGACCCCACAGTAAGATACGAGTCTTGTGTCGTGGGTATCAGGAACTAAGAGAGACTTTCGGTCTCACAACACCCAGACCCGGAAACAAATATTTGTGGATCACACAAACATTTGTCTCGGTGCGGGGATAGAACCCGCGGCCTCGCGTTTCACAGCCGGCTACTCGCCCGCTGCGCCACGGAGGCTGTCAAATAAATATATAAACACTCATGTTTGCGATAAATCTCTATGAACTTGATTAAATCAGCAGAACCGAATTTAAACACTTTTTGACTCATACCTCTCAATAAACACAGTTTCTAAAACGTTCAACACTTGAATGAAAAATTTGCCAACGCAAATACGTGCAATACTTGAAGCTACCCGCTAATAAATGGTACACGCTCGTACAAGCCTGTGTTTAGACAAGTCAAAACTTGTAAGCAATAATCGCCTAAACATAATTGTATTGGTGTAAACAAAAGACATTTGCAATTATTTTATGTCAATACTTGCATACAATAATTGCATTCCATTTTTTTACTTATACCCGCGTGTAAACAATTGCTTACAATTCTTGAAGATCAATTATTGCGCGTAATGTATTGCATTCAATTATTGCCCTTGTACGTACAAGAAAATGGCATCATGTAAATGGGCCTTAAGTAAAAAAATGGAATGCAATTATTGCATGCAAGTATTGACATAAAATAATTGTAAATGTCTTTTGTTTACACCAATACAATTATGTTTAGGCGATTATTGCTTACAACTTTTGACTTGTCTAAACACAGGCTTGTACGAGCGTGTACCATTTAATAGCGGGTAGCTTCAAGTATTGCACGTATTTGCGCCGGCGAATTTTTCATTCAAGTGTTGAACGTTTTAGAAACTGTGTTTATTGAGAGGAATGAGTCAAAAAGTGTTTAAATTCGGTTCTGCTGATTTAATCAAGATCATAGAGATTTATCGCAAACATGAGTGTTTATATATTTATTTGACAGCCTCCGTGGCGCAGCGGGCCAGTAGCCGGCTGTGAAGCGAGAGGCCGCGGGTTCGATCCCCGCACCGAGACAAATGTTTGTGTGATCCACAAATATTTGTTTCGGGGTCTGGGTGTTGTGAGACCGAAAGTCTCTCGTAGTTCCTGATACCCACGACACAAGACTCATATCTTACTGTGGGGTCAAGACTATGTATGTGACTGTTGGGTGTATTTATTTATTTATGGGAAATGTGTTTCTCAATATTTCTTGCCTCAGAAGAGCAGCAACGATTAATACACCCTCAGTCACTGCACTAATGTTTGCAAATGAAGAGAGAATCCAATTGAATACAAGAATTGCTTAAGAAATTATAGCATGTGTTGTTTACGCCAATATAAGTTTTGATACAAAACTTGTATAGCAAATCAAGAATGTTTCCTTTTGTTTAGACCATGCAAGTCATTTATTGCTTCAATTTAATTGTATGCCACAGGCAAGAAACTTGCATCGTCTAAATGGGCCTTTATGATGCGCCTCGTATACCAGAGTTTACTTGTCAATGTTGTACGTGAAACTCTCCGTACACGAATTAATTAATTAATTTTTGTTTCGGTTTGAAGGACATTGAAGTCAGTGAAATTACTGGGCATTATGAGACTTAACAATCTTATGTCTCGGGGTGACGAGCGCAGTTCAGTGCTTTGAAATTCAAAGTTCTGTGTAGTGTTGCTTCTGTTTATGGGCAGGCATGTCGCTTACCATCAGCCGAACACTGTTCTCGTTACGTCATTCAATGAAATAAAACAAAAAGTTTTATATACCATCCATAGGGTTTTTGTCCAAGCACGTAGATTGCTCTATTTAAGCATACATTTCATTTCTTATCAGTACACTCTTTTATCGGATAATATTGTTTCTTAACGCCTTCAACATTGATAGTATCATACATTGTGTAAGATTCCTACGAATTATATTATCTAAGAATCGATTACAAGTAGCTAATAACACAAGTAAGGTAATAAGATTTGATTTGTGCACTTAAAACTCTTCTTCATTTCGAAAATTAGAGTCTGAATTGGCGAAGAACGTAACCTGAATCGTAGTAGATACTTAGATATTTTTGTTTTGAGGCTGGTCTACGAGCATTTGCGTCACCTAGTGGTAAGCGATCTCGACCACCCATGAACATCCACAATACCCGAGGAATTATAGATGCATTGGTGGCCTTAATGGAAAGGGATAATTAAAGGTTAAGGAAAGGGAGGAAATTAAAGGATTTGGGCCATCGGATATCTCACTCACCTTCCGAAACGCAACAGCAAGCTGCCACTTTACGTCGATTTTCTGTGAGACACTGGTAACAACCCGGTCGAGCCGGCCCATTCATGCTGTTGAAAAAACTGTCTACAGAGTGGCTCTACAACTACTGTAGATAGATAATTATATTGCTAATGCACTACTAATAATTTTGGTACGAGATGACAAATGTCTATTTCAATAAACAATCTCAATCGGAATATTAAGATCGATCCCACAGATAAGGCAATAAGAATACAATTTGAATGTCACGCCTACAAATGAGAGCTGATTTGTTTATTTTCAGGAACGATCTAAAGTGCTATAGGTAATATGGTAGTTGCGGATTGACACATTGTTTATTGAAAATTATGTAAACACCTAAAATAAAGGTTCTTCCCATAAGATTATATTATTTATATAATATTTACCTTCATGCACCGTGCCACCGTAGACTCCACTGTGTAAATCCATTTTGGCACATTCCACTTCCAGGAAATAATAGCTAATGCCGCGAAGTCCGTATGTAATGCAAGGTTTTGTCGTGCCTAACCAGTAGTTGTCGGAGATGCAAACATAATCAACATTCTCAAAGAACCCTTCGGGCTTCAGCTCCTTCATGAGGAGATCATCAAGGCCCTCTGATCCTGATTCTTCCATGCATTCAAAGACAAATTTCAGGTTCACTGGCAACTGGAGAAGCATAAAACGTTAACGTTGTAATATAAAAATGATAAATAGAAAATAGAGAAAACAAACCGTACAATTACTAAGAGTTGTACTCGCGCATTGAGGGTGTCGTAGCACATGACTTATTTTTTTTTAATAACTTCACAGGTTATCTAATCCACAGCGATGGCTTGACTTATGTAGAGAGACATGAGAGCCAATGGTCTACGGAGGATGCTCAACACCGGGTGCAGTGGAGGCGTCTTAATAGGAAAGCAGACCCTGGCGTTAAGCTGGGATACCGCCAGCCAAAGAAAGAAAACACATTCTAATAAAATTGCAGCCAGCTACCTATTACGGTTCCTGGAACCCTGTAAGGTGGAACAGACAGACAGATGGCGTAGTCGTGATGAGGTTCCATTAGTACTGGTCAGGGGTCCCTCGGGTAGCTGATCCACTTGATTACTATCAAGCTCATTTTCCGTGAGTAGCTTCGTTTCGATGAGACGACCAACAATTCCCTATGCGAAAATTCTCTATTGTGGTAGCTAACAGAGGTAGCAAGGATAGAATATTTCGATTTGATGATACTCAAAAATTTATTATTTTATTTGTAGGACAATATGACTGTTAAATTATATGAATATTAACTAAGTAAAAACAAAAAAATCAGCTGGTTAGTAATCATACCTATTGGAAGGAGGGGCTTCCAATAAGTATCGATAACGAGGTCATAAGAATGATTACTAACCAGCTGATTTTTTTTGTTTTTACTTAGTTAATATTCATATAATTGGATCAGCTACCCGAGGGACCCCTGACCATAAACTTTGGGTACAGAATCCAAAAATACTAAAGATAGTAACTTTTTAAAAATAATAAATATCTGAAACCAATGATATGTTACTAAAAAATACTGATACGATAAAACTGTTTCAAATCAAATCAATTTTTTAGTTACTATGATTTTTAGTAATACAATATATTAATAATCAGACAATATATCTTAATTCTTTCGAAATTCATATAAAGAATTCTCAGGTGTGCAAGTTTCGCCGTGATATTTCTTTTACCATAATTCGAGTGATAATTAACATTGAATGTAAACAGAGACCCTGCCGAGAAGACGCAGGAAGGTAAGCAACGAGTGGTTCTACAAAGTAAAAGAATAAAAACACGAGACAAAAAATGTATGCATAACTAGGTAATAAAAAATGTACCACTAATAAGTAAAAATTAATATATGTATTGGTTCATTTTTTTAATTACCTAAGGCCTGCATTGTGTCTAGGGATTGCAATCCGGCGTCATTTTCAATCCGGCCGGATCCGACCGGATTTCTACTGATCCGTCAGGGTCATTGATCAAGTCAGGGTGATTTTCGCTTTTCGGTTCAAAATGAACTGTTAGTAAGTTAATCAAGTGTTATTGTGTTTAATATAGGTAGTTTATAAAAAATAAAACATATAAAAAATTTATTTCCAATCTAATGTTAAGGTTAGACAACGAGCAAACAAATAAAATTTAGTAGTGTAGGTAACTAGTAAAATTTTAACGATAAAACAAGTAGCTCAATTTTCATAGATTTCACTTTCACATATAGATCAATTATTTTAGTAAGTAAAATTATAAAATCGAATATAATTAACCTTACGTAATTTATTGAAATGAGATCACAATAATTAATAAAGTATTTGAGAATGCTAACTATTGCAACAAACAAGTCTTATATTTATGACAGGCACCATCATGATTTGATGAATCTTTGTAATGAATGGCACAATTATCACAATAATGAGTTTGTCTTATAATTTCAACTTTTTAGTTTAATCAACTTACGAAAAATAATTATTTTCAGTAGAATTTTAAGTAATAATTGTCTTAGTATTCATTATACATAGAAAATCAATGTTGATTTTGAAAAAAGGATCGTAGAAAACAAATATTGTTAATTGTGTCATCTGCTAGTCGACTTTTAATAGAGCTGCAAATATAGCCTGCGGCCAAAAAGGCCCTTTCAGTTTCTACACTTGTCGGCTTTATTGTCAACAAATAGTCATAAATAGCAGACAAGTATTCTCTTCGAACTCCGTCAAAACTTCGTGACCTTTCAAATGTAGTCATTTACTTTTTTAGTACTTTATGAAAATCTTTCTCTTGTTTAGTATGTAAGCTATAACACATGGTTTCTTGCTGGATTTGTAATTGTAATTCTTCCTGTAATGTCAAATATTTATTTAGTGAGGGTGAATCTAAGTTCTCTTCTACTATTTCTTCCAAATTTTTCTTTAGAGTTATCATCTTGAACAACTCTTTCGAAGATTTTTGTCATTTCTAATCGTATGCCTTTTTTCTTTGGCATAGT
This sequence comes from Amorpha juglandis, assembly GCA_949126905.1. Classification (NCBI taxonomy): domain Eukaryota; kingdom Metazoa; phylum Arthropoda; class Insecta; order Lepidoptera; family Sphingidae; genus Amorpha; species Amorpha juglandis. The sequence goes on from OX421368.1 coordinate 9,958,544, forward strand.
AAAGTACCTAATAATGCGACAACTCTATTTAAATATCTAAAAATTGTAGCACCGGATCCGGTCGCCGGATCCGGTATATTGGTACCGGATCCGGTGGACGTAAAATGATGCCGGATCCGCCGGATTACCGGATCCGGTTTTCCGGATTGCAATCCCTAATTGTGTCATTGCTGGTCAAAAATCTCCCTCGACTCCTTCTAAAATTCCCTATACAAGCCTGTTAAAGGTCAATCTATGTAAAGTGATCAAAATCGTCTCATCGACTCATTCGGGTCTACCCCGTTGCGCCGCCATCTACCGTCTTCGGATACCTATGGAGTGCCAATGCATTTGGGTCGCGTAGCCTGCTTAGTCCCATTTTATCATGGCTCATTTGTGCCTAAAATCGGCTATTGAGTTTATAAAGCATAATGTTGTGTTGAGTATTTTATCAGTGTGTTTCATGCGAAGCATGCTGCGTTCCACGGCTCTTTTTTGTTTTTAATATTCTTGTTTTCTTGCAATCTACTTGTTTGTCTTTTAGATAACCTAAAGTTTATGAACTTTCTACTTTGTCTTGAATGGAGTTAGCCCAGCGGCAAGACCATATTAACTTATCATAATTAATAATGACAAAATAATAGTTAGGTAACTTTAAAAGCACCTTTGAGGGGATTGGGAGCAATCACATATATGGCAGTAGGCAGAAAAAAAAAGTAGGTGGTCAATATATCAGGTTTCTTACCGTGCATGAGACTGAGGATTATTTTAGTAGTATTCAATCGTAATTTATTTATATAAATGGCGCACCACCCAATAATAGACTAAGGTCATCTTGCATGAAGATCCATATTCGTATTTAACCATTAAACATGTTTACGAAACGTCTAATCGTATGGAAATTTGCTATTAGAAGGCCTGCATCAATGTATAAGGATCGTTAAGCAAGTCAACTAAAATTTTAATTAGGTAAAGTGCGGCGTACAGACTAATCTATTCACTAATAAAATTATACATGTTAACCAGCATTGGCATGAAAATCAAGTTTTAACAAATTATATTAAAATTAAACGTGGAACGTTAAATGTTAAAATTATTCCTTAAATAATTAATTTCGAAAACACAAACATTAAAATAAAACAACTACATACATTTGAATAAAAAAAAAAACAATAGCAGCATTACATTGGATTATTTTGCACAACTGCAGCATTTGTTGTATCAGATGAAATATTGAGAAAAAAGTCCAATTTGATGTCTCACAAAATGGAAATCTAAAGGTTATTATTGGTATTTTGGATTCTATATAAAAGTGTAACTTCCCTACATTGGTCTATATCGGCTTGCTAGGAATGTTGTGTGATCTAAAAAATAGGACCTGTACTCTAGACTCTACAATCTAGACCCTAAAGAATGTAGGACGAAAATGTTTAACTATGTTAAAAATATTAATATTTTTTCACCAATAATACCAGATTTCATTAAATTGATTTAACTGTATGTATTTCAAAAATGAATACATTTAAATACTACATGTACCTCAAAGGTGCTCCTAAATATAGCATGATTAAATGACTGAAATTAACAGGTACATTATAACTAATTGACTTACCTCTTCATGCACTCCTTTGTAAGCATTAATGGCGTGGAGCCAACCAAGTACAGGACCTTTATCATCAGTAGAACCTCTACCAAATAACTTGCCATCTTTCTCAACAAGCTCAAATGGTTCAGTGTTCCAGCCATCAGATTTCAATGCTGGCTGCACATCCAAATGGCCATAGATACAAATAGTATTTTTCTTTGGATCCTATTAAATATAAAGAGTTTGCAATATAATAAAGTAATACAATAAGTTATTTAATTTCACTTGAAATAAAATTATTTTACAAATGAGATAATCAAAAAATAACTGGCTTGGTATGTATGTCCTTCAAACATTATAATACTGTGAAAGTACAGCTTTGAGTAGTAAAAACTAACCAATAATAAATTCTTGAGTGGTAGAGCTTGAGTAGTTCACTCATTTTTTGAGTGGTAGAGCCACGATAGACAGTTATGTCTATAGCATGAATGGGCTGGCTCGACCGGGATGTTACCACTGTCTCAAAAAAAAACCAACGTAAAGTAGTGGCTTGCTGCTGCGTTTCGTACTGTGAGTGAGATATCCGGAAGCCCAAATCCCCTCCCTTTCTAAACCCCTAATTATCCCTTTCCTTTAAGGTCCGCAATGCACCCATGATTCTTCTGGTGGTAGGCGTACATGGGGGGTGGAGATCACTTACCATCAGGTGACCCACTTGCTCGTTTGCCGGCCTATGCTATAAAAAAAAACTCTTTATTTTGCAATACCATACAATAATAATTCATTCAATTAATTACATGTTTCCCCTTTGTATTTTAATGAGGAGAGATAATGTTACATACAGTTCTGTTGAGCACACTTGTTATCTCATCATTGAATAAACATTACTGTTTGTATTTCTGTTTTTCAAAGGTTTTACTATTTCTATTGGCCATCACACATAATGAAGACAATATAATGTAAATTAACATTACAACATCGCCTTCATGGTGCAGTGGACAAGTAGCCAGCTGCAAAGCGAGAGGCTGTGGGTTCAATTCCCTCACAAAGACCTCACAAATGTTTGTATGATCCAGATATTTATTTTAGGTCTGGATATTATGGGACCATAAGTCCCTCTTAGTTACTGATAATTATGATACAGGTATTTATATTACATTAAACCATATTTAACAATATCGCAAGCCGTAAATTCGAAAATTAGTAAAACACACAACTAAGGTAACTTTATAAAGTGTCTTATATTGTATACTAAATGTATATTATTTAGTTTCACGCACAATTTAAAAAAAATTGTTGGGGATAATAGACAAACCGAGACATTTACGCACCAATGATCATGATAAATTCACTAAAAGTTGTACAATAAGACAGACCCAGCCACAAAGCCGGGATAATACCAGGCATAGATAGAGAGAACAAAGGTTTTGCGTTAATTTTATACATTGTTTTTTTCTGTTAATTAGTTTCATCTTCAGCAAGCAAACATAAAATATATTAAAGGGAAATACTTACGTTACCAAGAACGCCCACTAAAACGGGTGGCAATTTTACTTCTTTCCCATCTATAGTTTGGAAACCAACATCTCTCAGCTGTGTGCTAGCCCCAACCTCTTTCAACTTTTCTTCCGTCCAATGTACCATACGAATACATTCATCACGGTACTTAGCATCGCTTGACACAGACGGAATAGCTACTGCCTCCTTTAATAGATTCTTATAACTTTCAGCATTTTTGTCAACGAATTTAAAAATTTGAGGCAATGTTTTTTCAGTCATTGTCGCAGAAACTTCTCTAGGCGTCGCGGAATAGTACTTAATAAATTGATGGGTTAGAACGTTATTTGAAGCAGGACTGAACCAGTTCGCAGGCAATTTAATTCGAATGTAAATGCCGCGTATCGCCCCTCTTAATATCGCAGTCATTGTCTGTCATGGTCTGTCATCAGTGTCAACCAGAGGTGTCAACTGTCATCTCACATGTGACCCTTACCGGAGTTGTCAGATGTAACTGGAAATATATCGGGAGAAATTTGATGAAAAAAATCAGGAATTCAGATAAAAGGATACTGTTTTTTTTATAATAATGATCCTTTATTGACAACCTCCGTGGCGCAGCGGGTGAATAGCCGACTATGTTGAACCAATTCAAAAAATCTAGCATTTGATGGATTTATTGATTGGATTGATTTATTGATTGGATGGGCTTTAGTCTCAAATCATGAATGTATTTAAGACTCGTATTACATGACTTTATTCCCTCAAATACATTTTCAGGCAGTTTAATGATGGTACAATTTTTACCTGTAATTATAGTGTTTTTTTCAGTTCGCGCTTATCATTTTTCTGTGACTTATAAGCAGCGATAGCTCAGCGGGGAATAGTACGGATTGTCGATTTTGGCGGGAATTCCGACAGTGCGGTTCACCGCTTAATTTTCAAAAACTAGTTTAAAGTTATGTCTGTTGCATAAAAGTGATGTGGATTTGTGGAATAAACATTGAAGGTGATGAACAGTGTACGGAAACATTGAAATAAGTGAATTAAGTATCGTACTGGAAGGAATTCACACCAAAACTCCAACAAGACCTTGAAGATGTCCACACCGATATTTCATCGTTCTTGTGAAGACTTGAGAATAAATTATACTTGTCATTGGCGAAATGCATAATAATGCGAAGCCATGAATTAAAAAAAGTAATTACGCGGGTTTTGGCGGGAATTCTGACAGTGCGTATAGTTTATTTGTCTCTGGTGCGTATCGTCGCTTATTTTATTTTAAAAATTAGTTTAAAGTTTCGTTTGGTGTATAAAAATGGACTGGATTTGTGCAATAAACTTTGATGGCGATGAACAGTGTATGAAACATTGAAGTAAGTGTATTAAAATTAAAAAAGTATTTATAAAGTCAAAATATATTAAATCCCACTGGAGTATGTATGAAATCAAATAAGCTATGTTTGAACCTCCACTATTAAATAAATGCGTCTGCTAATAAACATTAGCAGTATTTTAAAAAACGATGTCTGCCAACTAGTAACTATGGTAATCTTGTCTAGCCAATATAAACCTAGTTAGAATATGTTTTGTAATAAGGTCGTACAAGTTTATATCGGCAAAAATAATATAAGGATTTCAATCATACATGCATTATTTAGCATTGCCATAACAGGTAAATAAAACGAAATATATAATTGTGAGTTTTATTTTGTCTGTGTTAATTCAGTCTATTGTCAATAATAATAAATTAGGAAATAAAATAATGTAAATTTGTAACAATTCTCTTACACTGCAGAAACAATAATGCATTTTTATTAAACATTTTTATAGTCTAATCATTTCACACAATTATACAGGGTTATTTTTAAAACACCAGCGACCTCGCAGGGGTAGATACCTAAGGTTATAAGCTACTACTTTTGTTCTACGACTTTTGATAATTTGTTAGATTTTATTTTCATACAAAAATAAGTATTCATTTAATTTCCGTCTTAAATGTTACCTACACGCATCGCAGATTACGTAAGCAAACACGCGAAGCGTGGGGAACGGGGCTAGCGTTGAAGGTCATCGCCCGAGCCAGCTGAGCGGCTTCTTTGAGTCGCGCGCGCACGCCGAACGCTACGAAGAAAAATACGACACAACAAAAACTTGTAAAATCATTTTTTTTTAAATATATTGAGTTATATACAAACTCGTAGAACAAAAGTTGTTCCGTATGGGGTCAGCTATCTGGTCCTGCGAGGTTGCTGGTGTTTTAAAATTAACCCTGTATTAAAGCAAATGAATTAATAGCTTTTATAAAATTAAATAATCAATAATAGTTAATCAATTTTATAGTCCATGACACATTGTCCACTGAAAATACCTTTCTTTTTTACAATAAAAAATTTTGTGAGTTGGAATGTTAACTCATCACTACAGTCTTTGTACACAGTCTTCTTCCAAATAATGTTGTTGTTCAACAATTGACTGTCCGTAATATTCTGAAATGATATAAAATAGTTCAAATTATAACATTTGTTATGATAAAATTGTAATACTAGTTAATTTCGCACAAGTAAGGTCTTTTCTTCTGGCCTATTGCATAAACCACGAGAATGTAAATAAATTTAGGTTTAACTCAAATACTTAAACTGGGAAAAATATATACAGAATGCGTCTTTTATATAATAATGGCATTTTACAATAAAGTTTGTTGGACACTTAGTAGACTTAACAGTATTTATGATGGTATTTATTTCTTTTTTATATCAGAAGTAAAAAAAACAAATAATTTCGCCAAATTGAGAAACTCCTCCTTTTTTGGAGTGGATTAAAATAAACGAATCCTTTCAAACGCAATGGTGCGAAATGACAGAACAGAAAGGAGGAAATTTTTACCTAACTGTAGGATATAGAAATGTCTGATATAACTAGTGTAAAAAAAAAGTTTACCCTGAAGCTGCGCCGTCCACGGCGCTCGAGCCGGTTGTAGAATCGACAAAGACGAGGCTCGCATGTCGGTGCAGCCAGTATGTGAGGAGAGCGCAGAACAGTGTGACGACTAGTCCGACCGCGCCGGCCACCTTGGCCCCGCCTCCCCCCGCGGTGACGAACACGCGCGCCCACATCGCGTGCCACACCGACTCCGTCCATGTCGAATACATGCCCGATTTCATGTCGTAATCTGAAAGTTATTTGTATATAATTTAATAGCATTGACAATAGATAGGTTAGATTGGGTTCTACGTTATGGACAAGAACAAATAAAAAAATACAAATACGAAAACAATTAGACACCACCTCCACGAGCTCTCCCTCCTTCACGAGAACTCTTTTACGACGACACCATACAATAATCGTTCAATCACCGTGTGGAGATTGTTTCGTATTTGAATTTTAAGGTAACAACGAAATTAGCTAACGATACACTCGCTCACGAAAATGGCGGTTATAGTCTGCAAATGTTTGTAAATTAATTTTAATGTCGCTATGAAAAATAAATAATGTGAAATTATCAAATAATTTCAATGTTTGCATCAGAACAATTAATATTATCGTGACAATAACTGCATCTAATGCATATAATAATTATGTAACATATTAAGTACAATATTTAATCATAATTATTATTATAATGAATTAATTAATTATAATCAATGAGAATATTCATTATAATGCACTGTTTTCTGTAAAATAATAAAATTGCACTCACTTCGTATTGTAAAGGCCGGACTGAGGGCTTGACTAAAGTTCATGGTTGTCTGGATACAAACGCCAGTATGATTCCATCCACGTAGCCAATAATTTTTGAATCCCTAAGAAATAATCCAGTTACAATTAAGCTTATTATAAAGTAGTAGTTAAGCATTTAATTACATCTGTGTTTGACATGATTTCCACGAATTGGTATGGTATCCTATTCTACTTTTGAGCAGAATCATAAAATTGTTTCTATAATATATTTTGGGTAACCTAATGGTGCTGCCACACCGATGTTATAAAATGTTAACAAAAACATTTTATAACATTTGAAAACATGACATCGGCCCTTCTTTGACGGCGCCGCTCTCAAAAGTACCGCCGCCCGCGGATAAAAAATGTTAAAAAATGTTACACAATGTTACAAATTGTTAAGAAATGTTTACTAAATGATGCTGCCACACCGCTGTTATAAAATGTTATATAACATTTTCTAACACCGGTGTGGCAGCACCATAAGATACAAAAGTGAACAGTTTCGGGTACCTGTTGTTTGTGTGCATCGCACGCGGATTTATTGAGCGGCAGATGGTTGCCCGTGAGTAATGCGAGCAGATGCCCCGCGAAGATTGGCGCGGAGGCGGGCCAGGCGGCGGGCCAGGTGGCCACGCCCACGTACAGCGGCGCCGCTCGGTCGGGCACGCTCTCCTCGCCGGAGGAACCGTGCGCGAACTCCGCCGCCATCAGCAGCCGACACGACTGACTGCGCAACAAACAGTACAGCATTTCGTCCACCTGCAACCGGAATATTCCAATTACTTAGAATTACAGTTTTTTTTTATAGCATAGGCCGGCAAGCCTATAGCCAAGCAATACGAGCAAGTGGGTCACCTGATGGTAAGTGATCTCCACCGCCCATGTACGCCCACCACCAGAAGAATAATGGGCGCGTTGCCGACCTTAAAGGAAAGGGATAATTAGGGATTGGGAAGCAGAGGGGATTTGGACTTCCGGATATCTCACTCACCGCAGCAAGCCGCTACGTTACGTCGGTTTTCTGTGAGACAGTGGTAACGATCCGGTCGAGCCAGCCCATTCATGCTGTAGACAAAACTGTCTACAGCGTGGCTCTACCACTCAAAGCCACAAAACAGTGCCACGGTTTAGATTATGCGCTACGAATATTTCGAAAATACGGACTGCGATAACGACGACCTAATACGAATCTCTTACAGCATTTAAATTATGAACTTATTTTTCTAAAGTGACTGATTGAAACCGGATTCATTGTATAGCCGTACACATTTATAAAAACGGAACATCGCCGTAGTGCAAAATATATGTTGTCGTAATGTAAATATAAATAGACGACGCAAGTATGGACTGCAATCTGTATATAAACCAAACGTACCACATTTCTTTTAACTGTTATAACATCACAGAAACAGTTTTTTTTTTATGATAGGAACCACATTTGGAGGATAAAAACGCGATAAGTATATTTTTAAAAGGGGTTGACGTCGGGGAGGCCATCCGGTCGTAAAAACTACAACGCAAATCTTTCTGTAACATGAGTTAAAAAGCATGTTACGTCGACCCAACTGCGAGTGGGATATGGGCAGGTGGAAGGAAGAGACGGAACATTTAGATTTCGGCACACAAAACACTTGCATCTTCTATTTTAATTAATATTTTTGTTGAGATCGATGGCACAGCACAATATTATTTATCGAAACTGACATGTACTGAAGTTTCCCATATACACATTAATTACAGACTCAACTCAGTTACCTACGTACAAAAATTATAAAACTAATTTTAATTATACTTTTTGACGAAACGAATACAAAACAGATGTTTTTTTTTATTAAGGGCATCTTTAATTTAGTTTCTGCATATGCACTATGGACTTACCAAATGAGCTGAGGCCACTACGTCCCCTGTGTAATTTTTGCCAACGACTCTCTGGTACAAAGTGCAAGCCAGCACAGTAGACAGCCTGGATATCTTCACTTGTATCTCGCTATCTTTCATAGTACCATTTGCAAGAAGTTCAGCAGTCGATAAAACTAAAAACAAAATACGTAAGTTATTATTTCGTAATGAAACATTTTTTCTAATTATTTGATCATAATATCTATAACCATAATATCAGCCCAGTATTATACAATCTCACTACTGGACACGCCCCTCATCCACTGATAAAAGGCGGTTAGGCCTTCGTCCAATAGACTGGCCAAATGTGTGTAGGCAGATTATGCATACCTGCAAAATCTGTTTTGTTTATTTGCTTGAATGACGAGACGAGCAGGTCGGTCGTGTGATATTACGCGCCACGCCTTTTCATAAACAGAAGCAACAACCACGCAAAACTTTAAATCACAAAGCACTGTATGGCACTGAACTGCGCTCGTCACCCCGAGACATGAGATGTTAAGTCTTTACAGTCTCCAATATTTCGCTGGCTTCCATGCCCTTCAAACCGCAAACACAACAGTTTAGCACACTGCTTATTGTTGGAAGAAATAAACTAAGCGGTGCCGACGGCCTCTCGAACATTTGGGGCCGTTGGGAAATCTTTATATTGCAATTCTTAGGTATGCGTTTCCTCACACGTTATTTTCCATGACAAAATTGAAATAAAATATAATAATAATGTTCTGTTGCATTATATATACTCACAGGTTCCATTGCTACTAATGCTAATGTTGTGATAATTGAAGCCAATTTTTTCGTAATCGTCCAAAGCAGAATTATAATACATGTTGGTGAATGTATCATTGTGGTCGGTTATAAGGAGTTCTCCTAATTCCCCACTTTCTGTCACATTGCTTAGTATTCGTCGGAACGAATGCAACGAAGAAGGTGGTAAATTGGTCGTGTATTCAGAGAAAACTGTCATATTGTACATGTTGCCGTATGAAGACAAATCAGTGAGAAATTTCAATGTCTGAAAAATTAAAAACAATGAGTTTTAATACTGACATAATACAGTGAAACTTGGTTAAGTGGGACCTGGATAAGTGGGAAACCTCCATAACTGGAACTCATGCTGAGGTCCCAACACTTTGGCACTGAATTACCCCTGTTAGTGGGACGAAGCAAACCTCTGTATCTGGAATTTGTTCTTTCGATTTATCATCATAGTTACCTCTATAACTGAGACAGCGAGTGAATTTTATATGCATAAACCTCTGTAACTGAGATAACATCGTTTTGTTTGTTTACTTACTTATTTTTATTCTAACCTGTATTCTGACCTCTGTTAATGAACACCTCTATAAATGAGACAGATATTTATTATACCTGGATATCTGAGACACTGGGTAAGTGGAATACCTCTGTAAGTGAAACAACATTGCAGGTCCTTTGATGTCTCACTTAACCAGGTTTCACTGTATTATGTAGATAAAACAGAAATGTGCTAGACAATGTTTCACAATCAGTGTTACCAATAGAAATTCTACGAAATTATTAAAATAAACCTGCTTCTGTATAATTTCTTAAATAATAAAAAAGACATAGAAACAGTCTCAATTTTGTTGTCACTCGACTAAACTAAAAATATTTTAATTAATTATTAGTGTAGTTCAGTTTTAGTTCAAAAGCAATCTACTGGAACCTGGGTGTGCGTCAATCTACGATATATGTCAGTACTGTCAAAATAAAATTAGTAAAATTTTGTTCGTTACAATTGCCACCATTAACATAACAATCAGAAATTACAGTGCGACTACCAGCCACCAACTCATAGTTGTCGCAATGTACATACTACATTCAACTTCAATATTAAACATACCTCAGAGACAAGTTCGGTAGCGGTGAAAGCGTGTAATGGCCACGTAGTATCGTTCAAATGGTCCATGACAGAACCTCCGATCTGTCCTATCTCTATGTGCAGCGGTATATCTGCAGGCGTGAGTGGCGCAGACGCGGGCCACGTGCCGTTCTTGATATCATATGCGACGCGCTGTGACCCGATGTAGTCGAACGCTTCACCGTTGAACAGAGTCCATAATACGTTTTGTTCTGAACAATAAACAAATATATATTTCTTTCTGTTCCCGACCATAGTTCGGTCTAATGCCCCCGTATTTATATTTAAACGCTTCTATTTCGCCAAGTCTTAAAAAATAAATGAGCATGCTGAATATAATCAAGAAACGGTGCAGGTTGTATCATACAGAAGTTACCTTAAATTGAGCTGCACTAATTTTAATGTGATCTGAGCAACTTCATACACTTATATTGTGCGAATTGTAACAAGTACCCAGTGCGTAACTATTACATAGTTATATAATGACACCATCATTCCATTGGAGAGTCCTCTTCTTTTCTGTCTGGGGTCATTCTGGCCTTTTGTCAGGGTCCACCTTCCTAATTAGACGCTTCTACTTCGCCCAGTTAACTACAGGGTAAGAGCCTATCATATTTTTATGCAGATATGTCGAATTATATTAAAATTATGACAAATATTTTGTCTAGTACATCTTATTTAGCATTTTTTTGTAATAATAATATTATGACATAAGGTCCGTCTTAAGCATTCGAGGGTCACTGGCCACACGACATTATAGGGCCCTTTCAGAAAAGAATACCGCATACGCCCCTATGCAATGGTGCATGCGATATAAATTTTCATAAAATATTGTTACATACCATACAAGTGTGAATCTGTTACAGGAATCATTTGAGAGAGTGTAGCCGCGGCTGTTATCAGAGTAACCATTCCTACAACAGAACTTGCAGCACCAGGAGATACACCTGTTAAGAAAAATTCCTCGTTATATCGTAAGATCAATTTACACAAAAAGTCTATACTATTTCTTCAACTACTTACATCTGACACTACAACAAATACATCACGCTTTGAATTCTATATTGAAGATAAGATGCAATAGCAGTTATAACAATCAAACAGCCGCATAATGTGCGTTCGAGTAAATTAACCTTTAATATATGTCTACTTGACTCGATCACCTAGTATACTCTTGATATATTAACAAAACAAAAAATCGAACCATCAAAAAGTGAAGCACTGTCGATCCTGGCTGTAACTAATGTAACTGATTTCTTAGGCGACCCTTTTTCCTGAAAAATACCATCAATATTTAATTGTTATAAATACAACAACAGCAATAACAACACAAAAAATACACACCACACTCCCAGGGAATAATGAATAGTATACATTATTATCACCTAAGGGATCGCAAACTTTTGTAGGCGATAAAAGTGCTGATGTCGCCGATCTGAAAGGGAAAATTTAATTTCATTTTGAAATCTTGTTGCATAAAAATATTTTCAGTCCATAACATAGACTACGCTAAAACTCTAAATAGACGCTGTATGTATATCCTCTATTCTCTTCGGTAGTGTAGTATAGTGCGCAGTCGAAGTAACCGCACATACATCATTAGTGGTAAAAATGGGCATCGTGTTAATACAGATTGAAGTACTTACGGTGTCTATTTAGGTCTTTGGTTTGTGTTTAGTAGTTCATACTGACCTCCTCATACACACTTCACTGCTGACTGCAGCAAACATGAAGGAATTAAGTTGAACTGAACAAAGTGGCCTGCCCGTTTGATCACTTTTATCAATGTTGAATCTAAAAACACAAGCACCATTTTTATATACAGGTAATTAATTTAAATAACATAAATTCGCACGTTGAAAACAAAAGTGACACTAAACGAAAAATGTGTTTATGGGAGATTAAGTTTAAATGTTTCATAAAATAGCGTTCATAATTAAAAATCGACAATCTTCGTTTAGTGTCACTTTTGTTTTCAATGTGCGAATTATTTCAGGCGGAGAGGGGGTCAGCGTAATATGTAGCTGGAAGATTTGGCTTCAAGTGTTTACGACTGACTGTTTATGACTGGCATTTAATGAATACTAATTAATTGTGTAAAATAACATTGCCACTCCCAAGTATGTACGCTGCAATTTACACACGGCTACACTGTAATTTAAATTACAACCAAAATAGTAAGGGTAGAATGGGCGCATAACATTGTTGTACTGATTCAGTAACTCGTTTAATGCTTGCGACCCAATTCATTATATCGTTCGTTCTGCTTGTGACTAACTTCAAAGCAGCCAAGTTATTTTGCGCACTTGGTAAACTCATATTTCAAAGTTATCAAACCTTTCATAACATTCCCGAATTTTGATAATTTCTTCAGATCGTGATTTTGATATAAAAAATATGGGAAAAGGAATATCTCTCTTCAACAAGCCGGTCCCTTTCTCATTCCATACAGGTCCTGGCTTAGTTGAGGAACACTGACTTCCTGGTGCTGATGAATATTCATTCGGACATCTCGAATCTTGAGTGAATGATGTGGCACTGAAAACATATGGAATGTTTTATCTACCTTATTATATTTATAACAAGGAATTATTTGTTTGTATATCGGTTATAATCTTCGGAACTACTGAATCGATTTTAAAAAAACCTTTCACTGATAAATATGATAGGAAGCTACCTTATCCCCGAGTAACATTGGCTATATTTAATTGCATTTTATAATCATGGAGCTCCCAGTAAACTGCATTTTGTAGTCATTTTGTTCACGACCCGTACCCACACCAGATGGTATGTGGACTGTATAGAAGTGGGTGACTGTACGAGCCGTGCTATCGCAGGGTGCTGGGATTGCGTAGTCACAAAAACACCGGTTATGTAGATCAAAAGGTAGGAGTTCTTTATTGTTCCACCAAGAAACAATACATATATATACTTTGACGTCCGAAGTGGTCGACGCAGCGGGCAGTCGTCGAGAGCTTGGTCGTAGCGAAGAGCGTGGCTTCTTGCTTCTCGCTTCTGGCTTCTGGCTTCGTTCGGCTCTTCAGACTTCCAGAGTTTCTTCTATCTTGATTTTCCTTGATTTTTCCTTGAATTTTCCTTTTTCTTGTTTCTTCCTTTTTCTTGTTTCTTGTTTCTTCCTGTAGGCCGAACTGAGCTCCGCTGAGCTAGTACCCCCGTATTTATTTAATTGCTTCAGTCCCCCCGCACTCCACCTGTCGCGCCCCTCTCGCCGTCCGCCAATTAGAAACGCGCTTATTTTTCCAATAAGATTGCGTCGGGGAAAAACCGCTTTGATCCAGTTTGATCTGCGGTACTTCGGGAGCATTGGGAATGTGAGAGGGTTAGGTACTTTATTACTTAATCCTATTATGTACAAATATTAAACCTATGTTACCTAACAAACAATATATCGTTAAAAATGAATCACATACATTTTTACACAATGTTAAGCCCCATGCAAAATTCTAATAGCAATTACGTAGTTGACGCGATTACTTTCAGTATATGCAATTCAGTTTTATATACTTTATCTTGCATAAGTACTGTCAGTATATACAACTTTAGCTTATGTATTGTTGTCCTGCACATCCTCCCGCCGTGTGTCGCCCGCTGGGAGCGACACAATTCCCGGTGGTGCAGGACTACGGCGCCGCGACCTGTGGCGCGCCTGTTGTCTCGTCGCCCGCTGGTGTCAGTGGCGCTGGGGGATGACTCGTTGCGCTGTCTTCACTCGCCGGCAGAATTACTATTATTTTCTTGGCAGGGCGACGCAATATCCCGCCTCGTGTAGTGACGTCCACGGTGCGCACGATGCCATCCGGTCCGGGGAACGTAGTTGTGATGCGCCCTCGTGGCCATGTGTTGCGTGGCAGCGTTCCATCCACTATCTTCACCAAGTCTCCGATGCGTAGCGCGGGGCCCTTGTTGTGAGGCTCCCGCCGGTTGCGCAGCTCAGGTAGGTATTCCCGCAGCCAACGCGCCCAGAAGGAGTCGGCGAGTTGCTGTGCTGCGCGCAGACTGGCGTGTGGCCCAAAGTTGTGGTCGGCGATGAATGCTGGCGCTGTGACTGGTCCTTGTCCTCCCAATAAAAAGTGATTAGGTGTCAAGGCTTCTGGATCCTCCGGGTGCACCGACACGTGGGTCAGTGGGCGACTGTTTACTGTATATTCGACCTCCGCAAGTAGTGTATGCAGAGTTTCTTCGTTTGGATGCCTCTCGTGTAGAACCGCTGTTAGTGCAACTTTGACAGAGCGCACCAACCTCTCCCAGGCTCCACCCATGAATGGCGCTCCCGCCGGTATGAAGCGCCACTCGATGGCCCTCCGCGACGCCTCTTGCTCGGCGCCCGCGTACAGGGCGTGTCGTAGTTCCTTTTCGGCTCCATGAAAGTTGGTCCCGTTGTCGGACCACAGCTCCACGGGGCATCCTCGGCGAGCGATCATGCGTCTGAGAGCCATGATCGCGGATTCCGCGCTCAGCGAAGGTACTACTTCCAAGTGTACCGCGCGGACGGTGAGGCAAGTGAAGAGGGCCACATACCTCTTCTGGTGGCTCCGACCCACTGTGACGGTCAGTGGGCCGAAGTAATCCAAGCCGGTGTACGTAAACGGCTTTTGATGATGAGCCAATCGACAGGGTGGTAGGTCTCCGGTCGCTGGCTGTGGTGGTGATGCCGTCCTCATACGGCACTGCTGACACCGCTTGATGACGTTTTTCACTGTAGGTCTCAGCCGTATGACCCATCGGTGTTGTCGACATTCGTTGACTGTTGCTTCTATTCCGGCGTGATGTAGTCTTGCGTGTATGTGTTCGATCCACAGCCTTGTAGTCCGGTGGTTACCATCGACGACGGGTGGACTCTTCATGTTGTCGCATACACCCGGTGCGGCCGAAATCCTACTTTTAAGTTTAATCATCCCGTCGGACATTTCTATACTCAACGGGTATAGACGACTATCGCGCGGAATCGCAGAGTTCGCTCTAAGTGCGCGTATTTCGTTGCCGAATGATTCGTCTTGTGCTTGTTGTATTATGAGTATTTCGGCGCGTCGTTGCAAGTCGGCGGAAAGTGTTGCAAATCGGTCCGCTTGCGTAGGAGATATTTTCCGGGTAACTTGTTTTTTCGCCTTTTCGTTCCGACGCCAGTCCGGGTCGCGTCGCGGATTTTTCTGTGTCCTCTTATAGTGGACCTGTTGTGATATACCTCGGCGAAATATCTCGATTGCCTGTAGTACTCTCGCCGCGGTGCGTAAGTAGCGGAGCCAAGACGAAAAACGTTCAACGTCTGGTAATGCGTCACTCAACTTAACCCTTTGTTGGACGGTGTGTACTTGAACTTTCTCCTCGCCGGTGGTGATGAGAGTGTTCTTGTTTTCACTAGGCCATGTGTCTGGATCGTTCTGTAAAAATTCCGGTCCGTTAAACCACCTGTGATGTGAGTCGAAGTTGTCCGGAATGTCTCTCGTGGCGTCGTCGGCTACGTTCCATTTAGTCGGCACCCATCTCCATTCGCTGACTTTGCTGCCTTCCTCTATGGCAGCGATGCGATGCGCGACATACGGTTTGTATGACCGCGAGCCCGTGCGTATCCAACACACTGTAGTCCTACTATCCGTCCAGTATGTGGTTGAGTCCGGCTTCCTTTGGTGTTCATCCTTTGCCGCCGCCGCCATTCGTGTGCCGAGTACTGCCGCTTGTAACTCCATCCTAGGTATCGATGTAAGCTTGAGCGGAGCTACCTTAGCCTTCGCGGCGAGCAGAGTGACTGTTACTCGCCCGTCGCTGTCGATGGCACGCCAATATAGCGCGGTTGCATATGCCGATTCACTGGCGTCTGTAAACACATGTAATTCTAATCTTTCCGCGTTACTATAATTAATGTAACACCGCGGTACTGACACACAATTTGATTTTTTCATTTCAGTGAGCCACTTGGCCCAACTTGCCGAGAGATCTGCGTCCAATCGCTCGTCCCACGCTGTCCCACGTCTCCACACCTCCTGAAGTAATTGTTTCGCCCGTATTGTGATGGGCGAAATTAATCCTAACGGGTCGAAAATTGACATGACGATCTTCAGCGCTTGACGCTTAGTGGGAGTTTCTTCTTGCAGCAAATTCGGCGGGACGCGTGTTAAATTTAAATCAAATGTCAGCCTGTCTTCTTTCGGTCTCCATATTAACCCGAGGACTCGTTCGGTCTTGCCGTCTTCAAGGCCGATCGTTGTCTCGGCGTTTTCGTGTTCGCCCAACGCGTGTAGCAGCGCCGACGAGTTGGAGGCCCATTTTCGGAGATTGAAATGCGCGTCACTATGTATGTGACGTACTTGTTTGGTGATTGCTTCGGCCTTCTCCAGTGTTTCGAAACTGTCCAAGTAGTCATCCATATAATGCTTCTTTTGTATAGCGGCGACCGCCTCCGGATATTTTTCCGCGTATCTTTCCGCGTTCATGTTCATTGCAAATATCGCTGTCGCAGGTGAGCTTGACGCGCCGAAAATAAGCGACTTCATGCGATATGTTTCCGGTGGGTTATTGTCCCTGCGGTTCCCCCGCCATAGGTACCGCAGGGCGTCGCGATCTTCTTCACGAAGTTCCACTTGCATAAACATTTCTGAGATGTCCGCGGTCACTGCTATCGGATGTTCCCGGAAACGCATCAATATTCCCGGAAGTGGCTGGAGAAGGTCGGGTCCTGTTAACAAGAGGTCGTTGAGTGATGTCCCTCTTGTCTTCGCCGCGGCGTCGTGCACGACTCGAAGCTTGTCCGGTTTCATCGTGTTGAATACAGCGAAATGCGGGAGGTACCATGTCTTGCGATTTTTAGTCGCAGGTGCGAGTTCCGCATATCCTTTTTGTAGTAACGCCTCCATTTGTTCTGTGTATTTTTCCTTTAGCTTCGAATCTTTATCCAGCTTGCGCTCGACGCCGTGTAGTCTCTTGAGCGTGTTTTCATAGTTGTCCGGCAACTCGGCGTTTTCGGACCTCCATAATAATGCCGTTTTATATTTCCCTTCGGGAGTTCGATGCGTGTGTTCCCTAAGGATTTTCAGTGCCTTTTCGCCCGGGTCGCTGTCCGGCTTTCTCGGATTTATATACACATTATCCGCCGTGATGTAGTCCCTTACGATGTGATCGAGGTCGTCCTCGGCGGCCGTGTGTCCTACAAAGTTGACGCAATGTCCGAGAGTCCGGGTTCGACTCCCGTGCACTACCCATCCTAGTGCTGTGAGTGATGCCACGGGTTGATTCCTTTTCCCGGCTTTAATCTTTCTTGCGAGAAGGAGGTGCCAATTATCTTGGCCTATGAGAATGCGGGGTGTGACCTCTTCTGTATCGATTTCTGTAATAAGGCCCTTGAGGTGACGACAATCTTGTATAGCTTCTGTAGGTATTTTCTGCGCCGCTAGTTGCAAGTTGTCGACGGTGCGCGCTTCTATGCGCTCTTCTCGGCGATTACCGCCCTTGATACCGAAGGATATTCGGCGTGATCCTCTGTCGCGTTTCGACTCCCCGTTGTACGTACAAATGTGTAATGGTTCTTCCGGGCCGGTCGCGCCGATGTCCGCTGCGAGTTTTTTATCGATCAGTGTGACCGTTGATCCATCGTCGAGTAGCGCGTAGGTGTTAACGCCTCTCGCCGGTCCGGAGATGTGTACTGGAGCAATCTTTAAAAAGGATACTTTAGGTGCCCATGCCGAATGTACCTTCTCACTATCATTTGCGCTTGTGTCTTCACCCTTCTGTATTACATTTATCGCTTTTCTTGTGACGTGAAGCGACTTGTGGTGAAAACGCTCGCACCCGTCGACATCGCATTTTCTACTTTTGCAAGTATGTTGTTTCGTACGACGTCGCAGACATCTAAAACACAAATTATTCTTTTTAGCTATATCCCACCTCGCGTCCGTGTTCGCACTCTTGAAGCGTCCGCAGTCCGGAATCGTGTGACCCTCTTCATTACAAACGTCGCACGTTGACTGTGGATTGTCCGATGCAGCATGCACTCTCTGTTGTCGCCGCGGTCCGTCGGTGTTCGGCTTGAATGGCGCGCGGTCGACTATTACTTCAGCTGAGGCGAACGGGCTACAGATTTCCGCTTCTCGTTTCATGAAGCGGCTAAATTTCATGAGGTCTGGTTCCCCTCTTTGTTGAGCGGCGGCAAACTCGTACCACTGCCTCTTCAATGTCGGCGTCAATTTATCTATAAGATTCTTCGTTACTTCCGGGTTATATAGATAAAACACGCAGTCTAGTGCTTGTAACGTGCCGACAATATTTTCAATTCTTGTTGCCAGTGTGCAGAGGTCCCGCGGCGATTCGGTGAGACGTGGCAATGTGCGTAATCGCTCGATCTCGGCCATAGCGATCGAGTCCGGTCGTCCGAAACGCGTCTCCAATGTTTTCATCACGCCACTTGGGTCGGCGTTAGTGATGAGTAACCCCTGCACTGCTTCTTTCGCTGTCCCTCGCAGGCTTCGGCGTAAGCGGGACATATTCTCCAGCATGGAGAAGTGGTGCGCCGTCTCGTAGTAGGCGGCGCGGAACGTCAGCCAGTCCTGATGCGCGCCGTTGAAGCTCGGTAACTCGGTGTACTTCAATGGCTGTCTATGTTGTGCGGCTTGCACTGCTTGCGTGATGGCTGACGCGAGTTCCTGTAGGTCCGTCTTTGGCTGGACGGGCCCTGTTGTCCTACCCGGATCGTAGAATTCGGCAGATTCGGGCGGTATCCGGGTCGCAGGTTCGATTCCCGGGCCTGTGTTCGGTGGCTGCAAGTACGTGGGGTTCGGTCCCCATGGTGCGGCGGCGACGACCGATGGCGGCGGCGGCGGCGGCGGCGGCTGTTTTGCAGCTTTCTGTTCCTTGTACCAGGCGGCGACGACCGGCGGCGGATGCGGCGCTATATTCGTAAATTGCTGCCATGATGCGGCGGTGATCACTGGCGGCGGTGGCGCGGCACTTGTATGCCCGGTCGGTCGGCTTGGTGGTGCGGGTTCGATTCCCGCGTTGATCGTGGTTGGCTGCAGCGGCGGCGGTAGGTTTGGCGGCGAGGCTTCTGTTGCTTGGGGGCATGGCGGCGGTGGCGGGGGTGCGGCAGTGACTCCCGCCTGTACAATCGTCGGGTTGTCCCAGGATGCGGCAGTGATCACTGGAACTGCAGACTCGGTTGACGGTTGTACCTGTGGTGTCCCCGAAGCTTGGTGTGGTCGGCTGTCGATCGCGAGTAACTGGCTATTCCGTAACCAGTTGTGTACGCGTTGATCCTGCTCGACCTCGGTGACGACGGAGTCGACGTCTTCCTCGGCGCTTGATTCTGCTTCGATTTCTGCCAGCCGTGCAGCGGCTAGTTCGATCTTCAATTTTGCGAGTTCGGCCCTGGCATGTGCCAGGCGGCGTGCCTTTGAAGCCTTCTTGGTGGACTTCGTGGATCGTGGGTTGCTTCGGCGTTCTTCAACCACGGCGGCTGGCTGCTCCTCCGTGGGTTCAGCAATGGCGGGTTGCGTCGGCGCCGGCGGCGTCGGACGCTCCGTCTGGGTGTCGGCCGTCGTGTCCATGACCTCGGTCGCGGTATCGGTGGCACTGGTAGTGCCAGTGGCTCCGGTGGTACCGGTGGTACCAGTGGCCTCGGTCCCGGACACAGTTCCCGACGTACCCACTGACGCCGAAACCGTCCTCCTACCAATCGATCTCGTCACCGGCATAATGTGACCACGAAATCCGGCTCCCGAAGGACCAAACGATGTTCACGACCCGTACCCACACCAGATGGTATGTGGACTGTATAGAAGTGGGTGACTGTACGAGCCGTGCTATCGCAGGGTGCTGGGATTGCGTAGTCACAAAAACACCGGTTATGTAGATCAAAAGGTAGGAGTTCTTTATTGTTCCACCAAGAAACAATACATATATATACTTTGACGTCCGAAGTGGTCGACGCAGCGGGCAGTCGTCGAGAGCTTGGTCGTAGCGAAGAGCGTGGCTTCTTGCTTCTCGCTTCTGGCTTCTGGCTTCGTTCGGCTCTTCAGACTTCCAGAGTTTCTTCTATCTTGATTTTCCTTGATTTTTCCTTGAATTTTCCTTTTTCTTGTTTCTTCCTTTTTCTTGTTTCTTGTTTCTTCCTGTAGGCCGAACTGAGCTCCGCTGAGCTAGTACCCCCGTATTTATTTAATTGCTTCAGTCCCCCCGCACTCCACCTGTCGCGCCCCTCTCGCCGTCCGCCAATTAGAAACGCGCTTATTTTTCCAATAAGATTGCGTCGGGGAAAACCGCTTTGATCCAGTTTGATCTGCGGTACTTCGGGAGCATTGGGAATGTGAGAGGGTTAGGTACTTTATTACTTAATCCTATTATGTACAAATATTAAACCTATGTTACCTAACAAACAATATATCGTTAAAAATGAATCACATACATTTTTACACAATGTTAAGCCCCATGCAAAATTCTAATAGCAATTACGTAGTTGACGCGATTACTTTCAGTATATGCAATTCAGTTTTATATACTTTATCTTGCATAAGTACTGTCAGTATATACAACTTTAGCTTATGTATTGTTGTCCTGCACACATTTTGTATTAAGGACTAATCTCTGGAACTACTAAAAGAACTCTTAAAAATCCTTTCACAGGGATTGAAACTAGTGAAATTTACTGGGCATTATGAGACTTAACATCTTATGTCTCTCGGTGACGAGCACAGTTCAGTGCCATGCAGTGCTTTATAATTCAAAGTTCTGTGTGGTGTTGCTTCTGTTTATGGGCAGGCGTGGCGCTTACCATCAGGCGAGCGACTTGCTACTCTTTATTCAATTAAATAATGAAAAAGGTAATTTTACTGTCATTTGTGGCCACCGTGCCTGCCAGAATATGTCGTTTTGTAGTCAATTTAGGGAGTATTTCTTGGAACTACTGATGACACATGCTACAGGCAAAAATGTGCAAATCTAGTAATAATTTATCTTCCTACTCCAAATAAGTACTTATTTGCTCTTTATATGCTTACTTTTTGTCTTCATGAAATGTACCGTAACACAGTACTATAGTTAAAGACACATTACGAATATGCAATCATTAGTCAGTCACTTGTGTGCCGTGTCGTCAGACTCTCAAGCAATAAAATATGTATATATAGTGTATACTAATGTAACAAATCATCACATGCTCTATTTCTTAAGTAGATGAAGATTGCCAAAGTGTATAACTTTAATTGTAGTACTCATTATAACATTAGGAATGAATATTATGTGTCAATCTATTATTACTAACCTGTCAGTCGCATTGTCGTATATTAACACGCCAGCAATATTTTCAGGATATGACATGAACAATTCAACAACATCATAGAACAGGGAAGTACTGACAACTGCCACATATGGGCCTTCTGTCGCATTATACACGAGCCACTGAGCATCGCCAATTACATCTACCATGTGTATCACTCCAACTGCACCATTGTCTGATGCTGTAAGCAATATCAGCTATGTAGTGTTTTATTCGTTGAAAAAGAGGTAGGTAATGAATATCATAATATGAATATAATGTCTGTTTAAAACGTAAACCTAGATTGACAACCGACATTGTATAAACAATAGATAAATACACACAACAGCACACACAGTCCTATCATTTGGGTATCAGTAACTAAGAGGAACTTGCTGTCCCACAACACCCAAATATTTGGGCATCGCACAAACATGTATCTCAGCGCGGGAATCGAACCCACTGCCTCTCGTTTCACAGCCGGCTACTCGCCCACTGCGCCACACAGGCTGTGGGCATTTGGTTATTTATTTAATCAT
Source organism: Amorpha juglandis (assembly GCA_949126905.1). Classification (NCBI taxonomy): domain Eukaryota; kingdom Metazoa; phylum Arthropoda; class Insecta; order Lepidoptera; family Sphingidae; genus Amorpha; species Amorpha juglandis. Next base: position 9,980,905 of record OX421368.1, read on the forward strand.
AATATGTATACATTAGGTGTGCCAAAAAACCTTTTTTTTCTACTCTCACTCGAAAATATCGTAGAATACATCGAAATAAACTTTTTTTCGCAACTCAAAATTTTAACTTGAATTTTTCTTCTTTAGTTTTTCTATTTAAATAACAGAATAAGGGTATTTTTTTTACATATTTTTCGTTACATAAGGTCGGTAATTTTTTTTTTCGTAATATTAGTGAAGAATTCTTTATTCAGCATTACATTTTCAATAAAAAATCTATTGAGTCAAGTTTCTGTCGTCAATAATTTATTTTCTCCAGCGCTTTGAACGTTCAATATCTAAAATTTTAATATTTTAAATTACTTGATTCACACAATCCTTATGAGAAATCTCTACATACTCATTACTAGTCTCATAATGTCTGATTAGATGTTACCTGCCAAATGACATGGAGATAGCCAAATACTAAAACAAGCAAATATAAAAAAATGCCAATTTGTCATTATATTTTTTTTTATCCAGGCATGGTAAAGTGACTGCTCTAAACCTGATAGTAAGCGCAGTGTAGTCCAAAAAACTAGTGACCAATGACAAACAATGATTTTATAAGTGGTCACCAGAATCGCGCTGATATGTATTAATGTTTTTCCACACTTTGAAGAGGCAAGAAGGAAATCAAGGGGCGTGCGACAGGACATACGGACGACGATGCAGGCATAGGGATACAAGGATGTACCCCTATATCCGCCCCAACCAACCATCAAGTCCTGTTGTAAGCCCCTCAGAAGAACCAGATATGCACTGGCTGATCCTGGAACATGACCCACACAAAGAATGTGGGTCACTATGGCAGGTTTTATTGTTAACTTGCTCTCTTATATTGTATCTAAACACAAATAATATTTATTTGGCATTTAATATTTGCGTAGGAACTAAATTAATCAAACTAAATTAAGTGAAACTCACAGGAGCATCCAGCTTGATGTGTACCATTCAGACGTCTGAAACATGGAGCTCCTCCTTCTATTGAGGAGTATATCTGTTCATGAAGCCTTTCACAACTACTCACTGAAACATTTGTAATAATTTTATTTGTTATTATATGCCCTTTTCCTATTATAAAACTATAATTACTGTCTCTTTACAATCAGTTCATTTGTTGGAGCATCCCATAAAAACTACTGGATAGATTAACAATATTAAGTTCAGAGGCAGAACATGACCTGGGTTGTCTGATAATTATTTTTTTTATCATTTGTTTTCATATTATACTTTTATCCAGGGAATGGGTACAATACTATTGTCCCAAATTCTAATGGCCTCAAACCAGATAGCAACAAACAATTCATTGTACAATTCTAGGTACAAAAAGACTGCATTAACTAAGTATCTATTTGCAGCTTTAGTATATTATACCTACTTATTACCAGGGGTTTTGAATAACAGTATCACTGCTTTTAAATACTTATGGTTAATATATGTTATATATACAACAATTAAGCCTAAATAAATTTAAATTATTTATTAAACAGAACCTTTGCCAAAAAGGTTACTATAATGTTAAAGATTATTTGGAAGACATAACTGCTTGGAATTGAGCCGTTCACTCCATACAAAATTCGGCTGTCCATGGTCCTCTACTATAATGTACTATACTATAATATTCATTTTTATTATTAAATTGTTACACTTGACTGCTCTATTGGCGCATTATTTATATTTAAGGTATATCACGTTGACATTTTTAATATTTTTTAAGAAAAATATTAATTTTAATTTCAAAATTGTTAATTTTCATTTTTAATATGTGAGTGCGAGTCCCATGTATGATGGTTATACTTAGGGCTATTTCCTCGCAAAGCCCATCCAGGAATTCCTGTACATTGCACTCGCACAATTCTGGATAAGCAATGTCTGGACATTAAAAGAGGCCATAACCCATGAGTTTGTTTCGGCATTTCTTCTCATGGCTAGCTATGAAATGCCGAAAAGAGATATTACAAAAAATATAAATATGTAATTTAATATAAAAAATATTGACATGTAAAAGTGATATTTATGATCCAATTTACAGAATAAATGATTTGAATTTGAATTATGAGAAATTGGTAAATATCCTATTAGTAAGCGACTATACCACATCTTAAATTGAGTTCTTACATTTAGTTCAAAGTCTACGTTAAAAAATGAATTAATACAAAAGTAATTTCAATAAGCTTTATTTTAACCTTTGCGAACTAAAATAAAATTCATTTAATCCGTTCGATGTACACCCACGGTTAGTACTACATAGAAGTAAACTATTTCTGTTTAGTTTTGCTTTTGACAACACACTAGAAGAAAGCTATTGCCAAGGCCAACATAAGATAAATTCATTTTGGGTACATAATTGTAACAAATGTAATAAATGGAAAAAAACATCTCAACTTACATATTATAAAACTAGCTAATAACAAAAAGACGTAAAAGTTAGGTACTGCCATTTTTACAAACATTAATTTGACGATTAATAATCACTGCCCACTGGTTTTTCGAAACCCCGATAAAATATCAGTTTAAAGTTTACACTTCGTTTTAATTCTCCATGATGCATAATATTAGTAAAACGCAAAAACATGGAAAAGATTAATCACTAAACTTTGAAGGCAAAAATCAGAGACAAATGACAAAAATATTCAATATATTATATAGGAGTGCTCGATATGTATCGATATGTGATAAAATATCGATACATTTATTTGATATATCGAATCAATGCGATATTATCGAATCATTGAATTTGATATATAATGTCGATATATTTTATCCGATATATCGAAATAAGGATATCGTAGAATATTTAGGAAAAATCATCATTACAGCTCTGTGGCATCTGAAAGACTTTTTTCTATCGGATGTAGCTAAAAAAAAAAAAAACAACATCAAATACCAGAATAAGTATTGGATGTTGTTTTTTTTTTAGCTATTCGATATAAATTTACTCCTAATAAAGTCTTTTACTTCCTACATATCGATACTTACTTCCTACATACTTCGATAAAATATCGATATTTTTGACCGATATATCGCTAAATATCGATATTTTTTGTACATGAACATCACTAATTCAATAGTGGTCAGTGTGGTAACAGGCAAACATTTTAAAACCACAGATTATAAATACATAATTATTTTCTGCACAGACTACTTTAAATAAAAATGCAATTTTCGATTTTAAAACAGGCAGGCGATCTTAACATTAACATTTTGTCTTGCTGTATGTATAACCTGTTAATATGTAATAACCTTGCTGGTGGGAGGATACTTGTATCCGACCGGATAGCGACCACCGTACACTGGTGCTAAAACCTGCCATAGTGGCCCACCTTGTGTGGGTCGCGTTCCAGGGTCAGCCAGTGTACATCCGGTTCTCCCCAAGGGGCTTGCCCCCTGATCCTAACCCTTTTCCCATCCCTTTTTCCTTCCCCTCCCCCTTGGCCCTGTAATAATAAGCTTGAGTATTAAGACATGACTTGTTGTTTGTTCTGAGTCCTTTATTAGAATGATCATCTTATTGCCTAAAACTTATTTATACATGTTATAAAACTGACGTTGCTTAACATACTTACTTTGGTGTAATATTCAAGGAAGACATATTTAATCATAATTATTAAGAAGTCCTAAATACCATCATTGGTACACTCTTGAGTTTATTAACCGATTTCGCAACATTACATTACAACTCCCCCGAAAAAGGGCCTGCTACCCTTCCCCATTTAAGGAAAGAGAAATTTTTAAGAAAAAATTAAGAAAAAATTCAAAACTATTACAAACTGTTACTAAGTTTAGAATTTAACTTCACATATTTCTTTTAGAGTAACAAAGATAACCAAACATACAATAAAAGTACTTAATATTAACTAAAATATCTCTTAGTGTTATTCTTATGTATAACATATTATTTATTATCCTTTAAAATCTTAACATTAGGTGAAACTTCCTCAATAACTTCGTAGGGGCCGTTATGGATGTTTTGAAGTTTAGTTCCAGTTTGATTTTTTATAAGAATAAGGTCACCCTTTTTATAAGTTACGGAGTAAGTTTTCTTATCATACATTCATTTTCGTCTTAATTATCTCTATAACAACTCTGCTTGACATCATACTGGGCTCGCAGTAAACGATAACATTCAACCGCTGAGCTTGCAGTATTTGTAATTACCATCGACTCTTTTACGATGCGATTAGTCATTTTTATTATAATGCCATTGTTTACATTTCTAAACGTCGTTGATTACATCATTCGCCATACCTGGCCAGTAATCATATAATATGATTATTTTATCCTCGTGATCACTAACTCTTACAACATCGGTTGTAACTATATTCTAGGTACCTTTATATACCTTTATTACATTTATATTTATAACCTTTATATATGCAACTTTTCATATGACTTGCAAGTATTTTTATATTTGTTGCATTTTGCCTATTCTTTATAGGTAACTAGCTGTCCCTCGCGGCTCCGCCCGCGTGATCTGTATTTTCCGGGATAAAAGTAGCCTAACAGTGGCGCCATCTGTCAGCAATGTGTCACGCACCGACGCCATCTACTTAAAATATTGGTTTGTAGTACATGCTATGTATCAGAGATGGCGCTGTATTTAAAAAATGATTTTCCCTATTTTCCCGCTTTTCTATTGAAATTTTTCCTAGATTTTCGTTGCTATAAACCTCACGGAGCCCGAGACCTTTCCAACGAATGCAAAACCGTGGAAATCGGTTCGTGCGTTCTGGAGTTATATCGTCAGGAAGGAAAACCCGACTTATTTTTATATAGTAGATTATTATTTCATTAATACTTTCTTTTTCGCACATTAATCCTAAATCTCTCGCTAACTCCGTCGTGGTAGATTACGATCGAGTATTTAGGTAATAGTACAACTTGAAGGTACATACATACGTGCATTTCATTAATATTTCTTTTTCGAACATCGATCCTAAATCTCTCGCTAACTCCGTCGTGGTAGATAACGATCGAGTATTTAGGTCAGTATATGTACTACGCGTACAGTATCCTCTATTAGAATAACGACAAATCACATTCTTAAAATCTTCGTCATTAATAAAAGTCAATTCTGTCACTTCAGTTTTTTAGAATTCCTACAGTCTCAGGTTGATCAGACCTGCTACTGGTAGAAGTCTGTTCTGTCAAATCATTGTTATCTGTTATGTATATCTGAGATTTCACACGTTTAGTTTGTGCTCTCGTCAATACAGAAACTACTTGTTCTCCAATAGATTTTAAATCATTACACGTCATTGATACCGGGAGTCGGCTTAGTGCGCCTGCAGTTGCATTATTCCGATCCGGGATGTGCACGATATCAAAATCATATTCTTCAACGTAGAGTCGAAACTTAGTCTACTGGAAGGATCTTTAAACTAAATAAATATACTAATGGCTTATGATCTCTAAAGATTTTAAACTTTACGATAGCTAGTAATTCTAAATCTATTACCTTCTAAAAATCTTCTAAATCTATTCTAAGTCTATTTTCTGCGGGCGATAAGTTACGGCTCGCATAAGCAACTACGTGACCACGCCGAGTAATGTCAGTACAAAAAATATGGTTCATAGAAAATTACAGTGCAACGGTTGATACTGACATTTCGCGCCCCTCTTTCGTCGTCTTCACCCCCGCCGACACCAGTCGCCATTTTGGCAATGTGTCACTGTCAAGAAAGAAGCGTCCCTCATTGCTTATTTCGTGTTGATAAGAAGTGTTTGCGTCGATTAAATTCCGCCCTTTTAAATCCACAAATACAGCAATATTCCGTGACATTTCGACATTTATTACAATGTTTCGAAAGTATTGTGTACCCAAGTGCAATAGTTTACGAAAGGATGTTAAATTGCATCAATTTCCTGCAAGGAAAGAGAGTAAAGCGCGGTGGTTACAGTGCCTAGATAAAGAAAATATTTGTGAAAACACCAAGAACATATATGTTACCCATAACCATTTTGCGCAAAGATTTGTCAACCCGGTGACAAATCGCTTGAACTGTAACGCTTATCCAAGTTTATTTACTAACCTGAATACTTCAGGCAACTCGTCAATGGTTGTGGAAGAAACAGAGGTAAGCTACCTTTTAAGTGGAAGCTACAATTTTTTCTACAGATACTGGTTTGATTAATTTATTTCTTGTTGTTTCTAGTTTATGTGAACGACAGTATTGATCACACTTATGCACGGAAGCGTCACATCGACCATACATACTCGCAAATTACCGAAAGCACCTCGAATAAATTGCCACGCTCCGACATTAATGGTATGTAATACTAAATATAATCAACAATTACATCAAACATTTACAATGCTATGCTTGACTTACTCATAATATTATATTTGGTTGAAAATAATAGTATTAAACACCATGCTGGGCCTAGTGAGGGTTGATAAGCTTTACAAACCTTTATGCAGGTATTCTCACGATTACTTTACCTCTTCCATTAACATACATACATATGCTCACACGAGTAATAGTTGCAGTCGATGGGTTAGGTATAGGTGTAAGTCAGAAGTGTGTGCTTTGACCGGTCTATATGGTGTAATTGTAATCTTTTTGGAATCAAATAAAAAAGGACAATATTAACAGAAATGTTGACCAATGATGTCTATGATATATGAATTATACCATTTATTGATCCGTATACCTTTTTATTTCCTTTTTTTTAACTGTTTTCACTAAAAAATTATAATTCATTTATATTACCAGCTGAGGAGATGGAATGGAAATTATTTCCCATTTTTATTTCAGGGCATAGTATCTTACTATCTATACGTATAATTCAAAATAAATTAAGAAAAAAACATTATACAAAATATTTACTATAACTCCATGTTTATGTAACCCCATCGTTGTCTTTGTGGTTTAGTGGCAGCGAAAATTGGCTGTAGACCTGACAGTTGGAGTCCGATTCCCGGGTTGGACAGGGTAACACTTTGTGTGGGTTTTGTAATACATCAGGCAGGCATCCGGTCTCAAAACCTGAGTCAAATATTTTCTGCAAACACGCTTGTGTTAGAGTGGTATATAGTTAAATGAAAGAAAATATTTATTTTAACGATACTTATCTATTTCAGCTCTGTATCCTGATGGAAGACCTGTCAGTAACACCATGCGGAATATAGCAGAAGCTGCATCAAAATTATGAGACCAAGATATTTTAAATCAGATTGATATCTGATTTGAAACTGAGAACTCTGCAGCAACACCTCACTCACCCGTATCAGAAAGAAAACAAGGCAATAAAAATATTGAGTTTGATGAAGAAAATATTCAGGAACAAGCAAGACGAGAAAGAATAAATATTCATTCTAGAGCATAATATACATCCGGATGGGTAACACGAAAAATACTTAAAAAAATTAATTGTAAAGAATGTAAGAATAATTTGCTAAGTGACGACAGTAGTAAAAAAAATAAAAACATTCCTAAATAAAAGTTTGTTTTAATCCTTATTTGTAGAGCCCTAATAATACGTATTATAATTTTAATAAGAATTATCAAGTAAAAGGGATGAAACAAATAAATATTAAATAGGCTGTATGATTCATTTAAAAAAAAAATATAATAGGCTGTATGATTTTTGTTCCATCGCCTGCATTACACACATAGTACGTAAAGAAAAAAAGTTATGTCATGTTCAATTGCAGCAATTCGCATTACGGTTCAATGACAATGTACCTGACATGGCGGTCTGAACGTCAGTTCTCTAAGTAGTCTGTGTACGTGACCATTACTATTAGACAAAATCACGTCTAATCCTAATCCTAATTTACAAACGTCGGTTCGCAATTGAAAAAAAAAAATCGTCTCTGAACATATAAGTATAAACCGTTTATAATAATTAGCGAAATTAGCAGTATCGCTTTACGTCATTCAAGTTCGTTGGCACTGCGCAATGTCTCGATTTTGCTAACATATTTAATCATAATTATTAAGAAGTCCTAAATACCATCATTGGTACACTCTTGAGTTTATTAACCGATTTCGCAACATTACATTACAGCCCTTTGGCAGGCCGGCATGATCTTGCCGACCTACAATGGACACATTGTTTATTGTTGGTCGACACTATTCTAGGATTGCGCTACACTTACCATCAGATGTAGCGTAGCCACTTTGCCGAGCCAGGATAAAAAAAAAACCTTCAAAGACTGATCAGTCAAATGGCAGACGCAGACTCAGCAGATGTATCTAAATCAGGTCAATTGTTAAACGATGTTTATACAGACCATTGTATCAATTTGTGTGTTCAACGGACGAAACTCTGTAAAATTGTTCTTGAGTTTTAATACCAACTCAAAGGACTAGAATCTAAAGTCGTAAAATAAAATTATTAATAAAAAAATGTGAGTTATGGCGGGAATGCATGAATGGAATACGATTTCTGAGTATACATGGAAATTCTCCCTAATTTTCTACTGATTTTACACTTTTAAGATGGCAACCTTTTTCATTTATGTTTAATATTACGGAGAAGCCCTCAATATTATATAAGTAGGTATGGATGGACCTAGTCTAGAATGTTCAATATATTTTGGGGAAAATACCCTTATGTCCTACAACTCAATGTTATAAGGGGCTTCCTGCTCGAGATTTTACCTGCCTAATCTATTTACACAGGAATTCGATTTTATTTTTTTCATTAATTTTCTAAACTTTGAAGAGAGTTACTTTCCTAAAGTGTAAGTTGTCAGATGAAAACCATAGACACTCTCCTTCTTAGTTGGACCGCATTATATACAAGTGGTTTTTAATGAATAAACGAATTTGATTGAATACTGCATTTTTTTTCAAATACCGATTTTGGGTACAAATATACCGATTTTAGCTGGCAACTCTATCGATCTCGCTCAATGACGTTCGGGACATCAGACAACTGAGGCAGCGTTGCCAGTTTAGTGATTTTATCATTCGATTTAATGATTTTTTGGAGAACGACTGTGATTTTTAGAAAAAAAAAATAACTAAAACAATATTTGATGATTTTTAGTGATATTTATCGATTCTCGAAAAATTTAGATGTTCACTGTAAAAATCAAATAAGTATAATGAAACTGACCCATCTCAGCCTTCTATATACAGATATACCTAGCTAAAAAAAACATCAAATACCAGCACAAGAGTATTTGATGTTGTTGTTGTTTTTTTTAGGTATTCGATATTATTTTTGTTAATTATTTTATTACATTTTTATTGCATTGTTTTGTAATAAAACTATTTAGTGAATTCTAGTGATTTCTTTAGTTAACAATATCCCACAATCTAGGGAGTTTTGAGACCAAATCTAGTGATATTTTTTTCTGCAAGGTAGCTTCACTGAACTGAGGGGGACTGGCAACATTGGTCTACGAAGCCATTAATGGAATACGCCAGCTGTGTTTCAACTTTAATATTTTACCAATAGTTTGACGTGCTGTGAGCCTAGTGGTTACTAATTGATAATTTAATTTCTAATTTTGTTTCCACTATGTCAGAAAAGACTGATACAAAGGTGAGTCAATAAACCACGATATGCGCAATTTTAGCATTATACTTCCATTGTTCAACCTTGTCGGTTGGTCGATATTTTTTAGACATCCCCGTTTTAATATTAATTATTCTATTAATTTATGTCTTGGAATTGTGTTTTTTTATTTGTATAATGTTATGCTATAGCCCGTATTTTTTTAAGGCAATAACTACCAAAGACCATTATTTGGTGTTGTGTAAGGTAGAAGAAAAACATCCGAATGTTCCTCCATTTTATGTTTCGCAATTTTTACATATAAAATTATTTACATGTAAAAGAAATAGAATACAAACCATTTATCATAATATTCTGTTCTGAGTACATAATCTATAATGATTTAATATGTCCACTCATGTGGTATTTTTTAAAATTGTGATTGAGGGTATAAACAGGGTTTCAGAGAGTATTAATACAAAAAAAATACACGTGTTATTTTATGTCCTGCTCTGTATCAATAGTCAGCTGGAAGTCTTCTTTACCTTCATTACATAGATATAATCAAATATTTTAAAATGTACATACTTTGTATATACATATTTTTAATTTCTTTATTTTTATTTTCAGCCTGATGCACTACCAGACTTAGATGATTTGTTGCAATGTCCTGTTTGCTACGAAATTCCTTCAGGCCAAATTTTCCAATGTAATGAAGGTCATCATGTGTGTGGACGTTGCAAAGCCCGCCTTGACGTATGCCCTGTATGTCGGGCCCTTTTTTTTGGAACTCGTAATTATGCCATGGAAGAACTTATTGCCAATGTTAGAAAATTAAGAGCCTTTGTAAGTTGATGTCAGGTGGTATTTAATTTAAATATCAGATAATTATGCCAGATATCTTAAATATGTAATAAAAACTATTTATTATTCTCATATTAAATAAAATATTTCAGAAATTAGGCGGCAAAGTTACAACAGGTACTGGGTCATCTGAAAGCAGTACACCGGCCAAAGAGACCACTTCCGATGAGTCAGAGAACAATGCTGGTGATGATGAAGAAAATGATCTCCAACTTTCAAATGTATGTCTATGGATCTTAAGTGTTTGTAAAAAAATAGAAAGCACTATGGTGACAATAGTAAAATAATGACTTGATTAAAATACATCAGTGGTAGGTTCATTGTGTTAGAGGACATCTGAGAGGGTACCACCACTTTGTCTATTTCTGCCCCCAAGCACTGTCTAAGCACTGTTTTGTTTTGGTTTGAAGGACACAAGCCAGTGAAATTACTGGACATTATGAGACTTAACATCAAATATGTCTTGGGTGACAAGCCTAGTCCACTAGTATGGAGTTTATAATTCTAAGTCCTGATTGATATTTGGTTTATGGCCAAGTGTGATGCCAGGAGAGCTATCTGCTTTATCAATGCTAATAAAAAAAAACGTAGTGGCAATGTCCAATTGCATCTTCAAGGGCATAGCATGATGGTGAGCCTGGTCAAAAATACTATTTATAATTGCTTGTTAAATGCATAATTTTAACAGAAAATTATTTTCATCTAATAAAATATGGATGAGTTGAGATACATTTACTTGATTATTGTTCAGTATTTATCATGAGACAAGCTGTGCCGTGCGGTTTCACCCACAACACAAAAACCACCTACTGTGTCCAATTAGAATTTTCAGAAAATCATTCTTTTTTTGTTGTATTTTCTTTAATATGTTTTAAGAATATTCCCTAAAAATTTCAAGTTAATCCGATAATTAGTTTTCGAGATATCTCGCAAGTAGGGGTTTATTGCTGAAAAGTCGAGATTGTTGTAAACAATTGATTTCTCGACTTTTCGGCAAAAAATTGTAATCAGATTTCAGTGGTTCAAAATACATGAAAATTTTAGCTTCATCTATCTAGCTCATAATTTTACAAAAATATAATACTGTATGATGTATCTACATCTAAAAACTTTTAAATGCGTTTTTCTCGAAACTATGTTATTCGAATCGGTGACTACTATAATTCAACAACCAAGGATTTTGATGATTTTTTTTTGCTTAATAATACCATTAAAACTAGTCCTTGATTATAGGTTTTTAATTTTTGTGTAGTTATTTGCAAAAACTTTTTTTTTCAACAATAAATGATTGATTTTTGGTTGAAAATCGAGTTTGCTGACAAAAGGCCGCCATTTTGTTTTTTTTTTTTTTAGAATAAAGCTTTGATTATGGACTAGATGATTTGTTATTAACTAATTTGTTTTTATGATTTAAATTATCTTTTAAAATGTCATGATGGTCACCGCAAAGCGCTACTTGTAAAAGGGGGTCCACAAAGATGACGAAATTTTTATAAATAATTAATATTTCTTTTTATAATTTTGTCAAAGTCAAGTTGAAGCATGATATTAAAACCCTGTGTACCTAATCAATTTTATGAAATGAACTTAATTGATATAAATAAAACAACACTGATCTAAACCCTTAAAGCAGTGCCCTTTTTCGCCAACTTAATTTATAGCACTTTACTAACAAATAATCACCCAAATGTGGCGCCGATCTTTCTACTTGTTTCAAATTTAACTATACAACTGTTATAATTGTTAAGTAACATAAGGTAGCGTCGCTGATCAGTGTCTGCGTCAGTACGCGGTTCGCTTTTCCAGCAATGTCACAGTGACTCGCAGCATCAGCTAGTTGTGGTTCATCTGGCCTCGGCTTAGCTACTATAACTGTGATATATTTTAGTTCACATGTTGAAACACTCATTCCTATTAGTACAGCATAAATATACAACCTATCTTGCTAACATTTAGAAAGCATTGTTTCTTTATGGGTACAAATATTTTGATTGTATTTTAGCGATCCACACTAAGACCTCCACAGGCATGCAAAGGTCTTTTCCGTTGCCTCTGCTGTAAAAATGGTAATGCAGAAAGACTTCCTGCAGCCCGTTTGCTCAACCACCTTCGTTATTTTCATTCTTCTGATCTTATTGAGGTAAGTTTGAAATGCATTTAAATACATATATAATAATGATCTTTTAATAATTGTGGGCGACTTGTCCATTACTATTATATGCATACTATGATTATATTAGTGACTGAGAGGTGAAGGCTAAGTACTGATACAGTGTGATTCTATGTTGTTTCCTTTAAAAAGTTACCATTATAAATTACCGTATCATATATTTGTATACATGTTAATACCTAATTATAATAGTATTGATCTGTGACAGAAATTGGAAAACAAATATGGAATCATAATTAATCTGTAAATAACTACATTCATCATTATTGTCTACTATGTTTTGACACCTAAACTGCTGAACTGATTTTGATGTTAGTTAGGGCAGAGCCGCTTGTGAAATCTAATGTTGAAAATAAGGCAGCTCATCTATAAATATGTGTTGATTGGGCGTTATAATCACCATGATTGATGTCAATGCATCAATTGTTGTAGTTTAAATTATCGATCGTATATTCCGTAAAGCAGCAGTGTATTTCCGTTTGAAGGACATTGTAATTACTGGGTATTATGTAACTTAAGATATTACGTCTCAAGGTGACAAGCAGTGCTTTGTAATGCAAAATTCTGTGTGGTGCAATTGTCTATGGGTATGCATTGCGCTTACCATCAGGCGAGCGAACTGCTCGTTTCGTCATTCAAGTTAATAAAAAATAAAACTAATTAGCATCACTGCATAATACATCCGAACGCGCAGGAGAAGATATAATTCGACCTTTGTATATTTTCTTGGTGAGACCTGAGAAAAAGAGACCTGACCGTTCGTGAGATGAAACGTAGCACGATATCTTGTTGATAATGTTAAGGACGTCCTGATTGCGAAGAGGCTTTCAAGCTCTAAGAGAGAAAGCAGCGCGCAAAAGCTGTACCTACTGGCATTAATCCAGGTATACCAAGATGTCTGGAACCGTCCCATTTTTGCCGAAAAGGGTCGGGGTTTTTTGTCAGTACACTGAGGTTTCAGCCCTAATGTAGTGTGAACTAAGTTGAAAGGCCAGCAAGTTGGTCCTCTTTCCACCACCGGGGTTTGAAAGGTTTCCGTATGATTGATTTTCCCTGTTGCATAAAAGAGCTATTCGCCCGTTTACTTACAATACGCGGTTTGCCTCGTGCAGAGTTGTGCAGTCGTAGATAACTAGGCCGTCCATAAGCGCGCAAGGGCTTGTGACCCCCACCCAAGGAAACGAACCGCTAGATGGTATCATAGAAAACAATGGGTATTGGGAAGTGGAGAGGTATTTGGGTCGCCAGAAATCTCACTCACCATATGAAATGCAATAGCAAGCTGCCACACTCTACCACTTAATGCAATATGTTATGTGTTTTGTTTTAGGGTCAATCTGAAAATGGGGAGTATGTCCAAGCTTGGCAATTTCCAACTGTTCCTGGAAAACTCATCACTGCAGTCAGAGTGTCTGACATGGGCATCTTCTTCCTCACAATAGAAATTACAAGTAAGAGATAATATCTTAAACACATAATCTTATAAGAACAGAACCATTAGATTTTATTGTAACTCAATTTTGCATTATTTATAGATGATGCAGTATGTGCGTGGCTAACAATGGCTGCATCACCTTGGGTAGCTCATGAATTCTCTTATACTGTATCAATATCTGGAAATGACCGGGAAGCAATTTTTTCTGACTGTGTAAGTTCCAATAATTATTTTTTCTTTACAAATCTGCTTACAAATTTACATTCAAAATTTTTAAATTATTATTACATAACATGTTTTCTTTACTACAACTACTGTCACTAAGACTTTCTTTACTAAGACACCATACTTTGGTGAACCAAAGAAGATGCAGGAAAACTATTGAAGAATTATTAGTTCATTGTTTATAAAAATTCATTGCGTTTAATCCAACTTTTGTATTTTTGATAAAATAGATGTAATTGACCAAAATAGGAATTTATTTTAATAATACTAATTTTTAAATGATGTATATCTAAAAACTGTTTTGCAGCAGTTTGTAATTTTTTCAGTGTTATTTATCTTCATGCTAAATCACCATTGAGTAATGGCTGATTACTAGCGGTACGTAAATTTCGTTTTTACGAAATAGATGCGATAAAAGCGAAATCTGCATTTTATTTGCGATAAAAGCGAAATTTGAAAATTAAATACTTTCGCACCTTTTTACGTTACGTGCAAAGTTTTAGGTGTATCAAAATCTTGCTACTCTGGGTTTGCAAAAGCAGCTATTCAATGTCTCAATTGCCCTGCCAATAGTGCTGATGCCGGGAGGTACTTTAGTATCTACAACATTGTCGTAACTGATCGCAGGCAAACAATGAAAGATGAAAATGTAGAAATTAGGTACAACAATGCTCGCCTTTAATTGAGTTTTTAACACTGTATTTTGTTTTTGCGAAATAAATGCGAAATTTTCTATTTTGAGTTTTTTAAAATGCGAAATCACGATATTTTATTTGCGAAATTTACGTACTCCTAGAATAAACAGTTTGATTATCCAGATAGGTCCCGGAAATGTACCAATCAAAGTAAGGATATAAGCGAAGGCATTACCTTCAAACTGTATTCAAATTGGCTTATCTGTGGGATTTATCCAGAGAATCAAACTATAATTATTTATTTTAATCGCTTGTACTACAATTGTGCCAAATAATAGTTTTTCATAATTAAGGACCAACCCCTACATATTGACATAGTAAAAAACTATATAATGAATATACCATAAAGCAGCATTATTTGTTCGTAGGTATGGTCCGTGCGATCATGTGAGGGTTCACTGAAAAAGCGTGGACATTGCTTAGCAGTGAATGGATTGGACGCGCGTGCTTTGACTGCACCAGTAGCGATCAGCGGCAAACTGTCTGTGCGTCGCACTCCGGACGACCAGCTGGCGCAGCAAACCCAACCACGCGCTGTCCTGCGTGTCGCTAACCGCGGCAACGTGCACGACACTCACACACACAACTCGGCCGCACACGATCTAGAACCATTTCTACAAGATCTGCAAAACGACGTTGCGAGACTTTCTCGCGCATTCGCCACGCTCGGCCGCGAAGCTAATGCTTTGGTGCGCTCTGAAGCAGAAATACGTGCCAGAATCGAAAACACGCAAAATAGACAGAATATAACGCCAGACCAAAACTCGACAGGAAACGCTGAAATAAATGTTCAAGAACCGCACGACAATCCATCTCATAGCGCAGAACGTGCCAATTTGTCCCGTAACGCGCGCAGGCGAATGCGAAAACGTTTGAGAGCAGCTCTTAATGCGTCTCAGTCTCCGCCCGAGCAGATACCACCGCCTACTCTGCACCAAGCAAACAACCAGAATGTTCCTGTCCAGAGACAAAATGGCCCTACCCCAGATGCTAGAGTAGTACATATGATAGGATACGCTGTAGTGCAGGACACACCGTCAGTCGTGGCGGCGCCTACTATACAACCGACGAGTGGACCCTCCAATGGTATTCCACAAAACTCTAATGCGCGCACTAACAAGAAGAAGCGCCGTCATCGCAGATAAAGTGTTATTGTAGGCTAGGTATCATTTAATAATTAATTAAAATCAATGTAATAAGGTTATTACGGTAAATGCTATTCATTGATTGCTCTTTTAATTGAGTCTCAGAAACTTACTCTGAAGGGTTCTTGTTATGAATTTTTTTCACCTAGGAAATCGTTTTTATTTGACAACTGCAATTTTTACAAGTGCTGTGATACCTTTTAACTCATTGTATAATGAGGCAATACAAATATATATTGTAACTGAATGTTTTACGCCCCCCAAATATGTTAATGTATGTGATGATAAATGATGCGTGTGAAATTGTTATTAGGATATTCAGTTAATGAAAAGCATTTTGTGAATTATTCTTGACTTTAAATGTTAATTGATTAGTATTATGGAATTCATGACGTGCTTGATTTTAAACAATGTAATCGTGAATGCTGTTGCAAGACTTTTATTGTTATTTTGACGTTAAATAATGTTTTCTTGACAAATTGATTACTTACATTATTATAAGATTAAGATAACCAGAAATTGTTTTGGTTTTGTCTTTACCATTCTAAACCCAATATAATACGACCGGATCGTTATCACTGTCTCACGGAAAACCGACGTAAAGTAGCGGCTTGCTGCTGCGTTTCGGCCCAGATCCCCTCCCCTTCCCAATCCCTAATTATGCCTTTTCTTTAAGGTCTGCAAGGCGCCCATGATTCTTCTGGTATTGTGGGCGTACATGGGCGGTGGAGATCACTTAACATCAGGTGACCCACTTGCTCGTTTGCCGGTCTATGCCTTATAAAAACAAATATATTATCCACATATATTACACACAATAATATATTCAAAATAAGATGCATCCATTTTAGCCCCAGAAACAAAACAGTGTAGTGTTTAAGGCCATCCCCCCAGCAAAACGCCGCGCGATCGAGATTTTTAGAGGCTATCTAGTCATTACTTAAAATAAATACTGATTAAAAAATATACAATATATTTCTACAATCTGTCAGCTTTACTATGTTCGATTCAAGTTCATGTTAATGTTGATATATTTTTTTAAATTGTCGTTATAAATGAACCACAAAAAATGTGAATAATGCGAAGATTCCGTGCGTCTCCTTTTAAAGTACAGATTGTTTTCATATGAGATTAACATCACTAGATAGGCAATTTAATAACGAATATTTGCCCGTTTTAAATTTTCGAAAAGACCAAAACTGATTTTTTATATCAATTATTCGCTAAATACGTGCATATTCTGCACGAAAATTCACACGCCGAGAACACGAGTCAGTATGCCGCGAGTCAGTCAAGGTCATTTGCTCACGGAAGCGCCTTAAGGGGTCTATTCTGGTCTAGAAATTTGAAAAAAAAAAAATTTTTTTTGTTTGCATATTTTCAAGTATAAACCTTTAAATATGACAAACTGATTTTGCCGATTAATCCAAAGTGAGTATTAAATATTATTATCTGAATTATTCTATTGGAATTGTTTCTCAAACTTCAAACCTGGATTGAGTAAGTACGCAATATTTTTTTATTTCAAATGATTTGTTTATCATATGATAAAGAGTTATGATTATCTGTGAGGTCCATAAAATTCTAACAGATGGCGGTGTAAGGTAATTTATCGGCTGGATTGAGTAATTATCCAATAGCTGGCGCATAATGTATTGAATAGTTTACTACAATATAATATAACATATACTTTAGCTACAGCAACGCGTGGCCGGGTCTGCTAATAATTGTATATTTTTTCCATCCGGAAATTTCCCTAAAGATCTTATCATGCCAAATTTTCCCCTTACCTATAAAATTCCTCCAAAGTCGGCGGGCGTTTTTATCCCCCCAATCTATAATCAGTGGCGACTAAATGAGGCCGGAGCACACAACAGTAGGTACATTATCTATTATTCTATTTCATAGGTTCAATTAAGATGTTGTTTTGACGATGCGCCATCTATTGGCAACAACTTAGATTAAATACCCGAATGTATTATCCCAAAGGCTTTATCTAGTTATCAAGAGACGGCACCACTAATTTCCGTATAACATTCTAGATTACAAAGCAATGTCATCAACATTACAAGCCGAATTCTGCTAAGAAATATAGTATTTTAATTTTTTATTTATTTTATAATATAGTTTTATTTTTTAGAAGAATACCTACATAAGAAAATTCTTTTTTACAGCGCGTCATTGCTTTTGAATTTAACTTCGGCAAAGGTACAGCATTGAGACAAGCTTGTCCATTACACTGGCCGCAAGCTAAAGAGCACTGTAAACCCGCTTTCCTGCATCCACATCTTGAGCCACAGCCACCCTTGCAGTTACAGAATATTTTATTGAGTAATTCATCTGGAGCAGGTGGTAAAATAGACATGATAGGTTCCAGGAATTCGTTATGCATTGTCCAACCCCATCCCTGGGGTTCTAAATCATGCCCTAAGCAAGTTTAAATTTGATAATAAACGCGATTGAAATGTTGGTGAGCTGCTCCACTCGTTGGTGGAAAATTTGATAACTGCACAGGTTTATTCGACTTTGTTGATTTGACGTATGGTGCATAACGGAGATGATCGATACTGTCCACAGATTTTGGAGCATTATAAACTGCTAATAAGGTTTGTATTCCATTCTTAAATAATCTATGAACCGGACAGTTTTGTTCTTCAAATGCTGCAGTAAGTTCATCCCAATGAGGCAGTTTCTGAAATGTTCTTAAAAAAAAACCCTCTTTTAAAGACCGCAGAAGTTGTATCACAGCCACTTAATGCGTGCAGAAACAAAATGTGTTAAGAACGAGGATATTTTATCAAAACTTTTGGTGGAGTATATTTCAGTTTTTTCATTTGCTTTGCCAACTTTTTTAAAAGAAATTTTCGTGTTCATGAGATAATGTACGCCCAATTAGAATCACAAGTAAATCTATATCTTCACCTATTATATCTGCTGTATTTCATGTTTTGATTCTTCAATAGCTGTCTTAATGATGAGGACATCGGCATCATTCTCTGGCCCGTTTTGTAGTGATATCAACAGCTTGTAGTTTTTCAATAAGCATAATAATTAGCTTACTTACTTAATTAGCTTAGCATAGTTATTATTACTGCGATTTGACAGGAATTTTTCTTGGCTAATTGGTACAACCATTGTTTCGACGAAACAAACTTCGTATGTTTTTGAAAGTGCAGCAGTTCTTTGCTGTTGCTCCATTGCTTTTGTGTTTTTACTATAATCTGAATATCCATCAAAGATTAAATTTAATTGCCCAAGACCGGGATGGTTGGCGCTCACTTGGGGAGGCTTACGTTCAGCAGTGGACGTCAATAAGCTGAGATGATGATGATTAAATTTAATGTAAAAGTTAATAATAAATAATAATTATATATTTAATAATAATTTATAACCTTAATATTACGAGTTTTTGATCTGGTCTACCAGTTGACCTCACATGATTCTCTGACCGCGCGCTCTCCGCCCTCTATCTCGAAAGCAGTTCAAGGTATGAAAAAATGTTAAATACAAATGTTGTAGAAAATTTTATTCTCTACAATATTCATAACGAATACAAATAGCGTAAAACAACACAATGTTCTGATTTTTATACTATTGGCTAATTGTCGCTAGATGGCAGTAAGATCAATTCATTTCGATTTTGGTCTAGCAACTGCACCTTAGAGGGTGTTATTATCAATATATTGATGTCACAGATTATATTTTGTTGAGATGTCAGATGGACGAAATTATTTAATTGACAATTTAGAATTTAAACAGCTTTATTGTCTTTTTAAACCAAGTAAATATATTATAATAACAATACTATATTTTTAGCTACTACTTGCTAATTATTAAGTCTGTTTCTGTTTTACGTATATTGTTGTGATTAACAATTTCATGCTGTGACGTGATATTTTATTCGGCATGTCTTCTGACGAATATCATCAAAATGTAAATAAATATCGCCTTTTGGAGACTTTAACTCTAGGAAGAGTCATATTTATTCCGTAGGTACCTACTACATCTTTTTATAAATTGTAGAATAACATATTTAGACGCGAGATATACAAATTTGTTTTAACCGTTACATATATGTATGTACATGTTTAATAAATAATTATTGAAAGAAAATGTGACTTTTCAGGAAAGGATTCTAAGTACCTACCTATTTCCTATATTAGTCTCGTTCAGAATGAGCGTTATAAAGGTTAATCCCAAGTTATTCGGTACTTGTCGTCTTTGTTTGGAAGAAATGGGCCAATACCTAATAATGCCAAAGGTTCAAGAGCAGATTAAATACTGCTTTGACATTAATGTAAGTTATTTAAGTTGAAACCATTTGATTACTCACCTTGTTAATCACCTCCTTGGTCTACTATCATTGGTATTTAAATGAGGAGTAGACTAGAATAATGGGTGTGATTATTAACCCACTAGTTGTTTCATTCAAACTCTTAGTCCGTGTAACATGCTTTACTAATGTTAAGTCTCATAATGCCTAGTAATTTCGCTGGCTTCAACAATGTCCTTTAAATCTGAACACAATAGTGCTTACACTACTGCTTGTCGGTAGAAATAGATAAAGTGGTGTTATATGCCCAGACAGTCTCTCACATTTGAGTGCCAAACTAGACTTGTTTTGTAGTTCCCATGTTTTATTCTTACAATTTTTTTCCTCTGGTAGCTCAGATAATGTCTTACTTCTTGTGTTAAATTATCATACAATCTGAGTGGTGAATTATAATTTCATTTATGAATATATTGCCAATATTTCTCTGGAGATGGGTATTTGAAAGAAATAGTAATTTCTTACCCTACTGTATTTCCCATATGCAGATTTAGCTGGTGGTAGGATATTCATATCCGCCACCATGATATGGATAGTGACCACCATACACATGGTGTAAAAACCTGCCATAGTGACCCACACACTTTGTGTGGATCATGTTAAAGATCAGCCAGGTTATACCTGGTCCTCTCGAGGGGCTTGCAACATGACTTGATGGTAGGTTAGGGTGAATATAAGGGTACATCCTTGTATCCCTGTACCTGCAGAGATCATCTGCCTGTCCTGTCACAAGCCCTTCAATTTGCTTCAGAGTGTAAAGAAGCATTTATACAAATTTAAATTTTGTATGTACCAGTAACTGCTAATTTGACGTAATTCATTGATAATAGTTATACATACAGGGTTAATTTTAAAACACCAGCAACCTCGCAGGACCAGATAGCTGACCTCATACGGAACAACTTTTGTTCTACGAGTTTGGATATAACTCAATAAAAAAAATGATTTTACAAGTTTTTGTTGTGTCGTGTTTTTCTTCGTAGGCGCGGCGTGCGCGCACGACTTCAAAGCGGCCGTCAGCTGCTCAGCGGTCAAGGTCGTAGGTGCTAGCCCGGTTCCCCACGCCTCGCGTATTTGTTTACGTAATCTGCGATGCGCGTTGTTAATATTCAAGACGGAAATTAAATGAATACTTATTTTTGTATGAAAATAAAATCTAACAAATTATCAAAAGTCGTAGAACAAAAGTAGTAGCTTATAACCTTAGGAATCTACCCCTGCGAGGTTGCTGGTGTTTTAAAAATAACCCTGTATATGTAATTTACACAAGTTATGATCTGATATAATCTATTTTGAAAACCTAAGCATTGTCTAAATTCCCATACAAATATTTTGTACTATTAATTTCTTTACATTAATTATAGGTTGAACCGTTTGATGGATTACCACAGTTGTTGTGCAATAAATGTGGAGATATTCTGAAGGAATTTTTTGAAACAAAGAAAAAAATTGTTGACAAACAAAATGATCTATTAAATAAAATAGAAAATGAAAAGGTAAGCATGCACTGTCCATTTTATTGTTTCTTTTCATTATGTATCCTGTATGGATAACATTACTATTTTAGTTAACTGATATGGAATCTGGGGATTAAATATGTTTTTTATAAATAGCTGGTTGGTTCCAGCAAGTTTTATAAATATTTTAGGATGAGGTTTTATTTTAGTGAATACTTCATATAGAGATTCTTCATATAGAGTGGTAGGGCCATGCTGTAGATAGTTTTGTCTACAGCATGAATGGGCTGGCTCGACCGGATTGTTACCACTATCTCACAGAAAACCGACGTAAAGTAGTGGCTTGCTGCTGCGTTTCGTACGGTAAGTGAGATAACCGGAAGCCCAAATCACCTCCCCTTCCCAATCCCTAATTATCCCTTTCCTTTAAGGTCGGCAACGCGCCCATAACTCTTCTGGTGGTGGGCGTACATGGGCGGTGGAGATCACTTACCATCAGGTGACCCACTTGCTCGTTTGCCGGCCTATGCTATAAAAAAAATATATATATATTATTCCTAGTTTAGAGTCCCTGCCACTGTTACTCACAGCACTGTAAATATTTCCAAAAACACGTACTTTCGAACAGAATTGAATGTATGTAGTCTGCACATAATGCTGAAAATATGATATTTTGAGTCATTATTTTGTGATAGAGTATAAAAAGTAGTAAAAATTATTTTTTACGATTTGAGGCTGGTCTTTAACCTCGAATAACTTTTAAATGAGTTGACGTAGCCAAAAATCAATTCAGACCTTTTTTGTAGATTATTAAATTTCCTACCAGTACAGGTTTTGATTCCTTGACAATTATTCCTTTGGGTACATTGAAAATCCAAGCAAAAAGAAGCAAATTTCCTGTGTTATTTTAATGGGAAATCGAAAATCACAAAGTGTCACAACATTTTTTGGAGAAGTTCGATATTTAATAAAAACACGCTTTTATAGAAAGTCTAACTAAAAAAATTGAAAATAAATTTGAAGAAAACAATGTATTTTATTGTAAAAAAAGCGTGGGGTGCATGATGTCAATAGTTATATTTATTTTATTGTATTGACAGATATGAGTAGAAGGATTATCATTTAGATAGTATCTTAAAAAGCACCCCACGCTTTTTTTTACAATAAAATACATTGTTTTCTTCAAATTTATTTTCAATTTTTTTTAGTTAGACTTTCTATAAAAGCGTGTTTTTAGTTTTTTTAAACTATTATTTATTTTTCATTTTTTAGTTAAAATAAAAATATATTGTAGCAGAGAGTATAATTTTAATTTTAAACCCGAATCAAAAAAGCGCCATCTATTGACGCTCTTAGATACTACGATATTCCCTATAATTAAAGAAGATCCAGACAGTACAATTTTAATTCCTAACCCGATTATCAATAATTAATTAAGTTAAATTATTATTATTTTATTATTATATTTTTTTTTATCAAATTAGTGTATTGTCATCGGTCCTCGATAAATCTACAAAGTTTGAACGAAATCTGGCCGTTTAAAGTGGGTTAAAATTGCGCCCAAAGGAGTCGGTTACAAACATACAAACAAACATACAGGTGAAGTTAATAAAAAGCGTGTAAAAAAAGTGACAATCACGCAATATTTATGCAAACTGTCATTTGTTTTTATCAGTTCGTTCGTACGTAATAAATTGTTTTGTGCGACGACGTGCTACGATTAAAGTGAGTTACGTGCGATGATAAAATATCTCAGCTTGAAAATAATGTCTATGAAGGATTTTTTTCGGACATTCAGCAGACATTAGGAGATCTAGAATTCTGGCTGAATTTATAAGAGGTAGATGAAGCTGTAAAGATGACCCGCGTTCTGGGCGGCCTTCAACCGCCGTCACGGAAGAAAATGTCAAAAAGTTTGAGAATCTGGTTTTGGAAGACAGAAGAATAATTATAAAACATATAGCTAAGATCCTAAAGATATCATTTGGTAGCGTTCAATCCATTTTAATTGATTCACTAGGGTTCAAAAAAGTGTCGGCAAGAGGGGTGTCATGAATGTTAACCGACGAAAACAAAAAACGACGTTTGGAATTTTCTAACCATAATCTCGAAATGTTCCAGCGTGATTCGGAAAATTTCGATCCTGAAACTAAGAGACAAAGCATATTTTGGAAACGACCATCTTCTCCATCCATTAAGAAATTTCGTGTTGCTCCTACCGCTCGCAAAGTTATGGCCTCAGTGTTCTGGGATAAAGGAATCCTTTTTATTGATTTCACATATTGAACATTCAGAGGAAGGCTTCAAATATTATTTAACATTTGAAACCACAAATCCTTGCAAAACGCCACCGATTCCTACCTAGAATGATTCGGAAGGCTAATGAAATTTCAATAGGGATGATTGTTGGAAATTTGCGCCAGCCTGGTGTATAATCTGGGATTATACATTTAATTAAATAGGAACCCAAAAGACCAACTGCCAGACCTCAAGATATTGTGAGCTCTCTACGTACATCACGACAACTAAATATTTTTAAAATCGTAAATTCAATTATTGTTTTTGTTATTACAGATTCAAAAGCAGCATTCAGAAAAAAATAATGTATCTAAAAAAGTTGATAATGAAAGTGATCCACCTAAGACAACGACGGCTAAGAAAAAACAAATAGTTTTATCTTTCTCTTGTAGTAGAGCAGACCCGTTATCACAATGCATTCTTGGACAGAACAAAAAAGACTCAATGAAATCTAAAGCGTGGCTATCAGATTATACCAAGCAATATGCGTGCAAACTATGTAATTATCGTGGCAGGAAAAAGCAAAATATATTTAGGCATACTAGTACATGCCATAAGAACTTAAAAATAAAATATCAAAATGTTTTAAAGAACGACTGCAGAATAAAACTAGATAAGCTCGACAAATTGCCAAACTTAACTGGCTGGAATGATACAGTTGTTATATCCAGTGAAAGAATTGTTCAAGAGGTTGATAAAAATTACGGTGTTATTTATACATCAAAAGTTATTAATAGATTAGTAGAAAAAAAAGAGGTGTCTGATATTTCAGATGAAAGTGAAGCAAGAAAAAAACAAAAGACATCAGATGAAACAATCAAATCTAAAAAAGAAGATAGCCAACAAGACTCTTGTAATACACGGGATGAAAGTAAAGAAAATGACAATGGAGATTGTATAAAAATTGACGATTCATCAGACAGTGCATCAGAAAATAATTTTAATAGCAAACAAGATGAACCTAATTCAAATAGCGCAGTAAGTTTGCAAAAAATAATACCAACTTGTACAATACAGGACCATTCTACTAAAATACGAAATATAATATCTATGTGCCACAGCAAATATAAGAAAAATATTGATCTTCATATGCACAACAAACAATCGAATAATCCAGCTATTTCAAAATCTCAACTCAAACATAAAGTTTTAAGTATAGGCAGAAAAATTATCAATAAACAGGGTTTTAATTGCACTGGTTTACTAAGATATATGGAACACAGAAATTTAGAAATTTTATGGACACCAAATATATCAAATTACAATATAGATACAAATTATGTGAGAATTATGACTAAGTTAAGTGCAAATGTGGTAGATGAGGATGATATAGGTTGGAAAACTTGCAAAATGAAAAGCAAAGATACGGGGTGTATTATTTCGAATGACCCACCTATGCCTAAAATTTCGCAAGTTTTTTACAGTGATCAAAACACACATTGGAAAGTTGACACTAAAAATAAGCTTCTTAATAAGAATCCTGTGGCTAATCCAAAACAAATGCCTAGAAAAACTGCCGGTATTGGAAAATATAATGAGCCAGTTTCATCTCTAACACAAACTGGTCCCAATAATAACCAAAATGTATCTAATCAAAATGAGTTATTCAACAGTGCTTATGGTATGCCAGATCTTAGTCCTATATCATCAGTAACCATACAAGAAAACTGTATTTTAGAACAAAATATTAATACAGAACATAAGGAGAACGATACTTTGCCACCTCAAAATGTTATTGATAATGATAAAGAATCATCTGCTGCTAGAATAAAAGTAAAGCCACTTGCTGAACTACTATCTAAAGAAGGCTTTATGAATACATTTGTAAATGGAAATCCTAACATTTCTAACCCTTTAAGTCAAGATAAACAACCTAAGATGTTTACATGTGTAATAAAGGCGAATGACTTCATTCAAGCAAGTCATATAACCCCACAGAGTTATCTAGGTTTAGCAAGTCGGGCAATCCCAGTAAGTCCGACTATCCAAACCAGTCATATAGGTCAAATAAATGACAAAGCTCCAACAAATTATGCAGCTGCGACGATTGATGCAGTCCATCCAAATCTGATAGTCCAAGCAAAGGAAATCAACAAGACAGCGACACCAGATAAAATAAAACAAGCGACTCAGGCGCCACAGCAGAGCCATGCACAAACAATTACAAAATTAGCAGTTCAAGCAGAACCGTCTTCTGCACCTCCAAACAACGCAGAGTTTGTGATAATGGACACGGTAGAATTGCCTTCTACGAAAACCAAGTCACCAATTCAATATTTAGAACATTTACTTTTAATTCACAATATCTATTTATTAGATCAAACGAAACATGATTTATCACATTCGTTTGTTTGCCTTATAAAATTTAAGGTTCTGTATAAACAGGAAACGATGAATGAGCCAATTCTTTTGTCTTTATCATTATTTTGTCATAAAAATAATTTTTGTATGAAAGTAAAAAATGTGAATCAAGAAAACATTGATATATCTAAAATATCAGCTAACTGGCAATGGGAAATAATAAAAGTATTTAAAGGAGATGTTTCTAATAAATTACTGCAGAATGCCCAAAAGGTGAATCAAGAAACATATGAGTATGCTAAAACTTTCTTGTTTCTTCTGAAATCAATTAACTATTCAAAAGTATA
This sequence comes from Amorpha juglandis, assembly GCA_949126905.1. Classification (NCBI taxonomy): domain Eukaryota; kingdom Metazoa; phylum Arthropoda; class Insecta; order Lepidoptera; family Sphingidae; genus Amorpha; species Amorpha juglandis. The sequence goes on from OX421368.1 coordinate 10,007,646, forward strand.
ATTTTCATATGTATTTGAACAATTAAAAAGAATACTGAAAGGATTTGGCTTATTAGGGTTTTATTTTTTCTAATGAAAAGAATTAGAGTCACTTCGTAGTCCGTCGTGTTTTATCTTAGAAACTGCTTGAGGTATAAATAGTATAAGATCCAGGGGGACATTGACCTTCACCCATCTGTTTACCGGATGAAAATAATATTTTAGGGTATAAAATGTGTTGCTGGAAACATACCAGTAGGGTTGCCTAAAAAAATATGGTCAAGGATATGATTAATATTTTTTTTTTTATAATTACTCTGACTTGCTTACCAAAAAAATGAACCTTCAATGAAGAGTGTACAATGTATACTACCTGCAAAAAATAGGTTGCCTACCTTTTTCTGGCCACTACTACCTGGTTGTCCTGTGCAAATAGGTAACTAAAAAGTGGTCATTGCGCTCATCTAGCTCCTAGCTTTTGCAGATAGTATTCATTGTAGGCTTTCATACAAGGTTCATTTATTTGCTGAGCAAGTCACTGAAATAATATATATATTTTTTTTATTAATAAAACATATCTTTGACCTTATTTTTTAGGCAACCCCATTGATATGTGTTCAGCAACACATCTTATACCCTAAAATATTATTTTCATCTGGTAAACAGATGGGTGAAGGTCAATGTTCCCCAGGATCTTAGACCAAAAGATGTTTCATTTGTCTTAGGAAAAATACAGTTGAAATTAATTTATAGCGAGTTAAAATGTTCATTACTTCGAACTTTAAGAACGACTATATTATTTTTTAGTGCTTTACAATACCCATTACTGTTGATCGCACCAAAATTGCACGGACGCAATGTTATCAAAAACAGGTTATTTTACCTTTTTTTTTACTTGGATTCTTATTTATTCTGTGAATAAATACTTATTACCAGTTACCTAACCAACAACAGTAGTGTTGCAATCCAAATCCGAATTACTTTGATTGTACATAAAGTTAAAACAATATAATAGAAAATAAATTGTAAAATAGGGCTTCTACTATATTTGCAATATTTTTATACAATGACCTGACCCAGTCATCAGTCCATACATCCTTGAAACATCTTTTAATTGAATAATTTCGGAAACATCTATTGTAAAATGAGTTCTAATGTAATAAAAAATTGTTATTGTATTAATAATAATAACAATTTATTGTAATTACGTGTAGAATTATAACAACAAAATATGTTTGCGTTATCAAATAGTGTATAAGACGCAAGTGCTCTCATAGTAAACATGCTTACAGAAACGGTAAAGATCGTTACATAATAAAATAAACCGTTGAAAACTTTGAATTTAAGGGGAAATGTAGCCGATTAATATCTGGTTATGTATAAGATACTTAGCTCTGAATTTGTTGTCTACAATATTTTTTTCTCGCAGTTAAAAGGGTGTATGATAGGTAATTTCGTTTATGTTTGCTGTAATCTGTGTCATGTTAATTATAAAATAAGTATAAATGTGGACAAGTGGAAGCACAAGAATCGCATGATTGGGCCTCGAAAATGACTGTTTTCTTTAATATTGTCGGCTTTGTAATGCAAGAAACTTGTTGTATATATTAGGGTAATAATTGTGGGTTTTCGACAATTTAGTTTGTTGTAGTCTCGAAATTCGTCGTATGAAATAACCGTTGGCACTACCGGAAAAAAGTAAAATGAACATATTTTTTGTAGGTCATGGACAACTACAAAAAATATATTAATTTTTTTTTTAATGTATGGACATCTCAGTTGACCATGAGTGTTACCATGTTTTAATTAGGTGAAATGTTTTGTCTATGCAAACTGTAAGCCCATGATGTTTAAGTATTGCAAGTAAGTTGTATATTAAATGTTATCAGTTACATATTTTAAAATAAAGAGACTGATTGTAATTATGCTAGATCTAGTTTTATTTCGCCATTTTATCACATATCATTATCCCAGTGTCCATATTGATGCAACATCTACTAATACTTCTTCAGGGGCGGAGTGTTTATGGAACATAAAATAGCCTTGTATTTGTGCTGGACTGACTTCCTTTCTCATTGCCATGACTCTAGAAATAGACAAGGAAACATCGGTAAATAAAAATAAGAATTCGTTTTTATGATGTAATGTTTTTTTTAAATTTTACCTTTCCGCAAAAGTTCGTGCGTGCTCAGCAGCTTGTTCCCCTTTATAAAATCTTAAGAACATAAGTTCCACTTGCTCTTGATCACAGTATCCAACAAATTCTTTCATATCTACCCGCCCAGGTCGAATTAATGCTGCGTCTAACCTGCAGATGACACCATAAAATATAAAAATGAAAATGTTGATGTTGAAATTTCGTCAAATCGTGTTTTGTTCTTTTAGTAGGTATTTGTTTTTTAAAACAAGATTAATGTAATGCAATCGCAAAATCGCTGCTCCTTTAGAAATTTCCTTAATTTTTTGAATATTGTTGAGGCTCCAAAATGTTGAAAACGCGGGCGCGCCTATATAGTATGTGAGTCATTTTCAAATTGTTTCAATGTAGGTACTGATGTTTCAATTTCAATGTACCTAACACACTCGCAACAGAATTTATAAAGAACAGTTCATAATGCCCTTCAGCCCCAGCCCACCCGACTTCTTATTTTAATTAATAGGTATTTACAGAGAAAAATAATAATAAATAAAACATTACATTGTTCTAATTTTTTTTTTCAAATCAAATACAATTACAACATTGCTAATTAAATACAAATTTAATTAGCAATAGTTTTTTAACATTACGTTATTTTTCAGGTGGGACAAGACATTGTGAGTGAAAAGTACACTTTTTTTGAAAATGACTCATGTAATGCCTATGTGTGCGTATATTAAGTGTATCTATGTGGTTGTGTAAGCGCGTAGATTTACGGCGTATTATGCACACATATTTTACCCTAAGATTTAAAAAAAAAGGGAACGGTGTTTTTATTATACGTCGATTTTAGGACCTACCTATATGTTAAGACCCTGCGCGCGTGTGCGCTGCACACCCTGCACCATAGGTAAAGCCGGTTATGTACGCGATGTAGGTATGTATATTAATTTAATATGCACAGTGTACAGTGAAACCATAAAGGTTTTGAATACTATGTGGTATCGTATCGATCATCATCTCAAGTGACATATTACGTAGCTCGCCTTTACCATTCTTAGATGGCACCCAATGCCATATTTATGATGAAGCGAGATCTAAATATGACGCCCCCCCCCCAGAATGTTTTTATTTTTTTTATATGGCTTTTTGGCTCGGCAAAGTGACTACGCTACACCTGATGGTAAGTGTAGCGCAATCCAAGAATAGTGTCGACAAACGATAAACAATGTGTCCATCGTAGGTCGGCAAGATCATGCCGGCCTGCAAAAGGGCCAAAGGGAAGGGGAAGTAAAAAGGGTTCGGATCAGGGGGCAAGCCCCCTGGGGAGAACCGGATATACACTGGCTGACCCTGAAACGCGACCCACACAAGGTGGGCAACTATGGCAGGTTTTAGCACCAGTGTACGGTGGTCGCTATCCGGTCGGATACAAGTATCCTTCCACCAGCATTTGGGACCGCACCAGTTTAGTGTATTTCGGACCGAACCGTTCGGTATCCATATATCGGATGGCTCCCCGGTTCGGTGTTTGCTGCTGCCGCTCTAACCCTGGGTGCTTTCTGCTAAAATTGTACGAAATCCAAAGTGGGTTCCACATAATACTTGTATAATATTATAGTAATGCCTGCTTAGGAATTTGTATTAAATGTTACCTTTCCAAATAGTTCGTAGTCATAAAAACGATCCGAGCTTCTGTAGAAGCAACTCCATCAAGGCAATTGAGCAGTCCACTGAATGTTACCCGATTCAATCCTTCATACGCAGCCTTTTGTTTGGGTGTGTCCTCACGCGAAGCAAATGCTGCATCTATGTCTTCAAGTAATATTATTGATTGTTGAGGCGCAACACTATAAAATTAACTTTATACAATCAATGGTATGATAAAATAATTATCAATATGTTGGTATAATTTAATATTATCTCTCACCTCAAAAGATGATTAAGTCTGTCATCTGTCAAACCCCTTTCAGATAAATTGAGAACACAAATGTTGTACTCTAATTGACCTGCTAATGCCATGATAAAGGAAGATTTTCCACATCCAGGTGGACCATATAGTAAATATCCTGTACGAAAAAAAATAATATGAACACACATTTTTATTTATTGTTGCATTAATATATTTATGATTAAATGACGAGACGAGCAAGGCGCTCACCTGATGGTAAGTGACACGCCTGCCCATAAACAGAAGCAACACCACACATAACTTTAAACTATAAAGTACTGCATGGCACTGAAGTGCGCCCAGTCACCCCCAGACATAAGATGTTAAGTCTCATAATGCCCAGTTATTTCACTGGCTTCAATGTCCTTCAAACCGAAACTCAACAATGCTTACACACTATTGCTTGGCGGCAGAAATAGACAAAGCGCTGGCACTTACCCAGACGGCCTCTCGCATACGAGGGACCTACCACCTTGTAAATCTTTAAGTGCCTTTTTGAAACGACTTTATTGAAAAGGGTGTTTATTTTTTATTTGAATACACTACCAATAGTACACCACATGTGGATCAGATTTGATAATCATTTTTGTATTTGATGGAGTTTACCTTAACCTGGTAGTGGTTTCACAAAGTGGTAGGTCCCTCGTATGCGAGAGGCCGTCTGAGTTGGTACCACCGCTTTGTCTATTTCTGCCGCCAAGCAACAGTAAGCACTGTTGAAGGACATTAAAGACAGTGAAATTACTGGGCATTATGAGACTTAACACCTTATGTCTCGGGGTGACGAGCGCAGTTCAGTGCTATGCATCATTAAAATTGATGGACTGGTAACATACCTCTTCTGTAAGGTATGCCTCGTTCTGTGTACCACTGTGGGTTTTTTATAAAATCTAAACAGTCTGTTAAGATTCGGTCCGCTAATCCAGCACGTAGGATGACGCTCTTTAGAGGCCGACGCCGCCGCGGGTGACCAAAAGGCCTCCATTCTGAACCCATGGCTGTATACATTATGGTCATGCCTTCGTGTTGTTTCAGTGCCATAGTCCTTGCTGTAATTAGACATTTATTAGTATATTTCTTATTGTAAATTTAGACTTTTTTAAACTTGTTACTGTAGGTAGGTACTATTTGGAAAATGAATATGAATAAATACCACTGATGGTCTCATCTTTTTTACTATTAGTTAATTCGACAATTGACTATTTTATTAATTTAAATAGAATAAAAGTATAATAAATTTACTGAGCCAAATTTAAAAAATATAATTAGGTACCTATCATAAATAACAACAAATAATGAACCATTTTACTCTTTTGAAGCATTATAAGTATCGTAATTAGTTGCTTTTTCTTCTATCATTAGAATTAAATTAATAAGAGTATAGTTTTTTTTTAATCAGCAGGATATCCCCAACAAATTAAAACAATGTGCTTATTATTTTTCACACACTAGTTAACGACCCCAGTAGTTATTAAAGAGTATATTCGCCTGTTTATAGTCTATATTAAATTATTTAATTCAGAACAAAAGTTCATTTCTGATATTTCAATGCAATAGCACCCATATTTCAATGTAGGTACAATCTCACACCCAAATACTGAAATGCTACTCAAACGACCAAAAACGGCAAGGTCTTAAGATTTTTAAAATACTCATATATGCGTGAATTCCATCTCAGTGTTTGGGTGTCAATGTTTAAACATCTATCTATACAGAGGTATTGAAAGTGTGCAAAACAATCTGCAATAAAATGAAAACCCTGGTGTTAGTATAACACTCGTCAATTTCTTTATCTAATTTGTTAGATCAAATGGATATCGCACAAAGATCTTTGACAAGTGGCAAACCTGCTTAAAAAATAACAATTATATTACCATCTTCGAGTATATCATAATACAATTGCTTGTTTCGACCAAATGCTGTTAATGTTACTGTTTCCCAAGGAATACCCATATGTAGATCTAATGTTTGTTGTTCTCTTGTTCTGTCAACTTTTATCCATGACCCAGCATATCTGAAAGGTACCAAGCAGTTTTTAATTAACTAGATAAAGTAAAAATACACATAGGATTAAATATTGTCAAGGTGTTTTTTATTGGCCTAAGTGACAAAACAAGCAGGTTGCTTGCTTGACGGTAAGACCACACATAATCTTGAATTACAAAGGACTGCATGGCATGGGACTGCATTCGTCACCCCTAGACGTATGATGTTGTCTCATAATGTCAAGCCATTTCACTAGCTTCAATGTTTGAAGGCCATAAATACATAAAACCAATAGTGCTTATACATTGCTGCTTGGTGGCAGAAATTAAATCACAAAGCAGTGGTACCAACCCAGGCCACCTCTCGCAATTGAGGGACCTACCACCTAGTGAAGGTAAATATGTCTATGTTAATTATAAGGCAAAAGCGCTTTAACTGATCTTTATTTTATAAGAAACAAATTGTTTAGTGATAATAGTGTAGTTGACATATTTTTTTATTTATATATATTTTTAAATTCAAAACATGAAATCAACCCACATGGACTTCTAAATAATAACCTTTTCTTTGGGCTTTGCCATATAAGATAAACTCATGAATTCTGGGCCTTTATAAGCTGTTAATAGTTCACGTTGTCAAGAATTTTACAAGGATATAAACTGAGTTTCTTAGTTTAAATTAATAGTAACACACACTGACCTAAAGAAATGTTGTCCAACACTAGGGATAAACTCGTATTTGGTTTTAATCTGGCCCGTATCCCTCTGTTCGAAAGACGTTTCTACGCTCAAATGCTGTGTTTGTCTCGCACCTTTTTGCGTGATCCACTGTAGCAGCCACTGATACGACTTGTCTCTACAGGGTACTTCGAGAGTGATCATGCAATGCCTTCGAAATAACAGTACAGATGTTTGAAAACCTTTTCGTAATATTGCCGCCCCGGCTCCAACTCCGAATAAGCCGAAACCAGCCCCAAAATATGGATTTTGGGCCAGAGTGCTCACATAATCGACGATTGTCATTTTTGTTTTATCACCAACTAAGTAACCACGTTTTAATGTTTATATTTATGATAAAAAGTAGTTTAATAATAATGTTCATAAAATCTTAATTTGTATGAAACCATTGTTTAGGTTAGGTAATTTTTTTATTCGCAGAACAATATCTTTACGGGTTCTGACATTTTTGACATAATCAGCTGTTATGTAGGGATGCTGAAAAGATGTCGAAATATTTGATATTTTTTTATGAAAGTTCGAATCATATTCATTGTTACGACATTGAGTAACAGGAGAGTGATTTAAAGTTCACATTTTTAGAAAAAAATAAATATTATCTAGTTATCGAATTTCGATGCTTTTAACATACATATTATGTATGCAATATACAATAAGATAACTTTTTATGTTTTTTTTTCTAAAGATTTAAACCTTAAATCACTCTTCTGTAAAGTTTACTTAATGTCGCTTTGATGTTTTTACCTTTCAAGCGTCGATACGATATATTTTATAATGAAGCCAAAAAGGGTCATCCAAATATTAAGGCGATATTTCGATATTATTTCATATTAATATTGTAATCGATAGAAAAGTTTTGAAATAACAACACTACCCCAGTGATACCACCTTATGGTTTTTTCCCTAGATTTAAAGTAAAATGAATTCGCAGGGAACGTTTGTGGTATGAAATGATTTAAGGTATTGTTTTTAATTTTTTTGCGTATTTTTGTTATAACACTACCTAAAAATCTTTTATGCTATAAAAAAATAAAAATATATTTTAGCATCCACACCACCACTGAAGTCTAACAGACGCGGCGCAGTTATCAGTTTACTAACAAACAAACGACACGATGGCAGAACTTACAAACTTAGTTCCAGTTTTATCCGTAAGATTTCAGTGGTGGCAAGGACGCTATGCCCGCGAAATTATTTATTTTTGTAAATTGCAGATCGATCAGTCTTACTTACAGACTTTCAGACATAATATCTAAACATAGCTTTACGGCAATACCTAATCACAATGGATACATCAAATAATAACATTATTATTATTTTCTGAGACTGGTCATTTCTGTAGAAATCTTGTGTTGGTATTGTGCCTTAAAAATAATTTAATAATAGTATGTATGATAATAAAGCTGCTGATGACGAAGACGAAGACTGAAGACGAAGTTATGAATATTTTTTAATAAAATTTGTTAAGTTTGAAAATGGGTTTAATTTGTAATTTCTTTCGTTTTTTAATAATGATACTAGTTGCAATCCTCCACGGTGGTGCATCATGATATCGTTCTTGTGGTAATAGTAAAGGGCTGATTATAATATGTTTTGTAGAAGAGCTTATGTGTAGCCAATATACCTATATTTAGTCATCTCCATGTTTTGAATTTATATTAATTGTGATTAAAATAGGTCCATCCGTTTTTGAAGAGGTAGATAAGTTAGTACTGTAACTGATAGATTTCTTTATTTTATTGAGCAACAAGATGAGCAAGCCGTTTGCCCAACCGTAAGCATCAAACCTTGCATTACGAACTGTTTTATGTAATTTTAAAACAATAATATTGAAATAATAATAAATACACCCAACAGTCACAAATAGTCCAAGAAATTAACGTTCACACAGTCCTAAAATTATTAAATAATTTAAAAGGTACTCAATACATAATACTAAACGAAAAATGACCATACATATTTAACATAAATTTTAACACATTTTATCTGTTACAAATAAAAATGATGCCAAATGTACGCCTCTATAAAGGGGAATGCCCATCTCCCATACAAAAAAATGCCTAAGATGAACAAAAATGAATTATACACCAATTTGTAGTTAAAATCAAAGTAAATCTATTACAATTAAAATGTCTATCCAAAAACTTGGAGGAAGCTGGTTAAAAACATTTTGCCAAAAATATATTTTACGTGTTGAAATTGGGATCTGACAAGTGCAAATATCGGTAATTTAAATAGGTTAAGGATACATCATAATTCATAGATAAAACAAAGAGGTATTATATTGGAGCGGACGTCGAATCGGAAGTAAAAAGTTTGGTACTTGCGAATAACTTAAACAGAAAAACTATCTGTCAAATACGGTTTGTATTTACTAATGTCAAATTCGACATTCATGTACATTTACGACAATCAAATTAAATACTATAATAATAATTATAATACTTTCCCCCTAGTGTGTAAAACTTGAGAATAATACAACTATTCTTATTTTAATCTAAATAGATTATATGACTATTTGAAGTTTCTGTCCATTTCCAGGCATTTTATGGGCATTCCCCTTTAACTATCTCTAATTTTTTTTTTTTTAGTCTAGGAAGGCAAACCAGCAAGTGGGTCACCTGATGGTAAGTACGCCCACCACCAGAAGAATCATGGGCGCGTTGTTAAAGGAAAGGGATAATAAGGGATTGGGAAGGGGAGGGGATTTGGGCTTCCGGATATCTCGCTCGATAGATATAAAAGATAGATATAAATATAAATAAACGTAAAGTATATCGACTTACTATTTATTTTTAATTTTATATCTTGGGGTGACACCATGCTATCCGCCCCGGGTGCCACCCATGCAAGCTACGCCACTACCAACTTACTATAGCCACGCTATAGACATGTTTGTATACAATACGAATAGGTCTTAGGCCATGCAGGGGCTCTTGTGTCCCCAGAGTTTGGTAACTTTAATCGACATAAAAGTGGTGGTTCATAATGATTACTTATGTTTACGCGAATATTACGCATTGATATAAAACGAAAGCTAAAAAGCTTGATTTCGAAACGTCGCATCGGACCAAATTTAAAACAAAAAAGCCTGATAAAATCCATTTAAATTAGTTTTATTTCAATGTGGTGGTTGTTATTTTTTTTTAAGAACCAAAATAAAAAATACATTTCACTTATTTACTTTTACGTTAAATAATATTGAAGATTTATTTTGAAGTGGGTACCTACATATTTTAGATAAGAATCAGGTGTTAAATGTTAAATTATATGTGAATCAAGATAATATCATGATTATTAATTTATGAACTTTTAAGTGCAAAGCGATACGTCTCCCTTCCCTATATAAAAAGCTTTGATGTAATGCGGTGCGGGTCACGCGACCCGTATGGTTGTGCCGACATCACGCCAGTTTTCTTTATGTTAGTGTTTTATTAATAACATTAGTTTAAATATGCTTAGGAAAATATCATACGCGGTATCATACTACATTACACATAGGTAATTACTACGAAATATAAGTATTCATATAGTAATCTGCGGTCTACGTAATAGGCGACTAAGAAAGAAGACTGTTTACAAAATAAGTTTAGTCGCTCTTTAATATAAGTAAAAAAAACAAATAAAATCTATTTAATAGAGAGTCCTCTATTATAAGGATTTTATTTGTTTTTTTTTTCATTTATTTACAATGACACCAGATTGTACGCATACATCCACAATAATGTTCATTATTGCTATGATCTAGAATATAGATTAGCCTATTCATCAATAATTAAAAGGTGTGAGACAGCGCACGCACACTAACGTTGACTCAATATAAAAATCTATGAAGCAACGGAAAAAAATGTTTTGCTCCTTGCGATGCGCACTCGTTATTATACTTTGTTTAAAACATGAACTGATGTTAGCTTTAACTGTCCGGAAGTTTGTATACCAGAAGGATATTTCGGAGCATTGTCGACGGCGAGTCATGCCTTCAGTATTTCTAGGCAGGCATGTTGTTGATGCCACCTCGCAAATACTGCATTTCACAAGACTGGCATTGCCTTATAGCTGTTTCATCAGTGTTCGGTATTTATTGATTTCACTCTTTGAATTAAGTTCTGTCGATTTGTGCTCGATTCCCAGGTCGGGTCTTTTGTGTAGATTTTTGATTCAAATCACAGTTGAGTTGCCTGGGATTGGAATTTACGTGGCAGTATGGTGCTGTTTCACGAGAACCGATAACCGGTGGGGTATACGGGTTCCTGAGCGCAGAACGTGTTTAGCTAAACGTAGGGTAGGAAGCCCTGGAGCATTGTGGAACGAAGACCTGCAGAAAGCGACGAGCAATGATTAGATACAAAGAGCCAAAAACCGAATTCAATGGTGTGCATTGGTAGTCGTCTATGTCCAGCAGTGCATGATGATGATGATGAATTAGTAAGTACGTAAACGTACCCATTTTAAAATATTATAAAACGTTGATAGTTTTAGTTTTCTCTCCATACATCGAGTAGCAGTAGCCACTAGTGAAAACTATGATAAATTAAAATTTATATCCTTTTATATAATATGAGTCAAGTACGGATTTAGTTTTCGAGCAATTTTTTTCCTATTTTACAGTATGAATTAGTTTGAACAACTACTTTGACATTTCGACAATAGTAATTTTGTACGAATACCAAAACAGTGAACGTATTTGTAACTTGTACTAGACCTACTGTACTATGATTAAAGTTTTGCGCTTCGACAACCTTCGTTTTTTCGATTAATTGCGCCGTCGTTTTTGTTGCGCCTCGTCAGGCACTCAAATGGATAACACACCTCTTTTTTTCGGGGGATAAAAATAAGTAACTACACAATATGTTATAACTACTCTTTATTAGATCTTTTAACTTCGCGCCGTTGTGTTTTCAAAATAATTGCTGAAGCGCTTAACTGGAATCGTAGTAGGTAGGTACTGAATGTATCTGGTTGGTTTGATTTATAGATCAGAATCCGGAACTAATTTAATTTTGGTAATAGAAATGTTATTAGAGGATGATATTACGTCGTCATGTTCTAAAAATGGCAACCAACTGCTGGTTTATGAAATGAGTGAAACATTTGGTGGATATTGGGGCCCATTGTCAGACTCTATAATAAAACCAGACCGTGTAAATGACACTAAGTATTATACATTGAAAACTACTCAACCCACAGAACCAAGGTACGTATATACACTGTAAAGGGCAGTCAAACATTATATCCTTGCTAAAGTACATATGCCTTCAATTTCCCTACTCACGAGTGTAATATTGCAAAAAACGTTTTACTTTGTTGCGATTTAACTTACCAAAAAATTTACATAATTATGTGTTTTATCGCTGGAGGCCGCCCACTGAGCAATTAGGTCACCTGACAGTAACTGATCCCTATCGCCCATACATACTCACAAAACTTGAAGAATCATTAGTGCGTTGTTGACCATTAGGGAAAGGGAATGGGTATTACGTGTTAAAAAGTGGATAACTTCCCACTTCCCAGTAACCATTGTGCCTCTGGAAATCTCACTCACCATACAAAACGCAACAGCAATCTGCTACTTCACGTCGGTTTCCTATGAGACAATTGTAATACCGCACTTGTTCATGCTATAGATAAAATTAATCACAGCGTGGCCCTACCACTTGGATACTTACATAATCATACCTGTAATTTTTTTGAGAATGGGATTGTGCCAATACCATATCCACTTACTACAATGTCAAACGGTGGCGGTACAATTATCACCATCACTTCCACATGTCACGAATATGACGATTTGGTACGAGGGGGTGGGGGTGTGACATTTATCATCATTTATGACCCAGACTATGTGTTGTTTAAATTTGAGTACCTTTACCTTTACACGTTGTATGTATTTTTAGTAATGTAGACAGCGAAGAATACGATGACGCCGTTGAAATCACTGCTGAAAATGTGAATACCAATATAACCAATTTAATTACTAAATCTGATGATAGCGAAGAATATATTCGAATGGAATTGCCAATCGTTAATGTTTCTGGTAAACTTATACTTGGAGAGGCTCCTCGGAAGAAAGTTTATGATATCGACAATTCTTTCGACGTCCTGTATGATGTTACACCTCGGTAATACCATCTTAGACATATGGAAAACGGCATTTGCATTAAAACATAGCGCCGCTTTATATGTGACATCTTGGTCCTAAATAACTAACTACACACAAACAAGGGAATTTATGTTATGCATATTTCCCTCAAATAGATTTTTAATCGTGTAGGTAATTGGGGAAAACTTCTTTAATATTATTATTATCCTACTTTTCAATGCTAACAATTAAAATCGAATTTATATATACGCGAAGATCTATGGCTAAATTCTCTGAAGTATCTTGGCGCGTACACATATAGAGCGACGATAAGAACCATATTATTTTATCAAATAAAACTTCTTATAACGTTTAATAGTAATTAAAGATAGTATTACCCGTAGCATCGTTTCACAGACTTGGAATTTCAATTAGTACAAGTAAGTAATATTATACGAGACATCCCACACTGTAATTTTTGCTTGCTCAGCCCTGGTTTTTTCTACGACACCAGCATAATACCTTTGGTTCAATTTGCAATAACGAAAACGATTGGAGTACAACGAAAGAGCAATCAAGACGAATCTAAATATGAAATTGGTTACAACTTAAAACCTATTACACTAGATGAAAGGTATGTCTCAGTATTCAGATTTATAATTAACTTTAAATCATCTACGTTATGTCCGAATATTGAAACGCAACTTAAGAACTGAAAAGCATATGAGATCATGTAATAATTGTAGGAAAATGAGTGTCTGTTAAACAGTCCATAATTGAGTAGACTGTAGAGTATCAGTATTCGGGCGGTAGTAGGTACTTATACTATAAAAGCATTGTGAAGATTGTCAATAAAACAAGTAATTATATAAAAACTTTTTTAATTGAAAAATAAACTTTAATCATTTTGGTTAAGTATTGTAAGTACGGTTACATATAAAACTATCGGCCGAAATAAATAAACGATCTTAATCCAAATCCCCAGATCGATATCTGAAATGTCTATAGCAAAAATTGGTTTCTTTTACCCAGAATAGGTAATAAAGGTATTCGCCTCTCTTGTAAAGTGCGCAAAAACTGACATGAAACGTATTGCCATATCAACGACGATATATAAGAGTGAAACAAATTATATTGATTGTAAGCGTAACAACCTAAATTATTTCAGATTTAGTTGCTGGATCGGTCTGGGGATATCGGTTAAGGCAATTTATTAATTTCGGTCATTAAACAATCACAATACATTTCAGGTTATTATTATCAACTAAATCCGTAACAACAAAAAAATATAAAACACATAAATACAACGTCAACAGTCGTCTTAATTTTAAAACAAGTAAATCACCTCTTGCGGCATACAGAAGACATACATATATTAAAAAGTAATTACCTACATTAATAAACATCAACATGATAATATCAAAAATAAACACCGGTTTCGACTATAATTGATTTTATTTGCCTTGCAGACCTATAATAATAACGCAACAACATATTTTGACAAATCCATTAAATATACATGAAACAATACATGAAACTCCTACTGAGAGTATCTTTCCAATTAATGAGAATACACACGGAAATATTTCGTGGGATTTTATTGACGGCCTTATAAAATCGTATGGCACAACAGCTTCGACTACTGCAACTATAACTATTGATGGAACCTCACAAGAAGTTTATAAAAATATATCTAACTTATTTCAAAAAATCTTAGATACGAGATATAATTCCAGTGGTAACTCAATTCTATGTAAATGTATAACTAAACTTGAAAACTGACTTCAAATATCAATACCAACACAGGCTTGTTTATCTGATGGTTTTTATTGTAATTGTAACAGGATTTGCAATGGTTCACGAAATGTACCTACTGATTTTGACATATAGATATTTAGTACTGATAATAAACAAAATAAATTTAAAATAACGTGAACAATTAGATTAAATGACCATTGAAATCTAGCCTAGAAATCCAAATCGCAATGTATTTTCTGTTGTTCTTTGAGAAGTTCTCAATTTTTCTCTCGAATTATATCATCAGATCATTAAATAATGTATGATACCACCCACGAAGTGAATTATCATTAAAATCGTTATTTGGTGGAGATAATAATGTAGTGTAAAATACATAAAAATAGAGTCCAATTGAGAACTTTCTAGATGTTCAAATTGTTAACATTATGGTTATTATCTATGATTTATAATAAACTAAGAATATTTTTAATAATATTTATTCCAGTCTATTTAGCACCTAACTTATCCGTGTACTATAAAGACGTTCCATTGTATGCTTCTGTTACAAGAACTTCAACAACTAATGAGAAGTATGTGGTTATTAACCTATCTATATCTAATATTAATTGGGCTTTAGTAAAATAATTATTAAAAAATCTAACTGGATATGTCCTTGCAATCTTTCTGAGCGTTTTTAACAATATTGAAAATAGCAACTTCTTAACATTTTAAATCCAGCCCATTCAACGGTCATCTGTCAATGGCAATAGTTTCTTTGTACAATAGTTTTAAGCGTCTAATATTTTTTCTAGAATATCTAATGTACATATTTTTTTTTATTTGATTGAAGGACGAGACGAGCAAGACGCTCGTCTGATGGTAAGCGCCACGCCCGCCCATAAACAGAAGCAACACCACACAAAACTTTGAATTACAAAGCACTGTATGGCACTGAACTGCGCTCGTCACCCCGAGATATAAATGTTAATTCTCATAATGCCCAGTAATTTTACTGGCTTCAATGTCCTTTAAACCGAAACACAACAGTGCTTACACATTGTCGCTTGGCGGTAGAAATAGACAAAGCGTTGGTACTTTTTTTTTTTTTTTTTTGCGGTTTGGCGTTGTACTGTTAGCCTGACGCGAGTCGGCTTTCTACAGCTTCACCGGACTTTCGGGCGAACGCTTTAGGCGCTCTCAACCCTTACTTTAGGCGCTCTCAACCCTTAAACGTTGGTACTAGACGGCCTCCCGAATACGAGGGAACTGTCACTTGTAAATAACTTATTCCAGCGCATTCCAGTTTATTAAAGGTACAGGGACTAATTTGTATATGACGCCTACATTGCCTTTAACACGAAAAACGGAGAACTCGGTTTTGTCAGAAGTTTCAAAAGTGTTTGATAATGTAAACAATAGCAGTATGACAAACATTAATGAAGGTAAATAGTTTCATAATTTAAACAAAGTTAGTTAAATAATTGCGATAGAGATATGGATACATACTCCATTCTTTAAAAGAATTGTATTTAAAATAAAATGAGATTATTTAATACGAGTTATATTTATTTTTTAGATCGTGATATTACAAATTTAAAAATTAACGCTACGGTGGTACCAACTTTGATCGTGGGAAACTCTACCTCCTCCTCTTCTATTTCAAAAAGGTACAAACTACTTTGTCACTTTTCTTCTAATATAATTTAATCTAGCTGGCCGATCTACCACGATTTCACTGCTGGACGAAGGCCTCCGTTTTATGTCTTCACCGATCGCAACCCACAGCAAACTCCCACCAGTGTTTACGAAAGGCAATAATATTTATGAAAAAGACCTAATTTCGAAAAGATTTATTTAAGCTTTGTCATAAAGAACTTTTATTAATAAATTGCATTTCTTTAAGATTCTCATTAATAAATTCCAATCTAGGGTTTTTTTACTGGGTACGGCAAAGTGACTGCATACACATTACACCTGATGGTAAGCGTAGTACAGTCCATAAAACCAGTGACCACCCATAAACAATGATAACGTAGAAAAATTAGTTCGAGTGTTATATATATAGAAGGATTTTTAAATAACAAATCCGTTGTTAATCTTGCCAGATAAGATTGGCTATGTCATCCATATCCGAGTCCATGAATATCACCAACAGTTGAACTAGAACTAGAACATATTGTTGTTACAATGTTATTATCTAGAATACTAACTTTTGTCCGCAGCTCCACTTGCGCGATTAGGTATTAACTTAACATTATTTAAGCATTAGTAAATTAATGTATTTTTTATATATTAATACATCTATATACAGCTGATATATCGTGAACTATAAAATGACTTATTTTTGTTCTAGATTTGAAAATCTGACTGGTTCCCTGGTAAATCGAGAGTCATGGGAAAATGTAGTGCAGGTAGCACCTGACATGGCCGTTATATTACATCAATTAATTGGTAACCAGAGTCGTAGCACTCACGATTTGAACGTTACAAGTGCCACGTGAGTTCAACGTATTTCCAGCTTGATAACCAACTTAGAAAGGAGGCGGTTCCCATTTCAAATATATTTTTCGATATCTTCATCAACCCTGGATAAGAATATAATAATACTAGCCCTGTATTATACAAGTCCTACTGCTGGGCACGGGCCTACTCTACTGACTACATGGTTTAGACCTTACTCCGCACGCTAGTTAATGTATGTTACACAATTCTAACAAAGCTTATGAAATTTCAGAATGAGAGAAAATAG